>CM060929.1:32820687-42820687 GCA_030765085.1 Allium cepa
CACACTGTCCGCTCCAAACGGAGAAAACAATGCCTAAGGGACCTGGCACGACAATAACCAACGCTATACAACCCGTGGCAGGAAGCACTCTCCGAAGCGAGTCAATGCTCAAACACTCAAAGAACAACCCAAAAGGCAAAGCCCGGCAAAAAACCACATAACCAAAAGACACGAATAATAGGAAAAACACCAGCGAGAAACTCACCTGTCCGTGCAAAGCACCAATAGACAACAGCGCCAAAAAGAAATGGGTATCATCAAAAACGAATACTAAAAGCACGCACCCCCAACCACCAACCAGAGAGGGGATCCCCACCGAGGAAGATGGGGTTGCCCAATCCAAATAAAAAACCGAACCAGCACCAAAGGCACCACCAACCACCTCAACCCTGCGCCTCACATCCCCAAATGAGCGAATCACCAAGGAAGGGGCACAGAGTAACCAAGCCACCACCCATCTAGAGGAGACCACAACCCCATCAACCAAAATATACAAACCCACACCAAAAACGCTGTCGAAATCACAGCAGACAGAAACCCCGACCGAATCAGCAAAACAAACCATACCCAAACCATCAGGACAAACCAAAGAACCACTAACCACCGCAAGAGAAGCATGAAAGGCCACCGCCGCATCCACAACCAAATGGGTAGTGAAATCCCCTCCGGCGACTGCCACCGATCCAAAGCCAAACTCACAACCAACCGGATCCAACATCAGTAACTCATCAACAACAGACAGAACATCACCATCGAAGGAAAACGAGATAGATGGAACGAAATGGGTGGTTAAATCCCTATCGTCCACTCCATCATAGTCAATAACCGAACCACAACACACGGAACCCACCACTACAGAAATCTTCCCGAACGGCACCAACCCAGACACGGCAGCAAAGGACAACGATGGTTCGAACTGGGTGGTGAAATCCCTATTCAACACCAACTCGTCATCACAATCAAGATCCACCACCTCCTGCACATCACCAATCTGTGGACAACAAAACACGGGAGGAGGGCGACACTGCAAACCGACATCAGAGACCGGTAGCACCTCCAGGAAACAGAATTCAACCCAAAAAAACCGAGATCTGACAATAGCCCCAAAATCGGACAAGTTAAAAACCCTAATTTCCACCGATTTAGGACCAGTAAAGATCAGAGAGATAGGACCGGCCACAACTGCCAAAAGGGCATCGCCAATTGCCTCGAACGGCGGGCAAGATCTAATGAAAGTTCCAGTAAGCACAAATTCTTCCGCGTCGCACGAGGACGATAACATTTCCACCCAAAGACAATCTCAGAAATCACACGAGAGAAGGAGATAATCAGCTAGGAGTAAAGAAAAGTAAAATAGGCGAAGAGAAGAAAATTCGCTTATCGCTTAGAGAACGAGAGCCATTAAAGAGCCGTTTGAATTTTTTAATAAAGTTGGAGGACTGAAATAATTCAAGTTCATGAAGTACTCCACCCACTTACCTAAATGTACAATTAGAAGCTAATGAACAACTAAGTAGAGATTAAAGCTTCATCCACATCAAATAATGGATTAATTAGTAGTTAATAGTTACTTAGTGGCTACACTTCCTATGGGGCATTTTGAGAAGCTCCTTAAAAATGAAATTAGGGTTTTATGCATATATAAATAGCCATCTTATGTATATGAACATATCTTCTACTCTTTCATATGTTTACTTAGAAAATTAGCAAGTTGTAAACAAAATCAAAGTAAAATAAAAATGGCTTTCAAGCCACTTTCTTCTTTATTTTCTACATGTTTTTCTTTGTTTTATTGTTAATGTTTATTTCTATGTTCTCTTTCTGTTTATGTTCGTAGCTTAGATTTACATTCATGCAAGTAGTGTAGCTTTAGTTTTTATGCAAATAGTTAGTAGTTAATATCTCTTTCTTCCTTTGCTTTTCATTTCTTTGCTTTTTAATGTTGAAACTTACATGTGTTGATTTGATAACACAAATGAGTGTCTAAACCCCTTCAATTGAAGGGTGATGAAGCTATAATTTCAACATTTTTCTAATTTAAGATCTCTTTTGGTTTTTGCTTAATGAGAGTGAATGTTGATGCAGGTTTATACAAGTGGGTTTGATAGCTTATGTTGCTTTTGCAAATGAGTTATTCTTAATTAGCATAAACACAATTTGCAACATCATTTGCTAATCGATTTTTGATTTTGAAATGAAAGTAAAAGTGAAATTTGATGATTTATATTACTAGTTACAATAGTAAATAGATCATACTTAAAATAGGTTTTGCTTTGGCTTCATTTTCATGAGAATTATAAGTGATATAATTGTTGAATTATACTTTGATGTTTTGAGTTATGTTAATTAATAACATAAACAAACCATACTTATGATAAATGCAATGATTATTTTACATAATATCAAAGTCAAAGATCATAAATTATTTATTTGTTGATTTACAAAAATACGAGAGTGGATTTGCCTCTAAATTGTTTTTTAGTCTAATAGTTTTTAAATCACATTTTAATTCTAGTTTTATCTTCATTTTGCTTGTAGCTAACAATTTCCTCTCACTTTGGCCTCTTCTTATGGATTCGTTGAGAATGCTTCTGATCTAGTTAATGACCTATTAGAAGTAGAAGGCGCTCTGACGGGATCCTCACGGATAGAAAAAGATTGCAGTCAGTTTGATAATAATCGAGTGACATTACTTCTTCGGTCCGAACCAAGAAATTCGTTAGATATGATGCAAAATGGATCTTTTTCTATCGTTGATCAGAGATTTTTCTATGAAAAATACGAATCGGAGTTTGAAGAAGGGGAAGGGGTCCTCGACCCGCAACAGATAGAGGAGGATTTATTCAATCACATAGTTTGGGCTCCTAAAATATGGCGCCACTGTGGCAATCTACTTGATTGTATCGAAAGGTCCACTGAATTGAGATTTTTCTATTGGGCCATTTGATTGAATTGAAAATTTTAAAATCTTAAAAATTCCCTGCGGATCAACCAATACTCGTCACGTACAAAATTGTACGCCGTGCGCTTGCGGTATGAATTTAATTTGAAATTTATCGACGGTTTTCTAACTCCATAGAAAACTAGTCGATTAACAAGCTTTTGGCGCTGTTGCCGGGAAAAAGTTTTGATTTTATTTTCTATTATTCGAATTATTTTTCTTTTGATTTTTATTGTGTGTTTGTTTGTGTGTTGAGTGCATTTTTTTTTTAAAATATTGTGTTTTTTGATTGTTGTTAGATTTTTACTTTCATTTGTTTGTTTGCTTGTTTTACTTGTTTGTTTTGCATTTGCATTTCTTAAAAAAACACACAATTTCAAAAACAAAAACAATTTACATCTGCATTTGCTTTTACATTCACATTTTACATCTGCATTTGCTTTTACATTCACATTTTACATATACAATTTCAAAACTGTGCAAACACCCTGCTGTTGGTATACTGTTCATTGTTGCATACTGGTCATTTCATTTCTGTTCACTGTTGCATACTGTTCCACTGTTTATTTCAAATATTTGCATTACACTCACTTCTCTTCTCTGAGTTACTTTGCTTTGTTTTTAAGCTCTGTTAGTTTTTTTTTTTTTTCCATTGCACTGTGCTTTCATTCAACCTTCCCTGCTACTTTCAACAACACATCTATCTTCTTATTACCCTCGGCCATCTCCTTCATAAAACTGCTACATTTGTTACAGTTTCCTTCATACAACAATCCACATTGCCCTTCTACCTGCCTTCAACCATCTCCTTCATCTCCATAACCCATTTCTCCAACCAATCACTCAACAGCAACTCCTCTCACACATCAGACAAACATCTCCTCTGCATAAACAAAAACCACCTCCGCCTCCACAAACAAAGCTACAGCCATCATTCACCACTTCCCAAACAAGCCTTCATCTGACTACCATATCTACTTCACATCAAATACCCTCACTTCACATCAAATTCATCTGCCATCTCCAACCATCCTGTTCCATTCACACTACACATCAACAGCCAACTCCTCTGTCACCATACAACACTTACTTACAATCACCAGTCACTTTCCAATTCAAACAATACCATTCTCCTTCATTTTCTCCTTGCTGTGTAGCAAAACCATCGCCAGACCATTGGACCGTGCATCTCCCTGCCACCACTGTCAACCTTCAAGTTTGCTCTGCCATTATCACTGAGCCACTAACCTAACATTCATTGTACCATTTCCCCGACCACTCTTCACCATTCACAAACATCTAAACACTGCATACAAGCATACTTCATCAGAGAAACCCACCATCTGCTACTGCCCTCCTCGCCTACATCACTGAATATCCTTCACTGCTTGCTAAGACACTGTTTGCCATTTTCAATACACTGCTTGCCAAACTCAGTGATAGAACTGCCTCTACAATCCCCTGACCTCCACAGAAAACTTCCACTTCACTGCATACTTGTCCACTTCACAGTATCTCCTACCATAAAACAATGCAAATTCATCTCCACAAACTTCCGCATTGCTCAAACTAACATCACAAACCAATGCAACCAGATACAACATCAATAAACCGACCACAAACCACCATCTCCTACACCAGACATATACGTACCCATCTACTTCCGAACAACCAGAAGCACTGATACCCACTTCCTCGATTCCACATTCCACGAACTCGAGAATCTGCAACATCACAAAGCACGAATAGTGCTTCGTCACTTCCAGTCAGCTACACTCCCCCAACAGCAGGCAATTGCCATTGCTTCACTGTCTAAAATCAATTTCAAATCAGATAACACTACAGCAATCATTCGCCACCAGTCCGAGAATCGCGAACCCCTAAAATTGCTGAAACTCGAAACCGGACCTCAAGCTCAAATCGCCTCATCCAAACCGAGTGTATTGATTCTTGAATTTGACTTTGGTTTGGTCTATGATTTTCATGAATTGATTGTGGAATTGGTCGAATATTTGTGAAGTCGAGTTGGTTTGTGATAATTTCTTTCGAACCGTGTGTTTGAACAGTGAAGAAAGTTTTTTTTTTTTTTTTTTTTTTGACGGGCTGGATTGTGTCCAGTTGGGCGTCAGATTGTACTGTGGAAATAATTTTTTTTTTTTTTTTAGTTTGAGTTTTTTTTTTGTTTTTTGTTTTTTTGGATGTTTTGAGATTTATATAACCAAAAAAAAAATAATAATCTATGTTTAGGGTTTTGTTATTTTTTTTTAAAAAAAAGGGGTATTTATTCTCATTTTTATTTGGTGTTTAAAAAAAAACACACAACAAAAACAAACAAACAATATCTTATTTTCAATTGTTTTAGTCCATTTTGCTTTAAAATTGTTTGAGTTTCTTTTGTTTTCATTTTCATTTTTTTTAGTTTTTTTTTTCTTTGTTAAAAAAAGAAAACTACTTGTATATATTTTGTTTGAAATTTTAGGTTGCCAGAAAATCAAAAAGAAGTGCTTGCCAAAAATTGCTTGCTCCGCTGCTCAGCTTGCTTAAAAAAAAAATCGCCACTTAAAAATAAAATTGCTAATAATTTTTTAGGCTCTGGTATCGTGCAATTTTTCCTTTTTTTATTTGAATTGCATTATTGGTTGCTTGCACTTGCATATATATATATATATATATATATATATATATATATATATATATATATAATTTCAAAATCCAAAAACAAAAGCAAACTTCATTTTAGTTGCATTGTAAATTCACGTTTAATTTCTGTTTTGCATTCATCTCATCTTATTTTATTTTCTAAGGGTATACCCCAATTCACATAAGGTTGGAGATTTCATCACCCTTTTCTTAGCCCACAAACGCATTTCATCGTACAATTTGACTTATAAAAAAAGTTAGACGTTGGACCTAAAGGTGTCGCGAGTTCATCTAGGGCTTAATTGTATCTTCACAATTGGTTTTTTTGAACAATTTTATTCCTTGGTGTGTAAGATACGGCAGAGTAATAACCATTTATAAATATTACGGTGATTCGTAAATATGATAGTGGTTGTTCCTATGAAGGTATTTAAGCCTTCCGCTGCATTGCTTCGGTGATTATGGTGCACCGATAACCCCTGCCCGTTACCTGGCTGAGAAACATTTTTGTTGATTTAAGACAAAGTGCGATTATACAATTTTGGGTTAGGAGCTTTTGTGACGACCCGCCTTTCCAACCCCAGAAAGACGTATCATCATTAAGAAAGAAAGGGATAGAAATAGAAAGAATAAAAGAAAGAAATAACAACATCAGAATCTCACAGCGGAATGGAACAAAATATAATACATCACATAACTATTACATAGTTATACATACATCAGAGTTATACAAGATCATACAACCGGACTGTCATATACATATATGTCCATACATACATCGTACACTAACTAGACAGCGGAACTACATAGATAGATACATACGTCTGGTCTTCTTCTCCAAAAGCTCCTCCAGAAAATCAATAATCCAAATACCTACCACTTGGCTACTCACAAAAATTCGAGTACCCAAGAGTTTATGAAAAACAAAATATAAACTCCGGGTCAGACATGGGTCTGGTGTGAGTAAACGGTTAAAATTGTTTAACTTTAAAAATCATTTGAAAATAAAGGTATCACGTAAGACTCCCAAACACATAAATACGGGTAAGTTTTTACCTTACGCTAACCAAAACATTTTATAGGAAATTCAGTGATATTATAATAGTGTCTAGAGTTTTCAAGTAAATAGAAAATAGCCGAAATTGTTACATTTATTAAATTCCATCTACCAGCCAAGAAAGTGGGTAATACAAATCAAAACCGTAGGGTCTCGTATGGAAAATGAGTTTCCAACAATGGAAGGGCTAATGGGGTACCGCCCGTCACAGTACGAGGCCTAGATCACCGTACCGAGGATCACTCCCGACCCCCTACAAGACAAGGCCGGAACCATTCCTTGCTGAACAGTCCCGAACAAGATAACCCCGCAATTGTGGCCAACAACTGCTTACACAACCGAAATAAAAGGACATCTAGACATGGGTATACCTCGTCCTGCTTGGGCATGACCCACCTAACCTTGCTGCATCTCCCCTGCTTTAGCCATTCCCGGTTGATGAGGCTTGAGGCTGCATTACCTTTATAGAACATATTTCTTAGAATGCTCATCGTCCGTCTGACGATGTGCTGAAAGCATTCAATCCATACAAGTTCGTTCCGGATTCGAACGAAACGAAGGCATTATCTTGTTACACTCGTTTTGGAATCACCCTTAGAGTTAACCACAATAACTGTTGCATTCTGAATCACCATCTCGATCTCTGTTTGATATGTTACGCCCTATCGTTTAATTTGGATCGATGTCGTTTTCGGAATATCAAGTTGATACACGGTCCCGGTCTCATCGCAATCCAAATGCCATTTTAAGGGCCAAGTTGTCTATTTAGTCTTAACAGTTTAATTCAATATTGAGCATTTACATAACAGATATCACAGATAAATCATATACAGTCATCATAGATTTATCACAAAATATATCACCCATATCACAGAATATCATCGAACAGATATCATAGCCAATCAAACAAGAATCATCAATTCATATCAAACTGGTTTGATTAACTTGACTTAATTAATTACTTAAGAATAACTACTTTATTCTGCTCAATTAATTACCGATTAATTAACTTATTAAATTTATTGATTATTACTTAATTACTCAGTTAATTAATTGATTCTTATTTATTAATTAATAACTTAATTATTAATTAATAAAATTTAATTACTTATTTAATTATCACAAATTATTTAATTAATCATTTATATTAATTAATTTATCATTTAATCCTTAATTAATCACTTAAGTTAATTACCATTTATTAATTAACCTTAAGTAATTAACTAAATTTCTTAAGTTAAATTAATTTTAACACAAAGTCAATTTTTAATCGCAAATTCAATTTAAAGTTATAATTTAATTACAAGCATAAATTAATTTACATTTGTAATTACCTTAAACTTACCATTAATCATCTTCTTTTACAAGCCTTTCTAATAAATTTTAATCAAATTTTAACTTAAAACAACTAATATTATTTACTTTATTTAATGTTAACCTTTGTTAATTAAATATTTAAAGTATTTAGGCAAAACCATTAGGGAGTGGACCCGATGCACGCACCACTTTTACTCGAGAAAGTCTCGAGTTCCCCCTATATTCTTCCCCGCGTCTCTCTCTTTCTTCCCATCTTCTTCTTTTACATGTTTCTTTTTCTTCTTCTCTTTTTTATTTATTTATACAAGCTTAAGTTAGAAAAAATAACAACAGCGGTACTATACAAACGCACGTGCGCGCTAGGTTGAAACACGAAGCAACTCAAAAAAAAACTCGAGTAAAAGCAAGCGACCACCACGACAATCCAACGGACATCCAAATTCCACCGTGCATGTGCATGGTGGTTCGCCGCACCTCCAGTGGCTCGCGCTACCTCCAGCAAACCACGATTTAACCTCCCACTCCTAATCGAAACCCAAAATTTCGAAATAAGGTCGAAACCGAAAAATCACCTGAAACTTGAACTCGAAACACAAACCCTCACCGAAAACCACCACGTTCTGCCATCACCCATCGCCAGAGGCCAAGCAACATCGCCTACGCCATGGCCATACCTTCCTCGGCCTTCACCTAAAACTACGTATGGCTTGATCAAGCGACGACGACACAAACGGTAATTTACAGAACAATTTTTTTTTTGAATTGAAACCCTATATTCGATTCGTCCAAACAACTTACACAATAGATAATTTTTTTGGCACTTTTCCAGAGTTCGAAAATCACTAAGCTAACTTCAATATGAATTTCAACATCTAATTCTTGTTAAATCATCAAAGATTGATGAAGATACACTTTTGTCCCATTTTCGAACTGCACCTCCATTACTCACTTAAAAATCATAATTTTTATACTAAAAATCTTAACTTTGTGTATGAAATCAAGATATGTGATCAAATTCACAAATTAAAATATTCGAATTTTAGCTTTTAATTTCCTTTTTCTTAAAACCTGTATAAACAGTTTTATAAGTTACTGTGATGTTTTAAATTCATGTCAGGTTACAATTAAAGTTTAAAACAATCTATTTGATTACAAATTCTGAACTTAAGATGATATATATATATATATATATATATATATATATATATATATGAAGATGTATAAGTTTACTTCTTTGCTCAGGAAATTTTAAAAATACAGAAGATTATCACATTTTAAGTTTCAGATAGCATCTCAGAATTACATATTACAATATATATATATATAGCAAACACTAGATATATATGAACTAATTACCAAACTTGAGTTTTCTAAAAATAGTTAGTTTACTCACCAAATGATAATTGAAACAGAAAGCCAAGTTGATGAAGAAACTGCAGATGAATTTCCTGAAAACTTCATTGCCTTGATATTGAATGAATGTAAATATAGATGTGGGGTTTTCTTCTTTTATTATTTTTCAGTTTTGCCTCTTAAATTTTGTAAATGAACAAGCATATTATGAAGTGTATATATAGAACATCTTTAGACAAATGGAGTCTTCTAGTATAAGCTTCACTTACATTGTTCAGGTTTTGTTTTTATTAATATTACTGTAAATTGAAAAGATACATGATATTTCGGCTATAAGATTAATTTGTGATCTGAAATGACAAATTGTGTACTAGCATTTTTGAACATGTCTTCATTTTTGTTAACATTTAATTAATGTTTTCTAATATTTGCTTATATTTGTACTGGACAAAGATATTGTGAATATGAATTTGTCATCTTTGTTGTACATTTGTGTATATAGGTTATGTAAATAGTTGTCTTCTTTTGCAAACATGATTCACACAACAACTTGATATAGTTTTTTGTTAAAAAATTTGCATTGTACAAATGTATATACAGGTTATGAAGTAGTTTATCTCCTTCTCTAAGCTTATCTTATATGTTCATGTATAGTTATTTAGTTATAATTTCTAAATTTTATTCTATTGGTAATTTAAATTTTCAAACATTTATTTATAACATTCTATTTGTATATTTATATTTCTAGTTACTTCTTATATTTTATAATTATGTTTTTATGCTTATGTGTAACATTGATAAAGTTATTTATTATTTAAACATTATTATTTCAATTACATTTTAGATATATATTAGATTAAATATCAATAATATAAAATCTTTGATTTTAGTGAATAAGACAGAATTTGTTTTAAACATTTTTTAAAAGATTCCATTTTAAAATTTCAAATCAAAATTTTCTTTACAGAGCATAAATAACTGATAAATATCAAAGATCTCACCAGTTTATAAAATTGAAAAGCTTGTATCCTATTTAAATTAGATTAAATGTTATTAAAATATACTGTCAAAAATTCCGAGTCGTTACATTGCTCCCCCTTAAAAGAATTTCGTCCCCAAAATTTAAAACAACAGTTAATTCAAAAGCTTTTATATTAACAGTCCAAACCTACATATCATCCATACAATAGCAAACAATCAAACAGTCTACTCTAACAAACATCACTAGTTATCCGGACATAAATCAGGATAAGCTTTCCTAAAACCATCTAGAGTTTCCCAGGTACAATCTCTGGGATCCTCACTCCACTGCACCTTGACGAGTTTCACCACTTTGCTTCTGAGTTGCTTCTCGTCTTGATCTATAATCCGAACTGGATTTCTAACTACAGTCAAGTTGGGTTCTACTTCCAAATCTTCTTGAACTACTGGTTCTACAACCAGTGATGGATCATGAACGAATTTCCTCAGATGCGATACATGAAATACATTATGAATCCCAGACATCCGCTCTGGCAATTCTATCCTGTAAGCTACAGCTCCAATTCTTTCCAACACTCGGAATGGTCCAATATACCTTGGAGCAAGTTTTCCCGTCTTTCCGAATCTTATAGAACATTTGATTGGGAAAACTTTGACAAACACCAAATCTCCGATCTCAAATTCCAATGGTCTTCGTCTTCTATCAGCATATTTCTTCTGACGATCCTGAGTAGCTTTCATCCTTTTCTTGATAAACTCAACCATCACGGAAGCTTCTCGAATAAGATTGTGTTCGAGCACAAGACGATCTTTCGATTCTATCCAACAAGATGGGGATCTACACAGTCTTCCATATAGAGCTTCATAAGGAGCCATCATAATACTTGCCTGATAACTGTTATTATAAGAGAATTCCACTAAATGAAGATGGTCTTCCCACGATCCTCCAAAATCCAAAACACAAGCCCGCAGCATATCCTCAAGAATACGATTCAGCCTCTCCGTCCGTTCGTCCGTCTGAGGATGATAGGCTGTACTCAATCTCAAATTTGTTCCCATTGCTAATTGCAGAGCTTCCCAGAATTTGCTAGTGCAAATAGGGTCACGGTCACTTGCTATGCTGACTGGAACACCATGCAATCCGACTATCTGCTTCAAGAAAATTTCTGCCAGAGAAGCTGTAGTACGAGTTGCCTTAACCGGTATAAAATGGGCGCTCTTAGTTAAACGATCCACAATAACCCATATACCATCATTTCCTTTCCTGGTTCTAGGTAATCCGTCGGTAAAATTCATCGAAATCATTTCCACTTCCAATCTGGAATTTCCAAAGGCTGCAATAATCGGTTGATTTCTGTTGATCTCCTTTTACTTGTTGGCAGATGGCACAACTGTTCACGAATCTAGCTACATCCTTCTTCATATTCGGCCACCAGAAAACTCTCCTCATGTCCTTGTACATCTTCGAGATTCCCAGGTGAATATTCAATTTGGAGCGATAACTCTCAGACAACACCTCCTGCTTCAGCTTCCTATCATTCGGAGCACAAATTCTCCCGTTAATCATTAATGTTCCTTGGCCATCGATTTCAAAACTAGGACATTGACCCTTCCTAACTCTTTTGATGATCCTCCTCAACATCTTATCAGATTCTTGCTTACTTGAGATCCTTTTAATAAGAGATGGAACAACTTCCAGAAGAGATAGGACTGCGTTCCTGCTAAGAGCATTAACTACCACATTCGCCTTTCTCGGAGTGTACAGAATATCCAAATAATAGGATGCTAGAAATTCGACCCACCGCTGTTGTCTCAGATTAAGATCTTTTTGAGAGAAAAGATATTTCAACGGTTTTTGATCCGTAAACAATTCGAATTTCTCTCCCAAAAGATAATGTCTACAAATATTCAAAGCAAAAACAATGGCCAACAATTCAAGATCGTGCGTAGCGTAGTTCTTCTCATGAGGATTCAATTGCCGACTCGCATACGCAATTACCCTTCCATTCTGCATCAGAACTGCTCCCAAACCAACCATACAAGCATCAGTATAAACCTTGAATTTGCTCTTCCCATCCGGAATAGCAAGCACTGGTGCACTAGTTAGCATTGTCTTCAATTCCTGAAAAGCTTCTTCACACTGGGGTGTCCACTTGAATTTTGCCCCTTTCCTTGTCAGCTTAGTCAGATGCGAAGATATATTGGAACAATCCTTGATAAATTTCCTGTAGTAGCCAGGCAATCCTAGAAAACTGTGAACTTCCGTCGGTGTCTCCGGCCGTTTCCACTCTAGAATAGTTTCAACCTTTGCTGGGTCTACAGAAATGCCTTCACCAGAAACAATGTGCCCTAAAAATTTAACTTCCAATTTCCAGAAATGGCACTTCGAAAATTTCACCTTCAACACATGCTTCCTCAGAGTCTCCAATACAATCCTCAAATGCTCCATATGCTCTTCTTCAGATTTGGAGTAGACCAAGATATCATCAATGAATACCCGCACGAACTTATTCAATACATCCCTAAAGATTCGATTCATCAGGTCAACAAAGTAGGCAGGAGCGTTGGTTAACCCGAAAGGCATAACCAACCACTCATAGAAATAATTCGGTCCCCTAAATGCAGTCAAGGGAATACTGTCTTCATCTACCCTCAACTGATGGAAACCTGAAGCTAGATCTAGTTGAGAAAAGATAGAAGCACCATGCAATTGGTCAAAAATATCATCGATTCGAGGAAGAGGATAATTATTACAGATAGTCACTTTGTTCAATTCTCTATAATCAAGGCAGAACCTTAGCGATCCATCGGATTTAGTTACAAACACCGCAGCAGAGCCCCAACAAGAAAAACTGGACCTAATCATCCTCTTCTCTAAAAGATCCTGAGTCTGCTTAATTAACTCTTCTCTCTCTCCCTAGGAGCCATTCTCCTACTGGGCTGAATCACCGGCACTACTCCTGGAATCAAATCAATATGAAACTCTATTTCTCGATGTGGCGGTAGACACTTAACTTCTTCAAAAACATCAATAAAATCTTGAACCACATTGATATCTTCAATCTTCTCTTTAGAAGTCTCAATTCCATGCAAAAGACTGCTTAAATGAATTCCAGAATTATCACACGACACTCTGGCAATTCTACCCAGATCAGTTTCCAACGAATCTGTTCTCTCATCACAATTCAAAACTGCTCTATACTTATCCAGCCAATCCATTCCCAAAATAAGATCAAATCCCATAAAATTCAACACATACGGGTCACAAGAGAAATTGTGGGATAGATAAGAGATTTTCAAGTCCTTACAGATAGTATCTAATTTGGTCACCCCTCCTATAGGATTAGATACCAAGATAGGACTGTCTACAGAACTAGGGGTAAGAAAGAACTTTTCTAGAGAGTCCTGAGAAATAAAACTCAAGGAAGCACCCGAATAAAAGAAAACTTTAATATATTTTCCATCTAAAAGTAAAGTACCTTCGAAAACTCCTTTGCCTTGAGAAGAAGAAGATGGACCGACTTCCAAAGCAGAGACCTTATTCTGAGGCGCCCTCTGCAGAAGTGGACAATTCTTGGTCATGTGCCCAGGCTGATGACAATTGAAACACAACGATCTCTGAACCATAGCTGATCGTGGACCACTGTAATGCGGTTGCTGTTGCTGCTGCTGGAATCCTTTTCTAGGACATTTATTTGCCAAATGACCTTCCTGTTGACAAATGTAGCATTTGCGAGGTTCGTTGCTATTTCCAGGCTTCTTCTTGCTCGGCTTTCTCCATTTGGGATCGAACCTTCGCTTATTCAGATTAGTGAAATTCCCACCTGAAGCTGCAACTGGAGCCATAGACTTCTTACTCATCAAAATCTCATATCTCAATGCCATATCAATCAAATCGACAAAAGACCCTTTCAAAAGCACTGTCATTTTTCATGGAATTAAGGCCTCAATCCTTGCACAAACTTTTCATTTTTTTTGAGGGGAGTATCGATGAGTCCTGTTCCATAGCACGAAAGTTCGTTGAATCTGGTTTCATACTCCGAAATAGACATGCTACCTTGCTTCAAATACAGAAAATCCTGATACAATTGGGTTTTCCCTGCCATTGGCATAAACTTCTCTTCAAATAACTCCTTAAATCTGTCCCATGAAATGTCATCCTCAGAAATGTTTGCTACTGTAGCATCCCACCAGGCTACTGCGCCACCCTGCAATTGCCATGATGTCATTTCTTTTTTCCGTTCATCCGACAATTTCATGCTCTTAAAAATGCGCTCACAAGAGCATAGCCAGGCTTGAACTTCAATTATTGATTCTAAACCTTTGAATGGTTGGCCTCCAAGGTTGTTGAAATCTTTGCATAAAGCTGCAAAACCAACTTGAGGCGGTACTGGATTCACAACCACACTAGCATTTTGACTCCGTCCATTATCTATTGAAGTACTGGCCCTAACTCTGCCTCTTCTTCCAGAACTCATGTTGGCCACCTGGACAGGTAACTCAAAAAATTTAGATAGATATATAATTGCATGAAAAATACAAATATGCACTCTCAAGATAAATATTACTCAAGAGCCTAGGTACTCGCTCAACCTAGCGCTCTGATACCAGCTGTGACGACCCGTGTTTCCAACCCTAGAAAGACGTATCATCATTAAGAAAGAAAGGGATAACAATAGAAAGAATAGAATGAAAGAAATAACAACATCAGAATCTCATAGCGGAATGGAACAAAATATAATACATCACATAACCATTACATAGTTATACATACATCAGAGTTATACAAGATCATACAACAGGACTGTCATATACATATATGTCCATACATACATCCAAAATACATCATACACTAACTACACAGCGGAACTACATAGACAGATACATACGTCTTGTCTTCTTCTCAAAAAGCTCCTCTGGAAAATCAATACTCCAAATACCTATCACTTAGCTACTCATAAAAATTCGAGCACCCAAGAGTTTATGAAAAATAAAATATAAACTCCAGGTCAGACATGGGTCTAGTGTGAGAAAACGATTAAAATTGTTTAACTTTGAAAATCATTTGAAAATAAAGGTATCACGTAAGACTCCCCACACATAAATACAGGTAAGTTTTTACGTTACGCTAACCAAAATATTTTATAGGAAATCCAGTGATATTATAATAGTGTCAAGGGTTTTCAAGTAAATAGAAAATAGCCGAAATTGTTACATCTATTAAATTCCAGCTACTAGCCACGAAAGTGGGTAATACAAATCAAAACCGTAGGGTCTCGTAGGGAAAATGGGTTTCCAACAATGGCAGGGCTACTGGGGTACCGTCCGTCACAGTACGAGGCCTAGATCACCGTACCGAGGATCACTCCCGATCCCCTACAACACAAGACCGAAACCATTCCTTACTAAACAGTCCCGAACAAGATAACCCTGCAGTTGTGGCCAACAACTGCTCACACAGCCAAAATAAAGGGACATCTAGACATGGGTATACCTCGTCCTGCTTCGGCATGACCCACCTAACCTTGCTGCATCTCCCCTGTTTTAGCCATTCCCGGTTGATGAGGCTTGAGGCTGCGATTACCTTTATAGAACATATTTTTAGAATGCTCATCGTCCGCCTGACGATGTGCTGAAAGCATTCAATCCATACAAGTTCGTTCCGGGATCGAACAAAAACGAAGGCATTATCTCGTTACACTCGATTTGGAATCACCCTCAGAGTTAACGACATTAACCCTTGCATTCTGAATCACCATCTCGATCTCTATTTGATATGCTACAACCTATCGTTTAATTTGGATCGATGTGGTTTTTGGAATATCAAGTTGATACCTGATCCCGGTCTCATCGAAATCCAAACGCCATTTTAAGGGCCAAGTTGTCTATTTAGTCTTAACAGTTTAATTTAGTATTGAGCATTTACATAACAGATATCACAGATAAATCATATACAGTCATCACAGATATATCACAGAATATATCACACATATCACAGAATATCATCAAATAGATATCATAGCCAATCAAACATGAATCATCAATTCATATCAAACTGGTTTGATTAACTTGACTTGATTAATTACTTAAGAATAACTACTTTATTCTGCTTAATTAATCACTGATTAATTAACTTATTAAATTTATTGATTATTACTTAATTACTCAGTTAATTAATTGATTCTTATTTATTAATTAATAACTTAATTATTAATTAATAAAATAAAATTTAATTATCACAAATTATTTAATTAATCATTTATATTAATTAATTTATCATTTAATTGTTAATTAATCACTTAAGTTAACTACCATTTATTAATTAACTTTAAGTAATTAACTAAATTTCTTAAGTTAAATTAATTTTAACACAAATTCAATTTTTAATCACAAACTCAATTTAAAGTTATTAATTTAATTACAAAAACAAATTAATTTACATTTGTAATTACCTTAAACTTTACCACTAATCATCTTCTTTTACAAGCCTTTCTTTAATAAATTTTAATCAAATATTAACTTAAAACAACTAATATTATTTACTTTATTTAATGTTAATCTTTGTTAATTAAATATTTAAAGTATTTGGGCAAAACCATTAGGGAGTGGACCCGAGGCAGGCACCACTTTTACTCGAGAAAGTCTCGAGTTCCCCCTATATTCTTCCCAACGTTTCTCTCTTTATTCCCATCTTCTTCTTTTACCTATTTCCTTTTCTTCTTCTCTTTTTTTGATTTATACAAGCTTAAGTTAGAAAAAAAATAACAACAGTACTATACAAACACACGTGCGTGCCAGGTTGAAACACGAAGCAACTCAAAAAAAAACTCGAGTAAAAGAACGCGACCACCACGACAATCCAACGGACATCCAAACGCCACCGTGCACGTGCATGGTGGTTCGCCGCACCTCCAGTGGCTCTCACTATGTCCAGCAAACCACGATTTAACCTCCCACTCCTAATCGAAACCCAGAATTTCGAAATAAGGTCGAAATCGAAAAATCACCTGAAACTTGAACTCAAAACACAAACCCTCACCGAAAACCACCACGTTCTGCCATCAGCCATCGCCAGAGGCCAAGCCACATCGCCCACGCCATGGCCATACCTTCCTCGGCCTTCACCCAAAACCACGTACGGCTCGATCAAGCGACGGCGACACAAACAGTAATTTACAAAACACAAAAAAATGAATCGAAACCCTATATTCGATTCATCCAAACAACTTACACAATAGATAAATTTTTTGGCATTTTTCCAGAGTTCGAAAATCACTAAGCTAACTTCAATATGAATTTCAACATCTAATTCTTGTTAAATCATCAAAGATTGCTGAAGATACACTTTTGTCCCATTTTCGAATTGCACCTCCATTACTCACTTAAAAATCATAATTTTTATACTAAAAATCTTAACTTTGTGTATGAAATCAAGATATGTGATCAAATTCACAAATTAAAATATTCGAATTTTAGCTTTTAATTTCCTTTTTCTTAAAACCTGTATAAACAGTTTTATAAGTTACTGTGATGTTTTAAATTCATGTCAGGTTACAATTAAAGTTTTAAACAATCTATTTGATTATAAATTCTGAACTTAAGATGATATATATATGAAGATGTATAAGTTTACTTCTTTGCTCAGGAAATTTTAAAATTACAGAAGATTATCACATTCTAACTTTCAGATAGCATCTCAGAATTACATATTACAATATATATAGCAAACACTAATATATATGAACTAATTACCAAACTTGAGTTTTTTAAAAATAGTTAGTTTACTCACGAAATGATAATTGAAATAGAAAGCCATGTTGATGGAGAAACTGCGGATGAATTTCCTGAAAACTTCACCGCCTTGATGTTGAATGAGTGTAAATATAGATGTTGGGTTTTCTTCTTTTATTATTTTTCAGTTTTGCCTCTTAAATTTTGTAAATGAACAAGCATATTATGAAGTGTATATGTAGAACATCTTTAGACAAATGGAGTCTTCTAGTATAAGCTTCACTTACATTGTTTAGGTTTTGTTTTTATTAATATTACTGTAAATTGAAAAGATACATGATATTTCGGCTATAAGATTAATTTGTGATCTGAAATGACAAATTGTGTACTAGCATTTATGAACATGTCTTCATTTTTTTTAACATTTAATTAATGTTTTCTGATATTTTCTTATATTTGTACTGGATAAAGGTATCGTGAATATGAATTTGTCATCTTTGTTGTACATATGTGTGGCGCCCCACCTCTATACCCACTGTAAAGACCCAAAATTTTCGAAGCCGAAAATTCCAGATAGTTGTGAAAAGAAGAAGAGATAGAAGAAGAAGAAGAAGAAGAACAGAAACATCAACAACTCACATACGCAGCGGATAAAATACAATAATAAATAATAACAGTTTACAACAGAATACTATATCAGTTGATTACATTTAATATACATCAGAGTTTCACATTTTATACAGTCACTGATTATTTACAATTATCACGACTCAGATAAATACAGCGGCTGTTCTCCATACGATATTACCACCAGCTCGCCTCCTGAGCTCCTGAACGTCCTAACCTGAAAATCTGTAATACTCGGTCTGACCCGAGCATTACATCAAAGTAACACCCGGGTCAGGCTGGAAACCAGCGTGAGTAAACCCATTTAACTTGGAATACAAAAACATACAATTTATATAAACCCGGGGTAACTTATATCGATCTACACTTCACAAGTTATTATACATCAACCATTTCACACATCAATTTCTAAGTGCCAAAACTTAGATTTAAATGGTCCAGTTTACTTAAGTCATTCCACTTCAACCTATCAGATCCACATATCAAATCATAAGAATCGAAGTGGTTTCGGGTATTCATTAATACCCGACTCCGGACTCTTCGAAGCTCATATTATCCTTACCCCAGTTATCCAAACGAAAACACAACAATTCTATCAAGGATATCAACTCAATCAAAACATCCGATACCCTTCAATCATCCATAAGCAAAGCTTAATCACATACAATAAATTCAATTGATTTTAATTGAATTTTCAAACTTCAATCACTTAGATTCCTTCATTAATTTTCAAATTAATTAATTAACCAATCCTCCATTATTAATCACATTGGATTAATTATCTTCAATTACATTAATGTGGTTATCTTTGATTGATTATCATGATATAATTCTTCTTAATCGCAAACAACAAGTATTCTTAATTACTTCTAGGATTAATTAACTATTTTAATTACATCAATTATTAATTACCTATATTAATTAACTTCTCATAAGTCACATCTTATGGAATTAACCTTAATCAATCAAATCTTTAGTTACATCATTAATTATATAATTTATTGATTTCAAATTATATTTCAATTTATCTTAATCTGAATTGATTATATTAATTAAACCACAGTTTTAACCATGCTTGACTTATCTCCTCCTAGAATTACCACTCTTATTTATTTCATTAAATAAATTAATTCTCCTTAATTTATTTATCTTAATTTATCTCTCGTTTCACCACACCAGAAATTTTATTTCATTAATTACATTAAGTAATTACTTATTAGACCATCAAATGACCATTCCAGATTAATATAACTTAATTAATTTACCTAAATCATTAATTAATTTAATTAATTGATTTTCATTTAAATTATCCTACCGATTTAAAGAATCGTCGATCTTTAAACCCTATTTGATTTAAACAGAACCATATTCTCATTAACAAATCCTATACAGAAATTAACTAACCTTTAACAACCATGTTTTCAATTAATTACTAAATTATTTACTTTAAGCAATTCACCCCTTTTTAAATATTCAAGTATTTATCCCTTAACAATCCTACATAATTATACTTATTTGATTGATAAGTAACTGTCACGTGAATTATTATCCTTAAGTTTTAATTAATTACCTTAGAAATCATTTTATAGCTGATTTACTGCTCATTTCCCAAATTGCATTTAAATGATTTCCTGTCAAAATTCTTTTTTTTTTATATTTTAAATTTCAATTTCTTTTTCTTTTCAATCAACACAGATAGATAACAACCAATATAACCCGAGCTTTCATAAATTCATAGCAGTAAATAAGTTGCACAGATCGAAGAGTACTCACAGAAATACATGGTGCAGAAGTCGAAACCAAGCTACACTGCTCAGTGATGTTGAGATGCCGAAGCCCATTTTTCGAAACCCTCTGTGTGGCCACCCAATTCGACGACGAGCAAATCCTTTCACCTCCAAGCCACCCCGGCCTCACGCGACCACACCTCGCGCGCGCAACGGCGACCTACGCCGAAACAAAAACCCCAGCGCTAACCTTCGTCGCGACTCATCTGGCTTCGTGCGCAAACCCTAGGTTGGAGAGCGACACCTCAGAACTATGTCGCGGTGCCTCCACACGAGCGTGAATCCTCAATGAACCCTCCTTCAGGCCGTGCTAAGTCGGCCCAAGTATCGCGACCTTGATTCGCGAATTTCTAGACGTGGAACGCGACGAGCAAACACCCAAATCGCGGCCACCATTTTTTTCTTTTCTGAACGATTTGTTTCGTGAATTTAGTAGAGAGGGGGACGGTAATAAAATAGAGTTTGGTGTAAGGCTTCCTGAGTACGCTTTTGTGAATGAGAAATATCTTTGATCGTTTGACCCTAAATTTATTATATTATAAAGCTCTTAGAACGTCTCGCTTAATTGCTACAAAAATTTCAAACTCCTTTTAAAGTATGCCGCTAGGCGACTATAAGGTTTTAACCATGTTCCAAACACAATGGAACATGTTTCAGAGGCTAATTTGGCCATATGCACGAGTTACGGAAGTAAACGATCGATTTTAAATTAAATCGATTAAAACAATTTCTAAGCGTTTTGAGCTGCCAGGGTCAAACGACAACTCCAATTGCTATGAAAATTGAAATCCGATAATAACTAACTATTATGGATCCAATGGAACTGGTTTCGTCGAATTCCGAGACTGTGCCTCGGAAGGCTATTTTTAAATTTCAATTTAAATGATAAATTATTAAAATTGAACAAATTACCTTTATATTAAATTTCAACCATTCTATTATCTTCAGTATCATCATTATAGATTTTATAAGCCTTCAAATTATTTTAAACAGGCTTAAAACTGAAGAATTCAATAATTTACCCAATTTCAGTTTATTAAATCCAATAACTGAATTGTTATTAATAATAATATTTGAATTCAAGTTAAAATTTACCTTTCAAATATTTAAAATCAATTAATTATTCTAATTTAAATTTTTAAAAAATGTCGGGTCGTCACATTCCTCCCCCCTTAAAAGAATTTCGTCCCCGAAATTACTAGTTAGGAAGAATGGTCCAATACCCGTTTACATTTTGTCCCAAAACCAACAGTTCAACATCTTATCAACAATCTTTTATTAAAGACCCACTATCAGTTGGTACTAACTTTCCAAACTCTTCCACAGTTTCTCAACAATGCTCGTTTCCTCAAATATTCAAATTTCCATTTAAACCAAATTTTGAAATTATCAAAATTTTCTCAAAATTTTTCTAACTCCCTAAATTCCCGAAATTTTTTGCCAGCGTCTCCTTTGCGCGGCTAGCTCGGTACTACTACAAAAGGCCTCTACGGGCTCCCAAATTCCAAAAAGAAAACAAAAGCCAAGTGGCTGCATCAAAAACCCAATCCAATATCATACAGAGTCACAATACGTACCTTTCAGTCGGGCAATTCAAATTTATCTTTTAGAACCAAATCCAATTTCCTCTTTCCTCTTTAATACCTGCATATCTCACTTAGCAACAATATCCAATCGTAACCTTATAAATCATTTTATACATCTCTTTACATAAGTTTCATACCCCCTTCCATTCAAATTAGTTTCCGCCGTTTCATTTGAATTCAATTTATTTTCGATTTCTAATATTGAGTTATATCTTTCTTTTAAACTGATTCATATTAGTTTCATTTACTAGTTTACTTTAACTTCCAATTTAAAATTGGTTTATCGTTAACCAAAATTTTCCAAAAATTTTCTAACTCCCAAAATTTTCAAATTTTTTTTGGCAGAGTCTCCTTTGTACGGAGGAGCTTTTGCAATTTGACAAGAGATATAAATATATATACATCGACCCACACGGTCGGAAAAAGCAAAAACAGTTCATATTTCCTATTTTTATTGTGTAGGCGTACCTTATTTAGCATTTTAAGCAAGCAGCTTATTTATTTTGCAATTAGCATACCCCAAAACTAGCCAAACGGCTTCCCTGTACCTGTACTTACTCAATTTAAAGACATAAGTGCCATACATAGAAAATCTATTAACATTTCACTTACTTTTAATAGCTAAACACAAGCATTACATAAATAACAAGCACCAAACACTTCCAATAAGCAATTTATATGTTTTAAAGCACATCTAATTATTTCCAACCAAATTTATATGCCCTTTCATTCAATTTTAATGGTTTACACACAATTACTTGCATTCAACCCAACCTCATACATTCAATCTATTTTAAATCCAAACAAGATCATATTCCCTTCAATTGATTACAAATTCAAGTTATCTAACCTTTCTCAACTCAAAGAATTTTAATTTCTTTTATTCACGTCAAACGACAATTCATTTTATGCAAATTCGACAATATTCGCCTAATAGAGAATTTATTTTAGTTTACAACTTCTTAAAATTAATTTTCAACTCATTTTATATCTAATTCCATTCATTTTTAATTTATTCACAAACCAAACATACGCATTTCATTTCTTCTCCGCATTGACTTCATTCAAACTATTTATTAAGTTTGGCACATTCAA
Source organism: Allium cepa (assembly GCA_030765085.1). NCBI lineage: Eukaryota > Viridiplantae > Streptophyta > Magnoliopsida > Asparagales > Amaryllidaceae > Allium > Allium cepa. Next base: position 32,843,803 of record CM060929.1, read on the forward strand.
TACTTCTAAATTAATAACCATTTCCAAATTAATTTAATCCAAGCTTTTATTTAATAGGCTTTAATCCATATTCGAAACCAAGCTTCAATAAATTTAAACCTAAGTTAATTACTTTAATTTATTCCAACATCAACTTAAGTGTACTTCCATTTGATTCTCACATAATCAAGTTCCATTTAATTTAGTTAGCCCACCCATTTTAAATTTTAAATTTACTTACTTAATTCATTTTCAAATTTATTTTATTAATTCAAAGCCATTCTCAATTTATTTTTATTCACTTGGGTTTTGTTTGCAACCCAAACCATTTTTATATAATCCACTTTCATTTCATTCAACTACACTTCCATTTTATCAAATTTACTTGCAAATTACTCTATATTTTATTCAAATCACACTTGAATTTTATGTGTAATTCAAACCATCGCTATTTCGATCCAACTCTATTTATTTTTATTTACATCTCCTCTTATTTAATTCATTATCAAACCCAAGTCGAATTCTATTCACAATTCGAATTCATTTCCAACTTCATTATTAACTTACAATCCATTTTTTTTTATCCGAGTTAAATTTTATTAACATACTCAATCAAGTAATTATTTTGTTAATTAACTTACTTCCAACTTTCAAATCAATATGCGATTTTATTTCAAAGAATCGCTTCATTGAAATTTCCCGAGTCCAATTTTATATTTTATAATTCTAATTTAAAATCCCCTTTTTACTTTAAATTTAGGAATGCCTTATTCAGTCAATACAATTAAAATAGCTTTTTATAAAAATATTTCTTATAACTCGATGTCTCAACCAGTCCATCCTTGTTCTCACAGAAATTCAGTCATACGTTGATCAGGCGTAGGACTGAAAATCTATAAGTACTTGGTAAACCCGTTTCCAACATCCAGTGAAAATACTTGGAAAATAATTTTATTGAAAATATAGAAAACACTTTTGAAAATAGAGGAATTTTTTTTTTTTAGTGAGGATGCTCTGGAAATCATCACCCCCATTCCATGGTCACAGTTACATACCAGGGTTACGTTGCAGTCACAACAAAAGTCCATGTAACTGCAGGCTCTCCGCGGCCTCTCGATTACGCCATGGAACCCACACAACAGATCACAGTTACATCCAGGGTTACGTTGCAGTCACAACAAAAGTCCATGTAACTGCTGGCTCTCCGCGGCCTCTGATCTCGCTATCAAAATGAAACTTCTCCACTCCTACATAGGTCGCAGTCTACCGAGATAAACTCAAACGCAGACTGTTGGCTCTCAGCGGCACACACGACTTTCGCAATGTTACCATAGGTCGCAGTTACATCCTGGGTTATGTTGCAATCACAACAAAAGTCCATGTAACTGTTGGCTCTCCGCGGCACACACGACTTACGCTATGGTAAACTCAACTCATAATTGTAACGACCCAGAATTTTTAATAATTTAAATTTGAATATTTAATTAATTTTAAATATTAATAAGTGAATTTATAAGTCAAATAAATTTTTATTTGAATTTTTGGATTTAATTGGATAATTAAATCGATAATTTAATACGTTAAATTATGGAAATAATTGGAAATTGAGTTAAATATGATTGAAAATAATTTGGAAAATTTTATTTTATCATGTTGAAGTTAGAATGATATTTTAGAACTTTTAAAATCGAATTAAAAGTTAATTTGTGAAAATTGAATATTTTAATATTTAATAATAGACTGTAAAATAGTCAATTTTTGAAAAGTCTCAGAATTGAACGAAACCAGTTTCATTGGATCCGTAATAGTTAGTTATTGCTGGATTTCAATTTTCGTGTCAATCGGAGTTATCGTTTGATCGTGGCAGCTCGAAACGCATCGAATCGTTTTTAATTTAAATTTGGCGAGTCAAAATAGCCATTTTTCAAAAAGTCTCGGATTTCGACGAAACCAGTTTCATCGGATCCGTAATGTGATATTATTGTAAGATTTCAAATTTCAAGTCAATTGGATTTACCGTTTGTCCGGTACAAATTAAAACGCCTAGAAATCGATTTAAATCGGTTTAATTCAAATTGAACGTTTGTAGCCATAACTCGCACATACTTCCGAATTAGCTTCCGAAACCTGTTCCATTGTGTCCGAAACGCGGGATAAACCCTAGGTACGCTGGTTACGGCGTCTAAATCGGAGTTCGGAATTCCCGGGATGAATAGTGTTTACGCTAGCTTTTTCTATAAATACAACATCATCTTCATAAATTAAAAAAAATATACAAAACCTAAACTAATAAACCCTAGCCGGCCCTAATATTCAATGGCCAGAAATCATCCTCTTTCAACCCTCAATCTCTCTCAATCTACAATGAATTAGCTAATGTGTTCAACATGAAAGTTGTTGAGAATCTCGAGGGCTTCACATCCATACGGATTTGATGGGGTTTGGAGTTGCGTAGGAGGGGCAAGGATGGGCCGTTCGTGGGCTGTTATAGGCCGTGCGCGCGCGTCATATGCAGGCCGAGTGGGCCATGGTGGCAGGTGGAAGTAGCTCGCGTCGTGTGCTTCGCGTTGGCGTTGGTGTGATCGGGGTTCGTCGAGTATCGGGGGAGAATAATTCAACCCTAGTTCTATAATTGGGTTCGGCCTCAAAAAGCTTTTACTGGAGATGATAACGTGAAGGGGGAAGATGAAGGAGAGGCCTTGGATGCAGATCTAGTGGCTAGGATTTGATGTGGTATGAAGATAGTTGAATAAATGTTGTAAAAGTTTATATATAACGTGTACAAACTTGTAAATTACATAACTTTTTCATACGAGGTCGAAACTGCGCGAAATCAGTTGCGTTGGAATCGTATCGACGAGCACTACGCGATGGAGTTGGTTTGGAGTCGTTTGGAGTTAGTGAGAATTTCGGGTAAAATTAAACGCGCGTTTAATTTTATTCGAAATAAAAGCTAAAACGGAAATTAAAACCAAGGTGAGAACTTCTCACTCAATCGAATAGATTTCGATTTTATTTTAAATAGTTAGATTTAAAATATTTGAATGCATGTATGAATGATGATTGATATCTATTGATTGTTAAAATAGACATTATGCGCCGTTAGTAAGCGGATGTTATTTAGTAAAAACATATACCGCGAATATTTCATAAACAGTGAAATTGGTATTATATATAATATCAATATATATATATTGGCATATGTATATATTGCAGTTGTTGATTTCCCGCATTTTTTGTTTAGCGGATGAGACCCTATTACGCCGTTAGTAAGCGGATAATATTTAATAAGAACATATACCGCGATAATTTCGTACTGGAGCGAAATTGGTATTGTGCTAATGTTTTTGGATGCAGGAAACAGGTTGGAGGGATCCAACTGGATTCCTCAACAGTATTTATTTTATTTCAGATATTTTGATATTTGATGGATTATCATATCGATATATGATATCGTTGTTAGTCGTGATTGACTATTTGGTGTGTAGCATCATTGGACCCAGATTTTGGGATTTTAAAATGATCTTTAAAATGATTTTTGAAAATATACTTTATTTCTGGAATTGATCCATTATAAATAAATAAACGTTATAATTTTTAAAGTTATAAAAATTATGGTTTTTGTGAAATATAGTTAAAAAGCTGATTTTTAGAAATACGATTAAAAGTCGATTTTTGAGAAATATGAACTAATGATTTTATAAAATAATTTAGATTGGATTTTTGAATATATGATAAAAGTTTAAATATAGGATTTATAAAATTTGATTATTTTATAAATCGAAATGATGAAATTATAAAGGAATTTAAAGACGTTTTAGAATAATAATATAAACTGATTTATATTTAGAGATTTATAAATGGATATTTATAAATTGAAATATAGACATTATAAAACGAGTTTTTATAAGTGTTTGAATGTAGTGAAAGTGAATTTCATAAATGAATGAAATTTATAGAATTATATAACGGTGAGGTTATAAATGGAATTTTATAAACAATAGGTTTATAAAATTTGTAAAGTTCAAAGGAACGATTTTTGCAAATAAATAAATTATAAGTGTTGACTTATAATTTGTACTTTTGGTTTATAATTAAGATTATAAATCGAATAGGTAAATAAAGAAGATTTATAAAGGAAGTTGTTATGAAATAAATGGAAATGGAATTTATAAACGTTGTTTTATAAATTCGCAAACGACTTATTTTGATAAGTTAATTGTTATAACTTATAAATGGAGTTATATTCACGTTTTTAAACAGTGAATAATCCTTTAAAATAAAATGAATAGAAAGGATGAAATTTGTTAATGAAGTATATTCACGTTTTTGAATAGTGAATAATACGTTAAAGAAAATGTATTGAATGTGAATGTTTTAAACAGAATTAAAACGATCTAACGATGTTTTAAAGGTGTTGAGATTCGAAACCATAGATTTCAACATTTATTGTTGAAATAGACGTTTTCGTGAAATAAAAGGAAATGGTGGACTATAACACTGTTGTTATAGTAAATGATTTCCGAAAGGAAATGTTTAGTATAGTATTGGGATTTATATATCTATTTAATTTCGAATCCCTATACTAGTGATTTTGGGACGTTGTAACGATGTTTTACGCAACATTCGTTTTGGCCCAAATAAATATGTTAAGTGAATGATTTCCTTAAAGAATGAATTATATACTTAATTCGATTTAAGTATATTGAATATTTTCAAAGGTTGAAAATAAAAAGATTTGTGGATTACTTATTTTTAATAAGTATGGAAATGTTTTCCAACGTGAAGTGAATATTTAGAATTTATCTTTTTGAGGATAAATTGAAATGGATTATTGAAATCGAATATGCATGAATATTTTGAAATATAAATTCATTATGGAATTTATATGTGAAAGTGAAATTTGTTTGAAAATAAATATTGATTTATTTTTGAAGTGTTGGAATTTTATATCTTATAAAGATATTTTGGGAAAATAAATAATTTGGAAAATTATTTGGAATCTGGTGATGTGTGCATATCCAGTGATAGTTCAATAGCCGACTATCAGTATTTCCCTTTGAATGGGTATTTGATGTGAATTGATTGAATTTGAATGCACACTTATTTTTGAATAAGCGCTCACTATTCGGGTTAACCGGGAAAGGACCATGGGGTCGTATAACCCATTCCGAATATGTGATACGTCGTTATGAATTGCATTTGAAGATCGGTGTTGAAGACCGAGTATTTGTGAAAGCGATAGGATGACCTATCGATTGTCTCTGCACTGGGTAGCTCCTGGTATAGAGATCTCCTAAGTGATGGGAAATTCGATCGGGATTGTGAATACCCGTATTGCAAGGGCTTCGTAAGAAGTGCCTTCGGTTTTGTTCGAGCCCGGAACAGACTTGTATGGATTGTATGTCTGACATTACAAGTTGAGATATAAAGCCGATTTCTTTCAAATATATTTCTGTTGGTGGCGGAGAATTTATTCTTTTAGCTTAACACCCTTCTCTGAGACGTACGTGCTCAGAGGTTATGTAATTGAATGTTATCAGCGATATATTCCCAATTTGGTAATGTGACATGCTGAGTGATGCTGAAATGATCATTGTGTTGATTATTTGTGATAGGATCATTTATTTGATCGTCTATCTTAGTGATCATTGTGTTGATCATTTGTTGACCCAAAGCATGGCTTTTGTATAAAGTATGTTTTTGTGGACGTGAATTCGTCGAGCCTCACACCCCGTGAATGGTCAAAACAGGAAAGAAGCAGCAAGGTTATGAGGGGTAGCACCCTTTAGGATGTGTCCATTTCCTTCTGGAAAAGGGTGGTATCATGGTATGGAGCCCAGATACTTACTCATGTTGAAAACACTTTATGATTGTGTGAATTGATTACGAGCGCTCGGTGAAAAGGTCCCAAAGGACCGGGGGATGGCATATTCGGTCAGTTGTTACTCAGTTAGGAGTAACCCGGCCTTGTGTTGGTAGAGATCCGGTTTGGTTCTCGGGGATGTCCATCCAGAGGCATTCTCATGTGGCAATGGGAAGTTCCTTGGCCTGATCATTCGTTGGAAATCCAATTCCCAATACGAAACTTGTACGGTATTAGTTGTAGAACCTGCCATTCACTTATGGTGGTCACCACTGTTTGGATGGTAGCTATAGTAGGCATACGATAATGGTCGTATGTTGGCTAAGATTTATATTCTACTTTCGAAATGAATTTGTTATACACTATGCACTAATAATAATATCAAATGTTATTTTAAATGCGTATCAAGCATCTTTGACTATCATAAGGAGAAATCTCCTCCGATTCTGCGTTTGCATTGTGTGTGTGTGCGGGAGGCCTTATGGTAGTCTCATTTTTAAAAGCATTGCGAATTGATTAAAAATATTCCTCTATTTTGATTTTAAAGATAAATAAACTGTTTTGAGTTCTCACACCAGTCACATGACTGACTCGGAGTTTATTGTTTTCCTTCCTAAACTCTGGGTGCCCACCAATTTCCACACGGGCAGTTAAGAGTTAGGTTTATCAGGATATTCTGGATATTCTGGAGTTGCTGGAGGCAAGCTGGATGGCATGGCGTATTACTAGTATATAGTATTTCTTTTTCCGCTGCACTGTTTGTTGATGTTGTATGTTGTTGTACACTCTGATGATATGATGTAATGAAATGAAATGTAATGTAATAACTGATATAGTTCTTTGTTTAAAGATTATTCATTTATTATTATATGTTGTTCCGCTGCGAATTGTGAGATTCTGTTGTTGTTCTGTTGTTTCCTTTCTGTCCGTTCTATTATTAAAATGCTTCTATCTTCTATTTTCAAATTCTCTTTTTCTATTTTTAAAATTTTCTATCTTCTGTTTTTCTAATTCTCTGTTTTCTAAAAAAATTGTCTATCTTCTTTTCCCTCTATCTTTCTTCCTCTTTCTTCTACTTCTCTGCTCTTTTCTTTTCTTAAATTCTTTTCTTTTTAAAACCCATAACTTCTCGGTTTTCGGCCTTCGATATTCGGCAGTCGATAAAGTGAGTGTCGATGTTGAATTTTCGAAAGTCGAAAATTTTAGAATGTTACATTTGGTATCAGAGCTTATGGTTAAGCGACAACCATGGTTCTGTTGGGTATTATTCATTAGAGATAGAGTCAGCAGTACTCTAGAATGAGTTTGAGTGTAATAATAGCTATGAGAGCGTATTTGTTAGTGAATATGAAATCGTTTTATATTGTGATGATTGGTTTGTTGAGTGGTATATAGATTCTGGTTAATACGAGTAATTAACGTAGTTGATAGGAATCTATAAACACTTGAATAGAACAATTCGGCACAATATTGATTTTTAATTGGGTAAATGAAATAATTTTACCTTGATTATATTTTATATATAAAGAAATAATTTTTCAGAATTATTAAAGTGTATATAAGTAGAGTGTATGGTTGTTGAACAAGTTGTTTGAATAATCTAAGCAAAAGAATTATAAGTATGAATTATAATTAAGGTGATTTACAATTGTGAAATAAACTTATATATGTAAGAAGTGAAACTATATTAATATGAGTTGTAAATAAAAGTGAATTTTAAAGTTAAATGGAATATAACTTAAGTGTTGTTGGATGGAATTGATTTTGGGTATCAAAGTAAATTAATTAAGTTAAGTGATAGATATGAACTTAAGTTATGTGAATAGAAATTCAACTTTTGTAATTGAATGAATAAATTGAATGTTAATCAATTGAATGTGAATAAATTGGAATGGAATAATGAATGAAAGTATTAATTCATTAAAATCTAATTTTATTGGAAGTTGAATGGTTGAATAAAAATCAATTTAATTAAACCAAATTGAAAGAATATAAGTGAAAGAATTTGGTTGTAATTAATATAAATTGGTTGTTATATGATTGTTATATGATTGTATAAAATTCATTAAGTAGTTAATGAAATTGAAAGCTATGTAATTGAATTCAAATTAGAAGTAAATAAATTTGAATAGAATTGAAAGTGAATTGGATTTAATTAGTAAATGTAAACTAATTGAATTGAGAATGAATGTTAGTAAATCCAATGTAAATAAATCAAATATGATTTAAAGTGAAAACCCAAATTCATTGAATATGAATGAGAATATAAATGAATATTGATTAGTTATGGATGTAATTGGTTGATGGTTGAATATATATTGCTTTAGTTGCATTTGCTATGTGACATGTATAGTTATGTTGCTATATGTTGTATATTGAGATTATTTGCATATGTGCATGATTCTCATGTTGTTTGTTGAGTGTTTAGTAGGTGCGGATTGCGTTTGCTTCGCATTTGGAGTTCGCTTTAGCGCTATATTAGCCGTATATGCTTACTAATAAAATATAAGGTACATATCTCGGATTACATATCGTACTTTTATACTTTTTCCCTTCGGGATGCCTCATTACTTGATGAGATGTATATTTGTGATATATATACTGTCATTTTTTTTCGGATCGAGCCGCGCAAAGGAGACTATGGCGAATTTTTCCGAAAATTTAAGGCGTTAGAAAAATTTGAGAAAAATTGGAAAATTTTGAAAACTTTAACTTTGATTTTAGAAATTGAAAGTTAAACAATAGTAGTTGTTTTTGAAAAGATAACTAAGTATGATTTGGAAAACTTAGTAAAGTATTGTAAGGAATTTAATTATGAATTTTGGAAAGTTAATAAATTTTGTAACTTTTCTTACTTGTAATTTCGGGGACGAAATTCTTTTAAGGGGGAAAGATTGTAACGACCCAGAATTTTTAATAATTTAAATTTGAATATTTAATTAATTTTAAATATTAATAAGTGAATTTATAAGTCAAATAAATTTTTATTTGAATTTTTGGATTTAATTGGATAATTAAATCGATAATTTAATACGTTAAATTATGGAAATAATTGGAAATTGAGTTAAATATGATTGAAAATAATTTGGAAAATTTTATTTTATCATGTTGAAGTTAGAATGATATTTTAGAACTTTTAAAATCGAATTAAAAGTTAATTTGTGAAAATTGAATATTTTAATATTTAATAATAGACTGTAAAATAGTCAATTTTTGAAAAGTCTCAGAATTGAACGAAACCAGTTTCATTGGATCCGTAATAGTTAGTTATTGCTGGATTTCAATTTTCGTGTCAATCGGAGTTATCGTTTGATCGTGGCAGCTCGAAACGCATCGAATCGTTTTTAATTTAAATTTGGCGAGTCAAAATAGCCATTTTTCAAAAAGTCTCGGATTTCGACGAAACCAGTTTCATCGGATCCGTAATGTGATATTATTGTAAGATTTCAAATTTCAAGTCAATTGGATTTACCGTTTGTCCGGTACAAATTAAAACGCCTAGAAATCGATTTAAATCGGTTTAATTCAAATTGAACGTTTGTAGCCATAACTCGCACATACTTCCGAATTAGCTTCCGAAACCTGTTCCATTGTGTCCGAAACGCGGGATAAACCCTAGGTACGCTGGTTACGGCGTCTAAATCGGAGTTCGGAATTCCCGGGATGAATAGTGTTTACGCTAGCTTTTTCTATAAATACAACATCATCTTCATAAATTAAAAAAAATATACAAAACCTAAACTAATAAACCCTAGCCGGCCCTAATATTCAATGGCCAGAAATCATCCTCTTTCAACCCTCAATCTCTCTCAATCTACAATGAATTAGCTAATGTGTTCAACATGAAAGTTGTTGAGAATCTCGAGGGCTTCACATCCATACGGATTTGATGGGGTTTGGAGTTGCGTAGGAGGGGCAAGGATGGGCCGTTCGTGGGCTGTTATAGGCCGTGCGCGCGCGTCATATGCAGGCCGAGTGGGCCATGGTGGCAGGTGGAAGTAGCTCGCGTCGTGTGCTTCGCGTTGGCGTTGGTGTGATCGGGGTTCGTCGAGTATCGGGGGAGAATAATTCAACCCTAGTTCTATAATTGGGTTCGGCCTCAAAAAGCTTTTACTGGAGATGATAACGTGAAGGGGGAAGATGAAGGAGAGGCCTTGGATGCAGATCTAGTGGCTAGGATTTGATGTGGTATGAAGATAGTTGAATAAATGTTGTAAAAGTTTATATATAACGTGTACAAACTTGTAAATTACATAACTTTTTCATACGAGGTCGAAACTGCGCGAAATCAGTTGCGTTGGAATCGTATCGACGAGCACTACGCGATGGAGTTGGTTTGGAGTCGTTTGGAGTTAGTGAGAATTTCGGGTAAAATTAAACGCGCGTTTAATTTTATTCGAAATAAAAGCTAAAACGGAAATTAAAACCAAGGTGAGAACTTCTCACTCAATCGAATAGATTTCGATTTTATTTTAAATAGTTAGATTTAAAATATTTGAATGCATGTATGAATGATGATTGATATCTATTGATTGTTAAAATAGACATTATGCGCCGTTAGTAAGCGGATGTTATTTAGTAAAAACATATACCGCGAATATTTCATAAACAGTGAAATTGGTATTATATATAATATCAATATATATATATATTGGCATATGTATATATTGCAGTTGTTGATTTCCCGCATTTTTTGTTTAGCGGATGAGACCCTATTACGCCGTTAGTAAGCGGATAATATTTAATAAGAACATATACCGCGATAATTTCGTACTGGAGCGAAATTGGTATTGTGCTAATGTTTTTGGATGCAGGAAACAGGTTGGAGGGATCCAACTGGATTCCTCAACAGTATTTATTTTATTTCAGATATTTTGATATTTGATGGATTATCATATCGATATATGATATCGTTGTTAGTCGTGATTGACTATTTGGTGTGTAGCATCATTGGACCCAGATTTTGGGATTTTAAAATGATCTTTAAAATGATTTTTGAAAATATACTTTATTTCTGGAATTGATCCATTATAAATAAATAAACGTTATAATTTTTAAAGTTATAAAAATTATGGTTTTTGTGAAATATAGTTAAAAAGCTGATTTTTAGAAATACGATTAAAAGTCGATTTTTGAGAAATATGAACTAATGATTTTATAAAATAATTTAGATTGGATTTTTGAATATATGATAAAAGTTTAAATATAGGATTTATAAAATTTGATTATTTTATAAATCGAAATGATGAAATTATAAAGGAATTTAAAGACGTTTTAGAATAATAATATAAACTGATTTATATTTAGAGATTTATAAATGGATATTTATAAATTGAAATATAGACATTATAAAACGAGTTTTTATAAGTGTTTGAATGTAGTGAAAGTGAATTTCATAAATGAATGAAATTTATAGAATTATATAACGGTGAGGTTATAAATGGAATTTTATAAACAATAGGTTTATAAAATTTGTAAAGTTCAAAGGAACGATTTTTGCAAATAAATAAATTATAAGTGTTGACTTATAATTTGTACTTTTGGTTTATAATTAAGATTATAAATCGAATAGGTAAATAAAGAAGATTTATAAAGGAAGTTGTTATGAAATAAATGGAAATGGAATTTATAAACGTTGTTTTATAAATTCGCAAACGACTTATTTTGATAAGTTAATTGTTATAACTTATAAATGGAGTTATATTCACGTTTTTAAACAGTGAATAATCCTTTAAAATAAAATGAATAGAAAGGATGAAATTTGTTAATGAAGTATATTCACGTTTTTGAATAGTGAATAATACGTTAAAGAAAATGTATTGAATGTGAATGTTTTAAACAGAATTAAAACGATCTAACGATGTTTTAAAGGTGTTGAGATTCGAAACCATAGATTTCAACATTTATTGTTGAAATAGACGTTTTCGTGAAATAAAAGGAAATGGTGGACTATAACACTGTTGTTATAGTAAATGATTTCCGAAAGGAAATGTTTAGTATAGTATTGGGATTTATATATCTATTTAATTTCGAATCCCTATACTAGTGATTTTGGGACGTTGTAACGATGTTTTACGCAACATTCGTTTTGGCCCAAATAAATATGTTAAGTGAATGATTTCCTTAAAGAATGAATTATATACTTAATTCGATTTAAGTATATTGAATATTTTCAAAGGTTGAAAATAAAAAGATTTGTGGATTACTTATTTTTAATAAGTATGGAAATGTTTTCCAACGTGAAGTGAATATTTAGAATTTATCTTTTTGAGGATAAATTGAAATGGATTATTGAAATCGAATATGCATGAATATTTTGAAATATAAATTCATTATGGAATTTATATGTGAAAGTAAAATTTGTTCGAAAATAAATATTGATTTATTTTTGAAGTGTTGGAATTTTATATCTTATAAAGATATTTTGGGAAAATAAATAATTTGGAAAATTATTTGGAATCTGGTGATGTGTGCATATCCAGTGATAGTTCAATAGCCGACTATCAGTATTTCCCTTTGAATGGGTATTTGATGTGAATTGATTGAATTTGAATGCACACTTATTTTTGAATAAGCGCTCACTATTCGGGTTAACCGGGAAAGGACCATGGGGTCGTATAACCCATTCCGAATATGTGATACGTCGTTATGAATTGCATTTGAAGATCGGTGTTGATGACCGAGTATTTGTGAAAGCGATAGGATGACCTATCGATTGTCTCTGCACTGGGTAGCTTCTGGTATAGAGATCTCCTAAGTGATGGGAAATTCGATCGGGATTGTGAATACCCGTATTGCAAGGGCTTCGTAAGAAGTGCCTTCGGTTTTGTTCGAGCCCGGAACAGACTTGTATGGATTGTATGTCTGACATTACAAGTTGAGATATAAAGCCGATTTCTTTCAAATATATTTCTGTTGGTGGCGGAGAATTTATTCTTTTAGCTTAACACCCTTCTCTGAGACGTACGTGCTCAGAGGTTATGTAGTTGAATGTTATCAGCGATATATTCCCAATTTGGTAATGTGACATGCTGAGTGATGCTGAAATGATCATTGTGTTGATTATTTATGATAGGATCATTTATTTGATCGTCTATCTTAGTGATCATTGTGTTGATCATTTGTTGACCCAAAGCATGGCTTTTGTATAAAGTATGTTTTTGTGGACGTGAATTCGTCGAGCCTCACACCCCGTGAATGGTCAAAACAGGAAAGAAGCAGCAAGGTTATGAGGGGTAGCACCCTTTAGGATGTGTCCATTTCCTTCTGGAAAAGGGTGGTATCATGGTATGGAGCCCAGATACTTACTCATGTTGAAAACACTTTATGATTGTGTGAATTGATTACGAGCGCTCGGTGAAAAGGTCCCAAAGGACCGGGGGATGGCATATTCGGTCAGTTGTTACTCAGTTAGGAGTAACCCGGCCTTGTGTTGGTAGAGATCCGGTTTGGTTCTCGGGGATGTCCATCCAGAGGCATTCTCATGTGGCAATGGGAAGTTCCTTGGCCTGATCATTCGTTGGAAATCCAATTCCCAATACGAAACTTGTACGGTATTAGTTGTAGAACCTGCCATTCACTTATGGTGGTCACCACTGTTTGGATGGTAGCTATAGTAGGCATACGATAATGGTCGTATGTTGGCTAAGATTTATATTCTACTTTCGAAATGAATTTGTTATACACTATGCACTAATAATAATATCAAATGTTATTTTAAATGCGTATCAAGCATCTTTGACTATCATAAGGAGAAATCTCCTCCGATTCTGCGTTTGCATTGTGTGTGTGTGCGGGAGGCCTTATGGTAGTCTCATTTTTAAAAGCATTGCGAATTGATTAAAAATATTCCTCTATTTTGATTTTAAAGATAAATAAACTGTTTTGAGTTCTCACACCAGTCACATGACTGACTCGGAGTTTATTGTTTTCCTTCCTAAACTCTGGGTGCCCACCAATTTCCACACGGGCAGTTAAGAGTTAGGTTTATCAGGATATTCTGGATATTCTGGAGTTGCTGGAGGCAAGCTGGATGGCATGGCGTATTACTAGTATATAGTATTTCTTTTTCCGCTGCACTGTTTGTTGATGTTGTATGTTGTTGTACACTCTGATGATATGATGTAATGAAATGAAATGTAATGTAATAACTGATATAGTTCTTTGTTTAAAGATTATTCATTTATTATTATATGTTGTTCCGCTGCGAATTGTGAGATTCTGTTGTTGTTCTGTTGTTTCCTTTCTGTCCGTTCTATTATTAAAATGCTTCTATCTTCTATTTTCAAATTCTCTTTTTCTATTTTTAAAATTTTCTATCTTCTGTTTTTCTAATTCTCTGTTTTCTAAAAAAATTGTCTATCTTCTTTTCCCTCTATCTTTCTTCCTCTTTCTTCTACTTCTCTGCTCTTTTCTTTTCTTAAATTCTTTTCTTTTTAAAACCCATAACTTCTCGGTTTTCGGCCTTCGATATTCGGCAGTCGATAAAGTGAGTGTCGATGTTGAATTTTCGAAAGTCGAAAATTTTAGAATGTTACAATAATCCTCAGGAACTAGTTTTGTCCGGACTCCTCACAGGATCAACTTTAGAACCCCCCCTTGGGGTTCAAGGCAGCACCACTCGGTGGCACTCCTGAGAAGTCCATTTCAAGGAAGCGCCTTTTTCCCTAGAGCCATCATCAAAACATTTTATACTAAACACATATAGTATCTTTCAAATCATACACCTAGTATGAATTTTATCAAAGCTCCTTTACACAAAATCGATTATTCCCAAAATCGATAATTCTCAAAATAGGCTTCCCAAAACTCAATATTGATTTTTTTTCCAAAAATCAAAAACCTTTCTCAAAATCCTCATAAGATCCTTTATATATATTCAGATATATATATGTATAAATTTTAAAAACTTTGGATCCTTACCTTCTTGTATAAAACACCTTTTATACTCCAAACACTTCTCAAAAACCATAGAAATATCCAATTTCCATCTTTATTCATTTCATATTTCTCAAAATATTCTTTCAGTTCAAAAGAACCATTTCATATTCCTTATTCACCTTTACATTAATCCCCATTTGGATTATTACTTCAATCATTATCTCAGTTGGGTACTTAATCAATAACAGTTTGAACTCCGACCAATTTAGAAAAATAGCTTGAAAATTTTAAAAATTGGTAAGTAGTTGAAAAATAATTATTAGTTTGCAAAATAATTGTAAAATAGTTAACTAATTGTAAAATAGTCGAAAAATAGTTGAATAGTTCCAGAGATTTTTAGACAATTGAAAGGTAGGGATTTATTTGTAAAGTAGTGGAAAAATAATAAGTAGTTTAGGAAACAATTGAAAAAAATATTTAAATAGCTCCAAAAATAATGGTAAAACAAATGTATAATAAATTAGCTTTAAAAAGAAAGGCTGTATATATTTAATAGCTTAGAAAATAAGTTTATATCAAAACAATTTATATTAAAAATAGTCAAGAGCAACTGTTCACTTCCCCAACAATTCAATTTAAATCTCCATTTAAATTGACCCAATCCCAATTTAATTAACTCCAATTTCCATTGGACTTGATTCATTCCCAATTCAAATTGAATTGATTCTCAATTTCCTTCCAATTTCAGATCAAATTCCATTTGGTCTTTCAACTTACAACCTTAAGTATAATTTCAATTTTACACCTTCTATTTATAATCAATTACATTCACATTTACATTTAACTTAGAATTATACAGTTTATTTAGCCAACATATTTTTATTATTCCATAAACATTTAATCAAGATTCCAGAGTTTAAACAAATTTCCAAATTTCAATATCACCTTAGAATTCAACTATATCCAAAATTCTTTGGCGAATTCAATTATCACTTATTGAATTTCAAAACCAAACCCATTTCACCAATAATCCCAATTTAAAACAATTTGGTAGCAAAATTTCTCTTCTAGAAACTCGAAAACGAACATCGATGATGCTGCAGTCATCACCGACGTTATTTTCCAGTGACCGAAAGAGTTTAATGCTTTTATCTCTCTAAAAACACTTCCAATATTTTTGAAATAATGCTATTATTTCTCCAAAACCTTTGAAAACCACATTCAACCCAAAGGAATTTTAGATTCTCCCAAAAATGCCAAATTCCCAATCCATCCAATTCATATTTAAACATTACTCTGGAATTTTCATCTTACTCTATTTCAAATATTCTCTGGAATTCTATTCCATATTATAATCTCATTTATTTATGAAGTTTATTTCAATTTATAAATTGCATTTTCAAATTCCTTTTTGATTTTAAACCAGTTCCACTTCAATTTCAATCATTACAATTCTATCCAAATCGTCCATTTAAATTTTTGAACTTATACATCTTCAATTCCAAATTCAATTAATTCAAATCGGGTTCAATTTAAATGAGTTCAATTCCAACTTCAAATTTAAATCATCTCGAATTATATAAATTCGAGTTAAATTCTCAAGGATTGGTTTAACCTTTTTAAACCAAATTAACTTGTTCATTTAAAGTTTCAAACAATTCTAATTTCTGAGTTCTAATTCTAGAACTTCATTTTTAATTGATTTAATTTTAATTTGGTTGTATTATATTCCTTCTTCACTTAGTCCCAATTCAAGATTTCAATTTGATTGTATTATTTTACTTCTTAATTTAATTACAATAATTTAACAACCAATCTCCTTAATACTTATTAGAAGAAGATATAGCTTTATATATCAAATTACATTCTTATATAAAATCATTTAAAACCGTTATATAAGAAAATAAAAAGTACGCACTCATATATATATAGTCACTCAACTCATTCTAGAGTACTACGGACTCTATTAACTAAGTAATCCCCACTAGAGCCAAGGTTCTCGCTTAACCTTTCAGCTCTGATACCAAATGTAACGACCCAAAATTTTCGAAGCCGAAAATTCCAGATAGTTGTGAAAAGAAGAAGAGGTAGAAGAAGAAGAAGAAGAAGAACAGAAACATCAACAACTCACATACGCAGCGGATAAAATACAATAATAAATAATAACAGTTTACAACAGAATACTATATCAGTTGATTACATTTAATATACATCAGAGTTTCACATTTTATACAGTCACTGATTATTTATAATTATCACGACTCAGATAAATACAGCGGATGTTCTCCATACGATATTGCCACCAGCTCGCCTCCTGAGCTCCTGAACGTCCTAACCTGAAAATCTGTAATACTCGGTCTGACCCGAGCATTACATCAAAGTAACACCCGGGTCAGGCTGGAAACCAGCGTGAGTAAACCCATTTAACTTGGAATACAAAAACATACAATTTATATAAACCCGGGGTAACTTATATCGATCTACACTTCACAAGTTATTATACATCAACCATTTCACACATCAATTTCTAAGTGCCAAAACTTAGATTTAAATGGTCCAGTTTACTTAAGTCATTCCACTTCAACCTATCAGATCCACATATCAAATCATAAGAATCGAAGTGGTTTCGGGTATTCATTAATACCCGACTCCGGACTCTTCGAAGCTCATATTATCCTTACCCCAGTTATCCAAACGAAAACACAACAATTCTATCAAGGATATCAACTCAATCAAAACATCCGATACCCTTCAATCATCCATAAGCAAAGCTTAATCACATACAATAAATTCAATTGATTTTAATTGAATTTTCAAACTTCAATCACTTAGATTCCTTCATTAATTTTCAAATTAATTAATTAACCAATCCTCCATTATTAATCACATTGGATTAATTATCTTCAATTACATTAATGTGGTTATCTTTGATTGATTATCATGATATAATTCTTCTTAATCGCAAACAACAAGTATTCTTAATTACTTCGTGGATTAATTAACTATTTTAATTACATCAATTATTAATTACCTATATTAATTAACTTCTCATAAGTCACATCTTATGGAATTAACCTTAATCAATCAAATCTTTAGTTACATCATTAATTATATAATTTATTGATTTCAAATTATATTTCAATTTATCTTAATCTGAATTGATTATATTAATTAAACCACAGTTTTAACCATGCTTGACTTATCTCCTCCTAGAATTACCACTCTTATTTATTTCATTAAATAAATTAATTCTCCTTAATTTATTTATCTTAATTTATCTCTCGTTTCACCACACCAGAAATTTTATTTCATTAATTACATTAAGTAATTACTTATTAGACCATCAAATGACCATTCCAGATTAATATAACTTAATTAATTTACCTAAATCATTAATTAATTTAATTAATTGATTTTCATTTAAATTATCCTACCGATTTAAAGAATCGTCGATCTTTAAACCCTATTTGATTTAAACAGAACCATATTCTCATTAACAAATCCTATACAGAAATTAACTAACCTTTAACAACCATGTTTTCAATTAATTACTAAATTATTTACTTTAAGCAATTCACCCCTTTTTAAATATTCAAGTATTTATCCCTTAACAATCCTACATAATTATACTTATTTGATTGATAAGTAACTGTCACGTGAATTATTATCCTTAAGTTTTAATTAATTACCTTAGAAATCATTTTATAGCTGATTTACTGCTCATTTCCCAAATTGCATTTAAATGATTTCCTGTCAAAATTCTTTTTTTTTATATTTTAAATTTCAATTTCTTTTTCTTTTCAATCAACACAGATAGATAACAACCAATATAACCCGAGCTTTCATAAATTCATAGCAGTAAATAAGTTGCACAGATCGAAGAGTACTCACAGAAATACATGGTGCAGAAGTCGAAACCAAGCTACACTGCTCAGTGATGTTGAGATGCCGAAGCCCATTTTTCGAAACCCTCTGTGTGGCCACCCAATTCGACGACGAGCAAATCCTTTCACCTCCAAGCCACCCCGGCCTCACGCGACCACACCTCGTGCGCGCAACGGCGACCTACGCCGAAACAAAAACCCCAGCGCTAACCTTCGTCGCGACTCATCTGGCTTCGTGCGCAAACCCTAGGTTGGAGAGCGACACCTCAGAACTATGTCGCGGTGCCTCCACACGAGCGTGAATCCTCAATGAACCCTCCTTCAGGCCGTGCTAAGTCGGCCCAAATATCGCGACCTTGATTCGCGAATTTCTGGACGTGGAACGCGACGAGCAAACACCCAAATCGCGGCCACCATTTTTTTCTTTTCTGAACGATTTGTTTCGTGAATTTAGTAGAGAGGGGGACGGTAATAAAATAGAGTTTGGTGTAAGGCTTCCTGAGTACGCTTTTGTGAATGAGAAATATCTTTGATCGTTTGACCCTAAATTTATTATATTATAAAGCTCTCAGAACGTCTCGCTTAATTGCTACAAAAATTTCGAACTCCTTTTAAAGTATGCCGCTAGGCGACTATAAGGTTTTAACCATGTTCCAAACACAATGGAACATGTTTCAGAGGCTAATTTGGCCATATGCACGAGTTACAGAAGTAAACGATCGATTTTAAATTAAATCGATTAAAACAATTTCTAAGCGTTTTGAGCTGCCAGGGTCAAACGACAACTCCAATTGCTATGAAAATTGAAATCCGATAATAACTAACTATTATGGATCCAATGGAACTGGTTTCGTCGAATTCCGAGACTGTGCCTCGGAAGGCTATTTTTAAATTTCAATTTAAACGATAAATTATTAAAATTGAACAAATTACCTTTATATTAAATTTCAACCATTCTATTATCTTCAGTATCATCATTATAGATTTTATAAGCCTTCAAATTATTTTAAACAGGCTTAAAACTGAAGAATTCAATAATTTACCCAATTTCAGTTTATTAAATCCAATAACTGAATTGTTATTAATAATAATATTTGAATTCAAGTTAAAATTTACCTTTCAAATATTTAAAATCAATTAATTATTCTAATTTAAATTGTTAAAAAATGTCGGGTCGTCACACCCACTCTAGCCAAGGACACTATGGAGTAACGCCGTCAACTAGCGCGGAGAATAAGGCTGTTGAGGAGCGACCATCCGCATAATTGCTTTGTGCGAGCACCTATGTCAGATAGTACAACATGCATCTGGTTTCAGGAGGAAATCCGACATAGCGATTCAAACTCAAAGCTACTACCCGGTTGCTATATATATTCTTCGGAAACAAATATAGAAATAAACATAACACAAATCAGTCATAGACATCCATATCACAAAGGCGGAAATAGATATGAATATATAACACATAAAAGTGTTCATCAAAGTAGTGGTTAGACAAGATCCACAATATCACAAAAGAATAGCTACAAGTGCTAGACAAAAGAATATGGATACATCAATGAGTCTATATCTCAAATGCATACAACAAAAACTACTTATCTAAGTAGTTAGCCAAAAGTCAGGGTGATAATCCCAGATGTGAAGTCAAGCTGAAGCAACTGTAACATCTCGGTCTGACCCGAGAATTATTTAATAAGAAAATAATAAATGGATCAGTCTAGCTATAAATATCAGATGAAATGATATAGAATAAGAGATATGACAAAAACGTATGATAACCATAAAACCATACTGTAATAATTATGTAATTGAAAATAAACAAGAGGTTAATCAATATCACAAGAATCTTCTCAAAGATCAAAAAGAATGTCATACTCTTTATTTTTATTCACCAAACCATAAATATTGACAATTATATCAATGTCAATCGTAAACGTTAATGACACCCAAATTCACCAATGCACAAATATTGATAAAGCATATCAATGTAAATCACAAAAATTGGTGAAACACAAGTTCTAAAAATCATCAATGGAAATCCAGAAATAACAAAAAGGGGGAGGCCTATCACAAAACGGGAGCATGAAAACTCACCAATACGTATATCATAAAATGGAACGCTATTCCATGCTTGCTAACCATTAATTTTGAGCCGAAGCTCCACAAAATGGCCCGAAGACCATGGGTCGCTACCCCACAAAATTGAGTCGAAGCACCACAAAACGGGGTTTAGTCTCCCTCGTATATAAAGAGACATCGCACATTTGCTTGTCTAAATCACAAAAATGATCATCAACGATCATCAAGAAGTGTCAATTACAGTAAGCAAGTAGATATATAAGCTTAGCCTCATGTCCCATAACCACTAGCTTAACTTAAATATTTACGAACAAATTGTAAGTTTCCACTAGATAATTGTCACAAGAGATTCAATGGAACAAGTCCAAGAATTAACCGGCAAAATAAACGCAAGCGTTTCATACCACTTGTTTTACTAAGCCGTTTAATTAGATTTCTCGTACGAGTGAGATAAAGGTTTGTATGTACTAGTAGATTGGAAAACGGTTTAAGAAACGAGCTTTGTAATAAAATAATGTTGAAATCGTTTTAATGGAAGAGTTTTGATATTTACTACTAGTATAGAAAACCTTTATTTTTTTAAAGCGACAAATCACAAAAATAATTGTAGAAACAATAAGTCACAAAAATTCACATTCGAAGACGTGAATAAAATCAAAAGAATTCGATTCCAAATCCATCAAAGTGGAAATACCCTTGCGACTTAACAGCCACGACTTACGACTTAACATAAGTCAACACAAGAACCAGCGGTTCAACTCATGCGACTCCACGGCATACGACCTAAGAGGTCAGCTACTTAAGAAATAGCATGCGGCCTAACAGAGCAACTTAACATGGCGCGACCTATGGCATGGCGCGACCTAAGTTGTTGTGACTTAAATGTAGGTGCGACCCAAGGTATGGCGCGACCTATCAGCTGTGCGACTTAACAGACCGAGCGACCTAAGGTACTGGGGCAAGCCGAGCGACCTAAGTAATGCGACCTAAGTGGTGCGACCAAGCCGAGCTACTTAAGTAATGGAATGGCCTAACACATGGCACGACCTAAGAATGCCGCGACCTAAGTATGCCGCGACCTAAGGGTTGAGAGAAGGCCGAGCGACTTAAGATGGAACGACCTAAGCATGGCGCGGCCTAAGTATGGCGCGACCAAAGCAGCTAGCGGCATAATAGGCCGAGCGACCTAAGGGGTTGCGACCTAAGGAGCTAGCGACATAACAGATCGAGCGACCTTAGGAATTAGCGGCATAACAGATCGAGCGACCAAAGGGTTGCGACCTAAGTGCAGTCCGAGAGATATGTATGCAGGCCGAACGACCTAAGGGGCAGAAGTGCAAAAACTCTCTCAATTTGCGACCGGTCGAGCACGGACGCTAAGGGATTACGCCCATCGGCTACCCGGTCCTATTGGCTCCTCGATGCATCACCAAAAACGTGTTCAATCATCAAAGTTAGGATTTTTTTCAAAGATTTGAACCCAAATACTAAAAATTGGGTTTTTCACCAATTCAATCCAAACCAAAAGCAATTGCACATGAATAAGTGTTAGGAATTCATACCCAACAATCAAAGATTGTTATATACAAAGATGTGAGATAAAAATCTCACCTTTTCACAAAATCAATGAAGGAGAAGTTTGAAAGAAAAGGAAGAATCAACCACACTTCTATCTCAACACAAGAAGCTTGAATCAAAGGCTTCTCTTTGAATTTGGAGTTAGATGTTGGATTTGCAAATGAACTAGGGCATGGAGTTTTAATTTTCCATTCCTCCCTCCATTTTTGATGAAGCTTGAGTGTTAGGAAATGAAAGTGAAGTTATGAAGGGAAGACGGGGTTGAGCTAGAGTTAATAGTTTAGGCTAATGGGCTAAACCAAACCCAAAGCCCAAAGTGAAAAAGTGGAAAAATTCCACTAACTCCAAACATATCAAAGTTTATACTCAAAAAGATTGCAAACGATGTTTTGGACCCAATGGAAGTGGTCCCGAGTCCTAATTCAACCGTATGCAAAAAGTAACTTTTCGGACTAAAATCCGACTAACGATAAAATATTAAAATAAAATATTTAAATATTCAATCGTAAAATATGCGGGTTGTTACAGACTCCCCTCCTTAAAGAAATTGCGTCCACGCAATATTTAAGAAGAAAATATAAGTTAACAACCATGAAAGCATATCAACACCAAAAGAAATTGTAAATAAGAAACTCACCTCAAAGAGCACGGGAAAGTAAGTTTGGATGTGTTCGCTCGATGAACTCCCTTGATTGCCAAGAGCAATCCTTAGGATTTGAGGACCATTGAACTTTAACAATCGGAACATTATTTCGAAGGCGTTTAACCTCCGAAGCAATAATACGAATAGGATGTTGCTCATAAGTTAAATTAGATGAAACTTCAATTTCTTCTACAACACTGGGCTCAATAATAGAATCGGAATCTCGAAGGCATTTCCATAATTGAGAAACGTGAAACACGTCATGAATAGCAAAAAACTGAGCCAGTAATAAAAGGCGATAAGCCACGGAACCAATACGTTCGGTGATGGAAAATGGACTAATATATCGAGGTGCTAACTTTCCCGATCGACTGAAACATACAACACCTTCATAGGTGAAACACGAATAAACACAAGATCTCTGACATAAAATTCTAATTTCCTTCTCCGGTTGTCGGCATTGGATTTTTGTCTACTCTGGGCTTCTTTCATCCTATGACGAATAAGGTCAATCTTTTCTGTGGAATCACGAATAAAATCTAGACCTAAAACCAGCTTCTCACCGGCCTCAAGCGAACAAGAAGGAG
The DNA here is from genome assembly GCA_030765085.1 of Allium cepa. Lineage (NCBI taxonomy): Eukaryota > Viridiplantae > Streptophyta > Magnoliopsida > Asparagales > Amaryllidaceae > Allium > Allium cepa. The sequence continues at coordinate 32,867,299 of CM060929.1, forward strand.
ATCGACATAGCCTTCCATAGAGTGCCTCAAAAGATGCCACACCAATACTAGATTGGAAGCTATTATTATAGGAAAACTCAACAAGAGAAATATGATCTTCCCAACTTCCACCAAAATCAAGAACACATGCACGAAGAAGATCTTCAAGAGTTTGATTCACATGCTCAGTCTGTCCATCAGACTGGGGATGATAAGCGGTGCTAAAATTAAGCTTCGTTCCTAAAGATTTTTGAAGACTCTTCCAAAATCCACTAGTAAACAACGGATCATGATCACTAACAATAGAAGAAGGAACTCCATGCAATTTAACAATTTCTTTGATAAAGAGTTTGGCCAAAAGAGGCACGGTTAGATTGGACCGAACGGGAATAAAATGGGCGGATGTAGTAAGTCTATCGACTGTCAACCATAAGCTATCATGACCCGAACGAGAACGGTGAAGGCCGTCTATAAAATCCATGGAAATTTGGTCCCATTTCCAAATTGGAATTTCTAAAGGTTGCAATAACCCACTGGGCCTTTGGTGTTCGGCCTTGAAAAGTTGGCAAGTCATGCAACACCTAACAAAGTTAGCAATATCAGATTTCATTCCCTCCCAATAATAAAGTCGCTTCATGTTTGCGTACATTTTCCTACTACCGGGATGAATGGTAAATTTAGAACGATGGGAATCTTCTAAAATGTCTTTACGAAGATTACTAATATTTGGCACGATAAGTCTTCCAAATTTTCGAATACCGCCACGAGAACCAATATCAAAGTCTTTCAAACCTTCAATATCAATTTTATCCCTAAAATTTTGGCCAAGAAAAGCCAATTCGGGATCTAGCTTTTGAGCTTCAAGAAGCGGTCTAAAAGAGAAGGATGAGCCTAAGGCTACATAAAACAAGAGATGAACATAAATCAGAAACACGATCTCGAATCTCACTAGTGGATAGAATTCCGAGATCATTCCACTCGAATATCATCATAGAAACAACCGCCTTTTGCTTACGATTAAGTGCGTCCGCAACACGATTTCCCTTTCTAGGAGTATAAAGAATATCAAGATCATAAGCGGCAAGAAATTCGAGCCAACGGACGCAAGTTAAGTTCCTTTTGAGAAAATAGATACTTCAAAGATTTATAATCGGTGTAAAGAATAAATTTTTCTCCCAAAGGATAATGACGCCAAATACGAAGGGCGAAAACAATAGCCGCGAGCTCTAAATCATGAGTGGCATATCTAGTCTCGGCTGGCTTCAACTGCCTAGAAGCAAAGCAATAACACGTTCTCTTTGCATAAGAACGGCACCGAAACCAACGCGACTAGCATCGGTATAAACAATAAATCTTGATTCCCATCGGGAATAACAAGAATAGGAGCATCGGAAAGGAGTTCTTTTAATTTCTGAAAAGAAGCTTCACATTTGTCCGACCAAATGTATTTAACTCCCTTCTTTGTCAAACTAGTAAGAGGCACGGAAATTTTTGAAAAGTCTTTTATAAAACAACGGTAATAGCCCGCCAATCCAAGGAAGCTACAGATTTCCGTCACACTCTCCGGTCTCTTCCAATTTTGAATCGCTTCAATCTTTGAAGGATCCACGGAAATTCCGGATTCGGAAATAATATGACCAAGAAATTTCACACGAGATTGCCAAAAATGGCATTTAGAAAACTTTGCTTTCAATTGATTACTTCTAAGAGTTTCCAACACAATCCGAAGATGCTTTCCATGCTCCTCCTCGATTTTTGAATACACAAGAATATCATCAATAAAGATGAGGACAATCCGATCGAGGAAGTCTTTGAAAACTCTATTCATAAGGTCAACAAAATAAGCCGAAGCATTCGTCAAACTAAATGGCATAACAAGCCATTCATAAGATCCATAACGAGTACGGAACGATGTCGAAGGATTGCTATCCTCTGCAATATAAAGCTGATGAAAACAGGTAAGTCTAATTGTGAAAAGACTCTAACACCACTAAGCTGATCAAATAAATCATCAATCCGAGGTAAAAGATATTTATTCTTGATAGTAAGATCATTAAGCTTGCGGTAGTCAACGCAAAGCCTAAGTGTACCATCGGATTTCTTCACAAAAATAGACGAAGCTCCCCAAGGCGAGGAACTAGAGCGAATAAATTGCTTCGTCTCCAATTCGGATAATTGTTTGCGCATCTCCTAATTTTCCTTATTGGACATGCGATAAGGAGGACGAGTGATAGGTTGAGCTCCAGGGATGAGATTAATTTTGAACTCAATTGCTCGCTTAGGTGGTAATCCTAATACGGGCTCAAATATGTCAGAAAATTAACGAACAACGTGAATAAGAGAAATAATATCTTCCTCATCATCATTATCGTCATCATGAGGATTTAAAGAATATAAGATGCAACCAAGCTGGAATCCGAATCTTCAAGGTTGATAGAAATATGCTTAACAGATTAAGGATGTCGAAGATGAATAGTCCGCTCAGGACATAGAATTTGGGCTTCATAGCGGTTAAGCCAATCCATTCCCAAAATCATTCCAAAGCCTAAGTAGCGCATAACATGCAAATCGGCTCGGAAAGAAAAATCACACAAAATAATCTCGACATCTTTACACAATAAACTGATTGTTGCGGATCCACCAACCGGATTCGCAATTCTCAAAGAAGTCATTAAACACAAAACATCCAAAGAAAAAGCGTCAACAAGTTCTTTTGAAATAAAAGAGTGCGACGCACCCGTATCAAAAAGAACTCGAATAGGATGATCACGAAATAAAATAATGCCATCAAGGATAGGAATGAGAAATACCTTGACCACGAGAAGGGTTACTAGGAGTTTGCACCACATTAAGCTTTCCCTCCTTCATGTTTTGAAGCTTGGGACACAAAGATATATAATGGTCTGGGCTTTTGCAATAGCGACAAGCATGGGGCTTTGAACACATATTCGCATAATGGTCCTTAGAACCACAGTTGTAGCATTGCCCACCTCTTGAGGTAGAAGTCTTGTTTGTCGGAGAGGCTTGCTTCCCTTTCTTATTGTTGGGATAAGGACCTTTAAACTTATTAGGCCTTTTCTTGTTGGTGAAGTTCGGTTTAGCACTTCCAACCTCAACATCACTTACTCTATCAGCGTCTTCAAGTCGAAGGGCGATATCAATGAACTGATCAAGGGAAACTTCTAATTTTAGAAGTAATGGCTTCTTGAGATTTTTATTCAAGCCATAGACAAATCTTTGGTTTTTCTTCAATGGGGTGTTTATGTACTCGACCCCGTATTTAGAAAGTGACTCGAATGATGCGACATAGTCTGCCACAGAGGATTCACCTTGAACAAGGTCAATGAAACGACGAGCCAAAGTCACCTTCTCATCTTCTGGCATAAATTTTAATTCGAAGCATTCCCGAAATTTCTCCCAAGTAAGATCCGCTTCATTTATTTTAGAAATCAGAAGCTCATACCAATCTAATGCTCTTTCTTGGAGCATACTAGAGGCCACCTTAACATGGTGAAGATCAATAGGATTCATGCAAGAAAAGATTCGATCGCACGTTCTCAGCCAAGCCTGGACTTCAATAATAGTTTCAGAACCTTTGAATGGCTTCCCACCCAAATTGGTATAATCATTGCATAAATGTGCAAATCCAGACTTAGGATGAGTAGACTCCGGATTAGATCCGGCTGCTTGAGCATTCCTTACTAGATCAAGAGCTGCTGGGCAGACATAAATACTCCATCTTGGGGAGTAACACAAGATTGACCGGCACTGGGACGGCCAGGTCTAACCATTTCTCTTCCTTTTGAAAGAAAGAAAGAAGAAGGATAAGGTTCTTCACCAAATGAATATCAAGCAATCTTGATAGATAAACAAGGAATCGTAAATAAAAGAGGATGAATCGGTACGAAGACTCAAATTAAATCCTAAAGCAAACTCCTAAGATGGACTTAGGACGATGATCCTTGCTAGATTATTCTACATTGTTCCGAAGTTTTGCTCCGATACTAAGCTGTGACACCCCACCTCTATACCCACTCTAGCCAAGGACACTACGGAGTAATGCCGTCAACTAGCGCGGAGGATAAGGCCGTTGAGGAGCGACCATCCACGTAATTGCTTTTTGCGAGCACCGATATGTCAGATAGTACAACATGCATCTGGTTTCAGGAGGAAATCCGACATATAGATACAAACTCAAAGCTACTACCCGGTGGCTACATATATTACTCGAAAACAAATATAGAAATAAACATAACACAAATCAGTCACAAACATCCATATCACAAAGGCAGAAATAGATATGAATATATAACACATAAAAGTGTTCATCAGAGTAGTGGTCAGACAAGATCCACAATATCATAAAAGAATAGCTACACGTGCTAGACAAAAGAATATGGATACATCAATGAGTCTATATCTCAAATGTATACAACAAAAACTACTAATCTAAGTAGTTAGCCAAAAGTTAGGGTGATAATCTCAGATGTGAAGTCAAGCAGAAGCACCTGTAACATCTCGGTCTGACCCGAGTATTATTTAATAAGAAAATAATAAACGGACTAGTCTAGCTATAAATATCAGATGAAATGATATAGAATAAGAGATATGACAAAAACGTATGATAACCATAAAACCATACTGAAATAAGTATGTAATTGAAAATCAACAAGAGGTTAATCAATATCACAATAATCTTCTCAAAGATCAAAAAGAATGTCATACTCTTTATTTTTATTCACCAAACCATAAATATTGATGATTATATCAATGTCAATCAAAAAAATAATGACACACAAATTCACCAATGCACAAATATTGATAAAACATATCAATGTAAATCACAAAAATTGGTGAAACACAAGTTCTAGAAATCATCAATGGAAATCCAGAAATCACAAAAAGGGGGAGGCCTATCACAAAACGGGAGCATGAAAACTCACCAACACGTGTATCACAAAATGGAACGCTATTCCATGATTGCTAACCATTAACCGAAGCTCCACAAAACGGCCTGAAGACCATGGGTTGCTACCCTACAAAATTGAGCCGAAGCTCCACAAAACAGGGTTTAGTCTCCCTCGTAGACAAAGAGACATCGCACATTTGCTAGTCTAAATCACAAAAATGATCATCAACGATCATCAAGAAGTGTCAATTACAGTAAGCGAGTAGATATATAAGCTTAGCCTCATGTCCCATAACCACTAGCTTAACTTAAATATTTACGAACAAATTGTAAGTTTCCACTAGAAAATTGTCACAAGAGATTCAATGGAACAAGTCCAAGAATTAACCGGCGAAGTAAACGCAAGCGTTTCATACCACTTGTTTTACTAAGCCGTTTAATTAGATTTCTCGTACGAGTGAGATAAAGGTTTGTATGTACTAGTAGATTGGAAAACGGTTTAAGAAACGAGCTTTGTAATAAAATAATGTTGAAATCGTTTTAATGGAAGAGTTTTGATATTTACTACTAGTATAGAAAACCTTTATTTTTTTAAAGCGACAAATCACAAAAATGATTGTAGAAAAATAAGTCACAAAAATTCACATTCGAAGACGTGAATAAAATCTAAAGAATTCGACACCAAATCCATCAAAGTGGAAATACCCTTGCGACTTAACAGCCACGACTTACGACTTAACATAAGTCAACACAAGAAATCAGCGGCTCAACGCATGCGACTCCACGGCATACGACCTAAGAGGTCAGCGACTTAAGAAATAGCATGCAGCCTAACAGAGCAACTTAACATGGCGCGACCTATGGCATGGCGCGACCAAAGTTGTTGCGACTTAAATGCAGGTGCGATCCAAGGTATGGCGTGACCCATCAACTGTGCAACTTAACAGGCTGAGCGACCTAATGTACATGGGCAAGACGAACGACCTAAGTAATGCGACCTAAGTGGTGCGACCAAGCCGAGCGACTTAGGTAATGGAACGGCCTAACACATGGCACGACCTAAGAATGGCGCGACCTAAGTATGGCGCGACCTAAGGGGTGAGAGAAGGCCGAGCGACCTAAGTATGGCGTGACCTAAGTATGGCGCGACCTAAGTATGGCGCGACCAAAGCAGCTCGCGGCATAATAGGCCGAGCGACCTAAGGTGTTGCGACCTAAGGAGCTAGCGACATAACAGATCGAGCGACCTAAGGGGTTACGACCTAAGGAGCTAGCGGCATAACAGATCGAGCGACCTAAGGGGTTGTGACCTAAGTGCAGGCCGAGAGATATGTATGCAGGCCGAACGACCTAAGGGGAAGAAGTGCAAAAACTCTCTCAATTTGCAACTGATCGAGCACGGACGCTAAGGGATTACGCCCATCGGCTACCCGGTCCTATTGGCTCCTCGATGCATCACCAAAAACGTGTTCAATCATCAAATTTAGTAGTTTTTTTAAAGATTTGATCCCAAAATACTAAAAATTGGGATTTTCACCAATTCAATCCAAACCAAAAGCAATTGCACATGAATAAGTGTTAGGAATTCATACCCAACAATCAAAGATAGTTATAAACAAAGATGTGAGATAAAAATCTCACTTTTTCACAAAATCAATGAAGGAGAAGCTTGAAAGCAAAGGAAGAATCAACCACACTTCTACCTCAACACAAGAAGCTTGAATAAATGGCTTCTTTTTGATTTGGAGTTAGATGTTGGATTTGCAAATGAACTAGGGCTTGGAGTTTTAATTTCCCATTCCTCCCTCCATTTTTGATGAAGCTTGAGTGTTAGGAAATGAAAGTGAAGTTATGAAGGGAAGAGAGGGCTGAGCTAGAGTTAATAGTTTAGGCTAATGGGCTAAACCAAACCCAAAGCCCAAGGTGAAAAAGTGGAAAAATTCCACTAACTCCAAACATATCAAAGTTTGTACTCAAAAAGATCGCAAACGGTGTTTTGGACCCAATGGAAGTGGTCCCGAGTCCTAATTCAACAGAATGCAAAAAGAACTTTTCAGACTAAAATCCGACTAACGATAAAATATTAAAATAAAATATTTAAATATTCAATCGTAAAATATGCGGGTTATTATAATATGTGTATACAGGTTATGTAAATAGTTGTCTTCTTTTGCAAACATGATTCACACTGCAACTTGATATAGTTTTTTGTGAAAATTTTTGCATTGTACAAATGTATATTTAGGTTATGAAATAGTTTATCTCCTTTTCTAAGCTTATCTTATATGTTCATGTAAAGTTATTTAGTTATAATTTCTAAATTTTATTCTATTGGTAATTTAAATTTTCAAACATTTATTTATAACATTCTATTTGTATATTTATATTTCTAGTTACTTCTTATATTTTATAATTATGTTTTTATGTTTATGTGTAACATTGATAAAGTTATTTATTATTTAAACACTATAATTTCAATTAAATTTTAGATGTATATTAGATCAAATATCAATAATATAAAATCTTTGATTTTAGTGAATAAGACAGAATTTGTTTTAAACATTTTTTAAAAGATTCCATTTTAAATTTTCAAATCAAAATTTTCTTTACAGAGCATATATAACTGATAAATAGCAAAGATCTCATCAGTTTATAAAATTGAAATGCTTGTATCTCATTTAAATTAGATTAAATATTATTAAAATATACTGTCAAAAATTCCGGGCCGTTACAGCTTTTGAGGACATAAAACTGTAATTAAGTCTTTTGCATTCATTTAGTTGAATTAGTTCATGCATAATTAAAAAAAAAATCCAAAATCCAAAAAAAATTGTAAATTTTACTTAACTTAGTTTTTAATCCAAAAAGAAAATTCTTTCCTTTTCTTCGAAAATTTTCAATCAAAAAAAAAAAAAAAATCTTTTTAAAAAGAAAAAAAATTCGAAAACAAAAAAGTTCAAAGTTCAAAAACAAAAATCAAATTTCCATTTTCTAGAAAAAATTAAAAATAACCCTTTTGGTAAATTTTTTTCTTTTTTAAAAACAAATTTTCACTTCATTTTTCAAATCTTCTTTCATTCTGTAAACTCGATTCCTATTTCTTTCTCTTCTTGGCTTTCACTTATGCATGAGTACTTAGACTCGTGACACAACAACAAATCGTTGGACTCGCGACTCAACAACTAATCATTTAGCTCGAATAGACGATCCTCCTGAAATGGCGAACGAGAATGCCCCTAGGGCTCTTATTGATAGAATCTTTTCCGATAGAGTTTCTATTCCATCTTGCATCACGTTACCCGCCCCTACGGATAACTGTTTCAAAATTCACTCGAACCATATTGCCACGCTTTCAAAATTTGGCAATTTCGAGCATGATGAACCATACATCTTTTTGATTGAATTCGAACAAGTTTGTGCAACCATTAAACTCCAACAACTTTCTAATGACGGAACCAAACTTTAATCTCATTCGCTCTTACGGATTGCGCTGAAAAATGGTTGTATAGCTTACCATCAAACTCGATTAAACTTGGGAAGAATCGTAAAGCTTTCTTAAAAAAATTCTACCCTTTGGAAAAAATGAGTAGAATCCGAAACGAAATTGTAAATTTTCATTAATTCAAGGGAGAGGCATATGGAAAATATTTTGAAAGATCCAAAGAGCTTTTGATAAAATGTCCACACCATAACTTCGAAAAATGGAAGATTTGCCAAATTTTATATGGTGGACTCGAAAACACCCACGAACCATGCTCGAATCAATGTGCCAAGGCAACTTTCTTGCCCAACATCACGACGATGCTTGGCAATTTCTTGAAAACCTCGCCCAAAAATCATCCCAATGGGAACGTTCGAACGAAAAATCAATTTACTCATGATTGAGTGCACACTCGATAGGATCTTCTTTTGCTTTAGAAGCTAAGATCGGCGCAATGATTAAAAAATTAATAACATTTTCTCATCGAATCAAATGAACCAAGCTTCCCAACCGATGTGTTATAAATGCAACGATCCTAATCATATAGCCGATCAGTGTCCTAATTTTGTCGAACAAATCAATGCTTTCGATAAAGCCAAAAACAACCCGTTTTCTCCAATGTACAATCCTTGTTGGAGAAATCATTCGAATTTTGCTTTGAACCAAAACAATCAACACAAATACAGTTCATCCCAATTTCCAAGCATTCCCGAACAATGCTTCGAATCCTCCTTTTCAGCTAAACAATTTTCAACCAAACTTTACGGGTCCGTCTCATAATCAACTGCAATAATCAAATTTTCAACCAAATTTTGCTCATTCTCCCCAAGACGATAAAAATTTAACTTTACTTGAGAAAACTCTTAAAACATTGGATAAAGAAACTACGTAAAGTCTTTAGTCAAATAGCAATTTGCAAAATTTATTGACCTCATATATGCGAAACGCAAACCAATCGATTGCGAAACTCAAAATGCAAATGAGTCAGTTAGCCATGTCCGTAAGTGAACACGAACAAGGAAAATTCCCAAGCCAACCCTTTCCAAATCCCAGAAATCAAAATGCAAATTCAAATAAAACCCATGTTGTTCAAGATAGCAACGTCGCCCAATTGAATGCTATCACAACTTTACGTTCCGGTAAACAAATCGATAATCAAGTCGTTAACCTAAACGATTTACCGAAAACTTCTCTCGACACTTATAAAGCAATGACGAATCTGAACAGAATGTGAAGCTAAACGTTGAATTGAATGCCAATCAAAATTCTTCTTCTACTCGAGTAAACCCGCCTATAGAGTATCGTGTTCCATTTCCACATCGTCTTTGACCAAAGAAACACTCAGACCATATGGAAAAGATGTTGGAAATTTTAAACAAGTCAAAGTTAACATTCCGCATCTTGACATTGTTCAGCAAGTCCCACTTACGCCAAATTTCTTAAGGACTTATGCACCCAAAAGCGACACACTTAAGTGCCCAAAAACGTTTTCTTAGCCGCTAGTTTGAGTGAAGTATTGTCTTAATCCATGCTCGTTAAATACAAAGATCCTGGCTGTCCTACGATTTCGTGTACAATTGGAGACAAAACGATTAACAAATGTTTGATAGACTTAGACGCAAGTGTCAGTTTGGTTCCATACTCCGCTTACGAACAATTAGGCTTAGGTGAGCTTAAACCCATAAAAGTTAAGCTTCAATTCGCCGATCGTTCCACTAAGAAGCCCGTAGGAGAAATCAAAGATGTGCTCATTTAAGTAGGGAAATTCATATTCCCCGTTGACTTCATCGTTCTTGAAACACAACCCGTGAAAAATCCCACGAGTCAAATCCCATTGATTTTAGGCCGACCATTCTTAGCCACCTCGAATGCCTTAATCAGTTGTCGTAACGGTTCGATACAAATCTCCTTTTGAAACATGACTTTGGATCTCAACATTTTCAGTCTTGAAAACCAACCGAACTAACCTTGTGACCAAACTTTGGAAGTTAGTGTCATTCATGAAAACTTCGAAAACGAGACGCTTGACCTTAACGACGAATATGAATCCAAGTACGAAAAATTGTTTCACAAAATTCCCAATGAGATTGAATACACTCTTCCCTTTGAAGCGCTTCAAGTTGAGTCTGAATCTCAACCCAACTCTTTGATCGAAAAACTCCCAAAGTTGGACCTCAAACACTTCCCGATCACCTTAAGTACGCATACTTAGGGGAAGACAAAACGTTGCACGTCATAATTTCTGTAACTCTTTCTCTCTCTTGATCAAGAAACCTCGTTACCCTCTATTCTTTCAAAAAAAAGGAAGCAATGGGATGGTCAATCTCTGATATAAAGGGAATTAGTCCCACTCTTGTTCCATATCGCATCCATTTAATCGACGATGCCAAGCCTGTTCGTGATGCGCAACGAAGGCTTAATCCAAATATGAAAGATGCGGTACGTGATGAAATTCTTAAATTTCTTAATAACAGAAGCATTTACCCAATCTCTGATAGTTCATGGGTTAGCCCAATTCACGTTGTATCGAAAAAGTCTGGGCTAACCGTTGTCAAGAACGATTTAAACAAACTTATCCAACTTGTACTCAAACTGGTTGGCGTGTTTGCATTGAATAATGAAAACTAAATGCCGCAACACGGAAAGATCACTTCCCTCTTCCTTTCATCGACCAAATGCTCGAACGTTTAACCGGCCACGAATTCTACTGCTTCCTTGATGGTTATTCTAGTTATAACCAAATTCCCATCGCTCCTGAAGATCAAGAGAAAACGACTTTCATGTGTTCATTCGATACCTTTGCTTATTGACGTATGCCATTCGGACTTTGTAAAGCTCCTATGACTTTCCAATGATGCATGGTTGGAGTCTTTTCCGACATGATTGAACACTTTCTAGAAGTTTTTATGGACGATTTCTCTATCTTTAGTGATTCTTTTTCCCAATGTTTATATAATCTTGAGTTGGTTTTAAATCGATGTAAAGAAAAACATTTGACTTGGAATTGGGAAAAATGCCACTTCATGGTTAAACAAGGCATAGTCCTTGGAAATATCATCTCAAACAAAGGCATTGAAGTAGATAAAGCGAATATCGATGTAATTGCATACCTACCCATTTCCAAAACTATTAAGGACATTCGATCATTTCCAGGACAAGTTGGCTTTTATAGACGCTTTGTGAAAGACTTTAGAAAAATCGCTCGTCCTTTGACGACTCTTTTTGAAAAAGACGTTCCATTCGATTTCGACTCTAGTGTATCTCTTCTTTTGGACGTCTCAAAAACAAACTCATTTCTGCTCCAATCATTTGCACATCCAATTGGGATCTTCGTTTTGAAATCATATGTGATGCGTCTAACTTTGCGGTTGGTGCTGTCTTAGGACAATGCATCAATAAAATCCTTCATGTCATTTACTACTCAAGTATGACTTTTAACTACGCTCAACTCAACTAGACAACAACTGAAAACGAGCTTCTAGCTGTCGTTTTTGCACCTAAAAGGTTTCGACCTTACACGATAGGTTCACACATTACTGCGTACACAGATCATTCTACGCTTCGATATCTCTTCGCTAAAAAGGATGCTAAATCCCGTTTGATTCGTTGGATCCTTTTACTTCAAGAATTTGACCTAATAGTCAAAGACAAAAAGGGATCCGATAACGTCATAGCCGATCACTTGTCTCATCTTCTGAACGCGCTATCTTCTTTGACAATAAATAAAAACTTCCCCGATGAACAACTTCATTCAATTTCTATCGATCCATGGTACGCTGATATAGTGAACTACTTAGTCACTAAATAAACTCCATCATTTTGGTCCAAACAGGACAAATACAAATTCATGCCCTAAGTGAAATATTTCTATTGGGCCGATCCATACTTGTTTAAATATTACCCCGATCAAATCATCCGACGTTACATTACGGATAATGAGATCAGGAGTGTTCTTTCATTTTATCATGATTAAGCGTGCGGTCGACATTTCGATACTCGAAAAACTGTTGGAAAAAGTGCTTTAGTGTCGTTTCTATTGGCCTTCTCTTTACAAAGACTCCTTTGAATTTTGCAAAACTTACGATCGATGTCAAATGCTTGGACGAGTTTCTCAACGAGATATGATGCCTCTAAACCCCATTCTTACGGTCGAAATCTTTGATGTTTGGGGTATCAACTTTATGGGACCTTTTCCCAATTCTTTTGGAAACTTGTATATCCTTCTCGTTGTCGATTACGTCTCAAAATGGGTCGAAGCCGTACCTTGCAAAACCAACGATCATAGAATTGTTGTGAAATTTCTTAGAAAACATCTTTTGGAGGTTCGGTACACCTCGCATAATAATCAGTGATAACGGGACCCCTTTCTGTAATCATTCTTTTGAATCTTTAATGAAAAAATACTCGATAACCCACAAGTTATCCACTCCGTATCATCCTCGGACTTGTGGAAAAGTTGAAGTTTCAAATCGACAAATAAAAAAAATCTTGGAGAAAACTGTCAACAAAAATCGAAAAGATTAGTCTCAAAAATTGACAGACACGCTTTGTGCTTACCGTACTGCTTTTAAAACTAACCTTGGGATGTCCCCATTTCATTTAGTTTACGGTAAAGCTTGCCATTTAACCATTGAAATCAAACACAAAGCGTTGTGAGAAACAAAAAAAATTTAAACTTTGATCTTGAGAAAGCCGGCGAAAACCACAAACTACAACTCAATGAACTAGAAGAACTTAGGACTGACGCATATGAAAACGAGAAAATTTACAAAGAAAGAAAAAAAGTATTTCATGACAAGTCAATCCTAAGGAAAACATTTTCGTCTAATCAAAATGTTCTTTTATATGACTCAAGACTTCATTTATTCCCTAGGAAACTTGATCGAGATGGACCGCACCATTTGTGGTATGAACTGTTTTTTCACATGGTGCCGTAGAAATAGACACCCCAGGGATGGATTGATTTTCGAAGTCAACGGTCATCGTTCAAAACCTTTCTTGGAATCGCCTAGTAACCATGAAGAGGAGATCATGATTCTTGATGAGCCAAGCTACGTCTAGTAAGAATGTTAACCCTCTTTTGTAAATATGTACATTTTTCCCCTGTTACACTCATTATATTGGGCATTGACTGTATGGACACAGTCAAAATTAAGTGTGGGGGAGTCTCATTTTTATTTTTATTTTTATTTCATTTTTTTAGTTTCATGGAATTTTTGAATTTTCATTTTCTTTTAACTTTAAAAAATCTCAAAATTTCTAAATCTCAAAAACATTTTCTTTTTAGCACTTTGATTTATTTTTGAAGAAACGCTATGGGATAAGTATAAATTTTGGTTAATAAATTGAAATTTATGAAAATTTATTTGTCTTAACCAAAATAAAAATGAAGTTTGGTTACAAATAACAATGGATTAACTAGTTATAGGAAGGTTCATATGTGTTAATTATGAAATATATCCTAATTGAATATCTTTGTTTTAAAAAGTGGTTGATTTAAAGTAAAGAATATAACATCTTATTTGTCTTCTAAGTTAAGTGGTGCTAAGATGAGTTTGCAAAACTCTTCTTTTCTTAAAAAACAAAAATAAAAAACATTTATATATACGTAAATATTTTCTATTAACACCTACGGTCGATAGGTGTACACACTTGTGTATACACTCACCATGCTCTGTACATTTCTCACTAAGCCTGAAAGGCAGTGCATGATCGTTATATCTGGCCTCAGTTTATTCAAGCTAGATGTATGTGTGTATAAATTCTTTTATTAATAATGCATATAGTCGATAAGTATTCACATTCGTGTGTTCACTCGCCACGCTCTGTATTCCCCTTACATAAGCCCGAAAGGCAGTGCATGGGTAATATATCTGACCTTAGTTTACCTGAGTTAGGCATATGTAAATATTGGTAATATCAATAAAAATTTCAAATAAGAGAGAGTAAGCGATTGAGATCTAAGCACCGTTTTAACTTGTTTGATTTAACTTGTGATTAAAAAGATATGAAAATACCACTTTAAAAAACTTTGATAATCAACTAAGGATCCATTTCATAATTACATTGTTTTATCAACCGAAACAACTAGCAAAATTATGGTCTATCTATTATGGCAACTTGATTTTTATTGCAAATTTTGACGAGTAAATGACTTAAATTTTCTAGCCAATGACCAAAACTTGTACTTAACTTATTTGCGTATATTTAAAAGTAAATGTTTCATTTGTAAATATTTCCAAAAACTCACATTCATCTCTTTGTAAATAAATCATGCATCTTGTAAATATTTTCATTTGCATTTGGATTTTGTGGGTAGTATCCACTGAAAACCCTCATGAGACAACACTCGTCCTACTAGGGATACCTAGACGTTTAATGGATTACTGCATACGCTCAATGCAATCATGCTCCCAACGAAAATGGATTTATCTTAGTTTTCTTTATTCGAGAATGAATAAAAATATAAGTGTAGGGGTATTTGATGTGCAAGAAAATGTTCATATGTTTACATCCATATTTTATCTCTTGAACATCATATTTGGGCATTTTAACATATGTAAAACCAAAATTCATTTATTTTTAAACCATCATATTTTCATCTTCATTCAGGGGCAAAATGGTCTTTTTTGTGCATGTGTCAATTTAAGAATTTTTACTTGGACAATTCTTACGATTTTTGTAGGATATTTTGAGGCATATGGAAGTGGGATTCATGATGATATATGCATGCACAAGGAAAGACAATGGAATGAAGAGGAAATAATTCAAGTTCAAGATCATGGAGGACCCCACTCACTTACCTAAATGTACAATTAGGAGCTAATGGACAAGCAAGTGGCGGTTACAGCTTCATGCACATCAAATGATGGATTAATTAGTGGCTAATGGTTACTTGGTGGCCGCACTCCCTAAGGGGTATTTTGGGAAGCTCCCTAAAAATGGAATTAGGGTTTTATGCATGTATAAATACCCCTCTTATGTACATGAACATACTTCTACTCTTTCATATGTTTACTTAGAAAACTAGCAAGTTGTAAACAAAAAACAAAGTGAAATAAAAATGGCTTCCAAGCCTCTTTCTTCTCTCTTTTCTATATGCTTTTCTTTGTTTTATTGTTAATGCTTATTTCTATGCTCTCTTTCACTTTATGTTCATAGCTTAGATTTACATTCATGCGAGTAGTGTAGCTTTAATTTTTATGCAAATAGTTAGTAGTTTATCTCTCTTTCTTCCTTTGCTTAGTTTTCATTTCTTTGCTTTTTAATGTTGAAACTTACGTGTGTTGATTTGATAACACAAATGAGTAGCTAAACCCCTTCAATTTAGGGGTGATGAAGCTCTCTAACTTTATGTAATTTCATCATTTTTATAATTTATGATCTCTTTTGGTTCGTGCTTATTGAGAGTGAATGTTGATGCAAGTTTATGCAAGTAGGTTTGATAGCTTATGTTGTTTTTATAAATGAGCTATTCTTATTCAACATAAACACAATTTGCATCATCATTTGCTAATCGGTTTTTGATTTTGAAATGAAAATAAAAATGAAATTTGATGATCTATATTACTTGTTACAATAGTAAATAGACACATACTTAAAATAGTTTTTTCTTTGGCTTCATTTTCATGAGAATTATAAGTGGTATAATTGTTGTATTTTAGTTTGATGGTTTGAGTTATGTTAATTGATAACATAAATAAACCGTACTTATGATAAATGCAATGATTATTTTACTTAATATCAAAGTTGGAGATCATAAATTATTCTTTTGCTGATTTACAAAAATATGAGAGTGGATTTGTCTCTAAATTGTTCTCTAATCTAATAGTTTTTAAATCACATTTTAATTCTATTTTTATCTTCATTTTTCTTATAATTAATAATTTCCTCTCACTTTGGTCTAATTTGATTGAATCGAAAATTTTAAAATCTTAAAAATTCCTTACAGATCGACCCGTACTAAAATTGTACACCATGCACTTGCGGAATAAATTTGATTTGAAATTTATCGACGGTTTTCTATATCGATTGAAAACTAGTCGATTAACATTGGTTGTGAGATTATTGCGAGATTTGACTTTGCTTGACGGCTCTGGTTGACTTCCTCATTGTTGGGAGAGTGTTGCGCGTCATGGCTTATGGCTTATGGCTTTTTGTTGAAAAAGAAGAAGAATGAGAATTTTGATTTAATTGTTTTGAGTGCCTCGTAATTACCATTTTTGGTATTAAGTAGCACATAAGTTAATTATTTATGGTGCTCTTTAAAAACGGTATTAGGAAGCATATTTTTAAGTGCTTTTAGCAACACACTATTTGAAAACCACTGTATGTAGGAATAATACTTTTGAAGAGTGAAATAGATGTGCCCTATGAAGAATGCATATTAGTACCGTTACGATTACTATACTTATTGCTTTTAAGTAAAAGTACAAGGTTTAATGCATTACGAGTATCTGAAATCTGAAAACTATTCAAATTTTCTCTGGCGGTTAAAGATGCACTTTGAGTATCCCTGTTTTGGCACTTGAGGAGGGGGTATTACTCCGTGACCTTGTAGTGGTTCATACCATATTTTGCAAGGGTTTGGTGTCCATTCTTTCAGTATACGAAGATCTACAAGATAAGCCGTTCCCATAGGCTATTTAACAATGCCAAAAGACACATCTTAACTCACTAACTAAGTTATCGAACGAATAACTTGTCAACTACCCTTGTTATGATGATGTCAACAAAACTTGTATCTCAACGTACTTATAGGAATAATATGAAGCATAGAGGACAACTAACTTATAAAAGAAGAGGTTTGGACATTGGAGTCAAACATAAACGATCAACAATAGTCCGTGGAGTTAAGAAATCAAAGGAAACTGAAGCAATCACTCGAAGACAAGCCGAAGTGCTTACAAAGAAGTATGTTTTGTTATTGAATCATTATCAAGTTGTTATTGAATCTTCAGAAGTATATAATTGTTAAAATCTACACACTACAAAAACATTGTACATATATTGCCGATGCCAAAAGGTATCGGTGAGGCGTCGTTAAATGCTTTTACAATATCATAATAGGCGACGATAAAAATATCGTCAGAAAATTATTTCTGATGACACAAAGACACAATGCATGTGGTTGATAGTTAGGCCAAACCGACGGCCATATTTTCGATGTTAATACAACGTCATACCTGTTGAACTGTAAATTTGGATTTGTTGGCCTTACCGATGCCTAATTAAAATGTATAAAGTAGACTTTTCGATCCTTTGTCGATGTCTTTGCTAAAATATTTTTACAGCATTTCTACTGTATTTCTCACTTCAATCACACGTTCAAATACATATGATATATGATCACCACATCATAATATATTGATATCACAAATTCGTTTACCATATTAATACAACCAAACATATTATCCATCATAGTATCATAAATATTATCCAACATAGTATCATAAATATTGTCCAACATTATAATATCACATATCATCAAATCATATAACAAACACAAATTTCTATAATTATACAAACTTTAACAGTCAACGCAAATGTCTACGTACATATAATAGATACTATTGACACAAACGTCGAACACAAATGTCTATATACACATGTACATGTGCTACCAGTACAAATGTCTACTACCATACAACCAACACAAATGTCCAACACTAACAGTTTCCAAATAATACAAACCATGAAATGAACTATCCTGCTAATACAAATACTACATACTCGTAGGAGCCGTACCCATCATCACCATCCCTAGTAGAAATGTCCTCATTTGGAAAGCATCGTAAAATGCATTCTGTAAGCAAACTGAACTTCTTCTGTAACATATTGTCATGTGACTTCAATAGTCGGTTTTCTTCTTTTATACCAATACTAAATGTTGCAGCTTTGTCTAATAACGATCTCTATATTTTAACCAAATTTGTTAGTTAGTAATATGTAACTTTTTGTTTCAACTATTGCATTTATTGAAATAAAATTTATAATTTTATGTTGATATATATTTATTTAATTTATTGAGTGATTTAACTTATATATTTGTTTAATTTAGTGAGTAATAAAGAAAAAACTTTTATTAAAACTCAACCTAGAGCCTTGATGAAATCGAAAGGATGGGATGAGCTCCCCTAGCCTTATCTGACCACAGACAGGAGGGTTTTCAGTCAGCCCAGGACAAAGATTTTCTGCCCCCAACTTTTTTGTATTTGGTTATAATAGGGGACCACTTCCATGCCTTGAATGAGAAACACAGCTCAATCTACCAAGACTTGAATCGGCGACCTCAAGGAACTTTGTTCCATAGTCGCTGAGCTGCCCTGACCGACTGAGCTAACTCGAATAAACTCTTGTTTAATTCATTGAAACAAAATTTATAATTTAACTTAATTATATATAAATATATATGTATGTATGTATGCATGTATGTATGTATGCATGTATATTTAATTTATTGAGTCATTTAACTTGCACATTTGTTTAATTTATTGTGTGATTTAACAAAATCTACATTTTAACATAAACAAACTCTAGTTTAATTTATTGAAGCAAAATTTATGGCTTAACTCAATTATGTATACATTTATTTAATTTATTGAGTGATTTACCTATATATTTGTTTAATTTATTGTGATTTAAAAAAAAAATTATATTTTAACTCGAATTAACTCTTGTTAATTTATTGAAATAAAATTTATACTTTAATATAATGATATATTTCTTTAATTTATTGAATGGTTTTACTTTTATATTTGTTTAATTTATTAGATGGTTTAACAATATCTATATTTTAACTAGAATATACTTTTTTAATTTATCGACAATTTTAGCTTAATTTTTTTTAATTTATTGAGTGGCATAACTTATATATTTTAACTCAAACTTAATTTATTTTTAATGATGGTTCTTAAGATTCACTATATAATGAGAGTAAAGTTAGTAACTATACTAAACATTCGTATAAAATACATACAAATACATATATACACAAACATGTGGTTCTTAGGATTTATAACCAATGTATACATACATATAGATATACGTATACATATACATACACATGTACATACATATGTGTATGCATGTATATGTATATATATGCATGTATATGTATATTTATACGTATATGTGTATGTGTATGTGTATATGTATGTGTATGTATATTGTTTTATACATATATACTTAATATCATATATATATATACAATAAATATTTATGCTATTACGCACCCTCTAAATATTACCATAGTTGGGCAAATAGTTTGTGCTTTTTGCAGTAGCTCTAGTGAGTGTGTAGAATACATCTTCATCCGCTTCTCTTGTTATCTATATATCTTGACTCTGAGGCACCTTAATCCTCGCTCCTTATTTTGCCTATTTTGCATTTTACATATTCATTAGAATTTTATACATGTACGTATACGTAGATATTATGTAATGAAGTTCTATGGACAACATACCACAACTCATTGGAAGAATCATGAGACGACCCAACTTCCTAACACCAGAAAGCCGCATCACTAATTAAGAAAGAAAGGGATAGAAGAAGAAAAGATAAGAAAGAAGAAACACAACAACATCAGATAACTCACAGCGAAACGAATGAAATATAATATAGCACATAAAATATTACATAGTATCATATTACATCACAGTACACAACTTATATAACACATATTAGACAGTTATAAACATCTGTCTAACCATACAACTCAGGTACATAAGATACAGATATCATACAAACACAGCGGAACCATAATATATCTACACGTGGAAGCCTCCTGCTCCATATCTCCTCAAGAATTCGTCAAGCAAACCTGAATCCCTCGACTACTCATACATAATATGAGTACCCAAGAGTTTAATAAAATAGAAAATAAACACTCGGGTCAGACGGGGGTCTGGTGTGAGTAAACGGGTTAAAATTGCTTAACTTTAGAAAAACCTTTGAAAAGAAAAGGTATCACGTAAGACTTCCCACACATAAATATGGAAATTTTTTTACTTTACGCTAACCAAAACATTTGATAGGAAATCCAATGATATTATAATAGTGTCTAGAGTTTTCAAGTAAATAAGAAATAGTCGAAATTGTTACATTTATTAAATTCCAGCTACTAGCCACAAAAGTGGGTAATACAATCAAAACCGTAGGGTCTCGTAGGGAAATCGGGTTTCCAACAATGGCGGGGCTACTGGGTTACCGCCCGTCACAGTACGTGGCCTAGATCACCGTACCGAGGAGTATGTCCGCTTCCCTGCAACACAAGGCCAGGACCATCCCTTACTGGACAGTCCCGAACAAGACAACCCCGCAGTTGGCCGCGACCCAACTGCCCACACAGCCGAATAAAAAGGGACTTCTAGACAGGGGAAAATCTTGCTCTCCAGTGGGAGCTACCCACGAAGCCTTGCTGCACCTCTCCTGTTTTAGCCATTCCCGGTTGATGAGGCTTGAGGCTACAATTACCTTTATAGAACACATCTATCTTAGAATGCTCATCGTCCACCTGACGATGTTCTGAATGCATTCAATCCATACAAGTTCGTTCCGGGTTCGAACGAATCCGAAGGCACTATCTCATTGCACTCATTTTGGAATCACCCTCAGAGTCAACGACCATAGCCCTTGCACTCTAAATCACCACCTTGAGCCTATAAGTACTATTCCGTCAAACTCATTACGGAATCACCCACAGAGTCATACTGACGTATAGTTCTTAACCCTCGAGTCTTCACTTGCTCCACTTGGATTCACGACCTAACGTTTAATTGGAATCGATGTGGTTTTCGTATATCCAAATATGGAAACCCGATCCCGGTCTCACCAAAACCAAACGCCATTTTAATGTCCAAGCTGTTCTTAAGGGTTTTAAACAATTTAACTTATATTCAGGATGATATAATAGATAGATGAATCACATTATCACTATAGATAATTCATATCAACATTTATCTCACAAAGCAGCATATCACATATCATAGATATCCAAATCATCCAGTCAACCAATCACCCAATATCAATCATCAATATTAACCAATCAATATTGATCATCCAATATCAATCAATCAACCAATATTAATCAATCATCCAAAGCTTATTTGATTAACTCATAATCAATTGGATTGCGCTAAATCCTTCTTCATTTATTTATTTCAAATAAATAAATTAATCATCTCTAATGATCTTCCTTAATTAATCTCTCTTGATTAATTATACTTTAATTACATTCAAGTAATTATCCTTAGCCATATTTAGTAATTAACCTTTAATTACTATCATTAATTACAATAATTAATGATCCTTTATTTAATTACATTAATTATAATTAAATACATTAAACCTTAATTAATTACAATTTATTAATCACACTTTAAATTAAATCACTTATATTAATCAACCTTGATTAATATCATTTATAAACTAATGAACCTTATAAATTAATAATTCCTTTTAATTAAATAATTAACTTGTAATTAATCAACCCATCAATCATAATCAGTAATTAACAATTTTTTATTTACTTATCTTAATTATTAACTTCTTAATTAATTATATTAACCTTTGATTAATTATTCTAGTTAATTAATCTTTAATTACTTCATTAAGTAATCATTTATCAATTAAATTAACAAATAATTCTTAATTATTTATTTTGTTAATTAATTACAATTTCAATTAATTACACTTAGTAATTAATCATAAATTAATCACATTCATTAATTAATTAATCACATAAATTAATTAACTAAATTATTTAAGTAATTAACCCTTAATTACTTACATAAGTAATTATCTCTAACTACTTCTATTAATCAATCTTGATTACTTCCTTAATTTATTACTTATCAAGTAATTAATACCATTATTAAATAATCCTTAATTCTTAAATTAATTACTTACTTCATAATTAATTAACTTCAAAACAGTTATATTAATCAATTTCTTAAATTGATATCATCTAGTGATTATCCATTAATCACTTCAACTAATTACTCCAATGAGTAATCTCTACCAATTACTTCCATTCTTAATTACATTCAATAACTTACCATTGATTACTTCATTAAGTAATCACACTTAATTAATCCATAATTAAGTGATATTAGAATTAAATAAACAATTAACTAATTATTTAAAATTAATTAAACAATTAATTAATTAACTTCTAATATTAAAGAAAATCTTTAATAAATTAAGAAAACCATAATTCTTAATCAAACTTAACTTATTGACAAATTATATTATATAAGTATTCTTAAGTTAATTATCCAAATAATTTAACCTTATTTATTTCCATAAATAAATTATTTTAATTATTTAAATCTTATTAATTCAAAGACAAATTATTAAACTTGGTTTACAAAATCATAATAATAGTATTACTTGGAGATAAAGCAATTATAAATCATTTCCAAATTTAAAACACTTTAAATTATCAAAGTTTTAAACTAATTTATCTTCAATATAAATTGAAAATTTGTTATAAAAACATTACTTCAAACTTTAACTTCAAACTTTATTTAATAACTAAATTCAAATTTCTCTTTTAAATTTGAATTTTAAAACTTAATTAAGATAATTATTTTCAGACAAACATCTTAAAACATTTTTAAATTTAAAATATAAATTAAATTTCACTTTAAAATGTTTGATTTACTTTCGTTTTTAAAATAACAAGTTTAACTTTATATCTCACTTCCTTTATAACTTGTTTTACAACTTAAACTTGGTTTTTACTTATTTTATACAATGAAGTAAAATCTGCATTACACTACAGAACCAAACTCAAAAAATCTCGAGCAAAACAATGGATCCACCCGAGACAAAATCGAAGCAAACCAAAACCCCAATATCTTCGAGTCGATCACGCGAACAACACGATAGCTTCCCCGAGCTTCAACTGGTCTTCTCCAAACAAACCCCCCAGTGCACAGACCCAATCACGGTGCATGTTGCACTACCATCCAACCCACCTCGACCATCAAGTCGATCGTCGACAAATGCCAAACAACCCCTACGACCATCTCCTCCACTCAGATCGAAAGATAAGAAATTGACCCAAATTTTGACTTAAATGTTCGAAACTGAAGGAAGTACGATCACCAAAAAACCCTCAACGCCCATCACTTCCTCACCGTTGACCATCGCCAACCCTACCACCGAGTTGCCACACCCAAGAACAACAACTCCACCAAAACCGAACGAGCTCGAATCATCATCCTCGACGCAATGCCACACCATTCAAGCCAAAACAAACTGTAAGCTTAAACCCTAATTTCTTCAATTCCCATCAATTCACTCCATTGAAAAATTCAATCGTATTTTTCCCCTAATTTATAACATACGTGCAAGCTTCGATCCAAGTATCAACTCAAATTAATATGTATACAATCCGCAGTTCATAAAAATCCCCAAAGCATTCAAACCAAAAATTCAACTTAATTACTCAATTAAAAATTATGATACAAACTCTAAAAATCATAACTTTCCTATTGTAATTATACATTCAAAACTAGAATTTGAAATCATAAATTTTTGCCCAAATTTTGATTTCACTGTAAATTTGAAAAATACGAATAACTAATTCATTTAGAACCCTATAACTATTTTTAGATTATAAATCACTTGATTACAAACAATTTTCATTTACAAATCACAGCCCAATTTGTGTTCAAAATCAAGTTATTGAGGTTACTGAAGGATTTGAACTGTTTTTAATAAACACAGTATCCATTTTAAATTTTACAGGCAATTCAATATTCTAATCCAACATGCATTCCAGTTTAAACAAAATTTTCATATAACATCATGATATCATCATAAAATCAAGATGAAATCTGAAATCAAACTTTTTTTTAAAATAGTTTACTCACCTGATTATATCTAGAGCAGATTTTTTTCCTTTTTCCTGGCTCTTGAATCTTAGATTTTGAAAAACTTTTAATTGCTGTTGTAAAATCCATCTGCATGCTTTTAAATTGAAGTTGAACTTGATTCCATTTGAAATGCAGGTTGATGAGAACTTCAATTTGCAGATTGTATTTGCAGATGTACATCATATTGAAATGCAGGTTTTAGAACTTTGAAATGCAGTTGCTCTTGATTGCAGTTTTCCTTGATGTTGCAAGTTGATCTTAAACTTGCTTTTGATTTTTTTGCAGATTTAATTTCAATTTCAGGTAGCATTTTGTTTTCAGGTTTTTGAATTAATTTTCTGGTTTCCATTAGAATTAAGAAAAGAAACAAAGAATGAAAGTGTTTGAAAAAAAAAGTTTCTTCTTTTACATTTATTAAAAATTAAAACAAATATGCCACTTGTTATTAATTTGAACAAGTGTCTTAAGCATGTTTTAAAAGTTTTCAAGTGTTTAAAGATATTTGCAAAAATTGTTTTTAAAACCTTATAAAAATAATAATTATATTTTATATCTATGTAATATGGACAATTGCATTTATGAAATGTTTTTATGTTAATAAACTTTGAATTTAGATAAATATACAAGTTTAAATCTTTTAGTTTACTAAATTACTAAATACTTATATATGAAAATATAAGCTTACTTGTTAATGAAAATATCCTAAAACTAGTTATAATATAAATATACATCTTATACATGTATTCAAAAATCTAAAACTTTTATATTTACACATTTATAACCATTTTATATTAAGTTTTTTGAAAGAAAACAAAACAAAATGTTTAAATCTTTTAAACTATCATATTAAAAATAAACAATCTTATATTTGAAACAAATTAAATTAATCTTAAGTTTACTTTTGAAAAATATTTAGTTTTAAAACAAAGCTTTAATTTAAAATTCATACACATAAAAATTAATAAATTAAATTAAATTTCAAAACAATTCCAAATCATAACAATACATACATATATATTCAACATACATATATGTTCAATTATTTAAAACAAAAGCTCTTCTATTCACAATATATATCAAATATATGTATTATAAATAGAATAAAATTTCATTAACTTTGAAAAATAAATCTTATCAAAATTTTAAATTGTCAGAAAGATATTAATCACAATTATCAGATTAAATATTTATCAATCTTTAAAAAGAATAAATTTATCAGTTTAAATTAAAATTATAAAGAAAAATTATCAAACCAGTTAAATTATTTATACAGATTATTAAATTGATATTGTCTCAACTTTCGGGTAGTTACAATCCTCCCCCCTTAAAAGAATTTTGTCCCCGAAATTTGAAAGCAAAGGTAATTTAATAACCCTGCAAAGATTTTAATTTTAAACAGCAAAGCATTCCTATTAACCAGTTACTAACAACCAAAGCAATCAATCAAACAAACAAACCTAACTAATTATTCTGACACAAATCAGAATAAATCTTACTAATACTATCTCGAGTTTCCCAAGTATAAATCACCGGGAGACTCGCTTTACAAAAGCTAAACTAACAAACTGCACCACCAAAATCCAGAGCTCCTCTCATCTCTAGATCCACCAATCTGAATAGAACATCAGACTATATTCAAGTCCAGCTCAATATCCCAATCCAACTGAACTGTAGATTCAACAACCAATCGACGAATCATACACGTATTCCCTCAGAGATACGTGATACACAATGAATTCTAGCTATCCAAACTAGCAACTCAATCTTATCTTATCGAAACACAGATAAGAAATCTCTAATGCCTCAGCACTAGCCATCCAAATACTGCTCTATTAACCAGAGAAATCTTAACAACAATGAAATCTTCAACTTCGAATTCCAAAACTCCTTATCTCATATCTATATAACTCAACAGACAATCCTAAGTTGCAAATCTTCTTCCTGAACAGCTCAACCTATGCTGATACTTCCAGAAACAACTAGACAAAAACAAACCGTTCCGGGATCCTATTCAACAGAAAAGTCTTCATAATCCGTCGAAATCCATAACTCAAACTCTACTACACAAGCAATAGCAAACAGAACTTACTTCCTTCCTTGTACAGCTGCTACCTCGCTTCCGCTGCACAACTCTGATTCTAGAATAGATAAGAATACTGTAGATGAACACGAATACAAACTTATCCAATATATCCATAAAACTTTTTTCATCTAATCCGTAAAATCTGAGTGACCCACCCGACTCGGTCACACAACCTTACAACAGAAATCCAACTCAGAAACTAGATCTAACCAAATCCAAATTCCAAAAAAACATTATGAGCTGCTACACCAACTCTTCCTACTAAGCTGACTACCAAAATCACTTTTGGAACTAAAACAATAAGGAACTCAACTCCAAATGCAGACTAACTTCTGACTACCTCAGTAGCTCCTACTTCCACATGAGAACCCTCAGCCTCAAACAAAAGATTGCCCAAATAAAAAAATTCCCAAACTAATCGCAAGTCACCTTTGCGATCTTACCTAGTTTGGATTCCAAAGAAACTGTCCTCTCTATACCAATTAGAACATCTTTAAACTTCTCCAAACAAGGTTAACCCTCAAGAAAACTTCCACCAACCGCTCGGGCTGCTGATAGAAGAACCACAGAGATTCCCGAACTATCGGAGAAACAACCACACTGCTGCTTCCAAACTCTACTTCGATGATACTGAGAAGCCAAAAGACCTTCTCGTCAGCACACCGAACACTTCGAGTTGCACTGCTACCACAGCTAACCAAAGACTTCTAATCCAAAGGCTTTCTCAAACCCAAAACCATCACCAAACTACACAAACGGACCTTCGAGATGGCAGACATCCTCTCAAGAAATTCGGGCTCCAAACCAAGCATCAACATCTCGCTCTCCTTAAGGAATGACAAATGAGACCATGCCAAAGCGAAGCAACTTATAGACCTTTGTCTCATATTCCAAACACACAACCTTCTTGCTAAAAATCCAAATAACTTCCATACAGACGAATCTTCTTTGTGGCAGGTAAAGACTGCTCCTCAACCACTTCTAAGACCGATTCAAAAGAAAACATCTTCTGGAATATCCATGGATATTGCATCTCATCACACAGTTATCAAAACACCATCACTTACTTCTGTACTTTCGACAGATCCAAACTTTAGAAAAATCCGCTCACCCGAGCGAAATCCAAACTACAAATCTCACTCGAGACTGTATTAGGTCTACATTCTCGATAAATACTTCCAACCTCAAACACATGGACCTCTTCCATCAGTGGTAGTCGTGTTACACACACACACACCACTACTCCATCTACCTCTATAACTTAGTTGGAAAACCCGAACAGATAACCCAACAGATCAGGTAGATATATATATATACACATACATATAAAAATTACAAGTACGCTCTCTAAAGAAAGACACCACTCCAGAGCCTAGGTATTCATTCAACCTAATGCTCTGATACCAGCTGAGACGACCCGGCTTCCTAGCACCAGAAAGCCGCATCACTAATTAAGAAAGAAAGGGATAGAAGAAGAAAAGATAAGAAAGAAGAAACACAACATCAGATAACTCACAGCGGAACGAATGAAATATAATATATCACATAAAATATTACATAGTATCATATTACATCAGAGTACACAACTTATATAACACATATTAGACAGTTATAAACATCTGTGTAACCATGCAACTCAGGTACATAAGATACAGATATCATACAAACATAGCGGAACCATAATATATCTACACGTGGAAGCCTCCTGCTTCATATCTCCTTCAGAATTCGTCAAGCAAACCTGAATCCCTCGAATACTCATACATAATATGAGTACCCAAGAGTTTAATAAAACGGAAAATAAACACTCGGGTCAGACAGGGTTCTGGTGTGAGTAAACAGGTTAAAATGGCTTAACTTTAGAATTTTTTTTGAAAAAAAAGGTATCACGTAAGACTTCCCACACATAAACATGGAAAAGTTTTTACCTTACGCTAACCAAAACATCTGATAGAAATCCAGTGATATTATAATAGTGTCTAGGGTTTTCAAGTAAATTAGAAATAGCCGAAATTGTTACATTTATTAAATTCCAGCTACTAGCCACAAAAGTGGGTAATACAATCAAAACCGTAGGGTCTCGTAGGGAAAATGGGTTTCCAACAATGGCAGGGCTACTGGGGTACCGCCCGTCACAGTACGTGGCCAAGATCGCCGTACCGAGGAGTACGCCCGCTCCCCTGCAACACAAGGCCAGATCTATCCCTTACTGGACAGTCCCAAACAAGACCTTCCGCAGTTGGCCGCGACCCAACTGCCCACACACCCGAATAAAATGGGACTTCTAGACAGGGGAAAATCTTGCTCTCCAGTGGAGCTACCCACGAAGCCTTGCTGTACCTCCCCTGTTTTAGCCATTCCCGGTTGATGAGGCTTGTTAACTCCTCTTTTTTAAGCGACCTAATGACCTATGGGGAGCAGCGACCTAACGACCTATGGGGAGCAGCGACCTAACGTCCTATGGGATGCAACGACCTAACTACCTATGGGGTGTAACGACCTAAAGTGAGAAGCGACTTAGTAGCTTAGTGGATTTATCGACCTAACGGATTAAAGAGCCTAACGACCTAATGAGATGACGAGTTAACAACCTATGGACCTGGCGACCTAAGGGTTGGACGACCTAGCAAGTTAATAAGGGGAGCAAACTAACAGGGAAGAAATTCTGCAGCGAACTAAAGACCCCCAACGACCTAGCGACCTAGTTGCTACACAACCTAGTGACCTAGCGAGTTATCACAGAATTAAACAACTTCCTACGCCGTTCCCAAACCATAAGTCGCCAACTACTCTACCTAGGTCTCTCACGACCTAAACATACCAAAGAAGCTTCTTATGCCGCCTCCTCCTTAGGTCGTTGACGACCTATGACTTGCCAGTTTATTCGGAATGATCAAGTACACTCTTGTTAAGCCGAAGACCACATCCACTAGGTCGCACATGACCTACGACCTATCCAAGGTCGCTCACGACCCACAACCTATCCAAGGTCGTTCGCGTCCTACGACCTAACTCCGATATCTCCCTATAAATACAGCACTGGCTCCAACGGAGGAGGGATCTTTTTGGCTCATTTCTAGAACACCGATACTCTGCTGAATTCTCGACTCACTCGACACTTCAAACATGAAAGACATCTCAACAAACTCCAAGAGGAAATCTAACACAATCGACATGGATTCAAAGGATTCTTCGACATCGGAGTTCTAGCTATTTCTCCTATCAGTGTTGTAATCGAAGATTGTTGTAAAATTGTAATTGATTCAGCAAATAAAGAATATTAAAGTGGACGTAGGCTTAACTTGAAGCCAAACCACTATAAAACTGCTGTCTTTTTACCGCTTTCTCTGTGACTTTTCTACTTACTTTTAATTCCCGTATAGACGGGTGGTGCTTTCACTTAATCTCTACTTACATCGGGGTGTTAGCGTTCAATTTTAAGCGTTTACATTTTTAGTGCTTTCATTGAGAACCCAACTCAGGCTATTTGCGTCATTGCTTCGCAAAAGTGTGTTGAAAGTATCTCTCTCAAAACTAGAAGTCTATCAGAGATAATGGCTCCTGTAAAAAAGCGTGGATCTACAAGACCCAGTAATGTCCATAAGAATACTGCCACTTCTCCTTCGTCAATTCCAGCAACACCTAGTACCGGATTTACACGAGCGGAGTTAGATGCCGCAGAATCTGGGTTATATTAGCAGATGGAAACCCAGAATGCTTTAATGCTTGAAAGGTTAAATGCATTGTTCGGAGCTCACCGTCAACCGGTGAATAACGGAGAAAACCTTACAGATGATGTTCATAATCCTGAAGAGAGGAATATTCCTCAAAGAGAAGCTAGCCCCGCCAAAGAAACACCTCCTCGAGCTAGGAATCGAGACCGCAGCCAACTCTGCGCGAACGTTTGTCCAGGCAAACTTCCGAGAAAATGGCCGAAGTCTGTCCTACAGATCCTTTAAATGATGAGGAATATCTTTCGGACATGGTGTGACAAATCATGAAAGAAAGCATGCAGAGGGATGAAGATGAAAAGGAATGGGGATTCGCTCTGAGCAAAACTCCATTCACTGAAAGGATTCTATAGGCGGAATTCCCAAGGAAGTTTGTTCCTCCTACCATTCCAGCTTATAAGGGAACAAGCGACCCTAATCAATTTCTGTATAAGTATGATTGGCACATGACTGGTGCTAGGGCATCTGATGAGATTAAATGCCGATATTTTCCGATATACTTGGAAGGAGTGGCTTTACTCTGATTCACAAAGCTTTCGGTCCGATCCATAGACCAGTTCGCCAATTTGACTCGGAAGTTTAAAGAGCAATTCAGGTTGTATGCTTCAAACGCAAAGGATATTATGTCACTGTCAAGCCTGGAACAGAATCCTGGGGAATCTATTAGATCTTTCTTGAACTGTTTCAACATAGCTTTAGCTGAAGTGGACAATGCGGAACCACGGATGGTCTTGACATACTTGATGAGGGCAATCGACAAGTCAAGCGAATTTGGAAAGTGGCTGAAGATGAAAGAACCGAATTCGCTTAAGAAATTCTATAAGAAAGCTGATGAATTCATGCGCTTGGAAAGCCTTCGAGAACCGGTTAAAGTGGCATTGACAGAGGTTAAGGATAACACTGCTGCTCCTACCAAAAAGGAATCCGGAAGTCAGAAAAGGGAGAATAATGGTGGGAAGAAACAGAAAGATATGAAGAAACCTCGCTTCTCGAAACCTTCAGATTTCAATCCTTTGACTGACACCCCGGAGAATATCTTTTTTGCTACCAAAGACGCGGTGGAATATCCTAAACGGCCTGAGATGAGAGTTGGGAGAAAAGCTGCTCAAAGTGGGAGATTCTGTCGGTTTCATAATCAACCCGGTCATGATACCAACGAATGTCGCCATCTGAAAAGTTTGATTGAAGAACTGCTAAGAGAGAACAAGTTGCAGCAATATGTTAAGAGAAGTAAAAATGACCCAATTTCATCTACTAAGGGCGAGCAACTTCCTGCTCATCCATCTGGCTCGGGTGACAGAACTACTGCACATGAATCAAAAAGGCCCGTTATTAATGTAATTACAGGAGGTCCTCACCTAGCAGGCAGAAGTTGGGGCGAGATGGAAAGATATGCTCGTGCCTTGAAGTATGTACCGGCAGAAGAGAGTGTTTTTGTACCAGAAGATGCTGCACCTTTGAAGCAGCAGAAAACTTTTAATGATGATAATGTGTTCAGAGCCAGGGACTCTATGGGCATTGAAGCTCCAACCATGGATCCCTTGGTCATTTCTGCAGGCATTGGGCCGGCTATTGTGAGAAGAGTGCTTGTAGATTGCGGCGCTTCTTGCAATATTCTCTTCAAAAAGACGTTCGACCAGATGAAAATTCCGATGGCTGACGTTCAAGCTTCATCTTAGAAAATTGTTAGGTTTACTGGGGAACCGAAACAGCTAATTGGAACTATTGACTTGTTCATTGAGCTTGAAGAGGGGCAGAAAAAGGTTGTTCGAAAACAGACTTTTGTAATTGTTGATGAATCTTCTGCCTACAACGCTTTCCTAGGCTCACCAACTCTTGCGGCTTTATGGCAGTTCTCTCCCCGTGGTGCCTCACTATGAAATTCCCCACGGATAATGGTGTTGGAGTTATTAAAAGGGATCAGAATGCTGGGCGAGAATGTTATCTAATAGAGTTGCATGAAGCAAGGAAAAGAGAGATGGGAAAAGATGCGGCAACCCCAGTCCGCATCAAAGAACCAACCTTGTAGCAATTACAGATTGGACCCTGCACTGGCGAGCGTAGCGGGGCACAAAGAGAAATGGATCGCAGAAAAGCTAGTGCAGGGGAGATAGAGTGGTGCCAGTGGAAGTAACGGTGCCAGTACCTGTTGACCCGAAAGATCCGAACAAAGTGGTGAATGTGGGTTCGCAACTTAGTGTGACGGTTAAAAATTCCTTAATATCATTCTTGAAAGCAAATCTGGACGTATTCGCTTGGACTCATGCTGATATGTGTGGAATATCCCCAAAAATTGCAGTACATACTCTGAATATTGATCCGAAGTTTACTCCGATAAAGCAGAAGAGAAGAACCCAGGGTCCTGAAAGGTCAGCAGCATTGAAAGAAGAGGTAGACCGACTCATGGAGAATGGTTTCATCAGGGAGTCTACTTATCCGAATTGGGTTTCAAATCCTGTACTGGTTAAGAAAGCTAATGGGAAGTGGAGGGTATGCATCGACTTCTCAGATTTAAACAAAGCTTGCCCCATAGACTGCTTCCCGTTACCCAGGATAGATCAGTTGGTGGATGGAACAGCGGGGCATGAACTGTTATCTTTTATGGATGCTTACTCTGGATACAACCATATCATGATGCATGAGCCGAACCAGGAGGAAATGAGCTTCATCACCGACATTGGTATCTACTGCTATAGAGTCATGCCCTTGGGACTTAAGAATGCCGGGGCAACTTACCAAAGACTCGTCAATGCTATGTTCAAACCGCAGATTGGAAAAACTATGGAAGTTTATGTTGACGATATGTTGGTGAAATCAAAGAAAGCGGTAGACCACATGGATGACTTGGCAGAAATGTTTACAATCCTTCGAAAATACGGAATGAAACTTAATCCTTCGAAATGCTCGTTTGGGGTGGAGTCCGGAAAGTTCTTGGGTTTCATTGTGAGTGCTAGGGGCATTGAAGCTAATCCTACTTAGATTGCTGCCTTAAAAGAAGTCAAAGCTCCTAGAACGAAGAAGGAATCGCAAAGTCTTAATAGAAAAGTTGCTGCCTTGAGTCGATTCATTTCCAAAGCTACTGATAAATGCATTCCATTCTTTGATGCTCTGAAGAAAGGAAGGAAAAATTTTGACTGGACTCCTGAATGCCAGAGATCTTTCGATGAGTTGATTCATCATATGGAAACGCCTCCAATACTCTCTATACCCGACGATGGTGATGATCTTTTCGTATATTTGGCAATCTCACCTCATGCTTTTAGTCCAGCGTTGGTACGGGAAAACGCAAAAATTCAGCGCCGGTCTATTATATCAGCAAAAGATTCACTGGGGTAGAGATGAATTATTCAAAATTGGAAAAGCTCGCCTATTGTCTACTGATTGCATAAAGAAAATTATGGCCATATTTCCAAGCTCATCCTATTAAAGTCCTCACTGATCAACCTCTGAAGCAAGTCATGTTTCGTCCTGAGACTTCGAGTCGTCTTTTGAAGTGGAATATTGAACTCAGCCAATACGACATCACTTATCATCCCTAGAGAGCAATTAATGGACAAGCGTTAGCAGATTTCATCGCAGAATGTACAGATAAAGGTGATAGTGAGGAAGAGGTGACTGATAATACCCCGATTCGATGGAAATTATATGTTGATGGTGCAAGAAATGATTACTGTTCCGGAGCTGGGGTTGTGCTTGAAACCCCTGAAGGGCGGTCATTGTGCTATGCATTGAGATTGGAATTCCCTTCCATAAACAATGAAGCAGAATATGAAGCTCTTATTGCCGGCTTGAAAATTGCTAAAGAATTGAATGTCAAAGTGTTGCAGATCTTCAGTGATTCACAGCTTATTGTATGTCAAGTCAAGAAAGAGTTTCAAACTAAAGGAGGAAATCTGCCCGCTTACTTGTCAAGAGCCTGGGAACTTTTTGATGATCTTGACCATTATACGATAAATCATATACCCCGGGAAGAGAACATGAAGGCAGATTCTCTCGCAAATTACGCAAGCACTAGTGAAGCTCAATTATTGGGATTAGTTCCTGTGGAAGTCCTGTCAGCTCCAAGCATTGATGAGATGGATATTGACTGCATTATGACTATATCTCAAGAGCAAGAATCATGGATGACTCCGATAATGGAATATCTGCTCAATAGTTCTCTACCAGAAAATTCAAGAGAACGACAGAAGTTGCTAAGAAAAGCCTCCAGATATATAATTCAAGATGGCCGATTATATAGACGGGGATTCTCGATGCCGTTACTCCGATGTGTGACCAAAGAAGAAGCTAAGACAATTCTACCTAAAGTACACGGAGGAGAGTGTGGAGATCATTCAGGTGGTCAAACTCTAGCAAAGAAAATTCTCCGTTATGGGTATTTTTGGCCAGATATTAACCGTGATGCTGCAACCTATGCCCGAAAATGTGACCGATGCCAGAGATTTGCAAAAATCCCAAGAGAACCTTCCATCGAGATAACACAGATGGTCAGTCCGTGGCCATTTTCCATTTGGGGAATAGATCTTATTGGGCCTTTGCCAACCGCCATATCCGGAATCAGATATGCTATTGTTGCTTTTGATTATTTTACTAAATGGTATGGTGTGCCTCAAAAGATAATCAAGATAATGGAACCCAATTCGAAAGTGAAGAGTTCCAAGATTTTTGCAAGCGATTCAAGATCCCAAAAAGCTTCTCAGCAATGGATCATCCGCAGGAAAAAGGGCAAGTGGAAGCAGTAAACAAAATTATCAAATCAACCATCAAAAAAAAGCTAGAAAAAGCGAAAGGTGGTTGGGTCGATAAGCTACCACTAGCACTATGGGCATACAGAACTACACATAAAACTGCGACTGGGCACACTCCATTTTCATTGGCGTATGGATCGGAAGCAATGGTCCGGTGGAAATAGAAGTTCCTTCACATAGAATAATTCATTTCAACCAAGCTGAAAACGAAGAGTTGCAACTTGAAGCACTTGACTTCGTTGATGAAAAAAGGGAAGAGGCTCAGCTCAGAATTGCAGCCCATCAGTAAAGAATTGCCAGGCACTTCAATTCCAAAGTTCGCCAACGCAGCTTTGAGATTGGAGATCTAGTCTTGAAGAGGGTCATGACAGCAACATGAGTGTTTGCACCAAACTAGGAAGGGCCATATGTGATAGGAAAGAAACTTCTTGATGGCACTTTCAAACTGACAACTGTCGGAGGAGATCCAATTCCAAGAGCTTGGAACAGCAATCACTTGCGCCCATATTTTACTTAAAAGCTTTACTGAAATACTGTAAAAGAATTACGGATGTATGATTCTTGTATTGAAAGCCATTGTAAAGCCAGTGCAAGTGAATAATAAGAACTATAAAGTGGATGTAGGCCCAGTTCTTGGCCGAACCACTATAAATCTTGTGTTCTCTACTATTGTACACTGCCTGTTTTATTTCGATATATAAAGTACTTCAATTGTATTGCTAAAATGTCGATTTAATATTGCAGGCCATTAAAACAAAGCTTACCATCACAAGACAAAGCGATCCCTGACATCACTCAACAAATGAATGTTCAGCCACAAAAATTCCAGACTCAAATCCTATATAAGAAGCACTTCAAGCAAACAGTTAGTGGCCCCGCCAGAGGTGGACCCTTCCTAACTAATTGTGATCGTTTGTGCAAGCGAACATCCGATTAATTAGCCTGTGTCTGCCCCTGCGAACTCATTGAACAATGAAGTACTTCTTTGGATAAAATAAGCTACTTGCAAAAGAAAGGAATGTGTGCTGGAAAGTGATAACAGGGAACCGCTGATATGAGCAAATGGCGAAAAGACATGGGCGAGCAAGCAACAAACAGCTAAAGACCTCTTCGGAGGCACAAGCCCTCTTCGAAGGCACAACACTTCGGAGGATAAAGACCTCTAATGGGACTTGCCATAAAAAGAAAGTTCTCTTTCTCAATAGAAAAGATTGGTGGAATGACCGGTGGCATAGGACACTCGTTAACTAGCTGAGAACGTTTGTGCAAACAAACAATCCAAGTAACTTGTGTCCGCCCCGTGAATCCATCCAACCATGAGAAAGAAACTTACAGGCAAAAGCCCTACTCGGAGGCACGCATTCCACCGATATCTGAAATAAAACTTCACAAGTGTTGGAATGTGAAAAGCCCTCTTCGGAGGCCCATTTCACCAGAGTTGAAATGCTAAAAGACCTCTTCGGGGGCCCGCATTCCACCGAGATCTGAAATAAAACTTCACAAGTGTTGGAATGTGAAAAGCCTTCTTCGGAGGCCCATTTCACCAGAGTTGAAATGCTAAAAGACCTCTTCGGAGGCACACATTTCACCGCGATCTGAAATAAAACTTCACACGAGTCGAAATGTGAAAAGCCCTCTTCGGAAGCCTACTTCCCAGCGAACAGGGAAAAAATAAAAGCCTCTCCCCAGGGGCAGAAACAAAAAGCCCTCTTCGGAGGCCCGCTTCCCAACGAACAGGGAAAAAATAAAAGCCTCTCCCCAGGGGCAAAAACAAAAGCCCTCTCACCAGAGGCACACACAAAAAAGGCCTCTTCCCAGAGGCACAATTACACAAAAAAAGCCCTCTTCCCAGACGCAAAAAAAAACAAAAGCCCTCTTCGGAGGCACAAACAGGTCAAAGCCCTTTTTCGGGGGCCCACTTTACCACGAAGGAAAATTCACTTGCCAAAAATAAAAGTGAGTTTCTCCAAAAGTGAAGTGTAAAAAAAAAAACTTCGCCAAAAATAGAGAGAACTTCTCCAATACGCGCATTCTACTAAATCAGAGAGAAATTCCCTTAAAATAAAAAAAATTATTCACTAAAGTACGGATGCAAACCTCCTTCAAATGGAAAAGTTGTTCTCTAAAGAAAGAATACAAGTCTTCTCGAAACAGAAGGGTTGTTCTCTAAAAATCTTGCTAACGTGAATGAGATTGCAATAAACCATGGTATGGGGGCAATATAATATAGTTGCAAAAATAAAAATAATGCTCGAGCAACATACCATAGGTTTACTGCAACATCACACAGAGAGAATAAAAAAAAAACTTGTACGAAAAAGAAAAATAAACAAATTCTCAAATACAGACAGAAGTTTGTACAAGTAAAAGAATCATTTTATTCCATACTATGAAAATTTTATACATGTGCAGGTCTCAAAACAAAAGAAGGCGGGGACCGGTACCCGCACAATCTCCGTTCAACACAAGTTTTTATATATACAAACAAAAAAAAGCGAGACGAAAAGCATAAGTCCCAAACCCATCACTTCTTCTTCCTGCCATCTTTCGAGTCTTCGCCTGGCCGGATGATTAACTTTTTGGGCCGGCTTGTGAGAGTAAGGGAAGAAAAAGGAAGGGGTGCAATTGGACTTTCTTCTGCTTTTTCTTCACCGGTAGAAGTTTCTCTCCTTTTCTTTGAGACTACACGCTTCACCTTCTTCCTTGAAGAAGACTCACTGTCCGGAGTGAAAAGTGCAGACAACTTTATGTCATCAGAAATAGTTTGCTTCGGGGTTCTTTCGCCTTCTTCAGGTTCCTCGGCCTTCTGTTCTTGAGAAGCGACCGGGTCATCCAAGCCTTGAAGAGCTTATATCTGCTCCTCTTGTGACCCTGGTTGAGAAACGGAAGGGGGAGTAATCTGAAGAGGCGGAGAGGAAATAGCTGGAAGAGGGGAAGGTTGGACAACACTTGGCGCTTTCTCTACAGGAGAAGAGATGTTAAAGTCAGTATCTCTCATAAAAAGAGAAGAAAGTGGTGCGTCAAGATTTAAGTAATAATCAAAAAGTTCATCAAGCTCATGGGAAGTAAACAAGCAGTCCACTTGAGCGAGATCAACATTGAGGTTACCTGGAGAAGTAAGCTTTACTATGTCAACTTCAAAGTCCTGTGCTTCAGTGCTTTCTTGGACCTCATCTCTATTGCGGGCGGTGGCACTTTCAATAACAGCTTGAGCAGGAGGTGGAGAATGGGAACTGGAACCAACAATATCGATATCGGCCAAAACCGAAGGTTGAACTGGGTCGGTTGAGATTGTCTTCCCTAAATGTTCTCCTTCTGCCATTTCGGCTCTCTCTTTGGTGAGTTGCTCCTTTCCCCCGGCAAGAGCGGCACATGCATCATCATCTAGATAGTTTGCCATTGAATCTACTTCAGCATATCCGGCTCCTCCAAGCATATCAAGTGCAGCCTCCCACACTTTGGCCAAAGTGATTTCATACTCCGGTCCCAAAAATTTAAGGCTACCGCGCCCCAGAACACTATGAATGTAAAACTCGAATAGAGTGGAGCTGACTTCGACTTTAGTTGCCATATGAGATTCTTCGGCTGCTGCTTTGCCGGCAATAGCTTCGTTACGCTCCTTTTTAGCTTCAGAAAGTCGAGCTTTTAGCAGTTCAATCTCCAAGTTCTGGGAGCTGGTTTTTTCTCGTAGTTGAGCAACATCAGCTCGGTAGTTTTCTACAGCTTGCTGCTGTGCTTTAAATTTAGCTTCAGCATCTCTCTGTGCAGCGTGAGCATCTCTCACTTGTTTTTGAAACACTTCTTCTCTCCGAGAATAGGAAGTTGAAGAAGTGGCGAGCTCTTCCTTAAGTTTTTCAACTTCCGCTTCAAGCTTCTCATTATAAGCGAAAATACTCTTCTTTTCGGCATCATGCTGATCGAGTGTTTTCTGCCACTCGGATTTGTCATTTTCCATAGTAAGCATGGCTTCGAGTTTGCACGATTTACCCTTTGAAGCTCGTCAACAAGTTTATGCCAACCAGACATTCTCTCGATATCAAGTTTGACGACATCAAGATTTTGCAACATGGCTTGCTTATCAATCGGGACCAGGTCAAGATTGAAACGCACTCCATTTAAGCACCAGTGCGGAAATCGGCTTTGAAGAGTAGCAGGACCCTGTCCAACTTGATAGGGGGGCCTACTTATGATTGTTTGAATATCGGTTCTTTGAAGGGGGGAGAGCTGGAAGGAATTTCTAAAGAGACGGGAGCAGCGGGCTTTTCAGAGAGTTCAGATGTCAGTTTTTCACCAAGTTTGGGCCGTTTACTCGGGTCCTCGGTGACATGGCTTTTTCCCTTGTCATCACGGGATTTTTGCTTGCGGGAATCATCCTCTCTCTGAGAAGAATCATGTCGTTCGTCCCGTTTCCCGTAGCGTTCTTCATAAGCACGCATTTCACGAGCCTTCCTTACAGCTCTTTCTTCATCAGTTTCCCAGGAGGCAGGAAGATACCTCTTGGGGTCGTAAGAGCCGCGTCTCCCATAACGCTGGAAATCATCATAGCAGGAGCCACTTCGTCCCATTGGAGAATCTGAAAATAAAAAATAATATAAATTCAGAAATATTCAAAGCAAGGAAGTTGAATGCATATAAGTGCTGAAAAGTCTTAAGTGTGTGTAATGTGCAAACTACGCGCGTCAAACTACGAACCACTCCTTGGTTGAGGGGTGATGATGGATTTTACAGCTAGTGTCAACTCTTGGGCTGATGGAGTTTGTTGCAGGACGAATGTCGCTTCAACTGCTGGAGAAGTAACTTTAGCAGTGATAGGATCATCTTTAAAAAGCTCCTGTGAAGTAATCATCAGGTCGCTCAACCCCTCAAAAGTATCATCACCGCTGTGCCTGATGGGACTTGTTCTCTTAGTTCCTTCGTCACCAGATTTCCCGGGTTGTTGGGGAGGTTAATCTTCTCCGATGACCGGGGCAAGTGCACGTTTGCCGGATGACCCCGCAACATCAATTGAAGTAGAACACTTTACCAATGAAGCCTCAACAGTATGTTCTTTCGGTGTAAGTTCTCCGACGGAAACTGGGGCGTCCGATGTCTTTACTGGAGAATCAGGGACTTCATGAGGCTGAGTAGATCGGGAAGGGTGCAGAAGTCCGTATTGGTGAAGAAATTCGTCTTTCAGCAGAAATTTAATACTTCTTTCCTCAATCGCCATGGCACTTAATCTTTCAAAAGTCGTCTTGTGGCTGAGATTTCTAGAGGGAGGAGGAAGTGCTGTAAAAGAAAAGAATGAAATTAGCACTTAGCAATTCGGATCTCGGAAAACTCAGAAATGGAAAGAACGGGGATGAGCAATCTTACTTCCTATTCTCCAAATGGCATAAAACCCTGGGGGGGCAGCGAATGAAGAAGAATTGATTCAGAAAACCGTGAGCACTTTCGGAAAGATCGGTGATAAGTTTACGGTTTCTGGCACTTCTCACGAGTATGATGGAGGGGTGGTCTTTATTCTTTACGAATGTGCATAAGTAGCAAATTTCTTCGAAGCTCGAAAGACGGGTAAGTGTCCTCCTGAATAGAACGCACAATCCCATCAGAATGGAATAGCCATTGGGATGTAGTTGAAAGGGAGAGATAGTTAGTCGGAGAAGGAGTTGTTGAAGAAATTCATTGAAAGGAGGAATGGCACCACACAGGCACATCTGGCCATTAACAGTGACAAAACCGAGAGGTGGCTTGTCAGCAGTATCGTCTGGCCCAGGAAGTATAGCATCCGCTTCAGCAATACCAAATTGAATACGTAATTGGTTGA
The DNA here is from genome assembly GCA_030765085.1 of Allium cepa. Lineage (NCBI taxonomy): Eukaryota > Viridiplantae > Streptophyta > Magnoliopsida > Asparagales > Amaryllidaceae > Allium > Allium cepa. Next base: position 32,907,920 of record CM060929.1, read on the forward strand.
ATGCCCGCTGACTCAGGGTAGTTGGAGTTCTTTCCAGAGGATTATCCAATGGATAGGCTATCAGGAAGACTCCTTCAGATTGCTCTATTATCTCTTCTTGAGAAGACATTCTACACAAGGAACTGGATATTCAAATATGAAGGTGCACATTTCCTAAATGTCTGAAGTGTTGTGTAAAAGTAACAAAACGACAAGCAAATATAACTGAAATAAACTAATATGCATTTGCCAATTTTAAAGTTTCAGGGCTTGTTGTTTTAAGTCCAAATACAAGTGCAGTGTTCGCAAACAAGTCAGTTTTAATTGATTAACATGGCTTTGCTTTAATACTTCATTTGAATTTGTCGATTCACAGCATTTCATATAATTTCTTTAAGTTGATTATCTTTTATCGACTAATCTGTCATTTGATGTGGGCGATCAGTGGCAGTATATTCCTCCCATTTTTCTGCAAATGTTGTGTTTAACAGGTTATTAGCATTAAAGTTAATTTAATCTTAAACAAGCTCAAGCGACTCATCATGGGTCAAGGTTCATCAATCAAGCCCAACGACCTAACATAAGTCGTATTATCTTAAGTCGCATTGTCCAAGTTAAAGAATTCAAGGCATGAGGCTTCAGGTCAAAATTAAACAAAAATTGTCCAAGTTCTAGGTCGGCCGCGACCTAAAACCTATGCCGCACAAAGTCAGGTCATTGGTCTTTTAGGTCGTTCTGCTTTAAACTTTGTATTGTTCCACTAAGTTAAGTCGCAAGCGTGATAGGTCGCAAGCAAGTTAAATATCAAGTGTGTTAGGTCAGCCAAGTTTCTTAGGTCGCAAAGGTTTCTAAGTCGCTCAAATTCGCTAAATCGCTTCTGACAATCCCGAGCTATTTCCTGTCAAAGCCACTATTCCTTGCCTTCCTTGACTCGCTAACTTCTTCTGCACCCAATAGCTCGCTATCTCGTTAACTTGCAACCCAATAACCTGTTATCATCTAAGCAACGAAATTCCTCATCCTCTCAATAAAATCCATTATCCATCCATGCCATCAAATCATCCACACTGATTCGAATCATTTCAGATCCATCCTGGACCCAACGCGCTACTGTGGTCTCGTGAATCGCCACAACAACATAGTTAATGGCGATCAAGGTCAATCTCAACTTGACTTGAAAAGTGAAATGCGACACAAAGAGTTGGTCTGAGGTCAGGGAATCGGGATTCGCAGTTCGGTGATGATCGTGATTGGATAAGGATCAAATTCACTTACACAATATAATGGTGAAGATGGATTGACGGTTGGATAGATCGAATTCGCTCTAGAAATCTCGAAGACTCGTTAATGGCGGAGCAAGTTGTTAGAACAATTAAGTAAAAAAGAAGAAACGAGCTAGCAGTTATATAAGGCAAAGGCAGATCTCAACGATCTAGCGGGGTTAGATCGAAGCACACGACCTACGACCTAGGTGTGTACTTCGAGGGCAAGTGTTAACTCCTCTTTTTTAAGCGACCTAACGACCTATGGGGAGCAGCGACCTAACGACCTATGGGGAGCAGCGACCTAACGACCTATGGGATGCAGCGACCTAACTACCTATGGGGTGTAACGACCTAAAGTGAGAAGCGACCTAGTAGCTAAGTGGATATACCGACCTAACGGATTAAAGAGCCTAACGACCTAATGAGCTAACGAGTTAACAACCTATGGACCTAGCGACCTAAGGGTTGGACGGCCTAGCGAGTTAATAAGGGGAGCGACCTAACGGGGAAGAAATTCTACAGCGAACTAAAGACCCCTAATGACCTAGCGACCTAGTTGCTACGCGACCCAGCGAGTTATCATAGAATTAAGCAACTTCCTATGCCATTCCCAAACCATAAGTCGCCAAATACTCTACCTAGGTCGCTCACGACCTAAACATACCAACGAAGCTTCTTATGCCGCCTCCTCCTTAGGTCGTTGACGACCTATGACTTGCCAATTTATTCAGAATGATCAAGTATGCTCTTGTTAAGCCGAAGACCACATGCACTAGGTCGCACATGACCTACGACCTATCCAAGGTCGCTCACAACCCAAGATCTATCCACGGTCGTTTGCGTCCTACGACCTAACTCCGATATCTACCTATAAATACAGCACTAGCTCCAACGGAGGAGGGATCGTTTTGGCTCATTTCTGGAACGCCGATACTCTGTTGAATTCTCGACTTACTCGACACTTCAAACACGAAAGACATCTCAACGAACTCCAAGAGGAAATCTAACACAATCGACATGGATTCAAAGAATTCTTCTACATCGGAGTTCTAGCTGTTTTCCCTATCAGTGTTGCAATCGAAGATTGTTGTAAAATTGTAATTGATTCAGCTATAAAGAAGATTAAAGTGGATGTAGGCTTAACTTGAAGCCGAACCACTATAAAACTGCTGTCTTTTTACTGCTTTCTTTGTGACTTTTCTACTTACTTTTAATTCCCGTATAGATGGGTGGTGCTTTCACTTAATGTCTACTTACACCGGGGTGTTAGCGTTCAATTTTAAGCGTTAACAAGGCTTGAGGCTATGTTTACCTTTACAGAACACATCTATCTTAGAATGCTCATCGTCCACCTGACGATATTCTGAATGCATTCAATCCATACAAGTTCGTTCCGGGTTCGAACGAATCCGAAGGCACTATCTCGTTGCACTCATTTTGGAATCACCCTCAGAGTCAACGACCATAGCCCTTGCACTCTAAATCACCATCTCGAACCTATAGGTACTATTCCATCAAACTCATTACGGAATCACCCACAGAGTTATACTGACGTATAGTTCTTATACCTCGAGTCTTCACTTGCTCCACTTGGATTCATGGCCTAACATTTAATTGGAATCGATGTGGTTTTCGGATATCCAAATATGGATACCCGATCCCGGTCTCACCGAAACCAAATGCCATTTTAACGTCCAAGTTGTTCTTAAGGGTTTTAAACAATTTAACTTATATTCAGGATGATATAAACATATAGATGAATCTCATTATCACTATAGATAATTCATATCAACATTCATCTCACAAAGCAGCATATCACATATCAGAGATATCCAAATCATCCAGTCAACCAATCACCCAATATCAATCATCAATATTAACCAATCAATATTGATCATCCAATATCAATCAATTAACCAATATTAATCAATCATCCAAAGCAGATTTGATTAACTCATAATCAATTGGATTACCCTAAATCCTTCTTCATTTATTTATTTCAAATAAATAAATTAATCATCTCTAATGATCTTCCTTAATTAATATCTCTTGATTAATTATACTTTAATTACATTCAAGTAATTATCCTTAGCCATATTTAGTAATTAACCTTTTATTACTATCATTAATTACAATAATTAATGATCCTTTATTTAATTACATTAATTAATTAATTATAATTAAATACATTAAACCTTAATTAATTACAATTTATTAATCACACTTCAAATTAAATCACTTATATTAATCAACCTTGACTAATATCATTTATTAACTAATGAACCTTATAAATTAATAATTCCTTTTAATTAAATAATTAACTTGTAATTAATCAACCCATTAATCATAATCAGTAATTAACAATTTTTTATTTACTTATGTTAATTAATTAACTTCTTTATTAATTATATTAACCTTTGATTAATTATTCTAGTTAATTAATCTTTAATTACTTCATTAATTAATCATTTATCAATTAAATTAACAAATAATTCTTAATTATTTACTTTGTTAATTAATTACAATTTCAATTAATTACACTTAGTAATTAATCATAAATTAATCACATTCATTAATTAATTAATCATATAAATTAATTAACTAAATTATTTAAGTAATTAACCCTTAATTACTTACATAAGTAATTATCTCTAAGTACTTCTATTGATCAATCTTGATTACTTCCTTAATTTATTACTTATCAAATAATTAATCCCATTATTAAATAATCCTTAATTCTTAAATTAATTACTTACTTCATAATTAATTAACTTCAAAACAGTTATATTAACCAATTTCTTAAATTGATATCATCTAGTGATTATCCATTAATCACTTCAACTAATTACTCCTATGAGTAATCTCTACTAATTACTTCCATTCTTAATTACATTCAATAACTAACTATTTATTAGTTGATTAAGTAATCACACTTAATTAATCCATAATTAAGTGATATTAAAATTAAATAAACAATTAACTAATTATTTAAAATTAATTAAACAATTAATTAATTAACTTCTAATATTAAAGAAAATCTTTAATAAATTAAAAAAACCATAAATCTTAATCAAACTTAACTTATTAACAAATCATATTAAATAAGTATTCTTAAGTTAATTATCCAAATAATTTAACCTTATTTATTTCCATAAATAAATTATTTTAATTATTTAAATCTTATTAATTCAAAGACAAATTATTAAACTTGGTTTACAAAATCATAATAATAGTATTACTTGGAGATAAAGCATTTATAAATCATTTCCAAATTTAAAACACTTTAAATTATCAAAGTTTTAAACTAATTTATTTTCAATATAAATTGAAAATTTGTTATAAAAACATTACTTCAAACTTTAAATTCAAACTTTGATTTAATAAAATTTCTCTTTTAAATTTGAATTTTAAAACTTAATTAAGATAATTATTTTCATACAAACATCTTAAAACATTTTTAAATTTTAAAAATAAATTTAATTTCACTTTAAAATGTTTGATTTACTTTTGTTTTTAAAATAACAAGTTTAACTTTATATCTCACTTCCTTTATAACTTGTTTTACAATTTAAACTTGGTTTTTACTTATTTTATACAATGAAGTAAAATCTACATTACACTACAGAACCAAACTCAAGAAATCTCGAGCAAAACAATGGATCTACCCGAGACAAAACCGAAGCAAACCAAAACCCCAATATCTTCGAGTCGATCACGCGAATAACAAGATAGCTTCCCCAAGCTTCAACTCGTATTCTCCAAACAACCCCCCCCCCCCCCATGCACAGACCCAATCACGGTGCACGTTGCACCACCATCCAACCCACCTTGACCATCAAGTCGATCGCCGACAAACGCCAAACGACCGCTACGACCATCTCCTCCACTCAGATCGAAGGATAAGAAATCGAATCAAATTTTGACCCAATTCTTCGAAACTGCAGGAAGTACGATCACCAAAAAACCCTCAACGCCGATCACTTCCTCACCGTTGACCATCGCCAACCCCACCACCGAGTCGCCACACCCAAGAACAACAACTCCACCAAAACCGAACGAGCTCGAATCGTCATCCTCGAAGCAATGCCACGCCATTCAAGATGAAACAAACTGTAAGCTTAAACCCTAATTTCTTCAATTCCCATCCATTCACTCCATTGAAAAATTAAATCGTATTTTTCCCCTAATATATAACGTACATGCAAGCTTCGGTCCAAGTATCAACTCAAATTAATATGTATACAATCCGCAGTTCATAAAAATCCCAAAAGCATTCAAACCAAAAATTCAACTTAATTACTCAATTAAAAATTATGATACAAACTGTAAAAATCATAACTTTCCTATTGTAATTCAATTATACATTCAAAACTAGAATTTGAAATCATAAATTTTTGCCCAAATTTTGATTTCACTGTAAATTTGAAAAATACGAATAACTAATTCACTTAAAACCCTATAACTATTTTTAGATGATAAATCACTTGATTACAAACAATTTTCATTTGCAAATCACAGTCCAATTTGTATTCAAAATCAAGTTATTGAGATTACTGAAGGATTTGAACTGTTTTTAATAAACACAGTATCTATTTTAAATTTTACAGGCAATTCAATATTTTAATTGAACATGCCTTCCAATTTAAACAAAATTTTCATATAACATCATGATATCATCATAAAATCAAGATGAAATCTAAAATTAAACTGTTTTTAAAAATAGTTTAGTCAACTGATTATATGCAGAGCAGATTTGTTTTCTTTTTTCCAGGCTCTTGAATCTTAGATTTTGAAAAAGCTTTTAATTGCTGTTGTAAAATCCATCTGCATGCTTTTAAATTGAAGTTGAACTTGATTTCATTTGAAATGCTGGTTGACGAGAACTTCAATTTGCAGATTGTATTTGCAGATGTACATCATATTGAAATGCGGGTTTTAGAACTTTGAAATGCAGTTGCTCTTGATTGCAGTTTTCCTTGATGTTGCAAGTTGATCTTAAACTTGCTGTTGATTTTTTTGCAGATTTGACTCCAATTTCAGGTAGCATTTTGTTTTCAGGTTTTTGAATTAATTTTCTGGTTTCCATTAGAATTAAGAAAAGAAACAAAGAATGAAAGTGTTTGAAAAAACAAGTTTCTTCTTTTACATTTATTAAAAATTAAAATGAATATGCCACTTGTTATTAATTTGAACAAGTGTCTTAAGCATGTTTTAAAAGTTTACAAGTGTTTAAAGATCTTTGCAAAAATTGTTTTTAAAACCTTATAAAAATAATAATTATATTTTATATCAATGTGATATGGACATTTGCATTTATGAAATGTTTTTATGTTAATAAACTATGAATTTAGATAAATATATAAGTTTAAATCTTTTAGTTTACTAAATTACTAAATACTTGCATATGAAAATATAAGCTTACTTGTTAATGAAAATATCCTAAAACTAGTTATAATATAAATATACATCTTATACATGTATTCAAAAATCTAAAACTTTTATATTTACACATTTATAACCATTTTATATTAAGTATTTTAAAGAAAACAAAACAAAATGTTTAAATCTTTTAAACTATCATATTAAAAATAAACAATCTTATATTTGAAACAAATTAAATTAATCTTAAGTTTACTTTTGAAAAATATTTAGTTTTAAAACAAAGCTTTAATTTAAAATTCATACACATAAAAATTAATAAATTAAATTAAATTTCAAAACAATTCCAAATCATAACATATACATACATATATATTTAATTATTTAAAACAAAAGCTCTTCTATTCACAATATATATCAAATATATATATTATAATAGAATAAAATTTCATTAGCTTTGTAAAAAAAATCTTATTAAAATTTTAAATTGTCAGAAAGATATTGATCACAATTATCAAATTAAATATTTATCAACCTTTAAAACGAATAAATTTATCAGTGTAAATTAAAATTATAAAGAAAAATTATCAAACCGGTTAAATTATTTGTGCAGATTATTAAATTGATATTGCCTCAAATTCTGAGTCATTACAAATCATGTACTAAACTATTGACGGTGGACCCTTCTAATGATGTAAGTTCTACAGTAGAATTGTCAAGATGTAGACTCACTATGCTACTCTTCGTACTAAAATTGAATTAACTACACTATCATATATAAAAAGTTATTTAAATTTAACAAGTAAATATATACAAGATCATTATGATGATCTATGTATGATCTAGAGACACCGAAATGCAATCTAGGATTTTTATTCCTGTATTTGCATTATATTTCGCTTTTTTTAAAGTCCCATATTTCTCGATTCCGCAAGAAATGATCGTATACTCCTAGGAAAGGGATGGATGCTTCTTGCAATGACTATGCGTGTCATACGTCCATTCATGGTATTTTTGGATGTTGCGGCCGCCCAAGCCAGTCTCGCTACTCTTTAGAAACACCCCATTTCCAAGAGAATTTTCTTTCTAAATGCAAATCGAGTACATTACGAACCTATATAAATTTATATAATGTGTTTTGTAATAAACTATTTTATCATAAATTCTTCAAACATGACTTTCTTTACTTCACTGGGGAATGTCAATGTGGGTCGACATGCCGTGATCTGTACAAGCAAGCCATTATGAATGGCCTCAGATGCGGCGCAGCCAGTGAAATCATACTTGCATATATATATATATATATATTCTTAATTAGTAAATTATTGTATATACATGTGTACATGTATGCATGTATGTGTTAGAGTATATATGTATTCAAACGAGTAGTTACTCATCCTGATCCTCATTCTTCCGGAAATACATCAAGTGGGTGGATAGAACTAGAAGAGTTCATCTCAAACATATGAGTGGATGAACCAATAGGATAAACAGGAGCATCGGTAGTTTGAATAAATGAAGACATTATATGTGCATCAACGTCATCATGCTATGATGTGGGAGCCACCCTAACCTGACGATGATGAGAAACCATGATTGTGTAGGCGTTGCCTAAACATAACTGTTATAGTAATGCATATATAGATGCATACAATATAATAAAGAATGATAACACCATCTTCATATTATAGTTAGTTGATAATCAAAAAAAATTTGCATTCAATATCCTCAACTTTTAGATGATTTGTATCCAACAAAATATTTCCAACCCGGGGAAAACAATACCATATTATTTTAATAGTATAACCAATAATTCATGCTTGTCTCTTCTTGCAATTTAAAGAATACTCACATTTTTTTCTTGAATTTCCAGGAAAGAGACAAAAATGGAATGTTAGCAATACTATTGCAAAATGATGTGTAGTGCTTTCCTCGGACTAGAAATGTATTATTGGATTAAATTCACCTAAAAGTTAAGGATATATATATATATATATATATATCGGTTGATTATCAACAAAAAATAATATGAAGATGATCATATGAATGCAAACTGTGACGCCCCACCTCTATACCCACGCTAGCCAAGAACACTCCGGAGTAGTGCTGTCAACTAGCACGGAGAATAAGGCTGTTGAGGAGCGACCATCCATGTAATTGCTTATCACACGGTGGCTATAAATAATCTTCGGAAACAAACATAGAAATAATCATATCACAAATCAGTCACAGATATCCATATCACAAAGGCGGAAGAAGATATGAATATATAACTAACACATGAAAGTGTACATCAGAGTAGTGGTCAATAAGATCCACGATAATACAAAAGAATAGCATCACGTGCTATACAAAAGAATACAACTATGAGTCTATATCTCAAGTGTATACAACAAAAACTGCTAATCTAAACAGTTAGCCAAAAGTCAGAGTGATGAATCCCTGCGAAGAAGTCAAGCAGAAGCACCTGTAACATCTCGGTCTGACCCGAGTATTATTTAAGAAAATAATAAACGGATCAGTCTAGCTATAAATATCAGATGACATGATATAACATAAAAGATATGGCATAAACATAAACATCCATAACGACATACCACTATAAGTATGTAAATAATGATCAACAGAAGATCAATCAATAAGAGATAATCGATATCACAAGAATCTTCTCAAAGATTCGAAGAGGGCATCATACCCTAAACTTGTACTCATAACAAGTCAATGACATAAATTCCAGAAATCAACACGAGAAATCCAGAAATCATAAAAAGAGAAAGAGGCCTATCACATGACGGTCCGAAGACCATGGGGAGCTACCCCGCATGTGTGAATGGAATCACACAGATTGAGGTCAAGACTAACCAAAAAGCAGAAAGGTATGTGTGAATGGAATCACACAAGTGGTGTCTAGTCTAACCTTGCAATGAAAGAGACATCGCGCAATTGCTAGTCTAATTCATAAAGCGATCATCAAGATCAACGAGAAGTGTCAATTACACTAAGCTAGTAAATATAGAAGTTTAGCTTCATGTCCCATAACCACTTGCTTAACTTAAATATTTACGAACAAACTGTAAATCTTCACTAATAAAATTGTCACAAGAGGTTCAATCGAACAAGTCCAAGAATTAACCGACGAAGTGAACGCAAGCGTTTCATACCACTTGTTTTACTAAGTCGTTTAATTAGATTTCTCATCCGAGTGAGGTAAAGGCTTGTATATACTAATAGATTGGAAAACGGTTTAAGAAAAGAGCTTTGTTATTAAAAATAGAGTTGAAATTGTTTGTTAAAAGAGTTTTGATATTTACTACTAGTATTGAAACCTTTATATTATAAAGTGACAAAACACAGAAGCAATTGTAGAAACAATCAGTCACAAAAATCGCATACGGAGATGCGAATAAAATCCAAGGAAATCAGCTCAATGTTTTTCAGATAAGATCCCCTACGGAGGGGGGGTCCAGGGGGGGTGGCAACCCCCCTAGGTGGGGGTGCGGGGGCAACGCCACCGCTTACGGGGTTCGACCTGCCCGGTCAGGTCGCGGGGGTCCAGGGGGCAGCGCCCCCGGCGGGGTGCGGGGCAGCGCCCCGACCAAAACGGTACGACCTAGTGAAGACAAAATGAGGTCTAACGACCTAAGGAGAATAAGGTCGAGCGACCTATAAAACTCGCGACCTAAAAGTTAGCAAGGTCGAACGACCTATAGAGGCATAGGGTGCAGCGACCTAAAACATCGCGACCTAGTGAAGACCTAAGGGAGGCGAGCGACTTATAAAACTCGCGACCTAAAAGTTAGCAAGGTCGAACGACCTATAGAGGCATAGGGTGCAGCGACCTAAAACATCACGACCTAGTGACCTAACGGTTTAAGGGTCTTGCGACCTAACTGGAAACAAGGTCCAAACGACCTAACGACTTAAAGTGAAACCTGGCTGAGCGGTATAAGGTCGGAGACGACCTACGACTTAACTCCGTGTGAGCGACCTACGACCTATGGTTGCTACGACCTAACGAGTTCCAATAGTAAAGGCTTAAGGTCTAACGACCTAAGGGGTACGACCTAAGGTCTTACGACCTAACGAGTTCCAATAGTAAAGGCTTAAGGTCTAACGACCTAAGGGGTACGACCTAAGGTCTTACGACCTAACGAGTTCCAATAGTAAAGGCTTAAGGTCTAACGACCTAAGGGGTACGACCTAAGGTCTTACGACCTAAGGTGTTGAGGTTGGACGACCTAACCAAATTGCATAGGCCATACGAGCTAAGGCCTAACGACCTAACTCCGAACGAGCTATACGCGAGTGACCTAGGGCGCTAACTCGCAAACGACCTAACGTTAACTCGCGAACGACCTAACTCCAGACGCGCCTTTTCAACGCGTGCGAGCTGAAGACCTGCCGACCTACGACCTAACTCCAAGCGACCTAAGGCCTAACGACCTATAGTGGACGAATGGGCTAAGGCCAGAAACGACCCAAATGAAGGTGACGACTTTTCCACGCGAACGACCTATAGATGCTGGGCGACCTAAGGGGGACAGAGCGACTTAAGCCAGAAATTCACCCCAAAACACTAAAAAGTGGAGTTTTTCGCCAATCCAATCCAAACCAAATGCAAATGTGCATGCAAACATGATAGGGATGCATTTCCAATAGCCCAAGATAGATATAGACTAGAATTGTGAGATAAAAATCTCACCTTTGCACTAAAGTTTATGAAGATGAAGCTTGAAAGCAAGGAGAAGCAATCCAAAGCTTGAATCCAATATCTTCTACTTGAATTTGGAGTTGAATGTTGGATTTGCAATTGAATTTGTGCTTGGAGTTTTAATTTCCCATTCCCTCCACCATTAATGCCAAAGCTTGATTAGTTAGGAAATTTATGAAGAGTGAGGAGAAGAGGGTTGGAACTTGGGCTTAATAGGCTAAACTAACCCAAAGTCCAAAGCGGGAAAAGTTAGTGAAATTTCACTAACTCCAAACCTATCGATGTTTATACTTAAAAAGTTGTAAACGACATTTCAAACTCAATGGAAGTGGTCTCGAGTCCTAATTTGACCGTTTGCAAAAAGTAGCTTTTCGGACCAAAATCCGATTAACGAGTTAATATTTAAATAAAATATTTAAATACAAACTCGATAAATATGCGGGTTGTTACACAAACAATCTAACATACGATCATCTCCAACTCAGTAAGCACAAAATATAAAAATTATACATTAACTTGGCCCAATAATAGTTAGAGAAGAATCATCATATTCATGTTCATTTATTTCAACATTATCATCGTCATAAACCTCAACATATTCATCTAATTCACCTTCATCAAATAATTTATTGTTAAGTGGTCCTATATCATCGTGATCTTCTTTTATTTAGAGTATTTCTTTGTCCTTTGGATCATTTTGGTATGATTGATCCTTGGTAATGATCATATCACCACTTAATGATCATTCAGGCTTTGTATTAATAACATCCCTCTAGTTTTCCTTGTTGTTGTTCATGGAAGGATAAGGCACATAATAAACGTGTCTTGCTTGTGTCACTAGCACAAATAGATTATCTATAAACTATATGATTTACCTCAACAATAGAATAATCTTTGTGCAAATGACGTACTCCTACATCAGGAGTGGTACTTTTTACACAAACTAAGGATTGAAGTCATTAGGTTTTCAGATTTTGTAGCGATTATCCTAGATATCATTGGCAAGTGTGTCTTTTCACAAGCTTTATAGAGTAGTCATTTAGAAGCTCTAATAAGTTGAAAACTTTTTTGCTTCCAAGTCATGATCCTCCAAGACTAGTTCTTTGTCCACATACTTTGATTTTATAGAGATGATCTTCTTGTACTTAGTGTTATAACCCGAAGGGGGAACTTATACTATTCATGGAATTTAAAAGGCGATTTCACCGTTATTCCGCCTATAGTATTTGTTGAATACGGGAATTGATATTGAGTAGAATTAGATGATTTCCAAAGATTCCGCTAACATAATATTTACTGTTTTTGGATTAACGTCCTAGATAACATGGTTTTATCACAATCAAAATTATGAATTTTCAAATTAAGAAATCTTTATTAATATTTAAATGAAAAGATTTTTGAAGTGTTTTCCTAAGTGAAAAATGAAATGATTTCGAATTATTCCAAGTTTAAAAAGGGTTTTATGTAATCAAACGATTTGATAAGAGAGTTTTAATAATTCTGTATATAATAGAGAGAATGTTTTGGAAACGTAAATATCTGAAAGATATTTTGATAATTTTTTTTAATCAATTAAAGAATGATTCCCTATTTACAAAACCTCTTTTTATCAATGATTGGTTCGAAGGAAGTGGGGTCGGATCTGGGGAAATTCCTATTCGAAGACCGCTTCGAGCTAATGTATGTATTCTAAAAATAAAGACCTGATGAGAGAATGAATGATGAAGAACAAAGAATTTTGGGATGAAAGGACTGCTTGTTGATAATTCTGGCTAGCTCCCAATACTAAAGTAGCAGTGGTCCCTTCATTTCTGAAACTCTTTGGGTTGCAAGGATTTCTCGCTACCAATCCTAGGGTTAATCCCCGATAGGATGTGGAAGGAGAGTACCGTCGATTTTGTTCAGTCCTAGAATGAACTTGTATGGACGAATGTCTGACGCTGCATTTCTAGTTACATAAGTGATCTCTATGAACGTATTATTTGCTTGATGGCGGAGAAGGCAACTTCTCTTAGCTTAACACCCTTTCTTGGGACGTACGAGCTAAGGAGTTATATGTTTGTAGAAATCAGTTGTGTGACCATGGAATGGAAGTGTGACATTCAAAGGAAGATGATGTGCAATGTAAAAGGTAATCTTACCTCAAGCCTCACACTCAGAAATGGCCGAAACCGGTAGATGCGACGAGGCTATGTGGTTCACAACCAATAGGATATGATCATCTCCTTCTAGATATATTTATTCACGCTTTGACGTTTATGGACTTCAATTATTATGGATATATGCTATGAGGGACCTCGGATAGGTCGGTAATGACCGGGAGGATGACATATGCGGTAATATCTAGGAAGAGGTAGGCCGATCTTGTTTGGTAGAGGACCATCAGTTGGGTCTCGGTATATTCCTCTAAAGAAGTACTGCCGAAAAGTAGTCCCTTCACCTGGTCACTTGTATGGAAATCCATTCTCTAATAAGAGCCTGCCATTTTGTTTGTAGAACTTAGTACATTGGAATATAATAATGGTAACAATATTTGCTAAGATTAATAAGTTTACTTGCAAATGTTTTCAAAAATATGTCATTAGAAATAATATCAAGTATTTTTACGTAAGAATACTTTGGTTATCACAAGGGAAAAAATCGTTCCGTGTTTATGTGAGGCGTGATCTTATGAGATGCCTTTTTGTTTTCAAAACGCGTATTTTGAGTTCTCACACCAGTCCAGTACAAAAATCTTGGGTTTTAATTGCGTTTCCAAAAAGCTATTAAAGGCTTTAATAGCATTCTTATAAACGATGGAAATCAGCATGTTGTTATAGGTTAGGAACTTACAATAGCAAGATAAAAATGCTGTTAATAATGACTTCTAATAGTGTTTCTGAAACGCTCTCAAATCCTTTAACAGCATTTTTATGCACGCTATATGTCAACATGTTATTACAGATGAAGGACTTACAATAGCAAGATCAAAACGTTATATATCATTTTATACATGCTATTAAAAATTCATAATAGCAAGACTGAAAACGCTATTATATGTACTAGAATTACAATAGCAAATCAAAAGCCGTAGTTGAGATTCTATAGCATTTTGTGCTTGTTATCTAATACTTTAACAAGCATTTTTATATTAAATTTTTTCCTGTGTTTCTATCATGTTCTGCATATTGTGATCAATTTCAATTGCAATCTAATATAGAAGAATTATCTACTCAAAATGCTACATTACACAAATTTATAGAAATATAATATAACATTTCATACAAGCATATAGAAACACATTAAATCAGACATAACTTACCATACAATATTCATACCCAATAAAGCATATTCATGTCAAAATATTACATAGACATTTCATTAAAATATAAATTATTATTCTTAAAACTAAGGAGCCTACATTATGACTCTATGTAGTATATCATATATCCGAGGATCTCACCAACAAGACAAAACCAAACTATCTGATAGCTTTAAAGCATCTACTTTCAACCTCAAGAAATGAGCTTTATATTCTTGATGTTTTCTACATTTTCATACAAAGCATGCTATATGTAATAGTTATGATGATACATATACTATCTCAAAATGTTGTGTTTATTGTTCAGGTTAATGTAATGAAATAAACGTCCTTATGAAAGGTATATCTTCTAGTTCAACTCATACATTAATCAGCATATCAGTCAACAAAAACTAGAAGCTATGCATTTACACTGCTAACAATATTTCAAAACTATAGGCGATAATAAGCATAAAGCGAGAGAATGAAAAAGTTCATAACCGAGGCAATTGCCTCAATACTGAACTGAAGCATCCTCAGCTCAAAACTAAATAATGCATTCTTTTTTGCTCTTTAGTGGTTTGAGAACTGTCAGGTAATTAATCTATAATAAGTTTAAATTGAAGCTTTATTTGAGTATGAAACGATCAGTTTGGATAATATGTAGACAAGCTATAGAGGGTTTATAACATCGGTTCGGACAACTATTTTCGTATGCAAATACTAGTATACTGAACAAATGTGCCATGTTATATACTTGCTTCACTAATATAAGAATCTATCAAATAGCTTTGAAATAATCATGCTATAAGAAAAATGAGATTAATGATATTATTTGTCAAGCTATTCAAATAAGAGTCTTTTTTCTTTGATTTTAGTTTCAGCTAATGTATAGGTGATCTCAGGATAATAGACATGGTTGCAATCATATTATGTGAAGAAGGCAATATTTCTGGTATGATATTATCTGGATTGCCCAATTTTCTCTTATTTTACCATGAAATATGGAGAAAAATATCCAAATGATTCATGTACATATGACGGTAATGAGTATAAAACATGAGTTCACTTAATGATTAACATATACGCGGAGAAAATTATTTGAAAATTACATTTACATTGTTTGTAAAGTACATGTAACACATGGTATTTCAATTCTACAAAATGTTTACATGCTCTAGTTTAAGAACTTTATCAGGTGAATATGTTTTTATGATTAACATATATATATATATAGTATTTTTATATATAAATTATATTTATTCATATATAATTATTTATTACATATTATATAATAATTCATATATAATTTTGTTTTATACATATAATTCTGTGATATGTTTACTTAATAAGTTTATCAAGCTAATAAATTTTATGATCCACATATATACATACACACACGCATGTATATATAATATTTGTAATATATATTATTTATATTAATCAGTATGCTTATCATGTGTGTGTGTGTGTATATATATATGTTATCTAATGATGACAAGGATGATTACAGCAAGGAGATCAAGGCGTTGAAGAAATTAACCCAAAAAGGTTTATATGTACATCCAAACCCAGTCAAAACTAACATTTCAAACATAATGGAAATTAGTGCAGTAATTCCATGAAAGAGTGCAATCAATTTCAATGGTTGCTCCAAAAATGGTTCCCATGAAAGTGTGCAATCCATTACTATGCATTGGCCCTCATTTAATGTCGTGACTAAAAGTGATGATGCTGCATCGGTTGATGATTGAGTACATGTGATAACCAGTTATGCCTTAAAACATATTAAAAAATAAATTATTGTGACGGAAAGTCTCTTAGTATTTATGCAGAATTCATATTATAAATTCCCTGATGTGGGACTAATCTCAAGACGCCCCTGCACGAACACGTGGACATTCATTGAGGGTGACGTGTGACATAATTAAACTCGCTCTGATACCATGTTGGAGAACCACATATTATCATAAAACCAATTGGTTAATGTGATGGAAAGTCTCTTAGTATTTGTTAGAGAAAATCATATTATCAAAAAACCAATTGATTAATGTGATGGAAAGTCTCTTAGTATTTATGTAGAATTCATATTGTAAATTCCCCAATGTGGGACTAATCTCAACATGCCCCCGCACATGTTGGGTATGATCATCCAAACACGTGGACATTCATTGAGGGTGAGGTGTGGCACAATTAAACTCGCTCCGATAACATGTGGTTCTCTAACATGGTATCAGAGCGTGTTTAATTGTGTCACACGTCATCCTCAATGAATGTCCACGTGTTTGGATGATCATACCCAAAACATGCGGGGGCGTGTTGAGATTAGTGCCACATCGGGGAATTTACAATATGAATTCTGTGTAAATACTAAGAGACTTTCCATCACAATAACCAATTGGTTTTGTGATAATACATGGTTCTCTATCATGGTATCAGAGCAAAGAACGATTTTTTTTCTGCAACAATAATTTGCCATGGTTGGTGGTCAGCAGTGGAAAGCTATTACGGACGTGATTGGTAATAGTAAAATTCCCGAAAATCGATTAAATGACAAGTTTTATGTTACTTCATGGATTATCGATACCGGAGTAACCCATCATGTTATAGGTAAATGTTCATGGTTATTTGACACACAAAACATTGAGTGTCCTGTTGGTTTGCCGAATGGTGGAAAAGTGATTGCTACTTTGGTGGAATCTGCATGTGTATCGGACGAAATTACTCTCACCGGCGTACTTTATGTTTCAAATTTGAGTTGTAATTTAATTTCTGTTTCTCAACTTAATGATCATTTACGAACTATTATCCAATTTGATTCTCATATTTGTGTTATACAAGACCACACGAAGGAGCTGATTGGAACGGGAGTTAGGAGAGATGGACTGTACTACTTTAGCAAATCGAAATTTGTGTCAACAGTTGAAGCAACATCAAATTTGGAGTCGTGGCATCGTTGGCTCGGGCATCCTTCCGAAAAAGTAGTTAAGTTAATTCCTCATATCAAAAATAGTAAAGATAGTACGGATAAAGGGTGTGAAGTATGTATGCATGCTAAACATCCTAGAGACAAGTTTCCTTCAAGGGACAATAAAGCTTCTAGAATTTTTGAGAAAATACACTGTGATTTGTGGGGTCCATATCGACACGTTTTGTTGTGTGGGGCCCGTTATTTTTTGACAATAGTTGATGATTTCTTAAGAGCAGTTTGGATTTATTTGTTAGTTGACAAATTAGAGGTGTTTTAAATTTTTATGTCTTTTGTTGCTATGGTCGATAGGCAATTTTATCAAATAATTAAGGCCGTTCAAAGTGATAATGGAACCAAGTTTAATTGTTTGATTGATTATTTTAATGCAACTAGAATTTTGTTTCAAACTTCATGTGTGGGTACTCCACAACAAAATGGGAGAGTTGAGAGGAAACATAAACATATTTTTAATGTGGGTAGGGCATTACGTTTTCAAGCAAAATAGCCTATTTATTTTTAGGGTGAATGTGTTCTTGCTGCCGCTCATTTAATTAATCGTACACCCTCTTCCAAGTTACAAAATAAAACACCTTTTGAGATACTTTTTGGTAAACCACCCTCTTTTGGTACTATTCGAACCTTTGGGTGCTTGTGCTTTGCTCATAATCAAAAGGTTAAGGGAGACAAATTTGCAAGTCGGAGTCGAAAGCGTATTTTTTTGGGTTACCCGTTCGATAAGAAGGGGTGGAAATTATTTGATCTTGATACAAAGGAATTTTTCGTGTCTAGAGATGTGAAATTTGTAGAGGAGGTGTTCCCGTTTGGGTGCTCGGAAGATGTCAATATAATATTTAGTGAGAATAATGATCATGATATTCATCAAGATTTTGCTGAAATAATTTATGAAGATGAGTATGTTGATTTTTTGATTAATGATAATGGGTCTAATGCTCAAAATCACATGGACGAAGTTCAAATTGACGCACATGCCATTATTCCGGAACCAGCGACCACTAGGCCAGCCCATCAGCAGCCCACTATGCATATTGATGATCAGTCTTTAGATGGGTCTGCTGGGCTGCGCATGGTTCTACTTCAGATCAGCCTACTAACCCATAGGAAATGGGTCGTGGTCTTGGGGAAAAGTTCCTAAATGTTCTATATTGAGATTTTGTGGCACATACAGTTTTTGCTAATGGTCCGTCTTTCGACTCTCCTCCTTCTAATCACTCCTCAGGTACTCCTTATCCTCTAGCACAGTATATAAATTGTGATAACTTTTCTATAAATTATCAGAGATTTCTAGCAGCTATGATTAAGGGTAAGGACCCTAAATCATTTAAAGAAGCCATGAAATTCGATGAGTGGCGCCGTTCCATGAAGGATGAGATACGGGCTCTAGAAGACCACGACACGTGGACCTTAGAGCATCTTCCTCTAGAGAAACGTGCTCTTGGTTGTCAATGGGTGTACAAGTCCAAATATTTGTCAAACGGAGATGTTGAGCGCCTCAAATCCAGATTAGTAGTGTCCGGTAATCACCAACAAGAAGGAATTGACTACAACGAAACTTTTGCTCCGATACCATGTTTGAGAACCATATATTGTCACAAAACCAATTGGTTAATGTGATGGAAAGTCTCTTAGTATTTATGCAGAATTCATATTGTAAATTCCCCGATATGGGACTAATCTCAAAGTTATATTACAAACTAATTATCAAAATAGACATTAATGGCTACATAAGTAGACTATAATAGTCTGCTTCTATAAGTACTAATAAGTTGCACACAAAGGCTCCTACTGCTCGTTAATTATTTCCGATAATTAGTTTGAAACCAATCCCCATTATATTCCAACAATTATTTTAAAGGCAACATATTGTCTCAAATTAACTCATATAAAAAGATTATCCTAACTTGTATTCTAGTAAACATGCATATTGCCACTTGTTATACTGGGGAAAAATGACTTGAACATTAAAGACTGCCACCCAAAAGTTTGGATCGGATCAAAACAGTTGACTAAGCCAAACAAATGTATCTTTTGGTCAAGACCGTTAAATCTTATTGGATCGAACTCTAAATGCAAGTGTATATCCTGATAAGGTTACAGCTATCGTGTTTCATTTTCAAATAGTTATGTCGAGAACTTTTCATGTCAAGAAATTCTCAAATTAGCTCTCAATTTTTATTTTATTTTCAAGCAGAACATGGTAACATAATTTTGTTTTACTACATGACTGTGGTGCTATATAAATTTAAGTCATCAACCGAAGCATGAAAGTAGTCATTGAAATGAACCTCTAAATTAAAATATCTAGTGGTCAAATTAATGAGTGTATTTAATTTAGCATATCTAATATCTTAAAATTTTGATAAAATGCATATGATGTGTCTAGCGTCTCATATATAAGAATGAATCTCGTCTTTTTTATTTCAAACAATTATGGTGATCCAGTCTCCATCCACCGCATAACTATCATCATCATCAACCCAGTAGAATATTTACCTTAATAACTAGATAGACTAATTCTGAGATATAATGAGGGCCGGTCCTAGGAGTTTTGATACCTAATGCCAATTGCAAAACCAAGGCCCTTATACAAAAAATAATGCAAAACTAAGGACCTTACTAATAAATGCCTATATCATGCATTTGTAATAGCTGCAGCTGAAAGCATTTACCTATAGGCAGCATCTGCAATAGCAAATGGATGGCAACTCAGCTCCTCAATAGCTACTCCTTTATAATTTTTGCATCATATGTATATCATGGAGGTGAGGTAATCTTTGAATAGGGTTGACAGCAACTACTATATTACCAGTGTATGTCTGGCATTTTACACAAAAAGATAATCAATTATAATGTAATTGAAATATAATAAAATCTTAGCCAGGGAAGTTTTTTCAAATTAAAATTCACATATATTTCATTCATATCGTATCTGTAATTGAATTTTTGTAGCACTCCTGGGTCATGCGAATATGCTAATCTTGTCATGTCATCAACTTCACATGGTGATGCTTCGGAATCCTTGGAATATACATCTGACACTTTGGTTGTAACCTATAATTATAAAGAACAATAAATTCGTTATTCCTAGCATTATGAGAGTTAAGATTGTCTAAAGATTCATTTCTTGTACTAACCACAAGTTTCACGTTTAACACTACAAAGTTTCATGTTTTAAGTCATGCCAGCTATCAAATATATGCAGACCGGGTGAAGTAAGTTGGTGTATTTGGGAAAATGTGTAATAGCAGCAGGAGAAATCAAAATGAATGCAGTCCATGGATAAAAAAGGAGGAAACACATTCACCTAAAAGAGTGAGATACATCCTAAACAAGGCATATGGACTTACCAATTGAAGCAAAACATTAACCAATATGTGTGTGGTTTAACCCAATATAGCATAATTATATACCCAAGAGAGAATACATATATTACAGTAATGATAAATTAATCCGCATGACCAGAAAAACATGACCACTGGTTGCATGAAAATAACCAATCAGTTGCCTAAATTGCAACCACAAACGCATGTTTCTTTCAACTAACATAGTAATAAACATGTAGATCGATTACCTTAGGCAAGGTATTCATACTATACAAGTAAATAGATGTATAGAAACTAACACGTAGGTTTTTTAGTCGACTTAAGGATAAGATTCAAATATATTTTTCATTATAAACAGGTACAAATGAGAAGAGGCTAAATAGAGAAACCAAATCCTTTAAAAACACATTGAGTAAGGTATTCATGGTTGTTATATATGGAGGTGCTTAGTCATTATTCAGACGTTATTCACTTATGAGATTACTGAATCAGTTGCGCAATGGACGTGATTCCCACTTCTACAACTTTTTATGGTAGAAATGATGCTACATGCACAATTGGTACTTTCATGTCAATTATCATTCAACTTTATATTAATGTAGCATGATAATGTAGTTCACTATAAGCAATGTCGAAGATTTGATGCTTTTAAGTTCAAAATACTTAACCAATAAACTAATCAAATGTAGGTGGAGCTTTTGGGGTATAAAAATATGTACAGAGATGGCTATGGTGTGAAAAATGAAACAGTAGATACAATAATTTTCAATATGGGGCATCATGTACATCATGCTTTCAAATAGTATGTGATGCAAGCCACGATGGTGGAAAAGGGAAACATATATTATAGTTAGAACCACTAATTTTTTCCCTTGAAATTATAGTCTTCATAATGGCAATGGTGAATGGTGCAACACTGCAAGAAAGTGTTTTGATCTGGCTCAACCTGCTTGGGAGACGATAACCATTTATAAAAGGAGGGATTATAACTATAAATTACATAAAGTAATTGCAATAGTGACATAATTAGCACTTTGCATCATATAATCTTATACAGACTTGAATGAACATTTTGGTTGATATTGTTATAGTGACAGTACTACTATGCACATTTCGGTCGATATTGTTGGTGCATATCCATTCGTCAATATTTTATACAACTGAATGTAGCCTGGTTAACATCATTATCATATCAGTAAGACTAAACATGAAATCTATTAAAGTTTATAATAGGATCCTAGTCTACCATTCTTGAGATTTATTTTTTCTTGTTTACTTCCAAGGTAATCTGGTTAAAGATTGTATTGTTTCTACATAGTATAATATGGCACTTCCTTCGGCTATTCTCTCAAGATTTGATCTTGTATATGCACGTATTGTGTAGAAAGTTAAAGCATACCAGATTGTTAAAAATCGAGTACAACTTGAACTATCTTGTCTTCTTTTCCTTCATTATAAAATTAGCGTGTTCCTTCTGGATCTAGATTCACTCTTCGCGTCCTATGTACCAGCAACCATAAAGCATTCATGTATCAAGTAGGAGTGGTGGGCGTTAGGTGATCCATGTCGCCTATAAAAGGTTTTATCTTAAAATAAACAAATCCAAAACAATAGGCACTAATTAATCCATTTTGCCTAATATAAAGCAAAATATTTGCATTAAAATAACAATCCAAAATATATTCTTAGAATTGATCTTAAATATTTTTCAAAACGTGTAAATTGCAACTTCTAATAGTTCAACAATCGAATAAAAGGTAAAAGCATCAGGTCCGTGAAAGGTTTTGATAAAATTTGTAAAAATTGGATATGGATATAAATACACTTTTATATGCTTGTCAAATTATAAGTCCAAAGCTAAAACTATCAAATACATACAAGTAACCTATAAGTTATCTTCCATGTTTAGTGCCTCTTAACACTACAAAAATCTTATTGTAACTGATCTGAGCTGATTTACAACTAAGAATTCATGCTAATCAAACATCCGATTGAAACCAATATAATTTAGTAGTCAAGAGTGTTATGAAAATAGTAGCGCTTTGCGGAAGATTTTATCAACGGATCTTTGTCACGCAAATTACAAAGAGATAACTTAGACGGAATTGAAATCAAAACATAATAACACAAAATATTCCACCCAACCATCCACTTTATTGATTCAACAAAATTTTGTTTACAATTAACAGAAAAAAGTTAAAGTTAACAAAATACCATTGAATCAATAACCAAATTGAGAAAGGGAGCAAATTATCTATGTAAAAACCCGCATATTTATCGATTTTTATATTTAAATATTTTATTTAAATATTTTATCGTTCGTCGGATTTTGGACCGAAAACATACTTTTTGCATACGGTCGAATTAGGACTCGAGACCACCTCCATTGAGTTCAAAATGCCGTTTGCGACCTTTTTGAGTATAAGCTTCGATATGTTTGGAGAAAGTTGATTTTTGCTACTTTTTCCCGCTTAGGGCTTTGGTTAGGCTGAGCCAATTAGCCACTTAACTCAGTTCCAACACTCTCCTCTTCATTCACTTCTCTTCTATTTTCCTAACACTCAAGCTCAAGCAAAAATGGAGGAAGAGAATGGGAAATAGAAATTCCTAAGCCCTAGCTTGCTTTGCAAATCCATCTCCTTGCTCCAAAGTTCATGAGAACCCATTGGTAAGCTTCCTCTTCTTCTTCTCCAACTCATTCTCTCTTTGAATTTCAGAAATTTCCTAAACCTAACTTAGGAAATGTTCTTCTTTTTAGCTTAGATTCAAGCTTCTAGAGTTGGACTAGAAGAGTGGTTGATTCCTCTTTGCTTTCAAGCTTCATCTTCATAAAGTGCAAAGGTGAGATTTTTATCTCACATCTATGACTATAACTATCTTTGGTTGTTGGGTATGAATTCCTAACACTTCTTCATGTGCATTTGCTCTTGATTTGGATTGGTTTTGTGAATATTCCAATTTTTGGGTTTTTAAGTCAAATTTGTGTGAAAATCCTTTTATGGATGTTTGATCATGCTTTTAGTGATGCACCGAGGAGCATATAGGCCCGGGTTGCCGGTTGGCATAAACCCTTAGAGCCAATGTTCGTCCGGTTGCATTTTGGAAGAATTTGCTCTTCATTTGAATAGGCTGAAAAACATCCCAGGCATGATTCAGTCGACTGAAAAGTCTGTTCAGTCGACTGAACCTGGAACCTGAAAGTTTCCAGGCATGATTCAGTCGAATGAAAAACTCTGCACAGTCGACTGAAACTGGAAATAGAAAGTTTCCTGAACCTGGAAAATTTCTAGGCACAGGGTCAGTCGACTGAAAACTCTGTTCAGTCGACTGAACCTGCTGTTTGAGTCCATTTTGCCTTTTTGGATTAAATTTCCAATTTAAATCGATTCGTGTTGTTTCCTATTTGTTGTTATCTTCTATTATGACTTGATGACCTTTTCTTTAGGAATTTTAGATATATCCACTTTGATGGATTTGATGTCGATTTCTTTGGATTTTATTCACGTCTTCGAATGTGAATTTTTATGATTGATTGTTTCTACAATCAATTCTATGAATTGTCACTTAAAAATATAAAGGTTTCAATACTAGTAGTAAATATCAAAAACTCTTTCAACAAAATGATTTCAACTCTATTCTCAATAACAAAGCTCGTTTTCTTAAACCGTTTTCCAATCTATTAGTATATACAAGCCTTTACCTCACTCGTATGAGAAATCTAATTAAACGACTTAGTAAAACGAGTGGTATGAAACGCTTGCGTTTACTTCGTCGGTTAATTCTTGGACTTGTTCGATTGAATCTCTTGTGACATTCTTCTAGTGGAGATTTACAGTTTGTTCGTAAATGTTTAAGTTAAGCAAGTGGTTATGGGACATGAAGCTAAACTTTTATATTTACCAGCTTAGTGTAATTGACACTTCTCTTTGATCATGACGATCATTTTATGGTTTAGACTAGCAATGTGCGATGTCTCTTTGTCTAGGTGGAGGACCGTACCTCATTAAATGGAGCTTCGTCTCATTTCTTCGTGGGCTAGCGACCCATGTACTTTCTAATGTGTTTCGATTCATCGGATGTACCGTTTGTACTACATCGATGTTTTGGCTTTTGGATTCATTAGATGTACCGTTTGTACTACATCAATGTCTTGACCATCCTTTTTATTTTGATTTCTGGATTTCGTGTGTTGATTTCTGGAATTTGTGTTTCACCAACTTTTACGATTGGCATGGATATATATATATATATATGTCATTTATTGTGGCTGGGTGAATTAAATCAGGAGTATGACATTCCTTTTTATCTTGAGTAGATTATTGTGATATTGATTAATCTCTTATTGGTTTTTCAATTACTTATTTATCACAGATTGGCATTGTGATTATTATATGTTTATGTCATATCTCTTATTATATATCACTTCATCTGATATTTATAGCTATACTGATCCGTTTATTATTTTCTTCTTAAATAATACTCGGGTAGACTGAGATTTTACAGGTGCTTCTGCTTGACTCCTTATCGGACTATCATCCCGACTTTTGGCAAACTACTTAGATTAGTAGTTTATTTTGTTGTATACACTTGAGATTTAGACTCATGGATGTATTCTTTTGTGTAGTTCATGTAACTATTCTTTTGTGATATTATGGATCTTTTTAGACCACTACTCTTATGAACACTTTCATGTGTTATATTCATATCTATTTCCGCCTTTGTGATATGAATTGTCTGTGACTGATTTGTGTTATGTTTATTTCTATATTTGTTTCCGAAGATTTTATATAGCCACTGTGTGATAGCTTTGAGTTTGTATCTGTATGTCGGATTTCCTCTTGAGATGAAAACTTATATTATTACTATCTGACATATCGATGCTCGCACAAAGCAATTATACAGATGGTCGCTCCTCAACATCCTTATTCTCCGTGCTAGTCGACAGCATTACTTCGTAGTGTTCTTGTCTAGCGTGGGTATAGAGGTGGGGCGTCACAATCTATATGGCTAAAGTTGTTGGAGAAAAAGAACAAAGATGAAGAAAAAAATTAGCAAATAGATTTTCCACCACACTTTTACCCTCTCTTATAGTCTCTATTTATATAATCAATTACTTAATGCCCAAGTTAACATTAGATAGCAAAAAATAATTTGATTAGCCAATTAGGGAGAGAAATAAACATACTCAAATATGCCTATTAATTAGAGGAAACAAAATCTTCTCTTTCTTTCTTTTGCATATTTATTTCCCTCTATTTATGATTTTGTATCACGAAAATTTAGCAAAGAGATCTTAGGACTTCTATTGTGAAGGACTAACAAGACTTATAATTTCGGATACATAATTTTTTACATATTAAGAAATAAAATGAGGTGTAGGTAAAAATATGGTATGGTAAAATTCAAACAAAGTGAAAATAACAGCAAAATTGATGTACAAAAAAGGTCAGAGAACAGATGATAAAAATAACATCCGTGATTATTATGTAACCTACTATAAAATGGTTTCAAGGCTCATGATACTACCAACATGTATGCATAATTCACTCACTCGACACAAGTAAGAACTAAATTTTGAATTAATTCAAGAAGTACTTCATTAAATTCAATAAATGGAAAGATGCAAGAGAGATTTTAACATGTTACTGCCAAGTCACTTAATTTCTAAGCCCAATGTTAGACACATACTCATATATAACAATATCTATCATGATCATAGTCAATTTTGGTAACATAAAAAAACTTGGGCATTAGAAATTACTAGCTACATGGAGTTACTGATACATGAAAAAAAAAATAACGCCAATAACTACTTGCAGTATGCATTAACTTTTATTTAAAACTCCAAAATAAAGACTACAACTTTCTGATACTAAAAAAAAGTTATCAGCTTAAATTATTGTATGAATACTAGTATGTGTATGAGGCATAATGTAAATTTTAGTTTTATAACTTTGATTCATGTAACTCTATCGAGATTAACATGACAAAGCTAGAGTTTTTTTATCATCACCATTTATATAAATATAAAATATACAAGATGGTATTTAACCAATAAGGTAATGTATGTTCTATTTACGTTAAGGTTTTGAATTTGACATACCAGTGGAGAAGCTAACTGCTTTTAAGTTGAAAATAGTGCCAAGCTGCACTTGCTATGCTGGGCCATGGATGACCAAACACTCGATTGGTTTTGAAGCATGAATTTCTTTATCGGGATAGGAATTAACATTCAATTCCTTATGTGTACATTGAAACTC
The DNA here is from genome assembly GCA_030765085.1 of Allium cepa. NCBI lineage: Eukaryota > Viridiplantae > Streptophyta > Magnoliopsida > Asparagales > Amaryllidaceae > Allium > Allium cepa. The sequence continues at coordinate 32,935,106 of CM060929.1, forward strand.
TACAGCCATTTCTGTACTAAACTGGCTCATTTTCCTTTATGAGACTGGCTCATTTTCCTTACAAAACTTGATATTGTGTTGCATTGTTATGCAATAGATATGTCAGATGGATGAAATAAGCTTTTAGTAACAATTGTGCAATAACTTTCTATCTTAGCGATGGATGAAACAAGCTTTTGATTAACTCTTCCTTTATGAGATCCTTGTTTTCATGGGATACAATTTTGTATAAGTTTAATTTATAAATAGGTGATGTAAAATAAAAGAGAAAAATAAAAAATTAATTTTCCACTGATCAAAATAAATATTCTTTCAAAATTGCTTTAAAGTCTCAAGTTTTTCTATTAGTGCGTGTAATATTTTCCTAATTGTGATATAATTTTAAACTAGGTGTCAATATTCAGTTAATGCTTAGAAGACTGTCAGTTTAAATTAATTTTAAACAATGTGACCGAAAAATGCTAAAAGAAACATTAATTGCTAATGACTTAATGATAGCATACCTCTTATGATCCCATTGCACTCCATGCCATATCCTGAAAATTTTCAAGGAACAATTATGAGTAGAACAAGTGCTAGAAAGTAAATTAAAACGGTGTAACATCAAATATAAAGAAATAACAAGCTTGTTTCTACAAATTTGTCGAGTACCATGGTAAAGAAAGGCAAGTACTTTTGGTGAAGACCCATGTACCTTTCGAGGAGAGTTCGCATGTGTGAGTATCTTCAGTTTGTGCGTGCATGAATGGATGGCTCCATGTTGAATTACATAATTGGCTCCATGCTAGAAGTTGTATGCATGCTTGGATGAATGGTAGTATGAACATGCAAGCAAGAGGAAATTGAAAATATAATGGCTACGAAATTGATGAAGGTTGGGTTGCGTGGACGTTGTGTAAAGTATACAAAGGCTTACACGTAAGGTGTTTCCTTCGTCTCAACCAATTTGAAAAAATGTAAATTTATTACACATAAAACTAAAACTTAAAAGTAACTCATATATAACATCTTGCTCTCTATGATGTTGGCATATATTTTGCAGTTGGTTATGAAGAAATTACAAGTGTGCCGATGACAAATTATCTCAAAGGGGGTTGTAAATTATCTGGTAATGAGCAAAGGAAAGAGAGTAAACAGGTTTTTTTCAATTATTTAATTTTACTGTAATAGGTTTAGGTTAGATGCTTCTTTTACAATGGTTCGCTACTGTTCATTGTTATCAAACTTCCTGAAAATCATGCGTTTTAAACGCGTTTTCAAGTGAAATCTTCTCAATCATGACTTGATTCACCAAAAAAGATTCAAAACTCAAGTAAAATCAATATTGAACAAATACGATAAGGTAGCAATAAAATTAATTTCCAAAATACAAAATATTACCCAAATAAAGATTAATTGTAACGACCCGCCTTTTTGGACAGTTTAAACCGACGATCAAATACACATGCCGATTCCAAACCATTCAAAAGGACAGATGGTTATTGGGGTAAATAAGAAAAGAAAAGAAAGAGAAATAAAGGAAATGAAACAACACAGAATCTCGCAGCGGAACGATAAAATATAATAGTCAAATAAACAGTTCATGAAGCTCTTTTCTATACTTTGACAATTATTTATACAACATTTATCAGAGTTATACATATACAACAGAACAATTAAAATAATGCAGCAGATAGCATGATGCAAGGGTAATAATAGTAATAGTATACCAAATCTTCGTCTTCATCCTCCAGAATAGATCTTCAAAAATCTGAAAAACTCAGGACTGACCCGAGCGTAATGAAAAGACAAAACACTCGAGTCAGGACTAAAATATCCTTATGAAAGTTAAATCAATCGTAAATAAATATGAGTGTAACGACGTCAGAGATGTTTACGGAGTTTGACATCTCATATCCAGTGTCAACGTGCGTGCAATAACTCAAGAGATGTTACGGGATTTTCCATCTCTTAAGGATCCGTTAAACTATCTACTATGTAGTAATATATGCTAAGTAGATAATGCCTATCAGTAATATAAAGTATCAAAATAGCGTTAAGGCGTTACCATAATCCCCCTTAACACATTTTTATAATGTCATAGTCTATACAGCACCATAAGCCCCACCGTGAACTGGTGGTTATCAGAGGGTACCCCATAGGTATAACACAAAACCAAACGTAGTGGTCACGAATAGGATAATCAGTATGACAAGGTACATGAGGCGATACCAACTAGGATACTAGTAGTTTCGTGATCCGGACTGATGTTGAGCACAGCCAGCAACTACCCCAACACCGCGAAACAACACTCTCAAATCAAGGGGTGCACCCAAATCGCATCACAAATGAAATAGATATGGTATCGAAGAAGTGTGTCCGCTAGAGGTGGCGAATCTCAATGGCCCGGCGCGGCTCCTGTTTTAGTCATGTCAGGGGTCATCCAATAATCGTTCTCTTTCTTCAGTCAACACGTTCACCAAACCATCCACTTCATTCTGGATCAACACTCCGCGTATAATAGTTATTAAAGTGGTTTTCGGTATCGACAGAGAGTATGTCCATATCCGATCCCGTTCTCTTTAATAACTACGTATTATTACACCGTTGGCTCTTTTACATTTCAAATCGATTCATAAATGATATCAAAATTGTAACGACCCGTAAATTTCCGATAATTAAAATAGCTAATTTAATAAGTTTTCGTGATTTTAGTGTTAGAGAAAATTTTATAAGTCGTTTGGAATAATAATAAATGGAATGAATTTCGACAACAATTATCCAAGTAATGAAAAATAAATGCTACTTAGTGAATGCCTTTGAAATCAATAGTTGAATAGGATAATAAATGTTGCAATTCATTGGGTATAATAGAGTAATTGATTGATAAGTAAAATCTATTTAAAATCAAATATTGAATATTGAACCGGTAAAATATTTTAAATTAAATATTTGGAAATTATTCAATAATTTAATAATGGGAATTAAATAACCGTATAATGGAAATAGTTGTTCTATAATTTTAATTCGTTTCAAAAGTTAAATTTTATAAGTTCATTTTGAATATTTCAAAAGATAGTGATTTAAGAATAATCAAATTTGTTAAATTTAATATTACGAATGTTTGAATAAATTAAATTCCGAATTTGATATGATTAATTTGATATTGAAATTTAATATACGAAAATAGAGTGAATAATTGAAATTTGATTTAATATGATTCAAATTGGTTTACAAAGTGAATGTAAGTTATATTTGGATTTTAATAGAGTTAATAAGATTTTAAAATTGGAATTTATTGGATAAATTGAATAATGGGTTTACTATGATTAAAAATGATTTGTAAAATTTTATTTTATCATATGAAAGTTAGAATGATGTTGTAGAACTTTTAAAACTGAATTTAAAATTTGTTTGTGAAAATTGAATATTTTAATATTTAATTATCGACTGGAAAATAGCCAATTTTTGAACAGTCTCAGAATTGGACAAAACTAGTTCCATTGGATCCGTAATAGTTAGTTATTATCGGATTTCAATTTTCGTAGCAATCGGAGTTGTCGTTTGACCGTGGCAGCTCGAAACGCGTTGAAATTGTTTAATATTAATTTTGCGAGTTAAAAATAGTCATTTTTCAAACGGTCTCGGATTTTGACGAAACCAGTTTCATCGGATCCGTAACGTGATATTATTGTAAGATTTCAAATTTCAGGTCAATCGGATTTATCGTTTGTCCGGGGCGAGCCAAAACGCATAGAAATTCGTTTAATCGATTTAATTTAAAAATTGATCGTTTATTTCCGTAACTCACACATACGATCGAATTAGCTTCCGAAACCTGTCCCATTGTGTCCGAAACGCGGGATAAATCCTAGGAACGTCAGTGATCGCGCGAAATTCGGAGTTCGAAAAACCCGGGATGAATAGTTTTCATCGTCTCTATAAAAGCACTCCATTATTTATTATTTTCATTGAGAAACCCTAGCTTGTTCGTGGCCGCCACCTTCATACAGTCAATGGCCGAAAAATGTCCAACTCCCTCCTCATTTTTCTCTTGATCCACTCATTATTAGCAGAAATCTCCAACTACAACATCGTAGAGCACGTTGAGATCTTCGATGTGAACGGACATGATCGTTTCTGGTGCCCTAGATCGTCGGCAAATCAAGCTCAAAGGCTACGCGTTCAAGCACGCCGTTCGAGGAAAATTGGTGACCGAGTGGGGCCGCATTCTGGGCGTGGGTGGTGTTGCATGCGAGCTTCGTTGTGGGAGTGCCTGATCGATGTAGAAGCAAGGGGAGGAGGTTCGAAAATTAACCCTAGGGTGGCGGCATGGGTTCGAACGGGCCTGGAAGCTAACGTGAAGATGGGGAAGGAAGCACGTGCGGCTTTGATCGGATGAAGGCATATCTAATGGCTAAGATTCGTTGAGGGTAAATTAACAAAAGAAATTGTTAATTTATTTATATTAAAATTCGTGATATCTTTGTAAAATCATATCTTCTTCATACGAGGTCGAAAACGCACGAGACTTTTTGCGTTGGAATCGTATTGACGAGCACTACGCAATGGAACTGGATTGGAATCATTTGGAGCTAGAGAAAATTTTGGGTCAAATCGAACGTTGTTCGATTTGATTTGAAATCGTAAAATCAAGGTGAGTGTTTTATAACGCTCACACTGTACTAAATATCTTTATGCTAGTTAAATTGACATTATGAAGTGATATGAATTTTATTTGTCGTTGTTTGATATAAATTTAATTGTCATATAGCTTGTTATTTGAATTAACCGCTGAAAAATTTAATTGACAGTTAAATTGAAATTAAAATTGAATGGCGATTAAATTACCTGACATTGATAACTATGAAACTGCCATGAATTGTATTGTTTATTGGATGATGTATTTTGATAGATGCTATTGGTTGATAATTGAATGTTTGGATGTTTATTTGCTTATATATATCCTGTTATGCATACATATGATACTGTGATTTAATTTAAGTAATATATACTCATCTCTGACATTTAATTTAATAAATAACTACTTGGCCATAGGATAGAAAATTTTATACGGACACCGAATTGGCTAAATTAATAATTATGAAATCGGCAATTTGAAACTATTTAAATGTTTTGATTTAAAAGTTATAAATAGAAATCGATTTATAGAAATTGAATTCATCGGAAATTTAGTTTGGAATGTTGAAATAAATTTTGGTTAAAGGAATTTTATTAAATAATTAAGTTGAGACTTTAAATTTGAAAATTGGATATGATTGAATGTCGAAAATTGATTTGTTTAAAGATTTAACCTCAAATTCGAGCTTTGAATATTACTAAGTAAAAATGTTATAAAAAAATGATATTTTGAGATCGAGCTTGGAATTGGATCATATTTGAAATTCGGTTTTAAACTTAAATATTGAGGGATAATTTTGTTAAGTGTTATAAATTTAATAAATTGAAAGTGAATATAAAATTGAAATTGAATTAATCGAAAGTGTATATAAAATTGAAATCGAATAAATTAAAGGTGAATGAAAAATTGAATTAATTCGAAATAAAATTTGACATTGTTTTGAATTGAAATCGAAATTGAATCGGTAGAATGGAAATTGAAATTGATTTGAATTGGGAAAGTTATAATTGAAATGGATTGATTTTGAAGCTGTTTTAATTTGTTTTCCAAATTACTCTGTTATATAAACCATTTTGAATACTTAAACCATTTTAATCTATTTTAAATCTACTTAACCCAATTTAAATTATTTTAAACTAATTTATCTATTTTAAATCCATTTTAAAGATTTTAAGTGTTTTAACTATTTTAATTATTTAAACTACTTTTAAACTACTTAAAACTATTTTTCTAAAATCCTAAGCTGGTCAATAAGGTGAAATGTTTATATTTAAATCTTGAATTTAAATATGAAATCTGATATTTTGAAAGATACGATGATATTTGAATGGATTTGATTTTTGAAGCGAATATGATATTTTGATATCAATTATGAATCGATTTGAAATGTAAAATAGCCAACGGTGTAATAATACGTAGTTATTAAAGAGACCGGGATCGGATATGGACATACTCTCTGTCGATACCGAAAACCACTTTAATAACTATTATACGCGGAGTGTTGATCCAGAATGAAGTGGATGGTTTGGTGAACGCGTTGACTGAAGAAAGAGAACGATTATTGGATGACCCCTGACATGACTAAAACAGGAGCCGCGCCGGGCCATTGAGGTTCGCCACCTCTAGCGGACACACTTCTTCGATACCATATCTATTACATTTGTGATGCGATTTGGGTGCACCCCTTGATTTGGGAGTGTTGTTTCGCGGTGTTGGGGTAGCTGCTGGCTATGCCCAACATCAGTCCGGATCACGCAACTACTAGTATCCTAGTTGGTATTGCCTCATGTACCTTGTCATACTGATTATCCTATTCGCGACCACTACGTTTTGATTTGTACCTTGAGTATATGGATTGCCCTCTGGTGACTTCCGGTTTTGGGGAAACTACGGTCTTGTATATGCTTTTGGGAATATAAAAATGTGTTAAGGGGGATTATGGTAACGCCTTAACGCTATTTTGATACTTTATATTACTGATAGACATTATCTACTTAGCGTATATTACTACATAGTAGATAGTTTAACGGATCCTTGAGAGATGGAAAATCCCGTAACATCTCTTAAGTTATTGCACGCATGATGACACTGGATAGGAGATGTCAAACCCCGTAAACATCTCCGACGCCGTTACACTCATATTTATTTACGATTGATTTAACTTTCATAAGGATATTTAGTCCTGACTCGAGTGTTTGTCTTTTCATTACGCTCGGGTCAGTCCTGAGTTTTCAGTTTAGGTTGAAGATCATTTCCTTGGAGGACGGAGACGAAGATTTGGTATATTATCTACTACTATTATATTCATTCCATTCCGCTGCATTGTTGTATGATATTTGCTGTGTATGTAACTCTGATAAATGTTGTATAATAATAATCAAATGTATTCATTTCAAATGTATTCATTTAATTAACAGCTTCATGAACTGTTATTTTATTATTATACTTTAGCCTTCCGCTGTGAGATTCTGTGTTGTTTCATTTTCTTTATTTCCCTTTCTTTTCTTAATTACCCTAATAACCATCGGCCCTTTTAATGGTTTGGAATCGACACGTGTATTTGATCGTCGGTTTAAACTGTCCAAAAAGGCGGGTCGTTACAGTTGGTATCAGAGCTTTGGTTTAGCGATAAACCTTGGCTCTAGTGGGGAATAACTCATTGAAATAGAGGTAAACTATATGAATGAGTTGAGTGTATATGAGAGAGCGTACTTGTTATTTGATATAAAATGGTTTTATATTGTGTTACTTTGTTCCGTTGAGTATTTATGGATTCTGGTCGATACTTGGGACGCCAAGGCGTCGATAGGAATTTCTAAACACTCGAATAGGACAAACCAACACAATATTGTTTTGGAATATATTTTATATAAAAGAATTATTCGAATATTTATTCATTTTGATTGAATTGATTGTTAGGAGATGATAATATTAGATGATTATCGTTATTATTTGATCAGTCAATATTTATAACAATTGATTAAATAACAATGGATTTAGGAAAATGAAATCTTATAAACACAATTGATAATGAATATAAATGAATTTTAACTTGGATTTGAGAACTTAAATTCCGGTGTTTGAAATTGACTTACAAGAATTTGAAAAATATAATACGAGTATTATATGATAGTATAATTGAGTTGAAATTGTTTTCGAAGGATTTTTTTTTATGATAAGTGTTATATTCCCTTCTCTTGACGATAGAAAATGATTTCGGTGATGAGTGCACGCATCATCGACGTTTATTTTCGAGAGTCCGAGTGGGGGAGACCACTTAATAGCTTGTCTAAACCTTGTTTGATTCAAATTTCATTTTATTTTGTATTCTCTATAGTATGATTTGATATATAAATTATATAAGTATATATTATTTCAAAACTTGATTTGAAATGAAACTGGGATTGAAATTCTTAAGTCCTTTAATAATTAATGATTTCTTTTAAATGATTGAAATGAATTTAGACTTGAATCATTAAGGAACTTCTGAATTGTGAAATGAGAAATGAACCTAAGAGCTAAGTGAAAATATCAATTGAAGTAGAAATCCTTAGAATTAGGAAATTATGAACTTAAAATAAAATTGAAACTGTAAAACTCGCATAGTATTAAATTTCATTCTATAGCATAGATATAACTTACCAAAATATTTAAGAAGTTCAAAAATGTTATATGAATTGTTAATTGGATAATATACAAGTATAGGTTTGAATAATAAAATATGCATTTAATTAATGGTTTGCAAATATAAATAAAATTGTTAGTAAATAATTAGAATTTAAATTAACATTTAAAGGTGATTCACAATTATGTTAATATAAAATGGAAATACTATATGTGAATGTAAATGTGAAATTAAATTATAGTGAAATTTAAGTAATGACTTAAGAATTAATTAATTGAAATTTCAACTTTAAATGAAAAGAAGTTGTATGTTGTTTAACTACATTCTATTTGCATAACTATAACTTACCAAATACTTAAAAGGTTTAAAATGCTAATAAGGATAAGTAGAGAAATAATATACCAATGTGAGAGTGAATAATAAAATGTGAAGATCTATTTGATAGTTGTAAATATAAAAGAAATTTAAGCGGTAAAATAAATGATATATATAAGTGAATGAATAAAATTTAAACTTAATGAAATATAGAATTGGTAAATGGAAACTAATTAAATTTGAATATAACTAAATGTCTATAAGCTTGGAAGTGTATGAAATTAAAATTGACATGGAAATGTATAATTGATTTAGTGTAGATTTTGGATGGATGTCAATGTTTGATATGCGTTGGTTGTTAGATGGATGATAATTGATTAAGTAGAATTCATTGGTGTTAATGGAATTGAATAAACGGAATAAAATTTTTTTAAAAAAAAAAATTAACTTCAAATTTGAAGCAAAGTGAAATTAAATATAATTGAATTCAATTTAAATTGAAGCAAATTGACTTGAATTAAAAATGTGAATGAAACAAACTTGAATAAATCGGAAACATATTGAATGTAAACCTATTGTGTGGATGAATAAGAAAATAAATGGCTTTGTGTTTATGATTGTTCTTTAGAAAATTTGATGTTTTGATGGTTTGTACTTTGAAATAATAAAAGCAAAATTTTGGAAGAAAAAAAAAATCCAAAATGGTCCAATACATGCTGAAAATAAAACAACCATAACTTTTAAATGGCTAAATGGAATTTGGCGATTTTGGACTTTTCGGAAAGCTTAGAAACTATAGCACAACTTTTATTTAGAGTGTCTTGAGAAATTCCTTCGTCTACTAGGTTAAAAACTTGAATGTTACTCGCTGGCCTGTGTAAAATAGGTAAAAATCTGTAGTATACATCTTTAGTATTTTCGCCATATCTTTTGACTGGTTTATCGGATTTTGATGATCTTGCCCTTTCTGGAAAGCTAAGAACTTAAGTTAAAACTTTTGTTTTAAGTGTTTTGTGTTTTCATGTCGTTTAGAAGGTCGGAAATATAGGTGAACGTCGCGGACCTGCGCAAACACTGCCCAGGCTGAGGCGTATACTCTAAGTAAAACAGCCATAACTTTTGAACGGATGATCCGAATTCGATGATTTTGGACATTCCGGAAAGCCTGAAATGAATGCAACAACTTTTGTTTAGATTCTGTTGTCAAATTTTACCGTTTAGATGACCTAAAGCTAAAATTTGTTTGCTGTCCAGAAATTGAAATCTCAGTTTTGAAGCTAAATATGTTATATATATGTTGTGTAGGCTAAGTATAGTGATCTATCTTTATATGCATGGTTCTAACTTAGTTATTGAGCATTTTAGTAGGTAGCAAAGGGGATGCGCTTCGTTGTGGGGCTCGCTTCTACGCTAAACGCATAATGTAAGTAAAATGCTAATAAATGCTAAATAAAAGGTACGTTTACGGTTTTATATGATATTGGTGATATTTATATGTTGTTTCCCCACATATGGGATGCCTCATCATTGAGATGAGATGTATATTTGTGATATATATGCTATTATATTTTTTCCGATCGAGCCGCGCAAAGGAGACTCTGCCGAAATTTTCCGTAAAATCCGGGTGTTAGAAAAATTTTCAAGTTTTAAAAATTTTTATAACTTGTTTTGATAACTAACTTTTAAAGTTAAAAAGGCAATTGGAATAACTTAGTAAAAGTGTAGTAATGACTTTATAGATGGAATTTCATTGTTTTATAAGTAGGTAACTTTGGATAAAATGTATCTAATGTTGAATTCTATACTTAGTTCTTTTTCCCTTCTTTTTTCCTTTTCGGGGACGAAAAGTTTTGAGTGGGGGAGAATGTAACGACCCGTAAATTTCCGATAATTAAAATAGCTAATTTAATAAGTTTTCGTGATTTTAGTGTTAGAGAAAATTTTATAAGTCGTTTGGAATAATAATAAATGGAATGAATTTCGACAACAATTATCCAAGTAATGAAAAATAAATGCTACTTAGTGAATGCCTTTGAAATCAATAGTTGAATAGGATAATAAATGTTGCAATTCATTGGGTATAATAGAGTAATTGATTGATAAGTAAAATCTATTTAAAATCAAATATTGAATATTGAACCGGTAAAATATTTTAAATTAAATATTTGGAAATTATTCAATAATTTAATAATGGGAATTAAATAACCGTATAATGGAAATAGTTGTTCTATAATTTTAATTCGTTTCAAAAGTTAAATTTTATAAGTTCATTTTGAATATTTCAAAAGATAGTGATTTAAGAATAATCAAATTTGTTAAATTTAATATTACGAATGTTTGAATAAATTAAATTCCGAATTTGATATGATTAATTTGATATTGAAATTTAATATACGAAAATAGAGTGAATAATTGAAATTTGATTTAATATGATTCAAATTGGTTTACAAAGTGAATGTAAGTTATATTTGGATTTTAATAGAGTTAATAAGATTTTAAAATTGGAATTTATTGGATAAATTGAATAATGGGTTTACTATGATTAAAAATGATTTGTAAAATTTTATTTTATCATATGAAAGTTAGAATGATGTTGTAGAACTTTTAAAACTGAATTTAAAATTTGTTTGTGAAAATTGAATATTTTAATATTTAATTATCGACTGGAAAATAGCCAATTTTTGAACAGTCTCAGAATTGGACAAAACTAGTTCCATTGGATCCGTAATAGTTAGTTATTATCGGATTTCAATTTTCGTAGCAATCGGAGTTGTCGTTTGACCGTGGCAGCTCGAAACGCGTTGAAATTGTTTAATATTAATTTTGCGAGTTAAAAATAGTCATTTTTCAAACGGTCTCGGATTTTGACGAAACCAGTTTCATCGGATCCGTAACGTGATATTATTGTAAGATTTCAAATTTCAGGTCAATCGGATTTATCGTTTGTCCGGGGCGAGCCAAAACGCATAGAAATTCGTTTAATCGATTTAATTTAAAAATTGATCGTTTATTTCCGTAACTCACACATACGATCGAATTAGCTTCCGAAACCTGTCCCATTGTGTCCGAAACGCGGGATAAATCCTAGGAACGTCAGTGATCGCGCGAAATTCGGAGTTCGAAAAACCCGGGATGAATAGTTTTCATCGTCTCTATAAAAGCACTCCATTATTTATTATTTTCATTGAGAAACCCTAGCTTGTTCGTGGCCGCCACCTTCATACAGTCAATGGCCGAAAAATGTCCAACTCCCTCCTCATTTTTCTCTTGATCCACTCATTATTAGCAGAAATCTCCAACTACAACATCGTAGAGCACGTTGAGATCTTCGATGTGAACGGACATGATCGTTTCTGGTGCCCTAGATCGTCGGCAAATCAAGCTCAAAGGCTACGCGTTCAAGCACGCCGTTCGAGGAAAATTGGTGACCGAGTGGGGCCGCATTCTGGGCGTGGGTGGTGTTGCATGCGAGCTTCGTTGTGGGAGTGCCTGATCGATGTAGAAGCAAGGGGAGGAGGTTCGAAAATTAACCCTAGGGTGGCGGCATGGGTTCGAACGGGCCTGGAAGCTAACGTGAAGATGGGGAAGGAAGCACGTGCGGCTTTGATCGGATGAAGGCATATCTAATGGCTAAGATTCGTTGAGGGTAAATTAACAAAAGAAATTGTTAATTTATTTATATTAAAATTCGTGATATCTTTGTAAAATCATATCTTCTTCATACGAGGTCGAAAACGCACGAGACTTTTTGCGTTGGAATCGTATTGACGAGCACTACGCAATGGAACTGGATTGGAATCATTTGGAGCTAGAGAAAATTTTGGGTCAAATCGAACGTTGTTCGATTTGATTTGAAATCGTAAAATCAAGGTGAGTGTTTTATAACGCTCACACTGTACTAAATATCTTTATGCTAGTTAAATTGACATTATGAAGTGATATGAATTTTATTTGTCGTTGTTTGATATAAATTTAATTGTCATATAGCTTGTTATTTGAATTAACCGCTGAAAAATTTAATTGACAGTTAAATTGAAATTAAAATTGAATGGCGATTAAATTACCTGACATTGATAACTATGAAACTGCCATGAATTGTATTGTTTATTGGATGATGTATTTTGATAGATGCTATTGGTTGATAATTGAATGTTTGGATGTTTATTTGCTTATATATATCCTGTTATGCATACATATGATACTGTGATTTAATTTAAGTAATATATACTCATCTCTGACATTTAATTTAAATAAATAACTACTTGGCCATAGGATAGAAAATTTTATACGGACACCGAATTGGCTAAATTAATAATTATGAAATCGGCAATTTGAAACTATTTAAATGTTTTGATTTAAAAGTTATAAATAGAAATCGATTTATAGAAATTGAATTCATCGGAAATTTAGTTTGGAATGTTGAAATAAATTTTGGTTAAAGGAATTTTATTAAATAATTAAGTTGAGACTTTAAATTTGAAAATTGGATATGATTGAATGTCGAAAATTGATTTGTTTAAAGATTTAACCTCAAATTCGAGCTTTGAATATTACTAAGTAAAAATGTTATAAAAAATGATATTTTGAGATCGAGCTTGGAATTGGATCATATTTGAAATTCGGTTTTAAACTTAAATATTGAGGGATAATTTTGTTAAGTGTTATAAATTTAATAAATTGAAAGTGAATATAAAATTGAAATTGAATTAATCGAAAGTGTATATAAAATTGAAATCGAATAAATTAAAGGTGAATGAAAAATTGAATTAATTCGAAATAAAATTTGACATTGTTTTGAATTGAAATCGAAATTGAATCGGTAGAATGGAAATTGAAATTGATTTGAATTGGGAAAGTTATAATTGAAATGGATTGATTTTGAAGCTGTTTTAATTTGTTTTCCAAATTACTCTGTTATATAAACCATTTTGAATACTTAAACCATTTTAATCTATTTTAAATCTACTTAACCCAATTTAAATTATTTTAAACTAATTTATCTATTTTAAATCCATTTTAAAGATTTTAAGTGTTTTAACTATTTTAATTATTTAAACTACTTTTAAACTACTTAAAACTATTTTTCTAAAATCCTAAGCTGGTCAATAAGGTGAAATGTTTATATTTAAATCTTGAATTTAAATATGAAATCTGATATTTTGAAAGATACGATGATATTTGAATGGATTTGATTTTTGAAGCGAATATGATATTTTGATATCAATTATGAATCGATTTGAAATGTAAAATAGCCAACGGTGTAATAATACGTAGTTATTAAAGAGACCGGGATCGGATATGGACATACTCTCTGTCGATACCGAAAACCACTTTAATAACTATTATACGCGGAGTGTTGATCCAGAATGAAGTGGATGGTTTGGTGAACGCGTTGACTGAAGAAAGAGAACGATTATTGGATGACCCCTGACATGACTAAAACAGGAGCCGCGCCGGGCCATTGAGGTTCGCCACCTCTAGCGGACACACTTCTTCGATACCATATCTATTACATTTGTGATGCGATTTGGGTGCACCCCTTGATTTGGGAGTGTTGTTTCGCGGTGTTGGGGTAGCTGCTGGCTATGCCCAACATCAGTCCGGATCACGCAACTACTAGTATCCTAGTTGGTATTGCCTCATGTACCTTGTCATACTGATTATCCTATTCGCGACCACTACGTTTTGATTTGTACCTTGAGTATATGGATTGCCCTCTGGTGACTTCCGGTTTTGGGGAAACTACGGTCTTGTATATGCTTTTGGGAATATAAAAATGTGTTAAGGGGGATTATGGTAACGCCTTAACGCTATTTTGATACTTTATATTACTGATAGACATTATCTACTTAGCGTATATTACTACATAGTAGATAGTTTAACGGATCCTTGAGAGATGGAAAATCCCGTAACATCTCTTAAGTTATTGCACGCATGATGACACTGGATAGGAGATGTCAAACCCCGTAAACATCTCCGACGCCGTTACACTCATATTTATTTACGATTGATTTAACTTTCATAAGGATATTTAGTCCTGACTCGAGTGTTTGTCTTTTCATTACGCTCGGGTCAGTCCTGAGTTTTCAGTTTAGGTTGAAGATCATTTCCTTGGAGGACGGAGACGAAGATTTGGTATATTATCTACTACTATTATATTCATTCCATTCCGCTGCATTGTTGTATGATATTTGCTGTGTATGTAACTCTGATAAATGTTGTATAATAATAATCAAATGTATTCATTTCAAATGTATTCATTTAATTAACAGCTTCATGAACTGTTATTTTATTATTATACTTTAGCCTTCCGCTGTGAGATTCTGTGTTGTTTCATTTTCTTTATTTCCCTTTCTTTTCTTAATTACCCTAATAACCATCGGCCCTTTTAATGGTTTGGAATCGACACGTGTATTTGATCGTCGGTTTAAACTGTCCAAAAAGGCGGGTCGTTACAAAAATATCATATTCGCTTCAAAAATCAAATCCATTTCAAATATCATCGTATCTATTAAAATGTAAGATTTCGTTTCCAAAATCATTTTTCGCATCAATATCTCTTTTCGATTTCAAAATCATTTCGAATTTCAATTTAGGTTACAACTTCATTTAACCCAATTCGTATTTAAATTCAAGATTTAAATATAAACATTTCACCTTATTGACCAGCTTAGACTTTTAGAAAAATAGTTTTAAGTAGTTTAAAAGTAGTTTTAAATAATTAAAATAGTTAAAATACTTAAAATCTTAAAATGGATTTGAAATAGATAAATTAGTTTAAAATAATTTAAATTGGGTTGAGTAGATTTAAAATAGATTAAAATAGTTTAAGTGTTTAAAAATGGTTTACATAGCAGAGTAATTTGGAAAACAAAATAAACAGCTTCAAAACCAATCCATTTCAATTTATAACTTCGCAATTCAAATCAATTTCAATTTCCATTCTACCGATTCAATTTCGATTTCAGTTCAAATCAATGTCAACTTTGACTTCAATTTATTCAATTTTATAATCACTTTCAATTAATTCAATTCCAATTAATATCGATTTAGAGCTTGGTTTTTCAAAATATCCGTTTATAACACTTAACAAAATTATCCATCAATTTTCGAGTTTAAATCCAAATTTCAAATATGATTCAATTCCAAGCTCGACTTCAAAATATCATTTTTATATCACTTTTACTTGGTAATATTCAAAGCTCGAATTAAGGTTAAATCTTTAAACAAATCAATTTTCGAAATTCAATCAAATCCCAATTTTTAAATTTCAAAGTCTCGACTTATATTATTTAACAATTTATTTTAACCAAAATTTATTTCAACATTCCAAACTCAATTTTTCGATAAATTCGATTTCTATAAATTTATTTCTATTTATAACTTTTAAATCCAAAACATTTAAATAAATTTCAAATCGATGATTTTTACAAATTATTAATTTAGCCAATTCGGTGTCCGTATATAATTTTCTATCCTATGGCCAAGTAATTATTTATTTCAATTAAATGTCAAGGATGAATATATATCACTTAAATCAATCATATTGTCATATGTATGCATAACAGGTTATATATAAGCAATAAACATCCAAACATTTAAATATCAACCAATATCATCCATCGAAATAAATTATCCAATAGACAATACAATTCATTGCAATTTCATAGTTATCAATGTCAGGTAATTTTATCGCAATTCAATTTCAATTTCAATTTTAACGATCAATTTAATTTTCAACAGTTAATTCAAATGACAATCTATATGGCAATTAAATTTATCAAACAACGACAAATAAAATTCATAACACTTCATAATGTCAAATTTAACTAGCATAAAGATATTCAGTACGTTGTGAGCGTTATAAAACTTCACCTTGATTTCAATGCAGTTTCAGCGTTTTATTTCGAATAAAATTAAATGAGCGTTTAATTTTACCCAAAATTCAGTCTAGCTCCAAACGACTCCAAACCAGTTTCATTTGGAAGCTCTCGCCATCACGATCGCAACGCAAAAAGTCTCGTCTCAATCGGACCTCGTATGTGAGAGTTATACATTTTATAAGTTATCGACATTTGAATTTATAAAACAATTTATATTATATTTAAATGAATTCATACCCAAAGCAAATAAAGCCCAGCCCACTAACTCCATCTTCCCCAAACGAAGCCTGTAGCCATTTCCTGTGCACAAACTCACCATTGCCGTGTACCATCCTTCACTGATACGAAGCTAGACAACTCCGTTCAACGAACCGATAACGCCATCGATCCTCTCTCCTGAATCTCCACCTCCCCGTACCATCAACTTCGAGCTCGGCCCATCCTATCAAATCGCGACAAACACCCCACTTGCCTTCGTACGCGACCAGGTCGCAACCCCCTAAACGCCGCCGAGCTCCATAAAAATCACGCCGATGATGCTATCTTCGTTGGTGAACTCGAATCAAGGCTCTGTTTCGCGAATCAAAGCCAACATCCACAACAAATCCTAACCCTAGTTCACAACTCCCACGTCCATCTTCATAAACCACGGCCGCACCCTGCAACGAGCATACCAGGTCGAAGCAAACGATGAAATAGGATTTTTAAAACTAGTCGGAGATTTTTTTATCAAGTATTGAAGGAGAGATAATTTTTTTCTTTTGAAGCTTGGATTTTCTTTACTGTGACATTGCGTGTGCAGTTATTAAAGGGGAAGAAGAGTCGAAAGCTTGTTTGAATGGGTCAAAGGTACAGTGAAAAGATGGGAAAGCAGCTGAAAGGGAGATTGACAAATTGAAATATTTATTTAAATTTTCAAAATACCTCGATCTACGCAACTAAAAATCTCGAACCCCTATCAGGGCATGCTGCTAGGCGTTCATAGGGTTTACCCCGCGTTCCGGACACAATGGAATAGGTTTCGGAAGCTAATTCGATCGTACGTGCGAGTTACGGAAATAAACGATCAAATTTAAACTAAACCGATTAAACGATTTTCTAGGCATTTTGGCTTGCCCCGGACAAACGGTAAATCTGATTGACATGAAATTTGTAATCTTACAATAATATCACGTTACGGATCCGATGAAACTGGTTTCGTCGAAATCCGAGACTGTTTGGAAAATAGCTATTTTTAACTCGTCAATTAAATATAAAATATTCAATTTTCACAAATTTACTTTTAATTCGATTTTAAAAGTTCTACAACATCATTCTAACTTTAATATGATAAAATAAAATTTTACAAATCATTTTTAATCATATAAACCCGTTATTCAATTATCCAATAAATTCCAATTTTAAAATCTTATTAACTCTATTATAATCTCGATATAACTTACATTCACTTTGGAAACCAATTTGCATATTAAATCAAATTTCAACTATTCACTCTATTTTCATATATTAAATTTCAATATCAAATTAATCATATCAAATTCGGAATTTAATTATTCAAACATTTGTAATATTAAATTTTAACAAATTTTATTATTCTTGAATCACTATCCTTTGGGATATTCAAACGAACTTAAAAATTTAACTTTTGAAACGAATTAAAATTATAGAACAACCATTTCCATTATACGGTTATTCAATCCCCATTATTAAATTATTCAATAAATTCCAAATATTAAATTTAAACATTTTCGCTTATCCAATAATTCATTATCTTTTGAAATATTGAAATTGAACTTATAAGATTCAACTTTTAAAACCATTTCACAATTTAGAACACTATTTTCATTTTACAGTTATTCAATTATTCAATAAGTTTTAAATATTTAATTTAAACAATTTTCCCGTTCAATATTCAATATTTGATTTTAAATAAACTTTACTTATCAATCAATTACTCTATTATACCCAATGAATTCAATATTTATTATCCTATTTAACTATTGATTTCAAAGGTATTCACTAAGTAGCATTTATTTTCATTACTTGGATAATTATTGTTGCAATTCATTCTAGTTATTATTATTCCAACGAATTACAAAAAAATTTCTTAACATTAAATCGCGGAATCTTATTAAATTAGCTATTTTAATTATCGAAAATTTACGAGTCGTTACACTCTCCCCCACTCAAAACTTTTCATCCCCGAAAAGGAAAAGAAGGGAACAGGAACTAAGTATAGAATTCAGCATTAGATATATTTTATTCAAAGTTACCAACTTATAAAACAATGAAATTCCATTTATAAAGTCATAACTACGCTTCCACTAAGTTACCCTGAATGGCTTCATAACTTTAAAAGTTAGTTATCAAAACAAGCTAAAAAAAAAGTTTTAAACTTGAAAAAATTTCTAACACCCGGATTTACGGAAAATTTTGGCAGAGTCTCCTTTGCGTAGCTCGATCGAAAAAAAAGACAGTATGTATATCACAAATATACATCTCATCAAGTGATGAGGCATCCCGAAGGGAAAAAAGTGTAAAAGTACGGTATGTAATCCGAGGTATGTACCTTATATATTATTAGCGAGCATATACGGCTAATATAGCGCGAAAGCGAGCTCCAAATGCGAAGCAAGCGCAATCCGCACCTACTAAACACTCAACAAACCATGAGAAACATGCATATATGAAAATAATATCATTATTCATCATATAGCAACATAACAACTACATGCGCCAACATAGAAAATGCAACAATACAACAAATGCATCCACCAAATCAATTATCATCCAATTATCATCCAACAAATCCATAATCAATCAGTACAAATTCACTTCTCATTAATATTTATTGACTTGGTTTTCAATTTTAATCACAGTTGATTCATTAACGTTGGATTTTACTAACATTCATTCTTAATTCAATTAGTTAACATTCACTAATTTATATTTACCTTAGTTCACTTCCAATTTGAATCAAATTAAATTCTATTTAAATTCATTTAGCTTCCAATTTGATTTCAATAATTTATAGCTTTCAATTTCATTAACACTTAATGAATTATATACAATCAACTAACAATCAGATAACAACCAAATCATACCCAACATAACCAAATTGTTAATTTTACATTCAATTTTGGTTTATCTCTTCAATTCCAATTTATTCTTAGCCATACCAAATTCTTTTGTTTACATTTACTTCATATTCAGTTTCAGTTAATAGCTAATTTATTTGCGAAACATTTTATTAATGCAGAACCTTTTATTAATCATCACTTTAATTTATAGTCATTCCATAAAAGTTTAACTTCTTATATAATGCCTTCCTTAGTTTATGGTTATCTTAAAAGTTGCAAATTTATCTTCACATATTTGGCATCTTAAATTTCCAATATTAACTTTTAATTAAGTCCGGAAGCCGTACATATATCATCCGTGAGCAATATCAATCTAATCGCTTATTCGATCACATAATTTCACTTCCAAACTAGTATCGTTCACACGACTCTCTAGTGCGGACTCAGATTTGGTTCCTTGATTGGAAACTATTACTCTCCTTGCATAGCCATATACTATGACAGAGAATTCCAGAATCAAATTAAAAATCCATATCCAGTGTTCGCCGTCGAAAATCGAGTGAAAAATCCTAACTTGGATCGATATAAATCATCTCAAAATTATGTGCTCGAATTTGGATCAAATCGTTATGCGAATAAAATAATATACGTACAATCTCACGTATTACCTTCCAATAGATTTCTGTCCAATTTATCTAAACTAAATTATTTTATTGACTTCTATTTTTTTTCACTTAATTACTCACAATCCATTATTCAGTTAGTATATTCATTTCTTTACATAGCATATTCTTTAACATTATCTTTTCTTAAACATCATATCAAAGAATTTGCTTACTCAAGTTCATTTTAACATTCTATATAATTTAATTAAATTCAATTTCATTTCCCAATTGATTCTTACTATAAGAAATTCCTTTGTTTACATTTATTGCATTTTCATAATTTCAGTTAATAACGAATTCATTTGTGGAACATTTTATTAACCGGCACTTTAGTTTATTAATCATCCTATAAAAGTCTAACCTCTCATAAATGACTTTTCTTAGTTTACAGTTATCTTAAAGGTTACAAATTCAATTATTTTTTCTATGCAATTTATATTTATTTTCTATAACCAACGTACAAAAGATATTATACAATTCATTTGTCTTCTTTCTTAAGTTCACTTACTTGTTCCATTTATCCATTCATCATTTCATGTTATATTTAAGTATATAACATTTTTATCACAACCAAATTCTTCATTTATATACATTTCAATTCCCTTTGAGTTTTCCTTACTTGTATACTTCAATTATTTTCAGGTTCTGTTTATTTGTACAACATCTCATTACATATACAAAACATCATTTCAACTTCTTAATATTTGGTAAGTCATATTATATGTTATTAGAATGCAAATTTGGTATTATACAAATTTATAGAATTTCATTTTACTTAAATAGAATGTTCACAAATTTGATTTATTTAAATCCTCTTTACCTTTCAACTTTAAAGTTTTCCCAAACAATAGCTTAGATATCTTAATCTTCTTATTTTATAAATTCTGTTATTCACATTTCATTCAAATAATTTGAAAATTATTAATTAACAAAACTTAGAAATTTAAATGCCCGGTTCCTTTCAAATCATTTTAAATAAACATATACACTTATATCTTTAATATATCAAATCATACCTTTGGAGTTTAAACCAAAACCCATTTACCCAAAATAATTTTGAAGAAAAGCAAAGCTTCTTAGGAGTCTCCCCCACTTTGAGACTCGAAAATGAACGTCGATGATGCTGCGCAGTCATCACCGAAATTATTTTCCAGTGACATAAGAGAGGAGTACTGAATTCATTCCTTCTTAAAAATCCTTTCAAAATATTTCTCATAAATATATTTTCCAACTAATATTACTATATATTTCTTCAAAGCTTTGAAAACCATTTTTAAAAGTCTCGGGTCTTGAATTCAATAATTCTCAATTTAAATCTATTTTAAATTTACAAGTCACCTTTATAAAATATTCTTATAGGATTTTTTCTTAAAATATTCCACAAGTTGTTTTATCATTGTTTGTTTTGTAATAAGCCTTATTTATTTAATTACAATATCCAATTAATGATAATAACCAATATTTTCATTCCTAACAACTAGGTAAGCTAGATAAGTCACAATAATTTCTGAAAATTTTCCTTTATATAAAAAATATAATTAGAGCAAAATTATTTCATTTACCCAATTTCAAAACAATACTATGTCGAATTGTTCTGTTTAAGTATTTAGAGATCCCTATCAATGACGTTAATTACTCGTATTGACCGGAATCCATAAACCACTCAACAAATCAACCGACACAATATAAAACATTTTATAACACTAACAAATACGCTCTCTCATATATATACACTCAGCGACTCATCATAGCGTAATACTAACATACTTATAAAGAGTCATACCCCACAAAGCTAAGGTTATCGCTAAACCAAAGCTCTGATACCAACTGTAACGACCCGCCTTTTTGGACAGTTTAAACCGACGATCAAATACACATGCCGATTCCAAACCATTTAAAAGGGCAGATGGTTATTGGGGTAAATAAGAAAAGAAAAGAAAGAGAAATAAGGGAAATGAAACAACACAGAATCTCGCAGCGGAACGATAAAATATAATAGTCAAATAAACAGTTCATGAAGCTGTTTACTATACTTTGACAATTATTTATACAACATTTATCAGAGTTATACATATACAACAGAACAATTAAAATAATGCAGCAGATAACATGATGCAAGGGTAATAATAGTAATAGTATACCAAATCTTCGTCTTCATCCTCCAGAATAGATCTTTAAAAATCTAAAAAACTCAGGACTGACCCGAGCGTAATGAAAAGACAAAACACCCGAGTCAGGACTAAAATATCCTTATGAAAGTTAAATCAATCGTAAATAAATATGAGTGTAACAGCGTCAGAGATGTTTATGGGGTTTGACATCTCATATCCAGTGTCAACGTGCGTGCAATAACTCAAGAGATGTTACGGGATTTTCCATCTCTTAAGGATCCGTTAAACTATTTACTATGTACTAATATATGCTAAGTAGATAATGCCTATCAGTAATATAAAGTATCAAAATAGCGTTAAGGCGTCACCATAATCCCCCTTAACACATTTTTATAATGCCATAGTCTATACAGCACCGTAAGCCCCACCGTAAACTGGTGGTTATCAGAGGGTACCCCATAGGTATAACACAAAACCAAACGTAGTGGTCGCGAATAGGATAATCAGTATGACAAGGTACATGAGGCGATACCAACTAGGATACTAATAGTTGCGTGATCCGGACTGATGTTGAGCATAGCCAGCAGCTACCCCAACACCGCGAAACAACACTCCCAAATCAAGGGGTGTACCCAAATCGCATCACAAATGTAATAGATATGGTATCGAAGAAATGTGTCCGCTAGAGGTGGCGAACCTCAATGGCCCGGCGCGGCTCCTATTTTAGTCATGTCAGGGGTCATCCAATAATCGTTCTCTTTCTTCAGTCAACGCGTTCACCAAACCATCCACTTCATTCTGGATCAACACTCCGCGTATAATAGTTATTAAAGTGGTTTTCGGTATGGACAGAGAGTATGTCCATATCCGATCCCGGTCTCTTTAATAACTACATATTATTACACCGTTGGCTCTTTTACATTTCAAATCGATTCATAACTGATATCAAAATATCATATTCGCTTCAAAAATCAAATCCATTTCAAATATCATCGTACCTATTCAAATGTAAGATTTCGTTTCCAAAGTCATTTTTTGCATCAATATCTCATTTCGATTTCAAAATCATTTCGAATTTCAATTTAGGTTGCAACTTCATTTAACCCAATTCGTATTTAAATTCAAGATTTAAATATAAACATTTCACCTTATTGACCAGCTTAAATTTTAGAAAAATAGTTTTAAGTAGTTCAAAAGTAGTTTTAAATAATTAAAATAGTTAAAATACTTAAAATCTTAAATTGGATTTGAAATAGATAAATTAGTTTAAAATGATTTAAATTGGGTTAATTAGATTTAAAATAGATTAAAATAGTTTAAGTGTTTAAAAATGGTTTACATAGCAGAGTAATTTGGAAAACAAAATAAACAGCTTCAAAACCAATCCATTTCAATTTATAACTTCGCAATTCAAATCAATTTCAATTTCCATTCTACCGATTCAATTTCGATTTCAGTTCAAATCAATGTCAACTTTGACTTCAATTTATTCAATTTTATAATCACTTTCAATTAGTTCAATTCCAATTTATACCGATTTAGAGCTTGGTTTTTTCAAAATATCCATTTATAACACTTAACAAAATTATCCATCAATTTTCGAGTTTAAATCCAAATTTCAAATATGATTCAATTCCAAGCTCGACTTCAAAATATCATTTTTATATCACTTTTACTTGGTAATATTCAAAGCTCGAATTAAGATTAAATCTTTAAACAAATCAATTTTCGAAATTCAATCAAATCCCAATTTTTAAATTTCAAAGGCTCGACTTATATTATTTAACAATTTCTTTTAACCAAAATTTATTTCAACATTCCAAACTCAATTTTTCGATAAATTCGATTTCTATAAATTTATTTCTATTTATAACTTTTAAATCCAAAACATTTAAACAAATTTGAAATCGATGATTTTTTAAAATTATTAATTTAACCAATTCGGTGTCCGTACATAATTTTCTATCCTATGGCCAAGTAATTATTTATTTCAATTAAATGTCAGGGATGTATATATATCACTTGAATCAATCATATTGTAATATGTATGCATAACAGGTTATATATAATCAATAAACATCCAAACATTTAAATATCAACCAATAGCATCCATCGAAATAAATCATCCAATAGACAATACAATTCATAGCAATTTCATAGTTATCAATGTCAGGTAATTTTATTGCAATTCAATTTCAATTTTAACGGTCAATTTAATTTTCAACGGTTAATTCAAATGACAATCTATATGGCAATTAAATTTATCAAACAACGACAAATAAAATTCATAAAACTTCATAATGTCAAATTTAACTAGCATAAAGATATTCAGTACGTTGTGAGCGTTATAAAACACTCACCTTGATTTCAATGCAGTTTCAGCGTTCTATTTCGAATAAAATTAAACGAGCGTTTAATTTTACCCAAAATTCAAACTAGCTCCAAACGACTCCAAACAAGTTTCATTTCGAAGCTCTCGCCATCACGATCGCAACGCAAAAAGTCTCGTCTCAATTGGACCTCGTATGTGAGAGTTATACATTTTATAAGTTATCGACATTTGAATTTATAAAACAATTTATATTATATTTAAATGAATTCATACCCAAAGCAAATAAAGCCCAGCCCACTAACTCCATCTTCCCCAAACGAAGCCTGTAGCCATTTCCTGTGCACAAACTCACCATTGTCGTGCACCATCCTTCACTGATACGAAGCTAGACAACTCCGTTCAACGAACCGATAACGCCATCGATCCTCTCTCCTGAATCTCCACCTCCCCGTACCATCAACTTCGAGCTCGGCCCATCCTATCAAATCGCGACAACCACCCCCTTGCCTTCGTACGCGACCAGGTCGCAACCCCCTAAACGCCGCCGAGCTCTATAAAAATCATGTCGATGATGCTATCTTCGTTGGTGAACTCGAATCAAGGCTCTGTTTCGCGAATCGAAGCCTACATCCTCAATAAATCCTAACCCTAGTTCACAACTCCCACGGCCACACCCAACAATGAGCATACCAGGTCAAAGCAAACGATGAAATAGGATTTTTAAAACTAGTCGGAGATTTTTTTATCGAGTATTGAAGGAGAAATAATTTTTTTCTTTTAAAGCTTGGATTTTCTTTACTGTGACATTGCGTGTGCAGTTATTAAAAGGGAAGAAAAGGCGAATGCGTGTTTGAATGGGTCAAAGGTACAGTGAAAAGATGGGAAAGCAGCTGAAAGGGAGATTGACTAATTAAAATATTTATTTAAATTTTCAAAATTCCTCGATCTACGCAACTAAAAATCTCGAACCCCTATCAGGGCATGCCGCTAGGCGTTCATAGGGTTTACCCCACGTTCCGGACACAATGGAATAGGTTTCAGAAGCTAATTCGATCGTATGTGCGAGTTACGGAAATAAATGACCAAATTTAAATTAAACCGATTAAACGATTTTCTAGGCGTTTTGGCTTGCCCCGGACAAACGGTAAATCCGATTGACATGAAATTTGTAATATTAAAATAATATCATGTTACGGATCCAATGAAATTGGTTTCGTCAAAATCCGAGACTGTTTGAAAAATGGCTATTTTTAACTCGTCAATTTAATATTAAAATATTCAATTTTCACAAATTTACTTTTAATTCGATTTTAAAAGTTCTACAACATCATTATAACTTTAATATGATAAAATAAAATTTTACGAATCATTTCTAATCATATTAAACCCGTTATTCAATTATCTAATAAATTCCAGTTTTAAAATCTTATTAACTCTATTATAATCTCGATATAACTTACAGTCACTTTGGAAACCAATTTGTATCATATTAAATCAAATTTCAACTATTCACTCTATTTTCATATATTAAATTTCAATATCAAATTAATCATATCAAATTTGGAATTTAATTATTTAAACATTTGTAATATTAAATTTTAACAAATTTTATTATTCTTGAATCACTATCCTTTGAGATATTCAAACGAACTTAAAAATTTAACTTTTGAAATGAATTAAAATTATAGAACAACCATTTCCATTATACGGTTATTCAATTCCCATTATTAAATTATTCAATAAATTCCAAATATTAAATTTAAACAATTTCGCTTATCCAATAATTAATTATCTTTTGAAATATTGAAATTGAACTTATAAGATTCAACTTTTAAAACCAATTCACAATTTAGAACACTATTTTCATTTTACAGTTATTCAATTATTCAATAAGTTTTAAATATTTAATTTAAACAATTTTCCCGCTCAATATTCAATATTTGATTTTAAATAAACTTTACTTATCAATCAATTACTCTATTATACCCAATGAATTCAATATTTATTATCCTATTTAACTATTGATTTCAAAGGTATTCACTAAGTAGCATTTATTTTCATTACTTGGATAATCATTGTTGCAATTCATTCTAGTTATTATTATTCCAACGAATTACAAAAAATTTTCCTAACATTAAATCGTGGAATCTTATTAAATTAGCTATTTTAATTATCGAAAATTTACGGGTCGTTACATTAATGGTTCCTTTACATAGTAGATACTTAAATCTTATTTGATAACCTAAATAAAACAATAGTTGAATACACTGAATCCATGGTCCACAATTTTAATCCATTTTCAGTTTAAAGTTGAATTTACAATTCAAGTTAACGATTTATCTTGTTCTGAAAATATTGCTACAATTTTTAACCACTGAAACATCATCCCTGCTGATTTACTTCAAAGTAGAATTAAATAAATTTCACATGAAACTGTGTATGTCAACTTAGAATCTTAGTTTGCCATGTGGTTTATTTATATTGTAAAAAATAATAAAATGAATTTTGATGTGTTTGGAGTATAAAGCTATTTAATTGGTTAATTATTAAGGAAAAGAAGATATTCAAATAGTAGGTTACCACATCTTCTCAGTATTCATACATCTCGGTTTCTTATTTCATTTTCTAATGTTAAACAAAGTATATTATAGAAGCTTCTTGCAAAATTAGGCTATCTTATCATCTCCATATCTTTGGGTATGTGGTTCTTAGGCTCCTCTACTAGCTACCACATTAGGGATTTCTCTACTTCAACTCATTATATTATATTTACACCTGAATTTTATGCAATACCTGGATAAAAATAAGATGGTATTAGGTTGACGTCCTGACTCGCAAGCGCAGAAATGAGATTTGGATGTGGTGCTTGCAGTCCGGTGTGAATGGGATGTCCTTTAAAATTTCATTGAAATTGGCTTTGATATATGATCTTTATTGCATTCATAATGCATATGATTGGATAAGGATCGATTTGTAATTTCTTTACGTTGTCTAGTGGGCTTTGATAATTCATTGTAGTGCATCTCATTACTTTCTAGACTTACATATAGGAATGTTTGGACAATGTTTATTACTTAGATTTCTGCTCATAAAAGGGTTGTGTTCTGATGGTATGATTATGTGGATCCATTGTAGTATAGCTATAAAGCTTAATTTGCTTTGAATATTTATTAAGTAATAGAATTTTAACAATATTTCTTTATTGTTGCAGACTAAAATGCTATAGTTATTTCAATACTCCAGTCAAGCTTGCTCAATACATGTGAATCTATCTCCTATTATCATATGAATATTCACCAAGCTCTTTAATGGTTTGACAACTCTTCTTTAACACATCAATAATGATTTGATATACAAACCTATCAATAATTCCACAAGAATAAAAAATAATATACAACACAGTAAGTGTTAAATAAAAAGTGTGTGAAGCACGGGTTACCATATATATATATATATATATATATATATATATATATATATATAAGTTTAACAAGCTACAATTCATCTTTTGATAACTTCTAAATATAATTCATAAACTAAATATCACCATTGAGATCAGATAAGGTTTCAATCGTGTCAAATGAATAATAGTCTTAGGATTTTTCATAATAATGTGTAAGTCGATAATAAACATCTACATGGTACATTCCTGGGTGGTGATTTGGATCTTAATTGGTCTAAAATAAAAGTAGTATAAATTAAAGGAACAGTTATCTTGATCAAAATGCAAAACAAACTTAAATAATTTTGTATTATTATTTATCACTTATTGTCAACTAGCGTCCCTGCACTTAGAAGTGAACCTAGTAACACTCATAGGCTAAACCATATAATGATATAAACTAAAAATATGTTTGCTTAGGATAAATAATGAAGTTGCAGAAAATAGAAGATCAAATTTTAATTGTAAATGGAAATAAAATGGTAAAAAATAAGGTAACTTAGATAACTTGGTCGAATTGAATTACCAGTATCCACTTCTAATGTTAACGGTAGAGTGGAAGAACCACCGAAATCTTCTTCTTTGTATAGAATAAGGAAAAACATCAGTTAAACATCAACATGGTGTTATACATATGTTAACTCCACTTTTTCAGCAAGGCCGTGATATCAAAAAAAATCAACCAAGAAGCCAATGATAGTTCGTCCCGAAGAATGGTCAACTCAACATCTCAATAAAGCAAGTTCTGTTGAATGGTTTTTCGAATAAGATCCCCTACGGAGGGGGGGTCCAGGGGGTGCCAACCCCCAAGGTTGGGGTGCGATGGCAACGCCACCGCTACGGTGTTCGACCTGCCCGGTCAGGTCGCAGGGGTCCAGGGGGCAGCGCCCCGTCCAAAACGGTATACGACTTAAAGAATGAAGCGACCTGTCTTCTACTCGAGGCCAGCGACCTACAACCTAGTGGTTCCAGCGACCTAACTCTCCTCTTTGAAGGCGACTTATCGACCTAACGAGTTAAAGTGTTGACCGACCTAACGGGTTCAGCATGAAACAGCTTAAGCGAGTTACAGGAAGCCACGACTTAACGACTTAAGAAGTGCCACGACTTAACGACTTAAGAAGTGCCACGACTTAACGACTTAAGAAGTGTAACGACTTAACGACTTAAGAAGTGTAATGACTTAACGACCTATGGGATAAAACTGCTCAACGACCTAATTACTTAAAGGGCCTCGCGACCTAATGAGTTCAGCGATCTAAAGGAGTCCACGACCTAACACATGAAGTGACTTAGTGATCCAACTACTGAACGACCTAGCGAGCTATACAAAACCGAGTTAAGCTATAACTCGTATGAACGACCTATGACCTATATTTGGTCGCGTTCAACCTATTAACTCGCTCAGAAAAGCCGAGTACAACCAGGATGGGCCATAGCTCGTATGCCTTAGGTCATGACTTTCGACCTACGAATTACCATAGGTCGTAGCATCCGACTTACGACTTATGTCCGGAAACACCTATAAATACAGCGTGAGCTCCAAAGGGACTTTTGGGGGGCTCATTCTTCGAAGCGCCGATACTCTGTCATTCTCTCGACTCAAACAGCACTTCAAGCACTCCAAACACCAAAGACGCTACAACAAACTTCAAGAGAAGATCTGGATCATTCAACATGAACTCAAAAGATTCTTCTACATAGAAGTTTGAGCTACTAGTCAAAAGTGTGTTGTAATCGAAGTGCATTGTAAAGAATTGTAATCAAATCATCAATAAAGGAATTTAAAGTGGACGTAGGCTCGATCTTAAGCCGAACCACTATAAAACTGTTGTCTTTTACTACTTTTTTGTGATTTCTCTGCTTATACTTTGTTCCCGTACCAACGGGTGGTGCTTTCACTTAATCTCTCTTTGCATTGGGGTGTTAGCGTCCAATTTTTACGTTAACATTTTTGATGCTTTCACTTAGAACCCAACTCAGGCTATTTTCATCATTGCTTCACAAAAGTTTGTGGAAAGAATCTCTCTCAAAACTAGAAGTCTATCAGAGATAATGGCTCCTGGAAGAAAGAGTAAATTTACCAAATCCGGAGATGCTCATGAGGGAACATCCACTTCCCCAGCACTAAATCAGACAACTCCTACCATTGGAGTCACAAGAGCTGAATTAGATGATGTAGTATCTGGATTGTTCCAACAAATGGATACTCTAAATGCTTTGATGATGGACAGGTTAAACACCCTGCTTGGGGAAAGTCGCCAACGACAAGACAATGAAACAACTTTTGCCGAAGATGCTCGTGACACCCAAGAGAAAGGTATTCCTCCACGATTCGTTGGCACCGCCGCAGGGGCACCTTCCCAAGCTAAAGGTTCAAGGCCACAGTCAACTTTTCGCGAACATTTGCCAAGGCAAACTTCCAAAAGGGCAGCTGACGTCAGCCCGGCGAGGCCTTTGAACGATGAGGAGTACCTATCAGGGGTGGTTCGCTCAATTATGAAAGAAAGCATGCAGAGGCAAGAGGATGAAAAGGATTGGTGGTTTGCTCCGAGCAAGACTCCGTTCACCAAAAAAATCTTAAAAGCAGAGTTTCCCAAGAATCCTACTATCCCGGCCTATCGAGGGACAAGTGACCCTAATCAGTTCCTGTACAAGTACGATTGGCATATGACTGGGGCACGAGCAACAGATGAAATCAAGTGTCGTTACTTTCCGATATACTTAAAGGGAATGGCCTTACTTTGGTTCACAAAGCTGCCAGTTAGATCCATGGATCAATTCTCTGACTTAACCCGAAAGATCAAGGATCAGTTCAGGCTATATGCTACAAAGGCCAAGGATATAATGTCACTCTCCAGTCTAGAACAAAACCCCGGGGAATCTATCAGATCATTCTTAAATCCTTTTAATATAGCCCTAGCTGAAGTCGAGAACGCAGAGCCACAGATGGTTTTGACTTATCTGATGCGGGCTATCGATAAATCGAGTGAATTTGGCAAATGGCTAAAAATGAAGGAGCCAAACTCACTTGACAAATTCTATAAGAAGGCCGACGAGTTTTTGCATTTGGAAAGCTTTCCTGCGCCATCAAAAGCGATCGTGGCCGAAATTCAGAATGTCGGTGTTGGTTCTGATAAAAGAGAGTCTGGAGGATAGAAGAGGAAGAACGTTGGTGGAAAAAAGCAGAGAGACTTGAAGAAAGCTCGTCGCTTAAACCTTCAGACTTTACTCCCTTAACTGATACTCTAGAGAACATCTTTCTCACAACCAAGGATGCTATTGATTGTCCTAAGCCACCTGAGTCGAAGATTGGGAAAAATGCAATGCATAATGGAAGATTCTGTCGGTTCCACAATCAACCTGCTCATGGCACCAATGAATGTCGCCACCTAAGGAATTTGATTAAAGAACTATTGAAATAGAATAAACTTCAACAATATGTAAAGAGAAACAAGAATGGCCCATCCTCATCGACTCAAGGGCAAATACTTCTCGTTCATCAATATGGCTCAAATGAAAGAACTGCAGCGCAGGGATCAGGGAGGCTTATCATTAATGCTATCACAAGAGGCCCTCACCCAGCAGGCGGAAGCTGGGATGAGATTGAAAGATACGCTCATGCCCTAAGAAAAGCCCCGGAGGGAGAAAAAGCTCCTGTTCTGAAAGATGCTGCCATCTAGTCCCCTCACACCGGGATTCAATTCCGAAAGCTTGGGACAACAATAACTTGCATCCATGTTTTACTTTAAGGCTTTGTTACAAATTTGTAAAAGAATGATGGATGTATCATTGTCGTATTAAAAGCCACTGTAAAAACATTGCAAATGAGATATAGGAACTATAAATCTTGTGTTTTCTATTACTATAAAATGCCTGTTTCATTTCGATATGCAAATATCTTGAATATATTGCTAAAATGTCGATTTAATATTGCAGGCAATCAAAGCAAAGCTTACCTAGTCAACACATCACAAAGCTAAGCGATTCCTATAAGTCATTCGGCAAATAAATGTGAAGCCATAAAAAGTTCCAAATTCAATTCCTTCATAAGAAGTGTTCCTCACAAACAGTTGATTCTACCAAAAGGGCACCTTCCCAACGCGAAGGTTCCAGGCCCTTGCTAACCGACGGAGATCGTTTGTGCAAACAGACATCCAGTTGGATAGTTTGGGTCTGCCCTATGGATTCACTTAACAATGAAGAGCACTTCTCTGGAAAAGAAACAAATAACTGGCAAAGAAAAGAACATGGCTTTGGAAATGATAACGAGGAATCGTTGAGGAGCAAATGGTGAAGAGGCATGGGCAAGCAGACAGAAAACACACAAGCCCTCTTCGGAGGCACAAGCCCTCTTCGGAGGCACAACTCTTCGGAGGAAAAAGTCCTCTAATGAGGCACACTTCCCAAGTTTGAAGTGCAAATTAAAGTCCTCCAATGAGGCACACTTCCCAAGTTTGAAGTGCAAATTAAAGCCCTTCAATGAGGCACACTTCCCAAGTTTGAAGTGCAAATCAAAGTCCTCCAATGAGGCACACTTTCCAAGTTTGAAGTGCAAATTAAAGCCCTCCAATGAGGCACACTTCCCAAGTTTGAAGTGCAAATTAAAGTCCTCCAATGAGGCACGTTCCCCAAGTTTGTGAAAAAAAAGAAGCCCTCTAGTGAGGCCCACTTCACCAAGTTGAAGCGCCAAAGCCTTCTTCGGAAGCCTGCTTCACCGTGCCGGAGAATACACTTCTCAAAAAAAAAACAAAAGTGACCATCTTTGAAGGATGAAGTGTAAAAGAAAAAAGAGAAAAACTTCCCAAATACAAGGCACACTCTACTAAAGCAGAATAACATTTCCTTAAAAATGGAAGAATTATTCTCTAAAGCAAGAGTGCAAGCCTTCTCGAAATGGAAGAATTATTCTCTAAAATGAGAGTACAAGTCTTCTTAAAACAGAAGAATTGTTCCCCAAAGTCTCCGCAAAATGGAGAATATTAAAATGAGCTGTGGTACAGGGGTAATGTAATATTGCTACATTAGTAAAAAGCAATACCCAAGCAACACACCACAAGCTCACTGCAGTATCATGCAGAGAAAAATAAAGAAACTTGTATGAAAATGAGGGATAAATACATTCTCAAATACAGACAAAAGTCTGTACAAGTAGGAAGAATCATCTCATTCTAAAAAATTTCATACATGTGCAGGTCCCCTAGATGCAAGTTCCTTTGCGGGAGCTGGGGCACCTGAAGTCTCTGCTTGAAAATCTGGGGCATCATAAAGCTGAGTCAATTAAAAGAGGGCAAAAGTCCGAATTAAGTGCAGAAATTCGTCTTTCAGCAGAAATTTAACGCTCCTCTCCTTAACCGCCACAGCACTTAGTCTTTTAAAAATTGACTTATGACGATGCTGCAAAGTAAAGAACGAAATTAGCACTCAACAACTCGGATTCTGAAAATCTCAGAAATGAAAAAATCCAGCTTGCTCCACTATTTCTTCTTATCAAGAAGACATTCTACATAAAGAACTGAACATTCGAAAGTAAAGGTGCACGTTTCCTAAAAGCGTGTGAAGTGTTGTGCAAAGCTACTTAAATAACAAGTAAATAAAGTAATACTCGAAATAATACTGGTTGGCAAATATGTCAATTCAGAAAATTTCGAGGCTTGTTATTTGAAAATAAGTGCAGTATCAATGCAGATAGCAGTTATAACTGTGTAAATTTTGTGTTGATACTTCATTCAAGATAGTTGATTCGCAACACTTCATCGAATCCATACTAATTTACTTACTGTATAATATCAGTTCTTTGATCTAATCCATCACTCGATATGGGCAATCGGTGATGAGTATATTCGCCCCATTTTCCCGCAAATGTTGCATTTAACAGGTTGTTAAAATAATTTGTAAAGAGATGCAACAAGTTTTGGTCAAAGTTCCATTAAGTCACACTGGTCAAGTTCAAAAGTCTTCAGGTCAAAACAAAGCAAGTTTGCCTAGGTACGAGCTTAGCAGCGACCTAAAAATTAAGTCGCAAGAGGTTAGGTCGTCAATCACTCTCGACCTAGCAACTCGGTAAAGCACGAGTTAAGAAGAATCGAAGCACACGACCTAGTCTCTAGGCGTATACTTCGAGGGGCAAGTGTTAACTCCACTTTTTCAGCAAGGCTGTGATATCAAAAAAATCGACCGAGAAGCCAATGATAGTTCGTCTCGAAGAATGGTCAACTCAACATCTCAACAAAGCAAGTTCTGTTGAATGGTTTTTCGGATAAGATACCCTACGGAGGGTCCGGGGGGTGCCAACCTCCAAGGTCGGGGTGCGGGGGCAACGCCACCGCTACGGTGTTCGACCTTCCCGGTCAGGTCGCAGGGGTCTAGGGGGCAGCGCCCCGTCCAAAACGGTATACGACTTAAAGAATGAAGCGACACGTCTTCTACTCGAGGCCAGCGACCTAACTCTCCTCTTTGAAGGCGACTTATCGACATAACGTAAAGTGTTGAGCGACCTAACGGGTTCAGCATGAAACAGCTTAAGCGAGTTATAGGAAGCCGCGACTTAACGACTTAAGAAGTGCCTCGACTTAACGACTTAAGAAGTGCCACGACTTAACGACTTAAGAAGTGTAACGACTTAATGACTTAAGAAGTGTAACGACTTAACGACCTATGGGATAAAACTGCTTAATGACCTAATTACTTAAAGGGCCTCGCGACCTAATGAGTTCAGCGATCTAAAGGAGTCCACGACCTAACACATGAAGCGACTTAGTGATCCAACTACTGAACGACCTAGCGAGCTATACAAAACCGAGTTAAGCTATAACTCGTATGAACGACCTATGACCTATACTTGGTCGCGTTCAACCTATTAACTCGCTCAGAAAAGCCGAGTACAACCAGGATGGGCCATAGCTCGTATGCATTAGGTCATGACTTTCAGCCTACGACTTACCATAGGTCGTAGCATCCGACTTACGACTTATGTCCAAAAACACCTATAAATACAGCGTGAGCTCCAGCATAACGAGGACTTTTGGGGGGGCTCATTCTTCGAAGCGCCGATACTCTGTCATTCTCTCGACTCAAATAGCACTTCAAGCACTCCAAACACCAAAGACGCTACAACAAACTTCAAGAGAAGATCTGGATCATTCAACATGAACTCAAAAGATTCTTCTACATCGAAGTTTGAGCTACTAGTCAAAAGTGTGTAGTAATCGAAGTGCATTGTAAAGAATTGTAATCAAATCATCAATAAAGGAATTTAAAGTGGACGTAGGCTCGGTCTTAAGCCGAACCACTATAAAACTGTTGTCTTTTACTACTTTTCTATGATTTCTCTGCTTATACTTTGTTCCCGTACCAACGGGTGGTGCTTTCACTTAATCTCTCTTTGCATTGGGGTGTTAGCGTCCAATTTTTACGTTAACAACATACATATATACACACATATGTATACTCACACACATCAATTATTGGCATTCCTGCAAGAAAAGCAGTTAGCTTCCATAATGGTTGAATAAAGATATTAGCAGCTAGCAAATGACTAAAAATTCAAAACCATGATAACAAGTATAAGCAATCATGAATTCTCTTTTTCTAAATATTTTATTAAGTTATTAGTAACCAAAAACAAAGAGCATAAACCATTTATCAATATTGTAGCAGAATAATAATCAAATTTGACTTTTAAGTTGGTTCCATTTCATAATATAAGAGTTTAGGTTTTCAGTTTGTTCCTACCTTAAGGTAGTTTTATTTCTCTTATACAAAAGATACTAATAATCACTTATTATGCAGCCTTTTCAAATTGTCATATAAATAATTTCAAAAACACAATTGATCATAAAATTTATATGTATTTTTATTTTTATAGGGAAATCAATGCTATAATTAGAATCAAATGACTACGTACAAATAGTGTTAAGCGGAAAAGAAAGGTCATAACTAAACAAAAGCTAGGTAGATAACATGGCTTCCTTTAATTATACAATATTCACAAAGTGGATGTTAATTCATTAACTTCTAACTGAAGTTGGAAGATAATATAAAATAAGTTCAATTAATTTATATATACTCTGCATTGAAGAAAAAAAATCATCCTTGCTAAGTAAAAACCTCAAGGAGAAGACTAAACGTTAAAAATGTAAACTATCTTCAACAAAACCCTGAACATAAGTGTTATAGTGTGTAACAAAAATAATTGCATTTGAAACATAAGGATGGATCTTATAAAACTTGCAAGAAAAAGTGTTTTGAAATTATGCAATATTTCGGCTTAAGGCTGACCACAAAGACCAGAGTTCTGCCTCACACCACAAACTCCAATTTAATTTATCCTACGTGACACCAATATCTTACAAAAATGCAACACCATTGTTCCAATATTTATTTATAACATGTAGAAATAGCCCATTTTAAAAAGCGTACCTTGAGTATGAATGTTAAACTATTTAATGGGTTGAACTAAAATCTTCTTTTTGAGTTTGAAAAGTATTCCAATAACTAAGTCAGATCACAATTTATTTTAAGAGCATACGATTTTGAATCGATAAGCAAATTAAATTACTGAGAAAAAATTGGAAATAACTTAGAATTAAAAAAATGAAAATTATTTTTTATGGAAAACTCATTTATTCAGCATGATATACGTCAAACCATAATAAATATATATTTTTTCATTGCATTTTGAAGCTAAGAAATAGAAGCATAGCTTTAAATTATAATCATTCAAGCATTTGATATTGTCAACTAAACATGCAAATGAGAAAGGAATTTTCAATAATGCTACTGCATTTTTTTAATTCCCAAAATAGTTGTGACCCATCATTAGTTAAACCTAAAGGGAAAACAACAAAGATGCAATACCTTAAAAGTAGGTGATTTAACATCGACAAAGAGGAGAGGTGCAACATCGCATCTTGCAGGGCATAACGTCATCGTTTGACGTCTTCAAATGAGATACAGGATCTACACTAATAAAGTGAGCATTCATTACCTAGAGAAGAGGAATCTTGGTTTGTTTAGATTTATACCAATCATAATAGGATTGGGCGTGGATTGGAGTGGACAGTAGAGGGTGAAGTTGGTATTAAAGGGTTTGTGAAGAAGATAATTTTGATGGATGGAAGAAGAATTGGTCAGCTTTGGTTTCACTTCTAATAAATTTGATATATCCAAATCTTAATTGAGCAAAAATAAACAATGAAGGATATTTTATCTACAAAGAAATCAATGGTCAAAAACAATATAGACTAGAAAATTTTAAGGTCTAGGATTCCATATTATGTTAGATCAAAGAAGAAAAATGATATTTGAATGGATTGTAAGAGAAATATGAAAAAGGGGAGAGTGATTTAGGGTTTCAGAGTGAAGGATGAAAGGAAGAGGTTTGCGGTAAACTCTAGAATAGGAAAATGAGAGGGAGACTGCTAAATTTTCATTACTGGTTTCAATATGGGAATAGCATGAATAGTGCGTTATATTTAACTCTACACATGTGATAAAGGACTAATTAAAGCAAGTGGAATTTTAACACAATCCTCCTTTGCTATTGATGAACCGTTTTCTTGTAGTGGTCCCATGACTGACCCAGAGTTTATTTTCCTTTTCTTAAACTCTGGGTGCCCGAATTTTGCCAGGTAGCCTAGTAATCAGTTTTAGTTTAGAAGAAAGCTGGACGGAGCTCGAAGCATGGAGTTAGAAGATTTTACTAAAGATTTTTGTCTATTTCCATCACACTCTTATACTATAGTATGCCACATTTGTAAGGACAGAAATTTATAACTGTCCATGTTTTTAACTTTGATAAATGTATTTTAATTTCCACTGCAAAGTTTTTATTAAAATAACATATGTGAGATTCTATTTTGTATTTATTTTTATTTCTCACCCTTGAGAATCCGCTTCTCCGATACTTGGATTTACGGCATGTGAATATTAAGGATGTATTAATGTCGATTTTTGGGAGTCGAAGAAACGGGTCCTCACAATGCGTTTATAACTTATCGAATACTGGAGCAAATCTGACAATAACGTATCCGATGAATACCTATTTCTATTTTATTCAAAAAACTAATATTTATACAACGATCATATGCTGTACTTGTCGGACATGGCCAACTTAATCTTCAAAGGGGTTTCCTTAATAGTACTATATTGATAACAATGACATTATTGAATAATTTCATAACAATATAATTGATCAAATGATGTACGAATTATCATACCAATGAATATATGCCAATGATCGTATTATAATGAATTTAAATTAAATATCGAATCTATATCACGTATGAACCTAATCAAATCATAACATTGAATAAAATATGAATTCAAGAATTAAATCATACCATCGGAGGGTTTGGTGTAAGGTGGAGGGCGATGCTTGTGGCATAGCTGGCTTGTGTTGCTTGCAGTAGTGCTTAGATATGGGTGTGATGCTTACAGTAGTGCTTAAGAGGCGATGCTTGCAGATATGGTATGGTACTTGAAGAGAGGCGGCTATTGATTTGGAGATGGATGTCGATTCTTGTAGCTAGTTGCTTTGGAAAGGCAGCAACGTCGAGTTGGAGGTAGGGCATCAATTTATAGTTGATGGCATCAATTTTGATAAAGCGGATACAAGGCAGCGGTGGCCATTTTTTTATATTATATTACGATGCGATGAAGGAAGCATCGATCTAGGGGTATATAGTTGAGTACGATGCCTTGTTGATGCCCTGCCGACATCATTTAAAAAGTGTTGGTGCTTAATCATAGGCATTGGTTTGCCAACGCCTTGTCAACAACTTAGCGATGCCTTATATTTAGGATCGGCGGGGTATTGGTAATACCAGGTAGGTAATTGGTGCTTTTTCTAGCAGTGATATGATCTCCTAGTGTCTTCAAAACCTATTACAGAACCAAAAACACTCTCTAATATTCTTCCATAGTTATTTCTGAAAAAAATTGAAAAGTTCTCATACACAAAAGAGGAAAATATATGGTTCTGGCCATAACCGGTAAACAAATTAAGTGATAATTGGTCGATTTATTATTCAGTAATTAGACAACAAATTCTCAACTAGTTGTGTACCGATTAAAGGAAATCTGCATATTTTTCTTCTTAGATCATTGCATCCCTTTATTAACAAATCTGCATCTCATCTAAAAATTCAACATTTGAAATTTTGCTTCAATAGATGAATCCTTGACCTTCTTTGAAACAATGCAATCCCTCAATATATCTCTATATCTTTATAAATACTCTTGATCTCCAAATGTAAAATTTACTTTCTAATTTTCTATAATTTCAGTTTTGAAACACTATTATGATCTCTGCTTTCAAACTATCATTTTGTTTTCAATTCCATCCCTTACTGATACAATAAACTCACATACCTCTTGTACGTTCAACTCAAGATCATCTAATGGTCACTAAGAATAGTCTACAACAGATCTTTATATTTGGATTTGAAGGTACTGTTGTAGTGTCCTTAAACAGTGTAGTTGAAGCTATTTTTTTTATCAAGTGCATTCACAATGGTGTAAAAGTAAGATATTTCTAAAAAAAAAAACTTTCCTTTTATTAATCTATGCCAGATCTTATTTTATGTTTACATGAATAATATATTTTCATTAAATCATATCTATGGTTATTAATAAAGGAGTCTGATGTTTTAACAATTTATTCAATTTATATTAAAACTTTTAAGTTTGCATATTATGGTTTACCTTTATTAAATATAATATATGTCATTATCTTATTTTAATATAATTAATTTTTGTACTTTAGTTTCAAATATGTTCGCATTTACAATGTAAACATTATAACCGTAATCAATATGCTAGACTAGCCTAGTTTGTACAAAAAAGGAATGGATGTACATGTGTATAGTTAACCATTGGGATCTATGGTTAATATATAAGGGTATAATGTAAAGATATGATGATTTTACTCACATGTTTACATATATACATTTATACATATTTGAATTTGTATACGAACAATATTATTTTGAGCATTAGATATTTTAATAATATATATTTATATTTATTTATATACATACAAACATATATAAATATAATTTTTTGTCCGGCAAACGA
The DNA here is from genome assembly GCA_030765085.1 of Allium cepa. Taxonomy (NCBI): domain Eukaryota; kingdom Viridiplantae; phylum Streptophyta; class Magnoliopsida; order Asparagales; family Amaryllidaceae; genus Allium; species Allium cepa. Next base: position 32,975,258 of record CM060929.1, read on the forward strand.
ATATATGTATATAAAACTTTATTTTTGATTTAAATGTATATGCATATATAAATAAATAAATGGCCGTATGTATAAAACTTATACATATTAGATATCTTGTTTTATTGAGAATTTAAATTTTAGATTTACTTTTGACCAATTCAAATATTTTAAAATTTAAAAGAATTCTTTTTGGTCGAGAATACTAAATCAATTTTGTTTTTACATTCGGCAGTGAGGTATTTACTGTAAATTTTTATATATTTTTTTAATTATATAAAAAATATTTAAATTGAAACAGCAAATACCACACCCCTGCTCGCGTTGCCACTGGCACCGCCACCATCGACCGGCCTAGCGAACAACTCCAAACCACCCACACCTCGTCGAAACCAATCACGAACGTGAACACTAGCTTCCAATGCCCATCGTGCTTTGCCATCACCTGGCACCGCATCCAAGTCGACGTCATAGCGCCTCGACTTCAGCCATCAAATCGCGATAGTCGCCACTCCTCATACCCGCGAGCCCTACCACTACGGAGAACAAACTCCTCGATTCGATTGAGCAATGAGTTTATTTGAACTGGAAAGGAGCGGCCATTTTCTTAGCTTCTAGTTTACCTTTATTTTATTTTGAATCTCGGCTGTTTGATTTTTCTAGTTTTTGATTTTGAATCTCCCCCATTATTATTTGTGACGACCCAGAATTTTGAACAATTTAAAATGGAATAATTAATTGATTTTAAATGTTTAAAGGTTAATTTTAACTTGAATTCCAAATATTAATATTTACTTGATAATTAAATTATTGAATTATATAATTCAAAACTGGGTAAAATGTTGAATCTGGAGTTTTAAGCCTGTTAAAAATAATTTGAAGGCTTATAAAATTTATAATGATGATACTGAAGATAATAGAATGGTTGAAATTTAATTTAAAGGTAATTTGTTTAGTTTTGAAATTATATCGTTTAAATCGATATTTAAAAATAGCCTTCAGAGGCACAGTCTAAGAATTTGACGAAACCAATTCCATTGGATCCGTAATAATTTGTTATTATCGGATTTCAATTTCCATAGCAGTCAGAGTTGTCATTTGACCCTGGCAGCTCATAACGCTTAGAAACTATTTTAATCGAATTAATTTAAAATTGATCGTTTTCTTCTGTAACTCGCGCATACGATTAAACTAGCTTCCGAAACACGTTCCATTGTGTCCGGAACACTGGTAAAACCTTATAAGTGTCTATCGGCATGTTTGATTCGGGGTTCGGGATTTCGCGTTATGCAACGAAATGTTTTCAATATTTAATTATTTAATTAACACACGTACTCAAGAAGCTTCCCCAAATCTCTATCTTATCCCCGTCCTATGAAAATTGCTGTATGCATCCTCGATTTATTGGTCGACTGTGTTTCGAGTGCCGATCGTGTGAGAGGGTGTAACGACCCAGAATTTCTGTCAATTAAAATTCGTATATTTAGTTAATTTTAAATATTAATAAGTGAAATTTATAAGTCGAATAAATTTTATTTCGAATAATTGGATTTAATTGAATAATTAAATCGATAATTTAATAGTTGAAAATACAGAAATAATTGAAAATTGGGTTAAATATGATTGAAAATGATTTGTAAAATTTTATTTTATCATGTTGGAGTTATAATGATGTTATAGAACTTTTAAAATCGAATTAAAAGTTAATTTGTGAAAATTGAATATTTGAATATTTACTAGTGAAATTAGCCATTTTTCGAATAGTCTCAGAATTGGACGAAACTAGTTCCATTGGATCCGTAATAGTTTGTTACTATCGGATTTCAATTTTCATGTCAATTGGAGTTTTCGTTTGACCGTGGCAGCTCGAAACGCATCGAAATTGTTTTAATATTAACTTGGCGAGTTAAAATAGCCATTTTTCGAACAGTCTCAGAATTGGACGAAACTAGTTCCATCGGATCCGCAATGTGATATTATTGTATGGTTTCAAATTTCGTGTCAATCGGATTTAACGTTTGTCCGATGCAAGCCAAAACGCCTAGAAATTTGATTTACCGATTTAATTTTTAAATCGAACGTTTATTGCCATAACTCGCACAATGATCGAATTAGCTACCGAAACACGTTCCATTGTGTTCGAAACGCGGGGTAAACCTTAGAAACGCCACCCGACACGCTTCGTTTGGAGTTCGGAAATTCCGGGATGAATAGTGTTCGTAGAATTTTCTATATAATCCCCTTATATTTCATTTTTCAAAAAATTAAAAACCCTAGGGTTTCATCTTTAGGCCGCCGCCTCCAATAAACACCAATGGCCGAAAAACAATCACCTTCCCCTCCAATTATCCTCCAATCCGTAAATATTTAGCCGAAACTTCCAACTAACAAATTGAAGAGCTCGCCAAGTACTTCACATCCAACGATGGATTTGCGTTGAAGTAGCTCGGATTCGTCATAATCGGCCAGGGAAGGGCGTGCGTTTCATCACGTTTTTCTTGTGCCTAGGGTGGCCGAGCTCGCCACTGTCAGGACTGGAGATGGAGTTGCCGAAGGCCTACGCGTTGGCCAAGCTTGATCGGCTTGGAAGTGATGGATTTGGTGGCGGCTATTAGGGTTTGGAGGCAAGGGTTGGGTTCGGCCGTGCTGTGCAAACGCGTGGGGAAGAAGAATAGCAGGGGCGGCCTGATGCGCTGGATTGCAAGGATGTACGGTGGATGATGGTAGTTAGGTTTAGAAATTTAAAATTAAGTTGTAAATTTTATATTAAAAATTCGTGTAACTTTAAAAATTCGTATCTTTTTCATACGAGGTCGAAAACGCACGAAACCTGTTGCGTTGGGTTCGTATGGACGAACACTACGCTATGGAATTTGATTGGAGTCGTTTGGAGCTAGCGAAAATTTTGGGTAAAATTAAACGTCCGTTCAATTTTATTCGAAATAAAAGCTGAAAACGAAATTGAAATCAAGGTGAGAACTTCTCACTCAATCGAATAGGTTTCGATTTTTATTTTAAATAGTTAGATTTAAAATTGTTGATTGTATGTTTGAATGATGACTGTTATCTATTGACTGTTAAAATAGACATTATACGCCGTTAGTAAGCGGAGGTTATTTATTAAAAACATATACCGCGAATATTTCACAGTACAGTGAAATTGGTATTATTTATGTACTTGGAGTTGATTTCCTGCATTTATAGCGGATGAGATCCTATTGCACCGTCTATTAAGCAGATAATAGTTTAAATCCCATATACCGCGATAATTTCGTAGTGGAACGGAATTGGTATTGTGCTAACATCTTTGGATGCAAAAGAACAGGTTGGAGGGATCCAACTGGATTCCTCAACAGTATTTATTTGATTTTGAAAATTTTGATATTCGTTGATTATCATATACAGATATATGATGTCGTTATTGTCGTGATTGACTATTTGGTGTGCAGCATCATTGGGCCAAATTTTGGAATTTTAAAATGATTTTTTTGAAAGTATACGTTTAAAAAATATTTTTGGAATTGATTCATTTTAACGTTATAATTTTAAAGTTATTAAAATTATGATTTTTGAGAAATATAGTTAAAAGTTGATTTTTGAAAATATGAGGTAAATGAATTTATAAAATAGTTTAAATTGGGATTTTTGAATTTATTATAATAAGTTTAAATATTGGATTTATGAAATTTGATTATTTTATAAATCAAAGAAAATGGGGAAATTATAAAGGAGTTTAAAGATGTTTTAAAATAATAATATAAATTGATTTATATAAAAGATTATAAATTGATATTTATAAATTAAAAATACTTGAAATTATAAAACGAGTTTCCATAAGTGTTAGAATGAATTGTAATTGAATTTCATAAATGAATGAAATTTATAGAATCATAAACGGTGAAGTTATAAATGGAATTTTATAAGCAGTAGGTTTATAAAATTTGTAAAGTTATTTAAAAGAATAAATTTGGGTAAATAAATGAATCTTATAAGTTATAAGATTTATAATTTGGGAAGTTTAAAAGAACGATTTTGTAAACAAATAAATTGTAAGTATTTAACTTATAATACGAACTTTTAGTATATAATTGAGATATAAATTGAGATAGGTTAATAAAGGTGATTTATAAAAGGAAGTTGTTATGAAATAAATAGAAATGGAATTTATAAACATTGTTTTATAAATCCGCAAACGACTTATTTTGATAAGTAAATTGTTGTAACTGATTAATGGTGTTATATTCACGTTTTAGACAGTGAATAATCCTTTAAAATAAAATGTACAGAAATGATGAAATTGGTTAACGAAGTATATTCACGTTTTTGAATAGTGAATAATATGTTAAAGAAATTATTTTGGATGTGATGTTTCAAATAGGATTAAAACGATCTAACGATGTTTTTAAAATGTGTTAAGATTCGAAACCATAGATTTCAACATTCATTGTTGAAATAGACTTTTTCGAGAAATAGAAGGAAATGGTGGACTATAACACTATTGTTATAGTAAAGGATTTCCAAAAGGAAATGTTTTATTTGGTATTGGGATTTATATATCTATCTTAATTTCGAATCCCTATACTAGTGATTTTGGGTCGTCGTAACAATGTTTTACGTAACATTCGTTTTGGCCCAAATAAATATGTTTAAGAGAATGATTTCCTTAAAGAATGAAATATATACTTAATTTCGATTTAAGCATATTGAATATTTTCCAAGTGTTGAAAATAAATAGATTTGTGAATTACTTATTAATAAATAAGTATGGAAATGTTTTTCCAATGTGAAATGAAACGTTTTGAGAATTTATCTTTTTGAAGATAAATTGAAAATGAATAATTGAAATTGTGTATTCATAAATATTTTGGAATATAAATTCACTATGGAATTTATAAATGAAAAGGGGAATTTGTTTAAAAATAAACGTTGATTTATTTTTGAAGTGTGGGAATTAATTTACGGATTTAGAACGTAAATATAAAGTAAATCGTTAAGGATTTATTTAATGGGTTTAAATGAACCATATTGAAATGAAAGTATTTTCGCATAAGATGAAAAGTGATTTGAAAATTGTTTTCAAATGGTTGAAGTGTGAAAATTAAATACCTTGTAAAGATATTTTTTTTGGAAAATAAATAATTTGGAAAATTATTTGGAATCTGGTGATGTTGTGCATATCCATTGATAGTTCAATAACCGACTATCAATATTTACCTTTGAATGGGTATTTGTTGCGATTTGCTTGAATTTAAATGCCACACTTATTTTTAAATAAGCGCTCACTATTCGGATTAGCCGGGAAAGGACCTTGGGGTCGTATAACCCATTCCAAATATGTGATACGTCATTATGAATTGCATTTGAAGACCGGTGTTGAAGACCGGATATTTTCAAAAGCGAAAGGACAACTCGTCGAATGTCTTTGCATCGACTGGTCCCCGGTATAGAGACTCCATATGTGATGGGAAGTCCCGACGTGATTAGTGAATATCCGGATTGCAAGGACTTCTTTGTAAGTGCCTTCGGTTCTGTTCGATCCTGGAACAGACTTGTATGGATTGTACGTCTGACATTACAAATTGAGACATAAAGCTGATTTCTTTCAAATATATTTCTTTTGGTGGCGGAGAATTTATTCTCTTAGCTTAACACCCTTCTCTGAGACGTACGAGCTCAGAGGTTATGTAGTTGATGGTTATCAGCGATATATTCCCAATTTGGTAATGTGACATGCTGAGTGTTGCTGTGAAATGATCATTGTTTGATCATTTGTGATATGACCATTTGTTTGATCATTTATCTTTGTGATCATTACTTTGATCATTTGTTGACCCAAAGCATGGCTTTATACAAAAGCGTGGCTTTGTGGACGAGACTTCGTCGGACCTCACACCCCGAAAATGGTCAAAACAAGAAGGATGCGGCAAGCTTATTAGGGGTAGCGCCCTTTAGTGTATGTCATTCCTTCTGGATAGAGGTGGTATCATGGTATGGAGCCCAGATACTTAACCTATGTTGTTGCTGCAAACTTATTACTTTGTGGTTGTTGGAAATCAAGGATCCTCGGATGTAGATCGGTTACGATCGGAGGATGACATATTCGTGTCAGTAGTTACCCAGTTAGGGTAACCCGGCCTTGTGTTGGTAGAGATCCGGTTTGGTTCTCGGCACGTCATTCCGTAGACGTTTCCATGTGGCAATGGGAAGTTCCTTGGCCTGACCATTTGTTGGAAATCCAAAGAAACAATACGAGCCTTGTACGGTTTTAGTTGTAGAACCTGCTTCCTCAGGAGGTAGCTATAGCAGGCATAATATAATGGTACCTATGCTGGCTAAGATTTATATCTTTATTTTCGAAATGAATTTTTTCCTACACTATGCACTTGTAATAATATCAAGTGTTTTTTTAATGCGTATCAAGCATCTTTGACTATCATAAGGAGAAATCTCCTCCAAGTCTGCGTTTGTATTATGTGTGTGGTGGGAGGTCTTATGGTAGTCTCAATTTTAAAAGCACTGCGAATTGACTTCAAAAATATTCCTCTATTTTGTTTTTGAAGATAAAAATAAACTGTTTTGAGTTCTCACACCAGTCTTTCTCATTTTAGTGAAACATGATGGGGGGTTCTCGCTTCGCAGTTAGGTGGCATCTCCATCTCCAAAGCTCCAATTCCGAAATAGCTCGAACTCCCAATAACGATGCACTAAGCTAAGCAAGACTGGTGTGATCCAAAGACTGAATTAACTCCAGATAATCTACTAAACCTGACTATCTGAAAAACCCAACTCTAGAATGCTCGTGTAGAAAATAATAAGCACCCTGAGTTTAGGAAAGAAATAATAACTCTGGATCAGTCATGGGACTGGTGTGAGCAACAAAAACAGTTTATCTTTTAAAAGAATCAACAAAAGATTTTAAAGTCAATTCGCAATGCTTTTTGAAAATGTGACTACTCTAAGACCTCCTACCACACACACAATGCAAACGCAGACTTGGAGGAGATTTCTTCTTATGTTAGTCAAAGATGCTTACTACGCAAAATCAAATCATTCGATTATTATTATTAGTGCATAGTGTAAAAAACATTTCGAAAGTAGAATATAAATCTTAGCCAGCACAGGTACCATTATACTATGCCCGCTATAGCTACCTCCTTAGGAGGCAGGTTCTACAATTTGCAATCGTAAGGGTTCGTATTGTTTCTTTGGATTTCCAACAAATGGTCAGGCCAAGGAACTTTCCATTGCCACATGAGAACGCCTCTGGAAGGACGTCCTCGAGAACCTAACCGGATCTCTGCCAACACAAGGCCGGGTTACCCCAATTGGATAACTACTGACACGAGTATGCCATCTCCCGATCGTAACCAACCTTTATCCGGGATCCCGATAACCAACAACCACAAAGTAATAAATTTGCAGCAACAACATAGGTTAAGTATCTGGGCTCCATACCATGATACCACCTCTATCCAGAAGGAAATGCACATATCCTAAGGGGCGCTACCCCCAATAACCTTGCCGCATCTTTCCTGTTTCGACCACGGGGTGTGAGGTTCGACGAAGTCTCGTCCACAAAGCTACGCTTTTCACAAAGCCATGCTTCGATCAACAAATGATCAGCAACACTCAGCGTGCCACATTACCAAATTGGGACTATATCACTGATAACCTTCAACTACATAAGCTCTGAGCTCGTACGTCTCAGAGAATGGTGTTAAGCTAAGAGAATAAATTCTCCGCCACCAACAAAAATGTATTTGAAAGAAATCTGCTTTATATCTCAATTGTAATGTCATACATACTATCCATACAAGTCTGTTCTGGGTTCGAACAGAACCGAAGGCACTTCCAAAGAAGCCCTGGCAAATTCGGATAATCCCTAATCATGTCCGGACTTCCCATCACATATGGAGTCTCTATATCGGGGACTAGTCGATGCAAAGACATTCGACGAGTTGTCCTTTCGTTTTCGAAAATATCCGGTCTTCATCACCGGTCTTCAAATGCTATCCATAACATCGTATTACATATTCGGAATGGGCTATATGACACAAAGGTTCTTCCCCGGCTAAACCGAATAGTGAGCGCAATATTTACAAGAAATATATGGATATTGGGATTTCAGTTAAGTCACAACTTATTACCCAAAACTTTTCTTGAAATGGTTTAAACAAATTACCATTTCTAATCTTTTAAACAAAAAGATTCATTTCATAAGGTTCACTCCATTTCATAAAGATCCATTCGTAGATTTCAAAACAATTTCCATTTCAATTGGATTAACTCGTTAAATTTTTAAATCAAGATTTAACTTATAGCTTTCAAACCCATTTTCAAAGATTCATTCATATTTTGGAAAATCATTTTTATTTTAAATTTGAAATCCTTTCAACAAAAATTGGAAGTTTATTTCTTATGTGAAAGCTTTTATTATTTGAAAACAAACAGTTTTCATTTCAGAAAAATCCAATTATATTTATACGAGTTAAAGCCCTTGAATTATATTCACATTCCCAAATCAATACTTTTAAAATAGTTTAACCCATATATAACTGGTATAACATCTTTTAATCCCTAGTTTCAAATAATTTCAAATCTTGAATTTAAGTTTAAATCAAATTATTTAAACTTCATACTTTATCAAGTTATTCAAAATAAATATCATCTTTGAAATTCCATTTCAAAAGTTTTTCACTTTAAACCCAATCCATTTCCAAAACATTTGAATTCAAATTGTCTATTTAAAATCGTTTCAAAAATCTGTGACTTAATCGATTTCCTCGTGAAATCCATATTGGTGTGTGTATAAGTGTGGTCCAGGGGTTTAACACAATAGTGCAACATCATTCAATCATCACAGATTAAAACACAGAAATATAGTTGATAAGCGATATAAACTATAACGCTTATCTTCATTCATAGATCCACAGATAATATACAGATGTATCATCAATAAATGAATAAATTATACATACCACAATTTACAGAATAAAATATCACAGATCAGATAGGACAATCAATTCAAGGCATCTCATACAATACAATCATTCATAAGTAAGGCCAAATATTCAATAGTCATTTATACGTAGGATTAATTAATCGTTTAATCCTAATCAATTCAATTTATTTCCAAGTAAATTTATTACTTATGAATTAATTATCTAATAATGATTTATTAATTACAAATCATCTGATATAAATTTATTTATCAAACACTTTAATAAATTAAATTATTCTTAATTAATCATATTAATTAAATCAACCTTTTAACCCAATTACATAATTAATTAATTTTAATAAATCAAAATATCCAAAATTAATTACAATAAGTGATTAATCCTTAATTACTCTTATTAAGTAATTACATTTAAAACAATTTATAACTGATTATCTAAATTAATTAATCTAATTAATTATCAAAATTAATCACATTAATTTAATTACTTAATAATCTCTAGTTAATTTATCTTTATTAACTAATAACATTTCCTTATTTCTTAAGAAATTATCTTAGATTAATTATTATTAATCATCCCTAATTATAAATTAATCTAAATTATAAATTTAAAATCAAATAAATCATTCTTTCATTACCATATTAATTAAATTAACCTTTTAAACCAATTTCATAATTAATCATTCTAATGAACTTAATAATTTATGAATTACAAATCAATATGTTTCATTAACTATAAAGATAATTTATTCTTATTAATGATTTTATTTATTACTTTCTTATATTTGAAAATATTAATTTTAAATTTACTTTTAAGATTTCATGTTAAAGTAATATTAATCATCTCAAAGAAATTCAAAAGAGTTTAAACTCAATCATTTATTTCCAAAACATTTTATAAAATATACTGGAACATTTTTAAGTTTAAACAGAAACAGGTTTTGAAACCTGTACCACATCTTATATGTGAGGACCCGCAAATCCGTACTCCTTGAATATACACTAATCTCCGTTGATTAACTCAAGATGAACGAAAATACGAATTCTCAGGGTTTTAAGAAAAAGAAAGAGAAGAAAAGGATAAAAGAAGAGAGAAAAGATAGAACAGAACAGAAAGAAAACAGCAGAACAATATCAGAATCTCACAATCGCAGCGGAACAACATATAATATATAAATGAATAATCTTTAAACAAAGAACTATATCAGTTATTACATTACATTTCATTACATCATCAGAGTGTACAGCTATCAAACAACAACAACAGCGGAAAAGAAATACTATATACTAGATGATACGCCATGCCATCCACCTTGCCTCCAGCAACTCCTGAATTCCAGAATATCCTGATAAACCTTAACTCTTGACTGCTTGTGTGGAAATTGGTGGGTACCCAGAGTTTAGGAAGGAAAACAGTAAACTCCAAGCCAGTCATGTGACTGGTGTGAGAACTAAAACAGTTTGTTTTTAAATCAAAGAATAGAATAATTTTAAAGTCAATTCGAAATGCTTTTAAAAAAATGAGACTACCATAAGGCCTCCCGCACACACACACACAATGCAAACGCAGAATCGGAGGAGATTTCTCCTTATGATAGTTAAAGATGCTTGATACGCATTAAAAAGAAACATTTGATATTATTACTAGTGCATAGTGTAGGAAAAATCATTTCGAAAGTAAAGATATAAATCTTAGCCAGCATAGGCATTTCGCACTTATGCCTACTATAGCTACCATCCAAACAGTGGTGACCACCATAAGTGAATGATAGGTTCTACAACTAAAACCGTACAAGATCGTATTGTTTATTTAGATTTCCAACAAATGGTCAGGCCAAGGAACTTCCCATCGCCACATGGAAACGCCTGTGGAATGACGTCCCGAGAACCAAACCGAATCTCTGCCAACACAAGGCCGGGTTACCCCTAACTGGGTAACTACTGACACGAATATGCCATCCCCCGATCGTAACCGATCTACATCCGAGGATCCTCGATTTCCAACAACCACAAAGTAATAAGTTTGCAGCAACAACATAGGTGAAGTATCTGGGCTCCACACCATGATACCACCTCTATCCAGAAGGAATGACATACACTAAAGGATGCTACACCTAATAACCTTGCTGCATCCTTCCTGTTTTGACCATTTCCGGGGTGTGAGGTCCGACGAAGTCTCGTCCACAAAGCCACGCTTGGTACAAAGCCATGCTTTGGGTCAACAAATGATCAAAATAATGATCACAAAGATAAATGATCAAACAAATGATCATATCATAAATGATCAAACAATGATCATTTCACAGCAACGCTCAGCATGTCACCTTACCAAATTGGGAATATATCGCTGATAACCATCAACTACATAACCTCTAAGCGCGTACGTCTCAGAGAAGGGTGTTAAGACAAGAGAATAAATTCTCCGCCACCAACAGAAATGTATTTGAAAGAAATCTGCTTTATATCTAAAAATGTAATGTCAGACACGTAACCGTACAAGTCTGTTCCAGATCGAACAGAACCGAAGGCACTTACAAAGAAGTCCTTGCAATCCGGATATTCACTAATCACGTCCGGACTTCCCATCATATATGGAATTTCTATACCGGGGCCATTCGGTGCAGAAACATTCGACGGTAATCCTTCCGTTTTAAAAAAAATATCCGGTCTTCAACACCGGTCTTCAAATGCAATTCATAACGACGTATCACATATTCAGAATGGGTTATACGACCCCAAGGTCCTTTCCCGGCTAACCCGAATAGTGAGCGTTTATTCAAAAATAAGTGTGGCATTCAAATTCAAACAAATCACAACAAATACCTATTCAAAAGTAAATATTGATAGTCGGTTAATGAACTATCAATGGATATGCACAACATCACCAGATTCCAAATAATTTTCCAAATTATTTATTTTCCAAAAAATATCTTTACATTTTAACCATTTGAAAACAAATTTTCAAATCACTTTTCACCTTTACCACTTTTGAAAACAAATTTCAAACATTTTCCTTATGCGAAAATATTTTCATTTCAACATGGTTCATTTAAACCAATTAAATAAATCCTTAACGATTTACTTTATATTTGCGTTCCAAATCCAAAAATTAATTCCCCTTTTCATTTATAAATTCCATAGTGAATTTACAATTCCAAAATATTTGTGAATACACGATTTCAATTATTCATTTTCAATTTATCTTCAAGGAGATAAATTCTCAAAACGTTTCATTTCTCATTGGAAAAACATTTCCATACTTATTTATTTATAAGTAATTCACATATCCATTTATTTTCAACACTTGGAAAATATTCAATATACCTAAATCGAAATTAAATATGTATTTCATTCTTTAAGGAAATCATTCTCTTAAACATATTTATTTGGGACAAAACGAATGTTACGTAAAACAGCGTTATGAGAACCCAAAATCACTAGTATAGGGATTTGCAATTAAAATAGATATAAATCCCAATACTATACAAAACATTTCCTTTCGGAAATCATTTCCTATAACAACAGTGTTAGAGTCCACCATTTCCTTCGGTTTCTCGAAAACATCTATTTCAACAATGAATGTTGAAATCTATGGTTTCGAATCTTAACACATTTTAAAAACGTCGTTGGATCATTTTAATTCTATTTAAAAACATCACATCCAAAACAATTTCTTTAACATATTATTCACTATTCCAAAACGTGAATATACTTGGTTAACCAATTTCATCATTTCTATACATTTAATTTGAAAGGATTATTCACTAATCTAAAACGTGAATATAACTCCATTAATAAGTTATAACAATTTACTTATCAAAATAAGCCGTTTGCGGATTTATAAAACAATGTTTTTAAATTCCATTTCTATTTATTTTATAACGACTTCCTTTTATAAATCTCCTTTATTAACCTATTTCAATTTATAAGTCAATTATATACCAAAAGTTTATATTGTAAGTTAAATGCTTACAATTTATTTGTTTACCAAATCGTTCTTTTAAACTTCCCAAATTATAAATCTTATAACTTATAAGATTCATTTATTTACCTAATTTTTTTTAATAACTTTACAAATTTTATAAACCTACTGCTTATAAAATTCCATTTATAACTTCACCATTTATAATTCTATATATTTCATTCATTTATGAAATTCATTTACACTTCATTCTAACACTTATAAAAACTCGTTTTATACTTCAAATATTTTAATCTATAAATATCAATTTATAAATCCTTTATATAAATCAATTTATATATTTTTAAAACATCTTTAAACTCCTTTATAATTTCATCATTTTCTTTGATTTATAAAATAATCAAATTTCATAAATCCTATATTTTAACTTTTTTACAATAAAATCAGAAATCCTGATTGAAACCATTTTATAAAATCATTAACCCCATATTTTCAAAAATCAACTTTTAACTATATTTATCAAAAATCATAATTTTTATAACATTAAAATTATAACGTTTATTTATTTAAAATGAATCAATTCCAAAAATATTTAATAAACGTATACTTTCAAAAAGTCAATTTTAAAATCCTTTTAAAATTCCAAAATTTGCCCAATGATGCTACATACCAAATAGTCAATCACGGCAACAACGACATCATATATCGATATGATAATCAATCAAATATCACAATATCTGAAATCAAATAAATACTGGTGAGGAATCCAGTTGGATCCCTCCAACCTGTTTTCCTGCATCCAAAGATGTTAGCACAATACCAATTCCGTTCCAGTACGGAATTATCGCGGTATATGGGATTTAAAATATTATCCGCTTAATAGGCGGCGCAATAGGGTCTCATCCGCTATATAATGTGGGAAATCAACTCCAAGTACATAAACAATACCAATTTCACTGTACTGTGAAATATTCGCGGTATATGTTTTTAATAAATAACATCCGTTTACTAACAGCGTATAATGTCTACTTTAACAATCAATAGATAACAATCATCATTCAAACATGCATTCAAGAATTTTAAATCTAACTATTTAAAATTAAAATCGAAACCGATTCGATTGAGTGAGAAGTTCTCACCATGATTTCAATTTCGTTTTCAGCTTTTATTTCGAATAAAATTAAACGTGCGTTTAATTTTACCCGAAATTTTTGCTAACTCCAAATGACTCTAATCCAATTCTATAGCATAGTGCCCGTCCATATGATTCCAACGCAACTTGTTTCGCGCGTTTTCGACCTCGTATGAAAAAGATATGAATTTACGAATTTACACGAATGTTTTTTTAATATAAAATTTACAACATTTATTTATATTTAAAACCCTAACTTGCATCACAGCCCTAGGATCCAAGCGCCTGCAATCACCACCGTCCTTTGCTTCTTCCCCCATATCCCAGTAACTGAACGCGTGCGCAACCCATAAGCCGCCGTATTCCATGAATTTTCGCACCAAATATAACGACTTCTACCTCGATCAGATGGTACCACCTTGAAGCCCTCGCCAAGAGCCACCTTCACCATCAATAGCCTGAAGCTCGGCCACCCTATCACCTCGGAAAACGCGATCGAATGTGTGGCGTTCACGAGCAAATTGCCATCGATCCACTTGATTAAAATCCATCATCACCGTTGGATATCTTCGTCTCGACAAGATCTATGTTTTCCTAGTTGAACGTTTCTTGAATTGATGAACGAAATTGAAGAAAATGAGGGGGGAAAGAGAGAAGATTTCAGCCTTTGGTTTTGAAAATGGCGACCGGCTCTATAGAATAAAACCCTAATTTATTTTCTTTTGCAAAAAATGAAGACAAGGGGCTTATATAGAAAAATACACGACACTATTCATTCCGGATTTTCCGAACTCCAAACGAAGCATGCCGGTTGGCGTTCCTAAGGTTTACCCCACGTTCCAAACACAATGGAACATGTTTCGGGAGCTAATTCTTTCATCTGTGTGAGTTATGACAATAAACGTTCGATTTTAAATTAAATCGGTAAATCAAATTTCTAGGCGTTTTAGTTTGCACCGGATAAACGGTAAATCCGATTGACACGAAATTTGAAACCTCATAATAATATCACATTACGGATCCGATAAAACTGGTTTCGTCAAAATCCGAGACTGTTTGAAAAATGACTATTTTAACTCGTTAAATTAATATTAAAAACAATTTCGATGCGTTTCGAGCTGCCATGGTCAAACGAAAACTCCAATTGCTATGAAAATTGAAATCCGATAATAACAAACTATTACGGATCTAATGGAACTAGTTTCGTCCAATTCTGATACTGTTCGAAAATTGGCTAATTTCACTAGTCGATTAAATATTAAAATATTTAGTTTTCACAAATTAACTTCTAATTTGATTTTAAAAGTTCTAAAACATCATTCTAACTCCAATATGATAAAATAAAATTTTACAAATCAATTTCAATCATATTTAACCCAAATTTCAATTATTTCTGTAATTTCAACTATTAAATTATCGATTTAATTATCCAATTAAATCAAATTATTAGAAATAAAATTTATTCGACTTATAAATTTCACTTATTAATATCTAAAATCAATTAAATATTCAAATTTTAATTAATAGAAATTCTGGGTCGTTACATTATACCCGAGCCCCTTCATGATTTCCCCGAGCTAAACCTCACAAACTCGAGCTCTGCTTTGAGTTTTCCCAAATCTTTACCCGAGTACCCCAAAATTTCGATCCAAAAATTTTCCAAGTGTTTTTACTTTGCATTAAAATCTCGCTTCGAGTCACACACTTAATCGCTTCGAGCTTCTTCCTGAGACACACACGAAAACACCAGCTCCAACTTAAAATAAAACGCCCAGATCCAAACAAACGTGCACGTGCACAACGGCTGTGGGTGATTCAGAACATCAACGGCGATCATCCCCCATCCACTAACATCACCAAACTTTGACCTAATCATCAGTTCGCTTCTAGGTGGACTCGAAATCGAATTCGAGTCAAGAACCCAAACCTAGAACAAACAGTTCCACTTCCATTCAAAACCTGGCAACCGTTCGTTCACCCAACCTCGGCCATCGGAAATCATGAAACTCTGGCTACGACTCCACCTACGGCCAAGCTACCACCACACCAAAACCCGCTGCACTCGATCGAACGATGGCGACGAATGATTCAAAAACTGAGCCTCGTCCAAAATTAGGTTTCCAGACTTTGGATGCTCGCCGCCTTTGCCGCCGAGGTCGAGGTCACCTCCAACCATTTTTCCTATCACTACCCTCGGCTCTTCCATCACCATAAAAAATTTCCGATCCCCCTTGTGCCTCCAACCACCAGGATTCGATCAAAAATCATTTTCTATTCAAAGTCGAACTACTCGAATTCTTGATCTAAAAATTATGAATCTTGGTTTAAAAATCATATTTAAGCTTACGAATTCGATCCATATACCCGAATTTGTAAAATGAAAGGTTTGAATTTTTAACAAAGTTGAGGTTGTGCTCAGTTCTTTTGTTTCCCAGAGACATTGACAAGTTAGTTTAACTTGTATGCATTTTTAAAACTAAATATATGCTGTAACAAACAACTTTTGTCTTAATCCCAAGTTCAAAAAGTAAATAGATCAAGAGAGATTGATTTTTTTTTCTCTTGAAGCAAACTTGGGTTCAGAGTTTTAAAACACAGAACATACATATGAATCAAAGCCTGTACACAATCCATCTACCATTCACTTGTACATAGAGAGTTTAAATATATATGTATATAAACATACTTATCTGAACTTTATCTTGCAACAGATCCATTTAAAAAGAAGGTACTCACATTTTGGTTTGGAAGCAGGGAGTTTTGCCAGATTTGCTGCTGAGATATTTTTTTTATAAGGTTATAGCCTCATAATCATTCCCTGTTTATGAACCAAAATCTACTATTGTTTATATAAGTAGCAATTGATTTTTTTCTTTCTTTTGTAATGGGTTTTTAAGCTTGTAAATTTGACAAAGAGTATACATTTGTGAATATATAACATACACACAGACATGCATTCTCACAGAACATCATAGTTCAAAGTAACTTTCACAACAGCTAGAAGTATCACATATATAAATAGATTCAATCATTAGAACAAGTCAGTTTGCTCACCTGTGTATTGATAAAACAGAGGAGAATCAGGCTTGAAAATTATAAATGAAGCTCTTTTCATTTGAACAGACTGAGAAATTTCCAACTGGAATCTGATGCTTCTCTTGATTTCTGTTATGCTGGGTTGCTTGTTGATGTTGAATGTTTTACTTAAGTTTTAAATGAAGCTTACTCACTGCAAAGCTGAACTTGGATGAACGAACTCAAGGTGGTAAGATAGGGATATAAAGCAAAGAATTGCACAGGGTACATTTTTATATTTTATACAACAGGATGTTATTTTTCTTCCTTGTATGGTGGCTGAAATCTTGCTTTGGTGTCTTGAGATATTTTAGTCATGGGCTAGAGATATGGCATTAATTGCCTTTGTCCCATTTATTTAAACAGCCTACATACTTGAATATATTATATTTTTCTTCTTTAGTACTTATATTTTCATTTCTTTACTTGTACATTGCTTTACAATATAAATGAATTTCTATAATTCATATGTTATTTGAAATTTGGCTAATTTTTATTTACTTTATAATGTAACAATTTTTACTTTAATATGTTGTTTAAATTTAGTTGTGTTTTACTTAATATCATTACTTTATAATAAAATTGAACTTCAATTTTAATATGTTGTTGGAATTCGTCTAATTGTATTTACTTTGTAATAAATAAATTTCAATTTTCAACTCAAATTATACATTTTTTCCCAAGTAATTCATAACTTAACTAATATTTTATATTAATTTTCAAATTTTTATTCAAAAATGAAATTAATTATCAATTTAAAATTAATTAAAATTCGGGATCGTTACAGACTTCCTCCCTTAAAAGGAATTTCGTCCTCGAAATTTGCAGGCATGAAAATAACACAGAGATAGATAGATTCGATCTCCTATAATTCCTCAAACATAAGATATGGATTCCAAATCCAAGTCGGAATACTCCAAAGTATATATAACTTGTCCCTCTTCGGACTTCGATATACACAGAATTTCAAATTTGGTTTTAAACGAAATTGTTTTATCGATACAATTCAATTTAGCCCCATATTCTATTAATCCATTTAACTCAATTCAAAATTTCCAACTTATTTAAAATTTTAATTCCAATTCATATTCATTAAGGTTTAAATCAAAAACTGATAATAAACCGATGGAGATACAAAGTAAAAATTTCCTACAATGATTCGTAGGGCCACCATGTCATCGAAACTTCTTTCTGGAGCTGTCTCGAAGCAATCAAAAGAATTTTGGAAACGAATCAAAAAGAGAATGAGAAGAAATTTGTTTCCACTGTTGTTACAGAGTATTGACCAATTATAGTCGTATTTCCCTGTCCCCTATCTCGTCCTCTTCTTGCACTCATACTCACTATTAGTGGATAACAAGAGAATTTATTGAGGCATTTGGATGGATATCTTAGTGATATACTCATTCTATGGTATACTTCACCCTATCTCTAATGAGCTACTTAACATGTTATACTCCTGAGCTAAAGTTCAACCTTAGCTCTGATACAAAATTGCAACGATGCGGATTTTTCGCGCTCGAAAATCGACATCCATACCTCATTCGTACTCGAATGCCGTAGATTCGACCGTTCAAATCCGATTCGCCAGAGCTTATTACATCATTAAGTAAACAAGACAGCGAAATAAAAGAAATAATACATTGATATACAACACAGATACAATATCTGATACAACAGACTGATACAATGAATATCAATATACATCAGAGATATGATACAAGAAAATAGCAGCGGAAAAGAAAACGATAACACCAGCAGCGGATAATCTCCATCTCCAAAACTCCAATTCCGAAATAGCTCGAACTCCCAATAACGATGCA
This sequence comes from Allium cepa, assembly GCA_030765085.1. NCBI lineage: Eukaryota > Viridiplantae > Streptophyta > Magnoliopsida > Asparagales > Amaryllidaceae > Allium > Allium cepa. The sequence continues at coordinate 32,994,148 of CM060929.1, forward strand.
CCAAGCTAAGCAAGACTGGAGTGATCCAAAGATTGAACTAACTCCAGATAATCTACTAAACCTGACTATCTGAAAAACCCTACTCTAGACTGCTCATGTAGAAAATGATGAGCACCCAGAGTTTAGGAAAGAAACAATAACCCCTGTGGCGGTAGGAAGTTCCTTAGCCTGACCATTTGTTGGAAAATCCAAAGAAACAATACGATCTTGTACGGTTTTAGTTGTATAACCTGCCATGGAATGTGGCGGTAACCTGCTATTGAACATGGTAGCTATAGTAGGCATAAGTGCGGGAGTCCTTATGGTAGTCTCATTTTTTAAAAAAGCATTGCGAATTGACTTTAAAATTATCCTGTTCCTTGTTTTTAAAAGTTAAATAACTGTTTTAGTTCTCACACCAGTCCCATGACTGACTCGGAGTTTATTATTTTCCTTCCTAAACTCTGGGTGCCCACCAATTTCCACACGGGCAGTCAAAAGTGAGGTTAATCAGGATATTCTGGAATTCAGGAGTTGCTGGAGGCAAGCTGGAGAGCATGGCGTATTCACTAGTATATAGTACTTCTTTTCCGCTGTTTATTGTTGTCTTGTTGTTGTACACTCTGATGATGTAATGTAAAGTGATGTAATGTAATAACTGATATAGTTCTTTGTTTAAAGATTATTCATTTGTCTATTATATGTTGTTCCGCTGCGACTGTGAGATTCTGATATTGTTTCTGTTCTGTTTTCTTATTTCTTCTATCTTTTTCTTCTACCTCTTCTTCTGTAACCATAACATACGATTATGCGGCATTTGATACAGTGGACGTAATGATGTCGGTTTTCGAGCGTCGAAAAATCGCAACGTTACATTTGGTATCAGAGCTCGATCCGAACAAAAAATGACAGTGTATATATCACAAATATACATCTCATCAAGTGATGAGGCATCCAAATCAAATTTTATTCTATTGTTTATCTAGGTGAAAAGTGATGGGGGATTCTCGCTTCGCGTTTAGGTGGCGACAACCATACCAGATGTGAAGACCCGCAAATCCGTACTCCTTGAATAGACACTAATCTCCATTGATTAACTCAAGATGAACGAAAATACGAATTCTCAGGGTTTTAAGAAAAGAAAGAGGTAAAAGAAGAGAGAAAAGATAGAACAAAACAGAAAGAAAACAGCAGAACAATATCAGAATCTCACAATCGCAGCGGAACAACATATAATAGATAAATGAATAATCTTTAAACAAAGAACTATATCAGTTATTACATTACATCATATTACATTACATTAACAGAGTTTACAACAACAACATACAACAAACAGCGGAAAAGAAATACTATATACTAGATGATACACCAAGCCATCCATCTTGCCTCCAGCAACTCCTGAATTCCAAAATATCCTGATAAACCTGACTCTTGACTGCCCGTGTGGAAATTGGTGGGCACCCAGAGTTTAGGAAGGAAAACAATAAACTCCGAGTCAGTCATGACTGGTGTGAGAACTAAAACAGTTTATCTTTTTTTTTTATCTTCAAAAGCAAAATAGAGGAATATTTTTAAAATAGATTCGCAATGCTTTTAAAAATGAGACTACCATAGGACCTCCCACCACACACACAATGCAACGCAGCTTGGGGGAGATTTCTCCTTATGATAGTCAAAGATGCTTACTACGCAAAATCAAATCATTTTTGATATTATTATTAGTGCATAGTGTAGAAAACATTTCGAAAGTAGAATATAAATCTTAGCCACCATAGGTACCATTATATTATGCCTACTGTAGCTACCTCCCGAGGAAGCAGGTTCTACAACTAAAACCGTACAAGGCTCGTATTGTTTCTTTGGATTTCCAACATATGGTTAGGCCAAGGAACTTCCCATTGCCACATGGAAATGCCTCTGGAATGATGTCCCGAGAACCAAACCGGATCTCTGCCAACACAAGGCCGGGTTTCCCCTAACTGGGTAACTACTGACACGAATATGCCATCCCCCGATCGTAACCGATCTACATCCGAGGATCCTTGATTTCCAACAACCACAAAGTAATAAGTTTGCAGTAACAACATAGGTTAAGTATCTGGGCTCCATACCATGATACCACCTCTATCCAGAAGGAATGACATACACTAAAGTGGCGCTACCCCCTAATAACCTTGCCGCATCCTTCCTGTTTTGACCATTTCCGGGGTGTGAGGTCCGACGAAGCCTCGTCCACAAAGCCACACTTTGGTACAAAGCCATGCTTTGGGTCAAAAAATGATCAAAGGTATGATCACAAAGATAAATGGTCAGACAAATGATCATATCACAAATGATCAAACAGTGATCATTTCACAGCAACACTCAGCATGTCACATTACCAAATTGGGAATATATCGCTGATAACCATCAACTACATAACCTCTGAGCTCGTACGTCTCAGAGAAGGGTGTTGAGCTAAGAGAATAAATTCTCCGCCACCAACAGAAATATATTTGAAAGAAATCAGCTTTATATCTCAATTTGTAATGTCAGACATACTATCCATACAAGTCTGTTCCGGGATTGAACAGAATCGAAGGCACTTACAAAGAAGTCCTTGCAATCAGGATATTCACTAATCATGTCCGGACTTCCCATCACATATGGAATTTCTATACCAGGGCCATTCGGCGCAGAAACATTCGACGGTAATCCTTCCGTTTTCAAAAATATCCGGTCTTCACCTTCAAATGCAATTCATAACGACGTATCACATATTCGGAATGGGTTATATGACCCCAAGGTCCTTTCCCAGTTAACCCGAATAGTGAGCGCTTATTCAAAAATAAGTGTGGCATTCAAATTCAAGCAAATCACAACAAATACCTATTTAAAGGTAAATGTTGATAGTCGGTTATTGAACTATCAATGGATATGCACAACATCACTAGATTCCAAATAATTTTCCAACTTATTTATTTTCCAAAAATATCTTTACAAGATATATAATTTTCACACTTCAACCATTTGAAAACAATTTTCAAATCACTTTTCATCTTTACCGCTTTTGAAAACAAATTTCAATCATTTTCCCTATGCGAAAATACATTCATTTCAACATGGTTCATTTAAACCAATTAAATAAATCCTTAACGATTTACTTTATATTTACGTTCCAAATCCGTAAATTAATTCCCACACTTCAAAAATAAATCAATATTTATTTTTAAACAATTTCCCCTTTCATTTATAAATTCCATGGTGAATTTATATTCCAAAATATTTATGAATATACAATTTCAATTATTCATTTTCAATTTATCTTCAAAAAGATAAATTCTCAAAAACGTTTCATTTCACATTGGAAAAACATTTCCATACTTACTTATTGATAAGCAATTCACAAATCTATTTATTTTCAACATTTGGAAAATATTCAATATACTTAAATCGAAATTAAGTATACATTTCATTCTTTAAGGAAATCATTCTCTTAAACATATTTATTTGGGCCAAAACGGATGTTGCGTAAAACATCGTTACGACAACCCAAAATCACTAGTATAGGGATTCAAAATTGAAATAGATATATAAATCCCAATACTATACAAAACATTTTCTTTTGGAAATCATTTACTATAACAACAGTGTTATAGCCCACAGTTTCCTTCTATTTCTCGAAAACGTCTATTTCAACAATGAATGTTGAAATCTATGGTTTCGAATCTTAACACATTGTAAAAACATCGTTAGATCATTTTAATTCTATTTAAAACATCATATCCAAAATAATTTCTTTAACGTATTATTCACTATTCAAAAACGGGAATATACCTCGTTAACCAATTTATCATTTCTATACATTTTAATTTAAAGGATTATTCACTGTCTAAAACGTGAATATAACTCCATTAATAAGTTATAACAATTTACTTATCAAAATAAGTCGTTTGCGGATTTATAAAACAATGTTTGTAAATTCCATTTCTATTTATTTTATAACAACTTCCTTTTATAAATCTCCTTTATTAACCTATTTCAATTTATAACTCAATTATATACCAAAAGTTCACATTATAAGTTAAATACTTATAATTTATTTGTTTACAAAATTGTTCTTTTAAACTTCCCAAATTATAAATCTTATAACTTATAAGATTCATTTATTTACCCATGTCTATTCTTTTAATAACTTTACAAATTTTATAAACCTACTGATTATAAAATTCCATTTATAACTTCACCGTTTATAATTCTATAAATTTCATTCATTTATGAAATTCATTTACACTTCATTCTAACTCTTATAAAAACTCGTTTTATAATTCCCATATTTTAATTTATAAAAATAAATTTATAAATCCGTTATATAAATCAATTTATATTACTATTTTAAACTTTTTATAATAAATTCAAAAATCCCAATTGAAACTATTTTATAAAATCATTAACCCCATATTTTCAAAAATCAACTTTTAACTATATTCCTCAAAAATCATAATTTTTATAACATTAAAATTATAACATTTATTTATTTAAAATGAATCAATTCCAAAAATATTTTATAAACCTATACTTTCAAAATTCATTTTAAAAATCCTTTTAAAATTCCAAAATTGGCCCAATGATGCTACTCACCAAATAGTCAATCACGAAAACAACGACATCATATATCGATATGATAATCAATAAAATATCAAAATATCTGAAATCAAATAAATACTGTTGAGAAATCCAGTTGGATCCCTCCAACCTGTTTCCCTGCATCCAAAGATGTTAGCACAATACCAATTCCGTTCTAGTACAGAATTATCGCGGTATATGGGATTTAAAATATTATCCGCTTAATAGATGGCGCAATAGAGTCTCATCCGCTATATAATGCGGGAAATCAACTCCAAGTACATAAATAATACCAATTTCACTGTACTGTGAAATATTCACGGTATATGTTTTTAATAAATAACCTTCGTTTACTAACGACGCATAATGTCCATTTTAACAAACAATAGATAACAATTTATCATCCAGGCATACAATCATCAATTTTAAATCTAACTATTTAAAATAAAATCGAAACCGATTCGATTGAGTGAGAAGTTCTCACCTTGATTTCAATTTCATTTTCAGCTTTTATTTCGAATAATATTAAACGGACGTTTAATTTTAACCGAAATTTTCGCTAGCTCCAAACGACTCCAATCCAATTCCATAGCGTAGTGCTTGTCGATACGAACCCAACGCAACTGGTTTCGCGCGTTTTCGACCTCGTATGAAAAAGATATGCGTGCCGGTTGGCGTTCCTAAGGTTTACCCCGCGTTCCGAACAATATGGAATGTGTTTCGGGAGCTAACTCGATCATCTGTGCGAGTTATGGCAATAAACGTTCGATTTTAAATTAAATCGGTAAATCAAATTTCTAGGCGTTTTAGCTTGCCTCGGACAAACGGTAAATCCGATTGACTTGAAATTTGAAACCATATAATAATATCACATTACGGATCCGATGAAACTAGTTTCGTTGAAATCCGAGACTGTTTGAAAAATGGCTATTTTAACTCGCCAAATTAATATTAAAACAATTTCGATGCGTTTCGAGCTGCCACGGTCAAACGAAAACTCCGATTGACACGAAAATTGAAATCCGGTAATAACAAACTATTACGGATCTAATGGAACTAGTTTCGTCCAATTCTGATACTGTTCAAAAAATGACTAATTTCACTTGTCGATTTAAATATTAAAATATTCAATTTTCACAAATTAACTCTTAATTCAATTTTAAAAGTTCTATAACATCATTATAACTTCAATATGATAAAATAAAATTTTACAAATCATCTTCAATCATATTTAACCCAATTTTCTATTATTTCTGTATTTTCACATATTAAATTATTGATTTAATTATCCAATTAAATCCAATTATTCGAAATAAAATTTATTCGACTTATAAATTTCACTTATTAATATTTAAAATCAATTAAATATACAAATTTTAATTGACAGAAATTCTGGGTCGTTACAATCTTCCCCTTTAAAAGAATTTCGTCCTCGAAATTACCAAGTAAGAAAAGTTACAGAATCTATTAACTTTCCATAAATCCATAGTTAAACTTCTTACAATAACTTTACTAAGTTTTCAAATCATACTTAGTTATCTTTTTCAAAAACAAGTACTATTGTTTAACTTCCAATTCCAAATCAAATTTAGTTTTCACAAAATTTTCCAATAATTCCCGAATTTTTCAAATTTTTCTAACGCCTTAAATTTTCGGAAAAATTCGCCATCGTCTCCTTTGCGCGGCTCGATCCGAAAAAAAAAATGACAGCATATATATCACAAATATACATCTCATCAAGTGATGAGGCATCCCACAGGGAAAAAGTGTAAAAGTACGATATTTAATCCGAGATATGTACCTTATATTTTATTAGCGAGCATATACGGCTAATATAGCGCGAAAGCGAGCTCCAAATGCGAAGCAAACGCGATCCGCACCTACTAAACGTCTATTTAATCTCATCACACCAGTCTTGCTTATCTAGGTGAAACGTGATGGGGGATTCTCGCTTCGCGATTGGGTGGCGAACGGGAGACTCTTACCCCTATACGTCCTCTTTACGGGGTTGGTTAGGCGCAAGCTGAGACAGTCGAGAGGCTGGCCATAAAAGCAAGTTTGGGATATCAGTGTAAGCCACGGTGGGGCTGGGACGGTTGAAAAGCCTACCGGTTGTGACCGCTATCGACGGTTGAAAGGCCTAGATTTTCACATCTGTTATCAAAGCATATGGTTAAGCGACAACCATGGCTCTGTTGGGTATTACTCATTAGAGATAGAGTCATTAGTGCTCTAGAATGAGTTTGAGTGTAATAATAGCTATGAGAGCGTATTTGCTAGTGAATATAAAATTGTTTTGTATTGTGTTGACTTATCGGTTGATTATTTATAGATTTCGGTCGATGTAGTCTAGCTAACTATCGTAGATAGGGATTTCTAAACTCTTAAACAAGATAAACCGACACGATATTGTTTAAAATTGGGTAAATGAAATAATTTTACCTTGATTATATTTTATATATAAAGGAATAATTTTTCAAAATTATTAAAGTATATATATAAGTTGATTTTTTGGTTGTTGAAAATGTAAGAATATATATAAGTTAATTAGAAGTTGTTTGAATAATCTAAATAAAAGAATAATGGTATAAGCAAATGAATTATAAGTATGGAATTATAATTAAAGTGAATTACAATTGTGAAATAAACTTATATATATAAGAAGTGAAACTATATGAATATATTTATGAATATGAGTTGTAATAAAAAATAAATTTAAAGTTAAATGGAAATTTTACTTTAGAAATTGGGAATCTGAATTGATTTATAAGTGGGAATTTAAGTTAAGTAAAGCCAAATAATGTTTAAATGGAATATAACTTAAGAGATGTTGAATGAAGTTGATTTTGGTATCGAAGTAAAATAATAAAGTTAAGTGATAAATGTGAACTTGAGTTACATAAATGAAATTCAACTTTTGTAATTGAATTGAATTGATGAATTGAATGTTAATCAATTAAATGTACATAATTGATATGAAATAATGAATGTAAGTGTTAATTCATTAAAATCTAATGTTATTGGAAGTTGAATAGTTGAATGAAAATCAATTTAATTAAACCAATTGAAAGCAAAGGAATTTGGTTGTAATTAATATACATTGGTTGTTATATGATTGTTAGTTGATTGTATATAATTCATTAAGTATTAATGAAATTGAAAGCTAAAGTAATTGAAATCCAATTGGAAGTTAAGTGAATCTTAAATAGAAGTGAATTTGATTTGGATGTGAACCAACTTGAATATGAATTAGTGAATATAAAGTAATTGAAAATGAACGTTAGTAAAAACATCCAATGTTAATGAATCAAATGTGATTAAATTGAAAACCTAATTCATCGAATATTAATGAGAATATGAATGAATATTTATTGGTTATGGATGATAGTTGGTTGATGGTTGAATATATTGCTTTTGTTGCATTTGCTATGTTGGCATATATAGTTATTATGTTGCTATATGTTGTACATCGATATTATTGTCTATATACATGTTTCTCATCTGTTTGTTGAGTGTTTAGTTGGTGCAGATCGCGTTTGCTTCACATTTGGAGCTCGCTTTCACGCTATATTAGCCGTATATGCTCGCTAATAAAAATATAAGGTACATATCTCGGATTTAATATCGTACTTTTACACTTTTTTCCCTGCGGGATGCCTCATCACTTGATGAGATGTATATTTGTGATATATATGCTATCATTTTTTTTCAGATCGAGCCGCGCAAAGGAGACTATGGCGAATTTTTCCGAAAATTTAAGGCGTTAGAAAAATTTGGGAATTTTTGGAAAATTTTGAAAAATAAAATTTTGATTTGGAACTAAAATTAAACAATAGTAGTTGTTTTTGAAAAGATAACTAAGTATGATTTGGAAACTTAGTAAAGATTTTGTAAGAAGTTTAACTATGGATTTTGGGAAAATTAATAGATTCTGTAACTTTTCTTGTTTGGTAATTTCGAGGACGAAATTCTTTTAAGAGGGGAAGATTGTAACGACCCAGAATTTCTATCAATTAAAATTTGTATATTTAATTAATTTTAACTATTAATAAGTGAAATTTATAAGTCGAATGATTTTTATTTCGAATAATTAGATTTAATTGAATAATTAAATCGATAATTTAATAGTTGAAATTACAGAAATAATTGAAAATTGGGTTAAATATGATTGGAAATGATTTGTAAAATTTTATTTTATCATATTAGAGTTAAAATGATGTTTTAGAACTTTTAAAATTGAATTAAAAGTTAATTGTGAAAATTGAATATTTTAATATTTAAATCGACTAGTGAAATTAGCCATTTTTCGAACAGTCTCAGAATTGGACGAAACTAGTTCCATTGGATCCGTAATAGTTTGTTATTATCGGATTTCAATTTTCGTGTCAATCGGAGTTTTCTTTTGACCGTGGCAGCTCAAAACGCATCGAAATTGTTTTAATATTTATCTGGCGAGTTAAAATAGCCATTTTTCAAACAGTCTTGGATTTCGACAAAACCAGTCTCATCAGATCCGTAATATGATATTATTGTATGGTTTCAAATTTCATGTCAATCGGATTTACCGTTTGTCCGGGGCAAGCTAAAACGCCTAGAAATTTGATTTACCGATTTAATTTAAAATCAAACGTTTATTACCATAACTCGCTCAGATGATCGAATTAGCTTCCGAAACACGTTCCATTGTGTTCGAAACGCGGGGTAAATGTAACGTCTAATAGTTTTCGACGCTCGAAAATACGACATCGACACTCACTTTATCGACTGCCGAGAAATCAAAGGCCGAAAACCTAGATGTTATGGGTTTTAAAAAGAAAAGAAAAGAAAAAGAAAGAAGAGAGAAAAAGAAGAAAGAAAAAGAAAAATAGAGGGAAAAGAAGATAGACAATTTTTTTTTTAGAAAACAGAGAATTAGAAAAACAGAAGATAGAAGAATTTTTAAAAATAGAACGGGACAGAAGAAAACAACAGAACAACAACAGAATCTCACAATTCGCAGCGGAACAACATATAATAATAAATGAATAATCTTTAAACAAAGAACTATATCAGTTATTACATTTCATTTCATTACATCACATCATCAGAGTGTACAACATCATACAACAACAAACAGTGCAGCGGAAAAAGAAATACTATATAAACTAGTAATACGCCATGCCATCCAGCTTGCCTCCAGCAACTCCAGAATATCCAGAATATCCTGATAAACCTAACTCTTAACTGCCCGTGTGGAAATTGGTGGGCACCCAGAGTTTAGGAAGGAAAACAATAAACTCCAAGTCAGTCATGTGACTGGTGTGAGAACTCAAAACAGTTTATTTATCTTTAAAATCAAAATAGAGGAATATTTTTAAATTAATTCGCAATGCTTTTAAAAATGAGACTACCATAAGGCCTCCTGCCACACACACAATGCAAACGCAGACTTGGAGAAGATTTCTCCTTATGATAGTCAAACATGCTTGATACGCATTTAAAAAGAGCATTTGATATTATTATTAGTGCATAGTGTAGGAAAAATTCATTTCGAAAGTAGAATATAAATCTTAGCCAGCATAGGTACCATTATATTATGCCTACTATAGCTACCTCCTGAGGAAGTAGGTTCTACAACTAAAACCGTACAAGATCGTATTGTTTCTTTGGATTTCCAACAAATGGTCAGGCTAAGGAACTTCCCATTGCCACATGAGATCGCCTCTGGCTGGACGTCCCGAGAACTTAACCAGCTCTCTGCCAACACAAGGCCGGGTTACCTTTATCACTAGGTAACTACTACACGAATATGGCATCCCCCGGTCCCATTGGACCTTTAACCGAGCGCTCGTCACCAACAACACCACACAGAAATAGATATAGTGTATCAACATGAGTAAGTATCTGGGCTCCATACCATGATACCACCCTTTCCAGAAGGAAATGCACATACCCTAAAGGGAGCTACCCCTCATAACCTTGCCGCATCTTTCCTGTTTTGACCATTAACGGGATGTGAGGCTCGATGAATTCACGTCCACAAAAACATACTTTATACAAAAGCCATGCTTTGGGTCAACAAATGATCAACACAATGATCACTAAGATAGACGATCAAATAAATGATCCTATCACAAATAATCAACACAATGATCATTTCAGCATCACTCAGCATGTCACATTACCAAAATGGGATATATCGCTGATAACTTCAACTATATAACCTTTGAGCTCGTACGTCTCAAAGAAGGGTGTTAAGCAAAGAATAAATTCTCCGCCACCAACAGAAATATATTTGAAAGAAATCGGCTTTATATCTCAAATTGTAATGTCAGGCATACAATCCATACAAGTCTGTTCCGGGCTCGAACAAAACCGAAGGCACTTACAAAGAAGTCCTTGCAATCCGGATATTTACAATCCTGATCAGATTCACCATCACATATGGAGAACTCAATACCGTAGCTACTCGGTGCAGAGTCAATCGATAGTTCATCCTATCACTCTCGCAAATACCGGTCTTCAACACCGATCTTCAAATGCAATTCACAACGACGTAACACATATTCGGAGTGGGTTATACGACCCCATGGTCCTTTCCCGGTTAACCCGAATAGTGAGCGCTTATTCAAAAATAAGTGTGCATTCAAATTCAATCATATTCACATCAAATACCCATTCAAAGGGAAATACTGATAGTCGGTTATTGAACTATCAATGGATATGCATACATCACCAGATTCCAAATAATTTTCCAAATTATTTATTTTCCAAAATATCTTTACAAGATATATAATTCCAATACTTCAAAAATAAATCAATATTTATTTTTAACCAATTTCACTTTTCACATATAAATTCCATAATGAATTTATATTTCAAAATATTCGTGCATATACGATTTCAATTATTCATTTTCAATTTATCTTCAAAAGGATAAATTCTCTATATTCACTTCACATTGGAAAACATTTCCATACTTATTTAAATAAGTAATTCACAATCTTTTATTTTCAACACTTAGAAAATATTCAATATACTTAAATCGAATTAAGTATATATTTCATTCTTTAAGGAAATCATTCACTTAACATATTTACTTGGGCCAAAACGAATGTTGCGTAAAACATCGTTACAACGTCCCAAAATCACTAGTATAGGGATTCGAAATTAAAATAGATATATAAATCCCAATACTATTCAAACATTTCCATTCGGAAAACATTTACTATAACAACAGTGTTATAGTCCACCATTTCCTTTTATTTCTCGAAAACGTCTATTTCAACAATGAATGTTGAAATCTATGGTTTCGAATCTCAACATGTTTAAAAACATCGTTAGATCGTTTTAATTCTATTTAAACATCTCATTCAAAACAATTTCTTTAACATATCATTCACTATACAAAAACGTGAATATACTTCTTTAACAAATTCCATCCTTTTATTCATTTTAATTCAAAGAATTATTCACTGTCTAAAAACGTGAATATAACTCTATTTCTAAGTTATAACAATTAGCTTATCAAAATAAGTCGTTTGCGAATTTATAAAACAACGTTTATAAATTCCATTTCTATGTATTTATAAAAACTTCCTTTTTATAAATCCCTTTATTAACCTATTCCAGTTTATAACTAAATTATAAACTAAATGTTCATATAATAAGTTAACTACTTATAAACGATTATTTCACAAAATCGTTCCTTAGAATTTCATAATTATAAATCTTATAACTTATAAGATTCATTTATTTAACCAAATCTATTCTTCAATCAACTTCACAAATTTATAAATCTTACTATTTATAAATTTCATCTATAACTTCACAGTTTATAATTCTATAAATTTCATTCATTTATGAAATTCATTTTCACTACATTCAAACACTTATAAAAACTCGTTTTATAATGTCTATATTTCAATTTATAAATATCCATTTATAAATCTCTTAATATAAATCAGTTTATATTATTATTCTAAAACGTCTTTATATTCCTTTATAATTTCATCATTTCGATTTATATAATAATCAAATTTTATAAATCCTGTATTTAAACTTTTATAATATATTCAAAAATCCAATTTAACCTATTTTATAAAATCATTAGTTCATATTTCCTAAAAATCGACTTTTAATCGTATTTCTAAAAATCAGCTTTTTTAACTATATTTCACAAAAACCATAAATTTTTATAACTTTAAAAATTATAACGTTAATTTATTTATAATGGATCAATTCCAAAAATATAGTATATTTTCAAAAAATCACTTTAAAAATCATTTTAAAATCCCAAAATCTGGGTCCAATGATGCTACACACCAAATAGTCAATCACGACTAACAACGATATCATATATCAATATGATAATCCATCAAATATCAAAATATCTGAAATAAAATAAATACTGTTGAGGAATCCAGTTGGATCCCTCCAACCTGTTTTCCTGCATCCAAAAACATTAGCACAATACCAATTTCGCTCCAGTACGAAATTATCGCGGTATATGTTCTTATTAAATATTATCCGCTTAATAACGGCGTAATAGGGTCTCATCCGCTAAACAAAAAATGCGGGAAATCAACAACTGCAATATATACATATGCCAATATATATATATTGATATAATATATAATACCAATTTCACTGTTTATGAAATATTCGCGGTATATGTTTATATTAAATAACATCCGCTTACTAACGGCGCATAATGTCTATTTTAACAATCAATAATTTACAGTCATCATTCAAACATGCATTCAAATATTTTAAATCTAACTATTTAAAATAAAATCGAAATCTATTCGATTGAGTGAGAAGTTCTCACCTTGGTTTTAATTTCCGTTTTAGCTTTTATTTCGAATAAAATTAAACGCGCGTTTAATTTTACCCGAAATTCTCACTAACTCCAAACGACTCCAAACCAACTCCATCGCGTAGTGCTCGTCCATACGATTCCAACGCAACTGGGTTTGCATTTTTTCGACCTCGTATGAAAAAGATATGAATTTTACAAGTTTACTCGAGTTTAAATCAACTAATTTCAACATAACTTAATTAATTTATACCCTAAGCAAATCTTAGCCCTTGGATCACACAACCCCCACATCTCCACCGTTAACTCCTTCTTCTCCAACACTCACGCATCTACAGGTTTTTGGCCGAACCCAAAAATGAAATTAGGGTTAAACATTTCATAATCTATACTCGACTATACTCGATCTCCTCAACGCCAACGCGAAGCTCAGCACCTCCTCTACACTCGACCCCCACCCTATGAAGCTCGGCCATCTATTGGGCATGAAAACACGTGCGCACGGCAGCAAGGTCGGCCTCCCCTAGCTCCTCCTCCGTTGCACCATTTCCGATCAACTCCGTATGAAATCAAAGCCCTCTCTTCGCTCTACAACGTTGTAGTTAACAACTTTCATCAATTTTTGACGGATTGAAATATATTAAAGGAAGAAGGAAACGAATTTTCAGCCCTTCATCTTGTGGGTGGCGGCTGGGGTTGAGAATTAGGGTTTTGTTTTAATTTTTTTTATCAAATTATGAAAGGTAGGGGCTATTTATAAGGAACGAGCGACACTATTCATCCCGGATTTTCCGAACTCCGATTTAGGCGCCGTAACCAGTGTTTCTAAGGTTTATCCCGCGTTCCGGACACAATGGAACAGGTTTCGGAAGCTAATTCGGAAGTATGTGCGAGTTATGGCAGAAAACGTTCAATTTAAATTAAACCGATTTAAGTCGATTTCTAGGCGTTTTAATTTGTACCGGACAAACGGTAAATCCAATTGACTTGAAATTTGAAACCTTACAATAATATCACATTACGGATCCGATGAAACTGGTTTCGTCGAAATCCGAGACTTTTTGAAAAATGGCTATTTTGACTCGCCAAATTTAAATTAAAAACGATTCGATGCGTTTCGAGCTGCCACGATCAAACGATAGCTCCGATTGACACGAAAATTGAAATCCGGTAATAACTAACTATTACGGATCCAATGGAACTGGTTTCGTTCAATTCTGAGACTGTTCAAAAATTGGCTATTTTACAGTCGATTATTAAATATTAAAATATTCAATTTTCACAAATTAACTTTAAATTCGATTTTAAAAGTTCTAAAATATTTCTATAACTCCAGTATGATTAAATAAAATTTTACAAATTATTTTCAATCATATTTAACTCAATTGTTTAATTATTTCCATAATTTAACGTATTAAATTATCGATTTAATTATCCAAATAAATCCAATAAATCAAAATAAAATTTATTTGACTTATAAATTCACTTATAAATATTTAAAATTAATTAAATATTCAAATTTTAAATTAATAAAAATTCTGGGTCGTTACAGTAAACCTTAGGAACGCCAACTGGCACGCTTCGTTTGGAGTTCGGAAAATCCGGGATGAATAGTGTTTTTGCCATTTTTCTATATAAGCACCTCCATAATTCATTTTGCAAGAAAATAAAAACCTAACCCTAATTCATAACCTAGCCACCGGTAGAAAGGTCCAATGGCCGAAATTTTCCTATCTCTTCCCTCTCTTTTCTTCAAATCCGTGAAGCAATCCAAGAAACTATCTAAATGAAAGTTGTAGAGCACTCTGAGTTCTTGAAGTTCAACGGTTATGATCGTTTATAGTGGAGTAAATCATCGGGAAATTGGCTGCAAAAGGGACGAGTTGTGCACGTATTTCGAGACGCTAGGGGGGGTCGAGCTCTGTCGTGTTCTGGCCGAGAGTAGCATTGTCAATGGGCTTCGATTTGGAGGCTTCTGATCGACTTCAGGTGGCTCGTAGGAATCACAGCTATTAGGGTTTGGGAGCAAGGTTTGGGTTTCAACGTGAATATCTGTAGAACGCAAACGTGAAGAAGGAAGAAAGGAGATAGCGGCCTGAATTCAATGAAGCAAGATCTCATGGCCACGATGGTATTAGGTTTAAAAAAATAAAACAAAACTTTTTGTAAAATTTATATATATAAATTTGTGTAACTTTAAATATGCATATCTTTTTCATACGAGGTCGAAAACGCGCAAAAACAGTTGCATTGGGTTCGTATCGACGAGCAATACGCTATGGAATTTGATTGGAGTCGTTTAGAGCTAGCGAAAATTTCGGGTAAAATTAAAAGTCCGTTTAATTTTATTCGAAATAAAAGCTGAAAACGAAATTGAAATCAAGGTGAGAACTTCTCACTCAATCGAATCGGTTTCGATTTTATTTTAAATAGTTAGATTTAAAATTGATGATTGTATGCCTGGATGATAAATTGTTATCTATTGATTGTTAAAATAGACATTATGCGCCGTCAGTAAACCGAGGTTATTTATTAAAAACATATACCGCGAATATTTCACAGTACAGTGAAATTGGTATTATTTATGTACTTGGAGTTGATTTCCCGCATTATATAGCGGATGAGACCCTATTGCGCCGTCTATTAAGCGGATAATATTTTAAATCCCATATACTACGATAATTCCGTACTGGAACGGAATTGGTATTGTGCTAACATCTTTGGATGCATGAAAACAGGTAGGAGGGATCCAACTGGATTCCTCAACAGTATTTATTTGATTTCAGATATTTTGATATTTGATTGATTATCATATCGATATATGATGTCGTTGTTGTCATGATTGACTATTAGGTGTATAGCATCATTGGCCAATTTTGGAATTTTAAAAGGATTTTTAAAGTGATTTTTGAAAGTATATGTTTATAAAATATTTTTGGAATTGATTCATTTTAAATAAATAAACGTTATAATTTTAAAGTTATAAAAAATTATGATTTTTTAGAAATATAGTTAAAAGTTGATTTTTGAAAATATGGGATAAATGATTTTATGAAATAGTTTAAATTGGGATTTTTGAATTAATTGTAAAAAGTTTAAAATATAGGATTTATAAAATTTGATTATTTTATAAATCAAAGAAAATGGTGAAATTATAAAGGAGTTTAAAGACATTTTAAAATAATAATATAAATTGATTTATATAAAGGATTTATAAATTGATATTTATAAATTAAAAATATTTGAAATTATAAAACAAGTTTTTATAAGTGTAAGAATGAATTGTAAATGAATTTCATAAATGAATGAAATTTATAGAATCATAAATGGTGAAGTTATAAATGGAATGTTATAAGCAGCAGGTTTATAAAATTTGTAAACTTATTTAAAAGAATAAATTTGGGTAAATAAATGAATCTTATAAGTTATAAGATTTATAAATTGGGAAGTTTAAAAGAATGATTTTGTAAACAAATAAATTATAAGCATTTAACTTATAATATGAACTTTTGGTTATAATTGAGTTATAAATTGGAATAGGCTAATAAAGGAGATTTATAAAAGGAAGTTGTTATAAAATAAATAGAAATGGAATTTATAAACATTGTTTTATAAATCTGCAAACGACTTATTTTGATAAGTAAATTGTTATAACTTATTTATGGAGTTATATTCACGTTTTAGACAGTGAATAATCTTTTAAAATAAAATGTATAGAAATGATGAAATTGGTTAACGAAGTATATTCACGTTTTTGAATAGTGAATAATATGTTAAAGAAATTATTTTGGATGTGATGTTTTAAATAGAATTAAAATGGTCTAACGATGTTTTTAAAATGTGTTAAGATTCGAAACCATAGATTTCAACATTCATTGTTGAAATAGACGTTTTCAAGAAATAGAAGGAAATGGTGGACTATAACACTTTTGTTATAGTAAATGATTTTCGAAAGGAAATGCTTTGTATTGTATTGGGATATATATATCTATTTTAATTTCGAATCCCTATGCTAGTGATTTTGGGTTGTCGTAACGATGTTTTACGCAACATTCGTTTTAGCCCAAATAGATATGTTTAAGAGAATGATTTCCTTAAAGAACGAAATGTATACTTAATTTCGATTCAAGTATATTGAATATTTTCCAAATGTTGAAAATAAATAGATTTGTGAATTACTTATTAATAAATAAGTATGGAAATGTTTTCCAATGTGAAATGAAACGTTTTGAGAATTTATCTTTTTGAAGATAAATTGAAAATGAATAATTGAAATCATATATTCATAAATATTTTGGAATGTAAATTCACTATGGAATTTATAAATGAAAAGGGGAATTTTATTAAAAATAAATGTTGATTTATTTTTAAAGCGTGGGAATAAATTTACGGATTTGGAACGTAAATATAAAGTAAATCTTTAAGGATTTATTTAATGGGTTTAAATGAACCATGTTGATTTGAAAGTATTTCCGCGTAAGGAAAATGATTGAAATTTGTTTTCAAAAGTGGTAAAGGTGAAAAGTGATTTGAAAATTGTTTTCAAATGGTTTAAGTGTGAAAATTATATATCTTGTAAAGATATTTTTTTTTTGGAAAATTATTTGGAATCTGGTGATCTTGTGCATATCCATTGATAGTTAAATAACCGACTATCAATATTTACCTTTGAATGGGTATTTGTTGTGATTTTCTTGAATTTGAATGCCACACTTATTTTTTTTAAATAAGCGCTCACTATTCGAGTTAGCCGGGAAAGGACTTTGGGGTCGTATAACCCATTCAGAATATGTGATACGTCGTTATGAATTGCATTTGAAGACCGATGTTGAAGACCAGATATTTTCAAAAGCGAAAGGACAACTCGTCGAATGTCTTTGCATCGACTGGTCCCCGGTATAGAGACTCCATATGTGATGGGAAGTCCGGTCGTGATTAGTGAATTTCCGGATTGTAAGGACTTCTTTGTAAGTGCCTTCGGTTCTGTTCGATCCCGGAACAGACTCGTATGGATTGTATGTCTGACATTACAAATTGAGATATAAAGCCGATTTCTTTCAAATATATTTCTGTTGGTGGCGGAGAATTTATTCTTTTAACTTAACACCCTTCTCTGAGACGTACGAGCACAGAGGTTATGTAGTTGATGGTTATCAGCGATATATTCCGAATTTGGTAATGTGACATGCTGAGTGTTGTTGTAAAATGATCATTGTTTGATCATTTGTGACATGATCATTTGTTTGATCATTTATCTTTGTGATCATTACTTTGATCATTTGTTGACCCAAAGCATGGCTTTGTACCAAAGCGTGGCTTTGTGGACGAGACTTCGTCGGACCTCACACCCCGAAAATGGTCAAAACAGGAAGGATGCGGCAAGGTTATTAGGGGTAGCGCCCTTTAGTGTATGTAATTCCTTCTGGATAGAGGTGGTATCATGGTATGGAGCCCAGATACTTAACCTATGTTGTTGCTGCAGACTTATTACTTTGTGGTTGTTGGAAATCGAGGATCCTCGGATGTAGATCGGTTACGATCGGGGGATGGCATATTCGTGTCAGTAGTTACCCAGTTAGGGGTAACCCGGCCTTGTGTTGGCAGAGATCCGGTTTGGTTCTCGGGACGTCATTCCAGAGGCGTTTCCATGTGGCAATGGGAAGTTCCTTGGCCTGACCATTTGTTAGAAATCCAAAGAAATAATACGAGCCTTGTACGGTTTTAGTTGTAGAACCTGCTTCCTCAGGAGGTAGCTATAGTAGGCATAATATAATGGTACCTATGCTGGCTAAGATTTATATTCTACTTTCGAAATTTTTTCTATACTATGCACTAATAATAATATCAAAAATGATTTGATTTTGCATAGTAAGCATCTTTGACATCATAAGGAGAAATCTCCCCCAAGTCTACGTTTGCATTGTGTGTGTGGTGGGAGGTCTTATGGTAGTCTCATTTTTAAAAGCATTGTAAATCTATTTTAAAAATATTCCTCTATTTTGTTTTTGAAGATAAAAAAAACATAAACTGTTTAAGTTCTCACACCAGTCACATGACTGACTCGGAGTTTATTGTTTTCCTTTCTAAACTCTGGGTGCCCACCAATTTCCACACGGGCAGTCAAGAGTTAAGGTTTATCAGGATATTCTGGAATTCAGGAGTTGCTGGAGGCAAGGTGGATGGCATGGCGTATCATCTAGTATATAGTATTTCTATTCCGTTGTTGTTGTTGTTTGATAGTTGTACACTCTGATGATGTAATGTAATGTAATGTGATGTAATGTAATAACTGATATAGTTTTTTGTTTAAAGATTATTCATTTATCTATTATATGTTGTTCCGCTGCGATTGTGAGATTCTGATATTGTTCTGCTGTTTTCTTTCTGTTCTGTTCTATCTTTTCTCTCTTCTTCTAGCTCTTTCTTTTCTTAAAACCCTAAGAATTCGTATTTCCGTTCATCTTGAGTTAATCAATGGAGATTAGTGTCTATTCAAGGAATACGGATTTGCGGGTCTTCACATCGTGTAACTTTAAAAATTCGTATCTTTTTCATACGAGGTCGAAAACGTACGAAACTAGTTGCGTTGGCTTCGTATGGACGAGAACTACGCTATGGAATTGGATTGGAGACGTTTGGAGCTAGCGAAAATTTCGGGTAAAATTAAACGTTCGTTTAATTTTATTCGAAATAAAAGCTGAAAACGAAATTGAAATCAAGGTGAGAACTTCTCACTCAATCGAATCGGTTTCGATTTTAATTTTAAATAGTTAGATTTAAAATACATGAATGCATGTTTGAATGATGATTGTTATCTATTGATTTGTTAAAATAGACATTATGCGCCATTAGTAAACGGAGGTTATTTATTAAAAACATATACCGCGAATATTTCACAGTATAGTGAAATTGGAATTATTTATGTACTTGGAGTTGATTTCCCGCATTATATAGCGGATGAGACCCTATTGCGCTGCCTATCAAGCGGATAATATTTTAAATCCCATATACCGCGATAATTCCGTACTGGAACGGAATTGGTATTGTGCTAACATCTTTGGATGCAGAAAAACCGGTTGGAGGGATCCAACTGGATTCCTCAACAGTATTTATTTGATTTTGGATATTTTGATGTTCGTTGATTATCATATCGATATATGATGTCGTTATTGTCGTGATTGACTATTTGGTGTGTAGCATCATTGGGCCAATTTTGGAATTTTAAAAGGATTTTAAAATTGATTTTTAAAAGTAGACGTTTATAAAATATTTTGGAATTGATTTCTTTTAAATAAATAAACGTTATAATTTTAATGTTATAAAAATTATGATTTTTGAGGAATATAGTTAAAAGTTGATTTTTGAAAATATGGGGTTAATGATTTTATAAAATAGTTTCAATTGGGATTTTTGAATTTATTATAGAAAGTTTAAAATAGTAATATAAATTGATTTATATAAAGGATTTATAAATTGATTTTTATAAATTAAAATATGGGAATTATAAAACGAGTTTTTATAAGAGTTAGAATGAAGTGTAAATGAATTTCATAAATGAATGAAATTTATAGAATTATAAACGGTGAAGTTATAAATGGATCATCACACAGCAACACTCAGCATGCCACATTACCAAATTGGGAATATATCGCTGATAACCTTCAACTACATAACCTCTAAGCGCGTACGTCTCAAAGAAGGGTGTTAAGCTAAGAGAATAAATTCTCCGCCACCAACAGAAATGTATTTGAAAGAAATCTGCTTTATATCTCAAAATGTAATGTCAGACACGTAACCATACAAGTCTGTTCCGGGTTCGAACAGAACCAAAGGCACTTCAAAAGAAGCCCTTGCAATCCGGGTATTCACAATTCCAAAGAAACTTCCCATCACAAAGGAAATCTCTATACCATAGCTAATGGTGCAGAGACAATCGATAGGTCATCCTATCGTTTTCACAAATACCCGGTCTTCAACACTGGTCATCAAATGCAATCCATAACGACGTATCACATATTCGGAATGGGTTATACGACCCCAAGGTCCTTTCCCGGCTAACCCAAATAGTGAGCGCTTATTCAAAAATAAGTGTAGCATTCAAATTCAAGCAATTCACAATAAATACCTATTTAAATGTAAATATTGATAGTCGGATTATTTAACTATCAATAGGTATGCTCAACATCACCAAATCCCAATTAATTCTTCAAATTATTTATCTTCCAAAATATCTTTACTAGATATATAATTTTCACACTTCAACCATTTGAAAACCAATTTCAAAACAACTTTTATTTCAAAATGGTTCATTTAATACAATTAAATAAATCCTTACCGATTTATTTAAATTTACGTTCCAAATCCGTAAATTAATCTCCACACTTCAAAATAAATCAACGTTTATTTTTAACCCAATTTCCCTTTATAAATTCCATAGCGAATCTACATTTCCAAAATATCTTATAAATATACGATTTTCAAATCGATTTCTAATATTCATTTTCAATTTATCTTTAATAGATAGAATCTCAAAATATTCACTTCACATTGGAAACATTTCCATACTTATTAAATAATAAGTAATTCACAAATTCGTTTGTTTTCAACACTTGGAAAACATTCAATATACTTAAATCGAAATTAAGTATATATTTCATTCTTTAACAAATCATTCTCTTAATACATTTATTTGGGCCAAAATGAATGTTGCGTAAAACATCGTTACGAAAACCCAAAATCAGTAGTATAGAGATTCGAAATTTAGATAGATATATAAATCCCAATACTATACAAAAACATTTCATTTCGGAAATCATTTACTATAACAACAGTGTTATAGTCCACCATTTCCTTCTCTTTCTCCAAAACGTCTATTTCAACAATGAAGGTTGAAATCTATGTTTTCGATTTATAATACATTTTAAAACATCGTTAAAACGATGAATTTCATTTTATAATATTCATTTTCCCAAGCATGTCCATTTTATTTGATAATATATTCACTGTCCAAAATCGTGAATATACTTCCTTAACCAATTTCAACTTTTAATTTATCAAATTCCATTGATTTCGAATTTATAAACAATGTCTATAAATTCCATATCTATTTATAAGCTTTGATTTATAAATATCCTTTAATAATCAATTCTATTTATATTTCGTTTATATGTCGAATCTAACTTATAAGTAAATTACTTATAATCCATTTATTCACAAATCCATTCTTTTATATCATCCTTTGTTTATAAATCTAAAATTCTTATTTACTTATAAAACTAGGTACAACTTTATTTTAACACTTATAAAAGCTCGTTTTATAATTCCAATATTTTTAACTTATAAATTATAAATTTTATAAATCTTTTATATAAATCGTTTATAATAATTCAAAAATCTCAATTTAAATAAACCAATCTCTTTATTAATTTACAATACGTTATTTTAAACTTATATAACTCCAAAATTATACTTAAGTATTATTTTCCAAAAAATATAACTTTTATAACCATAAAATTTTAATGTTTATTTGTTTTAACAATTCAAAATTTAATAAAACGTATACTTTCAAAAATCACTTTAAAATTCTTTTTAAAATCAAAAATCATTATTTTAAAACTTTAAAAATGGATCCGATGATGCAACAGCACCAAATAGTCAATCACGGTATCCAAATATCATATATCGATATGATAATCAACAAATATCACAATATCTGTAAATAAATCAATATAGTTGAGGAATCCAGTTGGATCCCTCCAACCTGTTTACCTGCATCCAAAGATGTTAGCACAATACTAATTCCGTTCTAGTACGGAATTATCGCGGTATATGGGATTTATAAAATACTATCCGCTTAATAGGCGGCGCAATAAGGTCTCATCCGCTATATAATGCAAGAAAATCAACTCCAAGTACATATATAATACCAATTTCACTTCACAATGAAATTATCGCGGTATATGTTTTTAATAAATAACCTCCGCTTAATAACGGCGCATGATGTCTATTTTAACAATCAATAGATAACAATCATCATTCAAACATACATTCAAGAAATTTTAAATATAACTATTTAAAATTTAAATCGAAACCGATTCGATTGAGTGAGAAGTTCTCACCTTGAATTTCCGATAGCAATTTGTAGCGTTTTATTTCGAATAAAATTAAACGGACGTTTAATTTTACTCGAAATTTTTGCTAGCTCCAAACGACTCCAATCCATTTGCATTGTGTAGTGCTCGACAAAACGAATCCAACGCAATTCGTTTCGTCTCAATCCGACCTCGTATGAACAAGTTATAATATTTATAAGTTAACACGAATTTATATAAAATTTAATCACATTTCCTTTAATATATTTTTTACCCCAAAACAGCCTGGCCGTTCATTTCTTCTGCCCACCATTAAGGCCGTTTGGCCCTTCTTCCTCTTCCAAGAAATCAAAACGCAACCAAACCCATATAGGCCGCCATCTAACCCTTGATCACCGCACCACCTACGACGATCTAGAGCCCATTATTTCACCACCATTCAAAGCGCCATCACCAGAGCCACCCATGCCTGCAACCTCCCAGAGCTCGGCTACACCATCATTGAGAAATACGTGACCGATCGGCCGGCCTTCTCGACAAAAATCCCATCACCCCGTTGCTCCGATGACCATCATCACCGTATGGATTTGTAGAGCTTGTAAAGCTCTACAACTTTGTAGTTGGAAGCTTCGTGAAATATTGCATGGATTGAGAGAGATTAATGGAAGAAGATGAGATGATTTCAGCTATCAAAACTGTAGACGGCGACTGGCTTCTATTTTCTAGGGTTAGGGTTTTTTTTTTCAATTTTGTGAAATAGGGGGGCCTTTTATAGAAATTCTGACGAACACTATTCATTTCGGGTTTTTCGAACTCCGATTTACGCGCGGTGACCGACATTTCTAGGGTTTACCCCGCGTTCCGGACACAATGGAATAGGTTTCGGAAGCTAATTCGATTGTCTGTGCGAGTTATGGAAATAAACGATAAATTTAAATTAAATCGACTTAAACTAATTTCTAGGCGTTTTGGCTAGCCCCGGACAAACGGTAAATCCGATTGACTTGAAATTTGAAACCATACAATAATATCACATTACGGATCCGATGAAACTAGTTTCGTCGAAATCCGAGACTGTTTGAAAAATGACTATTTTAACTCGTCAAATTAATATTAAAACAATTTCGATGCGTTTCGAGCTGCCACGGTCAAACGAAAACTCCGATTGCTACGAAAATTGAAATACGATAATAACAAACTATTATGGATCCAATGGAACTAGTTTCGTCCAATTTTGAGACTGTTCGAAATTGGCTATTTTTCTATCGATAATTAAATATTAAAATATTCAATTTTCAAAAATTAACTTTTAATTCGATTTTAAAAGTTCTATAACATCATTCTAACTCCAATATGATATAATAAAATTTTCCAAATCATTTTCAATCATATTAAACTCGCTTTTCAATTATTTCTGTAATTTCAACTATTAAATTATCGATTTCCAATTGGATTAACTCATTAAATCTTTAAATCAAAGATTTAACTCATAGCTTTCAAAATTCGATTAACTTGTTGAATCTTTAAATCAAGATTCAACTTATAGCTTTCAACAATCATTTCCAAAGATTCATTCATAGCCTTTCAAAATAATTCCAATTCAAACTTGAAACTTTTCAACCCAATTTGGGAATCCTTTCTTTAAATGAAAGTTATTTTTTTATTTGAAAACAAGTAGTTTTCGTTTCGGAGAAATTCGATCTCATTTATACAAGTTAAAATCTTTGGGTTAATTCAAAATAAATTTCATCTTTGAAATTCCATTTCAAAAACTTTTCACTTAAATCCAATCCATTTCCAAAACATTTGAATTTAAATATTCAGCCTTTAAAGTCATTTCAAAATCTGTGACTTAATCAATTTCCTTGTGAAATCCATATTGGTGTGTGTATAAGTGTGGTCCAGGGGTTTAACACAATAGTGCAACATCATTCCATCATCACAGATCAAAACACAGAATATAGTTGATACGCGATATAAACTATAACGCTTATCTTATAGATCACAGATATATATATCAATGTAAATAAATGAATGAATCATACACAGCTCAATCCATAGTACAAAATATCACAAATCAGTTAGGGCAATCAATTCAAGGCTATTCATATAATGCAATCATTCATAAGTAGGGTCAAGCATTCAATAATCATTTATAAACAGGATTAATTAATTCAATTTATTTCCAATTTAAATTTATTACTTATGCATTTATTATCCAATCCTGATTTATTAATTACAAATCATTTGATATAAATTAATTAATCAATCACCTTAATTAATTAAATTATTCTTAATTGATCATATTAATTAAGTTAACCTTTAAACTAATTACAAAACAAATTAACCCCTTAATTTATCTTTTTAAGAAATTAAACCTTTAAATTCTTACTAACAAGTGATTACACTTACTCAATTTCATAAATTATTATCATAAATTAATTAGTCTAATTAATTGTTACAATTAATCCCATAAATTAATTATTTAAAAGATTCTTAGTTAATGACCATCATTAACAAATAACAATCCTTTAATTACTTTCCGAATTAATATCTAATTATAAATTAATCTAAATCATTAATTTATAAATTAAATAATCAAGTAATTCCTTAATCAGATTCAATACGACTAGGACTTTTCGACGCTCGAAAACCGACATCAATACGTACACTGTATCAACTGCCAAGCAATTGAAGGCCGAAAAACCGTACCGTTAGGGTTAAAGAAGAAGAAAAGATAGAAGAAGAGAGAAAGAAAAAGAAAACAATAGAAAGAAGCAACAAAACAATATCAAAATCTCATAATCGCAGCGGAACAACATATAATAAATAAATGAATAATCTTTAAACAAAGAACTATATCAGTTATTACATTACATCATATTACATTACATTTCATCATCATAGTGTACAACAACAAACAGCGGAAAGGAAATACTATATACTAGTAATACGCCATGCCATCCAGCTTGCCTCCATCAACTCCTGAATTCCAGAATATCCTGATAACCTGACTCTTAACTGCCCGTGTGGAAATTGGTGGGCACCCAGAGTTTAGGAAGGAAAACAATAAACTCCGAGTCAGTCATGTGACTGGTGTGAGAACTAAAGCAGTTTATCTTTAAAACAAAGAACAGGATAATTTTCAAATAGATTCGCAACTCTTTTAAAATGAGACTACCATAAGGCCTCCCGCACACGCACACATAATGCAAACGAGAATCGGAGGAGATTTCTCCTTATGATAGTCAAAGATGCTTGATACGCATTAAAAGAAACATTTGATATTATTACTAGTGCATAATGTTGGAAAAATTATTTCGAAAGCAAAGATATAAATCTTAGCCAACATACGACCATTATCGTATGCCTACTATAGCTACCATCTAAACAGTGGGGCGCCACCATAAGTAAATGGCAGGTTCTACAACAAAAACCGTACAAGTCTCGTATTGTTTCTTTGGATTTCCAACAAATGGTCAGGCCAAGGAACTTCCCATTGCCACATGGGTACGCCTCTGGAAAGACGACCCGAGAACCAAACTGGATCTCTGCCAACACAAGGTCGGGACCCTTAGCTGGGTAACTACTGACACGAATATGTCATCCCCCGATCGTAACCGATCTATCCGAGGATCCTCGATTTTCAGCAACCACAAAGCAATAAATTTGCAGCAACAACATAGGTTAAGTATCTGGGCTCCGTACCATGATACCACCTCTATCTAGAAGGAATGACATACACTAAAGGGGTGCTACCACCTAATAACCTTGCCGCATCCTTCCTGTTTTGACCATTTCCAGGGTGTGAGGTCCGACGAAGTCTCGTCCACAAAGCCACGCTTTATACAAAAGATGTGCTTTGGGTCAACAAATGATCAAAGTAATCATCACCAAGATAAATGATCAAACAAATGATCATATCACAAATGATCAAGCAATGATCATTTCACAGCAACACTCAGCATGTCACATTACCAAATTGGGAGTATATCACTAATAACCTTCAACTACATAACCTCTGAGCCCGTACGTCTCAGAGAAGGGTGTTAAGCTAAGAGAATAAATTCTCCGCCACCAACAACAATATATTTGAAAGAAATCAGCTTTATATCTCAACTTGTAATGTTAGACATACAATCCATATAAGTCTGTTCCGGGCTCGAACAGAACCGAAGGCACTTACAAAGAAGTCCTTGTATTCCGGATAATTCTAATCACGTCCGGACTTCCCATCACTAAGGGTGATAAAACCTCTATATCGGAGATCAGCCGATGCAGAGCAACTCAACGGTAATCCTTCTGTTTTTAAAAATATCCCAAAACCGGTCATCAAATGCAATCCATTACGACGTATCACATATTCAGAATGGGTTATACGACCCCAAGGTCCTTTCTCGGCTAACTCGAATAGTGAGCACTTATTCAAAAAATAAGTGTGGCATCCAAATTCAAACAATCACAACAAATACCTATTTAAAGGTAAATATTGATAGTCGGTTATTTAACTATCAATAGGCGTGTTCAACATCACCAGATTTCAAATAATTTCCCAAATTATTTACTTTCCAAAATATCTTTACAAGATACATATTTTTCACATTTCAAAATTTGAAAACAAATTTTCAAATCACTTTTCACCTTTACCACTTTTGAAAACAAATTTCAAATCATTTCCCTATACGGGAGTACTTTCATTTCAACATGGTTCATTTAAACCAATTAAATAAATCCTTAACGATTTACTTTCTATTTACGTTCCAAATCCGTAAATTAATTCCACACTTCAAAAATAAATCAATGTTTATTTCTAAACAAATTCCCCTTTTTATTTATAAATTCCATAGTGAATTTACATTCCAAAATATTTATGAATATACGATTTCAATTATTCATTTTCAATTTATCTTCAAAAAGAAAAATTCTCCAAAAGTTTCGTTTCACATTGAAAAAACATTTCCATACTTATTTATCAATAAGTAATTCACAAATACATTTATTTTCAATACTTAGAAAATATTCAATATACTTAATATCAAAATTAAGTATATATTTCATTCTTTAAGGAAAACATTCACTTAAACACATTTATTTGAGTCAAAACGAATGTTGCATAAAACACCGTTACGACGACCCAAAATCACTAGTATAGGGATTCAAAATTAAAATAGACTATATAAATCCCAATACTATACAAAATATTTCCTTTCGGAAACCATTTAGTATAACAACAGTGTTATAGTCCACCATTTCCTTATTTCTCAAAAACGTCTATTTCAACAATGAATGTTGAAATCTATGTATTCGATCTATAATACATTTTAAAACATCGTTAAAATGATGAACTTCATTTTATAATATTCATTTTTTTCCCAAGCATATCCATTTTATTTGATAATATATTCACTGTCCAAAATCGTGAATATACTTCCATAACCAATTTCAACTTTCAATTTATCAAATTCCATTGATTTATTATTTATAAACAATGTCTATAAATTCCATTTCTATTTATAAGCTTCGATTTATAAATCTCCTTTAATAATCAATTCTATTTATATTTCGTTTATATGTCGAATCCAACTTATAAGTAAATTACTTATAATCCATTTATTCACAAATCCATTCTTTTATATCATCATTTGTTTATAAATCTAAAATTCTTATTTACTTATAAAACTAGGTACAACTTTATTTTAACACTTATAAAAGCTCGTTTTATAATTCCAATATCTTTAACTTATAAAATATAAATTTTATAATCTTTTATATAAACCGTTTATAATAATTCAAAAAATCTCAATTTAAATAAACCAATCTCTTTATTAATTTACAAAACGTTATTTAAAACTTATATAACTCCAAAATTACACTTAAGTATTATTTTCCCAAAAATATAAATTTTATAACCATAAAATTATAATGTTTATTTATTTTAACAATTCAAAATTAAATAAAACGTATACTTTCAAAAATCACTTTAAAATTCTTTTTAAAATCAAAAATCATTATTTTAAAACTTCAAAAATGGATCTGATGATGCAACAGCGCCAAATAGTCAATCACGACATCCAAATATCATATATCGATATGATAATCAACAAATATCACAATATCTGTAAATAAATCAATATAGTTGAGGAATCCGGTTGGATCCCTCCAACCTGTTTCCCTGCATCCACAAATATTAGCACAATACCAATCCCGTTCCGGTATGGAATTATCGCGGTATATGGGATTTATAAAATATTATCCGCTTAATAGACGGCGCAATAGGGTCTCATCTGCTATATAATGCGGGAAAATCAACTCTAAGTACATAAATAATACCAATTTCACTATACTGTGAAATATTCACGGTATATATTTTTAATAAATAACCTCCGCTCATTAACGGCGCATAATGTCTATTTTAACAATCAGTAGACAACAATCATCATTCAAACATACATTCAAGAAATTTTAAATACAACTATTTAAAATTTAAATCGAAACCGATTCGACTGAGTGAGAAGTTCTCACCTTGATTTCAAATCCGTTTCAGCGTTTTATTTCGAATAAAATTAAACGCGCGTTTAATTTTACCCAAAATTCTCACTAGCTCCAAACGACTCCAAACCAGCTCCATTGCGTAGTGCTCGACAAAGCGATGCCAACGCAAGTTGATTCGTCAAATTCTGACCTCGTACGAAAGAGTTACGACGTTTTAAACATTACAAAATCTTTAATATAACTAAATTACAATTTATATTTTAAATTTCCAAACCCACATCAATCTCAGCTGTTGATTTTTTTTGTTTGATTGCATCAGGCCGCCCCCTTCCTTTCTCTTCCCTCTCGTTCGTGATTCCCAGCAGAACACGAAACCCATTTAACACGTTCGAACCCCTCATGTCGCACCCCTCCAGATGACGTCGGCCATTGATCCAAAGCCTTCAGCGTGTGCGCCTCCGCAAGCTATGCTCCAGACCGTGACCGTGCCGAGCTCGGTCCTTTGTTTGCTTGGGAATTCGACCCTAAACGTCAGTCATTCGAACGCAAATTCCCATCAATCCGTTGTATTGATTATGATCATCACCGTTGGATTCGTAGAGCTTGTAAGGACCCGATTCTTCGACTTTCGAAAAACGACATCAATACGTTCACGGTATCAAATGTCGAGCACTCGAATGCCGGAAAACCGAACACTTAGGGTTTTAAGAACAAGAAAATAAAGAAAAAGATAGAAGAAGAGACAGAAGAAGAGAGAAAAGATAGAACAGAACAGAAAAAAACAACAGAACAATATCAGAATCTCACAGTCGCAGCGGAACAACATATAATAAATAAATGAATAATCTTTAAACAAAGAACTATATCAGTTATTACATTACATTACATTTCATTTCATTACATCATCAGAGTGTACAACTATCAAACAACAACAAACAGCTGAAAAGAAATACTATATACTAGTGATACGCCATGCCATCCATCTTGCCTCCAGCAACTCCTGAATTCCAGAATATCCTGATAAACCTTAACTCTTGACTGCTCGTGTGGAAATTGGTGGGCACCCAGAGTTTAGGAAGGAAAACAATAAACTCCGAGTCAGTCATGTGACTGGTGTGAGAACTCAAAACAGTTTATTTTTATCTTCAAAAACAAAATAGAGGAATATTTTTAAATTCAATTCGCAATGCTTTTAAAAATGAGACTACAATAAGACCTCCCACCACACACACAATGCAAACACAGACTTGGAGGAGATTTCTCCTTATGATAGTCAAAGATGCTTGATACGCATTAAAAAAACATTTGATATTATTACTAGTGCATAGTGTAGGAAAAAATTCATTTCGAAAATAAAGATATAAATCTTAGCCAGCATAGGTACTATTATATTATGCCTGCTATAGCTACCTCCTAAGGAAGCAGGTTTTGCAACTAAATCCGTAGAAGACTCGTATTGTTTCTTTGGATTTCCAACAAATGGTCAGGCCAAGGAACTTTCCATTGCCACATGGAAACGCCTCTGGAATGACGTCCCGAGAACCAAACCGGATCTTTGCCAACACAAGGCCGGGTTACCCCTAACTAGGTAACTACTGACATGAATATGTCATCCCCCGATCGTAATCGATCTACATCCGAGGATCCTCGATTTGCAACAACCACAAAGTAATATGTTTGCAGAAACAACATAGGTTAAATATATGGGCTCCATACCATGATACCACCTCCATCCAGAAGGAATGACATACACTAAAGGGCACTACCCCTAATAACCTTGCTGCATCCCTCCTGTTTTGACCATTTCCGGGGTGTGAGGTCCGATGAAGTCTCGTCCACAAAGCCACGCTTTGGGTCAACAAATGATCAAAGTAATGATCACAAAGATAAATGATCAAACAAATGATCATATCACAAATGATCAAACAATGATCATTTCACAGCAACACTCAGCATGCCACATTACCAAATTGGGAATATATCGCTGATAACCGTCAACTACATAACCCCTGAGCTCGTACGTCTCAGAGAAGGGTGTTAAGCTAAGAGAATAAATTCTCCGCCACCAACAGAAATATATTTGAAAGAAATCAGCTTTATATCTCAATTTGTAATGTCAGACATACAATCCATACAAGTCTGTTCCGGGATCGAACAGAACCGAAGGCACTTACAAAGAGGTCCTTGCAATCCGGATATTCACTAATCACGTCAGGACTTCCCATCACATATGGAGTCTCTATATCGGGGACCAGTCGATGCAAAGACATTCAACGAGTTGTCCTTTCGCTTTTGAAAATATCCGGTCTTCAACACCGGTCTTCAAATGCAATTCATAATGACGTATCACAAATTCGGAATGGGTTATACGACCCCAAGGTCCTTTCTCGGCTAACCCAAATAGTGAGCGCTTATTTAAAAATAAGTGTGGCATTCAAATTCAAGCAAATCACAACAAATACCCATTCAAAGGTAAATATTGATAGTAGGTTATTAAACTATCAATGGATATGCACAACATCACCAGATTCCAAATAATTTTCCAAATTATTTATTTTCCAAAAAAAATATCTTTACAAGATATATAATTTTCACACTTCAACCATTTGAAAACAATTTTCAAATCACTTTTCATCTTATGCGAAAATACTTTCATTTCAACATGGTTCATTTAAACCCATTAAATAAATCCTTAACGATTTACTTTATTTTTACATTCTAAATCCGTAAATTAATTCTCACACTTCAAAAATAAATCAACGTTTATTTTTAAACAAATTCTCCTATTCATTTATAAATTCCATAGTGAATTTATGTTCCAAAATATTTATGAATACACAATTTCAATTATTCATTTTCAATTTATCTTCAAAAAGATAAATTCTCAAAACGTTTCATTTCTAATTGGAAAAACATTTCCATACTTATTTATTAATAAGTAATTCACAAATCTATTTATTTTCAACACTTGGAAAATATTCAATATACTTAAATCGAAATGAAGTATATATTTCATTCTTTAAGGAAATCATTCTCTTAAACATATTTATTTGGGCCAAAACGAATGTTACGTAAAACATCGTTATGACAACCCAAAATCACTAGTATAGGGATTCGAAATTAAGATAGATGTATAAATCCCAATACTAAATAAAATATTTCCTTTCGGAAATCCTTTACTATAACAACAGTGTTATAGTCCACCATTTCCTTCTATTTCTCGAAAACGTCTATTTCAACAATGAATGTTGAAATCTATGGTTTCGAATCTTAACACATTTTAAAAACATCGTTAGATCGTTTTAATTTTATTTAAAACATCACATCCAAAATAATTTCTTTAACATATTATTCACTATTCAAAAACGTGAATATACTTCGTTAACCAATTTCATCATTTCTGTACATTTTATTTTAAAGGATTATTCACTGTCTAAAACGTGAATATAACACCATTAGTCAGTTATAACAATTTACTTATCAAAATAAGTCGTTTGCGGATTTATAAAACAATGTTTATAAATTCCATTTCTATTTATTTCATAACAACTTCCTTTTATAAATCTCCTTTATTAACCTATCTCAATTTATATGTCAATTATATACTAAAATTTCATATTATAAGTTAAATACTTACAATTTATTTGTTTATAAAATCGTTCTTTTAAACTTCCCAAATTATAAATCTTACAACTTATAAGATTCATTTATTTACCCAAATTTATTCTTTTAAATAACTTTACAAATTTTATAAACCTACTGCTTATAAAATTCCATTTATAACTTCACCGTTTATGATTCTATAAATTTCATTTATTTATGAAATTCAATTACAATTCATTCTAACACTTATGGAAACTCGTTTTATAATTTCAAGTATTTTTAATTTATAAATATCAATTTATAATCTTTTATATAAATAAATTTATATTATTATTTTAAAACATCTTTAAACTCCTTTATAATTTCCCCATTTTCTTTGATTTATAAAATAATCAAATTTCATAAATCCTATATTTAAACTTTTTATAATAAATTCAAAAATCCCAATTTAAACTATTTTATAAAATCATTTACCTCATATTTTCAAATATCAACTTTTAACTATATTTCTCAAAAATCATAATTTTTATAACTTTAAAATTATAACGTTAAAATGAATCAATTCCAAAAATATTTTATAAACGTATACTTTCAAAAAAATCATTTTTAAAATCCTTTTAAAATTCCAAAATTTGGCCCGATGATGTACACACCAAATAGTCAATCACGACAACAACGACATCATATATCTGTATATGATAATCAACGAATATCAAAATATCCAAAATCAAATAAATACTGTTGAGGAATCCAGTTGGATCCCTCCAACCTGTTTTCCTGCATCCAAAGATGTTAGCACAATACCAATTCCGTTTCAGTATGGAATTATCGCGGTATATGAGATTTAAAATATTATCCGCTTAATAGACGGCGCAATAGGGTCTCATCCGCTATAAAATACGTGAAATCAACTCCAGGTACATAAATAATACCAATTTCATTGTACTGTGAAATATTCGCGGTATATGTTTTTAGTAAATAACCTCCGCTTACTAACGGTGTATAATGTCTATTTTAACAATCAATAGATAACAATCATCATTCAAACATATAATCAACAATTTTAAATCAAACTATTTAAAATAAAAATCGAAACCTATTCGATTGAGTGAGAAGTTCTCACCTTGATTTCAATTTCGTTTTCAGCTTTTATTTCGAATAAAATTAAACGGACGTTTAATTTTACCCGAAATTTTCGCTAGCTCCAAACGACTCCAATCCAATTCCATACGTAATGTTCGTCCATACGAACCCAACGCAACTGGTTTCGTGCGTTTTCGACCTCGTATGAAAAAGATACGAATTTTTAAAGTTACATGAATTTTTAATATAAAATTTACAACTTAATTTTAAATTTCTAAACCTAACTACCATCATCCACCGTACATCCTTGCAATCCAACGCATCAGGCCGCCCCTACTATTCTTCTTCCCCATGCGTTTGCACAGCACGGCCGAACCCAACCCTTGCCTCCAAACCCTAATAGCCGCCACCAAATCCATCACTTCCAAGCCGATCAAGCTTTGCCAACGCGTAGGCCTTCGACAACTCCATCTCCAGTCATGACAGTGGCGAGTTTGGCCACCCTAGGCATGAGAAAAACATGATGAAACACGTGCCCTTCCCTGGCCGATTACGACGAATCCAAGCCACTTCAACGCAAATCCACCGTTGGATGTAAAGTACTTGGCGAGCTCTTCAATTTGTTAGTTGGAAGTTTCGGCTAAATATTTACGGATTGGAAGATAATTGGAGGGGAAGGTGATTGTTTTTCGGTCATTGGTGTTTATTGGAGGTGACGGCCTAAAGATGAAACCCTAGGGTTTTAAATTTTTTGCAAAAATGAAATATAAGGGGCTTATATAGAAAATTCTACGAACACTATTCATCCCGGAATTTCCGAACTCCAAACGAAGCGTGCCGGATGGCGTTTCTAAGGTTTACCCCACGTTCCGAACACAATGGAATGTGTTTCAGGAGCTAATTTGATCATCTGTGCGAGGTATGGCAATAAACGTTCGATTTAAAAATTAAATCGGTAAATTAAATTTCTAGGCGTTTTGGCTTGCACCGGACAAACGGTAAATCCGATTGACACGAAATTTGAAACCATACAATAATATCACATTACGGATCCGATGGAACTAGTTTCATCTAATTCTGAGACTTTTGGAGAAATGGCTATTTTAACTCGCTAAATTAATATTAAAACAATTTCGATGCGTTTCGAGCTGTCACGGTCAAACAGAAACTCCAATTGACATGAAAATTGAAATCCGATAATAACAAACTATTATGGATCCAATGGAACTAGTTTCGTCCAATTCTGAGACTATTCGAAAAATGGCTAATTTCACTAGTCGATTTAAATATTAAAATATTCAATTTTCACAAATTAACTTTTAATTCGATTTTAAAAGTCCTATAACATCATTATAACTCCAACATGATAAAATAAAATTTTACAAATCATTTTCAATCATATTTAACCCAATTTTCAATTATTTCTGTATTTTCAACTATTAAATTATCGATTTAATTATTCAATTAAATCCAATTATTCGAAATAAAATTTATTCGACTTATAAATTTCACTTATTAATATTTAAAATTAATTAAATATACAAATTTTAATTGACAGAAATTCTGGGTTGTTACATACTTCCCCCCTTAAAAGAATTTCGTCCTCGAAATTACCAAGTAAGAAAAGTTACAGAATCTATTAACTTTCCAAAAATCCATAGTTGAACTTCTTATAATAACTTTACTAAGTTTTCAAATCATACTTAGTTATCTTTTCAAAAACAACTACTATTGTTTAACTTTCAACTCCAAATCAAAATTATAGTTTTCAAAATTTTCCAATTTTTCTCAAATTTTTCTAACGCCTTAAATTTTCGAAAAAATTCGCCATCATCTCCTTTGCGCGGCTCGATCCGAAAAAAAAATGACAGTATATATATATATCACAAATACACATCTCATCAAGTGATGAGGCATCCCGCAGGGAAAAAAATGTAAAAGTACGATATTTATTCCGAGATATGTACCTTATTTTTTATTAGCGAGCATATACGGCTAATATAGTGTGAAAGCGAGCTCCAAATGCGAAGCAAACGCGACCCGCACCTACTAAACACTCAACAAACAGTGAGAAACATGTATATAGACAATAGTATCGATATACAACATATAGCAACATAATAACTATATATGCCAACATAGCAAATGCAACAAAAGCAATATATTCAACCATCAACCAACTATCATCCAACTAGCTTTCATTTTCAATTAGTTTATATTCACTAATTCATATTCAAGTTGGTTCACTTCAAAATCAAATTCACTTCTATTTAAGATTCACTTAACTTCCAATTTGATTTCAATTACTTTAGCTTTTAATTTCATTAATACTTAATGAATTATACACAATCAACTAACAATCATATATCAACCAATGTATATTAATTACAACCAAATTCCTTTGTTTATATTCATTAATTTTGGTTTAACACCTTTATTTTCAATTGGTTTAATTAAATTGAGTTTCATTCAATCTTTCAACTTCCAATAACTTTAGATTTTAATGAATTAACACTTACATTCATTATTTCATATCAATTATTTACATTAAATTGATTTACATTCAATTCATTCCTTCAATTCAATTACTAAAGTTGAATTTCATTTATATAACTCAAGTTCACATTTATCACTTAACTTTATTATTTTACTTCGATACCAAAATCAACTTCATTTAACATCTCTTAATTATATTCCATTTAAACATTATTTGGCTTTACGTAACTTAAATTTCCACTTATAAATCAATTCAGATTCCCAATTTCTAGAGTAAAATTTCCATTTAACTTTAAATTTATTTTTTATTACAACTCATATTCATAAATATATTCATATAGTTTCACTTCTTATATATATAAGTTTATTTCACAATTGTAAATCACTTTTCTTTTGCTTATACAATAATTCCTTAATTTAGATTATTCAAACAACTTTTAATTAACTTATATATATTCTTACATTTTCGACAACCAAAAAATCTTCTTATATATACTTTAATAATTCTGAAAAATTATTCCTTTATATATAAAATAATCAAGGTAAAATTATTTCATTTATCCAATTTAAAACAATATCATGTCGAATTATTCTGTACAAGTGTTTAGAGATCCCTATGAACAACGTTAATTACTCGTATTAACCAGAATCCATACACCACTCAACAAAGCAATCATCATAATATAAAACAATTTTATATTCACTAACAAATACGCGCTCGTATCTATTATTACACTCAAACTCATTCTAGAGTACTACTGACTCTATCTCTAATGAGTAATACCCAACAGAGCCATGGTTGTCGCTTAACCATATGCTCTGATACCACATTGTATGGTCTAAGCTTTTCAACCATCGACAGCGGTCACAACCGGTAGGCTTTTCAGCCATTCCAGCCCCACCGTGGAAACAACTGGTATCCCAAACTTGCTTTTACGGCCAGCCTCTCGACTGTCTCAGCTGTTTGTTGAGTGTTTAGTAGGTGCGGATCGCGTTTGCTTCGCCTTTGGAGCTCGCTTTCGCGCTATATTAGCCGTATAGGCTCGCTAATAAAATATAAGTTACATATCTCGGATTAAATATCGTACTTTTACACTTTTTTCCCTGCGTGATTGTAACGACCCCAATTTTGGAATTGATTTTATTTAATAATTAATTTCATTTTTTGATAAAAATTGTGAAATAATTTGGTAATTAATATTTAACTTGTATTTGAATTGGGATTTATAGTAAATAATAAATAAAATTTATAAGTAAAAGCATAGAAATAAAATACATTCACATATGAACACTTATAAAAGAAAACAAAAGAAATAACATACAAGTAGAAACAACATATTTATAAAATTATGTAAAATATAAAATAAAAGAAAGAAAACAATTAATACAAAGTAAAATATGAACAAAACAAAGATATTCAATTGTACAATGTGAATTAATGAAGCCACCAAAAATCATCACTTCAGCCGAGATAAAGGCAAGAACAAAGTGAGAAAATGAATTACAAAGTACATATGTAGCCTGCATTGGTAAGGCAAGGCAAGTATAAACAAAAGTGCACTGGTACAAACATAAACAAAGCAAAGACTGCATACACCAATTTCTTCAGCATAGGGAACAAGTGTACATAGTATAAACAAGGTACAAAATTATATTCAAATATATACACTTGAACAAGAAAACAAGACAAAGAAGAAATTAATGCCATGCCCTCTCTAGCCCAAAACTATATCTCGTCAGCCACAAAAAAATAAGATCTGCAGCCACGAAAACAAAAATCTTTAGTCAATAAAAGAAGCAAGCATGCCTAGTATTGTACAACACTATTCTATCACCCTGTAAGCTTCTTTCCATATATCAACTTCTCTATTTATTTTGCTTCGTCCATTCCAAGCTAAAGAAAAAAAATATACTGAAGCAAATATCATTAAATTCAAACAAATCAAAACCACTAATGTAAGCCTGAAAGCAAGTGAAAGTTCCAGTAGCAAACTCAAAGCCAGATATCAAAGAAAAGAAAAGCTTTCAACTTGCAAATTTTCAAGCTCTGTTCTTTCTTCTTAAAGCACTGTGGGTAACCTTTCATTAAAACGATTTAAAGAATAAATATGTGAGTTTCAGTTAGTAAATTTTAACTTGAGTATATATTTGAAAGTGCCGTGTCTGTATATGTATGTATCTGTTTTTCTTCTCTGTTTGTTTTACAAAGTACAAAACAACAAGAAATTCAATTTCTTGTTCTTTCAATCAATATTAGGCTTTTGCTTTAAGACAAAATATTTATGTTTAAGTATGAGTTAGTATCTAAAAATAGTTTCATGAAATAAGAATGTATAGATAATGGAAAATCAAAATTTTTACAGTAGAAACTTTAAATTCTGGAATTTTCGAACTTCACGAATTATTGATTCAACTATATGGCTCGATTCTACATACAAAAATACGATTTTTAAAACTAATATGATGATTTTTCATTTTGTATTTCAAGAGCAATTTGTATTTGATCCAAAAATGTTTTTTTGTCAATTTCTAATGATCAAGCGAATTTTAGATGTTGAATTTTTGTTTAAAGCTTGCTTGATCCTCATCGATCCCAGGAAAAATCTTAAAAAAATTATCTATTGCAATAATTTTGTGAACGAGCTGTAGGTAGGGTTTAAGGATAGTAAAATATGCGTTTGGGTTTTCGGGTTTGTTCGCCTTCGTTGATGCATCGAGTGCGACTGCACTTTGGAGGATGGTAGCGGGGTGGAAGGAGAGGCCGTGGCCGGAAATTCGTGACCTCCGGTGTTCGAGGCGGCGAGGACGAATGGTTGACAGGTTGAGGAGGTGATGGGTTATGCGTTCCAGGTTTGGGAAACTCCCAGCTTCATGTTCCAATTTTTCGTTCGAGAGGCTAAATTTCGATTCGACGCGTGAATCGATGTTTTGGGGGTCGGTAGGGGGTGCGAGGGTGATTGGCGACTTGTCAACGCTGGTGGTGGTGGTCGGAGTTGCCGCACTTGGATGTGCACGTACACCGTGCACAGTGTCGTGGTGTTTTGGTTGGGTTTAACTGTTGCGTTTTGGAGAAGAAGGACTCTGAGTAAAATCTCGAGGAAATGGTTGATAGGCTCGAGTGATGGTTCGAAGTTTTGCGTGCTGGACTCGAAGCAGACAGAGGGGAGAGTTGGGTGAATGTTTTGTACAGGTTTTATAAACCAAACCTGATCTGTTTTGTAATTTCAAATTTAAATTTTTAATTAAGGATTGAACTAAGATTTAAATCAAATTTTTTAAAATATAAGTTCAAATTTAGTTAAAGTGTTGTTTGGAAATAAAGTTTTAAAATTTAATTTGTTTTAAATAACTTAAAAATGTTTAAGTTCAAGTGTGTTTAAAGAAGATTGAAATTTATAATGGAACTTGAAAGTATACAGTAAGCATTTAA
The DNA here is from genome assembly GCA_030765085.1 of Allium cepa. Classification (NCBI taxonomy): domain Eukaryota; kingdom Viridiplantae; phylum Streptophyta; class Magnoliopsida; order Asparagales; family Amaryllidaceae; genus Allium; species Allium cepa. The sequence continues at coordinate 33,034,727 of CM060929.1, forward strand.
ACAAGTTTTAAATAAAAGTTTAAATCTCAACATTTTTTTGTAAGTGGCAAAGAAATCGTAATAGGTTTGAGTTTCACCTTATGTTAGTATAGAATTAATGATTTATAATTCGTTTAGTTTTAAGTTAATTAACATGGATAATTTATCTAAATGATTAAGGATTTGGATTAATTAAATAAATAATTAGAGGGTTAATTACTTAATTAAAGTAATTAAGGAATTAATTACTTATTGTAATAAATTTTGGATACCTAAATTTATTAAGTTAATTAATTTAGTTTAAGAAAAAGTCATCCGATTAAATTGGTAATTAATAATTTCTTGTTATGAGATAATTACTTTATGATAAGTAATTCAAAGTGTAATTTCCTAAGATAATTAATCAAGTGGTTAACTAATTATATAATTGGTTCAAAAGTCAATTTAACTAATATGATTGATTAAGAATAATTTAATTAATTAAAGTGTTTGATAAATTAATTTATATCAAATGATTTGGAACTAATAAATCAAAATTGGATAATAAATTCATAAGTAATTAATTAAATTGGAAATGAATTGAATTGATTAGGATTAAACAATTAATTAATCCTACTTATAAATGTTATTGAATGCTTGACCTTACTTATGAATGATCGTATTATATGTGATGCCTTGAATTGATTGTCCTATCTGATCTGTAATATCTTGTTCTGTGAATTGAGCTATGTGAAATTTACTCATTTATTTATGTACATTTGGGTATTATCTGTGAATCTGTGAATGGACGATAAGCTTTATAGTTTATATCGCTTATCGAATATATTGTCGTATTTGATCTGTGATGATTGAATGGTTGTACACTATTGTGTTAAACCCCTGGACCACACTTATACACACACAAATATGGATTTCACGAGGAAATCGGTTAAGTCACAAATTTTTGAAATAGTTTTGAATTTGAATTTTTAAATTCAAATGTTTTGGAAATGGAATCGGAATAAAAGTGAAAAACTTTTGGAATGGAATTTCAAGTTAAAATTTATTTTAGTTTACTTGATTAAGTTTTGGAAATTAAATAAATTTATTTAAATTGAGATCCTAAATTTGAAATTGAATTCTATGATTTGAAATTAGGGATTAAAGATGTTATATCGGATATATATGAGTTAAACCACTTTTAAGTATTGTTTTTGGGAAATTGAATTAACCTAAAGATTGTAACTTATAAAAAGGAAATCGGGTTTTTCCAAAATAAAACTATTGTCTCTAAAAGATAAAAAGTTTTCGTTGGAAGTTTTATTAAAGGGATTTCAAGTTTAAAATAAAATAGTTTTCCAAGTTATAAACAAATATTTGGAAATGAGTTTTGAAAATTTGGGAACGATTTGAAAACTATAAGACAAATCTTTGAACTTAAAGATTTGATGAGTTAAGCTTTTTGAAACGAAATTGTTTTGAAATCCGAGAATGAATATTTATGAAAATAGGTGAACATTATGAAATAAATCTTTTGTTTAAAAGATTTGAAATGGTAATTGGTTAAACCATTTGAAGAAAGTTTTGAATTATTAAGTTGTGACTTAATTGAAATCCCATATCCATATGTTTTAAATGTTGCGCTCACTATTCGGTTTAGCCGGGAGAGAACCTTTGTGTCATATATCCCATTCCGAATATGTGATACGTCGTTATGGATAACATTTAGAGACCGGTGTTGAAGACCGGGTATTTGTGAGAACGATAGGACAACCTATCGATTGTCTCTGTACCGAGTAGCTACGGTATAGAGATTCCCTAAGTGATGGGAAGTCCGGTCGGGATTGTGAATACCCGGATTGCAAGGGCTTCTTTGGAAGTGCCTTCGGTTCTGTTCGAGCCCAGAACAGACTTGTATGGATTGTGTGTCTGACATTACATTTTGAGATATAAAGCAGATTTCTTTCAAATACATTTCTGTTGGTGGCGGAGAATTTATTCTTTTAGCTTAACACCCTTCTCTGAGACGTACGAGCTCAGAGGTTATGTAGTTGAAGGTTATCAGTGATATATTCCCAATTTGGTAATGTGACATGCTAAGTGTTGCTGTGTAATGATCATTGTTTGATCATTTGTGATATGATCATTTGTTTGATCATTTATCTTTGTGATTATTACTTTGATCATTTGTTGACCCAAAGCATGGCTTTGTACCAAACCGTGGCTTTGTGGACGTGACCTCGTCGAGCCTCACACCCCGGAATGGTCAAAACAGGAAAGATGCGGTAAGGTTATTAGGGGGTAGCGCCCCTTTAGGGTATGTACATCTCCTTCTGGATAGAAGTGGTATCATGGTATGGAGCCCAGATACTTACTTATGTGGACATCACAAACCTATATATGTCTTGTTTTGTGATTTGATGTTGGGGCCCCGGTGAAAGGTTGTTACAACCAGGAGGTGGCATACTCGTGTCAGTAGTTACCCAGTTAGGGGTAACCCGGCCTTGTGTTGGCAGAGATCCGGTTAGGTTCCCGGGACGTCCTTCCAGAGGCGTTTCCATGTGGCAATGGGAAGTTCCTTGGCCTGACCATTTGTTGGAAATCCAAAGAAACAATACGAGCCTTGTACGGTATTAGTTGTAGAACCTGCCATCTAATATGGTAGCTATAGCGGGCATAATATAATGGTACCTATGCTGGCTAAGATTTATATTCTACTTTCGAAATTGTTTTCTACACTATGCACTAATAATAATATCAAATGATTTGATTTTGCGTAGTAAGCATGTTTGACTATCATAAGAAGAAATCTCCTCCAAGTCCGCGTTTGTATTGTGTGTGTGGTGGGAGGTCTTATGGTAGTTTCATTTTCAAAAAGCATTGCGAATTTATTTTAAAATTCTCTTGTTGATTGTTTTAAAAGATAAACTTTTTTTGTTGCTCACACCAGTCCCATGACTGATCCGGAGTTTATTGTTCCTTTCCTAAACTCTAGGTGCTCATTATTTTCTACACGAGCATTCTAGAGTTGGGTTTTTCAGATAGTTAGATATAGTGGATTATGTGGAGTTAGTTCATTCCTTGGTTCGCACCAGTCTTGCCTAGCTTGGTGCATTGTTATGGGGAGTCCGAGCTATTGCTGGAACTTGGAGTTGGAGTTCAGATTTGGAGTTCTTCGTTGAAGACTATCTTAGAGTTATTTGTTCCGCTGCCAGTGTTACCTATTTTCTTTTCCGCTGCTATTTGTTGTATCATATCTATGATGTATATTGATATTCATTGTATCACTCTGTTGTATCAGTGTTGTATATCAATGTATTATTCTTTTATTTCCGCTGTGTTATTTACTTAATGTTGTTATAAGCTCCGGCGAATCGGTTTTGAACGGTCGAATTTGCGGCATTCGAATACGATTTGAAGCATGGATGTCGATTTTCGAGCGGGCAAAACCCGTTTCGTTACAGGGATGCCTCATCACTTGATGAGATGTATATTTGTGATATGTGTACTAGCATTTTTTTTGGGATCGAGCCGCGCAAGGAGACTATGGCGAATTTTTCCGAAAATTTAAGGCGTTAGAAAAATTTGGGAATTTTTGGAAAAATTTGGGAATTTTTGGAAAAATTTGGGAATTTTTGGAAAAATTTGGGAATTTTTGGAAAATTTTGAAAACTAAAATTTTGATTTGGAATTAAAGTTAAACAATAGTAGTTGTTTTTGAAAAGATAACTAAGTATGATTTGGAAACTTAGTAAAGATATTGTAAGAAGTTTAACTATGGATTTATGGAAAGTTAATAGATTTTGTAACTTTTCTTACTTGGTAATTTCGAGGACGAAATTCTTTTAAGGGGGAAGTATATAACGACCCAGAATTTCTATTAATTAATTCGTATATTCAATTAATTATAAATATTAATAAGTGAAATTTATTAGTCGAATAAATTTTATTTCGAATAATTGGATTTAATTGAATAATTATATCGATAATTTAATAGTTGAAAATACAGAAATAATTGAAAATTGGGTTAAATATGATTGAAAATGATTTGAAATTTTTTATTTAATCATATTGGAAAGAGAACGATATTTTAGAACTTTTAAAATCGAATTTAAAAGTTAATTTGTAAAAATTGAATATTTTAATATTTAATCGACTAGTGAAATTAGCCATTTTTCAAGCAGTCTCAGAATTGGACGAAACTAGTTCCATTGGATCTGTAATAGTTTGTTATTATCGGATTTCAATTTTCGTGTCAATCGGAGTTTTCGTTTGACCGTGGCAGCTCGAAACGCATCGAAATTGTTTTAATATTAATTTGGCGAGTTAAAATAGCCATTTTTCAAACAGTCTCGGATTTCGATGAAAGCAGTTTCATCGGATCCGTAATGTGATATTATTGTATGGTTTCAAATTTCGTGTTAATCGGATTTACCGTTTGTCCGGTGCAAGCCAAAACGCCTAGAAATTAAGTTTAAATCGATTTAATTTCAAAATCGAACGTTTATTGCCATAACTCGCACAGATGATTGAATTAACTCCCGAAAAACGTTCCATTGTGTTTGAAACGTGGGGTAAACCTTAGGAACGCCAACCGGCACGCTTTGTTGGGAGTTCGGAAAATCCGGGATGAATAGTGTTTTTGCCATTTTTCTATATAAGCACCTCCATAATTTATTTTGCAAGAAAATTAAAAACTAACCCTAATTCATAACCAAGCCGCCAGTAGAAAGGTCCAATGGCCGAAATTTTCCTATCTCCTCCCTCTCTTTTCTTCAAATCCGTGAAGCAATCCAAGGAACTTTCTAAATGAAAGTTGTAGAGCACTCTGAGTTCTTGAAGTTCAACGGTTATGATCGTTTATAGTGGAGTAAATCATCGGGAAATTGGCTGCAAAGGGGACGAGTTGCACACGTATTTCGAGACGCTAGGGGGGCCGAGCTCTGCCGCGTTCTGGCCAAGAGTAGCATTGTCAATGGGCTTCGATTTGGAGGCTTCTGATCGACTTCAGGTGGCTCGTGGGAATCACGGCTATTGGGGTTTGGGGGCAAGGTTTGGGTTTCAACGCGAATATCTGTAGAACGTAAACGTGAAGAAGGAAGAAAGGATATAGCGGCCTGGATTCAATGAAGCAAGATCTCACGGCCACGATGGTATTAGGTTAAGAAAATAAAAAGGAAATGTTGTAAATTTATAATTATAAATTCGTGTAAACTTTAAAATAACGTATCCTTTTCATACGAGGTCGAAAACGCACGAAACAAGTTGTGTTGGGTTCGTATGGACGAATACTACGCTATGGAATAGGATTGGATTCATTTGGAGCTAGCGAAAATTTCGGGTAAAATTAAACGTCCGTTTAATTTTATTCGAAATAAAAGCTGAAAACAAAATTGAAATCAAGGTGAGAACTTCTCACTCAATCGAATCGGTTTTGATTTTAATTTTAAATAGTTAGATTTAAAATTCTTGAATGTATGTTTGAATGATGATTGTTATCTATTGATTGTTAAAATAGACATTATACGCCGTTAGTAAGCGGATGTTATTTATTAAAAACATATACCACGTATATTTCACGTTTTAGACAGTGAATAATCCTTTAAAATAAAATGGAGTGATAATCACGTTTTAGACAGTGATATTCGTGAGATAGTGATAAGTAAATTGTTATAACTTATTAATGGAGTGATATTCACGTTTTAGACAGTGAATAATCCTTTAAAATAAAATGTATAGAAATGATGAAATTGGTTAACGAAGTATATTCACATTTTTTAATAGTGAATAATATGTTAAAGAAAATGTTTTGGATGTGATGTTTTAAATAAAATTAAAATGATCTAACGATGTTTTTAAAATGTGTTAAGATTCGAAACCATATATTTCAACATTCATTGTTGAAATAGACGTTTTCGAGAAATAGAAGGAAATGGTGGACTATAACACTGTTGTTATAGTAAATGATTTCCGAAAGGAAATGTTTTATTTAGTATTGGGATTTATATATCTATCTTAATTTCGAATCCCTATACTAGTGATTTTGGGTTGTCGTAACGATGTTTTACGTAACATTCGTTTTGGCCCAAATAATATGTTTAAGAAAATGATTTCCTTAAAGAATGAAATATATACTTAATTTCGATTTAAGTATATTGAATATTTTCCAAAGGTTAAAAATAAATAGATTTGTGAATTAATTATTAATAAGTAAGTATGGAAATGTTTTTCCAATGTGAAATGATTTATCTTTTTGAAGATAAATTGAAAATGAATAATTGAAATCGTGTATTCATAAATATTTTGGAATGAAAATTCACTATGGAATTTATAAATTAAAAGGGGAATTTGTTTAAAAATAAACGTTGATTTATTTTTGAAGTGTGGAAAAAATTTACGGATTTGGAACGTAAATATAAAGTAAATCGTTAAGGATTTATTTAATTGGTTTAAATGAACCATGTTGAAATGAAAGTATTTTCACATAAGATGAAAAGTGATTTGAAAATTGTTTTCAAATGGTTGAAGTGTGAAAATTATATATCTTGTAAAGATATTTTTTTTTGAAAATAAATAATTTGGAAAATTATTTGGAATCTGGTGATGTTGTGCATATCCATTGATAGTTCAATAACCAACTATCAATATTTACCTTTGAATGGGTATTTGTTGTGATTTGTTTGAATTTGAATGCCACGCTTATTTTTAAATAAGCGCTCACTATTCGGGTTAGCCGGGAAAGGACTTTGGAGTCATATAACCCATTCCGAATATGTGATACATCGTTATGAATTGCATTTGAAGAACGGTGTTGAAGACCGGATATTCGCAAAAGCGAAAGGACAACTCGTCGAATGTCTTTGCATCGACTGGTCCCCGGTATAGAGACTCCATATGTGATGGGAAGTCCGGTCGTGATTGGTGAATATCCGGATTGCAAGGACTTCTTTGTAAGTGCCTTCGGTTCTGTTCGATCCCGAAACCGACTTGTATGGATTAACATTACAAATTGAGATATAAAGCTGATTTCTATCAAATATATTTCTGTTGGTGGCGGAGAATTTATTCTTTTAGCTTAACACCCTTCTCTGAGATGTACGAGCACAGAGGTTATGTAGTTGATGGTTATCAGCGATATATTCCCAATTTGGTACATGTTGAGTGTTGCTGTGAAATGATCATTGTTTGATCATTTGTGACATGATCATTTGTTTGATCATTTATCCTTGTGATCATTACTTTGATCATTTGTTGACCCAAAGCATGGATTTGTACCAAAGCGTGGCTTTGTGGACGAGACTTCGTCGGACCTCACACCCCGAAAATGGTCAAAACAGGAAGGATGCGGCAAGGTTATTAGGGGTAGCGCCCTTTAGTGTATGTCATTCCTTCTGGATAGAGGTGGTATCATGGTATGGAGCCCAGATACTTAACCTATGTTGTTGCTGCAAACCTATTACTTTGTGGTTGTTGGAAATCGAGGATCCTCGGATGTAGATCGGTTACGATCGGGGGATGGCATATTCGTGTCGGTAGTTACCCAGTTAGGGGTAACCCGGCCTTGTGTTGGCAAAGATCCGGTTTGGTTCTCGGGACGTCATTCCAGAGGCGTTTCCATGTTGCAATGGGAAGTTCCTTGGCCTGACCATTTGTTGGAAATCTAAAGAAACAGTACGTGCCTTGTACGGTTTTAGTTGTAGAACCTGCTTCCTCAGGAGGTAGCTATAGCAGGCATAATATAATGGTACCTATGCTGGCTAAGATTTATATTCTACTTTCGAAATTTTTTCTACACTATGCACTAATAATAATATAAAAAAAAAATGATTTGATTTTGCGTAGTAAGCATCTTTGACTAACATAAGAAGAAATATCCTCGAAGTTTGCGTTTGCATTGTGTGTGTGGTGAAAGGTCTTATGGTAGTCTCATTTTTAAAAGCATTGCGAATTGACTTCGAAAATATTCCTCTATTTTTTTTTGAAGATAAAAATAAACTGTTTTGAGTTCTCACACCAGTCACATGACTGACTCGGAGTTTATTGTTTTCCTTCCTAAACTCTGGGTGCCCACCAGTTTCCACATGGGCAGTCAATAGTTAAGGTTTATCAGGATATTCTAGAATTCAGGAGTTGCTGGAGGCAAGATGGATGGCATGGCGTATTACTAGTATATAGTATTTCTTTTCCTCTGTTTGTTCTGTTTATTGTTGTTTGATAGTTACACACTCTGATGATGTAATGAAATGAAATGTAATGTAATAACTGATATAGTTCTTTGTTTAAAGATTTTTCATTTATTTATTATATGTTGTTCCGCTGCGACTGTGAGATTCTGATATTGTTCTGCTGTTTTCTTTCTGTTCTGTTCTATCTTTTCTCTCTTCTTCTAGCTTTTTCTTTTTTTAAAAACCTTAAGAATTTGTATTCCCGTTCATCTTGAGTTAGTCAATGGAGATTAGTGTCTATTCAAGGAGTACGGATTTGCGGGTCTTCACATCTTCCAATTCTGAGACTGTTCGAAAAATGGCTATTTTAACTTGCCAAATTAATATTAAAACAATTTCGATGCGTTTCGAGCTGCCACGGTCAAAAGAAAACTCCAATTGACACGAAAATTAAAATCCGATAATAAGAAACTATTACGGACCCAATGGCACTAGTTCCATCGGATCCGTAATGTGATATTATTGTATGGTTTCAAATTTCGTGTCAATCGGATTTACCATTTGTCCGGTGCAAGCCAAAACGCCTAGAAATTTGATTTACCGATTTAATTTTTAAATCGAATGTTTATTGCCATAACTCGCATGGATGATCGAATTAGCTCCTGAAACACGTTCCATTGTGTTCGGAACGTGGGGTAAACCTTAGAAACGCCAGCCGGCACGCTTCGTTTGGAGTTCGAAAATTCCGGGATGAATAGTGTTCGCTGGATTTTCTATATAAGCCCTTAAAAATTCACTTCTGCAAAATGAAAACAACCCTAGGGTTTCATCTTCAGGCCGCCGCCTCCAATAAACACCAATGGCCGAAAAAAATCACATTCCCCTCCAATTATCTTCCAATCCGTAAATATTTAGTCAAAACTTCCAACTAACAAATTGAAGAGCTCGCCAAGTACTTCACATCCAACAGTGGATTTGCGTTGAAGTGGCTCGGATTCGTCGTAATCGGCCAGCGAAGGGCGCGCGTTTCATCACGTTTTTCTCGATACACGTGCAGCCGAGCTCCATGGAGTTCATGCCGAAGGTAGCTTTTGGCGAAAGCTTCAAAGTGGTGGTGGAGTGATGGAGTTTCGAGCGATGTAGATGGTGCGAAAATTCATGAAATGGTGGCGGCTTTGGGTTATTTGCGCGTTCGTGTTACCTGTTGAGGAAGAAAGGAAGGGGCGGTCCTGATTTGTAGGTTGAAGGATTTACCGTGGATGATGGTAGTTAGGTTTAGAAATTTAAAATTAAGTTGTAATTAATTTATATATAAATTTGTGTAACTTTAAAAATTCGTATCTTTTTCATACGAGGTCGAAAACGCACGAAACCAGTTGCGTTGGGTTCGTATGGATGAGCACTACGCTATGTAATTGGATTAGAGTCGTTTGGAGCTAGCGAAAATTTCGGGTAAAATTAAATGTCCGTTTAATTTTATTCGAAATAAAAGCTGAAAACGAAATTGAAATCAAGGTGAGAACTTCTCACTCAATCGAATAGGTTTCGATTTTCATTTTAAATAGTTAGATTTAAAATTGTTGATTGTATGTTTGAATGATGATTGTTGTCTATTGATTGTTAAAATAGACATTATACGCCGTTACTAAGCGGAGGTTATTTATTAAAAACATATACCGCGAATATTTCACAGTACAGTGAAATTGGTATTATTTATGTACTTGGAGTTGATTTCCCGCATTATATAGCAGATGAGACCCTACTGCGCCGTCTGTTAAGCGGATAATATTTTAAATCTCATATACCGCGATAATTTCATACTGGAACGGAATTGGTATTGTGCTAACATCTTTGGATGCAGGAAAACAGGTTGGAGGGATCCAACTGGATTCCTCAACAATATTTATTTGATGTTGAATATTCGTTGATTATCATATCGATATATGATGTCGTTGTTGTCGTGATTGACTATTTGGTGTGTAGCATCATTGGGCCAATTTTGGAATTTTAAAAGGATTTTAAAATGATTTTTTGAAAGTATATGTTTATAAAATATTTTTGGAATTGATTCATTTTAAATATATAAACGTTATAATTTTAATATTATAAAAATTATGATTTTTGAGAAATAGAGTTAAAAGTTGATTTTTGAAAATATGAGGTAAATGATTTTATAAAATAGTTTAATTGGGATTTTTGAATTTATTATAGAAAGTTAAAATATAGGATTTATGAAATTTGATTATTTTATAAATCAAAGAAAATGATGAAATTATAAAGGAGTTCAAAGACGTTTTAAAATAGTAATATAAATTGATTTATATAAAGGATTTATAAATTGATATTTATTAAATTAAAATATTTGAATTATAAAACGAGTTTTTATAAGTGTTAGAATGAAGTGTAAATGAATTTCATAAATGAATGAAATTTATAGAATTTTAACCGATGAAGTTATAAATGGAATTTTATAAGCAGTAGGTTTATAAAATTTGTAAAGTTATTAAAAGAATATAATTGGGTAAATAAATGAGTCTTATAAGTTATAAGATTTACAATTTGGGAAGTTTAAAAGAACGATTTTGCAAACAAATAAATTGTAAGTATTTAACTTATAATATGAACTTTTAGTATATAATTGAGATATAAATTGAGATAGGTTAGTAAAGGAGATTTATAAAAGGAAGTTGTTATAAAATAAATAGGAACGGAATTTATAAACATTGTTTTATAAATCCGCAAACGACTTATTTTGATAAGTAAATTGTTGTAACTGATTAATGGTGTTATATTCACGTTTTAGACAGTGAATAATCCTTTAAAATAAAATATATAGAAATGATGAAATTGGTTAACGAAGTATATTCACCTTTTTGAATAGTGAATAATATGTTAAAGAAATTATTTTAGATGTGATGTTTTAAATAGAATTAAAATGATCTAACGATGTTTTTAAAATGTGTTAAGATTCGAAACAATAGATTTCAACATTCATTGTTGAAATAGACGTTTTCGAGAAATAGAAGGAAATGGTGGACTATAACACTGTTGTTATATAAAGGATTTCCGAAAGGAAATGTTTTATTTAGTATTGGGATTTATATATCTATCTTAATTTCGAATCCCTATGCTAGTGATTTTGGGTTGTCGTAACGATGTTTTACGTAACATTCGTTTTGGCCCAAATAAATATGTTTAAGAGAATGATTTCCTTAAAGAATGAAATATATACTTAATTTCGATTTAAGTATACTGAATATTTTCCAAGTGTTGAAAATAAATAGATTTGTGAATTACTTATTAATAAATAAGTATGGAAATGTTTTTCCAATTAGAAATGAAACGTTTTGAGAATTTATCTTTTTGAAGATAAATTGAAAATGAATAATTGAAATTGTGTATTCATAAATATTTTGGAATATAAATTCACTATGGAATTTATAAATGAATAGGGGAATTTGTTTAAAAATAAACGTTGATTTATTTTTGAAGTGTGGGAATTAATTTACGGATTTAGAACGTAAATATAAAGTAAATCGTTAAGGATTTATTTAATGGGTTTAAATGAACAATGTTGGAATGAAAGTATTTTCGCATAAGATGAAAAGTGATTTGAAATTTTTTTTCAAATGGTTGAAGTGTGAAAATTATATATCTTGTAAAGATATTTTTTTTGGAAAATTATTTGGAATCTGGTGATGTTGTGCATATCCATTGATAGTTTAATAATCGACTATCAATATTTACCTTTGAATGGGTATTTGTTGTGATTTGCTTGAATTTGAATGCCACACTTATTTTTAAATAAGCACTCACTATTTGGGTTAGCCGGGAAAGGACCTTGGGGTCGTATAACCCATTCTGAATATGTGATACGTCGTTATGAATTGCATTTGAAGGCCGGTGTTAAAGACCGGATATTTTCAAAAGCGAAAGGACAACTCATCGAATGTCTTTGCATCGACTGGTCCCTGGTATAGAGACTCCATATGTGATAGGAAGTCCTGACGTGATTAGTGAATATCCGGATTGCAAGGACTTCTTTGTAAGTGCCTTCGATTCTGTTCGATCCCAGAATAGACTTGTATGGATTGTATGTATGACATTACAAATTGAGATATAAATCTAATTTCTTTCAAATATATTTCTGTTGGTGGCGGAGAATTTATTCTCTTAGCTTAACACCATTCCCTGAGACGTACGAGCTCAGAAGTTAAGTAGTTGATGGTTATCAGCGATATATTCCCAATTTGGTAATGTGACATGCTGAGTGTTGCTGTGAAATGATCATTTGTTTGATCATTTATCTTTGTGATCATTACTTTGATCATTTGTTGACCCAAAGCATGGCTTTGACCAAAGCGTGGCTTTGTGGATGAGACTTCGTCGGACCTCACACCTCGAAAATGGTCAAAACAGGAAGGATGCGGCAAGGTTATTAGGGGTAGCTCCCTTTAGTGTATGTCATTCCTTCTGGATAGAGGTGGTATCATGGTATGGAGCCCAGATACTTAACCTATGTTGTTGCTGCAAACTTATTACTTTGTGGTTGTTGGAAATCGAGGATCCTCGGATGTAAATCGGTTATGATCGGGGGATGACATATTCGTGTCAGTAGTTACCCAGTTAGGGGTAACCAGGCCTTGTGTTGGCAGAGATCCGGTTTGGTTCTCGGGACGTCATTCCAGAGGCATTTCCATGTGGCAATGGGAAGTTCCTTGGCCTGACCATTTGTTGGAAATCCAAAGAAACAATACGAGCCTTGTACGGTTTTAGTTGTAGAACCTGCTTCCTCAGGAGGTAGCTATAGCACGCATAATATAATGGTACATATGCTGACTAAGATTTATATCTTTATTTTCGAAATGAATTTTTTCCAACACTATGCACTAGTAATAATATCAAATGTTTTTTTTAAAGCGTATCAAGCATCTTTGACTATCGTAAGGAGAAATCTCCTCCAAGTCTGCGTTTGCATTGTGTGTGTGGTGGGAGGTCTTATGGTAGTCTCATTTTTAAAAGCATTGCGAATTGACTTCAAAAATATTCCTCTATTTTGTTTTTGAAGATAAAAATAAACTGTTTTGAGTTCTCACACCAGTCACATGACTGACTCGGTGTTTATTGTTTTCCTTCCTAAACTCTGATTACCTACCAATTTCCACACGGGCAGTAAGAGTTAAGGTTTATCAGGATATTCTGGAATTCAGGAGTTGCTGGAGGCAAGATGGATGGCATGGTGTATTACTAGTATATAGTATTTCTTTTCCGCTGTTTGTTCTGTTTATTGTTGTTTGATAGTTGTACACTCTGATAATGTAATGAAATGAAATGTAATAACTGATATATATCTTTGTTTAAAGATTTTTCATTTATTTATTATATGTTGTTCCGCTGCGACTATGAGATTCTGATATTGTTCTGCTGTTTTCTTTCTGTTCAGTTCTATCTTTTCTCTCTTCTTCTATCTTTTTATTTTTCTTTCTTGTTCTTAAAACCCTAAGTGTTCGGTTTTCCGGCATTCGAGTGCTCGGCAGTTGATACAGTGAACGTATTGATGTCGGTTTCCGAAAGTCGAAGAATCGGGTCCTTACAGAGGGTAACTTGCTGTCTGCATTCTCGATTTATTTTAATAAATTCACTTAATTTTAAATGGATACTTATAATATTTTATAACGTCTCATATGAGGTTCAATGGATGGCGATAGTCGGGTTGGTTCGTAGCCGTGAGACCTACGCGTTGGAATTATTATTGGACTGGATTGCAAGCATCGAAAAACAAAGGTGAGTTAATCTCACCTATTTGGGTTAATTTAGAACTTAAATGGTTAAATTTAAATATTGGTTGAATGATTAAATGGTTAAATTTATATATAGTAGTATATGGAAATCATGTAGCGATTGATATTCTGTGATGGATGTTATTGGCAATCGGAATATTGGATGTCGTGGTTTACTTGAATATTTCGGTGCCTTGAGTTATCGAAATATATAAAATTGGATTTTTGAAAATAAATATAAGGGTGAAAACTTGAAAGTGAAATAATTATAGAATAATTATAGAATAAAAAATAATAATAACAATAAAAAGAATTTATTGGAAAGAAAATGATATTATAAAACTGGAGTTAAATTGTAAAATAGGGATTTAAAACAAGATCTAAATCAAAGTAAAACCTAATAAATAAAGTTTTTGAAAATTAAGTGTTTTAACAACTTGAATGTTAAAATGCTTTGTGAATTGATTTGAATTTAAAATATATTTTGTTTTAAACTCCTTTAAGCTTCTATTATAAAATGAGTAATTAATTTATTTAATGAAGTAAATAAAAGATAGTAAGTTACTGGTTGCGATAAATCAAGAATGGTTAATATTTACGATTTAATTGATGATTAATTATTTAATGTAATTAAATTAGATTAGGATAAGTTAAAATATAATTGAAAATCATTAATTTATATATTAATGATGTAAATTGATTGATTAATTAAGATCAATTAATCAATAGTAAGCGACTTATGAGGAATTAATTAATGTAATATAATTTAAATAGTTAATTAATTCATGAAATAATTAAGATTTCTTATTTATTTGGCTAAAAATAATTAACATTGTGAAATATATTAAAGTTAATTACTTGAATGAAATTGAAGGATAATTAATCCAGGCTGATTAATTAAGATGAATATTGAAGGGATGATTGAATTATTTGATTTGAAATTAATTAATTTACAAGTTAAAGAAATCTAAGTGATTTATGTTAGAAATCCAATTCGAATCAATTGAATTAATTTGGAAGTGATCAAATTTGTTGTGGATGATTGGATGGTACTGGATGCTTTGAATGGGTTGATATCTCTGATATGAAGTGTTGTGTATTTCATTTGGATAACTTGGCTAGGATGACATGAGACTCGAAGAGACCGGGTTCGAGTATTAGGAAATACCCGAAACCACTTCGTATTCTTATAAATTGATATGTGAAATTAATAGGTTGGAATGAAATGATTTAAGTGAATTGGACTATTTATTTTGAAAATTAGTAAATTGGAGGTGAACTAAGTGATGTCTATAAAAAATAAAAATATTGTGGATTTGTGAATTGATTTGGTTTACCCCGGGTTTATATAAGTTGTATGCTTGTATTCCATGTTGGATGTTTACTCACACTGGTTTCCAGCTTGACCCGGGTGTCACTTTGGTGTAATGCTCGGGTCAGACCGAGTATTACAGATTTTCTGGTAGGTACGTTCAGGAGCTCAAGAGGCGAGCTGGATGGCAAGAACGTATAGAATATTTCCGCTGTATTTATATTATTGTAAATCTGAGGCATGATAATTGTATATCTAGTGCCTGTATAAATGTGTAACTCTGATGTATTTAAATGTAATCGACAGAATATTATTCTTTTGTAAACTATTATTATTTATTATTATATTTTATTCGCTGCGAATGTGAGTTGTTGATGTTTTTGATCTTCTTCTCTTCTATCTCTTTCTTCTTTTTATAACTATCTAGAATTTTCGGGTTCGAAAATTTCGGGTCATTACAGTTGGTATCAGAGCTGAAAGGTTAAGCGAGAACCTTGGCTCTGGTGGGGATTACTCATTAAACAGAGTCCGTAGAACTCTAGGATGAGTTGAGTATATACATATATGAGCGCGTACTTGTTATTTTCGTATATAAAGATTTTAAATGATTGTATATAAAAATATATTTTGATATATATAGCAATATTTCCTTCTAATAAATATTAAGGTGATTGGATGTCAATTCGTGGAATTAAATTAAGAAATAATATAAAATACAACCAAAATGAAATTTTGAATTGGAACTAAATTAAGTGGTAACAGAAATACAACCAAATTAAAATTAAATACATTGATAATGAAATTCTAAAATTAGAATTTAGAAATTAAATTGTTTAAATGCTTTAAATGAAGGTAAGTTTGAAATGGATTCAAACTGAAATTTAATCTTGAATTTATAGAAGTAAGAATAATATAAAAAGGAAATGGGTATCTAGATATGATAACCTTGGGTATTATCATAAATAGTTATTGTGTTTAATAATGATATATTTGTTATTAAGTAAGCCGAATGAAGTAAATTTATAAGATGAGTATAACTTTTAAATTAAAGTGGATTTTAAAATTTTGATGTTTAGAAACCTAAGTCTAGAAATAATCAATTATTTCAAAGAATTAAAGAAAATAACAAATAATATAATTCAAACTATTTTGAATATAGTCTTATTTTAAACTAAGAATGTTTGGAGGATTTTTAAGGGATTTGTATTGAAATTAAAACCAAGGGTGGTTTAAAATTAAAAGTAGCCTGGTGTGTAAAGAAATTATATTGTTTAAAAAAAATTTAAATGAACAAAGTTAATTTGGTTTAAAAAGTTAAACCAACCTTTGAGAATTTAACTCGAGTTTATATAATTCGAGATAGTTTAAATTTAAGATTGAAATTGAATTAGTTCAAAATTGAATTTGGTTTGAATTAATTGGATTTGTGATTGAAGATGTATAAGTTTAAAAAAAATTGAATTGGATTAAATTGAAATGATTTGAATTTGAAATGGGTTCAATTGATAATAATTCAAATTGATTGGAATAATTTGAAATTATAATTAAAGTTGAACAAGATTAAAATTAAATGGAAGTTGATTTGGATTGGGAAAGAAATCAAGATTTATTTAACTTGGATTGGGGTTAAATCAATTTCAATAGAAATTGGAGTTATTCAAATTGAAATTGGGTCAATTTAAATACGGGTGGAAATTTAAATTGAATTGATGGGAAAGTGAACAGTTTTGACTCTGGACTATTTTCAATATAAATTGTTTTTATATAAACTTATTCTTCCAAGCTATTAAATATATATAACCTTTCTTTTTAAAGCTATCTTATTTTATATTTGTTTTACCATTATTTTTGGAACTATTTAACAATTTTTCAACTGTTTTATAAACTAATTACTGTTTTCCAATTATTTACAAATTAATTACTATTTTACAACTATTTTCTAGCTATCTAAAATCTCTATAACTATTTAACTATTTTCAACTGTTTCACAATTAGTTAACTATTTTATAGCTATTTTGCAAACTAATAATTATTTTTCAACTACTTACCTATTTTTTAAAATTTTCAAGCTATTTTCTAAATATAAACTGGTCGGAGTTTAAACTGTTATTGATTAAATACCCAATTGAGATAAGGATTGAAGATATGATCCAAATGAGATATAAGGCAATTGTAAATAAGTGAATGGGAATTAAAGGAAATGTGAATAGAAA
Source organism: Allium cepa (assembly GCA_030765085.1). NCBI lineage: Eukaryota > Viridiplantae > Streptophyta > Magnoliopsida > Asparagales > Amaryllidaceae > Allium > Allium cepa. Next base: position 33,052,155 of record CM060929.1, read on the forward strand.
GGAAAATGATTTGGCTAATATCAATGGAAATAAATATGTAGGATGTACGTATATTATTCTATTCGCATAGTGATTTGATCCAGATTCGAGCATAGAATTTCGAGATAGTTACATCGATCCGAGTGGGATTTTTCACTCGATTTTCGACGGCGAACCTGGATATGGATTGTTGATTGGTTCTGGATATTCTCTATCATAGTTATGGATATGCACGGAGAATGACAGTTTCTGATCAAGAAACCAGATCTGTGTCCGCACTAGGAAGTCAAGTGGACGATCCTAATTCGAAAGTGAAATTGTGTGATCGAGCAAACGATCAGATTGGTATAGCATACGGATGATAAGTGTACATCGTACAGTTTTGAGTGAAATTGATGTTGGGAAAAAGTAATCAAATTTGAATATTTAATTTTAAATAAACAAAGTTATATATCTTTATTAAATGTAAGATGAAACTCCCCTTGTTAAATCTATTGCCAGAAGAAAATGGATTTTTGGAAATAATTGAAGTATAAAAGTAATTTTATACAAGTTTGAAATGGTCCAAAGTTTTAAAAAAATTATATATATATATATATATATATAAAGGATCTTATGAGGATTTTGAGAAGAGGTTTTGGGAACCTTTGGATTTGGAAAGGCTTTTTATTTTTTGGTAAAATCAATATTAAATGTAAGGAAGGCGATTTTCGACTTACGAAAGTCGACATTAATACGTCCACTGTACCAATTGCCGAGCAAACGATTGCTGGAAAACCGAACCCTTAGGGTTTAAGAAGAAGAGGTAGAAGAAGAAAGAAAGAAGAAGAACACAGAAACAATAACAGAATCTCACAATTCGCAGTGGAACAACATGTAATAGGTAGATGAATATCTTTTAAAACAAAGAACTATATTAGTTATTACATTACATCACATTACATTACATTATCAGAGTTTACAACAACAAACAGCGGAAAAGAAATACTATATATAGTTGATACGCCATGCCATCCAGCTTGTCTCCAGATCTTTGCAGCAACTTCTGAATTCCAGAATAACCTGATAACCAAACTCTTGACTATCCGTGTGGAAAATGATGGGCATCCAGAGTTTAAGAGGGAAACAATAAACTCCAGGTTAGTCATGGGACTAGTGTGAGAGCTTAAAACAGTTTTTCTTTAAAAACAAACAAAGAAACATTTTAAATTAGATTCGCAATGCTTTTTTAGAAAATGAGACTACCATAAGGCCTCCTGCACACACACACACACACACACAATGCAAACGCAAAATCGGAGGAGATTTCTCCTTATGATAGTCAAACATGCTTGATACGTAAATTTCTTTGATATTATTACTATAAGTGCAAAGTGTAGGAAAACATTTTGAAAGTATAATATAAATCTTAGCCAACATAGGCATTTCGCACTATGCCTATTATAGCTACCATCTAAACAGTGGTGACCACCATAAGTAAATGGCAGGTTCTACAACTAAAACCGTACAAGGTGCGTACTGGAGTTTGGATTTCCAACAAATGGCCAGGCCAAGGAACTTCCCATTGCCACATGGGTACACATCTAGAAAGACGCCCCGAGAACCCAACCGGATCTCTGCCAACACAGGGCCGGTTTACCCCTAGCTAGGTAACAACTGACACGAATATGCCATCCCCCGGTCGTAACCGACCTAAATCCCGAGATTAACCAACAACCACAAAATAATAAGTTTGCAGCAACAACATAGGTTAAGTATCAGGGCTCCATACCATAATACCACCTTTATCCAGAAGGAATGACATACACTAAGGGGGCGCGATCCCCTAATAACCTTGTTGCATCATTCTTGTTTTGACCATTTTCGGGGCGTGAGGTCCGACGAAGTCTCGTCCACAAAGCTACGCTTTTCATAAAAGCCACGCTTTGATCAACAAATGCTCAGCAGCACTTTGTATGCCACATTACCAATTTGGGAATATATCACTTTTAACCATCAACTACATAACCTCTGAGCTCGTACGTCTCAGAGAAGGGTGTTAAGCTAAGAGAATAAATTCTCCACCACCAACAGAAATATATTTGATAGAAACTAGCTTTACATCTCAAATTGTAATGTCAGACACACATCTATACAAGTATGTTTCGAGATCGAATGGAACCGAAGGCACTTCCAAAGAAAAAATCCGAATATTCACTAATCACAACCGGACTTCCCATCACAGAGGGTGATAAAATCTCTATATCGGAGATCAGCCGATGCAGAGTCATTCGACGGTAATCCTTCCGTTTTCGAAAATATTTGATCTTCAACACCGGTCTTCAAATGCTATCCATTACGACATATCATTATTCGGAATGGGATTTATGACACAAAGGTCCTCTCCCGGCTAAACCGAATAACGGGCGCTTATTTTCAAAAATAAGTGTAGCATTCAAATTCAAGAAAATCAAAATAAATACCCAATTAAAGGTAAATACCGATAGTCGGTTATTTAACTACCAAAGCAAACCAACAAATATTCAGCACTACAACAATCACTAGGCCCTTTTTATTAATCTTCCATAAATAAATAACTTTCCCAATATTCACTTCAACTTATCTTTAAAAAGATATATTCTCTAAATCATTTCAATTTCTACATTGGAAAACATTTCCAAATACTTATTCATTTTCATTTCAAAATGGTTCATTTAAACCAATTAAATAAATCCTTACCGATTTACTTCAAATTTACGTTCCAAATCCGTAAATTTATTTCCACATTTCAAAAATAAATCAATGTTTATTTTTTTAAAAATTTCCCTTTCCTTTATAGATTCCATAGTGAATTCACATTTCCAAAATATCTATTAATATACGATTCTGCAATCGATTTTAAACATTCACTTTTAATTTATCTTTAAAAGATATAATCTCAAAACATTTCACTTCATATTGGAAAACATTTCATACTTATTAAATAATAAGTAATTCACAAATCTATTTATTTTCAATACTTAGAAAATATTCAATATACTTAAAACACGATTAAGTTTATATTTTATTCTTTAAGGAAAACATTCTCTTAAATGCATTCATTTGAGACAAAACGAATGTTGCGTAAAACATCATTACGACAACCCAAAATCAATAGTATAGGGATTCGAAATTAGGATAGATATATAAATCCCAATACTATATAAAACATTTCCTTTCAAAAATATTTACTATAACAACAGTGTTATAGTCCACCATTTCCTTTTATTTCTCGAAAACGTCTATTTCAACAATGAATGTTAAAATTTATGATTTCGATCCTCAACACATTCTAAAACAACTTCATATTGTTTTAATTCCATTTAAAAGATCACTTCTTAAAACATTTCTTTTATATATTATTCACTGTCCAAAATCGTGAATATACTTCGTTAACCAAATTCAACATTTCTACACATTTAATATAAAGGATTATCCACTGTCCAAAATCGTGGATATATCTCCTTTAATAAGCTTTCATATTTACTTATCAAATTCAATCAATTTTGAATTTATAAATCAATGTTTATAAATTCACATTTGTATATATTATAAAAACTTCAAGTTATAAAATCACTTTATTTACAAATTCTAATACATCTTATTTAATTGCCAAATCCAAATTTATAAGTTAATTACTTATAAATCTTTTATTTTGCAAAAATCTATTTATTTTTGTTAACGCTAAAATTTGAACGCTAACACCCCGGTGTGTGAATTATAGTTGTGAAAGCACCACCCGTTGGTACGGGACAAAGTATAAGCAAAGAAATCACAGAAAAGCCATAAAAGACACAATATTTATAGTGGTTCGGCTTAAGATCTAGCCTACGTCCACTTAAAAGCTCTTTATTGCTGATTTGGTTACAATTCTTTACAATCAACTCCGATTACAACACACTTAGACAAATAGCTTAAACCCCGATGTAGAAGAATCCTTCGAATGCATGGCGAATGGGTTAGATTTCCTCTTGAGATTTGTTGAAATGTCTTTCGTGATTGGAGTGATAGAAGTGTTGTTTGAACGTTGCTTGAAGTAGAGACAATGGCAGAGTAATGGCGTCCCGGAAGTGAGCCCCCCAAAAGTCCCCTTATTGCTGAAAGTGGTCATGTATTTATAGGAATCGTCGGTCTTGAGTCGTGAGTCGTATCCGACTCATTGTTAACTCGCGGCCGAGTCAGGTTGAGTCGTGGACGACTCAACAGGTTGAACCCCCCTGCTCCCTACCAGAGCGCCTTCGATCTTCTTAATATAGCATAAGTCTTAAGTCGTGACCGACTCAGGATGAACCGTGACCGACTTAAGATGAGCCGTGACCGACTTACATACCACGAGTCAGCAGGCAGCGGCATAGGTGTATCGGTATTAAGCTTGTTCCTTGTTCGCTTGAGTCGCCAGCGACTTATGATAGGTCGTTAGTCATCCTGAGTCGTTGAAATTCTTAGGTCGGTCTGCCCCATGAGTCGCTAACTCCATGAGTCGTTAACTCGTTGAGTCGGTACCTTTTCTGAGCCGTAGCTCGAATGAGTCGCTGGATCGGTCTAGGCCTTGAGTCGTAGACCCGCTGAGTCGTTGATCCATACTGCACCTTTAAGGCACTAACTCGCTGAGTCGTTGCCCTCAATGAGTCGTTGACCCATTGAGTCGGCAATCTCTGAGTCGCTTATCAGTTGAGTCGCTGCCTACCATAGGTCGTATATCCATTGAGTCGCTGATCTTTATGAGTCGTGAATCCTTCATTGGTTAGGTCGCTGACTAGTTGAGTCGCTGGCTTACTTCACTCTTTAATTCGTATACCGCTTTGGTCGGGGCGCTGCCCCGCACCCCGCCGGGGGCGCTGCCCCCTGGACCCCTGCGACCTGACCGGTCAGGTCGAACACCGTAGGCGGTGGCGTTGCCCCCGCACCCCCACCTAGGGGGGTTGGCACCCCCCCTGGACCCCCCCTCCGTAGGGGATCTTATCTGAAAATACATTCAACAGAACTTGCTTTGTTGGGGGGTTGAGTTGACCATCCTTCGAGATGAACTATCATTAGCTTCTCGGTCAATTTTTGATATCACGGCCTTGCTGAAAAAGTGGAGTTAACAATTTTATAACTTCACAATTTATAAATCTATAAATTTCATTCACTAATGAAATCCATTTATACTTCATTCTAACACTTATAAAAACTCGTTTTATAATTCCAATATTTTAATTTATAAATGTCAATTTTATAAACCTTTTATATCAACCCTTTATAATAATTCAAAAATCCCAATTTAAACTAATTTATAAAATTCATTAACTCCATATTTCAAAAATCACATTTTAACTATATTTCTCAAAAATCATAAATTTTATGACATTAAAATTTATAACGTTTATTAAATTAAAATGAATCGATTTCAAAATTCAATAAAATGTATACTTTAAAATCACTTGAAAATCCTTTTAAATTCAAAATCGTTACTTTAACACTTTTATATTTTCCAAAATAGGCCCAATGCTGCAACAGCACTAAATATAACAATCACGGAATCCAAAACATCATATATCATATGATAGCAGAATATATCATAATATGTGTAAATAAATCAATACGGGTGAGGAATCCAGTTGGATCCCTCCAACATGTTTCCCTGCATCCACAAACTCCACAAACGTTAGCACAATACCAATCCCGTGTCAATATGCAATATCGCGGTATATGGGATTTATAAAATATTATCCGTTATTGTGCGGCACAATAGGGTCTCATCCGCTATATAATGCGGGAAATCAACTCCAAGTACACGTATAATACCAATTACGCTTCAAGGTGAAATATCGCGGTATATGTGTTTAGTAAATAATATCCGCTTAATATACGGCGTATAGGGTCTATTTCAAAACAATAGATAATAATTTATCATCCAAACATACAATCAACACAATCAAGCAATTTTAAATCTAACTATTTAAAATTTAAATCGAAACAATTCGATCGAGCGAGAAGTTCTCACCTTGTTTCCAATAACAGTCGCAGTGTTTTATTTCAAATAAAATTAAACGCGCGTTTAATTTTACCTAAAATTTTCGCTAGCTCCAGTCAACTCCAATCCAGCTCCATCGCGTAATGTTCGTCCATACGAACCCAAAGCAATTCGTTTCGTAAATTTTCGACCTCGTATGAACAAGATATCAATTTTTAAAGTTTATACAAATTTATATAATAATTTACAAATTTATTTTAAATTTTCAAAACCTTAATCAAATCCGGCCGCACATTCCTGAACGCAAATCAAGGCTGTTGCTTCCCTCTTCTCCCCCAACTCTGTAAACACGCGACCGAAAACCCAACTCGGCTGCCACTTCTCATCATTTTTCGCTCGACCATCGTTCGCTTATAGGTCGATCAGCCACCTCCATCTCGAAGCGAACGCCGAGCACCACCTTCGGCCGTGACATGATGAAGCTCGGTCACGTATGTGTGTTGGAAAACATGCGTGAACGTCACGGCTATATACGCGATTTCCCACCGATCCGTAGCCTATTTTCTGATCTCCACCGTCGAGAACGTAGATCTCGTCGTGCTCTTCAACATTGTAGTTGAAGATTTCTTGAATTGGTTTACGGATTTGAAGAAATTGGAGGATATAGAAGTATAAATTTCGGCCATTAAAATTTAACTGGCGGCTAGGGTTTCTGAATTAGGGTTTGTGTGTAAATTGTGAAAGTTGGTGTCCTTTTATAGAAAATTCTCAAACACTATTCATCCGATTTTTTTTCAAACTCCAAACAAAGCGTGCCGCCTGGCGTTTAGAATGTTTTACCCCCGTTCTGAACGTAATGGAATATATATCAGGAGCCAATTCGATCAAATTTAAAAGATAAGTTTTTGAATCGACTATTTAAATTTAAAAATTCACTCAAACCGATTTTAGTGCGTTTTAGTTTGCCCCGGACAAACCGTAAATTCGATTGACAAGAAATTTGAAATATCACAATAATATAACATTATGAATCCAATGAAATTGATTTCGTCGAAATCCGAGACTGTTTGAAAAATGGCTAATTTTACTCGTTAATTAAATATTAAAATATTCAATTTCTGTAAACTAACTTTTAATTCAATTTTAAAAGTTCTATAACATCATTCTAACTCCAATATGATTTAATACAACTTTACAAATCAATTTATTGTCGATTTAATTATCCCATTAAATCTAGATATTCGAAAGAAGAATTTATTCGACTTACAAATTTCACTTATTAATATTTAAAGTTAATTAAATATACGAATTTCAAATGACAGAAATTCTGGGTCATTACAAACTTCCCCCTTAAAAGAATTTCGTCTTCGAAATTAACAAGTAAGAAAAAGTTACAAAATCCATCCTTCTTTTCAAAACCATTTGTTCAAATTAAATTTCAAATTCATTTAGACATTTTAACTTTTCCAAAATCCATAGTTAAACTTCTTACAATGACTTTACTAAGTTTTCAAATCATACTTAGTTATCTTTTCAAAACTAACTATATCGTTTGACTTTTCACTCCCAAAATCAAAGTTATAGTTTTCAAAAAATTTCAATTTTCTCAAAAATATTCGAGCGCCTTAAATATTCAGAAAAATTTGCCATAGTCTCCTTTGCGCGGTTCAATCCGAAAAAAATGGCAATATATATGTCACAAATATACATATCATCAAAGTAATGAGGCATCCCGCATTGAAAAAAGTGTAAAAGTATGATAAGTAATCCGAGATATGTACCTTATATATTATTAGGGAGCATGCATGGCTAATATAGCGCGAAAGCGAGCTCCAAATACGAAGCAAGCGCAATCCACACCTACTAAACACTCAACAACCAATGAAAAACATGGTTATATGAAAATAATGTCAATATACAACATATACCACAACTATATATGCCAATATAGCAAATGCAACAAGAGGCAACAAATCCAATCATCAACCAACTAACATTCAACAAATCCATATCAAATCAATATACATTCACTTCTCATTAATATTCAATGAATTGGTTTTTCATTTAATCACATTTGATTCATAAACGTTGGACTTTACTAACATTCATTTATTCAATTAGTTTACATTCACTAATTCACATTCAAGTTGGTTCACTTCCTAATCAATTCAATTCTATTTAAAATTCACTTAACTTCCAATTTGATTTCAATTACTTTAGCTTTCAATTTCATTAATTCAATTTCATATGCATTTCTATACAATCAACTAACCATCATATAACAAACAATGTATATCCAACATTACCAAATTTCTTTACTTTGCTTACATTCATTCAATTTGGTTCTTCACTTTAAATTAGCTTTAATGAATTAACACTTACATCCATTATTTCATATCAATTTATTTACACTCAATTGATTGATTAGTATTCAATTCATTAGTTCAATTCAATTGCTAATTCATTTAACAAATAAGGTTGAATTTCATTTATATAACTCAAGTTCATATTCATCACTTCACTTTGTTATTTTACTTCGATATCAAAATCAACTTCATTCAACATCACTTAAGTTATATTCCATTTCAAACATCATTCGTTTAACTTAACTTAAATTTCCACTTATAAATCCAATTCAGATTCTAATTCTAAGGTAAATTCTATTTAACCTTTACCAAAGTCAAATTTATTATTTCATATTATAAGTCCACAACTCGTTTCATTTATATTCAACAATTTCAATTCCTAGTTCAAATTCATTTTTATTTACAACTCGTATTTATAAATATATTCATATAGTTTCACTTCTTATATATAAGATTATTTCACAATTGTAAATCACATTAATTATAATTTCATCTTCATAATTCCTTTTCTTATTCAATTTTCTTTTAATTAACTTATATATATTCTTACATTTTCAACAACCAAACAATCAATTTATATACACTTTAATAATTTCTGAAATATTATTCCTTTATATATAAAATATAATCAAGGTAAAATTATTTCATTTACCCAATTTAAAATGATACTATATCGGTCTATCTCGTTTAAGAGTTTAGAAACCCCTATCGAAAAAGTTAGCTAGACTGCACCGACCAGAATCTATAAACAATCAACCGATAAGTCAACACAATACAAAACAATTTCATATTCACTAACAAATATGCGCTCGCATCTATTATTACACTCACACTCATTCTAGAGTACTACTGACTCTATCTCTAATGAGTAACACCCAACAGAGCCAAGGTTGTCACTTAACCAAATGCCCTGATACCACTTTGTAAGGAACACGATTTTCGACTTACGAAAGTCGACATTAATACGTCCACTGTATCAACTGCCGAGCAATCGAATGCTGGAAAACCGAACCCTTAGGGTTTAAGAAGAAGAGGTAGAGGAAGAAAGAAAGAAGAAGAAAACAGAAACAATAACAGAATCTCACAATTCGCAGCGGAACAACATATAATAGATATACGAATATCTTTTAAAACAAAGAACTATATCATTTATTACATTAAATCACATTACATTACATTATCAGAGTTTACAACAACAAACAACGGAAAAGAAATACTATATACTAGTTGATACGCCATGCCATCTAGCTTGCCTCCAGATCATTACAACAACTTCTGAATTCCAGAATAACCTGATAACCTAACTCTTTACTGCCCGTGTGGAAAATGATGGGCACCCAGAGTTTAGGAAGAAAACAACAAACTCCAGGTCAGTCATGGGACTGGTGTGAGAGCTTAAAACAGTTTTTCTTTAGAAACAAACAAAGAAATATTTTAAATTAGACTCGCAGTGCTTTTTTAGAAAATGAGACTACCATAAGGCCTCCCGCACACACACACAATGAAAACGCAGAATCGGAGGAGATTTCTCCTTATGATAGTCAAACATGCTTGATACGTAAATTTCTTTGATATTATTACTATAAGTGCAAAGTGTAGGAAAACATTTCGAAAGTATAATATAAATCTTAGCCAACATAGGCATTTCGCACTATGCCTACTATAGCTACGATCTAAACAGTGGTGACCACCATAAGTAAATGGCAAGTTTTACAACTAAAACCGTACAAGGTGCGTACTGGAGTTTGGATTTACAACAAATGGTCAGGCCAAGGAACTTCCCATTGCCACATGGGTACGCCTATGGTAATACGCCCCGAGAACCTAACCGGATCTCTGCCAACACAAGGCCGGGTTACCCCTAGCTGGATAACAACTGACACGAATATGCCATCCGCCGGTCATAACCGACCTAAATCCCGAGATTCACCAACAACCACAAAATAATAAGTTTGCAGCAACAACATAGTTAAGTATCAGGGCTCCATACCATAATACCACCTCTATCCAAAAGGAATGACATACACTAAGGGGGCGCTATCCCTTAATAACCTTGCTGCATCTTTCCTGTTTTTACCATTTTCTGGGTGTGAGGTTTGATGAAGTCTTGTCCACAAAGCTACGCTTTTCATAAAATCCACGCTTTGATCAACAAATGCTCAGCAGCACTTCGTATGCCACATTACCAATTTGGAAATATATCACTAGTAACCATCAACTACATAACCTCTGAGCTCGTACGTCTCAGAGAAGGGTGTTAAGCTAAGAGAATAAATTCTCCGTCACCAACAGAAGTATATTTGATAGAAACCAGCTTTACATCTCAAATTGTAATATCAGACACACATCTATACAAGTCCGTTCCGGGATTGAACGGAACTGAAGGCAATTCCAAAGAAGCCCTTGCAATCCGGATATTCACTAATCACGACCGGACTTCCCATCACAAAGGGTGATAAAATCTCTATATCGAAGATCGGCCGATGCAGAGTCATTTAACAGTAATCCTTCCGTGTTCGAAATAATCCGGTCTTCAACACCGGTCTTCAAATGCTATCCATTACGATATATCATTATTTGTAATGGGATTTATGACACAAAGGTCCTCTCCCGGCTAAACCGAATAACGCGCTTATTTTCAAAAATAAGTGTAGCATTCAAATTCAAGAAAATCAAAATAAATACCCATCTAAAGGTAAATATTGATAGTCAGTTATTTAACTATCAAAGCAAACTAACAAATATCAGCACCATAACAATCACTAGGTCCTTTTTATTAATCTTCCATAAATTAAATAACTTGGCTAATATTCACTTCAACTTATCTTTAAAAAGATATATTCTCTAAACCATTTCAATTTCTACATTGGAAAACATTTCCAAATACTTATTCATTTTCATTTCAACATGGTTCATTTATGTAACGACCCGGAATTTTGAATAATTTAATTCGAAAATATTTAATTAATTTTAAATATTTGAATGATGGTTTAGATTTAAATTTCATTATAACTATGAATTTGGCGATTAAATTATAAAATTTAATCTATTGGAAGTTGAATAAAAATTTAAATCTTCAATTTTAAGCTGAATAAAAATATTCCAAAGGCTTGTAAAATTTATATTGATAATACTGAAGATAATAGAAGCTTCGGAATTGAATTTGAAAGTGAATTGTTCAGTTTTGAAATTAAATCGTTTGAATCGATATTTAAAATAGCCGTCCGAGGCACAGTCTCGGAATTCGACGAAACCAGTTCCATTGGGTCCGTAATATTGAATTATTGCCGGATTTCAAATTTCGTATTTTACGGAGTTGTTATGTGAGCGTACGATACATAAACGCGTTGAAAGTTCTATCGAAACAAATTGAATTTAAAATTTAAATTTAAATTTAAAATTGTCAACATTAGCACGTTCCTAAACTCACGCAGAAAATCACGCCTACGATCACGAAGAAAGGATCGTGCAAGCATGCCTCTTCTCTGATAAATCACGTTCTCTCCCCCTTCACTCTCGTTCAAAAGCAAAATCAAACGAAAGCAAATAAAAATCATGGCCGCTTCTTAAAAAAAAATAACAGACCCAACTTCCCTTCCTTCTTCAATTACATTCGTTTCTCCCCCCCTTTTCATCACCTTATTCACGAAAAGAAATCAAATGGCCGCAGCCGTATGTAAAAAAAAAAAACAGAGACGAACGTAATAGAAATCGCGAGGCGCATGCTTGCGCGTGGGGGAGGCGCAGGCGGCTACTGGCACGAGGCAGTGGGTGGTTGCTGATGTGGGTTGCAACAGCGGCGGCTAGGCGAGGCGGCGCTAGGGCTGGGCGGCACGCGCGCGTGCTCGCGCGTGGAAAAGCAGCGGCGGCGGCGAATCTCGAGCTCGCGACGGCAACGCGATATGGGCTGTCGCGATTTGGAAGCACTCGAAGTGAGGTACGAGGCGGCGATGCCGCGATGGAGTGGGTACTCGCGGCAACGAGGCGCGCGCGTGATTGGGGATTTCCAGTGAGGTATATTCAAATTTCTCAGTTCAATTTAAATTGAAAATGAATATAAACCCTGTACAGATTATTATGAGATATATACGTGTAAGGAAATTTTAATTTACAGTAAAACAGGAAATTAATTATGCGATTTGTCCAAATGTTATATAAAATAAAGATTTGAATTTATAAAGAATAGTTTTGAATTTAATTTTTGTTAAATCAAAGTATTAAAAAGAAATTGTTTGAAAGCCAAAAACAATTTATTAAAAAGGAAAGTTAGTTTGAAAGTAAAATGTTTAGTTAAATAAATTTATTTAACAGAAATTTGGTTGAAAGGAAAATAATTTTATTAAAGAAAAATTAGTTGATTTAAATTTATAAAAAGGAAATTTAGTTCAATTAGAAATTTCTAGTTAGAATTATTTTAAAAGGAAAATTAGTTTAAATAAACTTATTAAAGAAAATTTTGTTGAAATTTAAATTTTATTAGATAAATTTGTTAAGAGTAATCTGTTTAAAATAAAAGGGGAATTTGTTTGGAATGAGTGATTAAGCCCAAATTAAATTATAAACTAGTTAAATCAAATGAAAATTTATTATTCGATTTATTTCGAATATTAATAAATTGTGTAAATATTTATACAAGGTATAAATCAAGAAATCGAGTCAAGAAGGAAATGGATTGCTAATAAAAGCAAAGGTGAGAACTTCACACTCAAAAGGATTTATTTATATTTTAAATAGTTAGATCTAAAATTGTTAGTTGTGATGATTGAATGCTTGAATGATGATTGTTATACATATATTGGATGTGAATAGACCCTATACGCCGTTAGTAAGCGGATGTTATTTATTACACCCATATACCGCGATATTCCACCTCGAAGTGGAAATGGTATTATATTAGTATATAGCAATATATATATATTGGCATATGTATATATTGCAGTTGATTGATTTCCCGCATTGTATAGCGGATGAGACCCTATTCGCCGTTATTAAGCGGATAATATTTTATAAAATCCCATATACCGCGATATTCCGTCTTGAAACGGAATTGGTATTGTTCTAATGTCTGTGGATGCAGGGAAATAGGTTGGAGGGATCCAACTGGATTCCTCACAAATATTTATTGATTTTAGATATTGTGATATTTGATTGTTTATCATATCGGTATATGATATTTGAAAGTCGTGATTGATTATTTGATGTGTTGCATTATCGGATCCAATTTTGAAGTTTAAAAATAACGATTTTGATTTTCAAGGGATTTTTAAAGTGATTTTTGAAAGTATACGTTTATAAAATATTTTTGGAATTGATTCATCTTAAATAAATAAACGATATAATTTTTATATGTTATAAAATCATGATTTTTGAGAAATACAGTTAAAAGTTGATTTTTGAAAATATGGGATTAATGATTTTATAAAATAGTTTAAACTGGGATTTCTGAATTTATTATAAAAAGTTTAAAAATAGGATTTATGAAATTTGATTATTTTATAAATCCAAATGATGAAAATATAAAGGAGTTTAAAGACGTTTTAAAATAGTAATATAAATTGTTTTATATTAAAAGACTTATAAATTGATATTTGTAAATTAAAAATATTAGAAGTGTAAAACGAGCTTTTCTAAGTGTTAGAATGAATTGTGAATGAATTTCACAAATGAATGAAATTTATAGAATTATAAATGGTGAAGTTATAAATGGAATTTTATAAACAGTAGGTTTATAAATTTTGTAAAGTTATTAAAAGAATAGATTTTGGATAAATAAATGAGTCTTATAAGTTATAAGATTTATAATTATGAAGTTAAAAGAACAATTTTGTAAACAAATAAATTATAAGCCTTTAACTTATAATATGGACTTTCGGTATATAATTGAGTTATAAATTGAATAGATTAATAAAGGAAATTTTTAAGAGGAAATAGTTATAAAATAAATAGAAATGGAATTTATAAACATTGTTTTATAAATTCGCAACGACTTATTTTGATAAGTAAATTGCTATAGCATATTAAAGGAGTCATATTCACGTTTTAGATAGTGAATAATCCTTTAAAATAAGATGTATAGAAGTGATGAAATTGGTTAACGTAGTATATTCACGTTTTTGAATAGTGAATAATATGTTAAAGAAAATGTTTTGGATTGACGTTTTGAATAGAATTAAAACGATCTAACAATGTTTTTAAATGTGTTGAGATTCGAAACCATAGATTTCAACATTCATTGTTGAAATAGACGTTTTCGAGAAATAGAAGGAAATGGTGGACTATAACACTGTTGTTATAGTAAATGATTTCCGAAAGGAAATGTTTTATTTAGTATTGGGATTTATATATCTATTTTAATTTCGAATTCCTATACTAGTGAATTTGGGTTGTCGTAACGATGTTTTACGCAACATTCGTTTTGGCCCAAATAAATATGTTAAGAGAATGATTTCCTTAAAAGAATGAAATATATACTTAATTTCGATTTAAGTATATTGAATATTTTCCAAGTGTTGAAAATAAATAGGTTCGTGAATTACTTATTAAATAAGTATGGAAATGTTTTCCAATATGAAATGAATATTTAGAGAATTTATCTTTTTGAAGATAAATTGAAAATGAATAATTGAAAACGTATATTCATAAATATTTTGGGAATATAAATTCACTAAGGAATTTATAAAAGAAAGGGGAATTTGTTTAAAAATAAATATTGACTTATTTTTGAAGTGTGAAAATTATATATCTTGTAAAGATATTTTTGGAAAATAAATAATTTGGAAAATTATTTGGAATCTGGTGATGTGTGCATATCCATTGATAGTTCAATAACTGACTATGAATATTTACCTTTGAAAGGTATTTGTTGTGATTTGCTTGGATTTGAATGCCACGCTTATTTTTAAATTATTGCGCTCGTTATTCGGATTACCCATTCCGAATAGTGATACGACGTAATGGATAGCATTGATAACCGGTGTTGAAGACCAGATATTTTTGAAAGCGAAAGGACAACTCGTCGAATGTCTTTGCATCAAATCGTCCCCGGTATAGAGACTCCATATGTGATGGGAAGTCCGATCGTGATTAGTGAATATCCGGATTGCAAGGACTTCTTTGTAAGTGCCTTCGGTTCTGTTCGAGCCCGGAACAGACTTGTATGGATTGTATGTCTGACATTACAAATTGAGATATAAAGCCGATTTCTTACTAATATATTTTTGTTGGTGGCGGAGAATTTATTCTCTTAGCTTAACACCCTTCTCTGAGACGCACGAGCTCAGAGGTTATATAGTTGAAGGTTATCAGCGATATACTCCCAATTTTGGTAATGTGACATGCTGAGTGTTGCTGTGAAATGATCATTGTGTTGATCATTTATGATAGGATCATTTATTTGATCGTATATCTTGGTGATCATTTCTATGATCATTTGTTGACCCAAAGCGCAGCTTTTGTATAAAGCGTGGCTTAGTGGACGTGACTTCGTCGAGCCTCACAAACCGGTAATGGTCGAAACAGGAATTGTGCAGCAAGGTTTTCAGGGATAGCGTCCCTAGGGTATGACCATTCCTTCTGGAAAAGGGTAGTATCATGGTATGGAGCCCAGATAGTTACTCATGTTGAAACACTTATTATTATGGTGTGATGTTGGTTAGAGAGCTCTCGTTTAAAGGTCCCAAAGGACCGGGGGTGGCATATCTGAGGGTTTATAATATCCCTTGGGAAAAGGGGTTCCCGGCCTTGTTTGGCAGAGAACGGTTTGGTTCTTGGGGCGTCCTTCCAGAGGCGTTTCCATGTGGCAATGGGAAGTTCCTTGGCCTGACCATTTGTTGGAAAAATCCATTCATCCAATACGATCTTGTACGGTTTTAGTTGTAGAACCTGCTATGGAATGTGGCGGTAACCTGCTATTGAACATGGTAGCTATAGTAGGCATAAGTGCGAAATGTCTATGCTGGCTAAGATTTATAACTTTATTTTCGAAATATTTTCTACACTATGCACTAATAATAATATCAAATGTTTCTTTTTAATGCGTATCAAGCATCTTTGACTATCATAAGGAGAATGTAACGTCCACGGAATTTTCGACTTTCTAAAATTCAACATCGATACTCACTTTATCGACTGCCGAGAAATCGAAGGCTGAAAACCCGGAATGTTGTGGGTTTTTAAAAAGAATTTAAGAAAAGAAAAAGAAAGAAGAGAGAAAATAGAGAAAAGAAAGAAGATAGACAATTTTTTTTTATATTTTAAAATAGAAACAGAAGATAGAACATTTAAAAATAGAACGGACAGAAAGGAAACAAAACAGAACAACAACAGAATCTCACAATTCGCAGCGGAACAACATATAATAATAAATGAATAATCTTTAAACAAAGAACTATATCAGTTATTACATTTCATTTCATTACATCACATCATATCATCAGAGTGTACAACAACATACAACAATAAACAGTGCAGCGGAAAAAGAAATACTATATAAACTAGTAATACGCCATGCCATCCAGCTTGCCTCCAGCAACTCCTGAATATCCAGAATATCCTGATAAACCTTAACTCTTAACTGCCCGTATGGAAATTGGTGGGCGCCCAGAGTTTAGGAAGGAAAACAATAAACTCCGAGTCAGTCATGTGACTGGTGTGAGAACTCAAAAACAGTTTATTTATTTTTAAAATCAAAAATAGAGGAATGTTTTTAAAGTCAATTCGCAATGCTTTTAAAAATGAGACTACCATAAGACCTCCTGCCACACACACAATGCAAACGCAGACTTGGAGAAGATTTCTCCTTATGATAGTCAAAGATGCTTGATACGTATTAAAATCAAATAAATTTTGATATTATTATTAGTGCATAGTGTAGAAAAAAATTCATTTCGAAAGTAGAATATAAATCTTAGCCAGCATAGGTACCATTATATTGTGCCTACTAATAGCTACCATATTAGATGGCAGGTTCTACAACTAAAACCGTACAAGATCGTATTGTTTCTTTGGATTTCCAACGAATGATCAGGCCAAGGAACTTCCCATTGCCACATGAGAATGCCTCTGGATGGACATCCCCGAGAACCAAACCGGATCTCTACCAACACAAGGCCGGGTTACTCCTAACTGAGTAACAACTGACCGAATATGCCATCCCCCGGTCCTTTGGGACCTTTATCCGAGAGCTCTCTAATCAATTCACACAATCATAAAAACAAAGTGTTTCAACATGAGTAAGTATCTGGGCTCCATACCATGATACCACCCTTTTCCAGAAGGAAATGGACACATCCTAAAGGGTGCTACCCCTCATAACCTTGCTGCTTCTTTCCTGTTTTGACCATTCACGGGGTGTGAGGCTCGACGAAGTCACGTCCACAAAAACATACTTTATACAAAAGCCATGCTTTGGGTCAACAAATGATCAACACAATGATCACTAAGATAGACGATCAAATAAATGATCCTATCACAAATAATCAACACAATGATCATTTCAGCATCACTCAGCATGTCACATTACCAAATTGGGGATATATCGCTGATAACTTCAACTACATAACCTCTGAGCTCGTACGTCTCAGAGAAGGGTGTTAAGCAAAAAGAATAAATTCTCCGCCACCAACAGAAATATATTTGAAAGAAATCGGCTTTATATCTCAACTTGTAATGTCAGACATACAATCCATACAAGTCTGTTCCGGGCTCGAACAAAACCGAAGGCACTTACAAAGAAGTCCTTGCAATCCGGATATTCACAATCCTGATCGGATTTCCCATCACTTATGGAATCTCTATACCAGGAGCTACCCAGTGCAGAGACAATCGATAGGTCATCCTATCGCTCTCGCAAATACCGGTCTTCAACACCGATCTTCAAATGCAATTCACAACGACGTATCACATATTCGGAATGGGTTATACGACCCCATGGTCCTTTCCCGGTTAACCCGAATAGTGAGCGCTTATTCAAAAATAAGTGTAGCATTCACATTCAAACAAATCACATCAATTACCCATTCAAAGGGAAATATTGATAGTCGGTTATTGAACTATCAATGGATATGCACACATCACCAGTTTCCAAATAATTTTCCAAATTATTTATTTTCCAAAATATCTTCACTAGATATATAATTTCATACTTCAAAAATAAATCAATATTTATTTTTAAACCAATTCCACCTTCTTTTATAATTCACTGGTGAATTTACATTCCAAAGTATTAATGAATATACGACTTCAATTCGATTTATAATATTCATTTTCAATTTATCTTCAAAAAGATAAATTCTCTAATATTCACTTTATATTGGAAAAACATTTCCATACTTATTTATTCATAAGTAATTCACAATTTTTATTTATTTTCAACACTTGGAAAATATTCAATATACTTAAATCGAGATTAAGTATATATTTCATTCTTTTAAGGAAATCATTCTCTTAACATATTTATTTGGGCCAAAACGAATGTTGCGTAAAACATCGTTAGATCGTTTTAATTCTATTTAAAACATTCACATTCTAAACAATTTCTTTAACGTGTTATTCACTATTCAAAAATGTGAATAAACTTCATTAACAAATTTCATCCTTTTATTCATTTCAATTCAAAGGATTATTCACTATTCAAAAAAATGTGAATATAACTCCATTAAATAAGTTATGACAATTAACTTATCAAAATAAGTTGTTTGCGAATTTATAAAACAACGTTTATAAATTCTAATTCTATTTATTTATAAAAACTTCCTTTTTATAAATTCCTTTATTAACATATTCCAGTTTATAACTAAATTATAAACTAAACGTTCATATTATAAGTTAAATACTTATAATTTATTCGTTTACAAAAATCGTTCCTTTGAACTTTACAAATTTTATAAACTATTGTTTATAAAATTCCATTTATAACTTCACCGTTATATAATTCTATAAATTTCATTCATTAATGAAATTCATTTACAAATCATTCAAACACTTATAAAAACTCGTTTTATAATGTCAATATTTCGATTTATAAATATCCATTTATAAATCTCTTAATATAAATCAATTTATATTATTCTTTAAACGTTTTTACATTCCTTTATAATTTCATCATTTTGATTTATAAAATAATCAAATTTTATAAATCCTATATTTAAACTTTTATTAATAAATTCAAAAATCCCGTTTAAACTATTTTATAAAATCATTAATTCGTATTTCTCAAAAATCAGCTTTTAACTATATTCTCAAAAATCATAATTTTATAACTTTTAAAATTATAACGTTTATTTATTTAAAATGGATCAATTCTAAAAATATAGTATATTCTCAAAAATCACTTTAAAATCATTTTAAAATCCTAAAATCTGGGTCCAATGATGCTACACATCAAATAGTCAATCACGACTACAACGATATCATATATCGATATGATAATCCATCAAATATCAAAATATCTGAAAATCAAATAAAAACTGTTGAGGAATCCAGTTGGATCCCTCCAACCTGTTTTCTTGCATCCACAAACATTAGCACAATACCAATTTCGCTCCAGTACGAAATTATCGCGGTATATGTTCTTAATAAATATTATCCGCTTAATAACGGCGCAATAGGGTCTCATCCGCTAAAAAAATACGGGAAATCAATCAACTGCAATATATACATATGCCAATATATATATATTGATATTATATATAATACCAATTTCACTGTTTATGAAATATTCGCGGTATATGTTTTTATTAAATAACATCCGCTTACTAACGGCGTATAATGTCTATTTTAACAATCAATATATACAATCATCATTCAAACTTGCATTCAAATATTTTAAATCTAACTATTTAAAATAAAATCGAAATCTATTCGATTGAGTGAGAAGTTCTCACCTTGGTTTTAATTTCCGTTTTAGCTTTTATTTCGAATAAAATTAAACGCGCGTTTAATTTTACCCGAAATTCTCACTAACTCCAAACGACTCCAAACCAACTCCATCGCGTAGTGCTCGTCGATACGATTCCAACGCAACTGAGTTTGCATTTTTTCGACCTCGTATGAAAAAGTTATGCATTTTTGAAGTTTGTACACGATTTAACTTACTAATTACAACTTAAATCAACAAATTTATAACCTACTCAAACTAGAGCCATTGGATCCCCATCTCCCTGCATCTCCACCGTCCCCCCTATCTTCCATCTCACATTCTATCTACAGCAACAAGGCCGCACGCACAAACCCACTCAATCACAACTAGGGTTTCAATTTGCATCCACCTCGCTCGACTATACTTCATCACACCACCGCCATGTCGAAGAGCACGATCCCCTCCATACTCGGCCCAAACTGCAGCAAGCTCGGCCCCTCCCCTCCTTGGGAAACGCGCACGCAACAGGCCACGTTCACACTCCATTTCCCATCAATCCGTGAAGCCATTCGCGATCTTGACCGTTGAAGTTGTAGATCTCTTCATGCTCTTCGATTCTCTAGTTGAAGGTTGTTGGTAAATGTCGATGGATGAGGAGATAATCGAGGTGGAAGTTGGGAGTTTTCTGGCCCTTGAATCTGGTGGAGGCGGCTAGGGTTTAATGTTTTATATTTTTTTTTTTTTTAATTTATGAAGAGGATGATGGCTATTTATAGAATTTCGAACGACACTATTCATCCGGAAATTCCGAACTCCGACTTAGACGCCGTAACCAGCGTACCTAGGGTTTATCCCGCGTTCCGGACACAATGGAACAGGTTTCGGAAGCTAATTCGGACATCTGTGCGAGTTATGGCTGCAAACGCTCAATTTAAATTAAACCGATTTAAATCGATTTCTAGGGGTTTTAATTCGTACCGGACAAACGGTAAATCCAATTGACTTGAAATTTGAAACCTTACAATAATATCACATTATGGATCCGATGAAACTGGTTTCGTCGAATTCCGAGACTTTTTGAAAAATGGCTATTTTGACTCGCCAAATTTAAATTAAAAATAAATCGATGCGTTTCGAGCTGCCACGATCAAACGATAACTCCGATTGACACGAAAATTGAAATCCGGTGATAACTAACTATTACGGATCCAATGAAACTGGTTTCGTTCAATTCTGAGACTGTTCAAAAATTGGCTATTTTACAGTCAATTATTAAATATTAAAATATTCAATTTTCACAAATTAACTTTTAATTCGATTTTAAAAGTTCTAAAATATTTCTATAACTCCAGTATGATTAAATAAAATTTTCCAAATTATTTTCAATCATTTTTAACTCAAGTTTCAATTATTTTCATAATTTAACATATTAAATTATCGATTTAATTATCCAATTAAATCCAATAATTCAAAATAAAATTTATTCGACTTATAAATTCACTTATTAATATCTAAAATTAATTAAATATTCAAATTTTAATTAATAAAAATTCTGGGTCGTTACAATCTTTCCCCCTTAAAAGAATTTCGTCCTCGAAATTACAAGTAAGAAAAGTTAGAGAATCTATTAATTTTCCAAAATTCATAGTTAAACTTCTTATAAATCTTTACTAAGTTTTCAAATCATACTTAGTTATCTTTTTCAAAAACAACTACTATAGTTTAACTTTCAATTTCAAAACAAAGTTAAAGTTTTCAAAAATTTCCCAATTTTCTCAAATTTTTTCTAACGCCTTAAATTTCCGGAAAAATTCGCCATAGTCTCCTTTGCGCGGCTCGATCCGAAAAAAAATGACAGTATATATATCACAAATATACATCTCATCAAGTAATGAGGCATCCCGCAGGGAAAAAAGTATAAAAGTGCGATATTTAATCCGAGATATGTACCTTATATTTTATTAGCAAGCATATACGGCTAATATAGCGCGAAAGCGAACTCCAAATGCGAAGCAAACGCGATCCGCACCTACTAAACTCAACAAACAACATGAGAACATGCTCATATGCAAATAATCTCAATATACAACATATATCAACATAACAACTATATATGTCAACATAGCAAATGCAACTAAACAATAAATGCAAACATCAACCAACTAGCATCCAACAAATTCATTCATATTCTCATTAATATTAAATGAAATGGTTTTCAATTTAAATCACATTTGATTCATTTACATTGGATTTACTAACATTCGTTCTCAATTCAATTAGTTTACATTACTAATTAAATCCAATTCACTTTCAATTCTATTCAAATTTATTTACTCCTAATTTGAATTCAATTGCATTAGCTTTCAATTTCATTAATTCACTTTCATTAATACTTAATGAATTATATACAATCAACTAACAATCATATAACAACCAAAGTATATTCATTACAACCAAATTCCTTTACTTATTCATTCATCTGGTTTAACATCTTTACTTTCCAATTGGTTTTATTAAATTGACTTTCATTCAAGTATTCAACTTCCAATAACATTAGAATTTAATGAATTAACACTTACATTCATTATTTCATATCAACTTTATTCACATTCAATTGATTATCATTCAATCCATTTATTCAATTCAATTACAAAGTTGAATTTCATTTATATAACTCAAGTTCATATCCATCACTTAACTTAATTAATTTACTTTGATACCCAAAATCAATTCCATTTACATTACTTAAGTTATATTTCATTTAATCTTGAAATTCACCTTTATTTAAAACTCATATTCATATAATTTTACTTCTTATATATGTAAGTTTATTTCATAATTGTAATACTTTAATTATAATTTCAATTCTTATAATTCTTCTGCTCATACAATTATTTTTTTATTTAGATTATTCAAACAACCTAACTATCAACTTATATACACTTTAATAATTCTGAAAATTATTCCTTTATATATAAAATATAATCAAGGTAAAATTATTTCATTTACCCAATTTTAAAATCAATATTGTGCCGAATTGTTCTATTCAAGTGTTTAGAAACCCCTTCGATTCAGTTTCGAGCTGCGCCGACGAAGGTTCATATACCACTCAACAAACCAATCATCACAATATAAAACAATTTTATATTCACTAACAAATACGCTCTCATAGCTATTATTACACTCAAACTCATTCTAGAGTACTGCTGACTCTATCTCTAATGAATTATACCCAACAGAACCATGGTTGTCGCTTAACCATCAGCTCTGATACCAAATGTAACGTCCACGGAATTTTCGACTTTCTAAAATTCAACATCGATACTCACTTTATCGACTGCCGAGAAATCGAAGGCTGAAAACCCGGAATGTTGTGGGTTTTTAAAAAGAATTTAAGAAAAGAAAAAGAAAGAAGAGAGAAAATAGAGAAAAGAAAGAAGATAGACAATTTTTTTTTTTTTAAAATAGAAACAGAAGATAGAACATTTAAAAATAGAACGGACAGAAAGGAAACAAAACAGAACAACAACAGAATCTCACAATTCGCAGCGGAACAACATATAATAATAAATGAATAATCTTTAAACAAAGAACTATATCAGTTATTACATTTCATTTCATTACATCACATCATATCATCAGAGTGTACAACAACATACAACAATAAACAGTGCAGCGGAAAAAGAAATACTATATAAACTAGTAATACGCCATGCCATCCAGCTTGCCTCCAGCAACTCCTGAATATCCAGAATATCCTGATAAACCTTAACTCTTAACTGCCCGTGTGGAAATTGGTGGGCACCCAGAGTTTAGGAAGGAAAACAATAAACTCCGAGTCAGTCATGTGACTGGTGTGAGAACTCAAAAACAGTTTATTTATTTTTAAAATCAAAAATAGAGGAATGTTTTTAAAGTCAATTCGCAATGCTTTTAAAAATGAGACTACCATAAGACCTCCTGCCACACACACAATGCAAACGCAGACTTGGAGAAGATTTCTCCTTATGATAGTCAAAGATGCTTGATACGTATTAAAATCAAATAAATTTTGATATTATTATTAGTGCATAGTGTAGAAAAAAATTCATTTCGAAAGTAGAATATAAATCTTAGCCAGCATAGGTACCATTATATTATGCCTACTAATAGCTACCATATTAGATGGCAGGTTCTACAACTAAAACCGTACAAGATCGTATTGTTTCTTTGGATTTCCAACGAATGATCAGGCCAAGGAACTTCCCATTGCCACATGAGAATGCCTCTGGATGGACATCCCCGAGAACCAAACCGGATCTCTACCAACACAAGGCCGGGTTACTCCTAACTGAGTAACAACTGACCGAATATGCCATCCCCCGGTCCTTTGGGACCTTTATCCGAGAGCTCTCTAATCAATTCACACAATCATAAAAACAAAGTGTTTCAACATGAGTAAGTATCTGGGCTCCATACCATGATACCACCCTTTTCCAGAAGGAAATGGACACATCCTAAAGGGTGCTACCCCTCATAACCTTGCTGCTTCTTTCCTGTTTTGACCATTCACGGGGTGTGAGGCTCGACGAAGTCACGTCCACAAAAACATACTTTATACAAAAGCCATGCTTTGGGTCAACAAATGGTCAACACAATGATCACTAAGATAGACGATCAAATAAATGATCCTATCACAAATAATCAACACAATGATCATTTCAGCATCACTCAGCATGTCACATTACCAAATTGGGGATATATCGCTGATAACTTCAACTACATAACCTCTGAGCTCGTACGTCTCAGAGAAGGGTGTTAAGCAAAAAGAATAAATTCTCCGCCACCAACAGAAATATATTTGAAAGAAATCGGCTTTATATCTCAACTTGTAATGTCAGACATACAATCCATACAAGTCTGTTCCGGGCTCGAACAAAACCGAAGGCACTTACAAAGAAGTCCTTGCAATCCGGATATTCACAATCCTGATCGGATTTCCCATCACTTATGGAATCTCTATACCAGGAGCTACCCAGTGCAGAGACAATCGATAGGTCATCCTATCGCTCTCGCAAATACCGGTCTTCAACACCGATCTTCAAATGCAATTCACAACGACGTATCACATATTCGGAATGGGTTATACGACCCCATGGTCCTTTCCCGGTTAACCCGAATAGTGAGCGCTTATTCAAAAATAAGTGTAGCATTCACATTCAAACAAATCACATCAATTACCCATTCAAAGGGAAATATTGATAGTCGGTTATTGAACTATCAATGGATATGCACACATCACCAGTTTCCAAATAATTTTCCAAATTATTTATTTTCCAAAATATCTTCACTAGATATATAATTTCATACTTCAAAAATAAATCAATATTTATTTTTAAACCAATTCCACCTTCTTTTATAATTCACTGGTGAATTTACATTCCAAAGTATTAATGAATATACGACTTCAATTCGATTTATAATATTCATTTTCAATTTATCTTCAAAAAGATAAATTCTCTAATATTCACTTTATATTGGAAAAACATTTCCATACTTATTTATTCATAAGTAATTCACAATTTTTATTTATTTTCAACACTTGGAAAATATTCAATATACTTAAATCGAGATTAAGTATATATTTCATTCTTTTAAGGAAATCATTCTCTTAACATATTTATTTGGGCCAAAACGAATGTTGCGTAAAACATCGTTAGATCGTTTTAATTCTATTTAAAATATTCACATTCTAAACAATTTCTTTAACGTGTTATTCACTATTCAAAAATGTGAATAAACTTCATTAACAAATTTCATCCTTTTATTCATTTCAATTCAAAGGATTATTCACTATTCAAAAAAATGTGAATATAACTCCATTAAATAAGTTATGACAATTAACTTATCAAAATAAGTTGTTTGCGAATTTATAAAACAACGTTTATAAATTCTAATTCTATTTATTTATAAAAACTTCCTTTTTATAAATTCCTTTATTAACATATTCTAGTTTATAACTAAATTATAAACTAAACGTTCATATTATAAGTTAAATACTTATAATTTATTCGTTTACAAAAATCGTTCCTTTGAACTTTACAAATTTTATAAACTATTGTTTATAAAATTCCATTTATAACTTCACCGTTATATAATTCTATAAATTTCATTCATTAATGAAATTCATTTACAAATCATTCAAACACTTATAAAAACTCGTTTTATAATGTCAATATTTCGATTTATAAATATCCATTTATAAATCTCTTAATATAAATCAATTTATATTATTCTTTAAACGTTTTTACATTCCTTTATAATTTCATCATTTTGATTTATAAAATAATCAAATTTTATAAATCCTATATTTAAACTTTTAATAATAAATTCAAAAATCCCGTTTAAACTATTTTATAAAATCATTAATTCGTATTTCTCAAAAATCAGCTTTTAACTATATTCTCAAAAATCATAATTTTATAACTTTTAAAATTATAACGTTTATTTATTTAAAATGGATCAATTCTAAAAATATAGTATATTCTCAAAAATCACTTTAAAATCATTTTAAAATCCCAAAATCTGGGTCCAATGATGCTACACATCAAATAGTCAATCACGACTACAACGATATCATATATCGATATGATAATCCATCAAATATCAAAATATCTGAAAATCAAATAAAAACTGTTGAGGAATCCAGTTGGATCCCTCCAACCTGTTTTCCTGCATCCACAAACATTAGCACAATACCAATTTCGCTCCAGTACGAAATTATCGCGGTATATGTTCTTAATAAATATTATCCGCTTAATAACGGCGCAATAGGGTCTCATCCGCTAAAAAAATACGGGAAATCAATCAACTGCAATATATACATATGCCAATATATATATATTGATATTATATATAATACCAATTTCACTGTTTATGAAATATTCGCGGTATATGTTTTTATTAAATAACATCCGCTTACTAACGGCGTATAATGTCTATTTTAACAATCAATATATATAATCATCATTCAAACTTGCATTCAAATATTTTAAATCTAACTATTTAAAATAAAATCGAAATCTATTCGATTGAGTGAGAAGTTCTCACCTTGGTTTTAATTTCCGTTTTAGCTTTTATTTCGGATAAAATTAAACGCGCGTTTAATTTTACCCGAAATTCTCACTAAATCCAAACGACTCCAAACCAACTCCATCGCGTAGTGCTCGTCGATACGATTCCAACGCAACTGAGTTTGCATTTTTTCGACCTCGTATGAAAAAGTTATGCATTTTTGAAGTTTGTACACGATTTAACTTACTAATTACAACTTAAATCAACAAATTTATAACCTACTCAAACTAGAGCCATTGGATCCCCATCTCCCTGCATCTCCACCGTCCCCCCTATCTTCCATCTCACATTCTATCTACAGCAACAAGGCCGCACGCACAAACCCACTCAATCACAACTAGGGTTTCAATTTGCATCCACCTCGCTCGACTATACTTCATCACACCACCGCCATGTCGAAGAGCACGACCCCCTCCATACTCGGCCCAAACTGCAGCAAGCTCGGCCCCTCCCCTCCTTGGGAAACGCGCACGCAACAGGCCACGTTCACACTCCATTTCCCATCAATCCGTGAAGCCATTTGCGATCTTGACCGTTGAAGTTGTAGATCTCTTCATGCTCTTCGATTCTCTAGTTGAAGGTTGTTGGTAAATGTCGATGGATGAGGAGATAATCGAGGTGGAAGTTGGGAGTTTTCTGGCCCTTGAATCTGGTGGAGGCGGCTAGGGTTTAATGTTTTATATTTTTTTTTTTTAATTTATGAAGAGGATGATGGCTATTTATAGAATTTCGAACGACACTATTCATCCGGAAATTCCGAACTCCGATTTAGACGCCGTAACCAGCGTACCTAGGGTTTATCCCGCATTCCGGACACAATGGAATAGGTTTCGAAAGCTAATTCGGACATCTGTGTGAGTTATGGCTGCAAACGCTCAATTTAAATTAAACCGATTTAAATCGATTTCTAGGCGTTTTAATTCGTACCGGACAAACGGTAAATCCAATTGACTTGAAATTTGAAACCTTACAATAATATCACATTACGGATCCGATGAAACTGGTTTTGTCGAATTCCGAGACTTTTTGAAAAATGGCTATTTTGACTCGCCAAATTTAAATTAAAAATAAATCGATGCGTTTCGAGCTGCCACGATCAAACGATAACTCCGATTGACACGAAAATTGAAATCCGGTAATAACTAACTATTACGGATCCAATGAAACTGGTTTCGTTCAATTCTGAGACTGTTCAAAAATTGGCTATTTTACAGTCAATTATCAAATATTAAAATATTCAATTTTCACAAATTAACTTTTAATTCGATTTTAAAAGTTCTAAAATATTTCTATAACTCCAGTATGATTAAATAAAATTTTCCAAATTATTTTCAATCATTTTTAACTCAATTTTCAATTATTTTCATAATTTAACATATTAAATTATCGATTTAATTATCCAATTAAATCCAATAATTCAAAATAAAATTTATTCGACTTATAAATTCACTTATTAATATCTAAAATTAATTAAATATTCAAATTTTAATTAATAAAAATTCTGGGTCGTTACAGAGAAACCTCCTCCGATTCTGCGTTTGCATTGTGTGTGTGTGCGGGAGGCCTTATGGTAGTCTCATTTTTAAAAGCATTTCGAATCTATTTTAAAAATATTCCTCTATTTTTATCTTTAAAGAAAAATAAACTGTTT
The DNA here is from genome assembly GCA_030765085.1 of Allium cepa. Classification (NCBI taxonomy): domain Eukaryota; kingdom Viridiplantae; phylum Streptophyta; class Magnoliopsida; order Asparagales; family Amaryllidaceae; genus Allium; species Allium cepa. The sequence goes on from CM060929.1 coordinate 33,081,095, forward strand.
TGAGTTCCCACACCAGTCACATGACTGACTCGGAGTTTATTGTTTTCCTTCCTAAACTCTGGGTGCCCACCAATTTCCACACGGGCAGTCAAGAGTTAAGGTTTATCAGGATATTCTGGAATTCAGGAATTGCTGGAGGCAAGATGGATGGCATGGCGTATTCACTAGTATATAGTATTTTCTTCTTCCGCTGTTTGTTGTTGTAGTTTGATGTTGTACACTCTGATGTAATTTAATGTGATGAAATGTAATAACTAATATAGTTCTTTGTTTAAAGATTATTCATTTATCTATTATATGTTGTTCCACTGCGAATTGGGAGATTCTGATGTTGTTCTGCTATTTTCTTTCAGTTCTGTTTTTCTTTCTCTCTTCTTCTACCTCTTTCTTCTTTCTTAAAACCCTAACGGTACGGTTTTTCGGCAACGAAAAATCGTAGTCGTTACATTTGGTATCAGAGCTGTTGGTTAAGCGACAACCATGGCTCTGTTGGGTGTTACTCATTAGAGATAGAGTCAGCAGTACTCTAGAATGAGTTTGAGTGTAATAATAGATATGAGCGCGTATTTGTTAGTGAATATAAAATTGTTTTGAATCGGGTAAATAAGATAATTTTGCCCAGAACTATTTTTGTATAGAAAAGAAATAATTTTATATGGATTATTATAGTATATGGTTGCATGATTGTTAGGAAGTGATAATATTAAATTATTATCATTATTATATGGAATTAAATAAGAAATAAAATGGATTGAATTCAAGTAAACTAACTTGATAAATTATTAATTCATGGACTAATGAATTGGAATTTGAATTAGTAAAATTAAAGTTTAGTCGTAAGCTAAATTTGAAGGTAAATTTGAATTTGTATATAAATTCAAGTAAGTAAAAGAAATAAATTGAAATTCTCTTTGTTAGTAATTAAGTAAATTCGAGATGAATTGAATATGGAAATTGAAATGAATTAGTGGATGAAACTAATTTAAAGTAGTAATTTGAATTAGTAAATGAAAGTTAATCGATAAAATTCAATATTAAGAATTGAAATTGAATTCAAGTAAAATTGAATGAAAATGGATATGTAACTTCAATAGTGAAGTAAAAATGTATAAGAAGCATATATTGAAAATTTTGTAATGAAATGTGCAAATTGGTTTGAATGTTGGAATTGGATATTATGACTAGCAGGATATACAGGTGTATAAAGGGATTGAGATTTTGATTTCAAAGATAAAAATTGAATTGCTCGACAAAAAGGTACGTATTTGAATTTCAGTATGGAATTTGATGATTTTCTTCTCTAGCCACTTGGCTTTCTCTTTTTCTTTTTGATTCTGAGGGGCCGTGGTGCCATTTTGTAGTCATACCGAGCTAGCCGTGCAAAGGAGACGCTGGCGAAATTTTTCGAAAATTTAGGGTGTTAGAAAATTTTTTGAGAAAATTTTGGAAAATTTAAAATTGGAATTTAAATTTAAATTTGAATTTTGAAGTAAACAATATTGTTTGGAACCTATAATTGAAGTTGGAAAGCTAGTTGAAATGATAATGAACCTCTAATAAAAAGATTTGTTTTAGAAAGTTGATAAAACTATTTGGATTGTGAAAAATAATAGACGGGATAAGGGCATTCTTCTTAACTTGTAATTTCGGGACGAAATTCTTTTAAGGAGGGAAGATTGTAACGACCCAGAATTTTGAATAATTTAATTTGAAAATATTTAATTAATTTTAAATATTTGAATGATGGTTTAGATTTAAATGTCAATATAACTATGAATTTGGCAATTAAATTATAAAATTTAATCTATTGGAAGTTGAATAAAAATTTAAATCTTCAATTTTAAGCTGAATAAAAATATTTCAAAGGCTTGTAAAATTTATATTGATAATACTGAAGATAATAGAAGCTTCAGAATTGAATTTGAAAGTGAATTGTTCAGTTTTGAAATTAAATCGTTTGAATCGATATTTAAAATAACCGTCCGAGGCAAAGTCTCGGAATTCGACGAAACCAGTTCCATTGGGTCTGTAATATTGAATTATTGCCGGATTTCAAATTTCGTATTTTTCGGAGTTGTTATGTGAGCGTACGACACATAAACGCGTTGAAAGTTCTATCGAAACAGATTGAATTTAAAATTTAAATTTAAATTTAAAATTGTCAACATCAGCACGTTCCTAAACTCACGCAGAAAATCACGCCTACGATCACGAAGAAAGGATCATGCAAGCATGCCTCTTCTCTGATAAATCACGTTCTCTCCTCCTTCACTCTCGTTCAAAAGCAAAATCAAAAGAAAGAAAATAAAAATCATGGCCGCTTCTGAAAAAAAATAACAGACCCAACTTCCCTTCCTTCTTCAATTACGTTCGTTTCTCCCCCCCTTTTTCATCACCTTATTCACGAAAAGAAATAAAATGGCCGCAGCCGTATATATATAAAAAAAAGAGACGAACGTAATCGAAATCGCGAGGCGCGTGCTTGCGCGTGGGGGAGGCGCAGGCGGCTACTGGCGCGAGGCAGTGGGTGGTTGCTGATGTGGGTTGCGACAGCGGCGGCTAGGCGAGGCGGCGCTAGGGCTGGGCGGCACGCGCGCATGCTCGCGCGTGGAAAAGCAGCGGCGGCGGCGAATCTCGAGCTCGCGACGGCAACGCGATATGGGCTGTCGCGATTTGGAAGCACTCGAAGTGAGGTACGAGGCGGCGATGCCGCGATGGAGTGGGTACTCGCGGCAACGAGGCGCGCGCGCGTGATTGTGGATTTCCAGTGAGGTATATTCAAATTTCTCAGTTCAATTTAAATTGAAAATGAATATAAACCCTGTACAGATTATTATGAGATATATACGTGTAAGGAAATTTTAATTTACAGTAAAACAGGAAATTAATTATGCGATTTGTCCAAATGTTATATAAAATAAAGATTTGAATTTATAAAGAATAGTTTTGAATTTAATTTTTGTTAAATCAAAGTATTAAAAAGAAATTGTTTGAAAGCCAAAAACAATTTATTAAAAAGGAAAGTTAGTTTGAAAGTAAAATGTTTAGTTAAATAAATTTATTTAACAGAAATTTGGTTGAAAGGAAAATAATTTTATTAAAGAAAAATTAGTTGATTTAAATTTATAAAAAGGAAATTTAGTTCAATTAGAAATTTCTAGTTAGAATTATTTTAAAAGGAAAATTAGTTTAAATAAATTTATTAAAGAAAATTTTGTTGAAATTTAAATTTTATTAGATAAATTTGTTAAGAGTAATCTGTTTAACATAAAAGGGGAATTTGTTTGGAATGAGTGATTAAGCCCAGATTAAATTATAAACTAGTTAAATCAAATGAAAATTTATTATTCGATTTATTTCGAATATTAATAAATTGTGTAAATATTTATACAAGGTATAAATCAAGAAATCGAGTCAAGAAGGAAATGGATTGCTAATAAAAGCAAAGGTGAGAACTTCTCCCTCAAAAGGATTTATTTATATTTTAAATAGTTAGATTTCAAATTGTTAGTTGTGATGATTGAATGCTTGAATGATGATTGTTATATATATATTGGATGTGAATAGACCCTATACGCCGTTAGTAAGCGGAGGTTATTTATTACACCCATATACCGCGATATTCCACCTCGAAGTGGAATTGGTATTATATTAGTATATAGCAATATATATATATATATATATATTGGCATATGTATATATTGCAGTTGATTGATTTCCCGCATTGTATAGCGGATGAGACCCTATTGCGCCGTTATTAAGCGGATAAAATTTTATAAAATCCCATATACCGCGATATTCCGTCTTGAAACGGAATTGGTATTGTGCTAATGTCTGTGGATGCAGGGAAACAGGTTGGAGGGATCCAACTGGATTCCTCAAAAATATTTATTGATTTTAGATATTGTGATATTTGATTGTTTATCATATCGATATATGATATTTGAAAGTCGTGATTGATTATTTGATGTGTTGCATCATCGGATTCAATTTTGAAGTTTAAAAATAACGATTTTGATTTTCAAGGGATTTTTAAAGTGATTTTTGAAAGTATACGTTTATAAAATATTTTTGGAATTGATTCATCTTAAATAAATAAACGATATAATTTTTATATGTTATAAAATCATGATTTTTGAGAAATACAGTTAAAAGTTGATTTTTGAAAATATGGGATTAATGATTTTATAAAATAGTTTAAACTGGGATTTCTGAATTTATTATAAAAAGTTTAAAAATAGGATTTATGAAATTTGATTATTTTATAAATCCAAATGATGAAAATATAAAGGAGTTTAAAGACGTTTTAAAATAGTAATATAAATTGTTTTATATTAAAAGACTTATAAATTGATATTTGTAAATTAAAAATATTAGAAGTGTAAAACGAGCTTTTCTAAGTGTTAGAATGAATTGTGAATGAATTTCACAAATGAATGAAATTTATAGAATTATAAATGGTGAAGTTATAAATGAAATTTTATAAACAGTAGGTTTATAAAATTTGTAAAGTTATTAAAAGAATAGGTTTTGGATAAATAAATGAATCTTATAAGTTATAAGATTTATAATTATGAAGTTAAAAGAACAATTTTGTTAACAAATAAATTATAAGCCTTTAACTTATAATATGGACTTTCGGTATATAACTGAGTTATAAATCGAATAGATTAATAAAGGAAATTTTTAAGAGGAAATAGTTATAAAATAAATAGAAATGGAATTTATAAACATTGTTTTATAAATTCGCAACGATTTATTTTGATAAGTAAATTGCTATAGCATATTAAAGGAGTCATATTCACGTTTTAGATAGTGAATAATCCTTTAAAATAAATGTATAGAAGTGATGAAATTGGTTAACGTAGTATATTCACGTTTTTGAATAGTGAATAATATGTTAAAGAAAATGTTTTGGATTGACGTTTTGAATAGAATTAAAATGATCTAACGATGTTTTTAAATGTGTTGAGATTCGAAACCATAGATTTCAACATTCATTGTTGAAATAGACGTTTTCGAGAAATAGAAGGAAATGGTGGACTATAACACTGTTGTTATAGTAAATGATTTTCGAAAGGAAATGTTTTATTTAGTATTGGGATTTATATATCTATTTTAATTTCGAATTCCTATACTAGTGATTTTGGGTTGTCGTAACGATGTTTTACGCAACATTCGTTTTGGCCCAAATAAATATGTTAAGAGAATGATTTCCTTAAAAGAATGAAATATATACTTAATTTCGATTTAAGTATATTGAATATTTTCCAAGTGTTGAAAATAAATAGGTTCGTGAATTACTTATTAAATAAGTATGGAAATGTTTTCCAATATGAAATGAATATTTAGAGAATTTATCTTTTTGAAGATAAATTGAAAATGAATAATTGAAAAAGTATATTCATAAATATTTTGGGAATATAAATTCACTAAGGAATTTATAAAAGAAAGGGGAATTTGTTTAAAAATAAATATTGACTTATTTTTGAAGTGTGAAAATTATATATCTTGTAAAGATATTTTTGGAAAATAAATAATTTGGAAAATTATTTGGAATCTGGTGATGTGTGCATATCCATTGATAGTTCAATAACTGACTATCAATATTTACCTTTGAAAGGTATTTGTTGTGATTTGCTTGGATTGAATGCCATACTTATTTTTAAATTATTGCGCTCGTTATTCGGATTACCCATTCCGAATAGTGATACGACGTAATGGATAACATTGATGACCGGTGTTGAAGACCGGATATTTTTGAAAGCGAAAGGACAACTCTTCGAATGTCTTTGCATCGAATCGTCCCCGGTATAGAGACTCCATATGTGATGGGAAGTCCGATCGTGATTAGTGAATATCCGGATTGCAAGGACTTCTTTGTAAGTGCCTTCGGTTCTGTTCGAGCCCGGAACAGACTTGTATGGATTGTATGTCTGACATTACAAATTGAGATATAAAGTCGATTTCTTTCAAATATATTTCTGTTGGTGGCGGAGAATTTATTCTCTTAGCTTAACACCCTTCTCTGAGACGCACGAGCTCAGAGGTTATATAGTTGAAGGTTATCAGCGATATACTCCCAATTTTGGTAATGTGACATGCTGAGTGTTGCTGTGAAATGATCATTGTGTTGATCATTTATGATAGGATCATTTATTTGATCGTCTATCTTGGTGATCATTTCTATGATCATTTGTTGACCCAAAGCGCAGTTTTTGTATAAAGCGTGGCTTAGTGGACGTGACTTCGTCGAGCCTCACAAACCGGTAATGGTCGAAACAGGAATTGTGCGGCAAGGTTTTCAGGGATAGCGTCCCTAGGGTATGACCATTCCTTCTTGAAAAGGGTAGTATCATGGTATGGAGCCCAGATACTTACTCATGTTGAAACACTTATTATTATGGTGTGATGTTGGTTAGAGAGCTCTCGTTTAAAGGTCCCAAAGGACCGGGGGTGGCATATCTGAGGGTTTATAATATCCCTTGGGAAAAGGGGTTCCCGGTCTTGTTTGGCAGAGAACGGTTTGGTTCTCGGGGCGTCCTTCCAGAGGCGTTTCCATGTGGCAATGGGAAGTTCCTTGGCCTGACCATTTGTTGGAAAAATCCATTCATCCAATACGATCTTGTACGGTTTTAGTTGTAGAACCTGCCATGGAATGTGGCGGTAACCTGCTATTGAACATGGTAGCTATAATAGGCATAAGTGCGAAATGTCTATGCTGGCTAAGATTTATATCTTTATTTTCGAAATATTTTCTACACTATGCACTAATAATAATATCAAATGTTTCTTTTTAATGCGTATCAAGCATCTTTGACTATCATAAGGAGAAATCTCCTCCGATTTTGCGTTTGCATTGTGTGTGTGTGTGCGGGAGGCCTTATGGTAGTCTCATTTTTAAAAGCATTTCGAATCTATTTTAAAAATATTCCTCTATTTTTATCTTTAAAGAAAAATAAACTGTTTTGAGTTCCCACACCAGTCAAATGACTGACTCGGAGTTTATTGTTTTCCTTCCTAAACTCTGGATGCCCACCAATTTCCACACGGGCAGTCAAGAGTTAAGGTTTATCAGGATATTCTGGAATTCAGGAATTGCTGGAGGCAAGATGGATGTCATGGCGTATTCACTAGTATATAGTATTTTCTTCTTCCGCTGTTTGTTGTTGTAGTTTGATGTTGTACACTCTGATGTAATGTAATATGATGAAATGTAATAAATAATATAGTTCTTTGTTTAAAGATTATTCATTTATCTATTATATGTTGTTCCGCTGCGAATTGGGAGATTCTGATGTTGTTCTGCTATTTTCTTTCAGTTCTGTTTTTCTTTCTCTCTTCTTCTACCTCTTTCTTCTTTCTTAAAACCCTAACGGTACGGTTTTTCGGCAACGAAAAATCGCAGTCGTTACAATTTAAACCAATTAAATAAATCCTTACCGATTTACTTCAAATTTACGTTCCAAATCCGTAAATTTATTTCCACACTTCAAAAATAAATCAATGTTTTTTTTTTAAAATAATTTCCCTTTCCTTTATAGATTCCATGGTGAATTCACATTTCCAAAATATCTATTAATATACGATTCTCAAATCGATTTTAAATATTCACTTTCAATTTATCTTTAAAAGATATAATCTCAAAACATTTCACTTCATATTGGAAAACATTTCCATACTTATTAAATAATAGTAATTCACAAATCTATTTATTTTCAATACTTAGAAAATATTCAATATACTTAAAACACGATTAAGTATATATTTTATTCTTTAAGGAAAACATTCTCTTAAATGCATTCATTTGAGCCAAAACGAATGTTGCGTAAAACATCTTTACTACAATCCAAAATCAATAGTATAGGGATTCGAAATTAAGATAGATATATAAATCCCAATACTATATAAAGCATTTCCTTTCGAAAATCTTTTACTATAACAACAGCGTTATATTCCACCATTTCCTTTTATTTCTCGAAAACATTTATTTCAATAATGAGTGTTAAAATCTATGGTTTTTATCCTTAACACATTCTAAAATAACTTCATATCATTTTAAATCCATTTAAAAGATCACTTCTAAAACATTTCTTTTATATATTATTCACTGTCCAAAATCGTGAATATACTTCGTTAACCAAATTCAACATTTCTACACATTTAATTTAAAGGATTATTCACCGTCCAAAATCGTGGATATATCTCCTTTAATAAGCTTTCATATTTACTTATCAAATTCAATCAATTTTGAATTTATAAATCAATGTTTATAAATTCACATTTATATATTATAAAAACTTCAAGTTATAAAATCACTTTATTTAAAATTCTATTATATCTTATTTAATTGCCAAATCCAAATTTATAAGTTAATTACTTATAAATCTTTTATTTTACAAAAATCAATTTATTTTATAACTTTACAATTTATAAATCTATAAATTTCATTCACTTATGAAATCCTTTTATGCTTCATTCTAACACTTATAAAAACTCGTTTTATAATTCCAATATTTTAATTTATAAATATCAATTTTATAAACCTTTTATATAAACCCTTTATAATAATTCAAAAATCTCAATTTAAACTATTTTATAAAATTCATTAACTCCATATTTCAAAATCACATTTTAACTATATTTCTCAAAAATCATAAATTTTATAACATTAAAATTTATAACGTTTATTAAATTAAAATGAATCAATTTCAAAATTCAATAAAATATATACTTTCAAAAATCACTTGAAAATCCTTTTAAATTCAAAATCGTTACTTTAACACTTTTAAATTTTCCAAAATAAGCCCATTGCTGCAACAGTACTAAATATAACAATCACGGCATCCAAAACATCATATATCATATGATAACAGAATATATCACAATATCTGTAAATAAATCAATACGGGTGAGGAATCCCGTTGGATCCCTCCAACCTGTTTCCCTGCATCCACAGATGTTATCACAATACCAATCCCATGTCAATACGGAATACCGCGGTGTATGGGATTTATAAAATATTATCCGCTATTATGCGGCGCAATAGGCTCTCATCCGCTATATAATGCGGGAAATCAATTCCAAGTACGTATATAATACCAATTCCACTTCAAGGTGAAATATCGTGGTATATGTGTTTAATAAATAACATCCGCTTAATATACGGCGTATAGGGTCTATTTCAAAACAATAGATAATAATTTGTCATCCAAACATACAATTAACACAATCAAGCAATTTTAAATCTAACTATTTAAAATTTAAATCGAAACAATTCGATTGAGAGAGAAGTTCTCACCTTGTTTCCAATAACAGTCGTAGTGTTTTATTTCGAATAAAATTGAACGCGCGTTTAATTTTACCCAAAATTTTCACTAGCTCCAATCAACCCCAATCTAGATCCATCGCGTAGTGTTCGTCCATACGAACCCAATGCAATTCGTTCCATAAATTTTCGACCTCGTATGAACACGATATCAATTTTTAAAGTTTGTACAATTTTATATAATAATTTATAAATTTATTTTAAATTTTCAAACCCTTAACCAAATCTGGCTGCATATTCCTGAACGCAAATCACTGCCGTTGCTTCCCTCTTCTCCCCCAACTCAGTAAACACGTGACCGAAAACCCAACTCGGCCGCCACTTCTCATCATTTTTCGCTCGACCATCGTTCGCTTATAGGTCGATCAACCACCTCCATCTCGAAGCGAACGCCGAGCACCACCTTCAGCCATGACATGATGAAGCTCGGTCATATATGTGTGTTGGAAAACGTGTGTGAACGTCACGGCTATATACGCAATTTCCCATCGATCCGTAGCGTATTTTTCGATCCCCACCATTAAGAACGTAGATCACGCCGTGCTCTTCGACATTGTAGTTGAAGATTTCTTGAATTGGTTTATGGATTTGAAGAAATTGGAGGAGAAAGAGGTATAAATTTCGGCGATTAAAATTTAACTGGCGGCTAGGGTTTCTGAATTAGGTTTTGTGTGTAAATTGTGAAAGTTGGTGGCCTTTTATAGAAAGTTCTCAAACACTATTCATCCGATTTTTTTTCGAACTCCAAACAAAGCGTGCCGCCTGACGTTTATAATGTTTTACACCCATTCCGAATGTAATGGAATATATATCGGGAACCAATTCGATCAAATTTGAAAGAAAAGTTTTTGAATCGACTATTTAAATTTAAAAATTCACTCAAACCGATTTCAGTGCGTTTTAGCTTGCCCCGGAAGAACCGTAAATCCGATTGACGCAAAATTTGAAATCTCACAATAAATAACATTATGGATCCAATGAAATTGGATTCGTCGAAATCCGAGACTGTTTGAAAAATGGCTATTTTTACTCGTCAATTAATATTAAAATATTCAATTTCTGCAAATTAACTTTTAATTCAATTTTAAAAGTTCTATAGCGTCATTCTAACTCTAATATGATTTAATACCACTTTACAAATCAATTTAATCACATTAAACCTAATTTCCAATTATTTCTGTAATTTTCATATATTAAATTGTCGATTTAGTTATCCAATTAAATCTAGATATTCGAAAGAAAAATTTGTTCGATTTACAAATTTTACTTATTAATATTTAAATAATTAAATATACGAATTTCAAATGACAGAAATTTTGGGTCGTTACATTAAAAATTTGGAAAGCCTAGTTGAGAATTATCGGTTTCGGGATAATCGATTTTGTGCAAATGAGCTTTGTATGAGATCATACTAGGTGTATGATTTGAAAGATGCTATATATGTATATTATAAAGTGTTTTGATGATGGCTCTGGGCAAAAAGTCGCTCCCTTGAAATGAACTTCTAAGGAGTGCCACCGGGCGTTGCTGCCTTGAGCCCCAAGAAGGGGTTCTAAAGTTGATCCTGTGAGCAGTCCGGACATGTGACGACCCAGAATTTTCAAGCAATTAAAATCGAAGTATTTAATTTATTTTAAGTATTCAATAGAGCAATTTTAACTTGAATTACGAATATCACAATTTATTTGATAATTTAATTATTGAATTAAATAATTTGAAGTTGGGAAAATTTTTTGAATCTAGAATTTTAAGCCTGTTAAAAATAATTTGAAGGCTTGTAAATTTATATTGGTAATACTGAAGATCATGGATGTTGTAAAATTGAAATTAACGGTGGTTTGTTCAGTTTTAAAATTTTATTGTTTAAATTGAATTTAAATATAGCCTTTCGAGACACAATCTCGGAATTCGACGAAACCAGTTCCATTGGATCCGTAATATTGTATTATTATCGTATTTCAAATTTCGTAGTGATTGGAGTTGCGGAGTGAGCACACGGTATATAAATGCATGGAAAATTTACTAAGACAAATTAAATCTAAATAAAATATATTTGTTGTTAAGTACAACCCGCCACCCTCTTTGTCTCCTTTGTACCCTCTTTTCTTTTCTTTCCCCTCTACGCAAAATTGCCGTTCGAACAAAAAAAAAAAATTATAAACCCAAATCAAACGAAAATGGCGACTGCACCTTTCCTTCTCGTTCTAACTGTAGATCTCCCTTCCTCTCAAATTAGGCATGTCTTCCTTTTCATTTTTTTTCTTTTCTTCAATCTAGGGCCGAACGAGATTAGTTATCTCAATCAAATCGCGATTTAGGGTCGAGAAGATCGTGTCGCGTGGCACGTAGGCATCGCATTTCATCATGATGGTTCTCGAAGGTTGGAGAAGGGCAGCAAGTCGTGGCCGATGCCGCGAATGGAGGTAGTTGGGCTCGCTGATGGCGTGATGGAGGTGGAGGCGACGTATGACGTCGATGTTGGGTCGCGTGGATGGAGGGCAGCAGCGCCTGGGGATGCTCGTGAAGTGGATTCTCGATGGATGGATGGATGGCGTAATCGGCGGTTATGGTTCGTTCGTTTTGGTCAGTGGGTATTTTCGTTTTTCCTTGTTTTTACTTACTGATATTTGTATATACAGATTAGAAAAAGGAAATTAGGAATTTTACAGGAAAGTTTAAAATATATGTACACATGTTTCACTTGCTGCAGATTTCTAAAATATATATAATAAATATAGAAATTTTGAAATGATTAGAAATTTATATAAAATTTGATTTTAAATTTATATAAATAAATTTTTATAAGTAAATGGGTTTCAAAGAAAATTAAATAAAAATAATATACATATACACATTTTTTTACTTACTAGTTTAGTATTTAAAATAATGAATTAGGGTAGTTGATTTATTTGGTAACCCATTTAATTATTTTAGTTACTAAAAATAATGTATTAAAGGAAATTTAGTTTTCAAATAAGTAATTAGTTAATTCAATCTATTGAATGGAAATTTGTGGTTAAATTAGTTCAAATATTAATAAAACCACATAATATTTATTCAAGGTTTGAAATCTGAAAAGAAAACAAGATGTTCAGGGGTGGAATGCAAAACAAATGCAAAGGTGAGTTAATCTCACTCTTCTGGTTTTATTTAAATTTAAATGGTTAAATTTAAATAAATTGGTTGGATGGTTGAATTGATTTATGTGTTATATTATAGTATATACTATATCTGGGAATGATTGATTTTTCCGGATTATATAGCGGAGATATTTATGTTGTGCTAACGTCTGTGGATGCAGGGAAAACAGGTTGGAGGGATCCAACTGGATCCCTCAACATTCATTATTTAATATTCTCTGTGATGATTACTTGATATCCTATGATGAATATATTGGAATATTGAATGTTATTATTTGATTGGATATAATGAATTACCAAATATATATATATATATATAATGGATTGTTGGGAAGAAAATAAAGGAAGTAAACTTGTAAGCGAAATAATTATTGGAAATTTGAATAAATTAAGGATGAATTGAAAAGAATAGAAGTAATATGAAAATAATAATAAATAACTTCGAGTATAAAAGGAATTTTGAATAAACCGAAATTAATGAATTGTAAACTTAAGTTATATCTATTAAAGGAATGAAGAATTATTTTAAAATTTTAAATTCTTATTTTATTTAAAAGGATAAAGAAGTAAAAATTGGTATTTTCAGTTAAAAGTATTTCAAATCATAATTAAGCAATAAATCTGAAATTAAAGGATTTTTGAATAAATGAAGTAAGTTGGAAATCAATTTGGAAATTGATTTAAGTGTTGGAATTTGGATATTTGGGAGAATAAATTAAAGATGGGAATTCATTAAGAGGAAATGAGAAATTTTGTTTAAATAAATAGTGATTTATTTTTTAAAGGAGGTGAAGAGAAGTATATTTTCCTGGATAGCCAAGTACGTTTTCAAAGTAAATTTTAAATATATAAGATAAAAGTTTAATGTTGTTTTAAAAAGCATATTTAGAAAACTTATTATTTCTGAATGTGTAAAATTCTAAGGTAAATATTTTTCAAATCTATTGTTGTAATAATTATCTAAAGGTGACTTAGTGTTTTGCTTTAAAAGTGAAAACCTAGGTTTATATTTATGAAGTAACTTTATTTTCAAATATTCGTATAGTATATTTTTAATAAATTACTGAAGTAATTTTTTTAACTTAAATGATTTAAAGTATATTTCAAAATAAAGCGGATTAAATCATTTTACAAATCTAAAGTTTTGTGCTTGGTGATTTCAGTCGGAATAGAAAATACTTGGAATTTATTCTTAGAAGGAAAGATAGTTGAAACTGTTTTCAAAAGGGTTTGAAAGGTGGGACTTTATCTTGTGAAGATATTTTTTTGGGATAAATAAATAATTTGGGAAATTATTTATTGTTCGATGGTTGTTATGAATATTAATTGATAGTTAAATAACCGACTATCAATATTGTCCAAATGCATTGATCGTTTCGAAGAGACCGGGATCGGGATTTATTTCTCGAAAACCACTTCGATCCGGTTTGTACGTTTCATGGAAACGAGTTAGAATCGAAGATGGAGCAGTGAAGTGCAAGGGCTAGTCGCTACTAATCCTGAGGATATTTCCAAAATGGATGTAGTAGGAGTAGTGCCTTCGGTTCCGTTCGAACCCAGGACGGAGTTGTATGGATGAATGCTTTCGGAACATCGTCAGGTGGACGATGGGCATTCTAAGGGATATGTTCTTAAAAAGGTAACGCTTAGCCTCAAGCCTCATCAAATGGGAATGACTGAAAATCAGGGGTAATGCAGCAAGGCTAGGTGGGTAGCACCCAAGAAGGGTGAGGTCATTCCTTTCTAGAAGTCCCTTTTTTTCGGCTTAGTGGGCGGTTGCTGATCCCAACCGCGGGGTGATCTCACTCGGGATTATCCAGTAAGGGGTTGTCCTGGTCTTGTGTTGCAGGGGAGCGGGCGTACTCCTCGGTACTGTGATCTAGGCCACGTACTGTGACAGATGGTACCCCAGTGCCTAGTCATTACTTGGAAATCCATTCTCCCTACGAGCCTTGTGCGAGCTTTATTTGTATTACCCACTCTGTGGCTAGTAGCTAGAATTTAATGAATGTAACAATTTCGGCTATTTTATAAGTATTTTTATATAGACCCTATTGTAATATCAGAGGATTTCTATAAAAATCGTTTTAGCTATCGTAAGGTAAAAACCCGACATGTTTATTTGTGCCGCGGTCTTATGAGATGCTTTTGTTTTCGAAGGATTTTTGAAACTTCAATAATCAATTGAGTGTGATTTCCTCACTCTGGTATTCCAGACTGACTCGGGTGTTATTTAATTGTAATGCTCGGGTCAGACTGAGTATTATAGGATATAGGAATTCATGCTGAGGAGCTCAGGAGACGAGCTGGATGACGATACGTACTCCCGTACTTGTTTATATATATTTTCCGCTGTGCTGAGTAGTTGTGTATCCAGTTGTATGTTATTGATGCTGAGCTGTGATTGATGTACTCTGATAATGTAATATATAAACAGAGATATATTTAATTTGAGTAAAGATCATTTATTATCTATTATATTTTATTCCGCTGGGATGGTTAGATTCTGATTTTTTTTCTGTTTTCTCCTCTTCTACCTCTTCTTCTTTAATCAAAATGGCTCGCATTTCTGGACATCTTGAGTTGATTGATGTAGAATAGTGTTGACTCAAGGGGTACGGATTTGCGGGTCGTTACACTTGGTACCAGAGCTTAGGTTAGTGATAACCTTGGCTCTGGTGGGAATTACTCAATGAAATAGAGTCAATAGTACGCTAGACTGAGTTTGAGCGTATTAATAGATATGAGCGCATATTTGTTAGTGAATATAAAATGATTTTATATTGTGTTGATTGGTTTATTGAGTAGTTTATGGGTTCTGGTCAATACGAGTAATTAACGTTATTGATAGGGATCTCTAAACACTTGAATAGAACAATTCGACACAGTATTGTTTTAAAATAGGGTAAATGAAATAATTTTACCCAAATTATTTTTGTATATAAAAGATATAATTTTTTTAAGGTATTATAGTATTTGGATGCTTGATTGTTAAGGAACGATAATATTAAATTATTAACACCATTGTGTAGAAATTGAATACGAAATTGAAAACTTATAACCAAAGTTGAAGAATAAATTTATATAACAAAATGGAATTTGCAATATAGATTATAAATGTAATTTATAAATTGAAATAAACTTCATATACGAATGAGATTTGTTAATGTAAACTGTAAAGGTGATTATAATTTTGGAATAGAATTCCAGAGAAACATTTGAAATTGAAATGAGATAAGATTCCAGAGAATGTTTGAATATAGAAAGGAATTGCAATTTGGAATTTTTGGAAAAGTTTAAATTCCTTTGGATTTGGAAATGGTTTTCAAAATTTTTGGAAAAAAAATAGTGATATTATTTTGGGAATATTTTTGAATTGGAATTGAATATGGAGAGATTTGGAATTTAAAAATATTTGAAAGGGACTTTAAAGGGATAGAAGCATTTAGTTCTCTTTCGATCGCTGGAAATAATTTCGGTGATGACTGCAGCATCATCGAAGTTCATTTTCGAGTTTCTAGAAGAGAAATTGCTACCAAGTTGTTTTAAATTGGAATGGTTTGCGAATTGGGTTTGGTTTTGAAATTAAGGAATAAATGAATTTACCAAAGAATTTTGGATATGGTTGAATTCTAAGGTGATATTGAAATTTTCGAAAATTGTTTAACTCTGGAATTTTGTTAAAATGTTTATGGAATAATAAAAATACATTGGCTAAACAAAAGGTATAATTCCGAGTTAAAAAGTAAAATGTGAATGAGATTGATTGTAAATAGATGAAATATGAATATGAATAAGTTGTGATTTATAAAATTTGGAAGTAAAATAAATAGGCGAAATAAAATTGTTTGTAATGATAATGAATATAATCCAAAATTTAAAATATAAAATAGATTGAACTCGAGTAAAATGGTTAGAGTGATTTTTGGAATAAAAATCAAATATTGGGTAAATTTTTAATAGACTACTTGATTAATTAATAGAATATGGAAATGGAACTCAAATTGGTTAATAAAAATTTGAGTTGTGAATAAATGAAAGAATTTGAAAGTGAAGCTTGAGTTATTAATAGAAATTCAACTTGAAATTGTAAGTGAATTGAATTTGAGTTGAATTTGAATGGAATTGAATTAACATAAAATTGATTTATATTGCAAATAAAAATCTAAGTAGAGATAAATTGGAAATGGTCTCGTTATAGATTGAGAGGAATTCAGAAATAAATTATTGAATGCGAATTAGAATTCATATTGATTCAATGAAATATACTAATTTAATTTAAATGAATGGAGATGGCAATGAACCCAAATTAAACAAAATAGAGTTGAAAAAGTGATAGTTTGAGCGGTAAATAAAATTCAAGTGAATATAAATAAAATTGAAATGATTGCAAATGAATATAGAATGCAAAATAAATTGAACGGGATCAGTTAAAATGAAATAAAATTAAGTATAAATTGAATTGGTATTAATTAAAATAGTTATAAACTGGAATGAATATTCTTTTAAGTAAATATCACTGAATTTGCAAAAAAATAATTATCGTTTGACGTAAACGAGATTATGTAAAATCTATGGGTTTGAGCGTATTGCCAATGAAGTTGGTTTTTGATTCAATTGTAATAAATATGGGTTTGTTTGGTTGAAAAATAAATTGAATATAAACAATGGAGTGTAAGTGAGTTCAGCCTGGATTGTTGGTGAATTGAATATAATTGAAAATATGAAATTCAAAATGGTTGACTGAATAAAGTAATTTAAATTAGTCAGTAGATGAAATTGGTTGATGATTGGAAATCAAATTAAGGATTTAAATTGGGAAGTGCTTATAAAAAAAATATAACTTGAGTTTTGAAGTTGAAATATGTTGAAGGAAAATAAAATAACTTAAGTAATATTTGAATAAAAGCTTGATTTAAGTAAAAGTTGTGATATAGTAGTGTCAAGTTTTATGAAATGATTTTAAATAAAACTTGTTTGGTGAATGAAATTAGTAATTGAGTTAATTAACTTAAGTTATATTAATGAGAACTTGACTTCGAATAAAAATGGGAGTTAGATTGCTTTTGGAAATCAATTCAATTTAAATGAGTTTGCTTGGACTTAAAATGAATTTAAGTTAAATAAGAGAGTTGTGAAATCATTTAAATTGAACATGATGGTTTGAATATTGTTTGGAAGCATTCAAATAAGTGTCGGAATATTTCATATGTGCTTATGGAAATATATAATATGCACTGTTTATAGAATCCATGTTTTAGTTATTTATAATAAGTGAAATGTTAATAAACTTTGTATATTTGACACTGACATGTTTAAATTGAGTAAGTACAGTTTTTGGAAGCCGTTTGACTGGTTTGGACTATGCTAATTGCTTAAATAAATAGCTGTTTGCTTAAAAATGCTAAATAAGGTACGCCTAGGCAATACAAATAGGAAATATGAACTGTTTTTCTGTTTTCCGACCGTGTGGGTCGATGTATATATATTTATATCTCTTGTCAAATTGCAAAAGCTCCTCCATACAAAGGAGACTCTGCCAAAAAATTTTGAAAATTTTGAAAATTTTCACTAACGACAAATGAATTAAAGTTTATTAAGAAAATAGAATTATAACTAAATGTTGAAATTTAATTTAAATTGTATAAGTAAAGTGTGATGAACTGAAGAATTGTTTAAAGAAACTAAAAGAAGAAAAAGTTTGCAAATAAACTTTGATTTGAGATTTTAAATAAATTAGTAAGTAAAACTAATAAAGGAAATGGTTAATTAAATATGGATTGAGATAGAGTGAATCAAAATTCAATATTCAAAGTTTGGAAAATGAATTAAATTCAAGTAAAATTGGGAAGACGTATTTATATTTGGAATTAATTAACAAAGTGAAGCAAATTGAATTTTTTATGGAATTGTAAAGGAAAATTGAATAAAATGGGTATAAACTCCAATAGTGAAGTGCAAACAAATTCATAAGGTATATAAAATATTTATACGGAAATTAAGAAGTGAATGGTGAGATTCTTAAGTAAATTTAGTATTGAGAAAATTATTCTAAGTGGATAATTGAATAGAGATTTAAAACTGGAAGTATTGACAAGGGAAAATTGTGCATAAGTGTATGACAATCAAAATAAATGTGAATAAAAAGGAAATTGATATAGTTAATAATCAATTGTGGAAAATACGTAGGATGTACGTATATTATTTTATTCGCATAGCTATTTGATCTAGATTTCGAGCATCGAATTTTGAGATAGTTATATCGATCCGAGTTAGGATTTTTCACTCGATTTTCAACGGCGAACCTGGATATGGAGTTTTGATTGATTCTGTAAGCTCTCTATCATAGTTTACAGCTATGCAAGGAGAATGACAGTTTCTAATCAGGAAACCATATCTGAGTCTGCACTAGGAAGTCGGGTGGACGATACTAGTTCGGAAGTGAAATTGTGTGATCGAGTGAGTGATCGTATTTGATATTTCATACGGATGATATATGTGCATCGTATGTGCTTAAGTAAAACAAATATTGGAAATGAGTAAAAGAAGTCAATAAAATGTTTTTGAATGTTGTGATTGGATATTATTGCTAAACATGATGTGCAGGTATGAAAAAGGGGAAAGAGAATTGGTTTTGATTTTAGATAATAATTTAGAATTGCTCGACAAAAAGGTATGTGCTTAAAATTCTATATGGAATATTATTGGGTTTTTGGATCTAGCCACTTGGCGTTTTGTTTTCTTTTTGGATTTGGGAGGCCGTAGAGCCATTTTGTAGTTGTACCGAGCTAGCCGCGCAAAGGAGACGTTAGCGAAATTTTTCGAGAATTTAGAGAGTTAGAAAAATTTTGAGAAAATTTTGATAATTCAAAAATTTGGTTTTTAGTTGAAACTAGAATGATTGAACGGATACTTTTGGTTGCAAACTGTGTGGAAATTTAGAAAATTAATAAGAGTGTAGTGTCTTTAAATGACAAGATTGTTTGGGTTGATGTTAAACAGTTTAGTTTTGGAAAATAGTAATGGGCATTGAATCATTCTTCCTAACTAGTAATTTCGGGGATGAAATTCTTTTAAGGGGGGAGGAATGCGACGACCCGGAATTTTCAAGCAATTAAAATCGGAGTATTTAATTGATTTTAAGTATTCAATAAATTTTAACTTGAATTACGAATATCACAATTTATTTGATAATTTAATTATTGAATTAAATAATTTGAAGTTGGGAAAAATTTTTGAATCTAAAATTTTAAGCCTGTTAAAAATAATTTGAAGGCTTGTAAAATTTATATTGATAATACTGAAGATCATAGAAGTTGTAAAATTGAAATTAACAGTGGTTTGTTCAGTTTTAAAATTTTATTGTTTAAATAGAATTTAAATATAGCCTTCCAAGACACAGTCTCGGAATTCGACGAAATCAGTTCCATTGGATCCGTAATATTGTATTATTATCGTATTTCAAATTTCGTGATTGGAGTTGCTGAGTGTGCATATGGTATATAAACGCATGGAAAATTTACTGAGACAAATTAAATCTAAATAAAATATATTTGTTGTTCTTTGATCCGATAAAAAGTTCAAACCCCCACCCTCTTTGTCTACTTCGTACCCTCTTTTTCTTTTTCTTCGCCTCTACGCAAAATTGCCGTTCGGACATAAAAAAAATTATAAACCCAAATCAAACGAAAATGGCGACTACACCTTTCCTTCTCGTTCTAATTGTAAATCCCCCTTCCTCTTAAATTAGGTCAGTCTTCCTTTTCATTTTTTTTGTTTTCTTCAATCTAGGGCCGAACGATATTAGTTATCTCAATCGAATCGCGATTTAGGGTCGGGAAGATCGTGTCGCGTTTCGTCGTGATGGTTCTCCAAGGTCAGAGAAAGGCAGCAGGTCGTGGCCGATATCGCGAATGGAGGTAGTTGGACTCGCTAATGGCGCGACGGAGGTGGAGGCGACGTATGACGTCGATGTCGGGTCGTGTGGATTGAGGGCAGCAGCGCCTGGGGATGCTCGCGAAGTGGATTCTCGATGGATGGATGACGTAATCGGCGGCTAGGGTTCGTTCGTTTTGGTCAGCGGGTATTTTCGTTTTTCCTTGTTTTTACTTACTGATATCTGTATATACATATTAGAAAAAGGAAATTAGGAATTTTACAGGAAAGTTTAAAATATATGTATACATGTTTCACTTGCTGTAGATTTTTAAAATATATATAATAAATATTGAAATTTTGAAATGATTAGAAGTTTATATAAAATTTGATTTTAAATCTATATAAATAAATTTTTATAAGTAAATGGGTTTCAAAGAAAATAAAATAAAAATAATATACATATATGCATTTTTTTACTTACTAGTTTAGTTTTTAAAATAATGAATTACGGTAGTTGATTTGTTTGGTAATCCATTTAATTATTTTAGTTACTAAAAATAATGTATTAAATGAAATTTAGTTTTAAAATAAATAATTAGTTGATTCAATCTATTAATGGAAATTTGTGGTTAAATTAGTTCAAATATTAATAAAATCACATAATATTTATTCAAGGTTTGAAATCTGAAAAGAAAACAAGCTGTTCAGGGGTAGACTGCAAAACAAATGCAAAGGTGAGTTAATCTCACTCTTCTGGATTTATTTAAATTTAAATGGTTAAATTTAAATAAATTGGTTGGATGGTTGAATTGATTTATGTGTTATATTATAGTATATACTATATCTGGGAATGATTGATTTTTCCGCATTATATAGCTGAGATATTTATGTTGTTCTAACGTCCGTGGATGCAGGGAAAACAGGTTGGAGGGATCCACTGGATCCCTCAACATTCATTATTTAATATTCTCTGTGATGATTACTTGATATCATATGATGAATATATTGGAATATTGAATGTTATGATTTGATTGGATATATTTGGGTACAATGAATTACCAAATATATATATAAATTGGATGTTGGGAAGAAAATAAAGGAAGTAAACTTGTAGGCGAAATAATTATAGGAAATTTGAATAAATTAAGAATGAATTGAAAAGAATAGAAGTAATATGAAAATAATAATAAATAACTTCGTGTATGAAAGGAATTTTGAATAAAACGAAATTAATGAATGTAAACTTAAGTTATATCAATTAAAGGAATAAATAATTATTTTAATATTTTAAAGTTTTATTTTATTTAAAAGGATAAAGAAGTAATTTGAGAAATCTAATACTGGTATTTTCAGTTAAAAGTATTTCAAATCATAATTAAGGTATAAATCTGAAATTAAAGGATTTTTGAATAAATGAAGTAAATTGGAAAAAATGTGGAAATTGATTTAAGTGTTGGAATTTGGATATTTGGGGGAATAAATTAAAGATAGGAATTCATTAAGAGGAAATGAGAAAATTTGTTTAAATAAATAGTGATTTATTTTTTTAAAGGAGGTGAAGAGAAGTATATTTTCCTGGATAGCCAAGTTCGTTTTCAAATTAAATTTTAAATATATAAGATAAAAGTTTAATGTTGTTTTAAGAAGCATATTTAGAAAATTTATTATTTCTGAATGTGTAAAATTCTAAGGTAAATATTTTTCAAATCTATTATTGTAATAATCATTTAAAGGTGACTTAGTGTTTTGTTTTAAAAGTGAAAACCTAGTTTTATATTTATGAAGTAATTTTATTTTCAAATATTCGTATAGTATATGTTTTTAATAAATTATTGAAGTAAATTTTTTTTAACTTAAATGCTTTAAAGTATATTTCAAAATAATGCGGATTAAATCATTTTACAAATCTAAAGTTTTATGCTTGGTGATTTCAGTGGGAATAGAAAATACTTGGAATTTATTCTGAGAAGGAAAGATAGTTTGCAACTGTTTTCAAAAGGGTTTGAAAGGTGGGAATTTATCTTGTGAAGATATTTTTTTGGGATAAATAAATAATTTGGGAAATTATTTATTGTTTGATGGTTGTTGTGAATATTAATTGATAGTTAAATAACCGACTATCAATATTGGCCAAATGCGTTGATTTTTTCGAAGAGACTGGGATCGGGATTTATTTCTCGAAAACCACTTCGATCCGGTTTGTACGTTTCGTGGAAACGAGTTAGAATCGAAGATGGAGCAGTGAAGTGCAAGGGCTAGTCGCTACTAATCCTGAGGATATTTTCAGAATGGATGTTGTAGGAGTAGTGCCTTCGGTTCCGTTCGAACCCGGGACAGATTTGTATGGATGAATGCTTTCGGAACATCGTCAGGTGGACGATGGGCATTCTAAGGGATATGTTCTTAAAAAGGTAACGCTTAGCCTCAAGCCTCATCAAATGGGAATGATTGAAAATCAGGGGTTATACAACAAGGCTAGGTGGGTAGCACCCAAGCAGGGTGAGGTCATTCCTCTCTAGATGTCCCTTTTTATTTCGGCTTAGTGGGCGGTTGCTGATCCCAACCGCGAGATGATCTCACTCAGGATTATCCAGTAAGGGGTAGTCCTGGTCTTGTGTTGCAGGGGAGCGGGCGTACTCCTCGGTACTGTAATCTAGGCCACGTACTGTGACAGGTGGTACCCCAGTGCCTAGTCATTAGTTGGAAATCCATTCTCCCTACGAGCCTTGTACGAGTTTTGTTTGTATTACCCACTATGGGGCTAGTAGCTGGAATTTAATGAATGTAATAATTTCGTCTATTTTATAAGTATTTGTATAGACCCTATTATAATATCAGAGGATTTCTATAAAAATTGTTTTAGCTATCGTAAGGTAAAAACCCGACATGTTTATTTATGGCGCGGTCTTACGAGATGCTTTTGTTTTCAAAGGATTTTTGAAACTTTAATAATCAATTGAGTGTGATTTCTTCACTCTGGTATTCCAGACTGACTCGGGTGTTATTTAACTGTAATGCTCGGGTCAGACCGAGTATTATAGGATACATGAATTGATGCTGAGGAGCTCAGAAGACGAGCTGGATGACGATACGTACTCCCGTACTTGTTTATGTATATTTTCCGCTGTGCTGAGTAGTTGTGTATCCAGTTGTATGTTATTGATGCTGAGATGTGATTGATGTACTCTTATGATGTAATATATAAACAGAGATATATTTAATTTGAGTAAAGATCATTTATTATCTATTATATTTTATTCTGCTGCGATGGTTAGATTCTGATGTTGTTTTCTGTTTTCTCCTCTTCTACCTCTTTTTCTTTAATCAAAATGGTTCGCATTTCTGGACATCTTGAGTTGATTTATGTAGAATAGTGTTGACTCAAGGGGTATGGATTTGCAGGTCGTTATAGGACAAAACTAGTTCCTGAGGATTATGAGTAGTGTGTACCATAGCGAAAGTCGTGTGTGCCCCTGAGTGCCAACAGTTAGATGGACTTTTGCTGCGATGGCAACGTAACCCAGGATGCAACTGCGACATATGGTAACATAGCGAAATTCGTGTGTGCCGCTAAGAGCCAACGGTCTGCGTTTGATTTTATATTGGTAGACTGCGACCTATGTAGGAGTGGAGAAGTTTCATTGTGACAGCGAAAATCGTGTGTGCCGCTGAGAGCCAACAGTTACATGGACTTCTGTTGTGATGGCAGCGTAACCCTGGAATGTAAATGCGATCTATTGTGGGTTCCATGGCGTAATCGAGGGGCGCGGAGTGCCTATAGTTACATGGACTTTTGCTGCGATGGCAACGTAACCCAGGATGTAACTGCGACCATGGACGGGGGTGATGATTTCCAAAGCATTCTCACCAAAGATATTTCCTCTATTTTCAAAAAATGTTTTCTATATTTTCAATAAAATTATTTTTCAAGTATTTTCATTGGATGTTGAAAATGTGTTTACCATGTACTTGTAGATTTTCAATCCTACGCCTAATCAACATATGACTGAATTTCTGTAAGAACAAGGATGGACTGGTTGAGACATCGAGTTATAAGAGGTATTTTTATGAAGAGCTATTTTAATAGTATGATGTGAATTTAAGAGTATTTCTAAATTTTTAAAATAAAAGTGTTGGAATTTTGGGAAAATAAAAGGAAATCCAAACTGGAATTTAAAAAAAAAAAATTGAACTCGAATATTTTTTTTAATGGAGTGATTTTTGTAATTAAAATCGAACATTGATTTAAAAACTGGAAGTAAGCTAATTAGCTAAATAATTATTCGATAGAGTATGTTAATAAAATTTAACTCGGTTAAATAAAATGGATTGTAAGTTAATAATGGAGTTTGGAAATGAATTCAAATTGTAAATAGAATACGACTTGGATTTGATAATGAATTAAGTAAATTAAAAATCTGAATATGGGGTGGATAAATGGGTTAATCGAATTAAATAATAAATGGATGAAGTCTGATTGAATAAAATTTTAATCAAAGTTTTAATTGGAATTGGGTTATCAAAATGAACTTAACTTCAGTGGCGTATTGATTTGAAGTAAAATTTCTTAAGTCAATGGAAGCTTGGATTGAGTGAGAATAGTCGACCATTAAATAAGGATTTGGGTTAAATTTATTTGAAAAATGGATATTAATATAAGCATTGAATGTTGTCAAGCTCGATGAAATAGTTTTGAAATGAAACCAATGCGGAAATGAATGAAATGCAATGTATGGTTGGTGAATGTAACAACCCGCATATTTATCGATTTTATATTTAAATATTTTATCGTTCGTCGGATTTTGGTCCGAAAAGATACTTTTTGCATACGGTCGAATTAGGACTCGAAACCACCTCCATTGAGTTCAAAATGCCGTTTACGACCTTTTTGAGTATAAGCTTCGATATGTTTGGAGAAAGTTGAATTTTGCTACTTTTTGCTTAGGGTTTTGGTTTGGGCTGAGCCAATTAACCACTTAAGTATTCAGTCCCAATCCCCCTCTCCTCTTCATTACTTCATTCCAACTCCTCAAACTCAAGCTCCAACTGAAAATGGTGGAGAGGAAAAAGAATTAAAACTCCAAGCCCTAACTTCCTTAGCAAATCCATCTCCTTGCTCCAAACTCAAGAAGAACCCCTTGGTAAGCATCTCCTTCTTCTTCTCCAACTCTTTCTCCATTCAATTTCAGAAATTTCCTAAACCTAATTTAGGGAATGTTTCTCTTTTAAGCTTAGATTCAAGCTTCTAGTGTTGAGATTGAAGAGTGCTTGTTCTTGCCATTGCTTTCAAGCTTCATCTTCATAAATTTAGTTCAAAGGTGAGATTTTTATCTCACATCTATGACTATAATTATCTTTGGTTGTTGGGTATGAATTCCTAACACTTCTTCATGTGCATTTGCTCTTGTTTTGGATTGATTTTGTGAATACTCCAATTTTTGGGTTTTTAAGTCAAATTTGTGTGAAATCCTTTTATGGATGTTTGATCATGTTTTTGGTGATGCACCGAGGAGCATATAGGGCCGGGTTGCCGATTGGCATAAACCCTTAGAGCCAATGTCCGTCCGGTTGCAATTTGGAAGAGTTTGCTCTTCATTTGAATAAGGTTGAAAAACAGCCCAGGCATGATTCAGTCGACTGAAAATCTCTGTTCAGTCGACTGAACCTGAAACCCGAGAGTTTCCAGGCATGATTCAGTCGACTGAAAAACTCTGCACAGTTGACTGAAACTGGAAACAGAAAGTTTCCTGAACCTGAAAAATTTCCATGTACAGGGTCAGTCGACTGAAAATCTCTGTTCAGTCGACTGAACCTGCTGTTTGAGTCCAATTTGCCTTTTTGGATTGAATTTCCAATTTAAATCGATTCGTGATGATCCTATTTATTGTCATCATTTATTATCATCTTTGATGACTTATTTTCTTTGGGAATTTTAGATATATCCACTTCGATGGATCCCCCTTGTGCTTTGGGAATTTTAGATATATCCCCCTTGTGCTTTGTCACTTTAAAAATATAAAGGTTTTCTATACTAGTAGTAAATATTAAAACTCTTTCCTCAAACGATTTCAATACTATTAATACCAAATTCGTTTATAAAACCGTTTTCCAATCTATTAGTATATATAAACCTTTACCTCACTCGTATGAA
Source organism: Allium cepa (assembly GCA_030765085.1). Classification (NCBI taxonomy): domain Eukaryota; kingdom Viridiplantae; phylum Streptophyta; class Magnoliopsida; order Asparagales; family Amaryllidaceae; genus Allium; species Allium cepa. The sequence continues at coordinate 33,107,592 of CM060929.1, forward strand.
AAATCTAATTAAACGACTTAGTAAAACGAGTGGTATGAAACGCTTGCGTTTACTTCGTCGGTTAATTCTTGGACTTGTTCGATTGAATCTCTTGTGACAATTTTCTAGTGGAGATCTACAATTTGTTCGTAAATATTTAAGTTAAGCTAGTGGTTATGGGACATGAGGCTAAGCTCATATATTTACTAGCTTATCGTAATTGACACTTCTCTTTGATCATGATGATCATTTTAGGTTTTTGACTAGCATCGTGCTATGTCTTTGTGATTTGGTTCATCGGACGTCCCGCTGTACGACGTCGTTGTTCCCTTTGATTGTGATTTGGTTCATCGGATGTCCCGCTGTACGACGTCGTTGATCCTTTCCTTGTGATTTCTGGATCTCGTGTGTTGAATTCTGGAATTTATGTTTCACCAACTTTTACGATGGGCATTGATATATGTGTCATATATTGCGGCTTGGTGAATGAAATTAGGAGTATGACATTCCTTTTTATCTTGAGTAGATTATTGTGATATTGATTAATCTCTTGTTGATTTTCAATTACTATTTTATCACAGCTTGGCATTGTGATTATTATATGTTTATGTCATATCTCCTATCCTATATCATGTTATCCGATATTTATAGTTAGACTGATCCGTTTATTATTTTCTTATAAATAATACTCTGGCCAGACCGAGATGTTACAGGTGCTTCTGCTTGACTTCTCATCCGGGATTAACTCCTTGACTTTTGGGTTAACTACTTAGATTAGTAGTTATTTTGTTGTATACATTTGAGATATAGACTCCTTAATGTATACTTACTCTTTTGTGTAGTTCGTGTAACTATTCTTTTGTGATATTGTGGATCTTTTTGGACCACTACTCTGATGTACACTTTCTAGTGTAATATTCATATCTTATTCCGCCTTTGTGATATGAATTGTCTGTGACTGATTTATGTTATGTTTATTTCTATATTTGTTTCCGAAGAAATTATAGCCACTGTGTAGTAGCTTTGAGTTTGTATCGGTATGTCGGATTTCCTCTTGAGATGAAAAGTTATATTTTTATCCGGTATATCGGTACTCGCCCAAAGCAATTATACAGATGGTCACTCCTCAACAGCCTTATTCTCCGTGCTAGTTGACAGCATTCACAGTAATGTTCTTGGCTAGCGTGGGTATAGAGGTGGGGCGTCACAGCTTGGTATCAGAGCCAAACTTCGGAACAATATAGAATAATTTAGCAAGGATCATGTCCTAAGTCTTTCTTAGGAGTTGTGCTTTAGGATTTTATTCGGGTCTTCGTACCGTTCTATCCTACTTTCTTTTATGATTCCTTGTTTTATCTATCAAGATTGCTTGATATTCATTTTGAGAATAACATTTTCCTCTTCTTTCTTTCTTTCTTAAAGAAGAGAAATGGTTAGACCAGGCCGTCCCAGCGCCGGTCAATCTAGTGCTACTACCCAGGATGGAGTATTTATGTCTGCTCAACAACTTTTGGATCTCGTAAAGAATCAAGAGTTTATCTATGCTTTGAGTAAGAACCCCGAAATGGTTCTACCTTTGAAACTTGAAGTTTCTTTCAATCAGCTTGTGGATGTTACTCTTCTTCATGGAGAGATTGGTAAAGGAAGTGTTTGTGATATTGGGACTTCCAAGAAGAGGCATATTAAGTTCAAGAGCCTTAATCCCAATAAGAGAGTGAAGCAAACTACTTTTGTAGCAGAGACTCCAATCCCTTATCGTGGAGGATGCTACAATTGTAATTCTAAGGAACACTATGCGAATATGTGTCCAAAACCCCATTCTTGTCGCTATTGCAAGAAACCGGGTCATCTTTTATCTGCATGTCCCAAACTTTTGAATAAGGACATGAGAAAGCTAAATATTGTGCAAGCCCCTAGCAACTCTTCTCTTAGTCAAGGTATTTTACATTTAATCCTTGATGACATTTGCTTTGTGATTATCTTGTTCATGTTCTTTTTGATATAGTTTCCATCTCCTATTTTATATCAAGAAGAACTTGTTGATTCTTTCTTTTTAAACATTTTGGGCTTATTGACTTCATTGAGAATTGTGAATCCGGATGGTAGATCCGCAACACTCAATTTGCTTTTGTTTAGATGTCGAGATTGTTTTATGTGACTTTTCTTTCTGAGCCGATATTTACTTTGGCTTCGGAATTGATTTTTTTTGAAAAGATCGGCTTAATCATCGTGAAGTCCATATCCTATTTTTCGAGTGGACTATTCATCTTCGACATTTTCAATCTGTTAAGCAGATTTCTATTTTTCCTTTGTGATTTTGATTCCAACTTGATGGCATCATTTTATTCCTTAAGCCCACTTATAAGGAAAGTGTTATTTCTCTCATTCATGTAGTTTGAGAAATTTTCCGGTATATTTGACTTGTCTTAGGATTATCACCTAAGTAATCTTTTGTGTGGTACTAAGGTCTTTTTAGTTCGACTTTACCACCGTCTTCATTTGCTACAAGTTGCGGAAGTTAATCGCATTCCGCACTTGTTATGATTCTTATGAATGACTTATTTTGTCATTCAATTTGTCCAACTTATTTCATCCATTTTATAAATCGAATATTCTATGAATATTTCGATGAGACCATTCTTGTATTTATTGATTTTGGATGAAAATAGTAATTTAAAATTTTGCAAATCTTTTTCATAAGATTTATTTATAAGTAAAACTGGATTTTTGCTCTTGAAACGAACAAAGAATATTCTTAAAACTTTTTAAGAGATTTATTTATCCTATAAAATATGATTTTGTGATTGTATTGCCCGTTGAGTGCTTTAAGAATTTTGGTCGATGCGCTTGATCAACGTTATCGATAAGAATTTCCTAAACGCTTTGATGTGACAATCAGACACGATATATTGACTTGTAAAAATGTAAAAAAAATTTGTAGAAAGATTATTACATAAAAGTAAAAATGTAATTTTGGAAGTTTTAACTTTTCGGGAAAGAGAATTATATTAAAAGAAGTTCTTTCTTTTCGATACTCTTATTCCTTCTTGTGATTCCTGAAGGGGAACCAAGACTTTGCTATTTGTACCTATTGGTTTGGGATGCCATTCTCTTGCAAAAGAGAACGTTCTATCACTTGTGCTTCTAAATCATTATAGCTTCTCGAGACTAGATACCACTTATGATCTAGTGCTCTCGGCTAATGTTTTTGCTTTTGGAATTTGGCATCATCATATTTGGGTGAGAAATTCATTCTCTATCTCGATCATAAATCTTTGGAATATTTATGTTCTCTTAAGGAACTGCTTGTAGACTCGAGTTCCTAACGTCTTATGATCTTGATATTCTTTTATTCCCGAGAAGGGAACTCGTGTTGCCAATGCGCTTTGTCGTAGGCAACAAGTGGTTGATTCTTTGATGTTGTCTGAATGGAATTATTTTTCTATCAAGTTCATCGGACGTTTTGGTATACTTCGTTTTATTGAACTTTATCTCATTCCTTTTAAGGACTAGCGTCCGATGTCCTTTTATTGTGTTCGGTTCATTAGACGTACCGTTTTTGTACTGCGTCAGTGTTCCAAATTGTTTGGGATTTGATTCATCGGATGTACCGTTGTACTACATCGATGTCTTTGCGTTTGATTCATCGGATGTACCGTTTGTACTACATCGATGTCTTTTCTTTCGATTCATCGGATGTACCATTTGTACTACATCGATGTCTTTTCTTTTGATTAATCGGATGTACCGTTTGTACTACATCGATGTCTTTTCTTTTGATTCATCGGATGTACCGTTTGTACTACATCGATGTCTTTTCTTTTGATTCATCGGATGTACCGTTGTACTACATCGATGTCTTTTCTTTTGATTCATCGGATGTACCGTTGTACTACATCGATGTCTTTGCGTTTGATTCATCGGATGTACCGTTTGTACTACATCGATGTCTTTTCTTTTGATTCATCGGATGTACCGTTGTACTACATCGATGTCTTTTCTTTTGATTCATCGGATGTACCGTTTGTACTACATCGATGTCTTTTCTTTTGATTCATCGGATGTACCGTTTGTACTACATCGATGTCTTTTCTTTTGATTCATCGGATGTACCGTTTGTACTACATCGATGTCTTTTCTTTTGATTCATCGGATGTACCGTTTGTACTACATCGATGTCTTTTCTTTTGATTCATCGGATGTACCGTTTGTACTACATCGATGTCTTTTCTTTTGATTCATCGGATGTACCGTTTGTACTACATCGATGTCTTTGCTTTTGATTCATCGGATGTACCGTTGTACTACATCGATGTTGCTATTTGATTCATCGGATGTACCGTTTGTACTACATCGATGTCTTTTCTTTTGATTCATCGGATGTACCGTTTGTACTACATCGATGTCTTTTCTTTTGATTCATCGGATGTACCGTTTGTACTACATCGATGTCTTTTCTTTTGATTCATCGGATGTACCGTTGTACTACATCGATGTCTTTTCTTTTGATTCATCGGATGTACCGTTGTACTACATCGATGTCTTTGCGTTTGATTCATCGGATGTACCGTTTGTACTACATCGATGTCTTTTCTTTTGATTCATCGGATGTACCGTTGTACTACATCGATGTCTTTGCGTTTGATTCATCGGATGTACCGTTTGTACTACATCGATGTCTTTTCTTTTGATTCATCGGATGTACCGTTTGTACTACATCGATGTCTTTTCTTTTGATTCATCGGATGTACCGTTTGTACTACATCGATGTCTTTTCTTTTGATTCATCGAATGTACCGTTTGTACTACATCGATGTCTTTTCTTTTGATTCATCGGATGTACCGTTTGTACTACATCGATGTCTTTTCTTTTGATTCATCGGATGTACCGTTTGTACTACATCGATGTCTTTTCTTTTGATTCATCGGATGTACCGTTGTACTACATCGATGTCTTTTCTTTTGATTCATAGGATGTACCGTTGTACTACATCGATGTCTTTGCGTTTGATTCATCGGATGTACCGTTTGTTCTACATCGATGTCTTTTCTTTTGATTCATCGGATGTACCGTTTGTACTACATCGATGTCTTTGCGTTTGATTCATCGGATGTACCGTTTGTACTACATCGATGTCTTTTCTTTTGATTCATCGGATGTACCGTTTGTACTACATCGATGTCTTTTCTTTCGATTCATCGGATGTACCGTTGCACTACATCGATGTCTTTGCTATTTGATTCATCGGATGTACCGTTTGTACTACATCGATGTCTTTTCTTTTGATTCATCGGATGTACCGTTTGTACTACATCGATGTCTTTTCTTTTGATTCATCGGATGTACCGTTTGTACTACATCGATGTCTTTGCGTTTGATTCATCGGATGTACCGTTTGTACTACATCGATGTCTTTTCATTTGATTCATCGGATGTACCGTTTGTACTACATCGATGTCTTTGCTTTTGATTCATCGGATGTACCGTTGTACTACATCGATGTCTTTGCTTTTGATTCATCGGATGTACCGTTGTACTACATCGATGTCTTTTCTTTTGATTCATCGGATGTACCGTTGTACTACATCGATGTCTTTGCGTTTGATTCATCGGATGTACCGTTTGTACTACATCGATGTCTTTTCTTTTGATTCATCAGATGTACCGTTGTACTACATCGATGTCTTTGCTATTTGATTCATCGGATGTACCGTTGTACTACATCGATGTCTTTTCTTTTGATTCATCGGATGTACCGTTGTACTACATCGATGTCTTTGCTTTTGATTCATCGGATGTACCGTTGTACTACATCGATGTCTTTTCTTTTGATTCATCGGATGTATCGTTGTACTACATCGATGTCTTTGCGTTTGATTCATCGGATGTACCGTTTGTACTACATCGATGTCTTTGCTTTGGTTCATTGGGCGTACCGTTTTTGTACTACGCTGATGTCCCAAATTATTTGAGTTTCTAGTTTCTCGGGCATACCGTTTTTGTACTACGCCGTTGCACCGGCTCAATTTTCTGCTATTCTTGACGTTCCCCACGTCTTTTATCTACGGGAATGCCTTAGGGATTCCGGTTTTCATTCTTGAGCCCGGTGTTATTGTGGAAATTGAGTTTCACCAGATTGCTTGCTAACTCTTTTGTGCACTTTATGGTGAACTTCCTATTTCAAAATTTTCTTTTGTGTTAATATGCTTCTATGGTTGTTACTTCATATATTTCCTTCTTACTTATTGCGAGGACGCAATTTCTTTAAGGAGGGGAGTCTGTAACAACCCGCATATTTATCGATTTTATATTTAAATATTTTATCGTTCGTCGGATTTTGGTCCGAAAAGATACTTTTTGCATACGGTCGAATTAGGACTCGAAACCACCTCCATTGAGTTCAAAATGCCGTTTGCGACCTTTTTGAGTATAAGCTTCGATATGTTTGGAGAAAGTTGAATTTTGCTACTTTTTGCTTAGGGTTTTGGTTTGGGCTGAGCCAATTAACCACTTAAGTATTCAGTCCCAATCCCCCTCTCCTCTTCATTACTTCATTCCAACTCCTCAAACTCAAGCTCCAACTGAAAATGGTGGAGAGGAAAAAGAATTAAAACTCCAAGCCCTAACTTCCTTAGCAAATCCATCTCCTTGCTCCAAACTCAAGAAGAACCCCTTGGTAAGCATCTCCTTCTTCTTCTCCAACTCTTTCTCCATTCAATTTCAGAAATTTCCTAAACCTAATTTAGGGAATGTTTCTCTTTTAAGCTTAGATTCAAGCTTCTAGTGTTGAGATTGAAGAGTGCTTGTTCTTGCCATTGCTTTCAAGCTTCATCTTCATAAATTTAGTTCAAAGGTGAGATTTTTATCTCACATCTATGACTATAATTATCTTTGGTTGTTGGGTATGAATTCCTAACACTTCTTCATGTGCATTTGCTCTTGTTTTGGATTGATTTTGTGAATACTCCAATTTTTGGGTTTTTAAGTCAAATTTGTGTGAAATCCTTTTATGGATGTTTGATCATGTTTTTGGTGATGCACCGAGGAGCATATAGGGCCGGGTTGCCGATTGGCATAAACCCTTAGAGCCAATGTCCGTCCGGTTGCAATTTGGAAGAGTTTGCTCTTCATTTGAATAAGGTTGAAAAACAGCCCAGGCATGATTCAGTCGACTGAAAATCTCTGTTCAGTCGACTGAACCTGAAACCCGAGAGTTTCCAGGCATGATTCAGTCGACTGAAAAACTCTGCACAGTCGACTGAAACTGGAAACAGAAAGTTTCCTGAACCTGAAAAATTTCCATGTACAGGGTCAGTCGACTGAAAATATCTGTTCAGTCGACTGAACCTGCTGTTTGAGTCCAATTTGCCTTTTGGATTGAATTTCCAATTTAAATCGATTCGTGATGATCCTATTTATTGTCATCATTTATTATCATCTTTGATGACTTATTTTCTTTGGGAATTTTAGATATATCCACTTCGATGGATCCCCCTTGTGCTTTGGGAATTTTAGATATATCCCCCTTGTGCTTTGTCACTTTAAAAATATAAAGGTTTTCTATACTAGTAGTAAATATTAAAACTCTTTCCTCAAACGATTTCAATACTATTAATACCAAATTCGTTTATAAAACCGTTTTCCAATCTATTATTATATATAAACCTTTACCTCACTCGTATGAGAAATCTAATTAAACGACTTAGTAAAACGAGTGGTATGAAATGCTTGCGTTTACTTCGTCGGTTAATTCTTGGACTTGTTCGATTGAATCTCTTGTGACAATTTTCTAGTGGAGATCTACAATTTGTTCGTAAATATTTAAGTTAAGCTAGTGGTTATGGGACATGAGGCTAAGCTCATATATTTACTAGCTTATTGTAATTGACACTTCTCTTTGATCATGATGATCATTTTAGGTTTTTGACTAGCATCGTGCTATGTCTTTGTGATTTGGTTCATCGGACGTCCCGCTGTACGACGTCGTTGTTCCCTTTGATTGTGATTTGGTTCATCGGATGTCCCGCTGTACGACGTCGTTGATCCTTTCCTTGTGATTTCTGGATCTCGTGTGTTGAATTCTGGAATTTATGTTTCACCAACTTTTACGATGGGCATTGATATATGTGTCATATATTGCGGCTTGGTGAATGAAATTAGGAGTATGACATTCCTTTTTATCTTGAGTAGATTATTGTGATATTGATTAATCTCTTGTTGATTTTCAATTACTATTTTATCACAGCTTGGCATTGTGATTATTATATGTTTATGTCATATCTCCTATCCTATATCATGTTATCCGATATTTATAGTTAGACTGATCCGTTTATTATTTTCTTATAAATAATACTCTGGCCAGACCGAGATGTTACAGGTGCTTCTGCTTGACTTCTCATCCGGGATTAACTCCTTGACTTTTGGGTTAACTACTTAGATTAGTAGTTATTTTGTTGTATACATTTGAGATATAGACTCCTTAATGTATACTTACTCTTTTGTGTAGTTCGTGTAACTATTCTTTTGTGATATTGTGGATCTTTTTGGACCACTACTCTGATGTACACTTTCTAGTGTAATATTCATATCTTATTCCGCCTTTGTGATATGAATTGTCTGTGACTGATTTATGTTATGTTTATTTCTATATTTGTTTCCGAAGAAATTATAGCCACTGTGTAGTAGCTTTGAGTTTGTATCGGTATGTCGGATTTCCTCTTGAGATGAAAAGTTATATTTTTATCCGGTATATCGGTACTCGCCCAAAGCAATTATACAGATGGTCGCTCCTCAACAGCCTTATTCTCCGTGCTAGTTGACAATATTCACAGTAATGTTCTTGGCTAGCGTGGGTATAGAGGTGGGGCGTCACAGTGAATAAATTGGAAATAAAATGGAATTAAATACAAATTGAGCAGAAAATTAATTTAAAGTAGTTATAAACTAAAATAAATACTCTATTAAGCGAATATTGTCGTTTGACGTAAATGAAAGAAATTAATTCTATGGGTTGAGAGAAGTTAAATAACTTGAGTTTGAAATCAACTGAATTGAATATGAGCTTGTTTGGATTAAAAATAAATTGAATGTAAGTAATTGAGTTGTAAACCATTAAAATTTAATGAAATGGCTTATGAATTGGTTGAAAGAAATTGAATTAGCTTTAAAGTTAGATAAATCGCTTATGGAAAGGGTTTGGTGCTTGTTGCTTATGAAATACATGTGTTTAACTATTGAAAATAAGTGGAATGCTAATAGATTTTCTATATATAGCACTTACATATTTAAATTGAGTAAGTACAGGTACCTTATGGCCGTTTGGCTGGATTTGGACTGCGCTAATCGCTTAAATAAATAAGCCGCTTGCTTAAAATGCAAAACAAAGGTATGCCTACGCAATAAAAGTAGGAAATATGAACTGTTTTTGCTTTTTCCGACCATGTGGGTCGATGTATATATATTTATATCTCTTTTCAAATTGCAAAAACTCCTCTGTACAAAGGGTACTCTGCTAAAAAATTTTGAAAATTTTGGGAGTTAGAAAATTTTTGAAAAATTTTTGTTAACGACAAAACGATTTCAAATTAGAAACTTAAAATAAATTAGTAGATGAAACTAATATGAATCACTTATAAATGAAAGATAAAATTTAATATTCAAAATTGAAAGTAAATTGAATTCGTATGAAAATGGGGAAAACTAATTTGAATAGAAGTAGATGTGAAAACTTATGTAAGGAAATGTATAAAATGATTTTAAAGGTTACGATTGAATATTGTTGCTGAGTAAGATATGCATGTATTAAAGGGAAAAGAAAATTGGATTTGATTCCAAAAGATAAATTTGAATTGCTCGACAAAAAGGTATGTATTTAAATTTCTGTATGAAATTGGATTGGGTTTTTGATCTAGCCACTTGGATTTTGTTTTCTTTTGGAATTTGGGAGCCTGTAGAGGCCTTTTGTATTTGTACCGAGCTAGCCGTGCAAAGGAGACGCTGGCAAAAAATTTCATAAATTTAGAGAGTTAGAAATTTTTTGAGAAAGTTGTGACAATCAAAATTTAAATTTAAATTTAAATTTAAATTTGCATAAGTGGAGTAAATAATGTTGTTGGAAACTATGGTAGGTTTTGGAAGTTGGTTGAGGTAATATTGAATCTTTAGTAAAAGATATGTTATGGAAAGTTGATAAAACTGTTTGGCTTTGAGAAAAGTAAACGGGTATTGGACCATTCTTCCTAACTAGTAATTTCGGGGACGAAATTCTTTTAAGGGGGAAGGAATGTGACGATCCAGAATTTTGAACAATTTAAAATGGAATAATTAATTGATTTTAAATGTTTAAAGGTTAATTTTAACTTGAATTCCAAATATTAATATTTACTTGATAATTAAATTATTGAATTATATAATTCGAAACTGGGTAAAATGTTGAATCTGGAGTTTTAAGCCTGTTAAGAATAATTTGAAGGCTTATAAAATTTATAATGATGATACTGAACATAATATAATGGTTGAAATTTAATTTAAAGGTAATTTGTTCAGTTTTGAAATTATATCGTTTAAATCGATATTTAAAAATAGCCTTCCTAGGCACGGTCTCGGAATTTGACGAAACTCGTTCCATTGGATCCGTAATAGTTAGTTATTATCGGATTTCAATTTTCGTAGCGGTCGGAGTTGTCGTTTGACCCTGGAAGCTCATAACGCTTAGAAACTATTTTAATCGATTTAATTTAAAATTGATCGTTTTCTTCTGTAACTCGCGCATACGATTGAACTAGCTTCCGAAACACGTTCCATTGTGTTCGGAACATGGGTAAAACCATATAAGTGTCTGTCGGCATGTCTGATTCGAGGTTCGGGATTTCGCGTTATGCAACGAGATATTTTCAATATTTAATTATTTAATTAACAGGCGTACTCAAGAAGCTTCCCCAAATCTCTATCTTATCCCCGTCCTCTCTCTAACCTTTTAACAGACAACCTAGTTCACGAAAAAAAAGAAAAAAATCTTCAGAAAAGAAATGGAAGCCGAGCCGCTTTCTTTTCAAATCAATTCGTCTCCTTCTAAACTCGCGATTTCTATTCTCAAATCCTCTGACCAAATCGAAGAGCCGAAGCAAGCTTGAGCTCGCGTGAGGCCGCGACGTATTCATGTGGTGGAGAATCGATTTTTTCTTTGGGTTTTGCGATCTAAGGACGTCGACTGACGACTTTGTGGCATCGGTGGAGTACGGCGAAGAAAGATGCGATGGGGGTGTTTCGCGATCTGTTGTGGAGGGTCATGAGCGTGAGGTGCGACGATGAGCAGGTCGCGCACGCAGTTAAGGCAAGTTAGGGTTTTGGGTGCGTTCGAATTGGGGTAGCGGGTGCTGCCGCGTCAAGTTTGTGTAGAGGTGTTGCCTTTGGGGCTCGCCTTTGTGAAGCTGCAGTTGGAGGATGATGGTAGGGCTTGACCGAAGCTAGAAGTGGGATGTCGGTTGACTGTGTTTCGCGTGCCGATCGTGTGAGAGGGTAACTTGCTGCCTGCATTCTCGATTTATTTTAATAAATTCACTTAATTTTAAATGGATACTTGTAATATTTTATAACGTCTCATATGAGGTTCAAATGGATGGAGATAGTCGGTTTGGTTCGTAGCCGTAAGACCTACGCGTTGGAATTATTATTGGACTGGATTGCAAGCATCGAAAAACAAAGGTGAGTTAATCTCACCTATTTGGGTTAATTTAGAACTTAAATGGTTAAATTTAAATATCGGTTGAATAATTGAATTGTTTTGATGTGCTACATTATATATAGTAGTATATGGAAATCATGGAGTGATTGATATTCTGTGATGGATGTTATTGGTAATCGGAATATTGGATGTCGTGGTTTACTTGAATATTTCGGTGCCTTGAGTTATCGAAATATATAAAATTGGGATTTTGAAAAAAAATATAAGGGTGAAAAATTGAAAGTGAAATAATTATAGAATAATTAATAATAATAATAATAATAATAATAATAAGAATGAATTGGAAAGAATTAAAAATGTTATTTTAAAACTGGAGTTAAATTGTAAACTAGGGATTTAAAACAAGTTCTAAACCAAAGTAAAACCTAATAAATAAAGTTTTTAAAAATGAAGTGTTTTAACAACATGAATGTTAAAATGTTTTGTAAATTGATTTGAATTTAAAATATATTTTGTTTTAAACTCCTTTAAGCTTCTATTATAAAATGAGTAATTTATTTATTTGATGAAGTAAATAAAAGATAGTAAATTACAGGTTGCGATAAATCAAGAGTGATTAATATTTACGATTAATTGATGATTAATTATTTAATGTTATTAAATCAGATTAGGATAAGTTGAAATATAATTGAAAATCATTAATTTATATATTAATGATGTAAAAGGATTGATTAATTAGCATCAATTAATCAATAATAAGTGACTTCTGAGGAATTAATTAATATAATGTAATATAATTTAAATTGTTAATTAATTCATGAAATAATTAGGATTTCTCATTTATTTGTCTAAAAATAATTAACATTGTGAAATTAATTAAAGTTAATTACTTGAATGAAATTGAAGGATAATTAATCCAGGTTGATTGATTAAGATGAATATTGAAGGGATGATTGAATTATTTGATTTGAAATTAATTAATTGATAAGTAAAGAAATCTAAGTGATTTATGTTAGAAATTCAATTCGAATCAATTGAATTAATTTGGAAGTGATCAAATTTGTTGTGGATGATTGAATGATATTGGATGCTTTGAATGGGTTGATATCTTTGATATAAAATGTTGTATATTTCATTTGGATAACTTGGTTAAGATGATATGAGACTCGAAGAGACAGGGTTCGGGTATTAGGAAATACCCGAAACCACTTCGTATTCTATAAATTGATATGTGAAATTAATAGGTTGGAATGAAATGATTTAAGTGAATTGGACTATTTAATCTAAATTTTGGGAATTAGTAAATTGGAGGTGAAGTAAGTGATGTCTATAAAAAATAAAAATATTGTGGATTTGTGAATTGATATGGTTTACCCAGGGTTTATATAAGTTGTATGCTTGTATTCTATGTTGGATGTTTACTCACGCTGGTTTCCAGCCTGACCCGGGTGTTAATTTGGTGTAATGCTCGGGTCAGACCGAGTATTACAGATTTTCAGGTAGGTACGTTCGGGAGCTCAGGAGGCAAGCTGGATGGCAAGAACGTATAGAATATTTCCACTGTAATTATAATCTGAGGCATGATAATTGTATATCTAGTGTCTGTATAAATGTGTAACTCTGATGTATTTAAATATAATCGACAGAATATTATTCTTTTGTAAACTATTATTATTTATTATTATATTTTATCTGCTGCGAATGTGAGAAGTTGATGTTTCTGATCTTCTTCTTCTCTCTTTCTTCTTTTTATAACTATCTGGAATTTTCGAGTTCGAAAATTTCGGGTCGTTACATTATTTATTTGACTGAGGGAAGCAAGCTATATTTTAAAATGAAGATGCCTTTATATTTTTTTAAAGACGCGTGAAAAATCAGGGAGAACACGTGTTTACAATTTCTTTTATGTGTTTAATTTGTCTATTGCATGTGAATATATATATTTAATTTAAATTCAAATTCAAATCGTCTCGTTTTACACAATCTAAAATTACGAACCCCTATCGATGCGTGATGCTAGGCGTTTATAATGTTATACCCCTATTCGGAACGCAATGGAAAATGTTCCGAGTCCTAACTCGATTGTATGGAGAATTTAGCTTTTTGGACTCAGTTATTTATATTGAATTCGGTATAAGTTTCAGCTCGTTTACCTATCGTATGATCACACGACCACTCCAAACACTACGAAATTTGAAATCCAATAATAAAACACTATTATGGATCTAGTGGAACTGGTTTCGTCAAATTCTGAAACTGTGCCTTGGAAGGCTATTTTTAAATATCAATTTAAACGATATAGATTAAAAATTAAACAAACCACTTTTAAATTCAATTCTAATGGTTCTACAATCTTGATTATTATTAATATAAATTTTACAAGCTTCGAATTATTTTTAACAAGCTTAAAATTGAAGATTTAATATTTTACCCAACTTCCAATTATGAAATTCATATTTAAATTATCTAATAAATAGCGATATTAGAAATTCAAGTTAAAAATTAACTATTAAATATTTAAAATCAATTAAATATTCCAATTTCAAATATTTGAAAATTCTGGGTCATAACATTCGTCCCCTATTAAAAGAATTTCGTACCCGAAATTACTATTTAAGAAGAATGATCCAAAATCCATTAAATATTCTCCCAAAACCCAATAGTTTTTTTTTCAAACATCTTCCCAAAACAATCTTTTTTATTGAAGACACCCTAACACTCTTACTAACTTTACCAAACCCAACCAAAGTTCCAAAAAATATTATTTACTCAACAATTCAAATTTAAAACCAAATTTTAAATTATCCAAAAAATTTCAAAATTTTTTCTAACTTTGTAAATTTTCGAAAAATTTCGCCAGTGTCTCATTTGCGTGGCTAGACCGGTACAACTACAAAATGCCTCTACGGGCTCCAAATTTCAAAAGAAAACAAAAGGCCATGGGCTAGATCAGAAAACCATCAAATTTCTTATGACAAATTAAATACATACCTTTTTGTCGGGCTATACAATTTTATCTTCTAAAATTAAAATCATCATTTTCCTTTCTGTTTTTAAATACCTGTATACTACTAAGCAATAATCATAGCATTCAAAATCATTTTATACATTTCCTTTAAAAGAAATCAATATCCATTTCACTCAAGCCCGTACGATGTCCGTTTATCATCCATACGCAATACCGAATCCGATCGCTTACTCGATCACATAATTTCACTTTCGAACTAGCATCGTCCACCCGACTTCCTAGTGCGGACTCAGATCTGGTTTCTTAATCAGAAATCATCACCTCCTTGCATAGCCATTTACTATGATAGAGAATTTCCTAAATCAATCGAAAATCCATATCCCGGGTTCGCCGTCGAAAATCGAATGAAAAATCCCAACTCGGATCAATATATCTATCTCGAAATTTTGTGCTCAAATCTAAATCAAATCGTTATGCGAATAAAACAATATATGTACATCCCACATATTTATCTCTATCGATTATTAACTATATCAATTTTCTATTTATTCAACTTTATTTGATTTATATTCACTTATCAACACTTATCATTTTCACACGTTTTCATTTAAATCTTCATTCAAACATTAACCTAGTATATTTCTCCATTTCAAATTTACTTAAGAATCTTACCATTCATTTCTTAAGTTCAATTAAATATTTTATATACTTCTTAAATTTATTTGCACTCCACCACTTAAGCTTTAATACCTATTTTATTTAATCTTATATTTCACCAATTCCATTCTGAATTCAGTTTACCTTTCATTTTTAAATATTGAATTCTATTCATCTTATTTCAAACCATATTTAAATAACCCTTTCTTTAAATTAGTTCCACTTACTATTCGTTTCCAATCAAATTTAATTTCAAATCTGAATAAAAGTTTTATTTCCAAACTTTTTACTCTTTTAGTTCCTTTGAACAAATTCTACAAATTTACTTTACTTACTAAATTCAAAATGAATTCCAAAACTCAGTTTAATCTTCGTTTACTTACAAATTTAGATTAGTTTGTTTCGTTCCCATATTTATTCCCAACTTAGTAAATTTTATTTTAACGGCCATTTCATTTAGTCTAGTTTGCTTAGACTTTTGCCTCAAATTCGCTTTTATTTAATTTGATTCAATTACATTCCAATCCAATCAAATATTAAACTTCTATAAGTTTCCCAACTTATTTAAATTTCATTTACTAACTTCTTGTAATTTACTTCATTTAATTTACTTAATTTTCTAAATTATTCCGCTTTCACCTTATTTTAAATTTAACCCTTCTTCAAGTTAAATTCTATTCTAACAAATCTCAAGTTTTACAAGTTATCAAACTCATTTGAACCCCATAAACATTTTTAATTAAACTTTTAGAGTTTAAACAATTTCTCAACATTTCAAAATCACCTTTGAAATCATATGTACCCAAAATCCTTTGGTATTAAATTACCTCATGAATTTTAAAACCAAACTCGGTTTTGCAAACGCTCCAATTTTAAAACATTTAGGTAGCATTTCATGGAAACTCGAGAATGAACACTGATTATGCTGTAGTCATCACCGAAGTTATGACGCCCCACCTCTATACCCACACTAGCCAAGAACACTACGGTGTAGTGCTGTGAACTAGCATGGAGAAAAAGGCTGTTGAGGAGCGACCATCCATGTAATTGCTTATCACACGGTGGCTATGAATAATCTTCGGAAACAAACATAGAAATAATCATAACACAAATCAGTCACAGACATCCATATCACAAGGGCGGAAGAAGATAAGAATATATATCTAACACATGAAAGTGTACATCAGAGTAGTGGTCAGTAAGATCCACAATAATACAAAAGAATAGCAACACGTGCTATACAAAAGAATACAACTATGAGTCTATATCTCAAGTGTATACCACAAAAAAACTGCTAATCTAAATAATTAGCCAAAAGTCAGAGTGATGAATCCCTGGGAAGAAGTCAAGCAGAAGCACCTGTAGCATCTCGGTCTGACCCGAGTATTATTTAAGAAAATAATAAACGGATCAGTCTAGCTGTAAATATCAGATGACATGATATAACATAAAAGATATGGCATAAACATAAAATATCCGTAATGACATACCACTATAAGTATGTAAATAATGATCAACAGAAGATCAGTCAATAAGAGATAATCAATATCACAAGAATCTTCTCAAATATTTGGAAAGGGCATCATACCCCAAACTTGTACTCATGACAAGTCAATGGCATAAATTCTAGAAATCAATGCAAGAAGTCTAGAAATCATAGAAAAGAGAAAGAGGCCTATCACATGACGGTCCGAAGACCAAGGGGAGCTACCCCACATGTGTGAATGGAATCACACAGATTAAGGTCCAGACTAACCAAAAAGCAAAAAGTTATGTGTGAGTGGAATCACACAAGTGGTGTCTAGTCTAACCTCGCAACAAGAGACATCGCACAGTTGCTAGTCTAAATCATCAGAATGATCGTCATGATCAACGAGAAGTGTCAATTACACTAAGCTAGTAAATATAGAAGTTTAGCTTCATGTCCCATAACCACTTGCTTAACTTAAATATTTACGAACAAACTGTAAATCTTCACTAATAAAATTGTCACAAGAGGTTCAATCGAACAAGTCCAAGAATTAACCGACGAAGTGAACGCAAGCGTTTCATACCACTTGTTTTACTAAGTCGTTTAATTAGATTTCTCATCCGAGTGAGGTAAAGGTTTGTATATACTAATAGATTGGAAAACGGTTTAAGAAAAGACCTTAGTTATTAAAAATAGAGTTGAAATTGTTTGTTAAAAGAGGCTTGATATTTACTACTAGTATTGTAACCTTTATAATATAAAGTGACAAAACACAGAAGCAATTGTAGAAACAATCAGTCACAAAGATCGCATACGGAGATGTGAATAAAATCCAAGGAAATCAGCTCGATGTTTTTCAGATAAGATCCCCTACGGAGGGGGGGTCTAGGGGGGTGGCAACCCCCCAAGGTGGGGGTGCGGGGGCAACGCCACCGCTTACGGGGTTCGACCTGCCCGGTCAGGTCGCGGGGGTCCAGGGGGCAGCGCCCCCGGCGGGGTGCGGGGCAGCGCCCCAACAAAACGGTACGACCTAAGTGAAGGCAAGAGGCCTACAACCTAAAGCAAAATGAGGTCTAACGACCTAAGGGTTCACGCGACCTAACACAATGGCTGAGCGACCTAACTAAGTGCGCGACCTAGTGGGTAAGGAGGTCGAGCGACCTAAAGTTCTTTGCGACCTAACGAGGTAGAGGGGACACGCGACCTAAAGGTACGCGACCTATCGGCAACAAGGATCGAGCGACCTAACGGCAACATGGGTCGAGCGACCTAACTTTGCCGCGACCTATAAATATCACGACCTAAGGCCATAACGACCTAAGAAATAAAGGGGAGCGACCCAAAAGAGGAAGGGTTTAACGACCTAAGCAGTGAAGAGGCCAAGCGACCTAGCGTGGTCAACGACCTAAAAGGGTTCGCATCCTAAGAAAGTGCGCGACCTAAAGCACACGCGACTTACGACCTAAGGAAAGCAGGCGACCTAACTCCACACACAAGGCCTAACGACCTAAGAGTTAAACGACCTACGACCTACGCCACCAACTCACGAGCGACCTAAGTACTAGGTCGTGAACAACCTTACTCCGAACACACGAAAAGTGGTCAGAACGATCTAGGAGCTATCTCGTACGCGACCTATGACCTAAGACCCACACGACCTAACTCCGAACGACCTAAAAATGGCCAGAACGACCTAAATGCAGAAATTTCGCCAAAACGCCAAAAATCGGAGTTTTTCGCCAATCCAATCCAAACCAAAAGCAAATATTCATGCTAAAGTGATAGGGAATCATTCCCAACAACCCAAGATAGTTATAGACAAGAATGTGAGTTAAAAATCTCACCTTTGCACTAAAGTTTATGAAGATGAAGCTTGAAAGCAAGGAAAAGCAATCCAAAGCTTGAATCCAATATCTTCTACTTGAATTTGGAGTTGAATGTTGGATTTGCAATTGAATTTGTGCTTGGAGTTTTAATTTCCGATTCTTTTCACCATTAATGCCCAAGCTTGAGTTAGTTAGGAAATTTATGAAGAGTGAGGAGAAGGGGGTTGGAACTTGGGCTTAATAGGCTAAACTAACCCAAAGTCCAAAGCGGGAAAAGTTAGTGAAATTTCGCTAACTCCAAACCTATCGATGTTTATACTTAAAAAATTTGTAAACGGCATTTCGAACTCAATGGAAGTGGTCTCGAGTCCTAATTTGAGCGTTTGCAAAAAGTAGCTTTTCAGACCAATATCCGATTAACAACCTAATATTTAAATAAAATATTTAAATATTAAATCGATAAATATGCGGGTTGTTACAGAAGTTATTTTCCAGCGACCGAAAAGAATTCAATGCTTTTATCTCTTTAAAACCCCTTCAAATATTTTTAAATTCCAAATCTCACTAGATTTCAAATCCAATTAAAAAATATTTTCAAAATAATATCACCAGTATTTCTCGAAAACCTTTGAAAATCATTTTCAAACTCAAAGGATTTTAATTTCCAAAATCAAATTCTAAATCCTTTCAGTTGATATTCAAATATTACTCTGGAATTTTTATTTCATTTTCAATTATAAATCACATTTATAATTCACACTTAAAAATCCCATTTTGTTATATAAGTTTATTCAATAACCTTTGGTTATAATTTTAATCCCCAGTTCAATTTCCACGCAACAATGATTACAATTTTAATATTATCACTTTCTAACAACCAAGCAACCATATATAATTATAATAATTAACCGAAAATTATTTCTTTTGTATACAAAAATGATTTGGGTAAAATTATTTCATTTACCTTAAATCAATACTGTGTTGGTTTTTCTTGTTTAAGAGTTTAGAAACCCCTATCGAGGACATGGCGTCCCATATACCGAGTGGAATCCATATACACTCAACCGATAAGTTAACATAATATAAAAACAATTTATATATTCATTAACAAATACACGCTCATATCTACTAATACGCTCAAACTCATTCTAGAGTACTACAGACTCTATTTCTAATGAGTACTCCCTACCAGAGCCAAGGTTCTCGCTTAACCTTCAGCTCTGATACCATATGTCACGACCCGCAAATCCATACCCCTTTGAGCTGACAATATTCTCCAACAGTTCAATTCAAAGTGGACGAAAATACGAACCATTAGGGTTAAAGAAGAAAGAGGTAGAAGAAGAAGTTGAAAACAAAGCACCAGAATCTCACAATCGTAGCGGAACAAAATATAATAGATAACAACTGATCTTTACACAAAAAGAAACTATATCTATTTTATACATTACATCATCAGAGTGTCTCACAATCCAAAACAATTACTAGACAGTTATATTAACTCGTCCTCACAAAATCTGACTATATAGCTTATGCTACAAAGCGGAATATACTTCAAGTACGTGTGATACGTCTCGCTATCCAGCTCGTCTCCTGAGCTCCACAGCATCCTATTCCGAATTTTATAATACTCGGTCTGACGCGAGCATTATAATTAAATAACACCCGAGTCAGTCTGGAAAACCAACGTGAGAAAAATATATTCAATTTAATTATTAAAGTTTTCAAAATCCTTTGAAAATCAAAGGTATCTCAGAAGACCATGCCATAAATAAACATGTCGAGTTTTTATTTTAAGATAACCATAACATTTATTATAAAATCCTCAATCAAATAGCCCGAAATTGTTACATTCATTAAATTCCAGCAATACTAGGCTCTACAATCAAAACCGTAAAGGCACATAGGGAGAATGGATTTCCAACTAATGTCTAGGCATTGGGGTACCACCTGTCATGGTATCTAGTCTAGATCAGCATACGGAGGATCCACCCTGATCTTTTACAATGCAAAACTATACTACCCCTTACTGGATAACCCGAATAAGATCACCACGCGATTGGGATCAGCAACCAGCCACACAGCCGAATAAAAAGGGACATCTAGACAGGGATGACCTTACCCTAATTGGTTGCTAGCCACTTAGCCTTGCTGCATATCCCCTGATTTTCAGTCATTCCCGGTTGATAAGGTTCGAGGCTCAGCGTTACCTTTTTAGAACACATCTCACTTAGAATGCTCATCGTCCTCCTGACGATGTTGTGAAAGCATTCATCCATACAAGTCCGTTTCGGGTCCGAGCGGAACCGAAGGCACTACTCCTACTACATCCATTTTGGAATCACCCTCAGGATTAGTAGCGATTAGCCCTTGCACTTCACTGCTCCATCTCCGATTCCAAGCTCTTGTCTTAATCACGAAAACGTACTCGTTGGATCGAAGTGGTTTTCGGATGTCAAATCCGATCCCGGTCTCTTCGAAACAACATTCGCTATTTCTTGGTAAAATCAACCCTGGTTCTTTAGGAAATACACAGATGAATATAAGATTGGAGTTCACCTCCTAACCGTTAGTGGACGGATTTCCTTATAAACGTCCTAGAAGAACGAACGAGATTATACGTACAGTATAGCAGCTCGAATAGCAATTGTACCATATGATTCCTATACTCCCCCTAGATATTTTCAAAGTCATATTTGGCTCCATATTTGATAGTTGGTTATTTAACTATCAAAACAACAATCAATTTAACCAATTACTTTATTTCCACTGAAAATACCGAGTCTTATAAAATTTAGATTTTTATAATTAAATCACTTTACCCAAAATATACATAAAACGTTTAAAAATAAAACTACTTAAATCACTTTACTCAAAATAATAGTTATGATATCCTATAATAATTTTCCAAGTAAAACTTAAGCCACAAACTATTTTTAAAATAAAATTTTCATATAATGTATAAATATTAGAAAATTTTCTTTAAAAACATAGTACTAATTTAACCTTTAAAATAATTATTACTAAAATAATTTTGAAAGATATTTACTTTAAAATTCTAAAACAATTAAAAATAATAAATTTCTCTAAAACATCCGTTTAAAACAATTTTAGAACCTTAAAGTTATACTTAGAAATCTTCTTTTATAAAAATATACTTAGCTTTTCAGGAAATACACCTTCCAACTTTTACACAAAAATCTCCTTTTAAAAATCATGATATTATTTACTTTTAAAAATAATTAACTACTATAATTAACTAAAATAAATATTTACTTTTCATCTTTAAAGTAATTAAATAATAATTTTTCTAAAACATTCTTTAAAAACGTCTTTAAACCTCTGGTTCATACTTAGAAAATTTTCCTTTGAAAATCTACTTAGTTTTCTAGGAAAATACACTTTCTAGCTTTTAAAAATAAAATCACCTTTTATTTTTAAAATGAACCCTTCTTATAAATTCCCACCGGAAATCTATACTTTCAAATTTATCCACTGATAAATATTTCACTTATTTATAAATCCAGTTGTAAATTTCCATTCCTCGTCATCCATTAAATCGCCATTTCCAAAACGCTTAATCGATTTCAAACCGACTTTCCTAAGTTAAATTCCCTTTAAAATTTATCTCTTGATTTATCCAAAATCAATTCCAAAATCCATTAATACCAATTCACTCTTTATTATGATTGAAAATCCTTATTTAAATCCGAAACATCAATTTCATTCTTTATTTCAAAAAAATTATTTTCATTTCCTTTAAGAAATCAATTCATTTTATTTCTATATATTTAAAATACCAAATTATATTCATCCAAACCATAGCATCGAATAACTTAATTCCAATTCAATTCTATCATAGGATATCAAATAACATATCGTAGATTATGGAAATAATATTAATATTTTGAGGAATCCAGTTAGATCCCTCCAACCAGTTTCCCTACATCCACAGATGTTAGTACGATATAAAATACCAATCCGCTTCAAAGCGGGATATCGCGGTATAAAGGGTCATCCACTATTATGCAGGACGCATAGGATCTCATCCGCTATATAAAGCGAGAAATCAATCACTCAAATATATATATACACACACACTATTATATAATATACCGTATCCAAACTGATAAGAAATCATCAATTCAAACAATCAAATCAAAATTTTAAATTTTAATTATTTAAATTTATCTGTAATCCAAATGAGTGAGATTTACTCACCTTAGACCGTTGTTTGCAAATCCCCTTCAACAGGTTTGTTTCTCGATTTTTGACCTTGTATAAGCGTTAAATGATTTATTAATATTCGAACAGATCGAACAATCAATTACCGTTTAATGAATTTATCCTAATCTAATAATTTAAATTTAGATTAATATTTTCCTTTACAAATCTTTTAGCAACTTAAAATGTTTAAATAGGTTAATAAAACAAATAAATCATCAAATCCATTGTTTTTAAAATTTTAACAAGTAAGTTAAAATGTGTATATGTATATTTTATTTTCATTCTGGAACTACGTATAAAAATAACCTATATATAAGTCTAAAAATCAAATATTCTATATAACCCTTATATATTTACTCTTCCAAAATCTTATATAAATTTTCCATACATATATATAAATTTAACCTCTGCAAATTGAAAAACTAAACAGTAAACATTCTTTATTGTAAATTTATATATATATATCTATTTTAAACTATATAAAAAAAAATAAATTTGAACAGCAAATACCTCACCCTCGCTCGTGTTGCAAGTAGCGCCGCCACCATCGACCGGCCTAGCGAACGACCTCAGACCACCCACACCTCGTCGAAACCTATCGCGAACGCGAATACTAGCTTCCAATGCCCATCGTGCTTCGCCATCACCTAACACCGCATCCCATTCGATGTCATAGCGCCTCGACTTCGGCCATCAAATCGCGACAGTCGCCATTCCTCATACCCGCGAGCCTTACCGCTACCGAGAACGAACGCCTCGATTCGACTGAGCAATGAGTTGATTTGAACTGGAAAGGAGCGTTCATTTTCTTAGCTTCGAGTTTACTTTAATTTTATTTTGAATCTCGGCTTTTTGATTTTTCTAGTTTTTGATTTTGAATCTCCGCCATCATTATTTATTTGACTGAGGGAAGGAAGCTATTTTTTAAAATGAAGATGCGTTATTATTATTATTTTTAAAATACGCATGTAAAATCAGGGAGAACTCAAATTTAAATCGTCTCGATTTACACAGTCTAAAATTTCGAACCCCTATCGAGGCGTGACGCTTGGCGTTTATAATGTTATACCCCTATTCCGAACGCAAAAGGTTCTGAGCCCTAACTCGATCGTATGGAGAAGATAGCTTTTTGGACCCAGTTATTTATATTGAATTCGATATAAGTTTCAGCTCGTTTACCTATCATATGATCACACGACAACTCCAAACACTACGAAATTTGAAATCCAATAATGAATCACTATTACGGATCCAATGGAACTGGTTTCTTCAAATTTCGAAAATGTGCTTCGAAAGGCTATTTTTGAATATCAATTTAAATGATATATTTTAAAACCTGAACAAACCACATTTAAATTCAATTCTAATGGTTCTACAACCTTCAATATTATCAATATAAATTTTACAAGCTTCGAATTATTTTTAACAAGCTTAGAACTGAAGATTTAATATTTTACCCAACTTCCAATTATTGAATTCAATATTTAAATTATCCAATAAATGGCGATATTTGAAATTCAAGTTAAAAATTAACTATTAAATATTTAAAATCCATTAAATATTCCAATTTCAAATATTCGAAAATTCTGGGTCATCATATTCCTTCCCCCTTAAGGAATTTCGTCCCCGAAATTACTAAGTAAAAAGAATGATCCAGAACCCGTTAACTATTCACCCAAAACAAATAGTTTTTTTCAAACATCTTCCTAAAACAATCTTTTTTTTTGAAGACACACTAACACTCTTGCTAACTTTACCAAACTCAACCATAAGTTTCAAAAAATATTTTTTACTCAACAATTCAAATTTAAATTTAAAACCAAATTTTAAATTATCAAAATTTTCTCAAAATATTTTCTAACTCTGTAAATTTTCGAAAAATTTCGCTAGCGTCTCCTTTGCGTGGCTAGACCGGTGCAACTACAAAATGCCCCCACAGGCTTCAAATTTCAAAAGAAAACAAAAGGCTAAGGGCTAGATCAGAAAACCATCAAATTTCATATGACAAATTAAATACATACCTTTTTGTCGGGCCATGCAATTTTATCTTCGTAAATCAAAATCATCAATTTCCTTTCGGTTTTTAAATACCTGTATACTACTAAGCAATAATCATAGCATTCAAAATCATTTTATAAATTTCCTTTAAAGAATTTCAATATCCATTTCACTCAAGCCCGTACGAACATCATTCGTACGCAAAACCGAATCCAATCACTTACTTGATCACACAATTTCACTTCCCAACTAGTATCATCCACCCGACTTCCTAGTGCGGACTCAGATCTGGTTTCTTGATCAGAAATCTTCATCTCCTTGCATAGCCATTTAATATGACAGATAATTTCTAGAATCAATCAAAAATTCATATCCAGAGTTCTTCGTCGAAAATTGAATGAAAAATCCCAACTCGGATCGATATATCTATCTCGAAATTCTGTGCTCAAATCTAAATCAAATCATTCTGCGAATAAAATAATATACGTACATCCCACGTATTTATCTCTATTGATTATTAACTATATTAATTTTCCTTTTATTCACCTTTATTTGATTTATATGCACTTATCCGCACTTATCATTTTCACATGCTTTCATTTAAATCTTCATTCAAACATTAACCTAGTATATTTCTCCATTTCAAATTTTGCTTAAGAATCTTACCACCCATTTCTTAAGTTCACTATAAATATTTTATATACTTCTTAAATTTATTTTCACTCCACCACTTAAGCTTTCAAACCTATTTATTTAATCTTAAATTTCCAATTCCATTTTGAATTTAATTTACCTTTCATTTTTAAATATTGAATTCTATTCATCTTATTTCAAACCATATTTAATTAATCCTTTCTTTAAATTAGTTCAACTTACTAATTCGTTTCCTATCAAATTTAATTTCAAATCTGAATAAAAGTTTTATTTCCAAACTTTTGACTCTTTTAGTTCCTTCGAACAAATTCTACAACTTTACTTTACCTACTCAATTCAAACTGAATTCCAAAACTCATTTTGATCTCCATTTACTTACAAATTTAGATTAGTTTGTTTCCTTCCCATATTTATTCGCACCTTAATAAATTTTATTTTAATGGCCATTTCATTTAGTCTAGTCTGTGTAGACTTTTTCCTCAATGTCACTTTTATTTAAATTGATTCGGTTGCATTCCAATCCAATCAAATATTTAAACTTCTATAAGTTTCCCAACTTATATAAATTTCATTTCTAACTTCTTTTAATTTACTTCATTTAATTTACTTACTTTTCTAACTTATTTCATTCTAACCATATTTTAAATTAAACCCTTATTCAAGTTAAATTCTATTCTAACAAATTTCAAGTTTTGCAAGTTATCAAACTCAATTGAACCCCGTAAACATTTTTAATTAAACTTCTAGAATTTAATCAATTTCTCGACATTTCAAAATCACCTTTGAAATCATATATACCCAAAATCCTTTGGCATCAAATCACCTCTTGAATTTTAAAACCAAACTCAGTTTTGCAAACGCTCTAATTTTAAAACATTTAGGTAGCATTTCCTCTGTTGGAAACCCGAAAATGAACACCGATGATGCTGCAGTCATCACCGAAGTTATTTTTCAGCGATCGAAAAGAGTTTAATGCTTTTATCTCTTTAAAACCCCTTCAAATATTTTTAAATTCCCAAACTCACAAGACTTCAAATCCAATTCAAAAATATTTTCAAAATAATATCACCATTATTTCTCGAAAACCTTCGAAAATCATTTTCAAACTCAAAGGAATTTAATTTCCAAAATTTTGAATTCCAAATCCTTTCAATGCATATTCAAATATTACTCTGGAATTTTTATTTCATTTTCAATTATAAATCACATTTATAATTCACACTTACAAATCCCATTTTGTTGTATAAGTTTATTCCTTAACCTTTGGTTATAATTTTAATCCCCAGTTCAATTTCCACGCAATAATGATTATAATTTTAATATAATCACTTTCTAACAACCAAGCAACCATATATAATTATAATAATTAACTGAAAATTATTTCTTTTATATAAAAAAATAATTTGGATAAAATTATTTCATTTACCTTGAATCAATACTATGTCGATTTATCTTATTTAAAAGTTTAGAAACCTCTATCGATGACATGGCGTCCCATATATCGTGCGAAATCCATATCACTCAACTGATTAGTACACACAATATAAAAATATTTTTTATATTCACTAACAAATACGCGCTCTGTAGGATCTAGATTAACCCTAGAGGGGGGGAATAGGGTTATAGCAAATTTTCACGATTTAAACACAGAAATAAACTGCAGAAATAAATATGCTGAAAAGTAAATCACACTCAAAATTTACCCAGCTTCGGCAACCCCTGCCTACTGCTGCATTCCCAGATTTCTATTAGAATTAAACAGTATCACGCTTACAAACACTCTACTAGACTCGCAGACCCTTTTGCTCCCGCTCACAAACACTCTACCAGACTCGCACACCCTGCTTCCGCCTATAGAGTTTCGCTCACTCGCAAACACTGCTCCCGCCTATAGAGCTTTGCAAACTCGCACACCCTGCTCACTGAACTAATTTTAAATAGACAATCTAACACTACCTAATCCCTAGGTGGTGATTTACAAATTCTTCGACTCGAAAAGAAAAACAAACTTCAAAATTAAAACCGGAGCAAAAATTAAAATACAACTTGAATGCGTAATTTTTGCTCAAAATAAAAACTAAAAAACCCCTTTATAATTAAACCCTAAAAAATAACTTAAGCCCCTTTTAAAACTAACGAGACCGGCCCCTTGTTTTCCTTTAACCCGATCCACTGTTGTTCCTTTCTTCTCCTGAGAATAATGTCGGCTAATTCTCTTTGCCACTAATTTAGGGCTTCTGTCTTCGATTCAAAATTGGGGCTTTCTGATGATCGGTGCTCTGACTTGCGTTGCTCTTGCTCACGCTTGTTCTCTGATGATTTACGCTTGTTGCTCACTCGATCGAGTTTTTGATAATTTCGGTATGTAGTTTCTTTTGTTGCTCGTTTGATTGCTTGCTTCGATTGGACTCGATTTTAACTCAATAGCCGATGATGTAAATTGGGATTGCGATTGATAGTTCGATTGTGAATTGAAGCACTTGTCTGATGATGATACCTTCGGGTTGAATTTATATGAACTCGTTACTTTCCATTTTCACAATTTCCTGATATTTTTGTGTCTTGATTTCCGCGGCTTTGTTTTTCCTACGTTCGATTTCGCTTGATTCACACGGCATTAAAACTTTCCTCTTTTTGATTTTGCTGACTATTTCAAAGATACGAATTTGATACACTTGCGTTGAATTCTGACTTCGGCTCATCTCTGCACTGTTGAATCTCGTGGTCATCATGTCTTTGTCTCTGGCCATCTTTTTCTGGTTGGTTTATGATCTTCACTGTGAACTTTACTTGGGCATTTTGTATGTTTCATTTTGATCCACTTTGTCATTGCATATCTATATATGCTTGACCTCTGTTGCATGCTTGCTGTTGCATGCTTGTTTGTATGTTGCACTTGTTACCTTCACTTGTATATTTGTACTGTTGGGACCATTGGGTTGTAGTTTGAATTGCTGAACTTTTTTCACACAGCAACAACTTGTTGATTACCTGTAGTTGCTGCTACATTACTTCGAATTTCATTTTGTGCATGTTGTACTCGGTCGAGTTCATTTGTATTTGAACTACTCTCTGGAGTGGTTGTTGTGTTCTCTGACTCTGGTGCCTTGTACAACAATGTTCTCTTGTTCGATCACTTGCTTGGATTAGCTCTGTATATTACTATGTTGATGGTTGCTGTGCACTCTGATGTATATGCATTTGCCACTGTCTTTTACTATAGTCTTCATTGTTGTGTTTTGTACTTGATTTGCACTGCTACACTATTGCATTATGGTCTTCTCATTCTATTGCACTTTGGTTTAGTTGTGCATTTGTCCAGCCATTCAAACTGACCTTGTACTTCTACAAATTTGGGCTTGTTGTTACATTTGTATCACTGTTGGATCTTGCATGCTTTACATAGACGCTCCACTTGTTCATTTTGTTCAAGTGTACTACTGCAGTTTGCATTTCTGAACTTGGTCTCTACTTGATGCTGTCTTGAATTTGCGCAGTCCATGTTGCATTCATTCCATTTTGCATTGATGCAGTGCTGTCATGTTGTTTGCAACTGTGTTGCACTTGTATAACTGGTATTTGAACTAAACTTGTGTATCTTGTAGCTTTCATCACTGGTGCATGTACATTGCTTCATGTTGCCTTCAGTAGTCTTGACCATGTTGGTTCGAATTGTACTTGCTCTTTTGTACTACTTCACCATGTCACTTGAGGTTTTGCAGTTGGTTTATTGATGCATTCATGTTCATGCAGTCTCAGCTCCATTCTGGTTTCTTCCCTGATCTTGCTGTGACATTTTGTTGCATGAGTTACTTGCATTTTTCATGTTTGTTGCCAGTTTACCTGTACTGTCCACTACCCTTGTGTCTGCACTTGTGAACTTTGTTGCATTCATGTCTTCGACTGTTTGCACATGCTATATTGTATACTTATGTTGTCTCTTTGATACTAACTTTGCAGTACATGTATTCCTGTTGTTCATCTTGTAGTTGCTCATCTGCAAGTGCATTTTTCGATTCAGAACTTCTGTCATTATGTCTTTGACTGCCATGTGTATACATACACCTATGTATGTATATATGTGCTGCTTTTACTTGCATCTATACTCTGGTGCATTCCTGTATATGCTTTGCTTTCATGCATTGCTGTGTTGGCCTGAATTGCTGCACTCGAGTTTTGTTACTTGAGTTGCTTTGTTGAGTTCCATTTGACTTGACTGTACTTGCAGTTGTGTAGTTGTTGACTACATCACCATATATCAATTGCTCGGCCTTTGGTTTCATGTGCATTGAATTTTCACCCTTTGTTGTTCATTTGGGCTGTTGGACTTGTTGTACATTGCATAATGCATTGCCTTGTTTGTTGAAGTTGTGCTTGCACACTTGCTATTTTTGGCTGCGCATATGAGTTGGCGAGGCAGTGCACACGTGTATGAATGTACATGTGTGTATTGCAGCCACTTATGGTTACATGTCCCTGTAATATCTATATGCACGACTTTGTGATGAATTCAAGTGTGAATGATGACGAACAACCCAAATAACTGAGGCAAACCATATTTTCAAAAATCGTATTTCATTTTATATTGCAAAAATATTTCTTTTTCAATTTTACTGCGTTAGTGAATATTTTTGCAGATTGCTTAGATGCTGGATTCAAACTGGAATGCAGTTGAAGACAAAATACGAGTGTGAGTGATGTGTAGTGAGGTTATCAATGTAAAAATATTTGTGATGTAATCGTGATGTAATCAAAAATGTATATGTATAGTGAGAGCATGAATTTGTACTATTCAGGATTGTAATAAATATTTGTTTGAATAAAATTTCTGTTTGAATTCAAAATCTGTGTAACTTGTTCTATTTGAATTCAAATTCAAATTCTATGTAATTTATTTTATTCAACAAATATTTATTTAATCTATGAAAAACAAAATAGTACATTACCAAATACATTTAAATGAATATATATGTTTATTATCATCAAACAAAAACATATAAGCACATATTCAACACGCTCATACCTATTAATACGCTCAAAACCGTTCTAGAGTACTACAGACTCTATTTCTAATGAGTACTCCCCACCAGAGCCAAGGTTCTCGCTTAACCTTCAGCTCTGATACCACATGTCACGACCCCCAAATCCGTACCCTATTGAGCTAACAATATTCTCCAACAGTTCAACTCAAAGTAGATGGAAATACGAACCATTTGGGTTAAAGGAGAAAGTGGTAGAAGAAGTAGAAAATTAACAACATCAGAATCTCACAATCGTAGTGGAACAAAATATAATAGATAACAACTAATCTTTACACAATAAAAAACTATATCTGTTTTATACATTACATCATCAGATTGCCTCACAATCCAAAACAATTACTAGACAGTTATATTAACTCGTCCTCACAAAATCTGACTATACAGCTTATACCGCACAGCGGAATATACTTCAAGTACGTGTGATACGTCTCGCCGTCCAGCTCGTCTCCTGAGGTCCATAGCATCCTATCCTAAATTTTATAATACTCGGTCTGAAGCGAGCATTATAATAAAATAACACCCGAGTCAGTCTGGAAAACCAACGTGAGAAAAATACACTCAATTTAATTATTAAAATTTTCAAAATCCTTTGAAAATCAAAGATATCTCATAAGACAATGCCATAAATAAACATTTTGGGTTTTTATTTTACGATATCCATAACATTTCTTATAAAATCCTCAATCAAACAGCCGAAAGTGTAACATTCATTAAATTCTAGCAATATTTGGCACTACAATCAAAACTATAAAGGCACGTAGGGAGAATGGATTTCCAACTAATGTCTAGGCACTGGGATACCACCTGTCAAGGTATCTATTCTAAATCAACATACCGAGGATCCACCCTGATCCTCTACAACGCAAGGCTAGACTACCCCTTACTGGATAGCCCGAATATGATCACCCCGTGATTGGTCTCAGCAACTACTCATACGGCCGAATAAAAAGGGACATGTAGACAGGGATGACCTTACCCTAATTGGTTGCTAGCCACTTAGCCTTGCTGCATATCCCCTGATTTTCAGTCATTCCCGGTTAATGAGGTTCGAGGCTCAGCGTTACCTTTTTTGAACACATCTCACTTAGAATGCTCATCGTCCTCCTGACGATGTTATGAAAGCATTCATCCATACAAGTCCATTTCGGGTCCAAGCGGAACCGAAGGCACTACTCCTACTACATCCATTTTGGAATCACCCTCAGGATTAGTAGCGATTACCCCTTGCACTTCACTGCTCCATCTCCGATTCCAAGCTCTTGTCTTAATCACGAAAACGTACTCGTTGGATCGAAGTGGTTTCCGGATGTCAAATCCGATCCCGGTCTCTTCGAAACAACGTTCTCTATTTCTTGGTAAAATCAACCCCGGTTCTTTAGGAAATACACGGATGAATATAAGATCGGAGTTCACCTCCTAACCGTTAGTGGACGGATTTTCTTATAAACGTCCTATAAGGACGAACGAGATTATACGTACAGTATAACAGCTTGAACAGTAACTGTACCATATAATTCCTGTACTCCCCTTAGATATTTCCAAAGTCATATTTGGGTCCAGATTTGATAGTCGGTTATTTAACTATAAAAAAACAATTAATTCAACCAATTACTTTGTTAACGCTAAAAATGTACGCTAACACCCCGATGTAAGTTGTAGTATAGTGAAAGCACCACCCGTTGGTACGGGAACTGAAAATGAGCAGAAAATAGCAGAGAAATAGTAAAGAGACAATAGTTTTTATCGTGGTTCGTCTTAAAGTCAAGCCTACGTCCACTTAATCTCTTTTATTGCTGATTTGATTACAACTTTTCAATGATTCTTTAGTTACAACATGATTAAGACGAATAGCTAGAACTTCGAAGTAGAAAGGCTCCTTGAATTCATGTTGAATGAGTTAGATCTTTCTCAAAGTCGTTGAAGCGTCTTCGGTGTTTGAAGTGTCGAAGGAGTCGAGAAAACAGCAAAGTATCGACGTTCCAGAAATGATCCAAAAGTCCTTTTCCTGGTGGAGTAGGCAGGGTATTTATTGTGAAAATCTAGAAGTAGTTCGTAGGTCGTGAGTGACCTAAGGACAAGCTATGGCTTAAAATGGTTGCGCTTGATCAACTGCTTCTGCTGGTAGGTTGTAGCGACCTAAGGGAGTAGAAGGCGACTTATATGGAGTGACATAGAAATGGTAGCAACTTAAGGTTGGGAGCGACCTATATGCAAGTGGCTTTACTCTGTTTTAACTCGCTAGGTCACTGGGCCTTTTAGGTCGTTAGGTCGCTAATCCCTTTGGGTCGTTAGGTCGCTAATCCCTTTGGGTCGTTAGGTCGCTAATCCCTTTAGGTCGTTAGGTCACTGCACTGTTATGTTATGTCGTCGATCTTCTTATATCATTAGGTCTCTTGCTTCTTAACTCGTTAGGTCGCTTGATGCTTAACTCGTTAGGTCGCTGAGTCCTTTAAATTGTTAGGTCGTTGAGTCCTTTAACTCGTTAGGTCGCTGATCCCTTTAGCTCTTAGGTCGTTGAGTCATGAAAAAGAGGAGTTAACACTTGCCCCTCGAAGCATATGCCTAGGTTATAGGTCGTGTGCTTCGATCTAACTCTGATAGGTCGTGAGCGACTCAAATAGCTCGTTAACTAGACCGCTTATCCGTCTTCTCCTCTTTCTCCTATGTAAGCTGTTAAACGTCTTTGTCCTCTTCTCTTTTTTGCTTATACTTTGCAGCCATTGTTGCATTCGAGCTTAGAAGTTAACACGAAATCATCTCCTTCTCATCCCCAATCGTTGATTTCAACAGCAAATTTAGGTAATTCCGATCATCTATCCGTCATGTTTACCATCGATTCCTCCATAATCAGCTCCACACAATTTTCGTTATCATGTTGTAAGACTATATTCTAATTCGCCCCTCGATTTTCGTCGAATCATTGGCAATTGCTTTAAAAATGAACCGGCTTAGGGTTTCACAGAGTTATTTGGTGAGTGTCTGAATTTGTGGAGTTAACGATGGTTCTTGGAAATTTGGAGGAGACGATGAGGCTTTAGGTGCTTGGAGGAGACGAAGGGATGTTTGATTAACGGGTTAGAGGATTTTAGGTTAAGGGATGTTTGGTTAACGGGTTAGATGATTTTAGATTAAGCTGTGGTGCTTCTGGTGATGCAAGGGTGGTGGACGCGTGGCAAAGTGTGAGTGGAGAGTAGGCCTTAGGGTTTTTAGATGGGCGAAAGCTCAGCATTTCCGAGTTTCTTTTAGAGCGATCCAATGAGTTGAGCGACCTAAGAGCCTTGCGACTTAAAGGAAGCTAAACGACTTTCGAACTTGCGACTTAACTTGCATAACATGCTTCTTTGGATGGGAAAACCCTCTTAACGACCTATCTCTGGGTCGTACTATGATCTGGGCGACTTAACCTCTTGCGACATAGCCTTCAGGTCGCTGGTGTACTCGAACGAGCTAACACTTAAACAAATATGCTTTGTATTGACTTAAAGCCTTACGCCATAACCCGTAGCATAACTTTAACTCGTAGGAGCATGAACAATAAACTCCATAACTCGCACGGAGTGACTTAAGGAAGCTTCGACCTATGCTAAGTCGTTTGAACTTGATTACTTGTAATACTTGACAACACTTAATTGAATCTTCAACCTGAACTGCCAGGATAAACTTCTTGAACATGTTGCATTTTTCCACAGATTGAATTAACTTCTAAGCTAACAACCTGTCAAACACAACATTTGCAGAAAAATAGGGCGAATATATAACCATTGACTGCCCACATCGAATGACAGATTAGTCGATAAAGAATAATCAACTTAATGGAATTACCCGAATGAAGTTCTGTGAATTAACAAGTTCAAGTGAAGTATTAAAGCAAAGCTAAATTAATCAACTAAAGATGATCTGCTTACATCAATACTGTACTTGGACTTAAAATAACAAGCTCTGAAACTTTATAATCGACAAATGCCAATTAGTTTAATTCCAGCTATATTTGCTTTTCTTTTTTAGTTTTGCACAACACTTCACACTTTTAGGAAATGTGCACCTTCATATTTGAATATCCAGTTTCTTATGTAGAATGACTTCTCAATGGATGCAAGAAGAGATAATAGAGCGGGCCGAAGAGGTCTTTCCAATAGCTGATCCCCTAGAGAATCCTCCAGAAAGAGTCACAACTTCATTGAGCCAACGGGCTTTCTATCAGCTATGCACTCAATTCGGCATCGCTGAAGCGGATGCTTTGCTTCTAGGGGTAACGACACTGCCGATAGGCCACCTCCTGGCTTCGTTGCCATCAACCGTAAAATATGCTTGAACGGAGCTATCCCCACATTCAACGATTTTCTTAGAGTGCTCCTTCTTCGGTTGACTATCTCTCCTTTCCAGTTACACCCTAACAGTCATGCCATTTTGATGGGATTGTGCGTATTTTACAGAAGGACACTCGACCGTCTTTCGAGCTTCGAAGAGATTTTCTATTTCTGCACATTTGCGAAGAACAAAGATCATCCTTCTATTACACTTATGAGGGGCGCAAGAAACCGTAGACTGATTACTGATCTTCCTGAAAGTGCCCACGGGTTTTTGAATCAGTTCTTCTTTGTTCGCTGCCCCTCGAGATTCTACGGCATCTAGAGAGTAGGAAGTAAGACTACTTATCTCCGTTTACTTGATTTTTGAGCCTTTGAAAACTCGAGTCACCAAGTGTTAACTTCATTCTTTACTTTTGCAGCAATTCCTCCTCCATCAAGAGATTCTAGCCATAAACCGACTTTTGATAGATTGAGTGTTGTAGCTGCCGAGGAGAGAAGTATTAAATTTCTACTAAAGGACGAGTTTTTGCACCAATTTGAACTTTTGCACTCTTCCCGATCTATTCAGCCCCGTGATGCCCCTAGTTCTCAGGCAGAAGTGTCAGATGCCCCAGTCACCGTGAAGGAATCTGCACCGAAGGAATCTATTGCTGAGGCTTCGTTGGTGAAATGCTCATGTTCCGTTGACGGTGCAGGATTATCTGGAAAATCTGAACTTCTCCAAGTTATTGAAGAAGAGGAACTTCCTCAACGTTCTGGGAAAGCTACTGGAGAAGCTGGAACTGAGAAAGAAAATCTTTTTATAAAGAGTGCAAAGTGTGTCGAGGAGGGCATGTCTCATTCCATTGAGCATGATGGCGATGTTGTCTTTGGGGGACTAAGTGACCTTATGGTGACTTCCCAAGAGCTTTTTAAAGATGACACCATCACGTCTAAGCTCACTTCTCCATCAATCATAGCAACGTCTGTTTTGCGGTCAACTCTACCGATCCAAGAATTGATTCCTAAGCCGAAGAGTGGTTTGTAGCTTGACGCGCGTAGTTCACACGCCACACACACTTAGGATTTTGGCAATTATGTGTACTTAGCTTCTTTATTTCGAAGATTTCTAAGCTTGTCTCTTTTTCACTTTCAGGTTCTCCAGTGGGACGCAGTGGTTCATACTACGACGACTTTCAACACTATGGGAGGCACGATTCTTACGACCCCAGGCGTTATTTTCCTGCCCCTAGAGAAACCAATGAGGAAAGAGCTGCCAGAAAAGCTCGCGAGAGGCAGACTTATGAGGAGCGGTATGGTAGAAGAGATGACCGCCATGACTCTCACCAAAGGGATGATGACTCTCATAAAAGAAAGTCTCACGACGACAAAGGGAAGAGTTATGAAATTGAAGAGTCCAGCAAGCAGGCCAAGCCCAGCGAAAGAACTTCAGTTGAAATCTCTAAAGTGCCCGCTACTTCTATTTCTTTGGACATCCCTTCTAGCTCCCCTGCCCTCAAAGAAGCTGAGATTCAAACAATCATCAATAGGTCTATGTATCAAGTTGAGAATGCTCCGCCTTCACTCCAAAGCCGGTTTCCAAATTGGTGTTTAAAAAGAGTACGCTTTGATTTGGACTTGGTCCCCATCGACAAACAGGCTATGTTAAGAAATCTTGATGCTGTTAGGCTTGACATTGAATTAATGTCCGGGTGGCAAAAGCTAGTCGATGAGCTTCAAAGAGTGAACCGTTTAAATCTCGAAGCTATGCTAACCATGGAGAGTGACAAATCTGAATGGCAAAAAGTTCTTGACCAGCACCACACGGAGATGAAGAACATCACTACATATAATGAGAAACTCGAAGCTGAAGTCAAGCAACTTAAAGATGACCTTGCTGCCTCTTCCACTTCTTGTACTCAAAAGTAAGAGGTGCTTCAAAGCAAGTAAGAGATTCCCATGCTAGTCAACGAGATGCTGAGGCTAGACTTGACGCACAACACAGAATTATGGAAAGATACCGCAGTGATGTTGCTCAACTGTGGCAAAAGACTAGCTCCTAAGACTTGGAGATTGAAATGTTAAAGACTCAGCTTTCTAAAGTTGAAAAAGAGCGCGACGAGGCCATTGCTGGAAAAGCAGCAGCTGAACAATCTCATGAAGAGACAAAGGCCAACGTCAGTTGTACTTTATTCGAGTTCTACATTCACACCGTCTTGGGGCATGGCAGTCTCTCATTTGTGGGGCCAAAGTGTGAAATTACCCTGGTGGAAGTGTGGGAAGAAGCAGTTGAAATGCTTAAAGGTGCCGGCTATGCTGAGGTGGGTCTCGAGGCTCATTTTTTGGACGATGAAGGTCAAGCCGCCCTTGCGAGAGGGAAAGAACAACACGCCAAGGAACAAGGCGAAGCAGTGGAAAGAGAGCATTTAGGGAAGGTACCTTTGACCGACCCAACTCATCCTTCGGCTTCGGTTGACGTCGACATTATTGGCTCTAGTTCTCATTCTCCGCCTCCTGCCAAAGCCGAGACCGAAATTACAACTGCCCACACTGACGCCCAGGAAGACATCGAAGCCCACAATTTTGAAATCGACGTGATAAAGCCAACTCCTCCAGGTAACTTCAACACTGATCTAGCTCAAGTGGACTACTTGTTTGCTTCACATGAGTTTAATGAACTTCTTGATTATTACTTAAACCTTGACGTGCCACTATCTCCTCTTTTTGCAGGAAATATTGACGCTCAATTCTTCTTCTTCTATAGTGAAAACAACAAGTACTGCACAAGCTTCGCCTCCTCCAGCTGTTGCTCCCTCGTCTTTTCAAGTTACTCCTTCTCTTGCTCCCCAACCAGGGTCTCAAGAAGAACAGATAGAAGCTCTTCAAGGCTTGGATGACCTGGCCGCTTCGCAAGAGCTGAAAACTGAAGGGCTTGAAGAGGGTGAGAGGACCTCGGAGGAATTCACTGCCAACGATACAAAGTTGATTGATCTTATTGCTCCGGGCATCAAATCTTCTTCAAAGAAGAGGGGAAAGCGTGGAGTTTCGAAGAAAAGGAAGGAGACTTATGCTGGTGTTGAGAAAGCAAAAGAGGACCCGATTGCGCCTCGTTCTCCTCCTTCCCCGACCCGTTCAAACCGACTTAAGAAGTTAACCATTAGGCCGGGTGAAGGCTCCAAAGGCGGAGGGAAGACGAAGTGATGGGTCCGGCTTTATTCTTCTTGTTTTGCTTTTTGCTTTTTGCTTGTATTAACCGGAAATTGTGCGGGTACCCGCCCCCGCTTTTTGAAACCTGCACATGTATACAGATTTTTATAATATGGAATAAAATGATTCTTTTTACTTGTACAAACTTTTGTCTGTATGTATAT
Source organism: Allium cepa (assembly GCA_030765085.1). Taxonomy (NCBI): domain Eukaryota; kingdom Viridiplantae; phylum Streptophyta; class Magnoliopsida; order Asparagales; family Amaryllidaceae; genus Allium; species Allium cepa. The sequence continues at coordinate 33,145,758 of CM060929.1, forward strand.
ATGCATTTATTCCTTTTTATCACACAAGTTTCTTTATTTTCCATGTATGATATTGCAGTGAGCTTGTGGTATGTTGCTTGAGTGTCGCTTTTATTAATGTGGATATATTATATTGCCCCCATACCACGGCTTATTGCAATCTTCTCCATTTTGAGAAAACTTATACACTTACTTTGGAGAATAATTCTTCCACTTTGAGAAGATTTGTACTCTTACTTTGGAGAATACTTCTTCCATTTTGTGGAAATATTATTCTACTCTAGTAGAGTGTGCTTTGTATTGGAGAAGTTTTCTTTATTTTTTGTTTAAAAAAGTTTTTACACTTCTCTTTCGGAGATGGTCACTTTTATTTTGATAAGTGGATTCCCCTACGCGGTGAACTGGGCCTCCGGAAAGGGCTTTGATTTGTTTGTGCCTCCGAAGAGGGCTTTTTGTTTGTGCCTCTAGAGAGGGCTTTTGTTTGTGTCTCTGGAGAGGGCTTTTGTTTATGCCTCTGGAGAGGGCTTTTGTTTGTTTGGGCCTCCAAAGAGGGCTTTTTGTTTGTGCCTCTAGAGAGGGCTTTTGTTTGTGCCTCTGGATAGGGCTTTTTGTTTTTTCCCTGTATGCGGGGAAGCGTGCCTCCGAAGTGGGCTTTATTTTTTCCCTTTACGCGGGGAAGCATGCCTCCGAAGAGGGCTTTATTTTTTCCTTTACGTGGGGAAGCGTGCCTCCGAAGAGGGCTTTTGCCTCCGAAGAGGGCTTTGGCACTCCAACTTGGTGAAGTGTGCCTACGAAGAGGGTGTTTGCCTCCGAAGAGGGCTTTTGCCTCCGAAGAGGGCTTTGGCACTCCAGCTTGGTGAAGTGTTCCTCCGAAGAGGGCTTTGTTGGTCGCCTAGAAGGTTGCATCTCACATTTGAGTGGATCCACGGGGAAGACGCAAGCTACCTAACTGGATGTTTGTTTGCACAAACGATCGCAATTAACTAGCAAGGGCCTGGAACCTTCATGTTAGGAAGGTTCCCTCCGGTGGTTCCATCAACCCTTTTGGTTGAAGCACAAGATTCCATTCTGGCTATTCTTTTTCTGCTTTCCCACCTCTTTCCACCATCTGCCACTCAGCGATTCCTTGTTATCGTTTCCAAGCACATGTTCCCTTCTTTGCAAGTTGTTTGCTTTTTTGCAGAGAAGTGCATTTCATTGTTAAGTAAATCCACGGGACAGATGCAAGCTACTTGACCGGATGCCCGTTTGCACAAACGATCGCAATCAGTTAGCAATGCCTGGAACCTTCACGTTTGGAAGGTGCCCCTCCGGTGGAATCACCAACTATTTGTGAGAAGCACTTTTGATGTAGGAATTGAATGTGGAATTTTTTGTGGCTTGACATTTGCTTGTTGGGTGATTTGTAGGAATCGCTTGGCCTTGTGATGTGTTGAATAGATAAGCTTCACTTTGATAGCCTGCATTATTAAATCGACATTTTAGCAATATATTTAAGATACATGCACATTGAAATGAGACAGGCATTTTATAGTAATAAAGAACACAAGATTTATAGTGGTTCGGCCAAGAATTGGGCCTACATCCACTTTATAGTTCTTATTATTGATTCAGACTGCTTTTACAATGGTTTACAATACAAGAATGATACATCCATAATCATTTTACAAATTTAAGCATAACTTCTAAGTAAAATATGGACGCAAGTGATTGATGTTCCAGGCTCTCGGAATCAGATCTCCTTCGACAATTGTGAGTTTGAAAGTGCCATCGAGAAGTTTTTTGCCTATGACATATGGTCCTTCCCAGTTTGGCCCAAACACTCCTATTGCTGTGATGACCCTTTTCAAGACTAGATCCCCAATTTCAAAGCTGCGTTGGCGAACTTTAGAATTGAAGTGCCTGGCTATTCTTTGCTGATGGGCCGCAATTCCGAGCTCAGCTTCTTTCCTTCTTTCATCAAGCAAATCGAGTGCTTCAAGTTGCAGCTTTTCATTTTCAGCTTGGTTGAAACGAATTCTCCTGTGTGAGGGGACCTCTATTTCCACCGGAATCATTGCTTTTGAACCATATGCCAATGAGAATGGAGTGTGCCCGGTCGTAGTTTTGTGAGTAGTTCTGTATGCCCATAGTGCTAGTGGAAGCTTATCGACCCAACCACCTTTCGCTTTTTCCAGCTGTTTTTTGATGGTTGATTTGATAACTTTTTTTACAGCTTCCACTTGCCCGTTTGCCTGCTGATGAGCCATTGCTGAGAAGTTTTTTTGGATCTTGAATCGGTTGCAAAAGTCCTGGAACTCTTCGCTTTCGAATTGGATACCATTGTCTATGATTATCTTTTAAGGCACACCATACCTGCAAATGATATTCTTAGTCACAAAGTCTATCATCTTTTTAGAGGTAATAGTAGCTAGCAGTTCAGATTCAGCCCATTTAGTGAAATAATCAACAGCAACAATAGCATATCTGATTCCGGACTTGGCAGTTGGCAAAGGCCCGATAAGATCTATTCCCCAAATGGAAAATGGCCATGGACTGACCATCTGTGTTAGCTCGGTGGAAGGTGCTCTTGGGATTTTTTCAAATCTCTGGCATCTGTCACACTTTCGGGAGTAGTTAACAGCATCTCGATTAATGTCTGGACGAAAATACCCATAGTGGAGAATTTTCTTTGCTAGATTTTGACCGCCTGAATGATCCCCACACTCTCCTCCGTGCACTTCAGCTAAAATTGTCTTAGCTTCTTCCTTGGTTACACATCGGAGTAATGGCATCGAGAACCCCTGTCTGTAAAACCGGCCGCCTTGAATTATATATCTCGAGGCTTTTCTTAACAATTTCTGGCGCTCTTTTGAATTTTCTAGAAGGGAGCCGTTGAGTAGATAATCCTTGATCGGAGTCATCCATGACTCCCGCTCTTGAGATATATCCATAATCCAGTCAATATCCATCTCATCGGTACTTGGAGCTAACAAGACTTCCAAAGGTACCAATCCCAATAATTGAGCTTCGCCAGAGCTTGAATATTTTGCGAGAGAATCTTCCTTCATGTTCTCTTCCCGGGGTATATGGCTTATTGTACAATGATCAAAATAATTAAGAAGCTCCCAGGCCTTTGACAAGTAAGTAGGCAGATTTCCTCCTTTAGTTTGAAACTCTTTCTTGACTTGGCACACAATAAGCTGGGAATCACTGAAGATCTACAACACTCTGATGTTTAGTTCTTTAGCAATTCTCAATCCGGTGATAAGAGCTTCATATTCTGCTTCATTATTCGTCGAAGGAAATTCTAGTCTCAATGCATAGCACAATGATCGCCCTTCATGCGTTTCAAGCACAACCCCAGCTCCAGAACAACAGTCATTTCATGCACCATCAACATATAATTTCCATTAGATCGAGATGTCATTAGTCACCTCTTCCTCAATGTCACCTTTATCTGTGTATTCTGCAATGAAGTATGCTAAAGCTTGTCCATTGATTACTCTTCGGGGATGGTAGGTGATATCATACTGGCTGAGTTCAATATTGCACTTCAGAAGACGATCGAAGTTTCAGGGCAAAATAGGACTTGCTTGAGCGGTTGATCAGTTAGGACTTTAATAGGATGAGGTTGGAAATATGGCCTCAACTTTTTGGATGCAATCAGTAGACAATAGGTGAGATTTTCCAGCTTTGAATAATTCATCTCTTTCCCAGTGAATCTTTGCTGATATAATAAACCGGGCGTTGAACTTTTGCGTCTTCCCATACCAGTGCTTCATTGAGAGCATGAGATGAAACCGCTAAATATATGAAAATATCTTCATCATTACTGGGCTTAGAAAGTATTGGAGGAGTTTCCATGTGACGAATCAGTTCATCAAAATCTTTCTGGAGTCCATTCAAATTTTTTCTTTCCTTTCTTCAGAGCATCAAAGAAGGGAATGCATTTGTCAGTGGCCCTGGAAATAAAGCGACTCAAAGCAGCGACTTACCCGTTGAGGCTTTGCAATTCCTTCTTTGTCCTAGGGGCTTTGACTTCTCTTAAGGCAGTAATCTGAGCAGGATTGGCTTAAATGCCCCTAGCACTCACAATGAAACCAAAAAAATTTCCGGACTCTACCCCGAATGGGCATGTCAATGGATTTAGCTTCATCTCATACTTTCTGAGAACAGCAAACATTTCTGCCAAATGATCCATGTGGTCTACTGCCTTCTTCGATTTCACCAGCATATTATCAACATGTACTTCCATAGTCTTGCCAATCTGGGGCTTGAACATGGCATTGACAAGTCTCTGAAAAGTTGCCCCTGCGTTCTTCAGTCCGAAGGGCATGACTTTATAGCATTAAAGACCAACGTCAGTGATGAAACTTGTGTCCTCCTGATCTGGCTCATGCATCATGATTTGGTTATATCCAGAGTAAGCATCCATAAAAGACAATAGTTCATGTCTGGCTGTTCCATCCACCAACTGATCAATCCTGGGTAACTAGAAGCAGTCTTTGGGGCATGCTTTGTTCAAGTCTGAAAAATCGATGCATACTCTTAACTTTCCATTTGCTTTTTTAACCAACACCGGATTAGAAACCCAATTTGGATAAGTGGATTCTCTGATAAAGCCATTTTCCATGAGCCGGTCTACTTCTTCTTTTAATGTTGCCGACCTTTCAGGACCCTGGGTTCTTCTCTTCTGCTTGACGGGTGTGAATTTCGGATCAATATTCAAAGCATACACCGCGATTTCTGGAGATATTCCACACATGTCGGCATGACTCCAAGAAAATACATCCAGGTTTGATTTCAAGAATGATATCAACATATTCTGAACTGTCACACCAAGTTGTGAACCCACATTCAGCACCTTGTTTGGATCTTTGAGGTCAACATGTATTGGCACCATCACTTCCACCGGCAACGCTCAATTCTCCCCTGCACCGGTTTTTCTGGGATCAATCTCTTTCGCGCACCACTATGTTCACCAGTGCAAGGTCCACCCTGTAATTGCTACAAGGTGGGTTCTTTGATGCAAAGGGGAGCTGCCGCACCCTTACCCATCTCTCTTTTCTTCGTCTCTCGTAGCTCTGTGAAATAGCATTCTCTCCCGGCATTCTGGTCCCCCTTCACAACACCAACTCCATTATCGGTGGGGGATTTCATAGTCAGGGACCAGGGGGCGAGAATAGCCTTAAATGCGGCAAGAGCCGGTCGGCCCAAGAAGGCATTATAAGCAGATAATTCATCAACTATCACAAAAGTTTGCTTTCGGACCACCTTCTTTTCCCCTTCTCCAAGTTCTACAAATAGGTCAATAGTCCCAACAGGCTGTTTTAGTTCTCTAGTGAACCAAACAATTTTTTGTGAAGAAGCTTGGACATCAGCCATGGGAATCTTCATCTGATCAAATGTCTTTTTGAAGAGGATATTGCAAGAAGCATCGCAGTCCACAAGCACCCTTCTTACAATGGCTGGTCCGATGCCTGCAGAAATCACTAAGGGATCTATGGTGGGAGCCTCAACACCAACAGAATCCCTGGCCCGGAAAATGATGTCATCATTAAAAGTTCTCTGTTGTTTTAATGGTGTAGCATCTTCCAAAACAAAAACACTTTCCTCAGCTGGAGCATATCTCAAAGCATGAGCATATCTTTCCATCTCACCCCAACTTCTGCCCGCTGCGTGAGGACCCCCTGTGATAACGTTAATGATAGGCCTCTTAGATTCATGCGTTGTAGCTCTCTCACCTGAGCCCGAATGATGAGCAGGAACTTGTTGCCCTTGAGTAGATGGGCTCGGGTCACTTCTGTTTCTCTTTACATATTGTTGCAATTTATTCTGTCGTAGCAACTCTTCAATCAAGTTCTTTAAATGGCGACATTCATTAGTGTCATGGCCAGGTTGATTGTGAAACCGACAGAATCTCCCATTATGAGCGGCATCTTTCTCAGGCTTTATCTTAGGGGGTTTGGGATATTCAACAGTATCCTTGGTTGCAAAGAAGATATTTTCTGGAGTGTTAGTTAAGGGAGTGAAATCTGAAGGTCTAAAGTGGCAGGCTTTCTTCGCATCCTTCTGCTTTTTCCCGCCGTTATTCTCCCTCTTCTGGCCATGAGATTCTTTCCTGCTAGAAGTAACAGTGTTATTCTCAACCTCAGTCGCAACTACTTTTGCCGACACAGGAAGGCTTTCTAGGCGCATGAATTCATCGGCCTTTTTGTAGAACTTTTCAAGCGAATTTGGCTCTTTCATCTTCAGCCATTTCCCAAATTCACTTGATTTATCAATAGCTCGCATTAAGTAGGTCAGAATCATTCGAGGCTCTGCATTATCAACCTCGGCCAAGGCTATGTCAAAGCGGTTGAAGAAAGATCTGATAGACTCTCTTGGGTTTTGTTCAAGGCTGGAAAGTGACATTATATCCTTAGCCTTCGAAGAATATAAACTGAACTGGTCTTTGAACTTTCAAGTTAGATCCGAAAACTGATCCACCGATCGAACTGGCAATTTTGTGAACCACAGCAGGGCCACTCCCTCCAAATATACCAGAAAGTATCTGCATTTGATCTCATCCATTGCCCTGGCACATGTCATATGCCAGTCATACTTGTACAAGAACTGGTTGGGATCATTTGTTCCCCGATAAGCTGGAATAGTGCGGGGAACAAACTTCTTTGGAAATTCAGCTTTTAGGATCATTTTAGTAAAGAGAGTCTTGCTTGGAGCAAACCCCCAGTCCTTTTCATCTTCTTCCCTTTGCATACTTTCTTCCATAGTTTGTCGAACCATTCCCGAGAGGTACTCCTCATCTTTTAGAAGCCCCGCGGGACAGACGTCGGCTACTTTTTTGGAAGTTTGCCTAGACAAACGTTCGCAAAAAGTTGGCTGCAGCCTTGAACCTCTGGTTTTGGGAGGTGCCCCTTCGGCGGTGCCAGCTGCCCTTTGAGGAATACTCTTTCCTTGAGAATCACGAACATCTTCGGCAAAGGTTTCTTCATTGTTTTCCGGTTGACGGTTAAATCCAAGCAAAGCATTTAACCTATCCAACATTAGAGTGTTCTCTGCTTCCATTTGTTGATATAGCCCAGACACTACGACATCCAACTTTGCCCTTGTGACTCCAACACTAGGAGCCGCTTCATTTGACACGGGAGAGGTGGCGGTGTTGTCACAAGTATCTCCAGATCTAGCAAATCTACGTTTTCTTCCAGGAGCCATAATCTCAGATAAACTTCTGGTTCTTAAAGAAAGTCGTTCAATAAATCTTTGTGGAGCAATGATGAGAGCACCCTGAGTTCGAGTTCTCAGTGAAAGCACCAAAAATGTTAACGCTAAAAATGTACGCTAACACCTCGGTGTAAGTTGTAGTATAGTGAAAGCACCACCTTTTGGTACGGGAACTGGAAATAAGCAGAAAATAGCAGAGATATAGTAAAGAGACAACAGTTTTTATAGTGGTTCGGCTTAAAGTCAAGCCTACGTCCACTTAATCTCTTTTATTGCTGATTTGATTACAACTTTTTCAACGATTCTTCAATTACAACACGATTAAGACGAATAGCTAGAACTTCGATGTAGAAAGGCTCCTTGAATTCATGTTGAATGAGTTAGATCTTTCTCAAAGTTCGTTGAAGCATCTTCGGTGTTTGCAGTGTCGAAGGAGTCGAGAAAACAGCAAAGTATTGGCGTTCCAGAAATGATCCAAAAGTCCTTTTCCTGGTGGAGTAGGCAGGGTATTTATAGTGAAAATCTAGAAGGAGGTCGTAGGTCGTGAGCGACCTAAGGTTTGGTCGTAGGTTGTGAGCGACCTAAGGGACAGGCTATGGCTGAAAATGGTTGCGCTTGATCAACTGCTTCTGCTGGTAGGTTGTAGCGACCTATGGGAGTAGAAGGCGACTTATATGGAGAGACTTAGAAGAGGTAGTGACTTAAGGTTGGGAGCGACCTATATGCAAGCGGTTTTACTCTGTTTTAACTCGCTAGGTCGCTGGGCCTTTTAGGTCGTTAGGTCGCTAATCCCTTTGGTTCGTTAGGTCGCTAATCCCTTTGGTTCGTTAGGTCGCTAATCCCTTTAGGTTGTTAGGTCGCTGCACTGTTATGTTATGTCGTTGATCTGCTTAGATCGTTAGGTCCCTTGCTTCTTAACTCGTTAGGTCGCTTGATGCTTAACTCGTTAGGTCGCTGAGTCCTTTAAGTTGTTAGGTCGCTAAGTCCTTTAACTCGTTAGGTCGCTGATCCCTTTATCTCATTAGGTCGCTGCGTCGTGAAAAAGAGGAATTAACATACTTTATTTCCACTGAAAACACCAAGTCTTACAAAATTAGATTTTTATAATTAAATCACTTTACCCAAAGTATACTTAAGACATTTAAAAATAAAACCACTTAAATCACTTTACTCAAAATAATAGTTACAATATCCTATAATAATTTTCCAAGTAAAACTTAAGCCACGAACTATTTTTAAAATAAATTTTTTATATAATGTATCAATATTAGAAAATTTTCTTTAAAAATGTAGTGCTAATTTAACCTTTAAAATAATTACGACTAAAATAAATTTGAAAGATATTTACTTTAAAATTCTAAAAGAATTAAAAATAATAAATTTCTCTAAAACATTCTTTTAAAACAATTTTAGAACCTTAAAGTTATACTAAGATATCTTCTTTTATAAAAATGTACTTAGCTTTTCAGAAAATAAACTTTCCAACTTTTACATAAAAATCTCCTTTTAAAAATCATAATATTAATTTACTTTTAAAAATAATTAACTACTATAATTAACTAAAATAATTATTTACTTTTCCCTTTAAAGAAATAAAATAATAAATTTTCTAAAACATTCTTTAGAAACATCTTTAAACCTCTTGTTCTTACGTAGAAATTTTCCTTTGAAAATATACTTAGTTTTCCAGGAAAGTACACTTTCTAGCTTTTAAAAATAAAATCACCTTTTTATTTTTAAAAAGAACCTTTCTTATAAATTCCAACCGGAAATCTATACTTTCAAATTTATCCACTTATAAATGTTCCGCTTATTTATAAACCCAGTTATAAATTTCTATTCCTCATCATCCTTTAAATCACCGTTTCCAAAACACTTTATCGATTTCAAACCGAATTTCCTGAGTCAAATTCCCTTTAAAATTTATCTCTTGATTTATCCAAAATCAATTCCAAAATCCATTAATACCAATTCACTCTTTATTATGACTGAAAATCCTTATTTAAATCTGAAACATCAATTTCATTCTTTATTTCAAAAATTTTGTTTTCATTTCCTTTAAGAAATCAATTCATTTTGTTTCTATATATTTAAAATACCAAATTATATTCATCTAAACCATAGCATCAAATAACTTAAATTCCTATTCAATTCTATCATAGGATATCAAATAACATTTCGCTGATTATGGAAACAATATTAATATTTTGAGGAATCCAATTGGATCCCGCTAACTTGTTTCCCTGCATTCATAGATGTTAGCATAATATAAAATACCAATCCCGCTTCAAGGCGCGATATCGCAGTATAAAGGGTCATCCGCTATTATGTAGGGCGCATAGGGTCTCATCCGCTATATAAAGCTAGAAATTAATCACTCCAATATATATATATATATATACACTATTATATAATATACCATATCGAGACTGATAATAAATCATCAATTCAAGCAATCAAATCAAAATTTTAAACTTTAATTATTTAAATTTAATGTTAATCCAAATGAGTAGGATTAACTCACCTTAGACCGTTGTTTAAAAATCCCCTTCAACCGGCTTGTTTCTCGATTTTTGACCTTGTATAAACAATAAATGATTTATTAATATTCGAACAAATCGAACAATCAATTACGGTTTAATGAATTTATCCTAATCTAATCATTTAAATTCAGACAAATATTTTCCTTTACAAATCCTTTAGTAAGTTAAAATGGTTAAATAGGTTAATAAAACAAATAAATCATCAAATCCATTGTTTTTAAAATTTTAAGTAATAAGTTAAAATGTGTATATGTATATTTTATTTTCATTCTCGAAATAGATATAAAAATAATCTATATATACGTCTAAAAATCAAAATTTCTATATAACCCTTATATATTTTCTCTTCCAAAATCTTATGTAAATTTTCTATACATATATATAAATTTAAACTCTGCAAATTGAAAACTAGACAGTAAACATTCTTTACTGTAAAATTATATTTTTTTTCAAACTATATAAAAAAAGATTTAAATTGAAATAGCAAATACCTCACTCTCACTCGCGTCGCCACTGGCGCCACCACCATCGACCGGCCTAGCGAACGACTTTAGACGATCTATACCTTGTTGAAACCCATCGTGAATGATAACCCTAGCTTCCAATGCCCATCGCGCTTCTCCACCACTTGACACCGCATCCCAGTCGACGTTACAGCGCCTCTACTTCGGCCATCAAATCACGACAGCCGCCACTCCTCATACCCGCGAGCCCTATCACTGCCGAGAACGAACGCCTCGATTCGATTGAGCAATGAGTTGATTTGAATTGGAAAGGAGCGGCCATTTTCTTCGCTTCGAGTCTACTTTTATTTTATTTTGAATCTCGGCTGTTTGATTTTTCCGGTTTTTGATTTTGAATCTCCGCCATTATAATTTTTTGACTGAGGAAAGGAAGCTGCATTTTAAAATAAAGATGCGTTATTATATTTTTTTTTTGAAAAAGACGCGTGTAAAATCAGGGAGAACACGTATTTGCAATTTCTTTACGTGTTTAATTTGTCTATTGCATGTGAATATATATATATATATATATATATATATATTTAATTTAAATTCAAATTCAAACCATCTCGATTTACACAGTCTAAAATTTCGAACTCCTATCAAGGCGTGCCGCTAGGCATTTATAATGTTATACCCCTATTCCAAATGCAATGGAAAAGGTATTCAGTCCTAACTCGATCGTGTGGAGAAGATATCTTTTTAGATATGGTTATTTATACTGAATTTGATATAAATTTCAACGCATTTGCAACGACTCAAAATTTTCAACTCGAAAATTCAACACCAATATGTTCACTGTAGAAGTGCCGAGTAATCGAATGCCGGAAATTCCAAATTGTTAGGGTTAAGAAGAAAAAGGTAGAAGTAGAAACAGAAAACAAAATCACAGAATCTCACATTCACAGTGGATCAAAATATAAAATAAAAATAGCAGCATTTACATAAAGAAAGCTGCAAATGTCAATTTACATACAATATACAGAGTACAACAAAATTGGATGGTTGCAACAACTTGTCCAAGAAAACAATCAATACAACTCCAATACACAGCGGAATATACTCCATACGTTCTTGCCATTGAGCTCGCCACCTGAGCTCTAGAACGTCCTAACCTGAAAATCTGTAATATTCGGTCTAACCTGAGCATTAACATAAAGTAACACCCGGGTCAGGCTTGAAACCAGCGTGAGTAAACCCAAATAATTGAAATACTAAGTTACAAAGCTTATTTGAATACCAAGGTGACTCATTTATCACTACGAGTTTGTATGTTGTTAAAGCCAACACTTATTTCACAAAATGTATCTAAGTTCTGTTACCTAGTTTAAATGGACAAGTTTACCTAATTTATTCATTCTAGCCTATTTGATTCTATAATCAATCTATAACGAATTTGTAGATTACCAAACAAAATGGTTACGGGTATTGTTGATATCTGACCCCGGTCTCTTTGAATCCAATGTCATCTTTAAAGCCAAGTTGTTTAAGTAAACACAATTCAATTCTAAGTTCAGAATGTCATATTTACAAAGTAATGTATTACAGATAGAAAATCCACATTATCAAAGTTCAACCAAAGCATTTCATATCATTGAACATCACAAATTACATATCAGAGATAACAAACAATCCAAGGCATTCAATTCAGGTTTATCATTCATAAGAAAGATTAATTAGATCACCATTTCTAATTAATTTAATTAACATAAGTTAAAGTTCAATTAATTACCTTCAAATCCTACTTAATTAACATTAATTAATTTAAAACCATTATTATTATTTTAATTAATTATTGACAACAGTTAATTAATCTATAATTACTTAAGACCTTAATTATTTAAAGTTAAACCATTTATCTTGATCATTACTTCATTATCATTTAAATCTTATTTAAATTAAATGCTTGAAATTAATTTATACATAATCACTTGAGACCTTTGATTAAATAAAAATTGATATACTTATCTCAATCACTTACTTAATTCAATCATTATTAAATTCCATTTGAAAACACTTAGGAATTAATTTATTATTATCCTAATATATAATTATTTCAAACCAAATCAATTAATTTTATAAACATTTAATCTTTTAAAAAAATTAACCTTTGTACTTGTTTAAAAACTTGTCAAATACTTTTTTGCTTGAAACTTTGTACATTTTCTTATGCCTTAAACTTTGTTAACATTTTCTTTTATTTGCTTTATTTTTAAATCCTGTTTAATAGTTGCTTTTTATAAACCTAGTTAACATATTTTGAAAACTTGATTAACTAAACTTACTTTTGATTTAAACCTATATTTCTTGTTTCTTTTATAACCTGGTCATGTTTCTCTTTTAAAAACCTAGTATCTTACAAAAACAAACCCGAGCCAAAACAATCTACCTGATCCAAACCTCGAGTCCACTACTCATATTCTCATGCACGACCCCGCGCTCAACCTCTTCTTCCTCGATCCTCAAATCACTCAGCAACATCATATACATAAGGTAACTCGTGCACATGCACACAAGTTCTGACCAACTCTGATCGATGCTCTAACCACCAACAAGTTGGCGATCTTCCCCTGAGTTGTCTCGGCCACCCAGATCAATGATACCCATTAGAAATCGAAAACGAGCAAGACGACACCTCATCGAACCCAATCCAATCGACGAATACCCTCTCACACCGCCGCCTTCGATCGCCTGCGACCTCGCGATCACGACCAGTCCTCCGCCACTTGCCTACACTTCTAATCCCCCACCTACGATCAACTCCGGTTTACCCGCGACCTCGACTTCATCATCGTCCAAAATAGGTTATAAAACCCTAGTTCACAGTTGATAAGCTACCACGGTGAACTAGAAATTCTCTGAACATTTTCCAACGATCTCCAGACTTCCAGCTTCCTCCATTAACGATCCCGACAACCATCTCTTCCCCGGTCGCAAGAAAACGACGAAAATGCAATCCCTGTTCAACTCAAGAATTATACTCAAACCCAGACTTAAAAATTATGGTATGTTTATTGAAATTCATCATTTTTCAATACAAATCAGTTTATATAATTAAACTTGGAATTTTAAAATTCAAATTTTTGACTTGAATTTCTTTTCTCTGACATTTCTTATTTCCAACAATCCTACCTATTAATTACACTTAACAATATTTTTAAAAATCAAATTTTGTTATTACAAATAGATTTCCCTTAAAGATCTGACCCTAAAAGTGTTTACAAAAGAGATATGAATTTATATAAGGTATTCTTGAGCCTGTAGAACATACAGAGGCTTGTATACATATACATAGATATGCACATAACTATTCATAGTAATTCATCTAAATTCCAGGTAAAATACATCCATGCAAACATTATTCACAACATTACTTCACACATTAGCACATGCATCAAAGTATAGACACGGATTTGATTTAAAATGGTTGTTTACTCACCTGAATATTGATTAAACAGAGACAGAGCCTTATTTTTGAAAATCTGGAAAATTGATTTTGAACTGCAACTAAATTTTTGATCCGTAACTTGATTTACTCTGATCTGATCTTGAATCTGAATTTGAATCTAATTTGTTGAGATGAATTTGCATGCTTTTGATCGGGTTGAAAACTTGAATCATTGAAACTTGAAATAGTTTTGATTTTCTTTTGGTTTTATTTTTATTTATTTTTTAGAAGAAAGAATGACAAAGGATTGGGAAATGAATATGAAAATATTTGAACTGAATACAGCCTATTCTCTCAACATTATTAATATATTTCAATTTAAAGAAAACAATTTGCCACTTGTTATTTTGCATGTTGCTCTAAGCTAAAAATGTCAAAACCTATATTGAATAATTTCTTATTTCTTGTTAATATATGTTTTATGTTTTTAAATTTATACTTATTATGTTTATCTCATTAATTTCAAAAGACATATATATTAAAGCTTTTTATTTATTCTTGTTTAATCTTTCCTTAAGTTATTACTATCTCAAATAATAACTATACATAAAGATTTATCATTAATATTTTGAAAATATAGAATTTTAACTTTAAATATCCTTTGAGAATTGTTATATCGAATTGAAATCAATGCTTCCTAAGCACAATATATATATATATATATATATATATATATATATATATATATATTAATTAGAAATATCTTATGTGAATTTTTGATATTATATGTATCCACACTTTAATAAACTTCTATATATTCTACTTATATATTTATTAATTTACTATAAGATTTATCATTTTCAAATATTTATAATTCAACATTTATTATTGTTTCAAATCCATTTGTATACATCCAGATATTTTTAATTATCAGAATCTTATTTGTTCAACTAAAAAAAATTAGTATCTCAATACTAAAAATCAGTTAATTACCCAATTACCAGATGTCCAAAAATTCGGGTTGTCACATTCCTCCTCCTTTAAAACTTTTCTTCCTCGAAAAGGAACGAATCTAGAATTTTATTAAAATGATTATTATCAGATTAATTACTCTTTGAACATTTTTAAATATAAACATTTTTTTAAAACACTGTAAAATCTACATAATATTACCAAAATAGTTTTTATAAAAATAGTTTTTATAACTCGATGTTTGAACAAGTCCATCCTTGTACTCACAAAATTCGGTCATACGTTGATCGGGCGTAGGACTGGAAATCTATAAGTACTTGATAAATCCGTTTTCAACACCTAGTGAAAATACTTGGAAAATATTTTGTGAAAATATAGAAATCCTTTTAAAAATAAAAAAAACATTTTTAAAAAAAATAGAAAACATTTTTGGTGAGAATGCTCTAGAAATCGTCTCCCCCTCCATGGTCGCAGTTAGCCCGATGATTACGTCACCATCATGGCAAAATCATAGAAAACTATAGGCCTCTGCGCCCCTCAATTACACCATGGAACCGCCACAGACCGCAACTACACCCAGGGTTATGTCGCCATCATGGCAAAAACCCATGTAACTGTAGGCGTTAGCACCCTCGAATTTCACTGCCAAATGAAACTTCACCACTCCTACATAGATCACAGACTACATCAGTCGAGTCCCAATGTAGCTTGTAGGCACTTACTGCCACACAACTTTAACTATGTCTTCATAGGTCGCAGTCTACCGATGTTATGTCGCTCTCCCAATGAAACCAAACATAGACCTTTGCCCCTTGATTTCCGCTATGGTGTGCGGTTGATCGCTGTTACATCGAGTTACACTGTAGTCACAACATAACCCCATTGTCTCTGTGGGCATCGGCGCCCTTGACTTTCGCAACCCCAACACAATCCTTAGGAACTTCAGTTTGTCCGGATTTCCTCCCAGAATAAAATTTAGAACCGCCCATAGGGCTCAAGGCAGAACTACTCTATGGATCTCCTACTAGTTCATTTAAATGGGAGCGCTTTTTTCCCCACAGCCATTCTCAAAACATTTTATACTATACAAAAATAGTATCTTTCAAATCATACTCTTTGTATGTATCACATATGAATCTCCTTTACACAAAATCGATATCTCAAAATAGATAATTCTCAAACTTTGCTTTCCAAATTTCCAAAATTGAATTTTCCCAAATCAAAAGCCCTTCAAAATCAATAGGTTCCAAAAACCTTTTTCCAAAAATCATTCCCATAATATCATTTATATATATATATATATATATATATATATATATATATATATAAAAGTTTATTCCTTCCAACTTGAAAAATCTTTGGATCACTTCATTATTTTGATTGCCTTTTATACTTCAAACATTTTTCAAAAATCTTTTCTTCTGGTTTTAGATTCAACAGAGGGGGAGTTTATCATATGTAACAAATATGCATAATTATATTTATACCAAATCAAATATTCAATTTTTATTTCCCGTATAAAGTTATTTACCATATTACTTACTCTTCATAAAGTGAATTTCAATCATGGAAATATCCAACTTCCACTTTTATTCATCATATATCTCTCAAAATATACTTTTCTTTTCAAAAATCTTTTTTACATTCTTTTTGAAATATCTATTTCATTCAAGCACGTACGATGTACATATACCGTCAGTACGCAATAACAAATCCGTTCGCTTACTCGATCATATAATTTCAATTCCGAACTAGTATCGTCCACCCGACTTCCTAGTGCGGACTCAGATCTAGTTTCTTGTTCAAAAAATGTCATTCTCCTTGCATAGCCATTACTATGACAGAGAATTTTCAGAATCAATCAAAAATCCATATCCAGGGTTCATCGTTGAAAATCGAGTGAAAAATCCCAACTCGGATCGATATACTACCTCGAAATTCTATTTTCGAATCTGGATCAAATCATTATGCGAATAGAAAAATATACGTACATCCTACGTATTTGTAACGTCAACGGATTTTCGTTCTTCGGAAATCCGACATCGACACTCACTTTATCGACTGCCGAATATCGAAGGCCGAAAACCGAGATGTTATGGGTTTTAAAAAGAAAAGAAAAGAAAGAAGAGAGAAAAAGAAGAAAGAAAAAGAAAAATAGAGGGAAAAGAAGATAGACGATTTTTAGAAAACAGAGAATTTTGAAAAATAGAAGATAGAAGAATTTTAAAAATAGAACGGACAGAAAGGAAACAAAAAAAGAACAACATCAGAATCTCACAATTCGCAGCGGAACAACATATAATAATAAATGAATAATCTTTAAACAAAGAACTATCTCAGTTATTACATTTCATCATATTACATTACATCATATCATCAGAGTGTACAACAACATACAACAATAAATAGTGCGGCGGAAAAAGAAATACTATATAAACTAGTAATACGCCATGCCATCCAGCTTGCCTCCAGCAACTCCAGAATATCCAGAATATCCTGATAAACCTATCTCTTAACTGCCCGTGTGGAAATTGGTGGGCACCCAGAGTTTAGGAAGGAAAACAATAAACTCCAAGTCAGTCATGTGACTGGTGTGAGAACTCAAAACAGTTTATTTACTTTAAAATCAAAATAGAGAAATATTTTTAAATTCAATTCGCAATGCTTTTAAAAATGAGACTACCATAAGGCCTCCCGCACACACACACAATGCAAACGCAGAATCGGAGGAGATTTCTCCTTATGATAGTCAAAGATGCTTGATACGCATTTAAAATAATATTTGATATTATTATTAGTGCATAGTGTAGGAAAAATTCATTTCGAAAGTAGAATATAAATCTTAGCCAACTTACGACCATTATCGTATGCCTACTATAGCTACCATCCAAACAGTGGTGACCACCATAAGTGAATAGCAGGTTCTACAACTAATACCGTACAAGTTTCGTATTGGGAATTGGATTTCCAACAAATGGTCAGGCTAAGGAACTTCCTACTGTCACATGGAAACGCCTCTGGCTGGACGTCCCCGAGAACTTAACCAGCTCTCTGCCAACACAAGGCCGGGTTACCTTTATCACTAGGTAACTACTACACGAATATGGCATCCCCCGGTCCCATCGGACCTTTAACCGAGCGCTCGTCACCAACAACACCACACAGAAATAGATATAGTGTATCAACATGAGTAAGTATCTGGGCTCCATACCATGATACCACCCTTTCCAGAAGGAAATGCACATACCCTAAAGGGAGCTACCCCTCATAACCTTGCCGCATCATTCCTGTTTTGACCATTACCGGGATGTGAGGCTCGATGAATTCACGTCCACAAAAACATACTTTATACAAAAGCCATGCTTTGGGTCAACAAATGATCAACACAATGATCACTAAGATAGACGATCAAATAAATGATCCTATCACAAATAATCAACACAATGATCATTTCAGCATCACTCAGCATGTCACATTACCAAAATGGGATATA
Source organism: Allium cepa (assembly GCA_030765085.1). NCBI lineage: Eukaryota > Viridiplantae > Streptophyta > Magnoliopsida > Asparagales > Amaryllidaceae > Allium > Allium cepa. The sequence continues at coordinate 33,163,842 of CM060929.1, forward strand.
TCGCTGATAACTTCAACTATATAACCTTTGAGCTCGTACGTCTCAAAGAAGGGTGTTAAGCAAAGAATAAATTCTCCGCCACCAACAGAAATATATTTGAAAGAAATCGGCTTTATATCTCAACTTGTAATGTCAGGCATACTATCCATACAAGTTTGTTCCAGGCTCGAACAAAACCGAAGGCACTTCTTACGAAGCCCTTGCAATACGGGTATTCACAATCCCGATCGAATTTCCCATCACTTAGGAGATCTCAATACCAGGAGCTACCCAGTGCAGAGACAATCGATAGGTCATCCTATCGCTTTCACAAATACTCGGTCTTCAACACCGATCTTCAAATGCAATTCATAACGACGTATCACATATTCGGAATGGGTTATACGACCCCATGGTCCTTTCCCGGTTAACCCGAATAGTGAGCGCTTATTCAAAAATAAGTGTGCATTCAAATTCAATCAATTCACATCAAAAACCCATTCAAAGGGAAATATTGATAGTCGGTTATTGAACTATCAATGGATATGCACACATCACCAGATTCCAAATAATTTTCCAAATTATTTATTTTCCAAAATATCTTTACTAGATATATAGTTTCAACACTTCAAAAATAAATCAATATTTATTTTTAACCAAATTTCACTTTCACATATAGATTCCATAATGAATTTATATTTCAAAATATCCATGCATATACAATTTCAACTATCCATTTCAATTTATCTTCAAAAAGATAAATTCTAATTATTCACTTTATACTGGAAAACAATTCCATACTTATTTATTCATAAGTAATTCACAAATCTCTTTTATTTTCAACACTTAGAAAATATTCAATATACTTAAATCGAATTAAGTATATATTTCATTCTTTAAGGAAATTATTCACTTAAACATATTTACTTGGGCCAAAACGAATGTTACGTAAAACATCGTTACGACAACCCAAAATCACTAGTATAGGGATTCGAAATTTAAATAGATATATAAATCCCAATACTATACAAAACATTTCCTTTCGGAAATCATTTACTATAACAACAGTGTTATAGTCTACCATTTCCTTTTATTTCTCGAAAACGTCTATTTCAACAATAAATGTTGAAATCTATGGTTTCGAATCTCAACACATTTTAAAACATCGTTAGATCGTTTTAATTCTGTTTAAAATATCACATTCTAAAACATTTTCTTTAACATGTTATTCACTATTCAAAAACGTGAATATACTATGTTCACAAATTCCATTATTTCTATTCACTTTAACTTAAAGGATTATTCACTGTCTAAAACGTGAATATAACTCCATTTATAAGTTATAACAATTAACTTATCAAAATAAGTCGTTTGCGGATTTATAAAACAACGTTTATAAATTCCATTTCTATTTATTTATAAAAACTTTTTTTTTAATAAATTCTTTTATTAACATATTTCAGTTTATAACTCAATTATAAACTAAATGTTTATATTATAAGTTAAATACTTATAAAACGATTATTTTATAAAATCGTTCTTTAAACTTCATAATTATAAATCTTATAACTTATAAGATTCATTTATTTAACCAAATCTATTCTTCAATTAACTTTATAAATTTATAAATCTTACTATTTATAAATTTTATTTATCACTTTACCATTTATAATTCTATAAATTTCATTCATTTATGAAATTCATTTTTTACATCATTCAAACACTTATAAAAACTCGTTTTATAAGTCAATATTTCAATTTATAAATATCCATTTATAAATCTCTTAATATAAATCAAATTATATTATTCTTTAAAAACATCTTTAAATTCCTTTATAATTTCACCATTCTGATTTATAAAATAATCAAATTTTATAAATCTTATATTCAAACTTTTAATAATAAACTCAAAAATCCAGTTTAAACTATTTTATAAAATCATTGGTTCATATTTCTCAAAAAAAAATCGACTTTTAATCGTATTTCTAAAAATCAGCTTTTTAACTATATTTCACAAAAACCATAATTTTTTATAACTTTAAAAATTATAACGTTTATTTATTTATAATGGATCAATTCCAAAAATATAGTATAATTTCAAAAATCACTTTAAAACCATTTTAAAATCCCAAAATCTGGGTCCAATGATGCTACACACCAAATAGTCAATCACGACTAACAACGATATCATATATCGATATGATAATCAATCAAATATCAAAATATCTGAAATTAAATAAATACTGTTGAGGAATCCAGTTGGATCCCTCCAACCTGTTTCCTGCATCCAAAAACATTAGCACAATACCAATTTCGCTCCAGTACGAAATTATCGCGGTATATGTTCTTAATAAATATTATCCGCTTACTAACGGCGTAATAGGGTCTCATCCGCTAAACAAAAAATGCGGGAAATCAATCAACTGCAATATATACATATGCCAATATATATATATTGATATTATATATAATACCAATTTCACTGTTTATGAAATATTCGCGGTATATGTTTATAATAAATAACATCCGCTTACTAACGGCGTATAATGTCTATTTTAACAATCAATAATTTACAGTCATCATTCAAACATGCATTCAAATATTTTAAATCTAACTATTTAAAATAAAATCGAAATCTATTCGATTGAGTGAGAAATTCTCACCTTGGTTTTTAAATTCCGTTTAAGCTTTTATTTCGAATAAAATTAAACGCGCGTTTAATTTTACCCGAAATTCTCACTAACTCCAAACGACTCCAAACCAACTCCATTGCGTAGTGCTCGTCCATACGATTCCAACGCAACTGAGTTTGCATTTTTTCGACCTCGTATGAAAAAGATATGATTTTTACAAGTTTGTACATAATTTTAATAATACTTAATAACATAACTTTTAAAAATTAAAACCCACACAAATCTTGGCCGTGCATTCCCACATCCAACGGCCCCCCCTATCTTCCATCTCACGTATTTCATCTCCAGGCAACAGAATTTAGGCCGAACCCATTACAATGATTTAGGGTTTAATTTAGCGACTCCAATACTCGATGAAATTCGATCACACCTCCGCCACGACGAAGCCCTTTGCCATAGCCATGCTCGGCCTGAACCCTTCAGAGCTCGGCCTCCCCCCCTCATAGAAATGCGCGCACGAACTGGCCATGAACGGCCCCCATTTGCTCCGCCTCGAGTCGACCAAACCACATCTCAGCCGTATAGATTGAAAGGCCACTCGATGCTCTCTAACTTTCGTGTTGAATACTTCGTCTAATTGTATATAGATTTGAAGTAATTAAGGAAGGAAGATCTACAAATGCTGGCCGTTCAAGATGGGGGTGGCGGCTGCAAATTTAGGTTTAGGGTTTTGAATGTTATTTTTTTTTAGTTTGTGAATGGTGCTATTTATAAGAACGAGCAAGCGTAAACACTATTCATCCCGGGAATTCCGAACTCCGATTTAGACGCCGTAACCAGCGTACCTAGGGTTTATCCCGCGTTCCGGACACAATGGAACAGGTTTCGGAAGCTAATTCGGACATCTGTGCGAGTTATGGCTGAAAACGTTCAATTTAAATTAAACCGATTTAAACCGATTTCTAGGCGTTTTAATTCGTACCGGACAAACGGTAAATCCAAACGACTTGAAATTTGAAACCTTACAATAATATCACATTACGGATCCGATGAAACTGGTTTCGTCGAATTCCGAGACTTTTTGAAAAATGGCTATTTTGACTCGCCAAATTTAAATTAAAAATAAATCGATGCGTTTCGAGCTGCCACGATCAAACGATAGCTCCGATTGACACGAAATTTGAAATCCGGTAATAACTAACTATTACGGATCCAATGAAACTGGTTTCGTTCAATTCTGAGACTGTTCAAAAATTGACTATTTTACAGTCGATTATTAAATATTAAAATATTCAATTTTCACAAATTTACTTTTAATTCGATTTTAAAAGTTCTAAAATATTTCTATAACTCCAGTATGATTAAATAAAATTTTCCAAATTATTTTCAATCATTTTTAACTCAATTTTTAATTATTTCCATAATTTAACATATTAAATTATTGTTTTAATTATCCAATTAAATCCAAAAATTCAAATAAAAATTTATTTGACTTATAAATTCACTTATTAATATTTAAAATTAATAAAATACTAAAATTTTAATTTCTAAAAATTCTGGGTCGTTACAATCTTTCCCCCTTAAAAGAATTTCGTCCTCGAAATTACAAGTAAGAAAGTTACAAAATTTATTAATTTTCCAAAATTCATAATTAAATTCCTTACAAATCTTTACTAAGTTTTCCAATCATACTTAGTTATCTTTTCAAAAACAACTACTATTGTTTAACTTTCAATTCCAAAACAAAGTTATAAGTTTTCAAAATTTTCCAATTTTCTTAAATTTTTCTAACGCCTTAAATTTCCGGAAAAATTCGCCATAGTCTCCTTTGCGCGGCTCGATCCGAAAAAAAAATGACAGTATATATATCACAAATATACATCTCATCAAGTAATGAGGCATCCCGAAGGGAAAAAAGTGTAAAAGTACGATATTTAATCCGAGATACGTACCTTATACTTTATTAGCAAGCATATACGGCTAATATAGCGCTAAAGCGAACTCCAAATGCGAAGCAACGCGATCCGCACCTACTAAACTCAACAAACAACATGAGAACATGCACATATGCAAATAATCTCAATATACAACATATATCTCCATATCAACTATATGTGCCAACATAGCAATGCATTCAATAGCAATATATATTCAACCATCAACCAACTAACATTCATATCCAATAAACATTCATTCATATTCTCATTCATATTCAATGAATTTGGGTTTTCACTTTAAATTATATCTGATTCATTTACATTGGATGTTATCAACATTCATTATTTCATATCAACTTTATTCACATTCAATTGATTAACATTCAATCCATCCATTCAATTCAATTACAAAGTTGAATTCTATTACATAACTCAAGTTCATATTCATTTAATCCACTTGATTATTTACTTCGATACCAAAATCAACTTAATTCAATATCTCTTAAGTTATATTCCATTTAACTTTAAATTCACTTTTATTTACAACTCATATTAATAGATATATCCATAAAGTTTCACTTCTTATGTATATAAGTTTATTTCACAATTGTAATTCACTTTAATTATAACTCAATTCTTATAATTCTTTTGCTTATACAATTATTCTTTTATTTAGATTATTCAAACAATTAAACAATCAACTTATATACACTTTAATAATTTTGAAAAATTATTTCTTTATATATAAAATATACTTAAGGTAAAATTATTTCATTTACCCAATTTAAAATAATACTGTGTCGAATTGTTCTATTCAAGTGTTTATAGATCCCTATCAACAACGTTAATTACTCGTATTAACCAGAATCTATATACCACTCAATAAACCAACCATCACAATATAAAACAATTTCATATTCACTAACAAATACGCTCTCATATCTATTATTACACTCAAACTCATTCTAGAGTACTGCTGACTCTATCTCTAATGAATTATACCCAACAGAACCATGGTTGTCGCTTAACCATCAGAGCTCCGATACCAAATGTAACGTCAACGGATTTTCGTTCTTCGGAAATCCGACATCGACACTCACTTTATCGACTGCCGAATATCGAAGGCCGAAAACCGAGATGTTATGGGTTTTAAAAAGAAAAGAAAAGAAAGAAGAGAGAAAAAGAAGAAAGAAAAAGAAAAATAGAGGGAAAAGAAGATAGACGATTTTTAGAAAACAGAGAATTTTGAAAAATAGAAGATAGAAGAATTTTAAAAATAGAACGGACAGAAAGGAAACAAAAAAAGAACAACATCAGAATCTCACAATTCGCAGCGGAACAACATATAATAATAAATGAATAATCTTTAAACAAAGAACTATCTCAGTTATTACATTTCATCATATTACATTACATCATATCATCAGAGTGTACAACAACATACAACAATAAATAGTGCGGCGGAAAAAGAAATACTATATAAACTAGTAATACGCCATGCCATCCAGCTTGCCTCCAGCAACTCCAGAATATCCAGAATATCCTGATAAACCTATCTCTTAACTGCCCGTGTGGAAATTGGTGGGCACCCAGAGTTTAGGAAGGAAAACAATAAACTCCAAGTCAGTCATGTGACTGGTGTGAGAACTCAAAACAGTTTATTTACTTTAAAATCAAAATAGAGAAATATTTTTAAATTCAATTCGCAATGCTTTTAAAAATGAGACTACCATAAGGCCTCCCGCACACACACACAATGCAAACGCAGAATCGGAGGAGATTTCTCCTTATGATAGTCAAAGATGCTTGATACGCATTTAAAATAATATTTGATATTATTATTAGTGCATAGTGTAGGAAAAATTCATTTCGAAAGTAGAATATAAATCTTAGCCAACTTACGACCATTATCGTATGCCTACTATAGCTACCATCCAAACAGTGGTGACCACCATAAGTGAATAGCAGGTTCTACAACTAATACCGTACAAGTTTCGTATTGGGAATTGGATTTCCAACAAATGGTCAGGCTAAGGAACTTCCTACTGTCACATGGAAACGCCTCTGGCTGGACGTCCCCGAGAACTTAACCAGCTCTCTGCCAACACAAGGCCGGGTTACCTTTATCACTAGGTAACTACTACACGAATATGGCATCCCCCGGTCCCATCGGACCTTTAACCGAGCGCTCGTCACCAACAACACCACACAGAAATAGATATAGTGTATCAACATGAGTAAGTATCTGGGCTCCATACCATGATACCACCCTTTCCAGAAGGAAATGCACATACCCTAAAGGGAGCTACCCCTCATAACCTTGCCGCATCATTCCTGTTTTGACCATTACCGGGATGTGAGGCTCGATGAATTCACGTCCACAAAAACATACTTTATACAAAAGCCATGCTTTGGGTCAACAAATGATCAACACAATGATCACTAAGATAGACGATCAAATAAATGATCCTATCACAAATAATCAACACAATGATCATTTCAGCATCACTCAGCATGTCACATTACCAAAATGGGATATATCGCTGATAACTTCAACTATATAACCTTTGAGCTCGTACGTCTCAAAGAAGGGTGTTAAGCAAAGAATAAATTCTCCGCCACCAACAGAAATATATTTGAAAGAAATCGGCTTTATATCTCAACTTGTAATGTCAGGCATACTATCCATACAAGTTTGTTCCGGGCTCGAACAAAACCGAAGGCACTTCTTACGAAGCCCTTGCAATACGGGTATTCACAATCCCGATCGAATTTCCCATCACTTAGGAGATCTCAATACCAGGAGCTACCCAGTGCAGAGACAATCGATAGGTCATCCTATCGCTTTCACAAATACTCGGTCTTCAACACCGATCTTCAAATGCAATTCATAACGACGTATCACATATTCGGAATGGGTTATACGACCCCATGGTCCTTTCCCGGTTAACCCGAATAGTGAGCGCTTATTCAAAAATAAGTGTGCATTCAAATTCAATCAATTCACATCAAAAACCCATTCAAAGGGAAATATTGATAGTCGGTTATTGAACTATCAATGGATATGCACACATCACCAGATTCCAAATAATTTTCCAAATTATTTATTTTCCAAAATATCTTTACTAGATATATAGTTTCAACACTTCAAAAATAAATCAATATTTATTTTTAACCAAATTTCACTTTCACATATAGATTCCATAATGAATTTATATTTCAAAATATCCATGCATATACAATTTCAACTATCCATTTCAATTTATCTTCAAAAAGATAAATTCTAATTATTCACTTTATACTGGAAAACAATTCCATACTTATTTATTCATAAGTAATTCACAAATCTCTTTTATTTTCAACACTTAGAAAATATTCAATATACTTAAATCGAATTAAGTATATATTTCATTCTTTAAGGAAATTATTCACTTAAACATATTTACTTGGGCCAAAACGAATGTTACGTAAAACATCGTTACGACAACCCAAAATCACTAGTATAGGGATTCGAAATTTAAATAGATATATAAATCCCAATACTATACAAAACATTTCCTTTCGGAAATCATTTACTATAACAACAGTGTTATAGTCTACCATTTCCTTTTATTTCTCGAAAACGTCTATTTCAACAATAAATGTTGAAATCTATGGTTTCGAATCTCAACACATTTTAAAACATCGTTAGATCGTTTTAATTCTGTTTAAAATATCACATTCTAAAACATTTTCTTTAACATGTTATTCACTATTCAAAAACGTGAATATACTATGTTCACAAATTCCATTATTTCTATTCACTTTAACTTAAAGGATTATTCACTGTCTAAAACGTGAATATAACTCCATTTATAAGTTATAACAATTAACTTATCAAAATAAGTCGTTTGCGGATTTATAAAACAACGTTTATAAATTCCATTTCTATTTATTTATAAAAACTTTTTTTTTTATAAATTCTTTTATTAACATATTTCAGTTTATAACTCAATTATAAACTAAATGTTTATATTATAAGTTAAATACTTATAAAACGATTATTTTATAAAATCGTTCTTTAAACTTCATAATTATAAATCTTATAACTTATAAGATTCATTTATTTAACCAAATCTATTCTTCAATTAACTTTATAAATTTATAAATCTTACTATTTATAAATTTTATTTATCACTTTACCATTTATAATTCTATAAATTTCATTCATTTATGAAATTCATTTTTTACATCATTCAAACACTTATAAAAACTCGTTTTATAAGTCAATATTTCAATTTATAAATATCCATTTATAAATCTCTTAATATAAATCAAATTATATTATTCTTTAAAAACATCTTTAAATTCCTTTATAATTTCACCATTCTGATTTATAAAATAATCAAATTTTATAAATCTTATATTCAAACTTTTAATAATAAACTCAAAAATCCAGTTTAAACTATTTTATAAAATCATTGGTTCATATTTCTCAAAAAAAAATCGACTTTTAATCGTATTTCTAAAAATCAGCTTTTTAACTATATTTCACAAAAACCATAATTTTTTATAACTTTAAAAATTATAACGTTTATTTATTTATAATGGATCAATTCCAAAAATATAGTATAATTTCAAAAATCACTTTAAAACCATTTTAAAATCCCAAAATCTGGGTCCAATGATGCTACACACCAAATAGTCAATCACGACTAACAACGATATCATATATCGATATGATAATCAATCAAATATCAAAATATCTGAAATTAAATAAATACTGTTGAGGAATCCAGTTGGATCCCTCCAACCTGTTTCCTGCATCCAAAAACATTAGCACAATACCAATTTCGCTCCAGTACGAAATTATCGCGGTATATGTTCTTAATAAATATTATCCGCTTACTAACGGCGTAATAGGGTCTCATCCGCTAAACAAAAAATGCGGGAAATCAATCAACTGCAATATATACATATGCCAATATATATATATATTGATATTATATATAATACCAATTTCACTGTTTATGAAATATTCGCGGTATATGTTTATAATAAATAACATCCGCTTACTAACGGCGTATAATGTCTATTTTAACAATCAATAATTTACAGTCATCATTCAAACATGCATTCAAATATTTTAAATCTAACTATTTAAAATAAAATCGAAATCTATTCGATTGAGTGAGAAATTCTCACCTTGGTTTTTAAATTCCGTTTAAGCTTTTATTTCGAATAAAATTAAACGCGCGTTTAATTTTACCCGAAATTCTCACTAACTCCAAACGACTCCAAACCAACTCCATTGCGTAGTGCTCGTCCATACGATTCCAACGCAACTGAGTTTGCATTTTTTCGACCTCGTATGAAAAAGATATGATTTTTACAAGTTTGTACATAATTTTAATAATACTTAATAACATAACTTTTAAAAATTAAAACCCACACAAATCTTGGCCGTGCATTCCCACATCCAACGGCCCCCCCCTATCTTCCATCTCACGTATTTCATCTCCAGGCAACAGAATTTAGGCCGAACCCATTACAATGATTTAGGGTTTAATTTAGCGACTCCAATACTCGATGAAATTCGATCACACCTCCGCCACGACGAAGCCCTTTGCCATAGCCATGCTCGGCCTGAACCCTTCAGAGCTCGGCCTCCCCCCCTCATAGAAATGCGCGCACGAACTGGCCATGAACGGCCCCCATTTGCTCCGCCTCGAGTCGACCAAACCACATCTCAGCCGTATAGATTGAAAGGCCACTCGATGCTCTCTAACTTTCGTGTTGAATACTTCGTCTAATTGTATATAGATTTGAAGTAATTAAGGAAGGAAGATCTACAAATGCTGGCCGTTCAAGATGGGGGTGGCGGCTGCAAATTTAGGTTTAGGGTTTTGAATGTTATTTTTTTTTTAGTTTGTGAATGGTGCTATTTATAAGAACGAGCAAGCGTAAACACTATTCATCCCGGGAATTCCGAACTCCGATTTAGACGCCGTAACCAGCGTACCTAGGGTTTATCCCGCGTTCCGGACACAATGGAACAGGTTTCGGAAGCTAATTCGGACATCTGTGCGAGTTATGGCTGAAAACGTTCAATTTAAATTAAACCGATTTAAACCGATTTCTAGGCGTTTTAATTCGTACCGGACAAACGGTAAATCCAAACGACTTGAAATTTGAAACCTTACAATAATATCACATTACGGATCCGATGAAACTGGTTTCGTCGAATTCCGAGACTTTTTGAAAAATGGCTATTTTGACTCGCCAAATTTAAATTAAAAATAAATCGATGCGTTTCGAGCTGCCACGATCAAACGATAGCTCCGATTGACACGAAATTTGAAATCCGGTAATAACTAACTATTACGGATCCAATGAAACTGGTTTCGTTCAATTCTGAGACTGTTCAAAAATTGACTATTTTACAGTCGATTATTAAATATTAAAATATTCAATTTTCACAAATTTACTTTTAATTCGATTTTAAAAGTTCTAAAATATTTCTATAACTCCAGTATGATTAAATAAAATTTTCCAAATTATTTTCAATCATTTTTAACTCAATTTTTAATTATTTCCATAATTTAACATATTAAATTATTGTTTTAATTATCCAATTAAATCCAAAAATTCAAATAAAAATTTATTTGACTTATAAATTCACTTATTAATATTTAAAATTAATAAAATACTAAAATTTTAATTTCTAAAAATTCTGGGTCGTTACAGTATTTATCTTCATTGATTATTAGAAAAATCAACTTTCTTTTTATTCACATTCATTTTTATTTTCTATTCACTTACTTACAATCGCTTCAATTTCCATTTGGGTTATCGCTTAGTTCTTATCTCAATTGGTATTTAATTATAAACAGTTTCTACCCTGACCGGTTTGAATTTAGAAAATAGCTTGAAAAGTTTAAAATGGATAAGTGGCTATAAAATAGTTATTAGTTGTAAAATAGGTGTAAACAGTTAAGTAGTTATAAAATAGTTGTAAAATAGTCAAATAGTTATAGAATAGTTAGATAATTGCAAAATAGTTGTAAAATAATAATTAGTTATGAAGTAGTTGTAGAATAGTAATTAGTTTATAAAACAGATGTAAAATAGTTGTAAAATAGTCAAATAGTTCCAAAAATAGTTGTAAAATAAGTATAAGATAGTTTGGGTTTTAAAAAGAAAGATTGTATAGTAAATAGCTAGGAAAAATAGATTTAAGAAAGTTTATGTTAAAAGAATTTATTTAAAAATAGTTCAGAGCCAAACTGTTCAATTTCCCAATCTCTCATTCCAATTAATTTTCAATTTCCAATCCCACTAAATTGATTCAATTTTAATTCAGTTTAAATTAACTTCAATTTCCATAGCAAATTCAAACGAATTCCCATTTGAATTTAATTATTCAACCTCGATTTCAATTAATTCAAAACAAATTCCAATTTGAACAAATTTCAATTCCAATCTCGACCATTAAACCATCTCGAATTATATAAATTCGACTTAAATTTTCCAATGTTGATTTAATTACTTAAATCAAATTAACCCTTACTTTTAATTCAACAACCTAAGTCTTTAAACAATTTAATTTTGAATCCCAATTTGAAACACTCATTTAAATTACTTTTACTTAACTTGTTCAAGATTCTAGTGAGAGTTCAAAACTTTTTAAGCAATTCAATCTTTCGGAATCCAACTTATTACCCAATTTTAACTTTGAAACCAATTCTTAACAATTTCAATTTGCAAGTTCATTTAAGTTCAAAGTGATTCCATTTCCGTAATTACAATTTCACTTCAAAAATCAAAATCTTTTAAATAGCTTAAAAATAAGGCTTAATTTCCATTTAGTTTCAGTAATGGATATATATACACACACACATATATTATCTCAATCCACTTCTTAATTCATTTAAAACAATCCAGTTCACAGTTCCAATATTATTAATAACAACAGGATGATAAAAGAAATGTCAAAGTAAATAAACATCCAAATTTGTGATATCCTGGAATTTCAAGGAATTTAAAATGAGATAATCTCTTAATCAAATTGTTTAAAATTGATAAAATTGTTATTTTTCAAATATAAGTGGCCAAATAATTAATAATGTGATGTTTTTAGTTACGGGTTATAGATTGATTTTAAATAAGAATAATTATTTAGTTTATGATATTGTACATATAAATTTTAAATTTACTTATCATTTCAAATTTAATAAGCGTAATTTAAATGTGTATATATATGTGAGTTTAAATTGATTGTAAATAGAATAATTATTTACAATTAATAATGTGTTTTTTTCGAATTGATATTTATATTCATTTGAATTGGTTTTAAATTGGGTCTTAAAATTGAATGTAAATTTGGATTTAAAATTTGAATTTAAAGGAATATATGTTTTAAAATAAAAATAATAATATAGTTTGGATTTAAAATATATAGATAAGGCCTTTATTTAAAAATAACATTGTTTTTATTTTATTTTTAAAAAGGAAAATTATTTATAGAAATTTGGAAAGTATTTATTTAATAGTAAATAAATACAAGAGTTGTATATTAACATTTAATAATGGAAAAATATTATATATAATTTTATTTAAAATATGATTGGTTTTTACATTATTTCTTTTAAAAGTTTTATTTGTTTAAAATTAGAAAAGCATTTATTTATTTAGAAATGTATTAATTAATTAGGAAAATAATTTTAAAAGCTTTTAAACCTTTTTAAAATAATTAATTAGTGCATAATAACAAGTGTAATGAAATTAAGAAGTTAAGTAACATGTATTAAGATATTAAGTAAAGTTAGAGACAAGTGTCACCTTTATTTAATATTCTTTTAATTTTAATAAAACCTGAAAATTAACTTATATAAACCCATATCTCCTCTTCATTTTCGTTTTCCAAATCTGAGTTCATTTCTAAAAACCAGAATTTCCATGCAATCTTCATTTTTCAAAACCTGAAATGCATGAATCATCAAACCTGAATTCCTTTCTCAATTCAAAATCAATATCCTGTAAAACTTCCTCATGTTCAAATGCAAATCAAAGAAAAATCATCAAACCTGAGATCAATTTCGAGTTTAAAACCCTCTTACTCATTTTTAAACCTGTAATTCATTCTCAAATAGTTTTCAAAAAAAAAAATCTGCAACCATCTCAAGCCAAAAATCTGTAATCATTCCTCATATCAACTCAACCTGAAAATGTCTTCCCTAAAACAAAGCTTCAACCCAAAAATCTATAACCGATACTCAAAACTGTAACAAGTTCAAGCATGCAACCAGTAAGCAAAGATGGAATCATCATGTTCCAGTTTTTCATGCATTCGAAGTTTTCCAGAAAATCAAAGTATTTCGGTTTAAAGCAAATCAAAGAAATTCAGTTTTATGGAATCAAAACATCAAAGAAATACAAGTTTTCAAGTCCAAATTGTTTTGCAAGCCTTCCAGTTTTCAAGCTTCCCAGTTCTTTTCAAAAGCCTCTGCATTTTTAAAAGGAAAGTGAACATTTAAATTAAAAAGTTTAAGTAGATGACTTATGGTTGCTTATGAAATCTCTGTGATGATGATGCCTGCATGTGTTTAAATGAATGTATAATTCTGTGTATATGATTTTATTTATGTGTACAATGTCTGTTACATTCATATTCTTCTCTGTTTTATATTACAGTGTTAAATTTAGTTCAAATTCCACTTTTCTCTTCTCTAATCTCTCTTTAGGCCGTAGTTTTCAAACAAGTTTAGTTTGTTTAAACTTGAACTTGGATCTAAAAATAGTTTAAACATGTCTATATATATAGTGAGCGGAATTCAAAATTTACAGTAAAAATTTATAAATATGTTAAACCAATTGATACAATTCTCTGGTTCAAATACTTAACTTGAATTGGCTTGGGAAGATATGATTTTATAAAAAAATCAGAATTTTTAAGGCTGATATGAATGAGAATTTGGGGATTTACTGGAATTGGGATTTAGGGTAATATCTGATGATCACGAGGCCTATGGTGACCGGAATCTAGGGTGGAGGTGGAGGTAGGATCAGGAAGCATGGAAAATATGATGGAAGCACTGAATGATCGCCGAGGCGACGACGGTGAGGTGATTTGGGTTTTAAACCTAATTTTGGTCGGCCTGGGAAAATGAGATCACTGCCACTTCTTAGGGTGATCGAGTTTAATGAGGTTTTGGAGGTGGGTTCGTAGATGAACGGTGATGAAGTGGCTAGAGTTTCTCGTTGTCTGGTGGTCGGAGATGCTACTTCGAGGTAGATTTGGACATGGCAGTTGGTTCCAGTCTTTAACTGGGTAGCTCGATTTTGATTCGAGGCAGGTGAGGATGTTTTGGTGGTCGAAATGGGTTGCAGCGTTGATGCTTGATACGCTAGAAGGATAATCGGTGGTGGATAGCGACTCCGACGCTAGTGCATGTGCACGAGGGTATTTTGGTGTCAGTAGGATTATAGTGGTTGGGTTAGGTTGTGACTCTAAGAGATGCTCGTGCTTTTGAGTTTGTGGCTCAAGTTGAAACTCCAGTTGCCTGTATGGTTTTAACCTGAAACGGTGTGGTTGTTTCCAGGTTTTAAATTTTAAATCTAAACTAAACCTTTGAAATTTAAGAAAGAATTGAAATTGGAATGGTTTGAGTGTTTCTCAGGTTCAATCTGAAGCAGATGATTTAAAAGAAATTTTCAAAAGTTTTAAAAAGTATTTATAAACAAGTTTTAAATTTAAATGAAGGAAGTTTTCAACTTTTGAAATAAATCTGGTTTTTGAATTCTATTCTTTAACTATAAATGTTTTCTTTTAAATTTTATTAAGAAGTTTGAAAATTTGGTAAATTTAAAACTTGATTTAGTGAATTCAAACTGATTTTAAATTTAAGTTAAGAAATGAAATTTTTTTAAAAGGTTTATATAAAAGTAAGTTTTTAAATTCAAATTTGAACCTAGCTTTTAAAACTACTAATGATAAACGTTTAAGTTATTTTCAAAGTTATGTTTTGATAACTTTAATTAATCAAGTTAAAATGATTATTTTGTTTTAAAAATTTAATTTTTGATTTAATTAAGTAAAATCAATTATAAAATTATAATGGTTTAAGAATAAAAATGTTAATAAAGGCATTAATTAAGATAATGTCTTATCTTAAGAATATTAAAGTTTATTATCTTGAATTAAATAGGCGAATTAAGGAAATGAGTATGACTAATTAATTTGATTAATAACGATTAAGAATTAATTAAGGAATTAATTAAGAATAATTAAGGGTAAGTTTGGCTTACATCCCTAATAAGTTTCAAAATAGAGAAAACATCCTTCACAACCAACACTTACGTTTCCGCCCCCTATTTTCAAATTCACGCACGCAAAAAGACCCAAATACCCTTTATGTTTTTAACACTACAACCGCGTATAACTTTATGTACAAAATCCGAATCAACATACCGTTTTCACCAAAAAATCACAAATTTTATTATCTTTAAAATGAGATCCATTGTTGATACCAAAAATACATAAATGCAGTAAAGATGCAATTATTTCAAATATTTGCAGACAATTCAGCAATTTTTGAACAATTTCAATTTTTTTCAAATATACAAAAGTTGCAAATAATTGAAGACATTTCTGCAACTATATGGTATAGTTGCAGAAAAGTCTGCAACTATTCCATATAGTTGCATAAATTTCTGCAACTATATGTTATAGTTGCAGAAATGTCTACAACTATATAGTTGCAGAAATGTCTGCAACTATTGCATATAGTTGCAGAAATGCAACTATATGATATAGTTGCAGAAATGTCTGCAACTATTGCATAAAGTTGCGGACATTTCTGCAACTATTGCATATAGTTGTAGAAATTTCTACTACTGTATTATAACAACCCGAGGTTTCGTATCGATTGATTATCGTTGTTTGAAGATAAAAATCGGGTTATTAATTGCTATTGAGAGTTTCGAATTCCGTTTAAATTCTTTTGAAATTTGTTAAAGGGAATTGTGATAATTAATTTTCGTCAAATGACGATTAGATTGGTTTGTTAATTGATGATGGAGTTTTTAAATCTATTGCATTTCTTTCGAAATTTGGTTAAGGGTTATATGGGTTTAAAAATTTGATCTTGGCCCATGTTTTCATCATTTAGCTATGCCATGGTGGTTGTCAAAAGAAAACCCGTCCCCCATTTCTCATACACACTTCGAAAACCCTAAGTCAAAATGAAGAAAATTATATGGCGGCTCGTTTTCGTTCTTCATTTGTTGGAAAATGAGAAACCATAACAAAATAAATTAAAGAAATCAGAAATGGCGGCCTTGTCTTCTTTCTGAAAATTTGGGCTAGCTCGTTCGTTCCACTGTTAAAATTAGGGCTTCGCAATTTTAGGGATCAGTGTCTCTCGAGATGATTCTCGTCCCTTCACTTCATCAATCGATCGTATTTGCTTCGATTCGGCTAGGGTTTTTCGACCGATTCTTTGGTGCATGCTTTGGAAAGCAAGGTGAGTAATTTATATTACTCACAGCTAATTCGAACTTCGTATTTACGTGGTTGTGTGATTTACGCGGCTTTGATGATTCTTGATTTTGATTTGGACCTGTTGTTTTGAATTCTCTGACGGCTTTGATTTTTGGATGGTGGCTTTTGTTTGTATGATTCATCCAGTAAAATCCTCGACTTGTTCGATTTTTTTTACTTACTGCTCCATGACTTAAGTCCGTCGAAGCTATTTTGATTTCGTTCCTGTCTTGATTATGTGATAATTTTTTATCACTTGTTGTTTCCATTGTGTTGCAATCTTCAACTAGATGCATTTGCTGTTTGGACTTGTTTGTACTTGTGCACATCCTCTGTTGTTCTACGATATCAAAGTTGGAGATAGTAACTGTTGCTGCCTTTTTCTCAGTTTGACCGTGTACTTTTTCTTGAGCAATTGAGCATTTCTTGGTACTTAAATGGCCTGACCACTTTGATTGCCATTGTTGTTCTGTTGCTTCCTTAGTGCTGGAATGACTTGGACATTGTTTTAGTGTTATGGTCTTTGATGTGAGGCTGCTTGTTTCATTTCTTTGTAATTTCTGTGCCCTTGCGATCTTGTGGTGACTGCAGTATTTGTTGCAGATTACCCTTGTATCCTTATGGTGGCGGCAGTTCCATTTTTGTGCATTTTTAGGTTATATAAGTTGCCTTGAGCCCTTTTGTTGTTTTGTTGCAACTTTGGTTTGCATATATGATATGCAGTAATCTGTAGCACTTGACTTAGGCATACCTTAATTACACTGCAGTTATCTTGGTTCAAAACTGATAGTTGCTCCTAGGCATTGTATTTTGCTTGTTACTGAGTTGACTTAGTTTGGGCACACATGCCTATTTCACTTTTAGTGGCAGTAGTGATGCAGTCATTAACTTGTACCACTTTCTGTTTCAATTTTTGATTGCACTGTTACTGTTTGGTGCGCTTGTCATTCGAATTGAGAATGTTCATTGACTTGTTGTATCACTTACTCATGTATTTATGTGCCGTGGTGCCATACCTCTGGTGCTCTCACCTTCACACTGTTGTGTTCTTGTTTCATTCTGATCAAGTTGGGTGCTTATTGTTTTGATCTCTGTAGTGTATATGCACTTGAGTCTGTTATCGATTTTGCCTTCTATCTTTAACAATTTCTACTGCTACATTAAGATACATGTATATCCATGTATCACTTGAGTCTGCACTTGCCATGCTATAACTTGATCTCTTGTTCATGTATGCAGCCCAGTCATACTTGTGGTCATAGTAGTTTGCACTGACCTATTGCAATACTGCATACATGTCCTGTTGCTCCATGTTGCATTGAACACCCCATTTACTACTTGCATTGTTCATGTGTGTTCAGTATCACTTGACGTTGGTTTCACTGCATAGTCATGTGTCTGGTTCATTTTAATGTTGGATTCATTCTTGCACCATTTGAGTCCGCACTCGCACTGTCTCTGACCTTTTGGCCCTTATGTTGCATTTCATTCTGTTGTTGGATGGTCAACATTTATTGTTGTTGTCACTGCACAGTGCACTTAGTCTCCTTTATGTTGCATAGCTTGTTCTTTGGTGTTGAGCATTTGCGTCTGCAGTTTTCACTGCAACCTTTGTCTGCATATCGTGTTGTTTCACTGATGCATTCATTGGCACATAACTTGGTTGCCTCTTGTATTGCCTGTTCTTTGAGACATGTTGTCTTGTACACTTGTGATCTTGTGGTGGCTGTAGTTTTTGGTTGCAGTTTCCCTTGTTGTTTTTCGTTGCATTGATGCAAATGGATTGTTTTTCTCACTACACTTGAGTTGAATCCAGCTTAAACGCTTGGGTTTGACCTTGTGTTCGTTTGTGAATTTTCATTGTGTACATCATCACAGTAGTGGCAAGGCAGTGCACGCAAGCGTGAACTGCAGCCACACGGTATTGCTTTTATTGATAATTCTAATTGCTTTTGATTTATGGATCTTTTACGTATTTCCTTATGTCGTAGGGCGAGGCAGTACACGCGTGCTTGTACTGCAGCCTTACCCGTGTTGACATTTTAATTTATATTTAATTATGTTTTGGATTTATATTTTGATTGATTAATTTGATGATTTTGTTGTTAATTGCCGTTTAGGCAATTCTGATGTTTTTAAATTATATTCATCGATATTCTTTTCACTTATCTTTGTTGATGATTTGAATTTGCTGATTTGTTGTTTAACACTATTACGTGTTACATTTATCGCTATCCGATTTCTTTATTTAAGGATCGGATAGACGAGATTTATTGTGGCTTTCGTCTATTCATTATTTAATTATTATTGCTTCTGTGCACTAATAACTGAGTTTGAATTAGACTGACCCGTGTATTATTTTCTTTTGAATTTAATACTCGAGTCAGATCGAGTATTTACAGGTTGTTGATATCTTACTTTAGATTGCTGCTAGAGCTATGAAGTCTTCTCTTACTTTTTGGAGTATTCGTTGTCTTAGTATAGGATGTTGTATATTCATGTATATTATTTACGATAATGTACTTGTGTATGTAACTTCCAGAGTCGAAGTTGTAGTTGTATCATATGTATTGTATCACATGTATTGTAACTGACATCAATTATTATATATATGAGACTTTTTGTTTAATCTGTGTTCCGCATTTATATTATCTGTGTTATTATTATATTTATTATCCTAAACTATTATGAACCATCGTAGTTCGTTTTATATTGGAATTGGGTATATCGATGGGAGTAAATAAATAAGTGATGAAAAATTAAAAATATATACCACTCCTATCGAGATAACCAATGCTAGTGTAAGGCCTAACTACGGATGACCGCTCCTATCTAGCCTTATTCTTCGTAATAACGGACAGTATTTCTTTTAATACTCTTTGTTATTGTGAGCATAGAGGTGGGGCGTTACAGTTGGTATCAAAGCTTGGGGTTTATGGACATAATATAAAACATAACTTAGATGGAACATGTGTTACAACTATTAGTCGATGTTTTATTGTGCTTTGAGTCAAAGCTAAAGTTTCGAAAATATGTTGAATTTTTTAATATCTTTACTTGAAAATAAAAAGTGAAACTGTGTTTTGATGATTGGTTGATTCGTGTTTTGTTTATCAGAGTGCGCAGCGAAAACAATGAGACTGTCTTCGCTGAACACAGCTGACAATCCTTTTGATTTAAAAATCAAAATATGAAATTGAAATAAATTTCATTTGTTGTTTACATAGCTGTGTTTAATTTGTTTTCTTTGAAAATTTCGAATCCGCTTTGGGGATCCGAAGCGATTGCAGTTATGTGAATTTGTTGAGATTTCTGCTGTTTTGAATTATCTTCATTGAAGATATATTCGAATGATTTCTTTGTGCATTTTGCGGTATACGTGCAAATTTATGTTGCATGTTACTGCATTAATTTTACGTTGAACAGATGTTTGGTTTTAACGTATTTTGTTGTCGTTATTTTTATAACGGGATTTTTACAACAATGCTAAATCTTTGAGGCATGGTGTTTTGTTGACATTTTAATGAATGAAAATTCACTGGTATTATAGTTTGATGCAAATTATTTTGATGAGATTTTTGACGTTAAAAAAATTACTATCGCATTGACTTCAGTAACCGTCAAATTTTAAAGTGGATTTTCAAGCGGTTATCCCGCAATGCTGATTTTGAGATCCGTTTCTACGATGTTTTGAGAAGTGCAATTTCCTTGTAGAAATTGTCACTAATGTTGCTGTTTTTATCACGGATTTACAAATTGTTTTAAAAAATAAAATTGTTTTCCAAAATTTTTATGGTTTGCGCTTTCAAAAGAATGAGAAAGCGATTTAAACGTTTCAGCAAAATCGAGGACTATGACCCCTTTCTTTTACTGATTCGCTTAATTTCGGACTTGTTCGTTTGAGAATGTAAGTTATTACTTTTATAAAATAAATGAAATTGTTTTCAGAAATTTTACATTTTGCGCTTTCAGAAGAATGAGAAAGTGATTTAAACATTTCAGCAAAATCGAAGACTATGACCCCTTACTTTTACTGATTCTCTTAATTCCGGACTTGTCCGTTTGAGAATGTGAAATGTTATTTTTGAAACACACAATTTTGCACTTTCAAGGAAACGATGAAGTGAATTAAACGATTTAGTAAAACTCGTGGTTATGGGACATGTGCGTTTGCTATTTTGGTTAATTCCGGACTCGTTAATTGAAATATTTGCTGTTTTGATGATTTTGACGATTTTCATGTGCTTTCGAGCCACTATGTTGGACCTTCGGGTCATATGTTGGACCTTCGGGTCATATGTTGGACCTTCGGGTCAATACCAGTACCGGACCTTCGGGTCATATGTTGGACCTCCGGGTCATTTGTTGGGCGCCAAAATTATGTTGGGTACTTGGTAGGCTTCGGCCATATGTTGATGCACGTGCGGCGTAGCTAAAACTCGCCATCTAATGGGATCGATCCAAACTTTTATGTTGATTTTCTAGTTATCTTAATTGATTCTAGATATTTGTTGTTTCCAATTATCTGCAGGTAATTGGATATTTGTTGGTATGAGTTCTAATTATCGTTTTTGATAATTAGATATTTGTTGATTTGATTATCGCTTGTGATAATTAAATATTTGTTGATATGAGTTCTAATTATCGTTTTGATATATTATCGTTTTGATAATTAAATATTTGTTGATTTGAGATTTGATTATCGTTTTTGATAATCGAATATTTGTTGATTTGATTATCGTTCTGATAATTAAATATTTGTTGATTTGAGATTTGATTATCGTTTTTGATAATCGAATATTTGTTGATTTGATTATCGCTTGTGATAATTAAATATTTGTTGATATTAGTTCTAATTATCGTTTTTGATAATTAGATATTTGTTGACTTGATTATCACTTGTTATAATTAAATATTTGTTGATATGAGTTCTAATTATCGTTTTTGATAATTAGATATTTGTTGATTTGATTATCGCTTATGATAATTAAATATTTGTTGATATGAGTTCTAATTATCGTTTTGATAATTAAATATTTGTTGATTTGAGATTTGATAATCGTTTTTGATAATCGAATATTTGTTGATTTGATCATCTTTTTTGATAATTGAATATTTGTTGATTTGAGATTTGATTGTCGTTTTTGATAATTAAATAATTGTTGATTTGTAATTTTTGATTATCGTTTTTGATAATTGCAAATTTTTGCTGATTATAGGATTTCTAGTCTCTAATTGATTCTAGACTATGTTGATTATATTGAATTGCTGGTTTCTATCTATCTCTGTTGATAGTTAGAGTTTGCTGATTATGGAGTGCGTGTTTTTCTGATTTTCTGGTTGATAATTAGATGTTTGCGGTTTTGCGATTTGCGATTTGGGGTTTTCTAATTATCTTTGTTGATAATTAAATTTTGTCATTTGCTAATTATTGTATCGATAATTAGTTATTGTTGTTTTGCGATTTTGTATTCTAATTATCTAATTGATAATTGAATATTGATGATGATTGCATTCATTCAGTTTTGTTGTATTCTGAATACCTATTTGATAATTAGATTTTGTTGAGAATTGGTGAATTTCTTTTATGAATTAAAAAGATTTCTTTGGCATTTGAATTCTTTACCTAAATTTTTCTAGCTTAACCAGTTAATGTTAGAAAAATATTTGTTGTAGACGCCTTTAATTGTGAAAATTGCGGGGACTCAATTTTTATAAGGAGGGGAGTCTGTAACAACCCGAGGTTTCGTATCAATTGATTATCGTTGTTTGAAGATAAAAATCGGGTTATTAATTGCTATAGAGAGTTTCGAATTCGGTTTAAATTCTTTCGAAATTTGTTAAAGGGAGTTGTGATAATTAATTTTCGTCAAATGACGATTAGATTGGTTTGTTAATTGATGATGGAGTTTTTAAATCTGTTGCATCTCGTTCGAAATTTAGTTAAGGGTTATACGGGTTTAAAAATTTGATCTTGGCCCATGTTTTCATCATTTAGTTATGCCATGGTGGTTGTCAAAAGAAAACCCGTCCCCCATTTCTCATACACACTTCGAAAACCCTAAGTCAAAATGAAGAAAATTATATGGCGGCTCGTTTTCGTTCTTCACTTGTTCGAAAATGAGAAACTCTAACAAAATAAATTAAAGAAATCAGAAATGGCAGCCACGTCTTCTTTCTGAAAATTTGGGCTAGCTCGTTCGTTCCACTGTCAAAATTAGGGCTTCGCAATTTTAGGGATCAGTGTCTCTCGAGATGATTCTCGTCCCTTCACTTCGTCAATCGGTCGTATTTGCTTCAATTCGGCTAGGGTTTCTTCAACCGATTCTTTGGTGCGTGCTTTGGAAAGCAAGGTGAGTAATTTATATTACTCGCAGCTAATTCGAACTTCGTATTTACATGGTTGTGTGATTTACGCGGCTTTGATGATTATTGATTTTGGTTTGAACCTGTTGTTTTGAATTCTCTAACGGCTTTGATTTTTGGATGGTGGCTTTTGTTTGTATGATTCACCCAGCAGCATCCTTGACTTGTTCGTTTTTTTTTACTTACTGCTCCATGACTTCAGTTCGTCGAAGCTATTTTGATTTCGTCCCTGTCTTGATTATGTAATAATTTTTAATCACTTGTTGTTGCCATTGTGTTGCAATCTTCAACTAGATGCATTTGCTGTTTGGACTTGTTTGTACTTGTGCACATCCTGTGTTGTTCTACGATATCAAAGTTGGAGATAGTAACTGTTGCTGCCTTTTTCTCAGTTTGACCGTGTACTTTTTCTTGAGCAATTGAGCATTTCTTGGTACTTAAATGGCCTGACCACTTTGATTGCCATTGTTGTTCTGTTGCTTCCTTAGTGCTGGAATGACTTGGACATTGTTTTAGTGTTATGGTCTTTGATGTGAGGCTGCTTGTTTCATTTCTTTGTAATTTCTGTGCCCTTGCGATCTTGTGGTGACTACAGTATTTGTTGCAGATTACCCTTGTATCCTTATGGTGGCGGCAGTTCCATTTTTGTGCATTTTTAGGTTATATAAGTTGCCTTGAGCCCTTTTGTTGTTTTATTGCAACTTTGGTTTGCATATATGATATGCACTAATCTGTAGCACTTGACTTAGGCATACCTTAATTACACTGCAGTTATCTTGGTTCAAAACTGATAATTGCTCCTAGGCATTGTATTTATGCTTGTTACTGAGTTGACTTAGTTTGGGCACACATGCCTATTTCACTTTTAGTGGCAGTAGTGATGTAGTCATTAACTTGTACCACTTGCTGTTTCAATTTTTGATTGCACTGTTACTGTTTGGTGCACTTGTCATTCGAATTGAGAATGTTCATTGACTTGTTGTATCACTTACTCATGTATTTATGTGCCGTGGTGCCATACCTTTGGTGCCCTCACCTTCACACTGTTGTGTTCTTGTTTCATTCTGATCAAGTTGGGTGCTTATTGTTTTGATCTCTGTAGTGTATATGCACTTAAGTCTGTTATCGATTTTGCCTTCTATCTTTAACAATTGCTACTGCTGCATTAAGATACATGTATATCCATGTATCACTTGAGTCTGCACTTGCCATGCTATAACTTGATCTCTTGTTCATGTATGCAGCCCAGTCATACTTGTGGTCATAGTAGTTTGCACTGACCTATTGCAATACTGCATACATGTCATGTTGCTCCATGTTGCATTGAACACCCCATTTACTACTTGCATTGTTCATGTGTGTTCAGTATCACTTGACGTTTGTTTCACTGCATAGTCATGTGTCTGGTTCATTTTAATGTTGGATTCATTCTTGTACCATTTGAGTCCGCACTCGCACTGTCTTTGACCTTTTGGCACTTATGTTGCATTTCATTCTGTTGTTGGATGGTCAACATTTATTGTTGTTGTCACTGCACAGTGCACTAGTCTCCTTTATGTTGCATAGCTTGTTCTTTGGTGTTGAGCATATGCGTCTGCAGTTTTCACTGCGACCTTTGTCTGCATATCGCGTTGTTTCACTGATGCATTCATTTGCACATAACTTGGTTGCCTCTTGTATTGCCTGTTCTTCGAGACATGTTGTCTTGTACACTTGTGATCTTGTGATGGCTGCAATTTTTGGTTGCAGTTGCCCTTGTTGTTTTGCGTTGCATTGATGCAAATGGATTGTTTTTCTGACTACACTTGAGTTGAATCCAGCTTAAACGCTTGGGTTTGACCTTGTGTTCATTTGTGAATTTTCATTGTGTACATCATCACTGTAGTGGCAAGGCAGTGCACGCAAGCGTGAACTGCAGCCACACGGTATTGCTTTTATTGTTAATTCTAATTGCTTTTGATTTGTGGATCTTTTGCCTATTTCCTTATGTCGTTGTGGCGAGGCAGTACACGCATGCGTGTACTGCAGCCTTACCCGTGTTGACATTTTAATTGATATTTCATTATGTTTTGGATTTGTATTTTGATTGATTAATTTGATGATTTTGTTGTTAATTGCCGTTTAGGCAATTCTGATGTTTTTAAATTATCTTCATCTATATTCTTTTCACTTATCTTTGTTGATGATTTGAATTTGCTGATTTGTTGTTTAACACTATTACGTGTTATATTTATCGCTATCCGATTTCTTTATTTAAGGATCGGATAGACGAGATTTATTGTGACTGTCGTCTATTCATTATTTAATTATTATTGCTTCTGTGCACTAATAACTGAGTTTGAATTAGACTCACCCGTGTATTATTTTCTTTTGAATTTAATACTCGGGTCAGACCGAGTATTTACAGGTTTTTGATATCTTACTTTGGATTGCTGCTAGAGCTATGAAGTCTTTTCTTACTTTTTGGAGTAGTCGTTGTCTTAGTATAGGATGTTGTATATTCATGTATATTATTTACGATAATGTACTTGTATATGTAACTTCCAGAGTCGACAGTTGTAGTTGTATAATATGTATTGTATAATATGTATTGTATCACATGTATTGTAACTGACATCAGTTATTATATATATGAGACTTTTTGTTTAATCTGTGTTCCGCATTTATATTATCTGTGTTATTATTATATTTATTGTCCTAAACTATTATGAACCATCGTAGTTCGTTTTATATTGGAATTGGGTATGTCGATGGGAGTAAATAAATAAGTGATGAAAAATTAAAAATGTATACCACTCCTATCGAGATAACCAATGCTAGTGTAAGGCCTAACTACAGATGGCCGCTCCTATCCATCCTTATTCTTCGTAATAACGGACAGTGTTTCTTTTAATACTCTTTGTTATTGTGAGCATAGAGGTGGGGCGTTACATATATGGTATAGTTACAGAAATGTCTGCAACTATTGCATATAGTTGCGGATATTTCTACAACAATTCCATATAGTTGTAGAAATTTCTGCAACTATGTGGTACAGTTGCAGACATTTCTGCAACTGTTGCATATAGTTGCGGGAATTTATGCAACTGTTGCATATTTGCAGAAATGCAACTATTGCAAATAATAAACCAAAAATTTGATTTATATGATTTCAGAAAGTGGATCGATAAATAGAAACGACCGCGATGAATAAATGGGGGTATTTATGGGAAAGAATTAAGGCGATGTAAAAATAGGGATCGGATTTATAAAGTTTCAATCGGAAGGAGTTTTTGTGTATTACGTTTGGTTTTAAGGATGTGACCCCAATTTTCACAGTAATTAATTGATCTAATTAATTTATTTAAAATTAATAATTAATGGTTATAAGTTAATTAATTAGAGGTTAATTAATTTATAATTAAGAATTATTAATTAGATAATTAGAGATAATTAATTAATGATTAGAAATTAATTAATTAAGTAATTAGTAATTGAATTAATTAATTAATTAGTAATTAAAAAGTACTTAATTTGTAATTAAGTTTTATTAATTAATAATTAGGATTTATTAATTAATGATTAAGAAATTATTAATCCATAATTAAAGTTAATTATGGATTAATCAACTATTATTTGGGGTTAATTAATTGTAATTAAGAATTGATTAACTGATTAATTAAGGATCAATTAATTTGTTATTAAGTGTTATTAATTGATAATTAGGGTTTATTAATTAATAATTCAGAATTAATTAATCTATAATTAAATATTAATTAATTTATTTAAAGGGTTAATTAAGGGATGAATTACTCTATTATAATTAATCAAATAAGTATGATTAATTTGGGTTAATCAAATGGGTTGATTAATTAAAGATAATCATTTGGTGATTGATTAAGTATAATTACTTAATGAGACGGATAAGTATAATTACTAGGATGTAATTAATTAAAAGGTGAATTACTTAATGGGAATTAATTAAAGGATAATTACTTAGTAGAAGTAATTAAGGGTTAATACTTGGTGTAATTGATCAAAGTATTTATATAATTAAGGAGTTAATTAATTAAGGTAAGTAATTACAGGATGGTAATTACTGTTTATGATTAATTAAAGTTGATTAATGCAAGTAATTAATTAAGGATCGTTAATTAATGTAGTTAATGAGAGTAATTAAGGAATTATTAATTAAGATTAATTAATCAATAATAAGGGATTATAAGGTAATTAATTAATTGTAATTAATTAAGGATTAATGTAGTTAATTATAATTAATGAAGTAATTAAGGATAATTAATTAATGGTTTGTAGATAATTAATTTGTATAATTAATGAAGGTTAATTACTCAATGTAATTAAAGATTATTAATCAATGGTGATTAATTAGAGGATGATTAATTAATTGGTTTGTAATTAATCAATGAATAAGTAAGCAAGATTTAAGTGATGAAGTAATTAATTTAATCTATTTAAATTAATTAAAGATGAAGTAATTAATTTAATTCATTTTAAATTAATTACAGAATGGTGATTAATAAATCATTGCTTATTGATGTTGATTGATACTGGATGCTTTACATGGTTTGAAATCTCAGGTTTGAGATAAGTGATGCTGTGTGATGGGGATGCTTTGGTTGAATTGAGATGATAATATGAATTATCTATTTGTGATGATAATGTAGACTATCTATTGTGATATTGTGAATTATCTATCTGTGTGAATATAGATAATGATTTGAATTGAATTGTTTTAAACTTTAAAACAAATTGGACCTAAAAGATGGCATTTTGGATTTCGATAAGATCGGGATCGGTTTCCAGATTTGGATATCCGAAAACCACATCGATTCAAATTAATGATAGGTGGTGAATCTCAAGTGAAGATGCAAATTTATAGTGCAAAGGTTATTGTCGTTAACTCTGAGGGTGATTCCAAAATGAGTGTAATGAGATAATGCCTTCGGTTTCGTTCAAACCTAGAACGAACTTGTACGGATTGAATGCTTTCAGAACATCGTCAGGTGGACGATAAGCATTCTAAGAGATGTGTTCTCTAAAGGTAATCGTAGCCTCAAGCCTTATTAACCGAGAATGGCTAAAATAGGGGAGGTGCAGCAAGGATAAGTGGGTCATGCTTAAGTAGGATGAGATTTACCCCTGTCTAGAGTCCCTTTATATTCGGCTGTGTGGGCGGTTGCTAGCTACAACCGCGGGGTTGTCCTGTTCGGAACTGTTCAATAAGGAATGGTTCCGGCTTTGTATTGCAGGGGATTGGGAGTAATTCTCGGTACGGTGATCTAGGTCCCGTACTATAACTGGCGGTACCCAAGTAGCCGTGCCATTGATGGAAACCCATTCTTCCTACGTGCCCTGACGGTTTTGATTGTATTACCCACTTTTGTGGCTAGCAGCTGAAATTTAATGAATGTAACAATTTCGTCTATTTCTTATTTATTTGAAAACCTAGACCCTGTTATAATATCACTGGATTTCCTATCAAATGTTTTGGTTAGCGTAAGGTAAAAATTTACCCATGTTTATGTGTGGTGAGTCTTGCGAGATAACTTTTCTTTCAAAATGTTTATAAAATTAAGCAACTTTAACCATTTACTCGCACCAGACCCATGTCTGACCCGGAGTTTATTCTATTTTATTAAACTCTAGGGTACTCAAATTTTTACGAGTAGCCAAGAGATTCAGGTTAGGTTTGACGAATTCTGGAGGAGATATGGAGCACGAGGCTTCAGCATTGTAGATATATAGTTCCTCTATGTTGATCTCTGTGTTGTTATCTGTGTTGATATTGAGTTGTATAACTAGATAGGTGTTTATAGCTGTCTAGTATGTGTTGTATAAGCTATGTAACTTTGATGTATATGATACTATGTAATATATTATTTGATTAATATAATTTATTCGTTCTGCTGTTGAGATTCTGATGTTGTTCTTTCTTTCTTCTTTATCTTTTCTCTTTTCTATCCTTTTCTTTCTTAAAATGATGCGTCTTATTGTGGAGAATAAGGCGGGCCTTCTCATTTGGTACCAGAGTATAGGTTGAGCAAATGCCTAGGCACTGGAGTAGTGTCTTTCTTAAGAGAGAGTATTTGTAATTTTTATATATATGTTATGTATATATTTCTACCTATTTGTTGGGTTACCTGTTTGGGTTTTCCAACATCAGTTATAAAGGTTGATAGGGTAGTGGTGTGTAGCACGACTACCAATGGTTGGAGTTTGAATGTTTGAGGTTGGAAGTGTATCTATCGAGATTGTAGACCTAATACCGTCTCGAGTAAGCTTTGCAGTTTGTTGTGAGGATTTCATTGATTTTTGAAGGAAACCTTTTAAAGGTTTAGAGTTCATCTTTAAAGTGTAAGATGATCGCGCTCGTGTGAGCGGATTTTTGAGAGTTTGGATCTGTCAGTTAGGCAAAAGCAAGTAATGGTGTCTTGGCAACCTCAGGAAGTAGTAGCTGCGTGATGAGACGCAGTGACTATGGACATTTTCGAAGATATTTTCTTTCAAAGCGAGTTTAAGGAAGTGTGTCTGCTTCGATGATTGTAGCTGAGTTTAGCAGGATGTTTGTGTTTGGTTTGAGGTCCGAGTTTCTCAAGGAGCTTTGGATTAGGAAGTCTTTGGCATCTGTTTCGGCGATGCAGCTCGGAATGTTTTATATTCCAGCAGGAATCTTTTTGGCTTAGTAGTTTCGTAGAGGTGGAATTTAGAAGCAGCAGAGTGGACCCGTTTCTTCGATGGATTAGTTGGTCGAGGATAAGCTGTTCTGATTTGTGAAGAGAGAACATATCTTTGAATTTAGGCTGAGCTAATCACAAAAGTGAATTGCAATAGTTTGAGTGTTCTCTAGAATTGTCTGAGATTTTCCGGATGTCTTCTGGGAAGTCTGAGATTTGTCCACTTTGGAGATTGAGTTCTATATTGACTTGATACCAGGAGTGATACCGGTGATTCAGCTAGGTTGAAGGATGTCTCCTAGGATGAGGATTTGGTGAAGTAGCTCAGTATGTCTAGGAACTTCTGAGTTTTCTCTTGATGGATCTGTTGAATCATGTTTTCGGGGTGTGCTATCTAGTCTGTGCTTATGTTCTTCGACGGCATTCTCATTTGTTCCAGATCAGAGTTGTGCAGCGGAAGCAAGGTGGCAAATGTTCTAGAGTGGAAGCAACCAGAAGTTGAAGTGTTTTGGATTAAAGAATTTCTACACGAAACTTTTTGGGGTCTAGGGTAAGTTGGCGAGTGATCATGTTCTGTCTTTTCTGGATAGGAGAAGTTGTTTTCTACTGTTTATAGTAGAGTTTGATCTTGATTTTGGGTAGATCTTGTAAGGATCGGTTTGTTGAGTTGTTTTGATCCAGTTTGTTTCTAGAGGCATTAGCGAAGGTTGAGCTGATCGGAAAGGATCTGTAGACAGCCTAGGATCGTCAGAAGAGTTCTGTGGATTAGAGACGGAGGAATTTGGAATTCGAAGTTGGAGACTTCGTTGTTATTTCTCCGGTAAAGGGAGCAATAAGATTTGATAAGATTGTGAGGTTAACTCCAAGGTATATTGTCTTTTTTCTGAGTTTTTGTAAGGAATAAGTGTTTGGCTTATAAGGGTTGAATTTCCAGTTTGGAAGACTAGGATTCAAGGTATTGCACGTATCTCTGAGGGAGTACGTGTATGATCCATCACTGGTTTTGGAACCAGTAGTTCTGTAAGGGTTTGGATGTTGAGTCGGACTTGAGTATGGTCTGATAGCTTATGTAGATTATAGATCTAGATGAGTAGGAGCTCAGTAGCTCAGTAGTATAGCTAGTTTGGATTTAGTAGAGCAAGTATCCCAATGTCTGTACTTGGGAAACTCGGGGGAAATTTTAGGAAGCTTATTCGGATCTATGTCCGGATAGCTAGTGTTGTTTGTTTGATTGAATTGGTTGAAATTGTTTGATTGGTTGATTGTGTATGGCTGATATGTATGTTTTAATTGGTTAAAATAAAATAAAACTTTGGATTATCTTTTTTTAAAATTTCGAGGACGAAATTCTTTTCGGGGGGAGGAATGTGATATCCCGAAATTTCAAGGAATTTAAAATGAGATAATCTCTTAATTAAATTATTTAAAATTGATAAAATTGTTATCTTTCAAATATAAATAGCCAAATAATTAATAATGTGATGTTTTTAATTATGGGTTATAGATTGATTTTAAATAAGAATAAGTTTTTAGTTTGTGTTATTGTGTAAATAAATTTTAAATTGACTTATTATTTCAAATTTAATAAGTGTAATTTCAATTTGTATATACGTGTATTTAAACTGATTTTAAATAGAATAATTATTTACAATTAATAATGTGTTTGTTTTAAATTGATATTTATATTCATTTGAATTGAATTTAAATTCGGTTTTAAAATTAAATTTGAATTTGAATTTAAAATTTGAATTTAAAATTTGTATTTAAAGGAATATATATTTTTTAAAATAAAAATAATAATATAGTTTGGATTTAAAATATATAGATAATGCATTTATTTAAAAATAAGATTGTTTTGTTTTATTTTAAAAAAAAAGGAAAATTATTTATAGAAATTTGGAAAGTATTTGTTTAAAAGTAAATAAATACAAGAGTTGTATATTAACGTTTGATAATGGAAAAATATTATATATAATTTTATTTAAAATATGACTGGTTTTTACTTTATTTTCTTTTAAAAGTTTTATTTATTTAAAATTAGAAAAGCATTTATTTATTTAGAAATGTATTAATTAATTAGGAAAAATAATTTTAGAAGCTTTTAAATCTTTTTAAAATAATTAATTAGTGCATAATTACAAGTGTAATGAAATTAAGAAGTTAAGTAACATGTGTTAAGATTTAAAGTAAAGTTAGAGACAATTATCACCTTTATTTAATTTTCTTTTAATTTTAATAAAAGCTGAAAATTAACTTATACAAACCCTATCTCCTCTTCATTTTCTTTTTCCAAATCTGAATTCATTTCCAAAAACCAAAATTTCCACGCAATCTTCATTTTTCAAAAACTGAAATGTAAGAATCATCAAACCTGAATTCCTTTCTCAGTTCAAAATCAATATCCTGTAAAACTTCCTCAAGTTCAAATGCAAATCAGAGGAAAATCATCAAACCTGAAACCATTTTCGAGTTTAAAACCCTGTTAACCTATAATTCATTCTCAAATAGCTTTCAAAAAAAAATCTGCAACCATCTCAAGCTAAAAATCTGTAATCATTCCTCATATCAACTCAACCTGAAAACATCTTCCCTGAAATGAAGCTTCAACCCAAAAATCTGTAATCAATGCTCAAAACGGTAACAAGTTCAAGCATGCAACCAATAAGCAAAGATGGAATCATCATGTTCAGTTTTTCAAGCATTCAAAGTTTTCCAGAAAATCAAAGCATTTCAGTTTAAAGCAAATTAAAGAAATTCAGTTTTCTGGAATCAAAACATCAAAGTAATACAAGTTTTCAAGTTCAAACTATTTTGCAAGCCTTCCGGTTTTCAAACTTCACGGTTCTTTTTCAAAAGCCTCTACATTTAAAAAAGGTGAGTAAACCTTTAAATTAAAAAGTTTAAGTAGATGACTGATGGTTGCTTATGAAATCTCTGTGATGATGATGCCTGCATGTGTTTAAATGAGTGTATAATTCTGTGTATATGATTTTATTTATGTGTACAATGTCTGTTACATTCATGTTCTTCTCTGTTTTATTTTACAGAGTTAAATTTTGTTCAAATTCCACTTTTCTCTTCTCTGATCTCCCTTTAGGCCGTAGTTTTCAAACAAATTTAGTTTGTTTAAACTTGAAATTGGATCTAAAAATAGTTTAAACATGTTTATATACATATATAGTGACTGGAAATCAAGATTTACAGTAAAAATTTATAAATATGTTAAAATCAGTTGATACAATTCTCTGGTTCAAGTACTTAACTTGAATTGGATTGGGAAGATATGATTTTTAAAATAAACATCAGAAGTTTTAAGGCTGATATGAATGAGAATTTGGGGATTTACTGGAATCGGGATTTTGGGTAATATCTGATGATCACGAGGCCTATGGTGATCGGGATTTGGGGTGGAGGTGGAGGTAGGATCAGGAAGTAAGGTAAAAATGGTGGAAGCACTGAATGATCGCCCAGAACGACGGAGGTGAGGTGATTTGGGTTTTAAACCTAATTTTGGTCGACTTGGGAAAATGAGATCACTGCTATTTCTCAGGGTGATCGAGTTCAATGAGGTTTTGGAGGTGGGTTCGTGTATAAACGGAGACGAAGTGGCCGGAGTTTCTCGTCGTCTGGTGGTCGGAGATGCTACTTCGAGGTGGATTTAGACATGGCAGTTGGTTCCATTTTTTAACTGGGTAGCTCGATTTTGATTCGAGGCAGGCCAGCATGTTTTGGTGGTCGGAATGGGTTGCAGCGTTGATGTTCGATATGCGGGAAGGATCATTTCGGTGGTGGGTAGCGACTCTGGCGCTGGTGCATGTGCACGAGGGTGTTTTGGTGTCAGTGGGATTATTGAGGTTGGGTTAGGTTGTGACTCGAAGAGATGCTCGTGCTTTTGAGTTTGTGGCTCGAGTTGAAACTCGAGTTGCCTGTATGGTTTTAACCTAAAACAGTGTGGTTGTTTCCAGGTTTAAAATTTAAAATCTAAACTAAACTTTTGAAATTTAAGAAAGAATTGAACTTGGAATGGTTTGAGTGTTTCTCAGGTTCAATCTAAAGCTGATGATTTAAGAGAAATTTTCAAAAGTTTTAAAAAGTATATATAAACAAGTTTTAAATTTAAATAAAGGAAGTTTTCATTTTTTGAAATAAATATGGTTTTTGAATTCTATTCGTTAAATACACATGTTTTCTTTAACATGTTATTAAGAAGTTTGAAAATTTGGTAAATTTAAAACTTGATTTAGTGAATTCAGAGTGATTTTAAATTTAAGTTAAGAAATTGAATATTTTTAAAGGTTTATATAAAAGTAAGTTTTTAAATTCAAATTTGAAACTAGCTTTTAAAACTACTAAATGATAAATGTTTAAGTTATTTTTAAAGTTATGTTTTGATAACTTTAATTTATCAATTTAAAATGATTATTTTGTTTTAAAAACTTAAATTTTGATTTAATTAAGTAAAATTAATTATAAAGTTATAATGGTTTAAAAATAAAAATGTTAATGAAGGCATTAATTAAGATAATGTTTTATTCTAAGAATATTAAAGTTTGTTATCTTGAAATTAATTAAGTTGATTAAGAAAATTGAGTATGACTAATTAATTTAATTAATAATGATTAATAATTAATTAAGGAATTTTTTAAGAATAATTAGTTGATCTAATTAATTTATTTAAAATTAATAATTAAGGGTTATAAGTTAATTAATTAGAGATTGATTAATCTATAATCAATTACTGATTAGAAGTTAATTAATTAAGTAATTAGTAATTGAATTAATTAATAAATTAGTAATTAAAGTACTTAATTTGTAATTAAGTTTTATTAATTAATAATTAGGCTTTATTAATTAATAATTAAGAAATTATTGATCTATAATTAAAGTTAATTAAGGATTAATCAACTATTATTTAGGGTTAATTAATTGTAATTAGGAATTGATTAACTGATTAATTAAGGATTAATTAATTGCTTTTTAAGTTTTATTAATTGATAATTAAGGTTTATTAATTAGTAATCTAGGATTAATTAATCTATAATTAAAGATTAATTAATTTATTTAAAGGGGAAATTAATGGATGAATTACCCGATTACAATTAATCAAATAAGTGTGATTAATTTAGGTTAACCAAATGGGTTGATTAATTAAAGATAATAATTTGGTGATTGATTAAGTATAATTACTTAATAGGATGGATAAGTATAATTACTTAATGGGATGGATAGGTATAATTACGTATGGTAAGTAATTATTGTATAATTACTGGGATGTAGTTAATTAAAAGAAGAATTACTTAATGGGAAGTAATAAAGGATAATTACTTAGTAGAAGTAATTAAGGGTTAATTACTTGGTGTAATTAATCAAAGGATTTATATAATTAAGGAGTTAATTAATTAAGATAAGTAATTACAGGATGGTAATTACTGTTTATGATTAATTAAAGTTGATTAATGGAAGTACTTAATTAAGGATCATTAATTAATGTAATTAATGTGAGTAATTAAGGAATGACTAATTAATCAATAATAAGTGATTATAAGGTAATTAAATAATTTTAATTAATTTAGGATTAATGTAGTTAATTATAATTAATGAAGTAATTAATGATAATTACTTTAATGGTTTATAGGTAATTAATTTGTATAATTAATTAAGGGTTAATTACTTAATTTAATTAAAGATAATTAATCAATGGTGATTAATTAGAGGATGATTAATTGATTAGTTTGTAATTAATCAATGAATAAGTAAGCAAGATTTAAGTGATGAAGTAACTAATTTAATTTATTTTAAATTAATTAAAGATGATGTAATTAATTTAACTAATTTTAAATTAATTATAAAATGGTGATTAATAAATCATTGCTTATTGGTGCTGATTGATATTGGATGCTTTGCATGGTTTGAGATCTCAGGTTTGAGATAAGTGATGCTGTGTGATATGGATGCTTTGGTTGAATTGAGATGATAAAATGAATTATCTATTTGTGATGATAATGTAGATTATCTATTGTGATATTGTGAATTATCTATCTGTGTGAATATAGATAATGATTTGAATTGAATTGTTTTAAACTTTAAAACAATTTGGACCTAAAAGATGGCATTTTGGATTTCGATGAGACCGGGATCGGTTTCCAGATTTGGATATCTGAAAACCACATCGATCCAAATTAACGATAGGTGGTGAATCTCAAGTGAAGATGCAGATTTAGAGTGCAAGGGTTATAGTCGTTAACTTTGAAGGTGATTCCAAAATGAGTGTAACGTGATAATGCCTTCGGTTTCGTTCGAACCCGGAACGAACATGTATGGATTGAATGCTTTCAGAACATCGTCAGGTGGACGATGAGCATTCTAAGAGATGTGTTCTCTAAAGGCAATCGTAGCCTCAAGCCTCATCAACCGGGAATGGCTAAAACATGGGAGGTGCAGCAAGGCTAAGTGGGTCATGCCCAAGTAGGATGAGATTTACCCCTGTCTAGAGTCCCTTTTTATTCGGCTGTGCGGGCAGTTGCCAGCTACAACCGCAGGGTTGTCTTATTCGGAATTATTCAGTAAGGAACGGTTCCGGCTTTGTGTTGCAGGGGATTGGGAGTAATCCTCGGTACGGTGATCTAGGCCCCGTACTATGATGGGCGGTACCCTAGTAGCCCTGCCATTGATGGAAACCCATTCTTCCTACGTGCCCTTAAGGTTTTGATTGTATTACCCACTTTTGTGGCTAGTAGCTGGAATTTAATGAATGTAACAATTTCGGCTATTTCTTATTTATTTGAAAACCCTAGACCCTTTATAATATCACTAGATTTCCTATCAAATGTTTTGATTAGCGTAAGGTAAAAATTTACCTATGTTTATGTGTGGGGAGTCTTATGTGATACCTTTTCTTTCAAAAGGTTTTTAAAGTTAAGCAACTTTAACCGTTTACTCACACCAGACCCAGGTCTGACCCGGAGTTTATTCTGTTTTCTTAAATTCTTGGTTACTCAAATTTTTACGAGTAGCCAAGGGATTCGAGTTAGGTTTGAAGAATTCTAGAGGAGATATGGAGCAGGAGGCTTCAGCGTTGTAGATATATAGTTCCGCCATGTTGATCTCTGTGTTGTTATCTGTGTTGTATATCAAGTTGTATAACTGGACAGGTGTTTATAACTGTCTAGTATGTGTTGTATAAGCTGTGTAACTCTGATGTATATGATACTGTGCAATATATTATGTGATTCATATATTTTATTCGTTCCGCTGTTGAGATTCTGATGTTGTTCTTTCTTTCTTCTCTCTCTTTTCGCTTTTCTATTCCTTTCTTTCTTAAAATGATGCGTCTTATTGTGGAGAATAAGGCGGGTCGTCTCAAAATTATTTAAAACATCCATCAGTAACATCCATCTCACATTTCTAGATCTCAAACACGTTTTGAGGTTACACATAATTCACCTTTCAAATCAACCCATTTAACCCTAAGTTAAACCTCAATTCATTTAATCCAGTCAACCTTACTCAATTTGAATTCTCCATTTCAAATTTTTAAACTTCTTAACAATATCATTTCCCATATAAGTTCAAAAACTTATTTCTCTTTGGGTTTTAAATCAAATTTCAGGGGGGGAAATTCAAAACTCAACACTTAGAGCTTATTTCAAATCATCTTTGATATTATGTATATCCCACATGTAGACGTATACATATTTATTTATTTGCACAAGAAGTCATATTTCCAATTTTAAACCATTCTTGGTTTTCATTCAAAACAATTTTCCTTGAAATTTATAAAACAACTCTTGTTTAAAGCAAGACTCCTTCATTTAAATATATTATGAATAATATTATCTATTATTTCTTTTAACACCTTGAAACAAATTTCCAATTTTCTTGACTTAGATTTTAAAACTTCACAATTTAAATCCCTTCCAATTTACAAGTCATACTTATCTAAATTGTTAGTTCCTTAAAACATTCCATTTTGCTTTATGATTAATTATTATTAGAAAACAAACTTCCCATTATTAGACTCCATAACCGTTTTAGGATAATAACCAAGATTATCATAATTGGAGACCAATTCACTACATATTATCTCATAATTTATTGGAAAAATAAAATCAGGTAACTTAGTTTAGCATTCTGTAAACACTTCTACAAATTTTAGGATTTTATTTTCCGGTTTGAATCCATTTCAAGCTTATCTTATTTGTATTGTTCATATTATCCAATTCCTATTTGGACATATATATATTACCACAAAAATTCTTACGATCTTATTCAATTTCAATAACCAACAACCAATTATCGTAACATATATAATAATCAGAAAATTATGCTTTATATATCAAAATATAAGCTTATATAAGAATCATTCATTTTTAAAAACGTTTAACATCTTTATATAACAAAATAACAAGTACGCTCTCACAAATATTACACTCAACTCATTCAAGGGTACTACTGACCCTATCCTAATGAGTAAACCCACCAGAGCGAACGTTCTCGCTTAATCTCCGCTCTGATACTAAATGTAATGACCCGAAATTTTCGACCTGAAAATTCGACGCTAATACGTTCACTGTAGAAGTGTCAAGCAATCGAATGCCAAAAATTCCAAATTGTTAGGGTTAAGAAGAAAAAAGTAGAAGAAGAAAGAGAGAACAAAATCACAGAATCTCACATTCGCAGCGGATCAAAATATAATATAAAAATAGCAGCATTTACACAAAGAAAGCTGTAAATGTCAATTTACATACAATATATCAGAGTACTATCAAACCGAACAATTGTAACAACTTGTCCCAGGAAACAATCAATACAACTCCAATACACAACGGAATATACTCCATATGTTCCTGCCATCTAGCTCGCCACCTAAGCTCCAGAGCGTGCTAACCTGAAAATCTGTAATAATCGGTCTAACCCGAGCATTACAATAAAGTAACACCCGGGTTAGGCTGGAAACCAGCGTGAGTAAACCCAAATAATTGAAATACTAAGTTATAAAATTTATTTGAATACTAGGGTAACTCGTTCATCACTACGAGTTTTTATGTTGTTAAAGCCAACATTTATTTCACAAAATGTATCTAAGTTCTGTTACCTAGTTTAAATGGACAAGTATACCTAATTTATTCATTCCAGCCTATTTGATTCTATAATCAAGTCTATAAAGAATTTGTAGATTACTAATCGAAGTGGTTTCGTATATTGCTGATATTTGACCCTGGTCACTTTGAATCCAATGTCATCTTTTAAGCCAAGTTGTTTAAGTAAATACAATTCAATTCTAAATTCAGAATGTCATATTTACATAGCAATTTATTACAGATAGAAAACCCATAATATCATAGTTCAACCAAAGCATTTCATGTCAGAGAACATCACAAATTACATATCAGAGATATCAAACAATCCAAGGCATTCAATTCAGGTTTATCATTCATAGGCAAGATTAATTAGATCACCATTTCTAATTCATCTAATATACACAAATTAAAATTAAATTAATTACCTTTAAATCCTACTTAGTTAACATTAATTAATTTCAAACCATTATTATTATTTTAATTAATTATTGACATTAATTAATATATATATATATAATTACTTAAGACCTTAGTTATTTAAAGATAAACCATTTATCTTGATCATTACTTAATTATCATTTAAATCTTATTTAAATTAAATCCTTGAAATTAATTTATAAATAATCATTTGAGACCTTTGATTAATTAAAGTTTGATATACTTATCTTAATCACTTAGTTAATTCAATCATTATTAAATCCTATTTGAAAACACTTAGGGATTAATTTATTATCATCCTAATATATAATTATTTCAAACAACATCAATTAATTTTAAAAACATTTAATCTTTTAAACAAATTAATATTTGAACCTGTTTGAAAAATTGTTAAATTCTTTTTTTCTTGAAACTTTGTACATTTTCTTATTCCTTAAAATTTGTTAACATTTTCATTTATTTGATTTATTTTTAAAACCTGTTTGATAGTTGCTTTTTTTAAACCTAGTTAATATATCTTGAAATCTTGATTAACTAAATTTACTTTTGCTTTAAACCTATATTTCTT
Organism: Allium cepa; assembly: GCA_030765085.1. Lineage (NCBI taxonomy): Eukaryota > Viridiplantae > Streptophyta > Magnoliopsida > Asparagales > Amaryllidaceae > Allium > Allium cepa. The sequence goes on from CM060929.1 coordinate 33,204,037, forward strand.
GTTTCTTTTATAACCTGGTCATATTTCTCTTTTAAAAAACCGGGTATCTTACAAAAACAAACCCGAAGCAAAATAATCTACCCGAGCCAAACCTCGAGTCCACTACTCATCTTCTCGCGGACGACCCCGAGCTCAACCTCTTCTTCCCCAATCCTCAAATCACTCGGCAACATCAGATACACAAGGTAACTCGTGCATGTGTATGCAAGTTCTGACCATCTCCGATCCATGCTCCGACCACCCACAAGTTGGCGATCTCCCCCTGAGTCGTCTCGGCCACCCAGATCAATGATACCCACTGGAAATCGAAAACGAGCAAGACAGCACCTCCTCAAATCCAAACCAATCGTAGAAAACCCTCTCGCACCACCGCCTCCGATCGCCTGCGACTTCGCGATCACTACCAAACCTCCGCCACTCGCCTATGCTTCTAATCCCCCACCTGCGATCAACTCCAGTTCACCCATGACCAACCAATTGCCTCGAATTCATCACATACGAACAGGTTATAAAACCCTAGTTCGTCGTCGATAAGCCACCACGGCAAACTAAAAATTCTTCGAACATTTTCCAATGATCTCTAGACTTCTAGCTTCCTCCAGCAACGATCACGACAACCATCTCTTCTTCGGTCGCTAGAAAATAACGAAAATGCAATCCCCGTTCAACTCAAAAATTCTACTCAAACCCAAACTTAAAAATTATGATATGATTATTAAATTTCATCATTTTTCAATACGAATCAGTTTATATAATTAAAACTTGGAATTTTAAAAATCAAAATTTTGACTTGAATTTCTTTTCACTGACATTTCTTATTTCCAGCAATCCTACCTGTTAATTACGCTTAATAATATTTTTAAAAATCGAATTTTATTATTACAAATAGATTTCCCTTAAAGATCATACCCTAAAAGTGTGTACATAAAGAGATATGAATTTATATACGGTATTCTTGAGCCTGTAGAACATATAGAGTCTTGTATACATATACACAGACATGCACATAACTATTCATAGTAGTTCATCTAAATTCCAAGTAAAATACATCCATGCAAACATTATTTACAACATTACTTCACACATTTATCACATGCATCAAAGTACAGACAAAGATTTGATTTAAAAAGGTTGTTTACTCACCTGTATTGATTAAATAGAGACAGAGCCTTATTTTTGAAAATCTGGAAAACTGATTTTGAACTACAACTGGATGTTTTTGATCTGTGACTTGATTTACTCTGATCTGATCTTGAATCTAAATTTGAATTTAATTTGTTGAGATGAATTTTCATGCTTTTGATCAGGTTGAAAACTTGAATCTTTGAAACTTGAAATAGTTTTGATTTTCTTTTGGTTTTATTTTTATTTTATTTTTAGAAGAAAGAAAGACAAAGGATTGAGAAATGAATATGAAAATGTTTGAACTGAATACAGCCTATTCTGTTAACATTATTAATATATTTCAAATTAAAGAAAGCAAATTTCCACTTGTTATTTTGCATGTTACTCTAAACTACAAATGTCAAAACCTATATTTAATAATTTCTTATGTTTTGTTAATATACATTTTATGTTTTTAAATTTATGCTTATTATGTTTATCTCATTAATTTTATTATATATATATATTAAAGCTTTTTATTTATTCTTGTTTAATCTTTGTTAGTCCGTGAGTTGATGGTTTTGATGACAACAACCAATAGATTATAAAATATAAATACTAACATTATAAGTTTAGATATATATGTATATGCAGGATTTAAACATGCATATACCAAGAATGAAGACTGTACAACATAGAGATTCAAGATATCAAGACTGAAGACTCATGAGTATCAAGATTATCAAGAGTTCAAGAATTCAAGTAATTTATTCTTTAATTATAAATTTTGTTAAAACTCCTAGAAAAGCATTGGCATCTTAAAATCCAATTTATTCATGGAATGGAATCCACTTCGAGCCTGTTAAAGGGATGGAACCCTAAGTAGGATAGAACCTACGAAAAATCTAGTGGAACATTGTTTTGTATCCGCTAACCTTTTATTCAAAATGATGTTTTTCAAAATTCTATCTTGTTTTCAAAATTATTTCAAAACCTTCTTTTAAAAGAATCAAAAAAACATCTATCCTGATTTCAAATAATTTTAGCCTCAAAATCATCTTTAATTTTAAAGTCAAATTACTCCTGATTTTAAACTATCTTTTAATATAATATATTTAACTTTTAAAATATTTATACTTAGATTTAAATATAAAATTATAGTTAAATTCTATATATATTATTATTATCTATATTTACTTATGAATTTTAACTATAGTCAAGTATATTTATAAAGTTTAAAATAGTTTTAATATAAGATAAATGTTATTTTCAAAGAAAATCAAATCATCAAAAAATGCTTTGGGATGCCGACATGCTCATGGTGACCATGTCGACATGGTGTCAGTTGAGTTCAAAATTTCAATTTCAAAAGAAGTGTCTATTCGCCATAACTCTTCACAAATGGACATGACTATTGTTCTACTATAAATAGGGGTCACTTTCAACGAATTTTACGTCAGATTTTCTAGTTTTTCACTCCTTTTCTTCTTCCACTTTTCTTAATAAAAATTATTATCATTACTCTGTCGAAATCTACATTGAATTGAACTCGATCATTCGTAGCTTGATTCTCTATCACTATCTCAACAAGATCTTCAGTGCTATTCAGATTTATATGGCTTTTGTAATCAACTTAGCGAGAAAAGTGTGATTGTAGCCTTGAAAATCAATCAAGCGTGATAAGGTATGACTGTAGCCTTGAGAAATCAGTTGGGTGAACTTGTTGCCCGTAAAATCAAGTGGGTGAACATGTAGCCCGGAAAATCAAGTATCTCTACCCAGAGGATTGTGATTCTAGAGGGTGTACCTCGTAGCCTTGAAATCGAGGGTGTAATTGTAAAGATTGCTTTTGAAAGGAAATTATACTTGTATTGCGAGACTGGATGTAGGGTAACTCCGAACCAGTATAAAATCCGGTGTGTTCTTTCCTTTACTGCTTTTTATTTTATTCATGCGTCTGTGTTTGTTTCTATGATCATATATGTGTCTGTATATTGCACACATCTGTGTTTAAATTAACATAAACTCAAAAAGATTTAGTAATTCTTTATAAACACTTTCACCCCCTCCCCTCTAGTGTTAATTCTAGCCTTAAGATCCGTAATCCGCATTTCTCACAATTGGTATCAGAGCAAGGTTTTCAAAGCTTCATAATCTGATTTTTGAAAAATTTTCAAAATGGCTACCAACACTGGTACTGTTACTAACACTAGTATCCCTGTCACTAGTTCAAGGTCAGTCTACTGTCAGACCACCACTTTTTAATGGCAGTAACTATGCATATTGGGCATTCAGGATAAAAATATATTTACAATCTATAGGATTAGACACTTGGAATATTACACAAACTGAATATTCTGAACCCACAACTTATTTTGCACAGTGGACTGCTGAGAAAAAGACCGTTGCACAAAATAATTCTAAGGCAATGAATATTTTGTTTTTTTCACTAGATAGAAATGAATTCAATAGAGTGTCAGTTTGTAAGTCTGCATATGAAATCTGGAAAACTTTGCAAGTTACTCACGAAGGAACAAGCAAAGTTAAACAGACCAAAATTTACATGCTCACAAATCAGTTTCAAGTATTTAAAATGAATTCTAATGAGTCTATTTCAGATATGTATAGTATATTTTTAGGATATTGTGCATTCTCTAATATCTTTAGGAAAGAAATTTTCTAAAGAAGACCAAATCAGAAGGATTTTAAATTCTCTTACTCCAGAATGGGATCAAAAGACACTTGTTATCGAAGAGGCTAATGACATCAGTACTTTAAAGATAGAAGAATTAATTGGAAATCTAATGTCGTATGAAATTCAAATGATCGGGAGAAAAGAAAGCAAAGCATCTGAAAAGAAATTAATGGAATTCAATGCATTGACTGATGGATCAGATTCAAACAACGATAATGATGAAGAAATAGCCTTAATGACCATAAATTTAAGGAAATTCCTGAAATACAGAAAAATGAATAATCTCAAGAGAAACAACTATAAGAACTCTGAAAATCAGAATGTAGTGCCAAATAATGTCAAATGTTACAGCTGTGATGAACCAGGCCATATCAAAAGAGACCGTCCGTATCCAAATAGGCAAAATCCTCCTATGAATAATGATTCAGCAAAGAAACGAAAACGTGCATTTACTACTACTCTAGATGACTCAGATTCGTTGTTAGGTGATGATGATCAGAAAACAGATAATTCAAATTTGTGTTTCACGGCAGTTCACGACTTCGACGAATTCAGAGAAACGGACTCAGAAAAAGGTACACATTTACAATATAATTGGTTGAAATTGCTTGCTTAGAATTAGATGTTTTGATTGCTTGATTAATTGATTTTGAATTGGCGTGTTGTTTGAATTTTAAAAATTTATTTTCTATTTTCTATTTTTTATTATTTTTTATTATTTTTATTTATTTTATATTATTATTTTTAATAGTATAGTAATACTTTCTGAAATATACTATTAGTCTAATAATATTTCAGAAATATATAATAAAGTATATAAATTTATTAGAGAACTTAGAGAAAAATAATTCACAAAAATTCACTGGCACATGTCGACATGGTCGCTACCACGATGTCGACATGGGTACCAGAATTTAAATTTCAAAATTTGAATTCAAATGTTTGAATTTTCCTCCATCATTTCACTTCATTCAATTCTCTGAAAAGCTACCTTTTGACCAGAGAATATGTCATTTGAGAATCTATTTATCCACTATCTTTTATCATATCTTTTCACTCTCATTTTTAAATTCAAACTCTCTTTCTTCAAAACTTCAAGCTCTCTACTCTCTACTTTAATGGCTTCTTCAAGCAACCCCTCCACCATGAGAATTTCTAGAAAAATAAAAGAGAAACTCTTCAATGATCCAGAGGCAATAAAAACATACATCAATTATGCTAATTATGCCAAAGCCCATCCCAGAAAGTTTGCTATTTTTCAAGATTTTCCTTCTTATGAACTTGATTCTCTTTTTGCAAACAATGGAGTTCTTAATCTTATTGATGCTTCTCAAAATGATTATGTTTGCTATCCAAGTCTTGTCAAAATTTTCTATGCTAATTTAAACCGAGGATTTTATAAAGGAAATAAGGATGAAATTTGGAGTAGTGTCAAAGGCACTAGAATTGTTTTGAATTGCGATCTTTTGGGTACCATTCTCAATTGCAAGTATGCGGGAATGGATCTTTCTAACTTTAAAATTGATGAAAATGAACTTGAGACATTTCATCATATTTTCGAAGGGGATGATAATTTTGAATTCACAAAAATCGAAATTTTCGACCAAAGGCAAGAATTGTCAATCTTCACTTGCAACATACTTTGACCCCAAGATCGGGGAATTTTAACAATCCTACTTCAAAAGTTTGCAAAGCACTTTTTGCTATTTTTGGAAATTATGACATAAATTGGGCGTAAGTTATTTTGGATGAACTTCATCCTAAAAATCTTGAAATGGTGAGAATACTTTGTATCATGGAATTTATCTCACTCGGATTTTCAACTATTTTGGAGTGGATTTCAAAGGCGAAGAATTTGTTTCTATAAAAGTTTTCAATCATTCCAATATTTCGTTTATGAAAATTCCATTTGTTTTTCAACCCTACGAGACTCTTGCCGAAAAGGAAGAGTGTTTGGCTCATGAGGAAATGGAAGAAGAAGAGGAGGAAGAAGAAGAAGGGGATGAAATGGAAATTGAAGAAGAAGAAGGTGAAACCTCTTTGGAAAGCATCAACTATCCTCCTAATCCATCCACCAAAACCAAAAGACGATTGTTGAGAATCAACGGATTCTTAAACGCTCCGTTAGTAAGAAGTTGGACAAAATTTCATCCAAGATGAACAAGTTCATTTCCAAAGTCAGCAAGAAACTTGGACTTTCTTCATCATCATCATCCTCTAACTAGTGTTATCTTTTCGTATTTTGTTGTATGTGTTTTAGCTTGTTTTAATTCGAAAGTTCATGTAGTTTCATATCTTTAATCATTGTATCATCTTAGTATGCAATGAAATGAAATTTCCTTTCTGTTATGTAGCTTATCTTATCTCTAGAATAAATGTTAGTATATTATATAAATATATAAATATATATACACACACAATTATTCACAAAATCTAATTAGTCATATTTTTTCACTAACCCATGTCGACATACCCCCTATGACAATGTCGACATGTATTGGTCAGAAATGACAATTCATTTTGAATTTGAAATTTGAATAACTACCATATGTCAATTCATTTCAAACAAATTTCTACACTTATATATATACCTATTTCTTCTAGAACTCTTCACTGAAAATTATTTCATATCTTCTAATCCTTCATTTCTTTCACAAATTCAAATATGGCTAATCTAATTCACAATTTATCCGAAAATCTTGAAGAAACTCTAAATTCATTCAAGAATATTCTCTCGTTCATTCTCCGCAACCAGCGTCACTTAGAATTGAGTCAAATGCAGATGATCAAGGACCAAGAAAGGCATTTCGATGCAATACGATGGATGATTTCCTCCCTACACAAGGATGATAATGAAGCACATCCTCCTGTCTCTCTCACTAATGACAATGAAAATTGGGATGCTATTAAAGCAGACCCTATCTTTGGAGAAGAAGGATGGGTGGAAGTTCCTCGTAACGTTCAAATTTTATTACTTTGTTTGAATTGTTTGTTTGAATTGATTTGATTTGGTGTGGATTGATTTCTTAATTTAGTTTGATGTTTGATGTATAAAACATGTAAATATACATTGAAATGTATATAGTCTTTGATTAAATTATCATGTTCATAAGTATAATTATTTCTTAATCCATCTATTATATATTTCTTTGTACAGTTTATCAATGCAGGTACTTTAGTCCAAGAATGAGGGGGAGTTAGTTTATGTTGATGACAAAGGGTGAGAAGTATAAAATAGAGTAGTTAGGCATAGATTAAGGGGGGGGGGGGGTTATTGGTTTTAGGGGGATTTATTAGGATAGAAGTAATATTTTATAAACAAAGGTTGTCATCGTCAAAAAGGGGGAGATTGTTAGTCCATGAGATGATGGTTTTGATGACAACTACCTTCGAATAGATTATAAAATATAAATACTAACATTATAAGTTTAGATATATATGTATATGCAGGATTTAACCATGCAGGTACCAAGAATGAAGACCGTACAGTATAGAGATTCAAGATATCAAAACTGAAGACTCATGAGTATCAAGATTATCAAGAGTTCAAGAATTCAAGTAATTTATTCTTTAATTAGAAAATTTTGCTAAAAATCCTAGAAAAACACTGGCATCTTAAAATTCAATTTATTCAAGGAATGGAATCCACTTCGAGCCTGTTAAAGGGATGGAACCTTAAGTAGGATAGAACCTATGAAAAATGTAACATCCCCGGATTTTAGCCCAGTGTAATTTGATAATTGAATTAATTTTTGAATTTAATTTGTGAATTTAATAGAGTTTTTCAAAATAAATATTAGTTGTTTATAAAATATTAGTTGTTTAGAGATATTAATTTTAAATATAATTTGAAAATGTGAATTCGAAATTTAAATGTTAATATATTGGAATTTAATTGCAGATTAATTTGAAAATTTGAATGAATAAATATATCAAAAGATTGTAAATAAAATTAATTGGTATGAAATCAAATGGATTATAAATAAAATTTGATTCGGAATTTAAGAGAAATAAATGATAAATGGAATATAAAGATATATTTATAAAATGGTATTTGATTATTTATTCATTTATACGTATCAATTGATTTTATATTAAATTTTTATTTTGAATTTAAGATGTAAAATTAGATTTGAATATAAAATTAGATTTGGTAAAAAGATTTAGAAACATTGGAACATATAAATATAGTTGTATATTTATAAATTTAAAAATGTAATACATATGTTAAGTTATGAAACATAAGAGATAAATTCAATTGAAAATATAAAAAATGAAAAGAGTTTAAGATTAAAAAATTTAAAATAAAATCAAGGCAAGGTCTAAAACACAATGTGTAAATAAATTAATGGAAAAGGACTTAAACATAAATATACAAAAAAAATACATGCGTAAGCATTTTTACAATAAAAATTTACATTTGTCAAGCATTAATACAAGTGTTTATTTGAAATTACAAGTGTAAATGATAAGAACAAGTGGCAAATGCATATTTATTCTAAACTAAAATTTAATTAAAATATATTAAAAGAGAAGACAATTTTAGTTCTTCTCATTTCAATACTTGTAAACCAGAAACCTGATTAAAGAAAAAAGAAAAAAATGAATGGAAATTAAAACCAAAAGAAATCAAAACTGAATCAAAGTGTATCCCAATCAACAAATTGATGAAGTTTAAAATCTGAAGCAATGAAAACCTGATTCACAAGCAAAACAAATACAAGAATCCTCTCAGGAATCAAAAAGCAGTTCATCCTGGAAATCAAAAAAAAGCAAAATCTGGACAAGAACAGATCAAAACAAGTAAAGGCAAGTAATTTTTTTTCAAATTTGAGTTTGAGGTTACAATCTGTGTGGAAGAAAGAACTAAGTACAAAAACAATCAATCTGTTGCAGGAAAATTGGAGATCAAAAACTCAAAACCATTTCTAGTTTTCAAACTACAGAAAAGAAAAAAAATTAAAAAGGCTTCTCCATCATATACATTCAAACTGTAAGTAATAAAATAAAAATTTCTGTTATCATTGACTTGAGTAAATAAACATTATAGAGTATAAGCAAAGATTTCCATTTACAATTTACAGATCTATAACTCCAAGATATAAAGAAAAAAAGAAAAGATGCAGGCTTGAGTTCTCTGCAAATCTTTCTTCCAGGCCTCTGTTTCAAAAACCCATCAATGTGAGCAAACACCCATTTCTTTTTTATTTAAATCTCTTTCCCTAATACGTGTCACGATCCAAATTCCAGCGTTCAAAAATCGACATTTGAATCTGCGGCATTCAAGTACAGTGGAGTACGAATGTCGATTTTTGAACGCTGGAATTTGGATCGTGAATTGAATGAATGTGCATGCAAAAGAAATCTGTGAGTATATTTGTTAAGTTACTTGTTTGGGATTAGAAAAGATATCTCTGTTCTTGTTACAGGAATTGAAAACCTGTTAGAAAAATTTAAAATCTTCTTATCCAAGTAGTTTCAGATTTCGATTTCTAAATGAAATGTGATAATAACTATGAAATGCAAAGTTTAAAAAAAATTTCAAGTATACTTACTGTGTAAACAACTTAGAAATTGGGAATTACAGATGAACACCCTTATATCAGAAAAATCAAGTATCAATGTTTTTAAATTTCACTTACATCATTTAGTTTGATTTTGAAAGACATGAATTTTAGTATCAAATCCAAGATTTTTAAAACTATAATATGTGAGAAATTGTAAATCGATCTAAATTGGGGTTTTGTAAATTCCCATCGATCAAAGAAAAAATAAGTTTCGAATTTGAATCTGAAGGAAGATGAGGTGATGTAGATTTAAAGAAAAGTGTTTGGATAATTTTTAGGCGATCTTAGGTGTAACGATTGCGGATTTTCGTTGCCGAAAAACCGAATAGTTATGGGGTTTTAAAAAGAAAAGAAAAAGAAAGAAGAGAGAAAAAGAAGAAAGAAAAAGAAAAATAGAGGGAAAAGAAGATAGACAATTTTTTAGAAAAACAGAGAAAGAAAACAGAGAATTTGAAAAATAGAAGATAGAAGAATTTTAAAATAGAAGAAAAAGAGAATAGAGGAAAAAGGAAAAAGACAGAAGAAAATAGGACGGGACAGAAAGGAAACAACAGAACAACAACAGAATCTCACAATTCGCAGCGGAACAACATATAATAATAAATGAATAATCTTTAAACAAAGGACTATATCAGTTATTACATTATCATTTCATTTCATTACATCATATCATCAGAGTGTACAACAACATACAACAACAAACAGTGCAGCGAAAAAAGAAATACTATATACTAGTAATACGCCATGCCATCCAGCTTGCCTCCAGCAACTCCAGAATATCCAGATAAACCTAACTCTTAACTGCCCGTGTGGAAATTGGTGGGCACCCAGAGTTTAGGAAGGAAAACAATAAACTCCAAGTCAGTCATGTGACTGGTGTGAGAACTCAAAACAGTTTATTTAACTTTAAAATCAAAATAGAGGAATATTTTTAATCAATTCGCAATGCTTTTAAAAAATGAGACTACCATAAGGCCTCCCGCACACACACACAATGCAAACGCAGAATCGGAGGAGATTTCTCCTTATGATAGTCAAAGATGCTTGATACGCATTTAAAATAACATTTGATATTATTATTAGTGTATAGTGTAGGAAAAATATTTCGGAAGTAGAATATAAATCTTAGCCAACATAGACATTTCGAACTATGCCTACTATAGCTACCATCCAAACAGTGGTGACCACCATAAGTGAATAGCAGGTTCTACAACTAATACCGTACAAGTTTCGTATTGGGAATTGGATTTCCAACAAATGGTCAGGCCAAGGAACTTCCCATTGCCACTGAGAATGCCTCTGGAAAGACATCCCCGAGAACCAAACCGGAACTCTGCCAACACAAGGCCGGGTTACCCCTAACTGGGTAACTACTGACACGAGCACGCCATTCCCCGGTCCTTTAGGACCTTTTCAACCGAGCGCTCGATATCCAACATCACACCATAATAAATAGAGTGTTTTCAACATGAGTAAGTATCTGGGCTCCATACCATGATACCACCCCTTTCCAGAAGGAAATGCACATACCCTAAGGGGAGCTACAGCAACCCCTAATAACCTTGCCGCATCTTTCCTGTTTTGACCATTTCCGGGATGTGAGGCTCGACGAAGTCACGTCCACAAAAACATACTTTATACAAAAGCCATGCTTTGGGTCAACAAATGATCAACACAATGATCACTAGGATAGACGATCAAATAAACGATCCTATCACAAATAATCAACACAATGATCACTTCAGCATCACTCAGCATGTCACATTACCAAAATGGGATATATCGCTGATAACTTCAACTATATAACCTTTGAGCTCGTACGTCTCAAAGAAGGGTGTTAAGCAAAGAATAAATTCTCCGCCACCAACAGAAATATATTTGAAAGAAATCGGCTTTATATCTCAAATTGTAATGTCAGGCATACAATCCATACAAGTTTGTTCCGGGCTCGAACAAAACCGAAGGCACTTCTTACGAAGCCCTTGCAATCCGGGTATTCACAATCCCGATCGAATTTCCCATCACTTAGGAGATCTCTATACCAGGAGCTACCCAGTGCAGAGACAATCGATAGGTCATCCTATCGCTTTCGCAAATACTCGGTCTTCAACACCGATCTTCAAATGCAATTCATAACGACGTATCACATATTCGGAATGGGTTATACGACCCCATGGTCCTTTCCCGGTTAACCCGAATAGTGAGCGCTTATTCAAAAATAAGCGTGCATTCAAATTCAATCAAATCACATCAAATACCCATTCAAAGGGAAATATTGATAGTCGGCTATCGAACTATCAATTGATATGCATACATCACCAGATTCCAAATAATTTTCCAAATTATTTATTTTCCAAAATATCTTTACAAGATATAAAATTCCAACACTTCAAAAATAAATCAATATTTATTTTCAAACAAATTTCACTTTCACATATAAATTCCATAATGAATTTATATTTCAAAATATCATGCATATACAATTTCAATTATTCATTTTCAATTTATCTTCAAAAAGATAAATTCTAATTATTCACTTCATATTGGAAAACATTTCCATACTTATTTATTCATAAGTAATTCACAAATCTCTTTTATTTTCAACACTTAGAAAATATTCAATATACTTAAATCGAATTAAGTATAAAATTCTTTATTTAAGGAAATCATTCACTTAAACATATTTACTTGGGCCAAAACGAATGTTACGTAAAACATCGTTACGACAACCCAAAATCACTAGTATAGGGATTCGGAATTAAAATAGATATATAAATCCCAATACTATACAAAACATTTCCTTTCAGAAATCATTTACTATAACAACAGTGTTATAGTCCACCATTTCCTTTTATTTCTCGAAAACGTCTATTTCAACAATAAATGTTGAAATCTATGGTTTCGAATCTCAACACATTTTAAAACATCGTTAGATCGTTTTAATTCTATTTTAAACATTCACATTCTAAACAATTTCTTTAACGTGTTATTCACTGTTCAAAAACGTGAATAAACTTCTTTAACAAATTCCATCCTTTTATTCATTTTAATTCAAAGGATTATTCACTGTCTAAAAACGTGAATATAACTCTATTTCTAAGTTATAACAATTAACTTATCAAAATAAGTCGTTTGCGGATTTATAAAACAACGTTTATAAATTCTATTTCTATTTATATATAAAAACTTCCTTTTACAAATTCCTTTATTAACCTATTCCAGCTTATAACTCAATTTTAGATTAAAAGTTCATATTATAAGTTAACTACTTATAAACGATTATTTCACAAAATCATTCCTTAGAGTTTCATAATTATAAATCTTATAACTTATAAGATTCATTTATTTAACCCAATCTATTCTTCAAATAACTTCATAAAATTTATAAATCTACTGTTTATAAATTTCGTTTACAACTTCACCATTTATAATTCTATTGATTTCATTCTTTAATGAAATTCATTTTCAATTCATTCAAACACTTATAAAATCTCATTTTATAATCCCAACGTTTTAATTTACAAATATTCATTTGTAAATCCTTTAATATAAATCAATCTATATTATTCTTTAAAACGTCTTTAATTTCCTTTAAAAAAACTTCACCATTCTGATTTATAAAATAATTAAATTTTATAAATCCTATATTTAACTTTTTATAACAAGTTCAGAATCCCAATTTAAACTCTTTTATAAAGTCATTAATTCCTTATTTTCAAAAATCAGCTTTTAACTATATTTCTTAAAAATCATAATTTTTATAACATTAAAAATTATAACGTTTATTTATTTGAAATGGATCAATTCCAAAGATATTTTATCTTTTCAAAAATCACTTTAAAAACATTTTAAAATCCCAAAATCTGGGTCCAATGATGCTACACACCAAATAGTCAATCACGACTACAACGATATCATATATCGATATGATAGTCCATCAAATATCAAAATATCTGAAATAAAATAAATACTGTTGAGGAATCCAGTTGGATCCCTCCAACCTGTTTCCTGCATCCAAAAACATTAGCACAATACCAATTTCGCTCCAGTACGAAATTATCGCGGTACATGTTCTTATTAAATATTATCCGCTTAATAACGGCGTAATAGGGTCTCATCCGCTAAACAAAAAATGCGGGAAATCAACAACTGCAATATATACATATGCCAATATATATATATTGATATTATATATAATACCAATTTCACTGTTTATGAAATATTCGCGGTATATGTTTATATTAAATAACATCCGCTTACTAACGGCGCATAATGTCTATTTTAACAATCAATAATTCACAGTCATCATTCAAACATGCATTCAAATATTTTAAATCTAACTATTTAAAATAAAATCGAAATCTATTCGATTGAGTGAGAAATTCTCACCTTGGTTTTAATTTCCGTTTTAGCTTTTATTTCGAATAAAATTAAACGCGCGTTTAATTTTACCCGAAATTCTCACTAACTCCAAATGACTCCAAACCAACTCCATCGCGTAGTGCTCGTCCATACGATTCCAACGCAACTGAGTTTGCATTTTTTTGACCTCGTATGAAAAAGTTATGATTTTTACAAGTTTGTACACGTTTTTATAACTAAATTTACAACATAACTTTTATAATTAAAACCTAACTCAACTGCAGGCCATAGGATCCAACACCAAACTGATCACAGCCCTCCATCATCTCTTCCCCACTCACGCAAATTCCCAGTAACCAAGCCGTAACAAAATGAACCCATTAGCATGATTAGGGTTTGAATTTGCAAACAAATTACTCAATGAAACTCGATCAAACTCCGCCACGTCGAAGAGCACGACATGCTCTATGTTCGGCCCCAAGGACCCCTAGCTCGGCCATCTAGGTGGCGTGGAAATGCGTGCGTGGCTGTAGGATGTCGGCCCCACTTCTCTCCCCCTCCGTCGCACCATTTACGATCATACCCGTATGGAATTAAAGCTCTCTCCATGCTCTTCAATGTTGTAGTTAACAACTTTGGCCAAAACTTCACGGATTGGAAGAGATTAAGGGTTGAAATTGGGACAATTCTGACCATTGAAAAATTAGGGCCGGCTAGGGTTATAAAATTAGGTTTAGGGTTATATTTTTATCAAATTTATGAAGATGGTGGTCTATTTATAGAGTTTCGTTCGACACTATTCACCCGGAAATTCCGAACTCCGATTTAGACGCCGTAACCAGCGTACCTAGGGTTTATCCCGCGTTCCGGACACAATGGAACAGGTTTCGGAAGCTAATTCGGAAGTATGTGCGAGTTATGGCAGAAAACGTTCAATTTGAATTAAACCGATTTAAATCGATTTCTAGGCGTTTTAATTTGTACCGGACAAACGGTAAATCCAATTGACTTGAAATTTGAAACCTTACAATAATATCACATTACGGATCCGATGAAACTGGTTTCGTCGAATTCCGAGACTTTTTGAAAAATGGCTATTTTGACTCGCCAAATTTAAATTAAAAACGATTCGATGCGTTTCGAGCTGCCACGATCAAATGATAACTCCGATTGACACGAAAATTGAAATCCAGTAATAACTAACTATTACGGATCCAATGAAACTGGTTTCGTTCAATTCTGAGACTGTTCAAAAATTGGCTATTTTACAGTCGATTATTAAATATTAAAATATTCAATTTTCACAGATTAACTTTTAATTCGATTTTAAAAGTTCTAAAATGTTATTCTAACTTCAATATGATAAAATAAAATTTTACAAATCATCTTCAATCATATTTAACTCAATTTTCAATTATTTCCATAATTTAACATATTAAATTATCGATTTAATTATCCAATTAAATCCAAAAATTCAAATAAAATTTATTTGACTTATAAATTCACTTATAAATATTTAAAATTAATTAAATATTCAAATTTAAATTAATAAAAATTCTGGGTCGTTACAATCTTTCCCCCTTAAAGAATTTCGTCCTCGAAATTATAAGTAAGAAAGTTACAAAATCTATTAATTTTTCCAAAATTCATAGTTAAACTTTTTAGAATAACTTTACTAAGTTTTCAAATCATACTTAGTTATCTTTTCAAAAACAACTACTATTGTTTAACTTTCAACTCCAAAATCAAAGTTAAAGTTTTCAAAAATTTTCCCAATTTTCTCAAATTTTTTTCTAACGCCTTAAATTTCCGGAAAAATTCGCCATAGTCTCCTTTGCGCGGCTCGATCCGAAAAAAAATGACAGTATATATATCACAAATATACATCTCATCAAGTAATAGGCATCCCGAAGGGAAAAAAGTATAAAAGTGCGATATTTAATCCGAGATATGTACCTTATATTTTATTAGCAAGCATATACGGCTAATATAGCGCTAAAGCGAACTCCAAATGCGAAGCAAACGCGATCCGCACCTACTAAACTCAACAAACAACATGAGAACATGCATATATGTAAATAGTATCAATATACAACATATAGCAACATAATAACTATATACGTCAACATAGCTATGCATTCAAAACAACAAATGCAATATATATTCAACCATCAACCAACTAACATCCATATCCAATAAACATTCATTCATATTCTCATTCATATTTAATGAATTGGTTTTCACTTTAAATCTCATTTGATTTATTTACATTGGATTTTATCAACATTCATTCTCAATTCAATTAGTTAACATTTACTAATTTAAATCAAATTCACGTTCAATTCTATTCAAATTTATTTACTTTCAATTTGAATTCAATTTCATAGCTTTCGATTTCATTAACACTTAATGAATTTTATACAATCAATCAACAATCATATAACAACCAAAGTATATTAATTATAACCAAATTCCTTTGCTTATATTCATTCTTATTCAATTTATTCAACTTCTAATAACATTAGATTTCAATGAATTTACACTTTCATTCATTATTCCATATCAACTTAAATTACATTCAATTGATTAACATTCAATCCATTCATTCAATTCAATTACAAAGTTGAATTTCATTTATATAACTCAAGTTCATATTTATCATTTAACTTTATTAATTTAGTTTGATATCAATATCAACTTATATATATAAGTTTTATTTCACAATTGTAAATCACTTTAATTATAATTCAATTCTTATAATTCTTTTTACTTATACAATTATTCTTCAATTTAGATTATTCAAACAACTAAACAATCAACTTATATACTCTAATAATTCTGAAAAATTATTCCTTTATATATAAAAATATAATCAAGTAAAATTATTTCATTTACCCAATTTAAAATCAATACTATGTCGAATTATCTTGTTTAAGAGTTTAGAAACCCCTATCTACGATAGTTAGCTAGACTAAATCGACGGGAATCTATAAACAATCAACCGATAAGTCAACACAATATAAAACAATTTTATTCACTAACAAATACGCTCTCATAGCTATTATTACACTCAAACTCATTCTAGAGTACTACTGACTCTATCTCTAATGAATAATACCCTACAGAACCATGGTTCTCGCTTAACCATCAGAGCTCTGATACCAAATGTAACGATTGCGGATTTTCGTTGCCGAAAAACCGAATAGTTATGGGGTTTTAAAAAGAAAAGAAAAAGAAAGAAGAGAGAAAAAGAAGAAAGAAAAAGAAAAATAGAGGGAAAAGAAGATAGACAATTTTTTAGAAAAACAGAGAAAGAAAACAGAGAATTTGAAAAATAGAAGATAGAAGAATTTTAAAATAGAAGAAAAAGAGAATAGAGGAAAAAGGAAAAAGACAGAAGAAAATAGGACGGGACAGAAAGGAAACAACAGAACAACAACAGAATCTCACAATTCGCAGCGGAACAACATATAATAATAAATGAATAATCTTTAAACAAAGGACTATATCAGTTATTACATTATCATTTCATTTCATTACATCATATCATCAGAGTGTACAACAACATACAACAACAAACAGTGCAGCGAAAAAAGAAATACTATATACTAGTAATACGCCATGCCATCCAGCTTGCCTCCAGCAACTCCAGAATATCCTGATAAACCTAACTCTTAACTGCCCGTGTGGAAATTGGTGGGCACCCAGAGTTTAGGAAGGAAAACAATAAACTCCAAGTCAGTCATGTGACTGGTGTGAGAACTCAAAACAGTTTATTTAACTTTAAAATCAAAATAGAGGAATATTTTTAATCAATTCGCAATGCTTTTAAAAAATGAGACTACCATAAGGCCTCCCGCACACACACACACAATGCAAACGCAGAATCGGAGGAGATTTCTCCTTATGATAGTCAAAGATGCTTGATACGCATTTAAAATAACATTTGATATTATTATTAGTGTATAGTGTAGGAAAAATATTTCGGAAGTAGAATATAAATCTTAGCCAACATAGACATTTCGAACTATGCCTACTATAGCTACTATCCAAACAGTGGTGACCACCATAAGTGAATAGCAGGTTCTACAACTAATACCGTACAAGTTTCGTATTGGGAATTGGATTTCCAACAAATGGTCAGGCCAAGGAACTTCCCATTGCCACTGAGAATGCCTCTGGAAAGACATCCCCGAGAACCAAACCGGAACTCTGCCAACACAAGGCCGGGTTACCCCTAACTGGGTAACTACTGACACGAGCACGCCATTCCCCGGTCCTTTAGGACCTTTTCAACCGAGCGCTCGATATCCAACATCACACCATAATAAATAGAGTGTTTTCAACATGAGTAAGTATCTGGGCTCCATACCATGATACCACCCCTTTCCAGAAGGAAATGCACATACCCTAAGGGGAGCTACAGCAACCCCTAATAACCTTGCCGCATCTTTCCTGTTTTGACCATTTCCGGGATGTGAGGCTCGACGAAGTCACGTCCACAAAAACATACTTTATACAAAAGCCATGCTTTGGGTCAACAAATGATCAACACAATGATCACTAGGATAGACGATCAAATAAACGATCCTATCACAAATAATCAACACAATGATCATTTCAGCATCACTCAGCATGTCACATTACCAAAATGGGATATATCGCTGATAACTTCAACTATATAACCTTTGAGCTCGTACGTCTCAAAGAAGGGTGTTAAGCAAAGAATAAATTCTCCGCCACCAACAGAAATATATTTGAAAGAAATCGGCTTTATATCTCAAATTGTAATGTCAGGCATACAATCCATACAAGTTTGTTCCGGGCTCGAACAAAACCGAAGGCACTTCTTACGAAGCCCTTGCAATCCGGGTATTCACAATCCCGATCGAATTTCCCATCACTTAGGAGATCTCTATACTAGGAGCTACCCAGTGCAGAGACAATCGATAGGTCATCCTATCGCTTTCGCAAATACTCGGTCTTCAACACCGATCTTCAAATGCAATTCATAACGACGTATCACATATTCGGAATGGGTTATACGACCCCATGGTCCTTTCCCGGTTAACCCGAATAGTGAGCGCTTATTCAAAAATAAGTGTGCATTCAAATTCAATCAAATCACATCAAATACCCATTCAAAGGGAAATATTGATAGTCGGCTATCGAACTATCAATTGATATGCATACATCACCAGATTCCAAATAATTTTCCAAATTATTTATTTTCCAAAATATCTTTACAAGATATAAAATTCCAACACTTCAAAAATAAATCAATATTTATTTTCAAACAAATTTCACTTTCACATATAAATTCCATAATGAATTTATATTTCAAAATATCATGCATATACAATTTCAATTATTCATTTTCAATTTATCTTCAAAAAGATAAATTCTAATTATTCACTTCATATTGGAAAACATTTCCATACTTATTTATTCATAAGTAATTCACAAATCTCTTTTATTTTCAACACTTAGAAAATATTCAATATACTTAAATCGAATTAAGTATAAAATTCATTATTTAAGGAAATCATTCACTTAAACATATTTACTTGGGCCAAAACGAATGTTACGTAAAACATCGTTACGACAACCCAAAATCACTAGTATAGGGATTCGGAATTAAAATAGATATATAAATCCCAATACTATACAAAACATTTCCTTTCGGAAATCATTTACTATAACAACAGTGTTATAGTCCACCATTTCCTTTTATTTCTCGAAAACGTCTATTTCAACAATAAATGTTGAAATCTATGGTTTCGAATCTCAACACATTTTAAAACATCGTTAGATCGTTTTAATTCTATTTTAAACATTCACATTCTAAACAATTTCTTTAACGTGTTATTCACTGTTCAAAAACGTGAATAAACTTCTTTAACAAATTCCATCCTTTTATTCATTTTAATTCAAAGGATTATTCACTGTCTAAAAACGTGAATATAACTCTATTTCTAAGTTATAACAATTAACTTATCAAAATAAGTCGTTTGCGGATTTATAAAACAACGTTTATAAATTCTATTTCTATTTATATATAAAAACTTCCTTTTACAAATTCCTTTATTAACCTATTCCAGTTTATAACTCAATTTTAGATTAAAAGTTCATATTATAAGTTAACTACTTATAAACGATTATTTCACAAAATCATTCCTTAGAGTTTCATAATTATAAATCTTATAACTTATAAGATTCATTTATTTAACCCAATCTATTCTTCAAATAACTTCATAAAATTTATAAATCTACTGTTTATAAATTTCGTTTACAACTTCACCATTTATAATTCTATTGATTTCATTCTTTAATTAAATTCATTTTCAATTCATTCAAACACTTATAAAATCTCATTTTATAATCCCAACGTTTTAATTTACAAATATTCATTTGTAAATCCTTTAATATAAATCAATCTATATTATTCTTTAAAACGTCTTTAATTTCCTTTAAAAAAACTTCACCATTCTGATTTATAAAATAATTAAATTTTATAAATCCTATATTTAACTTTTTATAACAAGTTCAGAATCCCAATTTAAACTCTTTTATAAAGTCATTAATTCCTTATTTTCAAAAATCAGCTTTTAACTATATTTCTTAAAAATCATAATTTTTATAACATTAAAAATTATAACGTTTATTTATTTGAAATGGATCAATTCCAAAGATATTTTATCTTTTCAAAAATCACTTTAAAAACATTTTAAAATCCCAAAATCTGGGTCCAATGATGCTACACACCAAATAGTCAATCACGACTACAACGATATCATATATCGATATGATAGTCCATCAAATATCAAAATATCTGAAATAAAATAAATACTGTTGAGGAATCCAGTTGGATCCCTCCAACCTGTTTCCTGCATCCAAAAACATTAGCACAATACCAATTTCGCTCCAGTACGAAATTATCGCGGTACATGTTCTTATTAAATATTATCCGCTTAATAACGGCGTAATAGGGTCTCATCCGCTAAACAAAAAAATGCGGGAAATCAACAACTGCAATATATACATATGCCAATATATATATATTGATATTATATATAATACCAATTTCACTGTTTATGAAATATTCGCGGTATATGTTTATATTAAATAACATCCGCTTACTAACGGCGCATAATGTCTATTTTAACAATCAATAATTCACAGTCATCATTCAAACATGCATTCAAATATTTTAAATCTAACTATTTAAAATAAAATCGAAATCTATTCGATTGAGTGAGAAATTCTCACCTTGGTTTTAATTTCCGTTTTAGCTTTTATTTCGAATAAAATTAAACGCGCGTTTAATTTTACCCGAAATTCTCACTAACTCCAAACGACTCCAAACCAACTCCATCGCGTAGTGCTCGTCCATACGATTCCAACGCAACTGAGTTTGCATTTTTTCGACCTCGTATGAAAAAGTTATGATTTTTACAAGTTTGTACACGTTTTTATAACTAAATTTACAACATAACTTTTATAATTAAAACCTAACTCAACTGCAGGCCATAGGATCCAACACCAAACTGATCACAGCCCTCCATCATCTCTTCCCCACTCACACAAATGCCCAGTAACCAAGCCGTAACAAAATGAACCCATTAGCATGATTAGGGTTTGAATTTGCAAACAAATTACTCAATGAAACTCGATCAAACTCCGCCACGTCGAAGAGCACGACATGCTCTATGTTCGGCCCCAAGGACCCCTAGCTCGGCCATCTAGGTGGCGTGGAAATGCGTGCGTGGCTGTAGGATGTCGGCCCCACTTCTCTCCCCCTCCGTCGCACCATTTACGATCATACCCGTATGGAATTAAAGCTCTCTCCATGCTCTTCAATGTTGTAGTTAACAACTTTGGCCAAAACTTCACGGATTGGAAGAGATTAAGGGTTGAAATTGGGACAATTCTGACCATTGAAAAATTAGGGCCGGCTAGGGTTATAAAATTAGGTTTAGGGTTATATTTTTATCAAATTTATGAAGATGGTGGTCTATTTATAGAGTTTCGTTCGACACTATTCACCCGGAAATTCCGAACTCCGATTTAGACGCCGTAACCAGCGTACCTAGGGTTTATCCCGCGTTCCGGACACAATGGAACAGGTGTCGGAAGCTAATTCGGAAGTATGTGCGAGTTATGGCAGAAAACGTTCAATTTGAATTAAACCGATTTAAATCGATTTCTAGGCGTTTTAATTTGTACCGGACAAACGGTAAATCCAATTGACTTGAAATTTGAAACCTTACAATAATATCACATTACGGATCCGATGAAACTGGTTTCGTCGAATTCCGAGACTTTTTGAAAAATGGCTATTTTGACTCGCCAAATTTAAATTAAAAACGATTCGATGCGTTTCGAGCTGCCACGATCAAATGATAACTCCGATTGACACGAAAATTGAAATCCAGTCATAACTAACTATTACGGATCCAATGAAACTGGTTTCCTTCAATTCTGAGACTGTTCAAAAATTGGCTATTTTACAGTCGATTATTAAATATTAAAATATTCAATTTTCACAGATTAACTTTTAATTCGATTTTAAAAGTTCTAAAATGTTATTCTAACTTCAATATGATAAAATAAAATTTTACAAATCATCTTCAATCATATTTAACTCAATTTTCAATTATTTCCATAATTTAACATATTAAATTATCGATTTAATTATCCAATTAAATCCAAAAATTCAAATAAAATTTATTTGACTTATAAATTCACTTATAAATATTTAAAATTAATTAAATATTCAAATTTAAATTAATAAAAATTCTGGGTCGTTACATTAGGAGTGTCGCAACGTGGATTTAGGGTTTAAAAACCTTGTTTGACTCGTCGAAGTTGAGGTGGGAATTCGATGCCGTGGGCTGATCGGACGGGGTCGGTCCAGAGGGAAACTTGGCATTGTATCGTAGTGAAGCTTGGGACGTGACGGCGAAAATTCAGTAGGCCGGAGTTGGCGTGGCGAAACGAATTTAGTTGATCAGGGTGGTTTTTGGAAGAGGCTGTTAGCTCGTTTTAATTTTTCAATGGAATTCAATCGAACTAGGGGTCGTGGTGATCAGAGAGTTCGACGATGATGTGCCGGAGGTCTCAGAATGGGTCGACGACGATTCGATCGATCGTGCACGTCCACAAGCGTTGTTGTGTCAGTGGGTTTGTTTTAAGGAAGAGGAAGAAATAGGACTCGAAGTCATGCCTGGGGAATAATGGTTATGGTACGAGTAATTGCTCATGAATGTTTTGTGTTTTAACAGTTTTCAAAAAAAAAAGATAAGAGAAGTGCTGGGAAGAACTCCAGGAAGAATCAAGCAAGGCTCGGAGTTTTTGGCATTTTTGCTCGAAGTTGTTTTGGGTGTGACTCGGGTGAACAAAGCAAAGTTTAAAATGAGTTTTTTAAATTATAGGTTAATAGTGAATTCAAGTTAGTTTGAATCTTGGTTTGGAAATGAATAAAGTTTAAATTCAAATTGTTTTAATAGAAGTATTTAGGTAAGTAAGTGAAGTAAAAAGGAATTGGAATTTAAAATGGGTTTTGAAATTGTAAGAAAACAAGTTAAATCGTAAATAAGTTTTCTTTAAAGTTAACAAAACTATTGATTTGTAATTCATAAATTATTATGGTTAACTAATGTTGCATTAATTAAATTGGTGATTACAAGTTTAAATTTGTTTATTTCAAGTTAAGTTAATTTAATTAAGGAATAATAAATTTAATAATCAATTAAGGATAATTAATTATAATTAAGATTTAATTAATAATTAGGGTTTATTAATTAGAGTAATTAATTAAGGAATAATTAATTAATAAAAGTAATTAAGAGCTAATTAATTAACATTAAGGGTTAATTACTTAATGCAATTAATTTAAGATTAATAAAGGATAATTAATTTAGAGATAAATTTATTGATGGAAGTAAATTGAGGATAATTACTTTGAGTAATCAAATAAAAGCTAATTACTTATTGAAATTAATTAAGGATAATAAATTAAAGGTTAATTAATTAATAAAGGTGATTAAGAAATGAAAATTAATTGAGGAGTAATTAATTAATGGAGTTAATTAAGAATAATTAATTAAAGAATAATAAATCAATTAACGTATAATCATTCAATGATTGGTGGTTGTTTAACTAATAATTATAGTTTAATTAAATTATTATTAATTGTAAATTAATAAATGATTAAAGAATAATTAATCAAAATGATTGGTAATTAACTAATTAATCAAGATTAGAAATTTATTTATAAGTAATTTATCTGATTTAAATAAATCAGATAATTAATTGATCTCACTCATGGATGTTAGGATTCTATGGATTACTTTGAATTGATTGATGACCCTGATTTGTGATAATGTGTGACATGAATTATTTTGTTTTGTGAACTGTGATGTAATTTATTCTATGATGAAATTAATCATCTGTAATGTAATTTATTAGTTATGATATATATCTGTCATTTGTGAATGAAAGATAAGCGTTATATTTTATACCGCTTATCAAATATATTGTTGTATTTGAATCTGTAACGGTTGATGTTGTTGCACTATTGTGTGCAAACCCCTGGACCACACTATACACACACCAATATGGATTTCACGAGGAAATCGATTAAGTCGCAGATATTTGAATTTAATATTTTGAAAGGGTTTTAAAGTTTGAATTTCGAATCTGAATTGTTTTGGAAATGAAATAAGGTTGAATTTGAAAAGTATTTGGAAAGGAGTTTTTGAAAATAAAAGTTATTTTAAATAATATGATTTAGTTTGAAATTTGAAATATTTTGATTTGAGTTTGAATTCAATATTTGAAATTGAATTCAGTGATTTGGAAAATTTGGCTTAAAACGATTAAACAAGTTTATAAAGGAGTTTATATGTGTTTTTAACCCTTTAAAAAGTAATGGTTTGGGAATTTGAATTTAACCCAAGTTTATATTTGAAAAGCCTTAACTCATGCAATTATAATCGGGTTTTTCAAAATGGAAACTAGTAGTTTCAAATAATAATTATAATGAAAAGATTTCGAATTTGAAATTGAATGGTTTTGAAAGCTATGAAATGAGTCTTTGATTTAAAGACTGGATGAGTTAATCCAACTTGAAATAGAATTGATTTGAAAAGCTATGAATGAATCTTTGTTAAAGATTGGTGATCCTTGTTTTAAATTGAAAGGGGGTTTTAAAATAATTGATTGAAAAGCTATGAATGAATCTTTGTTAAAGATTGGTGATCCTTGTTTTAAATTGAAAGGGGGTTTTAAAGTGAATCTTTTGTTTAAAAGATTTAAAGTGTGGAAATTGTTTAAACCATTGAAAGGTTTCTGGAAATGAATCTTTTGGTTTAAAAGATTGGAAATGGTAATTTGTTTTAACCATTTGAATGAAAGGTTTTGGGTCATTAAGTTGTGACTTAACCGAAATCCCATTATCCATATGTTTTTAAACATTGCGCTCATTATTCGGTTTAGCCGGGAGAGGACCATTGTGTCATATAACCCATTCCGAATAATGAGACGACGATATGGATGGCATTTGAAGACCGATGGTGAAGACTGGATACTTTCGAAAGAGAAAGGATGACCTGTCGAATGTCTCTGCACCGAATGGCCCCGATATAGAGATTTGAGCACCCATTGTGATGGGGAGTCCGGACGTGATTAGAAATTATCCGGATTGTAAGGGATTCTTCGGAAGTGCCTCGGTTCTGTTCGATCCCATGACAGACCTGTATGGATGTGTGTCTGACGTTACACTTTGAGATGTAAAACTGGTTTCTATCAAATACATTTCAAATTGGTGGCGAAGATTTATTCTCTTAGCTTTACACCCTTTTCTGAGACGTACGAGCTTAGATGTTATGTAGTTGATGGTTACTAGTGATACATTCCAATTTGGTAATGTGGCATATGAAGTGCTGCTGATCATTTGTTGATCGAAGCAAGGCTTTGTGAAAAGCGTAGCTTTATGGACGAGACTGCATCAGGACCTCACACCCCGGAAATGGTCGAAACAGGAAAGATGCAGCAAGTTTTCAAGGGTCGCGCCCCTAGGGTATGTCCATTTCTTCTGGATAGAGGTGATATCATAGTATGGAGCCCAGATATTTAACCTATGTGGTTACTGCAAATACATTACTTTGTGGTTGTTGGTATCGAGCGCTCGGATAATGGTTGGTTACGATCGGGAATGGAATATCTTAGGTGATACTCCCGGGCAGGGGGGTACACCGACCTTGTGTTGGCAGAGAACTGAGGGATGATTCTTGGGGCGTCCCTCAAGAGGCGTACCCATGTGGCAATAGGAAGTTCCTTGGCCTGACCATTTGTTGGAAAATCCAAAGAAACAATACGCACCTTGTACGGTTTTAGTTGCATAACCTACCACCAGATGTGGTGGTAACCTACTATTGAACATGGTAACTATAGTAGGCATACGACGAAATGTTGTATGCTTGCTAAGATTAATATTATCTTTCGAAATGTTTTCCACTATGCACTAATAATATTATCAAAAGGTTTTTTGCATATCAAGCATTTTTTAGTATCATAAGGAGAAATCTCCTCCAATTCTGCGTTTGCATGGTGTGTGTGGCAGGAGGCCTTATGGTAGTTTCATTTTCCAAAAAGCATCGCGGATTTCAAATTTAAATTCTTTTGTTTGTTTTTTTTTAATAAACTGTTTTCGTTTGCTTATACCAGTCTCATGACTGACCCGGAGTTTATTGTTCCTTTCCTAAACTCTAGGTGCCCGCTATTTTCCACACGGGCAGTCTATAGTTGGGTTTTTAGATAATCAAGTAATAGGTGTAGATTTGACATCCTTCGATGTGTTTGGATTAGAAGCTTTCAGTCTTTGGGATCTTCTTCAGTCTTGGACGACTAACCATGCTCATCTTGGTGAAATGTGATGGTGGTTTGAGCTAATTCTGGATTGGTGCTTTGGAGTTAGAGTTGTTGTTGTTGTTTGGAGTTTTTGGTTCCGCTGCTATATCATATTGTTATTCCGCTGTACTGTTGTAATCTTGTATCTCTGATATTGATTCATATTGTATCATTGTTGTATCGAATGTTGTATATCAAAGATATTCATTTCTTTTTCTTCCATCGTGTTATATACTTGAAATGTTATAAGCTCCGGCGAACCAGATTCGACGTTTGGATCTGCGGCATTGGAATGAGGGTGTCGTATTCGGTGCTGATTTTCAAAGGTCGAGTCAGGGTCGTTACAATTGGTATCAGAGCTGAAGGTTGAAACTTTAGCTCAGGAGTATAACACATTAAGTAGCTCATTAGAGATAGGGTGAAGTATACCCTGGAATGAGTATATTCCTAAAATATCCGTTCAAATGCCTCAGTAAATTCTCTTACTATACACTGATAGTGAGTATGAGTGCAAGAAGGGGATGAGATAGGGGACAGGGGAGTACCACAAAAAATGGTCAATACCCTGCAATAGCGGAAACAACTTTCTTTATCAATCTCCTTTGATTCGTCTTTTCAATTCTTTGATAATTCCTGGCAGCTCCAGGAAGAAGCTTTGATATATTTGCATGGGACACAAACTCCAAATCGGTCAGAATTGTTGGTATGGATGAATTGTTTGTTTTGTTTATTATGGTTGATAGGTATATTTTGGTTGTTTAAACCAAAAATTTTGGATTTTATCCATATATCTGTTTATTCTGTTGAGTCCAAGTGTATTCTACAAGTGGTTAGTTTCGAACTAATCAATATCCCTGTATATTCGTATATCCGGAGACCCGAGTATCTTGATTCGTTCTTGTATCCATTATTGATATTCTAATTCGGTAAGCCAAATGCAGAATAGATACCTAGTTTCATTTGGAAACCGTCTTTCTATTTTTGTGTATCCATCCTTGGTTGTCTCCCTTACAAATTTCGAGGACGAAATTTTCTAAGGAGGGGAAATCTATAACATCCCCGGATTTTAGCCCAGTCTAATTTGGTAATTGAATTAATTTTTGAAATTAATTTGTGGATTTAATAGATTTTATCAAAATAAATATTAGTTGTTTACAAAATATTAGTTGTTTATAGATATTAATTTTAAATATAATTTGAAAATGTGAATTTGAAATTCAAATGTTAATATATTGGAATTTAATTGCAGATTAATTTGAAAATTTGAATGAATAAGTATATCAAAAGATTGCAAATAAAATTATTTGATTTGAAATCAAATGGATTATAATTAGAATTTGGAATTTAAGAGAAATAAATGATAAATGGAATATAAAGATATATTTATAAAAAGGTATTTGATTATTTATTCATTTATAAGTATAAATTTATATTATATTAAATTTTGAACTTGAATTTAAGATGTAAAATTAGATTTGAATATAAAATTATATTTGGTAAAAAGATTTAGAAACATTGGAACATATAAATATAGTTGTATACTTATAAATTTAAAAATGTAATACATATGTTAAGTTATGAAACATAAGAGATAAATTCAATTAAAAATATAAAAAATGAAAGGATTTTAAGATAATTTTTTTTAAATAAAATCAAGACAAAGTCTAAAACACAATATGTAAATAAATTAACGAAAAAGGACTTAAACATAAGTATACAAAAAAAATTACATGTGAGCATTTTTACAATAAAAAATTACATTTGTCAAGCATTAATACAAGTGTTTATTTGAAATTACAAGGGTAAATGATAAGAACAAGTGGCAAATGCATATTTATTCTAAAATAAAAATTTAATTAAAATATACTAAAAGAGAAGACAATTTCAGTTCTTCTCATTTCAATACTTGTAACCATGAACTTGATCAAAGAAAAAAGAAAAAAATGAATGGAAATTAAAACCAAAAGAAATCAAAACTGAATCAAAGTGTATTCCAATCAACAAATTGATGAAGTTTAAAATCTGAAGCAATGAAAACCTGATTCACAAGAAAAACAAATACAAGAATCATCTCAAGAATCAAAGAGCAGTTCATCCTAGAAAGTAAAAAAAAAGCAAAATCTGGACAAGAACAAATCAAAACAAGTAAAGACAAGCAATTTTTTTTCAAATTTGAGTTTGAGGTTACAATCTGTAATGAAGAAAGAACTAAGTACAATAACAATCATTCTGTTGCAGGAAAATTGGAGATCAAAAACTCAAAACCATTTATAGTTTTTAAACTGCAGAAAAGAAAAAAAATTGAAAAGGCTTCTCTGTCATATACATTCAAACTGTAAGTAATAAAATAAAATTTCTGTTATTAATGACTTGAGTAAATGAACATGACAGAGTATAAGCAAATATTTCCATTTACAATTTACAGACCTACAACTCCAAGATGTAAAGAAAAAAAAAGAAAAGATGCAGGCTTGAGTTCTTTGCAAATCTTTCTTCCAGGCCTTTGTTTCAAAAACCCATCGATGTGAGCAAACACCCATTTCTTTTTGATTTAAATCTCTTTCCCTTATGCGTTTGAAGTTTTTTGAATGAATGTGCACGCAAAAGAAATCTGTGAGTATATTTGTTAAGTTGCTTGTCTGGGATTAGAAAAGAACATCTCTGTTCTTGTTACAGGAATTGAAAACCTGTTATAAAAATTAAAATCTTCTTATCCAAGTAATTTCAGATTTCGATTTCTAAATGAAAAGTGATAATAACTATGAAGTGCAAAGTTTTAAATTTTTTTCAAGTATACTTATTGTGTAAACAACTTAGAAATTGGGAATTACAGATGAACACCCTTATATCAGAAAAATCAAGTATCAATGTTTTTGAATTTCACTTACATCATTTAGTTCGATTTTGAAAGACATGAATTTTAGTAGAAAATCCAAGATTTTTAAAACTATTACATGTGAGAAATTGTAAATTGATCTAAATTGGGGTTTTGGTAAATTCCCATCGATCAAAGAAAAATTAAGTTTCGAATTTGAATCTAAAGGAAGATGAGGTGATGTAGATTTAAGGAAAAATGGTTGGATAATTTTTAGTTGACCGTAGGTGTGTCGCAACGTGGATTTAGGGTTTAAAAACCTTGTTTGACTCGTCGAAGTTGAGGTGGGAATTCGATGTCGTGGCCTGATCGGACGGGGTCGGTCCAGGGGGAAACGTGGCATTGTATCGTAGTGAAGCTTGGGACGTGACGGCGAAAATTCAGTAGACCAGAGGTTGCGTGGCAAAACGAATTTAGTTGATCAGGGTGGTTTCTGGAAGAGGCTGTTAGCTCGTTTTAATTTTTCAATGGAATTCAATCGAACTAGGAGTTGTAGTGATCATAGAGTTCGACAATGATGCGTCGGAGGCCTCAGAATGGGTCGGCGACGATTCGATCAATCGTGCACGTGCACAAGCGTTGTTGTGTCAGTGGGTTTGTTTTAAGGAAGAGGAAGAAATAGGACTCGAAGTCATGCCTGGGGAAGAATGGTTGTGGCTCGAGTACTTGCTCGCGAATGTTTTGTGTTTTAACAGTTTTCAAAAAATAAAAAAAATAAAAAAATAAGAGAAGTTCTAGGAAGAACTCCGGGAAGAATCAAGCAAGGTTCGGAGGCATTTTTGCTCGAAGTAGTTTTGGGTGTGACTCGAGTGAACAAAACAAAGTTTTAAAATGAGTTTTTAAAGTATAGGTTAATAGTCAATTAAAGTTGGTTTGAATCTTGGTTTGGAAATGAATAAAGTTTAAATTCAAATTGTTTAAATAAAAGCATTTAGGTATGTAAGTGAAGTAAAAAAAGAATTTGAATTTAAAATGGGGTTTGAAATTGTAAGAAAGCAAGTTAAATCATAAATAAGTTTTCTTTAAAGTTAATAAAACTATTGATTTGTAATTCATAAATTATTATGGTTAACTAATGTTGCATTAATTAAATTGGTGATTACAAGTTTAAATTTTTTTATTTAAAGTTAAGTTAATTTAATTAAGGAATAATAAATTTAATTAATCAATTAAGGATAATTAATTATAATTAAGATTTAATTAATAATTAGGGTTTATTAGTTAGAGTAATTAATTAAGGAATAATTAATTAATAAAAGTAATTAAGAGCTAATTAATTAACAATTAAGGGTTAATTACTTAATGCAATTAATTTAAGATTAATAAAGGACAATTAATTTAGAGATAAATTTATTGATGGAAGTAAATTGAGGATAATAACTTTGAGTAATTAAATAAAAGCTAACTACATATTGAAATTAATTAAGGATAACAAATTAAAGGTTAATTAATTAATAAAGGTGATTAAGAAATGAAAATTAATTAAGGAGTAATTAATTAATGGAGTTAATTAAGAATAATTAATTGAAGAATAATAAATTAATTAAGGTATAATCATTCAATGATTAGTGGTTGTTTAACTAATAATTATAGTTTAATTAAATTATTATTAATTGTAAATTAATAAATGATTAAAGAATAATTAATCAAAATGATTGGTAATTAACTAATTAATCAAGATTAGAAATTTATTTATAAGTAATTTATCTGATTTAAATAAATCAGATAATTAATTGATCTCACTCATGGATGTTAGGATTCTATGGATTACTTTGAATTGATTGATGACCCTGATTTGTGATAATGTGTGACATGAATTATTTTGTTTTGTGAACTGTGATGTAATTTATTCTATGATGAAATTAATCATCTGTAATGTAATTTATTAGTTATGATATATATCTGTCATTTGTGAATGAAAGATAAGCGTTATATTTTATACCGCTTATCAAATATATTGTTGTATTTGAATCTGTAACGGTTGATGTTGTTGCACTATTGTGTGCAAACCCCTGGACCACACTATACACACACCAATATGGATTTCACGAGGAAATCGATTAAGTCGCAGATATTTGAATTTAATATTTTGAAAGGGTTTTAAAGTTTGAATTTCGAATCTGAATTGTTTTGGAAATGAAATAAGGTTGAATTTGAAAAGTATTTGGAAAGGAGTTTTTGAAAATAAAAGTTATTTTAAATAATATGATTTAGTTTGAAATTTGAAATATTTTGATTTGAGTTTGAATTCAATATTTGAAATTGAATTCAGTGATTTGGAAAATTTGGCTTAAAACGATTAAACAAGTTTATAAAGGAGTTTATATGTGTTTTTAACCCTTTAAAAAGTAATGGTTTGGGAATTTGAATTTAACCCAAGTTTATATTTGAAAAGCCTTAACTCATGCAATTATAATCGGGTTTTTCAAAATGGAAACTAGTAGTTTCAAATAATAATTATGATGAAAAGATTTCGAATTTGAAATTGAATGGTTTTGAAAGCTATGAAATGAGTCTTTGATTTAAAGACTGGATGAGTTAATCCAACTTGAAATAGAATTGATTTGAAAAGCTATGAATGAATCTTTGTTAAAGATTGGTGATCCTTGTTTAAATTGAAAGGGGGTTTTAAAATAATTGATTTAAAAAGCTATGAATGAATCTTTGTCAAAGATTGGTGATCCTTGTTTTAAATTGAAAGGGGTTTTAAAATAATTGATTTGAAAAGCTATGAATGAATCTTTGTTAAAGATTGGTGATCCTTGTTTTAAATTGAAAGAGGGTTTTAAAGTGAATCTTTTGTTTAAAAGATTTAAAGTGTGGAAATTGTTTAAACAATTGAAAGGTTTTTGGAAATGAATCTTTTGTTTTAAAAGATTGGAAATGGTAATTTGTTTTAACCATTTGAATGAAAGGTTTTGGGGCTTTAAGTTGTGACTTAACCGAAATCCCATTATCCATATGTTTTGAAATATTGCGCTCATTATTCGATTTAGCCGGGAGAGGACCTTTGTGTCATATAACCCATTCCGAATAATGATACGACGATATGGATGGCATTTGAAGACCGGTGGTGAGGACCGGATACTTTCGAAAGAGAAAGGATGACCTGTCAATTGTCTCTGCACCGAATGGCGCCAGTATAGTGATTTGAGTACCCATTGTGATGGGGAGTCCGGACGTGATTAGAAATTATCTGGATTGCAAGGGCTTCTTCGGAAGTGCCTTCGGTTCTGTTCGAACCTGCGAAAGACTTGTATGGATGGGTGTCTGACGTTACACTTTGAGATGTAAAACTGGTTTCTATCAATTACATTTCTTTTTGGTGGCGGAGATTTATTCTCTTAGCTTAACACCCTTCTCTGAGACGTACGAGCTCAGGGGTTATGTAGTTGATGGTTACTAGCGATCATTCCCAATTTGGTAATGTGGTATACGAAGTGCTGCTGATCATTTTTTGATCAAAGCAAGGCTTTATGAAAAGAGTAGCTTTGTGGACGAGACTGCATCAGGACCTCATACCCTGGAAATGGTCGAAACAGGAAAGATGCAGCAAGGTTTCAGGGGTCGCGCCCCTAGGGTACGTCCATTTCTTCTGGATAGAGATGATATCATGGTATGGAGCCCAGATATTTAACCTATATGGTTACTGCAAATACATTACTTTGTGGTTGTTGGTATCGAGCGCTCGGATAAAGGTTGGTTAAGACCGGGAATGGAATATCTTAGGTGATACTCCCGGGCAGGGGGTACACCGGCCTTGTGTTGGCAGAGAACTAAGGGATGATTCTCGGGGCGTCCCTCCAGAGGCGTACCCATGTGGCAATAGGAAGTTCCTTGGCCTGACCATTTGTTGGAAAATCCAAAGAAACAATACGCGCCTTGTACGGTTTTAGTTGTATAACCTACCACAGGATGTGGTGGTAACCTACTATTGAACATGGTAACTATAGTAGGCATACGACGAAATGTTGTATGCTGGCTAAGATTAATATTATACTTTCGAAATTTTTTCCACTATGCACTAAAAATAATATCAAAAGGTTTTTTTGCGTATTAAGCAGTTTTGACTATCATAAGGAGAAATCTCCTCCAATTCTGCGTTTGCATGGTGTGTGTGGCGGGAGGCCTTATGGTAGTTTTATTTTCCAAAAAGCATTGCGGATTTCAAATTTAAATTGTTTTTTTAATAAACTATTTTCGTTTGCTCATACCAGTCCCATGACTGATCCGGAGTTTATTGTTCCTTTCCTAAAGTCTGAGGGCCCACTATTTTCCACATGGGCAGTCTAGAGTTGGGTTTTCAGATAATCAAGTAACAGGTGTAGATTTGATAGCCTTCGATGTGTTTGGATTGGAAGCTTTCAGTCTATGGGATCTTCTTCAGTCTTGGACGACTGACCTTGCTCATCTAGGTGAAATGTGATGTTGGTTTGATCTAATTCTGGATTGTTGCTTTCGAGTTAGAGTTTCTGTTGCTGTTTGGAGTTTTTGGTTCCGCTGCTATATCATATTGTTATTCCACTGTAGTATTGTTATCTTGTATCTCTTATATTGATTCATATTGTATCATTGTTGTATCGAATGTTGTATATCAAAAATATTCATTTCTTTTTCTTCCGCTGTGTTGTATACTTGATCTGTTATAAGCTTCGGCGAACCAGATTCGACGTTTGGATCTGCGGCATTGGAATACGGGTGTCATATTCGGTGCCGATTTTCAAAGGTCGAGTCAGGGTCGTTACAAAAAATCTAGTGGAGCATTACTTTGTATCCGCTAACCATTTATTGAAATTGATTTTTTTTTCAAAATTATATCTTGTTTTCAAAATGATTTCAAAACCTTCCTTTTAAAAGCATCAAAAAAAAACTTCTATCCTGATTTTACATAATTTTAGCCTCAAAATCATCTTTAATTTCAAAGTCAAATTACTCCTGGTTTTAAACTATCTTTTAATATAATATATTTAACTTTAAAATATTTATACTTAGATTTAAATATAAAATTATAGGTAAATTATATATATATATATTATCTATGTTTACTTATGAATTTTAACTATAGTCAAGTATATTTATAAAGTTTAATATAGATTTAATATAAGATAAAGGTTATTTTCAAAGAAAATCAAATCATCAAAAAATGCTTTGGGATGTCGACATATTCATGGTGACCATGTCGACATGGTGTCAGCTGAGTTCAAAATTTCAATTTCAAAAGAAGTGTTTATTCGCCATAACTCTTCACGAATGGACATGATTGTTGTTCTACTATAAATAGGAGTCGGTTTCAACAAATTTTAAATCAGATTTTCTGGTTTTTTACTCCTCTTCTTCTTCCACTTTTCTTAATAAAAATTCTTATCATTACTCTGCCGAAATATACATTGAATTGAACTCGATCATTCGTAGTTTTATTCCCTATCACTATCTCAACAAGATCCTCAGTGTTGTTCAGAGTTATAGGGCTTTTGTAATCAACTTAGCGAGAAAAGGTGCGATTGTAGCCTTGAAAATCAATCAAGCATGATAAGGTGTGATTGTAGCCTTGGGAAATCAATTGGGTGAACTTGTTGCCCGTAAAATCAAGTGGGTGAACTTGTAGCCCGAAAAATCAAGTATCTCTACCTAGAGGATTGTGATTCTGGAGGGTGTACCTCGTATCCTTGAAATCGAGGGTGTAATTGTAAAGACTGATTTTGAAAGGAAATCCATACTTGTGTTGCGGGACTGGATGTAGGGTAACTCCGAACAAGCATAAAATGCGGTGTGTTCTTTCCTTCACTGCTTTTTATTTTATTTTTGCATCTGTGTTTGTTTCTGTGATCATATTTGTGTCTGCATATTGCACACATCTGTGTTTAAATTAACATAAACCCAAAAAGATTTAGTAATTCTTTATAAACACTATTCACCCCTCCCTCTAGTGTTAATTCTAGCCTTAAGATCCGTAATCCGCATTTCTCACAATCTTTACATAAGTTGTTACTATCCCAAATAACTATACATAAAATTTATCATTAGTGCTTTGAAAATATATAATTTTAACTTTAAATATCCTTTGAAAATTATTTTATTGAATTCAAATCAATGCTTCCTAAATATATGTATCCACACTTATACAAACTTCCATATATTCTACTTATATATTTATTAATTTACTATAAGATTTATCATTTTTAGATATTTATAATTCAACATTTATTAAAGTTTCAAATCCATTTATATACATTCAGATATTTTTAATTATCAGAATTTTATTTGTTCGACCAAAAAAAATTAGTATCTCAAAAGTAAAATTCAGTTAATTATCCAATTACCAGATGTCCAAAAATCTGGGTTATCACAGTGTTTAACTATCATATAATCACTTGAAAACTCCAAACACTACGAAATTTGAAATCCGATAATAAAACACTATTACGGATCTAATGGAACGTTTTTCGTCAAATTCCGAGACTGTGCCTCGGAAGGCTATTTTTAAATATCAACTTAAACGATATGTTTTGAAAACTGATCAAACCACTTATAATTAAATTCTAAAGGTTCTACTATCTTCAATATTTTCAATATAAATTTTACAAGCCTTTGAATTATTTTTAACAAGCTGAAAAATAGAAATTTAATATTTTACCCAACTTCCAATTATTAAATTCAATATTTAAATTATCCAATAAATAGCGATATTTGAAATTCAAGTTAAAAATTAACTACTAAATATTTAAAATCAATTAAATATTCCAGTTTCAAATATTCGAAAATTTTGGGTCGTCACAAAGTAGTTTAAAACATATACCCAACTACGATCATACCACGATTGCTATGTCATGTGATTGACCATAATTAAAGCATAGCTTGGTTACTTAAGATTCATAGTAATTTAATTATAAAGACCATTGCATGTCATTACATAAGGTCTTCTGTTTTAACTTAGTTGTATTAACATATATAAGACTCTCATTGAGTCAATTTGTTATTGTTCCAAACAACCATAAGTACGTAATTCCTTAGTGTCTCCAACATCATGAGTAGTCCACCATATGTTATATAGAGAGCGTTATGTATCCTAGTCTCAATCGATGTATCAATGTTCTTTTCCCTATACATCTTGGCTACAATCATTTAAGGAATAAATTTTTGAATAATGATTCAAAAATCATGTCTACAAACACATTCACAACTTCAATTGGTAAAATAGTTTTCCTAAAGATTTTCTACTCATATTTTTTTAAGGCACGTAAAACATTATTTATGTCCAAAGTACCAATACAAAAAATACAAAAATATTAAACCAAAAGCATAGTTAATTGCGAAAAAGAATCTCTGCAGGAGTTAAGTTAAATAATCGAACTACATAGTTTCCCCTAAGGAACATCCATTACTTTACCTATCCCCATTTGCACTTGGGGCCAATTATGGTGCGTCATGCTTATAATTTCATTTAGTCTACCTAAATTAAACCAGGAAGCGCTTTAGTGAATGAATGTAATATTATAATATGTATCAACTTTTTGATTATACTTCTTTGTTATCGATAGAATCTTTTATTATGTGTTAATTAACATATCTTGACTTATTCTCAAATTGTCGGTTCACATTGCGGTCTATATTGCATTATTGCTATCATAATACATTATTGGACTCTCAATGGTGGAAACCGCCTTTAGCTTTCTTATAAATTTATGTTATATATTGCTTTCATCGCAGCGCCATTCAAAGCAATTAACCTTTATTGTCGAATCTTCCACAACCACTCATTTGGAACTTTTCTAACTTAAAGCTCCTTAATCAAGAATGAATAATTTACTCTATTAAATGTCATTTAAGAAGTTTATGTCTAAAAACTCCTTGACAGAAAGTTTTTTATTTCCATAAATAATTCATTAGAATTTCAAAGATACTCGAGAGTACTCTTAACTACCATTCAATGATTTTACCATAGATTTGATATGTGCTTAACATACCAAGTGTATAAGTGAGATCTAATATACCATAGACTATAGCATATGTCATAATTCCCATTGTTGATGCATAAGGGATCTATCTCATATGCTCCATATTAACCATTTTAATATGGTAACTGTGTACATCGATTAGAAAAATTCTAACATCCTTTTATACCAAGCATAAAAGATGTCTTATTCAATTCCTTCATCGAGAATTACACAATAATAGTTTATATGATATTATCATTGGTACATCATTAACAACTAGTAGCATATTGTTCACTTATAGTACTAGAAATGGTTTAGCGTCTTTGATTTTCTTTCTCATAGATGCATGCTTTCAATGTAATTTTATTAAACCAAACAATTTGTTTTCTCTATCAAAATACTTTCTCAACCACTAGATGCTTGTTTAAAATCATATCTTAAAAATCAACGATCTTTGTTATCGCTTCGAACGACTCTTAGCATTTTGGATATTGTGTGTAAATAGTCTCTTCTAAATCATTATTTAGAAGTTCTATCTCGGTATTAAAGTTCCAAAACTTAAAGTTATATCTTATTAAAATTTGTGAATAGAATCCAAAAGGACATTAGCGCATCGACAACTAGTATTGTTCTGCTAATTTCAACAATTGAAATTGATGAAGTTATTCCCCATCAACATTTCCTTTTGCATTTCCAACTACATCAATCTTCTTCTCGAAAACTAGCCGATGGATCAAATACTTTCTGATTGGTTTACCAACATCAAATTTATCAATTCATAGTCCAGAATTTGGTCCTAACTTATATGAATAGTTCATAGAAGTTAATGCTCGTTGGATACGAGATCAGGCTCCTAGGAAAGCATATTAATTGCTATCTCCAAAAATATTTAAGTACGTAAATAGACAATTGTTCAAGTACCAAATCACAAAGTTACAATTCAAATTTGACCAAATCGGCAACTAGAGTCTTAAAATCATGATTTTATCTAGCTTAAGAAAAAAGATAAGGAATAAGTACAACTTGTAATCTCCTTTCTTAATAGGAGTGTATGCCTATCTATAGAGAATTCGGGGCCTTAGATCTTTGACATATGGCATTCATAGGAAATGGACGATTGATATTTTGTTATGGTGGCACATTGTCGTTTGACACTTGGCAGGACTCCTTCTAAATTCCTTTTCAAAAGTACTTGAACAAAATTTTCCATAAACATTTGAACCCAACTTCTCAAAATTATTTAAACAAAAGTTTTCAAAAGTATTCAAACATAATTTTTCAAAACATGTGCTGCTCCATCCTTAAAACAAATCAAGCCACATTCTAACGTAATCTAGAATAAATCTATGATGATGCATATGATTAACCCTAGCATTGTGTAGTATCCTATATTTGGGTAATCTTTCCTTTATTTCTAAAAAACAAAATACTTACAAGCGTACTTATAAATTTTAGTTTTAAAGTTGGATAATGATCCATGATTTCGCAAAAACCTTCCCTGTACTCCGCTTGATAAAAAATTCAAAAATTATAAAGTTTTGGGATTAAAGCATTCATAATTTCTAGTTTCTAGTTCAATTTCCTGTTTACTTTATAACTTCTAGTCTTACCTACATCTTATCACTAGTTAAGTGTCCTTGTGAGATTTCCTTATTTATGCTATTTTTCAATATATTTATATAGCAGTTAAAGCTCATCTAAACCATTTGTAACACCCCACATTTTCGACCGTCAAATGCCGAAACTAATACATCCATGATATTCATGTACCGAGCACTCAAGTTCCATAAAGATAGTTTATTAGAGTGAAATAAAAATAGAACGAAATAGAATAAGAAAGAAGGAATATAATATCAGAATCTCAAGGCAAAACGATAACACTAATATCAAAAGACAACACAAACTCTCGTTCTATGATACATAGCATTTTAGAGTTACAATTCTAAACACTATCATCAGGTTTGGACAATTATAACAACCTGTCCTCACAAATGTTGATATGTATAATATAGTAATGTAGGGAAAATAAGAATACTATGGCAGGTGAAACATCTAGCTCGTCTTCTCGAGCTCCAATGAACATCAATGAACACTTTCCTTTCTGAGACTACTTGAAAGAGCACATGAGGGATTAGGGAAAACTAAAACCACGCATCAAACATAAGTTATGAGAAACTCAAAAAATATGCGATCAACATATAACAACACTTTTAAGACCACATGGAATGCCAAAATAGCTATACACTCAAAATGACCACCACCTAATAAGTACATAAGGTGATATGATAGATCATGCCTAAGGTGAAGAATATAAATATGACAATAGATGCAATGCTTAAATTGGTAACATCACAACATATTGAGTGTATAATCAAAACTGCTAAGGAACGTTTGCATAATGTTTTTTCCATGGAGATCTTTTTGGTCACAAGCCGAATCTAATCTCCTGCATAAGGGTTTAGAACCTACCTTCTAAGCATCGCATATTTCTAGATAAAATATACCATTAAGGCAAACATACTTGGCCTACGCTAGAACATGCGACCCCAAACACCGTCAACTTCGCGCACAATATATCGATAAGCATACTCTGAATATGGAGTTGAGATACCCCATTGGTTAGCTAAACCCCGAGAGTTGTGCTCCCACATCATTTTCTGGCATTTTCAATATGAATGCTATCTTTGGCATCTCTCACGTGAGTCATCATCACTAAAATAGAACACAAATCCCAAAAGGGTCCCAACATAAGTCATCTGAAAAATGAAAATGCTGACCTCTCCATTGGACTTAACCTCGTGATAAACAGTTTAACTTTATAGCTTTCCACTTCACATCTGCTTCTAAAACATAGAACTTGTATATCAATTTTGCAGTGGTTTTCGATAAGTAAAACACTTAACGATCTTTGTCTCTTCAAAACCAAATCGATGAATTTTTAGTCAAGCTTGATAGTCGACTAATTGAATGTTAAGCTTAAAATAGGCAATCGCAATTGAAAAATAAGTCTCATATACTTATCATGTTTCCGAACTTTTAGTGCTAAGTACATGACTAAATACTTTCCATAAACGAGTATACACACAAAGCACGTGTAAGACCCCTAATTTTAATTAACTTTATTTAGGATATTTAATTAGATAAATAAAATAAAATAAAGTAGGGTAACAAAGAGAATGATATTTGATAACCAAGTTGGTCGAGCCTTAATTGACGAACTAATAAGGGTGATTTGAACATTGATAAGATAGAGGATTTACGAGAGGGGAAAGACAGGAAAAGATCGCATTTCATTAACATATACCTTCCATTCTCATTTCCGCCCTCATATTTATTCATACATACTAAAAGAAAATACAAGATCGGCCGTCACTAAGGAGTTCCAAGAGGAAGAAAAGCTAGGAAATCAAGATTTAGCTTAGGGAAATCAAATCTAAACTAAAATCTCATCCTTCTTTGTCAAATCAAGGTGAATATTAGTTATTCATCTCAATATTCACATGTTCATTTCGTTTTTATGATCAAACATGAACCTTATGTCATTGTTATGCCATGTTTTGAATGATTTGTTGATTATATACTTGAATAGTGAATTATTGGTTTGTTATGAAAATTATTTAATAGTTTTTAAGAGTGAAAACCTAGTTTATGACATCCATTAGACTTGAAATTTTGATGTGATAATAAAAACATTATTTTAGAAGTGGGTTTTTAATTTCATAATCTTCCAATCAAGTATGAATATTTTATGAATTTCTTAAGTGAAAAAAGGTCTATTTTAGATTTTAATTATGAAAAATAATTAAATAATGTTTTTGGCCTTGAAATTTTTATATGTTCAAGAATAGATAATATGATGATTTTTGTGGATATTTCCCACTTGTTCATGATTTTATATGGATTTATTAGGCTAAAAAGGCTTAATAATCATATTCAAATACTAATATAAAATTATGGTTTGTAAAAATTATTGAAAATGTAATTTCTTCCTATAGCGGTTTTTTTGAAAAGAATTGATAAAGAAAGTTATTATCCAATAAGAGTCTGACAAAGAATTGGAATTGATAAAAAGATAAGCATTTTTGAAAATGTAAAACAATTTTCTTGTTAATTACAAGATTGCCATGCATTATTAATCAACATCAAAGTTCATCCATACTGCATGTCATCTCTAACCTATAGGGAAGCATACGATAACAACTTTGTTGGTATGCAATGATTCCATAAAGTTTTATACTATGCGAATCCATAACTATGCCGCTTATAGTCGGCGACCTATATTCATTTATGATATGCAACATAAATGGTTTTGGTCTTATGGTCGTATATTTTATAAATTAGATGCTTTATCATGATTTTAATATAAAAGGGGTGTGACAACCAATATAGACAATATTAAAACTGGACGTTATCAATATATACAGTTTTATTGTATACGGCCTCATAGCCTAAGGTTTAGAGGTGCGACAATCTTCAAGTGATTTCAAAGTTCATCAATGTTATTTTATAGAAGCATATATATCCCAGCATAATATTTTGGATGAAGTAAAGGTTACTATAGTTTCCTTGTTTTAAAGTATGATTTCAGAGGTTAATTTAATGATAAAGATTTATGCTTTTGAGGAAATAAAAAGGGAATTAGCCTAGAATTTTACTATGAAGATTATTCTTACCACCTTTAGATAAATTGTGATAGAAAAAATTGATTTAGTGATTAGAAAACTAGATGGGACTAGCTTAAGGGCATGTCCTATACTTCGTCCATTAATCCCTAGCTGATATTAGTCCAAAATTCCAGTGCATAAGGCTTCATCAAGGGTAAGACCAAAAGTATTTTTATGCATAAAAAGGAATATACAAAGATGAGATAGTTTATTGGTTGGCCCCCAAAATCATTAGGATTAGAGTGACCCTAGGAAGAGTAAGATTCAAATAGAATGTCCAATTTTCTTCTAATAGCAAGTTGGAGAATTTGATATATCTTGTAGGCCTAAGTCAGCCATATAGCTTTGTAATTATCCTTAGAAAACAATAATGTGGAACAGATAGTCCATTTATTTAGACAAATTGGTCATGATTACCCAGGTTGCATGAATGCATATAACTTTTTATATTGTCTACTTTAACTATTGTGGTTGCAGGTGCTTGATATCTAAAAACACATTTTTAATGGATAATAGAAAGGGGAAAACCCATTCCGTTCAGCGGCATGGTCCCGTTAGATATCTATTCACTGAGATGGCATATTATTGTTAATACCAAACTTTTTGTCCAACCCAAAGTTTTTGTTTTTCCCCTTAAACTCTCAGGTACTCATTTGAGTAGTTCGAGAGTATGGTTTCCAGGTTAATTAGGTTGGACGAATAAACCTTCCAAAAATGTGCATGAGATAGAGCTAACTATGTAGGAATCTATCTATTTATTTATCCACTGTGTTGTTATGGCTTTTTTCACTATATATGTAATGGAAGAAATGGTATATGTCTAGTAGTAAACTCTGATCAACCAAGGAGGCATCTTCATATATCGTTCTTGGAGTATTTTTTTAACAACTATATTTTATCTGAACCCGGACAACATTTGGTATTATGTAATGAATATGGAACTTAATTAATGAAATGTATATTTTGAAAAAAAATCATATATTTATGCTTTGATTTTAATGAAACTATTAACTGATCACATTTTATCACCGGGAAATATTACTGTTGATGACTACAGCATCAATATCGCTTATTTTCGGGCCTTAGAATGGGGGATGTTACAACTTGGTATGAGAGCAAAGGTTTATATAAAACTAAAATAGTTTTGAACTTAAAAGGATTTTTGAAAACAAATCTAAATAAATCAGATTATAGGATTGGGGTATGGGATATCGCTATAGTGACGTACTAGTATTTGCTATATAGAAGTACGCATGTTATCTCTATTCATCCCTCTCTCTTAGACCATTCTTCCATATCTTACTAAGATTCGAATAAAGATTTAAGGAAAGTAAGATGTGGAGGCAGGAAATGGAAGAGTGATCCTCAGTTGAGGAAGCACCATACCCAATGGAAATGTAAGGCCCAGTACCAGGAGGATTTCGGGTTGACATACAGCTACTAAAGTAGGTGTTGGAACACCACCGGAGGATATGGAAGCTATATTCGGTTCTTTATCACTATAATGCAAGCAGGAGCTACTGTTGGGTTGGTTGGAGGAGCAAATCCATAAGTTTCGATTGTCAATAACTAAACTGTTTTGAATTGGGATTATGCAACACTTGGAGAAAAGTCATTCATTGGAACTGAGGATGCTATCGAGGTATAAAATTGGCTGCTTCATTATGAAAGGATCATTGTAATTTAGGATTAAACGATGATCATAAAAAGATTGGCATCTAGACAGCTACAAGGAGTTGCGTTGTTTTGATGAAATAGTGTTACTGTTGGAGTGCAGGAGAAAACTTTGATTGGGCTGACTTCAAATGGAAGTTCGAGGAAAGGATCATGTCTGAAATTACTAAATCGACTTTTCTTGAGAAGTTTGTTGAGTTAGCGCAAGGAGACATGATTATGCTAGCTTATGTAATAATATTTGAGGAGTTATCAGGTATGGGTATGCTACAGTTGATACAGTAATTAAGAGAAATGAAAAGTTCATCC
The DNA here is from genome assembly GCA_030765085.1 of Allium cepa. Classification (NCBI taxonomy): domain Eukaryota; kingdom Viridiplantae; phylum Streptophyta; class Magnoliopsida; order Asparagales; family Amaryllidaceae; genus Allium; species Allium cepa. The sequence continues at coordinate 33,248,133 of CM060929.1, forward strand.
ATGGATTAACACTAAAGCTTGCAAAGGCAACCTTGCCACATCTCAAGGGTCCATGTGATGTGATAGTGGAGATGGCTTCGAGGAATGAAGAGATGCTTGCATTCTTTGGTGGTAACAAAGTAGTAGAGGCTTAGTGTGGGCAGAGTTAGAAAAGGAAATTCTTTCAGAAGGAGGGATCTCAGAAGGATGGAGCTGCCAAGAAAGGAAAAGCGGATGTTGTATGTAACAAATGTGACAAGAAGGGACACTTTGGTAATGACTGTCATTCAGGAGATAGAAAAAAAGTTATTGGAAGGAATAACATTAGGTGCTTCAATTGTGACCAGATAGGGCATTACAAGAATCAATGCAATGAACCAGCCAAGGTTGAGAAAGGAAAAGTGTTTACTTTGAAACCAGCTATCTCGAGACCAACAGCGGAGGAAAAAAATAAAAGTCTATGATGGGAGGTATGCTTTTGATTTATGGCATACCTGTTAGAGGGATATATGATACTGGCGCATCACATTCATTTAAATCTCATTACTTGGTAGATAAGCTAAGTTTAGAACCATCATACTTAGTTACTTCCATAAGGGTTGCGAATCCGATAGGAGGTTATGCAACTCTTGGCATAAGATGCATCCGTTTAGAGTTTGAATTATTAATCATATATTTGCCTACAGTTTGCATGTGTTTGATTTTGTAGGTTTTGGAATTAAATTGGGTATGGATTGGTTAAGCAGATATGACGCTAGGATATTTTGCAAAGATAGAAAAATATCGCTAAGACACCCTAATAGTAGCGATCAAATTATATACCAGTGGAGAACTCGAATTTTGATGTTTGTGCTTTATTTGGTGCAATGGAGGAGGAAGACGAGCTAAATCGAGCTTTTGTCGTTAGAGAACCGCAGATGTCTTTGAACTGGCAACAGGTCTGCCATTGAAAAGAGCTATTGAGTTACGAAAGATCTTGTACCTAGAGTTGAACCCTTAAGTAGACCACCTAGCAGAATGAAACCTACTAAGATGAAAGAGTTAAAGGTGCAGCTGGTGGACTTAGAAGGAAAAGGTTTAATTAGGTCAAGCACTTTTCCTTGAGGAGCGGTTGTAGTGTTCATGACGAAACTGAATAGGTCACGGAAATTATATATCGATTATCATAAGTTGAATGAAAAGACGATAAAGAATTGACATCCTTTGCAAAGAATAGACGGTTTATTTAATCATCTATATGGAGCCAAAGTATTTTCCTTATTGGACTTGGAGATAGGGTTCCATCAATTGAGTGTAGCGAAGGACAGTGTTCCATTGACGTCATTTCGAACAAGATATGGTTCATACGAGTGGTTAGTAATGCCATTCGAATTGAATAATTTACCTTTTTTCTTCGTAGATTTGATGAACCAAAACTTCCAAGAGCATTTGGATAGATTCGTGTTAGTATTTATAGATTACATTATGATATATATTCTACGAATGAGTAAAACCGTAGGACCTACCTTAGAATAGTGCTTGAGATGTTAAGGCAGCATCAATTGAAAGCGAAGTTCTCGAAATGTCATTTTGGAAGAAAGAAGTGAATTTCTTGGTAATGTAGTCTTAGAAAAAATGTTGTTAGTAGATCTAGTTAAGATAGAAGCTGCCAACAATTAGAAGAGATCAGGAATGGTAACTGAGATAAAGAGTTTTCTTGGATTAGCTGGCTATTATTAGAGATTCATCAAAGATTTCTCTCGTATAACAGTCCAAATGATTAAACTAATAGGAAAGGATGTGAAGTATGTTTGGACCTATAAACATGAGTAGGCATTCCTAAAGCTGAAATATTTATTGACTAATGCACCAATGTTAGTTGTTCCAGATAGGAATCGACATCTGGTGGTGTATACTAATGCATGCAAAACAGGATTAGGAGCTATGTTGATGCAAAGAGGTAAAGTGATTTCCAATGCTTCAAAACAGCTTAAACCGCATAAAGTTTGGTATCTGACTCATGATTTGGAGTTGGCAGAAGTAATCTTTGCTTTAAAAGCATGAAGACACTATCTGTTGGGAGAAAGATTCTATTTGGAGTTGGGAGTTGAATATGAGACAACAGAGGTAGTTGGAGTTCATAGCAGCTTATGATTGTGAAATTAAGTACACACCGGTGGAAGGAAATAAAGTCACAAAGGCACATGGAAAAAAAACACCCGAATGCAGCGTTGGCGATGTTAGTAGAGTGGAAATATTTGGAAACATTGACTGCTTGTAGTACATAGTTAAGATCGGCTGCTAGTTCTAGTCAATGTACTGCAATGTTACCTTGCTTCAAAGTTTAACTAGTATTGATTGAAAACATTGCTTCTAAGAAAAGAGATGATCCATTGTTAGTTGAACGAACTAGAAGTATTAAAAGTGGAACCGAGATTGATGACTTGGAGGATTTTTATCTTGATCAAAATGGATGGGTAAGAAAGAAGGCACGATTATTTGTTCTAGATGTGGGTGACCTAAGGAAATAATTACTTGGGGAGTGCCATCGATCGAAGTTTACCATTCATCCTGGAGGAACTAAGATGTATCAGGATATGAAAAGGAGTTTCTTCTGGGAAGGTATGAAAAGGAGGTAGGCTTGCGGCAAAGTAATGCTTGAATTTTCAACAAGTAAAAATCAAGGATCAGAAGCCAAGTGGATTGCTTCCGCCTTTAGATATACCTATGTGGAAGTAGGATTTTATATCAATGGATTTCAGTGATGGATTGCCAAGGTCGAGTAGGGAAATGAAAATATTTGGGTTATAGTGGATAAATTGACCAAGAGTGCACATTTCATTCCCGTTAAGTCAACACGAATGGCACCTGTTTTGGCTAAGTTATTTATGAATAATATTGTTAGAATGCGTACGATTCCAAGAAGTATAGCCAGTGATAGAGATACTTCATTCACTAGTGAATTCTGGATGAGTATACAAGAGGTGTTAGGTATCAAGCTTAAGATGAGTACCACTTATCATCTATAGATGGATAGACAAACGGAAAGAGTTAACAAAATATTTAAAGATTTGTTAAGAGCTTATGTGTTAGATTTTGAAGGATCCTGGGATGACTATCTATACTTAGTTGAATTTTTCTATAATAATAGCTATCAGACTAATATAGGGATGACACTTTTCGAAGCTTTATATAAAGACCTTATAAATAACCCGTATGTTGGTTGAAGGCCGGAGATAGATAAATTCCAGATATGGAAAGAGAAGCCATAGAAAAGATTGAGTTAATCCAAGATAGGATGAAGGAAGCTCGGTCTAAGAAGAAAGTTATGCAGATAAGAGACGGAAAGACTTAGAATTCTTAGTGGGAGTTCATATTTTCGTCAACGTGTCACCAATGAAGGGTGTAGTAAGATTTGGGAAGTTAGGAAATTAGAGCCTAGGTTTGTTGGACGGTTCCCTATTATAGAAAGCATTGAAAAACTTGCTTATAGGATAAAGTCACCAAACAGCCTGATAGGAGTCCATATTGTGTTTGATGTTTCTCATTTTAGGAAGTGTGTTCGAGATCTAAAGACTACTATCACTCTGACTGCATTGGAAGACTTAGAAGTGGTGCCGGACATGACTATTGTTAGGCAACCTATTTGTATTCCGGCTAGGAATGAGAAGAAGCCAAGGAACAAGACAGTTAGATTAGTAAAGGTCTAGTGGAGTTGCAAAGAAAGAGACTGTACTTGGAAGATAAAGGGCATGATTAGAGATGCTTATCCTTATTTGTTATAACGGTATGTTTTATCTTTGTGTTATATGTTTGTTATGTACCTTAATGTAATTAGAGAACGAAATTCTTTAAGAAGGAGAGTCTGTAACATCCCTAATTTTGGTTAACATTATTTAGGATATTTAAATGGATTAATTAAATAAAATAATGCAGGGTGATAAGGAGAATGAGATTTGATAATCAAGTTGGTCGAGCCTTAATCAATAAACTAATAAGGGTGACTAGAACATCAATAAGAATGACTATTTATGGGAAGGACAAAATAGAAAAAGATCACATTTCCTTAACATATACCTTCCATTCTCATTTCCTCCGTCACATTCATTCATATCGACTAAAAGAGAACACAAGGCCGACCATTACTAAGGAGTTCAAAGAGGAAGAAAAGCTAGGAAATCAAGATTTATCTTAGCGAAATCAAATCTAAACTCAAATCGCATCCTTCTTTAGTTATCCATCTCAGTATTTGCATGTTCATTTCAGTTTTGTAGTCAAACCCGAACCTTATGTTGTTGTTATGCCATGTTTTGAACGATTGGTTAATTATATGCTTGAACGATGAATTATTGGATTTATTATAAAAAGTATTTAATAGGTTTTAAGAGTGAAAACCTAGTTTATTACATCCATTCGACTTGACATTTTGATATGAAGTTAGAAATATTATTTTAGAAGTGGGTTATTCATTTCACAATTATCTAATCAAGCATGAATATTTTAAGAATTTCTTAAGTGAAGAAAATTGTTTATTTCTGATTTTAATTGTTAAAAATAATTAAATAATGTTTTTGGCTCCAAAATTTTTATATGTTACAAAATATAATAAATTTGATTTACTATGACTTTTAGAGATTTTTTCCAAGTTTTCATGATTTTATATGAATTTATTAGGCTGGAAACACTTAATAATTATATTAAATTATTAATATAAAATTACGGTCTGCAAAAATGTTTTGAAATGCATTTTCTGACCTACAGTAGTTTTTCTGAAAAATTGGTGAAGAATGTTATTATCCAATAAAAATTTGACAAAGAATTGGAGTTGGTAAAAATATATTGCTTCATAAAGAAATAAAACAGTTTTCTTGTTATTTACGAGATTGCTATGTGTCATTAATCAACACCGAAGTTCATACATGCTGCATGTTGTCTCTAACCTGTAGGGAAGCATGCAATTGAAACTTTGTTGGTATGCAATGATTACATTTGGAGGTCATATATCAATGCCGACATTGATGTGTGTGACGTTGGTGATGCCGCTGGTATTCTATGCCGCTAGTCTTTTATGCTATATAAGTTCTATGCCGCCTCTTTTATACTGCACGTTTTATCATGACGTTGATAATACCGTAAGTTTATAGCGACGTCCACCATGCCGCTAGTTTTCAATATCAACTCCTTATTATTTCAATGTCGCATGTCATCTATGCCGCTAGTTTACCTTTTCAGCATTGACTATACTATGGCTATAGTGCCACTACTATTAGACATTGGTTTTATACGGCAATGTTGCCGCTATTTCCTTATGCCGCAATGTTTGACCATAGTGCTACTATAGGCTATTTTCGACATTGATTATAAAGAGGCAATGATGCCGCCTAACCTAAATTATGACCTTCTCATATTTTCAAGCTTCAAAGTTTTATACTATGCAAACCCATAACTATACCCATTATAGTCGGCAACCTATATTCATGATATGCGACATAGATGGATTTGGTCTTATAGCCCTATGTTCTATAAATCAGATCCTTTAACGTTGTTTCAATATGGAAGGGGTGCGACAACCCATATAGGCAATATTAATGTTGCACTCTATCAATATAAATGGTTTTATTGTAAACGGCTTCATAGCCTTAGGTTTGGAGGTTGGACAATCTTCAAGTGATTTCAAAGTTCATAAATGTTATTTTAAAGAAGCATATATATCCCAGCATATGACTTTGGATAAAGTAAAGGCTACAGTTTCCTTTTTTTAGAATATGATTTCAAAAGTTAAATTAATGATAAAGACTTATATGTTTAAGGAATTAAAAATGGTATTTGCCTCAAAATTTTACTAGAAATATAATTCTTATCACCTTTAGATAAATTGTGATAGGATGAATTGACTCAGAGATTGGAAAACCAGATGGGATTGGTGTAGGGTCGCACTTATACTTTAGCTGTTAGCCCCTAGTTGATATTTGTCCAAAATTCCAGTGCATAGAGCTTCGTCAAGGGTAAGACTAAAAGTAGGTTTAAGAACGAAAAGCATACATAAATATGAGATATGTTATTGGTTGGCCTACAAAACCATTAGGATCGGAGTGCCCTAGGAATAGTAAGTTAGAGATAAACCGTCCAGTTTCTTCTAATGGTAAGCTGGAGAATTCGATATATCTAAGAGGCCCACTTATATAGGTTTGTAGTTACCTTGAGAAAACTACGATGTGGCACAGATAGTCCAAAAGATTCCTTACTTATAATTTCCTACAAAAGATCCATTTTAAAGATCTAAGTACTTTCACAAATCCGTTCAAAAAAGGCTTAACGCTAATGTTACTTAAACATTGTCACTACAAACTTAAAACCATTTCACTTACATGTCTTTAAAACATTATTTTAATGATATATTTGCATTCATAAGTATAATAAAAAAATTAAAGACGAATGTTATTTACACATTGTCACAACAGTCCCAAAGCCTTTTTATACTTGTAGATTATTCTTTAAAGATCTAAGTTGATATTTGGTTAAGTTCGATAGTCGGCTAATCGACTATCCAGTTAAAAACGATCGCTTACAGAAATCAAGGTTCGTATACTTAACTCGTATTGACATTCCAACTTATAGAATCCACTACTCAAGAGTGAAGTCGGGTAAGTTAGTGCAATGGTTGCATATCAAAGCCTTGCCAAGACACAACATTCTTGAATCTCACATATAGATAAGTCTATCCCATCGGCTTTTAGTGTAAGCATAGTATTAATGACTTTCATAAACGAGTAAGAAATCAACATGATTAACATGTTTCCAACGTTCCCAACTTAAATATTCCTCGATTGAAAGGGGAGCCAGTAGGTTAGAGCACTATTGCTTCTATCCTCGCTCGAACATCAATCCTAACTCTCGCAAATAGTTAAGTCTAAATCGTCGGCTTTTATGTTAAGCATAGTTAATTACCTTTTTCGAAACTTATATATGTAAATACTTTACAAACACTTGTAAATATATTTTAAATATCTATGTAAATTATAACTTAAAAATAACTAATCTATAATTTGATGAAAATAAAATTAAATAAAAATATGTTCTATAATTTAAAACTCCTTTACTTCCAAAATTCATAAATAAATATTAGAAATATATTTAAACTTCAAACCGACTTTAAAATACTATAAAATATGTTAGAAAACATCCCCAAAAGATTATGGGAAAACAAAAAATTTAAATATAATTTTTAAACACTTAAAATCATAAGCAACTTACTACAACATTTTAACAATTGTTACAAGTCCTTCTTAAAGAACAACATTGAAAAACATAATCTTTACAACCAATTTTAATCATTTAACTAAATGATTTTAAGACATAAGATTTTTTCATTAAGTACTACCCTTAGGCTTCTTAAAAAATGGGGAAAGAAACCCCTAAGGATATCTTTCAGTTTATTTATAAAAATTTCCAAAAACAAGCTATATTACAAAGTACATTTATAACCACCTTTTTGCTCTTACTTTAGCCACTTTGTTTGACCAGTTACAATATATCTTGAAACTTTGACTTTTTCCTAGTAATAAGTGCACATATTATACTTATTAAAAATGCAATGGAACCCCTAAGGATGTCTCTCGAATTAACTACACAAATTACCAAAAACATGGTATTTCAAAGTGCTCATATGGCGACCTTCTTCTCGCTATAACATTTTGCAACTTTTTTCCACAAGTTAATAAATGATTTAAACTCCAATATTTTCCAGTAATAAGTACACTTGTAGAACTTAGTAAAAATATAAAGAACTCTTAGGTTGTCTCTCAAAGTTGACTTTGAAAATCACCGAACACAAGGCAATTTCAAAGTGCATCCATAGCGACCTTTTTGCTTCTAACTTTCACAATTTAGTTTCATAATTTCTACAACTTTCCAGACCATTTATTTACTATCATATACACCAAAATGTATGTAGATAATAGCCAAATCAAATTAACCTGATTTAGGTCCATAAAACTTCCATTTACACAAGTTAAAGTTAAGGAATGAAGTGCACTTTAGCGACTATTCTCGCTTCTAACACTTTCAAACATACTTCAATTCAACACACACAAAAACTAAAATTTAAATATCTAGTCAAGGCCACACCACATGTTTAAGAGGGTAATCAAAGTAATTTTATATAATACAAAGTTATCATTTGCTTTCAAAAGCAAAAGGGGTTCAAATTTTATAACTTTAATTAGTTAATATCACTTTAATTTTATATTAGCGCAAAATATTTATATAAATAATATAAACATACAAAATTGTGAGACAATTTAGTTAGAGCCAAGCCAAATACATGCTCAAACACTCACAAATCCAAACACACTTCCTAGCCTCAGCAAACATCAAAAGATCCAGGTTTTAACACCAAAATCAAAAGGAAAGTCCACCCTCTCTTCATCGTTGCTCACTTTGACTTTAGACCCATTGTTCCTAAAGTGTTCTAAGGTGTTGGTGAAAGTTTGGTGGAGTTTGGAAAACATTTGAACTAATTAGAGAAAGATTAGTGAAGAACAAAGTGGGTTAGTGCTAATTTGTTTCTACTATTTTCTTAATTTGTAAAAAGTGATTAGTCTAATCCTTAAGGGTGTAATTATAGGTTTGAACAAGAGGTCATTATCACCTTCAACCTTCAATGAAAGGTCATAAAGGACCTTCCCCCTCAGATGCCACTTTACACCTCATTTTCTTTACTTAATACTTAAGACTTTCTATAAAAGCTTATTTTCAAAATATCTTCTATGACATCACCCATGGCGTCATCAAAAACTTTATTTTCCATAAGTAGAAAAATATTTTAACTTCGTATTATTGTTCTCTTAAGCATATAAGTGTATATACAAAAAATTGAAGAATTTATGACAAGTAAAATGTTGTTTATCAAAAAAAATGTTTTTCTGTCACATTATCGATACTTTTGAAAATTATTTATTTTTGTAAACATTTTTTTAAAACAAGTTCACCATCAACAGTTATGACTAAAAGGGAGTTATGAAGGTTATTAAATCAATTTAATAACATTTAATCTAGGTTTCAAATATTTAAATAATTCGGATGTTTATATAAGAAGTTCCAGAAATTTCGGGTCATGACGCCATCAACTCAGAAACAAAACAGAAAAATATCACATATCATATCGTACACTTTTCCAATTGCTCAAAGCTGCCATTCATGATCAGCTGGTGTTAATGATGTTGTGGCCCTAACATTTCCTACAAAGTTTAAACGAACATTTCTAGTATGTTATTCAGCTATAATCCACATGACTTATTAGATCCATCCATTGCTTCAATTATTACACCCAATTATAGGATAAATTATGCATTTCCATATATAGTGGGTAAGAAATATAAAATATGTACATTTAGAATAACTTATCAGAAAAATTGGTTTAGTGGAATAATTTTTCTACTCCCTATCTTGCCTTCTCTAAACTTAAGTCAACCAACATCTTTTATGTGTATATTCCATCTTAATACTTTCTTCTCCAATCATACAACTATCATTTCTTAATCATAATTTCTTGATGGTATCCTCAAACTTTGGTATTAACTTGCACTATATCCTTGATCCTTCATGCAAGTATGCCCTAGGACTCGCAAAGTTGTATTTTGATACCATTCACCATTCCTTTGAGGGTTCTTCTCATGGCTTCCACACATCTCTAACAAAATGTTCCTAGGTTCATACCTACATTCCTTATATTCAATGGGGATTCTTTGTTGCTATCCTACGAGCACTCATAGCTATTTTATTTATAGCCTAAACCTTTACCCCGTCTTATCTAGGTAGTGGTCCCAATCTACTCCATATTAAGAATTTGATTTGGTTCTCACCGTTTTTATAAAACCAAAACATCACAATCATGAAGTACTTGATCCAAAAAAATTATCTTTAAAAGTATAACTTAGAAACGTTTTTCAAAAATTACTTGGCTTCGAAAAGAACCATGAAATTTTTTCCTATTCTAACCAACTTTCCTTTTCTATGAACTTCCTATAATAAAGACCTACTTCTTATAAAAGTAGAATTTTTAAACTCCAAAAATTTATCATGTTTAATCCCCATTGTCATACCGAGTCATTTTTTTCAAAAACGTCTTTTATATCTTTAAATAATGAAAACTAGAGTAGACAAGAACAACTTCCAACCTATTATTTTCCTGCTACTCATGCTATTTCGGCTTCCACCTTTGGCGGAGATTCTAATATCATATGAGGAGGACTTCTAAAAGGAACGTGCAATTGCAACATCTATTTGGGCATTTATCTAAAATATATATGCAATCTACATATCTATGGAATTTTAACCATTCTTCCTGTCTTATTCTTATTGATTTCCGTCTATATTATTTCTAACAAGATTATTAATTATATATTTATATAAATTCCTAATGTTATTTTTATTGAAATTTCCCATTATTGACTCAATTGCAGTGCGAACGCCAACTGCACTAGTCTTTGAGCTTTTCTTATACGAAAAGATATACAATCTAGTTCAATTGTTATTCTTCGTATTTTCGTTATATAGGAACATTTCTCCAACCTTCACCGTCAGGCATTTTTTCCCTTCTATTCTCTTTATTCCATTTCATTCAAGTACCATTTTCATTTATCCACCCTTTAGTGAAAGACTTTTGAAAACCTTAAAACATATAAAACTTGGAAAATTTATCGAACCAAACGCGCGATCTACCTTCCATTCGTTTCAAAAACGAAGAACCCCATTTTATCAAAAACCTTTAAATTAGAAACTTTTGACCCAAATAATTTTTAACTAAGAATTTCAAAATTTTCTTATGTTTTCAAATCAACAACTTCCCAATGAAGCCTTTAAATAAACCCATTTAGAATGTTTCAAAGAGTTTTTAGAAATCCTTTTGTCAAATTCTTTCACATGGGGATAGACTTAGAATTAGATTTTAGTTTTCCTTTATTTTGGACTTTCCTTTTTCCCTACTCAATCTTAAACCATCTTCATCAAAAACTAGTTATCATCTTGTGGTGGTTAATGAACACGTTCTTGCGGGAACTTGATCCATTCCTTCTTCATAACTAGCTTCCGAATGCTAGCAACATATAGGTTCTTACTTCCCATTTGTTAGAATGAAATGTGCATCATTTATTGGCAATCCATTGAAACCTATAATCACAAGGTAGTTTAGGTGCAACAAATGAGTCAATTACCATTGTAACAACCAGCCTTTTTGACCCACAAATATCGACATTAATACATCCATAGTATTCATTTGCTGAGCATCCAAGTACTGAAAGGATGAATTGCTATGGTGAAATGAAAAGAAAAAAATAGAACAAGAAAGGAGAGAATACAATATCAGAATCTCACAAACGAATGATCATATATAAGACAGTATAAACTGTCATTCTAAGATACATAGTTTTTAGAGTTAAAAGTGTTAATATCATTCTGGACAGCGACTCAAGCACTCGAAGCGACCTAACGACCTAATGAGATAAGCAATCTAACGACCTAAGCATATAGCGACCTAATGGCTTAATGATCTAAAGAACTCTAGAGATTCTACGGGTTAAAGATCTGAGAGTTAACGACCTAGTGATTCCATGAAGGCAACTACCTACCAAGCTAAAGGAAGAATGACCTAGCAACCTAAAGATATCGGCGAGATAGCGACCTAAAGATATCGGCGAGCTAGCGACCTAAAGCATGAAGCGAGTCAGCGAGCTAATGAGTTAGCGACTTAACAAGTCAGCAACCTAATAACCCAACGACCTAACAGGTTAAGACAGTATGAAGCCGCATGCATGCTACTACTTCATTAGGTCGCCCACGACCTAAATGGACCGAGGTAACTCCATAAGCCGCAACTTCTTATGCCGCTTCTCTCCTAGGTCGTTACGACCTACCAACATGTTCAAGTAACCAAGTGCAAGCTTGTTAAGCCGTAACCTATATTCCTTAGGTCGCTCACGACCTACGACCTACCAGTTTGTTTAGGTGATCAAATCCAACCCTGTTAGACCATAACCCATGTTCTCTAGGTCGCCCACGACCTACGATCTACCCTTAGGTCGCCCACGACCTACGACCTACCCCTAGATCGCCCACGACCTACGACTTACTCCATAAATCTCCTATAAATACCATGCCTACACCACCGAAGAGATGATCTTTTTGGGCTCATTTTTGGAACGCCGATACTCTGCTGATTTCTCGACTCACCCGACACTTCAAACATGAAAGACACTTTAACGAACTTCAAGAAGAAATCTAACACATTCGACATGGATTCAAAGAGTTCTTCTACATCGGAGTTCTAGCTATTTGTCTTAGTAGTGTTGTAATCGAAGATTGTTGTAAAGTTGTAACCGATTCAGCAATAAAGAAGATTAAAGTGGACATAGGCTTAACTTGAAGCCGAACCACTATAAAACTGTTGTCTCTTTACTGTTTTTTCTGTGACTTTTCTACTTACTTCTGATTCCCGTATTGATAGGTGGTGCTTTCACTTAATCTCTACTTACACCGGGGTGTTAGCGTTCAATTTTAGCATTAACATTTTTGGTGCTTTCACTAAGAACCCAACTCAGGCTTTTTTCATCATTGCTTCGCAAAAGTCTGTAGAAAGAATCTCTCTCAAAACTAGAAGTCTATCAAAGATAATGGCTCCTGGACGAAAGCATAGATCTGCTAGATCCGATGATGTTCATGAGAATACTGCCACTTCTCCTCCATTAAGTCAAACAGCTCCAAGTGTTGGAATTACACGAGCGGAGTTAGATGCTGCGGTTTCTAGGCTATATCATCAAAAGGAAGCTCAAAATACTTTAATGTTGGAAAGGTTGAACGCTTCGCTCGGAGCTAACCATCAACCGGTGAATAATGAACAAAACTTTGCCGATGATGTTCATAATGTTGAAACAAGAAATATTCCTTAAAGGGCAGCTGGCCCCGTTGAAGAGACACCTCCCCAAGCTGGAGGATCAGGGCCGCAGCCAACCCTCCGCAAACGCTTGTCAAGACAAACTTCCGAGAACATGGTTGATATACTTCTCTGGAATGGTTCGACAGATCATGAAAGAGAGCATGCAGAGAGAAGAAGATGAAAAAGAATAGGGATCCGCTCCAAGCAAGATTCCGTTCACTGAAAGGATTTTGAAAGCTGAATTTGCAAGGAAGTTTGTTCCTCCTACCATCCCGGCTTATAAGGGAACAAGTGACCCTAATCAATTCTTGTACAAGTATGACTGGCACATGACTGGTGCCAGGGCATCGGATGAGATCCAAATGCCAGTACTTTCCAGTATACTTGGAAGGAGTGGCTCTACTTTGGTTTACAAAGCTACCAGTCTGATCTATAGACCAGTTCTCCGATTTAACTCGGAAGTTTAAAGAACAATTCAGGTTGTATGCTTCAAAGGCGAAGGATATTATGCCACTGTCAAGCCTGGAACAGAATCCTGGGGAATCTATTAGATCTTTCTTGAACCGCTTCAACATAGCTTTGGCTGAAGTGGATAATGCAGAGCCACGAATGGTCTTGACATACTTGATGAGGGCAATCGACAAATCGAGTGAATTTGGGAAGTGGATGAAGATGAAAGAACCGAATTCGCTTGAGAAATTCTATAAGAAAGCTGATGAATTCATGCGCTTGGAAAGTCTTCATACACCGGCTAAAGTAGCATTGACAGAGGTCAAGAATAACACTGCTGCACCTCCCAAAAAAGGGTCCGAAAGTCAGAAAAGGGAGAATAATGGCGGGAAGAAACAGAAGGATGTGAAGAAACCTCGCTTCTTAAAACCTTCAGATTTTACCCCTTTAACTGATACTCCGAAGAATATCTTTTTCGCTACTAAAGATGTCGTGGAATATCCTAAACCACCTGAGTTGAGAGTTGGGAAAAAAGCTGCTCAAAGTGGGAGATTTTGTTGGTTTCATAATCAACCCGATCATGATACTAACGAATGTCGCCATCTAAAAAGTTTGACTGAAGAACTGCTGAGAGAGAACAAGTTGCAGCAATATATTAAGAGAAATACGAATGACCCGACTTCATCTACTAAGGGCCAGCAACTTCCTACTCATCCATCTGGCTCGGGTGAGAGGACCACTGCGTATGAATCAGAAAGGCCTGTTACTAATGTGATTACAGGAGGTCCACACCCAGCAGGCAGAAGCTGGGGTGAGATGGAAAGGTATGCCTGTGCCTTGAAGTATGCACCAACAGAAGAGAGTGTTTTTGTGTTGGAAGATGCTGCACCTTTGAAGCAGCAGAAAACTTTTAATGGTGATATTGTGTTCAGAGCCTGGACTCAATGGGCGTTGAAGCTCCTACCATGGATCCCTTGGTCATCTCTGCAGGCATTGGGCTGGCTATTGTAAGGAGAGTGCTTGTTGATTGCGGCGCTTCTTGCAATATTCTCTTCAAAAAGACATTCGATCAAATGAAAATTCCGATGGCTGATGTTCAAGTTTCATCGCAAAAAATTGTTGGGTTTACTGGGGAACCGAAGCAGCCAATTGGAACTATCGACTTGTTCGTGGAGCTTGGAGAGGGGCAGAAAAAAGTGGTTCGAAAACAGACTTTTGTAATTGTTGATGAATTTTCTGCCTACAATGCCTTCCTAGGTCGTTCAACTCTTGCAGCATTTAAGGTAATTCTCGCTCCGTGGTGCCTTACTATGAAATTCCCCACGGGTAATGGAGTTGGAGTTATTAAAGGGGATCAGAATGTTGGGCGAGAATGTTATCTAATAGAGTTGCGTGAAGCGAGGAAAAGAGAGATGGGAAAAGATGCGGCAGCCCCAATCCGCATCAAAGAACCAACCTTATAGCAATTACAGGATGGACCCTGCACTGGCGAGCATAGCGGTGCACGAAGAGAAATGGATCCTAGAAAAGCCAGTGCAGGGGAGAATAGAGTGGTGCCAGTGGAGGTAACGGTGCCAGTACCTGTTGACCCGAAAGACCCTAACAAGGTGCTGAATGTGGGTTCGCAACTTAATGCAACGGTTCAGAATATTTTGATATCATTCTTGAAAGCAAATCTGGACGTATTCGCTTAGACTCATGCTGATATGTGTGGAATATCCCCAGAAGTTGCAGTACATACTCTGAATATTGATCCGAAGTTTACACCGGTAAAGCAGAAAAGAAGAACCCAGGGTCCTGAAAGGTCAGCAGCATTGAAAGAAGAGGTAGATCGGCTCATGGAGAATGGCTTCATCAGGGAGTCTACTTATCCGAATTGGGTTTCAAATCCAGTACTGGTTAAGAAAGCTAATGCAAAGTGGAGAGTATGCATCGACTTTTCAGATTTAAACAAAGCTTGCCCCAAAGACTGCTTCACGTTACCTAGGATAGATCAGTTGGTGGATGGAACAGAGGGGCATGAATTGTTATCTTTTATGGATGCTTACTCCGGATATAACCAGATCATGATGCATGAGACAGATCAGGAGGACACGAGCTTCATCACCGATGTTGGTCTCTACTGCTATAGAGTCATGCCCTTCGGACTTAAAAATGCAGGGGCAACTTACCAAAGACTTGTTAATGCTATGTTCAAACCGTAGACTGGCAAGACTATGGAAGTTTATGTTGACGATATGCTGGTGGAATCAAAGAAGGCAGTAGGCTTTGCAGTCCTCCGAAAGTATGGAATGAAGCTTAATCCTTTAAAATGTTCATTTGGGGTAGAATCCGGAAAGTTCTTGGGTTTCATTGTGAGTGTTAGAGGCATTGAAGCTAATCCTGCTCAGATTTCTGCCTTAAGAGAAGTCAAAGCTCCTAGAACAAAGAAGGAATTGCAAAGTCTCAATGGAAAAGTCGCTGCCTTGAGTCGGTTCATTTCCAAAGCCACGGATAAATGCATTCTGTTCTTTGATGCTCTGAAGAAAGGAAGGAAAAACTTTGATTGGACTCCTGAATGCCGGAAAGCTTTCAATGAGTTGATTCGTCATATGGAAACGCCTCCAATACTTTCCAAGACAGACAATGGTGAAGATCTTTTTGTATATTTGGCAATCTCATCTCATGCTCTCAGTGCGGCGTTGGTACGGGAAGACGCAAAAATTCAGCGCCCGGTTTATTATATCAGCAAAAGATTCACTGGGCCAGAGATGAATTATTCAAAGTTGGAAAAGCTCGCCTATTGTCTACTGATTGCATCAAGAAAATTGAGGCCATATTTCCAAGCTCATCCTATCAAAGTCTTCACTAATCAACCTCTGAAGCAAGTCCTGTTTCGCCCTGAGACTTCGGGTCGTCTTCTGAAGTGGAATATTGAACTCAGCCAATACGACATCACTTATCATCCCCGGAGAGCAATCAATGGACAAGCTTTAGCAGATTTCATCGCAGAATGTACAGATAAAGGTGATATTGAGGAAGAGGTGACTGATAATACCCCAATTCGATGGAAATTATATGTTGATGGCGCAAGAAACGATTACTATTCCGGAGATGGGGTTGTACTTGAAACCCCTGAAGGGTGATCATTATGCTATGCATTGAGATTGGAATTTCCTTCAACAAATAATGAAGCAGAATATGAAGCTCTTATTGCCGACTTGAAGATTGCTAAAGAACTGAATGTCAAAGTATTGCAGATCTTCAGTGATTCACAGCTTATTGTATGCCAAGTCAAGAAAGAGTTTCAAACTAAAGGAGGAAATCTGCCTGCTTACTTGTCAAGAGCCTGGGAACTTCTCGATGATCTTGACCATTATACGATGAGTCATATACCCCGGGAAGAGAACATGAAGGCAGATTCTCTCGCGAAGTATGCAAGCACTGGTGAAGCTCAATTATTGGGATTAGTTCCTGCGGAAGTCCTGTCAGCTCCAAGCACTGATGAGATGGATATTGACTGGATCATGACTATATCTCAAGAGAAAGAATCGTGGATGACTCCGATAATGGAATATCTTCTCAATGGTTTTCTACCAGAAAATTCAAAAGAACGACAAAAGCTGCTAAGAAAAGCCTCTAGATATATAATTCAAGATGGCCGATTGTACAGACGGGGATTCTCAATGCCATTACTTCGATGTGTGACCAAGGAAGAGGCTAAGACAATTCTAGATGAAGTACACGGGCGAGAGTGTGGAGATCATTCAGGTGGTCAAACTCTAGCAAAGAAAATTATCCGTTATGGGTATTTTTGGCCAGACATTAAACGTGATGCTGCAAGCTACGCCCGAAAATGTGACCGATGCCAGAGATTTGCAAAAATCCCAAGAGCACCTTCCACCGAGATAACACATATGGTCAGTCCATGGCCATTCGCTATTTGGGGAATAGATCTCATCAGGCCTTTGCCAACCGCCAAGTCCGGAATCAGATATGCCATTGTTGCTGTTGATTATTTTACTAAATGGGCCAAATCTGAACCATTAGCTACTATTACCTCTAAAAAGATGATAAACTTTATGACTAAGAATATCATTTGCAGGTATAGTGTGCCTCAAAAGATAATCACAGACAATGGAACCCAATTCGAAAGTGAAGGGTTCCAAGATTTTTGCAAGAATTCAAGATCCAAAAAAGCTTTTCAGCAGTGGCTCATCCACAGGCAAACGGGCAAGTGGAAGCAGTAAACAAAATTATCAAATCAACCATCAAAAAACAGCTAGAAAAAGCGAAAGGTGGTTGGGTCAATAAGCTACCACTAGCACTATGGGCATACAGAACTACCCATAAAACTACGACTGGGCACACTCCATTTTCATTGGCATATGGATCAGAAGCAATGATTCCGGTGGAGACAGAAGTCCCTTCACACAGAAGAATCCATTTCGATCAAGCTGAAAATGAAAAGTTACAACTTGAAGCATTAGACTTCCTTGATGAAAGAAGGGAAGAGGCTCAGCTCAGAATTGCAGCCCATCAGCAATGAATTGTCAGGCACTTCAATTCCAAGTTTGCCAACGCAGCTTTGAGATTGGGGATCTAGTCTTGAAAAGGATTATGACAGCAACAGGAGTGTTTGCACCAAACTGGGAAGGGCCGTATGTCATAGGAAAAAAACTTCTTGATGGCACTTTCAAACTGACAACTGTCGAAGGAGATCCAATTCCAAGGGCTTGTAACAGCAATCGCTTGCGCCCATATTTTACTTAAAAGCTTTACTGAAATACTTTAAAAGAATTATGGATGTATGATTCTTGTATTGAAAGCCACTGTAAAGCCAGTGCAAGTGAATAATAAGAACTATAAAGTGGATGTAGGCCCCGTTCTTGGCTGAACCACTATAAATCTTGTGTTCTCTACTATTACAAAATGCCTGTTTTATTTCGATATATGTAAAGTACTTTAATAGTATTGCTAAATGTCAATTTAATATTGCAGGCCATCAAAACAAAGCTTGCCCATCACAAGACCAGGCGATCCTTGACATCATTCAACAAACGAATATTAAGCCACAAAAATTCCAGATTCAAATCCTATATAAGAAGTGCTTCAAGCAAACAATTAATGATTCCGTCGAAGGTGGGCACTTGCTAACTAATTGTGATCGTTTGTGCAAACGAACATCCGATTAAGTAGCCAGTTTCTGCCTCTGCGAACTCACTTAACAACAAAGTACACTTCTTTGGATAAAACAAACTACTTGCAAAAGAAAGGAATGTGTGCTTGAAAATGATAACAAGGAGTCGCTGATATGAGCAAATGGCGAAAAGACATGTGCGAGCAGGCAGGAAACAGCCAAAGACCTCTTCGGAGGCACAACTCTTCGGAGGATAAAGACCTCTAATGGGGCATGCCAGAAAAAGAAAGTTCTCTTTCTCAACCAAAAAAGATTGGTGGAATGACCGGAGGCACCTTCCTAAGTGGAAGGCAAAGGGCCCTTGTTAACTAGCTGAGATCGTTTGTGCAAACAAACATCCAAGTAACTTGTGTCCGCCCCGTGAATCCATCCAACCATGAGAAAGAAACTTCCAGGCAAAAGCCCTACTCGGAGGCACACATTTCACTGAGATTTGAAATAAAACTTCACAAGAGTTGAAATGTGAAAAGCCTACTTCGGAGGCCCATTTCACCAGAGTTGAAATGCTAAAAGACCTCTACGGAGGCACACATTTCACCGAGATTTGAAATAAAACTTCACAAGAGTTGAAATGTGAAAAGCCCTCTTCGGAGGCCCATTTCACCAGAGTTGAAATGCTAAAAGACCTCTTCGAAGGCACACATTTCACCGAGATTTGAAATAAACCTCACAAGAGTTGAAATGTGAAAAGCCCTCTTCGGAGGCCCATTTCACCAGAGTTGAAATGCTAAAAGACCTCTTTGTAGGCACATATTTCACCGAGATTTGAAATAAAACTTCACAACAGTTGAAATGTGAAAAGCCCTCTTCGAAGGCCCATTTCACCAGAGTTGAAATGCTAAAAGACCCTTCGGAGGCACGCATTTTTACCAGGATTTAAAGTGCAAACAGCTCTCTTTGGAGACACACTTCACAAAAGTTGGAATGTGAAAAGCCCTCTTTGGAGGCGTACTTCTACTTTCAAGAAAAGATCAATCTCTCCACAATGAGAATATTTTTCTTCGAAGATTGAAGTTCCAAATCAAAGCCTTCTTTTGAAGCCCACTTCGCCGCACAGGAGAATTCACTACTTTTCTTTTAAAAAAAGAGAAAAAGAGTGATCATCTCCAAAAGTTGAAGTGTATATAAAAAAAAAGAGAAGACTTCTCCAATACAAGGCACATTCTACTAAATCGGTGAAATATTTCCTTAAAATGAAAAAATTATTCTCTAAAGTACGAATACGAGCCTTTTCAAAAATGGAAAAGTTGTTCTCCAAAAAAAAAGAGTACAAGTCCTCTCGAAACAGAAGAGTTGCTCTCCAAGATCTTGCCAATGTGAATGAGATTGCAATAAACTGTGGTATGGGGGCAATATAATATAGTTACAAAAATAAAAGCAATGCTCAAGCAACATACCACAGGCTTACTGCAACATCACATAAAGAAAATAAAGAAACTTGTATGAAAAAGAAGAATAAATGCATTCTCAAATACAGACATAAGTTTGTACAAGTAATAGAATCATTTTATTCCATACTATGAAAATTTTATACATATGCAGGTTTCGAAATAAAAGGAAGGCGGAGACCAGTACCCGCACAATTTCCGGCCAACACAAGCCTTTATACATACAAGCAAAAAAGCAAAAAGCGAGATGAAAAGCATAGGACCACACCCATCACTTCTTTTTACTGCCACCTTTGGAGCTCTCACTTGGTCGGATGATTAACTTTTTGGGTCGGCATGTAAGAGTAAGGGAAGAAGGAGAAATGGGTGCAATTGGATCCTCTTCTGCTTTTTCTTCGCTGGCGGAAACTTCCCTCTTTTTCTTTGGGACTCCACGCTTCCCCTTCTTCCTTGAAGAAGACTCACTGCCCGGAGTGAAAAGTGCAGACAACTTTATGTCATCAGAAATAATTTTCTCCGAAGTTCTTTCGCCTTCTTCAGGTTCCTCGGCCTTCAGTTCTTGTGAAGCGACTGGGTCATCCAGGCCTTGAAGAGCTTCTATCTGCTCCTCTTGTGACCCCGGTTGAGAAACGGAAGGATAAGTAATCTGAAGAGGCGAGGAGGGGACAGCTGGAGGAGGGGAAGTCTGAACAACACTTAGCGCTTTCACTACAGGAGAAGAGAAGTTAAATTCGGTATCTCTCGTAAAGAGAGGAGAAAGTGGCGCATCAAGATTTAAGTAATAATCAAAAAGTTCATCATGCTCATGTGAAGTAAACAAGCAGTCCACTTGAGCAAGATCAGCATTGAGGTTACCTGGAGATGTAGGCTTTACTACGTCAACTTCAAAGTCCTGTGCTTCAGTGCTTTCTTGAGTCTCATCTCCAGTGCGAGCGGTTGCACTTTCAATGACAGCTTTAGCAGGAGGTGGAGAATGGAAACTGGAGCCAACAATATCGATGTCGGCCGATATCGAAGGTTGAACTGGGTCGGTTGAGGTTGCCTTCACTAAATGTTCACCTTCCGCCATTCTGGCTTGTTGTTTAACGAGTTGCTCATTTCCCCTAGAAAGTGCATCGTCATCTAGATAGTGCGCCTCCAAATCTGCTTCAGCATATGCAGCGCCTCCAAGCATATCAAGTGCGGCTTCCCACACTTCGGCCAAAGTTATTTCGTACTTCGGTCCTTAAAACCTAAGGCTACCCTGCCCCAGAACACTATGTATGTAAAATTCGAGTAAAGTAGAGCTGATGTTGGCTTTAGTTGCCATATGAGATTCTTCGGCTGCAGCTTTGCCGGCAATAGCTTCATCATGCTCTTTTTCAACTTCAGGGAGTCGAGCTTTTAGCATTTCAATTTCCAAGTTCTGGGAGCTGGTTTTTTCTCGCAACTGAGCAACGTCAGTTTGGTGCTTTCTACAACTCGCTGTTGTGCTTCGAATTTAGCTTCAGTGTCTCTTTGCCTAGCGTGAGCATCTCTCACCTATTTTTGAAGCACTTCTTCTCTTTGAGAATAGAAAGTGGAAGAAGAGGCAAGCTCTTCTTTAAGTTTTTCAACTTCCGCTTCAAGCTTCTCGTTGTAAGCGGCGATGCTCTTCATTTCTGCATCATGCTGATCGAGTGTTTTCTGCCACTCGGATTTATCGTTTTCCATAGTCAGCATGGCTTCGAGATTTGCGCGGTTTACTCTTTGAAGCTCGTCAACAAGTTTTTGCCAACCAGACATTCTCTCAATATCGA
This sequence comes from Allium cepa, assembly GCA_030765085.1. Classification (NCBI taxonomy): domain Eukaryota; kingdom Viridiplantae; phylum Streptophyta; class Magnoliopsida; order Asparagales; family Amaryllidaceae; genus Allium; species Allium cepa. The sequence goes on from CM060929.1 coordinate 33,269,817, forward strand.
GTTTGACGGCATCAAGATTTCGCAACATAGCTTGTTTGTCGATTGGGACTAAGTCAAGATCGAAACGCACTCCTTTTAAGCACCAGTGCGGAAACCGGCTTTGAAGAGTAGCCGGACCTTGTCCAACTTGATACGGGGGCCTACTGATCATTGTTTGAATATCAGCTCTTTGAAGGGCAGGAGAGCTGGAAGGGATTTCCAAAGAAATGGGAGCAGTAGGCTTTTCAGAAATTTCAGATGCTGGCTTTTCGCCAAGTTTGGCCCGTTTACTCGGATCTTTAGCGACATGACTTTTCCCTTTGTCATCATGAGATTTCGTTTGTGAGAATCATCCTCTCTTTGGGAAGAGTCATGTCGTTCGTCCCTTCTCCCGTAGCGTTCTTCATAAGTGCGCCTCTCACGAGCTTTCCTCGCAGCTCTTTCTTCGTCCATTTCCCAGGAGGCAGGAAGATACCTATTGGGGTCATAAGAGCCACGTCTCCCACAACGCTGGAAATCATCATAGTAAGAGCCACTCCGTCCCATTGGAGAACCTGAAAATGTAGAAAAGACAAGTTCATAAATCTTCAAAGAAAGGAAGTTGAATGCATATAAGTGCAGGAATAATCCTAAGTGTGTGTAACGTGCAAACTACGCGCGTCAAACTACGAACCACTCCTCGGTTGGGGGGTGATGACGGATTTTACAGCAAGTGCCAACTCTTGGGCTGATGGAGTTTGCTGCAAGACAGATGTCGCTTCAACTACTGGGGAAATAACTTTAGTAGTAGTGGTATCGTCTTTAAAGAGCTCCTGTGAAGTGATCATCAAGTCGCTCAATCCCTCAAAAATGTCGTCTCCATCGTGCCCAGCAGGACCCTTCCCCTCAATTCCTTCATCAGCGGTCTTTCCGGATTTGTGAGGAGGTTCCTCTTCCTCAATGACCGGGGCAAGTGCAAATTTTTCGGATGAGCCCGCAATGTCAATAGAAGCAGAACACTTCACCGGTGAAGCCTCGGTAGTAGGTTCTTTCGGTATAAGTTCTTCGGCGGACACTGGCGCATCTGGTGTCTCTGTTGGAGAATCGGGGACTTCATGAGGCTGAGTAGAACGGGAAGAGTGCAGGAGTCCGAACTGGTGCAGAAACTCGTCTTTTAGCAAAAATTTAATATTTATTTCCTCAACCGCCACGGCACCTAATCTTTCAAAAGACGGCTTGTGGCTGGGATCTTTAGAGGGAGGAGGAAGTGCTGTAAAAGTAAAGAATGGAGTTAGCACTTAGCAACTCGGACTTTGAAAAGCTCAAATGGAAAGAACGGGGATAAGCAATCTTACTTCCTACTCACCAGATGGCATAAAATCCTGGGGGGCAGCGAACGAAAAAGAATTGATTCAAGAACCCGTGGGCGCTTTCCGAAAGATCGACGATCAGTCTACGGTTCCTGGCGCTCCTCACGAGTGTAATAGAGGGATGGTCTTTGTTTTTTGCAAATGTGCACAAGAAGCAAATCTCCTCAAAGCTCGGAAGACGATCAAGTGTCCTCCTGAATAATACACACAGTACCATCAGGATGGCGTAGCTATTGGGATGCAATTGGAAGGGAGAGATGGTTAATCGGAGAAGGTGTGGTTGAAGAAAATCATTAAAAGGAGGAATAGCTCCATTCAAGCACATCTGGCGATTGACAGCGATAAAGCCGAGAGCGGTCTGTCAGCAGTATCGTTTGGCCCAGGAAGTGAAGCATCTTCTTCAGCAATACAAAACTGAATGCGTAGTTGGTTGAACACCCGTTGATTTAGGGTGAAGTCCTTTCTGGGGGATCATCCAATGGATTGGCTATCGGGAAGGCCTCTCCAGCTTGCCCTACTACTTCTTGTCGAGAAGCCATTCTACACAAGGAACTGGATATTCAAATATGAAGGTGCGCGTTTCCTAAATGTGTGAAGTGTTGTGCAAAACTAGTAAAACGACAAGCAAATATAACTGAAATTAAACTAATATGCATTTGTCAATTATAAAGTTTCAGGGCTTGTTGTTTTAAGTCCAAATACAAGTGCAGTTTTGATGCAAACAAATCAGCCTTAATTGATTAGTATTGCTTTACTTTAATACTTCACTTGAATTTGTTGATTCACAGCATTTCATATAATTTCTTTAAGTTGATTATCCTTTATCGACTAATCTATCATTCGTAGTGGGCAATCAATGGCAGTATATTCGTCCCATTTTTCTGCAAATGTTGTGTTTAACAGGTTATTAGCATTAAAGTTAATATAACCTGAAAAAAAGTGCAACAAGTTCAAGCATGTTATCTCGGCAGTTCAAGTTGAGAATTCAATTCAACAATGTCATGTTCATTCAAATAGAAAAATGTTCAAGTCCTTAAGTCGCAGGAACGACTCAAGCTAGCTCGGGGATTATTTAGGTCGTCCAGATCAAATCCAACGACCTAACATAAGTCGAACTCTCATAAGTCACATTATTCGAGACCAAGGAGGTAAGGCAGTGTGTATCTGGCAAAGTCCTAGGTCGCTCGCGACTTAAAAAGTTGGGTCGAAAACAGTTTAAGTCGCAAGAGGCAATTCGGCAGTGAAAAATGGTTTAAGTATTAAGTCGCTTACGCGACCTAAAGATTAAGTCGCTATGGGTTAAGCCGCAAAGGGTCATGCCATACATTATAAGTCGCAAAGTTCCTAAGATAGGTCGATCTGATTTCCTTAAGTCGCGAATATGTAAGTCGCTCGGTTTCCCTTAGGTCGCAAGAATTCTTATATCGATCGGTTTGTTAGGTCGGCCAAGTTGTTAGGTCGTAAAAGTTTTTATGTCGCTCAGATTCCCTAGATCGCTTCTGATGTAACTCAACAATCTCGAGCTATCTCTTTTCAAAATCGCTATGCCCTACTTTCCTTAACCCACTAACTCCTCTCCACTCGATAGCTCGCTATCTCATTAACCTATAATCCGATAACCCGTTATCACCTATACAACGAAATCCATCATCTTCTTAATGAAATCCATTATCTCTCCATACCACCAAATCACCCAAAACTGATTCAAGTCATCGCGGATCCATCATACTGCCATGCTCTCGTGAATCGCAGCAACAACATAGCTAACGGAGATCAAAAATCGATTGTAACATGGCTCAAAAGTGAAACGCAACGTACAGAGTTGGACTGAGGTCAGAAAATGAGGATCCGCAATTCGGTGATGAACATAGTTGGATAAAGATCGAATTCACTTATGCAATACGATGGTAAAGATGAAGTGATGACTGGTTAGGTTGAATTCACCCTTGGAAGCTCGAAGGTTCGTTAATGGCGGAGCAGGTTGTCGAAGCAGTTAAGTAAGGAAGAAGAAGCAAGCTAACAGTTTATATGGGGGAGAGAGAGGAAGACGTATCGGCATGCGAGCTAGCGAGCCAGTTGAGTCGCTCACGACCTAGAGCAATTAGATCGAAGCACATAGCCTATGGCATAGGCGTATACTTCAAGGGGCAAATGTTAATATCATTCTGGACAGTGACTCAAGCACTCGAAGCGACCTAACGACCTAATGAGATAAGCAATCTAACGACCTAAGCATATAGCGACCTAATGGCTTAATGATCTAAAGAACTCTAGAGATTCTACGGGTTAAAGAACTGAGAGTTAACGACCTAGTGATTCCATGAAGGCAACTACCTACCAAGCTAAAGGAAGAATGACCTAGCGACCTAAAGATATCAGCGAGCTAGCGACCTAAAGATATCAGCGAGCTAGCGGCCTAAAGCATGAAGCGAGCCAGTGAGCTAATGAGTTAGCGACTTAACAAGTCAGCGACCTAATAACCCAACTACCTAACAGGTTAAGACAGTATGAGGCCGCATGCATGCTAATACTTCATTAGGTCGGCCACGACCTAAATGGACCGAGGTAACTCCATAAGCCGCGACATCTTATGCTGCTTCTCTCCTAGGTCGTTACGACCTACCAACATGTTAAGTAACCAAGTGCAAGCCTGTTAAGCCGTAACCCACATTCCTTAGGTCGCTCACGACCTACGACCTACCAGTTTGTTTAGGTGATCAAATCCAACCCTGTTAGACCATAACCCATGTTCCCTAGGTCGCCCATGACTTACGACCTACCCTTAGGTCGCCCGCGACCTACGATCTACCCCTAGGTCACCCACGACCTACGACTTACTCCAGAAATATCCTATAAATACCATGCCTACAACACCGAAGAGAGGATCTTTTTGGGCTCATTTCTGGAACGCCGATACTCTGCTGATTTCTCGACTCACCCGAAACTTCAAACACGAAAGACACTTCAACGAACTTCAAGAAGAAATCTAACACATTCTACATGGATTCAAAGAGTTCTTCTACATCGGAGTTCTAGCTATTTGTCTTAGTAGTGTTGTAATCGAAGATTGTTGTAAAGTTGTAATCGATTCAGCAATAAAGAAGATTAAAGTGGACGTAGGCTTAACTTGAATCCGAACCACTATAAAACTGTTGTCTCTTTACTGTTTTTTCTGTGACTTTTCTACTTACTTCTGATTCCCGTATTGACGGGTGGTGCTTCCACTTAATCTCTACTTACACCAGGGTGTTAGCGTTCAATTTTAGCGTTAACAACAATAATCGGCCTAGACAGTTATAATAACTTATCCTCACAAATGTTGATAATGCCATAGTAATGCAACGGAATAAAACTAGGGTAGGAAATCGTGCATCATATCTCCATAAGCTCCAAAGCATCTAAAGCTAAATCTGGAAACATACATGGGCTGACCCAAGCATTATAAGAAAATAACACTTGGATCAATCTGGTAAACTAGCATGAGAAACTCAAGAAATATGAGTGACATGAAACGGTAACTTTTGAGATCGCACAGATTTCCAAAACGGTTTTTCCATCAAAGAAACCAGCTATTCATTAAGTTTAACATATAGTGATATTAATGTCTAGAGTGTAGCACTTAAGTCATATCAAATAGTTGTTATGTGAAAGCTATAATAGTAATACGTATACAATCAATACCGCTAAGGCGCATTCACATATATGGATTTTCCACAAAGATCTCTTTGGAGAAACCAAATCCAAACTCCATGACAAGGATCGAAAACTACCTTTCGAGCAATATATATCTCTTAATGGGACATACTCTAAGGCAAACATAACTGGACCACTCTCGTTATGTGATTCGAGCCATACCAACTCCCACTAGCAGCAATCGTAAGCACCTTTAGAGATGGAGCCAATATACCCTTGAGGTTGCTAAACCCCCCTCGACATGCCCCTTCTGTGTTTTCTATCACTTTTCTGATGTAGAGGCTACGCTCGACATCTCTCACACGAGTCTTCATCACTCGAGCAGAACACGAATCCCTAAGCAGATTCCTCCATCTCGAACATATCACGAATTCCCAAATGGATTCCTCCATCTCGAATAGATCATGAACCCCCCAAATGAATTCCTCCATCTTGAACAGATCACGAATAACTATATGGATTTGAGCATCTTGAACCTCCACATAAGTTCCCCATATAAGTCCTCCGACGAATGCTAACATTGTCCCCTCTCTTGAAGGACTCCCCAAGAGGGACAATCCTATACGATAGCATCAATTGAAATGTTAATGCTGACATCACCCATGAACTTTACCTTAGGATTGACAGTTCAACTCTGTAGCATTTTCACTTCACAGCTGCTTCTAAAACATAGATCACATATATGGTTTTGAAATGGTTTCGGGTTTGAGTCATCTCACATAAGTACACTCTTTCCACTTACAGGACTCTCCAAAACCAATCGATAAATTCTTGGTAAACTCAACCCCAGTTCTTTTGGAAATAAATAAACAATATATAAGAGCGGACATCACCTCATGACCATGTAAGCAGATGGATTTTATTATCATTTGTCCTAGAAGAGAAAAACAAGTTTATACGTACAACATAGCATCTCTAAAGATAATTATACCATATAGCACTTGTATTTTTTCTAGATATTCCCAAAGTCATATTTGGACAGTTTCGATAGTTAACTAATCGATTATCTGGCACAAGATGTTTGTTTACAAATGGAAACCAAGTTTAGTATACATTCAGTAAACAAATGAATATACAAAACATTATCAAGTCACACAAAGTTTGGTTAAGCTACTTAAGCAACTCCTAATCCCTTTTATATAATTAATCATTTTATTAGTTAAAAACTCCTTCATTTGTAAACTTGTTTTATCTAATAAACTTCTATCATTTTCCAAAATGTTCCATATTTATTATTTCCATAAAAATATCCATTTTAAGGATCTAAATACTTTCGCAAATCCATTCAATAGGTTTAATTAATGTTGCTTAAACATTATCACTACAAACCCATGACAATTTTGCTTTTGCTTATCTTTAAATCAATCTTTTAAAGATCTATTTACATCCATAAGTATAATAAAAAAGGCTTAAAGATGAATGCTATTAACACATTGTCACAATAAATCCAAAACCATTCCGTACTTATATTATCTTTAAAACATTTGTTTTAAAAATCTAAGTTCGTATTCTGTCAAGTTCAGCATTTGGCATGTTAACTATCAAGTTTTAAAATGGATTGCTTATAGAAATCATGATTCCTAAACTTAACTCGTTTCCGACATTGCAGCTCAAATATTCCTTATCCAAGAGTGAAGTCAAGTAAGTTTGAGCATTGGTTGCATCAAGCTTTGCCTAAACACTTAATTCTTGAACCTCACAAATAGACAAGTCTACATCATCGGTTTTTAGTGTTAAGTATAGTATTAATGATTTTCATATATATAAACAATAAGAAATCAAACGATTAGCATGTTTCCAACATTTTTCGACTTACTACTCGTCCAAGAGGGAAGTGTTAACACCTGGTTTTGATTCATGACACAAACCTATCACTACGACATACAGATTTGACGACTGTTATGACAAAAAGAGAATATATGCTATAAGGAGCAAGATTTCAAAACCGGTGCACTAATTATATTAATTTAGTTCTGAGTCTTAGGTAAATTTTGTTAAAATCTCTCCTCGATTACGTATATATTAGCTAATATATTTAATCATCTTATTCTCAAATATTTTATACATATATAAGCATATAAAATATATAAAAGTGTTTTAAAATTATACATATTATTATACTTGTGTAAACTGTGCAAATTGCACGGATTTTACCAAATCAGTCAACTGACCCAGAGGCTCAGTCGACTGACCTTGGAAATTCTATGCAACATGCACGGGTGCACAGATATACAAATATATATTAAAAATTCGTTTGAATATTCAGTCGACTGACCCAGAAGCTCAGTTGACCGAATTTATACAACGGCTACTTTTTGAAAAGACACGACAATTTATGAAGAGTTACGAACCTCTACGAAAAGATTTGGATACAACACTTCAATCGAAACTCTTCACCAACCGTCGCTGCTTTCTAACTCTATAATACATACTCTAACTTGATTGTAAATCACCGAATTATCACCTAATTTTCTTATCTTTCTAATCTAACTCTCTTGAATCTATTTGCTATAATACTTTCAATTATTTTACATTAAAGCAATATTATACCTTTTTGTTCCTCATAAACTTCAAATATGTATATTTATACTCGAGGAGAAGATTATAGGAAGGGTGTACTACAAGTGACAAATCCGTATTATTAGAACACAGAAAGTCATAACAATCTTTTGTATTTGTTGAAGTCCTGTTCTGCTACTCGGGCGTGTGAATTCCTTTTCGGCTGCTAAGAAGAAATGTTGTTCTACTACTCATGTCCCTGTTCGGCTGCTCAGGGGTTGTACAGACCTGTTCCTCCAGATTAAGTGAGGGTTGTTGTTTTAGTGAAATTCCAAAAGGAGTTTGGGACTAGACGTAGGACGGTGCTCCGAACCAGTATCAAAATTCCTGGTGTCATTTTACTTTACTGCTTTTATATTCCACATTATTTACCGTATAACTATCAGCACTATACTCTGTATCATTATATATCCATATTACATGATCCATAGCACACTTTCAAGAAGCTTGTTAGGTTAGATTGTATTGCTCCATCCCTACTCAATATCAAGCTTAACTCTCAGAACTAGATAAGCCTTACTTCATTGGTTTTTAGTGTTAAGCATAGTCAATTACTTTTCAAACAAGTAATTAAACAATTTAACCATTTGACCATTAATACATTACTAACCTCTTTTAAACCTTTGGTTTATAATTTAAAACGGGAAGCTTAATAAAACAATCTAAAAGGTAAGATATATGCATAAGATATTTACATATGATATTTTACGAGATATTTATATAAGATATTTTTCAAGATATTTATATCAGATATTTATACTTAAAAATACTTGTAATAAATTTTAAAACATTCATTTAAAATATTACTTGAAAATAACAAGTTTTAAAAATCATTAAAAACTCGAAAGCGGCATGTTTTCTAGATATTTTAACAAAATATCTTTTCTTTAAAATTTGACAATTATTTCTTAGAACATCATAAAGATCTCAAACCACTTTTAAAATTCTCTAAAAATAGTTAATAGTTGCTTGTAAAAAAGAATGAAACAACATACTTAAATCTAGATATCTATTCAAACCTTTTAAGTCCAAAATCAAGTCTAAACAGGGCAGTTTTTGCAATAGGGATGTTTTGGCCACCTTTCGAGAAGTTACTTAACTTTTACCATCAAGCTTTTAATAGCAATAAACAAACATATAAATAATTATTAATATGGTGAGAAATATGATCTCCCCACAAAGTTCCATAGCAATCCCAAAAAACAAGGCAATTCACAACTGTAGTTATAGCGACTATCGCTATAAGTGAACTTTCAAATCTGGGTCAAAACTAAACCAAACTCCATTTATAACCTATTGCTTTGTTCAAGGTCTAGTCAATGTCATATAAGTCCATTTCAAGTTTGTTCATATCCATATACATGGATCACTTATGTCACTTACTTTAAATTAAGAATTTAAATCCATTGCTTTCAACATAAGTTAACAACAATTCATTTACACAATCAAACACTAACATATATATGTTATATTTTCCTTTCAAAGTGAGGTGTTAACTAGTGGTGTTACGGTTGCAATAACCATTGTTATTACAACCAACCGTAACCATAACTATTGTTGATGGTTATAAATTCTTATAACCATTACCGCAACCGTCGATGATGGTTAACCGTCGTATTTTCAATTTGAAGCATGTCGTACATATATTTTCAATTATATGCATTATTGATGTTAAATTGATATATCTCTAACTATTTTTTGCAAATTTATTCATTTGTTTATAAAATGGCCAATACGCATGCAACTGTTATTGGTTCATTAAGGCATATATTATTAATGTATAAGCCATTCCTTTAACTTAAATTACTAATTTCTATACTTTAATGTTAAATATTATATAAAAAATGATGTATGGTTGGTATGGTTAACCGCTGTTTTCAATTCTTCAACCGCTACCATAACCATTACCGTTATAGATGGTTACCGCATGAACGGTTGGTACGATTGAGCGGTTTAACGGTTCAACCATAACAGCCTTGTGTTAACTCACTTTTAACCCAACCATAACCAAGATCCGAGAACCAAAGTCAAACCACACGCATGCAACCACCTTTCCATTCCTTTTCCCTTTGCTTTAACCTTGCTCCTTGCCTCCTAACCCCATATAAAGCTCATGGCCATCCCCTCCATGGAGAACATGGCTCCACTTCTTCATGTTTTGGCTTAGTAAAAGGGCTTTTAATATTGTACTAAGCCTTGTCGCAAAGTCTGAAGTGATTTGGTGTTGATTCGCTACCATATCTTTTTAGAACATAAGAGATGAAGAAGATGACGATGCCATTGATTTTATCTCCTAAAGCTTTGTAATTTTTGTGTTTATTTCCTAAGGGTGGTCCGTCCTTATATAGGCTTAGGAATGTGATGGGGAAAGATCAAAAACCTCTCAAAACCCTAGCATCATTAATTACACATATCACATCTACTTTATCTTACATAAGCTTAAGGGTTAAGGATTTCCTTGTTTGCTTACTTTCCTTTTTTACTCATTTTCAAAACATTTATCTCTCTTACATCATACATGACATCATCCATTTAGTTAGCCATAAACATGAAAATATTTTTAGTTGATAATTATCTCCATAATGATTAATTAGACATGCACAAAAGGTTTGAAATTTTGTTGAGAAAAAAGTTGTTTATCAACAAAAAGATTTTCAATCACATTATCGATATTTTTTCAAAGAATATATTTTTGCAAAACATTTTTCCAAAACAAGTTTACCATCATTACTTATGATTTAAAAGGGAGTTAAAAAGCTTATTAAATCATTATAATAACATTTAATCTAACATTCAAATAATTCATAAATTTAAATACCAAGTGTTTGAAATTCCGAATCATTACAACCATCTAGCCTTTGAGATTCCTCTATATGTCGTGCCCATGCTCTTCTTGGTCCACTCCTTACCTCTATCCAGTGGGATAATCAGGGTAGTGCATCGATTTAACTCTATTTATTGACCTGGCTTATAGTTTCTTCGTCCATCTTTTGGAATATGGCCGCAGCTACTTGTATAGTTGGAATTTATAAACTTAGGTGTATAGTATATATAATTATAGACAAAAATAAAAATATGTTCTCTCAACATATCCTAATTCTTATGATCGATTACTTATGGTTTCATACCAAATGCAACAACTCGAACTTTAATGTGTCGGAATATTGACTAAATTGAAAAACATAAACATAAGTATGTCAAAGTGCGATCAATATAAACTCATAGCAGAACAAAAAAATATAATAAAATATACGTACTGACTAGGGCTACTACCTTGGAATCAATATTATTCCTTGGATGTCTAGTGCCTTGTTAATGCAGCATGAATAAGAAGACTTCTCCATCTACCATTCCTATTTTGCTAAGTAGCCAGTCTTGCTACAGTAGCCAGTCCACCTATAGTAGTCAGTCCTTCTAATTCTATCTTGTGGGTTATGATGAGGAGAGGGGTTAAAAAAACTTTCTTGTGATTGGAAAATTACATACTTTAACCATACCATTAGTTTATTCCGATTGATTTCCACTTAAATGTTATGCCTATCACTTAGGCTAATCTATTTAATCCTATCTACGCGTACGATATGCCTAACCTCCTTTGAGGTATAACTAAATATATTCCTATATACATATGTATTTAAAAGTATACTACCTAAAAACTCGGCCACTAAATACTCCTTGAATAGGGACGATGTAGAACCAATGGACATTTAATACCTCAATCCCTAAAGCAAGCCCTCCGCAAATTAACCGATAGTCAATCGGTCCTACCTAAATAGGCCACTTATACCAAGATATGTGTTTATAATATAATTGTCGTGTTACTAAAGCATCTCAACTATATCCTATACGAAATGTCTCCAACTATAAGCTTAAAAGCTTTTCCATTCCAATTCTACAACTTACCCTCACTATAGGCTAAAGGCCCTTCCCGGTCCCAAGCAACTATCATCAGCCATGTCCTAATAATGTGAGCGGAAGTATCGAAGCTACTTAATACCTCTTTAATGGGAATTAGGAAAAATATGACCATTTAATACATATATCCTAGGCAAGTCCCCGTCATTTGGTACCTAACCCAAGGCGAACCTCTCTCTGGTACTTCCTAATTGACATCACATCGAATCCCATCAGGTTATTTAATACTTCTTTATAGAGAGAGGCAAACTCTATAATAACTAGTTAATACCCCGATCCCAAAGCGGACCCCTCCCTAGATTTCCCACTAGCGTGCCTAACCGTTAACCTCGACCATTTCTCCTTAAGTAGGAAGAAGGCGACCCCTATAATAGCTACTTAGTACCTCTAACCTAGAAGCAGGTCCTACGTATATCCCTTTCCTATGAGTCCTATGGATGGTGATGTTTCACACCAGTAGTAGGTATACGCAACCACTAATAGTCTCTAGGTGAAGGGTAGACTTCTGTTGTATAACTCTGTGGATCGTGCATCCCAACCTAATAAACCACTAATCACCCAAAGCCTAAATGTTGGGCTAGACCAACTAATTCATGCTTGTTCTTGGTGAATAATTGAAGCTATATAATTTCCTACTATGAAAATTCTATTACCTTAATGTGTATTTAATAGTATCAGTGCTTACTTGTTCGCTGCGTAATTATTCATATTTTATACACTTAGGCTTTGGTTTCCTTACTTCTTTCTTATATCTAATAAATGTCAATTGTCTGTAATAAATGGTCACTAATATCAAAATTGTATAATCTCTAATAACGTTTATTTACTCATTTCAAAATCCACTCATTTTGCTTATTTAATTTCCCTATAAACGTCATATTAAATTCTCTAATAATCCCTATTAATTCCTTTAACTCCCAATTAACTACAGATTTATTGCCCATTAATTTTTTAGTTATTGTCCCTAAATTTTGGAATTGCTATTACTTCCTTTTTCAACCTCCTAGTCTTATAACTACTATGCTATTAATAACTAATGCAAATATCATCGTAAATATGATATATATAGATACATATTATTTTGAGTTGATAAGCATGGTTATACATATAAATACATACATACATACATACATACATATGTAGGGCTGCCAATGGATACTTTTAGATACAGATAGTTCCATATCATCGTATTCGAAATCATTTTAGGATATCAGATATCTGTATCCGCTTACTTTTCGGATATTGGATATCTGTATCCGTTTAATTTTCGGATACGGGCGGATATCGGCTATCTATCCGCTCCGCCCATAATCAGTAAATTTAAAAGTATAAATGAAAAGGTTTGGATCAACATAAAACATTTTTTGCACTAATGTTCATAAAAAACCAAGGAATAAAAAAATAGATGATAAAACATTGTTTATACCAATATCTGTATGTGTATCCAAAAATATTCGAAAATTAAACACTAAAACTGTTTGTTTTCACTAAAAATGAGCAAAAAAACCATATCATAGTAACATCCAACGGTTAAAAAATAGTTGGAAAATCATATATTAATTAAATATAATTTTAGTTAAATATATATATATATATATATATATATGCATCAGTTAATCGGACGGATATTTTTTGGATATGGATACCACAATAACCATATCCGTATCCGCTTTCCAGATAACGAATATTTTTCATATTTTTGGATATGGATTCGGACGGATAGCGGATTTTTCGGGCAACCATTGGCAGCCCTATACATATGTTTGTATGTGTGTGTGTGTGTGTGTATATCCTATTTTTAATTTATTAATTCGTAAACTAGAGCATTCCTTTCCATATTTTAATTTATCAGAGCTATCCTTCCTGAAAGGATCACCATTATAACTTCCATAAATTACCCAACAATGAAACTTTGCCTGTTTGAAATTATAAGGAATTATTTCATTTCTTTTATATTGAAATAGACAGTGCAAACTACAGAGAAGAGTGTCCATATTATACACGTCTCTTTCCTTTTTGTATATTCCTTGTTAATTCAAACGATGCACTTTTGTGCATATTTGTAGAATTATATAATTTATGAAAATTACTCGAAAATAGATACATTTAAATTGTAACCTACTCTTATAAATTAAAATATAGAAATTCGCATTCCAAATAAACTAAGACAACCTAATTTACAACCCAATTATAAACCTGGAATAAACTTTACAACTTTACAAAACATTCTATAAAAATAAATATTTCGGACTGATCTCAAATTCCCATATTGGGTTATATATACTATTTTAATTTCCTATCTTACGGAGTATGTAGGCAGGATTTTAACTAAATATGCTTGTTTAAGCCTAACTCAGTAGATCTAACAAAGGCATAGTAATTAAACAAAAACTCAACGATAAATTTCAATGTTATAAATAAATAATATAATTTCCTACTTACATTTCTAGTTTTCCAATTCTCCCAAATTTGAATCTACTCCTTTGCTTAAATCGTTTTCATTCTAATCCAAAAGAATACGTATAACAATGTACATACATATTATTGGAATTATAGACCTAAGAAGAGGTATGGCGTTAAGGGGAATATAAATTTATAAATGTAGAAATCTACTATATTCTTTTGCAATGTTAATTTGCTTCTTCTCCCCTTCTCTTTTATTTTCTTTCATTCTCTGATTTTTATGTGTGTATATTTTATAACTTTTAGAAGTGGTAAAAATGGGAAAATGGTTGAGCTTCACTACTTTGATTAGAAAATTTGAGAAGAGAAGTAAGGGGTTGGGCCTGTATTTATAGGTGCTTAAATCAACCGTAATTGTTAGAATAAATTAATTAAATCAGGACCATTTGGCTAAGGTTCAAACCCTAGCTGCCACCATGTGACTGGTCGTCCGCTCATCTATAAACAGTTGATCGCTAGCGGTCAAACAACCTAGAGAGGCGGTCGATCGCTGGGGTCTAGTATTAACTAAGATTTATTTATTTTTTTAATATTTAATTATTTTCGTTTTGGAAAATTTATACGTTGATAACTTCTTCATTTGAGCTCCGATCGTGAAATTCCAAATATGAAAATGCTCGGAGAATTTCCATAATTGCAATGAACCAAGTTTCGTGACCAAATTCCATCATTTTCTCAAACTCCTTTTTTGGAGCCTTATTAATTATTTATTAAATACTGATAATTTTATGCGGTGTTACAACGACAAAGCCAAGTACAAATAAGCCCACTACAACCATGGAGCCATGACTCGATAATTTAACATTATAGCAAATCATATACAAATTAGCGAAACCTTAAACAATATTAGACATAGTAATGTTTATTAGCTATATTAGGGTTAAGTTTTAATTTAGTTAACACGTCATTGAATATAAGGAGTGACACTCTAACAAGTATATCATGAAATAAAAGCATACCTACCATAGTGATGACCTTCCTTTTCTCTTTTTCCATTAAAGGAACTAGCAAGCTAGAAAAATATTATATGGCATAAGCTTTGACAACTTGTCCATTCTTAGCCAACTTCAGCCAACTCTTCTTAACATGCCCAACTTGTTTGCATTCATGACATTTCTACTACCAAGTGGATAATCATTGGAGAAGTGGTTGTTTACTCTACAGACTTTAGTTGAAGAAAATCACTTCTTCCATTTTGAACTTCTGAATGTCCTTGCCCTGGAATGGTTTCATTCTATTATTACCCTTTCATTTGAATTTCCACTTTCCCACTTGTGGTTTTTCTTCCTTCTTTGACCCAGTAACCTCTTTTGAGTTTGAGTACATGTTTTCTTTAATTAACTTATTCTTTCCTACAGAATTTAAGCTAAATATAAAGTTTCCTACTAATTTAAAGAGTGACTAGTTAAAAGGATAAAGTTAAGAAAATGTTTAGGCAATACAAAAAACATTAATGAAATACTGTACATAATCTATGTAAATGCTAAATTAAATTAGCACCACACTTACGGTAAAAAAACTATATTTATGGCAAGTGTTATATACATATAACATTACTTTATAGAAAATGACATATATACATGCAGCATTTGTCCTTCAACCTAAAAATTTCAACTAATTTTCTTGATTCAAAAAAGAAATCCTACATTGTTTCCTCCAGCCTTTGTCATGTATTTCGAATTAAATTTATTAACATATTTTACCCTAAAATGTGGTTGATACACAAGGATAGAAGGGTTTTATAATTACTACAATCAAATGACTCGAAATTGAGCTTTGAAGAAGAGATTTCTAAAGCTGCAAATAGAGTCTAATCACCCGATGGAGGCATTCATGAATACTACTTGAAAAGTGGCTATTTACCTACTTGATATTATAGATACTGCCCTGAAGCCTTTATTTAAGGTATCGCATCGGTAAATTATACAAAAATCATTACCTACACAAAAATCATTAGCTAAGGCATTCGGACAAAATATCTTAGAGAATAATAACAGATAAAGAGATTAGACTAAGAAATTTGGATTTTGGTTCCACTGGTTGTACTCATTCTAGGGTATACTTCACCCTATCTCTAGTGAGCCATCTAATGTGTAACACTCCATAGCTAAAGTTCTTATTCAACCTCTAGCTCTGATACCAAACTGTCAATATCCGAACTTGATGTTCGACAAACAACATCAAATTCGTATCGTCGGAGCTTGCAACACCATTAGATGATAAATAATACAGCAGAAATAAAAGATGATATCACTGATACAACATGAATACAATATCCAATACATCAGTTTGATACAATGATAATCATCAACATCAGAGAATATGCAACACAGAATACAGCGGAACACGATACAATATGAGATAAGCCTTCACAGAATCCAATACTGCAACTCTGAACCAAAAGCTGCAAAGACAAAGCTCCAAAACTCCTAGCTCGATCCACCATCAAGGTTGCACTAAGATAAGAAAGGTCAGTCATCCAAGGACTGAACTAGCTCCAGATAATCTATTAAGCCTGACTATCTAAAAAAACCAAACTCTAGACTACCTGTGTGGAAAATTATGGGCACCTAGAGTTTAGGAAGGGAACAATAAAGGAAGGGAACAATAAACTCTGAGTCAATCATGGGACTGGTGTGAGCAAACAAAAATGGCTTGTCTTTAAAACAGACAACAAAAGAATTTAAAACATTGAAAACCGCAATGCTTTTTGAAAAATGGAACTACCATAAGGCCTCCCAGCACACACACAATGCAATCATACACATGGGGTAGATTTCTCCTTATGATAGTCAAACATGCTTACTACGCAAAATTATTATTTTATATTATTATCAGTGCATAGTGGAAAACATTTCAAAAGTATAATATTAATCTTAGTCAACATAGGTACCATTATATTATGCCAGTTATAGCCACATTTTAAATGACAGGTTCTACAACAAAACCGTACAAGGCGCATATTGTTTTGTTTGGATTTTCCAACAAATGGTCAAGCCAAGGAACTTCCTATTGCCACATGGGAATGCCTTTGGCGGGACACCCCGAGAACCTACCCATCTCTCTGCCAACACAAGGTCGGTTTCCTCCCTGCCCGGGAGTAATACCTAAAGATATGTCACCCCCGGTCCTTTGGGACCTTTATACGAGTTACCTCTACACCAACAACATCACACATTAATAAATATACTACAGTGCCCACATGAGTAAGTATCTGGGCTCCATACCATGATACTACACTTTTCCAGAAGGAATGGTCACACCCTAGGGGAGCTACCCCTAAAACCTTGCCGCATCTTTCCTATTTCGACCAATACCGGTTTGTGTGGCTCGATGAGGTTTCGTCCACAAAGCTACGCTTTCCACGAAAGCCATGCTTTGACCACAAATGATCAACACACAGCAGCACTTAGCATGCTACACTACCAATTTGGGAGTATATCGTTGATAACCTTCAACCACATAACCTCTGAGCTCATACGTCTCAGAGAAGGGTGTTAAGTTAAGAGAATAAATTCTCCACCACCAACAGATATGTATTTGAAAGGAATCTACTTTATATCTCAAAATGTAATGTCAGACATACAACCATACAAGTCTGTTCCGGGTTCGAAGAGAACCGAAGGCACTTCCAAAGAAGCCCTTGCAATTCGGGTATTCACAATCCCGATCGGACTTTCTATCACT
This sequence comes from Allium cepa, assembly GCA_030765085.1. Taxonomy (NCBI): domain Eukaryota; kingdom Viridiplantae; phylum Streptophyta; class Magnoliopsida; order Asparagales; family Amaryllidaceae; genus Allium; species Allium cepa. The sequence continues at coordinate 33,287,462 of CM060929.1, forward strand.
TAGGAAATCTCTATACCGTAGCTACTCAGTGCAAAGACAATTGATAGGTCATCCTATCGTTCTCGCAAATGCCCGGTCTTCACCACCGATCTTCAGATGCTATCCATAACGACGTATCATTATTCGAAATGGGTTATATGACACAAGGTCCTCTCCCGGCTAAACCGAATAATGAGCGCAATATTTAAAAACATATGGATATGGGATTTCAATTAAGTCACAACTTTAAAATTCAAAAAGTCCTTTCCAATGGTTTAAACCAATTACCATTTTCAAATCTTTTAAACAAAAAGATTTATTTCACAAAGTTCACCCAGTTTCACAAAGATCCATTCACGGAGTTCAAAACAATTTCCATTCAAATTGGATTGACTCGTTTAAATCTTAGTCAAGATTTAACTTATAACTTTCAAAACTCGTTTCTAAAGATTCATCCATAATTTGGAAAACTATTTCAATTCAAACTTGAAATCCCTTCTAATACAATTGGAAATTCATTCTCATATGAAAGCTTTTATCATTTGAAAACAACAATTTTATTTCAGAAAAATCCGATTTTTTATTTATACAAGTTAACATCTTTGGGGTTAATTCAAATTTCAAAAACAACATTTTACAAATGGTTTAAAACTCATATAAACTTGTATACCGTTTTTATATCATAAATACCAAATATAGAATTCAATTTCAGATTTTGAATTCAAATTTAAATCAAATTTCAAATCATTATTAAGTAATTGAGAATAACCTTTATTTTTGAAATCCCTTTTCAAAAGCTCTTTATATTTAATTCAATTTCATTTCCAAAACTATTTGAATTTAAAATTCAAATTCAAAACTATTTTTAAAAAAAATTCAAATATCTGTGACTTAACCGAATTCCACGTGCAATCCATATTTGTGTGTGTATAGTGTAGTCCATGGGTTTTACACAATAGTGCACAACATCAATCATCACAGATATATCAATATCGATAAGCGGTATGATCTATAACACTTATCTTCATTCACAGATTCATAGATAAAGTAAATTTATGAATCACAAAGATTTATGATTACAATTCGATGTGGGTTTCGGATAACCAACTGGAATCCGACTCCCTGTCGCATCGAAATTTAAATTTCGTTTTACGGGCAAAGGGGTTTTCATATATATACAGAAACTAACCACAAATCACAGTTCAAGATAAGGCAATTCACATCACACAGTATCACAACAAAAATATCAATCCAGTGCACAACAATAATTGATTATTTTTAATCAAGGTCAATGTGGTTTAAAAGAATTAACCACATAATTATTTTTGTTGATTTATTTAAATCAATAATTAACTATTCTTAATGATAAATTAATTAAATTTTAATTAATTATTCCTCAATCAGTTAACTAAATTAACTACTAATTATAGATTAATTAACTTTAATTGTCTAATTAACAATCCGTAATTACAAATTAGTTTAAACACTTAATTATTAACTAACCAATCTTTAATTTTAAATTAATCAATCTCTAATCACTTAGTTAATTACAATTTTAAATTAATTAACTATTCTTAAGAACCCTTTTCATTTTAAACAATTAATAATTATTTGTCTTAATTAACATTTTAAAAATCTTCTTTAATTTTAAAAACAAATTTTTATTGACTATAAAAACTTTAACGTTAATTAATTAAATATTTAACTTAATTTATCTACTTAATTAAAACATCAATTAAGATTTTAAAAACATTTTAAAATAATTAAACTTGTATTAAGTTCTTAACTCAAAAATAGTCAAACATTAAGTTCTTTGTTAACACTAAATTTTGTTAACATTTTTAACTTTAAATTTATAATACTTAACCCCTTTCTGAAGCAACCCGGGATTTACTCAGGTTTCACTTGAGTAACGCTACGAGTTTTCCTCCATCTTCCCTGAGTCATCTCTCGTGCACCACCATACTCCTTCTTCTTCTTTTTTTCCAGTCAAAGTTACGTTAAATTTAAGTTTAAACAAAATGACAGGTAAGTAAGTTAGTATACTCGCGTACGAACCCGAAGAGATCATCATTTTTACTCGAGAATCAACTCGCGTTGCTTACCACCATCAAACCTGACACCAAGGCGATAACGTGCCTGTGCACATGCACGGCGACACGCAATAACTTCGGCGAACTTCACGATCACCGGCAAGTCGCGAATCACTCCAATATATGAAATCAAAACTCGATTCGACACAAAAGCGACCAAATCAAAATTTAGCATATCGTTCTACAACCTGGAACTCGCACCCAACCACAAAAATGCTTCACCTCGGTCACTCCCACCACCAAAATCGCCACGACTTCGGCCTCACTACGTCAACCCCTTGTTCTTCCATTCCCCTCAGTTTCGTACGACTCGAGCAAACCAAGGTGATGAAATCACTTCGTTTCTGACCATGATAAAACCCAAGCATTAAACCCTAATCTCGCCCCGTTCTAACATCTCATGCAACAGAAAAATCATATAACAATTTTCTCAACTCCATTGATGGCCAAGCCAACTTCGAGCAAAATTTCAACACCTCACATTCGTTCGATTGCCAGTAACTGATTCCAAAGCATATTTTGCTCAAATATAAACTGCGCCTGAGATACCAAATTAAAAATCATCGTATTAAGTTTAGAAATCCTATCTTTGTATGCTTATTCAATTTATATAATCAAATCCATAATTTAAACTACTTGAATAAATTATATGATTTATTTGTTTTACTGTAAACCATGTTTACAGAGTCAAGTTCATTCTTTTTCAAGCAAAAAAAATCTTCTGGCCAATGGTTTAAGTTTAAACAAACTTGTTTTGTATAAAAATCTTAAATTAAAGATGTTTGTATAAAGATTTATATAAATATTTTAAGTCTTCTTTGCTCTGAAATTGGAAATGAAGAGTAAACCATATGAAAATTTATGGTACAACAGAAATACCCAAAGCCTCTTCTTTACAATATACAGCAAACATAAGTAATTCACAAATCAAACATACAAATTTAAATTTAAAAACAATTTGTCTACTCACCTGGAAAAAGTTTGGACAGAAACAATTCTGTGTTTTGAAAACTACAGTTTTTTTTTCTTCCTTTAATTCCTTTCTGTTTTGTCTCTGTTTGGAATTTGTATTTGTACAAATAATGGTGTTTGCTTTTTCTGGTTTTACTTAACTTCACTGAACAACTTGAAAAGGATGAATTGCATACATATATATAGAAAAATAGTTTGTATATAAGTATGTGTAATCTGGTTAGGCTTATCTTGTTTGAACAGATTTTTTTTCTTAAAGATATTTTTAAAAACTGAAAGTTCGGCTAAGATGGTTTTCTTCTGTGCTAAGAGAAGATGAGGGTATTAAATGCATGTGTCCTATTTTTTCTACAAACTTATGCTATTTGTTATTATGTATGTACAGTTTTTGTTAGTGGATATTTTTATTTGTTTCATTATCTTCTTTTGTAAGCTTTATTACATAGAAATTTTTTCTTTCTTTTGTTCTTTATATATGTACATAGATGTTTTTTTATTTTTTTTACTTCTTCATTTTGCAAGTGTACATTTTTAAACTTTATTTGCTTTAACTATATATCTCTATTTCTTTCTTTTATTTATTTTTTTTAAACTTAAACTATTCAATACTTCATTTACTTATTAATATATATATATAGATAAAAATTTTAAGAAACAAAATGAAGCCAATTATATAAAAGCATATACAATTATCTTTAAATTCCAAAATATCTAAATATTTATCCTTTGAACTTTAAATTCAAATTCATTTTGAAGTTCCAAACCAAAATTTTATTTACAATCCAATTCAATTAAAAATATTTAATTTAAGTTTCAAATCCAAATTCAAAAGCAAATAAGTACATATACCTTATTAAATTTGAAAAATTCAAACAAATTCACCATTTAAACCAAAAAATTTAATTTAATTACAAATTCAAATTCGTATTTAAACCGGAATCATTATAGATTCCCCCCTTAAGAAATTTCATCCCCGAAATTTGCCAAGGAGATAAAAAAGATAGATGAAAGATAGGAAATATTTTTCCAGATCAAAGTGAATATCTATTCTGCATTTGGCTTACCAAATCAGAATATCAGCAATAGGTATGAGAACAAACTCAATCAGCTACGAAACAATTGGGTTATCTGATCTACGAAGTACACAGGGGTATTGGTTAGTTCGGAGGGATAACTACCCATTCGTAGAATATATCGAAACCCAATTAAATAGACAGAAATGGATTCGATTACGATCTCAGATTCAAGATTTAATTCATTTACAATTTGCTGAGGAATAAAACTAAGTTCTCACGTCGAACAAAATTCGAACAATTTAATCATAAACGAGATAGTTACCCTAAGAATTTCATTTCCTTAATCAGCTTTTGAGGTTGAAGAATCACCTTTGATTGCATACGCCCTCGCTGCTTGAGCTTGCTTCAGTGCTGGGCAATTCATGATCCTATGTCCCAGCTTGTGGCAATAACAACATTCCCTAGATTCCTGTTCTGGCTTCATAAATGGTTCTCTCATTCCTTGTTTCCTGGCATTCTTACAATTGTTCAAGTAATGGCCTTTCTCCAAGCAGTTGAAACAAGTAACATCTTTCTCCTTTTTCTTCTGTATATTCTTCTTTCCTTTATCTTTCCTTGGTTTCTTTCCACCAAACTTCCTTTTCCTCCAATTCAGATTACTTGTATTTCCATCCTCATGTGGATCTTTTTGCTTATCCAGAGTATCGTATCTATATCCCATATCAATTAATTCATAAAAAGATTCCTTGACATGAGTAGTCGTCCTTTCCTGAAACTCCTTGTTCATTCCCCGAATAAACTTTTCATTCTTCTTTAACGGTGTATTCACCCATTTTGGACCGAATCAAGATAATTCATTAAATCTGTTTAAGTATTCCTCAAATGATAAACTTCCTTGCTTCAAATCCAAAAACTCCTGTACATTCTAGAGATACCAGCAGACGGCATATATCGCTGCTCGAACACTTCCTTGAAATGACTCCAAGTAAATTCATCCACCGACTCATCCGATGTAACTGTTTCCCACCAAGCTAAAGCCTCTACCTGGAGTTTCCAAGAAGCTACCAATCGCATCTGATCATCTTCCAATTTTAGTCCCTTGAAAATCCTTTCGCACGATGGAATCCAGGCTTGTGCTTCAATAATGGACTGTTTGCCAATGAATGGCTTTCCACCAAGTCTAGAAAAACTTCGATATAAATCAGCCAGATTTGATTGAGATTGTGTGGGAATATCTGTCGTTGTAGGGCTATGACCGGTTGAAGAGGTACTTCCCTGTCTCCTATCACGTCCTCTTCTTCCACTCATTCTTACTATCTGTAATAGTAAGAAGACCGATTTAGGCATTCGGATGAAATATCTTAGAGAATAACAGCAGATAAAAAGAATAGACTAAGAAATTTGGATTTTGGTTCCACTAGTTGTACTCATTCTAGGGTATACTTCACCCTATCTCTAATGAGCCATCTAATGTGTTACACTCCGTAGCTAAAGTTCCAATTCAACCTCTATCTCTGATACCAAATTGTCGCGACCCGAACTCGATGTTCGACAAACAACATCAAATTCGTATCGCCGGAGCTTGCAACACCATTAGATGATAAATAATACAACGGAAATAAAAGATGATATCACTCATACAACATGAATACAATATCCAATAAATCAGTTTGATACAATGATAATCATCAACATCAGAGAATATACAACCAGAATACAGCGGAACACGATACAATATGAGATAAGTCTTCACAGAATCCGATACTGCAACTCTGATCCAAAAGCTCCAAAACTCCTAGCTCGATCCACCATCAAGGTTTCACCAAGATAAGAAAGGTTAGTCATCTAAGGACTGAACTAGCTCCAGATAATCTACTAAACCTGACTATCTGAAGAAAAAAACCAAACTCTAGACTGTCCGTGTGGAAAATTATGGACACCCAGAGTTTAGGAAGGGAACAATAAACTCTGAGTCAGTCATGCGACTGGTGCGAGAAAACAAAAACGGATTGTCTTTAAAACAGACAACAAAAGAATTTAAAACATTGAAAACCGCAATGCTTTATGAAAAATGAAACTACCATAAGGACTCCCGACACACACACAATGCAATCGCACACATGGTGGAGATTTCTCCTTATGATAGTCAAACATCTTACTACGCAAAATTCTTCTTTTATATTATTATTAGTGCATAGGAGAAAACATTTTGAAAATATAATATTAATCTTATTCGGCATAGGTACTATTATATTATGCCAGCTAAAGCTACCATTTTAAATGACGGGTTCTACGACTAAAACCGTACAAGGCGTGTATTGTTTTGTTTGTATTTTCCAACAAATGGTCAGGCCAAGGAACTTCCTATTGCCACATGGGAACGCCTCTGGCGGGACGCCCCAAGAACTTACCCCGCTCTCTGTCAACACAAGGCCGATTTCCTCCCTGGCCGGGAGTAATAGCTAAAGATATGCCACCTTCAGTCCTTTGGGACCTTTATACGAGGTACCTCTACACCAACAACATCACACAGTAATAAATATACTACAGTGCCCACATGAGTAAGTATCTGGGCTCCATACCATGATACTACACTTTTCCAAAAGGAATGGTCACACCCTAAGGGAGCTACCCCTGAAACATTGCTGCATCTTTCCTGTTTCGACCATTACCGGTTTGTGAGGCTCGATGATGTTTCATCCACAAAGCTACGCTTTCTACGAAAGCCATGCTTTGATCACAAATGATCAACAAATGATCAACACACAGCAGCACTTAGCATGCCACACTACCAATTTGGGAGTATATCGTTGATAACCTTCAACCACATAACCTCTGAGCTCATATGCCTCAGAGAAGGGTGTTAAGCTAAGAGAATAAATTCTCCGTCACCAACAGATATGTATTTGAAAGAAATCTGTTTTATATCTCAAAATGTAATGTCAGACATACAACCCATACAAGTCTATTCTGGGTTCGAACAGAACCGGAGGCACTTCCAAAGAAGCCCTTGCAATTAGGGTATTCACAATCCCAATCGGACTTTCTGTCACTTAGGAAATCTCTATACCATAGCTACTCAGTGCAAAGACAATCGATAGTTCATCCTATCGTTCTTGCGAATGCCCTGTCTTCACCACCGGTCTTCAAATGCTATCCATAACGACGTATCATTATTCGAAATGGGTTATATGACACAAGGTCCTCTCCCAGCTAAACCGAATAATGAGTGCAATATTTAAAAACGTATGGATATGGGATTTCAATTAAGTCACAACTTTAATATTCAAAACATCCTTTCAAATGGTTTAAACCAATTAGCATTTCAAATCTTTTAAACAAAAAGATTTATTTCATAAATTTCACCCAGTTTCACAAGGATCCATTCATGGATTTCAAAATAATTTCCATTCAAATTGGATTAACTCGTTTAAATCTTAGTCAAGATTTAACTTATAACTTTCAAAACTCGTTTCTAAAGATTCATCCATAATTTGGAAAACTATTTCAATTCAAACTTGAAATCCCTTTTAATACAATTGGAAATTCATTTCTTATATGAAAGCTTTTATCATTTGAAAACAACAGTTTATTTCAGAAAAATCCGATTTTTTATTTATACAAGTTAACATCTTTGGGGTTAATTCAAATTTCCAAAACAACATTTTACAAATGGTTTAAAACCCATATAAACTTGTATACCGTTTTTATATCATAAATACCAAATTTAGGATTCAATTTCAGATTTTGAATTCAAATTTAAATCAAATTATTCAAATTTCAAATCTTTATTAAGTAATTGAGAGTAACCTTTATTTTTGAAATCCCTCTTCAAAAGCTCTTTATATTTAATTCAATTTCATTTCCAAAACAATTTGAATTTAAAATTCAAATTCAAAACTATTTTTAAAAAAAATTCAAATATCTGTTACTTAACCAATTTTCACGTGCAATCCATATTTGTGTGTGTATAGTGTAGTCAAGTGGTTTTAAACAATAGTGCACAACATCAGTCATCACAGATATATCAATATCGATAAGCGGTATGATCTATTACGCTTATCTTCATTCATAGATTCATAGATAAAGTAAATTTATCAATCACAAAGATTTCTAATTACAATTCGATGTGGGTTTCGGATAACCAACCGGAATCCGACTCCCTATCGCATCGAAATTTAAATGTCGTTTTACGGGCAAAGGGGTTTTCATATATATACAGAAACAAACCACAAATCACAGTTCAACATAAGGCAATTCACATCATATAGTATCACAACAGAAATATCGATCCAGTGCACAATAATAGTTGATTATTTTTCAATCAAGGTGAATGTGGCTTAAAGAACTAACCACATAATTATTTTTATTGATTTATTTAAATCAATAATTAACTATTCTGAATGATAAATTAATTAAATTTTAATTAATTATTCCTCAATCAATTAACTTAATTAACTACTAATTATATATTAATTAACTTTAATTACCTAATTAACAATCCGTAATTACAAATTAGTTAAACACTTAATTATTAACTAACCAATCTTTAATTCTAAATTAATCAATCTCTAATCACTTAGCTAATTACAATTTTAAATTAATTAACTATTCTTAATTACCCTTTTCTTTTTAAACAATTAATAATTATTTGTCTTAATTAACATTTTAAAAATCTTCTTTAACTTTAAAAAAATTATTAACTACAAAAACTTTAATGTTAATTAATTAAATACTTAACTTAATTTATCTACTTAATAAAAAACATTAATTAAGATTTTAAAAAAAAATTAAAATAATTAAACTTGTATTAAGTTCTTAACTCAAAAATAGTCAAACGTTAGGTTCTTTGTTAACACTAAATGTCATTAACATTTTTAACTTTAAATTTATAAAACTTAACCCCTTTCTGAAGCAACCCGGGATTTACCCAGGTTTCACTCGAGTAACGCTTCGAGTTTTCCCCCATCTTCCTCGAGTCATCTCTCGTGCCCCACCGTACTCCTTCTTCTTCTTTTTTCCAATCAAAGTTACGTTATATTTAAGTTCAAACAAAATGACAGGTAAGTAAGCTAGTATACTCGCGTACGAACCCGAAGATATCATCATTCTTACTCGAGAATCAACTCGCATTGCTTACCACCATCAAACCTGACACCAAGGCGATAACGTGCCCGTACACTTGCACGGTGACGCGCAGTAACTTCGACGAACTTCACGATCACCGGCAAGTCGCGAATCACTCTAATATATGAAATCAAAACTCGATTCGACACAAAAACGACCAAAACAAAATTTAGCATATCGTTCTACAACCTGGAACTCGCACCCAACCACAAAAATGCTTCGCCTCGGTCGCTCCCACCACCAGAATGGCCACGACTTCGGCCTTACCACGTCAACCCCTTGTTCTTCCATTCCCCTCAGTTTCGTACGAGTCGAGCAAACCAAGGTGATGAAATCACTTCGTTTCTGACCACGACAAAACCCAAGCATTAAACCCTAATCTCGCCCCGTTCTAACATCTCATGCAATAGAAAAATCATATAACAATTTTCTCAACTCCATTGATGGCCAAGCCAACTTCGAGCAAAATTTCAACACCCCACATTCGTTCGATTGCCAGTAATTGATTCCAAAGCATATTTCGCTCAAATATGAACTGCACCTGAGATACTAAATTAAAAATCATCGTATTAAGTTTAAAAATCCTATCTTTGTATGCTTATTCAATTTATATAATCAAATCCATAATTTAAACTACTTAAATAAATCATATGATTTATTTGTTTTACTGTCAACCAAGTTTACAGAGTCAAGTTCATTCTTTTTCAAGCAAAAAAAAATTTCTGGCCCATGGTTTAAGTTTAAACAAACTTGTTTTGTATAAAAATCTTAAATTAAAGATGTTTGTATAAAGATTTGTAAAAAATTTAAGTCTACTTTGCTTTGAAACTGGAAATGAAGAGTAAACCATATGAAAATTTACAGTACAATAGAAATACCCAGAGCCTCTTCTTTAGAACATACAGCAAACATAAGTAATTCACAAATCAAACATACAAATTTAAATTTAAAAACAGTTTGTCTACTCACCTGGAAAACGTTTGGACAGAAACAATTCTGTGTTTTGAAAACTACAGTTTTTTTTTTCTTCCTTTCATTCCTTTCTGTTTTGTCTCTATTTGAAATTTGTATTTGTACAAAATAATGGTGTTTTCTTTTTCTGGTTTTACTTAATTTTCACTTAACAACTGGAATAGGATGAATTGCGTACATATATATAGAAAAATAGTTTGTATATAAGTAGGTGTTATCTGGTTAGGCTTATCTTGTTTGAATGGATTTTTTTCTTTTATTTGACTAAAGATATTTTTAAAAACTAAAAGTTCGGCTAAGATGATTTTCTTTTGTGCTAAGAGAAGATGGGGGTATTAAATGCATGTGTCCTATTGTGTCTAAAAACTTATGCTATTTGTTATTATGTATGTACAGTTTTTGTTAGTAGATATTTTTATTTGTTTCATTATCTTCTTTTGTAAGCTTTATTACATAGATATTTTTTCTTTTAATTGTTCTTTATATATGTGCATAGATGTTTTGTTATTTTTTTACTTATTTATTTTGCAAGTGTACATTTTTAAACTTTATTTGCTTTAACTATAGATCTTTATTTCTTTCTTTTTTTTAAACTTAAACTATTCAATGCTTCATTTACTTATTAATATATATAGATAATTTTTTTAAGAAACAAAATATAGCCAATTATATAAAAGCTTATACAATTACCTTTAAATTCCAAAATATCTAAATGTTTATCCTTTGAACTTTAAATTCAAATTCATTTTGAATTTCCAAATCAAATTTTATTTATAATCCAATTCAATTAAAAATATTTAATTTAAGTTTCAAATCTAAATTCAAAATCAAATAAGTACATATACCTTATTAAATTTGAAAAATTCAAACAAATCCACAATTTAAACCAAAAAATTTAATTCAGTTACAAACTCAAATTCGTCTTTAAACCGGAATCGTTACACAACGCCTAAAGTACGGTGTTGCCATGGCATCGGCCTTAATAGTAATGCCCAAGTCGACGTCTTCCTCTTCCCCACCTTCCACCACCCCCACCACTTGCTCCCCAACTTCGATGTTTTCCCCGATTCAACCCAACTTTAGCGTTGGTTTATATTTGTTGGTGTATATTCGTATTTGATTAACTTCTTATATTGATATAAATTTTTTGATAATTCATTATCATTTGATCTAAGGTATTAATGAAACCTTGTAGATGTTTAATTTGGCCCCGTTTGACAAATATTATATATGATCGTTATATAGGTAGTTTTTTAAAAAAAAGATATCGATATTCATCTGATAAGTCATTTGTATGATTTGTTCCGATATTGAATAAGTTATAAACGCAATGATATTTATTTTTCATAAATCATTATTTCTAATCAAATGGTTAATGAAATTTTGATGCACTTCCTTCTTTTTTCCATGTAAGCTCTTTTGTGTATGATACAGGGATAAGGGGAAGTGCTATTGAAATTTTGCTAATCATTCAATTTGAAATGATTTACGAAACATAAATATTATTACATTTATAACGGAAAGTAGGATGACCGGCCATTTAAAAAGTGTAAAAAACCCATGGTTATATTAATAGTAAATGTAATAATGTTATTTAAATTAATAATAAAATCAATAATGGTACTTAAATTAATAATAAAAATAATAATGTTATTTAAATTAGTAATAAAAAAATAATGTTATTTAAATTAATAATAAGATTAATTATCTTATTTAAATTTGTAATGCTATTTAAAATATTAATAAACTTAATAATGTTATTTAAGGAATAACAAAATTAGTAATTTCACTTAAAATGCTAATAAAATTAATAGTTTTAGTTAAAGTAACAACAAAATTTATAATGTTATTTGAATTACTAATACTATCTTGTGAAACATAATGTAAACTTTTTTATGTGTAGAATATAGAAGATGAGTTACATGTAAGATTGAACTTGGATGTGCATTATACAAAACAATAGAAGAACGATTCTATTACACTTTAGAAATAACATGGATGCATCCATGAAAATGGCTACTTGTAATAAAAAATATATGAAAGAAGTCTGATGTCCGTGCTTGAAATGCTGCTGCTTATAGAATTTTGTACTATGATATTACATTTACAACAATATGGTTTTAGGCTCGACTATCTTATATGGGTATACTACGAACAAGAATAGCACGTTGTATAATAGGAGACCATAAATATGGATGTGAATTGCGATGAACCCTATATTGAGAAAATGTAGGTCTAGAAAATAGAATGACTTAAATAGTTCATGATGTTGTTGTTCCAAAGAACCATATTTGGAGGAAGATCCTAACTCGGAAGTGAAAAAAATTCCAACTCGTTAGAAGCATCGAAATGACAACGCTATAAATGTTGTAAATGACACATTTGTTAACTACATTTTGGTTAATTATTATAAAATCCAAATGCAATATATCATAAAACCTAATAAATGCAATTCTTAGCTTGCGCAAATAAATGCTTCCATATGACAATGTATTAGCAGAGAACTGGTAATCCCTTAAAAGTGAGGTGTTATCCTTTGGATTACCTTATGAAAAAATTAACACTTGTCCATGTAGATGCATGATTTTTTGGAAGGAAGATAATGATTTTATTGTGTGTAAATTTTGTAAACAATCCAGATATAAAATGATCAAAACCAATAGTAATAGCATTCCTTAAACCAGAATGCATTATTTTTTGATTACATTGAGATTACAAAGGTTATCTGCATCTGCTGCTACGACAAAACACATGCAATGTCAATATCATAGTGAATGACAATGAGAGGAAAATGCTTTATGTCAAACCGTAAATCTTCGAAACATTTCGATAGGACTTATCCTAATTTGCTAAAGAACCATGTAATGTTCGACTTGGTTTGTGAACGGATGGTTGTGCCCGATTTGCTTCGTTCCATAATCCTTACTCAACATTGCTAGATGACACCTTAAAATCTCACTCCTTAGAAGTGTTTGAAGAACATATACATGTTTTTAACTATAATTGTTCTTAGAACTAAAAATTTTAAAGCCGGGATAGACGTGTATTTGCGGGTTTTGGTTGATGAGTTGAAAAAGCCATGACAAAGGGTATTATTATGTACGATGTCTCACAGAAAGAACTTTTGAATGTTTTCTTCTTTGTTATGGATGATAAGTGGTTTCCTTATGTATGGGACGCTTTCTGGATGGAGTACTAGTGGAAAATTTGCTTGTTCCATTTACACGAATTTGACAGGATTATATAGACTTACATATGGCGGCAAACAGTGTTGGTGGGATCGACATCGTTGTTTTTTACATGTACTTTTGATTTGGTAAAAAAAATCCTTCAAATGAAACATACCTATTACTTTGAAGTCACCGTCCATTATGAGTAGCAAAGAAGTGTAAAATCTTGTGCAAGATTATCCCAAAATACAGGAGATAAGAAGAAAGCCCAAAATTCCTAGTAAAGAAAGCATCATAATTGATGTAAAAAAAAGCATATTTTGTTATCATGTTGGAAAAATCATAAACTTAATATAGACAGAATGCATTATGAGAAAAATGATTGAGAACTTCTTTAACATGATAATGAACGCGAAAAAAAAAAAGATGATTTGAAATAAAGAAAGGATGTAGCATTATATTGTAATCATCCTGAGCTTTAAATTGATAGTGAAATACCAAATTTCAGACATCTTGCTCGTTGAGAGCTGTAACATAAGTGTCGACAAAAACTATTAGAGTAGGTTCAACATTTGATCTTTCCAAATAGAATTGCTTTGAACATGAGAAGATGTGTTGATCTGAAGGATGAAATGTAACGACCCGAAATTTTCAAACCCGAAAATTTCAGATAGTTATGAAAAAGATGAAAGAGATAGAAGAAGAAGAACAGGAACACCAAACATCTCACATTCGCAGCGGATAAAATATAATAATAAATAATAACAGTTGCAATAGAATGCTATATCTGTCGATTACATTCTAATACATCAGGGTTTCACATTATATACAGTCACTGAATATTTACAATTATCATGTCTCGGATTTACAATAATATAAATACAGCGGATATACTCTATACGGTATTGCCATCCAGCTCGCCTCCTGAGCTCCAGAACGTCCTAACCTGAAAATCTGTAATACTCGGTCTGACCCGAGCATTACACCATAGTAACACGCAGGTCAGGCTGGAAACCAGCGTGAGTAAATCCAACTAACATGGAATACCAAAGCAAACAACTTAGATAAACCCGGGTAACTTTTATCAATTTAACCAATTCGTAATTTGCTATAGGCAACACTTATTTCACATATAAATTCCTAAGTACCAAACTTAGATAAAATAATCCCATTCAGTTAAGTCGTTTCATTTCATCGTATTGATTTCAGAAATCAATTTATATAAATTCGAAGGGGTTTCGGGTATTTCTCAATACCCGATCCCGTCCTCTTCGAGACTCATACCATCATATCTCAAGTTATCCAAATGAAAATCACAACATTTCATATAAGATGTATCAACTCATTCAAAGCATCCAATACCACTCAATCATTCACAAGCAAATTTTATAGCTTCTAAATTAATTCAATTGATTCTAATTGAATTTCAATCCTCAATCACTTAGGTCCCTTCATTTAACAATAATTAGTTTCAAATCAATTAATCAACCATTCCTTCATAATTCATCTTAATTATTTACCATGGATTAATTATTTACAATTACCTTCAAGTAATTATCTTTATTAATTTTTTTGATATTAAGCATTCTTAACTAAATCAATGGGTAATCTTTTATTACTTCATAAATTAATTAACCATAATCAATTACACTAATTCTTAATTACTTACATTAATTAGTTATTCATGAGTCATTTTTGATTAATTCATCTTAATTAATCAATCTTTAATTACATCGTTGATTATATAAATTAATGGTTCCCAATTATGTTTTGATTTGTTCTAATCTAAATTAATTACTTTAATTCAATCCCAATATTAATCATTCTCAATTAATCTCAATCTGTAATTAACTATTCTTTTTATTTACTTCGTTAATAAATTAATTATTCCATAATTAATTATCTTAATTAATTCTCTTGACAAATTTCACAAAGCAATTATATTTTATTAATTACATTAAGTAATTACTTATCACATCATCAAATGATTATTCTGAATTACTTATACTCAGTTAATTAACTTGCAACTTAATTTATTGTTTATTTAAATACCTTTAATTACTGAATTAAATAACCCAAGTCATTAATTAATTGAATTATTTAATTATCCAATTTAATTACCCTACTAATTTAATGTATCACAAATCATTAAACCTTTAGTAGCTTTTAAAAGGAAAGATTTTCTTATTTATTGTTTTAAGTTTAAAACAACTTAAAATTCCCAATACTTCGAGTTAAGCAACCATTAACTCGAGAACCATCCAATACCAAAATCACCAGAACATCAGTTCACAGTGCATATCAAATAAATTCAATCATTCAACCAAATATTTAAATTTAACCATTTAAATTTAAATAGAAATCCAACAGAGTGAGATTTACTCACCTTTGATTTTGCAAATCCACTTCAAAATTGCCTTGGTTTCCTCGATTTGACCTTGAATAATCAATTTATACGACTTCATTAATAATTTGAATTAACCAAACAATTTTATTATCCTTTATTAATTTAAGTAACTAAGAAATTTAATTTAAACCGATAATTTCCAGTTGATGCATTTTTATTAGCTAATGGTTTAACCTTAAATTAATAGTTTTCCTTTAATAAAATAAAACCTGGCTTCCAAACTTTGCAGAGACACAAAATTTCCTACTCTATATTTCAGCGAATAATAAATAAATTTCCTTTGTATACAGATTTGTGAATCTAAATTTTAAAACAAAAATACTTACCTTACTGCTGAGTTCAAATTTTGAACGAAACCCTAGCCTCGACCCTCCTAAGCAATCGCCTAGCACTCGCACCCCCACAATCGAACGCATAGCTCCAAAGTTCAGCCATCAATCACTGCACACGCGCTCGAGCCTATCAACGTCGACGATGGTCTCGCTTCGAGTCTCATACGGGCGAACACCGCGAGCACGCACGCGTGCTTCCCTGCTGCCAAACCCTTATACGCGACCATCGCCTCTGCCCTACTTGAAGTCGACGTCGAAACCCACTTCCCATCGCGAAATAAATGACGATACGTTGTGCGACAATCCCCCCCCCTTCGGCCATTTTTTCTTTATTAAACGGCTTCGTCCATTCCCTTTTTTTTCAATTTGAAGATGCGATTACCCTAGAGGGATTAGGGCTTGAATTAGAAAATTGGTTTCGATTTTCTGTTGAAGGTGAGATGCCGGCTTCGGCCATTATTTTTTTTATACGAATTGAATTCGTTCAGGAAGAGGGGAAAGACGAAGATGTATTTCTGGTGTACGCTTTGTATTGTAAAAATATCTCTGACAAGTGTACTTTTAATTTTATTATATTATAAAATTTACAAACGTCTCGTTAAGCATAACGCGAAATCCCGAACCCCGTATCAGACATGCCGACAGGTGTTTATAAGGTTTTACCCGCATTCCGAACCCAAAGGAACATGTTTCGGAGGCTAATTTGATCGTATGTGCGAGTTACGGAAATAAACGACCAATTTTAAATCAAATCGATTAAAATGGTTCTAAGCGTTTTGAGCTGCCAGGGTCAAACGACAACTCTGATTGCTACGAAAATTGAAATTCGATAATAACAAACTATTACGGATCCAATGGAACTAGTTTCGTCGAATTCCGAGACTGTGCCTCGGAAGGCTATTTTCAAGTTCCAATTTAAACGATATAATATTAAAATTGAACAAATTACCTTTAAATTAAATTTCAACCATTCTATTATCTTCAGTATCATCATTATAGATTTTATAAGCCTTCAAATTATTTTAAACAGGCTTAGAATCTCAAATTAAACAATTTACCCAATTTCAATTATTAAATTCAATATTTAAACTATACAATTCAATGATTTCATTATCAAGTAAATATTGATATCTTGAATTCAAGTTAAAATTAACTTTTAAATATTTTAAAATCAATTAACTATTCAAATTTAAACTGTTAGAAATTCTGGGTCGTCGCATGAAGAGTCTCGATTAACATCTACTTTAAGAGACTCTTTTCCCGCAGGTATCAAAGAGTTTTTGTCGTCAAAGATGTAGATGCTATTACTGAACTTAGTTTGTTCTATAAAGATTGTGCTCAACCACACATAATAAAAGAAATATGAAAAACTGAAATGGATATATCCACATTATTATGTAAATTGGAGAAATATTTTCTCATGGAGT
Source organism: Allium cepa (assembly GCA_030765085.1). Taxonomy (NCBI): domain Eukaryota; kingdom Viridiplantae; phylum Streptophyta; class Magnoliopsida; order Asparagales; family Amaryllidaceae; genus Allium; species Allium cepa. Next base: position 33,304,957 of record CM060929.1, read on the forward strand.
ATTCTACTAAATGGAACATCTACCAACTGAAGCTTTGATGCGAGGACCAGTGCAATGCGAATGAGTGTATCCTTTTGAAAGGTATATAAAATACAATTAAGGTTTATGTATTCTTTTTTGAGATCAACACGGCAAATGTAAAATTGATAACTTTTTAATATGAAGGTACCTTGGTCACCTTAAAAAAGGTGAAATAAATAAGCATGCATTGAATATTCAATATGTCAAATATACATTGTTGAAGAAGCATCCATATTTTTCGGTCATTGTTTTGCATAACATATTGAGCTTAATTCTAACACTGATCCTTATAGTGATGGTGCTATGGGTGAGTTATCCAACATTTCTTATCCCATTTTTCATAAACATGGACGTCCTTCGAATAATGGAAGGATGGAATTTTTTAAACACTTAAAAAGTTTGTCATAGCTTGAACATTGATGCTTCTCAGTTATAAAGAACTATCAGATCTAATTAAGTAACTCGATATTTGATTATTTATTATCTGTTGTGTTATATAGCGTAATCATGTTTATCTTAACAATATTAGTAGTTTAATAGTCAATTTAAGTAATAAAATCCAAGGGTACATCCCAGTAAAGGATTTGAGGTTTGGTTTTAGAAATATGTAAGGATATATAATTGTTGCACAAACTTAGTATGAAACAGTATAATTATTACGTATACTAATGTGTATTATTTTAATGCAACACGTTGTTGATAATGAAATCGGTGATATTTATTATAAAATTATTGTACTTGGTCCAATGGCCAAATACAAAAAATGCCTCATATTATACATAAATGACTTTAATTTCACAAAAAGGAGTGTGGAGCCAGTAAAACAACTTACAATAGTGTGGTATGTGTTAAAAGAGATGAATAGAATGATGATGTGACGACCCTGGATTTTAGCCCTATTATTTTAATAATTATTTAATATAATTTAAATAAAAAGTAAACTTATTATTTTAAAATGAATATGACTTCTAGAAATAATTGCCATTTATTTGTATTTTGTAAAGGAAATTTGATTTGTAAACTGAAAATAAATCTCTTAATAATATATTTACAATAAAATTTATCTTATATAATTAAATTAAATGCCTACCTTGTTAACATCTCATGTTTGAAATAAAATCAAAGTCTATCCATATAAAATATAAATATTAAATAAAAGTCAAAACATATAAATATAATTTAAATATTGATGGTTAAAATACAAATAGAAATAAATGTAAATATAGGTAAGTAAACCATATTGAATATAACTTAAATATTGACAATTAGAAATAAAAATAAATGAAAAAAAAAACAAGGATTAAGTAATTTTGGTAGACATACAACATAAACTGAAAATTGAAAGCACAAACGTATAAAACTAAAATAAGCATAATCAGTCAAAGTATAAAGTATAAACCTGACACAAATATTTTTATACAAGTATCTTCATTTACAAGCCATATGTATGTCTTCATACAAATATTTATCTACAAAAAACATGATGATAATTATGTAAACTAATTAAGGAACAAGGCATTTAATTACCATTGTCTTAGCCTAACATTTTGTCTATTCAAAATATTTATAAAATCTTATCAATGATGAAGCTGACCGGTTACCACCTTCACTTGTACATCCTGATATCTTATATATATGTGTGTATACATCTTTGTTAGAGTTCTTCAGAAAAAAAGAAAAAAAAAGGAAACTTAGTTAACCTGAGAAGATGGAAACATGTTGCTGTGTAATCATGTATACAAAGAAGACAAGTATTCACACAAATTCAAAATATCTTTGTACCAAATATAAGTATCAGCCAATATTAATTGTGTGTAGACTAAGTTGAAGACATATGCATTAAATTAGCATAACTTTTTGTCAAGAAAATCTTACGGCCGAAATAGCAAATATCATTTTAATTTATTGTAAGAGAAAACAAAATCTTGTATGGTCAAACATGTAGGCTGTCCAGTTATAACCTTTCTGTTCAAAAGCTTATATATATATATATATATATATATATATATATATATATCATCCTATTCTAATTCGTTTACAAAAAATAGTAAACCTGAGATAAGAAAGAAAAGAAAAAAATATAGCATCACCTTTATAAACTTAAATATCATTCAACAACAAAGCATAAGGGTCTTCTGGAATTCAAACTGCAGTTTTCTTTATCAACCTTTGCTTTCGGTTTCAACAATCATTTTTGTGAGTAAACATCTGTTTTAAACTTGTGTATTTGTTTGTTTTTATGGTATGTGTTTGCTGTATAAATTAAACAAACAAATACTGTGAATTTTTCTATTGCTCTGGAAATCCCTTAACACCTGTTCTTTCATATGTTTATTACAAAGCAAAGAACAGTAGGGAATTTTGGTGTTTCTTCTTACAAAACACTTTAAACTTAAGGATTTAAATTTAATAAATTTGTTTAAAACTAAAATCAGGGTTGGAGTTTTGTTGTGAAGGTTGACAGAGAATATTGATACTATAAATTAAAAGTTCAAAGTAAAAAAAAAAGAGGGGAGCGATCATATGATTAAAATTCGAATATCTTAAATTGATATTTTGATTATATATCTGGAATATACATTCAAAAATAGGATTTTTAAAGCAAGAGTGATAATTTTTAGTTTGGAAATGTACGAGTAGTTTACAGATGAACCAAAATTACATTTTTATCAATTTCTGCTAATTCATCAAAGTTTAGAGGTTGAAAATTATTGAGAGGCTAGTTTGATGATCTACGAAGTGAGGAAAAATGTTCATTTAATTTTCGATTGTAATAAGTGATGGATCGAGGAAACAATAGGGTTTAACTCGCGATTTTGAACATGATCGGAGACGAAGTGATTTCGTCTTCCCTGGGTGATCGAGTGGCACGGTATGCGAAGGGGTGGCAGCGAGGAAGCTAGGGTTGTCATGGCCGGAGTTTCGAGGCTCTTGGGTGGTTGTTGTCGCCAGAATGTGGAAATTGTTACCGGAGCTTTAAGGCCTGGAAGTTCGAATTTGGTCAAATTTTTAGCCGCGAGTTCATTCAGGGTTTTGGTGGTCTCGATCGATAAAGTGATCGATGGTCGACTTGGGGGTGTTCGTCTCAGGCGTCGGAGGGTTGTCGGCGGCGCGTGCAAGTGCACGGTGGTCGCGTGCACGAGTAATGATCTGGTTTGGGTTTATAAAGAGACGCATGTGTATATGATGTTGTTGCTTTGGTTCAAGTGCGAGTTTCCTGATGCTTGATTTTATACTTACGGTTTGAAACTTAAACTTGTAAAAAAATAGAGAATGAAGGAGAGTGACGCAAGGAAAAGGAGGGAAGTACTCGACGTTGCTCGAAGTAATCAAGTGCCCTCTTCGGGTTCTTCTCCTAACTGATAATCTTAAATAACCTTTAAGTTATTTGGCTAAGAAAGTTAAGTAATAATTAGATTTACAATGTTGACAAGTTTAAGTTAGGTTTTTATTTAAATCTTATGAAGATGGGTTGTAATGTAATTATTTAATTAATCTAAAGTAAAGGAATTAAGGATGTAATTAATTTATACATGTAATTAAATAAATAATTCAAATAAGTTGTAACTGAAAATTTACATTAATAAATTTTGTTGTTAAACCAATTTGAACTTAAGATTTAATCAACTACTTAAGTTAATTAGTGAATAAAAGTTGATTAATTAAATGACTAATTAACGTTTAGATGATTAATAAATTGATAATTAATGATTAACTAAGTAATTAATTGATCCTTAATAATAATTAAGGAATACTTAATTTGTAATTAAGTGATGTTAATCAATAATTAAAGTTTATTAAGATTTATTAATTGGGTTTAAGGGTAATTAAGGGATAGATACCCGATTGAAGTAAATTTGTTAATTAATTAATTAAAGGTAATCTCTTGCAGATTAATTGAATATAAATACTTGATGAGATTTAGTGAAGTAATTCATAATTACATAATATAATTAGTTAAAAAGGGGATTACTTAATGGGAAGCAATTAAAAGGTAATTACTTGGATAAGTAAATACAAAGGGATAAATTACTGTTTATTAGTAAGTGGGATTGATTAATGGATGCAATTAATTAAGTTTAATTGATTATTCAAGAATAAACATTCATGGAGTTTGGTTAAGTATAGTTACTTAATGAAAGTAATTAGATAATGATGATGATTTTAATGTAATTAAAGAATAATTAATCACGGAGGATTAACTAAGATGAATAATTATGGGATGGAATCAACTGGGCTGTAATCAATTAATAAGCAGCACTTAAAGTTAATTGATTTAATTCAATTCTGGTTAATTAGATTTATTCGAGATAGTGTGATTGATGATCTTGCTTATGTATGATAAGTGATTATGTATATGCCCTGAGTTGATTGATACCCCTGATATGAAATGGTTCGTGATATGATGTGGTTGGGTGGGCAATTGATAATTAGGTTATTTATCAATGATGAACTGCTGAGTAAAGGTGACTTCTTTTATTTAAAATTAGATTGCATTTCACTTGAATAACATGTGTTAAGATAAATGGAATTCGAAGAGACCGGAGTCGGGTATTAGTTAATACCCGAAACCACTTCGATTCTTCATAAATTGCTAGGTGAAATCAATAAGCTGGAATGGCATGATTTAAGTAAATTGGTGAGTGAAATAAATGATGTCGGTAACAATTTGTGAAACTGTAATTGATATCAGTTACTCGGCTTATGTATAAATTGTATGCTTTTGAAATTTATGTTAGATGGTTTACTCACGCTGGTTTCCAGCCTGACCCGGGGTGTTACTTTGGTGTAATGCTCGGGTCAGACCGAGTATTACTGATTTTCAGATAAGGACATCCTGGAGCTCAGGAGGCGAGCTGGGTGGCAGGAACGTGTAGAGTTTTCCGTTGTATTATATTATTGTTAATCTGAGGCATGATAATTGTATAAATTTAGTTACTGTAAATATGTGAAACTCTGATGTATATTAAATGAAACCGATAGATATAGTATTATTTTGTAAATTGTTATTGTTTATTATTATATTTTATCCGCTGCGAATGTGAGATATTGGTGTTTCTGTTCTTCTTCTTCTATCTCTTCTTCTTTTTCATAACTATCTGGAATTTTCGGCTTCGAAAATTCCGGGTCGTTACAGTTGGTATCAGAGCTGAAGGTTAAGCGAGAATCTTGGCTTTGGTAGGATGCTCATTAAGAATAGGGTCAATAGTACCCTAGAATGAGTTGAGTGTATATATATATATATATGAGAGAGCGTACTTGTTATTTTCTTATATAAAGATTTTAAATGATTTTATACAAGATTATATTTTGATATATAAAGCAATATTTCACTCTAATAAATATTAAGGAAATTGCATGTTAAATTATTGGAATGAAATTAAGAGGAAATATAATACAACCAAACTGAAATTAAATAAAGACAAGTTTGAAATGGATGGTTTTAGGTATGATAATCTTGGTTATTATCATAGGTGATTGTTGTGTGTTTATTAATAAGACGTGTATTAATGGGTAAGCAAAATGAAATATTCTAAAGAAGTAAACATTTAAGTAAATATGACTTATAAAATTGAAAATGCCTAAATTGTGGAATTTTAAATCTAGGCCCGTAAATTTGAAAAATTGTTTCAAAGTGCTAAAAGACTAAAAAGGTATCATTTGGATAAAAGATATTCGTTGCAAATAATGGGTTGTTTGAAGATTGGACTTGAATTTAAAACGAAAAGGTAGTTTAAAACTTAAGGTATGTCTAGGTAAGCAAATTGGTATATAGGAGTTGAATTTTTCTAATTAAGTCTAATTTATAGGTTAGGAAGTCCCTCTAGAATACAGTCTTTGAGGGAAATGGCTAAGAGTGAAGAATGGAAGGCAAAGCGCAGAGAACGAAGAGCAGCTGCACGTAAGGAACGGGAAATAGCAATTCAAGAGTATGAAAATCGGATTAAGGAAAGAAATGGACCAGGACCTTATGATAATGTCACTTGCTATAGATGTTACAATAAGGGTCATTACACAGCTACGTGTGGTAAAACAAGGAAGGAATTAAAGGGTACATTCCAACGATTTCATTCCAAGATATTATGCTTTAAGTGTCATAAGAAGGGACATTTCCTTAACCATTGTCCTGAAGTGAGGAAGGTGAAGCGTAAACAAATGGAACCGGTCAACGAGTCAACCATTTGCTATCATTGTAAAGGGTTGGGACATATCGCGAGAAATTGTCCCAAGAGACAGAGGAAGAAGATTAAGGTTATGGAACATCCAGTAGGAAACATTGAGGTCATTCAGAATGATGAGAGGGCAGAAACTTTTTGGGGAAAATGCCATAAGTGGGGACATCCTGTTGGAAAGTGCATGTTTGGGCTTTGCCCATTGAAGGGAAGTCCATAAGAAGGATTCTGATAAAAACGCTAGGACTCTAGAACCTAGGTGATGGTGTAAGCATCTTAATTATGATTTTGTAAGGCTTTTGTTGTGATAAATGGGTGTAATGTTGAACTGCTAAGGTGCAGCATATCAATATATGAAATATTTTGTGGCAGTATGATCTAATAATTCACTTCTTTATTTAAGACGGAATTTGAAATTAATTCAAACTGAAATTTCAAAGGTTTGGTTTCAAAATTAAATTTGAATTAATTGGAATTATGATTGAAGATGGATAAGTTTAAAAATTCAAATGGAAAATTTGAATTGGATAAATTTGAAAATTAGGACATGGAATTACTTTGAACTAAAAATTTGAATAATTGAATTTGTAAATTAAACTTGTTTAAGAACTGGCTTTAAACTAGAAGATAAAACGGAATTATAAATTAAATTTTGGAAACAAATAAAATTGTATTGAACCCTGAAATACATAAATAAAAATAATTTAAAATGGAATTTTGAGAATAGGACTCAGAAATTAAATAGATTAAAAATCTTAAAATAAAAGTTAATTTGGTTTAAAGAGTTAAACCAACCTTTGAGGATTTAACTCGAATTTATATAATTCGAGATGGGTTAAAGTTAAAATTTAAATTCCATTAGTACAAATTGCATTTAGTTTGAATTAGTTAGAATTGAAGTTGCCTTGTGATTAAATAAATTTCAATGGGAATTGGAGATATTCAAATTGGAATTGGATCAATTTTTATGGAAGTGTAAATTTACATTGAAGTGCTGGGAAGTGAACAGTTTTGACTCTGGACTATTTTCAATGTAAATTGTTTTGATATAAATTTATTTTTCTAAGCTATTTAATATATATACAACTTTTCTTTCTTAAAGCCAATTTTTTATAATACTTGGTTTGCAATTATTTTTGGAGCTATTTAACCATTTTTCAACTGTTTTATAAACTACTTACTATTTTTCTACTATTTTCCGACTATTTTACAGTTAGTTAACTATTTTATAGCTATTTTGCAAACTAATAATTGTTTTTCAACTATTTACCTATTTTCAATTTTCAAGCTATTTTCTAAATATAAACTGGTCGGGGTCCAAACTGTTATTGATCAAATACCCAACCAAGATAAGAATTGGAGTGACAATTCAATGAAATTGAAACGATTGTAAATAAGTGAATGGAAACTAAAGGAAATGTGATAGGAAGGGAATTGATTGGACTAATAATCAATGAAGTTAAATACGTAGGATGTATGTATATTGTTCTATTCCATAGTGATTTGATCCAGATTCAAGCATAGAATTTCGAGATAGTTTATCGATCCGAGTTGGGATTTTTTTTTACTCAATGTTCGACGGCGAACCTGGATATGGATTGTTGATGGTTCTGGATGTTCTCTATCATAGTTATGGTTATGCAAGGAGAATGACAGTTTCTGATCAGGAAATCAGATCCGAGTCCGCACTAGAAAGTCGGGTGGACGATACTAGTTTGGAAGTGAAATTGTGTGATCTGGTGAGCGATCAAATTGATATGGCGTATGGATGATATGTGAACATTCTATGGGGTGGAATGGGATTTGATATTGAGGTTTGTAGATAAAAAGATACAAGATGATTCTTGAAATGAAAATATATTTTGTGATTATATGATGAAATAAAATAAAATTTGATATTTCTAGGGTAGGAATTAACTTTATGGAAATAAAGTAGGAATTGAATATCTTTCTAATTAAAAATTTATTTTATAATAAAAGTAAGTAATTTGGAAAGTGACCTTATAAGTAATTTAAATTGAATATTTGTTTTGGAACAAATGAAAAATATATATATTTGTTGAATAAGACAAATCTCCCCTTGTTGAATCTATTGCCGGAACAAAAAAAAAGATTTTTGAAAATGTTTGAAGTATAAAAAGGGTTTTATAAAAGTTTGAAATGATCCAAAGTTTTAAAAATTATATATATTTTTGAATATACATATAAAGGATCTTATGAGGATTTTGGGAAAAAGGGTTTTGGGAATCTTTGATTTTGGAAAGGCTTTTGATTTTTGGGTAAAATCAATATTGAAATTTGGAAAGCCTAGTTTGAGAATTATCGATTTTGGGATAATCGGTTTTGTGTAAAGGAGTTTTGTATGAGATCATACTAGGTGTATGATTTGAAAGATACTATATGTGTAGTATAAAGTGTTTTGATGATGGCTCTGGGGAAAAAGGGCTTCCTTGAAATGAACTTCTCAGGAGTGCCACTGGGTGGTGCTGCCTTGAGCCCCAAGGGGGGTTCTAAAGTTGATCATGTGAGGAGTCCGGACAAAACTAGTTCCTGAGGATTATTGGGTAGCGTATGTAACAACCCGCATATTTGTCGATTTTATATTTAAATATTTTATTTAAATATTTTATCGTTAGTCGGATTTTAGTCCGAAAAGCTACTTTTTGCATACAGTCGAATTAGGACTCGGGACCACTCCCATTGAGTTTAAAATGCCATTTGCGACCTTTTTGAGTATAAGCTTCGATATGTTTGGAGAAAGTTGATTTTTGCTACTTTTCACTTTGGGTTTGGTTTTGGGCTCAGCCTATGTTTTAACTTATGCTCAAATCTGAGCCACTCTTCCCCATTCACCCTCATTCTCTTCTCTTTCCAGTTTTCTTAGCATTAATGGTGGGAGAGATTGGAAATTAAAACTCCAAAACCCTAGTTCCTCTTGCAACTTCAAATTCCTAGCTCCAAATTCAAGAGAACCCATTGGTAAGCTTCTTCTTCTTCTTCTCCCACTTATTCTCTTACCAATTTCAGGAATTCCTAAACCTAATTTTGGGAATGTTCTTGTTGTTGAGCATAGATTCAAGCTCATTTGGGTTGTGTTGAAGAGAGGTTGATTCTCCATTTGCTTTCAAGCTTCTTCTTGGTTGATTTTGTTTAAAGGTGAGATTTTTAATCTCACATCTATGTCTATATCTATCTTTGTTGTTAGGTATGAATCCCTAACATTTATTCATGTGCAATTGCATTTGATTTGGATAGGTCTCAGACGTCTGACTTGAGGTTTCAGACGTCTGGGTGTTCTCTGGGTTATTTCCAGAGAACAAATCCAGACGTCTGGATTCCAAATCAGACGTTTGGAAATGTTTATTTTTGCCTATTCAGGCTGTTTTGTGTGAATTTCCATTGTTTATCGATTTTAGCGATCCTATTAATCGTTATCACTTATTGTCGACTTTGATGACTTCTTTTTATGGATCTTTTTGGAAATATCCATTTCTATGGATTTGGTATCGATTTCTTTGGATTTTATTCACGTCTTCGAATGTGAATTTTAGTGATTGATGGTTCTACAATCATTTTTGTGATTTGTCACTTTAAAAATATAAAGGTTTCAATACTAGTATTAAATATCAAAACTTCTTCATCAAAACGATTTCAACTATATTTTCAATATCAAACTCGTTTATAAAACCGTTTTCCGATCTATTAGTATACACAAACCTTTACCTCACTCGTATGAGAAATCTAATTAAACGGCTTACTAAAGCAAGTGGTATGAAACGCTTGCGTTTACTTGTTCGGTTAATTCTTGGACTTATTCGATTGAATCTCTTGTGACAATTTTCTAGTGGAAACTTACAATTTGTTCGTAAATATTTAAGTTAAGCTAGTGGTTATGGGACATGATGCTAAACTCATATATTTACTAGCTTAGTGTAATTGACACTTCTTGATGATCATGACGATCATCTTTGTGATTTAGACTAGCAATGTGCGATGTCTCTTTGTCTGCGAGGGAGACTAAACCCCGTTTTGTGGAGTTTCGACTCAATTTGGTGGGGTAGCAACCCATGGTCTTCGGGCCGTTTGTGGAGCTTCGGCTCAATTTGTGATGGTTAGCAACCATGGAATTAGCATTCCGTTTGTGATACACGTGTTGGTGGGCTTTATGCTCCCGTTTGTGATAGGCCTCCCCCCTTTGTGATTTTTGGATTTCTTGAGATGATTTCTAGAATTTGTGTTTCACCAATTTTTGTGATTTCCATTGATAAGTTTTATCAATATTTGTGCATTGGTGAATTTGTGTGTCATTGACTTTTGTGATTGACATTGATATTATTGTCAATATTTGTGCATTGGTGAATTTGTGTGTCATTGACTTTTGTGATTGACATTGATATTATTGTCAATATTTGTGCATTGGTGAATTTGTGTGTCATTGACTTTTGTGATTGACATTGATATTATTGTCAATATTTGTGCATTGGTGAATTTGTGTGTCATTGACTTTTGTGATTGATGTTGATATTATCGTCAATATTTGTGGTTTGGTGAACGAAATAAGGAGTATGACATTTCTTTGATTCTTGTGTAGATTTGGTGATATTGATTAATCTCTTGTTGATTTTCAATTACTTAGATATATCACAGCTTGGCATAGTGATTATTATGTGCTTAGCCATATCTCTTATTCTATATCGTTTCACCTGATATTTATAGCTAGACTGATCCATTTATTATTTTCTTATTAAATAATACTCAGGTCAGACCGAGATGTTACAGGTGCTTCTGCTTGACTTCTCACTTGGGATTGATTCCTCTGACTTTTGGTTAACTACTTAGATTAGTAGTTTTTGTTGTATACATTTGAGATATAGACTCCATAATGTATACTTATTCTTTTGTGTAGTTCATGTAACTATTCTTTTGTGATATTGTGGATCTTTTTAGACCACTATTCTGATATACACTTTCATGTGTAATATTCATATCTATTTCCGCCTTTGTGATATGAATTGTCTGTGACTGATTTGTGTTATGTTTATTTCTATATTTGTTTCCGAAGACCTTTATAGCCACTGTGTAGTAGCTTTGAGTTTGTGTCGGTATGTCGGATTTCCTCTTGAGATGAAAAGTTATATTTTTATCCGGTATATCGGTACTCGCACAAAGCAATTATACAGATGGTCGCTCCTCAACAGCCTTATTCTCTGTGCTAGTTGACAGCATTCACAGTAATATTCTTGGCTAGCGTGGGTATAGAGGTGGGGCGTCACAGCTTGGTATCAGAGCCAAACTTCGGAACAATATGGAATATTATAACAAGGATCATCGTCCTAAGTCCATCTTAGGAGTCGTGCTTTAGGATTTTATTCGGGTCTACGTACCGTCTTATCCTATTTTCTTTTATGATTCCTTGTTTTGTCTATCAAGATTGCTTGATATTCAATTTGGTGAATAACCTTCTTCTTCCTCTTCTTTCTTTCTAAAGGAAGAGAAATGTCTAGACCTGGCCGCCCCAGAGCCGTGCCATCTAGCACTCCACCCCAGGATGGAGTTTTTATGACTGCTCAACAGCTTCTTGATTTGGTAACTAATGCTCAAGCAGCTGGAGCTAACCCGGAACCTACTCACCCAAAGTCGGGATTTGCACGCTTGTGCAGCGATTACACCAATTTGGGTGGGGAGCCATTCAAAGGTTTCGAAACTATTACTGAAGTCCAAGCTTGGCTTAGAACATGCGATCGCATCTTTTCACGCATGAATCTTATTGACCTTCACCGAGTTCAGGTGGCCTCTAGTATGCTCCGAGAAAGAGCGTTGGACTGGTACGAGCTTCTTATTTCTGAGATTAATGAAGCGGATCTCACCTGGGAGCAATTCCGGGAACGCTTCGAATTAAAATTCGTGCCAGAAGCTGAGAAAATGACATTGGCTCGACGATTTATAGACCTTGTTCAAGGTGAGCCCTCCGTGACTGATTACGTCGCCTCCTTCGAGTCGCTTTCCAAATATGGGGTTGAATACATCAACACCCCTCTGAAGAAGAATCAGAGATTTGTTTATGGCTTAAACAAAAGTCTCAAGTAGCCATTACTTCTAAAATTAGAAGTTTCTTTCGACCAACTCGTTGATATCGCTCTTCGTCTTGAAGAGGCGGATAGAGAGAATGATGTTGAATTGGTGGGTTCCAAACCAAACTTCAACAATAACAAGAAGAGGCCAAACAAATTTAAAGGTCCTTATCCCAATAAAAAGGGGAAACAAGCAACCTCCGTGGCAAAGACTTCTTCCTTTGGCCGTGGGGAATGCTATAATTGTGGTTCGAAGGACCATTATGCGAACAAGTGCCCAAAGTCTCTCTCTTGTCGCTACTGCAAAGTTCCCGGACATGTTATATCTTCATGCCCCAAGCTTCAGGGCAGGAAGGAGGGAAAGTTAAATGTTGCTCAAGCCCCTGGCAACACATCTCGTGGTTAAGGTATGCCTCATTCTATCCTTGATGGAATCATTTTATTTCGTGATCATCCTATTCGAGTTCTTTTTGATACGGGTGCGTCCCATTCTTTTATATCAAAAGAACTTGTTGATGCTTTTTCTTTGGATGTTTTGTGTTTGATGACTTCTTTGAGAATTGCGAATCCGGTTGGTGGATCCGCAATAATCAGTTTATTGTGTAAAGATGTCGAAATTATTTTGTGTGATTTTCCTTTCCTAGCTGATTTGCATGTCATGCGTTATTTAGGCTTTGGAATGATTTTGGGAATGGATTGGCTTAACCGTTATGAAGCTCATATCCTATGTCCTGAGCGGACTGTTCATCTTCGACATCCTCAATCTGTTAAGCAGATTTCTATTAATCTTAAAGATTCATATTCCAGCTTGGTTGCATCTTTATATTCATTAAATCCTCGTGATGACGATGATGATGATGAGGGTGATATTATTTCTCTTATTCACGTCGTTCGTGAATTTTTTGACATATTCGAGCCCGTTTTGGGATTACCACCTAAGCGAGCAATTGAGTTCAGAATTAATCTTATTCCTGGAGCTCAACCTATCACTCGTCCTCCGTATCGTATGTCTAATAAAGAAAACGAGGAGATGCGTAAACAATTATCCGAATTAGAGACGAAGCAATATATTCGCTCTAGTTCCTCGCCTTGGGGAGCTTTGGCTATTTTTGTGAAGAAATCCGATGGGACACTTAGGCTTTGCGTTGACTACCGCAAGCTTAATGATCTTACTATCAAAAATAAATACCCTTTACCTCGGATTGATGATCTTTTCGATCATCTTAGTGGTGCTAAGGTCTTTTCACAATTAGACTTAGCTACTGGATTTCATCAGCTTCGTATTTCAGAGGATAGTATTCCTTTGACATCGTTCCGTACTCGTTATGGATCTTATGAATGGCTTGTCATGCCATTTGGTCTGACGAATGCCCCGGCTTATTTCGTTGACCTTATGAATCGAGTCTTCAACGATTTTCTTGATCGATTTGTTCTCATCTTTATTGATGATATTCTTGTGTATTCAAAAACCGAAGAGGAGCATGAAAAACATCTTCGGATTGTGTTGGAAACTCTTAGGAGTAATCAATTAAAGGCAAAATCTTCTAAATGCCACTTTTGGCAATCTCGTGTGAAGTTTCTCGGTCATATTATTTCCGAATCTGGAATTTCCGTGGATCCTTCAAAGATTGAAGCGATTCAAGATTGGAAGAGACCGGAGAGTGTGACAGAGATTCGTAGTTTTCTCGGCTTGGCGGGCTATTACCGTCGTTTTATCAAAGACTTTTCTAAGATTGCCGTGCCTCTCACTAGTTTGACGAGGAAAGGAGTTACATACATTTGGTCGGACAAATGTGAAGTTTCTTTTCAGAAATTAAAAGAACTTCTTTCTAATGCTCCTATTCTCGTTATTCCCGAGGGGAATCAAGATTTCGTTGTTTATACCGATGCTAGTCGCGTTGGTTTGGGTGTCGTTCTTATGCAAAGAGAACGTGTTATTGCTTATGCTTCTAGGCAATTGAAGCCTACTGAGACTAGATATGCCACTCATGATTTAGAGCTCGCGGCTATTGTTTTCGCCCTTCGTATTTGGCGTCATTATCTTTTAGGAGAGAAATTTGTTCTTTATACCGATCATAAGTCCTTGAAGTATTTATTCTCTCAGATGGAACTTAATTTGCGTCAACAGCGTTGGCTCGAGTTTCTTGCACCTTATGATCTTGATATTCTTTATACCCCCGATAAGGGTAATCGTGTCGCCGATGCTCTTAGCCGTAAACAACAAGCTGTTGTTTCTATGATGATATCCGAATGGAACGATCTCGAGATCTTAACCGCTTGTGAGATTCGAGAGCGTGTTTCCGATTTATGTTCATCTCTTGTTTTATGTAGCCTTGAGGCTCATCCTTCTCTTTTAGACCGCATTCTTGAAGCTCAAAGGTTAGATCCCGAATTGGCTCTTCTTAGCCAAAATATTAAGGATAAGATTGATATTGAAGGATTGAAAGACTTTGATATCGATTCTCGTGGCGGCGTTCGGAGATTTGGTAGACTCATCGTGCCAAATATTAGTGATCTTCGTAAAGATATTTTAGAAGATTCACATCGTTCTAAATTCACCATTCATCCCGGTAGTAGTAAAATGTACGCGGATATGAAGCGACTTTATTATTGGGAGGGAATGAAACTTGACATCGCTAACTTCGTTAAGCGTTGCATGACTTGCCAACCCGTTAAAGCCGAACATCAAAGGCCCGGTGGGTTATTGCAACCTTTAGAAATTCCTATTTAGAAGTGGGATCAAATTTCCATGGATTTTATTGACGGCCTTCCCCGTTCTCGTTCGGGTCATGATAGCTTATGGGTGATCGTTGATAGACTTACTAAATCTGCCCATTTTATTCCCGTTCGATCTAATCGAACCGTTCCTCTTTTGGCCAAAATCTTTATCAAAGAAATTGTTAAATTGCATGGAGTTCCTACTTCTATTGTTAGCGATCGTGATCCATTGTTTACTAGTGGATTTTGGAAGAGTCTTCAAAAAGCTTTAGGAACGAAGCTTAATTTTAGCACCGCTTATCACCCCCAGTCCGATGGACAAACCGAGCGTGTGAATCAAACTCTTGAAGATCTTCTTCGTGCTTATGTTCTTGATTTTGGTGGAAGTTGGGAAGATCATATTTCACTTGTTGAATTTTCCTATAATAATAGCTTCCAATCTAGTATTGGTATGGCACCTTTTGAGGCACTCTATGGAAGGCCATGCCGATCTCCTTCTTGTTGGCTTGAGGCCGGCGAGAAGCTGGTTTTAGGTCCAGATTTTATTCGTGATTCCACAGAAAAGATTGATCTTATTCGTCATAGGATGAAAGAAGCCCAGAGTAGACAAAAATCCTATGCCGATAACCGGGGAAGGAAGTTAGAATTTTCTGAGGGAGATCTTGTGTTCATTCGTGTTTCACCTATGAAGGGTGTTGTACGTTTCAGTCGATCGGGAAAATTGGCGCCTCGATATATTGGGCCATTTCCTATCATTGAACGTATTGGTTACATGGCTTATCGCCTTTTATTACCGGCTCAATTTTCTGCTATCCATGACGTGTTTCACGTTTCTCAACTTCGGAAATGTCTTCGAGATTCCGATTCTGTTCTTGAGCCCGGTGTTGTGGAAGAGATTGAAGTTTCGCCTAATTTAACTTATGAGCAACATCCTATTCGTATCATTGCTTTGGAAGTCAAACGACTTCGAAATAAAGATGTTCCGCTTGTTAAAGTTCAATGGTCTTCAAATCCTAAGGATTGTTCTTGGGAATCTAGAGAGTACATCGAGCGAACACATCCGGACTTACTTTCTCGTGCTCTTTGAGGTGAACTTCTTATTTCAAGTTTCTTTTGTGATTGAATATGCTTTTATGGTTGTTACTTTATGTTCTCTTCTTAAATATTGCGAGGACGCAATTTCTTTAAGGAGGGGAGTCTGTAACAACCCGCATATTTGTCGATTTTATATTTAAATATTTTATTTAAATATTTTATCGTTAGTCGGATTTTAGTCCGAAAATCTACTTTTTGCATACGGTTGAATTAGGACTCGGGACCACTCCCATTGAGTTTAAAATGCCGTTTGCGACCTTTTTGAGTATAAGCTTCGATATGTTTGGAGAAAGTTGATTTTTGCTACTTTTCACTTTGGGTTTGGTTTTGGGCTCAGCCCTATGTTTTAACTTATGCTCAAATCTGAGCCACTCTTCCCCATTCACCCTCATAACCTTTTCTTTTCAGTTTTCTTAGCATTAATGGTGGGAGAGATTGGAAATTAAAACTCCAAAACCCTAGTTCCTCTTGCAACTTCAAATTCCTAGCTCCAAATTCAAGAGAACCCATTGGTAAGCTTCTTCTTCTTCTTCTCCAACTTATTCTCTTACCAATTTCAGAAATTCATAAACCTGATTTTGGGAATGTTCTTGTTGTTGAGCATAGATTCAAGCTCATTTGGGTTGTGTTGAAGAGAGGCTGATTCTCCATTTGCTTTCAAGCTTCTTCTTGGTTGATTTTGTTTAAAGGTGAGATTTTTAATCTCACATCTATGTCTATATCTATCTTTGTCGTTAGGTATGAATCCCTAACATTTATTCATGTGCAATTGCATTTGATTTGGATAGGTCTCAGATGTCTGACTTGAGGTTTCAGACGTCTGGGTGTTCTCTGGGTTATTTCCAGAGAACAAATCCAGACGTCTGGATTCCAAATCAGACGTCTGGAAATGTTTATTTTTTCCTATTCAGGCTGTTTTGTGTGAATTTCCATTGTTTATCGATTTTAGCGATCCTATTAATCGTTATCACTTATTGTCGACTTTGATGACTTCTTTTTATGGATCTTTTTGGAAATATCCATTTCTATGGATTTGGTATCGATTTCTTTGGATTTTATTCACGTCTTCGAATGTGAATTTTAGTGATTGATGGTTCTACAATCATTTTTGTGATTTGTCACTTTAAAAATATAAAGGTTTCAATACTAGTATTAAATGTCAAAACTTCTTCATCAAAACGATTTCAACTATATTTTCAATATCAAACTCGCTTATAAAACCATTTTCCGATCTACTAGTATACACAAACCTTTACCTCACTCGTATGAGAAATCTAATTAAACGGCTTAGTAAAACAAGTGGTATGAAACGCTTGGGTTTACTTGTTCGGTTAATTCTTGGACTTGTTCGATTGAATCTCTTGTGACAATTTTCTAGTGGAAACTTACAATTTGTTCGTAAATATTTAAGTTAAGCTAGTGGTTATGGGACATGATGCTAAACTCATATATTTACTAGCTTAGTGTAATTGACACTTCTTGATGATCATGACGATCATCTTTGTGATTTAGACTAGCAATGTGCGATGTCTCTTTGTCTGCGAGGGAGACTAAACCCCGTTTTGTGGAGTTTCGACTCAATTTGGTGGGGTAGAAATCCATGGTCTTCGGGCCGTTTGTGGAGGTTCGGCTCAATTTGTGATGGTTAGCAACCATGGAATTAGCATTCCGTTTGTGATACACGTGTTGGTGGGCTTTATGCTCCCGTTTGTGATAGGCCTCCCCCCTTTGTGATTTCTAGATTTCTTGAGATGATTTCTAGAATTTGTGTTTCACCAATTTTTGTGATTTCCATTGATAAGTTTTATCAATATTTGTGCATTGGTGAATTTGTGTGTCATTGACTTTTGTGATTGACATTGATATTATTGTCAATATTTGTGCATTGGTGAATTTGTGTGTCATTGACTTTTGTGATTGACATTGATATTATTGTCAATATTTGTGCAATGGTGAATTTGTGTGTCATTGACTTTTGTGATTGACATTGATATTATTGTCAATATTTGTGCATTGGTGAATTTGTGTGTCATTGACTTTTGTGATTGACATTGATATTATTGTCAATATTTGTGCATTGGTGAATTTGTGTGTCATTGACTTTTGTGATTGACGTTGATATTATCGTCAATATTTGTGGTTTGGTGAACGAAATAAGGAGTATGACATTTCTTTGATTCTTGTGTAGATTTGGTGATATTGATTAATCTCTTGTTGATTTTCAATTACTTATATATATCACAGCTTGGCATAGTGATTATTTTGTGTTTAGCCATATCTCTTATTCTATATCGTTTCACCTGATATTTATAGCTAGACTGATCCGTTTATTATTTTCTTATTAAATAATACTCGGGTCAGACCGAGATGTTACAGGTGCTTCTGCTTGACTTCTCTCTTGGGATTGATTCCTCTGACTTTTGGTTAACTACTTAGATTAGTAGTTTTTGTTGTATACATTTGAGATATAGACTCCGTAATGTATACTTATTCTTTTGTGTAGTTCATGTAACTATTCTTTTGTGATATTGTGGATCTTTTTAGACCACTATTCTGATATACACTTTCATGTGTAATATTCATATCTATTTCCGCCTTTGTGATATGAATTATCTGTGACTGATTTGTGTTATGTTTATTTCTATATTTGTTTCCGAAGACCTTTATAGCCACTGTGTAGTAGCTTTGAGTTTGTGTCGGTATGTCGGATTTCCTCTTGAGATGAAAAGTTATATTTTTATCCGGTATATCGGTACTCGCACAAAGCAATTATACAGATGGTTGCTCCTCAACAGCCTTATTCTCTGTGCTAGTTGACAGCATTCACAGTAATGTTCTTGGCTAGCGTGGGTATAGAGGTGGGGCGTCACAGCGTAATTCGAGGGCGTTGATGCCTACAGGGACATTTGGGTTATGATATGACGACAGTGTAACTCGATGTCAGTGCGATCTACTGTGGGGACCATAGCGAAATCGTGTGGAGGATGAGTGCCAACAGTCTACACTTGATTTTGCCGGGAAGGCAACGCAGCATCGGTAGACTGCGATCTATGGTCAAGTGAAGTAGAGAAGTTTCATTCTTTTGGTAGCGAAATTCGAGGGCGCTGATGCCTACAGTTATATGGGCTTTTGCTGTGATAGCTACGTAACCCCAGTTGTAACTGCGATCTGTAGCGGGTTCCATGGTGTAATTGAGGGGCGCGGAGGCCTACAGTTATCTATGGATTTTGTCGGGATGGCAACGTAACCATCGGATTAACTGCGACCATGGATGGGGGTGATGATTTCCAGAGCATTCTCACCAAAGATATTATCCCTATTTTCAAAATTGTCTTCTATATTTTTAGTAAAATTATTTTCTAAGTAATTTCACTGGATGTTGGAAACGGGTCGGCCAAGCACTTATAGATTTTCAGTCCTACGCCTGATCAACGTATGACCGAATCTCTATGGGAACGAGGATGGACTTGTTGAAATATCGAGTTATAAAAATACTTTACAAATGATCAAAGAATATTTATCAAGTTTTAAGCATTTTCATAAATTCAGGCTTTGTTCCTTTTCGAGGACGAAAAAATTCAAAGGGGAGAGGAATGTGACGACCCTGGATTTTGACCCTATTATTTTAATAAATATTTAATCTAATTTAAATAAAAAGTAAACTTATTATTTTAAAATGAATATGACTTCTGGAAATAATTGCCATTTATTTGTATTTTGTAGAGGAAATTTGATTTGCAAACTGAAAATAAATCTCTTAATAATATTTACAATAAAATTTATCTTATATAATTAAATTAAATGCCTACCTTGTTAACATCTCATGTTTGAAATAAAATCAAAGTCTATCCATATAAAATATAAATATTAAATAAAAGTCAAAACATATGAATATAATTTAATTATTGATGGTTAAAATACAAATAGAAATAAATGTAAATATAGGTAAGTAAACCATATTGAATATAACTTAAATATTGACTGTTAGAAATAATAATAAATGAAAAAAAAACAAGGATTAAGTAATTTTGGTAGACATACAACATAAACTGAAAATTGAAAGCACAAACGTATAAAACTAAAATAAGCATAATCAGTCAAAGTATAAAGTATAAACCTTACACAAACATTTTTATACAAGTATCTTCATTTACAAGCAATATGTCTACCTGCCATATGTATGTCTTCATACAAATATTTATCTACAACAAACATGATGATAATTATGTAAACTAATTAAGGAACAAGGCATTTAATTACCATTATCTTCGCCTAACATTTTGTCTATTCAAAATATTTATAAAATCTTATCAAAGATGAAGCTGACCGGTTACCACCTTCACTTGTACATCCTGATATCTTATATATATGTGTGTATACATCTTCTTTAGAGTTTGTTCAGAAGAAAAAAAAGGAAACTTAGTTAACCTGAGAAGATAGAAACATGTTGCTGTGTAATCATGTATATAAAGAAGACATGTATTCACACAAATTCAAAATATCTTTGTACCAAATATAAGTATCAGCCAATATTAATTGTGTGTAGACTAATTTGAAGACATATGCATTAAATTAGCACAACTTTTTGTCAATAAAATCTTACGGCCGAAATAGCAAATATCATTTCAATTTATTGTAAGAGAAAACAAAATCTTGTATGGTCAAACATGTAGGCTGTCCAGTTATAACCTTTCTGTTCAAAAGCTTTTATACATATATATATATATCATCCTATTCTAATTCGTTTACAAAACTTAGTAAACCTGAGATAAGAAAGAAAAGAAAAAATATAGCATCACCTTTATAAACTTAAATATCATTCAACAGCAAAGCAGAAGGGTCTTCTGGAATTCAAACTGCAGTTTTCTTCATCAACCTTTGCTTTCGGTTTCAACAATCATTTTTGTGAGTAAACATCTATTTTAAACTTGTGTATTTGTTTGTTTTTATTGTATGTGTTTGCTGTATAAATTAAACAAACAAATTCTGTGAATTTTTCTGTTGCTCTGGAAGTCCATTAACACCTGTTCTTTCATATGTTTATTACAAAGAAAAGAACGGTAGGGAATTTTAGTGTTTCTTCGTACAAAACACTTTAAACTTAGGGATTTAAATTTAATAAATTTGTTTAAAACTAAAATCAGGGTTGGAGTTTTGTTGTGAAGGTTGACAGAGAATATTGATACTATAAACTAAAAGTTCACAGTAAAAAAAAAAAGAGGAGCGATCATACGATTAAAACTCGAATATCGTATATTGATATTTTGATTATATATCTGGAATATACATTCAAAAATAGGATTTTTAAAGAAAGAGTGATAATTTTTAGTTTGGAAATGTACGAGTAGTTTACAGATGAACCAAAATTACATTTTTATCAATTTCTGTTAATTCAACAAAGTTTAGAGGTTGAAAATTGTTGAGAGGCTAGTATGATGATCTACGAAGTGAGGAAAAATGTTCATTTAATTTTTGATTGTAGTAAGTGATGGATCGAGGCAACAATAGGGTTTAACTCGCGATTTTGAACAAGATCGGAGACGAAGTGATTTCGCCTACCCTGGGTGATCGAGTGGCACGGTATGCGAAGGGGTGGCAGCGAGGAAGCTAGGGTTCTCATGGCGGGAGTTTCGAGGCTCCTGGGTGGTTGTCGTCGCCAGAATGTGGAAATTGTTACCGGAGCTTTAAGGCCTGGAAGTTCGAATTTGGTCAAATTTTTAGTCGCGAGTTCGTTCAGGGGTTTGGTGGTCTCGATCGATACAGTGATCGATGGTCGACTTGGGGGTGTTCGTCTCAGGCGTCAGAGGGTTGTCGGCGGCGCGTGCAAGTGCACGGTGGTCGCGTGCACGAGTGATGATCTGGTTCGGGTTTTTAAAGAGACGCACGTGTATATGATGTTGTTGCTTTGGGTTCAAGTGCGAGTTTCCTGATGCTTGATTTTATACTTACGTTTTGAAACTTAAACTTGTAAAAAAAAGAATGAAGGAGAGTGACGCGAAGAAAAGGAGGGAAGTACTCGACGTTGCTCGAAGTAATCAAGTGCCATCTTCAGGTTCTTCTCCTAACTGATAATCTTAAATAACCTTTAAGTTATTTGGCTAAGAAAGTTAAGTAATAATTAGATTTACAATGTTGACAAGTTTAAGTTAGGTTTTGATTTAAATCTTATGAAGAAGGGTTGTAATGTAATTATTTAATTAATCTAAAGTAAAGGAATTAAGGATGTAATTAATTTATACATGTAATTAAATAAATAATTCAAATAAGTTGTAACTGAAAATTTACATTAATAAATTTTGTGTTTAAACCAATTTGAACTTAAGATTTAATCAACTACTTAAGTTAATTAGTGAATAAAAGTTGATTAATTAAATGACTAATTAAAGGTTTGATGATTAATAAATTGATAATTAATGATTAACTAAGTAATTAATTGATCCATAATGAATAATTAAGGAATACTTAATTTGTAATTAAGTCGTGTTAATCAATAATTAAAGTTTATTAAGATTTATTAATTGGGTTTAAGGGTAATTAAGGGATAGATACCCGATTGAAGTAAATTTGTTAATTAATTAATTAAAGGTAATCTCTTGCAGATTAATTGAATATAAATACTTGATGAGATTTAGTGAAGTAATTCATAATTACAGAGTATAATTAATTAAAAAGGGGATTACTTAATGGGAAGCAATTAAAGGGTAATTACTTGGATAAGTAAATACAGAGGGATAAATTACTGTTTATTAGTAACTGGGATCGATTAATGGATGCAATTAATTAAGTTTAATTGATTATTCAAGAATAAACATTCATGGAGTTAGGTTAAGTATAGTTACTTAATGAAAGTAATTAGATAATGATGATGATTTTAATGTAATTAAAGAATAATTAATCACGGAGGATTATCTAAGATGAATAATTATGGGATGGTGAATCAACTGGGCTGTAATTAATTAATAAGTAGCACTTAAAGTTAATTGATTAATTCAATTCTGGTTAATTAGATTTATTCGAGATAGTGTGATTGATGATCTTGCTTATGTATGATAAGTGATTATGTATATGCCCCGAATTGATTGATACCCCTGATATGAAATGGTTCGTGATATGATGTGGTTGGGTGGGCAATTGATAATGTGGTTATATATCAATGATGAATTGCTGAGTAAAGGTGACGTCTTTTATTTAAAATTGGATTGCATTTCACTTGAATAACATGTCTTAAGATAAATGGAATTTGAAGAGACCGAAGTCGGGTATTAGTTAATACCCGAAACCACTTCGATTCTTCATAAATTGCTAGATGATTTCAAATGATTTCGAGTATAACCCATGCCAATTCAATTTCGAGCTTCAAAATGAATTTCAAAATCAAGATGAAAATGTGAACCAATTTTCAAATAATTTGGGCAATGGAAATAGTTTCAATAAAGATACAATTGAAAACTTTGGTTATCAACAAATTCAAAACGAATATTTTCAAACTAATAATCATGAATTTGATTTTGTTGGCCAAATGGAAAAGGATAACGGGGATTTATTACTTGAAAAATACAAAACTTTTCGTGAAAATCATAATTGAATCCCAACTTCCAAAGAATCAAATCCACCATTTATTGAAATTGGCGATTCTTGTCCTCAACAAGTACAAATCAAAAGTTTTCAAGTTAATAATCACAAATTTGACTTTGTTGAACAAATGAATGAAATGTACAATGGTCACATGGATTTGGTGTTCGAAACATATTTGAATCAACGTGATAAACATACTCAAATCCCAACGTGTGACAAGTCAAGTGCTAATCCACCTTTTACCCAAATCGACGATTTTCAAATAACAACTTTTGAATTTGATAATGACTATCTTAATAGAGTTGTTGAAAATACGGTAATTGAGTTGGATTTCAATTCTTTTGAGGGTGCGATACTCGATTTAAAATTCGATCTTCCTTTTCTCGGTTTCGAAAATTTGAATACAACAACTTTGGATTTTGAACTTGAGATATGTAATAAAGTTGTTGATAATCCAACAAAGGAAGACGAATGTAATGAACACGATTTTTTTGGACTTTTGGATGACGAGTTGTTAAATTCCGACGAGGAAGATGAAAATCACCATTTTGATTTTGAAATCAATAATTGTGAAAATGTTTTCAATGATAAGCTTGAATTTCAAATTGGTGAAAATAAACTTGAACTTCAATCAATTGTTTTGTCGACCCTGAAAATCATCGAAAATAAAACAACTCGTACGATTTTTAATAAAACGACATTCGTTTTTCCAAATCGACAATCAACTTCAAATTCTTTGACGATTTGGTTTTTCGTGCTTAAGCCGTGTCTCACGCATTTGACGAGACAAATGATATGGTCTTTGGAAGACCGTTTCATTTACTTTTTGACTATATACTTTCTCATCTCTTGTAAATAATAATCTTTCATGTAAATATTAAATTTTTATTTTATTTTTCTCCTTCCACTTGGGTTGACTGTGGAGACACAGTCAAAATCAAGTGTGGGGGGAGACTCATTTTCTTTTTTATTTTTCATGATTAAATTTTCATTTTTTCTTTTTTCTTCCAAAACTCAAAAAAAAATCAAAATTTTAAAATACAATTTTTTTTAGCATTTTGATTTATTTTTAAAGAAACACTATAGGATAAATATATGGTTTTGGTTTATTAAATTGAAATTTTTGAAAATTTATTCGTCTTAACAAAAATAAAAATGAAGTTTGATTATAAATAACAATGGTTTAACTGGTATATAGGAAGGTTCATATGTGTTAATTATGAAATACATCCTAATTGAAAATCTTTGTTTTAAAAGTGGTGAATTTAAAGTAAAGGATATAACATTTTTTTGTCTTCTAAGTTAAATGGTGCTAAGATAATTTTGCAAAACTCCCTCTCAAAATTTAAAAAAAAATAATAATAATAACATCCAAGTATTCACTCTCATTTAAAAGTCCTCACGGTTATGCAGGGGTGATTACTTGGAATTTTTGATTATGTGCTTTCATACTCATTTAAAAGTCCTTACGGTTATGATGTATGGAACACATGTATGTAAAAAAAAAGACTTAATAAAAACCACCTACGGTCGATAGTGTATGCATGAAAGTGTGTGCACTCGCCATGCTCTGTACTCCCCTCACATAAGCCCGAAAGGCAGTGCATGGGTGGTATATCTGGCCTCAGTTTACCTGAGTTAGGTGTGAAATTTTTCTTGCAAATAATGAGAGAGCAAGCAATTGAAATCCTAGCACTATTTTTACTTATTTGATTTGATTTGTTATTGAAAAGAAATGAAAATACCACTTTGATAAACTTTGATAATCAACTAAGGATCCATTTTATAATTACACTTTGTTATCAACCGAAACAACAAGTTAAACTATTGTCTATTTGTTATGATAACTTGATTTTTGTTGGAAATTTTGACCTGTAAATGACATAAATTTTCAAGAGAATAACCAAAACCTATATTTAACTTATTCGTGTCAATTTAAAAATAAATCCTTCATTGTAAATATTTTCAAAAACTTGCATTCATCTCTTTGTAAATAAATCTTGCATTTGTAAATATTTTCATCCTGCATTTGGATTTTGTGGGTAGTATCCGCTGAAAACCCTCACGAGACAACACTCGTCCTACTGGGGACACCCAGAGGTTTAACGGCTTATTGCATACGCTCAATGCAATCGTGCTCCCTACGAAAACGGATTTATCTTAGTTTTAGTTTATTCGAGGACGAATAAAAAGATAAGTGTGGGGGTATTTGATGTGCACGTAAATATGCATATTTTTACCACCATATTTATTCTATTTAAATTAAATAAATGATCATATTGGGTATTTTAACTTGTTTTAACCAAAATTCATTTTAATTCCAAATTTTCACATATTCATCTTCATATAGGGGCAAAACGGTCATTTAAGTGCATATATTTCTTTGAGAAAAATTGATTGGAAATTTATATATATTTTTGTAGGAAAATGGTCTCAAATAGGAGTGGTTTCATGAAGAAATATGCATGCACAAAGAATATAAAGGAATGAAGATGGAAATAATTCAAAGTGAAGATCATGGAGGACCCCACCTACCTTAATGTACAAATTAAAGGCTAATGCACATGCTTTTGGACTTAATGGCTTCATGTACACTTAATGGGGGATTAAGACATGTTAATGATTACTTGGCCTCCACACTTCCTAAGGGGCATTTTGGGCATTCCCCCAAAAAGTGAATTAGGGTTTCATACATGTATAAATACCCATATGTTTCATGTAACATGATCTCTTCTCTTAGTCTCTGTTAGGCCTCCTTCTCTTTAGTTTAGTTTAGATCAAAAATAAAATGGAAGCTCCTCTTTCTCTTTTCATGGCTACTTAGCCATTTTTTATTTTATGTAATCTTTTTTATTTTATGCAATTTAATACATGCTCTTTCCTTTTCATGTTCATTTAGTTTCATGTTGTAGTGTAGATCTCTTTTATTTTATGCAAGTAGAATAATTTTTCCTTTCATTTTGCTCTCTTTTTCTCTTCTTGTTTAATGTTGTTTTCTACATCTGTTCATATAATAACAAATATGAGAGCTTAATCCCTTCAATTTAGGGGTAATGAAGCTCTCAAGTATGTAGATCCACCATTTTGTTGTTTATGCTCTCTTTTTGTGCTTAATGAGAATGATTGAAGTGGTTTAATGATGTTGTTTAGCTTTGAATTTGATAGTCTATGTTGTTTAATAGGCTATGCTTAAACAAACATGACACAAATTGCCTCTTCATCTAAATATGATTATGGCAAAGAAGTGAATGTTGAAATTGAAATTTGATAGCCTATATTTCTAAACAATAGTTAATAGGCTATGCTTAAAATAAATTTTGCTTTCAACTTTGTTGTCATATTTCATGAGAGTTAAATGTGTATTAGTGGTTGTGTTATAGTTTGATGGTTTATATTGAGCTAATTAATAGCACAAATATACCATACTTATGATAAGCACATCAACTAATTCACTAATGACAAGAAAAGAGAGATCATAAATTCATTTTGTTGATTTATATGATCTAGAGAGTGGATTTATCTCTAAATTGTTCTCTTAACTCTCATATTTTTATCATTTTCTTTTGCTAGTTTTTGTTAGTTTCTTACATTTCTAGCTATTCACTCTCGACTTCGGTATAATTTGATTGAATGGAATTTTAAAATCATCAATTCCCTATGGATCGACCCGTATTCGCCGCGTGCTACATTCGTACACCGTGCGCTTGCGGTTATTTTTATTTCTAAATTCGTTCGACGATTTTCTAAACCGATAGAATTTCCGTCGACGAACAGTAATGCTCGAGTCAGACCGAGTATTACTGATTTTCAGGTAAGGACATCCTGGAGCTCCGGAGGCGAGCTGGGTGGCAGGAACATGTAGAGTTTTTCCGCTGTATTATATTATTGTTAATCTGAGCCATGATAATTGTATAAATCTTGTTACTGTATATATGTGAAACTCTGATGTATATTAAATGAAATCGATAGACATAGTATTATTTTGTAAACTGTTATTATTTATTATTATATTTTATTCGCTGCGAATGTGAGATGTTGGTGTTTCTGTTCTTCTTCTTCTATCTCTTCTTCTTTTTCATAACTATCTGGAATTTTCGGCTTCGAAAATTCCGGGTCGTTACAGATGATTTACGAGATAATTATGAAGTGTTATAGAAAATAGTTGAACTCGCTAATTCTGCAATACTGGAGCTTAAAACATTTTATTCGGTTGTGATTGGTTTGATACTACTCCTAATGTAGGACTACATCATATACATAAAGATTATTCCCTTGTTAAGGTAAATCATTAAAAGATATAAATGAAACGATCCATTTGTGCTAGGGACATGAGAAATAAAAGATTATTATGCGCCTTGTCCTGTCATGGACAGCTAAAAGTACGACTAGTAGGTTGTCATTAAAATAAATTTCAATGGGGATATGATCATAATCGATGATCAGCCATGCCAAAATGATCCAGGGGACAATGAAAAACTCAAAGTAAAAAAAGATGCTTATGATATAGAACCGCTTGACAACGAAGTATTTGACAGAGTTGAATTAGGTGAGACATCAAGGTTGATTATGATGTTGAATATGATGATGATGATGATGATGTAAATGAAGATGTTAATAATGATGCTGACAATTGGTAGCTTATGCATAATTTATTGAATGACTGTTTTTATGTATGTATGTTATTCTTATATTTGTCTTTTTTGTGCCAAGTAAATGTACAATTTTTATATTTTGTGCTTATAAACATTTATATCGATAGTTGATTGATGGTATTGAATGTAAAAATCGATAAATTATCAACCAATTACAGTATGAAAATGGGTTTATCATTCTTTATTATATTGTATATATCTTATATGTATTAGTATAACATATATGTTTAGTCTATGACACCGACACAACCGTGGTGGTTTATCATCAAGTCAGGGTGGTTCACACTTAAAGGAGCACGACATCAATGAACATATGATGTCACTATTCATGTAGACTACAAATGCTCTTGTTGATGCTCCGTTTGATGGTACCAGTCCATTACCCATCTGTCTCATATGGAATCTTCCACCTCGTAGATCGACTTGATGTCTTTCCTAAAGAGCGACGATCCGGGTGAGTAATTACGTACACTCAAACACACACACATACACACACCCATATACATACATAAACGTACAATCATATGTGCACACATACACATACATACATATAAACATACAGACACTTATACATAATAATTTACTAACTAAATAGTCATACATTCATATAAGTGTGTGTGTACAGGTTTGATTTCAACGGCAATGGCGTATCTAATGCCATCTGTGATGGCTTGCTGGCATGCATCACGACATTTTGGCATTCATTCGACGCCATTCCCCCTTACGTGAAGAGAGTCATATGAAGAATTTCAGATAAAATAATTTTATTGCATAACACACTATATAAATATGTATATCATTTTGTTCATAATATATTAAATCTGCATTTTTGGAGGAAATTCTATTGAAAAGAGGGCTCTTTCTCAAAGGTATTGCATAGGGCTTGGACGGTTGCAGCAACAAAAAAACTATGAGTGGATATATTATGCATAGGAGTGTCAAGAAGCTTGCAGCCCATGCGTAGGAGATATATGAGCGGTTCTTGCGGTATTCGAAGTCAGAGGACTTCACGGCATTATCAAAAAAGAATTCGAAACGTAGGAATATAAATCCTCATTTTCATAAGGTGTCTCCAGGTCCTACATAGATCCTCAAAATGATCTAGTATGAATATATTTGTCAAATTTATTTAACACTAGAAAAAATTAAAATGGAGTTATATGATAGCGTACTTAATTCAAATTTTAGTACGTAGAGCAACACGATAAGCGAACATCTTAGCAACTCTTTTCCAGAACTCACAAGATTGAGTGATCGGGTGGGTTCACCTCCAATAGTTTGATGGATGATGCTTTCATCGAGTTTGCGATATGTTGTCCATAAAACTTAATACGTTTACATATTTACATATATATACATGTACAAAATTCTAATGAACACGTAATATGCAAAATAAACCCCCTAGCAAGGATTGACGAGCTGCAAAGTCAAGGTGTGGAGATCATTAGAGAAGTGGATGAAGATGTATTCCACACACTCACTAGAGTTGTTGCAAAGGGCTGGATCATAAGACTTGCTACAACAATATTCCTTGGGTACATAATATCTTAAACATCCATTATATACATGAGTACATATGCACGCCCAGGGGCATGCATCTAATCACAATCTGAAACAATTCAATAATGTGTTGTGTAGCATTGCTACAAAGCACATAAAGTACCGATACAGTAGAACATCCATTAATAACAAAACAATCACCATAGACAAATTCTTATAAACCTAATTTAGGAAGCGTAATTATCATTGCAACATATTACAGTAGTCATCCAAATTCTGATAGACAAAAAATGGGAAAACAAAAATAAAGAGAAGAGGTGCGTTGATTTTATTAATATGAAGAAAGAAAAAAACTAAATCGTCTATTCTATGACGATTGAATGAAAAAGAAATTACGATAAAAATAAGTCTAACATAATATAGCTAGTTCACTTGGTGATAGACAAAAAATGGGAAAACAAAAATAAAGAGAAGAGGTGCGTTGATTTTATTAATATGAAGAAAGAAAAAAACTAAATCGTCTATTCTATGACGATTGAATGAAAAAGAAATTACGATAAAAATAAGTCTAACATAATATAGCTAGTTCACTTGGTTAAAAAGACACAGTGATCCATCATTGTAGAAAAAATGGCATTGCATTGGTATAAAAAAATTAAAATAATAAGAGTATAAAATAGCAGTAAACAAATATGCATTCTGCATAGAAATCAATGATAAAAGAGAAATCAACATCAACAATTAAACAGAGGTCTAAATGTAAAGAAATGGTAAATATAAAAAAGTAACATCATGCATAGAAATACTCGGTTAAAAGTGTAGATTGTGCAATGCCTACTCTTAGATTCACTTAAAATAATGTATATGTAAATCACGCAAGTATCCTTATACACACACAAAAGTCTGTACTTGTAGCCATGAATAGATCTGCAATAAATGTTTAGAAATTATAATTCCAATGCATTTTTGTCAACTTACTTGACTAATTACAATTGAAAAAATCCTTCTTGTCACAAAGATAATTTAGTAAATAAATTATCCCAATAGTTTCTAAGCCGAGACATATGGAGGAGATCCGAGCTATGTGACATATTTGTGGACTTGCGTTTAATCACTTGGGATTTTGGAATTTTTATATAAAGTATATACTACATTTACTGTTATTGTTTTTGATGTTGATTGCTTTTTTATTTTTGACCTTGTTGTAAAGTTATAGTAATTAATGTTCCCCTCATTACCAGTTTATTATTACTTGCATACTTGTAAGGACGGATAAAATTTCTTGCTCAATCAGTCATTTGCACCTTCCATAAAGAATGTGAATAACCATACCTAGAAAGTAAACATATTAATGAATCAGTTGTTTGCTTTTGCAATCATCGAATAAAAGGTTATCTGTGTAATCTTCATACTTGCTCTACAGGTGAAACTCAACTTATTTTATTACTTAGATATGATGGTTTTGTGCCAACTTGGTACTTTTATTCATATATTCGCTTTGTGTGTTATACTTTAATATCACTTTATTACATTATTTCTAATATGATTTGGACTCAAGACAAATGCACCCTTTATTTTAGTATGTCTGATGCATGATTAAGAGTTTTTAACTAAATATTAACTCGATAACTTAGGCTCCAATTTAGTTACTGCATGTATCGTATTCCATCTTACAATTAGCACACAAAATGGCAACAATATCATTTAAAAATAATGTTCCATATTCATTATAAAGGAAGCAAACAATTGAATCCTTTGACTGCATGTATCATATTTCATGTTCCAATTAGCATATAAATTGGCAATAATAATTTTTTTCAGAAATAACGTTCCATATTTATTATAAAGGAATCGGAAAATTAAATCCTTTGATATAGCTAAATTAGTAAAGTTAATTCCTCCTGTCAACAGTTGAGATAAAATTTCTAACCAATTTGGATCAATGGTCACCTAATGCTCACCTTTTAAATACTTACAACCGAACAAATACAAAACTATATACATAGACAACATGTGAAACATGGGAGCATATGCAGTATATATATTGTATATTGCATATGCTCCCACATCTATATATATTAATGAAAAATGTGCAAGCTAAATAAGTGGCACGTAACCACCATTATAGTATATATATAGTTCATATGCAATATACATTTCACATCTCAAAGGTAACCTGCTATATAAATTAGAGTTCATATGCAGTATACAACATTTGGTGAACCTTGGATGTTTATACTGAACAATATGTAAGGGTCAACTTAAACTAATCGGTCATCCACATAAACACATGAACTATGTCATCTCACTTCAAATATATATGGTGCAAGTTGATGAATAGGGCAATTTTCATTGCAAAATAAAGCAATTGATGTATTAGCAGACTAAAAACTAACACAAAATTTAGTTATAACACATGAATCATCAAGGAACCAAAATTTTACTCGAAATATGAAGTACCAAAATTTTGTGCTTAATTCAAAATCACCATTGGTGATGTGAAGTTGAGGAAATTGATTTTTTTTCTTTAGTAATGAGAAGGGAGAATTAGTTGTTTATTAAATTTTGGGGTGATTTTGCAAAGATACATAAGCAGGATACATTAAAAATGCAAAAAGGGTATTCTGGAATATTGAAAAGACACGGTGGAATTCTATTGAATGAATTAATAGCGGAGATTAGAATACCAAATCAAAATGAATAAAAAAATTGCACAATAAGGATTGAAAGATATATTATTTTATCATTTAAAATGTGCACCATACACATTCCACAATATGTGGTCTAGTATTGCTAATAGATGGCTGAATTAAAATTAACGATAAGATATTTTTATTTCTATTTTGCTATTCAATTTATGTAATGAAAAGTAGATTAACATTAACAGAAACAACTTAGGTGATTGTCCAACTTTGGACTTAAATGCCATATAAATCAAAACATGAGACATGGTGGATTTACCATTGTCAAAATGAGAATTGCTCTATAACCTACCAATAGTTTTGATGAATTCTGTTTTTCATCCGCTGTGATGGGTAAAGATATGAATGTAAGAACAAGTGAAATTTTCATAAATAATATTGAAGTATGCATTCAATAACAATTGCGTGCTAACATCGTATTGTGTGATATGATTGACAAAATAATAAGATTGATAACCTATAATACTTGAATTGCATTTTCATTATAGCCAATTGGCCTAACTCTGTAATATACATTATGTAATGCTAATGGGCTGAAAATTGTGATTCTTTCATAGAAAAAATGAATTTCATAGCAATAATCTTTGGGCAAAAATATAGCAATAAGTAATTAAGATTGAGTTCACATGAAGATTCATAAAAAATGATCACCATTCATTTAGAATAACATTAAAAGGTTTAGCTTGCATACATTTTGTAACAATAATAACTAATATATGCAAAGCTATAAAGTACCTGACCATTTACTTTTGATCCCCACAGAAATATGTTTCCACATTCTCATCGGCACACCAAAATCATGGTCCCTCTAATGTTTTCAAAACTCTTGCATCCAATATTAGGCAAATAAAGAAAGCCAATTTTTCTCTAGAAAGTCAAGCAGTGTTAAATGGTCCCTTATTCCAACTCCCAACCTTTTGTATGTTATGTTTCTATTCGAACTAAATAATGTGAGTTCATCATTCAAAATATGTATGTTTAGTGAATGTTTATTAAAAATCAACTCATATAACGCAGTTAGAACTTTCACCAATGCAGTCGCATATGTCCGTATAGGATACTGAAGTTTACTATGGATTATGGTTCTTCTGACATGCTTGGATACTTACAAGTGATGAAAAACATTGAGCAAAGTATATTGTTCTTGGATACTTGCAGGTGATGAAAAATATTGAGCAAAGTATGTTGTGCTTGGATACTTGCAGGTGATGAAAAACATTGAGCAAAGTACATTTATTTCGACTCCAGACAGTAAGCACAAATTTAAATAACTATTTCCTACACATTATACAACTTACATATAATCAAACCAAGCTCAAAATAGAGATATATGTTTTCATCTAAGATAATTGAATAATTGACATACAAAAAACTTCCCAAATTCATTATCATGTAGAGGCATTGTTATGATGAATATGGGGCTATCATTTGAATATAAATGGAATAGATCTATATATCATTATTCATGATTAAGATCATAAAATTCTTGTAAACTCATAAAGCATCATTTCTAAAGCATCATGCTCACGTAGGGTTCCAAACATGATATGTGTTTATTAGAAGTAGAAGTTTAGAAATACTTAGTGTATGAATATATTTTACATTGTGATATACCATTGATGTATTCAAACTCATCATCGGAATATGAAAAAAATAACCACTTCATGAATTTATAGTATAAGCTGCCTTCTTCAAATCCATCTCCTCTCCGTCCAAATCTTGCAAAGCAAGCATCTTCATAGGCCCTGCTTCAAACTCTTCGTCGCCTCCATGCTAGCAAGCGCCACCGTAACAGTACTAATAATCAAAATCTCACAAGAAAGCGTGAACTACCTCAGTATCCTCCCATCTTTAGAATTCGACTCATCGGTCGAACTCATAATCACCATCAAATGTATCCTCCCACTCGACACTATGCCCCTTGAATTGTGTCTTCCCTCGAGAAACTCCAGAACCCTTTTAGCTTCAATCCCTTCGAGGTCGATGATGTTGGTTGTTCTTGAAGATCAGAAATCTATGTTTAATCATAGCCAATAATCAAAAATCTTTGAGAAGACATTGAATATGGAAGGGAAGAAAATTGATTTAGGATTTTTTGCAGTCAATGAGCCAAGAGAAATTAGGCTCTTTTTTATTTTGAAAAGACGAATAGAAGAGAGATATGGAGGATATTTCAAGAAATTCAAAAAGACATGGTCCAATTCAGTTGTCAGAGTTACTTTTATTAGTAGTAAAGATATATATAATATTAAGTATATATGTATGCAAAACCATATATATATATATCTGTGTGTGTTTGGTATACACTCACACGCATACACACCCATACGAATGCTCAGTATAATCCCAACAAAGGTAAATAAATTAAACAAATATATAAGTTAAATTACCCAATAAATTAAACAAATGTATGTATAATTGAGTTAAATTATAAATTTTGTTTCAATAAATTACACAAGAGTATGTTTGTAAAAGTTAAATTACTCAATAAATTAAATATCCACGTGTGTATATATATTTGTATATACACATATACATTTATACATACACACACATACATAAATAAATATATATATATATAAATTAAATCACATAGAAAATTTAAAAAAATATATAAGTTAAATC
This sequence comes from Allium cepa, assembly GCA_030765085.1. Lineage (NCBI taxonomy): Eukaryota > Viridiplantae > Streptophyta > Magnoliopsida > Asparagales > Amaryllidaceae > Allium > Allium cepa. Next base: position 33,340,089 of record CM060929.1, read on the forward strand.
ACTCAATCAATTAAACAAATATATGATTAATGAAAATCCAATAATTTTGTTTCAATAAATATGTAATAGCCCAAATTTTTAACAAGTATTTTTCACTTGTATTTTTAAAACTTTAGGGTTTATTATATAAAAATCTAAATTTTAAAGTGATTATAAAAAAAACAATTGACCAAATTTTTAGTTAAATAATAAGATCTCTGAAATTTTGACGTGGTTAAGAATTAACTTCAATTGGAAATTTGGGTTTTTTTGTCAAAGATGGTAAATAACTTAATTTCTAGCAAAATCAAGTTTTGATTAAGAAATAAGATTTGAAAAAAATTTAGTGTATAAATAAACTATTAAATTACGCGTTAAAAATGCGTGTTATTGATGGAATATTTTTTAACTTATATTTACTACATAAGAGAACGCGTAAATTTAAAAAGCGTCACTTTTATTATGAAACTTGTGACGACCGCCCATGACTCCCGCACGGAAACAAGGGAATGGTGCGCTGAAAGTGTGCCAGGCAACCATGAGTGACCGTCAAGGGTAAAACATTTCAGACTCTATCGTAAAACTCACAGCGCATGGATAAAATACAATAGAGAAATATAATATAGTGAAGCTCCCATAGAACAGAATATCATCATCTAATCATAATAGCTTTATACATGGTCTGAATCATGAATACAAGAAGCCTCACTACATAGCACTCAGAGTAATCAACAAACAACGGAATATCCAGTACATAGAATATGAAAATAATATGTAAAGCCTCCTGCTCGCCTTCGTCATCATCAACGTGAGCCACTAAGATCAGCACCTGCCACCTGTCACCTAGTCTGCCCATCCCAACATGGATGAACAGCCCAAGGTAATAAGAGAAGACATAAAACCTTGAGTCAGACAATGTCTTAGTGAGCGGTAAATCAACTATCAAACATACCAAAAGAGCATAAGGGATAAAAGGAATAGGAACCAAACCATCCCACTCCACCTCTTTCTAGGTGATAGCCCCCAGACACATACTAAGAAGAAGCAAGCATAACATAGCAGATAATTAAGGTAAAGCAATAATCACTCGAGCCAAGGACGATGTTTTTCCAAATACAAACCCCCAAGGCCTAAACCAAGATCAGATAAGCACCCAGAAAACACCGCTCTTGAGACCGAATGATAATACAACCAAACATCCATGACTCTGGCTATCACTGTTATCCTTGCCTTGATTTCACCGTTAGTTGAATGACCACCTGTCAAGGGCTAATGGTGACCCCGGTTTTAGACATAACTCCGCACGTCATCATGACCCGTGCCTAAGCCGAACGCATCAGCCCAGGGTACTAGCACGTCATCGTGACCCGTGCTTGGAACGTCATCGTGACCCGTTCCAACGTACCCTTGCTTTGAGTATGCTAGAACCTTCAACAACGATGAGATCTTAGCCTCCTAGTCATCCTCCTTGACGACTCTTTCCATACTAGCTCAAGCGCCTCTCAAGCTAACCATTATCCATCCCAACTCGGACCGCATCACCGAGTTATAACTTCGCACGTCGTCATGACCCGTGCTTGGAACGTCATCATGACCCGTCCCATCTCAACATATGCCTTGCCCCATCACATCATAGCAAAGTCCCATCTCAATATCATGCTTTGCCTTCTCGCATTATGGCAAGGTTCCACATCATCGAATCCATCCATATGAGCTTCCACATCCGCTTCATATGCTACAGGCAGCTTTCACCATTCAAGAGCCTTTCCACTTAGCTTTTGAATCGCCATCGACCTTACTTGTCCAAGTCAAGTAATAGATCAACTAATCAATCAAATCAAACATTAATCCAAGCAATCAATCATTCAACAAGATCTACATAGAAAATCAAGTAATCAAACATGATCTAAATAGGCATTTATAATTACAATGGCAATTTCGTAAATAAATGAGCATAGATCTAACATACATGAATCATGGGTCTTTAGCATAGATCTAACAAATATAAATCATGGGTTTTTTCTCTACAACTAGATGAATGAACTTGCAAAGGTAAACATCTTCATAAGTAATGGATCTACACTTGGATCTAAGGAAGAATGCATAAAATCACTATCTACAACACTCCAACAAACCACCAATCCAATACACTCCTTTGGGTCCGCGTGAGAGATAACTACCACTCACCAAATCACCCAAACACTTCAAAAACTAATCACTTCAGATCTGGACAGCGAAGATCCAAGCTTGATTTGTCGAAATCCCGCTTGAAATGATGAAATCTAGCTTCGTTGGATGAAGATCTTCAACTTTGGCTCTCGGATCTTCAATCTCGATCTTCGATCTTGGATGGATGTTAGAACTAGATTGGAATGGAGAAAAGGAGATGAAGAAATGTTGTAGTCGAGCTCTCAAAATGGCAGCACTTCGTCGCTTCGAAATCCGGTGCCAAAAAGTGAACCAAACCCCTCTATTTATAGGCTGGAACGCCCCTTAGGTCGCTCGCTTTTAGGTCGCTCACGACTTAACTATTGCCGACCTACGACCTAACAGCCCCACACGACCTAACCAACACGGCCTAACGACTTACGACCTAACAACCCCACACGACCTAACCAACACGGCCTAACGACTTACGACCTAACAACCCCACACGACCTAACCAACACGGCCTAACGACTTACGACCTAACAACCCTACACGACCTAAGACACAACGTCCCAACACGCGCGACTCAACATGTTCGCGACCTAACTCGCACGCGAGTTACGACCTAACGACTTAACTATGTTGCCGACTCAACACAGGCACGACTCAACACAGGATCACACGACTTAACTATAAGACGACCTAAAACACACACGACTCAAGCCTTAGGTCGTTCACGACCTAACACTAAACCGACCCAACGACTCAACGAAGCCACGACCCATCACTAAGTCGTTCACACGACTCAGCGACCTAACTACAACACATACCATCCACTAGGTCGTTACTTCCTATAGGTCGCTACAACTATTAGGTCGCTCATTCCTCTAAGCAGCTCACCACTAGGTCGCTCCCCACTAGGTCGTTAGAATCCTTAACCCGCTAACTACCTTAACTCGTTAACCCGCTAGCTTCCTTAGGTCGTTCCAAAACTCCTCCGACCTAACCAAGAGCCGATCTAAGGACCCTATGCAACCGAGTTAACTTCCTTACGAGCTATCTTTTACACGACTTAGGCTATGGATGACATAAACAACACTAACGACCTAATAATTCTACGATTATATCGACACGTAAAATACGGGTCGTTACATTCTCTCCCCCTTAGGAATTTCGCCCCCGAAATTCCAAACAAACAAGAGCAACCAAAACTATTCTGCATGCCTACCATCCATAGCAATCAACAAACCATGCATCCAATTCTAGCCTAGCATGCAGAATTCTAGGATCGGATCAAGTTACAAATTCATGAGATGTCACGACACCTTAGGGCTATACCTTGAAGAGTTCAGGATGAGCTGCCTTCATCCTCTCTTCCTCCTCCCATGTACAGTCGTTAACATCATCACTCCATTGTACCTTGAGCAACGTAATCGTCTTCCTCCTAAGCTGTTTCGTGTCAGTTTCAACAACACGAAGCGGCTTACGAGGTTTCGTAACCACTGGATCAACCTCCAAGTTTTCACAGCTATCAGCAGAAACCACCGTATTTGAGTCACGCACATACTTCCGTAGATAAGATACATGAAACACATTGTGCACACCTGCCATCTTTTCCGGTAACTCCAATCTATAAGCGAGCTTTCCAATTCGCTCGATAATCGGGAATGGTCCAACAAATCTCAGAGTCAATTTTCCTTTCTTCCCGAATCTAATGACATTCTTCAGTGGAGAAATCTTCACAAAAACCATATCGCCTACGTCGAATTCCAAATCCTTACGACGATTATCGGCATAACTTTTCTGACGATCTTGGGCTGCTTTCATTCGTTGCCGAATGATCTCTATACAATCCGAAGTCTGTCGAATCATCTCTGGCCCAAGTATCAGCTTTTCTCCAGTTTCCAACCAACATGTCGGAGAGTTACACGGTCTTCCATACAGCGCTTCATACGGTGCCATACCAATGCTTGACTGGTAACTGTTATTGTACGCAAACTCCACCAAATGAAGATGATCTTCCCACGATCCTCCGAAATCCAAAACACAAGCTCTGAGAAGATCTTCCAAAACTCGGTTGACTCTCTCAGTCTGACCATCTGTTTGGGGATGATAAGCTGTACTCAAACACAACTTGGTTCCCAAAACTTCCTGGAAACTCTTCCAAAATCCACTGGTGAACAATGGGTCTCGATCGCTCACTATACTCTTCGGAATACCATGGAATCGAACTATCCACTTAACATACAACTCAGCCAACTTCGATGCAGTCCTAGTCGATCGAACAGGAATGAATCTTGCACTCTTAGTCAACCGATCTACGATGACCCAAATCCCTTCATTTCCCGCCTTGGTTCTAGGTAGGCCATCGATAAAATCCATCGACACTTGCTCCCACTTCCATGTAGGAACCTCTAATGGCTGAAGTAATCCACTTGGCCTTTTCTGTTCAGCTTTTACCAACTGACAGTTCATACATTTGGAAATAAAATTTCCAACGTCCTTCTTCATACCTTCCCAGTAATAGGTTCTCTTCATATCCCGATACATCTTATTTCCACCTGGATGAATTGTCAACTTCGAGTGATGACTTTCCCTCAGAACTTCATCTCTCAATCCATCTATATCGGGAACAACCAGTCGTCCTTGCTTCCGAAGCCAACCCTCTCGGTCGACTTCGAATCTTCTATCCTTTTCTGGGTCCAATCCAGATTTCAAATCTCGGATAATCTTGACAAGCTTATCGTCTCGCTTTTGGCCCTCGCCAATCCTTTCCACAAGAGTAGGTCTTATCGATAAGTTTGCCAACATTTCAGGTTCCAATTCACATCTAGGCCTGAAGTCAAATCCAGCCAAATACTCGAGACTCTTCCATTCCGAAAACATGGCTCCCAATCCGACATGTCTTCGACTTAACGCATCAGCCACTGCGTTACCTTTTCCCGGAGTATAGGCTATACCAAAATCATACGATGCCAAGAACTCTAGCCACCGTTGCTGTCGAAGATTCAAATCCTTTTGAGAGAACAGATACTTCAACGACTTATGATCTGTAAACAACTCGAATCTAACTCCCAATAGATAATGTCTCCACATCTTCAAAGCAAATACGATCGCCGCTAACTCCAAATCATGAGTCGGATAATTCCTTTCATGCGGCTTCAGTTGTCGACTTGCATGTGCAACAACTCTATCCTTTTGCATTAGCACTGCTCCAAGTCCAGTACCACATGCATCGGTGTAAACCACCATCTCATCATTCCCACTTGGAATAGTCAAAACAGGAGCACTTGTTAGTCGCTCTTTTAGGATTACGAAAGCTTGCTCACACTTATCATCCCATCTGAACACTTGGTTCTTCTTCGTCAATCCTGTTAATGGTGCAGCTATCTTGGAAAAGTCTTTGATAAACCGTCGATAATATCCAGCTAATCCAAGAAAACTTCTCACATCGGATGCATTCTTAGGTCTAACCCAATCCTGGATCGCTGCCATCTTAGCGGGATCAACCGCTATTCCATTTCCAGAGATAACATGGCCTAAAAATCTCACTTCACTCTTCCAGAAGTGACACTTCGAAAACTTAGCCTTCAGCTGATGTTTCCGTAAGATTTCCAAAACAATACGCAAGTGCGTCTTGTGCTCTTCCTCAGTTCTGGAATAAATCAGAATATCATCCACGAACACAAGCACGAACTTATTCAACTGATCTCTGAACACTCTATTCATAAGATCCACAAAATATGCTGGTGCGTTAGTCAATCCAAACGGCATTACCAGCCACTCATAGAAACCGGATGGTGTCCTAAAAGCAGTCTTCGACACACTATCCTTCGCCACTCTCAACTGGTGAAATCCCGTTGCCAAATCCATCTGAGAAAACACCTTAGCCTCGTGGAGCTGATCAAACAAGTCATCTATTCTCGGCAATGGATACTTGTTCTTCTTAGTCACCTTATTCAACTCACGATAATCCACACACAACCTCAACGATCCATCTGCTTTGGTTGCGAACACAACTGGTGCACCCCATTCGGACACACTACGCCGAATGAATCCTTTCCGCAAAAGGTCATCAACTTGCACCTTCAACTCTTGTTGCTCCCTAGGCGCCATCCGCCTAAGAGGCATCACAACAGGTCTGGCTCCCTCAACTAGATCGATACGAAACTCGATCTCCCTATGCGGCGGTAATCCTTTGACTTCGTCAAAGACATCCTCAAATCTATTCACAATAGGCACCGATGACAGTCCATCCCGTGGAACAACCAGCGAATACATGAAGCTCATGAAGACGCCTTCCTCATGCTTACATCGTATTACAACCTTTCGCCCTTCCACATTCCCGACTGTCACCTCTAGCCTCTCACAATCAATCCTTGCCGCATACTTCCTAAGCCAGTCCATACCCAAAATAATTTCGAACCCCGCAAAGTTCAGAATAAAACAATCACAAACGAAAGAGCAATCATGACTCGATATAACTAGACCACGGCATAGCATACACAAACAAGACGAACCCTCAACTGGATTAGTCACAACCAATGGCCTATCAACAATATCCGGTTCCAAACCTAACCGGCCTACAAGATCATCACAAACAAAAGAATGCGACGCTCCAGTATCAAACAACACTCTAACTGGAATACCACAAATGGAAAGAGTACCTTGAACCACCACACTCTTCCCTTTCTCTTCAGCAGTAAGAGCTTTTGAAAACGATGGCACAGCTCCCAAAGCATAAGCTTGCACAATCTGCCTGTCCTTCCTCGGTTCTGGACAATCTTTCCTGAAATGCCCTGGCTTGTCACAGTTGTGGCATTTTGCCGGCGCCTTTGGATTCCTACAATCCTTGGAGAGATGGCCCTTCTGCTGGCAATTATAGCAAGTCATTTCGCCCCTCGGCTTCTTCTGGCCATCCTTACCCTTCTGTTGCTGTTGCTTCCTCTTCTTGTTTCCACCCTTCTGTGGCTTAAACCCTTCCTTGGTTACAGCAACAACAGAACTCTCCCTAGGAAATAAATTCTCATGCCTGAGAGCTTTCTCCACAAGTTTCTCAAACGGATCATCCAGATGATCCACCAACTGTCTTCCAAGATAAGCATCCAAACCGGTCACAAACTTCTCATTCTTCTGATAGGGAGAATCAATATACGATCTGGCATACTTGGACAAAGCTTCAAACTCAGAAACATACTCAAGAACGGGTCTTCCACCTTGCTTGAGCTCCACAAACTTTTTAAACAAGACAGATTTCTGAGCCGTAGAGATGAACTTAGCTTCAAATCTGACTTGGAATTTCTCCCAAGTAATCTCTTCCTCTGGAGTATCGATGGTGATAGAGTTCCACCAATCAGAAGCTCTCCATTGAAGCTGTCTTGATGCAAGCTTCCTCTTAGTTGCATCCTCAATCCCCAAATCTCCAAAGATCCTTCTACAAGCATCTATCCATCTTTGGACTTCAATGGTCGATTCCGTTCCCAAGAAAACCTTCCCTCCAAGAGCAGTATAGTCCTTACAAAGCTTAGCAAAATCCACTGGTCTTGGAGCTTGAACTTGAACTCCAACATCTACTGATGGCCCCGAGGCTGGTATCCTTCTCATGATTGAAGTCATCATGGCCTCAAACATAGGAGCATAATCAACAGCTTCCCTAGCAGCACGGCCTTCCCTAGCAGCTGGTCTCCCCCTTCGACTCATCCTCAATATCTACAAAAAGGAATGACTTAGAACACCTTGAGAAACAACTGCATAAGGAGTTCAAATCCTTCTAAACTACTATATTATTTATAGTAATCATCCATCAAAATACAATTACATCTCTCATACGCAGTTACGTCAGCGAGCGTTGGCTAAAAATCGATTAACCAAAGCTCTGATACCAAATGTGACGACCGCCCATGACTCCCGCACGGAAACAAGGGAATGGTGCGCTGAAAGTGTGCCAGGCAACCATGAGTGACCGTCAAGGGTAAAACATTTCAGACTCTATCGTAAAACTCACAGCGCATGGATAAAATACAATAGAGAAATATAATATAGTGAAGCTCCCATAGAACAGAATATCATCATCTAATCATAATAGCTTTATACATGGTCTGAATCATGAATACAAGAAGCCTCACTACATAGCACTCAGAGTAATCAACAAACAGCGGAATATCCAGTACATAGAATATGAAAATAATATGTAAAGCCTCCTGCTCGCCTTCGTCATCACCAACGAGCCACTAAGATCAGCACCTGCCACCTGTCACCTAGTCTGCCCATCCCAACATGGATGAACAGCCCAAGGTAATAAGAGAAGACATAAAACCTTGAGTCAGACAAAGTCTTAGTGAGCGGTAAATCAACTATCAAACATACCAAAAGAGCATAAGGGATAAAAGGAATAGGAACCAAACCATCCCACTCCACCTCTTTCTACAGTGATAGCCCCCAGACACATACTAAGAAGAAGCAAGCATAACATAGCAGATAATTAAGGTAAAGCAATAATCACTCGAGCCAAGGATGATGTTTTCCAAATACAAACCCCCAAGGCCTAAACCAAGATCAGATAAGCACCCAGAAAACACCGCTCTTGAGACCGAATGATAATACAACCAAACATCCATGACTCTGGCTATCACTGTTATCCTTGCCTTGATTTCACCGTTAGTTGAATGACCACCTGTCAAGGGCTAATGGTGACCCCGGTTTTAGACATAACTCCGCACGTCATCATGACCCGTGCCTAAGCCGAACGCATCAGCCCAGAGTACTAGCACGTCGTCGTGACCCGTGCTTGGAACGTCATCGTGACCCGTTCCAACGTACCCTTGCTTTGAGTATGCTAGAACCTTCAACAACGATGAGATCTTAGCCTCCTAGTCATCCTCCTTGACGACTCTTTCCATACTAGCTCAAACGCCTCTCAAGCTAACCATTATCCATCCCAACTCGGACCGCATCACCGAGTTATAACTTCGCACGTCGTCATGACCCGTGCTTGGAACGTCATCATGACCCGTCCCATCTCAACATATGCCTTGCCCCATCACATCATAGCAAAGTCCCATCTCAATATCATGCTTTGCCTTCTCGCATTATGGCAAGGTTCCACATCATCGAATCCATCCATATGAGCTTCCACATCCGCTTCATATGCTACAGGCAGCTTTCACCATTCAAGAGCCTTTCCACTTAGCTTTTGAATCACCATCGACCTTACTTGTCCAAGTCAAGTAATAGATCAACTAATCAATCAAATCAAACATTAATCCAAGCAATCAATCATTCAACAAGATCTACATAGAAAATCAAGTAATCAAACATGATCTAAATAGGCATTTATAATTACAATGGCAATTTCGTAAATAAATGAGCATAGATCTAACATACATGAATCATGGGTCTTTAGCATAGATCTAACAAATATAAATCATGGGTTTTTTCTCTACAACTAGATGAATGAACTTGCAAAGGTAAACATCTTCATAAGTAATGGATCTACACTTGGATCTAAGGAAGAATGCATAAAATCACTATCTACAACACTCCAACAAACCACCAATCCAATACACTCCTTTGGGTCCGCGTGAGAGATAACTACCACTCACCAAATCACCCAAACACTTCAAAAACTAATCACTTCAGATCTGGACAGCGAAGATCCAAGCTTGATTTGTCGAAATCCCGCTTGAAATGATGAAATCTAGCTTCGTTGGATGAAGATCTTCAACTTTGGCTCTCGGATCTTCAATCTCGATCTTCGATCTTGGATGGATGTTAGAACTAGATTGGAATGGAGAAAAGGAGATGAAGAAATGTTGTAGTCGAGCTCTCAAAATGGCAGCACTTCGTCGCTTCGAAATCCGGTGCCAAAAAGTGAACCAAACCCCTCTATTTATAGGCTGGAACGCCCCTTAGGTCGCTCGCTTTTAGGTCGCTCACGACTTAACTATTGCCGACCTACGACCTAACAGCCCCACACGACCTAACCAACACGGCCTAACGACTTACGACCTAACAACCCCACACGACCTAACCAACACGGCCTAACGACTTACGACCTAACAACCCCACACGACCTAAGACACAACGTCCCAACACGCGCGACTCAACATGTTCGCGACCTAACTCGCACGCGAGTTACGACCTAACGACTTAACTATGTTGCCGACTCTGTGACGACCGCCCATGACTCCCGCACCAAAACAAGGAAATAATGCGCTGAAAGGCGTGCCAGGCAGCCATGGACGATAGTCAGGGTAAAACAAAACAAAAGAATCTCTATCGTACAACTCACAGCGCATGGATAAAATACAATAGAGAAATATAATATAGTGAAGCTCCATAGAACAGAACATCATCATATAAGCATCACAGTAGTTTTATACAATCATCTACTCAAATCCATACATGAAAGCCTCACTACAAATCACTCAACCAAATACAGCAGCGGATACCCAGTACATATAGTAAGAAAACTAATATGCAAAGCCTCCTGCTCGTCTTCGTCATCTTCATCGTAGAACTCCTAGCACAGCACCTGTCACCTGCTACCTAGTCTGCCCATCCCAACATGGATGAACAGCCCAAGGTAATAAGAGGAGACATAAAACCTTGAGTCAGACAAAGTCTTAGTGAGCAGTAAATTAACTATCAAACATACCAAAAGAGCATAAAGGATAAAAGGAATAGGAACCAAACCATCCCACTCCACCTCTTTCTACAGTGATAGCCCCAGACATACACTAAGGAGAAGCAAGCATAACAACATAGACAATTAAGGTAAAGCAAATACCACTCGAGTCAAGGACGATGTTTTCCAAATACAAACCCCCAAGGCCTAAACCAAGATCAGATAAGCACCCAGAAAACACCGCTCTTGAAGCCGAATGATAATACAACCAAACATCCATGACTCTGGCTATCACTGTTATCCTTGCCTCGATTTCACCGTTAGTTGAATGACCATCTATCAAGGGCTAATGGTAACCCCGGTTCTAACCATAACTCCGCACACTGCCTTGTGCCTAGGACTTATCTACTTTGCCCAGAGTACTCAACTACCTACCTGTAGTCTTTTGGGTGTCCCGACTACCTTCCTGTAGTCGTTATGGGCGCCCCATGTACTCTTGCTTTTGAGCATGCTAGAACCTTCAACAACGACGAGATCCAAGCCTCCTAGCCATCCTTCTTGACGACTATCCTCATACAAGCTCAAGCTACCTCTTGAACAATCCATTATCAACCAACTTGAACTACTCTTCAAGTTATCAACATGCTTGGAATGATCCCTGCTTGGATTAAGCCAAGACTCACATCATACTTCGCTTCATCGCATCAAAGCAAAGTCTCAACTCAACAACATGGTTTGCCTCATCAAATCATGGCAAAGTCCCATCTCAACATCATCCAATCTATACATATGAGCTTCAACATCCGCTACATATGCCTTAAGCAGCTTTCACCATTCAAGAGCCTTCTTCCATAGCTTTTGAATCCTCTTTCATCATCTTGTTCCAAATCAACTACTAGCTAACTTGGAAACAATCAAATCAATCATACATTCAAATAATCAATCATTCAAACAAGATCTATTAAGCAATTTAAGCAATATCAACTATAATGGCAATTTCGTAAATAAACGAGCAAAAGTCCAACATATGTGAAATCATGGTTTTTAGCATAGATCTATCAATTATAAAACATGGGTTTTGTCTCTAATGCTTATTAAACAAACTTGCATAAGTAAACATCTTCAAAAACCATGGATCTAGACTTAGATCTAAGAAAAATGCATGAAATCTCTAACTTTAACACCCAAACATGCCACCAATCCAATATACTCCTTTGGATCCGCGTGAGAGATAACTACCACTCACCAAATCACCAAAACAACCTAAAATCAATCAACTTCAGATCTGGACAGCAAGGACTTGAGCTTGATCCGGAGAAATTTCACTCGAAACGGTGAAATCTAGCTTCTTCGGATGAAAATCTTCAACTTTGGCTCTTGATCTTTGATCTTGATCTTCAATCTTCAATGGATGTTAGCACTTGATAGAAGTAGAGAAAGAAGTGAAGAAAATACCGAAGTCGAGTTCCAAAATGGCAGCACTTCGTCGCTTCGAAATCCGGTGCCAAAAAGTGAGCCAAACCCCTCTATTTATAGGCTGGAATCCCCCTTAACTCGGCCAACTTCTTAACTCGGAGCTCGCTATTAGGTCGTCCCCGACTCATCCTTGCCGACTCATCCTTGCCGACTCACGACCTAAGCGAACTCCTAGCACAGCACCTGTCACCTGCTACCTAGTCTGCCCATCCCGACATGGATGAACAGCCCAAGGTAATAAGAGGAGACATAAAACCTTGAGTCAGACAAAGTCTTAGTGAGCAGTAAATTAACTATCAAGCATACCAAAAGAGCATAAAGGATAAAAGGAATAGGAACCAAACCATCCCACTCCACCTCTTTCTACAGTGATAGCCCCAGACATACACTAAGGAGAAGCAAGCATAACAACATAGACAATTAAGGTAAAGCGAATACCACTCGAGTCAAGGACGATGTTTTCCAAATACAAACCCCCAAGGCCTAAACCAAGATCAGATAAGCACCCAGAAAACACCGCTCTTGAAGCCGAATGATAATACAACCAAACATCCATGACTCTGGCTATCACTGTTATCCTTGCCTCGATTTCACCGTTAGTTGAATGACCATCTGTCAAGGGCTAATGGTAACCCCGGTTCTAACCATAACTCCGCACACTGCCTTGTGCCTAGGACTTATCTACTTTGCCCAGAGTACTCAACTACCTACCTGTAGTCTTTTGGGTGTCCCGACTACCTTCCTGTAGTCGTTATGGGCGCCCCATGTACTCTTGCTTTTGAGCATGCTAGAACCTTCAACAACGACGAGATCCAAGCCTCCTAGCCATCCTTCTTGACGACTATCCTCATACAAGCTCAAGCTACCTCTTGAACAATCCATTATCAACCAACTTGAACTACTCTTCAAGTTATCAACATGCTTGGAATGATCCCTGCTTGGATTAAGCCAAGACTCACATCATACTTCGCTTCATCGCATCAAAGCAAAGTCTCAACTCAACAACATGGTTTGCCTCATCAAATCATGGCAAAGTCCCATCTCAACATCATCCAATCTATACATATGAGCTTCAACATCCGCTACATATGCCTTAAGCAGCTTTCACCATTCAAGAGCCTTCTTCCATAGCTTTTGAATCCTCTTTCATCATCTTGTTCCAAATCAACTACTAGCTAACTTGGAAACAATCAAATCAATCATACATTCAAATAATCAATCATTCAAACAAGATCTATTAAGCAATTTAAGCAATATCAACTATAATGGCAATTTCGTAAATAAACGAGCAAAAGTCCAACATATGTGAAATCATGGTTTTTAGCATAGATCTATCAATTATAAAACATGGGTTTTGTCTCTAATGCTTATTAAACAAACTTGCATAAGTAAACATCTTCAAAAACCATGGATCTAGACTTAGATCTAAGAAAAATGCATGAAATCTCTAACTTTAACACCCAAACATGCCACCAATCCAATATACTCCTTTGGATCCGCGTGAGAGATAACTACCACTCACCAAATCACCAAAACAACCTAAAATCAATCAACTTCAGATCTGGACAGCAAGGACTTGAGCTTGATCCGGAGAAATTTCACTCGAAACGGTGAAATCTAGCTTCTTCGGATGAAAATCTTCAACTTTGGCTCTTGATCTTTGATCTTGATCTTCAATCTTCAATGGATGTTAGCACTTGATAGAAGTAGAGAAAGAAGTGAAGAAAATACCGAAGTCGAGTTCCAAAATGGCAGCACTTCGTCGCTTCGAAATCCGGTGCCAAAAAGTGAGCCAAACCCCTCTATTTATAGGCTGGAATCCCCCTTAACTCGGCCAACTTCTTAACTCGGAGCTCGCTATTAGGTCGTCCCCGACTCATCCTTGCCGACTCATCCTTGCCGACTCACGACCTAAGCGACCCCATACGACCCAACACTCTGCCGACCTATACGACTCAACTACCTACGACTTATCCCCAAGACGCCGACCCAACTACACAACACATACAGGGTTACACGACCTAGTTCCTGCCGACCTAAGCCAAAGCCTTATCCCGACCTAACACGTATGCACGACTCAAAGGCCTAAGTCCCCAACGACTTATCTACTAAGTCGGCCCACCGACCTAACAACACAAGGGATAACGTACTCTACCGACCCAATCCCTGAGTCGCCCCACGACTCATCTCCAAGCCTAACCGAGACAACAACCTAGCTACACAACGGCTCTACGACTCAACGCTTCAATCAAACACGGCCGACTCAACCCTTTGCCGACTCAAGCCAACGACTCAACAACACGCTAACTCGGCCATACGAGTTAACTTTTAAGCCGGCCTCCTATGAGTCGTAACCCGTACACGACTCATCCCTTGACCCCTATCTCGCCTCTCATCTTAAGTCGGTAACCCCTATGCCGTTCTAACTCTTAACTCGGTCCAAATCCCTATCCAGTTAACTCCTATAGCTCGGCCCCTACCTTAGGTCGGCCATACGACCTAAACTTCCTTAGGTCGGTTATGCGACCTAGACTCAACTCGGCAACTCTAGACTCAGTCACGAGTTAACTCCATAACTCGTTCCAACTTATGAGTCGGTCACGACTCAATACTCCAACACACGAGTTACTCTCCATATGACTCAGGCTAGAGACAACACAAACAACACTAACAACCTGTAAATTCTACGATTTATCGACACGTAAAAATACGGGTCGTTACAGACTCAACACAGGCACGACTCAACACAGGATCACACGACTTAACTATAAGACGACCTAAAACACACACGACTCAAGCCTTAGGTCGTTCACGACCTAACACTAAACCGACCCAACGACTCAACGAAGCCACGACCCATCACTAAGTCGTTCACACGACTCAGCGACCTAACTACAACACATACCATCCACTAGGTCGTTACTTCCTATAGGTCGCTACAACTATTAGGTCGCTCATTCCTCTAAGCAGCTCACCACTAGGTCGCTCCCCACTAGGTCGTTAGAATCCTTAACCCGCTAACTACCTTAACTCGTTAACCCGCTAGCTTCCTTAGGTCGTTCCAAAACTCCTCCGACCTAACCAAGAGCCGATCTAAGGACCTTATGCAACCGAGTTAACTTCCTTACGAGCTATCTTTTACACGACTTAGGCTATGGATGACATAAACAACACTAACGACCTAATAATTCTACGATTATATCGACACGTAAAATACGGGTCGTTACAAAACTGGGCATGTGTTTTGCATCGGTTTTTCACGCGTCTAAATTTATTACCTTGGATATAAATAATCAAATAAATCAGTATACATGCATTTTAAGTGGGAAAGGAATAAATTTTCTTTCCGTTGACTCCACTTATTTAATAAATAAAACCTATTGATTTTACAATAACGATCAAATCAAATATTCTTTTCCGTTTCTTTACTCTAAGAATCAACACTTTTCTTTGTTCAATTTTATAAACGTTCGCCAATTTTCTATTTTTCTGGACTGTTAAAACAACACAATAATTTTACCTTAGCTATAAAATGGATTATCTACCTTTTAAAGTTAAGTAATATTTTGAATAATACATTTCTTTGTCAATGGTAAATAGATCAGAAGAAAAAAATGTAAACAAATTATATTCCATTTAAGTAGTAAATTTTAAATTTCTTTTATAGTGTATAAATGAACTGGGTAATTACGCGTTTAAAGGGCGTGTAAATTTAGGGTATAAATACCGTATATATATAAGAAAACGTATAGAATTTTAATCTGTTATTTCAGTATATTTTGGGCATAAAATATTATGGCTATGGTACACATTCTTAAAAATATGACCTTAGTTGTAAATGAGTAATTTATCGGTGGCATGGGATTTAGAGGGAAGGAATTGTCTAGCGTTCAAATCAAGTATGTGGCCTCTAATTCAATGCATTGCTTTAAAAAGTTGATTTCCATAGATTTTTGCCATTCAACAAAATTTATTTCTTGCATTTTTTTCAAAACACAATTTTCTCCTAAATCTCAGTCATGCGCAGTATCCATTCTCCTATCTGCTTGCCTATTTCATATGCGTTTTTCTCTTTACCTATATTTCTTACGTTATTTTTCTCTTTCCAGTAAAAATTTAATTCCCAATTTATATATATTTTAATTTGATCAAATCATTTCCAAAATGCAAAAGAATAAATGAAAGTTTCACTTTGTTTAAGGATAACTCTAATTGGAATTTAAATAAAAATTGGATTATATACTTGCTTTAAAATTTGTAATATTTGGTCCATTTGGATAATAAATCGGCTTTTAATGGTAATAAGAATCAGAGGGAGATGTAACCAAAGTTTTATCTTTTTAATTTAGTAATAAATGTTAAGAATTTATAGCATATTAATAAACTGATAATTTCGCATTTAAGAAGGTACGATATTTAATGGTATAAATAACGTATATAGGAAAACGTATTGATAATAAAAATCAACGCATTCAATTTGCTTTAAATTTGGTATAAATTTTTGTCTAGTAAAACTTTGCTGTTTCTTTATAAATCAATGCTGATTATAAAAATTTCAAATCCATGTACAACTTCATTTGGTTAATAGGTATATAATCTGTGATTTCCTTTTACCATTCTCAGCAATAAATTCTTACTGTTTCTCCACCCCAGTCACATTTACTTCTTATTTAAAGCAAGAGCAAATATTTCCTAGATATTTTGTTTTTCCTCTTCCTAAATTCATGCACGTAAGAATGCATTTACAAAATAAAACGCTTGCCACTGGAAACGTTTGCAATCAATGAAAGAAATTTATTTCCTCACCTGTAGAACGAGATTTCTGAAAAATCAAAGGAAAATCATGCAGCTTCCTTCTTTTACACGTTCAAATCAAAATTTTATCTTTGCCAAAAATTTATCAACGCATTCAATATCTGTTTAAATTTGTCATAAAAACTTTGCCAAAACTTTACCGGTTCTTCTTTTTAATAAACGTAATTATTTCCAAAAATTTTAAAGGAGAAAAGAAACGTGTACAAATGTTGCCTAATATTCCTGTCTGTTTCTTTGTGTAAATCCAAGCCACCGTGCAGTTAATTTAAAATTTTATTTCCTTCCTATTTTTGTTCACCTTAAATCACGCAAATATCCTCTGAGAAGAAATCAAAAAGAATGTGCATTTTAGCTTCGAAATTTATCCTGCCTTACCATTTATCTACACTTAATTCACGGAAAAAAAATCTCCTCTGGAAAAATCAATAACCTCCGTATATATTTGTTCCCTGATCTCATTCACCATTTCCTTGGATACAAAGCAACCCAATATTCTCCTATAAATTCAAGCCTCACATAATTTTTCATTTCATCTCAGCTTCTTCTCGCATGCAGCATCAGGTATGGCCTATGTTTATATTTTTCCTTCTTCCTCCTTTGCTTTCTTCTTCTTTATTTCCATTTTTTTCTCTTTTTTTTGTTCACGCAAAGGCTTAAAACTCCACCACCTTAGGCTATGACTCCTCCTTCACCACTATATCCCTGCCCTCCTCCTTTACCACTGATGTTAGCCTCTCCTCCAAATAAAATTGCACGAAAATTGTTCATAAACTGATAACTAAGGTTTTATGTCATCTAGCCATCCTTCAAGATTTTCAGTAGTGAATTTGACCAATTTATTTTAGAAATAAAATTTAAACTTTACCCAAAAAAATAATAGAGTAGAATAAAAAAAATATGAATGGAGGAGAAAGTATGCGTGTGGGTCATAAGTGTCCAAACTAGGTTGCAACAATAGTTTGAGAAGGAAAATAATTAATAATAATAATTGAATAAGAAAATATAAGAATCGGCTGTAGGAGGGTTTTTGTACTAGTGAAGAAGTGTTCATATAATTAGTATTGTGAGTGTATATTTATTATCAACGTTATGCGCATAAAATTCTTTTATGATGCCGAGAATTAGATTTAAATTATTAGTGTTTCCGCCACTTGTAGAAATAAAAAGGGGTGAAAGTAAGTAACGGGCAAATTTTTGAACCGAGCTTTGAGAACGTAGTCAACCGTGTGGTGGAGTAGTCGAGCCTATGGGGCGAATTTATT
The DNA here is from genome assembly GCA_030765085.1 of Allium cepa. Lineage (NCBI taxonomy): Eukaryota > Viridiplantae > Streptophyta > Magnoliopsida > Asparagales > Amaryllidaceae > Allium > Allium cepa. The sequence goes on from CM060929.1 coordinate 33,358,395, forward strand.
TCCATTCGTTCCCTTTTGTTTTGAGAATTTCAGGTTAAAAATTTTCTTAGTTTTGATTCGTTCCCTTTTCAAAATATAAATCTGGTCGCATCCTCTGCATCAGTTTGATCGTGCTTCTGTGCGTTTTCTTTTTTCCAAGTGTTACCATCGTTGGAAATCAAACTTTCTGCAGCATTCAGGTGAGTATTTCTCACCAGACAAACATACCTATATATCTGTGAATTTATCACAAGTGTAATTGTAAACTTTTATTTAAATTTTATCTGCCTATGATATAAGCGTATGATGTTAAACCCCATTATTAATTGACAAATCATCAGTTGTTTATTTATTTTATATTATTGCAGTTATACTATTTAATGCTTATTTACTGTTAAATCATCACTACAAGTTCCCTGTAAATTTGAGATCGTTATAGGCTGAAATGATAGGCCTGAATGATAATCATTTTTTCATTTATTTAATTTTTAATTATTTATTTGTTAACTTGGGATTGCGGGTTTGAAATGATAGAACCCGGGATTTTGTAAATTGCAGATTGAAACGATATAAATCCGTATCACTTGACCTAGGCTAGAAAACCATATACAGACCCGTGGTTTATATAATATTTTTCTAAAATGTTAAAAATATTTTAAATGGCAATTTATAATATTATGGTTCAAACGTATTTAAAGGATTCTTATAAAATTTATAATGATTTTTGAATAAGTCAAAATGTTAAATAAATAAATGTTTAAGTAAATTTTTTGGAATATAACTTATTTTGGGAAATTCTGAAATTTTGTAAAAGGTGAGTTTTAGTTAAGAAAATAATTGATAATAAGTTATATTTGGGAATTTAAAATTTGATTGTTAAGTTAATAATTTATTACAGCACTTAAATGCTGTCTTTTATAAATGAACTGTTTTGACTTACAGACTTTAGGTGGCATTTCATAAATGCTACGGAAACTGAATTTTCGAATTGTTTAAAATAAATTGAAATAATCTTTGGGGAAAAAGGCTTAAATTTTGGAATATAATATGAATAAATAAGAATAGGAATTGACTTTAAATGGTTTTAAATGGAAGAATTTAACTTTTAAATGTGAGTTGAAAGGCAAATTAATTCCTAAATAAATTGAATTGATTTAAATGGTATTTTATATTAAATAAAATGACTGATGTTTAAATAAATGATATTTGAAATGATATTATGGTATTGAAATGTATTTGAAACTTATTTTGATTTTTAAAGTATAAATACCATTTCTAAAAGTTGTAACCACGGGTTATAATAACGTTTGGTTGTTAAAGAGACCGGGATCGGATGTCTGGCATACTCTCTGTCGATACCGAAAACCACTTTAACAACCGTGTACGTGGTGGAGATTCCAGAATGAAGTAGGATGGTGGTGACGTTTCCTTTAAGGTAAATACGTGGACCCGACTCCCGTGAGTTGGCATAAGGTGGCTAAAACAGGAGCGATTGACGGATTAATGAGGTAGCGCCTCTGATCGGACGCACTTCTTCGTATGCCATTCTATTACTTTTGTGATTGTTTGGTGCGCACCTTTGATTTGGGAGTGTTGTTCGAGGTGGGCGGTAGCTGCTCGCTACGCGTTTCCATCGGTCCGGATGCGTAATTGGTATATCTACCCTGGCATTGCCTAGTTGTGCCGTGTCACCTACCATAACGAGCCTTATACGATTTCGGTTTTGTACCATACCTATGGAGTGCCCTCTGACGACGCCCATTCCAGGGGAGATCACGGTACTGTATAGACCATGGGAATATATTATGTGTTAAAGTGGAAAATGTAAAGCCTTAACGCTATTTAAAAGTAAGTTTATTTTACTAATAGACACTATTATAATAGCAAAGTATTACTACATAGTAAATAGTTTAACGGATCCTTAGAGGATGGGCGGTCCCAAGCATCCTTTAAGTTACTTGCTCTATATTACAGTACACTTGAATTAGCTTACACTATATAAGTATGTATGTCCTGACTCGAGTGTTTATGTTTTATTTTACGCTCGGGTCAGCCTGTGTAACGCCCCGAAAATTTTCGACTTTCGAAAATTCAACATCGACACTCACTTTATCGACTGCCGAGAAATCGAAGGCCGGAAACACGGAATGTTATGGGTTTTTAAAAAGAATTTAAGAAAAGAAAAGAGAAGAAGAGAGAAGATAGAAAATAGAGAGAAAAGAAAATAGAAAAGAGAACAGAAAATTTAGAAGAGAGAGAGGAAAGATAATAGAAAACTTTTAAAATAGAAGAAAAAGAGAATAGAACGGAAAAGAAAAATAGAAGAAAATAGGACGGAATAGAAAACAACAAAACAACATCAGAATCTCACAATTCGCAGCGGAACAACATATAATAATAAATGAATAATCTTTAAACAAAGAACTATATCAGTTATTACATTTTATACATTTCATTTCATCATATCATCAGAGTATACAACGACAACAAACAGTGCAGCGGAAAAAGAAATACTATATAAGTAATATGCCAAGCGATCCAGCTTGCCTCCAGCAACTCCAGAATATCCAGAATATCCTGATAAACCTAACTCTTGACTGCCCGTGTGGAAATTGGTGGGCACCCAGAGTTTAGGAAGGAAAACAATAAACTCCAAGTCAGTCATGTGACTGGTGTGAGAACTCAAAACAGTTTATTTATCTTTAAAATCAAAATAGAGGAATATTTTTAAATTCAATTCGCAATGCTTTTAAAAATGAGACTACCATAAGGCCTCCCGCACACACACACAATGCAAACGCAGAATCGGAGGAGATTTCTCCTTATGATAGTTAAAGATGCTTGATACGCATTTAAGATAACATTTGATATTATTATTAGTGTATAGTGTAGGAAAAATTCATTTCGAAAGTAGAATATAAATCTTAGCCAACATACGACCATTATCGTATGCCTACTATAGCTAACTATGTTCAATAGCAGGTTACCGCCACATTCCATAGCAGGTTATACAACTAAAACCGTACAAGTCACGTATTGTTTCTTTGGATTTCCAACGAATGATCAGGCCAAGGAACTTTCCATTGCCACATGAGAATGCCTCTGGATGGACATCCCCGAGAACCAAACCGGATCTCTACCAACACAAGGCCGGGTTACCCCTAACTGAGTAACAACTGACCGAATATGCCATCCCCCGGTCCTTTGGGACCTTTATCAACCGAGCGCTCGTAATCAATTCACACAATCATAACAAAGTGTTTTCAACATGAGTAAGTATCTGGGCTCCATACCATGATACCACCCTTTTCCAGAAGGAAATGGACACATCCTAAAGGGTGCTACCCCTCATAACCTTGCTGCTTCTTTCCTGTTTTGACCATTCACGGGGTGTGAGGCTCGACGAAGTCACGTCCACAAAAACATACTTTATACAAAAGCCATGCTTTGGGTCAACAAATGATCAACACAATGATCACAAGGATAGACGATCAAATAAATGATCCTATCACAAATAATCAACACAATGATCATTTCAGCAACACTCAGCATGTCACATTACCAAATTGGGAATATATCGCTGATAACTTCAACTATATAACCTCTGAGCTCGTATGTCTCAGAGAAGGGCGTTAAGCTAAAAGAATAAATTCTCCGCCACCAACAGAAATATATTTGAAAGAAATCGGCTTTATATCTCAATTTGTAATGTCAGACACACAATCCATACAAGTCTGTTCCGGGCTCGAACAAAACCGAAGGCACTTACAAAGAAGTCCTTGCAATCCGGATATTCACGATCCTGATCGGATTCACCATCACATATGGAGAACTCAATACCGTAGCTACTCGGTGCAGAGTCAATCGACAGGTCATCCTATCGCTTTCGCAAATACCGGGTCTTCAACACCGATCTTCAATTCGATTCATAACGACGTATCACATATTCGGAATGGGTTATACGACCCCATGGTCCTTTCCCGGTTAACCCGAATAGTGAGCGCTTATTCAAAAATAAGTGTGACATTCAAATTCAAACAAATCACATCAAATACCCAGTCAAAGGGGAATATTGATAGTCGGTTATTGAACTATCAATGGATATGCACACATCACCAGTTTCCAAATAATTTTCCAAAATATCTTCACAAGATATATTATTTCATACTTCAAAAATAAATCAATATTTATTCTTAAACAAATTCCACTTTCTCATATAAATTCCATAATGAATTTATATTTCAAAATATCCATGCATATACGATTTCAATTATCCATTTCAATTTATCTTCAAAAAGATAAATTCTAATTATTCACTTCATATTGGAAAACATTTCCATACTTATATATTCATAAGTAATTCACAAATCTTTTTATTTTCAACCTTGGAAAATATTCAATATACTTAAATCGAATTAAGTATATATTTCATTCTATTAAGGAAATCATTCACTTAAACATATTTATTTGGGTCAAAACGAATGTTGCGTAAAACATCGTTACGACAACCCAAAATCACTAGTATAGGGATTCGAAATTAAATAGATATATAAATCCCAATACTATTCAAAACATTTCCTTTCGGAAATTATTTACTATAACAACAGTGTTATAGTCCATCATTTCCTTTTATTTCTCGAAAACGTCTATTTCAACAATAAATGTTGAAATCTATGGTTTCGAATCTCAACATCTTTTAAAACATCGTTAGATCGTTTTAATTCTGTTTAAAACACCAAATCTAAAACAATTTCTTTAACGTGTTATTCACTATTCAAAAACGTGAATAAACTTCGTTAACAAATTTCATCCTTTTATTCATTTCAATTCAAAGGATTATTCACTATTCAAAAATGTGAATATAACTCCATTAAATAAGTTATGACAATTAACTTATCAAAATAAGTTGTTTGCGGATTTATAAAACAACGTTTATAAATTCCATTTCTATTTATTTATAAAAACTTCCTTTTTTATAAATCCTTTTATTAACCTATTCCAGTTTATAACTAAATTATAAACTAAACGTTCATATTACAAGTGAAATACTTATAATTTATTCGTTTACTAAAATCGTTCCTTTGAACTTCATAATTATAAATCTTATAACTTATAAGATTCGTTTATTTATCAAAACTCCATTCTTTCAATAACTTTATAAATTTTATAAACCTACTGTTTATAAAATTTCATTTATAACTTCACTGTTTATAATCCTATAAATTTCATTCATTAATGAAATTCATTTTTACTTCATTCAAACACTTATAAAAACTCGTTTTATAATGTCAATATTTCAATTTATAAATATCTATTTATAAATCTCTTAATATAAATCAATTTATATTATTCTTCTAAAACGTCTTTAAATTCCTTTATAATTTCACCATTCTCTTGATTTATAAAATAATCAAATTTTATAAATCCTATATTTAAACTTTTATAATATGTTCAAAAATCCAATTTAAACTATTTTATAAAAATCATTAATTCACATTTCTCAAAAATCAGCTTTTAACTATATTTCACAAAAACCATAATTTTTATAACATTAAAAATTATATCGTTATTTATTCATAATGGATTAATTCCAAAATATAGTATATTCTCAAAAATCACTTTAAAATTATTTTAAAATCCCAAAATCTGGGTCCAATGATGCTACACACCAAATAGTCAATCACGACAAACAACGATATCATATATCGATATGATAATCCATCAAATATCAAAATATCTGAAAATCAAATAAAAACTGTTGAGGAATCCAGTTGGATCCCTCCAACCTGTTTTCCTGCATCCAAAAACATTAGCACAATACCAATTTCGCTCCAGTACGAAATTATCGCGGTATATGGGATTTAAATATTATCTGCTTAATAGACGGCGCAACAGGGTCTCATCCGCTAAACAAAAAATGCGGGAAATCAACAGTTGCAATATATACATATGCCAATATATATATATTGATATTATATATATAATACCAATTTCACTGTTTATGAAATATTCGCGGTATATGTTTTTATTAAATAACATCCGCTTACTAACGGCGTATAATGTCTATTTTAACAATTAATAGATATCAATCATCATTCAAACATGCATTCAAATATTTTAAATCTAACTATTTAAAATAAAATCGAAACTGATTCGATTGAGTGAGAAATTCTCACCTTGATTTCATTTTCCGTTTTAGCGATTTATTTCGAATAAAATTAAACGGACGTTTAATTTTACCCAAAATTCTCACTAACTCCGATCAACTCCAAACCAACTCCATCGCGTAGTGCTCGTCCATACGATTCCAACGCAAAAAATCTCGTCCGAAACGGACCTCGTATGAAAGAGTTACAACATTTTGAAGTTAATACGATTTCATATATAATTAATTACAAACTTTCTTTTTATTATTTACTTAACCCTTAATCAGAGCCGTTGGATCACACCCCCCCCTTCATCAGCCGTGCGCGACTTCTTCCCAACTCCCTCTCGTGTTTCACGTTACCAGGTTGCCGCATATGAACCCATACACTTCGAATTAGGGTTTTAATTTTCAACCTCCTCGACGCATTACAGCTCGATCAAATTGCTCCATGTCGTGCGTCCATGCGAGAGCTATGCTCGGCCCCAAAATCCCCCAGCTCGGTCACCATTTCGAGCTCGAATTGCGTGCCGACTTCATGACAAACGCAGCCCCCTATCTCCCAAAATATAACCTCAATCTCGATCGTGACCGTTGACCACATAGAGCTCGTGAAGCTCGACAAGTTTGTAGTTGAAGCTTTAGTCTAAATGTTGATGGATTGGGAGATCGGAGGAGATGAAATTCGTCACTTTCTGGCCGTTGTTTGATGGGGTGTCGGCTGCGCATATTAGGGTTTTGCAAATTTTTTTTTTTTTTCTAAAGGGTTAAGGGCTATTTATAGAAGAACGAACGAACACTATTCATCCGGAAATTCCGAACTCCGATTTAGGCGTCGAAACTGACGTACCTAGGGTTTATCCCGCGTTCCGGACACAATGGAACAGGTTTCGAAAGCTAATTCGGACATCTGTGCGAGTTATGGCTGTAAACGCTCAATTTAAATTAAACCGATTTAAATTGATTTCTAGGCGTTTTAATTCGTACCGGACAAACGGTAAGTCCAATTGACTTGAAATTTGAAACCTTACAATAATATCACATTATGGATCCGATGAAACTAGTTTCGTCGAAATCCGAGACTTTTTGAAAAATGGCTATTTTCACTCGTCAAATTAAAATTAAAAATAATTCGATGCGTTTCGAGCTGCCACGATCAAACGATAACTCCGATTGACACGAAAATTGAAATCCGGTAATAACTAACTATTACGGATCCAATGGAACTGGTTTCGTTCAATTCTGAGACTTTTCAAAAATTGGCTATTTTACAGTCGATTATTAAATATTAAAATACTCAATTTTCACAAATTAACTTTTAATTCGATTTTAAAAGTTCTAAAATATCATTCTAACTTCAATATGATAAAATAAAATTTTACAAATCATTTTCAATCATATTTAACCCAATTTTCAATTATTTCCATAATTTAACATATTAAATTATCGATTAAATTATTCAATAAAATCCAAAAATTCAAATAAAAATTTATTTGACTTATAAATTCACTTTTTAATATTTAAAATTAATTAAATATTCAAATTTCAATTTCTAAAAATTCTGGGTCGTTACAATCTTCCCCACTTAAAAGAATTTCGTCCTCGAAATTACTAGTAAGAAAAATTACAGAATCTATTAATTTTCCCAAAATTTATAATTAAACTTCTTACAAATCCTTTACTAAGTTTTCAAATCATACTTAGTTATCTTTTCAAAAACAACTACTATTATTTAACTTTCAACTCTAAAACAAAGTTAAAGGTTTCAAAAAAATTCCCAATTTTCTCAATTTTTTCTAACGCCTTAAATTTTCGGAAAAATTCGTCATAGTCTCCTTTGCGCGGCTCGATCCGAAAAAAAAAATGACAGTATATATATCACAAATATACATCTCATCAAGTAATGAGGCATCCCGAAGGGAAAAAAGTATAAAAGTGCGATATTTAATCCGAGATATGTACCTTATATTTTATTAGCGAGCATATACGGCTAATATAGCGCAAAAGCGAGCTCCAAATGCGAAGCAAACGCGATCCGCACCTACTAAACACTCAACAAACAACATGAGAACATGAACATAGACAATAATCTCAATATACAACATATAGCAACATAATAACTATATATGCTAACATAGCAATGCATTCAATAGCAATATATATTCAACCATCAACCAACTACCATTCATAATCAATAATATTCATTCATATTCTCATTAATATTCAATGAAATAGGTTTTCAATTTAAATCACATTTGATTCGTTTACAGTGGATGTTCTTTACTAACATTCATTTTCAATTAGTTTATATTCACTAATTCATATTCAAGTTGGTTCACTTCCAAATTAAATTCACTTCTATTCAAAATTTACTTAACTTCAAATTGGATTTCCAATTACTTTAGCTTCCAATTTCATTAACTACTTAATGAAATTCATCTAACAATCATATAACAACCAATGTATATATAATTACAACCAAATCCCTTTACTTATCAATTGGTTTAATTAATTGATTTTCATTCAACTATTCAACTTTCTAATAACATTAGATTTTAAATGAATTAACACTTTCACTCATTATTTCATTTCAACTTAATTCACATTTAATTGATTAATAGTCAATCCATTCATTCAATTCTATTACAAAAGTTGAATTTCATTTATATAACTCAAGTTCATATCTATCACTTAATTTTATTAATTTACTTTGATACTAATATCAACTTCATTCCATATCACTTAAGTTATATTCCATTTAACTTTAAATTCACTTTTACTTACAACTCATATTCATAAATATATTCATATAGCTTCACTTCTTATATATATAAGTTTATTTCACAATTGTAAATCACTTTAATTATAATTCAATTCTTATAATTCTTTTGCTTATACAATTATTCATATTTAGATTATTCAAACAACTAAACAATCAACTTATATATACTTTAATAATTCTGAAAAATTATTTCTTTATATATATAAAATATAATCATGGTAAAATTATTTCATTTACCCAATTTTTAAAACAATACTATGTCGAATTGTTCTATTCAAGTGTTTAGAAACCCCTTCGATTCAGTTTCGAAGCTGCGCCGACGAAGGTTCATATACCACTCAACAAACCAATCATCACAATATAAAACAATTTTATATATCACTAACAAATACGCTCTCATAGCTATTATTACACTCAAACTCATTCTAGAGTACTACTGACTCTATCTCTAATGAGTAATACCCAACAGAACCAGGGTTGTCGCTTAACCATATGCTCTGATACCAGATGTAACGCCCCGAAAATTTTCGACTTTCGAAAATTCAACATCGACACTCACTTTATCGACTGCCAAGAAATCGAAGGCCGGAAACACGGAATGTTATGGGTTTTTAAAAAGAATTTAAGAAAAGAAAAGAGAAGAAGAGAGAAGATAGAAAATAGAGAGAAAAGAAAATAGAAAAGAGAACAGAAAATTTAGAAGAGAGAGAGGAAAGATAATAGAAAACTTTTAAAATAGAAGAAAAAGAGAATAGAACGGAAAAGAAAAATAGAAGAAAATAGGACGGAATAGAAAACAACAGAACAACATCAGAATCTCACAATTCGCAGCGGAACAACATATAATAATAAATGAATAATCTTTAAACAAAGAACTATATCAGTTATTACATTTTATACATTTCATTTCATCATATCATCAGAGTATACAACGACAACAAACAGTGCAGCGGAAAAAGAAATACTATATAAGTAATATGCCATGCCATCCAGCTTGCCTCCAGCAACTCCAGAATATCCAGAATATCCTGATAAACCTAACTCTTGACTGCCCGTGTGGAAATTGGTGGGCACCCAGAGTTTAGGAAGGAAAACAATAAACTCCAAGTCAGTCATGTGACTGGTGTGAGAACTCAAAACAGTTTATTTATCTTTAAAATCAAAATAGAGGAATATTTTTAAATTCAATTCGCAATGCTTTTTAAAATGAGACTACCATAAGGCCTCCCGCACACACACACACAATGCAAACGCAGAATCGGAGGAGATTTCTTCTTATGATAGTTAAAGATGCTTGATACGCATTTAAGATAACATTTGATATTATTATTAGTGTATAGTGTAGGAAAAATTCATTTCGAAAGTAGAATATAAATCTTAGCCAACATACGACCATTATCATATGCCTACTATAGCTAACTATGTTCAATAGTAGGTTACCGCCATATTCCATAGCAGGTTATACAACTAAAACCGTACAAGTCACGTATTGTTTCTTTGGATTTCCAACGAATGATCAGGCCAAGGAACTTCCCATTGCCACATGAGAATGCCTCTGGATGGACATCCCCGAGAACCAAACCGGATCTCTACCAACACAAGGCCGGGTTACCCCTAACTGAGTAACAACTGACCGAATATGCCATCCCCCGGTCCTTTGGGACCTTTATCAACCGAGCGCTCGTAATCAATTCACACAATCATAACAAAGTGTTTTCAACATGAGTAAGTATCTGGGCTCCATACCATGATACCACCCTTTTCCAGAAGGAAATGGACACATCCTAAAGGGTGCTACCCCTCATAACCTTGTTGCTTCTTTCCTGTTTTGACCATTCACGGGGTGTGAGGCTCGACGAAGTCACGTCCACAAAAACATACTTTATACAAAAGCCATGCTTTGGGTCAACAAATGATCAACACAATGATCACAAGGATAGACGATCAAATAAATGATCCTATCACAAATAATCAACACAATGATCATTTCAGCAACACTCAGCATGTCACATTACCAAATTGGGAATATATCGCTGATAACTTCAACTATATAACCTCTGAGCTCGTATGTCTCAGAGAAGGGCGTTAAGCTAAAAGAATAAATTCTCCGCCACCAACAGAAATATATTTGAAAGAAATCGGCTTTATATCTCAACTTGTAATGTCAGACACACAATCCATACAAGTCTGTTCCGGGCTCGAACAAAACCGAAGGCACTTACAAAGAAGTCCTTGCAATCCGGATATTCACGATCCTGATCGGATTCACCATCACATATGGAGAACTCAATACCGTAGCTACTCGGTGCAGAGTCAATCGACAGGTCATCCTATCGCTTTCGCAAATACCGGGTCTTCAACACCGATCTTCAATGCGATTCATAACGACGTATCACATATTCGGAATGGGTTATACGACCCCATGGTCCTTTCCCGGTTAACCCGAATAGTGAGCGCTTATTCAAAAATAAGTGTGACATTCAAATTCAAACAAATCACATCAAATACCCAGTCAAAGGGGAATATTGATATTCGGTTATTGAACTATCAATGGATATGCACACATCACCAGTTTCCAAATAATTTTCCAAAATATCTTCACAAGATATATTATTTCATACTTCAAAAATAAATCAATATTTATTCTTAAACAAATTCCACTTTCTCATATAAATTCCATAATGAATTTATATTTCAAAATATCCATGCATATACGATTTCAATTATCCATTTCAATTTATCTTCAAAAAGATAAATTCTAATTATTCACTTCATATTGGAAAACATTTCCATACTTATTTATTCATAAGTAATTCACAAATCTTTTTATTTTCAACCTTGGAAAATATTCAATATACTTAAATCGAATTAAGTATATATTTCATTCTCTTAAGGAAATCATTCACTTAAACATATTTATTTGGGTCAAAACGAATGTTGCGTAAAACATCGTTACGACAACCCAAAATCACTAGTATAGGGATTCGAAATTAAATAGATATATAAATCCCAATACTATTCAAAACATTTCCTTTCGGAAATTATTTACTATAACAACAGTGTTATAGTCCATCATTTCCTTTTATTTCTCGAAAACGTCTATTTCAACAATAAATGTTGAAATCTATGGTTTCGAATCTCAACATCTTTTAAAACATCGTTAGATCGTTTTAATTCTGTTTAAAACACCAAATCTAAAACAATTTCTTTAACGTGTTATTCACTATTCAAAAACGTGAATAAACTTCGTTAACAAATTTCATCCTTTTATTCATTTCAATTCAAAGGATTATTCACTATTCAAAAATGTGAATATAACTCCACTAAATAAGTTATGACGATTAACTTATCAAAATAAGTTGTTTGCGGATTTATAAAACAACGTTTATAAATTCCATTTCTATTTATTTATAAAAACTTCCTTTTTTATAAATCCTTTTATTAACCTATTCCAGTTTATAACTAAATTATAAACTAAACGTTCATATTACAAGTTAAATACTTATAATTTATTCGTTTACTAAAATCGTTCCTTTGAACTTCATAATTATAAATCTTATAACTTATAAGATTCGTTTATTTATCAAAACTCCATTCTTTCAATAACTTTATAAATTTTATAAACCTACTGTTTATAAAATTTCATTTATAACTTCACTGTTTATAATCCTATAAATTTCATTCATTAATGAAATTCATTTTTACTTCATTCAAACACTTATAAAAACTCGTTTTATAATGTCAATATTTCAATTTATAAATATCTATTTATAAATCTCTTAATATAAATCAATTTATATTATTCTTCTAAAACGTCTTTAAATTCCTTTATAATTTCACCATTCTCTTGATTTATAAAATAATCAAATTTTATAAATCCTATATTTAAACTTTTATAATATGTTCAAAAATCCAATTTAAACTATTTTATAAAAATCATTAATTCACATTTCTCAAAAATCAGCTTTTAACTATATTTCACAAAAACCATAATTTTTATAACATTAAAAATTATATCGTTATTTATTCATAATGGATTAATTCCAAAATATAGTATATTCTCAAAAATCACTTTAAAATTATTTTAAAATCCCAAAATCTGGGTCCAATGATGCTACACACCAAATAGTCAATCACGACAAACAACGATATCATATATCGATATGATAATCCATCAAATATCAAAATATCTGAAAATCAAATAAAAACTGTTGAGGAATCCAGTTGGATCCCTCCAACCTGTTTTCCTGCATCCAAAAACATTAGCACAATACCAATTTCGCTCCAGTACGAAATTATCGCGGTATATGGGATTTAAATATTATCCGCTTAATAGACGGCGCAACAGGGTCTCATCCGCTAAACAAAAAATGCGGGAAATCAACAGCTGCAATATATACATATGCCAATATATATATATTGATATTATATATATAATACCAATTTCACTGTTTATGAAATATTCGCGGTATATGTTTTTATTAAATAACATCCGCTTACTAACGGCGTATAATGTCTATTTTAACAATTAATAGATATCAATCATCATTCAAACATGCATTCAAATATTTTAAATCTAACTATTTAAAATAAAATCGAAACTGATTCGATTGAGTGAGAAATTCTCACCTTGATTTCATTTTCCGTTTTAGCGATTTATTTCGAATAAAATTAAACGGACGTTTAATTTTACCCAAAATTCTCACTAACTCCAATCAATTCCAAACCAACTCCATCGCGTAGTGCTCGTCCATACGATTCCAACGCAAAAAATCTCGTCCGAAACGGACCTCGTATGAAAGAGTTACAACATTTTGAAGTTAATACGATTTCATATATAATTAATTACAAACTTTCTTTTTATTATTTACTTAACCCTTAATCAGAGCCGTTGGATCACCCCCCCCCCTTCATCAGCCGTGCGCGTCTTCTTCCCAACTCCCTCTCGTGTTTCACGTTACCAGGTTGCCGCATATGAACCCATACACTTCGAATTAGGGTTTTAATTTTCAACCTCCTCGACGCATTACAGCTCGATCAAATTGCTCCATGTCGTGCGTCCATGCGAGAGCTATGCTCGGCCCCAAAATCCCCCAGCTCGGTCACCATTTCGAGCTCGAATTGCGTGCCGACTTCATGACAAACGCAGCCCCCTATCTCCCAAAATATAACCCCAATCTCGATCGTGACCGTTGACCACATAGAGCTCGTGAAGCTCGACAAGTTTGCAGTTGAAGCTTTAGTCTAAATGTTGATGGATTGGGAGATCGGAGGAGATGAAATTCGTCACTTTCTGGCCGTTGGTTGATGGGGTGTGGCTGCGCATATTAGGGTTTTGCAAATTTTTTTTTTCTTTTTCTAAAGGGTTAAGGGCTATTTATAGAAGAACGAACGAACACTATTCATCCGGAAATTCCGAACTCCGATTTAGGCGTCGAAACTGACGTACCTAGGGTTTATCCCGCGTTCCGGACACAATGGAATAGGTTTCGAAAGCTAATTCGGGCATCTATGCGAGTTATGGCTGTAAACGCTCAATTTAAATTAAACCGATTTAAATCGATTTCTAGGCGTTTTAATTCGTACCGGACAAACGGTAAGTCCAATTGACTTGAAATTTAAAACCTTACAATAATATCACATTACGGATCCGATGAAACTGGTTTCGTCGAAATCCGAGACTTTTTGAAAAATGGCTATTTTCACTCGTCAAATTAAAATTAAAAATAATTCGATGCGTTTCGAGCTGCCACGATCAAACGATAACTCGGATTGACATGAAAATTGAAATCCGGTAATAACTAACTATTACGAATCCAATGGAACTGGTTTCGTTCAATTCTGAGACTGTTCAAAAATTGGCTATTTTACAGTCGATTATTAAATATTAAAATATTCAATTTTCACAAATTAACTTTTAATTCGATTTTAAAAGTTCTAAAATATCATTCTAACTTCAATATGATAAAATAAAATTTTACAAATCATTTTCAATCATATTTAACCCAATTTTCAATTATTTCCATAATTTAACATATTAAATTATCGATTAAATTATTCAATAAAATCCAAAAATTCAAATAAAAATTTATTTGACTTATAAATTCACTTTTTAATATTTAAAATTAATTAAATATTCAAATTTCAATTTCTAAAAATTCTGGGTCGTTACAGCCTGAGTTGCAGTTCAGTTTTCATCCCGGAGCTAGGATCTCTATAGATCACTTTCAAGCTGCTGGCAAACTTCCCTTCCAGTTCTTTATCTAAATTTATGAAATCAAGACTAGTGGACATTTGGATTGTTCTACTGATGATTTAAAACTATATTTGGATTAAAGACTATGTAATTTTTATTTGATTGAGACTATTTATAGTGGCTTCATGAACCACTAAGTATTTTAAATTCCGCTGCGAGTATTCTGATTCTGTGTTTTGAGATTTTCCAAATTTTATTTACAACGCGGTATTTTGAACAATTCAAGTCCGACATGTGCGGATGCGAATGGTACAAAATATCGGGTCGTTACATTTGGTATCAGAGCTTTGGCTCTAGGCAAAACTTAGAATGTATCGTAAATTTGATTTACAGAATCGCTTTCATTTGAGCTTGAATCTCTTTCTTTTCGAATTTTGGAACGTTCCCTGCGGTTTCGAAGTTCATTCATGTCCCTCACTATTCATTTTCTTTCGATTTCTGGAGTATCCCATAACTCCATTTCGGATAATCTTTATAGTGAATTGGCGGTCTCGCCAATATTCTAATAAAGGGGTGAAACTCCTTTACAATTAGCATTGATTCACCAGAGATTTATATTTAACCTCGGTTTAGATGCTAGTATCTTTGGTTATTCCGAACTCTATCTCTTCGGATCGAATGGTAAATCTACATTCGATCTGACTCTTTAAGTCACAGTTGACCAGGTTAAGGTTGCCCGCGATTTATATAAACTTATCTAGTTCCTTATTCTGTTATTTAATCATCGGATCTTCTGATTCCAATTTATCTTTAAATCAAAATTCTCTTTGATTTGAATCCATCAAATTTAAATCTCTATCCTTGTTTTGAAAAATTTATTCCTGTATTTGGGAAAAATCTAATATTATATATAAGTATAATTTTCAGAATTTTATAATTAATTTAACTAGTTGTCAAGAGATAATAGTTTTGATTTTATTTATGGTTTTGTAGACCATGTGTTTTGTCTAATATAAATAATTGAATGGTTATAAATTAATTTGGAAACAGAAATGAATTTAAAACCAGAACTTGAGAATTCAATTTTCGATGGTTTCAAACCTTGTGTTAAAATTTTAAAGGGAGATACTATTTAAAATATTTTTGAATAAAAATTTGTTTCCAAAGAATTTTAAAGGTTTAAAAATCAGTGCTCTTCTCCTTGTCGCTAGGAAATAATTTCGGTGATGGCAGCAACATCATCGACATTCATTTTCGAGTTTCGAAGTGAAAAGACCATTCTGTAGTCTGGCTACAGTGTTACGTTGAGAATTTAATTGATTTGAATCTCTAAAATATGACTTGATTTATAATATATAGATATATGATTTAAATTTGATTCGACATATTATGTACATATATTTATTTGGGTTGAAGGGAATTAGAAATTTAATTATTAAATTTTATCTTGAGGAATAATTTCAATTTAAAAAAAAAAATCAAATTTTTGGATAAATAATTCCAACTTGAGATAATTGAATTTGAAAGTTTTATTTGTATAATAATCAATTTCATTTCAATATAACTTACTTTGATTTTCAGAAGTTAACAATGTAATTGGATAATATACAATATAAAAGGATTTATAAATAAAATTTGAGTGGTTATAATAAATGTTATACACTTAAATTCTAGTTATAAAAAGATTAACAGAGGTAAATAAAATAAAAGGGTAATCGAATAATTTTCAATATAAAATGATGTTAAGGAACTAAGAATAAATTTAAACAGTTGTAATAAGTGTAAACATATTTGACATGGATGAGAAAAATATATTGAGAGAAATAAATTTAATATAGAAGAAGCTAAATGGGGAATTTAGTTTATTTTGGGAAATGGTAAATTTACTTTAACAATTAAGTTAAATTACCATTTCAAATTTGGTTTAAAATTAAACATTTTAAATTAGAATGTTATAATACCTTGTGTAAAATTTGGATAAAAAATGATTTTTTTAGTGTAGGGATATTATACAAGTAAATATGTAAATAAATAAATGTTAAAATTTTAAGTATAAATAGATGAAATCAATGATTAATTTAAAATTGAAATTTTATTAGATTAATGATTCTAATTTAAGTTTCAATTTAGTTTTCTTTCAGGTTGTTTCTATTCCCCTACCTTCTTCCTTTTCGAGGACGAAAAGTTCTGAGTGGGGGAGAGTGTAACAGCCCAAATTTTTAACAAGTACTTTTCACTTGTATTTTTAAAACTTTGGGGTTTATTATATAAAAATCTAAATTTTAAAGTGATTATAAAAAAAACAATTGACCAAATTTTTAATTAAATAATAAGATCTCTGAAATTTTGACGTGGTTAAGAATTAACTTTAATTGGAAATTTGGGTTTTTTTGTCAAAGATGGTAAATAACTTAATTTCTAGCAAAATCAAGTTTTGATTAAGAAATAAGATTTGAAAAAAATTTAGCTTATAAATAAACTATTAAATTACGCGTTTAAAATGCGTGTTATTGATGGAATATTTTTTAACGTATATTTACTACATAAGAGAACGCGTAAATTTAAAAAGCGTCACTTTTATTATGAAACTGGGCGCGTGTTTTGCATCGGTTTTTCACGCGTCTAAATTTATTACCTTGGATATAAATAATCAAATAAATCAGTATACATGCATTTTAAGTGGGAAAGGAATAAATTTTCATTCCGTTGACTCCACTTATTTAATAAATAAAACCCATTGATTTTTCAATAACGATCAAATCAAATATTCTTTTCCGTTTCTTTACTCTAAGAATCAACACTTTTCTTTGTTCAATTTTATAAACGTTCGCCAATTTTCTATTTTTCTGGACTGTTAAAACAACACAATAATTTTACCTTAGCTATAAAATGGATTATCTACCTTTTAAAGTTAAGTAATATTTTGAATAATACATTTCTTTGTCAATGGTAAATAGATCAGAAGAAAAAAATGTAAACAAATTTTATTCCATTTAAGTAGTAAATTTTAAATTTTTTTTATAGTGTATAAATGAACTGGGTAATTACGCGTTTAAAGGGCATGTAAATTTAGGGAATAAATACCGTATATATACATAAGAAAACGTATAGAATTTTAATCTGTTATTTCGGTATATTTTGGGCATAAAATATTATGGCTATGGTACAGATTCTTAAAAATATGAACTTAGTTGTAAATGAGTAATTTATCAATGGCATGTGTTTTAGAGGGAAGGAATTGTCTAACATTCAAATCAAGTATGTTGCCTCTAATTCAATGCATTGCTTTAAAACGTTGATTTCCATAGTTTTTTGCCACTCAACAAAATTTATTTCTTGCATATTTTCCAAAACACAATTTTCTCCTAAATCTCAGTCATGCGCAGTATCCATTCTCCTATCTGCTTGCCTATTTCATATGCGTTTTTCTCTTTACCCATATTTCTTACGTTATTTTTCTCTTTCCAGTAAAAATTTAATTCCCAATTTATATATATTTTAATTTGATCAAATCATTTCCAAAATGCTAAAGAATAAATGAAAGTTTCACTTTGTTTAAGGATAACTCTAATTGGAATTTAAATAAAAATTGGATTATATACTTGCTTTAAAAATTTGTAATATTTGGTCCATTTGGATAATAAATCGCCTTTTAATGGTAATAAGAATTAGAGAGAGATGTAACCAAAGTTTTATCTTTTTAATTTAGTAATAAATGTTAAGAATTTATAGCATATTAATAAACTGATAATTTCGCATTTAAGAGGGTACGATATTTGATGGTATAAATAACGTATATAGGAAAACGTATTGATAATAAAAATCAACGCATTCAATTTGCTTTAAATTTGGTATAAATCTTTGTCTAGTAAAACTTTGTTGTTTCTTTATAAATCAATGCTGATTATAAAAATTTCAAATCCATGTACAACTTCATTTGGTTAATAGGTATATAATCTATGATTTCCTTTTACCATTCTCAGCAATAAATTCTTGTTGTTTCTCCACCCCAGTCACGTTTACTTCTTATTTAAAGCAAGAGCAAAAATTTCCTAGATATTTTGTTTTTCCTCTTCCTAAATTCATGCACGTAAGAATGCATTTACAAAATAAAACGCTTGCCACTGGAAACGTTTGCAATCAATGAAAGAAATTTATTTCCTCACCTGTAGAACGAGATTTCTGAAAAATCAAAGGAAAATCATGCAGCTTCCTTCTTTTACACGTTCAAATCAAAATTTTATCTTTGCCAAAAATTTATCAACGCATTCAATATTTGTTTAAATTTGTCACAAAATCTTTTCCAAAACTTTACCGGTTCTTCTTTTTAATAAACGTAATTATTTCCAAAATTTTTAAAGGAGAAAAGAAACGTGTACAAATGTTGCCTAATATTCCTGTCTGTTTCTTTGTGTAAATCCAAGCCACCGTGCAGTTAATTTAAAAATTTATTTCCGTCCTATTTTTGTTCACCTTAAATCACGCAAATATCCTATGAGAAGAAATCAAAATGAATGTGCATTTTAGCTTCGAAATTTATCCTGCCTTACCATTTATCTACACTTAATTCACGGAAAAAAAATTCTCCTCTGGAAAAATCAATAACTCTGTATATATTTGTTCCCTGATCTCATTCACCATTTCCTTGCATACAAAGCAACCCAATATTCTCCTTTAAATTCAAGCCTCATATAATTTTTCATCTCAGCTTCTTCTCGCATGCAGCATCAGGTATGGCCTATGTTTATATTTCTCCTTCTTCCTCCTTTGCTTTCTTCTTCTTTATTTCCATTTTTTTCTCTTTTTTTTTATTCACGCAAAGGCTTAAAACTCCACCACCTTAGGCTATGACTCCTCCTTCACCACTATATCCCTGCCCTCCTCCTTTACCACTGATGTCAGCCTCTCCTCCAAATAAAATTGCGCGAAAATTTTTCATAAACTGATAACTAAGGTTTTATGTCATCTAGCCATCCTTCAAGATTTTCAGTAGTGAATTTGACCAATTTATTTTAGAAATAAAATTTAAACTTTACCCAAAAAAATAATAGAGTAGAATAAAAAAAATAGGAATGGAGGAGAAAGTATGCGTGTGGGTCATAAGTGTCCAAACTAGGTTGCAACAGTAGTTAGAGAAGGAAAATAATTAATAATAATAATTGAATAAGCAAATATAAGAATCGGCTGTAGGAGGGTTTTTGTACTAGTGAAGAAGTGCTCATATAATTTGTATTGTGAGTGTATATGTATTATCAACGTTATGCGCATAAAATTCTTTTATGATGCCGAGAATTAGATTTAAATTATTAGTGTTTCCGCCACTTGTAGAAATAAAAAGGGGTGAAAGTAAGTAACGGGCAAATTTTTGAACCGAGCTTTGAGAACGTAGTCTAACTGTGTGGTGGAGTAGTCGAGCCTATGGGGAGAATTTATTTCCATTCATTCCCTTTTGTTTTGAGAATTTCGGGTTAAAAATTTTCTTAGTTTTGATTCGTTCCCTTTTCAAAATATAAATCTGGTCCTCTGCATCAGTTTGATCGTGCTTCTGTGCGTTTTCTTTTTTCCAAGTGTTACCATCGTTGGAAATCAAACTTTCTGCAGCATTCAGGTGAGTATTTCTCACCAGACAAACATACCTATATATCTGTGAATTTATCACAAGTGTAATTGTAAACTTTTATTTAAATTTTATCTGCCTGTGATATAAGCTTATGATGTTAAACCCCAATATTAATTGACACATCATCAGTTGTTTATTTATTTTATATTATTGCAGTTATACTATTTAATGCTTATTTACTGTTAAATCATCACTGCAAGTTCCCTGTAAATTTGAGATCGTTATAGGCTGAAATGATAGGCCTGAACGATAATCATTTGTTCATTTATTTAACTTTTTAATTATTCATTTGTTAACTTGGGATTGCGGGTTTGAAATGATAGAACCCGGGATTTTGTAAATTGCGGATTGAAATGATATAAATCCGTATCACTTGACCTAGGCTAGAAAACTATATACAGACCCGTGGTTTATATAATATTTTTCTGAAATGTTTAAAAATATTTTAAACGGGAATTTATAATATTCTGGTTCAAATGTATTTAAAGGATTCTTATAAAATTTATAATGATTTTTGAATAAGTCAAAATGTTAAATAAATAAATGTTTAAGTAAAAGTTTTGGAATATAATTTATTTTGGGAAATTCTGAAATTTTGTAAAAGGTGAGTTTTAGTTAAGAAAATAATTGATAATAAGTTATATTTGGAAATTTAAAATTTGATTGTTAAGTTAATAATTTATTACAGCACTTAAATGCTGTCTTTTATAAATGAACTGTTTTGACTTACAGACTTTAGGTGGCATTTCATAAATGCTACGAAAACTGAATTTTCGGATTGGTTAAAATAAATGGAAATAATCTTTGGGGAAAAAGGCTTAAATTTTGGAATATAATATGAATAAATAAGAATAAGGAATTGACTTTAAATGGTTTTAAATGGAAGAATTTAACTTTTAAATGTGAGTTGAAAGGCAAATTAATTCCTAAATAAATTGAATAGATTTAAATGGTATTTTATATTAAATAAAATGATGATGTTTAAATAAATGATGGTTGAAATGATATTATGGTATTGAAATGTATTTGAAACTTATTTTGATTTTTAAAGTATAAATACCATTTCTAAAAGTTGTAACCACGGGTTATAATAATGTTTGGTTGTTAAAGAGACCGGGATCGGATGTCTGGCATACTCTCTGTCGATACCGAAAACCACTTTAACAACCGTGTACGCGGTGGAGATTCCAGAATGAAGTAGGATGGTGGTGACGTTTCCTTTAAGGTAAATACGTGGACCCGACTCCCGTGAGTTGGAATAAGGTGGCTAAAACAGGAGCGAATGACGGATTAATGAGGTAGCACCTCTGATCGGACGCACTTCTTCGTATGCCATTCTATTATTTTTGTGATTGTTTGGTGCGCACCTTTGATTTGGGAGTGTTGTTCAAGGTGGGCGGTAGCTGCGCGCTATGCGTTTCCATCGGTCCGGATACGTAATTGGTATATCTACCCTGGCATTGCCTAGTTGTGTCGTGTCACCTACCATAGCGAGCCTTATACGATTTTGGTTTTGTACCATACCTATGGAGTGCCCTCTGACGACGCTCATTCCGGGGGAGATCACGGTACTGTATAGACTATGGGAATATATTATGTGTTAAGGTGGAAAATGTAAAGCCTTAACGCTATTTAAAAGTAAGTTTATTTTACTAATAGACACTATTATAATAGCGAAGTATTACTACATAGTAAATAGTTTAACGGATCCTTAGAGGATGGGCGGTCCCAAGCATCCTTTAAGTTACTTGCTCTATATTACAGTACACTTGAATTAGCTTACACTATATAAGTATGTATGTCCTGACTCGAGTGTTTATGTTTTATTTTACGCTTGGGTCAGCCTGAGTTGCAGTTAAGTTTTCATCCCGGAGCTAGGATTTCTGTAGATCACTTTCAAGCTGCTGGCAAACTTCCCTTCCAATTCTTTATCTAAATTTATGAAATCAAGACTAGTGGACATTTGGATTGTTCTACTGATGATTTAAAACCATATTTGGATTAAAGACTATGTAATTTTTATTTGATTGAGACTATTTATAGTGGCTTCATGAACCACTAAGTATTTTAAATTCCGCTGCGAGTATTCTGATTCTTTGTCTGTGATTCTGTGATTAATTATTTACTGTATATTTTGAGATTTGCCAAATTTTATTTACAACGCGGTATTTTGAACAATTCAAGTCTGACATGTGCGGATGCGAATGGTACAAAATATCGGGTCGTTATAAAATACGATAGCTTGAATAAAAAATTCCTTATTATTGACAAATAGATTCCGTTAAAATGTAGAGATCGTCATTATATAAAACTTTGCATGGGTGTAGAAGAAGAAAACTGACAGTTGAAATCACACATCGATCGGCTACTTAAGCAGCTTGGATTCCTATGCATTTCTATGATGCTTTTTAAATGAAGATATTTATGTTGGGTACGGTGGTGGTAATGGAGATGGTGATACTACACAAGGTTCGAGCAAGTAGGTATTTGGTTTCTTTGGAGACGATGATTGTATTTATATTTGGTTTGGAGAAGATGGTGATAGTGATTGTATGTATATTTGGTTTGTTTGGAGATGGAGATGGTGATGGCATGTATATTTGGTTTGTTTGGATATTTGGTCTGGTATTGCTACTGGTGTTTGGATATTTGGTTTATATTGTGATGGTATTCAATAGTTTGGATGTGATATATGATATTTGGATGTAATATGTGATGGAATTGTTGTTGATACATGGTATATGAATCTCTATATGTGGGTGTGTGTGATTCAGGCGAGAAATGCAGCAGATATGCAGCTAGTATGTTTCAGCAAAGGTGTTGGAAGGGCTTCTACGGGACATGGAAAAATCCAATTTTTGCACTTTGATTGGGTGTCACCAAAGTGTCAGAAGGCCGTCCGTAAGGTGTCGAAAAATCCAATTTTCTCTTTGATTGGTCATTGGAATGATGGCGTCTGCATGACGTCGAAAAATATTAAATTTTATAATTTTTAAAATAGTCAACAAGGCGTCAAAAGGTCGTCGACACAATGTCGAAAGTTATCGTCTATTTGACGTTATTAATGACACCATATGAGGCATCTGCGCGACGTCAAAATTCTTTTTTCAATTTAGTTTTTATCGACACCTATTTGTCACCGCCGCGACATCGGTAGATTGCTTATCAATGCCTCACCGGCATCTTTTTGGCTTCGATAACTAGCCTTCTTTTCGTAGTGGAAAATCACAAACTAGAGTCTAGAAATAGCTGGAAAATGATGTATTCTGGCATTTTACTACCAGTTACTTGTGAGTCTGGGCTCATCCATTTAGGCATGACTAGGAACATATGGGTCTAGACTCGGGAATAGTACTAGTATAGATAGACTAAAATAGACTTTGGAATTCGTGCACCTTGATAGAAGCTTGAAGATCTCAATGAAGATGGAAGTAGCTATTGTATTCAAATTTAAACCGAGCAAAAGCATCAGCGTTTTGAAAAATAAGTAAGCAGATTAAATACAAGTCTATTAATACTCTTAATGAAAAAAATTAATGTGCACCCGCCAAACTTATGTTTCGTTTTCTAGAATTATGAATATGACATTTTTTGCATGTGTTGTCTAATTATCATCAACAACATACAACAACAACAATAATGAAAACATTATTCCCAAATAAGTAGGAGTCGACTAGAGATGGATCCCAAAACTAAATGACAAAGTCAATTTAGAAGTAATAGTAACAATAATAGATGTAAAGAATAATAATAATACTACAATAAATTAAAATAATTAAACAAATAATAATAATAAATTAAATTAAATTAAAAATAAAATAATAAATAAAAATAGATAAATAACTAAAAAATCATGATGATAATAATAACACTAATAGTAATAATAGTACTAATAGTAATATGGACCAAAGGCTAAATACTACGTCTTAGGCTCCTATTCACTAGTTCTATAATCTAAAACTTATTACACTACCCCTAAACAAACCTTAAAGGTAAAAAACTTATATCTCATGCTTTCGATACATGAATCGTTAACTTCTCCGCACTTCTGCGACACCAGCCCTTCGGATATATTTCAATCCCTTAAGTCATTTTTTACTACTTCCTTCCATGTCAACATTGGTCGAGCTCTACCATTCTTTGAGCATTCGATGCCGTCTATAATTCCAACGCACATAGGAGCCTCGAGAGGCTTCTATTGGAGATGTCCAAACCATCTTAAGCAGTGTTGGACTAGCTTCTCTATAATTGGTATTACTTCAAGTTTATCGCATATATCATCATTCCTAATTCAGTCTCGTCATGTATTACCACGCCTTCATCACAGCATACACATCTTTGCTACGGTTATCTTCTAAACATGTTGTCTTTTAATGGGTCAACATTCTACGTCATACAACATCGCAAGTCTGATTGTCTTTTCGTAGAACTTTTCTTTAAGCTTTTGTGGGACTTTCCTATTATAGAGAATATCAGACGCTAGTCGCCATTTCATACATCCTGCTCGAAATCTAAACTAGACCCTTCATCAATCTCACCATCACACCGCAACACTGACCATAAATATCGAAAGAATTCCTTCTTGTCCACTATTGTTCGGCTAGAGTGAAATTTCAATTCTTTTACCTGAGACCAATGAACTCGCACTTCATATACTCTGTTTTAGTTCTGCTAAGCCTAAAAACCTTTGATTCTAAAATTTTCCTCCACAACTCCAGTTGTCTATCAACCCCTACTCTACTTTCGTCAGTCAGCACAACGTTATCAGCAAAGAGCATACACCGAGGAATCTCGCCTTGTATACCCTTCGTAACCTCATCCATCACTAGGGCAAAAATATAGAAGCTCAAAGCTAACCCTTGATGTAATCCTATGTTAACAGAAAAGTCACTGGTTTCACCATCGCATGCTCCAACAATAGTCACAACATCATCGTACATATCCTTGATAAGGGTAATGCACATTGTTGGGACTTTTTTTTAGAGTCTACCACATAACCTTTCTCGGTATTTTGTCATAAACTTTCTCCAAATTCGGTAAATATCATCTATAGATCCTTCTTTTGCTCTCTAATCTCTCCATAAGTCGTATTATCAAGAAAGTCGTCTCCGTGGTCGACCTCCCAGGCATAGAACCAAATTGGTTTTTTGAAACTCTTTTCATCCTTCTTAATCAATGTTTAATGACTCTCTTCCAAAGCTTCATTGTATGATTCATACGCTTAATTCCCCTTTAGTTTATGCAACTTTGAATATCTCCTTTATTTTTGAAGATTGGAACTAATACGCTTCTCCTCCACTCATCTGGCATCTTATTTGATATGAAAATATTATTGAACAATTAGTTAGCCAGTCAATCCCTGCATCTTTGAGGCATCTCCACATCTCAAAGAAGATGTCATCATGCCCCAATGTCTTGCTTGCCTTTATCCATTTTAGTGCCTCCTTTACTTCGGACTCTTGAATTCGACGAACAAAATGTATGTTGGTGCCATCAAAAGAGTCATCCAGCTCGATCGTAGTGCGATTAGCTTCTTTATTGAATAACTTGTCAAAGTATTCTCTCCATCTATTTTTTATCTCATCGTCCTTCATCAAAAATCTGTTATTCTCATTGTTGATGCATTTAACTTGGTTGAAGTCTCTCGTGAAGCTTAGCTATCCTATAGATATTTTTTTCACCCTCCTTCGTACTTAGCTTTTA
This sequence comes from Allium cepa, assembly GCA_030765085.1. Lineage (NCBI taxonomy): Eukaryota > Viridiplantae > Streptophyta > Magnoliopsida > Asparagales > Amaryllidaceae > Allium > Allium cepa. The sequence goes on from CM060929.1 coordinate 33,384,820, forward strand.
ATATAGATCTTCATAAGCTCGACTCATTGCTTCACTCACAGCTTTTTTTGCATTCTTCTTTGTCGCTTTATACTTCTGCATGTTTTCATCGCTTCTGTGATGATGCAAGCATTTGTAGCATTTCTTCTTCTCCTTTAGCTTTTCGTACATCACTGTTTCACCACCATGAATTTTTAGGTTCGTGTTTATTTCCTCTTGTTATCCCAAACACATCAATAGCCACTTTCTGAATGCCCGTTGTCACCTTATCCCACATGTCATTTGCTTCTCCTACCATATTTCATTCCCCTTTTCCCATTATTCTATCCTTAAACACCTATGAGGCATTGTCACGACCTAAATTTCAACGTTCGAAAATCGACGTCTGTGCTTCACTTGTACTCGAATGCCGCAGATTCAACCGTTGAAATCCGATTCGTGCCGGAGCTTATAACACATTAGTACAACAACACAGCCGAAGAAAATGAATATATCATTGATACACAATACTTGATACAAATGAATATCAACACTATCAGAGACAATATGTACAGCGGAAAAGATGACACTAACAACAAAGGCTTCAAAGAGATCCAACGCCCAAACTAGAACTCCATCACTAATGCTCCAAAACCAAATAGCTCATCCCAAAGCTTCGAAGACTCCAATCCAATAAGCTCGAACCACCATCAAGATGTAATGAAGCAAACTAGGTAACATGAATGCGATAGCCAAAATCCATGAGTAGACCCCAAAGATTTCCAAATGCTACACCTATTAGCTGACTATCTGAAAATCTAACTCTAAACTGCTTGTGTGGAAAATTGTGGGCATCCAGAGTTTAGATAGGGAACAATAAACTCCAGGTCAATCATGGAAATGGTATGAGCAAACAAAAACAGTTTATCATTGACAAAAGAATTTAAAACAAATCCACAATGTTTTTTTGAAAATGAAACTACCATAAGGCCTCCCGGCATACACACAATGCAATCGCACACTTGGGGGAAATTTCTTCTTATGATAGTCAAACATGCATGATATGCAAATCCTTTTTGATAATATTATTATTATTAGTGCATAGTGCAGAAAACAACTTTGAAAGTATAATATTAATCTTAGCCAGCATAGGTACCATTATATTATGCCTGCTATAGCTACCACCTGAGGTGGCAGGTTATGCAACTGTAATCATAAAGGGCTCGTATTGTTTCATTGGATTTCCAACAAATGGTTAGGCAAAGGAACTTCCTGGGCCACATGGGTACGCCTTTAGAGGGACGCCCCAAGAACTTAACCAGCTCTCTGCCAACACAAGGATGGGTTACCTCTATAACTAGGTAACTAACTGTCATGAGTATGCCACCCCCGGTCGTAACCGACCTTTATCCGAGGCCTCGACACCAACAAACACAAATTAATAAATTTGCAGTAACCACATAGGTTAAATATCTGTGCTCCATACCATGATATCACCTCTATCCACAAGGAAATTGACATACCCTCATGGGGCGCAAACCCCAAATAACCTTGTTGCATCTTTCCTGTTTCGACCATTCCAGGTTGTGAGGTCCGACGAGATCACGTCCACAAACCTACGCTTTACACAAAAGCCATGCTTCGATCAACAAATGATCAGCAGCACTTTGTATACCACATTACCAAATTGGGAATGTATCACTAGTAACCATCAACTACATAACCTCTGAGCTCGTACGTCTCAGAGAAGGGTGTTAAGCTAAGAGAATAAATTCTTTGCCACCAAATAGAAATGTATTTGATAGAAATCAGTTTTACATCTTAAAGTGTAATGTCAAACACACATCCATACAAGTATGTTCTGGGTTCAAACAGAACTGAAGGCACTTCAGGAAGAAGCCCTTGTAATCCAGTATTCACAATCCCGATCGGACTCTCTATCACATATGGAGATCTCTATACCGGCGCGACTCAGTGTAGAGACATTCGATAGGTAATCCTTTCAATCTCGAAAATACCCGGTCTTCACTACCGGTCTTCAAATGTTATCCATTTACATCATATCATTATTCGGAATGGGTTATATGACACAAAATCCTCTCCCTGCTAAACCGAATAATGAGTGCAATATTTTAAAGCCATATGGATATTGGGATCTTAGTTAAGTCATACTTATTACTCAAAAATCTTTCTTCAAATGGTTTAAACAAATTACCATTTCCAAATCTTTAAACAAAAAATTCACTTCACAAAGTTCAACAATCTTTCACAAAGATTCATTCATAGCTTTCGAAACAATTCCATTTTTAAACTGAAATCCTTTCAACGAAAACTGGAAATTCTTTCTTTATTTGAAAGCAATTATCATTTGAAAACAAAGACCTTTTGTTTTAGAAAAGCCGATTAAATACAGCCTTTAAAGTACAAAACTTGGGTTGATTTTAAATTCCCAGAATAATACTTTTAAAAAGGTATAAAATCCATATATATATTATTATATAACTTGTATGCCCTTTCAAACCCTAGTTTCCAATATAATTTCAAAACTTAAACAACATATATATTATTCAAACTAAATTTCAATTTCGAACTTTCTTTCAAAAGATTTTCATATTCAATCCTATCCCATTTCCAAAACAATTTGGATTCAAAATTCAAATTTAAAACCATTTCATTAAATTCAAATATCTGTGACTTAACCAATTTCCTCGTGCAATCCATATTTGTGTGTGTAAGGTGTAATACAGGGATTTCACATAATAGTGTAACATCATCAATCATCACAGATTCAATCATATCAATATCGATAAGCGGCATAATCTATAATGCTTATCTTCTATTCATAGATTCACAGATAAATAATATATAATTTAATACAGATAAATAAATTACATTCATCACAGCTCAAACCAAAATAATTCATATTACAAAGCATCTTACGTCAGGGATGCCAAATAATTCAGCATTCAATAAATCCAAACATTCATAAGTAAGATCAATTAATTATCTGATTAATTTAAATCATATTAATCACTTATGAATAAACTACTAATCTTGGTTAATTAATATTAATTAATTACAAACCATTATGATTAATTATCCTTTAATCAATTATTAATTAACCTTTAATAATAAATTAATCAGCCTTAAATTATTAATTTATCAACCTTGATTAATAAATAAATCAACCTTTAATCATTAAATAATTAACCTTTAATTATTTAATTATCTTTTAATTAATTATCCTCAACTAACTAATTAACCCCTAATTTATTACTTTGATTAATTACAATGAGTGATTATCCCTAATCACTTTCATTAAATAATCTTTAAATTAATTAACTATCCTCAAATTAATTACCTTAGTTTATTAATCTCTCAAATTAATTATCCTTAATTAATTAATCACTTAAATTAATTATCCTTAATTAATTTATCTTTAATCACTTGATTAATAAATTTTAATCATTAACTAACCTTTAATTAATTTTGATTAATTTTCATTAAGTAATTACCCTTAATTATTATTTTAATTAATCAACCTTCAATTACATTAAGGTAATTTACCTTTAAGTAATCACATTAAGTAATGATCCTTTAATTACTCAAGATCTTAATGAATCAAAAATAAATCATTGCTTTCTTAATTATCGTTTAAAACTTTTATTAGTTAAACCTTTGTAATAAATCACCATGCATAAATAAATCAACTTAAGTACCTTAAGTTAATTAAGCATTTCATTTCATCAATTAGCTATTCAATTCCAATATTAGATTTATTTAAAATAAACCTTTAAAATAAGGGTTAATATACAAAAACACTTTAAAAAAAACTTAGTTAATTTAAAAATAATTTTTATTTAAAAAACCGTTTTAACCAATTCAAACTTGGATAACATCTAATATTTACAAAAGAATTGTTTTTTTAACAAATTTTTTTTAATAAAACTTGATTTTCATTAAGGTTTAAAATAGTTTTTAATATCAAATCAATAAATCCGAGCGAATACTTATATTTTTCGAGAAACAACCCGAGACACTCGCGTCCCTACTTACTTCGAGACAATCCCTCAACGACTTCGAGTTTGACTTCGAGAAAACTGCTTCTTCTCTAATTTTGGAAAACAATCAGACATCAATGTGCATGGTGCATATGTACAACCCATCCAGCCAACTCTAGCCATCATCGCGACCCCTAACATGTCGTTTATGACTTCGCCTCTCATCCCGACCACCCAACGTCGATGATTTCATCGGCAAACAAAATCGAGTATATTGACTCCCGTCTGGACAATACACAGATCGCCAGAAAACCCTCTTGCCTCGCCAATTCCAGCCATCAGAACCATCGCTGTTCCACCATGGCCTTCATCCCCGTTCCACGGATCGATCCTCCTACCCGCGATCGATTTTGATCAACTATCAATGCCGAAAACACCCCGAGAAACACCCCTATCAAAACCCCGATCAACTATCTAAAACCTATCTTATCGTTAATTGATCGCCATAGCCACCTGAAAACCTTCACTCTATTTTTTCGTTGATCTTCGATGCTCAAACCATCTTCCAACCCAATCATGATGAACTTCATCTCGCCGTTCGATGGAATTTGACAAAAGTGTCACTTCCATTCAACTCGTGATTTCTCATAATTTAAAAAATGAAAAATGTCTATTTTATTATCTAAATTCATCATTTTCTGGTAAGAATCAATTTATATAATTAAATCAAGAAATCATGAAATTCAATTTTTCTGATTTAAGAAGATTTCACTGTAATTGCTTGATTTCTGAATATTTTTCTAATATAAATATTTGAAACCATTTTTAAAACATTCATCTTGTTAATTCAAGAATTTTCCATTTATATATCTAGGCTTATAAGTAAAGGATTGAGGAGATCTTTCTATTTCTAGCATGTAACATAGGAACAGACATATATACACTTACTTATATACAGCCATCTGTATATATATAAACATACAAACACAATTCGCGGTCATAAAAACATATTTCATAACTTATAGCCAATCTTTATCACATGCAAACCAGAATAAACATATGGGTTTAAAGGCTTGCTCACCTGAGAAAGTTTTAAACAGAGATAGGCTTTTAAAACGGGAACTAGTATTTTGTTTTTTTGAAATCTGCTCTGAGCTTTAGATTTGTCTAAAACTTGATTTTGATGTTGAGATGCTTCAGTTTTGATCTGGAATTCCTACTTGTTGAAGCTGTTTTGATTTTTTATTTATTTCCAGGTTGAAAACTTGAATCCATACTTTGATTTTAGGTTTTGATTTGCATATTTCTCAATTACAGGTTAATTTCCAGTTTGAAGTTTTTGATTTCCAGTTTGAAGATGAGAGAAAGCTTTTATCTTTTTAACTGAAACCAAATTTTCTTTTTAATTTTATATTATTTGCAAATTAAAACAAATGTGCCACTTGTTACTTATGTTAACACTTGTATTTGCATGATTTAAATTATTTACACTTGTGAATATATGATATAAATCTTTCCACACTCATTAATGAAAGTGATATTATGTTTAAATCCTTTAATTTAATAAATTTTAAAATTTATGTTTTAATCTGCAACGACCCAGAATTTCTATCATTTGAAATTCGTATATTTCATCGATTTTTAAATATTAACAAGTAAAATTTGTAAGTCGAATAAATTTTTATTTCGAATATCTGGATTTAATTGGATAATTAAATCAATAATTTAATATTTGAAATTACATAAATAATTGGAAATTGGGTTTAAAGTGAATAGAATTGATTTGTAAAGTTGTATTAAATCATATTGGAGTTAGAATGATGTTATAGAACTTTTAAAACTGAATTAAAAGTTAATTTGCAGAAATTGAATATTTAATATTTAATTGACGAGTAAAAATAGTCATTTTTCAAACAGTTTCAGATTTCGACGAAACTAGTTTCATCGGATCCGTAATGTTATATTATTGTAAGATTTCAAGTTTCGTGTCAATCGGATTTACGGTTTGTCCGCGGCAAGCTAAAACGCACTGAAACCGGTTTGAGTGAATTTTAAATTTAAATTTGTCGATTTGAAAACCTATCTTTCAAATACTTTTGAATTGGCTCTCGATATATATTCCATTGCATTCGGAATGGGGGTAAAACATTATAAACACCAGGCGGCACGTTTCTTTTGGAGTTCGGAAAAATTTCAGGTGAATAGTGTCACGTAAATTTCTATAAAAGCCCTCCACTTTTTTTCTTTTTTCAGAAACCCTAAGCAACTAGGTCTAGCCGCCACCTCTAATTTTAATGGTCGATGCTCATTCTTGTTCTCCCTCAATTTTCTTTTAATCCACAAATCAATTCGCGAAACTTCCTAAATGAAAGTTGTAGACAAGGACGAGCTCGACATATCCAACGGTCGAGATTGGATTTCGAGCTGTAGATTGAGAGCTATGGCTTCGCGTTCATCACGGTTCACGCACGTTTCTCGAAGCACTGAGGAGGCCGAGCTTTCCGTGCTCGTGGTCATGGGTAGCTCTCGTCGAGGGCAGTTGAGTGGAAGCTCCTGATCGAGGTATAGATGAAGGTGGTGGTCGCGTTAATTGAAGCATGGACGACGGCTATGGGTTTTGTCGCGCGTGAAGTTAACTGGAGAGGGAGAAGGAAGAAGGGCACGGCCAGGATCTAGGGCAAACAAAATCGAACGGCCCAGAATGCAGCTAGGTTTAAAAATAAAAATAAATTGTGAAATAAATTTTATATAAATTCGTATAATGTTTAAAATGCTATAACTCTTTCATACGAAGTCAAGTTTTGGACGAAATGACTTACGTTGGGTTCGTATTCACGAATACTACACGATGGAGCTGGATTGGAATTGTTTGGAGAAATTTTGAATTTTGGGTAAAATTAGATGCACATTTAATTTTATTCGAAATAAAGCACTGCAACTGTTGTTGGAAACAAGGTGAGAACTTCTCACTCAATCGAATTGTTTCGATTTAAATTTTTAATAGTTAAATTTAAAATTGCTTGGATGATAAATTGCTATCTGTTGTATTGAAATAGACCCTATACGTCGTATATTAAGCGGATGTTATTTATTAAATACATATACCGCGATATTCCATCTTGAAGTGGAATTGGTATTATATATGTACTTGGAGTTGATTTTCCCGCATTATATAGTGGATGAGACGCCGCATAATAGCGGATAATATTTTATAAAACCCATATACCACGATATTCCGTCTTGAAACGAGATTGGTATTGTGCTAACATCTATGGATGCAAGGAAACAGGTTGGAGGGATCCAACTAGATTCCTCTACAGTATTGATTTATTTACAGATATTTGCGATATATTCTGTTATCATATTGATATATGATGTTTTGGATGTCGTGGTTGATGTATTGGTGATGTTGCAGCATTGGGCCTATTCTAAGAGTTTTAAAGTGTTAAAGTAACGATTTCGAATTTAAAAGGATTTTCAAGTGATTTTTGAAAGCATACATTTTATTGAATTCTGGAATTGATTCATTTTAAATAAATAAACGTTATAATTTTTATGTTATAAAAATTATGATTTTTGTGAAATACAACCGAAATGTGATTTTTGAAATAAGTAGTTGATTAATTTATAAAATGGTTTAACATTTGGATTTTTGAATTATTATAAACAGTTTATATAAAAGATTTATAAAATTGATATTTATAAATTAAAAATATTGGAATTATAAAACGAGTTATTATAAGTGTTAAAATGAAGTATAAATGGATTTCATAAGTGAATGAAATTTATAGATTTACAAATTGTGAAGTTATAAAATGAATAGATTTGTAAAATAAAAGATTTATAGGTAATTAACTTATAAATTGATTTTGGCATTTAAATGAGATATAAATAGAATTTGTTATTTAAGGGATTTTATAAGTTGAAGTTATATATATATATATATATATATATATGAATGTGAATTTATAAACATTGTTTTATAAATCCGAAATAAATTGAATTTGATAAGTAAATATGAAAGCTTATTAAAGGAGATATATCCACGAGTTTGGACGGTGGATAATCCTTTAATTAAATATGTAGAAGTGTTGAATTTGGTAAACGATTTATATTCACGATTTTAGACAGTGAATAATATATTAAAGAAATGTTTTAGGGAGTGATCTTTTAAACGGAATTAAAACGATTTGAAGTTGTTTTAAAATGTGTTAAGGATCGAAATCATAGATTTCAACATTCATTGTTGAAATAGACGTTTTTAAGAAATAAGGAAAAGGTGGACTATAATACTGTTGTTATAGTAAATGATTTCGAAAGGAAATGTTTTATATAGTATTGGGATTTATATATCTATCTAAATTTCGAATCCCTATGCTAGTGATCTTGGGTTGTCGTAACGATGTTTTACGCAACATTCATTTTGACTCAAATGAATGTGTTTAGAGAATGTTTTCCATAAAGAATAAAATATATAATTAATTGTGATTTAAGTATATTGAATATTTTCCAAATGTTGAAAATAAATAAATTTTTGAATTATTTATTATTAAAAAAGTAAGGAAATGTTTTCCAATATGAAGTGGAATGTTTTGATATTATATCTTTTAAAGATAAATTGAAATTGAATATTTGAAATTGGTTTTCAAATGGTTGAAGTGTGAAAATATATCTTGCAAAGATATTTTAAAAATAAATAATTGTGAAAATTATTTAAATCTGGAAATTGTAGTGAATGTTGATTGATAGTTAAATAACCGATTATCAATATTTTCCTTTGAATGACGTTTGAATTTCGATGCGACCAGGGGTCGGATTCCAAGTGGATATCCGAAAACCACATTGAATCTTTGTGATCGTGATGGATCTTTTATTTAAAAGATCAAAGTGAAAATTGTTGTGATTTGTTGAAATCTGAATGAACACTTATTTTTATAAATAAGCGCTTGTTATTCGGTTTAGCCGGGAGAGGACCTTTGGGTCATAAATCCCATTCCGAATAGTGATTCGTCGTAATGGATAACATTTGAAGACCGGTGTTGAAGACCCGGTATTTGCGAGAATGATAGGATGGCCTATCAATTGTCTCTGCACCGGTAGCTACGGTATGGAGATTTCCTTTGTGATGGGAAGTTCGATCGGGATTGTGAATACCCGGATTGCAAGGGCATCTTTAGAAGTGCCTTCGGTTCTGTTCGAACCCAGAATATGGATTGTATGTCTGACATTACATTTTGAGATATAAATCATATTTCTTTCAAATACATTTCTGTTGGTGGCGGAGAATTTATTCTCTTAGCTTAACACCCTTCTCTGAGACGTACGAGCTCAGAGGTTATGTAGTTGATGGTTATCGGTGATATACTCCCAATATGGTAGTGTGGCATGCGGAGTGTTGCTGATCATTTGTTGATCAAAGCGTGGCTTTGTGAAAAGCATAGCTTTGTGGATGAGACTTCGTCGAACCTCACAACCCGGTTATGGTTGAAACATGAATCGTAGCAGCAAGGTTATTTGAGGATAGCGCCCTCTGAGGGTATGTCATTTCCTTCTAGATTATGAGTGGTATCATGGTATGGAGCCTAGATACTTACTTTGTGGTTGCTGCAAACTTATTACTTTGTGGTTATTGGTTGAGACGATCCTCGGATAACGGTCACACGCGATCGGGGGATGGCATGCCCGTATTAGTTGTTTCCTATTACAGAGGTAACCCGGCCTTGTCTAGCAGAGATCCGGTTAGGATCTGGGGACGTCCTTCCAGAGGCATTCCCTTTTACTTGGGAAGTTCCTTTGCCCGACCATTTGTTGGAAATCCATTCATCCAATACAAGCTCTTTACGGTTTTAGTTGTATAACCTGGCATTTACTTATGGTGGCGCCCCACTGTTTAGATGGTAGTTATAGTAGGCATACAATACTGGTCATATGTTGGCTAAGATTTATATTTTACTTTTGAAAGGTTTTCCTACACTTTGCACTTGTAGTAATAATATCAAAGAAATTTGCGTACCAAGCATGTTTGACTATCATAAGTTGAAATCTCCTCCGATTCTGCGTTTACATTGTGTGTGTGTGCAGGAGGCCTTATGGTAGTTACATTTTATAAAAGCATTGCGGATCTATTTTAAAATATTTCTTTGTTTGTTTTTAAATATAAACTGTTTAAGTTCTCACACCAGTCCCATGACTGACCTGGAGTTTATTGTTTCCTTTCTAAACTCTGGGTGCCCATCATTTTCTACACGGGCAGTCTAGAGTCAGGTTATCGGGATATTCTGGAATTCAGGAGGTGCTGTGGGGCTCAAGAGGCGAGCTGGATGGCGAAACGTATCACTTGTATAAGATATTATCTTTTCCGTTGTGTATCCACTTGTAAGGACAAGTTTATATAATTGTCTAATGTTGTGTTGCATATTGGCTCTGATAATGTGATGTAATGTAATAATTGATATAGTTCTTTGATTTAAAGATTATTCACTTATCTATCATATGTTGTTCCGCTGCGATTGTGAGATTCTGTTATTGTTTCGTTTTCTTCTTCTTTCTTTCTTTCTTCTTCTACCTCTTCTTCTTTAACCCTAACGGTTGGGTTTTCCGGCCTTCGATTGCTCGGCAGTTGATACAGTGGACGTATTAATGTCAATTTTCCGAAGTCGAAAATCCCTAATCGTTACATAAACCTTACATTATTATAATTTATGTAACATACTTTTATTTTAAATTTATAACGTACAAACTATTTTTTTATTCATTTTAAGAGGAAATGTAATTTAAATCTTTTTATCAAATCTTATTTATATTTTTAAATCTTTAATTAAATCTTACTTTACATATTTTCAAACCAATCTTACTTTAATATTCATACATTTTAAATCCAGTTTTCTTTCAAAAATATTTATTCTTGAATTTCAAATCCATAACTATTAAAAATCTACTTTCATATAATAAATACACAATTTATTTGTTCCTAAAAAAATTCAAATTAATGTATCAATTAATCCACAATTTTTATTATTTACCATTTTTAAATTTGTTCTAAAATCGAAAATGTTACAAATTCCCCGCTTAAGAAAATTTCGTCCTCGAAATTTGCTGGATCGGGAAGAAACAAAGAACAGATAAGAAATGTTCTTCTAGATCAAACTGAATATTCATTCTGCATTTGGCTTACCAAATCAGAATATCAACAATAATTATGAGAACGAACTCACTCAATATTTCACAAAATATTCGGGTCATTAGATCTACGAATATGCAGGGGCATTGGTTAGTTCGAAGGGCAAATAACCATTCATAGAATATATCGGGACACCAAAGAATAGACAAATGGATACAATTCAATTTAACGTCGTATTTTATTAACCAATTTATTTCAAATAAAATTTCAAATTTGTTTCAGTTAAAAACGAAAATCTGATAGAGAACTGACGAAGAGAATACGAAATAGGAATTAGAACCTTTTTTATAACGTAAACAAAGATTCGCAGGGCCACCACCACACCAAAGCCTCCCCTTGTAGCTGCCACGAAACCATCAAAGAATTGATATCGGATCGAAGGAGATTGAGAAGAATTGTTTCCTTTTGTTATAGGGCATCGACCATGTATAGTGGTACTTTCCTGTCCCCTATCTCGTCCTCTTCTTACACTCATACTCACTATTAATTGATAGTAAGAGAATTTACTGAGGCACACGAACAGATATCTTAGGGATACTCATTCTAGGGTATTTGTAACCCTATCTCTAATGAGTTACCTAATGTGTTATACTCCAAAAGCTAAAGTTCAACCTTTAGCTCTGATACCAAAATGTCACGACTTGAATGTTAGCGTTCGAAAATCGACATCCGTGCTTCACTTGCACTCGAATGCCGCAGATTCAACCATTGAAATCTGATTCGCGCCAGAGCTTATAACACATTAAGTGCAACAACACAGCGGAAGAAAATGAATATATCATTGATACACAATACTTGATACAAATGAATATCAACACTATGAGGGACAATATATACAGCGGAAAAGATAACACCAACAACAAAGGCTTCAAAGAGATCCAACGCCCAAACTACAACTCCATCACTAATGCTCCAAAACCAAATAGCTCATCCCAAAAGCTTCGAAGACTCCAATCCGATAAGCTCGAACTACCATCAAGATGTAATGAAGAAAACTAGGTAACTTGAGTGCGATAGCCAAAATCCAGGAGAAGGCCCCCAAAGATTTCCAAATGCTACACCTACTAGCTGACTATCCGAAAATCTAACTCTAGACTGCCCGTGTGGAAAATCATGGGCACACAGAGTTTAGATAGGGAACAATAAACTCCAGTCAGTCATAGGACTGGTATGAGAAAACAAAAATAGTTTATCTTTAACAAAAGAAAAACAAAAGAATTTAAAAGAAATCCACAATGTTTTTTGGAAAATGAAACTACCATAAGGCCTCCCAGCACACAAACAATGCAATCGCACACTTGGGGGAGATTTCTCCTTATGATAGTCAAACAAGCTTGATACGCAAATCCTTTTGATAATATTATTATTATTAGTGCACAGTGCAGAAAATAATTTCGAAAGTAAAATATTAATCTTAGCCAGCATATGTACCATTATATTATGTCTACTATAGCTACCACCTGAGGTGGCAGGTTATACAACTGCAATCGTAAAGGGCACATATTGTTTCTTCGGATTTCCAACAAATGGTCAGGCAAAGGAACTTCCTGGGCCACATGGGTATGCCTCAGGAGGGACGCCCCGAGAACTTAACCAGCTCTCTGCCAACACAAGACCGGGTTACCTCTGTAACTGGGTAACTAACTGTCACGAGTATGCCACCCCTGTTTGTAATCGACCTTTATCCGAGGCCATGACACCAACAACCAAAAATTAATAAATTTGCAGTTACCACATAGGTTGAATATCTGGGCTCCATACCATGATATCACCTCTATCCAGAAGGAAATGGACATACCCTCAGGGGGCGCTACCCCCAAATAACCTTGCTGCATCTTTCCTGTTTCGATAATTCCAAGTTGTGAGGTCCGACGAGGTCACGTCCACAAAGCTACGCTTTATACAAAAGTCATGCTTCGATCAACAAATGATCAGCAGCACTTCATATGCCACATTTTCAAATTGAGAATATATCACTAGTGTAACGACCCCGGATTTTTATGAATTTAAATTTATAATTTAAATGAATTTTTGAATAAAAATTGTAAAATTAATTATAAAGGGCAGCGAGTTTCCCCGATTCAAATAGAAATTATATTAAGTCGTATGAATTTGAAAATTTGTATATATGTGAATATATATGTATATATTGGATTTTAAATAAATTCTTAAATAAATGATTTTGAAAAATAAATAATATACTTTAGACACAAGTATAGAAATAAATAAATAAATTGATTTAAAAAAATTTATAAATGATGATAATTTGAGTTATATAAAATATATGTGTACAAAGAGAAATGTAAAACAATAATTTTTAAAGTAGAATTTATGATAAATATTTAAACTAAAAATAGAGATAAATATAAGTTAAAGTTATAACTAATAACAAAACAAATCAAACAAAATAACAAACAAATACATAAGTATTAGCAATAAATGTTTCAAATAAATTTATGGTTAGAAATAAATGTTAAAGTTAAATTAGAATTCAATACATAAGTAAAATGAACTACAAGCAAAGTATAAAATATAAATCTAAGAAAAAAATGACAGTAAACAAAACAAAACAAAAGACAAAAAAAAAAAGAAAAAAAAAGTAACAAACCAAATACAAGAGCTTGTAAATTAAATCAATCAAGTTAAAATTTATCTTAGTAAACAAAATAATAAAGTAACTAGATACAATGTAAAATATGAAACAAGTCAATATAACAAAACAAATACATAAACATGCAGGCAAATAGAAAGTAAGTATAAAAATATAAACAAACTGTACAAGTTTATAAAACAAATGTAAATAAAGTAAGTAACGCTGAAATAAAGAAGTACAAACAAAACATAACTAAAATAAGAGCAAATAAAAGTATTCAAACAAAAGAAATAACATACAAAGTAGAAACCACATATTTATAAAATTATGTAAAATATAAAACAAAAGACAAGTATCTAAAAGCAAAACACAAACAAAGCAAGCATTCATTAACATATCAGCCGAGCAAATACATGCAAGTAGAAAACAAATAAATAAATAAATAAAAAAACAAGGCAGCAAGTGTATATTCAAAACATAAAGGACCATTTCATTTAATGCAAATATACAAGGAAAAGATATGCAGCCGAGACAAGAAGGAACAAAGCAAGAATAAAATAGAAGTGCAAGTAAATGACAAAGTACAAATATGCATAAACAAGTAAAGTAAGAACTGTACATAACAAATAGTATAAGCTTATAGACAAGGACTCTTGCATTTAATAACCAAGCATAATACCACGTCTCCCCAGGTACAAATACATCTTCTCATCATGTACAAGATCATCTCGGCCGAAGTAAGCTACTTCATTTCAGCCTCTAAACAAAGAAAATCTTTAATTAAATAAAGAAAGTCTTGTACCTGCTTTGTATAAACAAATGTCATCCTGTATAAAAACATGCAACCCTGTAACTTCTCTCCTATATATCAAAAACATCCATCTCTGTTTAGTTTATTTAAAAGCTAAGGAAGGAAAAGAAAATTTTGGTTATCCAGGGAGCAGGCTAAACTCATGTTCCAGGAAATAAAAGTACTCTCTACTTCTCTGTTTATCACCCCAGGCCAATAAGATTCATTCTCTGTTCTTCAACATTCCAGGCCTCTGCTTTCAAATCACAAGTGAGCAAACTCTAATTTTTAAACCAACTCCTTTGATCTCCTATGTCTGTGATGGTGATGATTGGAAATATGGTTTTAATGTTTACATATTAGCAAGTATAGATGTGTTTATACAGTGAATTAAGAGGTGCATATCTGTTGTCAAGCAAAAGCTTGCATCTGTTTATACAAAGCTTACCTCTGCTTATACATAACAGAGTCCAACAAAATAGTAGAAAATTCAAAATCTTCTTATCACATCTCTTATAGGTTTAGGAATTTAAATAATGTTTGTGTTTAAATCTAAACTAAAATTTAAAAATATATTTAGGGTTGACTGTTTTTGAATATCATCTGGAGAAGAAGATAAAGACAGTAAAACTAAATATATGTCAAAACATAAATATTTTAATTTCTTGAACTGATTTTATCATCTGATTGTTGTTCGGAAATGAGGATTTTTCAAAGGAAAATCATGATTTTTAAAGTGGTATAACTCGAGGAATTGATGAAGATCAAATTTTCGTTCAAAAATCAATTTCTATTGTTCTCGTCACTGTTGGGTATTACGGCCTTTTCTGGAAGATGCAGGTGGTCGTGGGGGAGACTTCGACCATGGCCAAATTTTGAAACAGGGTTTGGATTGGGAGGGCGAGTGAGTTTTAGGGTGTTGAGATGGCTTAAGGTGGTCGGCAAAAGCGATGGAATCACGTGATGTTGGAGCAACCGGGGGAAGTGATTCTTGGCAGGAGGGTGGCATAGGGAATGGGCTTCCAATCAGTAAGGGGAGTGAGTTGGATCGGAGATAAAGGGAGGTGCAGTTCATCAATTAGTGGTGACAGGTGGGTTTCTTGAGTTTTAGAGGGTTGGAGAAATTGGTCGATTTCAATCAGGAAGGTGGTAGGCCTCGGCAAGATGGCGAATAAAATCAGGGGACGAGGTGAGATGGGTTGGCGATGGAGCGGCGGTGGAGTTGTCGGTGGAAGAGACGTGCACGTGCACGATTGTGTCCGTGCATAGGGGTTTTGGATGGAGCAGTTTTTCATGTTTGGATTGGCAAGATGATGAAGGAGGTTGTCTCGAAGCTTTACTCGAGATTTTTTGGGGGAGGACTCGAAGCAGGAATGATGTAGCTCGGGTATATCTGGGTTTGGAAAGTTGTGGAAGAAGAAGCAAGTTTGGGTCGCCACGTGCTTTTGCTCGAGAAAATTTGGAAGTTGCTTCGGGTTTTTGGATCGCGTGCGCGTATAGGCCTGATGCTTGAATGTGTACTGTAGTTTAAAACTTAACTTTGCTGTAGAAAAAAAAAAGAGAAGAAAGAAAGAATAAGCAGGGAGAGGAAGCAAGAGGGAGATTCGTGGAAGATGGAGTGGTAACTCGAGTGTATACTCGAGTGCAATTGAGATTTTCTCGGGTTTAGCACTTAAGTGCTTACCCTTGTTAAATTTTTAAGTTAATCATCTTAAACCATTTTAAATATGAATAAATTAATTTATGTTTGTAAATTTTAAGTTAAGAAATTTATATGAAATTGAGAACCATAGATTAGACTTTAATTAATTAATGAATTTTAAGGGTAAATCAAACTTATAATTAATAACGGTTAATGTAAGTTAATTATTTAGAAAAGTAATCAAATAAATGTTAATAAAGGTCATTAGCTAGATTATTTTATAATAAATTAATGTGATTGATTTTTAATTAGATTAATTAATTTAATAATAATATTATAATAGTTTAAATGTAATTACTTATTAGGAAGTAATTAAGGAATTAATCACTTATTGTAATTAATTAAGAAAATTAATTAAATGGTAGTTAATTAAATTAAGGGTCGATTTAATTGTCAATAAATTAATCAAGGGAAATTAATAAAAGGATAATTGAATAATTTAAAGGTCAATTATTCAATAATTAAAGGTTGGTTTATTTGGTAAATGATTAAAGGACCATTAATCAAACAATTTGAAATCGATTAAAGTTAATTAATTATGATTGATGATCATTTGATTTAAATTAGTCAGAAAATTAATTGAGCATACTTATGAATGTTTGAATTCTACTGATGTTGAATTGTTTGATACCCCTGGAATTGATGCTTTGTGATAGGTCTTGATTTGTGTTATAATCTGAAATGAAATTTATTTATCTAAGATAAATGTAATTATTATCTGTGATATATATCTGTGATCTGTGAATGAACGATAAGCATGATAGTTAATACCGCTTATCAACTATATTGTTGTATTTGATCTGTCATGATTGAATGATGTTGCACTACTGTGTATAACCCCTGGACCACACCATACACACACAATTATGGATTTCACGAGGAAATCGGTTAAGTCACAGGTTTGAAATAGTTTAAAATTTGAAATTTTTAAATTCAAATGTTTTGAAAATGGAATTGGAATAGAAGTGAAAAGCTTTTGAAATGGAATTTCAAAGATGGAAATTTATTTTGAATAACTGGATTAAGTGTTGGAATTTAAATAATTTGATTTAAATTTGAATTCAAAATCAGGAATTGAATTCTGTAATTTGAAACTAGGGATTAATGATATTATACTAGTCATTATGAGTTAAATCATTTTTAAAGTATTATTTTTGGAATTTGAATTTAACCCAAGGATTTCAACTCGTATAAATGAATCAGATTTCCAAAATAAAAACTGTTGTTTTCAAATGATAAACACTTTTAGATAAGGACTGAGATTCCAGTTAATTAGGGGAATTTCAAGATTGAATAGAGAAATGATTTTCCTAAGTTATGAATGAATTCTTTTTGAAAGCTATGAATTAAATATGTTTATTTTTAACAGATTTAAATTGATGATTTGTTTAAATCAAATTGAAATGAAATTGTTTCGAAGGCTATAAGTTAAATCTTTGATTTAAAGATTTAACGAGTTAATCAAATTGAAATGAAAATTGATTTGGAAAATCTGTGAATGAATCTTTTGTTTAAAAGATTAAAATGTGAAAATTATTTAAACCGTTAAAGGTTGTGAAAATAAATCTTTTTGTTTAAAGATTGAAAATGGTAAAATGTTAAGCCATTTGAAGAAAAGTTTTGGGTAATAAGTTGTGACTTAATTGAAATCCCATTATCCATTTGTTTTTGAAATATCGTGCTCACTATTCGGTTTAGCCGGGAAAGGACCTTTGTGTCGTATAACCCATTCCGAATATGTGATACGTCATTATGGATAGCATTTGAAGACCGGTGATGAAGACCGGGGATTTGCGAAAGCGATAGGATGACCTATCGATTGTTTCTGCACCGAGTCGCGCCGGTATAGAGACTCCCTAAGTGATGGAAAATCCGATCGGGATTGTGAATATCCGGATTGCAAGGACTTCTTTGTAAGTGCCTTCGGTTTTGTTCGAGCCCGGAACAGACTTGTATGGATAGTATGCCTGACATTACAAGTTGAGATATAAAGCCGATTTCTTTCAAATATATTTCTGTTGGTGGCGGAGAATTTATTCTTTTAGCTTAACACCCTTCTCTGAGACGTACGAGCTCAGAGGTTATATAGTTGAAGTTATCAGCAATATACTCCCAATTTGGTAATGTGACATGCTGAGTGTTGCTGTGAAATGATCATTGTGTTGATTATTTGTGATAGGATCATTTGTTTGATCGTCTATCCTGGTGATCATTTCTATGATCATTTGTTGACCCAAAGCATGGCTTTTGTATAAAGTATGTTTTTGTGGACGTGACTTCGTCGAGCCTCACATCCCGGAATGGTCAAAACAGGAAAGAAGCAGCAAGGTTATGAGGGGTAGAGCCCTTTAGGATGTGTGCATTTCCTTCTGGAAAAGGATGGTATCATGGTATGGAGCCCAGATGCTTACTCATGTTGAAAACACTTTATGATTGTGTGAATTGATTACGAGCGCTCGGTTGAAAGGTCCCAAAGGACCGGGGGATGGCATATTCGGTCAGTTGTTACTCAGTTAGGGGTAACCCGGCCTTGTGTTGGTAGAGATCCGGTTTGGTTCTCGGGGATGTCCATCCAGAGGCATTCTCATGTGGCAATGGAAAGTTCCTTGGCCTGATCATTCGTTGGAAATCCAAAGAAACAATACGAGACTTGTACGGTTTTAGTTGTAGAACCTGCCATTTAAAATGGTATCTATAGTAGGCATAATATAATGGTACCTATGCTGGCTAAGATTTATATTCTACTTTCGAAATGATTTTCCCTACACTATGCACTAATAATAATATCAAATGTTTCTTTTTAATGCGTATCAAGCATCTTTGACTATCATAAGAAGAAATCTCCTCCAAGTCTGCGTTTGCATTGTGTGTGTGGCGGGAGGTCTTATGGTAGTCTCATTTCAAAAAGCATTGCGAATTAACTTTAAAATATTTCTTTGAATGTTTTAAAAGATAAACTGTTTTTGTTGCTCACACCAGTCCCACGACTGATCCGGAGTTTATCGTTTCTTTCCTAAACTCTGGGTGCTCATTATTTCCTACACGAGCAGTCTAGAGTTGGGTTTTTCAGATAGTCCGGTTTAGTAGATTATCTGGAGTTAGTTCAGTCTTTGGAGCGCATCAGTCTTGCTTATCTTGGTGTAGCGTTATTGGGAGTTCGAGCTATTGCTGGATTGATTCTTGGAAATGGAGTTGCAGTTATTTTTGGAGTTCTTCCTCGAAGACTATCTCAGAGTTATATTGTTCCATATGCTAGATGTTATCTATCGTTTTCTTTTCCGCTGCTATTTATTATATCATATCTCTGATGTATATTGATATCTATTGGATCATCTGTTGTATCAGATATTGTATCAAAGCTGTATATCAATGTATTATTCTTTTATTCCGCTGTGTTATTTACTTAATGATTGTTATAAGCTCCGGCGAATCGGATTTGAACGTTCGAATCTATGGCATTCGAATACGATATGAAGTATGGATGTCGATTTTCGAGCGGGCAAAATTCGAATCGTTACATTTGGTATCAGAGCTAAGGGTTGAACTTTAGCTCAGGAGTGTAACACATTAAGTAACTCATTAGAGATAGGGTGAAGCAAATCCTAGAATGAGTAATCCTTAAGATATCCGTTTTAATGCCTCAGTAAATTCTCTTACTATCTACTGATAGTAAGTATGAGTGCAAGAAGAGAACGAGATAGGGGACAGGGAAATACGACTATAATTAGTCAAAACTCTGTAACAACGATGGAAATAACTTTCTCTATCAATTTTCTTTGATTCGTTTCCAAATTCTTTTGATTGATTCATGACGGTTACAGGAAGAAGTTTCGATGCGGTGATGATCCTACGAATCGTTGTAGAAAATTATTACTTCGTACTTCATCGATTTCTTATCAGCATTTTGATTTAAAACTTAATGAATTTGGAATTAGAAATTTTAATTGAATTAAATTGATTAATAGAATATGAAGAATGATTAGAATTGTATCGATAAAATGATTTTGTTTAAAACCAAAATTTGAAATTTTATTATAATTTCTTGTATCTATTATTGATATTCTGATTTGGTGAGCCAAATGCAGAACTGATATCCTGTTTGATCTGAAAAGATATTTCTCTATTTTTCATCTATCTGTGTTGTTTTCGTGCCTGCGAATTTCGAGGACGAAATCCTTTTAAGGGGGGAAGTCTGTAACGACCCCGGATTTTTATGAATTTAAATTTATAATTTAAATGAATTTTTGAATAAAAAATTGTAAAATTAATTATAAAGGGCAGCGAGTTTCCCCGATTCAAATAGAAATTATATTAAGTCGTATGAATTTGAAAATTTGTATATATGTGAATATATATGTATATATTGGATTTTAAATAAATTCTTAAATAAATGATTTGAAAAATAAATAATATACTTTAGACACAAGTATAGAAATAAATAAATAAATTGATTTAAAAAAAATTATAAATGATGATAATTTGAGTTATATAAAATATATGTGTACAAAGAGAAATGTAAAACAATAATTTTTAAAGTAGAATTTATGATAAATATTTAAACTAAAAATAGAGATAAATATAAGTTAAAGTTATAACCAATAACAAAACAAATCAAACAAAATAACAAACAAATACATAAGTATTAGCAATAAATGTTTCAAATAAATTTATGGTTAGAAATAAATGTTAAAGTTAAATTAGAATTCAATACATAAGTAAAATGAACTACAAGCAAAGTATAAAATATAAATCTAAGAAAAAAATGACAGTAAACAAAACAAAACGAAAGACAAAAAAGAAAGAATAAGCAGGGAGAGGAAGCAAGAGGGAGATTCGTGGAAGATGGAGTGGTAACTCGAGTGTATACTCGAGTGCAATTGAGATTTTCTCGGGTTTAGCACTTAAGTGCTTACCCTTGTTAAATTTTTAAGTTAATCATCTTAAACCATTTTAAATATGAATAAATTAATTTATGTTTGTAAATTTTGAGTTAAGAAATTTATATGAAATTGAGAACCATAGATTAGACTTTAATTAATTAATGAATTTTAAGGGTAAATCAAACTTATAATTAATAACGGTTAATGTAAGTTAATTATTTAGAAAAGTAATCAAATAAATGTTAATGAAGGTCATTAACTAGATTATTTTATAATAAATTAATGTGATTGATTTTTAATTAGATTAATTAATTTAATAATAATATTATAATAGTTTAAATGTAATTACTTATTAGGAAGTAATTAAGGAATTAATCACTTATTGTAATTAATTAAGAAAATTAATTAAATGGTAGTTAATTAAATTAAGGGTCGATTTAATTGTCAATAAATTAATCAAGGGAAATTAATAAAAGGATAATTGAATAATTTAAAGGTCAATTATTCAATAATTAAAGGTTGGTTTATTTGGTAAATGATTAAAGGACCATTAATCAAACAATTTGAAATCGATTAAAGTTAATTAATTATGATTGATGATCATTTGATTTAAATTAGTCAGAAAATTAATTGAGCATACTTATGAATGTTTGAATTCTACTGATGTTGAATTGTTTGATACCCCTGGAATTGATGCTTTGTGATAGGTCTTGATTTGTGTTATAATCTGAAATGAAATTTATTTATCTAAGATAAATGTAATTATTATCTGTGATATATATCTGTGATCTGTGAATGAACGATAAGCATGATAGTTAATACCGCTTATCAACTATATTGTTGTATTTGATCTGTCATGATTGAATGATGTTGCACTACTGTGTATAACCCCTGGACCACACCATACACACACAATTATGGATTTCACGAGGAAATCGGTTAAGTCACAGGTTTGAAATAGTTTAAAATTTGAAATTTTTAAATTCAAATGTTTTGAAAATGGAATTGGAATAGAAGTGAAAAGCTTTTGAAATGGAATTTCAAAGATGGAAATTTATTTTGAATAACTGGATTAAGTGTTGGAATTTAAATAATTTGATTTAAATTTGAATTCAAAATCAGGAATTGAATTCTGTAATTTGAAACTAGGGATTAATGATATTATACTAGTCATTATGAGTTAAATCATTTTTAAAGTATTATTTTTGGGAATTTGAATTTAACCCAAGGATTTCAACTCGTATAAATGAATCAGATTTCCAAAATAAAAACTGTTGTTTTCAAATGATAAACACTTTTAGATAAGGACTGAGATTCCAGTTAATTAGGGGAATTTCAAGATTGAATAGAGAAATGATTTTCCTAAGTTATGAATGAATTCTTTTTGAAAGCTATGAATTAAATATGTTTATTTTTAACAGATTTAAATTGATGATTTGTTTAAATCAAATTGAAATGAAATTGTTTCGAAGGCTATAAGTTAAATCTTTGATTTAAAGATTTAACGAGTTAATCAAATTGAAATGAAAATTGATTTGGAAAATCTGTGAATGAATCTTTTGTTTAAAAGATTAAAATGTGAAAATTGTTTAAACCGTTAAAGGTTGTGAAAATAAATCTTTTTGTTTAAAGATTGAAAATGGTAATTTGTTAAGCCATTTGAAGAAAAGTTTTGGGTAATAAGTTGTGACTTAATTGAAATCCCATTATCCATTTGTTTTTGAAATATCGTGCTCACTATTCGGTTTAGCCGGGAAAGGACCTTTGTGTCGTATAACCCATTCCGAATATGTGATACGTCATTATGGATAGCATTTGAAGACCGGTAAAGAAGACCGGGGATTTGCAAAAGCGATAGGATGACCTATCGATTGTTTCTGCACCGAGTCGCGCCGGTATAGAGACTCCCTAAGTGATGGGAAATCCGATCGGGATTGTGAATATCCGGATTGCAAGAACTTCTTTGTAAGTGCCTTCGGTTTTGTTCGAGCCCGGAACAGACTTGTATGGATAGTATGCCTGACATTACAAGTTGAGATATAAAGCCGATTTCTTTCAAATATATTTCTGTTGGTGGCGGAGAATTTATTCTTTTAGCTTAACACCCTTCTCTGAGACGTACGAGCTCAGAGGTTATATAGTTGAAGTTATCAGCAATATACTCCCAATTTGGTAATGTGACATGCTGAGTGTTGCTGTGAAATGATCATTGTGTTGATTATTTGTGATAGGATCATTTGTTTGATCGTCTATCCTGGTGATCATTTCTATGATCATTTGTTGACCCAAAGCATGGCTTTTGTATAAAGTATGTTTTTGTGGACGTGACTTCGTCGAGCCTCACATCCTGGAATGGTCAAAACAGGAAAGAAGCAGTAAGGTTATGAGGGGTAGCGCCCTTTAGGATGTGTGCATTTCCTTCTGGAAAAGGGTGGTATCATGGTATGGAGCCCAGATGCTTACTCATGTTGAAAACACTTTATGATTGTGTGAATTGATTACGAGCGCTCGGTTGAAAGGTCCCAAAGGACCGGGGGATGGCATATTCGGTCAGTTGTTACTCAGTTAGGGGTAACCCGGCCTTGTGTTGGTAGAGATCCGGTTTGGTTCTCGGGGATGTCCATCCAGAGGCATTCTCATGTGGCAATGGGAAGTTCCTTGGCCTGATCATTCGTTGGAAATCCAAAGAAACAATACGAGACTTGTACGGTTTTAGTTGTAGAACCTGCCATTTAAAATGGTAGCTATAGTAGGCATAATATAATGGTACCTATGCTGGCTAAGATTTATATTCTACTTTCGAAATGATTTTCCCTACACTATGCACTAATAATAATATCAAATGTTTCTTTTTAATGCATATCAAGCATCTTTGACTATCATAAGAAGAAATCTCCTCCAAGTCTGCGTTTGCATTGTGTGTGTGGCGGGAGGTCTTATGGTAGTCTCATTTCAAAAAGCATTGCGAATTAACTTTAAAATATTTCTTTGAATGTTTTAAAAGATAAACTGTTTTTGTTGCTCACACCAGTCCCACGACTGATCCGGAGTTTATCGTTTCTTTCCTAAACTCTGGATGCTCATTATTTCCTACACGAGCAGTCTAGAGTTGGGTTTTTCAAATAGTCAGGTTTAGTAGATTATCTGGAGTTAGTTCAGTCTTTGGAGCGCATCAGTCTTGCTTATCTTGGTGTAGCGTTATTGGAAGTTCGAGCTATTGCTGGATTGATTCTTGGAAATGGAGTTGCAGTTATTTTTGGAGTTCTTCCTCGAAGACTATCTCAGAGTTATATTGTTCCGTATGCTAGATGTTATCTATCGTTTTCTTTTCCGCTGCTATTTATTATATCATATCTCTGATGTATATTGATATCTATTGGATCATCTGTTGTATCAGATATTGTATCAAAGCTGTATATCAATGTATTATTCTTTTATTCCGCTGTGTTATTTACTTAATGATTGTTATAAGCTCCGGCGAATCGGATTTGAACGTTCGAATCTATGGCATTCGAATGCGATATGAAGTATGGATGTCGATTTTCGAGCGGGCAAAATTCGAATCGTTACAACTAGTAACCATCAACTACATGACCTCTGAGCTCGTACGTCTCAGAGAAGGGTGTTAAGGTAAGAGAATAAATTCTCCGCCACCAAACAAAAATGTATTTGATAGAAATCGGCTTTATATCTCAAAGTATAATGTCAGACACACATCCATACAAGTCTTTTTGGGGATCGAATAGAACTGAAGGCACTTCACAAAGAAACCCTTGCAATCCGAGTATTCACAATATCGATCGGACTCTCCATCACATATAGAGGTTTCTATACTGGCACGACGCAGTGCAGAGACATTCGATGGGTAATCCTTTCATTCTCGAAAATACCCGCTCTTCACCACCGGTCTTCAAATGCTATCTGTTTACGTCGTATCATTATTCGGAATGGGTTATATGACACAAAATCCTCTCCCGACTAAACCGAATAATGAGCACAATATTTTAAAACCATATGGATATTGGGATCTCTGTTAAGTCACACTTATTACCCAAAAATCTTTCTTCAAATGGTTTAAGCAAATTACCATTTCCAAATCTTTAAACAAAAAGATTCACTTCACAAAGTTCAACAATCTTTCACAAAGATTCATTCATAGCTTTCAAAACAATTCCATTTCAAAACTGAAATCCTTTCAACGAAAACTGGAAATTCTTTCTTTATTTGAAAGCAATTATCATATGAAAACAAAGACCTTTTGTTTCGGAAAAATCCGATTAAATATAGCCTTTAAAGTATAAAACTTGGATTGATTTTAAATTCCAGAATAATACTTTTAAAAAGGTTTAAAATCTATATATATTATTGTATAACTTGTATGCCCTTTCGAACCCTAGTTTCCAAAATAATTTCAAAACTTAAACAAAATATATATATATATATATATATATATATATATTATTCAAACTAAATTTCAATTTCAAACTTTCTTTCAAAAGCTTTTCATATTCAATCCCATCCCATTTCCAAAACCATTTGGAATCAAAATTCAACTTTAGAACCATTTGGTTAAATTCAAATATTTGTGACTTAATCAGTTTCCTCGTGCAATCCATATTTGTGTGTGTAAGGTGTGGTCCATGGGTTTTACACAATAGTGCAACATCATCAATCATCACATATTCAATCATATCAATATCGATAAGCGGTATAATCTATAACGCTTATCTTCCGTTCACAGATTCACGGATAAATAATATAAAATTTGATACAGATAAATAAATTACATTCATCACAGCTCAAATCAAAATAATACATATCACAAAGCATCACACATCAGGGATATCAAACAATTTAGCATTCAATAAAATCCAAACATTCATAAGTAAGATCAATTAATTATCTGATTAATTTAAATCAGTAATTACTTATGAGTAAACTACTAATCTTGGTTAATAATATTAATTAATTACAAACCATTTTGATTAATTATCCTCTAATCAATTGTTAATTTTCTTTAATAATAAATTAATCAACCTTAAATTATTAATTTATCAACCGTGATTAATAAATAAATCAACCTTTAATCATTAAATAATTAACCTTTAATTATTTAATTATCTTTTAATTAATTATCCTTAATTAATTTATTAACCCCTAATTTATTACTTTGATTAATTACAATGAGTGATTATCCCTAACAACTTTCATTAATTAATCTTTAAATTAATTAATTATCCTCAAATTAATTACCGCAATTGATTAATCTCTCAAATTGATTATCCTTTATTAATTAATCACTCAAATTAATTATCCTTAATTAATTAATCTTTAATCACTTGATTAATTAACTTTAATCATTAACTAACCTTTAATTAATTTTGATTAATTTTCATTAAGTAATTACCCCTTAATTACTTATTTTAATTAATCAACCTTCAATTACATTAAGGTGATTCACCTTTAATAATCACATTAAGTAATGGTCCTTTAATTACTCAAGATCTTAATACATCAAAAATGAATCATTACTTTCTTAACTATCATTTAAAACTTTTATTAATTAAACCTTTGTAATAAATCATCATGCACAAATAAATCAACTTAAGTCCCTTAAGTTGATTTATTATTGAAAGCATTTCATTTCACCAATTAGCTATTCAATTCCAATATTAGATTTATTTAAAATAAACCTTTAAAATAAGGGTTTTATATATATAAACACTTTAAAAAAACTAGTTATTTAAAATTAATTTTTATTTAAAAAACCCTTTTAACCAATTCAAACTTAGATAACATCTAATATTTACAAAAGAATTGGTTTTTTTAACAAAATTGTTTCAATAAAACTTGATTTTCATTAAGGTTTAAAACTGTTTTTAATATCAAATCAATAAACCTGAGCCAACACTTATATTTCTCGAGAAACAACTCGAGACACTCACGTCCCTACTTTACTTCGAGACAATCCCTCAACGACTTCGAGTTTGACTTCGAGAAAACTTCTTTTTCTCCAATTTCAGAAAACAGTCAGACATCAATATGCACGGTGCACATGTACAACCCATCCAGCCAACTCCGGTCATCATGGCGACCCCTAACATGTCGTTTACGACTTCGCCTCTCATCCCGACCACCCAACGTCAATGATTTCATCGACAAACAAAATCGAGTATATTGAATCTCGTCTGGAAAACACAGATCGCCAGAAAACCCTTTCGCCTCGCCAATCTCGGCCATCAGAACCATTGATGTTCCACCAAGACCTTCATCTATGTTCCACGAATCAATCCCCCTACCCGAGATCGATTCCGATCAACTATCTAAGACGGAAACACCTCGAGAAACACCCCTATCAAAACCCAGTCTAAAACCCTATTTTATCGTTAATTAATCGCCACAGCCACCTAAAAACCTTCACTCTATTTTTCCGTTGATCCTCGATGCTCAAACCATCTTCCAACCCAAGCACAATGAATTTCATCTCGCCATTCGACGGAATTTTACAAAAGTGTCACTTCCGTTCAACTCATGATTTCCCATAGTTTAACAAACGAAAAATCTCGATTTTATTATCTAAATTCATCATTTGCTAGTAAGAATCAATTTATATAATTAAATCAAGAAATTACGGACTTCAATTTTTTGATTTAAAAAGATTTTACTGTAATTTCTTGATTTTTGAATATTTTTCGAATATAAATGTTTGAAACCATTTTTAAAACAATCATCTTGTTAATTCAAGAATTTTTCATTTATATATCTAGGCTTATAAGTGAAGGATTGAGGAAATCTTTCTATTTCTAGCCTGTAACATAGGAACGTACGTGCGTGCGTGCGTGCGTGCGTGTAGGTAGGTACGTGCGTGTAGGTAGGTACGTACGTGTAGGTAGGTACGTATGTATGTATGTATGTACGTACGTATGTATGTACGTATGTACGTATGTATGAATGAATGAATGTATGTATGTATGCATGCAGCCATCTGTATATAGACAAACATACAAACACAATTCGCAGTCATAAAAACATATCTCACAACTTATATCCAACTTTTATCACATGCAAAACATAATAAACATATGGGTTGAAAGGCTTGCTCACCTGAGAAAGTTTTAAACAGAGACACGCTTTAAAACTGGAACTTGTATTTTGTTTTTTTGAAATCTTCTCTGAGCTTTTGATTTGTCTAAAACTTGATTTTGATGTTGAGATGCTTCAGTTTTGATCTGGAATTCCTACTTGTTGAAGTTGTTTTGATTTTTTTTCCAGGTTAAAAACTTGAATCCAGACTTTGATTTCCAGGTTTTGATTTGCATCTTGCTCAATTGCATGTTGATTTCCAGTTTGAAGTTTTGATTTCCAGTTTGAAGATGAGAGAAAGCTTTTAACTTTTTAACTGAAACTGGATTTCTTTTTAATTTTATGTTATTTGCAAATCAAAACTAATGTGCCACTTGTTATTTATGTTAAAACTTGTATTTGCATGATTTAAATTATTTACACTTGTGAATATATGATATAAATCTTTTCACACTTGTTAATACAAGTAATATTATGTTTAAGTCCTTTAGTTTAATAAATTTTAAAATTTATGTTTTAAACCTTACTTCATTATAATTTATGTAACATACTTTTATTTTAAATTTATAATGTACAAACTATTTTTTATTCATTTTAAGAGGAAATGTAATTTAAATCTTTTTATCAAATCTTATTTAAAATTTTAATCTTTAATTAAATCTCATTTTACGTATTTTCAAACCAATCTTACTTTTATATTCATACATTTTAAATCCAGTTTTCTTTCAAAAATATTTATTCTTGAATTTCAAATCCATATCTATTAAAAATCTACTTTCATATAACAAATACACAATTTATTTATTCCTGGAAAATTTCAAATTAATTTATCAACTAATCCACAATTTATATTAATTGCCAGTTTTATATTTGTTCTAAAATCGGGAATGTTACAGGCATCTCCTTTGAACTTCCACTATTTCGTCCTACTAATCTTGCCTCCTTTATCCTGTGGAACACATATCCATAGACGAAACTCGAATATCAAAAGCCTATATTGTGAGATGAAACATTCACTATGTATGAATTTGCAATCTGCACAAGCTCATTTGTCATCTTTTGTAGTAAGGACAAAGTCAATGGCCACTATTGGAAGTAACTGAATGCAATTACCTCTTTCTAAAGAAGGTATTAGCTATCATGAAATCATAAACAATAGCAAAATTCTATATATCTTCCCCTTCTTGATTCATATTGCCATACCTAAAACCACCATGCACTTTCTCAAACCTCTCACTACTTATACCAACATGGACGTTGTAATCTCCTCCTATGAAAAGTTTCTCGTTACTAGACACATCTCTAACCATGACATCTAGATCTTTGCAGAAATTCCTCTTGACAGTTTCACTTAGGCTTACTTGTGGGACATGGGCACTAATAACGTTCGAACTATATTACCAACTACCAATTTGACTAGGATGATCGTGTCCCCTTATCTTCTAACGTTGACCACTCCATTTTTAAGGTACTTATCAGCTAAAATGCCTACCATGTTCCTGTTACATTCTTTTCCTGTATACTATAACGTGATGTCTGTGTTCTCCACCTCCTTCGCCTTCTGGTCCGTCCATTTGATCTCCTGAACGGATAAGATATTTACACATCTCTTAATTATAGTATCAACTATTTTTTTAACTTTCCTGTCAAGGACCCTACGTTCCAACTACCTAATCGAATCCCACTTTTATCGACTGACTACTATGCCCCTGATGCGGATCTAAATATGAGCAGCCATTGAAAGAAGAAAAGTAAGAAGAAAATAAGAAGAGGATGAAGAAGAGGGAATCTTTCTGAAATTTCTGCTTGCATTACTAACCGTAGTGCATACATATATAGTACTGCCTGCTGCTAACAACCTCTAACAACCTGCCTATGTGGCATTTCATGGACCACTACCGTAGCAATTGGCAGTAAAAGTGCTAAAAGAATTTACTAAAGAAAACAAAAGAAAATAACAGAATACAACATGTTTTATAATATCACGCGGTCTTGCCACTAGTCCAATAGCCTTCTGCGTATGCGCAATGTCCTTTTGGGTCTTGCATTAGTTGCATGCATATCATCATCGTATCATTACCAACCCCTCGAAAACGAGTTTGTCCTCAAGGTCGGAAATGCACTTGTCGAGCTTATTAAGCATTTTCTTGCCATGACCGTTTATATTAAGCTATCCGACATGGTTAGACCATATAGCAAAGAAACATTTAGCATTAAATATGTCACCGCCGGGATAAAAATGAACACTTTTTTTCACATAGTAGTTTATGCTTTCTACCTATGATCACTTTGAAGATTGAGCATGCTCTGCCGTTTGAGTAGGCTTTGCTAGTTGTTGCTTCGTTGTAGGCTCTCAAGATGCATTAGTAGACGATGTAGTGGGTGGAGCTATGCATCGGGGTGGAAGAGAAGTCAGTGATGGAGAACAGTTTGGAGGGGTTGTTGGTGCTGTTAATGGTGGGGATTGGAGCTAGATTGATGGTTGGGAATGTGTGAGCAACAACAACAGTGATGGCTAAGGTAGGAGGGGGTGCAACAGCAGCGGCAGAGGTCAGATGAGGAGCTGGTGTCGTAGAACCCACAACAGTGGCACGCAGTGAAGTTGGAGGGGCTGCTGTTATAGAATTTGCAACAGTGGTAGGCAGCGAGGTTGGAGGAGTTGGAGAGAGAGGGAGAGGTGGTGGTAATGTGATTTGGAAGCCAAGTTTTGTGGCGATCTCGGACACGGAGTGAATGATATGATTAATGGAGGTTCGGATGTCGACGATGGCGGTTTTAGTGTTGGCGATATCTTGTTGTTGAGTTTTAAAAGAGGCTTGAATGGTGTTGATGGCGGTTTGATGTCGAATGGTGGTGTCATGGAGTTGTTGAATGGATTTAATGGTAGTGTGGTTGTGGGTGATGATGTTTGCCATGGTTTCGAGCTAGTGAAATCAATGACGAAGAAGATGAGAGATAGACGAAGGAGGTGAGAACAAGAGTGAAAGCACCATATTGATGCGGATCTAAATATGAGCAGCCATTGAAAAAAGAAAATAAGAAGAGGATGAAGAAGAGGGAATCTTTCTGAAATTTCTGTTTGCATTACTAACCGTAGTGCATACATATATAGCACTGCCTGCTGCTAACAACCTCTAACAACATGCCTACGTGGCATTTCATGGAACACTACCGTAGCAATTGGCAATAAAAGTGCTAACAGAATTTACTAAAGAAAACAAAAGAAAAATAACAGAATACAACACGTTTTATAACATCATGCAGTCTTGCCATTAGTCCAATAGCCTTCAGGGTATGCGCAATGTCCTTTTGGGTCTTGCATTAGTTGCATGCATATCATCATCGTATCAGCCCCTCGCACCCACCGCGTAAAATACGAAGACCCTTACTCATTTATCACTACGTCAGGACGTCGATATAGCGCGTCACTAAGGGAGCCATCAAAAATTAATAGATCAAAATCACTAACCATAATATAATTTAATTTGTAACATATGGCATAAATTATTTGATAATCTAAATTTATCGCAATAAAACAAGTTTTTGCATGTTTGATAAAGATAATAACTAAACCACATCTGCAAAAAATTGTTAAATTCCAACGAACTTGTATATCAAAAATCAAGTTGTACACAAATCAATGGTAAAAAATGCAAATATGTGGATTCCTCCTCATAAAGTAATACCATCCACACACACAGTGTTTGATTGTGCCTATAGATAGTAAAAACCCATAGCCAAATTAATATGTGAATAGTAGCCCCAGACAAGCCCAAAGTGGATAATCTTTTTAATAATGCAGAAACGATGAATAAAATGAAAAATAAAGAGCAACAACATAGGAGAAGAATGACTACCTTACGGCGACAAAGATGAAGGCCGTGAACCACACTTAGATGCACATGGGGCGGACGACTCATTCTATATTTCATTAATCAAAAGCAATGAATTGCTTAAAACAAATAAGAGCTTAGCTCTTTGATGCTTCAACAGACGAAAACGCCAAGTACATTTATCATCTAAACAGTACCATTCATAAGCAATCCAAACGAGTCAAAAACGATATGACATTGTAAAAACTGAACTGAAAATTTGCATCCCTTGTACAGATAACAGCAGCATATCTGCCATACAAGTACTTTAAATGACTTGCATCTGGCACTGTATACATACATTTATTAATCAAAATGGTAAAAGCATGAACACACCTCAAGCAACGTAATTCGGCCGCAGAAACAAAAAAAGTTCAGGCATTAAAAATCCAAAAGGAAATGCATGAAGAAATGAGTGTAAGATTATAATTTATTCCACGGGATTTTGAGCAGGAGTTGATTCTCTGTTAGTCTCATCGTTACAATCAGTTTCTGATTTTGCTCCCGTGTTGTTTGAGTTGGGTGATTTCCCAAATGATTGCTTCGTAAATGGAGATAAACTTCTATGATTTTGAGGTAAGAGGTATGTATCTGGCACGGAGACGGCGGGTGTGGCATAGTTGTAATATCCCATGAATGGGTGGTCGTATTTGCAACCCGGACCGTATTTACAGGTGCCGTATATAGCATAGAAATTGCAGACAGGGTTCCCCTTTTGTGCATGTACAAAAACAAGAAGGTAACGGTGAGTTTTTTCTCTTAAAAAAATAAAATAATTGGTTACTTGTCAAGAGAATTCGATCAAAAAACCTCTAGATTCATAGTCTAGAGCACTGTTGTAAAATTCCTTTAGGCCTCCTCTAGGCCCCATCTAGGAGATGGTTGGGGATTACCGCCTAACAATTTTCCTAGGCCCACCTGGACAAGGTCTGCTATCTCATGTAAGAATCAAAACATGAATTTAAGGACCAGTTTGGTGTTATTCAAGGTTCAATGCCACATATAAGCATCAATTGCTAGTTTAAGCGATCTTATATCTATGGCTACTCCTAAGCACATTCAAAATCCCAAAATTTCAATTTGTATCAACTGATACTAAACAAAACACCCAAATTTTATCCAAAATACATGAATTATCAAAAATTCATATCTTCGATTAATCCTCGATTAATCCCCATCTAAACGATTAATCTCTAATCCCTACTACTTGCCTCACATCCGCCTAGCGATTTTTACAACCTTGGTCTAAAGCCATAATTACCACTAAACTTGTGGCACTCGACTAAAAATGAATGGTCTGGGTATTAATCTCGAGGGATGCATGAAATTTTACGTGTTGTATTTTATACAGCCACTCCTTGGGGATGGTAAAAAGAATATTGAACCAATCCAATGTAAGAGGTTATCAGTTTACAGTAAGACTGAACTATTTTAATCATTAGCTACCAACAAACCATGAAAAATATTATCGTATATATACTTCAATTTATGCTGAATGTTGATCAAAATGGAAAAACGTAGAAAAGGAGAAAGAAGCATAATTGTTTACTTTACTTACAGGTCTAAGAGGAAACCCGAATGGTCCAACAGTAGCGAGACTCTCGGAACGCCTTCCTTTTGGGTGATTGTATTTGCAAGAAGTTCCAAATTTACAGCTACCTCTTTTCATGTAGTATTGACATTCAGGTTGATCAGGTCTCTCAGGGAGATCGATTGTAGTGCTTGAAGTCGATCTGTTAAGTGGCTGGATGGACCCCATGCTATTGGCCGTTGTAAGTTGGCTAGCATAACCCGGCTTCACATGCAAAATTGTCAGAACATAATAGTCAGGAGGTACATTATACAATGAGATATGTAATTGCACTAACTGAAAATGACTGTCCTTGCAGTAGTAGCACTTCAAATGCATATTTAAGTTAGAGATGTATTGCAATATAGCTCAATACATTGCAAACAAGTACTTTGGATTTTCAAAATCTAAAGCTGGATGCTTGTTTTTTAGTAGCTAAGGTTACACAAAGATTAGGGGACACCTTTGATCTCATTTGTCCATTATTAATGTACACCTTTATGCATGAGAGTCTTGATAGTGCAGTACGTTGTAAGGTTTTATAGTAATGATAACCGCTACAATATGAGAAAAATGTTACCGTACCAATACTATTGGTAAGCCTACAATAACAACCGATATTTTACTTTTACCATCGGTAAAATGATTATTGGTATCCTGATAAACTGATAAACAGTTGACTGTAAGGTTAATTTACCAATACATAAAGGTATTAAAATTTTATTGCATTAAAAT
This sequence comes from Allium cepa, assembly GCA_030765085.1. Lineage (NCBI taxonomy): Eukaryota > Viridiplantae > Streptophyta > Magnoliopsida > Asparagales > Amaryllidaceae > Allium > Allium cepa. The sequence continues at coordinate 33,419,184 of CM060929.1, forward strand.
TTTGACAAGGATAAAATGGTAATTATTTTGTTTTTGGTTTGAACTCCATCGATGATTATATCAACATTTTGACTTATTTTAGTTGATATAGAAAATTTCCTTCATGTGAGATATTAGCACTCCATAATTATAATTATTGTTGTGAAATCCTTCTAGGCATCCTCCTGGATTCATGCCTAAGGGCAAGGAGGGACTTACCATTACTACTAGCCTAGATTCGTGTAGGTACTAGGCAAGGAGAGGCTTACTCTAAGCATCTACGCCAAGTTTTGAGGTTTCAACCAAAATACCGAAATTTCCCGTCATTCCGCTTAAGCTTTGGTGGGGACTGTAATGAAACCGACCCAAAACTCGGATTCGATAAAAAAAACTACTGAACTTCAAATTATACGGAAGAAACTAAAGTAATCGAGCTTCGAATATATATTATATGAATATCCAAAATCTAAAATTTAACTCGGTAAACATACAAAATCACGAAATATATAAATGGTGTAACTAAAAAAATTTGAAAACAAAGTAATAAATAAACAATTTTTAGTGTTATAAGTATTTGTAATTAATTGGCATTGTTCATTTATATTTAATATTCAACTAAAGATAAATTAAACATTTTTTTAAACCTACTTTCGTAGGCTAGGAATGTAAGAATTAAATTAAACATTTTGTTTCAATAAATGTAACAAATATATGTGCAGCTGCATGAAAAAATTTAACGAAATCCGAAATCAAATTAGGAACCGAAATTTTTGAAATTACAAAAAACTGAAACCAAGATCGAAATTGAGATCTCAAACCTTGATTTACACGCTAGTTTAAGTTGTTCTTCCCTCCTTTGTTGCTCCTAAACCCATCTAAACCCCAACATTTCTAATATGGCCAATTAATACTAAACAAAATACTAACATTTTATTTAATGCGGGAGCATATCAAAAATGCTTAGTTTTGATTAATCTTTCATTGATACAAATATAAAGGAATAATCCTTAGTTCAAACTAATTGCTTAGCATCCATCTAGCAATTTTTACAACCTTTGTTTGAATGAACAGCGTCAAAATTAAAAAATTTGTAGTGACGATTGGAGAAGGCAAGACTGGTGTTGTTAGATGCTTATTTTGATGTAGAGTCGGTTGGTGGTAGACCGATAAAATGGTTGTAGTTGTAGCATCGGCCAAGTCCATCAAAAGTTGATGTTGAATCAATAGTGTAAGCATTTACACTGCAAATTAATTGCATTGCAAACGTCTTCGAAGATATTAGTGTTTTTTCAAAAATAGTTGAATATTTTCTAGTACCAAGCATTATGCATAATGTTTCACTTATTGTATGTTGTTACACAGCAAAAACTATAACAATGAAATGATGATAACTGCAGTATAAGCAATTAATTGCACTACAGTTAATATATTTTTTGGAATAAAATTGATACTTTATTCAAGAAGAGTATGCATTTTGATCTCTCGGCGAATCAAACTCAAAACCTCTAGAACCTCAGTCTAGAGCTTTTTACCACTTGCCACTTGAGCCAATGTCAATGGTCCTTGTCGATATTGCACCACCGTTAATTGGACTGCAATAAGTGATATTATGGTATTTTATCACAATTTTTTAGCACATCCAATTCAATATTGACATTCAAAATACATTCAAAAATATTAATTCAATAATGACCAAGCAGAAATTCACATCATTTTGACCTACTATTTTATAAATATAAAAGGATGAACTTGATTAATGTGATTTTTATAGGAGGTATGTATGGCCATGGTTTTTTTATTTTATTTTATTTTATTTATTTTAAGAAAGACTTGAGCCAAAATGCTATATATATATATATTATATCATTGCGCAAAATTTGCTAAGAAGTTTTACGTAAAGATTATATTATATTACAAGGAACATGTTTGTGTGAATTGTACATGCTAATATTCTAATATTAATAATTCAACCATATCTATTTATCACGCAGATTTGGTTAATTATCCATGTTAACTAAGAATGAAAAGGGTATTTAAGAACTTCAGCTAGAAAGTGACCTTGAAACTTGTAGTTAATTAATATTTGACTATAAGACAAAGGGAGCATGTAATATGGATTTACCGTCCAAACAACTAACTTAAATGTTAACCAGAAATCAAGAGTGTAATCACTAAAGGCCATTATATCACATACTTGCATTTTCAAATGATTACCATAGAATTACAAAAGCAAAGACTTCTGCATTTTGGAAAAACTGAGAAGCATGTATTAAAATCAAGAGAGAATCCTAACCATGTAATTATTCCAACTCTGCTGCATCTGCATAGCACCTTGATATGGTGGAAGCACAACTGGCATATAAGTTGGGTTGCTGTCTATTTTTGGACTAGTTAAATAAGGCTTAGCTAATGGCAACGTTGACAATCCTCCTCCAAACGACGGGAAATCAGATGGAGGTGCCACTATCAATCCTGTTGGCCCATACGAAGCAGGTGGTCCAAAAGCGAGTTCTGGATGGTTAAATTTGCATGCAGTTCCAAATTTACAAGATCTTGTTCTGAGGTAAAATGGACATGGCTTTTCATTCTGTTAGGTTACAAATATAATGAAGAATGTTATATATGCCATAACTAGCATTAAACGATTTCTAAGAAAATCTAGAAACTCCAAGAGAAAATGGACAAAATCTCTCAGGATGTGTGTGTCTGTGGGTACGTAAGTACTTAGGCATGCGTAAATATATGTATATGTGTATACGCTTATAATTTAGAAAAATACAGTGTATAGAGTCCAATATCTCCCCTTTGGAAATTAATCTTCTCAAGTTATACAAGCATCATAGGTCCTGTTATTTTCTGTTGTGTTGCTAGCAGAACATTAAAGAACCTGAACTATTAATATTTATTAAAGAGGTTACTACTTCAAGTTACTAAGATAAAAGCCGAGTCCTAATTCAAAACAAACTAAGTTAGGTAAATAAACATATATACACAGTTTTCTCGCTGTATAGCCAATCATAAATTTGAAGCAGCCACCTCGCGAATAGGTAAGCCAAGCATATTCAGAGGAGCAGGAGGGACATCATATCTTTCTCTTGGATGATTGAACTTGCATGTAGCTCCAAATTTGCAGATTCCTGTCTTCAAAAAAAACTGCAAGGATGATGAAGAATGATATGAATCTTGAATATTACATAAATCCACACACCTTAATAATTAAGCCAATATGTGATGCGTTAAGAAAAAGAAGTTGATTCATGGATGTGATTGGTCTGAAATTGAGACATCTAAAACCATAACTAATTAATTAAAGCAGAAAAATCACAAATTAAAAGATTAAATAACAAGAACTTGCAAATAAATGAAATTACATAGCAATGTATGATAAAAGGGGAAAGGTTGCAAAAGGTGGTTTAGCAGTAATATGCAATCTTTAATACTTGTGGACATCACAAACACTTGAAAGCTAATCTATGTGAACTACCAAGGAACTTTCCTATCACCTACAGAGGAGATCATGAAGAAATATAAAACATTGAGATAAAAAAATATCTATAATCTTAAACCTTTCAGTAAACCCAAAACTTTTATACAAGACATTTTGCCTTAATAATAGGTGCTTTTTATAGAAAAACCTTACCAGTTGACTTCTTCTACTTGATATCTACTGTCGCAGGATCAATCACATTAAGAGGTATAATGAGCCTATACCGTGAACATAGCTAACTATGTACTTCTGTCATCTTGTACAGAAATACCCTTAACTGAATTTTGAATTCAAGGAGGGCTAACAGGGTTAATTTTCTAAATTTTCATATGGCTCGGTTAGGGCAGAAAAACACACTCCTTTTTGTGTTAGATTAACTGCTCCGTGTTGATTCAAAGAAGTTGACCTTTCCATTGACTGTCTTTCCGTTTGGTTTATCCCAATATCTTTAGATGATTTTTTTCATTCTTAAATAGCTTGAACACTCTTCATCCACTCATATTTTTGCAATTCTGTATCGTGCAATAATTACACTATAATTGACTTACTTAAAACGACATATAATTATTTTTAGATTCTTGCAATATATCTTACATTGATTGAGTCATCTTTCTTCCATCAATCAATTTCTAAATCACCTAAACCAATATCTTTTCTACATTTCCATTGCACACTTCTCATTGTCTCCACAAACATGAAAGAGTTCGCCTGAGACCAGAATTTATCCCTCGTCCTTGTTTTGTCCAAGTGTGAAAACCTGTATCAACAGAGTGATAAATACACTCTCCCCATTCTCCCTTTTTATATTCTTCACTCTCCTTATGTTAATTCATCAGTTTATATTTGACAACGACTAAATGAGAACATGAGTCTTGAATCACATTCCTCGATTTTTGAATGTCATCCATCTTACTGAGAACTCTCCCAAGATCTAGTTTTCACACTTGAAAGAGTTGAAGCATCACGCCTTACCCGTATCTCGTTTAGCACTCACCTCACTCAAGATATTAAACCGTCGATCATAATTTAGATTGAGAATTCAATGCAAGATTTTGTCCATAATGTCCGAAATTATTTTTTCTTTTATATAACATTTTTACTTTTATATGAGCAAAAAGTAATATTCAACCAATTAGTAATTAATAACCCTTTGCTCCTACTTTTAAATTTTTATACGGCTAAGTACCAACAAATGACTTCGTTTTTTTCCACTATTCAAATGAGAAATAATCCTTTAGTTACAACCAAATCGATCAAATACTACTATCCTATAAAAACAAATTTTAATATTAACTTTCCAGCAATAAATCTTTTTCTATGCAAATCAAGTATGTAAACAATCTATAGTTATCTTCTTATATAATAATCTTTTAAAATTCTTTAAAAATTATCAATTGTAAACTCTAAAGTTCAAAATAATCCTGAGTTGTACTTCAACATCGGAGATGTCAATGATATGTGTTCATTTGAGATACACCCATCTCGTCAGAGAACTCATCGATACAAGAAATCATATGTGAAAATCTTGAAACAATATACGATCAATATCTGAAATTTAAAACCTTGCATGTTTCCAAAAATTGTTTCACTTTGATCACTGTCATCATCATAACTTTTTTTCTCTACTCTCAATGCATTCAAAACTATATTATCTTGAGTTGTTTACAAATTCTTTAAACATGTGTATGCTTTTCACTACAATAACATTTTCTTTAACCTTGCGTGTTTCACTTTGCAGAAAATAATCGTCACCTTCAATGGTTTCTCTTTTACCTTAGATTTTCATTTGTCAGAAATAGAAAACTCAATCACATTTTCTTGCAACTTTCCACGTGAGTTCTTTTTATCTTCTTTTAAGTAGACAGATATATTCATCAAAACTTTTTCGCCCCAATTAATAGTATTCAATGGAAGCAACAATGTCTTCCAATTGTTTGACGATAAGCTCATCCACATTACTCGTTATATTATTTTACAAAAACCAAATAGCGTATAATTATTTGAAATGCTCACAAATAACTCTTCTTCTTCAATCCAAGATTCATGTGTTTGTATCAGAATTGATCACACACCCTAAGAAAATATGGAAGAGCCAACAATTTTTGTTGTAAGCATTAGCTTGGATTTCGATGGTGGATTGATTTTTGTAATATACATCATTTCAGATGCTAATTAACGTAAAACAGTATTAAAAAAAAAGGTCATTCAACAAACCAAAATAGCAAATATGTGAAGAAAAATGCATAAAAATGAAGAGAGGCCATAATTTTTTAATGGTTTGATACGGTTTGCGTCCACTTCATAGTTGTTTTACTAAGGGCTCTTGTTACATCAGAAATTACAATATATAAGATTTCAAAATCAAATGTAAAACGTGAGTAATTTGCATAGAATTTGGTAAAGCTTTGACGCTACTTGAGGATCATCGATTCCCTTGAAGTTGGATCAGCCCTGATAGTAATAGGCATTGCAGGAATCTTCCAGAGCCCTTAAGTTCCTCAAATTACCAAAATATCTTGATTTAGTCTTTGTAGTTGATATGAATCCAGATCCTAGTGTTTAGGAGTTAGAAAATGGCTTGATTGACCTATTCTTGGTGTTGTAGAGTGGATAGACAATTGCCTATTCGGCATTGAAGTGGATTGGCAAGAGTGGATTGATACAGAGTTGATCGGTAATGAGTGGTTTGGTTTTGGAGTTGCCCGTGGTGTTGGATCGGTAAGCATTACTGATCAAATTTAGTGGTCCAGCGTCAACCGGGTATTTTGTCAATCTCATCCCTCCTCTTGCACATTTTCTCCATCTTCTCTTCCTTTTTCCTTCTTCGCTTCTTCATTCCATTTTCTTTTATTCACTGTATATTTTCTCCTTCCTCCTTTCTGTTTCTTCCCTCCAACGTTTGCAAATAATAGTATATGTAATATTATTTAAACTTCCACCTCTCTCTTTAACTTGTACTCTTTTTTTGTCTTAACTCTGCCTTTTCTTATCCATCAAAACACCAGTTCTTGTCGAGCCTCCAAACTATGCCTCCTTCATGGAGATTTGCATGGTCATTGTTAGCAGATGTGTCCCAGGTTGTAAGTGGGAAGTGAGATGGAGATAGATGCATATTCGTGTGAGAAAGCAAAGGTGTGCTGTGCATTAATATATACATTATAACATACAATGTAGTATAACAAAAAGTGAACAGTAATGATGATATACGTGCATGCATATTCATGTACACAAATGTGTACATTTCCATCAAGCTTCTAGCACGTTCTGGCGAACCATCTGTCTGATTCAAAAAATATTGCGTCATTGTGTTTCTTATATTTTTATGTTTCTGTGATGCAAATTTCGTCAAAGTCTGAATCGGAGTCCATCAGGACTCCTTTAGACCTTTATTCACACGTTATTGTATTGTTTGGACAACTGAATGACCCAATTCAAGTAATTTTTCCACGGTTGTGCTCTTCCTGAAAATTGAGAGTGTTCGGCGGTGCGTGTGCACCACGCTTACTTAGCTTTTTCTTCAATGACCAGCAGTTTAAATTTACCGATAACACTAAGCTCCTTATTACTTTGTTGAAGAGTTTCCAAGTAGACTTTTAAATTATTCTTATAATAAATTATTGACACAAGCTACAAACCGATGATTAAATCATCAACAAATTTGTTGAATAGGTCCAACCATTTTTCATCAATATTATTTTTTTTCAAATATCCTCATCTATGATGCTAGGCTTTTTCCACTGATCCTCTAATGTTTTGAAAAGCAATTGTTTTGGCTTTTGGCATATTTGTGAAATTGTATGCGTTGCTATACTTAAGACATGAATTATGAGCATGCATATTTGTCCCAAGTATATCGAACAGTCTGCACATATCAAGTGCAGACTCATATAGCTCTTTAATTTATTTTTAGAATTGATTTTTGACTTCATTTTTGAATTCCTTCAATAACTTGTGAAGAAACTGAGGCCACTTTTCCGAAAAGTGCTCTAGAACTCATAGTTGCAATGATTATGAAGCAATGTTATATGCAAAACAATGACAAAGTTACTTTGGTTTCCACTTCAAATTTAATAATGATACTAACCCCAACCATGGTGATCATTGATTTCTCCCTTAGAATACCCCTAAATTTTCTAGCACATTAAAATCTTAACACACTTAAGTTTGTACTTTGTATACATCCATATAAACAACATATCAAAACAATAATAGATATGTAAATATGTAGATTTACACTACTTTTCCTAGTTGATATTCCCCTCAAATGTCTTTTTGATGATCAAAAAGAAAAATCATTATCTGGAAAAAAAAAAAAAAGCATATCATTTGTAAAGATATAAAAAATTGATGTCCATTCCTAGGTTGTTTTTGCTTGTGATGGATAACAATACTATTTTGAAAACATCAAACTATATGTTGGATAGTTAAATATACAGTTGCAAGGCATCTCCAATACAATTACTGTGTTAATTACTCTAAATTCTAAGTGCATATTGTTATCCCATTTTTTGGTCAAAACTGGAATATCGACAAGGAATGATGGAGGTCGGGATTTCACTCATGGTTCAAGGATAAAACTCCATTCGGTATCAAGGGTTTAAAGTTACATTCGGTAGTGTAAAGTAAAATCACATCCGGCCTTCCCTTAGTCCATTCGGCACTCCCAAGTGAAGGTCATTCGGCATCCCCCTCTCACCACCGAACCAACTCCACTTCCCCTCCTACCGAACCAAAGCCAGCCTCCACCGGTCCAGAGCCTCACCGGACCGACCAACCATTCTCTCCCACTACCGGTCCACCCACTGCCGGTCCACCATCCATCACCGGACCGGCACTCCTCCTAGCCTACAACTACCGAACCAAGCATAGCCGAACCAGGCTACCACCGAACCAGGCTACCACCGAACCATGCTACCACCGAACCATGCTACCACCATGCTACCACCGATCCAACCTACCACCGAACCCCTATCTCCACTACCTGCCGAATCACCCATGTTACCATTCACCGCCGAACCAGAACGCTGCCAGGTCAGATTGCTTCAGCCCAGGCCCACCAGCAGCTACATACATCCAAGACCTCTGCCCCCAGCCTCACTCTATAAATAGAGGGGCAGGGGTACAACAATGGCAGACAAGTTTGAGAGCTCAAACCTGGAAGGAACTTTCAAACAACTTTCATACACTTGTACTACAAGCTTTGTACTTGTAATCGGATTGGAAAAGGAGAATAACATATAAAGTGGACGTAGGCACACTTTGGCCGAACCACTATAAATCTGTGTGTCTTTTACAGTTTAGCCCCTACTTTTTACGTATTTGCATACACCACCTAAATCAATACGAACAACATAAAATCAACTAATTCATACGACTTGGAGTTGTTTGATCATCTTTTGTGCAAACATATTTGGGTTATTTGCTGAGATCTGTAATTTGTGTTTGAATATCGCTGAATTATATTCATACACTGGTGCTTTCACGACTTTGGGTGTTTGCGGCCATTTTTTACGCAAACATTTTGGTGCTTTCACTGAGAGGAACCAGCTCCCGCTACATCGGATAGAGGTTTAGATTTGGAAGACGATGACTAGGCAAAACAGTAGAAGGCTAAGGGCTGAGAGAAGCCAACAAGGAGGAAGTCAACAAGCATCCTCCGGAGGTGAGGAAGGACCGGCTTCGATCTACATAACCCGGGATGAAATGGAAGCCATAACAAATTCACTGCAAGAGAGGTTGCTGAAAAGTCAACAGGAAATGATGCAAACTTTCTTGGAGCAAATGAGAGCTGCAGGGATGCAGAATTTAGGAGCAGCTACAACGGCTATGGATGCAGGACAAGAAGCTAGGGTTATGGAACCCAACGAAGGACAAGATACGGAGCCAGGTAGCAATCAACAAGGGCTTGGGGGCAGGCCCACGGGATTCAACACAGGAGAACCTTTGGAAGGAGTTCAACAGGCTAGAACCAACGTTGCTGCTAACGAGCCACACGAAGAGTATGTACCGGAGTTCCCTCGGGGGCAACCCCCGACAGACAACGGTGGATTGGTAGATATAATCAGGAAGACTGTGCGAGGTGGTTTGACCAACGGAGACTTGGAAGGAGTAAACAGGAGTCCGTTCACTCGGGAAATAAGGATGGCTCAGAACCCACCTAAGTTCAAGCTACCTAGCGTGGAGGTATACAATGGCAAGGAAGACCCTACGGATCACTTGATGAGATACACTAGACACATGGAGGTGCTGGGGGCATCAGAGGAGGTGATGGCCCGATGCTTCCCTTTGTACTTGACGGACTTAGCTGCGATGTGGTTCAGGCAGCTGGAAGAAGGATCTATCGGGACTTGGAGGGAATTGGTGGAAAGGTTTCTGGGACAGTTTCGGGTTCATGTCAAGAGACCGAAGAACGTGATGACATTGACATCGGTAAGGCAAAGGATGGATGAATCGCTTAGAGCTTTTCTAACTCGATTCAGTGCCGCAGTTGCTTCGGTGGATCGGCCCGATCCATCGATGGTTTTAATGGCAGCAGTATCAGGAGTCAGGGAGAACTCGGATTTCAAGGTATCTCTGATACGAGATCCCCCACGGAATCTCGACGAATTCTTTCATGAGGCAGAAAGGTTCCTTCGACAAGAAGATGCGAGTACGGATTTAAAATTGAAAAAGGTTAATGCAGTTGAAGGGGGAGGACCATCCAGCAATGGTTCGGATAAAAACAAAGGAAAAAGGAAGTTGGACGATGATTCTGGAAATGCTAGGAAGCAATGGAAGGATCCAAAGTTTTCCACATACACAGGATTGAACGAAACACTGGAACGGATATACCTGGATACTCGAAATCGCCTTCACTACCGGAGGCCGGCTAGGAGAGAACCAACAGAACGGGAAAGGACATCAGGAAGGCACTGCCTCTTCCATGATTTGGATGGACACGACACCAACAGCTGCAGGCACTTAAAGGACATAATTGAGGAACATGTAAGGAATGGACAACTGCCACAATATGTTGGACCTCGGGATGCAACGGCGAGGCAGGAGCAACTGCCGCCTACCTCAAGCTACGATGGTGGGAGGCCCAGGAATGATGGTCGGTTGATCATCCCTTGACCAGGTTAATATGAAATAAGTAGCAAACTATTGGCAAGCAACCAAGTCATTTACACATGTACGGGGACGGAGATAGCCCCTAGGCATGCTCTGAATGATAATAAATTGCGATGCTGTGGTTTGTGAAATTTATCTTTTGCTTTTGGATTGGACACTGCTTTTCTTTTTGGTTTTCGATTTTGGAGCTTCGATTGAGCTCCTGGTTTTTCTTGCTTTTTGATTTGGATTTTCCTTTGGATGATCGTTTTCGGTTTTGGATGCTGGGTTGGATTTCTGGTTTTCTGGTTTTGGATTCGGATTTTGGATTTGGATTTTGGATTTGGATTTTGGATTTGGATGTTGAATTGGATTTTGATTGGATTTTTATCTGACTTTTGATAAACGGTCGTCAGGTATGGATTATGCCTGACAAGGGGTGAGTCGCTTTGCCCGAACGTGGTAAATTGACTCATTCAGGTCGTCGAGTATGGACTATGCTCGGCAAGGGTCCGGAGTGACCAGGATTCGGCCTAGGACTTAGGCCCTATATTATCAATCGTTATTTTCAGGTCGTTGAGTATGGACTATGCTCGGCAAGGGTCCGGAGAGACCAGGATTCGGCTTAGGACTTAAGCCATGGCATTGTACAGCGCCCAGGGACACTGGGCCAAGGTCGTCAAGTGTGGATTGCGCTTGGCAAGAACCCGGAGAGGTTAGCTCAACGTCCAGGGACACTGGACCAAGATCGTCAAGTGCGAATTGCGCTTGGCAAGGACCCGGAGAGGTTAGCTCAACGTCCAGGGACACTGGACCAAGATCGTCAAGTGTGAATTACGCTCGACAAGAACACAAGGAGGCTAGCTTAACGTCCAGGGACACTGGATCACGACCGTCAAGTGTGGATTGCGCTTGGCAAGAGCCCGGAGAGGTTATAAATTTGGATATCGACCCAGAGAGGTCCTGGATTCGGTTGTTGGCTATTGGATAAGGATGGTTTGGGACTCGGTTGTCGAGTTCGGATGGACATGGAATTGGCTCAAGCTTTGGTTGTTGGATTTGGAACTGGATATCGACTCGGAGCAGTCAGGGATGATCTACTCTGGCAATATGGCTATGAACTTTGGATATTGGATTCGGAACTATTCAAAACACGCCTTGTTATCACAAGGCATGTTTTGGGGGGCAAAGTGTTATCCCATTTTTTGGTCAAAACTGGAATATCGACAAGGAATGATGGAGGTCGGGATTTCACTCATGGTTCAAGGATAAAACTCCATTCGGTATCAAGGGTTTAAAGTTACATTCGGTAGTGTAAAGTAAAATCACATCCGGCCTTCCCTTAGTCCATTCGGCACTCCCAAGTGAAGGTCATTCGGCATCCCCCTCTCACCACCGAACCAACTCCACTTCCCCTCCTACCGAACCAAAGCCAGCCTCCACCGGTCCAGAGCCTCACCGGACCGACCAACCATTCTCTCCCACTACCGGTCCACCCACTGCCGGTCCACCATCCATCACCGGACCGGCACTCCTCCTAGCCTACAACTACCGAACCAAGCATAGCCGAACCAGGCTACCACCGAACCAGGCTACCACCGAACCATGCTACCACCGAACCATGCTACCACCATGCTACCACCGATCCAACCTACCACCGAACCCCTATCTCCACTACCTGCCGAATCACCCATGTTACCATTCACCGCCGAACCAGAACGCTGCCAGGTCAGATTGCTTCAGCCCAGGCCCACCAGCAGCTACATACATCCAAGACCTCTGCCCCCAGCCTCACTCTATAAATAGAGGGGCAGGGGTACAACAATGGCAGACAAGTTTGAGAGCTCAAACCTGGAAGGAACTTTCAAACAACTTTCATACACTTGTACTACAAGCTTTGTACTTGTAATCGGATTGGAAAAGGAGAATAACATATAAAGTGGACGTAGGCACACTTTGGCCGAACCACTATAAATCTGTGTGTCTTTTACAGTTTAGCCCCTACTTTTTACGTATTTGCATACACCACCTAAATCAATACGAACAACATAAAATCAACTAATTCATACGACTTGGAGTTGTTTGATCATCTTTTGTGCAAACATATTTGGGTTATTTGCTGAGATCTGTAATTTGTGTTTGAATATCGCTGAATTATATTCATACACTGGTGCTTTCACGACTTTGGGTGTTTGCGGCCATTTTTTACGCAAACACATATTGATATAATATAATAACCTATGAAGTTAATATTGCATCATATTGGCTGATATATATCACTCGCGTGTCGTATATCAAATTTGAAGTGATGCTTTTTCAAATACCAGTCAAAATATCAATGTGTGATATATCAATGATACATACCAATATTTGACGCAAATAAATTAGTCATATATTGTCATTCTGTAAAAAGAATACATAATCATATACTTCAATAAAATTCTAGAGTACAGGCATAGATTCCTTAATATAATTAACTGACAATTGTTTGAAATACCAAAATGCACGCACGCACACGCACACGTATATAGATAAACACGTGCACACATACATTTTCATAACACATATAATATTACTTTGGGATTATCCAATATTATCAAAATATTTTCAAAATATCACATATTGGTCCTTAATTAATATTTTATTGATGGTGATATTAACTTCTTAGATAAAAACTAGAATAATTTCATTAGCAGACATTTTCATAGCGTTAATCATGAAAATTGTTATGAAGTACAAGCTAACTAGAAGCTAAAGATTCATTTAACTATGTCTTCCGGTTATAATTTCTATGAAGTTTGTTGGGAAAGTTGCTAGAAAGAATGTTTACATGAAGTAACAATGTTCAAAGAAATGATTGACACAGAAGATGAAAATGAAATCAGTAAAACACATATGGAGAGCTTGTTAGACAAGAAAAGCAAAATATAGTTTGAAGAGGGCTTTGATCTAAGTTGTGAATATCGATGTTAGTATTGGTAAAATATTAATGAATGACCGGTACGCGTATTCGAAAAAATTTATCACTTAAACAATTGTTTTATTGTTTGATAATAATATCTGTCTCTGCAGAAAATTTGCAGTATACTTTGTAATTTTGTTGAAACATGATACACTTAGACTCCGTTTGGGAGTTTTGTAACATCGGTTATGAGAGATTTTGAGAGTATCGGTGTTGACCGTTAGTGATCGTAGTGGTTTTAATTGGTTTACATGAAGTATGTTATAATCGACTAATACACATTTGAGAGTTTAACATACACCGCTTGCAAAAGCTTTCTACTAAAGAAATATTATATACAGGTAAATATATGTGTGTGTGTATTCTCTAGTATCATGAAGATTAATTCTTTAATATGATTAATAAGGGTATAATTGAAAGAAGAAAAATTAGAATCCCTCAAAACAACCCAATTTGATGGGTTGAGAACTGCTATCAAAATTACACTATATCGGTTTCACCGGTTTTATAACTAACAATAACCGGTGTGAAAAAAACTTACAAGCAAGGGTTATCACAACACTTAAGATACAAAACCATCCAAAACCAGTCAAAATCGATAGAAAAAGAACTCGCAAGCAGAGCCTATGCATTTTTGTATGAATGACTAGTTTTTCACAATGTTTGCATCAAATATCGGTTTGACATAGCTAATATGTTGGAAAATGTCGTATTATAGTCGATATCATCAATAAATATTCACCAATATATTAACGACCATATCTGATATTGATATTATCAATATTATCTGATATTGATTACATGGACTAAGATATATACATACACATTATACGTATATGATGAAGATGAACATGAATACAAGAGCAACGAGGTTTCCGCTTGACATGAAAATAGTTTCCATTAGAGCAGACCAGAAAACAAAAATGAATGTAAAAAGGCCCATGATTGTGAAAAAGATTTACTAGCCCAGTGATTCATAGTGTGTGAAAACATGATGAGGTACAAGGTAACTTGTTGCCTTTGTAATAAGAAGTTGAGATGTGCCATAGACTAAATTCAGGTTATTTCGTCTGAAACGTTATCAGATATGAAGTAGATTATGCTACATATAAGCAGAAGTGGAGGTGTCCTATAAAACCGATAAAAATCACAATTGTGAAATAAGAGAAAATACCTGATTCAAGCGTTCAACAATGATAAAGCAGTAAAAATATAACCAGGTTGTCTCATAGCATAGCACAGTTCCACTAGAAACCAGCATACCCAAAAGTAAATAAATACTTATTTTGTCCCAAACATTAACCCACAACCAGTAAAAATATATTGGTTTTTTCCTTGCCAGTAAGCCAAACAAAACCCTTTAAGTGTGATACAAGGATGCCCAAAAACATGTATCCAATAAATTCCCAATAAAAAAAAAAACCAACCAAAAAGTCCTTACCTGGCACTCAGGCTGCCCAAACCTTTCAGGTAAATTCTTATACTGAGCTCCCTGCAACAAACTCATTTGAAGGTGCAAACTTCATTAGAAATTCGTTCATGGTCATCGCTATGAATTCTGAAGCATCAATAATGCATAAAGCTACAAATTAAATAGCTAAATTTCATATACCTGCCCATGTGCTGGATGATTGTATTTACAATTATTTCCATAGCCACAAATCCCTGTTCTCAAATAATATGGACAATCCCCCGTTCCAGATCTATCAGGGCTTAAATTCATATGACTCTCATCTAAGCCTTCATTATTTTCACCTACTTTCAGTTTCCACATAGCCTCTGCAGTACACAAGATCATCCACAACAGATTTCTTAATTTCTCATTTAATTTATATCAATACAAATAAGCTCAACAAATGAAATTGAAACAGCACTTGACCATGTAATTAACTTATGGTGTAAATTTTGTTTCAGAATAAATAGAGTACGTGCTTTTCTGTTCAATGCTAAACTTCAAAACGAAGGATCTTAAACTTTAGTAAGTTAAACAATAATCAAACACTAATAAACATCAAACTGAAAACTTACCTTCCAAATCATTGGACGTCCCATTTGAAGAACTCGACGGTACAATGTTCTGACATACTTTACTGTTCGCCATCTAAAATTTATTAAACTTACGACAATAGGGCACGCGAATCGATTCAATCGATCACATAATCTAACCGGTGATCAAGTTGCAATCGCATAAAATCAGTACAGAGAAACTCGATACTAACTCTTTGTGTGTGAATTCAGCTGGAAAAAAATGGACTTCTGGGGCATTTATTTCTTTCCCTTTTTGAAATATAAAAAATAATTCACTATTTACTTATTATGCGATTGTAGTTAAGAGTGATGGTTCCCCTTTTTCTTCCCCGAATCGAGACTTTTGAATAGAATTTGTATACAGAGAAATACGTACTGATTATGGTTTATCTATACATTCTAAGTACGCGTGTTAAGCTAATTTCCCGCTAAATATTGCACTTAGTGACTTCATCTGGTGGTGGAGTTAAAAGGGAATTAAATAAGGGTCACGTGCCAGCGTACGGAAGAGATCATCGTCGAATAAGCACAGGTCAAAGTGGGGTCCGCTTGGTTTATAATTTCCACACGTGAGAATTAATGTTGCTGGTGAGTATACGTCACTACATAGCGGGCCCAGAAAAAACTATATTTAGCCATAAACGGATACTTTTAGATACGGATAGTGCTATATCCGTATCCGTATCAGAAATCATTTTTGGATATCGGATATTCATATGTACAGATGTCGACTGATATTGTATATTTATCGGATATCTTTAGATTAGCTCAGAACCATTAAATGTAAACAAATAAATAGAAAATTTCGAATTTATTATAAATTCGTTTTTGTACTAAATATATAGAAATAATAAGACACTAAGAAAAATAATTTTAGGCAGTAAATATTAATTTCTATATATATTGTTTTTTTTAACCGGGATATAATAGTAAACGACGATCATTTTATGTACTAAAATATATTAAAAAAAATAACTATAATCTAGATAAAAACCGAACGGATAATTATCAGGATATGGTCATATCTGTATCCTTTTTCGGATATTGGATAATATTTCATATTTCGGATATGGATACGGGTGGATTTCGGATTTTTCGAGTACTCGTTAACGACCCTAATTATGTTCTTTATTTAATTGTTGTATTAAAAGGGTTGCGATAAGGATGACAACGAGGTGAATCTAGTGTCCAAACCGGTTAGTCCCGTCCAGACTCGTTCTATTAGGTCATTGGGACCAGTAGATCCATGACATGTGCTTGAGAGTATCGAGTCTAGGTTGGGCTCGGTTGACCCGTCCAACCAAATCCGCATTACTGAGATCTCATGAAATTGTTTTATTGCTATAATTATGATTTGTTAATCTTTTTAGATATAAGTGGTTATGACGTATAACTATAATATTTCATTCAAAAAGGTATAAAAATTTGGCTGGACCTATCAGCACCTTGAACTTCCTTTCACACTCCCCTATTTTGTAAAAAAAGCATCACACCCTATGTATTTCTTTTCTCGCCCCGTATTATAAATTTACCGTTTTACTTTCTTTTATTTTCATTCATTTTCCAGCTCTTTATCTTTTTTTAAATTGTCAAATTCATAAACCCTAAAATCAAAACTACAAACTGATAATTTTATTGTCAATCTGTAAAATTTAGTTAAGAAGGAAAAATCTATTATATATATGTTTTATTTGAAAGTTATATTTGCCCTTTCATATAGAAACTATGAGTTACAATATAGAGGTTTTATGAAATTGGTTAAATGTATTCAACTTGTTGAAGTCGATCGAAATTATCTATAATTTTTGTTAGTCGAATTAAATTAGTATGAAATTAAATATAAATATGTAGTTATCTTCAACCTTTCAATTTTACATTAAAAAATGAATGAAGTGGAGAAGGGAGGCATAAGAAAGGTAGAACATCTAGACTGTTATTGATTGACGATGAAGGGTACTTTTAGAATTAATCAATTTTAGTGTTAATAGGGGTGAATAAAGAAAAAAATGGGGTGTTAATGGGTTTAACCTAAAAAATTTATAGCATTAAATTTCATTACGGATAATTATAATAAAATATACATATTTTTTGAACTATTATTATACATCTCATTTTTATTATCTTCCATTATGTAATAACATTGTTATTTGTATATAATGTGTCATTTAGTGACAATCCCTCTTATAAATAATTAAAAATAGATAAATAAATGTACATTAGTATAGAATTTAAATCAATAGAGGCTCGTTGTACTTGGGTCTGAACAGGTCTATCCTAACCCGTACGTGTTCCGGGTTCGAGACAGAAATCTAAACCCGCACAAGGTCTACAGGACGGGTTTAGGGTGGGATATACAAAACCGGGTGTGGGTTTAGGGCACAAAATCCCGCCTCATTGTCATTCCTAGTTGCAGGTGGTTTTTTATGGATATTTGTTTGAAGGACGAAATTGTTTTCTTTTTTCAAAGGACATTCTGTTATTCATATCAAGAATAACTTTTAAGTTTTAATTGAATAAAATCCAAATATTTTAATTAAATGACACACACCGACATTTCACAATCAATAAAAATTAGTTACAAAAACTTTTTTTTGAATGTGAGAAAAAAGAACATATGAAAAAACAACATAGAAAGTTAAATGTATATAGCTTTATTACCTACAAGTAATATTTTTCAAATGCTAAATGAAAATATGTTTCCAAACTGCTTAGTTCTATATTTTAAGTTGTATAATATAATGAAATTTTTTTAGTTATAAAGCTATATTCATTTAGTTTCTGAGTTGTTTGCTTTTATATTATTATGCTTACATTAATCGATTAAAATGTTTTAGAAATCAACTTTTTCTTGAAACTTCGAACATCATTCTTTATTTTTTATTAACCTAGTGTGAGTAATTAAAATGAACTTGAGGTTTACATAATCTAATGTGGTCTTCATCTTTAATCTACTTTTAAAGTTCGTTGTTCTTGGATTTAATTTTAAAAAAAAACATGTCCTTAAAACTACAGGTCCTTTTTTTATTAGTACACAAATATATGGATGCACTGTAGATTGAAAAAGAATAATCCCATTTTTAAAAAAAAAATTGATAAAAAAGGTGAAACTTGTAGCAACATAATTTTTGTGTCTGTAACGATCCCGATTTAAAGACGAATTTAAATTTGTAATTTAATTAAATTCTTGGGTTAAATTGTGTGTTTATTTGAATTTTTTGAATTTAATAAGAAACGTATACTTATTTGTTTTTGAATGTGATTTGAAACTCAAAATAAATTGAAATTGGATTTATAAATTGTACTTTAGAAAGAATAATATATATGATTTTTATTAAATGTTTAAAATAAAAACTACTTATCAATATTGAATATAATTGTATAGAATAAAATGTATGTTATAAATTTAATACTTGATAGTTAAACCATAAATAGAACTTCACTTAGATTACAAAGCAAGAAGACAATAATATACTTAAGTATGAACACTTACAAAGCAAACAAATGAAAATATAAGTACAAGCAAATAAAGGAGAAGTATGTAGGCTGTAAACAAAAAATGGGAAGTAGGACAAAGGTACATATGCATTACATGTTTCCATCTCTAGCAACAAACCAAGGTCAACTCGAAATGCATCAAACCAGCAAAGCATTTAATGCAAGCATCTTCAACAAGCCTATTGTACAAACAAGATTATACTGCACACTTCTCTTTATATGCATCACCTCTTACCTCAATTCGTTCATTCAAAGCTAAGAAAAATATAAAGTAAATAATATCATTCAAACTAAAACAAAATTCATCAAACAAATCAATACAAACCAGAGGAAGAAGATCTTCAGCTATCAATTTCCAAAATCAGTTCCAACGTAAAGGAAGCTCTGCCATTTTTCTTTTGGAAATCAACTTGGTGAGTAACTAATTTAATCTAAGAATGTATCTGTTTATTGCTTATGAAGTCTGAGTTTGCAGTTGCTATGTATGTATATATATACACACGAATTTTTCCTCTGCGAATAAAAATATACAAGTGCATATGCCTGCTCATATGAAAATTCTCTGTTTCTTTAGTTTCAGAGCATCCAACTGGATCAAAACCCAAATATCTAATCACTTGATCTCTGCTAAGCTAAAGGATTCAAATACAAAATGTTGTTTGTTCATAAACCAAAGTAGAAAAAAATTATTTTTAGCAAAATAAATTCAAGTGGAGGTCTGAAGTGTCATAGTTCTGAGGAAAATATATAAACATGAAGAATTCGAGTATAACAATCTGTTGAATCGAATATATACATTAAATCATCATGGAAAATTATGATTTTTGAAACAAAAATTTTGATTTTTCAATTTGTATGTTGAGAGCAGTTTTGGGTTGAACGAAGATGGGTTTTCGTCAAAATCCAGGCGATCGAAGGGTGGTTGATGATCGAGGCTTCGCGTGGAGGTGAGTGAGCCTACGGTGAGTCGAGGAAAAATAGTTGGAGGTGGACACTGCCACGGTGGTGACAGCGGCAAGCGTTTGAAATTTCTAACCCTAGTTTTGATGAGGGTTCGTACTTTGATTCGTTCGTTCCTTATGATTGACCGAGTGCATCGTGCTTTTGGAGGTGGGTAGATTGGTGATAGTCGAAGCTGTGGCCGGAGTTTCAGAACCTACGGTGGTCGAAATATTGCAAGCGTGGCGATGACAGGTTTTGTGGTGGTGACGCTCTTGCGTTTTCAAGTTTCGAGTTTGTACTCGATTTTAATTTCGAGATTATGAGGAGATTTGGTGGTCGGAAAAGTGACTCGTGGAGGATCGTCGACTTGACTTGATGATTTGAAAACGACCGGAGGTGATGTCGGCGACGTGCACGTGCACCCATTTATGTGTACCAGCAGTTGAGTTTGGGAAAGGAGGAGATCATGGTTTTCTCGGGTTTTTACTCGAGTCATTGAGGGTTTTACTCGAAGCACTTCTGCGTTTTACTCGAAGCAAGTATTGTCAAGGCTCGGGTTATATTTTGTTACGTTTTTTTTTCCAGAAACCTGTAGTACTTTGGTTTTTTTTTAAAACCGAGTCTTTAAAAAATCAAAGTTTTAAATATGAACTCAAGTTCAGTTTGAAACTTAGTTTATGAATAATAAAGTTTGTAAATTAAATTGTTTTAATAACTTAAAAGTGGTTATGTATTTAAGTGTATTTAAAAAGAGATTTAAATTTGAATTCTCGATTTTGAAATCAAGTAAGTTTTATAAATTTAAATGTTTAAATTAAATACATGTTAAAGTGTATTTTTAAACATGTGAATTTAAAATGGGTAATTTAATTATTTAATAAAGTAATGACTTGGATTAATTAAATAAGTAATTAAAGGTTTAAATCATTAATTAAGGTAATTAATTTGAGAAGAATTAATTTATTAAAGGTTAATTAACTAATGAAAGTGATTAAGAAATGATTTTAAATTAAGGATTGATTAATTAATTATTGTAATTAATTAATATTAATTAACCAGGATTAGTAAATTATTAATAAGAATAAATCTGATTTGAATTAATCGGTTGATTAATAAATAATACTTATGTATGTTTGGGTTTTTATTGAATGGATAAATTGTTTGATTTCCTTATATGTGATGCTTTGTGATATATACTGAATTGTTTTGAGATCGGTAATGCAATTTATTTACCTAGGATAGATGTAATTTATTATCTGTGATATATATATGTGATCTATAAGATAAGTGTTATAGTTTATACTGCTTATCAACTATATTTCTGTGTTTTGATCTATAATGATTGAATGATGTTGCACTATTGTGTAAAACCCCTGGACCACACCATACACACACAAATATGAATTTCACGAGGAAATCGATTAAGTGATAGATTTTTCTTAAAAAAAGTTTTGAATTTGAATTTTTAAATTCAAATGTTTTGGAAATGGATTGGGTTTAAAATGAAAAGCTTTTGAAAAGGAATTTTAGAGATAAAGTTTATTTTTGAATAACTTGATTATGCCTTGAAGTTTAAATTAATTTGATTTAAACTTAAACTCAAGATTTGAAATTAAATTCTATGATTTGAAACTAGGGATTAAAGATGTTATACTAGTTATATATGGGTTAAACCATTTTAAATATATTGGTTTGGGGATTTGAATTTAATTCAAGGGCTTTAACTCGTGCAAATAAAATTGGATTTTTCTGAAACAAAAAACCATTTGTTTTCAAATAATAAAAGCTGTCAATCAGTAATGAACTTCCAATTGGTGTTGAAAGGTTTCGAGTTTGAAATGAAATTGAAATGTTTTGAAGGCTATGAATGAATCTTTGGAAACGAATTTTGAAAGCTATAAGTTAAATCTTTGATTTAAAGATTTAACTAATTAATCCAATTGAAATGGAAATTGTTTTGAAATCCGTAAATGGATCTTTGTGAAACTGTGTGAACTTTGTGAAATAAATCTTTTTGTTTAAAAGATTTAAAATGGCGATTTGTTTAACCATTTGGAAGAAAAGCTTTGGATTTCTAAATTATGACTTAACTGGAATCCAATATCCATGTATTTGTAAATATTGCGCTCACTATTCGGTTTAGCCGGGAGAGGACCTTTGTGTCATATAGCCCATTCCGAATATGTGATTCGACGTTATGGGTAGCATTTGAAGACCGGTGGTGAAGACCAGGTATTTGCGAGAATGATAGGATGACCTATCGATTGTCTCTGCACTGAATTGCTCTGGTATAGAGATTCCCTAAGTGATGGGAAGTCCGATCGGGATTGTGAATACCCGAATTTACAAGGGCTTCTTTGGATGTGCCTTCGGTTCTGTTCGAACCCAGAACAGATTTGTATGGATTGTATGTCTGACATTACTTTTGAGATATAAAGCAGATTTCTTTCAAATAAATTTCTGTTGGTAGCGGAGAATTTATTCTCTTAGCTTAACACCCTTCTTTGAGACGTACGAGCTCAGAGGTTATGTAGTTGAAGGTTATCAGTAATATATTTCCAACTTGGTAATGTGGCATGCTGAGTGTTGCTGATCATTTGTTGATCGAAGCGTGGCTTTTGTGAAAAGCGTAGCTTTGTGAACGAGACATCGTCGAACCTCACAACCTGGTAATGGTCGAAACAGGAAAGATACAGCAAGGTTATTGGGGGTAGCGCCCCTTAGGGTATGTGCATTTCCTTCTGGATAAAAGTGGTATCATGGTATGGAGCCCAGATACTTAACTTATATGGATATCGCAAACATATATATATATATATATATATATATATATTACTTTGTGATTGTTGTTGGGGCCCCGGATAAAGGTTGGCTACAACCTGGGGATGGCATACTCGTGTTAGTAGTTACCTAGTTAGAGGTAACCCGGCCTTGTGTTGGAAGAGATCCAGTTAGGTTCTCGGGGCGTCCTTCCAGAGGCGTACCCATGTGGCTCAGAAAGTTCCTCAGCCTGACCATTTGTTGGAAATCCAAAGAAACAATACGAGCCCTTTACGGTTAGTTGTATAACCTGCCATGCAGCGTGGCGGTAACCTGCCATAAAACATGGTAGCTATAGTAGGCATAGTTCGGAATGTCTACGCTGGCTAAGATTAATATTATACTTTCGAAATACTTTCTACACTATGCACTAGTAATAATATCAAAGAACTTTTTCTCGTATCAAGCATATTTGACTATCATAAGAAGAAATCTCCTCCAACTCTGCGTTTGCATTGTGTGTGTGGCGGGAGGTCTTATGGTAGTTTCATTTTTAAAAGCATACCGAAATTCTTTTATAAATCTAGTTCCTTTAAAAGCAATTGTTTTTGTTTACTCATACCAGTCTCATGAACGACCTGGAGTTTATTGTTTCTTTCCTAAACTTTGAGTGCCCATAATTTCTACTCGGGCAGCCTAGTAGCAGGTTTTCCGTACTCTGGAGTAAGCAGTATTTTGGAGCTTTTGCTTTGTAGATATCTTAGGATCTTTTGAAGATCTCAGGTGTTTAGCTTTTGGGAGTTCGTTATCACTTCTTTCATTTGAAGACTTTTTGGATATATGATCACTGTTGTATTATTAGGATGTTGTATTTGGAGTTATGGTGTATGTATTAAAAATACTCTGATGTAGTAATGGATATTATGATATTGTATCTCTGATGTATGCATGATATTCATTCTGTTCCGCTGTTCTATTTTCATATGATGTTGTTATAAGCTCCATCCGAACTGAAATTTGACGTTCGAATCTCCGACAGTCGAATAAAAGTGAGGTATTTGATGTCGAATTTTAAACGCTGAATTTTGGGTCGTGACAGTGTCTCTACGATTTGAACCCTTGACTCCTAGAACCCCAATATAGAAAATTTACGCAGCATGGTATTTTTTTAATTTCAGAGTCTTCAGATTGAAATATTCTCATTATATATTATTATTATTTTGTTGCCTCTTTTATGTTTTTCATTGCTTTTCTTCCACAAGCGTTCTTAAAGTTACATGTTTGCTTTAAATCTTCCCAAATTTTGAACATTTTATTCTGATGGTATATTTGCTGTCATCGATATTAATCATAAATTGTATTCAGGTTAAGCTGATTTAACTATTGAAATTTTCTTTCACTCCGAACGTTGGTACAAATTCATATTTTCTATATTATGTCATAACCCATTGGTGAAGCAACATAACTAATGGGAAATCGTCAAATTTCATTAATTTGATATGAATACATTAATTTTAAAGAATGATCCTTATCAATATTTTGAGATCCAAATGTTTTATTCAGACTCCGCCCATTTGCTGGAACATATAATACGACAGATGACGTAATGTTCGCTGCCAAAAAAGGCAAGTTAAAGTTGGTATCGCGTCCGGTGCATAAGACACGTCAAGCATGGGGTCCACACATTTGTTCTGTTTGGCTGAACCATCAAAATTGAACGATCGGCATCAGGCATCAGATGCATTAAATACGTCCAACGCATGGCCGCTACCGCATTTTCCCAACTATCACCCTTTCCCTTCTTTATATTTCCTCCTTTACTGTCGTTTTCCTTCATTAAATCACACCTCTTCTTCTTCAACCTGAAAATTGATCCAATTTATGTCACTTCTTGGTTGCTTTTTTGAGATAAATTTCTTAAATTTATTTTTTTAATACTAATGTCTACCTTCTATATATTTCTCAAAAAAATTTGGATATTTTTTAGAATGTCAACCCATGAAAGTTTCTATTATTATACTCGCCACATTGTATATTGGACTGACAAATAAACATTGTCTTTATCAAAATTTGTTACGTCAGCATCGAATCCTCATAAACGATGGCCGAGTGGTGCTTCTTCGAGAGACATAAAAAGGACACAGATCAACGATAGACGTATGGTTGTGTAGCAGGAGGATGACCCATTTTACAAATGGAAAATCACATACATTTTGAACAATAGAAAGGCAAACAGCAACTTCGTTCGTTGTCTAATGAGCTTAGGCGACTTATGGTATATCTAATAAGAAAATTTAGAAGAGGGATGTAGTACTGTATTTGTATTCTAAACCATTGGTGTGTAATAAAAAAATTTAGTGCATTTTTTCTAGCATTTCATAATTAATAAATAATATAAATTCATTTAACTGTATTACTCAAAATAAAATAAAACAATAACAAAAAACAATTATTAATAACAAAATAATTAAAATACCATTTTCAAGTGACTCTTTTGCAATATAAGAATGCATTCTCCTTTCATTAATGATTCATTAATAATTCTCCTTTCGTGCCCCCTTGTAAATGCCTATTTTCCGTGTACCAAAAAAATACACCCTTAAGAAATTTATAAAAATGTTAAAATGCACTATATTTTGTCTCATATGACAAGAAACTAAAGCAACTAAAATTTCTAAAGAAAATACAATGATTGTCTTTTTTTAATTTTTTTGCGGCTTGACAGTTTATTTGTACATACTTATTTTGTATGCTCAGATAAATTACTAAAATTATTACCAATGGTTATTGCTTTATCATTTTTTAACTTGTTATTGCTTTGTTTTTAGTATTTGAACAAAAAACATGCTTTAAATAATTTTGTATGAACAAACACTTTTTAATTGCGGCAATGCAATATATACTTTTATTTGAATTTCTTTTCTTTTTCCAATTCAATTTTTTTAATCAAACTTTAAAGAATTTTTAAGTATTTTCTCACTAGTCAAAGTGGTAAGTGGTGTTACTGTAATATCCCTTATCTTGAGGCCCAAAGTTAAACTCTATAGATGTTATAGTCATCCATATTATTAGCTTCCAATACAAAATACGGTGACGTTAATGGTATCCATAATATCAGAAGAAAATGAATATGAAATAAAATCAACACAGATTTCAAAATCAACTTTCTAATTACATTTCAAATACACGTTTCATATTCAGTTACATACTTCCAAAACAAATCTCAGGTTTGATCAAATATAATTATTACAAATTACACCAAGAGCGACATATGAAGATGCCCTCTTGGATGATCAGAGTACTAGATAGACATATCAATCATAAATACATCACATTAGAAATAAAACTAAATAGCTCCTACATTGCTAACTTTGCCTCCTGCACATCTTCGGAAGCTTATTCATCTAACCAACTAAACCTGAAAACCTTAACTCTCAATCAACTCAAATCAAATTTTGAGCACCCGAGAGTTCAAGGGGAAAAACATAAACTTCGAGCCAGAGATAAAGGCTGGTATGAATAATACTATTACATCTCGGTTGACTAATATTAAATGAGACCACGCCGCTTAGCGGAAACTGCTTTCCCCACACCAATATCCTTTTAGAAAGTATCTTTTGCAAATCAGAATTCTACAATCAAACAATAATAGTAAATCATATTTGCATAAAATCAGTAAATCATGGACGGCATGTCCACATTATAGTTTTACCTGGCTAACTATTATCCATTGGCTGACTCTGGCCCACTGGACATAATCAGGAATCCAACTTCTGTTAGAAACAATACTGGGCTGACTACCCTTAACTTCCTTTTTCTAGGGTCAACTGAATCTAATGGCTTTTCGGGTTCACCAATAACCTATCTTTACTCTGTATATTCGCTTTTACGTGTAACCTCATTTTAGTCCCACCTATGACAAAGCCCTACACACTAAATTTTGGACTTGTTTTTGCTAGGGGCTAATTGCTAAAGTATAGGGCGCGACCCTATACCAATGTCGCTGGTCTTCTAATGTCCGAGTCATAAGCTTATGGTTAACTACCCTATTTATGTTTCATTTCCTATCTTAAGGTTAATTACCCTGTTAAAAATTTATTTCCTTATAAATAATCTTTAGAAATGATTTACCTATAAAATCATACCTTTATAAAACAAGGAAGTCATATACTTTGCTTTACTCAAAACACGTATGCGATATATATACTTTATACAAACAATGTTGATGAAATCTAATCAATAGGATTATTTGCCCCTTCAATGTAAGTTAAATTAACTTAAAAGACTTTAGGCCATAATGCCAAGGTAAAACCTTCAAAACCCTTGTTTAATACTTTAAATAATGCCTTTCGAAACTATTAAGAAAATCCTTTCGAAAGCTTTACTAAAACTTGACACATCCACTTTCAAAACCATTTAAACTTGCCTTTCGAAAGCATTTGGAATCCTCCATTCAAACACTTAAAATAAACCTTCTAAAAACATTGCAGATCTCCCCTTTGAAACACATATTATATACCTTTCGAAAGCATTGGGTTCAAGTAAAGAATCGTGGAAGCATTTCTAAGAAACCTTTAACAATTATTCTTTTTTAAACCATTGAGTTTAAATTTTAATATAATTAGGGCTCATAAAGAACTGAGGTGAAAGCATTAATTTTGAAGGCATCAATCCCTAGTATAAAAAGGAGGATAGTTTCGAAACCCACCCTTTCAAAACCATTGCCTCGAAACCATTTTGGAAAACAGCTACAGGACCCTTTCGAAAGCATTGAGAAGGCGGCTTCAAAGTAAGAAGGCGAAAGCATCCTTTCGAAACCATTATTTTTGGGCTATACAGAAAAGTGTCCTTAACTAGTTCGCAAGGTAAGAATATGACAATATGGGTTTCGAATAGGTTCAAAGCGCCTATCCTTTCGAAATCTTCTATTAAAACAAAAGGCAGCAACTCTTTCGGAAGCTCTTTTCTAAAACAAAGACAAGTTGATTGATTTGAAGGCTAATACAACCCCTTCGAAAGCATCGTTTATAAACAGATGTAACTTAAAGTCAATAAGAGCACCTTCTACCCCTTCGAAAGCAAGATTTCGACACTGTATCTTCCGCCTTTATCCGATGCATTACGTATCAATTGCTTAATACCATATGCATTGATCTCAAATGGGTTCTTTGGTAGAGATATGGAGTCGAAAGCTAGTATATGGAAGTGACGAAGTAGTAAATCGAAGCAAAACTGATTTTTAGCCTTTAAAAGAAATTTCTTTTTGCCTAACTTGCCTTATTTATTAAAATTTAGTTGTTGCTATTTTTTTATCAAAATACTTTTCTAAAAGAGCCGTCGAATTCAGAAATTAGCAATTAAAATCATTTAACAAATGAGCCTTTCTCCTTGATAAAACAATAATCTTAAATAAATTTATAATCGGAGTAGAATACTTAGAAGAATTCCTCAAAATCATCATAAATTTACTTTTAATATGTTTCTAACATATTTAAGTCTCAAACCCAAAATCAATATATATTTTCCGTAAATATTTTAAACCCAATTTTAACTATTTTATTTAATAGAAAATTCATAATAAATCCCCAATAACTTAGAAAATTGTCAAACTTGAAACCCACTTCTAAAATAATATTTGTGACCACATATTAAAAAAGGGAAGTCATCTGAATGTCATTTGTTAGGTTTTTCAAATCTAAACTTATTATAAAATCTATATGAAGAACATAAATCATCAACAAGCATTTATATTCATTTAAATAGACATATCATGGCATATTATTTGCAAAATTAATTCGGATCTAACTAGAAATAATAATCAATAAAAATGAGATATAAGATTTTTATTCACCTTAGCTTGATGTTAAAAAGGTTGAGATTTGCTCTTTAATTAATTTCTTCAAGCTTTCCTAGCTCATCTTCTTCTTGATTCCTCTTTAAGGTGGCCGATCGAGCTCTTTGGGGGTTTTAGTTTTGTTTGTAATCATTGAAATGAATAAGAAAGGAAGGGTAGATGGGTTTAGCGTATAAGAATAAAGACTATTCCTATTTTGCCCTTATCATATCCTCCTCCTACTTCTTTTTAATTCTCTTTTGTTTATACATTCATTAAGGCACGACCATCCTTATTGATTAACAAATCCCTATCCCTTAAGCATCTACATTATTTCATTTAATTTATCTAATTAAATGTCGAAAATAATGTTAGTTAGAATTAGGGTCATTACAGTGATGCTTTAGATTGAAATTCTAGAGGTCGTTCCTTTAAACCCCCGAGACATTAAGATGAGTGCTCTGCTTAAATAAACTATCCCTTTTATTCTAAGAAAATAGTTATTAATAAAGCTCAAATTTAATTTGTCCCATTTTATCCTACCACTCTTATATATTTTACCGATCCCTCTAAACTTAAACTATCGTTTTGATGGCCTGTAAATGACTACTTTCAGATAGAGACTGCTATATTTGCAACCAAAATCATTTTCGAATATTGGATATCTATATCCTCGGATATGGATGGATATGAGATAATTATCGACGATTGATAAATCAAGGAACATAAATAGAATTTTTTTGATTTAATATTGATATAGTTAGGGTTATGCCCTAGGTGAAATTATGTAATTTGCTACATATATCTAACTCGTTGACCAATCTTGTTTGAAATAAAAGGTATTTTCTTCCTATTACATACTTGATATTATGTGATTATATTAATTAATTAACTTAATTAAAAGCATATTTAGTAGAAAAATCCATGAATGGTATATTTTGTGGTAGTAGTTACAAAGTATTATAACCGTGAGTAATTTATCACAACGAAACAAATATACCATTTTAAATGTTCCTAGTCAAGATGCATCGAGACTGGATATCGATGTATCCGTTGAGACAAGAGTACGTAACGCTCTCTAAATGTTAGGCAGTGCATTACTCGTGACGGCTAGGGGCACCTAAGGGTTACATACTAACAGTTATTGGATAACTATGGAATGACTCAATCGATAGTTTTCTGTTGGTTAATGTAACTAAGATCAAATAGAAAATATCGATGTGACTGATTTACGCAGTTCTCTTGACTTGAGAATACCGTGGATCTTCATTATATAAAAGCTTCGCTTTGATTATAACTAAAGCATGGCATGGCTCCATCGAGTGACTATAGTTGGGTCGAGTGGAAGTATTGGAAGTGAAGCACTATTCAAGAGAGGATTCATCTCCTCAATTATATGCAGTTAGCATCACAGTCAACTCAAAGTCTCTGGCCAGAGCATTTCAGTTAGTAATAATTGTTATTATTGAACCAAGACTTTGTATTTGGACTATAAAGTTGAATGTGGATGAGGTTGGAATTTTGACCATCACCAAATTCCATAAGTCCAAAGTGAATATGGTTTTAACGAAAAGAATTGGTGTAAATGAATGTCACCACCGGGTAACGCTTATTAAATTAAAATTGGATTTTACCAAAAATGAACAAGCGATAAATTTGGCCATAATGTCACACCCCCTACTAAGTGATATGTGAATGTTAACATTAGAATAGTTCGATGTTAATCGCTGACCAAGTTTACACCCAAGAGTTACACGGCCAAAATGATGAATTCCCTTAAGACCGAATGATTTAAATAATTTATAACTGTTATAAATTAATTAATATTTATGGAATATTAATTATAAAATTTGAATATGATTTGAGAAATAAATAATGTTATATATATTTATAATTGTTATAAATATATCGATCGATATACAATACAGACAAGCGATTAAATTAGATTTAATTGCATAGTATTTTGGCTTGGGCTTATATGGGTTTAAGACCCATCATTAGTGCTGCAAAATTTAGGTTTTGGGAAGGTGTAGAGGTGGCTAAAATATAGGAAATTGGCTTGGAGATAATGGGTTAAGATTAAGTGAGAATGGGTAAAAAGGTTTTCCTCATTTCTTTCTAATACAACCATATAGATATATATGTATGTATGTATGTATATCTGTGTGTGTATCTCTAAAAATAATGACAAAACTTTTTTAGCCACCATTACCTTCTACATTGCTGGTTAAAACATAGCTCTCAATCCACTCCAAAATTCTCAAATATATTTCAAATTAAAATAATACAATTCGATAGTTGGAGGTCGATGATTTCGCACTTGCAATTTGACGAATTAGGAACAACAAAAGGAAGGTAAGTCATTGCTTTAACATGGATTCAAAGACATCATTAAATCGGTAATTTTAATTCATATTATAGTAATTAAATTATATTCTATGATCCTATAATAAGCAATTTCATATATGTTTGAATATATTGCTATTATAAATTTAGTTATGTGAGATTTTGTAAGCAGATGCGGTTATCACAAATCTGTTTTGCTATGTGCATAATTTTTTTATTATACTATTTGATTTATGTATATACAAATGTTGTTTATTGTACAAAATCAAATTTTGTCATTAATAACTGTTATATATATTAATAAATTCATATATATATATATATATATATATATATATATATATATTAGTGTATATTTCTCTCTCATAATAGCATATATGCATATATAAGATATATATATATATATATATATATATGATTTAAAAAAATTAGTACACTTTATATAATATGAATTTAAAAAACTGAAATTATAAAATATATACTCATATTTTTAAACTAACATTTATTGAATTTTTGAATTATTTATTATACGTAAAATAATTATTACGTTAAAAATTCAATTATATTTTTTTAAAGATTATATCATTTCAGAAACATATAAAAATAATTTAGGAAATTTTCAATAACATTTATTATTTTAATAATTAATATTATTTCGAAAAAACAATTTATAATTTATTAAAAATAATAATTTAGTTGAAAAATGCTTTAAAATTTTCGTTAACCTTTCATTCATGATCCTAGAATTTCTGAAATTTAAAATTTTGAATTTTTAATAATATATATTTATATTAAATAATTATTGTCGAAATCATTGTATTTGCTTTTAAAAATAATAATTCAAATTTGGAAAATCTTCATATTTTTCCTAAGCTCTATTTTATGATCCTAGATTTTCGAAAATCGTAAAATTTGAATTTTCATTCATTTATTATTTTATATTAATTATTTATGGATGAAAACATTATTTAATTCATAATATATATAAATTAAAATATTAAATTATTCTATTTGCTAAACTAAATTAATTTTGAATTATAAATAATTTTTAATAATTGTTCTCACTCTTTCTATATACATATTTATCAATATATGAATGTTTTATGTTCATATATTATATAATATATTTACACATACATGTGTGTGTTATTGTAACACATATAAATGCACATATTTGGACAACATACATGACGTACAAAATGAGCTAATATGCCTATTGCGATGTAAATCCCAACATCTACATATGGGCGTATTATACCTTTCACGGATTATGTTACACATGCACTCACACATATATGTACATGATATATTTATGTTTAAACTAAATCATATATAATTAATTTTATATCTTAATATATTTAAATTTAAATAAAATAAATGATTTTATCTAAATGAAATTTAGAAATGTTATAATTCAGTTAGACTTCATAGGCCCAATAAAAAATCCAATAGGGTAATATTTTTGAAATTCACCCATAACTTCCGTTACTTGCTAGTCCGGTTCTAACAATGATATTAAAGCCCAATTGCCTATGCGGTCTAAATTAGTCATATTAGGGCTAACTAATTAAGCTTTTCCACTTAGTACGGTGTTTAGAAAGGCAACGTCTAGGATTGAAATTGGGTAATCAAGTACCATGTCCTACCTGGTTACCGGCTTGGCTCGAAAGGTGAAGCGAGCCCAAAGGTTGCTCCAAGAAGAAAAGGCCCAACTTAATTTTGGCCTTGGGCTAATTTTCAAAATCCTTTCGAAAATTAATGTTAAAGATTTTAAATTAATAGTTAAATTTAAAATAAAATGTTTATTATAAAAATTATAATAATACTTAAGTTTTCAAAATGTTTGAAAGGTTAAAGATATTTTCAAAATGTTTGAAAATATTTGTATAATAATTTCAAATTTCAAATTTACTAATAAGATTAATAAAATAAATAAATTAATTAATGCATATATGCATGTATTACATATGTTGATATATGTTATATTATTTTAAAATGTTTAAGATAACATAAGTATACATGTATGTATACAAGATAAATTTTGAAATTAATAAATTTTAACAAAAATTGTTAAATTGAATAAATTAGTTCAAGGTTAATTAATTAAATAAAATACACATATATGAGATATATGTGTGGTACACTATAAAGCTATAGTACACACTATAAATGTTATGGTATATATGTCCAATACAAACATTATATTGGAGTACTAATTTAAAATTAATTAAAGAGTTAATTTATTAAAATTAATTAGATAATATTTAATTAATGATATATTATACGTAAGACTATCATATAAGTAACATGAAATATAAAAGTTATATAACGATAAAACTTATATGATATGTGTATAAACTAAATGTGGAACATTGAAGAAACCCAAATAGACTTGAGAAATAAATACATATGTAAATCTACATATACCGTGATTTCTGATGTATCTAACACTTGAATCGCTAGGGTATTTCGTAAGAAATATATTATTCTATAAGTCGACATCACTCAATATATATGTTGAAGATTATGAATCTTCAATATAATGTTGTCCTCTACCATACAAATATTAATAAATTACTTACATACTTCTTAGTTGTTGAGCAAAATCAAGCTAGGGATGTTATGCGTAGTATTATTAATATATTAAACAGATGAGGTAAGATAACTATATGTATTTGTTGAGCAAACTCAAGGTACATATGCTATACTTAGGACATCACGATATGGTAGGCATGAGTGAATAATCTCTTTTGATTTATTGAGCAAACTCAAGGTCGAAATGAGATTAGAATAAGAAAAAATGGGTTAGGAGTCATATGTGATACAACCGATAAGGAGTTATCCATCATTTGTGGGGCTATAATTTCTTGAGCAAACCCAAAGTCAGAATACCAAAACAAACGAGTCCTTACACCCACTAGTGAAGTTGTAAGACTTCTATGTTTCATCTTATGGTTTGGAGAAACATAAAGGCTAGTGGGAGCTTTATTAGAAAAATGAAATGATAACATTTAACCTTTCTAATTTTGTAAGAACATGTGCTATATAATGCTAAAATTATCTACAATGATAAATTTGTGCATTTAATACGATTGAATAAATGTTTGTCAATTAACATATATAAACAAACTGAATTAAAAATTAGCAAATAGAAATATAATATATACTTACTAATAATTCTAGTTGCATGTTATATAATATTTCTATACCCATATAAGTGCCCAATTTCAACTACTTAATACATTCGTAAGTTGGTCACTTATATCTTTATTTGGTTTAGACAGTGTATTGCATTTTATGAGTTTTTGAACTCTAAATGCAATTCAAGACTATGGATATTTGATCCATGTACTTTCATATATAAACGTTATATGGTGAAAAGTCATAGTTTGTGGAGTATAATATTTCGATAAAGTTAGTTCATTCGAAGTAAGCCAATAGATCAAGTATTCAACGTGAATGATTTCAAAAGGATCATATTGGGTTAATGTAACACAAGACCATAAACTACGAGATACATCTAAGAACTCGATCGTTGAAATGTCATCTTGATTGGTTTACATAAAGTGCAACATAGTTGATGTCTTAAATGTTAAGAATAATCGAATCCGCTTTTGTAAA
Organism: Allium cepa; assembly: GCA_030765085.1. Taxonomy (NCBI): domain Eukaryota; kingdom Viridiplantae; phylum Streptophyta; class Magnoliopsida; order Asparagales; family Amaryllidaceae; genus Allium; species Allium cepa. Next base: position 33,453,726 of record CM060929.1, read on the forward strand.
AGGTTTGTTATGATATTATAGAAAGGTTTTTTTTGAATAGTTTGACCATTTGAAATAAAACAAATGTATAAGAATTGATGTAATTTAAGGTAAAGTTGGAATGAAGAGAATGAATAGTCACTTCTGCTTCATAGAGAAACATTGGAAACAAGAATTGTGTAACAACCCGCTATTTTCAACTATTCGCATCCGCACAAGTCGGACTTGAATTTTCTCAAAATATCAGATTGTTAATTTAAATTTGGCGAACTTAACATATACATTAAATAAATCAATCACAGAATCACGGATATATAGTAGTACAATAATACGCAGCGGAATAAATGAATAGTAGTTCATGAAGCTACTATATAAACATCAGAGTTAGAAATAAAATACAACAGAATATCTCAGATGCAGTGAAGTCTCCAGTATGAGCAGATGACTTCTCTGAACCAATCAACTGGATGACTAAAAGGATAGATAGCTGGATCTTCAAGCAAAGCTCCAACTTCGAAGATGAGTCTCAAATGCTGTATCACTCAGTCTGACCCGAGCGTAAAGCAAAACACAAAAACACTCGAGTCAGGATTAACATTCTTATATCTATAAATCCAACTCAAGTGAAATATCAACTGAAATACAAGTAACTTAAAGGATGTTTGGGATAACCATCCCCTGAGGATCTACAGAACTATCTACAAGGTAGAAATATACACTATAACACCATGGTCCTTCCAAATTAATTTATATTTCAAAACCAAAATATCATTTTCACTTCAATATAAAAATAGATATATGTATATTTTGAAAATTTTATAAAGTAAAGTATTTATAATTTCCTCAAGTTTCACCAATCACTTCAAAAATCAACTCGACTTTCCTATTCATATTAAATTAAATCTCGAATTTCAATTTCCATTCAATTTGGTCTTCTAAAGAACAAATTCAAATTTTATCAATTTCAAATACAGGTCTGAATCACAATTTAACTATTTAAGTCCCGTATTTCAAAGCTTCAACATTTCAAACTAAACCTAACAGTTTCATATAGATCTTGATTTAACTTCATTATAATTTACTCTTGAAATATCCACTCAATATTACTTGTATAGCCTTATATTACAATTCATTATATTTGCCTTCAATTTCTTTAAACGTGAATATTCATTAAATCGCTAAAGTCAAAGTCTATATTTTAAGTTTTCAAATTCAATGAGTTTCAAATTTGATTTAATTAAACAAAATTATTAATTAAATACCATTCCAATCAATTCAACTTTATCTTCCTTAACATATACAAACATTGGAAATCTACTTAAAATAAAATACTTATACATATTCTATTAATTAAATCAAACTTTATTAAATTAAAGTTTACTATTAAATCTACTTTACATTAAACATATTTATATATAAAAATATTTCCAAAATTAACTAAAACCCTATATTTCTCCTAAAACCAAAGAAAATTATTTCAAAATATTTATATATTGACCAACGGCGTCTGTATATACTTATATCATATGGTTAAGTGATACAGATATTTATCATTTCAATCCGTAATTAAGTATATATATATATATATATATATATATATATATATATATATATCATTTCTACCCGTAATCCCAATTCAGTTCAAATGAAAATCGCTTGGGCTTATCATTTCAACCCATAACGATTTTCTCCTATTCTAAAGTCCATTCGGGTATGTATCATTTCAACCCATAGTGAATTCTATACTAACAGGGAACTTGCAGAGTGATAGAAGATAATAAAATAATAACAGGCATATATCATCAATAATTTAAATAAAATATAAACAATAGGATATGGTGTCATACCCCACAAGTGAAAAGTTACAGATAATAACATATATAACAAAATAACCACAACATTATATTTCAACCGTCGTTTCAATTGAAATCAAATTTAATAAAATACAAGAACATTAACCATGAGTGATTGCTCACCTTTCGAGGCTAGAGATTTTGACGACTCGACAAGATACGAATTGGATCACGATCTAGACCATCGAATAGTCCAAACAACAACTCAAAGCAAAGTAAAATTTGAACGTGAATTGGATGAACAAGGCAAATGATCAAGAATTGATAAAATGAATCAGAACTGGATCGATGAAGGTAAAAGGTATATAGGTGGATTTATATACTAAAGTCAAACATGTAAAATAATTGTATGCTATAATTAAAATAATATTTGTTATAAATTTAGTATCGACGAAATAAACTTAAGTCCAAAATAGTATGTATATGTATAAACAAATATATGTAAGATATTTATATATATACCACCCACTACATTCATGTTACTCAAATGTATACAGAACCATTATAAATCTATGCAGACCCATCAACATACAAGTTTAACTTATATAGTAACCTTTATAATTCTGTTATGACTCACACTTTAAAAATATAACTGTAACTATTTATAACAAAATATATATAATAGGTTTTAGACTATGAATATATGCACAGCCTTTACAAAATATATGCACAGTATTTTACAAAATATATGCACAGCCTTTTAAATTTCCAAATATCTACAAATCCTTACTGCTATAAGCTAACCCACCCATTGCAACACGCAACTACCTACATATGATTATTTATGTATTATTTTAAATATAAAGTAACATGCCTATAACACAAATATAAACTTATATACTAATATATCTTTACGTATCAGTTATGCGCATAATTACAGTGACATATGTAACTTACATTTTTATCAATAATAAAATTTATTACTGCAAACGATATATATAATAAATTTGAATATAACCAAGAATTATAACATACTTTTTAATATAAATTGTAAATAAAAGGTCTGCATGTAAAACCCATGTGTTAAAACACATACATTAAAACTGTAAAAGACATATACTTATATATATGTGAACATATTATTTATATAAGACTTGTTGCAAAAAAAATTGATCGATTTAAAAATAAAGATGTAAATCTAAATATATTCAGCTCTTACAATTATATATACAAACAAATATGCAGATGCTATATGTAAAATATGGCTAAATACGCACACATGCTCCTGTTTATGTAACCAATTGTATGTTGACAAGTGTGTATATAACAATTTTATATATAAGCTATTTACAAATCATCAGCATACTATATATATAGTTAAGACAACTTGTAATAATTCGTATGAATTCATAAATATAAGTATAAAAAGGTAAACAGATTAAAGCTTTTAACTTTTAGGTAAATACAACACGATATATTTATAATATAGATATTACCTTGTATAAAATAATTGCAAAGGTTGCAGAGGAAAGGAGAAAGGTGGGGTTCGGAAAATAAAGGAGGAGGGGACTGCTATCTACAAGCGTGCAAATTTTTTTTTAAAGAGAACAAAATGAGCAGTTGAATGGAGAAGAAGGCCACTTATATCCTTTGTTGTATTCTCTCACAAGCAACACCAGATGACTGAGAAGAGAAAGCGAAAGGACAAAGACAAAGTATGGATTTATATTGGGAGTATCAAGGCGAAAAGTGAATAAATATAAAGGTGAATAAAGTGGGCCGTTTAAAATTTAATGAATGCAAAGTAACGTATAACGTTTTATGAACGCAAAAATAACGTATCGATATAAATGTAAAATAATGAATATGGAAAAATTCAAGTGCAAATAAATGAAGCGAAACGTACACAAATAAATGAAAACCAATGAAGTTAAAAAGGCAATAATAGTGTAAATGTGAATCGTTGCCACATAAACAAATAAAATGTATACAAATCTTTTACCGGTTATGTGATGGCAACGGTCACCCTTAATTGAGCTGAATAATAAAAGAAAATTACTATTGTTTGAGCACCACGTTTCAAATTTGAAATGTAAAGTAAAAATATAAGGGAGGAAATCAATTGAAAGATAAATGAAAAGCTGCACGTTTTAGGCCTATCCACTTTCTTTTGAACGAACATGTGTATGCGGTGCATTTTGTTTCAGTCTCAAGATGAAAGCAATATTATAAAACATTATAAAGAAACGCATGGAATTAAATATAAGCAGTTTTAGTGGAAAGAAAATGAACGGCTTGAGTGACTAAGTGACGTGAAGATTTTTAATACATACATAACATATATATTAAAATTTTAAGGCAGGAACGAAACAGTGAAAAAAGAAAGTAGAAATAGAAGGTCAGGAAAAGTAGCAATGAGTATATATGTTAGAAATATAATAATTTTATTAGCAACAGTCATCCACTGATTTAGCTTCCTTATTCAAGCGAATAAATAATGTGATCCAGCTGTAACGTTTCAAATTTTGAAACAAAGGAAATAGAAATGGGACAGGTTGCAAAAGGAAAGCCACACATAAATGGAGCAAAACGTTAATCATGAAACGTGCCACATTCAATGGAAATAAACTGAAATGATAACGTCAAGCACGGGAATTAAGGACAATAAAGTAGAAAGTATGAGAAACGTAAAATTGAATAAACGAATGAATGCAAGCTACAGAGATATATATATAAAAAATGATGTAAAATATTATGTTTCTGCCAAAGAGAAGAGAAAATGTTTGAAATGGAATAAATAGGAAGGAACAAACCCAAAATGAAATAGCAATGGATAGAAAACTAAAGAGCTACAGCATCAATACAGGGAGAAATAAAGGTAAGGTATTGATTGGTTTGTAACTGATGTAAAATTTGAATGGATAGGAAAGAAATAAAATTTATGGTAACAGTCGATTCCCTTGATTTCATGCAAATTTCTGAATCAATTATAATTATACGTAATCCAAATAAATTTTTTTCTTATTTTAAAATTTATTATTAAAAATTTATCAAAAATCCAATTCAATACGTTATAAACCAATTAAAAATTGCTAAAATTTTATGGGTCGTTACACTTTCCCCAACTCAAAACTTTTCGTCCCCGAAAAGGAACAAAGTAGGAGAATAGAAACAACCAGATGAAAAATTAGACTTTGAAAAACAAATTAAACATTTTATTTAAAACCATATACTTTTTTTATTTAAATTAATTAATATTTAATAGATTACTCATTTTATTAAATCCATTCTATTAATTATAAGATCAATTATTTATAAAACACTAAATTTTTTTACTATTAAACCAGGTAGTATATAAATAAACAATATTTTAAAGGATATATTCAAAAGAAGGAAAGAAGATAGATTCAGAAAAGAGAATATAGGTGAATAAATAAAGCTGAGTAGATAAAGTAGATTCAAAAGAATAGTATCGGGCATGAATAATTAATTCAAACCATAAGAATTTCAATTCCAAATATTAATACAAATTATTTTGTTGGAAATACCTTTATAATAAAATACTTTTATATCGAAACCAATTTTCCTTTCGAAAATACTTTTATAACTCGATGTTTCAACACACTTATCCTCATTCTTGCAGACGCTGGACATGCGTTGATCAGGCACAAAGCTAGAATTCTTCAAGTACTTAGTGGGCCTGTTTCAACAACCAGTGAAAATACTTGAAAAACCCTCAAAACCGAAATGGAAAGTACTATCCAAAAAAAACAACCAAACCAAAACCTTTGTCTAACCATGGTTCGTAGATACACAATGGTTACGCCTGGATCCCCCAAGAAACAATCCATATCCGTAAGCTTTCTCGGACCTGCGAGTTACGCCATGATGACTAGTACAGTGCAGGATACACAATGGTTACGCCTGGATCCCCCAGGAAACAATCCATACCCCTAGCCCGTCTCAGCCAGGCGGTTTCTCTACTAATGCGACCTACATAGAGTGCAGGATACACAATGGTTACGCCTGGATTACCCAGGAAACAATTCGTACCCCTAGGCCAGCTCAGCCAGGTAGTTGCGCCATGCAGTCGCGCTCGTAAGAAAAACCGTGGGTTATGCCACGGTGGGACACTCGAGTATCACACCCGGAAAACCAAAAATCAGAGAGAATAATATCGATAGAATGAATCCACAATGTGGCCAAAAAGCAGATATCAAGCAGAAGGCACTTCCCATATCATTACTTCGAAAATATATATCATATAGTACCTTTCAAATCACTTTCAAATGTCATACTTATATAAAGTCCATTATATAGGATTTCATTATCAAATCGAATACTTTCCAAAATCAATAGTATATCAAACCATACTTATATAGACTTCGATTATATAAGATTTCTCTTTTAAATTTTGAGTATCTTACTTATACAAATCCATTTTATATAAGTTCGATAACTTCCAAATCAAGTATTTAGTAACATATGTTTCTCAAATTTCAATCTATTTCAATATCAATTCAGTTTCAAAATCATATATGATTTCACCAAATCATTTCTTCCAAATTAAATATCTTCAGTTTCAAAATTTCCAAAATGATAGGTTTAGAAAACAATCCCAGTTTCCAAATTAACAAAATTCAAGTCAAACAAATTCATTTCCAAAATCATCATATAAATAGTGGGTTTTACATTCCAATCTATTTTCAAAACCAAATGTTTTCTCAAAATCAATTATACCCAAAATGGTTTTCAAATTTATAACTATCCCTTTAAAACCTTTAAACTATTTATTTCTATATGAAATATCCAATTTACCTTTGCAAATTATTTATTTAACAAAAGTTTCAAATTTACTTAAGTCATACTCTTCATACTTTAAAAATACAAAACTAAACTTATATTCTTTATAAATATTTTATACTCTTCGAAATTTCTTAGTTTTAAAATTTTAAACCTTGATTTGGAAGTGCTCGAACCTTCAAAATAGTTGGTGAATTTTTTTTTCAAATCCAAGAGTTGGAAATCAGCAACAAATCAGTAAATTAATTTTTATAAATAGAGTTATACTAATTCAAATCGAAAACTAGAGGATTGAACACCAGCTTCCTTTAAATCATTTTAAATATATATACATATATCTTCGAATATCGAATTATACTTCGGAATTTGAAATCAAAATTTGTTTCACAATATCACTCGCATATCAAAGCTACTAAAGTGGCCTCTCCCCTGCCCTGAAACTCGAAAATCAATGGCGATGATGAGTGCACTCATCCCCGAAATTATTTTCCAATGACACAAGTGAATTCTGGACTTCCATTTTCTTGAAAACTTCTCGAAATTTCTTCGAAATCATTGGAATTCATTTGAACTCATTTGAAATATTTCTTATTTGGAAAATACTTTTAAATCCTATTATTATATTTTTTTCAAAACTTAAAACCAATTTCAAAACACCAGAATTCAATCTCTCTAATTTCTAATTAAAACCCTTCAGTTATAAATTATTTTTATATAAATCCATTTCTTATAAATTTTCAAAATTTCAAATCCTTTCGAAACTTTTATATATAGAGTAAATTTCTTATTCATTTTATATATAGGTATATAATCCTTACCGAAAACATTTTCTCCTGAATATATAAAATAAAATCATAGTTATCCAAATAAAAATTTCGGTATATAAACAAATTTAAAATACAAACAAAACCCGATTTTAAAAGGATGGTCCAAGAATGGATTTCAAACAAAGATAGAGATTTAAATTAGAGGAACTCTAATCAATAGAATCCTGATTCGAAGATAGACTCGATCGAAGATGAGATTAAATTACAAAATAGAAGATGGATATACTTCTATAAATCGCGTGCGACCTTAACCGGGTCAACCGTGACTTCAGGAATATAATCCATGCGGAATTCCAAAACAAACCGACATTCGATCTCCAGAGATAGAATTCGGCATATCAAGATATAACAACATCGTAAACCGAGGACACAGAAATATTCGGTGAATCAGTTCCAATTGTAAAGGAGTTTTCACCCCCTTTATAAATCATTCAGTGGAGTTATGGGATACTCCAGAATCAAACGAATATAAATAGGGAGAGACAAGAATAAATTTCGAAACCGAGGGACATTCCAAAATTCAAAGGAATTTCCAATCGAGAGAAAGGAGTTCAAGCCCGAATGAAAGTGATTCCGTAATTAAATTTTCCATACACGCTAAATTTTCCTAGAGCCAAAGCTCTGATACCAACTGTAACGGGCCGCGCCAGTGGGGTAATGTCCACCATAGCATACATTGGTACCTGTGTTCTGCCTTTATGGCCAGCCTCTTGACTGCATCACCAACCCCCTGGGGACATGTAGGAGTAAGAGTCAACCGTTTGCTACCAAACCAGAAAGCGAGAACCCCCTATCATGCTGCACCCTCCAAGTGCAATGGCAGACACACATGTCGGACTTGAATTGCTCAAAATATCTGATTGTTAATTTAAATTTAGCAAATTTAACATATACAGTAAATAAATCAATCACTGAATCACGGATATAGAGTAGTAAAATACGTAGCGGAATAAATGAATAGTAGTTCATGAAGCTACTATATAAACATCAGAGTTAGAAATAAAATACAACAGAATATCTCAGATGCAGTGAAGTCTCCAGTACGAGTAGATAACTTCTCTGAACCAATCAATTAGATGACTTAAAGGATAGATAGCTGGATCTTCAAGCAATGCTCCAACTTCGAAGGTGAGTCTCAAATGCTGTATCACTCAGTCTGACCCGAGAGTAAAGAAAAACACAAAAACACTCGAGTCAGGATTAACATTCTTATATCTATAAATCCAACTCAAGTGAAATATCAACTGAAATACAAGTAACTTAAAGCATGTTTGGGATAACCATCCCCTAAGGATCTATAGAACTATCTACAAGGTAGAAATATATACTATAATACCGTGGTCCTTTCAAATTAACTTATATTTCAAAACCAAAATATCATTTTAACTTCAATATATATATATATATATATATATAGATTTTGAAAAATTTTATAAAGTAAAGTATTTTTAATTTCCTCTAGTTTCACCGATCACTTCAAAAATCAACTCGACTTTCCTATTCAGATTAAATTAAATCTCAAATTTCAGTTTCCATTCAATTTAGTCTTCTAAAGAACAAATACAAATTTTATCAATTTCAAATACAGATCTGAATCACAATTTAACTATTTAAGTCCCGTATTTCAAAGCTTCAACATTTCAAACTAAACCTAACAATTTCATATAGATCTTGACTTAACTTCATTATTATTTATTCCTGAAATATCCACTCAACATTACTTGTATAGCCTTATATTACAATTCATTATATTTGCCTTCAATTTCTTTAAACGTGAATATTCATTAAATCACTGAAGTCAAAGTCTATATTTTATGTTTTCAAATTCAATAAGTTCTAATTAAACAAAATTATTAATTAAATACCATTCCAATCAATTCAACTTTATCTTCCTTAACATATACAAACATTGGAAATCTATTTAAAATAAAATACTTAAACATATTCTATTAATTAAATCAAACTTTATTAAATTAAAGTTTACTATTAAATCTTCTTTGCATTAAACATATTTATATATAAAAATATTTCCAATAATAACTAAAACCCTATATTTCTCCTAAAACCATAGAAAACCATTTCAAAATATTTATATATGGACCAACGGCGTTTGTAATACTTCTATCATATGGTTAAGTGATACGGATATTTATCATTTCAATCCGTAATTAAGTGTGTGTGTGTGTGTGTATATATATATATATATCATTTCGACCCGTAATCCCAATTTAGTTCAAATGAAAATCGCTTGGGTTTATCATTTCAACCCATAACGATTTTCTCCTATTCTAAAGTCCATTCGGGTATGTATCATTTCAACCCATAGTGAATTCTATACTAACAGGGAACTTGCAGAGTGATAGCAGATAATAAAATAATAACAGGCATATATCATCAATAATTTAAATAAAATATAAACAACAGGATATGGTGTCATATCCCACAAGTGAACAATTACAGATAATAACATATATAGCAAAATAACTACAGCATTATATTTCAATTGTCGTTTCAGTTGAAATCAAATTTAATAAAATACAAGAACGTTAATCGTGAGTGATTCTCACCTTTCGAGGCTAGAGATTTTGATGACTCGACAAGTTATGAATTAGATCACGATCTAGACCATCGAATAGTCCAAACAACAACTCAAAGTAAAGTAAGATTTGAATGCGAATTGGACGAACAAGGCTGATGATCAGGAATTGATAAAATGAATCAGAACTGGATCGATGAAGGTAAAAGGTATATAGGTGGATTTTATACTAAAGTCAAACATGTAAAATAAATTATATGCTATAATTAAAACAATATTTGTTATAAATTTAGTATCGACGAAATAAACTTAGGTCGAAAATAGTATGTATATGTATAAACAAATATATGTAAGATATTTATATATATACCACCCACTACATTCATGTTACTCAAATGTATACAGACCCATTATAAATCTATGCAGACCCATCAACATACAAGTATAAATTATATAGTAACCTTTATAATTCTGTTGTGACTCACACTTTAAAAATATAACTGTAACTATTTATAACAAAATATATACAATAGGTTTTAGACTATGAATATATGCACAGCCTTCACAAAATATATGCACAGCCTTTTACAAAATATATGCACAACCTTTTAAATTTCCAAATATATACAAATCCTCACTGCTATAAGCTAACCCACCCATTGCAACATGCAACTACCTACATATGATTATTTATGTATTATTTTAAATATAAAGCAACGTGCCTATAACACAAATATAAACTTATATACTAATATATCTTTACGTATCAGTTATGCGCATAATTACAGTGACATATGTTAGTTACATTTTTATCAATAATAAAATTTATTACTGCAAACGATATATATAATAAATTTGAATATAACCAAGAGATTATAACATACTTTTTGATATAAATTGTAAATAAAAGGTCCGGGTGTAAAACCCATGTGTTAAAACACATACATTAATACTGTAAAATACATATACTTATATATATGTGAACATATTATTTATATAAGACTTGTTGCAAAAAAATGATCGATTTAAAAATAATGATATAAATCTAAATATATTCAGATCTTACAATTATATTACAAACAAATATGCAGACCCCATATGTAAAATATGGCTAAATATGCACACATGCTCCTATTTATGTAACCAATTGTATGTTGACAAGTGTGTATATAACAATTTTATATATAATCTATTTACAAATCATCAGCGTACTATGTATATAGATAAGACAACTTGTAATAATTCGTATGAATCCATATATATAAGTATAAAAAGGTAAACATATTATAGCTTTTAACTTTTAGGTAAATAAAATACGATATATTTATAATATAGATATTACCTTGTATAAAAGAATTGCAAAGGTTGCAGAGGAAAGGAGAAAGGTGGGTTTCAGAAAATAAAGGAGGAGGGGACTGCTATCTACAAGCACGTGAATTTTTTTTTCCAAGAGAACAAAATGAGCAGTTGAATGGAGAAGAAGGCCACTTATATCCTTTTTGTATTCTCTCATAAGCAACACTAGATGACTGAGTAGAGAAAGTGAAAGGACAAAGACAAACATACAGATTTATATTGGGAATATCAAGGCCAAAAGTGAATAAATATAAAGGTGAATAAAGTGGGCCGTTTAAAATTTAATGAATGCAAAGTAACGTATAACGTTTTATGAACGCAAAAATAACGTACCGATATAAATGTAAAGTAACGAATATGGAAAAATTCAAGCGCAAATAAATGAAACGAAATGTACACAAATAAATGAAAACCAATGAAGTTAAAAAGGCAATAATAGTGTAAATGTGAATCTTTGCCACATAAACAAATAAAATATATACAAATTTTTACCGGTTATGTGATGGCAACGGTCACCCTTAATTGAGCTGAATAATAAAAGCAAATTACTATTGTTTGAGCACCACGTTTCAAATTTGAAATGTAAAGTAAAAATATAAGGAAGGAAATCAATTGAAAGGTAAATGAAAAGCTGTACGTTTTAGGCCTATCCACTTTCTTTTGAACGAACATTTGTATGCGGTGCATTTTGTTTCAGTCTCAAGATGAAAGCAATATTATAAAACATTATAAAGAAATGTATGGAATTAAATATAAGCAGTTTTAGTGGAAAAAAAATGAATGGCTTGAGTGACCAAGTGACGTGAAGATTTTTAATACATACATAACATATATATTAAAATTTTAAGGCAGGTACGAAACAGTGAAAAAAGAAAGTAGAAATAAAAGATCAGGAAAAGTAGCATTGAGTATATATGTTGGAAAAGTAATAATTTTATTAGCAACGGTCATCCACTGATTTAGCTTCCTTATTCAAGCGAAAAAATAATGTGGTCCAGCTGTAACGTTTCAAATTTTGAAACGAAGGAAATAGAAATAGGACAGGCTGCAAAAGGAAAGCCACACATAAATGGAATAAAATGTTAACCATGAAACGTGCCACATTCAATGGAAACAAACTGAAATGATAACGTCTAGTGTGGGAATTAAGGAAAATAAAGTAGAAATTATGAAAAACGTAAAAGTGAATAAACGAATGAATGCAAGCTACAGATATATATATATATATATATATATATATAAAATGATGTAAAATATTATGTTTCCGCCAGAGAGAAGAGAAAACGTTTGAAATGGAATAAATAGAGAAGGAACAAACCCAAAATGAAATAGCAGCGGATAGAAAATTAAAGAGCTACAGCACGAATACAGGGAGAAATAAATGTAAGGTATTGATTGGTTTGTAACTGATGTAAAATTTGAATGGATAGGAAAGAAATAAAATTTATGGTAACAGTCGATTCCCTTGATTTCATGCAAATTTCTGAATCAATTATAATTATACGTAATCCAAATAAAATTTTTTCTTATTTTAAAATTTATGATTAAAAATTTCTCAAAAATCCAATTCAATACGTTATAAACCAATTAAAAATTGCTAAAATTTTATGGGTCGTTACAAATTGTAATAATAACTGATGCATAATATTGGAATATGAAATATGATTTTTATCCCGAAACGTATTTTCATATAGAAAATTGTCTTTTATAACATTTATTTTTTTGAGTTCAAGGTATTTGATCAAAGAACTCTCCTCTGTAAACGAGTTGGAGCATATGAAATAAGTAAACAATACTAACAATATTAAGTGAATGGTGGACCTCTAAATTTAGTACGCTATTATAATAATGGCGGAAATAGTGGGAGCTTGCCATATAACACCTAATGATTACATCAAATTATGAAAATTGTTTTGGTAAAATATACCGAACATTATTTGTGAAATAATGTTTATTTTTTTAGTATTGACTGAAAAATAGATATAACTATATTTCAATATGAGTATTATGAATATTCACTATGAAATAGAACTATATTATGGAATTTGTTTTCATAGTAAAAGTGATGCAAAAAAAATTAATACATATGTGCTTAATATTATTTACAGTTATTATGGAATTATAGACTAAGCTGTAGTTTTGAGAAATAATTTCACTATATGATTATGAACATATGATACATGTTAATTATATATCAAATAATTAATGGATTTGCACCCATTCAATGGAAGCATCATAAGAGTCGATGAACTCTTTGAATTAATACATATTGATATATGCAATCAAAAGTCTATTAATACCAAAAGGGTTCCACATACTTTGTTATATTCATCGATGATTTATTACCAACATGTACATATGTATTAGATACAGATGTAGTAAGTTTATGATAAAATCACAAAATACAAAAGAAATGTAAATAAAATATCATGCAATAGAATAAAATGACTTGATTTGGTCGAATAAGTGAGTATATTGAAAATAGTTCCAAATGGACCTAAAAATGAATATAGATTCAATCTTAAAAGTCACTCCTCCATGTGATAAATAATGATGCATTGATAAGGAGTAATGTGACGCCCTACCTCTATGCTCATAATAACAAAGAGTATTAAAAGGAAATACTGTCTGTTATTATGAAGAATAAGGCTGGATAGGAGCGACCATTCATAGTTAGGCCTTACACTAGTATTGATTATCACGATAGGAGTGCTATATATATATATATATATATATATTTATTTTTCATCTCTTTGTTTATTTACTCCCATCGACATATTCAATTCCAGTATAAAACGAACTACGATGGTTCATAATAGTTTAGGACAACATATATAATAATAACATAGATAAGTTAAACACAGAACACGGATAATATCAAATCTCATATATATATAACTGAAGTCAGTTACAATACATGTCATACAATGCATGTGATACAATACAACTGTCGACACTTGAAGTTACATATACAATTCTAAATAATATACATGAATACATATCATCCTATAAAATGACAACAACTACTCCAAAAGATATAAAGAGACTTCATAGCTCAAGCAGCAACCCAAAGCGAGATATCAACGGCCTGTAATAACTCGGTCTGACCCGAGTACTAATTCAAAAGAAAATAATACGCGGGTCAGTCTAATTCAAACTCAGTTATTAATGCATGAAAGCAATAATAATTAAATAATCAAATAGACGACAGTCACAATAAATCTCGCATAGCCAATCCTTCAATAAGAGATCGGATAACGGTGATTATAACATGTAACAGCATTAAACAGCAAATCAGCAAAGCCAAATCATCAACAAAGATAAATAAAAGGATTATCAATGAAGATAATTTAGAAAACAACAGAATTACCTAAACAGCAATTAACAGCAAGTGGCCAAAGCAAAACCCAAGCCAGTGAAACAGCATAAACAACAAAATCTAATTATCGATACTGTTAATATCGTTCTGTTTCACGACCTAACGACCTAATATAGTAAACCTAACGACCTAATATAGGAAGCGACCTAACGACCTAATATAGTAAGTGACCTAATAGTACATTGCAAGAGAAAGACACAACGGCTTAACGACCTAAAAGACTCCAAAGATTCGATAGATCAACGACCTAGCGACCTAGCGACCAAGCGACCTAGCGACCTAGTGACCTAGCGTAAACCAAGACAATCCCTTATGCCGCAACTTCCTATGCCTCTTCATTAGGTCGATCGCGACCTAAGCCGACCGAGACAACTCCTTATGCCGCAACTTCCTATGCCGCTTCTCCCTAAGTCGCTGCGACCAATTAACCCGCTCAGATTGACCAAGTGCAACAAGGATAAGCCGTAGCTCGTATCCCTTAGGTCGCTAGCGACCTACGACCTACCCTTAGGTCGTTCATGGCCTACGACTTAGCCCGAATTTTCCCTATAAATACTCCACCTACTCCAACTGAGGGAGGACTGGGGCTCATTTCTGGAACGCCTATACTCTACTGATTTCTTGACTCATCCGACACTTCAAACACGGAAGACACTTAAGCAAATTTCAAGAAGAGATCTAATAAATTCAACATGAAATTGAAGAATTCTCCCACATCGAGTTCTAGTTATTTGTCTAAGTGGTGTTGTAATCGAAGATTGTTGTATAAGTTGTAATCAAATCAGCAATAAAGGAGATTAAAGTGGACGTAGGCTTAACTTGAAGCCGAACCACTATAAAACTGTGGTCTCTTTACTCTTTTTCTATGACTTTTCTACTTACTTCTAATTCCCGTATTAACGGGTGGTGCTTTCACTTTATCTCTACTTACACCAGGGTGTTAGCGTTCAATTTTAGCGTTAACATTTTTAGTGATTTTACTGAGAACATCGAGCTCAGGGTGTTTTCATCATTGCTTCGCAAAAGTTTGTAGAAAGAATCTCTCTCAAAACCAGAAGTCTATCAGCGATCATGGATCCTGGAAGAAAGCGCAGATCTACTAGACCCGGTGATGCTCATGAAAATACTGCCACTTCTCCTTTATCAAGTCAAGCAGCTCCAAGTGCTGGAATTACACGGGCAGAGTTGGATGCTGTAGTGTCTGGGCTATATCAGCAAATGGAAGCCCATAACACTTTAATGCTTGATAGGTTGAATGCTTTACTCGGAGCTAACCGTCAACCGGTGAATAATGAAGAAAACTTTGCTGATCATGTTCATAATCCTGAAGAGAGAAATATTTCTCAAAAGGAAGCCAGCCCCGCTGAAGAGGCACCCCCAGGCTGGAGGATCAAGGCCACAACCGACTCTCCGCGAACGTTTGTCCAGGCAAACTTCCGAGAAAATGGCTGAAGTCTGTCCCGCAGAGCCTTTAAACGATGAGGAATACTTTTCGGGTATGGTTCGACAGATTATGAAAGAAAGTATGCAAAGAGAAGAAGATGAAAAAGAGTGGGGGTTTGGTCCAAGCAAAACTCCGTTCACCGAAAGGATTCTGAAGGCGGAGTTCCCAAGGAAGTTTGTTCCTCCCACCATTCCGGCTTATAAGGGAACAAGCGACCCTAACCAATTCCTATATAAGTATGACTGGCACATGAATGGTGCTAGAGCATCAGATGGGATCAAATGCCGGTACTTTCCGGTACCTTCCACCGAGCTAACGCAGATGGTCAGTCCATGACCATTTGCTATCTGGGGAACAGATCTCATTGGGCCTTTGCCAACTGCCAAGTCCGGAATCAGATATGCTATTGTTGCTGTTGATTATTTTACTAAATGGGCTGAATCCGAACCATTAGCTACTATTAGCTCTAAAAAGATGATAAACTTTGTGACTAAGAATAACATTTGCAGGTATGGTGTGCCTCAAAAGATAATCACAGACAATAGTACCCAATTCGAAAGTGAAGAGTTCCATGATTTTTGCAAGCGATTCAAGATCCAAAAAAGCTTCTCAGCAGTGGCTCATCCGCAGGCAAACGAGCAAGTGGAAGCAGTAAACAAAATTATCAAGTTAACCATCAAAAAATAGTTGGAAAAAGCAAAAGGTGGTTAGGTCGATAAGCTGCCACTAGCACTATGGGCATACAGAACTATCCACAAAACTGCGACTGGGCACACTCCATTCTCATTAGCATATGATCAGAAGCAATGATTCCGGTGGAAATAGAAGTCCCTTCACACAGAAGGATTCATTTCAACCAAACCGAAAATGAAGAGTTGCAACTTGAAGCATTAGACTTCCTTGATGAAAGAAGGGAAGAGGCTCAGCTCAGAATTGCAGCTCATCAGCAAAGAATTGCCAGGCACTTCAATTCCAAAGTTCGCCAACGCAGCTTTGAGATTGAGGATCTAGTCTTGAAAAGGATCATGACAGCAACATGAGTGTTTGCGCCAAATTGGGAAGGGCCGTATGTCATAGGCAAAAAACTTCTTCATGGCACTTTCAAGCTGACAACTGTCGAAGGAGATCCAATTCCAAGAGCTTGGAACAACAATCACTTGCATCCATATTTTACTTAAAAGCTTTGCTTAAATTTGTAAAATGATTATGGATGTATGATTCTTGTATTGAAAACCATTGTAAAAGCAGTATGAATGAATAATAAGAACTACAAAGTGGATATAGGCCCAGTTCTTGGCCGAACCACTATAAATCTTGTGTTCTCTACTATTATAAAATGCATGTTTTGTCTCGATGTGTAAATACTTTAAATGTATTGATAAAATGTCGATTTAACATTGCAGACCCTTAAAACAAAGCTTACCCATCACAAGGCCATGCGATCCCTGAAATCACTCAATAAACAAACGTCAAGCCACAAAAATTCCAGATTCCAAATCCTATTTAAGGAGTGGTTCATGCAAACAGTTATTGATTCCGTCGGACTCGCTTAACAATGAAGTACACTTCTTTGGATAAGACAAACTATTTGCAAAAGAAAGGAACTTGTGCTTGGAAAATGATAACAGGGAATCGCTAATGAGCAAATGACGAACAGACATGGGCGGGCAGACAGAAAACGGCCAAAAATGAGTCCTGCCTCTCAACAAAAAGGTTAGTGGAACCACCGGAGAGGCACCTTCCCAAAGTGAAGGCACCAAGCCCTTGCTAGCTAATTGCGATCGTTTGTGCAAACGAACATCCAGTTGGATAGCTTGCGTCTGCCCCGTGGATCCACCTAACCGTAAGACGCAACCTTCATGGAAAGCCAACCACCCCAAAAGTCCTCTTCGGAGGCACAAGCCTTCTTCCGAGGCACAACTCTTCGGAGGATAAAGACCTCTTCGGAAGCAAAAGACCTCTTCGGATGCAAAAGACCTCTTCGGAGGCACAACTCTTCGGAGGATAAAGTCCTCTAACAAGGCATGCCAAAAAAAGAAAGTTTTCTACTCAACTCAAAAAGATTGGTGGAATCACCGAGGGCCCTTGTTAACTAGTTGCGATCGTTTGTGCAAATGAACATCCAATTAAGTAACTTGCGTCTGCCCCGTGAATCCATTCAACCATGAGAGAGTAACTTCCAAGCAATCAAACAAAGACCTCTTCGAAGGCACAAGACCTCTTCGGAGGCACAAGACCTCTCTTGAGGCACTAAAAGACCTCTTCGGAGGCACTCGCCTTCACCAAAGGCACACAGTTGCCCTCTTCGGAGGCAGAAGACCTCTCCCGAGGCACCACAAGACCTCTTCAGAGGCACAAGACCTCTTCGGAGGCACAAGACCTCTTCAGAGGCACGTCCTAAGAAAAACACTTTCAAGTGAACGAAACAAAAAAAATCCCTCTAACGAGGCACAACGAGAATAGAAAAAAGAAAAGAAGAAAGCCCTCTTCGGAGGCACACTGCAGCTATCAAAGGAAGATCAATTTTCCCATCTTGAAAATATTCTTCCGTAGAAGTTGTTGTGCCAATTTAGAGCCCTTTTTGGAAACTCGCTTCACCGCGTAGGAGAGTACACTTATCAAAAAATTAAAAGTGACTATTTCCGCAAGTGAAGTGTAATATTTCCAAACAAAAGAGAGAGAAGAATTCTCTAATACAAGGCACACTCTACTAGAGCAGAATAACATTTCCTCAAAATGGAAAAATTATTCTCTAAAGAAAGAGTGCAAGCCTCTTCAAAATGGAAGAATTGTTCTCCAACTTAAGAGTACAAGCCTTCTCGAAACAGAAGAATTGTTCTCCAACTTAAGAGTACAAGTCTTCTCGAAACAGAAGAATTGTTCTCCAACTTAAGAGTACAAGTCTTCTCGAAGCCGAAGAACTGTTCTCCAAAGTTTTACCAAATAAAAGGAATTTCAATAAGCCGTGGTATGGGGGCAATACAATACAATAAAGCTACATTAATAAAACAATGCTCAAGCAACATACCACGAACTTATTGCAATATCACAGTGAAGAAACTTGTGCGAAAATAAGGAATATATGCATTCACAAATACAGTCAAAGATTGTACAAGTAAAAAGAATCATTTCATTCCATACTATAATTTTTTATACATGTGCAGGTTTCAAAAGAGCTAGTACCGGTACCCGCACAAATTCCGGTCAATACAAGCCTTTATGTGCAAGCAAAAAGCAAAGCAAAAAAAGGTAGAACGAGACTCATTATTTCTTCTTCCCGCCACCTTTAGAGCCCTTGCCTGGCCTAATGGTTAACTTTGGGAGTCAGCCCGGTCGAGTCGAGGAAGAAGGAGATAGAGTTACAGCTGGGTCTACTTCCACCTTCTCTTCGCCAGCAAAAGTGCTTTTCCTTCTCCTCTTTGAAATTGCACGCTTCCCATTCTTCCTTGAATAAGACTCGCTGCCCGGAGTGATAAGTGCAGACAATTTTGTATCATCATGAAATTGCTCCAGAGTCTCTTCACCTTCTTCAAGTTCCTCAGCCTTCTGCTCTTGTGAAGCAGCCGGGTAGTCCAAGCCTTGAAGAGTGTCTATCCATTCTTCTTGCGACCCCGGTTGAGAAGCACAAGGAGGAGTAATTTGAAAAGATGGAGGTGGAACAGCTGGAAGAGGAGAAGTCTGTGTGGCACTTGGCGTTTTCACTACAGAAGAAGAGAAGTTAAAGTCAGTATTCCCCGCAAAGAGAGGAGATAGTGGCGCGTCAAGACTTAAGTAATAATCAAAAAGTTCATAAAGTTCATGTGAAGTGAACAAGTAATCTACTTGAGCTAAATCAATGTTGAAGTTACCTGGAGAAGTTGGCTTTATAACGTCAACTTCAAAGCCTTGTGCTTCAGTGCTTTCTTGAGCCTTATTTCCAGTATGGGAAGTTACAATTTCAATGTCAGCTTTGGCAGGAGGCGAAGAATGAGAACTGGATCCAATGATATCAATGTCGGCCGAAACTGAAGGAAGAGTCGGGTCAGTCGAATGTGCCTTCCCTAAAGGTTCTCCTTCCGCTGTTCCGGCTCGCTGTTTAGCAAGTTGCTCCTTCCCCTTGGCAAGAGCGGCACGTGCATCATCATCCAGATAGTGTGCCTCAAGATCTGCTTCAGCATATCCAGCGCCTCCAAGCATATCAAGTGCGGCTTCCCACACTTCGGCCAAGGTAACCTTGTATTTCGGGCCTAAAAACGAAAGGCTACCGCACCCGAAGACACAACGTATATAAAACTCGAATAAGGTAGAGCTGATGTTGGCCTTGGTCTCTTCGTGAGATTCTTCGGCTGCTGCTTTGCCGGCGATAGCTTCATCACGCTCTTTTTCAACTTTAGAAAGTCGAGCTTTTAACATTGCAATTTCCATGTCCTGAGAGCTGGTTTTTTCTCGCAACCGAGCAACGTCAGTTGGTAGCTTTCTACAATTTTTTGCTGCGCTTCAAATTTAGCCTCAGCGTCTCTTTGCCCGGCATGAGCATCTCTCACCTGTTTTTGAAGCACTTCTTCTTTTTGAGAATAAGAAGTGGAAGAAGTGGAAAGCTCTTCTTTGAGTTTTTCAATTTCCACTTCAAGCTTCTCATTGTAAGCGGCGATGCTCTTCATCTCTGCATCACCCTGGTCAAGAGTTTTCTACCACTCGGATTTATCGTTTTCCATAGTTAGCATGGCTTTGAGATTTTCACAGTTTACTCTTTGAAGCACGTCAACAAGTTTTTGCCAACCAGACATTCTCTCAATATCGAGTTTGACGGCATCAAGGTTTTTCAACATAGCTTGCTTATCGATTGGGACCAAATCAAGATCAAAACGCAATCCTTTTAAGCACCAGTGCGGAAACCGGCTTTGAAGAGTAGCCGGACCCTGTCCAACTTGATACGAAGGCCTATTGATGATCGTTTGAATATCAGCTCTTTGAAGAGCAGGAGAGCTGGAAGGGATTTCCAAAGAGATGGGAGCAGCGGGCTTTTCAGAAATTGCAGACTCCGGCCTTTCGCTAAGCATGACCCGTTTACTTGGATCTTCAGCGATGTGACTTTTCCCCTTGTCATCATGAGATTTTCTTTTGTGGGAATCATCACCTCTCTAGGAAAAATCATGTCACTCATCCCTTCTCCCATAGCGCTCTTCATAAGCCCGCCTCTCGTGAGCTTTTCTTGCGGCTCTTTCTTCGTCGGTCTCCCTAGAGGTAGGAAGATACAGCCTTGGATCATAAGGGTCGCGTCTTCCATAACGCTGAAAATCATCATAGTAAGAGCTGCTACGTCCCATTGGAGAGCCTGAAAATGAAAAGAGACAAGTTCAGAAATCTTCAAAGTAAAGAATTTAAGTGCACAAAGTTGCTAAAATTCTAAGTGTGTGTGGCGTGTGAACTACATGCGTCAAACTACAAACCGCTCTTCGACTTAAGAGTTATCTCTTGGGTTGACGGAGTTG
Organism: Allium cepa; assembly: GCA_030765085.1. Taxonomy (NCBI): domain Eukaryota; kingdom Viridiplantae; phylum Streptophyta; class Magnoliopsida; order Asparagales; family Amaryllidaceae; genus Allium; species Allium cepa. The sequence continues at coordinate 33,475,314 of CM060929.1, forward strand.
TTTGCAAAACTGATGTCACTTCAGATGCTGGAGAAGCATGTTTAGAAGCGGTAGAATCATCCTTGAATAGTTCATGTGAAGTAACCATCAAGTCGCTCAGTCCCTCAAAAGTGTGGGCATCGTCATGCCTAGCGGGACTCATTCTTTCAGCTTCTGCATCAGCAGCCTTCCTGGAATGTTAAGAAGCTTCCTCTTCTTCAATAGCCGGGGGAAGTGCAAATTTTCCGGATGACCCCACAACGTCAATAGAAGCAGAACATTTCACCAACGAAGCCTCGGCAGTAGGCTCCTTTGGTATAAGTTCTCTGGCGAAAACTGGGGCAGCTGGAGTTCCTGCTTGAGAACTAGGAGCATCATGAAGCTGAGTAGATTGGGAAGAATGTAAAAGTTCGAATTGATGCAAAAATTCGTCCTTCAGCAAAAATTTGATGCTTCTCTCCTCAACCACCATAGCACTTTGTCTTTCAAAAGTCGGATTATGGCTTGAATCTTTAGAAGGAGTAGTAAGTGCGGTAAAAGTAAAGAATGAAGTTAGCATTTAACAACTCGAATTTTGGAAAGTTCAAAAATGGAAAGAATGGAGATAGGCAAGCTTACTTTCTACTCTCCAAATGCTGTAAAATCCTGGGGGGGCAACGGACGAAGAAAAATTGGTTCAGAAACCCGTGGGCGCTTTCGGGAAGATCAATGATCAATTTACGGTTCCTTGTGCTTCTCACGAGTATTATAGAGGGGTGATCTTTATTCTTCGCAAATGTGCATAAATAACAAATTTCTTCAAAGCTTGGAAGATGGTCGAGTGTCCTCCTGAACAATACACATAGTCCCATCAAAATGGCGTAGCCCTTGGGGTGCAACTGGAAGGGAGAGATAGTCAATCGGAGAAGGAGCTTTTGAAGAAAGTTGTTAAAGGGAGGAATAGTTCCACTTAAGCACATAGGACGATTAACTGCGATGAAACCAAAAGATGGCCTATCAGCAGTATCGTTTACCCCAGGAAGCAAAGCGTCTGCCTCAGCAATACCAAACTGGATGCATAGTTGGTTGAACACCCGTTGATTCAAAGTAGTCGGAGTCTTTCTGGGGGATCATCCAAGGGGTTAGCAATTGGAAAGACCTCTCCAGTTTGCTCTACTACCTCTTCTTGAGAAGTCATTCCACACAAGGAACTGGATATTCGAATATGAAGGTGCATGTTTTCTAAATGTGTGAAGTGTTGTGCAAAACTAATAAAATGACAAGCAGATATAACTGAAATTAAACTGATAGGCATTCGTCGATTATAAAGTTTCAGGGCTTGTTGTTTTAGGTCCAAGTACAAGTGCAGTGTTGATGCAAACAGATCAGCTTTAGTTGATTAATTTTGCTTTGCATTAATACTTCATTTGAATTTATTGATTCATAGAACTTCATTCGTATAATCTCTTTAAGCTGATTATTCTATATCGGCTAATCTGTCATTAGATGTGGGAAGTCTGTGGCAGTATATTCGCCCTACTTTTCTACAAATGTTGTATTTAACAGGTTGTTAGCATTAAAAGTTAATATAATCTGTAAAAAAGTGCAACAAGTTCAGGCAGTTTATCTCAACAGTTCAAGTTAAAAATTCAGTTAAATGTTGTCCAATTTTCACAAGTGGTCAAGCTCGAACGACTTGGCATAGGTCGAAGATTCTTAAAGTTGCATTGTTCAAGTCAAAAAGTTCAGCAGTATCATGTTTCCACCAGTTAAAAGTTATGACACAGGTTAAAGCTTCAAGACAAAGCAGTGCGAATCTAGCTAAGTCCTAGGTCGCTCGCGACCTAAAAAATTAGGTCGAAAATAGTTTAAGTCGCAAGGGGTAGGTCGCAAATCCGTTAGGTCGCAAGGGGTAGGCCGCAAATTTGTAAGGTCGCAAATTTGTTAGATCTTGAATCTGTAAGGTCGCAAGAAGCAACTCGGCAATGAAAAGCCATCTCCCTTCAAAACCCTTATGTCCCGCTCTCCACTCACACGTTGCCACGTGTCCACCTCCCCCGCTTCACCAGAAGTGCCGAACATGACCTAAAATCCAATAACCCGTTAACCTAAACCTCATCATCTCCTCCAAATTTCCAGAAACTCCATAAAACCCTAGGCCGATTCGTTTCTACAGCAGTTGCTAACAACTTGACAAGAACCGAAGGGCAAATCCGAGTGCAATTTTGCAACATAACGATAAAAATCGTATGGAGATGATTTGGGGAATCGGTAAATGCGGCGAATAAATGCATGAGATTACCTAAACTTACTAATGGAATTAACGATTGGAGATGAAAAAGGAGAAGATTTTATGCTAAGGCTCTGAGCTCTGGTGTATCAATGGCGGCAGAGGCAAACAATTCAGTGAGGAAGGAGAAGCGAGCTAATGAATTATATAGGGGGGAAGGAAGAAGGCATATCGGTCGTAAGTTAATTAGCTCGTTAGGTCGCCCACGACCTAGAGCAAGTACATCGAAGCACACAACCTATGACATAGGCATGTACTTCGAGGGGCAAGTGTTAATATCGTTCTGTTTCACGACCTAACGACGTAATATACGAAGCGACCTAACGACCTAATATAGGAAGCGACTTAACGACCTAATATAGTAAGTGACCTAGCGACCCAACAGTACATTGCAAGATAAAGACACAACGGCTTAACGACCTAAAGGACTCCAAAGATTCGACAGTTCAGCGACCTAGCAACCTAGTGACCTAGCGACCTAGCGTAAACCAAGACAATCCCTTATGCCGTAACTTCCTACGCCTCTTCATTAGGTCGCTCGCGACCTAAGCTGACCGAGACAACTCCTTATGCCGCAACTTCCTAAGCCGCTTCTCCCTAAGTCGCTGCGACCTACTAACCCGCTTAGATTGACCCAGTGCAACAAGGATAAGCCATAGCTCGTATCCCTTAGGTCGCTAGCGACCTACCTTTAGGTCGTTCGTGGCCTATGACTTAGCCCGGATTTTCCCTATAAATACTCCACCTACTCCAACTGAGGGAGGGCTGGGGCTCATTTCTGGAACGCCTATACTCTGCTGATTTCTCGACTCATCCAACACTTCAAACATGAAAGACACTTCAGCGAACTTCAAGAAGAGATATAATACATTTAACATGAAATTGAAGAATTCTCCCACATCGAAGTTCTAGTTATTTGTCTAAGTGGTGTTGTAATCGAAGATTGTTGTATAAGTTGTAATCAAATCAGTTGTAACTACCCAACTTCCTACGCCCAGGAAGTAGTATCGTTAATAAGAAAAGAAAGAGGTGAGAAAGTAGAAAAGATAAGAAAGAAAGAAAGACAACATCAGAATCTCACAGCGGAATCGAATAAAATATAATATAACAACATAGGTATTACATAGTTATATAACATCAATCAGAGATACACAGATAATACATCACATACTAGACAGTTATAAACACCTGTCTAGTTCATACAACTCAACTCAAACAAATGACTCAGAGATACCAACACAGCGGAACTATATATATATCTACAACGCTGAAGCCACCTACTTCATTGCTTCTCTAGAATTCGTCAAAGCTAACCTGAATCCCTTGGCTACCCGTAAAAAATTTGCGTACCCGAGAGTTTATGAAAAACAAAAATAAACTCCGGGTCAGACATGGGTCTGGTATGAGTAACAGGTTAAAGTTGTTTAACTTTGAAAATCTTTTGAAAACAAAAGGTATCACGTAAGACTCCCCACACATAAATATGGAAAAGTTTTTACCTTACGCTAACCAAAACATTTGATAGGAAATTCTGTGATATTATAATAGGTCTAGGGTTTTCAAGTAAATAGAAAATAGCCAAAATTGTTACATCTATTAAATTCCAGCTACTAGCCACAAAAGTGGGTAATACAATCAAAACCGTGGGCACTTATTGGATTGTGGATTCCATACAATGGCAGGGCTACTAGGGTACCGCCCGTCACAGTACGTGGCCTAGATCAACGTACCGAGGATTACTCCCTTCATCCCCTGCAACACAAGGCCGGAACCATTCCTTACTGAACAGTCCCGAACAAGATAACCCCGCTGTTGGTGTACATCCAACCGCCCACAAAGCCGAATAATAAGGGACATCTAGACAGGGGAAAATCTTGTCCTGCTTGGGCATGACCCACCTAACCTTGCTGCACCTCCCCTGTTTTAGCCATTCCCGGTTGATGAGGCTTGAGGCTGCGATTACCTTTATAGAAAACATTACTTAGAATGCTCATCGCCCACCTGACGATGTGTTGAAAGCATTCAATCCATACAAGTTCGTTCCGGGTTTGAACGAAACCGAAGGCATTATCCCGTTACACTCATTTTGGAATCACCCTCAGAGTTAACGACGACAACCCTTGCACTCTGAATCTTCATCTTCACCTCAGATTCACGACCTATCGTTAATTTGGAAACGATGTGGTTTTTGGATGTTCCTAATGCGGAAAACCCGATCCCGGTCTCATCGAAATCCAAAACGTGTCTTTTAGGGCCAAGTTGTCTATTTAGTCTTAACAGTTTAATTCAACATAATCAATATACACACAGATAGATAATTCATAATATCACAGTAGATAATCATATCATCATCATAAACAGATAATCAAAATTTCCATCCATCAAATAATTAAATATTATCCTATTTAAATCAAGCATCCATATCACAAGATATTACCCATCTCATATCAAATGAAATATCAATATCATTCATTTATAAGCAATGATTTAAAATCTTACCATTTGTAATTAATTTAAAATGAATTAAATTAACTACTTCTATCTCTAATTAATTTAAAGTAAATTAAATTAATTACCTTATCTATAAATTCTGCTTATACAACCTATAATTAAATTTATTAATTTATCTCTAGATAGTTATCTTGATTAACTCCTCTAATTAATCATTTTCTAATTACAGTAAGTAATTAATCTTTAATAAATTTTACAAATTAATTATTCTAAATTATTCCTAGTAATTAACTTTTAATTACTTCATTTATAATTAATTACATTTATTCTTAATTAATTACATAAATTAATCTCCACATTATTAATTATTACTTAATTAAACAACTCTTAATTTACATCATTAATTATATTAATTAATGATCTCTAATCCAGATTAAATTACTTTATTAATCACATTAAGTGATTAATCTTATATTAAACACAATTATTAATCACCTTTGATTAATATCAATCAGTAATTAATTATCCTTAATTACTCCTATAAATAAATAAATTATCCCATAATTAATTATCTCCATTAATTAATCCTCTGATTAATTTCAAAGTAATTATCCAAATTACTTTATTAATATATCATCTTTCACTAATTACATTCAGTAATTATCATTAATTACTTCCTTAAGTAATTATGCTCCATTGCATACACCAGTAATCAATCAATTTAGTAAATGATTTCTTTAAATTAATTAAAATAAATTAACTAACTTAAATTAATCATCTTATCAAAATTAATTACTATAAGTAATTAATCTCTTAATTACTTTTATCAAGTAATTACCTAATTAATCTAATTAATTATCCAAAGTTAATCATATATATTAATTAATTAAAGATCTTTAGTTAATTGTCTACATTTAATAATATTTCTTAATTTATTTTGATTTTAAACTTCGATTTAACTTTCTTTAACAACTAGAGTCAGAAGCTTGAAATTTTTAATCCAAATTCATTTTAAACTTTAAAATTCAAATATCCATTTAAATCAAAACTTTAACAAAAATCATATTAACTGCAACAACATTTTGTTTCTGATCTAAATTTAAAATCTGGAAATTTATCAAGTTTTAAAACTGAAACTCATTTAAATATTTCAAAACTGCATTTTAGATTCAAACTATAAATTTGAATTCATACTTGTATTTAGATTTAGGCTTTGTAAAATTTTAACTTAAATTCAATTTCATCAGGATTTCAACTCACATACATTTAATTTTTCTTAAATTTAGTTTAAATTTTAAATGTACAGGTGTTTGTACAACCTGTAGTAATTTAAACTTCCACCTGAAACCAAACAATGTTGCTTCGGGTCAACAGCCTCTGAGCTTCGAGTAAAAATGCCATTTACTCGAGACTTCCCCAAGTCCAAATCTCTGAATACTAAAAACTGTAACTATACAAAACTGGAACCATCAAAATCACCAACCCACTTCAGTGCTTTGAGTCTTCCACCACCTTGCTTCGAGTCATCTACTCGAGTGACTCGAGAATTCCCTGAGTTTATAATTTAGATTGTTTGGTTCTTCTCTTAATCTAATTGCTATGTTGTTTTGGTTTCCCAGAGCAGCATACAAAATTATTTAGCTTAAATAGAATTTAAACTCTACTTTATGATGAAACAACAAGCTTTATTTATAAACTAAATCCCTAAATGTTATCAAAATCAAGAATTAATAATTTATGGATTCAAAACACAAGCTTGAAACTGAATCTGCATTGTCACAGCAATTACAACCTGTACACAAACATTCAAACCTATATGTACAGAATAATGCATATATACAAAGTATCTTTGGTCCAGATTTTTAACCATACGACCAGATAGTATATTTAAGTTTGAAAATAATGTTTCTCACATGAAAATAAACAGAGCAGGTTTATGATGAAAACAGTTTTGAAATTGCAGGCTTTTAAATATGCAGAGATTTTCATCTCACAGACACCCAAAGAAATGAAGATATAAATATCCACACAATATATTTAAGCACTCAAATATTAGCATGCAACAAGTTTAAAAACTTAAATTATTTAAAAGAGTTACTCACAGCCATGGGAAAACAAAACAAGTTTAAAATAGAACAGTTTGGACTGCAGGTTTATAACATACTGTAATTCCCTTCTCACAATAATCCAGGGTAAAATGAATATATAAATGTTCAATCAATATATTCAGGCATTCAAATATTTGCATGTATTAGGTTTAAACTTAAGAAATTTTAAAACTGTTACTTGCCTGAGTTTGAATTCTACATACAGGGTTGCATTACAGGAATATAGAACCTGTTATTATCTTATTTCACAATCACACAAAATTTGAGCCATTTATCAATATAAAAACATAGTTATCCTAATACTTAAATCTAACAACCAAATACTTAAGTGTAAGAACAAGTTATTTAAAACTAAATTAAACTTCATGCATGAATTTTCACAGAACAACTATGCAATATGCAATATGTCAAGCAATTCCAACTCAGGAATATACACAGATCCACTTAAAAGTTTTTGATTATGATGTTACTTACTAAAAATTCAATATGTAGCAATTCCAACTCAGAAATGTCCAGATAATGAAATAAATGGATATTCACACAATATGTCAAGCATTCAGACATTAACATGTATCAGATTAAACTTAAGTAATTTTTTTAAAAGGGGTGTTACTCACACAAGTTTGCAGTGGAACAGAGGATGATACAAGAGTTCTGCAGTTTGCAAATTTTCAGTAACCCTTTTTCTTGTTTTCTGAATTTGACTTGAACTAGAAAATATGTAATTTCGTTTATACTCTTTTGTTTCCTTAGTTTTGTTTTATGAGTTACTAACTGAACTAAAAATGGAATAACAAATGATGAATACATATATAACTTCAACAATATGTCTTCTTGCACAAGCTTTGACATAAAATAATATTTGCTTTATTATCATATTGTACTAAGACCAGACAAAAATTGAAATATTTCGGCTGGAGATAAGTTATTTCAGATGCAAAGGTGGATAATTGATGTTTGCTGCAGGTTTTAATTTATGTTTGTACTAATGTTATCATTTATGCTAACATCTTATTAATGTGTGCAGATTTTGCTTGTACTACTGTGCATATAAGTTAGGCTAATTAATATATTTGTTGACATAAGTATATTTATGTTTGCTGCAAAAAGATATGTGTATGTGTAAGTGTACAAATCTGCAGACCAAAGTTTGGCTTGTATATGAAGCTTCATGTTTATAAATATTTGTTTTATTTGTTTCTAGTTCGAACTATAGTATACATCTTTTGTGAGCTGTTATTTCACACTTTGACTAATTCCATTTGACTTGAATGAAGATATTTTGTTTGCATCTTACAGGTAGATGCTTTTATGAAAGAAGGTTACTTTGTTTTATACTTTGTTCTTGTTTTATTCATTGGTTACAAATTTATAGTTTGTGTTTCTCTTCATTTCTTATTTGTATTTACATTTGTTTTTTAACTATGACTAACAAATATTTAATTACTTATTATAATGTTATTTTATACTTATATTAATATTCATAATGTTTATTAAATTTAAACATTTTGAAACCTTTATTCCTGATTTCCACATCATAACTTTTATTCAAACACACATATATATAATTAAGGTTGAAATAACAATTTTATTTAAAATCCATTTGTAAAGATTTACATAATTAATAGAGCTCATGGTTAAGTCAAATGATTTATAAAAGTATTCATCTATTAATAAACTGTTTATTTTATCAAGATAAATTTAAAACAAATTAAACAAACCTTTTTGCGAAATTTAATTGTAATCTAAAATTATTTTAAACAACTAAACTTAAATCTTGAGTAATTTGAAATCATATAACCATTTATTCAATAGCTTAAATATCAAATTTCTAAATTTTCAAAAATATTAGAATTAGAAAACATATCTATTTATTAAATTAAAACAAAGATTTTCTATTTACAATATATATACAGATATATATACATTATAAATAGAAGGCAATTTGATTAACTTCTAAAAGATAATTTATCAGTTAAATATATATTTAGAAGAAGATTATTAAATTATTGACAAATATTATCAAATCAATTTAATTTTTAATGTAGATTATTAAATTGATATTGTCCCAAATTTTCGGGATATCACATTCTTCCCCCCTTAAAAGAATTTCGTCCCCGAAATTTAAAACAAAGGTAATTTAATAATCCAATTAAAAATTTAAATAGGAAACACAAGCATACATCAACATAAACTAACAATCATAGCAACCAATTCATCCAAACAACAAATCTAACTATCCAGACAAAATTCTAAATATATTTTTCTCGAGTTTCCCCAAGTATAAGTACCGGGTTACTTGCCCTATAGAATCCAAACAACCAATACTACTACTAAACTACAGAGTTCCCACTCATCTAAATCTACAAAACAAATCAAAATATCAGACCAAACTCAAGTCTGACCCAACAACCGAAATTCCCTGAACTGCTGACTCTAATCTCAAAGATAGATCTTACACGTACTCCCTCAGAGATACGTGAAACACTCCGAATTCTAGTTATCCAAACTGACAATTCAATCCCGAAGACCAAGCACTTATCCAAAATCAAATCCCCGATTTCGGACTCTTCCTTCGTCTCTAATCCACAAAACTTTTCGGATGATCCTGGGCTTCCTCATCCTTACTGATCAGCTCAACTCTTGATGATGCCCTATAAACAAACTGAACCAAAGACAATCCAACAAATTGATCCCTCCAAGATCAACCAAAACTCAGAATACAACTCTATTCCAAATCAGAAAACAGAACTCACATCTCTCGTCCGGAGAGATAAAACAGGTGCACCCCAATCTGGTCTCAGATTCTAAGAAATTTCCCGTAGAACTCTCTAATCCAAACACTGCAATATCCAATTGCTTCCAAACTAAAACAGCTACCACCATGCTTCCGCTGCGCCACTCTGATTGAACAGAGGAAAATGCTGATGATGATCTCAAGCACAGACTGGTCAACACCTTCAAAAATAAAACTCAGAAGCTCCACCAAAATTCTAAGCTGTTTCACCAAACTCAATTTCCAGATGTTGACAAACTCTAACTTCCAGAAGACATCTAGAAGAATCTCTGACAACCCAAGAGAACACTCAGCTATCGCAAGTCACTTTTGCGATCAACCCAGCCTAATTCCAAAGAAAAACCGCTCTCTCTTTATCAAACAGAACAGCCTACACCAATCCATCGAAGAAATGGAACCACACTGCTGCTTCTGAATTCCATTACAGAAAGACTGCTAAGCCAGAAGATCCCTTGCCAACACCAAAAACATTCCAAGCTGAATTGCTGCCACAGATGCTAAGATTTCCTATCCAAAGCTCTTCGAGAAACTCGGACCTCAAAACAAACAAAACACCTAGCTGAGCACAGCCACAACACCGAAGCAGTCACTTCACCTTACATGTTCACAAAGAAATATCGTTGGAGATATCCATAGTCACTGTATCTCATCACACAGCTACTACACCTTAATGTATCAAAAGATCTTGACTTACTTCTGTCTATCCGACAGATCCAAACTCTAGCTCCGCCAAACTCTAACACTTCAAAGATGAACTCCGAACCTTAACAGGTTTCCTTCAGAGATCAATGAAATCCTTACACCATCCAAAATTTACTCGAGACAGTATTAGGCCTACAGTCTCAACAATTACTCTTCCAACCATTGATAGTTGTGTTACACACACCACTATCTATCTACCTTTATAACTTATATTGGATAACCCGGACAGGTAACCCAACAATAGGTAGAAATAAATATAAATATATATATATCAAAACTACAAATACGCTCTCTCAAGAAGAAATCACTTAAGAGCCTAGGTATTCACTCAACCTAGCGCTCTGATACCACTGTAACGACCCAACTTCCTGGGCGTAGGAAGTTGGGTCGTTACATCAGCAATAAAGGAGATTAAAGTGGACGTAGGCTTAACTTGAAGCCGAACCACTATAAAACTATTGTCTCTTTACTGTTTTTTCTGTAACTTTTCTACTTACTTCTAATTCCCATATTGACGGGTGGTGCTTTCACTTTATCTCTACTTACACTGGGGTGTTAGCGTTCAATTTTAGCGTTAACAGATATGATAATTAGAAAACACATAACCTAATTATCAAGTAGATAATTAGATAGCAACAAAATAATCAAATTAAACCAAATCAAAATAAAATTTCAAAATATATTGAATTGGACACACGAAACAATTCAAGCAATTGAAATTATCAATTAAAAAGTCGATTCTGTTTGGCTGCAGTACATGCTCACGTGCACTGCCTCGCCTCTAAAGTGATGAAATATGCAAAAGATCAATGAATCAGAAATAGATTCAACTATACAAGCGTACCCACGTACAAATATATGTATGCACAATAGTAAGCACAATAAGGTATAAGTACACAAATAGTCAGAATGTGAAGATGTAATATGGTGCATCACACCAATACATATGCACAAGTACACAACAACGAATTCAAGTTCAGGCAATGTAAATCAGCTATAGGTAGCAAGAACATGCACAATGCATGCATAGAACAAATACATGCAGAGTTAATTTGGCATCAAAACACAAATTCAAATTGCTGCAAGTGCAACAAAGAATTCAATGGATTTTCAGATATATATTCAAAAAGATCACAACATCAAATAAAAAGATTTTCGCAGGTTGAACAAGTCAATTCAGCATATATATCAGGAATCGAAATACCGTAAACCAAAACGAGCGATTAAAGAAATATTAATAGTCATAATTAAAATCCCGATCGAAGTTGAAATACTCAAAGCTGAATATTTCTAAATATACGAAAACAGAGAAGTTTGTTTTTCAAACTCTCCTCTATATATACCAAAAACCATCCTTAGCAATTTGGTATCGAGTTCGAAAGAGATAAATTAGTAAAAGGAAAGATCATACCAAATGAAACAACAATAAAGCAGGTATATGTATGTATATAAATGATGCTCGACAAATTACAAACTGCATATAAAATAACAGCTCGAATAAACAATGCAAACTATCTCAAAGAATGATACCAATGACTACAAAGAAAAGCAAAATACAACGGTGAAGCTCAAAGCCACAACAATGAAGACTACAGGAACAAGACCGAACCAACATATCAAGCAACATGTATGCAACAGTCTACCGGCCAGAGCAAAGCACCACTGTGACTTCAGCATCAACTCAACCCAAAAATATCAAATGTACATCAAAATGAAGACTCGAGTGTACCAAGCGTACAAATCCAGTTACAACAAAGAGCAAGGCTCCATACAGAAGCAAATGTCACTGAGAAGCAGTGCACACAAATATTCTAAGTGACAACATCAGATAATATATGCAAAGTTTAACAAAGTATAATAAAGTTCTCAAGTCAAATACAAGGGCAGTGCCAAAAGATCAGTGATAATAAAAGTGCAGACAAATGAACATAGTGAAGTACAAAATCAAGATACACGTTTCGAACAAGTCAAATATGCTACAAGGATGAACACGTTGGCCAAAGTCAATTTTTTTCTCACAGCCGTACTCAAATCAAAGCAGAAATTAACAAGTGAACAATTGCAGTTCCATGTCAATCAATGGTAATGGCAAGTCATGGAGTCGCATGCACAAAACCAGATAACTGAAGTCAGAAATCAAGCGTGTGTACAAATTGAAAAAGTCAAAAATCAAAATCCAAAATAAAATAGGAAAGTCACTGCCGTAACGATCAAATGGCCGAGAATACTCAAGTGACAAATTCAATCAAAATGATACGAACAAAATTCAAGGGGATCGAATCATATATAAGCAGTAGATTGAATTAGATATGGGTGAAAATCACTCAACTTTTCGAAGATCCAAATGCACAGCCGAAGTTCCCCCTTCCCCCCTTCAGATCGCCGTAGCACGGATATTCGCAAACCCTAATTTGGAACGAAGGACCGAAAGCCTAATTTTGATCGAACAAAGAAAAGAACAGAGCCGCCATTATCTCAACAAAAATGGAACGGGCCAAAAATAAAAAGGGAACGGGCCAAATAAAATAAAAGAGTGTGTTTTTGGGCCAAGATTAAATTTTAAAGCCCGCATAACCCCTAATAATTTTTAAAAGATGTAACAACCCGCAAATCCATACCCCTTGAGTCAACACTATTCTACAACAATCAACTCAGGTTGTACAGAAATATGAATCATTTGGATTAAAGAATAAGAGGCAGAAGAAGAAAATAGAAAACAACATCAGAATCTAACCATCGCAGCGAAATAAAATATAATAGATATTAAATGATCTTTACTCAAAATCAAATATCTCTGTTTATATATTACATCATCAGAGTACGTCAATCAAAGCTCAACAACAATATCATACAAATGGATACACACAACAACTCAAGATACACAACAACTCAAACACAGCGGAAATAAATAAATAAATATATATATACACACACACAAGTACGAGAGTACGTATCGTCATCCAGCTCGTCTCCTAAGCCCATAGTATCATCCTGTATCCTATAATACTCGGTTTGACCCGAGCATTACAGTTAAATAACACCCGAGTAAGTCTGGAATACCAGCGTGAGAAAATCACACCCAATTGATTATTAAAGTTTCAAAAATCCTTTGAAAACAAAAGCATCTCGTAAGACCACGCCACAAATAAACATGTCGGGTTTTTACCTTACGATAGCTAAAACATTTTTATTAAAGTCCTCTGATATTATAATAGTGTCTATAGAAAGTAAAATAGAATCTAGCTGAAATGCTTGCATCTCACGTTTCAGCAATAGTTGGGCACAATCACAACCGTACGGGCGCGTAGGGAAAATGGATTCCAACTAATGGTTTGGCACTGGGGTACCACCTATCACAGTACCTGGTCTAGATAAGTGTATCGAGGAGCCACCCTAACTCCCCTGCAACACAAGTCCGGAACCATCCCTTACTGGACAGTCCTGAGCAAGATCACCCCGCGGTTGGGATCAGCAACCGCCCACTAAGCCGAAATAAAAGGAACATCTAGACAGGGATGACCTCACCCTCCAGTGGGGGCTACCCACGAAGCCTTGCTGCATATCCCCTGATTATCAGCCATTCCCATTTGATGAGGCTTGAGGCTAAGCGTTACCTTTTCAGAATATCCCTTAGAATGCCCATCGTCCACCTGACGATGTTTCGCAAGCATTCTTCCATACAAGTCCTTCCCGGGTTCGAACGGAACCGAAGGCACTATTCCTACTACATCCACTTTGGAAATATCCTCAGGATTAGTAGCGACTAGCCCTTGCACTTCACTGTTCCATCTTCGATTCCAAAAATCGTTTTTCACGAAAACGTACAAATCGGATCGAAGTGGTTTTCGAGAAATAAATCTCGATCCCGGTCTCTTCGAAACGATCAGCGCATTTGTCCAATATTGATAGTCGGTTATTTAACTATCAATTAATATTCACAACATCCATCACACAATAAATAATTTCCCAAATTATTTATTAACTTCAAAAATATCTTCAAAAGAAATATGTTCACATTTCAAACTCCTTGAAAATAGCTTTCAAAACTATCTGCCTCCTCAGAATAAATTTCGGGCATTTTTATTTCTTCTGGAATCACCAAGTACAAAGCTTGATTTTTAAAACAATTTAAAAACACTTTATTGCAAAATATATTTAACATTTAATTTAGAAAAATTACTTTAATACTTAATTTAAAACAATACTTTAGGAATAACTAAAATAAGGTTTCCTTATAACTTTACATTAGATTCTTCTTTAATTAAAATATCAAATCATTCTGCAAATAATTATTACGGAAATAGATTAAAAAAAATTCTTGTTTTGGAATTTATTTTGAAACATTTAAGTTAAAACTACTTCAATAATTGGTTAAAATTATGTACTATGTAAACACTTGAAATAAAGTTACATAATAAAATATAAAACTAGATGTCTACGTTTAAAAACAAAATATTAAGTTACTTCTTAATAATTACTGCTAAATAGATTAAAAGAAATTACTTACTTTAGACTTTACATATTAGAAATAATAAAATTTACAAATCTTGCTTTCTTTGAAAAAAACATGTACCTGGCTATCCCGGGAAAATTCCAACTTCAATTACTTAAATCAATTTCCTAAATTGATTTCCAAATTATTTTATTTGAAATAAATTCCTTTACTTATTAGTTCATTTCCAAATTCAGTAGTTATGTGCTTTATTATTATTATTATTATTTTCCAATTTCTTCTTTACTCTTTCAATAATTCGAATCTTAAATCCTAAAGAAATATTTGTTCTTTTTAATTAATAATACAACATTTTAAAATTCATTAACTTTCTGTTTATTCAAATTTTCCTTTCCATTCTCAGGATTTATTTATTAGAATTTTAAAGTCTCTTTAATTCTTTTCCAAGTCATTCTTAAATTTATTCTATAATTAGTTTACTTGCAATTTCACTTCCTTTTATTTTCATTTCAACAATCAAATTCATATATTTTGGTAATTCATTATACCCGAATATCCGATCAAACCATAATATTCAATATTCTAATATAACTCAAGATAGGATATCAAATAATCACAACAGAGAATATTGAATAACTTAAATAAATGTGAGGGGTCCAGTTGGATCCCTCTAACCTGTTTTCCCTGCATCCACAAATGTTAGCACAATACATAATACCAATTCCAAAATATATCATACTATAACACATCAATCAATTCAACCATTCAAACAATTATTTAAATTTATCAATTTAAATTTGAATTTAAATTCAACCGAGTGAGATTAACTCACCGTGAATTTATTTTGCAACTCGATCCAATCCGGCTTGTACCCATTATCTATGACCTTGTATAAACATTCTATAGTTTATTAACACTTGAATAGTTTAGACAAGTCAATTAAACAAATTAAATCTTTATACTAGTTAAGTGAAAAAAATATGAATATATATATATATATATATATATTTAACTTCTGAATTACCTTATCCTTAATTTAAATTAACTTAAATTAAGCTATAAAATTTTACCTTACTGCCGAACTGAAAAGCTCCCAAATTGCGACCTCCTTCCTACAAATTCAACAATTCCAAAAATCGCTTTCGTCATCGTGCTTATCTTCACATCCTCTCCGCTACGGTAGCAATGAGACAAAGCCCAGTTCCTTATAAAAATCACGACCTGACAGTGACATGGTCAAATTCATGATTAATTTGGGGGAACCGCACCTCCCTATCGACGACATCTACTCTCCTTTGCACGCGATATGCAACGCCATGCTCGAATTCACCAAACATCGCCCACAGTCGCCTAGAATCGAAACCCTAGCTCGAACTAGAAATAAACCTAGGCCATGGAGCGTCGCTGTCGACAAAGATGATATGGGCTTGAAGATCTTAATGACCGTGAAACGAGGATGAGGGGAGAGGCCGTCAGCCATTATTGATTTATTATAATTTTTTCTCGTTTTTTTTCTGAAGAGAGATGAGACTCGGTTTTACAAAAGAGGGGAAAAACAAGTTGCGTGATTATATAAAAATATTCGGCTTGGCTTTCTTCAAAAGGAAGACGCGAATAATATATTTATTTATTATTATATATATTTTTTATATCCGCCTGCGAGTTTATAAGAGAACGAGTGGGAACACGATTTTAAGATAAAGGTAGTAGCGTATACAAGAAGCTTGACTAATGAGATTAAATTTCATCAGGTTACTATCAATTAAATTTTTCCACGCGTTTATATATCGTACACTCACACACTAACTCCGATTAATACGAAATTTGAAATCCAGTAATAATTCAATATTACGGACCCAATGGAGCTGGTTTCGTCGAATTCCGAGACTGTGCCTTGGAAGGCTATTTTTCTCAATTCAATTCAAACGATATATTCTTAAAGCTGAATAAATCAGTGTTAGATTCAATTTTAAAATTCTATTATTCTCAGTATTATAAATATAAATTTTATAAGCTTTCAAATTATTTTTAATAGGCTTAAAATTCTGGATTCAACATTACATCCAATTTTAAATTATTTAAATTCAATAATTAAATTATCAAATGAATTGTGATATTCGTAATTCAAGTCAAAATTACTCTATTGAATATTCAAAATCAATTAAATATTCTGATTTAAAGGCTTAAAAATTCCAGGTCGTCACATTCCTCCCGCCTTAAAAGAATTTCGTCCCCGAAATTACTAGTTAGGAAGAATGGTCCAATACCCGTTTACTTTTCTCAAAACCAATTAGTTTCTAACAATTCGACATCCAACCAACTATCCTTTTACAAAAGACCATTATTATTCTTATTAACTTTCCAAACTTTTCCAAAACCTTCTATAGTTTTTAAATAACTTACTTGTTCAGCTACTCAAATTACAGTTCAAAACTAAAATTTGAATTATCAAAGTTTTCTCAAAATTTTTCTAACTCCCTAAATTTCTGAAAATTTTTGCCAGCGTCTCCTTTGCGTGGCTAGCTCGGTACAGCTACAAAATGGCTCTACGGCCTCCCAAATCCAAAAAGAAACCAAAAAGCCAAGTGGCTCAATCCAAATCCAAATCCCAATCAAATTTCACAGAAATTTAAACACATACCTTTTTGTCGAGTATTTCAAATTAATTGTCTGAAATCAAATCCAATTCCCTTTTCCTTTTATAATACCTGCATATCCTGCTTAGCACTAATATCCAATTACAATATTCCCAAAACATTTTATCGACTTCCTCACATAATGTCAATATCTATTCATTCTAATATTATCATAGAATATATTTGTACTATCAATTTCCAATTAAGAATTGACCATTCCTTACTTAAGTTAACATAAGCATTTTATATGTTTCTTATATTTATTTTCATCTTACCACTTTAGTTTATATCCATTTCTATCCACGTTTATTCTTTCATTTCCATACGAATTCAATTTATCTTTTACTTTCAATATTGAATTTTATTTTCCATTTATAACTAATTCATGTCATTTTTTTAGTTAGTTTCATTTACTAACTTATTTCAATTTTCCAGTTTAAACCGTTTTGTCGTTAACAAAATTTTTCAAAAATTTTCTAACTCCCAAAATTTCTGAATTTTTTTGGCAGAGTCTCCTTTGTACGGAGGAGCTTTTGCAAATTTGACAAAACATATAAATATATATACATCGACCCACACGGTCGGAAAAACCAAAAACAGTTCATATTTCTTATTTTTATTGCGTAGGCGTACCTTTTTAGCGTTTTAAGCAAGCGGCTTATTATTTTTAACAAATAGCACAACCAAATCCAGCCACACGGCTTCCAGGTACCTGTACTTACTCAATTTAAACATGTAAGTGCCAAATATATGCAGTTTAAATATATTTCACTTAGTTGCAATGGTAAAAACAAATGAATTCTATAAGAAATGCACATCAAACATTTTCCGTAAGCAATTTTTTACAACTTTCATACTAATTCAACCGTTTCAATTAATTTATAACCATTTTCATTCAATTTGAATGGTTTAAGACTCAATCGCTTACATTCAATTCATTTTTTATTTTCAACAAACCCATATTATTCCAATTGATTTAAAAATCAATTTTATTTACTTGCAACGATTCATAGAATTTTAATTACTTCCATTTACAACAAATGACAATTTATTCTATGCAGTTTGACGAGATCTATGTGAATAAACAAGTATTTATGTTTTAAAATCAATTTAAATGAATTCCAAGTCAATTTACACTCAATTCTATTTTTAAAATTTATTCACAATTCATATATTCTCATTTTCATTGCATTTCAAATTTAAATCCATTCACTTACGTTTTATTCCATATTTGTTTACTCCAAACTATTTTATTTAGCTCAAAACAAACCAAGCTATATCATTCAATAACCATTCCTCAACTTATTTAAACCATACTTCATTTGGTTCTTATTTATCCCATCCATTCATTTATTCAATATAATTAGTTTATCCACTCAATCCAATGTTGAATTTTCATTTTCTTAAATTTTATTTACAACCCACCAAATTCTATTTCGATCCAAATTTATTTTCACTTGATTTAAATCCAACCCAATATCATTACATTTAGTTTTTAGTTGAGTTTCAATTCAACTCTCCCCTTATATTCAGCTTAAGTCAATTTCCTTCAATTTATTCAAATTTTATACTTAAGCTCACTCTTATTTTGCAAACAAAGTTCTCTTTTCAATTTAACTTGATTCTATTTCAATCCAAACTCCTTTCAAACTACAAATTTATTTGATTAGTGATTATAAATTCCAAATTTCCAAGTTCGATTCATTCTCAGTTCACTTAAATAAATTACAAGGTCATTTCAATTTATTTCTACGTATTTGGATTTTATTTGCAAACCATACCATTACTATTTTAATCCAATCACATTTTTATTTGATACATTCCCAATTATATTTAATTTGTTAACACTTCAAGTTAATTTTAATTTATAACTCAAGTTCTGGATCCATTATCCATTTCAATTTACCACCAAATTCCATGAGCTCACAATTCAATTTCATTTACTTCACTAACAATCCAGGTCGAATTTTGATTTATAACTTGAGTTTTATTTTCCATTTTCATCATAAACTCACAATTCAGCTTTATTTAACTATAATAGGTTCCATTTACACATTTCATTAACTAATTTATTAATAAATTAGTTCTTCCCTATTTATAGTTCAATACTTCATTTTTATTTCCAAATACCACTTCATTTTATTTTCTTAGTTCAATTTTATTTAATAATTCAAGTTTGGATTTTCTTTGTTTTATTTCCAAAACCCCAAACAATATAAATTTTGGGTTTCTAACTCACTCTTTTCAATTTTATAAGTCACAACGTATTATTTTACACATTCCGTTCATTCTAGGTTTGAATAAATTCACCTTTTATTTTTAACTCGAAATTTACACTTATTTATAACTTAAGCATATTTTATTTCCGTAGATTTTTAATTCTATTACAAGTTATTCTAATTTATTTATTCCAATTCAATTCTTATCCAACCTATTTCTTATCCAACTTACTTCCATTTATTCAGGTAAGAATTTATTTCCATTCATGAATTCAATCGAATTCTCATTCCAATTCAATTTTACTTTAACTCAGATTTATTTAACTCAATTCGATTCAATTTTATTTATCGATTCAAGTAAATCTCATTTTTAACTTCTCACTTTAAATTTAAATTCCAACCTTCAAAGCTTATATTTCCTTTCTAATCTAAAAGTCATCTCAATTTATAAGCTTACAACTATCTCATCAGGATTTTCAAACACCCGGTATTTGGTTTCAAAACATTTTGAAATCTTCAACATCTCAAATCACATTTCTCAAACATTAAACCAATCCTAGTTTTTATTTCCTACAAATTCCCTTTTGAAATTTCCAAAAACAACTAGCTTCCTGAACAAACCAGTTTTTGGGAGCAATCCGTCACTTAGAAATTCGAAAATGAATACTGATGATGCGGCCATCATCATCTGAATTATTTTCAAATAATCCAAGTGATTTCAATACTATTTCACTTCCAAAATCCATTTAAAACAACTTTCCTTTCATAAATACCCCCAAACAATAATACTATCTTTTATCTTCAAAATACTTCCAAATTTCCGGGATTTTAAATTTCCAAATCCTACTTGAATCAATTTTAACTATAATTCATTTGCATAGTTTATGCTCATACAAATTTCCATTTGATTATATTTAAATTTATAATTTACATTTATAATTCATATTTATAAATTCCATTTTGTAATGAATTTATTCCCTTAAATTTTAGTTATATTTCAATTTCTAGTTAAATTTTCAGACAATGATGATAATAATTTAATATTATCATTTCTAACATCCAAGCAACCATGTGTTAGCCTAAAATAGTTTACAAAAACTTTCTTTATATCGAAAATATATTTTTGGGTAAAATTATTTCATTCACCCACATTTAAAACAATACCGTGTCGATTGTTCTATTCAAGTGTTTAGAAACCCCTTCGATACAGTTGTCCAGACTGTGCCGACGAAGGTTTACATGCCATTCAATAAACCAATCAACACAATATTAGAACAGTTTATATTCACTAACAAATACGCGCTTATATTTATTAATACGCTCAAACTCATTAGAGAGTACGTCAGACTCTATTTTAAATGAGTAATTCTCACCAGAGCCAAGGTTATCACCAACCTATGCTCTGATACCAACTATAACAACCGCAAATCCGTACCCCTTGAGTCAACACTATTTTACAACAATCAACTCAAGTTGTACAGAAATACGAACCATTTGGATTAAAGAATAAGAGGTAGAAGAAGAAAATAGAAAACAACATAAAAATCTAACCATCGCACCGAAATAAAATATAATAGATATTAAATGATCTTTTCTCAAAATCAAATATCTCTGTTTATATATTACATCATCAGAGTACGTCAATCAAAGCTCAACAACAATATCATACAAATGGATACACACAACAACTCGAGATACACAACAACTCAAACACAGCGGAAATAAATAAATAAATATATATATATACACACACAAGTACGAGAGTACGTATCGTCATCCAGCTCGTCTCCTAAGCCCACAGTATCATCCTGTATCCTATAATACTCGGTTTGACCCGAGCATTACAGTTAAATAACACCCGAGTAAGTCTGGAATACCAGCGTGAGAAAATCACACCCAATTGATTATTAAAGTTTCAAAAATCCTTTGAAAACAAAAGCATCTCGTAAGACCACGCCACAAATAAACATGTCGGGTTTTTACCTTACGATAGCTAAAACATTTTTATTAAAGTCCTCTGATATTATAATAGTGTCTATAGAAAGTAAAATAGAATCTAGCTGAAATGCTTGCATCTCACGTTTCAGCAATAGTTGGGCACAATCAAAATTGTACGGGCGCGTAGGGAAAATGGATTCCAACTAATGGCTAGGCACTGGGTAACCACCTGTCACAGTACCTGGTCTAGATCAGCATACCGAGGAGCCACCCTAACTCCCCTGCAACACAAGTCCGGAACCAT
The DNA here is from genome assembly GCA_030765085.1 of Allium cepa. NCBI lineage: Eukaryota > Viridiplantae > Streptophyta > Magnoliopsida > Asparagales > Amaryllidaceae > Allium > Allium cepa. Next base: position 33,497,170 of record CM060929.1, read on the forward strand.
CCCTTACTAGACAGTCCCGAGCAAGATCACCCCGCGGTTGGGATCAGCAACCGCCTACTAAGCCGAAATAAAAGGAACATCTAGACAGGGATGACCTCACCCTCCAGTGGGGGCTACCCACGAAGCCTTGCTGCATATCCCCTGATTTTCAGCCATTCCCATTTGATGAGGCTTGAGGCTAAGCGTTACCTTTTTAGAATATCCCTTAGAATGCCCATCGTCCACTTGACGATGTTTCGCAAGCATTCATCCATACAAGTCCGTCTCGGGTTCGAACGGAACTGAAGGCACTATTCCTACTACATCCACTTTGGAAATATCCTCAGGATTAGTAACGACTAGTCCTTGCACTTCACTGTTCCATCTTCGATTCCAAAAATTGTTTTTCACGAAAACGTACAAATCAGATCGAAGTGGTTTTCGAGAAATAAATCTCGATCCCGGTTTCTTCGAAACGATTAGCGCATTTGTCCAATATTGATAGTCGGTTATTTAACTATCAATTAATTTTCACAACATCCATCACACAATAAATAATTTCTCAAATTATTTATTAACTTCAAAAATATCTTCACAAGAAATATGTTCACATTTCAAACTCTTTGAAAACAGCTTTCAAAACTATCTGCCTTCTCAGAATAAATTTCAAGCATTTTTATTTCTTCTGGAATCACCAAGTACAAAGCTTGATTTTTAAAACAATTTAAAAACACTTTATTGCAAAATATATTTAACATTTAATTTAGAAAAATTACTTTAATACTTAATTTTAAATAATACTTTAGGAATAACTAAAATAAGGTTTCCTTATAACTTTACATTAGATTTCTTCTTTAATTAAAATATCAAATCATTCTTTAAATAATTATTACGGAAATAGATTAAACAAAATGCTTGTTTTGGAATTTATTTTGAAACATTTAAGTTAAAACTACTTCAATAATTGGTTAAAAATATGTACTATGTAAACACTTGAAATAAAGTTACATAATAAAATATAAAACTAGATGTCTATGTATAAAAACAAAATACTAAGTTACTTCTTAATAATTACTGCTAAATAGATTAAAAGAAATTACTTACTTTAGACTTTACATATTAGAAATAATAAAATTTACAAATCTTGCTTTCTTTAAAAAAAACATGTACCTGGCTATCCCGAGAAAATTCCAACTTCAATTACTTAAATCAATTTCCCAAATTGATTTCCAATTTATTTTATTTGAAATAAATTCCTTTACTTATTAGTTCATTTCCAAATTCAGTACTTATGTGCTTTATTATTATTATTATTTCCAATTTCTTCTTTACTCTTTCAATAATTCAAATCTTAAATCCTAAAGAAATATTTGTTCTTTTTAATTAATAATACAGCATTTTAAAATTCATTAACTTTCTGTTTATTCAAATTTTCCTTTCCATTCTCAGGATTCATTTATTAGAATTTTAAAGTCTCTTTAATTCTTTTCCAAGTCATTCTTAAATTTATTCTATAATTATTTTATTTGCAATTTCACTTCTTTTTATTTTCATTTCAACAATCAAATTCATATATTTTGGTAATTCATTATACCCGAATATCCGATCAAACCATAATATTCAATATTCTAATATAACTCAACATAGGATATCAAATAATCACAACAGAGAATACTGAATAACTTAAATAAATGTGAGGGGTCCAGTTGGATCCCTCCAACCTGTTTTCCCTACATCCACAAACGTTAGCACAATACATAATACCAATTCCAAAATATATCATACTATAACACATCAATCAATTCAACCATTCAAACAATTATTTAAATTTATCAATTTAAATTTGAATTTAAATTCAACCGAGTGAGATTAACTCACCGTGAATTTATTTTGCAACTCGATCCAATCCGGCTTGTACCTATTATCTATGACCGTGTATAAACATTCTATAGTTTATTAACACTTGAATAGTTTAGACAAGTCAATTAAACAAATTAAATCTTTATACTAGTTAAGTGAAAAAAATATGAATATATATATATATATATATATATATATATATATATATATGTAACTTCTGAATTACCTTATCCTTAATTTAAATTAACTTAAATTAAGCTATAAAATTTTACCTTACCGCCGAACTGAAAAACTCCCAAATTGCGACCTTCTTCCTACAAATTCAACAATTCCAAAAATCGCTTTCGTCATCGTGCTCATCTTCACATCCTCTCCGCTACGGTAGCAATGAGACAAAGCCCAGTTCCTTATAAAAATCGCGATCTGACAACGACATGGTCAAATTCGTGATTAATTTGGGGGAACCGCACCTCCCTATCGACGGCATCTACTCTCCTTTGCACGCGATATGCTACGCCACGCTCGAATTCACCTAACATCGCCCACAGTCGCCTAGAATCGAAACCCTAGTCTCGAACGAGAAATAAACCTAAGCCATGGTGCGTCGCTGTCGACAAAGATGATATGAGCTTAAAGATCTTAATGACCGTGAAACGAGGATGAGGGGAGAGGCCGTCAGCCATTATTGATTTATTATAATTTTTTCTCGTTTTTTCTTCTGAAGAGAGACGAGACTCGGTTTTACAAAAGAGGGGAAAAACAAGTTGCGTGATTATATAAAAATATTCTGCTTGGCTTTCTTCAGAAGGAAGATGCGAATAATATATATATTTATTATTATATATTTTTTTTTATCCGCCTGCGAGTTTATAAGAGAATGAGGGGGAACACGATTTTAAGATAAAGGTAGTAGCGTATACAAGAAGCTTGACTAACGAGATTAAATTTCATCAGGTTACTATCAATTAAATTTTTCCACGCGTTTATATATCGTACACTCACACTAACTCCGATTAATACGAAATTTGAAATCCGGTAATAATTCAATATTACGGACCCAATGGAGCTGGTTTTGTCGAATTCCGAGACTGTGCCTCGGAAGGCTATTTTTCTCAGTTCAATTCAAACGATATATTCTTAAAGCTGAATAAATCAGTGTTAGATTCAATTTTAAAATTCTATTATTCTCAGTATTATAAATATAAATTTTATAAGCTTTCAAATTATTTTTAATAGGCTTAAAATTCTGGATTCAATATTTCATCCAATTTAAATTATTTAAATGCAATAATTAAATTATCAAATGAATTGTGATATTCGTAATTCAAGTCAAAATTACTCTATTGAATATTCAAAATTAATTAAATATTCCAATTTAAAGGCTTGAAAATTACGGGTCGTCACAAAAGAATTTCAACCTGATTAAGAATTCCCAATAGCAATTAGCTAGCTGATTTAATTGTATAATGACGATAATTAACCGTTGCAAAACCCTGGGTTGTTACAGACTCTCCTCCTTATAAAAATTGCGTCCCTGCAATTTTCATAACTAAAGTCGTCAGTAACAATTATTTTTCTAACATAAACTGGTTAAGCTAGAAAAGTAAAGGTCAAGAACGCAATTGCCAAAGAAGTGTTTTAATTTCATAAACGAAATTCACAAATTCCCAATGAAATCTAATTATTAAATAAATAATCAGAAACAACAAAACTGAATGAATACAATTATCAGCAATATTTAATTATCAATTAGATAATTAGAATACAGAAATCACAAAACAGCAATATCTTATTATCAACAAAGATAATTAGAAAACACAAGTCACAAATTGCAAATTGCAAATATCTAGTTATCAACCAGACAATTAGAAAACACGAATTTCATAACTAGCAAACTCTAACTATCAAAAGAGATAATTAGAAAACAGCAATTCAATATAATCAACATAATCTAGAATCAATTAGAGACTAGAAAATCTTCATAATCAGTAAAATTAGCAAATATCTAATTATCAAAAACAATATCAGAAACAAAAATATCTAGTTATCAAAAATGATAATCAGAAACAACAAATATCTAATTATCAAAACGATAATCAGAAAACAAAAAATATCTAATTATCAAAAACGATAATCAGAAACAAATATCTAATTATCAAAAACGATAATCAGAAAACACAAATATCTAATTATCAAAATGATAATCAGAAAACACAAATATCTAATTATCAAAAACAATAATCAGAAACAAAAAATATCTAGTTATCAAAAACGTTAATCAGAAAACGCAAATATCTAATTATCAAAACGATAATCAGAAAACAGAAATATCTAATTATAAAAAATGATAATCAGAAACAAAAAATATCTAATTATCAAAAACGACAATTAGAAACAACAAATATCTAATTATCAAAAACGATAATCAGAAACAAATATCAATTATCAAAAACGATAACCAGAAAACACAAATATCTAATTAGCAAAACGATAATCAGAAAACACAAATATCTAATTATCAAAAACGATAATCAGAAACAAAAAATATCTAATTATCAAAAACGATAATCAGAAAACACAAATATCAATTATCAAAACGATAATCAGAAAACACAAATATCTAATTATCAAAAACGATAATCAGAAACAACAAATATCTAATTATCAAAAACGATAATTAGAAACAACAAATATCTAATTATCAACAAAGATAATTAGAACTCAAGTCAGCAAATATCTAATTATCAACAAAGATAATTAGAACTCAAATTAGCAAATATCTAATTATCAAAAAAGATAATTAGAACTCAAATTAGCAAATATCTAATTATCAACAAAGATAATTAGAACTCAAATCAACGAATATCTAATTATCAACAAAGATAATTAGAACTCAAATCAGCAAATATCTAATTATCAACAAAGATAATTAGAACTCAAATAAACAAATATCTAATTATCAACAAAGATAATTAGAACTCAGATCAGCAAATATCTAGTTATCAACAAAGATAATTAGAACTCAAATCAACCAATATCTAATTACCTGCAGATAATTAGAAACAACAAATATCTAGAAATCAGTTAAGATAATCTAGAAAATCAACATAAAAGATGGATCGATCCCAACAAATGGCGAGTCTAAGCTACGCCACACGTGCATCAACATATGACCGAAGCCTACCAATTACTATATTTTTGGCGCCCAACAAATGACCCGTAGGTCCAACAAATGACCCGAAGGTCCAACAAATGACCCGAAGGTCTAGTACTGGTAAACCCGAGGTCCATCATATGACCCGAAGGTCCAGCATAGTGGCTCGAAAGCCCACAAAATCATCAAAATCATCAAACAACAAATATTTCAATTAACGAGTCCGGAGTTAACCGAAATAGTAAAAGCATGGTTCCATACTCCGCACTTTTGCTAAATAGTTTAAATCTCTTCATCATTTCCTTGAAAGTGCAAAATTGTGTATTTTATATAAGTAACATTTTATGTTCTCAAACGGATAAGTCCGGAATTAAGCGAATCAGTAAAAGTAAGGATTCATAGTCCTCAATTTTGCTGAAGCGTTTAAATTGCTTCCTCATTCTTTTGAAAGCATAAACTGTAAAAAAATTTGAAAGCAATTTTATTTTAAAACGATTTTTAAGACACGTTATTAAAACAGCAACATCTGTTGCAATTCGATAAGGAAATTGCACTTCTCAAAACACCGTAAAAATGGGTATCAAATCAACACTACGGGATAACCGCTTGAAAATTCACTTTAAATTGATGGTTACTGAAGTCAAAGCGACAGTAATTTTTTAAACGTCAAAAATCTCATCAAAACAATTTGCATCGAATTATACTACCGGTGTAAAAATCCCGTTACAAAAATAACGGCAACCAAATACATTTAAAACCAAACACCAGTTCAACGTAAAATTAATGCAGTAACGTGCAACTCGTATTTGCATGCACACTACAAGATGAACAAAGAAATCACTCGATTATCCTCAATGAAGATAATTTAAAACAACAAAATCTCAACAAAATCACAAAACTGCAATCGCTTCGGATCCTCAAATCGGATTCGAAATTTTCAAAGAAAACAAAAATAAACACATCTATGTAACAACACAATGAATTTAATTTCATTTTCATATTTGGATTTTTAAATCAAAAGGGTTATCAGTTGTACTCAGTGAAGGCAGTCTCACTGTTTCCGCTGCGCACTTTGATAAACAGAATACAAATCAGTCAATCATCAAAACATGATTTCACTTTTATTTTTAAGTAAAGATATTTAAAAATTTCATCATAATTTCAAAACTTTAGTTTTGACTCAAGTCACAAATAAAACATCAACGAATAGTTGTAACACATGTTCCATCCAAGTTATGTTATATATTATGTCCATAAACCCCGCGCTCTGATACCAATTTTGACGCCCCACCTCTATGCTCACAATGACAAAGAGTATTAAAAGGAAATACTGTATGTTATTATGAAGAATAAGGCTGGATAGGAGCGGCCATTCATAGTTAGGCCTTACACTAGTATTGATTATCATGATAGGAGTGCTATATATATATATTTATTTATTTATTTTTCATCTCTTTGTTTATTTACTCCCATCGACATATTTAATTCCAGTATAAAACGAACTACGATGGTTCATAATAGTTTAGGACAACATATATAATAATAACATAGATAAGTTAGACACAGAACACGGATAATGTAACACCCCACCTCTATGCTCACAATAACAAAGAGTATTAAAAGAAATACTGTCCGTTATTACGAAGAATAAGGCTGGATAGGAGTGGCCATCCGTAGTTAGGCCTTACACTAGTATTGGTTATCTCGATAGGAGTGGTATATATTTTTAATTTTTCTTCTCTTATTTATTCACTCCCATCGACATACCCAATTCCAATATAAAACAAACTACGATGGTTCATAATAGTTTAGGACAATAAATATAATAATAACACAGATCATAAAAATGCGGAACACAGATAAAACAAAATGTCTCATATATATAATAACTGATGTCAGTTACAATACATGTGATACAATACATATGATACAACTACAACTGTCGACTCAGGAAGTTACATATACAAGTACATTATCGTAATTAATATACATGAATATACAATATCCTATACTAAGACAACAACTACTCCAAAAAGTACGAAAAGACTTCATAGCTCTAACAGCAAGTCAAGTAAGATATCAACAACTTGTAAATACTCGATCTGACCCGAGTATTACATTCAAAAGAAAATAATATACGGGTCAGTCTAATTCAAACTCAGTTATTAGTGCACAGAAGCAATAATAATTAAATAATGAATAGACGACAGTCACAATAAATCTCGTATATCCGAACCTTAAATAAAGAAATCGGATAACGATAAATATAACACTTACAGTGTTAAACAATAAATCAGCAGATTCAAATTATCAACAAAGATAAGTGAAAAAAATATCAATGAAGATAATTTGGAAAACATCAAAATTGCCTAATCGGCAATTAATAACAAAATCATCAAATTAAACCAATCAAAATATGATTCCAAAACATATTGAATTGAATAAATGAAACAGTTCAAACAATTTAAATATCAATTAAAACGACAATTCAAGTAGGGCTGCAGTACACGCACGCGTGTACTACCTCGCCACTACGACATATGGAATATGCAAAAGATCCATAAATCAAAAGCAATTAGAATATCAATAAAAACAATACCATGTGGCTGCAGTTCACGCTTGCGTGCACTGCCTTGCCACTACAGTGATGATGTACAAAAAAAACTCAATGAAAGTTCACAAATGAGTACAAGGTCAAACCCGAGCGTCTAAGCTGGATTCAACTCAATGTACATATTCAAAGGAAATGGTCAAGACATAAAAATCAAGTCTCGACCCAAGTTCAAATTCATCAACAGAAATCAGAGACTGCAACAACTCTGAATAATCAATAAAGTTCGATATCCAGTCAAGTATGGAGACAAACACAACATGACAATGTACAGACTTCGAGACAATACCTCAGATTCAAATGAAAACAGTGATATGATGAAGCAGTGCAAACAAAATTATGTGTTAACGCTAAAATGTGAACGCTAACACCCCGGTGTGTGAAGTGTAGTTGTGAAAGCACCACCCGATAGATCAGGAAAGAATTACAAGCAAGTAATAGCAGAAAAGCAGTAAACAACAACAATTTTATAGTGGTTCGGCTTAAGGGTATAGCCTACGTCCACTCCAAGTACTTTTATTAATAATCCCGTTACAAGCTGATACAATTCTTCTCAAGTACAATATACTTCAAGTTACAAGTGATTTGGAACAAGTCTTAAGCTTCAATGTCGATTAAAGTCCTTAAATTCATGTTGAAGATGTGTGGTTTCTTCGTGAATTTCTTTGATGTATTCCTCTAATCTTGAAAGCTCTAAGTGTTGATGAAGTTCTCAATGCAGCAAGGTAACGGTGTATGAAGAGAATGTGCCCCCCAAAAGTCCTTTGAATGTTGGAGGTGGTTGCCTATTTATAGAGAGTTTCGGTCTGGAATTATTGCCAAGTCCTAAGTCGTGGCCGATTTAAGTTAAGTCGTAGCCGACTTAATATGAGTCGTGGCCGGTCCATCTGGCCCCTTCATGGCTTCACAAGAGTTCACTTGCACAAGTCCTAGGTCGCCTCCGAGTCAGCACCACCCCTTCTTAGTAATATGGCTTCGGGTTTGCATTTAATAGCTTTAAGTCGTTCACGACTCAAATTAGGTCGTGAGTCGTGACCGAGATAACTGGGAGCTGAATCGTGCACGAGTTAAGAGGCTGCTGTGCTGAGTAGCTGCATTGAACTCATCTTCCTTTTCTTGAGTCGTGAACGAGCTAACATTGGTCCTAAATCGGTTGTGACTTGGGTCGGCAACTATTCTAGGTCGCCAGCTTGGTAAAACATTAGATCGGTAACTCGGTCAAGTCACTGAGTTGGCATCTCTTTTAGGCCTTAGGTCGGCCTTCCTATTAAGTCGGCATCCACTGAGTCTTAAGCCAGTACCCACGTTAGGTCGTCCACTGTTTTAGCCTTAACTCGGTATTTCTTAAGTCGGTATGCCTCTCAAACCCTTAAGTCGGTAACCCTTTGAGCCTTAAGTCGGTCTCCCTGATAAGGCAGTTAGGTCGGTATCTACGTTGAATGTTAGGTCGGCATACCCCTTAGGCCTTAGGTCGGTACCCCTGTTAAGCCTTAAGTCGGCATGCTTCTAACTGTTAGGTCGGAACCTCTTGATGCACTAGATCGGTAAGTCATGGTCGAGGCGGAGTTAACATTTGCCCCTCGAAGTATACGCCTAAATGTTAGGTCGTGTGCTTCGATAGCCCTTAACCCATTCCTTCTTAGGTCGGTAGGTCGTATGTAAACTAACAGTTAGACCGTATGCATTGCTCCAAGTCCTCCACCGCAGGGTATAAGTTGACTCTCTTCCTCTTTCTTCGTCACTTACTCTCTTGCCTGATTCCGCCATTAAAGTATTCTCAAGTTCCTAGAAGCGATTTCCTTCCAACTAATCACCGATAACCTCTACCATCCATTGCGTAAGTGGTTCTATTCCTCTTTCGATTGTAGATTACTGTCGATTCATGAATCCTGTCGCTCGAACACGAATCGCCTCTTTGCGTGATGCTCCATCAAGAATACCATTGTTTTCGTAATTGATGAAGTTTAGGTTGCTTGAGATGATCGTTGATACAATGAAGGTGGCTTATCGCCTCAGGCTCAATGGTCTTTGATGGCAGGACATCGGATCTGTAACAATTTCAAATTGTTTTATTGGGTGATTGGATTACGTGAATGAAGGCGGCTGTTGATGGAATGGTTATTGGGTTAACGGGTTGAATGTAGTGAGATGTTAGTCCGGAAGCGACTCAGTGAATTTGGGTAGCTTAACATTTGGCCGACCTTACCCTTAGATCGTAGCCGAATTAATTCTTGGGAGAATCTGCCGATCTAATCTTCTTCTACTGATTTAAGCTTTAAAACTGTGGCCGAGTTAATCCTTCAATCGTAGCTGAGTTAAGCCTTCAATCATAGCCGAGTTAAGCCTTCAACCCGTGACCGAGTTGACACTTAAACCGCTGCCGAGTTAACACTTAAACCGCTGCCGAGTTAACACTTAGACCGTTGTCGAGTTAACACTTAGAGAATTTCACACCACTTCTTGAACCAGAGCCTTCCTCTCTTACTATCCTCCACGACCTAAAGAACTGCCGCTTTAAGGAGCCAGAAACCTAACCTTAACTCGCGAGAAATTCCTTGGGTCGCAGCCGATTTAACACTTAGATGCCCAACTCGAATTCCCACTTAAAAGCATAGTTCCAATTTGATTTCTTAACTTGATCTACTGTGCTAAACAGCTTAAATTTTGGATCATTTTAACCTTGTTGCTTTACTTCATAGACCACATTGTCTTATAGGTTAACAACCTGCTGAAAACAACAATCACAAAGACCAAGGCGAATATATTGCCATTGACTGCCCACATCAAATGACAGATTAGCTGACATAAAGTAATCAATTCAAATACATTGTATGAAATGCTGTGAACCATTCAACTAAAGTGAAGTATTAATGCAAAGCATCGCTAACTTGAACTGATTTGCTTGCATCAACATTACACTTGCATATTAAAACAATGAATCTTGGACTTTATAACTGACAAATGCTTGCTAGCTTTTATTCCAATTACATTTGTTTACTGCTTGATTGATTTTACACAACACTTCACACACTTTAGGAAACGTGCACCTTCATGTTTGAATACCCAGTTATTTATGTAGAATGACTTCCCACCGAGAAGAAGAAGTGGTAACTCAAGAGGAAGAAACTTTTCCGATAGCTGTTCCCATAGAGAATCCTCCGGAGAGAACCTCGACTATTCTAACTTCGAGAGCGTTTGTCCAGCTGCGCACTCAATTTGGCTTTGCTGAAAGTGATGTTCTTCTCCCTGGGCCAAGTGATACTGTTGACAATCCTCCCTATGGTTTTGTTGCAGTCAATCGCCAAATGTGCTTAAGTGGGGCGATTCCTCCTTTTAACGACTTCCTTCGAACTCTTCTCCTTCGGTTGACAATCTCTCCGTTTCAACTTCATCCCAATGGCTATGCCATCTTGACGGGGTTATGTGTTTTGTTTAGAAGAACTCTTGATCGCCTACCGAGTTTTGAAGAAATTCGTTATCTGTGCTCGTTTGCAAAGAGTAAAGATCATCCTTCCCTCATTATTGTGAGAAGTGCCAGAAACCGCAAGCTCATTTCCGATCTTACTGAAAGTGTTCACGGATTTTTGAATCAGTTTTTCTTTGCTCGCTGTCCCCTAGGGTTTTATGCCATCTGGAGAGTAGGAAGTAAGATTAGCGTTTCTATTTTTTCCGTTTTGAAACCTTTTCGAAATCCGAACTTTCAGTTGCTAATTTCATTCTTTGTTCCTTTCAGCACTTCCTCTCCCTTCTAGAGACCCAATTCATAAGCAAGTTTTTGAGAGGTTGAGTGCCGTGGCCACAGAAGAGAGGAGCATAAAATTTCTGTTGAGGGATGAATTTTTACATCAACATGGGCTTCTACACACTTCTCGCTCTATGCATGCTCATGAAGTTCCAACGGAAGTCCCCGATTCTCCGATAAAGACTCCTGAATCTTCGCTGGTGAAGTGCTCCACTTCTGTTGATGTTGCGGGGCCATCTGATAAACTTGCCCCGGTTATCGAGGAAGAAGAGCCTCAGGGATCCTCTCATCATTCACAAGAATCTGGTGAAAAGGCTAAGAAATCCAGTCCCGTCAAGCAAAGCAGGGACGATACCTTCGAAGGATTGAGCGACCTCTTCGCTACTTCACAAGAGATCTTCAAAGATGACCCTACTACTGCCGGGATTTCTTCTTCAGTAGTTGAAGCTACTTCTATTTTGCAACAGTCGTCGTCGACTCAAGAGTTGACGTTAACTATTACACCCACAACCACTCCCCAAATAAAGAGTGGTTCGTAAATTAATGCGCGTAGTTTGCACATCACACACACTTAGAATTTCTCATCACTTCTATGCACTTATCTTCTTGTACTTTAAAGATTTCTAAAGCTTATTATTTTAATTCCAGATTCTCCTATGGGGCGCAGCGGCTCGTACTATGATGATTTCCAGCGCTACGGGAGGCGTAGCCAGTATGATTACAGGCGTTACCTTCCTTCTTACAGAGAGTCGGATGAAGAGAGGGCCATCAGGAAAGCCGACGAGAGACGAGCATATGAAGAACGTCGCCGAAGGGAACAAGAAAGACATGATCTTCCCCACAGAGATGATGACACCCAAAAGAGAAAAGCTCATGATGAGAGAGGAAAGAGTCACATAGACGATTCTTCTAGCAAGCGGGCTAGACTTACTGAAGAAACAACTCCTTCAGCTTCTGAACATGTCCCTGCTCAATCTCCTGCTCCCGCTCGCTCCGACATTCAAGCAATCATCAACCGGCCCGCATACCAAGTCGGGCAAGGTCCTCCCACTCTTCAAAGTCGATTTCCTCAGTGGTGCCTGAGAGGGGTTCGATTTGATCTCGACTTGGTTCCCCTCGACAAACCGGCTATGCTGCGAAATCTTGATGCTGTCAGGACCGATATCGAAAGAATGTCGAACTGGCAAAAACTCGTTGACGAACTTCAGAGGGTTAACCGAGCCAATCTCGAGGCCATGCTAACAATGGAGAATGATAAGGCTGAGTGGCAGAAGACTCTCGAACAACATGACGCCGAAATGAGAAGTATTGCTTCCTATAATGAAAAGCTGGAAGCGGAAGTAGAAAAACTTAAGGAAGAATTAGTTACTTCATCTACTTTCCATTCACAAAAGGAGAGCATGCTTCAGCAACAAGTACGAGATGCGCATGCCAGTCAAAGAGCAGTCGAAGATAAGCTTGCACACAAGGAAAAGGTCATAGAAGAATATCGTGCTGAAACTGTACAACTACGAGAACAGACTGGCTCTCAAAGCTTGGAGATAGAGTTGTTAAAAACTCGACTTGCTATGGCCGAAAAGGAGCGCGACGAGGCTGTTGCTGGTAAACTTGCGGCCGAAGAGGCTCATCAAGCAACCAAAGCTGACATTAGCTCTACATTATTCGATTTTTACCTGCACAGCGTTTTGGGACGTGGCAGCCTTGCCTTTCTAGGTCCCAAGTATGAAATCACACTGGCTGAAGTTTGGGAGGCAGCACTTGATATGCTCGGTGGTAAAGGTGCTGGATATGCTGAGTCAGCCCTTGAAGAGCATTATCTTGATGACGAAGCCCGTGCCGCTCTTGCCAAGGGTAAGGAGCAGCTTGCCAGAGCGCGGGCCGGGATGGCGGAAGAGGAGCGTTCTGAAAAAGAAGTACCGCCTACCATCTCTGAACGTCCTCTAGTTTCTCCCGAGGTGGACATTACAGGCCCTAGTGCTCATTTGCCGCCTCCTACAAGAACTGGGGTAATCACCCCTACTGATGAAGAGGCTTTGGAGGACATTGGGGCTCAGAATTATGAGATTGAACTGGCGATGCCAACATCTTCAGGTAATTCCGACATTGGTCCGATTCAGGTGGATTGCCTGCTTATTCCTCAAAAATTTGATGAGCTTCTCGATTACCTCTTGAATCTCGATGAACCCATATCTCCCTTCTTTCGGGAAGATACTAACATTTTCAATTTTTCTTCTTCTGCAGTTGAAACAACAAGTGCCATGCAGACTTCGCCTTCTTTGGTTATTCCTCCTCCATCTCTTCAGGTGACTCCTCCTTCTGCTTCACAACCTGGGTCACAAGAGGAGAAAATTGAGGCTCTTCATGGTTTGGATGACCCTGTTGCCTCGCAGGAGCAAAAAGATGAGGGACTCGAAGGAGGCGAGATCTCTCCGGAGCGGACTCCTTCTGACGACGTAGTTTTGTCCGCTCTCGTTACTCCGGGGAGTGAGTCTTCTTCGCAGAGAAGAAAGAAGCATGGGACATCGAAGAGGAGGGGGAAGAAAATTATCACCACTGAAGAGGAACCGGAAATTGCGCCAGTTGCACCTCCCTCCCCTTCTTCCCTTATGCCTTCAGACCAACCTGAAAGACCCGAAAAGCTAACCACTCGACCGGGTAAAGGGTCTAAAGGCGGCAAGAAGAAATGAAGAGTTGAGCTTTTTGATTCCTTTTTTGTGTAATGGTCGGATGTTGTGCAGGCACCGGCCCCTGCTTTTTTATTTTGAAACCTGTATCTGCAATATCTGCAATTGAATAAAGTGATTCTTTATTTGCACAGACTTTTGTTTGAATTTGAGAATGCATTTATTATTCATTTTTGCACAAGTTTTATTTGTACGATGTTGCGGTGAGCTTGTGGTATGTTGTTTGAGCGTACTTTACCGACATAGTTATACCGCTTTGTATGTAACTATACCATGTTGCCCCTATACCATGAGCTTACTGCAATATCGTATACTTTAAGGGGACTTGCACTCTCGTTTTCTAAAGAATAATTACTTCATTCTTGAAGAGAATTTTCGTAGAGTGCAACTTCCTTCATATAAGTTTCTACGCTTTGTCCTTCGAAGAAATCACTTTCTCCTTTTGCGTATGTATATATTTTGCCAAGTGAATTCTTCTACGTGGCAAAGCGGACCTCTGAATGTACTTTAACTTTTTTTTTTTTTTTTAGAATAGGTAAATCGCTCTTCCTTTGAAAGTTAAAGTACGCTCTTGATGAGGATTTTTCTTTTTTCCTTTTAATAAAAATTTGTGCCTCTGAGGAGAGATTTTTTTTTTTTTTTTTTTTTTTACGTTTCAACACTTGGAAGTTTTATTTCAATCTTGGTGAAACGTGTTCCTCCAAAGAGTTGTGCCTTTGAAGAAAGCCTTTTCACGTTTCAGCACTTGGAAGTTTTATTTCAATCTCGGTGAAACGTGGGCTTCTGAAGAGGTCTTTCTTTCTAATTGTGTCCCCGGGAGGGGGTTGTACCTCTGAGGAGGGATTTCTCACGTTTCAACACTTGGAAGTTTTATTTCAATCTTGGTGAAACGTGTACCTCCAAAGAGTTGTGCCTTCGAAGAAAGCCTTTTCACGTTTCAACACTTGGAAGTTTTATTTCAATCTCGGTGAAACGTGGGCTTCCAGGAAGGTCTTTATCTTGTTTTGCATTTCAACTTTGGTGAAGTGAAATTCCGAAGAGCGGTTACGACACTTCAACTCCTGGTGAAATGGGCCTCCGAAGAGGGCTTTTATTTTGTTTGCATTTCAACTCTGGTGAAGTGTAATTCCGAAGAGCGGTCATAACACTTCAACTCCTGGTGAAATGTGCCTCCGAAGAGGGCTTTTATTTTGTTTGCATTTCAACTTTGGTGAAGTGTAATTCCGAAGAGCGGTCATAACACTTCAACTCCTGGTGAAATGTGCCTCCGAAGAGGGCTTTTATTTTGTTTGCATTTCAACTCTGGTGAAGTGTAATTCCGAAGAGCGGTCATAACACTTCAACTCCTGGTGAAATGTGCCTCAGAGAGGGTTTTCATCGCCTGGAAGTTACTCTCTCATGGTTGGAGGGTCATGACTCCTCCAATCTTTTTTGTTGAGCAGAGAACTTTCTTTTTTGTGGCGTATGACCCATTAGAGGTCTTTATCCTCCGAAGAGTCGTGCCTCCGAAGAGGACTTGTGCCGCCAATGATGGTTTTTGGCTGTATTCTTGTCTTCTTGCTTATGCCTTTTCAGCGATCCCCTTTTTTTTTCTTTTTTTTTTCTTTCCAAGTTTTCATTCCCCTTTTCTCGCAAGTAGCTTGTTTAATCCAAGGAAGTGTACTTCATTGTCAGGCAAGTTCGTGAGAACGGGCACTAGCTTCCTAATTGGATGTTTATTCGTTCAAACAATCTCAATTTATTAGCAAGGGCTCGTTTCTATCGAAATCATAAGCCGTTCAATTGAAGTATTTCCTATCTAGGATTTGAATTCGGGGCCTTTATGACTTGAAATTTGTTTGTTGAATGATGGTGAGAATCACTCGGTCTTATTATGCGCAAGTTTCATTTCCATTGTCTGCAAAAATTTAAATCGACATTTCAGCAATACATTTTATGTACTTTTATATCGAAAATAAAGCAAACATGTAATAATAATAAGGAACACAAGATTTATAGTGGTTCGGCCATGAAATTGGGCCTACATCCACTTTTTATTCTTTCATTATTTACTTGCATCAGTTTTACAATTGCTTTCAATTACAAGAATCATACATTCATAATTCTTTTTACAATGTTTCAACAAAATTTTCAAGTAAAGTATGGACGCAAATGGTTGCTGTTCCATGCCCTTGGAATTTGATCTCCATCAACAGTGGTGAGTTTGAATGTGCCGTCAAGAAGCTTCTGACCTATTACATACGGTCCTTCCCAATTTGGCCCAAACACACCTGTCGCGGTCATAATTCTTTTCAGGACTAGATCTCCAATTTCAAAGCTGCGTTGACGAACTTTGGAATTGAAATGTCTGGCTATCCTTTGCTGATGAGCTGCAACTCTGAGGTTAGCTTCATCTCTTTTTTCATCAAGGAGATCCAGCGCTTCAAGTTGTAGCATTTCATTTTCTGCTTGATTGAAATGGATTCTTCCGTGTGAAGGGACCTCTGTTTCAACCGGGATCATTGCTTCCGATCCGTATGCTAACGAAAAAGGAGTATGCCCAGTTGCAGTTTTGTGAGTAGTTCTGTATGCCCATAGTGCAAGTGGTAGTTTATCGACCCAACCACCTTTTGCTCTTTCGAGTTGCTTTTTGATGGTTGATTTGATGATCTTGTTCACTGCTTCCACTTGCCCGTTTGCCTGCGGATGAGCTACTGCCGAAAAGCTTTTCCGGATTTTGAATCGTTTGCAAAAATCCTGGAATTCCTCGCTTTCAAACTGAGTACCATTGTCTGTGATTATTTTCTGAGGCACACCGTATCTGCAAATGATATTCTTGGTCACAAAGCTTATCATTTTCTTAGAAGTGATAGTAGCCAATGGTTCAGCTTCAGCCCATTTAGTAAAGTAATCAACTGCAACAATAGCATATTTAATCCCTGATTTGGCAGTTGGTAGCGGCCCAATGAGATCCATTCCCCAAATCGCAAACGGCCATGGACTGACCATCTGTGTGAGTTCGGTAGAAGGTGCTCTAGGAATTTTGGCAAATCTTTGGCATCTGTCACATTTTCGGGAGTAATCTGCAGCATCTCGATTAATTTCTGGCCAAAAATATCCGTATCGGAGAATTTTCTTTGCTAATGTTTGACCACCTGAATGATCACCACATTCTCCTCCATGCACCTCAGCTAGGATTGTTTTGGACTCTTCCCGGGATACACATCGAAGCAATGGCATTGAGAATCCCCGTCTGTACAATCGGCCATCCTGAATTACATAGCGAGAGGCTTTCCTTAGTAGCTTTCGTCTTTCTATCGAATTTTCTGGCAGAGAACCTCTGAGTAGGTAGTCCAGTATTGGAGTCATCCATGACTCTTGTTCTTGAGATACATTCATAATCCAGTCAATATCCATCTCGTCTATACTTGGTGCTGAAAGGACTTCTACAGGGACCAATCCCAATAGTTGAGCTTCACCAGAACTTGAATACTTTGCGAGGGAATCTGCCTTCATATTCTCTTCCCGAGGAATGTGGCTTATTGAATAGTGATCGAGTTCACATAGGAGTTCCCAAGCCTTTGACAGTAGGAAGGCAAGTTTCCACCTTTTGTTTGAAATTCCTTCTTGACTTGGCATACAATAAGCTGAGAATCACTGAAGATCTGTAATGCTCGAATGTTTAGCTCTTTAGCGATTTTCAGACCTGCAATAAGAGCTTCATATTCTGCTTCATTGTTTGTTGAAGGAAATTCCAACCTTAGTGCATAACATAATGATCGACCTTCAGGAGTTTCAAGTACCACTCCGGCTCCAGAACAGTAGTCATTTCTTGCGCCATCAACATACATCTTCCACTGGATTGGGGAATCATTGATCGCTTCATCCTCACCATTATCCTTCTCTATGAATTCTGCAATGAAATCAGCTAAAGCTTGTCCGTTGATTGCTTTTCGGGGGTGATAAGTGATGTCATATTGACTGAGTTCAATGTTCCATTTTAGAAGGCGACCCGAAGTTTCAGGGCGAAATAGGACTTGCTTTAGAGGTTGATCAGTGAGTACTCTGATAGGATGAGCTTGGAAATATTGCCTCAGTTTCCTTGATGCAACTAGTAGGCAATAGGCGAGTTTTTCCAATTTGGAGTAATTCAGCTCTGCCCCAGTGAGTCTTTTGCTGATATAGTAAACCGGATGTTGAATCCTTTTGTCTTCCCGTATCAGCGCTGCACTTAGAGCATGAGATGATACTGCCAAGTATATAAGAAGATCCTCACCATTGCCTGGCCTAGAAAGTATTGGAGGCGTTTCCATATGACGGATCAACTCATCGAAGGCTTTTTGGCATTCGGAAGTCCATTCAAAATTCTTCTTTCCTTTCTTCAGGGCGTCAAAGAATGGGATGCATTTATCAGTGGCTTTGGAAATGAACCGACTCAGGGCGGCGACCTTCCCGTTGAGACTCTGCAATTCCTTCTTCGTTCTAGGAGCTTTAACTTCTTTCAAGGCAGTAATTTGAGCTGGACTAGCCTCAATGCCCCTAGCACTGACGATGAAACCTAAGAACTTTCCGGACTCGACCGCAAATGTACATTTCAGAGGGTTAAGTTTCATTCTGTATTTCCGAAGGACTGCGAACATTTCTGCTAAGTGTTCAATGTGATCTGCTGCTTTCCTGGACTTCACTAACATTTCGTCGACGTAGACTTCCATAGTTTTGCCCAATTGCGGTTTGAACATAGCATTAACAAGTCTTTGGTAGGTTGCCCCTGCATTTTTCAATCCAAAGGGCATAACTCTGTAGCAATAAAGTCCAACATCTGTGATAAAGCTTGTATCCTCCTGATCCGGCTCGTGCATCATGATTTGGTTATAACCGGAGTAGGCATCCATGAAAGATAACAATTCATGTCCCGCAGTTCCGTCTACCAGTTGATCGATCCTGGGTAACGGGAAGCAATCTTTTGGGCAAGCCTTGTTTAGATCAGAAAAATCGATGCACACTCTCCATTTTCCATTAGCTTTTTTGACCAGCACAGGATTTGAAACCCAATTCGGATATGTAGATTCTTTGATGAAGTTATTTTCCATGAGTCGATCAACTTCTTCTTTTAATGCTGCTGACCTTTCTGGACCTTGGGTTCTTCTTTTCTGTTTAACTGGCGTAAACTTTGGGTCAATATTCAGAGCGTGTACTGCAACTTCTGGAGATATTCCACACATATCGGCATGAGTCCAAGCAAAGACATCCAGATTTGCTTTCAGGAAAGATATCAAGATATTCTGAATTGACACATTAAGCTGTGAACCCACATTCAACACCTTATTTGGGTCCTTCGGGTCAACAGGTACCGGAACTGTCGTTTCCACCGGTACCACTCTATTCTCCCCTGCACTGGCTTTTCTGGGATCCATTTCTTTCCGTGCCCCGCTGTGCTCTCCAGTGCAGGGTCCGCCCCGTAATTGCTACAAGGCTGGTTCCTTGATGCGGACTGGGGTTGCCGCATCCTTTCCCATTTCTCTTTTTCTTGACTCTCGCAGCTCTGTCAAATAGCACTCTCGCGCAGCATTTTGATCCCCTTTTATAACTCCTACTCCATTGTCAGTAGGGAATTTAATAGTGAGGCACCACGGGGCTAGGATAGCTTTGAATGCTGCGAGTGTTGGACGGCCAAGAAAAGCATTATAAGCAGAAAACTCATCGACAATCACAAATGTTTGCTTACGGACCACTTTCCTTTCTGCTTCCCCAAGTTCTACAAGCAGATCGATGGTCCCAATTGGTTGCTTTGGCTCCCCAGTGAAGCCAGCGATCTTCTGTGATGAGGCTTGTACATCGATCATAGGGATTTTCATCTGGTCAAATGTCTTCTTGAAGAGGATATTACATGATGCTCCGCAGTCGATGAGGACTCTTCTGACAATGGCCGGTCCAATACCAGCCGAGATGACCAAGGGATCTAGGGTAGGAGCTTCTATACCTGTGGAATCTCTAGCTCTGAAAACAATATCATCGCTGAAAGTTTTCTGTTGTTTCAGGGGCGTAGTGTCTTCTAAAACAAAGACGTCTTCTTCGGCTGGAGCATATTTCAAAGCCCTGGAATATCTCTCCATCTCACCCCAGCTCTTGCCAGCTGGGTGAGGCCCTCCTGTAATGACATTGATAACGGGCCTTCCAGATTCATGTCCCGTAGCTTTCTCACCTGTTCTAGGCTGATGAACAGGAACCTGTTGCCCCTGACTTGACGATGTAGGATTGTTGCTATTCTTCTTCACAAATTGCTGCAGTTTGTTTTCTCTTAGCAACTCTTCAATCAGATTTTTCAACTGGCGGCATTCATCAGTCTCATGACCAGGTTGATTGTGGAAGCGGCAGAATTTCCCACTCTGTATGGCTTTTTTCCCGGTTCTCAAAGGGATAGGTTTAGGGAAATCGACGGAATCTTTAGTGGCAAGGTAGATGTGCTCCGGCGTATGTGATAATGGAGTATATTCTGATGGCTTGAAGGATCGGGGCTTCTTCAGATTACCCTGTTTCTTCCCATTATTATTCTCCCTTTTTTGCCCCATCGATTCATTCTTGTATGGAGCGACAGTGCTGTCTTCTGCTTTCTCCAACACTGTCTTTACTGGTAAAGGACGGCTTTCCAAGCGAATGAATTCATCTGCTTTTTTGTAGAACTTCTCGAGAGAGGTTGGCTCCTTCATATTTAACCATTTCCTAAATTCGCTTGACTTATCAATAGCCCTCATCAGATAAGTCAATATCATTCGTGGTTCAGCATTGTCCACCTCAGCCAGCGCTATATTAAAGCGGTTCAAGAAGGATCTGATAGACTCACCAGGATTCTGCTCTAAACTCGACAGTGACATAATGTCCTTGGCCTTCGAAGCATATAGTCTAAACTGCTCCTTGAATTTTCTGGTCAAGTCTGAAAACTGATCGATAGATCGGACTGGCAACTTGGTGAACCATAGTAGAGCCACACCTTCCAGGTATATGGGGAAATATCGACACTTTATTTCGTCAGAGGCTCTGGCACCTATCATGTGCCAATCATATTTATACAAGAATTCATTCGGATCACTTGTCCCTTTGTAAGCTGGAATAGTCGGAGGGACAAACTTCCTTGGAAATTCCGCCTTCAAGATTTTTTCAGTAAACGGAGTTTTACTTGGGGCGAAACCCCATTCCTTCTCATCTTCAACCCTTTGCATACTTTCTTTCATGATCTGCCGGACCATTCCAGAAAGATATTCCTCATCATGCCGAGTTCTAGATCCACCAGCCTCAGGAACTGCCTGCTCAAAGGGACTGGTAGCCCTTTCAGGAGCATTCCTTTCATTAACATCATGAACGTTGCCAGCATAGTTCCTTTCATTACTAGCCGGTTGATTGTTTGCCCCAAGTAAGTCGTTTAACTTATTCAGAATCAGAGCATTCTGGGCACTTTGAGCCTCTAATTGTGCATTTTGGGCGTTTATCTGTTGGTTTAGCCCTAGAATCACAGCATCCAACTCCGCTTTCGTAACTCCAACAGACGGAGTGGGTTGATTAGGTACAGGGGAAGCGGAGGTTCCCTCTTGAATGTTTCCAGATCTGACAGATCTACTTTTCCTTCCAGGAGCCATAATCTCAGATAGACTTCTGGTTTTTAAGGAAATTCTTTCTTCAAATCTCTGTGAAGCAATGATGACAGTTTTCCTGAGTTCAATTCTCAGTGAAAGCACCAAAAATGTTAACGCTAAAATGTGAACGCTAACACCCCGGTGTGTGAAGTGTAGTTGTGAAAGCACCACCCGATAGATCAGGAAAGAATTACAAGCAAGTAATAGCAGAAAAGCAGTAAACAACAACAATTTTATAGTGGTTCGGCTTAAGGGTATAGCCTACGTCCACTCCAAGTACTTTTATTAATAATCCCGTTACAAGCTGATACAATTCTTCTCAAGTACAATATACTTCAAGTTACAAGTGATTTGGAACAAGTCTTAAGCTTCAATGTCGATTAAAGTCCTTAAATTCATGTTGAAGATGTGTGGTTTCTTCGTGAATTTCTTTGATGTATTCCTCTAATCTTGAAAGCTCTAAGTGTTGATGAAGTTCTCAATGCAGCAAGGTAACGGTGTATGAAGAGAATGTGCCCCCCAAAAGTCCTTTGAATGTTGGAGGTGGTTGCCTATTTATAGAGAGTTTCGGTCTGGAATTATTGCCAAGTCCTAAGTCGTGGCCGATTTAAGTTAAGTCGTAGCCGACTTAATATGAGTCGTGGCCGGTCCATCTGGCCCCTTCATGGCTTCACAAGAGTTCACTTGCACAAGTCCTAGGTCGCCTCCGAGTCAGCACCACCCCTTCTTAGTAATATGGCTTCGGGTTTGCATTTAATAGCTTTAAGTCGTTCACGACTCAAATTAGGTCGTGAGTCGTGACCGAGATAACTGGGAGCTGAATCGTGCACGAGTTAAGAGGCTGCTGTGCTGAGTAGCTGCATTGAACTCATCTTCCTTTTCTTGAGTCGTGAACGAGCTAACATTGGTCCTAAATCGGTTGTGACTTGGGTCGGCAACTATTCTAGGTCGCCAGCTTGGTAAAACATTAGATCGGTAACTCGGTCAAGTCACTGAGTTGGCATCTCTTTTAGGCCTTAGGTCGGCCTTCCTATTAAGTCGGCATCCACTGAGTCTTAAGCCAGTACCCACGTTAGGTCGTCCACTGTTTTAGCCTTAACTCGGTATTTCTTAAGTCGGTATGCCTCTCAAACCCTTAAGTCGGTAACCCTTTGAGCCTTAAGTCGGTCTCCCTGATAAGGCAGTTAGGTCGGTATCTACGTTGAATGTTAGGTCGGCATACCCCTTAGGCCTTAGGTCGGTACCCTGTTAAGCCTTAAGTCGGCATGCTTCTAACTGTTAGGTCGGAACCTCTTGATGCACTAGATCGGTAAGTCATGGTCGAGGCGGAGTTAACATTATGCTCCAACACAAAATGGTTCACATGCACGCTAGTATCAAAATATGGTCTGTAACAGAATTTCAAGCATGTAAACTCAATTGTACGCAATAACAAACTGCACAGGAACAAAATAAATCAGAGGTGCAACATGGAACTGCAAAAGATACTACAGGTATACCATAGTGAAACTGGACAGTACCATCAAAATGCATGAACAAAGCATGCTACAAGTCATATAATATGGATGGACAATCACCTATGTGCAACAGTGGAAGGTAAATAATTTGGCTACCTAACTGAACCATAGACCCACCCTTGCAACTGACACATATATGCAACAAAGATTACATGTGCAGTAGCCTAAACAATAAAATAACCATGTTCGAGACACCATACAGTGAATTACATGACGAACAAACATGCAAGTGAAGATAACAAGCGTGCATACATTTACCCACATGAGCTAAGGAACCCTACAGGCATGTAGAAGATCAAAGTATGCAAACTCGACTAACAGGTTCAGCCTCTTCATCAAGCAACAACCAGACTACATCTAACATGATACCAAAGCAAACTCAGGTGGACAGTACGACCAAAAAGGAAAGTGACTCAAAACAGAGAGTACAATATGAATCAGCATGTGTTAACCCCGCCTCGGCCGTGGCTCACCGATCCAAGATAATAAACAACCTAACACTCTGCCGACTTAAGGAAGGATGCCGACCCAAGACACGAAGGGACGCCGACCTAGTATCTTAGCATGGAAGACCGACCTAACTGCATAAGACCTAAGAGGGATAGCGACCTAAGGGTCTTGAGAAGCATGCCGACCTAATGCCTTAAAGAAAGTTCTGACCTAACGTCTTAAAATGATGCCGACTTAAGGTTCAAGGAGATTCCGACCTAGGACTTATAAAGGTCTACCGACCTAACGCGTTTTCCGATCTAACTACTCAAGTTGTTTGCCGACTTAGCTGTTAGGAGTAAGTTGGTCTACTCCTGAGTCGTGGCCGGCTTACGGCTCATGGTAAGTCGTGACCGACCTAAAGATACGAAGGGGGAAGTAGTGCAACAGTTCAATGCGCGTCACGATAACTCGGCAGCGACTTGGGACTTAGGATTTGGGGCCAGAAGGATATGCGCCTCCCATTTAAACCATAGGCCGTGCATAGGTGATGGGCAGCGACCTACGACCTAGCTTATCTCGGCAGCGGCTTACGACCCAACTCATCTCGGCTACTACTTACAACTTGACACCAGAAGCCCCTATAAATAGGCGACCACCTCCAACATTCAAGGGGACTTTTTTGGCCAATCACTTCAAGCGCCAATACTCTGCTGAATTCTCAACTCACCCGACACTTCAAGTTCGAAAGGCATCTCAACTAACTTCAAGGGAAAATCTAACGCAATCTACATGGATTCGAAGAATTTTTCTCTACCAAAGTTCTAGTTGTTTGTCTCGTCATAATTGTAATTGAAGGTTGTTGTAAAGTTGTAATCGGTTTAGCAATAAAGAGAATTAAAGTGGACGTAGGTTTGCCTTGAGCCGAACCACTATAAAATCGTTGTTATTCACTGCTTTTTTTTCTGTGATTTTCTGCTTATACTCTGTTCCCGAATCATCGGGTGGTGCTTTCACAACTACATTTTATACACCGGGGTGTTAGCGTTCAAATTTTAGCGTTAACAGCATGGTACAATGCAAGTGCAACAGTGGTATCAAAATGATCATGACCCATAAATTTTCATCACTGCTCAAATGAACATGAAGCAAATTACAGTGACATAGCCCCAATGAAACCACACAGTGCAACTGACTCGATGTACAAGCTAATGCAGACTGAAGAGAGTCAATATTCAGTGATTTAAGTTATGATTCAAACCAGCATGCCAAAAATAGTTACCATTTGACAAACAAACCATACATGTGAAACATGTGATCTCAGATGAAACGGCTACAACAAGTATAACCTGACATTCATATACAAGTGCAAAGATGAATGCATCTATGGATGCAGACACATTACATGAGTACCAAGCTTCGAGTCAAGCAACAGAATTGTAGACTCAAATATGAATGCACATGAACACTTGAATGTACCGAACACATGAACTACGACTTCTCGTGAACCAAATAGTGCACACTATCTGTTAACAAAATACATGAATGAGGCAATGCAAACAGCAGATCGAAATTGCACAGGGATGAACACAAAGATGGACAGAGACGAAGTACACAGAGGCCACGAAATCTAAGCCATAATGATTAGTAAAGCCAAAAATTCAGTGAACAAAATCAAGTCAATATCGAACCAGGTCGAACAGTGGACAGTATGGCCAAATCCATAGAGTACAATTCAATATCCAAGCAATGGTGATGGCCGAAATCATGGAATCCATACCCAAAATCCACACCGAAGTCAACAGTTCAAAAATCATCAAAAATAGTATAATTGAACCAACCTAAAATAAGTATCAATATATATGAATTTGATTAAATCAAAGAAAACATCAACATCGAAGCAAAATCGACTGCCGAGATAAATTAAATTGCAAATTCAAACGAACGAGATATAGGAATTTAGACTCTATATAAACGTGAGATTAAAGTAGATGTGAGTGATAAGAAATCACTCACCTTAATTCGAAGAACGCGAATCCACTCGGTCGAGGACAACAACACGATAACGAATGAAATCAAGCAAATGAGACCATCTCAAGCTCGATCAACTAACGAAGCAAGGTAATCAAGCATTTGAAGTCGGCGACCACTAATTACGCGAAAACCCTAACTTGAAGAAAGGAGAACGAGCCGCCATTCTTAATTTTCTTTTCGTTTGCTTTAGGGTTCGCGAATGAATGGAAAATGAAAGGGGATCGGGTATTACACGAGATAACACGGCACAAAAACCCATGGGCCAATATTCAATATTTAAAGCCCAACAACATTTAACCCATTTTTAAACGAATTACAAAAGGATTTTCACTCGATTGAAAACTTCAATTAGCGATTATCTAGCTCAACAGTCGTTTAATAATGATTATAAATTGGGTAAAACCCCGGGTTGTTACAGATAATATCAAATCTCATATATATATAACTCAAGTCATTTACAATACATGTCATACAATACATGTGAAACAATACAACTGTCGACACTTGAAGTTACATATACAAGTACATTATTGTAAATAATATACATGAATGCATATCATCCTATAAAATGACAACAACTACTCCAAAAGATATAAAGAGACTTCATGGCTCAAGCAGCAACCAAAAGCGAGATATCAACGGCCTGTAATAACTCGGTCTGACCCGAGTATTAATTCAAAAGATATAATACGCGGGTCAGTCTAATTCAAACTTAGTTATTAATGCACAGAAGCAATAATAATTAAATAATCAAATAGACGAAAGTCATAATAATTCTCGCATAACCAATCCTTCAATAAGAGAATCAGATAATGGTGATTATAACACATAATAGCACTAAACATCAAATCAGCAAAGCCAAATCATCAACAAAGATAAATAAAAGGATTATCAATGAAGATAATTTAGAAAACAACAGAATTGCCTAAACAACAATTAACAGCAAGTGGCCAAAGCAAAACCTAAGCCAGTGAAACAGCATAAACAACAAAATCTAATTATCGATACGATAATTAGAAAACACATAACCTAATTATCAAGTAAATAATTAGATAGCAACAAAATAATCAAATTAAACAAAATCAAAATACAATTTCAAAATATATTGAATTGGACACACGAAACAATTCAAGCAATTGAAATTATCAACTAAAAAGTCAATTCTGTTTGGCTGCAGTACATGCTCACGTGCACTGCCTCGCCACTACAGTGATGAAATATGCAAAAGATCAATGAAGTAGAAATAGATTCAACTATACATGCATACCAATGTACAAATATATGTATGCACAATAGTAAGCACAATAAGGTATAAGTACACAAATAGTCAGAATGTGAAGATGTAATATGGTGCATCACAGCAATACATATGCACAAGTACACAACAACGAATTCAAGTTCAGGCAATGTAAATCAGCTATAGGTAGCAAGAACATGCACAATGCATGCATAGAACAAATACAAGCATAGTTAATTTGGCATCAAAACACAAACTCAAATTGCTGCAAGTGCAACAAAGAATTCAACGGATTTTCAGATATATATCCAGAAAGATCACAACAGCAAATAAAAATATTTTCGCAGGTTGAACAAATCAATTCAACATATATATCAGGAATCGAAATAATGTAAACCAAAACGAGCGATTAAAGAAATATTAATAGTCATAAATAAAATCCCGATCGAAGTTGAAATACTCAAAGCTGAATATTTCTAAATATATGAAAACAGAGAAGTTTGTTTTTCAAACTCTCCTCTATATATACCAATAACCATCCTTGGAAATTTGGTATCGAGTTCGAAAGAAATAAATTAGAAAAAGCAAAGATCATACCAAATGAAACAACAATAAAGCATGTATATGTATGTATATAAATGATGCTCGACAAATTACAAACTGCACATAAAACAACAGCTCAAATAAACAGTGCAAACTGTCTCGAAGAATGATACCAATGACTATAAAGAAAAGCAAAATACAACGGTGAAGCTCAAAGCCACAACAACGAAGACTACAGGTACAAGACATAACCAACATATCAAGCAACATGTATGCAACAGTCGATCGACCAGAGCAACTCACCACTGTGACTTCAGCATCAACTCAAACCAAAAATATCAAATGTACATCAAAATGCAGACTCGAATGTACCAAGAGTACAAATCCATTTACAACAAAGAGCAAGGCTCCGTGCAGAAGCAAATGTCACTGAGAAGCAGTGCACACAAATATTCTAATTGACAACATCAGATAATATATGCAAAGTATAACAAAGTATAATAAAGTTCTCAAGTCAATTACAAGGGCAGTGCCAAAAGATTAGTGATAATAGAAGTGCAGAAAAAAGAACACAGTGAAATACAAAATCAAGATACGCGTTTCGAACAAGTCAAATATGCTACAAGGATGAACACGTTGGCCAAAGTCAATTTTTTTCTCATAGCCATACTCAAATCAAAGCAGAAATTAACAAGTGAACAACTGCAGTTCCATGTCAATGCAATGGTTATGGCAATTCATGGAGTCGCATGGACAAAACTAGATGACCGAAGTCAGAAATCAAGCGTGTGTACAAATTGAAAAGGTCAAAAATCAAAATCCAAAATAAAATAGGAAAGTCACTGCCGTAACGATCAAATGGCCGATAATACTCAAATGACGAATTCAATCAAAAGGATACGAACAAAATTCAAGGGCATCGAATCATATATAAGCAGTAAATTGAATTAGATGTGGGTGAAAATCACTCACCTTTTCGAAGAGCCAAATCCACAGCCGAAGTTCCCCCTTTCCCCCCTTCAGATCGCCGTAGCACGGATATTCGCAAATCCTAATTTGGAACGAAGGAACGAAAGCCCTAATTTTGATCGAACAAAGAAAAGAACAGAGCCGCCATTATCTCAACAAAAAGGGAAAGGGCCAAAAATAAAAAGGGAACGGGCCAAATAAAATAAAAGAGAGTGTTTTTGGGCCAAGATTAAATTTTAAAGCCCGCATAACCCCTAATAAATTTTAAAAGAATTTCAACCTGATTAAGAATTCCCAATAGCAATTAGCCAGATGATTTAATCGTCTAATGGCGATAATTAACCGGTGCAAAATTCTGGGTTGTTACAAGTAATTAGACATTGTTGGACAATTTACGATTAATTATAAGTGAAGTTGAGTTAGTTTCTTTCTATAAGGTCATGTGCTTAAGAGTAGTACACAAGGATGATATTATTTCATCTAAACAACAGTTTACAAAATCATAAAAGATAAAGGTTTATAAGCAATCTCAATATATCCTAGGCCAAGAAGTTGGAAGGTTGTGCGAGTCGAAAGATTGCACGTAACAATTGTTCATGAGGGGTCTTGTATAAAAAGTTTTTTGGAAAGGCCTGTCATCAAATGACATATTTATGTTTTGAACATAATTTTTATAAACTAAAATCAGTTCTATAAATAAAAAGGTCTATAAAGCTTTTATGAATCCCTATTCTATTTGCACTAAGAAACAATTATTGTTTCAAGAAATATCAATTTCATTGTGAAGAAATTTCTTTAAGAAATTATTGTTAGTTAAACGAAATTGGATCCGATCCATAGATTGAACTGATTATATAAGATAAAGTGAAATTAACTAACCTATATGTACATAGAGCATTAGAATGTCTATAAGCATTCCCATACATTAAAGAGAGACTATGAGTTTATTATTAATGTCAAAAATATACATTAACCTCGGTTGTTCAATTAAACCATTAAGATTGTTGACTCAATATGGTATCATGTGAAAATCTGAAAGAATTCCAAGTACACCATCAAAATAAGATTTTGGTGGTCATAACCAAGGAGATGTGATCCATCGGCCGAGATTGTTTCTTTAGTGGAAAAACTAATGTGGTTGGAATTAAATAAGTAATGTTGATAAGAATAATGTTGTTATCCGGCCTTTTGGCCAGGCTACACCAAGGTGATTACGAGGACCAGACTTGACTATTGATGAGAAAGATTGTCATGAGATGATAATAATATGACAAGAGAATGATATCCGAACAGTTATACTCAGCCCAGGGTAAATAAGGTCAACGGATAGGAGATATAGGATGTCAGAATGATGAAGGTTTGCCTGGTGGAATAGGTGTCAGCATAGGTGTTTGATAAGTTGATTAATGTACAAGTGAGGTCAGCATAGTATGTTGGTCTGAGCTTTTCCTATGGTGGGCCCAAGTGGTCGAAGGGGTCCAGGCTTGAAGATGTCAGTTAGGCTGAAGGCTGCCTTCGTCTATAAATACAGGGGTAAGGGGCCATTTTCGGGATCTCTCTGGCTCTCTCTTTTTAGGGGGACTTTATCATCTTCTTCTTCCTACTCCAAATACTTTGCCATGGCTATTTTTATTATAAACTTGGATCAATGGATTCTAGCCAATCGAACAACTCATGTAATTGTAATCAAATGAAGAATGAATGAAATTTGAAGTGGACGTAGGCTGAGATTGCCAAACCACTATTAAATGTTTGTGTCAATTTATCTTTAAGCTTTGTTCTCTAGATTCCACTAATTCTCTAATGTCCATGAAATCCTACGGGCGTTAGTGACCAATTTTGGTGCTAATATTTTGATGCTTTTACTGAGAATTGAAATCTCATCTTGATTGGATCTCTTCGTCTACTAGTGGATTTCCATATTTGCGAGATAGATCTGGTTTTTTACCAGCAAAACTTTTATTCTACTCAGATTTGAAAGATATCTAAAGGAATCTATTAGCCATGGGATTGGATTCACTGATCTACATGGGTTTTTAGGATTGAATGTTGAAGTTTGCACTGGAGTTATATAAAGGCTGACCCATCACTCAATGCAGATAGCCGATCCTCCACTTAAAAGCTAACAGCCTATCGCTCTAGCATATATACTGAGCAAATCCGACCCATGTATATCGACCCCCTGTGGCCGAACCAGTAGTTACCGAGCCAGCCTGTCCGAACCATGAATCCCTCGTGCATGACTCGAAGCGAAATCTTCTATAACTCAGAGCAGCTAGGGATGTAACCCGAAGTGAAGGGAAGACAACCATGTTGCACTATTGGTAATCTGCTAACGTCCTGGAATGAACGATGAATGGCCGACCCACCTTAGCCTTCTCTCCATGCCCGAGCGATATACAAAGAGCAATCAGGACTGGGCTAACGAGAATAAACTCAAGCTGCCGAACTGTACGCGTCGAACCACTCTTGGCCAATCCACTTTGGCCGAACCGCCTTAGCCAAACCACTCTGGCCGATCCACCTTGGCCGAACCACCTTGGTCGAACCAGTAAGGTCGATCCACATTGGTCGATCTACCTTGGCCGAGCCACTCTTGGCTGATCCACCATGGCCGAACCGCCGTGGCCGAACCACTCAGGCCGATCCACCTTGGTCGAACCGCCTTGGCCGAACCACTCAGGTTGATCCACATTGGCCGAACAGCCTTGGCCGAGCCACTCTTGGTCGATCCACCATGCCTACACTCCAACACCGAACCTCCTTCTATTCTTGTGCTTTACAAGCATGCCGAGCCAGTATCAAATATACCGAATCATGTGCACATGTCGATCCAAACTTAAGTTACACCGGTCTCTTATATGACCCATATTTTCAAAAAAAGACTTTTTCGGGTACGATCCAAATTTTATCCACTTAATAAAGGAACTTAGCTTAGTGCCCTTGCATCTTGGATTCCAAAACATTTTCGGGTATGATCAAAAACTTTTTCGGGTATGATCCAAATTCCAAAAACGCCTGCCGCAGCGCAGTGCCCCTGCATTTTGGATTCAGAACTCAACTTAATAAAGGAACATTCCATTCACTTACCTTAGATCCTATGACTGGCTAGGGCATATGGGATCATGCAGTGGCTTCTGAATGGAAACAAGGAAACGAACAAGCAACCGCTACTCAAATGATACTCCCAAAGGTTGGAGAACATAGATGATATGACTCTAGGCAAATGCCAAGATGACTCCAAGCACCATTCTTCACTGACCCAGCACTTCGAATTTAGTGACTCAAAGCAAACCAGTGTTTGACTCTAACCAATTTGTTCCAAATGCTAACAAGGATATCGTACTGATCGCGTTTGAGGGGGGTGACCTCCAAATATAGTTTGGAAGCTAGTTAGCTGGAAAGCCTCCTATGACCATGGATCATTTCTATTACAAAACGAATCTGAACCAAAGTGAGGAGGAATGGAGCAGACTAGGAAAAATAACAATGCAACCGTTGGCTAAGGACTCTAATTCCAGTAGACAAAACAATATCTCAAAATTCGAATCATATACTCTTTGAAAGATTAAATCGATAGCCTCTACTTGGAGACTCGCGACTCAGAGTGGTACCGAAAACCAACCTCGAGAGAGTCCACCGAAGTCCAAAGAAAATCATGAGAATGTTGTATATTCCAAGATGCTCACTGATCCTAACACGAGCGATTACAAACACCTACGAGGTGTGATCGAAAAGCCGATCTGGAAAGGAAAGCTTCAACAATATGTACAAGTCTTGCAGAATGGCAGGCAGTGAATATCAGATGCTTATCAATAAAGGGCTATGATTATCAATTGGACTGCTAACGGCCTATATCCCTTTGAAAGGGGGAAAAGTTGAATAGCGTGCACACGATGCTGCTTCCCTTATCAATGAGATTTATTCCAATCTTCTTTGAAATATTTCCATTTCCATTTCTATTTCTATTTCTATTTCTATTGTTCGATGAACTACGACTAACTTGAACTAAACTACTTTCAAAACGATGCAGGTGACCAAGTACTCAAATTTGGTCGCCAGCCAATCCATACAGACCGTGATCGGACCTGTGGAGTTTCATCAAGACGAGCATGATTCGACCGCTCACCATCAACCATATGCCTTCAATTTGAGGCTATGGACTAGAAATGGAAAAGCTCGTCATGCTAAGAGCCCTAAACGAAGCGTACATAATTGACCATCCATTTATTGACCTCCATATTTGATCTGGTGGCCTAAGCAAGGGTTGGAACGAATGTGGCCCGATCATCCATTTCTTGGGTCATAAAGTAAAGTTCGATAAAATACATATGCCTCTCCTTAAGCTCGGTAATGCCAGGATCTAACTAGAGTGGACGTGATTTGATCATCTAGACATCAGCTCCTACCTGAAACACAAGAGGTACTTCGAAAGCCCGACTTGATGTAGCTGTGATGGACTGCCTACTCGTCAACTGTCGCTCTCAACACATGGACACGAATGCACCTTGGATCATATGCAACTTAATTTGTCTACTCAATAATCCATTGTCCTGGTTTTCTAGAAAGAGATACGAAGCAAATTGTGCGAGAGTTGATTATCCAACCCCAGCATGGATGTGATCCAACCATCTATCAAATATCTCCTTCCTTGACTTGATTGGAAGAGCTACAATCATCAAGCGTACGAGAATCAACCTGTCCATTTTTTTAGTTTCATCCTTGATGCTGGGGGAAAAGTCCCATTCCATGAGCATACGTGGTTCGACCGTTCATTCTACAACATTAGCCTCGATATGGTAAATAAAATACAAATCAAATGGGTGGAAATATGAATACTCTCAACAAAAATCTCTAAGCCCTTGAAGCGGACTAGAGTACTCTGAGTCCCCAGAGCGCGGACTAGAGTATAAATGATTTGACGAAAATCTTTAACCCCCGAAGCAGACCAGAGTACTTTGACTCCACAAAGCACGGACCAGAGTATAAACAACTTGAGAAAAATCTTTAAGTCTCTGAAGCGGATTATTGTACCCTGGGTCCCCAGAGCGCGGACCAGAGTATATATGACTTGAGAAATATCTCTAAGTCCCTGAAAAGGACTAGAGTACTCTGGGTTCCCAGAGTGCGGACTAGAGTATAAACGACTTGATAAAAATCTCTGAGTCCCTTAAGCGGACTAGAGTAGTCTGAGTCCTCAGAGCGTGGACCAGAGTATAAATAACTTGAGAAAAATATCTCAGTCCCTGAAGCTGACTGGAGTACTTTGAGTCCCCTAAGCGTGGCCCAGAGTATAAACGACTTGAGAAAAATCTCTAAGTCGCTGAAGAGGACTAGAGTAATCTGATTCCCCAGAGTGTGGACCGGAGTAAAAACAACTTGAGAAAAATCTCTAAGTCCCTTAAGCAGATTAGAGTACTTTGAGTCCCTAGAGCGCGGACAAGAGTATAAACAACTTAAGAAAAATATCTAAGTCCTTGAAGCCGACTAGAGTACTCTAAGTCCCCAGAGCGTGGACAAGTGTACTATGATTCCCTAGAGCGCGGACCGGAGTATAAAAAACTTGAGAAAAATCTCTGAGTCCCTGAAGTGGACTAGAGTACTTTGAGTCCCCAGAGCGCTAACTAGAGTATAAACGACTTGAGAAAAATCTCCAAGTCCTTGAAGCGGACTAGAGTACTCTAAGTCCCCAGAGTGCAAACTAGAGTATAAATGAATTGACGAAAATCTTTAAGTTCCCGGAGCACAGACTAGAGTACTCTGAGTCCCTGGAGCGCGGACCAGTGTATAAACGATTTAAAAAATCTCTAAGTCCCTAGAGCGTGGGCTAGAGTACTCTATGCCCCCGGAGTGCGGATTAAAGTATAAACGATTTGTGAAAAATTTCTATGTCCCTGAAGCGGACTAGGGTACTCAAAATCCCTGGAGTGCGTGCTGGAGTATAAATGATTTAAAAAATCTCTAAGTCCCAAGAACGTGAGCAGAGCACACTAAGCCCTCGGAGTGCGGATTAGAGTATAAACGGTTTGAGAAAAATCTCTAAGTCCCTGAAGCGGACTAGAGTACTCTGAGTCCCTAGTGTGCGGACTAGAGTATAAATGACGTGACGAAAATCTTTACATCCCAAACTGTGGACTAGAGCATAAACTGTTCGACAAATCTCTGAGTCGCTGGAGTGTAGATTGAAGCATGAACACAAATTGGGCGCAAGTCGACAAGGGAAGAATAAATCTAAGTCACTAAAATGCAGAGTGACATTTAAACATCGATAAATAGAGGAATGGATTCGGACCGTTCTCTATTCCGCAAACTTTGGTCTGAAATCGACAGGAGTATTAACTTGTTAGGGATGGAGTTCGACCATCCAACTTACAGGCTGGCCAAACCAATGCAGGGAGCAGGAGTACAAATGACTAAAAGTTGAATACTATTGCTCATTATAGCTCTAGCTTGGCGTTCTTTACAACTTAAGGCAACGATCGCAAGGATGACTCAATACTGAACCAATTGAAATGGAATCCAAAGCTACGGGTGACCGACTATATCATACCTTAGATCGGGGGTCAATATCGATTGGCACCAAGCACATACGAGTGTGAGCCGAGTGTCCCTTGAAAAACTGTGACCAGTGTTGGAAAGGAGAGTAAACCACGAAGACTTGGTTATTAATTCTCCAGCACCCCCCTTCGATCCATCAGGAGGAGTATGAAACTAGATGAGGATGACCCGACTACTTTTGAGCCAACTTTACCCTGAGACCTGATTACAGAACATGAACTAAAGTGGATGTAGCTGACCGTCTATTACCCAACTTACGCCCATAAACTGAAGACGCATTGGAGTATTCCCTTTGGAATGAAAAACCATAATACAATCAAGGATAGGCGAGACTCAACCGACGAATCAACGGGAAAGAATGTAAAGCTAAAGTGGGCATGACTAGCCTTCTTACTTATCGGTATACCCCAGACTTGGGGGCATGAGCAAGAAGCACGATGAATGTGAACCGACTATTCACCGATCAACCCTATGCCTTTGGAGTTTTGGTGGGAGTATAAACATAGCTAGGACGAGACTCAACCGTACATGCAGTACATTTGTCAACCCAAGACTAGGAGCAAAAGCATGATCATCCAAAGACTGCCTACGATAGCTCAATATTGAAACTTATATATAGTGTTTACAACTATTCAAGGCTACGACCGAAAGAATGCGTAGTGATAGAATCATTAAATCGATGCCTAAGCTCATTGGCAACTGTCTATCACTCCATCCAAAGGATGGATAAAAGATTATGAATGCGCTGAATGATATTGCATTACTCGATTATACAAGCAACTCTAAACTCAAAGCAAGACCCAGCTATGCAACTTCACGCAACTCGAGGTTGACCCCTGCTCGACATTTTCTTCAACGTGCTTCTAAGCCTGATCTTTGGCCATTTTTAGATAATCGATTAGAGCATTCAAAGCCCTTCATTGTCAAACTTAATAACTCATGACAAGACTCTAGAATTCGACTAGAGCAACCATCAAGATTGACCATCCCAACCATATTTCACATTGAATGTTACACAAAATAGTTATATCTAAACTCAAAGAATCCGAGATTACACCCTCTAAGCTGATAGTCGACATTACAACCAGCCATGGCTACCCTTTCCGGGTGCTAAATATTGGATCATAGCCTAGTGCAATGATGGTAAAAGGATTAGTTGGATTTTTCTGAATAAATGATGATATGTTCCTCTGGACCCATTCTAACATGCACGTGTGATTTCACCGACTATCACGAACCATGCATTGGATATCGACCCGAAGTTACAAAAGCTAGCGTAATGTCTATTGATTTTATCATGAAAGCTCCACTCTTACTTTTAGGCTCACCGCATTAACGTCTATGCCTACCAGCCATTGCGACTGGGCATAAAATGACCTGATACGTCTGAAAGACTACTTAAATAGAATATCGTACTAACCCAATTCGATATCACTTATTTCCCTTATAGGGCTATCCAAGACGGAAATTAGTAGATCTCATATCTTAATTCGCTACATCTGACGATTACTCAAAGAGTAGTGATGAAACAACCAACAGATGGAAAATGTACGTAGATGAAACATCCAATGATTAATGTTATAGCACATGAGTCGTGTTAATGACTCCTGTGGAACGATCGATCTGCTACGTCCTGAAACTCGATTCCTGTTTAACAAACAACAATGCATAGTATAAAGCCTCGACCGCCAGCCTCAAACTTGCTAGAGAACTTGGAGTGGAAACTTTACATATCTTTTGTGATTCCTGATTGGTAGCATGCAAAGTTAGGAAGTTAATCTTGCCACAGGACATTGTCTTGCTCCTTATCTCGGCCAGTTCCATAAGTTACTAGCTAACTTCACATGTTACATCACTACACACATTCTCATCGAACGAAATGAAAAGAGTCAAGTTACTGGCTAGGTTGGCTAGTTTCAGGTACGTACAATGGACATCCTTTGTTCCAGTTGAAATACTTAAAATTCCAAGCGTTGACGGGTGGAGATCAGCTAGATCTTAGAGATAGAGCCAAAAAAGGGCCACGGTTGATTTCTATCAAAGACTATCTACAATGAGGAGTTCATACTGAATAGAGGAATGGAAAGCGATAAATCCACCTCAAAGCTTCATTCCTAGTCATCAAGAAGAAGTCATGTGTGGAAAGGAGTTCATCCTATGCCTCGATGTATCACCCATGATGAAATCAAACAAGTATTTAGAGAAGTTCATGAAAAAAATGCAGCGATTACACGAAAGGGCAAACCCTGACAAAGAAAATTCTATGCTATGAATTTTATTGGCCAATTATCAATCAAGATGCGATTGAATATGCTAGACAATGCGACGAGTGCAAGATGTTTGCAAAAAATCCAGAATCTCCATCGATGGAAATTATTCAAATGGCTAGTCCATAGCTGTTTGCTACTTTGGGGGCAATGACATCATCGTCTTCTTGCCGGTCCTAAAGGTGGTGCAAAATACGCCATCATAGTAGTTGATTACTTCCCCAAATTGTCAGATGAAGAACTTTTAACCACGATCAAGAAGAAGAAAATAATCAACTTTATTGTCCGTAATGTTATCCGCACTTATGACCTTCCACGAACAATTATAACTGGTAATGAAGCCCAATCCGACAAGGCTAAATTTCAAAACTTCTTCTGCCAGCATCATATTGGAAAGAAATTTGAGGTATTTACTCACCCTTAAGCAAGCTGATAGGTTGAGATTGTGAACAAAATCATAAAGTGTATTCTAAAAAGAGGTTTACAAAAGGCTTAGAAAAGGCTAGAGGTAAATAGGTGAATAAGCTACTACTAGCATTATTGGCTTGCAGAACCACTGCGAGTCTGCAACTTGCCATACTCCGTTCACCTTTGCTTACGGCTCCGAGGCCGTCATCCGTGTAGAACTTGAAGTCACCTCTCATCGAGTGTCTAACTATAACCCTTATTTCACAAAAAAGAAACAAACATGGAACTGTAATTGAATTGCAATTAAACTAGATGGAATTGGTGATGATTTATGAGCATATAAAATGCATCCGAGAGCTAAAGGCAAGAACATGTACCCTAAACGTTCCTTTGTATATTCAAAAAAATCGATTTCTTGAAATCGATAAAATTTGATTTTTCGCTTAGAATTATTAAAAAAAGATTAGATTAGATAACTGAGGCTTACTAGTCATGTAGAACTGGACACGGATGGCCACTGATCGAATGCAATCCCGGATTTATACTATTGAGAATCAATCAAGCATTTGACAACCAAAGAGGGATACGACACTTTGGGAAGATGAAATTGAAGGATAACGACTATTTAGGGAACATGATGGATTTCTTTATGGAGACTTTAACTTGTTTCGATTCAAAGCATGTCAGGTACGCAACAAGACGTACTTTGGGAGGAAAATATTATTTGGCCTTTTAGCCCGGTTATTCAAAGGTGATTGCGAGGATCAGACTTGACTATTGATGAGAAAGATGGCCATGAGATGACAATAATATGACCAGAGCATGATATCCAAACAGTTATATCCAGCCCAGGGCAAATAAGATCAACAGATAGGTGATATAGGATGTCAGAATGATGAAGGTTAGCTTGGTGGAATAGGCATCGTCATAGATGTTTGATAATTTGAAGAGTGTATAAGTGAGGTCAGCATAGTGTGTTAGGCTGAGCTTTTCTTATGGTGGGCCCAAGTGGCCAAAAGGGTCCAGGCTTGAAGATGTTAGTTAGGCTAAAGGCTACCTTCGTCTATAAATACCGGGATATGGGGCCATTTTTAGGATCTCTCTGGCTCTCTCTTTTTATGGGGGACTTCATCATCTTTCTTCTTCCTACTACAAATATTCTGTCATGGCTATTATTCTTATAAACTTGTATCAATGGATTCTAGCCAATCGGTCAACTCATGTAATTGTAATTAAATGAAGAATAAATAAAATTTGAAGTGGATGTAGGCCGAGATTGCTGAACCACCATAAAATCTTTTTGTCAATTTACTTTTATACCTTGTTCTCTAGATTCCATTAATTCTCCGATGTCCATGATATTCTACGGGTGTTAGTGACCAATTTTGGTGCTAATAAATATCGTAAAGTTCAATTATTAAAATTAGAATAATAGATTTGGTATTCAACATGCTCAAGTTAATTTAGATTTACTCACAAAATTATTGCTCGATAAGACTTAGTGTTTGGTACTTATGTATTGAATAGAAAATTCTAATCAATGATTTAAAGTAAGCCGTTTACACATATTAACCAAAAATGCCTCATAGTCAGTGGGCGAGATATTGGGTTTGTGATTCTTTGGATATGATCCAAGAAATGATACGAACGTAACATTTTATAAGCATTAAGATTGAATAAGTATTTTGATAGAAATATCAAATAATTTGATTTTCAATCAAAGTGCAGAGGAAGCGTGTGTTCATAAGAAAGAACAATGAAAGATACATTGATATTTCTAAACTATAAGTAAACAACCATTGTTGATTTTAACAATATGCTTATAGTAAAATCAACTTTAATTGTTTTAATACTCAATTTTGGATTGTAAATGATGTCTTTTATGATGAGCATAAAAGATATAGGGATTGTCCTAAAACGCTATACAAGAGCCCTATTAAAAAGAGAACATGTAAGTTGGATTCCTTATGCATTAGCAATAAGAATTATTATACAGGTTATGTTGTGTATGATATTATGTTTTGTTTATGTATTTAATACATGGAGCAAATATAAAATCCAAATTGATATCGCTAAATGGTGGTTTGAGGTGTTCGCGCGTATTTATGAAATACTAATGAATTGTTTTATTGATGGAACATTTGGACACAAATTTTATAAGTGATACTGATTATAATATGTCAATGATAAAATTCAAGTTAAAATCTTTAATTTGAGAATGTTTCAAGATAAAGGTGATTGTGGTCGATTCAACGAAATATTGAGAACATTAACTTGAATAGCGCTACAATAAACCAATGTATATAGATGCACAAATTTATAATTGAGCTAAAGGTGATTCCAAATGTTGAGATGTCACGATCGAGCGATCTTCGACCCTCGAAAATCAACACGAATACGTTCACTATATAGAGTATCGAGCAATCAAGTGCGGGAAATACTAGGTTGTTAAGGTTTAAGAAGAAGAAAAAAATAGAAGAGGAGTGGAAAAATAGCATAGAATCTCACATTCGTAGCGAAACAAAATATAATATACAATAACAGCATTTATACAAAGAGAGCTATAACTGCTATTATACAGACAAGTTATCAAAGTACAATTACCAATATAAAAATCTGGACAGTTATAATAACTTGTCCCTAATGCTGAATATACCGCCTACAATACACAGCGGAATAAGTTCAAATACATGCAATACGTCTCCGCCATCCAGCTTGTCTCCTAAGCTCCAAAGCATCCTAACTTGAAAACTGTAATACTCAGTCTGACCTAAGTATTACAATAAAGTAACACCCAAGTCTGGCTGGAAACCAGCATGAGTAAAACCCACTTAATCTAAAATACTTAAGTTATGAAAAATCTTTTGAAACCATGGTAACTCATACAAACCAATGAGTTTTATCCAATTATCACTAAGACAGTTTGCAGAAATCCATCGATTTTACAATAATGTCTAGATATAATACTTATTTAAAATTGTCAAATTTACTTATTTAAAATTGTCAAATTTACTTATTTTATTCAATTCCATCTTATTAGACTCTTTAGTCAAAATTATAAAGGTTAGTAGTTATTATCAAATCCAAATGGTTCCTGATAACACTGATATCCAATTCTGGTCTCTTCGAATCGAAGCGATAAATTTAAAAGGCTAAATTGTTTAAAATAAAAATTTATATTCAGGGTGACAATATCCACATATGGGATTATTATAAATTTTCATTTCAAATAAAACATGTCATCATTTTAATCTAACTATTTTAACTCCTCTGACCACTTGATGGCACAGACAAGAATAAATTGAAATAACTATCCATTAGGATTAAGCCAAGTTATTGATTGTTACTAATTTAACGACCGATAACCAATATAAAAAACAATTCACACATCATGATTTAATTAATTTTAATCAACCGAATCCATTTACATTATTAATCCAAAATAATTATAAATTAAAGAAATTATGGGTAAATTTATTTTTAGTTAATTAAATTAAAAACTTTATTTAATATCTAAGTTATTAATTTACACATGATCAAAAACAATTAAGAACTTGTTCATTAACTCACTTCAATTATGATACTTAATAAGCCCCATATTAATTTAACGAAATAAATTCAGATTTGTAAAGCTAGATGAGAGGACTAAAATACGAATTTCTTAACTACTTGATTTTAAATGAAAAGAAAATGCTTTTAAAGCAAAGGTTTATGAACCTAAATATTTCCAAATTCCCTTTTCCTTTCTTTTCTTTTCTCTTTCCCTTTTTCCCTTTTCTTCTCCATTTTTCCTTTCCTTTTTCTTTTTCCCTTCTTCCTTTTCCCTTTTCTCTTCGTTTCTCTTTCCTTTTCTTCCTCCGACCTATTCCACCTAGCCCATTCTCTTATTCCCCTTCTTCTCCTTTTCCCTTCAACCCCCAGTGAAATGCATGTAGACGTGCACGTACATGCACGTTCCATCTAATTACTGTAGTTCAACGTCGACCATTCCTAGACTTCGCATACGACCTCCACTCCATGTCCCCTCATCCAGAAACACGCCAATGCCTCCGATTGGCAATTCGAACCCAACATCGAAACCTGCAACCAACCCAAACCAACACAACCATCTCGCTGCGCCACCACTGTATGCCATTCATCACCAAACCTTACCTAAAGCGTCGCCGTCGCCTACTCCTCCTTTTCCCCCAGGCGCGCATGCCTTCGACTACCCCACACCGTCGTAGTCGTCTCTAAACTGAGCCCTACCACAAGCAAACCCTAAACCATAAAACGATCTCGACCGGCCAAATCACGCAATGGAAAATCGTCCAACTATTTTTCCCATGTTCGCCAACGTCAGCCCTTGCTCCATGACCAACGCGGAGCCTCATTATCAATTTGATCACCAAAAATTGACATTTCCCCCAACATCGATTAACTCTCCCCTTCTCCTTTCATACCCCATTTAAAATCACCATAACACTCATAAAAACCATCATTTCCAACAGAGATCACAGCTATATAACCCATTGATCAAGTTATGGAAGTTAAATTTTTGACCAGGAGTGATATATTCACTGCAAAATAGAAACTTTCGGGATCTGCTTTACAAAATTGAGTGGAACAAATTTTTAAATGATCTTCTTTGAAAATCAGACACGTTTTCTTTTGGATTCAAGTTTTAAAAGTGCTTGTGTGATGAGATGTTGATTTTTAAAGTTCAAGAGCTTAACTGTTTTAAGAAAATATACATGAACAGAGTAGCTTTAGGAAGATGTACAGTGTCGATGGCCTGATCATGGTGAACCCGTAACATACACATGCATGTTACCCCACAATACATAAAATTTTGTCATGAAAACAAGATTCACCCATTTTATCATAGAATATATATATATATATATATATATATATATAAATTAATTAACAAGATAAGTACGTACTCACCATACATAAGAATAGAAGAACACTTCTATCTTTTGCTTCTAACTCTGGCCACTTGATCTTTTATTTTCTAAATGGTGGGACATAAGTTGTTTTTATTTAAATAGCAATACTTTGTTAATATTTTTTTTATGTATGAACAAGAAACACTCGGCCTGTATATATAAAGAGAAGGTGGAGTGTACAAGGTAAGCTATACGTGGCTGAAGCTTGTGTGCACAGGCTTTTCATATCTATTTTTTTTCTTTTTGGTGATTTGATAAAAAGGGGCTGATTTGATTTTTTTTAATTTAGATTTGATTTGTGGTCTGATTTGATTTATTATGTGGATTAGATTTTATATTTGACTTGATTTTTGTGTGTGATTTGAATTTGAAATTGGTCATGATCATGCCTTCTTGCATATATACATTTATATGTATATATATGTATATAGTTATGCATATATCCTATTATACTTGCATTTATACATATTTATTTTATACATTAGATATACACAATATATATATATATATATATATTTCCATATGTATTTGTATTTGTTATTGTCATGCATATATATATTTATACTCATACATATTTTCATTTACTTATATATATATATTTTGAAAATTGGTTAATATTATAACTTTAAAACAGGATGTGCGGCCCAAAGCCTTTTACACCAATCGATTAAAATCAGTTTTACAAGACAAGAATGCAACACGAAACTAAAAAAACCTAAAATTTCCTCTCATGGCGGCTTCCAACTCGCTTCTCCATTTGAATTGAGCAACTCCTTCAACATCTCCAATTGTCATACTTCTTGTGCCGTTGTAGTGGTAAGAATTCTCTTCGGAATCTGACCAATTATTAAGCTTACATCTCTATTGATTTGATTCGTAATTGCTAATACATCTTTGTGTCTATTATTGAGAATAAATTCAAATTGAACAAAACAATTTTAAATTCAACTTTTAAAAGTTCTATTATCTCCAGTATTAT
The DNA here is from genome assembly GCA_030765085.1 of Allium cepa. NCBI lineage: Eukaryota > Viridiplantae > Streptophyta > Magnoliopsida > Asparagales > Amaryllidaceae > Allium > Allium cepa. The sequence continues at coordinate 33,540,679 of CM060929.1, forward strand.
CAATATAAATTTTCTAAGCTTTTAAAATATTTTTAACAAGTTTGGAACATCCAGATTCAATAATTTTTCTCAATTTCCAATTAGTAAATTCAAAAATTTAATTGCCAAATAAACAGTAATATTTGAAATTCAAGTTAAACCAACTTTAAAAATATTTAAAATCAATTAACTATTTCAATTTCAAATATTAAAAAATTTCGGGTCGTCACATACTTCCCCCTTAATAGAATTTCGTCCCCGAAATTACTAGTTAAGAAGAATGATCCATCACCTGATAACTATTTCCCAACCTAAACAGTTTTTAACAATACCCAAATCTATCTTTTTAATAAAGATTATAACCCTTACTAACTTTCCAAACCTCTTTTATTAGATCCAACCAATATCATTTTTTTCAACGATTCAAATTTAAATCTTAAATTATCCAAATTTTCTCATAAATTTTCTAATTCTCTAGATTTTCGAAAAATTCGCCAGTGTCTCCTTTGCACGGCTAGCTCGGTACAACTACAAAATGCCACTACGGGCCCCCAGATTTCAAAAGAAAACAAAACGCCAAGTGGCTAGACCATAAAATCATCAAATTTCATACAGAAATTTAAATATACCTTTTTGTTGAGTAATTAAATCTATCTTCTGAAATCAAAAATCCAATTCCCTTTTCCATTATAACATCTGTATATACTACTTAACACTAATGTCCAATTACAAATTTCAAAATCATTTTATACATTTTTTTACAAAAGTTTCGACATCTATTTCATTCAAGCCCGTACGATGTACTTATATCATTCGTACGCAATACCAAATCCGATTGCTCACTCGATCACACAATTTCACTTCCGAATTAGTATAGTCCACCCGACTTCCTTGTGCGGACTCAGATCTGGTTTCTTGATTAGAAACCATCATTCTCCTTGCATAGCCAGCCGTAAACTATGATAGAGAATTTCCAGAATCAACCAAAAATCCATATCCAGAGTTCGCCATTGAAAATCGGGTAAAAAAATTCCAATTCGGATCGATATAACTATCTCGAAATTCTGTGCTCGAATTCTGGAACGAATTGCTATTAATAAAACAATATAAGTACATACCACGTATTTATTCCAATTGATTATTAGTTATATCAATTCTCTTTTATTCACATTTATATTGATTTTTATCCAAAATTTTCATTTCCCGCACTTTTATTTACTTTATTCAAATACTTACTTAGTACTTTTTCCCAAATCCATATTTTACTTAAGAATTTCACCATTTTTTTCTTAAGTTCAATTTAAGTATTTTATACACTCTTATATTTATTTTCTACTTCATCACTTTAGATTTGCGTCCATTTATATTCACTTGCATTTTAATTTCATTTGAATCCAGTTTATCTAAAAATTATGAATACTGAATTTTTATCAACTATCCTTCATTCATATCTAATCCATATCATCATTTTATTTGACTCGAATTTTCAATCCCATTTTAAATTCAATTTTTTCTTCAATTCTTAGTTTATTTCCAAATAAATATTGAATTCTATTCACCCTTTCTCAAACCCATTTCTTTAATTAGTTCCACTTACTAGTTTATTTTAAATTCCAATACATTTTATCTCAAACCATTTTCAAATAAGATTCCAGAGTTTAAATAATCACTTAAGCATTTGAAAAATCATTTTTTGAAATCAATTATATCCAAATCAAACTATTTCAAAATTAAACTCAATTTCGCAAATATTCCCTATTCAAAACATTCCGGTAGCAATTCCTCCCTTGGAAACTCTAAAATGAACACCGATGATATCGCGATCATCATTAGAATTATTTTCTAACGACTGAAAAGAGTTTAGTGCTTTCATCCCTTCAAAAATATTTTTTCAAATATTTTTATATTCCAAATCCTACCAGATTTCATATCCAATTCAAAATTATTTCCTAAATAATTTCATCATATTTTCCCCAAAACCTTTGAAAACCATTTTCAAACTCAAAGGAATTTAATTTCTTTTAAAATTTTAATCCAAATGCTTTTAATCTATTTTCAAAATTTTTCTCTCGAATTCTATTTCAAATTATAAATCACATTTACAATTTACATTTTCAAATCCCATTTGTATATGAATTTATATCTTAACCTTTGGTTATGATTTCAATTCCTTATTCAATTTTTACACAACAATGATAAAAATTTAATATTATCACTTCCTAACAACTAAGCAACCATATATAACTATAATAATTTACAAAAAATTATTTCTTTTGTTGTAACAACCCGCATATTTATCGAGTTTGTATTTAAATATTTTATTTAAATATTAACTCGTTAATCGGATTTTGGTCCGAAAAGCTACTTTTTGCAAACGGTCAAATTAGGACTCGAGACCACTTCCATTGAGTTCGAAATGTCGTTTACAACTTTTTAAGTATAAACATCGATAGGTTTGGAGTTAGTGAAATTTCACTAACTTTTCCCGCTTTGGACTTTGGGTTAGTTTAGCCTATTAAGCCCAAGTTCCAACCCTCTTCTCCTCACTCTTCATAAATTTCCTAACTAATCAAGCTTTGGCATTAATGGTGGAGGGAATGGGAAATTAAAACTCCAAGCACAAATTCAATTGCAAATCCAACATTCAACTCCAAATTCAAGTAGAAGATATTGGATTCAACCTTTGGATTGCTTCTCCTTGCTTTCAAGCTTCATCTTCATAAACTTTAGTGCAAAGGTGAGATTTTTATCTCACAATTCTAGTCTATAACTATCTTGGGTTGTTGGGAATGATTCCCTATCACTTTAGCATGCATATTTGCTTTTGATTTGGATTGGATTGGCGAAAAAACTCCGATTTTTGGCGTTATGGCGAAATTTCTGCATTTAGGTCGTTCTGGCCATTTTAGGTCGTTCGGAGTTAGGTCGTGTGGATCTTAGGTCGTAGGTCGCGTACGAGATAGCTCCTAGATCGTTCTGGCCACTTTTCGTGTGTTCGGAGTTAGGTCGTTCACGACCTAGTACTTAGGTCGCTCGTGAGTTGGTGGCGTAGGTCGTAGGTCGTTTAACTCTTAGGTCGTTAGGCCTTGTGTGTGGAGTTAGATCGCCTGCTTTCCTTAGGTCGTAAGTCGCGTGTGCTTTAGGTCGCGCACTTTCTTAGGTCGCGAACCCTTTTAGGTCGTTGACCACGCTAGGTCGCTTGGCCCCTTCACTGCTTAGGTCGTTAAACCCTTCCTCTTTTGGGTCGCTCCCCTTTGTTTCTTAGGTCGTTATGGCCTTAGGTCGTGACATTTATAGGTCGCGGCAAAGTTAGGTCGCTCGACCCATGTTGCCGTTAGGTCGCTCGATCCTTGTTGCCGATAGGTCGCGTGCTTTCTTAGGTCGCGTACCTTTAGGTCGCGTGTCCCCTCTACCCCAGTTAGGTCGTATGACTCAGCATCGTTAGGTCGTTCGACCTATCTTGCACTCTTAAGTCGTTGCTTCCTTTCTCCTTAGGTCGCTCGACCTCCTTACCCACTAGGTCGCGCACTTAGTTAGGTCGCTCAGCTATTGTGTTAGGTCGCGTGAACCCTTAGGTCGTTAGACCTCATTTTGCTTTAGGTCGTAGGCCTCTTGCCTTCACTTAGGTCGTACCGTTTTGTCGGGGCGCTGCCCCGCACCCCGCCGGGGGCGCTGCCCCCTGGACCCCCGCGGCCTGACCGGGCAGGTCGAACCCCGTAAGCGGTGGCGTTGCCCCCGCACCCCCACCTTGGGGGGTTGCCACCCCCCCTGGACCCCCCCTCCGAAGGGGATCTTATCTGAAAAACATTGAGCTGATTTCCTTGGATTTTATTCGCATCTCCGTATGCGATCTTTGTGACTGGTTGTTTCTACACTTGCTTATGTGTTTTGTCACTTTATAATATAAAGGTTTCAATACTAGTAGTAAATATCAAAACTCTTTTAACAAACAATTTCAACTCTATTTTTAATAACAAAGCTCTTTTCTTAAACCGTTTTCCAATCTATTAGTATATACAAGCCTTTACCTCACTCGGATGAGAAATCTAATTAAACGACTTAGTAAAACAAGTGGTATGAAACGCTTGCGTTCACTTCGTCGGTTAATTCTTGGACTTGTTCGATTGAACCTCTTGTGACAATTTTATTAGTGAAGATTTACAGTTTGTTCGTAAATATTTAAGTTAAGCAAGTGGTTATGGGACATGACGCTAAACTTCTATATTTACTAGCTTAGTGTAATTGACACTTCTCGTTGATCTTGATGATCGCTTTATGAATTAGACTAGCAATTGCGCGATGTCTCTTTCATTGCAAGGTTAGACTAGACACCACTTGTGTGATTCCATTCACACATACCTTTCTGCTTTTTGGTTAGTCTTGACCTCAATCTGTGTGATTCCATTCACACATGCGGGGTAGCTCCCCTTGGTCTTCGGACCGTCATGTGATAGGCCTCTTTCCCTTTTTATGATTTCTGGATTTCTCGTGTTGATTTCTAGAATTTATGTCATTGACTTGTTATGAGTACAAGTTTAGGGTATGATGCCCTCTTCGAATCTTTGAGAAGATTCTTGTGATATTGATTATCTCTTATTGATTGATCTTCTGTTGATCATTATTTACATACTTATAGTGGTATGTCGTTATGGATGTTTATGTTTATGCCATATCTTTTATGTTATATCATGTCATCTGATATTTATAGCTAGACTGATCCGTTTATTATTTTCTTAAATAATACTCGGGTCAGACCGAGATGTTACATGTGCTTCTGCTTGACTTCTTCCCAGGGATTCATCACTCTGACTTTTGGCTAACTGTTTAGATTAACAGTTTTTGTTGTATACACTTGAGATATAGACTCATGGTTGTATTCTTTTGTATAGCACGTGTTGCTATTCTTTTGTATTATCGTGGATCTTATTGACCACTACTCTGATGTACACTTTCATGTGTTAGTTATATATTCATATCTTCTTCTGCCTTTGTGATATGGATATCTGTGACTGATTTGTGATATGATTATTTCTATGTTTGTTTCCGAAGATTATTTATAGCCACCGTGTGATAAGCAATTACATGGATGGTCGCTCCTCAACAGCCTTATTCTCTGTGCTAGTTGACAGCACTACTCCGGAGTGTTCTTGGCTAGCGTGGGTATAGAGGTGGGGCGTCACATTTGTATACAAAATAATTTGGGTAAAATTATTTCATTTACCCTATCTTAAAACAATACTGTGTCAATTTATCTTGTTTAGGAGTTTAGAAACCCCTATCGATAAAATGCATCCCACATATCGACCAGAATCTATAAACACTCAACTGATAAGTCAACACAATATAATAAATTTTTTTTTATATTCATTAACTAATACGCGCTCATATCTATTACTACACTCAAACTCATTCTAGAGTACTACTGACTCTATCTGTAATGAGTAATTTCCCCACCAAAGCCAAGCTTCTCGCTTAACTTTCAGCTTTGATACCACTTTGTAACGACCTGATTTTTCGACGTCCGAAAATCGGCATCAATACGTCCGTTGTATTAAATGCCGAACAATCGAATGCCGAAAAACTGAACCGTTAGGGTTAAAGAAGAAGAAAGTAGAAAATGAAATAGAAACAATATCAGAATCTCACAATCGCATCGGAACAATATATAATAGATAAATTACTAATCTTTAAACAAAAGAACTATATCTGTTTATACATTACGTCATTAGAGTCATATACAACACAATAGCGGAAAAGTAGCATCATATACGAGTGATACATCTCGTCATCCAGCTTGTCTTCCGATCTCCACATCATACTTTCCTGACTTAGCTCCAGAACGATGACAACCTGACTCTAGGCTGCCCGTGTAGAAAGTTAGAGGCACCCAGAGTTTAGAAAAGAGAACAATAAACTCCGAGTCGGTCAAGAGACTGGTGTGAGATCCTAAAAACAGTTATTTGTACAAAAGAAATAAAAAGAAATCCGTTCATGCTTTTGGAAAATGAAACTACCATAAGGTCTCTCGGCGCACACACACTGCAATCGCACACTTGGGGAAGGTTTCTCCTTATGATAATTAAACATGCTTGATACGCAAAATCCTTTGGATATCATTATTAGTGCATAGCGTGAATTTTTTCTCGAAAGTATAATACTAATCTCAGCCAGCATGCGTACCATTATAGTATGCCTACTATAAATACCATTTAAAAATGGCACATTATATAACTAAAGACCGTACATGGATCGTATTTGATTATTTGGATTTACAACAAATGGTCAAGGCTAAGGAACTTTCTTTATCCGAATGGGTACGCCTCTGGAGGGACTCCCTGAGGACCTTTCTGGATCTCTGCGAACACAAGGCGGGGTTGCCTCTGTAACTAGGTAACTAACTATCACAAGTATCCACCCCTCGGTCGTAACCGACCTTTACCGAGGCGCTTCACTTCCAACAACCACATAAGTAAATATCTGGGCTCCATACTAGAATACCACTTTTTATCCACACAAGTTAAATATCTGGGCTCCATACCAGAATACCACTTTTTATCCAGAAGGAAACATATATACCCTAAGGGGCGCGACCGCCATAACCTTGCCACATCCTTCCTGTTTCGACCATTTCCGGGGTGTGAGGTTCGTTGAAGTGTCGTCCCACAAAGCAAAAGCCATGCTTCAATCAATCAATGATCAACACTTAGCATGCCACATAACCAAAATGGGAATATATCACTAGTAAGTATCAACTACATAACCTCTAAGCTCGTATGTCTCAAAGAAGGGTGTTAAGCTAAGAGAATAAATTCTCCGCCACCAATAGAATGTATTTGGTAGAAACCAGTTTCATATCTCAAAGTATAATGTTAGACATACATCCATACAAGTCCATCCCGGGTCTGAACGGAACCGAAGGCACTTCGTCCAATAATGGAAAGAAGTCCTTGCAAATCCGGATATTCCCTAATCACGTCCGGACTCCCCATCACGTAGGGTAATCTATATACCGAAGCAACTCAGTGCAGAGACAATCGACATGCAATCCTTCCATTTTTGAAAATACCCGTTCTTCAACACCGTCTTCAAATGCAATCCCATTTCGTCGTATCATTATTCGAAATGGGTTTTATGACTCAATGTCCTCTCCCGGCTAATCCGAATAATGAGCGCTTATTTTAGAAACAAGTGGATAAATTCAGATCTAAATCAAGTCACAATAAATTTCCATTTTTGATCCTTTAAACAAAAGATCCATCATTAAGATTCGATGTGGTTTTTGGATAGCCAATTGGAATCCGACCCACGGTCGCATCAAATTCAAATGCCATCGTAAATGCCAATATTGATAGTCGGTTATTTAACTATCAATTAACATCCATAAACAACCATCAGATTTAAATATTTTCCCCAAATTATTTATTTATTTATTTATAAATATCTTTGTAAGATATATTCCACACTTCAACCCTTTGAAAACAATTTTCAAATCACTTTCCTTCCACGAAATAAATTTCAAATATTGTTTGTTTCCACTGAAAATTTGCCAAGTCCGAATACTTTAAAATAATTTAGATCACTTATCCAAATATATACTTGGAAACACTTAAAATAAAAACTATTTTAAAGCATTTATTTAAAATATTAGATATGAAATATTATACTAATATCTCATATAAAACTTAAGCCCAAGCTAATTCCTAAAATAGAATTATTATATAGAGTATAATTATCTAAATAACCATCTTCTAAATCAAATACTAGTTAAATCTTTAAAATAATCATTTTTATGATTAACTTAACAAATCTTTACTTTAAAAATTTAGAAAAACAATTTATGAAAATAATTTCTCCAAAACATTTTTTAAAACCAACTTTAGAACTTTTAATTTATTCTTAATAGCTACTTTGAAAACATACTCGGCTTTCCAGAAAAATACAATTTTCATTCCAAAATAATCCATTTAAATCAATTAATAAATCCTTCTCGATTTATCTCAATTTACATCTGAAATTCGTAAATTTTCTTTTCACACTTTTAAAAATAAACTAATATTTGTTTTTAAAACAAATTACTCATTCCTTTATAAATTCCATCGTGAATTTATATTTCCAAATATTCACTGATATCATATTCTGCTTTATTAATTCGGTTTATAAATTCCATAGTCTCATCCTTCTTTAAAACACAGTTTCAAACACTAAATCAATTTCCAAATCGATTTCCAAAATTTACTTTTAAACACTAAATCAACTTCCAAATCGATTTCCAACATTTACTTTCAAACATTAAATCGATTTCCAAATAGATTTCCAAAATTTACTCCATTTAAAAATTACTCCTTTACTTATTCAAATTTATTTAAAACCCATTAATCCAATATTCACACCTATATATGATTTAAATTCCATTTAAATCAGAAAAACCAATTTCATACTTGATTCAAAATTCTCCCTTTATTTTTCCCAAACCATTTAAAATCCATTCCAAATACCTTCTTTTAATTTATCCAATTCTCTAAAATTATTTTACTTAAAGTTCTCTACTTTAATTTCCATCCAAAAATTCGATTTTATATTTCTGGTACTTTTAAAACACCAAAATATATTCGGCCAAACCATAGCCTTCAAAAATTTCAATTACCAATATAATCAATCACAGACTATTAATAATCATATTTCAGAATATGAAATAAATTCAAACAATTTGAGGAATCCAGTTGGATCCCTCCAACCTGTTTTCCTGCATCCACAGATGTTAGCATAAAAAATAAAAATACTAATCCCGCTTCAAGGCGGGATATCGCGGTATAAAGGGTCACCCGCTATTATGCGGGGCGCATAAGGTCTCATCTGCTATATAATGCGGGAAATCAATCACTCCAATATGTGTGTGTATGTATATATATACACACACTACTATATATAATATCACCCAATAGGTAAATTATCAAATTCTTCCAAGCACATCCAATAATTTAAATTTAACTATTTAATTTTAACTAGGCAACCAAATGAGTGAGAAGACCTCACCTTTGCTTTTGTTTTGCAATCCTTTCCATTCCAGCTTGTTTTCACGATTTTTAAACCTTTTAACAAACATTATATGATTTTATTAATGTTCGAACTAATCGAACAACTAAATTCCTTTTTAATAATTTAACCAACTAATAATTTAGATTAAACCAATTTTTTCCTTTAAATAACTTAGTTAACAAAAATTATTAAATTTAAAATATACATTTGCTTTCTTTTGAAACTTCATATATGCTTAAAAGAATTCACATAGATTTTAAAAATCTAATTTTCTATATATACTCTTCAACATTTTACCAATTTCTATACTTCCCAAAGTCTCATACATACATATATTAAATTCAAAATAAAATGGGTTTTATATTTTATTGTAACATATATATATATATATATATATATATATATATTTCCATAGTCCTATATGCACGTATATAAAATTTCTGCATCCGATTATATACATAAATTGAAAATTGTATTTATCATCTCATTTTTTTATCATGAATATGTAAATAAAATTGAAAAACTACAAATGTATATATTTTCTTACATCTACATGTGTTACACACACACATGTTATTATATTTTAAACTGAAAAAAAGAATCATGTATATATATATACCTCGATGTTGATATGAAACCACGATGCCCAAACCCGGATCAACCTCGGCCTCGAACCCCATCACCTGCCGCCGCTAGCTCCCCTCCATTCGCGCGTGCGATAATTGCCAAGAACGATATGCCGTTGCCCTCTCCCTTGGAGCCTTGTTCGACAATCGTCGATAACCCTCGCGACTTGCTTAGGCGAGCCGCCGCCGCCACTACCAAACTTCTCGCACTCATGAGCATCAATCTCTTGTTTGATTGATTTATCGGCCATTGAGATTTTCTGTTTGGTTTCGATTTTGATTAGGGTTTTTTTTCTATTTTTTATTTAAATCGAAGAAGCGTCTGCCATTTTAATTTAGCTGGGAAGAAAAAATAAAGATATGGTTTCGTTATTTTTTTTTTTCGATTTTGTTTTGCTTCAAAGTTATAATTTTTTTTATTTTGAAACAAACACATGTAGGATTATACAGAGAAAAGGAAACACGTGTTACAAATTACTATATTAGAGCTAGCTACAGTGTTCGTTTATATTTTATATTTTTAAATTTAAATTCAAATTTAATTCGTCTAGAAATTGCAACTCAAAATTCCAAATTCCTATCGAGGCGTGCCGCTAGCAATTTATAAGGTTATACCCCTATTTCAAATGCAATGGAAAAGTTTTCGAGTCCAAATTCGATGGTATGGAGAAGATAGCATTTTGGAACCACTTTTATATTGAATTTTCGACTTAATTTCAGCGCGTTTAACTATCGTACGACCACACGACAACTTTGAAAACTACAAAAATTGAAATCCGATAATAATACAATATTACAGATCCAAAGAAACTGTTTTCGTCGAATTCTGAGACTGTGCCTCGGAAGGCTATTTTTAAATATCGATTTAAACAATACAAATTCAAACTGAACAAAATAGTTTTAAATTCAACTTTTAAAAGTCTATTATCTCCAGTATTATCAATATAAACTTTTTAAGCCTTTAAAATTTTTGTAACAAGCCAGGAACATCCAGATTCAACAAGTTATCCCAATTTCCAATCATTAAATTATAAAATTTAATTGCCAAATAAACAGTAATATTTGAAATTCAAGTTAAACCAACTTTCAAATATTTAAAATCAACAGATATTTCATTTTCAAATATTAAAAAATTCGGATCGTCACAAAGAAGGAGGAAAACGAGAATTTCTTACATTTTTTATTATTACTGAACGAGAGGCTTCGACCATTAAAATTTTCTTCGTTTGCTCCTTTTTCCACGAAGGTTTGATTGGACATCTTGCTTTTATTTCTTTTCTTTTTTGATCTGAAGTGTGCTTGACAAATGAAGGAAGAATGAACTTTTAAATTTTGAATTTTGACAGGTGTCTTCAGGATGAGCACGTGTCCTAACTGCTACAGTATAATCAATGCAATTATATCATTTATATTTAAATTCAAATTCAAATTTAGATTATCTTCAATGGTAAGCTTAAAACTTTACATCCTATCGAGGCGTGACGCAAGGCGTTTATAATGTTACACCCCTATTTCGAACACGATGGAAAAGGTTTCGAGTCCTAATTCGATAGTATAGAGAAGATAGCTTTTTGAACCCAGTCATTATATTAAATTATCAATATAAATTTCAACGCGTTTACATATCGTACGATCAAACGACAACTCCAAACACTAAGAAAAGTGAAATCCGATAATAATATAATATTATGAATCCAATGGAACTAGTTTCGTCGAATTCCGAGACTGTGCCTTGGAAAGCTATTTTAAATGTCGATTTAAACATTATAATTTTAAAATTGAACAAAGCACTTTTAAATTTAATTTTAACACTTCTACTATCATTAGTATCATCATTATAAATTTTATAAGCCTTCAAATTAAATCTAACAAGCCTGAAATTCCAGATTTCATCTTTTACCCCATTCCCAATTATTAAATTCAATAATTCAATTATCATATGAATGGAGATATTTGAAATTAAAGTTAAAAATTATTAAATATTTAAAATCAATTAAATATTTCAATTTCAATTGTTTAAAATTTCGGGTCGTCACATTCCTCCCTCTTAAAAGAACTTCGTCCCCGAAATTACTAGTTAAGAAGAATGATCCATAACCCGTTAACTATTTCCTAATCTAGATAGTTTTTAACAACTTACCAAAACCAAACAGTCTATACATTTTTAACAACTTCTCAAAACCAAATAGTCTACAGAACACCCAAAACAATCTTTTTATTAAGACACCATCACCCTTACTAACTTTCCAAACTTCTTCCATAGGTTCCAACCAATATCGCTTACTCAACCATTCAAATTTAAATTTAAAACCGAATTTTAAATTATCAAAATTTTCTCAAAATTTTTCTAACTTCCTAAATTTTCGAAAAATTTCGCCAGCGGCTCCTTTCGTGGCTAGACCGGTACAACTACAAATTGCCTCTACGACTCCCAAATTTTAAAAGGAAACCAAAAGCCAAGTGGCTAGACTAGAAAATCATCAAATTTCATACAGAAATTTAAATACATACCTTTTGATGAGCAATTCAAATTTATCTTCTGAAATCAAAAATCCTAATTTCCTTTTGCTTTTAAAGCACCTGTATATCCTACTTAGCAATAATGTCCAATTACAGCATTGAAAATCATTTAAAACATTTCTTTACAAAATTTTCAATATTTATTTCATCCAAGCCCGTATGATGCACACATATCATCCGTAAGCAATATCAATATCAAATCCGATCGCTCACTCGATTACACAATTTCACTTTCGAACTAGTATCGTCCGCCCGACTTCCTAGTGCGGACTCAGATCTGGTTTCTTGATCAGAAAACCGTCGTTCTCCTTATATAGCCACAAATTACGATAGAGAATATCCAGAATCAATCAAAATCCATATCCAGGGTTCGCCATCGAAAATCGAGCGAAAAATCCCAACTCGGATCGATATAACTAGCTCGAAATTCTGTGCTCGAATTCTGGATCGAAAATGCGAATAAAGTAATGTATGTACATCCTACGTATCTAACTCAATTGATAACTAACGATATCAATCCTCTTTTATTCATATTTATTTTGATTTTTACCCACTAATCCACACTTATCATTTCACACACCTTTATTAAACCTTCATTCAAATATTAATTTAGTATATTTTTCCAATACAAAATTTTTCTTAAGAATCTCACTATTTACTTTTCTTATGTTTATTATAAATATTTTACACACTTACATATTTATTTTCACTTCGCTATTTTGGTTTACTATCCATGTTTGGTTACATTGCATTTTCAATTCCATTTAATTCAATTTACCTTCCTAATTTTCAATATTGAATTCTATTCACTTAATCTCAACCCATATTCAATTAACCAATTCTTTAATTAGTTCCACTTACTTATATATTTTAAATCTTGAACACTTTTTATTTCCAAACCTTTATTCACTTCGAAATAATTCTTTCTGCTTCACTTTACTTACCCGAATTCAAACTTAATTCCAATATTCAGTTTCAATTTTCATTTACTTACAAATGTAAATTCACTTGTTCATTCCCCAATTTATTTAAGTAACCATTTCACTTAGTCCACTTAGAATTTTTCTTTATGTTCACTTCTACCTAATTAGATTTAATTACACTCCAATTAAATCTAAATTTTTAAACTTCTATAAGATTTCCAAATTTAATTATTTCACTCACTAATCTCCTTTGATTTTCTTTTCTTAATTGGTTTTCCTTTCTGGTTTATTTCTTCCATACCTACTTTTATTTAATTCAACTTTAATTTAAAATCTATTCCAACAAATTTCAATTTTAATAAGTTACCAAACCCATTTATAATTCCATAAACATTTCCAATTTACTTCCATAATTTTAAACATTTGCTTAAATATTTCAAAATAATGTTTGAAATCAATTATATACATTAATTCATTTATGTATCAAATTTTCCTTTGATATTTAAAACCAAACCCAGTTTTGCAAATAACTTCAATTCAAAATTTGCCGGCAACAGTTCCTCCCTTAGAAACTCGAAAATGAACATCGATGATGTTGCAGTCATTATCGAAGTTATTTTTCAATGGCTGAAGTGAGTTCAGTGCTTTTATTCTTTCCAAAAACCCTTCCTAAATATTTTGAACTTCCAAATATCACCAGATTTCAAATCCAATTCAAAAATATTTTCGAAATAACATCACTATTATTTCTCCAAAACTTTTGAAAACCATTTTCAAATTGAAAGGAATTTAAATTTCTCAAATTTCAAATTCAAAATCCTTTCAATTTACTTTCAAATATTTCGTTGGAATTCTATTTCAAATTATAAATCACATTTACAATTTACATTTACAAATCCCATTTGTATATGAATTTATTTCTTAGCTTTTAGTTATGATTTCAATTTCTTATTCAATTTTTTACACAATAATGATAATGATTTAATATATCACTTCCTAACAACCAAGCAACCATATATAACTATAATAATTTACGAAAAATTATTTCTTTTATATACAAAAATTATTTGGGTAAAATTATTTCAATTACCCTATTTTGAAACAATACTGTGGCGGTTTACTTGTTTAAGAGTTTAGAAACCCCTATCGATGACATGGCATCCCATTTATCGACCAGAATCCATAAACAGGCAACAGATAAGTCAACACAATATAAAAACAGTTTTATATTCAATAACAAATACGCGCTCATATCCATTAATACTCTCAAACTCATTCTAGAGTACTGCGGACTCTATTTCTAATGAGTAGTACCCACCAGAGCCAAGGTTCTCACTTAACCTTCAGCTCTGATACCACTGTAACGACCCGATTTTTCAACCTCTGGAAAATCAACATCAATACGTCCACTGTATCAAATGTCGAACAATCGAATGCCAGAAAATCAAACCATTAGGATTAAATAAGAAGGAGGCAGAAGAAGAAATAGAAATCAACATCAGAATCTCACAAACGTAGCGGAATAATATATAATAGATAAATGACTTATCTTTATACAAAGAAACTGTAACTGTTTTATACAATACATCATTAGAGTACAACATCAAACAATATACACATAGGATAGCTATGATAACTTGTCCACATAATAACTAAATGCACAGCTTATACTGCACAGCAGAATATACATCAAGTACGTGTGATATGTCTCGCAATCTAACTCGTCTCCTGAGCTCCACAGAAGCCTTTCCTGTATCTACACTCGGTCTGACCCGAGAATTATAGGTAAATAACACCCGAGTCAGTCTAGAAAACCAGAGTGAGAAAACACACTCAATTGGATTATTAAAGTTTTTAAAATCCTTTGAAATTAAAGGTATATCGTAAGACCACGCCACAAATAAACATATTGGCTTTTACCTTACGATAACCAAAACATTTTTATCAAATCCGTTTGATATTATAATAGTGTCTATAGAAAGTAAAATAGAATCTAGTTGAAATGCTTGCATCTAACGTTTCAGCATAGTTGGACACAATCAAAACTGTACAGGCGCTTATTGGAGATTGGATTCCATACAATAGCAGGGCTACTGGGGTACCACCCATCACAGTACGTGGTCTAGATCACCGTAGCGAGGTTCCACCCCGATCCCCTGCTACACAAGACCGGAGCTACCCCTTACTGGATAGTCCGAATAAGATCACCCCACGGTTGCCGCAGTTGAGATCAACAACCGCCCACACAGCCGAATAAAGGGGACCTCTAGACATGGATGACTTTATCCTAATTGGTTGCTAACCACTTAGCCTTGCGAGCATCTCCCCTGTTTTAGCCATTCTTGGTTGATGAGGCTCAAGGCTATGTGTTACCCTTTCAGCACACATTTGCTTAGAGTGCTCATCATCCTCTTGACGATGTTCTAATAGCATTCATCCATACAAATCCGTTTCGGGTCCGAACGGAACAGAAGGCTCTATTTCTACTACATCCATTTTGGAATCACCCTCAGGATTAGTAGTGATTAGCCCTTGCACTTCACTGCTCCATCTTCGACTCCAAGCTCTTGTCTTCCTCACGAAAACATTCAAACCGAATCGAAGTGGTTTTGGGAAATTATCCCGATCTCGGTTTCTTCGAAATGATCAGCGCATTTGTCAATATTGATAGTCGGTTATTTAACTATCATATAATATCCACAAACAACCATCGGCCTTAATAATTTCAAAATTGTTTATTTCAAAATATCTTCGCAAGATATTTTTCTACACTTCAACCATTTGAAAATAGTTTTCAAAACACTCTTTCTCTCACGGAATAAATTCCACCCAACTGTTTTCTTTCCACTGAAAATCACCAAGTCTAAATACTTTAGATTTTAAAATAATTCATACCACTTTATCCAAAAATATATATTTTAAAACGTTTAATATAAAAACTGCTTAAAACACTTTATTTAAAATATTAGTTATGAAACTTTATAATAAACTTCTCATGTAAAATTTAATCCAAAACTAATTCTAAAATAAAATTACTAGATAGGGTATAATTATTAAATAACCATCTTTTAAAAGCTACCTTGAAAACAAACTTGGCTTTCCAAGGAAATACACTTCCCATTTCCACACCTTTCAAAATAAACCACTATTTATTTTAAACAAATCAACCTTTCCTTATAAATTCAAGAATTCTCATCTTGAATTTAAACTTCCAAATTATCCTTTGATAAATATTTCACTTAATTTATAAACCCCACTTATAAATTCCATAATCTCATTCTCCTTTAATTCCAGTTTCGAACACTTAATCGGTCTTCAAATCGATTTTCAAAATTAAGTCTATTTTAAAATAAACTCCTTTACTTGACCAAATTTATTCCACATTAACTCCTATATTTATGATTTAAAATCTTATTTTAAACTGAAATATCCACTTCATACTTCATTCAAAAATCTTTTTAGTTCTTTCCAAACATTTTAAATCTTAAATTTTAAAAATAAATTCCTTTTAGATTTTAGACAACATCATTTAAGTCTCCAATACTCTTTTATTTTCATTTGTTTAAAATCTCTATCTTCATTTCCTTACTCAGAAACTATTTAATAGAATTTAAAAACCTAACTTTTGTACTTTCCAAATTCAATCTTTAATTTACCCAATTCGCTAAAATTATTTTACCCAAAAATTTCCCTTTTTATTTTCTTTAATATATATTAAACCAAGCCATAGCATTCAATGGTTTTCAATTCCCAATAAAATCAGTATAATCGTCGCAGATTATCATATAAATTACATCGCTGAATACAAAATAAATTCAACATTTTGAGGGATCCAGATCCCTCCGACCTATTTTCCTGCATCCACAGATGTTAGCATAATATAAAATACCAATCCCACTTCGAGGTGGGATATCACGGTATAAAAGGTCATCCGCTATTATGCGGGGCGCATAGGGTCTCATCCGCTATATAATGCAGGAAATCAATCACTCCAATATATACATGTATATACACTATTATGTATAATATCACATCCAGTCAATTCAATCATTCGACCAATAATTCAAATTTAATTATTTAAATTTTAAATAGTAATCGAAATGAGTGAAATTAACTCACCTTTGGCTTCAGTTTGCAGTCTGATCCAAACCGGCTTGTTTCTCCATTATTATTTTTGACCTTGTATAAACATTAGATGATTTTTATTAATATTAGAATAAATCAAACAATCTGTTACTCCCGTATTTCATGACCCAGCGACCTAAGGAAATAAGAGACCTAAGCTTATTAACGACCTAGCGACCTAACCATCAACACAGGGCAACAACATATCATAATAGAAAGGCTTATCGACTTAACGGGCTAAAGGTACAAGAGATAAGCGACCTAACGACCTATAGAGATAAGTGACCTGTAGCTAAACGACCTAGCGACCTAAAAGATCCAGCGACCTAGCGAGTTATCACAGAATGAAGCAACTTCTTATGCCGTTCCCAACCGTAAGTCGCCAACTATTATCCCTAGGTCGCTCATGACCTCAACATACCGAAGAAGCTTCTTATGTCGCTTCCTCTCTAAGTCGTTCATGACCTATGACTTGTTAGTTTGTTCGAGCTGATCAAGTACACTCTAGTTAAGCCGTAAGCCGCTCCTACTAGGTCGCTCACGACCTACGACCTACCTCTAGGTCGCTCACGACCTACGACCTAGCTTCGAAATTTTGCTATAAATACGACACATACTCCAACCAGAAAAGGGATCTTTTGGCTCATTTTTGGAACGCCGATACTCTGCTGAATTCTCGGCTCACTCGACAATTCAAACATGAAAGACATCTCAGCGAACTTCAAGGTGAAATCTAACACATTCGACATGGATTCAAAGAGTTCTCCTACATCGGAGTTCTAGCTATTTGTCCTAGCAATGTTGTAATCGAAGATTGTTGTAAAGTTGTAATTGATTCAGCAATAAAGAAGATTAAAGTGGATGTAGGCTTAACTTGAAGCCGAACCACTATAAAACTGTTGTCTCTTTACTGCTTTTTCTATGACTTTTCTACTTACTTCTAATTCCCGTATTGACGGGTGGTGCTTTCACTTAATCTCTACTTACACCGGGGTATTAGCGTTCAATTTTAAGCGTTAACATTTTTGGTGTTTTCACTGAGAACCCAACTCAAGCTACTTTCGTCATTGCTTCGCAAAAGTTTTTTGAAAAAATCTCTCTCAAAACCAGAAGTCTATCAGATATAATGGCTCCTGGAAGAAAGCGCGGATCTACTAGACCCAGTAATGTTCGTGAGAATACTGCCACTTCTCCTTCGTCAAGTCAAGCCGCACCAAGTGAAACTCAGAATGCTTTAATGCTTGATAAGTTAAATGCTTTGCTCGGAGCTAACCGTCAACCGGTGAGTAATGAAGAGAACCTTGCAGATGATGTTCATAATCCTGAAGCGAGGAATATTCCTCAAAGAGCAGTTAGCACCGTCAAAGAAACACCTCCCCAAGTTGGAGGACCGAGACCGCAGCCAACTCTCCGCGAACGTTTGTCCAGACAAACTTCCGAGAAAATGGCTGAAGTCTGTCCTGTAGAACCTTTAAATGATGAGGAATACCTTTCGGGCATGGTGCGACAAATCATGAAAGAGAGCATGTAGAGGGATGAAGATGAAAAAGAATGGGGATTCGCTCTGAGAAAGACTCCGTTCACTGAAAGGATTGTGAAAGCTGAATTTCACAGGAAGTTTGTTCCTCCTACCATTCCAGCTTATAAGGGAACAAGCGACCCTAACCAATTTCTGTATAATTATGACTGGCACATGACTGGTGCTACGGCATCGGATGAGATCAAATACCGGTACTTTCCGGTATACTTGGAAGGAGTGGTTTTACTCTGGTTCACAAAGCTACCGGTCCGATCCATAGACCAGTTCGCCGATTTGACTCGGAAGTTTAAAGAACAATTCAGGTTGTATGCTTCAAAGGCAAAGGATATTATGTCACTGTCCAGCCTGGAGCAGAATCCCGGGGAACCTATCAGATCTTTCTTGAACCGCTTCAACATAGCTTTGGCTGAAGTGGATAATGCAGAGCCACGAATGGTCTTGACCTACTTAATGAGGGCTATCGACAAATCGAGCGAGTTTGGGAAATGGTTGAAGATGAAAGAACCGAATTCGCTTGAGAAATTCTATAAGAAAGCTAATGAATTCATGCGCTTGGAAAGCCTTCAAGCATCGGCTAAAGTGGCATTGACAGAGGTTAAAGATAATACTACTGCTCCTACCAGAAAGGAATCCGGAAGTCAGAAGAGGGAGAATAATGGTAGGAGGAAGCAGAAGGATGTGAAGAAACCCCACTTCTTAAAACCTTCAGATTTCACTCCTTTGACTGATACCCCGGAGAATATCTTTTTTGCTACCAAAGATGCGGTAGAATATCCTAAACCGCCTGAGATGAGAGTTGGGAAAAAAGCTACTCAAAGTGGGAGATTCTATCGGTTTCATAATCAACCCGGTCATGATACCAACGAATGTCGCCATCTGAAAAGTTTGATTGAAGAATTGCTGAGAGAGAACAAGTTGCAGCAATATGTTAAGAGAAATAGGAATGACCCGACTTCATCTACTAAGGGCCAGCAACTTCCTACTCATCGATCTGGCTCGGGTGAGAGGACTACTGCGCATGAATCAGAAAGGCCTGTTATTAATGTGATCACGGGAGGTCCCCACCCAGCAGGCAGGAGCTGGGGTGAGATGGAAAGGTATGCCCATTCCTTGAAGTATGCACCAACAGAAGAGAGTGTTTTTGTGTTGGAAGATGCTGCACCTTTGAAGCAGTAGAAATTTTTTAATGATGATATTGTGTTCAGAACCAGGGACTCTATGGGCGTTGAAGCTCCTACCATGGATCCCTTGGTCATTTCTGCAAGCATTGGGTCGGCTATTGTGAGAAGAGTGCTTGTAGATTGCGGCGCTTCTTGCAACATTCTCTTCAAAAAGACATTCGATCAAATGAAAATTCCGATGGCTGATGTTCAAGCTTCATCGCAAAAAATTGTTGGGTTTACTAGGGAATCGAAGCAGCCAATTGGAGCTATTGACTTGTTCGTAGAGCTTGGAGAGGGGCAGAAAAAGGTGGTTTGAAAACAGACTTTTGTAATTGTTGACGAATTTTCTGCTTACAACGCCTTCCTAGGCCGTCCAACTCTTGCAGCATTTAAGGCAATTCTCGCTCCGTGGTGCCTTACTATGAAATTCCCAATGGATAATGGAGTTGGTGTTACTAAAGGGGATCAGAATGCTGGACGAGAATGTTATCTAATAGAGTTGCGTGAAGCAAGGAAGAGAGAGATGGGAAAAGATGTGGCAGCCCCAGTCCGCATCAAAGAACCAACCTTGTAGCAATTACAGGGTGGACCCTGCACTGGCGAGCATAGCGGGGCACGAAGAGAAATGCATCCTAGAAAAGCCAGTGCAGGGGAGAATAGAGTGGTGCCAGTGGAAGTAACGGTACCAGTACCTGTTGACCCGAAAGATCCGAACAAAGTGGTGAATGTGGGTTCGCAACTTAGTGTGACGGTTCAGAATTCCTTGATATCATTCTTGAAAGCAAATCTGGACGTATTCGCTTGGACTCATGCTGATATGTGTGGAATATCCCCAGAAATTGTAGTACATACTCTGAACATTGATCCGAAGTTTACACCGGTAAAGCAGAAAAGAAGAACCCAGGGTCCTGAAAGGTCAGCAGCATTGAAAGAAGAGGTAGATTAGCTCATGGAGAATGGTTTCATCAGGGAGTCTACTTATCCGAATTGGGTTTCAAATCTAGTACTGGTTAAGAAAGCTAATGGAAAGTGGAGAGTATGCATCGATTTCTCAGATTTAAACAAAGCCTGCCCTAAAGACTGCTTCCTGTTACCCAGGATAGATCAGTTGGTGGATGGAACAGCGGGGCATGAATTTTTATCTTTTATGGATGCTTACTCCGGATACAACCAGATCATGATGTATGAGCCGGATAAGGAGGACACGAGCTTCATCACCGATGTTGGTCTCTACTGCCATAGAGTCATGCCCTTCGGACTTAAGAATGCCAGGGCAACTTAGCAAAGACTTGTCAATGCTATGTTCAAGCCATAGATTGGTAAAACTATGGAAGTTTATGTTGACGATATGCTGGTAAAATCAAAGAAGGCAATAGACCATATGGATCACTTGGTAGAAATATTTGCGGTCCTCCGAAAGTTCAGAATGAAACTTAATCCTTTGAAATGTTCATTTGGAGTGGAGTCTGGAGGCATTGAAGCTAATCCTGCTCAGATCGCCGCCTTAAGAGAAGTCAAAGCACCTAGAACGAAGAAGGAATTGCAAATTCTCAATGGAAAAGTCACTGCCATGAGTCGGTTCATTTCCAAAGCCACTGATAAATGCATTCCATTCTTTGATGCTCTAAAGAAAGGATGGAAATTTTTTGACTGGACTCCTGAATGCCAGAAAGCTTTCGATGGGTTGATTCGTCATATGGAAACGCCTCCAATACTTTCTATACCCGACAATGGTGAAGATCTTTTCGTATATTTGGCAATTTCATCCCATGCTCTCAGTGCAGCGTTGGTACGGGAAGACGCAAAAATTCAGCGCCCGGTCTATTATATCAGCAAAAGATTCACTGGGGCAGAGATGAAATATTCAAAATTGAAAAAGCTTGACTATTGTCTACTGATTGCATCAAGAAAATTGAGGCCATATTTCCAAGCTCATCCTATCAAAGTCCTCACTGATCAACCTCTGAAGCAAGTCCTGTTTCGCCCTGAGACTTCGGGTCGTTTTCTGAAGTGGAATATTGAACTCAGCCAATACGACCTCACTTATCATCCCCGGAGAGCAATCAATGGACAAGCTTTAGCTGATTTCATCGCAGAATGTACAGATAAAGATGATAGTGAGGAAGAAGAGGTGATGGATAATACCCCAATTCGATGGAAATTATATGTAGATGGTGCAAGAAACGATTACTGTTCCGGAGCTGGGGTTGTGCTTGAAACCCCTGAAGGGCGGTCCTTGTGTTGTGCATTGATTGGAATTCCCTTCGACAAACAATGAAGCAGAATATGAAGCTTTTATTGCCGGCTTGAAGATTGCTAAAGAACTGAATGTCAAAGTGTTGCAGATCTTCAGTGATTCATAGCTTATTGTATGCCAAGTCAAGAAAGAGTTTCAAACTAAAGGAGGAAATCTGCCTGCTTACTTATCAAGAGCCTAGGAACTTCTCGATGATCTTGACCATTATACGATAAGTCATATACCCCGGGAAGAGAACATGAAGGCAGATTCTCTCGCAAAGTACGCAAGCACTGGTGAAGCTCAATTGTTGGGATTAGTTTCTGTGGAAGTCCTGTCAGCTCCAAGCACTGATGAGATGGATATTGACTGGATCATGACTATATCTCAAGAGCAAGAATCGTGGATGACTCCGATAATTGAATATCTGCTCAACGGTTCTCTACCAGAAAATTCAAAGGAGCATCGGAAGCTGTTGAGGAAAGCCTTTAGATATATAATTCAAGATGGCCGATTGTACAGGCGGGGATTCTCAATGCCATTACTACGATGTGTGACCAAGGAAGAGGCTAAGACAATTCTAGCTGAAGTACACGGAGGAGAGTGTGGAGATCATTCAGGTGGTCAAACTCTAGCCAAGAAAATTCTCCGTTATGGGTATTTTTGGCCAGACATTAATCGTGATGCTGCAAGCTACGCCGAAAAGTGTGACCGATGCCAGAGGTTTGCAAAAATCCCAAGAGCACCTTCACCGAGCTAACACAGATGGTCAGTCCATGGCCATTTGCTATTTGGGGAATAGATCTCATCGGACCTTTGCCTACCGCTAAGTCCGGAATCAGATATGCCATTGTTGCTGTTGATTATTTTACTAAATGGGCTGAATCCGAACCATTAGCTACTATTACCTCTAAAAAGATGATAAACTTTGTAACTAGGAATATCATTTGCAGGTATGGTGTGCCTCAAAAGATAATCACAGACAATGGAACCCAATTCGAAAGTGAAGAGTTCCAGGATTTTTGCAAGCAATTCAAGATCCAAAAAAAGCTTCTCAGCAGTAGCTCATCCGCAGGAAAACCGGCAAGTGGAAGCAGTAAAAAAATTATCAAATCAACCATCAAAAAACAGTTGGAGAAAGCGAAAGGTGGTTGGGTCGATAAGCTACCACTAGCACTATGGGAATACAGAACTACCTATTAAACTACGACTGGGCACACTCCATTTTCACTGGCATATGGATCAGAAGCAATGATTCTGGTGGAGACAGAAGTCCCTTCACACAGAAGAATCCATTTCGATCAAGCTGAAAATGAAAAGCTGCAACATGAAGCACTTGACCTCCTTGATGAAAGAAGGGAAGAGGCTCAGCTCAGAATTGCAGCCCATCAGCAAAAAATCGCCAGGCACTTCAATTCCAAAGTTTGCCAATGCAGCTTTGAGATTGGGGATCTAGTCTTGAAAAGGATCATGACAGCAACAGGTGCGTTTGCGCCAAACTGGGAAGGACCGTATGTCATAGGCAAAAAACTTCTTGATGGCACTTACAAACTGACAACTGTCGAAGGAGATCCAATTCCAAGGGCTTGGAACAGCAATCACTTGCGCCCATATTTTACTTAAAAGCTTTACTGAAATACTGTAAAAGAATTATGGATGTATGATTCTTGTATTGAAAGCCATTGTAAAGCCAGTGCACGTGAATAATAAGAACTATAAAGTGGATGTAGTCCCAGTTCTTGGCCGAACCACTATAAATCTTGTGTTCTCTACTATTATAAACTGCCTGTTTTATTTCGGTATGTAAAGTACTTTAATTGTATTACTAAAATGTCGATTTAATATTGCAGGCCATTAAAACAAAGCTCACCCATCACAAGACCAAGCGATCCTTGACATCACTCAACAATCAAATGTTAAGCCACAAAATTTCCAGACTCAAATCCTATATAAGAAGTGCTTCAAGCAGACAGTTAGTAGTTCCGCCGGAGGTGGGCCCTTGTTAATTAATTGTGATCGTTTGTGCAAATGAACATCCGATTAATTAGCCTGTGTCTGCCCCTGCGAACTAACCTAACAATGAAGTATGCTTCTTTAGATAAAATAAACTACTTGCAAAAGACAGAAATGTGTGCTTGAAGATGATAATAAGGATTCGCTGATATGTGCAAATGGCGAAAAGACATGGGCGAGCAGGCAGGAAACAACCAAAGACCTCTTCGGAGGCACAACTCTTCGGAGGATAAAGACCTCTAATGGGGCTTGCCAGAAAAAGAAAGTTCTCTTTCTCAACCAAAAAAGATTGGTGGAATGACCGAAGGCACCTTCCCAAGTGGAAGGCACAGGGCATTTGTTAACTAGCTGAGATCATTTGTGCAAACAAACATCCAAGTCACTTATGTCCGCCCCATGAATCCATCCAATCATGAGAAAGAAACTTCCAGGCAAAAGCCCTACTCGGAGGCACACATTTCACCGAGATCTGAAATAAAACTTCACAAGAGCTGAAATGTGCAAAGCCCTCTTTGGAGGCCCATTTCAGCAGAGTTGAAATGATAAAAGACCTCTTCGAAGGCACACATTTCACCGAGATCTGAAATAAAACTTCACGAGTGTTGAAATGTGAAAAGCCCTCTTTGGAGGCCCACTTCACCAGAGTTGGAGCGCAAAAGCCCTCTTCGAAGGCTCGCTTCCCAGCGAACAAGGAAAAAACAAAAGCCTCTCCCCAGAGGCAGAAACAAAAAGCCCTCTTCGGAGGCCCGCTTCCCCGCGTACAGGGAAAAAACAAAATCCCTCTCCCCAGAGGCACACACAAAAAGCTCTCTTCCTAGAGGCACAATCAAACAAAAGCCCTCTTCGGAGGCACAAACAGGTCAAAGCCCTTTTCGAAGGCCCACTTTACCGCGTAGGAAAATTCGCTTGCCAAAAATAAAAGTGACTTTCTCCGAAAGTGAAGTGTAAAAACTTCTACAAAAAAAAGAGAAAGATAAAACTTCTCCAATACAAGGCACATTCTACCAAACCAGAGAAATATTCGTTTAAAATGGAAAAAAATATTCTCTAAAGAACGGATGCAAGCCTCCTTCAAATGGAAAAGTTGTTCTCTGTAGAAAGAGTACAAGTCTTCTCGAAACAGAAGAGTTGTTCTCCAAATTTTGCCAACCTGAATGAGAGTGCAATAAACCATGGTATGGGGGCAATATAATATAGTTACAAAAATAGAAGCAATGCTCAAGCGACATACCACAGGTTTACTGCAACATCACACAAAGAAAATAAAGAAACTTGTATGAAAAAGAAGAATAAATGCATTCTCAAATACAGACAGAAGTTTGTACAAGTAAAAGAATCATTTTATTCCATACTATGAAAATTTTATCATTTTATTCCATACTATGAAAATTTTATACATGTGCAGGTTTCAAAATAAAAGAAGGCAGGGACCGGTACCCGCACAATCCCCGGTCAACATAAGTCTTTATATATACAGGCAAAAAAGCAAAAAGCGAGACGAAAAGCATAGGACCAAACCCATCACTTCTTCTTCCTGCCAACTTTCGAGCCCTCGCCTGACCGGATGATTAACTTTTTGGGTCGGCTTGTGAGAGTAGGGGAAGAAAGAGGAAGGGGTGCAATTGGATTTTTCTTCTGCTTTTTCTTCGCTCGCAGAACTTCCCTCTTTTTCTTTGAGACTCCATGCTTCCCCTTCTTCCTTGAAGAAGACTCATTGCCCGGAGTGAAAAGTGCAGACAACTTTATGTCGTCATAAATAGTTTGCTCCAGGGTTTCTTTCGCCTTTTTCAGGTTCTTCGGCCTTCTGTTCTTGTGAAGCGACCGGGTCATCCAAGCCTTGAAGAGCTTCTATATGCTCCTCTTGTGACCCCGGTTGAGAAACGGAAGGAGAAGTAATCTGAAGAGGCGGAGAGGGAACATCTGGAAGAGGGGAAGGCTGAACAGCACTTGGCGCATTCACTACAGGAGAAGAGAAGATAAAGTCAGTATCTCTCATAAAAAGAGGAGAAAGTGGCGCGTCAAGATTTAAAGCTCATGTGAAGTAAACAAGCAGTCCACTTAAGCAAGATCAACATTGAGGTTACTTGGAGAAGTAGGATTTACTATGTCAACTTCAAAGTCCTGTGCTTCAGTGTTTTCTTGAGTCTCATCTCCAGTGCGGACAGTTTCACTTTCAACAACAGCTTTAGCAGGAGGTGGAGAATGGGAACTGGAGCCAACAATATCGATGTCGGCCGAAACTGAAGGTTGAACTGGGTCGGTTGAGGTTGCCTTCCCTAAATGTTCTCCTTCTGCCATTTCGGCTCTCTCTTTAGCAAGTTGCTCCTTTCCCCTGGCAAGAGCAGCACATGCATCGTCATCTAGATAGTGCGGCATTAAATCTTCTTCAGCATATCCAGCTCCTCCAAGCATATCAAGTGCGGCTTCCCACACTTTGGCCAAAGTGATTTCGTACTTCGGTCCCAAAAAACTAAGGCTACCGCCCCCCAGAACACTATGAATGTAAAACTCGAATAAAGTAGAGCTGACTTCGGCTTTAGTTGCCATATGGGATTTTTCGGCTGCTGCTTTGCCTGCAATAGCTTCATCATGCTCTTTTTCAACTTCAGAAAGTTGAGCTTTTAACATTTCGATTTCCAAGTTCAGGGAGGTAGTTTTTTCTCGCAACTGAGCCACGTCAGCTCGGTAGCTTTCTACAACTTGCTGCTATACTTCAAATTTAGCCTCAGCGTCTCTCTGTGCAGCGTGAGCCTCTCTCACCTGTTTTTGAAGCACTTCTTCTCTTTGAGAATAGGAAGTAGAAGAAGTGGCAAGATCTTCTTTAAGTTTTTCAACTTCTGCTTCAAGTTTCTCATTATAAGCGGCAATCCTCTTCATCTCTGCATCATGCTGATCGAGTGTTTTTTGCCACTCGGATTTATCATTTTCCATAGTCAGCATGGCTTCGAGATTTGCACGGTTTACTCTTTGAAGCTCGTCAACAAGTTTCTGCCAACCAGATATTCTCTCGATATCGAGTTTGACGGCATCAAGATTTCGCAACATGGCTTGCTTATCGATTGGGACCAAGTCAAGATCGAAACGCACTCCCTTCAGGCACCAGTGCGGAAACCGGCTTTGAAGAGTAGCCGGACCCTGTCCAACTTGATATGGGGGCCTATTGATGATTGTTTGAATATCAGCTCTTTGAAGGGCAGGAGAGCTGGAAGGGATTTCCAAAGAGACGGGAGCAGCGGGCTTTTCAGAAATTTCAGATGTCGGTTTTTCGCCGAGTTTGGCCCGTTTACTCGGATCTTCAGCAACATGACTTTTTCCTTTATCATCATGAGATTTTCGTTTGTGGGAATCATCCTCTCTCTGGGAAGAATCATGTCGTTCGTCCCTTCTCCCGTAGCGTTCTTCATAAGCGTGCTTCTCACGAGCTTTCCTCGAAGCTCTTTCTTCGTCGGTTTCCCAGGAGGCAGGAAGATACCTCTTGTGGTCATAAGAGCCGTGCCTCCCATAACACTAGAAATCATCGTAGTAAGAGCCACTTTGTCCCATTAGAGAACCTGAAAATGAAGAAAAGATAAATTCAGAAATCTTCATAGCAAGGAAGTTGAATGCATATAAGTGCTGAAAAGTCCTAAGTGTGTGTAACGTGCAAACTACGCGTGTCAAACTACGAACCACTCCTTGGTTGGGGGGTGATGACAGATTTTACAGCAAGTGTTAATTCTTAGGCTGACGGAGTTTTTTGCAAGACAGATGTCGCTTCAACTACTTGAGAAATAACTTCAGTTGTAGTGGTATCATCTTTAAAAAGCTCCTGTGAAGTGATTATCAAGTCGCTCAATCCCTCAAAAATGTCGTCGCCATCGTGCCCTGCGGGACCCTTCCCCTCAGCTCCTTCATCAGCAGTCTTCCCGGATTGTTGGGAAGGTTC
This sequence comes from Allium cepa, assembly GCA_030765085.1. Classification (NCBI taxonomy): domain Eukaryota; kingdom Viridiplantae; phylum Streptophyta; class Magnoliopsida; order Asparagales; family Amaryllidaceae; genus Allium; species Allium cepa. The sequence continues at coordinate 33,568,765 of CM060929.1, forward strand.
CTCTTCCTCAATGACCGGGGGAAGTGTAAATTTGTCGGATGACCCCGCAACGTCAATAGAAGCAGAACACTTCACCAGTGAAGCCTCAATAGTAGGTTCTTTCGGTGTAGCTCTCCTGCGGAGACTGGGGCATCCGATGTCTCTACCGGAGAATCAGGAACTTCATGAGGCTAAGTAGAACAGGAAGGGTGCAGGAGTCCGTATTGGTGAATAAATTCGTCTTTCAGCAAAAATTTAATACTTCTTTCCTCAACCGCCATGGCACTTAATCTTTCAAAAGTCGGCTTGTGGCTGGGATCTTTAGAGGGAGAAGGAAGTGTTGTAAAAGTAAAGAATGAAGTTAGCACCTAACAACTCGGACTTTGAAAAACTCAAATGGAAAGAAAGGGGAGAAGCAATCTTACTTCCTACTCTCCAGATGGCGTAAAATCCTGGAGGGCGACGAACGAAGAAGAATTGATTTAAGAACCCGTGGGCGCTTTTCGGAAGATCGACGATCAATCTATGGTTCCTGGTGCTTCTCACGAGTGTGATAGAGGGATGATCTTTGTTCTTTGCAAATGTGCACAAGTAGCAGATTTCTTCAAAGCTCAGAAGACGATCAAGTGTCCTCCTGAACAGCACACAAAGTCCCATTAGGATGGCGTGTCCATTGGGATGCAGTTGGAAAGGAGAGATAGTCAATCAGAGAAGGAGTAGTTGAAGAAAATCATTAAAAGGAGGAATAGCACCGCACAGGCACATCTGACAATTGACAGCGATAAAGCCGAGAGGAAGCCTGTCAGCAGTATCGTTTGGCCCAAGAAGTAAGGCATCTACTTCAGCAATACCAAACTGAATGCGTAGCTGATTGAATGCCCGTTGACTCAGGGTAGTTGGAGTCCTCTCTGGGGGATTACCCAGTGGATTGGCTATCGGGAAGGCCTTCCATCTTGTCCTACCATTTCCTCTTGTTGAGAAGACATTCTACACAAGAAAATGGATACTCAAATATGAAGGTGCATGTTTCCTAAATGTGTGAAGTGTTGTGCAAAACTAACAAAACGACAAGCAAATATAACTGAAATTAAACTAACAGGCATTTTTCAATTATAAAGTTTCAGGGCTTGTTGTTTTAAGTCCAAATACAAGTGCAGTGTTGATGCAAACAAATCAGTTTTAATTGATTAACATTGCTTTGCTTTAATACTTCACTTGAGTTTGTTGATTCACAACATCTCATATAATTTCTTTAAGTTGATTATCTTTTATCGACTAATCTGTCATTCGATGTGGGCGATCAGTGGCAGTATATTCGTCCCATTTTTCTACAAATGTTTTATTTAACAGGTTATTAGCATTAAAGTTAATGAGATCTGTAAAGAAGTACAACAAGTTCAAGCATGCTTTCTCAGCAATTCAAGTTGGGAATTCAATTCAGCAATGTCATGTTCATTCGAGTTGAAAGGAATTCAAGGCAATGCAAAACAGGCTAAGTCATAGGTCGCTCAAATGCATACGCGACCTACGACCTATGCCGCAAGAAGTTAAGTCATCAATCTCCTAGGTCGCTCTGCTTTAAGTTTCATGTCAATCCAGCAAGTTAGGTCGCAAGTATGATAGGTCGGCCGCTCTCCTTTAATTTTCATGTCATTCCAGCAAGTTAGGTCGCAAGTATGATAGGTCACAAGAAATTAGGTCGTAAGCAAGATAGGTCGTATGATTCACGATCAAACCGATAGGCCTAGGGCCTGTCCTCCACTCGAGTGCAGCCACGTGTCCATCACCTCACAGTCACCAGGAGCGCAACGGTTCGACCTGGAATCCACTAACCCATTAACTCGTTAAGGACCTTCTCAAGTCCTCCAAACTCACAAACTAGTTAACTCGAGGCACTATAATCCATCATCTCCTCCTCAAATCATCAAAGATCACCCAAAACCGAATCGAGCCACCTCAAGTCCATCAGAAATTGATCGAAGCATGGTTCGCAATGAAACATGAGAATATAAAATGGGATCAGAGGTTAAAGATGGGAATCCGAATCCATGATTTAAGGGTGATCGTGAGTTGAACAGAGAACAGATTCACTTACGTGATGAAATCGCAAGGATGATCGGTGATCTGAAAGTTCAGGTTTGAAGTTTCTTCAATGGCATTTTTGAAGGCTGAAACAAGTAAAGAGGAAGGAACGAGCTAGCGGTTTATATAAGGTAAAGAGGGAAAGTCGAATGGGCATGAGAGATCTCTTGGGTCGCTCACGGCCTAGCAAAATTAGGTCGAAGCACATGACCTAAGGCATAGGCGTGCACTTCGAGGGGCAAATGTTAACTCCCGTATTCTACGACGTAGAGACCCAAGGAAATAAGCGACCTAAGCTTATTAACGACCTAGCGACCTAACCAACAACATAGGGCAACAACATATCATAATAGAAAGGCTTAGCGACTTAACGGGCTAAAGGTACAAGAGATAAGCGACCTAACGACCTATAGAGATAAGCGACCTGTAGCTAAACGACCTAGCGACCTAAAAGATCCAGCTACCTAGCGAGTTATCACAGAATGAAGCAACTTCTTATGTCGTTCCCAACCGTAAGTCGCCAACTATTCTCCCTAGGTCGCTCAAGACCTAAACATATCGAAGAAGCTTCTTATGCCGCTTCCTACCTAGGTCGTTCACGACCTATGACTTGTTAGTTTGTTCGAGGTGATCAAGTACACTCTTGTTAAGCCGTAAGCCGCTCCCACTAGGTCGCTCACGACCTACGACCTTCCTCTAGGTCGCTCACGACCTACGACCTAGCTCCGAAATTTCCCTATAAATACCCCACATACTCCAACCAGAAAAGGGATCTTTTGGCTCATTTCTGGAACGCCGATACTCTGCTGAATTCTCGACTCACTCGACACTTCAAAAACGAAAGACATCTCAGCGAACTTCAAGAAGAAATCTAACACATTCGACATGGATTCAAAGAGTTCTCCTACATCGGAGTTCTAGCTATTTGTCCTAACAGTGTTGTAATCGAAGATTGTTGTAAAGTTGTAATTGATTCAGCAATAAAGAAGATTAAAGTGGACGTAGGCTTAACTTGAAGCCGAACCACTATAAAACTGTTGTCTCTTTACTGCTTTTTCTGTGACTTTTCTACTTACTTCTAATTCCCGTATTGACGGGTGGTGCTTTCACTTAATCTCTACTTAAACTGGGGTGTTAGTGTTCAATTTTAAGCGTTAACACAATCAATTTCCATTTAATAAATTTAATTAACCCACGATTTTATTTTAAACTAATCATTAAATTTTAAACTAATTCCTTTTAATAAAACATTTTTGGTAACTAAAAGAATTAGATAAGCAAGTTAAACAAATTAATCTTCATAGTAAATCATTTTAAAATAAACTAGTAGATCTAAAAGGTGCATTTGATATTTATTATATTGTTATTTTTTTTTCAAATCGAAACCAAAAATATACTTTTTTAAAAATAAACTACGGATTTCAAAAATGAACATTCAACACTTTAAAATTCCTATTTATTTTTCCCAAAACCTTACCTATATATTAAATTATACGTGTATATCTAAATAGATACATATATATTTATTTCTCGATTTCCTAAATATATTTAAGTCAAGAACAACTTAAAATTCAGAAAATTGCTTAACGTTTAAGATTTCCTTCTATGTAAATAATTTCTATATATAAATATGTACATATAAATTTAAGAAAAATAAAAAAAATAAAAAATACCTCATAGAACTTGACATACAACTCGACAGAGGTCACGATCATCGCGACGAGCAGCCAGTACCTCGCCATGCCCCTCCTTCTCACGCGAGCGCCCCAGTCATGCTCACGCCCTCCACTATTTTTCCAGGCCATGCACGCTCGCGCTCTCTATCTCTCGAACATCACTACCGATCAACCACTCGAACCCTATTTTGAAATCCCCTCTGCATGATTCGATCAGCCTCATCTTATTAAATCTTGAATGAGATAAAAATCTGTTTTTTCATATGAATTGGAGTCGACCCTTTCCTTCCCCATTTCCTTAAATTGCCGACGAGAATCAAATAGCAGGAAGGAATGAGAGCATGATCTGATTGAAGGAAACTCAATTCGTTCGAACTGGGAACTAAGAAGGAGGAAAACGAGAAGTTCTGCCCTTTTTTTCTTTTTTTATTACTGAACGAAAGGCTTCGGCCATTAAAATTTTCTTCGTTCGCTCCTATTTCCATGAAGGTTTGTTCGGCCATCTTGGTTTTATTTCTCTTTTTTTAATCTGAAGCGTGCTTGACAAATGGAGGAAGAAAGAACATTTAAATTTTGAATTTTTAACATGTGTCTTTATGGAGAGCACGTGTCTTAACTGCTACAATATAATCAATGCAATTATATCATTTATATTTAAATTTAGATTCAAATTTAAATTGTCTTCAATTGGAAGCTTAAAATTTTACATCCTATCGAGGCATGCTGCCAGGCGTTTATAATGTTATACCCCTATTTCGAACATGATGGAAAAGATTTCGAGTCCTATTTCGATCGTATGGAGAAGATAGCTTTTTGAACCCAGTCATTATATTAAATTTTCGATATAAGTTTCAAAGTGTTTACAAATCATACGATCTAACGATAACTCCAAACACTATGAAAATGGAAATCCGATAATAACACAATATTACAGATCCAATGGAACTGGTTTCGTCGAATTCCGAGACCGTGCCTCGGAAAGCTATTTTTAAATGTCGATTTAAATAGTATATTTTAAAATTAAACGAAAAACTTTTAAATTAATTTTAACATTTCTACTATCTTCAGTATCATCATTATAAATTTTAAAAGTCTTCAAATTATATTTAACAAGCCTGAAATTCCAGATTTCATCTTTTACCCAATTCCCAATTATTAAATTCAATAATTTAATTATCCAATAAATGGAGGTATTTGAAATTCAAGTTAAAAATTAACTTTTAAAATCTAAAATCAATTAAATATTCCAATTTCAAATGTCCAAAATTTCGGGTGGTCACAAAAAAAACCGCTGAGCTAAAGTAGTTTGCTAAAAGTCAGAAGCTAGTCCCTGCTAAGAAGTCAAGTGGAAGTGCATGAAACACCTCGGTCTGACCCGAGTATTATTTAGAAGGAAAATAACAAACGGATCAATCTAGCTATAAATATAATACAAGACGAGATAGGGTAAGGGATATGACAAAAATACATGATAACAATAATGTCATACCGTGAAAAGTATATATTTGATAACAATGAAAATCATATAATATCTCAAATCTCTTCAAATATCCAAAAAAGAATATCATATTCTTTTATCTTATTCACCAAACCTCAAATATTGACAAAACATATCAACATAAATCGCAAAAAATAGTGAAACACAAATTCCATAAATTAATAACTAGAAATCTAGAAAACACAAAGTGGGACGCCTATCACAAACAGGTGCACGAGAACTCACCAACACGTGTATCACAAACGGGACGCCATCCTATAGTTGCTAACCCATCAAATTTAAGGAGAAGTGTGATAACCCCTTTTTTTCATCTGTTAATTAATAATTAAAGATATAATTTATTTAAAATACTAAATTGTAAAATGGATAAATGAAATTTTGATAAATATCTAGATAGATGAATAATATGCTTCACTATTTCATTCAAGATAAAATATCTTTGTATATAAATAGAGTTGCAAACTTTTTGATGATGGGAATCTTAGCTATGTTCATATACAAGTAAAAGTGATAACCCGAGATTTTGGTAATAGAAGTTGGATAATTTCTTATTTATTTAAAAGATATATTTTAAGCTTAAGTTTAAAATTGGATTTAAATTAAAAATTTCAATTGTTTTTAATATTATTTCATTTTTAAAAATTCAAACATAAGGCAAATTTGGATGGTAAAAATTTATATAAAGTTAAAATAAAATTCTCAAGCATATAAACATATGATACATTTATTTGGATCAAAAGCATAAGTAATTTATAATTGTTTACATAAAGTCACTTTTGTATATTTATATAAATCTAAAAGCTTATTTATATAAAAATAAATACATTTTATATACATTTAAATAATATTACATAAATTTATATTTGGCCTAAACGTATTAATAAAAACAAGTTTAACACTTGTAAGTACATTAGAGTTGTTTAAAGACATTTGTAAAAATAATTATATATGTGTAAGCAAATTAGCACATAAGTGGACAAGTGGCTTTATTTGTCTTTCTCTTTGTAAATTAAAATTTAAAATTTTTGAAAAGGGATTTGTCTTTACTCTACAGCACTAAATTCTTTTCTTCATTTCAACTAAAACTAAATAGATCAAAGAGAGAAAATCTAAAAATAGAAAGATCAAAGAAAAATAAAATCTGGAAATCTGAAACAAGAAATGAAGCAAAGGCAAGTTCAACATCAATGCAAAAATTTTCAAATACAATCAGACAGGAGATTAATCCAAAAGAAACCTGGAATCAACAGCAAAATTTAAAAAATTCAATAAGCAAAAGAAATCAATCAAGTCTGAAAACCAACAGCCCGTAATGTTCTCTTTCTCCGTTCATTGCTAGCTGAGTAAACATATCTTAAAAACAGTTTTAATCCTAGATTTCATTTTGATGTTGTGAAAGAAAATCATGTTGTTACCTGATATACTTAAATTGAATTGAATGCATGTTTGTATATGAGTGTTGAATGCCTGTGTAGTTATAATATAGTTTCTGCGTGATGATAACAGGTTCTGATTATTTAACAAATTCAATATCTCATCATTAAATGACTATTAGATTTTGATTTGTAAATAAAGGGTGTTTGAAAATCATGCGATATCAATACTAAAAATCATTCTAGAAATTTATATTGAGAATTTGTCTTGAAATTTTATAATTTACAGTGAAATGTAAATTAGGTCAAAAATTGATAGATTAAATTTTAAGTATTGAATGCATGGCTGAATTCGTTATAGTAAATCATGAATTTTAATGGGTATATCATGATTTTTAGTTTGGAAATCAATGGGTTTTCTCGAGTTGAACGTTCGTGCTATTTTGTTTGGTTTCTGGCGATTGACGTGGTGGACGGCGTCGAGTTTGTGGTCGAGGGAGGCTGGTAGGTAGATGGACCTAAGAAAATGCTATGGTGAATTATCGTTGATCGTGATGGCCGAAAATCATTGGAGTAGGGTTTTATACCCTATGTTTGTCGTCTCTGTTCAAATGGAAATTGGGGCGGCGAGACACGATCGTGACCGATCGCCAGGTGGGTTGGAGATGTAGGGGATCGAGACGGAGCTATGGTGGAAGTGGCGAAGCTTCAGGAGGTAAGGATCGACGGAGGTGAGTGATTTTTCGACGAAGCACGTTTCCAGCCTGTGTGGATTTTAGAGTCAAATTCAATTCTCGTTCGAATCGTGGCAGCTGGGTGTTCGCATGAGGTTGCCGTGGCCAAAGATGATTCGTTGGAGGCTGAAGCGTGGTTCATTGGTGACCATGGTTGATGTGCACGTGAACGTGCACGGCATGTGTGTGAGTGATAAAGGATGTTAGAGGGTGCTCGTGTTCAGCTCGAAAATTATTGAAGATTTCTCGAGGCGGAAGTAAAGGGAAATGATTCAGTGTTTCGATCGGGATAGGCGAGTGTTTGCTCAGGTTTTTAGTGATGTACAGGGTTTAGTTTGTACAGGATGTTAAAGTTTTTAAAAAAACAAGAAATTGATTTTGAATTTTATTTCAAAGATGTTCATGGAAGTAGTTTTGGGTTTAACTACTTGGTGTAACTGTTAAGAAGGATAACTAATAAGTGGAAGTAATTAAGAATTAAGTACTTAGTATAATTAACTAAAGGATTAATAAAATTTATTTAAAAGTTAATTAAGTAAATAATTAGTGATCAATTAGTTAGTTATTAAAGATTAATAAATTTGTAATTAATAATGATTAATCTAAGTTAATTACTTAAGAAAAGTAATTAATGAATTATTAATAGTTAATGAAGATCATTACCTTATGATCATTTAATATTAAATTAATGTGATTAATTTTGATAATTAATCAGATTAATTAATTCAGGATAATCATTTATGAAATTGGTTAAGTATAATTACTTAATGAAAGTAATTAAAGGAATTAATTACTCAAGGTAATTAATTAAATAAATTTGATTAGTTTAAGTTAATTAATTAAGTTTAATTAATTTAGAATAATCACTTGAGTATTTGATAAGTACAATTACTTAGGAAAATAGTTAATTGATAATTGCTGGATGTAATTAATTGAATGGTGATTTGTTAATAAAAATAATTTGAGTTTAATGACTTTGTGTAATTAATCAAGAGATTAATTAAAGATAATTAATTAAGGGGTATTTAATTAATTTAATGAAGTAATTAAGGGTAGTTTATTACTGGATGAGATTAATCAAGGTTGATTAATAATTGTGGTTTAATTAATGATTAATTACTTAATGTAATTAAAAGGATAATTAAATAAAAAAAGTAATTAAAGATCATGAAATTAAGGTTGATTAATTAAAATTAATTAATTAATAATAAGTGATTATAGAGTAATTAATTAATGTAATTAATTAAGGATTAATGTACTTAATTATAATAAATTAATTAATGAAGTAATTAAAGGTTAATTGCTGTATTTGGCTTAGAATAATAAATTTGTGAAATTAATTAAAGAAAATTACTTGAATGTAATTAAAGGATAATTATCAAGGATGATTAATTAAGATGGATAATTAAAAGATCATTAATTAATTGATTTGTAATTAATTAGTGATTAAGTAAAGGTAATCTAAGTGATTAAAGGATTATTAATTAATTTTAATTAGAAATTTTTTTAATTGATTTTGGAAATGATCCATCTTTCTTATGAATAATTGAATGATGATTAAATGCCTTGTATTGATTTATATCTCTGATATGAAATGTTTTGTGATATGATATGTTTGGATGGACAATGATAATGTGGTTATCTATCGATGATGAATTGCTATGTAAAAAGTGACATCTTGTATTTAAAATTGAATTTTATTTTACTTGAATAACTTGGGTTAAGATGGTATTGAATTCGAAGAGATCAGAGTCGGGTATTAATAAATACCCGAAAGCACTTCGATTCTTTGTAAATTGATATGTGGAATCAATAGGTTGAAATGGAATGATTTAAGTGAATTGGACCATTTAATCTAAGTTTTGGTACTTAGAAATTGATGTGTGATGTAAATGATGTCTATAAAAACTTGTGAAGTTGTAAATTGATACAAGTTACCCCGCGTTTATATAAGTTGTATTTTTTGTGTTCCATTCTAGATGGGTTTACTCACGCTGGTTTCCAGCCTGACCCAGGTGTTACTTTGATGTAATGCTCGGGTCAGACCGAGTATTACATATTTTCAGTTAAGGATGTTCTAGAGCTTAGGAGGCGAGATGGATGGCATGAACGTATGGAGTGTTTCTGTTGTGATATATTGTTGTATATCTTGGACATGTTGTTTTAAACTGTCCAGTGTTATGTAAATTTTGTAACTCTGATGTATTAATGTATATTAACTGATACAGTTTCCTTTGTATAAATGTTATTTTATTTGATATTATATTTTGATCTTCTGCGAATGTGAGAATATGTGTTTCATTTCTGTTTCTTCTTCTATCTCTTTTCTTCTTTTCCTAACTATCTAGAATTTTTGGGATCGAAATTTTCCGGCTTGTTACATTTGGTATCAGAGCTAAAGGTTTAGTGAGAACCTTGGCTCTGGTGGGATTACTCACTAAGGATAGGGTCAATGGTACCCTAGAATGAGTTGAGTGTGTGTGTGTGTGTGTGTGTGTATATGAGAGCGTACTTGTTATTTTTTTATATAAATTTTTTAAATGATTTTATATAAGAATATATTTTGATATATAAAGCAACATTTCTTTCTAATAAATATTAAGGTAATTGGTTGTTAAGTTATTGGAATTAAATTAACAAGTAATAGAAATATAACCAAACTGAAATTGAATAAAGATAAGTTTGAAATGGATTCAAACTGAAATTAAAATCTTGAATCTGGAGAAGAAATTTTAGAATAAGATAATAGTGAATTGGATTCTAGTTGCAATAACCTTAGTTATTATCATAAATGATTATTGTGTTTAATGATAAAATGTGTATTAATGAGTAAGCAAAATGAAATATTTTAAGGAAGTAAAACATTTGGGTAAGTATGACTTATAAATTGGAATTGAAGATGATCTGAATTGTAAAGATTTAAATATAGGTCTAGAAATTTGAAAATTGTTTCAAAGTGATAAAGAAATAATAAATAATATTATTTAATGTATTTGAATGAAAGGGTCCTATTTCAAACAAGAGTTGTTTGAAAATTTAAAGAAATTTGTTTTGAATTAAAAACCAAGGGTGGTCTAAAATTTAAGAATAACTTGGTAATATGTATGAGGAATAAACATAATATCAAAGATGGTTTGAAATAAACTCTAAATGTTAAGTTTTAAATTTGGAATGAGATGTGATACCCAAAGTGATAAGTTTTGAACTTATAAAGGGAAGATTACTAATGAAAAGTTTAAAATTTGAAATGGGAATTCAAATTTGGTAAGTTTGGCTGGAAAAAGTAAATTGAATTTAACTTTGGGAAAGTTAAATAATTTAACAAGCAACCTGAATTGGAAATTTGAAGATGAAATTGGAATTTAACTTGGAAAGTTAAATAGTTAATTTGAATTGGGAGTTTGTATGATTTCAAAATGGGTTTGAAATCTAGAAATTGAAAATGGATGGATGATTTAAAATAATTTGAAGATACCATCCTATTGTTATTAATAATCTTTAAGTTGAAATTGGAATTGTTTAAATGAATAAAGAAATGGGGCGTGATTATATATCCATTATTAAGATAAAATGGAATCATTTTGGACTTAAGATTTAAATGTTTAAGATAAAACTTCAAAGGTTTGGTTTCTAAATTGAAATTTGATGATAGATTGAATTTCAAAGATTTAGTTGTTTAAAATGGATTTGAATTATTATTTGAACTTTGAAATAGGTTAAAATGGAATTTGGATTCAGAATTAGATGGTTTAAAGATATAAGTTGATTAGATTTAAAGCATTAAATCAACATTTAAAAATTTAACTTGACTTTATATAATTCGTATTGGTTTAAATTTGAAATTTGAATTGAATTAGTTCAAATTGAATTTGATTTGAACTAATTGGAATTGTGATTGAAGATGGATAAGTTTAAAAATTCAAATGGAAAATTTGAATTGGGTTAATTTGAAATGAAATTAAAGTGGAATGAGTTAAAATTTAAATGGGAATTAGGATTAATTCAAATTGGAATTGATATGAATTGAAATTGGTTCAATTTGAAATTTATTTGAATTAATTGAAATTGTGATTAAAGTTGAATAAGTAAATTCAAATGGAATTTGATTTGAATTTAGGAAAGGAATTGAGGATTAATTCAACTTGAATTGGGGTTAAATCAATTTCAATAGAAATTGAAGTTATTTAAATAGGAATTGAGTCAATTTAAATGGAAGTGGAAATATAAATTGAATTGATTGGAAATGGAGGTTGGGAATTGAACAGTTTGACTCTGGACTATTTTAAAAATAAATTGATTTAATGTAAATCTATTTTTTCCCCAAACTATTTATTATAAAACTTTTCTTTTTAAACCTAAAACTATCTTATACTTGTTTTACAACTATTTTTAGAACTATTTAACAATTTTTGAACTATAAACTAATTACTGTTTTTCAACTACTTTATAACTAATTACTATTTTACAACTATTTTGTAATTATTTAAAATTTCTATAACTATTTGACTATTTTCCAGCCATCTTACAATTACTTATAACTATTTTACAGCTACTTTAAAATTTATAATTATTTTTCAAACTACTTGTCTATTTTAAACTTTTTAAGTTATTTTCTAAATTTTAGCTAGAAAGAGTTAAACTGTTTATGATTTGTTATCAATTGGGATAAGAATTAAGGTGATAATCCATATGGGATTGAAGCAATTGTGAATAAGGGTATAAAGATCATAAGTGAATGTGAATAGAAAAGAGAATTGATTTCGTTAATAATCAATGAAGATAAATACGTAGGATGTACGTATACTATTCTATTCGCCTAGTGATTTGATCCAGATTCGGGCATAGAATTTCAAGATAGTTATATCGGTCCGAGTTGGGATTTTTTACTCGATTTTCGACGGCGAACCTGGATATGGATTGTTGATTGGTTTGGGATATTCTTTATCATAGTTATGGCTATGCAAGGAGAATGACGGTTTCTGATCAAGGAACCAGATCTGAGTCTACACTAGGAAGTCGGGTGGACGATACTAGTTCGAAAGTAAAATTGTGTGATCGAGTGAGCGATCAGATTGATATAGCGTACGTATGATATGTGTACATCATACAGATTTGAATGAAATTGATACTGGGAATTAATGGATAAGAAATGTGAAATGGTTTTTGAAATGAATGGTATATTTTGTGAAATATATGATGAAATAAAATGGAAATTGGATATTTCCATGATAGAAATTTACTTTATGAAAGAAAGTAAGTAAACTGGTAAGTGACTTTGTAGAGTAATCAAATTTGAATATTTGATTTGGAATAAATAAAGTTATATATCTTTGTTATATAAGATAGATCTCCCCTTGTTGAATCTTTTGCCAGAATAAAACGGTTTTTCAAAAGGGGTTTTATACAAGTTTGAAGTGTTTCAAAGATTTTCAGAGTTATATATATATATATATATATATATATATATAAAGGTTCTTATGAGGATGATTTTGGGAAAAAGGTTTTTGGAACCTTTGAATTTGGAAAGGCTTTTGATTTTTGGAGAAAAATCAATATTGGAATTTGGAAAGCCTAATTTGAGAATTATCGATTTAGGGATAATCGATTTTGAGAAAGGAGATTTGTATGAGATTCATACTAGGTGTATGATTTGGAAGATACTATATGTGTATAGTGTAAAGTGTTTTGAAAATGGCTCTGGAGAAAAAGGCGCTCCCTTAGAATGAACTTCTCAGGAGTGCCACAGGGTGGTACTGCGTTGAACCCTTAGGGGGGTTCTAAAGTTGATCTTGTGAGGAGTACAGACAAAACTAGTTCCTGAGGATTATGTGTAGTGTGCAGCGAAAGTTGAGGGCGTTGATGCCTACAGAGGCATTTGGGTTATGCTGTGATGATCAGTTTAACTCGATGTCACTCGATCTACTACAGACCATAGCGAAAGTCATGTTTGCTGCTGAGATCCAACAGTCTACGTTTTATTTTATATCGATAAACTACGACCTATGTTGACATAGCGAAAGTCGTGTGTGCCGTTGAGAGCCAACAGTCTACGTTTGATTTTACATCGGTAGACTGTGACCTATGTGGGAATGGAGAAGTTTCATTTTTGGCAGCGAAATTCGAGGGCGCGGAGGCCTACAGTTACAAGGACTTTTGCTGCGATGGCAACGTAACACTGTATGTAACTGCGATCTGTAGCGGGTCTCATAGTGTAATTGAGGGGCGCGGAGGCCTACGGTTATCTATGGATTTTGCCAGGACGGCAACGTAACCATTGGGTTAACTACGACCATGGATGGGGGTGATAATTTCCAGAGCATTCTCACCAAAGATATTTCCTCTATTTTCAAAAAGATTTTCTATATTTTCAGTAAAATTATTTTCCAAGTATTTCCACTGGGTGTTGAAAATGGGTTACCAAGTACTTATAGATTTTCAGTCCTACGCCTGATCAACATATGATCGAATTTCTATGAGAACAAGGATGGACTTGTTGCGACATCGAGCTATAAAAAAAGTATTTTTATAAAACTATTTTGGCAATATTATCTAGATTCCAAAGTGTTTTAAAGATTTTCAATAAAAAGGAGTTCATAGTTTAAAAATGTTTAAAGATTTTTTTTTACTAATATAAGTATTTTAATAAATTCTGGCTTCGTTCCTTTTCGAGGACGAAAAGATTCAAAGGGGGGAGGATTGCGATAGCCCTTTTTTTCATCTTTTAATTGATAATTAAAGATATAATTTATTTAAAATACTGATTTATAAGATGGATAAATAAAATTTTGATAAATATCTGGATAGATGAATAATATACTACACTATTTAATTCAAGATAAAATATCTTTGTATATAAATAAATTTGCAAACTTTTTGATGATGGGAATCATGGGTATGTACATATACAAGCAAAAGTGATAACCCGAGATTTTGGTAATAGAAATTGGATAATTTCTTATTTATTTAAAAGATATATTTTAAGCTCAAGTTTAAAATTGGATTTAAATTAAAAAGTTCATTTGTTTTTAATATTCTTTCATTTTTAAAAATTCGAACATAAGGCAAATTTGGATGGTAAAAATTTATATAAAGTTAAAATAAAATTCTCAAGCATATAAACATATGATACATTTATTTGGATCAAAGGCACAAGTAACTTATAATTGTTTACATAAAGTCACTTTTGTATATTTATATAAATCTAAGCTTATTTATATAAAAACAAATACATTTTATATACATTTAAATAATATTACATAAATATATATTTGGCCTAAATGTATTAGTAAAAACTAGTTTAACACTTGTAAGTACATTAGAGTGGTTTAAAGACATTTGAAAAAATAATTGTATATGTGTAAGCAAATTAGCACATAAGTGGACAAGTGGCTTTATTTGTCTTTCTCTTTGTAAATTAAAATTTAAAATTTTTTGTAACGACCCGTAAATTTTCGATAATTAAAATAGCTAATTTAATAAGATTTCGTGATTTAGTGTTAGAAAAAAAATTTGTAAGTCGTTTGGAATAATAATAAATGTTGAATTCATTGGGTATAATAGAGTAATTGAGTGATAAGTAAAATCTATTCAAATCAAATATCGAAAATAGAATAGGTATATTGTTTAAATTAAATATTTAAAACTTATGGAATTTATTGAATAATTTAATAATGGGGATTGAATAACCGTATAATGGAAATGGTTGTTCTATAATTTGAATTAGTTAAATTTTGTAAGTTCGTTTTGAATATTTCAAAAGATAGTGATTTAAGAATAATCAAATTTGTTTATATTTAATATTACAAATGTTGAATAATAAAATTTCGAATTTGATATGATCAATTTGATATTGAATTTAATATATGAAAATAGAGCGAATAATTGAAATTGATTTAATATGATTCAGATTGGTTTCCAAAGTGAATATAAGTTATATTGTGATTATAATAGAGTTAATAAGATTTTAAAATTTGAAATTATTGAATAATGGGTTAATATGATTAAAAATGACTTGTAAAATTTTATTGTATCATATTAAAGTAAGAATGATGTTGTATAACTTTTAAAATTGAATTAAAAGTAAATTTGTGAAAATTGAATATTTTAATATTTAATTATCGACTGAAAAATAGCCAATTTTCGAACAGTCTCAGAATTGGACGAAACTAGTTTCATTAGATCCGTAATAGTTTGTTATTACCGGATTTCAATTTTCGTAGCAATCGGAGTTTTCGTTTGACCGTGGTAGCTCGAAACGCGTTGAAATTGTTTTAATATTAATTTGGCGAGTTAAAATAGTCATTTTTCAAACTGTCTCGGATTTCGATGAAACCAGTTTCATCGGATCCGTAATGTGATATTATTGTATGGTTTCAAATTTCACGTAAATTGGATTTACCATTTGTCCAGGAAAAGCCAAAACGCCTAGAAAATCGTTTAATCGGTTTAATTTAAAATTGATCGTTTATTGCCATAACTCACACATACGATCGAATTAGCTTCCGAAACACATTCCATTGCGTTCGGAACGCGGGGTAAACCCTAGAAACGCCAGCTGGCACGCTTCGTTTGGAGTTCGGAAAATTTCGATAAATAGTAAATTGGGAAATTTTCTATAAAAGGACCTTCACCATTTCACTTTGCAAACCCTAATTGACTTCAGCCCTAGCCACCATTTACTGAATCAATGGCCAAGAAAATTCAAAACTTCTTCCTCATTTTCCTCTCAATCCATCAACAGTTAGCAAAAGCTCTCAACTACAAAGTTGTAGAGGACGATGAAAGCTTCAAATCCATACGGAGATGATCGAAAACGGAGCTTCGAATCAACGGGAAATCGAGCAAGAAGGGGCTGCATTTTTCATGCAAATCGAGGTGATAGGGGAGGCCGAGCTTGGAGCTATTTGGGGTGAAGGTGGAGTAAGGCGGTGGCTTCGAAGTGGTGTAACCTGATCGTGTTCATGTTCGTCGTGGAGGTCGCAAAATCAAACCCTAGTGGCTTATGAATGGGTTCAAGTTGCGCGATTTACTACCTGGAAGATGATACACGTGCATGAGGAGATGATGGAGTGCGGCCCAGATGCGTTGGAAACAAAACGAAGGGCTATGATTGTTTAGGGTTAGAAAATATGTTGTAATTTTATAATTAAAAATTCGTGTAACTTCTAAAATTCGTATCTTTTTCATACGAGGTCGAAAACGCGCGAAACCAGTTGCGTTGGAATCGTATGGACGAGCACTACGCGATGCAATTTGATTGGAGTCGTTTGGAGCTAAAGAAAATTTCGGGTAAAATTAAACGCTCGTTTAATTTTATTCGAAATAAAGCGCTGGAACTACATTGAAATCAAGGCGAGTGTTTTATAACGCTCACAACGTACTAAATATCTTTATGCTAGTTAAACTTCATATTATGAAGTGATATGAATTTATTTGTCGTTGTTTGATAGAACTTAATTGTCATTTGAATTAACCGTCGAAAATTAAATTGACAGTTAAATTTGAAAATTAAAATTGAAATTGAATTGCGATTTAATTACCTGACATTGATAACTATGAAATTGCTATGAATTGTGTTGTCTATTGGATGATTTATTTCAATGGATGCTATTGGTTGATATTTAAATATTTGGATGTTTATTGCTTACATATAACCTGTTATGCATACATATGAAACTATGATTTGATTTAAGTGATATATATTCATCCCTGACATTTAATTGAAATAAATAATCACTTGGCCATAGGATAGAAAATTATATACGGACACCGAATTGGCTAAATTATGATTTTTCAAAATCGTCAATTTGAAATTTAGTTAAATGTTTTGTTTTAAAAGTTATAAAGAGACATCAATTTATAGAAATCGAATTTATCGAAAATTGAGTTTGGAATGTTGAAATAGATTTTGGTTAAAAGAAGTTGTTAAATGATTTAAGTTGAAACTTGAAATTTAAAATTGGGTTATGATTGAATTTCGAAAATGTATTCATTTTAAAAGATTGAACCTTAATTCGAGCTTTGAATATTACTAAGTAAAAGCGATATAAAATGATATTCGAAATTGAGCTTGAAATTGAATCATATTTGTAAGTGGGATTTAAATTTGAATATTGAAGGAAATTTTTATTAAGTGTTAAAAATTGATATTTTGAAAAATCAAGCTCCAAATCGATAAAAATTGAAATTGAATAAATTGAAGGTGAATGTAGAATTGAATTGATTTGAAGTTAAAGTTGACGTTGTTTTGAATTGAAATCGAAATTGAATCGGTAGAATGGAAATTGAAATTGAATTGAATTGGGAAGTTATAAATTGAAATGGATTGGTTTTGAAGCTGTTTTATTTTGTTTTCCAAATTACTCTATTATATAAACCATTTGAATACTTAAGCTATTTTAATCTATTTTAAATCTACTTAACCCAATTTAAATTATTTAAACTAAATTTATCTATTTCAAATCCGTTTTAAGATTTCAAAGTATTTTAACTATTTCTAATTATTTAAACTACTTTTAAACTACTTAAAACTATTTTTCTAAAATACTAAGCTGGTCAATAAGGTGAAATGTTTATGTTTAAATCTTGAATTTAAATACGAATTGAGTTAAATGAAGTTGCAACCTAAATTGAAATTCGAAATGATTTTGAAATCAATATGAGATATTGATGCGAAAAATGATTTTTGAAACGGAATCTTACATTTGAATAGATACAATGATATTTGAAATGGATTTGATTTTTGAAGCGAATATGATATTTTGATATCAATTATGAATCGATTTGAAATGTAAAAGAGCCAACGGTGTAATAATAAGTAGTTATTAAAGAGACCGGGATCGGATATGGACATACTCTCTGTCGATACCGAAAACCACTTTGATAACTATTATACGCGGAGTGTTGATCCAGAATGAAGTGGATGGTTTGGTGAACGCGTTGATTGAAGAAAGAGAACGATATTGGATGACCCCTGACATGACTAAAAGAGGAGCCGCGTCGGGCCATTGAGGTTCGCCACCTCTAGCGGACACACTTCTTCGATACCATATCTATTACATTTGTGATTCGATTTGGGTGCACCCCTTGATTTGGGAGTGTTGTTTCGCGGTGTTGGGGTAGCTGCTGGCTACG
Organism: Allium cepa; assembly: GCA_030765085.1. Classification (NCBI taxonomy): domain Eukaryota; kingdom Viridiplantae; phylum Streptophyta; class Magnoliopsida; order Asparagales; family Amaryllidaceae; genus Allium; species Allium cepa. Next base: position 33,587,240 of record CM060929.1, read on the forward strand.
CTCAACATCAGTCCGGATCACGCAACTACTAGTATCCTAGTTGGTATCGCCTCATGTACCTTGTCATACTGATTATCCTATTCGCGACCACTACGTTTTGATTTGTACCTTGAGTATATGGGTTGCCCTTTGGTGACTTCCGGTTTTGGGGAAACTACGATCTTGTATATGCTTTTGGGAATATAAAATGTGTTAAGGGGGATTATGGTAACGCATTAACGCTATTTTGATACTTTATATTACTGATAGGCATTATCTACCTAGCGTATATTACTACATAGTAGATAGTTTCACGGATCCTTGAGAGATGGAAAATCCCGTAACATCTCTTGAGTTATTGCACGCACGTTGACACTGGATAGGAGATGTCAAACCCCGTAAACATCTCTGACACCGTTACACTCATATTTATTTACGATTGATTTCACTTTCATAAGGATATTTTAGTCCTGACTCGAGTGTTTTGTCTTTTCATTACGCTCGGGTCAGTCCTGAGTTTTTCAGATTTTTGAAGATCTATTCTGGAGGATGAAGACGAAGATTTGGTATACTATTACTATTATTACCCTTGCATCATGCTATCTGCTGCATTATTTTAATTGTTCTGTTGTATATGTATAACTCTGATAAATGTTGTATAAATAATTGTCAAAGTATAGTAAGCAGCTTCATGAACTGTTTATTTGACTATTATATTTTATCGTTCCGCTGCGAGATTCTGTGTTGTTTCATTTCCTTTATTTCTCTTTCTTTTCTTTTCTTATTTACCCCAATAACTATCTGCCCTTTTGAATGGTTTGGAATCGACATGTGTATTTGATCGTCAATTTAAACTGTCCAAAAAGGCGGGTCGTTACATTTGGTATCAGAGCTTTGGTTTAGCGATAAACCTTGGCTCTAGTGGGGAATAACTCATTGAAATAGAGGTAAACTATATGAATGAGTTGAGTGTATATGAGAGAGCGTACTTGTTATTTGATATAAAATGGTTTTATATTGTGTTAACTTTGTTCCGTTGAGTATTTATGAATTCTGGTCGATACTTGGGACGCCAAGGCGTCGATAGGAATTTCTAAACACTCGAATAGGACAAACCAACACAATATCGTTTTGGAATATATTTTATATAAAAGAATTATTTGAATATTTATTCATTTTGATTGAATTGATTGTTAGGAGATGATAATATTAGATTATTATCATTATTGTTTGATCAGTCAATATTTACAACAATTGATTAAATAACAATGGATTTAGGAAAATGAAATCTTGTAAACACAATTGATAATGAATATAAATGAATTTTAACTTGGATTTGGGAATTTAAATTCCGGTGTTTGAAATTGACTTACAAGAATTTGAAAAATATAATATGAGTATTATATGATAGTATAATTGAGTTGAAATTGTTTTCGAAGGATTTTTTTTATGATAAGTGTTATATTCCCTTCTCTTGACGCTAGAAAATGATTTCGGTGATGAGTGCACGCATCATCGGCGTTTATTTTCGAGAGTCCGAGTGGGGGAGACCACTTAATAGCTTGTCTAAACCTTGTTTTGATTCAAATTTTATTTTATTTTGTATTCTCTATAGTATGATTTGATATATAAATTATATAAGTATATATTTTTTCAAAACTTGATTTGAAATGAAACCGGGATTGGAATTCTTAAGTCCTTTAATAATTAATGATTTTTTTTAAATGATTGAAATGAATTTAGACTTGAATCATTAAGGAACTTTTGAATTGTGAAATGAGAAATGAACCTAAGAGCTAAGTGAAAATATCAATTGAAGTAGAAATCATTAGAATTAGGAAATTATGAACTTAAAATAAAATTGAAACTATAAAACTCGCATAGTATTAAATTTCATTCTATAGCATAGATATAACTTACCAAAATATTTAAGACATTCAAAAATGTTATATGAATTGTTAATTGGATAATATACAAGTATAGGTTTGAATAATGAAATATGCATTCAATTAATGGTTTGCAAATATAAATAAAATTGTTAGTAAATAATTGGAATTTAAATTAACATTTAAAGGTGATTCACAATCATGTTAATATAAAATGGAAATACTATATGTGAATGTAAATGTGAAATTAAATTATAGTGAAATTTAAGTAATGGCTTAAGAATTAATTAATTGAAAATTCAACTTTAAATGAAAAGAAGTTGTATGTTGTTTAACTACATTCTATTTGCATAACTATAACTTACAAAATACTTAAAAGGTTTAAAATGCTAATAAGGATAAGTAGAGAAATAGTATACCAGTGTGAGAGTGAATAATAAAATGTGAAGATCTTTTGATAGTTGTAAATATAAAAGAAATTTAAGTTGTAAAATGAATAATATACATAAGTGAATGAATAAAATTTAAAATTAATGAAATATAAAATGGGTAAATGGAAACTAATTAAATTTGAATATAACTAAATGTCAATAAATTTGGAAGTGTATGAAATTAAAATTGACTTGGAAATGTATAATTGATTTAGTGTAGATTTTAGGATGGATGTTAATGTTTGATATGCATTGGTTGTTAGATGGATGAAAGTTGATTAAGTAGAATTCATTAGTGTTAATGGAATTGAATAAACGGAAAAAAAAATTAAATTCAAATTTGAAGCAAAGTGAAATTAAATATAATTGAATTCAATTTAAATTGAAGCAAATTGACTTGAATTTAAAATATGAATGAAACAAACTTGAATAAATCAGAAACAAATTGAATGTAAACCTATTGCATGGATGAATAAGAAAATAAAAGACTTTGTGTTTATGATTGTTTTTTTAGAAAATTTGAAGTTTGATGGTTTGTACTTTAAAATAATAAAAGCAAATTTTGAAAAAAATCCAAAATTGTCCAATATATGCTGAAACGAAAACAACCATAACTTTTAAATGGATGAACGGAATTCGGCGACCATGGACTTTTCGAAAAGCTTAGAAACTATAGCACAACTTTTGTTTAGATAACTTGAGAAAATTCCTTCGTCTACTAGGTTAAAAACTTGAATGTTACTCGCTGTCCTGTGTAAAAATAAGTAAAATCAGTAGTATACACCCTTAGCATTTTCGCCATATCTTTTGACTGGTTTATCGGATTTTTATAATCTTGAACTTTCTGGAAAGCTAAGAAATTAAGCTAAAACTTTTATTTTAAGTGTTTTGTGTTTTGATGTCGTTTATAAGGTCGAAAACGCGGGTGAACGTCGCTGACCTGCGCAATTCACTGCCCAGGCTGAGGCGTATCCTCTAAGTAAAACGGCCATAATTTTTGAACGTATGGTCCGAATTCGATGATTTTGGACATTCCGGAAAACCTGAAATGAATGCAACAACTTTTGCTTAGATTCTATTGCCGAATTTTATCGTTTAGGTGTCCTAAAACTAAGATTTGTTTGCTGTCCTGAAATTGGAATCTCAGTTTTGAAGCTAAATATGTTATATATATGTTGTGTATGCTAAGTATATCGATATATCTTTATATGCATGATTCTAACTTAGTTATTGAGTGTTTAGTAGGTGTATATTGCGCTTGCTTCGCATTTAGAGCTCGCTTTCGCGCTATATTAGCCGTATATGCTCGCTAACAATATATAAGGTACATATCTCGGATTACATACCGTACTTTTACACTTTTTCCCTGCGGGATGCCTCATCACTTGATGAGATGTATATTTGTGATATATATACTGTCATTTTTTTTCCGATCGAGCCGCGCAAAGGAGACTCTGCCGAAATTTTCCGTAAAATCCGGGTGTTAGAAATTTTTTCAAGTTTTAAATTTTTTTATAACTTGTTCTGATTACTAACTTTTAAAGTTAGGAAGCCGTTTGGAGTAACTTAGTGGAAGCGTAGTTATGACTTTATAAATGGAATTTCATTGTTTATAAATGGATAATTTTTAATAAAATATATCAAATGTTGAATTCTTTACTTAGTCCCTTTTCCCTTCTTTTTCCTTTTCGGGGACGAAAAGTTTTGAGTGGGGGAGAGTGTAACGACCCATAAATTTTCGATAACTAAAATAGCTAATTTAATAAGATTTCGTGATTTAGTGTTAGAAAAAATTTGTAAGTCGTTTGGAATAATAATAAATGTTGAATTCATTGGGTATTATAGAGTAATTGATTGATAAGTAAAATCTATTCAAATCAAATATCGAATATAGAACAGGTAAATTGTTTAAATTAAATATTTAAAACTTATGGAATTTATTGGATAATTTAATAATGGGGATTGAATAACGGTATAATGGAAATGGTTGTTCTATAATTTGAATTAGTTAAATTTTGTAAGTTCGTTTTGAATATTTCAAAAGATAGTTGATTTAAGAATAATCAAATTTGTTTAAATTTAATATTACAAATGTTGAATAATTAAATTCCAAATTTGATATGATCAATTTGATATTGAAATTTAATATATGAAAATAGAGCGTATAATTGAAATTGATTTAATATGATTCAGATTGGTTTCCAAAGTGAATATAAGTTATATTGTGATTATAATAGAGTTAATAAGATTTTAAAATTTGAAATTATTGAATAATTGAATAATGGGTTAATATGATTAAAAACGACTTGTAAAATTTTATTGTATCATATTAAAGTAAGAATGATGTTGTAGAACTTTTAAAATTGAATTAAAAGTAAATTTGTGAAAATTGAAGATTTTAATATTTAATTATCGACTGAAAAATAGCCAATTTTCGAACAGTCTCAGAATTGGACGAAACTAGTTCCATTAGATCCGTAATAGTTTGTTATTACCGGATTTCAATTTTCGTAGCAATCAGAGTTTTCACCGTGGCAGCTCGAAACGCGTTGAAATTGTTTTAATATTAATTTGGCGAGTTAAAATAGTCATTTTTCAAAATGTCTCGGATTTCGACGAAACCAGTTTCATCGGATCCGTAATGTGATATTATTGTACGGTTTCAAATTTCACGTCAATCGGATTTACCGTTTGTCCGGGGCAAGCCAAAACGCCTAGAAAATCGTTTAATCGGTTTAATTTAAAATTGATCGTTTATTGCCGTAACTCACGCATACGATCGAATTAGCTTCCGAAACACGTTCCATTGCGTTCGGAACGCGTGGCAAACCCTAGAAACGCCAGCTGGCACGCTTCGTTTGGAGTTCGGAAAATTTCGATGAATAGTAAATTGAGAAATTTTCTATAAAAGGACCTTCACCCTTTCACTTTGCAAACCCTAATTGACTTCAGCCCTAGCCACCATTTACTGAATCAATGGCCACGAAAATTCGAAACTTCTTCTTCATTTTCCTCTCAATCCATCAACAATTAGCAAAAGCTCTCAACTACAAAGTTGTAGCGGACGATGAAAGCTTCAAATCCATACGGAGATGATCGAAAACGGAGCTTCGAATCAACGGGAAATCGAGCAAGAAGGGGCTGCGTTTTTCATGCAAATTGAGGTGATAAGGAAGGCCGAGCTTGGAGCTATTTGGGGTGAAGGTGGAGTAAGGCGGTGGCTTCGAAGTGGTGTAACCTGATCGTGTTCTTGTTCGTCGTGGAGGTCGCAAAATCAAACCCTAGTGGCTTATGAATGGGTTCAAGTTGCATGATTTACTACCTGGAAGATGATACACGTGCGTGAGGAGATGATGGAGTGCGGACCAGATGCGTTGGAAACAAAACGAAGGGCTATGATTGTTTAGGGTTAGAAAATATGTTGTAATTTTATAATTAAAAATTCGTGTAACTTCTAAAATTCATATCTTTTTCATACGAGGTCGAAAATGCGCGAAACCAGTTGCGTTGAAATCGTATGGACGAGCACTACGCGATGCAATCGGATTGGAGTAGTTTGGAGCTAAAGAAAATTTCGGGTAAAATTGAACGCTCGTTTAATTTTATTCGAAATAAAGCGCTGGAACTACATTGAAATCAATGTGAGTGTTTTATAACGCTCACAACGTACTAAATATCTTTATGCTAGTTAAATTTGATATTATGAAGTGATATGAATTTTATTTGTCGTTGTTTGATAGAATTTAATTGTCATTTGAATTAACCGTCGAAAATTAAATTGAAAGTTAAATTTGAAAAAAATTGAAATTGAATTGCGATTTAATTACCTAACAATGATAACTATGAAATTGCTATGAATTGTGTTGTCTATGGGATGATTTATTTCGATGGATGCTATTGGTTGATATTTAAATATTTGGATGTTTATTGCTTACATATAACCTGTTATGCATACATTTGAAACTATGATTTGATTTAAGTGATATATATTCATCCCAGACATTTAATTGAAATAAATAATCACTTGGCCATAGGTGTCAGGACACGATTCTTCGTCTTCCGAAAATTCAACATCGATACTCACTTTATCGACTGCCGAGAAATCGAACGACGGAAAACCGAACACTGAGGGTTAAAAAAAAATTTAAGAAAAGAAGAAGAGAGAAAAAGAAGAAAGAAGAAGAAAATAGATAATAGAGGGAAGAGAAAACATAAGATAGAAAATTTAGATAGGGAAAAGAAGACAGAAAATAGGAAATTTTAAAATAGAAGAAGAAGAGGAAAGAAAAATAGAACATGATTTTAAAATAGAACGGAACAGAAAGAAAACAACAGAACAACATCAGAATCTCACAATTCGCAGCGGAACAACATATAATAATAAATGAATAATCTTTAAACAAAGAACTATATCAGTTATTACATTACAACACATTTCATTACATCATATCATCAGAGTGTACAACATCAAACAATGCAGCGGAAAAAGAAATACTATATAAACTAGTAATACGCCATGCCATCCATCTTGCCTCCAGCAACTCCGGAATATCCAGAATATCCTGATAAACCTTACTCTTGACCGCCCGTGTGGAAATTGGTGGGCACCCAGAGTTTAGGAAGGAAAACAATAAACTCCAAGTCAGTCATGTGACTGGTGTGGGAACTCAAAACAGTTTATTTATCTTTAAAATCAAAATAGAGGAATATTTTTAATCAATTCGCAATGCTTTTAAAAATGAGACTACCATAAGGCCTCCCGCACACACACACAATGCAAACGCAGAATCGGAGGAGATTTCTCCTTATGATAGTCAAAGATGCTTGATACGCATTTAAAATAACATTTGATATTATTACTAGTGCATAGTGTAGGAGAAATTCATTTCGAAAATAGAATATAAATCTTAGCCAGCATAGGTACCATTATATTATGCTTACTAATAGCTACCATATTAGATGGCAGGTTATACAACTAAAACCGTACAAGTCTCGTATTGTTTCTTTGGATTTCCAACAAATGGTCAGGCCAAGGAACTTCCCATTGCCACATGAGAATGCCTCTGGAAAGACATCCCCGAGAACCAAACCGGAACTCTGCCAACACAAGGCCGGGTTACCCCTAACTGGGTAACTACTGACACGAGCACGCCATTCCCCGATCGTAAACGACCTTTCTCACGGGATCCCGATAGCCAACAACCACAAAGTAATAAATTCGTAGTAACCACATAGGTTAAATATCTGGGCTCCATACCATGATACAACCTCTATCCAGAAGGAAACATACATACCCTAAAGGGTGCTACCCCGCATAACCTTGCCGCATCTTTCCTGTTTTGACCATTTCCGGGGTGTGAGGCTCGACGAAGTCACGTCCACAAAAACATACTTTATACAAAAGCCATGCTTTGGGTCAACAAATGATCAACACAATGATCACTAAGATAGACGATCAAATAAACGATCCTATCACAATAATCAACACAATGATCATTTCAGCAACACTCAGCATGTCACCTTACCAAATTGGGAATATATCGCTGATAACTTCAACTATATAACCTCTGAGCTCGTACGTCTCAGAGAAGGGTGTTAAGCTAAAAGAATAAATTCTTCGCCACCAACAGAAATATATTTGAAAGAAATTGGCTTTATATCTCAACTTGTAATGTCAGACATACAATCCATACAAGTCTGTTCCGGGATCGAACAAAACCGAAGGCACTTACAAAGAAGTCCTTGCAATCCGGATATTCACAATCCTGATCGGATTCACCATCACATATGGAGAACTCAATACCGTAGCTACTCGGTGCAGAGTAAATCGACAGGTCATCCTATCGCTCTCGCAAATACCGGGTCTTCAACACCGATCTTCAATGCAATTCATAACGACGTATCACATATTCGGAATGGGTTATACGACCCCATGGTCCTTTCCCGGTTAACCCGAATAGTGAGCGCTTATTCAAAAATAAGTGTGGCATTCACATTCAAACAAATCACATCAATTACCCATTCAAAGGGAAATATTGATAGTCGGTTATTGAACTATCACTGAATATGCACACATCACCAGATTCCAAATAATTTTCCAAATTATTTATTTTCACAAAATATCTTTACAAGATATATAATTTCAATTCTTCAAAAATAAATCAATATTTATTTTTTAAAAATTCTCCTTTTCATTCATAAATTCCATAGTGAATTTATAATCCAAAATATCTATGAATATTCGATTTCGATTATTCATTTCAATTTATCTTCAAAAAGATAAATTCATAAGATATTCACTTTATATTGGAAACATTTCCATACTTACTTATTCATAAGTAATTCACAAATTTTATTTATTTTCAACACTTAGAAAATATTCAATATACTTCAATCAAAAATATGTATATATTTCATTCTTTAAGGAAATCATTCTCTTAAACATATTTATTTGGGCCAAAACGAATGTTACGTAAAACATCGTTACGACAACCCAAAATCACTAGTATAGGGATTCGAAATTAAAATAGATATATAAATCCCAATACTATACAAAACATTTCCTTTCGGAAATCATTTACTATAACAACAGTGTTATAGTCCATCATTTCCTTCTATTTCTCGAAAACGTCTATTTCAACAATCAATGTTGAAATCTATGGTTTCGAATCTCAACACCTTTTAAAACATCGTTAGATCGTTTTAATTCTATTTAAAACATCTTTAACGTATTATTCACTATTCAAAACGTGAATATACTTCATTAACAATTTCGTCCTTTTATTCATTTTAATTCAAAGGATTATTCACTATTCAAAAACGTGAATATAACTCCATTAATAGGTTTCAACAATTTTCTTATCAAAATTAGTCATTTGCGAATTTATAAAACAACGTTTATAAATTTCATTTCCATTTATTTATAAAAACTTCCTTTTTATAAATTCTTTTATTAACCTATTCCAGTTTATAACTCAATTATAAACTAAAAGTTCATATTATAAGTTAAATACTTATAAAACGATTATTTTACAAAATCGTTCCTCTCAAAACTTTCCAAACCATAAATCTTATAACTTATAAGATTCATTTATTTAACCAAATCTATTCTTCAAATAGCTTCACAAATTTATAATTCTTATTATTTATAAATTTCATTTATAACTTCACCGTTTATAATTTTATAAATTTCATTCTTTAATGAAATTCGTTTTCACTTCATTCAAACACTTATAAAAACTCGTTTTATAATTTCAATATCTCAATTTATAAATATCCATTTATAAATCTCTTAATATAATTCAATTTATATTATTCTTTTAAAACATCTTTAATCTCCTTTATTATTTCACCATTTTGATTTATAAAATAATTAAATTTTATAAATCCTATATTTAAACTTTTCACAATAATTCTAAAATATCTCGATTAAACTATTTTATAAACTCAATAGCATCATATTCTCAAAAATCAGTTTTTAACTGTATTTCACAAAAATCATAATTTTTATAACATTAAAAATTATAACGTTTATTTATTTAAAATGGATCAATTCCAAAAAAAAAGTATATTTTCAAAAATCACTTTTAAAATCATTTTAAAATCCCAAAATCTGGGTCCAATGATGCTACACACCAAATAGTCAATCACGACAACAACGATATCGTATATCGATATGATAATCCATCAAATATCAAAATATCTGAAATCAAATAAATACTGTTGAGGAATACAGTTGGATCCCTCCAATCTGTTTTCCTGCATCCACAAACATTAGCACAATACCAATTTCGCTCCAGTACGAAATTATCGCGGTATATGTTCTTATTAAATATTATCCGCTTAATAACGGCGCAATAGGGTCTCATCCGCTAAACAAAAAATGCGGGAAGTCAACAACTCCAATATATACATATGCCAATATATATATATTGCTACTATATATAATACCAATTTCACTGTTTATGAAATATTCGCGGTATATGTTTTTAATAAATAACATCCGCTTACTAACGGCGCATAATGTCTATTTTAACAATCAATAGATATCAATCAACATTCAAACATGCATTCAAATATTTTAAATCTAACTATTTAAAATAAAATCGAAACTGATTCGATTGAGTGAGAAATTCTCACCTTGATTTTATTTCTGTTTTAACGATTTATTTCGAATAAAATTAAACGGACGTTTAATTTTACTCAAAATTCTCACTAACTCCAAACGACTCCAAACCAACTCCATCGCGTAGTGCTCGTCCATACGATTCCAACGCAACTGGTTTCGCGCGTTTTCGACCTCGTATGAAAAAGTTATGAATTTTACAAGTTTGTACACGATTTATATAAACTTTTACAACATTTATTTAAATTTCTTTTACATACCCCCATCATCACCCTTCATTCCCAATCCAACGGCTCCTCCCTTTCTTCCTCATTCACGTTTTGGCTACAGGTTGAGGCCGACATCACAACCCATCCCCTTTAGAACTAGGGTTTCAATTTGCATCCACCTCGCTCGACGAAATTCGATCAAACCACTTGCAATAGGAAGCTCTTGACCTCCTCTACCTTCGCCCATCACCATAGCCAACTCGGCCTCCTCGTGATGCGCGCGCACGTATGTGAACAGCCCACGCACGCGGCCCCATAACTCCCCCCACACGACACCAAACACGATCTCCACCGTTCACATCGAAGCTCTCATCACCCTCTACATCTTTCATGTTGAAAGTTTCGTCTAATTGCTGATGGATTGGAAGAAATCGAGGAGAGAAGTGGAGTGATTTTCGGCCCTTGGTGAAAGCTCCTGGCGGCTAGGGTTTTGTATCTTTTTTATTTTTTATTTTTTTATAAATGAAGGGTTAGGGTGTATATTTATAGGAAAATCAAGCGTAAACACTATTCATTTCGGAAATTCCGAACTCCGATTTAGGCGCCGTAACCAGCGTTTCTAGGGTTTACCCCGCGTTCCGGACACAATGGAACAGGTTTCGGAAGCTAATTCGGACATTTGTACGAGTTATGGCTGTAAACGCTCAATTTGAATTAAACCGATTTAAGTCGATTTCTAGGCGTTTTAATTTGTACCGGACAAACGGTAAATCCAATTGACTTGAAATTTGAAACCTTACAATAATATCACATTACGGATCCGATGAAACTGGTTTCGTCGAAATCCGAGACTTTTTGAAAAATGGCTATTTTCACTCGTCAAATTTAAATTAAAAATAAATCGATGCGTTTCGAGCTGCCACGATCAAACGATAACTCCGATTGACACAAAATTTGAAATCCGGTAATAACTAACTATTATGGATCCAATGGAACTGGTTTCGCTCAATTCTGAGACTGTTCAAAAATTGACTATTTTCACTAGTCGATTTAAATATTAAAATATTCAATTTTCACAAATTAACTTTTAGTTCGATTTTAAAAGTTCTAAAATATTGTTCTAACTTCCATATGATAAAATAAAATTTTACAAATCATTTACAATCATATTTAACTCAATTTTTAATTATTTCCATAATTTAACGTATTAAATTATCGATTTAATTATTTAATTAAATCCAAAAATTCAAATAAAAATTTATTTGACTTAAAAATTCACTAATTAATATTTTAAAATTAATTAAATATTCAAATTTTAATTAATAAAAATTCTGGGTCGTTACAATCTTCCCCACTTAAAAGAATTTCGTCCTCGAAATTATTAAGTAAGAAAAGTTATAGAATTTATTAATTTTCCAAAATTCATAGTTAAACTTCTTACAATACTTTACTAAGTTTTCAAATCATACTTAGTTATCTTGTCAAAAACAAACTATATCATTTAACTTTCAATTCAAAATCAAAGTTAAAGTTTTCAAAATTTCCAATTTTCTCAAAATTTTTCTAACGCCTTAAATTTCCGGAAAAATTCGCCATAGTCTCCTTTGCGCGGCTCGATCCGAAAAAAAAATGACAGTATATATATCACAAATATACATCTCATCAAGTAATGAGGCATCCCGCAGGGAAAAAAGTGTAAAAGTACGATATTTAATCCGAGATATGTACCTTATATTTTATTAGCAAGCATATACGGCTAATATAGCGCAAAAGCGAGCTCCAAATGCGAAGCAAACGCGATCCGCACCTACTAATCACTCAACAACCACATGAGAACATGTATGTAGAAAATAGTATCGATATACAACATATAGCAACATAACAACTATACATGCTAACATATGTCAACATAGCAAATGTAACAAACAACAAATGCAATATATTCAACCATCATCCATAACCTAATCAATATTCATTTATATTCTCATTAATATTCAATGAATTGGGTTTTCAATTTAATCACATTTGATTCATATACAGTGGATGTTCTTATTAACATTCATTTTCAATTAGTTTATATTCACTAATTCATATTCAAGTTGGTTCACTTCTAATTCAAATTCAATTCTGTTTAAGGTTCATTTAACTTCCAATTGAATTTCAATTACTTTAGCTTCCAATTTCATTAATTCACTTTCATTAACACTTAATGAACTTATATACAATCATATAGCAACCAATGTATATCAATTACAACCAAACTTCTTTGCTTATATTCATTCTCATTCAATTTATTCAACTTTCTATAACATTAGATTTTAATGAATTAACACTTATATTCATTATTTCATATCAACTATTCACATTTAATTGATTTACATTCAATCCATTCATTCAATTCTATTACAAAAGTTGAATTTCACTTACATAACTCAAGTTCATATTTCATTTTACTTTATTACTAATATCAACTTCATTTAACATCACTTAAGTTATATTCCATTTAACTTTAAACTCATTTTTATTCACAACTCATATTTATAAATATATTTATATAGTTTCACTTCTTATATATATATAAGTTTATTTCACAATTGTAAATCACTTTAATTATAATTCAATTCTTATAATTCATTTGCTTATACAATTATTCTTCAATTTAGATTATTCAAACATCTAAACAATCAACTTATTTACTTTAATAATTCTGAAAATTATTCCTTTATATATATAATATACTCAAGGTAAAATTATTTCATTTACTCAATTTAAAAATAATATTATGTCGAATTGTTCTATTCAAGTGTTTAGAAACCCCTTCGGCATAGTTGTACATACCGTGCTGACGAAGGTTCATATGCCACTCAATAAACCAACCATCACAATATAAAACAATTTTTATATTTACTAACAAATACGCACTCGTAGCTATTATTACACTCAAATTCATTCTAGAGTACTACTGACTCTATCTCTAATGAATAATACCCAACAGAACCATGGTTGTCGCTTAACCATATGCTCTGATACCACATTGTCAGGACACGATTCTTTGTCTTCCGAAAATTCAACATCGATACTCACTTTATCGACTGCCGAGAAATCGAACGACGGAAAACCGAACACTGAGGGTTAAAAAAAAAATTTAAGAAAAGAAGAAGAGAGAAAAAGAAGAAAGAAGAAGAAAATAGATAACAGAGGGAAGAGAAAACATAAGATAGAAAATTTAGATAGGGAAAAGAAGACAGAAATAGGAAATTTTAAAATAGAAGAAGAAGAGGAAAGAAAAATAGAACATGATTTTAAAATAGAACGGAACAGAAAGAAAACAACAGAACAACATCAGAATCTCACAATTCGCAGCGGAACAACATATAATAATAAATGAATAATCTTTAAACAAAGAACTATATCAGTTATTACATTACAACACATTTCATTACATCATATCATCAGAGTGTACAACATCAAACAATGCAGCGGAAAAAGAAATACTATATAAACTAGTAATACGCCATGCCATCCATCTTTCCTCCAGCAACTCCAGAATATCCAGAATATCCTGATAAACCTTACTCTTGACTGCCCGTGTGGAAATTGGTGGGCACCCAGAGTTTAGGAAGGAAAACAATAAACTCCAAGTCAGTCATGTGACTGGTGTGGGAACTCAAAACAGTTTATTTATCTTTAAAATCAAAATAGAGGAATATTTTTAATCAATTCGCAATGCTTTTAAAAATGAGACTACCATAAGGCCTCCCGCACACACACACAATGCAAACGCAGAATCGGAGGAGATTTCTCCTTATGATAGTCAAAGATGCTTGATACACATTTAAAATAACATTTGATATTATTACTAGTGCATAGTGTAGGAGAAATTCATTTCGAAAATAGAATATAAATCTTAGCCAGCATAGGTACCATTATATTATGCTTACTAATAGCTACCATATTAGATGGCAGGTTATACAACTAAAACCGTACAAGTCTCGTATTGTTTCTTTGGATTCCAACAAATGGTCAGGCCAAGGAACTTCCCATTGCCACATGAGAATGCCTCTGGAAAGACATCCCCGAGAACCAAACCGGAACTCTGCCAACACAAGGCCGGGTTACCCCTAACTGGGTAACTACTGACACGAGCACGTCATTCCCCGATCGTAAACGACCTTTCTCACGGGATCCCGATAGCCAACAACCACAAAGTAATAAATTCGTAGTAACCACATAGGTTAAATATCTGGGCTCCATACCATGATACAACCTCTATCCAGAAGGAAACGTACATACCCTAAAGGGTGCTACCCCTCATAACCTTGCCGCATCTTTCCTGTTTTGACCATTTCCGGGGTGTGAGGCTCGACGAAGTCACGTCCACAAAAACATACTTTATACAAAAGCCATGCTTTGGGTCAACAAATGATCAACACAATGATCACTAAGATAGACGATCAAATAAACGATCCTATCACAATAATCAACACAATGATCATTTCAGCAACACTCAGCATGTCACCTTACCAAATTGGGAATATATCACTGATAACTTCAACTATATAACCTCTGAGCTCGTACGTCTCAGAGAAGGGTGTTAAGCTAAAAGAATAAATTCTTCGCCACCAACAGAAATATATTTGAAAGAAATCGGCTTTATATCTCAACTTGTAATGTCAGACATACAATCCATACAAGTCTGTTCCGGGATCGAACAAAACCGAAGGCACTTACAAAGAAGTCCTTGCAATCCGGATATTCACAATCCTGATCGGATTCATCATCACATATGGAGAACTCAATACCGTAGCTACTCGGTGCAGAGTAAATCGACAGGTCATCCTATCGCTCTCGCAAATACCGGGTCTTCAACACCGATCTTCAATGCAATTCATAACGACGTATCACATATTCGGAATGGGTTATACGACCCCATGGTCCTTTCCCGGTTAACCCGAATAGTGAGCGCTTATTCAAAAATAAGTGTGGCATTCACATTCAAACAAATCACATCAATTACCCATTCAAAGGGAAATATTGATAGTCGGTTATTGAACTATCACTGAATATGCACACATCACCAGATTCTAAATAATTTTCCAAATTATTTATTTTCACAAAATATCTTTACAAGATATATAATTTCAATTCTTCAAAAATAAATCAATATTTATTTTTAAAAAATTCTCCTTTTCATTCATAAATTCCATAGTGAATTTATAATCCAAAATATCTATGAATATTCGATTTCGATTATTCATTTCAATTTATCTTCAAAAAGATAAATTCATAAGATATTCACTTTATATTGGAAACATTTCCATACTTACTTATTCATAAGTAATTCACAAATTTTATTTATTTTCAACACTTAGAAAATATTCAATATACTTCAATCAAAAATATGTATATATTTCATTCTTTAAGGAAATCATTCTCTTAAACATATTTATTTGGGCCAAAACGAATGTTACGTAAAACATCGTTACGACAACCCAAAATCACTAGTATAGGGATTCGAAATTAAAATAGATATATAAATCCCAATACTATACAAAACATTTCCTTTCGGAAATCATTTACTATAACAACAGTGTTATAGTCCATCATTTCCTTCTATTTCTCGAAAACGTCTATTTCAACAATCAATGTTGAAATCTATGGTTTCGAATCTCAACACCTTTTAAAACATCGTTAGATCGTTTTAATTCTATTTAAAATATCTTTAACGTATTATTCACTATTCAAAACGTGAATATACTTCATTAACAATTTCGTCCTTTTATTCATTTTAATTCAAAGGATTATTCACTATTCAAAAACGTGAATATAACTCCATTGATAGGTTTCAACAATTTTCTTATCAGAATAAGTCATTTGCGAATTTATAAAACAACGTTTATAAATTTCATTTCCATTTATTTATAAAAACTTCCTTTTTATAAATTCTTTTATTAACCTATTCCAGTTTATAACTCAATTATAAACTAAAAGTTCATATTATAAGTTAAATACTTATAAAACGATTATTTTACAAAATCGTTCCTCTCAAAACTTTCCAAACCATAAATCTTATAACTTATAAGATTCATTTATTTAACCAAATCTATTCTTCAAATAACTTCACAAATTTATAATTCTTATTATTTATAAATTTCATTTATAACTTCACCGTTTATAATTTTATAAATTTCATTCTTTAATGAAATTCATTTTCACTTCATTCAAACACTTATAAAAACTCGTTTTATAATTTCAATATCTCAATTTATAAATATCCATTTATAAATCTCTTAATATAATTCAATTTATATTATTCTTTTAAAACATCTTTAATCTCCTTTATTATTTCACCATTTTGATTTATAAAATAATTAAATTTTATAAATCCTATATTTAAACTTTTCACAATAATTCTAAAATATCTCGATTAAACTATTTTATAAACTCAATAGCATCATATTCTCAAAAATCAGTTTTTAACTGTATTTCACAAAAATCATAATTTTTATAACATTAAAAATTATAACGTTTATTTATTTAAAATGGATCAATTCCAAAAATAAAGTATATTTTCAAAAATCACTTTTAAAATCATTTTAAAATCCCAAAATCTAGGTCCAATGATGCTACACACCAAATAGTCAATCACGACAACAACGATATCATATATCGATATGATAATCCATCAAATATCAAAATATCTGAAATCAAATAAATACTGTTGAGGAATCCAGTTGGATCCCTCCAACCTGTTTTCCTGCATCCACAAACATTAGCACAATACCAATTTCGCTCCAGTACGAAATTATCGCGGTATATGTTCTTATTAAATATTATCCGCTTAATAACGGCGCAATAGGGTCTCATCCGCTAAACAAAAAATGCGGGAAGTCAACAACTCCAATATATACATATGCCAATATATATATATATTGCTACTATATATAATACCAATTTCACTGTTTATGAAATATTCGCGGTATATGTTTTTAATAAATAACATCCGCTTACTAACGGCGCATAATGTCTATTTTAACAATCAATAGATATCAATCAACATTCAAACATGCATTCAAATATTTTAAATCTAACTATTTAAAATAAAATCAAAACTGATTCGATTGAGTGAGAAATTCTCACCTTGATTTTATTCCGTTTTAGCGATTTATTTCGAATAAAATTAAACGGACATTTAATTTTACTCAAAATTCTCACTAACTCCAAACGACTCCAAACCAACTCCATCGCGTAGTGCTCGTCCATACGATTCCAACGCAACTGGTTTCGCGCGTTTTCGACCTTGTATGAAAAAGTTATGAATTTTACAAGTTTGTACACGATTTATATAAACTTTTACAACATTTATTTAAATTTCTTTTACATACCCCCATCATCACCCTTCATTCCCAATCCAACGGCTCCCCCCTTTCTTCCTCATTCACGTTTTGGCTACAGGTTGAGGCCGACATCACAACCCATCCCCTTTAGAACTAGGGTTTCAATTTGGATCCACCTCGCTCGACGAAATTCGATCAAACCACTTGCAATAGGAAGCTCTTGACCTCCTCTACCTTCGCCCATCACCATAGCCAACTCGGCCTCCTCGTGATGCACGCGCACGTATGTGAACAGCCCACGCACGCGGCCCCATAACTCCCCCCACACGACACCAAACACGATCTCCACCGTTCACATCGAAGCTCTCATCACCCTCTACTTCTTTCATGTTGAAAGTTTCGTCTAATTGCTGATGGATTGGAAGAAATCGAGGAGAGAAGTGGAGTGATTTTCGGCCCTTGGTGAAAGCTCCTGGCGGCTAGGGTTTTGTATCTTTTTTATTTTTTATTTTTTTATAAATGAAGGGTTAGGGTGTATATTTATAGGAAAATCAAGCGTAAACACTATTCATTTCGGAAATTCCGAACTCCGATTTAGGCGCCGTAACCAGCGTTTCTAGGGTTTACCCCGCGTTCCGGACACAATGGAACAGGTTTCGGAAGCTAATTCGGACATCTGTGCGAGTTATGGCTGTAAACGCTCAATTTGAATTAAACCGATTTAAGTCGATTTCTAGGCGTTTTAATTTGTACCGGACAAACGGTAAATCCAATCGACTTGAAATTTGAAACCTTACAATAATATCACATTACGGATCCGATGAAACTGGTTTCGTCGAAATCCGAGACTTTTTGAAAAATGGCTATTTTCACTCGTCAAATTTAAATTAAAAATAAATCGATGCGTTTCGAGCTGCCACGATCAAACGATAACTCCGATTGACACGAAATTTGAAATCCGGTAATAACTAACTATTACGGATCCAATGGAACTGGTTTCGCTCAATTCTGAGACTGTTCAAAAATTGACTATTTTCACTAGTCGATTTAAATATTAAAATATTCAATTTTCACAAATTAACTTTTAGTTCGATTTTAAAAGTTCTAAAATATTGTTCTAACTTCCATATGATAAAATAAAATTTTACAAATCATTTACAATCATATTTAACTCAATTTTTAATTATTTCCATAATTTAACGTATTAAATTATCGATTTAATTATTCAATTAAATCCAAAAATTCAAATAAAAATTTATTTGACTTAAAAATTCACTTATTAATATTTTAAAATTAACTAAATATTCAAATTTTAATTAATAAAAATTCTGGGTCGTTACAATAGGATAGAAAATTATATACGGACACCGAATTGGCTAAATTATGATTTTTCAAAATCATCGATTTGAAATTTAGTTAAATGTTTTGTTTTAAAAGTTATAAATAGACATCAATTTATAGAAATCGAATTTATCGAAAATTGAGTTTGGAATGTTGAAATAGATTTTGGTTAAAAGAAGTTGTTAAATGATTTAAGTTGAGACTTGAAATTTAAAATTGGGTTATGATTGAATTTCGAAAATGTATTCATTTTAAAAGATTGAACCTTAATTCGAGCTTTGAATATTACTAAGTAAAAGCGATATAAAATGATATTCGAAATTGAGCTTGAAATTGAATCATATTTGCAAGTGGGATTTAAATTTGAATATTGAAGGAAATTTTTGTTAAGTGTTAAAAATTGATATTTTGAAAAATCAAGCTCCAAATCGATAAAAATTGAAATTGAATAAATTGAAGGTGAATGTAGAATTGAATTGATTTGAAGTTAAAGTTGACGTTGTTTTGAATTGAAATCGAAATTGAATCGGTAGAATGGAAATTGAAATTGATTTGAATTGGGAAGTTATAAATTGAAATGGATTGGTTTTGAAGCTGTTTTATTTTGTTTTCCAAATTACTTTATTATATAAACCATTTGAATACTTAAGCTATTTTAATCTATTTTAAATCTACTTAACCCAATTTAAATTATTTAAACTAAATTTATCTATTTCAAATCCGTTTTAAGATTTTAAAGTATTTTAACTATTTCTAATTATTTAAACTACTTTTAAACTACTTAAAACTGTTATTCTAAAATACTAAGCTGGTCAATAAGGTGAAATGTTTATGTTTAAATCTTGAATTTAAATACGAATTGAGTTAAATGAAGTTGCAACCTAAATTGAAATTCGAAATGATTTTGAAATCGAAATGAGATATTGATGCGAAAAATGATTTTTGAAACGGAATCTTACATTTGAATAGATACAATGATATTTGAAATGGATTTGATTTTTGAAGCGAATATGATATTTTGATATCAATTATGAATCGATTTGAAATGTAAAAGAGCCAACAGTGTAATAATACGTAGTTATTAAAGAGACCGGGATCGGATATGGACATACTCTCTGTCGATACCGAAAACCACTTTGATAACTATTATACGCGGAGTGTTGATCCAGAATGAAGTGGATGGTTTGGTGAACGCGTTGATTGAAGAAAGAGAACGATATTGGATGACCCCTGACATGACTAAAATAGGAGCCGCGCCGGGCCATTGAGGTTCGCCACCTCTAGCGGACAAACTTCTTCGATACCATATCTATTACATTTGTGATTCGATTTGGGTGCACCCCTTGATTTGGGAGTGTTGTTTCGCAGTGTTGGGGTAGCTGCTGGCTATGCTCAACATCATTCCGGATCACGCAACTACTAGTATCCTAGTTGGTATCGCCTCATGTACCTTGTCATACTGATTATCCTATTCGCGACCACTACGTTTTGATTTGTACCTTGAGTATATGGATTGCCCTCAGGTGACTTCCGGTTTTGGGGAAACTACGGTCTTGTATATGCTTTTGGGAATATAAAATGTGTTAAGGGGGATTATGGTAACGCCTTAACGCTATTTTGATACTTTATACTACTGATAGGCATTATCTACTTAGCGTATATTACTACATAGTAGATAGTTTCATGGATCCTTGAGAGATGGAAAATCCCGTAACATCTCTTGAGTTATTGCACGCACGTTGACACTGGATAGGAGATGTCAAACTCCGTAAACATCTCTGACGCCGTTCACTCATATTTATTTACGATTGATTTCACTTTCATTAGGATATTTTAGTCCTGACTCGAATGTTTTGTCTTTTCATTACGCTCGGGTCAGTCCTGAGTTTTTCAGATTTTTGAAGATCTATTCTGGAGGATGAAGACGAAGATTTGGTATACTATTACTATTATTACCCTTGCATCATGCTATCTGCTGTATTATTTTAATTGTTCTGTTGTATATGTATAACTCTGATAAATGTTGTATAAATAATTGTCAAAGTATAGTAAGCAGCTTCATGAACTGTTTATTCGACTATTATATTTTATCGTTTCACTGCGAGATTCTGTGTTGTTTCATTTCCTTTATTTCTCTTCCTTTTCTTTTCTTATTTACCCCAATAACTATCTGCCCTTTTGAATGGTTTGGAATCGACATGTGTATTTGATCGTCGATTTCAACTGTCCAAAAAGGCGGGTCGTTACATTTTTGAAAAGAGATTTGTTTTTACTCTCCAGCACAAATTCTTTTCTTCATTTCAACTAAAACTAAATAGATCAAAGAGAGAAAATCTGAAAACAGAAAGATCAAAGAAAAATAAAATCTGGAAACCTGAAACAAGAAAATGAAGCCAAAGGCAAGTTCAACATCAATGCAAAAAATTTCAAACACAATCATACAGGAGATTAATCAACAAGCAACCTAGAATCAATAGCAAAATTAAAAAAACTCAACAAGCAAAAGAAATCAATCAAGCCTGGAAACCATTAGCCTGTAGTGTTCTCTGTCTCTATTCATTGCTAGGTGAGTAAACATATCTTAAAAACAGTTTTAATCCTGGATTTCATTTTGATGTTTTGAATGAAAATCATGCCGTTACATGAAATACTTAAATTGAATTGAATGCATGTTTGTATATGAGTGTTGAATGCCTATGTAGTTATAATATAGTTTCTGTGTAATGATAACAGGTTTTGATTACTTAATAAATTCAATATCTCATCATTAAATGACTGCTAGATTTAGATTTGTAAATAAAGGGTGTTTGAAATCATGCGATACTAAAAATCATTCTAGAAATTTATATTGAGAATTTGCCTTGAAATTTTATAATTTACAGTGAAATGTAAATTGGGTCAAAAATTGATAGATTAAATTTTAAGTATTGATTGCATGGCCGAATTCTTTATAGGAAATCATGGATTTTAATGGGTATATCATGATTTTTAGTTTGGAAATTAAGGGGTTTTCTCGAGTTGAATGTTCGAGCTATTTTGTTTGATTTTTGGCGATCGATGTGGTGACGGCGTCGAGTTTGTGGTCGAGGGAGGCTGGTAGGTGGATGGACTCGGGAAAATGCTATGGTGAATTATCGTTGATCGTGATGGCCGAAAATCATTGGAGTAGGGTTTTATACCCTGTGTTTGTCGTCTCCGTTCAAATGGAAATTAGGGCGGCGAGGCGCGATCGGGACCGATCGCGAGGTGGGTTGGAGACACAGGAGATCGAGACGGAGCTATGGTGGAAGTGGCGAAGCTTCAGGAGGTAAGGATCGACGGAGGTGAGTGATTTTCTAGTGAAGAACGTTTCCAGGTTGTGTGGGTTTTAGAGTCGAATTCGATTTACGTTCGAATCGCGACAGTTGGATGTTCGCGTGAGGTTGCCGTAGCCAAAGATGATTCGTCGGAGGCTGAAGCGTGGTTCATCGGCGACCCCGGTTGATGTGCACGTGAACGTGCATGGCGTGTCTGTGAGTGATGAAGGATGTTAGAGGGTGCTCTTGTTCAAGCTCGGGAATTGTTGAAGTTTTCTCGAAACGGAAGAGAAGGGAGATGACTCAGTGTTGCGATCGGGAAAGGCGAGTGTTTGCTCAGGTTTTTAGTGATGTACAGGGTGTAGTATTATACAGGATGTTAAAGTTTTAAAAAAACAAGAAATTGATTTTGAATTTTAAATCAAAGATGTTCATGGAAGTAGTTTTGGGTTTAACTACTTAGTGTAATTATTAAGAAGGATAATTACTTAGTGGAAGTAATTAAGCATTAATTACTTAGTGTAATTAATTAAAGGATCAATAAAATTTATTTAAAAGTTAATTAAGTAAATAATTAATGATCAACTAATTGGTTATATGGATTAATAAATTTGTAATTAATAATGATTAATCTAAGTTAATTACTTGAGAAAAGTAATTAATGAATTGTTAATAGTTAATGGTAATTTTGATAATTAATTCGATTAATTAATTCAGGATAATCATTTATGAAATTAGTTAAGTGTTAACGCTAAAATTGGATGCTAACACCCCGATGTATGTAGTGAAGAGTTACAGTGTTGTGAGTGTACGAGTGCACGTACTAATATAGTACACATGGATCGTGTAATATGGAATATAATATAAATGCGGAAATAGATGATAATAGCATAGTAAATAAAAATAGAAAAATCACACCAGAGATTTTTATACTGGTTCGGAGCACCGTCCTACGTCCAGTCCCAGACTTCTATCTGGATTTTCATTATTAACTACCTCGCTTCACCCGGAGGAAAAGGTTTACAACACCTGAGCAAACGAACGAGAATTCACGCCTCTAATACACTGAGGACTTCAACACTTGCCTCTTACAACACCGAGGACTTCAACAAAGATGAATATAATTGTTTGTTGACGGTATGTGTTCTTGCTAACACAGTTTTATCACTTGTAGTACATACTTCCTATAATCTTATCCTCAAAATATGTGAATGATGTTTTGTGAAGATTAAGGGAAGTATATTACTTATTGAATCAAAAGATATGAAATAATTTCAATGATTCAATAAGCAATTAGAATAATTGAGAGCTTTTAGAATGCAGGAGTATTTAGAAAGTAAGATCAGAAATTAGAGTAAAAAAATATGTTTTCATATATTTTGAATCAATGATTTAGATGAGTTTATATAGAGAAAAATGGTTGTAACTCTTTGTGAACAGTAGCCATTAATAGATATGATCATTGATGAAAGGTAAGAGATGCAACCATTGGAGAAAGAAGTGTCTTTTGGAAAAGGTTGCTCTCTGTTTAAAAACGGTCGACAGGTCAAAAATTGGCCAGTAGACAGGATTTCAAATATATAGTCGTTATGTGCATGTGTGCACGTTCATTGTGCATTTTACACAGAAACGGTCGACCGCCTGATTTATTACCGGTCGACCGGTCCCTGTTAATTTTCTCAATGAATGTGCAATGCTATTCAAACGTATATATATCGATTATATTGAGGTGCAAGATTATTTGAGGATAGATTTTAACAAGTTTATCGCTATTACAATATCAAATAATCAACCTATAATCTAGAGTACCATATGTAGCTCTTTTGTGCCTCTTTATAGCCATGATGTCTGTGTTTTGTCGATCGCCTTTATTTCTTTGTCAGAAATCAAAAACTTCATAGAATCTGTGACTCAACATTCTCCCCCTTTTTGATTGATGACAACATATATCTGAATTTCTGAATCTCCCCCTGAATATGTGATCTCCCCCTGAGATTTTGTTTGTTTTCTTTATATATATATATATATATTTCTGCAAATAATATATGTATATTCCTGCAAATAATTGTTAGCACTTTCTCCCCCTTTGTCATCGACAAAAAGGAATAATAGATAATGGAATAATATAGGAGTATATCAACCAGAATATTCATGCATAGCAAAAAATATAACATATCCAAACATACCAGAGTATCATACACATCATAATATCATATGAATAAAAGTAACGACACTATTTAGTACAATGTCAAATGATGTTTTAAATTACTAAACCAAAATTTAGAGATAGAAAACAGAATCTAGGATGAGTCAGATCCTATCTCCTCTTGATCATCTTCTTCCTTGTCTTCATCATCATCATCATCTTCCTCATCATCGTTCTCTCTAGATGATTCTCCATGACCATGTCCACTAGTACCAACAGACTCCTCAGTTGATGACCAGTTGAAAACAGGAGGAGCAGGACGTTTGCCTGGGTCCTGATCTTGAGCAGAGATGGATGTGCTACAAGAAATAGCATGCCATAAAATACCAAAGAATGACTTGACTTTGTTGAAGCGTTTATCAATTTTTGTGTCCATGCGCTTGAGTCTTGATTCAAGCAAGAATTGATTACGCGCGATAGTTTCAAGTGATTCTTTTGTGGTGGATTTTGATTTCAACATTTTTACTTCTTCAGAACTAGGTCGAGAGGAGGTAGCTTTTTGTTTTGCTGGACCTCTTTGTTGCCATTGTTCAAACGGCATAATCTGAAGGTAAGTAGGAGGAAGCTTCATGCGTTTGATGGTTACGGAATTAATACATTTTGGTTTCGAGGTGGCAGAGTCAGGAGGTCTTACGCCACAAGCGAGCAAAATACGCATGATATATTCATTGAAGAAAAAGTGAGGTCGCGTAGAGTTGTTCACCTTGAGAATCTCGTCAAACAGCATATGAACCCAAATGATTTGGATATCTCCATAAATAGCATAAAGGGCCTTGAAGTTTTCATTGTATACAGCGTCGTAGTTTCCTAGTCTAGGAAACAAAGAAAACATCAAGACGCGATGTAGTAGTCTGGCGGTGGGTCGAAGTCCAATTGATTTTGTGCCATCACTGTTGTCCTCCATGAATTGATGGCTGATGCTATCGCGAGTGAAGACTTCGCAGAAATGTGATGAAAACTCATCGCCTTGATTTGGAATACCCAGTATAGAAGCTATCCTATCATGAGTGATAAAAATTTGTTTGCCACATACGACAGACCAAATGACTCCGTTCGGATCATCAGGTTTGTACTCGTCGAGGTTCATGTTGGCATAGAACAATTTTATCATCAAGTGATTTATTTCCACATTGTTATTTGAAAAATCGATCAATGGAGTAAGATTGGAGTTATTTGCTAACCTACGGATTCCATAAGATGTGAAATCATCAAACTTGATGAGAGAACCCGGATGAAATTTGTAGTTAGTCATTTGATTCCATCTTGTGATAGCTACCGGATTTTCGAGCCATTTCTTAGCGGAGATATTGAGTGATGAAGTTCCAGAGGATGACCCTCTCTTGGGTTTCTTTTGCGGAGGAGCCATTGTTAGAAAATTTGGAGATTTGGAAATTGAAATTGAGAGAATAGGGTTTTTGGGATTTGGGGATAAATGACCGGTTTGAAACAAATAAGGAAGAGGAAGGGAAAGAAAATGACGCAATGTATATAAAAACTGAATTTACGTATACCGGTCGACCGTTTATAATAGGCCGGTCGACCGTTTTCATCCAGAGGCTAAACGGTCGACCGGTACTATTATAGGTGGTCGACCGGTTTTGTTGCCTGATGAAAAACAGTCTGTTTTTGCAGTTTTTTTGAGAATATGTCGAGCTATATAACTCATATTTCACTCTTATTATAAAATACAAACGTTATTATGTGAGTGATAGAGAGAAAACGTTACAACATGTATATATATAAATCTAATGAGGAGTGGAAGAATCGTCATTAGAATTTTGTTTATTATCTTTAATACGATGTGTCCATGGACTCCATTTTTTCTGAGCACCTTCATTCCTGTTGTAATTCTGATCCCAAGGGTTAGGACTACTAGATGTTGACGGCCTAGACGACATTGGTTCATGCACATCATGCTTGTTTGAACCGCAAAAGAATGATGCCATTTTTTCTAAAACAGATAAACGTGCCGATGTCCGTTGTTGTTCCTGATAAAGCTGGCTTTGCCCATAATGGAGCTGTCTTTAAAGATCTATTTGATGTTTCTGATAGTGGTGAATCTCGTCGATCTATGCTTTGGTACGAGGAGAACAAAACAACGCCTTCTTTACTCGTTTTGAGGTTGGTGTACTGCCAGGAGTACGAATGCATTGGTGATGAAACTTCGGTTTTTGTTTTGGTGTTTCAGGAGAATAATACTCCTCTGGTTCAGAACTTGTAACGGAAATGTGTGATTTTTGAGCACACTCATCACAAATGTGGGCCATAGAAAATTATGTATAGAGCCTTATGCTCAGATAAGAAAAGATGAATAAAGAGAGAATTTTTGACAAGCTTATAAAGAAATTCCTTATACATAAGCCTGTGGATGAGAATGAATAAAGAAATTTGACCGTGAAAGCAAGCAAAGGCTCTTATTCAAAGAACAAAATAGCTTTTCTTAGAAAAAATGCTATAGTTAAAATATAACCAAAGGAAAAGACAATCATTAGTAATTACTAGTCAAGATCTTTTCTTGAAATTAAACCAAGCTCTCTTCGTAATCTAATAAAACTAGATTCGAGCAGAGGCTTAATAAAAATGTCCGCTAATTGATTATCAGTTTGGACATATTCAAGACATATATATCCTTTTTCAATATTATCTCTAAGGAAATGATGACGGATATCAATGTGTTTGGTTCTAGAATGATTCACTGGATTCTTAGAGAGATTTATAGCACTTGTGTTATCACAGTATATAATAGAATTTGATAAATGAATATCAAAATCTTGAAGTGTTTGTTGCATATATAGTACTTGAGTACAAGTGAGAGCTGCTGTTATATATTCAGCTTCACATGTTGATAGTGAAACACAATTTTGTTTCTTACTAAACCAAGAGACAAGTGATTTTCCAATAAAATGGCACGTACCACTTGTACCTTTTCTATCCGTTCGCGAGCCGCCAAAATCAGCATCACTATATGATACTAATTCAAATGGACATTCTTTTGGATAAAAAAGACCGAAATCTTTGGTATTATTAAGATAACGAATTATACGTTTCAACTGCTCGTAGATGTGATTCCTTTGGATCTGCTTGAAAGCGTGCACATAGACAAACACTCATCATTATATCTGGACGACTAGCTGTAAGATAAAGAAGAGAACCAATCATGCTTCGATATAATTTCTGGTCAACACTCTTACCATTTTCATCTTTTTCAAGATGTGTAGTTGTACTCATAGGAGTTGGTTTACCAGATGTATTTTCTAATTCGAAGCGTTTGATAAGATTTCCGCAATATTTTTCTTAATTGATAAAGATACCACTCAGAAGTTGTTTGATTTGAAGTCCAAGAAAATATGACAGTTCTCCCATATGAGACATTTCGAACTCTTTGGTCATAATACTTGCAAATTCTTTGCAGAGTTTATCGTTTGTTGAACCAAAGATGATGTCGTCTACATATATCCGGATAACTAGAATATCCTTTTGAGAATGTTTAATAAACAAAGTTTGATCGACTTTGCCTATTTGAAATCCTGAGTTAATAAGATAGCTACGTAATCGTTCATACCAAGCACGAGGTGCTTGTTTTAAACCATACAGAGCTTTCTTAAGTTTGAACACATGGTCAGGATATTTTACATGTACGAACAAAGGAGGTTGTTCGACATAGACATTCTCTTTGATAAATCCATTGAGAAAAGCACTTTTGACATCCATCTGATAAAGTTTGAAATTATGGTGACAAGCAAAAGATAATAGGATTCTAATAGCTTCTAGTCGAGCAACTGGTGCATAAGTTTCTTCATAATCGATACCTTCTTCCTGATTATACTCTTGTGCTACTAATCTTGCTTTATTTTTGGTGATATTTCCTTGTTCGTCAGCCTTATTTTTATAGACCCATTTAGTACCAATAACTGACTGATCAGTTGGTCTTGGAACAAGTTCCCAAACGTCATTGCGCTCGAACTAATTTAGTTCTTCCTGCATGGCAATGATCCAGTAATCGTCTGTAGCAGCTTCTTTTGGATTCTTAGGTTCGATATTTGAGAGAAAAGCGACATGACCCATTTGATTGAGTTGACTCCTTGTTCTGACATGTGATGTTACTTCACCGATTATATTTTGGGCCGGATGGTCTCTTAATATCCTTGGTGGTGATTGTAACTCACATATTTGAGGAATATTCTCAATAATTATTTCCGAGTTAGAATCAATATTCGTGATAATTGGATTGTCAGTGACTATTGATTCGTCATCATCTGATATAGTGTGAGGATGCTGATAGAATTCATCAAAAGAGACATGAAGTGATTCTTCAATAGTTTTGGTTCATTTATTAAATATACGACATGCCTTATTTGGTTCAGAATATCCGACAAATATTCCTTCATCGTCTTTTGGATCGAATTTGCCAAGCTGGTCTTTCATATTTAAAATAAAACACTTGGAACCAAAAACTTTGAAGTATGAGATTTTAGGCTTTCTTTTGTTAAATAATTCATAAGGAGTATTCTTGGTAAGAGGTCTTATGGACACACGATTTAAAACATAACAGGCAGTTACGACGGCTTCTGCCCAAAAATGTTTTGGTAAGGTGGTTCCATTCAATAATGTTCTTGCACATTCTTGTAAAGTTCGGTTCTTTCGTTCTACAACTCCGTTCTGTTGTGGAGTTCTGGGAAAAGAAAAATTATGATATATACCTTTCTTTGTACAAAAATGCTCAAATTTATTATTTTCAAACTCTCCGCCATGATCACTTCTTATATTTTTAACTTTAATCCCTTTTGATTTTTGAATTCTTTTGACGAAAGATTTGAAATGATCGAAAGTGTCACTTTTATTTTTTTAAGAAAATTGTCCATGTGTAACGAGAGAAATCATCAACAATTACAAGCACATATCGACTGTGATTTATTGACTGAACCCTAGTAGGTCCAAACAAATCCATGTGTAGTAACTCAAGTGGTTGTAATGTTGATATGACTTTCTTGGATTGAAAAGATGATTTGGTCAATTTTCCTAATTGACATGCATCACAAATGTTGTTAACCTTAAAACTCATTTTGGGTAGTCCTCTAACTAGATTGTTTTTGGCTAGCTTGTCAATAGTTCTGAAGTTTATATGACAGAAGCGTTTGTGCCATAGCCATGGATCATTATCATTAGCCACAAGACACATATCTGAATTATGATTAATATTCATATTTAGAATATATATATTTCTGTCTCTATAACCTTCAAAAACTAAATTATGGTCTTTATCTAAAATACTACACTTATTATTTGAAAAGGAAATTGTAAAACCCTTGTCACATAACTGACTAATATTAAGCAAATAGTGTTTTAAATTTCCAACTAGCATGACATTAGTAATAAGAGGTAAGTTAGATGTACCGTAATTGCTCACATCGCCTTTGCCGATGATATAGCCTTTTGAATTATCTCCCAAAGTGACGGAGCCACCATTTGAGTATGTAATATTTGTTAATAAGCTCTTGTCTCCAGTCATGTGCTTCGAGCAACCACTGTCCAATATCCACTTTCCTCTTTTCTTAAGTGGGACCTGCAAAAAATAAAATTAAGTCCATGGTACCCACTTTTTATGGGGTCCTAAGAGTTAGGTCTTAGGAGTCCAAACCCATACGGGTCTGGTATCCCCTTTATATACATAATTAGTATTATGATGCACAGTATTCATGAAATTCTGAATATATTTGTTCCTAATCAAATTTTTATTTGTTTAGGAACCCATATTTTGATAGTCTTGACATTTTTCTTTTGAAATTTCACAACTGGTTTTGGTTTGGAATATAATAAACTAAGATTTTTCTTAGCTTCATTTTTTTGTACTTTCTTCTTCCTTTTATTTCCAAGATGTTTCCTGGTTTCTTGTTTCTTATATCCCAAACCTTGTTTATCCGAAATAGATTGTGAAATTCCAATGATTTTTGTCAAATTTTCTCGACCTTTGTTAAAGTTAGAAACATTTTGAGTAATGTTATTTAACTTAGTTTGTAAACTAGCCTTTTCTAGGTCCAGAATTTTGACTTTTGCTTCAAGCTCATGATTTTTAGTAGTGAGAGCATCATTTTTCTCGTTTTGAGTTTCAATTTCTTGACTCAAAAGAACTAATTGAGAGTCAACATTAGATGATGATTCTTGAAAATTTTCAAGTTCTTCTTCTAATATTTTCTTCTTGTCTTTTAACATATCTCATTCAAATTCTGCTCTACTCAAATCTGCTTTGGCTTCTTTTAGCTGTCGTTTTATGTCTTTATATTTGACTATCAATTCAGCATTAATATCAAGCATTTCATCGAATGTAGGAATTTGTACCTCATCTTCTGTTGCCATGAAACATACATTAGCTTGTTCATTCTCCGAATCACTTTCACTTTCTGATGAAGATGAGTCTGAATCATCCCATGTTACTGAGAAGGCTCGTTTCTTTGATTTGTCCTTCTTATATTTGAATCTGTCATTTTCTGACTTCTTCTTTTGATCTGGACAATCCTTCTGCATGTGCCCCTTTTTGTGACAGTTGAAGCATTCTATAGAGGATGATGTTGGTTTATTTGATCCAGATTTCTTTCTGTTATAACGACTGGCTTTTTGCTGTTTTAGGAATTTTTTGAAACCTTTTGCTATGAATGCTAGATCTTCATCTTCAGACTCTGAATCATTTTCATCTTTTTCAGCATGAAATGCCACGTTTTTCTTTTCTTCTTTTTGTTCCTTTCTAGTCTGCAAGTTAGCTTCGTAGGACATTAAATTTCCTATCAATTCATCTGGCTTCATGATGGAAAGGTCATTAGCTTCTTCAATTGCTAATATTTTTCCTTCCCATTCACTAGTCAGAGAATGTAGGACTGTTGAAACAACATCAAAATCAGAATACTTTTGTCCTAAGCCAATAAGTGCATGGTGGATAGTTTGAAACCGTGAATACATATCATTGATTGTATCATTTGGTTTCATTTTGAAATTTTGAAATTGACTTTTCAGCATGGCTATTTTGGCTTGTTTAACCTTGTTAGTACCTTCATGAATGATTTTTAGCGTTTTCCAAATTTGATATGCAGTAGTGCAGATACTAACATGGTTATATTCATTTTGGTCTAATGCACAAAACAACATATTTATTGCTCTTGCATTTACGGCTGCTGCCGTTTTCTCAGCCGCAGTCCATTCTGAATAATCAGTTGTTGGATTCACTATTTCTTTTTGAGTTGCATTCCAAGCATCATAACTATTTGACTGCATAAAGAATGACATACGTGTTGCCCAATAACAATAGTTAAGACCATTGAAAAATGGAGGTCTTTGTGTCGATTGACCTTCTATGTAAGTGGTGTTTTGAGTGCTAGTACTTGCGTTATTTGCCATATTGATGCAGAGCGATCTACGAAAGCAATAAGGTTAAAGAGTTCAAGATCTTTCGGTCATTTGGAGAAGGCCACAATTTTAAGTCGTTCATCTACTTTAAGTCGTTTCCAACTTAACGAAGCATGGTCACGACCTAACAGAGGAGTATTGGGTCGTCACCGACCTAACAGAAGAGTATTGGGTCGTCTCCGACCTAAGAAAGCACAGGAGGGAGAATTCCGACCTAACAAGCTCCGACCTAACGAGCTCCGACTTAATGAGTTACGACCTAGTGATGTTGAACGAGCTAACTGTGCCGAGTTACGAACTAGTGATGTTGAACGAGATAACTATGCCGAATTCCGACCTAAGCAAACTAAACTGCATTCTATTTTAGGTCGTGAAGGAAACTTTGGGTCGCGAACGACCTAACTCATAAACCGGTGATGTGTTAGGTCGCAGACGAGGTGAAGCGTTGATATTGTTGTGAACTGTTTGTAATGGGTAGTCTGTTAGGTCGGCAACGGCCTTGTATAAGTCGTAGGTCGTCAACGACCTAAGTTTGAGTCGCGTTTGTTTTGAGTCAGTGTGTATATATGTTAGGTCGCATAAGGCCTGTATTGTGATGTAGAGTTAACCCGAGATGTTGTGATAGGTCGTTAACGACCTATGGTAGGTCGGTGGTGTTATAATGAGTTGTGTCTTGTGAAGTGTTTGATTTTAAGGCGCAAGTGTTAGGTCGCTGCCGACCTAAGGGTGTTTGATGGCGTGAGTTGTAAATGCTATAAATAGCCGTGTGTGTCATTTTGTAAGGTTGATTTTTTTTGAATAAAATTCTCTTTTGTTAGCTTTGTGCTTTCATACAAATTGGTAGTTGAGTGTGATCTCCTATCTCCTCTTTCGGTTAATCGAGTGCGCTCGATTCAACAATCGTAGAAGCCGATTCACGGTATCTAGTGCGCTAGATCAACGTATGAAGAATCGTAGATCTTCTTTCTCGGTATCGTGCGCGATCAACGAGACGAAGATAGCTAGAATCCGGTATTTTTGGATCAACGGATTTGGGCCTTGCAGTATTCTCAACTCACCGATTGCTACATTCCATCGATTGAAGTTTGTTTCGATTTATCCGCTGCGTCAGTTTGTTTGGTATTAGAGCCATACTTAGCCGATCATAGCTAAGTTGATTCTTGGAGCCAATTTTTGAAGTTGTGTTCATCGTGTTCATATTGAAGTTGCAACAAGAGGGAGAACTTTCGATCCATTCCATTTCGGATCAAAGTATTGAAGGTGTTTGAAATTGAAGGCCGTGTATACTTGTGGGAAGTAGCCGAGCCTTGTAAAGGGTTTGAGCCGTACCTTGTGCTTGAGTAGGAGCCGATCTTACTTTGAGTCGTTCCTTATTGCCGAGCTAGAGCAAGCCGAGTCAAGGGCAGCTGTGACTTGTTGTTTTGTTAAAGCTTTGAAGTCTTGTGTTCAAATTGTTGAAGTTTTGTGAAGAGTTTCAATCATGCCACCAAGGAGAGCTAATCGTCATCAAAACGTTGAAGCTTTGTATCGAAGAGAAGAAGCTGAGCTTATGGAGCAACGTATTAATGAAAAGTTTGATGAAGGCATTGGTAAATTGGAGAAATTGATGAATGATTTGAATCAAAGGAGGAGATCACCAAACTCGAACCATGGAGGAAACCGAGTTTCGCCATCGGTTACGGAAGCGAGGAGGGTATCACCACATTCTTGTAGAGACAGAAGAGAAACATCAATTTCATCACGAAGAGATCATCATGACTATGCGCATGAAGAGAGAAGAAGTCAACGTGAATTTGACAATGAAGCATATAGAGATGAAGAGAGGCATAGTCAAAGAAGCATGCATGAGCGAAGGGATGATAATGGTCGAGATCGATGTAGGCGTACGTTTGATTTTGTTGAAGAGGGTGATAGAGCTAGTATTCATTATCGAGATCGAGACCAAGTTCGAAATTCTTATCGGGATGTTGAAGATGATCGACGTTGGGAATCGGGTATGAAGATGGAAATTCCAGAATTTAAAGGAGGGATGGTAGCAGAAGAATTTCTCGATTGGATTTCTAATGTTGAAGAGATCTTTGATTTCAAGGAGGTTCCTGAGCATAGGAGAGTGAAGTTGGTTGCTACTAGGTTGAGGGGGAGAGCTTTGGCGTGGTGGCAGCAAACTAAACTTACCAGGGAAAGAATGGGGAAGTCAAAGATAGAATCGTGGGATAAGATGAAGAAGTTGATGAGATCTACTTTCTTACCTTACAACTATCAATCACTTATGTACCAGAGGTTGCAGAATCTGAGGCAAGGGACAAAGTCTGTTAGTGATTATGCTGATGAATTTTACCAACTCATTGCCAGGAATGATATTATGGAAACGGAAGAACAGCTAACAGCTAGATTCATTGGGGGATTGAGAATACAGATCTAGGATATGGTTAATATGTTTGATCCTAGATCAGTGGCAGAGGCACATCAGAAAGCGTTGGCTTGGGAGAAACAAGGAAGGCGTGGAGGAGGTGTGTTTACTAATTCCAATAATCAAGCAAGGGGTGTTGGTGGAAGTTCCAATGTTCCTAAACCTGTTACAAAGCCAGTGGTGAAGGAGGCTGAGAAGGCGAAGGTTAGCAGTGGGTTCAAGTGTTATAATTGTCAGGAGTTGGGTCATAAAAGCAATGAATGTCCGAAACCAAAGAAGAGAGCAATGGTTGCAGAAGTTGAGGAGGATGATGGTGAGGAGGCAGAATGTTCAAATACACCTTATGTTGAGGAGGAAGAAGAATTGTTTGGAGATGAAGGTTGTAATCTTATGTTGAGGAGGTCATGTCTCACACCAAAGCAAGAGGAGGATTGTAGTTGGTTGAGAAGCAATATTTTTCAGTCGACATGCACTATTCTGGGAAAAGTTTGCAAGTTCGTTATTGATGCTGGAAGTTGCGATAATATTATTTCTACAGAAGCAGTAAAGAAGTTGAATTTGAAGACTGAGAAACATCCTAAACCGTACAAGCTAGCATGGTTAAGGAAGGGTGGTGAAGTGAAGGTGTGTCGAAGGGCTTGTGTTAATTTTTCTATTGGGAAGAAGTACAAAGATGAAATTTGGTGTGACGTTGTGGACATGGACGTGTGTCATCTGTTGTTGGGCAGACCATGGCAGTTCGATAGAGCAGTTCAACATGATGGTCGTGCCAATAGTTACAGTTTCATGTTCGAGGGTACTAAAATCACTTTGGTTCCCAAGAAGCAACAGCAGAAGGAGAGCAAGCTAGAAGAGATTGAAGAGTTGAAAACTTTATTATCTTTGAAGGAGTTTGTTAAGGAAGTGGAGGAAGAACCTGAGGTGTTTTTGTTGATTGGGAGAGAGAGTAGTGAAGAAGTTCAGATTCCAGAAGAAGCAAAGCCAATTTTGAAAGAATTTGAAGATGTCTTTCCAGAAGAGTTGCCTAAGGAGTTACCACCATTGAGAGACATTCAACATCAAATTGATCTTGTTCCGGGAGCAGTGTTACCACATCGACCACATTATCGAATGAGTCCGAAGGAACATGAGGAGTTACGAAGGCAGGTGGAAGAGTTGTTGGAAAAGGGACGTGTTCAGGAAAGCTTGAGTCCTTGTGCAGTGCCAGCATTGTTGGTGCCAAAGAAGGATGGAACATGGAGAATGTGCACAGATAGTAGAGCTTTGAACAAGATTACTGTTCGTTATAGATTTCCTATGCCAAGGTTGGATGACTTGCTGGATCAGTTGAGTGGGGCAACTATATTATCGAAGATTGACTTGAAGAGTGGTTATCATCAAATTCGGATTAGACCTGGAGACGAATGGAAGACAGCTTTCAAGACAAGAGAGGGGTTATACGAATGGTTGGTTATGCCATCTGGTTTATCAAATGCACCTAGTACATTCATGCGGGTGATGAATCAAATCTTTAGACCATTCATTGGGAAATTCGTGGTGGTTTATTTCGATGATATTCTGATATATAGCAGGAATATGGAGGAGCATGTTCTACATTTGAGGGAAGTGTTGATTATTCTTCGTGAGGAACAATTTTATGCAGCCACGAAGAAATGTGTGTTCATGACGAGAAGTGTGTTATTTTTGGGATATGTTGTATCTGAGAAGGGAATCCAAGTGGACCAGAGTAAAGTTGAAGCTATTAGAAATTGGCCACAGCCGAGAACTATCACTGAAGTTAGAAGTTTTCATGGATTGGCATCATTCTACCAAAGGTTCATTCCACACTTCAGTAGTGTGATGGCTCCAGTTACTGATTGCATGAAAGGGAAACAGTTTGTATGGTCAGAGAAAGCGGGGGTTGCTTTTGAGAAGATCAAGGAATTGTTGACGTCTGCACCAATTCTTGTTTTACCGAATTTTCAGTTATTGTTTGAATTGCATACTGATGCATCGAAGATCGGTATTGGAGGAGTTCTGAGTCAGAATGGTAAGCCAGTTGCTTATTTCAGTGAAAAGTTATCAGGAGCAAAGATGAGATACAGTACATATGACGTTGAATTCTATGCTGTGGTACAATCTGTTAAGTATTGGAGACACTATCTATTTCAGAAAGAATTTGTTCTGTACACTGATCATGAGGCATTGAAGCATTTACAGGGACAGGATAAAATTTCCGCGAGACATGCATCGTGGATTGCTTATTTACAACAGTTTACTTTTGTCGTGAAACATAAGTCAGGGGTGACGAATCGTGTAGCAGATGCATTAAGCAGGAGGAGTCATTTATTAACGACATTGAAGGTTGAGGTGACAGGGTTTGAAATGTTGCCAGAGCTGATTAAAGAAGATCCTTACTTTGCAAAGTTTGTTGAGAAAGTTAAGGATGGAAGTTCGGATGAATTTGTGATGGTTGATGGATTCTTGTTCAAGGGAAATCAATTATGTATTCCAGATTGTAGTTTAAGATTGAAAATTATCAAGGAGTTGCACGAGGAAGGGCATGTGGGCCGTGATCGTACTTTGCAATTGATTTCACAGTCTTACTTTTGGCCGTCGATGAGGAAAGAAGTGGGAAGGTTTGTGGAGCGATGTCATATTTGCCAGGTTTCAAAGGGAACAGCGACGAATGCAGGGTTGTATATGCCTTTACCTGTACCGTCTAAGCCATGGGTTGATATCAGCATGGATATCGTTTTGGGTTTGCCTAGAACTCAAAGGGGAAATGATTCGATATTTGTTGTGGTGGACAGATTTTCGAAGATGGCAAATTTTATTGCCTGCAAGAAGACAGCGGATGCAGTTCGAGTGGCACAATTATTCTTTAAGGAGGTATATCGATTGCATGGTTTACCAGAATCTATTGTTTCTGATCGAGATACTCGTTTTCTGAGTCACTTTTGGTTGAGTTTGTGGAAGATGGTGGGAACGAAGTTGAATTTCAGTAGTGCGTATCATCCGCAGACAGATGGTCAAACCAAGGTTGTGAACAGATCATTGGGAAATTTGTTACGATGTTTGGTGAAAGATAATCTGAAGAGTTGGGACATGAAGTTATGCCAGGCAGAATTTGCACATAATCATGCAGTGAATCGTAGCACGGGATTCAGTCCATTTCAGATTGTATATTCAAATTTACCCAGGGGACCGTTGGATTTAGCAGTG
This sequence comes from Allium cepa, assembly GCA_030765085.1. Taxonomy (NCBI): domain Eukaryota; kingdom Viridiplantae; phylum Streptophyta; class Magnoliopsida; order Asparagales; family Amaryllidaceae; genus Allium; species Allium cepa. Next base: position 33,625,059 of record CM060929.1, read on the forward strand.
GTACCACAACCGAAGGGGACGGTTAAACGAGCTGCTGATTTTGTTGAAGGATTGACAAAATGTCATAGAATCGTTCAAGAACGATTAGAAAAGTCAAATGAGAAGTATAAGCGGGCTGCTGATTTGAAACGACGGAATGTTGAATTTAACGAAGGTGATTTAGTTTACGCTGTGTTAACGAAGGATCGTTTTCCAGTAGGTGCTTATAACAAATTGAAAGCCAGAAAAATTGGTCCAGTAAAAGTTGTGAAACGGATTAATGAAAATGTTTATAAGTTGAAGCTACCGGAGGATGTTTACACTTCTGACGTGTTCAATTTTAAGCATCTCATACCATATTATGGAGATGAACAATCTGAGGTAGAAGAATTTACTAATTCGAGGACGAATTTTTCTCAACCGGGGGAGGATGATGCAGAGCGATCTACGAAAGCAATAACGTTAAAGAGTTCAAGATCTTTCGGTCATTTGGAGAAGGCCACAATTTTAAGTCGTTCATCTACTTTAAGTCGTTTCCAACTTAACGAAGCATGGTCACGACCTAACAGAGGAGTATTGGGTCGTCACCGACCTAACAGAAGAGTATTGGGTCGTCTCCGACCTAAGAAAGCACAGGAGGGAGAATTCCGACCTAACAAGCTCCGACCTAACGAGCTCCGACTTAATGAGTTACGACCTAGTGATGTTGAACGAGCTAACTGTGCCGAGTTACGAACTAGTGATGTTGAACGAGATAACTATGCCGAATTCCGACCTAAGCAAACTAAACTGCATTCTATTTTAGGTCGTGAAGGAAACTTTGGGTCGCGAACGACCTAACTCATAAACCGGTGATGTGTTAGGTCGCAGACGAGGTGAAGCGTTGATATTGTTGTGAGCTGTTTGTAATGGGTAGGCTGTTAGGTCGGCAACGACCTTGTATAAGTCGTAGGTCGTCAACGACCTAAGTTTGAGTCGCGTTTGTTTTGAGTCAGTGTGTATATATGTTAGGTCGCATAAGGCCTGTATTGTGATGTAGAGTTAACCCGGGATGTTGTGATAGGTCGTTAACGACCTATGGTAGGTCGGTGGTGTTATAATGAGTTGTGTCTTGTGAAGTGTTTGATTTTAAGGCGCAAGTGTTAGGTCGCTGCCGACCTAAGGGTGTTTGATGGCGTGAGTTGTAAATGCTATAAATAGCCGTGTGTGTCATTTTGTAAGGTTGATTTTTTTTGAATAAAATTCTCTTTTGTTAGCTTTGTGCTTTCATACAAATTGGTAGTTGAGTGTGATCTCCTATCTCCTCTTTCGGTTAATCGAGTGCGCTCGATTCAACGATCGTAGAAGCCGATTCACGGTATCTAGTGCGCTAGATCAACGTACGAAGAATCGTAGATCTTCTTTCTCGGTATCGTGCGCGATCAACGAGACGAAGATAGCTAGAATCCGGTATCTTTGGATCAACGGATTTGGGCCTTGCAGTATTCTCAACTCACCGATTGCTACATTCCATCGATTGAAGTTTGTTTCGATTTATCCGCTGCGTCACATATTACAAGAATATATCAAATAACTGTGTTACGGTTATATGATAACCTCGCTCTGATACCAAATGAAGAGTTGCAGTGTTGTGAGTGTACGCGTGCACATACTAATATAGTACACACGGATCGTGTAATATGGAATATAATATAAATGCGGAAATAGATGATAATAGCACAGTAAATAAAAATAGAAAAATCACACCATTGATTTTTATACTGGTTCGGAGCACCGTCCTACGTCCAGTCCCAGACTTCTATCTGGATTTTCACTATTAACTACCTCGCTTCACCCGGAGGAACAGGTTTACAACACCCGAGCAAACGAACGGGATTTCACGCCTCTAATACACTGAGGACTTCAACACTTGCCTCTTACAACACCGAGGACTTCAACAAAGATGAATATAATTGTTTGTTGACGGTATGTGTTCTTGCCAACACAGTTTTGTCACTTGTAGTACATACTTCCTATAATCTTATCCTCAAAATATGTGAATGATGTTTTGTGAAGATTAAGGGAAGTATATTACTTATTGAATCAAAAGATATGAAATAATTTCAATGATTCAATAAGCAATTAGAATAATTGAGAGCTTTTAGAATGCAGGAGTATTTAGAAAGTAAGATCAGAAATTAGAGTAAAAAAAATATGTTTTCATATATTTTGAATCAATGATTTAGATGAGTTTATATAGAGAAAAATGGTTGTAACTCTTTGTGAACAGTAGCCATTAATAGATATGATCATTGATGAAAGGTAAGAGATGCAACCATTGGAGAAAGAAGTGTCTTTTGGAAAAGGTTGCTCTCTGTTTAAAAATGGTCGACAGGTCAAAAATTGGCCAGTAGACAGGATTTCAAATATATAGTCGTTATGTGCATGTGTGCACGTTCATTGTGCATTTTACACAGAAACGGTCGACCGCCTGATTTATTATCGGTCGACCAGTCCCTGTTAATTTGCTCAATGAATGTGCAATGCTATTCAAACGTATATATATCGATTATATTGAGGTCCAAGATTATTTGAGGATAGATTTTAACAAGTTTATCACTATTACAATATCAAATAATCAACCTATAATCTAGAGTACCATATGTAGCTCTTTTGTGCCTCTTTATAGCCATGATGTCTGTGTTTTGTCGATCGCCTTTATTTCTTTGTCAAAAATCAAAAACTTCATAGAACCTGTGACTCAACATGTAGTGAAAATGTGAAAGCACCACCCGTTGGTTCCGGAACTAGAGATAAGCAGAAGATAGCAGGAAATCAAGTAAAGAGACAACAGTTTTTATAGTGGTTCGCCTTAATGTCAAGCCTACATTCACTTTAATCCTCTTTATTACTGATTCGATTACAACTTTTACAATGATCTTTGATTACAACACAACTAAGACAAGTAGCTAGAACTTCAATGTAGAAGAGATCTTCGCATTCATGTTGAATGTGTTAGATCTCTCTCGAAGTTCGTTGAAGTGTCTTCGGTGTTTGAAGTGTCAAGGGAGTCGAGAAAACAACAAAGTATAGGCATTCCAGAAATGATCCAAAAGCCCTTTCTTAGGTGGAGTAGGCAAGGTATTTATAGGGAATTTCTGGAGTTAGGTCGTAGGTCGTAGGCGACCTAGGGGTTAGGTCGTAGGTCGTGAGCAACCTAAGGGATACGGGTTAAGGCTTACGCTTGATCAACTGCTTTGGTTGGTAGGTCGTAGCGACCTATGAGAGTAGAAAGCGACTTATATGGAGCGAATTAGAAGAGGTTGTGACTTAAGGTTGGGAGCGACCTATATGCAAGCCGCTTTATTCTATTCTAACTCGTTAGGTCGCTGCCCCCTTTTAGGTCATTAGGTCGCTCCCCCTTTTAGGTCGTTAGGTCGCTGCTTTCCATTGAGTCATCAAGTCGTTAACTCGTTGAGTAGCTTAGGTCGTTAACTTGTTACAAGTTTAGTCGCTAGGTCGCTTGAACTTTAGGTCGCTAAGTCGCTTGCTATTACCGTGCTAACTCGCTGGAGGCTTTGGATCATTAGGTCGTTAAACTTCTTAACCCGCTTGGTCATTTAGGTCGCTGATCCCTGTAGCACATTAGGTCGTTGAGTCGTGAAAAAGTGGAGTTGACACTTGCCCCTCGAAGCATATGCCTAGGTTATAGGTCGTATGCTTCGATCTAACTCCACTAGGTCGTAAGCGACCTAAATAGCTCGTTAACTCGTGTGTTGATGCATCCTTTCCTCTTTCCCTTATATAAGCTGTTAGCTTGCTTCATCCTCCTCACTTTATCGCGTATACTTTGCCTTCATTGCTACATCAGAGCTCAGAGACTAACACGAAATTTCTCCTTTTTAATCTCTAATCGTTAATTCCAATAGTGAATTTAGGTAATTTCGAGCATTTATTCGCCGCGTTTGCCACCGATTCTCCCATAGTCATCTCCAAACACTTTTTGTTGTTATGTTGCAAAATTACATTCGGATTTGCCCTTCGATCTTTGTCGAATCGGTAGTGATTGCCTTGAAGATGGGTTGGCCTAAGATTTTACAGAGCTGCTTAGCGAGTGCCTTGAATTTGAGGAGTTTAATGATGGTTTCTGGAAATTTGGAGGAGATGATGAGGTTTTAGGTGTTTGGAGGAGGCAAAGAGGCACTTGGTTAACGCGTTATTGGATTTTAGGTTATGTCATGGCGTTTTTGGTGAGGCAAGGGAGATGGACATGTGGCAACGTGTGAGTGGAGAGTAGGACTTAGGATTTCTTGATGGAAGAAAGCTCGGCATTTCCTAACTACTCTTGGAGCGACCTAAGGCACGAAGCGAGTTAGAGTGCCTTACCGCACTGAATGACCTATGGACTTTCCGACTTAAGGAAATCTGAACGACCCATCTTAACGACCTACGAACTTTACGACTTAAGATGTATGGCATGTTGCTTCGAATGAGTTAACCCTTTTAACAACCTACCTTTAGGTCGCATTATGATTTGGACGAGCTAACACTTAAGCAAATTTGCCTTGTAGTGACTTAATTTTTCCAGAACAGCATATGAATTCTAACAGAACGACTTAAAGAAAGCCCGACCTATGTTAAGTCGCTCGAGCACAATCTGGACGACCTAAAGAACCCTGAGTTAACTTAAGTCGTTCCTGCGACCTAAGAAGTGAACAGAACTTGAACACTTGTAAAATTTGACACAACTTGATTGAATTTCCAACTTGAACAACTGGAATGGACTGCTTGAACTTGTTGCACTTTTTCATAGATTATATTAACTTTTGAAGCTAACAACCTGTTAAATACAACATTTGCAGAAAACTAGGGCGAATATACTGCCACTGACTGCCCACATCGAATGACAGATTAGTCGATAAAGAATAATCAACTTAAAGAAACTATACGAATGAAGTGCTATGAATCAACAAATTCAAGTGAAGTATTAAAGCAAAGCAAAATTAATCAACTAAAACTGATCTGTTTGCATCAACACTGCACTTGTACTTGGACCTAAAATAACAAGCCCTGAAACTTTATAGTCGACAAATGCCTATTTGTTTAATTCCAGTTATATTTGCTTGTCATTTTATTAGTTTTGCACAACACTCCACATATTTAGGAAACGTGCACCTTCATATTTGAATATCCAGTTCCTTGTGTAGAATAACTTCTCAACAAGAAGAGATAATAGGGCAAGCTGAAGAAGTTTTTCCAATAGCAACCCCTTGGATAGTCCCCCAGAAAGAACTCCAACCACTCTGAATCAACGAGTGTTCAATCAATTATGTATTCAGTTCGGTATTGCTGAGGCAGGCGCTTTGCTTCCTGGGGTAAACGATACTGCTGACAGGCCACCTCTTGGTTTCATCACAGTTAATCGTTAGATGTGCTTGAATGGAGCTATTCCTCCCTTTAACGATTTTCTTCGACAGCTCCTTCTCCGATTAACTATCTCTCCCTTCCAGTTGCACCCCAATGGCTACGCCATCTTGATGGGACTGTGTGTACTGTTCAGGAGGACACTTGACCGTATTCCGAGCTTTGAAGAGATTTGTTATTTGTGGACATTTGCGAAGAAAAAAGATCATCCTTCTATAATACTTGTGAGAAGCGCAAGGAACCGTAAATTGTTCACTGGTCTTTCTGAAAGCGCCCACGGGTTTTTGAACAAATTTTTCTTCGTCCGTTGCCCCCCAGGATTCTATAGCATTTGGAGAGTAGGAGGTAAGCTTGCCTATCTCCTTTCTTTCCGTTTCTGAACTTTTCAAAATCCAAGTTGTTAAGTGCTAACTTCATTCTTTACTTTTACAGCACTTCCTCCTCTTTCTGAAGATTCCAGCCATAAGCCGACTTCTGAAAGACTAAGTGCTGTGGCGGTTAAGGAGAGAAGCGTTAAATTTTTGTTGAAGGACGAATTTTTGCATCAATTCGGACTTTTACATTCTTCCCGATCTACTCAGCTTCATGATTTCCCTGGTTCTCAACCAGAGACTCCAGATGCCCCATTTTTCGTCGAAGAACTTACACCGAAGGGACCTACTACCGAGGCCTCATTGGTAAAATGTTGTTCTGCTTCCGTTGACGTTGCGGGGTCATCCGACAAATTTGCACTTTGCCCCCGTTATCGAAGAAGAGGAACCTCCTCAACACTCCGAGAAGGCTACTGATGAAGTGGCTGAGAGAAAGAGTCCCGCTAGGCATGACGGTGACGACAATTTTGAGGGATTGAGCGACCTGGTGTTTACTTCACAGGAGCTCTTTAAAGATGACACTACCACCACTAAAGTTATTTCCCCAACAGTTGAGGCAAAATCAGCCTTGCAACAAATTTCGTCAGCCCAAAAGTTGACATCCGCTGCAAAATCCGTCATCACTCCCCAACCGAAGAGTGGTTTGTAGTTTGACGCGCGTAGTTTGCTCATCACACACACTTAGGATTTTGGTAATTTTGTGCACTTAACTTCTTTACTTTGAAGATTCTTGAACTTGTCACTTCTTCATTTTCAGGTTCTCCAATGGGACGTAGCGGCTCATACTATGATGATTTTCAGAGCTATGGAAAATGCGGCTCTTATGATCCCAAGCGCTATCTTCCTGCCCCAAGGGAAACTGATGAAGAAAGAGCTGCAAGAAAAGCTCACAAGAGGCGGGCTTATGAGGAGCGCTGTGGGAGAAGGGATGAACGACATGATTCTTCCCAGAGAGATGATGATTCCCACAAAAGAAAATCTCATGATGACAAAGGGAAAGGTCATATCGCTGAAGATCCAAGCAAGCGGGCCAGGCTTAGCGAAAGGCCGACGTCTGCAATTTCTGAAAAGCCCGCTGCTCCTATCTCTTTGGAAATCCCTCCAGCTCTCCTACCCTTCAAAGAGCTGATATTCAAACTATCATCAATAGGCCTCCGTATTAAATTGAGAATGCCCCGCCTGCACTCCAAAGTCGGTTTCCAAACTGGTGTTTAAAAGGAGTACGCTTTGACTTGGACTTGATTCCCATTGACAAGCAGGCCATGCTAAGAAATTTCGATCCTGTTAGACTTGATATTGAGAGAATCAATGAAATCCCTATAGGTAAATAAATTGCATTACCTATCTCAACACAAATCAGTATATATCACAAAGCATCACATATCCTGGAAATCTACCAATTTATTCATTCAATTAAATCCAAACATCCATAAGTACTATTTATTGATCAACCGATTAATTTAAATCAGATTTATTCTTATGAATAATTTACTAATCCTGATTAATTAATATTAATTAATCACAAGTTAATTTGATTAATTAATCTTTAATTATTTATTAATTAACCTTTAATTTATACTAAATCCTTTGATTATTTTTTCTTAATTAATTACAACAACTAATTAATTAATCCTTAATTAATTACAACAACTAATTAATTAATCCTTAATTAATAATCATTTCAAAATCACTTTCATTAATTAATTAACCTTCAATAAATTAATTCTTCTCAAATTAGTTACCTTAATTAATGATTTAAACCTTTAATTACTTATTTAATTAATCCAAGTCATTAATTAATTAAATAAATAAATTATTCATTTTAATTAACTTAAGACAAATCTCATTCTTATTAGTGATTTATTATCACTTATAAATATGTTGACAATTCATATTCAATTCACTTTCAAATTCATTTCAAATTTCAAGATTTAAAACTAATAACCCTTGTTAAAATATACTTAAATATTTAACACTTTTAAGTTATTAAACAAATTTGAATTTTTAAACTTTGTTTCCAAACTAAGTTTCAAAACTAACTTGAATTCATTCTTACACTTTGATTTTAAAATTGAACTTAACTTTGTTTTATAATTTGAAATTAAATTTAAAATTCCAAAACAAAAGGAACATGTTTTGTTTAAACCTAGAAAACCACTCATACCCGAGCCCCTCAAAATTTGCTTCGAGCAAATCAACCAAATTCCCGTGCATTTGTTCGAGCCTCCCCCTTCTAATCTAGCTTCGAGCCAACACCTGTCGTCTTCGAGTAATACTCGAGACAAACACGCGAATAACCTAGCTCTAACTCAAAACAAAACACCAGATCCAAAACAACGTGCTCGTGCACATGTACATCACCGCCGACCTACTCCAATCATCGCCACTACGTCAAGCAAGTCGATTGTCACCCAAAAACCTTTCTCCAACCACCAGAACGCCATCGTACTCGCGAATTCGGGTTTTAGTATAAAACTCGAAACCTGGAAACTCGACACAGCAAACATCCCAAACCTGTCAATGCCTTGCTCTCGCCGCCTCGACCACTAGAGTTCGTGCAACTCCGGCCACGCACGCGTCAACACTTCCTCCACCATCACCCCAAACCACGTCGCACTCGATCGTTTCTAGAAAACAAACGAATCAAAACACTTAACCTCAACAAAATTAGGTTTACAAATTTCAAACCTTCGCCGCCGCCGCCGCCGTGGTCTGACCACCGCCCCACTATTTTTCCTCGAGACTACATTCATTCCTCTACCACCCCAGAGAACCACGACCCCTCTCAACACCGGGACCACCAGAATTTGGGCGAAAAGCGATTTCCATTCAACTAGGAACTGTTCTCGAACCCGCATCTAAAAATCATGATTTTCACTTTAAAAAATCAAGTTAAAGTATGAGAATTCAGTTTGCATACTTGAATTCATGATTTAATATGTTCGGATTTTTGACTAAATTAAAACCTTATTCAGTTCTTTGATTTTCCAGGGACATTTAGATGTTGTTTTAATTTAAATTGGTTTTCAGAACTTAGTTCAGGATCAAACAAACATCTTTTGTTTAAATCCCAAGTCCAAACGTCAAGTGGGGATGGTTTTTAAATCAAAAACATTGTATTGAGAAATTCAAAACAAAGGATGTACATGATTAACAGCCTGCATTCAAATGTTATTCATCATTCGCAGGGCATTCATATATAAAGATATAAACACACTCATTCACATACATATATGCATCAGAAATATACTTTTAAATTGTTTTTAAGTGATGCTACTCACTTGATTAAGAAATGGACAGCGCTTCTTCTTTAAACCTGGCTATTGAAATTGCAAGTTGAAGCTTTTCTTGATCCTCTGGTTTTGAATTGAAGTGTTGAATTATGGTTGTTTGCAGTTGAATTCTTTTGTTTAAATTTTAGATGATGCGTACCTTATATTTTCTCAGCTTGAAAAATGAATGAACTGAGATACAGAAGGTTGATATGTAGGGAAGAAATGTACAAGTACCTATATTGTTTGTACAGGGTAATGTTATTGTATCATATTAGGCATAGCTGAAGATGTTTGCTTTTACATACTTGTATACATATCACTTTTGCCTTACTTCATTCCATACCTACTTGTCCTTGTTCATATGTGAATGTATTTTATTTCTATGCTTTTGTTCTATTATACTAATGTTTTGCTTGTACACTTTGTTTAAGCTTTCCTACATTTCTTTACTCGACTGATAATGTTGTTTGAATCTTAACCATGTGTATTTACTTCTATTTATTTGTTTTGTTTGAAGATATTTTCATTTGTTTACAAATTTAGGCAGGCTGATTGTATTTTCTTTGTTTATATTTTTTTAATATCTTTTCTTTCATACTTTACTTTCATACATACAATTGTTTTTCTTAGTTATTGGTTATAGATTTTAAACTTATGTACAAATATACTTTTATACTTATACTTGAATATATTATATCTTTTGCTTTATCTTCTTACTTTAAAATATAAATGAAATTCTATACAAGTCTATTTCTACTAAACCCCAAATCAATTTTAAAATTGATTCCAAATTCATTTCAAAACACCAAATAAATTTCCAAATGGATTTTCAAAAGATATTATTTTCAACCACTAAAATCAATTCCCAAATGGATTTCAACTTTTATTTCCTTTTTAAAATAAATAAATTCCTTTTAAAGAAAACCAATTCTTTTATTTTTTTCAAACTCTTTAAAATCCGTATTTTGAATAAATTCTTCAACTTTTAAGTAATATTACCAGAAATCCATTTATTAAAGTTTTTCCCATATTTTGAAATTTTATTCAATAAGATTAAAAATAAAACTTTGTTATTTTAGAATTCCTTCTTTTAAATTTATCCAATTCTCAAAAATAAATTTTAATATAAACTTTCAACCTAAATTTTCAAAAATTAAATTTTTATTTATTTATTTTCGGTATCCAACTATACCAAAAATATATTCGGCTAAATTTTAGCCTTCAACGATTTCAATCACAAAGATAATCACACAGAGATTATAAATAATCAACACACACCATTGAAACCAATTCAATTATTTGAGGTATCCAGTTGGATCCCTCCAACCCGCTTCCCTGCATCCACAGATGTTAGCACAATACCAATCCCGTTTCAAGACGGGATATCGCGGTACATGGGTTTATATAAAATACTATCCGCTATTAGGCGGCGCAATAGGGTCTCATCCACTATATAATGCAGGAAAATCAACTTCAAGTACATATATAATACCAATTCCACTTTAATGTGGAATATTGCGGTATATGTGTTTAATATAATAACCTTCGCTAAATATGCGGCGTATAGGGTCTATTTCAATACAACAATTAGCAATTTATCATTCAATCACACAATCAAGCAATTTCAAATCTAACTATTTAAAATTTTAAATCGAAACAAATTTGATTGAGTGAGAAGTTCTCACCTAGCTTCAATAACAGTTGCAGTGTTTCGTTCCGAATAAAATTAAACACGCATTTAATTTTTACCCAAAATTCCACTACCTCCAATTAATCCCAACCCTGCTTCATTGCGTAATGCTTGTCAATACGAATCCGACGCAAGTTGTTTCGTCATTTTTCGACCTCGTATGAAAATGTTACATTGTTTTAAAGTTTACACGAATTAATATACAATTTATTTTCAATTTTATTTCTATTTTTAACCTTTATTCAATCTCTACGGCACGATTTTCTTTGACTGCATCAAGGTCATGCCCTTCATCTTCTCCAATACCAGGTTAAACACGCGAATGAAATCCAATGGCCGCCGACTTTCGTGAATTAACGCACGAACCACGATCGTCGAGGAGAGGATCAGACAATGACGTTCGATTGCCCTTCGCTAGCTCCACTATCGATCGTGATTTGGCCAAGCTCGGTCAAGCTTTTTCCTCGAAAAACGTGAATAACTTCCACGCCTTTGAACGAACATCGCCGCGAATCTACTCCACTAAACAAGATCATAGCCGTAGAGATTGAAAGTACTCGACGATATCTACAATTTTGTAGTTGAAAATTTTGGCTAAATGTTTACGGATTGGAAGAGATTAAGAGGAGAAAAATCGAAATTTTCGGCCATTAAATGGAAACTGGCGGCTAGGGTTTAGATGTTAGGGTTTGAGTGAAAAGAATGAATGTTGAGGTCCTTTCATAGAAAATTCTCAAAACACTATTTATCCGAAAATTTTCTGAACTCCCAAAGAAGCGTGCCGCCTGGCGTTTATAATGTTTTACCCCTATTCCAAATGCAATGGAATATATATCGGAAGCCAATTCGATCGTATTGGGAAGATAGGTTTTCAAATCGACTAATTTAAATTCAAAATTCACTTAAACCGATTTCAGTGCGTTTTAGCTTGCCCCGGACAAACCGTACAGCCGATTGACACGAAATTTGAAATATTACAATAATTTAACATTATGGATCCAATGAAACTGGTTTCGTAAAAATCCGAGACTTTGAAAAATGACTATTTTTACTCGTCAATTAAATATTAAAATATTCAATTTCCACAAATTAACTTTTAATTCAATTTTAAAAGTTCTATAAAATCATTCTAACTCCAATATGATTTAATACTAGTTTAAAAATCAATTTTAATCATATTAAACCCAATTTCCAATTATTTTTGTAATTTCAAATATTAAATTATCGGTTTAGTTATCCAATTAAATCTAGATATTCGAAATATAATTTATTCGACTTACAAATTTTACTTGTTAATATTTAAAATCAACTACATATATGAATTTCAAATAACAGAAATTCTAGGTCGTTACACCCTTTATGATTTTCATCAAAATCTCCTTTCCACAAAATCGATCCCCAAAATTGATAATTCTCAAACTAGGCTTTCCAAATTCCAAAATTGATTTTCCCAAAAATCAAAAGCCTTTTCCAAATTCATTGGTTCCCAAAACCTTTTTCAAAATCATTCTCACAAGATCCTTTATATATATAGATATATAAAACTTTGAAAATCTTTGGGTCACTTCATACTTGTATAAATTCCCTTTTTGTACTTTAAATACTTTCAAAAATCCTTTCCTTCCGGCAATAGATTCAACAAGGGGAGATTTATCTTATATAACAAAGATATATAACTTTGTTTATTCTAAATCAAATATTCAAATTTGATTACTCTATAGAGTCACTTACAAAATTACTTACTTCCATAAAGTAAATTTTTACCATAGAAATATCCAATTTCCACTTTGCTTCATCATATATTTCACAAAAATACCTTTCATTAAAAAAACATTTCACATTTCTTATGATGTCCCGGAAATTTAGGAAATATTTATTTAATAATTTCATTAATAATTATTTTAAAATGGAAATATTGATTCAATAATTTAATTTAAACAGGAATTTTCTTTTGAAGATTAATAATTATTTAATTTGTCAAATGATATTATTTTCAAAATTTATAATAATGATAAAATTATCTTTCTAAGCTGATTTAAAGATATTTCATTTATAATGTATAAATGTTTATACATTTTAAATAGAGGATTTGATTTTAATTCAAATTTAAATTTAATAAGAATATTTTCAAATAATTATATATATGTAAATGTATAAATTGTAAATTGGTTAATTTGATTTAAAATTGGCATTGAAAACTTTTCAAAGGTAAATTTAAAAGTCTTTCTTACATTATCAAAGAAATATAAGTAAGTATTTATTTTGTTTATAAAATAAATATAGTTTAGATTTTATTTTATAATAAAAGTTTATTTTGTTTTATTTTAAAGAAAATTGTTTTTCTTTTGAAATAAGAGTTAATTCAATTATATTAGAGTATAGTATTTTGGTTTGAAAACTTTTGAATAAAATAAATTCAACATTTCTTTTCTTTTTAAAATTTTCTCTTTTGAAAATTATTTTCAAAATATTATTTTAAAAATATTCAAGCAAACATCAAAATGTATAATGTTATAAGGAAGTTTATATGTATTTGTTTAAAGGCTAAATATGGATAAAACATTTAGAACATGTTATATTAAATTAGAAATTGTTTTGGAAAAATTTAAATACATTTATAAATTTAGAATTTTCTTTTTATATTAAAAATGCACATGCATTAAACTCTTAATACATAAAGAAGACGCTTGTACTTAATCTATAACCTTAGTTAACAAGTGGCATTGTTTTAAAACTTTTTATTTAAATTATATTGATTAGAAAACATAGCTATACATTTTATTAAAACCATTATCTTCAATCAAAGAACATCTGAAAATCAGATTTAAGTAAAATTCAAAATCCAAATCTGAAAACCAATTCTTGTTCCAAATCTACAACCCAAATTCAATCTAAATGCTGCAAATCCCAAAACTGTATAAAATCTGCAGAATCAAAATCTGCAAAACCAAAATTCAATTCATATTTAAAAATCTGCAATCTGAAAGTAATCTTCAACCTCAAACTCAAGCAAGTGAAGATCAATTCAAATCTAAGCAATGAAAAATTAGGGTTCAGCAGCAAACTCATCTTCATAAATCAACTGCTGCAGTTTTAATTCAACAAGAAAATCAACTTCAACTAGCTAATGCAAACCCAGATATTCAACTAGCAAATGCAGATGCAAATCTGGATTTCAGGAAAATGAATGCATCTAAATTTTTTCTCTGCATCTTCAATAAACTGGTGAGTAAACTTCTTTATTTAAAAACAGTTTTTCTTTTAAATTAAAGCTAATGAAATTTCCAGAACTAAAATACTAATTCATATAAATTAAAAACTGTTTGGATAAAACTTCTCTGTTTCTTTTAGAGGTGAGTAACCTCACAATTCAAATAGATTTAAAATTTTCTAATGCCTGTAAATATTTAGGGATGAGCATGCTTGTCTGAATTTCTATTTTGATAAATATTGTGTGTGATATGTATAAACATATATATAAGTTTACATGAAACTGTATACTTGATTCTGTTTATAAAACTTAAAATTTAAATAGGAAAAACCCTATACTTCTTTAATTTATTTCAATTAGGACTTGTTATGATAGAAGGAGGTTGCTCAGTATGAAATTTTGATTAAATCGTAATTTAGTTATATTGAAAGTCTGTTATCTCTGAAGCAAATACTACAGTAAACATTTTAAATAAAAAAGGGATATCAAACATCAATAATTATTTAAACAAGTTTACAATAGGAATGTATGTTAGAAATCAGTAATTTAAAAAAAAAATTAACATTTTTAAAATGACCGTGGAATTAGCATTTCTGTTTTGAACAAAATTAGGAATTTTGGAGTTATCTGATAAGCAAGTGAACTTTGGAAGTTAAGATGCTTCCTGTAGGTGGAGTATTGATGTGAGAATGGAGAAAAATTTGGCAATAGATGATCAGAGAGGGGAGGAGATGGTAATTGGTGTTTCCAGGTTTTAGCCCTAATTTTTGATGATGTCGAATTTTGTAACATTTTGATCTTTGAGATGCACCGAGTGTTTCCAGTTTTTAGGATGTTATTGAGGAGTCGTGGAAGAAGAGATGGTCAAAGTCGCATCAACGATGGTGGTCGGAGGTGGGTTTCCTCGGCGTTGACAGGTTGCATTTCATTTTCAATCCACTTCAATATGGCTTTGGTTTTCCCGATTTGACCTTGAATAAACAATTTATATGATTTATAAATATTTGAAATAATTGAACCGTAAATTTTCATTTTAATAAATTTAATTAACTAGTAATTTAAATCTAAACAAATTTTCTTTTAATAAATTATCCTTAGTAACTAAAATAATTTAGATTTAATTAAACAAATAAATCTTCACCGTATGTAAATGAAATATGAATAGGTATATTTACTTTATTTTACATTTTTAAACTGTTTACAAAAATAATCAATATCCTTTTAAATAAAAATATATTCTTGTTTATATTTTTAAATGGAAACATATATATCTATACTTATATTACCCTTTACCTTCAATGTGTATACATACTTTTATATATACATCTCCAACCTAAAACATATTCACTGTAAACTAAATCTGAAGCTGAATGTGTTTATATATACTTATTTTATTAAATTTCAAAATATGAAAAATGGGTGCGTATATATTTTGCTGTAGTAACAATTTTTTATTTATTATTATATAAATTTGAAAAGAAGAATTACCTCGCTGTCTCATGGAACTACATCGCCTTCGAATCCGCTACATCAAGTCGTCAAGCCAGCTACTGAAGTTGATCGACTACATGGCCTTGCCGAGCTCGATCGTGACCTTGCCGAGCTCGATCGCGACCTCAACGCGTCCCTTCCTCCACCACGACAACTGACGTAGCCCTTCTCCCCAAAATTGATAGCCGCCACATCGCGCGAGACTTCGCCTAATCGTGTCACTCACTCGAGTCGCACGTGCACCCTCAATCGATGATCGAAGTCCCCCCAAACCTCTGTCACGTGAAACCACTGTCCCCTCAGGTGCAAATCTGATCGAAAAAGGAGACTACTCACACGGCCGAGGGTTTTCTTTTTGAATTTAAGGCTTGCCCCCTCCTTTCTTTCTTTTTGTGAATCTCGATTTGGATTTAAACAGAAGGAGGATATTTCGATTTTCAATAAACGGAGGGAGCGGCGATTATTCATTTTTTTTTTATATTAGTTCGAGCATCTGAATTTTACTGAAAAGGGAATGGGTTTCGTATCTAAAAGAAAGGAGGATGAAGAATCGTGTTTGGGAAGCCAAAGGAAGCGTGCTCTGATCAACAAACAATAGTAATTCGAAACGACAAGAAAAAGTTACGATATGAAATAATTCAACTGAGGATGGCCAGGATATAAATATTTTTTAAATTAAATTCAGATTCAAAGACAAAAGCAACCTAAAATTCCAAACTCCTATCGTGGCGTGCCACCAGGCGTTTATAATGTTATACCCCTATTCTGAACGCAATGGAATAGGTTTCGAGTCCTTATTCAATCGTATGGAGAAGTTGGCTTTTTAAATCGACTGTTTAAATAAAATTTAATTAAATTATTTCTAGGCGTTTTCAGATCATACAACCAAATAGTAACTTCAAACGCTACAAAACTTGAAATCCAATAATAATACAATATTACGGACCCAATGGAACTGGTTTCGTCGAATTCTGAGACTGTGCCTCGGAAGGCTATTTTTAAATATCAATTTAAACGATATAATTTCAAAATTTAACAAAACACTTCCGAATTCAATTTTAACACCTCTATTATCCTCAGTATTATCAGTATAAATTTTATAAGCCTTCAACTTATTTTTAACAGGCTTAAAACTAGAGATTCAACATTTTATCCAACTTCAACTTATTTAATTTAATAATTAAATTACCGAATAAATGGTGATATGTGAATTCAAGTTAAAAATTAACTTCTAAATATTTAAAATCAATTAAATATTCCGATTTTAAAGGCTTAAAAATTCTGGGTCGTCACAAGAACAGAGCCCTAATATTCTTACAAGAATCCAATTTATGGACTTCCTTTCAAAGGTTAAAGCCCAAACATACACTTCTCAACAGGGTGTCCCCACTATACCCTTTACCATAAAAAATTTCTACCCTATCATCAATCTGCATAACCTTCACGCCTCCAATAGTACGTTCCACAACTTTACTCCTCTTCTGCGTCTCAGAACAATTCTTAGCAATGTGTCCCGTCTGCTTACAATGATAGCAAATAGTCGACTCATTGACCGGTTCAACTGGTTTACGCTTCGCCTTTCTCACTTCAGGACAATGATTTAGGAAATGTCCTTACTTATGACACTTAAAACACAAGATCTCATAGCGAAACCGTTAGAATGTACCCTTCAATTCCTCCCTTTTTTTACTACACTTGGCTGCGTAATGTCCCTTATTGGAACATTTGTAACAGGGACATTATCATAAGGTCCTAGTTCTCCTTAACCTGTTTCTCATATTCTTGAATTGCTTCTTCTCGATCCTTACGTGCAGCTGCTCTTTGCTCTCTGCGTCTAACCTTCCATTCTTGACTCTTAGTCATCTCTCCCAAAGACTGAATTCTAAAAGGACTTCCTAACCTATAAATTAGACTTAATTAGAATAATGCAACTTTTACTCTTATATATATGTGTGTGTGTGTGTATATATATATATATATATATTAATTTGCTTACCATGTTTTACCTTATGTTTTAACACCTTTGGTTTTTAATTCCAAATAAAGTTTTCAAACAACTTCTTATTCCAAAATAAGATTACCTTCAAAAATATTATGAATAATATTATTTATCATTTCTTTTAACAGTTTGAAAACAAATTTCAAATGTTTTTAAATCTTAGGATTCTAACTTCACAATTTTAAACCCTACTTCAATCTACAAGTCATACCTATCTAAATCTTTACTTCCTTATCACATTTCCATTTTGCTTTATCATTATTAGGAAACCAACATCCCAATATTTGATACAGTAACCATATTATTTTATTTTATTTTGGAACATAATTTAATTCTAATGTTCCTTATATGAATAGTACATTCTATTCAATTCTATTTGGATATATGTTTATCACTTAAATTCTTATTTAATTTCAATATCCAATAACCAATTATTGCCTTATATATATAAACTTATAAAAAATCCTTTACCTTTAAAAACGTCATATAAAAACAACAAGCACACTCTCATACACACACACACACACTCACTCATTTTAGGGTACTACTTACACTTTCCTTAATGAGTACACCCACCAGAGCCAAGGTTCCCTCTTAACCTTCTGCTCTGATACCAACTGTAACGGCCCAAAAATTTTGATTCTGAATATTCCAGATAGTAAGGAAAAGAAGAAAGAGAAAGAAGAAGAAAGAGAAAGAAGAAGAAACAGAAACAAGTCACAGAAACCTTACTTCGTAGCGGATCAAAATATAAATCACATAAATAATAGTTTTACAAAGAAGAACTGTATCAGTACCCTTATATTTTTATACATCAGAGTTACAATCATTACACAACACTGGACAGTTTAAAACAATTTGTCCCAGCAATCAGCAACAATATACACAGCGGAAAACACTCCATACGTTCCTACCATCCAGCTCGCCTCCTGAACTCCACAACGTCCTTACATGTCAAGCTGTAATACTCGGTCTGACCTGAGCATTACATCAAAGTAACACCCGGGTCAGGTGTAACATCCCGTATTTTTAAGCCCTTGAATTTGAAAATTTAATTCGTTTTAAATGTTAATGTGGATTCTTAATTGATTTTGAAATGAATGGATTCGGGTTAAATCAATGAAATAGACTTAATTTTTTAATTATAGTAATTCCGGTTGAATTTGAATAATGGAAAAATAATAATTTAAATATTCAGAATTGAAATAAAAGAGAATCTAGATGTAAATAGTGATAAAAATGGTTTTAAAAATTTATTTTTGAGTCATTTGAGTGTAAATAGCGTGGTGGGAATTTTAGAAGAATTTCAAAGTTGATAAATTAATATTTGGGATTTTATATTAAATTAAAAATGAATTAAATATTAGTAAAATGCAATTTAATCAGATTTTGGTCCGGAATGAGCCAGAATGATTTTTATTGTGTTTATAAATTTTATATGATTTATTGTTAAGTTATTAAAATTTCAAAAGTGAAATTTTAAGCGTTTTCGTCAATTTTGAGAATCGCCCAATTTAATAGACGAGTTAAAATAGCCTTTCGGGGTACAGTCTCGGAATTCGACGAAACCGGTTCTATTGGATCCGTAATCGTTAGTTATTATCGAATTTCAATTTTTGTAGCAATCGGAGTTGTCGTTTGACTGTGGCAGCACGAAACGCTTAGAAATCGATTTAACCGATTTAATTTTTAATTGATCGTTTAATTTCGTATCTCGCACATACGATCAAATTAGCTTATGAAACCTGTTCCATTGTGACCGGAACGCGGAAAAACCCTAGGGGAGCCTGTCAGAACGTGAGAGTTGGAGGTCGTTTGCATTTACGGTTAAATCGAGAAATTTTATTAATTAAATAATATTAAATTTATATTATATAACGTTATTTTTGCAAACCCTAGCCATTATCATTTCAGCCGCCGTTCTTTTACATTCAATGGCCAGAACCTCACCAATTTCGTCTCCAATCTCCATTCAATCTAAGGGTTTTCTCGCCAAACGTTCAACTACGAAAATGGGGAGGCTCTCGTGTTCTTCGAATTGTGCCGTGGAGATCGATTTTCGTGCAGCAGGGATGGCGTGAGACCGCCGCGTTCGTCGCGTGTTTAGGGGGCTGCTGCGTCGCCTAGGGACGGCTGAGCTCAGCTGCCTTGGGGTCGTGGGTGACGGGAGGTTAGGGCTTCGACGTGGCATTGGTGATGGGGTTCCGATCGCTAGTGGGAAGCGCGGCCATCGGAGTTAGGGTTCGCGTGTTTGGGTTGTTTCGCCTGGGGGTATCGTTTGCGTGAGGAAGGAAACCCTGTGCGGCCGAGATCTGGAGCTTGTTTCGAACGGCTATGATTTTTTTTGGTATAATAAAATTAAATTTAAACGAATTTGTTTTCAAATTGGTATTTAAACTTCAAAAATTCATAACTATTGCGTACGATATCAGATTGAGGCGAATCTGGAAGCATTGGAATCGCCGAAACGAGTGCTACGTGATGGTGCAGATCCGAATTCATTTCGGGCAAGTAGAAATTTGGGTTAAATCAGACACCGTCCGGTTTAATTTAAATTTCGAACGCTCGCCGAAATTCAAGGTGAGTTATTCTCACTCACATCTGAATATCAATAAAGTAAACAACTAATATTGAATGTTTGTTTCGATGTTTAGCTGAATATGGTAATTATTATCGAATTGAATTGATATATATTGTTGTGCTAATATTTGTGGATGCTGGGAAAACAGGTTGGAGGGATCCAACTGGATTCCTCACACTATAGTAATTATCTTTATAATTGATGTTGAACATGTTATATATTTGATTGATAACTCTGAATCAATTGTACTGTGATATTGCTGGATAAGAATATACACAGAATTTTAAAACATAAAATAACATAAATTGGATTTTTAAAGAAATAAAAGGAATTGATAAATAAAGAGCAAATGAAAATAAAATTTGGAATCTGGGTTGAGTGAAGAATGAAAATTTGTAAAGTTGGAAATAAAAATAAGTGAAACATTTATTAGTTGATAAATGAGAAAGTATGGATTTCTGGGGATAATTTCAATAAGAAATTATAAATGGTAAAAATAACGAAGGGGTTATTTTGATAATAATGTTCCCTGGAAATTAAATATGATTTCAAAGAAACCCTTCAAATTAAATTAGCAATAAATTGAATCTTGTAGAAGTATTATATAAAACCATATAAAATTTAAGTAGGTATTTAGTTAAGAAATTCCTTAAGTATGATTACATTAAATAAAGTTATAATAGTTATTTCAAAGGGGCTTTAAACTTATACTTTGGAAGTGAATTTCCGGAAATGGAAATGTGGTTAAGCTTCGTAAGAAGTTATTTTAAACCTGGGAAGGAAATTTATGTTATTAAACATAAATCTAAATTGAAATAAAAATGACAGAATTTCCAAGAAGGATTTTCTGAGATGTTTAAGTGGAAATCTGTTCCCTGGGAAAACCAAGTTCGAGTTTTAAACAGATTTTATTAAAAATAAGTCTAAAATTTAAACTTGTTTAAAGGAGTGTTTTGGAAATTATTGTTTTAAGGTAATTATTAATAAATTAGCGATAGTAAATATTTATAAATACCTTAGTAATTATTTTTACAAATGGTTTTGTTTAAAAAGCTAGTTTTGACCTAAGTTATGGAATTAGTATTAATCTCTTTTAAAACTCTACTTTTTAAATTTAGTTTAACTAACACCTTATTTTATATCAAGTTATATTTTATAAAATAGTTTTACTTTAAATATTCTGAAATTATGTTTTGAGTAAATAACTAGTAGTAAATTTATATATTCTAAAGTAAATTTCAGAATAAAGTGTTTAATTGTTTAAATTCTAAATTGTTTATGAACTTGGTTATTTCCAATGGAAATAAATGGTAAAGGATTTACCTTGTAAGGGAAGATCTTTGGGAAATTGTTTCAAATGAGCTTTTAAATTTGAAAATATATCTTTTAAAGATATCCGAGGCAAATAAATAATGTGGGAATTATTTATTGTGTGATGGATGTTTGTGAAAAATAATTGATAGTTAAATCGCCGACTATCAATATTGGACAAATGCGTTGATCGTTTCGAAGAGACCGGGATCAAGATTTATTTCTCGAAAACCACTTCGATCCGGTTTGTACGTTTCGTGGAAAAACGTGTTCGGAGTCGAAGATGGAGCAGTGAAGTGCAAGGTCTAGTCGCTACTAATCCTGAGGATATTTCCAAAATGGATGTAGTAGGAGTAGTGCCTTCGGTTCCGTTCGAACCCGGGACGGACTTGTATGGACGAATGCTTGCGAAACATCGTTAGGTGGGCGATGGGCATTCTAAGTGAAAACGTTCTAAAGGTAACGCTTGACCTCAAGCCTCATCAATCGGGAATGGCTAAAACAGGGGAGGTGCAGCAAGGTTAGGTGGGTCATGCCCAAGCAGGACAATATTTTCCCCTGTCTAGATGTCACTTTATATTCGGCTTAGTGGGTGGTTGGTCGCGCCAACCACGGGGTTATCTTGTTCGGGACTGTTAAGTAAGGAATGGTTCCGGCCTTGTGTTGCAGGGGAGCGGGCGTACTCCTCGGTACTCTGATCTAGGCCAGGTACTGTGACGGGCGGTACCCCAGTAGCCCAGCCATTGATGGAAATCCATTCTCCCTACGAGCCTTGTACGAGTTTTGTTTGTATTACCCACTTTTGTGGCTAGTAGCTGGAATTTGATGAATGTAACAATTTCGGCTATTTTATAAGTATTTGTAAATAGACCCTATTATAATATCAGAGGATTTCTATAAAAAGTGTTTTAGCTATCGTAAGGTAAAAATCCGACATGTTTATTTGTGGCGTGGTCTTACGAGATGCTTTTGTTTTTCAAAGAATTTTTGAAACTTTAATAATCAATTTGGATGCATATTTATTATCAGCTGGTATTCCAGACTGACTCGGGTGTTATTTCATTATAATGCTCGGGTCAATTTGTAACGATCGCGATTTTTCGTTGCCGAAAAATCGAACCGATAGGGTTTTAGAAGAAGAAAGAGGTAGAAGAAGAAAGGAAAGAAAGAGAGGA
The DNA here is from genome assembly GCA_030765085.1 of Allium cepa. Classification (NCBI taxonomy): domain Eukaryota; kingdom Viridiplantae; phylum Streptophyta; class Magnoliopsida; order Asparagales; family Amaryllidaceae; genus Allium; species Allium cepa. The sequence goes on from CM060929.1 coordinate 33,647,545, forward strand.
GAAAACAGAAAACAAGTAACAGAACGAGAAACAATATCAGAATCTCACAATCGCAGCGGAACAATATATAATAGATAAATGTACATTCATTTAAAACAAAGAACTATACATTTTATATATACATCACAATACATCATATCATCAGAGTGTACAACAATAAAACAGCGGAAAGAATACTATATCCAATAGATAATAGACTACGCTATCCAAGCTCGCCTCCAACATCTGCACAGCAACTCCAGAATCCAGAATAACCTGATAACCTAACTCTAGACTGCCCGTGTGGAAAATAGTGGGCACCCAGAGTTTAGGAAAGGAACAATAAACTCCAGGTCAGTCATGGGACTGGTGTGAGAACTCAAAAACAGTTTATCTTTAAACAAGCAACAACAGAATTTAAATTTAACTTTCGAAATTCGAAATGCTTTTTGGAAAAATGAAACTACCATAAGGCCTCCCGCCACACACACAATGCAAACGCAGAATTGGAGGAGATTTCCCCTTATGATAGTCAAAGATGCTTACTACGCGAAAATCAAATCATTTTTGATATTATTACTAGTGCATAGTGTAGAAAACAATTTCGAAAGTAGAATATAAATCCTAGCCAGCATAGACATTCCGAACTATGCCTACTATAGCTACCATCCAAACAGTGGTGACCACCATAAGTGAATGGCAGGTAATACAACTAAAACCGTACAAGGCGCGTATTGGAGGAATGGATTTCCAACAAATGGTCAGGCTAAGGAACTTCCTACTGCCACATGGGATCGCCTCTGGCGGGACGTCCCGAGAAACTAACGTTACGGTTAGATCTCTGCCAACACAAGGCCGGGTTACCTCTGTAACTAGGTAACTACTACACGAATATGTCATCCCCCGGTCCTTTGGGACCTTTATCCGAGCGCTCGATACCAACAACACCACACAGAAATAGATATAGTGTTTTCCACATGAGTAAATATCTGGGCTCCATACCATGATACCACCCTTTTCCAGAAGGGAATGACATACCCTAAAGGGCGCGACCCTCATAACCTTGCCGCATATTCCTGTTTCGACCATTTCCGGGGAGTGAGGTCCTGACGAAGTCTCGTCCACAAAGCTACGCTTTGTGCAACAAAGCCATGCTTTGGGTCCACAGATGACCAAAGCAATAATCACAAAGATAAATGATCAAACAAATGATCATATCCAAACGATCAACCAATGATCATCACACAGCAGCACTCAGCATGCCACATTACCAGATTGGGAAATATCGCTGATAACCTTCAACTACATAACCTCTGAGCTCGTACGTCTCAGAGAAGGGTGTTAAGCTAAGAGAATAAATTCTCCGCCACCAACAGAAATGTATTTGAAAGAAATCTGCTCTATCTCTCAAAATGTAATGTCAGACACGTAACCATACAAGTCTGTTCCGGGTTCGAACAGAACCGAAGGCACTTCCAAAGAAGCCCTTGCAATCCGGGTATTCACAATCCCGATAAAATTTCCCATCACAAAGGAAATCTCCATATCGTAGCTAACGATGCGGAGACAATCGATAGGTCATCCTATCGTTTTCACAAATACCCGGTCTTCAACACCGGTCTTCAAATGCAATCCAACGACGTATCGCATATTCGGAATGGGATATATGACACAAAGGTCCTCTCCCGGCTAAACCGAATAGCGAGCGCTTATTTTAAAAAAATAAAAAGTGTGCATTCAATTTTAAACAAACACAATCAATACCATCCAAGGGTAAATATTGATAGTCGGTTATTTAACTATCAATAAGGATGCGCCACATCATCAGATTCCAAATAATTTTTCCAAAATTATTAAGTCCCAAAATATCTTTACAAGATATATGTATACACAATTTCCAAATAATTGCCCAATTTATTTGCTTTACCAAAACCACTTCACGATAAAATTTTCCACACTTAACCAATTGAAAAACCAATTTTCAATTTACCTTTACCATTTGAAAACCAATTTTCAAATTACATTAACCATTTGCAAACTAATTTCAAATCACCTTAACCATTTGAAAACTAATTTCAAATCACCTTAACCATTTGAAAACTAATTTCAAATCACCTTAACCATATATACCTTTTGAAACAAATTTCAAACCACCAAATAAATCTTTACCGATTTATTTTAACTTACGTTCCAAATTCGTAAATTATATTTTCAAATTTAAAAATAAATCAACATTTATTTTTAAACAAATTTCCCTTCATATACATAAATTCCAAGGTGGATTTAAATTCCAAGCATCTACCAGCATACGATTCCCAAATCGATTTCAAGTTATTTGCTTTCAATTACCTTAAAGGTGAATTCACAAAAACCGTTCCATTTCATATTAGAAAACCATTCCCATGCTTATTTAAAAAAATAAGTAATTCACAAATTTATTTATTTTCAACGATTTGAAAATATTCCATATACTTAAATCACAGTTAAGTATTTACTCCATTCTCTTTAAGAAAACATTCCCTTATTCACATTTATTTGGGTTAAAAACGAATGTTGCGTAAAACATCGTTACGACAACCCAAAAACACTAGTATATGGATTTGAAATTAAAAATAGATATATAAATCCAATACTATACAAATTATCCCCTTCTGTTTCTCGAAAACGTCTATTTCAACAATCAATGTTGAAATCTATGTTTTCAATACTCAATACATTTTAAAACACCTTTAATTCGTTTTAAATTCCATTTAAAACATTCCTTTCCCAAAAACAGACCCATTTTATTTAATAATCTATTCAATATTCAAAATAGTGAATATAGCCCACTTAACAAATTCCCATATTTCAATTTATCAAATTCGATGGATTTCAAATTTATAAACATAGTTTATAAATTCCATTTCTATTATAAACCCCAATTTTATAAATTCCTTTATTAATCCGATGCAATTTACATAACCCAATTTCATACCCAAAAGCCATATTGTAAGTTAAATACTTATAATATTATTTATTTACCAAATCGTTCCTTTGAACTTCACCAATTTAAAATCTTATCACTTACAAGATTTCTTTATGGTTTATAATAATTTCGACTAATGAAATCTTCATTTATTAACAATTTCTATAAAATTCCCCTTTTTAATGCCCAAATCCATTTCTATAAGTTAATAACTTATAAACTTAAATTTTTCCAATAACCGTTCGTTTTATAAATTTCACATTTATTAATCTATAAATCCTAGTGAAATTCATGTTATACATCAACTTAACACTTTATAAATTTATTCTATAACTTCAATAATTTTTTATTTAAAAACATCCATTTATAAAATCCTTTATATAAACCATTAATAATAATAACTCCCCAAAAAACCAAATTTAACTATTTTATAAAAACCTATTATTGTTAAAGATTTCTTTTAAGTTATATTTTATAAAAATATAAATTTTTAAAACATAAAATTTTATCCATCTATTTATTTTAAAATTTAATCAATTCAAAATTTTTAATAAACCATACTCTTTGAAAAATCGATTTAAAACCCCTTTTAAATTCAAAACCGTTATTTTAATTTTTAAAAATTTGAATCCGATGATGCAACAACATCAGATGGTCAATCACGGGAATAAGTGTCATATATCAATATGATTATCAACAATCAACATAATATTTATAAACAAATAAATATGCGAGGAATCCAGTTGGATCCCTCCAACCTGTTACCCTGCAACCACAGACGTTAGCACAATACCAATTCCACTTCAAGGTGGAATATCGCGGTATATGGGATTTTATAAATATTCCGCTTAATAACGGCGCAATAGGGTCTCATCCGCTATACGAGGCGGGAAATCAAATCCGATATATACATATGCCAATATATATATATCGCTATATATAGTATATATCCTACTATATCTACTAGCACAAACAATCAACCATCAACAATCAATATTAACTATTCAAAATTTTAAACAAAACCTTTCGATTGAGTGAGGAGTTCTCACCTTGATTTTATTTCCGGTTTCGGCGTTCGTTTCGAATAAAATTAAACGAACGTTTAATTTTACCCAAAATTCGAACGAGCTCCAATCGACTCCAAACCAGTTGCATTGCGAAGAGCACGACGATACGATTCCAACGCACTTCGTTTCAGCATTTTTCGACCTCGTATGACAAAGATACGTTATTTTAAAGTTGACACGAATTATATAAACTAAATTCACAATTTATTTATTTCCAATTTTATACCCAGATTACATCACTGCCGTTCACTCCCCTTAGCAAATCACGGCTGCACTTGCAATCATCTTCCCAAACGCACGTTCACTCCCAGGTACATGAACCCATTAGCTCAAAACTAGGGCTCCAATTTGCCACCAACACGATCAACTTCCTGACGATCAGACAACATCACCTCGGAGCCACATGCGAGCTCCACCCTCGGCTCGAGAACCAAAGAGCTCGGTTGTCCCTGTAGCATGAAAAACGCGCGCGACCTACAGCCCTTCACGGCCCCACCGCCATCAATCCATAGCTCCATTTTACATCTCGACCGTTGGATGTGGAGATCTCTTGATGCTCTACGATTTTCTAGTTGGAAGTTCGTTGAATCGTTGCACGGATTGATTGCAAAATGGAGGAGAAAACGGGAGATTTCTGGCCATTGGAACAAATACTGGCGGCTGGCCCTAATCTCCTAGGGTTTTGAGATAAAATAACATATATATACTAATATTATTTTAATAATAAAATCTCCAATTTAACACTTTTGCAAACGAACTCCAATCTACGCGTTCCGACAGGCGATTCTAAAGTTTTTCCGCGTTCCGGACGCAATGGAACAGGTTTCGTAAGCTAATTCGGAAGTATGTATGAGATACGACTATAAACGCTCAATTTAAACTCAAACCGATTTAAACGATTTCTAGGCGTTTTGGCTTGTACCGGACAAACGACAAATCCGATCGACTTGAAATTTGAAATCTTGCAATAATATCACATTACGGATCCGATGAAACTGGTTTCGTCGAAATCCGAGACCGTTTGAAAAATGGCTATTTTAACTCGCCGAATTAAAATTAAAACGATATCGATGCGTTTCGAGCTGCCACGGTCAAACGACAACTCCGATTGCTACGAAAATTGAAATCCGATAATAATTAACTATTACGGATCCAATGGAACTCGTTTCGTTCAATTCCGAGACTGTTCAAAAATTGGCTATTTTTCAGTCGATAATTAAATATTAAAATATTCAATTTTACAAGTTCCAAAATATTTCTATAACTTCAATATGATAAAATAAAATTTTCCAAATCATTTTCAATCATATTTAACCCAATATTAAATTATTTCTAGAATTTCACTATTAAATAAATCGATTTAAATTACCCTATTAAATCCAATATTCGAAAAATAAATTATTCGACTTAAAAATTCCACTTATTAATATTTAAAATTAATTAAATACTCAAATTCAAATTATCAAAAATTCTGGGTCGTTACAATCTTCCCCCCTTAAAAGAATTTCGTCCTCGAAATTGCAAGTTAAGGAGAATAATTCATAATCCGTTTATTATTTTTCCAAAGCTAATCAGTTTTATTAACCTTTCAAACAAATCTTTTTATTAAAGATATACTATCATTTCAATTAGCTTTCCAACTCCAATTATAAGTTTCAAACAACATTGTTTATTTGACAATTCAAATTTAAATTTAAATTCAAATTCCCAAACTTTCAAAATTTTCTCAAAAATCTTCTAACTCCCTAAATTTTCGAAAAATTTCGCCAGAGTCTCCTTTGCGCGGCTAGATCGGTACGACTACAAAACGGCTCTACGGCCCCTCAGAATCAAAAAGAAAAGAAGAAAGCCAAGTGGCTGGAGAAGGAAATCATCAAATCTCATATAAAAACTGAAATACGTACCTTTTTGTCGAGCGTTACAAATTTTTTTAACTTTGAAATCAAAATCCCAATTCCTTTATAACCTGTATATCCTGCTAGCATAATATCCAATTATAATATTCAAACCAATTTGCCAATTCAATTATAAAATTTCCAATACATGCTTCTTATACCACTTTTAGTTTACTATTAAAGTTGCATATTCATTTTCATTCAACTTTGCATTCCAATTTTCATTTGAATTCAATTACATAGCTTTCAATTTAGCAGATTCAATTTCGTTAACACTTAAGGAATTTACATACAACCAACCAACAAGCAAATAACAACCAATGCACATCCAATACAACCAAATTTTATCCATTTTACTTACATTCAATTTGGTTCAACTGTTTTAATTCCAATTGGTTTTAACATTCAATTGATTTTCATCCAATTATTCAACTAACTTCAATGAATTTACACTTACATACATCGTTTCATATCAACTTATTCATATTCTATTGATTAACATTCAATTCATACTTTAACTCAATTGCTAGTTCTTTTTTACAAATAAAATTGAATTTCATTTATATAACTTAAGTTCACATCTTTAACAATTTCATTTACTCACTTTATTCACTTACTTTGATATTAACATCAATTCTTTCAATATTCCTTAAGTTATATTCCATTTCAACTTTATTTACATCATTTAATTCACTTGATTATTTAACTTTGATGCAAAGATCGATTTTTTTATTCAACTTCACTTAAGTTATTCCATTTAAACATCATTTGTTAATTAAACTTAAGTTCTACTTATCAATTCAATTCGGATTTTAAATTCCAAAGTAAATCCTATTTAACTTTTACTTAAGCCAAATTCATATCAATATTCAAATTCATATTCCCTTTTACTTAACTTAATTGTTTAACCACTTCAACAACTGGTTTCACTTACACTTTCCCATTCTATAAGTTATAAAACTTATTATTCAACTTCTAACTTATATTATAAGTTCAAAACCTTTTTCACTTATATTTATCAATTTCAAATTGAATTTTAATTTCAAATTGGTTTATTACAACAAAACTTCAATTTTAAATTCATTTTTGTAGCAAATCCATCACATAGAAACTCGAAAATGATACTGATGATGCTGCAGTCATCACCCTTATTATTTCCCAGTGACAATAGTGAAATCAATGCTAAATATTCTTCCAAAAAGTTTTCTTTCTATTCATAATTCACTTTTATAAACCTTTTACTTATATAATTTTACTTCTTATATACATACATGCTTATCTTACAATTGTAAATCATTATTAATTATAATTTCATCTTATGATTCATTGGTTTATACCATTATTCTTTTACAATAGTTGCTTTTATTAGCTTATTCAAACAACTTTTAATTATTTTATATATATATATCATTTACAACAACCAAGCAATCAATTATATACACACTTCAATAATTCTTGAAAAATTATTTTCTCTTTATATATAAAATATAATCGAGGCAAAATTATTTCATTTACCCAATTTAAAACAATATTGTGTCGAATTGTTCTATTCAAGTGTTTAGGAACCCCTTCGATTCAGTTTTCGAGGCTGCGCCGACGAAGGTTCATATACCACTCAACAAACCAATCATCACAATATAAAACAATTTTATATTCACTAACAAATACGCACTCATATCTATTATTACACTCACACTCATTCTAGAGTACTGCTGACTCTATCTCTAATGAGTAATACCCAACAGAGCAGGTTGTCGCTTAACCATATGCTCTGATACCAAATGTAACGATCGCGATTTTTCGTTGCCGAAAAATCGAACCGATAGGGTTTTAGAAGAAGAAAGAGGTAGAAGAAGAAAGGAAAGAAAGAGAGGAGAAAACAGAAAACAAGTAACAGAACGAGAAACAATATCAGAATCTCACAATCGCAGCGGAACAATATATAATAGATAAATGTACATTCATTTAAAACAAAGAACTATACATTTTATATATACATCACAATACATCATATCATCAGAGTGTACAACAATAAAACAGCGGAAAGAATACTATATCCAATAGATAATAGACTACGCTATCCAAGCTCGCCTCCAACATCTGCACAGCAACTCCAGAATCCAGAATAACCTGATAACCTAACTCTAGACTGCCCGTGTGGAAAATAGTGGGCACCCAGAGTTTAGGAAAGGAACAATAAACTCCAGGTCAGTCATGGGACTGGTGTGAGAACTCAAAAACAGTTTATCTTTAAACAAGCAACAACAGAATTTAAATTTAACTTTCGAAATTCGAAATGCTTTTTGGAAAAATGAAACTACCATAAGGCCTCCCGCCACACACACAATGCAAACGCAGAATTGGAGGAGATTTCCCCTTATGATAGTCAAAGATGCTTACTACGCGAAAATCAAATCATTTTTGATATTATTACTAGTGCATAGTGTAGAAAACAATTTCGAAAGTAGAATATAAATCCTAGCCAGCATAGACATTCCGAACTATGCCTACTATAGCTACCATCCAAACAGTGGTGACCACCATAAGTGAATGGCAGGTAATACAACTAAAACCGTACAAGGCGCGTATTGGAGGAATGGATTTCCAACAAATGGTCAGGCTAAGGAACTTCCTACTGCCACATGGGATCGCCTCTGGCGGGACGTCCCGAGAAACTAACGTTACGGTTAGATCTCTGCCAACACAAGGCCGGGTTACCTCTGTAACTAGGTAACTACTACACGAATATGTCATCCCCCGGTCCTTTGGGACCTTTATCCGAGCACTCGATACCAACAACACCACACAGAAATAGATATAGTGTTTTCCACATGAGTAAATATCTGGGCTCCATACCATGATACCACCCTTTTCCAGAAGGGAATGACATACCCTAAAGGGCGCGACCCTCATAACCTTGCCGCATATTCCTGTTTCGACCATTTCCGGGGAGTGAGGTCCTGACGAAGTCTCGTCCACAAAGCTACGCTTTGTGCAACAAAGCCATGCTTTGGGTCCACAGATGACCAAAGCAATAATCACAAAGATAAATGATCAAACAAATGATCATATCCAAACGATCAACCAATGATCATCACACAGCAGCACTCAGCATGCCACATTACCAGATTGGGAAATATCGCTGATAACCTTCAACTACATAACCTCTGAGCTCGTACGTCTCAGAGAAGGGTGTTAAGCTAAGAGAATAAATTCTCCGCCACCAACAGAAATGTATTTGAAAGAAATCTGCTCTATCTCTCAAAATGTAATGTCAGACACGTAACCATACAAGTCTGTTCCGGGTTCGAACAGAACCGAAGGCACTTCCAAAGAAGCCCTTGCAATCCGGGTATTCACAATCCCGATAAAATTTCCCATCACAAAGGAAATCTCCATATCGTAGCTAACGATGCGGAGACAATCGATAGGTCATCCTATCGTTTTCACAAATACCCGGTCTTCAACACCGGTCTTCAAATGCAATCCAACGACGTATCGCATATTCGGAATGGGATATATGACACAAAGGTCCTCTCCCGGCTAAACCGAATAGCGAGCGCTTATTTTAAAAAAATAAAAAGTGTGCATTCAATTTTAAACAAACACAATCAATACCATCCAAGGGTAAATATTGATAGTCGGTTATTTAACTATCAATAAGGATGCGCCACATCATCAGATTCCAAATAATTTTTCCAAAATTATTAAGTCCCAAAATATCTTTACAAGATATATGTATACACAATTTCCAAATAATTGCCCAATTTATTTGCTTTACCAAAACCACTTCACGATAAAATTTTCCACACTTAACCAATTGAAAAACCAATTTTCAATTTACCTTTACCATTTGAAAACCAATTTTCAAATTACATTAACCATTTGCAAACTAATTTCAAATCACCTTAACCATTTGAAAACTAATTTCAAATCACCTTAACCATTTGAAAACTAATTTCAAATCACCTTAACCATATATACCTTTTGAAACAAATTTCAAACCACCAAATAAATCTTTACCGATTTATTTTAACTTACGTTCCAAATTCGTAAATTATATTTTCAAATTTAAAAATAAATCAACATTTATTTTTAAACAAATTTCCCTTCATATACATAAATTCCAAGGTGGATTTAAATTCCAAGCATCTACCAGCATACGATTCCCAAATCGATTTCAAGTTATTTGCTTTCAATTACCTTAAAGGTGAATTCACAAAAACCGTTCCATTTCATATTAGAAAACCATTCCCATGCTTATTTAAAAAAATAAGTAATTCACAAATTTATTTATTTTCAACGATTTGAAAATATTCCATATACTTAAATCACAGTTAAGTATTTACTCCATTCTCTTTAAGAAAACATTCCCTTATTCACATTTATTTGGGTTAAAAACGAATGTTGCGTAAAACATCGTTACGACAACCCAAAAACACTAGTATATGGATTTGAAATTAAAAATAGATATATAAATCCAATACTATACAAATTATCCCCTTCTGTTTCTCGAAAACGTCTATTTCAACAATCAATGTTGAAATCTATGTTTTCAATACTCAATACATTTTAAAACACCTTTAATTCGTTTTAAATTCCATTTAAAACATTCCTTTCCCAAAAACAGACCCATTTTATTTAATAATCTATTCAATATTCAAAATAGTGAATATAGCCCACTTAACAAATTCCCATATTTCAATTTATCAAATTCGATGGATTTCAAATTTATAAACATAGTTTATAAATTCCATTTCTATTATAAACCCCAATTTTATAAATTCCTTTATTAATCCGATGCAATTTACATAACCCAATTTCATACCCAAAAGCCATATTGTAAGTTAAATACTTATAATATTATTTATTTACCAAATCGTTCCTTTGAACTTCACCAATTTAAAATCTTATCACTTACAAGATTTCTTTATGGTTTATAATAATTTCGACTAATGAAATCTTCATTTATTAACAATTTCTATAAAATTCCCCTTTTTAATGCCCAAATCCATTTCTATAAGTTAATAACTTATAAACTTAAATTTTTCCAATAACCGTTCGTTTTATAAATTTCACATTTATTAATCTATAAATCCTAGTGAAATTCATGTTATACATCAACTTAACACTTTATAAATTTATTCTATAACTTCAATAATTTTTTATTTAAAAACATCCATTTATAAAATCCTTTATATAAACCATTAATAATAATAACTCCCCAAAAAACCAAATTTAACTATTTTATAAAAACCTATTATTGTTAAAGATTTCTTTTAAGTTATATTTTATAAAAATATAAATTTTTAAAACATAAAATTTTATCCATCTATTTATTTTAAAATTTAATCAATTCAAAATTTTTAATAAACCATACTCTTTGAAAAATCGATTTAAAACCCCTTTTAAATTCAAAACCGTTATTTTAATTTTTAAAAATTTGAATCCGATGATGCAACAACATCAGATGGTCAATCACGGGAATAAGTGTCATATATCAATATGATTATCAACAATCAACATAATATTTATAAACAAATAAATATGCGAGGAATCCAGTTGGATCCCTCCAACCTGTTACCCTGCAACCACAGACGTTAGCACAATACCAATTCCACTTCAAGGTGGAATATCGCGGTATATGGGATTTTATAAATATTCCGCTTAATAACGGCGCAATAGGGTCTCATCCGCTATACGAGGCGGGAAATCAAATCCGATATATACATATGCCAATATATATATATCGCTATATATAGTATATATCCTACTATATCTACTAGCACAAACAATCAACCATCAACAATCAATATTAACTATTCAAAATTTTAAACAAAACCTTTCGATTGAGTGAGGAGTTCTCACCTTGATTTTATTTCCGGTTTCGGCGTTCGTTTCGAATAAAATTAAACGAACGTTTAATTTTACCCAAAATTCGAACGAGCTCCAATCGACTCCAAACCAGTTGCATTGCGAAGAGCACGACGATACGATTCCAACGCACTTCGTTTCAGCATTTTTCGACCTCGTATGACAAAGATACGTTATTTTAAAGTTGACACGAATTATATAAACTAAATTCACAATTTATTTATTTCCAATTTTATACCCAGATTACATCACTGCCGTTCACTCCCCTTAGCAAATCACGGCTGCACTTGCAATCATCTTCCCAAACGCACGTTCACTCCCAGGTACATGAACCCATTAGCTCAAAACTAGGGCTCCAATTTGCCACCAACACGATCAACTTCCTGACGATCAGACAACATCACCTCGGAGCCACATGCGAGCTCCACCCTCGGCTCGAGAACCAAAGAGCTCGGTTGTCCCTGTAGCATGAAAAACGCGCGCGACCTACAGCCCTTCACGGCCCCACCGCCATCAATCCATAGCTCCATTTTACATCTCGACCGTTGGATGTGGAGATCTCTTGATGCTCTACGATTTTCTAGTTGGAAGTTCGTTGAATCGTTGCACGGATTGATTGCAAAATGGAGGAGAAAACGGGAGATTTCTGGCCATTGGAACAAATACTGGCGGCTGGCCCTAATCTCCTAGGGTTTTGAGATAAAATAACATATATATACTAATATTATTTTAATAATAAAATCTCCAATTTAACACTTTTGCAAACGAACTCCAATCTACGCGTTCCGACAGGCGATTCTAAAGTTTTTCCGCGTTCCGGACGCAATGGAACAGGTTTCGTAAGCTAATTCGGAAGTATGTATGAGATACGACTATAAACGCTCAATTTAAACTCAAACCGATTTAAACGATTTCTAGGCGTTTTGGCTTGTACCGGACAAACGACAAATCCGATCGACTTGAAATTTGAAATCTTGCAATAATATCACATTACGGATCCGATGAAACTGGTTTCGTCGAAATCCGAGACCGTTTGAAAAATGGCTATTTTAACTCGCCGAATTAAAATTAAAACGATATCGATGCGTTTCGAGCTGCCACGGTCAAACGACAACTCCGATTGCTACGAAAATTGAAATCCGATAATAATTAACTATTACGGATCCAATGGAACTCGTTTCGTTCAATTCCGAGACTGTTCAAAAATTGGCTATTTTTCAGTCGATAATTAAATATTAAAATATTCAATTTTACAAGTTCCAAAATATTTCTATAACTTCAATATGATAAAATAAAATTTTCCAAATCATTTTCAATCATATTTAACCCAATATTAAATTATTTCTAGAATTTCACTATTAAATAAATCGATTTAAATTACCCTATTAAATCCAATATTCGAAAAATAAATTATTCGACTTAAAAATTCCACTTATTAATATTTAAAATTAATTAAATACTCAAATTCAAATTATCAAAAATTCTGGGTCGTTACACAATTATTATTATTATTATTATTATTATTATTTCATTCTATTCTATACTTTGTTCAGAGATGTTTACTTTATTAACTTCTAGTTGAACTACAATATACATGGTTGTCAGGTTTTCTTTCATACTTTTGGCCTTGAGAATGAAGATAAGTTGTTTTGTTAGTTTTATGAACATATATAGTTTCAGGTTGTAGTTTATACACTTGTCCTTGTTTAACTTCTAATTGTATGCTTTATTAACTTCTAGTTTCAATAGTTTACACTCATATGTGTCAGGCTTCATTTTATTTTGCTTACTTATTTATATTTATATTTCATACCTAGCTATCAATATATAAATTATGTTTAATATGATTTACTTACATTTATACTATTTTTTATAATTCATTTCCATTTGTATTTTAACTATCAATTATAAAGTTATATTCATGTGTTTGACTTATATTATATATTTATATTTTATATTGATTGACTTTGATTTATTTAAACATTATTATTCACACCTATATATTTATCAAATGTTAACAAAGTAAAGTATTTCAATTTAATTATACAAGACGAATTTTTATTGTAAATATCATTGAGAAATTTATTTCAAATTTTCAAATCAATGCCCCTTTTAAAATACCAATCCATATGAACAAAAGGCAATTATCACCAAAATCGTATTCATTTTAATATGATTAGTTCACATTTTATTTAATTAGATTAAATATTTATTAAAATAAATGGGGCAAAAATCTAGGGCCATTACAGAGACGTTGGTTTAGGTGCACTGTGTGCACATCATGTCTGGAGGATGAAGGCTCGAGTTTGTCTCGAGTGAATAAGGGGGCCGACTCAAGTTTTTTTTCTCGTAGCGTTTTCGTTTGGGGTCTCGAAGCTGATGTGTAACGAGGGTTATTCGAGGCAAGCACTAGTTTTGTAAGGGGTTGACTCATGTTTTAGGGTTGGTCGACTCGAGTTTGCTGTGGTGATAATCTGGTTAATAGTAAAGAAAACTTTTTGGCAAAGGAAAACAGGTCTCCATAATTTTATAGCAAAGTTATGTAAGAAGAACTCAAGTTTAAAGTTGTTAAACAGTATTTCCCAAACAATGGAAATCGAATTTTAATGGAATTTTAATTTAATATATTTCGAAATTCAAAAATAAAGGATGGTTGCCCTAGAGTAGTTAATTAAATTGATTTTGAATGTTAGCTCAATATATTTTCAATTTAGATTAAGATTTAGAAGTTCAAATGAGTTTTGAAATAAAAATGTTCAACTAAAGTTATATCTAAGAAATAATAAATGAATAGATTTAAAAGTTGAATAATTGTTTAATTTAATTTAATATGGTTGAAAAGGATTACCAAAATTTTTAAGTATATTATATTTAAGTGTTGAATTGTTTTGTCTAAAAGTAAAATCATATTTCAAATTGATTTTAATTGGTTATAACAAAGTGAATGATTTGAGGAAGTATTTAATATAAATACAAGTTATTCTTAACCGGTTAAGTTGAGATTAATTAAGAAAAATTAATTAATAAGATAAAAATTAAAGCTTAATTACTATTTGTAATTAAGGATAATTACTTAACAGGGTAATTAGTGGGAATGGTTGTAATTGATAAATAATTAATTAAGAGGTTAAGTGATTAATTAATTAGTTAATTAATCAATGTAATTAATTTTAGATTAATTAATTAGTCAATTTAATTCAAAATAATCACTTGTTAATTAATTGAGAAATAACTCAGTGAAGTAATTAATGTATAATTACTATGTGTAATTAAGAAGAGGGAATTACTTATGGAAGTAATAAATGAAAATTACTTAGGGAAGTAATTAAATGGAAGTGATTATGGATTAATCACTTGTTGTTATTAATTTAAAAACACAATTAATGGTTTGTAATTAATTATTGTTAAGTAAGCTAAAATTTAGAAGTGATTAAAGAAATAAATCTGATTTAATTAGAAATGGGGTCGAATTAATCTTGCTTATGAATGAGTGGGTGATATTACTGATATGAGGTGTTTGTGATATGATATGTTTTATCTTGAATGGTGATTGTGTGGTTATTTGTCGATGATGAATTGTTGTTTAAAAGGTGACACCTTGTATTTAAAGATTGAACTGAGTTTCACACGAATAACTAGGGTTAAATGGTATTGAATTCGAATAGACCGAGGTTGGGTATTAGTAAATACCCGAACCCACTTTGAATTTGTAACCTACAATGATTCTTAATAGATTGATATGTGCTATCAATAGGCCGAAATGGAATGATTTAAATGAATGGACCATTTAAAACTAAGTGAAGATACTTGAGAATTGATCTGTTAATATACGTGATGGCTATAACTGATAATGAACTCGTAGTGAAGTACGAGTTACCCGGGAGTTTTCTTTTATGATTTGAATTTAGTATTTCAAATTACATGGGTTTACTCATGCTGGCTTCCAGCCTGATGCAACAGCCCGCAAATCCGTACCCCTTGAATCAACATTATTCTTCCTCTATTAACTCAAGTGGCACGGAATTACGAACAATTAGGGTTAAAGAAGAAGAGATAGAAGAAGAAGTAACTAAACAATATCAGAATCTCACAGTCGCAGCGGAATAAAATATAATAATAAATATAGAACTTTACACAAAATGAAATCTATAACTGTTTTATACATCACATCGTCAGAGTATCTCATACATCAAATTACCATTCAGACATACCATACAATTCACAACAGCGGAATACACACATATATATATAGGTAATACGTCTCGGACTCCAGCACCTCTGCTGCTCCAAAGCATCATGTCCTGTACGTATAAAAGTAATACCAGACATATGTACATAAACTATTTCAACTAGAAGAAATAAACAAAAATGTTGACATACAAAATATCTGCATCTACAGACCAAAATCAAACTGAATATGTATATACAAGTATCTTCATACAAGACCAAAGTATAAATCAATACCTGACAAAAACATGTGTGTATAAACTATTTGGACTAGAAGTAATAAGGAAAATGTTTACATACAAAATAAAGCTTCATTTGCAAGCCAAGTATTGCCTGCAAAATATATGTCTGCATACAAATATCTATGTACGGATAAACATAATAAGTATGTAAACATATTTGGTAAACAAAACATGTACTTGCTATCTTCTCAGCTAACATATTGGTCAATTCAAATATTATAGAAGATTATAAAACAAAGAAATTATTTGTCCAGATACTACCTTCCCCTATTTCAACTATTATCTTATATATATATATATATATATCTGTGTGTGTGTGTGTATTCATCTTGTTATTTGGTTCGTTTAGTAAACTATAGAAAGAAAAAAAACCTGAGAAAACTAAAGTCGGAAGAAAAAAATGTGTTAAGCTCAGGTTTAAAATCAGGGAATTATCCAGGCAGTTTCAAAGCAACAAGTTTTCATAACATCAATGCTTTCTGTTCAAAATAAATTTGGCAGGTGGGTAAACAAATTTTAAAGCTTTATGTTTAAATTTAAAATCAGTAAAAATGATTTCTTATAGGGTATTTGTACATGTTTTATCTTGAACATGATTCTGTGTTACTCTGCACATTGTTCTTCACTGTGTATGAATAAGGGTTGATTTTCATTCAAAATAAAATTTTGCTATCAACTGTATCATGGCGGATTTTCAATTTTTTTAATCAAACAAGATGTTGAAACTTCAAACAAGTCGAAGCTGATTGAATATGTTAGTGAAGTATTTCTACTGTAAAACTGTTTTATAGGAAATCAAAGAATATATTGATAAATTCAACTGCTATAAAAATCTAATTCAAGTTTATAACTTGAAAGCTTAGTGAAATTTATGATTTTTAAAACGAAAATGAGGATTTTTACATTGGTATTTCATGAGCAGTTCATATGTGAAACAAAATAGCATTTTTACCAATTTCTCTATATTGAATCAATAATAAATGGTGAAGCTTGACTTGAAGCAAGTTTAAGCCTTTGTGATTTAATGAAAATTATCAGGAAAATTTTATATTGCTTGAGTTTTGGATATGAGATTATAATAGGGTTTAGTTAGAGTTTTTGGGCCATGTCTGTTAGGAGCCGAGTTTGTCATCATAATGCGACCGAGTTGTTCGAGGCTTTGGTGGAGGGTTGCTGGGAGTGTTGTCAAGGCATGGATGAATTATTGGCATCTCCGGTGGTCTAGAAGGTGGTGGCGAGGCATTTTAAATGATGCTGGTGGTTGCAGTTATTCGAGTGAGCTGTTGTTTTTTCGAATTCGTTTTCTTCAGGCGATCTGAATGTTGATTTAGAGCTTATGAACAATTTGCGACTTGCCGGTGTTGATGGTGATCGCCGGAGTCGAATCGTGCCGTCGTGCACGTGTACGGCGTGGGGTATGAAGATTTTGTCGTGTCAGTGGGTATCCTCGAGTCATTCTCGAGTTATTTTTATGTTGGCCTCGTGTTTTAGGTCTTATTCGAGAGCGAGCTACCTGTTGTTTTAGTTTAGTTTAAGTTTTAAATTTAATGCTTACTGAAACGATGAAAAAGAAAAAGAAAAAAAGGAAAGAAGAAGATGGATACATGGGAGAAGTCTCGGGGCCAAAGGGTAAGTAACTAGAGGATCACTTAAGTTAACAAGGGGGGATGCTCGGGTTTTTTATTTGCAGTACACAAAACAAAACAAAAATAAAATAAATATAAAGTTAACCAGATTTTGTTTTCAACAGTTTTAACACTATAAACTAATTAAGGTTTAACAATTTGAGGTAAAACTTAGTACAAGTTTTAATTACCCTAATTAATGTTTAACAACGGTTTAACTCTTAATTTAATATTTTAATTAAGTAATTAAATTAAGTTAAGTATAAAGTTAATTAACACTTAAGTTGGTAGTTAATGATGATTTGATTTTCAAAATTTAAAGAAGAGCTTTAAAGTGTTAATTAAATTGAATGGTAATCAATTAATTATCTTAGAAAACAATTAAGAATGATTACTTTTAGTTGTAATTAGTAATGGATTAATTGAAGTTTAAGTAATAAATGAAATTTCAATTAACTGCTTAAGTTAATTAAATAGGTAATTAAGTTTTGTTTATTTATGATCAAGGTTATTAATTAATGATTAGGAAATGGTTAATTAAAGTTACATAAATTGAATAAGAAGTAATTAATTAAATGGTGTGGAATAAAATAAGTAATTAATTAAATAATTAAGATTTAATAGTTGATTTAGAAATGATTAATTAATTAAATAATTTGAAATGGATAAGTAATTATTTGATAATTAATAATCAATTAAACAAGATTAAGTGATAAATTCTCAAGTAATTAATTTTAAATTGAATTAATTACAATGAGAATTAAAGATGATTGCTTATGGATTGTTGTGTAGAATATCTGATTGTGATATGTATTTGATTATATTATGTGCTGCTCTGTGATATATCTATGATGATTGTGTATGATTCATCTGTGATAAATGTTATTTGAATTCAATCATTTAATTAAACTATTTAAGTTAATTAGACAACTTGGCCTTTAAAATGGCATTTGGATTTCGATAAGACCGGGATCGGGTATCAATTTGATATTCGAAAACCACATCGATCCAAATTAAACGATAGGTCATGAAATCTCCAATGAAGACCGAGATGGTGTTTTAAGAATGCAAGGTTTATCGTCGTTGACTCTGAGGGTGATTCCAAAATGAGGGTGAGGAGATAATGCCTTCTGTTTCGTTCGAACCCGGAACGAACTTGTATGGATTGAATGCTTTCAACACATCATCAAGCGGACGATGAGCATTCTAAGAGATATGTCCTGTAAAGATAATCGCAGCCTCAAGCCTCATCAATCGTGAATGGCTAAAACAGGGGAGATGCAGCAAGGTTAGATGGGTCATGCCCAAGCAGGACGAGATATACCCATGTCTAGATGTCCCTTTTATTTCGGCTGTGTGGGCGGTTGATTGCAACAACTGTCAGGGTTATCTTGTTCGGGACTGTTCAGTAAGGAATGGTTCCAGTCTTGTGTTGCAGGGGAGTTAGGGTGACTCCTCGGTACGGTGATCTAGGCCACGTACTATGACGGGCGGTACCCCAGTAGTCCTGCCATTGTATGGAATCCAATCTCCAATAAGCACCGTATGTTTTGATTGTGCCCAACTATGTTGGAATGTGAGATGTAAGCATTTCAGCTATTTCTGTATTTTACTTGAAAACCCTAGACACTGTTATAATATCACTGGATTTCCTTTAAAATGTTTTGGTTAGCGTAAGGGAAAAACTTACCCATATTTATTTATGGGGAGTCTTGCGTGATACCTTTATTTCCAAATGATTTTCAAAGCTAAACAATTTAAACCATTTACTCATACCAGACCCATGTCTCACCCGGAGTTTATATTTTGTTTTTCATAAACTCTTGGGTACTCAAATTTTATGAGTAGCCAAGTGATAGGTTTTGGACTTTGATTTTTGGAGAAGCTTGGAGCAGGAGTTCCAGACGTATATAGATATCTATCGAGTTCCGCTGTGTTAGTTGATGTATGTTGTGTCTCTGATGTATATAGTGACAGATATATGTATGACTGTCATGTGTATTGATATTGTATAACTCTGATACATGTAAAACTATGTAATAGTTATGTGATATATTATATTTTGTTCCGTTCCACTGTGAGATTCTGATATTGTTGTTCTTTCTTTTCTATTCTTTTCTATTTCCTATCCCTTTCTTTCTTAATGATGATACGTCTTTCTAGGAGTAGAAGGGCGGGCCGTCACAGTTGGTATCAGAGCGCTAGGTTGAGCGAATACCTAGTCTCTTGAGTGTTTTAATTTTTGAGAGAGCGTATTTGTAATTTTGATATATATATATATATCTCTGTGTGTGTGTGTGTATTGCTACCTATTTGTTGGGTTACCTGTTCAGGTTTTTCCAATATAAGTTATAAAGGTAGATAAGGTGGTGGTGTGTAACACGACTATCAAAGGCTGGAGTTTGAATGTTTAAGGTTGGAAGTGTATCTGTCGAGACTGTAGACACATTACCGTCTCGAGTGAGCTTTGGGTGGAGTAAGGATTTCATTAATCTCTGAAGGAAACCTATTAAGGTTCGGAGTTCATCTATGAAGTGTAAGTTTGGACGAGTTAGAATTTGGATCTGTTGGTTGGATGGAAGCAAGTCATGATATCTTGATACATCAGGATGTAGTAGCTATGTGATGAGACACAGTGACTATGGATGATTCCGAAGATGTTTCTTTGGGACAAGTTAAGGGAGTATGTCTGCTTCGGTGTTGTGGCTAAGTTCAGTAGGGTGTTTCTGTTTGATTCGAGATCCGAGTTTCTCAAGGAGCTTTTGATAGGGAATCATTGGGCATTTGAGTCAGCATTGTAGCTCGAAGTGTTCGGTGTGCCATCAAGTAGATTTTCTGGCTTGGTAGTTTTTCTTGAGGTAATTTCAGAAGTAGCTGAGTGGATCCATTTCTTTGATGAATTGGCTTGAAAAGTAGGGCTGTTCTGAATTATGATGAGAGAACAGTTTCGTTGGAAACTGATTTTGGGTAGAATTGCTAGAGTGTCGTGTGATAATTGTAGAATTCACTTCAGTACTCTTTTACGTGGAGTTGAGACTTCTCAAGAGAAGATTGAAGATATCGGTGTGGTCCAAGATTTCCATAATATATTCGAGGAAGTTAAGGGTTGCCTTCGCATCGAGAGATAGAGTTTCGTGTTGATTTGATTTCATAAGTAGTGGCGGTGATTCAGCCTAAAAGGAGAACGGCTCCTACATAGAGGGAAGAGTTAGTTAAGCAGACTCAGGATCTTTTGGAAGAGAGGTTAATTAGGCCTATTTTTTCTTGTTGGGGTTCTGCTGTAGTGTTTGTTTCTAAATCGGATAGATCACTAAGGTTCTGTGTAGATTTCTGAGAACTGAATAAGTTGTTTTGCTATTCATCGAGGATATTTTGATCTTTTCTAAGTTTGAAGAAGAGCTCAAGCGGCATTTGAGGATAGTATTAGAGGCACCGCGGAGGCATGTTTTTAAGGTGAAGCTCTCTAAAATGCCATTTTTGGAAATCGGAAGTAAAACTTTTAGGGCACATTGTTTCTGGTAAAGGTATCTCCGTAAATCCAACGAAGGTTGAGACTATTCCAGAATGGAAGCAACCGTAGTCACCGATGGGAATTCGCATTTTTCTGAAATTACTTGGCTATTATAGGAAGTTTATCAAGGATTATTCCGAAATTTCTTCGCATCTGACTAAGTTGATAAGGAAAGTAGCTAAGTCAAATGGACATTCCGGTGTGAAGAAGCTTTTCAAGAGTGGAAGACGAGGCTAACCAGTGTTTTCTATTCCGGATGGGAAGAGAAAATTTAAGTATATACAGATGCCTTTGTAGTTGGTTTGGGAAGCAGTCTTGATGCAGAATGGTAGAGTAATTGCGTATGCGAGTCGGCAATTAAAGCCTCATGGAAGGAACTACGTTACGCACGACCTTGAGTTGTAGTCATTGTTTTCGCTTTGAAGATTTGGAGACACTATCTCTTGGGAGAGAAGTTTGAGTTATTCTCGGATCACAAACCATTGGAATATCTTTTCTCTCAAAAGGGATCTCAATCCGAGGCAGCAGCGATAGGTCAAGTTTCTGGCATCCTATGATTTGGATATTCTGTATACCCCGAGTAAAGTGAATGTTGTGGCTGATGCACTTAGCTGGAATGCAGTGTTGTCTCTTTTGGAAGTTGTTCCTTCTTTCCAGGGCAGAATCATAAATAAGCGAATGGAGGATAGATCTTTTGAGGAACTGATTCTTGGAACTAAGAATGGTCGGCATTCTGATTCCAAGGTGGAGGATCAAGATGTTTTGAGGAATTTGTGTGTGTCTAATATAGATGGATTAAGGCAAGAAGTCTTAAGATGAGTGTCATCGATCCAGACTGAATATTCAACCCGGAATCTCTAAGATGTTTAGAAATATGAGAAGAATTTTCTGAGGGCCGAGCATGAAGAGGGATATAGCTTCTTTCGTTTATAATTGTGCTATCTGTCAGCAGGTGAAGAAGATCAGCAGAAGTAAGCCAGTTTGTTACATTCTTTAGAAATCCCAGAATGGAAATGGGAAACGATTTCGATGGATTTCATCGGCGATTTGCTTGGAACCAATAAAGGAAACGACGGTATATGGTTTATTATGGATCGGTTAACTAAGAGTGCTCATTTTATACCGGTTAAGGCATCTCGGACTGAAGCTTCTCTAGCATAGATTTTCTTGAGGGATATAGTCAGATTGTATGGTGTTCGTGTTAGCATACTATGTGATTGTGATCCTATTTTCATCAGCGAATTCTGAAAGGTTCTACAATCAGCTTTGGAAACAGGTTTCATATTGAGTACAGCTTATTACCCTCAGATAGACGGACAGACGGAGAGATTGAATCGTATTTTAGAGGATATACTGCGAGCTTGTGTTTTGGATTTTGGTGGATCATGGAAAGACCATCTTCATTAGGTAGGATTCTCCTATAATAACAGTTCCAAGCATGTATTAAGATGGCTCCTGATGAAGTTCTGTATGGAAGACCGTGTAGATCCCCATTCCGTTTGATAGAGTCGGAAGATCGTCTTGTGTTTGGGTCAGGTTTGATTCGCGTAGCTTCTGCTAAGTTGAGCTTATCAAGGAAAGGATGAGAGTAGCTCATGACTGTCAGAAGAAGTATGCAGATAAGAGAAGGAGACAATTGAAATTTGAGATTGGTGATTTAGTTTTTGTCAAGTTTCCCCTATTAAAGGAACTATAAGATTCGGAAAGACGAGAAAACTTGCAGGAATATATTGGATCATTTCGAGTGTTGGAAAGAATTGGAGCTGTAGCTTACAGAGTTAAATTGCCAGAACGGATGTTTGGAATTCACAATGTATTCTGTGTATCCCATCTAAGGAAATTTGTTCATGATTCATCATTAGATGTAGAACCAGTAGTCCAGGAAAATTTGGAAGTCGAGTCAGATTTGACTGTGGTCAGGAGTCCAGTTCGGATGGTTGATCAAGACGAGAGGCAACTCAGGATTAAGTTAGTGAAGCTCGTCATAGTGCAGTGGAGTGAAGATTTCAGAGATTGCACCTGGGAAACTCTGGATAGTTTAGGAAAGCTTATCCGGATTTATGTTCGGATGGCTAGTGATGTTTGTTAGGATAACTGTTTGGTTGTTAGCTATATATGAATGATATGTATGTCTGAATGGTTGGTATAATAGTTTTTTAAATTATCTTTGTTTTAAATTTCAGGGACGAAATTCTTTTAAGGGGGGAGGAATGTAACGACCCTGGATTTTGGCCCCGTTTATTTTAATAAATATTTAATCTAATTAAATAAAATGTGAACTGATCATATTAAAATAAATATGATTTTGGTGATAATTGCCATTTGTTCATATGGATTAGTATTTTAAAAGGGGAATTGATTTGAAAATTTGAAATAAATATCTCAATAATATTTACAATAAAAATTCGTCTTGTATAATTAAATTAAAATACTTTACTTTGTTAACATTTGATAAATATATAGGTGTGAATAATAATGTTTAAATAAAATCAAAGTCAATCAATATAAAATATTAGTACAAAATATAAGTTAAACACATGAATATAACTTTATAATTGATAGTTAAAATACAAATGGAAATGAATTATAAAAAATAGTATAATTGTAAGCAAATTATATTAAACATAATTTAAATATTGATAGTTAAGTATGAAATATAAATATAAATTAGTAAGAAAAATAAAATGAAGCCTGACACATATGAGTGTAAACTATTGAAACTAGAAGTTAATAAAGCATACAATTAGAAGTTAAACAAGGCCAAGTGTATAAACTACAACCTGAAACTATATATGTTCATAAAAATAACAAAACAACTTATCTTCATTCTCATGACCAAAAGTATGAAAGAAAACCTGACAACCATGTATATTGTAGTTCAACTAGAAGTAAATAAAGTAAACATCTCTGAACAAAGTATAGAATGGAATGAAATAATAATAATAAGCACAAGGTATAAAAGAAATACCAGATAAATGTATATAAACTATTTCAAATAGAAGAAATAAACAAAAATGTTCGCATACAAAATATCTGCATCAACAAGACCAAAGTCAAACTGAATATGTATATACAAGTATATTCATACAAGACCAAAGTATAAATCAATACCTGACAAAAACATGTGTGTATAAACTATTTGGACTAGAAGTAATAAGGAAAATGCTTACATACAAAATAAAGCTTCATTTGCAAGCCAAGTATTACCTGCAAAATATATGTCTGCATACAAATATCTATGTACAGATAAACATAAGAAGTATGTAAACATATTTGGTAAACAAAACATGTGCTTGCTATCTTCTCGGCCAACATATTGGTCAATTCAAATATTATAGAAGATCTGTTCATATAAAACAAAGAAATTATTTGTCCAGATACTACCTTCCCCTATTTCAACTGTTATCTTTTATATGTGTGTGTGTGTGTGTGTGTGTGTGTGTGTGTATTCATCTTGTTATTTGGTTCGTTCAGTAAACTATAGAAAGAAAAAAACCTGAGAAAACTAAAGTCAGAAGAAAAAAATGTGTTAAGCTCAGGTTTAAAATCAGGGAATTATCCAGGCAGTTTCAAAGCAACAAGTTTTCATAACATCAATGCTTTCTGTTCAAAAGAAATTTGGCAGGTGAGTAAACAAATTTAAATCTTTATGTTTAAATTTAAAATCAGTAAAAATGATTTCTTATACGGTATTTGTACATGTTTTATCTTGAACATGATTCTGTGTTACTCTACACATTGTTCTTCACTGTGTATGACTAAGGGTTGATTTTCATTCAAAATCAAATTTTTCTATCAACTGAATCATGGTAGATTTTCAATTTTTTTTAATCAAACGAGATGTTGAAACTTCAAACAAGTCGAAGCTGATTGAATATGTTAGTGAAGTATTTCTATTGTAAAACTGTTTTATAGGAAATCAAAGAATATATTGATATATTCAACTGCTATAAAAATCTAATTCAAGTTTATAACTTGAAAGCTTAGTGAAATTTATGATTTTTAAAACGAAAATGAGGATTTTTACATTGGTATTTCATGAGCAGTTCATATGTGAATAAAGATTGCATTTTTACCAATTTCTCGATATTGAATCAATAATAAATGATGAAGCTTGACTTGAAGCAAGTATAAGCCTTTGTGATTTCATGAAAACTATCAGGAAATTTTTATATTGCTTGAGTTTTGGATATGAGATTATAATAGGGTTTTAGAGTTTTTGTGCCGTGTCTGCTAGGAGCCGAGTTTGTCACCATAACGCGATCGAGTTGTTCGAGGCTTTGGTGGAGGGTTGCTGGGAGTGTTGTCGAGGCGTGGACGAATTATTGGCGTCTCCGGTTGTCTAGGAGGTGGTGGCGAGGCGTTTTAGTTGATGGTGGTGGTTTCAGTTATTCGAGCGAGCTGTTGTTTTTTCAAATTTGTTTTCTTCAGGCAATCTGAATTTTGATTTCGAGCTTATGAACAATTTGCGACTTGCTGGTATTGATGGTGATCGTTGGAGTCGAATCGTGCCGCCCTGCACGTGTACGGCATGGAGGATGAAGATTTCATCGTGTCAGTGGGTATCCTCGAGTCATTCTCGAGTTATTTTGATGATGGCTTCGGGTTTTAGGTCTTGTTCGAGAGCAAGCTACCTGCTATTTAAGTTTAACTTAAGTTTTAAATTTAATACTTACTGAAATGATGAAAAGGAAAAAAAAGGAGAAAGAAGATGGATACGTGGGAGGAGTCTCGGGGACAGAGGGTAAGTAACTCGAGGATCACTCGAGTTAACAAGGGGGAGTGCTCGTGTTTTTTTTATTTGCAGTACACCAAACAAAACAAAAATTAAAATAAATATAAAGTTAACCAGATTTTGTTTTCAACAGTTTTAACACTATAAACTAATTAAGGTTTAAAAATTTGAGGTAAAACTTAGTACAAGTTTTAATACCCTAATTAATGTTTAACAACGGTTTAACTCTTAATTTAATATTTTAATTAAGTAATTAAATTAAGTTAAGTATAAAGTTAATTAACATTTAAGTTGCTAGTTAATGATGATTTGATTTTCAAAATTTGAAGAAGAGCTTTAAAGTGTTAATTAAATTGAATGGTAATTAATTAATTATTAATTATCTTACAAAACTATTAAGAATAATTGCTTTTAATTGTAATTAGTGATGGATTAATTGATGTCTAAGTAATAAATGATATTTCAATTAACTGCTTAAGTTAATTAAAGAATAGTTGTAGTCAATTAATTAAGTAATTTAACTACTTATTAATAAATGATTAATTAAGTAATTAGCAGTAAATAAATAGGTAATTAAGTTTTATTTATTTATGATTAAGGTTATTAATTAATGATTAAGAAATGGTTAATTAAAGTTACATAAATTGATTAAGAAGTAATTAATTAAATGGTGTGGAATAAAATAAGCAATTAATTAAATAATTAAGATTTAATAGTTGATTTAGAAATTATTAATTAATTAAATAATTTGAAATGGAATAAGTAATTAATTGATTACTGATAATCAATTAAACAGGATTAAGAGATAAATTCTCAAGTAATTAATTTTAAATTGAATTAATTACAGTGAGAATTTAAAGATGATTGCTTATGGATTGTTGTGTAGAATATCTGATTGTGATATGTATCTGATGATATTCTGTGATGCTCTATGATATGCTATGATATATCTATGATGATTGTGTATGATTCATCTGTGATAAATGTTATTTGAATTCAATCATTGAATTAAACTGTTTAAGTTAATTAGACAACTTGGCCTTTAAAATGGCGTTTGGATTTCGATGAGACCGGGATCGGGTATCAATTTGATATTCCGAAAACCACATCGATCCAAATTAAAAGATAGGTCGTGAAATCTCCAATGATGACCGAGATGGTGTTTTAAGAATGCAAGGGTTATCGTCGTTGAATCTGAGGGTGATTCCAAAATGATTGTGATGAGATAATGCCTTTGGTTTCATTCGAACCCGGAATGAACTTGTATGGATTGAATGCTTTTATCACATTGTCAGGCGGACGATGAGCATTCTAAGAGATATGTCCTGTAAAGGTAATCGCAGCCTCAAGCCTCATCAAACGGGAATAGCTAAAACATGGGAGGTGCAGCAAGGTTAGGTGGGTCATTCCCAAGCAGGACGAGATATACCCCTGTCTAGATGTCCCTTTTATTTCGGCTGTGTAGGCGGTTGATTGCAACAACTGCCGGGGTTATCTTGTTTGGGACTGTTCAGTAAGGAATGGTTCCGGCCTTGTGTTGCAGGGGAGTTAGGGTGGCTCCTCGGTATGGTGATCTAGGCCACGTACAGTGACGGGCGGTACCCCAGTAGCCCTGCTATTGTATGGAATCCAATCTCCAATAAGCGCCGTACGTTTTGATTGTGCCCAACTATGTTGGAATGTGAGATGTAAGCATTTCAGCTATTTCTGTATTTTACTTGAAAACCCTAGATACTATTATAATATCACTGGATTTCCTCTAAAATGTTTTGGTTAGCGTAAGGGAAAAACTTACCCGTATTTATTTGTAGGGAGTCTTATGTGATACCTTTATTTCCAAATGATTTTCAAATTTAAACAATTTAAACCGTTTACTCATACCAGACCCATGTCTGACCTGGAGTTTATATTTTGTTTTTCATAAACTCTTGGGTACTCAAATTTTTTAGAATAGCCAAGTAATAGGTTTTGTACTTTGAATTCTGGAGGAGCTTGGAGCAGGAGTTCCAGACGTATATAGATATCTATTGAGTCCCGCTGTGTTAATTGACGTATGTTGTATCTCTGATGTATATAGTGACAGATGTATGTATGACTGTCATGTGTATTGATATTGTATAACTCTGATATACGTAAAACTATGTAATAGTAATGTGATATATTATATTTTGTTCCGTTCCGCTGTGAGATTCTGATATTGTTGTTCTTTCTTTTCTATTCTTTTCTATTTCCTATCCCTTTCTTTCTTAATGTTGATACGTCTTTCTGGGAGTAGAAAGGCGGGTCGTCACATTCACCGACCTCTGGCGATGGTCGCGGCCATTCTTGATGATCACTCGACCCCCTACGACCCCAAACGAGAACCCAGATCGATCGAAAATCCCCTGAAACAAAATAGAGCAACAATCTCGACCATTAGGAATGATACCCCAACGGAAAACCCCCTTTTTCCTATCACCTCCGACCTCGAGACCACCAGGCATCACCACCGAAGCTTCGTCGCACCATCCAGCTTCCATTCCCACTGTCGCGCAACATTCTGGTTGCTTGCTCGCGACGGAAACCCAATGACACCACATCAAACAAAACTCTAGACCAAAACCCTACTCGACCCATTCTCTCTCACCTCAGCCACTGAAAAATTCCGCCAGCATTTTTCCCGCATGCATCCTTCTACCAACCACCTTCGACCAAGGTATCACCTCCGATCATCACGCCGATCAATAGCAAACCCTCAAAACACACAATCGAACAACATGCGAATTCTCAAGAATTCCCAACCTAAAAATTACGAAATGCATATCAAAATTCACGATTTTCAATCATGATCACATTCATGTAATTCAAATTAGAACTAAAGGTAGTTGATTTTTAACAAGAATTTTAGTTTCACTGTTAATCCCTTATTTAAAATTATCAGTTGCATTTAAAATCACGAAACTATTTTTATGATCTTCATTATACATTTTCAAACAATTTTCATTTACATAATAAAGGCCAATATGGATCTGATACAGAGATTTGGATCTTTGGAAACTAAAATCGCATACTGTAACAAACAGAGAACAAGCAATGAACATATACAGTCATACTCACATACATATATTTGCAAAATCCAGAAAGTTTTCAAACTGTAGAATTCAATTCAATCCAATATCGTTACATATACTTAAGTTAAAATAAGATTCACTATTTTAAAAAAATATTTACTCACAGTCCGATTTTGTTGTAGCTTGAACCTTACTTGATACTGCTTTCTCTTTTTTTTAAGTCCTTGATCTTCCTTTGCTTTGAGAAATGGCAGCTTGTATAAATTTATTTATTTATTTTTTTGAATGTTTCGAATAGTATAAACAGGATAAGGATATGTGTGGGTATATAGGCTGCTCTTTGGTGTACACAGCAAACTTCTTTTGATTCTAAGCATTTTTTTTGCTCAACAATTTTCTATGACCTGATATGATTGCATATGACATGATTTTGATTTTGAATTTAACCTTGATAAAATGTTTTGTATGCTAAGATTTGATGTTGCCTTTTCTACATTATTCCCCTTTATGTTTACATATCTATGCATATATATCTACATCCCATATGTACTATTTTACATACATCATATGACTTTACTATTTCATCAAACATATATACATACGTACTTATTTATATATTTTTATATTTGAACAACATAAAACTTGTCTATATATCTATCTATATATATATTTGAATACTTTATCTTTAATTGATATGGTGGAGTTTTACATATACATATGATTTATTTTTTTATAAGATTCAAAAATTTTATAATGCAATATTCAATATAGTTTTTAATTTAATTTATATATATTCATATATTTTAATCGTCAGAAATTTATTTGTTTGACTAATTAATATTAATATTTCTAAAATAAATCAGGTAATTACCCAATTAACAGATGTTAAAAATCTGGATCGTCATAGGTGGGGATTACCCATCAGAGATAGAGTCGGTAGTACTCTCAAATGAGTTGAATGTAATAATAGGTATGCGCGCATATTTGTTTGAACATAAATTGTTTTATATTGTGTTGACTTATCGGTTAAGTGTTTATAGATAATGGTCGGTACAGTCTGTACAACTATATCGATAGGATTTCTAAACTCTTAAACTGGGCAAACCGACACGGTATTGTTTTAAATAGGGTAGATGGAACAATTATATCCAATTATTTTTATATATAAAAGGGTTAATTTTTCGTAAATTATTATAAGTATACATATGGTTGCTTAGTTGTTAGGAAATGGTGATATTAAATTATTATCATTGTTGTGTGGAAATTGAACAAGGAATTGAAATTATAACCGGAAGTTAGGAAATAAATTCATATAACAAGATGGAATTTGTAACTGTGAATTATAAATGTGATTATGATTGAAAAGGGATGAAATTCTAGAGTAGTATTTGAAATGTTGATTGAAAGGATATGTAATTCGAAGATTCGGGGAATTTAATTCCCTTTGAGTTGAAAATGATTTTCGAAAGCTTTAGTGCAATAATAGTGATATTATTCGGAAAATATTTTTGAATTGGGTATGAAATCTGGTGAGATTTGAAATTAAAAATATTTAAAACTTGTTTTTAAAGAGATAAAAGCATTGAACTCACTTCGATCGCTGGAAATAATTTCGGTGATTACTGCGGCATCATTAATATTCTTTTTCGAGTTTCCAAGGAAGAAATTTCTACCTGGTTGTGTGAATTAAAGTTTTGGTAAACTATTTTGATTTTGAAGTGCAAAGGAATAATTTGGTATACGAAAGGATTTTGGATACAACTGGTTTCAAAAATGATTTTGAAAATACTTAAGAGATTGCTTAAAACTCCAGAGAGTTTATTTAAAAATGTTTATGGAATATCAATAAGTTGAAGACTTATAAGACATGAATTGAAGTAAAAATCATCTTGAATTAAGTAAGAAAGTGAATCTTGAGGAAATGAATCTAAGTAAGCTAAATGGAATGGTCATTGAAATGAAATTTATTAGGTTGGAAATAAATTTGTGAATGAACAAACTAATTCAAATTGTTAGTAAATGGAACTGAAATTGGAATATTGGAATTCAATCTGAATTGTGTAAGTAAAGTGAATTAGATCGAAGTGAACTAAAAATAATAAAGGTTTGAAAATAATGTTTGAGATATGAATAAACTAGTGATTGGAACTAATCAAAAAAATGGTTAATAAAATATGGTTTGAGATAAGGTGAACATAATTCAATATTTAAAATTTGAAGGTAAACTGAATTCAAATGGAATTGGAAATTCGAATTGAATACAAGTGGATATAAAAGCTTAAGTGGTAAAGTGAAAATAAAAATAAGGAGCTGTGTAAAATATTTATATTGAACTTAAGAAATGGATTAGAAGTTCTTAAGTAAAAAAATTGATAGTGGGAAGATATATTAAGTTAGTATATGAAGATTTAATAAAGGCATGTGTAATGATAAGTGTGGATAAGTGAATAGAATTTAAAAAATAAATGTAAATAAATAAAAAATTGATATAGCTAATAATCAATTGAGATAAATACGTGGGTTGTACATATATTATTTTATTCACACGACGATTTGATTTATATTCGAGCACAGAATTTCAAGATATTTATATCAATCCGAGTTGGGATTTTTCACTCGATTTTTGACGACGAACCCTGGATATGGATTTTTGATTGATTTTGGAAATTCTCTATCATAGTATATATGGCTATGCAAGGAGTATGATGGTTTTCGATCAAGAAACCGGATCTGAGTCCGCACCAGAGAGTTGGGTGAATGATATTAGTTCGGAAGTGAAATTGTATGATCGAGTGAGTGATGTGATTTGGTATTGTGTACGGATGATATATATACATCGTACGGGATTAAGTAAAAAAATATGGAAAATTTTGAAAGGAAATGAATAAAATGATTTGAATTGTATGATTGGATATTATTTCTAAGATGATACAGGTATTTAGAAGCAAAAGAAAATTGGTGTTTTTGATCTCGGAAGTAAACTTTGAATTGCCCGACAAAAGGGTATGTGTTTAAATTTCTATATGAAAATTTATGATTTTCCGATTTAACCACTTAGCTTTTATTTTCTTTTGAAAATTTGGGGCTCGTAGAGGCGTTTTGTAGTTGTTGCAATATAGCGCGCAAAGGAGATGCTGGCGAAATATTTCCAAAATTAAAGGAGATAGAAAAATTTGATAGTCTAAAATTTGGTTTAAACTATAAATTTAATTATTAAGGGCATAATATTATTTCGAACCTATGGATGAGTTTGGGAAGTTAGTATATCTTTAGTAAAAAGATTATTTTGGAAGTTGTTTTAACAAAAAAAACTGTTTGGTTTTGGGGAGAATAAAAAATGGGTATTGGGTCATTCTTCTTAACTAATAATTTCGGAGACGAAATTCTTTTAAGGGGGGAGAAATGTAACGACCCACAATTTTAGATATTTGAAATTGAAATATTTTATTAATTTTAAATATTATAAGTTAATTTTTAACTTTAATATCAAATATCACTATATATTGGATAATTCAATTATTGGATTGAATAATTGGAAATTGGGTAAAATATGAAATCTTGGTTTTTAGGTTTGTTAGAAATAACCTGAAGGCATGTAAAATCTACATTGATAATACTGAAGATAATAAAAATGTTAAAAGTAAATTTAAATATGATTTGTTAAGTTTTGAAAATTTGTCATTTAAATTGACATGTAAAAAAATAGCCTTACGAGGCACAGTCTCAGGATTCGAAGAAACCAGTTCCATTAGATCCTAATTTTGTATTATTATCGGATTCCAAATTTCATAACGTTTAGAGTTATCGTTTGGCTATACGGTAGGTAAACGCGTTGAAATCTATATTGAAATCAATATAATAGTTGGGTCCAAAAGGCTATCTTCTCTATATGATCTAATTAGGACTCAGAACCCTTTCCATTGCGTTCAAAATAGGGGTATGAAATTACAAACACCTAGCAACATACCTCGATAGAAGATTGAGATTTTAAGTTCTGGATTCAAGATGATTTTAATTTAAATAAAAATATATATCTTCATTGATTGACATATATGCTCACATCAGTATATAAAACATCGCCTTTTCTCACTTTGACCCTGAAAAAGCGCAAGCCAACTTTAACACGCAACACATATTTTTCACGCAACCTCTTCCCTTATATAAAATAGAAGCATTCAGTTTTTTAAAACAAGAAATCAAGTATGGCGAGCTCTCTTCTTCTTCTGGGATAAGGAAATCTCGGAATCATTTTTCAAGCGTAAACATATTTCCTTCCTCTCTTCTATTTCCGTTTAAAAAAATTCCCAGTTCAAAAAAATAAGCGGCCTTGAAATGAATGGCCGAACGAATTTTTCTCTTCAAAAATCAAAATCGCGTCTCCCTCCTCCATCCCTTTTCATTTCGAATCGAAGCGGTCGAGGAAATCGCAAGCCTCGGCGATGGTCATCTTGGGGTTGTAGTGATGTTCGAGCTAGGGTTAGGGTGTCGATCGAGTCGATAGCAATTCGATTTTGACAGGAAGCTCGATTTCGAGCGACGCGTTCAAGTGGAGTGGTCGCGATCTGGTGGTAGGCATGGAAGAGGGTTCGATTGCGTGGTGAGCTGAGCTGTGTTTTGGGTAGCTCGTTTTCGACCATGACGGAAAGGAGGCGGTGGCCACGCAAGGAAGAGGGTTTGTTTCCGAGTACGACGCGATGACGGCTAGGGTTGGGGGAGATTGAGTAAGTAAGGTATATGTTTACTAGTATATTTTTTTCAATTGAATATCAATATATCCATATGTATATATATACTGAAATAATGATTTAAATATAGATGTGTGTATATACACACGCATACATATTTCAAAATTCATAATTAAATAGAAATTTTTATATGGACAAAATTTTGAAAAGGAAATTTTAAATGTCGAAGAGTATATATAAAATTATATTTTTAAAATCTATATGGATTATTTTTATAAGTACGTATATGTAATTCAAAAAAGGAAATAAATATACATATACACATATTAAACCTGGTATTTAATTTTAAAATAATGTATTATGGCGATTAGTTTGTTTAATTAACTACTTTAA
Organism: Allium cepa; assembly: GCA_030765085.1. NCBI lineage: Eukaryota > Viridiplantae > Streptophyta > Magnoliopsida > Asparagales > Amaryllidaceae > Allium > Allium cepa. The sequence continues at coordinate 33,681,793 of CM060929.1, forward strand.
TTATTTTAGTTACTAAAAATTTGTGATGACCCGGAATTTTAAACAATATCAATTTAATAATCTGAATTAAAATTAAACTGATTTGATGATCTTTGTTAATAAGATTGGAATTAATTTAATAATCCTATTAAAATAAATATTAGATTGTTGGACTTTATCTTTTAAAAGCTAATAATTGTTTCCTATTTATAATGTATATAGAATATGTATATATTGAAAATAGATAAACCTTGTTCAAATTTGATAAATAAATCAATCATATTTTCTAAATATATATATATATATATATATATATATATATATATATTTGGTAAAATTAGGCATAATTTTAAAGTTAAACTTTTAAAAGGTTATTTAATAAATAGAATATGGTTTTAAATTGATAAGATAAAAATTTAATTTGTTTAAATTGATTTATTTGATATTAACTTTTTAAGTACATAATAAATAACTATATTAATGTATATACATAACGTAAATTATTTAAATGGTTTAAAATATGTTTTAACTCAAGTTTAAATTTAAAATAAAAATAACAATAAGGTTTATTTTGATATAGTGTGATAAAATAAATAATTTATTAATAAAGAAACAACTTCTTTTATAAATCATTTATAGTTATCAAATTTTGTTATTTTCAAAATATAATAATATATTGTTTTTAACAAATAGATTTTTAATAAAAATAATTGTTTTTCAAAATTTAATTGTGTAGTTATATATGTAAATATACAACCTAATTTCCAAATTTAATTTTATAATCTTATTTCAAATTGAATTTAAAGCTTTGAAAATTTAAAGTATAAATATTTTTATTTGTTTTGGATTTTAAAATATTTGTATAAACCTTTATTTTATAAATATAATTGGATTTATTCGTTTCAAAATTTACCTACATATAAATAAGTATATATTAAATAATTAATTAAACATAGATTTACATTTATCTTATATTAATCTATTAACTAAATAACTAATTAACATTTACTTATAACTAATTAACCTTAAAAGACAAATGTAAACATTTTAAAAATTAAAAGAACATGTGTTAACTAATTAAATTACTTTCTTGACAAATGTTAAAATTAATGACAAGTGTCATTTTAAAAAAAAAATTATTTTTAATAAACCACATGTTCATATAAAACCCTTTATTTCCTTAACTCTATTTCTTTTCTATTTCTCTCTAAATCTAAAGCGAAGAAGAAGAATTAAAAACAAACCACCTTAAAACTAAAATCTGAAAACACCTCCACTAAAATCAAATGCATGAAATCAAATCATGCAAATTTGTAGCATGCATGCAATTGTAAAATCAGGGAGCAAATCTGAAACCTGCATATTCAATCAAGGCAGCCTGCATTTCACTTAGAATCTTGAATTCAAGTTGCTTACATGTAGTTTTTTTTAAAAGATTAAAGTTTTAAAGCATCAACAACTCAAGATTTAAAGCAAGCATTCCAGTTTAAAAATAAGCAAGCAACTCAGTTTTCATTAAGAAATTCAAGATTGAAGCAAAGCAATTTTTTCAGTTTTAAAAAAAAATTCAAAGGCTTCAAGACTTTTCAAATAAAATCTTGAAGGTTCTGCTCATATTTTTAATCAGGTGAGTAACATTTCTTTAACAGGTTTAAGTATATAATTAGTTGCATGCTTGATTGTCTGAAAATATGTATGTCTATGTATGTATATGGCTGTATTCTCTGGTTGAATGATGTATATAAGTTTTTTTTTACAGAACCTACTCTGTTAAAAATTTCCAGTTCTTGATTTGTTTAAGTACAAATCTTTTAATTTAATTTTCTTTTAAACTTGAGTTTTAAAAACAAACCTGTTTGTTTTAATTCAAAACTTTAGTTTAAAATTACAATTAAGATAAAGTAAGTATGAAATGCCTCTGAAAATTTATACTAATTGATCAAGCTTGAAAATAGTGTAATTCAAAACCTTGCAATTTATTGTTTCAGGCCTAAGATCTGAAACATCATCCTAAAACTTGATTTTTAAAATTAAAATCATAATTTTTAGTTTAAAAATAAACATACAGTTCTGTGTTGAACTGTAAAGGGGATATTGGAATTTTTGGGTGATCTCTACAATTTAGAGGGTTAGGTTTCTTCCAGTGGGTAGAGGAGTGGTTAGTGAAGCTTGGAAAATTGGTGGATGGCAATGCAATTCATCGAGGTGACAGCGGTGTTAATTTCTTGTCTGGAACCCTAAATTATATCTGGGTAGTATTTTTGATTGGTTCGACCTCCTCTATGCATCGAGTGTCATGGGCTTTTAGGGATCGCTAGAAGGAGGGTAGTCGAGGCTATGGCCGGTGGTGGAGGCTCTCTGGTGGTTGGAGTTGCTTGGATGAAGTGTTGACAGGTTTGGGGTTGGTGTGTTCTGTTGTTTCCAGGTTTCTGATGAAACTCGAATTCGATTTGGAATTGTGGAAGGATGATTTGTTGGTCGTGTTGGAATGAGGAGTTGGTCGCCGATGTGGGGAGACCACCGGAGGTGGCTGTAGTTGGCCGGAGGCATGGTGCACGTGCACCGTGCACTTTTGGTTTCTGATGAACTCTGGGTAGATGCAGTGTAGTTGACTCGAGTCTTTACTCGTGATTTTAGGAAGTTTGCTCGAAGTTTTTGGTTTGATGGACTCGAAGCAGTTTTGGTAGACTCGGGTTTAATTACAGAAATAGGTTTTTAAACTGGAACCTGTATTGATTTGATTTGTAATTTTTAAAACTGAAATTTAAATGTAAAGCAAGGTTTTAAACAAGTTTTAAAACTAGTTTATAAAATCTGAAAATTCAATTTTAAGTTTGAATTTCAAATTTCAAATAAGATGAAGTTTTTTTAAATTTGATTTGATTTAATTACTTTAGAAATGTTTAAGTATTTTGATTTGTTTTAAAATAAAGTTTTAAAATACAAGTAGAGTTTTAAAATCTGAAGATTTATCTGAATTCAAATTTTAAATAAGTATTTCAGTTTTGAAATGTAGGAAAGATTTAAAAAAAATTAAAATGTTTTAAACAAATTGAAATGTTTAAAGTATAAATCAAATTGATTTTAATTAAATATGAATTTGGTTTTAAATCCTTTAAAACTTCTTTATTAAATGGGTATATCTTTAACTTGTGAAATGAATGGTTTAGAAATGTGTTTTTAAACTTTGTTAAAGATAATTTGAATTCATTTTAAATACTAAATTTAAAATGATATTTGAAAGTAAATTTAAAGTAATTTTTTTAAATGCTTTGTTAATGATAATGGATCATTAATAAGAAAATATTTTTTATCTTTAAACTAGTAAGGATTTAATGATTTGAATTATTAAGTTAATTAAAATGGATTATTTATTTAAATTAAGTAATGATTTGGATTAAATAAGTAATTAAAGCTTTTTAATGTATTAATTAAAGTTAAGTTAATTAATTAATTAAAGATAATCAATCTGTAATTAAGGATCATTAATTAGATTTGATTAATGATTATTTAATCAAGTAATTTGGAATTAATTAAGTTACAATTAACCCTTAATTAAATAATTAAGGTTAATTTGGATATTAAAGATTAATTGGAAATTAATAATGATTAGTGCTTTAGGAAAGTAATTAAAGAATTTTTAATTTTTATGATGGTCGTTAGCTTAAGTTTATTTAATAATTAATTAATGTGATTAATTTAAATAATTAATTAGATTAATTAATTAAATGATAATCAGTTGTGAAATTTATTTAAGTTAATTACTTAATGGAAGTAACTAAGGAATTAATTACTTAATGTAATTAATGGAGCTTAATGCGATTGATTTAAATTAATTAAATTTAGTTAATATTAATCACTTGATGATTTGATAATAATTACTTAATGTAATTAATGAAGTATAATTACTTAATGAAGTGATTAATGATAATTACTGGATGTAATTAGTGGAAGATGGTTTAGTTGTGAAAGTAATTTGGATTAAATTACTTTGTATAATTAATCAAGGGATTAATTATAGAAATTAATTAAGGAGTAATTAATTTGATAAGTAATTAATGGTAGTTAATTACTAAATGTGATTAATCAAAGGTGATTAATAATTATGGTTTAACTGAAATTAATTACTTAATGTAATTAATTTAAATAAGATAATTAATTAAATATAATTTAGGATCATTAATTAATATAATTAATGATGTAATTAAGATTGATTAATTAAAGATTAATTAATCAATAATAACTGATTAAGGGTAATTATTTAATGTAATTAATTAAGGATTAATGTTATTAATTATAGTTAATTAATTAATGAAGTAATTAAGGGTTAATTGCTGTATTTGATTTAGAGTAATTGATTTGTGCAATTAATTAAAGGATGATTAATCAAGGTTGGTTAATTAAGTTGAGTAACTAGAGGACAATTAATTAATTAATTTGAAATTAATTAATGGGTATGTAAGCAAGATTTATATTGATATAGGTAATTAATTTAATTCATTTTAAATTAATTAGTGATGAGGAAGTAATTAATTCAATTCATTTTAAATTAATTATAGGTGGTATGATTAAAGATCATTGCTTATGTATGGACGGATGATATTGTTTGCCTTGAATGGTTTGAATCTCAGATATGAGATAAGTAATTTTGTGTGATATGGTTGCATTGGTTGCATTGTGACATGGATTACCTTTTGATAATGATAATATGGATTATCTGTTGTGATGATTGTCTATTGTGAATCTGTGAATTATCCATCTGTGTATATATAGATAATCGTATTGAATTTTTTTTAAACTCTAAAACAACTTAGACCTAAAAGACACGTTTTGGATTTCGATGAGACCGGGATCGGGTTTTCATATTTGGATATCCGAAAACCACATTGATCCAAATTAACGATAGGTCGTGAATCTCAAGGGAAGAGTGAAGACTCGAGGTGTAAGGACTATTCGTCAGTATCACTCTGAGGGTGATTCCAAGATGAGTTTGACGGAGATAGTACTTTCAGAATCGAGATTAAGATTCAAAGTGCAAGGGTTATTATCGTTAACTCTGAGGGTGATTCCAAAATGAGTGTAACGAGATAATGCCTTCCGTTTCGTTCGAACTCGAAACGAACTTGTATGGATTGAATGCTTTCAGAACATCGTCGGGTGGACGATGAGCATTCTAAGTGATGTGTCCTATAAAGGTAATCGTAGCCTCAAGCCTCATCAACCGGGAATGGATAAAACAGGGGAGGTGCAGCAAGGCTAAGTGGGTCATGCCCAAGTAGGACGAGATTTTCCCTTGTATAGAGTCCCTTTTTATTTCGGTTATGTGGGCGGTTGGAATCGCGCGCCAACTGTGGGGTTGTCTTGTTCGAGACTCTCCAGTAAGGGATGGTTCCGGCCTTGTGTTGCAGGTGATTGGGAGTGATCCTCGGTACGGTGATCTAGGCCACGTACTGTGACGGGAAGTACCCCGGTAGCCCTGCCATTGTGTGGAATCCAAATCCAATAAGTGCCAACGGTTTTGATTGTATTCCCACTTTTGTGACTATTAGCTGGAATTTAATAAATGTAACAATTTTGGCTATTTCTTATTTACTTAAAAACCCTAGACCTATTATAATATCACCGGATTTACTATCAAATGTTTTGGTTAGCGTAAGGTAAAAACTTTTCCATGTTTATGTGTGGGAAGTCTTATGTGATACCTTTTCTTTTCAAAGGTTTTTCAAAGTTAAACAACATTAACCTGTTACTCACACCAGACCCATGTCTGACCCGGAGTTTATCTTCTGTTTTTCTTAAACTCTTGGGTACTTAAATTTTTTTACGAGTAGCCAAGTGATTCAGGTTAGCTTTGACGAATTGTGGAGGAGCAATGGAGCAGGAGGCTTCTGCGTGTAGATATGTATAGTGTTCCGCGGTGTTTGATATCTCTATGTTGTCTCTGAGTTGTATTGAGTTGTAATATCTAGACAGGTATTTATAACTGTCTAGTATGTGTTGTATTATCTATGTAACTCTGATAGTTGTTGTATACTATGTAATATTTTATGTTATTAATATAATTTATTCATTCCGCTGTTTAGATTCTGATGTGTTGTTTCTTCTTTCTTCTCTTTTTTCTCTTTTCTATCTCTTTCTTGCTTATTAATGATGCGTCATTCTGTGGAGATGAATGGCGGGTCATTACAAAATTATTTATCATAGAGAATTATTTTGAATCAAATTATTAGTTAATTAAATTTATTTAAAATGATAATTGTTTGTTTGATTTTTAAAAATATATATTAATAAACCATATAATGTTTATACAAGGTCAAAAATCATGGAAAACATGTAGAGTTTGGATCGGATTGCAAATCAAAAATGAAAGGTGAGTTAATCTCACTCAAATTGGATTGCTGGTTAATTTAATTAGTCAAATTTAAATTATTGGGTGATTAATTGAATTTGATAATTATTATCGGTCTTGATGTGATGTTATATATAGTAGTATATATACATATATTAGAGTGAGTGATATTACCGCATTATATAGCAGATGTGACCCTATACGCCCCGCATAATAGCGGATGACCTTTTATACTGCGTTATCCCCCTCGAAGTGGGATTGGTATATTTATATTGTGCTAACATCTATGGATGCAGGGAAACCGGTTGGAGGCATCCAACCCGATTCCTCAAAACATTGAAATTTATTTTCATATTTAGGGATATGATCTATTTGATAAACTGTGATAGATTATATTGAAAAATTAAATTAGTAAATGCTATGGTTTGGTTGAATATATTTTAGGTATTTTGAGATATAAAAAATTTAAAGATTGGATTTTTGAAGGAAAATAAAAGAGAGAATTTAAGTAAACTAATAATAGTGAAGTTGAATAAATTAAAAGTAAAGTAAATAGTTGATTTTGAAATCCTATTTAATAAATTCAAGGAAATGGTAAAATAGAGAATTTTGAATAAATGGGAATAAAAGAGTTTTTAAGACTTAAGCGATTGTTTAAGAATTAAAGGATTTATTTTTAAATTCAAGATTTAAACGAGTTGAGAAAAATAAAAGAAGGACTGTGAAGTCAAATGTGAAATTGATATTTTAGATTTAAATAAGGTTTTGAATCAGAATAAAGAAGTGAATATGGAATTAATGAATTTTGTGATAAATTTGGATAAATCGAGAAATAAAATTTAAAGGGGAATTTAATTCAGAGAAGCGATTTGAGAAATCGATTAAGTGTTTTGAAAAGGGGTGATTAAAAGAAGAATGAGGTTATGGATTTGTAAACAGGTTTTATCAATAAAGTGAAATAAATATCAATAAAGTATTAATTATTCTCAACTAATTAATTAATCTTTTAATTAAAAATCAAACAATAAATCAAACCTTTAATAAATAATTATTAAATTAAACATTAATTAATTTATCATTAAAAATAGTCAAATACTTGATCTATTAACTAAATAAGTAATTGAACTTATATTTGATTAGTAATTAATTAAAAATAAAACATATCCTTAACTCATAATTAATTAAAAATTAATCTTACTTTTAAAGGATAATTAACTAGCACTAGTATTTATTTAATTAAGATTAATGAACCTTTTTTAATACTTAATTAATTATCAAAACTCAATTAACTTTCTAAAAGATTTTTACTAATTTTATAAAACCTATCCAAAATAATTTTAAAGTATGAAACTAAATTTTCAGAAAAGGAACTTTTATCGAAACTGCATCCATGAGTGTCATACCTGCAAAATTTTCAGATTTTCTCAACTTAACACTAGAAAGCTTACTAACTTTTTCAAACACAAAATAAGTAATTTGAAACCAAGTTTCTAACTTTTAAAATTAATTTGGACTACAAACCAAAACTCATACTCTTCATAAAGGATTCCTCATCGATAACCAAATCTAATCGTAACTTTGTCAACTTTTCTTTGCACAACAACCACATAATTATATCCATAAAACCTTATTCATATCATAAACCAAACAAACAAGATCACACTTTTACATCATTCACCAAAATCTAGCTTTACGTTCAAGCACACACTAATTTGACCGCATGCATTCATATATATAAGCAAGATATATATGTACCCAAACCATATGATAATCCAACCAAAAAATCAAATTATTTTCTCACAAAATAGTCGACAAACGAAAAGGTAAAAAATTTCCTAATAATTAAGAAGTTTACTCAAAATTTTGCAAAGCTCTATTGAAAACTTGGAATACATTTAGAACTTGCAAAGTTTGGAAAACCACAAAATCAACTCGAAAATGGGTCATTTTTCCTCAATTTTTTGTCCGGTTACTCTAGGAGTTTGGAATAGCGGTCAAAAGAAAAGTTGTTGAAAATTATCTTCTACAGTTTCAAAAAATAATCACTCTATTTGGATTTTTTTTGAGGGGGATATGGTCAAAAGAAGAAAATGTATTTTCGGATATGAAAATATAGGTCCGAAAATGGACCTGAAAGAAATGAAATTTAGACAGCTAACATCAAAATTTAAAGAAGTGATACAAATAAAAGTTATAACCACTGAAATTTTACATAATTTTAAACAAAGAAAACTCAATCTGATTTAGAGATGAGGAAAATATGATAAGAGGAAGAGGAGGACAAATAAAGGAATGGAAGGCTATTTATAAACAAGAGACAAATGAGAACTACATATCTACCCTTGTACTTCTACCCTCCACATTGTTTACCATCTGCCATTTCAGCCACCATTGCCTCTCTTTCCATCATGTCAAAGCAAACATGCATTTAAACCTCTTATACTTAATGTTTAAACATGTTTCATTGATGTGATGTTTACTTTTACTAGATTATTTATATTATGTTATCTTAAGTGTATATATATACATACAAATACTTATCTAATGCATACATATATGAATACATAATATCCTAACTTATTTTCAATTTTAATTAGTATATTTATACTAAAGGGTTCACAACAATTTCGATAACTTTTAGCCGACGAAAAGTCAAAATTTCGAAAAATGAATTGCACTCACATTTTCTATTTTCATCGAACTAAATATTTTTGTAAACTAAATTTGAAAAATATTTCGCCATCATTACTTATTATTTAAAAGAGTTGTATTTTAGTTATAAAAGCCATTATTTGAATATCTAAAATTAGTTAAACATTCGCAAATCAAAGTAATGAAATTAAAGGTCATTGCATTCTTTCCTTTTTAAAAGAATTTCTTCCCTAAAATTACTCCTCAACCTAACCCGAAAAATACTTAGCACTATACGTCAGTTCATATGATGTACATAGATCATTCATATACAAATTTCGTTCTCTATTTGAATACATAACATTCCCTCCGAACTAGTATCGCTCACCCGATTTTATAGTGCGAACTCCGATCAAGCTCCTTGATTTTAGAACCTCGGTTCTCCTTATATAGCCATGTACTATGACAGAAAACAGTGGTCCTATACCATAAATCCTCATCAAGTGTTCGTCATCAAAAATAAAATAATAGGTCCTTATTCAGAATCATGTAAAACTCCTCAAAGCCATGTACTCGAATCTTAGATCAATCTATATAGAAACATGAGACGATCTACATCCAACCTATGCACTTCTTTAATTGGTCCCCTTAATATGAATTATATTTCCACTAATTTATTTGTGAAAACATTTCACAAGACGAAAATTAGGTTCAATTGGATGCTACTCCACTACGTCCTAAGAGTATATACCCCTATTTGATTCAACTATTCCATTTTGAATTTATTTTCCAAAGTAACTCAAGATCCAAATGACTGGGTTTTTATTTCAAATTTTTTGAAATGATACCATAATATTAATTCTGAGAAAATTTACATATAGCCCGTGTAACTCTAAAATAATACCAAGGAATAGGGTACTACCAAATAATATCCTACACTCCCTTATTAGGAAAGGTAATATTCAAGAGAAGTGTTTACTATCTAAACACATCACTTCCCTAATTTTAAGTTATTTTCGAGCCACTTGAACTACTTAACTTAAAAATACTACTTTTATTTCAAAATCCCATTTTTGAAACAATACTGTACATATTTCCAACAAAATATTTATCACCAACTTGCTTTAGGCTAGTTCGGGTTTGAACTTGTTTGGAATATACAATGATAAAGAGAATAATCTACTAAGTACCCTCCAGAATTCGCCTAGACAAACATGTGATCGTCAGTTAGAAAATTATTTCAATCATCACAAAACAAATTGAAACTCCTTCCCCTTAACCAATCCAAAGAAAATACTTCTTACATAACATTTCCATCCCTAAAATTTTATTCTTGAACCAAAATTGCTTTCAAATAATATTATTATTATCTCTTAAAACCTTGAAATATTTTCCAAAAGCCCCAGGATTTAATTTCTCAAGTTTTCAACTCATATTCTTTTTTAATTAAAATACACATTCTTATAAACCTATTTTATAAATCAACTTTTATAAAACAATTTCCTATTATTTATTTCAAATATTCTAGCTTTTAATAAACATCTTTTTATTATATCAATTTAGCCTTACATTATCAATCGAATGTCTTACAGTCAAATTGTAAAACTCAATTCATAAGGTGTTCGTTTCAATATTTTCCCTATTTCAATTTACCCACCCCGAATCTTAAAAAGGGAAGCTACCTATACACACTAATAATAGATAATGTTCAACTGGACGAGCATGACCAACAAACCATAAAACATTATTATCTCCTAACAAACAACACCTCAAAAATACTATATTATACTATTTCTAAAAACCATTCTTTATATATAAAATATATTCTAGGTAAAATTATTTCATTTACCCAATTTCAAAACAACATTATGTAAGTTTGCCATTTTCAAGTGTTTAGAACCCCTACCAACACAAGCATCCTACGTCTCGACCAGAGTTCTTAGGCCACTCAATGAATAAATTAACGCGATATAAAACATTTTATATTCACTAACAAATACGCGCTCTTATATATAATACACTCATACACATTCTAGGGTCTCCCTTACCCGATCTCAAATGAGTTTACCCTACCAGGCCAAGGTTCTCACTTCACCTTGAACTCTGATACCAAATGTGACGAATGGGAATTTAGACCCTCGAAAATCGACAATAATACATCTACTATATTGCATGTTGAGCATTCAAGTGCCGAAAACTAAACGATCATAGAATCTCACAACATAATGGGATGCATATATTAATCAACATAATTCTTTACAAAGTCGTTTCCAAACGACGCATCAGAGTCGTACTTATACACATTTTACCGTAGGACAGTTATAATAGCATGTCCCTACCTAACTACTATAATATACATATAAACAACGGAAACAAGATAATAACTAGCTACCAACGATGCCTCTTACTCTAAGCTTCTCCAAGATGCATCAAGGGAAAACCTAAACTACTTGGTTGCACATAAAAATTTGAGCACCCAAGAGTTTTAGGAAAAGAAAATAAAACCCCAGGTTAGACATGAGTCTAGTGTTAATAAACTCAAACAACTGAATTATTCTATTTAAAACACTTTTAAAATCAAAGGTATCTCATAAGACCATGTTGCACATAAACACGATTGAGTTTTTACCTTATGATAAACAATTTTTCTTATAGAAAATCCAATGATATTATAACAATGTCTAAAGGTTCAAGTAAAATATGAATATAGATGAAATGCATATATCTCACTTTTCAACACAGTTGGGTACATCTAACACCGTAAAGGCATGTATTGGAGAATGAATTCCATGTTATGACAAGGTAAGAAACTACCTTTGTAATGATTCAAGATTTTTGACTTCCAAAAATCGACATTAATACGTCCCCTGTATCAACTGCCGAGCAATCGAAGGCCGAAAAACCGAACCCTTAGGGTTTAAGAAGAAGAAAAAGATAGAAGAAGTAACAAAGAATAATCAACAGAACAATATCAGAATCTAACAATCGCAGCAGAACAACATATAATAGATAAATGATTAATCTTTAAATCAAAAGAACTGTAGATTTTATACATTACATTACATCACATTACATTATATTATCAGAGTTTACAACAACAAACAACGTAGAAGAAATACTATATACTAGTTGATATGCCATGTCATCCAGCTAGCCTCCAGATCTCTACAGCAACTCTTGAATTCCAGAATGACCTGATAACCTGACTCTGGGCTACCCGTGTGGAAAATGATGGGCACCCAGAGTTCCTATGAAGGGAACAATAAACTCCAGGTCAGTCATGGGACTGGTGTGAAAACTTAAACAGTTAAATATTTAAAAAACAAACAAAGAAATATTTTAAAATAGATCCGCAATGCTTTTGGAAAATGAAACTACCATAAGGCCTCCCACCACACACACAATGCAAAAGAAGAATTGGAGGAGATTTCTCCTTATGATAGTCAAACATGCTTGATACGAGAAAATTTCTTTGATATTATTATTATAAATGCACAGTGAAAAACTTTTCGAAAGTATAATATAAATCTTAGCCAACATACGACTATTATTGTATGCCTACTATAGCTACCATCTAAACAGTGAGGCGCCACCATAAGTAGATGGCAGGTTCTACAACTAAAATCGTACAAGGCTCGTATTGTTTCTTTGGATTTTCCAACAAATGGTCAGGCGAAGGAACTTCCTATTGCCACATGGGAACGCCTCTGGTGGGATGTCCCGAGAACCTAACCGGATTTCTGCCAACACAAGGCCGGATTACCTCTACAAAAATAGGTAACTACTGACACGAGTATGTCATCCCTTGGTTGTAAACAACCTTTATCCGAGGATCCTCAATACCAGCAACCACAAAGTAATAAATTTGCAGCAACAACAAAGGTTAAGTATCTGGGCTCCATACCATGATACCACCTCTTTCCAGAAGCAAATGAACATACCCTAAGGGCGCTACCCCCTATAACCTTGCTGCATTCTTCCTGTTTCGACCATTCTGGGGTGTGAGGTCCGACGAAGTCTCCTCCACATAACTACGCTTTTCATAAAAGCTATGCTTTGATCAATAAATGATCGGTAGCACTTCGTATGTCACATTGCCAAATTGGGAATGTATCACTAGTAACCATCAACTACACAACCTCTGAGCTCGTACGTCTCAGAGAAGAGTGTTAAGCTAAGAGAATAAATTCTCCGCCACCAACAGAAATGTATTTGATAGAAACCAGCTTTACATCTCAAATTGTAATGTCAGACACACATCCATACAAGTCCGTTCTGGGATCGAACGGAACCGAAGACACTTCCAAAAGAAGCCCTTGCAATCCGGATATTCACTAATCACGTCCGGACTTCCATCACAAATGGTGATAAAATCTCTATATCGGAGATCAGCCGATGCAGAGACATTCGACGGAAATCCTTCCGTTTTCGAAAATATCCAGTTTTCAACACCGGTCTTCAAATGCTATCCATTACGACATATCAATATTCAGAATGGTATTTATGACCCAAAGGTCCTCTCCCGGCTAAATAGAATAATGAGCGCTTATTTTAAAATAAGTGTAGCATTAAAATTCAAGCAAATCACAACAAATACCCATTTAAAGGTAAATATTGATAGTCGGTTATTTAACTATCAATAGATATGCACAACATCACCAGATTCTAAATAATTTCCCAAATTATTTATTTTCCAAAAATATCTTTACAAGATATATTTTTCCACACTTCAACCATTTGAAAACAAATTTCAAATCGCTTTTCACCTTTACAACTTTTGAAAACAAATTTCAAATCGTTTTCCTTACGCGGAAACACTTCCAAATATTGATTCATTTTCATTAGAAATCTGCCTCAAATACTTTAAAATAATTTATAACACTCATCCAAAAGATATCGGGAAAACATTTTGAAACAAAACTATTTTTCTTTAAACACTTTACTTAAAATATTAGTTATAAAAATATTATACCAATATTACATATAACTTAAGTCCAAACTAATTTTCAAAATAAAAATTAGTAGATAGAGTATAACTATTTAAATAACTATTTTCTAAAACAATTATTGATTAAATGTTCATTTCTATATCAACTTAATAAATCTTTACTTAAAGGATTTAGAACAATTTAAGAAGTGAATTTCTCCAAAGTATCCTTTTGAAAACCAATTCTAGAATTTTATATATGTATTTTGAAGCTATTTAGAAATTTTATTCGGCTTTCCAGGGAGAATACAATTTCATTTCAAAATGGTTCATTTAAACCAATTAAATAAATCCTTACCGATTTACTTTAAATTTACGTTCCAAATACGTAAATTTATTTCCACACTTCAAAAATAAATCAATGTTCATTTTAAAACAAATTTCCCTTTCCTTTTTAAATACCATGGTGAATTTAAATTTCCAAATATCCACTGATGTATGATTTTCAAGTCGATTTCAAATACTCACTTTCCACAACAATTCAAATTATCAATTGATTTCATTCATAACCACTCGTAACGAAGATCTCGACTCGCTCTATATTTTTGTAGTTGGAAGTTTTACGAATCGATTAACGGATTGGAAGGAAATAGAAGAGAAAGAACTGAAATTTTCGGCCATTGAAATAGTTAGGGCCGGCGGCTGAAGAATAGGGTTAGGGTTTGTGATAAATTGAGATGTTAAGGTCCTTTTATAGAAAATTTGACGAACACTATTCATTTGAGATTTTCCGAACTCCAAACGAAGCATGCCGCCTAGCGTTTATAATGTTTTATACCCATTCTGAACGCAATGGAATATATATCAGGAGCCAATTCGATCATATTTGAAAGATAGGTTTTAAAATCGACTATTTAAATTTAAAATTCACTTAAACCGATTTCTATGCGTTTTAGCTTGCCTCGGACAAACCATAAGTCCGATTGACATGAACTTTGAAATCTTACAATAATTTAACATTACGGATCCGATGAAACTGGTTTCGTCAAAATCCGAGACTATTTGAAAAATGACTATTTTTACTCGTTAATTAAATATTAAAATATTCAGTTTCCATAGATTAGCTTTTAATTCAATTATTAAAAGTTCTATAACATCATTTTAACTCCAATATGATTTAATACAACTTTACAAATCAATTTTTAATCACATTAAACCCAATTTCCAATTATTTCTGTAATTTCAAATATTAAATTATCGATTTAATTATCCAATCAAATCTAGATATTCGAAATAAAATTTATTCGACTTACAAATTTTACTTGCTAATATTAAAAATCAATTAAATATACAAATTTCAAATGACAGAAATTCTGGGTCGTTAAAAACTTCCCACCTTAAAAGAATTTCGTCCTCGAAATTGCCAAGTAAGAAAAAGTTACAGAATCCATTAACTTTATTTTCTAAAAAACAAATTGTTCCAACTCGATTTCAGATTTATTTTAATTTCCTAACTTTTCCAAAATCCGATGGTTACACTTTTCTAGTTCAATTCCTACATTTTCATTTCAATTTAGAAACTTACTATTCGTTAACAAAAAATTTCCAAAAATTTTCAAATTTTTTTCTAACTCCTAAAATTTAAGGAAAATTTTGGTAGAGTCTCCCTTGTACGGAGGAGCTTTTGCAATATCACAATGGATATAAATATATATACATCGACCCACACGGTCGGAAAACAGAAAAACAGTTCATATTTCCTATTTTTATCGCGTAGGCGTACCTTTTCAGCATTTTTAAGCAAAGCAGTTATTTAATAGCATTTTAGCGTGACCAAATCCAGCCAACTACATCCCCGGTACCTGTGCTTACTCAATTTAAACATGTAAGTGACATATATAGGAAATTCATTTACATTTCACTAATTTTCAATAGAAAACACATAGTTTTCATAAGCAACGCAATCAAACTAATTTCCATAAGCAATTTATAAGGTTTCAATACAAATTTTAATTGCTTACAACCAATTCACATTAGTTCACTTTCAATTCAAATTCAATTACATAGCTTTCCATTTATCAATTCAATTTCATTAACACTTAATGAATTATATACAATCAACTAACAATCATATAACGACCAAATCATAACTGACATAACCAAATTATTAAATTTACATTCAATTTGGTTTAACACTTTTAATTCCAATTGGTTGATATTAAAATGACTTCCATTTAATTATTCAATTTCCAATTTACTAGTTTTTTTTATGAATTAACACTTACATCCATTATTCCATATCAATTCATTTACATTAGATTGATTAACATTCAATCCATTTATTAATTAATTGCTAATTCATTTAACAAATAAGGTTGAATTTCATTTATATAACTCAAGTACACATCCATTTAATTCACTTTATGACGCAGCGGATTAATCAAACAAAACTTCAATCGATGAAATGTACCAATCGGTGAGTTGAAGATACCAAAAATGCCCAAGTTCGTCGATCCGAAGATACCGAACTCTAGCTATCTCAAACACGTTGATAGCGCACTATACCGTGTTCAAAGATCTACGATTCTTCGCACGTTGATCTAGCGCACTAGATTCCGTGAATCGGCTTCAACAAACGTGGATTCGAGCGCACTCGAATGACGTAAGTGGAGATAGGAGATTACACTCAACTACCAATTGGAAAAGAAAGCACAAAGCAATCAACAAGAAATTTTATTTCAAAATCAACTTCTCAAAAATTACAACACACACGCTATTTATAGAGTTTTCTGACCCAGCACCTTAAGTCGTTGCCGACTCATAGGCTCCGACTCATCATAAGTCGTTGCCGACTCATTACAACAGCGACTCAACTCCTTTCACACAGCGCAGTACAAACGACTTAACAAACACACAAGGTACACGACTCAAGGCCAACAACTACATCTGCTCATACTACTCATTACATACTGATTTAACACATGACGACTTAGAGAGAAAACGACTCAAGACTTCACCGACTCATAGCCTCCCTTCGGCATATCTTCTTCAAGCGAGTTAACTCCTTCCGACTCAATTAAGTCGTGTCTCGTTGACTCGGCACAGTCTCCTTCTGATAGTTGGTTATCTCGGAAACGACTCATCTCCTTAGGTTGCTGCCATCTTTCCTTAGCTCGTAACCGACTCATGCCATCATTGACTCGAGACCGACTCAAATCCGATACCTTCTTTATGCGACTTATGTTATCTCCCCCTTGTAACCCCTTAAGTCGGAAACGACTCATCCCTTTGAGTCGTGGACGACTCATCAAGTTACACCATAGACTCGTGTACGACTTAATATGGTTTGACTTTTGAATTTCCATATGCCCTGCTGCATCATCCTCCCCTGGTTGAGAAAAATTCGACCTCGAATTTGCAAATTCTTTCTCATCAAAATGTTCATCCCCATAATATGGCACCAGATGCTTAACATTGAATACGTCAGAAGTGTAAATATCCTCCGGCAGCTTCAACTTATAAGCATTGTCATTAATTCGCTTCACAATTTCGACAGGACCAACTTTTCTGGCTTTCAACTTATTGTAAGCACCCACTGGAAAACGATCTTTGGTTAACACGGCATAAACCAAATCACCTTCTTTAAATTCAACATTTCGACGTTTCAAATCTGCAGACTTCTTATACTTCTCATTCGATTTCTCCAATCGTTCCTGAACGATTTTATGACATTCAGTCAGCTCATCAACAAAATCAACAGCTCGTTTAACTGTTCCCTTTGATTGTGGTACTACTGCCAAATCCAACGGCCCCCTGGGTAAATTTGAATAAACAATCTGAAACGGACTGAATCCTGTGCTTCGATTTACTGCATGATTATGAGCAAATTCTGCCTGGCATAGCTTCATGTCCCAACTTCTCAAATTATCTTGTACAAGACAACGCAACAAATTTCCCAATGACCTGTTAACAACTTCTGTCTGCCCATCAGTTTGCGGATGATAAGCACTACTAAATTTCAGTTTCGTTCCCACCATCTTCCACAAACTCAGCCAAAAGTGACTCAGAAAACGAGTATCTCGATCAGAAACAATAGATTCTGGTAAACCATGAAGTCGATAGATCTCCTTGAAAAATAACTGTGCTACTCGAACTGCATCCGCCGTCTTTTTGCAAGCAACAAAATGTGCCATCTTCGAAAACCTATCCACCACAACAAATATCGAATCATTTCCCCTTTGAGTTCTCGGCAAACCCAAGACGAAATCCATGCTAATATCAACCCATGGCTCAGATGGTACTGGTAATGGCATATACAACCCTGCATTCGTTGCTGTTCCTTTTGAAACCTGGCAAATATGGCATCTCTCCACAAATCTTTCAACCTCTTTTCTCATCGATGGCCAAAAGTAAGACTGTGAAATCAACTGTAAAGTACGATCACGGCCCACATGCCCTTCCTCGTGTAACTCCTTGACAATTTTCAATCTCAAGCTACAGTCTGGAATACACAAACGATTTCCTTTAAACAGAAAACCATCAACTAACATAAATTCATCCGAACTTCCCTCCTTAACTTTCTCAACAAATTTCAAAAAGTAAGGATCTTCTTTAATCATCTCTGGCAACATTTCAAACCCTGTCACTTCAACCTTCATTGTCGTTAATAAATGACTCCTCCTGCTCAAAGCATCAGCTACTCGATTTGTCACCCCTGATTTGTGCTTAACGACAAAAGTAAACTGCTGTAAATAAGCAATCCATGATGCATGTCTCGCTGAAATTTTTTCCTGCCCTTGTAAATGTTTCAAAGCTTCATGATCAGTGTAAAGAACAAATTCCTTCTGAAATAGATAATGTCTCCAATGCTTAACAGCTTGCACAACAGCATAGAATTCAACGTCATATGTACTGTATCTCATCTTTGCCCCTGACAACTTTTCGCTGAAATAAGCAACTGGCTTCCCATTCTGACTCAGAACTCCTCCAATACCAACCTTCGAAGCATCAGTATGCAATTCAAATAATAACTGAAAATTAGGTAGAACAAGAATTGGTGCAGACGTCAACAATTCCTTGATTTTCTCAAAGGCAACTCCCGCTTCCTCTGACCATATAAACTGTTTCCCCTTCATGCAATCAGTCACTGGAGCCATCACGCTACTGAAGTGTGGAATGAATCTTCGGTAGAATGATGCTAGCCCATGAAAACTTCTCACTTCCGTAATTGTCTTTGGCTGTGGCCAATTCCTGACTGCTTCAACTTTACTCTGGTCAACTTGAATACCTTCCCCTGAAACAACATAACCCAGGAATAAAACACTAGGTGTCATAAACACACATTTCTTTGTAGCAGCATAAAATTGTTCTTCACGAAGAATAAGCAACACTTCCCTCAAATGTAGAACATGCTCCTCTGTATTCCTGCTATAAATCAGAATATCATCGAAATAAACCACGACGAACTTCCCAATGAATGGTCTAAAGATTTGATTCATCACTCGCATGAATGTACTAGGTGCATTAGACAAACCAAATGGCATAACCAACCATTCGTACAACCCCTCTCTCGTCTTGAAAGCTGTCTTCCATTCATCCCCAGGTCTGATTCGAATTTGATGATAACCACTCTTCAAATCAATCTTTGTGAATATAGTTGCCCCACTCAACTGATCCAACAAATCATCCAACCTCGGCATAGGAAATCTATAACGAACAGTGATCTTATTCAAAGCTCTACTATTAGTGCACATCCTCCAAGTTCCGTCCTTCTTTGGTACTAACAATGCAGGCACAGCACAAGGACTCAAACTTTCCTGGATACGTCCCTGCTCAAGCAACTCTTCCACCTGCCTTCGTAACTCCTCATGTTCCTTCGGACTCATTCGGTAATGTGGTCGATGTGGTAACACTGCTCCTGGAACAAGATCAATTTGATGTTGAATGTCTCTAAGTGGCGGTAACTCCTTTGGCAACTCCTCTGGAAAGACATCCTCAAATTCTTTCAAAACTGGCTTTGCTTCTTCCGGGATTTCAACTTCTTCACTGCTCTCTCGCCCAATCAACAAAAAGACTTCAGGTTCTTCCTCCACTTCCTTGACAAACTCTTTCAAAGTCAACAGAGTTTTCAATTCCTCAATCTCCTCCAGTTTGTTCTCCTTCTGCTGTTGCTTCTTAGGAACCAAAGTGATTTTAGTACCCTCGAACATGAAACTGTAACTGTTGGCACGACCGTCATGCTGAACTGCTCTATCAAACTGCCATGGTCTGCCCAACAATAAGTGACAAACATCCATATCTACGACATCACACCAAATTTCATCCTTGTACTTTTTCCCAATCGAAAAATTCACACAAGCTCTCCGACACACTTTCACTTCACCTCCCTTCCTTAACCATGCTAGCTTGTACGGTTTAGGATGCTTTTCAGTCTTCAAGTTCAATTTTCTCACTGCTTCTGTAGAAATAATGTTATCACAACTCCCAGCATCAATAACGAACTTGCAAACTTTTCCCAGAATAGTGCATGTTGACTGAAATATGTTACTCCTCAACCAACTATAATCCTCCTCTTGCTTTGGTGTAAGACATGACCTCCTCATCATAAGATTACAACCTTCATCACCCGACACTTCTTCTTCCTCCTCAACATAAGGTGTATTTGAACATTCTGCCTCCACACCATCATCTGCCTCAACCTCTGCAACCATGGTTCTCTTCTTCGGCTTTGGACATTCGTTGCTTTTGTGACCCAACTCCTGGCAATTATAACATTTGAAAACACTACTAGCCTTTGCTTTCTCAGCCTCCTTCACCACTGGTTTGATAACAGGTTTAGGAACATTAGAACTTCCACCAACACCCCTAGCTTGATTATTGGAATTAGTAAACACACCACCCCCACGTCTTCCTTGTTTCTCCCAAGCCAACGCTTTCTGATGTGCCTCTGCAACGGATCTAGGATCAAACATATTAACCATATCCTGGATCTGCATTCTCAAACCCCCAACGAATCTAGCAGTCAGCTGTTCTTCCGTCTCCATAATATCATTCCTGGCAATGAGTTGGTAAAATTCATCAGCATAATCACTAACAGACTTTGTCCCTTGCCTCAGATTCTGCAACCTTTGATACATAAGTGATTGGTAGTTGTAAGGTAAGAAAGTAGATCTCATTAGCTTCTTCATCTTATCCCATGATTCTATCTTTGACTTCCCCATCCGTTCACGAGTAAGTTTAGTTTGCTGCCACCACGCCAAAGCTCTCCCCCTCAACCTAGTAGCAACCAACTTCACCCTTCTATGCTCAGGAACCTCCTTGAAATCAAAGATCTCTTCAACATTTGAAACCCAATCTAAGAACTCTTCAGCAACCATCCCGCCTTTAAACTCCGGAATCTCCATTTTCATACCCGATTCCCATCGACGATCATCTTCAACATCCCGATAAGAATTTCGAACTTGGTCTCGATCTCGATAATGAATACTAGCTCTATCACCTTCTTCAACAAAATCAAAAGTACGCCGACATCGATCTCGACCATTATCATCCCTTCGTTCATGCATGCTTCTTTGACTATGTCTCTCTTCATCTCTATATGCTTCATTGTCAAATTCACGTTGACTTCGTCTCTCTTCATGTGCATAGTCATGATGATCTCTTCGTGATGAAATTGATGTTTCTCTTCTATCTCTACAAGAATGTGGTGATACCCTCCTCGCTTCCGTAACCGATGGCGAAACTCGGTTTCCTCCATGGTTCGAGTTTGGTGATCTCCTCCTTTGATTCAAATCATTCATCAATTTCTCCAATTTACCAATGCCTTCATCAAACTTTTCATTAATACGTTGTTCCATAAGCTCGGCTTCTTCTCTACGATACAAAGCTTCAACGTTTTGATGACGATTAGCTCTCCTTGGTGGCATGATTGAAAACTTCACAATTCAATCACAAGACTTCAAAACTCTCAACACAATACAACAATCAACAAGTCACGGCTCAACAATGTCTCGGCTATGACACTTCACGGCTTATCACCACTAGCTTGCATCAACTTATCTCGGTTCACCACTAAGTCGGCAAAGACTTAGCTCGGCAAGGTTGTACACTTCAACCCTTGGCGCGCAAAACTTCCACAAGATAGATCTAAACAATTTCCAACTCCTCGATCCAAAATGAAATGGATCAAACACTCCAAACTTGATGCAACTTCAATATGAACACGATGAACAACTTCAAACTTCAAACTTCAAAAACTTGGCTCCAAGAATCAACTTAGCTATGATTGGCTAAGTATGGCTCCGATACCAAATAATGACGCAGCGGATTAATCAAACAAAACTTCAATCGATGAAATGTACCAATCGGTGAGTTGAAGATACCAAAAATGCCCAAGTTCGTTGATCCGAAGATACCGAACTCTAGCTATCTCAAACACGTTGATAGCGCACTATACCGTGTTCAAAGATCTACGATTCTTCGCACGTTGATCTAGCGCACTAGATTCCGTGAATCGGCTTCAACAAACGTGGATTCGAGCGCACTCGAATGACGTAAGTGGAGATAGGAGATTACACTCAACTACCAATTGGAAAAGAAAGCACAAAGCAATCAACAAGAAATTTTATTTCAAAATCAACTTCTCAAAAATTACAACACACACGCTATTTATAGAGTTTTCTGACCCAGCACCTTAAGTCGTTGCCGACTCATAGGCTCCGACTCATCATAAGTCGTTGCCGACTCATTACAACAGCGACTCAACTCCTTTCACACAGCGCAGTACAAACGACTTAACAAACACACAAGGTACACGACTCAAGGCCAACAACTACATCTGCTCATACTACTCATTACATACTGATTTAACACATGACGACTTAGAGAGAAAACGACTCAAGACTTCACCGACTCATAGCCTCCCTTCGGCATATCTTCTTCAAGCGAGTTAACTCCTTCCGACTCAATTAAGTCGTGTCTCGTTGACTCGGCACAGTCTCCTTCTGATAGTTGGTTATCTCGGAAACGACTCATCTCCTTAGGTTGCTGCCATCTTTCCTTAGCTCGTAACCGACTCATGCCATCATTGACTCGAGACCGACTCAAATCCGATACCTTCTTTATGCGACTTATGTTATCTCCCCCTTGTAACCCCTTAAGTCGGAAACGACTCATCCCTTTGAGTCGTGGACGACTCATCAAGTTACACCATAGACTCGTGTACGACTTAATATGGTTTGACTTTTGAATTTCCATATGCCCTGCTGCATCACTTTATTATTTTACTTCGATACCAAAATCAACTTCATTCAATCATCACTTAAGTTATATTTCATTTCAAACATCACTTGTTTAACTTAACTTAAATTTCGCCTTACAAATCCAATTCAGATTCCAATTCTAAAGTAAACGCTATTTAACTTTTACCAAAGTCAAATTTCGTCACTTATTCAAATTCATATCTTGTTTTGCTTAACAAAATTGTTTAACCATTTTATCATTGGGTTTCACTTACATTTTCTCACTTTACAAGTTATACAACTTATATATTTAAACTTCCAAATCATATTAAATAATCACCTATCTAATCCAATTCAATTTATTTAACTTTCCTTTAGTTAAATTTCACATTATATATTTACTATGCTAACCCAAATTCTTTAACTTTACCAAAGCTAAAAATCTATTATCTCATATTATAAGTTCAAAACTCGTTTCACTTATGTTCCACAATTTCAATTCATAGTTCAAATTCATTTTTATTTACAACTCATATTTATAAATATATTCATATAGTTTCACTTCTTATATATAAGATTATTTCACAATTGTAAATCATATTAATTATAATTCCATACTTTATAATTCATTTGCTTACACAATTTATTCTTTTACAATATGTTTTATTTGACTTATTCAACCAACTTTTATTAACTTGCATATATTCTTACATTTTCAACAACCAAACAATCAATTTATATACACTTTAATAATTCTGAAAAATTATTCCTTAATATATAAAATATAATCAAGGTAAAATTATTTCATTTATCAAATTTAAAATGATACTATGTCGGTTTATCTCGTTTAAGAGTTTAGAAACCCCTACCGATACAGTTAGCTAGACTGCACCGACCAGAATCTATAAACAATCAACCGATAAGTCAACACAATACAAAACAATTTCACATTCACTAACAAATACGCACTCGTGTCTATGATTACACTCAACTCATTCTAGAGTACTGCTGACTCTATCTCCAATGAGTAACTCCCAACAGAGCCAAGATTGTCGCTTAACCAAATACCCTGATACCAAATGTAACGATTAAAGATTTTCGACTTTCGAAAATCGACATTAATACGTCCCCTATATCAACTGTCGAGCAATCGAAGGCCGGAAAACCGAACCCTTAGGGTTTAACAAGAAGAAAACGATAGAAGAAGTAAGAAAGAAGAAGCAACAGAACAATACTAGAATCTCACAGTCGCAGCGGAACAACATATAATAAATAAATGAATAATCTTTAAATTAAAAGAACTGTACATTTTATACATTACATCACATTACATTACATTGTCAGAGTTTACAACAACAAACAGTGGAGAAGAAATACTATATACTAGTTGATAAGCCACGCCATCCAGCTTGCCTCCAGATCTCTACAGCAACTCCTGAATTCTAGAATGACCCGATAACCTGACTCAAGGCTACCCATGTGGAAGATGATGGACACCCAGAGTTTAGGAAGGGAACAATAAACTCCAGGTCAGTCATGGGACTGGTGTAAGAACTTAAACACTTATGTCTTTAAAAAAACAAACAAAGAAATATTTTAAAATAGATCTGCAATGCTTTTGGAAAATGAAACTACCATAAGGCCTCCCGCCGCACACACAATGCAAACGCAGAATTGGAGGAGATTTCTCTTTATGATAGTCAAACATGCTTGATACGAGAAAATTTCTTCGATGTTATTATTATAAGTGCACAGTGGAAAACCTTTCGAAAGTATAATATAAATCTTAGCCAGCATACGACCATTATCGTATGCCTACTATAGCTACCATCTAAACAGTGGCACGCCACCATAAGTAGATGGAAGGTTCTACAACTAAAACCGTACAAGGCTCGTGTTGTTTCTTTGGATTTTCCAACCAATGGTCAGGCTAAGGAACTTCTTGTTGCCACGTGGGAATGCCTCTGGCGGGACGTCCCGAGAACCTAACTGGATCTCTGCCAACGGAAGGCCGGGTTACCTCTGCAAAAATAGGTAACTACTGACACGAGTATGTCATCCCCCGGTTGTAAACAACCTTTATCCGAGGATCCTCAATACCAACAACACAAAGTAATAAATTTGCAGCAACAACATAGGTTAAGTATCCAGGCTCCATACCATGATACCACCTCTATCCATAAGGAAATGAACATACCCTAAGGGGCGCTACCCCCTATAACCTTGCTGCATTCTTCCTGTTTCGACCATTCTGGGGTGTGAGGTCCGACGAAGTCTCGTCCACAAAGCTACGCTTTTCATAAAAGCTATGCTTTGATCAACAAATGATCAGCAGCACTTCGTATGTCACATTACCAAATTGGGAATGTATCACTAGTAACCATCAACTACATAACCTCTGAGCTCGTACGTCTCAAAGAAAGGTGTTAAGCTAAGAGAATATATTCTCCGCCACCAACAGAAATGTATTTGATAGAAACCAGCTTTACATCTCAAATTGTAATGTCAAACACACATCCATGCAAGTCCGTTCCGGGATCGAACGGAACCGAAGGCACTTTCAAGGAAGCCTTTGCAATCCGGATATTCACTAATCACGTCCGTACTTCCATCACAAAGGGGGATAAAATCTCTATACCGGAGATCAGCCGATGCAGAGACATTCAACAGCAATCCTTCCATTTTCGAAAATATCCGGACTTCAACACCGGTCTTCAAATGTTATCCATTACGACGTATCGCTATTCGGAATGGGATTTATGACCCAAAGGTCCTCTCCCAGCTAAACCGAATAGCGAGCGATTATTTTAAAATAAGTGTAGCATTCAAATTCAAGAAAATCATAACAAATACCCATTTAAAGGTAAATATTGATAGTCAGTTATTTAACTATCAATAGATATGCACAACATCACCAGATTCAAAATAATTTCCCAAATTATTTATTTTCCAAAAATATCTTTACAGATATATTTTTCCACACTTCAACCATTTGAAAACAAATTTCAAATCACTTTTCACCTTTACAACTTTTGAAAACAAATTTCAAATCATTTTCCTTACGTGGAAACACTTCCAAGTATTTATTCATTTTCACTGAGAATCTGCCGAGTTCAAATACTTATTTATAACACTCATCCAAAAGATATCGGGAAAACATTTTGAAATAAAACTATTTTTCTTTAAACACTTTACTTAAAATATTAGTTATAAAAATATTATACCAATATTACATATAACTTAAGTCCAAACTAATTTTCAAAATAAAAATTAGTAGATAGAGTATAACTATTTAAATAACTATTTTCTAAAACAATTATTGATTAAATCTTAGAAATAATCATTTCTATATCAATTTAATAAATCTTTACTTAAAGGATTTAGAACAATTTAAGAAGTTAATTTCTCCAAAGTATACTTTTCAAAATCAATTCTAGACTTTTATATATGTATATGTATATGTATATGTATATGTATATGTATATGTATATGTATATGTATATGTGTGTGTATATATATATATATTGAAGCTATTTAGAAATTTTATTCGGCTTTCCACGGAGAATACACTTTCATTTCAAAATGGCTAATTTAAACCAAATAAATAAATCCTTACGATTTACTGTAAATTTATGTTCCAAATCCGTAAATTTATTTCCACACTTCAAAAATAAATCAATGTTCATTTTTAAACAAATTTCCCTTTCCTTTATAAATTCCATGGTGAATCTAAATTTTCAAATATCCAATGATATGAGATTTTCAAGTCGATTTCAAATAATCACTTTCAACAACAATTCAATTTTTAAATTGATTTCAAAAACAACTAAATCAAATTCCATATTGATTTTCCAAGAAATTAAACACCAAGTGAATTTCATTCTGATCTCAAATTGAAATCAATTTCTACTAAACCCCAAATCAATTTTCAAATTGATTCCAAATTCTTTTCAAAACACCAAATAAATTTCCAAATGGATTTTTAAATTTATTTCCTTTTATAAAAATAAATTCCTTTTAAAGAAACAAATTCTTTAATTTTTCGACCTCTTTAAAAATCCATATTTTGAATAAATTCTTCAACCTTTGAATAATATTAACCGAAATCCATTTATTAAAGTTTTCCTATATTTTGAAAATTTATTTGATAAGATTAAAATAAAACTTTATTATTTTAGAATTCCTTCTTTTAAATTTGTCCAATTCTCAAAAATAAATTTTTAATATAAATTTTCAACCTGAATTTTCAAAAATCAAATTTTGTATTTATTTCCGGTATCTAACGATACCGAAATTATATTTGGCTAAATTTTAGCCTTCAACGATTTCAATCACAATGAAAATCACACAGAGATTATAAATAATCAACACACAACATTGAAACAAATTCAATTATTCGAGGAATCCAGTTGGATCTCTCCAACCTATTTCCCTGCATCCACAGATGTTAGCACAATACCAACCCCATTTCAAAACGGGATATTGCAATACATAGGTTTATATAAACTATCATCCGTTATTACGTGGCGTAATAGGGTCTCATCCGCTATATAATGCGGGAAATCAACTCTAAGTGCATATATAATACCAATTCCACTTCAAGGTGGAATATCGCGGTACATGTGTTTAATATAATAACCTCCACTTAATAACGGCGTATAGGGTCTATTTCAATACCACAGATAGCAATTTATCATCCAAGCATACAATCAACACAATCAAGCAATTTTAAATCTAACTATTTAAAATTTAAATCGAAACAAATTTGATTGAGTGAGAAGTTCTCACCTTGCTTCCAATACCAGTTGCGGTGTTTTATTTCGAGTAAAATTAAATACACGTTTATTTTTCCCAAACTTATCACTAGCTCCAATCGACTCCAAAATAGCTCCATAATGTAGTGCTCGCGAATACGATTCCAACGCAAGTCGTTTCGTCCAAAACGGACCTCGTATGAAAAAGTTACAATGTTTTAAAGTTTACACGAATTAATATACAATTCATTTTCAATTTTGTTTCTATTTTTAACCATTATTCAATCTCTGCCGCACGTTCTAACTTAATGAAATCTCGGCCATTGCCATCATCTTCTTCCCCCAGGTTACTTCACGCGTTCGAAAATAACCTAATGCCGCTGTTTTCATCAAATTATCGCGACCGCCACACCGCCCTAGAGGCCGATCAAACACCATCGATACGTGCGCCAACCCTAGCTCCTCCCACGGCCCAAATGACGTGAAGCTCGGCCAAGCATTTCACTCAAAATTCGTGCATGAACTTCGGCCATTCGTAGCCATTTTGCCGACGATCCACCGCATTGATTTCAATCATAGCCGCTCATATCGAAGATCTCGACTCGCTCTATATTTTTGTAGTTGGAAGTTTTAAGAATCGATTAACGGATTGGAAGAAAATAGAAGAGAAAGAATTGAAATTTTCGGCCATTGAAATAGTTCGGGCCGACGGCTGAAGAATAGGGTTAGGGTTTGTGATAAATTGAGATGTTAAGGTCCTTTTATAGAAAATTTGACGAAACACTATTCATCTGAGATTTTCCGAACTCCAAACGAAGCATGCCTCCTGGCGTTTATAATGTTTTACCCCCATTCCGAATGCAATGGAATAAATATCGAGAGCCAGTTCGATCATATTTGAAAGATAGGTTTTCAAATCAACTATTTAAATTTATAATTCACTTAAACCGATTTCTACGCTTTTTAGCTTGCTCCGGACAAACCGTAAGTTCGATTGACACGAGTTTTGAAATCTTATAATAATTTAACATTACGGATCCGTTGAAACTAGTTTCGTCGAAATCCGAGACTGTTTGAAAAATGACTATTTTTACTCGTTAATTAAATATTAAAATATTCAATTTCCACAAATTAGCTTTTAATTCAATTTTTAAAAGTTCGATAACATCATTCTAACTCTAATATGATTTAATACAACATTACAAATCAATTTTTAGTCACGTTAAACCGAATTTCCAACTATTTCTGTAATTTCAAATATTAAATTATCGATTTAATTATCCAATTAAATCTTGATATTCGAAATAAAATTTATTCGACTTACAAATTTTACTTGTTAATATTAAAAATCAATTAAATATACGAATTTAAAGTGACAAAAATTCTGGGTCGTTACAACCTTCCAATGGTACTGTAACGACCTAGAATTTTGGTCGTAAGATTTTGGACATTTAATTCATTTTAATATTAAATGTAGATTTTGAATGGATTTTGAAGTAAGAAGATTTTGGTTAAATCAATATAATTAGTTAAAATATCGAATAAGGAAATTCAATTGAAATTGGACAATAACAATTAAATATGTAGAATTGGGCTAATTGGTGAATCTTGGTGCAAATAGATATAAAAATAGTTTCTAAAATTTATTTTAAGTCTATTTGGAATTAAATAATGATGCTGGACTTTTGGATGGAATCAAAAGTCAATAAGTTTAAAATTGGAAATTTTATGTTATTTTAATAATGAAATTTAACATTTAAATAATGTAAATAATCAGATTTCGATTTAAATTGAATCAGAATGATTTCTTATGTGATTATAGATTCTATATGATTTATAATTAAGTTAGTAAAATTTTAAAAGTGAAATTTAAATGATTTCGACGATTTTGGAAATCGCTAGAATTAATCGAAGAGTTAAAATAGAATTCCAGGGCACAGTCTTGGAATTCAACGAAACCAGTTCCATTGAATCCGTAATAGTTTGTTATTATCAAATTTCAATTTCCATAGCGTTTGGTGTTACCGTTTGTTCGTACGGGTGAGAAACGCGTTGAAATTAAAATCGATAATTTACTATTTAAACTCGATTCAAAACGCTATCTTCCACATCTGATTAAACTAGGCTCCGAAATACGTTGCATTGTGTTCGGAATGTGGGTAAAACCTTATAAACGCCTGACAGCATGTTTAATTTCAAGTTCATTTGAAAATCTTGTTAATTGGAGGAAAATAATAATAAAATAATATTAAATAAACGTATATATACATGTTTTTTAGCCCGAAACCCTAACATTCTTTCTCAGCCGCCACGAATATTTTAATGGCCGAGAATCAGCCTCATTTCCTCCTCCTTACCTCTTCATCCTTTAGTTTTCAGCAAATTCCTCCAATTGAGAGATCATAGAACTCGTTGAGTTCTATTAATCGACCGATCGAGAACATATATAAGTTATCATGGTAGCAAGAATTGAGGCCGTTATGGTCTCCATTCGTGTTCGATTTTGGGGTGAAGGGGGGTGCCAAGCTTGGCGTCCTCTGGCCAGGGAAGCGTGCCGCGATGGGCTTCGTGAGGATAGGTTCTGATCGAGGTTCAGTTGTTGTTTGGGGTGGTGGCGATCGACCTGAATCACGTGTGGTGGCGTTCAATACCCTGTAGTGGACGAGTTGGAGAAGGTAGGGTGTGCGGCTATGATTTCCTATTCGATTTTGAACGGCGGATCTTGTTGGGTAATAAAATAAAATAAAAATTGTTTAAAAATTTATATACAAACTTTATAAGTCCATACCTTGTGCATCCGTGATCAGATTCCGACGAAACGAGAAGTGTCGGAATCACAGCGACGTTCAGTCCGCTGTGGAGCTGATCTGGGATCATTTTGAGCAAATAAAAATTTAGGTTAAATCGAACTCTTTTCAATTTGATTTAAAAAAAGTTGGGAACGCTCGATGAAATTCGAGGTGAGTTAATCTCATTCACATTTGGAATGCTAGATAGTTTTAAATAGCTAATATTTAAATGGTTGATTGGTTGATTTGTTGTATGTGATAATTATTATCAGATTTGATCGATATTTATTGTTGTGCTAACATCTGTGGATGCAGGGAAACAGGTTGGAGGGATACATCGTGATTCCTCAAAATGAGAAATTATTTTATAATTGATGATGCATTTTATTTATATACTATGATAGACTAATTTGGAATTTGATTGTGTTGTGTTATGAATGGATAAATAAAATCTGGGATTTTAAAATATAAATAAAATAAATTGGGATTAAAGGGAAATGAAAAGGAATTTTTAAGGAATGAATTTAAGGAAATTAAATTCAGGAAATTTGTTTGGAATTTGAAATGTTTTGAAATTGTGATTGGAATGGAAACAAGAAACGAAAATTTATAAACTGGGTTTATAAATAAAATGGAATATTTATCGGTGGATAAATTTTTGAAAGATAGGTTTCCGGTGGGAAATTCTATAAGAAGGTATAAATTATTTTAAAAATAAAGATGAGCTTATTTTTAAAAGACGGAAGGTGTATTTTCCCTGGGAAGTTATGTATGTTTTCAAAGAAAAGCTTTCGAAATATAAACTAGAAGTTTGAAAGATGTTTTTGAATATTTTGGAAAAATATTATTTTCAATTATTTTAAGTATAAAGAAAATATTTATTTAAGTAATTATGATATTCAATTAATTTGAAGGTGAAGTAGAATAAAGTTTCAAAGGCAAATTTTAATATAAAATTTGATTTCATAACTTTATTTTAAAAGGTAATTTTGGTTAAGTTACTTAGAAACTCCTCTACATTTCCTTAAGTATTATTTTCATTTATGTTCTAGTAGCTTTATTTTAAATACTTTAAGCATATATTTTCAAAGTGATTTCCAGTAATGGGGAATGTGTTTAAAAATAAAAGAGAGTTTCATTTTTAAAGTGAGAGAAGGAATTTATGGGATTTAAACGTAAATTTGAATTATGATAAATCAAGCAGGATTTATAAAAAGGTTCTTTGGTTTATTCTGAAATGGAAGTGTGGTTCCCTGAAAAGCCAAGTACGTTTCAAAGAAGATTTAAGTAAAAAATTAAAAAGTTTAAATTTGTTTTTAAAGGAATTTTTTAAGAAATTATTATTTAAGTTGTAAAAGTTTTAAAAGTAAATATTTACTAAATTAGTTATAGAAGTAATTATTTTAAAGGGTTAATTGGTATTATGTTTTGAAAAGAATATTATTAATATTTATATTTTATAAAATGGATTTATTTTAAAGATAGTTTGGTTGAAGTTTTATTTGAAACTAGTTTAGAATTTTGTAACTGCTCTTTTAAAATTTAGTTTGAACTTAACCTTTATTTTAAAATTAGCTTACATTTTATAAAGTAGTTGACTTTAAATATTTTTAAAATATATTTTGAATAAAATGTTTAAGTTGTTAATGTAAGTATTTTAAGGATTATTTTAGAATAAAGTGATTTAATTGTTTTAAAAATCTAAATGTTTGGACTTGTTTGTTTTCTGTGGAAATGAATATTTGGGAAATTTATTCCATGACAGAGCGTGAATTGAAACTGTTTTCAAAAGGGTTGAAAATGGAAATATATCCTATGAAGATATTTTGAGGTTAATAAGTAATTTAGGAGAAATTATTAATGTTTGATGGCTGATTGTGAATGTTAATTGATAGTTAAATCACTGACTATCAATATTGGCCAATGCGTTGATCGTTTCGAAGAGACTGGGATCGGGATTAATTTCTCGAAAACCACTTCGATCCGGTTTATACGTTTTCATGTGGAAAACAAGAGTTTGGATTTGAAGGTGGAGAAGTGAAGTGTAAGGGCTAGTCGCTACTAATCCTGAGGATGATTCCAAAATGGATGTAGTAGGAGTAGTGCCTTCGGTTCGTTCGAACCCGGAACGGACTTGTTTGGATGAATGCTTTCAGAACATCGTCAGGTGGATGGTGAGCATTCTAAGTGATATGTTCTAAAAAGGTAATGCTTAGCCTCGAGCCTCATCAACCGGGAATGACTGAAAATCAGTGGTTATGCAGCAAGGCTAAGTGGGTAGCACCCATTAGGGTGAGGTCGTCCCTGTTTAGATGTCCTTTTTTAATTCGGCTTAGTGGTGCGGTTGATGATCCCAACCGTGGAGTAACCTTACTTGGGATTATTCAATAAGGGGTAGTCCCGGTCTTGTATTGCAGGGGATGTAGGGTGGATCCTCGGTACGCTGATCTAGACCAGTTACTGTAATTGGTGGTACCCCAGTGCCTAGTCATTAGTTGGAAATCCATTCTCCCTACGCGCCTTTTACGATTATTGTTTGTATAACCCACTTTGTGGCTAGTATGCTGGAATTTAATCATGTAACAATTTCAACTATTTGAATAATTATTTGTATATAGATACTATTATAATGTCAGAGGATTTTGATAAGAAATGTTTATGCTATCGTAAGGTAAAAACCTGACATGTTTATTTGTGGCATGGTCTTACAAGATGCTTTTGATTTCAAAGGATTTGAAACTTTAATAATCAATTTGGGTGTATTTCTCTCACGCTGGTATTCCAGACTGACTAGGGTGTTATTTTATTATAGTTCTTGGGTCAGACCGAGTATTATAGGTTATAGGAAAGGATGTTGTGGAGCTCAGGAGAAGAGCTGGAGTCCGAGACGTATTTCTGTATTTGTTTATATCCCCTGCTGTGATTGTTTGAAATTATCAGGCTGGTAATTGTTGTTGTTTGTGATACTCTGATGATGTAATATATGAAACAGATATAGTTTTCATTTTGCATAAAGATCTGTTATTGACTATTATATTTTGTTCCGCTGCGATTGTGAGATTCTGTTATTGTTTAGTTCCTTCTTCCTTCTATCTTCTTTCTTTTCCTCAACAATCTGTCTTTTCTGACACCCGATCGTCGGCATATTATATTGTAGCATATTTTGTGTCGATTTTCTAAGGTCGAGAGGGATGGCTCGTTATAGGTACATCTCTAGATAAAATGCACTAGGGTATTATACGAAAATCTCGTACCCCTGCCACATAGGTCTGGCTGACCACTTGACTAGTAATATCGAATATGATCACCGCACTTTGGGCCCCAACACGTGCACGAGAAGATATTAATCGATCTAGATTTTGGATGACCATACCCAGATATGAGCGACCCACTTGGCCCTGCACCATGCCTGATCATTTCCCAATTGACGAGGCTTGAGGCTACGTTTTATCTTTATATAGCACTTCCCACTTTGAATGCTACATTACCCTCCAGGCATCAATGCAATGCCTGCATTCATCTACACAATTTCATTCTAGGGCTGAACGAAACTGAAGGCACTACCTCCACTACCCATTCTAGAATCACCCATAGTAGAAATATCCCTTACACTTCAAAACTCTACCTTTGTCCAACTATTCAGAGGGTATTTAGTCCTAGAGTCTTCCTAAGCTCCACTAAATTTGAACTTACCATCTGAACTGTTCTTCCAAATCCAAGTATCTTCCACTCCATCTTAATATTTTTGCATTGAATTTCATCTTTGTAGTTTAAACTAAGTAAGCTTCTCTCACAGTGCCATTCATTCTTATCTACAATCTCATTCACTTTGCATGTTGTGGATCCATATGCTGTAAATGTTTCTCATCGAAGCCTATCAATGAAATTTTGTGAGTTTAGCCAAGGATCTTTCCATAAATCTATGTCATTTCCAGTGGAAATCTCTCTGTCTAAATACTATTGTAATTCATTTCTGAGTTTAAGGATATTTTTCCATATGATGGATGCATTATTATCAATTTTTATAGTTTAAATATCTCGATCTCATCCGGCTAGCCCATAAGTTTTTTGATGTTAAAACATTCCAAGCTAGTTTCAAACCATAAACTTTCTTGAGGTCATATAAATTTTTAAGTCTCACTCCTCCTTCTTCCTTTTTCCTACACAGATCCGAATATTTTATTTTATGAATTCCCCCTTTCCATATAAAATTTGCACAAGCTGAGTTTATTTTTGCAATAGAACAGTCGGGAATTTGGAAAGATTGTAACCAGAATCTTACTTTAGAGGTGATAACAGTGTGAACTAATTCAACTCTACTCGCAAATGACAGCAATTTGGATCTCAAACCTTGTAATTTGTCCCTGATGGCATCAATTAGTTTACCACATTCCAATCTGTAATTGTATTATTTGAGTGTGGTACCCCTAGGTATTTAACTGGAAGGTGCCCTTCTAAAACCTCCAGTTTTTCCAACATAACCTGCTTATTTGTACAGAAATTATTAAAATAACATTTGGTTTTGAGTTCATTCAGTTTGAGACCAGGTAGCTTCTCTAGGTCTGTGAATATTGATTTGACCTTATCAATAGCCTTTGTATTTCCTTTCATCACCATTAATAAATCATCTACATAGATTAAATAAGTAACATGTGGGAAGATATTATAAACAGGCTGGATGTTTTTTTGAAAACATGCCAGCTCCATTTGAAGAAAGAACCATTCCATAGCCACAGCAAATAAATATGGAGAGAGAGAGGGTCACCTTGTCTAATCCCACGACTACTATGTATATAGCCTTTTGGGACTCCATTTATCATGACAAAAAAAGTAGGTGTATCTAGAGCAAAATTGATGATTTTTAATAGCTTTAAACGAACCTCCGTAGATTCTAGCATGTGTATAATGAATCCTCTATTGACCCTGTCATATGCCTTTTAAAGGTCAACTTTGATGCATATTTCGTCAGCCCCCTGTTTGTAAAAGTACCTTATCAATTCATGTGCCATTAGAGAGTTTTTAGAAACCATCCTACCATTAATAAAAGCACTTTGGCATTGTGAGATTCGATTTAGGGGAACTCCATTCTGTCTCATACATATAATCTTGCTGAGAATCTTATGTGTAACATTACAGCATGCAATAGGTCTGTAATCCTCAATTCTCTCTGGAGATTTAGATTTTGGGATTAGTGATATGAAAGTGTGATTGATTTCTTGTAAAAATTCTCCAGTCTCTAAGGCTTCATTATAAGCTTTGAGCATGTAATATTTCAGGTATATCCAGTTCATTTTGAAGAAGGCTGGCCCCATGCCATCATGGCCATGGGAGGAGTCACTGTGGATGGAGCAGATGGCTTTCTTCAATTCCACTTTCAGAATTCGAGTGTCAACATATCAGCACCAGTAGAGGTTATTTTCTTCCTACAGTTGATGTGAGATAAGGGGTTGTAATTTTCTCCATTGTACGGGTTGGTGAAATAAGAGATAGCTTGCTCTTCTATGTGTTTAATATGTCTAAAAGCATTTCCTTTTTCATTTAGATAATTGTTCATATTGTTATGGTGTTGTCTTAGAGGCATCTTAGTATAAAAAAATTTGTTGCATTCATTCCCTTGTAGTAACCATTTCTCTTTAGCTTTCTGTTTTAATTCTATTGCCTGCTTATTGAGTTCAATTTTGACTTGCTTTTGAAGTTTGTAGAAGTTAGCATTTAGGCCTTCTTGTAGGGGATCATTATCCAGTTGACTCTGAGTATCTCTAATCTATTGTTGGATTGATGTGATGGTGTCAATGGTTTTTGGTCTACACTTGTTCCAATCTTTAAGTCTATCTTTCATGATTTTGATGGGCGTTAAAAGTCGGTACATATGGTTGCCTAGAGGAATTCTAACTGTATTAAAGTTCAATACTCCATCGAAGCCTTCAATCAAGGGCCAATGATTTGCATATTGGAAGGGTTTTCCTTTATACATTTCATCTACATCATCATTGAATTGTGTCAGAAGGGGACAATGATCACTTGTAGAACAAGGTAGAATAGAAACTTTAAATTTTGGGATTTTGGTAAAGAGTTCAGTGTTACCAAGTGCTCTGTCTAGTCCAGAGGTAATTTTCTTAGCCTCACCGCTTTTCCATATGTATTTCAAGTCTGAATGGATCCATAAGACCACTGGCAAGAACACATTTTTTGAATTCTGCAACCGGTGCAACTTTCAGTGTAAGACCTCCCTTCTTTTCATTCGTGCTTAAAACTGCATTAAAATCACCTATGACCACCCAGGGTATATTCATGTTTTTAGAATTAGCTGTTATTTGTTTCCACAGTTCATTTCCTTCAAATGCCAAGTACTTTGCATAAACAAAAGAAATTACCATCTCCATTCCACCAACATTATGAAATTTTATGGTAATTTGCTACTCTTTCATATTCATAATTGAGCAATTCCATACTTTTCAAGATGTCTTTAATTCGAAATGCTTGAGATTGACTGTAGTGGTTTTTCGAGTAACATATCCAATCCCGATCTCTTTGAAATAACTTTCAATAATTTCCAATAAACTCAACCATGATTTTTTAAGAAACAAACAGGCAAGTTAAGAGCGGAGATCAACTCCTAATTGTTAATGGATGGATTTCCTTATCATTTATCCTAGAAGAACGAAACAAGATTTATACACACGGTACAACATTATTGGGGATGACTGTACCATATAAATCAAGTGTTTCTTTTAGATATTTCCAAAGTTACGTTTTGATCTAGATTTGATAGTCGGTTATTCAACTACCAACTAAACAATCATTTAAACATTGATTTAATTTCATATGGGGTCCACTAAAATTTATTAATTAATCTTTAATTAATAAAATCATTTTATAAAACTTGATCAAAAGATCTTTACATAATACTATGTCTAAAATCCTTACTC
Source organism: Allium cepa (assembly GCA_030765085.1). Lineage (NCBI taxonomy): Eukaryota > Viridiplantae > Streptophyta > Magnoliopsida > Asparagales > Amaryllidaceae > Allium > Allium cepa. The sequence goes on from CM060929.1 coordinate 33,719,390, forward strand.
CTCTTTTTTACTTGGAAAATATTTATACTTACCTTAAAAGTATAACTATATTATCTAAACATTTGAAAAATTCCTCCTTTCAATTTTTTTTAAAACAATACTTACCATAAACCGATCCACTTATCCTTTCTAAAGTTCCCTTTTAAAAGCTCCCTTTACATTTAAATACCTTTATAAACTTCCAAATCAATTTATATAACACTTTCACAAGTCTACAAGTCAATTTATAAAACCTCTTTACAAACCTCTAAAATAATTTATAAAACATTTCCCTATTTAAAACTCCTTTGATAAATCATCTTTAAGAAAAATCCTTTACAAAATATCTTTTACAACTCATCTTTTTAAACCACTTTAGATAAACCTTTTTACTTAGAAAAACCTATTTTTATAAACAAATTATTGTTTATAAATACCTTTATAAAATAATTATATAACTTGAAAAATCATTTACAAACCTTGGCCCCAAATTTATTAAAGAATTGAAACTTTTTAAGAACCATAATTTATAATTTCAAAAGGTGGCTTAAAAATCCCACTAGTAGTAATTTAAGTTACCATTTAGTTTCAATTTAATTCCATGTCACTCATAAATTATTTACAAAGGCCAACATACTTGTAAATAAAATCCTCTATCAAATCAGGGAATAACATATCTATACAACTCAATTTGCTATACATGTCCAATCAACATAATTGCAGAGTGGTGATTTTTCCTTCTACATAGATGTCCAAAATAATTCAATCAATTTATCGAAGAACGAGAATTTATTCTGCTAAAATACTTTTCAGCACAAATAATAATTACATTATAATAGAATAGGGATTTATTCTACTATTTGATCTCCAAATAGTCAAACAATCAACTTATAGCAGTATGACGATTTATTCCACTAACATATGTCCATATAATTAAACCATTTACATAACTCATTCACAATTGGTTATCTACTTAATGGTATCTATATTTGAATCCCTTGTGTTCAAAACCATCTTTGGAAAAGAAGTACCTTCAACACAATTTGATTCTCTGATACAAAGGATTTAAAACTTAAAAGTCCCTTTTAAAATGATTAATTACAAGTTAAACTCTTTATTAAATCATAATTAATATTTATTAAATTTGAACTTAATTTAATTATAAATTAATAAATAATTAAACCTTTAATAAATAATTTATTTATAAATTGAACCTTTAATTAATCATTTATTTATTATTAGATAATAATTTAAAAGCTTTACTAATAATTAACTATTAACTAATTAAATAATCTTTTAATTAAAAATTAAATAATAAACTAAAAATTTATGAATAATTATTTTAAATTAAAACTGTGACGACCCAGAATTTTTAACAATCTAAAATGGAATAATTAATTGATTTTAAATGTTTGAAAGTTAATTTTTTACTTTAATGCAAATATTATTATTAATAGCAATTCAGTTATTAGATTTAATAAACTAAATTTGGGTAAATTATTGAATCTTCATGTTTAAGCCTATTAAAAATAATTTGAAGGCATATAAAATTTATAATGATGATACTAAAGATAATAGAAAGGTTGAAATTTAATTTAAAGGTAATTTGTTCAGTTTTAATAATATAACGTTTAAATTGATAATTTAATATTTCAAATCTATTTATAAAGCTAACTTCCACATACAATTAAATTAGCTTCCAAAACATGTCCCATTGTGTTCGGAATGCAGGTAAAACCTTATAAACGCCTGTCGACATGTCTGATTCGGGTTTTGGGATTTCGCGTTGTGCAACACGAGATATTTTCAATATTTAATTATATAATAATCAGGTGTATTCAGAAAGCCATCCCCAACCCTATATCTAATCCCTCGTCTTCCTCGCAAATCTAGAAGCAGAAATCGAACCGTCCTCATTCCTTTCTTTCAAACTTCAAACTCACGAAATAAGAAGAAAATCGTCAAATCTGTAACGCCCGCAAATCCATACACCTTGAGTCAACACTATTCTACAACGATCAACTCAAGTGGTACAGAAATACGAACCTTTTGGGTTAAAGAAGAAGAGGTAGAAGAAGAAAAATTGAAAACAACAACAGAATCTAACCATCGCAGCGGAATAAAATATAATAGATAATAAATAATCTTTACTCAAAATCAAATATATCTGTTTACATACATTACATCATCAGAGTACATCAGTCACAGCTCACATCAATAACATACAATGGATACACAACAACTCAACAGCGGAATATATATATATAAATAAGTACGAGAGTACGTGTCATTATCCAGCTCGTCTCCTGAGCTCCACAGCATCACATCCTGTATTCTGTAATACTCGGTCTGACCCGAGCATTACAGTTAAATAATACCCGAGTCAGTCTGGAATACCAGCGTGAGAAAATCACACCCAATTGATTATTAAAGTTTCAAAAATCCTTTGAAAAACAAAAGCATCTCGTAAGACCACGCCACAAATAAATATGTCGGGTTTTTACCATACGATAGCTAAAACAATTTTTATAGAAATCCTCTGATATTATAATAAGGCCTATATACAAATACTTATAAAATAGCTGAAATTGTTACATGATTAAATTCCAGCTACTAGCCACAGAGTGGGAAATACAAACAAAACTCGTACAAGGCTCGTGGGGAGAATGGATTTCCAACTAATGACTAGGCACTGGGGTACCACCTGTCACAATACGGGACCTAGATCACCGTACCGAGGAGTACGCCCGCTCCCCTGCAGCACAAGGCCGGGACTACCCCTTACTGGATAATCCCGAGTGAGATCACCCCGCGGTTGGGATCAGCAACCTCCCACTAAGCCAAAATAAAAAGGGACATCTAGACTGGAATGATCTCACCCTGCTTGGGCGCTACCCACCGAGCCTTGCTGCATAACCCCTGATTTTCAGTCATTCCCATTTGATGAGGCTTGAGGCTAAGCGTTACCTTTTTAGAACAATATCCCTTAGAATTCCCATCGTCCACCTGACGATGTTTTCGCAAGCATTCGTCCATACAAGTCCGTCCCGGGTTCGAACGGAACCGAAGGCACTATTCCTACTACATCCATTTTGGAAATATCCTCAGGATTAGTAGCGACTAGCCCTTGCACTTCACTGCTCCATCTTCGAATCCAAATCTTTTTCACGAAACGTACAAACCGGATCGAAGTGGTTTTCGAGAAATTAATCTTGATTCCGGACTCTTCGAAACGATCAACGCATTTGGCCAATATTGATAGTCGGTTATTCAACTATCAATTAATATTCACAAACAACCATCACACAATAAATAATTTCCCAGATTATTTATTAATCTCAAAAATATTTTCACAAGATATATTTCTATTTTCAATCCTTTGAAACAGTTTCAAAACCATCTTTCTTTTCAGAATCAACTTTCCCAAACATTTTCTATCTCCTCTGAAATCACCAAGCACAAAAATAGATTTTTAAAATAATTTAAAACACTTTACTTTGAAATATATACTTTAAAACATTTATTTTAAAAAGTACTTCAATAATTTAATAAAAATACATACCTTATGAATATTTGAAAATAAGGTTACTTAATAAAATATACAACTAGATTTACACTTTTAAAACAAATACTAAGTCACTCTTTAAATAATTATTGCTATAATAGATTAAAAGGAAATACTTACTTTAGAAATTAAATATTAGAAATAATAAATTTTACAAAATTTGCTTTCTATATAAAAAAACAACTTGAACCATCAAATTAATTTTTAAAGATGTACTTTTTTTTTAAAACATGTACTTGGCTATCCAGAGAAAATCGCGACTTCAATCACTTAAATCAATTTTCCCAAATTGATTTCCAATTTATTTTATTTGAAATAAATTTCTTTAATTACCTAATTCCTTTCAAAATTCATTAAGGATGTACTTAATTATTGTTGTTGTTATTATTATTATTATTTTCCATTTGATTTTAAAACTTTTAATTGAAAAATACAAATTCCAGACTTTTCCCAACTTTTTCCTTTATTCTTTCAATAATTTAAATCTTAAATTCTAAATAAATGTTTGTTCTTTTTAATTAATAATACTGCATTTTAAAATTCATTAACTTTCTATTTATTCAATTTTTCCTTTCCATTCTCAGGGTTCATTTATTAGAATTTTAAAGTCACTTATTTCTTTTCCAAGCCATACTTAAATTTATTCTATAATTAATTTACTTGCAATTTCACTTCTTTTATTTTCATTTCCATAAATCAAATATATATTTTTGGTAATTCATTATACTCAATTATATCAACCAAGCCATAGCATTCAATACTTCTATATAATTCATCATAGAATATTAAATAACCAGAACAGGGAATGTTAAATAATTTAAATAAAAGTTGAGGGGTCCAGTTGGATCCCTCCAACCTGTTTTCCCTGCATCCACAGACGTTAGCATCACATAATATGCCAATTTCAAATTATACCATACTATAACACCTCAATCAATTCAAGCATTCAAACAATTATTTAAATTTAGTCATTAAAATTTAAATTAAACTGAGTGAGATTAACTCACGTTTGCGTTTGCAATCCCAATTTGAATCTCAGCTTGTTTTCTTCATAGTTATAAACCTTGTATAAATATTTATACAATTTATTAATACTTGAAGTAATCAAAAAATTTACTTCCTTTTTAATTAATTAATTAACAATTTAATTTCAACTAAATAATTTTTTTTAGTTTAGCAACACTATCGCATAAACTAAATAAGACAATAGCAGAATACCTTCACTGCTCCTACAACACACGTGACCCAAGCTCGACAATCTGACCCTCCATCGCGACCACCACGATTACTGACCCCTACCATCACTCCAATCGGCCACATCTCAACACGGAACCCACGTTCGCACGCAACCCTAAGCCTTGCTCGCGAGTGCCATCACGCACTTCTACCACTAGCCGCCATCCCCTCTACTCGCAGTTGCCCCAGCGCGATACCCCACCTCTCGAGATGAAAACCCTAACCTCCCATCGCGATAAACACTGCTCCCTCGCTCGCGTTGCTCCGATGGTCGCGTCCCCTCTCTCTCTCTCTGCTTCACCATGCCGAATACCAACCAGTCGAACTACACCGAAACTCCTAGCCTAGCCGTCCTCCAATTCGCGCGCGACTCTCGACGTCATTCGAGACCGTCGCCCCCGTCGCCATTTATCTCATTTCATTTATTTATTTTTTCTGATCGAATCGAACGAATAGGGTTCGGCCCCTATTTTTCTTTTAAGATTTAGTTTTTGATTTTGGTCGCATTTTTTTTTTAACTAGTGTTCGGCTGAATTAGAAATAAAAGGGAATGGGAACAGCACGATTTGAAATGAAGAGATGTGAAGCGTGTTTGAGAAGGAAACGGCTTGTCCTGATTTTAATTTGACTTTGATTTGATTTAATCGAGTTTTATTAAATTTTCAGCGCGTTTATACGTCGTACGCTCACACAACAACTCTGATTACTACGAAAATTGAAATCCGATAATAATATAATATTACGGATCCAATGGAACTTGTTACGTCGAATTCCGAGACTGTGCCTCGGAAGGCTATTTTTAAATTCAATTTAAACGATATATTTTCAAAACTGAACCAAACACTTCAAAAAAATCAATTTAAACACTTTTACTATCTTCAGAATTATCGATATAAATTTTACGAGCCTTCAAATTATTTTTAACAGGCTTAAAACTCTAGATTCAACAATTTACCCAACTTTAAATTATTTAATTCAATAATTTAATTATCAATTGAATTGTGATATTCGTAATTCAAGTTAAAATTTCTCTACTGAATATTTAAAATCAATTAAATATTCAGATTTTAAATGCCCGAAAATTCCGGGTCGTCACATTCCTCCCCCCTTAAAAAGAATTTCGTCCCCGAAATTACTAGTTAGGAAGAATGATCCAATCCCGTTTACTACTTCCCTAAAACCAAACAGTTCAACATCTAACCAACTATCTTTTTATAAAAGACCCATTATCATCCCTATTAACTTCTCAACTCTCTCATAGTTTCGACTTTACTATTTGATTAACTATCCAAGTTTCAATTTAAAACCAAATCTTGAATTATCAAAATTTTCTCAATTTTTTTTTCTAAATCCCTAAATTTCCGAAAATTTTTGCCAGCGTCTCCTTTGTGCGGCTGACTCGGTACAACTACAAAATGGCTCTACGGCCTCCCAAATCCAAAAAGAAAACAAAAAGCCAAGTGGCTCAATCCAAATCCCAATCAAATTCCATACCAAATTTAAATATGTACCTTTTGTCGGGCAATACAAATTTATCTCTTGAAATCAAATCCAATTTCCTTTTCCCTTTTATAATACCTACATATCCTGCTTAGCACTAATATCCAACCACAATATTCCCAAAACATTATATCAACTTTCTTACCAATGTCAATATTTATTAATCCAAATATCAACTTAGAATGTATTTGTAATATTCCATTTCCAATTAAGAATGCACCATTTCATACTTAAGTTAGTATAAGTATTTTACGTGTTTCTTATATTTATTTCACTCTGACTTTAGTTTATAACAATTTTTATTCAATTCGATTCTTTCATTTTCATATGAATCCAATTTATCTTTAACTTTGAATATATAAATCTTGTTTTTCAATTATAACTAAGTTATGTCATTATTTTTAGTTAGTTTCATTTACTAATTCAGTTTAGTTTCTAATTTGAATTCGCTAGTCATTAACACAATTTTCCAAAGTTTTTCTAAAATTTTCTAACTCCCAAAATTTCTGAAAAATTCTGGCAGAGTTCCCTTTGTACGGAGGAGCTTTTGCAATTTGACAAAAGAGATCAATATATATACATCGACCCACACGGTCGGAAAAACCAAAAACAGTTCATATTTCCTATTTTTATTGCGTAGGCGTACCTTATTTAGCAATTTAAGCAAGCAGCTTATTATTTTTAGCAAATAGCACAACCAAATCCAGCTACATGGCTTCCAGGTACCTGTACTTACTCAATTTAAACATGTAAGTGCCAAATATATGCAGTTTAACTATATTTCACTTAGTTGCAATGGTTAAAACATATAAATTCTAAAAGAAACTCATACCAAACATTTTCCGTAAGCAATTTATATAGTTTCCAAGCTAATTCAACTGTTTCAACTCATTTACAAACCATTTTCATTCAGATTTGAATGGTTTAAAAACTCAATCACTTACATTTAATTTATTCTTAAGCAAACTGAACTCATATTTAATTCAATTGCTTTCAAAATCAATTTATTTCACTCCTATTAATTCATAGAATTTTAATCACCTCCATTTACATCCAATGATATTTATTCTATGCAATTTGACAAAATCTACGTGAACAAACAAATATTTATGTTTTATAACCAATTTAAATGGATTTCAACTCAATTTATACTTAATTCTATTTCATTTTCAAATTATTTCACAATCTATATATTCTCATTTCATTGCATATCAAATTTGAATACATTCACTTGCATTTTATTTTATTAACCAACTAGTTCATTCAAACCATTTACAACCTAGGTTCATCTTAATTGCCAATTAAATTTTCCTTTTATTTAAATCCATTCACAACCATTCATTTAGCTCGACACGATCCTTTTAAATTTCATTTACAATCCTTTTATTTACATTTTATTCCAAATTTGTTTATTCCAAACTATTGTATTTAGCTCTAAGGCAACCCAAGCTATTGCATTCCATAACCATTTCTCAACTTATTTAAACCACACTTCATTTTGATTCTTATTTATTCTATCCATGTATTTATTCAATATAATTATTTTATCCACACAATCTATTAGAAATTCTCATTTCTTTAAGTATTATTTATGGCTCACCAAATTCTATTTTGATTCCAATTTATTTTTACTTGATTTAAATCCAATCCAATATCATTAAACTTAGTTTTAAGTTAACTTCAATTTCAACTCTCCTCCATCCATTAGCTTAAATCAAATTTTATACTTAAGCTCATTTTAATTCATTACAAGGACATCTCTAATTTATTTCCCCTTAGTTGGATTTTATTTACAATTCAACTATTACTATTTTACTCCAATCACATTTTTATTCGATACATCCCCAATCTATTTAATTTGGTAACACTTCAAGTCAAAGTACAATCTATAACTCAAGCTCTGGATCCATTATCCATTTTCAATTTACCACCCAATTTTATGAACTCCCAATTCAACTTCATTCTCAATTACTTCCACTTCATCAACAATTTAAGTCAAATTCAAATTGTAACTTGAGTTTATTTCCAAACTTCATCATAAACTCACCATTAAATTTCATTTACTAATTTATTATCTAATTAGTTCTTCCCTTATCAATAATCCAAATCTTGAATTTTAATCCCAAATATTACTACATTTAATTTTCTTAGTTCAATTTAGTTTATAATTCAAGTTTTGATTTTTATTCTATTCTCCAATTCCTTGATATGTTACCTAGGCTTATTTATCTAAATTCAGTTTTGTTTTTATTTTTATTTAATACATCAGTACTCATTATTTGCCTTAAATGAACGAATTCATACCTTTATTTTGCCAGTCAACTTTGTTTGACTCTCGGCATATTTTTTTTCAATTTATATTATGGGCATACACATTCTCTATTGCCTGACATTATTTTAAAAGGCTAAAATACAAGCAACTGGTGCTTTAAATGAATTTGCCCCCCATATGGTTTAGTAGCCTTTAAAAGTGAGCACCTGTTGAAAGTTCATTATTTTTAGCTTGCAAAATCCTGTAGCTTTATAAGTTGCCCTTGGCTTTTGCAATTCATTTCTTGCTTGGATAATTCATTTCATCAATAATCTTTATTTTGGGTTTTCTATCCCATTTTCAATTTATAAGTCATAACTTATTATTTTACATATTTCCATCTATCATAGGCTTGAATATATTCTTCTTTTATTTTAACTCAAACCTTACGCTTAATTATAATCCCAAGCATATTTTATTTCTATGGATTTTTAGTTCCCTTATACGTTATTATGATTTATTTATTTCAATTCAATCCTTATCCCACTTTATTTCCCATTCTTTCAAGTAAGAATTTAATTCCATTCATTAATTCAATTGAATTCTTATTCCAATTCAATTTCTACTTTAACTCCGTTTTATTTAACTCAATTCAATTTCAACTTAATTCCGAAACAACCGGATATTATTTCAACATATCGAGTCAATTTTTAATCCCGTTAAATTTTTATTTCCCATCCAAGTTAATTTCATTTTTAACTTTTCTCTTTAAATTTAAATTCCAACATTTAAAGCTTATATTTCCTTGATTTAAAAATCATCTCAATTTATAAGCTTATAACTTATCTTATCAGTATTTTTAAATACCCGACTTCTGTTTTAAATTATCTTGGAATCTCCAACATCTCAAATCACAATTCTCAAAAACTTTAAACCAATCTTGGCTTTTATCACAATAAATTTCCTTTTTGAAATTTTCAAAAACAACTAGCTTTTCTAAACAAAACAGTTCTGGCAGAAATCCGTCACTTAGAAATTCGAAAATGAATACTGATGATGCGGCCGTCATCATCTGAATTATTTTCCAATAATCCGAGTGATTCCCATGCTATTACACTTTCAAAATCCATTTAAAACAATTTCCTTTCAGAAACACCCCCAAGACAATAATGTTATCATTTATCATCAAAACATTTCGACAAATTCTTCAAAAATCTTCCGGATTTTAAATTTCCAAATCCTGCATAAATCAGTTTTACCCACAATTCATTTGTGTTGTTTATGCTTATTCAAGTTCCCGTTTAATTATATTTCAATTTATAATCTACATCTACAATTCATATTTATAAATTTCATTTATAATGAATTTATTCTTTTAAACTTTGGTTATATTTTCAATTTCCAGTTAAATTTCTACTCAATAATGATAATAATTTAATATTATTCTTCCTAACATCCAAACAATCATATATTAGCTAAAATAGTTTACAAAACTTCTTTATATCAAAATACATTTTTGGGTAAAATTATTTCATTCACCCACATTTAAAACAATACCGTGTCGATTGTTCTATTCAAGTGTTTAGAAACCCTTTCAATACAGTTGTCCAGACTGTGCCGACGAAGGTTCATATGCCACTCAATAAACCAATCAACACAGTATTAAAACAATTTATATTCACTAATAAATACGCATTGATATATATATTAAAACGCTCAAGGTTATCACCAACCTAAGCTTTGATACCAAGTGTAAGGACCCGCAAATCCGTACACCTTGAGTCAACACTATTCTACAACGATCAACTCAAGTGGTACAGAAATACGAACCATTTGGGTTAAAGAAGAAGAGGTAGAGGAGAAAAATTGAAAACAACAACAGAATCTAACCATCGCAGCGGAATAAAATATAATAGATAATAAATAATCTTTACTCAAAATCAAATATATCTGTTTACATACATTACATCATCAGAGTACATCAGTCACAGCTCACATCAATAACATACAATGGATACACAACAACTCAACAGCGGAATATATATATAAATAAGTACGAGAGTACGTGTCGTTATCCAGCTCGTCTCCTGAGCTCCACAGCATCACATCCTGTATTCTATAATACTCGGTCTGACCCGAGCATTACAGTTAAATAATACCCGAGTCAGTCTGGAATACCAGCGTGAGAAAATCACACCCAATTGATTATTAAAGTTTCAAAAATCCTTTGAAAAACAAAAGCATCTCGTAAGACCACGCCACAAATAAATATATCGGGTTTTTACCTTACGATAGCTAAAACAATTTTTATAGAAATCCTCTGATATTATAATAGGGTCTATATACAAATACTTATAAAATAACCGAAATTGTTACATGATTAAATTCCAGCTACTAGCCACAGAGTGGGTAATACAAACAAAACTCGTAGGGAGAATGGATTTCCAACTAATGACTAGGCACTGGGTTACCACCTGTCATAGTACGGGGCCTAGATCACCGTACTGAGGAGTACGCCCGCTCCCCTGCAACACAAGGCCGGGACTACCCCTTACTGGATAATCCCGAGTGAGATCACCCCGCGGTTGGGATCAGCAACCGCCCACTAAGCCAAAATAAAAAGGGACATCTAGACTGGAATGACCTCACCCTGCTTGGGTGCTACCCACCTAGACTTGCCGCATAACCCCTGATTTTCAGTCATTCCCATTTGATGAGGCTTGAGGCTAAGCGTTACCTTTTTAGAACAATATCCCTTAGAATGCCCATCGCCCACCTGACGATGTTTTCGCAAGCATTCGTCCATACAAGTCCGTCCCGGGTTCGAACGGAACCGAAGGCACTATTCCTACTACATCCATTTTGGAAATATCCTCAGGATTAGTAGCGACTAGCCCTTGCACTACACTGCTCCATCTTCGAATCCAAATCATTTTCAAGAAATGTACAAACCGGATCGAAGTGGTTTTCGAGAAATTAATCTCCATTCCGGACTCTTTGAAACGATTAACGCATTTGGCCAATATTGATAGTCGGTTATTTAACTATCAATTAATATTCACAAACAACCATCACACAATAAATAATTTCCCAGATTATTTATTAATATTAAAAATATCTTCACAAGATATATTTCTATTTTCAATCCTTTGAAAACAGTTTCAAAACCATCTTTCTTTTCAGAATCAACTTTCCCAAACATTTTCTATCTCCTCTGAAATCACCAAGCACAAAAATAGATTTTTAAAATAATTTAAAACACTTTACTTTGAAATATATACTTTAAAACATTTATTTTAAAAAGTACTTCAATAATTTAATAAAAATACATACCTTATGAATATTTGAAAATAAGGTTACTTAATAAAATATACAACTAGATTTACACTTTTAAAACAAATACTAAGTCACTCTTTAAATAATTATTGCTATAATAGATTAAAAGGAAATACTTACTTTAGAAATTAAATATTAGAAATAATAAATTTTACAAAATTTGCTTTCTATATAAAAAAACAACTTAAACCATCAAATTAATTTTTAAAGATGTGCTCTTTTTTAAAACATGTACTTGGCTATCCAGAGAAAATCCCAACTTCAATCACTTAAATCAATTTTCCCAAATTGATTTCCAATTTATTTTATTTGAAATAAATTTCTTTATTTACCTAATTCCTTTCAAAATTCATTAAGGATGTACTTAATTATTGTTGTTGTTATTATTATTATTTTCCATTTGATTTTAAAACTTTTAATTGAAATATACAAATTCCAGACTTTTCCCAACTTTTTCCTTTATTCTTTCAATAATTTAAATCTTAAATTCTAAATAAATGTTTGTTCTTTTTAATTAATAATACTGCATTTTAAAATTCACTAACTTTCTGTTTATTCAATTTTTCCTTTCCATTCTCAGGGTTCATTTATTAGAATTTTAAAGTCACTTATTTCTTTTCCAAGCCATACTTAAATTTATTTTATAATTAATTTACTTGCAATTTCACTTCTTTTATTTTCATTTCCATAAATCAAATTTATACTTTTGGTAACTCATTATACTCAATTATATAAACCAAGCCATAGCATTCAATACTTCTATATAATTCATCATAGAATATTAAATAACCAGAACAGGGATTATTAAATAATTTAAATAAAAGTTGAGGGGTCCAGTTGGATCCCTCCAACCTGTTTTCCCTGCATCCACAGACGTTAGCATCACATAATATGCCAATTTCAAATTATACCATACTATAACACCTCAATCAATTCAAGCATTCAAACAATTATTTAAATTTAGTCATTAAAATTTAAATTAAACTGAGTGAGATTAATTCACCTTTGCGTTTGCAATCCCAATTTGAATCTCAGCTTGTTTTCTTCATAGTTATAAACCTTGTATAAATATTTATACAATTTATTAATACTTGAATTAATCAAACAATTTACTTCCTTTTTAATTAATTAGTTAACAATTTAATTTCAACTAAATAATTTTTTTTTAGCTTAGCAACACTATCGTAGAAATTAAATAAGACAATAGCAGAATACCTTCACTGCTCCTACAACACACGTGACCCAAGCCCGACAATCTGACCCTCCATCGTGACCGCCACGATTACTGACCCCTACCATCACTCCAATCGGCTGCATCTCAACGCAGAACCCACGTTCGCACGCAACCCTAAGCCTTGCTTGCGAGTGCGATCACTCACTTCCACCACTAGCCGCCATCCCCTCTACTCTCAGTTGCCCCAGCCCACCTCTCGAGACGAAAACCCTAACCTCCCATCGCGATAAACACTGCTCCCTCGCTCGCGTTGCTCCAATGGTCGCCCCCCCCTCTCTACTTCACCATGCCGAATACCAACCAGTCGAAATACACTGAAATCCCTTGCCTAGCCGTCCTCCAATTCGCGCGCGACTCTCGGCGTCGTTCGAGACCGTCGCCCTCGTCGCCATTTATCTCATTTCATTTTTTTTTGATCGAATCGAACGAATAGGGTTTGGCCCCCATTTTTTTTAAGATTTGGTTTCCGATTTTGGTCGCATTTTTTTTACTAATGTTCGGCTGAATTAGAAATAAAAGGGAATGGGAACAGCACGATTTGAAATGAAGAGATGTGAAGCGTGTTTGAGAAGGAAACGGCTTGTCCTGATTTTAATTTGACTTTGATTTGATTTAATCAAGTTTTATTAAATTTTCAGCGCGTTTATACGTCGTACGCTCACACAACAACTCCGATTACTACGAAAATTGAAATCCAATAATAATATAATATTACAGATCCAATGGAACTTGTTACGTCGAATTCCGAGACTATGCCTTGGAAGGCTATTTTTAAATTCAATTTAAACGATATATTTTCAAAACTGAACCAAACACTTCAAAAAAATCAATTTAAACACTTTTACTATCTTCAGAATTATCGATGTAAATTTTACGAGCCTTCAAATTATTTTTAACAGGCTTAAAACTCTAGATTCAATAATTTACCCAACTTTAAATTATTTAATTCAATAATTTAATTATCAATTGAATTGTGATATTCGTAATTCAAGTTAAAATTTCTCTACTGAATATTTAAAATCAATTAAATATTCAGATTTTAAATGCCCAAAAATTCCGGGTCGTCATAAGATCGAAATCATGATTTGGCCTAGGAGTGAACGTTAGAGAAGTCGATTGACAGAAGGTGGGTTGTTGGAGTCGCGACAGTAAGGCAGGTCTAGACGTCATGAGGTGATCGTTGGCCGAGGCAATCGTGGGGGGTGCATGGCGCGGGAAGGAACTTACGATTTGGGGTGGCGCGATGTCAAGGTAACACGATGGAGTTGTGGTGTACACGCGCGTGGGCTGTGGTGTGAGCAGGCAGGAGTAGTTCAAGCTGGATGAAAGCACGCGACGTTGGGGCAAGCACGGGGGCTGAAGCAAGGAAGTAAGGAGGGAGCAGTCGCTATTTTGATGAGCGTTGACCGAACGAGGTTGTTAGAGTAAGATTAATTAGTTCGCTAATAAGTGATTAATTTAAATAAAGTGTTTAATTGATTTATTTTAGTTAGAATTTTAACAGGTAATTTATGTTATTCGAAATTTGTTACAAGGGCCAGATAAATAAAACAAGTCGAGTGGATTCATAACTAGAAAATCTACGCAATAGAATTTATTTGGACGATCAGAAAATTTAAAAATCAAGGTCAAAAATCGAGGAAACCAAGGCAATATTTAAGTGGATTGCAAATAAAAGCAAAGGTGAGTAAATCTCACTCTGTTGGATTTATATTTAAATTTAAATGGTTAAATTTAAATAATTGGATGAATGATTGAATTGTTTGGATGTGTACTGATGATCACGTGATTTTAGTTTTGGTTGGTTTTCGGGTTAATTGTTGTTTGACTCGAAGTATTCGGGGTTTAAACTATTTTATACTTAAAACATAAATAAGAAAATACTTTCATTCTAAAGTTATTAAGGGATTAATAAATTATGATTTATTTAAATAGTAGGGTAATTAAAATGGATAATTAATTAATTCAATTAATTATGATTTGGGTTGATTAATTTAGTAATTAAGGGTTTGGATTAATTAATTAAGGTTTAAGTTAATTGATTAAGTTGAATTAATTAGAATAATCAATGGATGGTTTAATAAATAATTACTTAATGTAATTAATAAAATATAATTACTTTATGAAATTAATCAAGAGATAAATTAAGATAATTAAATTAAGGAGAATTAATTTATTTAATGAAGTAAATGAAAAGGTAGATAATCACAGGTTGAGACAAATCAAGAACGATTAATGTTTGCATTTAATTAATGATTAACTATTTAATATAAATAATTTAGCTTAGGATAAATCGAAATATAATTGGAAATCATAAGCTTATATAATTTATGATGTAATTAAAGATTGATAAATTGAAATTGATTAATCCATAATAAGGGACGTATGAAGAATTAATTAGTATAATTAATTAAGATTTAATGTAGTTAATATAGTTAATTAATTTATGAAGTAATTAAGATTACTTATTGGTTTTGGTTAAGAATAATTAATATCGTGTAATTAACTAAAGATAATTACTTGAATGTAGTTGAAAAATAATTAATCCAGGGTGATTAGTTAAGATGAATCATGAAGGGTTGACTAATTAATTGATTTGGAATTAATAAATGTTAAATGAAGGAATCTAAGTAACTGAGGTTAGATATTCAATTAGAATCAATTGATTAATTTGGAAGTGATCAAATTTGCTTATGGATGATTGAATGGTATTGGATGCTTTGAATAAATTGATATATCTGATATGAAATGTTGTGTATTCCATTTGGATAACTTGGTTTAGGATGACTTGAGACTCGAAGAGACCTGGTTCGGGTATTAGAAAATACCTGAAACCACTTTGAATTTTTATAGATTGATATGTGAAATCAATATGCTGGAGTGAAGTGATTCAAAGGAATTGGACTATTTAAATCTAAGCCTTGGTACTTAGGAAATGGATGTATGGAATAAGTGATGTCTATAACTAATTGTGGCTTTGTGAATTGAATCGAGTTACCCCCGGGTTTTATATAAATAGTTTGTTTGGATATTCCATGTTAGTTGGGTTTACTCACGCTGGTTTCCAGCCTGACCCGGGTGTTACTTTGGTGTAATGCTCGGGTCAGACCGAGTATTACAGATTTTCAGGTAAGGAAGTTCTGGAGCTCAGGAGTTAAGCTGGATGGCAGGAATGTATAGAGTATTTCCGCTGTATTATATTATTGTAAACCTGAGACATGTTGATTTGTGTATATTCAGTGTCTGTATATATGTGCAACCCTGATGTATTTAAATGTAATCGACAGAATATTATTCTTTTGTAAACTATTTTTATTTATTATTATATTTTATCCGCTGCGAATGTGAGATGTTGATGTTTTTCTGATCTTCTTCTTCTTTTTCTATCTCTTTCTTTTTCTTCATAACTATCTGAAATTTTCGGGTTCGAAAATTTCGAGTCGTTACAGTTGGTATCAGAGCTGAACGGTTAAGCGAGAACCTTGGCTCCGGTGGGGATTACTCATTAAATAGAGTCTGTAGTACTCTAGGATGAGTTGAGTGTATGTGTGTGTGTGTGTGTGTATATATATGTATGTATGTATGAGCGCGTACTTATTATTTGCTTATAAAAATTTTAAATTGTTTTATATAAAATATATTTTAATATATAAAGCAATATTTCCTTCTAGTAAATATGTATGTGATTGGTTGTTAAGTTATTAAAATTAAATTAAGAAGTAATATAATACAATCAAATTGAAATCTTGAATTGGAATTAAAGTAAGTGGTAACAGAAATACAACCAAATTAAAATTAAATCGATTGTAATGAAATTCTAGAATTTGAGCTCAGAAATTAAACTGTTTAAAAGCTTTAAATAAAGGTAAGTTTGAAATGGATGCTGACTGAAATTTAATCTTGAATTTATAGAAGTAAGAATAATATAGAAAGGAATTGGTATCTAGATATGATTACCTTGGGTATTATCATAAAGAGTTATTGTGTTTAATAATGATATATTTGTTATCAAGTAAACCAAATGAAGTAAATTTATAAGATGAGTATAACTTCTAAATTAAAGTAGGTTTTAAATTTGTGAAGTTTTAAAATCTAAGTCTAGAAAACAACCAATTGTTTCAAAGAGTTAAAGAAAATAACAAATAATATAATTCAAACTATTTTGAATATAGTCTTATTATAAAACAAGAGAAGTTTGGAAGATTTTTAAGGGATTTGTTTTGAAATTAAAACCAAGGGTGGTTTAAAATTTTAAAGTAGACTGGTGTGTAAAGGAAATAAATATGAAATAAACTCTAAGGTTGAGTTTTGAATTTTCCTTGTAATGTGATGTGAAACCCAAAGGGAAGCAAGTTTTAAACTTAAGTGGAAAGGTTATTAATTGGAAGGTTTAAAATTTGAATGGGAATTGGGATTAAATTTAAGCAGGAATTGAAATAATTTGAAATTGAAGTGGATTCAATTTGAAACTAGTCCAAATTTATTTGAATAATTTGAAACTGTAAATAAGGTTAAATAAGTAAGAATCAAATGGAATTCGATTTTGATTGGGAAAGAAATCAAGATTGATTCAACTTGAATTGGGATTAAATAAATTTCGATGGGAATTGAAGTTCTTCAAATTGGAATTGTGCCAATTTAAATGGGAGTGGAAATTTAAATTGAATTGATGAAAATGGAGATTGGGAATGGAACGGTTTGACTCTAGACTATTTTAAATAAATTGTTTTAGTACAAATCTATTTTTCCAAGTTACTTATTATATATACAACCTTTCTTATTAAACCCTAAACTATCTTATATTTATTTTATAACTACTATTGGAGTTACTTAACTATTTTGTAACTGTTTATAAATTAATTACTGCTTTTTATGTTTTATAATTAATTACCATTTTAAACTATTTTGCAATTATATAAAATTTCTGAAACTATTAAACTATTTTCCAACTATTTTATAGTTAGTTAACAATTTTACAGCTATTTTGCAAACTAATAATTATTTTTCAGTTACTTGTCTATTTTTAAAATTTTCAAGCTGTTTTCTAAATATAAAATGGTCGGAGTTCAAACTGTTATTGATTAAATACACAATTAAGATAAGGATTGAAGATATGATCCAAATGAGAATTAAGGCAATTGTAAATAAGTGAATGAGAATTAAAGGAAATGTGAATAGAAAGGAAATTGATTTGGCTGATAATTAATGGAAATAAATGTGTGGGATGCATGTATATTATTCTATTCGCATAGTGATTTGATCCAGATTCGAGCACAGAATTTTGAGATAGCTATATCGATCCGAGCGGGATTTTTCACTCGATTTTCAACGACGAACCTGCATATGGATTGTTGGTTGGTTCTGGATATTCTCTATCATAGTTATGGCTATACAAGGGCAATGACGGTTTCTAATCAAGAAACCAAGTCTATGTCCATAATAGGAAATCTGGTGGACGATACTAGTTCGGAAGTGAAATTGTATGATCGAGTGAGCGATCAGGTTGGTATAGCTACGAATTATAAGTGTACATCGTACAGTTTTGAATGAAATTGATATTGGAAAGAGTAAATCAAATATGAATATTTTATTTTGAATAAACAAAGTTATTTATCTTTGTTATACAAGATAAATCTTCCCTTGTAGAATCTATTGCCAGAAAGAAAGGATTTTTGAAAGTGTTTGAACTATAAAAGGAATTTTATACAAGTTTGAAATGATCCTAGGTTTTAAAAATTATATACATATATATAAAGGATCTTATGAGGATTTTGGAAAAAGGTTTTGAGAACCTTTGGATTTGGAAAGGCTTTTGTTTTTTTGGCTAAAATCAATATTGAAATTTGAAAAGCCTAGTTTGAGAATTATCGATTTTGGGATAATGGATTTTGTGTAAAGGAGCCTTGTATGAGATCATACTAGGTGTATGATTTGAAAGATACTATACGTGTATAGTATGAAGTGTTTTGATGATGGATCTAGGAGAAAATGCGCTCCCTTAAAATGAACTTCTCAGGAGTGCCACCAGGTGGTGCTGCCTTGAGCCCCAAGGGGGGGTTCTAAAGTTGATCCTGTGAGAAATCTGGACAAAACTAGTTCCTGAGGATTATGAGTAGAGTATACCATAGCAAAAGTCGTGTGTGCCGCCGAGAGCCAACAGTTACATGGACTTTTGCTGCGATGGCAACGTAACCCAGGATGTAACTGCGACCTATGGTAACATAGCGAAAGTCGTATGTGCCGCTGAGAGCCAACAGTCTGCTTTTGATTTTATATCGGTAGACTACGACCTATGTAGGAGTGGAGAAGTTTCACTTTGATAGCGAAAATCATGTGTGCCGCTGAGAGCCAACAGTTACATGGACTTTTGCTGCGATGGCAACGTAACCCTGAAATGTAACTGCGATCTGTTGTGGGTTCCATGGCATAATCGAGGGGCGCGGAGTGCCTACAGTTACATGGACTTTTGCTGTGATGGCAACGTAACCCAGGATGTAACTGCGACCATAGATGGGAGTGATGATTTCCAGAGCATTCTCACCAAAGATATTTCCTCTATTTTCAAAAACTGTTTTTGATATTTTAAACAAAATTATTTTCCAAGTATTTTCACTGGATGTTGAAAATAGGTCTGCTAAGCACTTATAGATTTTCAGTCCTACGCCTGATCAACATGTGACTGAATTTCTATGAGAACAAGGATAGACTGGTTGAGACATCGAGTTATAAGAAGTATTTTTTTATAAAGAGCTATTTTATTAGTATGATGTGAATTTAATGCATTTCTAAAAATTTTAAATAAAGGTGTTGGAATTTTGGAAAATGAAGGGAATCCAAACTGGAATTATAAAATTAAACATTGATTTAAAAGTTGGTAGTAAGCTTATTAGCTAAATAATTATTTGATAGAGTATGCTAATAAAATTAACCTGGTTAAATAAAATGGATTGTAAGGATGGAACCCTAAGTAGGATGGAACCTACGAAAAATCTAGTGGAACATTATTTTGTATCCACTAACTTTTATTCAAAATGTATTTACAAAATTATATCTTGTTTTCAAAATGATTTCCTCTTAAAATAATCAAAACCATCTATCTTGGTTTTAACATACTTTTAGCCTCAAAATAATCTTTATCTTCAAATTCAAATTATCCTTGGTTATATCTTTTAAAAATAATATATTTAACTCTTAATATTTATACTTAGATTTAAATATAAAATTATAGTAAAATGATATATATATATACATATATATATCAAAATATTATTCTCTATATTCATTTATGTATTTTAACTATAGTTAAGTATGTTTATAAAGTTTAAAAATAGTTTTAATTCAAGATAGAAGTTATCTTCAAAGAAAAACAAATTAACAAAATTTCCTTTGGCATGTCGACAACCTCAAGTACCCCTTGTCGATAATGTGGCAGTTGAATTCAAAATTTTGAATTTCAAAAGAAGTGCCTATTCGTTATATCCTTTCACGAATAGACATGGCTGTTACTCTACCATAAATAGGGGTAGTTTTAAACAAATTTTCATTCATATTTTCTCTGATTTCACCCCTCCTCTTCCTCAACATTTTTTTATATATATTTTTACCATTACTCTGCCGAAATCAACATTGAATCTAACTCGATCATCTCTGGTTTGATTCTCTATCACTGTCTCAACAAGATCTCAGTGCTATTTAGAGTTATAGGGTTTAAACTAAGCGAGAAAAGGTGTGATTTTAGCTTGTGAAATCAATCAAGTGAGAAAAGGTGTGATTGTAGCCTAGGAAATCAATTGAGTGTACTTGTTGCCCGCAAAATCAAGTATCTCTACCCAGAGGATTGTGAATCTGGAGTGGTGTACCTCGTGGTCTTGAAATCGAGGGTGTAATTGTACAATTGCTTTTGAAAGGAAATCTGTACTTGTGTGCAGGACTGGATGTGGGGTAACTCTGAACCAGTATAAAATCCAGTGTGTTCTTTCCTTTATTGCTTTCACTTTGTTTATGCATCTGTGCTTGATTCTGTGATCATATTTGTGTCCGAATATTGCATACATTTGTGTTCAAATTAACATAAAATCAAAAAGATTTAGTAATTCCTTAAAACACTATTCACCTCCCCCCCTCTAGTGTTTATTCTTGCCTTAAGATCTGTAATCCGCATTTCTCACAAATATTATACCATACTCTTCCCTTTTTCTATTCATATCTAATTCATTCCCAAAACATAATCTAAGGAGATAAGGCTACCTTTAGGAATTTAAGAAGAAAAGAAGTAGAAAGCTAAGAGAAAAAGAAACAAAGGCAAATCTTAACATTTCAACAAAGATTAAGGTGAATAATATGCATCAAATCTCGTATTTTTATGTATCTTAAAATTTTATTTATTATAAATTTGAAATTTTTATGATTATATCTTGCATTTGGGTGGAATTTATAGATATGAGTTTTTGGATGATTGGACATTAATTATCTACTTTTTAGGAACTTTTCTAAAGGGTTTTAGTGTGAAAATTAAGTTTTGATCTCCAAATGATCTAAAATTTTAATAAAATGTTTGAATTATTATTTTGGAGATGGATTTTAAATTTCATAATTTATGGAGTTAATATAAATAATTTATGAATTTTCTAAGTTATAAAACGGTTAAATTTCAAAAATTAATTATTAAAAATACGAAAATAATTATGTTTGAAATTTTTATAGATGGTAGAAAATGATAAAATAGATTTTTGGTGAATTTTTTGTATTTTTCCCATCAATTTTTCATTTTAGATGAATTAATTCGTAAAGGAAAATGCTAATTAATTAGTACAAATTAATTGAGTTAATTATAAAGGTTAACATTTTCTGGAAAGTTGCTAAAATGATAAGAAAATTGACCAATAGAAAATCTACATCAAATTGGATTTGGTAAAAAGAAAATGCTTAAGAGGTCAACAAATCTGTTTTTAATTTAGTTACGTAACTGCCATTGAATCATTTTTGACCACGTAAAGCTAACCCTTTATATTAGCTTAATAAAATTTGTGTTTGAAAGTTAGAACAGAAAAATAGACACCACATAGGATATATCATTTCAAATTATGCACCATACACACACATGTATATATACAAATACAAATTTACTTTATGCACCATATGCATACATACATACACATATATTTATATATACAAATTCCTAATATTTTTTTCCAATTTTCATTTCATTTTTACTTTGCAAATTCTCCCACGAGTTCTCATGAACACTTTAATGGCTTCTAAGAATTCTTAAGTTCATAAACCTTAGCTTTCTTACTTTAAAATTTCTAAATCCTTGTTCAATGCCCCCTCCTCTCATTTCAACACTCCTCCTTTAGAAAACTAGCCCTCATCACCCTATTACCATCTTGACCGAGCGCTAATCCTCCAGGACAAACACTTTTCCACTCTAAAGCTCATAAAGACTTCATTTTTCCAAAGGCAAAGCAAAGACTTAGGTCATATTCGAGTTCTTGTAGAAATTACCTTGACTTATCAACTTTTGGTGAATAAAGTTCTCGCTTTTTGACTTAGTTTTAAAACACATATCATTGCTTGACTTTGTTCGAAATATGATGTTTGTTTTGGTAAAAATAATGAAGGTTTGTGCTTATATACAAGTGCTTGGTTATAAAGAAGTTTGGTTATAATTTATTTGTGCTTGTATGCCATGATTAGAAATTAGACTTGAAATGAAGTCTAATATTTATGTTAGTTAGAAAGTTGAGATCTTTGCATATATTTGTGGTTATGATGTGATTTCGTATATTGTGAACATGAATACATGATTGTATGCTAAGGAAGTTAGCAACTTTACTAATTTAAGCGACATAGAATCCTTTGTATAAAATCCCTGATCTTTGGTTTTAAGTTTCAAATTTGTTTTCAAGTTTTAAACTTGTTCCGTTCCAAGAACATACTTTTACGTTTCACAAGTAGTAAATTTTTTCCAAGAGTTAAAGTTTTGAAGAAGGCATAGAAAGAAAAATTTCATGTTTTAAAAAGTACTGGTCCTAAACCGATAGTCGCTATGAATGTAGTTCGTGAAATCGAACTCTTTTTAAAATTAATTTGTTTTCACTTAAGTATCTTTTTGAGGAGTTTTCAAACATATATTAGCTAATAAAAAGTAAATACTTAATAAATTGTTTATTTAATTAACGGCTAATTAATTAATTGCTACGTAAATTGAACGCCACATCATTTATTCGCGATGCCTTGAAATTGAACACCAAGCAAGATAAAACCCGAAAGTGCAAGGCAACTACTCATGGTGGCTCCAAACTAGTGCAACTCATATTAATTCATGAAACATGAATGCATGCAGAAAGAATGCTAAGTAGAGAATATACGAAACAAAATATATACATAAGGTTGCACGTTGGCTTCAAGTAGCAACTCAAGCGAGCAGCTCACGTTGGCTTGGGATATTTCACGAAGGCCCACTTGTCACGGAGGTATACTAGCGGAAAATATATCAACATACACACACGAAAGTATGCAAGTAATAATCGTAGCATGAAATGAAAGAAAATATGGCACGAAGGCACACGTAAAGCACATGCCTGTTTATAGAAAGCGACGGCTCTAAAATTAAATCTCCAAATGCATGAAAATACAAATTAATCAACGTGTGGGTCACGAAAGCTAGATAGATCACAAAGGCAAATGCAGGGACGACAATGTTATTATTGAACGTGTATATCACTCAAAGTGAAAATATAAATTTATGAAAGTTAACATACAAAAGCGGAAATATTTATATACAAAGGCATTCATATTTAAATGTATGACATCGAAGCAATTATATATATATATATATATATTGGTGGACGAAAGCTAACTCGCGACAGTTCTTTCATAAGGGAAGGCAATTTTTCGACAACCTTCACTTTTGTTCGGTGACTATAGAGTTGTTAATGTATAACAACTACTGAAAAATATGAGCGATGGCTTTTACTTTTAACAGAGGATGACTATGAAACTTTTAAGGCGCGATGACCTATATTTTAACGTGCTAAAATAAGTAAAATTTTAAGATGCGATAGCCAATGATTTTAAAATGCGGGATAGCTATTTCAATACACTTGGAAGATTTTCACTCTATTTTGGGGCTAACTTTTACTTAAAATAAAAAGTTGAATTTTTTTAAGTTTTGTTTCCAAATTTCTTCGTTAACCCCAAAAAGTGTTAGAAAAGTGAGACTTGGTTGAGTAGAAACTTTAGTAATTCTAGGCTAGTTCCCTAAAAAGGAACATACTCCATGTTAGTCTCGAACTCATGAGTATTTTCGAAATTCAAAGCAAGTTATGATTGACGTCACAAGTGCGTGAGAAATTCAAAAACTAGTCACGATTTGAGGAATCTTATGTCAACTTGTTGGACGTATGCACTTTTAACAGCGAAGCCAAGGTTATGTCACAATCATAAGAATCACAAGTTATAGTTCATGTCTCTTTATTCATAAGCAATGCGATTGTAAACGTACATGCCCTTATTTGCAATATGTGTTGCAAGATTACAATTGGAACTAAAATCTCTAAATAGATTCAGGGTTACAAAATTTTGAAATGTAAAATGAGGGAAGAATCAATCGCCTCCTCCTCTATACCCCTAGGTCATCATCTATATGGTTATAAAGGTATGACATGGATGCTACATATCAATTTGGCATGCTTGAACTTCGACATCAAGATCAGTCTCGATGGAGCTTGGGATATTGCTTTAATTTGATGATTCACAGCATTATTTGATATCGAAGAACTACAACATCATTATCTCGATTGCATGCGGCTTGATGCTTTGAATCATCCCCATAAATGAAGGCATTCAGCATCGCTCATCGTACTAGCAAATGACATGCTCTTGTAAGTTGTCTTGGTTGATAAAGGTCAACATCATTATGACACGACATTGGTGGTAGGCGATATTGCTTGTATGGTGGCGTTGAAGGGAGGCGACAACCTTATATTTATTATTCCTTGACACTTGAAAATGTCTAAGCTCGCTTGCCTTCGACTTCGATATTAAAGAAATGCGGCATCAATCTGACACAGCGTTAATGATAGATCATGTCGCTACAATATTGATGGCTTACAATACAGTGTTATTTGATATCACTACCCCAAGGATATGCGATATCAATGGTGTACAACATCACTTATTGGTTTCATATGACACCATTCACTAGTTATAAGCAATATAGATAGAATGCGACATCGATGTTGTACGACATTCCCAAGCATACTGATGGCATGCGAGATGCCCTCGTGTATTGTTGACGTGTGGCAATTTCTTTACTTTTATTGATGGAATGTGACATTCTTTATCGCATTGGTGCAGTGCGGAGTAGATGTTACAGGACATCCTGATAGGTTTCTATACCGACGAAGTGTGGCCTCCCATATCGCATTAATGATGTGCGATATTCCTTAAGGTGTGGTGTAATTTGGTTTTGACATCCTTGTTGTCGACATGCGTTTGGAATCAAGAATGGTAGCAACATTTGCCCCTCAAGTATGAAGGAGTCTGTTAACGTGAAAATCAGACGCTAACACCCTGGTGTAAATTGAAGTTGAGCGAAAGCACCACCCATGAACACGGGAACTAAAACAAGTAGAAAAATTACAAACAAAGCAGAAAAGACAACAGATTTTATAGTGGTTCGGCTTAAGGCAAGCCTACGTCCATTTTAATTCTCTTTATTGCTGAACCAATTACAACTTTACAACAATCTTCAATTACAATTCTGACGAGACAAACAACTAGAACTTTGGTAGAGAAGAATTCCTCGAATCCATGTAGATTGCGTTAGATTTTCCCTTGAAGTTAGTTGAGATGCCTTTCGAATTTGAAGTGTTGGGTGAGTTGAGAATTCAGCAGAGTATTGGCGCTTAAAGTGATCGACCAAAAGTCCCCTTCCTGTTTGAGGTAGGTCGGTATTTATAGAAAAATCTTCCTTTTGGATCGTAAGTCGTGTTCGACTCATGGTAACCCGTGGCCCAGTTAAGTTGGGTCGTGGGCGACTCAGCTGGTAGAGTTCATGCTTGGTGTCAGAGCGCCTTTGGTCTTCTGGATATAGTGCAAGTCCTAACTCGTTCACGAGTTAAGAGGTCATGACCGACTTATCTGACTAAGCCCTTGGCTCCTCAATGGTTCACTTCTTCAGAATTACAAGTCATGAGCCGCTCACGAGTCAACTCTCTTACATAAGCATTGTGATTGCGGGCTACGACTCAGTGGTTTTAGGTTGTAGGTGAGTCATGCTGAGTCGTGAGTCGTGAGTCGCTTCTTTGAGTCGCTGACGACTCAAGGTAGGTCGTAGGTTGCACGATTCTGTGACTCGCGCAACTCCTCAATTTGTTGAGTCGGTAACTCGATGAGTCGGCCTGTCTCATAAACCGTTAACCTCTTGAGTCGTTCCGCTTCTCTTAAGCCGCCTTGAATTCTAACTCGCCAGCTTGTTGAGTCGCTTCTACCTTTAAGTCGTGAATTACCTTGAGTCGTAGACCCATTGAGTCGGTAAGAACCTTAAGTCATGATCCATCCCTTCTTTCTTAAACCGTTGAGTCATAGACTCCTATATATCGTAAGTCGTTCACTTCCGTAAGCTGTTGACTCCTTTAGGTCGACCAATCCCTGACTCGTTAAGTCGTGTAACTCCCTTGAGTCGTTAACTTGTTAAGTCGGTTACTTATTGAATCGGACCACTCCTTAAGTCGCTCTACTTCTTTAAGTCGTGAGTCGTCTCAGTTCTTAACTCGTTGTCCAAACGGGGTTAACATTTGCCCCTCGAAGTGCACGCCTAAGTCGTAGGACGTGTGCTTCGATCTTCTTAGCTCGTGTCCTGATGGGTTGTTAGGTCGCGAAGGACTTAAGGTAGAGACTAGGTCGGCTGATGCCAATTCGTATTCCATCGCTCCAGTGTATAAATGGCTTAAGTCGCCCCTTCTTCTTCACCTTCTTACTTCAGCGTTTATTTCCGCCATTAACAATCTTCGAAGCTTTCAAAGATGAACTCAACCAGTTCACTTCATCATCAATCAAATTTCTTTGATCTTCGTCGTCACACTACGTAAGTAAACTTATTGCCCGGTCAATTTCACAACTGCCGTTATCCCTCGATCATGGAGTTGGACTTCTCGTTTTCTAACCCCAATCCAAATCCTCGCACCATGCTTCATTTTGAGTCACGCTATGATTGATTTTTGATAAGCTTGGAGCGGTTTGATTTGAGTTTGTAGACGATTTGCAAGGAGGAGACGATGGTTTTTTATATTTCGAGTCAATTGATCCATGAATTTAGAGGAGATGAGATTGTCTTGTATGGCTTATCGGGTTAGGAGATAGGAGGACAACAGGTTAAGGTTTAGGAGGATAATGGGTTAGGAGTTCTGAGAAGGGGTTGGTCGGTTGGAGGAAGCATGACGTTAACTTGGACGTGATTCAGTAATTTTGAGCGCCATAATTTTGAGCGATTCAATAACCTTCGCGACTTAATTCTTGACCGACTTACCAACCTTCACGACATAAGTCTTAAGTCGTAGCCGGGATAGGACTTGAGGAATTTCACGTTGCTTCGGACGGAAGCCTTTCCTATTTTTCATGGTTAACGACTTAGAGCACTGCCAACTTAAGACACTAACAATTCAAGATTGAAACGACCTAACTTAACTCACCTCATAATCCTTAGGTCGTGGACGAGTTAGCCAGATATCCAATGGTTTGATTTAACCCATAGGAAGAATTTCTTAAGTCGTTGCCAACACTTAAGTCGTCGCCGAGTCAACACTTAAGTCGCAGTTTACAATTTTGCTTGAACTTTGAACTTTAACTTGATTTGCTGAAATAAACTGCCTGAGTGCTAAATTGTTTGGACTTTAACTTGTTAAACTTTGTTGCATTTTTTCACAGGTCACTCTTGCAAGCTAATAATCTGTCTAATACAACATTCACAGAAAATTAGGACGAATATACTGCCACTGACTGCCCACATCAAATGACAGATTAGTTAATAACAATTAATCAACTTGAACAGATTGTGTGAACGAAGTTCTTTAAAACAACGAATTCAGGCAAAGTATTAGGGCAACATTGGAATAGTCAACTAAACTTTCCTGTTTGCATTAACACTGTGCTTGAACTTCAAATTAACAAGTCCTGAAATTTGATAATCGATCAATTGTCGACGAACTTTACTCCAGTTATATTTACTTGTTTATTTTTATTAGTTTTGCACAACACTTCACACTTTTAGGAAACGTGCACCTTCAAATTTGAATATCCAGTTGCTTATGTAGAATGGCCTCACATCAAGAAGAAGTAACGGAACAGATTGGAGAGGCTCTTCCAATAGCTGCTCCACTGACTACTCCACCGGAAAGAGTCTCAACTTCCTTGAACTACCGGGCGTTTAGCTTATTGCGCGCTCAATTTGGCATCGTTGAACCGGATGCTATATTGCCCGGGCGAAATGATTTTGCTGATAGATCTCCCCGTGGTTTCGTCGCTGTCAACCGCCAAATGTGCTTGTGCGGTGCTATTCCTCCCTTCAACGAGTTTCTTCAGCAATTTTTACTTCGATTGACCATCTCTCCGTTTCAACTGCACCCCAATGGTTACGCCATTCTGATGGGGTTGTGTGTTTTATTCATGAGAACCCTGGGTCGGCTACCGAGCTTCGAAGAAATTTGTTACTTATGTTCCTTCACCAAGACTAAAGACCATCCCTCCATTGTCGTCATAAGGAGTGCTAGAAATTGCAAACTCGTGACTGACCTTCCCGAGAGTGATCATGGATTTTTAAATCAGTTTTTCTTTGTTTGCTGCCCTCCAGGATATTATGTCACCTGGAGAGTAGGAAGTAAGATTACCTGCTTCTATTTTCCATTCCCGAGCTTTTTGAATTTCGAGTTGTTAATCGTTAATTTCATTCTTTCCTTTTTCAGCACTTCCTCCCCCTTCTAGAGATCCAGGCCATAAGCAAGTTTTTGAGAGACTGAGTGTCGTGGCCGCGGAAGAGAGAAGTGTAAAATTTTTGTTGAGGGATGAATTTTTGCATCAATACGGGCTTTTGCATGCCTCTAGCTCTACACACCCTCATGAAGTCCCAGACTCCCCAACCCAAGCACTGGATGCCCCGGTTTTTACCGATGCACCCATACCGAAAGAACCTTCATCTGAGGCTTCTCTAGCGAAGTGCTCCACTTCTGTTGATGTCGCGGGGTCATCTGGCAAACTTCCCCCGGTCACTGAAGAAAAAGAGCTTCAGGAATCTCCTCCTCATTCGAAGAAGTCTGGTGACGAAGAAGCTGGGAAAACAAGCCCCGTCAAACAGAGTGGAGATGACACTTTCGAAGGGTTGAGCGACCTGTTTGTCACTTCACAGGAGCTCTTTAAAGACGATCCCGTCACCACCAGGGTTTCTTCTTCAGTAGCTGAGGCGACCTCTACTCTGCAACAGACTCCGTCGACTCAAGAGTTGACGCTAACTACTACACCCACAACTACTCCACAATTAAAGAGTGGTCCGTAGTTTGCTGCACGTAGTTTGCACATCACACACACTTAGAATCTTTTGGCACTTTTATGCTTCTGACTCTTTATACTTTGAAGACTTCTAAAACTTATCTCTTTTTATTTCAGATCCTCCGATGGGACGCAGCGGATCCTACTATGATGACTTCCAGCGCGACGGGAGGCGTAGCCAATATGATTATAGGCGCTACCTCCCCTCTTACAGAGAATCCGATGAAGAGAGAGCCGCCCGAAAGGCTCAGGAGAGGAGGGCGCAAGAAGAGCGTTCTGAGAGAAAAGAGAGGGAGGAGCGCCACGATTCTTCCTATAGAGGCGATGATTCCCATAAGAGAAAATCCCACGATGACGGGGGAAAAAGTCATATGGTTGAGGAACTAAGCAAACGTGCCCGACACGGTGAGAAGCATACTTCTACAACTCCCGAAAAGATCACTGCCCATGTCTCGCTTGACATTCCTTCCGGCTCTCCCGCTCTCGGGAAGACAGACATCCAAACAATAATTAGCAGGCCTAAATTCCAAGTTGGACCGGTCCCAGCCACTTTGCAAAGCCGGTTTCCACAGTGGTGCCTGAAGGGAGTGCGGTTCGATCTTGACTTGGTCCCTATCGACAAGCCTGCCATGCTACGAAATCTCGATGTCGTCAAGCTTGATATTGAAAGGATGTCGAACTGGCAAAAGCTTGTAGACGAGCTTCAAAGGGTCAACCGTGCAAATATAGAGGCCATGCTTACTATGGAGAACGATAAAGCCGAATGGCAGAAGGTTCTTGAGCAGCATGATACTGAAATGAGGAGCATCGCTACTTACAATGAAGAGCTTGAAGTGAAAGTTGAGGAGCTTAAACAAGAGCTTGCTACTTCTTCTACCACATATACTCAAAAAGAAGAAGTATTTCAGAAGCAAGTCCGCGATGCTCACGCAGCTCAGCGACATGCCGAGGCACAACTTGAAGCTGAGCAGAAAACAGCAGGAACGTATCATGCTGAGGTTACAGGATACAGGAGAAAGTCAACTCTCAGGAGGAGGAAATTCAAATGCTTAAGCTTCAAATTTCCAAAGCTGAAAGAGAGCGTGATGAGGCCGTTGCCGGCAAAATTGCAGCTGAAGAATCTCATGAGGCAACAAAGACCAACATCAGCTCAACATTATTTGACTTCTACCTGCATAGCGTCTTGGGGCGCGGTAGCCTCGCCTTTCTAGGCCCTAAGTACGAAATTACTCTAGCTGAGGTATGGGAGGCCGCACTTGATATGCTCGGTGCTAAAGGTGCTGGCTACGTCGAACCAGCTCTTGAGGAGCATTATTTTGATGACGGTGCTCGCGCCGCTCTCGCCAAGGGAAGGGAACAACTTGCAAAATTAAGGGCCGAAATGGCGATGGGGGAACATTCAGGAAAAACTATCTTAACTGCTCCGATTCAGCCTTCTACTTCGGTCGAAATCGATATCATCGGTTCCAGTTCCCATTCTTCATCCCCTACTAAAGTTACCACCGAGATCACAAGTATACAGGGTGGAGATGAAGGCGACGAGAGTGCCGAGGCACAGGCTTATGTGGTTGATGTCAGGAAACCGACTTCTCCAGGTAACTCTACTGTTAATCTTGCCCAAGTAGACTGCTCATCTGTTTCTTACGAGCTTGATGAGCTTCTTGACTATTTTCTGAACCTCGGCGAGCCTTTATCTCCTCTCTTTACTGACTTTAACTTCTTTTCTTCTGTAGAGAAAGCACCGAGCATTGTTCAAACTTCTCCTCCTCCAATTATTACTCCTTCGGTTCTCCAAGTCACTCCTCCGTCCGCCTCTCCACCCGGGTCACAAGAGGAGCAAATAGAAGCTCTTCACGGCTTAGATGATCCTGTTGCTTCTCAAGATCCGAGAGGAGAAGAAACTGAAGGAAGCGAGAAGACCCCAGAACCAACTTGCTCCGATGACGAACCGTTAGCTAAACTTTTTTCTCCAGGGAGTGGGTCTTCTTCCAAGAAGAGAGGAAAGCAGGGAGTCTCCAAGAAGAAGAAGGAGTCTTCAATTGGCGAAGAAAAAATGGAAGAAAGTCTGACCGTGCCCCTTTCTCCTTCGTCCCCTACTTTTACAAGCCGGCCTAAGAAGTTGGTCATCCGGCCAGGTGCGGGCTCAAAAGGTGGACGGAAGAAGAAATGATGGCTCTGGTTCTGTGGCTTTCATATCGCTTTTTGCTTTTTGCATGTACTGACCAAAGATTGTGCGGGTATCGGCCCCCGCTTTTCTTTTACTTTTTACTTTGAAACCTGTACCTGTACAAAATTTTAGCAGTGTTGAATAAAATGATTCTTGTTCTTTGTACAAACTTCTGTCTGTATCTGAGAATGCATTTATTATTCATTTTTGTACAAGTCTCTTTATATGATATTGCAGTGAGCTTGTGGTATGTTGTTCGAGCGTAATTCTACCAATATAGTTACACCATGTTGCCCCTATACCATAAGCTTGTTGCAATATCTTGTATTTTTAGGGGACTTGTACTCTTGTTTTCTGGAGAATAATTATTCCATACTTGGAGGAATATTATCTTGTTAAAAATAGAGTACAACTTCCTCCGTATAAGTTTTTATGCTTCATCCTTCGAAGATATCACTTTTTCTTTTGTGCATATACACATTTTACCAAGTGAATTCTTCTATGTGGTAAAGCGGGCATCTGAAGGGTACTTTAACTTCTTTTTGAGGAAGAGTATTTTCCAGAATAGGTGGATCATTCTTCCTTTGAGAGTTAAAGTGTGCCTTTGAAGATGGCTTCTTTTTTTTTTTGCTTCTTTGAAAAGTTGCACCTCTGAGGAGGGCTTTTTCACGTTTCAACACTTGGAAGTTTTATTTCAATCTCGGTGAAACATGTGCCTCCGAAGAGTTGTGCCTCCGAGGAGGGCTTTTTTCACGTTTCAACACCTGGAAGTTTTATTTCAATCTTGGTGAAACGTGTGCCATGGAAGAGGTCTTTCTGTTTGATTGTGCCTCCGGGAGGAGGTCTTTTTATTTCTGCCTCTGGGAAGAGGTCTTTTTGTTTTGTTGTGCCTCTGGGAAGAGGTCTTTTTTTTGTTTCTGCCCCTTGGGAGAGGCTTTTATTTTTCCCTGTTCGCTGGGAAGCGGGCCTCCGAAGAGGGCTTTTCACATTTCATTTCACGGGAGTGTATCGACCGATGATGAAATGTGTGCCTCTGAGCTGGGTTACTGCCTGGAAGTTTGGAGTTTCTTTCTCTCGGTTGGATGAATTCACGGGAGTGTATCGACCGATCATTCCGCAACTTTGTATCGAGAAAGATCTCTCTTTTTCTGGTTGGCCCGCTCGAGGTCTTTTAGCATTTCAACTGTGGTGAAATGGGCCTCCGGAGAGGGCTTTTCACGTTTCAACACCTGGAAGTTTTATTTCAATCTCGGTGAAACGTGTGCCTCTGAGTAGGGCTTTTGCCTGGAAGTTTGGAGTTTCTTTCTCTCAGTTGGACGGATTCATGGGAGTGTATCGACCGATCATTCCGCAACTTTGTAATGAGAAAGATCTCTCTTTTTCTCGATAGGCCCACTCGAGGTCTTTATCCTCCGAAGAGTTGTGCCTCCGAAGAGGGCTTGTGCCTCCGAAGAGGTCTTTTGCTGACTGATGCTTGCTCGCCATATCTCTTTGCCACCGATTCATGCCAGCGATCCCCATTGTCTTTTGCAAGTGTTTTCACTTTCTAGTTGCCAATAATTTCCCTTATCCAGAGAAGTATACTTCATAGTTAAGTGAGTTGGTGGTGGTGGACACAGTTTATTTAACTGGCTGTTTGTTCAAACATTTGCAGTTAGTTAGAGATGGTCCACTTCCATCCTCATTGCCCACTTTTGTTTGAAGCACTTCTTTTGTAGGATTTGAGTATGGAAATTTTGCATGGTTTAGTATTTGTTTGCTGAGTGATGTCGGGAATTGCTTGGTCTTGCGATGGGTAAGCTTTGCTTTCATGACCTGCATTATTAAATCGACATTTTAATGACACAATTAATGTATTTTATATGTCGAAATAAAACAAAGCAGTTTATAATAGTAGAGAACACAAAATTTATAGTGGTTCGGCCAAAAACTGGGCCTACATCCACTTTATAGCTTTTCATTATTCACTTGCTTTACAATTGCTTTCAATACAAGAATCATATATTTGCAATTCTTTTACAATATTTCAGCAAAGCTCTCAAGTAAAATAGGGACGCAAATGATTGCTGTTCCAAGCTCTTGGGATCGGTTCTCCTTCGACAGTCGTGAGTTTGAATGTGCTATCAAGAAGCTTTGCGCCAATAACATATGGTCCTTCCCAGTTTGGCCCAAACACACCTATGGCTGTCATAATTCTCTTCAGGACTAAGTCTCCAATTTCAAAGCTGCGCTGACGAACTTTGAAATTGAAGTGCCTGGCTATTCTTTGCTGGTGAGCTGCAATTCTAAGCCTTGCCTCTTCTCTTCTTTCATCAAGGAGGTCAAGTGCTTCCAGTTGCAATTTTTCATTCTCACTTTGATCAAAATGGATCCTTCTGTGTGAGGGGACTTCAGTTTCCACCGGAATCATCGCTTCTGATCCGTATGCCAATGAAAATGGAGTATGTCCAGCCGCAGTTTTGTGAGTGGTCCTGTATGCCCATAGTGCAAGCGGTAACTTGTCGACCCAACCACCTTTTGCTTTTTCCAGCTGCTTTTTGATGGTTGATTTGATGATTTTGTTTACTGCTTCCACTTGCCCGTTTGCCTGCGGATGAGCCACTGCTGAGAAGCTTTTTCGGATCTTGAATCGTTTGCAAAAATCTTGGAACTCCTCGCATTCAAACTGAGTACTGTTGTCTGAGATTATCTTTTGAGGCACACCATACCTGCAAATGATATTTTTAGTCACAAAACTTATCATTTTCTTAGAGGTGATAGTGGCCAATGGTTCGGCCTCAGCCCATTTAGTAAAATAATCAACAGCAACGATAGCATATTTAATCCTTGATTTGGCAGTTGGCAATGAGATCTATTCCCCATATGGAAAACGGCCATGGACTGACCATTTGTGTTAGCTCAGTAGAAGGTGCTCTAGGAATTTTAGCGAATCTCTGGCATTTATCACACTTCCGGGAATAGTCAGCAGCATCCTGATTCATTTCTGGCCAAAAGTATGCATATCGGAGGATTTTCTTTGCTAAAGTTTGACCACCTGTATGATCTCCACATTCCCCTCCATGCACTTCAGTTAGAATTGTCTTAGCTTCTTCCTTTGTTACACATCGGAGTAATGGCATTGAAAACCCTCGTCTGTACAAACGACCATCTTGAACTACATATCTGGAGGCTTTCCTTATAAGGTTTTGTCGTTCTTTTTAATTTTCTGGCAGAGAACCATCGAGTAGATATTTCAGTATCGGAGTCATCCATGATTCTTGCTCTTGGGATATGTTCATAATCCAATCAACATCCATTTCATCTGTGCTTGGAGCTAGGGCTGTCAATTTCCTGCACGACCCGAAACACGACCCGAAACCCGCACGGAAATTAGCAGGTTAACCCGACCCATTTAATTGGCGGGTCATTTTTGGGTCGACCCGAATTTGACCCGTTTATAAATGCGTGGGTTTCGGGTTGACCCGCTAACTCGAAACTGACCCGTTAACAACCCGTTTATACAGTATATAGGTTGAGCTGACCCGTTTACGACCCGCTCCGACCCGTTTATGACCCGTTTGTACCTTATACGGGTTGACCCGACCCATTTAAAATCAACCCGAACCCGACCTGACCCGACCTAAACCCGACCCGACCCATTGACAGCCCTACTTGGAGCTGACAAGACTTCAACGGGAACTAACCCCAACAGTTGAGCTTCACCAGTACTCGAATACTTTGCGAGAGAATCCGCCTTCATATTTTCTTCTCGGGGAATATGGTTTATTGAATAACGGTCAAAATCTTGAAGGAGCTCCCAGGCTTTTGACAAATAGGCTGGTAAATTTCCTCCTTTAGCTTGAAATTCCTTCTTGACTTGACAAACAATAAGTTGAGAATCACTGAAGATATGCAATGCCTTGATGTTTAGTTCTTTAGCGATCTTTAAACCAGCGATGAGAGCTTCGTATTCAGCTTCATTATTTGTCGAAGGGAATTCTAGTCTCAGTGCATAACATAGTGATCGCCCTTCTGGGGTTTCAAGGACGACCCCTGCTCCGGAACAGTAATCATTCCTTGCGCCATCGACATACAATTTCCATTGGATTGGGATGCTATTAATGACTTCTTCCTCACTATCACCTTTATCTGTACATTCTGCGATGAAATCTGCTAAAGCTTGTCCATTGATTGCTTTCCGAGGATGATAAGTGATATCATACTGGCTGAGTTCGATATTCCATTTCAAAAGACGGCCCGAAGTCTCTGGACGGAATAGGACTTGCTTGAGAGGCTGATCAGTGAGGACTTTCATGGGATGAGCTTGGAAATATGGCCTCAATTTTCTTGATGCAAACAACAAACAATAGGCGAGCTTTTCTAATCTTGAATAATTCATCTCTGCCCCAGTGAACTTTTTGCTGATATAATAGACTGGGCGTTGAATCCTTGCATCTTCCCGTACCAACACTGCACTGAGAGCATGAGACGAAATTGCCAAATATATGAAGAGATCTTCACGACTGTCAGGCTTTGAAAGTATCGGAGGCACTTCCATATGACGAATCAATTCATCAAATGCTTTCTGACATTCAGGAGTCCACTCAAAGTTTTTCTTTCCTTTCTTCAGAGCATCAAAGAATGGAATGCATTTGTCAGTAGCTTTGGAAATGAACCTACTCAAAGCAGCAACCTTTCCATTGAGACTTTGCAATTCCTTCTTCGTTCTAGGAGCCTTGACCTCTCTCAGGGCAGTGATTTGAGCTGGATTGGCTTCAATGCCCCTAGCGCTCACAATGAAACACAAAAAATTTTCGGACTCCACTCCAAATGAACATTTCAGGGGATTAAGATTCATTTTGTACTTGCGGAGTACTGCAAACATCTCTGCCAGGTGATCCATATGGTCCACTACTTTCTTGGACTTTACTAGCATATCATCAACATAAACTTCCATTGTCTTGCCAATCTGTGGTGTAAACATGGCATTAACAAGCCTTTGGTAAGTTGCCCCTGCATTCTTGAATCCGAAAGGCATGACCTTGTAGCAGTAGAGTCCAACATCTGTGATGAAGCTTGTGTCCTCTTGATACGGCTCATGCATCATAATATGGTTATATCCGGAGTATGCATCCATGAAAGATAACAATTCATGTCCCGCTGTCCCATCCACCAACTGATCGATCCTGGGCAGCGGGAAACAGTCCTTGGGGCAGGCTTTGTTCAAATCCGAAAAATCAATGCACACTCTCCACTTTCAGTTGGCTTTCTTAACCAGCACTGGATTTGAGACCCAATTTGGATAAGTAGATTCTCTAATAAACCCGTTCTCCATGAGCCGATCCACTTCTTCTTTTAACGCTGCCGTTCTCTCAGGACCTTGAGTCCTTCTCTTCTGTTTCACAGGTGTAAATTTTGGATCAATGTTCAGGGTATGCACTGCAATCTCTGGGGATATTCCGCACATGTCCGCATGAGTCCAAGCGAATACATCCAAATTTGCCTTCAAAAATGAAATCAAAACATTCTGAACTGTCGGATTGAGTTGTGAACCCACACTAAGCTCTTTGTTTGGGTCCTTTGGGTCAACAGGCACCGGTACTGTTACCTCTACTGGTACCACTCTATTCTCCCCTGCACTGGCTTTCCTTGGATCCATCTCTCTTCGTGCCCCACTACATTCACCAGTGCAGGGTCCACCCTGTAATTGCTACAAGGTTGGTTCTTTGATGCGGACTGGAGCCGTCGCACCTTTTCCCATCTCTCTCTTCCTGGATTCTCGCAATTCTACAAAATAACATTCTCGCCTTGCATCTTGGTCTCCCCTAACCACACCAACTCCGTTATCTGTGGGGAATTTTAGAGTCAAGCACCATGGGGCAAGAACAGCTTTGAATGCAGCAAGAGTTGGTCGGCCCAAAAAGGCGTTGTAGGCAGAGAATTCTTCAACAATTATAAAGGTTTTCTTTCGAGCCACCTTCCTCAGTCCCTTTCCGAGTTCTACAAACAAGTCTATGGTACTAATTGGCTGTTTGGGTTCTCCAGCAAACCCAGCAATCTTAAGTGATGAAGCTTGAACGTCAGCCATTGGAATTTTCATTTGATCAAAGGTCTTCTTGAAGAGGATGTTGCATGAGGCTCCACAATCAACTAGAACTCTTCTCACAGTTGTCGGCCCAATACCAGCGGATATGACCAAAGGATCTATGGTCGGAGCTTCGATACCCAAAGAATCCCTGGCACTGAACACAATATCATCTGTGGAAGTCTTTCGTTGCTTTAAAGGCGCATCATTCTCTAAAACAAAAACATTCTCTTCAGCTGGTACATGCTTCAAGGCCCGGGTATACCTTTCCATCTCGCCCCAGCTTTTGCCTGCTGGGTGAGGTCCTCCCGTTATTGTATTGATGACAGGCCTTTCCGATTCATTTTCCACGGCCTTCTCACTTGAGCCAGGACGGTGAGCGGGAACTTGCTGTTCTTGAGTTGACGAAGCTGAGGCATTTATGTTCCTTTTCACATACTGCTGGAGCTTGTTTTCCTTCAAGAGTTGTTCAATTACTTCTTTCAATTGGCGGCATTCGTTGGTATCATGGCCGGGCTGGTTGTGGAACCGGAAGTACCTTCCACTTTTTTCCATCTTAATTGCAACTCTCATTTTAGGTGGTGCCGGATAATTGACATCATCTTTAGTTGCAAAGTAGATGTTTTCAAGGGTATCGGTCAAGGGTGTGAAATTGAAAGAATGACCTTTCTTAGCGTCTCCCTGTTTCTTTCCACCATCGTTTCCCCTTTTCTGAGTGTTTGGTTCCTTCTTGTTCGTAGCAGCACCATTATTCCCGGCTTGCTCTGATACCACCTTAGCTGGTGCTTGGAGGCTCTCCAAGCGCATGAATTCATCCGCTTTCTTGTAGAATTTTTCAAGTGAGTTTGGTTCTTTCATTTTCAACCATTTTCCAAATTCGCTTGACTTGTCAATTGCCCTCATCAAGTACGTCAAGACCATGCGTGGCTCAGCATTGTCCACCTCAGCCAATGCTATGTTAAAGCGATTCAAGAACGACCTGATAGATTCTCCCGGATTTTGCTCTAGACTTAACAGCGACATTATGTCCTTTGCTTTAGAAGCATACAATCGAAATTGCTCCTTGAATTTCCTGGTCAAATCTGAGAATTGATCGATGGACCTGACCGACAGCTTTGTAAACCATAATAGAGCTACACCTTCTAGATAAACCGGGAAGTATCGACATTTAATTTCATCAGATGCCCTGGCACCAGTCATGTGCCAGTCGTATTTGTACAGAAACTCGTTAGGATCACTCGTCCCCTTGTAAGCCGGAATAGTAGGGGGAACGAATTTCCTTGGAAACTCTGCCTTCAAGATCCTTTCGGTAAATGGAGTTTTGCTTGGAGCAAATCCCCACTCTTTCTCATCTTCATCTCTTCGCATACTTTCCTTCATGATTTGACGAACCATACCCGAAAAATACTCTTCATCATTTAGAGGCTCCGGGGGACACACATCAGCCACTCTCTCTGAATTCTGCCTTGATAATCGTTCACAAAGGGTCGGCTGCGGCCCTGACCCTCCAGCTTGAAGAGGAGTCCTTTCTATAGGGTCTGCGGCTCTTTGAGAAATGTTCCCTTCAACATCCTGAACTCCCACAGTAGGGTTCCCATCATTATTACTCGATTGACGGTTTGCCCCCAGTAGATCATTTAACTTACTCAAGATCAGGGCGTTCTGGGCATTCTGGGCTTCCAACTGCGCATTCTGAGCATTCAATTGTTGATTCAATCCTAAAACTACGGCGTCCAACTCTGCTCGAGTAACTCCAACAGTTGGAGCTGCTTGACTTGAAGGTGGAGAGGTAGCAGTATTCTCTTGAACATTATCGGATCTTACAGAACTTCGTTTTCTCCCAGGAGCCATTATTTCCAACAAACTTCTGGTTTTAAAAGAAATCCTTTCAACAATCCTTTGCGGAGCAATAGTGGAAGTTTCCTGAGTTCAATTCTCAGTGAAAGAACCAAAAATGTTAACGTGAAAATCAGACGCTAACACCCCGGTGTAAATTGAAGTTGAGCGAAAGCACCACCCGTGAACACGGGAACTAAAACAAGTAGAAAAATTACAAACAAAGCAGAAAAGACAACAGATTTTATAGTGGTTCGGCTTAAGGCAAGCCTACGTCCACTTTAATTCTCTTTATTGCTGAACCAATTACAACTTTACAACAATCTTCAATTACAATTCTGACGAGACAAACAACTAGAACTTTGGTAGAGAAGAATTCCTTGAATCCATGTAGATTGCGTTAGATTTTCCCTTGAAGTTAGTTGAGATGCCTTTCGAACTTGAAGTGTCGGATGAGTTGAGAATTCAGCAGAGTATTGGCGCTTAAAGTGATCGGCCAAAAGTCCCCTTCCTGTTTGAGGTAGGTCGGTATTTATAGAAAAATCTTCCTTTTGGATCGTAAGTCGTGTTCGACTCATGGTAACCCGTGGTCGAGTTAAGTTGGGTCGTGGGTGACTCAGCTGGTAGAGTTCATGCTTGGTGTCAGAGCGCCTTCGGTCTTCTGGATATAGCGCAAGTCCTAACTCGTTCACGAGTTAAGAGGTCATGGCCGACTTATCTGACTAAGCCCTTGGTTCCTCAATGGTTCACTTCTTCAGAATTACAAGTCATGAGCCGCTCACGAGTCAACTCTCTTACATAAGCATTGTGATTGCAGGCTATGACTCGGTGGTTTTAGGTTGTAGGTGAGTCATGCTGAGTCATGAGTCGTGAGTCGCTTCTTTGAGTCGCTGACGACTCAAGGTAGGTCGTAGGTTGCACGATTCTGTGACTCGCGCAACTCCTCAATTTGTTGAGTCGGTAACTCGTTGAGTCGGCCTGTCTCATAAACCGTTAACCTCTTGAGTCGTTCCGCTTCTCTTAAGCCGCCTTGAATTCTTACTCGCCATCTTGTTGAGTCGCTTCTACCTTTAAGTCGTGAATTACCTTGAGTCGTAGACCCATTGAGTCGGTAAGAACCTTAAGTCGTGATCCATCCCTTCTTTCTTAAACCGTTGAGTCATAGACTCCTATATATCGTAAGTCGTTCACTTCCGTAAGCTGTTGACTCCTTTAGGTCGACCAATCCCCGACTCATTAAGTCGTGTAACTCCCTTGAGTCGTTAACTTGTTAAGTCGGTTACTTATTGAATCGGACCACTCCTTAAGTCGCTCTGCTTCTTTAAGTCGTGAGTCGTCTCAGTTCTTAACTCGTTGTCCAAACCGGGTTAACAGAGTCATTGATTTTTAAAGTCACTGCTTTGATGTTGGCGCCTACCGCTTATTGACATTCTACCCAAAACTGACCGTTCATTCAAAAATGATCGAACGATGAATGCAATTCTTCCTTTTCCCTATAAATATGCGAGCTTCTTCATCATTTATTTTTACCTGCAACTCAAATCACAAGCCAAAAAAACTAAAATCCTAGAAATTACTTAATCTCTTTCAATTTCTCGGCATCAAAGCTTAAATAAAGGTATGATTTTCATTGATTAAGTCGATCAGCTAATTTACATTCGAAATGTTGTTAGGGTTTTAATTGGGGTTTTTCGATTCGAATCGATAATTGCGATTTATCCATTATATTTTCATTGTTAATCTTTAGGTTCTTAATTTGTTTCACTTATGAATGAATTTAAATTTGAATTACTATATTGAAGGAGGATTTACGGGTTAACTAGAGTTAGGCCACATCAATCCGACGAGCTTCTAGTTATTTACGAAGTGCATAGCTTTATTAAACCCAAAATCCGATATTAATTTGTTTGATTTTGAAATTGTTGCCTTACGATATCAAACTAATGTTCAAAATCAAATGGTTTTTTATTATCTTTCGACAACCAATTTGAATCTTAGAAAATTTTATAATTCAAGATCCTTATAATGTTTAGTACTAAACAAAGGTGCGGTAATTAGCCATGAATGAGACACTAATTTAAGTGGTTATCATATGAAGCCGATAACCTTATATTATATGTCATTATTCTTTTTTAAAACTGTTTACAATGTTGTGGTTTAAATTTTATGCTACATTACTAATTTGTATCGTATTATCATATGGTGAATTCATGAACTACTCATACAATTGATATTTTATAAAAATATTTTCAGACCATTTCGACATCGTTCATTGATTTCGGTTACTTGTCATTTGGACATTAGGTCATTATTACAACATCAGTTTAATGATTTCCACATTCATTCGGACTTCTTTTGTGTAACTATTAATTTATCTTTCCACCATAAATTGAACAATTACATACATATTTTTCATTGACTAAAAATTTATGCACTTTATAAATTTGGCATGGATTGTTTAGTGGTCAAAATCTTGCTGTACGCATAATAGTTAACTTTTAGTTCAACACTTCTCTATTAGTGCTTGGGTAATTTCTGATTAACTTACTATCATTTTTTAGCATATAATTGTCTTCTTTTTATCATAGGAATTCTAAATTTCACAAAATATTTAATACTGCCATATTTTTGTATAATATCACCTTGTAAGCAAATGAAAGGCAAGAAAGCAAGCAAGAAAGCTTGTAAGAGCTCTAAACCTTCTTCCTCCATCAAGAAAGGTGATTATCATCTCAACCAATAATACAATACCACTTAATAAGAAATGGACACTTTTCTCAAGCAATTCGGGATAATAAACATAGAAATCGTTCCTGTCGTTCCTTCTGGCAGAGTTGAAAACCCTCTAGAAGGGTTCTTTTCCTTCATACCAATCCATATCTGGCACTTAGGGTGTTAACGCTAAAATTTGAACGCTAACACCCCGGTGTATGAAGTGTAGTTGTGAAAGCACCACCCGATGATTCGGGAGCAGAGTATAAGCAGAAAATCACAGAAAAAAACAGTGAATAACAACGATTTTATAGTGATTCGGCTCAAGGCAAGCCTACGTCCACTTTAATTATCTTTATTGCTAAACCGATTACAACTTTACAACAATCTTCAAATTACAATTATGACGAGACAAACAACTAGAACTTTGGTAGAGAAGAATTCTTCGAATCCATGTAGATGGCGTTAGATTTTCCCATGAAGTTAGTTGAAATGTCTTTCGAACTTGAAGTGTCGGGTGAGTTGAGAATTCAGCAGAGTATTGGCGCTTGAAATGATTGGCCAAAAGGTCCCTTGAATGTTGGAGATGGCCATGTATTTATAGGAGTTTTCAGCCCTGAGTCGTGAGTCGTGTTCGACTCATACTTGACTCGTGGTCGAGTCAAATTAGGTCGTGGCCGACTCATCGAACCAAGCCCTTGGTTTCTCCATGGCCCATTCCTTTGCTGGATTTTAAGCTAAGTCCTGAGTCGCTTACGAGTCAATCCTCATTGGCATAGGCACTGTGGCAATGGATACGACTCAATGGCTTTAAGTCGTGGACGAGTCATTCTGAGTCATGATTCGTTAAGTCGTTAACGACTTATCAGGTAGCGGTATATAGATGAAGCGACTTAGGGACTTATCTTCTTAGGTCGTCAATCCTCTTGAGTCATTTCTTATGATGAGTCGTGGACTTGTTGAGTCGCTGAGGCGATAGTGTTGATGAGTCGGTAATGCACTGAGTCGGCCTGCCTTGTGAACCGTTAACCCCTTGAGTCGTCCTATCCCTCTAAGTTGCCTTGAGCCTTAACTCGTCAGCTAACTGAGTCGCTACCAGTTGAGTCGGTAATGCACTGAGTCGGCCTGCCTTGTGAACCGTTAACCCCTTGAGTCGTCCTATCCCTCTAAGTTGCCTTGAGCCTTAACTCGTCAGCTAACTGAGTCGCTACCAGTTGAGTCGGTAATGCACTGAGTCGGCCTGCCTTGTGAACCGTTAACCCCTTGAGTCATCCTATCCCTCTAAGTTGCCTTGAGCCTTAACTCGTCAGCTAACTGAGTCGCTACCAGTTGAGTCGGTACCTCCCTTAAGTAGATGAGTCGGTCTAGTCCTTAAGTAGATGAGTCGTTGAGTAAAACGAGGTTAACACTTGCCCCTCGAAGTACACGCCTAAGTCGTAGGTCGTGTGCTTCGACTCATCTTGTCTCGTGTGCCGATTCAACTTTCACTGCTCACAGCTATGAAAGACTTGAGTCGTCACTCTTACCTCCTTCTTCTCATTACCTATCTCTTAAGTCGCATCTGCCATTAATACTTCTCCGAACCTTCGAAGGCGTTTTCGAGTTAATCAGTCGACGACTTATCCTTGCTATTACATTGTGTAAGTGAATTCAATATTTATCCAACCATGTTTGCTGCTAAATCGTGAATCCCCATCCTCTGATTCTAATCCAACGTCATGCGTCGCGTTGCATTCTCGAGCCAAGCTGCGATTGATTTCCAATCGTCATTAGCTATGTTGTTGCGGCTTACGAGAGCTCAGCTACGTGTTGGATGTACGATGGACCTGAGACGATTCGAATCTGTCTTGGGCGATTTGTTGGTGTAGAGAAATAATAGGTTTTA
Source organism: Allium cepa (assembly GCA_030765085.1). Classification (NCBI taxonomy): domain Eukaryota; kingdom Viridiplantae; phylum Streptophyta; class Magnoliopsida; order Asparagales; family Amaryllidaceae; genus Allium; species Allium cepa. Next base: position 33,763,700 of record CM060929.1, read on the forward strand.
CTGAGAAAGTGGTGGATTTCGTTGTATAGACGATAACGGGTTAAGGGTTAGATGACTAATGGGTTAGGAGTAGGAAAGCGTATTGGCCGAAGAGGATGGAACGTTGCTTCGGATGCGACTCAGCAATTTTGGACGACCCAATAACCTCCACAAGTTAACTTTGGACCGACCTACCAATTCTAGCGACACAAGACTTGAGTCGTGGCCGAGACAAGACTTGGAGAATTTCACACTGCCTCGAACTAAAATCTTTTCCCATTACTATGCCTTACGACTTAGAGAACCAGTGACTCAAGGCATCCATGTCTTGGAGCACAAACAACCTAGCTTAACTTGCTTCATAACCTTTAAAACGTGGACGAGTTATCACATTGTACTGCTTTGAAGCATAATTCTGACTCGATCTTTGACTTGAATTGCTGAAATAAACTGCCTGAATATTGAATTGTTTGGACTTTAACCTGCTAAACTTTGTTGCATATTTTAGTTTTACAGATTGCTTCAATTTGCAAGTATACAACCTGTTTAATACAACAATCACAGAAGATTGGGATGAATATACTGCCATTGATTGCCCACATCTAATGACAGATTAGTCAATAGAAGATAATTAATTTAAATGGATTGCGTGAATGAAGTACTTTAAACCAATGAATCCAAGTAGAGTGCTAAAGCAATGTTGAAATAGTCAACTGAAATTGACCGGTTTGCACTAACACTATACCTGAAATTTTAAATTAACAAGTCCTGAAATTTAGTAATTGATCAATTGCCAACTAGCTTAACTTCAGTTATATTTACTTGTTTATCTTCATTAGTTCTGCACAACACTTCACACTTTTAGGAAACGTGCACCTTCGCATTTGAACACCCAGTTGCTTGTGTAGAATGACTTCTCAACAAGAAGAACCGATGGGCCAGGCTGAAGATGTCTTCCCAATAGCTAACCCATTGGATAACCCTCCGGAGAGAACTTCCATAACTCTGAATCAGCGGGTGTTTAACCAATTGCGCATCCAGTTTGGCATTGCCGGAGCTGATGCCTTACTGCCGGGGCCAAATGATACTGCAGATAGGCCCCCTCTTGGCTTTATTGCTGTCAATCGCCAAATGTGCTTGAGCGGTGCCATCCCACCTTTTAATGACTTCCTTCAGCAGTTCCTGCTTCGGATATCTATCTCTGCATTCCAATTGCACCCCAACGGCCATGCCATTCTGATGGGGTTATGTGTGCTATTTAGGAGAGTTTTGGACCGATTACCGAGCTTTGGGGAAATCAGCTACTTCTGCTCATTCACAAGAATTAAAGATCATCCCTCTATCGTAGTTATAAGGAGTGCTCGAAACCGCAAACTCATCACTGATCTTCCTGAAAGCGTTCATGGATTTCTAAATCAGTTTTTCTTTGTTCGCTGTCCTCCAGGGTTTTATGCCATCTGGAGAGTAGGAAGTAAGATTTCCTGTTTTTATTTCTCCATTCTTGAGCTTTTCGAAATCTGAGTTGCTAAATGCTAACTTCGCTTCTTTTTTTCTGTTTTAGCACTTCCTCCTCCCTCTAGAGATCCATGCTATAAGCAAATTTTTGAAAGACTGAATGCCGTGGCGGCAGAAGAGAGGAGTATAAAGTTTTTGTTAATTGATGAATTTTTACATCAATTTGGACTCCTTCACCCTTCTCGTTCCACTCAGCTTTGTGAAGTTCCCGATTCTCCAGCGGAGGCTGAAAAGCTTATGCCAAAAGATCCCTCCACTGAAACTTTATTGGTGAAGTGCCCCACTCTCACTGATGTTGCGGGGCCGTCTAGCAATTTGACACTTGCCCCAGTTATCGAAGAGGAAGAACCTCCACGATCTTCCGGGAGATCTGCTGACGAAGGAGTTGAGAAAGCAAGTCCCAAAAAGCATGATGGTGATGATGTTTTTGAGGGGTTGAGTGACCTAATTGTGACTTCACAAGAACTTTTTAAAGATGATGTTTCCAAAACTATCTCTTCTGTAATCGAGGCGACATCTTCTCTACAACAAATGTCAACTCCTCCTACTCAAGTTATCACCACCTCTACTCCACAGAGTGGTCTGTAGCTTGATGCGTGTAGTTTACACATTACACAACACTTAGGATTTTTTAGCACTTGTTTGTGTTTGACTTCTTTTCTCTAAAGGCATTTAAGACTTGTCTTTTTGCCTTTCAGATCCTTCAATGGGGCGTAGCGGCAGCGGCTCTTACTATAAAGACTTTCAGCGCTATGGAGGGCGTGGCAACTATGATTATAGACGCTACCTTATTGGTCCCAGAGAAACCGATGAGCAGAGAGCTGCTCGAAAAGCTAGAGAGAGGAGAGAATATGAAGAGCGTCATGAGAGGATAGATGTGCGACATGAGTCTTCCTCAAGAGGCGATGACTCTCACAAACGTAAAACACATGATGGTCGGGGGAAGAGCCACATTGTTGAGGACCCGAGCAAGCGGGCCAAACCTAGTGAGAAACACGCATCTGCAATATCTGAAAAGTTTGACGCTCCCATCTCTATCGACATTCCTTCCAAATCCCCTGCTCTTGAAGGAAGCGCTATTCAAACACTTCTTAATAGGCCTTCATATTGAAAGGGGCCCACCGACCCTACAGAGCCGATTCCCGAATTGGTGCTTAAAGGGGGTTCGCTTCGATCTTGATTTAGTTCCCATCGATAAAGAAGCCATGTACCAAAATCTTGATGCCGTCAGACTCGATATTGAAAGAATGTCTGGATGGCAAAAGCTTGTTGATGAACTCCAAAGGGTCAATCGGGCCAATATCGAGGCGATGCTAACTATGGAGAACGATAAGTCGGAATGGCAGAAGATTCTTGACCAGCACAACATCGAGATGAAAAACATAACCGAGTATAACGAGAAACTTGAAGCTGAAGTCAAGCAGCTTAAAGACGATCTTACCACCTCTTCTAACACTTACACTCAAAGAGAAGAGGTGCTACAAAAACAAGTGCGGGATGCACATGTTGGCCAAAGAGATGCCGAAGCTAAAGTTGAGAGGCTAGAAGAGGTTGTAGAGAATTACCGCATTGATGTCGCTCAGTTGCGGAGTAAAATGAGCGCCTAAGACATGGAGATTGAAGCGTTAAAAGCTCAACTTGCTAAAACTGAAAAAGAACGAGATGAGGCCATGGCTGGTAAAATCGCAGCTGAAGAATCTATTCAAACCATGGAAGCCAACGTCAGTTCAAATCTATTCGACTTTTACTTGCACAGCGTCTTAGGGCATGGAAGTCTCTCTTTTCTTTGTCCTAAATACGAAATCACCTTGGCTGAAGTGTGGGAAGCTGCTCTCGACATGTTCAAAGGCGCCGGGTATACCGAGGAAGAGCTTGAGGCGCGCTACCTAGATGAGGAAACTCGCGCTGCTCTTGCAAAGGGAAAAGAGCAACTCGCCAGAGTGCGGACTGGGATGGGGGAAGAGGAACGTTCTGAAAAAGAATTACCACCTACTACCTCTGAACGTCCTTTAGTTTCTCCTGGAGTTGACATCACAGGTTCCCGTGCTCATTCCCCGCCTCCTACAAGAACCGGGGTAATTACCCCTACTGATGATGAGGCTTTGGAGGATATTGGAGCTCAAAATTATGAGATTGAACTAACGAAGCAAATATCTTCAGGTAATTTTGACATTGGTCCGATTCAGGTGGATTGCCTGCTTGCTCCTCAAAAGTTTGATGAGCTTCTCGATTACTTCTTGAATCTTGACGAACCCATATCTCCCTTCTTTTGGGGAGATACTAATATTTTTAATTTCTCTTCTTCTGCAGTTGAAACACCAAGTGCTGTGCAAACTTCGCCTCCCCCGGTTATCCCTCCTCCGTCTCTTCAGGTGGCTCCTCCTTCTGCTTCACAGCCCGGGTCACAAGAGGAGCAAATAGAGGCTCTTCATGGCTTAGATGACCCTATCGCTTCGCAAGAGCAGAAAGACGAGGGACATGAGGGAGGTGAGATATCTCCGGAGCGGACTCCTTCTGACGACATAATTTTGTCTGCTCTTGTTACTCCAGGGAGTGAGTCTTCTTCGAAGAGGAGAAAGAAGCACGGAACATCGAAGAGGAGGGGGAAGAAAATCATTGCTACTGAAGAGGAACCGGAAGTTGTACCAGTTGCACCTCCCTCCCCTTCTTCCCTTATGCCTACAGACCGACCTGAAAAGCTAACCATTCGGCCGGGTAAAGGGTCCAAAGGTGGCAAGAAGAAATGAAGATTCCAGCTTTTAGCTTCTTGTCTTTTGCATGTACTGGTCGAGAATTGTGCGGGTATCGGCCCCTGCTTTTTATTTTGAAACTTGTATCTGCAATACAATTGAATAAAATGATCCTTTATTTGTACAGACTCCTGTTTGAATTTGAGAATGCATTTATTATTCATTTTTGCACAAGTTTATTTATATGATATTGCAGCGGGCTTATGGCATGTTGTTTGAGCATTACTTTTGCCGATGTGGCTATACCATATTGTATGTAATTATACCATGTTGCCCCCATACCATAAGCTCGCTGCAATATTTTATACTTCAAGGGGACTTGCACTCTTATTTTCTAAAGAATAATTACTTCATTCTTGAAGAAATCTTTCGTAGAGTACAACTCCCTTCATATAAGTTTTTACGCTTTGTCCTTCGAAGAAATCACTTTTTTCTTTTGCTTATGTACACATTTTACCAAGTGAATTCTTCTATGAGGTAAAGCGGGCCTCTGAAGGATACTTTAACTCTCTTTTTTTTTTAAAACATAGAAAGTTGTACCTCTGAGGAGGGATTTTTCACGTTTCAACACTTGGAAGTTTTATTTCAATCTTGGTGAAACGTGTACCTCCAAAGAGTTGTGCCTCTGAAGAAAGCCTTTTCACGTTTCAACACTTGGAAGTTTTATTTCAATTTCGGTGAAACGTGGGCCTCCGAAGAGGTCTTTATTTTGTTTGCATTTCAACTCTGGTGAAGTGAAATTCCGAAGATCTGCTATTACACTTCAACTCCTGGTGAGATGTGCCTCCGAAGAGGTCTTTATTTTGTTTGCATTTCAACTCTGGTGAAGTGAAATTCCGAAGAGCTGCTATTACACTTCAACTCCTGGTGAGATGTGCCTCCGAAGAGGTCTTTATTTTGTTTGCATTTCAACTCTAGTGAAGTGAAATTCCGAAGAGCGGCTATTACACTTCAACTCCTGGTGAAATGTGCCTCCGAAGAGGTCTTTATTTCGTTTTACATTTCAACTCTGGTGAAGTGGAATTCCGAAGAGCGGTTGTAACACTTCAACTCCTGGTGAAATGGGCCTCCGAAGAGGGCTTTTATTTTGTTTTACATTTCAACTCTGGTGAAGTGAAATTCCGAAGAGCGGTTGTAACACTTCAACTCCTGGTGAAATGGGCCTCCGAAGAGGGCTTTTATTTTGTTTTACATTTCAACTCTGGTGAAGTGAAATTCCGAAGAGCGGTTATAACACTTCAACTCCTGGTGAAATGGGCCTCCGAAGAGGGCTTTTATTTTGTTTTACATTTCAACTCTGGTGAAGTGAAATTCCGAAGAGCGGTTATAACACTTCAACTCCTGGTGAAATGGGCCTTCGAAGAGGGCTTTTATTTTGTTTTACATTTCAACTCTGGTGAAGTGAAATTCCGAAGAGCGGTTGTAACACTTCAACTCCTGGTGAAATGGGCCTCCGAAGATTGCCTGGAAGTTACTCTCTAATGGTTGGAGGGTCATGACTCCTCCAATCTTTTTTGGTTGAGTAGAGAACTTTCTTTTTTTTACGGCATATGCTTCGTTAGAGGTCTTTATCCTCCGAAGAGTTGTGCTTCCGAAGAGGACTTTAGTTGTTCCTTGTCCACTTGCTTACGCCTTTTCAGTGATCCTCTATTTATTTATTTTTATTATTATTATTATTTTTTAAGCTTGCACTCCCTTCTCTTACAAGTAGCTTGTTTAATCCAAAGAAGTGTACTTCATTGCTAGGCCAGTTCACGAGAACGGACATAAGCTTCTTAATTGGATGTTTGTTTGTTCAAACTTCTCAATTTATTAGCTAAGGCCCGTTTTCGGCGAAATCATTGACCGTTCAATTGAAGCACTTCTTATCTAGGATTTAAGCTCGGGAATTTTGCGACTTGGAATTTGTTTGTTGAATGATAACAAGAATCACTTGGTCTTGTAATGTGCAAGTTTTGTTTTCGTAGCCTGCAAAAATTTAAATCGACATTTCAGTAATACATTCAATGTACTTTTCATATCGAAAATAAAGCAAACAAGTAATAATGATAAGGAACACAAGATTTATAGTGGTTCGGCCAAGAATTTGGGCCTACATCCACTTTATAGTCTTTCATTATTCACTTGCATCGGTTTTACAATCGCTTTCAATTACAGGAATCATACATTCATAATTCTTTTTACAATATTTTAACAAAGCTATCAAGTAAAGTATGGACGCAAGTGATTGTTGTTCCAAGCTCTTGGAATTTGATCTCCTTCGGCAGTAGTGAGTTTGAATGTGCCGTCCAGAAGCTTTTGACCTATGACATATGGTCCTTCCCAATTTGGCCCAAACACACCTGTCGCTGTCATAATTCTCTTTAGGACTAGATCTCCAATTTCAAAGCTGCGTTGGCGAACTTTGGAATTGAAATGTCTGGCTATCCTTTGCTGATGAGATGCGATTCTGAGCTCAGCCTCTTCTCTTTTTTCATCAAGGAGATCTAGTGCCTCAAGCTGTAGTTTCTCATTCTCCGCTTGATTGAAATGGATTCTTCTATGTGAAGGGACCTCTGTTTCTACCGGAATCATTGCCTCTGATCCGTATGCCAATGAAAACGGAGTATGCCCAGTCGCAGTTTTGTGGGTAGTTCTGTATGCCCATAGTGCTAGCGGTAGCTTATCGACCCAACCACTTTTTGCTCTTTCAAGTTGCTTCTTGATGGTTGACTTGATAATTTTATTTACTGCTTCCACTTGCCCGTTTGCCTGCGAATGGGCTACTGCTGAAAAGCTTTTTCGGATTTTGAATCGTTTGCAAAAATCTTGGAATTCTTCACTTTCGAACTGAGTACCATTGTCTGTAATTATTTTTTGAGGCACACCGTATCTGCAAATGATACTTTTAGTCACGAAACTTATCATCTTTTTTGAGGTGATAGTAGCCAGTGGTTCAGCTTCTGCCCACTTAGTAAAATAATCTACAGCAACAATGGCATACTTAATTCCAGATTTGGCAGTTGGTAACAGTCCTACAAGGTCTATCCCCCATATTGCAAACGGCCATGGACTGACCATCTATGTGAGTTCAGTGGAAGGAGCTCTAGGGATTTTGGCGAATCTTTGGCATCTGTCACATTTTCGGGAATAGTCTGCTGCATCTCGATTAATTTCTGGCCAAAAATATCTGTGTCGGAGAATCTTTTTCGCTAAAGTTTGACCACCTAAATGATCACCACATTCTCCCCCATGCACCTCAGCTAGGATTGTTTTGGACTCTTCCCTGGATACACATCGAAGTAACAGCATTGAGAATCCCCGTCTGTATAACTAGCCATCCTGGACTACATAGCGAGAGGCTTTCCTCAGTAGCTTCTTTCATTCTTTTGAATTTTCCGGTAAAGATCCATTGAGCAGATATTCTGTTATTGGAGTCATCCATGATTCTTGCTCTTGAGACATGCCCATGATCCAATAAATATCCATCTCATCAATGCTCGGAGTCGACAGGACCTCCACTGGAGTTAACCCCAGAAATTGAGCTTCGCCTGTGCTAGAGTACTTTGTGAGAGAATCTGCTTTCATGTTTTCTTCTCGAGGAATGTGACTTATCATGTAATGATCGAAATCACCCAGGAGTTCCCAAGCCTTTGACAAGTAGGCGGGCAGATTCCCCCCTTTTGCTTGGAATTCCTTTTTGACTTGGCATACAATGAGCTGAGAATCACTGAAGATCTGTAACGCTCGGATGTTTAGTTCTTTAGCAATCCTTAAGCCAGCAATAAGGGCTTCGTATTCTGCTTCATTGTTTGTTGAAGGAAATTCCAATCTTAGTGCATAGCACAATGATCGACCTTCAGGGGTCTCAAGTACAACTCCGGCTCCAGAACAGTAGTCGTTTCTCGCGCCATCGACATATAACTTCTATTGGATTGGGGAATCGTCTATCGTTTCCTCCTCACTATTACCCTTATCTGTGAATTCTGCGATGAAATCCGCTAAAGCTTGTCCATTGATCGGTTTTCGGGGATGATAAGTGATGTCATATTGACTGAGTTCAATATTCCACTTTAGAAGACGACCCGAAGCCTCAGGGCGAAACAGGACTTGCTTTAAAGGTTGATCAGTGAGGACTCTGATAGGATGAGCTTGGAAATATTGCCTCAACTTCCTAGATGCAATTAGTAGGCAATAGGCGAGTTTTTCCAACTTAGAGTAATTCATCTCTGCCCCAGTGAGTCTTTTGCTGATATAGTAAACTGGATGTTGAATCCTCTTGTCTTCTCGTATCAGCGCTGCACTTAAAGCATGAGATGATACTGCCAAGTATATAAGAAGATCCTCGCCATCGCCAGGCCTAGAAAGTATTGGAGGCGTTTCCATATGGCGAATCAATTCATCAAAGGCTTTTTGGCATTCGGGAGTCCAATCGAAGTTTTTCTTTCCTTTCTTTAGGGCGTCAAAGAATGGGATGCATTTATCTGTGGCTTTGGAAATGAACCGACTCAAGGCGGCGACTTTTCCATTGAGACTTTGCAATTCCTTCTTTATTCTAGGAGCTTTGACTTCCTTTAAGGCGGTAATTTGAGCTGGACTTGCCTCAATGCCCCTAGCGCTCACGATGAAACCTAAAAACTTGCCGGATTCCACTCCAAATGAACATTTTAAAGGATTGAGCTTCATTCCGTATTTTCGGAGGACTACGAACATGTCTGCTAAGTGTTCTATGTGATCCACTGCTTTCTTAGACTTTACTAACATGACATCGACGTAGACTTCCATAGTCTTGCCCAATTGCGGTTTGAACATAGCATTAACAAGTCTTTGATATGTTGCCCCTGCATTCTTCATCCCGAAGGGCATAACTCTGTAGCAGTAAAGACCAACGTCGGTGATAAAGCTCGTGTCCTCCTGATCTGGCTCATGCATCATGATCTGGTTATATCCGGAGTAGGCATCCATAAAAGATAATAATTCGTGTCCCGCTGTTCCGTCAACCAGTTGATCGATCCTGGGTAATGGGAAGCAGTCTTTGGGGCAGGCTTTGTTTAGATCTGAAAAATCGATGCACACTCTCCATTTTCCGTTGGCTTTCTTAACCAGCACTGGATCTGAAACCCAATTCGGATAGGTAGATTCTTTGATAAAATTATTCTCCATGAGCCGATCAACTTCTTCTTTTAACTCTGCCGACCTTTCTGGACCTTGAGTTCTCCTTTTCTGCTTCACAGATGTAAATTTTGGATCAATATTTAGAGCGTGTACTGCAACTTCTGGGGATATTCCGCACATATCGGCATGAGTCCAAGCAAAAACATCCAGATTTGCCTTTAAAAAAGATATTAAGATATTCTGAATTGACACATTAAGTTGTGAACCCACATTCAACACCTTGTTTGGGTCCTTTGGGTCAACAGGTACTGGTATTGTCGTTTCCACTGGTACCACTCTATTCTCCCCTGCACTGACTTTTCTAGGATCCATCTCTTTCCTTGCTCCGCTGTGCTTGCCAGTGCAGGGTCCGCCCTGTAATTGCTACAAGGCTTGTTCTTTGATGCGGACTGGGGCTGCCGCATCCTTTCCCATTTCTCTTTTTCTGGTTTCTCGTAGCTCTGTTAGATAACATTCCCGCCCCGCATTTTGATCCCCTTTTATAACTCCCAATCCATTATCTGTGGGAAATTTAATGGTGAGGCACCATGGGGCCAAAACAACTTTGAATGCTGCGAGATAAGCATTATAAGCAGAAAATTCGTCGACAATCTCAAAAGTTTGCTTGCGGACCACTTTTCTCTCTCCTTCTCCAAGTTCCACAAACAAATCAACGGTTCCTATCGGCTGTTTTGGCTCCCCAGTGAAGCCAGCGATTTTCTGCGATGAGGCTTGCACATCAGCCATAGGGATCTTCATTTGGTCAAATGTTTTCTTGAAGAGGATACTGCAGGATGCGCCACAATCAATGAGAACTCTTCTGACAATAGCTGGCCCGATACCAGCCGAGATGACAAAGGGATCCAAGGTAGGAGCTTCAATACCTGCGGAATCCCTGGCTCTGAACACAATATCATCATTGAAAGTTCTTTGTTGCTTCAGGGGCATAGCACCTTCCAAAATGAATACATCTTCCTCGGTCGGTACATACTTCAAAGCTCGGGTATACCTTTCCATCTCACCCTAGCTCCTACCTGCTGGGTGAGGTCCTCCCGTAATGACATTGATAACAGGCCTTCCGGATTCATGCCCTGCAGTCTTTTCACCTGTCCTGGGTTGATGAGCAGGAGCTCGTTGCCCCTGACTGGTCGAAGCGGGATTGCTGCTATTCTTTTCCACAAATTGCTGCAGCTTGTTTTCCCTTATCAATTCTTCAATCAAATTTTTCAATTGGCGGCATTCATCGGTATCATGACCGGGTTGATTATGGAAGCGGCAAAACTTTCCGCTTTGTACTGCTTTTTTCCCGGTTCTCAGAACGGGAGGTTTAGGATAATCAACAGAATCTTTAGTGGCAAGGTATATACGCTCCGGCGTATCTGATAAAGGAGTATATTCCGATGGTTTGAAGGAACGAGGCTTCTTCAGATTTTTCTGTTTCTTTCCATCGTTATTCTCCCTTTTCTGTCCTACAGATTCACTCTTGCGTGGAGCAGCAATGTTAACTTCAGCTTTTTCTAACACTGCCTTTACCGGTACAGGACGGCTTTCCAGGCGTATGAACTCATCTGCTTTCTTGTAGAATTTTTCAAGGGAATTTGGTTCCTTCATGTTAAGCCATTTTCCAAATTCGCTCGACTTGTCGATGGCCCTCATCAGATAAGTCAAGATCATCCGTGGTTCTGCATTGTCTACCTCGGCCAGCGCTATATTAAAGCGATTCAGGAAAGATCTGATAGTTTCACCCGGATTCTGCTCTAAACTTGACAACGACATAATATCTTTGGCTTTTGAAGCGTATAGTCTGAACTGCTCCTTGAATTTCCGGGTTAAGTCAGAAAACTGATCGATAGACCGGACTGGCAGCTTGGTGAACCAAAGCAGAGCTACACCTTCCAGGTATACAGGAAAATATCAGCACTTTATTTCATCAGAAGCTCTGGCACCTGTCATGTGCCAATCATACTTATACAAGAATTCGTTCGGATCACTTGTTCCTTTGTAAGCTGGGATAGTTGGAGGGACGAACTTCCTTGGGAACTCAGCCTTTAAGATTCTTTCGGTAAACGGGGTTTTACTTGGAGCAAAACCCCATTCCTTCTCATCTTCATTCCTTTGCATGCTTTCCTTCATGATTTGTCGAACCATTTCAGAAAGATATCCCTCATCATTTCGAGCTCTAGATCCACCAATTTCAGGAAATGTCTGCTCAAAGGGGCTGGCAGCCCTCTCAGGAATGTTTCTTTCTTCATCCTCATGAATGTTGCCCGCAAAGTTCCTTTCATTACCCGTTGGTTGACGGTTTACCCCAAGCAAGTCATTCAACTTATTCAAAATTAGGGCATTTTGGGCGTTCTGAGCTTCCAATTGTGCACTTTGGGCATTTATCTGCTGGTTCATCCCTAAGATTACAGCATCCAACTCCGCTTTTGTAACCCCAACAGTTGGAGTGGCTTGATTAGGTACTGGGGAAGCGGAGGTTCCCTCTTGAGCATTTCCAGATCTAACAGATCTACTCTTTCTCCCCGGAGCCATGATTTCGGATAAACTTCTAGTCTTCAGAGAGGTTACTTCAGCAAACTTTCGTGGAGCAATGATGACGATTTGCCTGAGTTCGATTCTCAGTGAAAGCACCAAAAATGTTAACGCTAAAATTTGAACGCTAACACCCCGGTGTATGAAGTGTAGTTGTGAAAGCACCACCCGATGATTTGGGAGCAGAGTATAAGCAGAAAATCATAGAAAAAAACAGTGAATAACAACGATTTTATAGTGGTTCGGCTCAAGGCAAGCCTACGTCCACTTTAATTCTCTTTATTGCTAAACCGATTACAACTTTACAACAATCTTCAATTACAATTATGACGAGACAAACAACTAGAACTTTGGTAGAGAAGAATTCTTCGAATCCATGTAGATGGCGTTAGGTTTTCCCTTGAAGTTAGTTGAAATGTCTTTCGAACTTGAAGTGTCGGGTGAGTTGAGAATTCAGCAGAGTATTGGCACTTGAAATGATTGGCCAAAAGGTCCCTTGAATGTTGGAGATGGCCATGTATTTATAGGAGTTTTCAGCCCTGAGTCGTGAGTCGTGTTCGACTCATACTTGACTCGTGGTCGAGTCAAATTAGGTCGTGGCCGACTCATCGAACCAAGCCCTTGGTTTCTCCATGGCCCATTCCTTTGTTGGATTTTAAGCTAAGTCCTGAGTCGCTTACGAGTCAATCCTCATTGGCATAGGCACTGTGGCAATGGACTACGACTCAATGGCTTTAAGTCGTGGACGAGTCATTCTGAGTCATGAGTCGTTAAGTCGTTAACGACTTATCAGGTAGCGGTATATAGGTGAAGCGACTTAGGGACTTATCTTCTTAGGTCGTCAATCCTCTTGAGTCGTTTCTTATGATGAGTCGTGGACTTGTTGAGTCGCTGAGGCGATAGTCTTGATGAGTCGGTAATGCACTGAGTCGGCCTGCCTTGTGAACCGTTAACCCCTTGAGTCGTCCTATCCCTCTAAGTTGCCTTGAGCCTTAACTCGTCAGCTAACTGAGTCGCTACCAGTTGAGTCGGTAATGCACTGAGTCGGCCTGCCTTGTGAACCGTTAACCCCTTGAGTCGTCCTATCCCTCTAAGTTGCCTTGAGCCTTAACTCGTCAGCTAACTGAGTCGCTACCAGTTGAGTCGGTAATGCACTAAGTCAGCCTGCCTTGTGAACCTTTAACCCCTTGAGTCGTCCTATCCCTCTAAGTTGCCTTGAGCCTTAACTCGTCGGCTAACTGATTCGCTACCATTTGAGTCGGTACCTTCCTTAAGTAGATGAGTCGGTCTAGTCCTTAAGTAGATGAGTCGTTGAGTAAAACGAGGTTAACATAGGGTACCTGCCTTTTCTTGATTTTCTTTTGTGCTCTTGGAGCACCTAAATATTGCTTTAATTCAGTTAACTCCAAACTTATACACCTATTTGAGCTGTTTGGAAGTTCTTATTCGAGAAGCTAAGCTTCCCTCTTTGAGTGCTAGAATTCTCCACATCTTGGCTAGCCTTATGATATTAAGTGAGAGACTGGATAACTAGTTGTATCGTATTCGACCATTCCTTAATAGCTTAACCACTAATACTATTAACAAAACAAAGGAGTGGTAGAACCAATTCTTCTACAATAGATTTCATTCCCCTAATATCAAGGGAACTTTCTCTGTTTTTGATAAGTTTCCATTTTCTATCATAGATTTCATTCCCTTAATATTAAGTGAGTTTTCCCTTTAGATCGCGCTTCTAAGCAATCAAGCTCTGTCGTCGATGGCATTGTCAAATCTTTGACTCTGGCATCCAAGAGCATGGGTGATAGACTCACACTTTTGATGGAAGCGAATCTCTGTAAATATTCCCTGATTTGGATAACCACATAATACTTGGAGAACCTCTGATGATCAAATGGAATGCTAAAAAAACGATCCTTGCTTATCAATAATTGAAATGCTTTCTCTACTTCCTTTCCAGTTCAATTTGAATTTTCTGGTAAGTTTTTACAATTTACATGGAATTTTTGATTTTATTATCTTGTAAACGTCTATTTATGATTTAGGATCATCTGCTCTCATTACTACTCCCTAAGAGAAGAAGGCTAAAGATGATGCTCACATCTTAGCCGAATCGAGTAAACTCATTCTTATTGAGGATTATATTGCCAAGCCGATGAAGGTGCTTAAAAGGAAAGAAAGCACTAGCGCTATTGCTAATATTCCACTTCCTCCCTTAAGTAATAGGTCTAAGCTTGTAGGTTATTATACTCGTTTTGTTATGGTAAAGGAGGTACATATGAATATTGATTCAAGCCCAGATGTTGCAAATTTGGATTCTCTTAGGCATATAGTTCAAAAATCATTTGAGGTGGCTCACTCTTCGGGTCCCCTCCTATACTTTTCTCTTCTTGATTCTCCAACGGTATATGTGATAAGCTTGGACTATTTCCTTCTTCAAATTATTCTCTTCCTTGGAAAGTTTAAGCTCAAACTCATGTGATGAATTTTGATGATCTTCTTCGATTGGCTGCCCAATCTCCTTCTTTGGTCTCTCTCAGTCCACCCCAGCCTTCGATCTATTCTAAGGACCATCTTTCATCATTATTAAACAGCTCTTATCGGTACGCATTTCCTTCTGTTTGGTTGAACTAGGCTTTTAGCTCTGTAAATCCTATTCTTACTTAGGCTTATTATTTATTGCAAGTGACTAAGCTATGTCTTCCTTCCAGTGGCTTCTTAAGAGCCCTCTAATGAAGTGGTCGAGCTTAAGGTACAAATCTCCTTGCTTAAGAACAGTATAATTGATGTCATTACAGCAAGAGACGAGGCTACTTTTGGAAAAGGAAAACTCACTTCCTTCCTTGATGAGGAAAAGAAAGCTAAACATTTATTGGATGAAGAAATGAAAGCACTGAAGACGGATCCTGGTAAGGCCACCAAAGTGTAGGTAAATCTAATAGACACGAATAAATATTTAAATGATAGGTTGAAAAGAAAGAGTGATATCCTAACTTATTCAAACAATATTTTCAAGAATGCCAAGGAGAAAGACTAATTTTTCTTAATAACGCTCATATTAAGATTTCCGAGAAGTGCTACGAAAATGCTTTGTTCGTGGCATATGGCAATAACATCCAAAAATGCCTAGATTTAGACTTTTCTTCCCTTCTAGATTGGAATGAAAGATTTAAAAGAAAGTTTAGCATCACATTAAGGAGAGCTCAAAGGTCACTTCAAAAAGAGTTTCCCATTGAAGAGAAGGTCGGTTCTAAAAAGTTATTCACTTTTGATGACCCCCTACTTGAAGAGGAGACAAATTCCAAGGAGGAAGAAGACAATGAAGATGATAATTTTGATGATGATGATGGTGATGGCCATGATGACGATGATGGTGGCAATGGTGATGGAGGGGTCCTTCAAGACCAAAAGGTGGAGGAAATGGATCAGGAAATGCCAACTTAGACTTATCTGCACATGATACAGGTTTTACTGAATTTCCTAATCCTCAAGGTGATATAAGGAAGGATACCCCCTTCAAAAGGCAGTGTAACCTCAAGTCATCAGCGTAGAGGAATAACTCAAGTTTTAACTTCCCAAGTTCCAATCCCTTGGGTATGGAATTCGTCATCTAACTATTTAAACTTTCCAAGTGGTCTTTAGTTAATAAATTCATTATCTTATTTAAGTAGAAGACCAAGTATTATTATGAGACTTTATATGAATAGAGTCAAAGGGAGGTGCGTCGTTTGCATAGAGAAGTTGATAGATTAATTGATGAACTTAATAACCTTTCAGACATGTACAAGCACTTCTTTCCTAGTGTTGTGCGGTTAAATTTCTTTAAGGAAAAAATAATCTGCCCCTCGTTTGAAAAGAGCTCGCCTTCATTGGGAAAAAATTATTAGAGAGAGTAAAGAGTTAATGACTTTTTTCTAGATGCTTATTGATGATATGGAAGCCCTCATAGAGTTCTTCTATAGAATTTATTCTAGGAATATCCTCATTAACTTTTCTTTCTTGGGGGAAAACGTGGGGTCTTGATTAAATGTCTTCATAAAAGATATTTAGACGACCATGGTAGCGACCCCCATCCTGGGGCTTGTTGGAACCTTCCAAGGCTTACTTGTTTTCCCCTCTTTCCTAATACTCTTCTTCCCGATAAGATTAAGTATAGCAAAGAGAGATTCATTTTTGAATTTTATAAGGGACTGATATTGTACGAATCTTAATGATCGTATGATCATATTGTATGATTCAAGTAGTTTATAAAATTTATCACTTTCTTTCTTTGCTTTTAGTTTATTTTCATATATTTTACAGATTAAGAAATCCTCAAGTAGTCCTATTCCATGGGAACTCATGAGCAAATTTATCAAGTTAAAGAGGGATTTTAAAGAGAAGTCGTTAACTCTCAAAACATTTTAGTTAGCAAACATTATTTTCTTAGAGATCTATAGGAAGTTTACACATGATTCCCCTTACTTTCATTTTGATATCTTGGGTGATGAAAAGGAAAAAATACATTTGAAAGTCGAACTTACGCTAAATTGTTATGTGGTCACACCAGTCCTCCAGCCGAGAAATGAGACTATCATCAATTCCCTCTAGTTAATACCCTTGATGGGATTAGAGCATATTTTGATTCTATCCTTAACTTATCCATTGGGTCATTTAAAAAGGCCAAAACTGCTGATTCAAAATTTTAAGAGTTAATTATATAATACATTGATGTAATTTTGAATTTCTTAACTTGTAAACCTTTTTTAATAAATAAAATACTTTATGTGTATTGTGTAGAATAAGCTAGTATATGATTTTTGTTTGATGATAATAAACATATATATATATATATATATGTTCATTTAAATTTATTTGTTATTGTACTATTTTATTTTTCACATAATTAAATAAATATTTGTTGAATAAAATAAATAACACATAATTCGTATTCAAACAAATATTTTATTACCAATTCGAATAGTACAAATTTCAGCTCTCACTACATTTACAAAATTTCAATTACAAAATAAATTTCACTTTACAATTTAAATCTCAATACATATTCACTCAACACTTGTATTTTTATCTTCAACTATGTTCCAGTCTAAATCCAGCATCTGAGCTATCTGCAAATAAACACCAACGCGGTAAAATTGAAAAAGAAAATATTTTGTAGTGCAAATTAAAGTGTGTGTTTTTGAAAATGTTGTTTGCCTCAGTTATTTGGTTTGTTCGTCATTTATTTCTTTTGAATTCATCTACACAAACAACTTGTGACATGCACAGTCTATTACTATACGCGCCACAAGGCCGTGCACATCGATATACACTTGCGTGTTAAAACTACAGGGACAGGTGAGCACAAGGTCAAACTCGAGTCAAAGCTGGATTCAATTCAGGTGCAATACAAAAAAAAATGTAGAAAAGCTCCAGTCTTCAAAGGGAACCGATCAATATGCAGTAAACATAGGGTGCCACGCCAACAAGAATACAAGCTACTGGACATAGAACTCCAAGCAAATAGTGATAGTGATCAAGTGCAGGCACACTCATAACAAGACAATCAAACAAGTAAACATACTCGAGTGGACTTAAGGTAGATGGATTCAGTGCATATGCAAGTGCAGTAACATATACACAGTTACATATATACATATGTATAAGCATGTATACACATATCAATTCAGAGGCTTAGAAATTCATACAGCAACATATAGTGCACATGTATAAAGTGATGTGCAAAGAAGCAGGAACTCCACATGATACATGACATGAGAACATGCCAGTGCAACATGAAGATCAAGTACTCAAAGAAACCAGACATAAATGCATGCAGTCAGTTTTTAACATTCACCGGACCAAAACCAAGGCCAACCACAAGCCAGATTCAGAACAACAAAGACATCATACTTGATCCAGA
Source organism: Allium cepa (assembly GCA_030765085.1). Taxonomy (NCBI): domain Eukaryota; kingdom Viridiplantae; phylum Streptophyta; class Magnoliopsida; order Asparagales; family Amaryllidaceae; genus Allium; species Allium cepa. The sequence continues at coordinate 33,781,514 of CM060929.1, forward strand.
TAGTGGTGAACACAATGTAGTTTATTCGATGCATAAACCTACTTGAATAACAAGACAACAAGACCACCATACATGAAGACCACCATACTTCACTTAATAGAATCACACTACAGTCTCAACTGACCAGAACTGAGGCACACAATGGTACAAGATAGAAGGACAAAGACTTCAAAATGCATAAGAACTAGGCTTACAAACGCATATCAGTACATATGGATATGCATATAGTGCAACCCGAAGCATATGCAAAGCTATGCCAGAGAATCACACTCATGGACACACAATATATACATACATATGCACAAGTACATGAAGTATACAAGCATTCAAATGATACCAGTTATCATAAAAAAAAAGAATACAACATGGAATAGCGGAACATGATGAACACAACAAAGGTACCAGACCGGTCGAGGCATGAAATCAATGAAGCAGTGGAACAAGGCTACACTCTACATGCAAACAAATATATACATGACACAAGGCTAGAAATTGTACTTAACTAAACCAAAGCAAGAACAAGTCAACATGAATTAAGCTACAGACATGACAACAGCAACAGTTCAGTTTTAAGTTGTAGTTCCGAAATAAGGAGCAGTTTGGAAAAAGAAATGATCAAGCCGAAAAAGTCAATTTTTATCTCGCGGTAGATAATATGATGAACACGAATTAACCAAGTCAATTATCTCAAGAATTCAAAGTGCCAATGTCATAGAAAGACATGAACAGGAAACAAATTCAAATGCGAGAATAGAACGGATCTAAATCCAACCGAATATGAAATGAAAAGGTCAAAAATAAATACCATCGTCCGATTAAAAAATCATGGCCAAGTAAATTCATGATGATTCAAATGAGAAATATACAAATGTAAATTTAGGGATTCAATCCCTATAAATACCCAACAATCATCATCATCAAAGGCAACATTCGAGTTCAAGACTAAAATCAGTGAGCATACTTACTTAGAACAAATCAGATATCAAATCACTAAAACCGAATCAAGGTCGAGCAAAATCGAAATCGAAAAAGAAAGTCACGTACCAATTTCATTCAACGAATCAAAGCCAGGAGCAATTGACAAAGCAAAGGCATACATCAATCGATCAACTACTAGGTGGCAGTTTAATTATACATAAACCCTAGATTTTGCGTTGAAGAAAAGCAAAAAAGGGAAAGGTCAACTTTCTACTCGAAGGAAGAAAAGAAACTGTCTTCATTTGTGACTAACAATTATGGACCTATAAAAACAAATAGGTCACAAAAATCTTTCCTTTTGTAGGTATGGTGGCAGTTTAAGGAACAACAATAGCGTTACTTGGATTCTGGCTGTTCCAGGCACATGATAGGCGATAAATCAACGTTCCTTAGCCTAGAAAAGTACAATGGTGGAAGAGCCAAAATGGGGAACAAACGATGCATTAAATGTTGAAAATCTGCACCATAATTTGATTTCAATCGACAAGAAAGAGGAAAGGTGATCATTGGGAAAATTTAAAAATCATGCTGCCAAGAACACAGTGGTAAGAGATATTGCCTTGTGTTGGTTGATGATTACTCTAGACACACGTGGGTATACTTCTTTATCCTACCGCTTCAAGACATTTATGTTCTCTGCTTGCTTGTGTACAAGTTTTCAATCAAATCCTTAAGGAATCACATTTTAAAAGCTTTAAAATGATTATATTTGTTGCACACCTCACGGTTTGGTCTATGAAATCCAATTTATGATAACTGTGATTTAAATGGGTATTCAAATGCAGATTCTACTAGTAGTCTAGTTGATAGAAAAATTACTAGTGGAATATGTTTTATGTAGGGACATTCATAAGCTGCATCATATTATCAGATAAAATATTTGCATAATTTTCAGTTAACTGATTTTCAATTGGCGGATGTTTTTTTCATAAAACCCCTTCTAGAATATAGATTTTGTTGACTTCGTTTCAGATTAGACATTTTAGAAATTTGATTCTATATTTATTTTTGGATTTGATCTTAAATGAATACATTAACTAATCTGACTCCCTACAAATTATCAAAAAGAAAAATAGTTACTGAAAATTGTATTGAGTGTTGATATTTATGATAGTTATGATAAAAATTTAAACAAAATTAATAATAGCTTTGATTGGTAAAAATTCCATAACCTTCTTTATTTCTATCATATTTCTACCGACCATCACTCATCAAAATCCAATGTAGTATGTCAGTTGTTGTATTTAAAATGGTCAATTATTCATTTTGTTTAAATTAATTAGCAGTAAATTTATCTAAAGCATTCACTCTCGTTTAAATATCCTCACGGTTATGTATGGATGAATTACTTAGAATCTTTGATTATGTGTTTTTATGCTCATTTAAAATTCCTCACGGTTATGCATGTATGGAACACATATCAAAATTGATTATTGAATAGACGAGTTGATTCTAATCACATTTAAAAGTCCTCATGATTATGCGTGGTTAGAAGATTTGTGAAATTCATTTTTTTAATAAAATTTAAAGAATACTACCAATCTCATTAAAAAGTCCTAACAGTTATGCATGGTTAGTAAGTATTTAACAAATTCCTGTTATAAATCTACCACAAATATACACGACTATATGGTTTTATATGCCGACATCACCCATATCACTCAGAAGTGGAATATACGCCTAACAGAGTATTTACGATTTTTTTTTACTTTTTATTGAAATTTAATATTTATACTCAATTGGTATTAATATTTTATTAATGTCTATCATTTTATCTCTATTTTTGAAATACTATTACTCTTTTGCTAATAACAAAAGAGGTAGAGAAAAGTTAAGATTTTGGCAAATAAATCGAAATGTTTTATATTGAATATGCTCATTTTTTTGCATATTTTCCATGCATATGTGAAGAAAGAGCTTTGGTGTAGAGGGAGCATTCAAATAAAGAGAGCTAATGGAATTCTTCATGATACATTTAATAGAGTCTAAAATTTTAATATATGTTTGTAATCATCAAAAGGCAGAGATTGTAGAATATGCTAGTATATGATTTTTGTTTGATGATTATATATATATATATATATATATATATATATATAATTGTGTGTGTGTGTTTAAATGTATTAGTTATTGTAATATTTTATTTTTCACATAATTAAATAAATATTTGTTGAATAAAATAAATAACACATAATTCATTCAAACAAATATTTTATTCAAACAAATATTTTATTACAAATTTGAATAGCAAAAAAGGGAACGGCCAACATTCTACTCAAAAGAAGAAGAGAAATTGTCTTCATTTTCTATTTAGGATGAACAATATTAAGGAGACGTCTTCTTTTATTAACAATTGGGCCGGTCTACTTTATTGTATTTGGGCTTTAGTGATTATATAGGGTTTTGTTATTTTGTTTTTATTTTATTGTGTAATTTTCATTTAAATTTGTGTAACTCTCTAGTCATGTGACTAAGTTACGAAATATGGTGGTGTAGTTCAAGAATTCGCAGCTTAGTGGCTGAGTTGAGATAGGATTTTGAACGTAGAGTTAGGTTAGTCATTAATGGGCATCGCACGTTTACGTGTGTGAGCGTCTGACTACTTAATTTTTAGTACAAACCTTTTGGCAGCACGTAGGCAGGGTTTTGCCAAAGCTGGGTAAATTTATGGGCGATATCTTCTTTATTATTTATTGTTATTTTTTTATTTCTGTATTAATTATTTTATTATTAGTATCATCCTATTCACCCACCCTCTAGGGTGAAAACGATCCTACATATTGATTTCTTTTCCTGCTAGGAAAAATAAATGACACTCGGGTCTAGTGGATCGGATATACTTACTTGAATTGATTCTATTAAAGATAGGCTTAGGGAAGATCGCTAAAATAAACCCTCTTCTTAAGGAACTTTGGCTTTATGATTTACGGATATTTCGGATGCCCGAGAATGACATGACAAATATTACAAGTTAAGATCTACGTTTAGTAGTTTTAAAGAGATGACCTCTAACTTAGAGAAGCAAATTAAAGAAAAGAATAGGAGAATCCAAGTGCTAAAAGGGAAGATAGATATAATTTTCCAGTTTGGATCTTTTATTTAAAGTATTGAAGTTGACATGGAAATTTCACGATTACACCAAAAGGTTATGGATCTCAAATTGGAGTTATTGAAAAGTCAAGCATTTTGCCAACCTTTAGAACTTATCGCGAGTGGAGGTGAATCAAACCTTCCCACCCCTATCCTTTTGATTGGTCAAGAAAAGTTCTATGCTTTGTTAAACCCTCCTAAGAATTTAGATGATGGCGAAATCGCCATGTGGTGCTAAAGATTTAGATTTGAATGTATTTAATTTTCGAACAAGAAGTGGAGTGATAAGGTTTTTACTTATCTTAATACTTATGAAGCTAAGGTCGATAAACTTGAGCCTGAAAAACATGATTTCACATGGGAGATCGAGAAACTAGGAGCAAGACTCAACTTTTAAATGGAGTCAATAAAATGCTTGATGGTGCATTAAAAATTCAAATCGATTCGATGGACGATGCAGATGCCATTCGAAAGAAAGAAAATAAATTTAAACAACTTCTAGATGTGGCAATTCGTCATATAACTGATTCTTCTTCAGTTGCTAAAGATCAAAATAGGATGGTTCAAGAGTTTGACTCTTAGAAAAAAGTTATATGAACAAATTTTAAATCGAATTCTCTTATTTTTCTAATATTTTGCTTTTACAGTTCTTGTACGCAATGTATTAAATGGAAAATAAACTTATACCTGAATAATCGATATTCTATTCTTTACTTTTGACTGAGATTTGTAATTAGCTTTCCAGTTTCAATCTGGTGCTTTGTAGTAGTTTTGAGCATTATCTGCCTTTTTGCATTTTGAGCCTTTAACATATAAGCCAATAATCTGCTAGTTAAGTGAATTAGAAGCCTTGTCGATTGAGCATTCAGAATTTTAGTTAATATAAAGACCATAACTTCAATCTTGATGTAAGAGTCTATTTCCTCATTAATAGACATCCAATAGTTTGCTTTATAGTGGAGATTCCTATTATTTTAATAAGAAAGTTCAATATAATCATAATAGGCATCGAACTCGATTTGATTGCCATAATAGGTAATAATTTTGATTGACTCATGAACGAAAGACCAGAGAACCATCCAGCGTAATAATTTAAATAAAAGACTAGAAAATCATTTGGAAATAATGACACTTGAATCGAAGCCCAGAAAATTATCTGGCGATAATTATAATCTAAATTGAAGACCAAAACATTATCCAATAATTATAACATGAATAGTAGACCAGAAATCCATTCTAGCAATAAAAGTTTATTAATAGAAGAATGGAAAATCATGTAATAATTATCTAAATAGAATATCAGAAAATCATCTAGTAATTATCTTAGTGGAAGACCAAAAAATCCATATGGAAATAATAATCTAAATAGGAAACCAGAAAATCCATCGGGCAATAATAGAAGACCAAAAAATACAGCAAGTAATAATATTTTCTTTTGCGATAACAGAGAATTTCAGCCTTCTTTGAATCATGATAGCTCATACATGATAGATCTTCCTCTAGAAGATTGCTTGATTTCTTCTTTGGAGCACAGACGGCTTATTTTTGATTGATCTTCCTCAAGAAGAGTGCCTCGACCCTTCTATAAGATTGAGTTTGATTTTCTTTTGTCTTTTATCTTCCTCTAGAAGACTACCTCAATCCTTCTTAAGGATTGAGTTTAATTTGCTTTTGTTTTTTATCTTCCTGTTGAAGACTGCCTCGGTCTTTCTTTAGGATCGAGTTTGATTTGCTTTTGTGTTTGATCATTCTATATAAGACAACCTCTTACTACTCTTGGGTGGTGATTTAAGCTTTGATTGATTTCTTTGTTACCATCTTTAGGTAATGATCTCTACTTGGATCACACCCTTTATCACCACCTTAGGTGATGATTTAGGTCTTCCATCCAGTGCTTTTGGTTAGCTATCTTAAGCAGAACCAAAGACTTACCTGACCTCCCTCTAGAAGGTGCTTTAGTCGGTCCTGATAGGTGGTACTAAAGGTTGGTCTTGATAGGCGGTACTAAAGGCTTAAACTGTCCTCACTTTAAGACACGCTCCGGCCAGACCAAGTAAGCAAGACTGAAGACTTGTAGATGCTTTGGCGTGGCCATTTCTGGCAGGACCAATGACTTACTCCGACATCTGTCTAGGAGGTACTTTGAACAGGCTTTTGTGATAAGATTAAAGGCTCTATTTTCCCCTTATTAACTTATAGGTAATGATTTAGGCTTTTCCTTTATTTTAGGAGACTCTTGCTGCTTTCAATGATTGATCCACTAGATATACTTGTTTCAATTCAAGAATCTTTCTTTATTATTGACTTATTCAATGTCTCCTTACAAATTCTTTAAGCTTTCTTTGTCCTAGGAAATTGTTGATCATTCTTTCCAAGCTTCGACATTAATTAGTGTCATGGCCATTTGAGTGGTGACAATGACAATACCATTCTCTAAGATTTCGTTCATTCCTTAGTCGTTTCTTTTGAGAATGCCAATAGTTTAGCCTTTCCTTAGTTAGGAGATAAATATCCTCATAAGAAGCGGTAAAAGAATAATTCTTAGAAAGATGAGAACTTTTGGAGGATGATTCCCTTGATTTCCACTTAGCTCTCTTGTTGTTTGTGACGGACCCTTTAGCCTCCATAGCAAATTTTCTTTTTAAGGAACTTTAAGTCTGGTTCAATTTATAGGAACGATTAAAAACATTCTACCACATTTTTGTGAATCGATCAAAGTCTTTTGTTATTTCTCTTTCAAAAATGATTCTCTTTGCTTAGAGTTGAATTCACTTTCTCAAAACTACGAAGTTGATATCTTTAGTTTCCAAAGCAAAGATTTGTGTAGGCCCTATATGAAATGAAATTATGATCCATTTATCTGGATCATAAGAGTTACCTGCCTTCTCTTATCTTCCATAATTTGTAGTGCTAGAACCTTAATAATTGCTGCTCATGAAGTCGAGGATCACTAGTGATTTGGTAGGTTGGCCTAGTTACTTGTCACGACCCGCCCTTCTTGACCCTCGAAAATCGACACAAAATACGCCACAGTATAATATGCCAACGATCGAGTGCCGTAAAAGACAGATAGTTGAGGGAACAGAAAGAAGATAGAAGAAAGAAGGAACTAAACAATAATAGAATCTCACAATTGCAGTATAATAGAAAATAACAGATCTTTACACAAAATGAAAATATATTTGTTTTATAGATTACATCATCAGAGTATCTCAAAAAAAACAACAATCACCAGCCTGGCAGTTATAACAACCCGCCTCACAACTTGCTGGCAACTCAACCATCACAGCATCGGAAATAAACAAGTACGGGTAATACGTCTCGGACTCCAGCTCCTCTCCTAATCTTCCAAGCATCATATCTTATATATATAATACTCGATCTGACCCGAGCATTATAATGAAACAACACCCGAGTCAGTCTGGAATACCAGCGTGATAAAAATACACCCAAATTGATTATTAAAGTTTCAAAACCCTTTAAAAATCAAAAGCATCTCGTAAGACCACGCCACAAATAAACATGTCGGGTTTTTACCTTACAATAGCCAAAACATTTTTATCAAAATCCTATGATATTATAATAGTGTCTGTATACAAACACTTATTCAAAATAGCTGAAATTGTTACATGATTAAATTCCAGCATACTAGCCACAAAGTGGGTTCTACAATCAAAACGGTACAAGGAACGTAGGGAAAATGGATTTCCAACGAATGACTAGGCACTATGGTACCACCTGTCACAGTACCTGGTCTAGATCAGCATCCCGAGGATCCAACCTAAATCCCCTACAACATAAGACCAGGACAACCCCTTACTGGATAATCCCGAGTAAGATCACCCTACGGTTGGGATCGGCAACCGCACCACACAGCCAAAATAAAACGGGACATCTAGACAGGGATGACCTCACCCTAATGGGCGTGACAAACTTAGCCTTGCTGCATAACCCTTAATTTTCAATCATTCCCGGTTGACGAGGCTCGAGGCTAAGCGTTACCTTTTTAGAACATTTCACTTAGAATGCTCACTGTCCTCCTGACGATGTTCTTAAAGCATTCATCCATACAAGTCTGTTCCGGGTTCGAATGGAACTGACGGCACTACTCCTACTACATCCATTTTGGAATCACCCTCAGGAATAGTAGCGATTAGCCCTTGCACTTCACTGCTCCATCTTCGACTCCAAGCTCTTGTCTTCATCTCGAAAACGTACTCGTTTGATCGAAGTGGTTTTCGGATTAAAAATCCGATCCTGGTCTCTTCGAAACAACGTTCGCTATTTCTCGGTTAACTCAACCCCGGTTCTTTAGGAAATACACAGACGAACGTAAGATTGGAGTTCACCTCCTAACCGTTAGTGGATGGATTTCCTTACTAACGTCCTAGAAGAACGAATACGTACAGTATAACACCTCGAACGGTAAATGTACCATGTAATTCTCATATCTCTTCTAGATATTTCCAAAGTTATATTTGGGTCCAGATTTGATAGTCGGTTATTTAACTATCAAATAAACAAACAATTCAACCAATCATTTCATTTTCATTGGAAACACCAAGTCACTTTAAAACTTAGATTTTTATAATTTAAATCACTTTTCTCAACCATATATACGTAAAACATTTTAAAATAAAACTACTTTAAATCCCTTTACTTAGAATAATGGTCATGAAATTCTATAATAAATTTCCAAGTTAAATTTTAAGCCACAACTATTTTTAAAATAAAGGTTTTATATAAAGTATAAATATTAGAAACTTTCTTTTAAAAACATAATGCTAGTTTAATCTTTAAAATAATTATTACTAAAATTAATTTGAATAGATTTACTTTAAAATTATAAAGCATTTAAAAATAATAAATTTCTCTAAAACATTCTTTTTAAAACAATTTTCAAAACTTAAAATTATATTAATAAAATTCCTTTGAAAAATATACTTGGCTTTCAAGTCAATACACTTCCATTCCATAATACTCCAAAGAATTCTTTTATAAATCCTGCTTGATATATCTCAACTCAAATTTACGTCTTAATTCCGTAAATGTCTTCCCTCGCATTAAAAATAAAACTCACTTTTATTTTTAAACACATTTTCCATTTCCTGGAAATCACTTTCAAAATATATACTTAAATTATTTCAAATAAGTTTCTAAATTCTTTATTCAAAATATACTTTTGAAAATCTATGAAAGTTTTCTTGGGTAACTTAAATCAAAAATTTCCTTTTAATATAAATTTATTACATCAAATACTTATAATAGAATTTCCTCTAGAAAACATAATACCAATTTACCTTTAAAATAATTAAATACCATAATTACTTCAATAAATATTTACTTTTCACCTGAAATAATTAAAAATAGTATTTTGTACTAAAACATTCTAAAAAAACACATCTTAAACTTCTAGTTTATACTTCAAAAGCTTTTCTTTGAGAATATACTTAATTTTCCAAGAAAATACACTTTCCATGTTTTAAAAATAATCCCACTATTACTTTTAAAACAATTTACACCTTCTTGTAGAAGTTCCCACCAGAAATTTATACTTTCAATATTTATCCCCCGATAACTGTTCCATTCCATTTATAAACCCAGTTTATAAATTTTCATTACTTGTTTCCTTTTAAATCACAATTTCAAAAAAATCACCTCAAATTCCAAACCAATTTCCTGAATTTAATTTCCTTAAATTCATTACTCAAAAATTCCTTTTCAATTCCCTTTTAATCCCAATTTATTTTATTTTCATTTATATTTTAAAATACCATATTATACTTATTCAATCATAAAAAGCACGGCTTAATTTCCAAATTTATCTATCACAATATATAAATGAAATACATCATTAGTTATGAAAATAATTTCTATATTGTAAGGAATCTAGTTGGATCCCTCCAACCTGTTTTCCTGCATCCACATATGTTAGGACAACCAATAAATGTCGATCCAATCCGTTAATAATTATCATATTCAGCTAATCAATCAACCATTCAAATATTAACTATTTAAATTAACTAGCATTCCAGATGTGAGTGAGATTAACTCACCTTGAATTTCGTCAAGCGCTTAAATTTTTAAATTAAATCGAACAGCGTTCGATTTAACCTAAAAATTCTCACTATCTCCAAACGCTTCCAGATCTGCTACAGCGCATAGACCACGACGTTGTGATTTTGGCGGTTCTTATTTCGTCGGAATCTGATAATGCATGTAAAAGATATGTTATTTTAAAGATTTATAAACAAATTTCTCTCTCTCTTTTTTTATACCCAAATCGAGATTGGCCGTTAATATCAAATGAAGGAAAAATCGGGCCGCGACTTCCTTCTTCTTCCTCATGCGTGATACCAAGCTAAAGAACCCAAATGCACAAAACTTAGACCGATAGAGACCCTTACATCGACCATCTCATCGACGATCGTCCACCTCCCCTGCGCGTGTCCCCATGAGCTCCACCAATGGTCGGAACGCTGATGAATTCGTTGCCACCTTCTACTCTAAAAACGATCGCAAGCCCGCCGCCTTCGAGCTCGAAAATTGGTCGATCCATTGCACCAAACACGATCTCAGCCATTGATATGGTAGATCATCGTACGCTCTTGAATCCTCTAGTTGAAGACGAGGCCCGATATCGCTTGGATGAGGAGAAAAATGAGGAGGAAGATCATAGCATTTCGGCCATTGGTTTTAATAGAATGGTGGCTCGAGAATTAGGTCTAGGGTTTGGGCCATACATATATGTGTGTATGTGTGTGTGTGTATGTGTGTGTGTGTGTGTGTGTATGTATGTATGTATGTATGTATGTATGTATATGAGTTAAAATATTATTTTATCAATATTTTCAAATTTAACAAGCTTATCAAACGAACTCCAAACCACACATGCCACCTGGCGCTTATAAGGTTTGACCCACACTCCGAACACAATGGAATGTGTTTTGAAAGCTAATTTGATTGCGTGCAGAAAATAGCTTTTTGAATCGATTTAAAATATTAAATCTCTGATTTTAATTTCAACGCGTTTATCACCTGTACGAGCAAATGGTAACTCCAAATACTACGAAATTTGAAATCCGATAATTATAAACTATTACGGATCCAATGGAACTGGTTTCGTCGAATTCCAAGACTGTCACCCTAAAGGCTATTTTAACTCATCGTTTAAATCGAGCGATTTTCAAAATTGTCGAAATCACCTAAAATTTCACTTTTAAAATTTTACTAACTTAATTATAAATCATATAGAATCTATAACCACATTAGATATCATTTTTATTCATTTCGAATCAAAATCTAATCATTTATATCATTACTATATAATAAATTCCATTTTTAAATTAATATAAAAATTCCAAATTTTAACATATCGACTTTGATTCTATCCAAAAGTCCAATATTAAAATTCGAATCAAACTAAACTTAAAATAAATCTTAGAAACCATTTTCATAGCCATTAACATCTAGATTCACCAATTATCCCAATTTCAAATAATAATTTATATTATTCAAATTTAATTGAATTGCCAAATTAGAAAATTTTGACTAAATTTTATTGATTTAACCAAAATTTTCTTATTTCAAATCAAATTATATTTCACATTCAACATTTAAAAGGAATTAAATGTTCAAAATCTAATTACCGAAATTCCAGATCGTTACATTGCTCAAGGGTCGAAAATCCTTGTTTGGAGATAGTCATTATCTTAATGAGGTTAGATGGGGTTTAGAATGTTTTCTTAATGGAATATTTGTAGAAGGGATAAAACTTGTAAGCTCAGTATATGTAGGTTAAGGGTAGTTCCACTTATGGGTTAAGTGCAGACAAAGGTGCGAGCCCTCCTTCTAGCGTCAGATTATTAACGAATTTCTTTATTAACCCAAAAAGTGTGAGGAAAGTGAGACTTGGTTGAGTAAAAACTTTAGTTATTCTATGTTCATTAGGAAGGAACATGCTCCACATTGAATCCGTGTTAGTCTCGAAGTCATGAGTTTTTAGGAATTCAATGCAAGTTATCATTGAAATCACAAGTGCCTGAGAATTCAAAAACAAGTCATGACTCAAATAATCTTATGCCAACTTATAGAACGTGCCCACTTTCAATGGCGAAGCTAAGGACTTCTCAAAATTGGAAGAATCACAAGTTATAATTCATGTTTCTTTATTCATATACAATGCGATTTTACAAGTACAAGCCCTTATTTCTAATAAGGTCGCATGATTACAATTAACACTAAAATCCCTAAATTAACTTAAGGTTACAAACTTTAAAAATGTAAGAATGAGGAAAGAATCAATTGTCCCCTCCTCTATGCCCCTAAGTCCATTTTTATAGGATTAGAAAGGTACATCATGAATATCACATGTCAATAGGGGATGCTTGAACTTTGTCATCAAGGTCCATCTCGATGGCGCTAGGGATATTGCTTTGATTTGATGATTCAAGACTATCTTTGGTGTATTAAAGAATTTTAGCATCATCATCTTGATTGCATGCAGCTTGATAGCTTTTGACGTCATCCCTAGAAATAAAGGCATTTGGCATCCTTTATCATAATGGCGACATGCGATATGCTCTTGTATATTGCCTTGGTTGATGCAAGGCGACATTGTTATGACAAGATAGTGGTGATAGGCGGTATTGCCTGAATGACGACGTTGAAGCGAGGCGACAACCTCATATTTATTGTTCCTTGACACTTGAAATCTCTTAACCCATTTACCTTCATTATTCGATATTGAATAAATGTGGCATCAATGTGACGCAACATTGATGATAAATCATGCTGCTACAACATTGATGGCTTACAATATAGTGTTATTTGATATCCCTGTCCTAATGACATGTGATTCGATGGTGTACAACATCGATTATTGGTTTCATACGACATCATTCACTGGTGATATGTAGTATAGACAGGATGAAACATTGATGTTATATGACATTTCCAAGCATACCGATGGCATGCGACATGCCTTAGGTGCTTTTGGCATGCGATAATCTTCTTTACTTATATTGATGGGATGTGACGTTCTTTATCACATTGGTGAAGTATGGAGTAGATGGTATGTGACATCATTGTAGGTATTCGTATAGTTGAAGTTTGGCCGCCCATCTAACATTAATGATGTGCGATATTCCTTAAGGTGCGGTATTCTTTACTTTTGACATCCTTGTTGTCGACATGCCTTCGGAATCAAAAATAGCAGTAACAAATATTTTTATAAGGTTTCAAAAGAAAGGAAAAACATATTATCTCATTTTTAAAGGAGTTATTAAAGAGGAAGCTATTACTTTGAAAATTTAATTTGTGTATAAAATTGGCTATCATGTTGAATATATATTTAATTGATTGATGTTGTATTGTATGTTCAATTTTATATATCGATAAGTTATTATTACATTTATTAAATCATTGACATGCTCACTTATAGGTATATGACATCGCCCAACATTATAACCTTGGGGATATGGGGAATAAATGACCAATAAGGTTATTCTATAATAGGCATGGTCAGACGTAAGCTCTTGAGTGAGTAGAATTGCATTCAAGAGATTGTGAAGATCGAAACTATGTTAGGATGCCCAAACTCATCAAAAGACATGACTCATCGATATTTAAAACTAGATTTAAGATTTGATGGTATAGACTGGTATAAGGTCACTCATTATGCTCCAACTACTTAGCCCATGATTGGTCAGGTCGATAATTTCCATTGCGTAGGGTCTAACCCAAGGATAGGCGAAATTGAGTACGCAAAGTAGAGAACTTATTGCTACCTGTATATGCTCACCACTGTGTTTCCTTCTGTTGGGCAAAAGCCTAGGTTATTTCCTCCAGTTATACAAGAGATTATGAATTATCTGGTTATATTTTTCTTCTATTGGACAAAAGCCAAGTTTATTTCCTCTAATTGGACGAGAGATTATGGATTACTGGTTATATTTGTGACGACCCGGAAATTTTAACGAATTAAATTTGAACAATTAATCGATTTTAAAATATTTAAAAGTTAATTTTAACTTGAATTTAAGATATCAATATTTACTTGATAATTAAATTATTGAATTATATGGTTTAAATATTGAATCATATAATTTGAAATTGGGTAAAACGTTGAATCTGGAGTTTTAAGCCCATTAAAAATAATCTGAAGACTTATAAAATTAATAATGATGATACTGAAGAAAATAGAATGATTGAAATTTAATTTAAAGGTGGTTTGTTCAATTTTAATGATATATCGTTTAAATCGATATTTAAAAATAGTCTTCCGAGGCATAGTCTCGGAATTCGACGAAATAAGTTCCATTAGATCCGTAATAGTTAGTTATTATCGGATTTCAATTTTCGGAGCAATCAGAGTTGTTGTTTGACCCTGGCAGCTCGAAACGCTTAGATTTATTTTAATTGATTTAATTTAATATCGATAATTTTACTCCTGTCACTCGCGCATTTGATCGAATCAGCTTCCGAAACATGTTCCGTTGTGTTCGTAGCGTGGATAAAACCTTATAAACGTCTGTCGGCATGACTGATTCGGGGTTCGGAATTTCGCGTTACGCTTAACGAGACATTTTGTAAGTTTTATTATTTAATAATATTTGAAGTACAATTGTCAGAGATATTTTTCTAACGCGTACTCAAGAAGCCATTTTCCATCTTTATTATTTCGTCTTTGTTCTCCTAGCTTCGAGATGAAGATCGAGCTCACTAAAATAAAAATAAAATGGCGAACTAATATCTCGTTCAATCTGTCTTGTTCCCTGGGATTAATTCGAATAAAAATCATATTAACACTTCATATTTCTATTTGATTCAAGCAAATCGTCATGGCCGCAACCCAGTATAGCATTGCACTCGATTCGATCTCGTTCAATTCGAAAGGGAAGCATCGCGCGGCCGAAGATGAGCAAGCTACTCAAGATCTAAATTTGGGGTTGTTCTGATCGCGAGAGGGGAGTTCGCATGTGATGATACGAATCTAGGGTTAGTGATGGGAGGGTAGCTCTTACGGCAGTGGTTTGGGGGCATGTGGCTGCGTCGCCGGTCGCGACTTGAGGGGGTGGTGCGGCGACGACTTTTAGTGGTACGCGATCAGGCGATTAGGGTTTGTACCCTAGACAGTCAAACTAAAGTGATGGGATGTGGGTGCGAGGCAGCGGCGAAGGTCACTGCATTGTGCCCGATAGTGGGACAGGATCGAGCTTGACAGTGATTTGGAATTACGACCATCTTTCTGGCTTGGGTTCGAGGAGATTTTGGCAGTCAAGGGGGCAGCGAGGTATAATTAAATTATGTTTTTTTCAAATTTATATCTAAAGTATATATATAAATATACACTTAACTATTTAGTTAAATTAGGTAGATAACAAAGATTATTGTTGGTTTGACAAATATGGGGATGCATATGAAATTATATATATATATATATATATAGATTTTTAATCAGTATAGGTTATTTTTAAATATATATATGTAGTTATGATAAAATAAATCGTTTGTCAAAAATCTAATAGTAAAGTTAAGTTTAGAGTTTTATTATTCCAGCAAATTTCATTTCGAAAATGAGAACCCTTATTTAAAACTAGTTAATTAAAATTTATTTAATGTTAAAAATAAATTGTTAAATTAGATCAAATTATTAATGAATTATAAAATGTTTATACAAGGTCGAAACCGTGAAGCTAAGCTGAGATTGGATCGGATTTGCAAAACGAAAATCAAAGGTGAGCACATCTCACTTTGTTGGATTTTATTTATTTAAATTTAAATGGTTAAATTTTAATAGTTGGTTGAATGGTTGAATTGATTTGATGTTTACTGATGATCTGGTGAATTTAGTTTTTACTTGGTTTTCGAGTTAATTGTTGCCTAACTCGAAGTATTCGGGTTTTAAATTGTTTCAAAACTTAAATCATGAATAAGAAATGTTTCCATTTTAAATGTTAATAAGGATTTAATGATCGTGATTCATTAAATTAGTAGGATAATTAAAATGGATAATTAATTAATTCAATTATTTGATGATTTGGATAGATTAATTTAGTAGTTAAGGGTTTTGAATTGATTAATAGGGGTTTAAGGTTAATTAGTGAATTTTTAATTGTTTAGAATAATCATTGGATGGTTTGATGGGTAATTACTTAATGTAACTAATAATATAATTACTTTGTGTAATTAATCGAGAGATAATTAAGCTAATTAATTAAGGAGAATTAATTTATTTAATGAAATAAATAATGGTGGATAATTTCAGGTGGAGATAAATCAAGTAGGATCGATACTGTGGATTAATTAATATAATTAATTTAGATTTAGATAAATTGAAATACAATTGGAAATCAATGACTTATAAAATTAATGAAGAAATTAAAGATTTGATTAATTAAGATTTATTAATCCATAATAAGTGACTTATGAGAAATTAATTAATATAAGTAATTAAGGATTAATGTAATTAATATAGTTAATTAATTTATGAAGTAATTAAGATTACTTATTGATTTTGGATTAAGAATAATTAATATCGTGAAATGAATTAAAGATAATTACTTGAATGAAATTGAAAGATAATTAATCCAGGGTGATTAATTAAGATGAATGGATAAGGAAGGGTTAATTAATTAATTGACTTGGAATTAATTAATGAAGGAATGTAAGTGATTGAGGGTTTGAAATTCAATTAGAATCAATTGAATTGATTTGTATGTGATTAAGCTTTGCTTATGGATGTTCGAGAGGTATGAAATGCTTTGAATGAGTGGATATCTCTGATATGAAATGTTGTGTATTTCATTTGGATAACTTGGGTGAGGAAGATATAAAACTTGAAGAGACCGGGATCGGTTATTGGGAAATACCCAAAACCACTTCGAATATTTTTATGGATTGATACGAGGAATCTATATGCTGGAGTGAAGTGATTTAAAGGAATTGGACTATTTAAATCTAAGCTTTGGTACTTAGGAAATGGATGTGTGAAATTAGTTATGTCTAAAACACATTGTGAACTGGTAAAATTGGTTTGAGTTACCCCAGGTTTTATATAAGTTGTTTGCTTTGGTATTTCATGTTAGTTGAGATTACTCACGCTGGTTTCCAGCCTGACCCGGGTGTAACTTTGGTGTAATGCTCGGGTCGGACCGAGTATTACAGATTTTCAGGTAGGTACGTTCTGGAGCTCAGGAGGCGAGCTGGATGGCAGGAGCGTATAGGATATTTCCGCTGTATTTATATTATTGAAAATCTGAGACATGATAATTATATATATTCAGTGACTGTATATATGTGAAACTCTGATGTATATTAGATGTAATCGACAGATATAATATTCTTTTGTAAACAGTTATTATTTATTATTATATTTTATCCGCTGCGAATGTGAGATGTTGTTGATTTTGTTCTTCTTCTTCTATCTCTTTCTTCTTTTCCATAACTATCTAAAATTTTCGGGATCGAAAATTCCAGGTCGTTACATTTGGTATCAAAGCTGAAAGGTTAAGCGAGAACCTTGGCTCTGGTGGAGATTAATCATTTAATAGAGTATGTAGCGCTCTAGAATGAGTCGTGAATATATATATATATATAAGCGATTACTTATTATTTTCTTATATAAAGATTTTAAATGATTTTATATAAAAGATTTTTTGATATATATATATAAAGCAATATTTCCTACTAATAAATATTAAGGTGATTGGTTGTTAATTATTGAAATTTAAAATTAAGAAATAATATAATGCAACCAAACTGAAGTCTTGAATTGGAACTAAATTAAGTAGAAATAGAAATACAACCAAATTAAAATTTAATTGATTAAAAATGAAATTCTAAATCTGGTCCCAGAATTTGAAAATTTTGTTGCAAAGTAATGAAAAATAACGAATAAGAATAATTTGGGTAACTGAGACTTGTTGCAAACAATGGTTTGTTTGAAATTTGATTTGGATTTAAAACCAAGGATGGTTTAAAATTATAAAACATGGCTGAGAGGGCCAAGAACTAAATATGTATATATGTATGGATATATATGATATCAAAGATAATTTGAAATAAACACTAAGAGGTTGAGTTTTGATTTTTCTCTGAAGTGATGTAAAAAACCAAAAGTGATATAAGTTTTGAACTTATAAGAGGGAAAGAATTTTGAAGTTTGAAGCGGGAATTCAAATTTAGTAAGGTTGATTGGATTAAGTAAATTGGAATTTAACTTGGAAAGTTAAATGGTTGATTGGAATTAGGAATTTGTGTGATCTCAAAACGGGTTTGAGATTTAAAACCTGAAAATGGATGGACGTCTTAAAATAAATTGAATGATATCATCCTATTGTTAATAAAAATCTTTAAATTGATAATGGTATTGTATAAATAAAATAAATTTGAATAATTGAATTGTAAAATAAACTTGTTTAAGAACTGGCTTCAAAACTGAAAGATTAAATTGAATAATAAATTGAAATTTTAAAATAAAATTGTATTGAACCATGAAATACATAAGTTAAGATAATTTAAAATGAAATTTTGAAAATTGAACTCAGAAATTAAATTGATTAAAAACTTTGAATAAAAATTAATTTGGTTTAAAAGGTTAAACCAACCTTTGAGAATTTAACTTGAATTTATATAATTCGAGATAGTTTAAATTCAAGATTTAGAATGAATTAGTTCAAAATCGAATTTGGTTTAAATTAATTGGATTGGTGATTGAAGATGAATAAGTTTAAGAATTTAAATGGGAAAAATTGAATTGGATTATGTTGAAATAATTTGAATTGAAATGGATTAAATTGATAATAATTCAAATTGATTGGAATAATTTGAAATTATAATTAAAGTTGAACAGGATTAAAATTAAATGGAATTTGATTTAAATTGGGAAGAGAATCAAGATTGATTCGACATGAATTGGGTTTAAATAAATTTTAATAGAAATTGAAGTTATTCAAGTTAGAATTGAGTCAATTAAATGAAAATTAGTTGGGGAAGTGGACAGTTTGGCTCTTGACTATTTTCAATATAAATTGTTTTAATATAAACTTATTTTTCTAGGCTATTTAATATATACAACTTTTCTTTCTTAAAGCCAAATTATTTTATACTTGTTTTACAATTATTTTTGGAGCTATTAACTATTTTTCAACTGTTTTCTAAACTAATTACTATTTTTCAACTATATTACAAATTAATTACTACTTTACAACAATTTTGCAATTATCTAAAAGTTCTGAAATCATTTAACTATTTTCCAACTATTTTACAATTAGTTAACTATTTTATAGCTATTTTGCAAACTAATAATTATTTTTCAACTACTTATTTATTTTTAAAATTTTCAAGCTATTTTTCTAAAAATAAACTGGTCGGAGTTCAAACTGTTATTGATTTAATACCCAACTGAGATAAGAATTGAAGTGATAATCCAAATGGGGATTAAGGGAAAATGGGAATAAGTGTGTGAAAATTTAAGTGAATGAGAATAGAAATGGGATTGATTTGGCTAATAATCAATGGAAATAAATACGTAGGATGTACGTATATTATTCTATTCGCATAGTGATTTGATCCAGATTCGAGCACATAATTTCGAGATAGTTATCGATCCGAGTTGGGATTTTTCACTCGATTTTCGACGGCGAACCTGGATATGGATTGTTGATTGGTTCTGAATGTGCTCTATCATAGTTATAGCTATGCAAGGAGAATGGCGGTTTCTAATCAAGAAACCAGATCCGAGTCCGTACTAGGAGGTCAGGTGGACAATACTAGTTCGGAAGTGAAATTGTGTGATCGAATGAGCGATCAGGTTGATATAGCGTACTGATGATATGTGTACATCGTACGGATTTGAATGAAATTGATATTGAAAAGAGTAATCAAATTTGAATATTTGATTTGAGTAAACAAAGTTATATATATCTTTGTTATATAAGATAAATATTTCCTTGTTAAATCTATTGCCGGAAGAAAAGGATTTTTGAAAGTGTTTGGAGTATAAAAGGGTTTATACAAGTTGGAAATAATCCAAAGTTTTAAAAATTATATATATCTCTATGTGTGTGTGTGTGTGTGTGTGTAAAGGATCTTATGAGGATTTTGGAAAAGGTTTTGAGAACCTTTGGATTTGGAAAGGCTTTTGATTTTTGAGTAAAATCAATATTGGAATTTGGAAAGCCTAATTTGAGAATTATCGATTTTGGGATAATCGATTTTGTGTAAAGGAGCTTTGTATGATATCATACTAGGTGTATGATTTGAAGATACTATATGTGTACAGTATAAAATGTTTTCATGATGGCTCTGGGCAAAAAGACGCTCCCTTGAAATGAACTTCTCAGGAGTGACACTGGGTGGCGCTGCTTTGAGCCCCAAGGGGGGTTCTAAAGTTGATCCTGTGAGGAGTCCTGACAAAACTAGTTTCTGAGGATTATTGGGTAGCGAAAGTCGATGGCACTGATGCCTACAGGGGCATTTGGGTTATGCTGTGACGACGGTGTAACTCGATGTCGTTGCGATCTACTGTGGGGACCATAGCGAAATCGTGTGGAGGATGAGCGTCAACAGTCTACACTTGATTTTGCCGGGAAGGCAATGCAACATCGGTAGACTGCGATCTATGGTCAAGTGGAGTGGAGAAGTTTCATTTTTAGCAGCGAAATTCGATGGCGCTGATGCCTACAGTTATATGGGTTTTTGCTATGATAACTACGTAACCCCAGTTGTAACTGCGATCTGTCGTGGGTTCCATGGTGTAATCGAGGGCCGCGGAGGCCTACAGTTATCTATGGATTTTGTCGGGATGGCAACGTAACCTTCGGGTTAACTACGACCATGGATGGGGGTGATGATTTCCAGAGCATTCTCACCAAGATATTTCCTCTATTTTCAAAAATTGTTTTCTATATTTTCGATAAAATTATTTTTCAAAAGTATTTTTACTGGATGTTGAAAACGGGTTTGCCAAGTAATTATAGGTTTTCAGTCCTACGTCTGATCAACGTATGACTGAATTTCTGTGAGAACAAGGATGGACTGGTTGAGACATCGAGTCATAAAAAGTAATTTTTTATAAAGAGCTATTTTATTAAGTATGATATGAAATTAAAAGCATTTATAAATATATATATTTTTAAATAAAGATGTTGGAATTTTGGGAAAATAAAAGGATATCCAAACTAGAATTTTAATGAAGTGATTTTGTAATTAAAATCGAATATTGATTTAGAAGTTGGAAATAAGCTAATTGATTAAATAATTGTTTGATTGAGTATGTTAATAAAATTTAACTTTGGTAAATAAATGGATTGTAAATTAATAATGGAATTTGGAAATGAATTAGAATTGTAGATAGAATTCGACTTGGATTTGAGAATGAATTAATAAGAGGAGATGTTGTAAAAAATAAAATAAAATAAAGTTGGATTGAAAATATGATGGTTTGAATTACAAATAAAATTCAAGGGTGATTTGAATAATATTTAATGAAATTTGCAAGTAAATTGGATATAAGAGAAGTGATGTTATATGAAATAGAAGTGATTATAATAGATATGGTTTGAGTTGCAAACCAAAACCCCAAGTGAAAAGAAATAAATTGAGAATGGCCATGTATTAATAAAATAAATTCGAACATGAATTAAGTACGTAAATTAAAATTTTAAAATGGGTTAATTGAGTTAAATAATAAATGGATGAAGTCTGATTACATAAAAACTAAATCAAAGTTGTGATTGGAATTGGATTATCAGACTGAACTTAAGTTCGGTGGCATATTAATTTGAAGTATAAATGAGTTAAGTATGTACTTGGATATTATTTTGATAAATTGAGAAGGTGAATTCAAAATTAAAATTTAAAATTGATGGGCTAACTGAATTTAATGGAAGTTGATTAAATGAGGATCAAATGGAAGTAAACTTAAGTTTGATGTTGGAATAAATTAAAGTAAATTTAATTAAGTTTAAAATTTATGGAAGCTTGGCTTCGAATAAGGGTAAAGACCCATTAAATAAAGCTTGGATTGAATTAATTTGGGAATGGCTAGTAGTATACAAGAATGAAATGTGTCGAGCTAATGAATGGTGGGTGAATAAATTAGAGATGAAATGAAATTAAATATAAAATTAATTGAAAATTTATTTAAAGTAGCTATAAACTAAAATAGAATACCTTATTAAGCGAATATTGCCAAATTTGCATAAAATAGATTGTCGTTTGACGTAAACAAAATAATTAAAATTCTATGAGTCGACAGAGATTAAATTAAATTGATTTTGAAATCATTTGAAGTGAATATGAACTAGTTTGGATCAAAAATAAATTGGATGTAAGGAATGAGTTGCAAACCATTGAAACTGAATACGGCTTATGAATTGATAGAAAACAATTGAATAATCTTTAAAGTTATATAAATCGCTTATGGTAAGCGTTTGGTGTTTGTTGCTTTCGAAATGCTAATGTTTATCTATTGAAAATAAGTAAAATACTAATAGATTTTCTATATTTGGCACTTACATATGTAAATTGAGAAAGTACAGGTACCGGGGAGCCGTCTGGTTGGTTTGGTTTGCGCTAATTGCTTAAACTAATAAGTTGCTTGCTTAAAATGCTAAATAAGGTACGCCTACGCAATAAAAATAGGAAATATGAACTGTTTTTGTTTTTTCCGACCGAGTGGGTCGATGTATACATATTTATATCTCTTGTCAAATTGCAAAATCTCCTTCGTACAAGGGAGACTCTGCCAAAAATTTTCCAAAACTTTGGGAGTTAGAAAATTTTTGAAAATTTTTGGGAAAATTTTGTTAACGACAAAACAATTTCAAATTGGAAATTTAAAGTAAATTTGTAGGTGAACTAATATGAATCAATTATACATGGAAAATAGAATTTAATATTTAAAATTGAAAATAAATTGATTCCATATTAAAATGGGAAAAAACAAATTTGAACACAAGTAAATATGGAAACCTATATAAGAGAATGTATAAAATGATTTGTAAGTTACGATTGAATATTGTTGCTAAACAAGATATATAGGTATTAAAAAGGGAAAAGAAAGTTGGATTTGATTCCAAAAAGATAAATGTAAATTGCCCGACAAAAAGGTATGTATTTTAATTTCTGTATGAATTGGATTGGATTTTTGATCTAGCCACTTGGCTTTCTGTTTTCTTTTTTGGTATTTGGAGCCCGTAGAGGCCTTTTGTAGTAGTACCGAGCTAGCCGCGCAAAGGAGACGCTGGCAAAAAAATTCGGAAATTTAGAGAGTTGGAAAATTTTTGAGAAAATATTGATAATTCAAAATTTGGTTTTAAATTGAAATTTAAATGATTAAGCAAAGGGGTATAGTTTGAAACTATAGAAGGTTTTGGAAGTTACTTAAGGTAATAGTGGGTCTTTAGTAAAGGATAGTTAGTAGGATGTTGAATTGTGAGTTTTTGGAAAAAGTAAACGGGTATTGGGCCATTCTCCCCAACTAGTAATTTCAGGGACGAAATTCTTTTAAGGGGAGAGGAATGTGACGACCCGGAAATTTTAACGAATTAAATTTGAATAATTAATCGATTTTAAAATATTTAAAGTTAATTTTAACTTGAATTTAAGATATCAATATTTAATTGATAATTAAATTATTGAATTATATGGTTTAAATATTTAATCATATAATTTGAAATTGGGTAAAACGCCGAATCTGGGGTTTTAAGCCCATTAAAAATAATCTGAAGACTTATAAAATTAATAATGATGATACTGAAGCAAATAGAATGATTGAAATTCAATTTAAAGGTGGTTTGTTCAATTTTAATGATATATCATTTAAATCGATATTTAAAAATAGTCTTCCGAGGTACAGTCTCAGAATTCGACGAAACAAGTTCCATTGGATCCGTAATAGTTAGTTATTATCGGATTTCAATTTTCGGAGCAATTAGAGCTGTCTTTTGACCCTGGCAGCTCGAAACGCTTAGATTTATTTTAATCGATTTAATTTAATATCGATATTTTACTCCTATAACTCGCGCATTTGATCGAATTAGCTTCTGAAACACATTCCGTTGTGTTCGTAGCGTGGATAAAACCTTATGAACGTCTGTCGGCATGTCTGATTCGGGGTTCGGAATTTCGCGTTATGCTTAACGAGACGTTTTGTAAGTTTTATTATTTAATAATATTTGAAGTACAATTGTCAGAGATATTTTTCTAACGCGTACTCAAGAAGCCATTTTCTATATTTATTATTTCGTCTTTGTTCTCCTAGCTTCGAGATGAAGATCGAGCTCACTAAAATAGAAAGAAAATGGCGAACTAATATCTCGTTCAATCTGTCTTATTCCCTAGGAATAATTCGAATAAAAATCAAATATTAACACTTCATATTTCTATTCGATTCAAGCAAATGGTCATGGCTGCAACCTAGTATAGCATCGCACTCGATTCGATCTCGTTCAATTCGGAAGGGAAGCATCGCGCGGCCGAAGATGAGCAAGCTACTCAAGATCTAAGTTTGGGGTTGTTCGGCGATCGCAAGAGGGGAGTTCACGTGTGATGAAACGAATCTAGGGTTAGTGATGGGAGGGTAGCTCTTACGGCAGTGGTTTGGGGGCGTTTGGCTGCGTCGCCGGTTGTGACTTGAGGGGGTGGTGCGGCGACGACTTTTAGTGGTACGTGATCAGGCGATTAGGGATTGTACGCTAGACAGTCGAACTAAAGTGATGGGATGTGGGCGCGAGGCAGCAGCGAAGGTCACTGCATTCTGCTCGACAGTGGGACAGGATCAAGCTTGGCAGTGATTTGGAGTTGCAACCATCTTTCTGGCTTGGGTTCGAGGAGATTTTGGCTGTCAAGGGGGCAGCGAGGTATAATTAAATTATGTTTTTTCAAATTTATATCTAAAGTATATATATATAAATATACACTTACCTATTTAGTTAAATTAGGTAGATAATAAAGATTATTGTTGGTTTGACAAATATGGGGATGCATATGAAATTATATATATACAGATTTTTAATCAATATAGGTTATTTTTAAATATATATGTAGTTCCGATAAAATAAATCATTTGTCAAAAATCTAATAGTAAAGTTAAGTTTAGAGTTTTATTATTCCAGCAAATTTCATTTCGAAAATGAGAACCCTTATTTAAAACTAGTTAATTAAAATTTATTTAATGTTAAAAATAAATTGTTAAATTAGATCAAATTATTAATGAATTATAAAATGTTTATACAAGGTCGAAACCGTGAAGCTAAGCTGAGATTGGATCGGATTTGCAAAACGAAAATCAAAGGTGAGTAAATCTCACTTTGTTGGATTTTATTTATTTAAATTTAAATGGTTAAATTTTAATAGTTGGTTGAATGGTTGAATTGATTTGATGTTTACTGATGATCTGGTGAATTTAGTTTTTACTTGGTTTTCGAGTTAATTCTTGCCTAACTCGAAGTATTCGGGTTTTAAATTGTTTCAAAACTTAAATCATGAATAAGAAATGTTTCCATTTTAAATGTTAATAAGGATTTAATGATCGTGATTCATTAAATTAGTAGGATAATTAAAATGGATAATTAATTAGTTCAATTATTTGATGATTTGGATAGATTAATTTAGTAGTTAAGGGTTTTGAATTGATTAATAGGGGTTTAAGGTTAATTAGTGAATTTTTAATTGTTTAGAATAATCATTGGATGGTTTGATTGGTAATTACTTAATGTAACTAATAATATAATTACTTTGTGTAATTAATCGAGAGATAATTAAGCTAATTAATTAAGGAGAATTAATTTATTTAATGAAATAAATAAAAAGGTGGATAATTTCAGGTGGAGATAAATCAAGTAGGATCGATACTGTGGATTAATTAATATAATTAATTTAGATTTAGATAAATTGAAATACAATTGGAAATCAATGACTTATAAAATTAATGAAGAAATTAAAGATTTGATTAATTAAGATTTATTAATCCATAATAAGTGACTTATGAGAAATTAATTAATATAAGTAATTAAGGATTAATGTAATTAATATAGTTAATTAATTTATGAAGTAATTAAGATTACTTATTGATTTTGGATTAAGAATAATTAATATCGTGAAATGAATTAAAGATAATTACTTGAATGAAATTGAAAGATGATTAATCCAGCGTGATTAATTAAGATGGATGGATAGGGAAGGGTTAATTAATTAATTGACTTGGAATTAATTAA
Organism: Allium cepa; assembly: GCA_030765085.1. Classification (NCBI taxonomy): domain Eukaryota; kingdom Viridiplantae; phylum Streptophyta; class Magnoliopsida; order Asparagales; family Amaryllidaceae; genus Allium; species Allium cepa. The sequence goes on from CM060929.1 coordinate 33,807,805, forward strand.
TGAAAGAATGTAAGTGATTGAGGGTTTGAAATTCAATTAGAATCAATTGAATTGATTTGTATGTGATTAAGCTTTGCTTATGGATGTTCGAGAGTTATGAAATGCTTTGAATGAGTGGATATCTCTGATATGAAATGTTGTGTATTTCATTTGGATAACTTGGGTGAGGAAGATATAAAACTCGAAGAGACCGGGATCGGGTCTTGGGAAATACCCGAAACCACTTCGAATATTTTTATGGATTGATATGAGGAATCTATATGCTGGAGTGAAGTGATTTAAAGGAATTGGACTATTTAAATCTAAGCTTTGGTACTTAGGAAATGGATGTGTGAAATTAGTTATGTCTAAAACACATTGTGAACTGGTAAAATTGGTTTGAGTTACCCCGGGTTTTATATAAGTTGTTTGCTTTGGTATTCCATGTTAGTTGAGATTACTCACGCTGGTTTCCAGCCTGACCTGGGTGTTACTTTGGTGTAATGCTCGGGTCGGACCGAGTATTACAGATTTTCAGGTAGGTACGTTCTGGAGCTCAGGAGGCGAGCTGGATGGCAGGATCGTATAGGATATTTCCGCTGTATTTATATTATTGAAAATCTGAGACATGATAATTATATATATTCAGTGACTGTATATATGTGAAACTCTGATGTATATTAAATGTAATCGGCAGATATAATATTCTTTTGTAAACAGTTATTATTTATTATTATATTTTATCCGCTGGGAATGTGAGATGTTGTTGATTTTGTTCTTCTTCTTCTATCTCTTTCTTCTTTTCCATAACTATCTGAAATTTTTGGGATCGAAAATTCCGGGTCGTTACATTTTTCTTCTACTGGATAAAGTCGATATTGTTTTTTTCTCGTTGGACAAGAGATTATTGATTATCTATTTATTTTTTGGTCCAAGCCAGGCAGATAGGTTTCTAATCAGCCTGTAAAACTACTATAGGTTTCCCGTCAGCTTGAGAAAACTAATACAGTTTCGTAGTACCTTGAGAAACTATGCAATGTAATGTTTAAAATTTGATAACGATGGGATTGTGTACCCTTTGACCTTAGTGAATGACAAACTCTTCATTTTACCAAATTATTGCATTATTATTTTATAATTATGTTCTTATCATATTGGATGCAAGATATGTCACAGATTGCATATTGTTTGATAAGGCATTAGTGAAGGGAAACTCATTTCGCTAAGCGACGTGGTTTCAGTAAGTACCTATATTTTGAATCGAGATGGTACAACCTTGTTCACGCCAAACTTTTTGTCTGATCTGAAGTTTTTATTTTCTCCCTAAACTTTTGGGTGCTCAATCTAAAATTGAGTAGGCTGAGAGTAGGACTTTTTCTGGTTTAGACAAATAAATTTCCAGAGATGTGCAAGAGGAAAGCCACAATATAGAAAATTATATATTTCTGCACTGTAGTAGTTTAATTGCTTTTTATTTGGTTGAATCTATGTAATGATGGTTATTATAACTGTAAGTAGTTAAAAATCAGATCATCTAATAGGGGATCTTCATATTTCTCTCTTCGAATTATATATGCAATTATTATATTTTATCTAAACAGTGTATTCATGAGATTATGGAAACGAAATGTAATAAATTTGCAAATTAGTTAATGAAATATATTGTTTGGTTTTTTTAAATTCTAGTACTCTTGGCATTAATGATTTGATAAAATCTCATTCTATTACTGGAAAATAATGATAAGGATGACTGCATCATTAATGGTAACTATTTTCAAACCATGAAATGAGGGATGTTACAGCTTGGTACCAAAGCAGGAGATTACATAAAACTTAATAAGATTTTAGAAAACATAACCCAAAATGAAATAAGAAATAATAAATCGAACTTGGGATATTGTTATATTAACGCACTTATTATTTTCTATATATAAGTACACAAATAAATACACACACACTCCCCACTATCTTAAATCTTTCTTCCATAGCTTATAAAGACTCATCCATAGATTACGAGGAATGGACAATGAATGTGGATGACTATATTTGGAAAGTGGAAGCACCACCACTAACGGAATTATTAGTCCCAATAGTAGTAATGCCGACCAAGCTACCTTCGTTGATGCTAATGCGACAACAAAGTAATAATTCTTCGTGAATCTGATGCAGGTTGGAGTAGAGGCTAGATTGATTGAAGAACCATGTATAAGTATAGAGAACACTACACAAGTGAAGGATAGAATTACGAGTCCCTATGTCAAGAAAAGATGATCCTTTGGCAAGTAGAGAACTCGAAAAGGTAGAGTATCCTAGGAGGGAAAATCAAAGATGATTTGTTACTCGTATGGCAGGAAAGGGCATTATGCTAGTGGATGTCAATCTAGCAATGACAAGAAAGCTACCAAGTAGAACACAAAGTTCTTTATTAAGAATTGTAACATTTCTAGGAAAGGAAGGTTGAATGTAACCCACTATAAGTGTGATAAGAAGGGGCATTATGCCAACGAGTGTCGTTCTGGAGAAAGAAAGAAAGTTGCTAATAGGTAGAACTAACGGTTCTATAGATGCAACAATATTGGACATTTTGCTGATGATTGTCCTAAATCGGTCAAAGTTCGGAAGGGAGATGTTTTTGCTTTTGAGCCTGCAACTCTTGGACCATCTGCAAAGGAGAAAGGAGTGCAATGCTTTAATTAATAATTATGATGAGATGGGCCATTTCAAGAGGAAGTGTCCTAAATCGATCGAAGCTGTAAGAGGGAAGGTTTACACTCTGGAATCTATAGTTCTCGAGTCGACTATGGACGAAAAGGGAAAGGCTGTGTTGGAAGGTATGCTTCTAATACAAAGTATATCCATGAATATTATTTGGTACCAGAGAGTCATCCTTTTATCTTTAGATACGTAGTAGATAATTAAATCTATAATCTACATACCATACTATTGACTTTGTAGGTCATATGTTTGCTTAAAATTTGTATATAGTTGATTTTATGAGTTTTGGGATGATTTCAGGTATTGGTTGAGTCGATATGAGTCGTATGACGCTAGTGTATTTTGTCAAGATCAAGTTACATCCTTAAAGCATCCTAATTGTTGTAATTGAATTGTATACTCATTTGAAGAGATGTGTTTTGACGCCTATGAATTATTGAGTGTCGTGGAAGGCGTGGAGTATGAAATCAATCAGGTTTCCCTAGTAAGGGAGCATGCTAATATTTTTGAGCCTATTGCAGGACAACTGTCAAAACATATCGTAAAGTTTCAAATAGATCTCGTATATGAAGCAAAACCAGTAAGTGGACCATCTAGCAGAATTATGCCTACCGAGATGAAGGAGTTTAAGGTAAAGCTAGTTAACTTAGAAGATATGTTTCTTAGGCATGCAGTTTTGGAGAATGGATTGTCTTTGGATCCATCTAATATGATCTGATCTCCTATCTAGGGGAAGGGATAGGTAACGATCCTTTGCCTAGGGAAAGTACCAATCCATTGTTAGCCATTTCTGGGATGCCATTCGCCTGAATCTGCTTGGCTAAAGTCTGTAACCTTGCTTATATCTAATTTTCCAATCCTGATAATAATCTCTTCGAGCTTCCTACATTGATAATCTCAAAATCTATTTAGCCGAATCCATGGTATCCTACCTGGTCAAAAGGCGGGATAAAATTTTCCCCCCAAAACATGTCTTGCAATAGGAAGGTGTGTTTTTAATTACCATAAGCCCCGAGTCCATAATCCTTCATTACTAAAATATTTCATTCCATAATCCAATCCTTTGCCAAGCAAAATCGTCGTATTCCGTGACTACTCTGAGTTGATAGCCAATTTCAAAACTATTCCAAATCCTTAGTCGAATCCATATCCATGTCTCAATGGATTGTTTTCCAAATCCAAAGCCTTGATCTCACCAGATCATTGTCCCGGATCTTTGATCTCTTCGATTTTTTAGCCAAATCCAAGGACTCACCGGACCAATAAGCTTGTTCATAGTCTCTTCGGACCGATTATAGGCCCTTCAAGCTCTTGCTGGACCCTATCCAATCACTATCCGATGAAACGGGGAACAACGATAAGTAAGTATGAATCATGGCCTCTCTGGACCGACCATGGTCTCTCCGTACCCTTGTTGGACCCCACTCACTCTCTGGCGAGAAGAGCACAACGATAAGCAGGTCGATCTAGTCGCTCTCCGATGAAGTGGTATACTTCTTGCTTCTCTGGTTCTGTCTCTTCGGTCGGAAAGTAACGCGGTCTATGGGGTATTATTCTCTGACCTTGATCTCCCAATCGAGGACTTAATCCACATATGAGTCTATCCCATCGCTCTTTGATGAAAAGACTCGCACCTTACGGTTATTACCCCATCTCTTCGGTCGGGACACTGTGACCTGTTTCATTCATTGCATTAATACATATTTATGCATTCCAAAATCCATTTGCTAAATTACAAAATTTAAGATCTTACAACCAAAAAGATAGAAAACAAGGAAACAAGAAAAACCAAATATTGCCTCTCCGGGCACTATGGTTTATCATCATCTCAGAGCATACTTAGGGACCGACCTCGCTTCCATATATGTCTAAGTGACTAAGCCATTTTACTATGAAGTTTATTATTTATTTCATGTCATCTCGATCAAGAGATGACTATCTAACACCTTAATCCAAGACCATTGTCATTTGACGCGAACGATTGCTGCTCCTATTCCACTACTGCAACCCAAATCCTCAATTATTGTTGCAGTGGATTATTCCTCACATATTCCTCAACCATATCCTTAAAGTGCCTGCAGTCATTTGTATTATTCTCATTCATCTTATGAAATATGCAATATTTTTCTAATGTCGGCTGGTGTTTGGTGGGCTCTCTCCTTAACGGCCTTTGGTATGGAAGGCACCATCGAGTATCTGGATAAATCCTCACCAAAATGTCATTTAAATCTATATAAGAAGAGAGTTTTGGTTCTCTTCTTTGTTTCCTTGATCCTTTAAAGCCAACATCTGCTTTCGACTTTCCTTTATCTTTGCCCGAACCTTCCCTGGATGGTCCTCCATCCCTCACTGCGTTAAACTCTTCTCTACTGACCTTAGCATCCTCCTCTCACAGGAACCCTTCCGCCTCGTTAGAAAATTCCTTGAGATCCATTGGTGGATCCCGTTCCCGTGCAACAATGAAGTCTGTATCATCGGCTATTCCTCATACCGCCATTAAAACTATCAATGGATCTGGCCGATCCACGGAAGCAACTACCGCATTAAACTGTATTTAGAAATTCCCTAAGTACTCTTTTATCCTTTGATTCAGCGTTGTCAACGTTATCACACTCTTGGATCCAGTGATGTGGACCCAAAAATTGCCTCATGAACTTATCCACAAAATCCGTCCAAGTACCAATAGAACCGTTCTCTAGTTGTCTACACCAATTGCAACTACACCCACCAAGTACAAGGGAAAAATCACTCTATCACTTCCTTTGATGACCCCAATAACTCCATATGCCTCATGTACCTCATCAGATGAACAATAGGGTCCAATTTTCCATCATAAGCCCCCGGTGCCAGTATCTTAAACTCCGATGGATTCTTAGCACCTTGATATTAGGAGTAAACTGACTCATATTCACATCATTCAAATTCCTGATTATCAATCCTCCTCTCATAGCTCGTCTGATCATCATCGAAAACCTATCACAACCATTCAAAGGTAGCCTCCAATCATCATTTCTAGCCTGCCCCTTGAGTCCAAAAGGGAATCCTAGAACATAGTCCTTCGGACGTGCGTCCATATTTTGATTTGCACCAAACCGCACAACATCGATCACCGGTCTACCGACCTCCGAACCAGCCTGACCTATGGATCTACCCTAAGTCTCAGGCGATTCATACCGATCCCTCTAGGGGGATCGGTGCTGATCCTCTGTTATTGGTCGAGGACTGCCCTCGGCTGCTCTTTTCGGCTCCATTTTCATGCTCTTGTTCTAATTTTCTATGGCTCTTGCTGCTCCAACTCCTTGATCCAAATTGCCAATAGCTCCTGCTCCTTTCTATCCAATTTGTCTGAGGAAATTTTGCATCATTTCCTCTTGTCTCTTCATCATCTGCTTCTACATAGCCTCCATCATAGTCTTCATCTCGTTCCTAGTGATGTAGACAGAGGATTTATTAGCTCCAACTCCTAAGGATGCCTCCTGACTTCCTTCATGGTGACTCCTATCTGGCAATGCTCTCCTTATTGATTGCCTAGCCATTGATTCGTAGATTCAAGTATCTAAGCATTCAAATCAGAGATCCAAGCTTTCAAATCCGCAGGTGCAAGTCTTCTCAGTAAAGGCACCAAAATGTTAGTATCAAAAATGGCAGCCAACACACGAACAGTATGAAAGCACCATAAATCCAGTCAAAATTTCCAAACAAAGAATTGATGCGCAGATCATAGATTCAATAGCAAAAAAGTAAATGAACACTCGAATTTTACAGAGGTTCGACAAACTCTAGCCTACGTCCACTCCAATAATCTTTTTATTATATTGTAGGATTACAAATAAAGTTTGTCTTAGCCATAGTGGAGGAAGGAAAGAGAAATAATGAAGAAGTGCCCAAAGAAGATCCCCTACAATGAGCCAATGATCCTGTATTTATAGGAGAAGACATTGAAATATCCAATTGAAAATCTACGTACAGAAGCCCAAGACCAAGACGAACCAATCCAAAAAGTTTAGGTCTCACCTGGCCCTTCTATAGGGATTGGCACTGATCGGTGGTGGGGGCAGGTAGCGCCATGCGATCGATTGTGGTGGTCCCTCTCCACTTCCTCTACGTGTTTCCATAGTTGTTTGTCTGGTTCCCTGGTGTTTGTTTAGATGTTAACCAATCTCTGTTGAGTTGACCTGCTAAGTTAGGTGTCCATAGCCATAGTAATCCAATCTGATCCCTTAAAGTGATACAATCTGATCCCTGCCTAAGGGAAGGGATAGGTACCGATCCCCTGCCTAAAAGAAATACCAATCCATACTTAGCCATTTCTCGGATGCCATTTGTCTGAATCCGCTTGACTATCGTCCATAGCCTTGCCTATATCTAATTTTCCAAACCTGATAATCATCTCTCTGAGCTTTCTGTCTTGGTAATCTCGAAATCCATTTAGCCAAATCCATAGTATCTTGCTTGGTCAAAAGTATGAGTCATTGGGTTTTCCGAGTATTATATGGAACATAACGAATAGAATTTAAAATATTCTATGCTCTTAGATCTCATAACGGAATAAATAAAATGTTAATACCAAAAATACAAAAATGTCTTCAAATACTGATACATTATAGCCCGATAGGTAGGAATAACATAATATGAAATAAAGTACATAGAGAGTAACTATAAGTCGATATGACTTTGAGGCGCCATGCTTTCTTCTTCACGTATTATACCTTGACCAGATCACCAACTAGTCTGTCCTTCTATAAAAAGATGAAGGTAATATAGATAAAGAGGGAGAAATGGAGGGAGCCAAACAAAGTCTGTTAAGTGAATTATATCATTAATGACACAATGTAGACAAGCAGTTAAATTCCAGTTATAACTTTCATCCAAGAGTGTTCTTTATACATAAGTGCTTGACTACTTTGGTAGTATGACTTGACTGCTCCTACTTTGACTGCATTCTATTTTTATTATGAAGTCTTCCACTCACATGTGGAATGTATCAAACGAATAATCCTAGAAAGAATCGCTTGTATATAACAACCTACTTATATGTTGAATTGACATTCTCGTCGATAAACGTTTGGGTTGCACCAAATCAAATATAGCTTACCATACTAAATCTGCTCATTCGATTTAACAACCCAATTTAATCTTTTGGGTTAACAATCTTAGTTAAATTTTGGGTTAACAATCTCAATATAACCTTTACGTTAATGTTGTACCATATGCGCTCTACCATTAACAAGTAGCATCCAAGGGCGGCTTAACAATTCCAACTCTTTATATGATTAATGATTCCTTATATGATGGATTTCTTCTCCATCTCTTTCCAACTGCCACTAATAAATGGTTAGAACTAGCTACGAATGATAAGGGCTTCTAATTGCTATTTAATTGCTCGCCGCTTTAAATGTCACGTTCACCGACTTCATGAAGTGAGATCCTAGGACTTCACCAAATGTGATATGTTTCTAGCTTGCTATAAGACTCCAGTCAGTTTCATAAACTCCCAATAAACAAGGAAGTGGGAATAAGTTTCCCCTGATCCTTCCTCCATGAGCTGTACTAAGTCTAGATTTAACCTGGTTTGCTAAAATATTTCAAATGTCTGTAAAATATTTAAACGTCTGACTCTCATGCATAAATTTTAGTCCAAGTAATATTTCAGATATTTGACTCTCGTATATAAATTTTATTCCAAGTAGACATCTGACTCTGATTCCAAACATTTGAGAAAGAACTCAAATGTTTGAATCAGGTCAATTTTGATCCGGTTTCTTTTGGTTTTGATCTATTAGAAATTCAAAACGTCTGAAAATGATTTCAGATGTGTGGTTTTGCATTTTCTAGATTTGATGGATTTTTCTTTCTTCATTCATCTTCTTTAACAAATTGAATTTTGTTAACCATAAAATTCACTCAAGAATAAAGATACGAAAGAAGGCTCATAAAAAGTGTTGGACTCGACAAGAATTAAAGACATGGGTTTTTCTAAAGTTCAAAAGCAGTGTTTTAAAGGTATTTAGATAACTTTCGAAGGAGTTAGGATGGAGTCGCAAGCGCTTGGTGTACTTACAAGTGTTAAGCAAGACATGAGCTTTCAAAATGGTAGAAAATAAAGCAAAGTTACTCTTCCGCCTCATCTAGACCTTTCGACGCAGTTGAATCCACATATATGAAAGAGCCTGGTATGGGTTCGAAACACTTTTCGAAGGTGTCGGACAACAAACTCACACACAAGAACCAATTCCTTCAAGATAGAGGGTTTCGTCATTGTCAACCTTCTACTTGAAGACATATTTCCAGTGTGCACCTTTCGAAAGCAAAAACAAGCCTTTCGAAACAGTTGAAAACTTTCGTAATCATAATGGAAACTCCACATGAAAGCCAAGTGACCTTTCATCCTTTTAAAATATGTGAAATCTCACATTTGCTCTTACTTGTAACAGCATAACACCACAAAGTAGTGCACATCTACCCTTTCGATGAAGCCGAAAGCAATCAAGTTCTATTTAAAAGCAAACTAGAACGGAGCCTAAACTTTAGCAGCAACAAAAGGTCGTCAAGGTAATTCTTTCGATTAGGTCGAAAGGTCTGATTCAAAAAGGGTGAAGGCGAAAGAAAAAATAAGAAAGGATAGGAGAAAAACCTTTCGACCACAATGAAAGGATGCACGCTAAAGGTTGAAGGAAGGCGTTTCGACCGTGTCGAAAAAATGAAGGTGGAAAGTGGCCAACCTGCATCTATAAATATGACCCTAGAGGTCCGAGTGGGGGGACCGAATTTTGGGATACTAAATTCTCTTTCTCATTTCATAGCAAAATCAATCTTTGTAATCCTAAATCAATTTGGGGGAAAAACTCTCTTACTTGTAACTCAATTCGAATATATGCAAAAAGAGGAAGCACATGAATTCAATATAGATTTGGAATATGTGAAAGATCATTTCGGCTATTAGCTTGACTAATGACCAATTGCACACAAATGCTTACTTATTTTCTTAACTCCTATTTGACTTATGCGATGCAATGGAATCAACTTACGCAATGTGTATTCGAATCATATTATCATCATGTTTCATGATATCATATGTTAAATTAAGATGATGTTAAATTAAGATGATGATGATGGTGTTTCAATATTAATAAGCTCATGGAACTTATAATCTCCAAAATGTTATTCCATTGCATCTTAAATACAGAACTTGTATATTGTATGTTGAGTCCACTTTGAAAGAGTAAACACCCTTTCGACCCGATCGAAAGGGACGTTTCGAAAGGGACTCGGCGTATGAATACTAAGTTATGTTTGTTGGTTGGATATCTTCGATAAGGGTTTGGATGTTTCAACAAATATAACACTTTTGAAGGAATACTTTCCAAGGCAGCAGAAACCATGCTTATGAAAGTGAAAGTGAATTCACATTTAAAGGACAGAATGGTCCTTCCAACTCATTCGAAAGGGATATGAATGACCCTTTCGACCAATCGAAAAGGATCATGAATAAGTTGCTCTCTTTTAAATTTTTGTTTGGATGAGTTGATAGATCTTATTTATAATTAAGATTTCCATAGATTTACCTTTTGATAATGCTTAACCCAAATCAACTCATTTGAAAGGGGTTTCGAAGAGATTGGTTACTTTTAAAACATTCCTTTGAGGTGCAAGCAACTTTCTTGTCAACAACTTAACTTTGGGATGTTGGCAAGATTTCTTGTTAACAAATCTATGTGGCAAGTTAAATTTGTACAGGTACAGTTTTCACTATTATTTATACATAATTCCAAGTAATCTCCTTTCATCGATCATGTATAACACATTTTATTAAATTCAAGGGAATATGTTTATTTACTCCTCATCTATCAGAACTTAAACCAAACTTGTACAAAAATCACATCTCTACAATTAGTGTAATTCCAATTCAAATTACTTCCCTCCCATATCATAGTTATTATTTTCTCGATTTCTCAACTAAGGTTTTCTAGTTCTTTTTAACTCATAAATAATATTGAATAAAATATTAGTTCAATTTTAAAACCCGTATTTTTAATTCTAGAAAGGTGTATAAATGAAATTTAACTTCTTATCTACAACATAAACACCATAGATTAATCCATTCATCTCATCCTTTTTAAAAATTCCTCTTCTAATTTGATTTGGAATCATTACTCTTCTTCTCTTCTTCTTTGCTTGGTTGTTGATTCTATTTCTCTTTCCTTCAATTTGAATCTTCCCCTCTTTAATTCATCGCTTCTCCCTTTAATTTGATTTTATTCTGTTTTATTTTTATTTGGAATTTTCGAAGAGAAAGAAACCATCACAAGAAAATGGACTTTTTGTAGCTTCTGAAAAACGCTATAATACCTTACCATATGGTTTTACAGAATGCTATATAACAGACATGCTATAGTAGATCAAAAACATATAATACGCAAAATGAAATAGTTAACTTACCATAGCCCAAAATCTTAAGATAAAATATAGGAGTGTTCAAACAATTAAGAATATTCAAGATAGAAAATGCAATCCCAAGTGAAGTAGTTAACTTTGCCAAGATCTTTTATCCAACACCTTCGTCGACTCATTTTATTCCCTACATGTAGACAAAGGTAAAAATATTTTAGTTACGATATAATATATATATGCATAAACATCAAGTATACCATTAGTTATTAAAGAAGTCAATTGTCATAGGCAATGAATCATAGAGAATTGAGCTTTAGCCATTGAATTTTTAGCTCTTGTTCAAAAATAAAGTCAAATTATAATGCATGAACGCATATCTGCCTTTATGTTATTATCCAAATTTCCACGTACTGAATAAGAATAATACTATGAAATCAATTCACATGTTACCCAAATGGAATGTATTATTTCAGGTAGGAGTGAGTTTGATTCCAATATTATCATTGAGTATTAACAGTTAGCATAACATAGAAACTGCCTTATACTAAAGTGTCAGATAATTTCTATCCTCTATCAACAACTAAAGTAATTTTTAAAGTTTGGACTATGTACTAGATGTTATTGATTGTAGAGAATAATTCAGAAATTTGGTACTGTTTAATAGGTTTTAACACTAATGAATAATGAAATTTGGCGCTAATATTAAATTAGCATATAATATGAGATCATTGTATGAGGAAACATGGGGAGTACGAAAATAAGTAATGAATACCTTGGTTGGAAAGTTTGGTAGGCTGTGAGATTAATACGGCACCTCAATTTGAGCACTTAAGAGAAGACACATATGCTCCCATTCATCTGCAAAGGTAGCTTATATCGTTAGGCTGTCGTACGAGTATACTAGATGCATGATAAATCCTGATTTGGTGTCTACCTTTCAAATTTATTTGCTACATGTTTGAATAATGACAATTAAGAAAATACAATGTTAAATGGATAGGAATTTGGATAGAGTATAATTAACTCACCAGTTTTAGACATTCATGTTTGGCTGCATCATTTATAGCAAGTCGAGTGTCATGAACTACTTGTAGGCGAACTTGATCATGGTGAAACTGTACTCGAGTTTCTGAATGTGTGCCCATCACTCATTCTTATGCAGCCTTCTTTTCCTAGCAAGCGCTATTCTGCATACTGAAAATGAAATTCAGAAACATTGTCAGATCAAATATGCATCAGATCAAACCGGGTTTGCAATAATCATATGTATACGAGCACGCGTGCGCACTTATGTTTGGTAGTTTTGATGCTACTTTGGATGAAAGAACTAACGATGAAAACAAAAAAATAGAATTGTACTTTTACTAGCATCATAACATGTTGCCAGATATACCGACTAAGCGATATAGGATTAACCCAAAAGCATTAAACCTGAATAATTGGATGGCATATTGCTAGCATCGTACCATGTTGCCAGCAAATTGTTTATAATATAGCTAGAAACTATAGTTGTTATGATTCAGTATCATGAGTATAACATGAAATATATTTTTTATGAAACATATGAGCAAGCCATTGGAAAGCAATCGAGTAATTGGTATCATATTGTAGTTATTTAAACAAATACTATATTTTTCCTAGTTCTCATAGAATTTTTTGTAATCATGGTGTTCATTTTCTTTGAACTGATGGCTTGGATAATTATTGTTAATACAAATACTAAAACATATGGTAAATGACACGACCGATGATATTCAAAGTGAAACTGGTGACATACTATACAATGCTACTTTTGTATTTCTCCCTCGTTTTGCCTATTAATAAATCACGGCAGTATAGTTATCAAAAAACAGCTCTTATAATTCAACTATAGTTTATGGGAATATAGGGATGTTTGAGTGTCGAAACTGCTACAAGATATATCATTGAAATTTGAATACCATCATACCATGCACGGCTTGATTGCTAGATCATAATCCACAATAGACTGCTCTGAAACCTTGTAGAGTCAACACCTCTTCATAACTGCATATTACTTAGCAATGATCACCGCCAACAAAAGCAACATAATCATGAAATTGATATATCAGTAATAGATATCTTTCAAACTGAAAATTAAAGATTTGAGATCTGCAAAGTGAAAGAAAACTTACTCAGTTACAGAATCCTTGTATGGTGGTCCAGATCCCTGATCGCTGTGCTGTCAAAAATAGAAAACTAGTGAATTGATATACTTAGCAAACAGAGTTGGTCTTTACCAAGTTATTATTATCATTCCTTCAGTCGATTCAATTGTGAGCTCCACTTATAAAAGATAATAGCACTACTATAGAACCCGAACATTACTTTCAGGAATAAAAGGTAATCAAGTTTTGAATCCAAGTCACATGATTTGACATAACGCAGATAAATGTAACAGTTTATTAAAGGCTGTGAAGTTGGACATGCAAAATTATAGAGAGTGGCAATTGATCTCAATTCGTGTAACAACCCTAGATTTTGACTATATATTTAAATTTGACTTTATTTCATTTTTAAATTAATTTAAATTTGTTTATTTGTGTGATATCATTTCTAAACATTTTTAAAATGATAATGTAATTTTTCCAAAATTTACTGTATTTATTTCCTATTTTTAAAGGTTGTTTTCCAATTTTCTGTCATTTTCTTCATTTTAAATTTCTTTATTTTATTTTAAATTTGTTTTATTTGTGAAATTTCATCTCTAAATATTTTAAAAATAATAATAGAATTTTTTTCCAAAATTTACTGTATTGATTTCCTATTTTTAAGGGCGGTTTTCCCATTTTTTGCTATTTTCTGTATTAAAAATTATATTTAAATTAAATTTTAAATATTTATTTTGTGAATAAAATTTTTTTTTATGTTATTATTTATTTTTAAAAATACTTTACAAGCTCATATGAATTTTTTTCTTATTTATTTCATTTACTTTCAAATTTTCTTGTCTAGTTCACTGTTTTAACTATTTTTTCTTAATTTCTCTCTATATAATTAATAAATGGTATATATATTTTTATATTTTGTTAAAGTTTCGAAATTTTATCTGATAATATTGTTATTTCAGAATATATAAACTTTTATAAATAATTAAAGGTAAATTGAAAGGGTTTGTGACCTTTTATTTCCAATGGCTTTTGATTTTCCCACCTCTTCATTTTCCTAAACTCTTGCCATCCATTAGCCATAACTCTCCACATCTTCAGCCAACCACTTCATTCTTCATTCACATACGTCATTTCTCACCTAATTTCTGGAAAAAAAATCGGCCATCACTTGTTTGAGAAGTTGGTAAAATTCTATTTTCTTTTATCTCCTTTTGTTCACTTGTGTTGATTTTTCGTTTGATTTGCACTTGATTTTCTTTATCATAGGATCGGCCATGCCCCTCTCCAGCCCCTGCCGCCGCCACCACCACCTGAGCACGCCACCAGCACCTCCTCCTCACTGACCATCCCCATCCGTACCACCCTAGGTGGTAGTTCCTTCACCAAGTTCACCAAACTCCAACATCTTGACCTAGCCGAGCACAAGCCTTCACATCCACCACTTCCACCACCCATGGCCGCCACCTACATGACCACCACCACCTCCAGCACCTCCAGCACCCTCTGCCACGTCACCACAGTGGACCCTACTACTCTGGCCGTGACCACAGCAGCCTTGGCCGAGCTTTGTTTGCTTGAAACTTGTGATGTTGTTAGTAGTTATGCCTTGTTGTGTTGTTGTTCCATCTCCATAATTTTTGCCATCAACAAACTCATGTTAGGCCGACCTTATCAACCCAGACCTGACCCAAAACCATTGCCTTAGATCTATACTCCACCTCTGGCCGAGCCTATGGGACGTCGGAAGCAAGTGCAAAGCATTTCAGCTTTGTTTTATGAAGTTATTTCTAGCATAGTTTATCGAATTTTTGGTCTGAAACCTTATAATTGTTATATTGTTTTGTTTGATTGGTATTCAAGGGAAATAATCCTTGGCTCCTCCATTCGTATCTGTGTCGTGCTTTTGTGCTTGTGTAGATCCCGTTTGTGCAATTCGTCGTTGTGTCATCAACTCAAAACAGTGAGTTATTCTCACCAGACAGTTTTATACTTATATGAATAGTAAATTGATCACTTGTGAATATGTAAACTGCATCACTATATTATTATTTGCTATGTCACTATTATATGATGTTCACCCATGCTTAAACACCTATTATGACATTTTTTACTGTTATATTATGCTGTTCTGTTATTTTATCCGTTTATCACACTGCAAGTTCCCTTTAGATTAGAATCACTATGGGTTGAAATGATACATACCCGAACGGACTTTAGAATAAAGGAAAATCATTATGGGCTGAAATGATAGGCCTGAATGATTTTCAAATTTATTTCATTTACTTGGGACTGCTGGTTTGAAATGATAAAACCTGGATTTTTCTTTGTAAATTACGGGTTGTAATGATATATTACCCGTATCACTTTTCCTAGTGTAGAAAATTATATACAGACCCGTAGTTAATATATTTTTCTAAAAATTTTAAAATTATTTTAGAAATGTAAATATTAAAATATTTTGATTTAAACCTAATTAAAAATGATTATTGGTAAAATATTATTGATTTTCAGAATAATTACAAGTGAAATAAATTAACGAAAAGGTTAGAAAGTTTTGAATGTAAGCTATTTTGGAAAATTTGATTTAATTATAATTTGAAATTAAATAGAATATGAAAGCATGATAAATTTATGATAATTTGAAGTTAAAGGAATTTAAAGTGATTTTATATCATATTAATGATTTTAATAAAGATGAAATGTGAAATGAATGAATATTTAAGTTGAAATTTTAAATTGTAACTAAAATTGGAACTTTTGAAATTGACTTAAAAGTGGATTTTTAATTAAGTAAATAAAAATATAAACTAAGTTATATTTGAGAATTTTAACTTAAGTGTTAGGTTGAAATTTAAATGTAATGAATTTAAAATTGGACACTGCAATTTAATAAGTGAATTAGTGTTAGATATGAATTTTTAAATAGAAATTTAACTTTATGAAATCATGAAATTAAAGAAAATTAAATGATGGTTATAAAAGTAAAATTATGTGATTTTATAAGTTAAAAGTGAATTTTAGAAAATATAATTATTGGATTAAACTAAGTTTTTTTTTCCTTTGAAACTAATGTACCACTATTACAGCATTTTAAACGCTGTCTTTTGTTAAATTTAACTGTTTTGAATATAACTTTCTGTAGCAATTTCCAAACGCTGCGAAAGTTGAATTTTCACTGTTTTGATAAAATTAAGTGAATGAATGAACTTTGAAAGTTGAAAATTATGGAAGTTTAATAATTTAATTATTAAATGTAATAACTTCACTTTTAAAGGATTTAAATGAAGTAATTTGTTGGAATTGAACTATTTTGAAATATGAATTGAAATGGTATTTTTAAATTGAATAAAAATGAATATGTTTTTCAAATGAAATGATAAGTTGATATTTTGAAATGGATTTGAAATGATATTGGATTTTAAGAAAGAAATAACATTTTTGAAATTATAACAACGGGTTATAATAACGATTGGTTGTTAAAGAGACCGGGATCGGATATGGACATACTCTCTGTCGATACCGAAAACCACTTTAACAACTGTGTGCGCGGCGGAGATTCCAGAATGAAGTAGGATGGTGACGACGTTCCTAAGGTACATTTCGTGGACCTAACTCCCGTGAGTTAGCATAAGGTGGCTAAAACAGGAGCGATCTCGGGCCAAAGGAGGTAGCACCTCTGGCTGAACACACTTCTTCGATACCATTCTATTACTGTTGTGATCGATTGGGTGCACCCCTTGATTTTTGGAGTGTTGTTCGGGGTGGGCGTATGTGGCTGCTGCGTTACCACCAGCCCGTGTGCGTAATTGGTATATCTACCCTGGCATTGCCTTGTGTGCCGTGTCACCTACCATACCGAGCCTTTACTACGAGTTTGTCTTTCTCCCGTAGCCCGTGTGGTATCCTCTGACAGTCACCCAGAGTGGAGATGGCATGATATTGGATGGACTACTGAGACTATTATGTGTGAAGGGTGATATGGGTAGCCCGGAACGCTATTTAAAAGTATGTTTATTTTACTGTAGACATTAGTATAATAGCGAAATATTACTATATAGTAAATAGTTTAACGGATCCTTAGAGGATGGGCGGTCCCAGGCATCCTTTAAGTTACTTGTATCTTTATTACAGTTCACTTGAGTTGGTTTACATTATATAAGTATATATTGTCCTGACTCGAGTGTTTTGTGTTTTGCTTTACGCTCGGGTTAGCCTGAGTATTCACAGCTTTGGATTCTCTTCCTGGAGCTAGTCTTTCACTGGAGTTTCTACTTATCTACATATTTATCTACTTCTGTTTCAGCTGTATTAGTTTATCTCATGCATTAGTGAACTTCTATGTATTTGGGATTTCTATTCTGTTGTTTTTCAGACTATATTATGTATTTGGTTTGAGACTCTGTTATAGTAGCTTCATGAACTACTATGTTATTTTATATTCCGCTGCGAGTTATTCTGTTTGTTCTGTGTCTGTGATTCTGTATATTTGATTTCATTTGCTCCAAATTTATTTACAATCTGTTATTTCGCATCATTCAAGTCTGACATGTGTGGATTATTGTCGATTTGAATGGTACGAAATTGGGGGTTGTTACAGTTGGTATCAGAGCTTTGGTTTTGGCAACCATTTCCTCTGCGGAGCAAAAACTCATTAGAGATAGGGTATTTCCACCCTAAAATGAGTGAAATCAATCTCAGAGTCATATCTTTGTGAGAGACGTATTTTCAAAGTATAAAATGATTTTTCAAAATGTTTTCAAAGGATTTTCAAAGATTATTTTGATATATAAATTTTTCTTGCTTTTAAAGGATTTTCAAATGTTTTCTAACTTTCCTTTCTTTCGTATCTATCTTGTTAGGATCTTTTCTTTCTTTAAGAAATTCATCCAAGTGTATTATCTTGCCTTATCTTAATTTGTCTTCGGCTTGTCTTTATTCTTATCCTAAATTCATTCTTGATATTTTTCAGGATGAATCGGGGAAATGCCAGAGTTAGGGGTTGCGGTATTGCCCCAGCTCCTCAACCTGTTGCTCCAGTCAGGTTCACTGTTCTTTGTAAGGAATTCTCTCAACTTGGTGGAACCTCATTCGCCGGTTCAGAGACTATCATTGAGGCTCAGCAGTGGTTGCGGAGTCTTGAGAGGATATTTACTGGTCTTGACATTACTGATGCTCAGAAGCGTCAGCTTGCAGCCTGGCAGTTGCATGATTCTGCTTTAGATTGGTGGGAGTCCGTTACGGCTAACACCGTCGAGGCTGATCTCTCGTGGGAGCAGTTTAGGTATCCTTTGGGTTATCTTAATTTTGTTCCTATTTTTCCTTTCTTTGAATATACCTTAAGTTTGTTTTCCGTATCTCTTTTCCAGGGAGGCTTTTGTGGTAAAATGGATGTCAGAAGCCGGGAAATCTCAGCTTTATCGTGAGTTTATGGATCTGAAGCAGGGTACCATGTCTTTTGCTGAGTATGAGAGGAAATTCAATGAACTTTCCAAGTTCGGTCCTGGCCTTATTGATACTCCTCTTAAGAAGAATGAGAAATTTATTGCTGGTGCTTGGCCAGAGTATTATAGTCGCCTTATTTCTCATGTTCATGGTTTTTTCACCCAGCTTATGGATATGGCTATTCGCTATGAGAATCCCACATCCAAAAGTCCTGCTGTTTCTGGTAATCAGTCTTCCTCTGCAGTTTCCAAGAAGCGTAAGCCAAATTTCCAGCAGCAGAAGAAGAATTGGCAGAATGGTTTGGGATCTTCATCATCTGCCCCTGCTCAGAGGCAACCAATTGATCTCTCCTCCATCACTTGCTTTAGGTGTGATCAGAGAGGGCACTATGCCAATAGCTGTCCCACATTATCAGGTGCTGCAGTTCCTCCACCTGCTCAATCGGCTAGACGTGATCTCTGCCATATCTGTCTCCAACCAGGTCATTTTAAGAAGGATTGCCCTACCCAGCGGAGGGGTACTCCTTCTGGTATATTTGCTGTCACTTCTGCCTCATCTCCAGTTCCTCCACCTGCCTCTGCTCCTAGTGATGTCCAAGTTACACTCCAGGGTTCATTTACTTTATTTCATCATCCTGTTCGTGTGTTGTTTGATACTGGTGCTTCACACAGTTTTATTTCTGTTGATTTGTGTGATAAGTTTGAACATCTCCTTTCTCCTGAGTATACTTCTGTTCCATTATGTGTTTCAAATCCTATTGGGGGTCCTGCTAACCTTAATCGGAGTTGTCGAGAGGTGAAACTTCTCCATTCTGATCATCGCTTTAGTGGTGATTTTTATATTCTAGGCTTCGATGCTTTTGATTTATTGCTTGGTCAGGATTGGTTAGTGAATCATAATGCTCATATCTCTTGTAAAGCCCGGTCTATTCAGCTTGTTGATGATCAAGGGAATTCCTTGATTATTCAGTGCCGCATGCCTCAGGATTTTGCTGGCAACTTTATTTATTCTTTGGATTCTTCTTCCAGTGACCTTGATTCAACTCCTGTGGTTAGATTATATCCCAATGTATTTGGCGAAGTCATTTCTTTACCTCTGAAGCGGGAAATTGATTTTCGGATTGATCTTATTCCTGGTGCTCGACCTATTGTTCTTCCTCCTAGAAGAATGGCACCCCGCGAGAAGGTTGAGATGGGAAAGCAAATTGAAGACTTATCTTCCAAAGGTCTGATTAGGCCCAGTTTTTCTGAATGGGGAGCTGCGGTAGTTTTTGTCACCAAATCTGATGGTTCACTTCGGATGCGTGTTGATTATAGGGAGCTGAACAAGCTCACTATGAAAAACAGATATCCTATGCCTCGTATCAATGATATATTTGATCAACTTCATGGTGCCACTATTTTCTCTCAGCTTGACCTTGCCACAGGTTTTCATCAGCTCAGGGTTGCTGAGGATAGCATTCGCAAGACTGCTTTCCACACTGAGAATGGATTTTATGAATGGTTAGTCATGCCTTTTGGTTTGACTAATGCTCCTGCTTTCTTTGTTGATTTGATGAATCGTGTTTTTCGTGATGTGCTTAATAAATTTGTGCTAGTCTTTGTTGATGATATCCTTGTCTTCTCTAAGACTAAGGATGAGCATAAGTCGCATTTGAAATATGTTGTTAAAGGCTAAATTTTCTAAATGCCATTTCTGGAAGGATGAAGTCCGTTATCTCGGGCATATTGTTTCTAGTAATGGAGTCTCTGTTGATCCAGTTAAGATTGCTGCGATCAATGTAAGTCTTTCTTTTTTCTCTTTCTCTATCATTTTAATAATTCTATTTTTTTTCTATTATTTTATTTTCCCCCAATTATTCTAGGATTGGGAAACTCCAAAGACTCCATCTGATATTCGTAGTTTTCTGGGCCTTGCCGGCTACTACCGGAGATTCATTGAGAATTTTGCTCGGATTGCTGCACCTCTCACAGCTTTAACTCGGAAGAATGCCAGATTTGTCTGGAGTGATAAGTGTAAGGCTGCATTCAGTGAGTTGAAGAGCAAGCTAACTTCCGCACCAGTTCTTACTGCTCTGAATGGGAGTGAGGGATTTACAGTTTATACTAATGCTAGTCGTGAGGGTTTGGGTGTTGTTCTCATGCAGGATGGTAGGGTTATTGCCTATGCCAGCCGTCAGTTGAAGACCCACGAAGCAAATTATGCTGCTCATGATTTAGAGTTACTTGCTGTTGTCTTTGCTTTGAAACTTTGGAGGCATCATCTTCTTGGAACCAAGTTTGAGCTTTTCACAGATCATCAGTCTCTGAGATATATCTTCACCCAGAAGGATCTGAATCAGAGGCAAGTTCGTTGGCTTGAGTTTCTGGCTTCTTACGACCTCGACATTAACTATACTCCCGGTAAAGCTAATGTTGTGGCCGATACTCTGAGTCGGAAGAAGGCTTTGTTGTGTCAGCTTGTTGTTTCTTCTTCTCCTCTTCTGGATCAGATTATGGCTAAGCAGGATGAGGATGAGATGCTTAGATTGATGAAGGAGAGTGTTCGTAGCAGAGTTGGTGGTAGTAGAGGTAGTAGTGGAGCTCAGATTGATGACAAAGGGATTTTGCGGATTAACGGCAGGATTTGTGTTCCGAAGGTTGATAGTTTGAGACAGGAGTTGCTTCAGGAAAATCATAGATCCAGACTTTCTATTCATCCTGGTGTGTCGAAGATGTATCAGAATATGAAGAGGCTTTATTGGTGTAAGGGGATGAAGAGGGATATCTCTATCTTTGTTAGTCGGTGTGCGACTTGTCAGCAAGTCAAAGCCGATCACCAGAAGACCCCTGGTTTGTTGCAGCCCCTCGAGATTCCTAATTGGAAGTGGGAACAGGTTTCCATGGATTTCATCGATGGTTTACCGAGGACTCGGAAAGGCAATGAGAGTATCTGGGTTATTGTTGATAGACTGACCAAGTCCGGTCATTTTATTCCGGTCAAGTCTACTCGTTCTGCTTCTAGTTTATCTGAGATTTACATGAGAGAGATCGTTCGTCTCCATGGTGTTCCTCTCAGTATTGTTTGTGATCGTGACCCTATCTTTACTAGTCAGTTCTGGAAGGCTTCTCAGGAATCTTTAGGTACTCGTTTGAATCTGAGCACTGCTTATCATCCTCAGACCGACGGTCAGACGGAAAGAGTAAATCAGATTCTCGAGGATCTTCTTCATGCTTATGTGCTTGATTTTGGAGGATCTTGTGAAGATTATCTCCATCTTGCCGAATTTACCAACAATAATAGCTATCAGGTATCATCTTATCTTCTGTTTTCAGTCTATTCTTGATCTTTTTATCAATCTCATTCCATCTTTGCATTCAAGCCAGTCTCAAAATGTCTCTGTTTGCTGCTTTATACGGGCGACCTTGTAGATCTCCATCTTGCTGGATTGAATCCGGTAATCGTTTGGTTCTTGGTCTTGAAGTGATTTTTGAAGCTTCTGAGAAAGTTGAGGAGATTAAGAAGAGGCTGAGAGTCGCTCAGGATAGACAGAAGAAATATGCTGATAGGCGTAAGCGAAATTTGGAATTTGCTACTGGTGATCAGGTGTTCCTTAAGGTTTCTCCCTTGAGGAATGTCATTCGCTTTGGTCGTAAAGGGAAGCTTTCTCCCAGGTTCATTGGTCCTTTCCGCATCATGGAAAGAGTTGGTTCTTTGGCTTAATGTCTGGATTTGCCCGAGAAGCTTTCTGGAGTGCATGATGTATTCCATGTCTCACATCTTCGCCGTCATCTCCATGATCCATCTCTTATTGTCCAGCCTTCTGCTCTTGATAGTTTGGATATTGAGCCTAACCTGACTGTTGAGATGAAGCCACTTCGTATTGTCGATAGAGATACGAAGCAGCTCAGAAGAAAATCTGTTAATCTGATCAAAGTACAGTAGAGTACTGATGATCGAGATTGTACTTGGGAAACGGAGGAGAGCATTCGTGCTTCGAATCCGGAACCATTCGTTTCAGGTACTATTTTGTTTCTCTATCTTGTTTCTCTTTATTTTTCCTTTCCGTTCTTTTCGAGGACGAAAAGATTTGAGTGGGGGAGAGTGTAACAACCCTAGATTTTGACTATATATTTAAATTTGACTTTATTTCATTTTTAAATTAATTTACATTTGTTTATTTGTGTGATATCATTTCTAAACATTTTTAAAATGATAATGTAATTTTTCCAAAATTTACTGTATTTATTTCCTATTTTTAAAGGCTGTTTTTCAATTTTCTTCCATTTTCTTCATTTTAAATTTCTTTATTTTATTTTAAATTTGTTTTATTTGTGAAATTTCATCTCTAAATATTTTTAAAATAATAATAGAATTTTTCCAAAATTTACTGTATTGATTTCCTATTTTTAAGGGCTGTTTTCCCCTTTTTTGCTATTTTCTACATTAAAAATTATATTTAAATTAAATTTTAAATATTTATTTTTTGAATAATTTTTTTTTATATTATTATTTATGTTTAAAAATACTTTACAAGCTCATATGAATTTTTTCTTATTTATTTCATTTACTTTCAAATTTTCTTGTCTAGTTCACTGTTTTAACTACTTTTTCTTAATTTCTATCTATATAATTAATAAATGGTATATATATTTTTATATTTTGTTAAATTTTCGAAATTTTATCTGATAATATTATTATTTCATAATATATAAACTTTTATAAATAATTAAAGGTAAATTGAAAGGGTTTGTGACCTTTTATTTCCAATGGCTTTTGATTTTCCCACCTCTTCATTTTCCTAAACTCTTGCCATCAATTAGCCATAACTCTCCACATCTTCAGCCAACCACTTCATTCTTCATTCACATACATCATTTCTCACCTAATTTCTGGAAAAAAATTCGGCCATCACTTGTTTGAGAAGTTGGTAAAATTCTATTTTCTTTTATCTCCTTTTGTTCACTTATGTTGATTTTTCGTTTGATTTGCACTTGATTTTCTTTATCATAGGATCGGCCATGCCCCTCTCCAGCCCCTGCCGCCGCCGCCGCCGCCTGAGCACGCCACCAGCACCTCCTCCTCACTGACCATCCCCATCCGTACCACCCTAGGTGGTAGTTCCTTCACCAAGTTCACCAAACTCCAACATCTTGACCTAGCCGAGCACAAGCCTTCACATCCACCACTTCCACCACCCATGGCCGCCACCTACATGACCACCACCACCTCCAGCACCCTCTGCCACGTCACCATAGTGGACCCTACTCCTCTGGCCGTGACCACAGCAGCCTTGGCCGAGCTTTATTTGCTTGAAACTTGTGATGTTGTTAGTAGTTATGCCTTGTTGTGTTGTTGTTCCATCTCCATAATTTTTGCCATCAACAAACTCATGTTAGGCCGACCTTATCAACCCAGACCTGACCCAAAACCATTGCCTTAGACTTGTACTCCACCTCTGGCCGAGCCTATGGGACGTCGGAAGCAAGTGCAAAGCATTTCATCTTTGTTTTATGAAGTTATTTCTAGCATAGTTTATCGAATTTTTGGTCTGAAACCTTATAATTGTTATATTGTTTTGTTTGATTGGTATTCAAGGGAATTAATCCTTGGCCCCTCCATTCGTATCTATGTCGTGCTTTTGTGCTTGTGTAGATCCCGTTTGTGCAATTCGTCGTTGTGTCATCAACTCAAAACAGTGAGTTATTCTCACCAGACAGTTTTATACTTATATGAATAGTAAATTGATCACTTGTGAATATGTAAACTGCATCACTATATTATTATTTGCTATGTCACTATTATATGATGTTCACCCATGCTTAAACACCTATTATGACATTTGTTACTGTTATATTATGTTGTTCTGTTATTTTATCTGTTTATCACACTGCAAGTTCCCTTTAGATTAGAATCACTATGGGTTGAATGATACATACCCGAACGGACTTTAGAATAAGGGAAAATCATTATGGGCTGAAATGATAGGCCTGAATTATTTTCAAATTTATTTCATTTACTTGGGACTGCGGGTTTGAAATGATAAAACCCGGATTTTTCTTTGTAAATTACGGGTTGAAATGATATATTACCCATATCACTTTTCCTAGTGTAGAAAATTATATACAGACCCGTAGTTAATATATTTTTCTAAAAATTTTAAAATTATTTTAGAAATGTAAATATTAAAATATTTTGATTTAAACCTAATTAAAAATGATTTTTGGTAAAACATTATTGATTTTCTGAATAATTACAAGTGAAATAAATTAACGAAAAGGTTAGAAAGTTTTGAATGTAAGCTATTTTGGAAAATTTGATTTAATTATAATTTGAAATTAAATAGAATATGAAAGCATGATAAATTTATGATAATTTGAAGTTAAAGGAATTTAAAGTGATTTTATATCATATTAATGATTTTAATAAAGATGAAATGTGAAATGAATGAATATTTAAGTTGAAATTTTAAATTGTAACTAAAATTGGAACTTTTGGAATTGACTTAAAAGTGAATTTTTAATTAAGTAAATAAAAATATAAACTAAGCTATATTTGAGAATTTTAACTTAAGTGTTAGGTTGAAATTTAAATGTAATGAATTTAAAATTGGACACTGCAATTTAATAAGTGAAATAGTGTTAGATATGAATTTTTAAATAGAAATTTAACTTTATGAAATCATGAAATTAAAGAAAATTAAATGATGGTTATAAAAGTAAAATTCTGTGATTTTGTAAGTTAAAAGTGAATTATAGAAAATATAATTGTTGGATTAAACTAAGTTTTTTTTTCTTTGAAACTAATGTAGCACTATTACAGCATTTTAAACGCTGTCTTTTGTTAAATTTAACTGTTTTGAATATAACTTTCTGTAGCAATTTCCAAATGCTGCGAAAGTTGAATTTTCACTGTTTTGATAAAATTAAGTGAATGAATGAACTTTAAAAGTTGAAAATTTTGAAAGTTTAATAATTTAATTATTAAATGTAATAACTTCACTTTTAAAGGATTTAAATGAAGTAATTTGTTGGAATTGAACTATTTTGAAATATGAAATGAAATGGTATTTTTAAATTGAATAAAAATGAATATGTTTTTCAAATGAAATGATAAGTTGATATTTTGAAATGGATTTGAAATGATATTGGATTTTGAGAAATAAATACCATTTTTGAAATTATAGCTACGAGTTATAATAACGATTGGTTGTTAAAGAGAGCGGGATCAGATATGGACATACTCTCTGTCGATACCGAAAACCACTTTAACAACTGTGTGCGCGGTGGAGATTGCAGAATGAAGTAGGATGGTGACGACGTTCCTAAGGTACATTTCGTGGACCTAACTCCCGTGAGTTAGCATAAGGTGGCTAAAACAGGAGCGGTCTCGGGCCAAAGGAGGTAGCAACTCTGGCGAACACACTTCTTCGATACCATTCTGTTACTGTTGTGATCGATTGGGTGCACCCCTTGATTTTTGGAGTGTTGTTCGGGGTGGGCGTATGTGGCTGCTGCGTTACCACCAGCTCGTGTGCGTAATTGGTATATCTACCCTGACATTGCCTTGTGTGCCGTGTCACCTACCATACCGAGCATTTACTACGAGTTTGTCTTTCTCCCGTAGCACGTGTGGTATCCTCTGACAGTCACCCGGAGTGGAGATGGCATGATATTGGATGGACTACTGAGACTATTATGTGTGAAGGGTGATATGGGTAGCCTGGAACGCTATTTAAAAGTATGTTTATTTTACTGTAGACATTAGTATAATAGCGAAATATTACTATATAGTAAATAGTTTAACGGATCCTTAGAGGATGGGCGGTCTCAGGCATCCTTTAAGTTAATTGTATCTTTATTACAGTTCACTTGAGTTGGTTTACATTATATAAGTATATATTGTCCTGACTCGAGTGTTTTGTGTTTTGCTTTACGCTCGGGTCAGCCTGAGTATTCACAGCTTTGGATTCTCTTCCTAGAGCTGGTCTTTCACTGGAGTTTCTACTTATCTACATATTTATCTACTTCTGTTTCAGCTGTATTAGTTTATCTCATGCATTAGTGAACTTCTATGTATTTGGGATTTCTATTCTGTTGTTTTTCAGACTATATTATGTATTTGGTTTGAGACTCTGTTATAGTAGCTTCATGAACTACTATGTTATTTTATATTCCGCTGCGAGTTATTATGTTTGTTCTGTGTCTGTGATTCTGTATATTTGATTTCATTTGCTTCAAATTTATTTACAATCTGTTATTCCGCATCATTCAAGTCTGACATGTGTGGATTATTGTCGATTTGAATGGTACGAAATTGGAGGTTGTTACAATTCTCGAGTAGTTAACGTTAAACCAATAAAGAAACTAAGCAACAAAGATGGAATGAACACCAATGAAAAAGGAAGTTTGTATCATTTAAAAGTACACTTCACCATAGGTCCACCATCTTTTTCACCGAAAGAAATATCAGATGGAACCTGCAAAAAGAACAGGACTACCCTTTATTAAAGAACTCAACCAATAATTTATTAAGTAACACTAGCCATAATTTCAACTAATCTGTATACTAACATCAAAGTGAACAAACAAATGACAACTAAATATACATACAAATTAGAATAACTCAAGGATGAACGAAAACTAATTTTATGATGGCTCCGTCTATTAGCACACAGATAACTGCTGTTCACCCCATTAAAAAAATTAAATTAATAATTCTAGTTCTGCACTTTAACAGAAACTGACTGTCTCTACATCACGTAGATGCTTGACGCTGAAACAATTGAAATAATGTAGTTGTCAGGGATTGCATAAACATAAGCCCACTCCCCTTTGGAAATCAATATTACTCGAAACCAACACTGAAAAAATCAAAACCACCTTTCACTGTAGCGTTGAAAATAACCGAACATCGCTAGTACGTAGTGTATTTCTTCGGTTTGGAATGTGTAAACCCACGTTTCTCCTTTACGCTGATAAAAGTGAAATAACGTACTTATTGGGGATTGTGTAAACAGAAAGTTAAGTGCCTTTGGAAATCAATATGAATTAAAGGCGACGTTGAAAATCTTGAAACAATGCTAATATCGTGTATCTGATATTATTAAACCACGTCTACCATGCGCATTGTACTTGCCTAATCCGCCCTGGGGAGAGGCGTTGATATCCCAAAAATCATCCACATTATTGTTATGCGTTAATAACATCCAAAAAACAGCACCGTCTGTCCAAAAAACAGCACTATCGTTGACATTTTTGTTTTGAAATCCAAAAAAAAGGCATGTGTTGTAATCGCGACAAAAGCATTGTAAGGATTGTTATCCAAAAACAGAAAGTCCAAGCGGAAAAGAAATAAGAATGCTTTGTGATTGGGCAACATAATCGGGGTGAGAATTATTTTTTAAAATTATCGGAATGGGGAAAAGAAAACGTACATACGAAGAGACAAGGTTAATTTAGGAATAATCGGGGTGGGAAAAGAAAAAATGGAGTGAGGATTATTTTTTAAAATTATCAAAGTGGGAAAAACAATTATTGAGGTGGCAATAGATGAAGGCTTGTATGATGTGTATTACTAAAAGCACCTAGAAAAACTATTCTGGCTAGCATAATTAATGACCACCATACAAATATTGTTTATGTGCTTACCAATAGTATATGATATTTTGTTTTATGAAGTGGGCACCCAAAACCTATTGAGTTGTTTAAGGACTGTACGTCCATGAACGACAATTGGAAATCAAAGTGCCACGGTTGTTTATCGTCGTACGACAATAAACGACCGTTGGACATCAAAGAAACGCGGTCGTTTAGGATCGAATAAAAAAATTGAATTTAGTGTTAAGTAGCATATAAAAACTTATATCCATTAAAAAATTCTTGGTAGCCGGAAGTACAATTTTTGATGCCAATAGCAACACACTTTATAATTGGGCAACACAATCAACCAGTTATAAGTACCAATAGCAATATGCAGGGGCGGAGCCCATCTGCAAATGGGGTAGGCACATGCCTACCCCAGAATTTAAAATAAAAATAAAAAATAGATAAAAAACAAAATCAGGAATTACGTTCAATTGAGCAGTTTTCAATCCTGTTAGTTATTTTTTTCAGCAGTTCAGACTCTTTATAGAAAATTTTAGATCCACGTCAAATTCTTTGGCATTTTCTTATCAAAGATAGGTGAGTTGGTGCTTCTTGTACTATCAAGTAAAATATCATCTTTTTTTGTCTAATAGAACTTAAAATTCATTTTTAGTCTGCCCTCCATTATTTTCTTTGCTTGGATTTATAGACTGTATATGTTGCTATCCTTTCTTTGTTGGAGTGTGTATAGAACATGCATTTTCTATAGCATTATGCATATCTCTTGCACAGTCTGAAGCTACTAATTTTTCTTTTCTGGTTCTGCCTTGCTGGTAGCTTCTTTCCATTTGTGTTACTGACACTTTCTTTCCTTACTTGCAGGTTGATCATTGATATCTGTTGATGCTTCAGTTTCACATATTATGGTTGCATGATGAGAAGGTCCAGTTTCTTCGACATTTGTTTTTGATTTACTAGCAGTTTCTTATACAGTTAGCAGTAATCTAATCTAATGCGATTGTGATAGGCTTACCAATTGCACTGCATATTCGACTTATTGCCTCTGTATCCTAGATTCTAATTGTATATCTATTAGCTTTACTCTAATATATACGTTGTTCAAAAAAAATTCCATCGATCATTATACCCGGTTCCATTTTTTATGATGTTGGGTTTCGTGCCCGCCCCATTGCGACGTCCTGCCTCCGCCACTGGCAATATGCATACATAAAATTTAATTTTCATGAGATTATCCTATACAATATGTATGCTTAGCTTGCAAACATAGTTAATTCAAAAAAGCAGAATGTATCATTAGTTCAGATAAAAATATAATTACATGCATTGTTCGAAACCCTAACCATGGCTTCTCTTCAACCGCCAGACCCCTCTCCTTCATTCCCACTTTCGTCTCCAATCCGCCCGTAGATTCCTAGATCTAGTCTTTCCGAACAAGACTAATGCATGGCCAATAATGCTTAATAAGACAGTATCATGTGAACCAATGTTTCAGTGATCCAGTTGCAGCAAATTGTCAATAAACCCCTGAGCAAACGCGAAGGAAAGCTTGAACAGCTGCTAAACGTCCTTAGTTCCAGGCAGTTCAAACCCTTCCGTAGGTTGCAGATCCTCGGTTCAAGTCATTGTTGGTGAGCAAATTCCAATTTCAGCCCTCTTAACTTCGCTGGGCTAATTCTATTAACGTGCCATTTTCCTCCTTTTTTCCACCCAGCATCTTAAAACAGAGTCGTGCAATATACATCCAAATTGAAACTAAGATTTACTCGCTCTTCATTTTACCCGGTCTAATTTAATTAGGTGCTACATATTATCTATATTTTATTTTATACAACTCAAATCGATTGGTGGTGCAGGGTAGATAAATGAATATAAATTACGGTATATAACTGTCATTCGATATAATTGGACCGTTTTTAAAAAAACAGTTCTTCATATTACTCAGGGTCAGTCGGCAGACGACTGCCGATCGCCAAATAACTACCGAATGACTTTGAATGATATGAAGTACAGATTTCATTTGTTTTCTTTTCTTTCTTCTACGGTAAATTGATGTTAAGGTATATGTAGCAGATTTCTTAAGAAAAAGCACATCCCATTTTTTTTTCCTTTCTCAACCCAATTTCTTCCAAAAATACCCGCGCTTACTTTATCTTCCTTTTTTTTTGGTCCTCTTCTATCTACAAAAAACCTTCTCGATTATACGATATATTACACTACACCTGGTTCAATGGCAATCCAAGTGTGCTAGGCATTATGTTTACTAACAATTCAAGTTAGGCCTAGACTTGCTTGCTATCAAATCCCAGTTCGTTTGATGAAAACCATATAAAACCTTACGTTCAACTTTTGAAAAGCATACAAATTTTTTTAATATTTAAGACTCATTTTCAATATCCTTTTCAAAATCACTGTATTCTACCAAAATATTATCTTCTTCACACATTATATTATCGTTAGGTCTTTTATATTTACAGTAACAGTAAAAAAGAACGAAATATAGAGAATAAAGAAAGACAAAAGCCATATCAGTGTAAATATCTACAAGGGTATATTAGTCAATTATTTTCTATGAAAATTAGTGGGGCGGGAAAGGAGAAAAACGGCGTGTTGATAGAATTAGTCAGTTTTTATCCGACTGATTTCAATTCAATCAAGGGTGCCAAAATGACTCCTACGACGTCGGAAGTGAGGAGAAAACAATGGAAAATTTCCATTGTTATGGTCGGAACGAAACCCTACTACCAATACTTTAAATGTTATATCGAGCGTGTATGGAAGTCCAAGGGCAGCTTTAAAATAATTTCAATGGAAAACGGCGTTTAAGTTGTAAAATTTTCGAGCAAATCCGACTGTGATATAGTGTTAGAGAAAGGTCCGTATTTCTATGACAGAAGTCGATGATGAAGAGATAAACCCAACAGTTAAACAAAGAGTTTCTACAACCGATTTTGGTTTAGGTAAGATTTCCAAGCTTGAGACCTGAGGCTAGAGTTTTGGACAAAAAAAAGCATCAGTGGTATGGCTTTCAGTCCTAGGAAGACCAATTAAAATGGACCATCGTATACATGCATAATAAAAATTGCATACGCAAGTTCAAACTAATAGTAAGTTCAATTACACAAGCGAAGTAGTCATCTAGATAAAAATGACCAAATACACCTACAAAGCGTTGAATACGAAGGTAAGCCTCCTATCTATCAAAGCTACGGCTGTTTCAGACATTCACAAAGGTACTGTGGATTTGAAAAAGTTCGCGTTCAAAAGCAATGTCAAAATAAAAAAGGATGTTTAGAGTGGTAACAAATCAGTAGATCCTCGCAGCTTACATACTAATGCTAACGTCACAACATCACATCAGAATAAAGACAGTATTGGTCATAATAACAAGGAACCTTCAAAAACGTATGAAAATAGATGCATAAGCTAACAGTCTAATAGATACAGCAATAATACATGCCTAGATACTACAAATAAAGTTCACGTTAATTTAACAGGTGCAACAAACTTGACAAATCTAGCTTCAGATGCCAGCCCCAATTGTTCTAGAGTAAACAGTCACAGTCATACAGATAATAGCACTCACATTTCTCCTCATAAGTCACAAGTAGGTGCTAATAATAACAATTCAGTTAATTTAGTAACATATGTTAGAATTCTCAAAAATAGTGAATGATATATATCACACTCGCAAAAAATTAGTCCATTTTCTTGTTTATATAGAATACTCTCAATCCCTATATGGCCATCAACTAACACGCGCGCCGCCGTTTGTCCGACCGAACTAGACCAGATGCAGGTGCAATGAGAACGGACACGATTGTTGCGAACAATAATACTTTTTAACGCTGCACGTTTAAGAGAAAAACCTGATCACTTTCCCCACTCAATTTTAAAACCAAATCATCTCTTCTTTATCTTCATTTTCTTCAATCATAATCAGTCCTATCACACAGGATCATACATATTGCGATCTCGAGCAGTTTACGTCTGTTGTATTTTACAAGACTTTGAATAAAGTCTTAATAAAATTGTTTCGACAAGCCTCAGATGAAATTTCTTTCTTCAACCGGTTGATTTCTAATCGATATACATATACATATATATGTATGTATGTATATATATGTGTGTATATGTATATGTATATATATATGTACATATATAAATATTCGTTTCTACGTTGTGCTATTTTTTTAAATAATATAACGTTTGACTTAACGTTATAGTTATTATTACTATAGTTGTTAGTTTGCTCTTGTAACTAATTACAACTTAATTATTGTTAAAAATAACTAATACAGAATTAAGTAGTGGAAATCTGATTTGTAAATTTGTAAGATGGGTTTATTATTGATTAGTTTCTGTTTTGCTATGCTAGACGTATAACAACATACACTACAAATTGGATTAAAAGCACCCACGGTACTTTAATGCTAGCCAAAACAAACAGAGATATGACAGCAGATGGGGTCCTAATAGCGCAAGTATAAATTATGTGTATTTTAGTATAATGAAAGATATTTATTGTTTTATTAAGTTAGTAGTTTATATTATATGCATTTAATGCTTATTAGCTGCTCAAAACTATTTTTTATCGTCATATTTGTTTATATCTAACACTTTTATAATCAATTGGATTGGAAAAATGTATTTCTAAACTTAAAATTTATATTTATATTTTCTAATTTATTACTCGTTGGCGGATAGTATAATTATTCGATATCCGTCCGTACCCGCTGGATATTCGAAATTCGAAAATCATTTCGGATGCGCATGCGGATATGACACTATCTGCATCCGAATGTATCCGTTGATAGACATACAATAAATCAAATTAATGTCGCTTCTAGTGTGGTAAGTAAGGGGTCTCAACTTCCCTATAAAGAAACGAGACGTTAAACATATTGTTTCCCATGTTGATATCATGGGTTTAGTTGAGCATAAGCCGTCAGATGAAAATGTCACAGAAATGTGTTACTCAATCGGTAGTGAATGCGAGGTCATGCATAATAACGAGTGTGATAGTAGAGGCAGAATTATGTTGATGTGGAACTAAAACACATGGATAGTTAATTTGCAGCCAATGTCAGATCAACATATTAGCTATTTCCTAACCAATAAAGGAAGTTTTAGATGTCTGCTTTTAATCATATATGCTAAACATTTGCCAAGTGAAATTTTAGTGAAGCTAGTTCTGACTCGCTGAGGATTTCAACTGCATCCTTAGCAACAATAGGAGACTGAATTCATACAGTTCAATGTGGATACAGACTTTCAAGCTTTTGTTCATGCAACAAGATTTAAAGATGTAAATTCTATTGGTTTAATTTTTACATGGAGCGCCAAATTTAGTATACACAACAAAATTGATAAGAGTGTTTGGCAATATTGAATTGCTATCACAGCTTACCCAACCTGTCAAAATATGACCCAACCTAACCCAACCCATTTACCATACTTTTAAATTGGTTGGATCAAGCCATTTATGAATTTTATTAAATGGGTTATAATTGGGTTCACTCATTTTTAAAAGGGTTAGTGGGTAACTCATTTACCAATTTATTAAAACTATTAAATTTTAATACAAAATTGAAAAATAAGAATTTTGAACATAAAATGTAGTTTTTCATGGAAAATGACAATTATACTTAGAAAATAACAGACCACCGCATTTTCATATTTGAACTTCATCCAGTGTAGAAGCCGCTATTTTTTTTATCCAAACTACAATAACTTCTTCATGCTAACTTGGAACCAGGCGAGACTTCAACCGACGGACTCCCACCTAAATTACGGACAATATGTAACACTCGGATACTTCACCTTATGAATGCACACTGTAGTTCTCCAAGGGGATAGTCTACTTAGAAAATAATAGGCTAACACATCTTCATATTTGAATTTTGATAAAAATTAGAACTAAAATTTTAAGTTTTTATCGGAATTCAAAACATAAAAAGTAGAATTAGAATTATTTTAAATTTATTTGGTTTTTATTAGTCAAATCAAATTTAAATGGGTTAAATGGGTAATCCGTTTATTAAACGGGTTAGGTCATAAATGTGTTGGGTCATAAGTGAATAAAAAATAATGGATCATAAATGGATTCGGTTAAACTCGACCCAACTCATTTTGATCCAACCCAACCCGTTTGACAGACCTACTAAATGTATTGGTATTAAATCACTCATCTAGCGATCATTCACCATTGCTAGTAAGATACTCTAATGTACAAACAAACCCTTTAGATATAATAATGCCGTTGCTCAATGTACAAACAAACCCTTCAGATATAGTAATGCATGGCAACTGCAAAATACCATCTCATCACAGAGAGGTAACTAGCTACTAGAATACAAGGAAATTCAGTTTACAGCTTAAATAATGTTTAAAGGGATGGAATAGCAACGAACAGAGTAGTAGAAAGTAGCGTGAGGCAATTAGAGTGAGAAATAATTCAATATACTTACAACTGGTTGAAATCCTAAACATTGAAGAGGTTATACAGGTTTATAAGGCAAATTTAAATAGGTTGCAAAGTTTGCTAACTGCTGAAGCCCTAGAAAACCAACAAAAAGCAAAAATAGGTTGGCTAACTAAAGGAGATCAGCTTATAATTTTTTAAGGGAAGATGCAATCTAATACTTCGCTGACCTTTATAATACTGGCACAAATGGGAATATTCACACCGACCAAAACATCTGTAGTAAAAAAAAAAAAAAAAAAAAAAAAAAAAAAGAATGAAATTATTTATGAATGTAAGCAGGAAATTACTTCTACAATTTAGTTTGGAAGAGTTAAGAGCGCTACATTTAAGATAGATGGTAATAGCAGCCCGGGTCTAGACGGTTTCAATGCAAAAAAAAATTAAGCATCACTGAGAGCAGATCAAGGAGGAATTGGTTATTGCCATGAGTTATATACTTGAAAAAGGGAAGTACACAAAAGAATTAAACCATACTTTCATCACCTTAGTTCCCAAATCACAAAATGTCAATGATATAAGCGACCATAAGCCTACATCATGTTGCAACGTACTCCGTAAAATATTAGCAAATCTAATTTGCAATAGGATGAAATACCTAATGAATGATCTTATCTCATGTAATCAAAATGCTTTTATCCTAGGTAGAAACATCTCGGAGCTCATTACTAGCTTACGAGATGGCAAGGGATTTAACAGGAGGACAAATAGCAACATGTGTATTGTTAGCATCAAAATTGGTCACTAACACTCAAGAAAAGATTTGTGTAGAGAGATTAAGGAAGATAATAAATTAAAACAGAGGAATGTATGCAAAACTAACTGCAAAAACAAGAACATTAGAATTATAGTGGTTCGACATAACTGCCTACGTCCACTGTTAATGAAATCTTTATTGCTTTTCTCAAAGACTTGAATACAGATACAATCCGTAAACTTCTAACTCGAATACAAGTTCTAACTAATGGAAGCGAGTACTAAAAATGGCAGAGTATTCCTGGAGTTCTTCCCAAAAAAGATCCCCTTCACAGTATCACTGCCCCTCTATTTATAGATGAAGACAGGCTAGTCACTATGCAGGCCCATGACCCGGATACCTCGGCCCAGAGTATGTAACTCATGTTCACCGACCCATGTATGGAGACCCCATATGACCGAACCAATGACCTCTGAACCATTCTGGCCGCTCCATGAGTTCTTCGTGCTGGACTTGAAGTGAAGTCTCCCATGACTCGAAGTAGCCAGTAACGTAGCCCGAAGAATAGAGAGACTGGTCATATTGCCGTATAGGTAACTTGCTAATCTTCTAATTCGGACAACGAACGGCCGAACCACTTTAGGCTTCCCTTCACGGCCGACCGATGAGTGACCGGTCCACTTAGTCTTCCCCTCATGGTCGAGCGACGAGTAACCGGTCTACTTAACCTTCCTTTCATGGACGAGCAATACACGCTATCTCACCAGACCGAACGACACACGTCCTCCCTTCCTTGGCCGAGCCATCTCGTTTTCTATTCCCGACCGAGCGATATGCATTGAGTTCCTAACACCACCTTTCATTAACCGAGCGACACATGTTATCTCACCAGGCCGAACGACACATGTCCTCCCTTCCTCGGCCGAACCATATATACATGTCGACCCGCGTACATAGGCCGAACCATATATACAGGTCGACCCGCGTACATAGGCCGAACATTTAGGTTTAATCAATTCCACATAACTCCAACCTCTCACTGGCTTGAGTCTGGTCTTGATTCAATCAAAGGTTCTATAATTAACATCTTGTGGCCGGGCCAAGCAACCGGGTAACATTTACCCCCCAAAGTGTGCGATGTGAAGCAACACGACACAGTTTGAATCAATAATCAGTTCCTGCTTTCTTCCTCTTTTTTTTTAAAAGGACAAGAGACAGGTCGGCATACAGAGGTTGACCCACATGGTCGGTTTACTTGAGCTGAGGCACACATGTCTAATAACTGACTTTCCAAAACATAACGACCGAGTCTACAGGAGATAGCTTGTTCACCTCCCCTCTCCCATATATAAGTTTCGGCCTTCGCTCCTTCTCCTTTTTCTCTCACTTCTACTCTACTTTCCCAAAGTCATCAGTTCACCCCTCCCCGATCTTTACTCGCTACTTAGCCTTCCATCGAACCCAAATTCCCTACCCCATGACTTTAATTAATTACTAACATGAATGAATCCCCAGCCCAACACCTCGAAGCCACCGCATACCTTGAGCTCTCTCTCTAGGTATGAATCTCTTTCCAAACCCGAAGTCATATTGAGTTTCAATACTCATGTGGATAGTCCTCCCTCTTCTTTTGTTACATGAATAAATAGAAAATGATTTTAAAGGAGAGAAAGAGATGATTAGGAATAAGAGTGAACTCTAGATTAGGGCCTTGACCTGACTTTCATGGGTGTTGGTATCAATCGTCTAAAGGGAGTACTCGTCGTCTCTTAACTTGGATTTTCGGACTTAGGATGAGGATGAAGGTTGTCGCTTGGTGAAGAAGGATAAGGAGAAGAGGGGTAAGGTAATTCAAAAGCGAGCGCGGGTCGGTTAGAATCCTGAAGAGCAAGTCGGTATCTCGATCGAGGGGGTCGTTCGGCCTGAGGGAGTGCACGGGATGGTAGGAAATTAGGAAGAGTGCACGGGTCGGTATAGACCTAATGGGTCGTTAAGTGGTTAGGGAGTGTGTGAGGGGAATGGATGTTGTGAGTCCGGCCTGGCATTTAGTGAGTAGCCCTGAACTGGCACGAGTGTAGGGTAGTGGGTAGGTCGAATCGGTTATTAGGGACAGAGGTTCGGTATA
Source organism: Allium cepa (assembly GCA_030765085.1). Lineage (NCBI taxonomy): Eukaryota > Viridiplantae > Streptophyta > Magnoliopsida > Asparagales > Amaryllidaceae > Allium > Allium cepa. The sequence goes on from CM060929.1 coordinate 33,845,351, forward strand.
GTTTAAGGAAGTTGGTTCGGTAGTTAGGAAGAGAGGGAGGATTGGATGGTTCGGTCATCCCATAGGATAGTGGATTGGGATTTATAACCAATACTATTCTAATTCAAACATAACATTTGTAACAACCCGTATATTTGGACCATTTAAATTGACAATAATACGCACATGTCAACTTAAATAGTACAAAACACGAATCATAAATGGAGTATATATATGTAAATGAGAATCATCACAGAATCCAGAAAAATAACAAAACAGAATAGTGCAGCGGAAATACAACATAGTCATAAGAGTAGTTCATGAAGCTACTCATAAATACAACAATGTCTCAAATAAAGAAAATAAAACAACATAGGAGTCCAAACGGAAGGAACAAATACTGATAACAAAACAGAATAGTGAAACTTCAGTCTTCAGCTCCAAATAAATAGCAGCAGCAATCCTCAATCTGATCCGAGCATATGCACAAACAAACACTCGAATCAGGACATATATTCTTATACAGATAATATGGTTCAAGATTCGAATATAACAATAACTCAAAGATGAATGGAATAAACATCTTTCAGGATCCGATAAACTATCTATACATAATAGTGTACGATAAATAGATAATAATGTCTAACAGTAAAGTAGATATCAAAATAGTGTTAAGGCGTTACCATTATTCCCCTTAACACATTTTCATATGGCATTATAGACTATACAGCACTGTAAACTCCACCGTAAACTAGTGGGATATCAGGGAGTACTCCATAGGTATAACACAAAACAAATTCGTAGTGGTCGCGTATACGGAATACAAGTATGACAAGGCACATGAGGCAATACCCAAGGTAGTGAAACTACCATTCGCCTGATCCGGACTGGTGAGAACGCATCGCCGCAACGATCGCAACACCGCGAAACAACACTCCAAATTGCAAGGGTGCGCACCAATCAATCACAGAGTAAATGAGTAGTATACGAAGAAGTGTGTTCGCTCGAGGTAGCTAACCCCATTTGGCCCGGCACGGCTCCTGATTTTAGTCATTTCCAATTTGACACAAGTGTCAAGGCTATCCATTATCGTTCTCTTTCTTCAGTCATCAACGTACGTCAATCCAACCACTTCATTCTGGATCACACTCCGCGTATAGTTATTAAAGTTTGATTCGGTTTAGACAGTGAGTATGTCCCTAACCGATTCCGGTTCCTTTAATAACCTTCATAATTATTTCACCGATTGGTCGCTTAATATATTCAAAAACCGAATCAATTTCAATTTCAATTAGGATTCGAAAATCTACATTTAGTTGGCCTTTCTAAATCAATTTCCAAATTTACGTTTCATAACTTCCAAATTCATTTCAAAATTTCCATAATTAAATTTCAAAGTTCAGTTTAAAACAATTCAAATGTTCATTTAATTTCATGTATAAGTTCATTCCAAAATCATTTAACGTTCAAATCGACTTAAACTCAATTAACGATTTCATTCGATATTCATTCGATTAATCTATCATTAAACAATTTCAATTAAATTTCCAATTCATTACATTACTTCCTTAAATTCAACTTCATTATCAAAGCTTACACATTATTCAATTAAAATTTTTCGAATCCAATTCTCTAATTTCAAATCTTTCGTTTGTTTCGATAAAACGCATTCTATTTCTTGTTAAAGAAATTCAATTCATTTATTATTTACGTAGTTACAGTTTCAAACTCAATTAAACAACTTAGTTTCACTTATTCAAAATTCAATTTCACTTAATAAAGAATATTCAATTCAATTCAATCATTAAATAATTCAATCCATTTCAATTATCCAATAATTTCAAATCTTAATTATTACCACATTCAAAACTTAATTATTAACAATTCCAAAACTTAATTATCAAAAGTTTCAACACTTAATTTTCAATAATTCCAAACTTCGTTATTAATAATTCTAAACTTAATCATTAATAAATTTCAAGACTTGATTATTAAAAATTCCAAATTTAACTATTACTAATTTCAAACTTAATTATTTACAGTTCCAAATTTAACTATCAAATAATTCTAAATTTAATTATCACATAATTAAATTTTAAACAATGTCCTTTGTCAATTGCTACGTTAACACTTTGTTTCAAATTTCAAATATTTACATTTTACATTCATTCGAATTTAAATTCCAATTTATTCAAAACCTTATTCAAATAAAAGTCTTTATTTTATTTTAAATCAAAACATTGACCAATCAGATTCAATTAAATTTTCTATCCTAAGTCAAAGTTATTTGGGTATTTATCATTTCAACCCGATTCCATTTCAATTCAAAATCAAAGCATACAAAGGGAACTTGCAGTGTGATAGCTGGGATGGTGTCAAAGTAAATAAACAAGCAATAGCATCCATACATGACAATTTAACAATTTTATTAAATAATCCCGAAATAATCGTATTAATTTACATTTGTTATTTATGCAAATAAATAAAATTATTTCTAGAATCTACACTATCATTTCATGTAGATTAAAGATTATTACATTTCGGTTTTCACTTGTCATTCAATTTTAATACTACTACAACAATTAATCCAATATACGTTTCAGAGGTTCAAGGTGTAATTTATCAAATTCTACGTGTCCATTAACTTAACAATTAAAAGCGGTCATATTTAACTAGTCAATATTCAACATATAAGGGGGTCAAGTTAATCAACATTCAACATATATAATTCACTTAATATTGTTAAATATACTATATCACTTTCAACTTGCATATTTTATCACTTAACAATAGCAATCAACATTCAATTCAATTATCACATAACAATCAATTATCGACCAAACTTGCATAAGAATATATGTCGTGAAAATTTATTTCACCTTTCGTGGATAAAGGAATTGACGGCGAAGCACGAAAAGAAGGCGGCACACACGAACAACGACACGACGACGGAGAAAAACAAAAGCTGAGAGATCGATGCTGCTGCAAAAAGCTTAGCCGGTTGCTTCTGCACACAACGAAAAAGAAAAGTTGGTTACGATTTTTGGCAACCAAAATAGGTATTGACGAAAAATATCTAGAGCAGCAGTGCTATTGTTCACATATAAAAGAAAAATCTCTCCTTTTTTTTTTTTTTTTTTTTTATAACGATCGACCCCTTCAACAATGCTGTGCACCCCTTTTCCTTTTTCTTTTCTTATGTACAAAGCCAATTGTACACATCCCTTCAACATGCACTACACAGTTCCAACTTGCTGCAACCTCCTGACTCACGCATCCTCTCTCTCTCTTTTTTTTTTTTTTTTTTTTTTTTTTTTTTTACATCGGTCATAAAAAAAACAAAAACACACACACGCAACACCCATACATACACTGCCACACACGGCACTTGCATGTTTCACTACCTCCCCTTCATCACACATGAAACAAATATACAGAACTTCCTTCTCCCCTACTCCAACATAATCCACGCACAGTACAAGCATTTCATCACCTCAACATTTACATGCAGCACCCCTCACTAACCCTTAGCATGCACTAACACACACGGACACGCACACCCCTCCACACCGTGCATCCATCTTAGCCATACACACGCACGCAAATTTTTCCTTTTTTTTTTTTTTTTTTTTTTTTAGAACACGGTATCCCCATACAACCCAGATCCACACCACCATCACGTACACGTACACCGGAAGCAATGTGCCGGAGCTGGAGGTGGTGCTTGGAGATGAAGGTGATCGGCTGGAGGCTTGGTTTCGGGCGGTGGTCGTTACGGGCAGCGGTGGGTCGGAATGGTTATGGGTTTCGGGTCTAGGGTGGATCTAGGCGGTGGGAGACGCGTGGGTCTGGGGTACGTGAGAGGGAAGTGGTGCATGTGGCTCTCGGTTTCAATCTCGTTTGTTTGTTATTTATTTATTTTTTTTACAGAGGAGCAACAATATGAAGAAGAGAAAGAGTTATTTACCTGAAGAGATGAATTGAATTGGTGAATAGTGGGATGCGAATGAACAGATGGATTCCAGTAGGACCATAGTATATTTCCCACTTTCCAAATATCACGTGAATTCACGCCTATTCCCAAGCATTCCTATTTACTAGCTCCTACTAGAATGCATCAGCCGAGTCTACTATTTCAAATTTTAAGTGAATCCGGGTTAAGGAATTTTGGGCTGAAATTTGTATAACCGGTCCGTCCGGAACAGTTAAATCAATGCGACTATTTTACGTCGGACTCTGATTGGTACGAATTTATATACCATTTTGGTCAGTGCGACGATGCGCTTCCAACGGTACACAGATTATTACGATATGATGGTTTTATAAAAATCGCATTTACGCCGCTACAATTGTACGTTTTGCAAAACAATTTAAACGGAGCAGGCGATGATAGTTTTTGGCGAAATGAATTTCATAATCATGATCAGAATAATTGTTACAACATTACTGTGTAAAAATATTTGGATTTGGAAGATAAATTTTACGCAGCTTTACATGGACTGATATTCAAATAAAAGTGAGAACGAAATTGATTGCAATATTTTGCGATGAAACTTTTTCTACATTCATATCCCACTAGACGTAATTTATACACAAAGTTTGGGCGTTAACTGAGATCGTTTATAAATCTCAAAACTTTTACATTAAAACAATGTAAAAAAAAAATTTAAATTTGACCGGAAATTCAGGGTCGTCACAATCTCCCCCACTTAAAACTTTTCGTCCTCGAAAAGGAACGATACGAGTGAAGTAGGAATGAAATAAGCAGAAAAGTCAAGACAGATATTTAGAAATTTGAAATATACCTGAAATTAGTAATTCGGGGTTTGAATCCCGAATACTATCCTCAGTCTCCCATGTGCAATCTCGCTCATCTGCACTCCACTGTACTTTGACGAGATTTACCGACTTTCTTCTGAGTTGTTTTGTCTCACGATCAACTATCCGAAGCGGTTCACGCTCAATAGTCAAGTCTGGCTCGATAACTATCTCATCCAGCTGAGCAGTAGGAATAGTCATAGATGGATCATGTACAACTTTGCGGAGATGTGAGACGTGGAACACATTGTGCACACCGGCGAACTTCTCTGGTAATGCGACTCTATATGCCAATGTTCCAACTCTTCCTGTAATCTCAAACGGACCAACAAATCTTGGAGCTAGCTTCCCTTTTTTTCCAAATCGAACAATATTCTTCAAAGGCGACACTTTCAGAAATACCTTGTCCCCTATACTGAATTCGAGATCCCTTCTCCTTCTGTCAGCGTAGCTCTTCTGTCTATCTTGTGCCGTCTTTATCTTCATCCTGATTTCTTCAACTTTTTCAGAAGCTTCCATAATCATTTCTGGACCAAGCACAAGTCTATCTCCAGACTCGATCCAACAAGCTGGCGATTTGCATGGCCGTCCATATAAGGCTTCGAATGGTGCCATACCAATGCTTGCCTGGTTTATTAAAGATAATTAATTCAAATTCAAATATACTTATTCAAATTTGAAAAATTTAGTTTCTTTACCTGGTAACTATTATTATAAGTGAATTCTACCAAGTGAAGATGGTCTTCCCAAGACCCACCAAAGTCAATAATACAAGCCCGAAGAAGGTCTTCTAAAATCTGATTTACCCTCTCAGTTTGGCCATCTGTCTGAGGATGATAAGCTGTGCTCAGATTCAGTTTGGTGCCCAAAGTATCTTGGAATGCTTCCCAGAATTTACTAGTGAAAATAGGATCTCTGTCGCATACGATACTAGATGGTACGCCATGAAGTTTAACAACTTCCCTCATGTATATTTCAGCCAAACTAGAAGCTGTACGGGTGGTCTTGACTGGAATAAAATGGGCGGACTTCGTCAGTCTGTCGACAATCACCCAAATGCTTTCATTACCCTTTCTAGTCCTTGGCAGCCCATCAATAAAATCCATAGAAATTTGCTCCCACTTCCATCCTGGAATCTCTAGTGGCTGAAGCAAACCTGCTGTCCTTCTGTGGTCAGCTTTAACTTGCTGGCAAGTTGTGCATCTGCTGACATAGGTGGAGATATCGCGCTTCATCCCACTCCACCAATATAGCTTCTTCATATTTTGGTACATTTTTGTGACACCAGGATGAAATGAAAGTGAAGATTTATGGTTTTCTTTCAGCACTTCTTGTCTTAGACCATCAACATTAGGGACACAAATTCGATTATCAATCCTCAAGATTCCATTACTATCAACATGTGCACCCACTTTATTATCAGCATTTCCAACTCTTCCAAGGACTATTTCTTTGATGCGATAGAGCAAAGTGTCATCATATTGCTTGGCTATAATACGATCCATAAGAGCTGGGGAGACGGAAAGCTGGAACAACATTCCTTCAACAAGATCACAACATACCATAGCTTGATTTCTACTCAAAGCGTCGGCTACGGCGTTTGCTTTTCCCGGAGTATAGTTTATATCAAGATCATATGCCGCTAGAAATTCAAGCCAACGGACTTGTCTCTGATTCAAATCCTTTTGCGAGAAGATATATCTTAATGACTTGTGATCAGTGAATAACTCGAATTTGGTTCCCAATAGATAGTGCCTCCATAGCTTAAGAGCAAATACAACTGCAAGGAGCTCTAAATCGTGAGTTGCGTAGTTTGTTTCATGGGTCTTTAACTGACGACCCGCATATGCAATAACCTTTCCCTTCTGCATCAAAACTGCTCCAAGGCCATCTCGACACGCATCTGTATATACTGTCAATCCTTCGCTACCATCAATAACTGTAAGAACTGGGGCAGATGTCAACTTTCGTTTCATCTCATTGAAAGCTGCTTCGCACTTTTCACTCCAAATAAACTTCACATTCTTTCTGGTCAGTGCGGTAAGTGGTGCGGCAATATGAGCAAAGTTTTCTATAAATCTGCGGTAATAGCCAGCCAAACCCAAGAAACTGCGGATATCTGTAGGAGTTTTGGGAGTCTCCCAATCCTGTAAATTCCAAGGATTCGAATTAAGATATTGATAAGTTGTTTTGATAGAATTGACAAGTAAGAATAGAACTTACATTGATTACGGCGATCTTAGCTGGATCAACCGAAATCCCATTCTGCGAAACAATATGGCCAAGGAACCGAACTTCATCTTTCCAAAAGTGGCATTTTGAAAACTTGGCTTTAAGCTGATGACTACGAAGAGTTTCGAGAACAAAAGCCAAATGTGACCTATGCTCATTCTCGTTTTTAGAGAAAACAAGAATATCATCGATGAAAACAAGCACGAATTTATTAAGAACATTCCGGAAAACTCTATTCATCAAATCGACGAAATAGGCTGGAGCATTAGTAAGACCGAACGGCATAACTAGCCATTCATAGAATCCATTTTCCGTGCGGAAAGCTGTTTTAGGAATACTATCCTCCGCGATTCTGAGTTGATGAAAGCCTGTAGCCAAATCAAGTTGGGAGAAAACTTTAGCTCCATGAAGCTGATCGAATAGATCATTGATGCGGGGCATCGGATATCTGTTCTTGTGTGTGAGCTTATTTAGCTCCCTATAATCCACACACATTCTGAGAGAGCCATCAGATTTAGTGACAAATACAACTGCAGCACCCCATTCTGAATGACTACGCCGAATCAAGCCTTTAGAAAATAAATCTTCAATCTGAACATTCAACTCTGCCTTTTCTTTAGGAGCCATTCTCCTAGGAGGAAGAACTACTGGTCGTGCACCAGGGATAAGGTCAATGCGGAATTCGATTTCCCGCGGAGGTGGTAGAGAATTGACTTCTCCAAATACATCAGAAAAGAATTGAACAACTGGAGTAGAGCTAAGTTCATTTGGATGGGAGTCAAGAGAAAATATGAAACTCCCAGCACATTCTTGTGGTGATTTGCCTTTAACAACTAAAGGCATACTCCTGTCGTCAATAAGAGAGACGGTTCGAGCTTTGCATGAGATAACAGCTTCGAACTTCCGTAGCCAATCAATGCCTAGTAGTATATCGAATGCCTCGAATCCAAGGACATAGAAATCCCAAGTGAAACGGTGAATACCGTACATAAAAGTGACATACTTACAAACCATTTTGAGATTAGCAGGCCCTCCAATGGGGTTAGATACACATAAGGGAATAGATGCAAGAGTGGGTTCCAAACCAAGTTTGTTACACAAGTCAATAGATATGAAGCTGTGAGTTGCTCCAGTGTCAAATAGAACATTAACAGGCAAGGTATGTAACATAAAAGTACTTTGTAAAGTACCTTGGTTATCCGGAACCTCTGGGGCAGGAGCTTCCGGGGCAGGTGTAGAAAGAGCAAAGACTCCAGATGGTGTACCTCGCTTCTGTGTTGGGCAGTCTTTCTTGAAGTGTCCAGGTTGTAAGCAGATATGACACAAATCCCTCCTAGTTGTCTGTGTCGGTGGTGGAACAGCTGCGCTTTTTGGAGATGGGCAGCTACTGGCGTAATGACCCCTTTGGTTGCAATTGAAGCAAGTGATGGACGATAGGTCAGTGGGCTTCTTCTGGGAGTATCCAAGCCCGGATTTCTGCTGCCAATTCTTCTTCTGTTGTGCAAAGTTTGCCTTCCTTTTTCCCGGCTGGTTGGAAGATGCCTGGGTGGCTGGAGCCTTAGTGACAGATGTTCCTGTTGGCTTTCCCTCATATCTAAGAGCATAATCCATCAACTCAGTAAAAGTGCCATGGACATGAGCGGTGAGAAGCTCATAATACTCAAGACGTGCGCCATGGATGAATTTTTCATTCTTCAACAGTGGTGTATCAATCAAACCAGGTCCGAACTGGGAGAGTTCGTTAAACTTCCTTTCATATTCAGAGAAAGTCATACTACCCTGTTTGAGATCCATGAATGATCGATAGAGCTGGGTTTTCCCTGCAGCTGGCATCCACTGAGCCATAAAGGAATCCCTGTTTATAGGTGATATATAAGATGAGTCAAAATTTTGACGAGATAGCACAGAATTTATTTGAAAGTAGTTCAGATAAATTTTATACCTAAACTGGGCCCAGGTGATGGTTTCCTCGTCAGTACGAGAGGTCACTGACTCCCACCAACTCTGTGCCGCACCCTGAAATTGCCAAGCAGCCAATTTACGCTTCTGCGCGTCGGTAATCTCAAGACCAGTAAAAATCTTCTCCAAGTTCTTCAGCCATAGCTGAGCTTCAATGATGCCTTCGGATCCAGAAAATTTCATGCCACCAAGTTGTGTATATTCTTTGCTAAGAGTGGAAAACTTGGTTACTGGAGCGGGAGCACGTGGTTCGGGAGCATTACCCCTACCCCTAGCATTTCTTCTGGCAGCCATCCTGGAATACCAAAAGTGATTTAGAATCAAAGATATAAATTTATAAAACTTAAGGAAATTCTATTCAACGAGTTCAATAAGAAAGATGAATCAAAGGATGTGGATTCTGAAATGATTCTCCTCATTCTAGGGTATAGTTACCCTATCTCTAATGAGCTTTAAACTCCACAGGCTAAGGTTTTCGGGAACCTGGCTCCGATACCAACTGTAACAACCCGTATATTTGGACCATTTAAATTGACAATAATACGCACATGTCAACTTAAATAGTACAAAACACGAATCATAAATGGAGTATATATATGTAAATGAGAATCATCACAGAATCCAGAAAAATAACAAAACAGAATAGTGCAGCGGAAATACAACATAGTCATAAGAGTAGTTCATGAAGCTACTCATAAATACAACAATGTCTCAAATAAAGAAAATAAAACAACATAGGAGTCCAAACGGAAGGAACAAATACTGATAACAAAACAGAATAGTGAAACTTCAGTCTTCAGCTCCAAATAAATAGCAGCAGCAATCCTCAATCTGATCCGAGCATATGCACAAACAAACACTCGAATCAGGACATATATTCTTATACAGATAATATGGTTCAAGATTCGAATATAACAATAACTCAAAGATGAATGGAATAAACATCTTTCAGGATCCGATAAACTATCTATACATAATAGTGTACGATAAATAGATAATAATGTCTAACAGTAAAGTAGATATCAAAATAGTGTTAAGGCGTTACCATTATTCCCCTTAACACATTTTCATATGGCATTATAGACTATACAGCACTGTAAACTCCACCGTAAACTAGTGGGATATCAGGGAGTACTCCATAGGTATAACACAAAACAAATTCGTAGTGGTCGCGTATACGGAATACAAGTATGACAAGGCACATGAGGCAATACCCAAGGTAGTGAAACTACCATTCGCCTGATCCGGACTGGTGAGAACGCATCGCCGCAACGATCGCAACACCGCGAAACAACACTCCAAATTGCAAGGGTGCGCACCAATCAATCACAGAGTAAATGAGTAGTATACGAAGAAGTGTGTTCGCTCGAGGTAGCTAACCCCATTTGGCCCGGCACGGCTCCTGATTTTAGTCATTTCCAATTTGACACAAGTGTCAAGGCTATCCATTATCGTTCTCTTTCTTCAGTCATCAACGTACGTCAATCCAACCACTTCATTCTGGATCACACTCCGCGTATAGTTATTAAAGTTTGATTCGGTTTAGACAGTGAGTATGTCCCTAACCGATTCCGGTTCCTTTAATAACCTTCATAATTATTTCACCGATTGGTCGCTTAATATATTCAAAAACCGAATCAATTTCAATTTCAATTAGGATTCGAAAATCTACATTTAGTTGGCCTTTCTAAATCAATTTCCAAATTTACGTTTCATAACTTCCAAATTCATTTCAAAATTTCCATAATTAAATTTCAAAGTTCAGTTTAAAACAATTCAAATGTTCATTTAATTTCATGTATAAGTTCATTCCAAAATCATTTAACGTTCAAATCGACTTAAACTCAATTAACGATTTCATTCGATATTCATTCGATTAATCTATCATTAAACAATTTCAATTAAATTTCCAATTCATTACATTACTTCCTTAAATTCAACTTCATTATCAAAGCTTACACATTATTCAATTAAAATTTTTCGAATCCAATTCTCTAATTTCAAATCTTTCGTTTGTTTCGATAAAACGCATTCTATTTCTTGTTAAAGAAATTCAATTCATTTATTATTTACGTAGTTACAGTTTCAAACTCAATTAAACAACTTAGTTTCACTTATTCAAAATTCAATTTCACTTAATAAAGAATATTCAATTCAATTCAATCATTAAATAATTCAATCCATTTCAATTATCCAATAATTTCAAATCTTAATTATTACCACATTCAAAACTTAATTATTAACAATTCCAAAACTTAATTATCAAAAGTTTCAACACTTAATTTTCAATAATTCCAAACTTCGTTATTAATAATTCTAAACTTAATCATTAATAAATTTCAAGACTTGATTATTAAAAATTCCAAATTTAACTATTACTAATTTCAAACTTAATTATTTACAGTTCCAAATTTAACTATCAAATAATTCTAAATTTAATTATCACATAATTAAATTTTAAACAATGTCCTTTGTCAATTGCTACGTTAACACTTTGTTTCAAATTTCAAATATTTACATTTTACATTCATTCGAATTTAAATTCCAATTTATTCAAAACCTTATTCAAATAAAAGTCTTTATTTTATTTTAAATCAAAACATTGACCAATCAGATTCAATTAAATTTTCTATCCTAAGTCAAAGTTATTTGGGTATTTATCATTTCAACCCGATTCCATTTCAATTCAAAATCAAAGCATACAAAGGGAACTTGCAGTGTGATAGCTGGGATGGTGTCAAAGTAAATAAACAAGCAATAGCATCCATACATGACAATTTAACAATTTTATTAAATAATCCCGAAATAATCGTATTAATTTACATTTGTTATTTATGCAAATAAATAAAATTATTTCTAGAATCTACACTATCATTTCATGTAGATTAAAGATTATTACATTTCGGTTTTCACTTGTCATTCAATTTTAATACTACTACAACAATTAATCCAATATACGTTTCAGAGGTTCAAGGTGTAATTTATCAAATTCTACGTGTCCATTAACTTAACAATTAAAAGCGGTCATATTTAACTAGTCAATATTCAACATATAAGGGGGTCAAGTTAATCAACATTCAACATATATAATTCACTTAATATTGTTAAATATACTATATCACTTTCAACTTGCATATTTTATCACTTAACAATAGCAATCAACATTCAATTCAATTATCACATAACAATCAATTATCGACCAAACTTGCATAAGAATATATGTCGTGAAAATTTATTTCACCTTTCGTGGATAAAGGAATTGACGGCGAAGCACGAAAAGAAGGCGGCACACACGAACAACGACACGACGACGGAGAAAAACAAAAGCTGAGAGATCGATGCTGCTGCAAAAAGCTTAGCCGGTTGCTTCTGCACACAACGAAAAAGAAAAGTTGGTTACGATTTTTGGCAACCAAAATAGGTATTGACGAAAAATATCTAGAGCAGCAGTGCTATTGTTCACATATAAAAGAAAAATCTCTCCTTTTTTTTTTTTTTTTTTTATAACGATCGACCCCTTCAACAATGCTGTGCACCCCTTTTCCTTTTTCTTTTCTTATGTACAAAGCCAATTGTACACATCCCTTCAACATGCACTACACAGTTCCAACTTGCTGCAACCTCCTGACTCACGCATCCTCTCTCTCTCTTTTTTTTTTTTTTTTTTTTTTTTTTTTTTACATCGGTCATAAAAAAAACAAAAACACACACACGCAACACCCATACATACACTGCCACACACGGCACTTGCATGTTTCACTACCTCCCCTTCATCACACATGAAACAAATATACAGAACTTCCTTCTCCCCTACTCCAACATAATCCACGCACAGTACAAGCATTTCATCACCTCAACATTTACATGCAGCACCCCTCACTAACCCTTAGCATGCACTAACACACACGGACACGCACACCCCTCCACACCGTGCATCCATCTTAGCCATACACACGCACGCAAATTTTTCCTTTTTTTTTTTTTTTTTTTTTTTAGAACACGGTATCCCCATACAACCCAGATCCACACCACCATCACGTACACGTACACCGGAAGCAATGTGCCGGAGCTGGAGGTGGTGCTTGGAGATGAAGGTGATCGGCTGGAGGCTTGGTTTCGGGCGGTGGTCGTTACGGGCAGCGGTGGGTCGGAATGGTTATGGGTTTCGGGTCTAGGGTGGATCTAGGCGGTGGGAGACGCGTGGGTCTGGGGTACGTGAGAGGGAAGTGGTGCATGTGGCTCTCGGTTTCAATCTCGTTTGTTTGTTATTTATTTATTTTTTTTACAGAGGAGCAACAATATGAAGAAGAGAAAGAGTTATTTACCTGAAGAGATGAATTGAATTGGTGAATAGTGGGATGCGAATGAACAGATGGATTCCAGTAGGACCATAGTATATTTCCCACTTTCCAAATATCACGTGAATTCACGCCTATTCCCAAGCATTCCTATTTACTAGCTCCTACTAGAATGCATCAGCCGAGTCTACTATTTCAAATTTTAAGTGAATCCGGGTTAAGGAATTTTGGGCTGAAATTTGTATAACCGGTCCGTCCGGAACAGTTAAATCAATGCGACTATTTTACGTCGGACTCTGATTGGTACGAATTTATATACCATTTTGGTCAGTGCGACGATGCGCTTCCAACGGTACACAGATTATTACGATATGATGGTTTTATAAAAATCGCATTTACGCCGCTACAATTGTACGTTTTGCAAAACAATTTAAACGGAGCAGGCGATGATAGTTTTTGGCGAAATGAATTTCATAATCATGATCAGAATAATTGTTACAACATTACTGTGTAAAAATATTTGGATTTGGAAGATAAATTTTACGCAGCTTTACATGGACTGATATTCAAATAAAAGTGAGAACGAAATTGATTGCAATATTTTGCGATGAAACTTTTTCTACATTCATATCCCACTAGACGTAATTTATACACAAAGTTTGGGCGTTAACTGAGATCGTTTATAAATCTCAAAACTTTTACATTAAAACAATGTAAAAAAAAAATTTAAATTTGACCGGAAATTCAGGGTCGTCACAACATTCATGTGTAGAATTTGCCTCCACAACTAAGCACTGAATAACAGTCAATGACAAGTAACAAAGCATACTAGCTTGGGGACTTAATTTAAACTAACTACCCCACGACATGAATATTATTCAATGCAAACTCAACCGACCAAATGCAGATAGATAGTCTTCACACTCTTATGATGCCAATGTTCGACTCCCAAACCACTATTGTCAGTCGTATAATAAACTATAGGAGATAGTTAGTGATAACGGTCTCCGAGGACAATAACTTAAAGTTCTATCATACAACACTTGTGTTTAAAACTTTAAATTTTTCCGGCACTCATGTTTAGGTCGTAGCACCAGCTCACGCACAAAATTGGGGGAAGTATTACCATCATTATATCTGATATCAATTGTCCTTTAAGTATAGTTCAAACAGGTATCATCCCATATTCGACGCTCGTCGAAGATGTCCAAAAGATCTAGCTCTACTACAGTTTCCGACAAGCCTGAGCCAAGTCCTCAACAAAATGTAGTAGGAACTTCAAATCCATCGACAACTCTTCCACTGGGCATTCCACATCCATCAGCTGCAGCTATTGGCCCAGCTCCTGATGTAATAGACAGAGCGGTTATTCTAGATAATGTTATTGATTCACATGCTTCAAAAATCGACGAAGCCGGTCTCCATCAGTTGTGCACAATTCATGGAATCCCTTTCGACGATGTTTTTGTTCCATCGGGGCAAGATCGTCCTCACCTGCCCCAACTAGATATACAGCTAGCAATAAATTCATATGCTGGATTGGTAGCATGCCACTTTTCAACTTCTTTGTCCACGAAGTGTTATAGTATATCGGGATCACCCCGGCACAGCTACATCCCAATAGCTATGTGTTCATCTACGGCACTTGTATTCTTTTCATGAGCAGCTTATTCAGGTTTCCCACTCCCGGTGATATCCGCTACATTTATCGCTTCAAAAGACGGTCTGATAGTCCATCTTTCATATACTTGAGCAACACTCCAAGTGTCAGCTCCTGACGGGGGCATGGAGTAAATTCTTCGAATATAACTAGGAATGGTTTTACATACGATGCTCCTCTGGCTTTGCGATAAGATGGCTAGAATGCAGTAAGTTCCATTTCCGAACCAATAATTGTCTATGGCACGAAGTGCATTCTTTCTAATCTTCTTTCGTTTTTTTACAGGTATCAGCCCATATCCTAAAGGCACCATATATTCTAACGCTGTCGAGGCCATTCGAGTTGTTCCCATGGGAAACTGGAAGATCAAGTCCGTTATTTCCAATGGATCGCTTTTAAAATTCGGACTGTTGGTGAAAGGTCATCGAACAATTCTCTCAACTAGCGCCACTACAACCGGTCCTACCTTGGAAAAAGGAAAAGGGCAAGCTGGGCCTTCAATGCCCTTTATAGGAGGGACCCCAGATATATCTGAAGAAGGTGAAATAAAGGAGGCCGAGGCGCCAAAAACGACCGACGAGAACTTAGGCTTTGATGTTGTGCCAATAATCGACATGCCTGACGTCACCAAATCGCTTCCCCCTTCGAAGAGGCAAAAATCTTATCCTATAAATTGAAGAAAAAAACAGTTGGTGGGACTTCTAAAGTTACCATCACCCCGGTTGAGAAAAAGTCGTCTCCCCAACATCTAGAGGGTTCCTTAAAAGGTCCGTCGGGGGGAATTGGTCGACATGGAGATATGGGGCTTACTGAATTTCAGACCTGACTATCCCCAATGACTTACTGAATTATGGTTTTAATGACCCAAGAGATATGGGGCTTAATTCTCCCACGAGAGGCGATGTAGGCGATTTGGCTGGTCGACATGGAGAGTCAACCCCAATAAGTAAAGCAAAATAAACTGGTCCGTCGGGGGGAACCACTAGGACACACGCGAACACTTACACTTTACCCTGCACTTAAATTTCGACCATCGTATTATTCTTGCTAACTCGTCCTTACTTGATTTCTATGCTGGTGATATGGGGCACACTCATGGATTCGACGCCTTCACGGGTCTTCTATCTTTCACCACTCCAGTCGGGATTCGCGGTCAGGTAGACGTTGAGAAAAGGGATGATAGTGGCGATAGGGACTATCGTCCCAGAGACTCATCATCTTCTCGAAGAAAAACATACAACCATTCTTCATACCCCAAAATCCTTCCCCTCACTTAGAACACAGTAGTGAAAAATATGCTCAGAAGGGGTCTCAATCTGAAGCTCCCCACGACCAACACTCTGGTTCGTCTAGCACAAAGCAATCTCATGAGCCTCATAAAAAGGTCCGTGGCTCCAACTAAGCAAACCCCTCCAATCTTTGTATACGATCCGTTAATAGCCGAAAGATTAGCTGAACTTAAAGCCACATTTTCAAAGATATGCTTCGACGGACTGAAATTTCTTCATGCGATTCACCTAATTCCAGTGCACGTCAAACAAAGCGCCATTGCCCGCAATAACGATGTCTATGTTCAACACGATGCATTTGTTCACTTGGTAGAAATTTTTTTAGAAATTTCTATGGAACGTTAGTATGAGATCGATCCCCTGAAACTTGAAGCCATCCATGATAAAGACATTATCAAAGCCTAGGATGAAGAGCTTTCCTCGTATAAATCTCAACTTGAAGTTTCCCAACAAAGTGCTAAATATACAGCCGAGGCAGTCAGTCGTCTGGAAGCTACTCACAGAAGGGAAATTAATGAGGCGGTTCAATGCTGTGGCGCTTTAGCCTTAGAAAAAGACTCCATTCAAAAAGAGAAGGATGTCCTCGCTAAACGAGTTAAAGAATTGGAGGAGTTACTCCTTAAAGAAAAGGAAGAAAAAACTGTTGCTCAAGAGGAGTCACAACGATATTGCGACGAGATTGTCGCTACACGACTTTTAAAAACAAAGCTTGATGAGGAGCTCTCCAAAGCTGAAGTGCTAAAGGACGCAGCCCGTGAAGAGGGACAAAAAATGGCATTGACAGAAATTGACTCTCGCCTTGAGGCAGCTGCTAAAGCCGGGAGAGAAGAAATTAAATGCCTATTTGATCCGCTTATTGCTGAATACAACGCTCGAGTTCTCATGCATCGAGATCTATCTTTTTTGGGCAAGGCTTAGCTCGAATCATTAGTTGAGGCATAGGATACCTTGATAAAAATCAAACGAGTAGAGCTAGGTGCCAAGCAGGTTGATGTGGATTCTCTTGTAAAGGAAGTGCTTCGAGGAAACGAGCCTTCCGACTTATCTGTAGCCAAAAGCCCTTTATGGAAGAGATTCCTCCTCGTCAAAAGTGAAGGACAACACCGCTGGTACATCCGAAACTGAATCTAAGGTTCTTCCTTCTATTCAGCTGGTCGGTCGCTCTTCACTCGATCCTTTTGAATAGCCCGTTGGCTATGATCCAGAGAAACTTGAGCTGGATATCCACATTCTATCCCCTATCACAAAGGGTGAGACTCCCAAAAAGTTGAGAGTCAACAGTGACTGACACATAACCTTTCTTTCTAAAGTTCAAATAACCATCGCTTCTTGGTGAGCAACGAATGTATTTTAACACTCGTCTCTTATGATTTCATGTAGGTCATTCTAATCCCAAGCCAATTCCAAGGAGCGATGCCGCCACGGAGAAGGAAGAGAAATTGGGAGAGGCTCCTCACACTAGGAATGCTCCCGGACCTGATGCTGAAATGATCGGGGCGCTCGATGAGGTCAAACTCGAGAACCCCTCACCTATAGAAGAGCATGACGAAGTCGAAATCATGGGCTCCTCCAAACATACTTTGAAACTGAGCATGGAGGAACAAATCATGGAAGATGGAAAGAAGAAAGCTGAAATTAAGGTTGAGCCTCAAGCGGTGAAACTGGATGATCCCTTGAACAGGCCCCTGAAGGTCATTCTCCTCGGTGGGACCATGCCATCGGAAGTTCCTCCTCCTTCCCTGGGCACCATCTCACTAGGAAGCAAGGCATCCAAGAGAAAATGCTTGGGTGAGGAGTCTTCAGAGAAGCCGAGGAAGGATAAAATATCCATAAAGTACTTATCAGGTCACGCCTCATTCAACCCGAATAAGTCTGAGTTATGCAGTTATTTCTATTTATTTTCATAGTCGTTGTAAATAAACTTTTTGCTCCGAGTTTAGGAGAAGTTGTAGTGAAACTAAATCTTCGATTAGTAAAAAAAATTGTTTCTTTGATTTCGATGATTTTCGATGTTTAGCTTACTGTCTAACTTGTAGTCGAAATTTGAAATCTTGTGAGTTACACACGCTCCAGTTCACTTCCATGTGACTCGAAATTTTTTGGAATCGTAAATCCTCTAGTCCATGCTCTAGGGACTTAGAGTACTTTTAGTCCACGCTCCAGGGACATAGAATTTTTTTGAATCATTTATACTCTATTCCACACTCCGGGAACTCGGAGCACTCTAGTCCGCGCTCTGGTGATTTAGAGAATTTTAAGTCGTTTATACTTTAGCCCGCACACCGGGGACTCAGAGTACTATAGTCCACACTCTGGGGACTCAAAGATTTTTTAAGTCATTTATACTCTAGTTTGTACTTTGAGGACTCAGAGTACTCTAGTCTGCACCTAGGGGACTTAAAGATTTTTTAAATCGTTTATACTCTAGTCCGCACTCCAGGGATTCAAAGTACTCTAGTCCGTACTCTAGGGACTTAGAGATTTTTTAAGTCGTTTATACTCTAGTCCGCACTCTGGGGACTCAGAGTACTCTAGTCCGCACTTTGGAAACTTAGATATTTTTAAGTCGTTTATACTCCGGTCCGCACTCTGGGGACATAGAGCACTCTAATTCGCACTCTGTGGACTTAGATATTTTTTAAGTCGTTTATACTCTTGTCCGCACTCTGGGGACTTAGAGATTTTCTAAGTCGTTTATACTCTAGTCCGCACTCTGGGGACTTAGAGTACTTTTAATCCGCACTCCGGGGACTTAGATATTTTTTGAATCGTTTATACTCTTGTCTGCACTCTGGGGACTCAGATCACTCTAGTCCGCACCCTGGGGACTTAGAGATATTTTGAGTCATTTATACTCCAGTCCGCACTCTGGGTACTCCGAGCACTCTAATCCGCACTCTGGGGACTTAGAGATTTTTTTAAGTCGTTTATACTCTAGTCCGCACTCTGGGGACTTAGAGATTTTTAAGTCGTTTATACTCTAGTCCGCACTCTCTGGACTCAGAGTAATCTAGTCCGCACTCTGGAGACTTAGATATTTTTTAAGTTGTTTATACTCTAGTCTACACTTTGGGGACTCACAGTTCCCTAGTCCGCACTCGTGGACATAGATATTTTTAAGTCGTTTATACTCTAGTCCGCACTTTGGAGACTCATAGTACTCTAGTCTACACTCTGGGGACTTTGAGATTTTTAAAGTCGTTTATACTCTAGTCCGTACTCTGGGGACTCAGAGTACTCTAGTCCACACTCTGTGGACTTAGAGATTTTTAAGTCGTTTATACTCTAGTCCGCACTTTAAGGACTCAGAGTACTCTAGCCCGCACTTTGGGGATTAGAGATTTTTAAGTCGTTTATACTCTAGTAGTCCATGCTTTGGGGACTTAGAGATTTTTTATTTTATCGATTGACTTTTAATTTGGTGTGCGCATTCATACGCCGAACGGAATCATGTGATTTAATTTTTGCCAAGGAATTATTGCACGTGGATCATCAACAGTTCATAGAAAAGTAGCTTCAAGCCTTTGTTGATCATAACAAATAAGAACAAACTGAATTGTCATATTACATGCCGATAACAAAAAACAAAAAAGAAAAACATACTGGAAAAATTACTAATAAAACGCGAAAGAAATGGGCTAAGTGTAATAATGATGCAAATACTTGCTATTCCATGCTTGAGGAAGTGTCACGCCATCGACGGTCGCTAGCTTGAAAGTTCCTTCTCCAAAGCTTCCGTTCAATGACGTCCCAACTGGGATTCTTATGTGATGGGATCGGAAAAACTCGCTTCCAAACGAGATCGCCCACATCAAAGTTTATCGGTTGAATTTTTTCATTGTAATATGGAGCGACCCGGTGCCTATATGCAGTCGTCCTTAAATCAGCTTCATCACTTTTTGCGTCTACAAAGTCCAGCGATTCTAGTAAAAGATCCTGATTCGTCTTAGGATCATAGCGAGTCGCTCGATGAGAAGGAACTTCAAGTTTCACTGGTATAACAGCTTCACATATGCCAATGAGAATGGAGTGTGGCCAGTCGTGGACTTGTAGGTGGTTTTGTAAGCCCAAAGGGTTGTCGGAAGCTCATCCACCCACTTGCCTCTAGCCTTCTCCAAATGTTTTTTCAATATAGATTTGATTATTTTATTTACGGCTTCATCTTGTCCGTTGGCTTTAGGGTGAGCGACTGCCGCAAACCTTTTCTCAATGCAATACTTTTGGCCGAATTCTTTGAACTTCTTACTTCAAACCGAGTTCCGTTGTCCATAATGATAGTTCGTGGGAGGCCAAACCGACATATGATGTTTTCCACAACTTTTATAGTGATCGTAGCTAAGAGTTCTTCTTCTGCTCACTTGATAAAGTAATTGACTGTAACAATTGCGTATCTTGCACCACCTTTAGTGATTTTCAAGGAGCCGATTATATCGATCCCCCATATTGCAAATGGCCAGTGACCAACCATTTGCGTGAGTTCCATTGGCGGAGCTCTAGGAATCTTCGCATACCTTTGACATTTGTCGCATCTTCTCACATAGTCTGCAGCATCTCAATTAAAGGTTGGCCAATAGTATCCATAGCGAAGGATCTTTTTTTGCTAGCGTCTGCCCCTATGTATGATCGCTACATTCTCCTTCATGAACTTCTTTCAAGACCCGCTTTATCTCATCGTGGGCGATGCACCGAAGTAATGGAACCGAGAATCCTTTATGATACATGACTCCATCCTGCATTATATATCGTGAGGCTTTACGAATGACTTGTCGCATTTCGTTTTTTATTTCAGGCAAAGTCCCGTGTAGCAAGTATTGCTTGAACGGGGTTATCCATGACTCCCTCTCAATTTCTATTTCTAACATAAAGTCTACTTCCATCTCGTTTATAGCCGAGGAATGTAAGATTTCATTGGGAACAAAACCCATATGCTGCACATCACTAGTACTTGCAAATTTGCCAATGAATTGGCTTTCCTATTTTTTTCACGCGGGATATGCGAGATATCGTCATATTCAAGGTCTGTCAACAGTTCTTGAACCCGAGCAAGGTAAGGGAAACTCCATGTCCCTTTGCTTGGTAATCTCCCTGCACTTGGTACACCACCAATTGTGAGTCACAAATAATTTCAATCGATTCTACTCCAAGTTCTTTGATAAGTTTTAAGCCGACAATCAATGCTTCATACTCGGCTTCATTATTCGTAGCTGGGAAATCGAGCTTCAAAGCATAACAGATTGATCGGTATTCGGGAGTTACAAGAATAACACCAGCCCTAGAACAACGATTGTTGGATGCCCCATCGGTGTATAGTTTCCATCGAATGGGTGGAATAACATCATCACTTATTGGCTCGTCTTATATGGTGAATTCTGAAATGAAGTTTTCTAGCGCCTGCCCTTTGACAGCTCTCCGTGGTAGGTAGGTGATATGAAATTGACTCAACTCAATGTTCCACTTCAGCAACCTTCCAGAGGTTTCTGGTCGATGGAGCACCTATCGTAGAGGTTGATCGGTATAAACACTGATCGGGCATGCGCTGAAAATACGGATGAAGCTTGCATGATGCAATCCAGTAGGCTATCTTCTCAATTTTAGGATAATTTCTTTCTTCCCCTGTTAGACTTTTACTGACATAGTACACCAGCTTTTGAATTTGATCCTCCTCGCAAACCAAGGCCATACCGATGGCATGTTGAGACACGGCCAAGTATACATATAACACTTCATGGTCTATAGGTTTTGACAGAACCGGGGGACTTTCTAAACATCTTACCAGAACTCGGAATCCATCCTCACAGTTGGGTGTCCATTCAAAATATCTCTTCCCTTTCTTTATCACATCGAAGAAAGGAATACACTTGTCAATCGCCGTGGATATGAATCGACTCAATGTAGCGACCTTTCCATTCAGGCTTTATACTTGCTTTATAGTTCTGGGCGCTTGTATATCTCGAATAGCCTGAATCTTTTTCGGGTTTTCTTCAATTCCCTATGCATGAACAATAAAACCAAAAAACTTTTCCAATGTAACACCAAAAGAACACTTCAGTGGGTTGATTTTCATTCTGTAGTATCTAAGTATATCAAACATCTCCGCTAAGTCTCGAATGTAGTCGTTTGACTATCGTGACTTCAAGAGCATATCATCCACATAGAGTTCCATTGTCCTACCAATTTGCTCTTTAAATATCCAATCTACCAAGCGCTGATAAGTCGCTCCTGCGTTCTTTAACCCAAAAGGCATCACCACATAACAATACACTTCGACATTCGTGACAAAACTAGTGTGTTCCTGATCTGGAAGTGCATTGGGATTTGATTATATCCCTAGTACGCATCCATAAATGACAATAACTTGTGTCCAGTAGTTAAGTCAACCAACTGGTCAATTCTGGGTAAAGGGAAACTATCCTTAAGGGAAGCCCTGTTCAGGTCTGATTAATCAACATAGGTCCTCCATTTCCCATTCGCTTTCCTCACTATCATGGGGTTAGACACCCATTTAGGGTAGAGGGCGTCACGGACAAACCCAATGGCTTTGAGTTTGTTCACCTCCTCTCTGAGAGCAACATACCTCTCCGGGTCCATACCTTTCCTTTTTTGCTTCACCGATATGTATTTCGAGTCTATGTTCAACATATGACTTGCTATGGTGGGAGAAGTCCCACAAATATCAGAATGTTTCCAAGTGAAAACATCTAGATTGGCTCGGAGGAAATCAGTAAGATCCTCGTTTAACGAGGGGGTAAGTTGTGATCCAATCTTTAACACCTATGATGGGTCGTCATGAATGACTGGAATTTCAATCGTTAATTCAGCCGGTGCTGCTTTAGACCCCTTAGGTTCTTCATCATCGTCTCTCGGATCTATGTCTTTATATATCCGACTCGGCTTCCCGAGCCAAGGCTCGGGAACTACTTGTTAATTTTACACTACCTGGATGCGGACAGAGTTGTCCACAACCTTTCCCTTCTCTTTTCGTAGGGCCTCTCTCAGCTCAGCCACATAACATGCTCGACCAGTCGCTTGATCGCCATGTAATACACCAACTCCTCTATCGATTAGAAATTTTAAAGTCAAACACCACGGGACCAATGCTGCCCAAAACTCCGCCAGGTCCAGACGACATAGAAAAACATTATACGGGGAATCAACATCCAACACAATGAACGGTAGGGTCCGTACCCTCCTGTTCACCTTCTCCTAATTCAACTGTTAATTCAACAAAACCTATCGCGTCAGTGGCTGCACCATTAAAACCGTGAATTCAGGCTTTAGATGGTTTCAGATCCTTTGCCTCCATCTTCATTTGATCATACGCCTTTATAAAGATAATATTCATAGAACTCCTGCAATCAATCAGTATCCTTCTCGCCAATGCCGGTCCAATCGTTTATGACATGGCTATTGGGTTAATGGTAGTTGCTTCCACTTGATCGGCATCCCTGCTCCTAAACTCTATATCGTTTGTCATCATTCGCTGTTGTTTTGTGGGGGCCCCGTCCTCTGTATTTGAACAACATTCGAAATCCGCGTGCTTTAGTGAACTAGCATAACGTTCCATTTCTTGCCAACTCTTGTCTGCCGGATAAGGTCCACCGATTATCGTGTTTATAACCAATCTACCTCCAGTCCGAATAGGTTCCTCAAGTTAATGAGGAGCCTGCTCGCGATTAGGGTCAGACGTCCCTTGTCCTCCTTCCTGCGGATTCTTAACAAATTACTATAAAAAAATTTGGCAAATCAATTTTCCGTAGCATCATGGAGACGTCCACATTCCTCGGTATTGTGCCTGTAAGTCTCATGGAAATGACAATACTTCTCAGGTTGCTTTTTTTCCTCGGTGAATTCTTTTGAGCGCGGCTTCCGGTATTGGAAGGTGTTACAAGTTGACAAATAAATATTTTCTAAAGACTTGTTCAGAGGAGTGTATTCGTTGTACGTCGGGATCCTTGGTTTCCACTTTTTGGCTTCCCTCTTCCTTTTGGAATTTCCTCCTTCGGATCCTTTAGACTGTTCGGGCTTGTTTTGAACATTAACCTGGGCCTTTCCATAATTGTCGCCAGATTACTTCACCGCAATATTGCTTTGCACCGTCTCCTTGCTAGGCCCTGGTGCACTGCCTCACCCCATCCACCTGGCTTCCTCTTTTCTCATGAATTGGTATGCCTTTGAATAAAAACGTTCTAGGGTAGCTAGAGGTTTTCTTGCCAGCCAATCACCGAACTTCGAGTCTGGATCTACTCCTAGCATTACGGCCATAAGAATAGCATGGTCATTAGGCTTGCTAACTTCAGTAGTTGCAATGTGAAGTCTTTTTAAATATTCCTTCAAATACTCCCCTAGAGCTTGAATTACACTGGATAAAGACATCGCGTCCTTTGGATGAGTGGTGTGAGTTCTAGACTACTCCACAAATTTCATTACCGACTCATCGAATCTGGAGATCGATCATGGAGGAAGTCTAGTGAACCACATGGTAGCGATTCCCGATAGAGTTATTCAGAAACATCTGCATTTAGTTGCATCATTTGCCCTAGCCGAGTCCATCAACCACTCGTGTCTCATTACATGTTGTCGGAGACTAGTCTTCCCCTCATCGGCTGGAATAGTCAGCATGCTAAACTTCTAGGGGTACTGAGCATGTAGGATAACGTTTGTGAATCCAGTATTACTTCTATCTATTCCTCAATCATCGTTGGATAAGCCCTGATTTTCCCTCATCAGTTGTCTAATCATGGCTGACAAGTCCGTGGTCTGGATGGGAGGTGGCAAGTTGGACTCCATCCTACGTGACCGTCCCGGCTGGTGCCTCCTTGATTGATGATCTCCCAAACAAGCATCCTAGGGACCTGCTTCATTGTGTCCCTGGTGAGCCGGTCGGTCAGCTTCCACTCGTGCTCCAGATCCTAAGTTTCCCACTCCAACTTGAGAGCAATTTCCTAGGTGTAAGTAAAGGGCCACGGCTCCATGTAGGGAACCTGGACCATTCCTGCTGGATTGATCTATTGCACCTGTTTGCGCTGTTTCAATTCTACGACATCTATGCCTGGGATGTTCATCAGACAAAGCGGAGCTGTCAGATGATATGAGTAGGCAGTAGGACTTCCTCCAGCATTCTAATGCTGTTGTTGAGTAATTTGGGTCACGAGATTGGTGTTAGCATGAATCTGCTTATTAAGATGTCTCATGCTTTCCATAAGTTCTCTCATCAGCTCGTTGAACTCTGTTCTAGTTGACAATTTCTATTTGGTTTAGGACGATGGTGGTCCCTACGCCTGGATTAGCTTGTTGATTGTTGGGTCATACTTGTTGGACGCTAATGGTCTCGTTGACATCCACATCGTGAGAGGTTGATCTTGTACGTGGTCTTCCCATTGTAGAGTTATCGGTTGGAACTCTGAGTAGAGTCTATGAACTTCTTGTGAATGAACTTTGATCTTCTTTGAGGGATTTCTTCAATCCAGTAGCGACAAAGTAGATCCTAACAGTCTGAGAATGCGATTCTCAGTGAAAGCACCAAAATGTTAGCACCAAAATTGGTCACTAACACTCAAGAAAAGACTTATGTAGAGAGATTAATAAAGGTAATAAATTAAAGCAGAGGAATGTATGCAAAACTAACTGCAGAAACAAGAACACTAGAATTATAGTGGTTCGGCGTAACTGCCTACGTCCGCTGTTAATGTAATCTTTATTGCTTTTCTAAAAGACTTGAATATAGATACAATCCGTAAACTTCTAACTCGTATACAAGTTTTAACTGATAGAAACAAGTACCAAAATGGCAGAGTATCCCAGAAGTTCTCCCCAAAAGAGGTCCGCTTCATAGCACCACTGCCCCTCTATTTATAGATGAAGACATGCTAGTCTCTATGCAGGCCCATGACCCGGATACCTCGGCCCAGAGTATGTAACTTGTGTTCACCGACCCATGTGTGTCGAGCCTCTATGACCGAGCTAGTTACCTCCAAACCATTCTGGCCGCTCCATGAGTTCTTCGTGTTGGACTCGAAGCAAAGTCTCCCATGACTTAAAGTAGCCAGTAATGTATCTCGAAGAAAAGAGAGACTGGTCATATTGCCCTGTAGGTAACTTGCTAATTTTCTGATTCGGACGACGAACACCCGAGGCTTCCTTTGACCGCCGAACGATGAGTGACAGGTCCATTTAGTCTTTCCCTCTTGGTCGAGCGACGAGTGACCGATCCACTTAACCTTCCTTTTATGGCTGAGTGATACATGCTATCTCACCAGACCAAACGACACACATCCTCCCTTCTTCGGCCGAGCCATCTCGTTTTCCATTCCTGACTGAGCGATATGCATTGAGTTTGCAACACCACCTTTCTTTAGCGGAGCGACACAAGCTATCTCACCAGATCGAATGATACATGTCCTCCCTTCCTCAACCGAACCATGTATACACGCCGACCTGCGTACATAGGCCGAATCATTCAAGTTGAATCAATTCCACATAACTCCAACCTCTCATTGGCTTGAGTCTGGTCTCGATTCAATCAAAGCCTCTATAATTAACATCTTGTAGCTGGGCCAAGCAACCGGGTAACATGTATAAAAGTGGATCTCCAAAATGTATATGACAAAATAAATAGAAATTTCATTATAGAAGTCATGGCAAGAATGTGCTTCCCACCCCAATTCACTTCCGATGGTTCATTTCTACACCTACATTCTCCATCATCATTAAATGCACTACTTACGGATTCATAAAGAGTAATCGAGGCATCAGACAAGGTAACCCTCTTTCTGTATACTTGTTTGCTATAGCAATGGAATATCTTTCCATAAAAATGGAAAGTGAATTCCTACGAGGTAAGCTAGGCCATCATACAACATAGACCTAGTGCTTGCTCACTTGATCTGTGATGATGGCCTGCTTCTGTTCTTAATAGCAACAATGGAATGTTCAAATTCCATTTAAAAAGTATTAAATGACCTTGATCAACATGCATGTCCAAATGTTAACAACTCCATAACAAAAAATTTTTTTAGGGAAAGGGGTAGTAGTTAAAGACCAAAAAAAATCAAATTCTTTGATTTCAGAGTGAAAGTCTACCCATTAAATATCTAGGAATACCCCTATCATCTAAAAAACTAAAGATGACATATTTCAGGGCATTACTGGAAAAGACTAATGGTAGACTTCACTCATGGAGAAGCACTTTTGAATACCAGTGGTGGATTGGAGCTTATAAAGACTACAATCTACCCAAACATCCAGTTCTGGATGCAGATTTGTCAAATCCCAAAAACCATACTACATAATATTGAACAAGAATGTTCTAATTTTTTTATGGCATGGAAAACATCATAAAGTAAGATGCAAAATGATATGTAAACCAAAAAAATGAAGGTGGTGTAGGGATGAGAAACTTAGAGGAACTTCAGTAAACACACGCAATAAAACTAGTGTGGAATTACTTAAAGAAAAACTCTCTGTGAGCTAAGTGGATTTATAATAGATATTGCAGAAGAGAAATTTCTGGACGGCAAGACTATACAATAACACTTCATACATATGAAAATTAATGCTACGATCCAGAGAACCAATCTGAAAACTTATACGCAGGAAAATTGCAAATGGTAGAAATACTAGCTTGTGGTTTAACCCTTGAATTAAGGGAAAATCGCTGTCTAATTTAATTGGGTGAACTTATATGGCATAATTTAACACTCAAAACAGTACATTTAGCAGCATAATAGATCAGGATGAATGAACTTTCGAATGCAAGACTGCGAAGGAACATTTGCAATAATACTATGCAGATTAAAAGACATATAAAAAACAACACTGGCAAATGGGAGAAGACGGCTAATAATGGCATATTCTCTATTAAATTAACTTTGTAGTTAACTAGAAATAGAAGGGAATAACCACAGTGATGCAGCAAGGTACGACACTGGTGTTGCTCCCCCAATATATCACTTACTACCTACTTTGCAAATGCAGAACATACTCCCTACCAAAGATCGAATGCAACAATGGGCCAACATAGAAAATATAGACGACAACTTATGTAACACTAAAGAGTAATCATGCAGACATTTAATTTTTAATTTTTTTGAAACAGTACTTAAATACAACATGTCAACAACATAACACCTATCACATGTCAATATATGTACGAATCACGCTACGCATGTTTCGAATATGTGACCTCTCGCACCAAAATTGAATCACTTAACCAATGGGACAATGATGCTTGTCTATTTTTCAATTGTGCTTATGCAAAAGCTATTTAGGATGGGGTAAACGAGAAATTAATTCTACGACTTACAAACCCAAACAATAGTGAACTGTTAACAATTATGGAGACTTATGCAGATTCAAATACAGAGAGAAACATGCATAAAGACATTTAAGATATAACCATCACTACTATATTATGGCATTTATGGCAGGAGCATAATTAAAGATTTTTCTAGTCAAAAATCTTACTAGCCGGAGTCAGATATAAATTCATACTTACGAAGATATAAACTCATACTTACGAACCTCAACATCATACTGATGAAGTTGAAGTTCATGAAGGAGGGATTAACATAGTTACTTTACTTCATAGATATGATCGACAAAGAACTTCAGTCTCCTTTTATTGACATTATTATAGATCCTAGAGGAGTATTGTGAAATAATCAATATTAATGCGGAGGAGCAAGTAGATTCAAAAGAGATTTGCATCCATTTCGCCGTTATAGTCTGATCTAGGGTTCGTCATTAATCGATGTTAGAGATATTTAATAAGGTGAAATAGTTTATGTAATGTATCGATTTTGGGCTTGGATAGGGTAGTTTTAGGTACCTGTATGAGATTGGTTTTTTTTGCTTCGTTGCAACGGATTTGTTCTTATTTATGGTTTCACTACCTCTTGCATCCTTATCAATTTATTAGTTAATAAAGTACCATCCTCTAAAAAATATAATTATATATTGTTTAATGGTCAAAACTGTCATGTATGTAGATTGTAGAGTACTTTAAAATAAATGCATAATTTTGAAGCCTAAGGATAACCATCTTTCCATCAGCTTCCGCATCTTGCATGCACTTGGTAAATGAAATGAACTAGTGTCGTGTAACATAATTCATCTTGAATTTTATAGTAGGAAATATTATGGATTTTTGTCAACCCATTGTAGGATAGAGATTTATATAAGATTTATTTACTAAAGTAAAAAAAACTATACGTTTCTTAGCCAAAACAGACGGTGAATACTATTTGCTACAAGAACTACAAGCAAATGCAAAAGCAAATATATACACTATTATTATCTTTGAATCAATGGTTTCATAGCCAAGTAGATTAATACATGTATATTAATGTTGAATTTATTAAGTGGTTGATGGAAAAAAAGGCTACAATACCTTAATGATAGAATCACCAGAGCATGGAATCTTACACTTTATGGTAAAATAAGCATACCATTTGCTCCACTTAACCCTAAAACAATTAGATTAAGTTAGGGAACCTGTTTGTCTACGAAAATGGATAGGAGAGGCGTTTTATATGGAAGACCATAATCTTCTCCATGTCACCCAGTAGCTTCCGTCCACAAAACAACATCGAAACTCCAACTGAGCCTCCAATCATGTAGGCCAGTGCATCCTGGATGTATCTAATCAAACTTCCATGCTAGCTAGTTGAACTTTAGAAGTTTCCATTTAAAATAATAAAGTGTTTAAAAGGAAAAAAAAATACTAGTCAGTTGTGGACAAAAGGTATCAAAGAGTTGAAGCACGAAATTTATTGGCTTCGAGCGTATTAAATAATTTTTGTGAGTAATATGCATGAATAACAAAAACAAGATTTATGTGAAGTAAAACATATTCAAAGAATCAAGCATCAAAAAAATAAAAGTATGTAATTGAAGGTTGCGTTCATGCACTCCTTATTGTGAAATATTTGGCACAAATGTACACGCTCTAACTTACGTTGTTTCGGAAATAAAAAATAAATTTCATTAAATGTTCATTGGCGTATTGTTCTTTTCATCCATCTAACTCAGAACCCGACTACATTAAATAGAAATACGGACATGGAAACAGTGATTGGGAATGGTTTGTCAATAAAACCCAGGGTAAGTACAACTCTATACTAAAAAATTATTTGATTATTGATATAAATAGCTACTTTCCAAAATGAAAAGGAACTGTAATATCTCAATGTGGGTAAACAAGTTGATATCTCTGTATTTAAGCAATAAAAATATATGCCAGACTGAATTATATGTTATGTTATTAGTCATAAATGGAGTAGTTATCAAAAGAAATCAATAACATAGTTAAAAGTCAGCAATAAAAATATGTGCCATGGTGAATAATTAATAGTACTCAAGCTTAAGCAAGATTATTCCTTAAAACATGGTTGAGAATACATATCAAGGTTTAAAATTCCGTTTTCCGTTTCGGTCGTTAGAAAATTTTGATATTTTGGTTCCGTTCTGGCAATTTCGGAAATTTCGTTTTGATTCCCATTTGTAAGTTCCGCTACTTTTTTCTTAAGTTGCTTCAAGTTACGTATGTTTTGATACAAAGATGTACATAATATAAAAGGACAAATTTTGCTACCAGGCTTCAGAAAATAACAATTTATGCTTTTATGCTTCAGAAAAAACTAATTAGCAAAGTATGCCTCGTTTGGTTTATACTTGCGCAAATATGGAGTGCGCAAGTTTTTTTTTAAATATAACTTGCGCATTCCATATTGCGCAAGCTTTATTTTAAAGTTTGCGCACTTATGAAATGCGCAAGCTTGTTTTCGGGCATAAAAAAGACAGAGAGCTGAATCTATACTTCATTTCTCAACATTTCTACTTTCTTCCCCAAACCCTTTCCATTTCTCAATTCAAACTCATTTCTCTTCTATATCCAAATCAACAATCACCTTATTAACTAAATAGTTGCTAAACTATATATGGAATCATCTTCTTCATCGTTACAAAAACAAGGTAGTAATTAATGTTTTTGACAATTAAGATATAATTTTGCTATTGTTGATGTTATTGAAAATGAAGAGTTATTGATAATAGTTGTGTTAATTATTAGAGAATGATGTTGTTGTTGAAGTAGTTGTTAGTGTTTAACGAACTAGGAAACCCAATTTAAGTATTAGTAAACTGAAATCCCTAATTTACACCTTAATTGTTTATTATGACGGTAGACATTAATGATTGGGAGATAGATGATGAAATATTGATGAAACATTTTGATGAGGTTGAAGGGAAAATCGAAGTTGCAAGTTCAAGTCACATTGACTTTGATGTCGATCATGTTTTGGAAACACAATTCAAACCAGTACCGCGTAAATTCCATTCAGGATCATCAACCTTACACGCTCGTTTACGTGAAGTTGTTTCTGCGGAAATGCCCGGTCATCAACATACAGTTGACGGAAATTTGCTGACGCGTATACATCCTGTTAGTCCATCCTTGCCAAGGGGACAATGACCATTTCCAAACTATTATTGCGGAGATATGTGTGTAGTGGTTGTTTGCAGAAAAGAAAAGAATGCTGGACGTAGATATTTTGGGTGTAGTTCGTACAGCGAACATAGATTGAATCCTCGTGAATATGATTGTTGTAATTATTTTAAATGGATTAATCAATCCCTGTGCAAAAGGGGACTTGAGTATGCCCGTGAACTGCAAGCTGAAATAAGTCGTTTGAAAAGTGTGAATGAAGAACTAAGGACAAACAACGGAAGGCCTAGAATGTAGTAGATGTTTGGGAGTTGGTTAAGTTATCATATTTGGATTTTATGTTGAACCGTTGTATCTGTAATATGTTGTTGCGAAAATGTTTCTATTTGTTGTAACCCATAACATGAGCAAAGCAGATAGTTTATTATGTTGTTGAAATGCATTTGATATTGTTGACTTTGTTGATGAAATATAATGGTTACGTTGTTATATTGATTTGCCTGTTTGGGTTTTTTTAAAGATTGAGTTGACTGCTTTTGGTTGAAGATTGCCTGTAGAAGCAAAATCTACCTAGAAAAATAGGCAATAATTCATCAAATTGATGTTTATAGTTATGTCAGTGAACAAAAACTATGACTGTGGTATTAGAACTTATTTTAAAGATAATGTCAAAGGTTCCGACTATATTTTACTTTGATGGCGAATTGTTGGTTGATGATGAAGGTAAACCTAGATATGTTGGCGGAAAGCGAAAATGATCGACAATAAAAAATCATTGTAGTTTCGAAGAGCTTAAACAAAGGGCATATGAAGTGACAAAAGAAAATCCTGTGATATATGATTTAAAATTAGCGGTCAAATGGGTTCGGGATGATGCTGCATCCGCTATTGATTTGGAGCACGACGATGATTTGAACTCCATCTTTTCAGTAGGGATGAGAGTTATAAAAATTTACGTTGTGAGAGTGGAATATGAAAATGTGGTTGAAACACAAGCGCTAGTAATCTCTGGGGGTGAGTATATGCGTACCACACAATTACAAGAAACACAATGGTCGGCGTATCCATCGTATCTTTCAAGCCATCAAGGTGGAGAGTTTACAAACTTACTTCACAGGTACAACGGAATGGCTGGAGTCTCTTCTAGTCAGGAACAAAATATGATGCAAAACGCTATAAATCCAAATCAGTCGCAAGCATTTGAAAAGTGAGTACTATTATACGTTGGCACTTGTATTTTGACTTACGTTAATGCAAAATATATGACGATTGTTTTTTGTATTCCTGGTGGCGTAGATGCATTTACTGGTTGTGACGACGTCGGTGTCGATTATCATGTTGATACTCCATAAGAGATTTGTGGGCAATTGGATAGCATGGAAGTTGCTAGTGCGGATGATGAGGATAGAACTTGAATACATCAAATGGAAGTTAACAATGATGCAATCATATATGCAGACATTGAGGAGGCTGATGATGTAAATGCGGAAGAAAAACAAATCACATATGAAGAGGCTCTGCCCTATGATTTATGCATGGCATCAATGATGGCGAAATCAATAATGGAAAATTGTCAACTAGACGTGGAAGTTTTTGGAAGAGAATGTGTGGAGAAAGGTCCACGAGTTGGGTTGATTTTTGAAAGTAAGCAGAAGCTTGTTGAACAGTTATGTGAATGGGAGATTAAATGTTCAGTTTCGTTTCAAGTTCTGAAATCGCATGCAAATCAATACACGGTCCGCTGTGATGTAGAAGAAACATGCCCTTGGCGTGTTCATGCTAGCCTTTCGATAAGAAAAAATTCAAATTGATGGAAGATAACTACATATGGAGGCGATCACACTTGTTTAAATGCAACCATCAACTCAAACCATCGACAGGCAACTGCTAAGTTTATATCAGCAAAATACTTTCGTTGATTAAAGATGAAACAAACATGACTACAAGAACTGTTCAAGAGATAATGTCCAACATATTTCATATTAAAGTGAGTTATTTTCGAGCCTGGCACGGACTGCAGAAAGCTATTGCAACGATTTACGGCGATAGGGAATCGTCGTACGCGGAATTGACGAAATATCTTAGAGCCCTATAACATACCAACCCCGAAACCGTATATGATGTTATTTATAGTCGTGGTGTTTTTGATGGTGCTTTTTGGGCTTTCGGACTTTCTATTCAAGGCTTCGACCACTGTCGACCCATATTGTCTATTGATGGCACTCATTTATACGGAAAGTATCTGGGTACATTACTAGTAGCAACTGCGGTGGATGCAAATCAAGGGCTATTTCCTTTATCTTTTGCTATTGTACAAACAGAGTCGTGGCAAACGTGGAGTTGGTTTATTCGTTGCATATGGAATTATATTCCATCCGTACGTACTAGATGTATCACCTTTATCTCAGATCGTATGAAAGGAATTCCACGTGCGCTTAGGAAGCTTAGCCAATTGAACATCATCATCGCTTTTTTATTCGTCATATTAAAGCAAATTTCAAGAAAGCGGGGTTTGGTACGGATGAGCTACAAAATTTATTACACGCATGTGCCACGGCATCAGAGATCGTAAAATATAATGATCTTCGAAAATAG
This sequence comes from Allium cepa, assembly GCA_030765085.1. NCBI lineage: Eukaryota > Viridiplantae > Streptophyta > Magnoliopsida > Asparagales > Amaryllidaceae > Allium > Allium cepa. The sequence continues at coordinate 33,879,623 of CM060929.1, forward strand.
TTGAAGGATGTAAATCGAGATGTCGATGCGTGGATTGAAAGAAGTTTGAAAGACTAGGAATTAAGCTGGGCTCTTTGTCATGACGGCGGAGTAAGATTCAATATGATGACGACCAACGTTTCCGAAAGCTTTAACGGTGTGCTCAAAGGAAATAGGAATTTACCCGTTAGATCATTGGTTGCATGAACGTTTCATCGACTGAACCATTACTTCGTCGAACGACGAACTCAAGGGGAAGAGTTGACGTCGCAACTCGCACCTAGGTGGAAAGAACTAGCACGGAGAAGAATGGAAGAATCGATGCTCATGTCTATAGAGAGATATAGCTTCGTTGAATAGCAGGTGAAATATGTGCATATGTTTGACTATACGGTGAATATCAAAGATAATGTTGCCAAATGTTCATGCAACATGCCGACATTAGATCATTTTTCTTGCTCTCATGTGTTAGTTGCTTGTTCACGTGGTTCGGGTGGTGCTAATAGAGTGTATTTTGACTTAATCTCCACGTGGTGCACGAAGGCTATGTATTCCGCAGCTTATGCTCCTTCATTCCACCATGTACCAGATAGTCGACATTGGAACGTCTACGATGGTCCAATTATACAACCACCGCTTGTACGTAGGAATTCAGATCGTCCTCGGTCTACTCGATTAAAAGGTTTCACGGGTCCGCCATCTTCATCCGGCCATAACAGATGTAGCAAATGTGGTACTATTGGCCACAAGAAGAAAACTTGTCCATGATGAATTGTAATAGAAGTAGAACTTCTATGTTATTGTATGAGTTGTTGACTTTGTTATGTAATGATTTTGTCATTTGAATGGTGTTTGCGTCGTATGTAGAATGTTGTTAGGACTTTTTGTGTGATAGTGTGTAATGTACGGTATTGAAAGAGTTCTTTGTCTTGGACATGGTAAAAAACACGCTTGCGCATATATGGATTGCGCATGCTATATAGCTTGCGCATTCCATATATGCGCAAGCGTGTTTTTAAAATAACCCAAAAACAGCTTGCACAAATGTGGAGTGCGCAAGCTTTATTGAAAATAAAGTTTGCGCATTCAACATTTCCGCAAGCTGTTTTTTGGGGCAGTTTAAAACAGTGAGCTGCTATGCCAACTCCTACACCAAAATTTGCAAACTCTTAACTTCCCAAAGCATGCACACAACATTCCATTAAAATACCATCTCCAAATAAAACAAATAGCATGATTCAACTAACAAAATAAATAGATTGAATAAGTCGTATAACAACATAGAAACGTACAAGTCTTACAGTAAATAGATTGAACAAGTCGTACAATAACCCCTTAACCAACCAAAAAAACAACAATAAGACCGACAATAAGCTCAAGTGATGGTGTCATCTCTCTTCTTCTTCTTCTTTCGTTTGTACACGATGGAAGCTGATTCTTGGCCTTCTTCGAATGTAGGAGAGGGTGTCGGCAATGGATTTCTTGTGGTTAGCTTGGCCCAAAAATGAGTTCTTCTTGTTGAATTTCTCATTGTGGCGCCTTTGGCGCATGCTCGTATGTCGACTGTCCAACATATCTAAATTTTTATTCTCCTTCATGCCAAACGGGTCAGTCAGTATGAGTTTCTCCACCGGTGTATTGTTGCTTTACCTCGGGCCAAGCGGGCCATCCAGCTGTAGTTTCACCACCGGGATGTTGGGAAGTCTTCCCTTCCACGTGTGCCTCCTCCCATTGGGCTTGTCCACCCGCTACTGTGGTATGTGTCTCCTCTGTACAACGTGGTGGCTCTTCTATAATGCACAGTGGCTTGACCGGCCTTCTTAGCTTGTTCCGACCCAAAATCCTGTCAAGTATTCGTCGTAGGTCAATACACTTACTTTTGACGTTGGCCGGCTCCATACGACTTTCTTCTATTTCGTCCACGACATCCAAAGGCTGTATGTTCCGCATACCTAAACCATAAGTCATAACAATGCATCAATATGATATACAAATTGAACTATAAAAATTTTGAAATGACAATACTTGCCATATCACGTTCTAGAGGAGTACAGGGAGTGTACGCAACCAACTTCCTTGCCGATTTTTTAAGAATATAACGACGAGTAATTCGCCAATACCAATACTCGTACTCGCTCAAAGGTGTCGGAGGCTCGCATGCTCGTTCAGCACGATCAATTTTTGATTGCCAAATAGCAATACTTTCCTCCAAAAATTCCATCCATCTAGTGGGTTCTAGATCAAGGGGGACGACAGGATCAGGAATGTGCTGATAATCGAAGGAAAACTGTCTCATAACCGATCGGGTGCATACAACTCAAAGTCTAAAACTAGAATCAGTCGGCTCTTAGCAATTCAACTGGTGAACGCATACTCAATTTCCGGATGTCCAAACTTATTCACTAATGAATAAGGTTCCCATATAACCGCATCATCTGCCAACAAATCCAACTCATTACGGTAAAACTGTACATTTCTTGGCGTCTCACGCCAACTCCTAGCACAATTCCACCTAGCCCCGAATGGAAGATACGGATCTAAGTCGGTAGGAATTCTAATTGACGGTCGTCCAATAGCAATATGCGACCATGACCATAGTTGCAGCAATGTTTTAGAGTTGATAAATGTAGATTTGGAATGGGTTGGAGGTTAGGAATGTGGAGGGTTTTGTTAAAAATTGAGTTTGGAAGAGAAATGAAATATAGATTCAGCTCTCTGTCTTTTTGATGCCCGAAAATAAGCTTGCGCATTCCATAAGTGCGCAAGCTTTAAAATAAAGCTTGCACAAATATGGAATGCGCAAGTTATATTTAAGAAAAATAAAACTTGCGCACTCCATATTTGCACAAATATAAACCAAACGAGGCCTAGTTTGCTAATTAGTTTTTTCTGAAGCCTAGAAGCATAAATTGTTATTTCCTCGAGCCTATAAGCAAAATTTGTCCATTATAAAATTGGTTAAATCTTCATAAAGATTTAATTATTATTGTATTTATCTGTGTGCGTTGCATAATTTGATGCTTGAATTGTTAAAAATAATTAATTTACACTAAGTTAAAAAACCAGCACAAAACAATAATCTAAACTAGTTAATTATACACTAGTAAATTATACACAATCTGTTCATAAATTTAAAAAATCCCAACGAACAAGGTCCAACGAAGAAGATACTAATCCAGTGCAATACACCCGTTACGTATGAAACCCTATTCAGTAAAAAAGGTATTGCAGCTTCTTTCTCCTTCACAGCCATACTTCTTTCTATTCCACCTCCAATTTCACTTCCAACTGCGCCTCTCTCTTACTCTCTCACAGTTCGATTCTGCCTCTCTTCCTCTCTCTAAGCTCAATTCAGTCTTTCTTTGATTTTATTTTTTTCAAACTTAGCGCAGGAAACGGATTTCCATTCAAATTCCAGTTCAGTCATTGTCGGAATCGAACCGAATGGTCGGAATTCCGGCGTGCCAGCCGGAATTTTAAACCATGATATATACCATGTATGACATCAGTAATTGCTTAACGAATACAACACAAGTATTAAACATAGACTACTGAATTTGAAAAGTGCAATGGTAAAAATGTGACAGTAGTAAGGCAATTAAAAATCAGTAGCCATTGCCATTTCACAATGTTTTTCTTCACTACTATTTGAATAATGATGTATTCTATGTTTTACTAATGTCAAATACACATATTTTCTCTTCACTTTTATTACTATTATACATTATAGTAGTAAAAAATAGTTTACTTCTACAACTATACTTTCATTAAGTACATTGTTATGCTCATCTCTAACTACACTTCAGAAGGTAGCAATTGCTACAAACAATATGCTTGTGTTGTGTAACAAGCCAATGTTAAAAGATAAACATGCCAACAAATGGAAATTTAAAATCTTATGAAATAATCAATAGATTATCCATACTCTAGTTATATTAGAATACTTATCAAAAATAGTTACATAACTTTAATTTATAGTTTCATCAAAAAACTTTAGTTTACAGTTATGCCATTGGCTTGCCTATACATAAATAGAATAACATATGCTAAATACAACAATTGCTTTTGTATACATTTTCGCCATGTGTTCAGGTTACTTTGTATAAAGTGAAGCAACATTAGTGTAATAAAAAGATGGTCATTAAGATTGTTGTATTTTGGATAACCAAATAAGCGTAGATGGAAGTTCCATTTTGATGTAAAATCAACAGGAATAACATTCATACATTAAGACAAGTAACTTATACACCCATTGGGGATATGTAGCATTAAATTTGAATGTCTATTTATGTTTGATTGGTTATAATCAAGTTAATCTAACTACGATACTTTCGTTATAAATAAGAAAATGTAATCTTTGGCTAAAACTAACAAATATAGCGAACCAAGCTTTCTATAACTATAAGCTTCCTTCTCGCTAAAATAAAAGGAAATCATATTTAATGGACAACTAAAAATAATATAACCTCAAACAATTAAACATGTCCTGATATTACAAGAGAAAAGAGTCATGTGATATTTACGTGTTATAAAATCTCCATACAGACCCCAAATCTATTGACTCGCGTCAATAAATCAGTTATATGATTATTTTTTTGCAAAATAGTCTTTTAATTAATGTTTATGAAACGAGCATGCTATATGACATGGATATACTAATTTGGTAAATATTTTAGCAAAATCATAGTTCAGAAATTCAAAAACATTTTTGTTGTTAAAATTATACTTAATGTAGAAAACATAACATGTATATCAGTAATTAAATAAGTATTAAACCTTGTTGTTCAAAATTTAAAACAATTAAATATAATAACTGGGAAAGCTTTTTGGTGATACAATCAAAGTAGAAGTAGAAAATTCCTGCGTGAACCCACAAATTAAGCCGTAGTTCCATAGTTACACATACTCTACATGAATGTGATTTGTAAATATGATAGATGTCCATTTTTAATAGGATACATGATAGTGTTTTTGATGGATGAATTATGAAATTTTCTGCTCAGTGAACCCATGAGGAAGTTTCTTTAATATCCATTCAGAAATATCATGAACATTGAACATTAAGAAATGTAAGAATGTTAAAAAGGGGCATACGAGCCACTCCTTATGGCCTTGGAAACCTTCAGAGTTTAGTTTCTTGACAGCAATAACCATACCAGTTCCAGGTTTAGCTGGAGAAAATGTTTGTTCGTCGATCCAACCTTTAAATACACACCCAAAACCGCCATCTCCTATTACAGTGTCAGGACAGAAGCTTCTCGTTGCACTTTTCAGCTCATTGAATGAAAATGATCTCGGGTTAGGGGATGATAACTTACCTTCTATGCATGGCGTAGGAAGAGCTTTTAGTATGGTTCATAAATATACATTGATACAAAATAATATAACATCATGAACCGTACATCAGACTTATCTTATAACTCATGAAGTAGTTAGTGTCTTTTAGGTTTATAAATCAAACCATATTTGTAAAAATGATTTAAAATATACTGAACAAACATTTGGTTGATAAGGGTACTTGATCGAAGACATTTCAAAAGAATGAACCAAGTAATTACATCTATGAATTTATAAATGTTTATGTGTAACGCGTTTCAAAGAGTTTGAATCTCACGTTAAATGCAATAAAATTGTAGTTATATACTTATATGAAACAATATTGCTATGTAATTAGTTAGGTTTGCAGATAGTTATTGATGTCGCAAACCATTTTATGACCAAATTGTGCATGGTTAAAGAGTGAAGTGTAGACATTATATAGAAGTGGTGAAACTCATCTAAATCAAAGAGTGTAGTTTATTGGCATAATGAATTTTAAGTCATTAATAACAAAGCTCGGTTACTTTTGAGGCAAGGGCAAAGGCACATGATGTAGCACAATCTAAAGGAGTTTCGGGTTTAACCCGTAAGGCGCTCACGACTCAGGTGAAGGAGTCATATGGGAAAGTGGCGACTCTTAACAGCTTAAGTCGTTCGTGCTTGATGAGTCGCACACGACTCAACGGTTCATCCATAAGTCGTTTACGACTTAACATGAAGAAGGATAAAGTTTCAGCAAGTAAAGATCTTGAGTCAGAGGAAGGGCACGAGTTACTCAATAGTTCTGGATTGATGAGTCGTACACGACCTAACTACATGGCTATGAGTCGTCCACGACTCATCAAGAAACAAAAGGGAATTCTAGTAATTGAAGGCCATAAGTCGGGGACGGGATACGACCTAAGTGATGAGTCGTTGTGTGATGAGTCGTAAGTCGTGACAGGGTGTTGTAAACTGCTAGTTTTCTTGAGTCGTGTACTATAATTGAGTCTGTACATGTTTTGAGTCGTTTGTTATGATAAGTCGTGAGTCATGGTAGCTGATGAGTCGTGCAGTTTGTTAAGTCGCTGGGTTTTAAGCTATGTGTTTTTGAGTCGTGAGTCATAGGTCGTTGCCGACCTAGGATGAGTCGTAAGTCGTATACGACTTAAGGGGGCCGGTTGTAACAAGCTATAAATAGGGCATGTGTTGTACATTTTTGGGTTGTTGATTTTTGGAAATAAAATTTCTTGTTGATTGCTTTGTGCTTTCTTCTCCAATTGGTAGTTGAGTGTAATCTCCTATCTCCACTTACGTCATTCGAGTGCGCTCGAATCCACGTTTGTTGAAGCCGATTCACGGAATCTAGTGCGCTAGATCAACGTGCGAAGAATCGTAGATCTTCTTTCTCGGCATCGTGCGCGATCAACGGGACGAAGATAGCTAGAATCCGGTATCTTTGGATCAACGGATTTGGGCCTTGCAGTATTCTCAACTCACCGATTGCTACATTCCATCGATTAAAGTTTGTTTCGATTTATCCGCTGCGCCAGCACATAGAGTTGAGAGGGGACAATGGACCCTCTCAACATTTTTTATTTTATTGTAGGTTCATTTTATGTTGAATAATGATGACACTGGATGCTCATTATTTATTGAGTTTGTGCAAGTTTTTCATCTTTTTTCTGATCCTCCTCATGGTTCAATTATCTAGACATAAACCTATTGAACCGTAACTATTAACTCATTAATGTCTATATTAAACCATTATCTCTATTTCTAACCCCGTCATTTCTTTAGTAGCAATTATTGATTTATATTCCAAATTAACAAAGAATATTTCAAATAAATTTAGCACTTAATATTTTAAATATTTCAGTAATAATTTCTATTAGCTTCATAGGTAAACAAACAAGAAAAAAAATTGTACTAACTAGAATAGGACTTTCATTCGTAGCATAGCAGCACCTCAAGTTAGAAAAGTTAGAATTAGCTCTTGTAATACGCAAAACTTAGAAAAACTTACAATCAAAGTCAAGTATGAAATCTTTTCCTATCTAGAAGAATAATTACACCTAAAAACACCCAAATTAAATCAATTAGATTAAACTAAGTCAGTTGCTTACGAAACCTAATAATTTCAACATTATAAGCTCATCACATATCTTTTCAACCAAATGTCTTTACAAACTACATCCTAATACTAAGATAAAATATCATTTATAACACTTGAATTATAAAATTTGTAATCACACAACAAGATAAGTAGTTAGGATAGACCATAAATACCTGAAATTAGATTTCTAGAGGGAAATGATAGGACATTTCTTAAGTGAATCATGCTTTCATTTACTAAGTCAATCAAAAATTCGGTTGCAAGTCTTCGTTTTGTTGTGGATTGATTTATGTTTCGAGTGGGTCTGAGTTAGGATTTGATTGAGATTTCTAAAGGATTTTAGGGAGATTTGAAGGAGACATAGTAAAGAGAGATGTGATTTAGGGTTCTATTTTATTTTTCATTTTCTATCTGGAGAGGAAAAGAAGAGGAAAAAGGGCTAGGTTTTGGAGTCCCTTAGGTAAAAAAATACACAAGTGAAGTGAATAATTTTCATTTAGCCTACCTTAGGAAATTAAGCGTCTACATTTATTATTATTTTATTAAAATAACGTTCAATAGCAGTTTTAGTAGAAATGCTATATATTAGTGCTATTAATAGTATAGTTTCTTGTAGAAAGTACTATTTGAATTTGAGAAGTTTACGAGGAGGAGGAACAAATGTATGTACATAATTTGAAAGGTAACGGCTACGGATTATAATAATTTGGAGTAGGGATCTTATTTATAAATAAAAACTAGGGTTATCTGATCTGAACACGAAATAATAATTACAAAAATATCATTAGTTGTAGTTTTCGTTAATTTTGATCCGTTTTACGAAATTTAATAAGTTATATATGGTTTCTAACTATAAATGACATTCAGAATGTCTCATGGTCTAATTCCAATGTTTGTGAAAATTTACTATTTTGTTCATTTATGTAAAATTACATTGTTACTCTTATTTATATTTTAATTTATAATCAATTTCTACGATGTTATATTCTCCTCCCTTAAAAGGGGTTTCGTCCTCGAAATCACCCAGGTGGAAAAATGTAATTCACTCATACAATTAATATCTACAACCATCAACTATTCACAAACATGTCCTCAAATTCAGAATTTATAATATGACATGTACATATAGGTATGGAATGCATATGAACATATATGTATGGTAAAATTAGGTAGTCTCATGAACTAGTCGACCTCCTAAAATGCAAGTGGTTATGTTATGTGTCTAAGATGTATGCAATATCCGACACTTGCAATTTTATATGAATGAGAAACCATTCAATACATATGCAAAAATGTTACAACCTTTATGCACATAACTGATGTAATAAAATGGATACTGTGATGTGTGTTGTAACAACCCAGGTTTTAGCGATTACCTGAGAATATTAAATTATAACGACAGTTAAAATTTAATAGCGTAAATTAATAACTAAAGAAGAATTTAAATTGTTTATTGGAAATAAACAATATATTTGAGTATAAAATGAGAAAATAGAATTTTGGAAACTTTATTAAGATGGTTTGAGTTAAAAGATTGAGGAAATGTGTTTTATTTAGAGTTAAAGCAATAATTTTGTTAATTATTGCTATTTACTTCGTTTAATAATTTTTAAAATAAGTAATTAATTTTAAAATGGGATATCTTTAATAAAATGGTGGAATTGAGTTTAAAAAATAATTTGAGCATAAAATTATATTTGAAATGAGTTATAGAATTTTATTACACAAAAATGTGATTTTTGTGTAATTTGTAATGTTAGTTACAATGAGTTTTGTAATTAAAGATGTAAATTTGCTATTTTATTTAAAATAGAGAAATATGATAGTAGAATGTTTTAAATATAGAAATAATTTTTTATTTTGAGTGTAAAACATTTTATTCATCAAGAGTATGAAGTTCATAATTTTTAAAGAAGAAATACTTGTACTATTGTGATTTTATTTGTTAACACACATGGTTAAGTGTTTAAATAAGTGAATGAATATTATCTTAACCTAATTTTCTTTTACATTGGACCTTAACCCATTAACCTAATCCCAACTTGGCCTGTAAGAAATGAGAAAAAGAAAACATGTAAGTATCTTTTTCTCACTTCTTCCTCCAACCTCCAGAAGCATGCTAGTGGCTGAAACCCTCTTTCCTCCTTCAATCTATGCTAAATCCATAAAATTAAAAGAAAAAATGATGATTTAAAAGGTTAAAGCAAGAGCTAAACTCAGGTAATCGATTTCTAAAACCCTTCTCTTCATCAAAAAATCTATTTTTGTAATGATAATTATTGATTTGCTTCTCTCCTTGTTTCCATATACCTGTTCTTAGTTTTACTAGTTTGGATGCTCTGTTCTTGGCTAAAAGCATCAATCTTGGCATCTAAATCATAATTCAATCTTCTTGAAGGCAAGGTGAGTGTAAAACTCACAAACCTTAGCTCTTTATATGATCAAAACGTTATAATTAGTGAATTACTGAAGCTGAAACAAATTTAGGCATAACTTTCTCGTTTTTAATCCAATTTTGATAATTTGGATGTTCCGGAAAGCTTAATTCATGTGCTACGACTTTTCTGTTTTGATTTTTCTGTAATTTTGATGTTACCTTTGTCAAAATTTTATTTTTCTACTGCAAACCCGAGAGAAAAATCAATATTTGCTCTTTCATTAAAGCTAAAACTAATTTGACCATAACTACTTCGTTTCTTAACCGATTTTGATGATCTTAGTCATTCCAGAAAGCTTAGAAACTAAGCTACAACTTTCATTTTATTCATTTTGCCTGATTTCGAAGTTATCTATGCTAAAATTGGAATTGTTTATCACTGTCCTGTAAATGCATAAGTTCCGGCTGAGTTTGATGTTTTTTATTAGTAATTTGATCATAACTTTCTTGTTTCAAATCTGAATTTAGAAATTTTAGATGTTATGAAATCCTTATGAAATATTCCACAACTTTTCAGTTTTTGGTTTTGAATGATTTTGAGTTTTACGTAGTGAATAACTGATTATTTTTATCGCTGGCCTGTGTTGATAGCCAGTACACATAAATTTATCTAAGTAGTATTTCACTCATAACTTATTCATTACTGATCAAAATATCAAAATGTTTGATGTTATGGAAACCTTATGATGTAGGCTACAATTTTCATGTTTTGAGTTTTGTAAAATTTTGAAGTTTAAAAGGTGAAAAATTGACGTTTTTACTTCTGGCCTGTCATTGACAGCCACAATATTTATATATTTGTCTGATTTCGACGGTTTCATTTGCATTCTTTTGTAATTTTTTTATATGAAATTTGATGCTGATATTTGATCATTTTGTCCAGAAATGGACTAATCAAGTTAGGATGAGATTTGAATTTAAATTAATTTAAATTCGATTTAAATTTGAATATCGGTTTAGGCCGATTAAAATTGTAAATTGATGTTTTCGTGAGTTTAAAAAAAATATCCGAATAAATTCCAGAAAATCTTCTAACATCATGGTTGGAGTAATAAATGCTTTTATGTATTTTTAGAGGTTTTTAATCAATTATTCTTTATATTTAAGGCTTTTAAAAATTATTAAAATCCTTTTTAATGATGTATTTCTCTCACAATCTTTTAGATGAATTTCTAAAATTTGTTTTATAACCGGATTTTCTAAAGTAAAATCTTTTATAATTAATTTTGTTTATTTTAATTACTTTGATGCTTTTTCGGACGTATGAGGAAGTAAATTAAACGATTTAGAAAAAAAAATACGTGGGATGGGACATGTATTTTTGCTTTATCGCTTAATGTCGGACTTGTACGATCGAAACCAATTTGAAGTGTTATTTTGAGTTGATTTAGAATTTACCAAATTTTGGTGAAGATTATTGGTTTGAGAATTACTCTTTGAGTACATTCGACGATGAACCAATCTAGATGCATTTTGTGATGGCCGATGAAATGAGGCAATATTGATGTTAATTTTAACTTGCAACTATGGTTAGAAATAACCATCACGAGTTCTTTTACTTGCCAAGGAGATGAGGCAAGTTGTTATGATGGATTGATGATGATTTCGATATTTATGATGAAATTTTACTTGTCGATGAAATGAGACAACTCTCAATGTCACTTAAAACTCGTCCAAGTAAGAGATAAGACGAGTTAGGTATCTTACACTCGCCGATGAGATGAGGCAGTTTTTATTTGATGATGTTTTATGATGGTTTTCTAATGTGGCATCGACTAACGATTAGTAAACCAATAGGTACGAACGTATCGTATGGGGCGTACGTTGACGTCTATTGGGTTCCTATTCGAGAAGTTGAGACACATTCACGATGTTACTAGTGCTACAGACCGAGTACTCGATTGGAGACATCACGATGTTCATGAAGTTATTACTCGACTCCAATCATCACGATGTTATTACTCGGGTTTTTGTGACTGGGTGTCATCAAGATGTTTCTGACTATAGTCAATCAAGATGATCACGATGTTATGATGTTATGTGACCCCAAGTCATCACGATGAATGGTACCAAATAATGGTAGTACTAGTCAAGATGTAAATGCACGTGCTATTTTCCATGAGGTTTTAGGTGTTTCAATATCACTATTTTGATGATGATGCTTTAGTATAGCCTTGTGTATGAAAAAGACTCATTGACATACATGGTTTTATTTGTGATTTCGAATATGATGTTTTGGATTCTTTCCGGGCTCTATCAAGATGGATTTGAGACATTACCAACGAGATGAGGTATAAATTATGGTAATGCTTTTATGATGAGTGTTGATAATAGATTTAAGATATATTTATATTTATACCAATGATATGAGGTATAAATGATTATGGAGATTCCTTTATAATGAGTTAATGATGGATTTGAGATGTATTTATATTTATACCGATGAGATGAGGTATAATAATTAAGAAGTTTATATTAGATGAGTTTTATTTATGATGGATTCTTGAAGTTTTAATTATCTTATGAAGATTTACTTTATGGTCCATATCCTCACCCATTTCATTTGGTTATATATATAATTAGATAAACCATGACTATCTAATATACATATTGTATTCCTCTATGCAATCATGATGAACTATTGATGTATCACTATAGAGATAACTTGATGACCTATATCATTCCATTGGTAACGATGGAATGGTTTTCCCCTGATCTCTTATCATCACCTTTACCAATGATAAGTTCTAGCTAGCCTGACCCATGTGTTTTCACTCGGGTCAGACCGAGTTGTTTCAGGTATCATGTATTGGGCTTAGCTTGAAGTTGATGTTGGATATCAGCTCTTCTTTCTCTTAAGTAGTTTCTGTTCTTTCGCATACTCTGATGTAGTTATATTTAATTCGATGTATATGGTGTGGTCGTGTACCACCTTTATTGTATTCATATTGTATTGTACTGAACGTGTATTAGTGTATATGTATATATATGATATTGGTTACTATTCTATGATGTGATTTACATTCAGTTATTATATTTTGTTCTGATAGATCCGTTAGCCACCTATAGTTTTGGATTAAGCATTTACTAGGTATGTCGATCTACTTTAGTTGAAAAGAAAAATTATATTGCATTTATCGACGTATTCAGTAGATGTTTAAGATAAAATTATAGATGGTCGCCCTTAACCAGCCCTATTCTCCGCTTTAGTAGACGGAATCACTTGTTAATTCTGTTTTTTAAGGTGGGTCTCGGGGTGGGGCGTTACATGTGTCATAGGACAACACGAACATATCAGCTCGTATGTGCAATATTAGCTAATATAATTTATCCATTAGCAGCTAGTATGTGCAATATTAGCTAATATAATTCATCCATTAGCAATCATCATCCGAAACATGTCCTATCGACACGTTCACAACAATGCCCAACATCCAAACACTCCTACCTATGGAATATACTAAACTAAATATTAGGTGTATAAGTAATTATAATAACTTAAATTGAAACGTACCATAAAAGAGCTATGGTAGGTAGCTCTGATTTTCTCCCATGGCTTCCAAGTACTCTCAATTGCATCGTCTCCCAACTGGATTCTAACCAATCTGATTACTCTATTGTAGAGTCATCTTGTCCCATGTTAAATAATATGAGTTGGTGCATGGTGAACTAGGGAGTCTCTATCCACTTCAACTTCTTCCAACTGGCTCTACCACAGTAGATGAATCGTGTAAATGCTTTTGCAAGTGTAACACTTGGAAAATAATGTAAATCCCCACCAGTTTTGAGGAAGCTCCACTCCATAAGCTAGCTTTCCTACTCTCTCCATGATCGGAAAAGGCCTTACAAAATGTAACATCCTAGAATTTTACTGTCTTGATTTTTGAATATTTAATAAATTTTGAATATTTAAACAATCGGTGTTTAAAAATATGAATAAGTTATATTCAAATATAGGGATTTTGTAAATATTGGAAATATGAATTAAATATTTGAATCGTGAATTTAATATTTGAATAGTGATTTAAATATCTTGATTTTGAACTGAATATCAATTAAATGAATTTAATGGTCTTATTTAGCTCCTTTTGATTAATTAATAATAACGACAGATTCATTTCGTAAATTTATTTTCAATAATAAACATTTCAAGTAAATAATAAGAAAATCAATTTGTGAATATAATGACTCGATTTTTATTGAATTATTTTTACTTTATTTTGTTTGGTTTTCCATAATTTTTAATTGGGAAAATATCTAAATTATCGTTTTAAGATTTTTTGGCAAATGGCGGTATTTTTGATATTTTATAGAATCAAATAACCAATGTATATTATTACTGTTTTGGGATCACGTTGCCGTTTTGAGTGCGACCGTGTTCTATTTTGTCATTTGCGTTTCGTTCACAAACGGTATTTTTGTCCAGCGAAGTACCCTAAGAACTATATTTTCAGAACATTCTATAAACAAAATCAAATTTCAAAAGTTATCAAAGTATATAGTTTTTGTGATGTGATACGTTGCTTGGGGAAAGTGGCTAACTTGAGGAAGCTTGTTTATTTTGTGGGTAAAGTGGTGTGTCATATTTAGATTTTAAGGACATCACTTATACCCTTATTCATTTTTCATCATTCCAAATCTTTCCATCCTCGTATCGTTTTATTTTCATTCCCTGTTAATGAAAGAAAATGGCCACTACACATAAAAATTGAATTCGAGCACCACACTCCACGAAAATCCCAAAATTTGAATCTTTGAACTTAAATGAGTAGAGCTTCAATCCCATATCCTTTTGGTTGTGTGCGAACGAGTTTAGTCCTAATCGAATTTTTGGAGTTTAACCTAGGGTTAGGTTTATGATGAGTTACAGGGGGAGTTAGGCTACGGCGAAGTGTTACGTTGGCATTCGCGTGTGTCGGAGCAGCTCCGGTTGCAACATGGCGCGACATGACTGCCATTGGTGAAATGCGTCTAGTGAGTTGTCGTTTTGGACACACGAGTCGGTTTCTGGAGGGGCTGTCATGCTTGCTTTTATGGGGTTCATCGCATCAAGCATGTAAACAGAGACTTGAATGTGGAGTCATTTTGTCAATTAGCTAGTCGGTGTAGGAGGGGGTGCATGGCGTGCATTGACATATCACGTGCAGACTTTTGTTTTTGGAAGGTTAGTATTTGTGAGGATGAAGATGTATTGAGGCGGGGTTGGTGAATTAGTGTAGAGATTAAGTATTTAAGTAGTAATTTAATTTGAAAATCTTATTAATTAAATATCTTACTTAAACAAGGTCGAATTCGGACGTGGTCAGTTGCATTAGACTCATGGGATCATTACTTATGCGATGGAATTGGTTTGGTCGAATTTGAAGATAATGGAATTTTAAGCTAAAATCGAACGTCGTTCGATTTTAGTTCAAACCGGAACGCGAAAGCATCCGTTGGAATTTCGGTGAGTTTACTCACCTCTGAATAAATTATATGATATATATAGATTATTATTGAATGCTTGGTTGATATTTTATACTGTTTTTTGATTTTCATTTTGAATTTAAATTCCCGCTTGAAAGGCAGATGACATTAATAACCATTATGTTGTAGGAAACAAAAATAACAGTGAAGTTGGAGTGTACATAACGAATAGGTCGCTACGAAACATTTCAAAATACACATGTTTATATGTGATTTACAAGGGACCTTTATAGAGAGACCCTAAGGATTTTCTCGCCAATATTTATCTACTATACTCTTTTGCTGTTTATATTGACGTTTGGTTGAAATTATTTATGACATGTTGTTTGATTGTGTAACTATCATCATAGTGACAGTTGCTATACCATCACTTAGGAAATATCATTCCCTTATATCCTTGTTATGTGTTGAACTTGAGCTTGTATTTTTGCAAAATAAATGTTTGATCGTGTTTGTGCACTTTGAAAATTATTTAAACTATATTTTCAAATATTTTAGGAATTTTGAAATTAAAGGATAAGTGTTGATTAAAATTTTAAAAAAGGAGTTATAACTTTATTTAATTATATTTAGGATAATTAATGCTATTAAATTTACAAAGAGATTAAGCTTGATTAATTATTTTTTGAGATAATTAATGTTGTTTTAAAATTATAAAATATCATAAATTGGATTTAATTATCTTTCAGGAAAGTTTATTAAATTTGTAAGGTTATTTACCTTAAGCATTTTGTAAATTCTTTTCAAATGAGTTTATAAGGATTGTATAAGTTTTTGAAAGAAATTTGAGGGTTTAAATATATTTTTAGTTATTATTTAATCATACTAAAGTTAGTCAATAAAGTTATTAATAATGTTTGATGTTAACTATTCTAATTTTATAAAGTGCTAAAGTTAATTAACTTTAATAAAGGTTTTAAATTTAATTAATCAGCAGTCTAATAATGATATTTAGGACTCATTAATCACTTTAATAAATGATGTGTGAAGTTAATTAGTCGGTTTAATCAATGGCGTTTAAAATTAATTATCTAATTTAATAAAGGTATTTAAAGATAATTGATTTGTTTATTAACGGAGTTGTAAAGCTGATTAATTCTCTTTCGAGATAATTAATGTGATTTTAAATTTATAAAAGTATCTTAGTTGATTTATTATTTTCTGGGATAGTAAAAGTTGTTTGAAATTTGTAAATAATAGTTTATAAATGAGAAAACCTTTATAAAAGAATATTTTTAAAGAGATTTTTAAAGTGTTTTAAAAATATTTGTGATGTGAAAACCAAGTGCAAGTTTGAATTTTAAAAGCTTAAAATTTTTATTTGGTTACGAAAAGGACAAGAAATTTAACTTCCCAGAACGTATCGGTTATACGGAAAATATTTAGTCATACTCCTAGTACTAAACGTCGAGGTAGGGAAGTGCATTTTTATTGCAAAGATTAAGTAGCTGTCAAGGCGATGCCTGGAGGAAACACTACCTTAACTTGTCCGGCTTCATTTTTAACTGAGGGATAGTACAAGTTTGAAATCAGCGTGCAGTGGTTAGGGCATGATATTTAATTTCCATATACGATCATTTTGATTATTCCCAATAGTTGATTTATTGACTATCAATTCAGCTTTCTTCTTTATGTATCATAAATTTAAGACAATTTATTGCTCTTTTGAGCATTGATATCCTTTGTCAGAAATGAATGAAACCAAAGAGTGAGTGAAAGCCAAGCTATGTGAGTTGCTCTCATTAGGGTATCTTCACATCTACTCTAGATTGGATTCGGTGGTATGAGCATGGAGATATGAAATACTTGGATTCTTGGTAAATGTTGGTGGGGTCCAGCTTAGACGTGTCCGAGAGCTGTCATATTTCTCAAGTATATTTTAAGAGGTATACTTTCGGTTGGGGGTGCACCCTCCTAGTCACTGTTGTAAAATTAATTTCCTTATCGTTGACTCAAATCTTTAAATTGTTTTTCTAATTGCCTCAAGAAAGGACTAGAGTTCTTCTCGATGTTTAATTATTTGTGTCCATTCTTTGAGTTTGGTTTTTTATCTTTTTTATGCCTATACTTTCAAGTTTGATTTTTTTTAATTTATTTCTATTCATTCATGTATGGGTGTTGTTCTTATGAGGTAAAAATTTGTTTTGTGCTTAGCGGCATGGTCTTGGAAAATTATTATATATTCATTATATTACTTAAGTTTTCTCATACTGGTACTTTCAGACTAATTCGGGTGTTATTTTATTATAATGCTCGGGTCAGACCGTGTATTTTTCAAAGTTGTCATTGGTGTGGTATGGAGCTCATGGAGTAGAGCTGGATGTTCACCTACCGTAGTATTTTTTGTTCCGCTGTATTATCATATATACCCATCAGCAATTGTAAGATTGAAAAGCTATACCTATCTAGGCCGATGAGATTTGTTTTTTATTCTGATGTTCTATGCATTTTAGAGTGAATTTTTTACTATCTTTGTTATATTATATGTGATCGTTCCGTTGTGAGATTCTATTTTTCCTGTTCTTTTTTGTTTTCTTTTCTTTTTACCATAATAATTTGTCTTTTGGCGATTGGATGTTTGGCATTTGAATACCATGAATGTATTAAGTGCCGACTTTCGATGGTCGAAAAGGCGTGTCACTACACAACCTTGATGGTGACTTTTTCGAAATACCAAACCTTATAACTTGTCCAAGTGGCGATACCTTCACAAAGACCATATAGCCCACTACGAACTCAAACTCCATACATCTCTCGTCAATGTAAGATATCTGCATATCCTATATAGTCTTTAACCTTCTACGAACCATATCTACTTTATATGAGGTTTCTCTGATCATATTTAATCCAAGAATGATTCTATCTATAGGGCCCCACCAACAAGCGGGAGCTCTACAAAGCCTCTCATACAACACCTCAAACGATGCCATTCTAATAATTGTTTGGCGGTTGTTATTATATGCAAACTATAATAACGACAATTGATACGCCCAAGAACTTACAAAATCCAAGATACAAATTAGCTGCAAATTCTTCAATACCTTATTCACTCTCTCAATCTGTCCATCTGTCCGTGGGTGATAAGTGCTACTTCAATTTAGTTCAGTGTCTAAGGCCTCTTGAAACTCATCCAAAATTCACTAGTGAAAAGCAGATCTCGATCACTGACAATGCTAGAAGGAACTCCATGCAACCGAACTATTTCTCTTAAGTATAAAGTTACTAAAAATGCAACATGCTCCTAATCGAAATAAAAAGAGCACATTCGGTCAGTCGATCAACTATAACCCAAATACTCTCATTTCCCGTTCCACTCCTAGGTAGCCCATTAACAAAGTCCATAGAGATACTCCCCTATTTCCACTATAGAATATCCAATAGTTGTAATAATACACCAGGCTTCTTCTGCTCTTTCTTTACTCTTTAACAAGTTACATAATTGGAAACAAACTTCACTACATGCCTCTTCATGCCAGGCCAATAAAATACTCTCTTTATATCAATATACATTTTGTAACACCCACAATTATAGTTTAACATTATTCAGGATATTTAATTGGATAGATTAAATATAATAATATAAATGGTTAAGAAAAATAAGATTTGGTTAATTAATAAAGCCATGTCTTAATAAACTAATAAGATTTTTCGGAAAACTAAACATATAAGAGAAAATATGAGGAGGAAAAAAAGGTAGATCCATCCTTTGACCTTTAAAATCCTCCCCCCCCCCCATTTCATTCTCACATTTCACAAACTTAAACCATCAAAAGAAAAACTCCAAGGTCGGCCATAACTCAAGCTAGGGGATCGAAAGCAAGAGGGTTTGTAAAGAAATTGTTTTATCCGATAGAAATTGGACAAGAAATAAGATTTAGTGAATTTTTTTTGCTTAAAGTAGTAATAAAACGGTTTTCACATGAATTACGATAGTGCCATACCACCATAACGTCCCCGACCCTAAAAGCAGCTCGCACCATAAGTGTCGATGTCGAAGTGAAAGGAGGCATAAGATAATTACTTCGGTAGCTATGGAATGTTTCCACGTAGGTCGAAGTCAACCTCGTCGATAATATAGTATCGATGGCAATGGTATCTTTATAGTTTATCTAAGCGTCTTAAAAAGCATTAACGTCGACGTCAACGACATCGCATGTCTTCATCTCTGTTTTCAATAATGTCACATCTAATTACTTCGACGATTTTCAATACTTAGGCAGTAGTGCCGTCAATTATGTCTTCGAACCAAGTGTCACAATAGCTGAAGTAAACCAAATTTCAAATGGTTTTTTAATGATGTCGAGGTTCTTGATGTCGTTGCGCATTAAGGTCAATGACTTATATGCTTTGCTTTAATGTTGATGCTTCATGGTAACGAGGCCACATCTAGTTCTTTAATGCTGAAGAGGCTCGTTTTATATAGGCTAAAATATTTTAAAGGAGCGAAGAGGCCTATGTTTCAAGAAGGACAATGACCCTATATTTCGGCAGTTAGCCGGATAATTTACAAAGGTTTTAAGTTTTGTTTAATAGGTGGATAGCCTATGGTTTATGAAGGTCGACAACATCTTCTTCGACATTGAATATTATACTTAAAAAAATTAGTTTCTGCCTTCGACCTTGGATCGAGGTCAACATTATTTTAGAACCACATATATGTTATGGTTAAAGGCGGAGAAATATAAACCTCAATGTCGACATGTATATGTCGTCGACATTGATTTATGCTTAGTTAGTAAAGGGAAAAGAGCCTGAATTTTCTACTTCGACGTCGTCATTTGGGATACCAATGCCATTTTAAATTGTAAAATTTGACGCTTTCATTAGGGACACTAACGTAGGTGAGCTTCGACATTGATCTAAATTTATATTATTTAATGGTGGTGGGCTATATGTTATTGACTTCGACTTTGAACTTTGGAGATACGAATGTTTATTTTTAGTGACTTTGGCACAGATCAATTGGGGATACCAATGTTATGTCATTTTGAAATGTTATAACTATAAGGGGATACATGTGGGTAACATGAATTGAATTGATTCATATGGGTAACCTGAATTAAATTAATATATGTAGGTAACATGAATTAATTTGATACATGTGGGTAACATGAATTAAATTGATACATGTGGGTAACATGAATTCAATTGAAATATTTGGGTAACATGAATTAAATGGTTAAATGGTGGTTTCATAGTAATCCTAGGAAAACTTTGGGATGTGAGATGGATAGTCCACATTATGCTGCATATGGATGGTCTCTACAAGGATGGTGAAGGGTTCATAGTCATCCTAGGAAAATTATGGGATGTGTGATGGATAGTCCACATCATTTTAAGTTAAATGGAAGATGTGTGATGGATAGTCAACATAATTTTTAAATAATCAAACCACAAGTGATGGGTAGTCAATGTAGTATTGGGTGGGTAATCCAGATGATAATTGTGTGTGAGATTGATAGTCCACATAACTATGAATATGTTTAAATGTGAGATGGGTAGTCCATATAATTATAAGATGAGTATCAAATTAAAATAAAATGGACAGTCAGTTTAAATCGTGGTGGGTGGTCATTTGAAATTTAGACGGATAATCTAATGAATTGGGATGGGTAATCTAATTTATGTTACATGATTACAATAACTATTTTCTATGTTCTAACAATTGTGGTTGCAGAAACACAGTATATGGTTGTTATGCTTTGGTTAAGATACTATTGAGGGAAAACCGGTTCCACACAGCGGTGTGATGTGACCAGATATATACTTTGGTTTGGGATGGTAGGTTTTTTTTCACACCAGACTGTTGTCTGACCTAAATTTCTTGTTTTTCCCCTTAAACTCTCGAGTGCTTATTTGAGTATGTTAGGAGTAAGGGATTTCAGGTTCGAGTTAGACAAATAAGCTTTCAAAGACGTGTAGGAGGCAATCTAACTAATGTTTGTATGCATATTTACGAGAAATAAAGATACGGAGGCATGAAAAAGAAGAGTGAATCTAGGTGGTGGAAGCACCACAACCATTGGAAATGCTCGACTAAACGGCAGGAGAAACCAGAGTCGACAGGAAAATGGTAATCAAAATGCAAATGCCAATGTAGGTGCTGGAACCCCACCAGTGGATATGAGGACTATATATCGGTTCTTTGTCAACTTGATGCACATTAGAGTAGCTATAGGAGTAGCTAGAGGAAATGCTTCTGATGTGGGAGGAATCAATCTCGTAGCACCAGTTGGTAGTAACTATGCTAAGCTGAGTCGAGGTCACACCAGTTTGGGTGGAAAGCCTTTTCTAGGGACTAAGGATGTAATAGAAGTGGAGAACTAGTTGTTACACTGTGAAAAGATTTTTGCTAATTTGGGTCTGAATGATTAGCAGAAAAGGAGGTTGGCTTCTAGACAGTTGCAAGAAGCTGCCTTGTTCCAATGGAATGGGGGTGACTACAAGGGTACAAGAAGAGAAATTGACTTAGGTAGAGTTTCGAAGGAGATTCAAGGAAAGATTTTTGACTGAAGTAGCCAAGTCAGCTTTGCTCGAAAAGTCTATGGAGTTAGAGTAGGCGGAAATGTCAATGTTGGAGTACTTCATTAAATTTGATGAACTATCCAGGTATGGATATGCCACTATTGACACTATTATCAAGAGGAATGAGAAGTTTATACAGGGGTTGAGGTCGGAGATTGGTAGAGACACTATGTCGCATCTTTGAGATCTATCGAATATGGTGGTGGAGATAGCTGTCAGGAATGAAGAAATGCTTTTGACCTTTGGGAAAGGGAAGCCGGTGGAGAATCAAAATTCTCAAAATAAGTAGGGGAGATTCTTTAAGAAGGGAGCTTAGAAAGGTTGAGTTACCAAAAAGGGGAAAGCCAATATAGTTTGTTACAAGTGTGACATGAAGGGTTACTATGCTAATGAGTGTCAATCTGGTGATGGCAAGGTGGTTATTGGGAAGAAGAATGCGAAGTGCTTTAATTATTACCAAGTGGGGCATTATAAGACCAAATGTCCAGAAGTGGCTAAGGTTAACAAAGGAAAGGTGTTTGCTTTAGAGCCACCTACAACAAGTTCAATCGCTGTTGAGAAGGGAAAGTGTATGATGGAAAATGCGCTTTTGATTCATAGCATACTAGTTAGGGTACTAGTTGATACCGGTGCATCGCATTCATTTATATCTCAGTGTTTGATGGACAAATTATATATAGAACCATCATATCTTGTTACTTCTTTAAGGATAGCTAATCCGATAGGAGAGTATGCAACTCCGGGGATGAGATATGACCATCTGGAGTTTGGGTTACTAGGTTATAAACTTTTTCCTGTTGTTTATATGCATTTGATTTCATGGGTTTTGGGATCATTTTGGGTATGGATGGGTTGAGAAAATATGATGCTAAGATATTTTGTCGGGATAGGAAAATATCATTGAGACACCGGATAGTAGTGACCGAATAGTTTACTCAGTTGAGAATATGAGTCCAAAAGTTTGTGCTTTAATGGGTGCCACATAAGTGGAAGATGAATTGAATCAGGTTCTAATTGTAAGAGAATTTGCAAATGTTTTTGAGTCGGTTATAGGAATACCACCAAAACAAGTTATCGAGTTTTGAATAGATCTTGTACCAGGAGCTGAACCCGTAAGTAGACCACCTAGGAGAATGACACCTAATGAGATGAAGGAGTTAAATGTGCAGCTAGTGGACGTAGAAGGAAAGAGCTTTATTAGACAAAGTAGTTCGCCTTGGGGAGCGGTTATAGTTTTCGTGAAGAAACTGGAAGTGTTGTTAAGATTGTGCATCGATTATCGTAAGTTGAATGAAAAGATGATATAGAATTGATATCCTTTGCCGAGAATTGATGGTTTATTTGATTAGTTGAGTGGAGCCAAAGTATTTTCCCAGTTGAATTTGCTGACAGGGTTCCATCAATTGAGAGTGGTGGAGGACAATATTCCTTTGATGACATTTCGAATAAATTATTGTTCGTACGAGTGGTTATGATGCCATTCAGATTAACTAATGCGCCAGCTTTCTTTATGGATTTGATGAATCAAATTTTCCAAGATTATTTGGATTGGTTTTTGTTGATATTCATTGATGAGATTACGATACGTTCTAAGGATGAAAGAGATCATGAGATTCATCTTAGAATAGTGCTTGAGATTTTAAGGCAGCATTAACCGAATGCGAAGTTTTTGAAGTGTCAATTCCGAAAAAAAGAAGTGAAGTTTCTTGGTCATGTAGTTTCAGAGAAAGATTTATCAGTCAATCCAGCCAAGATTGTAGTTGTTAACAGTTAGAAAAGACCCGAGACAGTGACAAAGATGAGGAGTTTTCTTGGATTAGCTAGCTATTACCAGAGGTTTATCAGGGATTTCTCAAAAACAGCGGCGCATTTGACTAAGCTAACTATAAAGGACGTGAAGCTTATTGGTTTGCTAAATGTATGAAAGCATTACTTGAGTTGAAGCATTTGTTGACCAATCTGATTGTGTTAGTTGTTCCAGATGGGAATCAGGATCTAGTGGTGTATCTGGATGCGTGTAGAACATGATTTGGAGTTGTATTGATGTAGAGGGATTAAGTGATTGCCTACGTTTCTTGGCAGCACAAGCCACGTGAAGTGAGATATCTGACTCATTTGGAGTTGATAGTAGTGATTTTCGCATTGAAAGTTTGGAAACACTACCTCTTAGGAGAACAATTCAAGTTGTATATGGATCATAAGTCTTTGTGGTATTTATTCATTTGGAAAGAGTTGAATATGAGACAGTGGAGGTGGTTGGAGTTTTTAGCAACTTATGATTTTAGTATTGAGTATACACCACGGAAAGGAAATAAAGTTGTAGATGCACTTAGCAGGAAACATCAGAATGTGGTGTTAGCTATGTTGGTATAGTGGAAGGATTTGGAGGCATTGACTACTTGTAGTGTGCAGTTAAGACCGACTGCTAGTTCTAATCAAAGTACTGCCATGTTGTCTTGCTTGGAAATTCAACTTGTATTGATTGACATGATTACTTCTAAGCAAAAAGAGGATCTAAAATTAGCTGAACAGATAATAAGACTGGAAAATGGAAATGAAATTGATGATATAAAGGATTTGTCTTGACCATAAGGAATGGTTGAGGAAGAAGGGATGATTGTGTTCTCTAAATGCTGGTGACCTAATGGGAGAGGTTCTTAGAGAATGTCATCGATTAAAGTTTACAATTCATCCTGGAGGAACCAAGATGAATTAGGACACGAAGAGGAGTTTCTTCTGGAAAGGTATAAAAAGGGATATAGGCTTATGGGTAAAGCAGTGTGCGAATTTCCCGCAAGTAAAAGTCGCACATCAAAAACCGAGTGGTTTGGTTCAGCCTTTTAGATATACCAGTTTTGATATGGGATTCGATACCATGGATTTCATTAACGGGTTGCCAAGGTCAAATAGAGGAAATGAAAGTATATGGGTTGTGGTATATAGATTGACCTAGAATGCCTGTTTCATTCCTGTTAAGTCAACCGAATGCCTGTATTGGCTATGTTGTTTATGAAGAATATTATTAGACTACATGGAATTCTTAGTAGTATAGTCAGTGACAAAGATGCCTTGTTCACTAGTGAATTCTGGAATAGTCTATAGGAAGTGTTTGGTACCAAGCTTAAGATAAGTACCGCTCATCACCCTTATACAGATAGGAAGACAGAGCAAGTCAATAAGGTACTTGAAGATTTGTCAAGAGCTTATGTACTAAATTTTGGTGGATCATAGGAAGACCATTTGCACTTGGTTGATTTTTCCTATAATAATAGTTATCGGATTAGTATAGGAATGGCACCTTGCAAAACTTTGTATGGAAGGCCAAGCAAATGACCAGCATGTTCGTTAGAGACAGGAGACAGATTGGTCCTTGGTCCAGATGTGGTAGGAGAAGCCACAAAGGACTAAGTTAATCCGAGACAGGATGAGAGAAGCTCACTGTAGGTAGAAACGTAAGCATATAAGAGGCATAAGTATCTTGAGTTCTAAGTTGGAAACTGAGTTTTTATTAAAGTATCACCAATGAAGCGTGTGCTATGTTTCCGAAAGTCAAGGAAACTAGCACCGAGATATGTTGGATTGTTCCCTATTATAGAGAGAATCAAAAAACTCACATATTGAGTAAAGTTACTAAGTAGTTTGGCAGGTGTCCATGACGTATTTTTGTTTCTCGCCTTAGGAAGTTTATGCATGATCTAGAGACAACTATTGCTTCGATGACATTAGAATATTTAATATTAGAACCAGATGTGACTTTTGTGAGACAACCAGTTTGAGTTGTAGTGAGAGATGAGAAGAGGTTAATGAATAAGACAGTCTAGTTAGTGAAACTCTAGTGGAGTGACAACGGGAAAGATTGTACTTGAAAAACAGAGGACATAATCAGGGATACTTATTTTGAGCAATTATGATGGTATGTTCTATATTAATTGTATATAGACCTAGTAGCGGTAGGATATACTTGCATTGTTTTTATGTTTGATATATTTGTTTTATAGTCCTTACTGAATTTCGAGGATGAAATTCTTTAAGGAGGGGAGCTGTAACACCCCTAATTATAGTTTAACATTATTCAGGATATTTAATTGGGTAGATTAAATATAATAATGTAAATAATTAAAGAAAATGAGATTTGGTTAACTAATAAGGCCGTGCTCTAATAAACCAATAAGATTGTTTTGGAAAACTAAACATATAAGAAAAAATACAAGGAAGGCAAAATAGGTTGATCCATTCTTTAACCTTTAAAACCCACTCCCATTCATTTCATTCTCACTTTTCACAAACTTAAACAATCAAAAGAAAAACTCCAACGTCAGCCATAACTCAAACTAGGGGATCGAAATCAAGAGGATTCAAGGGGAAGAAGCTTAGGGATACTAAGACCAAATCAAATCTCAACTCCAACAATTAATCTAAGGTGAATAATAAGTGTTCCACCTCTATATTTTTTCTTTTGAATTCGGTTATGGATAATATCCGAATGATTTTTGTTTGTTTTGCTAAGATATAGTTGTTTAATTATCGTTTGGATAGAATAGTAGTTATTAGAGTTTTTATGAAATTGTTTAAATGGGTTTTAAGGGTAAAACCTAAGATTTTAATCTCCAAATGCTTTGATTTTCTGATATCATGTATAAAACATTATTTTGAAGATGATTTTATAATTTCATGTTTTTTCAAATAAAATTGATTATTTTATGAATTCCGTAAGAAGGAAATAGCTTAGTATCGGGTATTAATTACTTAAAATAATTAATATTGTTTTTAGCTTTGTAATTTTTATATGGTAAGAGAAGGATATTCTCTAATTTATGTGAATTTTGGGATTTTTCCTAAGTGATTTCAACTTTTTCTAATTTATTATGCTAGCTATGAATTTAAAAGGATAATTAATAAGGTTATTAATTAATTATGTCAAATATGTTATGGAACTTGAAAATTTAGCGTGGTAGTAATTTTGAACAGGATTTGTAAAGAAATTATTTATCCAATATAAATTGGAAAGGAAATAAGATTTGGTGAAAAGATTTTGCTTAAAGTAGTAATAAAACACTTTTCACATTAATTACATTAGTGCCATACCACCCTTACGTCACCGAGCCTAAGACAAGGTCACTTAAATGAGTATCGACGTCGAAGTGAAAGGAAGCATAAGATAGTTACTTCGGTAGCTGTGTAATGTTTCCAAGTAGGCCGAAGTCTACCTCATCGATAATATAGTATCGGTGGCAATGGTGTATACGTGATTCATATAAGTGTTTTAAAAAGGCATTAATGTCGACGACGTTGCATGTCTTCATCTCCATTTTCAATGATTTCACATCTAATCACTTCAAATATTTTAGATACTTAGGCATTAGTGCTACCAATTATGTCTTTGAACCAAGCGGCATAGTAGCCATTGTAAACTGAATTCTAAAGGGTTTTATATCGATGTTGAGGATCTTGATGTCATTGTGCATCAAGGCCGATGACCTTATATGCATTGCTTTAATGTCCATGCCACATGGTAATGATACCACATCTCTTTCATTAATGCAGAAGAGACTTGTTTTATATAGACTAATATATTTTAAAGTGGCAAAGAGGCTTACGTTTCAAGAGGGTCGAAGACCTTATATTTTCAACAGTTAGCCATATAACTTTTAAAGGATTTAAGTTTTGTTCAATAGGTGGATAGCATATAGTTTATGATGGTTAACAACATCATCTTTGACATTGAATATTATACTTAAAAGAATTTTAAGTTTCTGCCTTCAATCTTGGATAAAGGTCGACTTTATTTTAAAACCGCATGTGTGTTAAGGTTAAAGGTGGAGAGCCTTAACCTCTATGACATTTCATATGCCATCGGCATTAATCTACACTAAATTATTAAAGGGCAGAGAGTCTAAGTTCTCTACTTTAACGTCATCATTGAGGATACCAATGTCATTTAAATTGTAAACTTCGACACTATCATTGGGGACACTAATGTGGGTGAACATTAGCATTGATCTAAATTTATATTATTTAATGATGGTGGGCCACTTGTTATTGACTTCGACTTTAAACTTTAGGGATACCAATGTTAATTTCTATTAACTTCGACATGGATCAACTGGAAATACCAATGTTATGTCACTTTGAGAAGTATAACTATAAGGGGATACATGTGGGTAACATGAATTAAATTGATACATGTGGTAAGCATAAATTAAATTGAAACATGTGGGCAACACGAATTAAATGGTTAGAAGATGGGTTCATCGTCATTATAGGAAAACTATGGGATATAAGATAGTACACATCATGCTGGAGATGGATAGTCTCTATAAGGATAATGAAGGGTCCATAGTCATCATAGGAAAACTATGGGATGTATGATGGATAATCCACATCATTTTAAGTTAAAATGGAATATATATGATGGATAGCCCACATAATTTTTAAATAATTAAGCCACATGTGATGGGTAGTCAATATGATAGAGGATGGGTAGTCTAAGTGATAATTGTATGCCAAATGGATAGTCCACATAACTATGAATATGTTTAGATGTGAGATGAGTAGTCCACATAATTATAAAATGGGTACTCAGACTAAAATAAGATGGATAATCAGTTTCAACTATGACGGGCAGTCATTTGAAATTTAGATGGATAATCTAATGAAATAGGATGAGTAATTGGATATATGTTGCATGATTAAAAATGTTATTTTCTATATTCTAACCATTGTGATTCCAGGAGCACGATATATGGTTGTTATGTTTTGGTTAAGATACCGGTGAGGGGAAAACCCGTTCCGCTCAATGGTGTGGTCTCACTAGATATCTACTTTGGTTCGAGATGATAAGTAATTATTCACACCAAACTATTGTTTGACCCAAAATTTTTGTTTATCCCCTTAAACTATTGGTTATTCATTTGAGTAAGTCGAAAGTAAGGGATTTCGGGTTCCAGCTAGATGAACAAACTTTCAAAGATGTGCAAGAGGCAATCTAAATATTATGAGCTTCATCTATTTCTGATGTGTAGTTTGGTATTGTCTATTTGGATGTAATGGCAAAGTTATATAATTGCAAAGTATTTGACTCTAATCAACCAAGGGGGCATCTTCATATGTCGCTCTTGGAGTATTTTGTAATAGTTATAATTTCTCTGAATTTGGGTTTACAAATGGGATTAAACGGATATGAAGTATCAATTGTGAAATAAGATGTGAATTTTTTTAATAAACCATGTTTAAATCTTTTTCCACATTCATGTGCTTCTGATTATTGATATGATTAACATAGCCCTATTTTATCATTGAGAGTTAATAACTATGGATGACTCCAGCATCTGTAGCTGTTAGTTTTGAATCTTAGAATGTGGGATGTTACACATTTTGTCACCACTGGGATGAATGGTCATCCTAGAACAATGAGACTCTGCTAGTACATGTCTACCAGTTCTTTAACAAGAGGAACAACAATCTACCATCTCTTCACAACCATCCATTAATAATGGAATAGCAATCCTAATGACTCTGATGTTGTCCTCTATTTTACTTCATAAAAATACCCAATCACTCCATGTCTTGCTTTTGACTTGAACCAGTGCGGTCCGTGAGTGAAGGCTGAATATCTAAAGTTACCAACAACTCTTGTAATAATGTCCAATGAAGGTCAAAAATCATATGTAGAAATTAGCCCCAACTGCTTCCGTTCGAGAAACATAGGGCTTAACATCGCATGCTTTCTACTCAATGCATCAGCTACAACGTTGCCTTTTCCTGGAGTATATGAGATACTAAAATTATATGATGCCAAGAATTTTATCCATCTCTGATGCCTCGAATTCATATTGTTTTGGGGGAATAAATACTTGAGAGATTTATGATTCGTGAATAGATCGAATTACTCCCTAAAAAGGTAATGCCTCTATGATTTGAGGGTGAAGACAACAGTCGCCAACTCAAGATCATGGATGGGATAGTTTCTCTCATATACCTTCAACTGTCGACTAGCATAACAAACAACTCCACCCACCTGCATCAACACAACGCCCAATTCTCTACCACATACATCGGTATATACCATGAACTCCTTGGATCAACCAAGGGGTACTATAATAGGTGCATTAGTCAACAATTCCTTTATCTTAATGAAAGTATCTTCAACTAAATTTCATGAGAAAACTAAATTCTTCTTGGCTACCGATGTCAACGGTGTGGAAATTTTTGGTGAAGTCTTTAATGAGCTTTCTATAATAGCCAGCCAAACTAAGAAAACTTCTCAACTCCATGGCATTGTTTGGTACATCTAATCATGTACTACGGCTACTTTATTAGTATCAGCAGCTAGTCAATGCTTGGAGAAACATGTCCTAGGAAGTGAACCTCCTTGTGCCAAAAGTGACATTTGAAAATTATCGCCTTTAGCTTATGCCTATGAAGAGTATTGAGCACATCTCTTAAATGCAACTCATGCTCTTTCTCACTTTCGAATAGAAAACAATGAATACCACCACGAACTTATTTAGCAAACCTTTAAAGACTCAACTCATAAGGACGACGAAATATGACGGTGCATTGGTAAGTCCAAATAGCGTGACTAAACACTCATAAAGTCCATCGAGTATGCGAAAACTATTTTTTTAAATACTATCCATCGCCGCATGCAACAAATGGAATCCCGTAACCAAGTTAAGCTGAGAGAATAACTTTACTCCAACTAACCGATCAAAGAGATCTTCTACACGCGATAGTGGATAACATTTTCTCTTTATCAGCTTATTCAATTCACAATAATAGACACAAAGCCTTATAGGGCCATCTACTTTAGTATCAAAGAAAATCAGTGCTTCCCATTCTAATACATTTCTCTAAATAAATACCTTCGCTGATAATTCATTCACTTGCTTATTTAGTGCATGCATTTCTCTAGAAGCTATTTGCCTAAGGGTTAAGGCAACAAGTCTAGCATTCTCTTTAATATAAATTAAAACTTCGATATCCCTATAGGAAGGAAGACTAGGAACTTTGAAAAAGGCATCCTGGTTGTCACAAACTACAGGTACTGAAGCTAATCATCATGTTATACGTTTAAAGAACATAGGTAACTCAATATAACTAAACTTTTGGGATCATAGTAAACCTCAAGACTGGGCCTACTACAAGTACCTAACCAAACCATATTCCTGTCATAATTTAGTATTGCTCCATATACAACCATCCAGTCCATTCAAAATTTAAATGAAACCCAGAAAATCCCAATAAAAAAGCATTGCAATCAAATTCGATGTCCAAAATATACAATTTCAACCCTTACAAATCACAGATAAATGAATCGATCCTCCTATAGGTTTTGATACTACGATGGGGTTTGTAACTATACTAGTTTCTAAGTGTAATTCATCTACTAGTCTACTTGAAATAAATAAATATGGTGCTCCAATGTCAAATAAAGTGCGAATAGATAAATAGAAAAAGTTAACACATCTTTGATGGCAACTTTCTTCCCCTTTTTCACTGCTGAAGCTGCGCTCGATTTAGGAATAACAACTTGTGCATATGCCAGAACAACTAAGGTATAAGTCTTAGACAAGTTTCGACACTCCTAATTCATATGTCCCACCTAGTTGTTGTAGTGGCATTTGATCTTTGTTATATTTTTCTTGCTATTCCTAGCCATCTACCCTCATAAATTATGCCTCCTACACCTTAGCTCATGCTTCTTACCTTTAGCCAACATTCCACATTTGCAATGATTCCGCTGAACTGGCTTCCCTTCTACTTTCTTAGGTCCATCCCTATTGAATGAATTCAGTAGTGCCATATCCACCGGCCTCTCCAAAGTAGCTCTAATGGGTTCATGACTCAAAGAATTATCCTTTAAAGACGGATCCAATCCTTTAGATAACTTCATCGTCTTATCCAATGGCATGTTGATATGGTCTAAGCCATACTTTATCGCCTAATTGTACTCATTGACATACTCCTTGACACTGCGGTCACCTAGCTCCAAAAGGGTTAATTTTTCTAATTCCACACCCTATTCCACTTCATAAATAAACATAGTATCAAAATGCCTCTTAAAATCAATCCAAGCAATCCCAGTCTCATCCTTCTCAGCAACAACAATCTCCTATCAGTTCAAGGCCTCTCCTTGTAAGTGCCATGAAGCTAATTGTATCTTCATTGCATCCTCCGTACCCATAATAGTAAAATCCCTATCATAATTACTCGGCCTTGCCTACATCATAATAAATGATTTAGTCTGACAATAATTCTTACTACCAAGACCCTACATGTCCTGACATAGCTTAGGGAAGACTAAAGTAGGTGGAGGGGTTGGAGCTACCTTGCACTTGCACTGCGACTCCTCTATTAGGGTTGAGTTCAATCTGATCTTTTGCTTGAAGTACCAACAGAATCATATCAGGACGTTCATACCCGAAACCTCAACTGTTTCACCGAAACTATTTATAGTTAGATTGCTCATTCTTACTTAACTGCAATTGGGAGTTATTAACAACTTCCGCTAGATAGTGTTAAGCACTACTAGAATATGACAATGTGTTTGTGTTATGCTTATATGTAATAATAATGTTAGAGAATATACATGTATGCTCTCTCAATACATGTCTAATCCATAAAGAATCCTAAACCTAAGCTTTGATATCAAATTTTATAACCCGCACTCCTGGACATACCGATCTAATGCCCAAAATGGCATTTGAAATTGCTTTATGCCAAGAAGTACGAGTCATCGGGTTTTTAGAGCATTACATGGTACAGAAATGACTATATATTTAGAACATTCTATACTTTCTTGCAAAGGAAGGAATAAAATATAAATATAGAAATTAAACAAATCAGACAAAGAACTCAACATAAACATGGTCCATACTACAATGTCTATAAATATCAATACATAATTGTTTGATGGATAAGAATAAGATAATATGAAATAAATTACGTGAAGAGTAACTATAAATATATAACTTTGATGAGCCACACCTTCTTCTTCATATACTATACCCTGGTCAAATCGCTTGCTCGGATGTCTTCCTGTAATGGAGATAAAGAGGGAGAAATGGATGGGTTAACAAAGTATGGTGAGCAAATTATATCGCTAATGCTATGATGTGGAGAAGTAGTTAAAGTTTGATTATAGCCCACATCTACGAGTGTTTTTTAGTGTGTGTTCATTATACATAATTAATTGGCTACTTTCATAGTATGGCTTTACTGCTCCTATTTTGGCTATATATCATTTTTGCTATAATGGTTTCCATTCACAAGTGGAACACATTAACTAAATAATTCCTAGAAAACATCTCTAATATATTACCACCAATTTATACGTTAAGCTAACATTTTCATCGATAAATGTTTAGGTTGTGCCAAACCAAATATAACTTACTATGCTAAATCTGCATTGGGTTAACAACCTGATTTAATCTTTTAGGTTAACATCCTAATAAAATCTTTTGGGTTAATAATCCAAATTTAATCTTTTGGGTTAACAATCTCAACATAATCTTTTCTTTATCGCATGTATCGTACACTGTCTACCATTACATAAGTAGCATTCAAGAGTTGATTAGTGATTCCAACTCTTTGTAGGATTAATGATTCATACTTTCACAGATTTCTCAACCATCTCTTTCCATCTTCTACCAATAGTTGTTTAGGACTAACCATGAATGATAAGAGCTTGTAATTGCGATCTAATAGCTGATTGCGTTAAATGTCAATTCATCAACTTCATGAAGTGAGAGCCTAGGACTTCACCAAATATGATATGTTTCAAGATTGTTACATGACTCTATTCAGCTGCATGAACTCTTAAAAAATAAGGAAGTGGAAATAAGTTTTCTTAATCCTTCCTACTTGAATGCAAGGTCTAGTTTCAAACTAGGCTGGCTAAAATAATTCAGACGTTTGAAAAATAGTTAGACATGTAAAAAATATTTCAGATGTCTGAAAAATATTTCAGATTTGTCACTCTCACACATATAAAATTTTTGTCCAGGTAGACATCTGGTTTCTTTTTCACACGTCTGACTTTGAGTCTAAACATCTTAAAAAGAACTTAAACGTCTAAATCAGGTCAATATTGAACTAATTTCATTTGATATTGGACTGGCTAAAATTCTAGCTTTTACACTACCATCCATCACCGGTTGATGGATGGAAAAGCTACTAACTTGATAAAACAGGACAAAATTTTCTCCTTTCTATTTTAATCCAAAATACATACCAAACTCCACCCAGATTTCTATGCTTTTTGCACCTCAAGCCATTTTGAGTTTGCCCATAAATAAAAAAGTGAAGAAAATCATGGATACGATGAGGAGAATAATAAAAACACCGAGAATAATTGTTAAATTTAACATGGATGTTGAACTTAGCTTGCAGACATGCTTAAAATTTGAATATTGTTATCTAGAATGTGTTTGGACCTAGTGTATTTAGAATTGGACTTTGAAACTGTCTCCATTGCATTTGAATGCCACTTGGACAAATTTTGACATATAACACGGGTTGTATGGTCAAAAATGGGTGATTAGTTAGAAAGGAAGGAGGTTTTCGCGTGGGTGTAAAGTGTGAGGCTGGACCAAATTAGTCTAACCACTACATCACCCAAAAGTGAGATATCTGATAAAGCGAAAGAAACTTTGGGTGATTACCTAGTCTCTTCAAAATCAGTTTTGGTTGAGAGTGACTGAATCCGCTAAAGGTAGCTTTGAAAGACGAGTAGTTATCACTTGTTGCTTCCTCTGGGTGATAGTACTCTATTTGCTCTGGAGTAAGAGACTAAGTGTAAGGACAAGCATTTTAGACACTCAAAAGCCGACACCAATACATCCACAGTATTCATGTGTCAAGCATCTGAATGCCAAAAAGAGAGATTGTTGGGGTGAAGGAAAAGACAGAACAAGATATTACTTTGTAATGAGTAATATATAGTATACATGATCTTTAGAAAAGAAAACTATGACATACATACATTAATCAAAGTAAACTAACCCATCATCAGCCTGGACAGTTATAACAGCTTGTCTTTACAAATGCCAATAAATACAAAATAAGAAATATAATGGAAATAAAGATATGTGAATATGTCTCGGAGGCATCCATCTCATCTCCTAAAGGTCCAAAGCAACCATAACTAAATCTAAAAAATTATCTGGCTGACCCAAACATCATAAGAAAATAACGCTCAAATCAGTTTGGTAAACTTGCGTAAGATACTCATATCATAAGTATTATTCATATTATAAAACCTTTAAAAAATAAAATTGTATTGTAAGATCATGCCGCATATAAACATAGATGAGTTTTTACCATACGATAACCAAACCATTTTTATTAGAAAATCCAGCAAAAATGTCTACGGTATAAAATAAATATATAACATATCTGGAATGGTTACCCATAATTACATTGAATGGTACTAGGTTCTATGACTAAAACCATAAGGCACACATTAGAAAATGAAGTCCATCAATGACAAGACATTATGGTACCAACTGTTACAGTACATCTCTAAAAAATGTGCCAAGGCTGCTAACCTTGCACCCCTGCAAATACAAAGTCGGTCTACCCCTCGAACATGACATAGTAAGAATACATCACCTCTCGTGCACCGAGGCTTCAAATATTGCACCCGGCCCCACCCTTTTCCATGCGTACGAATACCAAAATCCATATATATCGATCTAGATATGAGAAACGATGCTCCTAACGGTAGTGAACTACATTGCTCGGCTGCATCCCCAGATTTTAGTCACTACTGGGTTGTAAGGCTTGTAAGGCCACGATTATCTTTTTTTGCTTAGTAAATGCCTCTCGGAATGCTAGCATTTCCCTCCAAGCAACAATGCAATTTTAGCATTTATCCATACTAGTTTTGTAGGATACGAACAAACCAAAGACATTACTTATACTACATCCGTTTTGGAATCACTCTTAGGATTATCATCAAGCAGGCCTTGCACTTCAAAGAACTCCATCTTTGATCATCTTCAAGATGTCTCAAATTCGAATGCTTATGCCATTTTGAAGTGGTTTGCATATAACATATCTGATCTCAATCTCTCTGAACCAACAATTGATAGTTTCAAAAATGACCAAATTTGATAGTCGGTTATTTAATTGTTAAGTAAACAAATAATCAAGTCAGAGATCTAACTTCATATGGAAACCAAGCGTGGTTAAGCACATAAGCAACCACTGAGATTTTTTAGTTAATCCTTTCTTTAATTATAACCACCTTGTAAATACTTGTATCAAAATACTTTTACAAAGATATGTTCACAAACCCTCTCTACTCTTTTCAGTACTTGGAAAATTATTTATATGCTTAACTCAATGGTATAAGTATATTCTCAAAACACTACACTTTAATATTTAGAAAATGCAACCATAGATTTAGCTCAATGGTATAAACATACTAACAAAATCCTAAGAAAGATTTAACTTTCAAAACCATACTTATTTGAGTTTTAAAAAAATCATTTAAAACAGATATAACAATAAACTCAATTTTGGTGTAAGTAAATGGATTGTAAGGAAATTAGACCCAGTATAATTACCACCACTTTCCAATTTCAAACTTGTACTATCCCTCGTTTAACAATGTAGTCTGATAAGTTATAAGACTATCATTGTCTTGACATAGATTCTTAATACTCTTGAATAGAGATGAGTTTGAACGCCTTGGAATTTGGTGTAAAGTATGAAAATAATACTTTCCATACCACCATAATTTATATTGATCATTTATGGAAATCAAATCTCATTCCTTTTATAAAAATCCTTTTTATAAATCTCTTTTATATTTACAAAACTCCTTTTATAAATCTCCTTTATATTTATATAACTCCTTTTATAAATGTCTTTTAAATTTATAAAACTTATTTCCATATTTATATAACTCATTTTTATATCTCCTTTCTATATTTATAAAACTTATTTTATGAATCTCTTGATTTTAAATCTCATATTCTTATACATATCTTTGATTCCATAATCGGACTAAATACTTTCCATAAAACGATCATTCCATATATCATTATAAATTCACTAGATTATTTTTCATATTTATAAAGATGATATCATTTCTCTTCTACCCAATATTAATTAACTTTATTAACTAAGATAAATACGTCATTAATCCTTCTTCCAAAATTCAAAATCATGCACAGTGCACTGGTCATGCATATCAACCCAAATGTCGATCCCCCTCTCTCCTCCTTTCTCCTCCACTCTTTACGAAATGACGCGCCATTGCCTCCATTCTCCTTCTCTTCACGCATACTCTCTCCCCAACCGAATGATTTCAAGCTTGGTTAACTATGGTTGATCACGATCTGTAGCCCAGCAAGCGAAAAACAAATGTTGCATTCCTCTATGGTGAACCGAACCCCACCAAACATCCACCGTCAATGCTCATTCTTATGAGAAGTAAAATACAAGCATCGCCTTGGCCAACCTTATCTTAAATCCATGTCAAATCCTTACCCTAAACCGATGCCACACCCAACATCGACCATATAGATTTATAGCTCCCCTCCCCCAATGCTTAATGGATCCAACGTCGATGGATTTCGTCGCCTGTAGCTCCTTATTTAATTAAAGGAAGGGAGGGGGCTATATTTCATTCATTTTTAAAAATGAAAAGATAAGAGGAAGGAAGAAATGAATGAGAAGATAGGGTCGGGCTTATTCATAAATTTTATATATTATTATATTTAATTTCTAAATTTTTATCGTTGTGTGATGCCCCACCTCTATGCTCACAATAACAAAGGTTATTATGAGGAATAACGTCTGCTATTGCGAAGAATAAGGCATGTTAGAAGCGACCATCCGTATATTATGCCTTAGACGAGCGTTGATTACATCGATAGGAGTTGTATAACTTACTCCCAAAGATATAAATTCAATCCAAATCTAAAACGAAACTACAGTGGCTAAAGAAAAATCCAGAACAACTCATAATAACAACAACACAGATAGTATAATCACATCAGAACAGAAATATCAAATATATAGCGGAAGACAAGTCTGGAATACATGCTACAATTATCGATAGTTCACAAGAACCAAATGTACATATACATATCCATCAATACATACATAAGACGAAAATCAATAAACCAAAAGAACTCCTCGAAGGCTAGACAAAAGATGATGTGAGATCCCAAAAGCTGAAGCTGCAACTGAATCAAAGATAGCGACTATCCTGAAATAACTCGGTCTGACCCGAGTATTATTTAAAAGAAAATAATAAACGGATTAGTCCAATTTATTCTTAAAAGTGAATGCATCATAAACAACATCAATCAAAACAATAATAATCTCGAATGAGACTATTCAACATAAGAAATCAACATAGTTAAATGAAGAAATCACAACAAACACCATCAATTTCAACATATTAAACTCATCCAAAAATCATTTTCAAATTCAGGATTGAACTCAAAACTGCAATTCCCAAAATCTAGAAATCAAAAATAGATAGCTAGAAAATCAACATAAAAGTGGATCGATCCCAACAGATAGCGAGTTTTAGCTACCTCGCACGTGCATCTCAAATGGCCGAAGCCTACCAAGTACTATAATTTTTGGCGCCCAACAAATGACCCGGAGGTCCAACAAATGACCCGAAGGTCTAGTACTGGTAATTAACCCGAAGGTCTAACAAATGACTCGAAGGTCCAACAAAGTGGCTCGAAAGCCCAACAAAATCATCAAAATCATCAAACAACAAATATTTCAATTAATGAGTCCGGAAATAACCGAAATAGTAGAAGTATAGTTCCATACTCTGCATTTTTGCTAAATCATTTAAAACTCTTCATGGTTTCCTTGAAAGTGCAAAATTGTGTATTTTATAGAATAACATTTTTCATTCTCAAACGGACAAGTCCAGAATTAACCGAATCAGTAAAAGTAAGGATTCATAGTCCTTAATTTTGCTAAAGCGTTTAAATCGCTTCCTCATTCTTTTGAAAGCGCAAACTGTAAAAATTTTTGAAACGCTTTTTACTTGAAAGCAATTTTTAAAACACATGGTTAAAAAAGCAACAACTATAGAAATTTCGACGAGGAAATTGCGTAACACTATACACCGTAAAAACAGATGCCTAATCGACGTTGCGGGATAACCGTTTAAAATCCACTTTAAATTTGACGGTTACTAAAGTCAAAGTGACAGTAATTTTTTTAAGTCAAAATCTCATCAAAAAAATTCGCATCCAAACATAATACCGGTGTAGAATTTTTTATAAAAATAATGGTAACCAATTTTTCATTAAAACAAACACCGGTTCACGTGAATCAATCGAACTCAC
Organism: Allium cepa; assembly: GCA_030765085.1. Taxonomy (NCBI): domain Eukaryota; kingdom Viridiplantae; phylum Streptophyta; class Magnoliopsida; order Asparagales; family Amaryllidaceae; genus Allium; species Allium cepa. Next base: position 33,918,780 of record CM060929.1, read on the forward strand.
GTATATGATGAGAGTGGAAAATATTGATAAACTGCATTAACACATTAAAAAAAATGTTGAACTCACGTATATATTGAACTCACGTGTAGCCTTGTCTCACTCTAGTTTCTCACGTTCAAAAATATAATGAAGGTTGTCAATACATCCTAAACTACATTAATACATTCAATACTACCATACACGTGTAAAGATAAAAATGTGACCTGGCCTCACTATACTTTTCCCATGCTAGTATTGATAAACGAAAATGGACCCGGGCATAGAAACATAAAATAATGCTCTTGAAGTATTGTTCATGCAAGGGTACACACATATGCATTGAGACAGAAAACATGCACATTCATGTTTGAATTGAACTGACTCATGAAATATTTCTCTTGCATGCATCAAGGAGAGTACGCACATATGCATTGAAACTAAACTGGCTACATACTCACACTTTTCTAAATCACACAATGCATACATGCTCCACTGTGAAATATAACAGAGGAAAGAGACTCATCACTACACAGTTATGTTTATTGCAATTATATAAAACAATATAAACTATATATTAATGCAAGCATGATGTCTACATGCTTTACACGCATGTTGGTGAACAATGAACCAACAAAGGCTAGTGTATAGGCAAAAGCAGAGTGACCACTAACTCCCTGATTCAGGTGAAAGGCAATCTATACATATGAAGTCGTTGATCAAGGCAAGCAAACCTAACTAATATGGTATGCATACAACTGCAGTAGGGACAGAGCTTAAAATTTACTACTTAAGCATGCAAATACAACCTGCTGTGACCACGAGTGTAGAGCCACAACAAAACAGAACTACTACAGACAGGGATATACAAGATGATAACATATATGTACCTATATGAATGCATATATGTACATGCAAGCACTCAAGTGCTGTCTCGAAATCACAGTGGGAAATTGTAGTGCAAAAGAACAGGATGCAAAGATGCGTAAATCACATCAAAATAGAATTCAAAAATCAAAGGAAGCCATGTTTCAAAACAAAGGCAGAGGCTTGATGACCATAACTTAGAAGTGTGAGTATAATTCACAATTGTTTAAAAGCCAAATAATGCCCCAGATCTGAAAGAGAGAATCTTCACTCGGCCATTAATGTTCTGCAGAGCATTTGAAGAATGGAAAAAAAAAATTGTTGCAGAGAAAAATATTAGTTTACTTTTCTTCAATTGGTATTAGTCAAGAAAATGAGTGCTGAAAAGGCTTTGGGTACACATTCATTTAATGCATAAGTACTTTGATAATGCTCGGCCACACTCTAGCTAGATGGTGAAGGTGTTTGAAATTTTGTTTATTATATGTATGTCTTAGCAATGTAAATATTCAGCAATGCAAAAATGTGTTTTCACACTTGTATAAAAGAAAATTTTTAATTTTTTTTTGCTTTACTTCCGGAAGTGACAACACTCAATTATGTGAAGGAATAGTATATGTGAAGTGTTCACATTTTGTTTTACTTCTCTGGTTATGCCTTTTCATTACTACTTGAATGCTAGAAATGCAAGAACGTGACAGTAATTTTATACAAATTTCTTTGTACTTTGCATTACAAAAAAGAATGCTCAACTACTTGAAAGGGCCACACTTTTGTACGTGAAGGCAAAGCAATAAAAGTTGGAATATTTCTTATATTCGTGTTTTCCTTTGCTTTAGAGACTTGGCCTTAATGTTACACGTGAAAGCAGTGCAAAATAACACAAGTCAACTGACTTTGATGAATTGCATTGCGACTTATTCTCAAATTTTTAATAAAAAAATTTCTAGTTAAAATATTTACTTCAACCGTAATTCAAAAATCACGGTCGTTATAGATTTTTAAAATATTTAATAGACGATAATAAAATTACGATCGTTACGGACTCCCTCCTTATAAAAATTGCATCCCCGCAATTTTCATAATAGAAGCAGTCAATAACATAAATAATAGCACAACAAAGATAAAATAGAAAAGATGGATAAGAATGCTCACCCCCACCCGGAGAGGAGAGAAAACCCGGATAAGAATGCTTGATGAATTCTCTGGTTTCCCAAGTGCAATCCTTGGGGTTTACGGACCATTGAATTTTTACAAGCGGGACTTCTTTATTCCGAAAGCGTTTCACCTCCGTAGATAGCACACGAATAGGATTTTGCACAATAGACAAGTTGGGTGAGATCTCAAGATCTTGCAACATATGAGGATCAATAACAGAATCTGAATCTCGAAGGCAAGACGAAGCTGTGATATATGAAATACGTCGTGAATTCCCGAAAACTAGATAGGTAGCAACACACGATAAGCAACAGGGCCAATGCATTTCTTAATAGGAAACGGTCCAATATAACGAGGAGCCAATTTCCCGGAGCTACTAAAACGCACCACACCCTTCATCGGGGAAACACGAATGAATACAAGATCGCCAACAGAAAATTCCAAAGGCTTCCTACGACGATCGGCATAAGATTTCTGCCTATTCCGAGCCTCCTTCATTCTCTGTCTAATAATATCAATCCTCTCAGAAGAATCACGAATATAATCAGGGCCGAGAACTAACTTTTCCCCTGATTCCAACCAACAAGATGGTGATCGACACGGTCTTCCATAGAGAGCTTCGAAAGGAGCCATACCGATACTGGATTGAAAACTGTTGTTATAAGAGAACTCAACAAGAGATAAGTGGTCTTCCCAACTACCACCAAAATCAAGAATGGAAGCTCGAAGGAGATCTTCCAAAACTTGATTCACCCTTTCAGTCTGACCGTCGGACCATGGATGATAAGTTGTACTGAGATTGAGCTTAGTGCCCAAAGCTTTCTGAAGGCTCTGCCAGAATCCACTAGTGAAAAGCGGATCTCTGTCACTAACAATAGAACTAGGCACTCCATGAAGTCGAACGACTTCTTTAATAAACAGCTTAGCCAACAAAGGAGCAGTCTGATTGGACTTGATAGGAATAAAATGGCCTGATTTAGTCAATCTGTCAACAATCACCCAAATACTAGTATGGCCCGGCCTCGAACGAGGTAGACCATCAATGAAGTCCGTGGAAATCTGGTCCCATTTCCATAATGGAATTTCAAGAGGCTGCAAAAAACCACTGGGATGTTGGTGTTCTGCTTTAATAAGTTGACAAGTTATGCAACGACTTACATAACTTGCAATATCACGCTTCATACCCTCCCAATAGAATAATCGTTTCATATCAGCATACATCTTACTACTACCCGGATGGATAGTATACTTAGAACGATGACAGTCCTCAAGAATGTCATTTCTAAGATTAGAAATATTAGGCACGACCAACCTACCCTTCTTTCGAATACAACCATGAATATCAATATTGAAATCCTTCAGATCATCACTTCGGGATTCCGATTCACAACTCTGAATAAGAAAAGCAATATGTGGATCCTGTTTCTGAGCATTGGCAACACGATCCAACAAACTAGGACGAGCTTCCATGCTAAATAAAAGCACGGGAGAATCAGAAACTGAAGGACGGTCTTTAATATCAAAAGAATAAGGCTTCAAAAATATTCCACTGTGCTAGCATCATGGAAACAACAACTTGCTGCTTGCGACTAAGCGCATCAGCAATTCGATTACCCTTACCAGGGGTATACAGAATATCGAAATCATATGAAGCAAGAAATTCGAGCCAACGCTGTTGCCTCATATTAAGCTCTTTCTGAGTAAATAAATACTTCAGAGATTCGTGATCAGTGAAGAGAATAAAACGCTCGTCCAATAAATAATGTCGCCAAATCTTTAGAGCAAAGACTATAGAGACTTCCTCCAAATCATGGGTAGCATAACGAATCTCGTTAGGCTTTAATTGTCTAGAAGCATAGGCAACTACTCTATCCTTTTGCATGAGAACAACACCGAGTCCATAACCGCTGGCATCGGTATAAACAACAAGATCATGATTCCCTTCGGGAACCACTAAGATAGGAGCATGAGTAAGGAGATCTTTTAACTTCAAGAAAGAATTCTCACACTTATCTGACCAAATAAAAGGAACATCTTTTCTCGTACGAGTGGTAAGCGGTAAAGCAATACGAGAAAAGTCCTTAATAAATTGGCGATAATAACCTGCCAATCTAAGAAAACTATGGATCTCAGTAACAGTCTCGGGCCTCTTCCAATTTTGAATAGATTCGATCTTGGAAGGATTGACAGAAATACCATCGGAAGAAATAATGTGACCGAGAAACTTCACCCTATTCTCCCAGAAGTGGCACTTAGAGAATTTGGCATAAAGCTGATGTTGACGAAGAGTGCTCAAAACAATCTCTAAATGCTGAATATGATCGGCTTCAGATTTGGAATAAATAAGAATATCATCAATGAAAACGAAGAAGAACTTATCAAGATATTCCCAGAATATCCGATTCATAAGATCAACAAAATACACCGGAACGTTCGTCAAACCGAACGACATAACAAGCCATTCGTAAGAACCATAACGAGTACGGAATGCTGTAAGAGGAATACTATCTTCCGCCACTCGTTACTGATGAAAACCGGTAGCAAGATCGAGTTGGGAGAACAGCATAACGCCACTTAATTGATCGAACATGTCATCGATCCTAGGTAATGGATACCCATTCTTGATAGTAAGCTCGTTAAGCTTGCGATAATCAATGCAAAGCCTAAGAGTACCATCTGGCTTCTTAATGAAGACAACGGTGGCGCCCCAAGGAGATGAGCTAGAACGAATGAAATGCTTGGCTTCCAACTCAGATAATTGTTGCTTGAGTTCCTCATTTTCCTTAGCTGACATCCTCGTGGGAGGACGACTGGCAGGATGTGCACCAGAGATAAGATCAATACGGAACTCAATTGGCCTCTTCGGCGGCAATCTCGAAATAGGCTAAAAAACAACAGAAAAATCACAAACGACCGGAATATTATCTATGTCATCCTCCGATTCGAAGGAAGATATAAAAGCATTTGAAGTATGAACCATACTTCGAAATATAATAGATAATTGCTCGCTAGCATCGGGATGTTTGAGATATAAAGTTCTTTCAGGACATAGAATTTGAACTTCAAAACGGATGAGCCAATCCATAGCCAATATCATATCAAAACCAAGATGATCCATAACTTGCAGATTCGCATGAAAGGAGAAACCACAAAGAATAATCTCAACACTAACACATAACAAACCAAGAGAAGCAGATCCACCAATAGGATTTACGATCCTCAAAGGGTCGCAAAGAGTGATAACATCCAAATGAATAATATCAACAAGTTCCTTCGACACGAATGAATGCAGTGCACCCGTATCGAAAAGAACTCTAATAGAGCAGCCATGAAATAAAATAAAACCTTCCAAAATAGAAGGAGTAGTACCTTTGGGCTGAGAAGAAACACCAGAAGCTTTAGCAACACTAAGCTTCCAAGATTTGAGACCCCTAGGGCAGTAGGACAATCAAAATTCCAATGACCTTCCTTCTTGCAATAACAACAAATGCGAGGCGTAGGACAACTATGAGAAGATGGTCCAACGAACCACAATTATAGCACGCCCTCTGAATAGAAGGTGCACTACTAGCCTGAGAACTAGATGTAGCTTGCTTCTTCTTCTTTTGATTGGAAGAATTAGGCTTATGAAATGGAAACCTCTTCTAGTTGGGGTTCTTAAAAACCTCAACATCATCACCACTATCACGTTCCTTTTCAACAGCTTCAAGACAAAGAGCCGAATCAACAAGCTCCTCAAAAGAGAGCTTAAGCTGAAGCAAAAAAACTTTCTTCAAATACTTCTTCAAACCATCAACAAACGAAGATTCTTCTTACGCGGAGTGTTAATGAACTCAACTCCATATTTGGACAAGGCCTCGAAAGATGCAATATAATCAGAAATAGAGGAATTTCCTTGCTTCAACTCAAGGAAACTACGAGCAAGATTAGCCTTTTCCGATTCAGGAACGAACTTAAGTTCGAATCGTTCCTTAAACCGAACCCAAGAGAGAGAGAGAGGACTCATCAACTTCTGCAATAAAGAGCTTATACCAATCAAGCGCACACTCTTGCAACATACTAGATGCCACGAGAACGCAATGATGATCCGAAAGATTCATCCAAGAAAATATGCACTCACAAGTGCGCAACCAAGTCTGAACCTCCATAACGCTTTCCGCTCCCTTGAAAGGCTTGCCTCCAAGGTGGGAATAGTCACTACACATGCGGGCGAAGGCAGACTTTTGATTAGGAGCCGCGGGAGAAGCAATAGGAGGCTGAGTACCCCGTAATAGCTCCATAAACTGATCAGCTGACATATAGACTCTGTCCGGATGAGAACCACTAGACGGGCCTGTAGAAGAACGCTTTCCTCTACCTCTTCCAGCCATACGATGAGAGACAAGAGAAGGTAAGGATTAGTTAAAACAATACACAGTTGATAAGAAATTTAACAAATGGAATACTACGGAATATATAATTTTATTCGTAGACGTACTCCACATGTTAAAGTGGAAAGAATAGATTAGAAAGGAACGAATAAAACCCCAAATAGTTGTAATACATGTTCCATTCTGTTTTGTTCAGTATTTATTACAATTTATTTTGAATTTCAGCTCTGATACCAAGGTGTGACGCCCCACCTCTATGCTCACAATAACAAAGGTTATTATGAGGAATAACATCTGCTATTGCGAAGAATAGGGCTTGTTAGAAGCGACCATCCGTACGTTATGCCTTAGACGAGCATTGATTACATCGATAGGAGTTGTATAACTTACTCCTAAAGATATAAATTCAATCCAAATCTAAAACGAAACTACGGTGGCTAAAGAAAAATCCAGAACAACTCATAACAACAACAACACTGATAGTATAATCTATTTAGAACAGAAATATCAGATATATAGCCGAAGAAAAGTCTGGAATACATGCTACAACAATCGATAGTTCACAAGAACCAAATACACATATACATATCCATCAATACATACATAAGATGAGAATCAATAAACCAAAAGAACTCCTCGAAGGCTAGACGAAAGATGATGTGAGATCCCAAAAGCTGAAGCTGCAACTGAATCAGAAGTAGCGACTATCCTGAAATAACTCTGTCTGACCCGAGTATTATTTAAAAGAAAATAATAAAAGGATCTGTCCAATTTATTCTTAGAAGTGAATGCATCATAAAAAACATTAATCAAAATAATAATAATCTCGAATGAGACTATTTAATATAAGAAATCAACATAGTTGAATGAAGAAATCACAACAAACACCATCAATTTCAACTTATTAAACCCCATCCAAAAATCATTTTCAAATTCAGGATTGAATTCAAAACTGTAATTCCCAAAATCTAGAAATAAAAAATAGATAACTAGAAAATCAACGTAAACGTGGATCGATCCCAACAGATGGCGAGTTTTAGCTACGCCGCAAGTTCATCTCAAATGGCCGAAGCCTACCAAGTACTATAATTTTTGACGCCCAACAAATGACCCGAAGGTCCAACAAATGACCCAAAGGTCCAACAAATGACCCGAAGGTCTAGTCCTGGTAATTGACCCGAAGGTCCAACAAAGTGGCTCGAAAGCCCAACAAAATCATCAAACATCAAATATTTCAATTAACGAGTCTGGAATTAACCGACATAGTAAAGGTATGGTTCCATACTCCACACTTTTGCTAAATCATTTAAATCTCTTCATCGTTTCCTTGAAAGTGCAAAATTGTGTTTTTTTATAGAATAACATTTTTTCGTTCTTAAACGGACAAATCCGAAATTAACCGAATCATTAAAAGTAAGGATTCATAGTCCTGAATTTTGCTGAAGCATTTAAATCGCTTCCTCATTCTTTTGAAAGCGCAAACTGTAAAAATTTTGAAAATAGTTTTTACTTGAAAGCAATTTTTAAAACATGTGATTAAAACAGCAACAACTATAGCAATTTCGACGAGGAAATTGCGTAACACTAAACACCGTAAAAACGGATACCAAATCAACGTTGCGGGATAACCGCTTAAAAATCCACTTAAATTTGACGGTTATTGAAGTAAAAGCGACAGTATTCTTTACGTCAAAATCTCATCAAAATAATTCGCATCCAAATATAATACCGGTGTAAAATTCGTTATAAAAATAAATGTAACCAATTTTTCATTGAAACAAACACCGGTTCACGTGAAACAATCGTACTCACGAAAATGATGAGAGTGGAAAATATTGATAAACTGCATTAACACATTAAAAAAATTATTGAACTCACGTATATATTGAACTCACGTATAGCCTGGTCTCACTCTAGTTTCTCACATTCAAAAATATAATGAAGGTTGTCAATACATCCTAAACTGCATTAACACATTCAGTACTACCATACACGTGTAAAGATAAAAATGTGACCTGGCCTCACTATACTTTTCCCGTGCAAGTATTGATAAACGAAAATGGACCTGGGCATAGAAACATAAAATATTGCTCTTGAAGTATTGTTCATGCAAGGGTACGCACATATGCATTGAGACAGAAAACATGCACATTCATGTTTGAATTGAACTGACTCATGCACATATGCATTGAAACTAAACTGGCCACATACTCACACTTTTCTAAATCACACAATGCATACGTGCTCCACTGTAAAATATAACAGAGGAAAGAGACTCATCACCTACACAGTTATGTTTAGTGCAATTATACAAAACAATATAAACTATGTATTAATGCAAGCATGATGTCTACACGCTTTACGCGCATGTTGATGAACAATGAACCAGATTTTACGATGAACCAGCAAAGGCTAGTGTATAGGCAAAAGCAGAGTGACCACTAATGTAACGACCCAAAATTTTCAATCCCGAAAGTTCCAGATAGTTATGAAAAAGAAGAAAGAGATAGAAGAAGAAGAACAGAAATACAAAACATCTCACATTCGTAGCGGATAAAGTATAATAATCAATAATAACAGTTTACAAAAAGAATACCATATCTGTCGATTACAGATAATATACATCAGAGTTTCACTTAATATACAATCACAGAATATTTACAATTATCATGTCTCAGATTAACAATAATATAAATTCAGTGAAAATACTCTATACGATATTGTCATCCAGCTCGCCTCCTGAGCTCCAGAACGTCCTAACCTGGAAATCTGTAATACTCGGTCTGACCCGAGCATTACACCAAAGTAACACCCGGGTCAGGCTGGAAACCAGTGTGAGTAAACCAATCTAATATGGAATACAAAAGTATACAACTCATATAAAACCCAGGGTAACTCGTTTCAATTCACAAATCCACAAATTTCTATAGACAACACTTAATTACACATAAATTTTCTAAGTATCAAATTTGGATTAAATAGTACAATTTACTTAAATCATTTCATTCCATACTGTTGATTTCACATATCAATCTATAAAAATTCGAAGTGGTTTCGGGTATTTCCTAATACCCGACTCCGGTTTCTTCGAATCCTATGTCATCTTAACCTAAGTTATTCAAGTAAAATACAATCCAAACTTTAAATACAGAATGACACTTTCATATACAACAATACATCAACGATAGATAACCGTACTATCATTGTCTATTAAAATATATCATCGATAACATTTCCTATCAAAGACATCAACCAATTCAAGGCCTTTACAACATTAAATCATTTATAAGCAAGATTGATCACTTCCGAAATTTGTTTAATTTCCCTCTAATTAAATTAATTTCTAACTTTAGTCACTTGGTACTTTACTATACATTAATAAGTTACAAATCGATTAATTAATCATCCTTGATTAATTGTCCTTTAAGAAATTAACTCTCAATTAATTTCTCAAATTAATAAACCCTCACCCGTTCATATTTATCACATTTGTCCTTGATTAATTATTCAAATTTATTATTCAATAATCCCTTATTAATGAACTAGTCCTTAGTTAACTTTCTTAATTAATCACTCCTAACTTCCCTAAGTAATTTCCCCTTTAATTACTTCCATCAGGAATAAATCACTGTTAAAAATTACCTATTACTTACCCTCCTTATTTTATGACATTAATAATTATTCTTTAATTACTTCCATTAAGTAATTATTATTAATTAATTTCATTAGTTACCCTAATTAATTCCATTCATAAATTAATCATTCACTCATTACTGGCATTAATTAATGACCTCCAATTGATGAACTAGCCCTTCAAATAAATTAAATGATCACTTCTTAGTTCCCTTCATAAAGCAATTATCTTCCTTAATATGAATATAGTTAGTAATTATCTTTACTTAATGAGATATAAACCCTTTATTTTAAATTAGAGACCTAATTAAATCATTTAGATCTATTTAATTTAACTGCCTGAAATTGATGCATTACATAAATCATTCTGGATATTTTGATTTAAGTTTTATACATTTTTTTTCATATCTAAAATTTTTATCTGAAGCATTAGGAACAAATTCACAGTTTGCTACTAAACACCTAGTTATTTAAATCAAAAGTTAATGCCGAGCCTTTAATGATGTTTGTCCAAACTAGACTCGCAGTTTCCCTTAAAACCAAGTCATCAAACCCCAGTAATCTCGAGATAAAAAAATAACTTCGAACATAAACAACTTCTCAGAACCATACTCTCCTTCTTTCTTCATTTCTATTCCTATAGCACACATCAAATCCTGCTGACATTCCGTGCACCGTGCACATACACACGACGCCTCGGCCGCTGAGTACTTCGCCGATCATCGACGCAAGACGCCTCCAATCTCCTCCTTATGCTCCACCTCCTGGAACATCGCCACGAGCACTCAATCGAAAATCGAATCTCCTACGCTCAAGAACGAAACTTTGTTCATCTATCCACCTCGATTCGCCCCTCTTTCAAGTGCCGATCACCAATCTACTTCACCGGAAGGTGCGCCACTCAACCCTCTTACATTTCCACCTATACTGCATCCCCCAGTCACTACCCCAACGCCTCAATCACTTCGGGAATCAACCTCGACCAGACAAGCACTAAACCGTACTTTTTCCTCGATCCATCACTTTCTACAATAGAAAAATAAATGAATATTTTTCCTGACTTCGTAGATCGTCAAGCTAGCCTCTCCACAAATTTCGACCTCTAAAATTTGTTGGATTAATAGAAATTGATAGAAATGTAGTTTTTGTTCATCTGTAAACTGCTCGTAAATTCCTAAACTAAAAATTTTCATTCTTGCTTTAAAAATCCTATTTTTGAATGTATATTCCAGATATAAAATCAAAATATCAATTTAAGATATTCGAATTTTAATCATATGGTTACTTTTTTTTTACTTTAAACTTTGAATTTGCAGTATCCATATTCTCTGTCAACCTTCCAAACAAAACTCCAAGACCTGATTCCAGTATAAACAAACTTATTAAATTTAGATTCCTAAGTTTAAAGCGTTTTGCAAGCAGAAAGATTAAAATTTCCTATTGTCCTTTGCTCTGTACCAAATATATGGAAGAACATGCGATAAAGGGTTTCCAGAGCAACAGAAAATTTATAAAGTTGTTTATTTAATCCATACAGCAACCATATATCATAAAAAAGAAACAAATGCACAAGTTAAAATGGATATTTACTCACCTTAGTAATTTGAACAGAGAATAAGTTTTTGTTCAAGATTTGCTTGTTTGTTTGAGATTTTACTTATTTTAAAAACAAATACTATTCTTATGGCTCACAGAGACATTCCCTTTATCTTAACTAAACTTTTTAAACGTAAATCCATACAAAAGAAACAACTTTCATTTAAACTTTAATTGTTGACTAAGATCAAATCAAGTGGAGAAGATATTTTACCAAATTTTAATTTTAAAACATGGACAGGCAAAGCAGAGATGTAGCATTAACCATTTATGTATTTATATATATACAGAAGATTCATTCCAATTCATACATTCAAAGCATATTTATTCCTAATAATCCATAAGTAACAAATAATTAACACTTATGCTTTACACTGGGAGGTTACTCACCTGAAAACTTTGAACATGGCAGCCACTTATGGTCAAAATCAAAAATACAGCCTGTCTTTGGAAAGCTATCAGCGTGGAGTATTTTCCTCTTTGTTGATGTAGTTGTTGGTGATGTAGTTACAGGATGATACTTCTTTTTTTTTAGTAATTGAGTTAAGTCTGGTTGTAAAGTTGATGAACGAATGAAGTAAAAAGGTGATATATAAAAGATTGTACAGGTTAATGTATTCTTCTGGTACAATTTGGACAGAGATATTTTTTTTCCTCTCTTCAGTTTTTGTCCAGGCAAGAATATATATATATATATATATATGTATGTATGTATGTATGGAGGCTGAAGTGATATCTTTTGGGCTAGAATTTATTAACATTGTCTTCTTTTATAAGCTTATACTTATCTTTATTTTATAAGTACATTCATATGCAGGTATGACTGGTTCATTTCATATCACTTGTATCCCAACATATATGTGTTCTAGAATTTACTTATGTGTTAATTTTATATTTTACATGACTATAACCTTTAAGATATTTATTTTCACATCCATACTTATTTTATTTCTATGTTAAGATTAAACTATCAACATTAAATTTCTTAAAATTATTTATTTCTATACTTATGTTAATATCATAGCTTCTTAAGCTTATAACAATTATATTTGTTTTCAAATAATATATTTTTTTATACTTAAATTTAATATTGATAAGATTTATTTTACTTGAACTATTATTATCCAGACTATATCATATATATATATATATATATATATATATATATAAATCACATAAAGTTAAATAAGATAGGTTTCATGTTTAAAATATTTAGAAACTCGTTATTTTAATTCCAAACTCTAGCTTCTCCCAATTACATATATATTTATTTTAAAATAATAAGCTGTATTTTAATTAATTTAATTAAATATTGATTAAAATAATACTGCCCAAAAATCCGGGATGTCACATCCCCCCTTAAAACTTTTCATCCTCGAAAAGGAACGAGCCAAAATTTATGAAAATGTTTAAAACCAGATAAATATTCACTGATCATTATTATTTTTTTCTAAAATATTTTTAAATATCTATATAATATTATTCCAGAGTAGTTTTCACAAAATCCTTTTACAACTTGATGTTTCAACAAGTCCATCCTCGTTCTCATAGAGATTCGGTCATACGTTGATCAGGCGTAGGACTGAAAATCTATAAGTACTTGGTAAACACGTTTCATCACCCAGTGAAAATACTTGAAAAATAATTTTACTGAAACTATAGAAAACGGTTTTGAAATAGAGAAAATAGCTTTGTGAGAATGCTCTGGAAATATCACCCCCATCCATGGTCACAGTTACATTCCAAGGTTATGTTGCCCTCGCAGAAAAAGTCCATGTAAATGTAGGCTCTCCGCGGCCTCTCGATTACGCCATGGATCCCACAACAGATCACTGTTACATTCCAGAGTTACTTTGCCGTCGCAGCAAAAATCCATGTAACTGTAGGCTCTCCGCGGCCTCTGATTTTCGCTGTCAAAATGAAACATCTCCACTCCTACATAGGTCGCAGTCTACCGATATAAAATCAAACGCAGACTGTTGGCTCTCAGCGGCACACACGACTTTCACTATGTTACCATAGGTCGCAGTTACATCCTGGGTTACGTTGCCATCACAGCAAAAGTCCATGTAACTGTTGGCTCTCAGCGGCACACACGACTTTCGCTATGGTATACTAAACTCATAATCCTCAGGAACTAGTTTTGTCCAGACTCCTTACAGGATCAACTTTAGAACCCCCCCTTGGGGCTCAAGGAAGCACCACTCGGTGGCACTCCTGAGAAGTTCATTTTAAGGAAGCGCCTTTTTCCCCAGAGCTATCATCAAAACACTTTATACTATACACATATAGTCTCTTTCAAATCATACACCTAGTATGATCTCATACAAAGCTCCTTTACACAAAATCGATTATCCCAAAAATCGATAATTCTCAAACTAGGCTTTCCAAATTCGAATATTGATTTTACCCAAAAATCAAAAGCCTTTCCAAAGCCAAAGGTTCCCAAAACCTTTTTCCAAAACCCTCATATGATCCTTTATATATATACAGATATATATAAATTTTAAAACTTTGAATCATTTCAAACTTGTATAAAATCCCTTTATACTTCAATACTTTCAAAAATCCCCTTTTCTCCCAACAATAAATTCAAAAGGGGAGATTTATCTGATATAACAAGATATAAAAATTTGTTTATTCAAGATCAAATAATCAAATTTGATTACTCTTTTCAATATCATTTCCATTCAAATCCGTACGATGTACACATATCATCCGTATGCTATACCAATCTGATCGCTCACTCGACCACACAATTTCACTTTCGAACTAGTATCGTCCACCAGACTTCCTAGTGCGGACACAGATCTGGTTTCTTGATCAGAAATCGTCATTCTCCTTGCATAGTCATAACTATGATAGAGAATATCCAGAACCAATCAACAATCCATATCCAGGTTCGCCGTCGAAAATCGAGTGAAAAATCCCAACTCGAATCGACATAATTATCTCGAAATTCTGTGCTCGAATCTGGATCAAATCACTATGCGAATAGAATAGTATACGCACATCCTACGTATTTAACTTCATTGATTATTGGCCAAATCAATCCCATTTCTATTCTCGTTCACTTGAATTTTCATTCACTTAGTTACAGTTGTCTTAATTCCGTAGAATTATCACTTCAATTCTTATCTCAGTAAGGTATTAAACCCATAACAGTTTGAACTCCCCAGTTTATATTTAGAAAATAGCTTGAAAATTGAAAAATAGATAAGTAGTTGAAAAATAATTATTAGTTTACAAAATAGCTATAAAATAGCTAACTAATCGTAGAATAGTTGGAAAATGGTTAAATAGTTCCAGAAATTTTAGGTAATTGAAAGATAGTAAATTATTTGTAAAATAGTTGAAAAATAGTATTTAGTTTATAAACAGTTGAAAATAGTTAAATAGCTTCAAAAATAATTGTAAAATAAGTATAAAATAATTTTGGCTTTAAGAAAGAAAGGTTGCATATATTTAGTAGCTTAGAAAAATAAGTTTATATCAAAACAATTTATATTGAAAATAGTCAAGAGCCAACTGTTCACTTCTCCAAAAATTCAATTTAAATTTCCACTTCCATTTAATTGACTCAATCCTAAATTGAATAAATTCAATTTCTATTGAAATTTATTTAAACCAATTCATGTTGAATCAACCTTGATTCCTTTCCCAATTTAAATCAGATTCAATTTGATTTTAATCCTGCTCAACTTTAATTATAATTTCAAATTATTCCAATCAATTTGAATTATTATCAATTGAACCCATTTCAAATTCAAATCATTTCAATACAATCCAATTCAATTTCCCATTTAAATTCTTAAACTTATACATCTTCAATCACCAATCCACTTAATTCAAACCAAATTCAATTTCAATCTTGAATTTAATCTATCTCGAATTATATAAATTCGAGTTAGATTCTCAAAGGTTGGTTTACCTTTTCAAACCAAATTAACTTTTATTCAAAGTTTCTAATCAATTTAATTTCTGAGTTCAATTCTCAAATTCCATTTTAAATTATCTTTACTTATGTATTTCAAGATTCAAATAAGAGCTCAATACAATTTTATTTGTTTTGAGAATTAAATTTATTATCCAATTTTATCTTCCAGCTTGAAGCCAGTTCTTAAACCAGTTTATTTTATAATTCAATTATTCAAATTTATTTTATTTATCAATACCATTCACAATTTAAAGATTTTTATTAACAATAGGATGGTATCATCCAATTTATTTTAAAAACATCCATCCATTTTCAATTTCTAGATCTCAACCCCATTTTTAGATCACACAAACTCCCAATTCAAATCAACCATTTAACTTTCCAAATTAAATCTCAATTTCATTTTGAAATTTCCAATTCAAGTTGTTCATTCAAACTTATTTAACTTCTCCCAAGTTAAATTTAAATTTGCTTAACCCAACCAACTCTACTCAAATTCGAATTCCCACTTTAAATTTAAAAATTCTTTCCCTCTTAGAAGTTCAAAACTTATATCACTTTGGGTTTTACATCACACTTCTGGGAAAATCAAAACTCAACACCTTAGAGTTTTTTTCAAATTATCTTTGATACCATGTATATCCATACATATATACATATTTATTTCTTGGCCTCTCCCAGCCATGTTTTAAAATTTTAAACCACCCTTGGTTTTAAATTAATATCAAATTTCAAACAACCCATTATTTGCAACAAGTCTCCTTTATTCAAATAATACTTATTTATTCTTTTAGCACTTTGAAACATTTTTTTTTTTAAAAAAATTTATGGACCTAGATTTAAAATTCCACAATTTAGGTATTTTCAATTTTATAAGTCATATTTTACTTAAATGTTTACTTCTTTAGAATATTTCATTTTGCTTACTCATTAATACACATCTTATTATTAGACACACAACAATCACTTATGATAATAACCAAGATTATCATATCAAAACCATCCATTATCATCTTATTCTGAAATACTTCTCCAATTCAAGATTTCAATTTTAGTTTGAATCCATTTCAAACTTACCTTTAATGAATTTTAATTTGGTTGTATTTCTTTTAACATTTAGTCCTCATTGTTTCTATTTAATTCCAATTTTTTAACAACCAATTTACATGATATTTTTTTATGAAATATTGCTTTATATATATATATATATATATACAATCTTATATAAAATCATTTAAAATCCTTATATAAGAAAATAACAAGTACGCTCTCTCATATATATATATACACACACTCAACTCATTCTAGGGTACCATTGACCCTTTCCTTAATGAGTAATCCCAACAGAGCCGAGGTTCTCGCTTAACCTTCAGCTTTGATACCAACTGTAACGACCCGAAATTTTCGATCCCCAAAATTCCAGATAGTTATGAAAAAGAAGAAAGAGATAGAAGAAGAAGAACGGAAACACCAAATATCTCACATTCGCAGCGGATAAAATATAATAATCAATAATAACAGTTTACAAAAAGAATACTATATCTGTCGATTACATTTAATATACATCAGAGTTTCACTTAATATACAGTCACAGAATATTTACAATTATCATGTCTCAGATTAACAATAATATTTACAATTATCATGTCTCAGATTAACAATAATATAAATTCGGTGAAAATACTCTATACGATATTGCCATCCAGCTCGCCTCCTGAGCTCCAGAACGTCCTAACCTGGAAATATGTAATACTCGGTTTGACCCGAGCATTACACCAAAGTAACACCCGGGTCAGGCTGGAAACCAGCGTGAGTAAACCAATCTAATATGGAATACAAAAGTATACAACTCATATAAAACCCGGGGTAACTCGTTTCAATTCACAAATCCACAAATTTCTATAGATAGCACTTAATCACACATAAATTTTCTAAGTATCAAATTTGGATTAAATAGTATAATTTACTTAAATCATTTCATTCCAGACTGTTGATTTCACATATCAATCTATAAAAATTCGAAGTGGTTTCAGGTATTTCCTAATACCCGACTCCGGTTTCTTCGAATCCAATGTCATCTTAACTTAAGTTATTCAAGTAAAATACAATCCAAACTTTAAATACAAAATGACACTTTCATATACAGCAATACATTAACGATAGATAACCATACTATCATTGTCTATTAAAATATATCATCAAAAACATTTCATATCAAAGACATCAACCAATTCAAGGCCTTTACAACATTAAATCATTTATAAGCAAGATTGATCACTTCCGAAATTTGTTTAATTTCCCTCTAATTAAATTAATTTCTAACTTTAATCACTTGGTACTTTACTCAACATTAATTAGTTACAAATCGATTAATTAATCTTCCTTGATTAATTGTCCTTTAAGAAATTAACTCTCAATTAATTTCTCAAATTAATTAACCCTCACCCGTTCATATTTATCACATTTGTCCTTGATTAATTACTCAAATTTATTATTCAATAATCCCTTATTAATTAACTAGTCCTTAGTTAATTTTCTTAATTAATCACTCCTAACTTCCCTAAGTAATTTCCCCTTTAATTACTTCCATCAAGAATAAATCACTCTTAGAAATTACCCATTACTTACCCTCCTTAATTTATGACATTAGTAATTATTCTTTAATTACTTCCATTAAGTAATTATTATTAATTAATTTCATTAGTTACCCTAATTAATTCCATTTATAAATTAATAATTCACTAATTACTGGCATTAATTAATGACCTCCAATTGATCAACTAGTCCTTTAAATAAATTAATGATCACTTCTTAGTTCCCTTCATAAAGCAATTATCTTCCTTAATATGAATATATTCAGTAATTATCTTTAGTTAATGAGATATAAACCCTTTATTTTAAAATAGAGACTTAATTAAATCATTTAGATCTATTTAATTTAACTGCCTGAAATTGTCGCATTACATAAATCATTCTGGGTATTTTGATTTAAGTTCAATACATTTTTTTTCACGTCTAAATTTTTTATCTAAAGCATTTGGAACAGATTCACATTTTTCTACTAAACACCTGGTTATTTAAATCAAAAGTTAATGCCGAGCCTTTACTGATGTTTATCCAAACTAGACTCGCAATTTCCCTTAAAACCAAGTAATCAAACCCTAGTAATCTCGAGACAAAAAATAACTTCGAACATAAACAACTTCTCAGAACCATACTCTCCTTCTTTCTTCATTTCTATTCCTACAGCACACATCAAATCCTGCTGACATTCCGTTCATCGTGCACATACACCCGACTCCTCGGCCGTTGAGTACTTCGCTGATCATCCACGCAAGACGCCTCCAATCTCCTCCTCATGCTCCACCTCCTGGAACATCGCCACGAGCACTCAATCGAAAATAAAATCTCTTACGCTCTAGACCGAAACTTTGTTCATCTAACCACCTCGATTCTCCCCTCTTTCAGGTGCCGATCACCAATCTACTTCACCGGAGGGTGCGCCACTCAACCCTCTTACATTTCCACCCATACCGCATCCCCCAGTCACTACCCCAACGCCTCAATCACTTCAGGAACCAACCTCGATCAGACAAGCACTAAACCCTACTTTTGCCTCGATCCATCACTTTCTACAATAGAAAAATAAATGAATATTTTTCCTGACTTCGTAGATCGTCAAGCTAGCCTCTCCACAAATTTGGACCTCTAAAATTTGTTAGACTAATAGAAATTGATAGAAATGTAGTTTTTGTTCATCTCTAAACTGCTCGTAAATTCCTAAACTAAAAATTTTCATTCTTGCTTTAAAAATCCTATTTTTGAATGTATATTCCAGATATAAAATCAAAATATCAATTTAAGATATTCGAATTTTAATCATATGGTTACTTTTTTTTTACTGTAAACTTTGAATTTGCAGTATCCATATTCTTCTGTCAACCTTCCAAACAAAACTCCAAGCCCTGATTTCAGTATAAACAAACTTATTAAATTTAGATTCCTAAGTTTAAAGCGTTTTGCAAGCAGAAGGATTAAAAATTCCTACCGTCCTTTGCTCTGTACCAAATACTTGGAAGAAAAGGCGATAAATGGTTTCCAGAGCAACAGAAAATTTATAAAATTGTTTATTTAATCCATACAGCAACCATATATCCTAAAAAAGAAACAAATACACAAGTTAAAACAGATATTTACTCACCTTAGTAATTTGAACAGAGAATAAATTTTTGTTCCAGATTTGCTTGTTTGTTTGAGATTTTACTTATTTTAAAACAAATACTATTCTTATGGCTCACAGAGACATTCCCTTTATCTTAACTAAATTTTTTAATGTAAATCCATACAAAAGAAACAACTTTCGTTTAAACTTTAATTTTTGACTAAGATCAAATCAAGTGGAGAGGATATTTTACCACAATTTTAATTTTAAAACATGGACAGGCAAAGCAGAGATGTGACAATAACCATTTATGTATTTATATATATACAGAAGGTTCATTCCAATTCATACATTCAAAGCATATTTATTCCTAATAATCCAAAAGTAGCAAATAGTTAACACTTATGCTTTAAACTGGGAGGTTACTCACCTGAAAACTTTGAGCAGGGTAGCCACTTATGGTTAAAATCAAAAATACAGCCTGTCTTTGGAAAGCTATCAGCACGGAGTATTTTCTTCTTTGTTGATGTAGTTGTTGGTGATGTAGTTACAGGATGATACTTTTTTTTTAGTAACTGAGTTAAGTCTGGTTGTAAAGTTGATGAACGAATGAAGTAAAAAAGTGATAAATATAAAAGATTGTACAGGTTAATGTATTCTTCTTGTACAATTTGGACAGAGATATTTTTTTTCCTCTCTTCAGTTTTTGTCCAGGCAAGATTTTATATATATATGTACGGAGGCTGAAGTGATATCTTTTAGGCTAGCATTTATTAACATTGTCTTCTTTTATAAGCTTATACTTATCTTTATTTTATAAGTACATTCATATGCAGGTATGACTGGTTCATTTCATATCACTTGTATCCCAACATATATGTGTTCTAGAATTTACTTATGTGTTAATTTTATATTTTACATGACTATAACCTTTAAGATATTTATTTTCACATCCATACTTATTTTATTTCTTTGCTAAGGTTAAACTATCAACATTGAATTTCTTAAAATTATTTATTTCTATACTTATGTTAATATCATAGCTTCTTAAGCCTATAACAATTATATTTGTTTTCAAATAATATATTTGTGTATACTTAAATTTAATATTGATAAGATTTATTTTACTTGAACTATTATTATCCAGACTATATCATATATATATATATATATATATATATATATATATATATTTAAATCACATAAAGTTAAATAAGATAGATTTCATGTTTAAAATATTTAGAAACTCGTTATTTTAATTCCAAACCATAGCTTCTCCCAATTACATATATATTTGTTTTAAAATAATAAGTTGTATTTTAATTAATTTAATTAAATATTGATTAAAATAATACTACCCAAAAATCCGAGATGTCACAACTAACTCCCTGATTCAGGTGAAAGGCAATCTATACATATGAAGTCACTGATCAAGGCAAGCAAACCTAACTAATATGGTACGCATACAACTGCAGTAGGGACAGAGCTCAAAATTTACTACTTAAGTACGCAAATACAACCTGCTGTGACCACGAGTGTAGAGCCACAACAAAACAGAACTACTACAAACAGAGATATACAAGATGATAACATATATGTACCTATATGAATGCATATATATATACATGCAAGCACTCAAGTGCTGTCTCGAAATCACAATGGGAAATTGTAGTGCAAAAGCACAGGATGCAAAGATGCGGAAATCACATCAAAATAGGATTCGAAAATCAAAGGAAGCCGTGTTTCAAAGCAAAGGCAGAGGCTTGATGACCATAAATTAGAAGTGTGAGTATAACTCACAATTGTTTCAAAGCCAAATAATACCCCCGATCTGAAAGAGAGAATCTTCACTCGGCCATTAATGTTCTGCAGAGCATTTGAAGAATGAAAAAAAAAAATTGTTGCAGAGAAAAATATTAGTTTACTTTTCTTCAATTGGTATTAGTCAAGAAAATGAGCGCTGAAAAGGCTTTGGGTATACATTCATTTAATGCATACGTACTTTGATAATGCTCGGCCACACTCTAGCTAGATGGTGAAGGTGTTTGAAATTTGCTTTATTATATGTATGTCTCAGCAATGTAAATGTTCAGCAATGCAAAAATGTGTTTTCTTGTATGAAAGAAATTTTTTAATTTTTTTTGCTTTACTACTGAGAGTGACAGCACTCAATTATGTGAAGGAATAATATATGTGAAGTGTTCACTTTTTGTTTTACTTCTCTGGTTATGCCTTTTCATTACTACTTGAATGCTAGAAATGCAACAATGTGACAGTAATTGTGTACAAATTTCTTTGTACTTTGCATTACAGAAAAGAATGCTCAGCTGCTTGAAAGGGCCACACTTTTGTACGTGAAGGAAAAGCAATGAAAGTTGGAATATTTCTTATATTTTTGTTTTCCTTTGCTTTAGAGACTTGGCCTTAATGTTACACGTGAAAGCAGTGCAAAATAACACAACTCAACTAACTTTGATGAATTGCATTACAACTTGTTCTCAAATTTTAAATTAAAAAAATTTCTATTTAAAATATTTACTCCGACAGTAATTCAAAAATCATGGTCGTTATAGATTTTTAAAATATTTAATACGATGGTAATAAAATTACGGTCGTTACACCTTGCCTGTTTCGAGCTCGTACGATCACACAGCACGTCCAACCGCCATGTAACTCATCTGCATATTTTGTCTTATTATTTCGATTACGATAGCACTAGTTTCGTCAAAATCCAAGATAGTGCGTCAAAATGATAACTTCACACATTTCAAGGCTGTTTATCGACAAAACGATTTTCGGTCACACTACCGATATTGATTTGAATTATTATTTTTGTAAATATTTTTCTATAATAAGTTCACTATTATTATTTAATAATTGAAAGGAGTTATCAAGCTTATAAAATCAATGATTTAAATATTTAAAATTAAATAAATATTCATAATCGAAATAACGAAATTTCAGATCATTACATTTTCCCCTGAAAAGAATTTCATCCTTAAAATACCCAATGGAAGAGAAATGCCTTCACATTCTTAGACTAATACATGCAATTGATTAAAATGTGTTATATAGCTTATAAAGTCGCATATGTTACGGAAAATTTCAGCAGCACTTCCTTTTCGCGGATAGGTCCAAAAAAATCACACAGACAATATATGCCCATTTCTAGTACCTCTTGTATCGGGGATCCCATATCTAGGGACAACACAACAATAAACGTACTTATAAAATACATTATAGAGTGTGTGTGTGTGTCACATAACAAACACACCTGTTAACAAGAAAACTTGTCAACATCCCCAATGCTTCGATAAGATAATCTTTCTTGGACATAACTATGTAGATGAGATAATCTTACTTCTGAAAGTGTATCTTTGAAAAAATTGCTTTAATCATATTAATCTAGGAGAAAAGAATGATGAGATGCCATACCTTTCTACCTTGTGAAAGGTTAATGAAGCTACAATAACCCTTTGACTAGGTTGAAAATATATTAGATTGTTGAATCTTTTAGCCTCGCGAAAGGTTATAGGCATGACCTTCCCAACCTTCCATTTAAGTTGAGGTGGAAGGAATTAGTCCAATCTTTCGACCTTGTCAAATGGTTGTTAATAGAATCACCCAACCTTTTGACTAGGTTGAAGTAACTCTTATTCATTTAGCTTTCAAAAATAAGTAATTTGATGAATTCCATCTCCACTTGGAATCGAAGTAGTTGTGGTTGATGTCTACCACTTCGTTCTCAACCGTGTCAAAAGTTAATGTGTGAAACCTCTCGACATTGTTATAAGTTGAAGCATAACTAATCACCAACCTTAACTGCTTCCGACCCTATTGATGTCCATTCTATTCCTATGGAATCAATTCGAAGGGTCTACTAATACTCAGAGAAGTAGATTCGCTTTAAATTAAATTCATAGTGAGCAGTTATAAGATATATATTCCCCAGGATTTCGTTAGAAAGTAAACCTTTCGACTAAGTCAAAAGGTTTTCCTCCTTTCGAAGAAGTCCCAGTTTATATCGTTAACCCCTTTACTTTTTTTCCACGTAAGACCAATCAAGTTATTCCCATGATCATACACCTAGCATATGTAACACATCATCATCACTTTATATTAAATATGGATTTTAGTGATGACATGTTTCAATGGGGAATATCTAAGTTGGTCTTATGTGTACATAGAGCATATATCAAAAAATATTTTGAGAAAAAGGTTGAAATCATGTGCAATTGATCATTATTCTAGCTAATGATCTTAATGATTCTCCTCATTGCCAATATCCATCAGGAATGAGCCATCTCCATTTATTTCATATTCAAAAATAAAGTACAGGAAATTCAGCTCTTTCCCCAATTCAGTTTAGGTTTTTCTAAGAAAAATTATCATTATGAAAGTAGAGAAAAGAATATGAATTCGGTCTCCAGAATTCAACCCCCAAAATTAGACCCCTTGGATCTTATTTATAAATGCAGGAGGCCCCCCTTTCGACTCCACGCTTTTGACTAAGTCGAAAGGTCACCCCTTTTATACCGCCTTAAACCTCTCATCTTCATCGGAAGGTTATAAACCTTTCGACTGTGTTGAAATGTTATAAACCTCTTGTGGTTCTTATCTTTTCACTCTTGCTTCCTTGTTTCACACCTTGTCAAAAGGTCTCCTTTTTATATGTTATTGTGAATCTTTCGATCATGTCGAAAGGTTTGTTTTTCATATTCTGTCATGAACTCTCTATCCTTATCCAAAGGTATGCTTTGCCATGAACCTTCCAGCATTGTCGAAAGGTTTGTCTACAACATGCAGTCCTTTTGACATTGTCAAGAGGTTTGTCTTTAATATGCCTTTATGGATCTTTTGACTTTGTTGAAAGGTTTTCCACTCTTATGCTTTCATTAACCTTTCGACTTCATCGTAAGGTTTTCCTTTTACAACTTTTGTGAACCGTTCGACCTTGTCGAAAGGTTTCTTTCTATTTGAACATTGCTGAGTGCTACTTTTCATTCTTTGCTGACTTCGGAGCTTGCTTTCTTTATAGTACCTTTTGACGCCGTCGAAAGGTGTCCTAGTAGTGCCTCAACTATTTGAAAGGCTTACTAAGCTTTCAAAAAGGTTACTTTGGAGCAAAATCTTTGTCTTCGAAAGGTTTGGCGTATAGTTAAAAGGAACAATATTGATTGCTTACGGAAGGGGCTTTGAAGTCATCGCTACTCTCTCATCTATGTCAAAAGGTTGACTGTGGCAAATGGTTCTGTTTGTTTTCATCTTAGTTGAAGGATTTACACTGTATGAACAATTGGACTTTTTGAACATCCTTTTTAAGTCTTCCCTGACAAATTGGATCGTATCTTCATCAAAACTCCAATTCGATTATTCTTCTTTCATGCTTCTGCCTTCATGGAGATTTTATGATTAATATTTTGTCATCCTTGTATGAATGACGCTTTTGTTCTTGAGGACAAAGTTTTACTATAGCTTTCCTGCTCTTCATAATTTTGACTTTCCTACAAAATCCAAAGTTAAAAGTTCCATTTTTACTATCATTCTTACCTGTATATTCAATAATTAATCAGCATATTGATGCTCTTATCCGCATGATAAGCATCATTTGAAATTCAGATATTTCCACTTTTAATTTTGGCATTAAGAAGACCAGTTTGGGATTTTTGGTTGCTTGCAATAGATTCAATTATGTCATCTTTGAAATCTAACCCAGATTAGGGCATTAACTCATGAGGTTTAAAGATTGATAATGTGATATTCAAAACCCAGATAGCAGTATCTCCAGAACAGTTTTATATATAGCACTTCTAACTCTAGACTCAGGTTTATAAGAATCAGTAGTATGATTCCCATATTAAACTTTGAGTCCAAATCAGGACATATTTGAAGCAATTCTTTTTGCAGAAAGAATCTTAGGGCCAGATTAGGGCATATGTTTGTGTAAGAAGATAGTTGTTAGAAAAGAAATCTCTTGCCCGTATTGGGGCACATTTTTGAATAACCAAAAATTCATGGAGATTATCTTCATAATTGATATTTCATACCCGGATTAGGGTATTTAGCCAAAATTTGATAATAATTCTAGAAATTTAACTTTGAGTATTTAGAATTGTAGTTACCAGCAATATACCCTGACTTGGGCTTAGTGAAGATGGCAATCGATTATATTTCGCAACCTAGATTCGGGTATTAGATGTCGAAATTCATATATGAGAATTCCGAAACTTAGATTCAAGCATTTGAGATGGATAGTAATCCAAAGATCTTATACCCATATTAGGGTCTAAATATACAGCAGACTTGGCACTTAGATTCGAGTATAATAAATTAGTAGGTGATAATGACCCGAAACCTAGATTCGGGTATTTGATGATGAAGTTTTTAGATGAAATACCTGAAACCCAAATTCAGGTTTTAATAGCCGCTGTTTGGAAATAAAAATCCTGAAACCCAGATTCGGGTACATCAAGAAAATCAGTAGTCAATAGAGACTCGAAACTTAGATTCGAGTATTATATAGTGATGTTCTGAGGTGAATATCTCAAAACCCAGATTCAGCTAATAACCGATAGAGATTAGACTCTCACCTTTTCTTTTGTTCTTTCCCACATGTAAGAACCCTCCAGGTTTTGCACAGAAATAATTTGATTAGCTGCCTTATGAGCTTGGACGTCTTATTCCATAATTAGATAAGCCACCTTTACCTGAGTTAGGACAGCTTAGTCCTTAGTTGACCACGCCTCCTCCCGGGCTTGGACGTCTTAGTCCATTATTGACGGAGCCTCACTTAGGCTTGGACATCATAGTCCATGGTTGAATGAGCCTCACTTTGGCTTAGACATCTTAGTCCTTTGTTTGTTGGGCCTCTTCTTGGGCTAGGCATTTTATTCCATTGTTCGGTGCTCTTGGTTAGCTCATCTTAGAAGTTGGAACCAAGGATTTACCCGACCTCCCTCCAGGAGTCGCCCTATCCTGGCCCTTTTGCGGCACAGATATGGGCTTGTTTGGTGCTCTACCCTGGCCATCTTAGGCGCGGATAGAGGCTTATTCTGTCCTCCCTCCAAAAGGTGCCTTATCCTGGCCCTTTTGCGATGTGGTTAAGGGTTTGTTTGGTGCTCTACCCTAACCATCTTAGATGGGATAGAGGCTTACTCCATTCTCCTTCCATGAGGCGCTTTGCCATGGCGATCACGGTGCGGAAAGAGGCTTTTCTTCCATCTTAGGTAGTATCCAAATTTAAGGAGAATTTCACTCCCAATCATGTGGATTTCTCCTTTTAAAAGAAGCTCTTTATTAATCCATCTTTGGAAAATATGGCCCTAAATGTTCAACATTCATGTCTTAGGCACCATATTGCCGTCTGGGTGACATAGTTTGTAAGCTCCTAGTGGGATTACTTTGCATATGATTAATGGCCCCTCCTAGTTTGGTCCTAGGGGTCCATCTACAGAATTCTTAGTGTTAGTCATTACTCTGTGGAGTACGAAATCCCTCTCTTGAAATGACGAGCTCTTACTCCTGAGTTGTAATATTTAGAGATTCTCTCTGATATTCGACGGTTCTTACCACTACTTCATCTCTTAGCTCAAGTGTCAAATCCAGTGATTCTTTCTTCAATTCTTGATTCTTGTCGAATGCATAGGAAATCCTTCGGGGTATGTCCCATTGCTGTCTTAGCAGACATTTGGTAGGCCCATAACACTAATGGTAGTTCTTCTACCCAATTTCCTTTTGCTTTATTCAGTTGCTTCTTTGGAATGGTTTTTATGGTCTTATTTGCAGCTTCAATTGCTCCATTAGCTTTTGGATGTGCAACAGATGAAAATGTTTTGATAATCCCATTTATGTGGCATAATAGAGAGAATTCTTCACTTTCAAATTGTGTCCCATTTTCATAGATTTTTTTTTAGAATTCCATATCTGGTTATGATATTCTTAATGACAAATCTTAATACTTTTCCCGAAGTTATTTTTGGAAGTGGTTCAACTTCAACCCATTTGGTAAAATAGTTTATTGCCACTATAACATATTTAGCTCCTCCTTTTGAAATTGCAATGGTTCGATCAAATCTATTCTCCAAACATCAAAGGGTCAGGGGCTTGTGATTGGAGTTAATTGACTTGGAGGCAACCTGGGTATTTTTGAAAACTTTTGGCATTTCTCACATCTTTTCACATAGTCTATAGCCTGGCTTACCATGTATGGCCAATAAAATCCTCGCCTCATTACCTTCTTTGCAAGCTTTGTCCCATTTAATTGATCACCGCACAACCCCTTGTGTGCTTTAGCCATTAATCTTTTCTAATCGTTTACCCTCACACACCGAAGATAAGGTAGAGTATACCCCTTCTTATTAAGAATATCCTTTATCATAACAAAGGTTGGAGCCTATCCCTTGATTTTTCTTGCCTCTCCTTTATCGGATGGTAATGTTCCCTTAATTAAATACTCAATAATGGTCGCCGTCCATGTTCCATCATGTGCCCTTTTTGGACTGGGTTGATCTATTCTTTCTGTGATTAGTCCTTGACCACTTTCTACTTCATCTTCTTTCTGAGATTTGGCCTGAGCTCTAGTCATCACAAGCAACTCTTTTCCTTGTTCAGATGTTTCATTTTCAATGCTCGTCTTTTCTTGATATCAATGATTCGTGTTTCTGAGTCTCCCCTAGAGCTGGCCAATTTTGCAAAAGAGTCTGCATGTGCATTCGCTGCCCTTGGAACTTGATTTAATAAAAATCCTCAATCATGGCAAGCATTTGCAATATTCTCTTTACATATGAAGATAGCATGGGGTCCTTTGTTTAATATATTTGTTTCTTGATTGACCATCAGCCGTGAGTCACTGAAAATTTGTATTCGAGGGATTTTCAATTCTAATGCCAAAGTTAGTCCTGCTACCATTGACTCATATTCTACTACGTTGTTGGTTGCAGGGAATCCCGATTTCATGGCATAGTGCAATCGGTGTCCATTTTGGGGTTATAATTACATATCCTACTCTAGCACCTTACTCATTTGATCCCCATCCACAAATAGTTGCCGCATCGGCTTCTGGTCTTTCTCTTTTTTCGATTGTTCCTTTATAAAGTTGGTGCATTTATTTACAAAATATGCTAGTGCTTGGCCCTTGATTGGAGCCCTTGGTTGAAACTTTATTTCATGTTGGCTGAGTTCAATCCCCCGTTTTACCAATCTTCCTGAAGTCTCGGAGTTACTGAAAACTTTCTTAAGAGGAAAATTTGTCAATACTCTAATCGAATGTGCTTGGAAATATGCTCTGAGCTTACGAGCAGTAAGAATCAAACAATATGCCAATTTCTCAATGACCGAGTATCGAATTTCTGCATCTTTCAACCGCCTGCTTACATAATATACTAGGAGTTGTGCTTCTTTATCTTCCTGAATAAGCACTGAACTGATCGCTTGTTACGATATTGCCATATATAGGTACTAAGTTTCTTCACTCTTGGGCCTTGAGAGTATTGGCGGTTTCTCCAAATGGTTTTTAATTCCAAGAAATCTTTTCTGCAATCTTCCCCCACTCAAAGTTCTTCCTTTTCTTAATTACATCGAAGAGAGGTATGCATTTATTGGAAGCTTTAGAGATAAACCTGCTTAGGGAGGCTACTTTTTCGTTTAAGCTCATCGCTTCCCTACAAGTTTTTGGTTTGGTTGTATCCCTTGTAGCATGAATCTGATCGGGACTTACCTCTATTCCTTGAGCACTTACCAAGTAGCCTAAGAATTTTCCAAAATGGACCCCAGAAGAGCAATTTTGTGGATCTAACTTCATTTGATACTTTCGCAATGTCTAAAACATTTTCTCTAGATCTTTGAGATGGTTTTCAAGCTTGCTTGATTTTACCAGCATGTCATCAACATAAATCTCCATAATTTTGCCGATCTGTTCCTTCAACATTCAATTAACCAATCTTTGATAAGTGACCCTTGCACTTTTTAGACCAAATGGCATTGCTCTATAACAATAAAATCCCTACTCTGTTATGAAATTGATGTGGTATTCATTTAGCTTAAACATCGGTATCTGATTGTACCCTAAATAAGCATCCATAAGAGATACAACTTGTGTCCACTCGTTGCATCTACCAATTGATTTATTCGTGGTAATGGGAAACAGTCATTTGAACATGCTTTTTTCAAATCTGTGTAATCGACACATGTTCTACACTTTCCATTTGACTTTTTCACCAGAACCAGGTTAACTAGCCATTTGAGGTAATATATTTCCCGGATTAACCCATTTTCAAGAGTCTATCAACTTCCTCTTTCAGAGCATTCATTCGAACTTTACCCAATTGACTCTTTCTTTGTCTTACAATGGTTGCTCGCGGGTTGAT
This sequence comes from Allium cepa, assembly GCA_030765085.1. Taxonomy (NCBI): domain Eukaryota; kingdom Viridiplantae; phylum Streptophyta; class Magnoliopsida; order Asparagales; family Amaryllidaceae; genus Allium; species Allium cepa. The sequence goes on from CM060929.1 coordinate 33,948,843, forward strand.
ATTAAGTGCATGACACGTAACGGTCGGGTTAATTCCCACCCTGTCAGAATGTGACCAAGCAAACACATCCTTGTTGTTTTTGAGGAACTGAATAAGATCTTTCTTTATCTCGGCATCAAGATCTTTTCCCACTTTGACCAATTTAGAAACATCCTTAGAATCTATATGGGTTTCCTTAAGGTCCTCTGTGGGCCTTATTCTTTCCGTCTCGCCCCGACAATCAGACTCCGTTACTATTCGTCCTTCTTCTATTGAATTAGTATCAACCCTCTTTCTTTTGTTTCCTATGGAAATATACTTTTGATATATATTCTTATTAGATTTCTTATTATTAATCCTTTCTCCGAGTGTTGGATCTAAAGATACATCATCCGAAGGCTGCAAAGTAATAGAAGAATCAAAATAGTAGAATACTCCCTTTTATACCGATCAAGGGTGGCAAAGTACATTTCACGGGAGCTGACTTGTTCTCCCCACACAGTTTCCCAGCCTCGCCTTGTTAAGAAATTCACATGAAGTATTTTGGCAAGATGAAAGCATCAATTTAATCTAGGGCTAGCCTGCCAAAGAAAGTATTGTAGTAGGAAGGTTGATCAATTATCACAAAGATGGTTTCAAGTGTTCGACACGTAGGTGGCAAACCCATTTGTACTAGAAGCTTTATTTGCCCCTTTGGAGTTGATCCCTTATTGTTGAACCAAAATTTTGGTTCGGAGCTTGGCTCAAGCTTATGCTTTGGGATATTCATTTAATCAAAAGCATGCTTGAAGATAACACTGACTACACTCCCTGCATCGACCAGAATTTTGGAGACAATTGACAATCCGATTTGTGCAGTGATTATAAGGGGGTCGTATGTGGATGATGGACTCCCTTGCGCATCTCCTATAAAGTGACCACTAAATTTGGCATCTGAATATTGAATCGAGGGCTCTTTGTTGGAGCTCTTCTTAAGAAGAATAAATTCCTTCCTTAGCTTCCTTGATATATCTATTTTGAGCTCCTTTAGTATTTCCTGCAGGATGTGGCCCGTCGTGTATCACATCGATTTTGTTAACCGGTGGGCTTGAGGTGAGGGTATCTTCTTCTTCCAGAATATTTACCTCGTTCCCTGGATGCTCCTGGGGAGCACATTCGGCTCTTTCGGCTTTGTGCTGATCTTGGATAAATTCTTTGAGATAACCCTCTCGGATCAGCTTTTGAATTATTCCGGCTAGCACTCGGCACTCATGTGTTTTATGGACATTTGCTTTACGATAAGCACAATAGTCCCCTCCCTTCTTCTGCTCCATATTATTCTTAGCTTTGTAGGAGGTTGGAAAGCTGAATCTTTCCTTTACTGTGACATATATGTAAGACAGTGGCATGTTTAATGCGACTGCATTAGCAATTTATTCCTCATACCTGAATTTTTGTGGGTACGATCAGAGCCAAATTTCCCTCTTTCCTTTCTAGGAAGTGTTTTTCTCTTTGAATAATAAAGCTCATCCATCATGACGAATTTATCTACTTGAAAGTGGTAGTCTTGGAGATCCTTGTAGCCATTGATGAATAGCTGTGTTTGCACAAAAAATGGGCGAACACCTCGAAGTCGTATGAATTAGTCGATTTTATGTGGTTTCTAGTGATTCGAGTGATTTATGCAAATATATGTAAAGCAGGGACTAAACTGTAAAAGACACACAGATTTATAGTCGTTCGGCCGGAACGTGCCTACGTCCACTTTATATGTTATTCTCTTTTTTCTTTCGGATTACAAGTACAAAGCTTTGTATGCAAGTTTGCAAGTATATGAAAGTTGTTTGAAAGTTCCTTCCGTGCTCGAGCTCTCAAACTTGTCCGCCATTGTTGTACCCCTGCCCCTTTATTTATAGAGTGAGGTTGGGGGCAGGGGTCTTGGATGTATATAGCTGCTGGTGGGCCTGGGCTGAAGCAATCTGGCCTGGCATATCTGGTTCGGCGGAGCTTGGTTCGGCGAAGCTTGGTTCGGTCGTAGCGTGGTGGAGTTTGATTCGGTGGTGTGTAGAGGGTTGGTCCAGTCTTGGTTTGGTTCGGTAGTTGTGGTGAGGGTTGGTCCGGTGGTAAGTGAAGTAGGTTGGTTCGGTGGTTTGTGAAGTAGGTTGGTTCGGTGGTATGTGGTTCGGTAGAGCATGGAAGCGGAGTTTGGTTCGGCTATGCAAGGAGGGAGGTATCTGGTTCGGCGTGTAGGGGATAGGAGCTGGTTCGACATTGATGTGGTTGGGCTGGTTCGGCATGGAGGTGGAGAGGTCCGGTTCGGCATGGAGTTGGAGAGGTTGTGTTTTTCTTTTGGACCGGTGGTGGTGGAATCGCACAGAACACTTGCCCCCCAAAGTGGGGCATATGCCAATGTATGCCACGCTTTGTTAGTTCGGATAGCCCCATTCGGTCCTAAGTGCCGAACCGTTTGGTCCGGTCACCCATGCTCACCTATAAGTAGGGGCCTTATGCCACCGTTATTCCCTACTGAGTGAAATAGCCGAACCAGATTCCTTCCTGCCGAATCTACTACATTGCCGAATCGCGTTTGATTGCCGGATTCATGTGAGTTAACCTTTTCTCGCCGAACGAATTTCCATTGGAAATGCCGAATAGTGTTTTGCCTTGTATTGCCGAATGAACTCCTTGGAGCCCGTATGCCGAATGAATATTTTGCTTTGAATTACCGAACGAACTCCTTGGAGATAGTGTTTTGTTTTGTATTGCCGAACGAACTCCTTGGAGCTCGTATGCCGAATGAATATTGTGCTTTGAATTGCGAATGTGGCTCTAGGCTGCATGTACCTGTTTTCTTGTATCTCTATACTTCTTGTTATAACACTATGTCTCTTGCTTTTTTGTATGCAGATAAATGTCTCGCAAAGTGGAAAATCGATCAGAAAAGAGAAAATCTACGGACCGAAGTGAGCCTCCCGTTGTGCCCCCTGCCCAGTCGGGACCAGCACGACAGGGACCTACCCCGAGGTCTTTAGTGGACGGATACGGTCCTCAGGAGCTCTTAAACTCTCCTCTTGACTGCTTTCCTAGCTCTCTCGGAGAGGAGCCGCTCGATGTTATATCCCGCTCCTTTGGGATTGATAGAGCGCTTATGCGATTGCCGGGGGACGGAGTGATGCCGTAGAATCCCCCTGAAGGATATTTTGCGTATAGTAGGTACCACTGCATGTGTGGGGCCATTCCTCCCATTAACACTTGGATAGTCAGCTTCATCACTTATCTGAAGGTGGCCCCCTTCCAGCTTCTGCCCAATTCCTACGCCATCTTGGTGTGCTTATACATTATTTTCCAGAGAAGGTACGGACGCCTCCTTCCAACCGGGAGATTCGGTATCTATATAACTTGAGGGGTTACAAGAAGGGATCTCCGTACGTTAGCTTGGAAGCGGTTGTTCCCTTCAAACCGGTCCTGGACCTATATTCGAAGCTTAGCATGTTTAAGAAAGAATGGTTTTTCATCAGGGATGACTTCGTTTCCTTCCGCCTTTTCACCTCTGGCTGTAAGTTGAACTTCATTTATAGTTTCCTTGTTTCGGCTGCAACGCTCCTTCTTATATGCTTTTATTTCTTGCTAGCGACAGGTGGCTTTTCGGTCGTGGAGAATGATTCCTTGGTTCAGATGGCTGTGGAAATAAGAGCCATTCCGGGACGGGATCGGTCGGATTCTTACCTGATCAGGAACGCTACTCTCCTGGAGCACAACTTGATCCTCCCACGCCAGTCCGTGGTTAATCATAGGGATACGGCTGAGGAGAAGGCCGCCAAAGCCAAGGAAGGGGTCATGGTGAAAAGCGGCAAGAGGGAACCTTTCACAAAGCCTCCAGTTGTCGGGGGCAAGAAGCTCAAGAAGTCCGACGGTCCCTCTCCTAGTACTTGCCCACTTGCTCCGGGAGAGGAAGATGTGGAGGAAGATAGAGGTGAAGGTGAAGGAGGAGATGGACAGAGCGGTAGTGGCGTTGGTGCCTTAACCTCCGGGCAAGCGGGAGAGATTCATGAGTGGATGGATGATGCTTTCCGTCAAGCTTTTGGGGAGTTGGAAGAAGGATCGGCTTTGGTTGAGAAGGCTAAGGGGGTTGACAAGACTGGGGCTGGCGCCGATCCATTTTCGGAGAGTTCTTCAGCTAAGGCGACTCTAGCGATTCAAGGTGAACTTTTGACTTCTGCAGACTCCATTTATGATAGGGACTTAGGAATATTTTATGGTTCGCTTCCGTCTTGGACTGAGATTCAGGACTTATTGCAGTATCCCACTCCTCCGCAGGGTTTGTATAACAGACGTGCCTTCTCATTCTTTCTAACTTAACATATTTCTTGAATCATGGATCATTGTATGTTCGTAACACTTGGTTTTTATTCCAGGAGCAGGTAAGGCGGCCAAGTCATCAGATATCCGGCACCGCCTCGAACAGTATAAGCTACTCAAAGCTTCTGCCAAACCAAAGCCGCCAACTAGCCGTCTTGGGGATGCAGTTAGGTATCACCCCTTCTTGGAGTCATTGAGGAAGATATGCAAAAGAGGGAGAGGGGCCGATCTTCGTTTGAACCTTCTCCTAGCCCTCAGCCTGCAGTCCAGCCCATCCATGATATGACTGAGGAGGATACTGAGTTTATGCCTTCCCCCCATCCGTCCGAAAATCCAACCGTCACTCCGATAGACCGTCCTGGTTTGGATCGCAACCCATTTACCGGCCACCCGGATCTGGACCCGAGTTTTCAGGATATCTCTTTTGACGAGGTCACGGGTGAGCATCTTCTTCCCCGCAATCCCATGGTACGGGTGCTTGATGAGGCTAAGTCATTAGACCTCGATTTTCTTACTACTCAGATTGTGACCATGGGGAATGAGGCCAAGGCAAGCATCGATCGGGTGGCTGAGAAAACCAAGAGGCTAATGGAGCATCACGCTCGACTGGCCAGGGCTGGGGAGGAAATCGGAAGTGCTAACATCCGGTTGCGGCTACAGGTTTCTGATCAGGCCAAACAGCTTTTCGATCAGGCTATCCAGATATCCCAACATGAGGCGGCCTCCCGACGACTAAAGAAAACCATGGAGGAGGCTAGCAAAGCTGAGTTGCGAAAGATGGAGGCCGCCTGCAAGGAGCGAATTGACATAGCCATTGCTACGGTGGACGAGGTTCGGTGGGCGAATCTCGAGCAAGTAGAGGAGTTATCCGGGAGGCTTGAGGCCGCAGAGCTTGCCCAGGCCAGGCTAAAGGAAGAGATGGAGGAAATGAGGAGGTCTCTCCAGGCTGACCGCTTGAGATATCGATCGGAGAGGGATGTTGCGGTCGCTAAGTTGCTGTCCTCCGAGGCCCGAGTGAGGGAGTTTGAGGAGAATGAGGGGATGATGGATGAGATGTTGCAGGATATGTACTTCCGTACCTGGAAGCAGGGTAATCTATCCTGGATGGATGGCTATCCTCGGATCACGGCTAGGATATATCTCCGGGCTTTGGAGGAGGCCAAGGCCGATGCGGATAAGGAAGGTGGAGCGGCATTCAGGATGGATATGGTTACCGCCCAGTTCTCAAAGGAGGAGAAGGTAGCGGTAAAGGAGGGGATGCGGCTACTTGCTGCGGAGGAAGCCGGTGTGCAGTTGGGGGATGAGGACCAAGAAACGGGTGTTGGTGAGTTTTTCCTTCTTATCTCTTCATAACTTGATCGTTTGCGGTTTATATGATGGATTCTTTTCCTGAATTGGACAGGTGGGACCTCTGGTCATCATGCTGGGAGTTTTGATCCCACAACCAAGTAGATTCGGAGAGCTGGTTCTGAGGTGTAGTGGTTAGCACTAATGTAGCTGGTTATTTTATTTGGTCTGCCTGACATTCTTGTATATGCTAGTTCAAAAACATTAATGTACTTTCGAACTGTAATTATGTCATTGAACGACTTTATGTAAGTTTATAACACAAGCTGATTCTGTCATATTTTGAATGCTGTCATTATTTTGGTGTGCTGCATAAGAAGTATAACTATGCATATGCCTGTGATTTAGTTGTGTTTGATGCTAAGCTCTTGCTTGAAATATAATCTCATGTTTTGCAATGTTAGCGTGGTGTATGAATAAGTTATAGTTACATGCTTATGTACAAGAGAAGAGAGTACCGCCCTTCATGTCTTAGTTGCAGAGGGGTAGCTTTGAGCGTCTTGTGTAACTGGTCATGGATGCAGCTGAGTGTCTTGTTATCCAGTTTGCGGGCTCCGATCCTTATGAGAGAATGTCTCCTAGTCGGTGTCCTGTACTTTAGGGATCGTTACACAGGATAGGAGAAAAGTATTTAAATGGAATGGAAATATAGGAAAAGTAAAACTTCCAGTCATAGAAGGCCGTCGATATGCTTAAGTTCGTGGCAAACGGGTTTTGTAGTCACTTTCCCTAGCTGTGGGTCTTGGAGACATTTGTCACCCATCTTACGCCTCCGCGGGGAGTTTTCTTTTTTACCACAGCCGCACTTAAGACATATCGGAGCCGAGGTCGCGCACAGTAACTACCCGAGCCATTATGGCCCGTAATCGTGGGTATTATTCGATTTACTGTGGCCGGCTAGCGTGGGTGCCGATCGTCAACCATGAACTACCCCTGGCTGGCCACACCTTATGTTGGGGCTTAAAGTAGGTCACAGTTGCCGGCGAGCCGAACGCCGTGATGAGCTACCATCGGCTATAGTCGGCCTTTGTGATGGCTTATAATCGGCTCATTACAGTTGGCTTTGAGGGCAGTCGCGAGCAATGAGTTAACCCGCAGCAGAGGGATGCTGGAGCAAAAGTGTCCCATTGGCGAGTGCATAGAATCGCATAGTACCTGTTAGGCCTTGTCCAGATGAGGCCGTGCCCTGATGTGGCTTGGATGGAGGTGCCATTACACAGAATTTCGTTCAACAGAAAAGGATACAGTTAACAAGTATCCAAGATATAAAGGAACAAGTTAAAAAGAGACAAGATTTTTAAAGTGGTTCGGCACGAAAGTGCCTACGTCCACTGATCCTCTCTGTTAATTCACTTCATATGGGCAATACAAGTTAAGAAAAGTATCGACGGAGGGGTTGGATGTTCCATGCCCTCTGGAACACCTCTCCGTCCACTGTTGACAAAATATAGGCTCCATTGCGGAGATCTTTATGAATTACGTAGGGTCCGTCCCAGATTGGGTCTAGTGCTCCGAGGCATGGGAAAATCCGCTTGAGGACAAGATCTCCTTCTTGTAAGCTGCGTTGCTTGACTTTGGAGTTGTATTGTGCTGCAACTTTTTGCTTATGAGCCGCTGCTTTGAGTGCTGCATCGTTTCTTCTCTCCTCAATTAGATCCAAAGACATGAGGAGGAGTTCTTCGTTCTCTTCCGGGTTATAGTGGATCCTACGGTGAGAGGGCACTATAGTTTCAACTGGGAGCATGGTCTCCGATCCGTATGCCAAAGAGAAAGGAGTATGCCCTGTTGAAGTTCTGTAAGATGTGCGATAGGCCCAAAGTGCCGTAGGAAGTTCGTCCACCCAAGCGCCTTTCGACTTTTCAAGTTTCTTCTTGATTAAGGTTTTGAGAATCTTGTTGACAGCTTCGACTTGTCCGTTTGCTTGAGGATAAGCTACCGATGAGAAGCTTTTGTGAATTCCATGCTCTTGGCACCAATCGGCGAATTCTTCGCTGTCAAACTGAAGTCCGTTATCTGATATGATCTTGAGTGGGACTCCGTACCTGCACATAATATTTTTGATCAAGAAGTTGATAACTTTTGCCGAGGATATTTTATTTAGAGGTTCCGCCTCCACCCATTTGGTGAAATAGTCAACTGCCACTTTAGCATATTTGGCTCCGCCTCGGCCCGTTGGCAGTTCGCCAATTAAGTCAATTCCCCATACTGCAAAGGGCCAAGGGCTGAACATTTGAGTAATCTCATTTGTGGGTAGTCGAGGGATCTTGGCAAATTTCTGACATCTGTCGCATTTCTTGACGAAGTCCAAGGCATCTTTGTTTAAAGTGGGCCAGTAATATCCATATCGGAGCATCTTCTTTGCCAGAGTCTGCCCTCCAGTGTGATCTCCGCAACTTCCTTGATGGATGTTGGATAAGACTTCCCTGACTTCCTTTCCAGCGATACACCTTAATAAGGGATTAGAGAAGCCGCGCCGATAGAGTATGCCTTCTTGTAATGTATAGCGGGAAGCTTTCCTCAAGATTTTCTTGACTTCGCTACGCTGGTCGGGTAGTGTGCCATCTTGTAAATATTTCCGGATAGGGGTCATCCAGGTTTCTTCGTCGATCGCAGTTATCAGATTCACTTGCTCGAAACTTGGTGCCAGCTGTTTTGAGATGGTTAATGCCCCTAAAATAGTGATGTTATTCATACTAGCTTGCTTTGCTAGTTCGTCGGCCTCTTGATTCTCTTCTCGGGGAATGTGTTTGATTAAATAGTGATCTAATTGATTAAGCAGGAGCATGGTCTTCTTTAGATACGCTGTGAGTCGTTCTCCTCGAGTCTGGAATTCTCCTAGTATTTGATTTACAATAAGTTGAGAATCACTGTGGAGACATAGAGAACTGACTCCAATTTCCACTGCAAGTTCTAAACCGGCTATCACTGCTTCGTATTCTGCGTCATTGTTGGTGGCAACGAATTCCAATCTTAGGGCGTAGTGCAGCTTCTTTCCCCTGGGGGTGATTATCACAACACCTGCCCCCGAGCCTTGTTCGTTTGACGCTCCATCTACGAAGAGATTCCACTTGATATCTTCTGCTATTTCAGATTGGTCCTTACCTTCATTAGTAGTGAATTCGACAATGAAATCAGCTACGGCTTGCCCTTTGATAGCGGTGCGAGGATGGTAAGTGATATCATATTGACTTAGTTCGATGCACCACTTAAGTAATCGCCCAGAAGTGTCGGGGCGATGGAGCACTTGCCTTAGCGGTTGATCGGTTAAAACTCTGATTGAATGAGACTGGAAATAGTGTCGCAGTTTCCGTTACGTGATAAGCAAACAGTATGCTAGCTTTTCAAGTTTAGGGTATCTGGCTTCTGCCCCTGTGAATCTCTTGCTTACAAAGTATACGGGTCGCTGCACGCGGTTGTCTTCTCTCGCCAAAGCAGCGCTCAAAGCGTGGGACGATACAGCAAGGTATAAGTATAGTTCCTCGCCTTCATTCGGAGTTGAGAGTACCGGTGGTCTCTGGAGGTGTCCAATTAAGTTAAGGAAGGCTGTCGAGCATTCGTCAGTCCATTCGAACTTTCCTTTGTCTTTCTTTAGAGCTTCGAAGAAAGGGATGCATTTGTCGGTTGCCTTAGAGATGAACCTACTTAGGGCGGCCACTTTTCCGTTTAGGCTTTGCATCTCTCTTCGAGTGGATGGTATCTTGATATCTTGCAAAGCTCGAACTTGTTTGGGGTTTGCTTCAATCCCCCTGGCATGAACGATGAATCCCAAGAACTTTCCCGATGATACTCCGAAGGAGCACTTTAGAGGGTTCAGTTTCATTCCATATTGGCGAAGTACTTGAAACATTTCGTCCAGATGGTTTATATGGTCGTTGGCTTTCCTCGATTTTACCAGCATGTCATCCACATAAACTTCCATAGATCTCCCTATCAGTTCTTCAAACATCTTGTTGACGAGGCGCTGATAAGTAGCTCAGGCGTTTTTAAGTCCAAATGGCATTACCCTGTAACAGTACAATCCTCGGTCAGTGATGAAGCTAGTGTGGTCTTGATCGGGAGCGTGCATAGGGATCTTGTTATATCCTGAGTATGCGTCCATAAAGGATAAGAGTTCGTGTTCGGTTGTGCTGTCTACGAGTTGGTCGATTCGGGGGAGTGGGAAGCAGTCTTTCGGGCAAGCGTCATTTAAGTTGGAGAAATCGATGCATGTTCGCCACTTTCCATTAGCTTTCTTTACCAGGACCGGGTTGGCGATCCATTCTGGGTAGATGGCTTCACGTATGAAGTCATTGGCAAGTAAGTTCTTTACTTCTTCCTTGAGGGCTGCTAAATCGTTCTGCCCCCATGCTCCTCTTTTTCTGCCTCACTGGCACCTTGGTGGGATCTATGTTCAGCATGTGGCATGCTACGTCTGGGGAGATTCCCGTCATGTCAGCGTGCGTCCATGCAAATACATCCATGTTGCGACGAAGAAAATCAATGAGTTGATTCTTTAATTCTCTTTTTAACTGAGACCCGACTCTCAGCAGTCTACTTGGGTCGTGTTTGTCTACAGATACGAATTTCGTAGCCTCTGCAGGCTCAGCGGTGGCCTCCTCCTCTTTGTCTCTAGGGTCTAATTCGTTGAAAGGATCACTGGTATATCGAAGAGGAGGGGCTTTCTTTAGTTGCTATGCTTCCAAGATTTTCATGCAGAGAGTAGTCTCTGCATTTTTCCCTTTATCTTTTCTGCGGTTATTGCGAAGTTCAGTTACATAGCAGTCTCGAGCAGCGTCTTGATCTCCCTCTATTTCTCCTGTTCCGTTGTCGGTTGGAAATTTCATCTTCAGGCACCACGAGGCTAGGACAATTTGGAAGTCGGACAAGGCTGGTCTTCCTAAAAAGGCATTGTAGGCCGAATGGCTTTCTATTAGCGCAAACGTTTGTTTTCGCACAGCGGAGCAAGGATGACTTCCTATTTCAACAAAAAGGTCCAGTTGCCCGAGGGGCATCTTCGCATCTCCAGTGAAACCATGTAGTGGTTTGTTGCAGGGAGACACATCCTTCATCGATAGCTTCATTTTGTCAAAAGCATGCTTGAATAGGATATTCACCGAGCTTCCAGTGTCTATTAAAATTCGAAAAACTTTGGCGGGTCCGAACCATGCAGAGATGACAATAGGACCCATGTGCAGGTATTGTCTTCCCTCTAGATCACGCCTACTGAATGTGATGTCGTAATTCTCTTTTCGTTTCGGGTGGCGTTCTTCCATAACAGAATTAACGCAGCCTTCAGCGTTCCTCAGTGACTTTCCGTATCTTTCCATCTCCGCCCAGCTTCTGTCGGCGATGTGCGGTCCTCCTGATATGGTGTGGACCACTATCTTCTCTTGATTAGAGCCGCTGATGTTGCGATTTCCCCCACCTGCTTCTGGGGGGGTAGTCCAGGATTCTCATTGGCCGGAGTTGAAGTCCTGTTCTGGCCTTTTACATAGCGCTCCAATCTCCTCCTTCTGATGTGTTCTTCAATCAAGTCCCGGAGATGGTGGCATTCATTGGTAACATGTCCGTGGGATTCGTGGAAGCGGCAGAACTTTCCAGATTTGAGTGCGCTATCTGACTCCTTCTTGTGCGGGAGGCGCTTGTACCTAACTTCGTCTTGAGTGGCTAGGAAGATGTTTTCGATCGTTTCATTCAAAGGAGTGTAAGAGTCAAATCTTGGTCCTGGTCGATATAAGCGCTTTTCTCCCTTTTTGCCCCCAGCATTGTCTCTAGAATCATTTCTTCGAACATCCTTTGCTGCAGCGGGGAACCTGTCTGTAGCCATCTTAGCCTGTTGCCCTGATTGCCTCTCAGTGGCAGCGTCCTCAAGTCTCATATACTTTCCAGCTTCATGGAAGAAATCAGGTAAAGTAGTTGGTTTTTCCTTGGTTAGTCTTCTAGCAAATTTAGTATCTGGATGTACACCACTGCAGAGGGCCATTAGGATAATTTTCTCGTCGGCATCTTGGACTGCGGTTGCCGCGGCGTTGAATCGGGTTAGATATTGTTGCAATGTCTCTCCGGGTTTCTGTTTGATATTAGATAAGGAATAAGCGTCCTTGGGTTGCTCCACATGAATGCGGAACTGACTGATGAACTTTTCTTTCAACATTTCCCATGAGCCGATGGACCCTTGGGGTAGGTGGCAGAACCAGGAGGTAGCTAGATCTGCCAAGAATAGTGGGAAGCCTTTACATAACACTCCCTCTATTGCTCCGCTCATGAGCATATGTTGGGTGTATCTCTGTAAGTGTACGATGGGGTCAGAGGTTCCCTTGTAAGGTTCCATATTTGGCATTTTCCATTCCCGGGGGGTGATGGCAGTTTCGGTATTGCGGGTGAAGGGGCTGGTTACCCTAGCGCCTATTCCCCGATCCCTTTGCTCCCGTTGGACGCACTCTCTGAACAATCGCGCCATCCTCTCGTCAAAACTTGGAGTGGATAGAAATGAGTTTGGTTCTTCTCTTCGGGATTGAGTCCGTCCAGACAACTTGTAGGGATGGTATCGTCTGTCACTCCTAACATTCTCCAAAGGCTGTCTCTGCTCTTCTGGGGGAATGCTGGGGTCAGCCATAGTTGGCCCTTGTCTTGATCTTCCCCTGCTGGGTTCTGTTCTCAGCGCTTCCTCGGGTCCAACTTCGGGCTGGACTCCAGCTCGGCCCCGTCTACTGGTGTTTTCATCGTTAGGTAGTATGACAGGCTCAGCTACATCCGACCCTTGCCTGGCACCTCCCCCATTGGGTTCGGCTCCAAGTGTTTCCTCAGGTCGGACTTCGGGCTGAGACCGGGCTCGGCTCCTACCATGGCTGTTTCTGTTGTTAACCTCTTCGAAGAAGAAAGGTCTTTGTCGCCTTCCAGATCCTCCAGATTGGGACTCGCCCCATGATTCGGTGTTGCGGTTGGATTCTTCAGCATCCCTTAGGCGTGACATGAGTTGGTCCACCAAGGCTTCTTGTTGAGATGCGAAGCGGTTAGTTACTTCAGCCACAACCCTGTCTAGATCTGCCCTAGTAATTGGTTGTTCTACGGCGGGGGCTGTTGGGTTTGCCTGATTCTCATCTGGTATTGCTGTTAAGACGGGATGATTCTCTTGATTTGGGGCCACTGGATCTGGGATACTGCTAGTTGCGACATTCTTTCCTTTGTTAACATCTCTCCTCAGCCTGGAAGTCATGTTGTCGGAGCAAGGAACAATGCTGTGAGGAAGAAGGTTGAGTAGGAGAAGCTGTAGCTTCTAGCTTGGTTTTCAGTGAAAGCACCAAAAATGTTTGCACAAAAAAGGGCAAACACCTCCAAGTCGTATGAATTAGTCGATTTTATGTGGTTTCTAGTGATTTGAGTGATTTATGCAAATATATGTAATACAGGGACTAAACTGTAAAAGACACACAGATTTATAGTGGTTCGGCCGGAACGTGCCTACGTCCACTTTATATATTATTCTCCTTTTTCTTTCGGATTACAAGTACAAAGCTTTGTATGCAAGTATGAAAGTATATGAAAGTTGTTTGAAAGTTCCTTCCGTGCTCGAGCTCTCAAACTTTTCCGCCATTGTTGTACCCCTGCCCCTCTATTTATAGAGTGAGGTTGGGTGCAGGGGTCTTGGATGTATATAGCTGCTGGTGGGCCTGGGCTGAAGCAATCTGGCCTGGCATATCTGGTTCGGCGGAGCTTGGTTCGGCGAAGCTTGGTTCGGTCGTAGCGTGGTGGAGTTTGATTCGGTGGTGTGTAGAGGGTTGGTCCGGTCTTGGTTTGGTTCGGTAGTTGTGGTGAGGGTTGGTCCGGTGGTAAGTGAAGTAGGTTGGTTCGGTGGTTTGTGAAGTAGGTTGGTTCGGTGGTTTGTGAAGTAGGTTGGTTCGGTGGTATGTGGTTCGGTGGAGCATGGAAGCGGAGTTTGGTTCGGCTATGCAAGGAGGGAGGTATCTGGTTCGGCATGTAGGGCATAGGAGCTGGTTCGACATTGATGTGGTTGGGCTGGTTCGGCATGGAGGTGGAGAGGTCCGGTTCGGCATGGAGTTGGAGAGGTTGTGTTTTTCTTTTGGACCGGTGGTGGTGGAATAGCACACAACAAGCTGCTTCCAAAAAGGAGTGTTCTTGATCAACCTAGAATGGACAACTATGAGTTTGTCTCGGTCATTCACGTCCTTAGCCTTTAGAGCCTCGGCGTTGAATCTCTTCAAATAATCTCCCAAAGATTCACCCTGCCTTTGTTTTATGTTGGCCAAGGCTATGTAATCAATGGTTGAATCTTTGTAAATATAGAATTATGCCGAGAATTCATGAGAAAACTGTTTCCAAGAGCAGATAGTTTCTCTCTATATTGTCTATACCACTTGGCTACCGCCCCTTGGAGAGTAACAAGGAACAGTCGACACCTGATTGCCCTATAAGCATTGTATAGACCCATCTGGTTGTCAAAAGCCATAAGGTCGTGACTAGGATCCGTATTCCTATGGTATGTCATTGACAGGATCTTGACGTAAGAAGGAATTGTTGTTGCCATGATCTTAATAGTAAATAGCGACATCCTTTCGTTTGTCATTTACATTTGCGTCCATGATTCTTTTGCCTTTTGAAATCATGGCATCTTTGACTGCCTTCTCGGCAGCATCTTTAAGGAAAGCTTTGCTAGTACCATAATTTTTATGATTCGACTGATATTCATTTGAAGTTGAGCTGCCTGATTTCTCTAATGACTTGTCCAAAATTCTTCCTTGATGATTAGCTTTTGCTTGTGGAAGCTCCTTTTTATTTAAAGAGGTCAAATCTATCTTATCCTTGCACTCCTTTGAACTGGCTTTCAAATTTCTTCTAGGAGAAACTACTTCCTCTCCCTGAGTTCGCCTTGGAGTTTTTTATGATTTTTGAGATAAAGCCATCTTTAACAGATCTTGCATTTCTTGTAATTGCTGTTTCAAGTGCTTGATTTTCTCTATATTCTCATCCAGCTGCGCAGGTGATGAAGTTTGACCTAGGATGACCATTTCTAGGTTGATGTTGGAGCAACATTCTCCTCTAGGTTAAAAGTGTGCACTACTCCCTCATTGAGTCCACTTAGGCATTTTGATCTCCTTTTTTCTCTACAAGGGAAATGAACCATAATTAGGCTATACATAGTGATAGAGTTGAGGTTCTAGCCCTTTTTCTAGTGCCAAAAATGTTAAAAAGAAAACTTGTCAACATCCTCAGTGCTACAATAAGATAATCATTCTTGGACACAACTGTGTAGATAAGATGATCTTACTTCTGAAAGTGTATCTTTGAACAAATTGCTTTAATGAGATTAATCTAGGAGAAAAGAATGATGAAATATCATACATTTTGACCTTGTCGAAAGGTTAATGAAGCTACAATAACCCTTTGACTGGGTTGAAAATACATTAGATTGTTGAACCTTTCAACGTTGTCGAAAGGTTATAGGCATGACCTTCCCAACCTTCCATCTAAGTTAAGGTGGATGGAGTTAGTCTAACCTTTCGACCTTGTCAAAAGGTTGTTAATAGAATCACCCAACCTTTAGACTAGGTTGAAGTAACTCTTAGTCATTTAGCTTTCAGAAATAAGTAATTTGATGAATTCCACCTCCTCTTGGAATCTAAAGTAGTCGTGGTTTATGTCTACCACTTCCTTCTCAATCGTGTCGAAAGGTAATGTATGAAACCTCTTGACATTATTATAAGGAGAAGCATAACTACTTGCCAACCTTAACTGCTTCCGGCCTCATTAATGTCCATTCTTTTCCTATGGAATAAATTCGAAGGTTTTACTAATACTCAGAGAAGTAGATTCCCATTGAATTAAATCCATAGTGAGCGTTTATTAGATATACGTGGCCTAGGATTTCGTTAGAAAGTACACCTTTCGACTAACTCGAAAGGTTTTCCTCCTTTCGAAGCAGTCCCAGTTTATACCTTTAACCCCTTTACTTTTCCCATGTAAGACCAATCTAGCTATTCCCATGACCATACACTTAGTATATGTAACACATCATCATCATTTTATATTATATATGGATATTAATGATGACGTGTTTCAATAGGGAACATCTAAGTTGGTCTTATGTATACATAGATCATAGATCAAAAGAGATAAAGAGAAAAAGGTTGAAATCATGTGCAAATTATCATTGGTCTAGCTAGTGATCTTAATGATTCTCCTCATTGCCAATATCCGTCATGAACGAGCCATCTCCATTTATTTCTTATTCAAAATGAATTGCAAGAAATTGAGCTCTTTATCCAATTCAAGAATTAGACCCCCAACACTGGACCCTTTCGACTCCTTGCTTTCGACCAAGTTGAAAGGTCCCCCCTTTTATATTGCCTTAAACCTTTCGTCTTCCTCGAAAGGTTATAAAACTTTTGACTGTTTCGAAAGGTTATAAACCTCTTGTGCTTCTTGTCTTTTTTCTTTTGCTTCCTTGTTTCCCACCTTGTCAAAAGGTCTCATTTTATATACTTTTGTAATTCTTTTGATCTTGTCGAAAGGTTTGTTTTCCATATGTTGTCATGAATGCTCTATCCTTATCCAAAGGTTTGCTTTGCCATGAACCTTCCAACATTGTCGAAAGGTTTGTCTACAACATGTTGTCCTTTCGACATTGCCAAGAGGTTTGTTTTCAATATTCCTGTGACGAACCAAAAATCCATAACCCTTGAATCGACAATAACCCACATATGTCTGACCCAAAAAGCATAGACTGACGGAAAGTTAGGAGAAAGAAAAGAGGAGAGAAGAAGAGAAGAGAAGAAAGAGAGAAGAAAAGACAAAAAAGAACAATAGAGAATCTCACATCACATCGGAAAACATATAATATCATATCAATGATCTTTACAAAATAGAACCTGTATGCATATACACCAGTCAGAGTACAACATTCAATCACAAATTATCAGCCTAGACGGTTATAATAATCTGTCCTCCCAATTCCTGATAACATATGACAACTAAGCACATCGGATATTCAATAATCAAAACAGATACGTGTATACAAAATGAAGATCTCCAGCTCGCCCACTGAAGCTCCATGAGCACCAAATCTAAACCTGTAAAATACTCGGTCTGACCCGAACGTTAAAAGGGAAGAACGCCCGGATCAGTTTGGTAAATGTTCGTTGACGGAAATTCTATCGGTTTAGAAAATCGTCGAACGAATTTTGAAATAAAATTTACCGCAAGCGCACGGTGAACGAATGTAGCACGCGGCGAATACAGGTCTGTCCACAGGGAATTGATGATTTTAAAATTCTATTCAATCAAATAATATGAATTTTGGTTTAAACAAGTTAAAATACCCAATATGATCATTTATTTAATTTAAAAAGAATAAATATGATGATAAAAATATGCATATTTACGTGCACATCAAATACCCCCACACTTATCTTTTTATTCATCCTCGAATAAAGGGAAACTAAGATAAATCCGTTTTCGTAGGAAACACGATTGCATTGAGCGTATGCAACAAGCCGTTAAACCTCTGGGTGTGCCCAGTAGGACGAGTGTTGTCTCGTGAGGGTTTTCAGCGGATACTACCCACAAAATCCAAATGCATGATGAAAATATTTACAAAATGCAAGATTTATTTACAAAGAGATGAATGCAAATTTTTGAAAATATTTACAAATGAAGGATTTATTTTTAAATTGACACGAATAAGTTAAATATAGGTTTTGGTGATTATCTTGAAAATTTATGTCATTTACTCGTCAAAATTTCCAACAAAAATCAAGTTATCATAACAAATAGACAATAGTTTAACTTGTTGTTTCGGTTGATAGCAAAGTGTAATTATAAAATGGATCCTTAGTTGATTATCAAAGTTTATCAAAGTGGTATTTTCATTTCTTTTCAATAACAAATCAAATCAAATAAGTAAAAATAGTGCTAGGATTTCAATTGCTTTCTCTCTCATTATTTGCAAGAAAAATTACACACCTAGCTCAGGTAAACGGAGGCTAGATATACCTCTCATGCACTGCCTTTCAGGCTTATGTGAGGGGAGTACAAAGCATGGCGAGTGTACACACTTTCGTGCATACACCTATCGACCGTAGGTGGTTTTTATTAAGTTTTTTTTAAACATGTGTTCCATATATGCATAACCGTGAGGACTTTTAAATGAGTATGAAAGCACATAATCAAAGATTCCAAGTAATTCACCCATGCATAACAGTGAGGACTTTTAAAGAGAGTGAATACTTGGATGTTATTATTATTTTTTATTTTATTTTTAAGAGAGAGAGAGTTTTGCAAAATCATCTTAGCACCATTTAACTAAGAAGACAAAATGTTATATCCTTTACTTTAAATCAACCACTTTTTAAAATAAAGATTTTTCAATTAGGATACACTTCATAAATAACACGTATGAATCTTCCTATATACTAGTTAAACCATTATTATCTGTAATCAAATTTCATTTTTATTTTTGTTTAGACAAATAAATTTCCAAAAATTTCAATTTAATAAACCAAAGCCATATATTTATCTTATAGTGTTTCTTTTAAAAATAAATCGAAATGCCAAAAAAAAATTCTTCTTTTGTTTTTGGAATTTTTTTTTTTTTGAGTTTCTAGAAGAAAAATGAAAAATTAATCCTGAAAAATCAAGAAGAAGATGAGTCTCCCCCACACTTGATTCTGACTATGTCCCCACAGTCAACGCAAGTGAAAGGAACATTTATTATTATTTACATGAAAATAAAAATGTATTTACACGGCATCAGAAAGTATATCGTCACAAAGTAAATGAAACGGTCTTCCAAAGACCAATTCATTTGTCTCGTCAAGTATATGAGACACGGCTTAAGCTCGAATAACCAATTCGTAAAAGATTCCGAAGTTGATTGTCGATTTGGAAAAACGAATGTCGTTTTATTGAGAACCATATGAGTTGTTTTATTTTCAATGATTTCTGGGGTTGATAAAACAATTGCTTGAAATTTATTTTCACCAAATTCAAGTTTATCATCGATTTCAAAATTGAAATGGTGATTCAAATCATCCCCTATAGAATTAGCAACTCATTTTCAAAAAGTCCATAAAACTCATGTTCGTTAAATTCGACTTCCTTTATTGGATTATCAACAACTTCATCATGTAAATTGAGTTTAAAATTCAAAGTTGTCGTATTCAAATTTTCAGAAAAAGGAAGATCGAAGTTTAAATCGAGTTTCGCACCCTCAAAAGAATTGAAATCCAACTTAATTACCCTATTTTCAACAACTTGATTAAGATCGTCATTATCAAATTCAAAAGTTGTTATTTGAAAATCGTCAATTTGTGTAAAGGGTGGATTATCACTTGACTCGTCACACGTTGAGATTTGATTTTGTTGTTCACGTTGTTTAATATAAATTTCAAACAACAAATCCGTATGATCATCGCAAATTTCATTCATTTGTTCAACAAAATCCAATTTGTAGTTATTAAATTGAGAATTTTCGATTTGGAGTTGTTGAGAACAAAAAAATTCACTCATAACATGGTTAAGATTATTTTCATTGCCCAATTCGTTTGAAAAGTTGTTTCATTTTCATTTTGAGTTTGAAATTCATTTTCGAGTTCGAAATTGAAGTGGCATGGGTTATACTCGAAGTCATTTGAATTTTGAAGTGAATTCAAATTTTGATTATTTTGAAAATTTTGACTTGAGTTATCACACAAATATGAATTGCACCACTCACTTATCTCTTGATTTTGCTGTGTAGCGATTTCAAGTAAAGATGAAATACTATTTTCAAGATTTGAAGCTTGGTCATCGTTTTGAAAATTTTATGGTTCAAAATTCAAATCGTTTAAAAAATAGTTTTCGTTAAAATATCCACACGAATTTGGAGTGAAATCATATGGATTATATTGATTTTCGCAACTATTGTAAACTTCACATAAGTGGGGAAACTCGGACATTTTCAAGAATGTTTTTGTTTTTTTTTTAGTAAAAGAAAAATATTTACAAATGGAATTTATTTTTCAAAAGGGAAATTGATTTTTGGTTTTTCAAATTTTTTCTTTGTTTTTGAAAAGTTCTTTTTTTGGATTTTTGATCTTAATTTTTTTTTGGATTTTTGGAATTTTGATTTGAAATTTTCAAAGGAAAAGGGAAAAGAAAAAAAAACTAAGTTAAGAACTATTTATAAATTTTTGTAGTTTTGGATTTTGAATTTTTTTTTTAAATATGCATGAACTAATGCAACTAAATGAATGCAAGGGTCTAATTACAAATGATTTATCCTAAGTTAACCCAAAATTGTATGCTCACAAATTGTCTTAGATAAACAAGATAGTTCTCAGCCAGGTAACGGCAGGATTTATCGGTGCACCACGAATCACCGTAGCAATGCAGCCGATGGTTTAAGTACCTTCAGAGGAACAACCACTATAATATTTACGAATCACCGTAATATTTATAAATGGTTATTACTCTGCCGTAGCCTAGACACCAAGAAATTAAATTGTTCAAAAAAAAGACAAATTGTCAATATACAATTAAGTGTTATCGATGTCTAACCATTATTATTAATCAAAATCTAAGATGAAATGCAGAACAGAAACTAAACATGTATTAACAATGCAACTACGAATGAATTTTTTTTATTTTTTAAAATGCAAATGCAAGCAACCAACAAATCAATTCAAATAAAACTAGAAATGAAAGCAGAATTTTTTAGCAAGCAGAGCAATTTATTTTGGCTAGCTAAGGAAGCAATTTTCAGCAAGGTATTATTCCTTTATTTCCTGCTTTGGCAACCTGAAAATTAAAAACTAAGATATATATAATATATTATTTTTTTTTGGTTTTTTTTTTTGAAGAAAACTTAAAAGTAGGGTTTTACTTTAAAAAAAATTATAATAATGAAAGGAAAACCAATCAAATCAAAAGAAAACAAATGAGAACAACACCAAACAAGTGAAAACAAATTAAAGTTAAAATAAATACATACAATTGAATCCTTTTTTTTAAGTGAGAAACTAAAAAACAGAAAGTCAAAATAATTGAAATAAAATAAAAAAGAAACAAACCAAAACAAATGATTTATAAGCAAAACAACTCTTAACTTAAACGAGATTAAAAAAAAAAGAAACCCAGCCCCCACTGTAAAAAAAAATTGCCAATACTTCGTGAATACAATTCAGACGAGAGGGAAAAAAAACGCATTTCACTCAAAATCCTCACTCGAAACAAGTAATTGATCTATCCTTCTTCCTTTTTTTTTTAATTCTCGAAATCGATGCCAACAGCTTATTGAATGAAATCGACTGCAGGTGGGGCGTGGTTCTCGATTCGAGCTGCGATCGATATTGGGTTGGTTTTCGATGCTTGAAGGGATGGAGGCGGATTGGAAATTGGGAATTGTGAGGCGATGTAAGCGATTTTGGCAGAGGGAAGTAGCTATTGTCGGCAAGTGGAGGTTCAGGTTGTTATGGCAGAGATTGGTAGCAGGCAAGGGGATGGACTGTAGTTGAAATGATGGTCGTAGATGCATTGCAGAGGTGAATGCAGTTGGGAATACGCACTGTGATGAAGTTTCTGGTGGTTGAAATTCTTTATGGTAGCAGTTTTGATCTATGCTGGTGGAGGAAGTGGTAGGCAGAGGGGAGATGGTTGGACTGTGCACTGTTATGGAGTGTTGGGTGTTTGATGTCTGTTGCAGTGATGTTTAACAATGAAGTTAGTGGGAAGGCAACAATGGAAATGGAAAGAAGGAGATCAGGTGGTTGAGGTGTGGATGGTTGTTAAAGTGGCAATTCGATGATGTTGTCTGGTTCTGGAGGGTGTTGATGAAATGGTGGAGCAGTGGTTTGTTAAAGATGTAGTATGGATGGGAAATGTTGACGAGTGTCTTGGAGCAGCAGTAGTGAATGATGATTTCTCTGCTGTATAGGATGGTTGCTGGACAGAAGTAATAGTATGGTCAGAGATGGTGGTTTGGAGGTGACAAGGCTGTAGAAGGAGGTACTGAATTTTTTTTTGATGATATGTAGTGGTTTGTTGTGGAGATATAAGGGATGCTGATGGTATGAATCAGTGAATGGATTAAAGGTGTAGGCTACTGTGGTTGTTTTGTTTTGTTAGAGGAGTTGAAGTCGGAGAAGCTTATTGCAGGTGAATGTGATAGTATATTGTAGGCGATGAAGTGCTAAATGAAGTTGTATAGGCAATTGCAGTTGTTACAGTGGTCTAAAATGTGATGTTTTGGTTGTAAATGAGGGTGGTGGAACATCATTTCGGCAGAGGAGGGGATGGTGAGTGGTCAAAGGCAGTGGGTGTTTGGTAATGTATATATGACAGAATGGCAATGTGTGTTGATCTGAAGTTGATGTTGAAGTCCGAAGGGGAAGACGGTGGATTGTGACAGATGATGGAAGGGTGTTGTTTTGTATATGTGATATGTGGTGAAGTATGAAGTTAAGGAGGAGGCTGTGAAGTGAAGTATTGGCAGCCAGAGGAGAAACTGTCAGGAAATAAGAATGCAAGGAAGAGTGAAGAACAGTGAACAGTAAATAGAGGGGAATTGTGGAGTGAACAAAATGCAATGTACAAAGAGATGCAGTAGTTGATATGATATGTGATGAAGAATGGATGGACAGTAGTTGTATTTTGTGGAGTTTGTTGACAGGCAAGCAAAGTAGTGGAATGTGCAGAGTTTTGTATGGAGAGAAGTGTGCAATTGTAGAAAAGAAGTTGTCGAGGCAGTGGTTTGTAGAATTGATGGTAGTGGAATGAGAGCAAAATTGATGGTTGGTTGTTTCACTGATGCTGCACAAATTTATTTATTTTTGAAAAAAACAAGCAGGGTATGTTGATGGTTGTTGTATTGGTGAATGGAACAGTGAAGGGGGGCAGAAACAGTGAAGGTGAATATGAGTGAAGTTGAATGTGGAGTTGTAGAAGTGTGGAAGAAGGAGAAGTGGTGGTGAGAAGGCACTGTTTTGCAGAAGTATGAAAGTGGGAGTGGTATGTGCAGGATGCATTGATGATGTTGTTTGGGTTTCATGAAAATGGTTTGTGGAGGAGGTTGATGATGTAAGTTGTTGCAGAAGTGTTGAAGGCTGCAAGTTGAAATTGCAGAGAAATGTAAAGGCAGGGGAAGGAAGGGGGTACGTTGAGTGGGCAGAAAATGCAATAGAAACAAGAGATGAAGAAACATAAGTCAGTTGCTAAAACAGTATGACTATTGGCAATGTAACAGTAACAGTGAACCAAAGAAGTGAACTGAAAAATGTAAAGTGATGGTTTTGTAAAAATAAAAATAAAATGAATGTACTTGTAAACGAAAATGCCGATGCAATAAAATATTTTTTTTGTTTTTGTTTTGAAATTGTGAATTTTTTTTAAATGGGAATGCAAATGCAAATGGAAAACTAGAACAACATGCACACAAAACAAATGTTACGAAAATCACAAACTAACACACAAAATCAAACAAAATAATTCGAAAAATAGAAAAATAAAATCAAGACAACTCCCCGGCAACGGCGCCAAAAACTTGTTCGTCGACGGAAATTCTATCGGTTTAGAAAACCGTCGAACAAATTTTGAAATAAAATTTACCGCAAGCGCACGGCGAACGAATATAGCACGCGGCGAATACGGGTCGATCCACAGGGAATTGATGATTTTAAAATTCTATTCAATCAAATTATACCCAAGTCGAGAGTGAATAGTTAGAAATGTAAGAAACTAACAAAAACTAGCAAAAGAAAATGATAAAAATATGAGAGTTAAAAGAACAATTTAGAGATAAATCCACTCTCTAGGTCATATAAATCAACAAAATGAAGTTATGATCTCTCTTTTCTTGTCATTAGTGTAATTAGTTGATGTGTTTATCATAAGTATGATATATTTGTGCTATTAATTAGCCCAATATAAATCATCAAACTATAACACAACCACTAATACACATTTAACTCTCATGAAATATGACAACAAAGTTGAAATAAAAATCTATTTTAAGCATAGCCTATTAACTATTGTTTAGAAATATAGGCTATCAAATTTCAATTTCAACATTCACTTCTTTGCCATAATCATAGATGAAGAGGCAATTTGTGTTATGTTTGTTTAAGCATAGCCTATTTGTTATGAACAACATAGACTATCAAATTCAAAGCTAAAAAACTTCATTAAACCACTTCAAGTGTTTCCATTAAAGCACAAAAAGAGAGTATAAACATCAAAATGTTGCATCTACATACTAGAGAGCTTCATTACCCCTAAATTGTAGGGATTAAGCTCTCATATTTGTTATCAAATCAACAAATGTAGAAAGCAACATGAAAGCAAAAAGAAAGGAAAATGAAAGCAAAGTGAAATGGAAAACTATTCTAATTAACTTGCATAAAAGAAAAGAGATCTACACTACAACATGAAAGTAAATGAACATGAAAAGGAAAAAGCATGTATTAATAACATAAAAAAATGAAAAATTACATGAAAATAAAAATGGCTAAGTAGCCATGAAAAGAGAAAGACGAGCTTTCATTTTATTTTTGATCTAAACTAAAGAGAAGGAGGCCTAAGAGAGACTAAGAGAAGAGATTGGGTTACATGAAACATATGGGTATTTATACATGTATGAAACCCTAATTCATATTTTGGGGAATGCCCAAAATGCCCCTTAGGAAGTGTGGAGGCCAAGTAATCATTAACATGTCTTAATACCCCATTAAGTGTACATGAAGCCATTAACTCCAAAAGCATGTGCATTAGCCTTTAATTTTTACATTAAGGTAGGTGGGTAGGTGGGGTCCTTCATGTTCTTCACTTTGAATTATTTCCATCTTCATTCCTTTTTATTAATTTTGTGCATGCATATCTTCATGAAACCACTTCTATTTGAGATCAAATTCCTACAAAAATATATACAAATTTTCAATTAATTTTTCTCAAATTAATATACGCACAAAAATGACCATTTTGCCCTTGGATGAAGATGAATATGTGACGATTTCAGATAATATGAATTTTGTTTTAAACAAGTTAAAATACCCAATACGATCATTTATTTAATTTAAAAAGAATAAATATGATGATAAAAATATGCACATTTACGTGCACATCAGTAAACCAGCATGAGAAACACACTCAACTGAATTTATTAAATTACCAAACTTTTCATTTATCAAAACAAAATTGTCTCTTAAGATACGCCTACACATAAACATGGACATGTTTTTACATTACGATAACTAAAACATCTCATATCAGATCCACTTATATTATAATAGTGTCTATTGCACAAATAATATTAATCATAGCCGAAATTGTTACATTGATTGAATTCCAGCATATAGCCCAAGATGGGTAATCCAATCAAAATGGCAGGTACGTAGTGAAGTTTGGATTTCCATACAAATGATCAGGTGAAGGGACTACCTTTCGAATGGGTACACCTCTAGATGGATGTCCCAAGGCACAAAACATCTACCCTCTACCAATACAAGAACGGCCCACCTCTATAATTAGATGGTACCAAATATGTCATCCTTTGGTCGTTACTGACCTTTACCGAGGGCCCTCTAGCATACGAATCACGTTAATCAGATAGACGACATCATAGAATGTAAAGATATATCAAGAAGAGGATGATCATATCCTACTTGGAAGTGAGCCACTTAGCCCTGCTGCATCTAACCATGTTTTGGTCATTTTCGGTTGATGAGGCCAGAGGTAACATTACCTTTTGCAAATCACAATCACATCACTTGAATGCCATACGGCCATTTACGTTGAATACTAATTGCCTTCCACAAAAATACAACCCTTAAGCTCATACATATTAAGGAGGGTGTTAGGTTAAGAGAAGTTGCCTTCGTTGCCACCATTGACATACGTTTATAAAAATTAATGTGCGTAGTTTTTATAAATGCAATGTCTGACAAACATCCTACAATTGTCTACGAACATGAAAAACCGAAGGTACTTTCCTACCACATCCTATCGGGAAATCCCTAGGATTAGTAGCGAATAGTCCTTGCATTGGATATTTCATAATGAAGAGACCACTGCTACTATATGTATATTGAGATTTTAACCCCAAACGATTGACAAGAAGTCCCCTACTATGAAAATCCGGAATAACAATATCATCACAAGCAACCTGCACAATCGTCGCATATATGTTGGTCCAAAGTGGTTTTCAGATAAATTTGATCCCGGTCTCTTCGCACAACCACGCGAAAGCGTTTCTCGACCTCACATAGAAACTAAGTCTCACAGACTTATCACGTATCCAACTATCAACTTGCTATCCTTCGGGCCCAAGAAGGAATCTCAATATAATGGAGCAATACTCCACACTATACGAATCGACATCTCAACACGAACGATAATCAAGCCTACACAGAAGGCTACGTACTAAGTGTACGACTAAATAGTTCCCACATCAAGTTGAGGAACTAAAATTGCCAAATTTGATAGTCGGTTATTTAACTATCAAAATAAACAAACAAATATTTAGCACCATATGAAATCATTAGGGCCTTTTAATTAATCTTCTATTAATTAAATCACTTGCTAAATATACACTTCAAATTATCTTTAAAATGATATAATCTCAAAACCATTTCAACATTGGAAAACATTTCCAAATACTTGTTTAATAATAAGTAATTCACAATCTCTTTATTTTCAACACTTGGATAATATTACATATATTTAAATCACGATTAAGTATATATTCTACTCTGTAAGGAAAAGATTCTATTCAAACACATTTATTTGGGTCAAAACTAATGCTGTGTAAAAAATCATTATGACAACCCAAAATCACTAGTATATGGATTTGAAAACAAGATAGATATATGAATCCTATATACTATACAAAATATTTTCTTTTGAAAATCATTTACTATAACAATAGTGTTATAGTCCATCATTTCCTTATTTCTCGAAACGTCTATTTCAACAATGAATGTCAAAGTCTATGTATTCGATAGTTAACACATTTTAAAATATCTTCAAACCGTTTTAGCTTTAATTACAAAATCACTTCCCAAAATTTAATTTAAAAAGATTATCTATTGCCAAAATCATGAATATATTACCAAATCTCATTTTTCTATACATTTATTAAAGGATAATCTACTGTCCAAAATCATGGATATAGCTCCTTTACCCAATTCATTACTATCGCACATTTAATTAAAGGATTATCCACTGTCCAAAATCGTGTATGTAATCCCTTTACCAAAATTATTACTTCTACATATTTTATTAAAGGATTATCCGCTGTCCAAAGTCGTGGATGAAATTACTTTAATAAACTTCCATATTTAACTTATCAAAATCAATTGAGTTTGGATTTATATGTTTATAAATTCCAATTCTATTTCATTTATATGCCAAAAATCCAAATTATAAGTTAATTAATTATAAATCATTTATTTACAAATTCATCCTTTTTATAACTTCAAAAATTCGTAAACCTTATTCACTTATAAAATCCAATTATAACTTCATTTTAACATTTACCAAACTCCTTTATAATCCCATTATTTTGATTTATAAAAATTTACTTTTATAAACCTTATATATAAATCGTTTATTATAACTTCAAAAATCTCAATTTAGCTCATTTTACAAATTAATCAACTTCATATTTCCAAAAACCACATTCTGATTATATTTCACAAAATCATAATCTTTATAACATAAAAGTTATAGCATTTATTTCTTTAAAATAAATTCATTCTTTCAACAATTCAAATTAATAAAATGTACAAATTCAAAATCACTTTTAAAATCCTTTTAATTTGGAAATCATCATTTTAACATTTTTAAATTATCAAAAATAGGCTCAATGCTGCAACAGCACTAAATACATCAATCACGGCATCTAAAACATCATATATCATATGATAACAACATATATCACAATATTTATAAATAAACAAATACTGGTGAGGAATCCAGTTGGATCCCTTCAACCTATCACCAGCAATGAATATACATACTAGAAATATATGTACAATGTTCACTTCGAGACATATGTGTGTACAAAAGGTCATCCGCTCATACACAGGAACGTATAGGGTGTCATCTGCTCCAATAGACTGGAATGTATCAAAATACCAATCAATATATATAATATATCATATCTCATCCAAATAATCATCATAAAATAAATTATTTCTTACTTATATAAAAATATCAGTGAGTCAGAAAGCGTGAGTTGTAATCACATTGGTTCCAATAACAGTTGCAGTATTTTATTCCGATTAAAATTAAACAGTCGTTTAATTTTACCAAAAATTTACACTAGCTCCAACTCCAACCAGCTCTAAAATGTAGTGCTCGTCAATTCGGACCCAACGTAACTTGTTTCGTCAAAAACAGACCTCGTATGATAAAATTATAACATTTTAAAGTACGTACAGTTTTAAATTTGTATAAATTTATAATTTCTTTTCTATTTTGAAACCTAGATCTTATCTCAGCCTTCCATTTGATTATCATCAGATTTGGGCCGCTCAACTTATCTTCCTCCCTTCATTCCTTTTCACGACCGAAGTACCCATAGTCGCCGCCTTTTCAAGTGAATTATGCTCCACCTCCTATCAACTTCAAGTCGATCGAACTACGCCAAGACGAAGCTCGCCTCCTCGTGTACCACCGCCCAGCGACCAGCCATACTCAACCTCTCCATTCCGTCAAAAATCATGCACGAACGTTGTGTGTTAAAACCAATATTCACGTCAATCCACAGCGTAGTTTTTGATCATAGCCGTTGGATCGTAAGATCTAGTCGTCCTCTTCATCTTTGTATTTGAAAGTTTGTTTAATTGTTCATGGATTGGAAGAGATCGAAGGGGGAAGTTTGGAAGTTTTTGGCCGTGTATTCTTTAGTGGAGGCTAATCCTAGCTTTGATTAGGGTTTTGAAAATAGAGGAAGATGATGGCCTATTATAGAAAATTTGACGACGCTATTCATCTGAAATTTTTTTCAACTCCAAACGAAGCATGCCGCCTGGCGTTTATAATGTTTTACCCCTATTCTGAACACAATGGAATATATACCGGAGCCAATTCGATCATATTTGGAAGATAGGTTTTCTGAATCGAATATTTAAATTTAAATTCACTTAAATAGGTTTGTACATGTTTTAGCTTGCCTCAGACAAACCATAAATCCGATTGGCACGAAATTTGAAATCCTACGTAATATAACATTACGGATCCAATGAAACCAGTTTCGTCGAAATTCGAGGCTGTTTGAAAAACGACTAATTTTGCACGTTATTTAAATATTAAAATATTCAATTTCTGTAATTTTGGGGTTATTTTGCAAGTTTACTAAAAAATTCTTTGGCTATAAGGAATAAAATGTTAAAGAATTCGTATTTAATAGATACCATTACTAAGAAATTTGATACCATAATCCCAGTTATTCTTTTTATTGGATCCTTATCTAAAGCTAAAATTTGTATTTTAATTTTTAATTCAATTTTAAAAGTTTTCTATCATCATTATAATTCAAATGGAATTTAATTCAACATTATAAATCATTTTCATTCACATTAAATTCAAATTCCAATTATTTCTGCAATTTCAAATATTAAATTAATAATTTGAATATCCAATCAAATCCTTATATTACAAATATAAGTTATTCAACTTATAAAATGAAATTTTGAATATTTAAAATCAATTAAATATCCGAATTTCAAATGACTGAAATTCTAGGTCATTACATTCTCCCCTACTTAAAAGAATTTCATTCCCGAAGTTACCAAGTAAGAAAAAGTCTCAAAATCCATTAACCTTTCAAAAACTATTTGTTCAAATTAGATGTCAAATCCGTTTAAACTTTTTACTTTTTCCAAAATCCACTGGTTAAACTTCTTATAAAAACTTTTCTAAATTTTCAAATCCAGTGACAATTATCTTTTCAAAACCACTAATATCGTTTACCTTTTAACTCGAAATCAAAATTTTAGTTATCAAAATTTTTCCAAAATTCTCAAAAAATCTCTAACGCTTCAAACTTTCAAATTGTTTTGCCAGCGTCTCCTTTGTGCGGTTTGTTCGTAGTAGGATCATAACATATATATATATATCACAAATATACATCTCTTCAAGGATGAGGCATCCCATATGGAAAAAAGTGTAAAAGTACGATATGTAATCCGAGATATGTACCTTACATATTATTAAGTAGCATATAGGCTAATATAGTGCGAAAGCGAGCTCCAAATGAAATGCAAGCGCCATACGCGCCTACTAAACACTCAAAAAACAATGAGAAACATGTATATATGAAAGTAATATCAATATACAACATATACCAATACAACAACTATATATGCCTATATATCAATGCAATACAAAAGCAACAAATCCAACCATCACACAACTTGTAGGATCTAGATTAACCCTAGAGGGGGAGTGAATAGGGTTATAGCAAATTTTCTCGAATTAGACTGCAGAGAAGTAAATATGCTGAAAAATAAATCACACACAAAATTTACCCAGCTTCGGAAAACCCTGCCTACTGCTGCATTCCCAGATTTCTATTAGAATTAAGCAGTCTCCCACTTACAAAAACTCTAACAGACTCGCAAACCCTGCTACCGCCTATAGAGTTTTGCAAACTCGCAACCCCTGCTTACTGAACTAATTCTAACTAGACAATCAGACACAACCTAGAACCTAGGTGGTGATTTACCAAGATTTGATTCACAATTTTCAAAAGAAAATATAAAAGACAATAATTTAAAGACAACAAAATAAATAACCCTAAACCCTAATTTAATTAAAAAACTAAAAGCCTTTTAAAAATATGACCGGCCTAAAGTAAAAAAAGAGATTTTTATTCCCTTTTCTTTTAACTCTTCGGCTCGTTCCTTTTTCATGTGCTGTTGATAATGGCGGCCGTTGTTCTTCTCGTTCCTCCTGATTAAAATTAGGGCTTTCGTCCTTGCGCTTTTTGTTCCAAATAAGGGCTTTTGCGAAGCTGCGATACTAATTCGATCGTTGCGATTTAGCCTGGCTCGATCCACTTCGTGTTGCTGTCTTCGGTTGCTTCGATGAGTTCGATTATTGCTTTGGTAAGAATTTTTGCTCTGATGCTTGTATTCGAACTCTTATGTTTATGCCGATGATGATTGGGGCGTTTTATAGGGTTCATTGCCCTTATTTTCCATACGTCTGATTGCTTCAAAATTTGTTGCTATGGCCGTTCGATTATTGTTGGATGATTGTGATTTATTCTGACTAGTTTACAATCGTATATACTTGAAATACTCGGTCAACTTGATTTGTAATTCTCGGCTTTGAATTTTGAGATATTTTGATTTCCACCGGCTTTGACTTGGTTTTAAAATACTTCGATGTTGATTACTTTTGTGATAATATTTGACTGCGGCTTCTGATTTTGAACTGGTCGTTGATCATCTTGACTTGGCTTGAACTTTGCATTGAGTACATATGATGGCATTTTGGTTTACCACATGCTGCTTGCTTTAGTCTCGGCCTGAACCTTTGCATTTTATACATACGTATATGCTTACTATCTTTGTACCTGTGCATATATGTTTACTGTTCGAGTTCATTGTTCAGCTGATTCATTGATGCATTGCCTTTGTGGTCTCCACTTTTGTATAGTCTGCACATGTTACTTGTAACACTTGATGTCTTAATTTGGTTGTTGCAGTCAGTGTTGCATTGAGTCAGTGTATTTATTTTCATTTGCTTCGAGACAGTGATCATTTGTGGCATAGTTTGTATTCTCTGTTTGATGAAGTCTTACCTTGAGCTTCTGGCCTGTTGACTGTTGCTTGATTTTCCTGTTGAGACCTCTGCACTGTCCCTTGTACTTGATTCACCTGATTACTGCTGTGTCTTGTTCATCTGGTTTTGTTTGCATTGTTGGTTCATCACTTCGTTCCAGTTTGATACTGTGTTGCATTTGATCACTTGTCTCATATCTTGTGCTCGAGCTCTGTCCATACTTGCCCAGTTTACACAGATGCTCCACTTGTTCATTTTGTTCAAGTGTACTTGTCTTTATTCTGACCATGTTGGCACTAGGTTACTGTTGTCTTTGCATTGTTGTGCATACTTGTATTCATGTGCCACTGTTTGGTTGATGTGCATGTGCTTGTGTTCCCAGTGTTGCCACTGTGTTTCATTTGCATAGCTCAATGGTGCACTTGTTTGGTCATTTTGTACTTCTGGATGGAGCTGTGTATACGAGTTGGCGAGGCAGTGCACACGTGTATAAATGTACACGTGTGTATTGCAGCCACTCATGATTACCTGTCCCTGAAGCGTTATCAAATGTATATATCTATGTGCACGACTTTGTGATGAATTCAAGTGTGAATGATGACGAACATCCTAATAACTGAGGCAAATCATATTTTCAAAAAATCATATTTCATTTTGTATTGCAAAAATATTTCTTTTTTAATTTTACTGCGTTAGTGAGTATTTTTGCAGATTTCTCAGATGCTGGATTCAAACTGGAATGCTGTTGAAGATAAAATACGAGTGTGAGTGATATGTAGTGAGGTTATTAGTGTAAATTGAAATCGTGATGTATTCAAAGTAGTATATGTATAGTGAGAGCTTGAATTTGTACTATTCAAGATTGTAATAAATATTTGTTTGAATAAAAATTCTGTTTGAATTCAAAATCTGTGTTATTCATTTTATTCAACAAATATTTATTTAATCTATGAAAAATAAAATAGTACATTAACAAATACATTTAACTGAATGTATATATGTTTATTATCATCAAACAAAAATCATATAAGCGCAAAGCGCATATTCAACAATCTCCCCCTTTTGATGATAACAAACATATATTTAAGATTTTAACCGTGTTAAATGTATTTGATCAATGATATACTCTAATTTCTCCCCCTATTTAAATGCTTCCTTTCTACATGATGCTCCCCCTACACATATGCATATATATAAATGAGCCTATATGCAAATGGAAAATTATTTGACCTTTGCTTGATTCTATTTGACAAAATCTTAACTTTTCTCTCCCCCTTTTGTTATCAGCAAAAGAATAATAGTGTTAGAGAAAAATAGAGATAAAGTGATAATATTAATCCAACATTAAACTCAAATTGAATATAAATATGAAACTTCAATAAAAACCAAACAAAAAATCATAACTACTTCTTGTTAGGCGCATATTACACTTTTAGAAATAATGGTAATGATGTCATCATATAAAACCATACAGTTTTGTCTATTTGTGGTATATTTATATCAGAAATTTGAATATCTACTAACCATGCATAACCGTTAGGACTTTTAAATGAGATTAGTAGTATTCCATTTTTTTGTTAAAAATGAATTCAAGTATCTTCTAACCACGCATAACCGCGAGGACTTTTAAATGGGATTAGAATCAACTTGTTTGTTTAAAAAAAAAAAATTGATATGTGTTCCATACATGCATAACCGGGAGGACTTTTAAATGAGCATGGAAGCACATAACAAATTCCAAGTAATTCACCCATGCATAACCGTGAGGACTTTTAAATGAGAGTGAATACTTTGGTATTTATTATATGTATATATATATATATATTAATGAAAAACGAACGATTCCTGTTTAAAGTACCACATATTGACAAACTATATAGAATTTTGATGAGTGATGGTCGCTAGAAATATGATAGAAATAGATATAGTCATGGAATTTTTACCAACAAAAAGTTTTATAATTCTTGTTCAAATTTCTAAAGAAATTTACTAATTATACCGTCTCGAGTCATAATATATGATAAATATCAACACTCATCTTATTTTCAATCACTATATATCTTTTCAGATAATCATCAGGGAGTCAGATTAGTCAATTACTATAATCCCTAAATCCAAACGTAATCTAGAAAATCTGTCTTCGGGGAGGGGTTTTTGTAGGATCTAGATTAACCCTAGAGGGGGGGTGAATAGGGTTATAGCAAATTTTCTCGATTTAAACACAGAAATAAACTGCAGAAATAAATATGCTGAAAAGTAAATCACACACAAAATTTACCCAGCTTCGGCAACCCCTGCCTACTGCTGCATTCCCAGATTTCTATTAGAATTAAACAGTATCACGCTTACAAACACTCTACTAGACTCGCAGACCCTTTTGCTCCCGCTCACAAACACTCTACTAGACTCGCAAACATTTTCTCCAGCTCACAAACATTCTACTAGACTCGCAAGCATTTGCTCCCTCTCACAAACACTCTACTAGACTCGCACACCCTGCTCCCGCCTATAGATTTTCGTTTACTCGCAAACTTTGCTCCCGCCTACAATAGAACTTTGATTACTCGTAAACTCTGCTCCCGCCTATAGAGCTTTGATTACTCGCAAACACTGCTCCCGCCTATAGAGCTCTGCAAACTTGCACACCCTGCTCACTGAACTAATTCTAACTAGACAATCTGACACTACCTAAATCCTAGGTGGTGATTTACAAAGTTTTGATTCGAAAAAATAAAAACAACAATTAAAAACAAATAATTAACACTATAAACCTTAATTAAAAATAATGCCCTTTTAACCAAAAAATGGCCCCTTTTATTTCTTCTAGCCCGTTCTCTTCTTTATTTTGCTCTGTAGAAAATAATGTCGGCCTGGTTCCTTCTTTCTTTCATTCCTCTTGGCTCTTGAAATTAGGGCTTTGGTAAAATCGAAGGCGCCGCTTGAATGTAGATCGACTACAGTAGCTACTTCTTTGTTTTGATTCGGTAATCAACCCTCTAGCTCTGTTTAGCTTTCGGCTTCCCCAATTTTTGATCGAGTTCAACTCTGATGCATCGGTATGCAATTTCCCTTTTTGCTTTTACAATTTCGGCTTACTCGAACTCGATGGATTTGAGATTGCCGATGATGATGGTTTATATAGGGTTTGTAACCCTAGATTTGCGTTCGTATAAGTTGATTTGAATTTGTCTACTGATATTGCTTTGGCCATTCGATTATTCTTGGATTCTCATGATTTCACTGTCTTTTTCAATTTCGTGTTTTTGATGCTTGGCACACATGGTTTTGATTTGTGACGTGGTCAATTTGCTTGGTCAATACGGTTTTGAATTGTGATGATCACGGCTTGATTTTTAACTTCATCAATTACCTTTGCTACCTCGATTTTGACTTGTTCATTATATGACTTCGGTCATTTTACTGTTGACTTTGGCTTCTTGAATTTCTGGCCCCTGCGTAATTCAGCTCTGATATATATACATTTGTCACTGTCTTGTTTTCCCTGTTGCACTTTCACCTGTTTATTACTCTGAGTTTGCTTCTCTGTTGAACTTATGCCTGGTTTGCGTTGCAGTCCATGTTTGTTGTAACATTGCATTACTGTGCATTTGGGATTAACTTGAGCTTTGTACATCCACTCTTGATACTGCACTGTTCACTGTTGCACTCGATCATATTGATTTCAGTTGTATTTTGGTGAAGTGATTTTTGCCTCTGTACAATTGTTGCTCCCCTGACATGTTGTAGTTGTTCATATGCCGGTTAGCTTGCATCTGCTTGCTGTTGCTTTGTATTTCCCTGTGCTGTTGACTTTGGTTTTCATGCACTTGTACATGCTTTACTTGGTCCTTGATGTTGTACACTGTCATGTACACTTGTGTTCATACTTGTTGTACATGCAGCTGAATCATGCCTGAAGTCGTTGCCTGGTTTTACTGTCCACCTGTATCTTGGCTTTGCTTGCATTGACATGTTGAGTTGTTTGCTTATGTTGGTGGCAATCTTCAAGTCAGTTTGCATAAGTGAATTGAGTCTTGATAGCTTGCATGATTTACTTGCATTGTGGCATTGT
This sequence comes from Allium cepa, assembly GCA_030765085.1. NCBI lineage: Eukaryota > Viridiplantae > Streptophyta > Magnoliopsida > Asparagales > Amaryllidaceae > Allium > Allium cepa. The sequence goes on from CM060929.1 coordinate 33,984,337, forward strand.
GTTCTGGTCATTTGCACTTGCAGTTGTTCATTTTCTTTGGCTTCTCTCTTAGTATACTTCATATGCACTGTCCATTCATGATGCTATGTGTTTGTTGTATAATTTGGTTTTGGTATCACTGTGCATTGCCCAAATTTCTGTTGTTGCTTGGATATTGAACTGCTTCATGTTGGCTTCGGCCTTTGCAGTTTGTAGCTGCCGTGTGCATGCAGTTTTGTAGGCTTGGAGTCTTTGTTCATTGATGATTTTGGTCGTTGCATTTGCTGGGTACACAGTCCTGACCTGTTGCAGTATGGTCCATTGAGTTTAATCTTCTGTTGTAGCCTGACTTGGTCTTGTTTCATGTTGGCTTGAGTCTGTGCATGTGTACTCCCGACCATTTTATTGCATTTGAATTGATTTTTGAATTTGCACCTGTGTTGAATCCAGTTTCACAACTCGGGTTTGACCTTGTGCTCGTGTCGTGATTTTCAATGTTATTGCACGTGAGTTGAACCCAGTTTTTCATTTGGGTTTGACCTGTGCTCGCCTGTCCCTGTAAATCAATCAAGTGTATATATCGGCGTGCACGGCCTTGTGACATATACAGTAATACACTGTGTATGTCACAAGTTGTTCGTGTATGATGAATTCAAATTTAAATTATGACGAACAACCCAAATAACTGAGGCAAATCATATTTTCAAAAATTATCTTTTATTTTTGAATTGCAAAAATATTTCTTTTTCAATTTTACTGCGTTAGTTTATATTTTTGCAGATTGCTCACATGCTGGATTCGAACTGGAATGCATTTGAAGATAAATACGAGTGTGAGTGATATGTAGTGAGGTGCTGATGTAAATGTGAAAAATGTGATGTAATCAAAGTTGTATAGTTATAGTGAGAGCTTGAAATTGTACTATTCAAAAATGTAATAAATATTTATTTGAATAAAATATCTGTTTGAATTCAAATTCTGTGTAATTTATTTTATTCAACAAATATTTATTTAAACTGTGAAAAATAGAATAGTATATTAACAAATACATTTAAACGAATGTATATATGTTTATTATCATCAAACAAAAATCATATAAGCGCAAAGCGCATATTCAACAATCTTCCCCTTTTGATGATAACAAACATATATTTAAGATTTTGAATGTATTAAATGTATTTGATCGTTCAATTTTCTCCCCCTATTTAAATGCTTCCTCTCTACATGATACTCCCCCTACATATATGCATACAAATAGAAATACATAAATGAGCCTATATGCAAATGGAAAATTATTTGACCTTTGCTTGATTCTATTTGACAAAATCTTAACTTTTCTCTCCCCCTTTTGTTATCAGCAAAAGAATAACAGTGTTATAAAAATAGGGATGAAGTGACAGACATGAATCAAACATTTAACTCAATTGAATATAAATATCAAATTTCAATAAAACTCAAACAAAAATCATAATTACCCTTGTTAGGCGCATATTCCACTTTCAGAAGTGATGGGGATAAAATCATCAAAAATTCATATAGTTATGTCTATTTGTGGTATATTTATTTCAGGAAATTTGAATATCTACTAACCATGCATAACCGTTAGGACTTTTAAATGAGATTAGTAGTATTCCAATTTAATTTAAAAAATGAAATCAAGTATCTTCTAACCACGCATGACCGTGAGGACTTTTAAATGGGATTAGAATCAACTTGTCTATTAAATCAATTAATTTTGATATGCGTTCCATACATGCATAACCGTGAGGACTTTTAAATGAGCATGGAAGCTCATAATCAAAAATCTAAGTAATTCACCCATGCATAACCGTGAGGACTTTTAAATGAGAGTGAATACTTTGGATATTTATTTTTATCGCTAAATAAATTGAAGCACAAATAATTTCCTTTACAAATTTAAAGATATTGAAGAACAAATTATTTCCTTTGTAAACTACCACAAATTTACATACTAAATATGATCTTGATGAGTGATGGTCGATAGAAAGATGATAGAAATAGAAATGGTCATGGAATTTTTACCCAACAAAAGGTTTTTATAACTCTTGTTATGAAATTCTAAAGAAATTTTCTAATTATACCTTCTCGAGTTATAATATATGATAAATATCAACACTCATCACTTTTTCAATCACTATTCATCTTTTCGATAATCTTTAGGGAGTTAGATTAGTCAAAATTTAAAATCAAATAAAAATTAATCTGTAAATATGGTCAAACATGATTTTCTCTAGGGGGTTTTATAAGAAAATTTTTTGCTATTCGAAAATTATTTCAAGTGAAAAATATGCAGATATTTTCTTTGTAAAAATGATGCAGCAAATGAATGTTTCAAAAATTAATCACGTTACACTAATAATTTTTCTATTAACTATATTACCAGTGTAATCTACATCTGAATTTGAATTTCACTCAATATTCACTCGTTGGATGCGATTGACCAAACCATGAAGTGTGCACCAAGAATTTCAAACTTAACATCAATTTAAATGACATTCTTTTGAATTTGAATTGAAGCCGTGTTAATAATCAAAAAACATATCATAGTGTCAATCTTAGAAGCCATAGGATGAACAACTATCAACAGTCATTAAAACTTCATTATTATTTCAAAACAATTTCATAAAGTTTCAAAAATTTCAAAAATTTCTTAAAATCCTTTTTAACAACTTTCACATGAAAATTGAAATCGTGCAAATTTACAAGCAGCGACCAAAAAGTCAAAACAAATATATCTACGTGTAGCATGAGTAACCATCATTTGACCGAACAAATTTATATGGATTAGTTCAAGGTTGAAAATCTGATTGGTCATCATTTAAGCACAAATCAAGGTCATAAATAAGAACAAGTCAAAAAATCATATTAGTTAAATCTGAATCAGTCAACCGTCATAATTACTCCAAGTAATTCTATTTAAAGATGATTGGTCAATATTTTGAAAAAGTCATAGAATCAAAATCATCATCTTTTGTTCATCTCAATATTGGCTGATTTTAATTTAGAGTATGGTGCAGATTATCACATTTAATATATCATTCAAAATAATTTTACCTGTTTTACCTTTATGATAATTTTTCGTTGTTGTCCATTATGATTCTGTCACCTTTGTACTAGGCTAAGGAACTTTGCTTTGTCGCCCGTTGTGTTTCTGGAACAGCCAAAATCCAGAGAACACTGTTGTTGTTCCTTAGCCTGCCACCACACCTACACGATGAAAGATTTTTGTGACCTATTTGTTTTTATAGGTCCATGATTGTTAGTGGTAGAATATGAAACATATGTTTGTGGAGACCCAAAACTATTTATATATGTTCCTTTTAGCACCCAAATTTGTTTGACTTTCAAAGATTTTATATTTGTGCCTTTTGGAACCCAAATTGGTATAGTTTTCACGTGTTTGGGTCTATACCAACAATTATTTCGATTATGTCCAAATTTTCTACAAAACGTGCACATTAAATTGACTTGATTAAATTTTGTGTTCCTATGACTATGATGTCCAATTATTTCAGATTGAGCAAAGACACTTTTACCTTTATCATCATCTTGTGATTTTCCAAAACCTAGTCCTTTTCTATTGTTAGCAAAAATTTGATTTCCCAATAACATTATGAATGATTTTTCTCCTTTTGAAAAGTTATTTAGGGATTTCTCAAGATTTTGGACTTTGGTTTTTAATATTGAGTTTTCAGTGACAAGTGAGGTGCATCGATTTATAAAATCCTTTTTCCTAGTGTCGATGATTTCCTTAAGATTCGAGTTTTCTTTTTCAAGACTCTCAAAGTTATTCCTAATTTTTGATAATTCTGAATCTAAAATCTTACATTTTTTACATTCTAGGTTTCGAATATTTTCAAGTTCAGTTTTTAACCTAAAATTTTCACGAGCAAATTCTCTCCTATCAGATTTCGGTTTTTCAATTTTAGATTCAAGAGTATCCACTACCTTAGTAAGATCAAGAACATAAAAACTAGATCTCTATAGGAATACTCACCTGCCTCACTAGATTCCTCGGAGGTTGCTTCTGATTCTGATTTTGCCATGCAACACAAGTTAGCCTCCTCTAAGCTGCTATCCGAAGCTTCCTCTCCTTCTTCATCATCCCAAGTCGCTGCAAAAGCCTTCTTTTTCTTTTTCTTTCCTTTGTTATATTTTGAGAAGTGGACATTCTGGTTTGATGTGGCTAGGCTTGTTGCAGTTATAACACGTCAGTTCATCATCGGAATTTTCAGAGTCTTTTGACCTATTGCCCTTTGTTTTCTTCTTGCGTGGCTTAAATCTTGATGAGTTTCTAAGTTTATTGACAGCCATTGCAAGCTCTTCAATTGGATCTACTTTATCTTCATCGCTCTCTTCTTTGCTCTTTAAGGCAATCGTCTTCTTCTTTATTTCGGAGTTGTTGCGTTCTTCCTTTGCTTTTAGCTCAAGCTCATATGTCATTAAGTTGCCAATCAACTCCTCCATGCTTAGCTTACTTAGATCTTTCGATTCTTGTATTGCTGTGACTTTTGCCTCAAAGTTCATCGGTAAGACTTGTAGTATCTTCCTCATAAGCTCTGCCTCAGCGAATACCTTCCCAAGCGCTCTAGCATTGTATACCAAGGTTGAAAAGCGTCCAAACATGTCTTTTATGCTCTCGCCTTTGTCCATCACAAAGTTTTCGTATTCATTGCTGAATAGGGCTAGACGAGACTCCTTGACTTGAAAAGTTCCTTCGTGTGTCACATCCAAAGTGTGCCAAATTTCCTGTGTTGTTGTACAGTGAGAAATTCTATTAAATTCATTTTTATCAAGAGCACATATCGAAGCATTCATGGCTTTAGCATTTGTCGTTTTCAATTTCTTATCGTTAGCATCCCACCTATCCTTAGGTTTAGGAATCTCAGTATCACCAACGATTATAGTGGGAAGTTTATAGCCAGTTTCAATAATATCCCAAACATCATAATCAACAGAACTAAGATAGATACCCATCCTAACTTTCCAATAAGCATAATCGTTCCCGTTAAACATGGGTGGCCTAGCAATAGATTGCCCCTCAGAAAAAGCATTATTCGGTGAATTCATGACTCTAGAGTTAAAAACAAAATACCGGGCTTTGATACCACTTGTAGGATCTAGATTAACCCTAGAGGGGGGTGAATAGGGTTATAGCAAATTTTCTCGATTTAAACACAGAAATAAACTGCAGAAATAAATATGCTGAAAAGTAAATCACACACAAAATTTACCCAGCTTCGGCAACCCCTGCCTACTGCTGCATTCCCAGATTTCTATTAGAATTAAACAGTATCACGCTTACAAACACTCTACTAGACTCGCAGACCATTTTGCTCCCGCTCACAAACACTCTACTAGACTCGCAAACATTTGCTCTCGCTCACAAACATTCTACTAGACTCGCAAGCATTTGCTCCCGCTCACAAACACTCTACTAGACTCGCACACCCTGCTCCCGCCTATAGAGTTTCGTTTACTCGCAAACTCTGCTCCCGCCTACAATAGAACTTTGATTACTCGCAAACTCTGCTCCCGCCTATAGAGCTTTGATTACTCACAAACACTGCTCCCGCCTATAGAGCTCTGCAAACTTGCACACCCTGCTCACTGAACTAATTCTAACTAGACAATCTGACACTACCTAAACCCTAGGTGGTGATTTACAAAGTTTTGATTCGAAAAATAAAAACAACAATTAAAAACAAATAATTATCACTATAAACCCTAATTAAAAATAAAGCCCTTTTAACAAAATGGCCCCTTTTATTTCTTCTAGCCCGTTCTCTTTTTTATTTTGCTCTGTAGAAAATAATGTCGGCCTGGTTCCTTCTTTCGTTCATTCCTCTTGGCTCTTGAAATTAGGGCTTTGGTAAAATCGAAGGCGCCGCTTGAATGTAGATCGACTACAGTAGCTACTTCTTTGTTTTGATTCGGTAATCGACCCTCTAGCTCTGTTTAGCTTTCGGCTTCCCCAATTTTTGTTCGAGTTCAACTCTGATGCATCGGTATGTAATTTCCCTTTTTGCTTTTACAATTTTGGCTTACTCGAACTCGATGGATTTGAGATTGCCGATGATGATGGTTTATATAGGGTTTGTAACCCTAGATTTGCGTTCGTATAAGTTGATTTGAATTTGTCTACTGGTATTGCTTTGGCCATTCGATTATTCTTGGATGCTCGTGATTTCACTGACTTTTTCAATTTCGTGTTTTTGATGCTTGGCACACACGGTTTTGATTTGTGACATGGTCAATTTGCTTGGTCAATACGTTTTTGAATTGTGATGATCACGGCTTGATTTTTAACTTCGTCAATTACCTTTGCTACCTCGATTTTGACTTGTTCATTATATGACTTCGGTCATTTTACTGTTGACTTTGGCTTCTTGAATTTCTGGCCCCTACGTAATTCAGCTCTGATATATATACATTTGTCACTGTCTTGTGTTCCCTGTTGCACTTTCACCTGTTTATTACTCTGAGTTTGCTTCTCTGTTGAACTTATGCCTGGTTTGCGTTGCAGTCCATGTTTGTTGTGACATTGCATTACTGTGCATTTGGGATTTAACTTGAGCTTTGTACATCCACTCTTGATACTGCACTGTTCACTGTTGCACTCGATCATATTGATTTCAGTTGTATTTTGGTGAAGTGATTTTTGCCTCTGTACAATTGTTGCTCCCCTGACCTGTTGTAGTTGTTCATATGCCGGTTAGCTTGCATCTACTTGTTGTTGCTTTGTATTTCCCTGTGCTGTTGACTTTGGTTTTCATGCACTTGTACATGCTTTACTTGGTCCTTGATGTTGTACACTGTCATGTACACTTGTGTTCATACTTGTTGTACATGCAGCTGAATCATGCCTGAAGTCGTTGCCTGGTTTTACTGTCCACTTGTATCTTGGCTTTGCTTGCATTGACATGTTGAGTTGTTTGCTTATGTTGGTGGCAATCTTCAAGTCGGTTTGCATAAGTAATTGAGTCTTGATAGCTTGCATGATTTACTTGCATTGTGGCATTGTGTTCAGGTCACTTGCACTTGCAGTTGGTTCATTTGCTTTGGCTTCTCTCTTAATATACTTCATATGCACTGTCCATTCATGATGCTATGTGTTTGTTGTATAATTTGGTTTTGGTATCACTGTTCATTGCCCACATTTCTGTTGTTGCTTGGATGTTGAACTGCTTCATGTTGGCTTCGGCCTTTGCAGTTTGTAGCTGCCGTGTGCATGCAGTTTTGTAGGCTTGGAGTCTTTGTTCATTGATGATTTTGGTCGTTGCATTTGCTGGTTACACAGTCCTGACCTGTTGCAGTATGGTCCATTGAGTTTAATCTTCTGTTGTAGCCTGACTTGGTCTTGTTTCATGTTGGCTTGAGTCTGGGCATGTGTACTCCCGACCATTTTATTGCATTTGAATTGATTTTTGAATTTGCACCTGTGTTGAATCCAGTTTCACAATTCGGGTTTGACCTTGTGCTCGTGTCGTGATTTTCAATGTTATTGCACGTGAGTTGAACCCGGTTTTTCATTTGGGTTTGACCTGTGCTCGCCTGTCCCTGTAAATCAATCAAGTGTATATATCGGCGTGCACGGCCTTGTGACATATACAGTAATACACTGTGTATGTCACAAGTTGTTCGTGTATGATGAATTCAAATTTAAATTATGACGAACAACCCAAATAACTGAGGCAAATCATATTTTCAAAAATTATCTTTTATTTTTGAATTGCAAAAATATTTCTTTTTCAATTTTGCTGCGTTAGTTTATATTTTTGCAGATTGCTCAGATGCTGGATTCAAACTGGAATGCAGTTGAAGATAAATACGAGTGTGAGTGATATGTAGTGAGGTGCTGATGTAAATGTGAAAAATGTGATGTAATCAAAGTTGTATAGTTATAGTGAGAGCTTGAAATTGTACTATTCAAAAATGTAATAAATATTTATTTGAATAAAATATCTGTTTGAATTCAAATTCTGTGTAATTTATTTTATTCAACAAATATTTATTTAAACTGTGAAAAATAGAATAGTATATTAACAAATACATTTAAATGAATGTATATATGTTTATTATCATCAAAAAAAAATCATATAAGCGCAAAGCGCATATTCAACAGTTTTGTGAAAATATCATCAAGTTGAGCCTCAGTTGAAATATGTTCAATGCAAATGTCTTCCTTAGCAATGTGATCTCTAAGAAAGTGGTGTCTCACATCAATGTGTTTCTTACGTGAATGATGAACAGGATTATTTGACAAGTCTATTGCACTTTTACTATCACATTTTAATGGAACTTGTTTATAAGCTAAGCCTAAATCAGAAAGAGTTTGCATCATCCATAAAATTTGAGCACAATAACTTCCTAAAGCAATATATTCTATTTCAGTGGTGGATAATGCAACACAATTCTGTTTTCGACTTGACCATGAAACTAATGAATGTCCTAGCATGAAACATGTCCCACTAGTGCTTTTTCTGTCAACCAATGAACCAGCATAATCAGCATCAGAATAACCAACTAAATCAAAATTTTCACAAGAAGGCTACCATAATCCATATTTGTGAGTGTGTGAAAGATATCTCAAAATTCGTTTAGTGGCTTTTAAGTGAGATTCTATAGGATTAGATTGAAAACGTGCACACAAACACACAGAAAACATAATATCTGGTCTAGAAGCAGTAAGATAGAGAAGTGAACCGATTATCCCTCGATATTGCTTCTGATCAACAACAATTCCTTTCTTGTCTTTGTCCACCTTTGTTGATGGACTCATAGGAGTTCTCAATGGTTTGGATTTCTCAACTCCAAATTTCTTCAATAGTTCCAACACATACTTGGATTGTGAAATGAAAATACCATCACTGCTTTGCTTGATTTGAAATCCAAGAAAATATTTCAATTCTCCAACCAAGCTCATCTCGAATTTAGCCTGCATGACTTGTTCAAATTTCTCGCACAAGAGTTCATTAGTAGCACCATAAATGATATCATCCACATAAATTTGAACAATCAAAAAATCACTTCCTTTATGCAGTAGAAACAGTGTCGTGTCAGCACTCCCCTTTTTAAAACCGTTTTCCAAAAGATATGTACAAAGGCAGTCATACAAAGATCTAGGAGCTTGCTTAAGACCATATAAAGCTTTTTCTAGTTTATACACATGATTTGGAAAATCATGATTTTCAAAACCGGGGGGTTGTTCAACAAAAACTTCTTCTTTCGAATCACCATTTAGAAAGGCACTTTTTACATCCATTTGTTTAAGTTTGAAACCCTTATAACATGCAAAACTTAGCAAAATCCTAATGGCTTCTAACCTAGCGACTGGAGAAAATGTTTCATCAAAATCTATGCCATCTATTTAGTTATATCCTTTTGCGACCAACCTAGCTTTGTTTCTAATTACATTTCCTGATTCATCAAGTTTATTTTTGAACACCCATTTAGTTCCAACAATTGGATAGTCATTTGGCCTAGGAACTAATTTCCAAACTTTATTTCTCTCAAATTGATTAAGTTCATCTTGTATTTCTAAAAACCAACTTTCATCATTAAGAGCCATTTCAACAGAATCAGGTTCAATTTCAGAAATAAAACCACTGTGACAGCAAAACGCACACAAATTTTTATCAAATGAAGAGCGAGTGCGTATACCTCCCGTAGGATCACCTATAACCAATTCAAGAGGATGATTGGATTTGATCTTCAATCTATCAGTATCAACCGTCATATTTTCAGCTTTCTCACTAGATGTCCCTTCTTCAATGCCTTCATGATCTATCCCATCGTCAACCGTTTTTTCAGTCGTCCTTTCCAGGTCAGATTCATCAAATTTCACATTGATTGATTCAACAATTGTCTTTGTTTGTTTGTTGTATATCCTGTAAGCCTTACTTCTTGTTGAATAGCCCATGAAAATTCCCTCATCAGCCTTTGATTCAAATTTTCCAAGATGATCACCTGTGTTAAGAATGAAACAAGGACATCCAAATATACGAAAATAAGAAATGTTAGGTTTCCTTTCAGGCCACAATTCATAAGACGTTTTGCCAAGTATTTGTCTAATCATTACTATATTCATTACATAGCACGAAGTATTCACTGCCTCTGCCCAAAAGGTTAGAGGTAGCTTATACTCACTCAACATGGATCTAGCCAATTCCTGTAACAGGTAAATAGACACAAGAAAGAAGTTGCAAAAAAATTTAGTCTCAGGGACGACAAGTTTGCTTTTTATGCTGAAGGACACTTTTTAGTGTAAACTGAAAATGATAGTTACAACTATCATTCCGTGAATTACACTAAAAAGTGTCCTTCAGCCTAAAAAACAAACTTCTTGTCCCTGAAACTAAATTTTTCTCTAAGTTTTTCCTTGAGCCTAAAAACCTCTTCCTGTAATGTACGATTTTTCCTTTCAACCATCCCATTTTGTTGAGGTGTTCGTGGAGCAGAAAATTCATGTTTTAAACCATTTTCTTCACAAAAACTTTCAAATTCCAAATTTTCAAATTCGCCTCCATGATCTCTTCTCAAGGTTTTAATTGTAACTCCTTTTTCATTTTGAACAAGTTTTGCAAATTTTGAAAAATAGTCAAAAGATTCAGACTTTTTGGCTAAGAAATAAACCCATGTAAATCTAGAATAATCATCAACCAATACATAACAATAACGTTTTCCATTCAAGCTTGAAATTTCATTTGGTCCAAATAAGTCCATGTGAATTAATTCAAGGACCCTTGATGTGCTAACAATGTTTTTAGGGCGAAATGATGATCGACTAAGTTTGCCTAAGGAACATGCTTTACACACTTTATTATTTTAAATTTCTGATGTGGTAACCCTCTGACTAATTCTTTCGATTCAAGTTTTTCTAAGAGACTCATGCTAGCACGTCCAAGTCTCCTATGCCATAAATATGTCTCTTCGTCAGTGGCTACCAAACATCTAGAAAGATTTAGATTATCAAATGAAAGCGAGTAAACATTCCCTTTTCTTTTTGCCCATAAAAACAATGTTATTAGAAGATTTATCAATGATTTTCCAAGTATTACTATCAAAAACCACATTCATACCTTTGTCACATAGTTGGCTAATAGAAATGAGATTGTGATGCAAATTATCAACGTATAAAACATTAGTCAAGGAAAAAATACCGTTACCAACTTCACCTTTACCAATAATCTTACATTTGCTATTGTCTCCCATGATCTTATTTTCCACCTTTAAAATTCTCTAGGCTAAGGAACTTCGATTTGTCACCTGTCATATGTCTAGAACAACTTGAATCTAGAAACCATTCTTGTTGTTCCTTAGCCCGCTAACAGACCTACATAAAGAGAGAGGAGGATGACCTAGAGAAACTCTTAGGTCCAACGATATTAGTGATAGAAGCATTGTGAATAAACAATCCCTTTGGAACCCAAATTTGTTTAGTCCTTTTATTTTTATTCCAATAGACATGAAATTTGTTTGTAGAATTCTTAGGAACCCAAACTTGTATAAATTTTGTGTTCTTGTTCCTATGACTACAATTTTCAACACGATGTCTAAATATTTCACATCTAGCAATGACATTTTTATATTTTGCATTATCATCAACTTGTGTTTTCCCAAAACCTAGTCCTTTTCTGTTGTTAGCAGAAATTTGATTTCTCAATAACATGTTGAATGATTTTTCTCCTTTTGAAAAGTTATTCAGAGATTTCTCAAGATTTTGGACTTTGGTTTTTAGTGTTGTGTTTTCAGTTACAAGTGAGGTGTGTCTATTTATAAAATCCTTTTTCCTAGTGTCAATGTTTTCCTTAAGATTTAAGTTTTCTTTTTCAAGATTCTCAAAGCTATTCTTAAGTCTTAATAATTCTGAATCTAAAGTTTTACATTTTTTACAGTCTAGGTTTTGAATATTTTCAAGTTCAGTTTCAAACCTAGAATTTTCATGGACAAGTTCTCTCCTATCAGATTTTAGTTTTTCAATTTTAGATTCAAGAGTATCAATTGTTTTAGTAAGATCACAACACATCAAAACAAGTTCTTTATAAGAATAGTCACCTACCTCACTACATTCCTCTGAGCTTGCTTCTAAATCTGATTTTGCCATAAGACACAAGTTAGCCTCCTCTGAGCTATTATTCGAAACTTCCTCTCCTTCTTCATCATCCCAAGTTGCTGCAAAGGCCTTCTTCTTCTTTTTCTTTCCTTTGTTGTTTTTGAGAAGTGGGCATTTTTGTTTGAAGTGGCCAGGCTTCTTGCAGTTATAGCACGTCAATTCATTATCGGAATCGTCAGAATCTTTTGACCTATTACCACTTATTTTCTTCTTTCGTGCCTTGAATCTTGACCATTTTTTAAGATTATTGACAGCCATTGCAATCTCTTCAATTGGATCTTCTTCTTCTTCATCGCTCTCTTCTTTGCTCTTTAAGGCAATCGTCTTCTTCTTTGACTCGGAGTTGTTGTGTTCCTTCTTTGCTTTTAGCTCAAGCTCATATGTCATCAAGTTGCCGATCAACTCCTCCATGCTTAGTTTACTCAGATCTTTTGATTCTTGTATTGTCGTGACTTTTGCCTCAAAGTTCATCGGTAAAACTCATAGTACCTTCCTCACAAGCTCTACCTCAGTGAATACCTTCCCTAGTGCTCTAGCGTTATACACCAAAGTTAAAAAGCGTCCAAACATGTCCTTTATGCTCTCGCCTTTTTCCATCACAAAGTTCTCATATTCATTGCTGAATAAGGCTAGACGAGAATCCTTGACTTGAGAAGTTCCTCAATGTGTCACCTCCAAGGTATGCCAAATTTCCTGTGCAGTTTCACAATGAGAAATTCTATTAAATTGAGTCTTATCAAGAGCACAGATCAAAGCGTTCATTGCTTTGGCATTAGTAGTTTTTAATTTCTTATTGTTAGCATCCCACCTATCCTTAGGTTTAGGAATCTCAGTACCACCAACAGTTATAGTGGGAGGTTCATAACCAGTTTCAATAATATCCCAAACATCATAATCAACAGAACTACGATAAATACCCATCCTAGCTTTCCAATAAGCATAATCATTTCCATTAAACATGGGTGGCCTAGCAATAGATTGCCCCTCAGAAAAAGCATTATTTGGTGGATTCATGACTCCAGAGTTAAATAAAAATACCAGGCTCTGATACCACTTGTAGGATCTAGATTAACCCTAGAGGGGGGGTGAATAGGGTTATAGCAAATTTTCTCGAATTAGACTGTAGAGAAGTAAATATGCTGAAAAATAAATCACACACAAAATTTACCCAGCTTCGGCAAACCCTGCCTACTGCAGCATTCCCAGATTTCTATTAGAATTAAACAATCTCCCGCATACAAACACTCTAACAGACTCGCAAACCATGCTACTGCCTATAGAGTTTTGCAAACTCGCAACCCCTGCTTATTGAACTAATTCTAAATAGACAATCAGACACAACCTAAAACCTAGGTGGTGATTTACCAAGATTTGATTCATAATTTTCAAAAGAAAATATAAAGACAATAATTTAAAGACAACAAAATAAATAACCCTAAACCCTAATTTAATTAAAAAACTAAAAGCCTTTTAAAAATATGACCGGCCTAAAGTAAAAAATGAGATTTTTATTCCCTTTTCTTTTAACTCTTCGGCTCGTTCCTTTTTCCTATGCTGTTGATAATGGCGGCCGTTGTTCTTCTCGTTCCTCTTGATTAAAATTAGGGCTTTCGTCCTTGCGCTTTTTTTTTCCAAATAAGGGCTTTTGCGAAGCTCCGATGCTAATTTGATCGTTGCGATTTAGCCTGGATCAATCGATTTCGTGTTGCTTTCTTCGGTTGCTTCGATGAGTTCGATTATTGCTTCGGTAAGAATTTTTTCTCTGATGCTTGTATTCGAACTCTTATGTTTATGCCGATGATGATTGGGGCATTTTATAGGGTTCGTTACCCTTATTTTCCGTTCGTCTGATTGCTTCAAAATTTGTTGCTTTGGCCGTTCGATTATTGTAGGATGATTGTGATTTATTTTGACTAGTTTACAATCGTATATACTTGAAATACTCGATCAACTTGATTTGTAATTCTCGGCTTTGAATTTTGAGATATTTTGATTTCCACCAGCTTTGACTTAGTTTTAAAATACTTCAATGTTGATTACTTTTGCGATAATATTTGACTGCGGCTTCTGATTCTAAACTGGTCGTTGATCATCTTGACTTGGCTTGAACTTTGCATTGAGTACATATGATCGCATTTTGGTTTACCATATGCTGCTTGCTTTAGTCTCGGCCCGAACCTTTGCATTTTATACATACGTATATGCTTACTGTCTTTGTACCTGTGCATATATGTTTACTGTTCGAGTTCATTGTTCAGTTGATTCATTGATGCATTGCCTTTGTGGTCTCCACTTTTGTATAGTCTGCACATGTTACTTGTATCACTTGATGTCTTAATTTGTTTGTTGCAGTCAGTGTTGCATTGAGTCAGTGTATTTATTTTCATTTGCTTCAAGACAGTGATCATTTGTCGCATAGTTTATATTCTCTATTTGATGAAGTCTTACCTTGAGCTTCTGGCCTGTTGACTGTTGCTTGATTTTCCTGTTGAGACCTCTGCACTGTCCCTTGTACTTGATTCACCTGATTACTGCTGTGTCTTGTTCATCTGGTTTTGTTTGCATTGTTGGTTCATCACTTCATTCCAGTTTGATACTGTGTTGCATTTGATCACTTGTCTCATATCTTGTGCTCGAGCTCTGTCCATACTTGCCCAGTTTACACAGATGCTCCACTTGTTCATTTTGTTCAAGTGTACTTGTCTTTATTCAGATTCAGACCATGTTGGCACTGGGTTACTGTTGTCTTTGCATTGCTGTGCATACTTGTATTCATGTGCCACTGTTTGGTTGATGTTCATGTGTTTGTGTTTCCAGTGTTGCCACTGTGTTTCATTTGCATAGCTCAGTGGTGCACTTGTTTGGTCATTTTGTAATCTGGATGGAGCTGTGCATACGAGTTGGCGAGGCAGTGCACACGTGTATAAATGTACACGTGTGTATTGCAGCCACTCATGATTACCTGTCCCAGTAGCATTATCAAATGTATATATCCATGTGCACGACTTTGTGATGAATTCAAGTGTGAATGATGACGAGCAACCCAAATAACTGAGGCAAATCATATTTTCAAAAAATCATATTTCATTTTATATTGCAAAAATATTTCTTTTTTAATTTTACCGCGTTAGTGAGTATTTTTGCAGATTGCTCACATGCTGGATTCAAACTGGAATGCAGTTGAAGACAAAATACGAGTGTAAGTGATATGTAGTGAGGTTATTAGTGTAAATTGAAACTGTGATGTATTCAAAATTGTATATGTATAGTGAGACCTTGAATTTGTACTATTCAAGATTGTAATAAATATTTGTTTGAATAAAAATTCTGTTTGAATTCAAAATCTGTGTTATTCATTTTATTCAAAAAATATTTATTTAATCTATGAAAAATAAAATAGTACATTAACAAATACATTTAACTGAATGTATATATGTTTATTATCATCAAACAAAAATCATATACGCGCAAAGCGCATATTCAACAATCTCCCCCTTTTGATGATAACAAACATATATTTAAGATTTTAACCGTGTTAAATGTATTTGATCAATGATATACTCTAATTGCTCCCCCTATTTAAATGCTTCCTTTCTACATGATGCTCTGC
Source organism: Allium cepa (assembly GCA_030765085.1). Classification (NCBI taxonomy): domain Eukaryota; kingdom Viridiplantae; phylum Streptophyta; class Magnoliopsida; order Asparagales; family Amaryllidaceae; genus Allium; species Allium cepa. The sequence continues at coordinate 34,000,062 of CM060929.1, forward strand.
CTACACATATGCATATATATAAATGAGCCTATATGCAAATGGAAAATTATTTGACCTTTGCTTGATTCTATTTAACAAAATCTTAACTTTTCTCTCCCCCTTTTGTTATCAGCAAAAGAATAATAGTGTTAGAGAAAAATAGAGATAAAGTGATCAATATTAATCCAACATTAAACTCAAATTGAATATAAATATGAAACTTCAATAAAAATCAAACAAAAATCATAACTACTTCTTGTTAGGCGCATATTCCACTTTTAGAAATAATGGTAATGATGTCATCATATAAAACCAAACAGTTTTGTCTATTTGTGGTATATTTATATCAGGAATTTGAATATCTACTAACCATGCATAACCGTTAGGACTTTTAAATGAGATTAGTAGTATTCCATTTTTTTGTTAAAAATGAATTCAAGTATCTTCTAACCACGCATAACCGCGAGGACTTTTAAATGGGATTAGAATCAACTTGTTTATTTAAAAAAAAAATTGATATGTGTTCCATACATGCATAACCGTGAGGACTTTTAAATGAGCATGGAAGCACATAACAAATTCCAAGTAATTCACCCATGCATAACCGTGAGGACTTTTAAATGAGAGTGAATACTTTGGTATTTATTATATGTGTGTATATATATATATTTTTAATGAAAAACGAACGATTCCTGTTTAAAGTACCACATATTGACAAACTATATAAAATTTTGATGAGTGATGGTCGCTAGAAATATGATAGAAATAGAGACGGACATGGAATTTTTACCAACAAAAAGTTTTATAATTCTTGTTTAAATTTCTAAAGAAATTTACTAATTATACCGTCTCGAGTCATAATATATGATAAATATCAACACTCATCTTATTTTCAATCACTATATATCTTTTTAGATAATCATCAGGGAGTCAGATTAGTCAATTTCTATAATCCCTAAATCCAAACGTAATCTGGAAAATCTGTCTTCGGGGAGGGGTTTTGTGAAAATATCAGCAAGTTGAGCCTCAGTTGAAATATGTTCAATGCAAATGTCTTCCTTAGCAATGTGATCTCTAAGAAAGTGGTGTCTCACATCAATGTGTTTTGTACGTGAATGATGAACAGGATTATTTGACAAGTCTATTGCACTTTTACTATCACATTTTAATGGAACTTGTTTATAAGCTAAGCCTAAACCAGAAAGAGTTTGCATCATCCATAAAATTTGAGCACAACAACTTCCTAAAGCAATATATTCTGCTTCAGTGGTGGATAATGCAACACAATTCTGTTTTCGACTTGACCATGAAACTAATGAATGTCCTAGCATGAAACATGTCCTACTAGTGCTTTTTCTGTCAACCAATGAACCAGCATAATCAACATCAGAATAACCAAATAAATCAAAATTTTCACAAGAAGGGTACCATAATCCATATTTGTGTGTGTGTGTGAAAGATATCTCAAAATTCGTTTAGTGTCTTTCAAGTGAGATTCTTTAGGATTAGAATGAAAACGTGCACACAAACACACAGAAAACATAATATCAGGTCTAGAAGCAGTAAGATAGAGAAGTGAACCGATTATCCCTCGATATTTCGTCTGATCAACAGCAATTCCTTTCTCGTCTTTGTCCAACTTTGTTGATGGACTCATAAGAGTTCTCAATGGTTGGAGTTCTCAACTCCAAATTTCTTCAATAGTTCCAACACATACTTGGATTGTGAAATGAAAATACCATCACTGCTTTGCTTGATTTGAAATCCAAGAAAATATTTCAATTCTCCAACCAAGCTCATCTCGAATTTAGCCTACATGACTTGTTCAAATTTCTCGCACAAGAGTTCATTAGTAGCACCATAAATGATATCATCCACATAAATTTGAACAATCAAAAAATCACTTCCTTTATGTAGTATAAACAGTGTCGCGTCAGCACTCCCATTTTTAAAACGTTTTCCAAAAGATATGTACAAGGCCATCATACCAAGCTCTAGGAGCTTGCTTAAGACCATATAATGCCTTTTCTAGTTTATACACATGATTTGGAAAATCATGATTTTCAAAACCGAGGGGTTGTTCAACAAAAACTTCTTCTTTCATATCACCATTTAGAAAGGCACTTTTTACATCCATTTGTTTAAGTTTGAAACCCTTATAACATGCAAAACTTAGCAAAATCCTAATGGCTTCTAACCTAGCAACTGGAGCAAATTTTTCATCAAAATCTATGCCTTCTATTTGGTTATATCCTTTTGCGACCAACCTAGCTTTGTTTCTAATTACATTTCCTGATTCATCAAGTTTATTTTTGAACACCCATTTATTTCCAACAGTTGGATAGTCATTTGTCCTAGGAACTAATTTCCAAACTTTATTTCTCCCAAATTGATTAAGTTCATCTTGCATTGCTAAAAACCAACTTTCATCATTAAGAGCCATTTCAACAGAATCAGGTTCAATTTCAGAAATAAAACCACTGTGACAGCAAAACGCACACAAATTTTTATCAAATGAAGAGCGAGTGCGTATACCACCCGTAGGATCACTTATAACCAATTCAGGAGGGTGATTGGATTTGAAGTTTAATCTATCAGTATCAACCGTCCTACTTTCATCTTTCTCACTAGATGTCCCTTCTTCAATGCCTTCATGATCTATCCCATCGTCAACCGTTTTTTCAGTCGTCCTTTCCAGGTCAGATTCATCAAATTTCACATTGATTGATTCAACAATTGTCTTTGTTCGTTTGTTGTATATCCTGTAAGCCTTACTCCTTGTTGAATAGCCCATGAAAATTCCCTCATCAGTCTTTGATTCAAATTTTCCATGATGATCACCTGCGTTAAGAATGAAACAAGGACATCCAAATATACGAAAATAAGAAATGTTAGGTTTCCTTTCATGCCACAATTCATAAGACGTTTTGCCAAGTATTGGTCTAATCATTATTCTATTCATTACATAGCATGAAGTATTCACTGCCTCTGCCCAAAAGGTTAGAGGTAGCTTATACTCACTCAACATGGATCTAGCCAATTCCTGTAATGTACGATTTTTCCTTTCAACCACCCCATTTTGTTGAGGTGTTCGTGGAGCAGAAAATTCATGTTTTAAACCATTTTCTTCACAAAAACTTTCAAATTCCAAATTTTCAAATTCGCCTCCATGATCACTTCTCAAGGTTTTAATTGTAACTCCTTTTTCTTTTTGAACAAGTTTTGCAAATTTTGAAAAATAGTCAAAAGATTCAGACTTTTTGGCTAAGAAATAAACCCATGTAAATCTAGAATAATCATCAACCAATACATAACAATAACGTTTTCCATTCAAGCTTGAAATTTCATTTGGTCCAAATAAGTCCATGTGAATTAATTCAAGGACCCTTGATGTGCTAACAATTTTTTTAGGGCGAAATGATGATCGACTAAGTTTTCCCAAGGAACATGCTTTACACACTTTATTATTTTTAAATTTCTGATGTGGTAACCCTCTGACTAATTCTTTCGATTCAAGTTTTTCTAAGAGACTCATGCTAGTATGTCCAAGTCTCCTATGCCATAAATATGCCTCTTCGTCAGTGGCTACCAAACATCTAGAAAGATTTAGATTATCAAATGAAAGCGAGTAAACATTCCCTTTTCTTTTGCCCATAAAAACAATGTTATTAGAAGATTTATCAATGATTTTGCAAGTATTACTATCAAAAACAACATTCATACCTTTGTCACATAGTTGGCTAATAGAAATGAGATTGTGATGCAAATTATCAACGTATAAAACATTAGTCAAGGAAAAAATACCGTTACCAACTTCACCTTTAACAATAATCTTACACTTGCTATTGTCTCCCATGATCACATTTCCACCTTTAAAGTTCTCTAGGCTAAGGAACTTCGATTTGTGACCTGTCATATGTCTAGAACAACCTGAATCTAGAAACCATTCTTGTTGTTCCTTAGCCCGCCAACAGACTTACATAAAGAGAGAGGAGGATGACCTAGAGAAACTCTTAGGTCCAGTGATATTAGTGATAGAAGCATTGTGAATAAACAATCCCTTTGGAACCCAAACTTGTTTAGTCCTTTTATTTTTATTCCAATAGACATGAAATTTGTTTGTAGAATTCTTAGGAACCCAAACTTGTATAAATTTTGTGTTCTTGTTCCTATGACTACAATTTTCAATACGATGTCTAAATATTTCACATCTAGCAAAGACTTTTTTATATTTTGCATTATCATCAACTTGTGTTTTCCCAAAACCTAGTCCTTTTCTGTTGTTAGCAAAAATTTGATTTCTCAATAACATGTTGAATGATTTTTCTCCTCTTGAAAATTTATTCAGAGATTTCTCAAGATTTTGGACTTTGGTTTTTAGTGTTGTGTTTTCAGTTACAAGTGAGGTGCGTCTATTTATAAAATCCTTTTTCCTAGTGTCAATGTTTTCCTTAAGACTTAAGTTTTCTTTTTCAAGATTCTCAAAGCTATTCTTAAGTCTTGATAATTCTGAATCTAAAGTTTTACATTTTTTACAGTCTAGGTTTTGAATATTTTCAAGTTCAGTTTCCAACCTAGAATTTTCATGGACAAGTTCTCTCCTATCAGATTTTAGTTTTTCAATTTTAGATTCAAGAGTATCAATTGTTTTAGTAAGATCACAACACATCAAAACAAGTTCTTTATAAGAATAGTCACCTACCTCACTAGATTCCTCTGAGCTTGCTTCTAAATCTGATTTTTCCATAGGACACAAGTTAGCCTCCTCTGAGCTATTATTCGAAACTTCCTCTCCTTCTTCATCATCCCAAGTTGCTGCAAAGGCCTTCTTCTTCTTTTTCTTTCCTTTGTTGTTTTTGAGAAGTGGGCATTTTTGTTTGAAGTGGCCAGGCTTCTTGCGGTTATAGCACGTCAATTCATTATCGGAATCGTCAGAATCTTTTGACCTATTACCACTTATTTTCTTCTTTCGTGGCTTGAATCTTGACCATTTTTTAAGATTATTGACAGCCATTGCAAGCTCTTCAATTGGATCTTCTTCATCGCTCTCTTCTTTGCTCTTTAAGGCAATCGTCTTCTTCTTTGACTCGGAGTTGTTGCGTTCCTCCTTTGCTTTTAGCTCAAGCTCATATGCCATCAAGTTGCCGATCAACTCCTCCATGCTTAGTTTACTCAGATCTTTTGATTCTTGTATTGCCGTGACTTTTGCCACAAAGTTCATCGGTAAAACTCGTAGTACCTTCCTCACAAGCTCTACCTCGGTGAATACCTTCCCAAGTGCTCTAGCATTGTACACCAAAGTTAAAAAGCGTCCAAACATGTCCTTTATGCTCTCGCCTTTTTCCATCACAAAGTTCTCATATTCATTGCTGAATAAGGTAGACGAAACTCCTGTTTGCACAAAAAATGGGCAAACACCTCCAAGTCGTGTGATTTAGTTGATTTTATGTGATTCTTAATGATTTAGATGAGTTATGTAAATATGAAAAAGGCAGGGGCTGAAATGTAAAAGACACGCAGATTTATAGTGGTTCGGCCAGAACGTGCCTACGTCCACTTTATATGCTATTATCTTCTTTTTTCAGATTACAAGTACAATGCTTGGTGTACAAGTGTATGAAAGTAGTTTGAAAGTTCCTTCCGTGCTTGAGCTCTCAAACTTGTCTGCCATTGTTGTACCCCTGCCCCTCTATTTATAGAGTAAGGCTGGGGGCAGGGGTCCTGAATGTATATAGCTGCTGGTGGGCCCGGGCTGAAGCAATCTGGCCTGGTAGTTATCTGGTTCGGCGAGGCCTCATTTGGCAAGGAGCTTGGACCGGTGGTAGGAGTGGTCCGGTGGTAGGTGTGTATTCGGTAGTGAGGCGGTTCGGTAGGTGGGTAGGCGAAGCTTGGTTCGGTGCTTGTTTGGACCGGTTGTGGAGAAGAGGCTATGGTCCGGTGGCATGTTGGTTCGGTGGTATGTTGAGGAAAGTGTGGTTCGGTAGTGAACCGGAGATGGTTTGGTTCGGCAGTGGTCTCTGGACCGGTTGTTTGGTGGAGGACCGGATGAGGTTTGACCGGATGAGAATGCCGGATGAGCTTATGCCGAGTGGGAATGCCGGATTGACTTCCATGCTTGTATCGAGCCATGTGTTTGCCGAATGATGTGGTTGCGAACCCGGGTGACATTTGCCCCCCAAAGTGGGGCACGTGCTTGCATGTGTCGCGCTTTATTTCCTTGTGGTAGAAAGGCTTGTTTTGTAATGCCATGGGCTGGATGTTCATATCTCGTTGATGTCCTGCAAAGGAATTTATAGCTTTAGTGTGATTTCAAATAACGACCGTTCGTGATCAAAACGTTCGAGATGAAGTGAATCGTGCCGTTCGAGGCGAGAGAGTGTGCCCCGAGGGGGTTTAGCATTATCGATTGCAGGTTCACGTTAGAGTGGGTCCCTGGATCGTTTGTCAAGGTGGTTTATTGCCAGCTCAGAGCATGCCTAGGGATCGTTCGTGACCCCGTACATGTGTAAGTGGCTTAGCCATTTTCTAGTTATCAGAATCAAATATTCGTTTAACCGATGAGCTTAAAAAAAAGGATGTCAAAGTGTAGATTCTCACGACGATAAGGTTAATGGTCATTCAGAGCGTGCCTATGGACCGTTCGTGGTCGCGTACACGTGTAAATTATTAATCCATGTTAGTGAGAGATTTACGACTTATTCATCGTTATCATAATCCTTATTTTACTAGTTAGTTCTGGAGTTCGGTACTTATCTGAGTGAGGCGCTCCGCGTGCCCCCTGCTTCTGACTTTCGCTGGTGGAGACAACGTCATTCCGTGTTTGGTTGGTCCGGATGGATGTTTTCATTCGGCATATGGTTGGTCCGGTATGCCGAACCATCTGGTCCGGTGGTGTTCCTCCGGTCTATATATAGGGGCTATACCCCCTTAGGTTTTCTTCACCGAATCACAAGTGCCGAACCAACACTATACCGAGCCAACACTCTTGCCGAATCAAACGAAAGCCGAACCACTTCGTGCCGAACCAACTTGCCTACCGAATCAGGTATACACTTATTGCCGAATGGACTCACTACCGAATGGGCCTAATTTGCCGAATACATACGGACGTCTTCGTTTTACCGAATGGGCCTTAGGCCTTAGTACCGAATGGATGTATACCGAATGAACCCTTAGTGCCGAATGACATGTATACCGAATGAACTCTTGTACTTGGACTTTGAGTGGAATTCTGGACTTATGCATTCTTTTTCGCTTACATCTCCATACTCCTTGTTCTAACAACCTGTCTTTTCACTTTTGTGTATGCAGATAAATGTATCGCAAGGCAGAAACACGATCAGACAGACGAAAATCCAAGGATGGAGGCGAGCCTTCCTCCGTGCCCCCAGCCCAATCGGGGTCCGGGGAGCATGGAGCTGCCTCGAGATCGCTGGTGGAGGGGTATGGACCCCAGGAGCTCCTGGTCTCCCCTCCCAACTGCTTCCCTAGTTCTCTAAAGGAGGAGCAGCTTGATGCTATATCCCGTTCTTTCGGGATAGATAGGGCACTTATGTTGCTTCCGGGAGTCGGGGTGATGCCATACGACCCTCCCGAGGGGTATTTCGCCTACAGCCGGTACCATTGCATGTGCGGGGCCATTCCCCCTATCAATGCCTGGGTTGTTAGCTTCCTTACATATCTAAAGGTGGCGCCTTTCCAGCTTCAGCCCAACTCGTATGCCATCTTGGTGTGCTTATATTCTATCTTCCAGAAGAGGTACGGGCGCTCTCCATCCAACCGGGAAATCCGGTATCTATATAATCTGAGGGGCTATAGGAAGGGGTCCCCCTACATTAGCTTAGAGTCGGCCGTCTCCTTCAAGCCGGTCCTGGACCTGTACTCAAAGTACAGCATGTTCAAGAAGGAGTGGTTCTTTGTGAGGGACGATTCTGTCTCCATTCGTCGCTTCACTTCCGGATGTAAGTTAACTCTTTATTCGTAATTCCTGTCTTGATTGCAATTCCTTTCCTTATGTGCTTCTGTTTTTTGTCAGCGACAGGTGATTTTGCGGTGGTGGAGAGCGATCGCCTAGTCCATATGGCAGCAGAAGTTAAGGCTATCTCCGAGAGGGACAGGTCAGCCGCCTATCTGATCAGGAATGCTACCCTCCTAGAGTACAATTTGATCCTGCCGCACCAGTCCGTGGTTAAGCAGAGGGACACGGCCGAGGAGAAGGCTGCCAAAGCTACGGAGGGGGTCACGGTGAAGAGTGGCAAGAGAAAACCCTTCGCACAGCATCCCGTCGCGGGGGGCAAGAAGCTTAAAGAATCGGAGGGTCCCTCTCCTAGTACTTGCAGGATCATTCCGGAGGAGGAAGGTGTGGAAGAGGGCGAAGGAGGCGATGTGGGAGGAGAGTCAGAAGGCGGAGGAGATGGCGATGGAGATGGTGATGGTGATGTTGGTGCCTTAACCTCTGGGAAAGATTCTGAACTGGATGAGGCCCTCCGTCAGGCCTTCGGGGAATCGGAGGAAGAATCGGAAGTGGAAAAGGCAAAGGAGGCGGGCAAGGCTGTGGTTGGTGCCGATCCATCCCCTAAAGGCTCCTCAGCTAAGGTAACTTCGGCGGTGCAAGGTGAACTTTTGTCCTCTGTCGATTCCATTTTCGATAAGGACTTAGAAATATTTTATGGTTCACTTCCGTCCTGGAATGAGATTCAGGACTTATTGCAGTACCCCACTCCTCCGCAGGGTTTGTATAATAGACGTGCCTTCACACTTTTCTTTCTTTTTACTTAACATGTTTCCTAAATTAGGGACCATCGTACGTTCGTAACACTTGTTCTTTATTACAGGGGCAGGCCAGGTGGTTACAACATCAGACGTTCGACACCGCCTCGAACAATTCAAGTTGATGAGAGCTTCTGCGAAGCCTCCCACTGGTCGTACTGGGGACGTGGTCAAATACCGTCCTCTTCTTGGGGTCATCGAAGAGGGCATTCAGAAAAAGAAGAGGAGTCGTTCTTTATTTGAGCCTTCCCCTGGTCCGCAGCTTCCTGTTCAGCCTCCTCGTGATGCCACGGAGGAGAGTACGGAGTTTATCCCCCCCTCCACCTCCTTCCAAGAATCCTACAGTTATCCGCATAAGGCGTCCTAACGTGTCCCGTGACCCCTTTGCCGGTCATCCTGATTTAGATCCAAGCTCTCGGGATATTTCATTTGATGAGGCCACAGGTGAACACCTCCTTCCCCGCAACCCCATGGTACGAGTGTTAGACGAGGCTAAGTCTCTAGACCTTGATCTGCTTACCACTCGGGTAGTTACCATGGGAGACGAGGCCAAGGCTAATATTGATCGGGTGGCCGAGGAGACCAAGAAGTTAATGAAGTATCATGCTCAATTGGTCAAGGCCGGGGAGGAGATTGGAAGTGCTAATATTCGGTTGCGGCTGAAGGTTGCTGATCAGGCCGAACAGCTTGCCGGTCAAGCTGTTCAGATTTCTCGGCACGAGGAAGCCTCCAGGCGTCTGAAAGAGACCATGGAAAAGGCAAGTAGGGCGGAATTACGGAAGATGGAGGCCGCCTGTAAGGAGCGGATCGACATGGCCATTGCGACAGTGGATGAGGTTCGGAATGCGGATCTCGAGCAGGTAGAGGAGTTGTCTGGGAGGCTTGAGGCCGCGGAGATGGCTCAAGTTAAGTTAAAGGAGGAGATGGAGGAGATGAGGAGGTCTCTCTAGGCTGACTGCTCGAGATACCGATCAGAGAGGGATGCCGCTGTCTCCAAGTTGCAGGCTTCCGAGGCCAGGGTGAGGGAGTTCGAGGAGAATGAGGGGATGATGGACGAGATGCTGCAGGACATGTACTTCCGCACTTGGAAGGAGGGCAGCTTGTCTTGGATGGATGACTATCCCTGGGTCATGGCCAAGATATATCTTCGGGTTTTAGAGGAGGCCAGGGTCGATGCGGGTAAGGAAGGTGGAGCGGCTTTTAGCCTGGATGTGGTCACTGCTCAGTTCTCGAAAGAGGAGCAAGCGGCGGTGAAGGAGGGGATGCGGTTGCTTGCTGCGGAGGAAGAGGGTGTGCAACTGGAGGATGAAGATCAAGCGGCGGACGCTGGTGAGTCATCCTTCTCTTTTCCTTTTCTTTCTGGGTTTCCATAACTTGATCGTTTATCGTTTGTTTAATGGATTCCTCTTCTGAATTGGACAGGTGGAACTTCCGATCAACATGCTGGGGGTTCCGGCCCTGCGGCCAAATAGGCTTGGGAAGTTGGTGATGGAGTGTGGACGCAGCTGGTTACTCGTCCGGATTCGGCCGCTTTTTATTTCTTTTTTACTGTTGTTTACGTTAGTCCAAAACATTGATATGACTGTAATAACATTATTTGCAGAGAATAACTTGGTGTGATTTCATAATATAAGCTGATTTTGTTATGTTTAAACGTTGTTGTCATTTTGATGTGCTGCGTGAGAAGTATGACCATGTATATGCCTGTGATTTTAGTTGTGTTTGATGTTAAGCCTTTGCTTGAAATATAATTTCATGTTTTGCAATGCTGGTGTGACATGTGAATAAGCTATAGTTATGCATCTATGTACAAGATAAGAGAGTACCGCCCTTCATGTTTTATTTGCAGGCGGTAGTTTTGAGCATCTTTTCTAACTGATCATGAATATATCTGAGTACCTTGCCACCCAGTACGCAGGCTTAGATTCTCATGAGTGAATGCTCCCGATTCGGTTTCCTGTACTTTAGAGTTTGTTATACAGGATAGGAGAAAAGTATTTAAATGAAATGGAAATATATAAAAAGTAAAACTTCCAGTCACGGAAGGCCGTCGATGTGCTTAAGTTCATGGCAAACGGGTTTTGTAGTCACTTTCCCTAGCTGTGGGTCTTGGAGACATTTGTCACCCATCTTACGCCTCCGCGGGGAGTTTTCTTTTTTACCACAGCCGCACTTAAGACACATCGGAGCCGAGATCGCGCACGGTAACTACCCGAACCATTATGGTCCATAATCGTGGGTATTATTCGATTTACCGTGGCCGGCTAGCGTGGGTGCCGTTGGCCGTGAACTACCCCTGGCTGGCCACACCTTATGTTGGGGCTTAAAGTAGGTTCACAGTTACCGGCGAGCCGAACGCCGTAATGAACTGCCATCGGCTATAATCGGCCTTTATGATGACTTATAATCGGCTCATTACAGTTGGCTTTGAGGGCAGGCGCGAGCAATGAGTTAACCCGCAGCAGAGGGATGCTGGAGCAAAAGAGTCTCATTGGCGAGTGCATAGAATCGTAGCGTACCTGTTAGGCCTTGTCCAGATGAGGCCGTGGTGCGCCTTGAGTGGAGATGCCATAAGATTTTGTTCAATAGAAAAGGATAGAGCTTAACAAGCAGCCAAGATATAAAGGAACAAGTTAAAAAGAGACAAGATTTTTTAAAGTGGTTCGGCATGGAAATGCCTACGTCCACTGATTCTCTTTGTTAATTCACTTCATATGGGCAGTACAAGTTAAGAAAAGTATCGACGGAGGTGTCGGATGTTCCATGCCCTCTGGAACACCTCTCCGTCCACTGTTGACAAAATATAAGCTCCGTTGTGGAGGTCTTTATGAATTACATATGGTCCGTCCCAGATGGGGTCCAGTGCCCCGGGGCGCGGAAAGATTCGCCTGAGGACAAGATCTCCTTCTTGTAAGATGCGATGTTTGACTTTGGAGTTGTATAGTGCTGCCACCTTTTGTTTGTGAGCTGCTGCTTTGAGAGCTGCATCGTTTCTCCTTTCCTCAATCAGATCCAAAGACATGAGGAGGAGTTCTTCGTTTTCTTCTGGATTGTAGTGGATCCTACGATGGGAAGGAACAATAGTTTCAACAGGGAGCATTGCCTCCGACCCGTATGCCAAAGAGAAAGGAGTATGTCCCGTTGAAGTTCTGAAAGATGTGCGGTAGGCCCAAAGTGCCGTAGGAAGTTCGTCCACCCAAGCGCCTTTTGACTTTTCAAGTTTCTTCTTGATTAGGGTTTTGAGAATTTTGTTGACAGCTTCGACTTGTCCGTTTGCCTGAGGATAAGCTACTGATGAGAAGCTTTTATGAATTCCATGCTCTTGGCACCAGTCGGCGAATTCTTCGCTGTCAAATTGGAGTCCGTTGTCGGATATGATCTTGAGTGGTACTCCGTACCTGCACAGAATATTTTTGATCAAGAAGTTGATAACTTTTGCTGAAGATATTTTATTTAGGGGTTCCGCTTCCACCCATTTGGTGAAATAATCGACTGCCACTATAGCGTATTTGGCCCCGCCCCTGCCCGTTGGTAGTTCGCCAATTAAATCAATTCCCCATACAGCAAAGGGCCAAGGGCTGGTCATTTGAGTAATCTCATTTGTGGGTAGTCGAGGAATCTTGGCAAATTTCTGACATCTGTCGCATCTCTTGACGAAGTCTAAGGCGTCTTTGTTTAGTGTGGGCCAGTAATATCCATATCGGAGTATCTTTTTCGCTAGAGTCTGCCCTCCAGTGTGATCTCCGCAACTTCCTTGATGGATGTTGTATAAGATTTCCTTGGCTTCCCTTCCAGCGACGCATCTAAATAAGGGGCTAGAGAAGCCACGCTGATAGAGGATGCCTTCTTGTATTGTGTAGTGGGGAGCTTTCCTCAAAATTCTCCTGACTTCGTCACGTTTGTCTGGTAGTGTGCCGTCCTGCAAATATTTCCGGATAGGAGTCATCCAAGTTGCTTCTTCAATTGCAGTTATCAGATTCACTTGTTCAAAACTTGGGGCTAGCTGCCTTGAGATGGCTAGTGCTCCGGAAATGGTGCTATTCATCATACTAGCTTGCTTTGCTAGTTCATCGGCCTCTTGGTTATCTTCTCGAGGAATGTGTTTGATTAGATAATGGTCCAATTGGTCGAGCAGCAGTTTGGTTTTCTTTAGATATGCTGTGAGTCATTCTCCTCGTGTCTGGAATTCTCCTAGTACTTGGTTTACGATAAGTTGAGAATCACTATAAAGACATAAAGAATTGACTCCAATTTCTAAGGCAAGCTCCAACCCCGCTATTACTGCCTCATACTCCGCATCGTTGTTAGTGGCCGCGAATTCCAACCTTAATGCATAGTACAGCTTTCTTCCCCTGGGGGTGATTATCACAATACCTGCCCCCGAGCCTTGTTCGTTTGATGCTCCATCTACAAAGAGGTTCCACTTGATGTTTTTTGCTATTTCAAACTGATCCTTGCCTTCGTTGGTGGTGAATTCGGCAATGAAATCGGCCAGGGCTTGCCCCTTGATAGCAGTGCGAGGATGGTAGGTGACGTCATACTGACTTAGTTCAATGCACCATTTGAGGAGTCGTCTAGAAGTGTCGGGACGATGGAGCACCTGTCTTAGTGGCTGATCGGTTTGAACTCTGATGGAGTGAGATTGGAAGTAGTGTCGTAGTTTTCGTGACGCGATCAATAAACAATATGCCAATTTCTCAAGTTTAGGATATCTGGCTTCTGCCCCTGTAAATCTCTTACTTATAAAGTACACCGGGCGTTGTGTGCGGTCTTCTTCTCTTACCAGGGCAGCGCTTAGAGCATGAGATGATACAGCGAGGTATAGGTATAGCTCTTCGCCTTCGTTTGGAGTTGAGAGTACCGGTGGTTTCTGAAGGTGTTCGATCAGGTTAAGGAAGGCTTTTAAGCATTCATCGGTCCACTCGAACTTTCCTTTGTCTTTCTTGAGAGCTTCGAAGAAAGGGACGCACTTGTCAGTTGCTTTGGAAATGAATCGGCTTAGGGCGGCTACCTTTCCGTTTAAGCTCTGCATTTCTTTTCGGGTGGAAGGTATCCTTATTTCTTTTAGAGCCCGGATTTGTTCAGGGTATGCTTCAATTCCTCTGGAATGGACAATGAACCCTAAGAATTTTCCCGATGACACTCCGAAGGAGCACTTTAGAGGATTCAGCTTCATTCCATATCGGCGAAGTACCTGAAACATCTCGCTCAGGTGGCTTACATGATCGTCGGCTTTCCTGGACTTTACCAACATGTCATCCACATATACTTCCATAGTTCGTCCTATTAATTCCGCGAACATCTTGTTGACGAGGCGCTGATAGGTGGCTCCGGCATTTTTGAGTCCAAAAGGCATGACTTTGTAATAATATAATCCCCGGTCAGTGATGAAGCTAGTGTGGTCTTGATCGGGAGCGTGCATGGGAATCTGGTTGTATCCGGAGTATGCGTCCATAAAAGATAAAAGTTCATGCCCGGCAGTGCTGTCCACAAGTTGATCGATTCGGGGGAGCGGGAAGCAGTCCTTCGGGCAAGCGTCATTTAAGTTGGAGAAATCAATGCATGTTCGCCACTTCCCATTAGCTTTCTTTACTAGTACCGGGTTAGCTATCCACTCGGGGTAGATGGCTTCTCGTATGAAGTCATTAGCAAGTAGGTTCTTTACTTCCTCGTCGAGGGCTGCTGATCGTTCTGCTCCCATGCTTCTCTTTTTCTGCTTTATCGGTGCCCTGGTGGGATCGATGTTCAGCATGTGGCATGCTATGTCTGGGGAGATTCCTGTCATATCAGCATGTGTCCACGCAAATACATCTAAGTTGTGGCGGAGAAAGTCGACGAGTTGGTCCTTCAATTCTGTTTTTAGCTGAGATCCTATTTTTAATAGTCTGTTTGAATCATGTTTGTCTACAGATACGAATTCCATGGCCTCTGCAGGCTCAGCGGTAGCCTCCTCCTCCTTATCCCTGGGGTCTAGTTCATTGAAAGGATCGCTGGTGTATCGAAGAGGAGGGGCTTTCTTTACTTGCTATGCTTCCAAGCTTTTCATGCAGAGAGTAGTCTCTGCATCTTTCCCTTTATTCTTTCTATGGTTATTGCGAAGTTCAGTTACATAGCAATCTCGAGCGGCGTCTTGATCTCCTTCAACTTCTCCTATTCCGTCATCTGTTGGGAATTTCATCTTTACGCACCACGGGGCTAGGACAATTTGGAAGTCAGACAAGGCCGGTCTTCCTAAGAAGGCGTTGTAGGCCGAGTGGTTTTCTATTAGTACGAACGTTTGTTTTCGTACAACGGAGCGGGGATGACTTCCTATTTCGACGAAGAGGTCAAGTTGCCCGAGGGGCATTTTCGCATCTCCAGTGAAACCGTGCAGGGGTTTGTTGCAGGGAGACACATCCTTCATTGACAGCTTCATTTTGTCGAAAGCATGCTTGAACAGGATATTTACGGAGCTTCCTGTGTCTATTAGAATTCGGAAAACTTTAGCTGGACCGAACCAGGCAGAGATGACCATGGGATCCATATGCGGGTACTGTCTTCCTTCTAAATCACGCTTACTGAACACGATGTCCTCACTCTCTTTCCGTTTCGGGTGGCGTTCTTCCATAATGGAGTTAACATAGCCTTCAGCATTTCTAAGTGACTTGCCGTATCTTTCCATCTCTGCCCAGCTTCTGTCGGCGATGTGTGGTCCTCCCGAGATGGTATGGACCACTATCTTCTCTTTACTAGAGCCATTGGTGTTGCGATTCCGTCCGCTTACTTCTGGGAGGGGTCGCTTTGAGCTCTCATTGGCAGGAGTTGGAGTCCTGTTCTGACCTTTCACATAGCGTTCCAGCCTTCTTCTCCTGATGTGTTCTTCGATCAAGTCCCGGAGATGGTGGCATTCATTGGTGTCATGTCCGTGGGATTCGTGGAAGCGGCAGAACTTTCCAGACTTGAGGGCGTTATCAGATTCTTTCTTGTGCGGGGGGCGCTTGTATCCGAGTTCGCCCTGAGTGGCTAGATAGATGTTTTCGATGGTTTCATTCAAAGGAGTGTAGGATTCAAATCTTGGTCCTGGTCGATATTGGCATTTTTCAACCTTCTTGCCCCCAGCATTGTCTCTAGATTCATTTCTTCGAATGTCCTTGGTTGCAGCGGGAATCTTGTCCGAAGTTGTCTTACCTTGTTGCCCTGACTGCCTCTCAGTGGCGGCGTCTTCAAGTCTCATATACTTTCCAGCTTCATGGAAGAAATCAGGTAAAGTAGCTGGTTTTTCCTTAGTTAGTCTTCTTGCGAACTTGGTATCTGGATGTACACCGCTACAGAGGGCCATTAGGGTGAGTTTCTCATCGGCATCTTGGACTGCGGCCGCTGCGGCGTTGAACCGAGTTAGATATTATTGCAGTGTCTCTCCGGATTTCTGTTTAACATTGGATAGAGAATAAGCATCCTTGGGTTGTTCTACATGGATGCGGAACTGGCTAATGAACCTTTCTTTCAACATCTCCCATGAGCTGATAGATCCTTGGGGTAGATGGCAGAACCAGGAGGTAGCTAGATCTGCTAGGAATAGCGGAAAGCATTTACACAGCACCCATTCTGTTGCTCCGCTCATGAGCATATGCTGGGTGTATCTTTGTAAGTGTACGATGGGGTCGGAAGTTCCCTTGTAAGGTTCCATGGTTGGCATTTTCCATTCCCGGGGGGTGATGGCAGTTTCGATATTGCGGGTAAAGGGGCTGATGACCCTAGCGCCTATTCCTCGATCCCTTTGCTCCCGTTGGACGCATTCTCTGAATAGTCGTGCCATTCTTTCATCAGAATTTGGAGCGGATAGAAATGAACTTGGTTCTTCCCTGCGAGATCGGTCTCGTCCAGATGACCTGTAGGGATGGTATAGTCTATCACTTCTGACGTGATCCAGTGGTTGTCTCTGGTTGCTCGGATGCATGCTAGGACCAGCTACAGTTGCCCCCTGCCTTGATCTTCCCCTGCGGGGTTCTGTTTCGAGCATTTCCATGGGGTCAACTTCGGGCTGGGTTCTAGCTCGGCTCCGTTCAGCGGGGTTTCTATGATTAGGTGGCATGACTGGCTCAGCCACATCCGACCCTCGCCTGGCGCCTCCCCCACTGGGTTCGGTTCCAAGTGCTTCATCGAGTCGGAGTTCGGGCTGAGTCCGGGCGCGGCCCCTATCATTGTTGTTCCTGTTGATGGCTTCCTCGAAGAGGGAAGACCTTTGCTGTCTCCGAGATCCTCCAGATTGAGATTCATCCCATGATTCAGTGTTGCGGTTGGATTCTTCGACATCCCTCAAGCGTGACATGAGTTGGTTCACCAAAGCTTCTTGTTGGGATGCGAAGCGGTTAGTCACTTCCACCACAACTCTGTCTAGGTCTGCTCTAGTGATTACTGCCGGTTGTTCCGCGGCAGGGGCTGTTGGAATTGCCTGGTCTACATGTGGCACTGCTGCTGTAGTGGGATGGTTCTCTTGATCTGGATCTACTGGATTTGGAGCGCTGCTAGTTGCGGCGTTCTTTCCCTTGTTGGCGTCTTTTCTTGGCCTGGAAGTCATGTTTCCTAGGCAATGAAAGGTGCTATTGGGAAAGAAGGTTGAATGAGGGAAGCTGAAGCTTCGAGTTCGAAGTTCTCAGTGAAAGCACCAAAAATGTTTGCACAAAAAATGGGCAAACACCTCCAAGTCGTGTGATTTAGTTGATTTTATGTGATTCTTAATGATTTAGATGAGTTATGTAAATATGAAAAAGGCAGGGGCTGAAATGTAAAAGACACGCAGATTTATAGTGGTTCGGCCAGAACGTGCCTACGTCCACTTTATATGTTATTATCTTCTTTTTTCAGATTACAAGTACAATGCTTGGTGTACAAGTGTATGAAAGTAGTTTGAAAGTTCCTTCCGTGCTTGAGCTCTCAAACTTGTCTGCCATTGTTGTACCCCTGCCCCTCTATTTATAGAGTAAGGCTGGGGGCAGGGGTCCTGAATGTATATAGCTGCTGGTGGGCCCGGGCTGAAGCAATCTGGCCTGGTAGTTATCTGGTTCGGCGAGGCCTCATTTGGCAAGGAGCTTGGACCGGTGGTAGGAGTGGTCCGGTGGTAGGTGTGTATTCGGTAGTGAGACGGTTCGGTAGGTGGGTAGGCGAAGCTTGGTTCGGTGCTTGTTTGGACCGGTTGTGGAGAAGAGGCTATGGTCCGGTGGCATGTTGGTTCGGTGGTATGTTGAGGAAAGTGTGGTTCGGTAGTGAAGCGGAGATGGTTTGGTTCGGCAGTGGTCTCTGGACCGGTTGTTTGGTGGAGGACCGGATGAGGTTTGACCGGATGAGAATGCCGGATGAGCTTATGCCGAGTGGGAATGCCGGATTGACTTCCATGCTTGTATCGAGCCATGTGTTTGCCGAATGATGTGGTTGCGAACCCGGGTGAAACTGTGATTCCTTGGTCTCGAGATCTTCTGGGTGAGAATTCGCCCAACAACTCCTTGACTTGAGAAGTTCTTCATGTGTCACCTCCAAGGTATGCCAAATTTCCTGTGCAGTTTCACAATGAGAAATTCTATTAAATTGAGTCTTATCAAGAGCACAGATCAAAGCGTTCATTGCTTTGGCATTAGTAGTTTTTAATTTCTTATCGTTAGCATCCCACCTGTCCTTAGGTTTAGGAATCTCAGTACTACCAACAGTTATAGTGGGAGGTTTATAACCAGTTTCAATAATATCCCAAACATCATAATCAATAGAACTAAGATAAATACCCATCCTAACTTCCCAATAAGCATATTCATTTCCATTAAACATGGGTGGCCTAGCAATAGATTGCCCCTCAGAAAAAGCATTATTTGGTGGATTCATGACTCTAGAGTTAAATAAAAATACTAGGCTCTGATACCACTTGCAGGATCTGGATTAACCCTAGAAGGGGGGTGAATAGGGTTATAGCAAATTTTCTCGAATTAGACTGCAGAGAAGTAAATATGCTGAAAAATAAATCACACACAAAATTTACCCAGCTTCGGCAAACCCTGCCTATTGCTGCATTCCCAGATTTCTATTAAAATTAAACAGTCTCCCGGTTACAAACACTCTAACAGACTCGCAAACCCTGCTACCGCATTAGAGTTTTGCAAACTCGCAACCCCTGCTTACTGAACTAATTCTAACTAGACAATCAGACACAACCTAAAACCTAGGTGGTGATTTACCAAGATTTGATTCACAATTTTCAAAAGAAAATATAAAAGACAATAATTTAAAGACAACAAAATAAATAACCCTAAACCCTAATTTAATTAAAAAACTAAAAGCCTTCTAAAAATATGACCGGCCTAAAGTAAAAAAAGAGATTTTTATTCCCTTTTCTTTTAACTCTTCGGCTCGTTCCTTTTTCCTGTGCTGTTGATAATGGCGGCCGTTGTTCTTCTCGTTCCTCCTGATTAAAATTAGGGCTTTCGTCCTTGCGCTTTTTTTTCCAAATAAGGGCTTTTGCGAAGCTCCGATGCTAATTCGATCGTTGCGATTTAGCCTGGCTCGATTGATTTCGTGTTGCTTTCTTTGGTTGCTTCGATGAGTTCGATTATTGCTTCGGTAAGAATTTTCTCTCTGATGCTTGTATTCGAACTCTTATGTTTATGCCGATGATGATTGGGGCATTTTATAGGGTTCGTTACCCTTATTTTCCATTCGTCTGATTGCTTTGAAATTTGTTGCTTTGGCCGTTCGATTATTGTTGGATGATTGTGATTTATTATGACTAGTTTACAATCGTATATACTTGAAATACTCGATCAACTTGATTTGTAATTCTCGGCTTTGAATTTTGAGATATTTTGATTTCCACCGGCTTTGACTTGGTTTTAAAATATTTCGAAGTTGATTTCTTTTGTGATAATATTTGACTGCGGCTTCTGATTTTGAATTGGTCGTTGATCATCTTGACTTGGCTTGAACTTTGCATTGAGTACATATGATGGCATTTTGGTTTACCACATGCTGCTTGCTTTAGTCCCGGCCTGAACCATTGCATTTTATACATACGTATATGCTTACTGTCTTTGTACCTGTGCATATATGTTTACTGTTCGAGTTCATTGTTTAGTTGATTCATTGATGCATTGCCTTTGTGGTCTCCACTTTTATATAGTCTGCACATGTTACTTATATCACTTGATGTCTTAATTTGGTTGTTGCAGTCAGTGTTGCATTGAGTTAGTGTATTTATTTTCATTTGCTTCGAGACAGTGATCATTTATGGCATAGTTTGTATTCTCTGTTTGATGAAGTATTACCTTGAGCTTCTAGCATGTTGACTGTTGCTTGATTTTCCTGTTGAGACCTCTGCACTGTCCCTTGTACTTGATTCACCTGATTACTGCTGTGTCTTGTTCATCTGGTTTTGTTTGCATTGTTGGTTCATCACTTCGTTCCAGTTTGATACTGTGTTGCATTTGATCACTTGTCTCATATCTTATGCTCGAGCTCTGTCCATACTTGCCCAGTTTACATAGATGCTCGGCTTGTTCATTTTGTTCAAGTGTACTTGTCTTTATTCTGACCATGTTGGCACTGGGTTATTGTTGTCTTTGCATTGCTATGCATACTTGTATTCATGTGCCACTGTTTGGTTGATGTGCATGTGCTTGTATTTCCAGTGTTGCCACTGTGTTTCATTTGCATAGCTCAGTGGTGCACTTGCTTGGTCATTTTGTACTTCTGGATGGAGCTGTGCATACGAGTTGGCGAGGCAGTGCACACGTGTATAAATGTACACATGTGTATTGCAGCCACTCATGATTACCTATCCCTGTAGCGTTATCAAATGTATATATCTATGTGCATGACTTTGTGATGAATTCAAATGTGAATGATGACGAACAACCCAAATAACTGAGGCAAATCATATTTTCAAAAAATCATATTTCATTTTATATTGCAAAAATATTTCTTTTTTAATTTTACTGCGTTAGTGAGTATTTTTGCAGATTGCTCAGATGCTGGATTCAAACTGGAATGCAGTTGAAGACAAAATACGACTGTGAGTGATATGTAGTGAGGTTATTAGTGTAAATTGAAATCGTGATGTATTCAAAATTGTATATGTATAGTGAGAGCTTGAATTTGTAGTATTCAAGATTGTAATAAATATTTGTTTGAATAAAAATTCTGTTTGAATTCAAAATCTGTGTTATTCATTTTATTCAACAAATATTTATTTAATCTATGAAAAATAAAATAGTACATTAACAAATACATTTAACTGAATGTATATATGTTTATTATCATCAAACAAAAATCATATAAGCGCAAAGCGCATATTCAACACAACTATCATCCAACTCACACCCAACAAACCAACCTCTATCCAACAAACCAATCTCTATCCAACAAATCCATAACCAAATCAATATTAATTCATTTCTCATTAATATTGAATGGATCGGTTTTCAATTTAAATCACATTTGATTCATTAACATTGCATTTTTTTACTAACATTCGTTTATTCAAATTTAGTTAGTTTACATTCACTAATTTACATTCAAGTTAGTTCACTTTCGGTTCAAATCAAATTCAGTTCTATTTAAATTCACTTAACTTCCAATTCGAATTCAATTATTTAGCTTTCAATTTTATTAATTCAATTCCATATGAATTTCTATACAATAAACTAACATCCATCTAACAACCAATGTATATCCAACATTACTAAATTTATTTTCTTTATTTTCATCATTCATATTTACTTCATTACATTCAATTTATTCACATTCAATTTGGATTGAATTCTAGTATTCATCCTAATCACAATTCTATATAACACTTCCAATATTATTATTGATTCACCACTTCTTAGCTTAAGTTTTATTCAATTCTTAACAACAACATTTCTAATGCTGATTCATTTTACAAATAAAGTTGAATTTCTTTATATAACTCAAATTCATATTCATTTAACTACTTCATTTCATTAACTTCTTATTATCTAACTTTACTTTGCATATTCATTTTGATACCAAATTCACTCCATTCAACCTTACTTAAGTTAAATTCCTTTCCAAACATCATTTACTTTTACTTTCACTATACAACTTATGTTCACTTCTAATTTAATTCAAATTCTATTTTATTTAACTACTTAAGTCAATTTCATATCACTATTCAAATTCAAATTTTGTTTTTCTTAAAAAAATTGTTTAACCAATTTAACTATTTGGTTTTACTTACATTTTTCATTTTATAAGTTATACAACTTATTTATTCAAACTTCCAAATTCATATTATATGATGATCACTTTCCACTTAAGTTTAATTTTCATTTCAATAACTTATCAAATATGGTTCAATTTATTTAACTTTACCAAGTTAAATTTTATTATTTCACATTATGAGTCCAAACTCATTTTACTTATATCTATCAATTCCAACTTTGATTTTAAATTAAAATTAATTTATCACAAAAAAACTTAAATTTTTATTTACTAATGGTAGCAAATTAATCACATAGGAACTCGAAAATGATACTGATGATGCTGTAGTCACCATCCTTATTATTCCCCAGTAACAGTAGTGAACTTAGTGCTTCAAATTCTTTTAAAAAATTCTCCTTATATTTATAAATCTTTACGTATATAATTTCACTATTTTACCTTTCTTATATAAAATCATTTCAAAATTTATTTATCTTACTTAGATTTATAACAATATAATTTCTTTAACTTTTGAAAAATAACTTTCAAAATAAACGGGATTCAAATTTCAAATTCTTAGCTTAAATTCATTTTCATTTACAACTCATATTTATAAATATTTCATTTAGTTTCATTTCTTATATATAAGATTATTTTACAATTGTAAATCATATTAATTATAATTCCATACTTTATAATTCATTTGCTTATATAATTTCATTCTTTTACAATTGTTGTGTTTATTTAGATTATTCAAACAACTTTTATTAACTTATATATATATTTACATTTTCAAACAACCAAAATTCAATTTATTTACACTTTAATGATTCGTGAAAAATTGTTTCTTTATATATAAAATATAATCAAGGTAAAATTATTCCATTTACCCAATTTAAAATAATACTATGTTGACTTGCCTTGTTTAAGTGTTTAGAAATCCTTATCGATGATATGGTGTCCCATATACCGACCAAAATTCACAAACAGCTCAACGGAGAAGAAAACACAATACAAAACAATTTTATAATCACTAATAAATACGCTCTCATATATATAATACACTCAAACTCAATCTAGGGTGCTACTGTCCCTCTCTATACTGAGTGAACATCAAAGCCTAGGAATACACAAAATCTAAGCTCGTATACTAGCTGCAACGAACCAAAAATCCGTACCCCTAGAATCGACAATAACCCACACATGTCCGATCCAAAAAGCACAGACTGACGGAAAGTCAGGAGAAAGAAAAGGAAAGAGAAGAAGAGAAGAGAAGAGAAGAAAGAGAGAAGAAAAGACAAAATAGAACAAAACAGAATCTCACATCGCAGTGGAAACATATAATATCATATCAATGATCTTTACAAAATAAAAATTGTATATATATGTACGTCAATCAGAGTACAACAATCAATCACAAATTATCAGCCTAGATAGTTAAATAACCCGTCATAGTAGATAATCAATAATCAAAAAAGATATGTGTATACAAGATGAAGATCTCCAGCTCTCCTACTGAAGCTCTATAAGCACCTAATCTAAACCTGTAAATATACTGGTCAGACCAGAGCATTGAAAGGGAAAATTTTGACTATGCTATTCATCCGAAAAAATTTCAAACTCCAAACTAAGCATGGCGCATAGCGTTTATAATGTTTTACCCATATTCCGAACGCAATGGAATATATATCGAGAGCCAATTCGATCGTATTTGGAATATAGGCTTTCCGAATCGAATATTTAAATTTAAAATTCACTTAAACAGATTTCTATGCGTTTTAGCTTGCCCCGGACAAACTGTAAATCCGATTGAAAAGAAATTTGAAATCTACGATAATATAACATTACGGATCCAATGAAACTGGTTCTGTCGAATCTGAGAGTATTTGAAAAACGACTAATTTTACATGTTTTTTAAATATTAAAATATTCAATTTCTGTAATTTAACTTTTGATTCAATTTTACAAGTTTTCTAACAATCATTATAATTCAAATGGAATTTAATTCAACATTGTAAATCATTTTCATTCACATAAAATTCAAGTTCCAATTATTTATCCAATTTCAAATATTAAATTAACAATTTAATTATCCAATTAAATCCTTATATTTTATATATAAGTTATTCATCTTATAAAATGAACTTTTGAATATTTAAAATCAATTAAATATCCGAACTTCAAATGACTGAAATTCTGGAACGTTACAATTCCTTTATGGATCTTTCGACTTTTGTCGAAAGGTTTGCCACTCTTATGCTTTCACTAACCTTTCGACTTCATCGAAAAGTTTTCCTTTTATAACCTTTGTGATCCTTTCGACTTTGTTGAAAGGTTTGTTTTTATTTGAACATTGCCGAGAGCTGCTTTTCATTCTTTGCTGACTTCTAAGTGTTGCTTTCTTCATAGCACCTTTCGACACTGACGAAAGGTGTCCTTGAAGTGCCTTAACCGTTCTGAAAAGCTTACTAAGCTTTCAAAAAGGTTACTTTGGATCGAAACCTTTATTTTCTAAAGGTTTGGAGTATACTTGAAAGGAACGCTATTGATTGCTTTCGAAAGGGGCTTTGAAGTCATCATTACTTTCCCATCTATGTCAAAAGTCGACTGTGGCAGAAGGTTCTGTTTGTTTTCATCCCAATCGAAGGCTTTGCACTATATGAACAATTATACTCTTTGAACATCCTTTTTAAGTCTTCCATGATAAATTGGATCAGCTCTTCATTGATGTGCACATTTTTACTACTATATTTTATCGAATTAAATTAAATAAATAATCATATTGAGTATTTTAACATGTTTAAACCAAAATTAATTTTTTTTTCAAATCATCATTTATTCATCTTCATTAGAGGCAAAATAGTCATTTTTTTGTTTTAATTAATTTGAGACAATTCACTTACACATTTTATTTTTATTTATAGGAAAATTGATGGAAATTAGAAGAGGCTTAATGTATTCATATGTGCACACAAGAGAAGGAAGCAAATTAAGATGGAAATAACTCATTTCATGCATACCCACTTACCATGATCCCCTCTTAAGAGCTAATATACATGATTAAAGCTACATGCACATCTAAATGGAGGATTATGCTAATGCAAATGATTACTTGGAGGTTACATTTCCTAAGAGGATAGTTAGGGTAGTTCCCAAAAAATAAATTAGGGTTTTCAAACATGTATAATACCACTTATCTTTGTAACGACCCGAAATTTTCGGTCCTGAAAATTCCACATAGTTAGGGAAAAGAAGGAAAAAGAAAGAAGAAGAAACAGTAACAAATCACATAAACCTCACACTCGCAGTGGATCAAAATATAATATCACATAAATAACAGTTTTACAAAGAAGAACTGTATCAGTACGCTTATATTTTTATACATCAGAGTTACAACCATTACCAATCACTGGATAGTTTAAAACAACATGTCCTAGTTATACAATAATATGTCACAGCGGGAAACACTCCATACGTTCCTGCCCTCCAGCTCGTCTCTTGAGCTCTAGAACATCCTAACCTGAAAATCTGTAATACTAGGTCCGACGCGAACATTACATCAAAGTAACAACCGCGTGAGGCTGAAAACCAGCGTGAGTAAACCCATCTAACAAGGAATGCAAACCATACAACTTATATAAACCCGGGTAACTCATATCAATTTACAAATTCACAAATTGGTTATAGACAATGCTTATTTCACACATCAATCTCTAAGTACCAAAACTTAGATTAATTAGTCCAATTTACTTAAATCATTCCATTTCGGCCTATTAATTTCACATATCAATCTATAAAGAATCACTGTATGTGACAAATCGAAGTGGATTTGGGTATTTACTAATACCTGACCCTGGTCTCTTCGATTTCAATACCATCATAATTCAGTTACTCAAGTGAAATACCATTTGATTTTAAATACAAGATGTCACAGTTTTAAACCAACATACTATATCACAAAGCTTCACACATCGCATACTAGAGATATCAACAAATCTAAGTCATACAATAACATTCAATCATTCATAAGCAAGATTAATCAATTCCCACCATCTTTAATTAATTTAGTCATCCGCAAATGAATTAAATTAATTACTTCAGTTACTTTTAAATCCTACTTATTAATTAATTACAAACCAATTATTTAATCACCCAATAATTATCCATCTAAATTAATCACCCTTGATTAATTATACTTTAATTACATTAAGTAATTAGCCACAAATTAATTATCCTTAACCATTTACAGTATAATAATTACTCAAATTAATTATCTTATAACCACTTACATTGATTAATTATCCTTTAATTAATCACACTCTTTAATTTACTAACCCTTAATTAATTTCCTTAATTAATCAATCCTTTAATTAATTAGACAAAGCAATTAATCCTTAATTAATTCCATTAAGTAATACCCTTTTTATTACTTCATCAAGTAATTATCCCCTTGGTTGATTATCCTCAATTAATTAACCTTTGATTATTGATTAATTAATTAACAAATTTAATCCTTTAATTACCTATATTAAGAAATCATATTTTAAGTAATTAATATCTAATCATTAATTAACAACCTCTGATTATTTAATTAATAATCTTTAATTACAAATTAATTAACCTCAAATTAATTACTTATGTCCCTTAATTATCAATTAATTGTTCCTTAATTATTAATTAAATAATAAATCATTTATCTTAATTATCTTCTTGATTTTCGTTTAAAATCTCACTTAATAACCTTAGAAATCAAATATATCATTACCTATTGATTAACTTAAACTTTAATTAAAATTGATAAACATAACACTAATCTTAATTAACTAACTATTTGATTACATGATTAATTAATTTTAAAGACAAATGCGGATTAATTTAATTAATAAATTCCTCAACTTAAAGTAACAACATTAATTAATCAATCATTATTTAAAATAGTTTAAAGATAACTATTTTGAATTTGACTTAGTTAAACTTAAAAACTATGGGTATAAAACATTAAACCGAGAAAATTCTAGGTTACTCGATTAGGTGCCGAAGTTTCTCAAAATTTTCTCCCGAGCTTCCTCTTCTCTTCTTTTTTTACTTAGTTTAAATTTTTAAATCTATTAAAAACTTTACCCATTTACATGCTAACTCCTAGCATACAAACATGAAGTTGAACCCGAACCAAAACATCAATTTCTCGAGACGAAACACGAGGCACTGCTTCTTCACGAAACACAGCAATTCAAACCAAAACTACTGACACCCAAACCATCATGCACATGCACCGATGGACCAGCGCTCTCCGACCATTTCCAAGAAATTGATCAGATCAATGATGACCACCACAAACCCTCAGGCCATCCAGAACCCTGAAACAACATCACACCTAAAATCGAGTCATTCGAGTATCTACAGAGCCATATCGCTCATCGGAAACCACCACGAATCGCCGCCCATAAGACGCCAGAGACCCCGTAACTCCTTCCATAGCTACCCCACCAATCATGCATCGAATCCTCTTGGACCGGTCAAGTCCGATCCTATATCGACGACAAAAATCCTTTTTAAAACTTCGACCACCAAGCTGGCCCATTGAACCCTAAAATGTTGCCGACCAATCACTCTGTCGAATAAATAAATACCTGACTATTTTTCCCATGATCCCTGCCACTCGACCCTACTTCAACGACGAGCTCAACCACCCCCATTACCCCTATCGTCGGAATTTGGTTGAAACACCAGAGGCATTCAACTCGAAAATGCTCGACATCCACTAACTTAAAAATCACCATATCACTATTAAAATTCATCAATTTCATAGAAGAATTCGATTATACAATCAAAACTTGTAAATTCGAAAATTAATTTTTTTTGACAATGACTTGTTCTTTAATGTAATATTTGGTTTCCTGTGATACTCACTAAACATTTTACTTGAATCAAATCTTACAATTGAGGTTGCTCACATACAAAACCTTTTACTCAGAGATCAAGACCCAAAAGAAAACATTTAAGTGGAAGATTTGAATTTTTAAAACAGGTCTAAAACTTGAAATGATTTAAATAGAGGTATGCCTGCCTGTTCCAGTTATGAACACAGCCAATAAGACACACACACACACACATACACACACACACACACACATATATATATATACACACACATATAAATCATTTTTAACAACATGCATGACATAGATCATATCATACTAATCACATGCATTTTCATAAAATCACAAAGTAAAATCTGTTTTTTTAAAAGAGAATTTACTCACCTGCATATGCTTTGATCAGAGAAGCAGTTTTGATTTTGAACTTTGCTTTAAGTATTTGATTTATTTCAGATCTGGGATTTTTTTTTTTTTTTGCTTACTTGAATCTGGATTTGCCTTGATCTGAGTTTGGATTTGAGTTGTGTTGAGCTTCAGATTTCAGATTGCTAAAGCTTGATGTTTTGAATCCTTTGCTGTTTATAGGTTTGCTTCATTTTTTTTAAATTTCCAGGTTTTTGAAAAAAAATGGAAAC
The DNA here is from genome assembly GCA_030765085.1 of Allium cepa. Classification (NCBI taxonomy): domain Eukaryota; kingdom Viridiplantae; phylum Streptophyta; class Magnoliopsida; order Asparagales; family Amaryllidaceae; genus Allium; species Allium cepa. The sequence goes on from CM060929.1 coordinate 34,028,503, forward strand.
CTGTTTTTTTTTCTTAAGCCTTTGTTACTTAAAATTCAAAAGAAAATAAAGTTTTTTCCACTTGTTTTTTTCTAAGCTAACACTTGTTAACCTTATGTGCTATAAAGCTTACATATGTTAATTTGTGTGTTAAAATATTTACACTTGTTTTATTTAGAAATCTTTATATTCAATTTCTATTTAGTTAATATTTTCCTTAGTTTATATTTAGAAAATATTTTTAAGAGAAAATAATATAAAACAAATTTTATACAAATAAAATCATATATTATTTTTAAATCCAATTTACCTTAAGATGTTTATCTTTAGAATTCCAAATTCAAATTCAAATTCAACTTAAAATCACTCATATAAATATATATATTTTAAACAAACACAAATTTAATTTGTAAATAATAATTCTATTTAAAATCCATTTATATAAATAAAAATAACACATTGTTATTGTTTTGGAAACAATAATTTTACCAATTTTAAATAATTATAAAGGAGATTATCATATACATATCTATCCAATATTTAAAACCCAGCATTATTATAATTCAGATTCTTATATATATATTCAGATATATTTCAGAATTTCATTTGTTCAATTTACAAATAAGTATTTTAATAAAATTAATTCTATTAATTTCCAATTAATAGATGCCCAAAAATTCAGGTTATCACATTCCTTCCCCTTTGAATCTTTTTGTCCTCGAAAAGGAACGAAGCCAGAATTTATTTAATACTTAAAATCATATAAATTTTCTTTGATCATTTTTAAAACACTTTAAAAAAATCTATATAATATTACTGAAATAGATTTTATAAAAATCCTTTTTATAACTCGATGTCTCCAACAGTCCATCCTTGTTCTCACAGAAATTCGGTCATATGGTGATCAGGCATATGACTGAAAATCTATAAGTACTTAGCAGATCCATTTTCAACACCCAGTTGAAATATTTGGAAAATAATTTTACTGAAAATAGAGAAAACATTTTTGAAAATAGAGGAAATGTCTTTGGTGAGAATGCTCTGGAAATCATCACTCCCATCATGGTCGCAGTTAACCCGATGGTTACGTTGTCGTCCCAACAAAATCCATAGATAACTGTAGGCCTCCGCACCCCTCGATTACACCATGAAACCCGCTACAGATCGCAGCTACAGCTGGGTTACGTTGCTATCACAGAAAAAACCCATATAACTGTAGGCCTCAGCGCCCTCGAATTCCGCTGCCAAATGAATGAAACTTCTCCACTCCACTCGACCATAGATCGCAGTCTACCGATGTTGTGTTGCCTTCCCGGCAAAATCAAATGTAGACCGTTGACACTCACCTCCACACGATTTCCGCTGTGGTCCATAGTAGATCGCAGCGACGTCGAGTTACACTATCGTCACCGCATAACCCAAATGCCCACATAGGCATCAGCGCCCTCGACTTTCGCTATCCAATAATCCTTAGGAACTAGTTTGTTCGGACTCCTCACAGGATCAACTTTAGAACCCCCCTTAGGGTTCAAGGCAGCACCACCCGGTGGCATTCTTGAGAAGTTCATTTCAAGGGAGCGCCTTTTCCCCAGACCATTATCAAAACACTTTATACTATACACATATAGTATCTTTCAAATCATAAACCTAGTATGATCTCATACAAAGCTCCTTTACACAAAATCGATTATCCCAAAATCGATAATTCTCAAACTAGGCTATTCAAATTCCAATACTGATTTTACCCAAAAATCAAAAGCCTTTCCAAATCCAAAGGTTCCCAAAACCTTTTTCCAAAATCGTCATAAGATCCTTTATATTTATATACATACAGATATATATAATTTTTTAAAACTTTGGATCATTTCAAACTTGTATAAAACTCCTTTTATACTACAAATACTTTCAAAAACCCTTTCATTCTGGCTAGATTCTACAACGGGAGATTTATCTTACATAACAAAAATATATAACTTTCTTTATTCAAAATCAAATATTCAAATTTGATTACTCTTTCCAATATCAATTTCATTCAAAACTATACGATGTACACTTATCATCCGTACGCTATACCAATCTAATCGCTTACTCAATCACACAATTTCACTTCCGAACTAGTATCGTCCATCTGACTTCCTAATGCGGACTCGGATCTGGTTTCTTGATCAAAAACCGTCATTCTCCTTGCATAGGCAAAACTATGATAGAGAATATCCAGAACCAATCAACAACCCATATCCAGGTTCGCCGTCGAAAATTGAGTGAAAAATCCCAACTCGGGTCGATATAACTATCTCGAAATTCTGTGCTCGAATCTGGATCAAATCGCTATGTGAATAGAATAATATACGTACATACTACGCATTTATCCTCATTGATTATTAACCAAATCAATCTCCTTTTTCTATTCACATTCACCTTAATTTTCATTCACTTATCCACAATTGCTTTGATCCCATTTGGATTATCACCTCAATTCTTTCCTCAAATGGATATTTAATCATAAACAGTTTAAACTCTATCTAGTTTAAATTTAGAAAATAGCTTGAAATTTTCTAAAATAGATAAGTAGTTGAAAAATAATTATTAATTTGTAAAATAGCTGTAAAACAGTTAAGTAATTGTAAAATAGTGGGGAAATAGTCAAATAATTATAGAAATTTTAAATAATTGCTAAATAGTTGTAAAATAATAATTAATTTGTAAAATAGTTGAAAAATAGTTAAATAGTTTCAAAAATAATTGTAAATTAAGTATAAAATAGTTTAGCTTTAAAAAGAAAAGTTGTATAGTAAATAGTTAGGAAAATAGATTTAAAACAGTTTATACTAAAATAATTTATTTGAAAATAGACCAGAGCCAAACTGTTTAATTTCCAATCTCCATTCCCATCAATTCAATTTAAATTTCCACATCCATTTAAATTGACTCAATTCCAATTTGAGTAACTTCAATTTCCCTTGAGCTTGATTTATCCCCAATCCAAGTTGAATTAATCTCAATTTCTTTCCAAATTCAAATCAAATTCCATTTGATTTTAAACCTATTCAGCTTTAATTACAATTCCAAATTATTCAAATCAATTTGAACTAACTTCGAATTGAACCCACTTCAATTTCAAATCATCTCAATTCCTGTTTGAATAAATCCCAATTCCCAATTGAATTTGATCTCATTCAACTTCAATTTCATTTCAAATTAATCCAATTCAAATTCTCCATTTGAATTTCTAAACTTATCCATCTTCAATCATAATCAATTAATTCAAATCAAATTCAATTTGAACTAATTCAACTCAAATTTCAAATTTAAACTATCCCGAATTATAAAAATTTGAGTTAATTTTTTTTAAATGCTGATTTAAATCCTCCAAATCAACTTAACCATTTAATTCTGACTCCAATTTCCATTTTAACCTATTTCAAAGTTCAAATAATAATTCAAATCCTTTTTAAACAACTAATTTTTTTTGAAATTCAATTTATCACCAAATTTCAATTTTGAAACCAAACCTTTGAAATTTCAGTTTGACTTAATTTCAAATTCCATTTCAGATAAAAGAAGGTGCTTTTATTAGATCATACCGCCACAAAATATTTCATATATTGATAGATTGCACACTAGCAGTTCAACATTACATCCATTCATTACAATAAAAGCCCTACAAAGTCATAATTAAGATGTTTACACCATCAACTTGGTTCTAGAGTCCTAGCGTTTTCTATCAAAATCCTTCTTATGGACTTCCTTCCAATGGGAAAAGCCCAAACATGCACTTTTCAACAGGATGTCCCCACTTATAGTATTTTCCACAAAAAGTTTCTACCCTCTCATCAATCTGGATGACCTCCATGCTTCCTACTGGATGTTCCACAACCTTAATCTTCTTCTTCTGTCTCTTAGGACAACTTTTCGCGATATGTCCCAGCCCTTTACAATGATAGCAAATGGTTGACTCGTTGACCAGTTCCATTGGTTTACGCTTCACCTTTCTCACTTTAGGACAATGGTTAAGGAAATGTCCCTTCTTATGGCACTTAAAGCATAATATCTCGGAGCGAAATCGTTGGAATGTACCCTTTAATTCCTTCCTTGTTTTATCACACTTAGCTGCATAATGACCCTTATTGAAACATCTATAGCAAGCGACATTATCATAAGGTCCTGGTCCATTTCTTTCCTTAATCCGATTTTCATACTCCTGAATTGCTATTTCCCGTTCCTTACGTGCAGCCGCTCTTCGTTCTCTGCGCCTTGCCTTCCATTCTTCACTCTTAGCCATTTCTCTCAAAGAATGAATTCTAGAGGGACTTCCTAACCTATAAATTAGACTTAATTAGAAGAATTCAACTCTTTTATATCAATTTGCTTACCTAGATATACCTAAAGTTTTAAACCACCTTTGTTTTTAAATTCACAACAACTTCCTTTAAGTTTTCAAACAACTCTTGTTTGAAACAGGACCCCTCATTCAAATACATTAAATAACATTATTTATTATTTCTTTATCACTTTAAAACAATTTTCAAATTTTGGACCTAGATTTAAAACTTCACAATTTAGATCATCTTCAATTCCAAATTATAAGTTATACATACCCAAATGTTTTACTTCCTTAAAACATTTCATTATTAAATACAACAACCATTTATGATAATAATGAAGTTTATCATATCTGGAAACCAATTCTTTATTATATTATTTTAAAACTAATTTCCAAATTCAAGATTTAAATTTCAGTTTGAATCCATTTCAAACTTCTCTTTATCTAATTTCAATTTGGTTGTGTTTCTATTACCACTTAATTTAATTCCAATAATTTAACAACCAATTACCTAAATATTTATTAGAAGGAAATATTGCTCTATATTTCGAAATATATTCTTATATAAAATCTTTATATAAGACAATAACAAGTACGCTCTCATATATATACACTCAACTCATTCTAGAGTGCTACGGACTCTATTTAATGAGTAATCCTGACCAGAGCCAAGGTTCTCGCTTAACCCTTCAGCTCTGATACCAAATGTAACGACCCGGAATTTTCGATCCCGAAAATTCCAGATAGTTAGGGAAAAGAAGGAAAGAGAAAGAAGAAGAAACAGTAACAAGTCACAGAAACCTCACATTAGCAGCGGATCAAAATAGAATATCACATAAATAATAGTTTTACAAAGAAGAACTGTATCAGTACGCTTATATTTTTATACATTAGAGTTACAACCATTACCAATCACTGGACAGTTTAAAACAACATGTCCTAGTTATATAATAATATATCACAGCGAGAAACACTCCATACGTTCCTGCCCTCTAGCTCGCCTCCTGAGCTCCAGAACATCCTAACCTGAAAATCTGTAATACTCGGTCTGACCCAAGCATTACATCAAAGTAACACCCGGGTCAGGCTGAAAACCAGCGTGAGTAATCCCATCTAACAAGGAACACAAAACCATACAACTTATATAAAACTGGGTAACTCGTATCAATTTACAAATTCACAAATTGGTTATAGACAATGCTTATTTCACACATCAATCTCTAAGTACCAAAACTTAGATTAATTAGTCCAATTTATTTAAATAATTCCATTCCGGCCTATTAATTTCACATATCAATCTATAAAGAATCACTGTATGTGACAAATCGAAGTGGATTCGGTATTTACTAATACCCGACCCCGGTCCCTTCGAATTCAATACCATCATAACTTCAGTTATTCAAGTGAAATACCATTTAATTTTAAATACAGGATGTCACTGTTTTAAACCAACATACTATATCACAAAGCTTCACACATTGCATACCAGAGATATCAACTAATCTAAGACATACAATAACATTCAATCATTCATAAGCAAGATTAATCAATTCCCACCATCTTTAATTAATTTAATCATTCACAAATGAATTAAATTAATTACTTCAATTACTTTTAAATCCTACTTATTAATTAATTACAAACCAATTATTTAATCACCCAATAATTATCCATCTAAATTAATCACCCTTGATTAATTATACTTTAATTACATTAAGTAATTAGCCACAAATTAATTATCCTTAACCATTTACAGTATAATAATTACTCAAATTAATTACCTTATAACCACTTACATTGATTAATTATCCTTTAATCAATCACACTCTTTAATTTACTAACCCTTAATTAATTTCCTTAATTAATCAATCCTTTAATTAATTACACAAAGCAATTAATCCTTAATTAATTCCATTAAGTAATACCCTTTTTATTACTTCATCAAGTAATTATCCCCTTGGTTGATTATCCTCAATTAATTAACCTTTGATTATTAATTAATTAACAAATTTAATCCTTTAATTACCTACATTAAGAAATCATAATTTAAGTAATTAATCTCTAATCATTAATTAACAACCTCTGATTATTTAATTAATAATCTTTAATTACAAATTAATTAACCTCAAATTAATTACTTATGTCCCTTAATTATCAATTAATTATTCCTTAATTATTAATTAAATAATAAATCATTTATCTTAATTATCTTCTTGATTTTCATTTAAAATCTCACTTAATAACCTTGGAAATCAAATATATCATTACCTATTGATTAACTTAAACTTTAATTAAAATTGATAAACATAACACTAATCTTAATTAAGTAACTATTTGATTACATGATTAATTAAGTTTAAAGAGAAATGCGGACTAATTTAATTAATAAATTCCTCAACATAAATTAACAACATTAATTAATCAATCATTATTTAAAATAGTTTAAAGATAACTATTTTTGAGTTTGACTTAGTTAAACTTAAAAACTATGGGTATAAAACATTAAACCGAGAAAATTCTAGGTTACTCGATTAGGTACCGAAGTTTCTCAAAATTTTCTCCTGAGCTTCCTCTTCTCTTCTTGTTTTCTTAGTTTAAATTTTTAAATCTGTTAAAAACTTTACCCCTTTACATGCTAACTCCTAGCATACAAACACGAAGTTGAACCCGAACCAAAACATCAATTTCTCGAGACGAAACCCGAGGCACTGCTTCTTCACAAAACACAGCAATTCAAAGCAAAACTACTGACACCCAAACCATCGTGCACATGCACCGATGGACCAGCGCTCTCCGACCATCGCCAAGAACTTCGTCAGATCAACGATGACCACCACAAACCCTCCGGCCATCCAGAACCATGAAACAACATCGCACCTAAAATCGAGTCATTCGAGTATCTACAGAACCATATCGCTCATCGGAAACCACCACGAATCGCTGCCCACAAGACGCCAGAGACCCCGCAACTCCTGCGATGGCTACCCCACCAATCATGCATCGAATCCTCTTGGACCGGTCAAGTCCGATCCTATATCGATGGCAAAAATCCTTTTTTAAAACTTCGACCACCAAGCTGGCGCACCGAACCCTAAAATGTCGCCGACCAATCGCTCCGTCGAACAAAAAAATACCTGACTATTTTTCCCATGATCCCTGCCACTCGACCCTACTTCAGCCACGAGCACAACCACCCCCATTACCCCTATCGCCGGAATTTTGTTGAAACACCAGAGGCGTTCAACTCGAAAATCCTCGACATCCACTAACATAAAAATTACCATATCACTATTAAAATTCATCAATTTCATAGAAGAATTCGATTATACAATCAAAACTTGTAAATTCGAAAATTAAATTTTTTTGACAATGGCTTGTTCTTTACTATAATATTTGGTTTCCTGTGATACTCGCTAAACATTTTACTTGAATCAAATCTTACAATTGAGGTTGCTCACATACAAAACCTTTTACTCAAAGATCAAGACCCAAAAGAAAACATTTAAGTGGAAGATTTGAATTTTTAAAACAGGTCTAAAACCTGAAATGATTTAAACAGAGGTATGCCTGCCTGTTCCAGTTATGAACACAGCCAATAAGACACATATATATACATAAAAATCATTTTTAACAACATGCATAACATAGATCATATCATACTAATCACATGCATTCTCATAAAATCACAAAGTAAAATCTGTTTTTTAAAAAGACAATTTACTCACCTGCATATGCTTTGATCAGAGAAGTAGTTTTGATTTTGAACTTTGCTTTAAGTATTTGATTTATTTCAGATCTGGGATTTTTTTTTGCTTACTTGAATTTGGATTTGCCTTGATCCGAGTTTGGATTTGAATTGTGTTGAGCTTCAAATTTCAGATTGCAAAAGCTTGATATTTTGAATCCTTTGCTGTTTATAGGCTTGCTTCTTTTCTTCTTTTTTTTTTTTTAAATTTCCAGGTTTTTGAAAGAAAAATGGAAACCTGTTTTTTTCTTAGGCCTTTGTTACTTAAAATTCAAAAGAAAATAAAGTTTTTGCTACTTGTTTTTTTATCTCAGCTAACACTTGTTAACCTTATGTGCTATAAAGCTTACATATGTTAATTTGTGTGTTAAAATATTTACACTTGTTTTTTTCTTGAAATCTTTATATTCAATTTCTAATTAGTTAATATTTTCTTTAATTTATATTTAGCAAATCTTTTTAAGAGAAAATAATATAAAACAAATTTTATACAAATAAAATCATATATATTATTTTTAAATCCAATTTACCTTAAGATGTTTATCTTTAGAATTCCAAATTCAAATTCAAATTCCACTTAAAATCACTCATATATATATATATATATATATATATATATATATATATTAAACAAATACAAATTTAATTTGTAAATAATAATTCTATTTAAAATCCATTTATATAAATAAAAATAACACATTATTATTGTTTTGGAAACAACAATTTTACCAATTTTAAATAATTATAAAGGAGATTATCAAATACATATCTATCCAATATTTAAAACCCAGCATTATTATAATTCAGATTCTTATATATATATATATATATATATATATATATATATATATATATATATATATTCAGATATATTTCAGAATTTCATTTGTTCAATTTACAAATAAGTATTTTAATAAAATTAATTCTATTAATTTCCAAATAACAGATGCCCAAAAATTCGGATTATCACAATCTTCATGTAGTTGCTCTGTATTATTTCTTTTTTAGGCTCTTTTCCTCTTAGACTCCACCTTCTTCTTAGTTAGTTTTAATTTAGTATTATTTTATTTCTATGCAAGTCGTAATCTTTAGTGTAGAAATAAAAATGGCCTCTTAGCCTCTTTTCTTTTGTCTTTTTATTTCATGCTCTTCATATTTATGCAAGTAGATTAGCTCTCACTTTACTTTCATTAGCATGCATTTTTCATTTCTTCTTATTTCATGTTGCTTTCTACATTTGTTGATATCATAACAAATATGAAAAGCTAAACGCTTTCAATTTAGGAGTAAGAAACACTCTTGAATCATGTAGATGTAACATAATTTTTCATTTTGTCTCTTTTGTGCTTAATGGAAAGTTAGACGTCTGTATGATTCTATGTTTAATATTGAGTTTGATAGCTTATGTTATTCAAAACAAATAGGCTTTGCATAGTCATATGAATCACTAATTACTTCTTCATCTACATATGATCATGACAATGGAAGTGTATTTTGAATCAAAATTTTATGGTCTATGTTTCTAATTCAATAGTTAATAAACCATGCTAAAAATATATTCTACTTTTAATTTCATGTCATTTTCATTAAAGTTAGTAAGTAGGTTAGATGGTGCATTAAAGTTTGATGGTTTAAATGTGTTAATTAATAACACAATTTGGCTATGCTTATGATAAATGCATCAACAAAACTGACAAATGAACAAAAAGAGATCATAATTTTATTATGTTGATTTATGTGATCATGAGAGGGGATTTGCCTCTAAATTTCTCTTTAATCTCACATTTTTGTTCTATTTAGTTTTAGGTTGTTTTTACTTTTTTTTTAAAGTTAGTTAACAATCCCTCGACTTTGGTTTAATTTGATTGAATAGAATTTCAAAATCTAAACAATTTCCTATAAATCGACCCGTACTCGCATACGTGCTACAATCGTACACCGTGCACTTGCAGTAAGTTTATTCTGAAATTTATTGGCGATTTAAACCGATAGAGATCCGTCATTAAACAAGTTTTTGGTGCCGTTGCCGGAAAATTGTTTTGATTCTATTTTCTATTCTTCGAATTAGTTGTTATTTGATTATTGTGTGTGTATTGCATTTGTTTTTTAAAAATAAATTAAAAAAATAATTGTTTTGTGTTTGTGTGTGGATTTTGCTTTCATTTGTTTGCGTTCATTGTGTGCTTGTTTTCTATTTGCATTTCATATTTTTTAAAAATACATGTTATCCCGCCTTTTTCAGCAAGGCCGTGATATCAAAAGATCGACCGAGAAAACCAAAGATAGCTCGTCTCAAAGATTGGTCAACTCAACATCTCAATAAGGCAAGTTCTGTTGAAAGATTTCTCATCTAAGATCCCCTACGGAGGGGGGGGTCCAGGGGGGTGCCAACCCCCCATTGTGGGGATGCGAGGGCAACGCCACCGCTACGGTGTTCGACCTGACCGGTCAGGTCGCAGGGGTTCAGGGGGCAGCGCCCCCGGCGGGGTGCGGGGCAGCGCTCCGTCCAAAACGGTATGCTACCTGGGGCATGGAGTATCCAACGAGCTAAAACTTCCAGCGAGTTAACGGGTTAGAGCTTCCAGCGAGTTAGCGGGTTAGAGCTTCCAGCGACCTAACTTCTTAAAGGCATGAACGACCTACCCACTCAGAAACTCATGCAGCCTAACCTTTTCACGACCTAACTAGTACCCAACCTAACACTTCTGCCGACCTAAAGGTTGCAACTTAACGACTTAGCGACCTAAGACCTAACGACTTAGCGACCTAAGACCTAACGACTTAAGACCTAACGACCTACTACTTACTCACTCCCTTAGATCGCCATTTCTTTAAGTCGTGAACCATACTTCCTTAGGTTGTTTACGACCTACCAACTCCTTAGGTCGCTCCTAGTAACTCAACATGTTAAGCTGCTTACCAATCTCCTTAGGTCGTCCCTACCGACCTACGACCTAAACCTTAGGTCGTCCCTGCCGACCTAACTCCGAACTCTCCTAGAAATACTCCACGTACTCCAACTAGAAGGGGACTTTTCCGAATTCCAAAGCACTGAGACTCTGCTGATTTCTCGACTCTCCAAACACTTCAAACACCGAAGAATCTTCATCAAGTAATCTACTTCATTCAACATGAATCCAAGGAGCAATCCAACATCAAAATTCTAATTTCCTTTCTCTAATCGTGTTGTAATCAAGAGATCGTGTTGTAAAAGTGTTGTAATCAAGAGATCGTGTTGTAAAAGTGTTGTAATCTTGTAAAGTGTGCTCGAAAAATATAATGGAAGATGTAAAGTGGACGTAGGCTTATTAGAAGCCGAACCACTATAAAAATCTCTGTCTCTTTTACTTTTCGGCAATTTTCTTTTTACTTTGATTACCGTGCAAACGTGGAGCTTTCATTTCATTACGAGCTACACCGGGTGTTAGCGTTAAAGCCATTTTTATCGTTAACAATACGCAAGTTCAAAAAAAAAAAGCAAAAATATTTTATTTCCCTTTCAAATTGCATTTCATTTTACAATCTACATTGCATTTACAATTTCCAAAAAAAACACTATTACCGCGATCAAGAAAAGAATTGCAATAGCTTACATTGCATTTTTCTTCACTGTTCACATTTTCTACTTGCATATTTCTTCACTGTTCACAACCTCTGTCGTACATACATACAACAACTACTTTAGCAGCTCCTCCTCTGTCACAACCCCAGCCATTCAACACCATCCACAAACCAAAACACCAAGTTCACCACAGTTCAATACATTCAACTTGCTGTTGCCTCACTTGCTGTTGTTACTGCCTCAAACATCTCCACTTGCTATAACCAGCAACAATTATACATACCCCTGGTACATAGTGCACTGCCTTTCACATACATTCACTCCTCTTATGATCAACCAAAAATTTCACCACAGACCACACCACTACTGCTTGCTCCAACCCAGTCACCAAAAACAACCCACATTTGCCACCATCTACTGACAGCAATAACTTATCACTATGGTTTCTCCAAACAACTACAGCAAATCATCTAACCATTCCAAACCTCCAATATATCGCCTTGCATCGACAGTTCACCACTCTTTGACAACTGTGCATCAGCAAGCCTTCCTGTTTAAATCACACCTCTGCCCTTGCTGCTCTATAACATCTAAACCACCACTACTTCCCCCAGTGTTTTCATTTTCAAACAACTGTCATTTCAGTCTTGATCAACACTTCTGCTGCCTCAAAACCACCACTTCAAGGAAAGCCACCCTCCTCTACCACCTCCATCCTTCACAACCATTGCTGCCACTTTAACTTCAAACTGTGAACTTCCCCTTTGCAACCACAACCAAACTGCAACTCCTCCAACATTTCAGCATACATTTCAAACTACGACTTCAACCGTCCAAACCGATATCACCACATTCCAGTGCAGCTCCTCCTAAGTCACCTCTATCAAAGTCCACAAAGCAAACTGCTTCACATCTCCTCCATAAACACCCTACTGAAACCAACTTTCAACATCACTACTGAAAGCAATACTTCAATAGCAACTATACTTCAGCCAAACTCACCACATAACATCAGAAAACACCAATTCATCAACGACTACACTCAGTTGAATAACCCACCTCCGCAACTTCCAATTCCTGCACTCTGAACTGCACCGCCAACCACGCCAAATTCTACCACCAAAAACAAACGCCGCAAAACCAACCACTTCGGCCTTCTTACCGCCGCCTCTTCTGCAAACACCCCCACGTCCTTCACTAACACTGACCATCACCCTACCTTCCACCTTCTGCCACGGCCGCAACTCTAAATACCTCCTTTTAATCACGACACCGCGACCACTTCAACACTGCAACCCGAACTTGCAACCCCCGATCCACCTAGAACCCACAGTCGCGACCAAGCTTCCAGTCAACGTGCCTCTTCTCCTTTCTCTGAACCACACTCTACAGCAACGCCAGTCAACAACACCATCACCCTACAGCTGATCGCGACATCTGAACGACCCTTCTTTATTTTATTTTGGGCGGAATTCATTGAATTGACGAAATTGTAGGTTGCGAATTTTGATTAAGGAATTCAATTGAGTAATTTTGATTGATGAAATTGAGCAAGCTGCGTTTCTTTGTCTTTTCATTTGGGTGCAAAAGAATCTCTCGTTGAAGTTATTACTCTTTTTTTTCGCTTATTTTTTAATGGGCCGGGCCCTAGTGGAGTTCTAAAAATCCTAAATAAAAAGAGAAACAAGCGTGTTGCTTTTGTGTATACCAAGCAACCAAAAAAAACAAGTTATTTTTTATTTTCATTTGTTTCGTTTACAATTTGATTTTTTTTTCATTTGCAAATAGTTTACAGAAAAAGGGGTTTTGCTCAATTTGTTTTTGTTTTTATTTTTTAATGTTGTTTTGTTCTTCTTTTAAAAAAAGTTTTGTTTTAAATTCCATCCGTACTTAAAAAAAATTACAAGTTGTTTTTAGAGGTTTTTAGGTTCAAAGAAAAAGCTAGAGAAATTTTTAGTTTCAAGGACAAGAATTTTGTTTTTTAGGCCGAGGGACATTTTTCAGTGTAAATCACCGAATGATAGTTGTAACTATCATTTTCAGTTTACACTAAAAAGTGTCCTTCAGACTAAAAATCAAACTTGTTGTCCCTGAGACAAAATTTTTTTGCAACTTCTTCCTTGTGCCTATTTACCTGTTGTTTTTATGTGTTTTGTTTAGTTTGTTTGTTTGATTTAGTTTCTTCTTTGATGTATGTATTTAAAAAAAAGATTTTTAGGTTGAGGGAAAAAGTTGAAGAAAAATTTAGTTTTAGAAACAAGAAGTTTGCTTTTTAAACTGAAGGACACTTTCTAGTGTAAATCACAAAAGATGGTTGTAATATCATTTTCTGTTTACAATAAAAAGTGTCCTTCAAACTAAAAAGCAAACTTATTGTCCCTAAGACTAAATTTTGGAACTTCTTCCTTGTGTCTATTTTCCCGTAAAAAAACTGTATATATATCTTATTTCTATTTTCATGTTGCCAAAGTAGGTTGGAAGAGTCGCTTGCTTCGCTTAACTGGCAAAAAAAATAACTGCTTGTTTGCTTATAAATTTTTTTGCTGCTTTTAACCATTATCTATTATTCTTATTTGCCTTGCATTGTTGTTTGCTTGCATTTAAAAAAAAAATCAAAAAATAAATAAATTTCAAAATCCAAAAACAAAAACAAACTTCATTTTAGTTGCATTGTAAGTTCACGTTTAATTTTTGGTTTACATTAATCTAATTTTGTTTCATTTTCTAAAAGCAATACCTCAATTCACATAAGTTGAGGGATTTCATCGCCCTTTCCTTAGCCCACAAATCGTATTTCATCGTAGAATTTGACTAATAATAAAGGTTAGACATTCGACTTAAGATGTCATGAGCTCATCTAGGGCTTAATTGTATCTTCATAATTGTTTTCTTTGAACAATCTTATTTCTTGGTATCTAGGCTATGATAGAGTAATAACCATTTATAAATATCACGGTGATTCATAAATATTATAGTGGTTGTTCCTCTGAAGGTACTTAAACCTTCGGCTGCATTGCTACGGTGATTCATGGTGCACCGATAACCCTTGCCTATTACATGGTTGAGAAATATTTTTGGTTGATTTAAGACAAAGTGTGATTATACAATTTTGAGTTAGGAGCTACTAAAGACATAAAACTATAATTAAGTCATTTGCATTCATTTAGTTGCATTAGCTCATACATATTTTTTTTAAAAATATATCCATTTTCTTTTCCTTCGATAATTTCAATCAAAAAAAATTCAAAAAAAATTCATATTCCCATTTTCTAAAAAAATCCGTTTGGTAAATATTTAAAAATTTAAAAAGGCAAAAAAAGAAAAAATCAAAAACAAACAAAAAAATTCGAACTTTTCTTTTGAAAATAAATTTAACTTGGTAAATATTTTTCTTCCTTAAAAAAAACCAATTTTTCACTTCGTTTTTCAAATCTTCTTTCATTCTATAAACTCGATTCTAACTTCTTTCTCTTCTCGACTTTCACTTATGCATGAGCGCTTGGACTCATGACACAACAACAAATCGTTGAACACGAGACTCAACAACCAATCGTTTAACTCGAATAGACGATCCTCCCGAAATGGCGAACGAGAACGCCCCTCGAACTCTTATGGATAGAATATTTTCTGATGGAGTTTCTATTCCATTTTGCGTCACGTTACCTACCCCTATGAGTAACCATTTCGAAATTCACTCGAACCATATTGCCACGCTTCCAAAATTTGGCAATTTCGAGCACGATGACTTATACATTTTCTTGATTAAATTCGAACAAGTTTGCGCAACCATTAAACTCCAACAACTATCCGATGATGGAATCAAACTTCAATTAATCTCATTCGCTCTTACGGATTATGCTAAAAAATGATTGTACAGGTTAATATCGAACTCGATTAAAACTTGGGAAGAATTCGTAAAAGCTTTCTTAAATAAATTCTACCCCTTGAAAAAATGACCAGAATCCGAAATGAAATTGTCAGTTTTCATCAATTCAAGGGAGAACCATTTAAAAAATATTTGAAAGATTCAAAGAGCTTTTGATAAAATGTCCACCCATAACTTTGAAAAATGAACGATTTGTCAAACCTTATACGATGGACTCGAAAATAGCTCATGAACCATGCTGGAATCAATGTGCCAAGGCAACTTTCTTACCCAACGTCACGGCGATGCTTGGCAATTTCTTGAAAACCTCGCTGAAAAGTCGTCCCAATGGGAACGTTCAAACGAAAAATCAATTTACTTACGATCGAGCGCACACTCGATAGGATCTTCTTTTGCTTTGGAAGCTAAAATGGATGCAATGATTAAAAAATTTGATAACGCTTTCTCGTCGAACCAAATGAACCAAGCCTCCCAATCGATGTGTTATAAATGCAACGATCCTAATCATAGAGCCGATCAGTGCCCTAATTCTATTGAACAAATCAATGCTTTCAATAAAGCCAACAACAACCCGTTTTCTCCAACGTGCAACCCTGCTTGGAGAAATCACCCAAAATTTTGCTTGGAACAAAACAATCCCAATACGAAAACGATTCGTCCCAATTTTCAAGCATTCCCGAATAATGCATTGAATCCTCCCTTTCAGCCCAACCATTTTCAACCAAACTTTGCGGGTCTATCTCATAATCAACCGTAACAATCAAATTTTCAACCAAATTCTGCTCATCCTCTCCAAGACGATATCGTTTAAGTCCACTTGAGAAAAATCTTGAAAAGTTGGTTAACGCACTACCCAAAGCCTTCAATCAAATAGCAATTTGCAAAATTTATTGACTCGTATATGCAAAACACAAACCAATCGGTTGCAATACTTGAAATACAAATGAGTCAATTAGCCACTTCTGTAAGTGAACGAGGAATATATCCAAGCCAGCCCATTCCAAATCCTAGAAATCAAAACGCAAATTCAAATCAAGCCCATGTTTTTCAAGATAGCAATGTCACCCAATTGAACGCTATCACGACTCTACATTTTAGTAAAAAAAATCAATAATCAAATCATTAATCCAAACGATTATTTACTAAATACCTCTTTCGACCCTTCAAACAAATCGGCAGAACGTGGAGCCAAACTTGAATCGGATGCCAATTAAAATTCTTCTTCTTCTACTCGAGTAGACCCGCTTACCGAGTATCGTGTTCTATTTCCATATCGTCTTCGGCCAAAGAAACACCCAGACCAAATGGAAAAGATGTTGGAAATTTTTAAACAAGTCTAAATTAACATTACGCTTCTTGACATCGTTCAGCAAGTCCCCACTTACCCAAAATTTCTTAAGGAATTGTGCACCCAAAAGTGACACACTCATGTTCCCAAAAAAGTCTTCTTAGCTGCTAGTTTGAGTGAAGTCTTGCCCCAATCCATGCCCGTCAAATACAAAGATCCTAGCTGCCCTACGATTTCATGTACAATTGGAGACAAGACGATTAACAAATGCTTGATAGACTTAGATTCGAGTGTCAATTTGATTCTATACTCTGTGTACGAACAATTAGACTTAGGTGAGCTCAAACCCACAAAAGCACGCTTCAATTTGCCGATTGTTCCATTAAGAAACCTATGGGAGAAATCAAGGACATGCTCATTCGACTAGCGCAATTCATATTCCCCGTTGATTTTATCGTTCTCGAAACACAACCCGTGACAAATCCCGCGAGTCAAATTCCATTGATTTTAGACCAACCATTCTTAGGCACCTCAAATGCCTTAATCAATTGTTGTAATGGTTCGATGAAAAAAAATCTCTTTTGGAAACATGACTTTGGATCTTAATATTTTCAATCTTGAAAGACAATCAAATGAACCTCGTGACCAAACGTTGGAAGTAGGTGCTATTCATGAAAACTTGACACTTGACCTTAACGGCGAACGTGAAGCTGAGTACAAAAAATTCTTTCATGAAATATCCAATGAGATTGAATACACTCTTCCTTTTGAATCACTTCTAGTGGAGTCCGAATCTCAACCCAATTCTTTGCTTGAGCAACTCCCGAAGTTGGATCTCAAACCACTTCCCGATCACCTTAAGTATGCATACTTAGGTGATAATGAAATGTTGCCCGTCATAATTTCTGAAACTCTCTCTCTCAATCAAGAAACTTCTTTACTTTTAATCCTGTCCAAAAACAAGGAAGCAATTGGATGGTCGATCTCCAATATAAAGGGAATTAGTCCCGCTCTTGTTTAACATTGCATCCATTTAATCAACGATGCCAAGCCTGGTCGTGACACACAACGAAGGCTTATTCCAAAAATGAAAGATGCGATGCATGATGAAATTCTCAAACTTCTCGACAACGGAATCATTTACCCAATCTCTAATAGTTCATAGGTTATCCCAATTCATGTTGTATCTAAAAAGTCTGGGCTAACCGTTGTTAAAAACTATTCAAACGAACTTATTCCAACTCGTACTCAAACTAGTTGGCATGTTTGCATTGATTATCAAAAATTAAATGCTGCAACACGTAAAGATCACTTTCCTCTTCCTTTCATTGACCAAATGATCGAATGTTTAGCTGGCCATGAATTTTGCTGCTTCCTTGATGGTTATTTCGGCTATAACCAAATTCCAATCGCTCCTGAGGATCAAGAGAAAACAACTTTCATGTATCCATTTGGTACCTTTGCTTATCGACGTATGCCATTCGGACTTTATAACGCTCTTACTACTTTCCAAGATGTATGGTCGGCATTTTTTCCGACAAGACTGAACGCTTTCTAGAAGTTTTTATGGACGATTTCTCTATCTTTGGTGATTCTTTTTCTCAACGTTTACATCACCCCGAATTGGTTCTAAATCGATGTAAAGAAAAACATTTGACTTTGAGTTGGGGAAAAGTCCACTTTATGGTCAAACAAGGCATTGTCCTTGAACATATCATCTCAAATAAAGGCGTTGATGTAGATAAAGAAAAAGTTGACGTAATTGCAAATCTACCCATTCCCAATTCTGTTAAGGACATTCGATCATTTCTAGGACACGGTGTCTTTTACCGACGCTTTGTAAAAGACATTAGCAAAATCGCTCGTCCTTTGACGACTCTCCTCGGAAAAGACATTCCTTTCGATTTTAACTCTAATTTTATCTCTTCTTTCGAACGTCTCAAAAACGAGCTCATTTCTGCACCTATCATTTGAGAAACTAATTGGGATCTCCTATTTGGAATAATGTGTGATGCTTCAAACTTTGTAGTTACTACTGTCTTAGGACAACGTATCAATATGATCCTTCACGTTATCTACTACGCTAGCATGACTCTGAACGATGCTCAACTTAACTACATAACCATTTAAAAGAGCTTTTAGCTGTCGTTGTTGCGCTTGAAAAGTTTTGGCCTTACTTGAACGGTTCACACATTACTGTGTACACGGACCAATCTGTGCTTCGATACCTTTTTGCCAAAAAGGATGCTAAATCCCGTTTGATTCGTTGGATCCTTTTACTTCAAGAATTTGACCTTACAATCAAAGACAAAAACGGATCTGATAATGTCATATCTGATCATTTATCTCGTCTTTCGAATGCACCATCTTCTTTTCCAATCAATGAAAACTTCCCTGGTGAACAACTTCTTTCAATTTTATCGATCCATGGTACGTTGATATAGTGAACTACTTAGTCACTAGAGAAACTTCCTCATCTTGGTCTAAAGAGGACCAATACAAATTCATGTCCCAAGTGAAATATTTCTATTGGGACGATCCATAATGGTTCAAATATTGCCTCAACCAAATCATCTAGCGTTGCATTCCGGATAATGAGATCAGGAATGTTCTTTCGTATTGCCACGATCAAGCATGCGGAGGATATTTCGGTCCTCAAAAACCATGGAAGAAATGCTTCAATGTAGTTTCTATTGGCCTTCTCCTTTCAAAGAGTCGTTCTAATTTTTCAAAACTTGCTATCGATGTCAAATGCTTGGATGAATTTCTCGACGAAATTGGATGCCTCTAAACTCCATGCTTACGACTGAAATCTTTAATGTTTGGGATATCGACTTTATGGGACCTTTTCCCAATTCTTTGGGAAACTTGTATATCCTTCTTGCTGTCAATTACGTCTCAAAATTAGTCGAAGCCATTCCTTGCAACACCAGCGACCATAGAATTTTTGTGAAATTTCTAAAAGAAAACATCTTTTCGAGATTCGGCACACCTTGCACAGTAATCAGTGATAACGAGACCCATTATTACAGCCATTCTTTTGAAACTTTAATGAAAAAAATACTCGATAACCCACAAGTTTTCCACTCCATATCATCCTCAGACTTGTGGCCAAGTTCAAGTTTCAAATCGACAAATAAAACAAATCTTGGAGAAAACTATTAACAAAAATCGAAAAGATTGGTCTCAGAAATCGACCGACGCGCTTTGGGCTCACTGTACTGCTTTTAAAACTAACCTTGTTATTGTCCCCATTTCGTTTAGTTTACGGTAAAGCTTGTCAGTTACTCGTTGAAATCGAATACGAAGCGTTGTGGGCAATAAAGAACTTAAATTTTGATCTTGAGAAAGATGGTGAAAACCGAAAACTACAACTTAACGAACTAGAAGAACTTAGGAATGTCGCGTATGAAAAAGAGAAAATTTACAAAGAAAGAACAAAAGTTTTTCATGACAAGACAATCCTAAGGAAAACGTTCTCGCCTAACCAGAAAGTTCTTTTATATGACTCAAAACTTCATTTATTCCCTAGAAACTTAAATCGAGATGGACCGGACCATTTGTGGTACAAAATGTTTTTCCATATGGTGCCATAGAACCCCAGGGATGGATCATTTTTCAAAGTCAACGGTCATCGTTCGAAACCTTTCTTGGAATTTCCAAATAACCAAGAGGAGGAGCTTATGATCCTTCATGAGCCAAGCTACGTCTAGTAAGAATGTTAACCCTCCTTTATACATATGTACATATTTTTCCCCGTTACACTACTGTGAGGACACAGTTAAATATTAAGTGTGTAGGGAGTCTCATTTTCATTTTTTTCAAGTTTCATGGCATTTTTTTGAATTTTCATTTTCTTTTATAAAAAAAATCCTCAAAACTTCTAAATCTCAAAAACATTTTCTCTTTAGCATTTTGATTAATTTTTGAAGAAACCCTATAGGATAAGTATAAGTTTTGGTTAATAAATTGGAATTTTTGAAAATTTATCTGTCTTAATAAAAAATAAAAATGAAGTTTGATTAATGGTTTAACGAGTAAATAGGAAGATTCATGTGCGTTAATTATGAAATATATTCTAAATGAAAATCTTTGTTTAAAAAAGTGGTAAATTTAGAGTGAAGGGTATAACATTTCTATCTTCTAAGTGAAATGCTGATAAGATTGTTACCTGGAGATTTGACCAGGCCACTAAGTACACGGCATTAGCATACAGTTCGGCATTTATGAGTCGTTCGGCATCCAGATCGTTTTGCCTTAGAGAACGCTCGGCATTCAGGATTGCTCGGCATGTAGGAGCATTCGGCCTTAGAAAGCGCTCGGCTTCCAGAGTCGTCCGGCACATATGATTCGTTCGACATCTACGGGACTTTCGGTGTGCGTGAGCGTTCGGCATTGAGAGACATTCGGTAATGTATATCGTTCGGAATCTATGGGACGTTCGGCATGCGTGAGTATTCGGCATTGAGAGATGTTCGGTATTGTATATTGTTCGGCATCTATGGACGTTCGGCATGGCAGAGTCATTCGGCATTCCATACTGCTTGGTATCCATACCTTGTTCGGCACATCGCTTCGTTCGGCATAGATCTCGTTTGGCATTCGAGATCGTTCGGCATCTAGTTTCTTTCGGCACAAATACCTCGTTCAGCAATCAGGATGTTCGGCATCACTTCATTCGGCATGAGGATACCGTTCGACATTCATGCCTTGTTCGGCATTGTGCCGTTCGGCATCTATGGATCGGCATACAGAAATCACTCTTTTTGGGTCAAGCTACTTAGCTACCTGGCCCGCCAGAGAAGTCCAATCCATCTTCATCTATAAATAGAGAGGCAGGGGCACAGTGAAATGGACCTTTTTTGGAGAACACCGGAGAGACTCTACCGCATTCAAGACTCATTCGAGACTTATCTTTTTGCTTAGCAATTGTATTCAGTAAAATTGGTATACGGATTGTATCTATAATCGATTGTCGAGAAAAGAAATAACGATTAAGCTCAAAGTGGACGTAGGCGATTACGCCGAACCACTATAAATCTGGTGTTCGTATTTTCTGCATTTAAATCTGCATATTATCCTCTGTTTAACTTTACTTTCTTCATTAATCTCTCTACACAATCTCTCTTAAGGGTGTTAGTGACCAATTCTGGTGCTAACATTTTGGTGCTTTCACTGAGAATCGAATTCTCAGGATGATAGGATCTACTTTGTAGCTACTGGATTGAAAACCCCCCCCCGAAGGAGATCCAAATCATTCGCAAGACATATGTTGATTCTACTCAAAGTTACAACCGACAACTCTGTCATGGGAATACCATGAACTAGATCGGCCTCTCACAACGTAGATGTCAATGAAACTTCTAGTGTACAACAGATAGGACCTGGCAACCAACCAGCAATTCAAGGCGCAGGGCCCTCCACTCAGAAACAAGCGAAGGTCGTTTCCCGAACAGAGTTTAACGACTTGATAAGAGAACTCAGGGAAAGTAGAATGCAACTTTCTGAGCAGATTCAAGCCAACACTAATCTCATAACTCAGCTTGCCCAGCAGCAGCATCAGAATGCTAGAAGTAGTCCTGCTCCTTATTCTGAATCTGATAGCTCGACCTCAGCTGATGAACCTCCTGGGCGTAGACGCCATAGGGATGAAACTGCACAAGAAGGTGCCACTGATCGATCCGCTAAGGATCAAGCATGTGATGTGACCGAACGCCTGGATCACCAAGACCCGAATCAAGCGCGACATCAACCCGCACGGTCCTGCGGAACGGAACCCAACCCCCACCCTCCATACAAACTTCATTTTTGTCAGCCATGGTGAGGCAGTTAATGAGAGAAAATCAAGACCTGACCAACGAAGATTGGGGAGTGCCTAGGAGTCATACCCCCTTCATAGATACCATTCTACAAGCTGAGTACCCAAGGAAGTTTAGCATGCCAACCATCCCGGCCTATGAAGGGAATACTGACCCTAGGCAACACATGACGAGGTATGAATGGATGATTGATTCGGCAAGGGCGAACGACGCAACTAAGTGTAGGTGCTTCCCAATCACTCTGTCCGGAATCGTCACTATGTGGTTTACTCGACTTCCTCCATGATCTATATCCAGCTTCGACGAGTTGGCACTGAAATTTGTCGAACAATTTAGAATACATGCTACTCGTTCAAAGGACGTGATGTCCTTATCAGGCATAATCCAAGCTCCGAGAGAGTCTTTGAAAGCATACTTACAGAGGTTTCATGTTGCCGCAACTGAAGTTATCAATCCTAATGACCATGCAATTTTGATGGCGGTAATGCGAGGTGTAGATCCAGATTCGAAATTTGGAGATTGGTTGGCGGGAAAGCCCCTAGCTGCATTGGAACGATTCTATGCCAAAGCTCATCAGTTCATATGAAGGGAGGAGGCTCGATGGACGAGGCGAGATAAGGCACCAGGGCCTGTTCAGGAGATTGTGAAAAGTAACATCGCCGTGAAGCAGTTCGACGATAGTTCGGGAAAAGTTCAAGTCAACGTCCAGAACAAGCCTGGGCAGTCCAAAGGGTTCGGAGGTGGGAATCCCAGAAAGAAAAGAGAAGCAGGGAAATGGAAGCCAAGGATTCCGACCTACAATGAATGCACCCTGCTTAATACTTCTCTTGAAAAAATTTATCCATCTACCTGTAACACCTTTGAATACAGAAAGCCACGCCCAAAGGAGTCCACTGAAGAACAGAAACAGACAAGGAAGTACTATCGCTTCCATGAGACCTAGGGGCACAGTACTGAGGAGTGTATGCACCTCCATGACGCCATAGAAAAGTTGATCAGACAGAAAAAATTGCAGGAACTTGTCAAAAACCCGCAAGATGGAAGGCAAGGAACGTCAGACCCCGGACGCGGGCCGGCTCCACGCTAACCAGAATAACCTGCTCGGACTGTGGGTAGATTGATCATAAACACTATTGTCGGAGGACCTCATCCTAAAGACAAGAATTGGTAGGAGATGGAACGATATGATACCTCCTTAAGGCATGGCGAATTATGAATGTTGTTCGAGTGTGGAAGATGGAACCCCCGCAAAACAACAACGCATAATGACTGACGATATAGTGTTTAGGAGTCGAGACGCGGACAAGGTGGAGGCTCCTACTATTGACCCAATGGTTATATATGAAACGATCGGGCCAGCTTACGTGAAAAGAATCTTGATTGATTGTGGAAGCTCTGATAACATCATCTTCAAGAAGGTTTATGACCAAATTAAGATGGAAACGAAAGATTTGAAACCATGCAAAGCTCGTCTCCACGGCTTTAACGGTGCTGCAACCGACGCGATGGGGTATATAGAACTGCCAGTTGAACTGGGGAAAGGTGGGCGTAGGAGAGTGCGAGTCCTACGGTTCATAGTAATGGATGTTGACCTCCATACAATGTCTTTTTAGGTCGTCCAGCCTTGGCATAATTTAGGGCTGCCTTGGCCCCATGGTGTTTGACATTAAAATTTCTGACGGACAAAGGAGTCGGTGTTGTACATGGTGATCAGGCGACTGGTCGCGCATGTTATGTGGCAGAACTGAGAGAAGCTCAACGAAGAGAGAAAGGAAAGGTTGCGGACAGCTCCGTCCGCATCCGAAAGATTGATGATTGACAAGTAATGCCCAAGCCCTGGCTCGGGCAGCATTCTCGGATCCTTGGAGACATAAATCCAAGAGATGATGATGGGGGGCCCAGGGAAACAAACGCAAAACCGGCTGAGCTGACGATCAACTTTCCAGTCAGCCGGGATGACCCATCACAAGTTCTTAAGATTGGATCACAACTCGACCCTCAGTGGTCGAGGATCTTACTGATTTCCTCCTGGCGAATCTGGACGTTTTCGCTTGGACACACTCTAATATGTGTTGGGTTTCTACAGCAATTGCGAGTCATATGTTGAACGCAGACCCAAAACACGTTCCCACAAAACATAAAAGGAGAGGTATGGACCCGGAGAGGTCCGCGACTCTCAAAGAGGAGGTGGACAAACTCAAAGCTAATGGGTTCGTCCACGACGCCCTCTACCCTGAATGGGTATCTAACCCTGTGCTAGTGAAGAAAGCAAATGGAAAGTGGAGAACTTGTGTTGATTACTCCGATCTGAATATAGCATGCTCGAAGGATAGTTTCCCTTTACCTAGAATTGACCATCTCGTCGACTCTACCGCCAGACATGAATTATTGTCATTTATGGATGCGTATTCAGGATACAATCAGATCCGGATGCACATTCCAGACAAAGAGCACACCAGTTTTGTCACAAATATGGGGCTATATTTCTATGTAGTAATGCCCTTTGGGTTGAAAAATGCAGGGGTAACGTATCAGCGCCTGGTGAATCGAATGTTTAAGGACCAGATTGGTAGAACGATGGAAGTCTATGTGGATGACATGCTCGTGAAGTCACGGCAGTCAAACGACCACATTCGAGATTTAGCAGAAATGTTTGATATACTAAGACAATACGGTATGAAGATCAACCCCTTTAAGTGCTCTTTTGGCATGGAATCAGGGAAGTTCTTGGGTATCATTGTGAATTCACGTGGAATTGAAGCTAATTCGGAAAAAATTCAGGCTATTCGGGATATACAAGTGCCCATAACTATAAAGCAAGTACAAAGCTTGGACGGAAAGGTGGCAGTGCTGAGTCGATTCATATCTAGAGCTACAGACAAGTGTATTCCTTTCTTCGACGTGATAAAGAAAGGAAAAAGAAATTTTCAGTGGACATCTGACTGTGAGGATGCATTTCGATCTCTGGTAAAACATTTGGAGAGCCCCTCAGTGCTATCGAAACCAATAGACCATGAAATGTTGTATGTGTACTTGGCAGTATCCCAACATGCTATCAGTACGGCTTTGGTTTGTGAAGAGGACCGAGTTCAAAAACCAGTTTACTATGTTAGTAAACGTCTGACGGATTCAGAAAGAAACTATCCCAAGATCGAGAAATTAGCCTATTGCTTGGTGATTGCATCATGCAAGCTTCGTCCATACTTCCAAGAACACTCGATCAGTGTTTACACCGACCAACCCCTACAACAGGTACTCCAACGACCGAAAACTACTGAAAGGATGTTAAAATGGAATATCGAGTTGAGTCAGTTTGATATTACCTACTTGCCGTGAAGGGCCATACAAGGGCAAGCGCTAGCGGATTTCATCGTTGAATTCACCATGACAGACGAATCAAACGGCCGCAATGTCATACCTCCCGTCCGATGGAAGATGTACACCGATGGGGCATCTAACGACCATTGTTCGGGGGTTGGCATAGGTCTGGTAACTCTTGAAAACCGATCCGTTTGCTATGCGTTGAAGCTCGAATTCACAGCAATGAATAACGAAGCCGAGTATGAAACATTGATTGCCAGCTTAAGACTCGTCAAAGAACTAGGAATAAGATCGGTTGAAATTTTTTGCGACTCGCAATTGGTGGTGTATCAAGTGCGTGGAGACTACCAAGCAAGGGGTAAAGACTTTCCCCGTATTTGGCCTAATTTCAGGAGCTGCTAGCGAATCTGGAGTATTATGATATTTCACATGTTCCGCGTGAACAAAATAGAGTAGCTGATTCATTGGCAAAATTTGCAAGCACTGGCGATGCGCGACAGATGGATTGTTTCCCGTTGAATTCTTACATGTTACGAGCATAAATATAATGGAGGTAGATTTCATGTTAGAAACAGAAATCGAGAAGGAGTCATGGATGACACGATTTAGGCAGTACTTGTTACACGGGGCCGTGCTCGAAAGAAGGAGCGAAAGACGACAAGGCATTCGTAAGGCTTCTCGTTATGTAATGCAGGATGGAATAATGTATCGGAGGGGATTCTCGGCCCCATTGCTCCGATGCATTGCCCATGATGAGATAAAACGGGTCATGCCGGAAGTCCATGAAGGTGAATGTGGCGACCATACCGAGGGGCAGACGTTAGCAAAGAAAATCCTCCACTATGGATACTATTGGCCAACTGTAAATCGGGATGCTACAGACTACGTAAGAAGATGTGACAAATGCCAGAAGTATGCGAAAATCCCAAGAGCTCCGCCGGCGGAACTCACACAAATGGTTAGTCCTTGGCCATTTTCAATGTAGGGGATCGATATAGTCGGTTCCTTACCCCTATCCAAAGGTGGTGCAAAATACGCGATGGTTGCGGTCGATTACTTTACCAAGTGGGCAGAAGCAGAGCCTTTAGCCACTATCACCACCAAGAAAGTCATTAATTTCGTGGTATGAAATATCATATGCCGCTTTGGCCTTCCACGAACCATCGTTACAAAAAATGGAACTCAGTTTGAAAGCAAAGAGTTCAGGGAATTTTGCCAAAAATATGGTATTGAGAAAAAGTTTGCAGCGGCTGCTCATCCAAAATCTAATGGACAAGTAGAGGCTGTAAACAAGATAATCAAATCCATATTGAAAAAACGTTTGGAAAAGGCTAGATGCAAGTGGGTGGATGAGCTTCCGACAACACTTTGGGCTTACAGAACCACCTACAAGTCCGCGACTGGCCACACTCCATTCACATTAGCATATGGCATAGAAGCTGTCATACCCGTGGAACTTGAAATCCCATCACATCGGGTAACTTATTATGACCCTGAGTCAAATCGAGATATTTTGCTAGAATCGTTGGACTTCAATGATGAAAAATGCGAAGAAGCCAATTTAAGAGCGGCCACGTACAAGCATCGAGTAGCTCGATATTATAACGAAAAAGTTCGACCGAGAATCTTTGGTGTGGGTGATATCATTTTGAAACGAGTTTTCCCAGTTCCATCACACTTGAGCCCCGCATGGGAAGGTCCATACGTCATCGAATGGAAGCTTGGAGAAGGAACTTTCGAGCTAGCGACCGTCGATGGTGCGACTCTCCCCCGAGCATGGAATCTTGAACATTTGCGGCATTATTACACTTAGTTCATTTCTATCATATTTTAGTTGCATTTATTTCCAGCAAGTTTTTATTCCTAGTTTACGGCATGTAAAAAGACAATTTAGTTTATTTGCATTAATAAAGGCTTGAAGCCATTTCTCTTTCCCATGAATTGTCGATGTTTCTGTGTATGATAACACTGTAACAAATGAATAAGAGATACATTACTCTATCTGACGTACGAACGGGAATAAACGATTCGAAATCTCCAAATCCCCGGAGTGCGGACTGGAGTACTCTAAGTCCCCAGAGCGCGGACTGGAGTATAAACGATTTAAAATCTCCAAGTCCCCGGAGTGCAGACTGGAGTACTCTAAGTTCCTAGCTCTAAGTCCCCGGAGTGTGGACTGGAGTACTCTAAGTCCCCAGAGTGCGAGCTCGAGTATAAATGATTCGAAATCTCTAAGTCCTCGGAGTGCGGACTGGAGTATTGTAAGTCCCGAAAGTGCGGACTCGAGCATAAACGATTCAAAATATCCAAGTCCTCAGAGTGCGGACTGGAGTACTCTAAGTCCCCAGAGTGCGGACTCGAGTATAAACGATTCAAAATCTCCAAGTCCCCGGAGTGCGGACTGGAGTACTTTAAGTCCCCAGAGTGCGGAATCGAGTATAAACGATTCAAAATCTCCAAGTCACCAGAGTGCGGACTGGAGTACTCTAAGTCCCCGGAGTGCAGACTGGAGTACTCTAAGTCCCAGAGTCCGGACTCGAGTATAAACGATTCAAAATTTCCAAGTTCTCGGAGTGCGGACTGGAGTACTCGAAGTCCCCAGAGTGCAGACTCGAGTATAAACGATTCGAAATCTTCAAGTCCCTGGAGTGCGGACTTGTAATAACCTGGATTTTTGGGTATCAGATAATTGAGTAATTATCTGAGTTTAACTATTGAAATGTGATATCCCTGAAATTCGAAGCAATTCAAGGTTATAATCTCCTTTATAAATTTAATCAAAATTGGCAAATTTGTTATTTCAGCAATAATTATGTATATATATGTGATTATAAATTTTAAATAGAATATTTGAAAAGGTGGTTGTTTAAATACATATATCAAATTGATTTTAAAATTGATTTAAATTTTATTTAAAAATTGAATTGAATTTATATTTGGGTTTTCAAAAGAGATGATATGTATATATACACTTTGTCTTATTCTATTTAAATTTGTTTATATAAATTAAAATAAATATTTAGATATTAGGAAATTAATCAACAAAAGCTTTATTTATATTTATAAATTGATTTTCCATGTAAAGTTACAAATGTAAGATAATTAACAAATTTAAATGACAAGTGTTAGTAAATTTAACAAGTGTCTTCTTTCTTTAATATCAAGAAGTTTTCCCTTTCTTCATTTTTGGGAAAAAGAAAAGTAAAACTAAGAGAAATAATGACCTGCGTATCAACACCAGAAATCAAACACTAGCAAAAATTCAAACCAGATTTCATCTCCAATACAAACCATTCTCAACAACCTGTAGCTAAAACAAAAGAGCATGTAAACATTTTCAAAACCAAAAAATAAAATTATCAAAGCTTGGATCATCTCTGCTAGCAAAATAATCCCATATCAGATTAAAGCAGGATTAACTCAACTAAGAAACAATCAAGTTTTCAGGAATCAGTGATTCAAGTGTTAACATCAAGTTGAAATTCAAACCCAGAACAGTTTTTTCCAAGATTCAGGCCTCTGTCTAGGAACAGGTGAGTAGGTTGCTACTTTAATTATACTATATCATGTTAATATTAATGCTTGTGAATAAAATATTGAATAAACTTGTAGAAATTGTTTGCATGATGAGATTATGTCTGTAAATATGCAGATATTTGAATATGTGAGTCTGTATCTCTGTTCTTAGTTACAGGGTTTAAAATCAAGTTTAAAAATTTAATTTCTCCTTTTGTAATGTAAATCCGGCTAAGACTTTTAAAGGAAAAATGATTGTAGTTATGTAATATCATTTCTGAAAGTAAAAACAGTAGATAAAAATATTTAGAAATATTGTAAAGTAATGATTTTACAGTAGAATCATTTTTATCTCAAAAATCAAACGTGTGCATTTTAAAATCTGATTACATAATCAGAATCGTTTCTCGAAATGGTGATTTTAGGTATAAGTCTCTTGATTTTTAAGCTTTTAAAACAAGAGGAAATGGGTGTTGAACGTGGTTTAGGTTTTGGGCGATTTCTCGTGATCAGGTGAATTGGGAAGGTCAGGGGCACTGCTGGAGTAGGCCGTGGGCTCGTGGGTCCTGGCAAAAATATTCGTGAAATTTTTCGACCACCACGCTAGCGGCGAGGCTCTGATTTAGGGTTTTAGTGCGGATTTTGGTCAAAGGTGGATTTTGGGTTGGTGTATCTCCATCTATGCGTCGGAGTTGATCGGTCAGAGGGAAATGGAGGAAGGGAATTAGGGTGTGGCTCCAAGCTTGTCGTTATGGACTCCGGTGATCGAAGGTAGGAGGCGTAGGGTAGTTTAGGTGATCTGGTTTTTTCCTGTTTTGGGTCCGAATCTGATCAATTTTGTTCTATAGTGTGGATCGGGATCTGGAGTGAATGATCAGCTTGAGTTCGTCTTTGTCGACTTGTGGAGTGTTTCGGTGTCGACCGGAGTTGGGTTGATAGCTGTGCATGGTGCACGGTTGCACGTGGTTGCTGGAAATTGGAAAGAGGTTTGGGAAGAAGGGTACTCTCGGGGTTGTCTCGTGTAAATGTCGCGTTGGACTCGAGTTCGTTTGAATTCATGTGATGGAACTGATGTTAAGGTTGTGTGATTTGGAGATGGAAGGCGGGTCTGTGCTTCTTTGTTTTGGGATTTGGCCCACTTAATAATTTAGGTGTTAATTTATGAATAACTATGTAGTTTATAAACAAGTTTAAAGCAAAAGTAAAATCCCCAAAGGTTAAGCCTTCCAATGTTTTTTTCAAACAAGTTAGTCAAGGAAATTATTTAAAACTAAATTTCCATGAGTCTTTAAATTAGTTTATCTAATTGTATGAATTTTCAAAGGAAATGTAAATCAAGTTTTCAAAACAAAGTATTAGCAAGTTTAAAACGAGTTTCCGAAGTTTAAGATGTTTTCAAATTGTTGTTTAAGATAGTTTTATAATGGGTTAATTTATATATGATTTTTTTATTTATTAATAAAGAATGGTTAATGAAGGTCATTAACTAGGATTATTTAATAATTAAATAATTTGTTAATTTTAATAATTAATTAGATTAATTTAATGATAATCAATTGTAAATGGTTTAAGTGTAATTACTTAATGAAAGTAATTAAGGAATTAATTACTTAATGTAATTAATTTAGTTAATGTGATTGTTTAAATTGATTAATTAAGTTTAATTAATTTAAACACTGAATGATTTGATGATAATTACTTAATGTAATTAATGGATTGGAATTACTTAGTCTAATTAAATGGTAATTACTGAATGTAATTTGTTGAAGAAGTTTTAAAATGGAAGTTATTTGAGTATAATTACTTAGTAATTAATCAAGGGATTAATTAATAAATTAATTAAGTGTAATTAATTTAAATAAACTAATTAATTAAAATGTAATTAGGGATCATTAATTAATATAATTAATGATGTAATTAAGATTAATTAATCAATGATAAGTGACTAAAGATAATTAATTAATGTAATTAATTAAGGATTAATGTAATTAATTAAATGAAGTATTTAAAGGTTAATTACTGTTTTTGGTTAAGAATAATTAATTTGTGAAATTATTTAAGGATAATTACATGGATGTAATTAAGGATAATTAATCAAGGGTAATTAATTAAGATGATTAATTTGAAAAAAAATTAACTAATTATAATCAATTAAATAGTTAAGTAAGCAAGATTTATATTGATGAAGTAATTAATTTAATTCACTTTAAATTGATTGGAGATGGGCATAATTAATTTAATTCATTATAAATTAATTATATTGTGATTAAGTAAATCTTTTCTTATATGTAAATGGTGATATTGATTGCCTTGGATGCTTTGTGATCTCAGAATTAAGATAAGTAATGCAGTGTGATATGAATGCTTTGATTTCATTATGGTGATATTATGGATTATCCATTGAATGATATCTAATGGATGGTATGCTGTGGTATTCAGTTAATATGATATTGGTTATATCAATGATAAATGTATGATGTCTATCTGTGGAATCGCGGTGTAAAAGTGTCATCCAATATTTAAATTTAATCACTTGTATAACTTGGGTTAAGGTGACATTGGATTCGAAGAGACCAGAGTCGGGTATTAGTTAATATCCGAAACCACGTCGATTATCTTTAGATTGATATGTGAAATAAATAGGCTGGTATGGAATGATTTAAGTGAATTGGACCATTTAATCTAAGTTTTAATACTTAGAAATTGTTGTGAGAAAATAAGTGATGACTATGATAATTTGTGAAATTGTATATGATGCAAGGTACCTGGGTGCATATAAGCTGTATACTTTTGTATTCCTTGTTAGATGAGTTTCCTCACGCTGGTTTCCAGCCTGACCCGGGTGTTACTTTGATGTAATGCTTGGTTTAGGCAGAGTATTACATATTTTTAGGTTGGGACGTTCTGGAGCTCAGGAGACGAGTTGGATGGCAGGAACGTATGTAGAGTATTTCGCTGTGTTTTATTTGTAACTTATTTGGGCATGTTGAATTAAACTGCTCAGTGTTGTAACTCTGATATATTAAAGAGTAATTTGACAGTACAGTTTTCTTTTGTATAACTGCTATTTATTTTATATCATATTTTTATCCGCTGCCAATGTGAGAATCTGTGTTTTTGTGTTTTCTGTTTTCTTCTTTTCCTTCTACCTCTTTCTTCTTTTTCTAACTATCTGGAAATTTCGGGATTGTAAATTTTCGGGTTGTTACATTTGGTATCAAAGCTGAAGGTTAAGCGAGAACCTTGGCTCTGGTGGGATTACTCATTAAGGATAGGGTAAGTGGTACCCTAGGATGAGTTGAGTATACATACATACATACATACATACATACATACATACATACATACATATATATATATATATATATGAGAGCGTACTTGTTATTTTCTTATGTATGATTTTATATAAAAATATATTTTGATATATAAAGCAATATTTCTTTCTAATAAATATTAAGGGAATTGGTTCTTAAATTTTTGGAATTAAATTGAGAAGTAATATAATACGACCAAATTGAAATCTGGAATTGGGATTAAATTAAGTGGTATTAGAAATAAAACCAAATTAAAATTAAATAAGGATAAGTTTGAAATGGATTCAAACTGAAATTGAAATCTTAAATTGGAGAAGAATTTCAAAATAAGATGAATCGGAATTGGATTCGAACCAGGAAATAGAATGGTTATTATGTTTAATAATAGGGTGATTGTTTTCCAATAAACAATAAAATGTTTTAAGGAAGTAACCATTTAAAAAGATAGTAACTTGTAAATTTTGAAAGGATGTGAATTAAAGTGGGTTTCAAATTGTGAAGTTCTGAATTCTAAATTTAAACATTTGAAATTGTTTTCAAAATGCTAAAGGCAATAATATTATCCAAACTATTTGAATGTAATCTTATTTTAGAATAAGAAGTTGTTCGTAAACTTTAAAAGAAATTGTTTTGAATTAAAACCAAGGGTAGTTTAAATTTTGAAATTCGGCTTGGTGGGCCAAGAAGAAAATATGTATATATGTGAGGATATACATAATATCAAGGATGGTTTGAAAATAAACTCTAAATATTGATATTTAAATCTGAAATGAGATATGATTCCTAAAGTGATAAGTTTTTGAAATTAATAAGTGGAAAGATTATTTATGAGAAGTTTAAAATTTGAAATGAAAGTTCAAATTGGATAAGGTTGGCTGGATTAAGTGAATTGAGTTTAACTTAGGGAAAAGTTAAATAAGTTGGAATGGTCAACCTGATTTGGAAATTTCAAGATGAAATTGGGATTTAACTTGGGAAGTTAAATGGTTGATTTGAATTAAGAAGTTTGACTAATCTCAAAATGGGTATGAGATCTGGAAATTGAAATATTGGTGTTGGATCAATTTGGATGTTTATTTATCCTGATATCATTCCATTATTACAAATAATTTATGAAATGTAAATTGATTTGTTTAAATAAAATGAAGAAATGGATTGTGGTAATATATCCATTGTAAAGATAAATAAAATTAAACTTTAATTTTAAATTAAGGGTATGGAATTACCTTGAACTAAAAAAAAATTGAGTAGTTGAATTTGTAAATTAAACTTTTTAAGAATTAATTTCAAACTAGAAGATAAAATAAGGTGATAAGTGGAATTTTAAGATAAAAAAATGTTTTGAACTCTTATGTTAGCTTTGAAATAAGTAAGTAAAGATAATTTAAAATAAAAATTCTAGAATTTGAGCTCAGAAATTAAATTTTTTAGTTTTTAATAAAGGTTAACTTGGTTTAAAGGGTTAAACCAAACTTAGTGAATTTAATTCGAATTTATATAATTTGAGATGGGTTAAATTTGAAATCTGAATTGAAATTGGAACTAGTTCAGTTGAAATTTATTTGAATTAGTAGAATTTGAGATCAAGGTTGAATAAAAATTAATTTTGGAAAGAAACTAAGATTAATTCAACTTGAATTGGGAATAAATCAAGTCCAATGGAAATTGGAATTATTTAAAATTGGAATTGGGTCAATTTAAATGGAAGTGGAAATTTAAATTGAATTGATAAGAATGGAAATTGGGAAGTGAACAGTTTTGACTCTGGACTATTTTTAATATAAATTGTTTTAATATAAACCTATTTTTCCAAGCTATTCATTATATATACAACCTTTCTTTTAAAAGCCAAACTATCTTATACTTGTTTTACAATTATTTTTGAAACTGTTTAACGATTTTCCAACTGTTTTATAAACTAATTACTATATTCCAACTATTTTACAAAATTAATTATTATCTTATTATTATTTTGCAATTATCTAAAATTTCTATATTTATTTTAACTATTTTCTAACTATTTTACACCTATTTTACAAACTAGTAATTATTTTTCAATTACTCATTTATTTTAAAAATTTTCAAGCTATTTTCTAAATAAACTGGTCGGAGTTCATACTGTTAATGGTTAAATACCCAATTGAGATAAGAATAGAGGTGATAATCCAAATTGGATTGAAGCAATTGTGAGTAAGTTAATAAAAATCAAAGTGAATGTGAATAGAAATGGAATTGATTTAGCTAATAGCCAATAAAGATAAATACGTAGGGTGTACGTATGCTATTCTATTCGCATAGTGATTTGATCTAGATTCGAGCACAGAATTTTGAGATAGTATGTCGATCCGAGTTGGGATTTTTCACCCGATTTTCGACGGCGAACCTGGATATGGATTGTTGATTGGTTCTGGATATTCTCTATCATAGTTATGACTATGCAAGGAGAATGACGGTTTCTGATCAAGAAACCAGATCTGTGTCCGCACTAGGAAGTCGGGTGGATGATACTAGTTCGACAATGAAATTGTGTGATCGAGTTAGCGATCAGATTGGTATAGCGTACGGATGATATGTGTACATTGTGCGGATTAGAATAAAATTGATACTGGGAATTTGTGGATTAGAAATGTGAAATGGTTTTTGAAATGAAAGTTATATTTTGTGAAGTATATGATGAAGTAAAGTTGAAATTGGATATTTCTATAATAGAAATTTACTTTATGGAAGCAAGTGATATGATATGTGGTTTTGTATAGAGTAATCAAATTTGAATATTTGATTTGGAAATAAACAAAGTTATATATCTTTGTTATATAAGATAAATATCCCCTTGTTGAATCTTTTGCCAGAAGAAAAAGGGTTTTTTAAAATGTTTAAAGTATAAAAGGGAGTTTTATACAAGTTTGAAATGATCCTAAATTTTAAAAATTATATATATCTGTATATATATAAAGGATCTTTTGAGGATTTAAAAAAAAGGTTTTGGGAACCTTTGGTTTTGGAAAGGCTTTTGATTTTTGGGTAAAATCAATATGAGAATTTGGAAAACCTAGTTTGAGAATTATCGATTTTGGGATAATCGATTTTGTGTAAAGGAGTTTTTTATGAGATCATACTAGGTGTATGATTTGAAGATACTATATGTGTATAGTATAAAATGTTTGATGATGGCTCTGGGGAAAAAGGCGCTCCCTTGAAATGAACTTCTCAGGAGTACCACCGGGTGGTGCTGCCTTGAGCCCCAAGGGGGGTTCTAAAGTTGATCATGTGAGGAGTCCGGACAAAACTAGTTCCTGGGGATTATGAGTAGAGTATACCATAACGAACGTCATGTGTCTCTCTGAGAGCCAACATTATGCGTTTGATTTTATCTCGGTAGACTGCGACCTATGGTAACATAGCGAAAGTCGTGTGTGCCGCTGAGAGCCAACAGTCTGCGTTTGATTTTATATCGGTAGACTGCGACCTCTGTAGGAGTGGAGAAGTTTCATTTCGACAGCGAAAATCAGAGGCCGCTGAGAACCTGCATTTACATGGAATTTTGCTGTGATGGCAACGTAACCCTGAAATGTAACTGCGATCTGTTGTGGGATCCACGGCGTAATCGAGAGGCCGCGTAAAGCTTGCAGTTACATGGACTTTTGCTGCCATGTCAACGTAACTCTAGAATGTAACTGCGACCATGGATGGGGGTGATGATTTCCAGAGCATTCTCACCAAAGATATTTCCTCGATTTCAAAATGCTCTCTATAATTTCAATAAAATTATTTTTCAAGTATTTTCACTGGGTGTTAAAAACGGGCCTCCTAAGTACTTATAGATTTTCAGTCGTACGTCTGATCAACGTATGACCGAATTTCTATGAGAACGAGGACGGACTTATTGAAACATCGAGTTATGAAAGGTATTTTCATAAAAAAACTATTTTATAATATTATGTAGATTTTAAAGGTGTTTTAAAAATGATCAAAGAATAATTTTCTGATAATAAGCATTTCATAAATTCTGGCTTTGTTCCTTTTCGAGGACGAAAAGATTCAAAGGGGGAAGGAATGTTATAACCCGGATTTTTAGGTATCAGATAATTGAATAATTATCTGAGTTTAACTATTGAAATGTGATATCCCTGAAATTCGAAGCAATTCAAGGTGATAATCTCCTTTATAAATTTAATCAAAATTGGCAAATTTGTTATTTCAACAATAATTATGTATATATATATATATGATTATAAATTTTAAGTAGAATATTTGAAATGGTGGTTGTTTAAATACATATACCAAATTGATTTTAAAATTGATTTAAATTGTATTTAAAAATTGAATTGAATTTATATTTATGATTTCAAAAGAGATGATATTTATATACTTTGTCTTATTCTATTTAAATTTTTTATATAAATTAAAATAAATATTTAGATATTAGGAAATTAATTAACAAAAGCTTTATTTACATTTATAAATTGATTTTGCACGTAAAGTTACAAATGTAAGATAATTAACAAATTTAAATGAAAAGTGTTAGTAAATTTAACAAGTGTCTACTTTCATTAATATCAAGAAGTTTTCCCTTTCTTCATTTTTGGGAAAAAGAAAAGTAAAACTAAGAGAAATGATGACCTGTGTATCAAAACCAGAAGTCAAAGACTAGCAAAAATTCAAACCAGATTTCATCTCCAATACAAACCATTCTCAACAACCTGTAGCTAAAACAAAAGAGCATGTAAACATTTTCAAAACCAGAAAATAAAATTATCAAAGCTTGGATCATCTCTGCTAGCAAAATGATCTCATATCAGATTAAAGCAGGATTAACTCAACTAAGCAACAATCAAGTTTTCAAGAATCAGTGATTCCAGTTTGCAAAAATCAGAGCAAGTGTTAACATCAAGTTGAAATTCAAACCCAGAATAGTTTTTTCCAAAATTCAGGCCTCTGTGTAGGAACATGTGAGTAGATTGCTACTTTAATTATGCTATATCCTGTTAATATTAATGCTTGTGAATAAAACATTGAATAAACTTGTCGAAATTGTTTGCATGATGAGATTATGTCTGTAAATATGCAGATATTTGAATATGTGAGTCTGTATCTCTGTTCTTAGTTACAAGGTTTAAAATCAATTTTAAAAATTTAATTTCTCCTTTTATAATGTAAATCAGGCTAAGACTTTTAAAGAAAAAATGATTGTAGTTATGTAATATCATTTCTGAAAGTAAAAACGGTAGATAAAATTATTTAGAAATATTATAAAGTAATGATTTTACAGTAGAATCATTTTTATCTCAAAAATCAAATGTGTGCATTTTAAAATCTAATTACATAATCAGAATCGTATCTCAAAATGGTGATTTTAGGTATAGGTCTCTTGATTTTTAAGCTTTTAAAACAAGAGGAAATGGGTGTTGAACGTGGTTTAGGTTTTTGGGCGATTTCTCATGATTAGGTGAATTGGGAAGGTTAGGGGCACTTCTGGAGTAGGCCGTGGGCTCGTGGGTCCTGGCAAAAATATTCGCGAAATTTTCCGACCACCAGGCCAGCGGCGAGGCTCTGATTTAGGGTTTTAGTGCGGGGTTTGGTCAAAGATGGATTTTGGGTTGGTGTATCTCCATCTACGCGTCAGAGATGATCGGTCAGTGGGAAATGGAGGAAGGGAATTAGGGTGTGGCTCCAAGCTTGTCGTTATGGACTCCGGTGATCGGAGGTAGGAGGCGTAGGGTAGTTTAGGTGATCTGGTTTTTGCCTATTTTGGGTTCTAATATGATCAATTTTGTTCTGCAGTGTGGATCGGGATCTGAGGTGAATGATCAGGTTGAGTTCGTCGTTGTCGACTTGCGGAGGGTTTCGGTGTCGACCGAAGTTGGGTTGATCGCTGTGCATGGTGCACGGATGCACGTGGTGGCTAGAAATTGGAAAGAGGTTTGGGAAAAAGGGTACTCTCGGGGTTGTCTCGTGCAAATGTCGTGTTGGATTCGAATTCGATTGAGTTCATGTGATGGAACTGATGTCAAGGTTGTGTGTTTTGGAGATGGAAGGCCGGTCTATGCTTCTTTGTTTTGGGCTTCAGCCCACTTAATAATTTAGGTGTTAATTTGTGAATAACTATGTAGTTTATAAACAAGTTTAAAGTAAAAGCAAAATCCCCAAAGGTTAAGCCTTCCAATGTTTTTATCAAACAAATTAGTCAAGGAAATTATTTAAAACTAAATTTCCATGAGTCTTTAAATTATTTTATCTAATTATATGAATTTTCAAAGGAAATGTAAATCAAGTTTTCAAAACAAAGTATTAGAAAGTTTAAAATGAGTTTCCGAAGTTTAAGATGTTTTCAAATTGTTGTTTAAGATAGTTTTATAATGGGTTAATTTATATATGATTTTTTTATTTAGTAATAAAGAATGGTTAATGAAGGTCATTAAATAGGATTATTTAATAATTATTAATGTGTTAATTTTAATAGTTAATCAGTTTAATTT
This sequence comes from Allium cepa, assembly GCA_030765085.1. Taxonomy (NCBI): domain Eukaryota; kingdom Viridiplantae; phylum Streptophyta; class Magnoliopsida; order Asparagales; family Amaryllidaceae; genus Allium; species Allium cepa. The sequence continues at coordinate 34,067,733 of CM060929.1, forward strand.
ATTGATAATCAATTGTAAATGGTTTAGGTGTAATAACTTAATGAAAGTAATTAAGGAATTAATTACTTAATGTAATTAATTTAGTTAATGTGATTACTTAAATTGATTACTTAAGTTTAATTAATTTAAACACTGAATGATTTGATGATAGCTACTTAATGATATTAATGGATTGGAATTACTTAGTCTAATTAAATGGTAATTACTGAATGTAATTCATTGAAGATGTTTTAAAATGGAAGTAATTTGAGTATAATTACTTAGTAATTAATCAAGGGATTAATTACTAAATTAGTTAAGTGTAATTAATTTAAATAAAGTAATTAATTAAATGTAATTAAGGATCATTAATTAATATAATTAATTGTGTAATTAAGATTAATTAATTAAGTTTAATTAATCAATGATAAGTGATTAAAGGTAATTAACTAATGTAATTAATTAAGGATTAATGTAATTAATTAAATGAAGTAATTAAAGGTTAATTACTGTTTTGGTTAAGAATAATTAATTTATGAAATTAATTAAGGATAATTACATAGATGTAATTAAGGATAATTAATCAAGGGTGATTAAGTAATGTGACTAATTTGAAAAAAATTAATTAATTGTAATCAATTAAATAGTTAATTAAGCAAGATTTATATTGATGAAGTAATTAATTTAATTCACTTTAAATTAATTGGAGATGGGAATAATTAATTTAATTCATTTTAAATTAATTATATTGTGATTAAGTAAATCTTTGCTTATATGTGAATGGTGATATTGATTGCCTTGGATGCTTTGTGATCTCAGAAATGAGATAAGTAATTCAATGTGATATGAATGCTTTGATTTTATTGTGGTGATATTATGGATTATCCATTGAATGATATCTAATGGATGGTATGCTGTGGTATTCTGTTAATATGATATTGGTTATATTAATGATAAATGTATGATGTCTATCTGTGGAATCACGGTGTAAAAGTGTCATCCAATATTTAAATTTAATCACTTGTATAACTTGGGTTAAGGTGACATTGGATTTGAAGAGACCGGAGTCCGGTATTAGTTAATATCTGAAACCACGTCGATTCTCTTTAGATTGATATGTGAAATAAATAGGCTGGTATGGAATGATTTAAGTGAATTGGACCATTTAATCTAAGTTTTAGTACTTAGAAATTGTTGTGAGAAAATAAGTGATGACTATGATAATTTGTGACATTGTATATTGATGCAAGTTACCTGGGTGCATATAAGCTGTATACTTTTGTATTCCTTGTTAGAAGAGTTTACTCACACTGGTTTCTAGCCCGACCCGAGTGTTACTTTGATGTAATGCTCGGGTTAGACCGAGTATTACATATTTTCAGGTAAGGACGTTCTGGAGCTCAGGAGACGAGCTGGATGGCAGGAACGTATGTAGAGTATTTCGTTGTGTTTTATTTGTAACTTATTTGGGAATGTTGAATTAAACTGCTCATGTTGTAACTCTGATATATTAAAGAGTAATTTGACAGTACAGTTTTCCTTTTTATAACTGCTATTTATTTTATATCATATTTTTATCCGCTGGGAATGTGAGAATATGTGTTTTGGTGTTTTCTGTTTTCTTCTTTTCCTTCTATCTCTTTCTTCCTTTTCTGACTATCTGGAAATTTCGGGATTGTAAATTTCCGGGTTGTTACAGGACTGGAGTACTCTAAGTCCCAGAATGCGGACTCGAGCATAAACGATTCGAAATCCCCAAGACCCCAAAGTGCAGACTGGAGTACTCTAAGTCGCCAGAGTGTGGACTCGAGTATAAACGATACAAAATCTCCAAGTCCCCAGAGTGCGGACTAGAGTACCCTAAGTCCCTAGAGTGCGGACTCGAGTATGAACAATTCAAAATCTCCAAGTCACCAGAATGCTGACTGGAGTACTCTAAGTCCCCAGAGTGCGGACTTGAGTATAAACAATTCAAAATCTCCAAGTCCCTCGATTGCGGATTGGAGCACTATAAGTCCCTAGAGTGCGGACTCGAGTATAAACGATTCAAAACCTCCAAGTCCACAGAGTGTGGACTCGAGTATAAACGATTTAGATGTCCAAATCCCCTGAGGGCGGACTGGATATAAATGACTTGAAGTCATCGAGCCCTTGGCGTATAGATTGGAAAATATTCTAAGTCCCCAGAGCATGGGATACAGGAATGTGAAAATACCAAAAAAGTGGTCAACTTGTTTGAAGATGAATCGAGAAGTTCACGTAACTCGTAGTAGCTCGAGTTTTGACCACGGTTATACCAAAAAACCAAACAACACCAGTCCTCTGAGAGGGAAAAGAACTAAGTTTTATTCATCAAAAATAAGTTTCTACTACAACTCCTCCAAAGCTCGGAGTCAAACGATTATTTACATAAACTACGAAAATAAAAATAATTACATAATCTAAACTAGCTCTTGTTGAACTGGAGCGAAGACTACTTCTTTGACTTCTTCATCTTTTTGCCCGATGGCTTCTCCCTGGTACATATACCTTATAGCTTTCTTTGACGGGGGAGTGACAACTGAACAAGTATGAGGAACAACCATGGGTTTGGACCCGCCTGGGAGAATGACATTCAACGGCTTGTTCAAAGGATCGTCCGGGTCCACGGCTTGAGGTTCGACCTTGATCTTGATCGTCTTTTCGTTCTCTTTATCAAGCCGCTCCTTTACGCTCATTTCGGATGTGTGCTTAGAGGTGCCTGTAATTTCAACTTCATAACTCCCATCGATGGGATAGGATGTCTCAGATTTGTCCTCGTCAAGCGCTCCGATCACCTGAGCGTCGGGACCAGGAGCCTCTCCTGCGTGAGTGGCTTCACCCATTTTTCCCCTAACCTCCTTGGAGACATCGCTCCTCGGAGTGGGCTCAATATCAGAACGGCCTGCATAAAATCATGAAAAGCAAGTATTAGAATGCGATAGCTTTTGATGAAAAACAAAAACTCTTGGAATGTTAAAGAAAAAGAGTTGCTGACCAGGTTCCGGGCGGCTTTCATCCATTAGGGGAGTCTCACCCTCTGGAATAGGGGACAAAACAAGAAACACCAAGGCCGGGGTCCTCAGGGTCATAGCCGATGTGCGGTTCAAAAGGATTGAGTATCGGCCGACCGGCTGGCTGGGTAGGCACATGAGCTGGAGACTCAATCCTGGATGGACCGGCGATAACTTCTTTCCCTTTTGTTGAGGGGGAGCCTTTGCAATAAATGGCTTTAGCCGTTGAAAGGTCTGAAGGCTCATTTCCCTTAAGAAATTCTTTTATCAAGGCCCCCTCATCAACCTCCTCGATACCATGTTCGACCATCTTGATTTCAATTAAAGTCTCCCATGCCTCGACCAAAGATTCGAGATAGCCCTCGCCCAAAAAAGTTAAGTCCCAGTGCATGAGAACGCGTGCATTGAATTCGGCAATAAGCAGGTAGAACATGGTTTTGACTTCTTCTCTACCTTCTTCCTTGACCGCCTCAAGACGGGAGTCGATTTCCACAGAAGCTATCCTGTTGCCCTCTTCGCGGGCTTCATTCTTCAGCGCCTCAACTTTAGAAAGCTCGCCCTCAAGTTTCTCCTTAGGAGTCACGTTGCAACGATCTCGTCGCAATACCGTCGCGACTCTTCTTAGGTAGAAATATTCTCCTCTTGTTCTTTGCAGAGTCGCTCCTCAAGTTCTTTAACTCGGAGACAGAATGCATCCCTCCCTTTTTGTACCGAGTCTTTCTCCAAAGCCAAAGCCCCACATCGTTGCATCGCCTCGTCGAGTTCCTTTTTGTGAGTCGATTCCAGACGAGTTATGGCTTCGGTGGTATCCTTGGCGCTCTGCTGGGCGGCCTCAAGTTGAGATTTATAAGACGCAATCTCTTCGTCCTGAGCTTTGATAATGTCTTTGTCATGAATAGCCTCAAGCTTCAGGCGATCAATCTCATGTTGGCTTTCCATGGAGACTTCCGACACTTTCTCAACGAGATGAACGAACGCGTCATGTTGAACATAGACGTCATTGGTATAAGCGATAGCGCTCTGCTTGACATCTCTAGGTATATGGTGGATCACCAGGAAGAACTTCAGACCATCAAAGCAGATCTTTGAAAATTTAACTTTAAGCTCGGCCAGTCTCTCCGATACTGTTAGATCTGTTGCGGGAACAGGAGGAGACGGCTTTGAAAGTTCAGCTCTCCTGTGAGGATCCTGGGATTGTCATGTGGAAGAGGAATCAGAGTGTTGATCTCGGGGGACATCAGATTGCGACCCCTTATGGTCGTGCTTATCTTTGCTTTGTTCCGAGTAAGAAGAGGGATGTTGGTGGTACTTGGACTAATAATATGTTTTCTTCCGAGATGATGAGTCCCGGGAATGGTAATCCTATCACCATTACCGTCTCTATCCCGACGTCTTTCGGAACCCGAGTCCCGTCCAGAGTGATGGATGATAGACGACCCGCGGAGACGATCGATTCCGTGTGTACGGCCCATGTCACCTGCATAGAATTTAAAAAACAACGAATTAGCGAAGAGTAGTGTGACGACAGAAATTTAAGTGCAAGATGAAGTGCATGTGTTTGTGTGTGTCATAGTGTTTCCCCCCGACGGACCAGTTTCTTTACTAATGGGAGTTTTTTCTCCCTGAGTTTGGGCTTGAATGTCTGCATCGCCTCTGATGGGCAAGTGTAGTTTAAGCGCCTCCGGATCATCGAAATCATAATTGAGTAAATCGTCAGGTATCGAGAGGTTCGAGAGTCCCTTTAAAGAACTTTCTAAACGTTGTGAGGAAGCCACTTTCTCTGTTGGAATAAGAGTAACTTTAGAGGTTGTACCAACTTTTTGCCTCCTTATCTTGTACGTCGGTTTCTTTTTCCTCTTCGAAGGGGAGGATGACGTTTGGATGTCATGAACTTCAACTAATGGGTCCTGAGTAGGACCGACGTTCTCATCTTATGCTTCAGGTGTTTCATTTTCTTTGATTTCTCCCTCTTCTAGTGCGCCAGGAGCATTGCGTGCTAAAGACACAGCTTGTTTTTTCCCTTTACCAGAGGCGGGCCTGGGTATGGAAATGCCCTGAGGAAGGTTTATCCGACGGCCTTCTGCCAACGGTCCAAACCTTGAAAGTGACTCATTTGAGATAAGAGTTCGGATGTCCTGTTCATCGACGGGAAGGGCTTTAATAGCTTCGACGGCTTCAGAATATCCGCGGCCGTCAGGACGTGGATTGATACCAGAAAAGATGGAGAAAAGATGGAAAAAATAGTTAGAAGAGGCACGGCTTTGACCAAGCATGAATATCGATCCAGAGAAAAGACTCACTTACTTCCACCCATCTCCTCACGAAGGGCAACGCACATAAAACATTCCTGTACAGGGCGAACTTGCTGCATGCCCCAGTTAAGATTTGGCATTTGTGGTGAGGCTCGAGAAACATGAAAGAGGGGCTATCTCTCCGCTTCTTGATCACACACACACACACACACACACACACACATATATATATATATATATATATCTGATAACACCTGGGGTTGGAGGCCTGGAGAGGATATTTATGAAGAGGATGTAGGTACCGTAAATGAAGGCGTGACCGTTCGGGTGCAGTTGTGACGGGGCAATGTCAATGTACTGCAGCACATCCCGAATAAATAAGTTGAACGGTGGCACACTGCCGACCCAACACATAAACTTATTGCAAGCTGTATATCCAACTAGGGGCAAGTGTGGACGATCGTGCCCCGATGGAACTAATACGTCGTCGAAGGGGATTCCATGGATGGAGCATATCCGACGGAGTGCACTTTCATTGATCTTCAAAGCCTGTGAATCGACCGGGTTGTCCAAGAAAATTGATGCCTCTAGGGCATCGGGAGCTAAGTTATGAGCAGGGGAAGTCGACGGGTTTGAAGTATCTACGACTCCTTGTTTGGAAGACGGCCCAGGTCTATCTGAGATCGTGGCAGAGCTAGATTTCTTAGACATCTTTGATAGAAATTGAATCTAGTAGAGTACCTGTTTGAACTATACTTGAAAAACAATCGACGTTAGACTTAACAACACAAGTATTCCCCCCGTGTGGTGTGTGGACTAGTGTGATAATTCTAGTAAAAGTGCTGAGAAATTGAAAGTCACAGAGTTAATGGTATAAAGTTGAGCTTCGAATCGTCGCCTTCGAAGACCGTCATCGCTGACCTTCTCCAAAAACCTTCCCTATGGTGTTTTCAATTTTGGACTCAAACATTGGCGCTATATGTTAGAGGAAATTACCCTTTTTTGTCGATTTAGTTTCAGGCTTGGGATTACTGAAATTAGGAAGTTATCAGTCCAGATTAGTTCAATATGCTAGTTTACTTAGGTCTTTGTCCTTGTTTTTGTCATAAGATTAGGTAAAGTAAATGTTGATCGTCCTAAGTATCATTCAGCCAACATATTGGTCGGCCTAAATATCGTTTGACCTAATTATCGTTCGGCCTAAATATTGTTCGGCCTAAGTGTCGTTCGAATAAACTATCGACCGGCCTAGCATCGTTCGGCCTAAGTATCGATCGGCATTCGTGCCGTTCGGCTTAAGCGCTGTTTGGCTAAAATATCGATCGGTATCATGTCCATTCCCCGCTATGTTTCAATTTTTCCACCCCAATTTCGTTAGGCATGGGGAGGTCATGCCGAACCATGGCCGTATCAACCTACACCAATAGGCCTAAGCTCTAACTCCATTCTCATGCTACCATAGGATCGCTCGGCATTGAAAGATCATGCCGAGCTGCTACAATGCACCATCCGCCTTTCTCTTCTCCGATCCATCCACCTCGAAAACACCTAAGAGCATACTAAGTTCCAGCCCTAGAAAACGACAGAGCCTCAATTCATCACCCTTATTCACACGCCTCCTACTCTCTATGATCTATGAAAGATTCGCAAATTCGAGTAATATCTAACGTCTCCTAATTTGAGAGGGTGATCAAAAGCTTCTTACCGAAGAGTACAGAGAGAGCTCAAGGATCTGTGAGTTTAGGATTGAAGGTTGTGAGAACTTAACTTATGAAAGGCGTGATGGATTCCAAGGAGGTAAGTTGCAAGTTCTTTAAAAATAATGGAGGTAAAAAGTGAAAAGAGAAGAAGAAGGAAAATGCCGACCTTTATAGGAGAAGAGGGGAAGTCGAAGAGACTATGACCGATTAAACCGGTCAAAGCTACATCGTTCGACATCGGCATACAAAGCCGTTCGGCATACATGGAGCATTCCGCTTTGGCTATACTGTTCGGCATTAGCATAGTGTTCGGCACACATCGTCTCACCTGGCAATCAAGGAAAGTCACCATTGAGGAAACTAAACCACAGCTCGGAGCAAAGCACAATGGACACGTGATTCAAAGCGCACCACGTTCGACCATGTGATGCACTTTGGGGGGCAACTGTTACCTGGAGATTTGACCAGGTAACTAAGTACTTAGCATTAGCATACTGTTCGGCATTTATGAGTCGTTCGACATCCAGATCGTTCGGCATTAGAGAATGCTTGGCATTCAGGATCGCTTGGCATTTATGAGCGTTCGGCGTTAGAAAGCGCTCGGCTTCCAGAGTCGTCCGGCACATATGATTCGTTTGGCATTCAAGTTGGTCTGACATCTATGGGACGTTCAGCATGCGTGAGCGTTCGGCATTGAGAGACGTTCGGTATTGTATATCGTTCGGCATCTATGGGACGTTCGGCATGCGTGAGCGTTCGGCATTGAGAGACGTTCGATATTGTATATTGTTCGGCGTCTATGGGACGTTCGACATGCGTGAGTGTTCAGCATTGAGAATGTTAACCCTTCATGAGCTCATGATCATTCATGAACCAAGCTACGTCTAGTAAGAATGTTAACCCTCCTTTGTAAATATGTACATATTTTTACTCGTCACAGTACTATGGAGACACAGTTAACTATTAAGTATGGAGGGAGTCTCATTTTAATTTTTTTCAAGTTTTATGGCATTTTTTTTGAATTTTCATTTTCTTTTATCAAAAAAAAATCTCAGAAATTCTAAATCTCAAAAGCATTTTCTCTTTAGCATTTTGATTTATTTTTGAAGAAACACTATAGGATAAGTATAAGTTTTGGTTAATAAATTGAAATTTTTGAAAATTTATTTGTCTTAACAAAAAATGAAAGTGAAGTTTCATTAATGGTTTAACGAGTATATAGGAAGATTATGTGTGTTAATTATGAAATATATTCTAAATGAAAATCTTTCTTTAAAAAGTGGTAAATTTAGAGTAAAGGATATAACATTTCTATCTTCTAAGTTAAATGTTGATAAGATTGTTACCTGGAGATTTGACCAGGCAACTAAGTACTCGGCATTAGCATACTGTTCGGCATTTATGAGTCGTTCGACATCCAGATCATTCGGCATTAGAGAATGCTCAGCATTCAGGATTGCTCGACATTTAGGAGCGTTCGGCATTAGAAAGCGCTCGGCTTCCAGAGTCGTCCGACACATATGATTCATTCGGCATCCACGTTCGTTCGGCATCTATGGGACGTTCGGCATGCGTGAGCGTTCGACATTGAGAGACGTTCGGTATTGTACACCATTTGGCATCTATGGCCTTTCGGCATGGCAGAATCATTCGGCATTCCATACTGCTTGGTACCCATACCTTGTTCGGCACATCACTTCGTTCGACATAAATCTCGTTCGGCATTCGGGATCATTCGTCATCCAGTGTCTTTCGGCACAAATACCTCGTTCGGCAATCAGGATGTTTGGCATCACTTCGTTCGGCATGAGGATACCGTTCGACATTCATGCCTTGTTCGGCATTGTGCCGCTCGGCATCTATGGAACAGCATACAGAGATCACTCTTTTTGGGCCAAGCTACTTAGCTACCTGGCCCGCCAGGGAAGTCCAATCCATCTTCGTCTATAAATAGAGAGGTAGGGGCATAGTGAAATGGACCTATTTTGGAGAACATCGGGGAGACTCTGCCGCATTCAAGACTCGTTCAAGACTTATCTTTTTGCTTAGCAATTGTATTCAATATAATTGGTATACGGGTTGTATCTATAATCGATTATTGAGAAAAGCAATAAAGATTAACCTCAAAGTGGACGTAGGCAATTACGCCAAACCACTATAAATCTAGTGTTCGTATTTTCTGCATTTATCCTCTGTATAATTTTACTTTCTCATTAATCTCACTACACAATCTCTCTTAAGGGTGTTAGTGACCAATTTTGGTGTTAACAAAGATGATTTCGCAAAACTCTCTCTTTAAAAAAACAAAAAAGAATATATAAGATTTTTTTGTATATACGTACATATTTTTAACAGCAAGAGTCATGTGTTCACACTCGTGTGCTCACTCGCCACGCTCTATACCTTTCTCACGTAAGCCCGAAAGGTAGTGCGCGATCGGTATATCTGGCCTCAGTTTATCCAAGTTAGGTGTATGTATATAAAAATTCTTTTTAATAATGCCTACAGTCGTTAAGTGTTCACACTTGTGTGTTCACTCGCCACGCTCTATATTCCCTTCATATCAGTCCGTAAGGAAGTGCATAGGTAATATATCTGGCCTTAGTTTACCTGATTAAGGCATATGTAAATATTTTTAATATCAATAAAATTCTCAAATAAGAGAGAGTAAACAATTGAAATCCAAGCACCATTTTAACATGTTTGATTCGACTTGTTAATGGAAAGAAGTGAAAAAACCACTTTGATAAGCTTTGATAATCAACTAAGGATCTATTCATAATTACACTGTATTATCGATCGAAACAATGAGTTAAACTATTGTCTATTTGGCATGATAACTTAATTTTTATTGGGAATTTCGACGGGTAAATGACTTAAATTTTCAAGATGATGATCAAAACTTATATTTAACTTATTTGTGTCTATTTAAAAGTAAATCCTTCATTTGTAAATATTTTCAAAAACTTGCATTCATCTTTTTGTAAATAAATCTTGCATTTGTAAATATTTCCATCCTGCATTTAGATTTTGTGGTTAGTATCCGTTGAAAACCCTCACGAGACAATACTCATCCTATTGAGGACAACTAGAGGTTTAACGACTTGTTGCATATGCTTAGTCCAATCGTGTTTCCTATAAAAACGGATTTATCTTAGTTCTTTTCTTTATTCGAGGACGAATAAAAAGATAAGTGTGGGGGTATTTGATGTGCACGTAAATGTGCATATTTTTACTACCATATTTTATCGAACTAAATTAAACAAATGATCATATTGAGTATTTTAACATGTTTAAATCAAAATTCAAATTATTTTCAAATCATCATTTATTCATCTTCATTTAGAGGCGAAACGGTCATTTTTGTGTGTTAATTAATTTGAGACAATTCACTTACAAATTTTATTTTTATTTATAGGAAAATTGATGGAAATTAGAAGAGGCTTAATGTATTCATGCATGCACACAAGAGAAGGAAGCACATTAAGATGGAAATAATTCATTTCATGCATCATGGAGGACCGCACCTACCCACTTACCATGATCCCATCTTAAGAGCTAAAACACACGATTAAAGCTACATGCACATTTAAATGGAGAGTTGTGCTAATTCTATTGATTACTTGGAGGTTACATTTCCTAAGAGGGTAGTTCGGGTAGTTTCCAAAAAATGAATTAGGGTTTCCAAACATGTATAAATACCCCTTATCTTCATGTAATTACTCTCTATTATTTATTTTTTATGCTCTCTTCCTCTTAGACTCCACCTTCTTCTTAGTTAGGTTTTAATTTAGTCTTATTTTATTTCTATGCAAGTTGTAATCTTTAGTGTAGAAATAAAAATGGCTTCTTAGCCTCTTTTCTTTTTTGTCTTTTTATTTCATGCTCTTCATATTTATGCAAATAGATTAACTCTCAATTTACTTTCACTAGCTTGCATTTTTCTTTTCTTCTTGTTTCATGTTGTTTCTATATTTGTTGATATTATAACAAATATGAGAGGCTAAACCCCTTCAATTTAGGGGTAATGAAGCTCTCTTGAATCATGTAGATGCAATATAATTTTTCGTTTGTCTCTTTTGTGCTTAATGGAAAGTTAGATGTTTGTGTGATTTTGTGTTTAATATTGTGTTAGATAGCTTATGTTGCTCAAAACAAATAGGCTATGCTTAGTCATATGAATCACTAATTACCTCTTCATTTACATATGATCATGGTAATGGTAATGGATTTAGAATCAAAATTTGAAGGTTTATGTTTCTAATTCATAGTTAATAAGCTACGCTCAAATTAGATTTTACTTTTAATTTGATGTCATTTTCATTAAAGTTAGTAAGTGGGTCAAAGGGTGCATTAAAGTTTGATAGTTTAAGTGTGTTAATTAATAACACAATTAGGCCATGCTTACGAAAAATGCATAAACTAAACTCACAAATGACCAAAAAAAGATCATAATTTCATTACGTCGATTTATGTGATCATGAGAGGGGATTTGCCTCTAAATCTCTCTTTAATCTTACATTTTTATTCTCTTTAGTTTTTATTTATTCTTACTTTTTTTCAGTTAGTTAACAATTCCTCGACTTTGGTTTAATTTGATTAAATAAATTTTCAAAATCTAATCAATTCCCTATGGATCGACCCGTACTTGCATTTGTACTATAATCGTACACCGTGCGCTTGCGGTAATTTTATTTTGAAATTTAATGGCAATTTTCTAAATCGATAAAAAATCCATCGTTAAACATTCATCAAAACTCCAATTTGATTATTCTTCTTTTGTACTTCTACCTTCATGGAGATTTTATGGTTAACAATACTCGTTAAGCATAAACATATACCAATTGCAAGAAATAAAACTCTACTCTTGAAACCATAAGCAACAAGCAAGCCTTTGTGTCTGTACCTGTATTTCACTTGCATAACCCAAAGGAGAGTTAAACACGACAAATGAAACAATACAATGACTCATCCATCATATCATGAATTTTAGCATATTAATTATAAATAGCAATAACCTCACATAAGCATGCCATATCAAACCATGTAACTTGCATTTCTAATATAAGAAGCATACAAGTACGTTAAAGCCCATATGATATATATATGTATGTATGTATATAATAATATGTATGCAAAATCAGATCCGATCACTCGCCCGTTCACATATACTTCTCCTCCAAATTAGTATCGCTCACTCAACTATCTTAGTGCAGTCTTCGATTAGGTTCGTTGATTAGAAACCTATATCTCCTTACATATCCATATACTATGATAGAAAAATTCAGAATCATATCAAGAATCTGTATCTAGTGTTCGCCATCAAGAAATAAGTGAAAAATCCTAACTGGGACATGTCTAAATCACCTCAAAATCATGTGCTCGAACATGGACCAAGAATAGTTATGCAAATAAAATGATCTGCATACAACATACGTATTTGTTCCATTAGTTTCTTAACTGCACCGATTTCTTTTTAATTTACATTTATGTACACTAATATTATTTCATTTAATATTAAAGTCCTTTATGAGCCATTTCATAATACGTTACTTATGTTTATAAACATCCAAGACTTAAGTTCATATTCGTAGAACACTCTTCTACACTAAGAGTATATGCACCATAACAATTTTCTTTACTTAATAGGAATGTCCAACAAATTTAAAACTTGTTAAACCTACACTCTTCTCAAATTTATAAGTTACAAAAATTTATTTCTTATATTTTCCCATAATCACATAGCTTCAAGTTCCCACTAAGTTTAGTATTTTTCGACTACCGAAATCGTCGAAAATTCCATTTCATTCCAACAACTTAAAACTACCAAACAACATAACATAATGAGATGCACAAACCAAGCTACACAATAGAATACATTAAAATAACTTAACCGGAAATGTAAGAACTAAACACCGCATTTTATTTTAAATAATTTTAGAATAATAATAACAATATAGATATCTTCTTTTGTATATGAAATCATAATCAAAATCTATTTCACCAAAACAACTTTGTAGCAAACTGCTATTTTAGCATCACCACACTAAAACTCAAAAATAAATGTCGATAATGCAACATTCATCGCCAGAAATATTTTCCAATGACAAAAGTGAGTTTGGTACTTTCTATGTATTTTAAAATCCATTTCAAATATTTCTATTCAAAAATACTTTTAAATAGTACTACAATTTTTTTCCCTAAAACTTTGAAAAACAATTTCTGAAAACACTTGGATTTAAGTTCTAAAACTTTAGTTTAAATCCTTTTAATATTAAACCATATTTATAAACCATACTTTTATAATTTCACTTTCTTATAAAATCATTTCAAAAATGTTTACCTTCAAAATATCTTACCTTTCTTTAAAACTATAATAAACAACTTTTATAAAAATTTGATTTTAATCCATATTATTACCAAACACCTTATAGTCAAACTATAAAACTAATTCACAGGGTGTTTTCAATGTCCTCACAAGTTACTATCTATTCAACCGATGTTGAAAAAGGTAAAATGCTCATAAATTGGCCAAGCACAAAGAAAACATCAGCAAATAATAGTCAACGCTCATAAATTGGTCGAGCATGACTAATTAAACAATAATTGATAATAATTGAATATTGTCATTTCCTAACAAAAAGCGCATCATAAACATCTATATCAATTCTTTTAAAATTATCCTTTTCTATATAAAATATAAAATCTAGATAAACTTATTTCATTTACCTGTTTCAAAATCAATATGATGTTGGTTTGCCTTGTTTAAGTATCTAGAAACCCCTATCGAAACCATGGCATCCTATGTACCGATCAGAATTCATGAACCACACAATAGATCAATCAACTTAATATAAAACAATTTTATAGCACTAACAAATACGTGCTCTTATATGTATTTACATGACAAGCATCCGAGTGTTGGAAAGATAGATTGTAGGGGTGAAGGAAAAGAAAAGACAGAACAGAATGTCACATCGTGACTAGTAATATATCATTTACATTTGATCTTTATAAAAGAAAACTATGATATACATATATCAATCGGGGTAAACTAACTATCACCAACCTGGACAGTTATGATAGCATGTCCTCACAATTACTGATAAATACAAAACAAGAAACACAACGGAAATAAATAAACGTGAATATATCTTGGAGGAATCTAGCTCACCTTCTGAAGCTTCAAAGCATCCATAACTAAATCTTCGAATATGCTCGGCCTGACCCAAGCATTATAAGAAAATAATGCTCGGATCATTAGGGTAAACCAGCGTGAGAAATTCAAATAATAAGGATTATTCATGTTGTAAAACCTATCAAAAATAATGAAACCAAATCATAAGGATTATTCATGCTATAAAACCTTTCAAAAATAAATATATCTCGTAAGATCATGTTGCACATAAATACAGACGGGTTTTGACCTCATGATGACCAAACCATTTTTATTAGAAATTCCAATGATATTCTAAAAATGTCTAGGGTATAAATTAAATATGTAACATATCTAGAATGTTCACCTATAATTACACTCAACAGCACTAGGATCTACAATAAACCATAAGGCACGTATTGGAAGATGGATTCCATCAATGACAAAGCGCTGGGGTACCATCTATTAAATTACATCTCTAGAAAATGTACCAAGGTTAAAATGCAAAGCAAGCCTACCCCTCGAACATGACAAGTCGGATTACATCATCACTCGAGCACTAAGGCTGCAAATAATGCACCCGGCACCACCTTTTTCCATGTGCAAGCATATCGAAATCAATAAATATCGATCTAGATTCGAGGAATGATGCTCCTAATGCTAGTGAACAACATAACTCTGCCGCATTCCCTAATTTTAGTTATCATCAGGTTGCTACTCCAAAAATCTACCTCTCGACTAAGTTGAAAGGTCCTTCAACAAAGACTAAGAAAGAGGAGTTCAGACCAAACCATTCTAAGGAGTCAAAGGGATGCAGTCATCAAAGTTTAACAACTTTAAAACCTTTCAAATGGGTCAGAAGGTCCATCTTACAGCTTTCAAGGAGCTCTTACCTTTTGAAGAAGACGAATGAGTCAAAGTAAGTATTAGCAACCTCATGGTGACCTTTACGAAAGCATAGCAAGCCTTTGAAACCAGTTGAGACACATCCAGGACACCTTTCGACAATGTCGAAAGGTGCTATGAAGAAAGCAACATTCAGAAGTCAGCAAAGCAAAAGAATGAAGGAGAACCTTTCGACAACGTCGAGAGGAAGTACGACCTTCGACAATATTGAAGGGAAATGTAGCTCTCGACAACATTCAAGTAAAGTAAAAACCTTCCAACAAGGTCAAAGGGTTCATAACAACAAGTGAAGACAAACCTTTCGTTAAGGTCGAATGGCTCACAACAGTATATAAAAGGAAAACCTTTCAACAAAGTTGAAAGGTTCGTGAAGTCATAAGAAAGACAAACCGTTCGAAAAAGTCAAAAAGTTCATGATGGCATAAGAAGGCAAACCTTTTGACAATGTCGAAAGGTTCATGATGGCATAGGAGTGGCAAACCTTTTAACAAGGTCGAAAGGTTTATAGCTGCCGAAAGGTTTATAGGTGCATATAAAAGGTGGACCTTCCGACATGGTTGAAAGCATGGACTCAAAAGAGGGGTCGCCTGCATCTATAAAAAAGACCCAAGGGGTCACATTTTGGGGATTTATTTCTCTCATTCTAAACTTGTACTCTTCTTAAACAAAGCACTGTGTCCCTAATTGGGTGATGATTTGGGAATTTAATAAAATAAAGTTTTTCTTGGATTAAGTGGGAAATCTTAAGCATTATTGAATACTTTACTATTTACTTAAATCTCTAATGGATTAACTCTACTTTTCAGGTTCAGCCACGTCGAAGAGTTTTAGTCGACAAGGTCAACAACACTTCTGGCTCAAACATCATTTGAAACCTTCCGATGCCATTAACTCTATGATTTAAACCCATCGACAAAGTTGAAAACTCTTCCAGCCTCCACTTCTTTAGTAACCAACCTAACGACAAGGTTGACAATACTTCTGATCCTTACATCTTTTTAACCTTTCGAAGACATCAGCTTTATGGACTAAACCTTTCAACATGGCCGACAGCTCTTTATGCTCAATAACCCCTATAACCTTTTGAAGCTATAGATACTATGATCTAACCTTTCGATAAGGTTGAAATCTACTTCAAATCCACTAAAGTATGCAGTTTCCTGCTTATACCTAAGGAAAGCTATCACCTTAGCCTTCGATAAGATTGAAACCTACCTTTAAAGGATTAAACTCGAGAAATTTCAACCTAATCGAAAGGGAAACCCTTACAAGAGACCTCATACTAGTTCAACAAGGTTGAAAGGTTAGTCAATCCAAAGACCATACCTTTCGACAACGTCGAAAGGTCTAATTCAAGAGTTATCCGTAATTAAAACCACGTTGTAAGGCAATTCCTAAGGAAATCTCACTAGTAATTCTTGCAAAAGATATTCGTCTTTCTCAACATTATTTTAGGATGCTAATAAAAAATATGGTAAAATTTTTAGTGCTAGAAGGAGGACTTGAACCTTTGAATTGGATAAAACCCCAACACCATCATTCTCTAACCCTGCTTAATTCAATCCTACTTCAAGTTTGTCCACTTTGGTTTGATCATGGCCAGAAGATTGAAGAGATCTGAACAAGGGTCTTCCAATACGCGCCTTGTATGGTTTTAGTTGTAGAACCTGCCATTTACTTATGGTGGTCACTACTGTTTAGATGGTAGCTATAGTAGGCATAGTTCGGAATGTCTATGCTGGCTAAGATTAATATTATACTTTTGAAATGTTTTCTTCACTATGCACTAATAATAATATTAAAAAGATTTTTCATATTAAGCATGTTTGACTATCATAAGGAGAAATCTCCTCCAATTTTTCTTTTGCATTGTGTGTGTGTGGCAGGAGGCCTTATGGTAGTTTCATTTTCCAAAAGCATAGCGGATTTCTTTTCTTTTTCCTTGTGAAAATAACTGTTTTTAAGATCTCACACCAGTTCCACGACTGATTTGGAGTTTATTGTTCCCTTTCTAAACTCTGGGTGCCTACAATTTTCCACATGGGCAGCCTAGAGTCAGGTTATCAGTTATTCTGGAGTGAAGTCAAGAAGTTGCTGGGGAGATCTAGAGGCAAGCTGGATGGCGAGACGTATTATTATACTGTTTATTATCCACTGCGTCGGGATTGTTGTAAGTTTAGTTTTAATGTGGATTAATTGTTGTAAATACTTGGTATTGAATGGTGTCGTTGTAAACTCTGATAATGTGATGTATGTTAAACTGATATGGTTCCTTGTTTTAAAGATTATTCATTTATCTATTATATTTGTTCCGTTGGGATATGTGAGATTCTGTTATTGTTTTTGTTTCTTCTTTTATCTTCTTCTTCTTTAACCCCAACGGTTCGGTTTTTCGGCATTCGACTGTGCGACATTTGATACAGTTCAGGTATTGATGTCGACTTAATTCGGGCGTCAAAAAAGCAGGTCGTTACACAAAAAGTCAAAGAGTTATCCACAAGAATCAAGCTTTAAATCTAGACTTCCAAAATAGTACAACTTAACCACATCTATGGAAACTGTCTACTTACTTACTAAGGATGAACTCAACTATTGGCCATCACAAAAGAAAAGGCCAAAACATGAGCGAAACATGGGAGGATTCTATTGCCATTACCATGTGATGAATGAGCGAAACATGGTAGGATGCTTCCGTTAAGGAAAAATCCATGAGTTTGTAAAGTGGATGTGAGAAAATATTAATAAAGATCTACTTTCTGTAAAAAGAACATCTACATGGTTGGGAGTGAAACGCTCCTCATATATGGATACTACCTAAGATGGTAGTCTAACTAAGATGGTAGAAAAGCCTCTGTCTGCACTGGCTAGGGTATAGAACCTCCTGGAGGGAGGGTAGGTAACCTTTAGCCGTACCATGAGATGGCCAAGTTAAAGCATCGAACAAGCCCTTGGCTGCATCTCTAGTCAGGTCAAGGCACCTCTTGGAGGGAGCATGGAGTAAGCCTTTAGCCGCCCCATAAGATGGCCATGTTAAAGCACTGAACAAGCTCTTATCAGTGCCATGCTATGGCAAGGCTAAGGCACCTCTTGGAAGGAGGACGGAGTAAGCGTCTATTCGTGCCATAAGATGGCTAGGGTAGAGCACCGAACAAACCTCTGTCTGCACCGCAAAAGGGCTAGGGCATGGAGCCTCCTTGAGGGAGGTCGGTTAAGTCCTTGGTTCCAATCTCTAAGATGATATAACCAAGAGCACTAGACAATAATCGACTTAGATGTCCAAGCCCAAGAAGAGGCGCAATCAACAATGGACAAAGATGACCAAGCCCAAGGGGAGGCTCAATTAATAAAGGACTAAGATGTCCAAGCCTAGAAAGAGGCTCATCAAATCATGAACTAAAATGTTCAAGCTCAAGAAAAAGTATATCGATCATGGACTAAAATGTCCTAGCTCAAGAGGCAGCTAATCAGATTATTTCTGTGTGTTCAAAATTTGAAGGGTTCATACATGACAAAGAAGACGAAAGCAAAGGAGTGAATGGAACTCCGCTTATTATTACCCAAATTCGGGTTTCAGGACTCTCACTTCTAAACATCGAATATTAATACCCAAACAAGGGTTTCAAGTCTTTCATATATGAAATTCATCATCTAATACCCGAATCTGTGTTTTGGGTCTTTATCAATCGCTAACTTATTGTGCCCCAATTTGTGTATCGAGACTGCTACCTATCTAAATCCTAATCTAGGTACAAGATCTATGGATTTCTATTCATCACAAATGCCCGAATCTGGGTCAACGAACGTTAAAGATCACTATTAAAGTCTCCAAATGAGAGCTTCGAGTTTCTAAATTTTTAAATCCCATTAATGTTAAGGATGAGTTAGAGAGTAACTGCATCAGAATTTTAGACATTGATCTCTTGGTTAGGTTCTTTATTAAGTAAAGGTTATATTCTTATATCTATACCTCTATGACAAGGCAAAATTTTCTATCAACAAATTTCAAACATTTCAGCCAAGTGGAAGAAGTTAAATTCTTGATTATCTCTCATCGTGGTCAAAGATGAGATTTTAACATTTAGTATGAATTGATTTTCCATGCAATTAATAGGATGATTGGTTAATTTAGACAAATGATATATATAGAAAAATATGTCAATTTCAAGCTAACAATTAGAAATATTGTCTCCTACATGCTTTACAGGAAAATCAGAACAATGGGGAATAGCAAAAAATCCAGTAAAGTCAAAAATCAATGAATGGGCAGTTCAAAATCATTTCAAAAAGTGATATTACAGGAAATGATTATGAATCAGGTGATATTTGTGAAGTTTATGTGATTTACATAAGTTATGAAATCAATTACAAAATGACAAAATTACATACAAGATAGATTTACATCGCTCAAACATATAGATGAGTTACAAATCGTACGTGGCCCTACCGAGAGTTTCTGCAACTATAGGATCAACTACATGTATGATGGCCACGCTAAGAACTTCCTTAAGCTTCTTTTCCTTTCTCCTTATTTGGTTCTCACCGTCAATTGCATCGATGTTGGTCTTTAGTGTGCGATTAAAAGCTCTGTTCGTAGCCCTAACTATTTTATTTTCTCTTTCTAAATCTACGACACACTTATCGAGCAAGTAATTATCATGCTTCAGCTTCTGGTTCTTACCAGCATATTCATTAATAGTTTAGGAGTACTTCTCTTTCTGGTACTCATCGAATTATTTAGCTATTTCTAATTGTACCCTTCAACATCAGTTCCCCACTACATTATCATCTAAACCTAGGGAAGGGTTGAGCATAGATGGAAATTACTGAACCGCAAGAAGCTTTGACCTAGTAGGCTTGACTGTTGGAGGGGTTGCTTGAGAGACTGCAAGATCAATCTTTGAAGTTTTATCAACCAAAATAAACTCTAAAGAGGCGCATTGCGCTTGGCTATCTTTCAATTAAAACTCCAAATCATTTACTCACTAAATGAGTTCAGACATTTTTGATTGAAATCAACTGTGGGATTAGTCTTTACTTATCATTTAAGCGTAGCGATGATCTCATTTTTTTTAATATCAACCTCGAGATAGGCAATATGGTCTTCGAGACCAATGACGATGATCTTTTGGAGAAAATATCTCTTATGCCATATTATAGCTTCCGTACTACCACCAAAAAGCTCAAGCAAGACTTCATCGTGGACCAAAATTTTTCCGCTCGCTATCAATAGTCTCTCTCTAATAGCATCGGCACGTAACAATAAGTTTTGAGAAAGATGAGTCATAGATGACTGTAGTTCCTATTTAAAGAAAAGAAATGGAATAAAAATCAAGATAGAGATTAAAAAATATCTTTATTATTATCATGATGGATTACAACGAAAACAGCAACAAAGTTGAAATACAACATGCAATTTGATTACATTTAAAGTTTAGAAACTACTTTTCTAACTTTATCAAGAGAATTAGCTGAAAGCATTACTGTTGGATAAAAGGGCATGGTGACTCCTTCAGAGGTTATTACCGGTGGGCATTGACTATAGTCCCATTTCCCAACTAGGTTACTATCACGATCGCAAATTAATCTAGAATGAAATTTTCTGATTTCTCTATGGAATTTTTCCTTTTCTTCACCGAGGAAGTTGAAACGAAGGCGAGGGTATTCTAAGCACAAATTTTGCAAGTCCCGAAGAAAGTGATATCTCATTAACTTCGCAGTCTTCAAAATTGATGCATTTTTAGAGTAAAATCTTCTTAGTTTAACATATTGGCTTAAGTGATCTCTAGGGACGAGTCATCCTAAAGAGCCATTATTCTAAAATAGTACAGTAAAAAGAAGCTAAGCATAGAAAATAGAGCCAAAACATGTATTCATAAAACAATTAGTTGATAAATATTTACAATCATTCATCTGGTTCATACAAAATAGATTTAGAGAAAAATTAAGAAACAAATTTACCTTTACAGTACTTCAACTTTTCAAGGGGAAGATCTTGTGGAATCGACCCGACCTGCATTAAGTTCCAGCAAGCTCCAAGATGCGGGTCAGATCCAAATTCATCTAAGTATCTTTTATGAAAACGTCTAAGTATACCCCGACTGAACTCACCTAAATACGAAAAATATTTAACACAATGTCTGTAATAAGCTTTACACAAGAACTTAACTAAAATGTCTCTCTCTTTAATCATCATCTAGAGCAAAGTTAATAACTCTTGATTTTCCTTCAAAAGAACGTCATACTGAAGCGCACTCTTTAGTAAAGGAGCACCCTTATGATGTTTAAAAGATGCTAATAAGGAGATGCTCCTATCAAGGTCATGATATTTCTCAGACATAATATTATGCTCATTTATCAATTTGTCTAACTCCCTATATAACTTGTTGGTTTCTGACTGTTTTCTGTCAAGTTTGCTCTATAGGGAAAAGCGGATTTCTTCTTCATTTAAAACAAATGATTTAGCACTAATTATTATCAGAGAAGCCCATACATGTGAAACTGAAATGGGAGCCTAAGAGACCTGCTCCTTCCCTTTTAGCTCCTCAGTTTGAACGGGAGTAGGTTCATCCTCAAGTAGAGCAAGGAGCCCGGACAGTGTAGGCGGCATATCCTTCTGAGGTGATGGCTCCTTTTTAGGGAATTTAGCTTAGTCACCACCATTTTTTTTGGAGGAACTAAAGGGACCCCCTTTATCTCCATTAGGGCTTTGGCCTTTGGTAGGACCATCATCATCATCACCGCCATCACCATCATCACTGTCACTGTCGCTATCATCATCATCATCATCATCATCTTTTTTGCTCAAGATTGACATCTTTCTCACCCTCCTCTTAAGAATCAGATTTAATTTCGAAGGTAAAGGGAAACAAAAGAGAGTATGTTGGCAGCGTTGGTTACCTTCTACTCGCCCTCAGGTCTGGTATCCTTCTTTATCTGGTTGATTTTGACCATCACTCTTTCGTCTAAGGCTGGGTCGAGAGAAGGGAAGCCGAAGTCAGGACATTTCTACTAATCGCCAGCATATGCATTCATAAGGGCATCTTCATAATTTTTTAGCATCATAGGCCCTAAGGTGACATCGACAAACTAAGAGACTAACTTCTTGATGTCGTAGAAGGTATGAACAGCCAGTTTGAGCAAAGCTCTGTTTTTTTGAATTTATCTTACAAGGAAATATTTTCCGTGACCAGATGAGCTTTTTCATCCTCTGAGTCTTTCAGAGTTAGCTGTATGGTGAAATTTTCATCAGCGGTAAGTTGGTGAGCCGTCTTCTTTGCTTTTAAATTATCTTCGACCTTGGTAAGGGAAGTCTTTACTCGCTCCAACTTTGTGGAAGCATCTTTTTGGGAAGTAATCAAGGAAGATATATGATTTTTGTGCCTATAATTTTCCTTCTACAACTTAGAAGATTCAGTTGAAGAATTTGAAATATTTTCATTTAGAGCTATCCAGCTCCTAGAAATCTGGAACAAGAAGTATAACAAAAGTTAGCGACTAGAGAAATCTAATAGAGATAGGGTTAATTGAGTAAAATCTTGCTAAGAGTTGTTGCTCCATTAGAGAGTGGTAATTCCTCGCCAAGTCCATAGTGAAAGAGGGTGGAGAAGAGGAAGTGAAGGATCAGAGTACAGGACGATCTCGACCAGTTCTTCAAAATTAGAAGATGGAGGTGTAGAAGGAGATGATTGTGGAGGAATTTGTTTCTTAAAAGGGTTTGTCAATAAAGCAAGCTACATTTTCTCAATTGCAATTAAGGGATCAAAAATAGTAATGTGAGGAAAAGGTTCAGGAGTAGCGGGGATTGTTTCGGTTTATCTTTGGAAGGTTCAACGAAGGGGCTCTTTGAGACTTGCTGAAGAGACATATCATCTTCCTCCACATTAGAGATTTTAACAATTTTCGTTGGGGGCACATCTTTTGGGGACTCCATCAGTTTTCTTTTAAAATTTCTTTTGGATTTAGCAAAAGCCTCCAAGATTTGTTGTTACTTCAAAAGATGATGGAGGAGGTGCACCACCGCTAGAAGATACAATGGCTTTGGAAGAAGTTGGAACAAATTCAGTCGGATATAAAATCAGTCAAAGTAATTCAAAGAATTGTAGGGACAAGAAAGAAAATTCCAAACCATTAATATACCTGAAGAGTCAACACAGATAGGTGACATTGAAGAGAAGTTTCGGCATCGCCTAAGGAGAGAAAACGCTTGCCGCATGAAGTGTGCATGATAGTGGGAGGAGTTCCTAGGATCCTCTGGCCATTTAGTAGTAAAGCATGTTTTCTTAAGTTGGAAGGGGCAAGAAGAGTCAAACTGCTCCCAATATGCTTTGATGCTACAGTTAGAGAATCAACGGTTCCCTTGTCAACATCATTAAGTTTCTTGGCAGATTCACCTAAAAAAGCAAGAGATTAGTTAGCGAAAAAGATAAAGTAAAGTAAAGACAACACTAGAGTACACTTATGTGGTGTGGCAAATGTCCCATGAACATCAGCCAAGCACTTGACAAAGAAGAACTGGTTCTCCAGTCCTTAAATTTGTTGCTACTATCAGATATTAAATTTTTATAGGCGTTGACACTGCATATCTGCTTCTTGAGGTTAGTCAGCCTTCCCTACATGGTCAAGAAGTTTAGTACTTCAACATTAAGCGAAGGAAGTCATAATTCCAACGCAAACATCTCCAATGACAAGATATGAGTATAGACATTTGGAGATAGTTGAATCAGAGAAATTCCAGTATAAGATAAATATGAAGAAAAGAACTCTGGGAAAGGAAGAAATCCACCATGCCATATGCCATATGTGAATGGCAGTGTAAGCAAAATATCCTTCAGGAGGGTTGTCGATTGTGTTCGTTTCCTAAGGAGGGATAACTTCAATCCCAGTGATACAAAATTCCTTAAGGATGGCAATGACTTCGTTTTGTGATACAAGAAAGAATGCTTAGCAATGGCTTTAACTTTAGGAGAGCTCGTGATTCTGCCAGGTGAAAACATTTTAGTTAAAACCTTTGATTATTTATGAATTTAGAAGGCATTCAAGAAGTAAACAAATAAAAATAATTAAATAACTCAAGCATGAAAATAGATATGAAAATTTAAAATTGTGAAAAACTAAGTAGTTTTAGCTTTCGACCATGTCGAAAGGTCAACATCTCAAGCTTTCGACAATGTCGAAATGACAATGGCATCAACTCTAAACCTACATACTTCAACATTGATTGAAAGCCTAGAAAGTAAATAAATAATAATATGAATTCCTTGAACTTTCGACAAAGTCAAAAGGAAGATATGAAATATTAAACCATCCATCACCTTCCAACAATGTTGAAAGCTCTATGGAAGCCTAGATACACTTCAAGTGTAACATAAAGCTAAGTGTTCGACGTGATTGAAACCAAGAACCTTATATTCCTGAGTAAAATATTATTGTTGACGATGTCGTCAAAAAGTCTGGTCAATATTTTCGAAACATATCCTACCCATTGAAGTCGAAAGGTTTTAGGTTCAACTCATATATGCTCTTAAAGTTTCGACAAATATGGGCAGAGACAACTCAAGAGTCAAAAAATTTCAAACTTGTTGAAAGCTAATAGTCGAAAGGTTCAAAGTCTTCGACCTCGTCGAGAGCTTGTTGTCGAAGGGGTAGATCCACTCCACTTAATTGCCTATTCTTTCAACAACATTGATTAATTTGGCACCACTACACCTTTCGAACCCATCGAAAGATGCTAAGAAGTCAAATCCAATATTGCCATCTCGACCTCTTTCGAAGGGGCAGAAAGGTCATTTTTATACCACCAAATTTATCATCTATACACGAGAAGTTTTCGGGTAATTCAATCGGGTTTATCTAACCCAAACCCGATTATGAATCCAGTTTTAAAAATCTTCTTGAGGAACAAGTAAATCAAACTCATTATCTAATGGATTTAAACTGAAATTGATTTGACTCAATGTCAAAAGAGGTATAAAGTTTATCAATAAATTGAAAAGCCAGGTTACAAACAAAGAACAAAATCAATTTTTTTGGATTAAGAGCTAAAACCGATAACAAGATTTTCAATAACAGTTACCATCAACCTCAAAATCCAAAGCCAAAGACGATTTTTATTAATTTAAGAAACTGATTTAAGAGGAAATATTTTAGCAAGCCAAACTAAAATAGAATTTCAATTTTGGGATCTAGAAACTGAAATCTAATTAAGGCATGAACAAAGTTTGATTGAAAACTAAGAAGAATAGAGATTAATCTAAAACTTATGAATTAAATTTAGGAATTACCTAGATTTTTAGAAGCAAAGTTCAGGAAGATTTGGAGAATTCTTTTACTTCTGCTCGATAATTTCGATTGCATGTAAAGAAAAAGAAGAGAAGAAGAGCACTTTATAAGAAAAGCCATCCAAATTCTCGACCATTGGATAAGCTTTTAATAGATGGCCCAGATCTATGTGGGATGGCCAAGAGGAAGGAATATTTTAGCTTTCGACGAAGTTGACTTGAAAAGTCAAGATCATCCCTCTGAATGAGGAGGAAAATGTTACTCCAAAAATCTAGCTTTCGATCGAGTCGAAAGGCCCTTCAACAAAGACAAAGAAAGAGGAGTTCAGCCAAACCTTTCGAAGGAGTCGAAGGGATGCAGTCATCAAATTTAAAAACTTTAAAACCATTCGAAAGGGTCGGAAGGTTCCATCTCACAGTGATCAGGGAACTCTTACCTTTCGAAGAAGATGAAGAAGTCAAAGAAAGTATTAGCAACCTCATAGTGACCTTTTCGAAAGCATAGCAAGCCTTTCGAAACTGTTAAGACACATCCAGGATACCTTTCGACATTGTCGAAATGTGCTACGAAGAAAGAAACTCTCAGAACTCATCAAAAGCAAATGAATGAAATAGAACCTTTCGACAACATCGAGAGGAAGTACATCCTTCGACAACATTGAAGGGAAATGCAGCTCTCGACAACATTCAAGTAAAGTGAAAACCTTCCAACAAATTCAAAGGCTTTATAACAACAAGTGAAGACAAACCGTTCATCAATTTCGAAGGATTTACAATAGTATGTAAAAGGCAAACCTTTCGACAAAGTCGAAAGGTTCGTGAAGACATAAGAGAGGCAAATCTTTCGATAAAGTCGAAATGTCCTTAAAGGCATAAGACGACAAACCTTTTGACAATGTCGGAAGGTTCATAATGGTATATGAGGGGAAATCCTTTTGACAAGGTTGAAAGGTTTATAACTGCATATAAAAGGGGGGACCTTCCAACATGGTCGAAAGCTTCCGCCTACATTTATAAATATGACCCAAGGGGTCACGTTTTGGGGATTCGTTTTCTCTCATTCGAAACTTGTACTTCATAAAAAAACATTGTAACCTTAATTGGATGATGATTTGGGAATTTAATAAAATAAAGTTTTTCTTGGATAAAGAGTGAAGTCTTAAGCATTATTGAGCACTTTACTGTTTACTTAAATCTCCGTTGGATTAACTTCTACTTTTCAGGTTCAACCACATTGAAGGGTTTTTGTCGACATGGTCAACAACACTTCTGGCCCAAACATCATTTGAAACCTTTCGATTCTTAACTATGTGGTTTAAGCCTATCGACAAATTCGAAAAATCTTCCAGCCTCTCTTTAGTAACCAACCTAACGACAAGGTCGATAATACTTTTGATCCTTACATCTTCTTTAACCTTTCGAAGACATCGGCTTTATGGATTGAACCTTTCGACAAGATCGATAGCTCTTTATGCTCAATAACCCTTGTAACCTTTCGAAGCTATAGATTCTATGTTCTAACCTTTCGACAAGGTTGAAATCTACTTCAAATCCACTAAAGTATGTGATTTCCTACTTATACCCAACGAAAGCTATCACCTTAGCCTTCAACAAGATTGAAACCTACCTTTAAGGGATTAAACTTAGGTAATTTCAGCCTAATCAAAAAGGAAACCGTTACAGGAGACCTCACATTAGTCCAATAAGGTTGAAAGGTTACTCAATCCAAAGACCATACCATTCGACAACATCAAAAGGTCTGATTCAAGAGTTATCCATAAACAAATCCAAATTGTAGGGTTATTCATATGGGAATCTCACTACAGTTCTTGCAAAGGATATTCATCTATCTCAACATTACTTTGGGATGTTGACAAGAAATCTTGTTAACACAGGCCCTGAGGTTTATGAGGCCATGATTACCTTTTCCTCTTAACAAATCCCTCTTGGAATGCTAATGTTGTGCCCTAGGTAACAATGTAATGATAGCATTCATCCATACAAGTTATTTAGGATATGGAAAAACTGAAGGCACTATTCTACTATAACCATTATGGAATCGCCCTTAGGATTATTATCAAGTAGCCCTTTCACTTCAAAGAAATCCGCCTTTGATCATCTCAAGATGTCTCAAATTCAAACGCTTATGCCAGTTTGAAGTGGCTTTCCGGTCTTTTTGAACCGGCAATCCATAAGTTCAAAAATGGCCAAAATTTGATGGTCGGTTATTTAACTATCAAACAAAAAAACAGTCAAATCAAAGTTTTAACTAAATATGAAAACCAAGCATGGTTAAACACATAAGCAACCCTTAAGTCTCTTTAGTTAATCCTTTCATTAATTAAAATCACTTTGTAAATGCTTGTATCAAATTTACAAAGATATATTTACAAATCCTCGGTATTTTTTTCGATACTTGGAAAAGTATTTATATACTTATTCCAACTGTATAAGCATATTTACAAAACACCACGCTTTTAATACTTAGAAAATATAACTACATACTTATTTCAATGGTTAAAACATATCACAAAATATTAAGATATATTTCACTTACCAAAACCACACTTATTCAGTAAACACAAATGTCATTAAAACATACAGAACAAAAGACCTAAAGCATTTTTTATGTAAGCAAGTGGTTTGTAGGAAAATTAGACCCAGTATACATAACACCACTTTCCAATTTTAAACCTGTACTATTCCTTGATTAATAATGAAGTTGGATGTAACGACCGGTAAATTAGTCACTTTAGATATGAATATTTAATACATTTTTAAACAATTAAGTAATGGATTTTATAACTCAAATAAACCTCTTTTAAGTAATAACTAATGATTGAAAAGTTGTTTTAAAATTTGTTTTACAAAAATAATTAGGCCGAAGAAAAATCAAAAATTGACCGAAAATCGTATGTCGGATTTCCAACTGATCATCGTTCAAAAGTTATCGGAATGTGTTGTGCACACTAGTGCATATATGTACACATAATATAAATAACAAATACTTTTGCTAATGGAATAGTTAGATAAAAACAAGTTTAAAAAATATATTTAAGTTAATAAAGTAAACGTGGAATTTTCTTTTATTATTTAGAAAAAAATAAAACACAAAATCTAATACAAAAGTTTGTTAGAAAAGAGAAGATGAGATGGATGGGTGACATAAGGGGGGACACACATAGCATGTGGTGGAGAAGCGTGTTATCAAATTTTGAATGGAGGGTAGTAGTTGCTTTTTTAAGAAGGGGTAGTTTTGTAATTAGCAACTTTTCAT
Organism: Allium cepa; assembly: GCA_030765085.1. Taxonomy (NCBI): domain Eukaryota; kingdom Viridiplantae; phylum Streptophyta; class Magnoliopsida; order Asparagales; family Amaryllidaceae; genus Allium; species Allium cepa. Next base: position 34,096,312 of record CM060929.1, read on the forward strand.
TTTCTATAAAAAGAATACTTTCTTTCCACTTTCCACTTTACTTCATCATTTTCATTTCAAAACCCTCATTCTCTCCACTCTATTCACTTTTCTTCTTCCAGGGCTTCCTAAAATAAATAGTTTCAAAGTTTCTTCTTTTCTCTTTAATTCCTTAAACTAGTTCCTAAAGCCATTTCGATTCCTCTTTATATCACTTATCTTTAAAAAACAAATCCAAAAACCCTCAAATAAGTCAAAGTTGTATGCCCCTAGCCCAAGGCCGAGCCCATTTGACCTCTCCTAGGTCTTGTGAAGCAAGATTTTCAAGCAGAAGCTAGGTCCGTGTGTTGTTTGCAAGGTCGTGGTAGTTTGGGTGAAAGTTCATGTTTTTAAGCGAATAAAGCTCGCTTAAAAGCAAGTTTGAAAATGCAATATTTTGTTGTAATAATTTAGATTGGTTGCTTTCAAATATAATTGTATGTAATTATTATTGTCTAGTTTGGTTACCGCTTGAATGCAGATGGCACATAGGATTTAGACAAGGGACTAGAAATGAATTCGAAGTGTTTGTAGTGAAAAGTTCTCAACGACACATTTTGAAGTCAGTCTGAAGTCACTTATTGAAGAATGGATTCCATAATGCAACAACGTAAGGGTCAATCTTCCATATGGTACATCTCTAAATGAAATGTACTATGACTGCAAAATTTTACACCTCTACTACTTAGGCCCGACCTACCCCTTCCTGAATAGTACTGAATATGATCACCCTTCTAATTGGCCGACAACCTTATCGAGTTTTAGGCATACATCAATTCATAAATACCGATCTTGATTAGGCGATGATTATACCCTAATGGAAGCGATCCACTTAGCCTTGCAGCATGTCCCTGCTTTAGTCATAATCCGAAAGTGAGGCTTGTGAGGTCACAATTACCTTTCCTTAGCAATCCAACTTGGAATGCTAACTGTGCTCTTCGGGGATACTTTCAATGTCAGCATTCGTCCGTACAAGTTGTTTAGGATGTGGACAAACTGAAGGCACCACTTCTACTACATCTATTTTGAAATAACCCCTAGGATTAGTAGCAAGTAGTCCTTACATTTCAAAGAGCTTCATCTTCGATTCCATCATCTTCAAGATGCTTCCAATTCAAACGCTTGAGTAGGTTTGAAGTGGTTTTTGGATAATTCATGCTCATCTGATCCTGGTCTCTTTGAACCAACATTCGATATTCCCGATAAACTCATCTTCAGTTCTTTTAGAAATATATGGTTATTTGTCTTAGAGAACAGAAGGAGATTTATATGCATAGTACAACATCATCGAAGCTGACTGTGCCATATAACTCGCATGTTTCTCTTAGATATTTTTTGAGTTATATTTTGGTCTGAATTTGATAGTTGGTTATTTAACTATCAAATAAACAAACAATCAAACATAGACTTAAGTCCTAATGGGATCCATTAATCCTTTATTATTAGTCTTTCATTAATTAAAATCTCTTTCTAATATTTGATTCTAAAATATATCTTCATAAAAGATATATTGCCAAACCCTTTATACTCTTTTCATTACTTAGAAAACATTTATATACTTATCTCACTGGTATACATATATTTCAAACCATTATATTCTCTATGCTTAGAAAATATCCATATACTTATCTCAACAGTATAGGTATATTAACAAAACTTAAGGGAGATTTCCCCTTCAAAGTCATATTAAATAGGCCAAACAAATATTATTTAAAATATTTCTTTCTATAAACCAAATCACTATCCTTCAGTGTTAAGTATAGAAAGAGTGTTTCCGTACCACCATAATCAAGAAGGATAAATAGTTAACAAATCTCATCCTTTATAAAATTCCCTTTTTATAAGTCCATTTCATATTTACAAACACTTTTAGAAAATTTTAAATTAATTTATAAAACTCTAAAATCATTTATAAACTCCTTTACAAAATATCGTTTGTAAAGCTCCTTTAATAAATCCTTTTACTAAGAAAATTCCTTTATAAAACAATTTATCATTTATAAACACCTTTGTTCAATTAATTATTACTTTTAAACATTATAAATAAATAATAAAAATTACTTTAAACCAACAATGATAAGATAAGTAATTAATATAATTAATAATATAATTAATAACTTTAAACACCTTTATTAAAATAATTAGACAACTTACTTTGAAACATCGTTTATAAACACTTAACCCCAAATTATTATATAATTAAAGTTATTTAAATCCATAACTTTACAAATCGAGAAAGAGGCTTAGCGATCCGAATGGTGCTAAATCAGGTTACCGTTTAATTAAATTTGATTTTCCAAGTCATATTACCAGTATTTACATAAGATAACATATATATATATATATATAATCAATTTGCAATCGTTAGCTAATCCATTACTTATCCACTATTAATTAACTGGCATACAATTCAAATGTCTAAATCAATTTAATAACAGAATGGGGATTTATTCTGACTCTATGGTATAATATGGTACTGACTCTATTTACTTTGGATCCTCAATAGGAATCTTTGGATTAGGTCAGATGTCCATAGTTGACTCCACCCATCAATAATGATGGGTATTAATTTGTATTCTGTGTTTGTCGCTTATCCTTATGATTCTGCATGTTATATTAGTTGTTTTATTATTATTATTATTATTATTATTATTATTATATATTGTGTATGACACTTATAATATAATCATTGTATTACCCAACTTTTGTATGTTAGGTTAACTTTATCCTTGTATACTATTACGTATCATTCATATTATATTAGTTGTTCTGACTCATTGGTTACAGGAGAAGAGCGGGTTATGGTATGATTCCCTACTTTACTTGTTTATAGGTAGTCTGGATTATCACTAATCCTTGTTTGTTGAGAGGACCGTATGTGCTTTAACAGTTTCATGCTTATTTATATACAATTTTGATATACTGTATTTTAAGATAGTTCCCATCACACCAGGCCTTATGTTTAGCCCATGGTTTGTCTTTGTTTGTTTATGTCATGACAACTCTTAGGTACTCGATTGAGTAGTTAGAGAGCCATGTGTTTTTGGGGATAAGATTTCAAGATTAGTTGGAGCACTTTAAAGGCAAGTCGATATCTTTGATATGTATACTTGAGAATGTGGTAGTATATGAAAAATGTATTATTTATATATGAGACTTGTGTACTAGATATTCCATTCAGGACTCCATCTGTATGGGGATTGATGTATTATGACTTTTTATATCGACATTTGCTTATCAGTAACCCTGCCAGTGCAGTCTCTTATGTATCATTCATCATGTCGTGTTCATGTACATTCAGTATTTTATATTTTATCATTCCGCTGTGAGATTATATCGTTATGCCTTAGTGTAGTGTTGATTTTAATTTTACCCCCAACCATCTTTTGTGATACTCGAGAGTTACACGTTGTCATTTAATGTTCACTTCAGAGTGTTATAAAGGATAAGTTGTTACATTTGATATCAGAGCTTCGGTTCAACACATAGGACCAAGTAGAGCAGTTTGAGTTAAACAATCTGGTAGAAGGAGATATATTAAGAGAGCATACTTGTATTTTCTACTATATAATACTGCATATACCACTTGTCTTTTGGAATCTGATTTATCTCTATCACTAGTTACTAAGGTATCTTCATTCAAGCTATCAGTATGAGAAGACGGAGTACACGAGCGACCGCGAATAGGAATTTGAAATGCTTGATTAGTTTTTAGGCCATTTTGCTACCGCTCAGGATGTTCCATTACCTGTTAACATTTACAATAGTTATGATAGGCATTAGGGGTAGTGTATCCGCTAGGGCACTAATATTTCTTGCTCCACCAACTTTAGACTCTCCAAAGTTACCTCGGTATTTCCTTTGCCTAGGCAGAAAGCCATAACTAGGTTCTAAGACTGTTGTTGAGGCATAGGCTTGTATATGTATACGAGAAGGCTTTTGCCAACCTGAGCTTAAAGGATTTTTTTCCCAGCATCTAAAAGGGGAGGCATTGGTTTGGTAGTGCATAGTAGTAGAAAAGGTTGATGAGTAGGCTATGACTTGGATTGATTTTAGATGTCACTTTGGGCTTTAGTTTATCTTTGAATCGAGAAGGGCGTGCGGCTTGAGTGTTTCATCGATTTATCGTAGGTTAGCTTTTCAGTAATGGCGTATGTCAGTCGATTTAGCCTTTTGGCCAAATTTGGAATTATGATGGTTAACACTCCATTATGGAGGGCAAAGAAGTTTCCCAAGGGTCTTAAAACATCAGTTAAAGATTCATTGCTTGTTATATCCCAATAGGGGCCACTTTTCGAAGTCTTGTGGTGATGGCTCTTCTTCTTTAGGGCACCCGTGATGCACCACTAGAGGTAGCAAAGGAGGAAAGTAAACTGAATTTCTTTCTAGCCAAAACATAAAGGCCAAAATGCAGGGGAAGATCATGCTTATGCAAAGAAGAGAGCTAATATAGTGTGCCACTCTTGCGGCATAATAGTGTATTTTGCTACAGAATGTCCTCCAGCTAAGGTGAAGCATAAGTGCTTCAATTATGATTGGCTTGGTCACTTGAAAAAGGATTGTCCTACACTCCAGTAGGATGAGTAAGTGATGGTGACTTATGCCTTATAGGCATAATCGGGTCCTAGGAGGCCCACTACTCAAGAAAAAGGGAAGAGGCTCAGGTAGTGAGATATGCCTTAATTTTAAGCTACTAACTTATATTCTATTTCATGGTTGATCTGTATGTTTATTTACTGCTAGTTACTTGGTAGATAGGCTAAACATGATTCCTTTCATAGTAGGTAAATCTTTTGTAAAGTTTAACCTTGTATGAGTAACCTTTGTTGTTGAGCAAGGTGTAGCGACCGAGAGTACCATTTTTCGAACTTGATACATAAACGTCCGAATTGAGCGAGGTTGTGTGATGACATATGACTTGGATTGACGTTGAAGTTGGATTTGATGGATGCCCATAATGAGCAAAGACTAGGCGAATGACTTATATAGGTTTTGCTTGGAGTCATTCATATTAGTAATATATGTCCTTTTGTTACTAAACCTTTTGTAGTGAGATTATTCACACATGCCAAAGAGGTATTTTCTAGGGGATCAGTCCATTCACATACTGATTCTTAATCCTTAGTCCGAGCGTTGGGTTTATAAGCGATTAGCACTAAGCAAGTGTTTTTCACTCAATTCTTTAAAGCAAGTACTTGAGTAGGATTCTTGGAATGACTTAGATATTTTTGTAGCACAAATCTAGTCGTGCGAGGAAATTCCAGTATTTGAACCAGCAAGCTAGATTAGAATTCACATGAGAGTGGTCCATTGTCCAACCCTAGCTTAAGAAAGAGATATTGAAGCAAACAAAGGATTGGATCGGGCATTGTATATTATTTTGGATGACCTTTATTCATTGTAAAATTATTTATAGTACAATATAGTTAAGATAGCTTGTGATAGTTCATGAAAGGACTTCTCAACCAGGTTTATAAATATTGGGATAATCTTTTATGTGGTGATATGTTACTTTTCTAAGTAAGAATCATGGTACACTTAGTATATTATCCTTATGCGATTGAGTTGAGTTTGAACCCAAGCGAGCCCAAGCATTTGTAGACTATCGTTTAATAATGATTTAATTAGTAATTTTTCTCCTTTGGAGAATGAGTTCTACTCCTATGGAAAGGAAAGTTAAGACTTAAATTATTGGGTTAATCCAAGAGTTTTGAGGGTCGATGATCCGATATATCATATAAGTTTTCCTTTTTAACATGGGAGGTGTGATAGTCTTTCATATATTGTATTCACAAAAAGAGTTGCACCATGTTAGCATTTGGGTCATCTTGGATGTCGAATAGACTCAAGGGAGTTTATATCCTGAAATATATGCCAAGACTATTATTGGTTTTCATGCATGTTATTATAGGCTCTTTTGAATGATTGGTTGTTTGTATGATAATTATTGTTGTTTATTACTGCCTTTTGATTGCTTATTGTTGTTAGATGATTGATTGTTGATTGACTCTTGTTATTGTTGGTTACTCATTGTTGTTTTATATTGATTGTTGTTGATTGTTGCTGCTTGCTTTGTATGTTTGGTTTCTTGTATGTTAGTTGCAGCTACCTATTATAAAATGTTTAGAGAGATATGGAAGTAGTTATGCACTATTAGTATTCTTATTCACTTGTATTCACATCTAAATGGCATGCTCTTGTTGTAAAAGAGGTATGTAAGATCTTTAGTGCATATAAAATGGATATATATATATAAATATATATATATATATATATATCTATGTATGTGTGTGTGTGTATTTGTGTCCTTAGAAATGAGATGCCTTAGATATGGGATGTATATATTCGTTGTTTTGGATTTTATCGGAGCAAGCCACGCAACGAAGGTACTGCCAAATTTTTCCGAAACAAAAGGAGCTTTAAGCCTAAGGGTTATGAGACATTTGAAAGTCTATAGGGTGGATCATTTAGTGTATATGCAAGTATATGTGACAAAATATATGATGCAACTAAAATAATGTTAATCTAAGTAAATATAGAATAAGCACACCAGGATTTTATACTGGTTCAGACCTCCCGTCCTACATCCAGTCTCGAAGCTCCCCTTTGGAATTCGATTATCAAACACCCTCGCTTTTCTCGAAGGAATAGGCTTGGTTACAATAGGTTGTTCTTGTCAAATATGTGTTCTAGTATAACATGGATGTTGACTAATTAGTATAATTTCTTCCAAAATATGTCTAAAGAGTATTGTTTATGAAGAATTGAATATATGGAAGAGTGAATACAAGTATAGATTGCTAGAGTGTAGAGATCAAGAATATATGATAGATTATGGAATTAGAGAGCGTAAGTAAGTAAGGTGAGTTCTTCATGATTCTTGATGCTATATATAGTTGTAGATATATATCTTGAGTAGTTGCATCCATTGACGAGTGCTCTACGGTTGCTTCTATTGATGATGAAGAGTTGTGGCGAAAAGAAGATGTTTATTTGAATGTGGCAGTTGAAGTTCTTATTTGAAATCCGAGTTTGAAATCAGACGTCTTGGATATGTTTTAGATGTCTGATACTATATATATTTTTTTCAATATAGTAGTAGATCAGACGTCTGCGTGTAATTGCCAGACGTTTGGTTCAGCCTGTCTGTTGTTCCAGAGAACTGTTTCAGACATCTAGCTTGTGCACCCAAACGTCTGATATGGTGTATATTAGTTTTTGTGCTCTTTTTCTTGTGCTTCTTTGTTCCTATCGACCTGTAGTCTCTTGTAGTGTCCTTTGAGCCTTGTTCTTGTCTTTCTAGTAATGTTGTTCTAGCAAGTATATATATATATATATATAAATATATATACATATTCGATTTCTATTTTATAGTTGTTGTCACCGAAATAGTAGATTTAATTTCCTAACAATCCCTCCCTTTGGATGATGAAAACTATACAATGTACTTATATATAATTTTATAAATCTCCCCATGAATATGTGATTTCCATTATTTACTGTGATTTTTATTATTTCCCCTTTTGGTATTATAAAAAAGCATTAATAATTTTTAAATTGTAGATATCATGTTCATAGCATTTAGTATTTACCAATCATTGTAAGGTTACATGAATATACACAGAAATAACACACCAAAAAGTAATTTTCATTAATCACATCAATTGATTACATTCATAGATTTTTATCATTTTTATACAAAAGATGGAATCCTAAAAAACCTAAAGATCTTTTGGGGAAGCTTTATCTTGATCATCTCCTTCATCTTCATTCTTTGAAGATCTAGTTTGTTTTTTAGGAGATGTTGGAGTGTGTTTGAGAGATTGTTTCTCTTCGTCAAAAAGTTTGGAATGTTTTGAATGAGGAGGAGAAGGCATTGGAGTTGGCCAATCTTCTGAAGGTGGTGTAGGACCACGAACCCGTTGAAGAACCTCTTTTAGAACGGATAATGTAGTTGAAAGTGACGATTCAACTATGGCTGGGTAAGAAGCAAAAGATGTTTCAAAACTATCGATGTGCTTAGCCAGTAATTTTTGATTTCGAGAAAAAATAAGCTGATTTTTTAGATTTAAGTCGTGGATACTCTCATTTGGATTTGTCTCAGTGCAAGTCTCCAAAATATCATCTTGGCATGTATAATCAAATGGTGCAGGAGGGGAGGAGTATTCTCGCGATGTTGCTCTACCTCTTATGATGGTTAAGGTTGTTTTTGATGTGGAGACCTAGCTTGTACGACTTGACGACGCTGCATCCACTGTTCAAATGATATAAAATTCGAGGATTTTCTGGTAAGTGCATTAGAGAGAAAAATTTTGTGGATGCATATTTTGGAGAAATTTCTTCAAAAGTGGATAAATAAGAAGGGATGTTGTGAGCTCTTTGAAGTCCCATTATGTATGTAGGATAGATGATGGATGGGCGTGATCGAGTCCAAAAATGCTCGAGCTCGTCAAATATAAATTTTTCCAAATTACCCTTGTTCCACTGAATATAGCATATAGAGCCTTATGCTATAATTCCGTGATTTGCTCATGACTTTCAAGGCGAGAAATGATAGTGTTGATTATTCTAGTGAGAAGTCCCGCCTTAGGTCTTAGGTATTTTGATGCAAATCTCGTCATTTCATCTTTTTTTATTTGACGTGTGATATTATCTCTCGGTTCGAGACGCATATCCAAAATATTATATAAATCTTCTCCGGTGTCGAAACATCCACGAGTTCGGCCTATGATCCCTAGAGTAAGTCTAATTTTGTTGCCGCAAATACTTGACCATAGCGAATTATCATCGTTGTCAGTGTTCCAAACTGCTGTTCTATCTAAATTAGCATAGAAAAGAAATATGACTAGTTGATCGATTTGGATAATATTGGGATTGAAAGAAATTAATGTTTCTAATCCAGCACTTCCACACATTTCGTTCAAATCATGCATTGGGAACTTTAGTAAATTATAAAATGGACCTATATGGAGCTTATTCTTTTGAATATCCTCATATCTCTTGATTGAATGTGGTACACGATTCATCCATCTCTAAATTTGATCGTAAGCAAACTTGCGGATTGGATGAAGTAGCTTGGTCTTGCTTGCGCACAGAGATTCTAGGGTTTTTCATTTTAGAGGCCATGAAATTCGAATGTGTTTAGAGGAGAAAGCAAGTTTGAGAATTAGAGAATAGACCTTGTAGTAGAAACAAAATAAAATGTTAGTGAGAAAAAGTGAAAAAATAGACGTTAGTAGGGTACTTTAGAGTGTCGATTGAATTTCAGACATTTGGAAGGTGAATCAGACGACCGATTTGACCTAGTTTTAACATATTATATATGTACAGACATCTGGTTGTTGGTAGTAGACGTCTGCAATAGATCGATTTGTAATTTTTGAAAGGCAGAGAGATTTATCAGATGTTTGGATGTAGAATCAGACGTCTGGAATAGGCTGAAGTGTAATTTTTGTAGGGCAGATAGTTTTCTTGGACGTCTGGATATAGTATCCGACGTCTGAAAATGGCCTGAATTTGTATCTTAAGGAGGCAGAGACTTTGTTCAGATGTCTGGTCAACAGTTCAAACGTCTGAAGTAGACTAGTTTGTATTTTTTATTAAGCAGAGATAATTTTCAAACGTCTAGAAGGTTATATCAGACGTCTGATATATGTACAATGTTTAAATATTTGTGTGATACATGTGTGTCAGACGTCTGATGGCAATGTTTAGATGTCTGAAATGACCAGTTTGTCTTAAAATAGCCAAATTTTGAAGGGTGTTGCTTTTTTTTTGGAGAGACTGATTTTAATAAAACATAATATTATTATTTATGAAACAGAGTACAAATATACACAGATAAAAATACAATGAGAATAAGTAAATTTATTTAGATGAAGAAGGAGCATTGCGATCTTCTGAAATGTCATCCCTTCATGGCTTGAGTGGAGACCATATATTTCCACGTTCGTTGGTTCTCGGGGAACCAGAAAATCGCCTAGGTGAAGGATCCAAAGGTGTACGATAAGAGGCAAAGGGATCCAAAGGATTGCAGGAATCGGAAGTGGTACATCCTTCTTTCGTGAATTACAAAATTTTATCGCTACTTGCTCCAGAAAATTTAGCCTTCGCGTAGTAACCATTTGTTTAAAGTGTAATTCTCGTTGTAAATCTATTCGTTGCTTTTGGTAGAGATGTATCTCGTCGATTTTCTCCTTGGTGTTAGGAGAGACAAATAGAGATCGTTTGGACTTCTTTTTATCGGGAGTGAATCCTGTGTGGTAGGAGGACAACTTATAGGTCGGTTCCAGATCTAGTGTAGGAGTAGGAAGGCGATGAGGTGTATCCGCTGAACTATCTGTTGTTGGTGTTAAGAAGGAGAGATGAGAGTTGTTGGAAGACATGCTTTTATTTTCTATTGTAAAAAAATATGAAATCTATATATCGTTTACTTTTTGTTTTGTAAAAAGGCTATTTATACATGATTTTAAAGGTTATTCTTAGGTAATTTCAGAAAACAAATTTCTAAAAAATTTAAGGTGCAAGGAGTTAACAATTTTAATTTGTGGATAAAAATTTTTAGCCAAAAATAGAATGAATAAAAATGTAGTACTAGTTGAGAAGATCATTAAGAGAACATATTCCTAAATCGCGTCACAGGTCAACAAATGTTTGTTCACTTAGTGGTTTTATGAAAATGTCTGCTATTTGATTCTCAGTATTTACATATTCTATGTAATAATTCATTTTTCTACATTGTCACATAAAAAATGATGTCGTATATCTATGTGTTTAGTATGTGAGTGATTTATAAGACTTTTTTGATAGATCTATTGCACTTGTATAATTGCAATATATTGGTGATTTATCAACAACTTTGCCGAAATCCTTAAGTCTTTGTTGCATGTATATCACTTGTGCACATGCTAGAGCTGCTGAAATATATTCGGCTTCGCAAGTAGATAAGGAGACACAAATTTTCTTTTCGCTAAACAATGAAACTAATGATTGTCCGATAAAGTGACACGTTCCGCTAGTACTCTTTCAATCTATTTTACATCCACCGGAATCTGCGTCACTATATGAAACTAGTTCAAACAATGATACCTTAGGATAAAACAAACCATAATCTTTAGTAGTAGAATGATATCGTAAGATACGTTTAATAGCTCTTTGGTGAGATTCTTTTGGTTTTGCTTGAAATCGGGCACAAAGACATACGCTCGTCATAATGTCGGGTCGACTAGCCGCCTAATAAAGTAAGGAGCCAATCATACTATGATATAATTTTTCATCAAAATATTTTTCGTCATCTTTTTCCAAGTGAACAATAGTACTCGTTGGTGTTGGTTTACTTGAAGTTTTATCTGTAACGAACCGTAAAATTATAATAATTTTTAATGGTTTTATTTATTTATTTAATAGAAATTTTGAGAAATTTTGAATAATAATATTTCGAAATAAAAAATATTTATATTTGAAATACATCTAATTAAACATAAAAATTGGTAAATTTTCAATTAATAATATTGAAGTTTATTTTATTTTGTAATTCTATTAAAATTTAAGTCAGTTAATAATTGATGGTAATAAATTAACTTCGAAATCTGAATATTTTTCTATAGAAAATTTCTAAATCCTCTTCTGAGTGGGACGTCATCTTTCTTTTTTCAAAATTTGGACTTTTATTGCTCCATTTATCTTTTTTTTGGCAAATTAATAGCATTTTCGATACCGATTTTTGACTTTTGATCGGATGATCGTACCACTGATATCTATGTACCGTTTTGATCGTCTCGTCTTGTTGATCTCAGTGGTATACTTATTTATGCACTTTGAGGTCTGGTACATAGCGGAAACAATGAACTGCTTGTTGTAACGATACGTTAATTTATGACTCTTCAATCTCCTTCTGTTTCAAAAATCGAAACGTGCTGTCCAATCAAATTTATCTCTTTAATAATTTTTCCGAAACCAGTGCTACTAGTCGTTGCTTATATTTCTTTGGGTCGGTTCTTCTCCACGTTCTTTGGGTTCCTTCTCTGCCATGTTATACATTATACAAATCTGGTTATATATTATTTACCTCCTTCTTCTTCTTTTGGCCGATCCATTTTCCTCTCTAGATTTTATCTTTTTTTCCTCTCCATTTTCTTCAAACCCAAAACAAATCCCCTCGTCCCCAAATATTTACATCTCCGCCTACACTCACTTCTCCTTCGGCAGCCTCGGCCACACTCGCAACTCCCATCCCGCCTTCACCTCTGCAACACCCACGTCCGCCACATCACTTCCCACGTTACCCCATTGCCACTGCCACCCTTCACTATTCCATTTTTCTTCCAACCAAGCCTTCGGCAAACCTTTCCGCACCACCCCTTTGTGCAAGCAACCCTCCGCAACTAGAGCGCCATGTCCCCAAACCGGTGCCGAACTCCAAACCCTCAACCAAGCCTCCCCTCCGCTGGCTACCAGAGTCGCCGCCACCCTCGCTCCTCTTACCGACCACCAATTGAACCTCAAAACCCATCATCTTCTCGCCTTATCCTTTAACTACGGAAGCCACATCAACCGCGTACCTCCCTTCAAATGTTCGCGTCGAGCCAACATGGCATTCTTTCGGTGAATTTATATATATGCGGTTTGCAACCTTCTTGTACTTCATTAGAAAGGTACAATTATATCTGCAATACGTTTTTGTTTGTAATAGTTGAACTGGATTTTATAATAATGTATATTACATTCGAATTTATGATGCTGTTTTTACTTTGTTTTTGAAATTATATTGGTTTAAATAATACTTTGTATGTAATATATATATATATAGTAAATTAACAGATATATGTATATGTGTTGTACTATACATACGCGATCTTCCATATATGTTTACCTATTCAATTTTATATGTAAGCTATATAATTGTGGTTTTTTTAGGGTCAATCATATATTTATATTTATACACGTTTTCCATATAGGTATATGAGCAGGTTTTGGTAATCGGTTTGAATTAAGTATATTATAAAAAGGCCTTATTTTCTTTTAAGTAGTTATATAAATATTGAATTTATAATGGATATTGTTATATATATTTATTTACGTATACTTTGGTTTTAAATATATGAGTAGCAGAGTAAATAGATACATATATATGAGATAATGGTATACAATTGTGGTGTGTCTGCATATGTATATGTTATTATGCTGCATGCAATTATTCCTTCAGCTCAAAACGTATGTCTGCCAATATATGTTTCCTATCATGCATTATATATAGAGGTTGATTTCAAAATGCCTATAGATTTTGTTTTATTTTATTATATATATGTACGTATTTTTATTTTCACATATATAGATTTTTGATTTTCAAATGTATGCGTTTAAAATTTATATTTATTTTCAAATGGACATATAGTTTATTTTAAAAATGCATGTCTTGTTTTAAACATTGATTTTTGGAGGAAGTAATAAAATAATAATATAATATACTCTTCGTTCGAATTTATCATCATCAATCTAATTCTGAATTGATTTGTTCTCGTCAAATTCTGTTATCAGATCTGTCCGTCGAATTCGTGCCAATCTTGCTTCGTTTTGAAATTCGTGCTTGGACCCTTTTGACACATCTCATTCTCATTCTTATCTAAGCTCGAAAGGTAAGCAATCACTCACTATTAACGTTCTTGCATTTATTAAATTTGATTTCAATTGAAATGAGAATTGAAATATGCTGCTGTATTTATTTAAATTGTTATATATGCTATTATTAGTAACTATGCACCTGGTGGATATGACAGCATACCCCTGTTGTTTATATTATCTATTATTTATATTGATAATTGATGATATATGCCTGTTATATTATCATCATATCTGCTATCCTCTGCAAGTTCCCTATTAGTATAGAATTCCCTATGGGTTGAAATGATACATACCTGAACGAACTTTAGAATAGGAGAAAATCGTTATGGGTTGAAATGATAAACCCAAGCGATCTTCATTGATTTGAATTTGGAATTGCAGGTTGAAATGATATACATCCGTATATATTTAAATTACGGGTTGAAATGATAAATATCCATATTACTTGACCATATGATAGAAAATTAAATACAAACACCATTGGTCTATATATAAATATTTTGAAAATGATTTCTATGGCTTTGAAATGGAATATATATATATGTGTGTGTGTGTGTGATTTTATTTAATATTACAATATTTTCATATAAATAAATTCTAATATAAAGAATATTTAATAATAAGCATTAAATTAATAAAGTTGATTTAATTTATATATAATATGTTTAAGTATTATTTAAAATTTTAAGTTTAAATATCGAGTTATAAGTTAAGGTTGGGAAGATAAATTTGAAATTTATTTGGAATTATATTAAGAAATTTATTTAACTAAATCGATATGAAACTATTGAATTTTAGATTTAAAGATATGATTTATAACTTGATATTGATTTAAAGTGATTAAATGGATATTTCAAGTTTTAAGTAAATCGAAGGAAATATTTAGCTGAATGTAGTTTAAGGTTATTTAAATGATAATGGATTTATTAATTGAATATTTCAAACTATATAGTAATGAAGTTAAAATAAGATATATATATATATATATATGAGATTTTCACATTCAGTTTGAAAGTGCTATAATTTGGATATAAAGATATTTCAAACCAAAATAGTATTTTGGTTTTGAAGTATAATTATTTTGAAATGACCACGGTGTTGTAATAACATCTGGTTGTTATTAGCATATATTTCCACCTAGTAGATGTTTCCATTGATCCTTAGAGGATGGTTATCCCAAACATCCTTTAAATTAATTGTATTTAAGTTGATACTTCACTTGAGTTGGATTTATTGATGAAAGAATGTTAATCCTGACTCGAGTGTTTTGTGTTTTGCTTTAGCTCGGGTCAGACTGAGCAATTCAACATTTGAGACTCACCTTTGGAGTTTGGAGCTTCACTTGGAGATCAAACTATCGATTCAACATTCAGCTTTTCCAGTTGATTTTCAGAGAGGTCATCAGTTGTATAGGAGACTTCACTGTATTTGAGATACTCTATTATATTTTATTTCAAACTCTGTTGTTTATATAGTAGCTTCATGAACTACTATTTATCAATTCCGCTGCGTTATTATTATATTACTCTGTGTCTGTGATTCTGTGATTGATGTGATTCTGTGATTGATTATTTACTGTATATGCTGAGTTTTGCCAGATTTAATTAATAATCTGATATTTTGAGCAATTCAAGTCCGGCATATGCGGATGCGAATGGTTGAAAATAGTAGGTCGTTACAATTGGTATCAGAGCTTTGGCTCTAGCAAACTTAGCATATATAGCTAATTTATATGCATAATCACTTTCGTCCGAGCCTAAATTTCTTCCTCTTTGATTTGGTTTCCTTTCGACTTTGGAACGTCCCCTACAGTTCCAAAATCCATTATCTTCTCTCCCAATTCGTGTTTCTAGATTCTGGAGTATCTAATAACTCCACCTCGAATGATCTCTATAAGAATAGGTGATCCCGCCAATCTTTGAATGATTTGTAAAGAGGTGAAACTCCTTTACAATTGGCATTGATTCACTGGAGATTTATATATCCCTCGGTTAAGATGCTGCTATCTCTTGTTATGCCGAATTCTATCTCCGGCGATCAAATGCCGATTTGCCTCAAAATTCTGCACCGATCTTATTTGAAGTCACGGTTGACCCTGTTAAGGTCGTCCACGATTTATGTAAGTATATCCATATTCTATTTTGAAATTTAGTTATCCTATCTTCGTTCGAGCCTATCTTCGAATCAGAATTCTATTTGATTAGAGTCCCTCTAATTTGAATCTCTACCCTTGTTTTGAAATACATTTTTGAATCATCCTGTGAAAAATTGGTTTGTTTGTATTTTGAAATTTATATAAGAAATTTGATTTATATAAAAATGATTTATAACTGAAGGGTAATAAATTTGAAATTCGAGAAATTGAACTCCGGTATTTTGAAAATGGGTGTTAGGATTTTAAAATATATAATAATATGATTTAAAGGTATTTTTCGAATAAGAAATGTTTCAAATGAGTTCCAATAATTTCAAAGAAATTTCAAAGAAGTTTTCAAGAAAATAAAAGTCCATACCTCACTTATGTCGTTGGAGAATAATTTCGGTGATGAGTGCACGCATCATCGACATTGATTTTCGAGTTTCAAAGTGGGGAAGAGGCACTTTAGTAGCTTTGCTATATGAGTGATTTTGTGAAACCAATTTTGATTTCAAATTGGGAAGTATGATTTGATACTCGAAAGATATATGTATATTTTTTTGAAATGATTTGAAGTGGCCGGTGTTCAGTCCTCGATTTTCAGATTAACCCCATCTATTGAAATTGATTTATGCTGATTTCGAAATCTTAGATTTAAATTTGATTTCTTCGACTATTTGAATGTTCGAACACTTCCAAATTGAGGTTTAATTTTCAAAGCTAAGTAGTTTCGAAAGTATAAGTTATTTGATAAAGTATATAAGTTTGGTTTTGTATGTTTAAGTATGAAGTAATATGATTTGAATTAGTGGAAACAGTTTTGTTAAGTAAATGAATAAGACTAATTTGAATTATACTAATATGGAATTTAGTTTTGAATGTTTTCAACTAAGTAACATCTTTTATAAAACTATATATAGATAGGATAAAATTTTTGAAAAGGTAAGTTGGATCTTTCAAATATAAATAAATAGTTTAGAAGTTTTAAAGCGGTGGTTATAAACTTGGCAATCATTTTGGTGTAATTGATTTTAAGAAAATATTTGGTTTCGAAAATAGATTGGAATTTAAAAACTAGTTTTATATGATGATTTTTGAAATGAATGGTTTGACCAAAATTCTGTTGATTTGGGAAACTAGGATTATTTTCTAAACCTATTATTATTGAAACGTTGAAAACTGAAGATATTTAATTTGGAAAAATAATTTGGTGAAATTGCATATGATTTTGAAACTGAACTAATATTGAAACGAATTGACATTGAGAACATTATTTTACTAAATACTTAATTTGGGAGTTATCGAACTTATATAAAAATTGATTCGTATAAGTACGAAGTTGATTTGAAAACTATTGATTTGGAAAGGTACTCAATTTGAAAAGCGAAATCTTATATAATCGAAGTCTATATAAGTATGATTTGGAAACTATGGATTTTGGAAAGTGTTCGATTTGAAAATGAAATCTTATACATAATGGAATTTATATAAGTATATTATTTGAAATTGATTTGAAAAGGTACCATATGATACATATTTTCGAAGTAAAGATATGAAAAGTACCTTCTGCTTGATATCTGCTTTATGGCCACATTGTGGATTCATTCTATCGATATTATTCTCTTTGATTTTGGTGTTTCGGATGTGATACTCAAGTGTCCTACCATGGCGTAACCCATGGTCGTTTTTTGGGTAGCATAGTCCGCAAGGCAGAGATTGCTTAAAGGGTACGGAGGTTTCCTGGTGGATCCAGGCGTAAGCATTGCTATGTATCCTGTGGTCTATAGTTTTGTTGTGGTGGCGTAATCCACAAGGAAGAGATTGCTTAAAGGGTGCAGATGTTTCTTGAGGGATCCAGGCGTAACCATTGTTATGTATCCCACGGTCTACAGTGTTGGTTATTATGGCGAAATTAGCAAGGCAGCGATTGCTTAAGGTACGGATGTTTCCTGGGGGATTTAGGCGTAACCATTTCGTATCTGCGACCTAGGTGATTTGTTTGGATTGTACTTTCCATATCAGTTTTTGAAAGGTTTTTCAAGTATTTTCACTGAGTGTTGAAATAGGTCTACTAAGTACTTGGAGAATTCTAGCCTTGCGCCTGATCAATGCATGGCCAGAGTCTGCAAGAACGATGATAAACCTTTTAAGACATTGAGTTATAAAAGTATTTTTGATAAAGTATTATAGAGGATATTTCGATCATTTCTCTTTCTTTCTAAATCATATAAAATGTTTAAAATATTGTTTATTTATATACTACCTGTTTTAATAGTTAATTTTTTAAGTTTTATGTAAATAATTGATATTTATATAAATAAGTGAATGGATTTAATAAAATGGGCTAACTTAATTTATTGAATATTAATTAATTTAAATTTAAATTTATTTGGTTTTAAATTAATTATTTTATTTTGGTTGTACTATTCTCCTACCTCATTCCTTTTCGGGGACGAAAAATTTTGAATGGGGGAGATTGTAATGACCTGTAAAATTATAATAATTTTTAATGGTTTTATTTACCTATTTAACTGAATTTTTGAGAAATTTTGAATAATAATATTTTGAAATACAAAAGTTTATATTTGAAATATGTCTAATTAAATATAGCAATTGGTAAATTTTCGATTAATAATATCGAAGTTTATTTTATTGTGTAATTCTATTCAAATTTAAGTCAGTCAATAATTGATGACAATAAATTAGCCTCCAAATCTGAATATTTTTCTATAGAAAATTTCTAAATCCTCTTCTTAGTGAGACGTCATCTTTCTTTTTCCCAAATTTGGACTTTTATTGCTCCATTTATCTTATTTTTGGCAAATTAACAGCATTTTCGGTACCGATTTCCAACTTTTGATCGGATGATCGTACCATTGATATCTGTGTACAGTTTTGATCGTCTCGTCGTGCTGATCTCAGCAGTATACTTACTCCTGCTATTTGAGGTCCGGTATGTGGTGGAAACAATGAACTTTTTGTTGTAACGGTACCATAATTTATGACTCTTCAATCTCCTTCTGTTTCAAAATTCGAAACGTGCTGTCCAATCAAATTTATTGCTTTAATAATTTTTTCGGAACCAGTGCTACTAGCCGTTGCTTTTATTTCTTTTGGTCGGTTATTTTCCACGTTCTCTAGGTTCCTTCTCTGCCACGTTATACATTATACAGATCTGGTTATACACTATTTACCTCCTTCTTCTTCTTTTGGCTGTTCCACTTTCCTCTCTAGGTTTTTTCTTCTCTCTCTCCATTTTCTTCAAACCCAAACCAAAGCCCCTCATCCACAAATATTTTCATCTCCACCTACACTCACTTCTCCTTCGGCAGCCTTGGCCATACATGCAACCCCCATCTCGCCTCCACCTCTGCAACACCCACGTCCGCCGCATCACTTCCCACGTTACCCCGTTGCCATGGCCACCCTTCACCTTTTGTGACGACGCGGATTTTGCCCGCTCGAAAATCGACATTCATACTTCAAATCGTATTTGAATGTCATAGATTCGACCGTTCAAATCCGATTCGCCGGAGCTTATAACAACATTAAGTAAACAACACAGCGGAATAAAAAGAATAATACATTGATATACAGCTTTGATATAATATCTGATACAACAGATGATCCAATAGATATCAATATACATCAGAGATATGATACAATAAATAGCAGCGGAAAAGAAAAATAGATAACACCTAGCAGCGGAACAATATAACTCTGAGATAGTCTTCAAGGAAGAACTCCAAAAACTGCAACTCCATCTCCAAGAATCAATCCAGCAATAGCTCGAACTCCCCATAACAATGCACCAAGCTAGGCAAGACAGGTGCGAACCAAGGACTGAACTAACTCCAGATAACCTACTAATCTGACTATCTGAAAAACCCAACTCTAGACTGCTCGTGTAGAAAATAATGAGCACCCAGAGTTTAGGAAAGAAACAATAAACTCCGGATCAGTCGTGGGACTGGTGTGAGCAACAAAAACAGTTTATTTATCTTTAAAATCAAATTAGAGGAATATTTTAAAGTCAATTCGCAATGCTTTTAAAAATGAGACTACCATAAGGCCTACCGCACACACACACAATGCAAACGCAGAATCGGAGGAGATTTCTCCTTATGATAGTCAAAGATGCTTGATACGCATTAAAAAGAAACATTTGATATTATGACTAGTGCATAGTGTAGGAAAAATTATTTCGAAAGTAAAGATATAAATCTTAGCCAACATACGACCATTATCGTATGCCTACTATAGCTACCATCTAAACAGTGGTGACCACCATAAGTAAATGGCAGGTTCTACAACTAATACCGTACAAGGTTTCGTATTGGGAATTGGATTTCCAACGAATGATCAGGCCAAGGAACTTCCCATTGCCACATGAGAATGCCTTTGGAAGGACATCCCCGAGAACCAAACCGGATCTCTACCAACATAAGGCCGGGTTACCCCTAACTGAGTAACAACTGACCGAGTATGCCATCCCCCGGTCCTTTGGGACCTTTAACCGAGCGCTCGTAATCAATTCACACAATCATAAAGTGTTTTCAACATGAGTAAGTATCTGGGCTCCATACCATGATACCACCCTTTTCCAGAAGGAAATGCACATACCCTAAAGGGCGCTACCCCTCATAACCTTGCCGCATCTTTCCTGTTTTGACCATTTCCGGGGTGTGAGGCTCGACGAAGTCACGTCCACAAAAACATACTTTATACAAAACCCATGCTTTGGGTCAACAAATGATCATAGAAATGATCACCAAGATAGACGATCAAATAAATGATCCTATCACAAATAATCAACACAATGATCATTTCACAGCAACACTCAGTATGTCACATTACCAAATTGGGAGTATATTGCTGATAACCTTCAACAACATAACCTCTGAGCTCCTACGTCTCAGAGAAGGGTGTTAAGCTAAAAGAATAAATTCTTCGCCACCAACAGAAATATATTTGAAAGAAATCGGCTTTATATCTCAATTTGTAACGTCAGACATACAATCCATACAAGTCTATTCCGGGCTCGAACAGAACCGAAGGCACTTACAAAGAAGTCCTTGCAATCCGGATATTCACAATCCCGATCGGATTTCCCATCACTTAGGGAGTCTCTATACCGGCGCGACTCGGTGCAGAAACAATCGATAGGTCATCCTATCGCTTTCGCAAATACCCGGTCTTCATCACCGGTCTTCAAACGCTATCCATAACGTCGAATCACCTATTCGGAATGGGTTATATGACACAAAGGTCCTTTCCCGGCTAAACCGAATGGTGAGCGAAACATTTAAAACATATGGATATGGGATTTCAATTAAGTCACAACTTAATAATTCAAAACTTTCTTTCAAATGGTTTAAATCCAATTAACATTTCAAATCTTTTAAATAAAAGATTCATTTTCACAACCTTTAACGGTTTAAACAATTTTCACATTTTAATCTTTAAACAAAAGATTCATTCACATATTTTCCAAATCAATTTTTCATTTCAATTTGATTAACTCGTTAAATCTTTAAATCAAAGATTTAACTTATAGCCTTCAAAACAATTTCATTTCAATTTGATTTAAACAAATCATCAATTTTAATCTGTTAAAAATAAACAGATTTAATTCATTGCTTTCAAAAAGAATTTATTCATAACTTAGGAAAATCATTTCTCTATTCAATCTTGAAATTCCCCTAATTAACTGGAATCTCAGTTCTTATCTAAAAGTGTTTATCATTTGAAAACAACAGTTTTCATTTTGGAAATCTGATTCATTTATACGAGTTGAAATCCTTGGGTTAAATTCAAATTCCCAAAACCATAGCTTTAAAATGGTTTAAATTCATACAAACATGTTTATAATATCTTTAACCATAATTTCCAATCATCAAATTCAATTCCAAATATCGAATTCAAATTCAAATTGAATTATTTAAATTGGAGATTTTACCGAGTTATTCAAAATAGCTTTTATCTATGAAAACCTTTTTCAAAAGCTTTACCGTTTAACCCAAATCCATTTTCAAAACATTTGAATTCAAATATTCAATTTTATAAATCATTTCAAAATCCGTGACTTAATCGATTTCCTCGTGAAATCCATATTGGTGTGTGTATAAGTGTGGTCAAGGGGTTTAACACAATAGTGCAACATCATTCAATCATTACAGATCAAACACAGAAATATAGTTGATAGGCGATATAACTATAAAGCTTATCTCCCATTCACAGATTCACAGATAATATATAGATGTATCATCAATAAATGAATAAATTATATACAGCTCAATCCACGGAATAAAATATCACAGATCAGATAGGACAATCAATTCAAGGCATTTCATACAATATAATCATTCATAAGTAAGGTCAACCATTCAAAAATCATTGGAAAGTAGGATTAATTAATCGTTTTATCCTGATTAATTCAATTTATTTCCAATTAAATTAATTACTTATGAATTAATTATCTAATCCTGATTTATTAATTACAAATCAATTGATATAGATTAATTTATCAATCACCTTTATTAATTCTTCTTAATTAGTAAATTAATTAGATTAATCTTTTAAACCAATTACATAATTAATTAACCAATTAATTAATTGTTTTAAGAAACTAGACCTTAATTAATAAGGTTAAACTTACAATTACTAATTTAATTGATACAAAACATTAATTATCCATTCCTATTATCTTAATAATTAATGTATTACGAATCATTCAATCTTTATTAATTTAAGGTGAACTCATTCTTAGTAGTGATTTAAATATCATTTACAAATATGTTGAAAACCTTTTTATTTCAACTTGCCTTTCTAAATTTCATTTTAAACTCAAGATTTAAAATGAACCCTCGTTTATCTTTAGTAAAGTTTAAAACTAATTTAAAAATCCTTTAAATTACTTGTTGAAGTAATATTTTATTATAAAGAAATTTTAAAAGAGTTTAAATCAAATTTATTTATTAAATTCACATATTAAAGGAACTTTAACATTTAAACTTATTTATACCTTCAAATTTATAAAACTAAATTTAATTCCAAATTTAAATTAAATTATTCAAATTTCAAAACTAACTCAAATTCATTATTGAACTTTATTTAATAACTTGGTTTAACTTGTAAAAAAACTGTTAAAACTTGCTACAGGTTTTAAAACCTAAACAATTCTACCATAGCTCCTCCCCTCGTCTACTTCGAGCAAACTCGAGTTTCCCCCCGAGACCTTCCTCGTGTAAAATATCAAAACCCCCGAGTTCTTCCCCTCTACTCTTTCTCTTCTACTAATCCTCTTCTTCTTCTTTTCAATTTTATAAAATTTAAAAACTGCAGTGATAAAAACACTCATGCGCATCGGGTTCGACACGATTCGTTTCCCAAAAATACTCGAGCAACATCACGCGACAGCCACGATAACATCCCAGGCCATCCAAACACCACTGTGCTATGCACATGCATGGCCAAACGCGAGGGCTCCGATCATCTCCATGATCTTCGTCAAGTCGAAATCTTCCACGTAACTCATCACGATCATCAGATCGTGTTCAAAATATCGAAATCAAATTCGAGGCCATCATTCCAAAACCTGGAACAACGTAAAAACTGGGAACACCCTCACCTGTCAACGCTTCGTTCTCCTCATCACGACCACCGGAGACTCTGCAACTTCGACCAACCCTTCGTCAACGACCAAGCTACCCTCACCCAAGACCCTATTTCACTCGATCAACCAGAGAAACCGTGGTGATCGAATTATCAAACCTAGTTAAAACTAGGGTTACAAACCAAAAATCGAATATCGCTACTGCAACAATGATCTAATCAACTTCCTACCAATTTTCCCTAAGTCTCTGATCATCGTACTATCATCACTGAAGAATACAACATCCCAAACCACTGAGATCACCAGAGATTACCCAATTCCCCATTTTTGTTCAACCCAGAGCTGCACGCTTATTTCAAAACTAAAAATTATAATTTTAGTTTTAAAAATCATGTTTAAGTAAATAGATTCAATTTATATGCCTGGTTTCTTAAATTAAGAAATTTGTTTTTAAACTTATTTAAAGTTGTATTCATCTTTCTTGATTGCCAGAGACAATTACATGTTGTTTCAACTTTAATAAACTTTTAACACCTAGCTTAAAAACAAACAAACAACATTTGTTTACATCCTAAGTTCAAGTAGTTACTAGATCAAGTGATGAAGGTTTGTTTGCTCATCTGCCTTAAAAAAAAAAAACAACAGGAACAGAGTTTCAAAAGTTGCAGGCATACACAGATTTTCACAATCACGTATATACACATTTTCTAGATCTACATAAGCAACTAATTCAGGGACTTAAGATTTTTTTTATTTATTAAAAGTTACTCACTTGATTTCCAGGAAATTTGAACAGGCTCTTGAATTTGAAATCTGAAGCAAACTGAAAACTCCTCTGGTAAATCCCTTGGTTTGCTAAGTTGTATTGATATGTATTGGTTAAGTTGGATGATTGTTTAAGTTTTGAAATAGTTTACTTCAGATCTTTAGTTTGGCTTTCGAATTAAAATGAAAAGGTAGAGATATGTAGCAAAGAGTTGCAGACAGGTTGATATAAAGAAAGAGGTGTACAGGTTGATTTCATTATCTAGTACAAGTGATATTATCTGTTCAACAGGTATGGCTGAGAAGAAAAAAATGTGTGCTAGCGTTTAATGCCAAGGTATGTGTCTCCATACTTACCTTACTTGCATGTTTTACAGTTCATACTTATTCATTTTCTTACCTGGCAGCCTTTTTGTATGTTAATATTTTCCCACATACTTTGTTTATTTGTATAAAGACATCTTATTTTACTTTGTTTTGTTAACCTTGCATATTTATCTACAACTTTGTTTCATAGTTAAGTGTTGTTTCTTTTCTTTTCTTATGACTTACATATTAATTTTCAACTTAAATACTTATCGTCTTGTATTTTTGTTTGTTCGTGCTTATGTAAATTATTATTATCTTCTTTTCTAGCCTACTCTTGAATATTATTGTTGTCTTGTTTATTATTTGTTTCTCGGCCTATATGCCTATTCATATTTGCTTGTATAATCACATATTGGTCTGGTTCCTTGTTTTGTTGAAGTTGAAATAGTTGGTAATCTTTGTTTTCAGATTTGCTTGTACTCCTTGGTTTTTTTCTTTACACACTTTCAAATTAAATTTGTTTTGTTTACTAATTTTATGCAGGCTGAGCGTGATATCTTTTGTTTTATTACTTGTCATATGAATAAATTCCTATTGTCAATATATTGTTTAAATTTTTAACTAATTTGTTTCATGTGCATATTTTACATTTTATAGTTTACATAACCAATTTTATTTTCTGAAATGACTTTTTAACTTGCCTAATTTATCTCTATTTATAACTCAAATATTTATTTTACTTCTATTTTTAGTTTAAATATTTATCATAAATTTTACTTTAAAAATTATTGTTTTATATTTCTCTATATATACATATATTTTCACATATATACAAATATTCAAATCCATATGACTTTATATATATATTTTCTATTTGAATCGGGGAAACTCGCATCTCTTAAATCGATAAATTTTACAATTTTAATTCAAAAATTAAACAAGTCATAAATTAAAATTAAATTAAATTATAGGGTCGTTACAAACTTCCCCCCTTAAAAGAATTTCGTCCCCGAAATTCGCAGGCACGAAAACAACACAGAGATAGACAGATTCGATCTCCTATAATTCCTCAAACTTAAGATATGAATTCCAAACTCAAGTCGGAAAATCTCAGAATACATACCAATTTGTCCCTCTTCGGACTTTGGTATTCACAAGAAATTACAATAGAATTTCAAATTTTGGTTTCAAACGAAATCGTTTTATCAATACAATTTCAATTTATCCAAAATTTCAAATTAATTAAAGTTTAAATCAAAAACTGATAAGAAACCGTTGAAGATACAAGGTAAGAATTTCCTACAACGATTCGTAGGCCACAATCACACCGAAACTTCTTTCTGGAGCTGTCATGAAGAAATCAAAAGAATTTAGAAACGAATCAAAGGAGATTGATAGAGAAAGTTATTTCCACCATTGCAGGGTATTGACTATTTATAGTCGTATTTCCTGTCCCCTATCTTGTCCTCTTCTTGCACTCATACTCACTATTAGTGGATAGTAAGAGAATTTACTGAGGCGTTAAAACGGATATCTTAGGGATTACTCATTCTAGGGATACTTCACCCTATCTCTAATGAGCTACTTAATGTGTTATACTCCTGAGCTAAAGTTTCACCTTAGCTCTGATACCAAAATGTGACGACGCAGATTTTGCCCGCTCGAAAATCGACATTCATACTTCAAATCGTATTTGAATGTCATAGATTCGACCGTTCAAATCCGATTCGCCGGAGCTTATAACAACATTAAGTAAACAACACAGCGGAATAAAAAGAATAATACATTGATATACAGCTTTGATATAATATCTGATACAACAGATGATCCAATAGATATCAATATACATCAGAGATATGATACAATAAATAGCAGCGGAAAAGAAAAATAGATAACACCTAGCAGCGGAACAATATAACTATGAGATAGTCTTCAAGGAAGAACTCCAAAAACTGCAACTCCATCTCCAAGAATCAACCCAACAATAGCTCGAACTCCCCATAACAATGCACCAAGCTAGGCAAGACTGGTGCGAACCAAGGACTGAACTAACTCCAGATAACCTACTAATCTGACTATCTGAAAAACCCAACTCTAGACTGCTCGTGTAGAAAATAATGAGCACCCAGAGTTTAGGAAAGAAACAATGAACTCCGGATTAGTCGTGGAACTGGTGTGAGCAACAAAAACAGTTTATTTATCTTTAAAATCAAAATAGAGGAATATTTTAAAGTCAATTCGCAATGCTTTTAAAAATGAGACTACCATAAGGCCTCCCGCACACACACACAATGCAAACGCAGAATCGGAGGAGATTTCTCCTTATGATAGTCAAAGATGCTTGATACGCATTAAAAAGAAACATTTGATATTATTACTAGTGCATAGTGTAGGAAAAATTATTTCGAAAGTAAAGATATAAATCTTAGCCAACATACGACCATTATCGTATGCCTACTATAGCTACCATCTAAACAGTGGTGACCACCATAAGTAAATGGCAGGTTCTACAACTAATACCGTACAAGGTTTCGTATTGGGAACCGGATTTCCAACGAATGATCAGGCCAAGGAACTTCCCATTGCCACATGAGAATGCCTCTGGAAGGACATCCCCAAGAACCAAACCGGATCTCTACCAACAAAAGGCCGGGTTACCCCTAACTGAGTAACAACTGACCGAGTATGCCATCCCCCGGTCCTTTGGGACCTTTAACCGAGCGCTCGTAATCAATTCACACAATCATAAAGTGTTTTCAACATGAGTAAGTATCTGGGCTCCATACCATGATACCACCCTTTTCCAGAAGGAAATGCACATACCCTAAAGGGCGCTACCCTTCATAACCTTGCCGCATCTTTCCTGTTTTGACCATTTCCGGGGTGT
Source organism: Allium cepa (assembly GCA_030765085.1). NCBI lineage: Eukaryota > Viridiplantae > Streptophyta > Magnoliopsida > Asparagales > Amaryllidaceae > Allium > Allium cepa. The sequence goes on from CM060929.1 coordinate 34,123,663, forward strand.
GAGGCTCGACGAAGTCACGTCCACAAAACATACTTTATACAAAAGCCATGCTTTGGGTCAACAAATGATCATAGAAATGATCACCAAGATAGACGATTAAATAAATGATCCTATTACAAATAATCAACACAATGATCATTTCACAGCAACACTCAGTATGTCACATTACCAAATTGGGAGTATATTGCTGATAACCTTCAACTACATAACCTCTGAGCTCGTACGTCTCAGAGAAGGGTGTTAAGCTAAAAGAATAAATTCTTCGCCACCAACAGAAATATAATTGAAAGAAATCGGCTTTATATCTCAATTTGTAATGTCAGACATACAATCCATACAAGTCTATTCCGGGCTCGAACAGAACAGAAGGCACTTACAAAGAAGTCCTTGCAATCCGGATATTCACAATCCCGATCGGATTTCCCATCACTTAGGGAGTCTCTATACCGGCGCGACTCGGTGCAGAAACAATCGATAGGTCATCCTATCGCTTTCGCAAATACCCGGTCTTCATCACCGGTCTTCAAATGCTATCCATAACATCAAATCACCTATTCGGAATGGGTTATATGACACAAAGGTCCTTTCCCGGCTAAACCGAATGGTGAGCGAAACATTTAAAACATATGGATATGGGATTTCAATTAAGTCACAACTTAATAATTCAAAACTTTCTTTCAAATGGTTTAAATCCAATTAACATTTCAAATCTTTTAAATAAAAGATTCATTTTCACAACCTTTAATGGTTTAAACAATTTTCACATTTTAATCTTTAAACAAAAGATTCATTCACAGATTTTCCAAATCAATTTTTCATTTCAATTTGATTAACTCGTTAAATCTTTAAATCAAAGATTTAACTTATAGCCTTCAAAACAATTTCATTTCAATTTGATTTAAACAAATCATCAATTTAAATCTGTTAAAAATAAACAGATTTAATTCATAGCTTTCAAAAAGAATTTATTCATAACTTAGGAAAATCATTTCTCTATTCAATCTTGAAATTCCCCTAATTAACTGGAATCTCAGTTCTTATCTAAAAGTGTTTATCATTTGAAAACAACAGTTTTCATTTTGGAAATCTGATTCATTTATACGAGTTGAAATCCTTGGGTTAAATTCAAATTCCCAAAACCATAGCTTTAAAATGGTTTAAATTCATACAAACATGTTTATAATATCTTTAACCATAATTTCCAATCATCAAATTCAATTCCAAATATCGAATTCAAATTCAAATTGAATTATTTAAATTGGAGATTTTACCGAGTTATTCAAAATAGCTTTTATCTGTGAAAACCTTTTTCAAAAGCTTTACCGTTTAACCCAAATCCATTTTCAAAACATTTGAATTCAAATATTCAATTTTATAAATCATTTCAAAATCCGTGACTTAATCGATTTCCTCGTGAAATCCATATTGGTGTGTGTATAAGTGTGGTCAAGGGGTTTAACACAATAGTGCAACATCATTCAATCATTACAGATCAAACACAGAAATATAGTTGATAGGCGATATAACTATAAAGCTTATCACCCATTCACAGATTCACAGATAATATATAGATGTATCATCAATAAATGAATAAATTATATACAACTCAATCCACGGAATAAAATATCACAGATCAGATAGGACAATCAATTCAAGGCATTTCATACAATATAATCATTCATAAGTAAGGTCAACCATTCAAAAATCATTGGAAAGTAGGATTAATTAATCGCTTTATCCTGATTAATTCAATTTATTTCCAATTAAATTAATTACTTATGAATTAATTATCTAATCCTGATTTATTAATTACAAATCAATTGATATAGATTAATTTATCAATCACCTTTATTAATTCTTCTTAATTAATAAATTAATTAGATTAATCTTTTAAACCAATTACATAATTAATTAACCAATTAATTAATTGTTTTAAGAAACTAGACCTTAATTAATAAGGTTAAACTTACAATTACTAATTTAATTGATACAAAACATTAATTATCCATTCCTATTATCTTAATAATTAATGTATTACGAATCATTCAATCTTTATTAATTTAAGGTGAACTCATTCTTAGTAGTGATTCAAATATCATTTACAAATATGTTGAAAACCTTTTTATTTCAACTTGCCTTTCTAAATTTCATTTTAAACTCAAGATTTTAAATGAACCCTCGTTTATCTTTAGTAAAGTTTAAAACTAATTTAAAAATCCTTTAAATTACTTGTTGAAGTAATATTTTATTATAAAGAAATTTTAAAAGAGTTTAAATCAAATTTATTTATTAAATTCACATATTAAAGGAACTTTAACATTTAAACTTATTTATACCTTCAAATTTATAAAACTAAATTTAATTCCAAATTTAAATTAAATTATTCAAATTTCAAAACTAACACAAATTCATTATTGAACTTTATTTAATAACTTGGTTTAACTTGTAAAAAAAAACTGTTAAAACTTGCTACAGGTTTTAAAACCTGAACAATTCTACCATAGCTCCTCCCATCGTCTACTTCGAGCAAACGCGAGTTTCCCCCCGAGACCTTCCTCGTGTAAAATCTCAAAACCCCCGAGTTCTTCCCCTCTACTCTTTCTTCTTCTTCTACTAATCCTTTTCTTCTTCTTTTCAATTTTATAAAATTTAAAAACTGCAGTGATAAAAACACTCATGCGCATCGGGTTCGACACGATTCGTTTCCCAAAAATACTCGAGCAACATCACGCGACAGCCACGATAATATCCCAGGCCATCCAAACACCACTGTGCTGTGCACATGCACGGCCAAACGCGAGGGCTCCGATCATCGCCATGATCTTCGTCAAGTCGACAATCTTCCACGTAACTCATCACGATCATCAGATCGTGTTCAAAATATCGAAATCAAATTCGAGGCCATCATTCCAAAACCTGGAACAACGTAAAAACTGGGAACACCCTCACCTGTCAACGCTTCGTTCTCCTCATCACGACCATCGGAGACTCTGTAACTTCGACCAACCCTTCGTCAACGACCAAGCTACCCTCACCCAAGACCCTATTTCACTCAAACCGTGGTGATCGAATTATCAAACCTAGTTAAAACTAGGGTTACAAACCAAAAATCGAATATCGCTACTGCCACAATGATCTAATCAACTTCCTACCAATTTTCCCTAAGTCTCTGATCATCGTACTATCATCACTGAAGAATACAACATCCCAAACCACTGAGATCACCAGAGATTACCCAATTCCCCATTTTTGTTCAACCCAGAGCTGCACGCTTATTTCAAAACTAAAAATTATAATTTTAGTTTTAAAAATCATGTTTAAGTAAATAGATTCAATTTATATGCCTGGTTTCTTAAATTAAGAAATTTGTTTTCAAACTTATTTAAAGTTGTATTCATCTTTCTTGATTGCCATAGACAATTACATGTTGTTTCAACTTTAATAAACTTTTAACACCTAGCTTAAAAACAAACAAACAACATTTGTTTACATCCTAAGTTCAAGTAGTTACTAGATCAAGTGATGAAGGTTTGTTTGCTCATCTGTCTAAAAAAAAACAGGAACAGAGTTTCAAAAGTTACAGGCATACACAGATTTTCACAATCACATATATACACATTTTCTAGATCTACATAAGCAACTAATTCAGGGACTTAAGATTTTTTTTATTTATTAAAAGTTACTCACTTGATTTCCAGGAAATTTGGACAGGCTCTTGAATTTGAAATCTGAAGCAAACTGAAAACTCCTCTGGTAAATCCCTTGGTTTGCTAAGTTGTATTGATATGTATTGGTTAAGTTGGATGATTGTTTAAGTTTTGAAATAGTTTACTTCAGATCTTTAGTTTGGCTTTCGAATTAAAATGAAAAGGCAGAGATATATAGCAAAGAGTTGCAGACAGGTTGATATAAAGAAAGAGGTGTATAGGTTGATTTCATTATCTAGTACAAGTGATATTATCTGTTCAACAGGTATGGCTGAGAAGAAAAAAATGTGTGCTAGCATTTAATGCCAAGGTATGTGTCTCCATACTTACCTTACTTGCATGTTTTACAGTTCATACTTATTCATTTTCTTACCTGGCAGCCTTTTTGTATGTTAATATTTTCCCACATACTTTGTTTATTTGTATAAAGACATCTTATTTTACTTTGTTTTGTTAACCTTGCATATTTATCTACAACTTTGTTTCATAGTTAAGTGTCGTTTCTTTTCTTTTCTTATGACTTACATATTAATTTTCAACTTAAATACTTATCGTCTTGTATTTTTGTTTGTTCATGCTTATGTAAATTATTATTATCTTCTTTTCTAGCCTACTCTTGAATATTATTGTTGTCTTGTTTATTATTTGTTTCTCGGCCTATATGCCTATTCATATTTGCTTGTATAATCACATATTGGTCTGGTTCCTTGTTTTGTTGAAGTTGAAATAGTTGGTAATCTTTGTTTTCAGATTTGCTTGTACTCCTTGGTTTTTTTCTTTATACACTTTCGAATTAAATTTGTTTTGTTTACTAATTTTATGCAGGCTGAGAGTGATATCTTTTGTTTTATTACTTGTCATATGAATAAATTCCTATTGTCAATATATTGTTTAAATTTTTAACAATTTGTTTCATGTGTATATTTTACATTTTATAGTTTACATAACCAATTTTATTTTCTGAAATGACTTTTTAACTTGCCTAATTTATCTCTATTTATAACTCAAATATTTATTTTACTTCTATTTTTAGTTTAAATATTTATCATAAATTTTACTTTAAAAATTATTGTTTTATATTTCTCTATATATACATATATTTTCACATATATACAAATATTCAAATCCATATGACTTTATATATATATTTTCTATTTGAATCGGGGAAACTCGCATCTCTTAAATCGATAAATTTTACAATTTTAATTCAAAAATTAAACAAGTCATAAATTAAAATTAAATTAAATTCTAGGGCCGTTACACCTTTCCATTTTTCTTCCAGCCGAGCCTTCGGTAAACCTTGCCGCACCACCCCTTCGTGCAAGCAGCACTCCACAACTCGAGCACCGCGTCCCTAAACCGGTGCCGAACTCCAAACTCTCAGCCGTGCCTCCCCTCCGCTGGCTACCAAACCCGCCGCCTCCTCTTACTCCTCTTGCCGACCACTAGTTGAACCTCAAAACCCAACATCTTCTCGCCTTATCCTTCAACTGCCGAAGCCACCTCAATCGCGTGCCTCCCTTCGGTTGTTTGCATCGAACCAAGATGGCATTTTTCGGTGAATTTATATATATGCGGTTTGCAGCCTTCTTGTACTTCATTAGAAAGATATAATTATATCTGCAATACATTTTCGTTTGTAAAATTTGAACTGGATTTTATAATAACATATATTACATTCGAATTTATGATGCTGTTTTTACTTTGCTTTTGAAATTATATTGGTTTAAATAATACTTCATATGTAATATATAGATATAGTAAATTAATAGATATATGTATATGTGTTGTACCATACATACGTGATCTTCCATATACGTTTACTTGTTCAATTTAATATATAAGCTATATAACTGCGGTTTTTTTGGGGTCAATCATATACTTATCCGTATATTTATATAGGTTTTTCGTATAGGTATATGAGAAGGTTTTGGTAATCGATTTGAATTATAGTATATTATAAAAAAGCCTTATTTTCTTTTAAGTAGTTATTTAAATATTGACTTTATAATGGATATTGTTATATATTTATATACGTATTCTTTGGTTTTAAATATATGAGTAGCAGAGTAAATAGATACGTATATATGAGATAATGGTATACAGTTGTGGTGTGTCTGCAAAGGTATATGTTATTAACCTACATGCAATTATTCCTTCAGCTCAAAACGTATGTCTACCAATATATGTGTCCTATCATGCATTATATATATATATATATATATATATATATATATATTGATTTCAAAATGCCTAGCGACCTCATGCTCCCTGCCCAATCTATGTTGGTCCATGGGTCCAATAGATGAGAAGATACACTTACGGGACATTTGGAAAAAGGCGCAGCATTGGAACTGTTATGTAGGCTTTTGTGGGTTCGAATCCCTCTCTTTCCATACCCTCATCAACACCTAATTCACAAATGACCTTTTTTATTTTATTAATATATATATATATATATATATATGTACGTATTTTGATTTATATACATATACATACATATATATATATATATATAGATTTTTGATTTTCAAATGTATGCGTTTTAAAATTTATATTTATTTTCAAATGTACATATAGTTTATTTTAAAAATGCATGTCTTGATTTAAACATTGATCTTTGAAAGAAGTAATAAAATAATAATATAATATACTCTTCGTTCAAATTTATCATCAATCCAATTTTGGTTTGATTTGTTCTCGTCAAATTATGTTATCAGATCTATCCGTCGAATTCGTGTTAATCTTGATTCGTATTGAAATTCGTGCTTGGACCCGCGACTCATCTCATTCTCGTTCTTATCTAACCTCGAAAGGTGAGCAATCACTCACGATTAATGTTCTTGCATTTATTAAATTTAATTTCAATTGAAATGGTAATTGAAATATGTTGCTGTAGTTATTTGAATTGTTATATATGCTATTATCTGTAACTGTGCACCTGTGGGATATGACACCATACCCTGTTGTTTATATTATCTGCTATTTATATTGATGATATATGCCTGTTATATTATTATCATATCTGTTATCACTCTGCAAGTGTAACGCCCTGGAAATTTAGATCCAGAAACTTCCAAATAGTTAGGAAAAAAAAAGAGATAGAAGAAGAAGAAACAGAAAACCAAACCCAAAGTCTCACATTCGCAGCAGATAAAATATAATATCACATAAATAATAGTTATACAAAGGAAACTGTACTTGTCAAATTACACTTTAATATATATATATATATATATATATATATATATATATATCAGAGTTACAACAGATTTACAATTACAGAACAGATAAATCAATCTGTTTCAGATACTTTAATATATCATATCTAAAGCTCTCCATACGTTACAGCACTCCAGCTCGCCTCCTGAGCTCTAGAACGTCCTTACCTGAAAATCTGTAATACTCGGTCTGACCCAAGCATTAAATCAAAGTAACACCCAGGTCAGGCTGGAAACCAGCGTGAGTAAACCCATTTAACATGAATAACAAAAGCATACAACTTATAAAAACCCGGGGTAATTGTATCAATTTACAACTTCACGAGCTGTTATAGGCATCACTTATATCACGCATCTATTGCTAAGTACCAAAATTTAGATTAAATGGTTCAATTCACTTAAATCATTTCATTTCAACATATTATTTCACATAGAAATTTATAAAGAATCGAAGTGGTTTCGGGTATTTACGATACCCGACTCCGGTCTCTTCGAACCCAATGGCATCTTAACTTAAATTATTCAAGTGAAATACAACTCAATTTTAAATACAGGATGTCACCTAATTCATCAACAATAGATAAACACATCATCACAATTTAAATCAAACATATCTTATCACATAGCATCACAAATCACATATAAGGAATAACAATTAATCAAAGATTTCCAATATCATTCTATTTATCCTTTAATTACATTTAAGTAATTAACCCTTAGTTAATTTCACAAATTAATTATCCTTAACCTAATATAGTAATTAACCTTTAATTACACTGAGTAATCATTACTTAATTTTTTTCCATTAAGTAAATATCCTTTTATTACTACTCATCATGTAATTTCCTTAAATTAATTACATCCGACATTTATCCATTAACTACTTCATTAAGTAATTTCACCTCATTAATTATCTTGAGTAATTATACTTAACCCATCATCAAATGATTTCTTCAAATAACAAGACTTAATTAATTAACTATAATTAACCACTTTAACTTAATTAATCATGCAAATTAATTAACCTTGCCCATACACATGGATTACATTGATCCATATATAATTGCTTGAATTAATTATTCTATAATTACCTACATTGATTAATTATCCTCTAATTAATCATCTTCATTAATTAACTAACCCTTTTATCAATTCCCTTAATTAATGAATACTTAATTTATTCCACTAAGTAATGAATCCTTAACTTCTTCCATTAAGTATTTTTCTTTAAATTATTTATGTCAAGTAATTACCCTTTAATAAATCACATTTAGAAATTGCCCATTAATTACTATCTTAATTAATGATAATAGTAATTATCGTTAATTACTTTCATTAAATGATGAACTCTAAACAAATTAATCATCTTTTAGTTAATAACTTAATTAATTAATCACATTTAAAATTAAGCCTTTAAATTTGATTACACAAACTAATAATTTAATTAATTAATTCCTTAACTGATTTCATTAATTAACATCCTTAACACATGAAATAAATTATACTTTAAATAACTCCATTTAAATCATCTTTAAAACTAAAGAGATTAATCTACTAAAATTAAATGAATAATCGAAAACTTCCTTATCTTCTTAATCAACTCCTTAATTTCAATTTAAAACATGTTTTAAATATTTATGGAATTAATAAAGGGGTCACATAAAGCAAATAGTTGATTCTTATTTAATTCGAATAATCTACCTTAAAACCCTTAATAAATCCCCCCTATCTTAATTAATTGATCCCTTAATTATCAATTAATTAACTCTCAAATTTCCTTTAATTAATAATTAAGGACCCAAGCCCACAACCCAAACAAAAACATTTAACCTAAAACAAGACTGACGAACCGATTGGGCCGAAGATAAATAAGTAATTGCACCAGAAAAAACCCGAAGACCCGAAACTTTAATTAAAAAAAACAACACAGCCTTCTTCCACAACCCTTTGCAGCTATCAGGAAATCATCCCCTAACCACATGAGATGATCTTCTTCGATTAAATCCAGAATTCAAATCTAGCTTCGTTCTCACATCAATCATTATCTCGCATAAACTCGAGACCTTGCTGATCATGCACACCCAACACGGAAGAACCTTTCCATCCAGATCACTTGTGCAGGGATACGATCATGCACGTGCATGCTCTTACCTCCGGCCATCTTGCCCTCGCGTCGTCGTCGATCAGTTCCTTTTTGACACCAATCCCAGAATCTTCACTTACCCATACATCTAACATCACCTATCGAAAAAGCAATTTCCAGCTCAAATTTTTTCAACTCGCAGAATCACCCAATAACATAAACGACCCTCATCGGCATCGATCGATCCCTTACATGCATGCAACCTATCTCCGACGAACGCTCCTTACATGCGACTACCTCCCAGCCCAATTCCTTGAACTCTGGTCGCTCTATTACTTCGTGAAATTATCGCTACTTCACCCCAAACATACACCCCTTTAAACCCTAAAGTCAACTTGTCAGGCCATCCTAGGTCAGAGAAAAATATCACAACATTTTTCCCATCTTTGTTGACCTATCAACCACCCCTGACAAGAACCACGACCCTCGGTTCAACACCGATCGATGGGAATTGACCCTTAACCCAAATCCGATCAACTTAGAAATACTCATCCAATATAATATTAAAAATAATGAATTAACTCCTAAAATTCATAATTTCCAATTTCGATTCAGATTATATTACTGAATCAACAATTTATGGTGATTGGTTTTTAACATGTTTAGGATATTTACTGTTTTTTTTTTCATTTTTCAGATGATATTCCGGTTTATAGTTCTTAAAATTTATTTTTAAAATCTTTATCCAAAAAATGTAAACAACTTTTGTTTGAATAACAAAACCTAAAGAAATTCCAAGGTTGAGATCTTGATTTGTTTGAAAACTTCAAAACCTGTTTAAATAAGAACAGGGGATACCCTTGTTCCAAATATGCACTTCTACATTTGTATACATATATATACAATCAAATTTTATACCTATACAATAGATTTTACCACATACCACCAGAATTTGTCACATGCAAGCAATCTTAGACAGATATAAGATTTATTAAAATAAAAAAAAGTTTTACTCACCTGCATATAACAGAGAATACAATTTGAAGACCTGAACTTGATCTTTGCCGTGACCTGCAACTAGACTAATGGTTATGAACTGAAGCTTAATTGAGGTTTATTGAGCTGATCCATGTTTTGCTTCTGTATGCCCTTGATCTAACTCAGGCAATTAAGGTCTGAGATGAACTTTGAATTGTTTGGTATTGGTTTATTTAAATTTTGTTTTTCTCAGGTTTGCTTTTCTTTACAGGTTTTGATTTTTTGAAAGTTTCTAGTTTGATCAAAATTATTTTTCTTCAGATCTGATTTCTTAGGCTTATAGATTGAAATGGAGAACAAAGAATGAGAGAAAGAGGGGATGAAATATTTATAAAAATTTAAACTTTTATTTTTATAAATTTTTCTTAAAAATAAAACTAAAATTACACTTGTAAATAAATTTCAACATTTGTCATAAGGTATCATTTATTACTTAACATTTGTCTAAACATGCTTCCATAGAATTACACTTGCCCTTTAAGTAATTATACTTATTTTTTTATTAATTTTATATGTTAATAAAACCTCTATATTTACTTTATTGTTTTATAAATGCTTATATATATACATATATATATATATATTTCAATAGAGAAAATAAGACAAAACAAATTAACAATTAATAATCTTAAACATTTTTTCTCTTTATATCCAAAATATTTTAAGATGTTTACCTTTGAATTTTCAATCTCAAATCCATATTAAATTTAAATTTACTCATATATATTTTAAACAAACACATATTACATTTATTTGAAAATAATGATTTTTTTTCAAAATTTTAAATAATTATACTAGAAGAATAACAAATAAGTATTTATCCAAATATAAATATTTATCATCATATTTATTCATTCAATCTGTAAATCAATATTCTATCAATTAATCCAATTATTTATCGATCACAGATGTTTAGAATTCCGGGATATCACATTCCTCTCCCCTTTGAATCTTTTTGTCCTCGAAAAGAAACGAAACCAGAATTTAAAATTCTTATTATTAGAAAAATTATTTTTTGAAACCGTTTTTTTTAAAACACTTTTAAAATTTACATATTATCATAAAATAGTTTTATAAAAATACTTTTTATAACTCGATGTTTCAACCAGTCCATCCTTGTTCTCACAGAAATTCGGTCATACGTTGACCAGGCGTACGACTGAAAATCCATAAGTACTTAGCAGACCCATTTTCAACACACAGTGAAAATACTTGGAAAATAATTTTACTGAAAATATAGAAAACGTTTTTTAAAATAGAGGAATATCTTTGGTGAGAATGCTCTAGAAATCATCACCCCCATCCATGGTCGCAGTTACATTACAGGGTTACGTTGCCATTGCAGCAAAAGTCCATGTAACTACAGGCTCTCTGCGGCCTCTCGATTACGCCATGGAACCCACACAACAGATCACAGTTACATCCAGGGTTACGTTGCCGTCACAACAAAAGTCCATGTAACTGCAGGCTCTCAGCGGCCTCTGATTTTTGCTGTCGAAATGGAACTTCTCCACTCCTACATAGATCGTAGTCCACCGATATAAAATCAAACGCAGACTGTTGGCTCTCAGCGGCACACACGACTTTCGCTATGTTATACCATAGGTCGTAGTCTACCGATATAAATTCAAACGTTGACTGTTGGCTCTCAGCGACACACACGACTTTCGCTATGGTATACTCTACTCATAATCCCCAGGAACTAGTTTTGTCCGGACTCCTCACAGGATCAACTTTAGAACCCCACTTGGGGCTCAAGGCAGCACCACCCGGTGGTACTCCTGAGAAGTTCCTTTCAAGGGAGCGCCTTTTTCCCAAGAGCCATCATCAAAACATTTTATACTATACACATATAGTATCTTCAAATCATACACCTAGTTTGATCTCATACAAAGCTTCTTTACACAAAATCGATTATCCCAAAATCGATATTTCTCAAACTAGACTTTCCAAATTCAATATTGATTTTACCCAAAAATCAAAAGCCTTTCCAAATCCATAGGTTCCCAAAACCTTTTTCCAAAATCCTCATAAGATCCTTTGTACATATATATACAGATATATGTAATTTTTAAAACTATGGATCATTTCAAGCCTGTATAAAACTCCTTTTATACTTCAAAACACCTTCAGAATCTTTTTCTTCTGGCAAAAGATTCAACAAGGGGAGTTTTGTTTTATAAAACAAAGATATTTAACTCTGTATACTCAAAATCAAATATTCAAATTTGATTACTTCTTTTCAATATCATTTACATTCAAATCCGTACGATGTACACATATCATCCGTATGCTATACCAATCTAATCGCTCACTCAACCACACAATTTCACTTCCGAACTAGTATCGTCCACCGGACTTTCTAGTGTGGACACGGATCTGGTTTCTTGATCAGAAACCGTTATTCTCCTTGCATAGTCATAACTATGATAGAGAATATCCAGAACCAATCAACAATCATATCTAGGTTCGCCGTCGAAAATCGAGTGAAAAATCCCACTTGGATCGATATAACTATCCCTAAATTCTATGCTCGAATCTGGATCAAATCACTATGCGAATAGAATAACATACGTACACCCTACGTATTTACCTTTATTGGTTATTAGCCAAATCATTTTCATTTCTATTCACATTCACTTTGATTTTCATTCACTCACTCTCAATTGCTTCAATCCATTTGGATTATCACCTCTATTTTTATCTCGATTGGGTATTTAACCAATAATAGTTTGAACTCCAACCAGTTTATTTAGAAAATAGCTTGAAAATTTTAAAATAGATAAGTAGTTGGAAAATAATTACTAGTTTGTAAAATAGGTGTAAAACAGTTAGAAAATAGTTAAAATAATTATAGAAATTTTAGATAATTGCAAAATAATAGTAAGATAATAATTAGTTTTGTAAAATAGTTGGAATATAATAATTAGTTTATAAAACAGTTGGAAAATCGTTAAACAGTTTTAAAAATAATTGTAAAACAAGTATAAGATAGTTTGGCTTTTAGAAGAAAGGTTGTATATATAATGAATAGTTTGAAAAAATAGGTTTATATTGAAACAATTTACATTTAAAAATAGTCCAGAGTCGAAACTGCTCACTTCCCAATCTCCATTCTCATCAATTCAATTTAAATTTCCACTTTCATTTAAATTGACCCAATTCCAATTTTAAATAACTCCAATTTCCATTGAAATTGATTCAACCCCAAATCAAGTTGAATTAACCTCAGTTTCATTTCAAATTTAACTTTATTCAACTTTTTTCTCAAATTCTTCTAATTCAGAACCCCCTTTGGGGCTCAAGGCAGCACCACCCGGTGGTACTCCTGAGAAGTTCATTTCAAGGGAGCGCCTTTTTCCCAAGAGCCATCATCAAAACATTTTATACTATACACATATAGTATCTTCAAATCATACACCTAGTTTGATCTCATACAAAGCTTCTTTACGCAAAATCGATTATCCCAAAATCGATAATTCTCAAACTAGGCTTTCCAAATTCAATATTGATTTTACCCAAAAATCAAAAGCCTTTCCAAATCCATAGGTTCCCAAACCTTTTTCCAAAATCCTTATAAGATCCTTTGTACATATATACAGATATATATAATTTTTAAAACTTTGGATCATTTCAAGCCTGTATAAAACTCCTTTTATACTTCAAAACACCTTCAAAATCCTTTTCTTCTGGCAAAAGATTCAACAAAGGGAGTTTCGTTTTATAAAACAAAGATATTTAACTCTGTATACTCAAAATCAAATATTCAAATTTGATTACTTCTTTTCAATATCATTTACATTCAAATCCGTACGATGTACACATATCATCCATATGCTATACCAATCTAATCGCTCACGCAACCACACAATTTCACTTTCGAACTAGTAACGTCCACCGGACTTTCTAGTGCGGACACGGATCTGGTTTCTTGATCAGAAACCGTTATTCTCCTTGCATAGTCATAACTATGATAGAGAATATCCAGAACCAATCAACAATCCATATCCAGGTTCGCCGTCGAAAATCGAGTGAAAAATCCCACTTGGATCGATATAACTATCTCGAAATTCTGTGCTCGAATCTGGATCAAATCACTATGCGAATAGAATAACATACGTACACCCTACGTATTTATCTTTATTGGTTATTAGCCAAATCAATTTCATTTCTATTCACATTCACTTTGATTTTCATTCACTTAATCTCAGTTGCTTCAATCCATTTGGATTATCACCTCTATTTTTATCTCGATTGGGTATTTAACCAATAACAGTTTGAAGTCCAACCAGTTTATTTAGAAAATAGCTTGAAAATTTTAAAATAGATAAGTAGTTGGAAAATAATTACTAGTTTGTAAAATAGGTGTAAAATAGTTAGAAAATAGTTAAAATAATTATAGAAATTTTAGATAATTGCAAAATAATAGTAAGATAATAATTAGTTTTGTAAAAATACTTGGAATATAGTAATTAGTTTATAAAACAGTTGGAAAATCGTTAAACAATTTTAAAAATAATTGTAAAACAAGTATAAGATAGTTTGGCTTTTAGAAGAAAGGTTGTATATATAATGAATAGTTTGGAAAAATAGGTTTATATTAAAACAATTTACATTTAAAAATAGTCCAGACTCGAAACTGCTCACTTCCCAATCTCCATTCTCATCAATTCAATTTAAATTTCCACTTTCATTTAAATTGACCCAATTCCAATTTTAAGTAACTCCAATTTCCATTGAAATTGATTCAACCCCAAATCAAGTTGAATTAACCTCAGTTTCTTTTCAAATTTAACTTTATTCAACTTTGTTCTCAAATTCTTCTAATTCAGATAAATTTCAATTGAACTAGTCCAATTTCAATTCATTTCAACTCCAGTTTGAACTAATTCCAATTTCAAACCCCATTTCCAAATCAAGTTGAATTATTCTTGATTTCTTTCCAAATTCAATTCAAATTCCATTTGAATTTTATACAATTCAACTTTAATTACAATTCTAAATTATCCAAATCAATCCAATTCAAATTTTCCATTTGAATCTTATACTCATACATCTTCAATCATCATTTCAATTAATTCAAATCAAATTCAAATTGAACTAATTTCAATTCAAATCCCAAATTTAAACCATCTCGAATTATATAAATTCGAGTTAAATTCACTAAGGTTGGTTTAACCCTTTAAACCAAGTTAACCTTTATTAAAATCTTTTAAACAATTTAATTTCTGAACTTTATTTACTTATTTCAATGTTTACATAAGAGTTTAAAACAATTTCTATCTTAAAAATTCAATTTATCACCCAATTTTATCTTCTAGTTTGAAATCAATTCTTAAACAAATTTAATTTACAAATTCAATCTTTTAGATTTTCAATTCAAAATAATTCCATATCCTTAATCTCAAATTAAAGTTAGATTTTTCTTCTATCTCAATAAAGGATATATTACTACACTTCATTTCTTATTCGTTTAAACAAGTCCAATTTGCAATTTAAAGATTTTTAATAACAATTGGATGATATCATCCAATTATTTCAAAACATTCATCCATTTCCAATTTTCGGATTTCAAACCCAATTTGAGATCACTCAAACTCCCAATTCCAATCAATCATTTAACGTCCCAAGTTAAATCTTAATTCCATCTTAAAATTTCCAAATCAGGTTGATCATTCAAACTTATTTAACTTCTTCCAAGTTAAATTCAATTCAGTCAAATTTACACAATTTGAATCCCCATTCAAATTTCAAAATACTTTCTCATCTATAAGTTCAAAAACTTATCACATGGGTTTTCACATCTCATTCCAAATTTAAAGCTAAATGTTTAGAGTTTATTTCAAACCATCCACATATATACACACACACACATTTTACTTCTTGGCCCACCAAGCCAAATTTTAAAATTTAAACCACCCTTGGTTTTAATTCAAAACAAATTCCTTTGAATCTTTAAACAAGTCTTGTTTGCATCAAACTCTCTCATTCAAATAATATTATTTATTATTCCTTTTTATAATTGGAAAACAAATTTCAAATGTTCTTAAATCTTAAGATTCAAACTTCACAATTTAGATCAACTTCAATTTCGATTTATATCCCATACTTATCTAAATGGTTTACTTCCTTAAAACATTTCATTATTATCTTATCCTGAAATTCTTTCCCAACTTCACGAATTAAATTTCAGTTTGAATTTATTTCAAACTTATCTTTATTCAATTTCAATTTCATTTTGGTGGTGTTCTATTACCTCTCAATTTAATTCCAATAATTTTTACCAACCAATTTCCTTAATATTTATTAGAAAGAAATATTTCTTTATAAATATCAAAATATATTCTTATATAAAATAATTTAAAATCTTTGTATAAGATAATAACAAGTACGCTCTCATATATATACTCACTCAACTCATTCTAGGGTACCGTTGATCCTATCCTTAATGAATATTCGCCACCAGAGCCAAGGTTCTCGCTTAACCTTCTGCTCTGATACCAAATGTAAACCCCCGAAAATTTCGATACAGAAACTTCCAGACAGTTAGGAAAAGAAGAAGAGATAGAAGAAGAAGAAACAGAAAACCAAACCCAAAGTCTCACATTCGCAGCGGATAAAATATAATATCACATAAATAATAGTTATACAAAGGAAACTGTACTTGTCAAACTATACTTTAACATACATACATATATATATATATATATCAGAGTTACAACATATTTACAATCACAGAACAGATAAATCAATCTGTTTCAGATACTGTAATATATCATATCTAAAGCTCTCCGTACGTTACAGCTCTCCAGCTCGCCTCCTGAGCTCCAGAACGTCCTTACCTGAAAATCTGTAATACTCGGTCTGACCCGAGCATTACATCAAAGTAACACCCGGGTCAGGCTGGAAACCAGCGTGAGTAAACCCATCTAACATGAATGACAAAATCATACAACTTATAAAAAACCGGGGTAACTTATATCAATTTACAACTTCACGAGCTGTTATAGGCATCACTTATTTCACACATCAATTTCTAAGTACCAAAATTTAGATTAAATGGTTCAATTCACTTAAATCATTTCATTTCAACATATTGATTTCACATAGCAATTTATAATGAATCGAAGTGGTTTGGGTATTTACGATACCCGACTCCGGTCTCTTCGAACCTAATGTCATCTTAACTTAAATTATTCAAGTGAAATACAACTCAATTTTAAATACAGGATGTCACCTAATTCATCAACAATAGATAAACACATCATCATAATTTAAATCAAACATATCTTATCACATAGCATCACAAACCACATATTAGGAATAACAATTAATCAAAGACTTCCAATATCATTCTATTTATCCTTTAATTACATTTAAGTAATTAACCTTTAATTAATTTCACAAATTAATTATCCTTAACCCAATACGGTAATTAACCTTTAATTACACTGAGTAATCATTACTTAATTTTTTTTCCATTAAGTAGTTATCCTTTAATTACTACTCATCAAGTAATTTCCTTAAATTAATCACATCCGGTAATTATCACTAATTACTTCATTAAGTAATTTTACCTCATTAATTATCTTGAGTAATTATACTTAACCCATCATCAAATGATTTCTTTAAATAACTAGACCTAATTAATTAACTATAATTAACCACTTTAACTTAATTAATTACGCAAATTAATTAACCTTGCCCATACACATGGATTACATTGATCCATATTTAATTGCTTGAATTAATTATTCTATAATAACCTACATTGATTAATTATCCTCTAATTAGTCATCTTCATTAATTAACTAACCCTTTTATTAATTCCCTCAATTAATGAATCCTTAATTTATTCCACTAAGTAATGAATCCTTAATTACTTCCATTAAGTAATTTTCTTTTAATTATTTATGTTAAGTAATTACCCTTTGATAAATCACATTTAGAAATTGCCCATTAATTACTATCTTAATTAATGACAATAAGTATTATTCTACGATCACTTCATTAAGTAATTATCATTAATTACTTTCATTAAATGATTTACTCTAAACAAATTAATCATCTTTAAGTTAATAACTTAATTAATTTCACATATAAAATTAATAATTTAAATTTGATTACACAAACTAATAATTTAATTAATTAATTCCTTAACTGATTTCATATATTAACATCCTTAACACATGAAATAAATTATACTTTAAATAACTCCATTTAAATCATCTTTAAAACTAAAGAGATTAATCTACTAAAATTAAATGAATAATTGAAAACATCCTTATCTTCTTAACCAACTCCTTAATTACAATTTAAAACATGTTTTAAATATTTATGGAATTAATAAAGGGGTCACATAAAGCAAACATTTGATTCTTATTTAATTCGAATAATCTAACTTAAAACCCTTAATAAATCCCCCTATCTTAATTAATTGATCCCTTAATTATCAATTAATTAACTCTCAAATTTCCTTTAATTAATAATTAAGGACCCAAGCCCACAGCCCAAACAAAAACATTTAACCTAAAACAAGACTTACGAACCGATTGGGCCGAAGATAAATAAGTAACCGCACGAGAACAAACCCGAAGAACCGAAACTTTAAAAAAACACTGCCTTCTTCCACAACCCTTTGCAGCTATCAGGAAATCATCCCCTAACCACACGAGACGATCTTCTTCGATTAAATCCAGAATTCAAATCCAGCTTCGTTCTCACATCAATCATTATCTCGAATAAACTCGAGACCCTGCTGATCACGCACACCCAACACGGAAGAACCTTGCCATCCAGATCACTTGTGCAGGGATACGATCGTGCACGTGCACGCTCTTACCTCCGGCCATCTTGCCCTCGCGACGTCGTCGATCAGTTCCTTATTGACACCAATCCGAGAATCTTCACTTACCCATACATCTAACATCACCTATCGAAAAAGCAATTTCTAGCTCAAATTTTTTCAACTCACAGAATCACCCAATAACGCAAACGACCCACCTCGACGTCGATCGATCCCTTACATGCATGCAACCTATCTCCGACGAACGCTCCTTCCATGCGACTACCTCCCAGCCCAATTCCTTGAACTCCGGCCGCTCTATTACTTTGTGAAATTATCGCTACTTCACCCCAAACAGACACCCCTTTAAACCCTAAAGTCAACATGTCAGGCCATCCTAGGTCAGAGAAAAATATCACAACATTTTTCCCATCTTCGCTGACCTATCAACCACCCCTGACAAGAACCACGACCCTCGGTTCAACACTGATCGATGGGAATTGACCCTTAACCCAAATCCGATCAACTTAGAAATACTCATCCAATATAATATTAAAAATAATGAATTAACTCCTAAAATTCATAATTTCCAATTTCGATTCAGATTATATTACTAAATCAACAATTTATGGTGATTGGTTTTTAACATGTTTAGTATATTTACTGTTTTTTTTTCATTTTTCAGATGATATTCCGGTTTATAGTTCTTAAAATTTATTTTTAAAATCTTTATCGAACAAATGTAAACAACTTTTGTTTGAATAACAAAACCTAAAGAAATTCCGAGGTTGATATCTTGATTTGTTTGAAAACTTCAAAACCTGTTTAAATAAGAACAGGAAATACCCTTGTTCCAAATATGCACTTCTACATTTGTAGACATATATATACAGTCAAATTTTATACCTATACAACAGATTTTACCACATACCACCAGAATTTGTCACATGCAAGCAATCTTAGAGAGATATAAGATTTATAAAAATTAAAAAAAGTTTTACTCACCTGCATATAACAGAGAGCACAGTTTGAAGACCTGAACTTGATCTTTGCCGTGACCTGCAACTAGACTAATGGTTATGAACTGAAGCTTAATTGAGGTTTATTGAGCTGATCCATGCTTTGTTTCAGTATGCCCTTGATCTAACTCAGGCAATTAAGGTCTAAGATGAACTTTGAATTGTTTGGTACCGGTTTATTAAAATTCTGTTTTTCTCAGGTTTGCTTTTCTTTACAGGTTTTGATTTTTTGAAAGTTTCTAGTTTGATCAAAATTATTTTTCTTTAGATCTGATTTCTTAGGCTTGTAGATTGAAATGGAGAACAAAGAATGAGAGAAAGAGGGGATGAAATATTTATAAAAATTTAAACTTTTATTTTTATAAATTTTTCTTAAAAATAAAAATAAAATGACACTTGTAAATAAATTTCAACATTTGTCATAAGGTATCGTTTATTACTTAACATTTGTTTAAACATGCTTCCATAGATATACACTTGCCCTTTAAGTAATTATACTTATTATTTTTTATTTTTTTATTAACTTTATATGTTAATAAAACCTCTATATTTACTTTATTGTTTTATAAATGCTTATCTATACATATATATGTATGGATTTTCTTAGAGAAAATAAGGCAAAACAAATTGACAATTAATCATCTTACACATTTTTTCTCTTTATATCCAAAATATTTTAAGATGTTTACCTTTGAATTTTAAATCTCAAATCCATATTAAATTTAAATTTACTCATTTATATTTTAAACAAACACATAGTACATTAATTGAAAATAATAATGTTTTTTTAAAATTTTAAATAATTATACTAGAAGAAGAACAAATAAGTATTTATCCAAGTATAAATATTTATCATCGTATTTATTTGTTCAATCTGTAAATTGATATTCTATCAATTAATCCAATTATTTATCGATCACAGATGTTTAGAATTCCGGGATATCACATTCCTCTCCGCTTTGAATCTTTTCGTCCTCGAAAAGAAACGGAACCAGAATTTAAAATTCTTATTATTAGAAAAATTATTCTTTGAAACCCTTTTTTTAAAACACTTTTAAAATTTACATATTAACATAAAATAGTTTTATAAAAATACTTTTTATAACTCGATGTTTCAACCAGTCCATCCTTGTTCTCACAGAAATTCGGTCATACGTTGATCAGGCGTACGACTGAAAATCTTTAAGTACTTAGCAGATCCATTTTCAACACCCAGTGAAAATACTTGGAAAATAATTTTACTGAAAATATAGAAAACGTTTTTTAAAGTAGAGGAATATCTTTGGTGAGAATGCTCTGGAAATCATCACCCCCACCCATGGTCGTAGTTACATTACAGGGTTACGTTGCCATCGCAGCAAA
This sequence comes from Allium cepa, assembly GCA_030765085.1. Taxonomy (NCBI): domain Eukaryota; kingdom Viridiplantae; phylum Streptophyta; class Magnoliopsida; order Asparagales; family Amaryllidaceae; genus Allium; species Allium cepa. The sequence continues at coordinate 34,144,878 of CM060929.1, forward strand.
AGTCCATGTAACTACAGGCTCTCTGCGGCCTCTCGATTACGCTATGGAACCCACACAACAGATCACAGTTACATCCAGGTTTACGTTGCCGTCACAGCAAAAGTCAATGTAACTGCAGGCTCTCAGCGGCCTCTGATTTTTGCTGTCGAAATGGAACTTCTCCACTCCTACATAGATCGCAGTCTACCGATATAAAGTCAAACGCAGACTGTAGGCTCTCAGCGGCACACACGACTTTCGCTATGTTATACCATAGGTCGCAGTCTACCGATATAAAATCAAACGCAGACTGTTGGCTCTCAGCGACACACACGACTTTCGCTATGGTATACTCTACTCATAATCCCCAGGAACTAGTTTTTTCCAGACTACTCACAGGATCAACTTTAGAACCCCCTTTGGGGCTCAAGGCAGCACCACCCGGTGGTACTCCTGAGAAGTTCATTTCAAGGGAGCGCCTTTTTCCCAAGAGCCATCATCAAAACAGTTTATACTATACACATATAGTATCTTCAAATCATACACCTAGTTTGATCTCATACAAAGCTTCTTTACGCAAAATCGATTATCCCAAAATCGATAATTCTCAAACTAGGCTTTCCAAATTCAATATTGATTTTACCCAAAAATCAAAAGCCTTTCCAAATCCATAGGTTCCCAAAACCTTTTTCCAAAATCCTTATAAGATCCTTTGTACATATATACAGATATATATAATTTTTAAAACTTTGGATCATTTCAAGCCTATATAAAACTCCTTTTATACTTCAAAACACCTTCAAAATCCTTTTCTTCTGGCAAAAGATTCAACAAAGGGAGTTTCGTTTTATAAAACAAAGATATTTAACTCTGTATACTCAAAATCAAATATTCAAATTTGATTACTTCTTTTCAATATCATTTACATTCAAATCCGTACGATGTACACATATCATCCATATGCTATACCAATCTAATCGCTCACCCAACCACACAATTTCACTTTCGAACTAGTAACGTCCACCGGACTTTCTAGTGCGGACACGGATCTGGTTTCTTGATCAGAAACCGTTATTCTCCTTGCATAGTCATAACTATGATAGAGAATATCCAGAACCAATCAACAATCCATATCCAGGTTCGCCGTCGAAAATCGAGTGAAAAATCCCACTTGGATCGATATAACTATCTCGAAATTCTGTGCTCGAATCTGGATCAAATCACTATGCGAATAGAATAACATACGTACACCCTACGTATTTATCTTTATTGGTTATTAGCCAAATCAATTTCATTTCTATTCACATTCACTTTGATTTTCATTCACTTAATCTCAGTTGCTTCAATCCATTTGGATTATCACCTCTATTTTTATCTCGATTGGGTATTTAACCAATAACAGTTTGAAGTCCAACCAGTTTATTTAGAAAATAGCTTGAAAATTTTAAAATAGATAAGTAGTTGGAAAATAATTACTAGTTTGTAAAATAGGTGTAAAATAGTTAGAAAATAGTTAAAATAATTATAGAAATTTTAGATAATTGCAAAATAATAGTAAGATAATAATTAGTTTTGTAAAAATACTTGGAATATAGTAATTAGTTTATAAAACAGTTGGAAAATCGTTAAACAATTTTAAAAATAATTGTAAAACAAGTATAAGATAGTTTGGCTTTTAGAAGAAAGGTTGTATATATAATGAATAGTTTGGAAAAATAGGTTTATATTAAAACAATTTACATTTAAAAATAGTCCAGACTCGAAACTGCTCACTTCCCAATCTCCATTCTCATCAATTCAATTTAAATTTCCACTTTCATTTAAATTGACCCAATTCCAATTTTAAGTAACTCCAATTTCCATTGAAATTGATTCAACCCCAAATCAAGTTGAATTAACCTCGGTTTCTTTTCAAATTTAACTTTATTCAACTTTGTTCTCAAATTCTTCTAATTCAGATAAATTTCAATTGAACTAGTCCAATTTCAATTCATTTCAACTCCAGTTTGAACTAATTCCAATTTCAAACCCCATTTCCAAATCAAGTTGAATTATTCTTGATTTCTTTCCAAATTCAATTCAAATTCCATTTGAATTTTATACTATTCAACTTTAATTACAATTCTAAATTATCCAAATCAATCCAATTCAAATTTTCCATTTGAATCTTACACTCATACATCTTCAATCATCATTTCAATTAATTCAAATCAAATTCAAATTGAACTAATTTCAATTCAAATCCCAAATTTAAACCATCTCGAATTATATAAATTCGAGTTAAATTCACTAAGGTTGGTTTAACCCTTTAAACTAAGTTAACCTTTATTAAAATCTTTTAAACAATTTAATTTCTGAACTTTATTTACTTATTTCAATGTTTACATAAGAGTTTAAAACAATTTCTATCTTAAAAATTCAATTTATCACCCAATTTTATCTTCTAGTTTGAAATCAATTCTTAAACAAATTTAATTTACAAATTCAATCTTTTAGATTTTCAATTCAAAATAATTCCATATCCTTAATCTCAAATTAAAGTTAGATTTTTCTTCTATCTCAATAAAGGATATATTACTACACTTCATTTCTTATTCGTTTAAACAAGTCCAATTTGCAATTTAAAGATTTTTAATAACAATTGGATGATATCATCCAATTATTTCAAAACATTCATCCATTTCCAATTTTCGGATTTCAAACCCAATTTGAGATCACTCAAACTCCCAATTCCAATCAATCATTTAACGTCCCAAGTTAAATCTTAATTCCATCTTAAAATTTCCAAATCAGGTTGATCATTCAAACTTATTTAACTTCTTCCAAGTTAAATTCAATTCAGTCAAATTTACACAATTTGAATCCCCATTCAAATTTCAAAATAATTTCTCATCTATAAGTTCAAAAACTTATCACATGGGTTTTCACATCTCATTCCAAATTTAAAGCTCAATTTTTAGAGTTTATTTCAAACCATCCACATATAGACACACACACACATTTTACTTTTTGGCCCACCAAGCCAAATTTTAAAATTTAAACCACCCTTGGTTTTAATTCAAAACAAATTCCTTTGAATCTTTAAACAAGTCTTGTTTGCATCAAACTCTCTCATTCAAATAATATTATTTATTATTCCTTTTTATAATTTGAAAACAAATTTCAAATGTTCTTAAATCTTAAGATTCAAACTTCACAATTTAGATCAACTTCAATTTCGATTTATATCCCATACTTATCTAAATGGTTTACTTCCTTAAAACATTTCATTATTATCTTATCCTGAAATTCTTTCCCAACTTCATGAATTAAATTTCAGTTTGAATTTATTTCAAACTTATCTTTATTCAATTTCAATTTCATTTTGGTGGTGTTCTATTACCTCTCAATTTAATTCCAATAATTTTTACCAACCAATTTCCTTAATATTTATTAGAAAGAAATATTTCTTTATAAATATCAAAATATATTCTTGTATAAAATAATTTAAAATCTTTGTATAAGAAAATAACAAGTACGCTCTCATATATATACTCACTCAACTCATTCTAGGGTACCGTTGATCCTATCCTTAATGAATATTCCCCACCAGAGCCAAGGTTCTCGCTTAACCTTCCGCTCTGATACCAAATGTAACACCCCAGAAATTTCGATCCAGAAACTTTCAGATAGTTAGGAAAAGAAGAAGAGATAGAAGAAGAAGAAACAGAAAACCAAACCCAAAGTCTCACATTCGCAGCGGATAAAATATAATGTCACATAAATAATAGTTATACAAATGAAAATGTACTTGTCAAATTACACTTTAATATATATATATATATATATATATATATATATATATATCAGAGTTACAATAGATTTACAATCACAGAACAGATAAATCAATCTGTTTCAGATACTGTAATATATCATATCTGAAGCTCTCCATACATTACAGCACTCCAGCTCGCCCCCTGAGCTCAAGAATGTCCTTACCTGAAAATCTGTAATACTCGGTCTGACCCGAGCATTACATCAAAGTAACACCCGGGTCAGGCTGGAAACCAGCGTGTAAACCCATCTAACATGAATGACAAAAGCATACAACTTATAAAAACCCGAGGTAACTTATATCAATTTACAACTTCACGAGCTGTTATAGGCATCACTTATTTCACACATCAATTTTTAAGTACCAAAATTTAGATTAAATGGTTCAATTCACTTAAATCATTTCATTTCAACATATTGATTTCACATGGCAATTTATAAAGAATCGAAGTGGTTTCGGGTATTTACGATACCCGACTCCGATCTCTTCGAACCCAGTGTCATCTTAACTTAAATTATTCAAGTGAAATACAACTCAATTTTAAATACAGGATGTCACCTAATTCATCAACAATAGATAAACACATCATCACAATTTAAATCTAACATATCTTATCACATAGCATCACAAACCACATATTAGGAATAACAATTAATCAAAGACTTCCAATATCATTCTATTTATCCTTTAATTACATTTAAGTAATTAACCCTTAATTAATTTCACAAATTAATTATCCTTAACCCAATACAGTAATTAACCTTTAATTACACTGAGTAATCATTACTTAATTTTTTTTCCATTAAGTAATTATCCTTTAATTACTACTCATCAAGTAATTTCCTTAAATTAATTACATCCGGTAATTATCCACTAATTACTTCATTAAGTAATTTTACCTCATTAATTATCTTGAGTAATTATACTTAACCCATCATCAAATGATTTCTTTAAATAACTAGACTTAACTAATTAACTATAATTAACCACTTTAACTTAATTAATTACGCAAATTAATTAACCTTGCTCATACACATGGATTACATTGATCCATATTTAATTGCTTGAATTAATTATTCTATAATTACCTACATTGATCAATTATCCTCTAATTAATCATCTTCATTAATTAACTAACCCTTTTATCATTTCCCTTAATTAATGAATCCTTAATTTATTCCACTAAGTAATGAATCCTTAATTACTTCCATTAAGTAATTTTCTTTTAATTGTTTATGTCAATTAATTACCCTTTGATAAATCACATTTAGAAATTGCCTGTTAATTACTATCTTAATTAATGATAGTAAATATTATTCTATGATCACTTCATTAAGTAATTATCATTAATTACTTTCATTAAATGATTAACTTTAAAAAAATTAATCATCTTTTAGTTAATAACTTAATTAATTAATCACATTTAAAATTTATCCTTTACATTTGATTACACAAACTAATAATTTAATTAACTAATTCCTTAACAGATTTTATTAATTAACATCCTTAACACATGTAATAAATTATACTTTAGATAACTCCATTTAAATCATCTTTAAAACTAAAGAGATTAATCTACTAAAATTAAATGAATAATTGAAAACATCCTTATCTTCTTAATCAACTCCTTAATTACAATTTAAAACATGTTTTAAATATTTATGGAATTAATAAAGGGGTCACATAAAGCAAACAGTTGATTCTTATTTAATTCGAATAATCTACCTTAAAACCCTTAATAAATCCCCCCATCTTAAATTAATTGATCCCTTAATCATCAATTAATTAACTCTCAAATTTCCTTTAATTAATAATTAAGGACCCAAGCCCACAACCCAAACAAAAACATTTAACTTAAAACAAGACTTACGAACCAATTGGGCCGAAGATAAATAAGTAATCGCACCAGAACAAACCCGAAGACCTGAAACTTTAAAAAAAAAACAACACAGCCTTCTTCCACAACCCTTTGGAGCTATCAGGAAATCATCCCCTAACCATACGAGACGATCTTCTTCGATTAAATCCAGAATTCAAATCCAACTTTGTTCTCACATCAGTCATTATCTCGAATAAGCTCGAGACCCTGCTGATCACGCACACCCAACATGGAAGAACCTTCCCTTCCAAATCACTTGTGCAGGGATACGATCATGCACGTGCACGCTCTTACCACCGGCCATCTTGCCCTCGCGACGTCGTCGATCAGTTCCTTATTGACACCAATCCTAGAATCTTCACTTACCCATAAATCTAGCATCACCTATCGAAAAAGCAATTTCCAGCTCATATTTTTTCAACTCACAGAATCACCCAATAACACAAACGACCCACCTCGGCGTCGATCGATCCCTTACATGCATGCAACCTATCTCCGACGAACGCTCCTTCCATGCGACTACCTCCCAGCCCAATTCCTTGAACTCCGGTCGCTCTATTACTTCGTGAAATTATCGCTACTTCACCCCAAACAGACACCCCTTTAAACCCTAAAGTCAACTTGTCAGGCCATCCTAGGTCATAGAAAAATATCACAACATTTTTCCCATCTTCGCTGACCTATCAACCACCCCTGACAAGAACCACGACCCTCTGTTCAACACCGATCGATGGGAATTGACCCCTAACCCAAATCTAATCAACTTAGAAATACTCATCCAATATAATATTAAAAATAATGAATTAACCCCTAAAATTCGTAATTTCCAATTTCGATTCAGATTATATTACTGAATCAACAATTTATGGTGATTGGTTTTTAACATGTTTAGGATATTTATTGTTTTTTTTTTCATTTTTCAGATGATATTCCGATTTATAGTTCTTAAAATTTATTTTTAAAATCTTTATCCAACAAATGTAAACAACTTTTGTTTGAATAACAAAACCTAAAGAAATTCCGAGGTTGAGATCTTGATTTGTTTGAAAACTTCAAAACTCGTTTAAATAAGAATAGGGGATACCCTTGTTCCAAATATGCACTTCTACATTTGTATACATACATATACAGTCAAATTTTATACCTATACAATAAATTTTACCACATACCACCAGAATTTGTCACATGCAACCAATCTTAGACAGATATAAGATTAATAAAAATAAAAAAATGTTTTACTCACCTGCATATAACAGAGAACACAGTTTGAAGACCTGAACTTGATCTTTGTGACCTGCAACTAGACTAATGGTTATGAACTGAAGCTTAATTGAGGTTTATTGAGCTGATCCATGCTTTGCTTCAGTATGCCCTTGATCTAACTCAGGCAATTAAGGTCTGAGATGAACTTTGAATTGTTTGGTACTGGTTTATTTAAATTCTGTTTTTCTCAGGTTTGCTTTTCTTTACAGGTTTTGATTTTTTGAAAGTTTCTAGTTTGATCAAAATTATTTTTCTTTAGATCTGATTTCTTAGGCTTATAGATTGAAATGGAGAACAAAGAATGAGAGAAAGAGGGGATGAAATATATAAAAATTTAAACTTTTATTTTTATAAATTTTTCTTAAAAATAAAACTAAAATTACACTTGTAAATAAATTTCAACATTTGTCATAAGGTATCATTTATTACTTAACATTTGTCTAAACATGCTTCCATAGAATTACACTTGCCCTTTAAGTAATTATACTTTTTTTTATTAATTTTATATGTTAATAAAACCTCTATATTTACTTTATTGTTTTATAAATGTTTATATATATATATATATATATATATGAATTTTCTTAGAGAAAATAAGACAAAACAAATTGACAATTAATAATCTTACACATTTTTTCTCTTTATATCCAAAATATTTTAAGATGTTTACCTTTGAATTTTCAATCGCAAATCCATATTAAATTTAAATTTACTCATATATATTTTAAACAAACACATATTACATTTATTTGAAAATAATGATTTTTTTTTCAAAATTTTAAATAATTATACTAGAAGAATAACAAATAAGTATATATCCAAGTATAAATATTTATCATCATATTTATTTGTTCAATCTGTAAATCAATATTCTATCAATTAATCCAATTATTTATCGTTCACAGATGTTTAGAATTCCGGGATATCACAGCAAGTTCCCTGTTAGTATAGAATTCCCTATGGGTTGAAACGATACATACCCAAACGGAAGAAAATCGTTATGGGTTGAAATGATAAACCCAAGCGATCTTCATTGATTTGAATTTGGGATTTCAGGTTGAAACGACACACAGCAGTATATATTTAAATTACGGATTGAAATGATAAATATCTGTATTACTTGACCATAGGATTGAAAATTATATACAGACACCGTTGTTCTATATATAAATATTTTGAAAATGATTTCTATGGTTTTGAAATAAAATATATGTGTGTATATATATCTCTGTGTGTGTTTGTGGTTTAATTTAATATTGTAATATTTTCATATAAATAAGTTCTAATATAAAACAGATTTAATAATAAGCTTTAAATTAATAAAGTTGATTTAATTTATATATAATATGTTTAAGTATTTTTTAAATTTTAAGTTTAAAATATTGAGTTATAAGTTAAGGTTGGGAAGATAAATTTGAAATTTATTTGAAATTATATTAAGAAATTTATTTAATTAAATCGATATGAAACAATTGAATTTAAGATTTAAGGATATGATTAAAACTTGATATTGATTTAAAGTGATTAAATGGATATTTCATGTTTTAAGTAAATCGAAGGAAATATTTAGGTGAATGTAGTTTAAGGTTATTTAAATGATAATGGATTTATTAAGTGAATATTTCAAAGTATATAGTAATGAAGTTAAAATAAGATATATATGAAATTTTCAAATTCAGTTTGAAAGTGCTATAATTTGGATATAAAGATATTTGAAACGGAAATGGTATTTTGGTTTTGAAGTATAAATTATTTTGAAATGACCACGGTGTTGTTATGACGTTTGGTTGTTATTAGCATATATTTCCACCTAGAAGATAGTTTCATGGATCCTTAGAGGATGCTGTAATGACCCACAGTTCCGTACCCCTTGAGTCAACACTTTTCTCCATCAAATCAACTCAAGATGGACGGAAATACGAACCATTAGGGTTAAAGAAGAAAGAGGTAGAAGGAGAAAATAGAAAACAACATCAGAATCTAACCATCGCAGTGGAATAAAATATAATAGATAATAAACGATCTTTACACAAAAACAAATACATCTGCTTATACATTACATCATCAGAGTATAGCATCAGAGTTCAATACAAACAAAACACAACTCAGGACAATTATAATATCTCGTCCTTCCAAAAACCGAATACACTAAGGAATATTTCATACAAGTACAGAAGTACATATCACTATCCAGCTCCACAGCATCCTTTTCTGTAATCTATAATACTCGGTCAGACTCGAGCATTATAGATAAATAACACCTGAGTCAGTCTGGAATACCAGTGTGAGAAAACTACAAATTGATTATTAAAGTTTCAAAATCCTTTGAAATCAAAAGCATCTCGTAAGACCACACCACAAATAAACATGTCAGGTTTTTACCTTACGATAGCCAAAACACTTTTTATGAAAATCCTCTGATATTATAATAGGGTCGACATACAAATATTTATTCAAATAGCCGAAATTGTTACATTAACTAAATTCCAGCATACTAGACACAATCGTGGGTAATACAAACAAAACCGTAAAAGGCACGTAGGGAGAATGGATTTCCAACTAATGACAAGGCACTGGGGTACCACCTATCACAGTACGTGGCCTAAATCACCGTACCAAGGATTACTCCCAATCCTCTGCAACACAAGACCGAGACTATCCCTTACCGGATAATCCCGAGTAACATCACCCCATGGTTGGGATCAACAACCGCTCCACTAAGCCGAATAAAAAGGGACATCTAAACAGGGATGACCTTACCCTAACGGGTGCTACCCACTTAGCCTTGCTGCATAACCCTTGATTTTCAGTCATTCCTGGTTGATGAGGCTCGAGGCTAAGCGTTACCTTTTTAGAACATACCACTTAGAATGCTCACCGTCCACCTGACGATATTCTGAAAGCATTCATCCATACAAGTCCGAGTCGGGTTCGAACGGAACCGAAAGCACTACTCCTACTACATCCATTTTGGAATCACCTCACGATTAGTCCATCTTCGAGTCCAAACTCTTGTTTTCCACACGAAAACGTTCAAACCGGATCGAAGTGGTTTTTAAGAATTTAATCCTGATCCCGGTCTCTTCGAAACGATCAGCGCATTAGCCAATATTGATAGTCAGTCATTTAACTAACAATTAACATTCACAAACAACCATCCAACATAAATAATTTCTCTAAATTATTTATTAATCTCAAAATATCTTCACAAGATATATTTTTACCTTTCAACCCTTTGAAAACAGTTTTCAAATCACATTTTCTCGTGGAATGAGTTCCCAATATTTATTTCCACTGAAAATACCAAGTACAAATACTTTAGATTTTTAAAATAATTAAAAAACACTTTATTATAAAATACACTGTAAACATTTAAATTTAGAACTATTTTAATACTTTATTCAAGCTATATACTTTGAGAATATTTAAAATAAATCTACTTTACTAAATTTCCTCTTTTTAAAACATAAAACCAAGTCACCTTTAAATAAATACTACTACGATAAATTTGAAAAAAATTCTTACTTTAAAATTTAAACATTTAAAAATAATAAATTTCTAAAACATGCATTTAAAACAACTTTAAAACTTCTAACTTATACTTAAAAATTTGCTTCGAAAGCATACTTGGCTATCCAGGGAAATACACTTCTCTTTCACATCCTTTAAAAATAAATCACTATTTATTTTTAAACCAAATTACCCAGTCCTTTAATAAATTCCCATCGTGAATTTATTCTTCCAAATATCTACTGATATATTATTTCACTTTTATAAACCCAGTTTATAAATTTCTTAGTCCCATCCTTCTTAAAATTCCAATTTCAAACACTAAAACCAATTTTCAAATTGATTTCCAAACAATTCTATTTTGAAATAAATTCCTTTACTTGCTTATTTGCTTCAAAACCCATTAACTTCATATTTTTAATTCTTACTTATGATTTAAAATCTTTTAACTGAAAATGCCAATTTCATTTTACCCAAATTCCTTCTTTTTCCTTTCAAATAAATTTAAAACCTTGAATTGTTCAAAGTAAATTCTTTTGTTCCTTTAAATAACATCACTTAAGTTCTAAAATTCATTATTACTCTGTTTATTCAAAATTCCCTTTTCCATATTCGGAACTTATTTATTAGAATTTAAAATCACTTTCATTCTTATCCAGTTCATTCTTAAATTTATTCAAATTCTCTATAATTATTTTACTTAAAAATCCACTCTTTTATTTTCTTTTCAAAAATCCAATTATATATATTTTGATAACTCGGTGTACCGAAATATATTCAAGCAACCATAGCATTCAATATTCCAATTATCAATATAATTCATCACAGAATATCAAATATTAATAATACAAAATATTAAACAATCTATATAATTTTGAGGAATCGTGTTGGATCTATAACAACCCGCATATTTATCAAATGCATATTTAAATATTTTATTTAAATATTTTATCGTTCGTCGGATTTTGGTCCGAAAAGCTACTTTTTGCAAACAGTCGAATAAGAACTCGAGACCCCTCCCATTGAGTTCAAAACGCCGTTTGCGATCTTTTTAAATGTAAACTTTGATATGTTTGGAGTTAGTGAAATTTTGCTACTTTTTCACTTAGGGCTTTGGTTTGGGCTGAGCCCATTAACCCCACTTAACTCAGTTCCAACCCTCTCCTCTTCATTACTTCATTTCATCTTCCTAACACTTCAAGCTTTAAGAAACAATGGTGGAAGAGAGTGGAAATTAGAAATTCCAAGCCCTAGTTTCATTGCAAATCCAAGATCTAGCTCCAAATTCAAAGAGAACCCATTAGTAAGCATCCTCTTCTTCTTCTCTAACTCTATCTCCATTCAATTTCAGAAATTTCCTAAACCTAATTTGGGAAATGTTTCTCTTTTAAGCTTAGAATCAAGCTTCTTGAGTTAGGATTGAAGTGTGGTTGATCTTCCTTTACTTTCAAGCTTCTTCTTCATTTGTTTGGGTTCAAAGGTGAGATTTTTATCTCACATCTTAGTATATAATTATCTTCGATTGTTAGGCATGAATTCCTAACGCTTATTCTTGTGCAATTACTTTTCGTTATGATTGATTTGGTGAATATTCCAATTTTTAGTGTTTTGGGTTCAATTCTTTAAAAATCATAACTTTGATGTTTTGATCATGTTTTTGGTGATGAACCAAAGAGCTTCTATGTCCGGGTAGTCGATTGGTGTAAACCCTTAGTGTTGTTCCTCGACGGTTTGCAAATTGAGGGAGTTTGCACCTCTTTTGAAATAGGGTAGGAAGTGCAAGTATACAGGTTCGGCCGATCGAGCTCAGGTTCGGTCGACCGACCTGCTAACCAGGCACTTCCTGCCTCTGTTTTGGAAGTGCTGGTTACAGGCTTCGGCCGACCGAGCCCCTGGGCCGGTCGACCGACCTGGTGCCCGAGCACTTCCAACCTCTGGTTCGGTCAACCGACTCAGGGAGTCCGGTTGACCGACATGCTCCTATCTGCCAACTATGCCTTTTTTGCCTAGTTGTCTGAATTTCCAACTTTAATCGATTCATGTTGTTTCCCTTTTGTTGTTATCATTTATTATCGACTTTGATGACTTATTTTCTTCGGGAATTCTTGGAATATCCATTTCTATGGATTCGGTATCGATTTCTTTGGATTCTATTCAAGTCTTCGAATATGAATTTTAGTGATTGATTGTTCCTACAATCTTCTTTGTGATTTGTCACTTTAAAAATATAAAGGTTTTCTATACTAGTAGTAAATATCAAAACTCTTTCATCAAATGATTTCAACACTATTTTATTACAAAGCTCATTTTCTTAAACCATTTTCCAATCTATTAGTATATACAAACCTTTACCTCACTCGGATGAGAAATCTAATTAAACGACTTAGTAAAACAAGTGGTATGAAACGCTTGCGTTTACTTCGTTGGTTAATTCTTGGACTTATTCGATTGAATCTCTTGTGACAATTTTCTAGTGGAGATCTACAGTTTGTTCGTAAATATTTAAGTTAAGCAAGTGGTTATGGGACATGAAGCTAAACTCATATATTTACTAGCTGAGTGTAGTTGACACTTCTCTTTGATCATGATGATCATTTTATGGTTTAGACTAGCATTGTGCGATGTCTCTTTGTCCACGCGGAGGACTGTACGTCGTTTTTATTGAGCTTCGGCTCACAAGGAGGAGCTTCGGCTCAATGTCCGCAATGGGGGACTATACCGTGTCAGGAGGAGTTTTGATTCACCAAGAGGAGCTTCGGCTCAATGTCTGCAATGGGGGACTATACCCTGTCAGGAGGAGTTCTGATTCACCAGGAGGAGCTTCGGCTCAATGTCCGCAATGGGGGACTATACCCTGTCAGGAGGAGTTTTGATTCACTAGGAGGAGCTTCGGCTCAATATCCACAATGGGGGACTATACCCTGTCAGGAGGAGTTTTGGATCACCAGGAGGAGCTTCGGCTCAATGACCGCAATGGGGGACTATACCCTGTCAGGAGGAGTTTTGATTCACCAGCAGGAGCTTCGGCTCAATGTCCGCAATGGGGGACTATACCCTGTCAGGAGGAGTTTTGATTCAAACAGGAGGAGCTTCGGCTCAATGTCCGCAATGGGGGACTATACCCTGTCAGGAGGAGTTTTGATTCACCAGGAGGAGCTTCGGCTCAATGTCCGCAATGGGGAACTATACCCTGTCAGGAGGATCTCTGGCTCATTTTTATGGATTGGCCATCCTTTTCTTGTGATTTCTGGATTTCGTGTGTTGAATTCTGGAATTTATGCTTCACCTATTTTCGTGATTTCTATTGATTTGATTTTTCAGTTATTTATTTATCACAGCTTGGCATTGTGATTATTATACGTTTAGTCATATCTCTTATTCTATATCATTTCTTCTAATATTTATAGCTAGACTGATCCGTTTATTATTTTCTTCTTAAATAATACTCGGGTCATACCGAGATGTTTCAGGTGCTTCTGCTTGACTTCTCCCCTGGGATTCATTACTCTGACTTTTGGCTAACTACTTAGATTAGTAGTTCACTTTGTTGTATACACTTGAGATATGGACTCATAGATGTATTCTTTTGTATAGCACGTGTTGCTATTCTTTTGTATTATGGTGGATCTTTTTACCACTACTCTGATATACACTTTCATGTGTTAGTTATATATTCATATCTTCTTCCGCCTTTGTGATATGAATTATATGTGACTGATTTGTGTTATGCTTATTTCTATATTTGTTTCCGAAAATTATTATAGCCACTATGTAGTAGCTTTGTGTTTGTATCGGTATGTCGGAATTCCTCTTGAAATAAAATGCATGTTATACTATCTGACGTATCGGTGCTCGCGCAAAGAAATTACACGGATGGTCGCTCCTCAACAGCCTTGTTCTCCGTGCTAGTTGACAGCATTACACCGTAGTGTTCTTGGCTAGCGTGGGTATTGAGGTGGGGCGTCACAGCTTGGTATCAAAGCCAGACTTCGGAACAATATGGAATATTATAACAAGGATCATCGTCCTAAGTCCATCTTAGGAGTCGTGCTTTCGGATTTAATTCGAGTCTTCGTACCAATTCATCCTATTTTCCTTATGATTCTTTTTTTTATCTATCAAGATTGCTTGATATTCATTTGGTGAATAACATTTTTCTCCTTCTTTCTTTTCTAAAGGAAGAGAAATGGTTAGTTCTAGCAGTCCTAGCGCTGGTCAATCCAGTAGCCCTTCTCTGGATGGCGCATTCATGTCTGCCCAACAACTTTTGGATCTTGTAAAGAATCAAGAGTTTACCTGTGCTTTGAGTAAGAACCCGGAAATGGTTCTACCTTTGAAACTTGAAGTTTCTTTCAATCAGCTTGTGGATGTTACTCTTCTTCATGGAGAGGTTAGTAAAGGAAGTGTTTGTGATATTGGGACTTCCAAGAAGAGGCATATTACGTTCAAGAGCCTTAACCCCAATAAGAAAGGGAAGCAACAAATTCCGGTAGCAAAGACTCCTACCTCTAGTCGTGGTCAATGCTACAATTGTGGTTCCAAAGACCATTATGCAAGGGAGTGTCCGAGACCCCTCTTTTGTCGCTATTGCAAGAATTCGGGTCACCATATAACTGCATGTCCCATACTTCAAGGTAAGAAGGAGGGAAAGCTCAATGCGGTGCAAGCCTCTAACAACTCTTCTCTTGGTCAAGGCATTTTTCACTCAATCCTTGATGGCATTGTTTTATTTCGTGATCTTCTTATTCGTGTTCTTTTTGATATGGGTTCCATCTCACTATTTTATATCGAAAGAAATTGTTGATTCTTTCCCTTTAAACAATTTTGGGCTTGATGTCTTCCTTGAGAATTGCGAATCCGGATGGTAGATCCGCAACACTCAATTTGCTTTCTATTGATGTCGAAATTATTTTATGTGATTTTTCTTTTCGAGCCGATATTTTTTACTTAGTCTTCAGAATTGATTTGTGTTAAAGGATTGGCTTTTTCATTACGAAGCCATATCCTTTGTCCCGTGTGGACTATTCGTCTTTGACATTTTCAATCCGTTAAGCAGATTTCTGTTTTTTTTCCTTTATGATTTTGATTCCAACTTGATGGAATCATTTTATTCCTTAAGCCCACTTATAAGGAAAGTGTTGTTTCTCTCATTCATATAGTTTGAGAAATTTTCTGGTATTTTTGAACTTGTCTTAGGACTGTCACCTAAGCAATCTTTTGAGTAGTGTTACGGTCTTTTCAGCTCGACCTTGCCACCGGTTTTCATTTGCTACAAGTTGCGGAAGTTAGCATTCCACTTACCGCATTCCGCACTCGTTATGATTCTTATGAATGACTTATTATGTCATTCGGTTTATCCAGCTTATTTCATCCATTTTATAAATCGAATATTCTATGAATATTTCGATGAGACCATTCTTGTATTTATTGATTTTGGATGAAAATAGTAATTTAAAATTTTGCAAATCTTTTCCATAAGATTTATTTATAAGTAAAATTGGATTTTGTTCTTGAAACGAACGAAGAATATTCTTAAAAGTTTTTACGAAACATGTTTATTATCTAGAAGACGATTTTGTGGTTTTATTGCCCGTTGAGTGCTTTAAGAATTTTGGTCGATGCACTTGATCAACGTTATCGATAGGAATTTCCTAAACGCTTTGATGAGACAATCAAACACAGTAAAATTCACTTCAATTAAGTAAAATTTTCTAAAAAAGATGATTACATAAGTTAATTGTAATTTTGAAAGTTTTAGTTTTTGGGAAAGAAGATTATTTGAAAGAATTCTTTTCCGATACTCTTATTCTTGTGTTTTCCGAAGGGAACCGAGACTTTGCTATTTGTACCGATACTAGTCGTATTGGTTTGGATGCCGTTCTCTTGCAAAGGAGAACGTGCTATCACTTGTGCTTCTAAATCGTTATAGCTTATCGAGACTAGATATGCCGCTCATGATCTAGTGCTCGCGGCTATTGTTTTTACTTTTAGAGTTTGGCATCATCATTTTTGGGGAAGAAATTTGTTCTCCACCTCGATCATAAATCTTTGGAATATTTATTTTCTCATAAGGAACTTCATGTTGACTTGAGTTTCTGGCATCTTGTGATCTTGATATTCTTTTTATTCCCGGAAGGGAAATCGTGTTGCCAATGTGCTTTGTCGTAAGCAACAAGTGGTTGATTCTTTGATGATGTCTGAATGGAATTATCTTTTTATTAATTTCATCGGACGTTTTGATATACTTCGTTTTATTGAGCTTTATCTCATTCCTTTTATGGACTAGTGTTCGATGTTCTTTTATGGTGTTCGGTTCATTGGACGTACTGTTTTTGTACTACACCGATATTCCAAATTATTTGAGTTTCTAGTTTCTCGGGCGTACTGTTATTATACTACGTCGTTGCACCAGCTCAATTTTCTGCTATTCTTGACGTTCTCCACGTCTTTTATCTACGGAAATGCCTTGGGGACTCCGGTTTTTATTCTTGAGCCCTGTGATATTGTAGAAATTGAAGTTTCACAAGATTTGATTTTTGAGCAACATCCGATTCGCATCATTGCTTCGGGGGTTGAGCGCCTTCGGAATAAAGATGTTCTTCTTATGAGAGTTCAATGGTTCTCAAATCCTAGGGATTACTCTTGGAAATCTAGAGAATTCATCGAGCGATCCCGTTCGTGCTAACTCTTTCGTGCTCTTTATGGTGAACTTCTTATTTCAATTTTCTTTTGTGTTGATATGCTTTTATGGTTGTTACTCTTTATTTTCTTCTTAAGTATTGCGAAGACGCAATTTCTTTAAGGAGGGGAGTCTGTAACAACCCGCATATTTATCAATTGTATATTTAAATATTTTATTTAAATATTTTATCGTTCGTCGGATTTTGGTCCGAAAAGCTACTTTTTGCAAACAGTCGAATTAGCACTCGAGACCCCTCCCATTGAGTTCAAAACGCCGTTTGCGATCTTTTGAAGTGTAAACTTTGATATGTTTGGAGTTAATGAAATTTTGCTACTTTTTCACTTAGGGCTTTGGTTTGGGCTGAGCCCATTAACCCCACTTAACTCAGTTCCAACCCTCTCCTCTTCATTACTTCATTTCATATTCCTAACACTTTAAGCTTTAAGAAACAATAGTGGAAGAGAGTGGAAATTAGAAATTCCAAGCCCTAGTTTCATTGCTAATCCAAGATCTAGCTCCAAATTCAAAGAGAACCCATTAGTAAGCATCCTCTTCTTCTTCTCTTACTCTATCTCCATTCAATTTCAGAAATTTCCTAAACCTAATTTGGGAAATATTTCTCTTTTAAGCTTAGAATCAAGCTTCTTGAGTTAGGATTGAAGTGTGGTTGATCTTCCTTTGCTTTCAAGCTTCTTCTTCATTTGTTTGGGTTCAAAGGTGAGATTTTTGTCTCACATCTTAGTATATAATTATCTTCGATTGTTAGGCATGAATTCCTAACGCTTATTCTTGTGCAATTGCTTTTGGTTTGGACTGATTTGGTGAATATTCCAATTTTTAGTGTTTTGGGTTCAATTCTTTAAAAATCATAACTTTGATGTTTTGATCATGTTTTTGGTGAGGGACCAAAGAGCTTCTATGGCCGGGTGGTCGATTGGCGTAAGCCCTTAGTGTCGTTGCTCGACGGTTTACAAATTGAGGGAGTTTGCACCACTTTTGAAATAGGGTAGGAAGTGCAAGTATATAGGTTCGGCCGACCGAGCTCAGGGTCCGGTCGACCGAACTACTACCCATGCACTTCCTACCTCTGTTTTGGAAGTGCTGGTTAAAGGCTTCGACCGACCGAGCCCCTGGTCCGGTCGACCGACCTGGTGCCCGAGCACTTCCAACCTCTGGTTCGGTCAACCGACTCAGGGAGTCCGGTTGATCGACCTGCTCCTACCTGCCAACTATGCCTTTTTTGTCTAGTTGTCTGAATTTCCAACTTTAATCGATTCGTGTTGTTTCCCTTTTGTTGTTATCATTTATTATCGACTTTGATGACTTATTTTCTTCAGGAATTCTTGGAATATCCATTTCGATGGATTCGGTATCGATTTCTTTGGATTCTATTCACGTCTTCGAATATGAATTTTAGTGATTGATTGTTCCTACAATCTTCTTTGTGATTTGTCACTTTAAAAATATAAAGGTTTTCTATACTAGTAGTAAATATCAAAACTCTTTCTTCAAATGATTTCAATACTATTTTATTACAAAGCTCGTTTTCTTAAACCATTTTCCAATCTAGTAGTATATACAAACCTTTACCTCACTCGGATGAGAAATCTAATTAAACGACTTAGTAAAACAAGTGGTATGAAACGCTTGCGTTTACTTCGTTGGTTAATTCTTGAACTTATTCGATTGAATCTCTTGTGACAATTTTCTAATGGAGATCTACAGTTTGTTCGTAAATATTTAAGTTAAGCAAGTGGTTATGGGACATGAAGCTAAACTCATATATTTACTAGCTGAGTGTCATTGATACTTCTCTTTGATCATGACGATCATTTTATGGTTTAGACTAGCATTGTGCGATGTCTCTTTGTCCACGTGGAGTACTGTACGTCGTTTTTATTGAGCTTCGGCTCACCAGGAGGAGCTTCGGATCAATGTCCGCAATGGGGGACTATACCCTGTCAGGAGGAGTTTTGATTCACCAGGAGGCGCTTCGGGTCAAAGTCCGTAATGGGGGACTATACCCTGTCAGGAGGAGTTTTGATTCACCAGGAGGAGCTTCGGCTCAATGTCCGCAATGTGGGACTATACCCTGTCAGGAGGAGTTTTGATTCACCAGCAGGAGCTTCGGCTCAATGTCCGCAATGGGGGACTATACCCTGTCAGGAGGAGTTTTGATTCAAACAGGAGGAGCTTCGGCTCAATGTCCGCAATGGGGGACTATACCCTGTCAGGAGGAGTTTTGGCTCACCAGGAGGTGCTTTGGCTCAATGTCCGCAATGGGGGACTATACCCTGTCAGGAGGAGTTTTGATTCACCAGGAGGAGATTCGGCTCAATGTCCGCAATGGGGGACTACACCCTGTCAGGAGGAGTTTTGATTCACCAGGAGGAGCTTCGGCTCAATGTCCGCAATGGGGGACTATACCCTGTCAGGAGGAGTTTTGATTCACCAGGAGGAGCTTCGGCTCAATGTCCGCAATGGGGGACTATACCCTGTCAGGAGGAGCTCTAGCTCATTTTTATGGATTGGCCATCCTTTTCTTGTGATTTCTGGATTTCGTGTGTTGAATACTAGAATTTATGCTTCACCTATTTTCGTGATTTCTATTGATTTGATTTTTCAGTTATTTATTTATCACAGCTTGGCATTGTGATTATTATACGTTTAGTCATATCTCTTATTCTATATCATTTCTTCTGATATTTATAGCTAGACTGATCCGTTTATTATTTTCCTCTTAAATAATACTCGGGTCAGACCGAGATGTTTCAGGTGCTTCTTCTTGACTTCTCCCCTGGGATTCATTACTCTGACTTTTGGCTAACTACTTAGATTAGTAGTTCACTTTGTTGTATACACTTGAGATATGGACTCATAGACGTATTTTTTTGTATAGCACGTGTTGCTATTCTTTTGTATTCTGGTGGATCTTTTTGGCCACTACTCTGATATACACTTTCGTGTGTTAGTTATATATTCATATCTTCTTCCGCCTTTGTGATATGAATTATCTGTGATTGATTTGTTTCTTATTTCTATATTTGTTTTCGAAGATTATTATAGCCACTGTGTAGTAGCTTTGTGTTTATATCGGTATGTCGGATTTCCTCTTGAAATAAAATTCATGTTATACTATCTGGCATATCGGTGCTCGCGCAAAGCAATTACACGGAGGTCGCTCCTCAACAGCCTTATTCTCCGTGCTAGTTGACAGCATTACACTGTAGTGTTCTTGGCTAGCGTGGGTATTGAGGTGGGGCTCACAGGATCCCTCCAACCTATTTCCCTACATCCACAGACATTAGCACAATATAAAATACCAATTCCACTTCAAGGTGGAATATCGCAGTATATGGGATTTACATAATATCCTCTGCTATTATGCGGCGCATAGGGTCTCATTCGCTATATAACGCGGGAAATTAATCAGTCCAATACATATATACTTCTATATATATTATCACATCCAATCAATTCAATCATTCAACCAAATATTTAAATTTAACCATTTAAATTTAAATGGCAATCCAGAAGAGTGAGATTAATTCACCTTTGATTTTTATTTGCAATCCACTTCCATCTCAGCTCGGTTTCTTCATGATTATAGACCTTGAATAAATATTTATATACTTCATTAATATTCAAAATAATCGAATAACAAATTTTCGTTTGGTAATTTTTAATTATCTAATGATTTTATTTTAAACCAATTTCTTTTAATAAATTTATTTAACTAACAATTAAATTTAAAACTGAATTTCCTTTTTAAAGATCTTTTAGTCACTAAGATAATTAATAAGCTAGTTAAACATTTTTTTCTCCAAATTCATTATTTAAAATAACTAGTAAATTAAAATAGGCATATGTATAATAGTTTCTTTTTAGCTTTATCTATATAAATAAATTTTCTATTTATATATAAAAATCTGCATTTACAACTTATTGTATATGTTAACGTAAAAAATCAGACGCTAACACCCCGGTGTAGATTGAAGTTGAGCGAAAGCACCACCCGTGAACACGGGAACTAAAAAAAAGTAGAAAAATCACAGAGAAAGCAGAAAAGACAACAGTTTTAATAGTGGTTCGGCTTAGGGTAAGCCTACGTCCACTTTAATTCTCTTTATTGATTATTTGATTACAATTCTTTACATTGCACTTCGATTAGAACACACTTTTGACTAGTAGCTCAAACTTTGATGTAGAAGTATCTTTTGATTTCATGTTGAATGATCCAAATCTTCTCTTGAAGTTTGTTGTAGCATCTTTGGCGTTTGGAGTGCTTGTAGTGTTGTTTGAGTCGAGAGAATGACAGAGTATCAACGCTTCGAAGAATGAGCCAAAAGTCCCTCTATGTTTGGAACCCAGGCCGTATTTATAGAGAATTCTTCAAAGGCCTTAAGTCGTTTACGACTTAAGGTAAGTCGTAAGTCGTGGGTCACGACTTAGGATAGGTCGTAGGTCATCAGCGGGTTAAGGCGTTAGGAGTCACGACCTAGCTGGTTCGCACATGTCCATTTGTACTAACTGATAGGTATTAGCGACTTATGGAAAGCGACATAGTTAAATCTCTAAGTATAAGGTCGTGAACGACTTACAGTAGGTCGTGAAAGTTTTAAGTCGCTGCCACTTTAACTCTCTAAGTCGTGAAGCCCTTCAGCCATTAAGTCGTCCAACCTTTAACTCGTTAAGTCGTCCAACCTTTTAAGCTGTTAAGTCGTCCAACACTTAAGTCGCTGAGTCGTGGCACTCCTTAAGTCGTTAGGTCGTGGCACTCCTTAAGTCGTTAAGTCGTGGCACTCCTTAAGTCGTTAGGTCGTGTCACTCCTTAAGTCGTTAGGTCATGGACTCCTTAAGTCGTTAGGCCCGCTTCTTCTGTTAACTCGTTAAATCGGTTGAGCCGCTTTATGCCTTAAGTCGCTCATAGTTTAACTCATTAGGTCGCTGATCTTTGGTCCAGCTTAGGTCGCGAGGTCTTCTTAGGTCGCAAGGTCTTCTAACCCGTTAACTTGTTGACGCTTTAGGTCGTATACCATCTTGGACGGGGCGCTGCCCCGCACCCCGCCGGGGGCGCTGCCCCCTGGACCCCTGCGACCTGACCGGGCAGGTCGATCACCGTAGCGGTGGCTTTGCCCCCGCACCCCCACCTTGGGGGGTTGGCACCCCCCTGGACCCCCCCTCCGTAGGGGATCTTATCTGAAAAACCATTCAACAGAATCGAGACGAATTATCATTGGCTTTTCGGTCGATTTTTGATATCATGGCCTTGCTGAAAAAGTGGAGTTAACAGTATACATAAATATCTACTGAATAAAACTTGTAATTGAAAAATATTTATTATATAAACCTTATTGTACGTTTAAATCTTATCTATCTATATAATTTCTATTTAAACCATATACCTTAATTCCTACATCTACATGTTTATATGTACATTACATCAAAATTAATTGGGAAAAAGAAGATTCGAACCTCACTACTACACATCTCGGCATCGATCTTACTGCTCGATTGCAACCCTTGCCGAAGCTCACCCCGTCCTAGTCGCCTGCCATGGCCACCGAGTTCGGCGCGACTGCCTCGAAGTCGTAAGGACATCACGACTTCATCGTGAATAGATTGAAACGCCAGCCTGCTCGAGCTCGCGACTCGATCGTGCTGCCACTTCTCGCGCGTTCACATGCGCCTCCAGCTCTCAATCGCCGTCGATACTCTTTCCCTAGCTACCTAATGTCGTGACTCCGCCTCTTTCGAAATTGGGTTCAATCGACAGTTTCGATAGTGTCCACCATTTCTCGAACGAATTGGTTTTGCTTAATTAATTTTTTTTTCTTCAAACGTTGATTTTGATTCCTCGGGCTTCGGCATTATTCTTTCCTTTGAAGCCCTTTTCTTTTTTTCGTGCGATCCATCTTTGAATCTGCTATGCTATTAGAAGGTGAAAGAAAAAAATGGAAAAGATGTTTACGTGTTTGAATTGCTTTGCGTACAGGATGTGCCTTGCAAAAAGAAGTTGTCTTGCTACAGTAACCATGAAATGGAAGCAAAAAGGTGATGAAAAAGAAGCGGCTGATGTGAATGGAAATCTCAGCTGAAGTTGACTAGTCAAATAAAGGATATATTATTATTTTAATTTACATTCAAATCCAAATTGTCTTGAAACTGCAAATCAAAATCTTGACTTCCTATCGAAGCATGCCGCTAGGTATTTATAATGTTAAACCCTATTTCGAACACAATGGAAAAGGTTTCGAGTCTTAATTCGATCGTATGGAGAAGATAGCTTTTTGGACCCAGTTATTATATTGAATTTTCAATATAAATTCTGCCCATTTACTTACCCTACGCCCAAACAATCATTCCAAACACTACGAAAATTTAAATCCGATAATAATACAATATTACAGATCCAATGAAACTGGTTTCGTCGAAATCCGAGACTGTGCCTCGGAAGGCTATTTTTAAATATCAATTAAAACGATATATTTTCAAAACTTAACAAAACACTTCCATATTCAATTTTAGCACTTTTACTATCTTCAGTACTATCAATAAAAATTTTACAAGCCTTTGAAATATTTTTAACAAGCTCGAAATTCAAGATTAAATATTTTACTCAATCTTCAATTATTGAATTGAATAATTATATTATTCAACAAATTGCTGTATCTACATTCTGAATGGATAAATCCAAGTTTTTTCCATATTCAAAACCAATTTATAATTCAATTCCTATATTTAAAACCACTTAAATATTCCATAATCGATGCTGAAAAATCCGGGTCGTCACATTCCTTCCCCCCTAAAAGAATTTCGTCCCCGAAATTGCTACGGCAAACGAATGCCTCAACCCATCTACTTGCTAAAACCAATTTAGTGAAAATCCCATATTCAATTTTCTAATCCTTAAGTTTCAACTAAACAATTAGCTTAAATTTCTATTTCCAAAATCCCCTATTTCAATTCCAATTTGAAATCGTTTTGTCGCTAACAAAAAATTTTCCAAAAATTATCAAAATTTTTCGAACTCCCAAAATTTTTGAAATTTTTTGGTAGAGTCTCCTTTGTATGGAGGAGATTTTGCAATTTGACAAGAGATATAATTATATATACATCGACCCACCAGGTCGAAAAAACAAAAAACAACAATAATTCATATTTCCTAACTTTTATTGCGTAGGCGTACCTCTATTTAGAATTTTTAAGCAAGCGGCTTATTATTTTAGCAATTAGCGCAACCAAATCCAGTCACACGGCTTCCTTTTACCTGTACTTACTCAATTTAAATATGTAAGTGTCATATATATGAAATTCATTATCATTTCAGTCTTTTAAACAACTACAACTCATGAATACTAAAAGCAATGCACATTAAACACTTTCCATAAGCAATTTCAATGTTCCAACATTAATTCTAACTGCTTACAACCAACCACACATCGTTTTACTTAATCCAAATGGTTAACAACTCACATGCTTACATTCAATTTATTTTTAAGCAAAACAAACTCATATTTAATTCAGTTGATCTCAAAATCAACTTATTTAACTTTTCTCAACTCATAGAATTTTAATTACCTTCGTTTACGTCAAATGACAATTCATTCTATGCAATTTGATGATATCCGTGTGAATAAATAATTACTTAAGTTTTATGACCAATTTAAATTGATTCCGACTCAATTTATATTAAATTCCATTCCATTTTAAATTTATTCACAATCATTCGCTTGCATTTCATATTCATATAGGTTTCATTAGAAACCATTTATAGGACTTGAAAACACACCGTGTTATTCAATTAAATAACCATTTCACACTTACAGAAATTATTTCAACCCATAATAATTCCATTTCATTATTTAAACAGGTTCCATTCAAAACCATTTCATAAAGCTCACTAACAACCATATAACAATTCACTTAAGTTAACAACTTAAGTTCATCTCCATTTCCAATTAAATTCCATTCTATCAAATTCAATTAGTGTACTCATTCAATCTATTTATATCTGAATTGTACTTTATTAATAGCAAGGCCACTTTAAATCATTTCTACTCACTTTAATTTTATTTACAATTCAAACCGTTACTATTATAATCCAATTCCATTACACTTTCAACTTTTTATTACCCATTTAAATCCCATTAACATATTCAATTAACTAGTTTATTCCAAATTAGTATACTCCCATCTTACAAATCAATATTTGATTTTTATCTTCAAAAATCACTTCACTGAATTTCTTGAGTTCAATCTTATTTTATATCTCAAGTTTGGAATATTTTGTTTTCATTTCCAAAACATCAAACAATATTATTTTAGACTATTATTTTACCTTTCCATTTTTATTTTAACTTGAGATCTTTATTTAGCCTAAGCACATTTTTATTTACACATTTTCAATTCTTTGATATGTTATCGAAGCTTATTTATCCAAATTCGGTTTTATTTTCATCTAATGTCCCTTACGCTAAATTCAACTTCATACCCTTCTCTCTTAAATTTATTTGGGTAAGAATTTAATTCATCTAATATTATCTACAACTCATGTGAATTTTATTCAATTCACTTCTATTCCAATTTTGATTCAACTTACTTCCATTTATTTAAGTAAGAATTTTTTTTCATTCTATATTATCAATAACTCTTTGAATTCATTTTAATTCAATTTTATTTTCACTTGATTTAAATCCAACCCAATATCATTAAACTTAGTTTAAATTGACTTCAATTCAACTCTCCTCCTGCTATTTAGCTCAAGTTAATTCTAATTCAATTAAACTTTATTTCTTTTAAATCACCATCAATTAAATTTTCCCATAATTAAATTTCTCCAATTAAATTTATTTAACCATTTCACTTTAAATTTTAATTCCAACATTCAAAGCTCATATTTTCCTTCCTTGTTTAAAAATCATCTCAATTTTTATAAGTTCATAACTTATCTCATCAGGATTTTCAATTCAAATAAGGATTCAGGATTTTTAAACACCCGGCTTTTGGTTTTCAAATCATCTTGAAATCACCATTATCCCAAAATCATACTTCTCAAATTTTTAAACAAATCCTGGTTTTTATCCCCAATAAATTTCCTTTGAAATTTCCAAAGCAAAACTAGTTCTTCTGGACAATCAATTTGGCAGCAATATGTCACTTAGAAACTAGAAAATAAATGCTGATGATGCGATCATCGTAATCAGAATTATTTCTCAGCGATTGAAGTGAACTCAATGCTATATCCCTTTCCAAAATTTATTTGAAACAATTTCCTTTCAGAAATATTTCCAAAATAATTATGCTATTATTTATCTTCAAAACACCTCGAAAAACACTGCCAAAATCTCCAGGGTTTTAAATTTCCAAATTTAATTTGAATCCAATTCTAACTGTAATCCATTTATATAATTTATGCTCATACAATTCTTCCATTTGATTATATAAGTCATCCCAAATTTTATAATCTTATTTGTTTAAAATATTATCACCCAAACATCCAAGTTATATAACAATTTAAGAAACTATTTATTTTATATCAAAATATAATTTTTGATAAAATTATTCCATTTACCCGCTTTCGAAAACAATATTTGTCGAATTGTTCTATTCAAGTGTTCAGAAACCCCTTCGATACAGTTGTCCAGACTGTGCCGACGAAGGTTCATATGCCACTCAATAAATCAATCAACACAATATAAAACCATTTTTATGTCCACTAACAAATATGCGCTCATAACTATTAATACGCTCAAACTCATTCTAGAGTGCTACTGACTCTATCTCTAATGATTAATTCGTAACAGAGCCAAGGTTCTCACTTAACCTTTTAGCTCTGATACCAACTGTAACGACCCGCAGTTCCGTACCCCTCGAGTCGACACTTTTCTCCATCAAATCAACTCAAGATGGATGGAAATACGAACCATTAGTGTTAAAGAACAAAGAGGTAGAAGGAGAAAAAAGAAAACAACATCAGAATCTAACCATCACATCGGAATAAAATATAATAGATAATAAATGATCTTTACACAAAAACAAATACATCTGTTTATACATTACATCATTAGAGTACAGCGTCATAGTTCAATACAAACAACAACACAACTCAGGACGGTTATAATATCTCGTCCTTCCAAAAACCAAATGCACAGCGGAATATTTTATACAAGTACGAAAGTACGTATTGCCATCAGGCTCCACAGCATCCTTTCCTGTAATCCATAATACTCGGTCTGACCCGAGCATTATAGTTAAATGTGACGACTCGGAATTTTGAGCAATATCAATTTAATAATCTTTGATAATAATTAAATTAATTTGATCATTTTATATTTTAAATTGGCAAGTTTAATTCTTTTGAAATATATATATTTGTATATTAGAAATGGGAAAATTATATTGATTTGAATTTAATAAGTGTTTTCAAACTTTAATATATACATATAATTTGTAATTTTGAAATTTTAATTTGATTTAATACTTTTGAAAATGATATTTGAGATTTAAATTTTTATAACAAAGTTAATTTATTATCTAATATAGATAATATATATTTTGTATTTAAGTTCTAAATAAGGTTTAAATTTAAAAGTCCAATTATTTGAGTAATCTTTTCTTTTAAAATTTTAACATAAGTTAAGCTTGTTTTAAAAATTTTACATAAAGAATTAATATAAATTTCTCAAATTTATAAACATATGATAGATTAAATTGAATAAAAAGTATAAGTTATTTATAAATGTTTACATGAATTCATTTATGAATATTTATTAAAATCTAAAACATATTTATTAACAGATAAGTACACGTTTTATAATCACATAAATATTTCATTCATAATTTAAATAGATTATTAAAATAACATTTAAAATATTAATCAAACATTAAAAAAATTTGTTAAACATTAATGAAACATTAAATAACACTTGTTAACTTTTTAATGTATGTTAAGACACTTGTAAATCAAATTGCATATGTGTAAGATCATTAAGGCAATAAAGAGACACATGTAATTCTCTTTAATAATTAAAATTAAAATTAAATTGTAAATTAAAAGATAAGTTTTATTCTTCAGCTGAAAACCTTTTCTTCATTTTTTTCAACTCAAATACAAAACAAATCAAGAATAAATAGAAGACGTAAAAACAAAAAATCTGGAAATTCAATCAAAGGGCAAGGGAAAATTCAACAGAAACTTCAGCTTTTCAAATTCAATCAGTATGCAAAGTTGGAATCAGTGCAAGACGTAAAACTTCAACAAATCATCAGCAGTAGGATTAATTCAACATGCAAGAACTGGAATCAAACAATTCAAGAACATCTAGTGAATCTCTAAAGCCTGGAAACCAGTTTCTAATCCTCTGCATATATAGGTAAGTAAATGATATTTGAAAAGCAGTTTTAACCATGGATTTTCTTGCTTTGTGGATGAATATCATGATTGTTCTCTATAATACTTGAATTTAAATTGGTTGCATGCTTGAACTTAGTAAATCTGCTTATGCAAATAAACAATGGGAAGCAATCTCTATATTGTACAAAATGAAACACTGTTTTGAATATAAAATTATCACCCCGTCTACTCTCTTTTCTATATATCGCAATCTTCCCTTCTTTAGTTCGTAAACCAAAACAAAGTTCTACTTGAACATAAATCAAAACTCAAATCACCAAAGAATCAGAGGAAGAGCTTCAATTATAATTTTCAAACCTGTTTCGAGAAGTGTCTCTGTTCTTTTAACCTGTGAGTAACTTTATTTTTAAAATTTAAAGGATGAAGTTGTTATAAATGAATATGGTTATATCTACCTCTATATGAATGCTTTGTGGAAATGATTGCATCTGTGAATATCAACTAGAAATTTTAACTTGTGAATATGATTGAAGTGCTGTGTCTATATCTGTTCTACCTCTCTATTTACTTTATAGGGTCCAAACCAACAAAAAAAATCCATTTCCTTATTTCTAATCAATATCAGGTTTTGGTTTCAAAACAAAATAGTTGTGTTTTAGTATGATTTATAATCTGAAAATGGTTTCATGAAGTATAAATGCATATGAAGTGGAAAATCAAATTTTTACAGTAAAAACTTTAATTCCTGGAAATTTCGAACATCACGAAATATTGATTCAAGTATATACCTTGAATCCTTACCGGAAGCGATGATTTTTAAGGTAGGTTTGATGATTTTTAGAGGCGGGATTTGAGAGCAGTTCAAAGATGATCGGAATGAGTAGTTTGATCACATTTCGGCGTTACAATGAACTAGGGATGTCGAGTTATCTTGTGGAGACAGAGGGGCCTATGGTGGTCCCAGGAAAAATTTCGTGATGGTCGACCGTTGACCATGGTGGCGGCGGGAGGCACTCGAATTTTGGTGACCTAGTTTTAGCGTGGTCTGGAACCAAGGTGATTTCGTCACCACGAGACGATCGAGTGTAGCGAGCTTCGGGGTGATGGAACCTGGGTCGATGACGAGGCCATGGTCGAGGGTGATGGCTCTCAGGTGGTTGGAGCGTCGAGTGAGAATAGGTGACAGGTTTATGGAGTGGAGGCTTGCGAGTGTTTCCAGGTTTTGATTCTTACTCGAATTCGAGTTTGAGTCGAATCGAAGGGGTTTTGATGGTCGTTGTCATATCAGAGGATGATAGTCGACTTGTGGGAAGGGTCGGCGATGATAGGAGTCTCGCCGTGGATGGTGCAGGGAGCACGGCGCATATCTGATTCTAGAGTGGCTATTTTTTTTTGGGGGGGAGGGAAGCAGTTTTCTCATATTTTCCTCGAACGTTACTCGGGGAAACTTCATGCCGAACTCGATGTAAACCAGGGAGGCTCGAGTGGTTTGGGTACAGAGTTTAACACCCATACTAGTTAATAGTTTTTTTTAAATTTTAGTTTTTAAATTAAATCAACTTTAAACCGAGTCTAAATAAAGTTTAAGTATATAGATTCAAGTTAGATTGTATAATTGGATTTTGGTAAAATAAAGTTTGTTTTTAACTCAAATTTGTTTAAGGCATTAAGTAGTTAAGTAAGAAGGAAAAAAGTTGAAGTCAAATGGAAGTTTGAAAAAAAATTGAAAGGAAGTTTATAAATATAAGTATTTTAAATAAGTTTAAATATTCTAAAATTAAAGGAATTTGATTTAAAAATCCTTTCAATAACAAAGGAATTACTTCAAGTTGTAATTTAAAGATTTTAAAAGTTAGTTTTATAAATTGATTTAAAATTCAATTAGTGTTCATTTTAAACTTGGAATTACTTAATTTAAATTATTTAAACTTGGAATTACTTCATTTTAAACTTGGAATTAATTATTTATTGTAATTAATTGAGTAATTTGATTAATTTGAGTTAATTATTTTAGTTTAATTAATTTAGATTAATCAATTGATATTTTGGAAGTAAATTACTTAGAGAAGTAATTGATGGATAATTAAGGAATAATTATCAGAATAATTAAAGGATAATTAATCAAGTGTGATTAATTTAAAAAGGGTAATTAAGAGATAAGTACTTGGATAATTAAGTAGTAATTAATCAAGATGATTAATTAATATTGTAATTAAGGAATAACTACTTAAAGTAATTAAGTAATAATTAATCAATGATGATTAACTCAAAGTGGATAATTAAGTGATGTTAGTTAATTAATTTGTGATTAATTAATGAATAAGTAAGCTGGATTGATGATAATCCAAGTAACTAAGTAAGGATCAATTTAACTAAGGATCAATTAAATTAATTGAGTTTGGATCAAACTTGTTATGGATGATTAATGATTGGATGATAAATATCATTGGATGAGTTGATGATATTGGATGATATTGAATGTCATTGGTTGATATGTGATGATATGGATGTGATATATCTGAGATATGATATATATGCTGCTTTGTGATATGTATGGATGAATGTGATAATAATGGATTATCTTTGTGAAATGTGAATCATCCATTTATGTTAAGTGATATTCTGAATATCTATTGTGATATTGTGACTATCTGTATTGATTTAGATAATAAATTGAAAATTGTTTTAAACTTTAAAATAACTTGGACCTTAAAGATGGCGTTTTGGATTTCGATGAGACCGGGATCGGGTTTTCCATATTTGGAAGTTCGAAAACCACATCGATCCAAATTAAATGTTAGGTCGTGAATCCAAGTGGAGTGCAAGTGAAGACTCGAGGTGTAAGAACTATTCGTTAGTATAACTCTGGGGGTGATTCCGTGATGAGTTTGACGGAGATAGTACTTACAGGCTCGAGATGGTGACTCAGAGTTCAAGGGCTATGGTGTTGACTCTGAGGGTGATTCCAAAATGAGTGCAATGAGATAGTGCCTTCGGTTCCATTCGAACCTGGAATGGACTTGTATGGATTGAATGCTTTCAGAACATAGTCGGGTGGGCGATGAGCATTCTAAGATAAATGTGTCCTACAAAGGTAACCGCAGCCTCAAGCCTCATCAACCGGGAATGGCAAAAATAGCGGAGGTGCAGCAAGGTTAAGTGGGTCATGCCCAAGTAGGACGAGATTCATCCCTGTCTAGAAGTCCCTTTTTATTTCGGCTGTGTGGGCAGTTGCATCTACAGCCAACTGCGGGGTGGTCTAGTTCGGGACTGTTCAGTAAGGAATGGTCCTGGCCTTGTGCTGCAAGGGAGCGGGTGTACTCCTCGGTACGGTGATCTAGGCCACATACTGTGATAGGCGGTACCCCAGTTGCCCTGCCTTTGTATGGAATCCAAACTCCAATAAGTGTCTATACGGTTTTGATTGTGCCCAACTATGTTGGAACGTGAGATGTAAGCATTTCCAGCTATTTCTGTATTTTATTTTGAAAGCCCTGGACACTATTATAATATCACTGGATTTCCTATCAAATGTTTTGGTTAGCGTAAGGTAAATTTTTTTCCATGTTTATGTGTGGGAAGTTTTACGTGATACCTTTTCTTTTCTAAGAATTTTCTAAAGTTAAGCAATTTTAGACCGTTTACTCACACCAAACCCATATCTGACCCGAGTGTTTATTTTCTGTTTTATTAAACTCTTGGGTACTCATATTATGTATGAGTAGTCAAGTGATTCAGGTTATCCTTGACGAATTCTGGAAGAGCTTTGGAGCAGGAGGCTTCAGCGTGTAGATATATAGATAGAGTTTCCGCTGTGTGTTATTCTGTGTAGTTGTCCTTGTATTGTATATTAGACAGAAATGTTATAACTGTCTAATTTTAAGACGTATAGTTGTGTACACTGATGTATATGATGCTATGTATATGTTATATATTATATTTCAATCGCTCCGCTGTGAGATTCTAATGTGTGGTTGTTCTTTCTTCTCTTTCTTAATTAGGGATGCGTCTTTCTGGTGATAGGAAGTCGGGTCGCTACAGTTGGTATCTGAGCATTAGGTTGAGTGAATACCTAGGCTCTGGAGTGGTGTCTATCTTGAGAGAGCGCACTTGTAATATATATATATATATATGCCTAATCTGTTGGGTTATCTGTTTGGATTTACCAACATAGGTTATAGAGATAGATAAGGTAGAATTGTGTGTAACACGACTACCACTAATGGAAGAGGGTCATATGTTGTGATTGGAGGTGTTTTTGTCGAGATTGTAGACCTAATACCGTCTCGAATAAGCTTTGTAGATTGGTGAAAGGAAGTCTTTGCAAGGATTGGAATATATTCTTGGAGTGTGAGGTTGATTTGCTCCCGAGTGAGCGGGATTTCCAAGAGTTGAATCTGTCAGCTGGGCAGAAGCAGGTGATGGTATCCCGGTGGCTTCAGGAAGGAATAGCTGTGTGATGAGATGCAGTATCCATAGATGGTTATAAAGATGTTCTTTTAAAGCATAGATAGTGTTGGAGTAACAGTGATGCCTATTGCAGGGAAGATTCAAATGTTTAGAAATTTTCTGGATCTTAAGTAAGGGTGTCATACTTATATTGAAGTATGAGGCTAAGGTCGACAAGTTACCTCATTTCAGACATGGTCTCATTTGTTAACGCTAAAATTTGAACGCTAACACCCCGGTGTATGAAGTGAGATTGTGAAAGCACCACCCGATAGCTTGGGAACAGATTATAAGCAGATAATAGAGAAAAAGCAGTAAACAACAGCAATTTTATAGTGGTTCGGCTTAAGAGAGAGCCTACGTCCACTTTGAATATCTTTATTGACGATTTGATTACAAGTCGATGCAATTACACTTTGATTACAACACACTTCGAGTTACAAGTGACTTAGAACAAGTAGCCTAAACTTCAATGTCGATCCAAATCTTTGAACTCATGGTTGACATGTATGATTTCTTCGTGAAGTTCCTTGAAAGTGTTGAAGTAGTTTAGAATGCAGCAGAGTAACGGCGCTTGAAATGAATGAGCCAAAAAGTCCCTCAAATGTTGGAAGTGGTCATGTATTTATAGGAGTTTTCGGTCTTGAGTCGTGAGTCGTACCCGACTCATCGTTAACTCGTAGCCGAGTCAGGTTGGGCCATGGACGACTCAACAGGTTGAACCCTAGCTTCGTACCAGAGCGCCTTCGATCCTCTGAATATAGCACAAGTCTTGAGTCGTATACGAGTCATTCCTCCTTGATATAAGTATCATGATAGCGGGCTGCGACTTAGTGACTTTAGGTCGTACACGACTCATAGTAGGTCGCGGCCGACCTACTGGGTTAGCTCACCGCTTGGTCCAAAGCTATGCTCCCATTCAAATGAATAACACAAGTCCTGAGCCATTCACGAGTTAACCAGTGCAACTTTCCTTGATGTTAGTATGAGTCGTACACGACTCATCATAAGTCGTATGTCGTCAACGAGTTATCTCATTATAGCGCGGTTTTGAACTTGTCTCTGAAGACTTAGGTCGTATCACCTTTATGTCGCATTCCTCTTAAGTCATAGACCTCCATAAGTCTCCTTGGGTCGTTGAG
Organism: Allium cepa; assembly: GCA_030765085.1. Lineage (NCBI taxonomy): Eukaryota > Viridiplantae > Streptophyta > Magnoliopsida > Asparagales > Amaryllidaceae > Allium > Allium cepa. Next base: position 34,178,952 of record CM060929.1, read on the forward strand.
TCGTAACCCTTCAAGTTGCTTTGAGCTTTAGGTTGTTAACTCGTTGAGTCGGTGGCTTGTTGAGTCGTGAGGCTTCCTGAGTCGTAGATCCTTCCTGAACCGTTAAGCACCTTGAGTCGTGACCCATCCCGGGCGTTAACTCGTTGACTCCTTTAACTCGTGGGCCTCTTAACTCGTAGACTGGAACGGGGTTAACATTTGCCCCTCGAAGCACATGCTTAAGTCGTAAGTCGCGTGCTTCGACTCATCATAACCCGGGTTCGCCGATTCGAGTTCCGGCTCTTCCAGATATAAAATTCTTGACTCGTTCCTCCTATCTCCCACATCTCATTACTTATCCTTTAAACCGCATCCGCCATTAACGCATCTCCAAGTTCTCACAGCCGATTCCAACTTGATTTTCCCCTGATCATCTCTGACACCACACTACGTAAGCAATCTTGCTTCCCTTCCGATTGTCGATCATCATTAACATGTGCGCCCCGTCCTTACCTCCAATTTACTCCCTTGAGCTTTGCAAGTTTGGTCACTCTAACCATCAATAGATCTAAGGTTGTCTGATCCGATGATTTGCGTCTTGAGGCGATTTAGTGACGTGATAAGACTAGGGTTGTTGATTGAGGGTTTGTTGGGTTAACGGGTTAAAGGTTGGAAGATAAACTGGTTAGGAGTTAGGTGATGAGTTGGCCAAATAGAGTTGAATATTGCCTTAAGTATGACTCGGCCATTTTTGTATGATCCAGCAATCTTTGCGACTTAACCATGATCCGACCCAACATGCTTCACAACTTAAGCCTTGAGTCGTGGCCGAGATAGGACTTGGAGATTTTCTTACTACTTTGAACCAGAGCTTTCCCCTTTTTCCACGACTTACGACTTAGGGCACTGCCGACTCAAAACACCAACGACTCAAAATCGAAGTATCCTGACTTAACTTGCTTCCCAATCATTAGGTCATGGACGAGCTAGCCGGAGAACCAACGATTTATTTTAACCCGTAGGAAAAAAATTTTGAGTCGCTGACGAGTTAGGACTTATATGAATTCTGTTCGAACTTTGAACCATTACATAAACTTTGAACTGTTGAATTTTATTGCATTCATTCACAGGTTACTTTGATTTGCAGGCTAACAATCTGTTTAGTACAACATTTACAGAAAATTGGGACGAATATACTGCCATCGACCGCCCACATCAAATGACAGATTAGTTAATAATAGATAATTAACTTAAATGGATTGTGTGAATGAAGTACTTTAAACCAACGAATCCAAGTAGAGTGCTAAAGCAATGTTGAAATAGTCAACTGAAATTGACCGGTTTGCACTAACACTTTACCTGAAACCTTAAATTAACAAGTCCTGAAATTTAGGAATTGATCAATTGCCAACTAGCTTAACTTCAGTTATATTTACTTGTTTATTTTCATTAGTTCTGCACAACACTTCACACCTTTAGGAAACGTGCACCTTCGCATTTGAACATCCAGTTGCTTGTGTAGAATGACTTCTCAACAAGAAGAACCGATGGGCCAGGCTGAAGATGTCTTCCCAATAGCTAACCCATTGGATAACCCTCCGGAGAGAACTTCCACAACTCTGAATCAGCGGGTGTTTAACCAATTGCGCATCCAGTTTGGCATTGCCGAAGCTGATGCCTTACTGCCGGGGCCAAATGATACTGCAGATAGGCCCCCTCTTGGCTTTGTTGCTGTCAATCGCCAAATGTGCTTGAGCGGTGCCATCCCACCTTTCAATGACTTCCTTCAGCAATTCCTGCTTCAGTTATCTATCTCTCCATTCCAATTGCACCCCCAACGGCCATGCCATTCTGATGGGGTTATGTGTGCTATTTAGCAGAGTTTTGGACCGATTACCGAGCTTTGGGGAAATCTGCTACCTCTGCTCATTTACAAAAATTAAAGATCATCCCTCTATCGTAGTTATAAGGAGTGCTCGAAACCGCAAACTCATTACTGATCTTCCTGATAGCGCTCATGGATTTCTAAATCAGTATTTCTTCGTTCGCTGTCCTCCAGGGTTTTATGCCATCTGGAGAGTAGGAAGTAAGATTTCCTGTTTTTATTTCTCCATTCTTGAGCTTTTCGAAATCTGAGTTGCTAAATGCTAACTTCGCTTCTTTTTTCTTTTTGTTCTAGCACTTCCTCCTCCCTCTAGAGATCCATGCTATAAGCAAATTTTTGAAAGACTGAATGCTGTGGCGGCAGAAGAGAGGAGTATAAAGTTTTTGTTAAATGATGAATTTTTACATCAATTTGGACTCCTTCACCCTTCTCGTTCCACTCAACTTTGTGAAGTTCCCGATTCTCCAGCGAAGGCTGAAAAGCTTATGCCTAAAGATCCCTCCGTTGAAACTCTACTGGTGAAGTGCCCCACTCTCACCGATGTTGCGGGGCCGTCTAGCAATTTGACACTTGCCCCAGTTATCGAAGAGGAAGAACCTCCACGATCTTCCGGGAGATTTGCTAACGAAGGAGTTGAGAAAGCAAGTCCCAAAAAGCATGACGGTGATGATGCTTTTGAGGGGTTGAGCGACCTAATTGTGACTTCACAAGAACTTTTTAAAGATGATGTTTCCAAAACTATCTCTTCTGTAATCGAGGCGACATCTTCTCTACAACAAATGCCAACTCCTCCTACTCAAATTATCACCTCCTCTACTCCACAGAGTGGTCTGTAGCTTGATGCGTGTAGTTTACACATTACACAACACTTAGGATTTTTCAGCACTTGTTTGTGTTTGACTTCTTTTTTCTAAAGGCTTTTAAGACTTGTCTTTTTGCCTTTCAGATCCTTCAATGGGTCGTAGTGGCAGCGTTTCTTACTATAAAGACTTTCAGCGCTATGGAGGGCGTGGCAACTATGATTACAGACGCTACCTTACTGGTCCCAGAGAAACCGACGAGCAGAGAGCCGCTCGAAAAGCTAGAGAGAGGAGAGAATATGAAGAACATCACGAGAGGGTAGATGTGCGACATGAGTCTTCTTCAAGAGGCGGTGACTCCCACAAACGTAAAACACATGATGGTTGGGCGAAGAGCCACATTGTTGAGGACCCGAGCAAGCGGGCCAAGCCTAGTGAGAAACACGCATCTACAATATCTGAAAAGCTTGACGCTCCCATCTCTATCGACATTCCTTCCAAATCCCCTGCTCTTGAAGGAAGCGTTATTCAAACACTTCTTAATAGGCCTTCATATCGTGTTGAAAGGGGCCCAACAACCTACAGAGCCGGTTCCCAAATTGGTGCTTAAAGGGAGTTCGCTTCGATCTTGATTTAGTTCCCATCGATAAAGAAGCCATGTACCAAAATCTTGATGCCGTTAGACTCGATATTGAAAGAATGTCTGGATGGCAAAAGCTCGTTGATGAACTACAAAGGGTCAATCGGGCCAATATCGAGGCGATGCTAACCATGGAGAACGATAAGTCGGAATGGCAGAAGATTCTTGACCAGCACAACATTGAGATGAAAAACATAACTGAGTATAACGAGAAACTTGAAGCTGAAGTCAAGCAGCTTAAAGATGATCTTGCCACCTCTTCTAACACTTATACTCAAAGAGAAGAGGTGCTACAAAAACAAGTGCGGGATGCACATGATGGCCAAAGAGATGCCGAAGCTAAAGTTGAGAGGTTAGAAGAGGTTGTAGAGAATTACCGCACTGATGCCGCTCAGTTGCGAAGTAAAATGAGTGCCCAAGACATGGAGATTGAAGCATTAAAAGCTCAACTTGCTAAAACCGAAAAAGAACGAGATGAGGCCATGGCTGGTAAAATCGCAGCTGAAGAATCTATTCAAGCCATGGAAGCCAACGTCAGTTCAACTTTATTCGACTTTTACTTGCACAGCGTCTTAGGGCATGGCAGTCTCTCTTTTCTCGGTCCTAAATACGAAATCACTTTGGCTAAAGTGTGGGAGGCTGCTCTCGACATGTTCAAAGGCGCCGGGTATACCGAGGAAGAGCTTGAGGCGCGCTACCTAGATGAGGAAACTCGCGCTGCCCTTGCGAAGGGAAAAGAGCAACTCGCCAGAGTGCGGACTGGGATGGCGGAAGAGGGATGTTCTGAAAAAGAATTACCACCTACTACCTCCGAACGTCCTTTAGTTTCTCCTGAAGTTGACATCACAGGTTCCAGTGCTCATTCCCCGCCTCCTACAAGAACCGGGGTAATTACCCCTACTGATGATGAGGCTTTGGAGGATATTGGAGCTCAAAATTATGAGATTGAACTAACGAAGCAAATATCTCCAGGTAATTTTGACATTGGTCTGATTCAGGTGGATTGCCTGCTTGCTCCTCAAAAGTTTGATGAGCTTCTCGATTACTTCTTGAATCTCGACGAACCCATATCTCCCTTCTTTTGGGGATATACTAATATTTTTAATTTCTCTTCTTCTGTAGTTGAAACACCAAGTGCTGTGCAAAATTCGCCTCCTCCGGTTATCCCTCCTCCGTCTCTTCAGGTGGCTCCTCCTTCTGCTTCACAGCCCGGGTCACAAGAGGAACAAATTGAGGCTCTTCATGGCTTAGATGACCCTATCGCTTCGCAAGAGCAGAAAGACGAAGGACTTGAAGGAGGCGAGATCTCTCCGGAGCGGACTCCTTCTGATGACGTAATTTTGTCTGCTCTTGTTACTCCAGGGAGTGAGTCTTCTTCGAAGAGGAGAAAGAAGCACGGAACATCGAAGAGGAGGGGGAAGAAAATCATTGCTACAGAAGAGGAACCGGAAATTGCACCAGTTGCACCTCACTCTCCTTCTTCCCTTATGCCTTCAGACCGTCCTGAAAAGCTAACCATTCGGCCGGGCAAAGGGTCTAAAGGTGGCAAGAAGAAATGAAGATTTCAGCTTTAAGCTTCTTGTCTTTTACATGTACTGGTCGAGAACTGTGCGGGTACCGGCCCCTGCTTTTTATTTTGAAACTTGTATCTGCAATACAATTGAATAAAATGATCCTTTATTTGTACAGACTCCTGTTTGAATTTGAGAATGAATTTATTATTCATTTTTGCACAAGTTTATTTATATGATATTGCAGCGGGCTTATGGCATGTTGTTTGAGCATTACTTTCGCCGATGTGGCTATACCATATTGTATATAACTATACCATGTTGCCCCCATGCCATAAGCTTGCTGCAATATTTTATACTTCGAGGGGACTTGCACTCTTATTTTCTGAAGAATAATTATTTCATTCTTGAAGAAATTCTTCGTAGAGTACAACTCCCTTCATATAAGTTTTTATGCTTTGTCCTTCGAAGAAATCACTTTTTCTTTTGCTTATGTACACGTTTTCCCAAGTGAATTCTTCTATGAGGTAAAGCGGGCCTCTGAAGGGTACTTTAACTTTTTTTTTTTTGAGGAAGGTTATTTTCCAGAATAGGTAAATCACTCTTCCTTTGAAAGTTAAAGTATGCCCTTGATGAGGATTTTTTTCTTACATAGAAAGTTGTACCTCTGAGGAGGGATTTTTTCACGTTTCAACACTTGGAAGTTTTATTTCAATCTTGGTGAAACGTGTACCTCCAAAGAGTTGTGCCTTTGAAGGAAGCCTTTTCACGTTTCAACACTTGGAAGTTTTATTTCAATCTCGGTGAAACGTGGGCTTCCGAAGAGGTCTTTCTTCTTGATTGTGTCTCCGGGAGGAGGTTTTTTTTAGAAACATAGAAAGTTGTACCTCTGAGGAGGGATATTTTCACGTTTCAACACTTGAAAGTTTTATTTCAATCTTGGTGAAACGTGTACCTCCAAAGAGTTGTGCCTTTGAAGGAAGCCTTTTCACGTTTCAACACTTGGAAGTTTTATTTCAATCTCGGTGAGACGTGGGCTTCCGAAGAGGTCTTTCTTCTGTTTTACATTTCAACTCTGGTGAAGTGAAATTCCGAAGAGCGGTTGTAACACTTCAACCCCTGGTGAAATGGGCCTCCGAAGAGGGCTTTATTTTGTTTTACATTTCAACTCTGGTGAAGTGAAATTCCGAAGAGCGGTTGTAACACTTCAACTCCTGGTGAAATGGGCCTCCGAAGAGGGCTTTATTTTGTTTTACATTTCAACCTGGTGAAGTGAAATTCCGAAGAGCGGTTGTAACACTTCAACTCCTGGTGAAATGTGCCTCCGAAGATTGCCTGGAAGTTACTCTCTCATGGTTGGAGGGTCATGACTCCTCCAATCTTTTTTTGGTTGAGTAGAGAACTTTCTTTTTTACGGCATATGCTTCGTTAGAGGTCTTTATCCTCCGAAGAGTTGTGCCTACGAAGAGGACTTTAGTTGTTCCTTGTCCACTTGCTTATGCCTTTTCAGTGATCCTCTATTATTATTATTATTTTTGGCTTGCACTCCCTTCTCTTACAAGTAGCCTGTTTAATCCAAAGAAGTGTACTTCATTGCTAGGCCAGTTCACGAGAACGGACATAAGCTTCTTAATTGGATGTTTGTTTGTTCAAACTTCTCAATTTATTAGCTAAAGCTCGTTTTCGGCGAAATCATTGACCATTCAATTGAAGCACTTCTTATCTAGGATTTAAGCTCGGGAATTTTGCGACTTGGAATTTGTTTGTTGAATGATAACAAGAATCACTCGGTCTTGTAATGTGCAATTTTTGTTTTCGTCGCCTGCAAAAATTTAAATCGATATTTCAGTAATACATTTAATGTACTTTTCATATCGAAAATAAAGCAAACATGTAATAATAATAAGGAACACAAGATTTATAGTGGTTCGGCCAAGAATTTGGGCCTACATCCACTTTATAAATTTTCTTTATTCACTTGCATCAGTTTTACAATCGCTTTTAATTACAGGAATCATACATTCATAATTCTTTTTATAATATTTCAACAAAGCTATCAAGTAAAGTATGGACGCAAGTGATTGCTGTTCCAAGCTCTTGGAATTTGATCTCCTTCGACAGTAGTGAGTTTGAATGTGCCGTCCAGAAGCTTTTGACCTATGACATATGGTCCTTCCCAATTTGGCCCAAACACACCTGTTGCTGTCATAATTCTCTTTAGGACTAGATCTCCAATTTCAAAGCTGCGTTGGCGAACTTTGGAATTGAAATGTCTGGCTATCCTTTGCTGATGAGATGCGATTCTGAGCTCAGCCTCTTCTCTTTTTTCATCAAGGAGATCTAGTGCCTCAAGCTGTAGTTTCTCATTCTCCGCTTGATTGAAATGGATTCTTCTATGTGAAGGGACCTCTGTTTCTACCGGAATCATTGCCTCTGATCCGTATGCCAATGAAAACGGAGTATGCCCAGTCGCAGTTTTGTGGGTAGTTCTGTAGGCCCATAGTGCCAGCGGTAGCTTATCGACCCAACCACCTTTTGCTCTTTCAAGTTGCTTCTTGATGGTTGATTTGATAATTTTGTTTACTGCTTCCACTTGCCCGTTTGCCTGCGGATGGGCTACTGCTGAGAAGCTCTTTCGGATTTTGAATCGTTTGCAAAAATCTTGGAATTCTTCACTTTCAAACTGAGTACCATTGTTTGTAATTATTTTTTGAGGCACACCGTATCTGCAAATGATACTTTTAGTCACAAAACTTATCATCTTTTTTGAGGTGATGGTAGCCAGTGGTTCAGCTTCTGCCCACTTAGTAAAATAATCTACAGCAACAATGGCATATTTAATTCCAGATTTGGCAGTTGGTAACGGTCCTATGAGGTCTATCCCCCATATTGCAAACGGCCACGGACTGACCATCTGTGTGAGTTCAGTGGAAGGAGCTCTAGGGATTTTGGCGAATCTTTGGCATCTGTCACATTTTCGGGAATAGTCTGCCGCATCTCGATTAATTTCTGGCCAAAAATATCCGTATCAGAGAATCTTTTTCGCTAAAGTTTGACCACCTAAATGATCACCACATTCTCCCCCATGCACCTCAGCTAGGATTGTTTTGGACTCTTCCCTGGATACACATCGAAGTAACGGCATTGAGAATCCCCGTTTGTATAACTGGCCATCCTGGACTATATAGCGAGAGGCTTTCCTCAATAGCTTCTTCCGTTCTTTTGAACTTTCCGGTAAGGATCCATTGAGCAGATATTCTATTATTGGAGTCATCCATGATTCTTGCTCTTGAGACACGCTCATGATCCAATCAATATCCATCTCATCAATGCTTGGGGTCGACAGGATCTCCACTAGAGTTAACCCCAGAAATTGAGCTTCGCCTGTGCTAGAATACTTTGCGAGAGAATCTGCTTTCATGTTTTCTTCTCGAGGAATGTGACTTATCATGTAATGATCGAAATCACCCAGGAGTTCCCAAGCCTTTGACAAGTAGGCAGGCAGATTCCCCCCTTTCGCTTGGAATTCCTTTTTGACTTGGCATACAATAAGCTGAGAATCACTGAAGATCTGCAATGCTTGGATGCTTAGTTCTTTAGCAATCCTTAAGCCAGCGATAAGGGCTTCGTATTCTGCTTCATTGTTTGTTGAAGGAAATTCCAATCTTAGTGCATAGCATAATGATCGACCTTCAGGGGTCTCAAGTACAACTCCGGCTCCAGAACAGTAGTCGTTTCTTGCGCCATCGACATATAACTTCCATTGGATTGGGGAATCGTCGGTCGTTTCCTCCTCACTGTTACCCTTATCTATGAATTCTGCGATGAAATCCGCTAAAGCTTGTCCATTGATCGCTTTTCGGGGATGATAAGTGATGTCATACTGACTGAGTTCAATATTCCACTTTAGAAGACGACCCGAAGTCTCAGGACGAAACAGTACTTGCTTTAAAGGTTGATCAGTGAGGACTCTGATAGGATGAGCTTGGAAATATTGCCTCAACTTTCTAGATGCAATTAGCAGGCAATAGGCGAGTTTTTCCAACTTAGAGTAATTCATCTCTGCCCCGGTGAGTCTTTTGCTGATATAGTAAACTGGATGTTGAATCCTCTTGTCTTCTCGTATCAGCGCTGCACTCAAAGCATGAGATGATACTGCTAAGTATATAAGAAGATCCTCGCCATCGCCAGGCCTAGAAAGTATTGGAGGCGTTTCCATATGGCGAATCAATTCATCAAAGGCTTTTTGGCATTCGGGAGTCCAATCGAAGTTTTTCTTTCCTTTCTTTAGGGCGTCAAAGAATGGGATGCATTTATCTGTGGCTTTGGAAATGAACCGACTCAAGGCGGCGACTTTTCCATTGAGACTTTGCAATTCCTTCTTTGTTCTAGGAGCTTTGATTTCCTTTAAGGCGGTAATTTGAGCTGGACTAGCCTCGATGCCCCTTGCACTCACGATGAAACCTAAAAACTTGCCGGATTCCACTCCAAATGATCATTTTAAAGGATTGGGCTTCATTCCGTATTTTCGGAGGACTGCAAACATGTCTGTTAAGTGTTCTATGTGATCCACTGCTTTCTTAGACTTTACTAACATGTCATCGACGTAGACTTCCATAGTCTTGCCCAATTGCGGTTTGAACATAGCATTAACAAGTCTTTGGTATGTTGCCCCTGCATTCTTCAACCCGAAGGGAATAACTCTGTAGGAGTAAAGACCAATGTCGGTGATAAAGCTCGTGTCCTCCTGATCTGGCTCATGCATCATGATCTGGTTGTATCCGGAGTAAGCATCCATGAAAGATAACAATTCGTGTCCCGCTGTTCCGTCTACCAGTTGATCGATTCTGGGTAATGGGAAGCAGTCTTTGGGGCAGGCCTTGTTTAGATCTGAAAAATCGATGCATACTCTCCATTTTCCGTTGGCTTTCTTAACCAGCACTGGATTTGAAACCCAATTCGGATAGGTAGATTCTTTGATAAAATTATTCTCCATGAGCCGATCAACTTCTTCTTTTAACGCTGCTGACCTCTCTGGACCCTGAGTTCTCCTTTTCTGCTTCACAGGTGTAAATTTTGGATCAATATTTAGAGCGTGTACTGCAACTTCTGGGGATATTCCGCACATATCGGCATGAGTCCAAGCAAAAACATCCAAATTTGCCTTTAAAAAGATATTAAGATATTCTGAATTGACGCATTAAGTTGTGAACCCACATTCAACACCTTGTTTGGGTCCTTTGGGTCAACAGGTATTGGTACTGTCGTTTCCACTGGTACCACTCTATTCTCCCCTGCACTGACTTTTCTAGGATCCATTTCTTTCCTTGCTCCGCTGTGCTCGCCAGTGCAGGGTCCGCCCTGTAATTGCTACAAGGCTGGTTCTTTGATGCGGACTGGGGCTGCCGCATCCTTTCCCATTTCTCTTTTTCTGGTTTCTCGTAGCTCTGTTAGATAACATTCCCGCCCCGCATTTTGATCCCCTTTTATGACTCCCACTCCATTATCTGTGGGGAATTTAATGGTGAGGCACCATGGGGCCAGAACAACTTTGAATGCTGCGAGTGTTGGACGGCCGAGGAAAGCATTATAAGCAGAAAATTCGTCGACAATCACAAAAGTTTGCTTGCGGACCACTTTTCTCTCTCCTTCTCCAAGTTCCACAAACAAGTCAACAGTTCCTATCGGCTGCTTTGGCTCCCCAGTGAAGCCAGCGATTTTCTGCGATGAGGCTTGCACATCAGCCATAGGGATCTTCGTTTGGTCGAATGTTTTCTTGAAGAGGATATTGCAGGATGCGCCACAATCAATGAGAACTCTTCTGACAATAGCTGGCCCGATACCAGCCGAGATGACTAAGGGATCCAAGGTAGGAGCTTCAATACCTGCGGAATCCCTGGCTCTGAACACAATATCATCATTGAAAGTTCTTTGTTGCTTCAGGGGCATAGCACCTTCCAAAATGAATACATCTTCCTCGGTCGGTACATATTTCAAAGCTCGGGTATACGTTTCCATCTCACCCCAGCTTCTGCCTGCTGGGTGAGGTCCTCCCGTAATGACATTGATAACAGGCCTTCCGGATTCATGCCCTGTAGTCTTTTCACCTGTCCTGGGTTGATGAGCAGGAGCTCGTTGCCCCTGACTAGTCGAAGTGGGGTTGCTGCTATTCTTTCCCACAAATTGCTGCAGCTTGTTTTCTTATCAATTCTTCAATCAAATTTTTCAATTGGCGGCATTCGTCGGTATCATGACCAGGTTGATTATGAAAGTGACAGAACTTCCCACTTTGCACAGCTTTCCTCCCGGTTCTCAGAACAGGAGGTTTAGGATATTCAACAGAATCTTTAGTGGTAAGGTATATATGCTCCGGTGTATCTGATAAAGGAGTATATTCCGATGGTTTGAAGGAACGAGGCCTCTTCAGATTTTTCTGTTTCTTTCCATCGTTATTTTCCCGTTTCTGTCCTACAGATTCGCTCTTGCGCGAAGCAGCAATGTTATCTTCAGCTTTTTCTAACACTGCCTTTACCGGTACAGGACGGCTTTCCAGGCGTATGAATTCATCTGCTTTTTTGTAGAATTTTTCAAGGGAATTTTGTTCCTTCATGTTTAGCCATTTCCCAAATTCGCTCGACTTGTCAATAGCCCTCATCAGATAAGTCAATATCATTCGCGGTTCTGCATTGTCTACCTCGGCCAGTGCTATATTAAAGCGGTTTAAGGAAGATCTGATAGTCTCTCCTGGATTCTGTTCTAAACTTGACAACGACATGATGTCCTTGGCTTTTGAAGCATATAGTCTGAACTGTTCCTTGAATTTCCGGGTCAAGTCCGAAAACTGATCAATAGGTCGGACTGGTAGCTTGGTGAACCACAGTAGAGCCACTCCTTCTAGATATACAGGAAAATATCGGCACTTTATCTCATCAGAGGCTCTGGCACCTGTCATGTGCCAATCATACTTGTATAAGAATTCGTTCGGATCGCTCGTTCCTTTGTAAGCTGGAATGGTTGGAGGGACAAACTTCGTTGGGAATTCAGCCTTTCAGATTTTCTCAGTAAATGGAGTTTTACTTGGGGCAAAACCCCATTCTTTCTCGTCTTCAACCCTCTGCATACTCTCTTTCATGATTTGTCGGACCATTCCAGAAAGATACTCCTCATCATGTCGAGTTCTAGATCCACCAACCTCAGGAAGTGTTTGTTCAAAGGGGTTAGCAGCCCTTTCAGAAGCATTCCTTTCTTCAGCCTCATGAATGTTGCCAGCAAAGTTCTTTTCATTACCTGCCGGTTGACGGTTTGCCCCAAGCAAATCGTTCAACCTATTCAGAATTAGGGCATTTTGGGCATTCTGAGCCTCGAATTGTGCATTTTGGGCATTTATCTGCTGGTTCAGCCCTAAGATTGCAGCATCCAGCTCTGCCTTTGTAACTCCGACAGCTGGAGTGGCTTGATTCGATACAGGGGAAGCGGAGGTTCCCTCTTGAACATTCCCAGATCTGACAGATCTACTTTTCCTTCCAGGAGCCATAATCTCGGATAGACTTCTGGTTTTCAAGGAAATTCTCTCTACAAATCTCTGTGAAGCAATGATGATAATTCACCTGAGTTTAATTCTCAGTGAAAGCACCAAAAATGTTAACGCTAAAATTTGAACGCTAACACCCCGGTGTATGAAGTGAGATTGTGAAAGCACCACCCGATAGCTCGGGAACAGATTATAAGCAGATAATAGCGAAAAAGCAGTAAACAACAACAATTTTATAGTGGTTCGGCTTAAGAGAGAGCCTACGTCCACTTTGAATATCTTTATTGACGATTTGATTACAAGTCGATGCAATTACACTTTGATTACAACACACTTCGAGTTACAAGTGACTTAGAACAAGTAGCCTAAACTTCAATGTCGATCCAAATCTTTGAACTCATGTTGGACATGTATGATTTCTTCGTGAAGTTCCTTGAAAGTGTTGAAGTAGTTCAGAATGCAGCAGAGTAACGGCGCTTGAAATGAATGAGCCAAAAAGTCCCTCAAATGTTGGAAGTGGTCATGTATTTATAGGAGTTTTCGGTCTTGAGTCGTGAGTCGTACCCGACTCATCGTTAACTCGTAGCCGAGTCAGGTTGGGCCATGGACGACTCAACAGGTTGAACCCTAGCTTCGTACCAGAGCGCCTTCGATCCTCTGAATATAGCACAAGTCTTGAGTCGTATACGAGTCATTCCTCCTTGATATAAGTATCATGATAGCGGGCTGCGACTTAGTGACTTTAGGTCGTACACGACTCATAGTAGGTCGCGGCCGACCTACTGGGTTAGCTCACCGGTTGGTCCAAAGCTATGCTCCCATTCAAATGAATAACACAAGTCCTGAGCCATTCACGAGTTAACCAGCGCAACTTTCCTTGATGTTAGTATGAGTCGTACACGACTCATCATAAGTCGTATGTCGTCAACGAGTTATCTCATTATAGCATGGTTTTGAACTTGTCTCTGAAGACTTAGGTCGTATCACCTTTATGTCGCATTCCTCTTAAGTCGTAGACCTCCATAAGTCTCCTTGGGTCGTTGAGTCGTAACCCTTCAAGTTGCTTTGAGCTTTAGGTTGTTAACTCGTTGAGTCGGTGGCTTGTTGAGTCGTGAGGCTTCCTGAGTCGTAGATCCTTCCTGAACCGTTAAGCACCTTGAGTCGTGGCCCATCCCGGGCCTTAACTCGTTGACTCCTTTAACTCGTGGGCCTCTTAACTCGTAGGCTGGAACGGGGTTAACATCATTGTTTTCCTTAAGAAGACAAAGGGATGGTGTTTGGTTTGGAGCCGAGTTTCTTGAGAAGATGTCTACTCGTCTCAAGGATCTTTTGGTGGAATTGGGTGTTAGTTTTGTGTTTCAAGGAGCTTTTGTGGTTAAGGATGATCTTTTGGCTTAGTAGTATCATTGAGGTGAAGTTGGGAGTAGCAACGTGGGTCCGTTTCTTTGATGATTCAGAAATCTTTGGGATTCTACTATCAGCAGACCAGGCAGATAGTGAAGGCTTATCCATTTCTTCGGGAAGCTCAGCAGAGCAGGATATTTGCTGAAAGTGATCTATCGGTTTTTCTGGTAGATAAGGCATTCTTGAGGATTGATCTTGATTAGGAATGCTGTTCTAGTTGGTGAGGATGGTTCTTTGGAATCAGTACTGAGTGAAATCGCAAAAGTAACTTGCGATTTGTTTGGAAATTCATGGAGTATTCTTTGGTTTGGGAATTGAGGAATCTCAAGTGGAGGTGAAATCTATTTAAGATAGTTAGAGATTTCCTATATGTTTTAGAGGAAATCAGAAGTTTACCCGAATCGAAGGTTGAGTTTTCTTATCGACTTGGATTCCAGGGGTAATTTTGATGGTTCAACCGTGTCGAGGGATGGCTCTTAGAGCGAGAAGAGTTTGGTGAAGCAGCTCAGGATTCCTGAGGAAGGATTGACCATCTAGTTCTAGTTAAGTTTCTACGGGGATGTTTTGACCAAGTGAAAGGGTCACTAAGATTTTATGAGTCGGATGAACAGTGTATGGAGAAAGTTTGTGCTTGAGCTCTTCGATAGCATTCTCATCTACTCCATATCAGAGTTGTGCAGCGGAAGCAAGGTAGCAGTTATTCTAGAATGGGAGCAACCGGGAGTTGCAGTTTTCTTGGATTAAAGGATTGCTACAGGAAACTCAAGTATAAAGAAATTTTTCGGGATTTGGAAAGCAAGGTTGTCAAGTGCAACTAATTGGCTATCCCGGTTAAAGAGATGTTGGTCTGAAGTCCACTGATGCTTGTGGAATAGAGTTGTGTATTGGATTTCAGCAAATTTTTTAGAAATCTATTTGGTTGAATGGGATTAGGAAATTGATTTAATTTTTGGTCCAGTTGTTTCATGAAGAAATCAGCAAGGGTTAAGCTGATCAGAAAAGTTGAAGGTGACTCAGGAGCATCGGAAGAGTTATGCAGTTAAGAATTGAGGAGATTTGGAATGTGAAGTTGGAATTTGGATATTGCTTTAGTTTTATCCGATCAAAGGAGATATAAGATTGGGTAAAACTGGAGAGCTAGCTCTGCAATTATTTTGAGTTTTTCCTATGTTCCCTGAAGATTAGATTTTGATCTACATGATTGAATTACCAGTTCGAATAACTGGAATTCATTGTATTTCACATATTTCTGAGAAATATGTGTATGATTCATCGAGTGATAGAATCAGCAGTTTAGAAGGTTTTGGCAGTTGAGCTGATCTTGAGTTTAGTCTGATATCTTGTTCAGATTTGAAGTATCAGATGAGGAAGTTCATGGTTATAGTAGTATAGTTACTTAAGATTCTGTAGAGCGAGTATTCCAGTATAGGTACCTGGGAAAATCTAGATAATATTAGGAAGATCTATTCAGAATTTTGTCTGGATAATTAAAATTGTTTGTTTGAATTGGTTGCTATGATTGATTGTGTGATTGCTGTTTAAAGTTAAAACTTTTGCTGGGTTATTAAATTATCTTTGCTTTTAAATTTCGGGGACGAAATTCTTTTGAGGGGGAGAAATGTGATGACCGGGAATTTTAAGCAATATCAATTTAATAATCTTTGATAATAATTAAATTAATTTGATCATTTTATATTCTAAATTGGCAAGTTCAATTCTTTTGAAATATATATATATATATATATATTTTTGTATATTAGAAATGGGAAAATTATATTGATTTGAATTTAATAAATGTTTTCAAACTTTAATATATATATATATATAATTTGTAATTTTGAAATTTTAATTTGATTTAATACTTTTGAAAATGATATTTGAGATTTAAATTTTTATAACCAAGTTAATTTCTTATCTAATATAGATACATATATATTTTGTACTTTAGTTCTAAATAAGATTTAAATTTAAAAGTTCAATTATTTTAACAATCTTTTCTTTTAAAATTTTAACATAAGTTAAGCTTGTTTTAAAACTTTTACATAAAGAATTAATATAAGTTTCTCAAATTTATAAACATATGATAGATTAAATTGAATCAAAAATATAAGTTATTTATAAATGTTTACATGAATTCATTATTGAATATTTATTAAAATATAAAACATATTTATTAACAGATAAGTACACATTTTATAATCACATAAATATTTCATTCATAATTTAAATAGATTATTAAAAAGAGAAAATAACATTTTAAATATTAATCAAACATTAAAAACATTTGTTAAACATTAATGAAACATTAAATAACACTTGTCAACTTTTTAATGTATGTTAAGACACTTGTAAATCAAATTGCATATGTGTAAGATCATTAAGGTATTAAAGAGACACATGTCATTATCTTTAATAATTAAATTTTAAATTAAATTTTAAATTAAAAGATAAGTTTTATTCTTCAGCTGAAAACCTTTTCTTCATTTTTTTTTAACTCAAATACAAAACAAATCAAGAATAAATAGAAGACATAAAAACAGAAAATTTGGAAATTCAATCAAAGGGCAAGGGAAAATTCAACATAAACCTTCAGCTTTTCAAATCCAATCAGTATACAAAGTTGGAATCAATGCAAGATGTAAAACTTCAACATATCATCAGCAGTAGGATTATTTCAACATGCAAGAACTAGAATCAAACAATTCAAGAACATGTAGTGAATTTCTAAAGCCTGGAAACCAGTTTCTAATCCTCTGCATATATAGGTGAGTAAATGATATTTTAAAAGCAGTTTTAACCATGGATTTTCTTGCTTTGTGGATGAATATCATTATTGTTCTCTGTAATACTTGAACTTAAATTGGTTGCATGTTTGAACTAAGTAAATCTGCTTATGCAAATAAACAACGGGAAGCTATCTCTGTATTGTACAAAATAAAATACTGTTTTGAATATAAAATTATCACCTTGTCTACTATCTTTTCTATATATCTTTGTCTTCCCTTCTTTAGTTCGTAAACCAAAACAAAGTTCTACTTAAACATAAATCAAAACTCAAATCACCGGAGAATCAGAGGAAGAGCTTCAGTTATAATTTCCGAACCTGTTTCCAGAAGTGTCTCTGTTCTTTTAACCTGTGGGTAACTTTATTTTTAAAATTTAAAGGATGAAGTTGTCATAAATGAATATGGTTGTATCTACCTCTATATGAATGCTTTGTGGAAATGATTGCATCAGTGAATATCAACTAGAAATTTTAACTTGTGAATTTGATTGAAGTGTTGTGTCTATATCTGTTCTTCCTCTCTGTTTACTTACAGGGTCCAAACCAACAGAAAAATCCATTTCCTTGTTTCTAATCAATATCAGGTTTTGGTTTCAAAACAAAATAGTTGTGTTTTAGTATGATTTATAATCTAAAAATGGTTTCGTGAAGTATAAATGCATATGAAGTGGAAAATCAAATTTTTACAGTAAAAACTTTAATTTCTGGAAATTTTGAACTTCACGAAATATTGATTCAAGTATATAACTTGAATCCTTACCGAAAGCGATGATTTTTAAGGTAGGTTTGATGATTTTTAGAGGCGGGATTTGAGAGCAGTTCGAAGATGATCAAAATGAGTAGTTTGATCATATTCCGGCGTTACAATGAACTAGGGAGGTCGAGTTGTCTTGTGGAGATGGAGGGGCCTTGGTTGTCCCAGGAAAAATATCGCGATGGTCGACCGATGACCATGGTGGCGGCGGAAGGCATTCAAATTTTGGTGACCTAGTTTTAGCGTGGTCTGGAACCAAGGTGATTTCGTCACCACGAGACGATCGAGTATAGCGAGCTTCGGGGTGATGGAAGCTGGGTCGATGACGAGGCCATGGCCGGGGGTGATAACTCTCAGGTGGTCAGAGAGTCAAGTGAGAATCGGTGACAGGTTTGTGGAGTGGAGGCTTGCGAGTGTTTCAGATTTTGATCTTTACTCGAATTCGAGTTCGAGTCAAATCGGAGGGGTTTTGATGGTCGTTGTCAGATTGGAGGATGATAGTCGACTTGTAGGGAGGGTCGGCGATGATCGGAGTCTCTCCGTGGATGGTGCAGGGTGCACGGTGCATATCTGATTCTGGAGTGGCTGTTTTTTGGGAGGGAAGCAGTTTTCTCATATTTGCCTCGAGCGTTACTCGTGGAAACTTCATGTCGAACTCGATGTAAACCAGGGAGGCTCGAGTAGTTTGGGTTCAGAGTTTAAAACCCGTACTAGTTAACAATTTTTTAAAAATTTTAGTTTTTAAATTAAATCAAGTTTAAAATGAGTCTAAACAAAGTTTAAGTATATAGATTCAAGTTAGATTGTACAATTGGATTTTGATAAAATAAAATTTGTTTTTAACTAAGGCATTAAGTAGTTAAGTAAGAACGAAAAAAAAGTTGAAGTCAAATGGAAATTCGAAAAAAATTTGAAAGGAAGTTTATAAATTAATTATTTTAAATAAGTTTAAATATTCTAAAATTAAAGGAATTCGATTTAAAAATCCTTTCAATAACAAAGGAATTGCTTCAAGTTGTAATTTAAAGATTTTAAAAGTTAGTTTTATAAATTGATTTAAAGTTCAATTAGTGTTCATTTTAAACTTGGAATTTGAAATGGGATTTCAAAGAAAATTTGAAATAAATGTTTTCAAACATATTGAAAGTGAAAATTTATTTAATAATGAAAAATGAGTTTACTTTGAGTAATAAAGATTAAGGATTTACATTCATTAGCCATTAAAAATAATAAAAATAGATAATTGATAATTTATATTAAGTAAATTAGTAATTATAAGTTTAAATGTATTAATTAAAGTTTAAATAATGAATTAAGTATTTAATATGTATTTGAGAACCATAGATTAGACTTTAATTGATTAATGAATTTAAATGATTTATCAAATTATAATTAATAATGATTAATGTAAGTTAATTATTTTAGAAAAGCAATTAAATAATTGTTAATGAATGTCATTAACTCGATTATTTTATAATTAATTAAGGTGATTGATTTTTCAATAATTAACTAGATTAATTAATTTAATAATAATCATGGTAATAGTTTGAATGTAATACTTAATGGGAAGTAATTAAGGAATTAATTACTTATTGTAATTAATTGAGTAATTTGATTAATTTGAGTTAATTAATTTAGTTTAATTAAATTGGATTAATCAATTGATATTTTGGAAGTAATTACTTAGAGAAGTAATTGATGGATAATTAAGGAATAATTATCAGAATAATTAAAGGATAATTAATCAAGTGTGATTAATTTAAAAAGGGTAATTAAGAGATAATTACTTGGGTAATTAAGAAGTAATTAATCAAGATGATTAATTAATATTGTAATTAAGGAATAATTACTTAAAGTAATTAAGTAATAATTAATCAAGGATGATTAATTCAAAGTGGATAATTAAGTGATGTTAGTTAATTAATTTGTGATTAATTAATGGATAGTAAGCTGGATTGATGATAATCCAAGTAACTGAGTAAGGATCAATTTAATTAAGGATCAATTAAATTAATTGAGTTTGGATCAAACTTGTTATGGATGATTAATGATTGGATGATAAATATCATTGGATGAGTTGATGATATTGGATGATATTGAATGTCATTGGTTGATATGTGATGGTATGGATGTGATATATCTGAGATATGATATATATGTTGCTTTGTGATATGTATGGACGAATGTGATAATAATGGATTATCTTTGTGAAATGTGAATCATCCATTTATGTTAAGTGATATTCTGAATATCTATTGTGATATTGTGAACTATCTATTTGTATTGATTTAGATAATAAATTGAAAATTGTTCTAAACTTTAAAACAACTTGGACCTTAAAGAAGGCGTTTTGGATTTTGATGATACCGAGATCGGGTTTTCCATATTTGGAAGTCCAAAAACCACATCGATCCAAATTAAACGTTAGGTCGTGAATCCAAGTGGAGTGCAAGTGAAGACTCGAGGTGTAAGAATTATTCGTCAATATAACTCTGGGGGTGATTTCGTGATGAGTTTGACAGAGATAGTACTTACAGGCTCGAGATGGTGATTCAGAGTGCAAGGGCTATGGTCGTTGACTCTGAGGGTGATTCCAAAATGAGTGCAATGAGATAGTGCCTTCGGTTCCGTTCGAACCCGGAACGGACTTGTATGGATTGAATGCTTTCAGAACATTGTCAGGTGCACGATGAGCATTCGAAGATAAATGTGTTCTACAAAGGTAATCGCAGCCTCAAGCCTCATCAACCGGGAATGGCTAAAACAGCGGAGGTGCAGCAAGGTTAAGTGGGTCATGCCCAAGTAGGACGAGATTCATCCCGGTCTAGAAGTCCCTTTTTATTTCGGTTGTGTGGGCAGTTGAATCTGTAACCAACTGCGGGTTGGTCTTGTTCGGGACTGTTCAGTAAGGGATGGTCCCTGCCTTGTGTTGCAGGGGAGCGGGCGTACTCCTTGGCACGGTAATCTAGGCCACGTACTGTGACGGGCGGTACCCCGGTAGCCCTGCCTTTGTATGGAATCCAAACTCCAATAAGTGCCTGTACGTTTTTGATTGTGCCCAACTATGTTGGAACGTGAGATGTAAGCATTCCAGCTATTTTCGTATTTTATTTTGAAAACCATGACACTATTATAATATCACTGGATTTCCAATCAAATGTTTTGGTTAGCGTAAGGTAAAAACTTTTCCATGTTTATGTGTGAGAAGTCTTACGTGATACCTTTTCTTTTTAAAGAATTTTTTAAAGTTAAGAAATTTTAAACCGTTTACTCACACAAGACCCCTGTCTAACCCGAGTGTTTATTTTCTGTTTTATTAAACTCTTGGGTACTCATATTATGTATGAGTAGTCAAGTGATTCAGGTTATCCTTGACGAATTCTGGAAGAGCTTTGGAGCAGGAGGCTTCAGCGTGTAGATATATAGATAGAGTTTCCGCTGTGTGTTATTCTGTGTAGTTGTCCTTGTATTGCATATTAGGCAAAAATGTTATAACTGTCTAATTTTGAGATGCATAGTTGTGTACTATGATGTATATGATACTATGTATATGTTATATATTATATTTCAATCGTTCCGCTGTGAGATTCTGATGTGTTGTTGTTCTTTCTTCTCTTTCTTTTCTTCTTCTATCTCTTTCTTTCTTAATTAGTAATGCGTCTTTCTGGTGATAGGAAGTTGGGTCGCTACATTAAATAACACCCGAGTTAGTCTGGAATACCAGCGTGAGAAAACCACACTGAAATTGATTATTAAAGTTTCAAAATCCTTTGAAATCAAAAGCATCTCGTAAGACCACGCCACAAATAAACATGTCGGGTTTTTACCTTACGATAGCCAAAACACATTTTATCAAAATCCTCTAATATTATAATAGGGTCTATGTTAACCCCGTTCCAGCATACGAGCTAAAAGGCCTACGAGTTAGAGGCGTCAACGGGTTAAGACTTGAAACGACCTACGACTTAAGGTGCCTAACGACTTAGGAGACCTCACAACTTAAGGAAAGGACCGACTCAAAGAATCCCCGACTCAACTATTATGCGACTCATGGGAGTTTCTAAACTCAGCGACTCACGACTTAAGGAGCCTAATAAGTTAAAGCATTAGCGACTCATTGAAAGGACGACTTAGGGAAAGTACCGACTCATTTGACCTGGCTCCGACTCATCAAAGACCGACTCATCTGATCACGACTCATCCACTTAAGGTCTTACCGACTCAACAGGCTAACGACTCAAGAAACCTACGACCTAAGGAACCTGGCGAGTTAAGGAGATTCTATGAGTTAAGGATGGCACGACTCAGGGAGGTTTACGACCCAAAAGATAAGTCGACGCACGACACAAGACTCAGAGGCAAGTTCAGAGTCATGCTGCAAAGGGGTGACTCGTAGATGACTCACGACTCATCATGAGTCGGTCACGACTCATCATGAGTCGGTCACGACTCATGACTTGACAGTTTCAGCCTAACATTTTGCCTATAAATACATGGCCATATTCAACATTTGGGGGGGGGGACTTCCTAGGCGCCATTACTCTTCTGTTATCTCGACTTCAAGCAACACTCAAACAACACTTCTATCACTCCAATCACCAAAGACATTTCGACAAATCTCAAGAAGAAAAATAACTCATTCATCATGCATTCGAAGGATTCTTCTACATCGGGGTTTGAGATATTTGTCTAAGTGTGTTGTAATCAGAGTTGATTGTAAAGAATTGTAACTAATTCAGCAATAAAGAGCTTTAAAGTGGACGTAGGCTTGATCCTAAGCCGAACCACTATAAATACTGTGTCTTTTATAGCTTTCCTGTGATTTCTTTGCATATACTTTGTTCCCGTACCAACGGGTGGTGCTTTCACAATTTCCATCTATACACCGGGGTGTTAGCGTTTATTTTCTAGCGTTAACATTTTTGGTGCTTTCACTGAGAATTGAACTCAGGACAGCTGTCATCATTGCTTCGCAGAGATTAGAAGAAAGAATTTCTTTAAAAACCAGAAGTATATCTGAGATTATGGCTCCTGGAAGGAAGAGTAGATCTATCAGATCTGGGAATATTCAAGAGGGAACCTCCGCTTCCCCTGTGCCTAATCTACCCACTCCGTCTGTTGGAGTTACAAAAGCGGAATTGGATGCCGTGATTCTAGGGCTAAACCAGCAGATCAACGCCCAAAATGCACAACTAGAGGCTCAAAGTGCCCAGAATGCTCTGATTCTGAATAAATTGAACGACTTACTTGGGGCAAACAATCAACCGGCTGGTAATGAAGGGAACTATGCTGGCAACATTCATGATGTTAATGAAAGGAATGCTCATGAAAGGCCTACTAGTCCCTTTGAGCAGGCAGTACCTGACGCCGGTGGATCTAGAACTCGGCATGATGAGGAATATCTTTCTGGAATGGTCCGGCAGATCATGAAAGAAAGTATGCAAAGGGTTGAAGATGAGAAGGAATGGGGTTTCGCTCCAAGTAAAACTCCGTTTACTGAAAAAATCTTGAAGGCGGAATTTCCAAGGAAGTTTGTCCCTCCAACTATTCCAGCTTACAAAGGGACAAGTGATCCGAATGAGTTCTTGTATAAATATGATTGGCACATGACAGGTGCCAGGGCCTCCGACGAAATAAAGTGCCGATATTTC
The DNA here is from genome assembly GCA_030765085.1 of Allium cepa. Lineage (NCBI taxonomy): Eukaryota > Viridiplantae > Streptophyta > Magnoliopsida > Asparagales > Amaryllidaceae > Allium > Allium cepa. The sequence goes on from CM060929.1 coordinate 34,201,892, forward strand.
CCCGTATACCTGGAAGGCGTGGCTTTGCTGTGGTTCACCAAGTTGCCAGTTCGATCTATCGATCAGTTTTCAGACTTGACCAGAAAATTTAAGGAGCAGTTTAGGCTATATGCTTCGAAGGCCAAGGATATCATGTCATTGTCCAGTTTAGAGCAGAATCCTGGTGAGTCTATCAGATCTTTCTTGAACCGTTTCAATATAGCATTGGCTGAAGTGGACAATGCTGAACCACGAATGATATTGACTTATCTGATGAGGGCTATTGATAAGTCAAGCGAATTTGGGAAATGGTTAAATATGAAGGAGCCAACCTCTCTCGAGAAGTTCTACAAAAAAGCAGACGAATTCATTCGCTTGGAAAGTCGTCCTTTGCCAGTAAAGGCAGTGTTGGAAAAAGCTGAAGACAATACTGTCGCTCCACGCAAGAATGAGTCGGTGGGGCAGAAAAGGGAGAATAATAATGGAAAGAAACAGGGTAATCTGAAAAAGCCCCGGTCCTTCAAGCCATCAGAATATACTCCATTATCACATACGCCGGAGCACATCTACCTTGCCACCAAAGATTCCGTCGATTTCCCTAAACCTATCCCTTTGAGAACTGGGAGAAAAGCCATACAAAGTGGGAAATTTTGCCGCTTCCACAATCAACCAGGTCATGAAACTGATGAATGCCGCCAGCTGAAGAATCTGATTGAAGAGTTGCTAAGAGAAAACAAGTTGCAGCAATTTGTGAAAAAGAATAGCAACAATCCTGCATCATCGAGTCAGGGGCAGCGGGCTCCTGTTCATCAGCCTGGGGCAGGTGAGAAAGCTACGGGGCATGAATCTGGAAGGCCCGTTATCAATGTCATTTCCGGAGGACCTCACCCAGCTGGCAAGAGTTGGGGTGAGATGGAGAGATATTCCAGGGCTTTGAAATATGCTCCAGCCGAAGAAAACGTCTTTGTTCTAGAAGACACTACACCCCTTAAACAACAAAAAACTTTCAGTGATGATATTATTTTCAGAGCCAGAGATTCTACAGGTATTGAAGCTCCTACTTTAGATCCCTTGGTCATCTCGGCTGGTATTGGACCAGCCATTGTCAGAAGAGTCCTCATTGACTGCGGAGCATCATGTAATATCCTCTTCAAAAAGACATTTGACCAGATGAAAATCCCTATGATCGATGTGCAAGCCTCATCACAGAAAATCGTGGGCTTCACAGGGGAGCCAAAGCAACCAGTAGGAACCATCGATTTGTTTGTAGAACTTGGGGAAGGAGAAAGGAAAGTGGTCCGAAAGCAAACATTTGTGATTGTCGATGAGTTTTCTGCCTATAATGCTTTTCTTGGCCGCCCAACACTCGCAGCATTCAAAGCTATCCTAGCCCCATGGTGCCTCACTATTAAATTCCCTACTGACAATGGAGTAGGAGTTATAAAAGGGGATCAGAATGCTGCGCGAGAGTGCTATTTGACAGAGCTGCGAGAGTCAAGAAAAAGAGAAATGGGAAAGGGTGTGGCAACCCCAGTCCGCATCAAGGAGCCAGCCTTGTAGCAATTACAGAGCGGACCCTGCACTGGCGAACACAGCGGGGCACGGAAAGAAATGGATCCCAGAAAAGCCAGTACAGGGGAGAATAGAGTAGTACCGGTGGAAACGACAGTTCCGGTACCTGTTGACCCAAAAGATCCAAATAAGGTGTTGAATGTGGGTTCACAGCTTAATATGTCAATTCAGAACATCTTGATATCTTTCCTGAAGGCAAATCTGGATGTCTTTGCTTGGACTCATGCCGATATGTGTGGGATATCTCCAGAAGTTGCAGTACACGCTCTGAATATTGATCCAAAATTTACGCCAGTTAAACAGAAAAGGAGAACCCAAGGTCCAGAAAGGTCAGCAGCATTAAAAGAAGAAGTTGATCGACTCATGGAAAATAACTTCATCAGAGAATCTACATATCCGAATTGGGTTTCGAATCCTGTGTTGGTCAAAAAAGCTAATGGAAAATGGAGAGTGTGCATCGATTTTTCTGATCTAAACAAGGCTTGCCCCAAAGATTGCTTCCCATTACCCAGGATCGATCAACTGGTAGACGGAACTGCGGGACATGAATTGTTATCCTTCATGGATGCCTACTCCGGTTATAACCAAATCATGATGCATGAGCCAGACCAGGAGGATACAAGCTTTATCACGGGTGTTGGACTTTATTGCTACAGAGTTATGCCCTTCGGATTGAAAAACGCAGGGGCAACCTACCAAAGACTTGTTAATGCTATGTTCAAACCGCAATTGGGAAAAACTATGGAAGTCTACGTCGACGACATGTTAGTGAAGTCCAGGAAAGCAGTGGATCACATTGAACACTTAGCAGAAATGTTCGCAGTCCTCCGGAAATACAGAATGAAACTTAACCCTCTGAAATGTACGTTTGGGGTCGAATCCGGAAAGTTCTTAGGTTTTATCGTCAGTGCTAGGGGCATTGAGGCCAGTCCAGCTCAAATTACCGCCTTAAAAGAAGTTAAAGCTCCTAGAACGAAGAAGGAATTGCAAAGTCTCAACGGAAAGGTCGCCGCTTTGAGTCGGTTCATTTCCAAAGCTACTGATAAATGCATCCCATTCTTCGATGCCCTGAAAAAAGGAAAGAAGAACTTTGAATGGACTCCCGAATGCCAAGAAGCCTTTGAAGAGTTGATCCGTCATATGGAAACGCCTCCGATACTTTCTAGGCCAGGCAATGGTGAGGATCTTCTTATATACTTGGCAGTATCATCTCATGCTCTAAGTGCAGCGCTGATACGGGAAGACAAAAGGATTCAACATCCAGTTTACTATATCAGCAAAAGACTCACTGGGGCAGAGCTGAATTACTCCAAGTTGGAAAAACTCGCCTATTGCCTACTAGTTGCATCAAGGAAACTGAGGCAATATTTCCAAGCTCATCCTATCAAAGTACTCACTGATCAGCCTCTAAAGCAAGTCCTGTTTCGCCCTGAAACTTCGGGTCGTCTTCTAAAATGGAACATTGAACTTAGTCAATATGACATTACCTATCACCCCCGAAAAGCAATCAACGGACAAGCTTTAGCTGATTTCATTGCAGAATTCACAGAGAAAGATAATGGTAAGGAAAAAGCGATCAATGATTCTCCAATCCAGTGGAAGATGTATGTTGATGGCACAAGAAATGACTACTGTTCTGGAGCCGGAGTGGTACTTGAAACTCCTGAAGGTCGATCATTATGTTATGCACTAAGACTGGAATTTCCTTCAACAAACAATGAAGCGGAATATGAAGCTCTTATTGCAGGTCTGAAAATCGCTAAAGAGCTAAACATTCGAGCATTACAAATTTTCAGTGATTCTCAGCTTATCGTATGTCAAGTCAAGAAGGAATTTCAAGCAAAAGGTGGAAATCTGCCTTCCTATTTGTTAAAGGCTTGGGAACTCCTATATGAACTCGATCACTATTCAATAAGCCACATTCCTCGTGAAGAGAATATGAAGGCGGATTCCCTCGCAAAGTATTCAAGTTCTGGTGAAGCTCAACTATTGGGATTGGTCCCTGTAGAAGTCCTTTCAGCACCAAGTATAGACGAGATGGATATAGACTGGATTATGAATGTATCTCAAGAACAAGAGTCATGGATGACTCCAATACTGGATTACCTACTCAGGGGTTCTCTGCCAGAAAACTCGATAGAAAGACGAAAGCTTCTAAGGAAGGCCTCTCGCTATGTAATTCAGGATGGCCGATTGTACAGACGGGGATTCTCAATGCCATTGCTTCGATGTGTATCCCGGGAAGAGTCCAAAACAATCCTAGCTGAAGTGCATGGAGGAGAATGCGGTGATCATTCAGGTGGTCAAACACTAGCAAAGAAAATTCTCCGATACGGATATTTTTGGCCAGAAATTAATCGGGATGCCGCGGATTACTCCCGAAAATGTGACAAGTGCCAAAGATATGCCAAAATTCCTAGAGCACCTTCTACCGAACTCACACAGATGGTCAGTCCATGGCCATTTGCAATTTGGGGAATGGATCTCATTGGGCCGCTACCAACTGCTAAATCAGGGATTAAATATGCTATTGTTGCAGTTGATTATTTTACTAAGTGGGCTGAAGCTGAACCATTGGCTACTATCACTTCTAAGAAAATGATAAGCTTTGTGACCAAGAATATCATTTGCAGATACGGTGTGCCTCAGAAAATAATCACAGACAATGGTACTCAGTTTGAAAGTGAGGAATTCCAGGATTTTTGCAAACGATTCAAAATCCAGAAAAGCTTTTCGGCAGTAGCTCATCCGCAGGCAAACGGGCAAGTGGAAGCAGTGAACAAGATCATCAAATCAACCATCAAAAAGCAACTCGAAAGAGCAAAAGGTGGTTGGGTCGATAAACTACCACTCGCACTATGGGCATACAGAACTACTCACAAAACTGCAACTGGGCATACTCCTTTTTCGTTAGCATACGGATCGGAAGCAATGATCCCGGTTGAAACAGAGGTCCCTTCACACAGAAGAATCCATTTCAATCAAGCAGAAAATGAAAAGCTGCAACTTGAAGCGCTGGATCTCCTTGATGAAAAAAGAGATGAAGCTAACCTCAGAGTTGCAGCTCATCAGCAAAGGATAGCCAGACATTTCAATTCCAAAGTTCGTCAACGCAGCTTTGAAATTGGAGATCTAGTCCTGAAAAGAATTATGACCGCGACAGGTGTGTTTGGGCCAAATTGGGAAGGACCATATGTAGTAGGTCAGAAGCTTCTTGACGGCACATTCAAGCTCACCACTGTTGATGGAGAGCAAATTCCAAGGGCATGGAACAGCAACCACTTGCGTCCATACTTTACTTGAAAATTTTGTTGAAAAATTGTAAAAAGAATTATGGATGTATGATTCTTGTAATTGAAAGCAATTGTGAAACTGATGCAAGTAAATAATAAAAAAATATAAAGTGGATGTAGGCCCAATTTCATGGCCGAACCACTATAAATCTTGTGTTCCTTATTATCATTATATGCTTGCTTTGTTTTCGATATAAAAATACATAAGATGTATTGCTAAAATGTCAATTTAAATTTTTGCAGACCATGGAAATAAAACTTGCGCATAATAAGACTGAGCGATTCTCACCATCATTCAACAAACAAATTTCAAGTCACAAAGACCCCGAATTCAAATCCTAGATAGGAAATACTTCAATTGAACGGCTAATGATTTCGATAGAAACGAGCCCTTGCTGATAAATTGAGATCGTTTGAACAAACAAACATCCAATTAGGAAGCTAGTGCCCGTTCTCACGAACTTGCCTGGCAATGAAGTACACTTCCTTGGATTAAACAAGCCACTTGTGAGAGAAAGGGGAATGAAAACTTGAAAAGAAAAAAAAAAAAGAGGATCGCTGAAAAGGCATAAGCAAGTGAACAGAGGAACAACCAAAGCTACCATCAGCGGCACAAGTCCTCTTCGGAGGCGCAACTCTTCGGAGGATAAAAGACCTCTAATGGGTCATACGCCACAAAAAAGAAAGTTCTCTACTCAACAAAAAAGATTGGAGGAGTCATGACCCTCCAACCATGAGAGAGTAACTTCCAGGCGATGAAAACCCTCTCTGAGGCACATTTCACCAGGAGTTGAAGTGTTATAACCGCTCTTCGGGATTTCACTTCACCAGAGTTGAAATGTAAACAAAATAAAAGCCCTCTTCGGAGGCCCATTTCACCAGGAGTTGAAGTGTTATAACCGCTCTTCGGGATTTCACTTCACCAGAGTTGAAATGTAAACAAAATAAAAGCCCTCTTCGGAGGCACATTTCGCCAGGAGTTGAAGTGTAGCAACCGCTCTTCGGAATTTCACTTCACCAAAGTTGAAATGCAAAAACAAAGACCTTCTTGAAAGCACACGTTTCACTGAGATTGAAATAAAACTTCCAAGTGTTGAAACGTAAAAAGGCTTTCTTCAAAGGCACAACTCTTTGGGGGTACACGTTTCACCAAGATTGAAATAAAACTTCCAAGTGTTGGAACGTGAGAAATCCCTCCTCAGAGGTACAACCCCCTCCCGGGGACACAATTAAGAAGAAAGACCTCTTCAGAAACCCACGTTTCACCGAGATTGAAATAAAACTTCCAAGTGTTGAAACGTGAAAAGGATTTCTAAGGCATAACTCTTTGGAGGTACACGTTTCACCGAGATTGAAATAAAACTTCCAAGTGTTGAAACGTGAAAAAATCCCTCCTTAGAGGTACAACTTTCTATATATAAAAAAAAAAAAAAAAAAATCCTCATCAAAAGCGTACTTTAACTTTCAAAGGAAAAGTAATTTGCCTACTATGGGAAATGATCGTAAAAAGAAAAGAAGTTAAAGTACCCTTCAGAGGTCCGCTTTACCACATAGAGGAATTCACTTGGTGAAATATGCACGTAAGCAAAAGAAAAAAGTGATTTCTTCGGACGACAAAGCGTAAAAACTTATACGAAGGGATTTGTACTCTATAAAATTTTTTTCTTTAAAGAATAAAATAATTATTCTTCAGCAAATAAGAGTGCAAGTCCCCTCGAAGTGTAAAATATTGCAGCAAGCTTAAGGTATGGGGGCAACATGGTATAGTAGTATAGATGCATCAGTAGAGTAATACTCAAGCAACATACCATAAGCCCGCTGCAACACTATATAAACAAACTTGTGCAAAAATAAATAGTAAATGCATTCTCAAATTCAAACAGAAGTTTGTACAAACGAAGAATCATTTTATTCAACTATAATGCAGATACAGGTTTTCAAAATAAAAGCGGGCGCCGGTACCCGCACAACTCTCGGCCAGTTCATACAAAAGGCAAAAAACTAAAATCTTCACTTTTTCTTCCCTCCTTTGGACCCTTTGCTCGGTCGAATAACCAGCTTTTCAGGTCGGCCAGTGGGTATAAGGGAAGTAGGAGAGGCAGGTGTAACCGGTTCAACTTCCGGCTCCTCTTCAGTGGCGGTGATTTTCTTCCCCCTCCTTTTTGATGTCCCACGCTTCTCTCTCCTTTGTGAGGAAGACTCACTCCCCGGAGTGACAAGTTTTGATAGAACAATGTCGTCAGAAGGAGTCCGTTCCGGGGAAATGTCACCTCCCTCAGGTCTCTCATCTTTCTGCTCTTGCGAAGTGATGGGATCATCCAAGCCGTGAAGAGCCTCTATTTGTTCCTCCTGTGATCCAGGTTGCGAGGCAGAAGGAGGCACCGCCTGAAGAGATGAAGGGAGGATGACCGGAGGAGTAGAAGTTTGAGCAGTGCTTGGTACTTTCTCTACAGAAGAAAAAAGGTTAAAGTCAGTAAAAAGAGGAGATAAGGGTTCACCAATGAAGTCAGTAAAGAGAGGAGATGAAGGCTCGTCAAGGTTGAGAAAATAGCCAAGGAGCTCGTGAAACTCATGAGAAATAAACGAGTAACCAGCTTGAGCAGAATTGACAGTAGCAAGATTAACAGTGAAATTACCTGGAGAAGCTGGTTTCCTGATATCGACTTCATAAGCTTGCGCATCAGCGCTCTCTTCACCCTCGTCTCCACCTTGTGTGCTTGTAATATCAGCGGTAACTTTGGTGGGAGATGCGAGATGGGAACTGGAACCAATAATGTCGACTTCAGACGAAGAAGGTGGCTGGACTAGAGTAGTTGAAGTGGTTTTCCCCAGCTGGTCCCCTTCCGTGACTTCGGTTCTTAGTTTGGCAAGTTGTTCCTTTCCCCTGGCGAGAGCAGCGCGAGCGTCTTCATCAAAATAATGCCTTTCCAGGGCTGGCTCGTCATAACCAGCACCTTCAGCACCAAGCATATCGAGGGCGGCCTCCCACACTTCAGCTAAAGTGATCTCATACTTGGGACCAAGAAAGGCGAGGCTTCCACGCCCCAAGACGCTATGCAAGTAGAAGTCGAATAATGTTGAGCCGAAGCTGTTTTTGGTCGCCTCATGAGACTCTTCGGCTGCGATTTTGCCGGCGACAGCCTCATCGTGCTCCCTTTCAGTTCTGGCAAGCTGAAGCTTAAGCATTTGTATCTCCGCCTCCTGGGAGTTGTTTTTCTTTCGAAGCTCAGCAATATCAGAGACATAGCCGTCACTGATTCTTTTTTGTACTTCAAGCCTGTCCTTAGCGTCTCTCTGACTGGCATGAGCATCTCTAACTTGTCTGAGAAGCACTTCTTCTTTTTGAGAGTATGAAGTAGAGGAAGCAGCAAGCTCATCTTTCAACTTCTCAACCTTTGCTTCGAGCTCCTCGTTGTAGGAAGTAATACTTCTCATTTCGGCGTCATGCTGCTCAAGGACCTTTTGCCACTCAGCCTTATCGTTCTCCATGGTGAGCATAGCCTCTAAGTTGGCACGGTTAACTCGTTGAAGCTCATCAACGAGCTTCTGCCAGTTTGACATCCTCTCGATATCAAGTTTAACGGCGTCAAGATTTCGTAGCATAGCAGGCTTGTCAATAGGGACTAGGTCGAGATCGAACCTCACACCCTTTAAACACCACTGCGGAAAACGACTTTGTAAAGTGGCTGGGCCCGGTCCCACTTGAAATTTAGGCCTACTTATTATTGTCTGGATGTCCTCCTTCCCAAGAGCAGGAGAGTCAGAAGTAATGTCAAGAGGGGCAGGGGCAGTAGGCTTTTCGGGAATAGTGGAAGTATGTCTCTCACCATGTCGGGCTCGTTTGCCTGAATCTTCAGTTACATGACCTTTTCCCCGGTCGTCGTAAGATTTCCTTTTGTGAGAGTCGTCACTCCTTTGCAGAGAATCATGGTAATCATCCCTATCCCTTCTGTCATGACGCTCTTCTGCATCCCTCCTTTCACGAGCCTTTCGAGCAGCCCTCTCTTCGTCAGACTCTCTATAAGAGGGAAAGTAACGCCGATAATCATATTGACCACGCCCCCCGTAGCGTTGGAAATCCTAATAATACGATCCGCCGCGTGTCATTGAAGAATCTGAAATAAGAAAAGATAAGCTTTAGAAATCTCTAAAGTATAAGAAGATAAGTGCATAAATGTGCTGGAAAATCCTTAGTTGTGTGTGAAGTGCAAGCTACTCGCGTTGGACTAACGAACCACTCCTCTGTTGGGGGGAAGTGATAGATTTCACTGTTGATGACAATTCTTGAGATGAAGGAGTAAGAGTCTGTTGGAGGGCAGATGTTGCTTCAATCGTCGGAGGTATAGCTTTACCATGAGCAGGGTCTTCTTTAAAGAGCTCTTGGGAAGTAATAATTATGTCGCTTAAATCCCCAAAGACGTCATCACCGGCATGCCCAACCTGATTCCCTCCATCATCTCCTTTGTCAGCACTCTCCCTGGTTTGGGAAAGGGGCTCCTCTTCTTCTTCAATAATGGGAGCAAGTGCGGGCTTTTCGGAGGGTCCCGTATCGTCTCTGGGAGTAGAGCACTTTACTAATAAGGTTTCTGCAGAAATTTCTCCTCGTATGTGCTCTTTAGTGGAGATCGGAAAATCAGGAGTTTTCACCGGAGAGTCAGGAACCTCCGTTGGAGCTTCACGAGGCCGAGTAAAGCGAGAGAGATGGAGGAGTCCGTATTGATGTAAAAGTTCATCGTTTAGCAGAAACTTTATGCTCCTCTCTTCTACCGGCACGGCACTTAATCTTTCAAAAATTTGCTTGAGACTTGGGTCCCTAGCAGGGGGTGGTAGTGCTAAAAACAGAGAAAGAATGAAATTAGCAGCTGAGAGTTCAGATCTCGAGAAAGTTTCAAAACGGAAAAAGTAGAGACAGGAAATCTTACTTCCCACTCTCCAGATGGCATAAAACCCTGGAGGGCAGCGAACGAAGAAAAACTGATTCAAAAATCCGTGAGCGCTTTCGGAGAGATCAGTAATAAGTTTGCGATTTCGAGCGCTTCTTACAACCACAATGGAGGGATGGTCTTTAGTTTTCGTGAATGAGCAAAAATAGCAGATCTCCTCGAAGCTTGGTAACCGATCCAAAACTCTCCTGAATAGAACACATAACCCCATCAAAATGGCATAGCCATTGGGGTGTAATTGGAATGGAGAGATAGACAACCGAAGCAGAAGCTGTTGGAGAAAGCCGTTAAAAGGAGGAATCGCCCCACTTAAGCACATTTGGCGATTGACTGCAACAAAGCCGTAGGGAGGATTGTCAGCAGTGTCATTTGGCCCCGGAAATAAGGTGTCAGCATCATCAATGCCAAACTGAATGCGCAGTTGGTTAAACACCCGCTGATTCAAAGTTGTGGGTGTTCTCTCCGGAGGGTTGTCTATAGGGATGGCTACTGGAAAGACATCTTCAGCCTGACCCATCGGCTCTTCTTGATGAGAGGTCATTCTACACAAGCAACTGGATGTTCAAATGCGAAGGTGCACGTTTCCTAAAAAGTGTGAAGTGTCGTGCAAAGCTAATAAAATAATAATAATAACAAGTAAAGATAACTGGAATTAAACTGGTTGACGATTGATTGACTATGGTAATTTCGGAACTTGTTATTTAAAGCTCAAGCACAATATTAATGCGGGCTGGTCAGTTTCAATTGACTAATCCAGTGCTGCTTTAATATTCCACTTGAAATTGGTAGCACTTCATTCACACGATTTATTTAAGTTAATTATATATCATTAACTAATCTGTCGTTCGATGTGGACAATCAATGACAGTATATTCGTCCCAGTTTTCTGTGAATGTTGTATTAACAGATTATTAGCTTACAAGTTGAAGTAATCAGTAAAAGAATGCAGCAGTATAGCAGTTCAGAGTCCATGCAATAATTCGGAGTTCAAACAAAATTTACAAGTACTAAGTCGAAAACGACTCAAGGATTCTTTGTACGGGTTAAGCTAAGTCGTTGGCTATTTAGGTGGCTCGACTACGACCTAAGGAAAGTGAGGCGAGTTAAGTTAGGTTACTCCAACTCTAAACCGCTGATGTTATAAGTCGGCAGCACTATGAGTCGTAAGTCAAAGAACAGGAGGAAGGCTCCAGATCAAAGCAATAAGAAACCTTCTAAGTTCTAACCCGGTCACGACTCATGGATTTTGTCGTAAAATTTGCTAAGTCGGATTAAAGTCGATAGTAAAGGCTACTGGGTCGCATGGAAGCCACTGAGTCGTACACGGCTTATAGTTTAAGTCGTGCACGGTTTAAGGGATAAGTCACGGGAAAGTAGCAAGTACTGAGTCGTGCACGGCTTATGGCTTAAGTCATTCACGACTTATAGCTTGAGTCGTTTGTGGTTTATGGCTAAAAGCATTAAGTCGTGTACGGTTGTGATTGCAAGGTATTTCAGAATCAGTGGCCGAAAAGCAAAACCAACTAAGTCGTGAGATCCTAAGTCGTTTCCTCAACCAATCAACCCCTTTCTAACCCGTTAACCCGTTAAGAACTTCCTCATCTCCTCCGAACCCACGGGCCAGTCAAATCAAGACATTGTAATTCATCATCTTCTCCTCACATCATCAGAAAGCACCCAAAAAACCAATTCGAATCGCTTCAAGTGTACGGCGAATCAAACGCGATGCTATAATCTAGAGGATCACAACAACAACGTAGCCAACAATGATCAGAATCGTTCACAACTCAAATCAAAGCCCAAGTGAGACATGCGGCGGTGATTTGGGAACAGGAAGCGAAAATTTGTGCCCTAGCAATGGACGTTGTTGGATTGAAGTTCGAAATCACTTACGCAATGTAGTGGAAAGGATGGATTGATGATCAATTAACTTGGATTCGCCTTCGAAAGGTTGAAAGGTCTCTAATGGCAGATGCGGCTCTGGGATAAGTAATAAGAAGTGAGAAAGAGGAGAAGCGACTCAAGCATTTTTATACCTGGAAATGTTGGGACTCGATTCGGCACGGGTCATGATGAGTCGAAGCACACGACTTACGACTTAAGCGTGTGCTTCGAGGGGCAAATGTTAACCCCGTTCCAGCATACGAGCTAAAAGGCCTACGAGTTAGAGGCGTCAACGGGTTAAGACTTGAAACGACCTACGACTTAAGGTGCCTAACGACTTAGGAGACCTCACAACTTAAGGAAAGGACCGACTCAAAGAATCCCCGACTCAACTATTATGCGACTCATGGGAGTTTCTAAACTCAGCGACTCACGACTTAAGGAGCCTAATAAGTTAAAGCATTAGCGACTCATTGAAAGGACGACTTAGGGAAAGTACCGACTCATTTGACCTGGCTCCGACTCATCAAAGACCGACTCATCTGATCACGACTCATCCACTTAAGGTCTTACCGACTCAACAGGCTAACGACTCAAGAAACCTACGACCTAAGGAACCTGGCGAGTTAAGGAGATTCTATGAGTTAAGGATGGCACGACTCAGGGAGGTTTACGACCCAAAAGATAAGTCGACGCACGACACAAGACTCAGAGGCAAGTTCAGAGTCATGCTGCAAAGGGGTGACTCGTAGATGACTCACGACTCATCATGAGTCGGTCACGACTCATCATGAGTCGGTCACGACTCATGACTTGACAGTTTCAGCCTAACATTTTGCCTATAAATACATGGCCATATTCAACATTTGGGGGGGGGACTTCCTAGGCGCCATTACTCTGCTGTTATCTCGACTTCAAGCAACACTCAAACAACACTTCTATCACTCCAATCACCAAAGACATTTCGACAAATCTCAAGAAGAAAAATAACTCATTCATCATGCATTCGAAGGATTCTTCTACATCGGGGTTTGAGATATTTGTCTAAGTGTGTTGTAATCAGAGTTGATTGTAAAGAATTGTAACTAATTCAGCAATAAAGAGCTTTAAAGTGGACGTAGGCTTGATCCTAAGCCGAACCACTATAAATACTGTGTCTTTTATAGCTTTCCTGTGATTTCTTTGCATATACTTTGTTCCCGTACCAACGGGTGGTGCTTTCACAATTTCCATCTATACACCGGGGTGTTAGCGTTTATTTTCTAGCGTTAACAGTCTACATACAAATACTTATTCAAATAGCCGAAATTGTTACATTAATTAAATTCCAGCATACTATCCACAATCGTGGGTAATACAAGCAAAACCATAAAAGGCACATAGGGAGAATCGATTTCCAACTAATGACTAGGCACTGGGGTATCACCTGTCACAGTACGTAGCCTAGATCACCGTACCGAGGATTACTCCAAATCCCCTGCAACACAAGACCGTGACTACAGCTTACTGGATAATCCCGAGTAAGATCATCTCACTGCTGGGATTAGCAACCGCACCACTAAGCCGAATAAAAAGGGACATCTAGACAGGGATGACCTTACCGAAATGGGTGCTGCCCACTTAGCCTTGCTGCATAACCCCTGATTTTCAGTCATTCCTGCTTGACGAGGCTCGAGGCTAAGCATTACCTTTTTAGAATATATCACTTAGAATGCTCACCGTCCACCTAACGATGTTCTGAAAGCATTCATCCATACAAGTCCGTCCCGGGTTCGAACAGAAACGAAGGCACTACTCCTACTACATCCATTTTGGAATCACCTCAGGATTAGTAGCAACTAGCCCTACACTTCACTGCTCCATATTTGAATCCAAACTCTTGTTTTCCACACGAAAACGTTCAAACTGAATCGAAGTGGTTTTTGAGAATTTAGTCCTGATCCCGGTCTCTTCGAAACGATCAGCGCATTGGCCAATACTGACAGTCGGTTATTTAACTAACAATTAACATTCACAAAAAACCATCCAACATAAATAGCTTCTCCAATTATTTATCAATCTCAAAATATCTTCAAAAGATATATTTCTACCTTTCAACCCTATGAAAACGGTTTTCAAACCACATTTTCTCATGGAATGAATTCCCAATATTTATTTCCACTGAAAACACCAAGTACAAATACTTTAGATTTTTAAAATAATTTAAAAACTCTTTATTATAAAATACACTTTAAACATTTAAATTTAAAAACTACTTTAATATTTTATTCAACATATATACTTTAAGAATATTTAAAATAAAGATACTTTACTAAATTTCCTCTTTTTAAAACATAATACCAAGTCACCTTTAAATAATTACTACTAAGACAAATTTGAAAAAAAATTCTTACTTTAAAATTTAAACATTTAAAAATAATAAATTTCTAAAACATGCATTTAAAACAACTTTAGAACTTTTAACTTATACTTAAAAATTTGCTTCGAAAACATATTTGGCTATCTAGGGAAATACACTTCTCTTTCACATCCATTAAAAATAAATCACTATTTATTTTTAAACCAATTTACCCAGTCCTTTAATAAATTCCGACCATAAATTTATTCTTCCAAATATCTACTGATATATTACTTCACTTTTATAAGCCCAGTTATAAATTTCTTAGTCCCAGCCTTCTTAAAATTCCAATTTCAAACACTTAAATCAATTTTCAAATTGATTTCCAAATTACTCCATTTTAGAATAAATTCCTTCACTTACTATTTACTTCAAAAGCCATTAACTTCAGATTTTTAATTTTTACTTATGATTTAAAATCTTTTAACTGAAAATACCAATTTCATATTTCCCAAATTCCTTCTTTATCCTTTCAAATAAATTTAAAATCTTGAATTGTTTAAAGTAAATTCTTTTATTCCTTTAAATAACATCACTTAAGTTGTAAAATTCATTATTACTCTGTATATTCAAAATCCCCTTTTCCATAATCGGAACTTACTTATTAGAATTTAAAATCACTTTCATTCTTATCCAGTTCGTTCTTAAATTTATTCAAATTCTCTATAATTATTTTACTTAAAAATTTACTCTTTTATTTTCTTTTCAAAAATCCAATTCTATATATTTTGATAACTCGGTGTACCGAAATATATTCAAGCAAACCATAGCATTCAGTATTCCAATTATCAATATAATTCATCACAGAATATCAAATATTCATAACACAAAATATTAAACAATCTAAATAATTTTGAGGAATCCAGTTAGATCTCTCCAACCTGTTTTCTTGCATTCACAGACATTAGCACAATATAAAATACCTATTCCACTTCAAGATCGAATATCATGGTATATGAGATTTATATAATATCCTCCGCTATTATGCGGTGCATAGGGTCTCATCTGCTATATAACGCGGGAAATTAATCACTCCAATACAATATACTTCTATATATATTATCACATCCAATCAATTCAATCATTCAACCAAATATTTAAATTTATTCATTTAAATTTAAATAGCAATCCAGAAGAGTGAGATTAACTCACCTTTGATTTTTGCTTGTAATCCACTTCCATCTCAGCTCGGTTTCTTCATGATTATAGACCTCGAATAAATATTTATATAATTCATTAATATTCGAAATAATCAAATAACAAATTTTTGTTTTGTAATTTTTAATTATCAAATGATTTTATTTTAAACCAATTTCTTTTAATAAACTTATTTAACTAACAATTAAATTTAAAACTGAATTTCCTTTTTAAAGATCTTTTAGTCACTAAGATAATTAATAAGCTAGTTAAACATTTTTTTCTTCAAATTCATTATTTAAAATAACTAGCAAATTAAAATAGGCATATGTATAATAGTTTCTTTTTAGCTTTATTTATATAAATATATTTTCTATTTATATATAAAAATATGCATTTATACCTTACTGTATATATAAATATCTATTGAACAAAACTTGTAAATGGAAAAATAGTTATTATATAAACCATACTGTACATTTAAATCTTATCTATCTATATAATTTTTGTTTAAACCATATACCTCAATTCTTACATCTACATGTTTATATGTACATTAAATCAAAATTAACTGGGAAAAAGATGATTCGAACCTCACTACTACACATCTCGGCATTGATCTTACTGCTCGATCGCAACCCTTGCTGAAGCTCATCCCGTCCTAGTCGCCGGTTATGGCCACCAACTTCGCTGAGTTCGGCGCCACTGCCTCGAAGTCGCAAGAACATCGCGACCTCATCGTGAATAGATTGAAGCGCCGGCTTGATCGAGCTCGCGACTCGATCATGCTGCCGCTCCTCGCGCGCGCGCATGCGCCTCCAGCTCTCGATCGTCGTCGATACTCTTACCCTAGCTTCCCAATCTCGTGACTCTGCCTCTTTCGAAATCGGGTTCGATCAACAGTTTCGATCGTGTCCACCATTTCTTGAACAAATTGGTTTTGCTTAATTAATTTTTTTTCAAACATTGATTTTAATTCCCTAGGATTCGACCATTATTCTTTCCTTTGAAGCCCTTTTCTTTATTTCATGCAATCCATCTTTGATCGGCTGTGTTATTAAAAGGTGAAAGAAAAAAAAATGGAAAAGATGTTTACGTGTTTGAATTGCTTTGCGTACAGGATATTCCTTGCAAAAAGAAGTTGTCTTGCTACAGTGACCATGAAATGAAAGCAAAAAGGTGATGAAAAAGAAGCGGCTGATGTGAATGGAAATCTCAGCTGAAGTGGACTAGTCAAACAAAGGATATATTATTATTTTAATTTAAATTCAAATCCAAATTGTCTCGAAACTACAATTCAAAATCTTGACTTCCTACCGAAGCATTCCACTTGGCGTTTATAATGTTAAACCCCTATTTCGAACACAATGGAAGAGGTTTGAGTCCTAATTCGATCGTATGGAGAAGATAGCTTTTTGGACCCAATTATTATATTGAATTTTCGATATAAATTCAGCGCGTTTACTTACCGTACGCCCAAACGATCATTCCAAACACAACGAAAATTGAAATCTGAAAATAATACAATATTACGGATCCAATGAAACTGGTTTCGTCGAAATTCGAGACTGTTCCTCGGAAGGCCATTTTTAAATATCAATTTAAACAATATATTTTCAAAACTTAACAAAGCACTTCGAAATTTAATTTTAACATTTTTACTATCTTCAGTACTATCAATATAAATTTCACAAGCCTTTAAAATATTTTGAACAAGCTCGAAATTCAAGATTAAATATTTTGCTCAATCTTCAATTATTGAATTGAATAATTATATTATTCAACAATTTGTTGTGTCTACATTCTGAATGGATAAACTCAAGTTTTCTCCATATTCAAAACCAATTTATAATTCAATTCCTATATTTAAAACCACTTACATATTCCAGATTCAATGCTGAAAAATCCGGGTCGTTACAGGATGGTTATCCCAAACATCCTTTAAGTTAATTGTATTTCCGTTGATATTTCACTTGGGTTGGAATTATTGATATAAGAATGTTAATCCTGACTTGAGTGTTTTGTATTTTGCTTTACGCTCGTGTCAGACTGAGTAGTTCGGCATTTGAGACTCACCTTTGGAGTTTGGAGCTTCGCTTGGAGATCCAACTATCGATTCAGCTTTCAGCTTTTCCAGTTGATTTGTTCAGAGAGGTCATCAGTTGTATTGGATACTTTAAGATATTCTATAGTATTTTATTTCAAACTCTGTTGTTTATATAGTAGCTTCATGGACTACTATTTATCTATTCTGCTGCATTATTATTATATTACTCTGTGTTTGTGATTCTGTGATTGATTTATTTACTGTATATGCTAAGTTTTGCCAAATTTAAATTAAGAATCTAATATTTTGAGCAGTTCAAGTCCGGCATGTGCGGGTGTGAATGGTTGAAAATAGCAGGTCGTTACATTATCCATTTCAAAACGACATAATAGGTGGCTATAATATTTTTCTTGGCGAAAAAAAATACCATTTTCAAGTTGTTTTATTTGTAAACCTAAAAAGAAATTTAATTCACCCATGCGAGACATTTCAAACTCGTTTTTCATAATATTTGGAAATTGAGTACAAAGATTTACGTTAGTTGAACCAAAAATAATATTGTCTACGTAAATTTGTACAATTAAAATGTCGTTATTTTCACGTTTAATAAATAAAGTCATATTGATTTTACCTATTAGGAAACTAGATGTAATTAAATGATTTTTAAGACATTCATACCAAACACCGGGGGCTTGTTTTAAACCATATAAGGCTTTTTATAGTTTAAAAACGTGATTGGGATATTTTTCGTGAACAAACAATGGAGATTGTTTAACATATACATTTCCTTTTGATAAAACCATTTAAAAAAGCACTTTTGACATCCATTTGAAATAATTTAAAATTATGATGACTTGCAAAAGCAAGTAATGTACGTATGGCCTCGAGTCTTTCTACTGGAGCAAAATTTTCATCGTAGTTGATACCTTCTTCTTGATTATAACCTTGGGCGACTAGGCGTGCTTTATTTCTAACTATATTTCCGTTTTCATCTGCTTTGTTTTTAAATACCCACTTTGTTCCAATAACCGATTGATTTTCTGGTCTTGATACTAATTCCCAAACATTATTACGTTCAAATTGATTTAATTCTTCTTGCATAGCTATTATCCAAAAATTATAGTTTGAAGCTTCTTTATTATTTTTTGGTTCAAAATTTGACACAAATGCTATGTGACTTATTTGGTTAAGTTGATCTAGATACTCTAGAGTTAAGATCTCCAATGATATTATCTTTTGGATGATCTTTTAGTATTCTAGGAGATGACACTAAAGTATTATTTTGTGCATTTGTCTCATTACTAGAAGAGTTTGTTGTATTTGGAATTATTTCTTCTTCGTCGTCATTATTATGATGGTTAAGAAAATTTTCATCAAATGAAACATGTAAACTTTCTTCAATCATGTTTGACGTTTATTAAAAATTCTATATGCTTTGCTACGAACCGAATATCCAACAAAGATTCCTTCGTCGGTCTTTGGGTCGAATTTTCCCAAATTATCTTTTGTATTTAGTATAAAACATTTTGATCCGAAATTTTTAAAGTACGATACTTTAGGTTTTCTTCCAAAAAATATTTCAAAACAAGTATGTTTAGTCATAGGTCGTATGGTTACTCGATTCAAAACATAACAAGTCGTAGCAATAGCTTCAGCCAAAAATGTTTTGGCAACCCACTACTACTTAATAGTGTTCGTGCACATTCTTGTAACGTACGATATTTTTTTTCTACTACACTATTTTGTTGAGGTGTGTGGGGAAAAGAAAAATTATGACTTATGTCCCTTTTATTACAAAAATTAGTAAAAAGATCATTTTCGAATTCTCCGCCATGATCACTTCGAATATTCTTAATTTTCAAATCCATTTGAGTTTTAATTCTTTTAGCAAAAATTTTAAACATAGAAAAGGTGTCACTTTTATGTTTTAAAAATAAAGTCCTTGTATATCTTGAAAAATCATCAACTATTACGAAAACATATTTATTGTGATTTATAGATCGTACTTGAGTTGGACCAAATAAATGTAAATGTAATAATTCTAATGGTTGTTTTGTAGAAATATTGTTTTTAGATTCTAAAGGGCTTTTCATTAGTTTTCCAAATTGACAATAGTCGCATAAATTTTCTACTTTATAATTTCTTTTAGGTAAACCTCTAACTAGCTCATATTTAGCTAATTTATTAATATTTTTAAAATTAATATGACAAATTCGTTTATGCCACAACCATGTATCGTCATGTTTTTGACAGTTAAACATAAATTTGAATTTCGATTTATATTCATATTTAAGACATAAATACTTTTGTTTCTAAAACCCTCAAAGATAAGTTGTTTGTTATGGTCGAAAATATTACATCTATCTTTTTCAAAATTGTTTTGAAATCATTTATCGCATAATTGACTAATGCTAAGTAGATTGTGTTTTAAATTTTCTACTAACAAAGCATTTGTAATAATAGGAGAGTTAGAAATACCAGAGTTGATGACTTCTCCAATGCCAACGACGTATCCTTTTTAGTTATCTCCAAAAGTTACCGTTCCACCATCGATGTATGTTATATTTGACAACATTTTTGAGTTTTCGGTCATATGCTTGGAGCATCCACTATCAAGTATCCATTTCTCCTTATTTTTTATTTTGGGTACCTGTAAAATAAAAGATGATTTAGTTGGTACCCATATACTTTGTTAGGGTCCTAGATGTTAGGAGGAGTAGGTAGCCATACCCAAGAAGGTTTGGTACCTTCATGAACATAATTTTTATTATAGACTACGTTATCTAAAAAATTATTAATATGTTTTTGTCCAATCAAATTAATATTTGTCTTAGGAATCCAAATTTTTATATTTTTGGTATTCGTATTAGACTTAGGTGATTTTTTAGTCTTTTGATAGATAAAACTATATTTCTTAATATTATTCCTTTTTTGTTTAGGAGTATTTTTAAATCCTATTCCATTTCTGTTACCTGACGGTTTTGAAGTATTAATAAGATTTTCCAAATCTTGTTTTCCTTTATTAAATTTTGAAACATTATTTGTAATTTCATCTAGTTTTTCTTTTAATTCAAAATTTCCAATTTTCATTGTTTCTATATTACTTTTCTAGTTGATATTTTCTTTTAACAATTTATCCTTTTCTAGTTTAACTTTTTCGAAATCATTAGACATAGTCTCATTTTCAACTAAACTATTTTAATTTTTTCTTGAAAAATTCTAGTTCCTCCTCTAAAATAGTTTTTTCATCTTTTAACATTTCTATTTCAAGTTCTAATCTATTTATTTTGGCCATGTGTTCTTTATTCAATATTTTAATTTTTCTAAATTTATCGTCTAATTCCATGCTAAGTTCTAATAATTCATCACAGTTAAGTTCGAGACATACCTCATAAGTTTGTGCCATAAATCATACATTAGCTTATTCTCCATCACTATCTCCGTTACTGTCTGATGATGATGAAGAATCTGTGTCATCCCATATTACTTTGAAAGCTTTCTTCTTTTTGAATTTTTCAAATTTGTTCTTCTTTTTATCATTGTTGAGCTTGGGACAATCTTTCTTCATATGTCCAAATGATCTCATTCATAGCATTTGATTGACGTTGATTTGTTGAGCTTGATTTTCCTCCTTTTTGAAATCCATTTTCCTAAACTTCTTGAATTTGTTGTATTTTTTGGCAATAAATACAATTTCTTCTTCGTCTAACTCGGAGTCTTCATTTATTGCTATGTTTTTCTTTTTCGAATTTCCTTTTTTTGCCTGTAAATTAGCTTCATAGGACATTGAATTTCCTATCAATTCTTCAACTAAGAGTGTTGAGAGATCATTAGCTTCTTCGTAGCTAATGTTTTTCTTTTCCATTCTGGAGTTAAAGAATTGAGTATTCTAGATATTAAGTCAAAATTTGTGAATTTGACTCCATGTGCCATTAAATCGTGTTGAATGGTTTGGAATCTAGAGTATATGTCTACTATAGATTCATTTTGTTTCATTTTAAGTGATGAAAATTGATTTTGTAAAATTGAAATTTTAGTTTGTTTAACTTTATTTGTGCCTTCGTGTGTAACTTGTAAGGTACGCCAAATATCATATGCAATGTTACATAACATGACACGTGAAAATTCGTTCTTATCTAATGAACAAAATAGAATATTCATAGCTTTGGCTTTATTAGAAGCTACGTCTTTTGTGCATGATTCCATATGTTCATAGTAGTGTCAGGTGCTTCATATTTATTTTGAGTGGCTGACCAAATTTCTAATCCATTAGCTTCCAAAAAATTTCTCCAACGTGCTGACCAATGTGCATAGTTACAACCATTAAAAAGTGGGGGTCGTGTTGTGGATTGACCTTCTTGAAAAATACATGCCATATTAAAGTGACTCTAAAATGTGTTACTGTACTTTGATCAAACCGTGCTCTAATACTAATTGAAAGTCTACATGGTGGATTGTGTAGTGTATACGCAAGTATATGTGATAAAATATATGATGCAACTAAAATAATATTAATCTAAGTAAATATAGAATAAGCACACCAGGATTTTATACTGGTTCGGACCTTCCATCCTACGTCCAGTCTCGAAGCTCCCCTTCAGAATTCGACTATCAAACACCCTCGCTTCTCCCGGAGGAATAAGCTTGGTTACCATAAGTTGTTCTCATCAAATGTGTGTTCTAGTATTATACAGATGTTGACTAATCAGTACAATTTCTTCGAATATATATCTAAAGAGTATTGTCTATTAAGAACTGTATATATGGAAGAGTGAATACAAATATAGATTGCTAGAGTGTAAAGATCAAAAATATATAATATATTATAGAATTAGGGAGCGTAAGTGAGTAATTTGAGTTCTTCTTGATTCTTGATACTATTTATAGTTGTAGATAGATATCTTGAGTTGTTGCATCCGTTAACGAGTGTTCTACAATTGCTTCTCTTAATGATGAAGAGTTGCAGTGAAGAGAAGCGGAGAAGTCCATTCGAATGTGGCAGTTGAAGTTCTTATTTGAAATCCGAGTTTGAAATCAGACGTCTATGATATGTTTTAGATGTTTGATACAATTTGTATTTTTGAATATAGTAGTAGATCAGAAATCTGAGTGCAATTGCCAGACGTCTGGTTCAGCCTGTCTTTTGTTCCAGAGAACTACTTCAAACGTATGGCTTGTGCATCCAGACGTCTGATGTTGTGCATATCAGTTTTGTGCTCTTTCTCTTATGCTTCTTTGTTCCTGTCGACTTGTAGTCTCTTGTTGTGTCTATTGAGCCTTGTTCGTACCTTTCTAGTGATGTTGTTCTAGCAAGTACCTGTGTATATAAATATATATGAATAATCGATTTCTATTGTATAGTTGTTATCGTCGAAACCGTAGATTTGATTTCCTAACAACATTTACCTCACTTTGGGAATTTTGAGTACGAAATCCTTTTAAGAAGAGAAGAATGTAAGAAGCTATATTTTAACGATTGAATATTTAAATAATTAATTTAATTATTGAATCGCTAATTAATTGAAGGTCCACAATCTGAATTTTCTCATAGGGTCAATCAGGACTCAAAACCACTTCCATTGAGTCCAAATCGATGTTGCAAATCAAAACGAAAATTATTATGCTTAAGACATGAATTTTTTATGATTTACGCGTGATTATACGTATTTCGCAATAATACGTGTGTAGTCGGGTCTAGTGCAATCTAGATTGACACTTAAGTTTTTGGGACGAGGACATTATTCTAAGACATATAGTGAAAGAAATTTTGGAATTGGGTTATCCAATGGCCAAAACAACCTCGAAATGTATGAAGTTATCATGCCAGAGTTCCATCTCGAATGGGAACGAGATTGATACCATCAGAATCGGGATAACGATGTGATGTATATCAACAAATTTTATGGAAATTCGATGTACCATGTGGTCGTACTAACTCAAAGTGTGTGGTAATTTATTTAAGAGACTAAATAAAAACATATTCTTCAGTGTGTATACACACACGTACCTCCCACACACATGACTTTTCACCAACTCACTTTTCTTTCGATCCTTTTATTCTTAATGGGTTTTGTTAATGGTTTTCGAGTCCACCATGGTTCCTAGAGCTATGGATTTTGTTAGACATCGAGGATGGATCCATTAAACTCGTAGAGAGGAGATAGTCGAATCTATATTAGTTTTAGCATTTGCGGCAATGAAAGGGGATATCGACATAGTTATGCTGCCAAGTAGGGTTGGATTTTTGACTTTGATAGAGGATGTGTTACATAAAGCAGAGAGCACCGTCGTGTTTCTTTTGGCGATGTGCATCTTCCTACGCCAAAAACTTGACCTTAGGTCTACTCAAGTGAAATGTGACATCGCGAAGCTAAGAGGGATGATAGAATCGAATCTATATTAGTTTAGCATATGGAATAATGTAAGGGGATGTTGATGTAGTTAAGTTGATGGCTAGGTTTGGGTTTTGATGTTGATGAAAGAGGTGTTATACGAAGTAGAGAGCACCATCATGTTTCTCTTGGTTGTGCACATTTTCCTACACCAACCGCCTGATGTGCAGTAGCGTAGAGGGATGTTGATGTAGTTGAGCTGACAGATAGGGTTGAATTTTGACATTGATGGAGGATGTGTTACACAAAGCAAAGAACACCATCGTGTCTTTCTTAGTCGTGCGCATCTTCCTACACAAATCGCCTAAGCTTAGGCCTACTCGAGTGGAATGTTACATCGTAAAGCTGAAGTGGGATGAGCAAGTCGCGATCTAACAAGTAGAGCCAAAGTTAACGCAGTAGGAACTGTGGTAGAGAGCGCACAAAGAGGAGAGAATGAATGATGAGGTAATTAGTATAGTGTAGATGAAAAATTCGAGGAGAGAAGCGCACGATCTTGGATTTCTGCATATTTATGCATAAGAAATTGATTTTAGGGAAGATAAATTAGAGGTGAAACGACCCGCAAATCCGCACCCCTTGAGTCAACACTATTCTACATAAATCAACTCAAGGTGTACAGAAATACGAACGATTTGGGTTAAAGAAGAAGAGGCAGAAGAAGAACATAGGAAACAACAACAGAATCTAACCATCGCAGTGGAATAAAATATAATAGATAATAAATAATCTTTACTCAAAAAGAAAATATATCTGTTTACATATTACATCATCAGAGTACATCAGTCACAGTTCAACATCAATAACATACAACTGGATACGCAGCTACTCAACACAGCGGAATATATATAATAAACAAGTACGAAAGAACATATCGTCATCCAGCTCGTCTCCTGCTCCACAACATCATACCCTGTATCCTATAATACTCGATCTGACCCGAGCATTACAGTTAAATAACACCCGAGTCAGTCTGGATATACCAGCGTGAGAAAATCACAATCAATTGATTATTAAAGTTTCAAAAAACTTTTGAAAACAAAAGCATCTCGTAAGACCACGCCACAAATAAACATGTCGGGTTTTTACCTTCCGATAGCTAAAACACTTTTTATTAAAATCCTCTGATTTTATAATAGTGTCTATAGAAAGTAAAATATAATCTAGCTGAAATGCTTGCATCTCACGTTTCAGCAATAGTTGGACACAATCAAAACCGTACGGGCGCGTAGGGAAAATGGATTTCCAACTAATGACTAGGCACTGGGGTACCACCTGTCACGGTACCTGGTCTAGATCAGCATATCGAGGACCCACCCTAAGACCTCTACAACACAAGGCCAGAACCATCCCTTACTGGATAGTCCTGAGCAAGATCACCCCATGGTTGGGATCAGTAACCGCCCACTAAGCCGAAATAAAAAGGGACATCTAGACAGGGATGACCTTACTCTCAAGTGGGGGCTACCCACGAAGCCTTACTGCATAACCCCTGATTTCCAGTCATTCTCGGTTGATGAAGCTTGAGGCTAAGAGTTACCTTTTTAGAACATATCCCTTAGAATTCTCATCGCCCACCTGACGATGTTCCGAAAGCATTCATCCATACAAGTTCGTCCCGGGTTCGAACGGAACCGAAGGCACTATTCCTACTACATCCATTTTTGAAATATCCTCAGCATTAGTAGCGACTATCCCTTGCACTTCACTGTTCCATCTTCGACTCCAAACTCGTTTTCGCACGAAAACGTACAAACCGGATCGAAGTGGTTTTCGAGAAATAAATCTCGATCCCTGTCTCTTAGAAACGATCAACACATTTGTCCAATATTGATAATCGGTGATTTAACTATCAATTAATATTCACAACATCCATCATATAATAAATAATTTCCTAAAATTATTTTTTCATCTCAAAATATCTTCATAAGATATATTTTCACTTTTCAAACCCCTTTGAAAAACAGTTTTCAAACTATCTTCCTTTCTCAGAATAAATTCCAAGTATTTCTATTTTCACTGGAATCATCAAGCACAAAACTTTAGATTTTTAAAATAATTTTAAATGCTTGACTTTGAAATATACTTAAAAACATTTAAGTTAAAAACTACTTCAATAATTGGGTTAAAAATACATACTATATAAATATTTGAAAATAAGGTTACTTTATAAAATATAAACTAAGGTTTTACTCTTAAAAACAAAATACCAGTCACCTTTTAATTAATTACTGCGATAATAGATCTGAAAAATATTTACTTTAGAATTTAGATAATTAGAAATAATAAATTCCTAAAACATGCATTTTAAAACAACGTTAAAACTTTTTATCTTATATTTAAAATTTACTTTGAACGTACTTAGCTATCCAGAGAAATATACTTCTCTTCACATTCTTCTTTAATTTCAAAATTCAAACACTTGAATCAATTTCCAAATTGATTTCCAATTTACTTCCTTTTATTCCAAAATCCATCAATTTCAGATTTTATTCCTTAATTTTGATTCAAAATACTTTTAATTGAAAAAATCTATTTTAGATTTCTCAATTTACTTCTTAATCCTTTTAATAAGTTTAAACTTTTTAATTTTTAAAATAATTCTTTATTCCATTAAAATTATATCACTTAATTTTGAAAATTCGTTAATTTCTGTTTATTTCAAAATCTTGTTTCTTTCATACTCGAAGTTATTTATTATTATTTTCATATTACTTCTATTTCTTTTCAATTCATTCTTGATTTATTCAAATTTTCTATAATTATTTCGCTTACAAATTTACTTCCTTTTATTTTCTTCCAAAATCTAATTTATATATTTTTGGTAATTCATTTTACCCAAATATATCCAATCAAACCATAACATTCAATATTCCAATATAATTCATCATAGAATATCAAATAATCACAACAAAGAATATTAAATAATAAATGTTGAGGGATCCAGTTGGATCCCTCCAACCTGTTCCCTACATCCACAGAAGTTAGCACAATATAAATCAAACATTCCAAGATGTAATATATACTATAATATAGCACATCAATCAATTCAACCATTCAAACAATTATCTAAATTTAATCATTTAAATTTAAATTTAATTGAGTGAGATTAACTCACCTTTGATTTTAATATACAACCTGATCCAACCCAGCTTGTTCTCTTCACGATTTCAGACCTTGAGTAATAATTTATATGATTTATTAATATGCGAAATATAAATCAACCCTTAATTACCATTTAATAATTCAATTAAATTTCGAACAAATTTACCTTTATTAAATCCTTTAGTAACAAATATGGTTTAGATAGGTCAATTTACATGATTTAATTTCTATAATACGTTATTATAAAATAGATTAGTTAAGTCATATTTATTTTATTTACGAACTATATATTTATAGAAATCCATATAGGCTTCATAAAAATCTAATTCATATAAATTTCCAAACACACATTTTAATTATTATTATTTTTAAACCAATTCCTTTCCTTATAAAATCTTTTAGTAAAAAAAAAATCAAATAAATTAATTAAACAAATTTATCACTTTAAAAACAATTAGTAAATTTTAAAATGTATATATATGTATTATTATTATGTTCTTCTTCTTTGAAACTTCTTAATTGTATAGAATAAAAAAAAAATCTAATTCTTATATAAACTTTAAAATATGTTAAAATTCTTATTTTTTTTCAAACCCATTATATAAAATGAATTGAATAACATAAACAGTAATTTTATTACTGTAAATTCTTCCTTTAGCACATAGATATAGTTAAATTGTATAGATAAAATAAATGATTAAATATATAGTAGAAAAACAAACATAACTGCTTTATACCTTACAGGAAAATGCGAACCAAGTCTCTAGCCGTCATCGCGTTAGGGCTCGAACGAGCCACCATCTAAAGCCTCGTGAACCATTCATGCAACTGACCCACCGCGAGGCCTTCTGCCTTGTTCGCGAGCGACACCACTCTACACAACGACTGCCGCTTCCAGATCAATCAACCATAGCCCGACTTCGAGTCACGACTTACCCTCCAACAGTGCGCGCGATGACTCACGAAACCCCCAACCAAACCGAGCTATTCCAGCTTCAAGGGTTGCGGCACGAACGCTAAGCCCTAAATTCACACTCTTGAGTTTGATGTTGGTAAGCAGAAGGAAAGATTCGTGGGTTCGAACGAAAGAATTTGAACGAATTGATTCTGCCGGCTTGATTAAAACGAGGGCGGCCATTATTCTTTTTTTCTTAAGAGATCGAACTGAATTTTTTTGGCCAATTTATCTAAGTGGAAATGAATCTGAAGAGAGGGGAAAAGAAGCTTGCGTTAGAAGCTAGAAGAGTGAGGCTTCTATGAAAAGGTTTGACTATGTAAATTAAAGTTAATTAATTCTTCTATGCATTTACGGATTGTACGATCAAACGGTAACTTCGAACGCTGCGAAAATTGAAATCCGATAATAATATAATATTACGGATCCAATGGAACTGGTTTCGTCAAATTCTGAGACCGTGCCTCGGAAAGTTATTTTTAAATTCAATTTAAGTGATATTAAATTTCAAAACTTAACAAACCATTCTTAAATTTGATTTCAACACTTCTACTCTCTTCAGTATTATCAATATAACTTTTATAAGCCTTCAAATTATTTTTAACGGGCTTAAAATTCCAGATTTAACATTTAACCCAACTTCAACTTATTTAATTTAATAATTTAATTATCAAATAATTGTGATATTCGTGACTCAAATTAAAATTACTCCATTGAATACTTAAAATCAATTAAATATTCCGATTTTAAATGCTCGAAAATTTCGGGTCGTCACAAGAGGTTAAATTAAGGTAAATAATGAATTAATTATTTTAATTAATCTCTTTTCAAATGTAATTCATATCTTTTGCGTATGTGGTACGATCGTGACG
This sequence comes from Allium cepa, assembly GCA_030765085.1. Taxonomy (NCBI): domain Eukaryota; kingdom Viridiplantae; phylum Streptophyta; class Magnoliopsida; order Asparagales; family Amaryllidaceae; genus Allium; species Allium cepa. Next base: position 34,230,469 of record CM060929.1, read on the forward strand.
TGGTGCACTTATAGGGAGATAATCTACGACATGGTATAGGATTGGACTGGATTTGTATACTTGAGAAATTACAACTTAGGTGAGAGGGATTAATACTCTGAATTGTAGTATAAATTCCTATAGTTAAATATATTGAAAACATTACCTTAATAAGGTAGAGTAATATAAATATGTAATTATTCCTCTATTTGATTGGATTGGTTTGAGAAGATATTTGGGATGGTTGATTAAGATATTTTGTGTACATGAATATACATATATTTATATATAAACATAGTGTCCTATAAGTATTAAATAAAGCTGGATAAGTTGATATTAATTGATAACACAGTTATAATTAACTAAACTCCAATATTGTTTTTATATTAGTGATAGAAATACTGTTATACATTTCATTACTAATCAGAAGTTAAGAATATGACTTTTAAAATAAGCTATAAGGCTAAATTAATGGTTTTGGCAAGTTAAACTTATTTTAAAATGGATTTATAATTTATTTGGTCTTCATAATGGTTTATTATTATGTAATTCAATAATTAACCAACTAATGAATATATATAAAGGAGATATAAAATTTAGTAAATTATAAAGATTTATTGTATAATTTAATTGGGTTTAGTTAATGTTATAAAATCTTGTATATTATTGTAATGTGATTTATTAACTTTAAACCTTGAAAATAGTTTGTGATAGATATGCGTGGACACACACACACATATATGAATTAATACATGAGCAACGTAATATTTTATGGCCCTGTTTATAGCTAAACTTAGTTCTAATAAAAGGATTAAGTTATTTAAGCAATAACATGATGGATATGCAAGTATATTGTTTTATAAAATAAGTTTGAGACCTTTATAAAATAATATGAAGAGATATCGTTGGAATAAATATAAATAATACGCTTGTTAATTTAATTTATTACTTAAGATGCGTTTGGTTGAATTGGATGTTAGGATTTATAGGAGTTGTTTAATGATGTGAATTGGTTAATTTGTAGATATGGTTGGATAGGACCGCTTCCAAGCAATGGTGGCCTAGGCAGTGAGAATTAAAAGGGGGATGCTCTTCCAGTTCTGGATGCAAGTTGGCATGAGGCTTTGACATGGCTTTAGGAAGACTTTGGGCTACTCGAGAAAGTGAAATGCAAGGCGAAGCTCAGGAATTAGACGCAATGTGAAGTAATTGGTTGCACAGTCACATCTTTTGTGAATATGATTAAGATGAGTAAGTCTGTATCTCTTGGCTTTGACCTTGGGTGTATATGTTTTGATAAGCGGCATCAGTCCTATGTTTGTGACCATACCCAGTATTGTTCTTATATTAGTGGCCATATATATTATTGGTCTCTTACTTGTAACCACACGTACAAATAGATAATGATGTGATATTGGTCTTCATTCAAGGTAGGCATATATAACTATATGATGTTATATTTGATCTAGACATATATCTATATGGAATCAATGTACCTTTGTGGACTCAATAGCATAGTATAAGGGATATGACTATCGTTCTCTTTATGATAGAGGCATAAACAAGTTATTAGGGAAATTCATAATGATGACCATGAAAGGGGAGATGATGATAATCATCTACTAGTGGATCATATATCATTTATGCTCAACATGGGTAAGGCGAGATCCATGTAGGTCTTAGGTATATAGAGTAGATCACATATCATCTATGCTTGATGTGGGATACAATAAGTTCTACATGAGTCCTCACACTGGATGCGACTCTAAGTCTATGATATAGTTCGGTACTGACGTTATTTATTTCAGGGACAAGGTTTCAAGTATATATAGCTTGTCATGTATTGCCTATGCTCGATGAGCGAAGTGAGATTTACACGAGTCCGATCACATTGGAGGCAGCTCCGGATTACAATTCGGTATTGACTTTATTCACTTGGACCCTCGATGGGAGTCATTGGATCATGTTAGATGATTGTAGCAGACACGACAGATAAGTAATGATGGGTTTTAATCTATATTCTCTATTTGTCTCTTATCATTATGATTGTGCATGTTATAATTAGTTGGTTTATTATTATTATATATTATTTGTTGGACTTCTATTATGATATCTATATTACCTTACCTTTGTATGTTGGGTTATCTTTATCATGGCATGCTATAATGTATCAGTCACATTATATTAGTTGTGATGAATCATTGATTACAGGTGTAGAATGTGTAATGGAATGATTCCATATCTTTTGGAGGAGTTTACTTTACTTGTTTATTGGTAGTCTTAATCATTTTTGAGCTATGTTTGTAGAAAGGATTACCTATACTTTAGTGGTTTCCTATTTGTTTGTATATTATTTTGATAGATATTATTTTGAGATAGTTTCCCTCACATCAGGCTTTGTGCCTGACCCACATTTTTTCTTTGTTTTTTATGTCATGACAACTCTAGGGTACTTGATTCAGTAGGTTAGGGGCCATGTGCTTTTAGGGATAGGATTTCAGGATAAGTGGAACAATTTAGACGCAATGTCAATATTTGGATATGTATAGTTTAGATTTTAGTAGTACATGATAGATGTATTATTTGTAAATGGGACTTGTTAGTGTTAACCCAGTTTCCTCTACGAGTTAGAGTCTACGACTTAAGGCCTTCACGGGTTAAGGAATCTACGAGTTAAGGAATCTACGAGTTAAGGAGTCTACGACTTAAGGCCTTCACGGGTTAAGGAATCTACGAGTTAAGGAGTCTACGACTTAAGGCCTTCACAACCTAAGAACATTACGGCCTGACGACCTAAGGTTGGCATAATCTTACTAGTTAAGGATGACACGACTTAAGGAAGTTTACGACTTAAGTCATTACAACCTAAATGACCTAAGGGAGTAACGGTCCAACAACTTAAAGGAACTATGACTTAACGACTCGAGGGACGAGGAGTTAAGACGACTACGCCTAAGTCGTGACCGACTTACGACCTTTACTAGGTCGTTCACGACCTAAGGCCACAGAGGCAAATTCAATACTGCACCATGACTCGTTAACTCCAGTTAAGCCATAAGCCGAGGATCAGTTTGGGTCGGTCACGACCTACGACATATGGTAAGTCGTACACGACTTAAGACTATGGTAAGTCGTACACGAGAATCAGTTCAATGCCGCATCACTTATGAGAGGACAGGTTAACTCATTTGCGACTTAGGACTTGTGATATATCTAGGGTTCAGCAAGGATGCCTTTAAGAAGTCTGGACCCAGCATTTAAGTGACAACTGACCCACGACTTAGTTTAAGTTGTCCACGACTCAACTTAGGTCGGTTACGACTTAGGACTTGGTAATGTTTCCTGCCTAGAATTGCCTATAAATACGACCCTAGCTCCAACTAGAAGAGGACTTTTTGGCTGATTTCCTTCAAACACCGTTACTCTGCTGCATTCCAAACTAATCCAATCCAACACTTGAAGCTCTCAAGATATTAAGAACGCTACAAACAACTTCAAGAAGAGATCACATACATCCAACATGGATTCGAAAACTCTCATCTTCATCGAAGTTTAAGCTACTTGTTCTAAGTCTCTTGTAATTCAAAGTGTATTGTATTTGGGAAGAATTGTATCAGCTTGTAACGAGATTATTAATAAAAGTACTTAAAGTGGACGTAGGCTATACCCTAAAGCCGAACCACTATAAAATTGTTGTTGTTTACCGCTTTTCTACTATTATCTGCTTGTAATCTGTTCCCGAGTCGTCGGGTGGTGCTTTCACAACTACAACTCATACATCGGGGTGTTAGCATTCAAATTTAAGCGTTAACATTTTTGGTGCTTTCACTGAGAATTGAACTCAGGCAAGTTATCATCATTGCTTCACAGAGGTTTGTAGAGAGAATTTCCCTGAAAACCAGAAGTCTATCCGATCTGGGAATATTCAAGAGGGAACCTCCGCTTCCCCTGTACCTAATCAACCCATTCCGTCTGCTGGGGTTACGAAAGCAGAGTTGGATGCTGTAATATTAGGACTGAACCAGCAGATAAACGCCCAGAATGCACAATTAGAAGCTCAGAGTGCCCAAAATGCTCTAATTCTGAATAAGCTGAATGATTTGCTTAGGGCAAATAATCAACCGGCTGGTAATGGAAGGAATTATGCTGGCAACATTCATGATGCTAATGAGAGGAATGCTCCAGAAAGGGCTGCCAGTCCCTTTGAGCAAACGCTTCCTGAGGTTGGTGGATCTGGAACTCGACATGATGAGGAGTATCTTTCTGGAATGGTCCGGCAAATCATGAGAGAAAGTATGCAAAGGGTTGAAGATGAGAAAGAATGGGGTTTCGCCCCAAGTAAAACTCCATTTACTGAGAAAATCTTAAAGGCAGAGTTTCCAAGGAAGTTTGTCCCTCCAACTATCCCAGCTTACAAAGGGACAAGTGATCCGAATGAATTCTTGTATAGATATGATTGGCACATGATAGGTGCCAGGGCCTCAGACGAGATAAAGTGCCGATATTTCCCCGTATACCTTGAAGGTGTGGCTCTACTGTGGTTCACCAAGTTGCCAGTCCGATCTATTGATCAGTTTTCAGACTTGACCCGAAAGTTCAAGGAACAGTTTAGACTATATGCTTCAAAGGCCAAAGACATCATGTCATTGTCAAGTATAGAACAGAATCCTGGTGAATCTATCAGATCTTTCTTGAACCGCTTTAATATAGCGCTGGCAGAGGTGGACAATGCTGAACCGCGAATGATATTGACTTATCTGATGAGGGCTATTGATAAGTCGAGCGAATTTGGGAAATGGTTAAACATGAAGGAGCCAACCTCCCTCGAAAAATTCTACAAAAAGGCAGATGAATTCATAAGCCTGGAAAGCCGTCCTATACCGGTGAAGACAGTGTCGGAGAAAGCTGAAGATAACACTGTTGCTCCACGCAAGAATGAATCTGTAGGGCAAAAAAGGGAAAATAGCAATGGGAAGAAACAGAGTAATCCGAAGAAGCCCCGATCCTTCAAACCATCGGAGTATACTCCTTTATCAGACACGCCGGAGCATATCTACCTTGCCATTAAAGATTCTGTTGACCTCCCTAAACCTATCCCTTTGAGGACCGGAAAAAAGGCTATACAAAGTGGGAAGTTCTGCCGCTTCCATAATCAACCCGGTCATGAGACCGATGAATGCCGCCAGCTGAAAAATCTGATTGAAGAATTGCTAAGAGAAAACAAGCTGCAGCAATTCGTGAAAAAGAATAGCAGCAATCCTGCATCGTCAAGTCAGGGGCAACAGGCTCCTGTTCATCAGCCTAGGATAGGTGACAAAGCTACGGGGCATGAATCTGGAAGGCCCATCATCAATGTCGTTACAGGAGGACCTCACCCAGCTGGCAAGAGCTGGGGTGAGATGGAGAGATATGCCAGGGCTTTGAAATATGTTCCAGCCGAAGAAGACGTCTTTGTTTTAGAAGACACTATGCCCCTGAAACAACAGAAAACTTTCAGTGATGATATTATTTTCAGAGCCAGAGATTCCTCAGGTGTCGAAGCTCCTACCCTGGATCCCTTGGTCATCTCAGCTGGTATCGGACCGGCCATTGTCAGAAGAGTTCTCATTGACTGCGGAGCATCATGTAATATCCTCTTCAAAAAGACATTCGACCAAATGAAAATCCCTATGGTCGATGTACAAGCCTCATCGCAGAAGATCGCTGGCTTCACCGGGGAGCCAAAGCAACCAATAGGAACCATCGATCTGCTAGTAGAACTTGGGGAAGGAGAAAGGAAAGTGGTCCGCAAGCAAACATTTGTGATTGTCGATGAATTTTCTGCTTATAATGCTTTCCTTGGCCGTCCAACGCTCGCAGCGTTCAAAGCTATTCTAGCCCCATGGTGCCTCACTATTAAATTCCCTACAGACAATGGAGTAGGAGTTATAAAAGGGGATCAAAATGCTGCGCGAGAGTGCTATTTGACAGAGTTGCGAGAGTCAAGAAAGAGGGAAATGAGAAAGGATGCGGCCACTCCGGTCCGCATCAAAGAGCCAGCCTTGTAGCAATTACGGGGCGGACCCTGCACTGGCGAGCATAGAGGGGCACAGAAAGAGATGGATCCCAGAAAAGCCAGTGCAGGGGAGAATAGAGTAGTGCCGGTTGAAACGACGGTACCGGTACCTGTTGACCCGAAGGACCCAAATAAGGTGTTGAATGTGGGTTCACAACTTAATGTGTCAATTCAGAATATCTTGATATCATTCCTGAAAGCAAATCTGGATGTCTTCACTTGGACTCATGCTGATATGTGTGGAATATCTACAGAAGTTGCAGTACACGCTCTGAATATTGACCCAAAGTTTACACCAGTAAAACAGAAAAGAAGAACCCAAGGTCCAGAAAGGTCAGCAGCATTAAAAGAGGAAATTGATCGACTCATGGAAAATAACTTCATCAGAGAATCTACATATCCGAACTGGGTTTCAAATCCTGTGTTGGTTAAGAAAGCTAATGGAAAATGGAGAGTGTGCATCGATTTTTCAGATCTGAACAAGGCCTGCCCCAAAGATTGCTTTCCTTTACCCAGGATCGATCAACTGGTAGATGGAACAGCGGGACATGAATTGTTATCTTTCATGGATGCCTACTCCGGATATAACCAGATCATGATGCATGAACCGGATCAGGAGGACACGAGCTTTATCACCGATGTTGGTCTTTATTGCTACAGAGTTATGCCCTTCGGTTTGAAGAATGCAGGGGCAACTTACCAAAGACTTGTTAATGCTATGTTCAAACCGCAATTGGGCAAAACTATGGAAGTCTACGTTGATGACATGTTAGTAAAGTCTAAGAAAGCAGCGGATCACATTGAACACTTGGCAGAAATGTTCGCAGTCCTCCGGAAATACAGAATGAAGCTTAACCCTCTGAAATGCACGTTTGGGGTCGAGTCCGGAAAATTCTTAGGGTTTATCGTCAGCGCTAGGGGCATTGAGGCTAGTCCAGCTCAAATTACTGCCTTGAAAGAAGTCAAAGCTCCTAGAACAAAGAAGGAATTGCAAAGTCTCAATGGAAAAGTTGCCGCCTTAAGTCGGTTCATTTCCAAAGCCATAGATAAATGCATCCCATTCTTTGACGCCCTAAAGAAAGGAAAGAAAAACTTCAATTGGACTCCCGAATGCCAAAAAGCCTTTGATGAGTTGATTCGCCATATGGAGACGCCTCCAATACTTTCTAGGCCTGGCGATGGCGAGGATCTTCTTATATACTTGGCAGTATCATCTCATGCTTTAAGTGCAGCGCTGATACGGGAAGACAAAGGGATTCAACATCCAGTTTACTATATCAGCAAAAGACTCACTGGGGCAGAGATGAATTACTCTAAGTTGGAAAAACTCGCCTATTGCTTACTAATTGCGTCTAGGAAATTGAGGCAATATTTTCAAGCTCATCCTATCAGAGTCCTCACTGATCAACCTTTAAAGCAAGTCCTGTTTCGCCCTGAAACTTCGGGTCGTCTTCTAAAGTGGAATATTGAACTCAGTCAGTACGACATCACTTATCATCCCCGGAAAGCAATCAATGGACAAGCTTTAGCTGATTTCATTGCAGAATTTACAGATAAGGGTAATAGTGAGGAAGAAACGTACAACAATTCCCCTATCCAATGGAAGTTATATGTAGATGGTGCAAGAAATGATTACTGTTCTGGAGCCGGAGTTGTACTTGAGACTCCTGAAGGTCGGTCATTATGCTACGCACTAAGATTGGAATTTCCTTCAACAAACAATGAAGCCGAATATGAAGCTCTTATCGCAGGATTGAAAATCGCTAAAGAACTAAACATACGAGCATTACAGATCTTTAGCGATTCTCAGCTTATTGTATGCCAAGTCAAGAAAGAATTTCAAACGAAAGGGGGAAACCTGCCCGCTTACTTGTCAAAGGCTTGGGAACTTCTGTGTGAGCTTGATCACTATTCAATAAGCCATATTCCTCGGGAAGAGAATATGAAGGCAGATTCCCTCACAAAGTATTCAAGTTCTGGTGAAGCTCAACTATTGGGATTGGTCCCCGTAGAAGTCCTTTCAGCACCAAGTATAGACGAGATGGATATTGACTGGATTATGAATGTATCTCAAGAACAAGATTCATGGATGACTCCAATACTGGACTACCTACTCAGAGGTTCTCTGCCAGAAAATTCGATAGAGAGACGGAAGCTACTAAGGAAAGCCTCTCGCTATGTAATTCAGGATGGCCGATTATACAGACGGGGATTCTCAATGCCATTGCTTCGATGTGTATCCAGGGAAGAGTCCAAAACGATCCTAGCTGAGGTACATGGAGGAGAATGTGGTGATCATTCAGGTGGTCAAACATTAGCAAAGAAAATTCTCCGATACGGATATTTTTGGCCAGAAATTAATCATGATGCTGCAAGCTATTCCAGAAAGTGCGACAATTGCCAAAGATTTGCCAAAATTCCTAGAGCACCTTCAACTGAACTCACACAAATGATCAGTCCATGGCCATTTGCAATTTGGGGAATGGATCTCATTGGGCCGCTACCGACTGCCAAATCAGGGACTAAATATGCTATTGTTGCAGTTGATTATTTTACTAAATGGGCTGAAGCTGAACCATTGGCTACTATCACCTCTAAAAAGATGATAAGTTTCGTGACCAAGAATATCATCTGCAGGTATGGAGTGCCTCAGAAAATAATCACAGACAATGGTACTCAGTTTGAAAGCGAGGAATTCCAAGATTTTTGCAGGCGATTCAAAATCCAGAAAAGCTTTTCAGCAGTTGGTCATCCGCAGGCAAACGGGCAAGTGGAAGCAGTAAACAAGATCATCAAATCAACCATCAAAAAGCAACTTGAAAGAGCAAAAGGTGGTTGGGTCGATAAGCTACCACTTGCACTATGGGCATACAGAACCACTCACAAAACTGCGACTGGGCACACTCCTTTCTCATTAGCATACGGGTCGGAAGCAATGATCCCGGTAGAAACAGAGGTTCCTTCACACAGAAGGATCCATTTCAACCAAGCAGAAAACGAAAGGCTACAGCTTGAAGCGCTAGATTTCCTTGATGAAAAAAGAGATGAGGCTAATCTCAGAATTGCAGCTCATCAGCAAAGAATAGCCAGACATTTTAATTCCAAAGTTCGCCAACGCAGCTTTGAGATTGGAGACCTAGTCCTGAAGAGAATCATGACAGCGACAGGTGTGTTTGGGCCAAATTGGGAAGGACCGTATGTAATAGGTCAGAAGCTTCTTGACGGCACATTCAAACTCACCACTGTTGATGGAGATCAAATTCCAAGGGCATGGAACAGCAACCATTTGCGTCCATACTTTACTTGAAAATTTTGTTGAAATATTGTAAAAAGAATTATGAATGTATGATTCTTGTAATTGAAAGCAATTGTAAAACTGATGCAAGTAAATAATGAAAGAATATAAAGTGGATGTAGGCTCAATTTCCTGGCCGAACCACTATAAATCTTGTGTTCCTTATTATTATTACATGTTTGCTTTATTTTCGATATGAAAAGTACATAGAATGTGTTGCTGAAATGTCGATTTAAATTTTTGCAGACAGTGGAAGTGAAACTTGCACATAAAAGGACCAAGTGATTCTCACCAAATTTCAAGTCACAAAAGCCCCGAATTCAAATCCTAGATAGGAAGTACTTCAATTGAACAGCCTATGATTTCGATAGAAACGGGCCTTTGCTAATAAGTTGAGATCGTTTGAACAAACAAACATCCAATTAAGAAGCTGATGCTCGTTCTCACGAACTGGCCTGGCAATGAAGTATATTTCCTTGGATTAAACGAGTCACTTGTAAAAAAAAAGAAAAAAGAAAAAAAAGAGGATCACTGAAAAAGCATAAGCAAGTGGACAAAGGAACAACCAAGGCCATCATCGGCAGCACAAATCCTCTTCGGAGGCACAACTCTTCGGAGGATAAAGACCTCTAATGGGTCATACGCCACAAAAAAGAAAGTTCTCTACTCAACAAAAAAGATTGGAGGAGTCATGAACCTCCAACCATGAGAGAGTAACTTCCAGGCGATGAAAACCCTTTTTGAGGCACATTTCACCAGGAGTTGAAGTGTAACAACCGCTCTTCGGAATTTCACTTCACCAGAGTTGAAATGTAAACAAAATAAAAGCCCTCTTCAGAGGCCCATTTCACCAGGAGTTGAAGTGTAACAACCGCTCTTCGGAATTTCACTTCACCAGAGTTGAAATGTAAACAAAATAAAAGCCCTCTTCGGAGGCCCATTTCACCAGGAGTTGAAGTGTAACAACCGCTCTTCGGAATTTCACTTCACCAGAGTTGAAATGTAAACAAAATAAAAGCCCTCTTCAGAGGCCCATTTCACCAGGAGTTGAAGTGTAACAACCGCTCTTCGGAATTTCACTTCACCAGAGTTGAAATGTAAACAAAAATAAAAGCCCTCTTCAGAGGCCCATTTCACCAGGAGATGAAGTGTAACAACCGCTCTTCGGAATTTCACTTCACCAAAGTTGAAATGCAGAGACAAAATAAAAGACCTTCCTGAAAGCCCACGTTTCACCAAGATTGAAATAAAACTTCCAAGTGTTGAAACGTGAAAAGGCTTTCTTCGAAGGCACAACTCTTTGGAGGTACACGTTTCACCGAGATTGAAATAAAACTTCCAAGTGTTGAAACGTGAAAAATCCCTCCTTAGAGGTACAACCCCCTCCCAGGGACACAGTTCAAAGGAAAGATCTCTTCAAGGGCGCAATCAAGAAGAAAGACCTCTTCGGAAGCCCACGTTTCACCAAGATTGAAATAAAATTTCCAAGTGTTGAAACGTGAAAAGGCTTTCTTCAAAGGCACAACCCTTTGGAGGTACACGTTTCACCGAGATTGAAGTAAAACTTCCAAGTGTTGAAACGTGAAAAATCCCTCCTCAGAGGTACAACTTTGTATATATAAAAAAAAAAAGAAGAAGAAGTTAAAGCGCCCTTCAGAGGTCCGCTTTACCACATAGAAGAATTCACTTGGTAAAATATGCACATAAAAAAAAAGTGATTTCTTCGAACGACAAAGCGTAGAAACTTATACGAAGGGAGTTGTACTCTACAAAAATTTTCTTTAAAGAGAATAAAATAATTGTTCTTTAGCAAATAAGAGTGCAAGTCCCCTCGAAGTATAAGATATTGCAGCAAGCTTAAGGTATGGGGGCAACATGGTATAATAGTATAGCCGCATCAGTAAAAGTAATACTCAAACAACATACCATAAGCCCGCTGCAATATCATATAAACTTGTGCAAAAATGAATAATAAATGCACTCAAACAGAAATCTGTACAAACAAAGGATCATTTTATTCAATCGAAATGCAGGTACAGGTTTCAAAATAAAGAAAAGCGGGGGCCGGTACCCGCACAATTCTCGACCAGTACATACAAAAGGCAAAAAGCTAAAATGTTCACTTCTTTTTACTACCTTTGGACCCTTTTCCCGGCCGAATGATTAGCTTTTCAGGCCGGTCAGTTGGCACAAGGGAAGAAGGAGGGGTAGGTGCAGTTGGTCCAACTTCTGGCTCCCCTTCAGTAACAGTGATTATCTTCCCCCTCCTCTTTGGCGTTCCGTGCTTTTTCCTCCTCTTTGAGGAAGACTCACTTCCCGGAGTGGCAAGTTTAGACAAAGTTATGTCGTCAGAAGGGGTCCGCTCCGGGGATATCTCACCTCCCACAAGTCCCTCGTCTCTATGCTCCTGCGAAGCGATGGGATCGTCTAAACCATGGAGAGCTTCTATTTGTTCCTCTTGCGACCCGGGCTGAGAAGCAGAAGGAGGAGCCACCTGGAGAGACGGAGGAGGGATAACCGGAGGAGGAGAAATCTGAGCGGTGCTTGATACTTTCTCTGTAGAAGAAAAGAGGTTAAAGTCAGTAAAGAGAGGAGATGAAGGCTCATCAAGGTTGAGAAAATAGTCAAGGAGCTCATTAAACCCATGTGAAGTAAATGAGCAATCCACTTGAGCGAAATTTACAGTGGAATTACCTGCAGAAGTTGTCTTTATTACATCAATTTCATAGTCCGGGGCTTCAGCACTCTCTTGCGATTCATCTGTAACTTGAATAATTTTGGCCCCGGTATCAGTTTGAGCAGGGATCGGTACATAAGAGCTAGAGCCAATAATGCCAGCATCGACCGAAGTTGAAGGAGGGACAGGAACAGTCAAATTTGTTTCTTTTTCTTGATGCTCTTCCCCCACTACTTCAACCCGCGATCTGGCGAGTTGCTCTTTCCCTCTGGCAAGGGCTACACGAGCCTCAAAGTCTAAGTAGTGCACTTCCAACTCCTCTTCAGTGTACCCGGCCCCTTTAAACATATCTAGTGCGGCCTCCCACACTTCGGCCAGGGTAATCTCATACTTGGGGCCCAGGAATGCAAGACTGCCACGCCCTAATATACATTGCAAGTAGAAATCAAATAGTGTCGAGCCAATATCAGCTTTGGTAGCTTCATGGGCCTCTTCAGCGGTAATTCTGCCCGCAACAGCCTCATCCCGCTCTCTCTCGACTTTGGATAACTGGGCTTTCAATTTTTCAATCTCTGCAGCCTGAAGGCCAGTTTGTCCTCGCAACTGAGTAATGTCAGTATGGTTGCCCTCTATAATCTGCTCCAACTCATCAGCCTTGGCCTCAGCATCCCTTTGCGCGGCATGAGCATCCCGCACCTGTTGAAGAAGCACACTTTCCCTTTGAGAATAAGAAGTGGAAGAAGTAGCAAGCTCCTCTTTAAGTTTCCCAACTTCTGCCTCAAGTTTCTCATTATAATCGGCGATACTCCTCATTTCTGCATCATGTTGTTTAAGGATCTTTTGCCATTCAGTTTTGTCGTTCTCCATGGTAAGCATAGCTTCAAGATTGGCCCTATTCACCCTTTGGAGCTCATCAACGAGTTTCTGCCAAGATGACATCCTCTCAATATCGGTTCTGACCGCATCAAGGTTCCGTAGCATAGCATTTTTATCTATGGGAACCAGATCGAGGTCAAAGCGAACTCCTTTTAAACACCAATTAGGAAATCGGCGTTGAAGAGTGGCTGGACCTGGTCCAACTTGGTAAGATGGCCTATTAATGATTGCTTGGATATCAGTAGGGGAAGGGGCAGGAGATTGAGAAGAAGTAGGAGCAGTAATCTTCTTTGAAGGCACAGGCATTGGCTCCTCAATAACTTTGGCTCGTTTGCTCGAGTCATCAGTTGTGTGACTCTTCCCTCTATCATCATGAGATTTGCGTTTAAGGGAGTCACTCTCTTTGTAGGAGGAATCATGTCGACTATCTGGTCTTCCAAAGCGTTCTTCATAATCACGTCTTTCCCGAGCCTTCCGGGCTGCCCTTTCTTCATCAGTCTCTCTATGAATAGGGGGATAGGATTGATAGCCATACTGGCTGCGTTTCCCATATCGCTTAAAGTCATCATAGTACGAGCTGCCTCGCCTCATTGGTAAACCTAAAATTTAAAAAGAAGAAATAAAACTTGAGAATCCTTCAAACGTTTAAAAAAAGAGAGAGAGAGCATAAAAGTGCCAGGAATTCTAAGTGTGTGTGATGTGCAAACTACGCGCTTCAGTCTACGAACCACTCTTTAATGGGGGAGTAGTTGTGGGTGTAATAGATAGCGTCAACTCTTGAGTCGACGGCAACTGTTGCAAAGTAGAAGTAGCTTCAACTACTGAAGAAGAAATCCCGGCAGTGATAGGATCTTCTTTAAAGATCTCTTGTGAAGTAGCAAAAAGGTCGCTCAGCCCTTCGAAAGTATCGTCCCTACTTTGCTTGACAGGACTGGATTTCTCAGCTTTTTCACCAGATTCTTGTGAATGATGGGAAGATCCCTGAGGCTCTTCTTCCTCGATAACCGGGGCAAGTTTGTCAGACGGCCCTGCAGCATCAACAGAAGTGGAACACTTCACTAGCGAAGTCTCAGGAGCAGGTCCTTTAAGTATGGATGTGCTAGTAGAAACTGAGGCATCCAACACTCTAGCTGGGGAGTCTGGAATTTCATGAGGACGCGTAGAACGAGAAGTATGCAAAAGTCCGTACTGATGCAGAAACTCATCTTTCAACAGAAATTGAATATCTCTCTCCTCAACCGGTACGGCCTTAAGCCTCTCGAAAGTCGACTTATGACTGGGATTCCTAGAAGGAGGAGGCAGCGCTGAAAATAAAAGAAGCAGAGTTAACACTTAGCAGGTCAGTCTCACAAAGGCCAGATAACAAACGAAGCAAGGATGGGTGGTCTTACTTCCTTCCCTCCACAGAGCATAAAACCCCGGGGGGCAACGAACGAAGAAGAACTGGGTTAGAAACCCGTGAGCAGTGTCGGGAAGGCCAACAATTAATTTGCGGTTTCGGGCGCTTCTCACAACAGTAATAGAAGGATGATCTTTAGTCCGGCTAAAGGAGCATAAGTAACAAATTTCATCAAAGCTCGGAAGTCGATCAAGTGTTCTCCTAAATAGCACACACAACCCCATTAGAATGGCGTAGCCATTGGGGTGTAGTTGGGATGGAGCAATGGCCAATTGATGAAGAAGTTGTTGGAAAAAGTCATTGAAAGGAGGAACGCCCCCACTTAGGCACATATGCCGGTTAACTGTCACAAAGCCAGAAGGTGCTATGTCAGCAGTGTTACTTCTCTCAGGAAGAATGGCATCTGATTCGGCGATGCCAAACTGAGCACACAGCTGGCGAAAAACTTTATATGATAGTGTAGTAGGAACTCTTTCGGGAGGATTAACTAGTGGAGCTGGAAGAACAGTTGCCTCTCCCGTCTGAACTGTTGCATCTTCTTCCTGAGAAGTCATTCTACACAAGCAACTAGATATTCAAATATGAAGGTGCACGTTTCCTAAAAGTGTGAAGTGTCGTGCAAAACTGATAAAAATAGCAAGTAAATATAACTGGAATTAAACTGGTCGACGATTGATCGACTACAGTAATTTCAGAACTTGTTAATTTGAAATTCAAGCATAATATTAGTGTAGGCTGGTCAGTTTCAATTGACTATTTCAGTGTTGCTTTAATATTCTACTTGAAATCGATAGCACTTCGTTCACACAATTTACTTAAGTTAATTATCTGTTATTAACTAATCTGTCATTTGATGTGGGCGGTTGATGGCAGTATATTCGTCCCAATTTTCTGTAAATATCATATTAAACAGATTGTTAACCCACAAGTTAAAGTAATCTGTAAAAGAATGCAGCAAAGTTCAACAGATCAAAATCCATGCAACAATTCAAGGTTTAAGCAGAGTTTAAAAATGCAAGTGCTGAGTCGTAGACGACTCAAGAGTAAAGTCGTAAACGACTCAAGTGATAACTCGACAACAACTTAAGTGCTAACTCGTCTACGAGTTAAGAATTTCTCTTCGGTTTAAGTTAAATCATGGGTTCTCTGGTTGACTCGTCCACGACCTAAAGAATTATGAGGAGAAACAGGATAGGTCGCTTCACTTTTGAGTCGTTGAGGCTTTGAGTCGGAAGTCCTTTGAATCGTGAGTCATAAAAGGAAGACAAGGCTTCAAGTCAGAAAGATACAAATTCTTCTAAGTCTTAACTCAGTTACGACCTAAAAACCTTATCTCCACTCCTAAACCCATAGACCGTCTCACCCCTAAACCGATGAACCCTCTAACTATTATCTCGTCTTCTCCAAACCCCTAACAGCCTGATAAAAATAAAATATAAATAGATTGAAACCCATTATCCTCTCCTCGCGAATTATCCAAAACCTAATCGAACTACCTCGAGCTCACCAGCAATCGATTGTGGCAACAATTGTGATGAAGCGTGGTATAAGGAACTGGATTAAATTCGCAAGTTAATAGCTATCGTGGAATCAAATGAACTGCGGATCTACTTACGCGATGCGATGATGAGGATTGTAGGGACTGAATCAACGGTAAGATGAACTGGTTGAATTTGTTTCCGAAAGCTCGAGGACGTGTTAATGGCAGAAATAGCTCAGAGGTAAGTAATGGGAAGAAGGAAATAGGAGGAACGACCCAAGCATTTTATACCTCAGGGAAGTGGGACTCGAATCGGCACACCAGGGTTATGATGAGTCGAAGCACACGACTTACGACTTAAGGCATGTGCTTCGAGGGGCAAGTGTTAACCCAGTTTCCTCTACGAGTTAGAGTCTACGACTTAAGGCCTTCACGGGTTAAGGAATCTACGAGTTAAGGAATCTACGAGTTAAGGAGTCTACGACTTAAGGCCTTCACGGGTTAAGGAATCTACGAGTTAAGGAGTCTACGACTTAAGGCCTTCACAACCTAAGAACATTACGGCCTGACGACCTAAGGTTGGCATAATCTTATTAGTTAAGGATGACACGACTTAAGGAAGTTTACGACTTAAGTCATTACAACCTAAATGACCCAAGGGAGTAACGGTCCAACAACTTAAAGGAACTATGACTTAACGACTCGAGGGACGAGGAGTTAAGACGACTACGCCTAAGTCGTGACCGACTTACGACCTTTACTAGGTCGTTCACGACCTAAGGCCACAGAGGCAAATTCAATACTGCACCATGACTCGTTAACTCCAGTTAAGCCACAAGCCGAGGATCAGTTTGGGTCGGTCACGACCTACGACATATGGTAAGTCGTACACGACTTAAGACTATGGTAAGTCGTACACGAGAATCAGTTCAATGCCACATCACTTATGAGAGGACAGGTTAACTCATTTGCGACTTAGGACTTGTGATATATCTAGGGTTCAGCAAGGATGCCTTTAAGAAGTCTGGACCCAGCATTTAAGTGACAACTGACCCACGACTTAGTTTAAGTCGTCCACGACTCAACTTAGGTCGGTTACGACTTGGGACTTGGTAATGTTTCCTGCCTAGAATTGCCTATAAATACGACCCTAGCTCCAACTAGAAGAGGACTTTTTGGCTGATTTCCTTCAAACACCGTTACTCTTCTGCATTCCAAACTAATCCAATCCAACACTTGAAGCTCTCAAGATATTAAGAACGCTACAAACAACTTCAAGAAGAGATCACATACATCCAACATGGATTCGAAAACTCTCATCTTCATCGAAGTTTAAGCTACTTGTTCTAAGTCTCTTGTAATTCAAAGTGTATTGTATTTGGGAAGAATTGTATCAGCTTGTAACGAGATTATTAATAAAAGTACTTAAAGTGGACGTAGGCTATACCCTAAAGCCGAACCACTATAAAATTGTTGTTGTTTACCGCTTTTCTACTATTATCTGCTTGTAATCTGTTCCCGAGTCGTCGGGTGGTGCTTTCACAACTACAACTCATACATCGGGGTGTTAGCGTTCAAATTTAAGCGTCAACAGTTAGTAAGATATTCCATTTAGGACTCCATCTGTATGGGGATTGATGTATTCTAACATTCTGTATTGATATTTACTCATCAGTTAATTCTGTTAGTTATTGTTCACCCTATCTGGTTCATGTATGTTTAGTATATTGTATGTTATAATTCCACTGTGTGATTATATCGTTATGCCATGACGTGGTGTTTTTTTTACTTCACCTCTACAACCTTATTTTTTGGTATTCAGGAGTCAAACGTTGTCATTCGACGTTGACTTCATGGTATTATAAAGAATGGATTGTTACATACACATACATAATGTTTAATTGAATTGTTTTGGAAGGAAATTTTTGGAAATTTTTTGCATAAGTAAATTTTATATGTCGATATATTAGTGTTAAATATTTGGAAGATTTTATATAAACGATAACTTTATTTTCATAAATTATTTTCAATAGTAGTATTTGGAAGCTAACAAGGGTTTCGAAATATTTGTTTTGGAGTTGAATATTCTAGCTTCTGAAAAGTATTTTATAATGAAAATACTTTTTCAAAGAAATAATATCATCTAAATTTGTTGTTTAAAAGAAACTATCAAATTATAAAACTCCTTTACTAGCATATTTAAAATATTAAAGAAGATTTTTGAATTGTATAATTTACTTTCAAGATAAATTTAGTGAGTATGAAATTTAAAAGAAGATTTACAATGTTAATTGCATTAAGATTATATAAGAAGTTCTAAATAAAAAAACAGGAGATATAATATAAAGCTCTTTAGATTTATATAATTTTTAAATCCAATATAAGATTTTGTAGGAAATGTGGATTTCATTATTTAGGCCTCCTTGAAAATTTATGTTGATTACATTTGAAATCCAATCGAAGGTTTTGGAAAAAGTACCTTTTATAATAAAACCCCTTCCGAATCAAAAATAGGTAAAAAGTGCGAATTATGTGGTATTATATATCATGTGAATTGTGTAAATGTATTAGTAATTCCAAGCACTATGTGACATTCAATAATAGTTTTTTGATTGTTCCTTTCACCCATCATATAGAATGTTGTGTGATGATGAGTATAATTTACGAGCTTTGGGTAAACAAACGAGTAACACCGGGTGGTAGGATACACTTGGGCTGATACTTATGACGGAATTAGGTGTATGTCCTAGGGGTTGTTATGTAATTTATTATACATACCTAACTCTATAAACAATCTTTTTTTTTTTTGAAAGGAAAGAGCAAAGAGCTCACTTTATTAACTAATGTATCATTACAAACACTAAAGCTTGACTTACAACCAGATACAAACACAATGACAATTCTACAAAATTACAACCATACTCAACTTTAACTTGACTGCTATCAATGACAATAATACAACCAAATACATCAACAGCAACAGCTTTACAGATAAACTAAAACACAATATAGAAATACATGCCAATAGCAGTAAACTCAAATGGACCAGTGGAGAAAGCAAGCAAAGGCAAAAGTATGATATCTCCATCAGCTCTCATGACAGTAAAATGACACCATCTTACTTTAAATCATTCTTGATAAAACCTGAAATGAAATGACTAATGCAAAAACATCAGATTTCTAGAAGTTTACATGGCAGCAAGATGATACATCACACCTTAAAAAGTATCGGTCTTCAAAAACCTAAGTATATTACCATGAATCTGATTAAACAGCTGAGAAGAAGTCTTTATACCAATACCAAAAATTCTATTATTCCTCTCTTGCCATACCTCATAAATCAATCTCTTAAGTAACTTTAGCAAAAGCCTAGTTTCACGAGATTTCCATCTAGTTGCTTTGAAAATATTAAACCACTCAATAGAACTTACAGGCGAAGGCTTATAAAATCCACCATTGGATAACAGTCTGTACCAAATTTGAAATACAAAAGGACACTCAAAAAATAAATAAGTATTGCATTTACATAGATCTTCAGAAATAATGCCAATTCTACAAAGTTCATCCTTGGTATTTAAAGCATTGGCCATCACTTTCCATACCAACAAATTTTCATTTGCACTACAACCTGTTTTCCAGATTCTAGTATGCCAGGGAAATTGTGAACTATTATCACAGAGAGATTTGTAAACAAGCTTAATAGTAAACTTCCTCCCAGACCAGATTAGCGCATTGTCAGCATTGATAATAGGGTTATTTGAAATGAGATTCCATAAATTTCTTAGTTGAAATGAACTAGAATATGGTAAAGCTATACAGTCTTCATGAATAAAATAATCAACTTTAGCCTCTTCTGAAATTCCAGAATTTCTTCTCAAATTATAATCAATAATAGAACTTAAGATTAATCCCTGTTTAGCCCATGGAGAATGCTAGAAGGATAATCCTTTAATCAGAACATAATTGCATTGTATAAAAGGAATAAATGATTATCTAAGCTTAAGAATACACCTCCAACTCCAACTACAGCTTTGTGGAATTGACATAGTCTAGAAATTTCTCTTACCAATATGATTGTGATTAACCCATTGAGACCATAGATTCTTATCAGTTGTAAAAAATTTATTGAAATACACTGAGATTGCAGCTTTATTCCATTGAAAAATATTTGTTATTCCAAGACCACCATGCTTTTTGGCATCAAACAGTTTATAGAAAGATATAGGAATAAGCTTCCTTGAAAAAGGATCACCATGCCATAAGAATTTATTAAGAGCACTAGATATCATATTAATCAGCTTAATTGGAAGAATATAATGCCTAGTCCAATAAGTTTTCATGGCCACAACAATTGATTGAATAATAGTTAACCTACCAGCTTGTGATAGTTTTTCAGTAGGCCATATCAGAAGCTTTTCAATAATCTTTTCAAAAAGAGACATACAATTTTTCTTGGTAATTCTAGAGGTGATCAAAGGCAAACTCAAATAGAAAGAATTTTTAGATAATTCTTGAAGGCCCGAGAATTTGATGATATCATTTTTTTCCAAAGAATTTAAACCAGCAACCAAAATATTAGACTTAGAGAGATTTATCTGAAGACCAGTAATGGAATGAAAGAGTTGCAGAGTAGAAAGAATGCACTGAATATCGTCATAAGTAGGTTTTGTAAAAACAATCAAGTCATCAGCAAAAAGAAGATGAGTAATTAGAGGTTTCTTACATTTGGGATGAAGCTGAATGGCTTTTTTAACAACAAGATCCTTGAAAATAGAATTAAGAAGCTCCATAACAATTATGAACAAGTAAGATGAAATAGGATCACCTTGCCTAACACCTTGCACACCCTTAAAGTATCCATACAAACCACCCTCCCTCGAAATAGAATACATAGGTGATGATATACATGCATAAATCCAAGCTAAGAATGGTTTTGGAAAATTCATTTTATACATAACAGCTAAAATAGAATTCCAATCTACAGAGTCAAATGCTTTCTTAATATCCAATTTTAACATGCATCTTGGTGAAATGTTTTTCCTCTCATAACCAAAAAGTAATTCTTGAGTCAAAAGAATGTTATCACTAATTGATCTACCATTAATATATGCAGCTTGATTAATGGAGATAATGGATGGCAAGACTAACTGTATTCTATTGGCTAAAATCTTAGAGATGATCTTGTAGATGATGTTACAACACGAGATAGGCCTAAAATCAGCAACTGAAGTTGGATTCACAATCTTAGGAATTAATGCAATAGCAGTAGCAGATAAACCAGCAGGAAGCTTATTATGAAGAAAAAAGAACTGAATTGCTTTAACAATATCAATACCCATAACATTCCAACTGTGCTGTATGAAATGTGTATTATAACCATCTGGGCCTCCACAACTATTACTATCCGAACTAAACACAGCAGTTCTAATCTCTTCAGCTGTTATTTCACATATCAGAGAATTTGATTGGAAGTTAGACAAAGTAGGAAGTGAAATATTAAAGAGAGGTTTAAGATCAGGAATGAAGGAAATGGATGGATCTAAAATAGATGTAAAATATTGAACAAAGGCCTGACTAATACCATCAAAAGAATTCACCAAGTTCCCATTCATATCCTTAATCTGAAAAATGCAATCACGATTTCTTTTAACTTTAAAAAAGTTATGAAAATACTTAGTATTCCTATCTGCCTCTTTCTCCATTTTCAAATGAATTTTCTGTTTAAGAGAAGACACCTCCCTCTCAATAACTTGCTCAAGATCATTTTTTAATTGTAATTCAACATGTTTTAAGAAAGAATCAAAAGGCCTGACACGTAAGACTTCCTGAATCTTAATAAGCTCATCCTTAATCTGAGTAGAAAGTTTAGATTCATTACCAAAATTAGCTGCAGACCAAACCTTTAGGTGAAACTTAAGCACTTTCATCTTATGAATAATATTTGCTAGCGGGTCTTTGCCAAATTGCATACTCCAAACCTGTTTCTGTATATCATGAAAATCCACCTGCTTTGTCCAAAAACTAAAAAATTTAAAAGTGTGTTTCCCTCCACAAAACTGATCAACTCCCCAATGAAAAATTAATGGACAATGATTAGAAAGAGAAGGCTGAAGAATTTGATAAAATGATTTTGGCCAAGAATGAAGAAATGGAAGATTTATAAAAATATGATCAAGTTTACATAGAGTTACATTACCATTCCTATTACAGTTAGACCAAGTAAAATCTGAACTAAAGAATTTGAAAGGAATAAGATTAGATTGACATATAGCACTATTAAAAGGAGACATGTCCTTAAGAGATAAAGGACAACCACCATATTTCTGATTACATGCAAACATACAATTAAAATCACCACCAATGATCCAAGGAATAGAGAGAGGATTTAAAGATGGAAGATTATCCAAGAAAACCTGTCTCAAAGATAAAGAGTTATGAGCATAAACTGAGGTATGAAGAAAATTTAAATTTGAGGGTAAATGAATACAATTATAGTGAATGTATTGATCATAAGCACTAATTCTAGAGAGCTTGAAAATGCAAGGGTTCCATAAAGTTAATAGCCTACCATAATTAGATTCAACAAAGTTATGATCATATAACCAAGAGGGAGATATCATGCAAGAAGCTTTAAGAGTAGATTGAATATCAAGCTTAGTTTCAGAGATACACATTAAATGTATTTCCTATCCTTTAAAAGGTTCTTAATCTCAATCTATTTAGAGGGAGAATTAGCCCCCCTAATATTCCAAAATGCAATATTATTCATTTAAAAGGAAGTGGAGGTAACAAAGGTGAAGGATTCTTCCTTGTATGTCTTGTGTGAGAGTTGTTTTTTGAAGAAGATAAAGGAAGAACCTCTTGAGGTTTAAACTCTCTTCCTTTATTCAAGTCACCAGCATTCAGAGCATTGGAAACATCACTAGAAATAGAAGGAGGAGGAAGTATAATATGACTAGGAGGAGACAAGTGCAAATAAGGAGAACTGGATTCTAAATTGGATGGAGACCGAGTACTAAATTGAGAACAACATGAGGATGACACAGAGGTAGAGTTATTTGAAGAAACAACATTCACAACATTAGCAGCTACAGTTGAAGTGTTAGAAAGATTTTCACAAGAAGAACTGGAACCTAAATTGGATGGAGACCGAGTACTAAATAGAGAACAACATGAGGTAGAGTTATTAGAAGATCCAACATTTACAACATTAGCAGCTACAGTTGAAGTATTAGAAAGATTCTCACAAGAAGGAGATGTAACCAATGAAATAGTATCACTACAAATACAATCCCGAGATTTATCAAGGGAAGAGTTTGATAAGATTGAAAATGAATTAGAAAGATTAGGAAGGCAAGAACTATTTGAATTATGAATATCTTTTCCCCTTCCTTTCTCAACACTTTCATCAGCTGATTGAATAATATCCACAGATTGCTTCCTTTTCCAAACTCCTTTATTCCTATTTACATTTTTCTAGCCTTGATCCATTAAGTTTTTATTATCAATATCAATAACATAATTTGTC
The DNA here is from genome assembly GCA_030765085.1 of Allium cepa. NCBI lineage: Eukaryota > Viridiplantae > Streptophyta > Magnoliopsida > Asparagales > Amaryllidaceae > Allium > Allium cepa. Next base: position 34,253,758 of record CM060929.1, read on the forward strand.
TGACTTTTGTCTACATTCTTCACCAAAACTTGCTCCTTATTAACATCAATATCTTCAACTTTATTAACAAATTCGCAACAAGCAGAATCACGACCAAAAATTTTACAATGCGTACAAATTTTCGGTTTCCAATGTATGATAGTTGAACATCAGGACAGTTATTACCCAATTGTGGTATAGGAACAGAGTCAGGTAAATCAAAATCAGGTGAGATTTCCACTAACGCTTTTGCATACTTAAATCTCTGTAGCTTTTCAGTGCTATTATCAAAACATATAAGCTTACCAACATGACATGCCAACCAATTAATCCCAATCAAAGTCCAAAGAATAATAGGAATTCTATGAAAGTGAATCCACACAGGCACTTTCTTGACTTGAGCTTGTGAAATACTAACCGATGGATCCCATTTAGTAATAATGAACATTCTACCTCTTATAAAGATAGGATCCAAATTAAGAACATGATCCTTATCTTCTTGATTGGAAAACTTGAAATAGAAATTATAACCATCAGATTTGAAATCAACTTCACCTTTGAGTTTCTAATATCTTTTCAAAAAAGTAACAACGGTCAGGAAGGAAAGCGTACCATCCAAGAAAAAACCAACCAAATGATTCTCCCAATATTTCAAACCCTCCTCCCTAACAAGATCTGGTAAAACAGTTGAAGATTTATCCCGAGAAATATCAAAATGGATAGGCTTATAAGAACCAGCATTACGCGGTAAAGATTTGAAAAGAGAGGACCAATTCGAATTAACAGAGGAAGAATCCTTCTTGAAAGAAGAAAACAAAGAATCGGACTGACAAGGTACAGAAGATTGATTGAGAGAAAGAAGAGGAGCAGATGAAGAGCAAGAGGAAGATGAAGATGATGAAGAAAGAGGAGGGAAAGAAGCAAAATCAAGAGAGAAAGAAGACGAAGAAAGAGACGCCATTAAAATTTCAAAAGCGAGCTAAAAACATCGTGGAGGGAATTCAAACTAAAAATATATCTATAAACAATCTTGTTCATAATACATGTATTTGATTTATTTTATACTTTATTATACATTGATATAATTAATTTAAATATGTAAACGAAAAATCCATAAATGATATGTTATGTGATAGTAATTACAATGAGTTGTAATCATGAGAAATTTGTAAAATTAATATAATATATTATTTTAAATATTTCTGGTCAAGATGTTTGGAGAAAATATATCGATTCATCCATTGATACTAGAGCATATAATGCTCTTCAAATGTTGGGTAGTGTATTACTCATGGCTGGTGCATATTGTTAGTTATTAGATAATTAAGGAATAACTCACACGAGAGACTTCTTATAATTAATATAACTAAGGTCAAATAGAGAATCTCGAAGTGAGGATATTACATTGTTTTTTTGACTTGAGAATATTCTTTAACTTTAGTGTGGATGCTCCATTATGATTGTTAAATTATGACATGTCATGCATCGAATAACTATAGTTGGGTCTGAGTTAAATAATTTGAAGTGAAACACTATTCAAAAAGGAATTCGTCTTGTTGGTCATATGAGGTTTGTATCACAGTCAACTATAGCAAACTCATAATCGAAGTCTCTGACTGGAGCAATACTTTTAAATTAATAATAATTGCTATTATTGAACCACTGACTTTATGTTTAGACAAACCAAGTTGAATGTGGACAATATTGGTATTTTGACCAAAACCAAATTATGTAAGTCCTACAGTGGTATAATTTTGATAAAGAGAATTGGTGTAAATAATCATTACTGATAGGTATCACTTATAATAGTAAAAATGGATTTATTGAATAGATGTGAAAGCGATAAATTCGACCAAAATGTCACACCATTAGCTAAGGTGATGTGTAAATGTTAATATTCAAATTGTTTGATATTAATCACTGATTGAAGTTATACCTTTGAGTAACACAACTTTAAAGATGAATTTTCTGCAAATCCACGTGATTTAATTAATTTATAAAATGTTGTAAAATATTTAGATTAATTAGTATTTGAGAAATATTAATTATTATTTAACTTATTTGATGTTTGGGATTTATTTGTAATCATTTGAATGCATATATAAAAGTTATATTTGCGTACACCAATATAAGATATCAATGTACATTAAAAGGATTTAAATATAAGATAATTGCATGAAGGAATTAATGAAAATTTTATGTCATTTGATGGCAAGTAATTTCGTCCATACCATGTAAAGAGAGAGGAGTGGAGAGAGAAATAATTTCGTCCATACCATGTAAAGAGAGAGTAATTTTCTCGTCTCCTCCTAACTTTCCATGGTGAAATAAAGATTTTCAAAATTTTATCAATTCTAAATCAAATGCAAACATCAAATAAAATTAAACATAAGTCGTTCATCATCTCTTGCAAGTATTGGTTGTGGATCTTGGAAATCTCTGAGTTATGCTTCATTACAAGTATGGAATCTTATGCTACTTCCTAAGGTGATTATCTATTTTCAATTATGATCATATATCACATCTATATAGTATAGATTAGATCCCTTATATTTTACAACAATTTTATATGTTCGGATGTTGTCACTTATAACCGTTTAAATCTGCATATATATTTCTTTGAATCTTTCATGTGTTGTAAATATTATAGTTGGAGTTTCATATTAACTAAAAGAAAAGTATTTTCGTTTGTCCAAAATTATTATTATATATATATATAATAAATTAAGTAATGATGACTTAACTGCTATATGTATATTTAAACTTTGTACATATTTTAATAGCTTATATATTTTAAAATACTAATAAAACTGTTTTATTTTTTTACTACCGATTCACTTTATTAAATTATATACATATATATAGGAACTCCAAAACTATAGGAAGAAGGCTGGGACAATTTTTAAATAGTTACAAGATGATTTAAGTGTTTCTCCATGAAATCTGTTCTATCTTTAATGCAATGCTCGCTGTTCCTAAAGTACTCAATCTATTTGACATAGGAATACAATTTTCATATGAATTTTGAAGGCAATTTTATAAAGATCAGGGCAAACAAGGTCATCGATTTCAAAATTTATTAAAGATATTATGGTTCGCAATGGTCTTCGACAGCATAATAGGGGTTGCAGTCCAAGTGAAATGGAAAGTGCAAAACTTGGTTCTCATAACACAAACCTCGACTTTATATCTTAAAGTCAGAGATGTGAAGCAACATTAGTTATGGGTACATAGAAGAGAATGAAGTTAGATACTCAGACGGCTTCGAAGTCAGAAAATACCATGGCCACCACAACTGATCTGAAAGACGCGGGTTCAGAAATCAGATGGATAGTTTGATAATATGGCTACTATTGGAAAGAAATTCAAACTGCGAATAAGCTGCGACATTGCTAGAGGCGACTAAGGCAGCGAGAATGGCGTTGGTGAAAAGTAGTAAAACTATGCAAGGATTTGCCTTCAATTGTTAAGGCGATCATCCAACAATGGTGGAAGTCACCGACCCTCCCTACAATGGTGGCCAAAGCTCAATTCCAATTTTTCAATACCCTCATTGAACTTTTCATTGATACGCTGCTCCATTTTCTCAACTTCTTGTCTTATATACAAATATTCAACATTATGAAAGCGATTAGCACGTCTCGGAGGCATGATCATCAAACAATCTTGTTTCCATCTCTGATTTGGCTTTGATACCAATTGACGCAGCTTCTTCTAGGCTCGAACAGTTTAGATATCAAACTGTCGCAACCTATCCAGGATCTTCCTCACGAAATGATGGTTTCGTGTCAATAAACTGAAAGAACGATAAATGCTCAATTTCGTTGATCGAGATGATACCGAAATCTATCTATCTCCAACCCGTTGATCTCACAAGATGCCGTGTTGAAAGATCTACAATTCGATCGTTGATCACTCGTAAGTGATACCGAGAATTGGCTTCAAATTCATTGATTCGCTCACGAATAACCCGAAGATGGAAAGTAGAAGGAGATCACACTCAACTTCCAACAATGGTGGCCAAAGATCACACACAAATTTATTCAAAAATCAACTCCCTTTACAAATGACAATACACCCCTATTTCTAGGAAATTACAACACATACATGCGACTCAACATACAACATACACGTGCGACTTAACAACACAACACACGACCTGACGACATACGACTTAACATCATTACAACATCGTACAACTTAAGATACAATACACGACCTAACAACAATGCGGCTTAACATCATTACAATATCATACGACTTACAATACAATGCATGCGACTCAACTCATGCGACTCCCGACCTAAGGAATCAACGACATAAGAAATCAACCTTAATGCGACATAAGAACAATGCGGCCTAACTGAGCGACTTAAATCAGCCTTCATGCGACATAAGAACAATGCGGCCTACTGAGCGACTTTAATCAGCCTTCATGCGACATAAGAAATCAACGGCTTAAGGAAATGCGGCATAAGATGGCGACTTAAGGTTGAGCGACCTAAGGGTATAACTCGCTTTCATGCGCTGCATCATCTAGCATGCGACTTAAGGATGGTTGGGGCAACTTAAGCGACATAACTCGCTTATCATGATGCGCTGATGGTTGGGACGGCTTAAGGTCGTTGAGCGACTTATGTGGTTGCGACTTAAGGAAATGCGACTTAAGGTCGTTGGGCGACTTAAACGACATAACTCGGAAATCATCGTTGAGCGACTTATCATGGTGGATGCATCAGACATCATGTAGCAGCTCAAGATGAATAGGATCTGCTCTAGATAATAAATCCAATGCTTTTCAGTTGGATCACGTTTGGTGGGTAGCAAGGTAGTCTTATCGATGAAGGGGAACGTGGATGACAAGAATTTGGAGGAGAGTGATTATAGGCAAAACTGAAAGGTAACTACAAGGAGAAGACCACGTAAAGCATGTGAGTGTAGCACTAATTTAGTTTTAAATGCGGTTATTTCAACTTGTTAGTGAACGGAAACCACCATGTCAAAAATAGGCTGTAATGGGTCACACTAAACAATGTTGATTATCAGAATGTGGATTTGGAAGATAAATAACGTTTAAAAAATGAAGGCCCACCAAACATAAATATTTCTTAGAGGGCTTAAGCATGAAGATTGGGCTTAATGTGATCAAATATGCTAAAACATGGAGTATAAGGTATGAATGGATATAAGGACCTAAGTTGAAAATTTTGTTCTATATATAGAGTTTTATATATAGATGAAAATTTAACGGTTTGATTAGAATATGCAGCTTTGTTCCTGCTGGGATATTGTCTGGTACTACTTTGTAACTCTGTATTTTGTATTAAAGCAATAAAAGGAACTCATTTTAATATATATATATATATATATATATATATATTGCATATTTAAATATCTTGAACTTTGGTACTTAAAGTTATTCACTTAGCAAAATCATATAGTTTGGATTTTAATTTTGAATTTATTTTATTGACTTATTCTAATCTATTCAAATATTTTAATTTGTATATTTCATTTGATACATAAATTAATTTTGATACACACACAGATACACACACATACATGCATATAAGTTTAAAATGTTTTGAACGCAAACTAAAGACAGAGTAAATGAAGGCTAAAAGGTCTCCACCTTTTATTCTCCATAATTACCACTTAAATGTATTTTACTCTTTCCATAATGTCACTTAAATGCACTATAATCCATTAAATTTTAAATCAATTTTATTGGCGTAGGCAAACCTATTCAAATATTTTAAATTGTTTATATCGTTTAATACAAATTAATTTTGATATATACACACACATATTAATTTAAACTATTTTGAAAGAAAACTAGTGATTGAGTAAATGAATGGAAAAAGATATCCATTTTTTTCTCTTCTTAATTGCCATTTAAATGCCTTTTACTCTTTCTTTGATGCCGCTTGTCTGCATAAAAGGGATAAACACCTCCAACCGATTTGATGTAGAGTTGTACATACTGAATGTATTACACGACTATATAATAAAAGTGACATTAGAATGAAATAAAGTAAAATAAATATAAATTTATAATAGTTCGACCAAAACATGCCTATATCCACTATTCATATTCATTTCTTTCCTTACAGATCAGTTTTACAATGGTTGGAATGTAAAATACAATTGTATCCATATAATTTCCATAAGACACAAGCCAAGGAATTAATGTCGAAGATGAAGACTTATGTCGATGTTTAAGGCTTCAGATGCTAAGATAGGGAAATATTTGAAATTGAAGGTCATGAGAAGAAACTGCTCACCTCTTAAGGATTAAGAGCATTTTGCAAATAACGTTAAGGATGAATGTCGACATCAAGGTCCTTGTCAAAGTCAAAGACATGTAGCATATTGACACCACACTAACAGATGATATTAAAAGTATGAAATAAGCAACATCAAAAGAATGAAACTGAACCAACAAGACCAAAACATCATGTTGAAGAAAATAATGTGGTTCCTCAAACATGTAGACACTCTTCCATGTCGTATTTTACCAAACTACTCTCCATCGATGCCGCCATCTGTGGATATTGCATAACACCATGTCACATATCATCAAGATAGGAATGAAGAAAGAGAACTTAATGTTATCAATGTCACTCCTTATCCATGTTGCTTTACCAATGATGTCACACATCATCGGTTCCGCTTCCTACCAATGTTGCTTCTTTAATGGTGATGAATCTCTTCGAAATAGGCTACCATCGATGCCTTGCTTTCGAAATACCATCGCAGTCTATATTCGCAATGTTGATGATGAACACCGTCGATGTCCAAAAAGACCATCAAAACAAATGGGATGATTGTAACGACCAGGATTTTCAGATAAGGTAAAACGTCGAAAAATCTGTTAGTTCTAAAACCAACAAATGAAATATACCATTTTAACATACTATAATCTGAAAAATATATCACATTGTCCCTAATGAATAGGATATATGCGTCACTAGCTTTCAGAGTTTAATTATTTATTCTACTAGTTATACTTTAATACATGTAAAATAGCAAACAATAAATAGAAAATATTATATTATTATTGGTATTGCATCACTACCACTTGCGACTACATTCCTCCATCTAATTGGGTATCCAGTTAGATACAAGATTAAACCAATGTTGTTCTCCTGTTCACAAATAGGACTCAAGCAGTCTGATGCGATAAACAAATATGCAATTCCCAAACTACCCACTCAGTCTTAATCTTCACATGTAGATCATATGAAATCAAATTAACCTTATTGTATTGATAATATAATCGTTTTCGAAAATACTTTCTTTGGACCAAACTCCCAATTTTTATTTAAAAACCTCTAAAATAATATATACATATTTTGTATTAAATTTTACTTTACTTAGGGATTTGAAAACAAATCACTTTTGAAAATGACAATAAATACTCTATATTAAAGCATATAAAAACATATGCAACCAGATCGGGCGGTTTCTAGCCATAACAAGACAACTAGGTTTCAGCTCTCCAAAAAAAAGATATGTATATCCTCTATTCGTCAAGCGGACTAACCGAGGCTACAGGACATCTGCACCTCCCTTGCCCACCTTTTTAGTTATGGGTTACCCGAATCATCGGTAACATAACAAATCATTTTGCAACCCAAAGTGATAAATCATTTTCACTGATATTCACAATTACTTTCAATCTATTATTTTCATTTCCCAAGACCTTTTGAAATCATTTTCGAACATAGAGTTTTTAGTCCTCGGAATTCTCTTAGCTTATAAGACACTTTTATAAACCATTCTTTATATAAATCACTTTTATTATCACTTCAATATATTTATTCCCAAAATATTTCCATTTCTTTATAAAAGAAACCATTTCATTTAAAAGATAAAATATCTTTTATTTCCAAAACTATAATAAATATCATTTCTTATAATTCCTGCTCAACCAGTGTTTTTATCAAACACCTTATAGTCAAACTATGAAATTCTAATCAAAAAACTTCATTTTAAATCATCCTCAATTTATTGTCTACCCAGCTCGTGTTTATAAAAAGGATTATTGCTCATAAATTGGCTGAGCTTAGTTCAAACAACCAATCAATGAATTAAACATGACAATTAATGATAATCAATACTTCATTCTGTCAAACATTTATAACACTTTTTATTTTATCTTGGGTCAAAACTGTTTGAGTAAATCAATTTATCTTTTCCCTCCGCCAAGCTGGGCCAAATAACTAGGGGAACATGCAAATGGATTCCTAAGCACTAGCCTAGAGACTGCCATTTTAACACCCATAAAGCGGTCAAATTATTTAATTGACTCAAATATTGTTGATATTTATTTTGGAGCAACTAAGCTTTCCCTTCAACACGTTTCGTTCCTCAACCAAGTCTCATTGGATCTCACAGATGAAACACGTGTACTGATCATTTTCGGATACCCCATTAAGTATTTAATTTCTTAATTAACTTTCAAAATACTTAATTAAAATTCTGAACATATTTAACATCATGATAACATAAAAATAAAAAAAGCATAAAAGCGTATCATAACATCATGGAATATTAAATAAAAGAATAGAACTTTTCTTACCTTAAAGCTATACCTTTTAATCACTATAGCACTTCTTCTTCCAGTTTAAAGGCAAAGAGAGCTTGGCCAGTGGATGAGAGATGGAGGTGATGGATGTCGGTAAAGTAGAGGTGAAGAAGAAGAAGAAAATGAGATGTGTTAAATTGTGAAGCCTCGGGGTCTTATGTATAGCCTTAGAAAAATGTAGCAAATTACTAAATTACCCTTAGATATTATCATAATATCTCTTATACCACATCACGAACATTAAATCCTTGCCAACATACTTAAGTGCATGTATTAATGAGATGTAATGTGATAAGGCATACTGTAAAAACATCTTAAGTATGGAATGACATGCATTAATGGTGAATTTGATGCTTGCTTTTGGGTAAAAAATATCCTAGGTATTTTTTATAGCTTTGATTTGAATAATCGTGTATACCTATGCAATTAATGCGCTCGGTAGATTCAAAGCAGTGGAGGTGCAAAAAGTCATAGCGGGGATACAGCGAGGATATAGCGGTTGGCTCTAAAATAGCATATAAAACTCATACTTAATGTTTTTACAAATATATAAATGGTAATTAAATGAACAATTATCACTCAATTGAATTATAATTAATACATAGATAATTTAAAATAAAAACATGTGCGAATATACTTTAAATAAACGAAAAGCTGTTATATAACATAATTGAATTTGGTAGAATATTAGAGTATTTTCATTTCTGAAAATATATTAAAAATTAAATCAAATAAATTAGTTTCACAATTTTATAATGTATAAATGCAATTTTTCAATTCATTTTATTAAAAAAGATATAGTAGGAATAGCGGAATATAGAGGAAATAACGGGATATAGCGAAAATAACGGGGATTAAAGCGAAAAGGCTATATTCTGGGGCTATATGGAAAAATCGTAGCGGTAGAAATCCGCTATGAGATATACGGGGTTGTAGCAGGGTAATAGCAGGGCATTAACTACACAGGTGTATACATATATGTGTATGTATATGTATGTTTATGCATGTGTGTACATGTACAAATAATGTTGCAACAACTTGAAACAATTTCTATTCGTCAAACTATTAAGATTTCGAAATCCGAATTCTCGTCATATTTTTAGTTTTTAATCAAAATATTTATTTATTTAAACAAAACTCGAAAATGAATTTTTTTATCATCTTTAAATGCTCCCTTATGAAAATGATGATATCATAAATATTTTTATTTTCGAAAGTGGACTAACATTTTTACTACTTATTCTTCTTTTAATTGCTAAATAAGTGTATGCAGAAAAAGTTATTCCATGAATACTCTGGGAAAAACTCATTTTTCTCGAAACTAATTTTCATCACTTTTTCCGATATAATTCAAAATATCCATTTTTATAAAAAAATTCAAAAATTAGTTCAACATTGTTATTTATCATAAAAAACATGATTATTTGTTTAAAATAATCATATATTTGAATATTTATAATTAATTAAATATATCAGATTTAATGATAAAATTATGGGTCGTTACTCGTTACAATGATAATCGATGCCACATTCCATTGACGCCGCATTTCATCCACATCACACTTGTTCGATATCGATGTCGATGTTTATGTCGTCCTTCAACCATATCATGCTTCATCAACATGATAACAAGATTTCTACCTACTGAAAGCCGTTAATCAAAGTCGAATTTCATGGATATTGTTACACTAAAATCAACCTTTCGACTAAGACGAAAGGTCTATCAACAAGAGCGAAGGAAGTGAAATGCAGCCAAAAATTTCAAAGGAGTCGAAGGAATGCAATCATCAAATTTATTAGCTCAAACCATTCAAAGAAGTTAAAAGGTTCCGTCTCCGGTATTCAGAGAGTTCTTACCTTTTGAACGGGATGAACTAGCTGAAGAAAGAGTGAGCAAGTACTTGATGAACTTTTCGAAAGCATAATAAGCCTTTTGAACCAGTTGAAACAATGACGAAAGGTTTATGAAAAAAGTGCAATCACAAGTCAACAAAGGATGAAAGACAACCTTTTGACATTGTTGAAGAAGAGAAACTTCCGACAAGGTCGCAAGGTTCATAATAAACAAGAGAAGGACAACCTTCCGACAATGTCGAAAGGCTCACAATAGCCAAAAGAAGAGCAACCTTCCGACAAGGTCAAAAGGTTTATAATAGTATAAAGAAGACAAACCCTTCCACAAAAGTGGATGGATCATGGAGGCATTGGAGTAACAAACCTTCCAACAAAGGCGAAAGGCTTATAACAGAAAATGAAAAAGGAAACCTTTCAATGAAGAAGAAGGGTTTAAGGCAGCATATAAAAGGGAGACCTTCCAACCCAGTTGAATGCGTAAAGTCTAAAGGAGGGCCGCTTGCATCTATAAATAAGACCCAAGGGGTCTAGCTTGATGGAATTCGATCGCTCTAATTCTAATCTTGTAATTTCTTAATCAAAGTATTGTAACCCTAATTGAGTTTGATTTGGGGAAAAATAATAAAAATGAAGCTTTTTTCCTAGACATAAAGGGAAGTCCTTGGCTTTGTTAATTAATCAATTATTTACTTAAATTTTTTGTTACATAAACTCATATTTTCAAGATCAACCCCATCGAAAGGTTCTTGCCGACTAAGTTAACAATGCTACTCTTATTACTTATAACTGCAAACTTTCAAGGTCTTCAACCCTAGAATCTAAACCTTTCGACAGAGTCAACAACTTATTTGGATCAACATTCACAGAAACCTTTCGAAATCTTCGGTTCTTTAGTTAAACCTTTCAACTAGGTTGATGGTTCATTACACATTAACAATACCAATATCTTCTGAAGATACAAACACAAAGGTCTAACCTTTTAACAAATTCAAAATCTAGAAACATAAGATTCAATCCAAAGGAGGACATTCACATACCTTTCGACTAGGTTGAATCCAATTCCATACAAGCGATCAAACCTTTCGACAAGGTCGAAAGCTTCTATATATCACTAAGGAAATTGATTTCCTACCTGCTTACAAAGAAAATTATTACTCTAACCTTTTGAGAAGATTAAAATCAGCTTCAAAAGGGTGACCTCAAGGTACTTCATCCAATTTACAAGAAAGAACTCCATAAGAGATCTTTTGTAAATCCATCCAAGACAAAAGGTTATCTACTACAAGGTCCAACCATTCGATGACATAGAAAGGTTTAAGCCAAAAATCAAACAACAAGTAAGTTGAATATAAAGGCAATTCTTAGGGATATCAAGCCCTTTTTTCAAACCAGAAAAATCATACAAGCTGGAATAACTTTGGGGTGTTGATCATAAATTTGGTTTACATTTTGGAGCTAGAAGGAGAGCTCGAACCTCCGACCTTATTGAATTCCCCCTACTCTTCTACTTGAATGAATCTTAAGTAAAAGACTCATAATTCGTCTAATTGCATTTAAAGGGTAAGGAATGGATTCAATGTTTGAAACGAGAGAATTACAAGGAAAAGTCAGCTAAAGAGTCCACGAAACCTCTAGAAGTATAATCTAATGATTAAGTAGATTATAACCCATGCTTACTTGAAGAGCAAACCCTTCGGCTTCAAGCTTTGCAGGTCATTAAGAGGAAGGACAGATTGTACCCTATTTCTACAAATGAGAAGGACCATTCAATCATACTCCCATGGGACTATCTTAAAGGGAATGATAAAGGACTGTGATAGTTTTACACATAAATGGAGTAAGATTATAAACGATACTCACCATTCATGGGAAAACAATGAACGCGTAGGAAAATCCACAACTGAAGAACTAAGAATAATAAGGGAATTGCCAAATGGAAGTATAAATATTACCAAGAAATGTTTGACCGAAACCCTAAGATTGAAAGAAAGGCCCTTGAAAGAGGATCAATGGACAATGAAAAGGAAACCTACTCCTCGAGAAGAGGTACTTGAATCGAGCCACAAAAGAATTAGATGCCAGTCAAAGATAGCTCAAAATTCAAGACTTCTTAAAGGATATTATTTTACAACCTCGATCAAAGACATCTATATCCGAACCAAAGAAGAACTGAATTAGTGGCCTTCTCAAAAAAAGAAGCCAGGATTTAAAAGGAAACTTGAGGGATTATATTGCAACTTTCATCTAATAAATGGATGTGACACAAATCAATGCAAGGTACTTGAAAAGATGGTCCTACACTTCCTAAGTAGGGGTGCAAACTTTGTACGAGTGTTCGATGTCCATTCAAGTCTATAACTGAAATACGTCCGTCCGAGTCCCTTTTTTTTCATTTAGGACACGAGCTAGGACAACAAATTTGTATGAGCAAAAATATTGTCCGGTCCAAGTTTACTGGAATTCGTTCGAATTTCTTATAATTCTGTATATTTGATGGAAATTCTATTAAACAACATAAAATTTGATGTAAATAGCAATGTCTGTCCATGTCCGTTCGAGTCTGTGTCTGAAAAATGTATGCACGAATCCGTCCGATTTCATTTAGGATACGAGCTAGGACAACAAAATTTGTACGAACATAAATCTCATCTGGTCCGTGTCCGATCCGATTTTATTTAGGATATAAACTGAACACACCTCTGTCTGGTCTGGTCCGATCGATTTGCACCCCTATTTCTAAGACAATGAGAATTTAAATAGTTTATAAAGGATTGAAAAAGTTATGAAATAAAAATTCCTATTCTCAAAATAAGAGAAGTCTACATGGCCGGAAATAAAATTCTCCTCAAACTTGGATTACCTAAAATGGAAGGCTACCAATAATGGTAGAAAGCCCTTGGTTGCACCAAGATGGCCAGGTTAAGGCACCTCCTGGAGGGAGGGAATAAGCCTTTAGCCGCGCCAAAGTCAGAAATGGCCAGGTTAAAGCAACATAAGCCCTTATCCGTGCCACGCTATGGCCAGGATAAGGCGCCACCTGCAGGGAGGACAGGTAATCCCTTGGTCCCGCTATACAATGGCCTAGCTAAGGTACCAAAAACCCTTATCCATGTCATGCTATGGTCAGGATAAGGTGTCCCCTGAAGGGAGGATGGGTACCCCCTTGGTCCAGCCGCCTGGCTAAGGGCTAAGACACAGAACAAGCCCTTAGCCACATCATGCTACGGCCAGGTTAAGACACCTCCTAGAGGGAGGTCGGGTAAGTCCTTGAGCCCTTCTTAAGTATAAGCTAGCCGAGCGCACTGGAAACCTGGATGAAATGTCCAGCGGTCTAAGAAAAGTCCCTGCCTGAAATGGGCAACCGCCAGAAATCGGCACTGCCTAAAACGGAAACTGCTTAAATAAGCACAAAAATCGGATGAAACCTGCCTAAAATAGGCCAAAACAAATGAATAAAGAAAAACTCGGGCTTGAGAAAGAAAAAGCATGCAAAATATCATCAAAGCCTGAAGATGGTGCAGTAGACAAAAGAATAAGAAAGAATTCATTGATTTCTTCTCATGAACATCCGTCGGATTGGTCTTTTGGTCTTCTATTACTTATTACCAAAAATGTTATTCTGGACTTCTATTACTTATTGCCAGATTGGTTTTCTGGTCTGTTATTACTTATTGCCAGATTGATTCTTTGGTCCTTTATTACTTATTTCCAGATTGGTTTCCTGGACTTTTGATACTTATGGTCGAAGATGGTCTTCTGCTCTTCTACTATTAATACCAGATTAGCAGATATGGATTTATAACCTCTTATCATTCATTACCAGAAAGGGTATTCTGGGCTTTAAGATTCTCACATATATGAATTTGAAATTCTAATGCCCGAATCCGAGTTATGTGATTCTCATTTCAGAACTTCACTACTAAAACTCGAACATGGGTTACGGGTTTTCTATACAAAAATATCGTCATCTGAATACCCGAATCTGTGTTTTGAATCAATATCAATCGCTAATATATCATACCTGAATCTGGATATCAAGACCGTTGTTTAATTTACCCCTAGTCTAGGGACAAGACTTTGGGCTTTTATTCATCTCAAATGCTCGAATCCGGGACACAAAATATTATCAAAAGGAATACTATTAAGACTCCCCGAATGGGGAATTCGAGCTTCTAACTATGTCAAAATAATGGGTGAGAAAGTCACTACTTCAAAAGTTCATACATGAACCCCTGAATTAGACTCTTCAATTAATGAAAGTTATAATTTTAACATTCATTACCGTAGGATAAGGCGGAATCTGCTTCCAACAAGTCTACGCATTCCAAACAAGTGGATGAAGTTAAATCTATGATCATTTCTCATCATGGTTAAAGATGAGATCTTAACATTTCGAATAAATTACTTCTCATACAATTGGCAAGATGAAATGCTAAGCTAGGCAAATATGTCAATTTAAAAGTTAACAATTAGAGGCATTGTTTGCTACATATTCCGCAGGGAAGTCGGAATGGAAAGGAATAACAAAGGATTTAACAAGCACAAAAGTCGCCTAATAAGCAATTCAAAAGTATATCAAAGATTACACTACAGAAAAGGATCACAAATCAGGCGACATTTACAAAATTTCCATAATTTACATGAGTTATATAGTCATTTACAGACAACGGCATTATGTACTAGATATATTTACATAGCCCAAATACATAAACGAATTACAAATCTTGAGATGCTTTTTTAAGGATCTCTAACACTGAAGGATTAACTACATGGTTAATTATTAGGTGGAGAACTTCTTTAAGCTTTTTCTCCTTTCTTCTAATTGAATTCTAATCATTAATTACCTCGATTTTGGTTTTCAAAGCACGGTTAAAAGTCCTGTTTGCAGCTCTAAGGGTCTTGTTTACCCTTTCTAACTCAACAACATGCTTTTGGAGGAAATAAATATCACGCTCAAGCTTTTAATTCTTGGCAGCATAATAATTAAAATGTGGGAATACTTGGTTTCTGCTACTCATCGAAATACTTTGGAATTTCAAACTCCACCCTCCGACACTAGTTTCCAACTGCATTATCATCTAAATCCAAAGGAGTGTTCAACATGGTTGGAAAATTTTGAGTTACGAGAAGTTTTGACCAAGTAGGCTTGACAATTGGAGGTGTTGCATGAGAGACCGAAAAATTAACATTTTGAACCTTTTCCCCTATGCGAAACTATAAAGAGAAACATTGAGCTTGACTATCTCTCAATTTTAACTCTAAATCGCTCATCCGTATAAGTTCGGGCATCTTGTCATCAAAGTCTATGGTAGGATTAGACTTCACTTGTCGTTTAAGCATAATAATCGCTTCATCTTTTCTCTTAATCTCAGCCTCAAGATAGTCATTGTGATCCTTATGATCAATCTTCTGTGCCATTTTATGGCTCCAACATTACCATAAAAATGTTCTAGTAATACTTCGTCTCGAATCACAATTGTTCCACTCTCTTTCAAAAAACTCTCTTTGATTACGTATTAAGCTTTGAGCAAGAGAAGTTATAGATGACTGTGGCTCTTATTTCAAGAAAGAAGGAAATGAAATGAAACCATAATTAAGATAAAAGATATCTTTATTGCTGTAATAGTGGATTACAACTCAAAATGGAAGCAAAGTCAAGAGATACGACAGTCATCACATCTAAAGTTGAGAGATGACATTCCTAACTTTGCCTATAGTATGAGCAGAAAGCATGACCATTGACTCAAAAGGTATGGTGACTCCTTCAGGAGTTATAACCGGAGGACATTTATTATAATCCCATTTTCTGGCTGGTGGACTATCATGGCTACAAATTAATTTGGAATGGAATTTTCCGACTTCTTTTAAGAATGATTCCTTTTCTTCACCGAGGAACTCGAAGCAGAGACGGGGGTATTCCAAATATAATTTTTGCAAATCCCAAAGAAAGCAATATCTTGCTAATTTCAAAGTCCTTAAATTGATCCATTTTTAGAGTAAACTCTCCTCGGGTTAACATACTGACTTAAGTGGTCTCTTGGGACAACCCAACCTAAAGAACCGGTATTAGGAAAGAGCACAGTAAAAATAAGCTAAGCATAGAAAGCGTAACAAAAACAAGTATTCATAAATCAATTACTTATTACATATTTACAGTCACCCATCTGGTTCACAAAAAATAGACTTAGAAAAGAATTCGGAAAAAAAATTATCCTTATAATACTTAAGCATTTTCAGCCGGAAGACCTTAAGAATTGATTTGACCCGCCGTAAATTCCAACAAGCTCCAGGATATAGGTCGAAACTGAATTCATCTAAGTATCTTTTATGAAAATGTCTAAGTAGACCCCCACTGGATTTTCCTAAGTGCGAGAAATCTGTGATAGAATGTCTACAATACACTTTATACAAAAAATTGACTAAAATATCTCTCTTCCATCATCATCCAAAATAGAGTTAATAATTCTCTATTTTCTTTTAAGAGGGCATCATATCGGTGACATGCTTTCTTTAATAAAGGAGCTGCCCTCTGATATTTAAAAGATGCTAGAACAGAAGTGCTCCCATCGAGACAATGATATTTCTAAGATAGAGCATTGTGTTCCTTTATTAATTTGTCTAATTCCCTATATAACTCGTTAATTTTCGCCTGTTTTCTCTCAAGTTTTGTTATATAGGGAATATATGACTTCTTCTTTATCTAAGATAGATGAATTATCACTAATTATTATCTTCGAATTATAAGACATTTAAACAGGGAATTTCATACTTATGAAACTGGAATGAAAGCCTAGGGAGCTTGCTCTTTCTCTTGTAGATCTTTGGAATTTGTGGGAGCAGTTTTCTCCTCTAAAGGAGCAGTTGAACTTAGTGGGCATCTATTTTGAGGGGGTTTCTCTGGTTTGGGAGCTTTATCTTGATCTCCACTATCCATCCCTGAAGCACCAGAAGGCCTCCTTATCTCCACCTTGGCCTTGACCCCTAGAGGGATTATCGTCATTATCATCATAAGTGTCACTATCCCAAGTGAGTTTTTCATCATCTTCCTTCTCCTTAGGATCTTTATCCTTATCATCCTCTTCTTTAGAATCGCATTCAATGTCAAAGAAGGGATATCAAAAGAAAAAGCTTCCTTGAAATCAATAGTCTCCTCTTCACCTTTGGGCTTGGAGCCCTGCCTAGCTCACTCAATTTTGTCCATAATTCTTTTGGCTAAAATTGGGTCAAGTGAAGGAAAATCAAAGTCAGGATATTTTTCATGATCGTCAGTATAGGAAAGCATGAGGGAATCTTCGTAATGATTCAGCATCATGGGCCCCAAGGTGGTATTGAAAAAAATCATAGACACTCTTTTGGAAGTCAGAAAGGGTTAGAATAGCTAGCTTTGGACCTTTTGAATTTATCTTTCAATAAAATATTCTTGGAAACCAAATGAGCTTTCTCATCTTGACTCTTTTAGGGCAAGCATTATTGTGAGTTTCCCATCAGAGATAAGTTGATGGACTCGCCTCTCTGCTTCTAGATCACTCTCGGCCCTAGCGAGAGAAGCCTTGATTCGCTCTAGTTCAAAGGAAGTGGTATTTTGAGTAGCCATTAATGAGGCTATGCGATTTTTTATCCAACATTCTCCTCTTGTAGCATAGAGGATCCAAAAGGGAACCTGGAAACATGTTCATTAAGAGAAATCTAGTTCCTGGAAATCTTCAAAAAGAGAAGAAACACATGTTATAAATTAGAAAGATCCAGTGATGATAGGATTAATTGGATATGAACTTACCAAGAGTTGTTGCTCCATGAGAGAGCGGTGATTTTCTGCCAAGTTTGGGCTAAATGACGACAGAGAGGAAGAAGTGAAGGATTCTGATTGAAGAATAAGCTCGATGAGTTCATCGAAGTTAGTTGGCGGAGAAGTGGAAGATGACGTCTCTAGAAGGGTGTGAGACTTAGAAGGAGTCTCAAAAAGAGCAAGTTGCATCTATGCCAATGCAGATGCAGAGTCCAAAATAGTAATATGTGGTAGAGGAGCAGGTGTAGGTGGAGTTGGTTCCACTATGTCTTTTCGAGCTTTAACAGTCGAGCTCTTTGAAGCTATCTCAAGAGCTATGCACTCTACTTCCTCCTCTACATCAGTGATCTTTGCCACTTTAGCTAGAGGAGCATCCTTCGAAAGCACTGTGAATTTTCTTTCTGAAGATATCTTGGAACTAGCAAATGCCTTCATTACAAATGAAACATCCGATGATGATGAGGGAGGAGTGACGTCACTTGAAGACATGATGGCCTTGGAGGGAGCTAAAGCAAATTAAAATAGGTATAAAATCAGTCAGAGCTATTCAAGAATTACATAGACAGAATGAGGAGAATAATATGCTAATAGTATACCTAAAATGTCGGAACGAGTGGGCGATGGTGAAGTAAAATGTTTATCATCGCCTGAGGAGAAGAAGCGATTTCCTTGAGAATTATGCATAATGATTGGTGGAGTGGCAAGAATCCTTTAGCCAATTGAAAGAAAAGAATGTTTCCATAGATTTGAAAGAGTTAGGAGCATTAACTACCCTAAGTTTTCCTGCAGTGGCGGTTAAAGAATTGATGACTCTTTGGTCTGTGTTGCAAAGTGTCTTAAGAGGTTCACCTGAAAAAGATCAGAGGTTACTTCATTGAAAACATGGAGAAAAATGAAGACAACATTGAAAAGGCTTACGAGGGAAGGCAAAAGTCCTGCGAACAATAGCAAAGCACATGATGAAAAAGAACTATTGTCCAGTCCTTGAACTTATTAATGCAATCTGAAGTAAACTTCTTGTGCACATTCGCTCTGAAAATCTGCTTGCTGAAATTACTTGACCTCGCCAACTTGGTCGGGGAGTTCAGAACTTCAGCATTAAGCGAAGGAAGTCCAGACTCCAATGCTAGCATTTCCAGGGATAGGAGGTGAGTATAAACGTTCAGAGATAATTGTATCGGAGCAACTCTAACATGAGATTGATATAAATAGGAACTCGAGAAAGGGAAGAAATCCACTATGCCAGATGTAGATAACCGTATAAGCAAAATACCCTTATGGAGGGTTATCAGTTTACCAGTTGGTTATAGAGGGAAGGCTTTGGTCCCAGTAATGCCAAAACCTTCAAGAATAGCATTGACTTCATCTTGAGATACAATAGAAGAATGCTTGGCGATAGCTTCAATTTTAAGGGAACTCATGATTCTAATAGGTGAAAATGTTTTAGTTAATACTCTTAATTATTTATGAATTCAAAAAAGTAATAATTTTTTTACTTAAATAGATCAAGCATAAAAACATACATGAAATCTTAAAACGGTGAAAATAATAAGTAGTTTAAGCTTTTGACAATGTCGAAAGGTCAACAATTCAAGCTTTCAACAAAGTCGAAAGGTTAGTATCCCAAGCTTTCAATAATGTCAGAAAGAAGATAGCATCAACCTAAGCTATCATATTTCATCATATTGAGAGCCTAAGGAGTAATTAGATAATAATATGAATCCATAAGGCTATCGACAAAGTCGAAAGGGAAAGATAAAACATTAATCCATTCATCACCTTTCGACAACGTCGAAAGCTCTATGAAATCCATGATATACTTTGAACGTAACATAAGGCTAAATAGCAAGACCTTTCGATATGGTCAAAACTAATAATTCAAAGTTCCAAAGTAAAAATAATAGTGCTGATGATGTTTTTGAAAGGTCTAGTTAATATTGTCAAAACATGTCTAACCATTGAAGTCGAAGGTTTATAGTAAAAGCTTTCGACAAAGTCAAAAGATTTATCACAAAAAACTTTCGAAAAAGTCGAAAGGTTTATAACAAAACCTTCAGATTCTTAAGCTAAAAGTGTTGATGTTGTTAATATTGTTAAAAGGTTCGATAAATATTGTTAAAAGGTGTTCTACCCATCGAAGTAGAAAGGTCTCATGTTTGATTCATGTGTACTCTTAATGTTTCGACAAAGATATGTTGCAGCAGTTATAAAGTTGAAGAGTTCCAACCTTGCCGAAAGTTGGTGATCGAAAGTTTTGAAACTCCCCGACCTTATCGAGAGCTTGTTATCGAAAGATTAGATCATTTAATTATCTAACCTTTCGACACCAAAGATAAAATTAGCTTTACAATGCCATTCGACCCTATTGAAAGGTACAAAGAGGGAAAAATCATTTTTGCCGCCTTAATCTCTTTCATAGGGGTATTATGCAATCGAATTAGACACAAATAGGTTCCACGTTATCGTATTGGGCTTATCCAAACCCAAACCTGGTAATAAATGCAGTTTTCATATTCTTTTTGAAGAACAAGTAAAACAAATCCTTAAAAAAAACTGGTTTTGTCCAGAATCAATCTAATTCAATTTCAAAGAAGAATAGAAATTATCAAATCAAAAATCTGGGATTGAAAACAAAAGGACAAATTTAGGGATTTTGGATTAAAAGGCAATCCCGATTGTGACGATCCGAAATTTTCGAGCATTTAAAATCTGAATATTTAATTGATTTTAAGTATTCAATAGAGTAATTTTAACTTGATACGATATCAAATTTATATGATAATTTATCTATTGAATTAAATAATTTGAAGTTGGGTGAAATGTTGAATTTGGAGTTTTAAGCCGGTTTAAAATAATTTGAAGGTTTATAAAATTTATATCGAGGATATTGAAGATAGTAAAAGTGTAAAGAATTGAATTTGGAAGTGTGTGTTCGGTTTTCAAATTTTATCGTTTTAAATTGAATTTAAAAATAGCCTTCCGAGGCACAGTCTTGGAATTTGACGAAACCAGTTCCATTGGGTCCGTAATATTGAATTATTATCGGATATCAATTTTTGTAATGTTTGGAGTTGTTCTGTGAACGTACGACACATAAACGTGTCGAAATTTATATCGAAAAATTTAAATATATCTTTGTGTTTGGAAAAAATGAAACAACATCAACCGAATTCTTTTCATATCATGTTCCCTCTTTTAATAACATCAGCGTTGTTTTTCCGTCTCCATTCACATCACGTACTCTCATGTTCCCTCTTTTAATAACATCAGCGTTGTTTTTCCGTCTCCATTCACATCACGTACTCTGTCTTTCCTCAGAAGCTAATGGCCGATCTAAATCGTTCTCCTCGTCACCTTTATTTTTAAATTTAACCAAAGTTTTAAAACCCAAAAGATATATAATGGCCCCTCAATTCTTTCCCGTCCCAGTTTACAAACCGTGCCCTTCACTTCTCTTCTCCATTTTCAAATCGAATTCCCCTCTTCACCTTTTCGATTCACGAAGAGGTGTTAAATCGCGATCTTATGAAATACAAATTAAACAATCGAGCCGCATCCTCCTTGTTCGTTAATCAAATCAATGAAGAGAATGTGAAGTGCCATAAACAACGAACGCCATCACTCCCATACCCTTCATACTTCCTCAATTTTGCAAGTAGGCCGTAGTCGAACTCACCTTATAATTTCAGAATCTCCGTGGTCGTCCAAGCGCAGTTCGAGGCGATTGAGGATTACGATGGGAAGGGAATCTCTCGATTTGGGTTTGGCGTAGTCTTGTGCATTCGGCAAGTGGATAGCTGGAACCTCCTGTCTGAGGTGACGCGATCGTAGGTGCAGGCGACGGTGGATTTAGGGTTCGATGAAAGTGGAAGGTAGGGCAGTCAGGTCGAGAAGGTGCAGTAGAGGGTCGAGGCTAAGGATTCATGGTGGCGGGTCGTAAGCTCATGGATTTCGGCCGCGTTCGTAGAGGCTTATCGATGGGGATGAGTTCGTTTCTTTATATGTAAGGTATACGTAATTTTATTCAATTTAATTTATATCTGAATTAAGTTTTATAAATGTACAGGACAATCGGAAAAAAAACACCATTTTTTATTGACTGATATTTTATATTTTTAAATTTAGTTATAAATGATTAAAAGAATTTCTTAAATGAAGGATGTAATTTTAGAAGTTTAGAAGAACCAGGTTTTTAGGAAATCTATATAGGATATTCTTACATAGTTCGTGGAGATATCAATGTGCGTTTACATATTTAATTTTGCTAAATTATCTTTAAATTAAGGGTTTGGTGATTAATCTATTCTATTGGAAACTATTAAAATTATTTTTGTTACTAGGAAAATTGTCCGGAAGGAAATTTTTTTAAAATTCAATCATCAAGTTAAAACTAAATTATTAACTGAATTTAAAATTTTAAAATGGTAAATTAAATTGTTCGAATCTATTTCGAATATTAACAAATTGTAAAACTTGTTTGTACAAGGTAAAAAATCATGGAAACAAGACGAGTTTGAGGTGAATGGCAATCTTAGGGCAAAGGTGAGTTAATCTCACTCGGTAAAATTTAAATTTAAATGATTAAATTTAAATAATTGATTGTATGGTTGAATTGATTGATGTGATATAGTATAATATAATTTGAAATTGGTATATTATGTGATGCTAACGTCTGTGGATGCAGGAAAAACAGGTTGGAGGGATCCAACTGGACCCCTCAACTTTTATTTAAATTATTTAATGTTCTCTGTTCTGATAATTTGATATTCTATAATGAATTATGTGAAAGTATTGAATGTTATGGCTTGGTTGACATAATTGGGTATAATGAATTACCAAAAAAATAAATTTGATTTTGGAAATGTAAATAAAAGAACTGAAATTGCAAGTAAAATAATTATAGAATGAATTTAAGAATGACTTGGGAAAAGAAATAAAGTGACTTTAAAATTCTAATAAATTAATCTTGAGAATGGAAAGGGAAATTTGAATAAACAGAAAGTTAATGAATTTTAAATTGCAGTATTATTAATTAAAAAGAATAAACATTTATTTAGAATTTAAGATTTGAATTAATGAAAGAGTAAAGAAGAAATTGAAAAATAATAATAATAATAATAATAATAAATTCCATAACTACTGAATTTGGAGATGAACTGATAAGTAAAAGAATATATTTCAAACAAAATAAATTGGAAATCAATTTGGGGAAATTGATTTAAGTGATTGAAGTTGGAATTTTCTCTGGATAGCCAAGTACATGTTTTTTAAAAGAAAATTTTTAACTATAAATTAAATGTTTTAAAGTTGTTTTTAAAGCAAGCAGGTTTTGTAAAATTTATTGTTTCTATTATTTAAAGTCTAAAGTAAGTATTTTCTTTGACCTATCCTAGCAATAATTATTAAGAAGTAACCTAGTATTTTATTTTTAAAAAAAAGTAAAAAAAATCTAGTTTTATATTTTATTAAGTAACCTTATTTTCAAGTATTCATATAGTATGTATTGGTAACAAATTATTAAAGTAATTTTAACTTGAATGTTTTAAAGTATAGTTTTAAAAGTAAAGTGTTTTAAATTAATTTAGAAATTCTAGTTTTGTGCTTGGTGATTCCAGTGGAAATAGAAATACTTGGATTTTATTCTGAGAAAGGCAGATAGTTTTGAAAACTGTTTCCAAAGGAATTTGAAAAGTGAAAATATATCTTGTGAAGATATTTTTGAGGTAAATAAATAACTTGGAAATTATTTATTGTTTGATGGATGTTGTGAATATTAATTGATAGTTAAATAACCGACTATCAATATTGGCCAAATGCGTTGATCGTTTCGAAGAGACCGGGATCGAGATTTATTTCTCGAAAACCACTTCGATCCGGTTTGTACGTTTCGTGGAAACGAGTTTGGATTCGAAGATGGAGCAGTGAAGTGCAAGGGCTAATCGCTACTAATCCTGAGGATATTTCCAAAATGGATGTAGTTGGAATAGTGCCTTCGGTTCCGTTCGAACCCGGGACGGACTTGTATGGATGAATGCTTGCGAAACATCGTCACGTGGACGATGGGCATTCTAAGGGATATGTTCTTAAAAATAACGCTTAGCCTCAAGCCTCATCAAATGGGAATGACTGAAAATCAGGGGTTCTGCGCAAGGCTAGGTGGGTAGCACCCAAACAGGGTGAGGATATTCCAGCCTAGATGTCCCTTTTTATTTCGGCTTAGTGGGTGGTTGCTGATCCCAACCACGGGGTGATCTCGCTCGGGATTATCCAGTAAGGGGTAGTCCCGGTCTTGTGTTGCAGGGGAGCGGGCGTACTCCCTGGTACAGTGATCTAGGCCCCATACTGTGACAGGTGGTACCCTAGTGCCTAGTCATTAGTTGGAAATCCATTCTCCCTACGAACCTTGTACGAGTTTTGTTTGTATTACCCACAGTAGATGGAATTTAATAGATGTAACAATTTCGGCTATTTTATATGTATTTGTATATATATCCTATTATAATATCAAAGGATTTCTATCAAAATTGTTTTAGCTGTCGTAAAGTAAAAACCCGACGTGTTTATTTGTGGCGTGGTCTTACGAGATGCTTTGTTTTTCAAAGGATTTTTGAAACTTTAATAATCAATTGGGTGTGATTTTCTCATGCTGGTATTCCAGACTGACTCGGGTGTTATTTAACTATAATGCTCAGATCAGACCGAGTATTATAGGATACAGGATGATGCTATGGAGCTCAGGAGACGAGCAAGATGACGATACGTACTCCCGTACTTGTTTATATACATATATTCCGCTGTGTTGAGTTGTTGTGTATTCATTTGTATGATATTGATGTTGCGCTGTGATTGATGTTCTCTGATGATGTAATATATAAACAGAGATATTTGATGTTGAGTAAAGATTATTTATTATCTATTATATTTTATTCCGCTGCGATGGTTAGATTCTGTTATGATTTTTTATTTTCTTCTTCTACCTCTTCTTCTTTAACCCAAATGGTTCGTATTTTTGTACAACTTGAGTTGATTTAAGTAAATTATTGATGACTCAAGGGGTACGGATTTGCAGGCTGTTATAGTTGGTATCAGAGCTTAGGTTGGTGATAACCTTGGCTCTGGTTGGAATTACTCATTTAAAATAGAGTCCGTAGTACTCTATAATGAGTTTGAGCGTATTAATAAATATGAGCGCGTATTTGTTAGTGAATATAAATTGTTTTAATATTGTGTTGATTAGTTTATTGAGTGGCATATGAACCTTCGTCGGCACAGTCTGCACAACTGTATCGAAGGGGTTTCTAAACACTTGAATAGAACAATTGACACGGTATTGTTTTAAATGTGGGTGAATGAAATAATTTTACCCAAAAATATATTTTGATATAAATAATAGTTTTTTTGAAAACTATTTAGCTAGTATATGGTTACTTGGATGCTAGAAATGATAATATTAAAGTATTATCATTGTTAAGTGAAAATTTAACTAGAAATTGAAAATATAACCAAAGTTTAAGGCAATAAATTCATTATGAAATAAAATTTATAAATATGAATTATAAATGTAATTTATGAATTGAAATATAATCAAATGAGAATTTGTATGAACATAAGCTATTCAAATGAATTATAGTTAAAATTGATTTAACCAGGATTTGGAAATTTAAAATCCCGGAGATTTGGAAGTATTTGAAGATAAATAATAGCATTATTGTTTGGAGATATTTCTGAAAGAAAATGTATTTTAAATGGATTTTGAAAGTGATATAGCATGGAAATCACTTGGATTATTGGAAAATAATTCTTATGATGACGGCCGCATCATCAGTATTCATTTTCGAATTTCTAAGTGACGGATTGCTGCCAAAATTTGATTTGTTCAAAAAAGCTAGTTGTTATTGAAAATCTCAAAGGAAATTTGTTGGGAATAAAACCAGGATTGGTTTAACTTTTATGAAATGTGATTTGTGATGTTAAAGATTTCAAAATAATTAGAAACCAAAGGTCGGATGTTTAAAAATCCTAATGAGATAGTTGTAAACTTATAAATTAAGATAATTTTAAAATCGGGAAGAAATATAAGTTTTGAATGTTGGAAATTTAAATTTAAAGTGGAAGGTTAAAAATGAAATTAACTAAGATTGGGGAATAAAAATTTAACTGGGTTGAAATAAATTGAATAGGCTGGAAATAATATCCAGTTGTATTCGAATTAAGTTGAAATTGAATTGAGTTGAATAAATCCGAGTTAAAATAAAACAGAATTGGAATACAAATTCAATTGAGTTATTGAACGGAATTAAATTTTTACCTGAATAAATGGAAAATAAATTGGTTAAGGATTGGATTGAAATAAATAAATTAGAATAACTTGTAAAAGAATTAAAAATCCTGGGTAATAAAATATGCTTGGGCTATAAATAAATAGAAGGCTCGAGTTAAAAATAAAAGACCAATATATTTAAGCCTTGAATGAAGGGAATTGTGTAAATAATAAGTTGTGACTTATAAAATTGAAAATGGAATACAAAATCCAAAAATAAATATTGTTTGATAAATTGAACAATAAAATGAAGATCAAAACTTGAATTATAAAATAAATTGAACTTATGAAATTTAAATGAAGTGATATTTGAATTTAAAATCAAGTATTGAACTATAAATAGGAGAGAACCGATTTTATAATAAATTAGTTAATAAAATGTGTAAATGGGAACGTAATGTTGTTTAATAGAAGCTGAATTATGAATTTATGATGAAGTTCGGAAATAAAACTCAAGTTATAAATTGAATTCGACTTGAATTGTCAGTAAAGTAAATGTAACTAAATTGTGAATCCATGAAATCGGGTGGTAAATTGAAAATGGATAGTGGATTCAGAACTTGAGTTATAAATTAAGTTTTAACTTGAAGTGTTAACAAATTTAATATAATTGAAATGTATCGAATAAAAATGTAAATGGATTAAAATAGTAATGGTAGGGGTTGCAAATAAAATCCAAACATGTGGAAATAAGTTGGAAATATCCTTGTAATCAATAGAATGAATTGAATTTGAAAAAGTTAAATTTTATAATAACTAATCAAATAAAACTGTGGATTTAAAATGAGATTTGATTGTGATAGAATCAAGTTGGATAGAAAAGAAAGCTTACTTGCAAAACGAAAATTCATAATGGATTGAGTGGGTAAACTAATTGTATTGAATAAATAAATGGATGGGATAAATAAGAATCAAAGGGGAGTGAACTTAAGTTTGAGGTGAAATAAATTGAGTAAATTAACTTAGGTTGAGAATAATTAGAAGCTCGATTACGAGTAAATTGGAAGACCATTAAATTAAAGCTTAGTTTGAATTAATTCGGGAATGGTTAGAAATGAGCAAGCTTGGAATGAGTCCTAAATAAATGGTCATGAATGAATTAAAATAAAAAGGAAATTTAATTGGTAATGAAGATGAACCACCATTGTTAATGGTTTTGAATGAACTAGTTTGGTTAATAAAATGAAATGAAAGTGAATGGATTCCAATCTGAAATGAAATGGAAATGAGAATATATGGATTGTGAATAAATTTGAAAATGGAATAGAATTAAGTCTAATTGAGTTAAAATCCAATTAAATTGGTTACAAAACATAAGTACTTATTTATTCACATGGATCTCGTCAAATTTCATAGAATAAATTGTCATTGGATGTAAATGGAAGTAATTAAAATTCTATTTATTGATAAGGGTAAAATAAATTGAGTTTGAGAGAAAATGAATTAAATGTAAGTTTGTGAGTTGTTAACCATTCAAATTAAGTGAAACGATATGTGATTGGTTGTAAGCAATTAAAATTAATGTTGAATATTTAAATTGCTTATAAAAAGGTGTTTAATGGCATTTCTTTAGAATTCATATGTTTTAACTATTGCAAGTAAGTGAAATGTTGTTAAACTTCATATATATGGCACTTACATGTTTAAATTGGGTAAGTACAGGTTCAGGGGAGCCGTTTGGCTAGATTTTGGGCATGCTAATTGCTAATATAATAAGCTATTTGCTTAAAATGCCAAATAAGGTACCCCTACGCAAATACAAATAGGAAATATGAACTGTTTTTGATTTTTCCGACCGTGCGGGTCGATGTATATATATTTATATCTTTTGTCAAATTGCAAAAGCTCCTCCGTACAAAGGGGACTTTGCCAAAAATTTGCGAAAATTTTGGGATTTAGAAAATTTTTGAAAATTTTTGGAGAATTTTTGTTAATGACAAAATGAATTGAAATTGGCAACTAAAATAAATTAGTAAATGAAACTAACTAAAATAATGATATGAATTAGTTATAAATGGAAAATAAAATTCAATATTTAAAGTTAAAGATAAATTGAATTCGTATGGAAATGAAAGAATCAATGTGAATAGAAATAGATATATATACTAAAGTGGGAGATGAAAATAAATATAAGGAATGTTAACGCTAAAAATTGAACGCTAACACCCTGGTGTGTAGAAGGTAATTGTGAAAGCACCACCCGTTGGTACGGGAACAAAATATAAGCAGAGAAATCACAGAGAAGCTATAAAAGACACAATATTTATAGTGGTTCGGCTTAAGATCTAGCCTACGTCCACTTTAAAGCTCTTTATTGCTGATTTGATTACAATTCTTTACAACAATCTTCAATTACAACACACTTAGACAAATAGCTCAAACTCTGATGTAGAAGAATCCCTCGAATGCATGGTGAATGAGTTAGATTTTCACTTGAGATTTGTTGAAATGTCTTTGGTGATTGGAGTGATAGAAGTGTTGCTTGAACGTTGCTTGAAGTCGAGTCAATGGCAGAGTAATGGCGTCCAGGAAATCAGTCCAAAAGTCCCCTCCATGCTCAATGTGGTCATGTATTTATAGGCAATTTTCTAGGCTGAAATTGTCAAGTCATGAGTCGTGACCGACTCAAGATGAGTCGTAAGTCGTGACCGACTCAGGATGAGTCGTATGTCGTAGGCGACTCAACTGGTTGAGCCCTGACTTCATATCAGAGCGTCTCCGGTCCTCTGTATCCAGCACAAGTCCTAACTCGTCTGCGAGTTAATAGGTCGTGGTCCAAAATGAGCCGGCATAGGATTTCTACATAGTAGCTGTAAGTCGTAGACGACTCAAGCTAGGTCGTGAACGACCTATCATAAGTCGTAGGTCGGTCCTTTGTTGTTTTGGGAGTTTAGTCAGTTAAGTCATTTGACACCTTAGGTCGTTGAGTCGTTAGAGAACTTGAGTCGCTAGATCCATGAGTCGTTAACCCGTTGAGTCGGCCGGCACCTTTAAGTCGCTAAGGTTATAACCCGGTGAGTCGTTATTCCTCCTGAGTCGCTGAGTCGTAACCCTTCAAGGCTGTTGAGTCGGTAGCTTCTCCAGGCTGTTGAGTCGGTCACTCCTCAAAGTTGTTGAGTCGGTAACTCCTCCAGGCTGTTGAGTCGGTAACTCCTCAAGGTTGTTGAGTCGGTAACTCCTCAAGGCTGTTGAGTCGGTAGCCTCCTGAGTCGGTGGCTTGTTGAATCGGTAACTCCTCAAGGCTGTTGAGTCGGTAGCCTCCTGAGTCGGTGGCTTGTTGAGTCGGTGGCTTGTTGAGTCGGTAGCCTGTTGAGTCGGTGGCTTGTTGAGTCGGTAGCCTGTTGAGTCGGCCCAGACCTTGACTCGTTGCCTAAACGGAGTTAACATTTGCCCCTCGAAGTTCACGCCTAAGTCGTAGGTCGTGTGCTTCGACTCATCTTAACTCGTGTGCCGATTCAACTACCACTGCTCAACGCTATAAAAGACTTGAGTCGTTCCCCTTACTTCCTTCTTCTCATTTCTTATCCTTTGAACCGTGTCTGCCATTAACGCATCTTCGAGCTCTCAAAGGCGATTCCAACCTGATTCATTTTCGATCATCTTTAGCATCACACCGTGTAAGAGACTTTGCATCTTTTTTTTTCAATTGCTGATGATTGCCGATCTCCGCCTCTGTTTTCCCCCCTTGATCCTTGCGAATACTATTACATCGAACATTGATGGGTTAAAGGCAGGCGGCTTGATCTTACTTGTATCGATTCGAGATTTAAGGCGACCTAGTGGTGTGATGGAGCTGGGGTTAACCACTGCGAGGTTATTGGGTTATCGGGTTATGGATTAGATGGTTAATGGGTTAGGAGTTAGATGGTTAATGGGTCAGATTGATTCGAACGTTGCCGTAGGTTTGACTCGGCTACTTTTGTATGATCCAGCGACCCTTGTGATTTAACCATGATACGACTCAACACGCTTCACGACCTAAGCCTTGAGTCGTGGACGAGACAAAACCTTTGAGTCGTGGCCGAGATAAGACCCTTGAGTCGTGGCCGAGATAAGACCCTTGAGTCGTGGCCGAGATAAGACTTGGAGATTTTCCTGTTATTTTGAACCAGAGCTTCTTTAACATACTCCACGACCTAAGCCTTGAGTCGTTGCCGAGATAAGTCTTGGAGATAATCTCCTTATTCCTACGACTCATGACTTAGGACATTGCCGACTCAGAACTTTTGAACCGTTGACGAGTTATGACTTGCATGAATTCTGTTTGAATTTTGGACCATTGTATTAACTTTGAACTATTGAATTTTATTGCATTCATTCACAGGTTATTTTGACTTGCAGGCTAACAACCTGTTCAATACAACATTCACAGAAAACTGGGACGAATATACTGTCATTGATTGCCCATATCAAATGACAGATTAGTTAATAACAGATAATTGACTTAAACAAATCGTGTGAATGAAGTGCTATCAATTTCAAGTAGAATATTAAAGCAACACTGAAACAATCAATTGAAACTGACCAGCCTGCACTAATATTATGCTTGAACTTTAAATTAACAAGTTCTGAAATTACCATAGTCGATCAATCGTCAACCAGTTTAATTCCAGTTATATTTACTTGTTATTTTCATTAGTTTTGCACAACACTTCACACTTTTAGGAAACGTGCACCTTCGCATTTGAACACCCGGTTGCTTGTGTAGAATGACATCTCAACAAGAAGAACCGATGGGCCAGGCTGAAGATGTCTTCCCAGTAGCCAACTTGTTGGATAATCCTCCGGAAAGAACTCCCACCACTCTGAATCACCGGGTGTTTACTCAACTGCTCACCCAGTTTGGCATTGCCGAAGCTGATGCCTTACTGCCGGGGCCAAACGATACTGCAGATAGGCCCCCTTCTGGCTTTATTGCTGTCAAACGCCAAATGTGCTTGAACGGTGCCATACCACCTTTTAATGACTTCCTTCGGCAGCTCTTGCTTCGATTGTCTATCTCTCCATTCCAACTGCACCCCAATGGCCATGCCATTCTGATGGGGTTATGTGTGCTTTTTAGTAGAGTTCTGGACCGATTACCGAGCTTTGAGGAAATCTGCTACCTCTGCTCATTCACAAAGATCAAAGATCATCCCTCTATCGTAATCATAAGGAGTGCTCGAAATCGAAAACTCATCACCGATCTTTCTGATAGCGTTCACGGATTTCTAAATCGGTATTTCTTTGTTCGTTGCCCTCCAGCGTTTTATGCCATCTGGAGAGTAGGAAGTAAGATTTTCCTGTTTTTATTTCTCCAATCTTGGATTTTCATAATTTGAGTTGCTGAATGCTAACTTTGCTTCTTTTCCCTGTTTTAGCACTTCCTCCTCCCTCTAGAGATCCATGCTATAAACAAGTTTTTGAGAGATTGAACGCCGTGGCGGCAGAAGAGAGGAGTATAAAGTTCTTGTTAAATGATGGATTTTTACATCAATATGGGCTTCTTCATCCTTCTCGCTTCACTAAGTCTCGTGAAGTCCCAACTGAAATTCCTGATTCCCGGGCGGAAACTTCTAATGCCCCGGTCCCTATTAAAGAGCACATTCAGGGAGGAACCTCTATAGAAACTCCACTAGTGAGATGTTCAGTTCTGAAGGACGTTGCGGGGCCGTCTGATAAGTCTGCACTTGCCCCGGTTATCGAAGAGGAAGAAACTCCACGATCCTCCGGAAGATCTGCCGACGAAGGGGTTGAAAAAGCCAGTCCCAAAAAACATGAGGGTGATGATGTTTTCGAGGGGTTGAGCGATTTAATTGTGACTTCTCAAGAACTTTTCAGAGATGATGTTTCCAAAACTGTTTCTTCTGTAATTGAGGCGACATCTTCTCTACAACAAATGTCAACTCCTCCTACTCAAGTTATCACTACATCTATTTCACAGAGTGGTCTGTAACTCGATGCGTGTAGTTTACACGTTACACAACACTTAGGATTTTTTCATCACTTCTACGCACTTATCTTCTTGTACTTTAAAGATTTATAAAGCTTATTATTTTTATTCCAGATTCTCCTATGGGGCGCAGCGGCTCGTACTATGATGATTTCCAGTGTTACGGGAGGCGTAGCCAGTATGATTACAGGCGTTACCTTCCTTCTTACAGAGAATCGGATGAAGAGAGGGCTATCAGGAAAGCCGACGAGAGACGAGCATATGAAGAACGTCACCGAAGGGAACAAGAAAGACATGACCCTCCCCACAGAGATGATGATACTCAAAAGAGAAAAGCTCACGATGAGAGAGGTAAAGGTCACATAGACGATTCTTCTAGCAAGCGGGCTAGACTTACTAAAGAAACAATGCCGATAGCTTCTGAACATGTTCCTGCTAAATCTCCCGCTCCCGTTCGCTCCGACATTCAAGCAATCATCAACCGGCCCGCATACCAAGTCGGGCAAGGTCCTCCCACTCTTCAAAGTCGATTTCCTCAGTGGTGCTTGAGAGGGGTTCGATTTGATCTCGACTTGGTTCCTCTCGACAAACCGGCTATGCTGCGAAATCTTGATACTGTCAGGACCGATATTGAAAGAATGTCGAACTGGCAAAAACTTGTCGACGAGCTTCATAGGGTTAACCGAGCCAATCTCGAGGCCATGCTCACAATGGAGAATGATAAGGCTGAGTGGCAGAAGACTCTCGAACAGCATGACGCCGAAATGAGAAGTATTGCTTCCTATAATGAAAAGCTGGAAGCGGAAGTGGAAAAGCTTAAGGAAGAATTAGTTACTTCATCAACTTCCTATTCTCAAAAGGAGAGCATGCTTCAGCAACAAGTACGAGATGCGCATGCCAGTCAAAGAGCAGTCGAAGATAAGCTTGCACATAAGGAAAAGATCATAGAAGAATATCGTGCTGAAACTGTACAGGTGCGAGAACAAACCGGCTCTCAAAGCTTGGAGATAGAGTTGTTAAAAACTCGACTTGCTATGGCCGAAAAGGAGCGCGACGAGGCTGTTGCTGGTAAACTTGCGGCCGAAGAGGCCCATCAAGCAACCAAAGCTGACATTAGCTCCACACTATTTGATTTTTATCTGCACAGCATTTTAGGGCGTGGCAGCCTTGCCTTTCTAGGCCCTAAATACGAAATTACATTAGCTGAAGTCTGGGAGGCAGCACTTGATATGCTAGGTGGCAAAGGTGCTGGTTACGCTGAGACAGCTCTTGAAGAGCATTATCTCGATGATGATGCCCGCGCCGCTCTTGCCAAGGGAAAAGAGCAACTCGCCAAGGTACGGGCCGGAATGGCGGAAGGGGAACATTCTGAAAAAGGAGCACCGCCTACTACCTCTGAACGTCCTCTAGTTTCTCCCGAGGTGGACATTACAGGCTCTAGTGCTCATTCGCCGCCTCCTGCAAGAACCGGGGTAATTACCCCTACTGATGAAGAGGCTTTGGAGGACATTGGGGCTCAGAATTATGAGATTGAACTGACGAAGCCAACATCTTCAGGTAATTTCGACATTGGTCCGATTCAGGTGGATTGCCTGCTTATTCCTCAAAAATTCGATGAGATTCTCGATTACTTCTTGAATCTCGATGAACCCATATCTCCCTTCTCTTGGGAAGATACTAACATTTTCAATTTTTCTTCTTCTGCAGTTGAAACAACAAGTGCTGTGCAGACTTCGCCTTCTCTGGTTATTCCTCCTCCATCTCTTCAGGTGACTCCTCCTTCCGCTTCACAACCTGGGTCACAAGAGGAGAAAATCGAGGCTCTTCATGGCTTGGATGACCCTATTTCTTCGCAGGAGCAAAAAGATGAGGGACTTGAAGGAGGCGAGATCTCTCCGGAGCGGACTCCTTCTGACGACGTAATTTTGTCCGCTCTCGTTACTCCAGGGAGTGAGTCTTCTTCGAAGAGAAGAAAAAAGCATGGGACATCGAAGAGGAGGGGGAAGAAAATTATCACCACTGAAGAGGAACCGGAAATTGCACCAGTTGTACCTCCCTCCCCTTCTTCCCTTATGCCTTCAGACCGACCTGAAAGACCTGAAAAGCTAACCATTCGGCCGGGTAAAGGGTCTAAAGGCGGCAAGAAGAAATGAAGAGTTGGGCTTTTTGATTCCTTTTTTGTGTAATGGTCGGATGTTGTGCAGGCACCGGCCCCTGCTTTTGTTTTGAAACCTGTATCTGCAATATCTGCAATTGAATAAAATGATTCTTTATTTGTACAGACTTTTGTTTGAATTTGAGAATGCATTTATTATTCATTTTTGCATAAGTTTATTTATACGATATTGCGGTGAGCTTGTGGTATGTTGTTTGAGCGTACTTTACCGACGTAGCTATACCACTTTGTATGTAACTATACCATGTTGCCCCTATACCATGAGCTTACTGCAATATCGTATACTTTGAGGGGACTTGCACTCTCGTTTTCTAAAGAATAATTACTTCATTCTCGAAGAGAATTTTCGTAGAGTGCAACTTCCTTCATATAAGTTTCTACGCTTTGTCCTTCGAAGAAATCACTTTTTCCTTTTGCGTATGTATACATTTTTCCAAGTGAATTCTTCTATGTGGTAAAGCGGACCTCTGAATGTACTTTAACTTTCTTTCCCCCTTCTTTTTTTTTTTAGAATAGGTAAATCGCTCTTCCTTTGAAAGTTAAAGTACGCTCTTGATGAGGATTTTTCTTTTTTTTTTTTAATAAAAATTTGTGCCTCTGAGGAGAGATTTTTTCACGTTTCAACACTTGGAAGTTTTATTTCAATCTTGGTGAAACGTGTTCCTCCAAAGAGTTGTGTCTTTGAAGAAAGCCTTTTCACGTTTCAACACTTGAAAGTTTTATTTCAATCTCGGTGAAACGTGGGCTTCTGAAGAGGTCTTTCTTTTTAATTGTGTCCCCGGGAGGGGGTTGTACCTCTGAGGAGGGATTTCTCACGTTTCAACACTCGGAAGTTTTATTTCAATCTTGGTGAAACGTGTACCTCCAAAGAGTTGTGCCTTCGAGGAAAGCCTTTTCACGTTTCGACACTTGGAAGTTTTATTTCAATCTCGGTGAAACATGGGCTTCCAGGAAGGTCTTTATCTTGTTTTGCATTTCAACTTTGGTGAAGTGAAATTCCGAAGAGCGGTTGTTACACTTCAACTCCTGGCGAAATGTGCCTCCGAAGAGGGCTTTTATTTTGTTTGCATTTCAACTCTGGTGAAGTGAAATCCCGAAGAGCGGTCATAACACTTCAACTCCTAGTGAAATGGGCCTCCGAAGAGGGCTTTTATTTTGTTTGCATTCCAACTCTGGTGAAGTGAAATTCCGAAGAGCGGTCATAACACTTCAACTCCTGGCGAAATGTGCCTCCGAAGAGGGCTTTTATTTTGTTTGCATTTCAACTCTGGTGAAGTGAAATCCCGAAGAGCGGTCATAACACTTCAACTCCTGGTGAAATGGGCCTCCGAAGAGGGCTTTTATTTTGTTTGCATTCCAACTCTGGTGAAGTGAAATTCCGAAGAGCGGTCATAACACTTCAACTCCTGGTGAAATGTGCCTCAGAGAGGGTTTTCATCGCCTGGAAGTTACTCTCTCATGGTTGGAGGGTCATGATTCCTCCAATCTTTTTTGTTGAGTAGAGAACTTTCTTTTTTGTGGCGTATGACCCATTAGAGGTCTTTATCCTCCGAAGAGTTGTGCCTCCGAAGAGGACTTGTGCTGCCGATGATGGCTTTGGTTGTTCCTCTGTTCACTTGCTCATGCCTTTTCAATGATCCTCTGCCCCTCTTTTTTTTTTTTTTTTTTTACAAGTAACTTGTTTAATCCAAGGAAGTATGCTTCATTGTCAGGCAATTTCGTGAGAACGAGCATTAGCTTCTTAATTGGATGTTTGTTTGTTCAAACGATCTCAATTTATTAGCAAAGACCCGTTCCTGTCGAAATCATAGGCCGTTCAATTGAAGTACTTCCTATCTAGGATTTGAATTCGGGGCTCTTGTGACTTGAAATTTGGCGAGAATCACTTGGTCTTTTTATGTGCAAGTTTCACTTCCATTGTCTGCAAAAATTCAAATCGACATTTCAGCAATACATTCTATGTACTTTTTATATCGAAAATAAAGCAAACATGTAATAATAATAAGGAACACAAGATTTATAGTGGTTCGACCAGGAAATTGGGCCTACATCCACTTTATATTCTTTCATTATTTACTTGCATCGGTTTTACAATTGCTTTCAATTACAAGAATCATACATTCATAATTCTTTTTACAATATTTCAACAAAATTTTCAAGTAAAGTATGGACGCAAATGGTTGCTGTTCCATGCCCTTGGAATTTGATCTCCTTCAACAGTGGTGAGTTTGAATGTGCCGTCAAGAAGCTTCTGACCTATTACATATGGTCCTTCCCAATTTGGCCCAAACACACCTGTCGTTGTCATAATTCTCTTCAGGACTAGGTCTTCAATCTCAAAGCTGCGTTGGCGAACTTTGGAATTGAAATGTCTGGCTATTCTTTGCTGATGAGCTGCAATTCTGAGATTAGCCTCATCTCTTTTTTCATCAAGGAGATCTAGCGCTTCAAGCTGTAGCTTTTCGTTTTCTGCTTGATTGAAATGGAGTCTTCTGTGTGAAGGGACTTCTATTTCTACCGGAATCATTGCCTCTGACCCGTATGCCAATGAAAACGGGGTGTGCCCAGTCGCAGTTTTGTGAGTGGTTCTGTATGCCCATAGTGCCAGTGGTAGCTTATCGACCCAACCACCTTTTGCTCTTTCAAGTTGCTTCTTGATGGTTGACTTAATGATTTTGTTCACGGCTTCCACTTGCCCGTTTGCCTGCAGATGAGCTACTGCTGAGAAGCTTTTTCGGATTTTGAATCGCTTGCAAAAATCTTGGAATTCTTCACTTTCAAACTGAGTTCCATTGTCTGTAATTATTTTTTGAGGCACACCGTATCTGCAAATGATGTTTTTAGTCACAAAACTTATCATCTTCTTTGAGGTGATAGTAGACAGTGGTTCAGCTTCTGCCCACTTAGTAAAATAATCTACAGCAACAATGGCATATTTAATTCCAGATTTGGCAGTTGGCAACGGTCCTACAAGGTCTATTCCCCATATCGCAAACGGCCGTGGACTGACCATCTGTGTGAGTTCAGTGGAAGGAGCTCTAGGAATTTTGGCGAATCTTTGACATCTGTCACATTTTCGGGAATACTCTGCTGCATCTCGATTAATTTCTGGCCAAAAATATCTGTATCGGAGAATTTTCTTTGCTAATGTTTGGCCACCTGAATGATCACCACATTCTCCTCCGTGTACCTCTGCTAGGATTGCTTTAGACTCTTCCCTGGATACACATCGAAGTAATGGCATTGAGAATCCCCGTCTGTATAACCGGCCATCCTGGATTACGTATCGAGAGGCTTTTCTCAGTAGCTTTTGTCGTTCTTTTGAGTTCCCTGGTAAGGATCCATTGAGCAGATATTCTATTATCGGAGTCATCCATGATTCTTGCTCTTGAGACATGCTCATGATCCAATCAATGTCCATCTCATCAATGCTAGGAGTCGACAGGACCTCTACTGGAGTTAGCCCCAGAAATTGAGCTTCGCCTGTGCTCGAATACTTTGCGAGAGAATCTGCTTTCATGTTTTCTTCTCGAGGAATGTGACTTATCATGTAATGGTCGAAATCACCCAGGAGTTCCCAAGCCTTTGACAAGTAGGCGGGCAGATTCCCCCCTTTTGCTTGGAATTCCTTTTTGACTTGGCATACAATAAGCTGAGAATCACTGAATATCTGTAACGCTCGGATGTTTAATTCTTTAGCAATCCTTAAGCCAGCGATAAGGGCTTCGTATTCTGCTTCATTGTTTGTTGAAGGAAATTCCAATCTTAGTGCATAGCATAATGATCGACCTTCAGGAGTCTCAAGTACAACTCCGGCTCCAGAACAGTAGTCGTTTCTCGCACCATCGACATATAACTTCCACTGGATAGGGGAATTGTCGACCGTTTCTTCCTCACTGTTACCCTTATCTGTAAATTCTGCAATGAAATCCGCTAAAGCTTGTCCATTGATTGCTTTCCGGGGATGATAAGTGATGTCATACTGACTGAGTTCAATATTCCACTTTAGAAGACGACCTGAAGTTTCAGGGCGAAACAGGACTTGCTTTAAAGGTTGATCAGTGAGGACTCTGATAGGATGAGCTTGAAAATATTGCCTCAACTTCCTAGACGCAATTAGTAAGCAATAGGCGAGTTTTTCCAACTTAGAGTAATTCATCTCTGCCCTAGTGAGTCTTTTGCTGATATAGTAAACTGGATGTTGAATCCTTTTGTCTTCCCGTATCAGCGCTGCACTTAAAGCATGAGATGATACTGCCAAGTATATAAGAAGATCCTCGCCATCGCCAGGCCTAGAAAGTATTGGAGGCGTCTCCATATGGCGAATCAATTCATCAAAGGCTTTTTGGCATTCGGGAGTCCAATCGAAGTTTTTCTTTCCTTTCTTTAGGGCGTCAAAGAATGGAATGCATTTGTCTGTGGCTTTGGAAATGAACCGACTCTAGGCGGCAACTTTTCCATTGAGACTTTGCAATTCCTTCTTTGTTCTAGGAGCTTTGACTTCTTTCAATGCAGTAATTTGAGCTGGACTGGCCTCAATGCCCCTAGCGCTCACGATGAAACCTAAAAACTTGCCGGATTCCACTGCAAATGAACATTTTAAAGGATTGAGCTTCATTCCGTATTTTCGGAGGACAACGAACATGTCTGCTAAGTGTTCTATGTGATCCAGTGCTTTCTTAGACTTTACTAACATGTCATCGACGTAAACTTCCATGGTTTTGCCCAGTTGCGGTTTGAACATAGCATTAACGAGTCTTTGGTATGTTGCCCCTGCATTCTTCAACCCGAAGGGCATAACTCTGTAGCAGTAAAGACCAGTGTCGGTGATAAAGCTCGTGTCCTCCTGATCTGGCTCATGCATCATGATCTGGTTATATCCGGAGTAAGCATCCATAAAAGATAACAATTCGTGTCCTGCTGTTCTGT
Source organism: Allium cepa (assembly GCA_030765085.1). Taxonomy (NCBI): domain Eukaryota; kingdom Viridiplantae; phylum Streptophyta; class Magnoliopsida; order Asparagales; family Amaryllidaceae; genus Allium; species Allium cepa. The sequence goes on from CM060929.1 coordinate 34,293,324, forward strand.
CTACCAGTTGATCGATTCTGGGTAATGGGAAGCAGTCTTTGGGGCAGGCCTTGTTTAGATCTGAAAAATCGATGCATACTCTCCATTTTCCGTTGGCTTTCTTAACCAGCACTGGATTTGAAACCCAATTCGGATATGTAGATTCTTTGATAAAATTATTCTCCATGAGCCGATCAACTTCTTCTTTTAATGCCACTGACCTTTCCGGACCTTGAGTTCGCCTTTTCTGCTTTACAGGTGTAAATTTTGGATCAATATTTAGAGCATGCACTGCAACTTCTGGGGATATTCCGCACATATCGGCATGAGTCCAAGCAAAAACATCCAGATTTGCCTTTAAAAAAGATATTAAGATATTCTGAATTGACGCATTAAGTTGTGAACCCACATTCAACACTTTGTTTGGGTCCTTTGGGTCAACAGGTATTGGTATTGTCGTTTCCACCGGTACCACTCTATTTTCCCCTGCACTGACTTTTCTAGGGTCCATTTCTTTCCTTGCTCCGCTGTGCTCGCCAGTGCAGGGTCCGCCCTGTAATTGCTACAAGGCTGGTTCTTTGATGCGGACTGGGGCTGCCGCATTCTTTCCCATTTCTCTTTTTCTGGTTTCTCGTAGCTCTGTCAGATAGCATTCTCGCCCAGCATTTTGATCACCTTTTATAACTCCTACTCCATTGTCTGTAGGGAATTTAATAGTGAGGCACCACGGGGCAAGAACAGCTTTGAACGCTGCCAGAGTTGGGCGACCAAGGAAAGCATTGTAAGCAGAAAATTCGTCGACAATCACAAAAGTTTGCTTGCGGACCACTTTTCTCTCTCCTTCTCCGAGTTCCACGAACAAATCAATGGTCCCTACCGGCTGCTTTGGCTCCCCAGTGAAACCAGCAATTTTCTGCGATGAGGCTTGCACATCAGCCATAGGGATCTTCATTTGGTCGAATGTTTTCTTAAAGAGAATATTGCAGGATGCGCCACAATCAATGAGAACTCTTCTGACAATAGCTGGTCCGATACCAGCCGAGATGACTAGAGGATCCAAAGTAGGAGCTTCAATACCTGCGGAATCCCTGGCTCTGAACACTATATCATCATCGAAAGTTCTTTGTTGCTTCAAAGGCGTAGCACCTTCCAAAACAAATACATCTTCCTCAGTCGGCACATACTTTAAAGTTCTGGTATACCTTTCCATCTCACCCCAGCTTCTGCCTGCTGGGTGAGGTCCTCCTGTAATGACATTAATAATGGGCCTTCCAGATTCACGCCCTACAGCCTTCTCAATCGTCCTAGGCTGTTGAGTAGGAGCCTGTTGCCCCTGACTAGATGAAGCAGAATTGTTGCTATTCTTTTTCACAAATTGCTGCAGTTTGTTTTCCCTTAGCAACTCTTCAATCAGATTTTTCAACTGGCGGCACTCGTCAGTCTCGTGACCGGGTTGATTATGGAAGCGGCAGAACTTCCCACTCTGTATAGCTTTTTTCCCGGTCCTTAGAGGAGGAGGTTTAGGGAAGTCAACAGAATCTTTAATGGCAAGGTAGATACACTCCGGCGTATCTGATAAAGGAGTATACTCTGATGGCTTGAAGGATCGGGGCTTCTTCAGATTACTCTATTTCTTCCCATTATTATTTTCCCTTTTTTGCCCTACAGATTCATTCTTGCGTGGAGCAACAGTGTTATCTTCAGCTTTTTCCAACACTGCCTTTACCGTTACGGGACGGCTTTCTAGGCGTATGAATTCATCTGCTTTTTTATAGAATTTTTCAAGGGAATTTGGTTCCTTCATGTTTAGCCATTTCCCAAACTCGCTTGACTTGTCAATACCCTTCATCAGATAAGTCAATATCATTCGTGGTTCTGCATTGTCCACCTCAGCTAGCGCTATATTAAAGCAGTTTAAGAAAGATCTGATAGTCTCTCCTAGGCTCTGCTCCAAACTTGATAGTGACATGATATCTTTGGCTTTTGAGGCATATAGTCTGAACTGCTCCTTGAACTTCCGGGTCAAGTCAGAAAACTGATCGATAGATCGGACGGGCAGCTTGGTGAACCAAAGCAGAGCTACGCCTTCGAGATACATAGGGAAATATCGGCACTTTATTTCATCAGAGGCTCTGGCACCTGTCATGTGCCAATCATATTTGTATAGGAATTCATTCGGATCACTTGTCCCCTTATAAGCTGGAATGGTTGGAGGGACAAACTTCCTTGGGAATTCAGCCTTTAAGATTTTCTTAGTAAATGGAGTCTTACTTGGGGCGAAACCCCATTCTTTCTCGTCTTCAACCCTCTGCATACTCTCTTTCATAATTTGTCGGACCATTCCAGAAAGATACTCCTCATCATGTCGAATTCTAGATCCACCAACCTCTGGAAGTGTTTGTTCAAAGGGGCTAGCAGCCCTTTCAGGAGCATTTCTTTCTTCAGCATCATGAAGGTTGCCAGCAAAATTCCTCTCATTACTCGCTGGTTGACGGTTTGCCCCAAGCAGATCGTTCAACCTATTTAGAATTAGGGCATTTTGGGCATTTTGAGCCTCGAGTTGTGCATTTTGGGCATTAATCTGTTGGTTCAGCCCTAAAATTGCAGCATCCAGCTCTGCCTTTGTAACTCCGACAGCTGGAGTGGCTTGATTCGATATGGGGGAAGCGGAGGTTCCCTCTTGAATATTCCCAGATCTGACAGATCTACTCTTCCTTCCAGGAGCCATAATCTCGGATAGACTTTTGGTTCTCAAGGAAATTCTTTCTACAAATCTCTGTGAAGCAATGATGGCAACTTGCCTGAGTTCAATTCTCAGTGAAAGCACCAAAAATGTTAACGCTAAAAATTGAACGCTAACACCCCGGTGTGTAGAAGGTAATTGTGAAAGCACCACCCGTTGGTACGGGAACAAAATATAAGCAGAAAAATCACAGAGAAGCTATAAAAGACACAATATTTATAGTGGTTCGGCTTAAGGTCTAGCCTACGTCCACTTTAAAGCTCTTTATTGCTGATTTGATTACAATTCTTTACAACAATCTTCAATTACAACACACTTAGACAAATAGCTCAAACTCTGATGTAGAAGAATCCCTCGAATGCATGGTGAATGAGTTAGATTTTCACTTGAGATTTATTGAAATGTCTTTGGTGATTGGAGTGATAGAAGTGTTGCTTGAACGTTGCTTGAAGTCGAGTCAATGGCAGAGTAATGGCGTCCAGGAAGTCAGTCCAAAAGTCCCCTCCATGCTCAATGTGGTCATGTATTTATAGGCAATTTTCTAGGCTGAAATTGTCAAGTCATGAGTCGTGACCGACTCAAGATGAGTCGTAAGTCGTGACCGACTCAGGATGAGTCGTATGTCGTAGGCGACTCAACTGGTTGAGCCCTGACTTCATATCAGAGCGTCTCCGGTCCTCTGTATCCAGCACAAGTCCTAACTCGTCTGCGAGTTAATAGGTCATGGTCCAAAATGAGCCGGCATAGGATTTCTACATAGTAGCTGTAAGTCGTAGACGACTCAAGCTAGGTCATGAACGACCTATCATAAGTCGTAGGTCGGTCCTTTGTTGTTTTGGGAGTTTAGTCAGTTAAGTCATTTGACACCTTAGGTCGTTGAGTCGTTAGAGAACTTGAGTCGCTAGCTCCATGAGTCGTTAACCCGTTGAGTCGGCCGACACCTTTAAGTCGCTAAGGTTATAACCCGGTGAGTCGTTATTCCTCCTGAGTCGCTGAGTCGTAACCCTTCAAGGCTGTTGAGTCGGTAGCTTCTCCAGGCTGTTGAGTCGGTCACTCCTCAAAGTTGTTGAGTCGGTAACTCCTCCAGGCTGTTGAGTCGGTAACTCCTCAAGGTTGTTGAGTCGGTAACTCCTCAAGGCTGTTGAGTCGGTAGCCTCCTGAGTCGGTGGCTTGTTGAATCGGTAACTCCTCAAGGCTGTTGAGTCGGTAGCCTCCTGAGTCGGTGGCTTGTTGAGTCGGTGGCTTGTTGAGTCGGTAGCCTGTTGAGTCGGTGGCTTGTTGAGTAAGTAGCCTGTTGAGTCGGCCCAGACCTTGACTCGTTGCCTAAACGGAGTTAACAAGGAACATATAAAGTGCTTATACTAACTTAAGTAAGGAATGATGAAGTCTTAATTGGAAATTGATATTACAAATATATTCCAAGTTAATATTTGGATGGATAGATATTGGCATTTTGTGAGAAAGTCGATAAAATGTTTTGGGATATTGTAATTGGATATTAGTACTAAGCAGGATATGCAGGTAATAAAAAGGAAAAGGAAAATTGGTTTTGATTTCAGATGATAAATTCGAATTGCCCGACAAAAAGGTATGTATTTAAATTTGGTATGAAATTGATTGGGATTTTGGATTGAGCCACTTGGCTTTTTGTCTCTTTTGAGACTTGGGAGGCCGTAGAGCCATTTTGTAGTTGTGTCGAGCTAGCCGTGCAAAGGAGATGCTGGAGAAATTTTTCGGGAATTTAGGGAGTTAGAAAAATTTTGATAATTCACAAATTTAGTTTTGAATTATAATTTGAATAGTTGAACAAGTAAGTTCTTTGAAAACTATAGAAAGTTTTGCAAAAGTTTGGAAAGTTAATAAGAATAATAATGGGTCTTTTATAAAAAGATAGTTGGTATGATGTTGAATTGTTAGAAACCCTTTGGTTTCGGAGAAAAATTAAACGGGTAATGGACCATTCTTCCTAACTAGTAATTTCGGGGACGAAATTCTTTTAAGGGGGGAGGAATGTGACGATCCGGAAATTTTGAGCATTTAAAATCTGAATATTTAATTGATTTTAATTATTCAATAGATTAATTTTAACTTGAATTACGAATATCACAATTTATTTGATAATTTAACTATTGAATTAAATAATTTGAAGTTGGGTGAAATGTTGAATTTGGAGTTTTAAGCCGGTTTAAAATAATTTGAAGGTTTATAAAATTTATATCGAGGATATTGAAGATAGTAAAAGTGTAAAGAATTGAATTTGGAAGTGTTTGTTCGGTTTTGAAATTTTATCGTTTTAAATTGAATATAAAAATAGCCTTCCGAGGCACAGTCTCGGAATTCGACGAAACCAGTTCCATTGGTCCGTAATATTGAATTATTATCGGATATCAATTTTCTTAATGTTTGGAGTTGTTCTGTGAGCGTACGACACATAAACGTGCTGAAATTTATAACGAAAATTTTAAATATATATATTTGTGTTTGGACAAAATGAAACAACATCAGCCGAATTCTTTTCATATCATGTTCCCTCTTTTAAGAACATCAGCGTTGTTTTTACGTCTCCATTCACATCACGTACTCTGTCTTCCCGCAGAAGCTAATGGCCGATCTAAATCGTTCTCCTCGTCTCCTTTATTTTTAAATTTAACCGAAGTTTTAAAACACAAAAGAAATATAATGGCCCCTCAATTCTTTCCCTTCCCAGTTTATAAAACGTGCCCTTCACTTCTCATCTCCATTTTTAAATCGAATTCCCCTCTTCACCTTTTCGATTCACGAAGACGTATTAAATCGCGATCTTATGAAATACAAATTAAACTATCAAGCCGCATCCTCCTTGTTCATTAATCAAATCAATGAAGAGAATGTGAAGTGCCCTAAACAGCGAACGCCATCACTCCCATACCCTTCATACTTCCTCGATTTTGCCTGTAAGCCGTAGTCGAAGTCACCTTATAATTTCAGAATCTCCGTGGTCGTCCAAGCGCAGTTCGAGGAAATTGAGGATTACGATAGGAAGGGAATCTCTCGATTTGGGTTTGGCGTAGTCTTGCACATTCGACAAGTGGATAGCTGGAACCGCCTGTCTGAGGTGACGTGATCGTAGGTGCAGGCGATGGTGGATTTAGGGTTCGATGAAGGTGGAAGGTAGGGCAGTCAGGTCGAGAAGGTGCAGTAGAGGGTCAAGGCTAAGGATTCATGGTGGCAGTTCGCAAGCTCGTGGATTTCGGCTGCGTTCGTAGAGGCTTATCGATGGGGCTGAGTTCGTTTCTTTATCTATAAGGTATACGTAATTTTATTCAATTTAATTTAAATCTGAATTAAGTTTTATGAATGTACAGGACAATCGAAAAAACAAGAAAAAAACACCATTTGTTATTGACTCCTATTTTATATTTATAAATTTAGTTATAAATGATTAAAGGAATTTCCTAAATGAAGGATGTAATTTTAGAAGTTTAGAAGAACCAGGTTTTTAGAAAATCTATATAGGATATTCTTACATAGTTCGTAGAGATATCAATGTGCGTTTACATATTTAATTTTGCTAAATTATCTTTAAATTAAGGGTTTGGTGATTAATCTATTCTATTGGAAACTATTTAAATTATTTTTGTTACTAGGAAAATTGTCCGGAAGGAAATTTGTTTAAAATTCAATCATCAAGTTAAAACTAAATTATTAACTGAATTTAAAATTTCAAAATGGTAAATTAAATGGTTCGAATCTATTTCGAATATTAACAAATTGTAAAATTGGTTTGTACAAGGTTAAAAATCATGGAAACAAGACGAGTTTGAGGTGAATGGAAATCTTAGGGCAAAGGTGAGTTAATCTCACTTAGTAAAATTTAAATTTAAATGATTAAATTTAAACAATTGATTGTATGGTTGAATTGATTGATGTGATATAGTATAATTTGAAATTGGTATATTATGTGATGCTAACGTCTGTGGATGCAGGAAAAACAGGTTGGAGGGATCCAACTGGACCCCTCAACTTTTGTTTAAATTATTTAGTATTCTCTGTTCTGGTTATTTGATATTCTATAATGAATTATGTGGAAGTATTGAATGCTATGGCATGGTTGATATAATTGGGTATAATCAAATACCAAAAATATAAATTTGATTCTGGAAATGAAAATAAAAGAACTGAAATTGCAAGTAAAATAATTATAAAATGAATTTAAGAATGACTTGGGAAAAGAAATAAAGTGACTTTAAAATTCTAATAAATGAATCCTGAGAATGGAAAGGAAAATTTGAATAAACAGAATGTTAATGAGTTTTAAATTGCAGTATTATTAATTAAAAAGAATAAACATTTATTTAGAATTTAAGATTTGAATTAATGAAAGAGTAAAGAAGAAACTGAAAAATAATAATAATAATAAAGTCCATAACTACTGAATTTGAAGATGAACTGATAAGTAAAGGAATTTATTTCAAATAAAATAAATTGGAAATCAATTTGGGGAAATTGATTTAAGTCATTGAAGTTGGAATTTTCTCTGGATAGCCAAGTACATGTTTTCTAAAAGTAAATTTTTAAATATAAATTAATTGTTTTAAAGTTTTTTTTAAAGAAAGCAAGTTTTGTAAAATTTATTGTTTCTATTATTTAAAGTCTAAAGTAAGTATTTTTTTTGACCTATTCTAGCAGTAATTATTAAGAAGTAACTAGTATTTTTTTTTTAAAAGTAAAAAAAAAAATCCAGTTTTATATTTTATTAAGTAACCTTATTTTCAAGTATTCATATAGTACGTATTTGTAACAAATTATTAAAGTAATTTTAACTTGAATGTTTTAAAGTATATTTTTAAAAGTAAACTGTTTTAAATTAATTTAGAAAATCAAGTTTTGTGCTTGGTGATTCCAGTGGAAATAGAAATACTTGGAATTTATTCTGAGAAAGGCAGATAGTTTAGAAAATTGTTTCCAAAGGAATATGAAAAGTGAAAATATATCTTGTGAAGATATTTTTGAGGTTAATAAATAATTTGGAAATTATTTATTGTTTGATGGATGTTGTGAATATTAATTAATAGTTAAATAACCGACTATCAATATTGGCCAAATGCGTTGATCGTTTCGAAGAGACCGGGATCGAGATTTATTTCTCGAAAACCACTTCGATCCGGTCTGTACGTTTCGTGGAAAAGAGTTTTGATTCGAAGATGGAGCAGTGAAGTGCAAGGGCTAATCGCTACTAATCCTGAGGATATTTCCAAAATGGATGTAGTAGGAATAGTGCCTTCGGTTCCGTTCGAACCCGGGACGGACTTGTATGGATGAATACTTGCGAAACATCGTCAGGTGGACGATGGGCATTCTAAGGGATATGTTCTAAAAAGGTAACGCTTAGCCTCAAGCCTCATTAAATGGGAATGACTAAAAATCAGGGGTTATGCAGTAAGGCTAGGTGGGTAGCACCCAAGCAGGGTGAGGTCATTCCAGTCTAGATGTCCCTTTTTATTTCGGCTTAGTGGGCGATTGCTGATCCCAACCATGGGGTGATCTCACTCGGGATTATCCAGTACGGGGTAGTCCCGGTCTTGTGTTGCAAGGGAGCGGGCGTACTCCTCGGTACGGTGATCTAGGCCACGTACCGTGACAGGTGGTACCCCAGTGCCTAGTCATTAATTGGAAATCCATTCTCCCTACGAGCCTTGTACGAGTTTTGTTTGTATTACCCACAGTAGCTGGAATTTAATAGATGTAACAATTTCGTCTATTTTATAAGTATTTGTATATAGACCCTATTATAATATCAAAGGATTTCTATAAAAATTGTTTTAGCTATCGTAAGGTAAAAACCCGACATGTTTATTTGTGGCGTGGTCTTACGAGATGCTTTGTTTTTCAAAGGATTTTTGAAACTTTAATAGTCAATTGGGTGTGATTTTCTCACGTTGGTATTCCAGACTGACTCGGGTGTTATTTAACTATAATGCTCCGGTCAGACCGAGTATTATAGGATACAGGATGATGCTATGGAGCTCAGGAGACGAGCAAGATGACGATACGTACTCCCGTACTTGTTTATATACATATATTCCGCTGTGTTGAGTTGTTGTGTATCCATTTGTATGATATTGATGCTGCGCTGTGATTGATGTACTCTAATGATGTAATATATAAACAGAGATATTTGATGTTGAGTAAAGATTATTTATTATCTATTATATTTTATTCCGCTGCGATGGTTAGATTCTGTTATGATTTTCTATTTTCTTCTTCTACCTCTTCTTCTTTAAGCCAAATGGTTCATATTTTTGTACAACTTGAGTTGATTTAAGTAAATTATTGATGACTCAAGGGGTACGGATTTGCGGGCTGTTACACCGATAAAGAAATTTACTTATCAGACACCATTAACCTAAAAAAAATTCAGATCCAAAAATGGGCTTTATTATTTTGAAAATGGATTTGAGAGGAAACTTTTTCAGAAAAATTAAATTGAAATGGAGTTTAGATTTTGGATATAAAAACTGGAATTTTTGCTAACAACCGATAAGTTAGGAGAGAGATTAACATTTACGAATCGAATTCAAGAGATAACCCTGCTGTTTTGAAACGGGATCCGAGAACTTTTTTAGAACTCATTTACTCATGCACGATAATTTTGACTTCAAGTAAAAAAGGAGGAAAGAAAAGAAACGTATTATATAAGAAAATTCGCCCAAATTCTCGGCCATTAGATAAAGATTTAAATGGATGTTCCAGATCATTGCCGGGAAGCCAAGAGGCGGGAATTTTTTGTAGCTTTTGACAAAGATGACTTGGAAAGTCAAGGGTATCCCTTCGAATGAGGGGGCCAAATGTTACACTAAAGACTAACCTTTCGACTAAGATGAAAGGTCTATCAACAAGAGCAAAGGAAGAGAAACTCAGCCCAAGCCTTTCGAAGGAGTTGAAGGGATGCAATCCTCAAGTTTCATTAGCATCAAACCATTCGAAGGAGTCAAAAGGTTCCATCTCTAGTATTCATAGTGTTCTTACCTTTTGAAGCGGATGAGGAAGCCAAAGAAAGTGTGAGTAAGTACTTAATGACATTTTCAAAAGCATAATAAGACTTTCGAACGATTGAAGCACACCCAGGGTACCTTCCGACAATGACGAAAGGTTATGAAGAAAGCCACACTCACAAGTCAATAAAGAATGAAATACAACCTTTCGACATCATTGAAGAAGAGCAGCATTCCGACAAAGGTCGAAAGGTTTATAATAAACAAGAGAAGAATAACCTTCATACAATGTCAAAAGGCTCACGATAACCAAAAGAAGAGCAACCTTCCGACAAGGTTGAAAGGTTCATAATAGTATAAAGAAGATAAACCCTTCGATAAAGGCAGAAGGATCATGGAGGTATAAGAGTAACAAACCTTTCGAAAAAGGCGGAAGGTTCATAATAGCAGATGAAAAAGCAAACCTTTTGACGAAGACGAAGGGTTTAAGATGAAATATAAAAGGGAGACCTTCCAACGCAGTCGAGCGCATGAAGTCAAAAGGAGGGCAGCTTGCATCTATAAATAAGACCCAAGAGGTCCAACTTGAGGGGATCTGATTTCTCTAATTCTAATCTTGTAATTTCTTAATCAAAGTATTGTAACCTTAATTGAGTTTGATTTGGGGAAATTTAATAAAAATGAAGCTTTTTTCCTAGACACAAAGAGAAGTCCTTGGCTTTGTTAATTACTTTACTATTTGCTTAAACTTTTGTTAGATAAACTCATAGTTTTAGGTTCAACCCCATCGGAAGGTTCTTTCATGCCAGGTTAACAATGCTACTGTTATAAGTAATAATTGCAATCTTTTGAGGTCTTCAACCCTATAATTTAAACATTTTCGCAGAGCCGATAACTTATTTTGATCAAAATTCACAGAAACCTTCTGAAATCATCGGTTCTTTGATCTAAACCTTTCTATTGGGTTGATAGTTCATTACACATTAACAATACCAATACCTTTCGAAGCTACAAACAAAAAGGTCCAACCTTTTGATAAGGTCAAAATCTAGAAAAGTAAGGTTCAATCCAATGGAGGAAATTCACATACCTTTCGACTAGGTAGAATCCAACTCCATGCAAGCGATCAAAGCTTTATATATCACTAAGGAAATTAATATCCTACCTGCTCACAAAGAAGGTTATTACTCTAACCTTTCGACAAGGTTAAAATCAGCTTCAAAAGGGTGAACTCGAGGTACTTTGTAACGAGCCGTAAATTTCGATAATTAAATCAGTTAATTTAATAAAAAAATTGTAATTAAATTTAGAAAGAAATAAATACTCTATAATTTAAAATAAAGAGAATGTTAAGATGAAATGTAGCAATGGTTATTAAAACCAATTATTGACAATTGAAGTGAAATCACAATAATGAAATGGTGTAAATTGTTGCACTTGGTAAAAAATTTGAAAATAAGTAAATAAAAGTAAGTATTGAACTAACCAATGAAATAATATATTGATTACCAGTAATTGGAAGTAAATTAAGGTAATAATGTTAATGCAAGTTGACAAATAACTAATTTAGTGCAATCCTAATTAATTGAAACCAATTGCAATAAATGAAATTAAATATTACATTAGTGTGAATTAAGGTAGTATTTGGTAATGATGTATTGTTAATGGTTTATGAATGAAACGATAAATAAAATTAAAGGTAATGATGTTAATATAAGTTGACTATAAACAAGTTGAATGAAATCCCAATAAAGGAAGTGATGCAAATGTTATGGCCAAATTTCAATACTAGTGGAAAATATAGTTAATACGCAATAAAGAAGGAAAGTTGAGTATATTGAAGTAATGTAATGTAAAACCAACATTAACTATGTTATTTGAAATTAGTGGATGGGATACAAAGATTGAAATCAAATAAAAACAATTTATTAGAATTTAAATTTTAATAATTGGATTAATTGAAATTAAATGAAATTAAATATTTAAATATTACATGAATGGAAATTAAGATGAAATTAGGAAACATTAATGTGCTAAAAGATAAACCATTGTTAATTATACCCTTATTGTAATGAAAGACTTGAACAACAAGGTTTAAAGATCAATAAATTGACTTTGGAATTTTAGGTTATAATTTCTGAATTTAGTGAAATTGAAATTAACACTGAAATTGATAAATTTATCAACTCTAAATTGACATCTAAATGTATTTAAATTTATGTAAATGATTAAGAAATTTAAAAACGATAAAATTTGTCAATTATAGAATCGAAACTAAAATTTTGATTTAATTAGTTAATTATTAATTTATCTAATTAATGTAAAAATAGCCATTTTGGCCACTGACTCGGATTTCGACGAAACTAGTTTCATTGGATTTGTAATAGTGAATTATTGTAGGATTTCAAGTTTCATAGCGATCGGACTTGTCGTTTGATCGTACGGGCTCGAAACGCCTAGAAATCAATTAATTGAAATAAATTGAAATCAATTTGAAATAAGTTGATTTTAGCATAACTTCTTCAAATGATGGAATTTGGACTTGAAACCTATTCCATTGCGTTTAAAATATTTAAAAAAACATATATTTTGTTATATGGGTTGACCCATTTCCGTTTCGGAATCGAAACGAACTTTTCGAGTCAATTATCCTTAAAAACTCAAACCAATCGGGCCCATTTCTTTCTATTTTGGTCTGCCTATATATATATCGTTATAAAACCTAGCAGCCCTTCTATTTCTCATTTCCATACATATAAAAATTTCTGCTACTCCTCTTCCTCAATGGCTGAAAACCTAATCTTCCCAATCCAATTTCAATTCCAAAAAAAGGAATATTTTGCGGATCTGCAGCAACTTCGGGTCGCGCTTCGAGTTTCAGAGGCTAAAACCCTCCATCAACTTCGGATTAGGAAGAAAATGACTCGGGTCGCTCTGGGTCATTTTGGCAAAACCTCAGAGCAAGCACTGGGGATTTGAGGTGGTGGACCGAAATTGAACCCGAAGTCGACCCAGGACCAGAATTTTCCAATCTTATAATTTTCATAACTTTTTCATATGAGCTCGGATTCGTGCGCGATTTGTTTTGCTGGGATTGTATTAGAATTTCGAACATTTTGGCGTTGGTTGGGATGGATTATGAGACTGTTCAATTTTGGGGTTTAAATTGGATTTAAATTCAATTTAAATTCAAAAGGTGAGTGTTTTACCCACTCACAACTTCTAAAATTTTTTATATCTGGTAAATTGATTTATGATGTGATTAGAAATTTTTTATGACTATTTGGCATATTTTGAATCATCGTCTCAGTTTATTGGAATTTATTTGGACAAAATAATTAATTAATTTATTATTGAATATAAACTGCCGGTGAATACCTATTATTTATTATATGTTCCATATTGATGTTATTGATCGAATTGGATGATGATTGTGATAAATGTTTGATGATTGATATTGGATGAATGGATGTTGTATTTTGTATTGTTATAAACTGCAAGTTGTTATGGATTTTTATTTCATTCGGGATTACGGTTTGTAATGATATATAACCGTATTTATATTTTAAATTACGAATTGAAATGCTAAATATCTGTATCACTTGACCATAGAATAGAAAATTATATACAGACATCGTGGTCTATATATAAAAATATTTTGAAATGATTTCTATGGTTTTGTAAAGAAATATATGGTTTTAGATAAATATTGATTTTAGATATTGTATAAATGTTACCTTATCCTTGATTTTAAGCTATGTATAATTTGTTTTAATATAGAATAAGCTTAATAATAAGTTTGATTTTATTGAAGATAATATGGTTAAGTATTTAAATTTTATTTCAATATAGAGTTTATAATGATTTAAATGAAATAAGGTTGGAAGATAAACTTGAGACTTAATTGAAACTGAATTTATTTAAGAATTAAACTCAAATAAATTGGATATGAAAGTTTTTTAAATTTGAAATTTTGGAAGGAATATTTTTTATAACTTGATTTTTTGTTTAAGGTGAATTAAATGAATATTTCAAGTATAAATAATTGAAGGAAATATTTAGTTATCTGTAAACTGAGTTTTATTTAAATGATAATGGATTAATTATGTAAATTATTTCAAAACTGAATACTAGAAAATTGAATTGTTTAATCGTAATTACCAACCTAGTTATGGAATTGTTGAATACTTAAAATTGAAATATATTGAATTTGAAATGGTTTATTCTATGGATCGAATCTGTTTTGAAATTGATATAATTTGGAATAGTTTAATTGGAATCTGAATCGTATTGAAATTTAGGATTTGGGATTTGGTTAAATTTAAAATTCAGAAATTCGAGTTGTTTTGGAATTGATTGTGAAGTTGAAGAAGCTAGCTTATTATATAAAATATTTTAATATTTAAACCATTTAAGTGGTAGAAGTTATGTTTCAAAGTTATGAGTTTCAAGGTATTAAAATTTAAAAGTGTTATAAGTGTTTTGACTTCGAAATGTTATAACTTTGAAAGGGTTATGATTTTAGAAAGGATATCTTTGAAATGAATATGATATCGTATTGATTTGGTTTTGGAAGGGCAATGATATTTGGTTTTAAAGTATAAACTATTTTTAAAATAACAGTCGTGTTATAATAACGTTTGGTTGTTAAAGAGACCGGGATCGGAAGTTGTCATACTCTCTGCCAAATCCCAAAACCACTTTAACAACCGTGTACATGGTGCAGATTCCAGAATGAAGTAGGATGGTGGCGGCGTTCCTTTGAGGCATGAATGTGGAGCCAAAACTTCCGTGAGTTGGCATAAGGTGGCTAAAACAGGAGCGATTCTCGGGCCAAGGAGGTAGCCCCTCTTATCGGACACACTCCTTTGATATTATATTCTGACTTTGGATTGATTTGGTGGCCGCTTTTGATTTTTGATTTTGGGGGTGTGGCTCGAGGTGGGCGGTAGTCGCTGCCACGCGTTACCACCAGCTTGGATGCATAATTGGTATATCTACCTTGGCATTTCCTTGTATGCCATGTCACCTACCCTAGCGCGCCTTATACGAGTTTGATTTGCATCGTACCTATGGAGTATCCTCTGGTAGCCTCCCGATCAGGAGGTATTACGGTACTATATAGACTATTGGCACTATCACATGTTAAGGGCTATATGGGTAACCCCTTAAAGCTGTTTGAAAGTAAGTTATTTTACTATAGACATTAGTATAATAGCGAAATATTACTACATAGTAAATAGTTTAACGGATCATTAGGAGATGTGAATCCCAGGCGTCTCTTAAGTTACTACACTCACATTAGACACTGGATAGGAGATGTCAAATCCCGTAAACATCTCTGACGTCGTTCCACTCATTTTATTTACTAATGATTTAAGTTACATAAGATCTTTTAGTTCTGAATCGAGTGTTTTGTCTTTTCAATTCGCTCGGGTCAGTCTGAGCATTTCAAGGTTCGAGGACTTTATTTCTGGAGGACGAAGATGAAGATTTCATTACTATTATTTATTTTATTATTCCACTACATTCATACTGTTCCGCTGCATTATTATTTATTATTCTCAGGTATGTGTAACTCTGATTCTATATTGTATTTGGTTAATCAAATGTTTTGCAAACAGCTTCATGAACTGTTATTTGATTATTATATTTTGTTGTTCCACTGCAAGATTCTGTTTTGTTTTCTTTCTTCCTTCCTTTTTTTTATTCACCCCAATAACAATTCGTCATTTTGTATGATTTGAGTCTGACGTATGTGGTTTATTGTCGATTTAAAGCGTACAAAAAGGCGGGATGTTACATACTTCAACCAAATTACAAGGAAAAACTCCACAAGAGATATTTTGTAAATCCAACTAAAACAAAACATTACCTAATACAAGGTTTTCGAAGACATCGAAAGGTTTAACACAAAAATCAAATAACAAGTAAATTTTAATATAGAGGCGATTCTTAAGGATATCAAGCCATTCATTCAAACTATACTAGTCACACTAGCTGGAATAACTTTGGCGTGTTGACCATAAATTTGGTTAACAGATATGGCATGATCATCGAAGTCGCACAATGTCCATGTTAAAGTTCATGCAAAGAAAGAAGGATAAGGTCATTTACAAAAGCTAATTCAAGAGGATTTAGTGCATTTTTATTCATAAAGCTAGGGTTGTAAATGAATAGTCGAAAAATCTAAAATCCGTCTGCATCCGAAAAGGAGATAAATATCTGATATCCAAAAAATGAATTCGGATGCAGATACGTAGACATCCGCATCCAAAAATTATCCATTCTGTTTTTATCAAGATTATAATTCAAATTATGTTTATTTTATTGCAATGAAAGATATTTGTTTATTATTTTATTATGTTAGTAGTTTATATATTATATGTACTAAATGCTTATTAACTGCTCGAAACTATTTATTATCATTATATTTGTTAATTTTTAACACTTTTATAATCAACAGAATTGAAAAATATTTATATTAATCTAAAATTTTCTTTTTATAATTCTTGATTTATCGGTAAATAGCGAATTGGATAATTATCCAATATCCGCCTATATCCGTGGATGCGGTTATCCGACATCCGAAAATGATTTCGGATACGGATGTAGATATGACACTATCCGCATCTAAAAGAATATGTTGAGAGGCCTACATAAAGCTTCAAAAGCCTTCACATTTCACTACATGCTCAATGGCACCAAAAGTCCCACATTGCCAATTTGACAAAGCCTACCTCCTTCCAATCATTATATGTAGAAATGTATCCCCTCATGAGAAGGTTCCATGAACTTCTTTCTCTCTCTTAATACCTCTTCATGAAATATGGCTAATGAAGGAGAAAGAGACATATTTGTCAATTGGGACTTGAATAATTAGGAAATTGCATATTTGCACATCTTGTATCAAATTCATGATTTGAATAAAGGAATTATCTTTTACCTACTTGCCTATTGACTATTGGACTTGTCTTTCTCTCTTTTGAAATTATGACTGTGATTTAAATGAAGTTATGAATTACCACAAATCCAATGGGTATATTTGAAATTTTTTCGAATATGCCACTTTATACAAACTTTTAGGGGTTTTGACGAAAAAATTCATTAATATTTTTGGCCCTAGAAGGAGGCCGAACCTCCGAATGTTCGAAAAATGACCAAGATACCCTAAGGAAACTCAAATGTCAAAAAAAAGAAACAAAGAAAAAAATATTTAAATTCTTTATTTATTAGATTTAAAATTTTGCAACCTAACCACTCTTGTATATTTAGAGGAAGATGAAGACATGCGAAGACAATTGTACAGCATCCATTATCACTGCATCTCATGATCTTCATAGAGCATTCCCAACCGTGTCATGGTTGGGAAGCAACCGGCCCCCAACGAGGGGTTGATTGAGGCCTTCTGAGTAACTTTGGCAACCTGGAAGGTTGCCAAAGCAACCCAGAGTGTTGGTTCTTAGCCGACGAAAATAAACCGGCCATGGTTAGCCGGCTTTATTTTTCCCGGCTAAGCCAGTGACTAGCACTTAGTCGGCTATTATTTAACTGGCTAAGTTCCAAAGGCTACACCCTCTTTCCACCCTACCATTGCCTACCCCCCCCCCCATCTACCCTCTATATAACTTCCAAATTTCAAATTTTTATTTACACCATTTCAATTGTGATTTTTCCTCTCATCAACACACTTTCTTCAAATAAGATCAGTAATGTTGAAAAATTCAAAAGGAAAAGAAATATTCATCTCCTGAATTTCTGTCTTAACTAAGGTCATATAATCAGAATCTTGCTCAATTCAATCAGCTTTTGTATAATTTTCAGCATGGTCGGAATCAATTTCATTCTTAACAAGTTCCAAATTCGTATCAGCCACAATAAAATCAAAATATCTATCATTCTCTGCAAGTTACGAACCAGAAAATTCTCAAAATACGAATTATTCACAGAATAGTTTGTTTTAGCAAAACTTTAACGATGATGAAAACTACATATCTCCCAATAGCCAACAATGGTTAGTATTGCCTTATCATTCATAAAATATATCGAGAAATCTGAATAATCAATTTGGAGACATTAGATTTGAAAATCAATAAACCTAATTCGATGGTAATGAAATAGCCGAAGAAGGAGATGTTTGTAGGAAATATAATTTGTCTTCATCTCAAACTTGGGGAAATCAACCAACAAGAATCAACATTGCTGATTCTGTAAACGCAGAACCAAAAGGCGCAAAAATGGTTAAATGGTCACTGGACGACCAAACTGAATTAGCATTTTACTGGGTTGAACGTTCTAGAGACAATAAGAAAGGTACAAGCTAAAGCGTAACTTGTTTTTGGACTTTCATACGCAATTTGTTCAACCTTCGAAGTCCAAATAGTCCTCCAAGAACGGTAGATTCGTTGAAACATTCTTGGAAAATAATAAATGCTGCTTGTCAACATTGGAAAGAAATAACGGTCAGCGTGCGTTTTAGACAACAAAGTGGGGGCAAACGACAAGGACTTGATAATGATTTTAAATCTAGACTTTAAATTAGCAAGTTTTATGTTTTATTCTTCTTATAATCCTTCATCATCTGCAGCTTAATTAAGAAAATGCAGTATATATGTATGAACATAGTAATTAACCATTCAACTTACACCAATGCTATGACATACTCGCAAAAGAGGAAAAATGGAGTCGGGTGCGGTAACAACATTTAGTAATGCGCTTTCTTGCTCGTAAGAAGGGCGATGAATCCAGCCCCGGTAGTTCTGATCCATATGAATACATCCCCTTCACAGCTAGTTCAGGTGGCAGACCACAAGGAAGGTTCAAGGGCATGAAAAAAAGTGCCCTCGACTATAGCGCACATTACGAACATATTGGTGAGCGAATGGCGACCGTTGAAGATACAAATAAATTATACTTGGAAACAAAAGATACAAAGTGAAATGAAAGGGCAGTGGAAACACAATGGCGGCATAATGAAAAACAAAACTTAAGAAATTATGAGCAATAATTAAGAAAACAAGAATTAGCTCGACAGTAATGAGCTGATGATATGTCTCTTTTAACTTGCAAACGAACTCAATCTAGTTCAGAGGATGTATATGGAGAAGCAACTTGAGGAGTACCATAGACGTCATGGGGGGATGTAGGAAACTAGGTTCCTATAATATATCTTAGCATTCCATAAATCTTTTGATGTTGTAAGTGTTGGCTATAATGTCATTATTAGTGTTGTTGTTAATGTGATTGTCGATGTATTAGTTGGAGTTAATGGTTATGCTATTGTGGTCAATTTTGTTGTTATTGCTTTTTCTATCTTTTAATAGTTTAATATATCAACTACAACTTAATATAGTAGATATAATGAATTCAAACACAAATATTTGTATAAAACTTCAACAACCACTTATTACAATAGATGAGCACCATCTAACATCATTTTGACTAATGGTTTCCTATATGTTCCCAGTAGTGTTCCACTAGTTCTTCTCTTAGATCAAGATGAACATGTAGATCTCGAATGTCTTGTACTCTTTGCAAGTATCCGACAAAAATATTTGGGTCCTTATACGCCTTTTTGAACTGCTATAGCAATGTCTGGATAGTTTCTCAGTTGAAGCTCGTACCCACCACGGTCTTCTTGGATAATCATGTTATGTAAAACTATATTATAGTATATGATATTAGATAATATCATCGGATCGTGGTAATGTGCCTCTTTTCTTAATAGATGAAATCTACGTTGAAGCACTCCAAATGCATGTTCCACATCTTTCCTCAAACTCTCTTGTTGTTTGGTAAACCTGCCTTCTTTTGTGTTATTTGGTCCTTTGTAAGCTTGAATAAGTGTTTTACATTTTGGGCAGATTCCTTCTACCAAACAATAACCCATGGAATGATCTTTGTCTCTAATTTTGTAATTACATGGAAGTGATATGTCGTTAAATAAATATGACTATCGTAGAACGTTAATATCATTCAGTGAACTTAGTGCTCCAAAAAAGCATGTCGTATATACAAATTGAATGAAGCAACAGCTTGACCAGAGTTGCCTTTTCGAAATGTCCAGTATATTGGCCTTGCAATGCAACTGGATAGTTTTTCCACCTCCAATGCATACAATTTAAGCTAGCTAACATACCTGGAAATCCACGATAAGATCTCATTGCCATTAATCTATCAATGTCTTGAGGTATGGGGATCAAAGAATTCTTCACCAAACGTACAAACAATAGTTTTGCAAAATTCCCTTATACATAATATTGTTGTTGAGTCTCTAATCCGCACTTTGTCTTCTTGCAAACCACTAGAAGTTCCATATGATATCATGCAAAGTGCAATCGTAACCTTTTGTAGTAGAGAAATTCTGATTCCTTTTCTTCCGTGGATAAAAAATGTTTGTTTCAGTTAATTTGGCGAGAACCCGATTAAAGATATTCTTTGACATATGGAAACTTCTTCTAAAATCCACATCCCTGAACATGGGGTTTGACGTAAAATTATCCTTGATCAATTGATTATCATCGCTAGCATAGTCACATCCATAACGCAAGTCTTTTCTTCACACAATGTTACCTCCTTGGGATGGCGCAAAGCTTTCAGCAATTTCATGGGCCAATAAATCCCTTGTATTGGTAGCAAACATTCTTTGTTGAGTAGTACAATGTTCAATAAAATCATTGGAAGAAGATGACGATGGCGAAGATGAGGATGAGAAGCACCATAAACTTTTTAAAGAACTCGTTTAATATTGGCAGAAGAACAATAGTTATTAGTTTGGAATTTTGAATTAGTTTGTTATTTGACATCCTGGCTTCTATTTATAAGCAATTGATGTTTAAAGGATAATGAAATAGCACAAAATCCAGTCAATGGATTAAAGAGTGGTACTATGTTGGGTCACATCAGCTACAATGTACTATGCAGTAAAGCTGGTTGATGATGATTAAAGCTGACGGGGGTCAGGAGGTCGGGTCTTGTCTGACCAGAGCTAAAGTCGAAGGACTTACTGGTCATATTGATTAAAGTGCTTGATGTTGATTAAAGCTGCTGGTGGTCAGGAGGTCGTTTCTTGTCTGAAACAGAGGTAAAGACGAAGGACCCACTGATCGTTTTGATTAAAGATGTTTGATGTTGATTAAAGCTAACGATGGTCAGAAGGTCTGGTCTTGCCTGAAACAGAGCTAAAGCTGAAGGACCCACTAGCCATATTGATCGCAGCTAGTTGATGATGACTGAAGCTGACCGGGGTCAGGAGGTTAGGTCTTGTCTGACTAGAGCTTAAGCCGAAGGACCCACTGGTCATATTGATTAAAGTGTTTGATGTTGAATAAAGCTGATGGTGGTTAGGAGGTCGGGTCTTGTCTGAAATCGAGCTAAAGCAGAAGGACCCACTGATCATATTGATTAAAGATGCTTGATGTTGAATAAAGCATACGGACATTGGGAGGTCGGGTCTTGTCTGAAACAGCGCTAAAGCCGAAGGACCCATTGGTCATATTGATTAAAGATGTTTGATGTTGATTAAAGCTGACGGTGGTCAGGAGGTCAGGTCTTGTCTGAAATAGAGCTAAAGCCAAAGGACCCACTGGTCACATTGATTATAGCTAGTTGATGATGGTTAAAGCTAACGGAGGTCGGGTCTTTTCTGACCAAAGCTAAAGCCGAAGTACCTACTGATCATATTCATTAAAGTGTTTGATGTTGATTAAAGTTGACGGGGGTCAGGAGGTCGGGTCTTGTCTGAAACAGAGCTAAAGCAAAAGGACCCACTGGTCATGAGGTCGGCACTGTATCCACATTGCACTGCTTTACACGGGCAATGTATTATGCTATATAAATGTCAGTTTGCTTAACATGCTTCTCTTCATTATTATCATAGAAGTAGTATATAAAAATGGTTGATTACAATCATATTTCGTTGTCGTCCTTATACTCATACGAAGGTTCATTGTAGCATAATAGCCCACGAATACATCCTCCCCTCAACCACCGATCGAGTGGTATATTGAAATGGAGGAAAGATAAATGCCGATGTAAGGGAGCATGAGATATAAGTGCAGGAGCACATGCGGCTGGAAAATGGAAGACGTCAAAGAGAAGAGCGATGTAGCCATAATGGAAATAAAGAACATAAGAATGAAATACGATACCAAGCACCTTGCACAAATTAAATCTCAGGAGACCTGCTGCAACTGTGGGGTTTCTGTTCTATATGCTCCTGTAAGTACGAAATAGACATCGGTCGGTGGCACTACAGATGCCGTAATTCTCCTGATGGTTGTGGCCTGTGGAAATGGATTGACGATCCTCTTCCTCACCATGTAGTTGTTTATGCTAACGAACTTTAAACCAAATTCAGATGCTTCAAGGACGTGGGGTTCAGTTAACTTATCAGGTGGTCAAAGGCAGTTTTTTTAATTATTGGTTGTTTTATTTGTTGTCTTTTTCTTTTTCCATGATGTTGTCGTGTTTTACAGTTTGTTCTCTTGTTTGTTTTCTATGAAGGTACTTATTTGGTGCCTTCGTAAGTTAAGTATTGTTGATAATTATCTCCAAATGTTTGTACGTCGTTATTATGTTAAGTGCGCAGTAGATTATGAGAACACAAATAATACTTGAATTCGAAAGTACATATAAGTTACTGATAGTGCAAAGAACTAGCTGAAGGTAATTTATTTAAACACATACTTAACCAACCCATACGTCATTCAAATTGTCTAATATATCTAACCCATGGTTATATGCAACATGTCCAACAAAATCAATGTGATACTCCCACAAATAATGAGAATCAAACATGGCTCATGTTAACTGAATAGATCTTCTTCCTTTGATGTTTTTATAATGAATCTATATCTACGATAAGCACTAGTAAACGTTACAAAAGTGCTTTGAGTTTCCAAAATCCTTCGAATTAATCTACAATTAGGATGACTGTTAAAAGTATCATTTAGAGTGACCCAAAAATCTTGCTCCATCTCATCATCCATATGTCTACAACTGGTTTCTATGTACGATTTGATCAGAACTAAATTAATAAGCCGCATTCCAGTTTTCATTTAACATTGAAGATTATTGGCGACGTTGAGAATAAATGAAGATGATATGAATTTTCAATACAGAAAGTTAGTTTAAATAGAAAGTTCATGGTATGCGTCTCGTGAATCAAGTGCCTTATAATTAACCACATAGAAAGCATCCACAAACGTGGCTATAAACAAATGCAACTGTGTTTGTTCCTACATATAGCGATTTACACACAGTCAAGCAAAATATAAAATCCAAAGATGATGCAGTTATACAAACACTACTACTAAGTACGCATATGGATAATACACTAGTACAAACAATGCTAGTAAATACAGAACAATGATAAAAACATAGATACAACCACTGCTAGTGCATACAAACCACTGAAAATACAGTCATATAAACTCTGCTAAGAAATAGATAACAATGATAATACAATGGTACACACATGGATATGGCATACAAACAGTAATAGTTTATATCGCCACTACACACATCGATGGAAACAAAATCACCATCTAACGTCTGTCTCCAACTGTGCTCACCGAGAAACCAATAGCATCCTAAGATGGATGGGGATGAAACCAATGGAAAACGTCTCGCAGAAAGGAATGCAGCATGCAGCATGCATTATGATAGGGTTGGTTCTAAAAAGCGATCCATCATATGACGTGCCTCCCCTCCTTGCACCATTCTATGGTTATCATGGTCCCATGCTCTAACTCGGGAAAAGAAAATGGGTAATGTAGAGTCTAACGTCAAATAAGTCATGTTACAGAAGTAATTATAGTACCAGTACTATAAAAGCTCCCAAAAACTTGTAATGGACGTGGATCTACCCCTTATGGCATATTGATGATCCAAAGAGAGATACGGGTATGCTAATATAGGAGTTCCCTAATCATATGCGACTGGACTATCAAACGACAACTTCGCTACAGCTGCAACATATCCAGCCGGCAACGTGTTCGATGCAATTGTGAAGAATAAGTTCCCGATCATGTACAAAATAAAAAGTATAGCAATCTCCAGATTGTTCTCTGAATTACCACCATGTATCAATTCACTGATTGCTTGTCTGATGTAAGAGCATCTAATCTACAGTCTGAATGACAGTCCGTCATGTAAATCAAAATGTGGGAGTACACTCGATAAACGGTGAAAGTGCTGGTACTCCTCATCATACGGTAAGGTCTCACCCCTTCCAATGCCTAAACCAGTAAGCATAGTAAAGTCTAATGAGGTAAAATCCAACTCTCCAAAACTAAAGTGGAAGGTTTGAGTGGTCTTCCACCAATAGGCGGCTAAAGCACGCATAACTGAACATCCGAATTTAATAGATTATCGATACCTATTAAAGCAATTTACGAATATTGAAAGCCCTAAACATCATTAAATAAGTAGAAGTTATGTAAATGCGTACCCAAAAAATTCCAAATCCTATATCTCGTAGCAAAGCATGAATAATGTCGCTGTGGTCATAAGATCGAATCATTATATAAACAGGTATTATGCTAACCCAAGATCCACGTGTGCGCTCACGATGAGCCTAATATAAAAGAAGTTGCAACTTCATTTTTTATTGTATAATTTGAGCTAACAAAATAAATTGAAGGTTAATAATTTACAGAATTATCAACACACGTGCTAACGTGTATTTCGCCGTTTGGGAGTAAGTGGAAATTGATCAAATCTTTGTCCGATCTCAAATTTTGGTCGATGTGGGGATCCAAAACCGCATTTGATGTATTTCTACCCACACGTCTTCGCCTAACTACCATGCTTCGTCGACCTTCGATGGCCGTCGGTGGTAGGGTACGTGGTCTTTCTACAGGGGTGTTTTCCATCGTCGATGGAACATTTCCTGCGCTACCACTGCCGCTGCCCCAGAGTCTATGTTATGCTCTTCTCATTTTGTTTTTTTATTCTTGGTTGCAGGGTGGAAAAATAATGGTGAAAGGTTGTTGGGAGGTAGAAAAATGGCGGAAGCTCGGTGCGTGGGTAGAGTAAAATGGGTAACCGACTGTTATATAGCCAGTTCCCATTTCTCACTTAGCTGGCTAAATTCAATTTAGCTGGCTAAGTGAGCGTTTTGGATTTAAATCTATAGCCATTCCCTTAGTCGGTTAAGAGAAAGCATAAATTTTGCTTTTTTCCAACCATTGGGGGTGGATTTGAGGTCAACCGACTTGAATCGATCCCTTCCACTAGCTAAGGGTGGGAATGGTTTAACATTCTCTTCCATATCCCATGATTTTCGCCACTTTTTCCTCAAATATATATACATCCACTTGCAACCTGACAACCTTTATTGAACATTTTATATGCAAAATTATATCAACCGTTTCCTTATATGTCTTTTCTCTGCTTTGCTCCCTCTTTCCATCCAACAATTCATCTTATCTATTCGACCCTCGGTATCCACCATCTCCTCCCATAATTTGTTCAAAATCAATTCAAAACCAATCGATTTTCAATTGCCCTCAATATTGCATTAACTTACAATGAAATCGAATGACTTCGAATCTTTAGATCTAAAAAAGTCGAGTTTGATTTTTATTTGAATCTCGAGATAAATGATATTGAGATTCGACGTCCAAATGTTTGAGATGGTATTCTCAAAAGGCGCTGTTCATTCGGTACCATGAATTGGTGACCTCTAAGTTTTCGATACCGCTAGTGGTTGGTACCGCTAACATTCCTAACATCCAAAAGTTTATCGTAGAAGTCTGAATTTTCATTGTTCAACGCCGAAGTTCGACTTCTCATTGTTCACTGTCAAGTCAGACTTCTCATTGTTCATTGTCGAATTCTGAATTTCATTGTTCATTGTTGAATTCTGAATTTCATTGTTCACTGTCGAAGTTCGACTTCTCATCATTTACTATCGAAGTCCGACTTCTCATTATTAATTGTTGGAGTTTGATTTTTTGTTGTTCACAGTCGAATTCGAAATATCGTTGTTCGTTATCGAAGTTTGAATTCTCATTGTTCACTGTCGAAGTTCGATTTCTCATGTCAACATTCACATTCATTGACGAAGTCTAAGTTCTCATATCGACATTCAGGTTCATTGTCCGAGTCAAAATAATAACAGATCTGGATTGAGGGTAAAGATTATCAGACCCTGTTTTAAAGCTTATAATATCTCGAAGTTTGCTTCGATTATATGTGAATTTAAAAATCTATATTTTGTCTTTCGAAAACATGATTTCAAAAACTTTATGATTTCAAATGCATAAAGTTTTAAGCACATATATATTCAGTACTCATAGAATACAAGTTCAAACATCACAGGATATGGGACATGTAGAAGGTTTTCAAATCTATATAGTGTTTCATATATATCATATTTTAAGAATATGTGTTTCAAACAATATGGTTTCAAATATATTAAAGCTTCAGGTACCTACGTATGGTAATGAAAATGAGAAAAGTTTTATGCAGTTTCATAAGAATAAGGCTTTGAAATATTCAACTTTTTAGTGAACTAGGTTTCAAATATATACATGCGAGTTTCAAGTATCAGGCATCATATGTGCACGTTTTAAACAAATTAGTTTCAAACTTATATATTTAATTTCAAATATATATGTTTTATGTATTTGACTTTATAAATATAAGGCTTCTCATATATGTGAATTTTATAGTTCGAGTATACAACTAGTTTGGCATATATGGATTTCAAGTACATAATGGTTGCTAAGTTTTAAATACATACACAGTTTCCAATAAAGACAGTCGCACATACATGTATGTAACTTTAAATATACATATACATATATGTATATATGTGTGTATGTATATATATGTATATGCATGGTACCAAATGTGCATGAGTTTTAAATATACATCAGTCTCCAACCTACATCCAACACCTCCTAGAGGAAGGACGGAGCAGGCCTTTAGTTTCAGCCATCAAAGTCCTCACTAAAGCATCGAATCAATCTTCAAGAGGAATATTCATCGAAATCAAAGCCAAGTAGTGCTCCAAACCAATCAATCTTCAAGAGGAAGATCTATTAAAACCAGAATATTAGCGCTTCGAGTCAAACAATCTTCTTGGAGAAGATCTATTGGGTATAAACAGTTTGTGCTTTTCAAAAAACATAATGTATTATTATTTCCACGTATAGATTTCTGGTCTTCTGTTACTTTAGATTTGAATTTCTGGACTTCTATTATTATTGCCATATATGGATACCTCGTCTTCTTTTATTTCCAGATATGGATTATGGACTTCTATTATTATTGTTAGATATGAATTTCTACACTCGTATTATTATTACCTGATATGGATTTCCAGTCTTCTGTTATATCTAGATATGGATTTTTGGACTTTTATTATTATTGCCAGATGTGGATTATTGCTCTTCTGCTGTTAACGCCAGATAAGAATTTCCAATCTTTTATTATTTTCAGATATGGATTTCTGGACTACTGTTATTATTTGCCAAATATTGATTTCTGGTCTTTTATTATTTC
This sequence comes from Allium cepa, assembly GCA_030765085.1. Classification (NCBI taxonomy): domain Eukaryota; kingdom Viridiplantae; phylum Streptophyta; class Magnoliopsida; order Asparagales; family Amaryllidaceae; genus Allium; species Allium cepa. The sequence continues at coordinate 34,320,534 of CM060929.1, forward strand.
TAGATATGGATTTCTGGACCTCCTTTATCATTGCTAGATATGGATTTCTAATCTTTTTTTATTTCGAGGTATGGATTTCTTGAATTATATTATTACTGCCAGATATGGATTTTCGGTCTTCTACTATTATCGCCAGATGAGGATTTTTGGTCTTCATTATTATTACTAGATAAGAATTTTGGATCTTCTATTACTATTGCCGAATCTAGATTTCTAGTCTTCTATTTTTACCGTCAAATAAAGATTTTTGGTCTTCTATTATTATTGTTAGATATGGATTTCTGATCTTCTATTACTATTGTAGATGTGGATTTTTGGTCTTTTATTATTATTATTGGATATGGATTTCTGGTCTTCTACTGTTATTGTCAGATAAGGATTTTAGGCCTTCTATAATTATTGCCAGATATGGATTTATGGTCTTTTACTATTATCGCCAAATAATGATTTCTAGTCTTCAATTATTATTGCCAAATATTGAGTTCTGGTCTTCTATTACTATCGCTAGATATGGATATCTGGTCTTCTTCTATTATTATTTCCAGATAAGATTTTTTGATCTTCTACTTTTTTTAGATAAGGTATTCTGGTCTTCTATTATTATTAGATGAAATTTTGATCTTCTATTATAATCAAAAGGATTTTTGGTCTTCCTATTGCCAAATGAATTTCCAAACTTCTATTCAGGATATTTTTTTAATGAGCGAAATGAATTTCCAGTCTTCCCTCCTATAATATTATTAGATAACTTTCTAATTTAATTATTTAAGAAATTAAGATCACTACATGATTTTCTAAGCTTCTATTCAGAAAATTATTAGTACAATCTTGACGCACATAAAAGAATGTGGAAAATTCCCCAATTACATGCTAACTCATAATCTGGATGAATCAGAAAAGGATCGCTATAGATTTAAATTCTAAGTTATAATGGGAATTGTTGCTTGTTTTCTATTGTGCAGGAAAGCATGATATAAAAGAAAACCTTGTGAAGAATCGGAGATATCAAGGAATTCTTGGTTTTACCCTAAAGGGTAAAAGCACCTTTCATAGAAGGGGGCAAAATGTTATCCGTATAATTTCCAAAGGATATAAGCTCAGGAATTAATACCGAAGATGAAGACCTATGTCGAGGTTCAAGGATTCAGATGCTAAGGCATGGAAACGGTCGATATTGAAGGCCATGATAGGAAATTGCACCTCTCTTACGGTTTAAGAGCATTTTACAGATAATATCAAGGATGAATAACGATACCAAGGTACATATCAATGTCAAAGACATGTAGCATGCCAACGCCACACTAACATATGATATTAAAAGTATGAAGATCAGCAACATTGAAAGAATGAAGCTGAACCAACATCAAATGTCATAAAATCATGTTCAAGAAAACAATGTTGTTCCTCAACTACGTCGACATTCTTCTCTATCGTATTCTATCAAAACCACTCTCCATCGATGCCGCCATCATTGGGTGTCGCACATCACCATGTCTCATATCATTCGAGACAGGAATGGAGAAAAATAACCTGATCTTATCAATATCGCTCCTCATCCATGTTGTTTTACTAATGATGTCGCACATCATCAATTCCGCTTCCTACCAACACTGCTTCTTCAATGGAGTCGAATCTCCCTGAAATAGGCTATTATTGATGCCCCACTTTAGAAATATCATCACAGTCTATCTTCGCGGCATCAATGATGAACATCATCGATGTTCATAATGACCATCAAAAAAGGGGATGGATGCCACATTCCATTGACATTGCATTTCATCTGCATCACGCTTCGTCGACGTCAATGTTGATGTCGTCCTTCAACCATATCAAGCTTCATCAACACAATAACAAGAATGCTACCTACCGAAAGCCATTAGTCGAGGATGAATTTCATGGATATAGCATGATCATCGAAGTCGCACAACGTCTATGTTAATAGCCTGCAAATAAAGAAGGATAAGATAGTTTACAAGAGCTAATTTAAGAGGATTTAATGCATTTTCCTTCATAAAGGTTCAAATCCTTCACATTCTATTACATCCCTTAATGCCAATTTGAACAAGCCTAACCCCTTCCAACCACTATAAGAAAAGATGCGTCCTCTCATGGGAAGGGATCCTAAACTTCTTTCTCTCTCTTAATACCATTTTATGAGAAAAGAGTAATGAAGGAGAAGGAGACATGTCTGTCAATCAGAGATCGAACAACTAGGAAATTTCATATTTGCACATCCTGTATCAAATTCATGATTTGAATAAATAACTTGACTTTTGACTACTTGCCTATTGACTATTTGACTTGTCTATTCTACCTTTTAAACTTAAGGACTATGATTTAAACGAACTTGTGAATTATTATAAGACCAAGGGGTATATTTGGAAACGTTGTGAATACGCCACTTTGTGCAATCTTTTAGGGGTGTTGATAAAGAAATTCATCAACAACAATGACTTCAAATAAAATATAGCACCTATTAGTCTTTTTCAATAGATCATGTTCGAAAGTAGCTGATAGTTCCAAAAGTTATCCCGATTGTTACTAGAAACTTGGGTATTTATAAGAGTGAAGGTATAAGGAGGTAAGGCCGATAAGATAGGCAGTTTCCTTATATAACATATCAGTTTTTTATCTACGTTTATAGAAGATACGATCCAAAACTTCCACATATTCAAGATTAGCTAAACTAATATGCTATTTTCGGATCGTTATTAGTTAGGTGGTTGGTCCAATGATTCTATTAGTGTCAAACATCACCCTAGGCGATTCTGCAAATGTCGATAATATATCCTTTCCCGGTAGCTTCACTACTAGACAAGAATGTTTTATAGTACTCTCACTATAAAACATAAATTCCTATTTCGAAGTTGGACCATCAAACAAGACTTCCTATACGATAGTTGGCCTACCAAACAAGCGAATTAGGGGTGATTTTTCATGCCTTCCTCCACATATTCACCTGCATTACTTCCAAAGCTTTTAGCCTCTACATTTAAGGTTGTTTGGATGTATTGTACCCTTTAAGTAACATGCATCTTAGATAATGTCACTTTGGCCTGACTACTTAGGCAGTCTTAGTGGCAAAGCGTTCCAAGGAACAAAATTAGCCATGGAAGTGCAGGACTAGCTAGACACCTGCAAGAGTATATTTGATGTGCACGTAAATGTGCATATTTTTACCACCATATTTATTCTATTTAAATTAAATAAATGATCATATTGGGTATTTTAACTTGTTTTAACCAAAATCCATATTGATTCCAAATTTTCACATATTCATCTTCATATAAGGGCAAAATGGTCATTTGTGTGCATATATTAATTTGAGAGAATTTAATTGGAAATTTCTATAATATTTTGTAGGAATTTAGCTTCTCATATTGGTGGGTTCATGAAGACATATGCATGCACAAAATAATTCCAAAGGAATGAAGATGGAAATAATTCAAAGTGAAGATCATGGAGGACCCCACCTACCCACCTACCTTAATGTACAAATTAAAGGCTAAAGCACATGCTTATGGATTTAATGGCTTCATGTACATTTAAGTGGGGATTAAAACATGCTAATGATAACTTGGCCTCCACACTTTCTCATGGGCATTTTGGGCATTCCCCAAAAATAGGAATTAGGGTTTTAAACATGTATAAATACCCATATGTTTCATGTAGCCTCCATCTCTTAATCTTCTCTCTTAGTCTCTCTTAGGCCTCCTTCTCTTTAGTTAGTTTAGATCAAATAAAAGAAAGCTCTCTTTCTTTTTTAATGGCTACTTAGCCAATTTTTATTTTATGTAATTTTCTTTTCTTTTTATGCAATTCAATATATGCTCTTTACATTTACATGCTCTCTTTCTTATGTTGTAGTGTAGATTTTCCTTTATGCAATTAGAATAGTTTTCCATTTCACTTTGCTCTCTTTTCCTTTTCTTTTTATTCAATGTTGTTTGCTACATTTGTTCATATGATGACAAATATGAGAGGCTAATCCCTTCAATTTAGGGGTAATGAAGCCTCTAATCATGTAGCTTCAACATTTTGATGTTTTGTACTCTCTTTTTGTGCTTTAATGTGAATGTATGAAGTGGTTAACTTGTTGTTTAACTTTGAATTTGATAGTCTATGTTGTTCATAACAAATAGGCTATGCTTAAACAAACATAACACAAATTGCCTCTTCATCTAAATATGATTATGGCAAAGAAGTGAATGTTGAAATTGAAATTTGATAGACTATATTTCTAAACAATAGTTAATAGGCTATGCTTAAAATAAATTTTGCTTTCAACTTTGTTGTCATATTTTATGAGATTTAAAAGTGTATTAGTGGTTGTGTTATAGTTTGATGGTTTATATTGAGCTAATTAATAGCACAAATATACCATACTTATGATAAGCACATCAACTAATTCACTAATGACAAGAAAAGAGAGATCATAACTTCATTTTGTTGATTTATGTGATCTAGAGAGTGGAAATTGCCTCTAAATTGTCTTAACACTCTCATATTTTTATCTATTTTCTTTTGTCATTTTTCTTTTTTTTTTAGTTAATCACTCTTACAACTTTGGTTAATTTGATTGAGTAGAATTTTAAAATCATCAATTCCCTGCGGATCGACCCGTATTCGCCACGTGCTACATTCGTACACCGTGCGCTTGCGGTTATTTTTATTTCTAAATTCGTTCGACGGTTTTCTAAACCGATAGAATTTCCGTCGACGAACAATATTCAATGAACTAGAGAATGATGATCCTATAAGGTGGATATTAGCCTCTAGACAACTCCAAGGAAGGGCTATGAATTGGTGGAATGCTGCGAAGGTTGTTGTTCCTAAGGATTAGTTCACTTAGGATCAGTTGAAGACCAGGTTTGAGGAGAAATTCATATTGGTAGCTCAAAATTATTCAAGTAATTTGCAAACCTAAAGCAAGGAGACATGTCTATCTCCAAGTATGCAGTTGAGTTCGACACTTTTTCGAAGTGCTAGGTATATTTTATCAACATTTCATTAAATAAAAATGAGAAGTTCATCATCGGCCTAGACAATTACCTGGGAGATAAGTTAGTGGGACATGTTAATGAGCCTTTTGAAAATTTCATTAAGAAGGATCTCCAACATGAGAGTTTAGATCCCAAGACTAACTTAGTAGTTGTTCCCAAAGCAGAGCCAAAGCCACAATCGAGTAGGCGAGGCAAAATAAAATGGAACAACAAGAGGAAGTAGTTCCAGAACAAGAATGGTAAGAGAAAGGATAAGTGAAACCATTTTGTTGTAACATTAGCGATAAGGGCCATCTAAGTAATAATTGCGCTAAAGGAAAGGGTTGTTTTAACTACAATAAGGTGGGGTATATGCAGGAGGATTGTTCGAAAACAAGGAGTAGAGGCAAGTGGCGAAGGCTTATGGATTGGATGCTCCTTCGATTTCGTTGAGTGCTCCTTCAGTAAAAGAGAAAGGAGAAGGCATCATTATTATGGTATGCTTTCTATTTATGATGTTTCCATATGTGTTTCTTCGGTAATGAGGCTTAACATTCAAATATATCTAGTGACTCTGTAGATATATTTGTTTGAAACTCGAATTTGTCGGCCAACCTTTGGTTGTGAAAAATCCTAATTAAGGCTCCACTAGCCAACGTAAAGTTTGCTATAATTTGGTCTTATCAAGTCAATAATGCTCTTTTATTTGTGATTATTTTAACTTGGGTTTTATGAGGATAGATTGGCTGAGGAAGTATGTGGTAATGGTTTATTTTGAGAGCTGTTGGTGATGATTGGGGATGAGAATGGGTGGAAGGCAGAGTTAGGTTGCCTACCAAGGAGAAGGTTATGGTTAGCTTTCTATATTTTCTAGAGTTCTCACAAGCGAGTTGTCATTTGTTTGTATACCTAGGGAATATTCGGATGTACTCGAAGGGTTGACCGGATTACAATAACACTATGAGATAGAGTTTTGCATAGATTTAGTGAAGGACATCTGGCGAATTGTTATGCTATTGTGATGCATGACACCCTGAGAGCATAAGGAACTAGAGATGCAGGTGAATGACCTAATGAGCAAGGAGTTTATTTGCAGGAGTGTATCTGAGTGGGGAGCACCTGTAGTACTGAATAACAAGGTAGATGGCTCTTGATGATTATGTGTTGATTATCATGAGCTGAATAAGGTTATGAGGAATAATGAGTGTCCACTTCCATGTATGCGTGACTCGTCCAATTAGCTCCATGGAGCGAGGATCTTCTCTTAGTTGGACCTTGCAATTGGGTTTCATCGGTTGAGAGTAGAAAAGGAATGCGTGTTGATTGTAACATTTCATACGTCGTTTGGATTTTACAAGTGGTTGATTATGCCGTTTTGGCTGACCAATACACCGACGTACTTGGTGGATCTCATGGAATGTATCTTTGTGGATCAACTGAATAAATTGGTGCTTGTGTTTATTGATGATATTCTCGTCTACGCATAGATGAAAAAGGAACACAAGGCACATTTGATGATTGGGTTTCATCAATTGAGGGTATCAGAGGACAGTGTACCTTTTATTGCTTTTAGATCTCATAAGTTTTATGAGTGGTTGGTTATGCCATTCAGCTTGGCTAATGCTCCAGCATATTTTATGGACTTCGATGAATCGAATCTTTCGAGATGTATTGAATAAGTTTTTTCTAGTATTTATTAATGATATTCTGGTCTACTCTAAGACCGAGGAGGAGCACACTCACCATTTGAGGATTGCGCATGAAATATTGAGAGAGCATGTTTCGAATAATGAGTTCTTGAAGCGTCACTTTTGGCGGTTTGAAGTTAGGTTCTTAGGATATTGTTAACAAGATTTCTTGTCAACACCCCAAAATTATGCTAAGAAAAGTGAATTATCCTTTATACGAGTAGTGCAGAAAAGAAGGTGTGAATCCTCTTAGAATCGCCTTTTGATTAGACTTTATTTGATAATATTTTCTCAAGTAGGCCTTTCGACTCTGTCGAAAGGGTCGGTTTCTGAGTTAGATGACGTTTCGATCCAGTTGAGTAAGTATGATTTCTGCTTCGAAAGCCTTCCTTTTGATCTTAGTGGAATACACTGAGTTAGGTTCTCTTAGATAGGTTTCGACTTAGTTGGAGGCCTAAAGCTGTTGGTTAGCTGGGGTTTTGGTTATTGAGAAGAAATGGAAGTTCGACCTTGTCGAAAGCTTAAAACCCAAATTCCTTATATTGGATGTAGACTTTCAATAAATTATAGCTTAATTTTGATCTTGTCAAAGGCAATGGTTCAAAGGAAAAGTAACCAAAGTAGATATATGAAATTTCTTGATTATGAGTGGTTTCGACTGTGTCGAGAGAGAGACTTATTGATGCAGGCGAAATCTGGAATACACAAGGAAAAACCAACGAAACTTTAATGAACCAGTAAAGTAGATTAAAGTACTCAAGACTCGCCTTTTTCCATCCTGAAAGACTTTATTTCTTCAAACTTCCAAATTGATTTACAAATTAGGGCTACAAAACATTAATTAGGAGTGTACAGATTTAGAATGAGAGGAATCGAATTCCTAAAATGCGACCCCTTTTGTCTTATTTATAGATGCGGCTTGGCACTATCCGACCTAATGCTTTCGACTGGGTTGGATGGTGGCTGCTAAGAGACTTGAGCATGCTGTCGCCTTCATCGAAAGGTATGGTGACGCTCCTCTTCTTTAAGTTGTCTTGTGAGTGCTTCTGACACTATCGTTAGCCTTTGTTCATTAGTTTCTATGATGCTGGTTACGCCCATGCTCTTGTTTCTGATCTGATGCGGAACCCTTCCTAGACCCCACACAGTTAATGCCTAGATATTATCTCAGTATAACCCTACTATGTCTGATAGCGGACTTCTACCGCTACGATTTTTCTATATAGAACCAAATATAGCATTTTCGCTTTAATCTCCGCTATTTTCGCTATGTCCCAATATTCCCGCTATATTCTGTTATTTCCGTTATATCTTCATTCAAAGAAATGAACTGAAAATGAAATTTATACATTATAAAAATTATAAAATTAATTTATGTAACTGAATTTTTTAATATATTTTCGAAAATAAAAAGAGTCTAATATTCTATTAAATTCAATTATATTATATAACAGTACTACGTTTATTTACAGTATATTCGCACATGTTTTTATTTCAAATTATTTATGTATTTATTATAATTCAATTGAATGTTTATTTTTCATTTAATTACAGTTTATATATTTGTATAAACATTAACTACGAGTTTTATATGCTATTTTAGAGTCATCCACTATATCCTGCTACATCTTCGTTGTATCCCCGCTATTACTTTTGACACCTCTGCCGCTTTGAATCTGCCGAGCACTTTAGCTACACAGCCTGGACCGCACTATTTTCGATCGATTCGAAAGGCTTACTATAGCTTTTGAAGTGGTTGCTCCAGATAATACTTACTTTCTAGCAGTTTGAATAAGGAGAAACCACTGGTTTCGATGGCTTGGCGTATGCTCAAATAGTTATTCTTCATTGTTTTCAGAAGTTATGGCTTCACCTAATCGAAAGGTTGTTAACTAGTTGAAGGGTTGTTAATGAGGGTGGAAGAGTGCTTTTGACTCCTTCATCTTCTTCAAATGGTAAGAACATTCAGGATATTGATTGGAGAAGCCTCCCAACACCTTCGAAAGGTCCTAAAGCCTCCCAAATTTGATGGCAGCATCCCTTCGACTCCTTCAAAAGGTTTAGCTGGAGCTCTTCTCTCTTGCTCTTGCTTAAAGAGGTTTCGACTTAGTCAAAAGATGAATATATGGAGTAACATTTACCCTCCCCCCCCCAAGGGATGCACTTGACTTTTCAAGTCAATTTCATCGAAACCTAGATGCTTCCCGCCTCTTGGCCTTCCCGTGTGGATCTATGGTCGTTCATTCAAATCTTATCTAGCGACTTTTCTTATAAAATGTGACTTTCTTCTTCTTCTCCCTTTACTTTTTCTGCAATTAAATTTTTGAACACGAGTAATAGAATTCTAGAGATTCTCAAATTTCCAGCTTGCTTTTAGAAATTAAAGCAATCAACAAATTCAATTTGTAAGTTTATATTTAACTTTATTTTTGCTTGTTTCAATCAAACTTCGCTTTTTCCAATTTTAAAATAGAAATTCGATTTAGAGATGTTTGATTTCTTTAAAAGCTTTTTTGAACTATGTTTTAAGATCTAATAGAATTTGCTTTTTGTTTGTGATTTTGAAATTGTCAGCGGATGATATTAGGATCAATTCCCTTATCAGTTAGGATCCTCAATTCGAAATTTACTATTTTTGTCCACCGTAAGTAAATCTACGTCTTCGATTTAATAATTGTTTTTATACTTTTGAAGTCGAGACAGATCGATTTCAATTTGAATTCATTTTCTTAACAGACTGGATTTTCTTGTTCTTTAAGAAATTTTTGAAAACCTGGATTTGCAATCGGGTTTGGGGTATAGTTGAACCTGATTCCTTTACCCGGAAGGTTCACGTTTTTGGATGAAAAATTGGCGCCACGAAATGACTTTTCTGCCCCTTCATAAGAGATTGAGGCAGCAACATTGGTTTTGCTTCCTTTGCCTCTTTCGATGGGGTCAAAAGGTATTGTAACGCCGATTAGATCATCCTTGTTGAATGGTTATGTTATTAAGTAGTGAATAGGAACTCCTTCGATAAAAAAATGTTTCGACTTAGTCGAAACCCCTTGTTTTGATTGCAATCCATTTTCCATAATTAATTCTTAAAATCATTAGACCCCTTTGACACCTTCGACACCACTTTTGCTTACTAGGTCGAAACCTCCTAGAGCTGTTTTTGTCCAGCTTTGTCATAATGTACTAAGGGCATATGAGATTGTCTTAGAACCTTTCGACTTGGATAAGTATGGTAGGTTTTTACACCATTAGTTTCTTTCTCAAGATGCATAAGTTTTTGGTTTCGATAGTGTTGAAGGGTCTTGTTGCTTGGTTTATGAAATTTTTGTGGTGCATATCTTCTTTTAAGTTGATCTTAACTATCTTTACTTAACAATTTGATTCCTGTGAAGCTTTCGGCCTTGTCGATAACTCAGGAAACATATTTACTTAGGATTTCGACAATGTCAAGATGTACTTGTTAGATGTTGATGTCCCCTTCCTTTTAACCTTGTCGGAAGCCTAATGTCTTTGATTTTTAGGTTAAACTTTTTCAAAAGTTTGAAGTTTCAAATCTGGTTCATGTTTCAGTTATTTAAATAAGTTTCCATGACTAATTCTTAAAAGTATTCTAAACTCATAATTAACCTCAAAAATATAAACTAAAATATTTTCACCTGCCAGAATCATGAGTTCTCCAAAGAAGGCTTAAGCTATTTCCAAGCATTCTTCCATAACAATTCAACATGAAGTCGATGCTATCCTCAACGAATTTAGCATTACCGATATCTAAGTCATTCCCTCGAAGGAGACTGACACCATCAACAACCGTCATGAAGGATTTTTTGCCTATTCTACCATCCACATATGGCATGGTGGATTCTTGCCCTTCCCAGAGCTTTTATCTACATTTCTATCTTATGTAGAGATCTCCCCGATCCAGTTGTCATCGAATGCCTATACTTATCTCTTGTCCCTGGAAATGATGGCACTGGAATCCGAACTTCCTTCCCTTAATGCTGAAGTGTTGAAGTTCTTGACATGCTGGTCAAGCTAAGCAATCTTAATAGCTAATATAGAGCTAATCCTAAGAATATGTTGATATCAGATGGGGTTAATAAACTCAGGGATTGGGAAAACCAGTTCTTCTTCGTCAAATGCTTTTCTAACATCTACGGGACTTTGGCTTCACCTTATAAGTTTTGATTTTTGTTGCTTTCCATACTCAATGTTTTCTATTCCCTAATCTCTGCTTTTATCAGGTGTCCTCGCTAAAGAGATTAACGATGTTGATAACAAGACAGTTGAATCTTTAATTGTGGCCTCGAGCCAAGTTGGGAGTAGACTGATGCTACTGACTTCCATTAATCTACAAAAACACTCCTTCTATTGGCAGGCTAAAAGATCTTGGGAACTCCTCCATCTGTCCAACAGACATCTCGTGGCAAATGCTTTCTCTCCCTAGGAGACCCATCCACCTTTTCTCCTATATCACCCATTTGCACTGATCATTCTGGTATGTTATAGGTCAAGTATGTGCTTTTCATTACTGGCATTCTCTGAAATGTTTGGCTGACTTTTTAATCTGTTTGAACTTGTTTCAGCTTCTACTCAAGTCACAGTGCCTGTCAGTAGTGTTGCCCCTCTTCCTCTAAGTTCCAAAGTGTTTTCGGTTATAGAATCACTTTCTAAATCCAAGCAAGCTTTTAAAAGGAAGAATCTGCTGAAGTTGAGCCTCCGAAGAAAGTTGCTAAAGTTATAAGTGTGCAGAAAGAGAAAGAGCGCTTATCTCTTGAAAAGGTTCTGAAGAGCCCTATTGTGGAGGCTCCCAAAGATAAGCCAACGCAAACCCCAACTACAGTTGATCATATTACTCATATTTCGTTTCTGATTAGCCAACTTCTCTTGCCAAATGCAGCTATCCTTGAATATGCCTCCTACCTCAAGGCACGCTCCTTGTCCTTCCACCAACAATTTTGAAGAGATGGCTGAGTCTATCCTTCACTTAGAATCTTTCATTTCTATTCATCCACCTTCTTCTACTCCAGATTTGGCGGGGCACTGTCGCTCTTTAATGGAGAAACAACTTTTGGTATGCTCTTCTTCAATTGACCTTGTCACCATTGGTTTTCTCCTAAATCACTAATGTGTGTTACAATTTTCTTCCATATTTCTAAGAGTTGATTAGCTTTTAATGAACATGTTTCAAAGTCCTCTGTTGAATCCTCCAAACTTCAGGAGGAAAATTCTAACCTCAAAAATCAAGTATCTTCTCTGTCTACTACTAAAAATGACGTTCCAAAAAGTTGGAATGAGTAAAAGCTTTTCTTGCCCGAGTTGAGACCGATCCAGAAATAGAGAGGCAGGAACGTCAACTCCTTACCGATAAGAAACTTGTCGTGGAGATCACTTTAAAAGATTCTAAAGACGAGTAGGATCAATTAGTCGCAAAGAACATCTCTCTACAGGAAAAAATCAAGAAGACCAGGACTTCGTTAAAAAAATTTGTCCATACCATTACCAATGTCAAGGAGTGAGTATCCCAATTTGTCAACAACACTCAAGGGCAAATGATGTTGAAGACTTATGAAGATTCTTTTATGCTTTCATATGCTGACAACTACAAGAAAGACTTTGGCTTCCCTTCACTTGATTCTTCCTTGGTCGATAGAGTGATGTGAAAAATTAATCAGATGATGTAGGGGATTGGGCCTGCGGATGAAGAAGAAAATAATGCTTCTGAGATTCTTTCTTTTGATGTCCCTTCCTTTGAAATTGAATCAAACTCTAAGGCGAAGGTGATAAAGATGACACCGCTGAGGAAAAAGGCCATGATGACGGCGATGGTGGTGATGAAGATAATGATGAAGACGATGATGATAACCTTGCTGGAGGCCAAGGTTTTGATGGAGATAAAGGAGGTCCTTCTGAAGCTTCTGAAAAGGATGGTGGCGACAATGTTGAAGCTCTTGAAAAAGTGTCATCTCCTCAGAAGGATGTTCCATCTGCATCCCCTGAACCTTCTGCTCCTCTAGAGGATGAGCCTGCTTTTGTTCATGCCAAAGATCCAAAAGAGAAAGAGCCGGCCTCCCAAGCTCCTGTCCCGGTATCTCAGGTATGGGATTCTCTATTTAAATATCTTCGACTTTAAAAATAGTAATTAGTGCAAAATCATTTGTTTTAGATGAGGAAAAATTCCACCCTTCTCTATAGAACAAAATTTGAAAGAAAATAAGCCGAAATTAACAAGTTATATAAGGAATTAGACAAACAGATAAGGAGGCACAATGTACTCCTCGAAAAGTATCATAATCTCGACCAGAGTGCCTCGGTACTGGCATTTTTTAAACATCAGAGGGTTTCCCCCTTAATAAAGAGAGCGCGCCTCCGATACGGTGCTCTCTTAAAAGAGAATTGAGAGTAACTTTATTTTAGATGTTGATTGAAGAGAGTGACATCTTAGTTAACTTTTTGTATAAAGCTTATTGTAGACATTCGATTATTTACTTTTCATACTTACGTGAATTCAGTGGGGGTCTACTTAGACATTTCCACAAAAGATAATTCGGATTTGACCCGCATCCTGGATCTTGTTGGAATTTACCACGGGTCAGGTCGATTCTTCAAAATATCCATGCTGAAAAGATTAAGTACTATAAAGATAAATTTGTCTATGAATTGGTCTCTATGGATATTTTGTATGAACCAAACGAATAATTATAAATATGCAACAGTTTATTAATTTATAAATATATTTTACCCTTACTTTCTATGCTTAGCTTCACTTTATTATATTATTTCAAAGTGATTGTTCATTAGGTTGCCTTGTCTCTAGAAACCATTTAAGCCAATATGTCAAATTAAAATGATTTTACCTCGAAAAGGCATCAATATTAAAATCTCCAAAATCAGCAAGATACTGCTTTCTCAAAGACTAACAAAAACTTTATTTGGAGTGCCCACGACATCTATTTGATTTTCTTGGTGATAACAAAAGAGACCTTCCTTAAAGAAATCAGGACATTTCATATGAAATTAATTTGTGGTCTTGGTATTCCTCCAGCTGGAAAGTGGGTAGAAAATGTCTCTATGTGTTAACCCTTGAGGGAAAAAATATTTCTTTTTATTCTACAGTTAATCTTTCTTCTAATTCATTAAAAAAAGTAAAAAATGTAGTTTCTAAGCTTTAGATGTCAATCGATTTTCTATTGTATTTTTTTACTTCGTTATTGTTCGAATTGTAATCCTTTGTTGTAATAATAAATAAAATTTTCATTCTGATTTTAGTTCTGTTTTATTTCTTTTACTTAAATAGGAGCTATAGTTATCTAAAAATCTTCTTCCTTATAGTTTATCGTCATGTGTTGACGCTCTTAGAAAGAAATCATTGCAATTAAGTGGAAGGACTGTGTCCAGTGATGATGTCTTACTGGAATGCTTTGGTGGGAATGCTAAGGCCTTGAAATGGCATAAATGATACTTTATTCAGAAAACCATAGCTTGAAATCAGAAGGATCAAATCACTTATCTCGATGCTGACATTAAAAGCAAAGATGAAACAATCTTGTCACTGAAGCGACAAGCGAAAACAAATCCTTCAATCGATTTTGATCTCAAGTTGTCAGAACTTATCCAACGAATCAGCATTTGGAGTTGAAACTGAAAGATAGTCAGGTGCGATGTGAATCATTAAAATTCATTATGGGGGAGAAGATTTCAAGTATTAATTTATCGGTCCCTCACGCTACTCTACGGCTGCAAAACCCACAAGGTCGAAGCTTCTTGCGGCCCAGAAATTCCATACCATGCTCAACCTTCGTTTGGGCTTAGACGACAATGTTGTGGGGAACTAGTGCTGGAAAGTGAAATTCGAAATAGTGAAGTATTTTGATGAGCGATAGAAAGTGAATATTCTAAAAATATTAATGAGTATACTGCTAAAAACCAAAAGCTTGAACACAATTACTACTTCCTTTAGAAGCATGCCTCAAAGCTTGAAAGGAATAACAAAACTTTTAAGGCTGCAAACAGAGCTTTTAAACTTGCTCTAAAGACTAACATTGATGCGATCGATGATGAAAACTGACCTAGGAAGAAAGAAAAGAAACTCGATGAGGTTCTCAACGCTGCGATTCATCATGTAGTGGATCCTTCAGTCGCTAAAACTCTTGACTGATAGAGTTAGGGGTATGCACTAAGGGTAATTATGTAATTTTTTACATATATCAACTCGTTGACCAATCTTTTTCAAAATAAAAGGTATTTTCTTCTTATTATATACTTGATATAATGTGATTATATTAATTAATTAACTTAACTAAAAGTATTTTTAATAGAAAAATCCATAAATGGTATATTTTGTGATAGTAGTTACAAAGTGTTGTGATTGTGAATAATTTATCACAACGAAACAAATATATCATTTTAAATGTTCCAAGTCAAGATGCATCGAGACTGGACATCGATGTGTTAGTTGAGACTGGAGTACGTAACGCTCTTCAAATGTTAGGCAATGTATTACTCATTACTGCTGGGGGCACCTAAGAGTTACGTACTAATAGTTATTGGATAACTATGGAATGACTCACTCGATAGTTTTCTATCGGTTAATGTAACTAAGGTCAAACGAAAAATATCGATGTGACTGATTTGCATAGTTCTCTTGACTTGAGAATACTTTGAATCTTCAATATGAAAGCTCCGCTTTAATTATAGCCAAATCATGGCATAGCGTCCATCGAGTGACTATAGTTGGGTCGAGTGGAAGTATTGGAAGTGAAGCACTATTCAAGAGAGGATTCGTCTCCTTAGTTATATGCAGTTAGTATCACAGTCAACTCAAGTCAACTCAAAGTCAAAAGTCTCTGACCAAAGCATTTTGGTTAATAATAATTGTTATTATTGAACCAAGGACTTTGTATTTAAACTATAAAATTGAATGTGGATGAGGTTGGAATTTTGATCATTACCAAATTCTATGAGTCCAAAGTGATATAGTTTTGACGAAGAGAATTGGTGTAAACAAATGTCACAACCGGGTAACGCTTATTAAACTAAAATTGAATTTTACCAAAACTAAGTAAGCAATAAATTTTTCCATAATGTAACACCACTTGCTAAGTGACGTATGAACGTTAACATTAGAATAGTTCGATGTCAATCGTTGACCAAATTTACACCCAAGAGTTACACAGCTGAAATGATGAATTCCCTTAAGACCGAACGATTTAATTAGTTTATAATTGTTATAAACTAATTAATATTTATGAAATATTAATTGTAAAATTTGAATATAATTTGAGAAATAAATAATGTTATATATATTTATAACAGTTATAAATATATCAATCGATATATAATATCAACAAACAATTAAATTAGATTTAATTGCATAGTATTTTGGCTTGTGCTTGGATGGATTCAAGGCCCGTCATTAGGACTGCAAAATTTTGGTTTTGGGAAGGTCTAGGGGTGGCTAAAACATAAGGAACCGAGTTGGAGATAATGGGTTGAGATAGAGTAAAAATGGGTAAAATGGTTTTCCTCATTTCCCTCTAATACAACCCTATATGTATGTATGTATGTGTGTGTGTACATATGTATGTATGTATGTATGTATGTATGTATGTATGTATGTATGTATCTCTTAAAACATTTACTAACCTTTTGGACGCCATTACCTTCCACATTGCTGGTTAAAACATAGCTCTCAATCCACTCCAAAATTCTCGAATATATTTCAAATTAAAATAACATTATTCGATGGTTAGAGGTCGGTGATTCTGGACTTGCAATCTGACGAATCAAGAACAGTAAAAGGAAGGGAAATCATTGCTTCAACATGGATTTAAAGGCATCGTTAAATTGGTAATTTTAATTCATATTATGGTAATTAAATTATATTATATGATCCCATAATGAGCAATTTCATATCTTTTTAAATATATTGCAATTATATGTTTAGTTTGGTGAGATTTTGTAAGTAGATGTGGTTGTCACAAATCAGTTTGGTTAGTGCACAATATGTTTATTATACTATTTGATTTATGTATAGACAAATACTGTTTACTTTAAAAAATAAATTTTTGACACTAATAATAGTTTTATATATATTTATTAATAAATTCACACACACACACACACACATATATATATATATATATATATATATTTCTCCCTCATTATAGCATGTATGTATATATAAGATACATATCTGATTTAAAAAATTTATTACACTTATTTATATATAATATGAATTTAAAATTTTAAAAATTAATTATCATACATGTATTCATATTTTTATATTAACATTTATTGAAATTTTCAATTGTTTATTATATACAAAATAATTATTACATCAAAATTTTAAATTTCTATTTAAAAAAAATATTATATCTTTTTATAAAATGTATAAAAAATTTAGTAATATTTCAATATATTTATTATTTTTAATAATTAATATTATTTTGTAAAAACTGTTTATGATTTATTAAAAATAATAATTTAATTGAATAATTCTTCGAAATTTTTTTTAACCTTTCACGCATGATCCTAGAATTTCTAAAGTTTTAAAATTTTAATTTTTAATAATATATTATTTTATGTTAAATAGTTATTTCCCAAATCAATGTATTAATTATTAAAAATAATTTTTCAACTTTGAAAAATCTTCAAATTTTTTCAAAGCTCTATTTTATGATCTTAGATTTTTGAAAATTGTAAAATTTTAATTTTCATCATTAGATTATTTTAAGTTAATTATTAATGGATGTAACATTGTTTTATTCATAATACGTACAAATTAAAATGCTAAAATTATTATGTTTGCAAATCTAAGTTAATTTTGAATTATAAATAATTTTTAATAAATCTTCGACCTTTCTATATATATACACACATATATATTTATCTATATATAAATGTTTTATGTTTATATATTATATATAATATATTTATACATACATGTGTGTCTGTTTTGTAACACATATATATACACATACAATATACATAACTTACAAAATGAGATAACATGTCCGTTGCAATGTAAATCTCAACATCTACATATGGGCATATTATACCTGTCACGGATTATTATATTACACATGCACTCACACATACATGTTAATGATACATTTATGTATAAACTAAATCAAATAAAATTAATTTCATATCTTAATACATTTGAATTTAAATAAAATAAATGATTTTATTTAAATAAAATTTAGAAATGTTCTAATTCAGTTGGACTTCATAGGCCCGGTAAAAAATCTAATAAGGTAAATTTTTTGAAATTCATCCATAACTTACGATGCGGGCTAGTCCAGTCTTAACATTGACAAGGCTGTCAAAGACTTGTAATTCATTCTTATATTCGATTTGAATAAACTTGTTATGTATAAAGATGTAATTATTTTCATAGTTTGGTAAATCATCTCATGACGTATGTAAATTATATGAATTTGGAAAATATCACTTGATTTGCAATCCTTTTCTGTGATGTCACTTCTAAAATGTTTTTTGATAGCTCCTTCATTACTTCTGAATTTTTTGAATCTTTTATTTCTCCTTGCTGTTCTAATTTTCCTAAAAAGTATGAAGCAAACAATATTTCTAATTGTTAGCTTGAAATTGACATACCGGCCTATGTATATTATTTGCTTAAATCAACAAATCATCTTGTTAATTGTATGAGAGATCATTTATATCAAACATTTAAATCTCATCTTCAACTATGATGAGAAATGTTTGAGAATTTAACTTCAACCATTTGGCTGGAATATATGAAATCTGCTGACAGAAAACCTTGCCTTATCACAACGGCATAAATGTTGGAATGTAACCTTTAAGATATATTTAATAAAGATATAACTCAAAAATCGCCATCTGAATTTCAAAAGTAAAAATACTTTGATCCATTCCTTAACGTTAATGAGATTAGGTAAATTAGAAATCCAAAACTCAAACTCAGAAACTCTTTACAATGATCTTCATAAAAATATTCATCGACCCGGAATTGGGCATTTATGACAGAAAAATAAAAACCCATTATTAAAATTTCACATCCAGATTAGGGTTCAAATAAGTAATTGTCTCGATACCCGGATTCGGGTATATTAAGATAATCAGTGATCGATAGGGACCCAAAACCCATATTCAGGTATTAACAATTGAGGCCCTGAAATAAACTTCCTAAAACCTAAATTCAGGTATTAATAAATGACATTCAGAAATGAAAGACCCGAAACCTAGATCGGGTTTTAATAGATGAAATTCCAATATGGGAGACCCAAGACAAAGATTTGGGTATTAGTAGATGATGGAAATCCCAAAACCCAGATTCTGGTATTTATGTGTAGAGCTATGTTCTACTCCTTTGACATGTGAACCCTTCAGGTCTTGTATAGAAGTAATTTGTCTAGTTGCCTCTTGAGCTTGGACGTCTTAGTCCATGATCTAATGAACCTCTTCTCGGGCTCAGATATTTTAGTCTATTACTGAATGTGCTTCCTCTTGGGCTTGGACATCTCATTCCATTATAGAATATGCCTCTCCTTGGGCTTGGACATCTTAGTCCATCATTTAGTGGGCCACTTCTTGTGTCTGGACGTTAGTCCATTGTTTTTCAGTGCTCTTGGTTAGCTCATCTTAGAGATTGGAACCAAGAATTTACCCGACCTCCCTCTAGAGGCGGCCTGCCTTGGCCCTTTTGCAGTGCGAATAGGGGCTTGTTCGGTGCTCTACCATGGCCATCTTATGACGCGAATAAAGGCTTACTCCATCCAGGAGGTGCATTAACCAGGCCCTTTTATGGCATGGATTAAGGCTTGTTCGATGCTTTACCCTTGCCATCTTATGGCGCAGATAAAGACTTGCTTTGTCCTTCCTCTAGGAGGTGCCTTGGCCTAACTAGACTATGACCAAGGGCTTGTCAAGTTTTTTAACCTGGCCGTCTTATGGTGCAGCTAAAGGCTTACCCACCCTTCCCCCAAGAGGTGCTCTGCCCTGGCCATCTTGGCGCGGACAGAGGCTTATTAACCGTCTTAGGTAGACTACCATCTTAGGTAGTATCTAAATATAAGGAGCATTTCACTCCCAACCACATAGATTTTACTTTGGGAAGCAACCTTTTATTGATTCTTGCTCAAATTTTCTTTACATATTCTTTTATCTTTCCTAGTCGAAAGAGATTTATGATCATCCCCACCAGGGCTCTGTAATGGTTGGTTTCGTGTCCATTCATCATGTGGTAATGGCAATAGGATCCTTCTCGGTTTCTTTCATGCTCTGGCCACCTTTTCTATGATGGCCAATAGTTAAGCTCATCCTTTGTAAGAAGTAGACATTCTCTATGGACGTTGTCAAGTTGCAATCCTTTGGAAGTCTAGACGTGAAACTTTATTCTTACGGATGACCTTTTGACCTTTTATTTCTTGGCCTTATTATTTCACATTCTTCGATTGCATTTCATTTTACCGCCCTTTGAATTCCCTGAGTTGGAAGTGCTTTTGCTGTAGTCGGTTGCCACTTATGTGCAAAGGCATTGTAATCATCCATTATCTCTTTCTTAAAGAAGGTGCCTTTGGAATAATATTGGATTTTTCTTCTCAAGTAGTTGAAGCTATTACCACTTCCACTTGTTTTCTTTCCTAGTGTAAAGATGGGGTGAGGCCAAAATGAAAAGGATTTAGACTCCATTTCTTAGGATCATAAGATGCCGCTTGTTTCTTGTTTATAATTCTAAGAGCTTCTAGCCTTAATCTTTGCTCTTCGTCTTGGTTGAAATCATTGGTGAGCATTGGGGGAAATCTTTCCAAGTGAGGTTCAGATGACCCTGTTTAAATCTTTTTATCCTTATGGTCATTATCAAACCAAAGTAGATGAACTTAAGATAGGACTGAGTGGGGTTAGAGAATAATGGTGTTGGGGTTTAACCAAGTCAGAGGTTTGAGTCCTCCAAGCGCTAAAAATGTTAACAAGATTTCTCATCAATACTCTAAAATTACGCTAAGAAACGTTAATTATCCTTTGTATGAGTAATGCAGAAAAGAAGATGTGAATCCTCTTAGAATTGTCTTTCGATTAGGCTTTATTTGATAATATTTTCTCAAGCAGGCCTTTTGACTCTTTCGAAAGGGTCAGTTTCCGTGTTAGAAGACCTTTCGATCCAGTTGAGTAAGTGTGGTTTCTCCTTAGAAAGCCTTCCTTTTGATCTTATTGGAATACCCTGAGTTAGGTTCTCTTAGATAGGTTTCAACCTAGTTGGAGGCATAAGCTGTTGGTTAGCTTGGGTTTTGGTTATTGAGCGGAAATGGAAGTTCTGACCTTACCAAAAGCATAAGCCTTGGATTCCTTATGTTGGATGTAGACTTTCGGTGAATTACAGCTTAGTTTCGACCTTGTCGAAGATAATGGCTCAAAGGAAAAGTAACTCAAAGTAGATATCTGAAAGTGCTTGATTATGAGTGGTTTTGAATGTACCGAGAGAGCCCAAACGATGCAGATGAAACTTGAAACACACAAGGTAAAGCCAACAAAACTTTACTAGTAAAGTAGATTAAAGTACTCAAGACTCCCCTTTTTCCAGCCTAAAGGACTTTATTTCTTCAAACACCCAAATTAATTTACAAATTAGGGTTATAAACTTTGCTTAAAAGTATACAGGTTGAGAATGAAAGGAATTAGATCCCCAAAACGTGACCCCTTGGGTCTTATTTATACATGCGGCTTGGCACCTTTTGACCCTGATGCTTTCGACTAGGTCGGAAGGTGGCTATTGTGAGACTTAAGCATGTTGTCGCCTTTGTCGAAAGGTTTGGCAACACTGCTCTTTTTCAAGTTGTCTTGTGAATGATTCTGACTCTGTCGTTGGCCTTTATTGATTGGTTTCGATGACGTTAGTTACGCCTATGCTCTTATTTATAATCTGATGAATAACCCTTCCTAGACCACACTAGTTTCGACCGATTTGAAAGGGTTACTATAACTTTCAAAGGGGTTGCTCCAGATAATACTTACTTTCTAGTAGTTTGAATGAAGGCAAAACCATTTGTTTCAAATGGCTTGGCATATGCTCAAAGAGCTATTCTTTATTATCTTCAGAAGGTGTGGCTTCACCCTTATCGAAAGGTCTTTAACTAGTCGAAGGGATGTTAAGGAGGGTGGAAGTGTGATTTTGACTCATTCATCTTCTTCTAAAGATAAGAACTTTTTGGATATTGATTGGAGAGGTCTCCCAACACCTTCAAAAGGTACTAAAGCCTCCAGAATTTGAAGGCAGCATCCTTTCAACTCCTTCTCGAAAGGTATAGATGGAACTCTTCTCTCTGGATCTCTGTTTAAAGAGGTTTCAACTTGGTCAAAAGGTGAATATATGGAGCAACATACTTGTTGTCTCAATGGAGAGTATTTCTGTTGATCCAGTAATGGTTGTGATTGTTTGGGATTAGAAGAGGCTGGAAAGCGCTACCGAGACTAGGAGATTCTTGGGATTAGAAGTTTATTATAGGTGGTCTATTTAGGATTTCTCGAAGATTGCTTCACGCTTAGCAATTTTGACAAAGAAAGATTTCAAAAAAATTTGGACTCGTAAATGCGAGCAAGCATTCAAAGAATTGAAGATAAGGTTGACCGGTGCTCCTGTTTTGATTGTTTCGGATAGAGGTAAGGGTCTAACTATTTCTACAGATGCTTGTAGGATAGATTTAGGTACAGTGCCAATGCAACATGGAATGGTTATTGCTTATGTCAACCAACAACTCGAGCCGCCTGAATCGAGGTACCCGACCCATGACTAGGAGTTGTTAGCTATTTTTTTGTATTAAAGATGTGGAGGCATCACTTACTCGGTGAGAAATTCGAGTTGTACACAAACCACAAATCCTTGAAGTATCTTTTCACCCAAAAAGACCTAAACATGAGGCAACAACGTTGGTTAGAGTTCCTCATTCTTATGATCTTGGTATTTTATGCACGACCAAAAAAGCTTATGTCGTAGTTGATGCACTTAGTAGGAGATGCGTAGTTAGGGAAAACGTAGAAGTGGATTCACCTTATTAATCATATTGAAGGCATTCAGCTGAGGGATCCCTATATTGCAAGGATAGCTAAAGCAGTAAGTGAGATTAAGGCACTAGATAGGTGGCCAAGATTTGAGGTTGATAGTCGTGGTATAGTGAGGATAAGCGGAAGGTTGTGTGTTTCGGATATTAATGGAATTAGGCAAGAGGTACTAACATAGAGTCATTGTTCGTGACGTAGATACATGTTGGAGTTACAAAGATGTATCAAGATATGAAGTGGACTTTCTGGTGGTAAGGTATTAAGAGAGATGTTTCCATATTTGTGACTAGGTTTTCTAGCCGCCGTTAAGTCAAAGGCAACCATCAGAAGACTGCTGGACTGCTTTAGTCACTGGAGATTCCTAAGTGGAAGTGGAAGCCAATATCTATGGATTTTATAGACGGGCTTCCAAATTCAAGTAAAGGTAATGAAGATGTTTAGGATATAGTCGGTCGACTGACCAAGCGTGCACATTTCTTGCTGATGAAGACAACAAGGACGACCGCTATTTTAACTAAGTTGTATGTTAAGGAGATCATCATACTTAATGGTGTTCCTTGTGATATCATAAGTGATAGAGATATGATATTCACTAGTTAGTTCTCGAAAGAATTTTATGACACCTTAGGGATGGAGCTGAGTTTGAGTACAGCTTACCATCCACGGACTGATGGACAAATAAAGAAGGTTAACAGTATGTCAGAAGTTTTTCTTTGGGTGTGTATCTTAGATATTAGTGGTTCTTGGGAAGAGCACTTACTCTTGTTGAGTTTTCATGTAAAAATAGTTACCGGGCTAGCATCGAGATGGCACCTTTCAAAGTACTATAATGCAGACCTTGTAATCTACATCATGTTAGGTAGAACTTGGAGATCGTTTAGTACTTGAGTCGTATATTATTCGAGAGGCATCAAATAAGGTAATAGAGATTCAAAAACGTATAAAAAAAAGCATAGAATCGAAAGTAGGGTTATGCAGATCAGAGTGCAGGGATTTGGAGTTCTTAGTAGGGGACTTTTTGTTCATAAAGGTTTCTCCAAAGAAAAGTGTTGTTCAGTTTGGAAAGATGAGGAAGTTGTCTCTTCTTTTTATAGGACCGTTTCTGATACTGGAGAGGATTAACACATTTGCATATAGAGTCGAGTTTCCAATTAGGCTATTAAATGAGCAAAATATGTTGTATCTACCGCATTTTCATAAGTATATGCATGATCCTTCTTTTGATATTAGAAGCGTCGTAGCAAGAGGACTTGGAGATTGAACCTAACTTGACTATACTACGACAACTTGTTCACATAATTAACCATGATATAAAGCGATTAAGGACCATGGTTGTAAAGTTAGTCAAAGTACGGTGGAGCAAGGATGATAGGAGATGTACTTGGAAGACTGAAGATAGTGTAAAAGAGTCTTATCCAGAGTTACTTTTAGATTAATGGTTTCTTATCTTATTTTAGCTTTTACAGTGTACTCATCACCTGAGGTAGAGTCATTCAATATGAATTTTGGTTTGTATACAGCTTTAATAGTACTCTATATATGTACTTGTTCTTCTGTTCCTCTTTGTGTGTTGTTCTTGTTTGAATTTCGAGGACAAGATGTTTTGAGTAGGGAAGAATATGTGTCGTTCTTGTTTGAATTTCGAGGATGAATGTATCCAGTAGTAGAGAATGTAGTGACCTGTAATTTTGAATACTTCGTCTTTGAGTCTCAAAATGTTGAAATATGGTTAAGTGTTATAAAAGTGATTTTATTACTTTGTTCAACTTCTTTTAATTAATAACTAATGATAAAAAAATTGTGTCTAAAATTTATTTACAAAATTAAATACGTAAAAGAAATATCGATAATGTGACCGAAAATCGTTTCGTAGATAAATAGCTTTTTATTCAAAATAATTTGTTCAAACTTTATGTATATATCTAAATAACGTATAAAGTCATTAATAGCTAATAAAAATATTTTGACTTAATATGTTTAACTAAACTCACTTCAAAGAGCTTCTAAAAGGTCATTAGGAAGTAGATATTTAGTGGAGATGTTTCTTTTGGCTTGTGAGGTGGAAAGTAAGTCACATGGAGGCTCATGAAGAGAGGATGGGGCTTTGGCCGACTAAAGGAGGTAAATAGGGATGACCCCTTGAATGCTCCTGTACAAGTACACTAAGGGGTTCACAAATCAATTATACATTTTTAAGCACAAAAATAAAGTTCTTCATTCTCATATCTCTTCTATTTTAACTTTCTAAAAATTAAAGCAATTCAACCCTAAACCTCATCAAACTCTTTCTATAAGCCTTAAACAACATAGAAACACCTTTCATTCACTTGGAGCTTGAAAATTAGTATCACAAAACCCTAAAAAATTCAAGGTCACGAGCACCTAAGGGCATTTTAAGCCTAGGCCGTGAGCAAAGGTGAAGGTAGGTGGAATTTTGGGAGCTTGCAAGATTGAGGTAGGAAGTGGAGGCAAGGTCGAGGCTTGAGCTTTGTGACGCCCCACCTCTATACTCACGCTAGCCAAGGACACTACGGAGTAATGCCATCAACTAGCGTGAAGAATAAGGCTGTTGAGGAGCGACCATCCGTGTAATTGCTTTGCGCGAGCACCAGTTTGTCAGATAGTAAGACATGCATTTCATTTCAAGAGGAAATCCGACATGCCGATACAAACTCAAAGCTACTGTTTGCACAAAAAATGGGAAAACACCTCCAAGTCGTATGAATTAGTTGATTTTATGTTGTTTATGGTGATTTGGGTGATTTACGCAAATATATAAAAAGCAGGGACTAAACTGTAAAGGACACACAGATTTATAGTGGTTCGGCCAGAACGTGCCTACGTCCACTTTATATGTTATTCTCCTTTTCTATTCAGATTACAAGTACAAAGCTTTGATTACAAGTAACTGAAAGTTGTTTGAAAGTTCTCTCCGTGCTTGAGCTCTCAAACTTGTCTGCCATTGTTGTACCCCTGTCCCTCTATTTATAGAGTGAGGTTGGAGGCAGGGGTCTTGGATGTATATAGCTGCTGGTGGTCCTGGGCTGAAGCAATCTGGTCTGGCACATCCGGCTCGGCATGCCTTGGTTCGGCCGTGCTTGGGGAAGGTTGGTTCGCCAGGGGTTGGTTCGGCAGTGGCTAGAGGGAAGGTTGGTTCGGCCTTGCTTCGTTCGGCAGGGGTTGGTTCGAAAGTGGCTAGAGGGAAGGTTGGTTCGGCCTTGCTTCGTTCGGCAGTGGTTGGTTCGAAAATGGCTAGAGGGAAGGTTTGAGAAGTGCGTTTGATTCGGTGGGACCCTCCCTGTAATAGCTTGGTGGTAATATCCCCAACACTTGCCCCCCAAAGTAGGGTATGTGCATGTACATGGCGTGCTTTGTTTTGAGCTTGGGAGTTTCCATCCAGTTTCTAGCGCCGAACCAACTGGTCCGGTCGTTGTCGTTTGCTTATAAATAGGGGTCTAAGGCCTCCATCTTTCCCCACCGAACGAGATAGCCGGATAAGAATTTCTCTGCCGAATCAACATTTCACCGAATCAATTCTTGGTTGCCGAATCAGGTGACTGCCGAATGTCCCCCCCTTCTCTTCTTTTCTTTTTTTTTTTTTTTTTTTTGAATGCCGAATGTCCGGCATTGGGAATGCCGAATGAATCTCGGCATTGGGAATGCCGAATGAGATTTCGCCTTACCTTGCCGAATGAGCTTGGGGGTTGGACTGCCGAATGGACTCTCGCATTGCTTTACCGAATGAACTTTTATATTTGAATCCTGAGTGAAATCCTGGACTCATATACGCTTGCTCGCTTCATACACCTGCTTGCTTATATTTCCATACTTCTTGTTCTAACACTATGTCTCTCGCTTTTGCGTATGCAGATAAATGTCTCATAAAGTGAAAACTCGATAAGAAAAGAGAAAATCTACGGACCGAAGTGAGCCTCCCGTTGTGCCCCCTGCCCAGTCAGGACCAGCACGACAGGGACCTGCCCCGAGGTCTTTAGTGGACGGATACGGTCCTCAGGAGCTCTAAAACTCTCCTCCTGACTGCTTTCCTAGCTCTCTCAGAGAGGAGCATCTTGATGTTATATCCCGCTCCTTTGGGATTGATAGAGCACTTATGTGGTTGTCGGGGGACGGAGTGATGCCGTACAATCCCCCTGAAGGATATTTTGCGTATAGTAGGTACCACTGCATGTGTGGGGACATTCCTCCCATTAATACCTGGATAGTCAGCTTCATCACTTATCTGAAGGTGGCTCCCTTCCAGCTTCAGCCCAATTCCTACGCCATCTTGGTGTGCTTATACATTATTTTCCAGAGAAGGTACGGGCATCCCCTTCCAACCGGGAGATTCGGTATCTATATAACTTGAGGGGTTACAAGAAGGGATCTCCGTATGTTAGCTTGGAAGCGGCTGTTCCCTTCAAACCGGTCCTGGACCTATATTCGAAGCTTAGTATGTTTAAGAAAGAATGGTTTTTTATCAGGGATGACTCCGTTTCCTTCCGCCTTTTCTCCTCTGGCTGTAAGTTGAACTTCATTTATAGTTTCCTTGTTTCGGCTGCAACGCTTCTTCTTATATGCTTTTATTTCTTGCTAGCGACAGGTGGCTTTGCGGTCGTGGAGAATGATTCCTTGGTTCAGATGGTTGCGGAAATAAGAGCCATTCCGAGACGGGATCGGTCGGCTTCTTACTTGATCAGGAACGCTACTCTCCTGGAGCACAACTTGATCCTCCCACGCCAGTCCGTGGTTAAGCAGAGGGATACGGCTGAGGAGAAGGCCGCCAAAGCCAAGGAAGGGGTCATGGCGAAAAGCGGCAAGAGGGAACCTTTCACAAAGCCTCCAGTTGTCGGGGGCAAGAAGCTCAAGAAGTCCGACGGTCCCTCTCCTAGTACTTGCCCACTTGCTCCAGGAGAGGAAGATGTGGAGGAAGGTAGAGGTGAAGGTGAAGGAGGAGATGGACAGAGCGGTAGTGGCGTTGGTGCCTTAACCTTCGGGCAAGCGGGAGAGATTCATGAGTGGACGGATGATGCTTTCCGTCAAGCTTTTGGGGAGTCGGAGGAAGGATCGGCTTTGGTTGAGAAGGCTAAGGGGGTTGACAAGACTGGGGCTGGTGCCGATCCATTCTCTGAGAGTTCTTCAGCTAAGGCGACTCCAGCGATTCAAGGTGAACTTTTGACTTCTGCAGACTCCATTTACGATAGGGACTTAGGAATATTTTATGGTTCGCTTCCGTCCTGGAATGAGATTCAGGACTTATTGCAGTATCCCACTCATCCGCAAGGTTTGTATAACAGACGTGCCTTCTCATTCTTTTTAACTTAACATATTTCTTGAATTATGGATCATTGTATGTTCATAGCACTTGGTTTTTATTCCAGAAGCAGGTAAGGCGGCCAAGTCATCAGATATCCGGCACCGCCTCGAACAGTATAAGCTACTCAAAGCTTCTGCCAAACCAAAGCCGCCAACTAGCCGTCTTGGGGATGTAGTTAGATATCACCCCCTTCTTGGAGTCATTGAGAAACATATGCAAAAGAGGAAGAGGGGCCGATCTTCGTTTGAACCTTCTCCTGGCCCTCAGCCTCCAGTCCAGCCCATCCATGATATTACTGAGGAGGATACTGAGTTTATGCCTTCCCCCCATCTGTCCGAAAATCCAACCGTCACTCCGATAGACCGTCCTGGTTTGGATCGCAACCCATTTGCCGGCCACCCGGATCTGGACCCGAGTTTCAGGATATCTCTTTTGACGAGGTCACGGGTGAGCATCTTCTTCCCTGCAATCCCATGGTACGGGTGCTTGATGAGGCTAAGTCGTTAGACCTCGATTTGCTTACTACTCGGATTGTGACCATGGGGAATGAGGCCAAGGCAAGCATCGATCGGGTGGCTGAGGAAACCAAGAGGCTAATGGAGCATCACGCTCGACTGGCCAGGGATGGGGAGGAAATCGGAAGTGCTAACATCCGGTTGCGGCTACAGGTTTCTGATCAGGCCAAACAGCTTGCCAATCAGGCTATCCAGATATCCCAGCATGAGGCGGCCTCCCGACGACTAAAGAAAACCATGGAGGAGGCTAGCAAAGCTGATGCGAAAGATGGAGGCCGCCTGCAATGAGCGGATTGACATAGCCATTGCTACGGTGGATGAGGTTCGGAAGGTGGATCTCGAGCAAGTAGAGGAGTTATCTGGGAGGCTTGAGGCCGCAGAGCTTGCTCAGGCCAGGCTAAAGGAAGAGATGGAGGAAATGAGGAGGTCTCTCCCGGCTGACCGCTTGAGATATCGATCGGAGAGGGATGTTGCCGTCGCTAAGTTGTTGTCCTCCGAGGCCCGGGTGAGGGAGTTTGAGGAGAATGAGGGGATGATGGATGAGATGTTGCAGGATATGTACTTCCGTACCTGGAAGCAGGGTAATCTATCCTGGATGGATGACTATCCCCGGATCATGGCTAGGATATATCTCCGGGCTTTGGAGGAGGCCAAGGCCGATGCGGATAAGGAAGGTGGAGAGGCATTCAGGATGGATATGGTTACTGCCCAGTTCTCAAAGGAGGAGAAGGTAGCGGTGAAGGAGGGGATGCGGCTACTTGCTGCGGAGGAAGCTGGTGTGCAGTTGGGAGATGAGGACCAAGAAGCGGGTGTTGGTGAGTTTTTCCTTTTTAGCTTTTCATAACTTGATCGTTTGCGGTTTATCTGATGGATTCTTTTCCTGAATTGGACAGGTGGGACCTCTGGTCAACATGCTGGGAGTTCCGATCCAGCAACCAAGTAGATTCGGAGAGCTGGTTCTGAGGTGTAGTGGTTAGCACTAATGCAGCTGGTTATTTTATTTGGTCTGCCTGACATTCCTGTATATGCTAGTTCAGAAACATTAATGTACTTTCGAGCTGTAATTATGTCATTGAACGACTTTATGTAAGTTTATAACACAAGCTGATTCTGTTATATTTTGAATGCTGTTATTATTTTGATGTGCTGCATAAGAAGTATTACTATGCAAATGCCTGTGATTTAGTTGTGTTTGATGCTAAGCTCTTGCTTGAAATATAATTTCATGTTTTGCAATATTGGTGTGATGTATGAATAAGTTATAGTTACGTGTTTATGTACAAGAGAAGAGAGTACCGCCATTCATGTTTTAGTTGCAGGGGGTAGCGTTGAGCGTCTTGTGTAACTGGTCATGGATACAACTGAGTGCCTTGTTATCCAGTTTGCGGGCTCCGATCCTTATGAGCGAATGTCTCCTAGTCGGTGTTCTGTACTTTAGGGACCGTTACACAGGATAGGAGAAAAGTATTTAAATGGAATGGAAATATAGGAAAAGTAAAACTTCCAGTCACGGAAGACCGTCGATGTGCTTAAGTTCGTGGCAAACGGGTTTTGTAGTCACTTTCCCTAGCTGTGGGTCTTGGAGACATTTGTCACCCATCTTACGCCTCCGCGGGGAGTTTTCTTCTTTTTTTTTTATACCACAGCCACACTCAAGACACATCGGAGTCGAGATCGCGCACAGTAACTACCCGAGCCATTATGGCCCGTAATCGTGGGTATTATTCGATTTACTGTGGCCGGCCAGCGTGGGTGCCGATCGTCAACCGTGAACTACCCCTGGCTGGCCACACCTTATGTTGGGGCTTAAAGTAGGTTCACAGTTGCCAGCGAGCCGAACGCCGTAATGAGCTGCCATCGGCTATAGTCGGCCTTCATAATGGCTTATAATCGGCTCATTACAGTTGGCTTTAAGGGCAATCGCGAGCAACGAGTTAACCCGCAGCAGAGGGATGCTGGAGCAAAAGTGTCTCATTGGCGAGTGCATAGAATCACATAGTACCTGTTAGGCCTTGTCTAGATGAGGTCGTGCCCTGATGTGGCTTGAATGGAGGTGCCATTACACAGAATTTTGTTCAACAGAAAAGGATACAGTCAACAAGTAGCCAAGTTATAAAGGAACAAGTTAAAAAGAGACTAGATTTTTTAAAGTGGTTCAGCAAGAAAATGCCTACGTCCATTGATTCTCTTTGTTAATTCACTTCATATGGGCAGTACAAGTTAAGAAAAGTATCGACGGAGGTGTTGGATGTTCCATGCCCTCTGGAACACCTCTCCTTCCACTGTTGACAAAATATAAGCTCCGTTGTGGAGATCTTTATGGATTACATAGGGTCCGTCCCAGATTGGATCTAGCGCTCCGGGGCACGGGAAGATCCGCTTGAGGACGAGATCTCCTTCCTGTAAGCTGTGGTGCTTGACTTTGGAGTTGTGTGGTGTTGCAACTTTTTGCTTATGAGCCGCTTCTTTGAGTGCTGCATCGTTTCTTCTCTCCTCAATTAGATCCAAAGACATGAGGAGGAGTTCTTCGTTCTCTTCCGGGTTATAGTGGATCCTACGGTGAGAGGGCACTATAGTTTCAACTTGGAGCATGGCCTCCGATCCGTATGCCAAAGAGAAAGGAGTATGCCCTGTTGAAGTTCTGTAAGATGTGCGATAGGCCCAAAGTGCCGTAGGAAGTTCGTCCACCCAAGCGCCCTTCGACTTTTCAAGTTTCTTCTCGATTAAGGTTTTGAGAATCTTGTTGACAGCTTCGACTTGTCCGTTTGCTTGAGGATAAGCTACAAATGAGAAACTTTTGTGAATTCCGTGCTCTTGGCACCTATCGGCGAATTCTTTGCTGTCAAACTGAAGTCCGTTGTCTGATATGATCTTGAGTGGGACTCCGTACCTGCACATAATATTTTTGATCAAGAAGTTGATAACTTTAGCCGAGGATATTTTATTTAGAGGTTCCGTCTCCACCCATTTGGTGAAATAGTCAACTGCCACTATAGCATATTTGGCTCCGCCTTGGCCCGTTGGCAGTTCGCCAATTAAGTCAATTCCCCATACTGCAAAGGGCCAAGGGCTGGTCATTTGAGTAATCTCATTTGTGAGTAGTCGAGGGATCTTGGCAAATTTTTGACATCTGTCGCATTTCTTGACGAAGTCCAAGGCATCTCTGTTTAAAGTGGGCCAGTAATGTCCATATCGGAGCATCTTCTTTGCCATAGTCTGCTCTCCAGTGTGATCTCCGCAACTTCCTTGATGGATGTTGGATAAGACTTCCCTGGCTTCCCTTCCAGCGATACACCTTAATAAGGGATTAGAGAAGCCGCGCCGATAGAGGATGCCTTCTTGTAATGTATAGCGGGAAGCTTTCCTCAAGATTTTCTTGACTTCGCTACGCTGGTCGGGTAGTGTGCCATCTTGTAAATATTTCCGGATAGGGGTCATCCAGGTTTCTTCGTCGATCGCAGTTATCAGATTCACTTGCTCGAAACTTGGTGCCAGCTGTTTTGAGACGGTTAATGCCCCTAAAATAGTGATGTTCTTCATCCAGGTTTCTCGGGGAATGTGTTTGATTAGATAGTGATTCAATTGATTGAGTAGTAGCATGGTCTTCTTTAGATACGCTGTGAGTCGTTCTCCTCGAGTCTGGAATTCTCCCAGTATTTGATTTACAATAAGTTGAGAATCACTGTGGAGACATAGAGAACTGACTCCAATTTCCAGTGCAAGTTCCAATCCGGCTATCATGCTTCGTATTCTGCGTCATTGTTGGTGGCAGCGAATTCCAATCTTAGGGCGTAGTGCAGCTTCTTTCCCCTGGGGGTGATTATCACAACACCTGCCCCCGAGCCTTGTTCGTTTGACGCTCCATCTACGAAGAGATTCCACTTGATATCTTCAGCTATTTCAGATTGGTCCTTACCTTCATTAGTAGTGAATTCGGCAATGAAATCAGCTATGGCTTGCCTTTGATAGCGGTGCGAGGATGGTAAGTGATATCATATTGACTTAGTTCGATGCACCACTTAAGTAATCGCCCAGAAGTGTCGGGGCGATGGAGCACTTGCCTTAGCGGTTGATCGGTTAAAACTCTGATTGAATGAGACTGGAAATAGTGTCGCAGTTTCCGTGACGTGATAAGCAAACAGTATGCTAGCTTTTCAAGTTTAGGGTATCTGGCTTCTGCCCCTGTGAATCTCTTGCTTACAAAGTATACGGGTCGTTGCGCGCGTTTGTCTTCTCTCACCAAAGCGGCGCTCAAAGCGTGGGACGAGCAAGGTATAGGTATAGTTCCTCGCCTTCATTCGGAGTTGAGAGTACCGGTGGTCTCTGGAGGTGTCCGATTAAGTTAAGGAAGGCTGTCGAGCATTCGTCGGTCCATTCGAACTTTCCTTTTTCTTTCTTTAGAGCTTCGAAGAAAGGGATGCATTTGTCGGTTGCCTTAGAGATGAACCTACTTAGGGCGGCCACTTTTCCGTTTAGGCTTTGCATCTCTCTTCGAGTGGATGGTATCTTGATATCTTGCAAATCTCGAACTTTTTCGGGGTTTGCTTCAATCCCCCAGGCATGAACGATGAATTCCAAGAACTTTCCCGATGATACTCCGAAGGAGCACTTTAGAGAGTTCAGTTTCATTCCATATTGGCGAAGTACTTGAAACATTTCGTCCAGATGGTTTATATGGTCGTTGGCTTTCCTCGATTTTACCAGCATGTCATCCAATAAACTTCCATAGATCGCCCTATCCGTTCTGCAAACATCTTGTTGACGAGGTGCTGATAAGTAGCTCCGGCGTTTTTAAGTCCAAATGGCATTACCCTGTAACAGTACAATCCTCGGTCAGTGATGAAGCTAGTGTGGTCTTGATCGGGGGCGTGCATAGGGATATGGTTATATCCTGAGTATGCGTCCATAAAGGATAAGAGTTCGTGTCCGGCTGTGCTGTCTACGAGTTGGTCGATTCGGGGGAGTGGGAAGCAATCTTTCGGGCAAACGTCATTTAAGTTGGAGAAATCGATGCATGTTCGCAACTTCCCATTAGCTTTCTTTACCAGGACCGGGTTGGCGATCCATTCTGGGCAGATGGCTTCACGTATGAAGTCATTGGCAAGTAAGTTCTTTACTTCTTCCTCGAGCGCTGCTGATCGTTCTGCCCCCATGCTCCTCTTTTTCTGCTTCACTGGCACCTTGGTGGGATCTATGTTCAGCATGTGGCATGCTACGTCTGGGGAGATTCCCGTCATGTCAGCGTGCGTCCATGCAAATACATCCATGTTGCGGCGAAGAAAATCAATGAGTTGATTCTTTAATTCTCTTTTTAACTGAGACCCGAATCTCAGCAGTCTACTTGGGTCGTGTTTTTCTACAGATACGAATTCCATAGCCTCTGCAGGCTCGGCGGTAGCCTCCTCCTCTTTGTCCCTGGGGTCTAATTCGTTGAAAGGATCACTAGTATATCGAAGAGGAGGGGCTTTCTTTAGTTACTATGCTTCCAAGCTTTTCATGCAGAGAGTAGTCTATGCATTTTTTCCTTTATCTTTTCTGCGGTTATTGTGAAGTTCAGTTACATAGCAGTCTCGAGCAGTGTCTTGATCTCCCTCTATTTCTCCTATTCCGTTATCGGTTGGAAATTTCATCTTCAAGCACCACGGGGCTAGGACAATTTGGAAGTCGGACAAGGCTGGTCTTCCCAAAAAGGCGTTGTAGGCCGAATGGCTTTCTATTAGCACAAACGTTTGTTTTCTCACAGCGGAGCGAGGATGACTTCCTATTTCAACAAAAAGGTCTAGTTGCCCGAGGGGCATCTTCGCATCTCCAGTGAAACCATGTAGTGGTTTGTTACAGAGAGACACATCCTTCATCGATAGCTTCATTTTGTCGAAAGCATGCTTGAATAGGATATTCACCGAGCTTCCAGTGTCTATTAAAATTCGGAACACTTTGGCTGGTCCGAACCAGGCAGAGATGACCATAGGATCCATGCGCGGGTGCTGTCTTCCCTCTAGATCACGCCTACTGAATGTGATGTCGTCATTCTCTTTCCGTTTCGGGTGGCGTTCTTCCATAACAGAATTAACGCAGCCTTCAGCGTTCCTCAGTGACTTACCGTATCTTTCCATCTCTGCCCAACTTCTGTCGGCGATGTGCGGTCCTCCTGATATGGTGTGGACCACTATCTTCTCTTGACTAGAGCCGCTGGTGTTGCGATTTCCCCCGCCTGCTTCTGGGGGGGTAATCCAAGATTCTCATTGGCAGGAGTCGAAGTCCTGTTCTGGCCTTTTACATAGCGCTCCAGTCTCCTCCTTCTGATGTGTTCTTCAATCAAGTCCCGGAGATGGTGGCATTCATTGGTATCATGTCCGTGGGATTCGTGGAAGCGGCAGAACTTCCCAGATTTGATTGCGCTATCTGACTCCTTCTTGTGCGGGGGGAGCTTGTATCTAACTTCGTCTTGAGTGGCTAGGAAGATGTTTTCGATTGTTTCATTCAAAAGAGTGTAAGAGTCAAATCTTGGTCCTGGTCGATATAAGCCCTTTTCTCCCTTTTTGCCCCCAGCATTGTCTCTAGAGTCATTTCTTCGAACATCCTTTGCTGCAGCGGGGAACCTGTCTGTAACCGTCTTAGCCTGTTGCCCTGATTGCCTCTCAGTGGCAGCGTCCTCAAGTCTCATATACTTTCCAGCTTCATGGATGAAATCAGGTAACGTAGCTGGTTTTTCTTTGGTTAGTCTTCTAGCAAATTTAGTATCTGGATGTACACCACTGCAGAGGGCCATTAGGATAAGTTTCTCGTCGGCATCTTGGACTGCGGTTGCTGCGGCGTTGAATCGGGTTAGATATTGTTGCAATGTCTCTCCGGGTTTCTGTTTGATATTAGATAAGGAATAAGCGTCCTTGGGTTGCTCCACATGAATGCGGAACCGACTGATGAACTTTTCTTTCAACATTTCCCATGACCTGATGGACCCTTGGGGTAGGTGGCAGAACCAGGAGGTAGCTAGATCTGCCAAGAATAGTGGGAAACATTTACACAACACTCCCTCTGTTGCTCCGCTCATGAGCATATGCTGGGTGTATCTCTGTAAGTGTATGATGGGGTCAGAGGTTCCCTTGTAAGGTTCCATTTTTGGAATTTTCCATTCCCGGAGGGTGATGGCAGTTTCGATATTGCGGGTGAAGGGGCTGGTTACCCTAGCGCCTATTCCCCGATCCCTTTGCTCCCGTTGGACGCATTCTCCGAACAATCGCGCCATCCTCTCATCAGAACTTGGAGCGGATAGAAATGAGTTTGGTTCTTCTCTGCGGGATTGAGTCCGTCCAGACAACTTGTAGGGATGGTATCGTCTGTCACTCCTAACATTCTTCAAAGGCTGCCTCTGTTCTTCTGGGGGCATGCTGTGGTCAGCCATAGTTGGCCCTTGCCTTGATCTTCCCCTACTGGGTTCTGTTCGCAGCGCTTCCTCGGGTCCAACTTCGGGCTGGACTCCAGCTCGGCCCCGTCTACTGGTGTTTTCATGGTTAGGTAGCATGACAGGCTCAGCTACATCCGACCCCTGCCTTGCACCTCCCCCGTCGGGTTCGGTTCCAAGTGTTTCCTCGGGTCGGAATTCGGGCTGAGTCCGGGATCGGCCCCTACCATGGCTATTTCTGTTGTTAACTTCTTCGAAGAAGAAAGGTCTTTGTTGCCTCCCAGATCCTCCAGATTGGGACTCACCCCATGATTCAGTGTTGCGGTTGGATTCTTCAGCATCCCTTAGGCGTGACATGAGTTGGTCCACCAGGGCTTCTTGTTGAGATGCGAAGCGGTTAGTTACCTCAGCCACAACCCTGTCTAGATCTGCCCTAGTAATTGGTTGTTCCGCAGCAGAAGCTGATAGAATTGCCTGATTTTCATCTGGTATTGCTGTTAAAATGGGATGATTCTCTTGATTCGGGGCCACTGGTTCTGGGATACTGCTAGTTGCAACGTTCTTTCCTTTGTTAACATCTCTCCTATGCCTGGAAGTCATGTTGTCAGAGCGAGGAACGATGCTGTGAGGAAGAAGGTTGAGTAGGAGAAGCTGTAGCTTCTAGCTCGGTTCTCAGCGAAAGCACCAAAAATGTTTGCACAAAAAATGGGCAAACACCTCCAAGTCGTATGAATTAGTTGATTTTATGTTGTTTATGGTGATTTGGGTGATTTACGCAAATATATAACAGCAGGGACTAAACTGTAAAGGACACATAGATTTATAGTGGTTCGGCCAGAACGTGCCTACGTCCACTTTATATGTTATTCTCCTTTTCTATTCAGATTACAAGTACAAAGCTTTGATTACAAGTAACTGAAAATTGTTTGAAAGTTCTCTCTGTGCTTGAGCTCTCAAACTTGTCTGCCATTGTTGTACCCCTGTCTCTCCATTTATAGAGTGAGGTTGGGGGCAGGGGTCTTGGATGTATATAGCTGCTGGTGGTCCTGGGCTGAAGCAATCTGGTCTGGCACATCCGGTTCGGCATGCCTTAGTTCGGTCGTGCTTGGGGAAGGTTGGTTCGGCAGGGGTTGGTTCGGCAGTGGCTAGAGGGAAGGTTGGTTCGGCCTTGCTTCGTTCGGCAGGGGTTGGTTCGGCAGTGGCTAGAGGGAAGGTTTGAGAAGTGCGTTTGTTTCGGTGGGACCCTCCCTGTAATAGCTTGGTGGTAATATCCCCAACAGCTACTACACAGTGGCTATGTGGTCTTTGGAAACGAATATAGAAATAAACATAACATAAATCAGTCACAGATATTCATATCACGAAGGCGGAAACAGATATGAATATAACACACATAAGTGTACATCAGAGTAGTGGTCAAATAAGATTCACAATATCATAAAAGAATAGATACAAGTGCTACATCAAAGAGTATGTATACATCAAGGAGTCTCTAGCTCGAATGTATAACAACAAAACTACCAAACTACTGTAGTTAGGAAAAAGTCAGATGATGATGATCCCAGATAAGGAGTCAAGCAGAAGCACCTATAACATCTCGGTTTGACCCGAGTATTATTTAATAGGAAAATAATAAACGGATCGGTCTAGCTATAAATATCAGATAAAAATGAGATAGAATAAGAGATATGACAAAAACATATGATAAGAATAATGCCATACTGTAACAAGTATGCATTTGAAAATCAACCAGAGATTAATCAATATCACAAGAATCTTCTCACAAACCAAAAAGAAAACCATATTCTTTATTTGTATTCACCAAGTCACAAATATTGGCAATCATCTCATTGCCAATCGTAAAAGTTGTTGAAACACAAATTCACCAATGCACAAATACTGATGAACTCATCAATGTAAATCACTAAAATTGGTGAGACACAAATTCTAGAAATCATCATTGAGAAATCTAGAAATCACAAGAGGGGAGGGCCTATCACAAAACCGGAGCATGAAAACTCACCGACATGTGTATCACAAAACAGAACGCTATTCCATGGTTGCTAACCATTAATTTTGAGCCGAAGCTCCACAAGCGGCCCGAAGACCATGGGTCGCTACCCCACCAATTTTGAGCCGAAGCTCCACAGAAACGGGGTTTAGTCTCCCTCACAAACAAAGAGACATCGCACATTGCTAGTCTGAACCACAAAATGATCATCATCGACCATCAAGAAGTGTCAATTACACTAAGCTAGTAAACAAATGAGTTAAGCTTCATGTCCCATAACCAATGGCTTAACTTAAATATTTACGAACAAATTGCAGATTCCCACTCACAAATTGTCACAAGAGTTTCAATCGAACAAGTCTAAAAATTAACCGACGAAGTAAACGCAAGTGTTTCATACCACTTGTTTTACAACGTTGTTTAATTAGATTTCTCAAACGAATGAAATAAAGGTTTGTATATACTAATAGACTGGAAAACGATCTTAAAAGTGAACTTTGTATCAAAAATAGAGTTGAAATCATCTTTGTGAAAGGATTTGAATATTTACTACTAGTATTGAAACCTTTGCATTTTAAAGTGACAAGCCATAGAAATGATTGCATAAACAATCAATCACCAAACATTCACATATGAAGACGTGAATTAAACCCAATGAAATCGATACCAAACCCATCAAAGTGGATGTCCCCAAAAATCCAAAGAATGGAGTCATCAAAGTCGATAATAGTGATAACAACTAGTCGGATGGACCAAAAATCGATTAACATTAGAATTTTACTCAAAATTAGGCAAATAGCAGATATGCACAGATCCAGACGTCTGAGGGGTTAATCCAGACATCTGATTCGGAAAACCAGACGTTTAAAACCGTCCAGATGTCAGGATTTGAGAATCAGACGTCTGGGATTGGTTTCTGACCTTTTTTATTTTTCTCTGCCGCGTATAATTTTCTCCAAGAGGCAAAACCAGAGGTCTGGCATGGTATCCAGACATCTGAACACCTAGTAAGGGCAACAATTTGTCTAGGCCATGATGACCAAAACGATTTCAGGAAAAAAACGAGCGAGCAACGACGACTAAGGATTTACGCCAAGCGACAACATGGCCTTATAGGCTCTTCGATGCATCCCAAACAACATAACCAAACATCCTTAGTAGGATTTTCACAAAATTGGGCTTCGAATCCAAAAATTAGTAAATCACCAAATCAATGCAAATCAAAAGCAAATGATCATGAAAAGATGTTAGGAATTCATACCTAACCACAAAGAAAGATATAGACATAGATGTGAGATAAAATCTCACCTTTTACACAAAAACAAGGAAGAAGAAGCTTGGAAACAAAGGTGGATCAACCACTCTTCAATGTCAACTCTAAAAGCCCCAATCTAAGATAATAAGCAATATTTCCCAAATTAGGTTACAGGAAATTTCTAAAATTGGAGAGAGATTGAGATAGAGAAGAAGATGGAGATGCTTACCTAAGTTTCTCTTTAAATTTGAAGCTAAAACTTGGATTTGCTAAAGAAACTAGGGCTTAGGATTTTAATTTCCAATCTCCTCCACCATTTTTGCTAAAGCTTGAGTTGTAGGAAATATTATGAAGGAATGAAGAGGAGTGGAGTGGAGTGGGTTTGATATGTTAGGTTGATGGGCTGAAACCCAAACCCAACGCCCTAAGTGAAAAGGTCGAAATTTTAGCTAGCTCCAACATATCGATGTTTATACTCCAAAAGGTCGCAAACTCCATTTTGAACTTAATGGAAGTGGTCCCGAGTCCTAATTTGACTGTTTGCAAAAAGTAACCTTTTTGGACTTAAATCCGACTAACGATGCTATATTTAAATAAAATATTTAAATATACAATCGTAAAATATGTGGGTTGTTATAGACTCCCCTCCATAAAGAAATTGCATCCTCGCAATACTTAAGAAGAAAATATAAAAAGTAACAACATAAAGCCATATCAACATGAAAAAAAATTGAAATAAGATGTTCACCTCAAAGAGCACGAGAGAGTAAGTCTGGATGTATTCACTTGATGAATTCTCTAAATTCCCAAGAGAAATCCTTAGGATATGAGGACCATTGAACTTTCACAAGAGGGACATCTTTATTTCGAAGGCGTTCAACCTCCGAAGCAATAATACGAATAGATGTTGCTCATAAATCAAATTAGGCGAAACTTCAATTTCTTCAACAACACCGGGCTCAAGAATAGAATCGGAATCTGTAAGGCATTTCTGTAGTTGAGAAACGTGAAACACGTCATGAATAGCAAAAAACTGAGTCGGTAATAAAAGGCAATAAG
Source organism: Allium cepa (assembly GCA_030765085.1). Classification (NCBI taxonomy): domain Eukaryota; kingdom Viridiplantae; phylum Streptophyta; class Magnoliopsida; order Asparagales; family Amaryllidaceae; genus Allium; species Allium cepa. Next base: position 34,360,795 of record CM060929.1, read on the forward strand.
CCACGGAACCAGTACGTTTGGTGATGGGAAATGGACCAATATATCGAGGTGCAAATTTTCCCGATCGACTGAAACGCACAACACCCTTCATGGGTGAAACACGAATAAACACAAAACCTCCCATAGAAAATTCTAATTTCCTTCTTCGGTTATCGGCATAGGATATTTGCCAACTTTGAGCTTCTTTCATCCTATGACGAATAAGGTCAATCTTTTCTGTGGAATCACGAATAAAATCTAGACCTAAAACCAGCTTCACCGGCCTCAAACCAAGAAGAAGGAGATCGGCATGGCCTTCCATAGAGTGCCTCGAAAGGTGTCATACCAATACTAGATTGGAAGCAATTATTATCGAAAAACTCAATCAGAGAAATATGATCTCCCCAACTTCCACCAAAATCAAGAACACAAGCACGAAGAAGATCTTCAAGAGTTTGATTCACACGCTTAGTTTGTCCGTCGGACTGGGGATGATAAGCGGTGCTGAAATTAAGCTTCGTTCCCAAAGCTTTTTGAAGACTCTTCCAAAATCCACTAGTAAACAATGGATCATGATCGCTAACAATAGAAGTAGGGACTCCATGCAATTTAACAACTTCTTTAATAAAGAGTTTGGCCAAAAGAGGTACAGTCCGATTGGACCGAACAGGAATAAAATGGGCGGATTTAGTAAGTCTATCAACTATCATCCATAGGCTATCATGGCCCGAACGAGAATGGGGAAGACCGATAATAAAGTCCATAGTAATCTGATCCCACTTCCAAATTGGAATGTCCAAAGGTTGCAATAACCCACCGGGCCTTTGATGCTCGGCCTTAACAAGTTGGCAAGTCATGCAACGCTTAAGAAAGTTAGCAATATCGGATTTCATTCCATCCCAATAATAGAGTCGTTTCATATCCGCATACATTTCGCTACTACCGGGATGAATGGTAAATTTAGAACGATGAGAATCTTCTAAAATAATTTTACGAAGATGATCAATATTTAGCACGATAATTCTGCCAAATTTTTGAATACCACCACAAGCATAAATATCAAAGTCTTTTAAACCTTCAATATAAATTTTATCCCTAAAACTTTGGGTAAGAAGAGCCAATTCAGGGTCTATCTTTTGAGCTTCAAGAATGCGGTCTAAAAGAGAAGGGTGAGCCTCAAGGCTACATAAAACATAAGATTAACATAAATAGGATTCATGATCTCGAATCTCACAAGTGGATAAAGTCTCGAGATCATTCCATTCGGATATCATCATGAAAATAACCTCTTGTTGCTTACGACTAAGGGCATCGGCAACATGATTTCCCTTTCCAGGAGTATAAAGAGTATCAAGATCATAAGATGCAAGGAACTTGAGCCAACGTTGTTGACGCAAATTAAGTTCCTTTTGAGAAAATAGATACTTCAAAGATTTATGATTGGTGTAGAGAACAAATTTTTCTCCCAAAAGATAATGATGCCAAATTTGAAGGGCGAAAACAATAGCCGCGAGCTCTAAATCATGAGTGGCATATCTAGTCTTTGCAGGCTTTAACTGCCTAGAAGCATAAACAATAACACGTTCTCTTTGCATCAGAACGACACCCAATCCAACCCGACTAGCATTGGTATAAACAATAAAATCTTGGTTCCCTTCGGGAATCACAAGAATAGGAGAATCGGAAAGGAGTTCTTTTTATTTTTGAAACAAAGCTTCACATTTGTCCAACCAAATGTATTTAACTCCTTTCCTTGTCAAGCTAGTAAGAGGCACGGCAATTTTAGAAAAGTCTTTTATGAATCGACAGTAATAACCCGCCAATCCAAGCAAACTATAGATTTCCGTCACACTCTCCAGTCTCTTCCAATCTTGAATCGCTTCAATCTTTGAAGGATCCACGGAAATTCTGAATTCAGAAATGAGATGACCAAGAAATTTCACACGAGATTGCCAAAAGTGGCACATAGAAAATTTTGCTTTCAATTGATTGCTCCTGAGGGTTTCCAACACAATTCGAAGATGCTTTTCATGCTCTTCCTCAGTTTTAGAATAAACAAGAATGTCATCTATAAACATGAGAACAAATCGATCGAGGAAGTCTTTGAAAACTCGATTCATAAGGTCAACGAAATAAGCTGGAGCATTCGTTAAACCAAACGGCACAACAAGCCATTCATAAGATCCATAACGTGTACGGAATGATGTTAAAGGAATGCTATCCTCTGCAATACGAAGCTGATGAAAACCGGTTGCTAAGTCCAACTGTGAAAAGACTCTAGCACCGCTAAGTTGATCGAATAGACTATCAATCCGAGGTGAAGGATATTCATTCTTAATGGTAAGATCATTAAGCTTACGGTACTCAACGCAAGCCTAAGTGTACCATCAGATTTCTTCACAAAAATAGTCGAAGCTCCCTAAGGAGAGGAACTAGAACGAATAAATTGCTTCTCTTCCAATTCAGATAATTGTTTGCGCATCACCTCATTTTTCTTATTGGACATAAGATAAGGTGGACGAGTGATAGGTAAAGCTCTGGGATTAGATTAATTCTAAACTCAATTGCTCGCTTAGGTGCCAATCCTAAAATGGGCTCAAATATGTCGGAAAATTCACTAACAATATGAGAGAGAAATGATATCTTCCTTATCATCATTATTGTCAACATGAGGATTTAGATGATACAAAGATGCCGCCAAGTTGGAATTCGAATCTTTAAGAACAATAGAAATCTGCTTAAAGATCGAGGATGTCGAAGATGAATAGTCCGTTCAAGACATAAGATATGGGCTTTATAACGGTTAAGCCAATCCATTCCCAAAATCATTCCAAAGCCTAAGTAACGCATGACATGCAAATCGCCTCGGAAAGAATAATCACATAAAATAATCTCGACATCATTGCAAAGCTAACTGAGTGTTGCAGATCCACCAACCGGATTTGCAATTCTTAAGGAAGTCATTAAAACCATAACACTTAAAGAAAAAGTATCAATAAGTTCTTTTGATATAAAAGAATGGATGCACCCGTATCAAAAAGAACTCGAATAGGATGATCACGAAACATAATAATTCCATCAAGGATAGAATGAGAAATACCTTGACCACGAGAAGTGTTACTAGGGGCTTGTATAACATTTAGCTTTCCCTCCTTCTTACTTTGAAGTTTGGGACATGCAGATATATAACGAACCAAACTTTTGTAATAGCGGCAAGCAAGGGGCTTTGAACACTTATTTTCATAATGGTCCTTAGAACCATAATTGTAGCACTGGCCACCACCAGAGGTAGAAGTCTTTGCTACCTGTTTCCCTTTCTTGTTGGGACAAGGACCCTTGAACTTATTAGGCCTCTTCTTGTTGTTATTGAAGTTCGTTTTGGCACTCCAAACTTCAACGTCATTCTCTTTATCTGCCTCTTCAAGTCGAAGAGCGATATCAACAAGTTGATCAAAAGAAACTTCCAGTTTCCGAAGTAAAGGCTTTTTGAGATTCATATTCAATCCATAGACGAATCTCTTATCTTTCTTTAATGGGTATTTATATACTCGTCCCCGTATTTAAAGAGGGATTCAAAAGATGCGACACAATCTGCCACAAAAGATTCACCTTGAACTAAGGTCAATAAAACGATGGGCCAAAGTCACTTTTTCAGCTTCCGGAACAAAGTTTGATTCGAATCTCTCCCGGAATTGCTCCCAAGTAAGGTCCGCTTCAATAATTTCAGAAATAAGAAGCTCATACCAATCTAATGCTCTCTCCTAGAGCATGCTCGAAGCCACTTGGACTCGATGAAGATCGATAAGATTCGTCCGAAAAAAGATGCGATCATATGTTCTAAGCCAAGTTTGGACTTCGATAACGCCCTCGGAACCCCTGAACGGCTTTCCATCCAAATTTGTATAAACACTACACAGCAGTGCAAATCTGGATTTTGGGTGAGTAGGCTCTGGAATGGGTTCGACAGCTTGAGCATTCTTTACCAGATCAAAAAGCTGTTGGGCAGACCTAAATACTCCATCCTAAGAAGTAGCACAGGATTGACCGGCGCTGGGACGGCCTGGTCTAACCTTTTCTCTTCTTTAAGAAAGAAAGAAAGAAGAAGAAAAAGATTAATCTTAGAATGAATATCAAACAATCATGATTGATAAAACAAGGCATCACAAAGGAAATAGGATAGAACAAGACCAATGACTCGAATAAATCCTAAGGCACGACTCCTAAGAAGGACTTAGGACAATGATCCTTGCTAGATTATTCTACATTGTTTCGAAGTTTGGCTCCGATACCATGCTGTGACTCCCCACCTCTATACTCACACTAGCCAAGGATACTACGGAGTAATGCCGTTAACAAGCGTGAAGAATAAGGCTGTTGAAGAGCGACCATCTGTGTAATTGCTTTGTGCGAGCACCGATATGTCAGATAGTAAAACATGCATTTCATTTCAAGAGAAAATCCGACATACCGATATAAACTCAAAGCAACTACACAGTGGCTATGTGGTCTTCGAAAACGAATGTAGAAATAAACATAACATAAATTAGTCACAGATATTCATATCACAAAGGCGGAAACAGATATGAATATAACACATATAAGTGTACATCATAGTAGTGGTCAAATAAGATCCACAATATCACAAAAGAATAGATACAGGTGCTACATCAAAAAGTATGTATACATCAAGGAGTCTCTATCTCGAATGTATAACAACAAAAACTACCAATCTAATGTAGTTAGACAAAAGCCAGATAATGATGATCCCAGATAAGGAGTCAAGCAGAACACCTGTAACATCTCGGTCTAACCCGAGTATTATTTAATAAGAAAATAATAAACGAATCAGTCTAGCTGTAAATATCAGATAAAAATAAGATAGAATAAGAGTATGACAAAAACGCATGATAATAATAATGCCATATTGTAATAAGTATGCATTTGAAAATCAACTAGAGAATAATCAATATCACAAGAATCTTCTCACAAATCACAAGTCACAAATATTGGCAATCATCTCAATGCCAATCGTAAAAGTTGTTGAAACAAAATTCACCAATGCACAAATATTGATAAACTCATCAATGTAAATCACTAAAATTGGTGAGACACAAATTCTAGAAATCATCATTTAGAAATCCAGAAATCACAAAAGAGGGAGGCCTATCACAAAACGGGAGCATGAAAACTCATGAACACGTGTATCACAAACGGAACGCTATTCCATGGTTGCTAACCATTAATTTTGAGCCGAGGCTCCACAAACAGCCCAAAGACCATGGGTCTCTACCCCACCAATTTTGAGCCAAAGCTCAACGGAAACGGGGTTTAGTCTCCTTCGCAGACAAAGAGACATCGCACATTGCAAGTCTAAACCACAAAATGATCATCATCGATCATAAAGAAGTGTCAATTACACTAAGCTAGTAAATAAATAAGTTTAGCTTCATGACCCATAACCACTAGCTTAACTTAAATATTTACGAACAAAATATAGATTCCCACTCACAAATTGTCACAAGAGTTTCAATCGTACAAGTCCAAAAAGTAACCGATGAAGTAAACGCATGTGTTTCATACCACTTGTTTTACAACGTTGTTTAATTAGATTTCTCAAACAAATGAAGTAAAGGTTTGTATATACTAATAGATTGGAAAACGGTCTTAAAAGCGAACTTTGTATCAAAAATAGAGTTGAAATCATCTTTGTGAAAGGATTTGAATATTTACTACCAATATTGAAACATTTCCATTTTAAAGTGACAAGCCACAGAAATGATTGTGTAAACAATCAATCACCAAAAATTCACATACGAAGACGTGAACTAAACCCAATGAAATCGATACCAAACCCATCAAAGTGGATATTCCTAAAAATCCAGACAACGAAGTCATTAAAGTCGATAATAGTAATAACAACCATCCCGATCGACCAAAAATCAATTAACATCGGAGTTTTACTCAAAATTAGGCAAATAGGCAGATATGCATAGATCCAGACGTTTGAGGGGTTGATCCTGACGTCTGGTTTTGGTTTCTGGAAATATTCTAGAAAACAACCAGACATCTGGTTCGGCAAACCAGATGTCTGAAACCGTCCAGGGGTCTGGAGTTAAGAATCAGACGTCTGGGATTGGTTTCTGACCTTTTTTATTTCTCTCTGTCCTGTATAATTTTCTCCAGGAGGCAAAACTAGACGTCTGGCATGGTATCCAGACGTCTGAACACCTGGTAAGGGCAACAATTTTCCTAGGCCACAATGGCCAAAACGATTTCAGGAGAAATTGAGCGAGCAACGGCGATTAAGGATTTACGCCAAGCGACAACCTGGCGTTATAGGCTCTTCGATACATCCCAAACAACATAACCAAATATCCTTAGCAGGATTTTCAAAGAATTGGACCTCGAGTCCAAAAATTAGTAAATCACCAAATCAGTGCAAATTAAAAGCAAATGATCATGAATATATGTTAGGAATTCATATCAAACCACAAAGATAGATATAGACATAGGTGTGAGACAAAAATCTCACCTTTTACACAAAACAAGGAAGAAGAAGCTTAAAAACAAAGGTGGATCAACCACTCTTTAATCTCAACTCTAAAAGCCCCAGTCTAAGATAATAAGCAATATTTCCCAAATTAGGTTATAGGAAATTTCTGAAATTGGAGAGAGATTGAGATGGAGAAGAAGAAGGAGATGCTTACCTGAGCTTCTCTTTGAATTTGGAGCTAAAACTTGGATTTGCTAAAGAAACTAGGGCTTAGGATTTTAGTTTCCAATCTCCTCCACCATTTTTGTTAAAGCTTGAGTTGTAGGAAATATTATAAAGGAATGAAGAGGAGTGGAGTGGAGTTGGGTTGATATGTTAGGTTAATGGGCTGAAACCCAAACCCAAAGCCCTAAGTGAAAAGGTCGAAATTTTAGCTAGCACCAAACATATCGATGTTTATACTCAAAAAGGACTCAAATGACATTTTGAACTCAATGGAAGTGGTCCCGAATCCTAATTTGACTATCTTCAAAAAGTAACCTTTTCGATCTTAAATCCAACTAACAATGTTATATTTAAATAAAATATTTAAATATACAATCGTAACATATGCGGGTTGTTACAGACTCCCCTCCTTAAAGAAACTGTGTCCTCGCAGTACTTAAGAAGAAAATATAAAAAGTAACGACCATAAAAGCATATCAACACAAAAGAAATTTGAAATAAGAAGTTCACCTTAAAGAGCATGAGAGAGTAGGTCTGGATGTATTCGCTCGATGAATTCTCTAAATTCCCAAGAGCAATCCTTAGGATTTGAGGACCATTGAACTTCCACAAGAGGACAACTTTATTTCAAAGGCATTTTACCTCCGATGTAATAATACGAATAGGATGTTGCTCATAAGTCAAATTAGACGAAACTTCAATTTATTCACAACACTAGGCTCGTGAATAGAATCAGAATCTCTAAGGCATTTCTGTGGTTGAGAAACGTGAAACACGTCATGAATAGCAGAAAACTGAGCCAGTAATAAAAGGCGATAAGCCACGGAACCAATACTTTCGGCGATGGGAAATTGACCAATATATCGAGGTGCTAATTTTCCCGATCGACTGAAACGCACAACACCCTTCATGGGTGAAACACGAGTAAACATAAAATCTCCCACAGAAAATTCTAATTTCCTTCTTCGGTTATCGGCATAGGATTTTTGCATACTTTGAGCTTCTTTCATCCTATGACGAATAAGGTCAATCTTTTTTGTGGAATCACGAATAAAATCTGGACCTAAAACCAGCCTCAAGCCAACAAGAAGGAGATTGGCATGGCCTCCCATAGAGTGCCTCGAAAGGAGCCATACCAATACCAGATTGGAAGCTATTATTATAGGAAAACTCAACAAGAGAAATATGACCTTCCCTACTTCCACCAAAATAAAGAACACAAGCACGAAGATCTTCAAGAGTTTAATTCACACACTCAGTTTGTCCATCTGACCAAGGATGATAAGCGGTGCTAAAATTAAGCTTCGTTCCCAAAGCTTTTTGAAGATTCTTTCAAAATCCACTAGTAAACAGTGGATCACGATCGCTAACAATAGTAGTAGGGACTCCATGCAATTTAACAACTTCTTTAATTAAGAGTTTGGCCAAAAGAGGTACGATCCGATTGGATCGAACGGGAATAAAACGGGCGGATTTAGCAAGTCTATCAACTATCACCCATAGGCTATCATGGCCCAAACGAGAACGGGGAAGACCGTCAATAAAGTCTATGGTAATCTGATCCCACTTCCAAATTGGAATGTCCAAAGGTTGCAATAACCCAACGGGCCTTTGATGCTCGACCTTAACAAGTTGGCAAGTCATGCAACGCTTAACAAAGTTAGCAATATCAGATTTCATTCCATCCCAAAAATAGAGTCATTTCATATCCGCGTACATTTTTCTACTACCGAGATGAATGGTAAATTTAGAACGATGAGAATCTTCTAAAATATCTTTACGTAGATTATCAATATTTGGCACGATAAGTATACCAAATTTTCGAATACCGCCACGAGCATCAATATCAAAGTCTTTCAAACCTTTAATATCAATTTTATCCCTAAAATTTTGGCTAAGAAGAGCCAATTCAGGGTCTAGCTTTTGAGCTTCATGAATACGGTCTAAAAGAGAAGGTTGAGCCTCAAGGCTACATAAAACAAAAGATGAACATAAATCAGATTCACGATCTCGAATCTCATAAGTGGATAAAGTCTCGAGACCATTCCATTCGAATATCATTATGGAAACGACTGGTTGTTGCTTACGACTAAGGGCATCGGCAACACGATTTCCCTTTCCGCAATATAAAGAATATCAAGATCATAAGATGCAAGGAACTCAAGCCAATGTTGTTGATGCAAATTAAGTTCCTTTTGAGAAAATAGATACTTCAAAGATTTATGATCGGTGTAGAGAACAAATTTTTCGCCCAAAGCATAATGATGCCAAATTCGAAGGGCGAAAACGATAGCCGCGAGCTCTAAATCATGAGTGGCATATTTAGTCTCAGCAGGCTTTAATTGCCTAAAAGCATAAGCAATAACACATTCTCTTTGCATAAGAACGGCACCCAATCCAACCCGACTAGCATCGGTATAAATAATAAAATCTTGGTTCCCTCCGCGAATCACAATAATAGGAGCATCGGAAAGGAGTTCTTTTAATTTATGAAAAGAAGCTTCACATTTGTTCGACCAAATTTATTTAACTCCTTTCTTTGTCAAGCTAGTAAGAGGCATGGTAATTTTAGAAAAGTCTTTAATGAATCGAGGGTAATAACCCGCCAATCCAAGAAAACTATGGATTTCCGTCACACTCTCCAGTCTCTTCTAATCTTGAATCGCTTCAATATTTGATGTATCTACGGAAATTCTGGATTCAGAAATGATATGACCAAGAAATTTCACACAAGATTGCCAAAAGTGGCACTTAGAAAATTTTGCTTTCAATTGATTGCTCCTGAGAGTTTCCAACACAATCCGAAGATGCTTTTCATGCTCTTCCACGGTTTTAGAATAAACAAGAATGTCATCTATAAAGATGAGAACAAATCGATCGAGGAAGTCTTTGTAACCTCGATTCATAAGGTCAACGAAATAAGCTGGAGCATCGTTAAACCAAATGGCATAACAAGCCATTCATAAGATCCATAACGTGTACGGAATGATGTCAAAGGAATGTTGACCTCTGCAATACTAAGCTAATGAAAACTGCTTGCTTAGTCCAACTGTGAAAAGATTCTAGCACCGCTAAGTTGATCGAATAGATCATCAATCCGAGGTAAATGATATTTATTCTTAATGGTAAGATCATTAAGCTTGTGGTAGTCAAAGCAAAGCCTAAGTGTACCATCGGATTTCTTCACAAAAATAGCCGAAGCTCCCCAAGGAGAGGAACTAGAATGAATAAATTGCTTCTCTTCCAATTCGGATAATTGTTTGCACATCACCTCATTTTCCTTATTGGACATAAGTTAAGGAGGACGGGTGATAGGTAAAGCTCCAAGGATTAGATTAATTCTGAGCCCAATTGCTCGCTTAGGTGGAAAACCTAAAATGGGCTTAAATATGCCGGGAAATTCACGAACAACATGAATGAGAGAAATGACGTCTTCCTCATCATCATTATCGTCATCATGAGGATTTAGAGAATACAAAGATGCTGCCAAGTTGGAATATGAATCTTTAAGAACAATAGAAATCTGCTTAACAGATTGAGGATGTCAAAGATGAATAGTCCGCTCAGGACATAGGACATGGGCTTCATAACAGTTAAGCTAATCCATTCCCAAAATCATTCCGAAGCCTAAATAACGCGTGACATGCAAATCGTCTCGGAAAGAATAATCACACAAAATAATCTCGACATCTTTACAAAGAAAAATGAGTGTTGCGGATCCACCAACCGGATTTGCAATTCTCAAGGAAGTCATTAAATCCATAACACTTAAAGAAAAAGTATCAACAAGTTCTTTTGATATAAAAGAATGGGATGCACCCGTATCAAAAAGAACTCGAATAGCATGATCACGAAACATAATAATGCCATCAAGGATAGAATGAGACATACTTTGACCACAAGAACTGTTACTAGGGGCTTGTACAACATTTAGCTTTCCATCCTTCTTGCTTTGAAGTTTAGGACATGCAGATATATAATGACCCGAACTTTTGCAATAGCGGTAAGCAAGGGGCTTTGAACACTTATTTGCATAATGGTCCTTAGAACCACAATTGTAGCACTGGCCACCACTAGAGGTAGAAGTCTTCGCTACCTGTTTCCCTTTCTTGTTGGGATAAGGACCCTTGAACTTATTAGGCCTCTTCTTGTTGTTATTGAAGTTCGGTTTGGCACTCCAAACTTCAACATCACTCTCTTTATCTTCCTCTTCATGTCGAAGAGCGATATCAACAGGTTGATCAAAAGAAACTTCCAAGGCTTTTTGAGATTCTTATTCAAGCCATAGACAAATCTTTGATTTTTCTTCAATGGGGTATTTATATATTCGACCCCGTATTTAGAGAGGGATTCAAAAGAAGCGACATAATCTGCCACAGAAGATTCGCCTTGAACAAGGTCAATAAAACAACGGGCCAAAGTCACTTTTTCAGCTTCTGGCACAAACTTTGATTCGATTCTCTCCCAGAGTTGCTCCCAAGTAAGATCCGCTTCAATAATTTCAGAAATAAGAAGCTCATACCAATCTAATGCTCTCTCCAAGAGCATGCTAGAAGCCACTTGGACTCGATGAAGATCAATAAGATTCATGCGAGAAAAGATGCGATCGCATGTTCTAAGCCAAGCTTGGATTTTGATCCATGAACGGCTTTCCACCCAAATTGGTATAATCACTTCACAGGCATGCAAATCCAGATTTTGGGTGAGTAGGCTCTGAAATGGGTCCGACAGCTTGAGCATTCTTTACCAGATCAAGAAGCTGTTGGATGGACATAAATACTCCATCCTGAGGAGTAGCACTGGATTGACTGGCGCTGGGACGGTCTAGTCTAACCATTTCTCTTCTTTGAGAAAGAAAAAAAGAAGAAGAAAAAGGTTCATCTCAGAGTGAATATCAAACAATCATGATTGATAAAACAAGGCATCACAAAGGAAATAGGATAGAATGGGTCCAATGACTCGAATAAATCCTAAGGCACGACTCCTAAGAAGGACTTAGGACAATGATCCTTGCTAGATTATTCTACATTATTCTAAAGTTTGGCTCCGATACTATGTTGTGACGCCCCACCTCTATACTCACGCTAGCCAAGGACACTACGGAGTAATGCTGTCAACTAGCGTGAAGAATAAGGCTGTTGAGGAGCGAGCATCCGTGTAATTGCTTTGTGCGAGCACCAGTATGTCAGATAGTAAAACATTCATTTCATTTCAAGAGGAAATCCGACATACCGATACAAACTAAAAGCTACTACACAGTGGCTATGTGGTCTTCGGAAATGAATATAGAAATAAACATAACATAAATCAGTCACAGATATTCATATCACAAAGGCGAAAATAGATATGAATATAACACATATAAGTGTACATCAGAGTAGTGGTCAAATAAGATCCACAATATCACAAAAGAATAGATACAGGTGCTACATCAAAGAGTATGTATACATCAAGGAGTCTCTATCTCGAATGTAAAACAACAAAAACTACCAATTTAATGTAGTTAGACAAAAGCCAACTAATGATGATCCCAGATAAGAGTCAAGCAGAAGCACCTGTAACATCTCGGTCTGACCCGAGTATTATTTAATAAGAAAATAATAAACGGATCCGTCTAGCTATAAATATCAGATAAAAATGAGATAGAATAAGAGATATGACAAAAACGTATGATAACAATAATGTCATACTGTAATAAGTATGCATTTGAAAATCAACCATAGATTAATCAATGTCACAAGAATCTTCTCACAAATAAAAAAGAAAACCATATTCTTTATTTTTATTCACCAAGTCACAAATATTGGCAATCATCTCAATGCCAATCGTAGAAGTTGTGGAAACACAAATTCACCAATGCACAAATATTGATAAACTCATCATTGTAAATCACTAAAATTGGTGAGACACAAATTCTAGAAATCATCATTTACAAATCCAGAAATCACAAGAGGAGGAGGCCTATCACAAAACCGGAGCATGAAAACTCGCCAGCACGTGTATCACAAAACGAAACGCTATTCCATGGTTATTACCATTAATTTTGAGCCGAGACTCCACAAATGGATCGAAGACCATGGGTCGCTACCCCACCAATTTTGAGCCGAAGCTCCATGGAAACGGGGTTTAGTCTCCCTTGCAGACTAAGATACATCGCACATTGCTAGTCTAAACCACAAAATGAACATCATCGATCATAAAGAAGTGTCAATTACACTAAGCTAGTAAATAAATGAGTTTAGCGGCATGTCCCATAACCACTGGCTTAACTTAAATATTTACGAACAAATTGTAGATTCCCACTCACAAACTGTCATAAGAGTTTCAATCGAACAATTCCAAAAACTAACCGACGAAGTAAACGCAAGTGTTACATACCACTTGTTATACAACGTTGTTTAATTAGATTTCTCAAACGAATGAAGTAAAGGTTTGTATATACTAATAGATTGGAAAACGGTCTTAAAAGCGAGCTTTGTATCAAAAATAGAGTCGAAATCATCTTTGTGAAATGATTTGAATATTTACTACTAGTATTGAAACCTTTGCATTTTAAAGTGACAAGCCACAGAAATGATTGTATAAACAATCAATCACCAAAAATTCACATATGAAGAGATGAATTAAACCCAGTGAAATCGATACCAAACCCATCAAAGTGGATATTCCCAAAAATCCAAAGAAAGAAGTCATCAAAGTCAATAATAGTGATAACAACTAGTCGGATCGACCAAAAATCGATTAACATTGGAGTTTTACTCAAAACTAGGCAAATAGGCAGATATGCACAGATCCAGACGTCTGAGGGGTTGATCCAGTAGTCTGGTTTTGGTTTCTAAAAATATTATAGAAAACCAACCAGACGTCTGGTTCGACAAATCAGACGTCTGAAACCGTCCAGACGTTTGGATTTAAGAATCAGACGTTTGGGATTGGTTTCTGACCTTTTTTATTTTTCTCTGCCGCGTATAATTTTCTTCAGGAGGCAAAACCAGACGTCTAGCATGGTATCCAGACGTTTGAACACCTAGTAAGGGCAACAATTTGCTTAGGCCATGATGGCCAAAGCGATTTCAGGAGCAATTGAGCAAGCAATGGTGACTAAGGATTTACGCCAAGCGACAACCCGGCCTTATAGGCTCTTCGATGCATCCCAAACAACATAATCAAACATCCTTAGTAGGATTTTCACAAAATTGGACTTCGAATCCAAAAATTAGTAAATCACCTAATTGATGCACGTCAAAAGCAAATGATCATGGATAGATGTAAGGAATTCTTACCAAACCATACAGATAGATATAGACATAGATGTGAGATAAAAATCTCACCTTTTACACAAAAACAAGGAGGAAGAAGCTTGAAAACAAAGGTGGACCAACCACTCTTCAACCTCAACTCTAAAAGCCCCCATCTAAGATAATAAGCAATATTTTCCAAATTAGGTTATAGGAAGTTTCTGAAATTGCAGAGAGATTGAGATGGAGAAGAAGAAGGAGATGTTTACCTAAGCTTCTCTTTGAATTTAGACCTAAAACTTGGATTTGCTAAAGAAACTAGGGCTTAGGATTTTAATTTTCAATCTCCTCCACCATTTTTGCTAAAGCTTGAGTTGTAGGAAATATTATGATGGAATGAAGAGGAGTGGAGTGGAGTTGGGTTGATATGTTAGGTTAATGGGTTGAAACCCAAACCCAAAACCCTAAGTGAAAAGGTCAAAATTTTAGCTATCTCCAAACATATCGATGTTTATACTCAAAAAGGTCGCAAATACCATTTTGAACTCAATGGAAGTGGTCTTGAGTCCTAATTTGACTGTTTGCAAAAAGTAACCTTTGAATCCGACTAACGATGCTATATTTAAATAAAATATTTAAATATACAATCGTAAAATAGGCGGGTTGTTACAAGCTTATTTTTTACTGTTAAAGGGTGAGCAAACTCAAACATTTGAATGTATATGAAGTGTATAATATGCTTTTTTAAAATATACTAAAGTGTTTGACCATATCTGATTATAACTCTTGTGACTCTTGCTTTGGAAGCATATGTAAAATGATGTGTTTAGACGTCTATGACCTTTTATGACTTGTTGCATATCGTTGACAGGATGCACATAGGTTTGTTTGGACTATGATTGGGTGGAACTTAAATATGGAATGGTTTTATAGCGGATAGTCGATATAGAAGAACTTAGAGTTGTCTTGTGTTCTATAATATATCTTAGAGAGATACCTAGGGGTTTCTTGCCAGGATTGTGATGTATATTGAGTATGCTGTTTACTATAAAAAAAATAGACACTAAAAATATCGTTATCATATCGAAAAATGGAAAAACATTCTAGTATATAAAACTACCCAGTTCATAGTCTGTTACAACACTTAAGGATAGCAATTTCTGGTCGCTTTAGTAACTCTGCACCCTTTTTACAGCATTCTAAAAATTCTGCAGTTTCCATTTTTGTACTTTAATTGTCTTAAAATGACATTTAATTAGAGTATTTTTCTTCAATCCTACTATAAGACTTTTCTAACTTATATTAGATTGTCTTAAAAGTGGTTTGGAATTTAAGTATATTTTTAATAATTGATTATGAATTATTAAAGTATAAGTTTATTTTTAAATAAAAGAAAACATGCTTTTTGAAGTTTTTAAATAAATTATGAAATAGTTATTACTAAGTAATATTTTAAATAAATGTTCAAACCACAATCATAAGTATTTGAAAGTATATTTTAAGTAAATATAGATTTTATAAAATTAGTTAATTACTCTATTAAAGTATTAAAATGACTATGTACTATAATATCTTTTAAATTGTTTTTAGAATAGCGGAATAATAAAAAGAAAAAACAAAACATTGCAGATGTACCCAGCTTCGGCAAAACACAACCTACGTGCTGCCCCAAGGTTTCTACTAGAAATTAAGTAGTCATACACTTACATACGTAAACTTGCGACACTTTCTATCGACTAACCTAACTCTACGCTCCAAATCCTGCCACAACTCAGCCACTAATTTGAGAATTCTCGAACTACACCATCGTAATTCGTAACCTAGTCATTTGACTAGAAAAACACAATTTAAAAAAGGAAATTAAAAAAACAAAAAACAAAAAACCCTATATAAAATTAAAGCCCAAATAAAATTTATAAAGGCCAGCCACTTTAAAAAACATCTCCCTTAATATTTCGTCGGCCAAATATGAAACGAGATAGCTTCAATATATCGACCAAGCTTGTTATCTACTTCATGAATCCAATTGCTGCTTCGTTCTTCTTCATAAATTAGGGCTTCATGAATTGAAGTTGCCGATTGAAAATTGATCGATTGAGTTGAGGGATTTGCATTGCGCTGCTTTGTCAATCGAAGGCTGCTTTATTTATTTACGGCTGCTCCAATTTGTCGAGTTCGAATCGAATAATACTGGTATGTGATTTCCTTTATTTACTCTTGTTGATAAACTTGAACTCGATGTCTTCTTCTGCCGATGATTATATGGGGATTTATAGGGATCAATCCCCTAAATTTTCATTTGAATATTTCATTTGAATTCGTCTGTTAATTTTGCTCAGCCGTTCGTTTTGCTTGAATACATGTGATTTGTTTAGACTGGCTCAATTCGAATATTTTTCTGATATGCTTTGCTTGATTATCACGGCTTGTTAGGTTTTTTGATTTTTTGTTCTATTTCTAATATTATTTGATTTTCTCTGAGTTGGTTTCAATCTTTTCTCCTATGACTTTGGCATCATGAATATACAAATTTTGCTACCCTCTATTTCATTCGTACGGCCATGACTTCTTCAATTCACGTCATCGACTTTGACTTTGGCACTATGAATTTTTGTTAACAGCAGTTACATTCTCTTTTGAACCATGACATTGTTTTGACTGCTTGCTTGCATCTGTAGTTGTATCGTGACTCAAATAACTGCTTTATTTTTGAACACTTGTAAAATTGCTTGCTGTTTGTTTGTTGAGTCTGGTCTGAAGTTCATTGAACTGGGTTGGTGCACTTGAACTTGTTATTTTGATGTTGAGGCATTGTTGTTGAATTTTAAACTGATTGCATTTGTCTGGTTTGATGTTGAAGTCACTTTGCACTGAATGTGCTAGCCTCTATTCCATGCTCTTGTTCTTTCCTGAGATGATTCATGTGTGTCACCTTGTATATACATACATACATACATGCATACAAACATACATACATACATATATATATATATATATATATATATGTTTGTGTGTATATATGTATTGTGATGCCTTGTTATCCTCATTGTTGTTGCATATGAATATACATGTTGCTCCACTGTTTTTGAAATATTTGAAGTGTTTATATGCATATCACGATGTATATACATACATACATATGTATGTGTGTGTATGTGTTGTGCATTTTCATTGGTCTGCTAATGCGTATGCATGCTCCATTCATTTTGTATTATTCACTGCCCTTGTCTTATTCATTTATCTAGTCTTCATTGTTGCCTCTGCTTTCCTTGCCTGAGTTATTTGTTGTCCATAACTGTTTGTATGTGTATCTCTGGTTTCACTTGAATTTCGTCTTGATTTTGGAATTTGTCTGCACTTTGGTCGATGGTCTTCATACACACACGCATACGCGCGCACGCACACACATATATACATATATGTATGTATATGTGTGTGTGATTGGCATCAATTCTGGTTTAGTTGAGTATTATGCGTTAATGTACAGTCTGCATTGTCATTTGGTTTGTGCCTTTGTGCCATGCCACTAGCCTAAACACTTGAACTGCTTAGTGCACCGCTTCGAATAAGTTGAAGTTTGTCATTGTTCCATTCGAAGTCTAGTGAACTGTTTTTGCATATGAACTTCAAGTTCTTTCTATCCTGAGTTTGGAGTCTGAATCAAATATATGTCTGTCTTAAGTTTGGCTTCACATGTTTTCATGTTTGTAAACTATTGAACTTGAGGATGGTTATGTTGATTTGGTCAGGACTCATATGCACTTTAGTTTGATTGGTTAAGTTGTTTTCATTCCATATTGCTTCATGACTTCACCTTCGAGTCTGTTCTCATGTGTACACATTGAATTTTTGATGAGGCTTGTAATATGTTAGTCTTGGATTCTTGTTGCATTAGAACTTATACTCGACAATTTTGTGATGTTTTTGTATTGCACCTGAGTTGAATCCAGCTTATGGCTTGGATTTGACCTTGTGCTCACCTGTCACTGCAATTTTATCAACTGTATATCGTGCATACGGCCTTGTGGCATGTACAGTGATATATTGTGCATGTCATAAGTTGTTCATGCATGAATGGATTCAAGCAAAAATGATGACGAACAATCCAAATAACAAAGGAAAATAATATTTTCAAAAACATACATTTTATTTTAGACTGCAAAAATATTTCTTTTTCAATTTTACCGCGTTAGAGTTTATTTTGCATATAATTCAGGTGCTACATTGAATCTGAAATAAAGTTGAAGATAGAATATGAGTGAATGAGTAATATGTAGTGAGGTGAACATTGTAAAGTGAATTTTGTGATGTAATCGAAATTTTATTATAACTTAAAATGTATATATGTAGTGAGATCTCAAATTTGTACTATTCAAAATTGTAATAAAATATTTGTTTGAATTTTAAATTATGTGCTATTTATTTTATTCAACAAATATTTATTTAATTATGTGAAAAATAAAATAGTACAATAACAATTACATTTAACTGAATATGTATAATATATATATTATCATCAAACCAAAATCATATATTATTAGCATATTCAACAATCTCCCCGTTTTGATGATAATAAACATATATTAAGAATTTGACTCTATTAAATGTATTTGATAATTCAATTCCCCCCCCCCAATTGAATGCTCCATCTCTACTACAAAGCTTCCCCTTCATATATGCATGAAAATGAATAAAAATATGCAAATAAACCTAGATGGGAATATGCAAATAAAAAATAAAATATTTGATCTTTATTTGCCAAAATCTTAACTTTTCTCTCCCCGTTTTGTTATCAGAAAAAGAGTAATAGTGTTAGAAAAATAGAGTTAAAGTAATAGACATTAATACAACATTAATACCCAATTGAGTATAAAAAGTAAATTTCAATAAAAAGTCAAACAAAAATCATAAATACTTTGCTAGGCGCATATTCCACTTAGAGTGATAGGGGTGATGTCGGCATATAAAACCTATTTGTGGTATATTTATATCAGGAGTTTGAATATCTACTAACCATGCATAACCGTTAGGACTTTTAAATGAGATTAGTAGTATTCTCAATTTCTTTTAAAAAATGTGTTTTCAATATCTTCTAACCACGCATAACCATGAGAACTTTAAATGGGATTAGAATCAACTTGTCTATTTAATAATCAATTTTGATATGTGTTCCATACATGCATAACTGTGGGACTTTTAAATGAGCATGAAAGCACCTATACAAATATTCCAAGTAATTCACTCATGTATAACCGTGAAGACCTTTAAATGAGAGTGAATAATTTGGATCTTTTTATTAAAAAAATAAATAAAATAAAAACGAATAATTTCCTGTTTAAAATACCACATTTTGACATACTATATTGAATTTTGATGAGTGATGGTCATTAGAAATATGATAGACATAGAGATAGTCATGGAAATTTTTACCAATCAAAGTTATTATAAATTTTATTTAAATTTTTAAAGAAATCTACTAAATATACTTTCTTAAGTCATAATATTGATATCGACACTCGTCACTTTTTCAATCACTGTTTATCTTTTCGATAATCAGTATGTAATCATTTAAGATCCAATCCAAAAATAATTATAAAATCAAATTTTCTAAAAAATGACTAATCTGAAAAGAAGTCAACAAAAACTACTTTCTCGAAGAGTTTTTATAAGAAAATTGTCTACTAATTTGAAAATCAGTTGAAATAAAAAATAGAAAATATTTTCTCTGAAAATATGATGAAACTAATGAATGGCTCTATATAAGACACGTTCTACTAGTCACTTTTCTATCAACTAAGTTACCAGTGTAATATGCATCTAAATTTCTCTTAGACTCAAGATTATCATTGGTTGGATATCATAGACCAGATCATGAAGTTGTAACAAATACCTTAAAATCCTTTTTACAGCTTTTAAATGAGATTCTTTTGGATTTTGAGTTGAAACCATGCACATAAACAACTAGTGAACATAGTGTCAGATCCAGAAGCAATAAGATAAACAAATATATCCACATGTATCTAGAGTAATCATCAACCAATAAAACACATCATTAGTCCAAACAAATCTATATGAACTAGTTCAATGACTCTAGAGATACTTATAGTGTTCTCGGCATAAAAAGATAATTTGCCAACAATTTTTCATAAATCATAATCATAATCAACATTTATTATCACATAATTGGCTGATTTAAATCAGATTATGGTGTAGATTTTCGACGTTTAATATATCGTTCAAGATAAATGTACCATTACCTATTTTACCTTTATGGATAATGTTTCATTGTTGCCCATTGTTTTTCTACCATCTTTGTACTAGACAAGAAACTTTGATTTGTCGCTCGTCATATGCCTGGAACAGCCAGAATCCAGGTAACATTGTTATTGTAAATTAGCCTGCCACCACACCTACACGAGGAAAGATTTATGTGGCCTATTTGTTTTTATAGTTCCATGGTTGTTAGTCACAAATGATTTTGAAAAATACATTTGAGTAGACCCAAGACAAGTTATATTTGTTCCTTTTGGCACCCAGATTTGTTTGACTTTAAGGGAATTTATATTTGTGCCTTTAGGATCCCAAATTGGTATGGTTTTCACGAGTTTAGGTCTATGCCAACAATTATTTTGATTATATCCAATTTTCCTACAAATTGTGAGCTCAGATTTGACTTGATTAATTTCGCTTCTGACAAGTTCAGATTGATTATATCCAAGCCCTTGTCTAACAGTATTAATAGTATGTTTCCCCCGATAACATATCTAGTGATCTTTCTCCTTTTGGAAATTCTCCTAGAGTCGTAGAAAATTGTTGGACTTGTGTTTTGAGGGATTCATTTTCATTCAATAATAAAGTGCATTTTTAATAGAAGCTTCTCTCCTCGTGTTTTCACTTTCATTCAAAATTAGAATTTTATTTTCAAGTGATTTAATTTTAATTTCTGATTTTTTAATTCCTTCTTCGAATGATGGACACTTGTCATACTTAGGGCTTTTATGTCGATATATTTTGACTAATTGGTCAAGTTGCTTATTTAATTCAATCAAACTATCTCTTTGTGATTCAATTTTAGCATACTTCTCGCTAAGTCTTTCAAAACAACCATTTACTTCATGAAAATATATAAGTAATTATGAGTTAGTAAGTTTTGATACCCCTCTTGGCTCGTCGTCATCGCTGTCAGTTGTTTCTCCTTAAAGTCACAGATTTCCTTTTTCACTCTCACTGCCGTTACTTTTATCATCTTCATCAGTTTCATCCTAAGTGGATGCAAAACTTCTCCTTTTCCGTTTCTTTCCATGGCTGAGTCGATTCTGAGGACAACTGGGCTTGATATGACCGAATTTGATGCACTTGTGACAAATGATCTCATGTTCATATAAAAGTTGTCTAGTACTTTGACTATTCAGCTTTTCAATTTTTGATTTAGAGCTCGATTTCTGTATTTGTGGTTCCATCTTTTGAATCACTTTATTAACAACGCCAGTTCTGCTGCATCATCATCATCTTCTTCACTTTCGGTTGTTCCTTTGAGAGCTATTGATTTCTTTTGCATATCACCTCCTTCACATTCTTCTTTGAATTTCATTTCTAGCTCATAAGTGGTGAGATTTCCAATGAGTTCTTCAACTTTGATTTGTTTCGGATCTTTTAATTCTTGAATGGAAATGACTTTCGCTTCAAAATTTCATGGAAGGACTCTGAGGATTTTTCGATCTATTTCCAATTCTGTGTAGGGTTTACCGAGATCCTTTGATTTGTATTCGAGATTAGAAAGTCGCCCATACACCTCTTTGACATTTTCATCCTTGGCCATTGTGAAGTTCTCGTATTCTCTACTAAGCATAGCAAGGCGAGATTCTTTGACTTGAGAGGTTCCTTCGTGAGTCACTTCAAGTGTGTGCCCAGTTTTCTACATAGTTAGACAATGTGAGACACGATTAATACAATTTGATCAAATGAGCAAATAATAGAATTCATAGCTTTTGCATTAGCATTCTGTAGTTTATTTTCTAAATCTGTCCATTGATCCATCGGTTTTTCAGTTTCTACCACTATAGTTGGTGCCTTATATCCTGCCTCAACAATATTCCAAGCATCAACGGTTTTCAAAAAAAAATTCATTCTACTTTTGCCGTAAGTACTATTGAACATAGGTGGTCTAACTATGGACTGGCGCTCGGCAAAAGCATTATTAAAAGAAGCCATATTAAAATATTAAATTTCTAAAAGCAAAAATTTGTTTTCGAAAAATCAAAATTTTAAAATAAAAATTGGTTTTTGTTCCTAGCTCTAATACCACTTGTAGGATCGATTTCACCCTGGAGGGGGAAGTGAATAGGGTGATACTAATAATAATAATAAACTATTGGGGCAAAAAAACAATTGCAGCACGGGTAATAGGAAAATAATAAAACGCAGAAATAGAACAACGCAGATTTACCCATTTTTAGCAAAACCCTGCCTACGTGCTGCCTCTAAGGTTTCTACTAGAAATTAAGTAGTCAGACACTTACATACCTAAACTTGCGATGCTCGCTATCGACTAACCTAACTCTACGTTCAAAACCCTGCCACAACTCAGCCACTGAATTGTGAATTCTCGAACTACACCATCGTAGTTCGTAAACTAGTCACACGACTAGAAAAACACAGTTTAAAAAAGAAAATTACAAAATAAATAAAAACACAAAACCCTATATAAAATTAAATCCCAAATAAAATTTATAAAGGCCGGTCACTTTAAAAAAACATCTCCCTTAATATTTCTTCGGCCAAATATGAAACAAGTTATCTTTAATACATTGGCTGACTTTGTTATTTAATTCATGAATCCAATGGCTGCTTTGTTCCTCTTCATAAATTAGGGCTTTGTGAATTAAAGTCACCGATTGAAAATTGATCGATTGTGTGATATCCCGAAATTTATGGCAATATAAATTTAATAATCTGTGTAAAAATTAAATTAATTTGATAATATTTGTTAATAATATTTAAATTGATTTAATCATCTTCTTTTAAATAAATATTTAACTGATAATTTATCTTTTAAAAGCTAATTTAAATTATTTCTATTTATAATGTATATATATATATATTGGTATATATTATAAATAGATAAGTTTTGTCTTTAGATTTAATAGATAAAGCTATGTTTTCTAATTCTACTATTTTTGATAATTCGGAAATTTAATATTGAATAAATAATAATATGATTTTAAAAATACTCAAGATAAATTTAATTTGTCTAAAAATAAATTCTAGCCTAGGTTTAAATTTAAATAAAAAGATTGTTTTGTTCTTTTTAATTCAGCTTTACAAAATAAGTTATTTATATTTTGAAGAGATTGTTTATTTTATAAATTATTTTAATAATGAATTTTATATAAACAATATTATTAATGTAATGTTTTCACAAATGAATTTTAATGGAAATTGTTATTTCAAGTCTATTTATAAAGGGTAGCTATGATTTGAAATTTCAAAAAAAATGAAGTCTTTCAAAATGTTTAAAGTAAAATATACTTTATAACTATTAAGCAAAAATTATAGATCAAATAATGGTTTCAGGTTTTAATAAACCTGATTTTCCCAGGTTTATATTTTGTCCAAAATTTCTTAAAACGGGATTTTATGCTGTGTTTTAAATTTAAGGGTTAAAGTATAAATTCAAATGGAATTTTGAATCGAAGGTTTTATAAATGAATTTAGATTTTAAATCAAGAATCAAAAATCAAGTTTTTCAAAAGCAAGTTAAAACCAAAGTTTTAAATTCAAAGTTAAACTAATGAATTCAAGTTTCTTTTGAATTCAAATCAGAAATTTAAATCAGTTTTTAAATCTAAATATATAAAACTAGTTAAATAAAATAGTTTTGAAAAGTAAATTTGTTTCAAATAAATATTCGAATTGATTTCTGACATAGTTCTTTTTAAAGGGTTTTGAATGGAAAGTAAAATATTAATGTATTTTGGGAATTTAAATTAAAATAAAGATTTAAGTAGTTGATTTTAAAGGGCTTTCCTTATGTAAGTAATAAATGTTATTTACATTTATTTAAAGATTATAAATTGAATTTAAATTTAGTTAATGTTAAATAATAATCATTTTGAATCTCAAATTCAAAATGGAATTTGAATTCAAAATTTAAAATGTAATGTTCTAATACACTTTAATATTAATTAAGTCATTAACAAAGAAATGAATTATCATAGGAATAACTAAGATATTTAAATGATTTAATGAATAAGTTAATTAAGAAATGACTTATGTATTAATAATTTAGATCAATTTATAATTAGGAATTAATTAAGAAAGTAATTTAAGAAATGTTATTAGTTAATGAAGATAATTAACTAAAGATTATTAATTGATATATGTTTTAATCTTGATAATTAATTAGATTAATTAGATAATTTATTGTAAATTGTTAAGTGTAATTACTTGATAAAAGTAATTAAGAGATTAATTAATTTCTGTAATTAATTTTGATAATATGATCAATTTGAGTTAATTAATTTAGTTTAATTAATTTAAGGAATCATTTGGTGATTTGATATGCATAATTCCTTAAGTGTAATCAATGGAGCATAAATTACTTGGAGAAGTAATTAGATGATAATTACTAGATGTAATTAATACAAAGGATTTGTAAATGGAGTAATTTGGATAATTACTTTAATACACGGGTCAGTCCGAGGTGTTTCAGGTTAGGTACTTTTGGACTTAGCCTATTCCGCTTCTGCATAGACTATTCTGCTAGCCCTTTTTGTTATAGCTTTTTGTGTAGTCCTTTTTGGTTTGCTACTCTGATATGTATATTCTTTTGACCCATGTTTGTATTGTGGTCGTCATACCATATATGTGACGTATTATTTTGTATACTTTGTGATGTATCTGTGTATGTGTGTATCTATGCGATTATCTGATGTTCTATGATGTGTTTTACATTTGAGTTGTTGTATTTTGTTCTGATAGATCCTATAGCCACCTATGGCTTTGTATTAAGTATTTATTAGATATGTCGATCCACTTGAATCAGAAAAAAATAAATATGGCATTGTCGATGTACTCAATAGATATTTAAGACAAAGCTATAGATGGTCGCTCCTATCCAGCCCTATTCTCTGCATTAGCAGACAGTATTACCCAGTAATTCTCTTTGTTAATGTGGGTCTCGGGGTGGGGCGTTACAGCTTGGTAAATCATGGGATTAATTAATAGAGATAATTAATTATGGAATAATTAATTTATTAATATATAATTAAGAGTAGTTAATTACTAGTTGATATTAATCAAGAATGATAAATAATTGTGTTTAATTAAAGATTAATTGCTTAATGTAATTAATTTAATCAAAGTAATTTAATTTAAATCCAAATTAAAGATCATTAATTAATAATTAATGATGTAATTAAATATTGGTTAATTAAGGAATAATCAATAATGTGGTGATCAATTTATGTAATTAATTAAGAATAAATGTAATTAGTTATATTTAATTAATATAAATAAAGTAATTAAATGTTAATTACTATAAATGATTAGGATAATTAATTTGTGGAATTAATTAAAGACTAATTACTTATTGTAATTAGAAGATGTTTGATCAAAGGTATTTTAATCAAGATGAATATTTAGTGGATGATTAATCAATTTGATTTATAATTAATCAATAGTTGTATAAGCAGGATTTATAGATGGAATAATTAATTTAATTTACTTTAAATTAATTAAAGATAGAAGTGGTCAAATTAATTATAGATTTTGATTTATAAATCATTGCTTATGGATGAAGGTTATTGATATTTTATTTGATGATTGAGAATTCAGATATGAGTAATATCTATGTGCTATGGATGTATGGTTTAAGTATGATAGTATTTTGTTATCTGTTTGGATGATAATATTGATTATCTGTTTATGATGATGATGTGATTATCTATTGTGATATTGTGAGTTATCTATCTGTGTGTTTATTGATAATATTGAATTAAACTGTTAAGACTAAATAGACAACTTGGCCTTAAAAGACACGTTTTGGATTTTCGATGAGACCGGGATCGGGTTTCCACATTTGGAACATCCAAAAACCACATCGATTTCAAATTAACGATAGGTCGTGAATCTGAAGTGGAGATGAAGATTCAGAATGCAATGGTTATTGTCGTTAACTCTGAGGGTGATTCCAAAATGAGTGTAACGAGATAATGCCTTCGGTTTCGTTCGAACCTGGAACGAACTTGTATGGATTGAATGCTTTCAACACATCGTCAGGTGGGCGATGAGCATTCTAAGAAATGTATTCTCTAAAGGCAATCGCAGCCTCAAGCCTCATCAACCGGGAATGGCTAAAATAGGGGAGGTGCAGCAAGGTTAGCTTTATTTTCGGCTGTGTGGGCGGTTGATTGCAACAATTGCCGGGGTTATCTTGTTCGGGACTGTTCAGTAAGGAATGGTTCCGGCCTTGTGTTGCAGGGGGTCGGGAGTGATCCTCGGTACGTTGATCTAGGCCACGTACTATGACGGGCGGTACCGCAGTAGCCCTACCATTGTATGGAATCCACAATCCAATAAGTGCCAACGGTTTTGATTATATTACCCACTTTTGTGGCTAGTAGCTGGAATTTAATGAATATAACAATTTCGGCTATTTTCTATTTACTTGAAAACCCTAGACCTATTATAATATCACTGAATTTCCTATCAAATGTTTTGGTTAGCGTAAGGTAAAAACTTACCCATGTTTATTTGTGGGGAGTCTTACGTGATACCTTTTGTTTTCAAAAGATTTTCAAAATTAAGCAACTTTAACCTGTTACTCACACCAGACCCATGTCTGACCCAGAGTTTATTTTTGTTTTTCATAAACTCTCGGGTACCCAAATTTTTACGGGTAGCCAAGGGATTCAGGTTAGCTTTGACGAATTTTGGAGGAGCAATGGAGCAGGAGGCTTCAGCGTTGTAGATATACATATAGTTCCGCTGTGTTGGCGTCTCTGAGTTGCTTTGTGTATCGAGTTGTATTAACTAGACATGTGTCTATAACTGTCTAGTATGTGATGTATTATCTGTATAACTCTGATTGATGTTGTATATTATGTAAGTACTTATGTGATTACTATAATTTATTCGTTCCGCTGTGAGATTCTGATGTGTTGTTCTTTCTTCTCTATTTTTTCTATTTTCTCACCCCTTTCTTTCTTCAAGACGAAACGGTTTTCTGGTTGTAGGAACCCGGGTCGTTATAGATTGAGTTTAGGGATTTGCATTGCGTTGCTTTGTCAATCAACTGCTGCTTCATTCGTCTACGGCTGCTCCAACTTGTCGAGTTCGAATCGAATAATACTGGTATGTGATTTCCTTTATTTACTCTCATTGATAAGCTTGAACTCGATGCCTTTTTCTACTGATGATGATACGGAAATTTATAGGGATTGATCCCCTTAATTTTTGTTTGAATATTTCATTTGAATTCATCTGTTAATTTTGCTCGGCCATTCGATTTTGCTTGAATACATGTGATTTGTTTAGACTAGTTCAATTCAAGTATTTTTCTGATATGCTTTGCTTGATTATCACGGCTTGTTTGGTTTTTTGATTTTTCATTCTATTTCTGATATTGTTTGATATTCTCTAAGTTGGTTTCGATCTATTCTCCTATGACTTAGGCATCGTAAATATACAAATTTTGTTACCCTCTATTCCATTCGTATGGCCACGACTTTTTCAATTCACGTTATCGGCTTTGACTTCGGCACTATGAATTTTTGTTGACTGTTGTTACATTCTCTTTTGCACTATGACATTGTTTTGACTGCTTGCCTGCATCTGTAGTTGTATCGTGACTCAAGCAAATGCTTCATTTTTGAACGCTTGTAAAATTGCTTGTTGTTTGTTTGTTGAGTCTGCTTTGAAGTTCATTGAACTGGGTTGGTGCACTTGAACTTGCTATTTTAATGTTGAGGCTTTGTTTTTGAGTTTTGAACTAATTGCACTTGTCTGTTTTGATGCTGAAGTCACTGTGTACTGTGTGTTAGCCTTTGTTCCATGCTCTTGTTCATGCCTAAGATGATTCATGCGTGTCACCTTGTATATACATACATATGTATGTGTGTGTATGTATTGTGATGCCTTGTTCTGCTCATTGCCGTTGCATACGAATATACATATTGCTCCACTGTCTTTGAAATATTTGAACTGTTTGTATGTGTGTCACCATGTATATACATACATACACACATATGTATGTGTGCATATATGTGTTGTGCATTTTCATTGGTCTGTTAATGCATATGCATGCTCCATTCATTTTGTATTATTCAGTGCCCTGGTCTTGTTCATTTATCTGGTCTTCATTGTTGCCTTTTGGTTTGCTTGCCTGAGTTATTTTTGTCCACAACTGTTTGTATGTGTATTTCTGGTTTCACTTGAACTTCATCTTGATTTTGGAATTGGTCTGCACTTTGGTTGATGGTCTCCACACACACACACACACACACACACACACACATGCATGTATGTGTGTGTGTATGATTGGCATCAATTTTGGTTTGGTTAAGTATTATGTGTTCATGTACAGTTTGCATTGTCATGTGGCATGTGCTTTTGTGCCATGCCACTAGCCTGAACACTTGAACTATTTGGTGCACCGCTTCGAACAGTTTGAAATTTGTCATTGTTCTATTTGAAGTCTGACGAACTGTTTTTGCGTATGAACTTCAAGTGCTTTCTATCCTGAGTTTTGGAGTCTGATTCAATTATAAGTTTGTCCTGAGTTTGGTTTCACATGTTTTCATGTTTGTTCAACTATTGAAATTGAGCATGGTTATGTTGATTTGGTCGAGACTCATATGCACTTGAGTTTGAATGGTTGAGTTGTTTTTATTTCATATTGCTTCATGATTTCACCATTGAGTCTGTTCTCATGTGTACACATTGAATTTTTTAACGAGGCTTGTTTTATGTTGGTTTTGGATTCATGTTGCATGAAAACTTATACTCGACAATTTTTTGATATTTTGCATTGCACCTGAGTTAAATCCAGCTTATGTCTCGGATTTGACCTTGTTCTCACCTATTCTTTCAATTTTATCAAGTGTACATCGGTGTGCGCGGCCTTGTGGCATGTATAGTGATACACTGTGCATGTCATAAGTTGTTCGTGTATGAATGGACTCAAACGAAAATGATGGCGAACAACCCAAATAACGAGGCAAATAATATTTTCAAAAACATACATTTTATTTTACACTGCAAAAATATTTATTTTTCAATTTTTACGACGTTAGTGTTTATTTTGCAGATAATTCAGATGCTGGATTCAATCTGGAATAAATTTGAAGATAAAATACAAGTGAATGAGTGATATGTAGTGAAGTGGACATTGTAAAGTGAACTTTGTGATGTAATCGAAATTGTATTGTAATTTAAAATGTTTATATGTAGTGAGAGCTCAAATTTGTACTATTCAAAATTGTAATAAAATATTTGTTTGAATTTTAAATTCTGTGTTATTTATTTTACTCAACAAATATTTATTTAATTACGTGAAAAATAAAATAGTACAATAAATACATTTAAATGAATTATATATGTTTATTTCCATTAAACAAATATCATATACTTGCATATTCAATACTTAAGTAGCTTAATCATGCTTTGTTTTTTCTTGTTTATGTAAAGTAATTGATACTATACTTAGTTCTAAGAGCTAGTTGGCTTGTCTATCTATGAGAGTTAAGAACGATGTCCGAGTAGGAGTTGGAAGGAATAGTGATCAAACCTATCGGGTTCACTCTTGATCGAGGGATAGTAAGTTGAGAAGGTTAGAAACTTGATAAGTATACGAAACTTAATTTTCATAAGTAATCGTTTTTAAAACTAGATAGGTAATTAGTCGACTATCGAACTTGACCAATTAACTTAGGAAGTATCTAAAAGCCTCACGACTTCATCTGGCTTGAGAACTCTCTACGAGGGCTCACTAGTATGAAATGTCTCTAATTTTAAGAACGTATATGTACGAGATTCCCTAGGGAGAATTCCTTTATATCATTCACTTATTTCTGAAAGAACTGGAATTAAGTTAGCCGAAAATTCATCGATTTAGTTTTGAAGTGTTTGGGATCGGATAAGCATGCTTATGTATTACTTACCAAAAATCAATTCAAAACTAGTATATGAGTCTATGTTTTCGAAGCGGTTGTGAAGCAGAATGTTATAGAGTTGTACTGTCCATCCTAGGTTAATTCCAAGGAAGAGGTCAGCAATAACATTTTAGACTAATGTTATCAAGTTGAATATCCTAAGGTTCAATCCAAGGGGGAGATTAGCGTTAGGATTCATCGAAAGACTTGTGATGTGATCAATGGAGAGATTTGTGATCGGTTCGAGTGATAAAGACTCGTGTGAGAGATGCTAGACGTGACTTCACCACCGAAAATGATAGAAAATAGAGTAGGCCTCAAGCTAATGGGTATGGCTAACCTGAAAGGGTTTATCAACTCCACATATGGAAATGCTATCGATGTTGCTACCAGGAGTTGGTGATATTCGGTTCCACGTGCTTAGGCATTGGCCAACTATGTTTCTTTTAATTAGTATATATTACCTAAATATATACGATGCTTGAAAGGTAGTTTTTGACTCTCGTGCGAGAAATCGACTTTTGGTTTTTATCGAGGATACTTCCACAGAAAATCCATAGAATGTACCACAGCAGTTTTAGATGTACTTATCATATTGTTATGTTATGAGATGCAAGCAGCATAGCTATTTTCTGATATATTATATAACCTAAACACTATATATCGCTTTATTTACTTCTCAGATGGTTTGGTTTCTTTCAAGGAAAAACCATAACAGTGATTCATACGGTCTCATAAGTTACTGTTGTATGGACGCATATATGTTGGGTTTCTCATACCAGACTTATGTCTGACAAATAGTTTTTATTTTACCTAAATTCCTGATGTACTCTTTCTAGTAGGCTAAGTTAAGCATGTATGATTTTGGATGTTATAATCGATACTACAAAATTCCTAAGCGGAGCCTAAAGTAACATTGTGTGTGTGCATATATATATATATATATATATATATATATATATATGCATATGTAACTTTGTGGAGATCAATTCTACAATATAATTAGTAGGAGTTTGAAAAAAAAATTAAAAGCTTTCAAAACACATAATTTGATGGGTTGAGAATTTTCATTAAAATTACACTACGTCGGTTTTCACGTATTCTATAACCAACTACAACCGCTGTGAAAAAAACTTACAAGTAAGGATTATGATAACACTTGAAATACAGGGCCGTTCAAAACTAGTTGAAGCCGACAGAAAGTATACTCCCAAGCGAAGCCTGAATAATGGTTTGCATCAGTATGAAACTAGAATGTGTTCAACTAAGATAAGCATGCAAATAATATATCGTTGGTTATCAAACGATAAAATACCACTTGAAAGAAACCAAAGAAAAATGATTACTACAATTAGATTATTTGAATACAATCATAGACTACAATATTGAAGCTAACAACCAAATTTTATCCGGGACATATATTTCCATAGCCTTCAGCAAACAAAGATGACTCGGCAAACAAAGTACATTGTACGCAAAGTTATAATTACTCATCCGAGCAAATAGTTACAATAATATAGTGGAAATTAGCCACAAGGGCCTCTTTAGCAAGTGCAATTAGTTTCTAGGACACACAATTGAAATAATTACTTTTAAGGACAAAATCCAAAATAATTAGTTTTTAATGCCTAAGAACCTATGAAATTATGTCCTTGAGAGTAATTGTTCTGCTATTTTGCCCTTAACAGTAATTATTCTGCTGACTTTGGCCTTGAAATTAATTTATATGGACATGTGTCCTAGAAACTAATTGGACTGCAAAGTTTGTCCTTCTAGTGAAATGCCCCTACAATATATTGTCGAGATTAAAACTAAGCTATCTTATCTAATAGTTGGTTTGAAAGGGCAATCTTTTGGTTCGACCGTGAACTTTCCAAAATACTCTTCACTCATATATAATACAAGTATTATATGTATTATTCTCCTTACAAGCACCTAAAATAAAAAATGATTGTTGTTATTTCTATCATATTATTTCTACATTAGACTCGAATAATTTATACTAAGTTAAAACTTGAATATTTCAATAAATATATTTCAAAGTTTGCGTGTTCGTTGAAACAAGAATAGGTCAAATATGCGCATTAGATAATAAAAGATTCTTCTAAATAATTCAACACATCTTTATTAAAAGTTATAATACGTTTAGTTTCACACATTTTTTGCATCAACGTGAACTATCAAAAATGCCACTCTATTTTAATATCAATTAAAATTTGGATGTAACTTCTTCTACAAGTTCAAAATTCTCCCCTACAAACATTACAAAAATTTTAAATATCATTTAAATATAGGATCTAACAAATAAACCTCTGCAAATATTATCAAATTTTAGTATCGCTTGAATATAGGATCTAATAAATAAACTTTGTTTTACAATTTAGAACTTTTCATCTACAAATATTATCAAATCTTAATAACACTTTTAAAAAAAATCTGACAAATAAACCACCTTTTTATAAACTATTAGAAACAAAAATTCAAATAACAATAAATTAGATATTACAATTAAGAAATAAAAACAAAAGCTTACTACACATGATTTTGACATAAAAATATGACTTAACTTTTGTACAAATCATTTCTCTTAAATATATTAAACACATTCAATTTCTAAAAAAACAATTCACGTGTTAAATATGTACCATCGTCACGCAACGCTTGTTTGGATAATTCGTTCGAAATATATCATGTTTTATTAATATGTTGCTTAACTAATTTACATAAAAATACTGTTGGTTATTAATTTGTAATTAGAACGGTGACCACCAAACCCATACTTTCATAGAGGGCTGTCAACAGATAC
The DNA here is from genome assembly GCA_030765085.1 of Allium cepa. Lineage (NCBI taxonomy): Eukaryota > Viridiplantae > Streptophyta > Magnoliopsida > Asparagales > Amaryllidaceae > Allium > Allium cepa. Next base: position 34,393,687 of record CM060929.1, read on the forward strand.
TTTCGGATACGGATAGTGCCATATCCATATCCATATTCAAAATCATTTTCGAATATCGGATATCCGTATCCGCTAAATTTTCGGATATCGAATATCCGTATCCTTTTAATTTTTGGATAAGGACGGATATTAGATATTTATCTGCTCCGCCCATAATCAATAAATTTAAGTATAAATGAGAAGGTTTGGATCAACATAAAGCAGTTTTTGTACTAATGTTCATAAAAAAATCAAGGAATAAAAAAAGTGATGATAATGTTATAGAATAAAGAAAATAGGAAACCATTAGAGAGAGAGGCAGAAGACATATTCTTTATTCCTGAGAATTGATTATTTATTTACATTACATTAGCACCTTTATATAGAGGCCTAGGAGCTTGGGGTAGAACTAATCCCACGATGTGGGACTAAATACAAAACAGTATATAGCATATTCACTATTTATATTTACATATATTATAACACTCCCCCTTGAATATGCGTCTTCAAAATCTTAAATCCTCTGATAACTAGAAATTGTCCGTTTCGAAACCTGTATGATGATTGCTCCCCCTCATTATTATCTTGCTTGCATTTATCCATTCAGTCGATATAGATATTGTCCATTGCCTCATTAAAAACCTCTGTAAGGAAAACCCAATGGGAAAAACCTTGAAAGAGGAAAAGAGTGCAACTTGTGAAATTATAGATATCATACTAAAAATGATGTTCCTTCTAAGGGTTTGATACTTCGGGATCAAAATAATGCCTCATTAAACCCTTACTAAGAAAAACCCAATGGGAAAAATCTTCGTGAAGGAAAGAGAGTACAATGACATATTTTATTTTCTTATTTCTTTAAATGAAGCTTGATACTTCTGGATCAAACTAATGCCTCATTAAAATCCTACTACGTAAAACCCTATGGGAAAAATCTTAGTGAAGGAAAAAGAGTACAATATAGTATGTCATATTTCAATAATTTATTGCATCAGATAGAGTTTGATACTTCTGGATCAATTTAATATGTCAGTAAAAACCTTACAAAGGAAAACCCGATGGGAAAAATCTTAGTCAAGGATAAAAATATAATTTAACTTAAATAACATATTTGAGATGTTATTTCTTGAAAAGACGTTTGATTCTTCTAGATCAAGATAATGCCTCGTTAAAACCTTAGTAAGAAAAACCCAGTGGGAAAAATCTTAAATAAGGGAAAAGAGTACATTGTAACTTATTTTCAAATGTTACTGGGGAGTTGATACTTCTGGATCAAGATAATGCCTCATTAAAACCTTACTAATAAAAACCCAATAGGAAAAATCTTAGTTAAGGAAAAAGAGTGCATTATAAAATACTTATGGATGCTCCCCCTGATTTTAAATTTTCCTTTGAATTCATATTCGTCTTTCGATAACTCAATTTGGTTATAGATACTTCTGAATCCATAAATATGTATCTCATTAATAATATAATTTATTAATAGTTTCCTTCGATACAACCAAATTTTCTAAGATTGTTTCTTCCAAATATGGTTTGCATTTTATGCATTTGTATGCTACTTTTATGAAAAACATTTCATGTGCTTTCATTTTTATGCTTCAAATTAGTTTTGCGCATTGCAAATATACATCTTTCATGAATATTAAAAATTTCATTACAACATTACTAGAAAGCAGGAAGCAATCTACTCATCTTGATGTATCAAGATTTTCATTACAACAATACTTAGAAGAAATTTGTAATCTACACTTCATGTCTTTTTCATTCTTTATAACTACAAAAGTTATATATATTCTTCAGAAGATTGTATACTTTAATAAGTATTTGCATATCGCAACTATCACTTCAATGGATATTAAGTGTTTCATTACAACGATACTTAAAAATAGGAAGTAATCTACTCATCATGAATTATATCAAGATTTTCATTACAACAATACTTAAAAGTAGGTTGAAATTTACTCTCCTTATTCTTTGCATTCTTTATAACAATGAAAGTTATTTATATTCTTCGGGAATTTGTATACTTTCATTATTTAATATGATTTTAAACCACATTTATACCTTTGGGGTATATTAAGCATTTCAAGTACTTTTGGTACTTTGCGGACTACAAGTTCAGATTTCTTATTAAGGAGAATTTCATGATGGCCAATCATGTTTTTCTCTAATCCAGGATCTTTAATCCATTTATAAACATAAGCGCTTTATTATTTATAAATTTATTATTGATGATTATTTCTTGTCAGTTCTAGACATGATTTATTGAGATCTCTTTAATTATCATGTTTTAGGTACCTTACCCACTTCTAGGGTTATTTGAGAATCATGTCATGGATCTCTTTCAGAGCATCCTTAAATGTTTCTTCAAGAACACTCACCTCCTTTATTTGGCATCTTTATTACTTACTCCAAAAATATTTTGAACTGACTTTTGAACCATATTTCAAATGTGGTTTACAAATTTTGATCCTTCAGGGATTCAAATCTATATTGGAGAAAGTCTACTAGGGATAATATTGATAATATTTTGCATCATTGTATATTTTAATAAATATTTAACACTGATGATCAAAATGAGCTTGTATCCCTTTATCCTCCCCCTCAATGTTGACAAACATTGTCACATTAAATAATAATCATTTTTGGACTCTCATTTTGATCCATTATGATTTTGCTACTAGCAAATACATAATACATGTTAATAATAGGAGGATAATTCTTTTATAAGATGCATTCAATTGATATTGATTATTAGAGTTTGTTCTCATTCATTGATCTAAGCAATTGGAGGAATTTACTTATTGTGTAGATCATTTGAATACATACATGACTTCAGGTCATTCAACATTTATGTTGATTTAATTTTAAATCACTAAATAATGTCTATGCATAATCTATGAGATGAGCTTATAACAAACTTCAGGTTGTTAGCTAAATATTTACATATATGGATGTATACGTGCGTCCACGTATCACATATATATTATAAAATTTTCATATTCTTTCTCATTTGAATTAGTGATTTTTAGAACAAACTATTACAAGGATCCAAACTATTAATTTCTATTTATAAATCAATGTCAATACAAACCTGTCAAAACATCATGATAATTTTCAATACATTTGGTTTAAAACCATATCGAATTTCTGGTTCAAATAAAATATACACACAACTTCAAGTTGTTAAGTTTTATTCCTCAATTATATCTCAAATATCAGTTTTGAACCTAATTATGATTACTTATCAAGGAATAATTTTTAATTGCGTATAGACATTTCTACACATCTCTATTGAGAGTTCTATAAAAAAAAATTACAGCAAAAATAATAATAGTATCTTCTGGATACTTGGAATGTTACAGATACAGATTTCCTCGAGACCGTATGTATAGCTCTCAAACTTTTAGGATCTAATCTAAACTAAATTAGGATCCTTTATAATCAAATTTCTATGCATTTATTTGGTTTAATAAAATTACCAAACATATAAGCAAATCTCTTCTAGAGATATGTTATCATTTCCTAATTTATTAGTCTCTTTTAGGGATATTTTATTATCACTACTTCTGGAGTGAATTTATCTTTTCTAAAGATATATATATGTACTATTGGAATGTCATATCAATGTACAATGTTTCTATTTGTAGAAATTACATAATTACTACCTTTACAATAACATAAAACATCCTTATTGGAAAAAAAAAATGTTGTAACTATCTTTGAAATGACATATCAGACTTTAAATACAGTAACAAAATTAAATGCACCAAATGAAAGTAAGATGCGAAAGATAAAACCACTACTTCTGGAGTGTAACATTGGTATACAATATCATTTTTTCTCTCGATAAATTATTGTTATTACTCAAAAAAAAATTATATCATTATTCCTTCGGGGAATATAGTGTTTCCTTTTAAGGAATTGCAATGTAACAAAAATAAAATTTCTATAACATCTCTTCTGGGATGTTATATTTTGCAATATAAATATAAATAAATCTCTAAAACATCTTTTCAAGAGATTAATACACACACATCCAATCATGTTTGATATATCATATAACATAATATCTTCAGGATATTTGGTTAATATAATATAAATATGAAGATATAAGGTAAGCTATAACTCATTTGGAGATTTTTGTAATCTCTTGAATGCAGCATTATTATCTCATATGATAATATATTATTTTCCTTTAACTTCTTCAAGAAGTACAACCTTATCATTTTACACAATTTCAATAGAGCTTCGAGCTTCTAATTCATGAAGTTCAAGTTCACTAATTTATTATGAACTTCGGGTTCTCAAATTTTGTGTAAACTGCCTTTTTTTAGAAGCTTGTACATTTTGACAAATTAAAAAAAAATACTGACAAGAATTCGAGCTTGTAAAGTTTGTCATAAAATCTTTTCATAATTCCAGACTTCAGGCCTTGGACTTTGAGTTATACAACTTCTATTAAAATAATTCCTTTGAGTTGTTAAACCTATTTTTTTTCTGTTATAACAGACATTACTTATCAAAATAAGTAAATCAAATAGTAAATCATACGTCTATTCTTATTCCAAATACAAACATACAACGTTATTTAATTTACAATAATCAATGCATTTAATGCATTTATGACAATAAATGATTTAATTTATTACCATAACACTTGCAATTAATTCATTTGTGATAAAAATAACTACAATTAACCTTTATGTCGTTCAGGATATAACATAGCAAAATAATTTCATTACAAATATATGAACTAATTGAACAAACAGTACTCAAAGTAACACAATTTCAAGTCAAATATAGGTTCAATATTACTCAATAATAAAATTAAAATGAATATCTTAAAGCGAAACTTTATTTCCTAATAATCAGAATTTCTAAATAAACAAAATTATCTCAGATCTATCCATATTATTCATAATCATAAATAACTATAAATCTCAGATCCAAATTATTACTATTTTCATAAGAAAACTAATTTCATAATTCTTTACCAAATATATCAAAACAAACATGTAAATCTTCAAATCAACACAAGTTATTTTAGAAATTTAGGAAATTAAGATTATTTCAGATCTATTATATTTGATCTATTATATTTTACCTTTTGAAAAGCGATTGGATGCATGGAAGAAGGAAAAAAATAGGAAATAAACTTCCTATTAGAATGCCTTATTTTTAATTAAAAAGAAAGAGAGTAGAAGAGTAGATATGTTTCTATATATTTATTTGGTTTAGTAAAAACACCAAATATATCAACAAATCTCTTCTGGAGATTTTTTATTATTATTATATTATTTTCACTACTTCTGGAGTGAACAAGTTTCTACATATTTATTTGATTTAGTAGTTAATACCATTGGCAAATATTTTTAGAACTTCAGGTTCCAATTTTACTTTAAAAAAGTCTTTATTTAGTACTTTAGATTCTAAATGGTACAAATTGATTTTCATTATCAAACTTCAGGTTTGATTGAAATTGAAATTTACCATAATCTGAATTAGATTTTCTAATAATTCAAAGCTTCACATCTCAAATTTATATATTTGAGTTTTGATATATAATCCTTTTTTTAGTTAGAACTTCTGGTTCTTTATTTTGAGGAAACTTGTAATTTACTCATTTATGAAAACTGCAGGTTCTCAATTATTATTTCCTTTTCCCTTTTTTTTTAAAGGAAACATTGGAAGATATTAAGCTTATCATGTAAGCTTTTACTAATGTTTCCATTCACTTAATACGATCTTCTAGATACGTATTATATTTATATTTGTTTCTCTTAGAAACAATAAAATATTTCTTCTGGAAATATAAATCATATATCAAAATAATTTCCAAAGTCTTCATTCAAATCTAAATCAAATCAAAAGGTTTTCAACATGAAAACCCCATTTACCAACCATGTTTGATTTCTCAAATCCATGTCCAAACTAAATACAATCAAATTCAAAAAATTTGCTTTAGTCAACAATATCAAATTTTGTCAAGTTCAAATTTGCATTCCAAAATGAATGAACTAAAAAAACATAAAAATAAGTATGATATTGAGATCTACAAATAATAAGATCATAAAATAGAAGAAAAAAAATTAGATCTGAAATATAATAACTAATAAAATAAGAATCAGATCTCAAAGTTTAGATCTATATAAGATCTAAAATTATAAGACTAATATAATAAAATTTAAAAAAATAAGACAACATATTCAGATCTGAAGAAGTAGATTTAGAATGGAATGAGATATAAAAAAATGATTTGAAAGTTTAAATCATCAGAAAAATGACTTACCGTTATGAGATCTATAATTGCATCTGGAAAAGAATAGATATGATTACATGAATTATCACAATTGTAGATCCATAACATATTTTTTTATAGATCGTGCTGATAACGTGTTATAGAATAAAGAAAATAGGAAGCCATTAGAGAGAGAGGCAGAAGACCTATTCTTTATTCCTGAGAATCGATTATCTATTTACATTACATTAGCACCTTTATATAGAGGCCTAGGAGCTTGGGGTAGAACTAATCCCACGATGTGGAACTAAATACAAAATAGTATATAGCATATTCACTATTTATATTTACATATATTATAACAGATAAAACATTGTTTTATACCAATATCAGTATGTGTATCTAAAAATATTCGAAAATTAAACACTAAAACTGTCTGTTTTCACTAAAAATAGGCAAAAAAAACATATCGTAGTAACATCCAATGATTATGAAATAATTGAAAAATCATATACTAACCATCAATTAATCAAACGGGGATTTTTCAGATACGGATATCATGGTAACCATATCTGTATCCACTTTTCGGATAACGGATATTTTTTATATTTTCGAATACAGACGACAGCCCTACTTTCATAGTGTTAACTCCTATTTCTGAAGCGGCCTAAAACTTACGCGACCTAACGACCTAAGAGTGCTAATGACCTAAAAGTGAGCGACCTAACTACAGCAGCGACCCACGACCTATAGGAAGTTGCAACCTAACGACTCAATTAGTAAGCGACCTATCGAGCTCAATGGTCTAGTTCGTGACTTAACAATTCATAACGGGCCACGACCTAAGCGGGTGAGCGACCTAACTATGGAACGGTTCTAGCGACCTAACTACCCACCGACCTAAGTGGATAAACGACCTAACAACTTAAGAGGATCAGCGACCTAAAGGTTCCTGTAACTTCACGACCTAAAGCATATGCGACCTAAGCAATGCCACAGCCTAGCGACCTAAGAACGAAGTGGTCTCAGCGACCTAAATCTCAGTTGACTTACGACCTACAATGAGTCGTACACGACCTATTAACTCGCTCAGAAAAGAACCAAATGCAATCAAGATAAGTCAGATCCCATCTCTTAGGTCGCTGCCGACCTAATAACTTATTCAGGGCAAGTTCCAATATAGCTGGTAAAGGTGATCCCCTATGTCGTCGCCGACCTATGACCTACGACCTACCTTAGGCCGTATACGACCTACCACTTGGTGATAAAATTCTGCCCAAAGTATTCCCTATAAATACAGCCCTAACTCCAACTAGCAAAGGACTTTTTGGCCAATCTCTTCAAGCGCCAATACTCTGCTGAATTCTCGACTCACTCGACATTTCAAGTTCGAAAGGCATCACAACTCACTTCGAGGGAAAATCTAACGCAATCAACATGAATTCGGAAGATTATTCTCCATCAAAGTTCTAGTTGTTTGTCTCATCAGAATTGTAATTGTAGATTGTTGTAAAGTTGTAACCAAATTCAGTAATAAAGAGAGCTAAAGTGGACGTAGACTTTCCCTAAGCCGAACCACTATAAAAACTGTTGTCTTTTCTGCTTTTTCTGTGATTTCTCTACTTGTTCTTTAGTTCCCGTGTTCACGGGTGGTGCTTTCGCTCAACTTCAATCTACACCGGGGTGTTAGCATCTGATTTTTACGTTAACATTTTTGGTGCTTTCACTGAGAACCCAACTCAGGAAACTCCACTATTGCTCCGCGAAGAACTGTTGAAAGGATTTCTTTTAAAACCAGAAGTTTGTTGGAAATAATGGCTCCTGGGAGAAAATGAAGTTCTGTAAGATCCGATAATGTTCAAGAGAATACTGCTACCTCTCCTCCTTCAAGTCAAGCGGCTCCAACTGTTGGAGTTACACGGGCAGAGTTGGACGCCGTAGTTTTGGGATTGAATCAATAATTGAATGCTCAGAATGCGCAATTGGAAGCCTAGAATGCCCAGAATGCCCTGATCTTGAGTAAGTTGAATGATCTACTAGGAGCAAATCGTCAACCGGTTAATAATGGTGGGAACCCTACTGCGGGAGTTCAGGATGTTGTAGGGAACATTTCTCAAAGAGCCGCAGACCCTATAGAAAGGACTCCTCTTCAAGCTGGGGGATCAGGGCCGCAGCCGACCCTCCGTGAACGATTGTCAAGGCAGAATTCAGAGAGAGTGGCTGATGTGTACCCTCCAGAGCCTCTGAATGATGAAGAGTATTTTTCGGGGATGGTTCGTCAAATCATGAAAGAAAGTATGCGAAGAGATGAAGATGAGAAAGAGTGGGGATTTGCTCCAAGCAAAACTCCATTTATTGAAAAAATCTTGAAGGCAGAGTTCCCAAGGAAATTCGTTCCCCCTACTATCCCGGCTTACAAGGGGACGAGTGATCCAAACGAGTTTCTGTATAAATACGACTGGCATATGACAGGTGCCAGGGCGTCTGATGAAATTAAATGTCGATACTTCCCGGTTTATCTAGAAGGTGTAGCTCTATTGTGGTTTACAAAACTGCCGGTCAGGTCCATCGATCAATTCTCCGATCTGACCAGGAAATTCAAGGAGCAATTTCGATTGTATGCTTCTAAAGAAAAGGATATAATGTCGCTATCAAGTCTAGAGAAAAATCCGAGAGAATCCATCAGATCATTTTTGAATCGCTTTAACATAGCATTGGCCGAGGTAGATAATGCTGAGCCACGCATGGTCCTAACATACTTAATGAGGGCGATTGACAAATCGAGTGAATTTGGAAAATGGTTGAAAATGAAAGAACCAAACTCACTTGACAAATTCTACAAGAAAGCGGATGAATTCATGCGCTTGGAAAGCCTTCAAACACCGGCTAAAGTGGTATCAGCAGAAGCCGGGGACAATGGTGCTCCTTCGAACAAGAAAGAGCCTAGCACTCAGAAGAGGGGAAACGATGGTGGAAAGAAACAAGGAGACTCTAAGAAAGGCCGTTCTTTCAATTTCACACCCTTGACTGATACCCCTGAAAACATCTACTTTGCAACCAAAGATGATGTCAATTATCCGACACCACCTAAAATGATAGTTGCGGTTAAGATGGAAAAAAGTGGAAGGTTCTGTCGGTTCCACAACCAGCCCGGCCATGACACAACCGAATGCCGCCAGTTGAAAGAGGTAATTGAACAACTCTTGAAGGAAAACAAACTCCAGCAGTATGTGAAAAGGAACAGAAATGCCCCAGCTTCATCAACTCAAGGACAACAAGTTCCCGCTCACCGTCCTGGCTCAAGTGAGAAGGTCGTGGAACATGAATCGGAAAGGCCTGTCATCAATATAATAACTGGAGGACATCACCCAGCAGGTAAAAGCTGGGGCGAGATGGAAAGGTATGCCCGGGCCTTGAAGCATGTACCAGCTGAAGAGAATGTTTTTGTTTTAGAGAATGATGCGCCTTTAAAGCAACAAAAGACTTCCACAGATGATATTGTGTTCACTGCCAGGGATTCTTTGGGTATCGAAGCTCCGACCATAGATCCTTTGGTCATATCCGCTGGTATTGGGCCAGCAACTGTGAGAAGAGTTCTAGTTGATTGTGGAGCTTCATGCAACATCCTCTTCAAGAAGACCTTTGATCAAATGAAAATTCCAATGGCTGACGTTCAAGCTTCTTCACTTAAGATCGCTGGGTTTGCTGGAGAACCCAAACAGCCCATTGGGACCATAGATTTGTTTGTAGAACTCGCAAAGGGACTGAGGAAGGTGGTTCGAAAACAAACCTTTATAATTGTTGAAGAATTCTCTGCCTACAACGCCTTTTTAGGCCAACCAACTCTTGCTGCATTCAAAGCTGTTCTTGCCCCATGGTGCTTGACTCTAAAATTCCCCACAGATAACGGGGTTGGTGTGATTAAGGGAGACCAAGATGCGGGGCGAGAATGTTATTTTGCAAAATTGCGAGAATCCAGGAAGAGAGAGATGGGAAAAGGTGTGGCGATTCCAGTCCGCATCAAAGAACCAACCTTGTAGCAATTACAGGGTGGACCCTGCAATGGTGAATGTAGTGGGGCACGAAGAGAGATGGATCCAAGGAAAACCAGTGCAGGGGAGAATAGAGTGGTACCAGTAGAGGTAACAGTACCGGTGCCTGTTGACCCAAAGGACCCAAACAAAGTGCTTAATGTGGGTTCACAACTCAATCCGACAGTTCAGAATGTTCTGATTTCATTTTTGAAGGCTAATTTGGATGTATTCGCTTGGACTCATGCTGACATGTGCGGAATATCCCCAGAGATTGCAGTACACACTCTAAATATTGATCCAAAATTTACACCTGTGAAACAGAAAACAAGAACTCAGGGTCCTGAGAGGACGGCAGCATTGAAAGAAGAAGTTGATCGGCTCATGGAGAACGGGTTCATTAGAGAATCTACTTATCCAAATTGGGTCTCAAATCCAGTGCCGGTTAAGAAAGCTAACGGAAAGTGGAGAGTGTGCATTGATTTTTCAGATCTGAACAAAGCCTGCCCCAAAGACTGTTTCCCGCTGCCCAGGATCGATCAGTTGGTGGATGGCACGGCAGGACATGAATTGTTATCTTTTATGGATGCATACTCCGGATATAACCAGATTATGATGCATGAGCCAGATCAAGAGGATACGAGCTTCATCACAGATGTTGGACTCTACTGCTACAAGGTCATGCCTTTTGGACTCAAGAATGCAGGGGCAACTTACCAAAGGCTTGTCAATGCCATGTTTAAACCACAGATTGGTAAGACAATGGAAGTTTATGTTGATGACATGCTAGTAAAGTCTAAAAAAGCGGTGGACCATATGGATCACTTGGCAGAAATGTTTGCAGTACTCCGCAAGTACAGAATGAAGCTTAATCCCCTGAAATGTTCATTTGGAGTGGAGTCCGGAAAGTTTTTGGGCTTCATTGTGAGCGCTAGGGGCATTGAAGCCAATCCAGCTCAAATCACTGCCCTGAGAGAGGTCAAGGCTCCTAGAACGAAGAAGGAACTGCAAAGTCTCAATGGAAAGGTTGCTGCTCTGAGTCGGTTCATTTCCAAAGCCACTGACAAATGCATTCCATTCTTTGATGCTCTGAGGAAAGGAAAGAAAAACTTTGAGTGGACTCCTGAATGTCAGAAAGCATTTGATGAGTTGATTCGTCATATGGAAGTGCCTCCGATACTTTCAAAGCCAGACAGTTGTGAAGATCTCTTCGTATATTTGGCAATTTCGTCTCATGCTCTCAGTGCAGTGTTGGTACGGGAAGACGCAAGGATTCAACGCCCAGTCTATTATATTAGCAAAAGATTCACTGGGGCATAGATGAACTATTCAAGATTAGAAAAGCTCGCCTATTGTTTGTTGATCGCATCAAGAAAATTAAGGCCGTATTTCCAAGCTCATCCCATCAAAGTCCTCACTGATCAACCTCTAAAGCAAGTCCTATTCCGTCCTGAGACTTCGGGCCGTCTTTTGAAATGGAATATTGAACTCAGCCAATATGACATCACTTACCATCCCCGAAAAGCAATCAGTGGACAAGCTTTGGCAGATTTCATCACAGAATGTACGGATAAGGGTGATAGTGAGGAAGAAGTCATTGATAGCATCCCAATCCAATGGAAATTGTATGTCGATGGCGCAAGGAATGATTACTGTTCTGGAGCAGGGGTTGTCCTTGAAACCCCAGAAGGGCGATCGCTATGTTATGCACTGAGACTAGAATTCCCTTCGACAAATAATGAAGCTGAATATGAATCTCTCATTGCTGGTTTAAGGATCGCTAAAGAACTAAACATCAAGGCATTACAGATCTGCAGTGATTCTCAACTTATTGTTTGTCAAGTCAAGAAGGAATTTTAAGCTAAAGGAGGGAATTTACCAGCTTATTTATCTAAAGCCTGGGGGCTTCTTCAAGATTTTGACCGTTATTCGATAAACCATATCCCCCGAGAAGAAAATATGAAGGCGGATTCTCTCGCGAAGTATTCAAGTACTGGTGAAGCTCAACTATTGGGGTTAGTTCCCGTCGAAGTCTTGTCAGCTCCAAGCACAATTGAAATGGATGTTGATTGGATTATGAATGTATCCCAAGAGCAAGAATCATGGATGACTCCGATACTAAAATATCTACTCGATGGTTCTCTGTCAGAAAATTCAAAAGAACGGCAAAAGCTTATGAGGAAAGCCTCCAGATATATAGTTCAAGATGGTCGTTTGTACAGACGAGGATTTTCAATGCCATTACTCCGATGTGTGACAAAGGAAGAAGCTAAGACAATTCTAACTGAAGTACGCGGAGGGGAATGTGGGGATAATACAGGTGGTCAAACTTTAGCAAAGAAAATCCTCCGTTATGGATACTTTTGGCCAAAAATTAATCAGGATGCTGCTGACTATTCCCGAAAGTGTGATAAATGCCAGAGTTTCGCTAAAATTCCTAGAGCACCTTCCACTGAGCTAACACAAATGGTCAGTCCATGGCCGTTTGCCATATGGGGAATAGATCTCATTGGGACTTTGCCAACTGCCAAATCAGGGATTAAATATGCTATCGTTGCTGTTGATTATTTTACTAAATGGGCTGAGGCCGAACCATTGGCCACTATTACCTCTAAGAAAATGATAAGTTTTGTGACTAAAAATATCATTTGCAGGTATGGTGTGCCTCAGAAGATAATCACAGACAATGGTACTCAGTTTGAAAGCGAGGAGTTCCAAGATTTTTGCAAACGGTTCAAGATCCGAAAAAGCTTCTCAGCAGTGGCTCATCCGCAGGCAAACGGGCAAGTGGAAGCAGTAAACAAAATCATCAAATCAACCATCAAAAAGCAGCTGGAAAAAGCAAAAGGTGGTTGGGTCGACAAGTTACCGCTTGCACTATGGGCATACAGGACCACTCATAAAACTGTGACTGGGCATACTCCATTTTCATTGGCATACGGATCAGAAGCGATGATTCCAGTGAAAACTGAAGTCCCCTCACACAGAAGGATCCATTTTGATCAAAGTGAGAATGAAAAATTGCAACTGGAAGCACTTGACCTTCTCGATGATAGAAGAGAAGAGGCAAGGCTTAGAATTGCAGCTCACTAGCAAAGAATAGCCAGGCACTTCAATTCCAAAGTTCGTCAGCGCAGCTTTGAAGTTGGAGACTTAGTCCTGAAGAGAATTATGACAGCCATAGGTGTGTTTGGGCCAAACTGGGAAGGATCATATGTTATTGGCGCAAAGCTTCTTGATGGCACATTCAAACTCACAACTGTCGAAGGAGAACCAATCCCAAGAGCTTGGAACAGCAATCATTTGCGTCCCTATTTTACTTGAAAACATTGCTGAAATGTTGTAAAAGAATTATGAATATATGATTCTTGTATTGAAAGCAGTTGTAAAGCAAGTGAATAATGAAAAGCTATAAAGTGGCTGTAGGCCCAACTTTTGTCCGAACCACTATAAATCTTGTGTTCTCTACTATTATAAACTGCTTTGTTTTATTTCGACATATAAAATACATTAATTGTGTCATTAAAATGTCGATTTAATAATGCAAGTCATAAAAGCAAAGCTTACCCATCGCAAGACTAAACGATCTCCGACATCATTCAGCAAGCAAACACTAAGCCATTCAAAATTTCCACACTCAAATCCTACAACAGAAGTGCTTCGAACAAAAGTTAGCAATGTGGATGGAAGTGGACCATTTCTAACTAACTGCAAATGTTTGAACAAACAAACAACCAGTTAAATAGCCTGTGTCCACCACCACCAACTCGCTTAACTATGAAGTACATTTCTTTAGATAAGGGAAATTATTGGCAACTAAAAAGTGATGACACTTGCAAAAGACAACGGGGATCGCCAACATGAATAGAAGGCAAAGAGACATGGGCGAGCAAGCATCAATCAGCAAAAGACCTCTTCGGAGGCACAAGCCCTCTTCGGAGGCACAACTCTTTGGAGGATAAAGACCTCGAGCGGGCCTAGCCAGAAAAAGAGAGATCTTTCTTGATACAAAGTTGCGGAATGATTGGTCGATACACTCCCGTGAATCTGTCCAACCGAGAGAAAGAAACTCCAAACTTCCAGGCAAAAGCCCTACTCAGAGGCACACGTTTCACCGAGATTGAAATAAAACTTCCAGGTGTTGAAACATGAAAAGCCCTCTTCGGAGGCCCATTTCACCACAGTTTAAATGCTAAAAGACCTCGAGCGGGCCAACCAGAAAAAGAGAGATCTTTCTCGATACAAAGTTGCGGAATGATCGGTCGATACACTCCCGTGAATCCGTCCAACCGAGAGAAAGAAACTCCAAACTTCCAGTCAGTAACCCTACTCGGAGGTACACATTTCATCGTGATCGGTTGATACACTCTCGTGAAACGAAATGTGAAAAGCCCTCTTCGGAGGCCCGCTTCCCAGCGAACAGGGAAAAATAAAAGCTCTCCCAAGGGGCAGAAACAAAAAAGACCTCTTTCCAGAGGCACAACCAAACAAAAAGACCTCTTCCCAGAGGCAGAAATAAAAAGACCTCCTCCCAGAGGCACAATCGAACAGAAAGACCTCTTCGGAGGCACACGTTTCACCGAGATTGAAATAAAACTTCCAAGTGTTTAAACGTGGAAAGCCCTCCTCGGAGGCACAACTCTTCGGAGGCACACGTTTCATCGAGATTGAAATAAAACTTCCAAGTGTTGAAACGTGAAACAGCCCTTCTCAGAGGTACAACTTTCCAAAGAAGCATTTCGTCAGAGATGCAAAGCAAAGATCAAAGCCCTCCACCGAGGCGCAATATAAAAAAAAAGAGAAGCCCTCTTCAAAGACGCACTTTAACTTTCAAAGGAAGAATGATTCACCTATTCTGGAAAATACTCTTCCTCAAAAGAAGTTAAAGTGCCCTTCAGAGGCCCGCTTTACCACATGGAAGAATTCACTTGGTAAAATGTGTATATGCACAAAAGAAAAAGTGATATCTTCTAAGGATAAAGCATAAAAAACTCATATGGAGGGATTTGTACTCTATTTCTAACAAGATAATATTCCTTCAAGTATGGAATAATTATTCTCCTGAAAATAAGAGTACAAGTCCCCTCAAAGTATAAAATATTGCAACGAGCTTATGGTATAGGGGCAACATGGTATAGCTACATACAACATGGTATAACTACATTGGTAAAATTACGCTCGAACAACATACCACAAGCTCACTGCAATATCATATAAAGAAACTTGTACAAAAATGAATAGTAAATGCATTCTCAAATACAGACAGAAGTTTGTACAAACGAAAAGAATCATTTTATTCAATACTGTCAAAATTTTGTACAGGTACAGGTTTCAAAATAAAAATAAAAAGAAAAGCGGAGGCCGGTACCCACACAATCTCCGGCCAGTACATGCAAAAAGCAAAAAAGCGATATAAAAAGCACAGGACCAAAGCCATCATTTCTTCTTCCTTCCGCCTTTTGAGTCTGCGCCTGGCCGAATGGTTAACTTCTTAGGCCGGCTTGTAAGAGTAGGAGAGGAAGGGGAAAGGGATACAATAGGGTCTTCTCCCGCTTGTGTCTCGCTAGCAGAATCCTCCTTCTTCTTCTTAGAGACTCCATGCTTCCCTCTCTTCCTGGAAGAAGACCCACTACCTGGAGAGAAAAGTGTAATTAATGGTTCATCATCGGAACCAGTTGGTTCTGGAGTCTTCTCACTCCCTTCAGTTTCTTCTCCCCTGTGTTCTTGTGAAGCAATGGGATCGTCCAAGTCTTGGAGAGCTTCTATTTGCTCCTCTTGTGATCCTGGTTGCGAGGCAGAAGGAGGAGTGACCTGACGAGGTGGAGGAGGAATAATTGGAGGAGGGGAAGTTTGAACAATGCTCGATGCTTTCTCTACAGAAGAAAAGAAGTTAAAGTCAGTAAAGAGAGGAGATAAAGGCTCGCTGAGGTTCAAGAAATAGTCAAGAAGCTCATCAAGCTCGTAAGAAACAGATGAGCAGTCTACTTGGGCAAGATTAACAGTAGAGTTACCTGGAGAAGTCGGCTTCCTGATATCAACCTCATAAGCCTGTGCTTCGACACTCTCTTCACCTTCATCTCCACCCTATATACTTGTGATCTCAGTTGTAACTTTGGCCAGGGATAGAGAATGAGAGCTGGAGCCAATAATGTCGATTGATTCCGGCCAAAGGAGAAGGCTGGACTGGAATAGTTGAAGTAGTTTTTCCTAACTGTTCCCCTTCTGCCGTTCCAGCTCTTAATTTTGCAAGTTGTTACTTTCCTTTGGCAAGAGCAGCGCGAGCATCATCATCCAAGTAATGCTCCTCAAGAGCTGATTCGGCATAGCCAGCGCCTTTACCGCCAAGCATGTCAAGTGCAGTCTCCCACACTTCAGCCAGTGTAACTTCATATTTGGGGCCTAGGAAGGCGAGACTACCGTGCCCCAAGATGCTGTGCATGTGAAAGTCAAACAGTGTCGAGCTGATGTTGGTCTTCGTTGCCTCGTGAGATTCTTCAGCTGCAATTTTACCGGCAACGGCCTCATCGCGCTCTCTTTCAGTCTTGGAAAGTTGAAGCTTTAGCATTTGAATTTCCGCCTCCTGAGAGTTGACTTTCTCCTGTAACTCTGTAACCTCAGCACGATACCTTCCCGCTGTTTTTTGCTCAGCTTCAAGTTGTGCCTCGGCATGTCGCTGAGCTGCGTGAGCATCGCGAACTTGCTTCTGAAGTACTTCTTCTTTTTGAGTATATGTAGTAGAAGAAGTAGCAAGCTCTTGTTTAAGTTTCTCAACTTTCGCCTCAAGCTCCTCATTGTAAGTAGTGATGCTCCTCATTTCGGTATCGTGCTGCTCGAGAACCTTCTGCAATTCGGCCTTATCATTCTCCATATTAAGCATGGCCTCTATATTCGCACGGTTGACCCTTTGAAGCTCGTCAACAAGCTTTTGCCAGTTCGACATCCTTTCAATATCAAGCCTGACGGCATCGAGATTTCGCAGCATGGCAGGCTTGTCGATAGGGATCAAGTCAAGATCGAACCGCACTCCCTTCAGGCACCAGTGCGGGAACCGGCTTTGCAGAGTAGCCGGACCTGATCCAACTTGGAATTTAGGCCTGCTGATTATTGTTCGAATGTATGTTTTTTCGAGAGCGGGAGAGCCAGAAGGAATGTCAAGTGAGACGGGGGCAGTGAACTTTTCAGGAGTTGTAGAAGTATGCTTCTCACCGTGTCGAGCACGCTTACTTGGGTCCTCAACCATATGACTTTTTCCCCGGTCATCATGGAATTTTCTCTTGTGGGAATCGTCACCTTTATGGGAAGAATCATGGTGCTCCTCCCTTTCTTTTCTCTCATAACTCTCTTCTTGAGCCCTTCTCTCCTGAGCCTTTCGAGCGGCTCTCTCTTCATCGGTTTCTCTGTGAGAGGGTAGGTAGCGCCTATAATCATATTGACTACGTCTCCCGTAGCGCTGAAAGTCATCATAGTAGGAGCTGCTGCGTCCCATTGGAGAATCTGAATTAAAAAAGAAGAGACAAGTCTTAAAAGTTTTCAGAGAAACGAAGTGTAACTTTAGAATCTTCAAAGTACAGAGAGTTAGGAGTATAAAAGTGCCGAAAGATCCTAAGTGTGTGTGATGTGCAAGCTACGCGCATCAAACTACGAACCGCTCTTTGATTGCGGAGTAATCGTAGGAGTAGTAGTTAACGTCAACTCTTGAGTCGAGGGAGTCTATTGCAGAGTAGAAGTCGCCTCAACTACTGAAGAAGAAACCCTGGTGGTGACGGGGTCGTCTTTAAAGAGCTCCTGTGAAGTGACAAACAGGTCGCTCAACACTTCGAAAGTGTCGTCTCCACTCTGTTTGACAGGGCTTGTTTTCCCAGCTTCTTCGTCACCAGACTTCTTTGAATGCGGAGGAGATTCCTGAGGCTCTTCTTCTTCAGTGACCGGGGCAAGTTTTCCAGATGACCCCGCGACATCAACAGAAGTGGAGAACTTCACTAGAGAAGCCTCAGAGGCAGGTTCTTTCGGTATGGGTGCATCGGTAGAAACTGGGGCATCCAATGCTTGGGCTGGGGAGTCTGGGACTTCATGAGGGTGTGTAGAGCGAGAGGTATACAAAAGTCCGTACTGATGCAAAAATTCGTCTTTTAACAGAAATTGAATGCTTCTCTCCTCAACTGCACGGCCATAAGCCTCTCAAAAGTTGGTTTATGACTGGAATCCCTAGAAGGAGGAGGAAGCGCTGAAAAGTAAAGAGTGAAGTTAACATTTGACAACTCAGGCTACGAAAAGCTCAGAGAAAAACATCAGGAACAAAGATAAATGCTCTTACTTCCTACTCTCCAAGTAGCATAGAATCCCGGAGGACAGCGAACGAAGAAAAATTGACTTAGAAAACCGTGAGCACTTTCGAGAAGGCCGATTATTAGTTTACGGTTCCTAGCGCTTCTCACAAGAATGATGGAGGGATGGTCTTTATTTTTGGCAAACGTGCACAAATAGCAAACTTCATCAAAACTCGGAAGGCGATCCAGCGTCCTTCCGAATAGCACACATAAGCCCATCAGAATAGCATAGCCATTGGGGTGCAGCTGGAAGGGGGAGATAGCTAGTCGGAGAAGAAGCCGTTGAAGAAAGTCGTTAAAAGGAGGGATAGCTCCACTCGTGCACATTTGACGATTAACTGCTACAAAACCATGAGGTGGTATATCGGCAGTATCGCTTCTCTCAGGAAGAATGGCATCTGCTTCAGCAATGCCAAACAGAGCGCACAGTTGGCGGAAAACTTTGTATGTTAGTGTGGTTGAAATTCTCTCTGGAGGATTAACCAATGGAGTAGCAATTGGGAAAGTCTCTTCAGCCGATTATGTTTCTCCTTGTTGAGAAGTCATTCTATACAAGGAACTAGACATTCAAATAAGAAGGTGCACGTTTCCTAAAAAGTGTGAAGTGTTGTGCAGAACTAACAAAAACAGAAAGCAAACATAACTGAAATTAAACTAGTTGACAATTGGTCGACTATGAGATTTCAGGACTTGTTAATATAAAACTCAAGTGTAGTGTTAATGCAAACGAATCGGCTTTAATTGGATATTTTAGTTTTGCTTTAATACTTCACTTGAATTCATTAGTTAGCAGCATTTCGTTCACACAGTTCATTTAAGTTGATTATTCTTTGTCGACTAATCTGTCATTCGATGTGGACGGTCAATGACAGTATATTCGTCCCATTTTTCAGCAAATATTGTATTTAACAGGTTATTAGCGTTAGAGATAATCTGTAAAGCAGTTCAAACAGTTCAAAGTTCAAGCAGTTCAAGATTAAGTTCAGTCAAATTTTTTCAGTGACAAGTCCTAGGTCGTCTAGCGACCTAACATAGGTCGGAGTTATCTTAAGTCGCACTGTGGAAGTTAAAAATTTCAAGGCAATGCAAATTGGTCAAGTCCTAACTCGGTTGTGACCTAGAACCTATGCCGCAAAATATAGGCTGTTGATACGTTAAGTCGCTATGCAGTTGTCCAAGAAAATTAAGTCGCTGAATTGTTAAGTTGTTCTGCTTAAAATTCATCTGCAAATCTGCTGAGTCCTAGGTCGTTCAAATCCCCATCGCGACCTGAAAGTTAAATCGCGAGTTTGAAGGTCATCCAGCTTCCCTTAGGTCGTGAGTTATCTTGGAACGCTCAGATCCACTAAGTCGCTGACTTCCTATCCACGCAAAAACTCACCAGACCCGATAACCCGTTAACGCCGACACCACGAAATCCATCATCCTCTTCGTGAATTTAATCATCTCCGCATACCACCAAATCACCCAAAAAATCGATTCCAAATACCTTCGATTCATTATAGATATTACCGTGCCTTCTTGAATCACAACAACGACATATCAAACGGTGATCAAAAGTCGATCATAATAATCATTCAAAATAAAGCACGACACATGAATTGGACTTGATTCGGAAAACATGGATTCACGATTGGATGGCAATTATGGTGGGAAAGAGATTGAATTCACTTACGTAGTATGTTGGTAAAGATGAATCGACAACTAAATGAGTTGAATTTGCCTTTGGAAGCTTGAAGATCTGTCAATGGCAGTGGGAGATCGGAGCAGTAGAGTGAGGAAGGGTTAGCGACCTGACAAATTTATATGGGGCAAAAAGGGGAAGACGAATAGGCACGCAATTTAGTACAAGTTTTAGGTCGCTCACGACCTAGCTAAGTCAGATCGAAGCACACGAACTACGGCATTGGCATGTACTTCGAGGGGCAAGTGTTAACTCCTATTTCTGAAGCGACCTAAAACTTACGCGACCTAACGACCTAAGAGTGCTAATGACCTAAAAGTGAGCGACCTAACTACAGCAGCGACCCACGACCTATAGGAAGTTGCAACCTAACGACTCAATTAGTAAGCGACCTATCGAGCTCAATGGTCTAGTTCGTGACTTAACAATTCATAACAGGCCACGACTTAAGCGGGTGAGCGACCTAACTATGGAACGGTTCTAGCGACCTAACTACCCACCGACCTAAGTGGATAAACGACCTAACAACTTAAGAGGATCAGCGACCTAAAGGTTCCTGCAATTTCACGACCTAAAGCATATGCGACCTAAGCAATGCCACAGCCTACCGACCTAAGAACGAAGTGGTCTCAGCGATCTAAATCTCAGTTGACTTACGACCTATAATGAGTCGTACACGACCTATTAACTCGCTCAGAAAAGAACCAAATGCAATCAAGATAAGTCAGATCCCATCTCTTAGGTCGCTGCCGACCTAATAACTTATTCAGGGCAAATTCCAATGTCGCTGGTACAGGTGATCCCCTATGTCGTTGCCGACCTATGACCTACGACCTACCTTAGGTCGTATACGACCTAGCACTTGGTGATAAAATTCTGCCCAAAGTATTCCCTATAAATACAGCCCTAACTCCAACTAGCAAAGGACTTTTTGGCCAATCTCTTCAAGCGCCAATACTCTTCTGAATTTTCGACTCACTCGACACTTCAAGTTCGAAAGGCATCACAACTAACTTCGGGGGAAAATCTAACGCAATCAACATGAATTCGGAAGATTATTCTCCATCAAAGTTCTAGTTGTTTGTCTCATCAGAATTGTAATTGAAGATTGTTGTAAAGTTGTAGCCAAATTCAGTAATAAAGAGAGTTAAAGTGGACGTAGACTTTCCCTAAGCCGAACCACTATAAAAACTGTTGTCTTTTCTGTTTTTTCTGTGATTTCTCTACTTGTTCTTTAGTTCCCGTGTTCACGGATGATGCTTTCGCTCAACTTCAATCTACACCGGGGTGTTAGCGTCTGAATTTTACGTTAACACATAGCATCAGCATGAAACAAGAACTGGTTTAATAACAAAATACCAGTAGAAAGACAAAATACCAGTAAAAAGAAAGTAAAGAAAAATGATTACAATTAGATCATTCGAATAGAATCAATAAGATCATTCGAATAGAATCATAGCATACAATATGATATTACCACCACGCATGTGGCTTGCATATACAAGCCAACAACCAAATTTTATCCCGGAGATACATATAGCAAGTCCAAAAACTTCAGTTACAGCAAATAAAGTAAACTCTACAAAATTTCAATATATATATGCCGCAACATTATTTTCTGTATAACAAATTATCAATATACAATATAAAGAAACTAATCAGGACTTCAGTATTATAGGGCCTATGGATGACTGGAAAATATCATACAGCAGTTTCTGCACTTCTCCAGAGCTATGTTCACAACAAACAAGTTTAATCAGCAATGGAAAAAACTGAGGTAAATGTCTTCTGAATGATTCGCTTTCCAACCCAGCCAATGCTTTCATAGCTAACTTTAGTATTGGAGTTCTTTCTGCTAATTCCTCTTTGTTGGTAGAACCCAAAGGCAGTATCCAATGGCTCTCTTTCTTCTGTTCATACTCGGTGCAATTTAAGTATATATGCAGTATTTTGACGGAGACGTCAACTAGTTGGGTTTCTAATCCCATCTCTTCAGAAAGTATGGGGTTGCCTTTTAGTAGTGTGGTCAGAAGTTTTAGATAGTTTGAATATGCCTCATTTTCGAAATGAACAATCGGAGGGTCTGTCATTTCCAGTAAGGAACAGACTCTTTCGACTTTCTCTTGCAGGGCAGTTTCCGAATTTATTTCACTGGCATGAGAAGCAACTGAAGAAAGTACATCTAGAATGATTCTTATGTTTTCTGATGAAAGAGACTCGTGATGTACGTCGTACAGTTTTGTGACTGCCTGGTAGGGATAGCAGAAGGTTAGAATGCATGTGTATGAAAAATAAGACAGCCAAACATAGTAAGCAAATACTTTTTGGTAAAATGAAGATCAAATAACTGCATATCATTAGAAAATACCAGCTTTATATCATCATCATTTGGTACAACAATAGAGGTATCTGACTATATGGGCATTCGATCTGTAACAGTCAATAAATCTAATTGCTTCTTCAAGAGTGTAAGAATGATATCAAGAAATGTTTTAGACGTGCACCACTAATGATAACAACCGTATGCTAATAGGAATTTACTGGAGGAAAAACATTAAGAATTTCTATATTAGAAGTATAATTGTAATACAATTAATTGGAGAAGTACACAATATTGTTTTTTAAGCACGTTTGTTTTGTATTTACGGTTAAACAACCAAAGGATTAAAATCGAATTATGATTAAACTAATAAAAATTATCTAATGAGAGAAAATTAATCAAAATTTGATGAACGGATTAGCCATTTAACAAATGACTTCAATCATACAACTTTTTGTTGATTCGTCATCCTTGAACAAATGACTTCATCATACAAATGCTTCACCATCGTTCCAAATTTATCGGATATCCCCGAACGAACGAATTCAGTCGTATTAACTTGGTCTATATATAATACCCAAAAAAAAACATCTACAGAAACAAGAATCAAACATGTAGATAAATGAGCTAGGCCACTAAAGAGTAAGTTGAAATTTACTGCCCTGATGCATTCAAATATGCATATGGTTCCAATTTGCCCTGAATTTTGCAGGCTGCCGTCAGAATTTGACTCTTAATACAAAAGAAACGAGAAGAGAAATTATTGACTGCGCTTTAGGACTTCCCCAAGATATGTTTTCAGATACCACTATACAAATACAGCCTATCTTTGCTCAATGGAGACAAAACACCCATGCTTTAGCACCTGATGTAACAGCTCCCGGTGCAACAACAAGTACCAGCTTAACTTGGAGGATGCTGAGTTAGTGGCAGTAGGTTGGCAAATAAAACACATAGGCCAAATGAATTTGTAGGTTGTGTGAGCACAGATCTTGTAGGTCCAAGGAATAACCGAATTGGTTAAAGCAGTTAGATTAGTGCAAAGTTCAGACTGCTGTTGTGAGATAAATCGTCTTGAAATTTCAAGATGCGCGCTATGGAGCCATACACCTCTCAAGGATTATGAGCCAGTGAAGCACGGTTCACAAGGTTTTCAAAAATCTTAGACCCCGTTTGGCTTGTCGTCTTTAGTTTTGTGTTTTCGTCTATACAAAAGCGCGTCCGTTGTATGTATTGTTGAAAAACAAACAATTTTGCAAAATGAAATTAACATGTAAAATAGAAAACAAGTTTATTTTGTTTTTCGTGTTTTGAGAGATAACAAAAGCACGGAGCACAATCCAACTCCTTCATTGTCCGTTGGTCGTCACAATGGCTAAAAATTATAAATCTTCTTCTCTTATTTTTTGCTATTTCTTAGTGCAAGTTGAAAACACAAAACTCAAAACAAAAAAGGAAACCAAACGGGCCCTTACAGTTTGGAGCTGCGCCAAAATCACTGAGCCAGGTGTTGCAAGTGTACTACATTTGTACCTCCTAACTACAGATAAATGGTTAAAACTGGAAATGAGTTATGGTGGCAAGCCACTACACACCTTGGCTATAAGAAGCTCAGCCGCTGTTCGATGCTAACTATCATGTACATAACAGGACCGGGATAACATCATGGATGATTACACATCATGCAGATTATAATTCAATTTTTCAGTATTAAACTTGGGTTACTGTGAACATAAATAAATTTAAAATCTGTCTTTCAAATACAATGGAATGATCAATACCCAAACTTTCAATCAGATTTCAGATAAAATCTTGGACTGACGTCTTGGTCTATATCTTGGGTAAGATCTTAAGATCTTGGATGAGATGGGTGTCAATCAATTAGAAATCATGTCTGAAATCTTTTCTCGTCCAAATGTAAATTGTAGATCTCGGGTGAGATCTCAGGCAAGATGAAGGATATTTAAAACTTTGTCAATATCCACATTGCAAAATTAAAATAATACATTATTCTAACCCAAAAAATTTACGGAAGCAGGCCGGAAAATAAATACGTGAACGGAAGAATGTGACTTAAAAAAAAGTTGGGGACAAGATGGAAACGTACACTATTGTATTAATTGTTGTTATGCATTTAAATGAATATGGAATTATTACATTCTTTGATGTTATAAAATTTGGGGGAATTTGGAAAAATAACAAACTTTGAAATAAGCTGAAGGACATCAAATTTTACCTTTAGACTGAAAGACAAATGTTAGTTATAATTTAGAGTGAAGGACAAACTTTGAAGAAAAAAAATAGGCATTATACTCGGTCATACACTATAAAAAACTAGCATTGTCTTTCAGCCTAAAAAATAAATTTGTTGTCCTTCGGCCTGATTTCTTTTAAAAAAATTGTCTTTGTGCCTATTTTTCTGTATTAAAAATATGTTATATATTAATATTATTATGAGTTTTTGGAATGTTTTAATTCATATGAAATTCTAACGAATATGAACTAAAGCATCTCAGAAACACAAATTAATATTAACAAATAATTTTTAAAGTATCCACGTCGTATATAATGTATGTATGCATATTATATGAAAGAAAATAAACAAATATTATATGTCTGTGTGCACGCGCACGTGTGTGCATGTGTGTGTGTTGGAAAGAGTTCTGTTTCACTCCATTTGCTCTCCTGCTATTTTTCAAGTTACATAATTTGAAATTGAATAAAAATTTGTAGATATATTTTTAAAATCTAAGATCATCTCCATAGAATTTTGTTTAATTTGAATAATCATAATATATTCAAAATAATACTTCAAATCGACATTTATAACAAATTGTTTTAACAATTGATGTCGACTTAACATTTTGAAGAGGTTAAAAGTACCGAGTTGATCTCATATTTTCTGGATATGGTGTTCATAGTGTAAATCGAATATCTTCAAAATTTCATTTGATTTCGGATACTGTAGCATTAAAAATCATATGGGTGTATAATGAGTGTAATGGATCATTACCCATATATATGTATGTGTGTGTACATTTTTATCCCATTCATTGTTATCAGAAAATCTTAAAATCTTATGATTTAAATCCCGGATTGGATCTCTTCCGTTTCAATTCGATTTACATTCTAATTCAAACTCATTTATAGCCGCAGTTCAGAAAAATCATTAAACATATTTATATCCAATATGCTTATTTGAGTACACAATTCTAATTCTAGTGTTTTCTAAACATATTAAAAATGAAACGGAAGGAAATAACTAATTTTTAAGTATAGATGTAAACGTTTGAACATCATAATCTTCCAAAGTGTGTACCCTGAATCTATGATTTACGATTTAAATCCCGTTTCGATTTAAAATTTAAATTCTATGATTTATGATTTGAATCCCGTTTTGATAACCTTGATCTCATTTTTAACCATTTGATATTTAATAAGTGGATGTACAAGATGTAAGAAATAATGATGAAAGGGAATTAAATAATCGGTCAAATCCATCCATTATAAATTTTATCTTGATCAACAGGCTACAAAGGAGGGGCTAAAAATGAAGAGGCTATAGATCTCTCCTCTATATATACTTAAACACACATATGCGGGTGTGTACGTGCACGCACACACATACATACACATACATACATACATGTTATACTTATAAACGTATGTGATTAACTTTAAACATACCAACGACCACTGGACATTTAGTTCAAGTAGCTAGAGGTCCAGAGTCTGTTCTTCAATATATATACAATAACCAAGACAAAAAAAATCAACTTAAACTTACCAGCACTCTTTTCAATAATTATAAGGAAATTGATAACATAAGTACGAATGTTAATTAATGCATTATCAAATACATTTAAAAACTGTTTTGACGGAACTTAAATAAACTTGACAAAAGGAAAATAACAAACGATATTGAAACGATCTACATTGTGAAATTAAAATAATACATTATTCTTACAGAAAAAATACGAAAGCAAGAGAAGCCAGAAAAAAATACGGGAACGGAAAAACGCGACTTAAAAAAAAGTAGGAAGCAAGATGGAAACGTGCTATAACAAAATATTGTATATATTGTTATAAATTTAAATGAATTTGGATTATTATTACATTCTTTGATATTATAAAATTTACAATGGATATTAAAAATATATTATTTGTTAAAATATTATGAAATTTTGAAATGTTTTAGTTCATATGAAATTCTAACGAATATGAACAAAAGCATTTCAAAAGCACAAAACAATATTAACATGTTTTTTTAAAAGTATCCATGTTATATATACTAAATGTATTATATGAAAGAAAATTACCAAGTATTAAGAATTTCTCTATTTGAAGTATAATTGTAATATAATTAATCGAAGAAGTACACAATATTGTTTTTTAAGCACGTTTGTTTTGTATTTATGGTTAAACAACCAAAGGGTTCAAATCGAATTATCATCATTAAACTAATAAAATTATCTAATAAGAGAGACAAAATTAATCAAAATTTGATTAATTGGATTAGCCATTTAAGAAATGACTTCAATCATACAACTTTTTCTTGATTCATCGTCCTTGTGCAATGATTATGCTAATCTCCACCATCATTCCAAATTTATCGGATGTCCCCGAACGGACGAATTCAATCGTATAACTTGATCTATATATAATACAAAAAAAAACATATAGACAAACAAGAATCAAATATGTAGATAAATGAGCTAGGCCATTAAAGAGTAAGTTGAAATTTACTGCCTAAAATGCACTCAAATACGCATGTAAATAAAACACAAAGCCAAACGAATATGTAGGTAGTGTGAACACAGACTTTGTAGGTCCAAGGGCTAGCCGAATTGGTTAAAGCAGTTAGATTAGTGCAAATTTCAGATCGCTGTTTTGAGATAAATCTCCTTGAGATTTCAAGTTATACATAATGTATGTATGTATATCGTATGAAAGAAAATAAACAAATATTATGTGCCTATGGGCACGCGCATGTGTGTGTGTTGGAAGGAGTTCGTTTCACTCCACCTACTCCTGCGAATTCTCAAGTTACATAATTTGAAATCGAATAAAAATTTACAGATATATTCTTAAAATCTAAGATCATCTCCACAAAATTTTGCTTGATTTGAAAAATCATAGTATATTCAAAAATAATACTTCAAATCGACATTTAAAATAATCGTTTTAACAATTTATATCGACTTAACATTTTGAAGAAGTTATTAGTATCTAACAGACCTCATATTTTATGAACCTGATGTTCATAGTGTAGATCAAACATCTTCAAAAATTTATTTCATTTCGGACACTGTAGCATTAAAACCATATGGTTGTAGAATGTGTAGTGGATGATTGCCCATATATATATGTATATGTGTATTTTTATCTCATTTTTAGCCACTTGATGTGAACCATAACATTTAATAAGTGGATGCATCACAAGATGTAAGAGATAATGATGAAACGGAATTAAATAATCACGTCAAATCCATCCACTATAAATTTTATCTTTTGGTCGATATCAAGAGGCTACAAAGGGGCTAAAAACGAAGAGGCTATAGAACTCTCCTCTATATACACTTAAACACACATATGCATTTATGTACGCACGTGCACACACACCTAAATATACATACATGTTATATTTATGAATGTATTTGATTAACTTTAAACATACCAATGACCACTGAACATTTAGTTCAAGTAGCTAGAGGTCCGGAGTTCAATCTTCAAGATATAAACAATAACCAAGATAAAAAAATAAACTTGAATTTACTAGCACTCATTTCAATAATTATAGGAAAATTGATAACAAAAGTAGGAAAATGAATTAATGAACTTCCATATACATTTAAAAACTTCGTTGATGGAACTTTATACTCCTCGGCATAAATTTGACAAAAGGAAAATAACATACGATATTGGAACGATCTACATTGCGAAATTAAAATAACACATTATTCTTGCAAAAAAATTATGGAAGCAAGAGAAGCCGGAAACAAATACAGGACTGAAAACCGCGACTTAAAAAAAGTTTGAAGCAAGATGGAAACGTGCTCTAAGAAAATACTGTACTTATTGTTATTATAAATTTAAATGAATTTGGATTATTATTACGTTCCTTGATGTTATCAAATTTAATATGGATATTAAAAATATATCATTTATTAATGCTATTATAAGCTTTTGAAATGTCTTAGTTCATATGAAATTCTAGCAAATATGAACAAAAGCATTTTAAAGCACAAATTAGTATTAACAGATATTTTTTAAAGTATCCACATTATACATAATGTATGTGTGTATATTGTATGAAAGAAAATATACAAGTATTATATTTGCGTGTGCACGTGCATGTGTGTGCACGTGCATGTGTGTGCACGTGCATGTGTGTGCACGTGCATGTGTGTGCACGTGCATGTGTGTGCACGTGCATGTGTGTTGGAAAGAGTTTTGTTTCACTCCACCCGCTCTTCAGTGATTGTCTGAATTACATAATATGAAATTGAATAAAAATTTGTAGACATATTCTTAAATTCTAAGATCATCTCCGTAGAATTTTGCTTCATTTCAATAATCATAATATATTCGAAATACTATTTCAAATCAACATTCAAAATAATTCATTTAACAACTAGTATCAACGAAACATTTTTAAAAAGTTAGAATTATCGAGTTGATCTCATATTTTGTGGACATGATGTTCACAGCGTACACTGAATATCTTCAAAATTTCATTTGATTTTGGATAGTGTAGCATTAAAAACCATATAGGTGTAGAATGGGGTGTAGCGGCTCATTACCCATATGTACGCATGTCTGTGCACAATTTTATCTCATTTTTAGCCACTTGATATGAACCATGACATTTAATAAGTGGATGTATTATAAGATATAAGAGATAATGAGGAAAGGGAATTAAATAATCATGTCAAATCCATCCATTATAAATTTTATCCGGTGGTTGATATCAAAAGAGTACAAAAGGGCTAAAAATCAGGGAATGAGGTTTCGGTGGGAACCACCATCTCCTTACGGTTCTGGTCAGCCCGATATGAGATTAGAGAGGAAATCCGATTTTGGTTGAATAGCGGCAAAAAAATAAATAGAGGTAGCAGAAAAATATAAGGAGCGACAATTGAAAAGAAAAACAAGTAGTAGTTTCTCATACGTAAATCAAGCGACAAAATTTTCATTTTATACAATGCGGTGCAACCCTAGACCATAATTTCCTTTTGAGCTGGAGACCCTAATTGCCGCTATGCGATGTGACCAGAAAAAAGTAGCGATTCACATACCTGGGTTCTCTTACATCAATCAAGTCTTACGCCCTCAAGTCGATTCAAGACGGTGATTTTTTTTGTTGCCCTAGTTTAATCAATATTTTGAAGGGATGAATACGTGTGAGGGATGATCTAAGTTGGGTTTATTATGCTCTGGACTGGACTGGTTTTTGCTTATTATTAATAATTAGGGTTGTGGTTAACTTAATTAGGATTTAGGGTTTTCTATAATTTAAGTGGTGTTTTGAACTGCTTTAATTAATTATGATTTTAAGCTTAGTTCAACAATAAATATATAACTTAAATTAAGGGTACTTAAATTTGACAAATTTTGTTTACAAAGATCATTATTTCTTTATAGACTATATTTTATATTATATTTACAAAAATCACCACTACATTTTCATTAACAAACCATTGAACACCGAAACAGAAACAGAAACAGAAACCGAAACGTAAACTTTCGAAATTTTCAAAACGTCCGAAACTAAGAAAATTTCAATAACCGAAACCGAGTTCTTGAACATTGCTAAAAATTGATGAGGCTATAGATCTCTCCTCTATACATATATAAACACATACATGAGAGTGTATGTACGTGCACGCCTGCGTGCGCGCGCACATACATACATATACATGCATACATGAATGTAATTAAATTTAAACATACCCATGACTACTGGGCATTTCATGTGCATAGCTAGAGATCTGGAGTTCGATCTTCAAGATATATATAATAACCTAGACAAAAAATCAACTTATACTTACTAGCATTCTTTTCAATAATTATAGAAAAATGATAACAAAAGTAGGAAAATTAATTATCTACCAAATATGTTTAAAAGCTTTGTTGATGTAACTTTATATTCCTCAGCAAAAGGAAAATAATAGAAGATGTTGGAGAACAACGAGTATTCAAAATGAGGTAATTCTGCACAAAAAATCAATATAAGCTTATAATGTAAGGATAATAAGGATGCTACAAAATATACCTACGAATAGCTGAAAAAGAAATTATGATCAAGAGGTTGTAAAAGCACTTTCAAATTACCGACTTCGTAGATAGAAGTGGAAGTGGTCATTATTCTAAAGATGATCGATGGTTCAAAAGAAGATAATATGGTTGCAAGAAAAATTGGATAAGTCGTATATGATCAACGCCAAGTCAGATTAAAAATAAGTTTTCAAAAAGGAAAACATAGCCGAGGCATGGAAAATCATCAGATGATAGCAACTCACTAATGTACTCAGAACACGGATATAAAAAATGAATGGGGTGTGCTGATGCATGGAACGCATTTTGTTCTGAGTAAATACAAGACAATGTTTTCATGTTGTGTGTACCGTAGATGTGAGTAACAAGTATGAACATGAATGTGAAGCCAGGTGCATGAACAACTGCGCTTAATGGAACCATGTACATCAATACAAACCTTTTTTTTCTACTTAGTTTTGATCTAGAATATGACAATGAGGGATGTATTTGAATGACATTGGATTCTTGAATAAATTATACATACAAAAAATGATTAACCATGGAAAGACTTTCCCAAGTACTAAAGCGGGCATGACATTGAAGCTTTACTAAGGTGTATTCGACTAATTTTAAATATTGAAAATTTTCAGAGCATGGAGGGAAGAATAGAAGTGAGAAGAAGAGATATTTAGATGGATTGTATAGCACCTTTACATTAATTGAAGTCCCAATATCCTCCAAGAGTTATAAGTGAAGATTATGAGGAAATGTGAAATGCAGCAAACATCAAAAGAACATGAAGCGATAAGGAATCTCCCAAGGTAAAAAGCATGGACATACATCAAAGTCAAAGTAGTAAACATCACAAGGCGGATGCTAGATGGTGGGCTTAGACTAGAGATTAATCGTCGAGGTCGCAACAAATCAAGTTTTGTCGGAGGTATGTGTTTCTAATAATAAAAAAATTTAATAAAGTTGAGATGCTTTATGCAAAATATATTTACTATCATATGAAATAAACCTATACCAATATCTAAAGGTTGAAATTCAGGTTTTTATTCTAAAGGCAGTGGCATAAACAATATTCTGTTCTCAATCGAAGCTTTCTTATGATTTAGCATACCTGTCTAATCATAACTATGGATTCTGAAGATACATGCCTAGATGCTTAAGTGAGGTGGCAAGCCTTGACTAGCGCCTATCAAAGCCTAGATGGTAAGGCTATGCTCAAGGGGAATTTATTTTCATGAGACTCAACCTAAGCATCACGCAATTTTTTTCTTTATTCATGAGGAAAAAATAAGCAAATAAAACTAAGTACCAAACTTCTCAATCAAAGGCTTTATCAAATTATTTATGAAGCCTAAAGCCGAAGAAATTCGTTGGGGGATATGAATACATTCAAAGCTCAACAGTGGATTAACATGCGGAAGTCATTTTTGAAGTTGTGGGTTGTTCAAAAAATAGTCTTTTTCAACAAAGACTAGTTGTTTTACACTAATATGTGGGTCAAAATACTAGTGGAAAAATGGTCTGTAAAGCTATCAAATCATCTACCCAAATGAAAATGTAATGGAAAAGATTCAAAGGGAAGTTTTTAGAGAAATATATTCCAGAATGAACGTAATTTGAATGCATGTGATTTCAAACCGCCAATCAAAAATCTGTGGATGAGGTTTTAAATTCAAAGGATTGTTTAGAACATCAAAGAGAAATTGAATTCCCTTGAAAGAAAAAGGTCAATTGTCACAAAAGATCGAAGATATTATAAAAAACTAGAGATCAAAAAATTTTGATAAAGAGAACATAGATCAAAACATGTCAATATATCCAAAACAGTTAAGAATTGCCATAACTGTAAGGAGCAAGATTACATGTCAGTGAAATGTCAAAATCCACCACAACAATTTACATTGTATTTTATTTACGGTGAAGTTGGACAAAAGAAGTGACATTGTCAAGGCAAAAGAGGAAAGCTAAAGAAGTTAAACTTGTGTCTACTGAATATTTTTCACTCTTGAGCTAAAATTCTACTTCATAAGTTTTTCATACTTTATTATTTTTAAGGTTTGCCACATAGTTAAGGTTTTGGAAGAAAAGTTATAAACGGTAAGTAACATAGCAAGGTGGTCGTAAAACTTGGAACATTCATTTAATGACTAGTTTGGAATTGCCTGGTTCTTCAAACAAGCTCTATAGTGTCATTCCAATACTCTTAAGGAATGAAAATTGCCATGAGGAGAGCAACATAGATATGGAAATTTAATTAGGTGCTTATAGTTACAAACAAAGGACGTGAGTGCATCAAAAATTGTTTTATATTTAAATGTACATCAATGTACTATATCAAAGTCGAAATAGGAGACAGAAATATGGGAGAAGTATCCATACGGTTTGATTATTAGATTTCAGAATCAAGTCATTTCAAGAAGAGTAGAATAAAATATCCCGAAAATTTCACAATTTGTATTACCTGACAAGCCAATATACATTTGCGTAGGTGTATTTTTCAGAATGACAAGGTCAGTCTGTGTACGCCTATCAAAATATAATCCAGCCCAATAATCCAAACTTAAATGGGCTTGGCCAAACCCATCAGAGTAAACGAAGATATTGGGCCAACCCATTTAACCCACTATTAAATCAGTTTATACCCATTTAAAATATGTTTACACATCTAGCCGAAATACATCAACTAAATTATGTTTTATCTCGATAACCCAATATATACGATTATTTATCAGTTTCGTACACCAAACTGCCTCCATCAAAGAAAATCTTTGGTCGTCATCATAGTCTTTAATAGTCTCTATCATGGTTTGAGGTTTAGACTGGAATATCGAAATTCCGGCCATCTCAGACCGGCTTCGATGGCTGACAGTCCGAGATTGACCCCAAAATTTAAGTTGTATTTTATGTATAAAAGAGAGTCAAAACTACAAAGAAAAATAGAAAGAAAAAAATTGCAAATAACAACTGATTTTGAGCTCTAGGAAGATGGACAGAAAAGAGAAGAAGGTAAATGGACTGAAGAACGAAAGATAAAAGTAAAAAAGGAGAGGAAAGAGAAAAAGAAAAAGGAGAGGAAAGAAGGCAAGAAGAGAAAACGACAAAACAAACACGCATGTTTCTCTTGTTTGCTTTAGTAATTACTACTGTATAATGTACTTTCGTATACTCATTCGAATTTTATAACGCCCTTTAACACTCCAACAGGGAAAGTACTGGCCCGTTAATATAATATTCTAGGAATTCATGTCAATAAATATTTATAATTATGTAGTTCAGGAGTTTGTTGGCAGCTTTATTGTGCACAAAATGAGCCCCTGAACTATATAATTATAAACATTTATTGACATGAATTCCTAGAATATTATTGATCAAAATATAGTTTGATAACTCTGCAAACTACTACTAAATTGCACTTATAAATGTTGTCTTTGTTAAATACTCAATAAAACTTAAAATTGATTTCCTCATAGACTATATTTTATATTATTTACAACATTGTTATTACATTTTCATTAAAAACGATTGATAATGAAACGGGGACCGAAACTTCTGAAATTACTAGAAACTAATAAAATTTCAAATTACCGAAACCGAGTTTTCGAACCAAGGTCTCTAATAAACACTCCCAATTTTCTATGTACTCTTTACTGATTTTCCATTCTTTGTATTATTATTTTTATCATTTTAGCATATTTTTCATTTTAAGTTATAGTCTAAATATTTAAAGTTTGAGACGAACCTTTTTTCCCATAAGAAATCTTTTTGGGTTGTATCCTAATGGTGGTTTGAAGCTTGAGACAAGCTTCTTCTTTCTTTGTTCTGTGTGAGTTTTTTTTTTCTAAAAAAAAAAAGAAAAAAGAAAAAAGAAAAAAGAAAAAGAAAAAAACTATAGCTCATATTTTTATTTAGGCTGAGCATATTTTTTGCCAATAACAAAAGCCATTGAGCAAAGCTTGTATAAATTTTGTGTATTGTTCCGAGTAAAAGAAAAGGAAAAACAATCTTTGTAAATCAAGGTTCAAGAACTTGGTTTTGGTCATTTGACTAGATTTGTTATGTGACCTGTCAGTCTGACTAGATTTGTATAAATAAAAATACCTTAATAATTAGGAGCTCCACAGCTATGTGACCTGTCATTCTGACAACAGTATAAGATGCCACCTCCATATTGGCATCCTCTTCATCGTCGTTAACAAACTCATGATCTGAATTGTGCTCCGCATCAGAGTAAACCTCAGCAGTATTGGGTACTTCAATTTTGTACATAACTTCAACAATTCTTGTAAAGACAGACAGTGACAAAGTAGTTGCTTTTTTAAGAAGTAGCAAGGCATCCTTCCATTCTACTTCTGAGAGTTTTCCCCCAATGTGATCCATCAAATGCAATAATACAGTCACGCCCGTGTTAGAATACTGCTGATGAGGGCTAACTATAAGACAAGTTAGATTTTCTACTACATTCACAAGCTGGGGCCTCACTCTATCAAAACTTTTTATGAACAAGTCTGACAAAGATTGGGCCGCTACCAAAGTAGTTTCAGGATTCCATGATTCATCCTCAAAAATTTTGGAGCCATCTGATCTTGAGAACTGGTCAAGCATGTAGTGAACTTTGTGAAACATGGGATTGATGACTGATTCGAAGACGTCGTTCCAAAATGACTGTGTAAAAAGATTTCCATGATCCTTAAAAATATCAAATAACACCTCCAAAGCACTTTTTCTAATAGCAGTCCTTGAATCTGTGGTCAATTTTGACAGACCTGAAATATAGTAAAATATACACATCACAAAGCAACACAAATCAAGATACATGCTACAAAGCTTATTCTTTGTATAGGAAAGCTTCTCTTATGGTCACATCAGGAGAGGGGCATGCACAAATTATGGTGCTTTATTTAATATTCAAATTACCAGATTTATTTATCCCATCAGCTTCCTTAATATATGACAGGTACAATTTCTAGGGAAAGGGAATGAAATCAAGGATTAAAGTGGCACATTGATTAAAAAAAAAAGGGCGCTTCCTATTGAAAATAATAATAAAAGAGATTTAACGCAATTATCCTAACATAAACCAGTCATTTGGAAAACAAATTGTCTTGAGAAATTGTGATACCAGAGAGCAGAGGAACCCAAAAATAAATTTGATCATCCTTATGCTCAGAAGAAATTTCATCACCATTTTCTGGATGGTGCTTCATGTTCCAGTCAGAGCACACAACTCCTTCTGCAAGCTTATCAGCACAGAATCGAAGAAATGCAATGGCATTAAGGCTGGCATCATTGTTAAATCTGCTGGTGGAAAATGTTACTAAGCAGTTAACACAGTCAGTGAAAGTCGTGGTCTCTGTCTCAGTTATATAGGGAAAATAATCTCGAACAATTTTCTCCATAGTTTCAAATGCAAGCAAAACAATAGTTTTCCGTTCATCAGCTGCAGCAGCAGTAAACACCTACATTTTTTATTATATTTCAGATAATAGGTAAGTGACAACTTACGATATCATTCACAACTCTTACACAAGATAATTAGAAAGTAGTGCATACCGTAAAAACGCTTTTCCACCCAGATTTCACATTGTTGACACGGCTCAAAACCATTTGAGATATGCAACGAACAATTAATTCCCTTATTTCTAGGGAGTTGCTTTTTTGCATGACAATCACAAAAGGCCTCAAAAATTCATTCTGGAAATTATAATTAACCAACTCCTCCCGCTCAAGAAACTTCATGGCTAATTGTCTCAATGAATCCATGACAAATATTGCAACAGAAAGGTTTTCTGATAACCCAACCGAAACAAAGAAATCAGAAAGCACTGCCCAAATCCGAGACCACACCAAACGTATGCGGTTCATATTATAGTGCCTGTAAATGAAATCGATCAATTTTTCAATAATGTATAATAAACTCCGTTGATGGAACTTAAAAGAACATATATAACTTACGCAACTTCCACTATTTTTGTAAGGCTGAAAATACGGGGATCTGTGCGAGAGTGCAACTCTATGATGGCAACCTTGCAAAGAGCTTTTACAAACGCTACTATTGCATCGCCATTCAGTTGTTGACTATGCGCGAATACATGGTTTAGTTCTGAGCTTCCGATTTGGTCTAACAAGTGTAAATTTGAAATGAAGCTACTGATCTGTTCTGGGGTAACAAGTCCTGAAGTGTTAACTCCAACCGACTTGCTATCATAAGATCCACCACGTACAACAGCTAATACTGCTGAAGTTTGAATAGCATTTGCTTTTCTTCTTGAGTTGGGAGTGGAGGGAATTTGTTGTGATTTTTCATCTGTACCAGCAATAAAGAATGAGGCATCAGGAGGCGCACCTTCCCCTAGTAGGTGCAGATGTTCAAAACGTGAAAGGCATGTTAAAACATGCTCCCATGCATCTTGCAGATGATTTCCATCTTCAATAGCAATGGAAATAATGGCCTAACAGAAAGCAAAGAAAAATTGTTGTCTATAATAATTGAAGTACAATAGAACAATCCATCTATGCTGTTACATATATACCCAGTCTTTTTGTCATGGTGATTAATCCTGTTTTCACTTGAAGAAGAGTATCTAAGACTTTTTCTTTTTTTCCTGTCCCCAAATGCATGACGACGTAGAAGCATGAAGTTGATATCATTTAGGAAGTAGGTTTATAAAGGAAATATTGTCCTTATTCCCTTCGAAGTTAGGATTTTTTCTTAAGATTGTGTAATATATCAATCTGACATGGCATACAGGATTTATGTATTCGAGTTATTTGAATATTTGATCAATCGTCCAAAGATGATTATTTGCAAGTACAAATAAGGAACCCTCTGCTAGAAAATTGTCCAATCCATTAACATTTCAAACAATAGTTCACATGGGTTACCATAAAAACTTTATGTAATAGAAAAATGACTCTAGACCAAGGTTTGAGGTTTCAACCATAACATCGAGATTCCAATCGTTCCGTTTCGGTTTCGGTGGAGACCGGAACGAAACCAAATCAGAATGTTGGTTCAATAAAAAAGACTAATAAACTTCAAATTTTATTGAAGAAACTCTAAAAAAAATACTCAAAAAAAGATTTAGGTTTCAAATATATGAATATGCAAAATCTAAAATTTTAACTTGGAAAACATACAAAATCACAAAATATAAATGATGTAACTAAGAAAATGTTAAAAACGATTTAATGAATTAACGATTTTTTTAATGTTATAACATTTATAATTAACCAGTATTGTTCATTTATATCTTATTTTTCAATTGAAAATAAATTATACATTTTTTTAATGAATTAAACAAATATACGCGTCATTATATGAACAATAAAAAATAAAATCTAAAACCGAAACTAGAATCGAAATTTTTAAAACTTATAAATTAAACCAAAATCTTTAATAATAGTTGTAATATCTTTGGTGTCACACTTTTTTGGTGTTAGCGTGAACTACCAAAAATGCCTCTCTACAGTATTAACAAATCTTAATATTCCTTCAAAATAGGATCTAACAGCTAAACTTGCTCGATAGTACCAAATCTTAATAACCCATAAAAATAGGATCTAAAAGTTAAACTTTTTACAAATTCAAAAGTCCATCTACACTTAAAAAATAGGATTTAACAAATGAAAATTTTCTTTTATTAGGTACAAATTCGTTGTTTATTAATTAATAATTCAAATAAAATTCAAACTAACAAAAAAAAATTAGGTTGCAACTTAGAAATAAAAGTTTAAATTAACTACACATTATTTTAAAGTAAAAACAAGGCTAAATATTTGTACAAATCATTTTTTCTTGAACGTGTTAACCATATATAATCTATAGAAAAATAATTAATGCACGAGACACATGCTATTATCTCGCGCGAAGCGTGTGCCCTAACGCTCGTTCCTAAAATTACAAAAGATCGAAACCGAGACCAAAATCGAGATCTCGAACCTTGCTCTAGAGTCTAGACTACTCATCATCCATGAGGCGCAGATGATAACGCCACAATCTACTACGAGGAAACATGTGCAGGTGATTCATCATTGTTGAAAATAGTTCCCTCGATGAAAAATTAACACAAAGGAACTTACATAAATAATAAGAAAAATGTTTATGTTGGTAATTGGTTTTGGATAATAAGTGGTTTTCTAATATCTATTAAATAATAGTAAAGCAGAAGAATTTTAAACCCTCTCATTAATTCTAAGAGTTCTTTGTGTTCTCCTTAATTCTCTTTAAGTCGATATTTTATTTTCAAAATCCTATGATTTGCTAATTTACAATTATTCTACTAAACTCTTCACACTATTTTACGTTTGAATATCTATTATTAAAAGAATCTGCAAATATTCAACGGTTCTTTCTCAAAATTTTACATTATAGTCCACAAATTTAAATTAATTACATAATCTAAAATTAAAACTAATTGATAAATTTAATCAACCAATGTTTATTAATAAATCCTAAAAGATGAAATTTTCAATATGTATATTATAGGCGCATAACAAATTGGTAAAAAAAATTCATTTAGATACAAATATATATAAATTACATAATAAAAATCATACGCATCAATAACAATAACAAATTTATTCTATAATTTATCAACTAAATGAATTTATCATACATTGCACTGTAAATTCTATAAACTTCAAATACCTAAAAAGTTAATTTTTTTGCAATTACTTAGAAATCTTTCTCAATTATCTTTTAATATTTTACAGTTAAGTCTATATATTTAACTAAGGACAAATTTTCAATGTGGCCTAGTTTTCGAATCAATTTCGCGATCGGAGTTGGTTTTGAAACTTATTACCAAACAGAGCTGGTTTCTGCCCAGTCAGCAGCACAGTCAGCGTATTTGTAACTGCCAACGATATGCGCAACTCTTAGTTGCGCACGGGAATATGTTAATTTCCTCCCCAATGCGCAACTAAGAATTGCGCCCAATGGTTTTTTAACTGGCGCAACTCTTAGTTGCGCAAGTGCAGGCGCAACTCATAGTTGCGCCTGCACAGGTTGCTACTGCTAAAACAGAGGCAGCAGCAACCATCCTCCCCATTCCACCAAAACCCTTCCCAAGCTTCAAACCCACTTCCATGGCCGAACCCAACAACTCCCAACCCAAATTTTAGCCAATTGCCACCATTTTTTCACAAAATTATCAAATTTCTTCCTTTTTCTTCGATTAAACCAAAGCTACAACAATGGAAGCAGGATCCTCTTCAACACAAATAGATTTTGGTAATTTGTAAACCCTAATTTTTTTGATAAATATAAAATTTGCTTATTATTTGGTTGTATTTGCTAGAAATATTGTCATAGAGCTTGTTGTACATCTTAATAATCCAATTTGAAGCGTTGAATCACTAATTGATCGTAAACGATGTGTAAAAATCATTTTTTTGCATGAATTATGAAGAACCGGAAAGCGGACCGGTAGACGGTAGCGTGCTTTATATGCAAGATAATCACCGCTCTAATTTTGAAGATTTAATGAGGGTAATATTATTCGCCTTGTAATGTTAGTAAATTTTTGCACGTTATTTTGCCTTTTGAATTAACTAAAAGATAGACTTCTTTGTTTTGCAGAGTGTAAAACCGGTGGATTGTCTGGATCATTCGCAAAGTTTTGAAGAATTGATGGAGATGGTTGAAGATCAACGGGTTCAACAATTACTACATCAGGCGAGATTCTGGTATTTCATGCAGATTAGATATATCGAATTTGACAGATCATTACTCACAGCTTTATGCGATAGATGGAGACCGGAGACTTCCACTTTGCATTTTTCCGTTGGAGAAATGACCATTACACTGCAAGACGTATCTATTTTGCTTGGCCTTCCTATCGAAGGCGCCGTGTTGAACTACGGTGGTAATGTGGACGCCGATGAGTTTTGTCAACGTTTGCTTGGTGAAATTCCACCTCCAGAAGCGGTGGTCAATACAAGAGAGTTGAAGGTCAAATGGCTGAATGACCTTATAATCGGCCGGGAGATTGCAGTCGAATCATCTATTGAGGAGATAGAACAGTTCACACGGGCTGTCATATTACTTCTAATCGCATCTCGTTTATTTTCGAACCATTCGAAGGGTAGAGTAAGCGTTAAATAGTTGTACTTGCTAGAGGATTTTGCCACCATTTTTGATTATTCATGGGGTAGCGCCGTTTTGTGCGCATTGTACAAGGAGTTGGATAATGTGGCACTAAGAAAGACGAACGAATTATCAGGTTGCCTAACCCTTCTACAGGTATGTCGGATTTGACTTATCGGTGTACGAAAGTTATGAAATCTTTTGAAAGACGTTTCTTAACACTCATAATTTTTAGGTTTGGTCTTGGACGCGTATTTCTGTTGGACGGCCAAACGTTAGTGCCAACGTTGCTCCGGGATTGCCGTACGGGTCAAGGTAAAAGCTTCTTGAAATTAGCGGTGAAATTTTTTTGATTTCTGCCAATATTCAAACACTATTTTGATTATGATTGTAGATGGACCGGAGATAGACGTTGGAGAGATAATCCAGCCCGGCATCCTACATTCTATCGCAACGAGCTCGATGTTATGGACGAGCATGCTGTTGAATGGACGCCATACACAGCTGAGATCGTACAGGATCTCCCGCCTGTATGTTTGGACGGCGAGCAAAGTTGGTATGCAAGGACCCCGATTATTTGCTTGCAAAGTGTTGTCATGCACTACCCCGACAGAGTGATGAGGCAATTTGGCCTTCATCAGCATATACCGGATCCGGCCGAGCAGATTTTCCCACATGGTTGGAATAGAGCCTTGTACAACACGTATGTCGCAAGGTGGGATCACAGGTTGGATCACGTTCAGGTCGAACGTGTACCTAGAATTTCAATCGAACAGTACTATAGTTGGTACTAGCATATCACACGGCGATTTGTACTTAAAGAATCGTCAACTAGACTGCCCAGATATGCTCCACGGGGACCGGTGGAACGTGATTTGGTAAGTGTCAAAAAGTTTTACTCTTTGAACTTCTTCAACAAGTTTTAATTGCGTCGTTTATTCTTTTATTTTAGGTTCAAGGGTTGTATATGATTTCCAATGAAGTTGACGATGTCCTGTCAGATCCTGCAGATGAGGACAGAGTAAAAGGAAAGTGCTTCAACATCAAGGAAATTATCAAGTCGCTTCTTGGAAGGCATAAGCTAGAAAGACCGCCACCGTATACGCCTCGTCCTCTCCGGACTTTTGGTCTTACCTACCAAAGAAGACGTTTTAGAGGCACACAGGGTCCTTCACAAGGTAGCCAGCCGGGGATGGAAATTGTCGAAGCTGGACCATCTCAACCGCCTCCGACGCAAACTTAAATAAAACTATGCTACCGCAAAAATTTAATAAGAAGATAGGGTTGTGTTGGTATGTCGTTTGGT
Organism: Allium cepa; assembly: GCA_030765085.1. Lineage (NCBI taxonomy): Eukaryota > Viridiplantae > Streptophyta > Magnoliopsida > Asparagales > Amaryllidaceae > Allium > Allium cepa. The sequence goes on from CM060929.1 coordinate 34,435,936, forward strand.
TGCTATATTTTGAATTTGTATTGACTTGAAACTTATTTGCTGCGTTGTTGTATTATTGACTTGGAACATGTTGTTATATGACATATGATGAGTTGTATGAAATATTTTATCTCGTTGGATGAATTGTTGTACTTATATGTTGTTATATTATATGAAAGTTGATTTTTGATGAAATTTGCTTATGGTATATGGTCTCTGGAAAGTTGCAGGCGCAACTGATAGTAGCGCAAAAGGCGCAACTTCGAGTTGCGCAACTTCGAGTTGCGCCTCTATGCGCAACTAAGAGTTGCGCCTGCATATCTGGGCTATTCCCTGGCCCAACAGCTGCATATGAACAACACAACTCCTCCCAAAACAAACACAACTCCTCAAACCCATTTTCTTTCAGAAACCCTAACATCCATTTCCATTATTTTCACTACTATCAACACAATTTTCCACTCAAAACCATTTAGTTCTACGGAGATAAACAAAAGATTTCACGTTCATCTACACTAGAGGTAAAGAATCGAAACCCTACTCCACCAATTTTGATAGGTATGGTGTTAACAATTAACTTTCTATAATTTTGATAGATCAATGACTACCGTGCCTATTATTTGTCACTATGACGGTGATTTAGTCATCGATGAAAATAGCAAGCCAACCTATGTTGGCGGAAAGCATAAGGGATCGAAAGTCAGGAGGGGTTGCAATTTTCTTGAGCTAAAAAGGGCAATTTACAAAGCTACAAAGATTGCTTCTACGAAGTTCGACATCGCGTTGGTTAGTAAGTGGGTAACAGATGGACCAATTGCTATTGAGGTAAACGACGACGACGTCGATTCTATGTTTTGTGTGGGGATGAAAGTAATTGAGCTGTATGTTAAGAAGACGGAGGTGGTACATACAACTGAACAGCGAGCTCAAATCTTTGATTATACCGGTCAACCCGGACCTAGTAATACTGCTGAGCAAAGTCAAACGTACTACCCACCCTACTCCTACCAGCCACCGAACATTTACGCACAGGCAGTCAGGTATGTGTTTATGTGCTGTAATAATGTTTTATTCATGTTTTTGGCACTTAACAATCAAATGTTTGTGTACAGGTACGATGTCATGGCATATCCATCTCAGTCACCCGGGTATGGGTTCCTTCCATATCCATCGTATCCCCCACAGTCAATTCCAACTCCGAATTCAAACGACTACTTGCATGGACTTCCAGATGAAGATGTTGACACCGAGGATATGGAGGGTGGAAATGTTGATATTGAAATTTCCCATTTGGACAGCATGGAAATCGCAGCTTCACTAGACGACGATGAAACATGGATCGATGCTATGAATGTTAACAATGACGCTCCTTTAGATGATATTCCAGAGGAAGTTGATGACACCGATGAGCATATCGAGATGGAAGAACCGTTAGAAGATGACCAATGCAATGATACGATTATGGAAAGATCTGTTGTGCAAGAATTTCAATTTACCGACGAAATGTTTGGGCTAGAATGTGTGGAGAAAGGCCCTCGAGTTGGTATGATTTTTAAATCAAAGGAATCTTTGATTGAACATATAAGTGAATGGTCGATAAAGTGTTCAGTTTCATTTAAAAACATAAAGTCTCGTGCTAGAGAGTTCACTGCTATATGTGATATTGATGCTAATTGTCCATGGCGGCTTCATGCTATTGTGTCTAAAAGAGATCATGCTGGGTGGTGATGATAAAAAAAATACGGTGGTGATCACGCTTGCTCAAATCCAATCATCAACTCGAACCATAAACAAGCAACAGCTAAATTCATTTGCACCAAAGTCCTTCCACATGTTCGTTCGAATCCAAGTTACACTGCAAAATCTGTCTAAGAGCTTATGGCACACACTTACAAAATTCAAATAAGCTACATGAGAGCCTGGAAAGGACTTAGCAAAGCGGTGTCTACAATTTTTGGCGATTGGGAGTCTTCGTACAACGATTTGCCTCAGTTTCTTCGTGCTATACAGAAATGCAATCCGGGTACTGTGTATCATGTACATACAGGAGTACAATTCTGGGGGGCTTTCTGGGCATTTGGCCAGAGCATTGCAGGTTTCAACCATTGCCGTCCGGTTCTTTCTATTGACGGAACACATCTGTATGGTAAATATCAAGGTATGTTGCTTGTGACCACAGGAGTTGATGCAAACAACTCTCTTTTCCCTTTGGCATTTGCTATTGTAAGGACAGAGTCTGCGGAAACTTGGGGTTGGTTTTTTTCATGCATGGGACACTTAATTCCATCGTTAAATGCAAGATGCGTTACATTCATTTCCGATAGAATGAAAGGAATTCCGACCGCCTTGCAAGAAAAGTGGAGAAGACCACATCATCATCGCTTCTGTCTACGCCATTTGAAAGCAAACTTTAAAAAAGCTGGTTTTGGTAGCAAGATTTTGCAAAGCATATTTCATGCATCTACTGAAGCAAGAGATGAGATAGCATACAAAGCACTCAGAGAGCAACTAAAAAATGTGAGTCCGGCTGCTGACAAATGGATTGATAGAAGTCTTCGACATAAGGATGAACAATGGGCTTTTTACAAGGACAATGGTGAACGGTTCTGTATGATGACTACCAATGCTTCGGAGAGTTTTAATGGAGTTCTTAAAGGTGCAAGATCGTTACCGGTCAAGGCATTAGTGGCACGTACCTTTCATCGCCTTAATAGCTACTTCTACAGAAGACGTACCGATGGAATGGATTATGCATCTTCGCTCACGCCAAATTATGACAAAATGATGGAAAAATATTCAACAGAAGCACGTAATATGAGCATTAACAGGTTCAGCTTAACGGAGTGGCAAGTAACAGACACAAACGCGTGCAATTACACAGTAAATATTACCAATGACAGCTGCAGCTGTTCATGCAATATTCCTATTCTAGCCCATTTTCCTTGTTCCCATGTTTAGCTGCATGCGCACGATGTAGAGGAGGAGCGAACAGAGCTTACCATGATCTTATTTCATCTTGGTTTACGACAGACAGTTATAGACATAGTTATTCTCCGGTTTTTCATCCAGTGCCCGATAGTAGATATTGGGATGTACCTGAAGGCCCTACTATACTTTCGTCGCCAACGCGAAGAAATACAGGAAGACCGAGGTCTACAAGAATAAGGGGAGTCATGGACGAAACGGAGGACAGAAGACAGGACAGATGTGGACAATGCGGTAACTTGGGTCATAAGAGACGAACGTGTGGGAAGCAATAAATATTTAATCGGTTTCTACTACTTCTGTTATTCGTGAACTGTATAACTTATATGTTTATTCTGTACGCAACTTTGTTATCAAACGCTATCTTATGTCAAACGTTTAAATTACTTGCTATGTTATGTTATTTTGATTAAATCATCTATTGCATATCCACTACAACAAACCAAGTACAAATAAAACCAAGTAATACAGCATTCATTACAATTAAAGCATACATAACTCGATTAAACAAGTTTGATACATATCCATTACAGTACAGTTGCACTACCCAGTTTACTAGACCCCTTTTCAAATTGGATTTATGGACTGCAAATAGTCTACTTGATGTCGAAGCTGTCTTTTTTCCTTTTCCAAACGTCTTACTTCGGCTTGCATCTCTAGCGCATATTCCACTCCTCTCGGGGTCAAGGGACGATCGAGCCATTTGAAGAAATTACAGCACTCAACACCTTTCGGGTTAGTTATACGATCAAGGTAACCGACACATCCATAAAAACGACGTCCAGCATTTGTTTGAGTCTTGCATACAACTACCTCACAAACATCTCCACAGTGGCAAAGTGGATGTTTATCTTCTCTCACTCGTCCTTCGCCGCTAATTTGTTTTCCCAGTCTTTGATTCGGTTTGTCTACACACAATTGATTATCTAAAGCAGATTGAACATCAACATCATTAGCCGGCGGAACTATCTCAAATTGAGCTTCAGGAACTGTTTCAAACTGAGTTTCAGGAACAAATTCATTTTCAGCTTCCATCCGTTCAACATATTGCACTAATACTGCATCTGGAATCTCCCAATTATCCATAATAATTAGTGATAGTGCGAGTGAGGTTGAAGGGATTGTTATAGCTTTGGTTTAATCGAAGAAAGAGGAAATTTGATAATTTTGTGAAAAAATGGTGGCAATTGGCTAAAATTTGGGTTGGGAGTTGTTGGGTTCGGCCATGGAAGTGGGTTTGAAGCTTGGGAAGGGTTTTGGTGGAATGGGGAGGATGGTTGCTGCTGCCTCTGTTTTAGCAGTAGCAACCTGTGCAGGCGCAACTATGAGTTGCGCCTGCACTTGCGCAACTAAGAATTGCGCCAGTTAAAAAACCATTGGGCGCAATTCTTAGTTGCGCATTGGGGGGAATTAACATATTCCCGTGCGCAACTAAGAGTTGCGCATATCGTTGGCAGTTACAAATACGCTGACTGTGTTGCTGACTGGGCAGAAACCAGCCCTGTTTGGTAATAAGTTTCAAAACCCACTCCGATCGCGAAATTGATCCGAAAACTAGCCCACATTGAAAATTTGTCCTTTAACTAATTGTGTGATCTAAAATTTAAACTATTGAAATAAATATGATTAACTAATATTTATTAATCCATATAATAAATCCTAAAAATAAGAGAATTTCAATACATACAATATTCATGTATATAAGAAAAATAATAAAATTATCTCTTCTTTATTCGGATATATGAAGATAAATAAATCACATAAGATAAATGTATACATAAATAATAATAAATCTTTTATTCTAATTCATTCATCTCAAACATAATTTCATTTTTAATAACTTTTAAAAGATAAAATCATATTTTACAACATTATGATGTGAAAGCACAGATTAAACCGATAAAAAATAGATTATACAAACATTCTCTCCTTCAACATGTTATCAAACCACACTCAACTCATAACTCAACTAAATGTTACATAGCATTATTTTGCAACTATCAAAGTTGTAAGCATGACTCTTCTACAAGATGAAATCTGTAGTTAACTATAAGGATAAAATTGTTTAAAAATAAAATCTTAAAAATGAATAAAAGTTCACGTCCGATTCAAAAAAAGTTCACATGCAGATAACCTAACCATAAGGTCTATGTCTTCTCAATTACAAATTTGTAAAAAACTCTTTCCAATTTTAACTTTTTTACATTTAACTCCTTGTATTTAATTAGTTATGTCGATCATTAATTCAAATTATTAAAATAAATTCAATTTGTTTAATGTTCATTAATTCATTTATAAATTCTTCCAGAAAGATGATAATTCAATACATATACAACAATCATATTAACAAAATAGTGAAGTTACGTATTCGCTTATATATATATATATATATATATATATATATATATACACACACACATATACATATACATATAATATAGTATATCACATAACATAAATTATTTATATACATAGTATTAACAATTTTAATTTTAATTTTTTTGAGTTAGGATATTAATTTTTACAAAGATATGTAGTTAGCGAGAATTGAACCAAAAACCTTATATATGAACGTCACAAATCACTTTAGTTTATGATTAATATATCACAATAAATTTATCATATGTTACATGATAAAAATAAATTTTAGCAATAATTAAAATACAAATAATACTTTTTAACAACATTACGTGTACAACGCACGGGTTACACAGTTGTATTATATTAGAGCAAAGCCTTATCCATGTGGGCTTCAGCACCACACATGTTCCAGCCCTAAGGTTTAAAAGGCCTAATGACGTACTTCAGCTGAGAGCTCTTCACACAAACAAAAACCACAGCTAATTCCTATTTAGTTGAGCATGGGTTTTGAACCTATGACATGGAAATAAATTTAACAACCATACCAAGTTACTTTATTGGTGCTAGCAAAATGGCACACATTACATGCATATATGTACAGCACTGCCAGTGTACTTATAATAAAAAGGACGAAAGCAGTGGTGAGATTTGTGTATTTGTGTGATATGAAATTGTTGAAAATGGTGGTGCAGGGGTGATTATGGAATTCAAAAAAGATGCATTGTGCATGCGTGTTTGTGTGCGCGCATGCACGTGCGTATGTGTGCATACGCACGCGCGAGATACACGAATATAAAATTTTGAAATTTAGAGGGACCTAAAAACACCAAAATTCGAAGGCCTAAGGTGATAGCCTTGATCGCTTTAGGCCAAGGCCAACCCCAGTCCATGCATCCAATATAATTTGTCCACTTATTTGACTTAAAATGGAAACCCTGAGGAGAGGTGTTGAGGATGGTTCCACATTGGAAGATTGATATCGTAAAGCTTATAGAAATATTGGAACATTATTCACATTGTCTAATGATTTTGTGATTACAATTGGTTTTGATAACCATTTCCTTAAACAGTATACCGATGCAACTGGATACGGCTATAAATTTTTACACTATACGAAAATTTTCTTTTGAATTCTCTATGGATAACCATGTAGAAGTTTTTTGAATTCCAAAAATGCTTGTTTCTAAATAGGTTACAAAAATTTTGGAAAGGAAAAAAAATTAATATGGTACGTTTAACCTCACACACATTCCAAAACGAATTTAAAACAAATCCAAAATGAAGCTAGGTTATGTGTAAGTTGAATGCAAGAAGTGAGAAAACCTAAATCTCTGTATCCAGTGTGAAACCCCAAGCACCCTTGGCATTCCCAATATGGATAGACACCCAATTAGAAAAACATCCTCTACTGGTTTGCTATTAACTGTAATATAAACCTATTTTAAATTTTCCAACTCATTAACTATTATGAACGGTTTGTACTGGGAAGTTATTAGTAAACGCTGCAGGAAAATCTGCATATAACTGCTCGGGGAAGTGATAGGTCATCGTATTATGGCCTTGCATGCTTTTATTATTCACTTTGTCTAATAACTAGGTGGCACTAAGAACAACTTGTGAAAATCATTATAGTAGCTAGTAGGAGAGAAAAAATTCATCTTCCCTTTTGGCACTATGTATGGGATCATTTTGAAACTTAGTATTTTCACATGAGAAGCAAGGATTCATCTTTTTAGGAAGTCTGCACAACAATCATTATGATAAAACTTAATTAATACATCTGGCTTTTGTTGCCATAAATTAGACATTTTGACCAACATAATTTTTTCAGGTTAGCTACTTGGAAATTGCTAGGAGATTCAGCGTAATCTAGAATCAGATCTTACCATATGAAAAAACAAACAAGAAAGATGGTTGAGGAAGAAAGAATACAGATAATTATGTACCCATAGGATGGATAAGATAGAAAACCTAACAAGACAAATATAATCTAATGCATGATAGTTTTGCTCCTTCTGTACGTATCTGTATGTGTCATGTCATTAAAGGAACAGAATTATTCATGGCATATAGAATAAGCTATACTTTTAAGTCATACCTTCACAGCATCAACATTCTTTTGCTTCATGTCAGCTGCATTATGAAGATATGTAAACTTGGCTACTGATGTAACAAAAGCATCCCTCTGTGTCTGCATGCACATTACTGATGTGACATGCACAGCACATCTGAACCCTAGCAAACATTGAGAAGCAGCTACCTTGTCATCACTTTGATCAAGTGTCATGCTAAAGGCTGCCATCATCGGTGCCCAACACACTTCCATCATAAACCTCAAAATTCCCGTTTCTATCACAGTGTAAAAAGTAGACCTGCGCTGCCAGAAAGGAAAAGCTCGCAATTAAAATCTAACAGTTATGGTTCAATTTTAGAACACTTCAACTTGTTTCTATGAAATCTTTCTCAATATGCATTAGTTCTTCGACCTTAGTATTTACTTGTGGTATATTTGTTTAGTTTGTGTTAGGTTTTTATTCTTTTTTGAGAGAAATAAATGACATCTATATTACAAGTTAAATCAACGTGAAATTTTCTATTGTAAGGGTCCATTGGTTAGGTTCAAGTTGATACATATCTTGATGAAATCAACTAAGTTGATCTTACTCGGATTTTCCACTATTCTTTTTGAACTGCTCTTGTATATTCTTGATAAGCATGTCACTTGCACCTAGTGCCTTTTCTTCCGCCTGCTTCCAGTTTACCAAATTGAAAATATTGTCCAAGACTATAAGCATGCTGACGCTGGTTGCTTGTTTGCTCTGAGCAGCCGAAGAATCTGCTTTCATTTTGATTTCATTTTTAACAATTTGATCATATAGAGTACCCAAATAGTCTTCTGGTAAATCTTTTCCATCGTCAATCCCTCTATTATTACGAATGAAATCGGCCTTTGACATCTGCAAGGATAATAAAATCAAGAATGATGCACTCACTACATTGAACTACTGAAATCATAGTTGATAGCTACATAACCTACCTTATCTTTAACCATGCTATTGTGTGCATCTGTATTAAGCATTATCACTGAATAAGCAAGCACGTATGCTGTATCTGCACTGGTGAATGAATTTGGGTTGCATTTACAATAACGTTCTGCAAATTTTTCCATGATTCTATCAATTTTTTGTGCTTCTCCAGGCAACCTGAATCCCCGTAGGAGATACCTAATAGCATCTCCAAAATCCATTCCTTCAAATTTCATGGAATCTACATATGCATGCATAACTTTTAAAGGGAAATCATCCCTTTCACCTAAATAGTTTCCGATCATTGTTTCATTCAAACCAGTAGTGGTCTTGAGAAAATTAGCAACTTCTTCTGGAGAGCCTCCAATTTTCTTGGTATTGATCAAAAATTCTATACCCTTGGCTGGTTTCCTATTGAACATCGAAATGCCTTTCTACATAGAAAAGTCAAAAGAAAACACTTTGTGTTAGTTACCTAAAAAAACATGTTATAGCTCAGCTGCAAAAGAAAATCCCTTGAGGTTTGTCCCAATAGTGGAGCCCATGTACTGCCATCTTTTGAACCTCACCCCCACAAACCCCTTAACCTATTCACCACTCTGATTATATATTTAAAAGCAAACATGGTGTCAAGGCAACACAAAACAACTATTTCTCCAGCCCAATCATGGGTTTAAAAGTTTGAGAAATCAGTTTTGGTATCAACCCTTGAATTTTTGCAACTGAAATGATCAAGTGGTTGGAGTTCCCAGATTTAGTCTGAAATCTCTCCCTAACAATTGCTTGCAATCAGAAATCAAAATGGAAATATAGTTTATAACCAAAACCCACCAAAACCAAAATGGTCAAAGTTTCTGACATGAAACCACAAACCATGATTAGAATACTGGATAAACTTGGCTCTAGAATGAGGTTGGTTTTCATAGTGACCTGATCCCTTGCATAGCAAAGAGCCTTGACCAAAGGCACAAGGTGTTACTAATGTCAGGGGAACATTTTATAACTGGGAATATGAAATGGGCGATTCAGGGATTGCAGCCCAATTAATGAGACAATTTTCAGTTGTCTTGATGGGATTTCATTTCGAGGTAAATACACAGTAAATAAAAGCAATTAATAGAAAAAAGAATCAGTTTATCAAGTGATGCAGAATAAGACGACAAAAGATAGCACTTTTTTCACCTGAAGTTCTAATTTATAGGCACGGCGCTGCTCAAGGGTTGCAGCATTGTATTGTTCAGAATTTACATCGGAATGCATGTCGTTTTCAATTCCAGTTCCCTCTTCTCCGCTAGATATACCACTAAAGCCATCTTTTGAATGATCAGATTCAGGAGTTCCTGGTACAGTATCATCAATTTTTAGTTGATCGTCCATCCAAGTTCCCATAGACTGAATAATATTAGTTAAGCACTTGACTGATTCAATTCGGAATGTAAAATCTTGAGCTGGAGACAATGTTGTTGCAGATCCAGGTGGTACACCTAATGCAGTCTTTAGGAGACCATTAACAACCCTGCATACATCTGACTGCATTAACATTCATATAATACACTTCAATGAAGAAGTTGGAAAGCTGTTCATAGATGTGCATGTTCTATTATTTGACACTTAAATTTGCAGCATAAGTATTAGAACTCGACATTGACCTAATTTTTTACTTTTTAGCGTGTACATACTTGTCTAACATTCCCCATCTTGTAACATGTAGTGTCGCAGAACTTTGGGTAGATGGAGATGGGGAATCATAGTCACTTCTCAAAATGTAAAATGTCTAGTAATAAATTAATAATAACAGCAGGTTATTTTCCCCAAGTGTCCTTTAAAAGCATAAGAATATTATTTATACCTTTCAAAAATGTTTGGTGCTTCCACGTCGCAATCATAATTGACGAATATATCAATGATAGTTTGTGGATCCTGACAGATCTTTTCCAACAAGTTGAGAACTGTCATTTTCTGTTGGAAACTAGGCTGAAGCACATTTTCCAGAACTCGTAGGATGAGCATGGGGAAGAAAACTCCAATTTCACCCTTTAGTCCAGATCTCAACTTAGACAATAAAATCATGAAAATAGAACAAAGAAGCTGGAAAACACTCATTGCTGACAGTGCGCTATTTTTCAACAATGACATGCAAAGATACTGCTTAATAGCTCCAAGAAATCTGAAAATGAATGTAAAAGTTCATCAATACATTATACAGTTACATTCCATTATATCATATATACATCATAATGATTTTCCTAGTACAATATGAAGCAAGCAAAACATGAAGCAAGCAAAACAGAAATTGGCTAACAGCAACAAAGCCTTTGGGTTTCGAATTTCAAATGCTCCTTTGCTTCCTAGTTGGCTTAACATATGAATACTGCTGCAACCACACCAAAAATGACCACTAAGTTTAGGATTAATTTACTAAGAAGGCTGACACTCTGTGAGTCTGTATCAGAAAAGAGCATTAATAGCCAAAGTAACATTGCAGTGGTGAGAATGAAGATATAAAATATGATAGTTAATCATATATAGTTAATTACTTTTTAATTATACAATAATTTTATGGAACCAGTGTACAATAATTCATTTCTGTTAAGTGCCATACTGATGATATCATTCATTACCGTCAAACACAAGCTGTGGAACTATTTGATTCCAGATAATAGGATACTCTTCTTACTTCGTACAAAAAAAATTAATTTTGGAATGTCAACAGTTTTAGATTGAACTTAACCAAAGTCAGAACATATGCGCAGGCTGATGTTGCATCAGACTGGGATAAAGTTGAATGAACTATGAAATGTGGCTTCAGCGTCGGTAGCACCCTTCATAAAAACAATGCCGAAAACTGGGCAGTTAAGCTAGTACTAGAGCAGTTTCAGAAATTGGCAAGGTTTCAAGTGCCTAACTAGAAATATATGTGAGCAATATAAAATCCAGTGAGCATTACACATACATAATTAGAAATGAATTTATTTTCAATTTAATAAATTAATTTTATATGAATAACTTAATTATTATTTTTAGTTTTGTTCTAACGTATTTTTTTACCAGATTAGATATGCATCCGAAATGATAAGCACTAGATAAACAAATTTAGACTGTTCCATTTAGGATCCATAATTCCACATATGTTTGCATGTTTATTAATAAACTAGATACTGATCGATGCCAACTATACTCGATTATAATACATCATGGAGTTTGAAAATGGTTGCGATTAAAAAATTGATAATAATATTGCTAAAAACGTTTTGTGTACATTACCAAACTTCTAGGTGAAATAGAAAATATTATTATAATTGTAGCGATTTATTCAATGAATATAGTTTCTAATGAAATAATTTGACAATTTCATTAATTAATTAACAAATTAGTGTTAGAACCTTGTATTTTGACTTTTTGACGATGACAACTACGTATGTTTGAAAATTTATAAAAGCAATTTACTCCCCTGAATGAATATTCCCCCTATCAAACAATTTCTCCCCCTTTGTCATAGACAGAAATTGAACAAATATATAATATGAGAAATATAGACATATAAGTATAGAAATAAACATATATCATATGGAAAGGAAATGAACTTAGCATCATAAATAAACATAAGCATGGAATTCAAACAACAATGCCACACAATAACATCAAAACATAAAAAGCATACATAAAATCATGTCATGAATAACATGATAAGATGAACATAAGCAAATATAAAAACTAGACTTCCCCACCATCCGAAGCTTCTTCTTCATCCTCTTCTTCTTCGGAGATTGACCATGTAAAAGGTGCGGGGCTTTCGACAATACCGGTAGAGGTAGAGCCGGTACATGATATTTTCTTCCAAATTTTGTTTAAGAAACCTTATATGAAATTAAACTTCTTATTTGTTTTGACGACATTTTTCTCGACGGTAGCCAATCGTCGTCCAAGCTTACTCTGATTGCGAGAGGGCATAAACGCTTGCTTTGGAGTAATGTCACTAGGAAGCTCATGAATCTCATCGTCGTCTCCTTCTCCTTCTTAGCGGGCAGGTTGTGAGGATGAAGATGCGATATTAACATCTTGTGGTTGAGGAATACCTTGATCAAGATTTGTCGTCCATTGTTGAATGCTTGTTACTTGTTGAGATGTCGGGCGTTTTGGAAGACTCATAAGACTTAGAGTCTTCAAATTGAGTTCTCCAATGGTTATGTAATCTGCATCGGGTAAAGGAACCCTAAAATTTTGAAGAATGTGCATGATGTAAGCTCCGTAGTGGATGGTCTTGTAGTTTCTTTTGTGGTTAACGGTAAGAAATTCTTCCAAAATGACATTTCACCTTCTTTTGTGGTTAACTGTAAGAAATTCTTCCAAAATGATATTTCACCGATTCACTCTTTGGGATGAGTAAATGACATAGAGGACTTGGAAATCCCTCTTGTAGACTTTTTCATAGCCACCGGTACGAGGTTGAAGCGAACGAATGAGAGCTCGATGAAGAATACGTGCCCTTTGACTTAAGGCACTGGATTTCAAGATCATCAAATCATCTGATAGATACCGATGAGAAACTTCGTCTCGGTTATACATGTCTACTTCGACACTATCGATATCCAATCCTTCGTATGGACATCGCAAAATGTGGCCAAGTCGTTGTAGAAGGAGATAAATCTTAACGCCACGAACCAAAGTCTAAATACAATCATCCTTATTGTGTGGATCTTGGTGATCTAATTCATATTGGCGAAGAACAACTTAATCAAGAAAGGATAAATTTTGACATTATTTGAGTCATATCTAATAAAGTGATCGACACCACAAGATTCGGCAAGCTCTCGGATAGCATATCCGTTGAAATCAGCAAACTTGACGAAGGCTCCTTCAAAAATCCGAGAATTTTTCATTGAATTAAACGGAGTCACGACTGTCTCATTGTGAAGCCATGAATGGATTTGGCTTTTGAAAGGACCGACAGTGAATTCACGAGCACATTTTGTTCTGGGTGTCATTGATTTAAATAGGTTTTGAGAAAAATCTTGATTTTTTTAATGGAGGCTAGGGTCTCTACTGAAGTGAAGTAGTTTGGGTAAGTGATAAATGAGAAAGAAGGGTGAGTTAAGTAGTGGTTGGATGAAAAGGTATATAAGGAAATGTGTATAGGCATTTTAAAAAACAGAAAAAATACGGGTCATTCGACTGAAATGGGGACCGCAGTCGACTGGTATGCAGGGTTTTGCATGCCGCAAGTTTAGTATTAAATGTCGACTGTTTTTAGAGTGGAAGTCGACTGGTTGCTGAGTGAATTTTCAAGAATTTGAAGATACGGTCGACTGAAAAGTTACCACTTACCCTGCATACCCAGTCGACTGAATCAAAATAGGTTGCAGTGAATACTAACATATTTTGATGTTTTAATTATGACAACTATATAAGTAAATAACTAATCATATTTGCAGGAGAAGATATTATTCTACTCGACAATAGATTGCAAATCAGAATTCAGATAAAAGCTTCAATATTGTCCATTGTTTTAAAAGGTCTTATAGTTAATTTCTGTTAAAATCTCTTCAAAGTGGTATATACACGAACACGTACTTAAAAATCTTTTCAAATCATGTTTCATATGCCAAGATTTTTACTACATAAGTTCACACGCGAAGGATTTTAGAGTGGAAGTCGACTGGTTGTTGAGTGAATTTTCAAGAATTTAAAGATTCGATCGACTGAAAAGTTGATTCAGTCGACTGGGTTGCTGTGAAAACTAACCTGTTTTAATGTTTCAATTATGATAACTATATAAGTAAATATTATGTGAACTAATCATATTTGCAGGAGAAGATATTATTCTACTCGACAATAGATTGCAAATCAGAATTCAGATAGAAGCTTCAATATTGTCCATGGTTTAAAAAGGTCTTATAGTTAATTCCTGTTAAAATCTCTTCCAAGTGGTATATACACGAACACTTACTTAAAAATCTCTTCGAATCATGTTTTATATGCCAAGATTTTTATAAATTCACGCACGAAGGATTTTTGAAAAACACTTCAATATGACACAAAACTTGATATTCAGCCGACTGAATTAGGTAGTTCAGTCGACTGAATATCTGTGCACATGCACAATCAGATATGAATATTCAGCCGACTGAACTAAGTCAATCGACTGAATATGATGTTTTTTGACATATTTCATTTTTGATTCGAATTTTTAAATTTTCAGCTGGCTGAATTCTTTTGATCAGTCGACTAAAATTGCATAACAGCTATATTTCTAAAAAGACTCTTCACTTCATTGAACATAAACAACCCCTGATTCAAGAGTTATTTCCGTATCTTTTGACCATCTCTCAAGATAAGTTGCAACACTTGAACAATATATATAGCCTTTAAATCAGTTGTTCTAATTTTCTGATTCTATCTCATACTCTTATTGTCTAAACTCTCTACACTCAAACTCTTGTTCTAATCACTTGCACATTCAAGAGCAATTTCATTTGTGATAAAATTAACTTTCTATCTTCACAAACTACACTATATAGCACACAAAGGAAAAGATTATAGCAAGAGTTTACGTTATTGGCTTATCGGTGCTATTCAAGAGCATACTCGGTCAGAAATAATTTTTACTGTTTGTATTAGAAGTCATGTTCGGTTGCTCAAGCGGTTGAAGTCTTATTCTGTTGCTTAGGCGGTTGAAGTCATGTTCTGTTGCTCAGGCGGTGTAATACTTGTTCCTCCGGGTTAAAAGAGGGTTGATCGTTAAATTCCAGAAGGAGTCTGAGACTAGACGTAGAACGGGAAGTTTGAACCAGTATAAAAATCCTAATGTCATTTACTTTACTATTTACTGTTATATTTATATTCCACACTAGTAGATAATTTAGATAATATTCCATATTACGATCCTCTTCACTTTCAGTTAGTGCTTAATATTAAACGAACAGATCAGTTATTTAATCCGAATACGAAATTGGGTTTGAAGTTCAAAATCCACATAATACAAGAAATGAATACATATAGTATTTTTAATATAAAATATAGTATGGGTCGAATTCTATCCGATCCGAACATGGTCCATTAAGTCTACACATACGATCCTAACTTTATTCATTATGTTGCATATGCAAGATGAATGTTATTGATAATATCATGATATGCGTGATTTAAATTTGAAAATAAATCTTCACTTTGACAATAATACAAAACATAATACATTCTCAACATTCATTTTCTCGACGAACCACTTGTCATGCGATATTAATTTTTTCTTTTGTTTTTTTAGTTGAACTGACTGACCAGGAATTGAAAACACGTCTATCGTTTGTTTAAATATTTTTTACCCTTCATTTGTTTGACAAACTTAGTTTTTTGCATTTTTATGACACACTGGTAAATATAAATCCGCCTTTTATTTGCACTACTAGTAAAGAATCATGAATGGTTCACCTTCTTATGATTTAAAAAGTAGTCACTATTGACATGTTTCATTCTAGGTGCTTATAGACCTTTCAGAACTAGATAAAGCTCACATTGATGAGTTTCCTCTAGCGCAAAGCCTATTCGGACATATGGTTCCCACAAAATGTCAAGTGGTTAAACCACCTCGCAAACTAAGGTACCGAAATAGAAAAACACGATTTTCCTACTAGGCTGGATGAAAAGGTGCCTGATATTTGGAACGAATATAGATCAATTTGAGTATTCTCGTATATCACATCATACCGAAATATTGAAGTCAATCAGCTCATGCCTAAAATTCTAGAAAACAGTAAGTTCGCTACACACCTCTCACGCTTCATGAGTCGGGAGAAAGAAACTTTCCTCCCACTTTCATTAGTTAAGGACTCCCGGTGCAATTTCTTTCTAGCAAATTCAGGTTGCAATTGTGCAATTCCTTTTAATGAGTTTTCGCTTTGGAGATTAACCATGAATCTCTCTGGTTGTTTGAAACATGCCAACATTGAATATGTATTCGAGTGAAGAGAAACGATCAAAATGTAATGTGTATGCAAGCTAAAATGGATGTATTATTTTGATTGCAAAGTTAACACTCACAAAAAGAAAATCATCGTTTCAAGAAATGATTTGTTGAAGTATAACGAAAAAGGTGTAAAAATAGAAAATGTATCTCAAAAGAAAATTCATTAAAAGGCCGAATGATGCGTTCACTGTTCCACACAATGATTACTGATTTCTAACGAACAAAGAAATGAAAGTTGCGATCGAAAGGGAAATTAATAATAAGATTATTTTTTTTATAAAAGTTTAATGAGCGAGTAATAGGTATATTGTTAGTATTATTATCATGCAATCACAAGATTTGAAATGGTAATTAATTTTGAATAGATTTTTCAAATAGAAACCCATCAAACACTAGATATATAGCAAAGGGATAACTTGAAGTGATAGAAAATGATTAATTTTATTTGAGAAGAAAATGGAACACTAATATAAAGTGTACTAATTTAAGTAAATAGGATCAAATACAATTGTAAAAATGAATTTTTAAAACAATTGATACTGATTAAAATGGAGAAAACCCCTTTTCCCCTAAAATTCAAATTATAGTTTACAAAGAGAATAAAAATAATGATAAAAACAAACTACGCAAAAAGGCTAATACTTCTAATATGATTTTAATCATTTGAAAAATCAAGACAAATAATACGATATTGCTTAAAATTAGTTTTAAAGATCAATCTGCCAAAACTAAAACAAATAAAGAATTTCAAAGTCATCTTTTTATGCAAACCGAACTTTAACTGTATCAATCAACATCTAAAAACAATTCAAAAGGCTTTCAAAACAATCAAAAATAAAAATTACAAATCATACATTTTATTGTTGAATACTTTATTCACTTCTTAAACTTTGACGCATCTAGTTCATGAATTCCAATCAAGTTTGGATCTAATGCTTGACTTGAATTCATAGTTATTAATGGTGTACGATGCAAAAAGACGCAAAGCCTGTCTAAATCCATGGTGCACGGCATGGCAAATGGTGTGCCTTTTTTTGATAAACTGCGTATGTTTAGAATTTTTTTATGAATTTAATATATATATATATATATATAACAATTGGTTAAAAAGTTTAATATAATTTATATTTTATTACTAAAACATATGTAATAAAGAGTTTTTAGACATTTTGCAAAAAAATCATCAAATATAGTACCATAAGCATAGAATTTCAAGCAAAATAGTCTTCAATAGCGAAAATCTAAGCTAATAGTTCATATTACCGAAAAACTAGAAATCTGAATTTAATTAAACAATCATATTTTCTAAATCAATATCCGCATCATCATATTCATAACCTTCAGCATCTCCTCATCTTTCTCATTTCAATTAACAATTCGTTCGGTGCGAATGTAATAAGAATAGACGGTTCGAATTTCGTTTGAGATTAATTGGAAAAAATCATCCATTTGAGATTATTTGTTTGATGCAGCAATAATTAGAATAAATAGTTCGAAGTTTGTTCGAGATTAATATGGAGAATGAGACCATTTGAGATTATTTGTTCGATACAACGATGGTAATTAGACTCGTCAGGTCGGATTTGAACCCGACCCAACGGGTCTTCATTTTAATCGGGTTGGGTTTTATCGAGTCTAACTTGTATATTTAAAAAACTTCACTCGACCCAAAGTTTGATTCATATCGATTTGGGTCTGAATGGGTAATAATACTAAAAATGCTTATATTGTCTCACTTTTTGTCTAATCTTATAGTTATTAATGGCGCACGGTGCAATAAGCCGCAAAGCCTCACTGGAGCCTTAGCGTACGGCCTATCAAATGATGCGCGCCTTTCTAATTTATTGCGTATGTTTAGAATTTTTTTGTAAATTCAATATATATAACAATTAATTTGAAAAAATCGATATAATTTATTTTTATTTTTGCTAAAACATATGTAATAAAGATTTTTTAAACATTTTACAAAAAACATCATCAAATATAATATCATAAACATATAATTTCAAGCATAATAGCCTTTAATGGTCAAAATCCAAGATAATAGTACATATTATGGATAAACTAAAACTCTGAATTTGATTCAGCGATAATATTTTCTAAATCAATATATGCATCATTAAAATCATAAGCTTCGGCATCTTCCTCATCTGTCTCACGTCTATTGGCATTTTTTGATGCGATTGTAATAGAAATAAACAGTTCGAATTTCGTTGGAGATTGATTTGAAGAAAAAACATTCATTTGAGACTATTTGTTCGGTACAACAGTAATTAAAATGGATAGTTCGAAGTTCGTTTGATATTAATTTTGAGAATACGACCATTCAAAATTATTTATTCGATGCAAGGATGATAAATAGACCCATCGGGTTGAATCTGGACCTGGCCCGACGGGTTTCGATTCTACTCGGGTTGGATTTTGTAGAGTGTAACTGTATATTTTAAAACATTGACTTGGCCTGAGGTTTGATTCGGATATGCTCGGTTCTGATCCGAAAGGTAATAACACTAAAAATGCATATATTTTCTTACTTTTTTATAATCTTTCGGACCGAATTATTTTTCATTAACTATACCCAATTTGGAACCCATCGGATTCAAGCCAAGTTTGGATCGGTTTGGTTCAAATATGCAAATCTAAGTTCTTATTGCCCATCATAATTCATTATGGCAATAATATAAATAAATAGTTCAAAGTTTTTTGGAGATTAGTTCGAAGTATAATCATATCATTGTATAAAAAATATATCAGACATTCAAAAATCGTTGGAGATTAGTTTGGATTGAGAAAAAACAACAAAATAACGAAGAGATGCACCGTTTTTGCGCAGCGCGTTATTTGCGCCGTAAGCGTCATTTGCATCATTCGCTGTGTCTTTCCATGCACGTCGCGTTATATGAAAGAAAGATGCAAATGTTGCGTCGCATCTTGCAGCATGGTGCGTGCCATAGCGCGCCTTTCATAACTATGTTAAATTCAACCCGAGATTCATCGGGTTCAAGTCGAGTTCAAATCGGTTCAATTTGGAGTTGCGGATCTCGGTTCTAATTGTCAATTGTAGTTCCGTACGACAGCAATGTAAATAAATAGTTCAAAATTTGTTGAAATTAGTTTGAAGTATAATCACATCACTGTATAAAAAATATATGCTACATTCAACCATTGTTAGAGATTAGTTTGATTGTAAAAATGAAAAATAAACAAAAAAGAAGTAAAAATCAATAAAAGTACATAAAGGCATGCAACATTTGCGTTGCGCGCCATTTGCGCCATAAGTGCCATTTACGTCATTCACCTCGCCTTTCCACGTGCACCGCGTCATACAAATAAAATGTGCAAACGCCACGCCGCGCCGCGAGCTGTGGCGCATGTTGTAGCACGCCTTTCATAGCTATGCTTGAATTCACAAATTTGATCAATGAGAAAATGATGATACTTCGATTTATAAATCACAAATAAATTTGGATGTGTTGTCGAGCACTTAAATATCATTGTCGCAATACAACATTGCCAAACTGCTTCGTAGAATTCGAGCGATGTGATTTTTTACATCAATGCTCTCTTATGTATCACTATGCAAGCTAAATCTGGATAAAATGCCTAATATACTGACTTTTTTATTGCAAATGTATATACTATTTAAAACTTTACTGACTTTTTTATTGCAAATGTATATACTATTTAAAACTTTAGAAACATCCAAGTTTCAAGCCTACTAAATGGCTAGGGGTGAACTTTTGGCCCGACAATAGTGGTGTAAATATTAAAAATACAAAATTGATGTAAAATGTCAATAATGAAATTTCAGTTTTGAGCCAACGGATGCAAATGTTGAAATAACTGGATTTTATTGTATAAGCATAAATACTCACCTACTAAACTAAACAATACTGGAAAAATGTCGATAATGAAATTTGGTTTTGAGCCATTGGATTCAACGACACTTGGTAGTATTTCAATGGGCAAAATATGTATATGCAAATATTACTTATAAAACCTGTTTTAAATAACAATTTTGGAGAAATTAACATTTTTACACGAACATATACTACCAAATAATGTCACTGAAGATTTATATTCAAATATAGTATTTATTATGATTTTAATTAGATCTTTGCTTGATTATTATTTCATTGTAATATAGCTTTGCTAATTATCATAAATCATCTAATATTTGTCGATACGTCTCTGACTTTTCTCAACATATCTTTTCATGGCTCGACCAAAAAGAAATCCCCAATCGGCTTAAATGCAGAGTCTGATGCTCAACATTTGAGTATCAGACTTCACCATTAATGAAGAACAGTTATCCAATGCTATTAACCTTATACGTGAACTTATGGTTAAAAACCACAAGTTCATGGAATACTTTAAAAAATGGTTGGGTTAACAAAGGAAGTGACCAATCATGACGATTTTTTATGCTAGATTGTCTACAGAATAGTTTCCAACATTTAGTTATACATATTTGATCTTATTAGTTTTCCTAATCGTCTTTCAACACGAACCATTGATTGTTTAATGAAGTTATTTGTAAAGAAAGAAGATAAATGATAAATCATGATAGAAAATTGCAAATATGTTCTCATATGCACAAGTTAATGCTGCATATTTACTTGGATAACTTAACATAAACTTCCAGCTGGTGTGCTTAACAGTATATGCATCGAATGATGTTATCCCGCCTTTTTCAGCAAGGCCGTGATATCAAAAGATCGACCGAGAAAACCAAAGATGGCTCGTCCCAAAGATTGGTCAACTCAGCATCTCAATAAGGCAAGTTCTGTTGAAAGATTTCTCATCTAAGATCCCTTACGGAGGGGGGGTCCAGGGGGGTGCCAACCCCCCAAGGTGGGGGTGGGGGGGCAACGCCACCGCTACGGTGTTCGACCTGACCGGTCAGGTCGCAGGGGTCCAGGAGCAGCGCCCCCGGCGGGGAGCTTCCAGCGAGTTAACGGGTTAGAGCTTCCAGCGAGTTAGCGGGTTAGAGCTTCCAGCGACCTAACTGTTTAAAGGCATGAGCGACCTACCCACTTAGAAACTTAGCGACCTTACTAGTACCCGACCTAACACTTCTGCCGACCTAAAGGTTGCAACCTAACGACTTAGCGACCTAAGACCTAACGATTTAGCGACTTAAGACCTAACGACCTACTACTTACTCACTCCCTTAGATCGCCATTTCTTTAAGTCGTGAACCATACTTCCTTAAGTCTACCAACTCCTTAGGTCGCTCCTGGTACCTCAACATGTTAAGCTGCTTACTAATCTCCTTAGATCGTCCCTACCGACCAACGACCTAACCCTTAGGTCGTCCCTGCCGACCTAAGCCTCACATTCCCTCTTCCAGTAGGTCGCTCACGACCTAAGCCTCACATTCCCTCTTTCAGTAGGTCGCTCACGACCTAAGCCTCACTTTCCCTCCTCTATTAGGTCGCTCACGACCTAAGAAGACGAAGGCTGCTCCTTATGCCGTCGGCCTTAGGTCGCTCCCCCTTCTCCTGCCACTCCTTAGGTCGCCGCTCCTTCTCCTACTACCTCTTAGGTAGCTAACGACCTACGACCTATACCCAGCCGACCCAACTCTGAACTCTCCTATAAATACTCCGCCTACTCCAACGACAAAGGGACTTTTTCTGGATTTGAAGGCACCTACACTCTGCTGATTTCTCGACTCTCCAAGCACCTCAACCATTGAAGATTCTTCATCAATGCATCTACTCCATTCAGCATGGATCCGAGGAACAATATATGATCAAAGTTCTAATCTCCTTCTTCAATTGTGTTGTAAACTCGAAAGTGAATTGTAAAAGTGTTGTAATCAATCAATCGTGTTGTAAAGGTGTTGTAATCTTGTAAAAGTGTGCTCGAAGAAGATAATGAAAGATGTAAAGTGGATGTAGGCTTGCTAGAAGCCGAACCACTATAAAAATCTCTGTCTCTTTTACTTTTCTGCTATTTTCTGTTTACCTTGATTCCCGTGCAAGCGGGTGGTGCTTTCACTTCATCACGATATACACCGGGTGTTAGCGTTAAAGCTATTTTTACCGTTAACAAATGAGTTGAAGGTTAGTTGTGCTTAGAAAATAATCACACCTTTGAAATTATGATAAGGACACTATGGATTAAGATATTTTAAGACAATATTGGCGAAATTTGATCTGTGTTGAGCAAGTGACTAAGAGAGGAGTGCACTGATTCTATATAATTTCACCAATTTAGTGATATTGTTTTTTTTTAAGTTATATAGCTTTATTATCATTTGATAATTATTTCTATGACACTAACCAATAATCCCAGCCACACAAGTGTATCTAAACAAATTTCTACTATGCACAAAAAGCCGCATAACTTGAAAAAACCACATCAACGAAAATGAGCAATGAGTGGAGCATGGCATGAAATCACAAAAATCCACCACTCAAATAAACTCTCTTAGATTACGGATGCTTTTAGACGATAATAGTGAATTTTGCTAAGTGTATTGCACCTCTTTTAAGATAATAATTAAGTAAAATTATTAAAAATCATGCAAAACCAAATGTCAATGATTTAAAATTGAGTATTATCTAGAAAAGTATCATATAGCAAAACAGCTTGCTTTAGACATGCATGAATATTTTGTAAAGGTCTACTCATGGCTTTGAACAATATCCTAAGTCACAAATTCAATATCAAATTATATGGCACCACCAAAAGTTGCTCTGCACTACTAAATACCGTCAAGGTCGTAATTTCAAGAATGTATGACTCACAAACAGAAGGATGCTTGTACACGTATATGACAATTTTTTGTCAAACTAAAGGAAATGATTATTTGAAAAAAAGGAATCGCAACTTACATCTAGATCAACTATCCTAATAATTAAAGTTAATGTGAATTATGAAATGAATATTCCTATAACAATATAACCATATAGCATATACCATTATTTTTGTTGCAACGGCCAGTTTGACCATACCAAAATCATGTTATCGTGCTCAATTCTTACCATATCCAATCTTTATCCAAGCATCAATATATTTACATTTGTACATGGTGGAAAGTATACTTACTTGTCATTGGTCCTCCATATACTCCCAGCATTCTCAATGACCATCTTCAACAACTCTAAAGACAAAACCTTTCCTTTCAAAAGCAATGGATCCTCTGGCTCCTCTGAACTTGCAAACTTCATTGAAAACTTACACATGTGCTTAAACAAAAAAATCCCATCCTCCCGAATCTTAGTCTCCTCACCTTCTCCGCTCACCAGATCCAACTTCACCCCTCCAATCTCACCATCACTGTAACCCAAATCCATCACCTCATCAATGAAACCCTGAGCCGTCTGAACTAAACTGGAATCATTTAAACTCTTTTCTGACAAATCCAACATGTCAAGCACCGAAATCTTCTTCACCTTCACCTCCATACAATCAGACTCAACCCTAGCATAAACAATCTTCAAAATCTGTGCCAAAACTAGCTTTGCCACCACCTGATTCAGCGCTGCATGGCTCCCCAAATATACATTGTAACAGCTTTTGACAATCTGCACCATCAACTCTCCTCTGATTAAGATAACATCAGATTTAACCGCAGTCAAAAAAAACTTTAGCATCAATAACTCCATAGCATCATCACCAATGACGCTGAGATTTACGGCGGATTCAAAAACTTTGAACAAAATTCCACCTGAACTGATTTCGCAGGAGAGTAGTCCTTGAGAGATGAGGCGGAACAAACAATCTACAGCTGGTTCGATGAGCTTCGATGAGGTGGAATCTAGAGCGAGAAGGAGAGAGGTGAAGAGAGAGTCGGAGATGAACAGAGGAACATCGACAAGAGGAGAAACAGATGGCGGATCTAAGGGCGGAGGCGGAGGGGATGATGAGTGGAGGAGATCGAGGGAGGATTTGCAGGAGGACACAAGGTGGGTGTGCTTGCGCCACGTGGCGTTCTTAACGATCTTGTCGAGGGTGGGACCGACGATACGGCCGACGGCCGTGTTTCCGGGCCGTAATGGGGAATCGGAGGATGACATTATTTGGGTTTGTGACGAATCAGATCATGGAGATCTGTGAGTTGAGGAAAACTGAGTTTTTACATGCCTCAGAATGTTTTGATGGAAAGTAGCAAAATTAAAAACAAAAGATGCCGACGCTAACAGCATCGAAAGTCCGTTTTTATGGTAGGAATGAACTATTTTTTTAATAATAAAAGTCCATGAATACCGTCGGAAAGCCGTTTAAAAAATTAAAAGATTAACATTTATGAGCCTTTAAATGGTGTTTAGAACAGCATCGATGGATTCACATTTAAAAAAATAAGAAAAACTCTCACTTTCTTCATGACTCAAGTCGACGTCGTTAGGATATAAAGAAAAAAAAGAAGGTTTGTCCTTTTTAGTTTTTTGAACGCTGCTGGACATGCTCTAATAGCTTCATATTTTTATTATAAATCGTTCAAATTTCGGTAGGTAAAAAGTTGTTTGCTCTTCGCCAACTTATGCTCTAAAAACAAAGAGAATGAGACTCGTATACATGTGATATATACCTTTCTATACTGAATTGTGGATACATCAATGATAGAATCATTTTTGATTGAAACAATTAACAAAGTGATTCATATAATAGTGGTGGAAAGAGATGATAGCAAAAAAATAAGGTGTAAATTTGATTCCGCCTCTTATTTTCAATTTCGGTTGAAGAATGTTTTTTTTATAAAATCCGAACATTAATCGCATATTTCTATGTTTCTACGATCTAAACAATTTTTTTGACTTTTTTTGAAAAAGTGTAAATATTTGCAAAGTAAAGGTTCTTTACAAATAGAAGTTTCCACAATTATCTTAAAACTTAAAAATAGGGATAACATGTTTTTGAGGAGGTGTGACTATGTATTTTGAAACTTAATAAGAGTGTTTTATACAAAAACAAGGAATGGCTGTTTAGTCCTTGGAATTGAAAGATGATGGAAGAAAAGCCCTTTCCGAAAAAGTTATGAAAATTACGTCTCTATTTTTAGTTTTTAGTTAATTTATGCTACTTTTACCCCTGCTTTTAATATTGGACCGACATTCTGGAGGGGACAATTTGGTAAAAAATAACAAAATAGGGACCTAATTTACATGGGATTATGAGTATGGACTTTTTGTACATGAGCTTTGAGAATGGAGACATTTGGCCCAAATCTATTTACAAAAGTTTCCTATTAGAAGCATACATAATTTCTTTTAATATAGGAATCAATGTGCTACTATTTGCACGTAGAAAAATATTTTTGACTACCATTGAAATTTCGTTACTAATAAAAAAATTCATATGCTTATAGCACCAAAATCGATTTTCTCATTCAACCATAAACAACAAATAGTATCTTCGTCTCTATCGAAAAAGTTCACGTACACTATCTCGAAATATAATCAAAAGACAAAATTTTCAAACCTTAAAACAAAAACAAAAAAATATCTCTTTTTTTCTAATAGATGAAGTCAAGTGAAGATTTAATGGATGATCATTGAATACAAAGATACTAGTTTACTTTTTATTTCCTAAAGTCTAATTTTTTTTCTTCCACATATCAATCTTAGATTTGTTATTTTGAGTTTTTCATTGTTATTGAATTTAATGATTTTGCGGCTAATACAAATTTGAAGGATATAAAGTTTAATGACGTTACTAAAAATCTCAATCTAAGTTGTTGAATTATAATGTTTTACCATACAATGTTTATATCATTTTTCCTTATAATTTTTTTTAGTTGTTAAATGGAGGATACCAATCAATGTAAAATTGAGAATGCACTTGTCGTTTTCAAATTAAAAAGTGTTTAATAATGAAAATATTGAAGAAGAACGATTGATCAAATGTTTCTAAAGACAAGCAAGTTAATTTGATAAATTATATTTAACAGATCAAGTAAGTAATTATTTAAAGTTTCATCATCCTGAATATGGTTAGAAAAATAAATTTAATTATTTTATTTTTGATTTTTTTATTGTTATGTGATTTTTGTTGTGTTTTAAAAAGTTGAATTTGTTTCAGGAAATAGGAGGGATAATTATTGTGTTTTGAAATATTTGGATGCTTGTTTACTTGAAATAAAATAATAGCCAGCGTTAAGAAGTAGAGAACAAACTTTATATGGTGACCTTTAATTCTGCTAGTTAGAACCATTTTTTACGTGACAATAGTAGCACGGTAGGAACCATTAGTATTTCTAACTATGTTATAAATTGTAACATTCCTGATTTTAAGGCCAAATTAATTTAATAATTAATTTGATCTTTGGAATTAAACTTTGAAATATTTGGTGATTAGTATAAAATTTTGAATTAAATTGTGAGGTTAATTGGTAAATTTTATTTGAGTTTCTCCAAAAACAATTAAAATGTAGGTTTTATAAATAGATTGTGAAAATAGGAATTTAATAATTGTATTGAAAATAAAGAAAAGGATTGAATTTATTAACTTATAAATATTTGTTAGTAATGTATAATTTGGACTTCAAATCATTTTCTTGAAAGTTGTATATAAATGGTAGGAAAATGTATGAATATATTAAGATTATATTATGAAAAACAATTTAGATAAACTTGAATAAAATAAGATTTAAGAAGAAAAATCTATATACTTTCTTTTTTGAATTTGCTTGAACTACGTTTGTATAAAAATATTTGAGCATTTGAAAGTATATATATATGTATAAATATTGGAAATATAAGTATAAGATTTAGGATAAAACATATATATATATACACACATGTAAGTGTAAAATAAATAGAACATGTTTTATAAATTAAAATAAAATAAGGTTTAAAACACAAATTTGTAGGAAGGGGTTTAAACACAATTTTTATCATATGTGACAAATGTTAAGTAAGTAACAATATTGATTTACAAGTGTAAACCATGCAATAAGAAATTAAACAAGTGGCAATTTTCTTTCTCTTAAAAAAATTAAAATGTAATATAATGCATAAGAGGAAAATTCAGGCCAATGCATGTCTTCAAAATTCTTTCATCTTCAACCTGAAACCAGAAAATGAAACTCAAACAAAAAACAATCAAAGAAAGCTTTCTGGTCTGAAAACGTTTTCAAACTGGAAATTCAAATCTGAAGCAAAGCTAGCAAAACAATTCAAATTCTTCAACCTGAAACAAGTATCAGGAGCAAAGCAAATCAAGAATTCAAAGCAACTAACTCAAATATAAAGCAATGGTCCAGAGTCAGATCAGTTTTTTTCAAATTCAAAATAGCTGGCTCTGCTTCATCTCTCAGGTAAATTCAAGCAAACCCATAAGTAAAATTTAAATTTAAAATTTGAAGCAATTAAAACCATAATTAACTTTAGTATTTTCAATCTGAGGAAATGATAACCAAAACAAAGAAAATCTAGAAATTAATCAAGGAGCAGTTCAAATGAATCAAGCTTGGAAAACCAGATCTGTTCCACTGTCTCTGTTTCTTTCTGTTAAACCAAACTCAGGTGAGCAAACTCTTTTTAATCTACCATCATATCTGGGTATTTGATAATATTTGAAAATATGCTGGTTTGTATGAATGTAGGAATCTAATTGCATGCCTGGACGTATAAAGATTTTCGAATATGCATGTCTGTTTACAGGCACACTTACCTCTGTTAAAACCCATACATGTTTATATTTAGGCAAGAAATTCGATTGCTTTGTATAAAATAAATTTTAGGCTTTGATTTCAAAATGGAAAATATTTGTAAGATTGTAACATCATCTTTAAAAATAAGTTCCAGGTGTAAATATCTATGGAATATTTATAAACTGAAAATGACAGTGATAATCTAATTCAAGACAAAAATCGATGATTGCAATTTCTTGTTTGGATTTCAGGAAACGATTCACAATAGAAAATCATTATTTTAGAATATAGTTTCGAGATTTTTAGATTCGAGAATTGTTTGGATTTCTGAGTTGAACAGAATTAACAAAAAGATGAATTCCCGTCGATCAAAGAAGAATCAAGCTTCCAGTTTGAATCTGGAGGAGGATGAGTTAGAGTATATTGTAGGAAAAATATCCGATGAATTTATAAATTGCGATGGCGATGACGCGACAGTGATTTGGGGTTTAAGAGTGTTAGTTACTGTCAGTTTCGAACTAAATTCGTTGACGAGGTAGCATTGTGGTCGATCGGTCCTGGGGAGACTCGGTGTGGGTTGGAGACGAAGGCCTAGGTGAAATGGCGAAGTTGATGGTGGCATAGATCGTTCGGCACGTGGTGGTTTTCAGATGGGGGTGCTTCCAGCTTTTGGGTTGAGTGACTCGATTTCATTCTCCAGTTTGATTTAGGTCTCTGGGTGTTTAGGTCAGTTCGTGGTGTCGTTGATGATTCAGAGATGGCCAGAGTGATGATTAGAAGGGATGAGCTGAGGCGTACACGTGCACAGCTTGTAGTTTGTGTCGGTGTAAAGAATTGGGGAAGAAGGGTATGAATTCGAAGTGATCTTGGGGATAAACGTGTGCTAGTTGAGTTTTAACTCGAGTAGATTTATTGGTGCACATGGTATAAGTACTTAAGAAAATTTAAGTTTGGAAGACTTTAAAGCATACGGGTGAATCTTGGTAGAAACTCGAAGTAAGTAGGCAATAGGCTCGGGTAAAACGTGAGTTGGCTCGGGTTATCTAATGTAATAACAAAAACAGTTTTCAGGTTTTAAAGAAAATCAAGTTATTATAAACAAATCGTTAGTACCATTTTCTTTTAATATTTGACGTTGTCCCAGTTTTAAATTGATTAAAAGGGTTTCTTAAATAAAATTGTTTAAAATTAACCAAGTTTTAAAATGATTTAAATTATACATAAATTTTTATTTTAAAAGTTTATTTCAAATAAACTTAATAATATTAAAGGTTAGTTAATTAATATAAAGAATGTTATAATGGTTAAATAACTTTTTAAAGTTTAAGTTAAATTATTTGTTAAAGGAAATTAATCATGTGAAGTTAATTACTTAATAAAAGTTATTAAGGTAAATTTGTTAATAATAATAGTTTGATTTATCAAGTAATCAAAGAATAATTAAGTATAATTAAGGATTGATTACTTGATGATTAATAATTAGAGGATAATTTGTTTTATAATTAATTAAGTGGTGATTAATTTAAAGTTAATTAATTTATGAATTAACTAAGGTTTTTTAATCAAGAATAATTATATAATTAGGGATTAACCATGTAATGGTTAAAGATGAATTTATTTATTTTAATTAAGATAATTAATTAAAGGTTAATTAATTAATGAAAGTGATTAAGAAATGTTTATTAATTAAGGATTAATTAATTATTGTAATTAATTAAGAATAATTAATCAAAGGATTAATTATAAATTAAAGGTTAATTAATAAATGATTAAAGAGTAATTAATCAAATTTATTTGTAATTAATTATTATTAATTAAACAAGATTAGTAAATTATTCATAAGTAATTAATCCGATTTAAATTAATCAGTGATTAATAAACTTTACTTATGAATGTTTGGATTCTATTGAATGTTTGAATGATTTGATATTCCTCATATGTGATGCTTTGTGATACGAATTATTCTGATTCGTGCTGTAAACTGTGATGTAATTTATTCATATGTGATGTAATTTATTCATCTGTAATGTAATTTATTCATTCGTGGTGTAGCTTATTTATCTGTAAATCTGTGTATATAGATAAGAGTTATTGGAATATATCGCTTATCGATATTGATACGATTGAATCTGTGAATCTGTGTATATAGATAAGCGTTATTGGAATATACCGCTTATCGACATTGATACGATTGAATCTGTGATGATTGATGTTGTTGCATTATTGTGCGAAACCCCTGGACTACACCTTACACACACAAATATGGATCGCACTTGGAAATCGATTAAGTCGCGGATATTTGAATTAAATATTTTAAAATGATTTTAAAGTTAAATTTTGAATTCAAATG
Organism: Allium cepa; assembly: GCA_030765085.1. Lineage (NCBI taxonomy): Eukaryota > Viridiplantae > Streptophyta > Magnoliopsida > Asparagales > Amaryllidaceae > Allium > Allium cepa. The sequence continues at coordinate 34,466,202 of CM060929.1, forward strand.
ATTTTTGGAAATGGAATGGAATTAATATGAAGAACTTTTGAAAAGAAGTTTTAAAGATAAAAGTTATTTTGAATAACTTAATAAAGTTTTGAAATTTAAATAATTTGAATTTGAATTCAATATTTGAAATTGAATTCAATGATTTGGGAATTATGGGTTTAAAAAGATTATACGAGTTATAAAGGTGTTTGTATGGGTTTTTAACCATTTTAAAAAAATATTTTTTTGGAATTTAAAGTTAAACACAAGTTTTATACTTGAATGGCTTTAACTTATGTAAATGTAATCAGCTTTAACATATGTGAAAGATTATTAAATATTGTTTTGAAATCGAAGAGAGTTTAAATGGTATATCTTTCATATAAAAGATTCGAATTAGAAAGGGTTTGAAAATTATGAATTAAATATTTAATTTAAAGACTGGATGAGTTAATCCAATTTGAAATGAAATTGTTTTGAAAAGCCGTGAATGAACCTTTGTGGAAAATTGGTGAATTTTGTGAAATGAACCTTTTTGTTTAAAAGATTTGAAGTGGTAATTTGTTTAAACCATTTGAAAGAAAGGTTTTGGATAATAAGTGGCAATTTAACTGAAATCCTATATCCATATGTTTTTTTAAATATTGCGCTCATTGTTCGGTTTAGCCGGGAGAAGACCTTGTGTCATATAACCCATTCCAAATAATGATATGTCATTATGAATAGCATTTGAAGACCCGTGGTGAAGACCGGGTATTTTGAAAGGATAACCCATCGATTGTCTCTACACTGAGTCGCGCTGGTATAGAGATTCCCTAAGTGATGGGAAGTCCGATCAGGATTGTGAATACCCGGATTTGTAAGGGCTTGTTCGGAAGTGCCTTCGGTTCTGCTCGAACCTGGAACAGACTTGTATGGATGTGTGCCTGACATTACACTTTGAGATGTAAAACCGGTTTCTATCAAATACATTTCTGTTTGGTGGCGGAGATTCATTCTCTTAGCTTAACACCCTTCTCTGAGACGTACGAGTTCAGAGGTTATGTAGTTGATGGTTACTAGTGATACATTCCTAATTTGGTAATGTGGCATACGAAGTGCTGCTGATCATTTGTTGATCAAAGCATGACTTTGTGAAAAAGTGTAGCTTTGTGGACGAGACCTCATCGAGCCTCACAACCCGGTAATGGTCGAAACAGGAAAGATGCGGCAAGATTTTAGGGGTCACACCCCTAGGGTATGCCCATTCCTTCTGGAAAAGGGTGGTATCATGGTATGGAGCCCAGATACTTACTCATGTGGACATTGTATATTTATTACTGTGTGATGTTTTTTGTATAGAGGGCCCCCGGATAAAGGTCGCAAACGACTGGAGGTGGCATATCTTAGCTTTTACTCCCGGGAAAGGGGTAGACCGGCCTCGTGTTGGCAGAGAGCCGGGTAGGTTCTCGGGGCGTCCCTCCAGAGGCGTTCCCATGTGGCAATAGGAAGTTACTTGGCCTGACCATTCGTTGGAAATCCAATCATCCAATACGAGCCCTTTACGATTGCAATTGTCACGACCCTGGTTTTTACAGCCGAATTTAAATTTTAAAATCCATCATTTAATATAAAAATTTTGAAAATTTATAAACAATCTCAATATAAGTCCAAACTTTATTTATGAGATAAGTCTAGTTTGATATGAGCATAGAAAAAGTTTCGTCGCAAATTATTACAGTAAACTTCGTTCGCGTTTTACTGTATATCAGTCCATATAAAGCTGCGTAAAATTTATCTTCCAAATCTAAATATTTTTACACAGTTATGTTGTTCCAATTGTGTCACAGACCGCTTGGCCATGGCAAGCTTGGGCTTTACCATAATAGTCATGTGTGATTTCCATTACAACGAGTTATAATTTTGAGCTTAATAGTTTGGTATATGGTAAGTGTTAGGTGCACTTTGGGTGGGACTGCGACTTCGAATGGCAGCGAGTTAGGACTTCTACCCCAATAGTATCACAGTTTGCATACATTTAGAGGTAGAGGGTTGGGACTTGGGACCACGAACCTAATAGTGTTGTGGTTTTTTCAGAACATGGGTTAGGACATTGAGCTCAATAGCACGCATACACTGGCGGCGATGTGGGACTTTGAGCTAAATTGTGTCGTAGTTTTTTGGGCATACAAGTTGAGATCATGAGCTCAATAATATGCATTGATAAGAACTTGTATAGATTTTTGCAAGACTTTAGCATATGATGTCACTATAGTACTGTTTAATTAACTTATTAGGTGCTTATGACATAGGTTAAGACATGGTTTCGAAACATAGGTGCTGTTTTACTAGCTTAATAATATTATATAGTTAAATGACGTGTATGACTCACCAGACTATATCTGACCCCTTCTATACCTTTCTCCTTTTGTTTACTTTTTTAGGTAGGTAAATTTGAAGACGTGCATTTATTTATTTATTACCTATGTACTATTCTATTTTCGTTATTCCTAGACGTAAGATTGTTTTCATTTCGAGTAAAGAGAGACGTTGTAGTTGGTGTTTATTCAATATTATATCGTTTTATTTGTTTAGGATTATATTATTGATTATTATTACATGTTATTCTTTTTGCTACAAATTTTATAAAGTGTAGAATATTGTAGATAGTATTGTAATCTATTTTATATCTTACCTCAAACAATCCACTGTCAGTGGCATCTGTAATATGAAGAGGGTTCCCTATTGGCCAAGGATAAAGAAGCAAGTAGTGGAGTATGTTTTAAAGTATTTGATGATGGAGATACTAGTGATGTATGTTTCAATTAATGTTATAATTGGGAAATATATGATTAGAGATAACTCAGAGAAAATTGAAGTGGCATGCAAAAGAATGGAAACGGATAGGAAAGCATAGAGAGTTCATAATGGGTGGCATGGTGCAGGTGAAGGGTTCACTATTGAGATGAGTCCTGTGAGAAAGATAGCATCATAAATTGTTGGGCCTTTCCCGATTGTATAGAGAGTAGGGATGCCAACAAGTTGAGTGGGATTCTAGAAAATTGGGTGGGTCGTGTATTCTATTTATCCTATTTGCAAATGCAAATTGATGAGTTAACGATTATGGTAGATCCTAGTCAGCTTGATATGGTGAATGTAAAGGCGGAGTTTAGGGTACTCTATAGGCATATTCACATCTTAGAGCTTGATGTGTTATGACATAAAAATGGAGAAACGGAATTATTCCAAGTACACGGGGAAATGGTTTGGATGGGAGTACTTAGGAACTCGAGGAGAGAATCCGAGTTTCCCACCATGAACTCTCCTCTAATAAGTTCACCTTTTAGTTCATTTATAGGCTGGTTTCCCATGTGGTCTTTTTTATATTACATTATTGTTTAGTTAGCTAGTCGATATAGGTATACGTAGACGTTAGGATTGGTTGTACGCACGTCCTTATGATATGTTTTGGCTGCATTGGTACTTGTTTGAATTATCTAGGTTTAGTTCTTACTTTGTATGTTTATTCTAAATTAGGTTAGGTAATTATATGTAACAACCCAAAATTCTAGTCATTTTATTTTAAATATTTAATTAATTTTTGATATTTAAATATTTAGATTCTGGAATTTAATACCTGGAATTCAATAATAGTGATCAATTAAATATTTGAATCAAGAATTAAATATTTTAACGGTGAACCAAATATGAATTAAATAGATTTAATAATGACAATTATCTTATTTCAATCAATAAATGACAATGGTGAATCATTTTGCAAATTTATTACAATAACAAATGGTTCAAATATAATAAATAATAAGAAAAATCAAATTGTAATAAAACGACCAGAATTTCACTGCCTTGATTTGTGAATATTTAATTAATTTTAAATACTCAAATAAATGGTTTTATAATGAAAAAACTCTTTTTATTATTAAATAATAATGGTGAAATAGTTTTTAAATTTTGTTTACAAAAATATATAGTTCGACGAAAAACAGAAAATGTGACCGGAAATCATTTTCCGAATTTCCGACGTTTCATCATGTAAAAGTTATTTGAAATGTTGTGTACACATTTGTGTGTGTATATATATATTCGAATATATGCAATATTATAAAAATTGATTAGTAATTTAATTTGGGTTAAGTGTAATTAATTAAGTTAAGAAAATGATGATGCGACACTTTGGCAACTATAATAAAAAAATATAAAAATAGAATGTCACATCATTAGGAGACATAAGTACATTAGAGTACTTATGCATGTTGACTTTGATTTGATGGGAGGGTGGTTAGGTATGGGCTGAAATGGGTGAGGTAGAGGAGAGGGTGTGACATGTCATGCATGTGTGGATGGTAGAGTACATGAGGGTAAAAAGATAATTTTCTATTTCTATTTCATATAAAACTAATTTTTCACCTTTCTTACTCATTCTACTTTTATTTTCACTTCTCTTATCTTCCTTAAAGCTTTATGAAACCTTTTAATGGCTTCCACAATAACTTTTAATGTTTTAAGATTTCAAAAATTAACTTTTAAATGTTTTAAGAACCTGTTTAAAGGTTCCTTCTTTTCCATTTAAATTTCTTCCATTTTACCCGAAATGGTTTTGCCCATAACTTCTTACAAATTCTCCAAAACCAGATTTTCTTTCTTTCAAACCATGTATATTTCCATTGGCTACAATTTTTTCATACACCACTTTTTCTTCTTTTGAGCTTAGATGCTCCAAAAATTCATTTTTTTTTTGCAAGAGTGTTTTTTGAACCTAGATTTTGATGTCCGAAAATACCCCTCACCGTTTTGGCTATAACATCCTCAAAATTTAAATTATTTGAGTAATTCTTTTGTTAAAGGGTAGAGGTAAGAATATCTAAAATTTTCCTTTTGACCACTTTTTCAAAATCCGAGAGGAAAGGGTCCAAAAGTCGAGCGCAAAATGACCCATTTTCGGGAAGAATTTTTGGTTTTCCAAGCTTTTTGAGCTCTAAAATATTTCAAGTTTTCCATACCTTTGGTGTCTTTAACTCACATTATATCATATTAATGATGTCAAAATTGTTTATTGATTGTTTGGATGTTAGTTAAAATTGTTTGAATTGCTTGCTAGGTTGAATTTCCGTTTGAAAAATGGATGACATATTAATTTGATCGTTATAAAACCCATAGGATTATCTATATATTATCGGTAACCATTATTTTGTAGGGAAAATCTGTAAAGAGACCCAAAGAGGGTTTCTTGACCATAAATTATTTATTTACATCATTATGTTGTAATATTGATGTTTTATTAAAATTAATTACTGATATTCCCTTTTATAGTTTAAATGTCGTTATAACGATTTTCGCTATATCGTCATTTATTAAATTTCAACCCATGAACCCTATTAAATGAACTTGGTCTTGTATTTCCACTAAAAAGAATATTGAAAATTTATTAATCAATTTTTTAAATTAGTTAATATTTTAAATTTATTAATTTGAGACTAACTAACCAATTTAATAAATGATGATTAAAAATTGGTTTATCTTTAGATTTTGTTCTTTATTTTTGCTAATGATGTCTTATACTTAATTAATCATTTTAACTAATGATTATTTAAGTTTACTTAATTCTTTTAATTAAGGATAACGTAGTTGAACTTAGTTAATTATTTTAATTAATGATGATGGGATTAAACTAATTATTTCAATTAAGGATAATTGAAATTAATAATTATTCAATGATATTTGAAATTGATTAATATATATTAAATAATGATAATTGAATTTTATTAGTCATTTTAATTAACGATTGTTTTAAATTTAATTTGATCTAACTAATGATTTTTGGTATTTAGGTAAATTATTTTAATTAATGATGTTTTCAAATTAAACAAATCATTTTAACAAATGATGTTTTAATAAATCGGTTTGACTAATGAAGTTTTGATGTAATTAATTCGATTAATTTATGATTATTTTGAAGTTAATTAATTATTTTAATCAACAGAATTTATAATTACTTATCATTTTAATCAATGATGTTTGAGATTAATTATTCATTTAATTAATGGCTATTTGAATTTAATAAATCTTTTTGATTACTTAATTTATAAAGGCCATTAAAGTAAGTTAACTAATATAACAAAAGTTTCTTTAATAAACTGATTTAAAGTTAGTAGACCGATTTAATAAAAAATTTAAAATTAATTTACCAATGTTATAAAAGTGTTTGGAAATAATTATCTATTTTACTATAGATAATGAATTTTTTATTTAAAGGTATTTCAATGTAATTAACTATCTTTCGGGATAATTAATATTGTTTTTAAAGTACAAAAAGGAATTGGAACTCGATGATAAGTTAGATAATCTTCTCGGTGTTCGGTCTGATGTTGGTTTAGGCCTTTGGGGTCATGCACTTGAGAAAATTATTCTCTTAACATTTTAACAATCTGGAACTAATTTTAAAAGTGCTTTACCATTACAAAAATCGAGCCAAAAAGTTTTGTTCATTTTTAAAAAGAACCAAGATGATTAGTTTATGGAAATGAATTATTTCCATAAATCGAATCACTTATATGGAAATGATTTATTTGTATAATTAGTACAAAACATTGAAGAAGTGGACTTGTCACTGTTTTGAAAGCTAAGAATAATCGTGTGACATGACTTTGAGGAAACACTACCTCGACTTGTCTGGTATTATTGTTAACCCGGAAATAGTACAAGTTTGAATTCAGTATGCGGTGATAAATATACAAGAATTAATTTCTGTATGGGACCATTTCATATCCTCGATAGTTGGTATCTCAGCTATCGGTTTCTTCAGCCACTTTATTTCGACACTCTAAAAAGATGCATTGCTCAGTTGAGCTTTGTTATCCTTTGTCAAAAGTGACTAAACCTAAAGAGCGAGTGGAGGCCAAGCTATGTGGGGTTGCCCCCCATTAGGGTATCTCCACATCCACTCTAGATTGGATTTGGTGTTGTGCATTGAGATGTGAAGTACTGGGATACTCGGTAACAGTTGGCAGGGTCTGGCTGGGAGGTTTCCGATAGCGATCAGAGTTCTCGAATATATTTCTAGAGGTATACTTTAGGTAAGGGGGAGCATCCTTCTAGTCATTTGTTGGAAAATTTCCTTTCCTTATTTGATTCGTATCCCTAAATCTGTTTTAGCTTTAAAATTGCCACGTGTAGAGCCAACTCCTCACAATGAAATTTAAGTATTTATTTAGTCCATTCTATTGAGTTTGAACTGTTACTTTATTTAGCCCACTCTATCGAGTTTGGACTGTTACTTTATTTAGCCCATTATATTGAGTTTAAACTATTACCTTATTTAGTCCATTCTATCAAGTTGGAATATTTTTCCTTGTTCTATCTATTTTGTCCAGTTTGGATTTTATTCAGTTTATTTCCATTCTTTCAAGTCTGGTTTAATATTATTTTATGCTCAATCATATTTGGATTTGTTTCCTGATATTTACTTATGCTATTGCTTATATGGATGTTTTACTATGAGGTAAAAACCTGTTCCGCGTCAATGGCATGGTACATGTTTCCCATTATTCGAGTCATTTCACGCTGGTATTTCCAGACTGATCCGGGTGTTATTTATTTATATTGCTCAGGTCAGACCATGTATTTCCCAGGCTGTCCTTGAAGTTTCAGAGATCATAGAGGGGAGCTAAAGTTTCTCCGATCGTAGTATTTTATTTTCCACTGCATTATATATATACCTATCGGCATTTGTAAGGTCGGGATTATATAATTGTCTAGTTGATAAGGTTTGTTTTTAACTCTGATATACTCTGTATGTTTGGAGTGACAGTTTCTACCGTCCTTATTATAATATTTATGTTGTCAATTCCGTTGAGAGATTCTGATTTTCTCCGCTCTCTGTTCTTTTCTTTTTTATTTACCCTAGCAATCTGCACTTTAGTCAATTGGATGCGCGACATTGGAACACAACGGTAGTGTACGGTGTAGACTTTCAATGGTTAAAAAGGGGGTCGTTACAAAGTGGTATCAGAGCGCAAGGTTAAGCGAGAACCTAGGCTTTGGTAGGGTTTGGATCATTAGAGATAGGGTATGCGACACCCTAGAATGAGTTTGAGAGTATATATATATATATATATACGAGAGCGGATTTGTTAATGTTATAAAAACATATTATGTTAATTGATCTAATGAGTTTTTATGAATTCTAGTCGAGAAGTGGGATGCCACGGTATCGATAGGGGTTTATATATAAAGGAATATTTTGCCTGGGATTATATTATATATATATATATATATATAAAGGGATAATTTTCAAAACTTTACATAGTTATATAGTGTGTTCGTTTCAATATGATAATATTTATTTATTATCACTATTGTTTGTTCCATTATGCTTAACTTAAATGAAAAGCATAGACTGTTGTGTGTTGATTGCTAAATTATGCTCGATTTATTTAGGAGCATTTATTGCTTGATTTAAAATGAACCCTCTATGAATTAATTTTCACAATTTGACCATATGGTATTCGAAGAATATGATTAAATTAAGAATTCACCTTTTAAATAATGGTGAGTTAAGAACTAACTTTATAATAAGTTGTAACATAATTTAAATATAAGATATTTAGAGAATAAATATTGAAGAAAATTCTATTGTAAATAAGAAGGATCATTATATTATGAAATGATTTTTGTATAAGGAAAATTTTATATAAATTTAGTTAGAAAAATATGTTTAAAAAGGATTTTTTATCTAAATCCTGCAATTTTTTGATAAATATTTTCAAAGGAATTCTGAGAAATGAAATAGCTATAATTTTGAAAATATTTAAAAATAGAAAATAGATTAGGAAGTAAAATTTGAAATGAAATGCATTTTCTTTGGGATAATTAGGTGGAAAATGTTTCGATTAGTTTTGTGATAATCTAAATAATCTTATAAGTAACGATCCGATGCTTGCTTAGGAAAACTTATGGAATACATAGTAAATTACTCTCATGATCATTGTGCAATCGGAATAGGTTCAAATCCGAATAAACCCAAAGTGAGTTTTAATAAATAAATTGTTTGAAGTTATTATATATAAAAATATATGAAGTATGCTTTCAAAGGCAAGTTTTAAAATTAAGCCCGGGTATCTAATTTTTTAGTTCCCTAAAAGGGAATTGGTTCCAAAATAAAAAGTAATTCTAATAAGAGATTGTTTGGATAATTAGGATTTTTCCCTTAGACAAGATAAGGGATAATTTAATACAAGTTTAAATTGGGTTAAATTAAATAAGAAAGTTTTGATAAACATTGTTTTATTAAAATCATATAATTGTTTAAAACATCTAAGTAGTATGAGCTACTTATTGATTGGGTCAACCCATAAATAATATTCATTTTAACACTCTAAATAAAGGGGGTTAATAGGTTGACTAGGTTTTAAGAAACCAAAATTTTATTTGATCTCCATCCAGATCTTTGAAAAAGTTAAAAATAAAATTTATATATACTCTTAGGATTAAAAATATATTATATAAGTAAATAAATGGAATATGTTATGATTTGATGTTTGATAAAGAAATAACCTTATAAGGTATATTAATACTGGGGTGAGAAATTATGAAATAATTCTTAAATAATTTTTAGTATTGAATAAAATACTAAGTGAAATATAAATTTTTAATATAAGTAAGCAACTAATAAAATATAGAGTATAACTTTCCATTTTGTTTGAGTAGGTTTGGATAATCTTCTAGGCAATAACCAATGGCTCATGAGAAAAATGGTACACATAGATAATTATCTATATTTTTGGGCAATTAAGAATGTTTTGAACCTAAGTTAAAATTTGTTTGTTAGTCATTTGACATTTTAAAACAATGTTAAGCGATAAGTTTTCCCTTGTGGAATTTGAATAACTGTTAGTGTTAAGTTGTTCCTTCATGGAATTTGATTGATTGGATTTGATCAAATTGAATTGATTGGCTGTGTGATTTCATATACTATTGTCCACAAAGTTTAAATTATAGAAAAAGGATTTTTAATTGTTGAAATTAAGACATAAATCTCGGTGATTTTGAAAAGGAGATTTTAAATTTTTTTAGAAATGAATGATACTTATTCACTCTAGTTGATGTTATGAAGGAACCGAAATACCACTGGATGCTCTATCTTGTTTTGATTCTAGAGTTTCACCATTATTTATTTGGAGGAATCCCCTCCTTGTTCTTTTGATTTTTGATCTATGATTTTTCTCGCTTGAAATTTTTTGATTGAACCCAGGTATTTAGATCTAAATTTGTCATTTGAAAATTATTGGACGCATAACATCTATTGTAGGATATTCGCTTGTTTGTTGCATATGATGAAATATGGTTGTTAGGTACATGTAAATTTATATCATGCTAGTTTTTCCATATACAATTACACCGTACTGATTTTGTCAACATGGTTTTCTTTTAGATTCCATAAGTTCAGGTATGCAAGAGATTGCAATTTGATTCTTGTGCACATGCGTTCATAGAGAGATAATAAATTATTTGCCAAATATAAACCAAACGCAAAAAGGTACGTGATAAATTTGGAAAATTTAAGTTGGCTGGTGATTTTATGCCCCAAATATAGGAGGCCACCAGGCTTTTGTTTCCTTTGATTAGTTTGGAGACTGAAGAGACGATTTGTCTAAATTCTTGGTTTTTAGCCAAATCTAATTCAGTAATTTATATTTAATTTTTGGGATTAATTGTGGATTAATTTGAAAACGTGGAAATAAAAATAGAGATATAAGATTTTTTTTTGAAAAGGACTTGATTAGGAAATCTAAATATTTTATAAACAGATTATAATTTGGAATTTGAATTTGAAATTCAAATACATATATGTTCAAAATAAAAATTTGGAAAATAAGTAGATTATGATTGGAATAAAATTTATATTTATAAAAGGATATTTGTTTACTCGTTTATAAATACATTATATGTTAATTTTTGAATTTGAAATTTAAAAATAAAATTTTGAATAATATATTAGATTTGGAAAATCTATAATTTAATAATAGAAAAAAACTTGTTTTGTATTTATAATATGATGATTTGAGAATTTTATTTTGAAATTGATATAAATAAATTTACAAAAACTATTTAAAAAGTTAAAATTAAATATATACATATTACATAGTTATTTATTAAAGTTTGATGAATTTTGAACCACATTCTTTAATGTTATAAATATATATAAATAAATAAGTTTATATACTTTATTTTTAAATTTTACTTGAACTAGGTATAATTTGCATACATAAGAAAATTTGTAATACGTATGTAAAAATAAAAATAATATAAGAAACCATGTTGCATAAATTAAATTAAAGTAGGGATTTAAAATAAAGTTATAAATAAATTAAAGAAAAGGATTTAAACATAAAATTAAATATTTTTAAGAAGTGTAACCTATAATTACAAATGTAGGCTAAAGAAAATAAGTAATAGACAAGTGTTAATATACAATGACAAGTGGCAAATAAATCCTCTCTTAAATTAGATTTATAAATATAATGTGTAAGAAAAAGATCAGGCTAATGCATGTTCCTCAAATTTTCTTTCATCTGCATTTTCTTAATTTTCAAACCTGAGCAAACTAGAATCAGAAAAGAAAACAAAAGCTTGAGATAAAAAAATTAAATCAATGCAACCATATCAAAGCAAAAACAAAGTTCAAAACCTGGAAAAGAAAATCTCAAAACAAGATCAAATTTCAACCTAAAAGCAAGATCCTCTCCACAAAAATCAAATTCAAACAGCAATTAAAGCATTTCAAAACAGATCAAAGCAAACCAGTAAATCAACTCAAACATCATCAAGGTTCAAAGGTCAAATTCAAACATCAAGGATTCAAATTGTGACAACCCGCCTTTCTAACCATAGAAAGATGTATCATCAATAAGAAAATAAAGAGATAGAAACAGAAAAGATAGAAAGAAAGAATAACAACATCAGAATCTCACAGTGGAAACGGATCAAAATATAATACATCACATAACTATTACATAGTTTTACATATATCAGAGTTGCACAACATCATACAAACAAGATAGTCATATATATATATCTGCCATTACATACATCCCAAAATACAACATACACTAACTAACACAACTGACTAGATAGATAGATACGTCTGGACTCCTGCTTCAACCTCCTCCAGAACTCAACAATCCAATACCTATCACTTGGCTACCCATAAAAATTTGAGTACCTAAGAGTTTAAGAAAAACAGAATAAACTCCGAGTCAGACATGGGTCTGGTGTGAGTAAACGGGTTAAAGTTGCTTAACTTTGAAAACATTTGAAACAAAGGTATCACATAAGACTTCCCATACATAAACACAGGTAAGTTTTTACCTTACGCTAACCAAAACATTTTATAGGAAATCCAGTGATATTATAATAGTGTCTAGGGTTTTCAAGTAAGTAGAAAATAGCCGAAATTGTTACATTAATTAAATTCCAGCTACTAGCTACAATCGTGGGTAATACAAACAAAACCGCAAGGTCTCGTAAGGAAAATGGGTTTCCATCAATGGCAGGGCTACTGGGGTACCGCCCGTCACAGTACGAGGCCTAGATCACCGTACCAAGGATCACTCCCGACCCCCTACAACACAAGGCCGGAACCATCCCTTACTAGATAGTCCCGAACAAGATAACCCCGCAGTTGTGGCCAACAACTACCCACACAGCCGAAATAAAGGGACATCTAGACAGGAGTGTATCTCGTCCTGCTTGGGTACTACCCACCTAACCTTGCTACACCTCCCCTATTTTAGCCATTCCCGGTTGATGAGGCTTGAGGCTACGATTACCTTTAGAGAACACATTTCTTAGAATGCTCATCGTCCATTCGACGATGTTCTGAAAGCATTCAATCCATACAAGTTCGTTCCGGGTTCGAACGAAACCGAAGGCATTATCTCGTTGCACTTTGAAACACCATCTCGATCTTCACTTGAGATGTCACTACCTATCGTTTAATTTGAATCGATGTGGTTTTCGGATAATCGTAACCGATACCCGATCCCGGTCCCATCGTTTAAACAATTTAATTCAACACTTTGAATTCACATAGCATTTATCACAAATGAATCATACTCAAACATCACAGATACATCCAAAGCGTATCACAGAGTATCACATAATATCACCCAATAGATATCATAAATTCAGATATTCTACTTATACAACATCCAATCATGAATTATTAATCCATGATATAATTAATTTAATTATCTTAAATTAAATTAATTTCTTAAGAATTAATTACTGATCTTGCTTAATTAATCATAAATTAATTAATTATACCGTTTCAAACCATTTAATTAATTAATCATTTCTTAATTTATTTATTAAACCTTAATTACTTAATTCATTACTCCTTAATTTCCCATTACTTAATTAATTAATCATTAATTAGTACTTAATTAACCATTAACCCTTAATTAATTAACTACTACTTATTTATTAATTAACTTTAATTCGCTAATTTAAAATTCTTAATTGCAAATTAATTAAACACTTAATTATAAATTAACCAATCTTTAATTATAAATTGATTAATCTCTAATCACCCAATTAATTACAATTATAAATTAATTAATCATTCTTAATTACCCTTTTCAAAAAATTAATTAATAATAATTATTTATCTTAATTATCTTCCTACTTAACATTTTACAATCTTCCTTAATAACTTTAAGTAGACTAGTTACTAACTTAAAAAGCTTTAATTTTAATTAATATTAATTCTTAACTTAAATATTAATATTAATTCTTAACTTAAAATATTAATTAAGATTTAAAAACATTCTAAAGTATTAACTAATTAATGATGTCTTAAGAGAAATTCTTAACTTAAATTTTCAGACATTAATTAATTTATTAATAATTAAATTTGTTTAAGATGATATAACTTCAAATTTATTAGCCTTAGCCCTTAAAATCCAAACCCGAGTAAATCCCAATTTTACTCGAATTAAAACTCAAGTTTCTCCCTTATCTTCCTCGAGTCTTTCCCTTCTACCTTTAGATATCATCAGTAAAAAAATAATTAAGAACCTGGTATTAAACAACACACGCGAGCAATCCAGGAGACTTGAATCAAAGCTTCGAAATCACGAGTACCACTTCGGGTTACCACGAACCTACTTTTTCCAGAAACCAATGCTTTGCCGTGCACATGAACGACGCCTCGCCGACACTCTGGCGAACCACGCTACCTCCAGCGAGTCACAAACGATCACTACAATTGAAAGCGAAGATTAATTCGACGCTAAAAATTCCAGATCGAGATTTAGCCTTTCGTTTGAAATCCTAAACTTAACTCCACCCAGCAAAACGCTTCACCCCATTCATTCCGACCATCGGAGGCAATACAACTCCGGCCTCACCTCGCCGATTCCCTATTCTACCATCCCCTTGAAATTCATGCAACTCGATCAACTAGAGGAGACGAAATCACCTTGTTTCCGACCACATCAAAACCCATGTGTTAAACCCTAAATTTGACTCGTTCCATCATCTGTTGCAATAGAAAAATTATTTAACAATTTTCCTGATTTCATTAATCACCAAGCTAGCTTCGACCAAAAATTCAACATCCAATACTTGTTCGATCACTAGAAATTGATTAAAAAACATTTTCTGTCCAACTATGAACTGCTCTTAGTATTCTTAACTAAAAATTACCATTTTAGTTTTAGAAATCCTATTTTGAAGTGTGGATTCAAGTTATGAAATTGAATTAATAATTTATAATATTGGAATTTATCATATGTTTGTCTTTTTCACTGTAAAACTGAATTTGCTTGGTCAATACTTCAATACCGAGCTTAAAACAAATTCTAGGCCATAATTTAAGTTTAAACAATCTTGTTTTGTTTGAAATCCTAAGCCTAACAATGTTTGGATGAAGATGTATTTAATTTTTTTCTAGTTTATGATCACTCTGTAACCAGAAACAAGAAGAAACATACCATTTCAGACTACACAGTACAATATATATATACGGAATCACTTATTTAAAAATGTACAGCAAAGCACAAAATTATTTATGAAATGGATGCATAGGTTTAAGTTTAAAAATGATATGCTTACTCACTTGATAAAAAGAGTTTGAACAGAGAACAACTTTTGTTTTGAAACTACTTGCCTGGACCCTTTGATCTTCTTGTTTATTTAGCTGGTTTGTATTTGAGTTTGTAAGATTGGTGATGTTTACTCATTTTTTCGGTTTGCTGCGTTTTGAGAACAAACTGGAACAAGAGAAGATGTGTGTGTGTGTGTGTGTGTGTGTGTGTATATATATATAGAAAGGTTTACAGGGATAAGAATTTTCTGGTATAAGCTTGTTTTCTTTGGTCAGAGATATTTCCTTTGACCAGCAAGATTTTCTTCTTTCTTAAAACTGAAATGATTTACAAAGGATACGAAATGATTTTTGTTTTGTGCTAGAATTGATAGTATTTAATGCAATGTTTGCTTACAAATTTACAGCCTTGTCCTATTGATTTGTATGTAGATATTTTTTTTTAATCTTCTTGCATACACATATGAAATTCACATACATACTTGACTGGTTTCGTTTTATACCTTTGTTCTTAATAAATATTGTTATGGTTATTTTTTTATAGTTTTAACTTATGTTGCATATACACAATGACCATTTATATACTTATTTCTAACATAAACCCTAATTTTCATTTCTATTTTAAGCTTATCTATCAAACACTTAATTAATATTCATATATTTTATACTTATATTTAATATTGATAAGATTAATTTCATTTTAAGCATTTTTATCTAGATTACATTCATATATATATATATATATATATATATATATATATATCAAATGTTAATAAGGTATAGTATTTTAATTAAATTGAATAAGATAGATTTTATTTTAAACATTTTCGAAAGAATTTATTTTAAATTTTCAAATCATAGCTTTCTTCCAAAATACATATATATATAAATAAATGGTAAGGGCAAAAAATATTATTTATTATCTATTTTGTTTTTAAAATGATGAGTTGTATTTTAATAAATTAGATTAAAATAATATTACGAAAATCCTGGGTCGTCACTTTCCTCCCCCCTTAAAAGAATTTCATCCCCGAAATTTAAAACAAAAGATAATTCAAAAGCTTTTATATCAACAACCTAAGCATACATATCATCCATACATTAGCAAACAATCAAACAGTCTATCCTAACAAACATCACTAGCTATCCAGATACAAATTCAGACAGGCTTTCTTAAAACTATCCAGAGTTTCGCAGGTACAATCCCTGGGATCCTCGCTCCACTGCACCTTGACAAGCTTCACTATTTTGCTTCTGAGTTTCCTCTCTTCTTGATCAACAATCTGAATAGGGTTCCTGACCACAGTCAAGTTTGGCTCGACCTCCAAATCTTCTTGGACTACTGGTTCTACAACCAGTGATGGGTCATGAACAAACTTCCTTAGATGGGATACATGAATTACATTATGAATTCCAGACATCCGTTCTGGCAATTCAATTCTGTAAGCCACAACTCCAATCCTTTCTAGCACCCGGAATGGTCCACTATATCTTAGGGCAAGTTTTCCCGTCTTTCCAAATCTAATAGTTCCTTTGATCGGGGAAACTTTGATAAAGACTAAATCTTCGATCACAAATTCCAATTATCTTCGCCTTTTATCTGTGTACTTCTTTTGATGGCCCTGAGCAGCTTTCATCCTCTTCTTGATAAGCTCAGCTTTCGCAGAAGCTTCACGAATCAAATCTGGCCAAGCACAAGACGATCTCTCGACTCTATCCAACAGGATGGGGATCTACACGGTCTTCCATATAAATCTTCATAGGGTGCCATCTTTATACTTGCCTGGTAACTGTTATTATAGGAGAATTCCACCAGATGAAGACGGTCTTCCCACGATCCACCAAAATCCAAAACACAAGCTCACAGCATATCCTCTAGAATTCGGTTCAGCCTCTCCGTCTGTCCGTCTGTCTGAGGATGATAGGCTATACTCACTCTCAAACTCGTTCCCATAGCTGATTGCAAAGCTTCCCAGAATTTGCTGGTGAAGGTAGGATCTCGATCACTTACTATACTAACTGGAACTCCATGTAATCTGACTATCTCTTTCAAGAAAATCTTTGCTAGAGAAGCTGTAGTTCGAGTTGCCTTAACCGGTATAAAATGGGCACTTTTGGTTAGACGGTCCACTATAACCCATATTCCTTCGTTTCCTTTCTTGGTTCTAGGCAAACCATCGATGAAATCCATCGAAATCATTTCCCATTTCCATTATGGAACTTCCAAAGGCTGCAATAATCTGACCGACTTCTGCTGATCTCCCTTTTCCTGCTGGCAGATAGCACAACTATTGACAGAAGCAGCTACATCCACCTTCATGCCCTTCCACCAAAAGACTCTCTTCATATCCTTATACATCTTAGAAATTCCAGGGTGGATATTCAGTTTGGAGCAATGACACTCTGATAAGACTTCTTCCTTCAACCCATCCATATTTGGCACATAGAGACGATCATCAATCCTCAAAGTTCGTTGATCGTCAATCTCAAAATCATAATATTGTCCCTCTTTGATCCCTTGAAAAAATTTCCTTAAAGTTTTACCCTCCATTTGCTTGCTTATGATTCTTTCCTGGAGAGACGGAACAACTTCCAAAAGAGACAGAACTGCATTCCTGCTAAGAGCATTTGCTACAACATTCGCCTTTCCCGGGGTATACAGAATATCCAAATCATATGATGCTAGAAACTCGACCCATCGCTGCTGCCTCAGATCAAGATCCTTTTGAGAGAAAAGATATTTCAACGGTTTATGATCTGTGAATAACTCGAACTTCTCTCCCAAAAGATAGTGCCTTCAGATCTTCAAAGCAAAAACAATGGCTAACAACTCAAGATCGTGCATAGCGTAGTTCCTTTCATGTGGCTTCCATTGCCGACTCGCATACGTAATTACTCTACCATTCTGCGTCAGAACCACTCCCAATCCAACTATACAAGCATCTGTATAAACCTCAAATTTGCTATTCCCATCTGGAATAGCTAGCACAGGTGCACTGGTCAGCCTCGTCTTCAACTACTGGAAAGCTTCTTCACACTAGGGTGTCCATTTGAATTTAGCTCCCTTCCTTGTCAACTTGGTCAGATGCGAAGAGATCTTGGAATAGTCTTTGATGAATTTCCTGTAGTAGCCAGCCAATTCCAGAAAACTACGAACTTCAGTCGGTGTCTGCGGCTGCTTCCACTCCAGAATAGCCTCAACCTGCGCTGGATCTACAGAGATATCTTCTCCAGAAACAATGTGACCCAAAAATTTGACTTTCGATTTTCAAAAATGCCACTTGGAGAATTTCGCCTTCAGTGCATGCCTTCTTAGAGTCTCTAACATAATTCCCAAATGCTGCTTGTGCTCTTCTTCAGTGTTAGAGTAGACCAGGATATCATCGATGAACACTGGAACAAACTTATTCAATACATCTCGAAAGACTCGGTTCATTAGATCGACAAAGTAGGCAGGAGCGTTGGTTAATCCGAAAGGCATAACCAATCACACATAGAAATAATTTGGTCCCCTAAATGCTATCAAGGGAATACTATCCTCAGCTACCCTTAACTGATGGAAACCTGAAGCTAAATCCAGTTGAGAAAAGACAGAAGCTCTATGCAGCTGGTCAAATAGATCATCAATACGAGTAAGAGGATACTTATTTCGAATGGTCACTTTGTTCAACTCACGATAGTCAACACAGAACCTTAGCGATCCATCCGACTTGGTGACAAACACCGCAGCAGAACCCCAACAAGAAAACTGGGCCTAATCAATCCCTTCTCCAAAAGATCCTGATCTTGCTTCACTAACTCCTCCCTCTCCCTAGGAGCCATCCTCCTGCTAGGCTGAATCACTGGTACTGCTCCTGGAACCAAATCAATGCGAAACTCTATCTCCTGGTGCGGAGGTAAACACTTGACTTCCTCGAATACATCAGGAAAATCTTGGACCCCATCGATATCTTCAACCTTCTCTTGAGAAGTCTCAACTCCATGTAAAAGACTACTCGAATGAATTCCAGAATTATCACACACCACTCTAGCAATTCTACCCATATCGGTTTCCGGCGAAACTGTTCTCTTATCACAATTCAGGACAGCCTTGTACTTACCAATCCAATCCATCCCCAATATAAGGTCAAATCCCTTAAAATCCAATAAATAAGGGTCACAAGAAAAACTATGGGACAGATAGGGAATCTCCAAATCCTTGCAGATCATATCTAATTTGGTTACCCTACCTATAGGACAGATACAAAGATGGGACAATCTACAGTACTAGAGGTAAGAAAGAACTTCTCTACAGATTCCAGAGAAATAAAAGTCAAAGAAGCACCTGAATCAAACAAAACTTTAATATACTTGCCATCTAAAAGTAATGTACCTTCCAATACTCCGTTGCCTTTAGATGAAGTTGATGGTGTACCTTCCAAAGCAAATATCTTTTCTGCTGAGCTTTATGAAGTAACGGGTAATCCTTGATCATATGACATGGTTGGTGACAATTGAAGCATAGAGATCTCTGAACCAAAGCCGAACCTGGTCCACTTTGATACGACTGTTGCTGCTGTTGCTGAGATCCTTTCCAGGGACACTTATTCGCCAAGTGACCTTCTTGCTGACATATATAGCATTTGCGAGGTCCATTGTTACTTCTAGGCTTCTTCTTGTTCTGCTTCCTCCAATTGGGATTGAACTTCCTCTTATTTGGATTAGCAAAATTCCCTCCCGGTGCTGCTATTGGTGCCACTGATTTCTTATTCATCAAATCCTCATATCTCAGAGCCATATCAGTTAACTCAACAAAAGATCCTTTCAAATGCGTTGTCATCTTCTCATGAAATTCCGGCCTCAAGCCTTGCACAAAAATTTCGTTCTTTTTGAGGGGAGTGTCCATAAGCCCTGGTCCATAGCAAGAAAGTTCATTGAATTTGGTCTCATACTCAGATATAGTCATGCTTCCTTGCTTCAAATTCAGAAAATCCCGGTATACGAGTTTTCCCTGCTGTTGGCACGAATTTCTCCTCAATTAACTCTTTAATTCTTTCCCAATAAATATCGTCCTCGGAGATATTTACTACTGCTGCATCCCACCAGGCTGTAGCGCCTTTCTGCAATTGCCATGAAGCCATTTCCCTTTTCCCCTCATCAGACAATTTCATACTCTTAAAGATGCGCTTACATGAGCGTAGCCAAGCTTGAACTTCAATTATAGTCTCTGACCCTCTAAATTGCCTTCCTCCAAGATTGGTGAAGTCCTTGCATAAAGCGGTAAAACTAACCTAAGGCGGTGCTGAATCCATAGCCTCACTAGCAGTTTGACTTCGTCCATTATCGGTCGAAGTACTGCCCCTACCTCTGCCTCTCCTTCCAGAACTCATATTGGCAATCTGAACAAGTAACCCAACAAATTGAGATAGGTATATAGTTATATAAAAATTACAAATACGCACTCTCAAAATAGATATTACTCCAGAGCCTAGGTATTACCTCAACTTATGCTCTGATACCAACTGTGACGACCCGCCTTTCTAACCATAGAAAGACGTATCATTAATAAGAAAAGAATGAGATAGAAATAGAAAAGTTAGAAAGAAAGAATAAAAATATTAGAATCTCACAGCGGAAACGGATCAAAATATAATACATCACATAACTAGTACATAGTTTTACATATATCAGAGTTACACAACATCATACAAACAAGACAGTCATATATATATATATATATATATATATATATATATATATATATATCAGCCATTACATACATCCCAAAATACAACATACACTAACTAACATAGAGGACTAGATAGATAGATACGTCTGGACTCCTGCTTCAAGCTCCTCCAAAACTCAACAATCTAATAGCTATCACTTGGCTACTCATAAAAATTTGAGTACCCAAGAGTTTAAGAAAAACAGAATAAACTCCAGGTCAGACATGGGTCTGGTGTGAGTAAACGGGTTAAAGTTGCTTAACTTTGAAAACATTTGAAACAAAGGTATCACATAAGACTTTCCACACATAAACATGAGTAAGTTTTTACCTTACGCTAACCAAAACATTTTAGAGGAAATCCAATGATATTATAATAGTGTCTAGGGTTTTCAAGTAAATTGAAAATTGCCGAAATTGTTACATTAATTAAATTCCAGCTACTAGCCACAATCGTGGGTAATACAAACAAAACCGTAAGATCTCGTAGGGAAAATGGGTTTCCATCAATGACAGGGCTACTAGGGTACCTCCCATCACAGTACGGGGCCTAGATCACCATACCGAGGATCACTCCTGACCACCTACAACACAAGGCAGGAACAATCCCTTACTGGACAGTCCCGAATAAGATAACCCTGCAGTTGTGGCCAACAACTGCCTACACACCGAAATAAAGGTACATCTAGACATGGGTATATCTCGTCCTGCTTGGGTGCTACCCACCTAACCTTGCTGCACCTCCCCTGTTTTAGCCATTCTCGGTTGATGAGGCTTGAGGCTGCGATTACCTTTAGAGAACACATTTCTTAGAATGCTTATCGTTCAGCCGACGATGTTCTGAAAGCATTCAATCCATACAAGTTCACTCCGGGTTCGAACGAAACCGAAGGCATTATCTCGTTGCACTAGTTTAGGAATCACCCTCAGAGTTAACGACGATAACCCTTGCACTCTGAAACACCATTTCAATCATCACTTGAGATGTCATGACCTATCGTTTAATTTGGATCGATATGGTTTTCGGATAATCATGACCGATACCCGATCCCGGTCTCATCGAAATCCAAACGCCATTTTAAAGGTCAAGTTGTTTAATAGTTTAAACAATTTAATTCAACACTTTGAATTCACATAGCATTTATCACATATAAATCATACTTAAACATCACAGATATATCCAAAGCATATCACAGAGTATCACAGAATATCACCCAATAGATATCACAAATTCAGATATTCTACTTATACAACGTCCAAACGTGAATTATTGATCCATGGTATAATTAATTTAATTATCTTAAATTAAATTAATTCCTTAAGAATTAATTACTAATCCTACTTAATTAATTATCAATTAATTAATTATACCGTTTCAAACCATTTAATTAATTAATCATTTCTTAATCTATTTATTAAACCTTAATTACTTAATTCATTACTCCATAATTTCCCATTACTTAATTAATTAATCATTAATTACTAATTAGTTAACCATTAAACCTTAATTAATTTTTTTAATTAATTAACTACTAATTTATTAATTAACATTAATTAGCTAATTTAAAATTCTTAATTACAAATTAATTAAACACTTAATTATTAATTAACCAATCTTTAATTATAAATTGATTAATCTCTAATCACATAATTAATTACAATTATAAATTAATTAATCATTCTTAATTACCCTTTTCAAACAATTAATTAATAATAATTATTTATCTTAATTATCTTCCTACTTAACATTTTACAATCTTCCTTAATAACTTTAAGTAGACTAGTTACTAACTTAAAAAGCTTTAATTTTAATTAAATTTTAAAACTTATCTTACATTAGCTACTTAATTAAACTATTAATTAAGATTTAAAAACATTCTAAGGTATTAACTAATTATTGATGTCTTAAGAGAAATTCTTAACTTAAATTTTCAGACATTAATTAATTTATTAATACTTAAATTTGTTTAAGATGATATAACTTCAAATTTATTAGCCTTAGCCCTTGAAATCCAAACCCGAGTAAATCCCAGTTTTACTCGAGTTAAAACTCGAGTTTCTCCCTTATCTTCCCCGAGTCTTTCTCTTCTACCTTTAGATATCATCAGTAAAAAAATTAAAAAAAAATTAAGAGCCTGGTATTAAACAACACACGCGAGCAATCCAGGAGACTCGAGTCAAAGCTTCGAAATCACGAGTGCCACTCCGGGTTACTACGAACCCACTTCTTCCAGACACCAATGCTTTGCCATGCACGTGCATGGTGCCTCGCCAACACTCTGGCAAGCCACGCTACCTCCAGCGAGTCACGAACGATCACTACAATCGAAAGCAAAGATCAATTCGACTCTAAAAATTCCAGATCGAGATTTAGCCTTTCGTTCGAAATCCTGAACTTAACTCCACCCAGCAAAACACTTCGCCCCATTCACTCCGACCATCGGAGGCGATACAACTCCTGCCTCACCTCGTCGATTCTTTATTCTACCATCCCCTTGAAATTCATGCAACTCGATCAACCAGAGGAGACGAAATCTCCTTGTTTCCGACCACGTCAAAACCCATGTGTTAAACCTTAAATTTACCTTGTTCCATCATCTCTTGCAATAGAAAAATTATTTAACAATTTTCCAGACTTCATTAATCATCAAGCTAGCTTCGACCAAAAATTCAACATCCAATACTTGTTCGATCACCAGAAATTGATTAAAAAGAATTTTCTGTCCAACTATGAACTGCTCTTAGTATTCTTAACTAAAATTACCATTTAGTTTTAAAAATCATATTTTGAAATGTGGATTCAAGTTATGAAATTGAATTAATATTTTATAATATTCGAATTTATTATATGTTTGTCTTTTTCACTATAAAACTGAATTTACAGAGTCAATACTTCAATACCGAGCTTAAAACAAATTCTAGGCCATAATTTAAGTTTAAACAAACTTGTTTTGTTTGAAACCCTAAGCCTAACAATGTTTGGATGAAGATGTATTTAATTTTTTTCTAGTTTATGATCACTCTGTAACCAGAAACAAGAAGAAACGGACCATTTCAAACTACACGGTACAATACACACACACACACACACACACACACACATAGAATCACTTATTTAAAAATGTACAGCAAAGCACAAAATTATTTATGAAACAGATGCACAGGTTTAAGTTTAAAAATGATATGTTTACTCACTTGATAAAAAGAGTTTGAACAGAGAACAACTTTTGTTTTGAAACTACTTGCCTGAACCCTTTGATCTTCTTGTTTATTTAGCTGGTTTGTATTTGAGTTTGCTTGATTGGTGATGTTTACTCTCTTTTTTTCGGTTTGCTGTGTTTTGAGAACACATTGGAATAAGAGAAGATGTATATATATAGAGAAAGGTTTACAACGATAAGAATTTTCTGGTATAAGCTTGTTTTCTTTGGTCAGAGATATTTCCTTTGACCAGCAAGATTTTCTTCCTTTCTTAAAACTGAAATGATTTACAAAGGATACGAAATGACTTTTGTTTTGTGATAGAATTGATAGTATTTAATGCAATGTTTCTTACAAGTTTACAGCCTTGTCCTATTGATTTGTATGTAGATATTTTTTTAATCTCCTTGCATACACATATGAAATTCAAATACATACTTGTCTGGTTTTGTTTTATACCTTTGTGCTTAATAGAAATTGTTATGGTTATTTTATTTTTTTATATAGTTTTAACTGATGTTGCATATACACAATAACCATTTATATACTTATTTCTAACCTAAACCCTTACTTTCATTTCTATTTTAAGCCTAACTATCAAACACTTAATTAATATTCATATATTTTATACTTGTACTTAATATTGATAAGATTAATTTTATTTTAAGCACTTTTATCTAGATTACATTCATATATATATATATATATATATATATATAAGATAGATTTTATTTTAAACATTTTTGAAAGACTTTATTTTAAATTTTCAAATCATAGCTTTCTTCCAAAATACATATATAAATATAAATAAATGGTAAGGGCTAAAAATCTTATTTATTATTTATTTTGTTTTTAAAATGATGAGTTGTATTTTAATAAATCAGATTAAAATAATATTACCAAAATCCCGGGCCGTCACACAAATCAAGAACAAAATTCAAGCTTCTGTTTCAAAATACGATTCTAGGTTTTATTCTATGCTTCTCTGTTTTCAAAGATGAGCAAACTCCCAATTTTATTTACATCTGTTGTGATTTTTTCTGATGCTATGATTTATACTTGAAGTTGTTAGTCTAGATATTAAGACGCCTACATGTCTGTGTGGAAATTATTGTATGTATGACTGTATATAGGCATAAACACCCCTTTGTTGTTCTTCAAGCAAGGATTTTTCAAGAAAAAATTCATATCTGGAATTATAAATAGATTTACGTAATGATTTCTAAATGCAGTATAATACTAAATTTAAAAATAATTTCAAATGTATTTATGGAATAAATATTTTAAAATTTGGGTATTAAAGTAATAAACATTTTACATCAAAAAATTCAAGTTTTATAATTTCAAGTTTTAGTTATATGAATGGATTCGCACTTGAAATCTATGAATTTTGATAACAATGTTAAGATTTTTAAGTTTAAAATTGATGTGAATTTTTGAGATGAATGAAAATTGTAATTGCGTCGAATTTCGGTGATCAATGGTGTTTCGGGTGACGAGTTTGATCGTGGTGAAAGCTAGGGTGATAAGGAGCACCGGAAAAATGGTGGATAAAATTATAGGTCATCGACGCGGCGTGAGTTCGTCGAGATATGGTTTGAGTAGCAATTTTCGTCAACTACGTTTGAGGTATTACTGCATCGTCAGGGGTTGATCGGAGTGAACCAGAGCTAGGGGGATCGACACGTTGAAGTCTTATGCAGCTTTGGACGAAGTCATGTTATTTCTGGTGGATTAGATCGTCGGCGTCAAGGCAAAATGTTGATGGTGGTCGGGTTCCAGATTGGTGATGGATAGCTTGTTTTCGACTTACGACAAATTTGAAAGTTCAGGTGGGTCAGGCTAGTCGGAGGTGACGTCATTGAATTGTCGTGTGTAGGGGCAGTGGTCGAAGGCGATCAACAGGGTTGAACACATGCATGTGGTACACGTTTGTCTGGGTTATTGTGTTTTTGGGGTGACGATGATGTGCTCGGGAATGAACTCGAAGTGGTTGGTAGATTTTCTCGAAGAAAGATAATGTTCATGCAACTCGAGATTGGGCTTGAGAAAATTGAATGTTAGGCTCGGGAAAAAGATGTGTTTGGCTCGAAGGTTGATATCAAAGTTTTGTAATAAAGAAAATTTTCAACAAGTTTCAAAGCAAATAAAAAATATACAAGTTTTTAAGCAATTATTAAAACAAGTTTCAAAGTTTGAATGTTAAAGTAAATGTTTGAAATTGTTTTGTTTTAAAATGATTATGTATAGGGAGAATTGTTTAATTAAAATCTTTAAGAATTTTCAAAAATGATTTGATTAAATAAGAAATTAAGATAAATGGTTTATCTTAAGTTAATTAAAGCCTTGGATAATTAAAGACTAATTAATTTGTTAATAATTAAAGGTTAAGTTAATTATTAAATTAATTTAAAGGATATAAATTAGTTATTAATGTGAATGATTAAATGATAATTGCTTAATGAAGTAATTAAATGATAACTGTTTAATGAAATTAATTAAAGGTTTATTTAATTAAAGTATGAAGTTAAAGGGTAATTAATTACTTAAAGATAATTATTTAATTAAAAGTAATTAATTAATGTAATCAAATGATTAAATTTGATTTGTGATTTATTAATATAAGTGATTAGGGATAATCACTCATGGTAATTAGATAAGAATAAGTAATTAATCAAGGATAATTAATTAATGTGATAAATCAATTAGGGTAATTAATTTAGGTATAATTAATTAATTAATGAAGATTAATTAATGATAAGTAAATAAAGAGTAATTAATTACTTAAGATTAATTACTTAATTAAAAGTAATTAATTGATAATTAAGGTTGATTAATTAAGTAATTAAAGAATAATTACTTGATGTAATTAATTTGTGATTAGGGATAATCATTTATTATAATTAATTAAATGGTAATTAATTAGGGGCTATGTGACGCACCACCTCTATACCCACGCTAGCCAAGAACACTCTGGAGTAGTGCTGTCAACTAGCATGGAGAATAAGGCTGTTGAGGAGCGACCATCCATGTAATTGCTTATCACACGGTGGCTATAAATAATCTTCGGAAACAAACATAGAAATAATCATATCACAAATCAGTCACAGATTTCCATATCACAAAGGCGGAAGAAGATATGAATATATAACTAACACATGAAAGTGTACATCAGAGTAGTGGTCAGTAAGATCCACGATAATACAAAAGAATAGCAACACGTGCTATACAAAAGAATACAACTATGAGTCTATCTCTCAAGTGTATACAACAAAAACTGCTAATCTAAACAGTTAGCCAAAAGTCAGAGTGATGAATCCCTGGGAAGAAGTCAAGCAGAAGCACCTGTAACATCTCGGTCTGACCCGAGTATTATTTAAGAAAATAATAAACGGGTCAGTTTAGCTATAAATATCAGATGACATGATATAACATAAAAGATATGGCATAAACATAAACATCCATAATGACATACCACTATAAGTATGTAAATAATGATCAACAGAAGATCAATCAATAAGAGATAATCAATATCACAAGAATCTTCTCAAAGATTCGGAAAGGGCATCATACCCCAAACTTGTACTCATAACAAGTCAATGACATAAATTCTAGAAATCAATGCAAGAAGTCCAGAAATCATAGAAAAGAGAAAGAGGCCTATCACATGACGGTCCGAAGACCAAGGGGAGCTACCCCACATGTGTGAATGGAATCACACAGATTAAGGTCCAGACTAACCAAAAAGCAAAAAGGTATGTGTGAGTGGAATCACACAAGTGGTGTCTAGTCTAACCTCGCAACAAGAGACATCGCACAGTTGCTAGTCTAAATCATCAGAATGATCATCATGATCAACGAGAAGTGTCAATTACACTAAGCTAGTAAATATAGAAGTTTAGCTTCATGTCCCATAACCACTTGCTTAACTTAAATATTTACGAACAAACTGTAAATCTTCACTAATAAAATTGTCACAAGAGGTTCAATCGAACAAGTCCAAGAATTAACCGACGAAGTGAACGCAAGCGTTTCATACCACTTGTTTTACTAAGTCGTTTAATTAGATTTCTCATCCGAGTGAGGTAAAGGTTTGTATATACTAATAGATTGGAAAACGGTTTAAGAAAAGAGCTTTGTTATTAAAAATAGAGTTGAAATTGTTTGTTAAAAGAGTTTTGATATTTACTACTAGTATTGAAACCTTTATATTATAAAGTGACAAAACACAGAAGCAATTGTAGAAACAATCAGTCACAAAAATCGCTTACGGAGATGTGAATAAAATCCAAGGAAATCAGCTCAATGTTTTTCAGATAAGATCCCCTACGGAGGGGGGGTCCGGGGGGGGGTGGCAACCCCCCAAGGTGGGGGTGCGGGGGCAACGCCACCGCTTACGATGACTCACGACCCAACATGGCCGACTTAACAGAGGTCGCGACCTAACAGGATAACTCGTGACCGACTTAAGGGTTGCGTGACTGAAGGGTTCCACGACTTAAGGGTTGCACGACTTAAGAGTTGCACGACTTAAGGGTTAGGCCAGGAGCGACCTAACGAGATAAGGTCCAACGACCTACGAGTTAAGGGTCCAATGACCTATCGGGATAACTCGTAACCGACTTAAGGGTTGCGTGACTGAAGGGCTGCACGACTTAAGGGTTAACTCGTAAACGACTCACGACCTATGGATGAACGACTTAACTCCGAACGAGCTAAAAATGGCCAGAACGACCTAGGGTTAACTCGTGAACGACTCACGACCTATGGACGAACGACTTAACTCCGAACGAGCTAAAAATGGCCAGAACGACCTAGGGTTAACTCGTGAACGACTCACGACCTATGGATGAACGACTTAACTCCGAACGAGCTAAAAATGGCCAGAACGACCTAGGGTTAACTCGTGAACGACTCACGACCTATGGACGAACGACTTAACTCCGAACGAGTTAAAAATGGCCAGAACGACCTAGGGTTAACTCGTGAATGACTCACGACCTATGGACGAACGACTTAACTCCGAACGACCTAAAAATGGCCAGAACGACCTAAGTGCAGAAAATTCACCAAAACGCTAAAAATTGGAGTTTTTCGCCAATCCAATCCAAACCAAATGCTAACATGCATGCAAAAATGATAGGGAATCATTCCCAACAGTCCAATATAGTTATAGGCTAGAATTATGAGATAAAAATCTCACCTTTGCACCAAATATCAATGAAAATGAAGTTTTAAGCAAGCAAGAATCAATCCTTCTTCTATCTAAGCACAAGAAGCTTGAATCCAATGTCTTCTTCTTGAATTTGGAGTAGAAAGATTGATTGCAATTGAATTTGAGTTTTGGAATTTTAATTTCCCATTCCCTCCACCATTAATGCCAAAGCTTGATTAGTTAGGAAATTTATGAAGAGTGAGGAGAAGAGGGTTGGAACTTGGGCTTAATAGGCTAAACTAACCCAAAGTCCAAAGCGGGAAAAGTTAGTGAAATTTCACTAACTCCAAACCTATCGATGTTTATACTTAAAAAGGTTGTAAACGACATTTCGAACTCAATGGAAGTGGCCTCGAGTCCTAATTTGACCGTTTGCAAAAAGTAGCTTTTCGGACCAAAATCCGATTAACGAGTTAGTATTTATATAAAATATTTAAATACAAACTCGATAAATATGCGGGTTGTTACAGGCTAATTAATTAATGTGTGATTAATTAAATAATCAAAGGTTAATTAATCATTAAATAAAGGTTAATTCTTTTATTATTAAAGGATAATTGATTAAATGGGTTATAATTAATTAATATTAATTAACTAGGATTAGTGTTTATTCATAAGTAAGTTATCTGATTTAAATTAGTCAGATAATTAATTGACCTTACTTGTGGATGTTAGGATTCTACTGGATGCTGAATTGTTTGATATCCCTAATGTATGATGCTTTATGATATGAATAATTTTGATTTGAGCTACGATGAATGAAATTTATTTATCTGTGACGAATGTATATTATTTATCTATGAATCTGTGAATGGAGATAAGAGTTATAGGATTATACTGCTTATCAATATTGCTGTGCTTGAATCTGCAATGATTGACGATGTTGCACTATTGTGTAAAACCCATGGACTAAACTATACACACACAAATATGGATTTCACGAGGAAATCGGTTAAATCACAGATATTTTGAAATCTAAATTTTTTTTTTTAAAGTTGAAATTTGAATACAAATGGTTTTGGAAGGGAATTTGATATGGAAAGCTTTTAAAAAGGGAAGTTTTGAAATTAAAGTTTAGTTTGAAAATATTATTTGAAATTGTTTCGGAAATTTAGTTTCAAAGATTTATACAAGTTATATAATATATATATAAGGATTTTAGAACCATCTTAAAAGTATTTTAAAAAGGTACTATTTTGGGAATTTAAATTTAACCTACTTTAAAGGATATACCTTGTGCATATTTGATCGGATTTTTTTTGAAACGAAAACCATTGTTTTCCAAATGGTAATAGTTTTCATATAGAGAAAGGATTTTCAATTTGTGTTGAAAGGATTTCAAGTTTGAAATGAAATAGTTTTGAAAGCTGTGAATGAATCTTTGTTAAAGATTGGATTAGGAAATCAAAATTTGGAAAGAAATTTGTTTGAAAGCTATGAATAAATCTTTCTTAAAAATTTAATAAATCTTGTTTTGAATTAGATTGAATTCTAAATATGAATCTTTGTGAAAGATTAATGAAACTTTGTTTTCAAATTGAAGAGGATCTTAAAGGTGTATCTTTTATATAAAAGATTTGAATTGTAAATAGTTTTGAAAGCTATGAATTAATCTTTGTGAAAGATTGGTGAACTTTGTTAAGTGAATCTTTTTGTTTAAAGATTTGAAATGTTAATTTGTTTAAACCATTTGAAGAAAGGTTTTGGGCTTTAAGTTGTGACTTAACTAAGAACTCACAATATCCATATGTTTTTAAATATTGTGCTCATTATTCTGTTTAGCCGGGAGAGGACTTTGTGTCATATAAACCATTCCGAATAATGATATGACATTATGGATTGCATTCGA
Source organism: Allium cepa (assembly GCA_030765085.1). NCBI lineage: Eukaryota > Viridiplantae > Streptophyta > Magnoliopsida > Asparagales > Amaryllidaceae > Allium > Allium cepa. The sequence goes on from CM060929.1 coordinate 34,497,256, forward strand.
AGACTGGTGGTGAAGACCGGATATTTTTGAAAGCGAAAGGATGACCTGTCGAATGACTATGCACCGAATGGCCCCGGTATAGAGATTTGATAACCCTTTGTGATGGGGAGTCCGGACGTGATTAGGGATTATCCGGATTGCAAGGGCTTCTTTTGAAGTGCCTTCGGTTCCGTTCGAACCTGGAACGACTTGTATGGATGTATGTCTGACGTTACACTTTGAGATGTAAAGCTGGTTTCTATCAAATATATTTCTGTTTGGTGGCGGAAAATTTATTCTCTTAGCTTAACACCCTTCTCTAAGACATATGAGCTCAGAGGTTATGTAGTTGATGGTTACTAGGGATACATTCCCAATTTGGTAATGTGGCATACGAAATGTTGTTGATCATGTGTTTACAGAAGCATGGATTTTGTGTAAAGCGTAGCTTTGTGGACGAGACCTCATCGGACCTCACAACCCGGAATGGTCGAAATAGGAAGGATGCATGAAGGTTATTTGGGGGTAACATCCCTTAAGGGTATGTCCATTTCCTTCTGGATAGAGGTGGTATCATGGTATGGAGCCAGGATACTTAACCTATGTGTTTGCTGCAAATCTATTGCTTTGTGGTTGTTGGTGAAGAGCTCTCGGATAAAGGTCGGTTATGACCGGGGGATGGCATACTCGTGACAGTTAGTTACCTAGTTACAAATAACACGGCCTTGTGTTGGCAGAGATCCGGTTAGGTTCTTGGGGCGTCCCTCCAGAGGCGTGCCCATGTGGACCAGGAAGTTTCTTAGCCTGACCATTTGTTGGAAATCCAATCATCAATACACACCTTGTAGGTTTTTAGTTGTAGAACCTGCCATCTAATATGGTAGTCATAATAGGCATACTATAATGATACTTATGCTGGCTAAGATTAATATTATACTTGCAAATATTTTCTACACTATGCACTAATAATAATATCAAATGGTTTTCGCGTATTAAGCATGTTTGACTATCATAAGGAGAAATCTTCCCCAAGTGTGCGATTGCATTGTGTGTGTGCCGGGAGGCCTTATGGTAGTTTCATTTTCCAAAAGCATTGCGGATTTCTTTTTAAATCCTTTTGTTTTTTATTCAAAGAAACTGTTTTTGTTTGCTCACACCAGTCCCATGACTGAACTGGAGTTTATTGTTCCCTTTCTAAACTCTGGGTGCCCAAAATTTTCCATACGGGCAGTCTAAAGTTAGATTTTTCAGATAGTAGATTTAAATTCGATATCTTTGGAGCCTTTGGATTTAGCAATTTCATTTGGTTCATCAGTTTCCTAGTTTTCTTAAGTTCAACGTAATGGTGGTTCGAGCTTTTCGATTGGAATCTTCAGAGCTTTGGCAGTGGATTTGGACATTGGATTATTTCTTTCTTTCTTGGAGATCAAGTTGATGATATTGTTCCGCTGCTGTGTCTTGTATCTCTGAAAGTACTGATATCAATTGTATCAGTGTATTTGTATCAAATTTTGAGTATCAATGATATGTATTTCGTTTTCTTTCGCTGTGTTGTTATAATTAATGTATTATAAGCTCCGACATGAATCAAATTTCGACGTTTGACTCTGCGGCATTCGAATATAAGTGAAGTATGGATGTCGATTTTCGTACGTTGAATTTTGGGTCATGATAATTTGTAGTTGTACTGAACGATCCGCAAGAAGGATACGCTTGCGAAATCTTTCAAAGATTTCAGAGTTAGAAAATTTTTGAAATTTTTTCGATAACTAAAATTTGATTTTTGAGTTATAACTTGGAATGAATGAATGGAAGGGAATTGGTTATTATAGGTGAATGGATTTAAAAGATTTGAAAATTTTGGAATCTATTCCAACTAATTTGCTTTGAAAAGTTAATAATTATATTGACCCTTTAATTTTAATTAATAGTTTTAAAGGGTTTGAAAACATTTTCTTCATTAGGAATTTCGGGGACAAAATTTAACTAAGGGCGGAGAATGTAACAACCCAAAATTCCGGTCATTTTATTTTAAATATCTAATTAATTTTAGATATTTAAATACTTGGATTTTGGAATTTAATACTTGGAATTCAATAATAGTAATCGATTAAGTATTTGAATTAAGAATAAAATATTTGAAAGGCGAACCAGATATGAAATAAATAGATTCAATAGTTTCATTGAACTTCTTTTAATAAATAAATTATAATGGTGAATTATTTTGCAAATTTATTACAATAACAAAGGGTTCAAATATAATAAATAATGAGAAAATCAAAATTGTAATAAAATGACTCGGAATTTCACTTCTTTGATTTGCGAATATTTAATTAATTTTAAATATTCAAATAAGTGGTTTTATAATGAAAATAAAAATCTTTTTAATAACAAATAATAATGGTGAAATAATTTTTAAAATTTGTTTATAAAAATATATAGTTCGATGAAAAACAGAAAATGTGACCGGAAACTATTTTTCGAACTTTCAACGTTTCATCACATAAAAGTTTTTTGAAATGTTGTGTACACATTTTTGCATATATATTCAAATATATGCAATGTTATAAACATAGATTAGTAATTTGATTAGGGTTAAGTGTGATTAATTAAGTTAATAAAATGTTGATGTGACACTTCGGCAACTATAACAAAAAAAAAGAGAATGTCACATATTTAGAAGCCATAAGTACATTAGAGTACATATGCATGTTGACTTTGATTTGATGGGAGGGTGGCTAGGTGTGGGTAGATGAGGTAGTGGAGAGGGTGTGACATGCATGCATGTGTGGAGGGTAGTGTACATGAGGGTAAAAAGGTAATATGCTATTTCTATTTCATATAAAACTAATTTTTCACCTTTCTTACTCAATTTTTTTTCATTTCGTCTTCTCTTATCTTCCTTAAAGCTTCTTTGAAACCTTTTAATGGCTTTCAAAATAACTTTTCAAGTTTAAAATTTCAAAAATTAACTTTTAAATGTTTTAAAAACTTGTTTAAAGGTTTCTCTTTCCTCTTTCCTTCAGCCGCCTCTCTCTTCTTCCATTAGCTTCTGTCATTTATTTTCTTTCCTTCACTACTTTGCCTTAGCTTTTCTCTAATCTTGTATTCCTAGCTTTTCCTAGTGTTGCAAGCTCCATCCTCCATTCCAGATCCCAAATATCACTTCTAGATCCGCTTCCCCTGTCCGTCACTTAAGCTGGAGTTCACCCGCTTTATCTGGTCTCAATATCCCTTCCTCCCCTATCAATTCCCGATCAATTTACCTCCCCTCTTTCGTCTATGTAGTCTGCCCTAGTCCTCAGCGGCCGCTTGTATTCTTTGAATTGCAAAGCCTTTCCTTATCCGAGTTTGGGATTTTTTTTCGGTTCGAGTACGACTTCTGGCTATTTGCGTGCTTGTGGCTTCTTCTTGGCATGGGTTTCTTGGAATTGGTTTAGGTTTTTTTAGTTGTTGTGTTGTTGTCCTTGTGGTGAAGCCTTAAGGCTGCGTCATCCTTGCCGTTTCTCACCTAGGTTAAAATTGATGCTGGTTGTCGTGCCTGGTTTATGAGGTTCTGCTACCTTTCTAGCTTTGCTTGGGCTTTGTTTCGTGGTGGTGGTTTAGATTTTTGTTTGTTATTTCCTAGGTGCTGTTTTTTGTTATGACCGATCTTCTAATTTTAGGAATTTGTTTGGATGATTTTTTGTTATGTTATGCTATTCCTACCTAAATTTTAGTGAGAATACGTGTCTGCCTTTCGCAGCTTTGTGATCTTCTAGCTAGTTTTAAGCACCATGCATTGTCCTTGTGTTTTAGTTTGGCTTTGAGTCATGTGCCATTGTGTTTGCTTATGCTTCTGATGTAATGTGTATGCTGGTGGTACTAGCATAGAAAGAGTCTGGTGTTATTGTGATTGCTTATGCAACGTACGTAATGTTAGAGGTACAATTGTCGGTCCACTCTAACGACCTTTTCTGTAGCTAAGGCAAATTTGTCTAACTCCAACTGTATAATCTAGTTTAGTTGTTCTACTTTAGTAGTTATTAGTTGACGTAATAAAAAGTGGATGGTCTACTTTAAAAACCGGCTGGCTTTGCCAAAAAACTTGTTTAAAGGTTCCTTCTTTTCCATCTAAATTTCTTCATTTTACCCGAAATGGTTTCGGTCATAACTTCTTAAAAATTCTCCAAAATCAAATTTTCTTTTTTTAGACAACGTATATTTCCAGTGGTTACAACTTTATCGTTTACACCTTTTCTTATTTTGAGCTTAGATGCTCCAAAAATTAATTTTTTTGTAAGAGTGTTTTTGAACCTAGATATTGATGTCCGTCCGAAAATACCCCTCACCATTTTGGCTATAACGTCTTCAAAATTTAACTTATTTGAGTAGTTATTTTCTTAAATGATATAGAGAAAAGAATAATCTAAAAATTTCTTTTCGACCACTTTTCCAATATCCAAGAGGAAAGGGTCTAAAAGTCGAGTGCAAAATGACTCATTTTTTAGAATAATTTGTGGTTTTCCAAGCTTTTCGAGCGCTAAAGCACTTCAAGTGTTCAAAACCTTTGGTGAGTTTAACTCACATTTAATTTTATTATATCATATTGATGATGTTAAAATCGTTTATTGATTGTTTGGATGTTAGTTAATGTTTGATTGTATGTTTGGTTGAATTTTCATTTGGAAAATAGACGATATATTAATTTGATTGTTATAAACACATTTGATTATCTATATATTATCGATAACCATTATTTTGCAGGAAAAATCTGTAGAGAGACCCAAAAGGGGTTTCTCGAACATAAATTATTTATTTACATCATTATGTTGTAATATTGATGGTTTATTGAAATTAATTACGGATATTCCCTTTTATAGTTTAAATGTAGTTATAGCAATTTTCGCTATATCGCCGACTAATAAATTTTAACCCAAGAACCATATCATATGAACTCGAGTTTGTATTTCCGCAAAAAAGAATATTGAAAATTTATTAGTCATTTTGGTTAATGATAGTTTAAATTAATAAATCTTTTAAATTAATTAATTTGAGATTAATAAACCAATATAATAAATGATGATTAAAATTGGTTTAACTTTAGATTTTATTCATCATTGTTGCTAATGATGTTTTATACTTAATTAATCATTTTAACAATGATTATTTGAGTTTAATTAATTCTTTTAATTAAGTATAATGAAGTTTAATTAATTTGTGGAACTTAATTAATTATTTTAATTAATGATGAACTAATTATTTCAATTAAGGATAATTAAAATTTATAATTATTTAATGATATTTAAAAGTAACTAATCATTTTAAATAATGATAATTGACTTTCGTTAATCATTTTAATTAATAATTGTTTTAAATTTAATTAATTGATTTGACTAGTGATTTTTGGAATTTAGTAGAATCATTTTAGTTAATGATGTTTTAAAATTAAAAAAATCATTTTAACAAATTGGTTTTGTTTTTAAGTATTCATTGGGTATGTGGACCTGCTTGATATGTTATTGTCGATGTATTCAATAGATAGTTAGAGCAAGGCTATAAATGGTCGCTCCTAACCAGCCTTATTCTCCGTGTTAGTTGACGGCATTACCCTGTAGTGTCCTTGGCTAGCGTGGGTATAGAGGTGGGGCGTCACAGCGTGGTATCAGAGCGAGGTTTAGAACAAAGTATGGCAAACACAGAATAGAGCACATATTACAGTACATCAAAGTATACAAGTGATACAAACCTTTGAATCATCATGGCTCTTTATTCCATCAAGGGATTGATAGGATTGGGAGTATGTCTAGGAATGCATTTTGTTAACCTCGTTTTCCTCAACGACTCAACTGGTAGCGACTCATCTTCTTAAGAGGGACTCACGACTCATGGAGATCAGTGATTTAGTGGACCAACGACTCAACCGAGCTAAGGAAGGGATAGTCCGACTCATCTACTTAAGGAAGGTACCGACTCATCTACTTAAGAGGGATACCGACTCATTTGATAGCGACTCAGTCAGTTAACGGCTCAAGGCAACTAAGAAGGCAAGGACGACTCAAGGGGTTAACGGTTCATAAGAAAAGAAAGCCGACTCAGTAAGTCGCCGACTCATCAAGTTTATCGACTCTACGACTCAACTGTTATGCGATTCATGGATGCTACTGACTCAGCGACTCAACAAGCCCATGACTCATCCTGTAAGGCCACTCAAAGGAGCGACTCACGACTCATCATGGCTCGTCTACGACCTAAAACCATTGAGCCGTAGTCCGTTGCCGCAGGACCTATGCTAGTGGGAGTTGACTCGGAAGCGACTCAGGACTTAGCTCCAAATCCAGCAAAGGAATGGGTCAAGGGAAAACAGGGGCTTGGTCCAATGAGTCAGCCATGACTTAATACGACTCGGCCACGGGTCAGGCATGAGTCGAACATGACTCACGACTCAGAGCAGCAAACTCCTATAAATACATGACCACCTCCAACATTGAAGGGACCTTTTGGCTCATTCTCTTCAAGCGCTGATACTCTGCTGCATTCCAAACCAATTCAACACTTGAAGTTCTCGAGACACTAAGAACGCTACAAACAACTTCAGCAAGAGATCACGTACATCCAACATGGATTCGAAGACTCTCATCTCCATTGAAGTTTAAAATACTTGTTCTAAGTTTCTTGTAGTTCAAAGTGAATTGTACTTGGGAAGAATTGTATCAACTTGTAACGAGATCATCAATAAAAGTACTTAAAGTGGACGTAGGCTGTACCCATAAGCTGAACCACTATAAAATTGCTATTGTTTACTGCTTTTCCGTTATTACTTGCTTGTAATTCTTTCCCGATCTATCGGGTGGTGCTTTCACAACTACACTTCACACACCGGGGTGTTAGCGTTTAAATTTTAGCGTTAACATTTTTGGTGCTTTCACTGAGAATTGAACTCAGGGCAAACTTCAACCATTGTTCAACAAAAGTCTAACAGAAATCATGGCTTCTGAAAGGAAACGAAAGTTTTTGAGGTTTGAAGGTACTTGCAGCAACGCCATTGCTCTTCCCACGCTAAGTGAAACAGCTTCAAGTATTGGAGTCACAAGGGCTGAATTAAACGCCGTGGTTTATGGAATATATCAACACATGGAAGTTCAAAGCAATAGGATACTGGACAAGATGAACGCATTGCAAGAAGAAGTCCATCGACTAGAAAGTGATATAAAAACCATTGCCAAAGAGGTCCAGGTTTCAGAAGAATGGAATGCTCCTCAACGAGCAACTGGCATTACTATTGGAACATTCCCCCAAACAGAGAATTCATGGCCATGACCAACTATCCACGAACGTTTGTCAAGGCGAACTTTTGAAAGAATAGTTGATGATTACCCATTGAGCCCTGGTAACGATGAAGAATACATACCGGAAATGATTGAACAGAAAGAGAAGAATGGGGGAAGAAGAAAACAGAAACTCTTGAAAAAAGCTCGACGCTTCATACCCTCCAACTTCACTCCCTTGACCGACACTCCGGAAAGTATCTTCTTGGCAACAAAGGATGTTGTTGTTTACCCCAAACCATCCCTGATGAGGAGAAGCGCGACAGACAATGGGAAATTCTGTCAATTTCACAATCAACCTGGCCATGAAACTAACCAATGTCGCCATCTAAGGAAGGAGATTGAAGAATTGATCAAGCAGAATGAACTGCAACAGTATGTGAAAAAAGATGAAATTAACTACCCCTCATCCTCTAAGGTGCAGCTGGTTCCCGCTCAACAATGTAGCTCAAGTAAGAGAACTGTGGCACAGGGAGATGAAGGTCCTATCATCAGTATCATCACAACAAGCCCTCACCAGGCAGGGAAAAATTGGATGAGGCGGGAAGATGTGCTCACGTTCCAAGGAGACCTTCAAAGTGAAAGGAAGTTTCGATTCTGAAAGATGTTGCCATCCAGTCCTCTTATGCCAAAAAATTCAATTCCTAAAGCCTGGGGCAGCAATTGCTTCCATACCTTACTTGAACACTTTGTTTCAAATTTGTAAAAGAATGCTGATCCAATGATTCTTGTTTCAAAATCTGTAGTAAAAACAACGCCAATAAATAATAAAAACTATAAGTCTTGCTTTCCCTATTATTATGAGTCGCTTATTTTATTTCGATATGTGAAATATTCTGAGAATATCACTAAGATTATCGATCTAAATTTGCAGGCAATCAATACCAAGCTGATTCATTGCAATATCAAGCAACCCTTGGTAGCATTCAAAAGCAAGCCTTAAACAACAGAATTCCAGGGTCAAATCCTGAATGAGAAGTACTCTAAGCAAACAAATAAAATTTAGCTAGAGTATGTTTCTTCAGTTAAAACCACCCGCCAACAGAAGAAGATGATGCACACTTAAAGACGGCACTAAGGAATTGCTAATATAATCAATCAAATTCACAACTATCAAAAGAAAACCAATTCCAAGAACTTGGAACAGCAACCATTTACATCCATATTTTGCATGGAGACTTTGCTGAAATATTGCAAGGAATTTACAAATCTATGATTCTCTTGTTAAGGGCAATTGCAAGGCAGGCGAATAACAAAAGCTATAAAGTGGATATAGGCCCAGTTTCAGCTAAACCGCTATAATTCTTGTGTTCCCTACTACCATAAACTGCTTTGTTTTATTTCGGCATATGAAATACGTTAATCGTGTTACTAAAAAAAAATGATTTGATAATGCAGGCCATAAAAGCAAAGCTTACCAGTCACAAGACCAAGTGATCCGCGACATCATCCAGCAATCAAGCATTGAGCCATTCAAAATGCCCATATTCAAATCCTACAAAAGGAGAACTTCAGACGAAAGTAAGCAAGGTGGATAGAAGCAGATCATTTATGGCTAACTACAAATGCTTGAACAAACAAACAGCAAGTTAAAGAACCTATATCTGCCACCACCAATTTGCTTAACTATAAAATATACTCCTTTGGGTAAGGGAGAGGCTTGGCAGCTGAAAATGGTGACACTTGCGAAGCAATGGGGATTATCAACATGAATCAACGGCAAAGAGACATGCGAGAGCAAGCGTCACCCAACAAAAAGAATATTTCAAGAAGCACAAGCCCTCTTTGAAGGCATAACTCCTCAAAGGATAAAAACCTCAAGCGGGCTGCACCGAAAAAAGGCGTCTTTCTCGCTACAAAGTCGTGGAGTTATCGGTCGACACACTCCCGAGAACCCATCCAACCGAGAAAGGAAAACTCCAAACTTCCTGACAATAACCCTACTTAGGGGCACGCATTTCACCACACCCGGTCGACATACTCCCGTGAGATGAAATGTGAAAAGCCCTCTTCGGAGGCGAAATGCTTCTCTACGGAGACCAAATGCTTCTCCTCAGAAACTAAAGCCCTCTTCGGAGGCGAAATGTTTCTCTACGGAGACCGAATGCTTCTCCTCAGAGACCAAAGCCCTCTTCGGAGGCAAAATGCTTCTCTATGGAGACCAAATGCTTCTCCTCAGAGACTAAAGCCCTCTTCGGAGGCGAAATGCTTCTCTACGGAGACCAAATGCTTCTCCTCAGAGACTAAAGCCCTCTTCGGAGGCGAAATGCTTCTCTATGGAGACCAAATGCTTCTCCTCAGAGACTAAAGCCCTCTTCGGAGGCGAAATGCTTCTCTACGGAGACCAAATGCTTCTCCTCAGAGACTAAAGCCCTCTTCGGAGGCGAAATGCTTCTCTACGGAGACCAAATGCTTCTCCTCAGAGACTAAAGCCCTCTTCGGAGGCGAAATGCTTCTCTATGGAGACCAAATGCTTCTCCTCAGAGACTAAAGCCCTCTTCGGAGGCGAAATGCTTCTCTACGGAGGCCGAATGCTTCTCCTCAGAGACCAAAGCCCTCTTCGGAGGCGAAATGCTTCTCTACGGAGACCGAATGCTTCTCCTCAGAGACCAAAGCCCTCTTCGGAGGCGAAATGCTTCTCTACGGAGACCGAATGCTTCTCCTCAGAGACCAAAGCCCTCTTCGGAGGCAAAATGCTTCTCTACGGAGACCGAATGCTTCTCCTCAGAGGCCAAAGCCCTCTTCGGAGGCAAAATGCTTCTCTACGGGGACCAAATGCTTCTCCTCAGAGACCAAAGCCCTCTTCAGAGGCAAAATGCTCCTCTTCGGAGGCACAACTCTTCGGAGGACAAAGACCTCTAATGGGACATATGCCACAAAAAAGAAAGTTCTCTACTCAACAAAAAAGATTGGAGGAGTCATGACCCACCAACCATGAGAGAGTAACTTCCAGGCAATGTAAACCATCTCTGGGGCACATTTCACCAGGAGTAGAAGTGTTATGACCGCTCTTCGGAATTACACTTCACCAGAGTTGAAATGCAAACAAAATAAAGACCTCTTCGGGGGCACATTTCACCAGGAGTTGAAGTGTTATGACCGCTCTTCGGGATATCACTTCACCAGAGTTGAAATGTAAACAAAATAAAAGCCCTCTTCGGAGGCCCATTTCACCAGGAGTTGAAGTGTTATGACCGCTCTTCGGGATATCACTTCACCAGAGTTGAAATGTAAACAAAATAAAAGCCCTCTTCGGAGGCACATTTCGCCAGGAGTTGAAGTGTAATAACCGCTCTTCGGAATTTCACTTCACCAAAGTTGAAATGCAAAAACAAAATAAAGACCTTCCTGAACGCCCACGTTTCACCAAGATTGAAATAAAACTTCCAAGTGTTGAAACGCGAAAAGGCTTTCTTCGAAGGCACAACTCTTTGGAGGTACACGTTTCACCAAGATTGAAATAAAACTTCCAAGTGTTGAAACGTGAAAAATCCCTCCTTAGAGGTACAACCCCCTCCCGGGGACACAATCAAGAAGAAAGACCTCTTCGGAAGCCCACGTTTCACCAAGATTGAAATAAAACTTCCAAGTGTTGAAACGTGAAAAGGCTTTCTTCAAAGGCACAACTCTTTGGGGGTACACGTTTCACCGAGATTGAAATAAAACTTCCAAGTGTTGAAACGTGAAAAATCCCTCCTCAGAGGTACAATTTTGTATAAAAAAAAAAAATCCTCATCAAAAGCGTACTTTAACTTTCAAAGGAAGAGTAATTTGCCTACTATGGAAAATGATCGTAAAAAAAAAGAAAAAGAAAAGAAGTTAAAGTACCCTTCAGAGGTCCGCTTTACCACATAGAGGAATTCACTTGGTAAAATATGCACATAAGCAAAAGAAAAAAGTGATTTCTTCGAACGACAAAGCGTAAAAACTTATACGAAGGGAGTTGTACTCTACAAAAATTTTCTTTAAAGAATAAAATAATTATTCTTTAACAAATAAGAGTGCAAGTCCCCTCGAAGTATAAAATATTGCAGCAAGCTTAAGGTATGGGGGCAACATGGTATAGTAGTATAGCTGCATCAGTAAAGTAATACTCAAACAACATACCATAAGCCCGCTGCAATATCATATAAATAAACTTGTGCAAAAATGAATAATAAATGCATACTCAAATTCAAACAGAAGTTTGTACAAACGAAGAATCATTTTATTCAACTATAATGCAGATACAGGTTTCAAAATAAAAGCGGGGGCCGGTACCCACACAACTCTCGGCCAGTTCATACAAAAGACAAAAAGCTAAAGTCTTCACTTCTTTTTACTGCCTTTGGACCCTTTACCCGGCCAAATGACCAGCTTTTCAGGTCGGCCAGTGGGTATAAGGGAGGAAGGAGAGGTAGGTGCAGCTAGCCCAACTTCTGGCTCCTCTTCAGTGACAGTGATTATCTTCCCTCTCCTCTTTGATGCTCCTTGCTTCCTTCTCCCCTTCGAGGAAGACTCGCTTCCTGGAGTGACAAGTTTAGATAGAGTTATGTCGTCAGAAGGAGTCCGCTCCGGAGATATGTCGCCTCCCTCAAGCCCCTCATCTTTCTGCTCTTGCGAAGCAATGGGATCATCCAGGCCATGGAGAGCCTCTATTTGTTCCTCCTGTGATCCAGGTTGCGAGGCAGAAGGAGGCGCCACCTGAAGAGAGGAAGGAAGGTTAACCGGAGGAGTAGAAGTTTGAGCAGTGCTTGGTACTTTCTCTACAGAAGAAAAGAGGTTAAAGTCAGTAAAAAGAGGAGATGAAGGCTCACCAATAAAGTTAGTAGAGAGGGGAGATGAAGGCTCATCAAGGTTAAGAAAATAGCCAAGGAGTTCATGAAACTCATGTGAAACAAATGAATAACCCGCTTGAACAGAATTGACAGTAGCGAGATTAATAGTGAAATTACCTGGAGAAGCTGGTTTCCTGATATCGACTTCATAAGCTTGCGCATCAGCGCTCTCATCACCCTCGTCTCCACCTTGTATGCTTGTAATCTCAGTGGTAACTTTGGTGGGAGATGCAAGATGGGAACTGGAACCAATAATGTCGACTTCAGACGAAGAAGGTGGCTGGACTAGAGTAGTTGAAGTGGTTTTCCCCAGCCGGTCCCCTTCCGTCACTTCAGTTCTTAATTTGGCAAGTTGTTCCTTTCCCCTGGCGAGAGCAGCGCGAGCGTCTTCATCAAAATAATGCCTTTCCAGGGCTGACTCGTCATAACCAGCACCTTCAGCACCAAGCATATCGAGGGCGGCCTCCCACACTTCAGCTAAAGTGATCTCATACTTGGGACCAAGAAAAGCGAGGCTTCCACGCCCCAAGACGCTATGCAAATAGAAGTCGAATAATGTTGAGCCGAAGCTGTTCTTGGTCGCCTCATGAGAATCTTCAGCTGCGATTCTGCCGGCAACAGCCTCATCACGCTCCCTCTCAGTTTTGGAAAGCTGAAGCTTAAGCATTTGTATCTCCGCTTCCTGGGAGTTGTTTTTCTTTTGAAGCTCAGCAATATCAGAAGCATAGCCCTCGTTGATTCTTTTCTGCACTTCAAGCCTGTCCTCAGCGTCCCTCTGACTGGCATGAGCATCTCTAACTTGTCTGAGAAGCACTTCTTCTTTTTGAGAGTATGAAGTGGAGGAAGCAGCAAGCTCATCTTTCAACTTCTCAACCTTTGCTTCGAGCTCCTCGTTGTAGGAAGTAATGCTCCTCATTTCGGTGTCATGCTGCTCAAGGACCTTTTGCCACTCAGCCTTATCATTTTCCATGGTGAGCATGGCCTCTAAGTTGGCACGGTTAACTCTTTGAAGCTCGTCAACAAGCTTCTGCCAGTTTGACATCCTCTCGATATCAAGTTTGACGGCGTCAAGATTTCGTAGCATAGCAGGCTTGTCAATAGGAACCAGGTCAAGGTCGAATCTCACACCCTTTAAGCACCATTGTGGAAAACGACTTTGTAAAGTGGCTGGGCCAGGTCCCACTTGAAATTTAGGCCTGCTTATTATTGTCTGGATGTCCTCCTTCCCGAGAGCAGGAGAGTCGGAAGGAATGTCAAGAGGGGCAGGGGCAGTAGGCTTTTCGGGAATAGTGGAAGCATGTCTCTCACCATATCGGGCTCGTTTGCCTGAATCTTCAGCTACATGACCCTTTCCTCGGTCGTCGTGAGATTTCCTTTTGTGAGAGTCGTCACTTCTCTGCAGAGAATCATGGTGCTCATCCCTATCCCTTCTGTCATAACGCTCTTCTGCATCCCTCCTTTCACGAGCCTTTCGAGCAGCCCTCTCTTCGTCAGACTCTCTATAGGAGGGAAAGTAACGCCGATAATCATATTGACCACGCCCCCCGTAGCGTTGGAAATCCTGATAATATGATCCGCCGCGTGTCATTGAAGAATCTGAAATAAGAAAAGATAAGCTTTAGAAATCTTTAAAGTATAAGAAGATAAGTGCATAAATGTGCTGGAAAATCCTTGGTTGTGTGTGAAGTGCAAGCTACTCGCGTTGGACTAACGAACCACTCCTCTGTTGGGGGGAAGTGATAGATTTCACTGTTGATGACAATTCTTGAGATAAAGGAGTTAGAGTCTGTTGGAGGGCAGATGTTGCTTCAATCGTTGGAGGTATAGCTTTACCATGAGCAGGGTCTTCTTTAAAGAGCTCTTGGGAAGTGACGATTATGTCACTTAAATCCCCAAAAACATCATCACCGTCATGCCCAACCTGATTCCCTCCATCAGCTCCTTTGTCAGCACTCTTTCTGGTTTGGGAAAGGGGCTCCTCTTCTTCTTCAATTATGGGAGCAAGTGCGGGCTTTTCGGAGGGTCCCGTATCGTCTCTTGGAGTAGAGCACTTTACTAGTAAGGTTTCTGCAGAAATTTCTCCTCGCATGTGCTCTTTAGTGGAGATCGGAAGATCAGGAGTTTTCACCGGAGAATCAGGAACCTCCGTTGGAGCTTCACGAGGCCGAGTAAAGCGAGAGGGATGGAGGAGTCCGTATTGATGTAAAAATTCATCGTTTAGCAGAAACTTTATGCTCCTCCTTTCTACCGGCACGGCATTTAATCTTTCAAAAATTTGCTTAAGACTTGGGTCCCTGGCAGGGGGTGGAAGTGCTAAAACAGGAAAAGAATGAAATTAGCAATTGAGAGTTCAGATCTCGAGAAAGTTTCAAAACGAAAAAAGTAAAGACAGGAAATCTTACTTCCCACTCTCCAGATGGCATAAAACCTTGGAGGGCAGCGAACAAAGATGATTCAAAAATCCGTGAGCGCTTTCGGAGAGATCAGTAATAAGTTTGCGGTTTCGAGCGCTTCTTATAACCACGATGGAGGGATGGTCTTTAGTTTTCGTGAATGAGCAAAAATAGCAGATCTCCCCGAAGCTTGGTAATCGATCCAAAACTCTCCTAAATAGAACACATAACCCCATCAGAATGGCATAGCCATTGGGGTGTAATTGGAATGGAGAGATAGACAACCGAAGCAGGAACTGTTGGAGAAAGTCATTAAAGGGAGGAATAGCGCCGTTCAAGCACATTTGGCGATTAACAGCAACAAAACCAAGAGGGGGCCTATCCGCGGTGTCATTTGGCCCCGGAAATAAGATGTCAGCATCATCAATGCCAAACTGGACGCGCAGTTGGTTAAACACCCGCTGATTCAAAGTTGTGGATGTTCTCTCCGGAGGGTTGTCTATAGGGATGGCTACTGGGAAGACATCTTCAGCCTGGCCCATCGGCTCTTCTTGATGAGAGGTCATTCTACACAAGCAACTGGATGTTCAAATGCGAAGGTGCACGTTTCCTAAAAAGTGTGAAGTGTCGTGCAAAGCTAATAAAAAATAATAATAATAATAATAACAAGTAAAGATAACTGGAATTAAACTGGTTGACGATTGATTGACTACGGTAATTTCGGAACTTGTTATTTAAAGCTCAAGCATAATATTAATGAGGGCTGGTCAGTTTCAATTGACTAATCCAGTGCTGCTTTAATATTCCACTTGAAATCAATAGCACTTCGTTCACACGATTTATTTAAGTTAATCATCTATCATTAGCTAATCTGTCATTTGATGTGGGCAGTCGATGGCAGTATATTCGTCCCAATTTTCTGTAAATGTTGTATCAAATAGATTGTTAGCTTGCAAGTTGAAGTAATCTGTAAAAGAATGCAGCAAAGTTCAACAGTTCAAAGTTCAAACAAAATTTACAAGTGTTAAGTTGTCAACGACTCAAGAATTCTTTGTACGGGTTAAGCTAAGTCATTGGTTATTTGGATGACTCGGCTACGACCTAAGGAAAGTGAGGCGAGTTAAGTTAGGTTGCTTCAATTTTAAACCGCTGATGTTATAAGTCGGCAGTGCTAAGAGTCGTAAATCAAAGAACAGAAGGGAGGCTCCAGTTCAAAGCAACAAGAAATCTTCTAAGTTCTAACTCGGTTACGACTCATGGCTTGAGTCGTAAAACTTGCTAGGTCGGATTAAAGTCAAGGGTAAAGGCTACTGAGTCGCATGGAAGTTGTTGAGTCGTTCACGGCTTATGGTTTGAGTCGTGCACGGTTTAAAAGATGAGTCATGAAGAAGTAGCAAGTGCTGAGTCGTTCACGGCTTGTGGTTTGAATCGTTCGCGGTTTAAAAGGATAAGTCGTCAAAAGGACCTAAAGGGTTGAGTCGTTCATACGACCTAAGACCTGAGTCTTCTGAATTAACACGGTTAAGGCATCAAGTCGCGCATGATTAACTCTACAAAGGCCCCTAAGGTCGGTTCTCCACTCACACACTGCCACATCATCTCTTAAGTTAACCCGTGAAGCCAAGGACCCATTAACCCGGTTAACCCGTCAAAGCCTTCCTTATCTCTCCCAAATTCACTAACCAGTTAACATGAATCACTGTAATTAACCATCTCTGTCTCACATCATCACGAATCAATCGAAAATCCAACACAAATCGCCTCAAATCCGCCATACATCCGGTGCATTACCATATTCACAAGAATCGCCACAATAATTCAATCAAAGGATTAATCGAATCGTGATTTATGGGAAAATGCAGCACGCGAAAGTGTATTAAGGACGGCGAATGGAATACTGGTGAGTTGATGATGGATGCGGCTGATTGTTGATAAGATTTACTTACGCAATATGAAGTTAAAGGATGGGATGACGGTTGGTAAGCTTGGAATCGCCTTTGGGAGCTTGAAGGGGTGTTAATGGCAGACACGGTTTAAAAGTTAGGAAATGAGAAGAAGGAAGTAAGAGCAACGACTCAGGTGTTTTATAGCTATGGGTGGTGAAAGTTGAATCGGCGCACGAGACAAGATAAGTCGAAGCACACGACCTACGACTTAGGCGCGTACTTCGAGGGGCAAATGTTAACCTCGTTTTGCTCAACGACTTAACTGGTAGCGACTCATCTTCTTAAGAGGGACTCACGACTCATGGAGATCAGTGACTTAGTGGACCAACGACTCAACCGAGCTAAGGAAGGGATAGTCCGACTCATCTACTTAAGGAAGGTACCGACTCATCTACTTAAGAGGGATACCGACTCATTTGATAGCGACTCAGTCAGTTAACGGCTCAAGGCAACTAAGAAGGCAAGGACGACTCAAGGGGTTAACGGTTCATAAGAAAAGAAAGCCGACTCAGTAAGTCACCGACTCATCAAGTTTATCGACTCTACGACTCAACTGTTATGCGATTCATGGATGCTACTGACTCAGCGACTCAACAAGCCCATGACTCATCCTGTAAGGCCACTCAAAGGAGCGACTCACGACTCATCATGGCTCGTCTACGACCTAAAACCATTGAGCCGTAGTCCGTTGCCGCAGGACCTATGCTAGTGGGAGTTGACTCGGAAGCGACTCAGGACTTAGCTCCAAATCCAGCAAAGGAATGGGTCAAGGGAAAACAGGGGCTTGGTCCAATGAGTCAGCCATGACTTAATACGACTCGGCCACGGGTCAGGCATGAGTCGAACACGACTCACGACTCAGAGCAGCAAACTCCTATAAATACATGACCACCTCCAACATTGAAGGGACCTTTTGGCTCATTCTCTTCAAGCGCTGATACTCTGCTGCATTCCAAACCAATTCAACACTTGAAGTTCTCGAGACACTAAGAACGCTACAAACAACTTCAGCAAGAGATCACGTACATCCAACATGGATTCGAAGACTCTCATCTCCATTGAAGTTTAAAATACTTGTTCTAAGTTTCTTGTAGTTCAAAGTGAATTGTACTTGGGAAGAATTGTATCAACTTGTAACGAGATCATCAATAAAAGTACTTAAAGTGGACGTAGGCTGTACCCATAAGCCGAACCACTATAAAATTGCTGTTGTTTACTGCTTTTCCGTTATTACTTGCTTGTAATTCTTTCCCGATCTATCGGGTGGTGCTTTCACAACTACACTTCACACACCGGGGTGTTAGCGTTTAAATTTTAGCGTTAACACATTTCACTTCCTTAGTATTCCATATTGAAGTATCTACCTTGTGAATAATCTTGTTCTTATCTTACTTTCAGCGTATGGCTGAAAGAGGCAGGGGACGACGTTCGGATGCTGGGCAATCCAGTGGCACACATTCGAATGGCGTTTATATGTCTGCTGATCAGTTTTTGGAATTGTTTAGGAGCACTCAGCCTCCAGTTCCTCCTCGAGTATCTCCACCTCGCAAATCTGCCTTTGCACGCCAGTGCAGTGATTTTGCTCATCTTGGAGGGAAGCCGTTTAAAGGCTCTGAATCCGTTCTTGAAGTCCAAGCTTGGCTTCGCACGTGCGAGCGTATTTTCTCTCGCATGGATCTTTCTGACCATGATAGAGTTCTTGTAACTTCTAGCTTATTACAAGAGCGTTCTCTTGATTGGTATGAGCTTCTTGTAGCCGAGATTGATGAGTCTACTCTTTCTTGGACTCAGTTTCGGGGACGATTTGAACTCAAGTTCGTTCCTGAATCTGAAAAAGTTTTATTGACCCGTCGCTTCCTTGAGTTGAAGCAAGGGAAATCTTCTGTTTCTGAGTATGTTGCATCATTCGAGGCTTTATCTCAGTATGGTCTTGAATTCATCAGCACTTTTTATAAGAAGAATTTGAAGTTTGTTTCTGGTCTTAAGAAATATCTTAAGAAGTCTTTGTTGCTCCAGCTTAAACTTTCTTTTGAGGAGTTGGTTGATTCGGCACTTCATCTCGAGACCGTCGAGAAGGAGTGTGATAGTGATGTTGATGTTGAGGTTTCCAAGAACCCCAATAAGAGGCCGTTTCCACTTCAGAAGTCCAGGCCTTTTCCTTCTAAGAAGAAGAAGACTGGTGGTTCTAGTTCTCAGCCTCAGTCTCCTGGAACACCTTTCATTCGAAAGTGCTTCAATTGTGGTTCTCCTGATCATATTATTCGAGCTTGTCCTAAGCCTCTCTTCTGCCGTTATTGCAAGAAGGAAGGTCATCATGTTTCAGCTTGCCCTACTGTTCCGGCTGGTGCGAAGTCTAGCAGGCTTTATGCTGCTAAGGCTTCTGAAGGTCCTTCTCAGTCCAAAGGTATATCTTCATCTATTTTGGAAGGTTCTATTTTATTTCATGATCATAGTATTCGAGTTCTTTTCGATACGGGTGCATCACATTCTTTCGTATCGAAAAAGCTTGTTGATGATTTATCTTTGGATGTTTCTTGTTTGGTTACTTCTTTAAGGATTGCGAATCCTTTTGGGGGATCCGCGACCCTTAGTTTGCTTTGTGATGATGTTGAGATTGTTTTATGTGGTTTTTCTTTTCGTGCGAATCTGCACGTTATTTCTTGTCGGGAATTTGATATGATTTTGGGTATGGACTGGCTAGTAAGATATGATGCCAGGATTATTTGTTCGGAGAGAACTATATATCTTCGACATCCGGATTCGCCTACTCATCTATCTCTTGTTCTTCGGGATGTGGATAATTCCGAAATGGCTTTATATTCTCTTGACTCGCAAGATGATGATGATATGTCTCGTATTCCTGTTGCTTGTGACTTTTCTGATGTTTTTGAGCCTGTATCGGGTTTGCCACCCAAACGGGCAATTGAGTTCCGCATTGATCTCATTCCAGGCACGCAGCCAGTTAGTCGTCCTCCCAGGAGGATGTCTACAAAGGAAAATGAGGAACTCAAGAAGCAGCTTTTGGAGCTTGAGTCCAAGCAATTGATTCGGTTCAGTTTTTCTCCGTGGGGATCCGCGGTCGTCTTCGTGAAGAAGTCCGATGGAACTCTTAGGCTTTGCATTGACTATCGCAAGCTTAACGAGTTAACCATTAGGAATAGGTATCCATTGCCTAGGATCGATGATATGTTCGATCTATTGAGTGGTGCTAAGGTCTTTTCTCAGCTTGACCTTGCCACGGGTTTTCATCAGTTACGAGTCGCGGAGGATAGCATACCTCTTACAGCTTTCCGCACTCGATATGGTTCTTTTGAGTGGCTCGTTATGCCGTTCGGTTTGACGAACGCTCCTGCTTTCATTGTCGATCTCATGAATCGAGTATTCCGGGAATATCTCGACAGGTTCGTCCTTGTGTTCATTGATGATATCCTTATTTATTCTAAGTCTGAAGCCGAGCATGCTAATCACTTGAGAATTGTCTTGAGTACCCTCCGTCATCATCAGCTTAGAGCCAAATTCTCCAAGTGCCATTTTTGGGAGAATAAGGTTAAGTTCTTAGGACATGTTGTATCTTCCGATGGCATTTCTGTCGATCCCTCAAAGATCGAAGCCATCCAGAATTGGAAGAGGCCCGAGAATGTTCATGAGATTCGTAGTTTCCTTGGATTGGCGGGTTATTTCCGTCGGTTCATTAAGGATTTTTCCCGTGTTGTGCTTCCTCTTACTTGCCTTACTCGGAAAGGCATTCGTTTTATTTGGTCCGACAAGTGTGAAGCTTCCTTTCTGTCATTAAAGGAACTTCTCACTAATGCTCCTATTCTTGTGGTTCCTGAGGGGAATCATGAACTTGTTGTCTACACCGATGCTTGTGGTAGTGGTCTCGGTGCTGTTCTTATACAGAAGGATCGGGTAGTTGCTTATGCTTCTAGGCAACTGCGTCCGAATGAAGTTCGCTATGCCACTCATGATCTTGAGTTAGCCGCCATTGTCTTCGCCTTGAAGATTTGGCGACACTACTTATTGGGCGAGCGCTTCATTCTCTATGCCGATCATAAATCCTTGAAGTATTTGTTCACTCAGAAGGAACTCAATATGAGACAACAACGTTGGCTCGAGTTTCTTTCTTCTTATGACTTTGATATCCAGTATACCCCTGGTAAGGGTAATCGTGTTGCAGATGCGCTTAGTCGCAAACATTCGGCTGTTATTTCTATGATGCTTGCCGAATGGAATATTCTTAAGACTCTATCTTTTTGTGAAATTCGGGATCGAGGTTCATCTTCTGATTCTCCTATTCTATTTCTTAATTTGGGAGCTCGACCTATTTTGTTGGATCGTATTGCCGATGCTCAGTGGCGTGATCCTGATTTGTTGCATTTTATTCAGCTTTGTGAGTCTGGATCTTGTGATGAGGCGTTGCAAGATTTTAGCATTGATTCTCATGGGTGTCTTCGTAAGAAGAACCGTCTTTTTGTGCCTTCTGATCTTGCACTTAGGCATGACATTCTTGATGATTGTCACCGCTCTAAGTATACCATTCATCCCGGTAGTAGCAAGATGTATGCCGATATGCATCGTCTTTATTATTGGGAAGGCATGAAACGCGATGTGGCGAGTTATGTGAGCAATTGCATAACTTGTCAGCGTTTTAAGGCCGAGCATCAGCGTCCTTCGGGTCTTCTTCAGCCTCTTGAGATTCCATTGTGGAAATGGGATCAGATTTCTATGGATTTCATTGACGGCCTACCTCGTTCGAAATCGGGTCATTCTAGTATTTGGGTTATTGTTGATCGCCTCACTAAGTCTGCTCATTTTGTCCCTATTAAGTCTAATAGGACTGCTTCGCATTTGGCTAAGTTATATGTCAAGGAAATCGTGAGACTTAACGGTGTTCCTAGTTCTATTGTGAGTGATCGTGATCCTTTATTCACGAGTCATTTTTGGAAGAGTCTTCAGCAAGCTTTGGGAACGAAGCTTAATTTTTCTACAGCTTATCATCCGCAGTCTGACGGACAGACTGAACGGGTGAATCGTATCTTGGAAGATCTTCTCCGTATTTGTATTTTTGATTTTGGTGGAAGTTGGGAGGATCATCTACCTCTTGTAGAGTTCTCCTACAACAATAGTTTTCAGTCTAGTATCGGTATGGCTCCTTTCGAAGCCTTATATTGAAGGCCATGTCGATCACCTTCTTGTTGGTTGGAATCTGGAGAAAAGCTTATTCTTGGTCTAGATTTTGTTCGTGATTCTTCCGAGAAAATTGATCTTATCCGGTTGAGAATGAAAGAGGCACAAAGTCGCCAGAAATCCTATGCAGACAACCGTAGGAAGCCTCTCGAATTCTCAATTGGTGATCTTGTTTTTATTCATGTTTCTCCTTTGAAGGGGGTTATACGTTTCAGTACGACTGGGAAATTGGCTCCTCATTATATAGGACCATTTTCTATTACTGAACGTATTGGCCCTGTGGCTTATAGAGTTTCACTTCCAGCTCATTTATCTGGCATTCATGACGTGTTCCACGTCTCGCAACTTCGGAAGTGTCTTTGGGAGTCGGATTCTGTTATTGCTTCTCCTGATTTGCAAGTGCTTGAGATCTCACCGGACTTATCTATTGTACAACAACCTATTCGCGTGCTTGACACGGAGGTGCGACACCTTCGGAATAAGGACGTGCCGCTCGTTAAAGTTCAATGGTCCGCTAATCCCAATGACTGTACTTGGGAAACCAGAGAGTTTGTCGAGCGATCTTATCCGGGGTTTCTATCTTAGCTTGTGAATGATGAGTATGTCTTTTCATCTCAAGCTTATTCCCTTTTTCTTTTGAATGTTATATGTATGTAGTTGTTACAAATATCGTCTCTAGGAATTGCGGGGACGCAATTCTGTAAGGAGGGGAGATCTGTAGCAACCCGCATATTTAACGATTTGATATTTAAATGTTTAATTTAAATATAACGTTGTTAGTCGGATTTTTGGTCCGAAAATCTACTTTCTGCAAATGGCCAAATTGGAACTCGAAACTTCCTCCATTGGTTCCAAAATGGCGTTCGCGATCTTTTTGAGTATAATCTTTGATATGTTTGGAGTTTGTGAAATTTTGACCCTTTTTCTATTGAGTTTTGGGTTTGGGTTCAGCCCACTAGTTAACTAATACCCTAACCCAACCCCTTCTCTTCATTCATCCTCATTTCATTTCATTTCTTAAGCTAGAACTGAAAATGGTGGAAGGGAAGAGGAAATAGGAATTGCAAGCCCTAGTTTCAACCTCCAACTTGATTTCTTGCTCCAAAATCAAAGAGAATCCATTGGTAAGCTCTCATTCATCTTCTCCAACTCTTCTCCTCTTCAATTTCAGAAAATTTCCTAAACCTAAATTGGGAAATATGTGTTTTATTCTTAGATTGAAGCTTGTTGAGTTGAAGTAGTGTTTCGTTGGTCTTCTCCTTGTTATTGAGCTCCATCTTCTTGTTTTTGGGTTAAAGGTGAGTTTTGAACTCACATCTACTTCTCTTAATTTCATTGATGTTGGGTATGAATTCCTAGCACTTGTTCATATGCACTTGCTTTTGGTTTGGATTGAATTAGTGAATACCCAAATTTTTAGTGTTTTGGGTTCAATTCTTTAGAGATCCTAACTTTGATGTTTTGATCATGTTTTGGTGATGAATCGAAGTGCTTATAGGGCCGGGTAGCCGCTAGGTGTAAACCCCTAGCGTCCGTGCTCGTCTGGTTGAAAGTTGGGAGAGTTTGCACTTCATTTGTTATAAGTAGGAAATGCAGGAAATTGGGTTCAGTCGACTGGATTCTCTGTTCAGTCGACTGAGCAGAAGCCCGAAATTTTTCTGGACAATTTTCAGTCGACTGAACAGGGATTTCAGTCGACTGACCTGCTCCAGTTTTCCTGTTTTGCCTATTTATGTTGGTTTTGATTGGTTTTTCGGATTTTATCGATTCATGTTGGTTCTAAGTGGTTGTTATTGCCTCTTTGACTTTGATAACTTATTTTTGACTTCATCCACGGGTCTTTATAAAATAATCTCTCGAATCACATTTAAAAGCTCGTTTCTCCAATTTATAAATTCTATTTAAAACACGCACAATTTTGTACTTCGAGCGAAGTGGAAGGGTTATTAAATGGTTGGGCAAAACACGGACCATGAATCTGTGCGTTTATCTTTCCGATTAATCCCCGACCTATTCAATTGATCGTTTTGACGTTTGGTTTGGTTTACTAATGATATGAGGTAAGCTTTGTACTGCTTTGAGTGTGAAAGTGACTGACGGATAGTAAACCGTTTAGTGCGAACGAGTGGTTATGGGACATACGTTAACACTTTTCGGATTCCTCTTCGAGAGTTGTGACACATTCCGCCAGTTAGTGGTGTCCAGTACTGGGTCTCTGACCTTCACCACTACGGTTTGTTGCCTTCGGGTATGTGCCTTCGGGTTAGTGCCTTCGGGTTTGTTGCCCTTTAGTATCGCTTCCTATGTTGGTCGTTATGAGCCGCATGGGTGATATTGGGTTGCCCTTTAGTATCGCTTCCGATGTTGGTCGTTATGAGCCGCATGGGTGACATTGGGTTTGGAGTCTTCGGGCTCATGGATCCTTGTTTGTACAGTATTGAGCTCGAGCAAATTTTCTGATGTTTCTTTCATATGTATATTCCCTAGGTATCGCCCTTCGATGTTGGTCATTATGAGCCGCATGATGCATAGCGTTTACCTTGTGGAACTTGTATACCTTATTGGTATTTGTTATTGCCTTTTGGCTTGCTTTGGGATATTCTTATCCTTTGTTTCTATATGTTGCCGATGATATGAGGCTTGTTCTATATGATTCATCTTTCGTTAGATGATTGTGTTATCTCTTTTCGAGATATCTATTATGCTTTGTAACCTTGCAGGTTTATTGTTGTTCAGTTTATCTAACTGATTTGTTTAGCTAGACTGACCTGTGTATTTCATACTCGGGTCAGACCGAATTGTTTCAGGTTAGGTGCTTTTGGACTTAGCCTATTTTGCTTCCGCATGGACTATTCAGCTTGTTCCTTTTCGTTATAGCTTTTGTGTAGTCCTATTTTGTAGTAACTCTGATATGTATTCTTTTGACTCGTCTGTATATTGTGGTTTGCTATACCACTTGACATGTATTAGTTAGTATACTCTATTATGTATCTGTATATATGTATATGATGATTTACTATTCTGTGATGTATATTACATTTGAGTTGTTATATTCTATTCTGATAGATCCAACCACCTATGGTTTTGTTTTTAAGTATTCATTGGGTATGTCGACCTGCTTGATATGTTTATTGT
This sequence comes from Allium cepa, assembly GCA_030765085.1. NCBI lineage: Eukaryota > Viridiplantae > Streptophyta > Magnoliopsida > Asparagales > Amaryllidaceae > Allium > Allium cepa. Next base: position 34,522,020 of record CM060929.1, read on the forward strand.
CGATGTATTCAATAGATAGTTAGAGCAAGGCTATAGATGGTCGCTCCTAACCAGCCTTATTCTCCGTGTTAGTTGACGGCATTACCCTGTAGTGTCCTTGGCTAGCGTGGGTATAGAGGTGGGGCGTCACAAATATGGAATTCGAGCCAAAAAGTTCAGTTCATTTTTAAAATGAAAAAGGTTGATTCGTTTATGGAAATGAATTATTTTCGTAAAGTTAATCACTTATATGGAAACGAGTTATTTTTGTAATTAGCACTAAACATCGAAGTAGTAGTCTTGTCATTATTTCAAAAGCTAAGAATAATTTGTCACATGACTTTGAGGTAACATTACCTTGACTTATCCGGTATTATTATTAACCTAGAAATAGTACAAGTTTGAATTCAATGAGTGGTGATAAGTATACAAGACTTAATTTTCGTATAGGATCATTTTATGTCATTTCTAGTTGGTATCTCAGCTATCGGTTACTTTAGCCACTTTATTTGACACTCTATGTTGCTTAGTTGTTCTTTGTTATCCTTTGTCAAAAATGACTAAACCCAAATAGCGAGTGGAGGCCAAGCTATGTGGATTTTCTCCCATTTGGGTATCTTCACATCCACTCTAGATTGGATTCGATGTTGTGCATTGAGATGTGAAGTACTCGGGTACTCGGTAACAGTTGGCGGGGTCCGACTTGGAGGTTTCCGATAGCAATAAGAGTTTTCAAGTAAATTTCTAGAGGTGTACTTTGATAAGAATGTTGCATATAGATGTATGTATTAGTGTGCGTATATATATAAACATGTTTGCATACATTTTTGGTTGTCATTACATATGCATTTAATAGGAGGCCAATTTAGTCATATTTCACTCATCTCACGTCATATCATTCTATTTTTATCTATTATATGTACTATATACTCTTGGTTCCATTCTGCTTGTGTTGTATAATGGATGCTAGATGGATGTAGCTATATTTGATGTGTCTATTTGTACATTGTAAAGCGAATTGCATAGTCTGTCTTTTGACATTTCGGTAATGAATTTTTTTAAGGAAGTGAGAATGTAACACCCTAAAATTTTACGTAATTGAATAATTAAATTAAAATTTTTTAATTTGTAATTTCATATAAAGGGAAAAATAGTAAATTTCTATAAGATAATGAATTATGGTTTTAGTCTTATTCCATTATGTCTAGTATATTGTTTACAGTCGTAAAATTTATTTATAATTTGCCGAATCTAATAAAATAGGTCAAAAAATAGAAAGTGTCAAATCCAATGGTGTTTTTTGTAATATATTGAACTTTGGATATCTTTTATTTAGGCTGGAAATTAGGATTATAACTTAACGTGAAAGCCACTATTTTCTTATTATATTTTAGCCTACATCCCTCACTGTTAAGATATATTAATTTTTATCAAATCCTAAGCAAATTCGAAACAAAAATTCCACTTTTTCTTAATGTTTCATTTCTTCTTCCTTTTCCCTTATCTTCACAATAGTTTAAAAATTCATAACTCCGTTCAATGAAACCAGTGCCAAATTGAAGGATGCAAAGTATACTGTGGCCCTATATTATTTTTGAGGTGGAATTTGGTAGATTGGAGATGCAGCAGACCCAAACAGCGAAGAATAGCGATTAAATCCCATACGTCATTTTCATCCTTCTCTATCAAACTACAAAATTGTGTACTTTTCTTGTTTCTTAATTGATTGCAACGATAAGCACATCAAGATGATTGTGGAAGCAAGTACTATGATCTTCATTTGTAAGTGTAAAAGGGATAGGATAACAGAGAAGTTTTGGGTTCTTCTTCGTTCGAGAGTTTCAGGGAGTGAGACTCTTTCTATTTAGTTGTACTTTAATAAGACATAGTAATTCATCCTTTATAGTCTTAAATGAAATGATGAATAATGGAACTGATAATAAAAAGTTATTTTTTTATATATATATGATTATGATGTAGTGCCATGACTAGATAATTAAAACAGTGACTTTTTATTGTAATTAGACAACATTTGATCATTTCCTAATTCAAAAGTATAAAACACAAATGTGCTCCAAATAGACATATTATATACAAAAATAATATTTCTCGATGATATGAATCCATTGTTGGTGTTCATTTGATGAAATAAAATAATATTATTTAATTAATGGTTTATAAAATTACGGAAGTGCTCCTGAACTTTCAATGCCTACAAATTTCACATACGACCTTCATGTGTAGTTCATGGCATCGTGGTAGTTGCTGAACGAGGAACATTTTCGTATATTATTTGCTATGTTTTGAGTTACTATAGGAAATGCCTTATTTTAGTAGATTCATTATGGGAGGGATTCCACTAGGGCATTTTAGAACGTGTCTAGGGAAATTGGTCCTCGATTGAATTTGTGGCGTTGGTAACAATGGGCTAAGGCTTGATCCAGTAGCATTATAAATGTTGGCGTGATGTTGATTTTTGGGCTCGATCCTAACAGTGTCGCGAACCATTTGGCAGTGGCTACCTTGGACTTGACCTCAATAATCACGTGTAATTTCCACAACGGCAAGTTTAGATTTTAAGCATAATAGTGTGATGTATATGCCAAATAAATTGATAGTCAAGGGTGTGACGGCCTCCTTACACCTTCTGTACCCAATAACATATGTAAAGTATACGGCCATAGTACCATGCCATCGTAGGATGATAGTCAAGGGTGTAAAGTAACAAGAACTCAAATCATAGAACCCGTAGAACATCTCACAACACATAGATAAAATGTAATAATCAAATAGATGTAAAACAACGCATACATAAAGTGTAATGATAGAAGTATTGACATTTCTCCAGTGTATTACACAATGGAATATAAGAGATAGTAAGCTCTATAGTATAGAAATACAAAAGCGTAACATCCTGCTCGTTCTCCACATAATGTCAAGGGTTATCCAGATCTGTTACCCTTAATATACTCGATTAAGAGTATCCAAGAGAATAAAAAGCAAAGAATAAAATTTCGAGTCGGACAATAGTCTAGTATGAGCGATACATCATCTCAAATTACTATAAAATTCATATATAGAAATAAGGAAATAGGATATGTAGAAGCATATCTAAACTATCCCTACATTTAAGGCGATAACACATAACAAAGAGATACATATAAGAATTGATATATGCTAATCTACAATCAACATTATCATATGAGTGTACTAAAAATCAAAGTGTGATATTTGGTGTCTAGTTATGCAAGTCAATAACTATGTTATGAAAAGCACGCTTAAGCGTCGCTTGAGCGCTAAATGCATGCACAACACTTAATTTTTTGAAAAAGAAAAATAATTAAGCGATGGGTCCTTAAGCTCACTTAATTGACGCTTATATGCGCTTTGCTTAAATTTAAGAAATATTTAGCCAAAAATGTAATATTTTTGAAATAAAACAAATTGGGATTATTGCAAAAAATCACATTCTTAACAATATTTTCTCATTTTCTATGTTATGGATCGATGGATGGTAAGCATTAAGATATGATTATTTTATTTAACAAATATGCACAATTTATACTCAACTCGAGTATGCTAACTTTTAATGACGAAAGTTAAATCCAACTTTTGAAACCACTGAATTTATTAGTTAACTTCAAAGTTCAACTTTTGTTCTTTGTGATGAATTTTACGTGCATATATAGTACACTTGAACACATACAATACACTTAATATAATATCTTTATAAAAGATTTATGTAGGTATGAAAAATTATGCTAATAAATTATGCAATGCTTAAGCGATGTTTAAGTAGCGCTTAAGTGACATCAAGCAAAGCCAGACTTCTATCGCCTCGCCACACTTAGCACTTACTATAACATAGGTCAATAGTACTTAGGTATTGCGATACCCAAGAGTGATAAACAATCCTGGCAAAACATGGAATCCATTAAAAAATTCTTATACCACTCAGGTGCATTGGGTATATGATAACTCATATTGCTTAATCGTTAGCCAAAGACCGAATCAAATCTTTGTTTCTTTTTGTTTGAATCGTTGCCACTACGTAAGGCAAGGAACTAGACTCACACCATAAAGTCTAAGGAGATCCAAAGTTGTAAGATCATGATGTATTTGTAATACAGGTGGGCATCCACACATACCTCTCTATATGAGAACTCTAAAAACCTCTGAGTCATAAATGATCTCATTTCACATGTCTCCATAATGGAACTGTAACATCCCACCTCTATACTCATATAGCCTCATTCTCTGTATTATCTGACGGTATTACTCTGTAATACTCTTCAATAGTAGGGGTATAGAGGTGGGGTGTTATAAGAACTCAATCAAATTCCATATCGCTTTCCTACGTGATAGAACACAATCACAATTCTAGTCGCAAGTCCTCGTCATTAAAGTTGCCTTATGAATCAACATCACAACTTCCATTGTTGAGTCATCATTGTCTAAACTCCTATAGACACCCCTCTTATGTCATATTAAGTTATCATACCAAAGTTCTTAAGTCATCGTGTTGAAGCGTCATGTCATATCTTCAGTAGTTTCCATACAAACTACAAAGTCACTTCGAGTCGTCTCGAAGTCATACACCCTTGCTCCAAGTTTCTGCATAAAAACCTCAAAATTTATCCTAGGCTGCCCTGAATCAACCCATGCCTTGCCTGAAGTCACTTCCAGCTCTGGCCCAAAGCCATACAATGACCAACTCGAACTAGCCCGAACATGGATTCTTATGCAAAACCCCAATAGCCGAAAACAAACTTCAGTCCGGTTTGGGATGGCAATCGGGCATGTTGGGGTGGTTTTTTGTGCCGTAGACCTGCCCTGGGTTTTTAAACCATGCCCTAGACCCGCCCTGCTGATCAGTGCGGGTCTGGACTTTCACCCCGTCTCCAGAATCCATATGGATTAGGGCAGACCTGACCCTCCCCAGGACCCGGTGAGGCTTTACATATTCATTCAAAATTATGTATTAATGTACATTTATTTATTTATTTATTTATAAGGGGTATTATCACCATATGATAAAATAAATATAGATATTAATGTGCTTACAATGATAAGTAAGGTAATAAAAATAAGGTGCATGTAACGGCCAGGATTTTCGACCCTCGAAAATCGACACTCATACGTCCACTATTTTACCGAGAAATCAATGTTGGAAACCCGATTGTTAGGGGAAAGAAAGAAGGAAGAAGTTAAGAAGAAAACTAAACAACATAGAATCTCATAGCGGAACGAATAATCTATAACATATCACATTTCTTTACACAAAAGCAAAATTGTAATATGTAAATATACAAACATTAATCAAAGAATGCAAACTTATTTCAGCCGGACAATTGTAACAGTCCCTCCTCACAATTGCTAATAACACACCAATGAATAGAGCAAAAAATATAACCATCTACATGAATACTCTCTGGGCCTCCAACTCGTCTCTTGAAGCTCCTACCATCCAACTAATATATTATATGCTCGGTCTGACCTGAGCATTATAATAAAATAATACCTGAATCAGTCTGGAAAACCAGCATGGGAAGTACACTCAATTTGTGTCAAATTATTTTCAAAAATCCTTTTGAAAAACAACGGTATCTCGTAAGATCACTCCATACATAAATAAGATGGGTTTTTACCTTACAATAGCCAAACCACTTTTATATAAAAATCATGTGATATTATAAAAGTATTAAAGTACAAATACTTATTAAAATAGCTGAAATGCTTGCATCTCACATTTCAACATAGTTGGGCACAATCAAAACCATATGGCGCCTATTAGAGAATGGATTCCTTATAATGACTAGGCACTGAGGTGCCACCTATCATGGAACACGTCTAGAAATGTACCGAGGACCTCGTCTGGATCCTCTGCCAACACAAGATCGGCCTACCCTTGACTTTGATAGTACCGAATATGCCATAACCCTGGTTGCTTTGCAACCCTTTTGAGATCTCATGCAAAACCAATCCATAAATATGTAGATGAAGGATAATCTAGAAAGGTGAAAACATACCTTATTGGGTGCGACCACTTAGCCTTGCTGCATCTCCCCTGATTTTCAGTCATGCTCGGTTGATGAGGCTTGAGGCTACATTTTATCTTAAGAAATAACATTCATACTTGGAATGCTAACGCTGCCTTCTAGGTAACAATGCAATGATAACATTCATCCATACAAGTTGTTTTGGGTCTGAACAAATCGAATCTCCAAGAACTTCGTCTTCATTATCTTCACGATATCACAATTCATAACGCATAAATCAGATCAAAGAGGTTTTCGGATAAGTAAATCTGAACCCCGTCTCTTCGAAATGATTAACAAATATAGGCAAATTTGATAGTCGATTATTTTACTATCAAATTACATCCATAAGCAATCATTAGTCCCATATTATAAATCTTTCAAACATTTATTTCAAAATATCTTTAAAAAGATATATATTCAAATCTCTTCCAATATTTCAGTATATGAAAATGATTTCAAATACCGAACTCCATAACAGGATATTTCAACCCATATCAACACTTAGAAATATTTCCAAATCCAACTTACAAATAATTACTTAGAATAATATTTCTATATAAGTCATTTTGTCACTAAAATATCTCCAAAACCTTTGTTTTCAATACTTAGGAAAATATTATAATATCTTATTAATTCACATCTATTAAATAAAACCCGGTTCACAAATCTCGAGATAATTTATAAATAAATTACAACTACTTACTTTTAAACTACATATATATATATAATAATAAATTTCAAAAGAACATGGTTAAATAATTATTTAAAATATTAAAGCACTTTTAAAATAAACGTCAATAACTAATCCCAATTCAATTATAAAATTTCTAATCGATTTACAGAATTGTTTATAAAACTTATAATGCATTTCAACAAATTTAAATATTTAAATAAATAACTTTGTGAAAATTTTTAATCCAATTAATAGTATTTAAAACTACATAGTTTAATAAATAAAAATCCTTTTCTGAAACAAACCTTAAAATCTTGTGAAAAATCATTTTAAAATTCAACATACCCATCTTATACTTATAAATCTCCCTCAATTTATCACAAATTGATTCACATTTCTAGTTCCACAACTATTCCCAAATACCAAAATAGAATCTACCATTACTTGCCAAACCAATTTCCATATCTCAATTTAAATTCACACTGTGAATTTATATTTCCAATTTATCAAATGATAATCATTCCACTTTATTTATTAACATTGTTTATAAATTTCATAAAACTATTTCCAGTTTTATAACATATTCGTATCACTAAAATCCATGTATAGATCGATTTCTAATTAAAATTCCACTTATAAATTTATTTCTTAATAATCCAAAACTATAATCCAAAACTATTAAAATTTCGATTTCGACTTCCATTTCATATTTTGAGAATCTCATTTAAAAAATCCATTATTTTAAAATCCTAAATTTTAAATTCTCTATTTGAAATTATTGTACAAAATAGCTAAATAAATATCCAGAATCAATTTATTTATTTTATCCAAACCAATTCCCATTCATAATTCCAAAATTCAATATAAAAATTATCAATTTCAAAATCGCCTTTTAATTTCCTTTTTAAATTCAAAAATATTATCTATGGTATTTATAATACCAAAATTAAGATCGGTGCTACTATATCGTCCAATAATCCAAATCACAACGTAATCTATATCGAATTATTCACACACATCATATATCAATATATATGAAATTAGAATTAAGACCAATGCTACAAGCACAACGCAAAAAGTATCGCCTTGGTCGGACCTTGTATGAAGGAGTTATAAAAATTTATAAGTTTAACAATTTATTTAAATCTATATAACACAACTTTTATGATAATTACAAATATACACTCTACTAGCCCTCTTTTCCTCCCCTCAGTCCAACATCTCCTGTACATAAAACACACTGCCATAGCCGTGCACCTTCCCTAATGACATGGAGCACCGCAACTTTAAACCAAAATCCAATGACACAACCGACTCCCTCTTCCCGAACTTGTCGTGCCCATTCCCTTCACGTGTTGCCCGAGCCCCCAACTTGAAACGCGACCTGACACAACTTCGTCGCTGCATCATGGGTCGCGCGACCCAAGAACCAAGGAAATTTCACGAAATTTATGTCGATATATAAAACTTGCCTCTAATTCCAAATCCAAGGTCCTTTCCTCAAATCGATGGTTAAAATGCCCGAAATCGCGAGCCCTAGCTCCTCCCTATGAACGGCCTCAACCCAATTTCCAACGCAACCAAAAACGATGGTACAGAATCGAAACATGCATTTAAACGAGTTCAATGAATCAAGAACGATGATTTTTAGTGGAGTAGATTACAGGATATTAATTTTTGAAATGTTTTGACTTTTTTTTTTACCATGAATCCATGTATAAAGAAGAAGGTGCGAAGAAGAAAGTCGGCATGGGGTGGCTTGTATAGATAGTGTGGCTGGTAGGCTGAGTGGTTAAATCAAGAAAAATATATTATTTAAATTCAAAATATCTAGTTGTAATTACGGATTCCAACCAATGTGTGCCGCCTGTCATTCCCAATGTTATACCCTTATTCCAAATGTAATGGAACAAGTTTCAAGGCCTAATTCGATCGTATGCAGAAAATAGTTTTTTTTGAACCCAATTATAATATTAAATTTTCAATCTTACTTTCAACGCGTTTCTATCCCGTATGACCAAACGATACGCTTGATCGCTACAAAATTTGACTACATATTATAATTCATTATTACGGACCTAATGAAATTGGTTTCGTCGAAATTCGAGACTGTGCCCCGAAAGGCCATTTTTACTCGTTAATTAAAACAGGTAATTTTTAAAACCAAGTAAATTACTTTTAAATCAAATTCAAAAGTTTTATTAGCTTCATTCCTATTATAGAAATTAAATAAGCTTTTTTTGTCCAAATAAAAATTCAAGGTTCAATCATTTAAACGATCTCAATTATTAAATTTGACAATCAAACTATCCAATAAATCACTATATTTGGAATTTAAGTTATTTTGTCTATAAACTTAACTTTTCAATTTCTAAAATAAATTGAATATCCTAATTTCAAAGGACCAGAATTCTGGGTCGTTATAGTGTATGATAATGGCTCAAAAAAAACCTGCATATATTGTTATATAATTATTAGTGGTGCAACTTAATATCGAGAAAATCATATAACTCATTAAATGGAACATTATATTATTCATGTTATAACCGCTTATGTATAAAAGGATTAACAAATCATCGTTATAGTAACAAAGCAATTTAATAAGATCTCAGCAGTGTGGGTCGGGTTGGGGTGGGTTGTCCAAGCCCCAACCCGACCCTAGACCCGGAGCTATTAAGAACGGGTCAAGGGTCTACTCGCCTAGGTGACCTAATAAGGTGGGTCTTTATGGGTCAGAACAAGGAAGGTTCTACCAGGTTTAGATCCTAGACCGACCTTATTGCTATCCCTATGTTCGGTGTCAAAGCAAGGCACACCTCGAATGAAAGAAGGATATACTTGATCTCGATTTTTTTCCAGTTTTTATCGCATCAAACAATCTCCAGCACTGAGCTAGAGCCACCACCATGCAAAACCACCCAGTACCGAAGTCCACTGCTAAATCAAGATCCACCAAACATAAACCCAATAGCACTTCCAGTTCATACACTTCCATGCCGATTCCTTTGCTACACTTAACGCTTCGACCCACGTGCATCTCCCTTACATCGATACAACACAAAATACTCTAGAGTCGACCAGTCAAAGTCCGATTCTACATCTATGGATTTTACATAGTTCGTGCATCAAATCGGAGGGAAGATCGCTACTCTCTCTAAAGAGGGACCCTCGACCATAGAATCATCCATCACCTCTATTTAACTCTGATGCACATTTACAACCATTAAAAAAATACAACAGCAAAACAAGCATCCAGCAACATGCAATCATCATTCGAACATGAATCCATACATCAAAACATGGTAAATCCATTCCAAACACATATTATACATAACCTGACATATGCGTAAGCCATCACACATCAAAATAACACGATTAAATCACTTGAAATGATTTAAATCTCATTTTTACTTCAATTTTGATTTTAAAACAAATTTTAAACATAATTTTGACTTATTAATGAGTTCATAACATATGGATACGTAGTATATGATGTTAGACGTTAAATGTAATGACCCACAATTTTGGTTATTTGAAATTAGAATATTTAATTGATTTTAAATATTTAAAAGTTAATTTTTAACATAAATTTCAACTAGAACGATTTATTAGATAATTTAATTATTGAATTTTATAATTGAAAATTGGTTCAAAATTTTGAATCTTGAGTTTTTAGCTTGATAAAAGTAATTTAAACACTTGCAAAATGTATATTAGTAATAATGAAGATATTAAAAGTTTTTAAATTGAATTTAAATGTGATCTATTCAATTTTAAAAATAGCTTGTTTAAATTGACATTTAAAAATAGCCTTCCAGAGGGCACGGTCTCGAAAATCGACGAAACCAGTTCCATTGGATCCATAATAGTATATCATTGTTGGATTTTAAATTTTGTAGCTTTTGGAGTTATTATTGATCATATAGGTTAGAAATGCACTTAAATTTATATCAAAATTCAATATAATAATTGAATCCAAAAAGCTATCATCTCCATACAATTGAATTAGTACTCGAAACTTTTTCCATTGCGTTTGAAATAGGGGTATAACAGTATAAATGCTTATTGGCATGCTTTGGTAGGGGTTCGAGATTTTGAACTGTGTAATCGTGACGATTTAAAATTTCATATATATATATATATATATATCCTCATTGATTTTGACTGTATTCACATCAACAAATTTCTTTCTTTTCGTAGTCTCCTAGGATTTCACATTACCCATTCAAACAGGCTAATGTCTCATCCCCCCTCTCTATATAAACACAATCTGAAGAACGGTTAAAGAAAGAGGCAAGCTTTAAATTTCAAAATCAAAGTAAATAAAATCATGAGTTATCTTCTCTCCCTCTTCGTTTTATATCAACAACAAAGAAGATAACGCACATATAAATTCACGAACGGAAGCTAGGTCGCGAGGCGAGGAAGTGGTTCACGATCTAAATCATGATTTGATGGGACGACATGGTGTTAAGGCAAACTCGACCTGATGGCAGCTAGAGATGGGGGCAGCGTACTCAAATGTGTTGTGGTCGCGAACGTGAGGAGAAGTTGTCGTGGTGGTCAGTGGCAGCAGAGAATGGTCGCATTCCAACCTGGGAGTGGTTAGTTCTCCGATGAGTCACGATGGGAGAGGTAGCGACGTGGGATTGAGTGACTTCAAGATAAGCCTAGGCATCGCGACTCGTCTTGATGGCCACGATAGTGGGTGTCGCGTGCGAGGCTGGTGACCAGAGGATGGAGATTGATGATGGAGGCCGAGCTGTTGGGTTGTTGTCTGGAACGATCGAGAGAGGGAATTTAATCATTTAGTCTATCTCAAAGTTCAGGTAGACAACTTTCTTGCCTGGTTCTATATGTTTGATTTCACTAATTCATCAATTGATTCGAAGGTTTGCAAAAAAAATCATTATTTAGTGTTATGTATACCAACATGTACTCACGTTTATATTGACACGATAAAGGGCTAGTTGCCGAGATTTAGAAATCTATAACTGAATTATTAACTTAAGTGGTAATTCATTAAATTAATTATAATTTAGAAACAGAAATCTTGTAACTTTATAACTGTTCTTACGAGGCCGAGTGCAACGAACATAGGTGGTGTTGGATTCGTAATGGCGTAGGCAATAGGCTAAAATTGGTTTAGAGATTTAAAGTTAGTTGGAATTTTAAATTAAGTTGAACACATATTCAATTTAATTTGAAATTGGAACGAGTAACAGATTCGAAAATCAAGGTAAGTTAATCTCACTCAACTTTGGATTTCCGTGATTAATTTCAAATAGTTAAAATAAATTATTGATTGATTGATAGAATTGGTTAATTATTATCAGCTGGACGTAATATTATATATAGTAGTATATGTATATTAGAGTGAGTGATATTCTGGCATATATATAGCGGATGAGACCCTATGCGTCTTGCATAATAGCAAATGACCCTGTATACCTTGATATCCCCTTCGAAGTGTGATTGGAATTTTTATATTGTATTAACATATGTGGATGCAGGGTAACAGGTAGGAGGGATCCAACTAGATTCCTCAAAAATGTTGAATTTAATTCGATATATTGATATATGACCTGTTTAAGTAATATGTGGTAGATTATAGTTCAATTTGAATCTATTGGATGCTACGGTAGTATCGGTCTGAATTGGTATTTTCAAAAGCCAATAATAAATGTTTTGAAGTTAAAAGGAAATTAAAAGGTAAAATAGGAAGTAAAAATATTTATAGTGAAATTTAGGATTTTATTTAAAATAAATGAATATTGGGTAAAATAAATAGTTTGATTTCAAAATTGGGCTTGATAATTTTGAAGTAAAGAAAATATGGATTTTGGAAATAAGTTAAATTAAAGGATTTTTATATAGTTTAAGTGTAAAAGGGATTTATTTTTAAAACCGAGATTTAAAATAGTGTGGGAAAATAAAAAAAATGAAATTTGAAAATAAAAATATGAAATTGATGTTCCAGTTTAAATAAGATTTTAAATTATAAAACGGAAGTAAATCTGAATTTAGTTGGGATTTGGGATATAGTTGGGTTATCCGGGAAATTAATTTTAAAAATGGAAATTAACTTAGAAATCGATGTAGAATCGATTAAGTGTTGTGGAACCATTATAAGTAGAAAATTAGACTATGGGGTTTATTTACAAGGTTTATAAATAAACTAAGTGATTATTGGTGGATAAATTAAAGCTATAAATTCACGGTGATGATTTGTAAGGAGATGGGTAAATCAGTTTTAAAAATAAATGGTAGATTTATTGGTAGAAATGTAAAAAGGGAATTTATAGAATAAGAACGTAAATCAAACAGGAAATAAATCGATAAGGATTTATAAATAATTAGACTGGCTATACTGGAGTTTAAAATGTATTTTTCCTGAGAAGTTAAGTTCATTTTAAAATGGGAGGATTTTTAAATATTAATTAGAAAAATTTAAAAAGTGCTAGAATAATTCATAAAATTAATTATTTAGTTGTTTATTTTTTTTTAAAGTATATTTAAGAATTAATTAAGTAGTATTATAAATGGTTGATATTAAGTTAATTATTATTTAAGAATTAATTAGTATTATTATTTTAAGAAATAGATTATTCTATATTAATATTATTTTATAATAACTTTTATTTTAAAGAGTAACTACCCAAAATCTACTTGGAAAATTATTATAAAAATTTCATAAGTATTATTTGGAAATTTTTTAAATAAAGTTTTCGAAAAGTAATGGTTTACCCGTATGGCGAAATCGGAGGCACACTACAACAAAAAGTGTCTTTTATAGCGGCATATAGCCGCTATTAATCACAACCATAGCGGTTTGATAAACGCTGTATATCGACATGTTATAAAAACTGTTGAATATTTATAACACAAAATATGCCGCTATGGTTGAGCTTAGTTTTATAACGCAAATTCGCCGCTATGGTACGTTAATTCAATAGCTCATTATAGCCGCTATAATACAGCGAAATCTCAATGGAATTGGAAATCTTTATAACACCATTTTTCCGCTATAAAATATTTATTCAATAGCGGTCATTTCACGCTATTAAATCAACATGTTATAGTATTGATAAATTCTTTTACAGCTCATATATGCCGCTATAAAAATCGTATATACACTTTTCAAGAGCTATGCCTATATATTACATTTTAATAATAACAATCAAACTAAATCTTCATAAACGAATAAAAATTATAATCAACAAATATAACACAAGAGCATGCTCAGAAAGAAATGTAATATTTTTTTTATTACAGTGTACTCATAAACACAATACCAAAAATTAGTTCACCACAGTCACAAGCAACCTGCAACTGAGCCTACTTATCACTGAAACCACTTTCTACAACCAAACCATTCTTCATCGACTACCTCCCTGCTCCTTTCTCATCAAAATCAGCATCACCGCCAATCCTGCAACTCATCCATTTGCCTGCACACAATTACCAAGATCACCATCACTTGAACCATTTCAAATAATCACATCTTATCTAAAATTGCAACAAAAAATTTACCCTGAGGAGCTTCTTTATGACATAACAGCACCGCTCCTGATGTTCCTCTTCTTAATAAGCTTTTGCATTCTGTTGCTCATCCACTCAGATAAGTCCAGCCAACCAAATAATAATGCAACTCAATCAAACAATGTCACCTACTGTTACAAATAATAATGAAATTCTTTAACGAACAATAATTCTAGTGGAAAATCTTGACTAAATTTATCACCAAGTGCGTCAATTAAGCAAATATGCAATCAAGATACTCTTATTCCAACATTTACTGAGACAACATATAGCAAAAGAAATTTTAGAAATGTACTGGAGTTGAAGCATTTATAAATTATAGATGTTATTTCTAATTCTGTATTTAAAACCCAAGTTGAAGCATTTATTAATTAAAAAAAATTCTATGAAGTATAATACTTCAAAGACCAAATTGGATTACTTGCTGAAATAATCAGGTATATAACGTAAAGGAAATTACTTGCTGAAAATAACTAAATAATATTATTAGTTACCTTTGCATGATGAGAATTTAGGTTACCTTTGCGCCATCACAGCATGAGCCGGAGTCCCACACGTAGGGTGAAGCAACACATCCAGCCTAGTAAAGGCGCTTAACCAAGTCCACAATCTTCAGATTACCTATGATATTGATAAGGCAAGAGTTAAATAGCATAAAATTTAGGAATCTTCCCAATTTTTATGCTACTCAACTATGCCTCATCAATATCATTTAGACCTTATACCATAGTGACGACATCTATGATTGATGTAAACGCACCTGTATTAAAACTTATAATTCAGATTTTACCAAATTGGGATTATTTGTTGTAAACGCACCTGTGTTAACATCTATATTCATTCACAAAACATATCATAGGTTCAGTCTCCACAGTCCAAGCCACTTGAGCACAACAAATACACAATAGAAAAAAAACATATATAATGATAGTATTTTCTATCCATAGCCCATGCCCATCCACATGTTAAAAGAAAAGCAGATTCAGAACTTGAAGAGCTATCTCCAGCTGCCAAGTTCGGATGCTGCAATTTTTTCCAAGTAAATTTTTGACATAAGAACCTCACTATTAAGATAAATGTATAATACTATGTTAAAACTGTAATATTATAGCAAATTAGGTTGAAGATGCCAAATGCTCTTCAATTTAGCTTGTAAACATATTCTTGTGATTGGCATATCTCCATCAACTAAATTTATAAAAAGATCATGTGAGAAGCATATCCCTAATATGCATTACGATGTAACTAAGACAATTACGAGTTGAAACTTAAAAGGCTCAGCTTAAATGGGGCTAATTTTTTCCCGTAATAAATTTCCACATAGAACTTGTGGGATGTTTAGTAGCGTAGCATATATTTGATGAAAAATAAACAACATTCACTTCCTTAGAGTTGAAATAATGAATATATTCTTCTACAAGGTGCAAAAGTTGTTGATTAACTAAAAACATTCACTCCCAAGAGAAATCGTTGCCACACAAATTCAGAAGAGCGCATTTCAGTAACTACACTAAGACACTCTTGCTCCAAACCCCTCGGCCTCACATGTTCATAGTAGTTCTATTCACACGTGGTTCTGCAATAACAGAGTAGTATGGCCTACAACAGAAATATGAAGAACAAAACCTGTTATGGGCATTTGTATACAGCCCTCAATATAATACAGCCCATTTTCAAGTCATCAACAACTGCTGCTGCTGCATCTAATTCTGGTATAGAGGATAGAAATGCTTCCACAATTATATCTCTGACGGTTTGTTTACTTCTTTTTTTTTAATTTTGACTATTATGTCGTGTTCAGCTTGTTTTTTCCTTCGTCTAATCTGCTTATATTTTTAAATTTCATAATAGAATGGAGAGAACAGGAATTTGATAGACGTGAAACCTAGGACACCAGATATGTCATTAGATGAATCAATGACTTGGAAGTTCACTAAAATAAACGAACCATCACAATGTCAGTCATTAAGGCTTGTGCACAATATGAGGTCAAGCAAGGTTAGTATATTTTCATCCTGGTTTGTATTAAAAACAATCACACACATAGATATATGTCAATTTTCTATCATGCATTATCAGTGTGAAAATTAGTATTCATTGCTTTAGTTATGTTCAAGTTCCCTTAGCTGAAAATATTGACGATGTATCATTTTGTAACTAATATAAAAGGCATACCTAAATGGCTAAACTAACCTGGTTCTCTCTACCACAGATAGCACGGTTAATTTATACCAACTCTGGTGCTGCCATTTTGATCCAACGCCGTCCATTTACTATGGAAGTGGACTCATAATGATCACAACTCAAGTGGAAAGGTAAGTAAAGATTATCCTTACAATAGTGCATGCTAAGGTCATAGATTTGTATCATATCACTTAATTAAAGTTGCTAAATATTTTTTGGTTCATTTATATATCGTAGGCTACTGTAACTGCAAGTATAACTCCTCAGCTATGGCATCCACCAAGTGGTATAATAATGACTAATGATATAGCGGATGTAAAGCCTGAAGAAGCAGTGTCCTGCTTTGCATTGTCTATAGAGTTTGTAAGAAAATAAAATAAAATGCATTACCTCTAGAGAAGGTTCAACACCAAAAGCTTTTATCCTCCCAATAACAAACTTTGACAAACAATTCAAAATACCAGGCGCACAACTCAAGACCAAGCTCCAAAAATTTTCAACAGAAACCTTCTTCTCATTTTCCAACACATTAAAATCCCAAACCATTTCATCATCCTCAGCAATCTCACCACCCACCACCATAACCTGTGAAGTAAAAAAAGAATGCTCGAATCTTGCAGATTTCTGGATATTGTAAATGCCGCTCTTAATAAAATACGATCAATATAGACGCAAAATTCAGACAAACAAATAATGTTCAAAACGAAAAGAGTGAGACTTGATCAAACACACCGATGACACTAGTACTGGTGGTTGAATTAATAAAAGCATTCTTTTTCATTGCTCTTTATGTTAAAAGGCCTATAATTGAGTAGGTTTGGCTGATTAAACAATGTGCAGTCTGATATCGACATCAGTTGGTAAAACACTAACTATATTAAGCGAGGTTCAATTAAATTGAAATTATTTGCTGTTTATGTGGAGGTTGTGATATTTATATCAGTTATTTTGAATGCACGCTAAAAAATTCTTATCTTTTCACCTTTCTTTTTCCTTCATTATAACATTAGTGTATAAAAAACAAAAATTGGTGCACATTTAACAGTCTTCTTCATGCATAATCTGTTAGGGAATAAATTCATTGCAGAGAGTCTCCTCATCTCATTTTTCACTAGGTAGGAATGATATAACATTACTTCTAGTCTTCTATACCCATAAAGATAAATTGCAATGATAAAAAATTGAATGATTCGTTGGTTCAAGAGAAATAGTAGTGACCAGTGGAGTGTCTGCTAGCTTTTCATGGCCTTGCTATGAAGAACATGAAAACTTATACGCTTTTATAAGATTACTCTTGGTCGTACAACTATATGTTGTTGAAGTTGGGATATGGTTGAAACTTGAAACACTCATTTGACATAATATATAAATTAAAATGAAATAAAAAAAAATCCTGACTTATGTCATGACATATGAAAGCTACTATTTGAATTTTAATAAATTATTGTTCTAGCAACGTTATTGGTATATCATCAATTATATCATGTTAATCAAGTTGCATATGACTACGACCCATTTGAGCTTCCATCCAATATATCTTTGGTTGATTCTAAGTCAAGGAATAACTCTTCTTATGCTTTAAGATGAAACTGAAAAGACTACCCAACTTTTATAATTTCGGTGTACCTTTAAAGATGAAATACACTAAAACAGCAGAAGAAAAATTTGTGGATGTAAAGAAATTTATCTATTTGTGGGTATTAACCCATTGTTGTTTAGCATTGGACCATGATTAATATTTCAACCGAGTGAAATCCAAATCAGAATCCCCTGTTTGTTTTATGACAAATTTGAACTTACCTAGAAATAAAACAGTTCCTAACGAATTTGAACGCAAATATAATCATAACCAAATGATAAAGTCGAATTAAAACAGTTAATAAACATAACCTAGAAATTTCTAACCTAGAAATCCAAGTAGATAATTTAGGGGTTCTGGACGCTTAGACTTGGGAACAGCTGAAGAACGATGAGCGGAGATCAGAGGTGGCGATGGCGAGCGATGAGCGATGAGTGAAGATCGGAACAGCTTAAGAGTGATGGCGAGCGATGAGGAGGGAGACAAAAATTTAGGATTTTGGGAGGAAGACAAGATTGATTAAGTGCTTTGAGAGGGAAATGAAAATTTTGGGAGGGGTAATTTTCTTCTGGGGCGTTACATGTGTAAAGAACTGAGTATGTGTTACGTCAACACAGAAGAGAACAAACCTAGTAAGGAAAATAAATAACTAAATGTAACCAATAACGCTTTTGAATAAGGCGCTATTGAATGGCGTTATTAATAACATGTTTTGTTGTAGTGGCAGTGAGTGCCTGTAGCTAAGTCTTGGATTTCTCTAGGATAGAGATGTAACCATTGAGATGTCAAACCACAATTTGATACCACAGTGGTACTCTCCATGTTATTTTTAAAAGGTTTTTCAAATATTCTTTTTGAAAAGGATATTTTGTGAATTTACTAAATTCGATATGATAAGTTTATATATACTTATATTGGATAAAGAGATTTAGTTTATTAAAATTAAATTAAAAGAAATTTGGAGTTTTCAATGGAAAATGGAATCTAAGATTATATGATTGTTTATTTGATAGTTAAGTGACCGATTGCCAAATTTGGACCCACAACAAAACTTTGGGAACATCTAGGAGAAAGTTACTGTATGTGTAAACTTGTTTCGTTCTCCTAGGACATTCATAAGGAAATCTGTTCACAAATGGTTAGCAAATGATCTCCGATATTATTTTCGTTTGATTATTTCCTAGAGAACTGGGGTTGAGTTTACCGGAAATATTGAACGTTGTTTCGAAGAGAACGGGATCACATAAGTTATCCGAAAACCACTTCGTTCCAATGAGAATGTTTTCGAAAGGAAAACAAGAGCATGGAGTCGAAGATGGAGCAGTGAAGTGTAAGGGCTAATTGCTACTAATTCCGGGGCCGATTCCAAAATGGATGTAGTAGGAATAGTGTCTTCGGTTTTGTTCGGACCCGGAACAGACTTGTATGGATGAATGCTTTCAGTACATTGTCATTGGAGGATAATGAGCATTATAAGTGAAAATTCCTCAAATGGTAATTGTAGCCTCTTGCCTCATCAACTGAGAATGATTGAAAAGCAGGGGAGATACAGCAAGGCTAAGCGAGTAGCACCTAATTAGGGTATGTTTGTCACCTTTCTAGATACCCTCGGATATTATTACTACGATTCATGGAAGGAGCTCGAAAAAGGGTGGAAACATCTAGGGTGATAGCATATTCGGTTTATCCAGGTTAGGGATAAACCGATCTTGTGTTGTAAGGGACCCCGGAGTGGTCCTTGGTACGCTGTTCTAGACGTGTACTATGACAGGTGATACCCCAGTACTTAGTCATTCGTGTGTAATTGATTCTCTAACACATGCCTTTACGGTTTTGATTGTAGAGCCCAGTATGCTGGAATTTAATTAATGTAACAATTTCAGCTATTTGAATAAGTATTGGTACTCAGACATTATTATAATATAAGAGGATTTAATATGAATTTTTTTGGTTATCGTAAGGTAAAAATCCATCGTGTTTATTTGTGGCGTGGTCTTTCGAGATACCTTTGATTTTCAAAGGATTTTGATAAATTTAATAATTCGAATTTGAGTGTGTTTTCTCACACTGGTTTTCTAGACTGACTCGGGTGTTATTTTATTATAATGCTTGGGTCAAACCGAGTATTATAGATTCAGGATAGGATGCTATGGAGCTTAGGAGATGGGCTGGATGACGAAGACGTATTACACGTATCTAATTTATATCTCGCTGTGTAGTGAAGGCAGAATATTCAGCTTTGTGTGTAAAAGTTCATGTAACAGTCCAGTATTGAGTTGTTGATTTATTGTACTCTGGTGGTGTAATGTATAAATAACAGTTATATTTCTTTTTGTATAAGATTAGTTGTTATCTATTATATACATGTTCTGCTGCGATTGTGAGATTCAATGTTGTTGTTTCTATTTTTCTTCTTCTACCTCTTTCTTCATTTCCCTAACGATCTCGTATATCCCGCATTCGATTGCTTGACATGTTATACAATGAACGTATTGATGTCTTTTTTTGAAGGTCGAAAAAATCGGTCGTCACACTTGGATCATAGCTGAAGGTTAAGCGATAACTTTGGTTTAGTGGGGATTACTCATTAGAGATAGAGTCAGTAGAACTCTAGAATGAGTTTGAGCGTATTAATAGATATGAGCGTGTATTTGTTAGTGAATATAAATGGTTTTATATCGAGTTAACTTATTGGTTGAGTGGCATATAAATTCCGATCGAATAGTGGGACGCCACTAAATCGATAGGAGTTTCTAAACACTTGATAAACTGACACGGTATTGTTTTGAAAAGGGTAAATGAAATATTTTACCCAAATTATATTTTGATATAAAAGAGAATATTTTTTGAAAATTATTATAGTATTGTGTTTGGTTGTTATTATATAATCAAAAGAAGATAATAAAAATTGGAAATGGTTTATAAAAAACAAAATGTAAAATTGTACAAGATTGAATTATATAAATAAATAAAACTAAAAACGAATTCAGGCCAGAATTTGGAAAATTTAAATCCCTAAAAGTTTTGAAAAGGTACCGGAAGTGTTATGGGATGGTATTATTTTGAAAATATTTTTGGGAATGAAAAACAGTAATATTATTGGAATATTTTTAATGGAAAATGTTTTGAAAATGGATTTTTGAAGGGATGTAGCACTGAAATCACTCCGATCGCTGGAAATTAATTCCGAGATGATCGCGACATCATTGGTGTTAATTTTCAAGTTTTCAAGTGATGGATTGCTACCGTGGTCGTTGTTTTTGGATTGTTTTGAGGGAAAACAAACGTTTTGAAAATTTCGGAGGGAAATTGTTTGGGATGGAACAAAGTGAAGCAGAAAAAATTCAGTGGAGTGGTTTGTTGAAATGAAGGGATATATGTATATGTATATAATTGATTTCAAAGTGATTTAAATAAAAACCGGGTGTTTGAATTCTGAAATCCCTATTTAAATGTTTTAGAAACTATTATAAAGTAAGTTATGAATTTAAAAATGGTGAATGATTTTAAAGAAAAATATGGGGATTGAATTTTGGGAATAAAATTAAACTTAAGCAAGGCAAATGGAATAAATAAATGAAATGATGGCATTAATAAAAGAGATTGGTGAATTAATTAAAATAGATGGTATGAATTGAGATTTAATGTAAGTTAAGTTAAATAAAAATTGAATTGGAATAAATAAATTTCCAAAGCTTATGGAATTTGGAATAAATAAAATAAAGGTATATTAATGCTATTAAGCGATGTATAACTTTGGGTTAAAAATTAAAAGTGAATATATTTGAGCATAGAGTTGATGGAAATGGGAGAAATAAGTTTTGTGACTTATAAAATTTAAAGATGGAATAGATAAGCCGAAAATAAAAAGAGTTTGATATTTTGGTAATGAAATAAAAACCTAAACTTGAATTGTAAGTAAAATTGAAGTCAAAGAATTAAATAAAGTGAAATAAAAACCAAGTATTGAGCTATAGAATGTGTGACGAACCGATTTTCTTACCACAGAAAATCGTATCATCTTGAAGAAAGAAAGGGATAGAAGAGAGAAAAGAAAGAGAAGAAAGAAGAAACAACATCAGAATCTCAACAGCGGAATGAATAAATTATATTAATAATGTAAATATTTTATAGTATACAACACTAATCAGAGTTACACAACATATACATCTCATACTAGACAGTTATAAATACCTGTCTAGTTATACAAGTCAATAAAATACAAGAAAGAGATACCAACACAGAGAACACACAGCGGAGCTATATATCTACAACGCAGAAGCCTCCTGCTCCATTGCTCCTTCATAATTCGTCAAAGCAAACCTGAATCCCCTGGCTACTCGTAAAAATTTGAGTACCCAAGAGTTTAAGAAAACAGAAGATAAACTCTGGGTCAGACATGAGTCTGGTGTGAGTAACAGGTTAAGGTTGCTTAACTTTAAAAAACCTTTGAAAAGAAAAGGTATCACGTAAGACTTCCCACACATAAACATGGAAAAGTTTTTACCTTACGCTAACCAAAACATTTGATAGGAAATCCAGTGATATTACAATAGGTCTAGGGTTTTCAAGTAAATATGAAATAGGAAAAATTGTTACATCTATTAAATTCCAGCTACTAGCCACAAAAGTGGGTAATACAATCAAAACTGTCGGCACTTATTGGATTGTGGATTCCATCAATGCCAGGGCTACCGGGGTACCGCCCATCACAGTACGTGGCCTAGATCAACGTACCGAGGGTCACTCCTAATCCCCTGCAACACAAGACCGGAACCATCCCATACTGGACAGTCCCGAACAAGACAACCCCGCAGTTGGCTTACGTTCCAACCGCCCACACAGCCGAATAAAAAGGGACCTCTAAACCGGGGAAAATCTCGTCCTACTTGGGCATGACCCACTTAGCCTTGCTGCACCTTCCCTGTTTTAGCCATTCCCGGTTGATGAGGCTTGAGGCTACGATTACCTTTAGAGAACACATCTCTTAGAATGCTCATCGTCCACCTGATGATGTTCTCAAATCATTCAATCCATACAAGTTCGTTCCGGGTTCGAACGAAACCGAAGCCATTATCTCGTTACACTCATTTTGGAATCACCCTCAGATTTAACGACGATAACCCTTGCACTCTGAATCGTTATCTCGAATCTGAAAGTACTACTTCGTCAAACTCATCTTGGAATCACCCTCAGAGTTATACTGACGAATATAGTTCTTACACCTCGAGTCTTCACTCTTCACAAGAGATTCACGACCTATCGTTAATTTGGATCGATGTGGTTTTCGGATATCCAAATATGGAAACCCGATCCCGGTCTCATCGAAATCCAAAGCATATCTTTTAAGGCCAAGTTGTTTTAAAGGTTTAAAATAATTCAATTATCTATATACACAGATAGATAATACACATACCACAATAGATAATCAACATTATCATCACAACAGATAATCCATATTATCATTATCAAAAGGTAATCCAAATCATCATCACAATGCAACAAATGCATCCATATCACTCAACATTACTTATCTCATATCTGAGATTCAAACCATTCAAGGAAAACAACATCATTCATCCATATAAGCAATGATTAATAATCATACCAAATATAATTAATTTAAAATGAATTAAATTAATTACATCATTTCTAATTAATTTAAAGTGAATTAAATTAATTACTTCATCAATATAAATCTTGCTTACACCATTATTAATTAATTATCAATCAATTATTCATTTTAATTAATCATCCTGATTAATTAACCTTTAATTGCATTCAAGAATTATCCACTAATTAATTTTTCAAATTAATTATCTTAACCAAATACAATAATAAATCTTTAATTACTTCATAAATTAATTAACTGTAATTAGTTATATTGATCCTTAATTAATTACATTAATTAATCCTAATTATTTCTAAATAAGTCTATTCTTAATTACATCATTAATTATAATAACTAATGGTTTCTAATTACATTTTCTACTTAAATTAATTACATTAAGTAATTAATCTTTATTTAAACCATAATTGTTAATCACCCTTGATTAACTCCATTCAGTAATTAACTACACTTAATTACTTCACAAAGTAAATTAATTACTCATTAATTAATTATCTCAAATTAATCCCTTGATTAATTCACAAAGTAATTATACTCAAATTACTTCATCATCAAATCACTTCCAATTAATTACATACAGTAATTACCCATTAATTACTTTCCTAAGTAATTTCTCTTCATTAAATTACATTAAGTAATTATACTTCACAAATCATCAAATGATTATTTTAAATTAATTAAACTGAATTAATTAACTTAATCTAATCAAATTAAACTCAATTAATTACAATAAGTAATTAGTTCCTTAATTACTTCCATAAGTAATTATACTTAACAATTTACACAAATGATTATCTTTGAATTAATTAATCAAATTAATTATTAAAATTAATCACATTAATTAATTATTAAATAATCCTTAGTTAATAACCTCATTAACTATTTAACAATTCATTAAATATTTTTTTAAATAATTAACTTATTTTAAATCATTATTAATTACAAATTAATTAATCATTTAAATAATTAACTTATTTTAAATCATTATTAATTACAAATCATTAATCATTATTAATTACAAATTAAATTAAATTGATTAAAATAGTTTCTAAGCGTTTTGAGCTGCCAGGGTCAAATGACAACTCAGATTGCTACGAAAATTGAAATCCAATAATAAGTAACTATTACGGATCCAATGTAACAGGTTTCGACGAATTCTGAGACTGTGCCTCGGAAGGCTATTTTTAAATTCAATTTAAATGATATATTATTAAAATTGCACAAATCACCTTTAAATTAAATTTCAACCATTATATTACCTTTAGTATCATCATTATAGATTTTATAAGCCTTCAAATTATTTTAAACAGGCTTACAAATTTCAGATTCAACAATTTACCCAATTTCAATTATTAAATTCAATATTTAAATTATATAATTCAATGATTTAATTATCAAGTAAATATAGATATCCTGAATTCAAGTTAGAATTAACTTTTAAATGTTTAACATCAATTTAATTATTCCATTTTAAATTGTTAAAAATTCTGGGTCGTCACATTCCTCCCCCCTTAAAAGAATTTCGTCCCCGAAATTACTAATTAGGAAGAATGGTCCAATACCCATTTACCTTTTTCCAAAAACCCAAAATTCAATATCCTACCAGCTATCTTTTATAAAAGACCCACTATCACCTCAACCAACTTCCCAAAACCTTCTATAGTTCCCAACAACATTATTTACTTCATTTATTCAAATCTAATTTAAAATTCAAATTTAAATTATCACAACTTTCTCAAAAAATTTCTAACTCCCTAAATTTTCAAATTTTTTGCTAGCATCTCCTTTGCGCGGCTACCTCGGTACAACTACAAAAGGCCTCTACGGGCTCCCAAATTCCAAAATAAAACAAGAGCCAAGTGGCTAGATCAAAAACCCAATCCAATTTCATACAGATACTTAAATACATACCTTTTTGTCGGGTAATTCAAATTTATTTTCTAATATCAAATCCAATTTTCTTTTTCTCTTTATAATACCTGCATAACTTACCTACCAATAATATCCAATCATAGCCTTTTAAAATCATTTTATACATTTCCTTACAGAAGTTTACATATCTATTTCTATTCAAATTAGTTTTCCCCGATTTCATATGAATTCAATTTATTTTCACTTCTGAGTATTAAATTTTATCTTTCATTTATAACCGATTCATATTAGTTTCATCTACTAATTTACTTTAATTTCCAATTTGAAATCATTTTGTCGTTAACAAAAAATTTTCCCAAAATTTTTTTTCTTTAAAAAAAATTTCTAACTCCCAAAATTCTCAGAAAATTTTGGCAGAGTCTCCTTTGTACGGAGAAGCTTTTGCAATTTGACTAGAGATATAAATATATATACATCGACCCACACGGTCGGAAAAAGCAAAAACAGTTCATATTTCCAATTTTTATTGCGTAGGTGTACCTTTATTTAGCATTTTAAGCAAGCAGCTTATTTATTTTAGCATTTATCGCATCCAAATCCAGCCAAACGGCCTTCAGGTACCTTTACTTACTCAATTTAAACATATAAGCACTATATATATAAAGTTTATAACATTTCCCTTACCAAAACAACTATAACACTTCAATTCTAAAAGAAATGTATTCAAAATAACTTCCACGAGCAATTTATATGTTTTCAAACCTAATTCAATTGCTTTCAACCAATTTATATACCATTTCCTTCGATTTTAATGTTCTGCAACCCAATTTCTTACATTCAATTGATTTTTAATCCAAACAAGCTCATATTCAATTCAGTTGATTCAAATCAATTTTTATTTGCTTCTATTGATTCAAAAAATTTAATTACTTTTGTTTACGTCAAACAACGACCATTTTTATGTAAATTCGGCAATATTTGCTTAATAGAGTATCCATTTTAGTTTATAACAACTTTAAATTAATTTCAACTCATATTATATTCAATTTCATTTCATTTCTATTTTATTCACGAACCATATATTTGTGTTTCATTTTATTTCCGCATTGGATTCATTTTAAAACTATTTCATTGAGCTTGACAACATTCAATGTTTATATTAATATCCATTTTCCAAATAAATTTAACCCAAATCCTTATTTAATGGTCTTCCATTTTTCTCTAAACCAAGCTTTTGTTTAAGTTTGCTTCAAATTAATTCGACTCATACCTTAAGTACGTTCTGATAATCCAATTCCAATTAAAACTTTGACTCAATTTTTATTCAATCAGACTTCATCCATTCATTATTTAATTCCATTAACCCATTTATTTTCCCATTTTATATTTTTAATTCACTTACTTAATTCATTTGCGAATTTATTTTATTTATACAAAGCCATTCTCAATTTGTTTCTACTCACTTGGGTTTTGTTTGCAACTCAAACCATTTCTATTATAATTCAAACCATCACTATTCCAATTCGACTCAATTTTATTTTTTACAACATCTCCACTTATTTAATTCATCATCAAATCCAAGTCGAATTCTATTTATAATTCGAGTTCATTTCCAGATTCATTATTAACTTACAATCCATTTGTTAACCAAGTTAAATTTTATTAATATATTCTTTCAAATAATTTATTTAACTGATTAGCTTACTTCCAACCTTTATTACAAAAAATCATTTCATTAAATTTTCCTGAGTTTAAATTTTATTTTATAATTCCAGTTTGGATTCCCCTTTATTTTCCAAAATTCCAACTCTTTTATTTTAAAATTCTAGAAATGCTTTTAAATTCACATTGTACTATTAAAATAGCTTTTTATAAAAATACTTCTTATAGCTCGATGTCTCAACCAGTCCACCCTTGTTCTCACAGAAATTCAGTCATACGTTGATCAGGCGTAGGACTGAAAATCTATAAGTACTTGGTAAACGCGTTTTCAACATCCAGTAAAAATACTTGAAAAATAATTTTATTGAAAATATAGAAAACATTTTTTCGAAAATAGAGGAAATATCTTTGGTGAGAATGCTCTGGAAATCATCACTCCCATCCATGGTCGCAGTTACATCCTGGGTTACGTTGCCATCGCAGCAAAAGTCCACGTAACTGTAGGCACTCCGCGCCCTCGATTACGCCATAGAACCCACAACAGATCGCAGTTACATTCCAGGGTTACGTTGCCATCGCAGCAAAAGTCCATGTAACTGTTGGCTCTCAGCATCACACAATTTTCGCTGTCAAAATGAAACTTCTCTACTCCTACATAAGTCGCAGTCTACCGATATAAAATCAAACGCAGACTGTTGGCTCTCAGCGGTGCACACGACCTTCGCTATGTTACCATAGGTCGTAGTTACATCCTAGGTTACGTTGCTATCCCCAGGAACTAGTTTTGTCCGGACTCCTCACAGGATCAACTTTATAACCCCCCTTTGGGGCTCAAGGCAGCACCACCCGGTGGCACTCCTGAGAAGTTCATTTCAAGGGAGCGTCTTTTTCCCCAAAGCCATCATCAAAACACTTTATACTATACATATATAGTATCTTTCAAATTATACACCTAGTATGATCTCATACAAAGCTCCTTTACACAAAATCGATTATCCCAAAATCGATAATTCTCAAACTAGGCTTTTCAAATTTCAATATTGATTTTACCCAAAAATCAAAAGCCTTTCCAAATTCAAAGGTTCCCAAAACCTTTTTCCAAAATCCTCATAAGATCCTTTATATATATATATATATATTCAGATATATATAATTTTTAAAACTTTGGATCGTTTCAAACTTGTATAAAACTCCTTTTATACTTCAAACACCTTCAAAATCCTTTTCTTCTGGGAATAGATTTAACAAGGGGAGATTTACCTTATATAACAAAGATATATAGTGTTAACCCTATCTCGGTTACGACTCAGCAGGTCTAGTGTGTGGAGATGACGCCGACCTAACTGCCTAATGAAGCTGCCGACCTAATTCGATCCGACTTAAGGACTTAACATGCTTACCGACCTAATGCTTTAAAGGCTACGCCGACCTAGGGCTATGCCGACCTAATGTGTTAACAAGAATGACCGACCTAAAATAGCTCAGGACTTAAAGAAATAACCGACCTAACTAATTAGAGGGTGGCCGACCTAGCTAATTAGAAAGGGGTCCGACTTAGCATGGTTGCCGACCCAATGCCTCACATGGTGCCGACCTAACTACGATGAATCGCGACCGATCCAGAGAGATGAAGGGAGAAGCGGTTCAACCATTTAAGGCGTAGCGCGTTAGACCAGAGGCGACTTAGTCTAAGTCGGAGACGACTTAGGACTTGTGCAAATTCAGCGAAGAAGGATCAACACAGCTTGACCATATCAGAGCTCCTATAAGTCGGCCGCGACTTAACTAGATCGGCGAGGAGTTAAGACCGAGTTTAGGTCCAAAATCTTTGCCTATAAATACCAACCTACCTCCAACATTCAAAGGACTTTTGGTTGATCAATTTCAGGCGCCATTACTCTGCCGAATTCCAGACTACTTCAAAGCTTTTGGGATCCAACAAACTTCTAAAAGAACTCCATGAAGAAATCATCTACATTCACCATGGATTTGAAGATGATTGTTAACATCAAAGCTTGAGCTACTTGTTTTACATATCCCATCACTTGAAGTGTGTTGTAATTGAAAGATTTTGTAAAGGATTGTAATCAAACTAGTGATAAAAAGATTAAAGTGGACGTAGGCTGGATTATAAGCCGAACCACTATAAATACTGTGTCTCTTACTGTTTTTCTGCATACTTTCTGCTTATTTCTGTTTCCCGTACGAACGGGTGGTGCTTTCACAATCACATCCTATACACCAGGGTGTTAGCGTTTAAATTTGAGCGTTAACATTTTGGTGCTTTCACTGAGAATTGAACTCAGGACATCTATCATCATTGCTTCAGAAAGATTTGTAGGAAAAGTTTCTTTAAGAACCAGAAGTCTATCCGAAATCATGGCTCCTGGAAGGAAAAGTAAATCTATGAGATCTGCAAACATTCAAGAGGGAACCTCCGCTTCCCCAACACCAAATCAAGCCACTCCAACTGTCGGGGTTACGAAAGCAGAGTTGGATGCCGCAATTTTGGGGTTGAACAGACAGATACATGCTCAAAATGTGCAAATGGAAGCCCAGAATGCCCAAAATGCCTTAATCCTGAATAAGTTGAACGATTTGCTCGGGGCAAACCGTCAATCAACAGCTAATGAAAGGAATTTCGCTGGTAATATTCATGAAACTGAAGAAAGGAATGTTTCCGAAAGGGATACTAACCCCGCTGAGCAAATACTTCCTGAGGTAGGCGGATCTAGGGCTCGTAATGATGAAGAATATCTCTCCGGAATGGTTCGCCAAATTATGAAGGAGAGCATGCAAAGAGTCGAAGATGAGAAAGAATGGGGCTTTGCTCCGAGCAAGACTCCATTTACTGAAAAAATTCTAAAGGCTGAATTCCCACGAAAATTTGCTCCTCCAACTATCCCAGCTTATAGGGGGACAAGTGATCCAAACGAATTTCTGTATAAATATGATTGGCATATGACGGGTGCCCGAGCCTCAGATGAAGTAAAATGCAGATACTTCCCCGTATATTTGGAAGGCGTAGCTCTGCTTTGGTTCACAAAGCTACCTGTCCGGTCCATCGATCAGTTTTCAGACCTAACCAGGAAATTTAAAGAGCAATTTAGGCTATATGCTTCAAAGGCAAAAGACATCATGTCGTTATCCGGTTTGGAGCAGAATCCGGGGGAAACTATCAAGTCTTTCTTAAATCGCTTCAATATAGCGTTAGCTGAGGTTGATAATGCGGAACCTCGCATGGTCTTGACCTATTTGATGAGGGCCATAGATAAATCTAGTGAGTTTGGAAGATGGTTGAATATGAAGGAACCAAGCTCTCTCGAAAAATTCTACAAGAAAGCAGACGAGTTCATGCGTCTGGAGAGTCGCCCTGTATCGACAAAAGCAGCATTGGAAAAGGTTGAAGCTAACGCCAATGCTCCACGCAAAAATGAGTCTGTGGGACAGAAGAGGGAGAACAATAATGGAAAACAACAGAATAATCAGAAGAAGCATAGATCCTTCAAGCCTTCAGAGTACACACCTTTGTCAGATACTCCAGAACGAATCTACCTGGCTACCAAAGATTCTGTCAATTATCCTAAACCCCCAGTCTTGAGAACCGGAAAAAAAGCTGTGCAAAGCGGGAGGTTCTGTCGCTTCCATAATCAGCCCGGTCATGATACTGATGACTGCCGTCAATTGAAGAATCTAATTGAAGAATTGTTAAGGGAAAATAAACTACAACAATTTGTGAAGAAGAATGATAATAATAATCCTGCTTCGTCGAACCAGGGGCAGCAAACTCCTGCTCATCAATCTGGGACTAATGGCAAAGACGCAGGTTTTGAGTCTGGAAGGCCTGTTATCAATATCATTACAGGCGGACCTCACCCAGCGGGCAAAAGCTGGGGTGAGATGGAAAGGTATTCCCGGGCCCTGAAATATGCACCGGAGGAAGAAAATGTTTTTGTTCTAGAGGACACTACGCCTTTGAAGCAACGAAAGACATTCAACGATGACATTGTATTCAAAGCCAGGGATTCCATCGGTATTGAAGCCCCAACCTTGGATCCTTTGGTCATCTCGGCCGGCATTGGGCCAGCCATCGTCAGAAGGATTCTTATCGACAACGGCGCATCCTGTAATATCCTCTTTAAGAAAACCTTCGACCAGATGAAGATTCCTATGGTTGAAGTGCAGGCATCATCGCAAAAAATTGCTGGCTTCGCCGGGGAGCCAAAGCAACCAGTAGGAACCATTGACTTGCTAGTGGAACTCGGAGAAGGAGAAAGAAAAGTAGTTCGCAAGCAGACTTTTGTGATAGTAGATGAATTTTCTGCTTATAATGCTTTCTTTGGTCGTCCTACTCTTGCAGCATTCAAAGCTGTCCTTGCCCCATGGTGTCTTACTATTAAATTCCCTACCGACAATGGAGTAGGAGTTATTAAAGGAGACCAGAATGCTGGACGAGAATGCTATATGACAGAACTGCGAGAAACAAGGAAGAGAGAAATGGGAAAAGATGCGGCAATCCCAATCCGCATCAAAACACCAACCCTATAGCAACTACAGGGCGGACCCTGCACTGGCGAGCATAGCGGGGCACGAAAAGTGATGGATCCTAGAAAGGCCAGTGCGGGGGAGAGTAGGGTGGTACCAGCAGAAACAACGATACCGGTGCCCGTTGATCTGAAGGACCCAAACAAGATGCTGAATGTGGGTTCACAACTTAATGTGTCAGTTCAGAATGCCTTGATATCTTTTTTGAAAGCAAACCTGGATGTTTTCGCTTGGACCCATGCCGATATGTGCGGAATATCCCCAGAAGTTGCGGTACATGCTCTGAATATTGACCCAAAGTTCACACCAGTAAAGCAGAAAAGAAGAATCCAAGGTCCAGAAAGGTCGACGGCATTGAAAGAGGAAGTTGACCGGCTCATGGAGAATAATTTCATCAGAGAATCTACCTATCCAAATTGGGTTTCAAATCCAGTAATGGTTAAGAAGGCCAATGGTAAATGGAGAGTGTGCATCGACTTTTCAGATCTAAACAAGGCCTGTCCCAAAGACAGCTTCCCATTACCCAGGATCGATCAACTGGTAGATGGAACAGCGGGTCATGAATTGTTGTCTTTTATGGATGCCTACTCCGGATATAATCAGATCATGATGCATGAGCCAGATCAGGAGGACACAAGCTTTATCACCGATGTCGGTCTTTACTGTTACAGAGTTATGCCCTTTGGGTTGAAGAATGCGGGGGCAACATACCAAAGACTGGTCAATGCTATGTTCAAACCGCAGTTGGGAAAGACTATGGAAGTTTACGTTGATGACATGCTAGTAAAATCTAAGAAAGCAGTGGATCACATCGAACACTTAGCAGAAATGTTCGCAATCCTCCGAAGTTACGGAATGAAGCTTAACCCTTTAAAATGTTCTTTCGGGGTAGAATCTGGAAAGTTCTTGGGTTTCATCGTGAGCGCTAGGGGCATTGAAGCTAGTCCAGCTCAAATCACTGCTTTAAAAGAAGTCAAAGCTCCTAAAACAAAGAGGGAATTGCAAAGTCTCAATGGAAAAATTGCCGCCTTAAGTCGGTTCATATCCAAAGCTACTGATAAATGCATTCCATTCTTCGACGCTCTAAAGAAAGGAAAGAAAAACTTTGACTGGACTCCCGAATGCCAGAAAGCCTTTGAAGAATTGATTCAACATATGGAAACGCCTCCAATACTTTCTAGGCCCGGCGATGGCGAGGATCTTCTTATATACTTGGCAGTTTCATCTCATGCTTTAAGTGCAGCGCTGGTACGGGAAGACAAAAGGATTCAACATCCAGTTTACTATATCAGCAAAAGACTCACTGGGGCAGAAATGAATTACTCCAAGTTGGAAAAACTCGCCTATTGTCTATTGATTGCCTCAAGAAAGTTGAGGCAATATTTCCAGGCTCATCCTATCAAAGTCCTCACTGATCAACCTTTAAAGCAAGTCTTGTTTCGCCCTGAGACTTCGGGCCGCCTTTTAAAGTGGAATATTGAATTGAGCCAATATGACATCACTTATCATCCTAGAAAAGCGATCAACGGACAAGCTTTGGCAGATTTTATTGCAGAATTTACAGACAGGGGTAACAGCGAGGAAGAAACAATCGAGAACTCCCCAACCCAATGGAAGTTATTTGTAGATGGCGCAAGAAATGATTACTGTTCAGGTGCTGGAATTGTTCTTGAAACTCCTGAAGGCCGGTCATTATGCTATGCGCTGAGATTAGAATTTCCTTCAACAAACAATGAAGCAGAATATGAAGCTCTGATCGCTGGTTTAAAAATTGCTAAAGAACTAAACATTCGAGCGTTACAGATCTTCAGTGATTCTCAGCTTATAGTATGCCAAGTCAAGAAGGAGTTTCAAACGAAAGGAGGAAATCTGCCCGCTTATGTGTCAAAGGCTTGGGAACTTTTATGTGAATTCGACCATTACACGATAAGTCATATTCCACGAGAAGAAAACATGAAAGCAGATTCTCTCGCAAAATACTCAAGTTCTGGCGAAACCCAATCCTTAGGGTTAGTTCCAGTGGAAGTTTTGTCAAATCCAAGCATTGATGAAATGGATATCGATTGGGTTATGAGTATGTCGCAAGAGCAAGAATCATGGATGACTCCAATAACAAAGTATCTACTCAATGGCTCTTTACCAGGAAACTCTAAAGAACGACAAAAGCTACTGAGAAAAGCTTCTCGATATATAATCCAGGATGGTCAATTATACAGACGAGGATTCTCAATGCCATTGCTTCGATGTGTATCCCGGGAAGAGTCCAAAACAATCCTAACTGAAGTGCATGGAGGAGAATGCGGTGATCATTCAGGTGGTCAAACATTAGCAAAGAAAATTCTCCGATACGGATATTTTTGGCCAGAAATTAATCGGGATGCCGCAGATTACTCCCGAAA
Source organism: Allium cepa (assembly GCA_030765085.1). Lineage (NCBI taxonomy): Eukaryota > Viridiplantae > Streptophyta > Magnoliopsida > Asparagales > Amaryllidaceae > Allium > Allium cepa. The sequence continues at coordinate 34,556,125 of CM060929.1, forward strand.
ATGTGACAAGTGCCAAAGATATGCCAAAATTCCTAGAGCACCTTCTACCGAACTCACACAGATGATCAGTCCATGGCCATTTGCAATTTGGGGAATGGATCTCATTGGGCCGCTACCAACTGCTAAATCAGGGATTAAATATGCTATTGTTGCGGTTGATTATTTTACTAAGTGGGCTGAAGCTGAACCATTGGCTACTATCACTTCTAAGAAAATGATAAGCTTTGTGACCAAGAATATCATTTGCAGATACGGTGTGCCTCAGAAAATAATCACAGACAATGGTACTCAGTTTGAAAGTGAGGAATTCCAGGATTTTTGCAAACGATTCAAAATCCAGAAAAGCTTTTCGGCAGTAGCTCATCCGCAGGCAAACGGGCAAGTGGAAGCAGTGAACAAGATCATCAAATCAACCATCAAAAAGCAACTCGAAAGAGCAAAAGGTGGTTGGGTCGATAAACTACCACTTGCACTATGGGCATACAGAACTACTCACAAAACTGCAACTGGGCATACTCCTTTTTCGTTAGCATACGGATCGGAAGCAATGATCCCGGTTGAAACAGAGGTCCCTTCACACAGAAGAATCCATTTCAATCAAGCAGAAAATGAAAAGCTGCAACTTGAAGCGCTGGATCTCCTTGATGAAAAAAGAGATGAAGCTAACCTCAGAGTTGCAGCTCATCAGCAAAGGATAGCCAGACATTTCAATTCCAAAGTTCGTCAACGCAGCTTTGAAATTGGAGATCTAGTCCTGAAAAGAATTATGACCGCGACAGGTGTGTTTGGACCAAATTGGGAAGGACCATATGTAATAGGTCAGAAGCTTCTCGACGGCACATTCAAGCTCACCACTGTTGATGGAGATCAAATTCCAAGGGCATGGAACAGCAACCACTTGCGTCCATACTTTACTTGAAAATTTTGTTGAAACATTGTAAAAAGAATTATGAATGTATGATTCTTGTAATTGAAAGCAATTGTGAAACTGATGCAAGTAAATAATGAAAGAATATAAAGTGGATGTAGGCCCAATTTCATGGCCGAACCACTATAAATCTTGTGTTCCTTATTATCATTATATGTTTGCTTTGTTTTCGATATAAAAATACATAAAATGTATTGCTGAAATGTCAATTTAAATTTTTGCAGACAATGGAAATGAAACTTGCGCATAATAAGACCGAGTGATTCTCACCATCATTCAGCAAACAAATTTCAAGTCATAAAGGCCCCGAATTCAAATCCTAGATAGGAAATGCTTCAATTGAACGGCTTATGATTTCGATAGAAACGAGCCCTTGTTAATAAATTGAGATTGTTTGAACGAACAAACATCCAATTAGGAAGCTAGTGCCCGTTCTCACGAACTTGCCTGACAATGAAGTACGCTTCCTTGGATTAAACAAGCTACTTGCGAGAAAAGGGGAATGAAAACTTGAAAAAAGAAAAAAAAAAGAGGATCGCTGAAAAGGCATAAGCAAGTGAACAGAGGAACAACCAAAGCTACCACCAGCAGCACAAGTCCTCTTCGGAGGCGCAACTCTTCGGAGGAGAAAAGACCTCTAATGGGTCATACGCCACAAAAAAGAAAGTTCTCTACTCAACAAAAAAGATTGGAGGAGTCATGACCCTCCAACCATGAGAGAGTAACTTCCAGGCGATGAAAACCCTCTCTGAGGCACATTTCACCAGGAGTTGAAGTGTTATGACCGCTCTTCGGGATTTCACTTCACCGGAGTTGAAATGTAAACAAAATAAAAGCCCTCTTCGGAGGCCCATTTCACCAGGAGTTGAAGTGTTATGACCGCTCTTCGGGATTTCACTTCACCGGAGTTGAAATGTAAACAAAATAAAAGCCCTCTTCGGAGGCCCATTTCACCAGGAGTTGAAGTGTTATGACCGCTCTTCGGGATTTCACTTCACCAGAGTTGAAATGTAAACAAAACTAAAGCCCTCTTCGGAGGCACATTTCACCAAGAGTTGGGGTAGTTACTCTTCAGAGTTTCACTTCACCAAGGTTGAAATGCAAATAAAATAAAGACCTCTTCGGGGGCATATTTCACCAGGAGTTGAAGTGTAACAGCCGCTCTTCGGAATTTCACTTCACCGGAGTTGAAAGACAAGCAAAATAAGAACCTCTTCGGAGGCACAATCAAGAAAAAGAAAAGACCTCTTTGGAAGCACACGTTTCACCGAGATTGAAATAAAACTTCCAAGTGTTGAAACGTGAAAAGGCTTTCTTCGAAGGCACAACTCTTTGGGGGTACACGTTTCACCGAGATTGAAATAAAACTTCTAAGTGTTGAAACGTGAAAAATCCCTCCTCAGAGGTACAATTTTGTATAAAAAAAAATCCTCATCAAAAGCGTACTTTAACTTTCAAAGGAAGAGTAATTTGCCCACTATGGAAAATGATTGTAAAAAAAAAAAAAAAAAAGAGGAAAAGAAGTTAAAGTACCCTTCAGAGGTCCGCTTTAGCACATAGAGGAATTCACTTGATAAAATATGCACATAAGCAAACGAAAAAAGTGATTTCTTCGAACGACAAAGCGTAAAAACTTATACGAAGGGAGTTGTACTCTACCAAAATTTTCTTTAAAGAATAAAATAATTATTCTTTAACAAATAAGAGTGCAAGTCCCCTCAAAGTATAAAATATTGCAGCAAGTTTAAGGTATGGGGGCAACATGGTATAATAGTATAGTTGCATCAGTAAAGTAATACTCAAACAACATACCATAAGCCCGCTGCAATATCGTGTAAATAAACTTGTGCAAAAAATAAAATAAATAGTAAATGCATTCTCAAATTCAAACAGAAGTTTGTACAAACGAAGAATCATTTTATTCAACTATAATGCAGATACAAGTTCTCAAAATAAAAGCGGGGGCCGATACCCGCACAACTCTCGGCCAGTTCATACAAAAGACAAAAAGCTAAAGTCTTCACTTCTTTTTACTGCCTTTGGACCCTTTACCCGACCGAATGACCAGCTTTTCAGGTCGGCCAGTGGGTATAAGGGAGGAAGGAGAGGTAGGCGCAGCTGGCCCAACTTCTGGCTCCTCTTCAGTGGCAGTGATTATCTTCCCTCTCCTCCTTGATGCTCCTTGCTTCCTTCTCCTCTTTGAGGAAGACTCACTTCCTGGAGTGACAAGTTTAGATAAAGTTATATCGTCAGAAGGAGTCCGCTCCGGAGATATGTCACCTCCCTCAAGTCCCTCATCTTTTTGCTCTTGCGAAGCAATGGGATCATCCAGGCCATGGAGAGCCTCTATTTGTTCTTCTTGTGACCCAGGTTGCGAGGCAGAAGGAGGCGCCACTTGAAGAGATGGAGGAAGGATCACCGGGGGAGAAGAAGCTTGAGTTTGACTCGTTGCTTTCTCTACAAAGGAGAAAAAACTTAAAATATTAGTATCTTTCGAAAAGAGAGGGGATGACGGCTCGTCAGAAGCCGGGAATTCATTGACATTTGAGGAATAATCAAAAGTCGGGAATTCATTGACATTTGAAAAATAATCAAGAAGATCGTCAAGTTCACAAGGAGCGAACGAGCAGTTCACCACTTGGGCTGGTCCGGTGTCAAGTTTACCTGGGGCAGTTGGATCTCTGAGGCTGATTTCATATCGCTGTGCTTCGTTGCTTTCACCACCTTCATCCCCGCCTTGTGCACTTGTAGTTTCAGTTACTGTCTTAGTTGTAGGCGGAGTAGAGGAGCTAGAACCCGTGATGTCAACCACTGGAGAAACTGGAGGTTGGACAGAGGAAGTAAGCGTTAATTCCTTTCCAGAACGTTCCTCTTCCGCCATTCCAGTTCTCATCCTGGCAAGTTGTTCTCGCCCCTTCGCAAGAGCAGCGCGAGCTCCCTCATCCAGGTAACGCGCCTCAAAATCTTCATCGCCATACCCGGCGTCTTTAAACATGTTAAGAGCAGCTTCCCACACCTCGGCCAGGGTGATTTCATACTTAGGACCAAGAAAAGAGAGGCTGCCGCGTCCCAAGACACAGTGTAAATAAAAATCGAATAAAGTCGAATTGATATCGGTTTCCATGGTCTGAGCAGTTTCTTCGGCTGCAATTTTGCCAGCCATGGCCTCATCTCGATCTTTTTCGGTCTGAGCAAGTTGGGCTTTTAGCGCTTCTATCTCCATGTCCCGGGCGCTCAGTTTATTCTGCAACTGGGTGACATCAGTGCGGTGGTTCTCTACAGCTTGTTCTAACCTCTCAGCTTTAGCTTCAGCGTCCCTCTGGCTGGCGTGCGCATCTCGCACTTGTTTTTGCAATACCTCTTCTCTTTGGGTGTAAGTATTAGTAGAAGAGGCAAGATCATCTTTGAGCTGCTTTACTTCAGCTTCGAGTTTTTCATTGTATTCGGCTATCTCCTTCATCTCAGCGTTGTGTTGATCAAGAATCTTCTGCCATTCTGATTTGTCATTTTCCATGGTCAGCATTGCTTCGATGTTAGCCCGATTAACTCTTTGAAGTTCATCAACCAGCTTTTGCCATCCAGACATTCTATCGATATCAAGCTTGACAGCATCGAGATTTCTGTACATAGCTTCTTTGTCGATGGGGACCAAATCGAGGTCGAAGCGTACCCCCCTCAAACACCAATTCGGGAATCGGCTCTGCAAGGTCGGGGGGCCCCTTTCAACATGGTATGAAGGCCTGTTGAGAAGTGTTTGGATGGCACTTCCTTCAAGAGCAGGAGATTTGGAAGGGATGTCAATAGAAACTGAGGCACCAGGTCTCTCAGATGTCACGGGCACGTGCTCCTCGCCAAGTTTGGTCCGCTTTCTCGAATCCTCAATATGGCTCTTCCCCCTATCATCGTGCGTTTTACGTTTATGGGAATCATCATCTCTTGGGAAGGATTCATGTCGTGTGCCCGCTCCCTCATGACGTTCTTCATACCTTCTCCTCTCTTCAGCTTTTCGCGCAGCTCTCTGCTCATTGGTCTCTCTGGGATCGGTATAGTATTGCTTGTAATCATAGCTGCCACGCCCTCCATAGCGTCGAAAGTCTTTATAATAAGAACCGCTGCCGCTGCGCCCCATAGAGGAATCTGAAAAGGCAAAAATGGCAAGTCTTAGAAACTTCCGGAGAAAAGAAGTTAAATGTGAACAAACGCCAAAAAATCCTAAGTGTTGTGTGATGTGCAAGCTACGCGCATTAAGCTACAAACCACTCATTGGTGTAGAGGTGATGATAGCTTGGGTATGAGGAGTTAGTGTTTGTGTTGGTGTTAGTCGAAGAAGGGACGTCGCCTCAACTATAGGAGAGATAGTTTTAGACACGTCATCTCTAAAAAGCTCCTGTGAGGTCACTATTATGTCGCTCAACCCATCATAAACATCGTCACCATCATGCTCGGTGAGACTTGTTTTCTCAGTTCCTACATCAGCTAATCCCCCGAGAGGCTGTGAAGGTTCTTCTTCTTCCTCAATCGGGGCAAGTGCCGCCTTACTAGATGACCCCATAATGTCGGTAGGGGTGGAACATTTCACCAATGAAGCTTCGATGTTAGACTCTTTTGATGAGGGTTGTTCGATAGTAACGGGGGCATCCGATGCTTCAGTCGGGGAATCGGGAACTTCAGTCGGAGCTTCACAAAGCTGAGTATAGCGAGAAGGGTGGAGAAGTCCGTATTGATGTAGAAATTCGTCGCTTAGTAGAAACTTGATACTTCTCTCTTCTGCGGCTACAGCGCTCAGTCTATCAAAAGTCTGCCTATGTATCGGATCTCTAGAGGGAAGGGGAAGTGCTGAAAAAAGCAAAGAATGAGATCAGCAATTTGGACCCCGAAAAGAGTTAAAAAAGAAAGTGGAAAGACGGAAATAAATGATCTTACTTCCTACTCTCCAAGAAGCATAAAACTCTGGGGGACTGCGGGCAAAGAAAAATTGGTTTAAAAATCCATGGACACTTTCAGTAAGATCAAGAATGAGCTTGCGGTTTCTTGCACTTCTCACAATGATAAGAGAAGGATGGTCTTTGCTCTTTGCAAACGAGCATAAGTAGCGAATTTCTTCGAAGCTCGGCAGTCGGTCAAGATTTCTTCTGAACAAAACACCCAACCCCATCAAGATAGCGTAACCATTAGGATGAAGTTGGAACGGAGAAATTGACATCCGAAGAAGAAGAATTCGAAGAAAGTCATTGAAAGGTGGGATCGCCCCACTTAAGCACATATGACGATTAACCGCGACAAAACCATAGGGAGGTCTGTCAGCAGTATCATTCGGTCCAGGAAATATGACATCATCTTCAGCAAAGCCGAATTGAGTACGCAACTGAATAAATGTTCTCGAAGATAGAATAGTCGAAGTTCTTTCCGGAGGATTCTGTATAGGAACAGCTATCGGGAAAGTTTCTTCTTCTTGACTTGCTGCTTCTTCTCCTTGATGGGAAGTCATTCTACATAAACAACTATATATTCAAATATCAAGGTGCACGTTTCCTAAAATGTGTGAGGTGTTGTGTAAGATCAACAAGACGATAAACAAATATAACTGGAATTAAAAAAAAAAAAAAACTGGCAAGCATTTGTTAGTTGTGAAAATCCAGGGGTCATTGTTTTAAGTCTGAATATGTAGGCACAACATTGATGCAAACGAATTAGTTCAAATTGTTCATACTTTGCATTGATATTTGGCCTTAGTTGATCGATCCACAAGCATTTCATGCAATGCATTTAAGTTAATTACTTTGTCTCAACTAATCTGTCATTTGATGTGGGCAGTCAATGGCAAAATTTTCGCCTTGGTTTTCTTTGTTTATTATTTTCGACAGGTTGGCAAGTTAACACAATCTGTGGAGTAATGCAATGAGATTCAAGCAAATTCAAGGTTGGAACAGTTCAAAGTACAAATCAGGTGCTCGAGGAAGGCCAATGCTCCTAAGTGTCAGCACGTTCAGGGCTAAAGTCCTAACCCAGCTACGGTCTAAAAAATCCCACGAGATAAAACTAAGACGGTAAGAGATCAGATGCTTAAGTCCTAACTAAGCGATATGATTCGGCTACTCAGGTTAGATGCTCAAGTGTTAACCCGGTCACGACCTAAGGATCTCTTACAAGTTAAAGCCGGTTTGTTAGTTCCCTAACTCGGCAGTCATCTAAGTTGCAAGCGACAGATAGGGATCTCTCCAAGTATTAACACGGCCGCGGTTCAAAGGCTTAGGTCGGCAAGTTCCACCGAGCGATTAACTCGGCTTCGATTCAAGTTTTAAAGTTTAAGTCGGCAGAAATTTGAGTCACTCAAATTCCCTGAAAACCACCATCTCACGGCATTCAACCCGTTAACCCAATAACCTTCCCATCAACAGCCACCTTCATTCACACCAACCAATCATCCAACAAAGCAAACTGAGATTGTCACAAGTTCAATGCCCAGCCATTGGAGATCATCGAGCCTGAAGCGATCAACCGCCTTCATGGTATTAACGATCATCTGAAGCCGAAATCGGGCAACCTAAGTTTCATCAACTGTAAACATGATAGGATTCGCGATGAAGCATCGTGCAAGGAGGCAATTCGAATTTGAGCGACATAATTCGTGAATTGATGGTAATTTGCAGTCATAAGAGGAGAAGAATCACTTACGCACTAAAGTTTAGAAGTTACTGGTGATCAGGTGGGATGAAATCGCCTTAAGGAACTCAGGAGCACTTTAATGGCGGAATCGAGCAAGAAATTAAGTGAAGAAGAAGAAGGAAGAGAGCCAGTTTATATCCCACGGTGAAGAAATGCGAAACAACACTAACTGGTAAGTCGTACGCGATCTACCGACCTAAGAGAAGCCGAGCTAAGATATTTCGAAGCACACGACTTAAGTCTAAGGCGTATACTTCGAGGGGCAGATGTTAACCCTATCTCGGTTACGACTCAGCAGGTCTAGTGTGTGGAGATGACGCCGACCTAACTGCCTAATGAAGCTGCCGACCTAATTCGATCCGACTTAAGGACTTAACATGCTTACCGACCTAATGCTTTAAAGGCTACGCCGACCTAGGGCTATGCCGACCTAATGTGTTAACAAGAATGACCGACCTAAAATAGCTCAGGACTTAAAGAAATAACCGACCTAACTAATTAGAGGGTGGCCGACCTAGCTAATTAGAAAGGGGTCCGACTTAGCATGGTTGCCGACCCAATGCCTCACATGGTGCCGACCTAACTACGATGAATCGCGACCGATCCAGAGAGATGAAGGGAGAAGCGGTTCAACCATTTAAGGCGTAGCGCGTTAGACCAGAGGCGACTTAGTCTAAGTCGGAGACGACTTAGGACTTGTGCAAATTCAGCGAAGAAGGATCAACACAGCTTGACCATATCAGAGCTCCTATAAGTCGGCCGCGACTTAACTAGATCGGCGAGGAGTTAAGACCGAGTTTAGGTCCAAAATCTTTGCCTATAAATACCAACCTACCTCCAACATTCAAAGGACTTTTGGTTGATCAATTTCAGGCGCCATTACTCTGCCGAATTCCAGACTACTTCAAAGCTTTTGGGATCCAACAAACTTCTAAAAGAACTCCATGAAGAAATCATCTACATTCACCATGGATTTGAAGATGATTGTTAACATCAAAGCTTGAGCTACTTGTTTTACATATCCCATCACTTGAAGTGTGTTGTAATTGAAAGATTTTGTAAAGGATTGTAATCAAACTAGTGATAAAAAGATTAAAGTGGACGTAGGCTGGATTATAAGCCGAACCACTATAAATACTGTGTCTCTTACTGTTTTTCTGCATACTTTCTGCTTATTTCTGTTTCCCGTACGAACGGGTGGTGCTTTCACAATCACATCCTATACACCAGGGTGTTAGCGTTTAAATTTGAGCGTTAACATATAGCTTTGTTTATTCAAAATCAAATATTCCAATTTTGATTACTCTTTTAAATATCATTTCATTCAAATCCGTACGATGTACACATATCATCCGTACGCTATACCAATATGATCCCTCACTCGATCACACAATTTCACTTCCGAACTACTATCGTCCACCCGACATCCTAGTGCGGACACAGATCTGGTTTCTTGATCAGAAACCGTCATTCTCCTTGCATAGCAATAACTATGATAGAGAATATCCAGAACCAATCAACAATCCATATCCAGGTTCGCCGACGAAAATCGAGTGAAAAATCCCACTCGGATCGATATAACTATTTCGAAATTCAGTGCTCGAATCTGGATCAAATCCCTATCCGAATAGAATAATATACGTACATCCTACGTATTTATTTCCATTGATTATCAGCCAAATCAATTTCCTTTCTATTCACATTTCCTTTAATTCCCATTCACTTATTTACAATTGCTTCAATTCCATTGAATTACCACTTCTATTATAATCTCAATTGGGTATTAAATCACTAGCAGTTTGAATTCCGACCAGTTTATATTTAGAAAATAGTTTGAAAATTTAAAAATAGATAAGTAGTTGAAGAATAATTAATAATTTGCAAAATAGCTGTAAAATAGTTAACTAATTATAAAATAGTTGAAAAATAGTTAAATAGTTATAGAAATTTTAGATAATTTCAAAATAGTTATAAAATAGTAATTAATTTGTAAAATAGTTGAAAAATAGTAATTAGCTTAGAAAATAGTTGAAAAATGGTTAAATAGCTTCAAAAATAATTGTAAAACAAGTATAAAATAATTTGGCTTTAAAAAGAAAGGTTGTATTTATTAAATAGATTGGAAACATAAGTTTATATTAAAACAATTTATATTGAAAATAGTCCAGAGTCAAAACTATTCACTTCCCCTACTGTTCGATTTAAATTTCCATTTAAATTGACCCAATTCCATTTCAAATAACTCCAAATTCCATTGGACTTGATTTATTCCCAATTCAAGTTGAATTAATTCTCAATTTCACTCCAGCTTCAAATCAAATTCCATTTGATTCTTACTTATTCAACTTTATTTACAGTTTCAAATTATTCAAATAAATTTGGACTAATTTCAGATTGAATCTACTTCAATTTCAAATCATTTCAATTCCTGCTTGAATTTAATCCCAATTCCCATTCAAATTTTAAACCTTCAGATTAATAACCTTTCCACTTAATTTTAAAACTTGCTTAACTTTGGGTTTCACATCACATTCCAAATAAAATTCAAAACTCAACCTTAGAGTTTATTTTCATATTTATTTCCTTTACACACCAGGAAACTTTTAAATTTTAAACCACCCTTGGTTTTAATTTCAAAACAAATCCCTTAAAAATCTTCCAAACATTTCTTATTTTAAAATAAGACTATATTCAAAATAGTCTGAATTATATTATTTGTTATTTTCTTTAACTCTTGGAAACAATTGATTGTTTCTAGACTTAGCTTTTAAAACTTCAAAATTTTAAAACCTACTTTAATTTAGAAGTTATACTCATCTTATAAATTTACTTCATTTGGCTTACTGAATAACAAATATATCATTACTAAACACAATAACTATTTATGATAATACCCAAGGTTATCATATCTAGATACCAATTCCTTTTTATATTAGTCTTACTTCTATAAATTCAAGATTAAATTTCAGTTTGAATCCATTTCAAACTTACCTTTATTTAAAGTTTTTAAACAATTTAATTTCTAAACTCAAATTCTAGAATTTCATTTCAATCAATTTAATTTTAATTTGGTTGTATTTCTGTTACCACTTAATTTAATTCTGATTCAAGATTACAATTTGGTTGTATTATATTACTTCTTAATTTAAATTTCAATAATTTAACAACCAATCACCTTAATATTTATTAGAAGGAAATATTGCTTTATATATCAAAATATACTTTTATATAAAACCATTTAAAATCTTTATATAAGAAAATAACAAGCACGCTCTCATATATACACACATACACACACACACACACAACTCATTCTAAAGTACTACGGACTCTATATTAATGAGTAATCCTAACTAGAGCCAAGGTTCTCGCTTAACCTTTCGGCTCTGATACCAAATGTAATGACCCAAAATTTTCAAACCCAAAAATTCGAGATAGTTATGAAAAAGAAGAAAGAGACAGAAGAAGAAGAAGATCAGAAACACCAACATCTCACATTCGCAGTGGATAAAATATAATATTAAATAATAACAGTTTACAAAAGAATAATATTTTGTCGATTACATTTTTATACATCAGAGTTACACATATATACCGACACTGAATATACACAATCACCATATCTTAGATATACAATAATATAATACAGCGGAAATATTATGTACTTCCTGCCATCCCGCTCGACTCCTGAGCTCCAGAATGTCCTTACTTGAAAATCTATAATACTCGGTCTGACCCGAGAATTACACCAAAGTAACACCCGGGTCAGGCTAGAAACCAGCGTGAGTAAACCCAACTAACGTGGAATATCCAAGCAAACAGCTTATATAAACCAGGGGTAACTCGAATAAATTTACAAATTTACAATTTGATGTTGACATCACTTATTTCACAACATAAATTTTCTAGTACCCAAAATTTGGATTAAATAGTCCAATTTACTTAAATCATTTCATTCCAGCCAATAGATTTCACATATCAATCTATAAAAATTCGAAGTGGTTTCGGGTATTCCCTAATACCCGAACCGGTCTCTTCGTGTCTCATGTCATCCCAGCCCAAATTATCCAAATGAAATACACAACATTTCATATTTAGAGATATCATCACATAAGAAGAATCCAATACCACTCAATAATTCATAAGCAAGGCTTAATCACATACAAATTTAATTTAGTTAATCCTGATTGAATTACTAACCTCAACCGCCTAGATTTCTTCATTTAACATTAACTAGTTTCAAATCAATTAATTAATCATCCCTTCATTATTCATCTTAATTAATCACCCTGGATTAATTATCCTTCAATTACATTCAAGTAATTAACTTTAATTAATTTCACTATACTAATTATCCTTAACCAAAAATCAATAAGTAATCTTAATTACTTCATGAATTAATTAACTATTTTAATTACATTAATCCTTAATTACTCTTATTTATTAATTTCTCATAAGTCACTTATTACTGATTCATTCATCTTAATTAATCAATCTTTAATTACATCATTGATTATATAAATTAATGATTTTCGATTATATTTTAGTTTATCCAAATCTAATTTAATTACATTAATTAAACCACAATATTAATCATTCTTGATTTATCTCAACCTGTAATTAACTATCCATTTATTCACTTTATTAAATAAATCAATTTCTCCTTAATTAATCATCTTAATTAATCTCTTGATTAGTTTCACAAAGTAATTATATTTTATTAATTGCATTAAGTAATTATCTATCAAACCATCCCTTGATTATTCTAAATTAGTTCAACTTAATTAATTAACTTAAACTTTAAATTAATTAATTCAAACCCTTAATTACTAAATTAATTAACCTAAATCATTAATTAATTGAATTAATTAATTATCCATTTTAGTTACCCTACTAATTTAATGAATCCCAAATCATTAGCCCTTATTAACTTTAAAATAAAACATTTTCTTATTTATGATTTAAGTTTTAAACAACTTAAAACCCCAATACTTCGAGTCAAACCACAATTAACTCGAGAATCAACCAAAACCAAAGTCACATCATCATCAGTGCACATCCATTCAACTAATCATTCAAACAATTATTTAAATTTAACTTTTAAATTTAAATAAAAAAAATCCAACAAAGCGAGACTTACTCAGTAATTACTCCATTCAATTGCATTCAGTAATCATACTTTCACAAGCCCTCGTGTGATTACCTTAATTAAACCAATTGATTAACTTGATCAATCATATTATTTAATTAACTACATTAAGTATTAATTCCTTAATTACTTTCATCACGTCATTATACTTAACAATTCCATAAATTGATTATCTTTAATTAATTAATTAATCTCATTAATCATCACTATATCAAATCATACTATTCAACCATAACTCAACATAACAAAATTTAAAATCAATCTATCACGGAATATCAATGAAATATATCACATTCAAACCATCAATCACTCATTTAAATATTAGCTATTTAAATTAAACGGCATCCAGATTTTGAGTAAGATTTACTCACCTTGCATCGGCATTTCAAATTTTAAAATAAATTGAGCCCGTTCGATTTATTCTAAAGTTTCCACTCACACCAAACGTCTCTAAATCTGCGCTACAGCGTTGATTGCAACGCTGCGATTCCGACGCTACCAAATTCGTCTGATTTCTCCCTCGTACAAGAAAGATATGTTATTTCAAAATTTTGAACGTATAAGTTATAACAAAAATCAATTTCTTTTTTTTAAAAAATAATACCAAAGAATACAGGCCGCAACTACTCAACTTCCTTCCCTCCCTGGAAATCACATACGCGAGATCCTGAAGTTCGAAACCCACTGTCGTCACCTCACCTTGGAAATCGCGACTACCCTGGTGCCTTCCACGTCAATCGAAGGCCACCACTCCAAGGTCCAATGTGAGCTCTATCTTAGGCCGCAACCATGCAAAGATCGGCGCTGCTGATGGCTCGAATTTCAAACGCAAACGGCCGGCAATGCAACTCCATAATGCCTCTAATCGATGATAATAGATCGAACCACCCGTTGGATGAGTAAACCTCTCCACGATCTACAACTTTCCATTAGAAATTTTTTGAAATTAAGGCATGGATTGGATGATTTTCGAGGAAACACGAAGATGATTATCGGCCACCGAAAATAATAGGAGATGGCTGCGTTCTCTTTGACCCTAGGGTTCACTGCGCGATGTATATATATACGTTTATTAATATTATTTTATCAATAATTTCCTCCAATTAACGAAATTACCAAACGAACTCCAAATTAAACATGCCGCCAGGCGTTTATAAGGTTTTACCCGCATTCCTAACACAATGGAACATGTATCAGAAGCTAATTCGATCATATGCGCGAGTTACGAAAGTAAACGATAAATTTTAAATTAAATCGATTAAAATAGTTTCTAAGCGTTTTGAGCTGCCAGGGTCAAACGACAACTCAGATTGCTACGAAAATTGAAATCCGATAATAACTAACTATTATGGATCCAATGGAACTGGTTTCGACGAATTCCGAGACTGTGCCTTGGAAGGCTATTTTTAAATTCAATTTAAATGATATATTATTAAAATTGAACAATCACCTTTAAATTAAATTTCAACCATTCTATTATCTTTAGTATCATCATTATAAATTTTATAAGCCTTCAAATTATTTTAAAAAGGCTTAGAAATTTCAGATTCAACAATTTACCCAATTTCAATTATTAAATTCAATATTTAAACTATATAATTCAATGATTAAATTATCAAGTAAATACTGATATGCTGAATTCAAGTTAAAATTAAATTTTAAATGTTTAAAATCAATTTAATTATTCCATTTTAAATTGTTAAAAATTCTGGGTCGTCATAATATTATTACCTAAACCTCTACCTCCTCAGTCGTTCCTCTCTCTGCCTTTCTTCTAGGTTAATGCACTTCCGTTATTTTTCTGAACGAACGAATCGCCTCAGCCAACGTCGCCATCAGTACCTCAGACCGTCGTCGACATCACCTCAGGTCGCACCGCTGCCCTAGCTGTCGCACGCGTGAATCAACGCGCCAAAAAACCAACAATCGCAACATCTTTGTGTGCGAGTTCTAGCGATTTCACACTCTTTCATCTCGATCCAACCGCACATTGTGTAGAGCTCATCGTGCTCTACACTTCTCCTTTTCATGGCAATCAATTTCGTTGAGTGGATTGGGAGAAATCGAAGAGAGAAGAACAAGAAATTTTGGCCATTAATTCGATAAGAGGAAGCACGACAGGTATTTTTGTTTTGGATTTGATGAAATGAGAACAAGACGCGACCTATTATATAAATTTCCATTCCGATCTATCCACGATAATTTCAAACCCCCGACAAAGCGTACCGCCTGGCGTTCTATATGTTATACCCCTATTCCAAACACTATGGAATATGTATCGGGAGCCAATTCCATCATATTCAGAAGATAGCTTTTCAAAATCAAATTATTTTAATTAAATTCCTAAAAATAAATTCTACGCGTTTCAAGCTCGCATGGCCAAATGATAAATCGATGATAAACCACACACATCAGACTTAAATCACACAAAAGGGCGGATTGTTATGGGGTAAATAAGAAAAAGCAGGGAAAGAAAAAAACAAAATAGAATCATGCAGCGAAACGATAGAATATAATAATCAAATATACAGTTCATGAAGCTGTTTTATAAACATTTGATTATATTTATACAATACATATCAGAGTTGCACATACCAGTGAATAATAATCAATGCAGCGGAATAATATGAATGTAGTGGAGTACTATAATAAATAATAATAAATCTTCCTCCTCGTCCTCCAAAATACGGTCTTCCAATTCCTGAAATGCTCAGCCTGACTCGAGCGAATTGAAAAGACAAAACACTCGAGTCAGAACTAAAATATCTTATGTGAGGTAAATCAACAGAAATAAATATGAGTGTAATGGCATCAGATATGTTTACGGGATTTGACATCTCCTATCCAGTGTCCAACGTGAGTGCAGTAACTTAAGAGATGTTCGGGATTCACACCCCCTAATGATCCGTTAAACTATCTACTATGTAGTAATATGCGGTATTATAATAGTGTCTAAAGTAAAGTATAATATACTGAAAATAGCGTTAAGGCTTTACATTTTCCACCTTAACACACTTTTATATTCCCATAGTCTATACAGTACCGTAATCTCCCCCGTACTGGGCGTCATCAGAAGGCACTCCATAGGTATGGTACAAAACAAAATCGTATAAAGGCGCGCTAGGGTAGGTGATACGACACAACTAGGCAATGCCTGGGTAGATATACCAATTGCTATCCGGGCTGGTGGTAACGCACAGCCGCAGCTACCGCCCACCTCGAGCCACACCCCCAAATAAAAAAAATCAGAAGTGGCCATCGTATCAATCCAAAAGTCAAAGTATAATATCGAAGGGATGTGTCCGATCAAAGGTGCTACCTCATTGGCCCGAGAATCGCTCATGTTTTAGCCATCTTATACCAACTCACTGGAGTCGGGTCCACGTAATTACCTCAAAGGAAACGCTGCCACCATCCTACTTCATTCTGGAATCTCCACCGCGTACACGATTGTTAAAGTGGTTTTCGGAGTTGGCAGAGAGTATGACAACTTCCGATCTCGGTCTCTTCAACAACCAAACGATATCATAACACCGCGGTCACTTTAAAATAATTTATACTTCAAAACCAGGATATAATATTTATTTCAAAACCATATAAATACGATATCATTTTCGCTTTGAAACCAAATCAATATGATATCCCTTTTAAAATCATAGTATTCAAAGTTCTAAAATTTCAAAACCAAAGACTTAAACTATAACCCTTCCATAACGTAATACGTTGAAATGTGTAACTTTGAAACATACTACACCACTTAAATGGTTTAAATACTTAATTACTTTATATAGTAAAATGGCTTCTTCACCTTCACAAATCAATTTAAATATGGATTTTAAATTCCCATATAAACCAATATAATTTCCATATATTTCAAAGCTTTAATTATCCCACCAATTCAAAACTTATTATTTGATAATTTCACATACATCAATTTCAACTACTATTAATTAGATTTGAAATGTTTACTAAATAAATAAAATATTATTTTAATAAAACATTTAGACTTCAAATAACTGGATATTCTTTTAATTAAATTAACTTGATAATATTCATTTAAATCAATTTGATATTCATTTAAATCCTCTAAACAAAATCAAGTTATGAAATCATACCCTTTAAATCTCAATTTATTTACATTTTAAATCAAAATTTTCGAGGATAATTCTTAAATACTTTAATTCAAATCAAATTCACATTTATCTTCCAACCTTATTTTATTTGAGTCATTATAAACTCTATATACAATAGAATTTAAATAGATACTAAACCATTTTATATAAAAGAAATCAAACTTTATTATTAAACTCATTTTTACTAATCAATTTTGTATATAGCTTAAATTCAAGAATTTAAATATATGTATATAAAATAATATTTATATAACATTAAAAATTAATATTTATTAAATCGTATATTTCTTTCCAAAACTGTGGAAAATCATTTCACAATAATTTTATATATGTACCGCGTTGCCTGTATATAATTTTCTATCATGTGGTCAAGTGATACGGATACTTATCAATTCAATCCGCAATTTAAAATAAAAATGTGGTTGTATATCATTTCAAACTGCAATCCCGAATTAAAATAAATGCATAACAAGTTGCAGATTATGATGATATAAATAAAACATCCATTCAGCCATCATAAAATCATACATCCATCGCAATCATCATACAAAACAATCAATCAATATCAACATATAACTGATAATATATAACAGGTAATCCACTGGCAGTTATATTCAATAATAAATTAAATAATGATTTAATTTAAATAAATGCAATAACTGAGATGATAATTAAAATATACGAAAAGTCATAAATAAATGCGTAATCACAACAAAAATTTAGTTTAACAAACATAAGAAAATTTAGAAGTTGTGAGTGGATTAAAACACTCACCATTGAATTTAAGTTGAATTTAAATCCAATTTAAATTCAAAATTCCAACAGTCTCAGAATCTGCCCAAACAAACGTCATAATGTTCGGAATTTCAATACGATCCTAACAAAAAAACCACCGTAAATTGGATCACGTATCTAAAAGTTATAGCGATTAAATCGTTTGAAAACAAAATTTAAATAAAACAAAGAAAAATAAAACTTACCCAGTAGAAACGAGCCACATCACTATCTCCTACATCGCGCAACATGCAACCCTACTGCAGTTACACGCGATCGAACAAAACACGGCCACCACCTTCAAACCCTACTTCCTATTTTCGTCGCCACATCGCTCGATAACAACCCGAGCCACCACCACCTCTGCTCGAGCTACAACGTGCCGACCTCCCCTTGAAGTCCTTCCTCCTCAAGATCATAAGAAATCGAACGGCCATCGCCCCTTTATAATGCTAACTGCGGCGAACCCTAACACCTATGACTCAAACGAGCCGCATGGATCGCAAGCACACGACCTCCTCTACGTGCATGTACCATCTGATCGTCGCCTCGTCGTAGATCCGCAGTTGAAAATGACAACTACTTATGAACGGCTGAAACTATTTCGAGAAATTCCGGCCAAACTGTGATCCAAATCGAAAAACCAATCATGGATTTGGGTTGTGCTCGTAGAGAGCTTCGATATATTTTTTTTCAAATTTTCCTGAGGAGTTTGAATTGTTGAAGTTGATTTTTGAATTGAAATTTGAATTGGATAAATTAGGGCTTACAGCCATTGAGGAAGAGGAGCACAGAAGTTTCAGTACGTACAGAAATGAGAAATAGAGGCTGCTAGGGTTTATAACAGGGTATTTATAGACAACGTTGAAATAGAATAGATGGACCCGATAAATAAACGTGCTGAACGTTCTATGGCCCGAAAAGCCCGTTTCGACTCCGAAACAAAATTGGGTCAACCCATATATCTATATTTCAAAATATTTTAAACGCAATGGAAAAGGTTTCAAGTCCAAATTCCATCATATGAGGAAGTTATGCTAAAAACAATATTTTTCAAATTGATTTCAATTTATTTCAATTTCAATGATTTCAATGCGTTTCGAGTCTGTACGATCAAACGACAAGTCCGATCGCTACGAAACTTGAAATCCTACAAAATTTCACCGTTACAGATCTGATGAAACTAGTTTCGTCGAAATCCGAATCAGTGGCCAAAATGGCTATTTTTTCCATTAATTAAGTAAATTGAAAATAAATTAATTAACTCAAATTTTCAAATTTAAATTCGATAATTGACAAATTTCAACATTTTTAATTTATTAATCATTTACAATGATTTTAAACATATTTAAATGTCAATTTAACGTTGATTCATTCATCCATTCCGGCGTTAAATTTCATTTTTCTTACATTCAGAAATTATAAATTTATTAAATTTATTCATTACTGTATTCAGTTTCAATTTTAATGAATTTATTAATTATCACTTGAAATCTCAGTAAATCCATTTATTCGATTAAATCTTGCTATTCAATAAATTAACATCTTATGGTTATAAATTGCATTGATTTATATTACATTCCATTAATGTATTCTTCATTTCATATTAATTCCCATTAACGAAATATTTCATTTCATTCAATTTCAGAAATCCTTTATTACAGCTCAAACCCCAAATAAATTTATCAACATGAATTTCAGTTGTTTTCGTTCACTCAGTTGCCATATTATGGATAGAGTACATTTGTTACTCAAATAACATTTTTTTAAATCTACTCTAACTGCACTAATTTAGTCAATTTCTGCGATTGATTTCAAATTAAATCTTATAAACTACACAAATAGGTATTTTATAATAATTGTAACCATTAAACTTTAATTACCTGTAACGATCCGCAAATCCGTACCCCTTGAGTCAACATTATTCTACATCAATCAACTCAAGATAAACAGAAATACGAACCATTTGGGTTAAAGAAGAAGAGGTGGAAGAAGAAAATAGAAAACAAAAATAGAATCTTACCATCGCAGCGGAATAAAATATAATAGATATTCAATTATCTTTACACAAAAGAAAACTATATTTGTTTATACATACATCATCAGAGTACATCATCAGAGTTCAACAGCATCAATAACATACAACTGGACAATAACCATAACCTTTCCATACAATCTGAATACACAGCAGAATATTTAAACAAATACGGAAGTACGTATCGCCATCCAGCTCCACAACATCATTTCCTGTCATCTATAATACTCAGTCTGACCTGAGCATTACAGTTAAATAACACCCGAGTCAGTCTGGAATACCAGCATGAGAAAACCAGACTCAAGTTGATTATTTAAATTTCAAATCCTTTTGAAAACAAAAGCATCTCGTAAGACCACGCCACAAACAAACATGTCGGGTTTTTACCTTACGATAGCTAAAACACTTTTTATTAAATTCCTCTGATATTATAATAGGGTCTATATACAAGTACTTATTAAAATAGCCAAAATTGTTACACGATTAATTTCCAGCTACTAGCCACAGAGCGGGTAATACAAACAAAACTCGTAAAAGGCGCGTAGGGAGAATGGATTTCCAACTAATGACTAGCACTGGGGTACCACCTGTCACGGTACGTGGCCTAGATCACTGTACCGAGGATCACTCCCGACCCCCTGCAACACAAGACCCGGACTATCCCCTACTGGATAATCTCGAGTAAGATCACCCTGCGGTTGGGATCGGCAACTGCACCACTAAGCCGAAATAAAAGGGACATCAAGACAGGGATGACCTCACCTGGAAATGGGTGCTGCCCACCAAGCCTTGCTGCATAACCCTTGATTTTCAATCATTCCCGGTTAAAGAGGCTTGAGGCTAAGCGTTACCTTTTAGAACACATCCCTTAGAATACTCATCGCCCGCCTGACGATGTTCTGAAAGCATTCATCCATACAAGTCTGTCCCGGGTTCGAACAGAACCGAAGGCACTTCCCCTACTAAATCCATTTTGGAAATATCCTCAGGATTAGTAGCGAGTAGCCCTTGTACTTCACTGCTCCATCTTCGACTCTGAACTCGTTTTTCCACGAAAACGTACAAACCAGATTGAAGTGGTTTTCGAGAAATTAATCCCGATCTCGGTCTCTTCGAAAAGATCAGCGCATTGTCCAATATTGATAGTCAGTTATTTAACTATCAAATAACATTCACAAACATCCATCACAAAATAAATAATTTCCCAAGTTATTTATTTATCTCAAAATATCTTCACAAGATATACTTATATTTTCAACCCTTTGATAACAATTTCAAACCATACCTTTCTCATAAAAATAAATTTCCAAATATTTATTTCCACTGAACACCAAGTACAAAGCTTTAGATTTAAAAATAATAATTTAAAACTCTTTATTATAAAATATCCTTTAAATCATTTAAAATAAAAATTACTTTAATACTTATTCGAAATATATACTTTAAGAATATTTAAAATGAAACTACTTCAATAAATATAAAGCTAGATTTTCTATTTTAAAAACAAAATACCAAGTCACCTTAAATAATTACTACGATAATAGATTTGAAAAATACTTACTTTAGAGTTTAAACATGTAGCAATAATAAATTTTCTAAAACGAGCTTTTTAAAACAACTTTAAAACTTTTATCTTATATTTAAAATTTTACTTTGAAAACGTATTTGGCTATCCAGGGAAATATACTTCTCTTCACATTCTTTAAAAATAAATCACTATTTATTTTTAAACAAATGTTCCCATTCCTTTAACAAATTCCAATCGTGAGTTTATTCTTCCAAATATCTACTGATATATTGCTTTACCTTTATAAACCAAGTTTATAAGTTTTATATACTCAACTTCCTTTAAAATTTCGATTCCAAAACACATAGAACAATTTCCAAATTGATTCCCGATTTACTTCATTTTGAAATAAATTTCTTCGCTTACTCAATTTATTCCAAAACCCATTAACTTCAAATTTTTATTTCTTGCTTATGATTTAAAACCTTTTTAACAGAAAAATACCAATTTTAAATTTCCATAAATTCCTTTGTTATCCTTTTAAATAAATTTAAACCTTGAATTTTAAAATAATTCTTTATTCCTTTTAATTAGGTCACTTAAGGTTTAAAATTCATTATTTCTCTGTTTATTCAAAATCCTTTTTTTTCATACTCGAAATTATTTAGTGGTATTTTAATAACACTTCCATTCCTTTTCAATTCATTCTTAATTTATTCAAATTCTGTATAATTATTTTACTAAAAACTCCACTCCTTATTTTCTTTTTAAAATCCAATTTATATATTTTGATAACTCAGTGTATCGAAATACATGCAAGCAAACCATAACATTCAATATTTCAATATCATTCATCATAGAATATCAAATAATCACGGTAGAGAATATTAAATAATTTAAATAAATGTTGAGGAATCCAGTTGGATCCCTCCAATCTGTTTCCTTGCATCCATAGACGTTAGCACAGTATAAAATACCAATTCCACTTCGAGGTGGAATATCATGGTATATGGGATTTAAATATAAAATCATCCGCTATAATGCGGCGTATAGGGTCTCATCTGCTATAAAATGCAGGAAATCAATCACTCCAAATATATATACTATATGTACTACTATATATACGATCACATCCAGTCTATTCAATCGATCAACCAATAATTTAAATTAACTATTTAAATTAACTAGAAATCCGAGATGAGTGAGATTAACTTACCTTTGCTTTTAATTTGTAATCTACTTCAATATTGCCTTGGTTTCTCGACTTTTGACCTTGTATAAACAATTATACGATTTTATTAATATCCTAACAAATCAAACAATTAATTGCCATTTATTCAATTTAACTAAAAATTAGTTTTAAACTAGTTTTCCTTTTGATAAATTATTATTTAACATCTTTATTTGACTAATTATTTAATTTAAACAAATTCCCTTTTAAAATCTTTTAGTATCTAAAATAATTTAGGTAAGTTAAATTAAACCATTTAATCTCTATAATATGTTGTTATTATTATTAGTTTTTTTTAAATAACTAGTAAATGAAAAATATGTATATATATATATATATATATATATATTCAAACCACTTTTCAACTTTGCATGCACTAAAATATTAACCTATATGCATAAAAAAAACCAATCTTTATTCATTTTACAACTTTTTAGAAATATCCTAAAATTTCCAAAAAATCTTATATAAATTAAATTTTAACAAAAATGTATTATAATCTTACTGTAAATATATAAAAACTGCAAATAATTTTTTTTATTTCTGTATATGTTTTCATATATAAATTAAATTAACTGAGAAATAAAATAAACAAATACCTCTGCCTCAAGCCGTATCGCGACACCATCGCGAAACCCTAGTCACTGTTATCGGAGTTCACCTTACTCTCGAGCTCCAAAAGCGCTTCTACTCGCCACGCTCGCATCGACACTAGTTGATGTGTCGCCAAAAGTTAGAGAACTCTAGCGTGATGCTCGATCGCGTAAACTTCTCTGTCGAATTCACCCCGATTCTTCTGCCACCGCCACTACGTCAAATCATCATCATCGAGAGGGCTCTGGGCGGAAGCGAGCTCGGCGGTCTCTCGCGCGTACTCCGTCATGAGAAGACGATCCAAATCGCTCTGGAATTCCATTTGCGGCGCGATCAAAACCCTAATTCGATTAAGGGTTTCTTCATATTTCCTTCGAACTTGAGGAAAATGAAAGGAATGAGGTGTAATTTTATTTCGAAGGCGAGGAAAGGCTCGGCCATTACTTTGTTTCGAGTTTTAATTTAATTTGAATCCCTACTGATGATTTTTTCTTTTTTATGGATTGGGAAAGAAGAGTGAAGGCTCGGCTGTTAATAAAAGATAAGGAGGGGACATGATGTGAAGTTGGCATGCAAAAATTATCTACCGTGGTTTAAAAAAAGATGATGGAAAAGAAACGGTGATGTGAAGAAAAATACGGCTGAAAGCTGACTAATATATAAAAATATATACTTAATTTAGAATTAAATTTCAGTGCGTTTATCTAATGTATGATCACACGACAACTCCGAATGTTACGAAAATCGAAATTCGATAATAATACTATATTACGGATCCAATGGAACTGGTTTCGTCGAATTCCGAGACTCCGCCTCGGAAGGCTATTTTTAAATTCAATTTAAACGATATATTTTTAAAACCCAACGAATCACTTCCAATTTCAATTTAAAAGCTTTTATTATCTTCAGAACCATCAATATAAAATTTACAAGCCTTCAAATTATTTTTAACAAGCTTAAAACTGAAGATTCAACATTTTACCCAACTTTAAATTATTTAATTTAATAATTAAATTACTGAATAAATGGTGATATTTGAATTCAAGTTAAAAATTAACTTTTAAATATTTAAAATCAATTAGATATTCCAACTTCAAATGCCTAAAAATTTCAGGTCGTCACATTCCTCCCTCCTTAAAAGAATTTCGTCCCAAATTACTGGTTAGGAAGAATGGTCAAATACCCGTTTACTTTTTCCAAAACTAACAATTCAACATCCTACCAACTATCATTTTATAAAAGACCCATTTTCGAACAATACTATTTGCTCAATCATTCAAATTTCAATTTAAAACCAAATTTTGAATTATCAAAATTTTCTTAAAAATTTTCTAACTCACTAAATTTCCAAAAAAATTTGCCAGCGTCTCCTTTGCACGGCTAGCTTGGTACAACTATAAAATGCCTCTACGGGCCCCAAATCTCAAAAGAAAACAAAACGCCAAGTGGCTAGTTCAAAAACCCAATCAAATTTCATACAGAAATTTAAACACATACCTATTGTCGAGCAATACAAATTTATCTTCTGAAATCAAAACCAATTTCCCCAGTTGCTTTTTAATACCTGTATATCCAATTTAACCATATCCAACTACATATTCCAAAATCATTTTACACACTTCTTTAAAAAAATTCAATATTCATTCCATTTAAGCCCGTACGATGTACCTATATCATTCGTACGCAATACCGAATCCGATCGCTTACTCGACCACACAATTTCACTTCCGAATTAGTATCGTCAACCCAACTTCCTAGTGCGGACTCAGATTTGGTTTCTTGATCAGAAACCGTCGTTCTCCTTGCATAGTCATAACTATGATAGAGAATTTCCAGAATCTATCAAAATCCATATCCAAGGTTCGCCGTCGAAAATCGAGTGAAAAATCCTAACTCTGATCGATATAATTATCTCGAAATTCTGTGCTCGAATATAGATCAAATTGCTATGCGAATAAAATAATATACGTACATCCTACGTATTTATCTCAATTGATTATCAACTATATCAATTTTCATTTTGTTCATATTCATTTTGATTTTTATTCACTTTGCCCTTACAATTCCATTTGAATTCAATTTGCTTCAATTTACTAATTACTTTCAAATCTAAATGCTTTTTCCCAATTTCCATTCAGATTTCCATCTTAAATTCTATTTGAATTCAATTTTTCTTCAAACTTTGAATATTGAATTGTATTCACCTTATCTCAACCCATATTTAATTAACCATTTCCTTTTATTAGTTCACTTACTAATTTATTTAAAATCTCAAATAAAAGTTTATTTGCATATTTTTTCTTCCTTTAGTTTCTTAAAACAATTTCTTCGATTTCGCCTTACTTTACATATACAATTTTAAATTAGATTTCAATATTCAGTTTCAAATCCATTTGCTTACCAATTTTAAATCCCTTGCCGTTAGTGAAAATTTTAAAAAAAAATTTCTAACTCCCAAAATTTTTGGAAAATTTGGCAGAGTCTCCTTTGTACGGAGGAGCTTTTGTAATTTGACAAGAGATATAAATATATATACATCGACCCACACGGTCGGAAAAACAAAATAGTTCATATTTCTTATTTTTATCGCGTAGGCATACCTTTATTTAGCATTTTAAAGCAAGCGGCTTATTATTTATCAATTAGCGTGACCAAAATCCTGCCAAACGGACTTCACATACCTGTACTTACTCAATTTAAATATGCAAGTGCCAAAATCATGGAACTTAACAACATTATACATATTTAACTAATGAACATACGAGTTTCAATAAGCAATGCAGGTTAAACAATATTTATAAGCAACTTATAGGGCTCCAACATTAATTTTAATTGTTTACAACCAATTCATATACAACTTCATTCAATTTAAATGGTTTACAACCCAATTGCTTACATTCAGTTCATTTTTAAGCAAAACAAACTCATATTCACTTCAATTGATCTAAAAATCATCCTATTTCTGTAATAACCTACATATTTTACGATTGAATATTTAAATATTTTATTTAAAATAATTCATCGTTGTTAACGCTAAAATTGAACGCTAACACCCCGGTGTAAGTAGAGATAAAATGAGAGCACCACCCGTCAATACGGGAATTAGAAGCTAGTAGAAAAGTCATAGAAAAAACAGTAAATAGACAACAGTTTTATAGTGGTTCAACTTCAAGTTAAGCCTACGTCCACTTTAATCTCCTTACTAATTCAATTACAACTTATACAACAATCTCCGACTACAACTCCACTTAGAAAAACAATTGTACTTCTATGCCGGAGAATTCTTCAATTTCATGTTGAATGTATTAGATCTCTTCTTGAAGTTCGTTGAAGTGTCATTCATGTTTGAAGTGTCAGATGAGTCGAGAAATCAACAGAGTATAGGCATTCCAGAAATGAGCCAAAAGGTCCTCTCTTCAGTGGTGTAGGCATGGTATTTATAGGAAATTTCTGGACAAGGCATAGGTTGTGAGCGACCTAGGGTAAGTCGTAAGTCGTGAACGACCTAGGGGTTTGGTTGGCTGTGTTATAGGTCGTGGGCGACCTAGGGGTTAGGTTGTAAGTCGTGAGCGACCTAAGGAGCATGGGTTACGGCTTAACAGGCTTGCACTAGGTCACTTGAACAAGTTGGTAGGTCATGGAGACCTTGGGAGAAGCGGCATAGGAGGTTGGCTCGGTGGGCTTAGGTCACGAGCGACCTAAAAAGAGGTAGGATGCATGCGACCTTACTCTGTCTTAACTTGTTAGGTCACTAGGTCGTATCTGTTAGCTCGCTCATGCTTTAGGTCGCTAGATCTCTCTATCTTTAAGTCACTAGGTCGCTCTTTGCTGTAAGTCACTAGGTCGCTCTTTGCTGTAAGTCACTAGGTCGCTCTATCTTTAGGTCGCTAGGTCGCTCTTTGCTGTAGGTCACTAGGTCGCTCTATCTTTAGGTCGCTAGGTCGTCATTTGCTGTAGGCGTTGAGTCCTGTGCCCTTAGGTCGCTAGATTCTTTAAACTGTTAGGTCGCTAAGTCATGGAAAAAAGGGAGTTAACACTTGCCCCTCGGAGCATACACCTAGAGACTAGGTCGTGTGCTTCGATACTTCTTAACTCGCTTCTTACTAAGTTGTTAGGTCGTGCGCGACCTACTGAAGAAGTTAGGTCGTATGCACCGATTTAGATTCCACTGCCCAGTATATAGGTCGCACATTGCTCCTTCTTCTCTTTACTTGCTCCAACTCTCAAAACCGCCATTGACGGACCTTTTGAGCTTTCAAAGGAAAACTCGAACTAACCGGTCACCGATCACATCACGTAAGTGGGTTCACTAGTTATTCAATTCATGGTCACCATCGGATCTCGAATCCCCCACCTGCCATCCCTACTCCAATTTTGTATGCTGCGATTCACCATGAATCGTGTTATAATCGATCCTTGCTTGCCTTTAGTCATGGTGTCATTGTAATTCTCGAAGACGCGGCAGCATATTGGATCCGTGATGGATTTGAGGTGACTTGAATCGGTTCCAGGTGGCTTTTGATGATGCGAAGAGAAGATGATGGGCCACAGTGTCTCAAGTTAACTGGTTTGCGAGTTTGGAGGAGATCCTTAACGGGTTAATGGGTTTTAGGTTATAAGGTTGTATTTCTGGTGAAGCAGGGGAGATGGATACGTGGCGGTGTGTGAATGGAGTGTGAGACTTAGGATTTTTGATGGGAGATAGCTTGAGATCGTTGATCTATTCCAGGAGCGACCTAGCGGGTCAAACGACTTAAGAACCCTCGTGACTTAAGAAGAGCCGAACGACTTATTAATTTGCGACCTAAGCAATCGAACGGCCTAAAAACCCTTGCGACCTAAGAGGAGTCAAGCGACTTAAATCCTTGCGACATAAGAGGAGTCAAGCGACTTAAATCCTTGCGACATAAGTACTAACTCGTAAGCAACCGAACGGCCTAAAGACCCTTGCGACCTAAGAGGAGCCAAGCGACTTAACTCCTTGCGACATAAGTATTAGGTCGCGGCGGAGCTAATACTTAGAAAAAAAATGCACTGCCTTGACCTGAAGCTTTAATCTGCATCATAACCTTTAACTCGTAGGAACATGACACTGTTGGACTTTTTGACTTGAACAATGTGACTTAAGAAAGTTCCCCTTGGACATTTGCAAAATTTCGACAGAACTTGATTGAAATTCCAACTTGAACAGCTAGAATGAACTGCTTGAACTCGTTGTACTTCTTTACAGATTACATTAACTTTAATGCTTACAACCTGTTAAACACAACATTTGCAGAAAACTAGGGCGAATATACTGTCACTGACTGCCCACATCGAATGACAGATTAGTCGATAAAGAATAATCAACTTAAAGAAATTATACGAATGAAGTGTTATGAATCAACAAATTCAAGTGAAGTATTAAAGCAAAGCCAAATTAATCAGCTAAAGCTGATCCGTTCGCATCAACACTACACTTGTACTTAGATCTAAAATAACAAGCCCTGAAATTTTATAATCGACAAATGTCTTATTAGTTTAATTCCAGTCATATTTGCTTGTCATTTTATTAGTTTTGCACAACACTTCACACACTTTTAAGAAACATGCACCTTCATATTTGAATACCCAATTCCTTGTGTAGAATGGCTTCTCAACAAGAAGAAATAGTAGGGCAAGCTGGAGAGGTCTTCTCAATAGCCAATCTATTGGATAATCCCCCGGAAAGAACTTCAACTACCCTGAATCAAGGGCGCTCAACCAACTACGCATTCAGTTTGGTATTGCTGAAGCAGATGCTTTACTTCCTGGGCCAAACGATACTGCTGACAGGCCACCTCTAGGTTTTGTCCCGGTTAATCGCCAGATGTGCCTGTGTGGTGCTATTCCTCCTTTTAATGATTTTCTTCCACGGCTAGTTCTCCGATTAACTATCTCTCCCTTCCAGTTGCATCCCAATGGCTATGCCATCCTAATGGGACTGTGTGTGCTGTTCAAGAGGACACTTGATCGTCTTTCGAGCTTTTAAGAAATTTGCTACTTGTGCACATTTGCAAAGAATAAAGAACATCCTTCTTTCTTAAAGTGCTCACAGGTTTTTGAACCAGTTTTTCTTCGTTCATTGCCCCTCGGGATTTTATGGCATATGGAGAGTAGGAAGTAAGATTGCTTACCTCCGTTCTTTCCATTTTTGAGCTTTTTCGAGATCCGAATTGTCATGTGCTAACTTCATTCTTTACTTTTACAGCACTTCCTCCTCCTTCTAAAGATTCAAGCCATAAGCCGACTTTTGAAAGATTAAGTGCCGTGGCGGTTGAGGAAAGAAGTATTAAATTTTTTCTAAAAGACGAGTTACTGCACCTATTCAGACTTCTGCACTCTTTCCGTTCTACTCAGCCTCATGAAGTCCCTGATTCTCCAGTAGAGACATCAGATGCCCCAGTTTCTGCCGAAGAACATTCACAGAAGGAGATTATTGCCGAGGCTTCATTGGTGAAATGTTTTGCTTCCGTTGACGTTGCGGGGTCATCCTGCAAATTAGCTCTTCCCCCAGCTATCGAAGAAGAGGAAGCTTCTCAACATTCCGGGAAGGCTGCCGATGTAGGAGCTGAGAAAAAGAGTCCCGCTAGGCATGACGGTGACTACACTTTTGAGGGACTGAGCGACTTGATGGTCACTTTGCAGGAGCTCTTCAAAGATGAAACTACTGCTTCTAAACTTGCTTCTCCAGCGGTTGAAGTGACATTAGTTTTGCAAGCAACTCCATCAACCCAAGAGATAACTCTTAAGCCGAAGAGTGGTTTGTAGCTTGACGCGCGTAGTTCACACGCCACACACACTTAAGATTTTAGCAGCTTTGTGCACTCAACTTCCTTGCTTTGAAGATTTCTGAACTTGTCTTTTCTTCATTTTCAAGTTCCCCAATGGGACGTAGCGGCTCTTACTATGATGATTTCCAGCGTTATGGGAGACGCGACTCTTATGATCCCAGGCGGTACCTTCCTGCCCCTAGGGATACCGACGAAGAAAGAGCCGCAAGAAAAGCTCGCGAGAGACGGGATTATGAAGAGCGCTATGGGAGAAGGGATGAGCGACATGATTCTTCCCAAAGAGGTGATGATTCCCACAAAAGAAAATCTCATGATGACAAGGGGAAAAGTCACATCGTTGAAGATCCAAGTAAACGGGCCAAGCTTAGCAAAAGGCCGGAATCCGAAATTTCTGAAAAGCCCGCAGCTCCCACCTCTTTGGAAATCCCTTCCAGCTCTCCTGCCCTTCAAAGAGATGATATTCAAACGATCATCAGTAGGCCTTCGTATCAAGTGGGACAGGGTCCGGCTACTCTTTAAAGCCGGTTTCCGCGCTGGTGCTTAAAAGGAGTGCGTTTTGATCTTGATTTGGTCCTAATCGACAAGCAAGCTATGTTGCGAAATCTTAATGTCGTCAAACTCGATATTGAGAGAATGTTTGGTTGGAAAAAACTTGTTGACGAGCTTCAAAGAGTAAACCGTGCAAATCTCGAAGCCATGCTGACTATGGAAAACGATAAATCCAAGTGG
This sequence comes from Allium cepa, assembly GCA_030765085.1. Taxonomy (NCBI): domain Eukaryota; kingdom Viridiplantae; phylum Streptophyta; class Magnoliopsida; order Asparagales; family Amaryllidaceae; genus Allium; species Allium cepa. Next base: position 34,586,683 of record CM060929.1, read on the forward strand.
TAGAAAACTCTCGATCAGCATGACGTAGAGATAAAGAACATCGCCGCTTACAATGAGAATCTTGAAGCGGAAGTTGAAAAACTTAAAGAAGAGCTTGCCAATTCTTCCACTTTCTATTCTCACAGAGAAGAAGTGCTTCAAAAATAGGTAAGAGATGCTCACGCCGGGCAAAGAGACGCTGAAGCTAAATTCGAAGCACAGCAGCAAGTTGTAGAAAGCTACCGAACTGACGTTGCTCAGTTGCGAGAAAAAACCAGCTCCCAAAACTTGGAAATTGAAATGTTTAAAGCTCGACTTTCTGAAGTTGAAAAGAGCGTGATGAAGCTTTCGCTGGCAAAGCAACAGCCGAAGAATCTCATGAAGCGACCAAAGGCAACATCAGCTCTACCTTATTTGAGTTTTACATTCATAGTGTTTTGGGGCGCGGTAGCCTTTCATTTTTGGGTCCGAAGTACAAAATCACTTTGGCAGAAGTGTGGGAGGCCGCAGTTGATATGCTTGGAGGTTCTGGCTATGCTGAAGCAGATCTTGAGGCACATTATCTGAATGATGATGCACGTGCCGCCCTTGCCATGGGAAAGGAGCAACTTGCTAAACAGCGAGCCAGAACGGCGGAAGGAGAACCTTTAGAGAATGCACATTCGACCGACCCGACTCTTCCTTCGGTTTCGGCCGACATTGATATCGTTGGCTCCAGTTCCCGTTCCTCGCCACCTGCCAAAGCTGACATTGAAATTGTAACCGCTCATACTGGAGATGAGGCTCAAGAAAGCAGTGAAGCACAAGGCTTTGAAGTTGACATTATAAAGCCAACTTCTCCAGGTAACTTAAACGTTGATTTAGCTCAAGTGGATTGTTCGTTTGCTTCGATCGAGTTCGATGAACTTCTTGCTTATTTCTTAAGTCTCGATGAGCTACTATCTCCTCTTTTATGAGAAATACTGATTTTAACTTTTCTTCTTCTGTAGTGAAAACGCCAAGTATTGTGCAGACTTCTCTTCCTCTAGCTGTTTCTCCTCCTTCTGCTTCTCAACCGGGGTCACAAGAAGAATTGATAGAAGCTCTTCAAGGTTTGGAGGACCCAGCTGCTTCGCAAGAGCAGAAGGATGAGGAACTTGAAGAAGGTGAAAAGACTCCGGAGCCATTTCACGATGACACAAAACTGTCTGCACTTATCACTCTGGGCAGCGATTCTTCTTCAAGGAAGAAGGGGAAGCGTGCAATTTCAAGAAGAAGAAGGAAAAGCACTTCTGCTGGCGAAGAGAAGGCAGTAGTAGACCCAGTTGTAACTCTATCTCCTTCTTCCCCGACTCAACCAGGCCGACTCCCAAAGTTAACCATTAGGCCAGGCGATGGCTCTAAAGGTGGCGGGAAGAAGAAATAATGGGTCTTGTTCTACCTTTCTTGTTTTGCTTTTTTCTTGTACATAAGGCTTGTATTGACCTGAATTTGTGCGGGCACCAGTCCCCGCTCTTTTGAAACCTACGCATGTATAAAAAAAATTATAGTATGGAATGAAATGATTCTTTTTACTTGTACAATCTTTGACTGTATTTGTGAATGCATTTATTCTTTATTTTCGCACAAGTTTCTTTACTGTGATATTGCAATAAGTTTGTGGTACGTTGCTTGAGCGTTTCTTTTGTTAATATAGCTGTATTATATTGTATTGCCCCCATAACACGGCTTATTGCAATTTCTTTTACTTGATAAAACTTCGAAGAACAGTTCTTCTGTTTTGAGAAGACTTGTACTCTTAAGTTGGAGTACACTTCTTCTGTTTCGAAGAGGCTTGCACTCTTTCTTTAGAGAATAATTTTTCCATTTTGAGGAAATGTTATTTGGCTTTAGTAGAGTGTGCCTTGTATTGGAGAATTCTTCTCTCTCTTCTGTTTGGAAATATTATACTTCACTTTCAGAGATACTCACTTTTATTTTTTGATAAGTGCACTCTCCTATGCGGTGAAGCGAGTTTTTCAAAGAAGGCTTTGAATCGTCACTACAACTTCTACGGCAGAATGTTTTCAAGATGGGAAAATTAATCTTCCTTTGATAGCTGCATTGTGCCTCCAAAGAGGGCTTTCTCTTTTTTAGTTGTTGTGCCTCGTTGGAGGGCTTTTTTTCTTCGTTCACTTGAAAGTGCTTTTCTTGGGCGTGCCTCCGAAGAGGTCTTGTGCCTCCGAAGAGGGCTTGGGGTGCCTCGGAGAGGGCTTCTACCTCCGAAGAGGGCAGGTGTGCCTTTGGTGAAGGCAAGTGCCTCTGAAGAGGGCTTATGGTGCCTCGGGAGAGGGCTTCTGCCTCCGAAGAGGGCAGGTGTGTGCCTTTGGTGAAGGCGAGTGCCTCCGAAGAGGGCTTTATTTGATTGCATGGAAGTTTCTCTCTCATGGTTGAATGGATTCACGGGGCAGACGCAAGTTACTGGACGGGATGTCCGTTTGCACAAACGATCGCAACTAGTAAACAAGGGCCCTGGGTGATTCCACCAATCTTTTTTTGGTTGAGTAGAGAACTTTCTTTTTTCGACGTGCCTCGTTAGAGGGCTTTATCCTCTGAAGAGTTGTGCCTCCGAAGAGGGCTTGTGCCTCCGAAGAGGTCTTTTGCCTCCGAAGAGGTCTTTGCGGTGGTTGGCTTTCCATGAAGGTTGCGTCTCACAGTTAAGTGGATCCACGGGGTAGACGCAAGCTATCCAATCGGATGTTTGTTTGCACAAACGATCGCAACTAGCTAGCAAGGGCCTGGTGCCTTTGCTTTGGGAAGGTGCCTCTCCGGTGGTTCCACCAACCTTTTTGTTGAGAAGCATGATTCCTTTTTGGCTGTTTTCAGTCTGCTCGCCCATGTCTGTTCATCATTTGCTCGTTAGCGATTCCCTGTTATCATTTTCCAAGCACATGTTCCTTTCTTTTGCAAATAGTTTGTCTTATCCAAAGAAGTGTACTTCATTGTTAAGTGAGTTCGACGGAATCACTAATTGTTTGCATGAAGCACTCCTTATATAGGATTTGGAATCTGGAATTTTTGTGGCTTGATGTTTGTTTATTTAGTGGTTTCAGGGATCGCTTGGCCTTGTGATAGGTAAGCTTTGTTTTAAGAGCCTGCAATGTTAAATCGACATTTTAGCAATAAAATTAAAGTATTTACATGTCGAAACAAAACAGGCATTTTATAATAGTAGAGAACACAAGATTTATAGTGGTTCGGCCAAGAACTAGGCATACATCCACTTTATAGTTCGTATTATTCATTCATACTGCTTTTACAATGGTTACAATGCAAGAATGATACATTCATAATCATTTTACAAACTTAAGCAAAGCTTTTAAGTAAAATATGGACGCAAGTGATTGCTGTTCCAAGCTCTTGGAATTGGATCTCCTTCAACTGTTGTTAGTTTGAAAGTGCCATCAAGAAGTTTTTTTCCTATGACATACGGCCCTTCCCAGTTTGGCGCGAACACTCCTGTTGCTGTCATGATCCTTTTCAAGACTAGATCCCCAATCTCAAAGCTGCGTTGGCGAACTTTGGAATTGAAGTGCCTGGCGATTCTTTGCTGATGGGTTGCAATTCTGAGCCGAGCCTCTTCCCTTATTTCATCAAGGAAGTCTAATGCTTCAAGTTGCAACTCTTCGTTTTCGGTTTGGTTGAAATGAATTCTCCCGTGTGAAGGGACTTCTATTTCCACCGGATTCATTGCATCTGATCCATATGCTAATGAGAATGGAGTATGCCCAGTCGTAGTTTTGAGGGTAGTTCTGTATGCCCATAGTGCTAGTGGCTGCTTATCGACCCAACCACCTTCTGCTTTCTCCAACTGTTTTTTGATGGTTGACTTGATAATTTTGTTTACTGCTTCCACTTGCCCGTTTGCCTGCGGATGAGCTATTGCTAAGAAGCTTTTTGGATCTTGAATCGCTTGCAAAAATCCTGGAACTCTTCACTTTAGAATTAGGTACCATTGTCTGTGATTATCTTTTGAGGCACACCATACCTGCAAATGATATTCTTAGTCACAAAGTTTATCATCTTTTTAGAGGTAATAGTAGCTAATGGTTCAGATTCAGCCCATTTAGTAAAATAATCAACAACAACAATAGCATATCTGATTCCGGACTTGGCAGTTAGCAAAGGCACAATGAGATCTATTTCCCAAATAGCAAATGTCCACGGAGGGTATTTTTGGCCAGACATTAATCGTGATGCTGCTAGCTACGCCCGAAAGTGTGACCGATGTTAGAGATTTACAAAAATCCTAAGAGCACCTTCCACCGAGTTCTGAATGATCCCCACACTCTCCTCCGTGCACTTCAACTAAAATTGTCTTAGCCTCTTCCTTGGTTACACATCGGAGTAATGGCATTGAGAATCCCCGTCTGTACAACCGACCGTCTTGAATTACATATCTTGAGGCTTTCCTTAACAGCTTCTGATGTTCCTTTGAATTTTCTGGAAGGGAACCGTTAAGTAGATATTCCTTGATTGGAGTCATCCACGACTCCTGCTCTTGAGAAACAGTCATGATCCAGTCAATTTCCATTTCATCAATACTCGGGGCCGACAAGACTTCTATAGGAACCAATCCCAGTAATTGAGCTTCGCCAGTGCTTGAATACTTTGCGAGAGAATCTGCCTTCATATTGAGCTTCGCCAGTGCTTGAATACTTTGCGAGAGAATCTGCCTTCATATTCTCTTCTCGGGGTATTTGACTTATCGTATAATGATCGAAATCATCGAGAAGTTCCCAGGCTCTTGCCAAGTAAGCAGGCAGATTTCCTCCTTTAGTCTGGAATTCTTTCTTGACTTGGCATACAATAAGCTGGGACTCACTGAAGGTTTGCAACACTTTGATATTCAGTTCTTTAGCAATCTTCAAGCCGGCAATAAGAGCTTCATATTCTGCTTCATTATTTGTCAGAGTGAATTCCAATCTCAGTGCATAACACGATGATCTCCCTTCGGGGGTTTCGAGCACAACCTCGGCTCCAAAACAATAGTCATTTCTTGCGCCATCAACATATAATTTCCATCGGGTCGGGATGTCATCAGTAACTTCTTCCTCGCTGTCACCTTTATCTGTGTATTCTGCAATGAAATCTGCTAAAGTTTGTCCATTGATTGCTCTTCGGGGGTGGTAGGTGATATCATATTGGTTGAGTTCAATATTCCATTTCAGAAGACGACCCGAAGTCTCGGGGCGAAATAGGACTTGCTTTAGAGGCTGGTCAGTGAGGACTTTGATAGGATGAGCTTGAAAATATGGCCTCAACTTTCTGGAAGCTATCAGCAGGAAATAGGTGAGCTTTTCTAGCTTTGAATAATTCATCTCTGCCCCAATAAATCTCTTGCTGATGTAGTAGACTGGACGCTAAATTTTTGCATCTTCCCGTACTAAAGCCGCACTGAGAGCATGAGACGAAACTTCTAAATATATGAAAAGTTCTTCACCGCTGCTAGGCTTAGAAAGTATTGGAGGTGCTTCCATATGACGAATTAGTTCAACGAAAGCTTTCTGACATTCCGGAGTCCATTCAAAAAATTTCCTTCCTTTCTTTAGAGCGTCAAAGAATGGAATGCATTTATTCGTGGCTTTGGAAATGAACCGATTCAAAGCAGCAACTTTCCCATTAAGGCTCTGCAATTCCTTCTTTGCCCTAGGGGCCTTGAATTCTCTCAGAGCAGTGATTTAGGCAGGATTAGCTTCAATGCCCCTAGCACTCACAATGAAACCCAAGAATTTCCCGGACTCTACCCCGAATGAACATTTCAAAGGATTAAGTTTCATTCCATACTTCCGGAGGACTGCGAACATTTCTGCTAAGTAATCCATGTGGTCCACTGCCTTCTTTGATTTCACCAACATGTCATCAACGTAAACTTCCATAGTTTTTCTAATCTGTGGCTTGAACATAGCATTAACAAGTCTTTGGTAAGTTGCCCCCGCATTCTTCAGTCCAAAGGGCATGACTCTATAGCAGTAAAGACCGACATCAGTGATGAAGCTCGTGTCCTCCTGATCTAGCTCATGCATCATGATCTGGTTATATCCGGAGTAAGCATCCATGAAAGACAATAATTCATGCCTGGCTGTTCCATCCACCAACTGATCAATCCTGGGTAACGGGAAGCAGTCTTTGGAGCAGGCTTTGTTTAAATCTGAAAAGTCGATGCAAACTCTCCACTTTCCATCTTCTTTTTTAACTAGCACCGGATTAGAAACCCAATTTGCATAAGTGGACTCCCTAATGAAACCGTTCTCCATGAGCCGATCTACTTCTTCCTTTAATGCTGCTGACCTTTCTGGACCTTGGGTTCTTCTTTTCTGTTTCACGGGTGTAAATTTCGGATCAATATTCAGAGTGTATACTGCAATTTCTTGAGATATCGCACATATATCAGCATGACTCCAAGCGAATACATCTAGATTTTCTTTCAAGAATGATACCAAAATATTTTGAACCGTCACGCTAAGTTGAGAACCCACATTCAGCACTTTGTTCGGATCTTTCGAGTCAACGGGTACTGGCACCGTTACTTCTGCTGGCACCACTCTATTCTCCCATGTACTGGCTTTTCTGGGATCTATTTTCTTTCATGCGCCACTATGCTCGCCAACGCAGGGTCTACCCTGTAATTGCTACAAGGTTGGTTCTTTGATGCGGAGTGGATCCACCGCATCCTTTCCCATCTCTCTCTTCCTTGCTTTACGCAACTCTATCAAATAACATTCTCGCCCAGCATTCTGATCCCCTTTAATAACACCAACGCCATTATCCATGGGGAAATTCATAGTGAGGAACCACGGGGCGAGAATTGCCTTGAATGCTACAAGAGTTGGTCGGCCTAGGAAGGCATTGTAAGCAGAAAATCCGTCAATAATCACAAAAGTCTGCTTCCGAACCACCTTTTTCTGCCCCTCTCCTAGTTCAACAAACAAGTCAATAGTTCCAATTAGCTGCTTTGGTTCCTTAGTGAACCCAGCAATCTTTTGCGATGAAGCTTGAACATCAGCCATCGGAATCTTCATTTGGTCGAATGTCTTTTTGAAGAGGATATTGCAAGAGGCGCCGCAATCCACAAGCACCCTTCTTACGATAGCAGGCCTGATGCCTGCAGAGATGACCAAGGGATCCATGGTAGGAGCTTCAACACCCATAGAGTCCCTGGCCCTGAACACAATATCATCATTAAAAGTTCTTGGCTGCTTCAAAGGTGCAGCATCTTCCAACACAAAAACATTTTCTTCTGCTGGGGCGTATTTCAGAGCACGAGCATATCTTTCCATCTCGCCCCAGCTTCTGCCTGCCGGGTGAGGACCTCCCATGATCACATTAATAACAGGCCTCTCTGATTCATGCATGGTAGTCCTCTCACCCGAGCCAGATGGATGAGCAGGAAGTTGCTGGCCCTCAGCAGATGAAGTTGGATTGTTTCTATTTCTCTTAACATATTGTTGTAGCTTGTTTTCTCTCAACAATTCTTCAGTTAAACTTTCCAGAAGGCGACATTCGTTAGTATCATGACCGGGTTGATTATGAAACCAACAAAATCTCCCACTTTGAACAGCCTTTTCCCCAAGCTTTATCATAGGTGGTCTAGGATATTCTACGGTACCTTTGGTAGCGAAAAAGATGTTCTTCGGAGTATCATTTAAAGGAGTGAAATCTGAAGGCTTTGAGAAGCGAGGTTTCTTCATATCCTTTTGTTTCCTCCCACTGTTATTCTCCCTCTTTTGACTTCCGGATTCCTTTTTGGTAGGAGCAGCAGTATTATTCTTAACCTCTGTCAATGCCACTTTTGCCGGTGCATGAAGGCTCTCCAAGCGCATGAACTCGTCAGCTTTATTGTAGAATTTCTCAAGCGAGTTTGGTTCCTTCATCTTCAACCATTTCCCAAACTCACTCGATTTGTCGATAGCCCTCATTAAGTAGGTCAAGACCATTCGTGGCTCTGCATTATCCACTTCAGCCAAGGCTATGTTGAAGTGGTTCAAGAAAGATCTAATAGATTCCCCGAGATTCTGTTCCAGGCTGGACAGTGACATGATATCGTTTGCCTTTGAAGCATACAACCTGAATTGTTCTTTAAACTTCCGAGTTAAATCAGAGAACTAGTCTATGGATCGGACTGGTAGCTTTGTGAACCAAAGTAGAGCCACTCCTTACAGGTATACCAGAAAGTACCGGCATTTGATCTCATTCGATGCTCTAGCACTAGTCATGTGCCAGTCATACTTATATAGGAATTGGTTAGGGTTGCTTGTTCCCTTATAAGCCGGGATGGTGGGGGGAACAAACTTCCTTGGGAATTCCGCCTTTAGAATCCTTTTGGTGAATGGAGTTTTGCTTGGAGCGAACCCCCATTCCTTTTCATCTTCTTCCCTTTGCATACTTTCTTTCATAATCTGTCGAACCATGCCCGAAAGGTATTCCTCATCGTTTAAAGGCTCTGCGGGACAGACTTCAGCCATTTTCTCGGAAGTTTGTCTGGACAAACGTTCGCGGAGAGTAGGCTGCGGTCTTGATCCTCCAGCCTGGGGAGGTGATTCTTTGGTGGGGCTAGCTGCTCTTTGAGGAATATTCCTCTCTTCAGGGTTATGAACATCATCAGCAAGGTTTTCTTCATTATTCACTGGTTGACGGTTAGCTCCGAGCAAAGCATTCAACCTATCAAGCATTAAAGCGTTTTGGTCTTCCATCTGCTGGTATAACCCAGATACTGCAGCATCCAACTCTGCCCGTGTTATTCCAGCACTTGGAGCTGCTTGACTTGACGAAGGAGAAGTGGCAGTATTTTCATGGACATCACCGGGTCTAGTAGATCTGCGCTTTCTTCCAGGAGCCATAATCTTTGATAGACTTCTGGTTTTGAGAGACATTCTTTCAACAAACTTTTACGAACCAATGATGAAAACACCTGAGTTTGATATTCTCAGTGAAAGAACCAAAAATGTTAACGCTAAAATTGAACGCTAACACCCCGGTGTAAGTAGAGATAAAATGAAAGCACCACCCGTCAATACAGGAATTAGAAGTAGAAAAGTCATAGTAAAAACAGTAAAGAGACAACAGTTTTATAGTGGTTCGGCTTCAAGTTAAGCCTACGTCCACTTTAACCTCCTTTATTGCTGATTCAATTACAACTTATACAAAAATCTCCGATTACAACTCCACTTAGACAAACAGTTGGAACTTAGATGCAGGAGAATTCTTCAATTTCATGTTGAATGTATTAGATATCTTCTTGAAGTTCGTTGAAGTGTCTTTCGTGTTTGAAGTGTCGGATGAGTCGAGAAATCAGCAGAGTATAGGCGTTCCAGAAATGAGCCAAAAGGTCCTCTCTTTGGTGGTGTAGGCATGGTATTTATAGGAAATTTCTGGACAAGGCATAGGTCGTAAGCGACCTAGGGTAAGTCGTAAGTCATGAACGACCTAGGGGTTTGGTTGGCTGTGTTATAGGTCGTGGGCGACCTAGGGGTTAGGTTGTAAGTCATGAGCGACCTAAGGAGCATGGGTTACGGCTTAACAGGCTTGCACTAGGTCATTTGAACAAGTTGGTAGGTCGTGGCGACCTAGGGAGAAGCGACATAGAAGTTGGCTCAGTGGGCTTAGGTCGCGAGCGACCTAAGGAAGAGGTTGGATGCATGCGACCTTACTCTGTCTTAACTTGTTAGGTCGCTAGGTCGTATCTGTTAGCTCGCTCATGCTTTAGGTCGCTAGATCTCTCTATCTTTAAGTTACTAGGTCGCTCTTTGCTGTATGTCACTAGGTCGCTCTGTGCTGTAAGTTAATAGGTCGCTCTATCTTTAGATCGCTATGTCGCTCTTTGCTTTAAGTCACGAGGTCGCTCTATCTTTAGGTCGCTAGGTCGTCATTTGCTGTAGGTCAATAGGTTGCTCTATCTTTAGGTCGCTAGGTCGTATTTGCTGTAGGCCGTTGAGTCCTGTGCCCTTAGGTCGCTAGATTCTTTAAACTGTTAGGTCGCTAAGTCATGGAAAAAAGGGAGTTAATAATCGTTAGTCGATTAGTGTCCGAAAGCCTACTTTTTGCAAATAGTCGAATTAAGACTCGAGACCACCCTCATTGAGTTCAAAATGATGTTTGCGATCTTTTTGAATATAAACTTCGATATGTTTGGAGATAGTAGAATTTTGCTACTTTTTCACTTAGGGCTTTGGTTTTGTTTCAGCCCATTAGAACCAAGCTTCACCCCTCTTCTCTTCATTACTTCCTTTCTATTTCCTAATACTCAAGCTTTAGCAACAATGGAGAGAGGAATGAAAAATTAAAATCTAAGCCCTAGTTTCCATTTACAAATCAAGTTCTAGCTCCAAATCAATAGAAGAAGCTTTGGTAAGCCTCCTCTTCTTCTTCTCCAACTCATTCTCTTATCAATTTCAGAAATTTCTAAACCTAACTTAGGAAATGTTTCTCTTTTAAGCTTAGATTCAAGCTTGTTGGGTTGGAATTGAAGAGTGATTGCCCTTGCCATTGCTCTATAGCTTTTCCTCATTTGTTTTGGGTTTAAAGGTCAGATTTTTATCTCACATCTTAGTCTATAATTATCTTCGATTGTTAGGTATGAATTCCTAACACTTATTCTTGTGCAATTGATTTTGGTTTGGATTGATTTGGTGTATATTCCAATTTTTGGTGTTTTGAAATCAAAATCTATGAAAATCCTATTATGGATATTTGGACATTGATATTTGAGGCGTATCGAAGAGCCGTTAAGGCTGGGTTGTCCTCGTCCGATCGCTTCCGATATTCATTTGGCCATTTTTGGTTTAGGTTCAGGAAATGCTCTAAATTCCAGTTTCGGACGTTTGAATCTGGAATTTCAGACGTCTGAATTGGCTCGATTTCAAACAGAAAGGAAATAGGCTAAAAACACCTATTTCAGATGTTTGAAACATTTGGTTCAGACGTCTGAATTACGTTCTGGAAAACTTCTAATTTTCCAGATTCAGACGTCTAAACCACCTATTTCAGACGTCTGAATCTGCTGTGTTTTGTCTGCTTGCCTATTTTGTTTAAGAATTCCAATTTTATCGATTCGTGTTGATTCCGATTTGTTGCAATCATTTATTATTGACTTTGATGACATTTTCTTCGGGATTTTTGGGAATATCCATTTTGATGGATTCGGTATCGATTTCTTTGGATTTTATTCACGTCTTTGAATGTGAATTTTGATGATTGATTGTTCTATAATCATTTTTGTGATTTGTCACTTTAAAAATATAAAGATTTCAATCCTAGTAGTAAATATCAAAACTCTTTCATCAAAACGATTTCAACACTATTTTTATTACAAAGCTCGTTTCTTAAACCATTTTCCAATCTACTAGCATATAGAAACCTTTACCTCACTCGTATGAGAAATCTAATTAAATGACTTAGTAAAACAAGTGGTATGAAACGCTTGTGTTTACTTCGTAGGTTACTTCTTGGACTTCTTCGATTGAATCTCTTGTGACAATTTTTGTGTGGAAATCAACAATTTGTTCGTAAATATTTAAGTTAAGCTAGTGGTTATGGGACATGAAGCTAAACACATTTATTTACTAGCTTAGTGTAATTTACACTTATCGATCAATGATGATCAATTTGTGATTTAGACTAGCAATGTGCAATGTCTCTTTGTCTGCGAGGGAGACTAAACCCCGTTTTTAGTGGAGCTTCGGCTTGGTGGGGTAGCAACACATGGTCTTCAGACCGTTTTAGTGGAACTTCGGCTCAAAGGTCTTCGGACCGTTTTTGTGGAGCTTCGGCTCAAAGGTCTTCGGACCGTTTTTGTGGTGCTTCGGCTAAAGGTCTTCGGGCCATTTTTGTGGAGCTTCGGTTCAAAAATTAATGTTTAGCAACCATGGAATAGCATTCCATTTTGTGATACACGTGTTGGTGAGTTTTAATGCTCCCGTCTTGTGATAGGCCTCTTTCCCCCTTTTTGTGATTTTTGGATTTCTATTGATCATTTTTAGAATTTGTGTTTCACCAATTTTCGTGATTTTCAGTGATAAGCGTTATCAATATTTGTGTATTGGTGAACTTGTATGTCATTAACTTTTGTGGTTGGCATTGATATAATTGTCAATATTTATTGTTTGGTGAATAAAAAATAAAGAGTATGACATTCTTTTTGATCTTTGAGAAGATTCTTGTGATATTAATTAATCTCTGGTTGATTTTCAGTTGCATACTTATTACAGTATGACATTATGGTTATCATACGTTTTTGTCATATCTCTTATCCTATACCATTTTATTTAATATTTATAGCTAGACTGATCCGTTTATTATTTTGTTATTAAATAATACACGGGTCAGACCGAGATGTTACAGGTGCTTCTGTTTGACTCCTCGCCGGGGATTATTATTATCCTGACTTTTGGCTAACTACTTAGATTAGTAGTTTTTGGTTTATACATTTGAGATATAGACTCATTGATGTATACTTATTCTTTTGTGTAGCACTTGTAACTATTCTTTTGTGATATTGTGGATCTGGTTTGACCACTACTCTGATGTACACTTTTATGTGTAATATTCATATCTGTTTCCGCCTTTGAGATATGAACTTCCGTGACTGATTTGTGTTATGCTTATTTCTATATTTCTTTCTGAAGATATTATAGCCACTGTGTAGTATCTTTGAGTTTGCATCGGTATGTCGGATTTCCTCTTGAGATGAAAAGTTATATATACTATCTGGCATATCGATACTCGCACAAAGTAATTGTACAGATGGTCGCTCCACAACAGCCTTATTCTCCACGCTAGTTGACGACATTACTCCGTAGTGTTCTTGGCTAGCTTGGGTATAGAGGTGGGGCGTCACATGTGATATCCCAGAATTTTTGGCAATATCAATTTAATAATCTGTGTTCAAGTTCAGTAGATTTGATAGTATTGTTAATAATAAATTTGAATTTATTAAATATTTTTAATAAATATTTAAATGGGTAACTTTATCTTTTAAAAGCTAATTAAATTGTTCCCTATTTTATAATGTATGTTAACGCTAAAATTTGAACGTTAACACCCCGGTGTATGAGTTATAGTTGTGAAAGCACCACCCGATAATTTGGGAGCAGATTACAAGCAGATGATAGCGGAAAAGCAGTAAACAACAACAATTTTATAGTGGTTCGGCTTAATGGTATAGCTTACGTCCACTTTAAGTACTTTTATTGATGATCTCGTTACAAGCTGATACAATTCTTTCCAAGTACAATACACTTTGAATTACAAGTCACTTAGAACAAGTAGCTTAAACTTCAATGGAGATTAGAGTCTTCAAATCCATGTTGGATGTGTGTGATCTTTTCTCGAAGTTGTTTGTAGCGTTCTTCGTGTCTTGAGAGCTTTAAGTGTTGGATTGGTTTGGAATGCAGCAGAGTAATGGCGCTTGAAGAGAATGAGCAAAAGTCCTTTTTTAGTTGGAGTTAGGATCATATTTATAGGCATTTTTCAGAATAAGGTCGTAGGTCGTGACCGACCTAAGTAAGGTCGTAGGTCGTGACCGACCTAAGTAAGGTTGTAGTTGACCTGAAGAGCATTGGCCCCTCCTTCCTCACGCATGCTGATTTGCACAAGTACTAGGTCGTGAGCGACCTATCCCCCTGTGGCATTGCATAGTCTTCTATATTCTGGTGTTTAGGTCGTTAGCGACCTAACCTAAGTCGCGAGTACTTTCTTGCAACCATAGTTAATCTTAAGTCGCTGAGTCCCTTAGGTCGCGACCTTCCTTAGGTCGCGGAGCTCCTTAGGTCGGTGGATAGTTAAGTCGCGGAGTTCCATAGGTCGAGTCCATCTTCAGGTCGCACTCACTCTTAGGTCGCGACCTCCTTTAGGTTGTAGCTTTCTGTTAGGTCGCAACAGTCCTTAGGTTGCAACACTTTAGGTCGCAGCTACTCTTAGGTCGTTGGGTTCCGCTAGGTCGCGGCCTTCCTTAGGTCTGAGCACATAGTTAGGTCGTTTGAGTGCTATAGGTCGCGGAATTCTATAGGTCGGTGCTTCCCTTAGGTCGCAGATACTTTTAGGTCGCTTGATGAGTTAAGTTGCCATGCCATTCCTGTAGTTAGGTCGCTCCATGCCTTTAGGTTTTAGGTCGCTAATGAAGAGGAATTAACATTTGCCCCTCGAAGTACGTGCCTAGGTCGTAGGTCGCGTGCTTCGACCTGACTTAGCTAGGTCGTGAGCGACCTAACACTTGTGCCAATACGCGTGTCTATTTGTTTTCCCATATTTTCTTCATATAAAACTGTTAGGTCGCTACTTCTTCCTCATTTCATTGCTCTAACCTCCTACTGCCATTAACAATTCTCTGAGCTTCCAAAGGCGAATTCGACCCATCCAGTCACCGATTCACTTTCATCATTACGTCTCGTAAGTAAACCTGGTCTTCATCCCATCATAATCGCCGTTAAATCATGAATTCTCACTTTCTGACCTTAGCTCAACTCCATGTATCACGCTTTATCTCGAGTGATTGTTGCGATCGATTTTTTCGGTCGTTATTTGGTTGATTTAGGAAGTCATGGCAATGCGTTGAATTTATGATGGATTGAGGATTTTTTGGTTAGTTTTTGGAATGATCTGGTGGTATGAAGAGATGGTAAATTTCATGGAGAGGATGATGAATCTCTTCGGGTAGTTGATGGCGGGTTATTGGGTGTGGTGAAGCATTGCGTGGAGAGGAAGTTAGTGACCTAGCAGATTTGAACTACTTAAAATAATTCGCGATCTAACGATCCTTGCGACCTAAGGAATAGTTTCGACCTACACTAGGTCGCTGAACGACCTAATATTCATGTGACCTAAGACCTTGCATGAGTTAAGAGTTACTCGAGCTAAGAACTGCGCAACCTAACTTCCTTGCGACATAGGCTTTAGGTAGCGGCCGAGCTAACACTAGGACGAATTTGTAAAGCCTTATCCTTTACTTTGCACAGCGCGACCTAAGAAGGCTCCGACCTATGCTAGGTCGCTGGACGACCTAAGACTTGTGAAATCTTGAGACAACTTTGATTGAACTGTTTGAACTTTGAACTATATGGACTTGAATTCTGTTGCACTTTGTTTTAGGTTATCTCTAATGCTAATAACCTGTTAAACATAACATTTGCAGAAAACTGGGACGAATATACTGCCATTGACTGCCCACATCGAATGACAGATTAGTCGATAAAGAATAATCAATTTAAATGAACTGTGTGAATGAAATGCTGTGAACCAATGAATTCAAGTGAAGTGTTAAAGCAAAACTAAAATATCCAGTTAAAGCTGATTCGTTCGCATTAACACTACACTTGAGATCTATATTAACAAGTTCTGAAATCTCATAGTCGACTAATTGTCAACTAGTTTGATTTCAGTTATGTTTGCTTTCCTTTTCTTTTTTTTTTTAGTTCTGCACAACACTTCACACTTTTTAGGAAACGTGCACCTTCTCATCTGAACATCCAGTCGCTTATGTAGAATGATGTCTCAACAAGAAGAGATGATAGAACACGCTGAAGGGGTTTTCCCGATTGCTATTCCACTAGAGAATCCTCCGGAAAGAACTCCTACCCTTTTGAAACAGCGGGCGCTTAATCAATTATGCGTTCAATTTGGCATTGCCGAGGCAGAAGTTTTACTCCCTGGACCAAATGACTCTGCTGATAGACCACCTTACGGTTTTGTTGCCATTAATCGACAAATGTGCTTGAGTGGAGCAATTCCTCCTTTTAATGAATTTCTCCGGCAAATCCTCCTTCGACTGACGATCTCTCCTTTCCAGCTGCACCCCAATGGCTATGCTATTTTGATGGGATTGTGTGTTCTATTCAGGAGGACTCTTGACCGTCTTCCGAGTTTTGAGGAAATCTGTTACTTGTGCACTTTTGCGAAGAACAAGGACCATCCTTCAATTGTACTTGTAAGAGGTGCGAGGAACCGCAAACTTATTTTGGATTTGCCGGAGGGTGCACATGGTTTCCTGAATCAATACTTCTACATTCGTTGCCCCGTAGAATTTTACGCAGACTGGAGAGTAGGAAGTGAGATCTTTTTTCTCTTCTTTCTTTAATTTTATTCTAAGTTCTACCTGGTTCGTATTGCTAGATGCTGATTCCATTCCTTATTTTTACAGCACTTCCTCCTCCTTCTAGAGATTCCAGCCATAAGTCAGTTTTTGAAAGGCTAAGCACTGTGGCTGCTGAAGAAAGAAGCGCAAAATTTCTATTGACAGAAGAACTTCTTCATCAGTTTGAGCTTCTACATCCTTCTCGTTCCACTCAAATACATGAAGTTCCAACGGAGGTTCCTGATTCTCCGACGAACACTCCTGATGCCCCAGTCTCCACTAAAGAGCACTTGCAGGGAGGAACCTCTATAGAAACTTCACTAGTTAAGTGTTCAATTCCGAAAGATGTTGCGGGGCCATCTGACAAGTCTGTACTTGCCCCAGTTACTGAAGAGGAAGAACCCCCTCGATCTACTAGTGAAGGAGTTAAGAAAGCAAGCTCCAAAAAACAAGATGGCGATGATGTTTTTGAGGGGTTGAGCGATTTAATTGTGACATCTCAAGAACTTTTCAAAGATGATGTTTCTAAAACTATCTCTTCTGTAATCGAGGCGACATCTTCTTTACAACAAATGTCAACTCCTCCTACTCAAGTTATCACTACCTCTATTCCACAGAGTGGTTTGTAAATCGATGCGCGTAGTTTACACGTTACACGACACTTTGGATTTCTCATCACTTCTACGCACTTATCTTCTTGTACTTTAAAGATTTCTAAAGCTTATTATTTTTATTCCAGATTCTCCTATGGGGCGCAACGCTCGTACTATGATGATTTCCAGTGCTACGGGAGGCGTAGCCAGTATGATTACAGGCGTTACCTCCCGTCTTACAGAGAATCGGATGAAGAGAGGGCCATCAGGAAAGCCGACGAGAGACGAGCATATGAAGAACGTCACCGAAGGGAACAAGAAAGACATGACCCTCCCCACAGAGATGATGATACTCAAAAGAGAAAAGCTCACGATGAGAGAGGTAAAGGTCACATAGACGATTCTTCTAGCAAGCGGGCTAGACTTACCGAGGAAACAATGCCGACAGCTTCTGAACATGTTCCTGCTCAATCTCCTGCTCCCGTTCGCTCCGACATTCAAGCAATCATCAACCGGCCCGCATACCAAGTCGGGCAAGGTCCTCCCACTCTTCAAAGTCGATTTCCTCAGTGGTGCTTGAGAGGGGTTCGATTTGATCTCGACTTGGTTCCTCTCGACAAACCGGCTATGCTGCGAAATCTTGATACTGTCAGGACCGATATTGAAAGAATGTCGAACTGGCAAAAACTTGTCGACGAACTTCAGAGGGTTAACCGAGCCAATCTCGAGGCCATGCTCACAATGGAGAACGATAAGGCTGAGTGGCAGAAGACTCTCGAACAGCATGACGCCGAAATGAGAAGTATTGCTTCCTATAATGAAAAGTTGGAAGCGGAAGTAGAAAAGCTTAAGGAAGAATTAACTACTTCGTCTACTTCCTATTCTCAAAAGGAGAGCATACTTCAGCAACAAGTACGAGATGCGCATGCCAGTCAAAGGGCAGTCGAAGATAAGCTTGCATTCAAAGAGAAGGTCATAGAAGAGTATCGCGCTGAAGCTTCACAGCTGCGAGAACAGACTGGCTCTCAAAGCTTGGAGATAGAGTTGTTAAAAACTCAACTTGCTATGGCCGAAAAGGAGCGTGACGAGGCTGTTGCTGGTAAACTTGCGGCCGAAGAGGCCCATCAAGCAACCAAAGCTGACGTTAGCTCCACATTATTTGATTTCTATCTGCACAGCATTCTGGGGCGTGGCAGCCTTGCCTTTCTAGGCCCTAAATACGAAATTACATTAGCCGAAGTCTGGGAGGCAGCACTTGATATGCTAGGTGGTAAAGGTGCTGGCTACGCTGAGACAGCTCTTGAAGAGCATTATCTCGATGACGATGCTCGCGCCGCTCTTGCCAAGGGAAAAGAGCAACTTGCCAAGGTACGGGCCGGAATGGCGGAAGGGGAACGTTCTGAGAAAGAAATACCGCCTACCACTTCTGAACGTCCTTTAGTTTCTCCCGAAGTGGACATTACTGGTTCTAGTGCTCATTCGCCGCCTCCTATAAGAACCGGGGTAATCACCCCTACTGATGATGAGGCTTTGGAGGATATCGGGGCTCAGAATTATGAGATTGAACTTACGAAGCAAACATCTTCAAGTAATTTTGATATTGATCCGATTCAGGTGGATCGCTTGCTTACTCCTCAAAAGTTTGATGAACTTCTCGATTACTTCTTGAATCTCGACGAACCCATATCTCCCTTCTTTCGGGGAGATACTAATATTTTTAATTTCTCTTCTTTTGCAGTTGAAACGCCAAGTGTTGTGCAGACTTCACTTTCTCCGGTTATCCCTCCTCCGTCTCTTCAGGTGACTCCTCCTTCTGCTTCACAACCCGGGTCACAAGAGGAACAGATTGAGGCTCTTCATGGCTTGGATGACCCTATCGCTTCGCAAGAGCAGAAGGACGAGGGACTTGAAGGAGGTGAGATCTCTCCGGAGCGGACTCCCTCTGATGACGTAGTTTTGTCCGCTCTTGTTACTCCAGGGAGTGAGTCTTCTTCGAAGAGAAGAAAGAAGCACGGAACATCGAAGAGGAGGGGGAAGAAATTCATCGCTACTGAAGAGGAACCGGAAGTCGCACCGGTTGCACCTCCCTCTCCTTCTTCCCTTATGCCTATAGATAGACCTGAAAAACTAATCATTCGGCCAGGCAAAGGGTCCAAGGGTGGCAAGAAGAAATAAAGACTTTAGCTTTTAGCTTCTCGTCTTTTGCATGTATTGGTCGAGAATTGTGCGGGTATCGGCCCCCCGCTTTTCTTTTGTTAAAACTTGTACCTGTATATAAAGTAATGTTGAATAAAATGATTCCTCTTTCTTTGTACAAACTCCTGTTTGAATTTGAGAATGCATTTATTATTCATTTTTGCACAAGTTTATTTATATGACATTGCAGTGAGCTTGTGGTATGTTGTTTGAGCGTACTTTACCAATGTAGCTATACCATTTTGTATGTAACTATACCATGTTGCCCCCATACCATGAGCCTACTGCAATATCGTATACTTTGAGGGGACTTGCACTCTCATTTTCCGAAGAATAATTACTTCATTCCCGAAGAGAATTTTCGTAAAGTGCAACTTCCTTCATATAAGTTTTTACGCCTTGTCCTTTGAAGAAATCACTTTTTCCTTTTGCGTATGTATACATTTTGCCAAGTGAATTCTTTTATGTGGCGAAGCGGGCCTCTGAAGGGTACTTTAACTTTAATTCTTCCTTTGAAAGTTAAAGTATGCCCTTGATGAGGATTTTTTTTTTAAAAATAGAAATTTGTGCCTCTGAGGAAGGATTTTTTCACGTTTCAACACTTGGAAGTTTTATTTCAATCTTGGTGAAACGTGTTCCTCCAAAGAGTTGTGCCTTTGAAGAAAGCCTTTTCACGTTTCAACACTTGGAAGTTTTATTTCAATCTCGGTGAAACGTGGGCTTCTAAAGAGGTCTTTCCTTTTAATTGTGTCCCCGGGAGGGGGTTGTACCTCTAAGGAGGGATTTTTCACATTTCAACACTTGGAAGTTTTATTTCAATCTCGGTGAAACGTGTACCTCCAAAGAGTTGTGCCTTCGAAGAAAGCCTTTTCACGTTTCAACACTTGGAAGTTTTATTTCAATCTCAGTGAAACGTGGGCTTCTGAAGAGGTCTTTCCTTTTAATTGTGTCCCCGGGAGGGGGTTGTACCTCTAAGGAGGGATTTTTCACGTTTCAACACTTGGAAGTTTTATTTCAATCTCGGTGAAACGTGTACCTCCAAAGAGTTGTGCCTTCGAAGGAAGCTTTTTTACGTTTCAACACTTGGAAGTTTTATTTCAATCTCGGTGAAACGTGGGCTTCTGAAGAGGTCTTTCCTTTTAATTGTGTCCCCGGGAGGGGGTTGTACCTCTAAGGAGGGATTTTTCACGTTTCAACACTTGGAAGTTTTATTTCAATCTCGGTGAAACGTGTACCTCCAAAGAGTTGTGCCTTCGAAGAAAGCCTTTTTACGTTTCAACACTTGGAAGTTTTATTTCGATCTTGGTGAAATGTGGGCTTCCAGGAAGGTCTTTATTTTGTTTTGCATTTCAACTCTGGTGAAGTGGAATTCCGAAGAGCGGTCGTAACACTTCAACTCCTGGTGAAATGTGCCTCCGAAGAGGTCTTTATTTTGTTTGCATTTCAACTCTGGTGAAGTGAAATTCCGAAGAGCGGTCGTAACACTTCAACTCCTGGTGAAATGTGCCTCCGAAGAGGTCTTTATTTTGTTTGCATTTCAACTCTGGTGAAATGAAATTCCGAAGAGCGGTCGTAACACTTCAACTCCTGGTGAAATGTGCCTCAGAGAGGGTTTTCATCGCCTGGAAGTTACTCTCTCATGGTTGGAGGGTCATGACTCCTCCAATCTTTTTTGTTGAGTAGAGAACTTTCTTTTTTATGGCATATGACCCGTTAGAGGTCTTTATCCTCCGAAGAGTTGTGCCTCCGAAGAGGACTTGTGCTGCCAATGATGGCTTTGGTTGTTCCTCTGTCCACTTGCTTATGCCTTTTTCAATGACCCTCTGCTTCCTCTTTTTTTTTCCTTCTTTTTTTTTTTTAGCTTTCATTCCCTTTTCTCACAAGTAACTTGTTTAATCCAAGAAAGTGTGCTTCATTGTCAGGCAATTTCGTGAGAACGAGCATTAGCTTCTTAATTGGATGTTTGTTTGTTCAAACAATCTCAATTTATTAGCAAAGACCCGTTTCTGTCGAAATCATAGGCCGTTCAATTGAAGTACTTCCTATCTAGGATTTGAATTCGGGGTTTTTTTTTTTTAAATTTGGCGAGGATCACTTGGTCTTTTTATCTGCAAGCTTCACTTCCATTGTCTGCAAAAATTTAAATCGACATTTCAGTAATACATTCTATGTACTTTTTATATCGAAAATAAAGCAAACATGTAATAATAATAAGGAACACAAGATTTATAGTGGTTCGGCCAGGAAATTGAGCCTACATCCACTTTATATTCTTTCATTATTTACTTGCATCAGTTTTACAATTGCCTTCAATTACAAGAATCATACATTCATAACTCTTTTTACAATATTTCAACAAAATTTTCAAGTAAAGTATGGACGCAAATGATTGCTGTTCCATGCCCTTGGAATTTGATCTCCTTCAACAGTGGTGAGTTTGAATGAGCCGTCAAGAAGCTTCTGACCTATGACATATGGTCCTTCCCAATTTGGCCCAAACACACCTGTCGCTGTCATAATTCTCTTCAGGACTAGGTCTCCAATCTCAAAGCTGCGTTGGCGAACTTTGGAATTGAAATGTCTGGCTATTCTTTGCTGATGAGCTGCAATTCTAAGATTAGCCTCATCTCTTTTTTCATCAAGGAGATCTAGCGCTTCAAGCTGTAGCTTTTCGTTTTCTACTTGATTGAAATGGATTCTTCTGTGTGAAGGGACCTCTATTTCTACCGGAATCATTGCCTCTGACCCGTATGCCAATGAAAACGGGGTGTGCCCAGTCGCAGTTTTGTGAGTGGTTCTGTATGCCCATAGTGCCAGTGGTAGCTTATCAACCCAACCACCTTTTGCTCTTTCAAGTTGCTTCTTGATGGTTGACTTAATAATTTTGTTCACGACTTCCACTTGCCCGTTTACCTGCGGATGAGCCACTGCTGAGAAGCTTTTCCGGATTTTGAATCGCCTGCAAAAATCTTGGAATTCTTCACTTTCAAACTGAGTTCCGTTGTCTGTAATTATTTTTTGAGGCACACCGTATCTGCAAATGATGTTTTTAGTCACAAAACTTATCATCTTTTTTGAGGTGATAGTAGCCAGTGGTTCAGCTTCTGCCCACTTAGTAAAATAATCTACAGCAACAATGGCGTATTTAATTCCAGATTTGGCAGTTGGCAATGGTCCTACAAGGTCTATTCCCCATATTGCAAACGGCCATGGACTGACCATCTGTGTGAGTTCAGTGGAAGGAGTTCTAGGAATTTTGGCGAATCTTTGACATCTGTCACATTTTCGGGAATACTCTGCTGCATCTCGATTAATTTCTGGCCAAAAATATCCATATCGGAGAATTTTCTTTGCTAATGTTTGGCCACCTGAATGATCACCACATTCTCCTCCGTGTACCTCTGCTAGGATTGCTTTAGACTCTTCCCTGGATACACATCGAAGTAATGGCATTGAGAATCCCGTCTGTACAATCGGCCATCCTGGATTATGTATCGAGAGGCTTTTCTCAGTAACTTTTGTCGTTCTTTTGAGTTCCCTGGTAAGGATCCATTGAGCAGATATTCTGTTATCGGAGCCATCCATGATTCTTGCTCCTGAGACATGCTCATGACCCAATCAATGTCCATCTCATCAATGCTAGGAGTCGACAGGACCTCCACTGGAGTTAGCCCCAGAAATTGAGCTTCACCTGTGCTAGAATACTTTGCGAGGGAATCTGCTTTCGTGTTTTCCTCTCGAGGAATGTGACTTATCATGTAATGATCTAAATCACCCAGGAGCTCCCAAGCCTTTGACAAGTAGGCGGGCAAATTCCCCCCTTTTGCTTGGAATTCCTTTTTGACTTGGCATACAATAAGCTGAGAATCACTGAATATTTGTAACGCTCGGATGTTTAATTCTTTAGCAATCCTTAAGCCAGCGATAAGGGCTTCGTATTCTGCCTCATTGTTTGTCGAAGGAAATTCCAATCTTAGTGCATAGCATAATGATCGACCTTCAGGAGTCTCAAGTACAACTCCGGCTCCAGAACAGTAGTCGTTTCTCGCACCGTCGACATATAACTTCCACAGGATCGGGGAATTGTCGACAGTTTCTTCCTCACTGATACCCTTATCTGTAAATTCTGCAATGAAATCCGCTAAAGCTTGTCCATTGATTGCTTTCCGGGGATGATAAGTGATGTCATACTGACTGAGTTCAATATTCCACTTTAGAAGACGACCCGAAGTTTCAGGGCGAAACAGGACTTGCTTTAAAGGTTGGTCAGTGAGGACTCTGATAGGATGAGCTTGAAAATATTGCCTCAACTTCCTAGACGCAATTAGTAAGCAATAGGCGAGTTTTTCCAACTTAGAGTAATTCATCTCTTCCCCAGTGAGTCTTTTGCTGATATAGTAAACTGGATGTTGAATCCTTTTGTCTTCCCGTATCAGCGCTGCACTTAAAGCATGAGATGATACTGCCAAGTATATAAGAAGATCCTCGCCATCGCCAGGCCTAGAAAGTATTGGAGGCGTCTCCATATGGCGAATCAAATCATCGAAGGCTATTTGGCATTCGGGAGTCCAGTCGAAGTTTTTCTTTCCTTTCTTTAGGGCGTCAAAGAATGGGATGCATTTATCTGTGGCTTTGGAAATGAACCGACTCAAGGCGGCGACTTTTCCATTGAGACTTTGCAATTCCTTCTTTGTTCTAGGGGCTTTGACTTCTTTTAATGCAGTAATTTGAGCTGGACTGGCTTCAATGCCCCTAGCGCTCACGATGAAACCTAAAAACTTGCCGGATTCCACTCCAAATGAACATTTTAAAGGATTGAGCTTCATTCCGTATCTTCGGAGGACTGCGAACATGTCTGCTAAGTGTTCTATGTGATCCACCGCTTTCTTAGACTTTACTAACATGTCATCGACGTAGACTTCCATGGTCTTGCCCAGTTGCGGTTTGAACATAGCATTAACGAGTCTTTGGTATGTCGCCCCTGCATTCTTCAACCCGAAGGGCATAACTCTGTAGCAGTAAAGACCAGTGTCGGTGACAAAGCTCGTGTCCTCCTGGTCTGGCTCATGCATCATGATCTGGTTATATCCAGAGTAAGCATCCATAAAAGATAACAATTCGTGTCCCGCTGTTCCGTCTACCAGTTGGTCGATTCTGGGTAATGGGAAGCAGTCTTTGGGGCAGGCCTTGTTTAGATCTGAGAAATCGACGCATACTCTCCATTTTCCGTTGGCTTTCTTAACCAGCACTGGATTTGAAACCCAATTCAGATAGGTAGATTCTTTGATAAAATTATTCTCCATGAGTCGATCAACTTCTTCTTTTAATGCCGCTGACCTTTCTGGACCTTGAGTTCTCCTTTTCTGCTTCACGGGCGTAAATCTTGGGTCAATATTTAGAGCATGCACTGCAACTTCTGGGAATATTCCGCACATATCGGCATGAGTCCAAGCAAAAACATCCAGATTTGTCTTTAAAAAAGATATTAAGATATTTTGAATTGACGCTCAACACTTTGTTTGGGTCCTTTGGGTCAACAGGTATTGGTATTGTCGTTTCCACGGGTACCACTCTATTTTCCCCTGCACTGACTTTTCTAGGGTCCATCTCTTTCCTTGCTCCGCTGTGCTCGCCAGTGCAGGGTCCGCCCTGTAATTGCTACAAAGCTGGTTCTTTGATGCGGACTGGGGCTGCCGCATTCTTTCCCATTTCTCTTTTTCTGGTTTCTCGTAACTCTGTCAGATAGCACTCTCGCCCAGCATTTTGATCACCTTTTATAACTCCTACTCCATTGTCTGTAGGGAATTTAATAGTGAGGCACCACGGGGCCAGAACGGCTTTGAACGCTGCCAGAGTTGGACGACCAAGGAAAGCATTGTAAGCAGAAAATTCGTCGACAATCACAAAAGTTTGCTTGCGGACCACTTTTCTCTCTCCTTCTCCAAGTTCCACAAACAAATCAATGGTCCCTACCGGCTGCTTTGGCTCCCCAGTGAAACCAGCTATTTTCTGCGATGAGGCTTGCACATCAGCCATAGGGATCTTCATTTGATCGAATGTTTTCTTAAAGAGAATACTGCAGGATGCGCCACAATCAATGAGAACTCTTCTGACAATAGCTGGCCCGATACCAGCCGAGATGACTAGAGGATCCAAGGTTGGAGCTTCAATACCTGCGGAATCCCTAGCTCTGAACACAATATCATCATCGAAAGTTCTTTGTTGCTTCAAGGGCGTAGAACCTTCCAAAACAAATACATCTTCCTCGGTTGGTACATAGTTTAGAGCTCGGGTATACCTTTCCATCTCACCCCAGCTTCTACCTGCTGGGTGAGGTCCTCCTGTAATGACATTAATAATGGGCCTTCCAGAATCATGCCCTGCAGCCTTCTCAATCATCCTAGGCTGTTGAGTAGGAGCCTGTTGCCCCTGACTAGATGAAGCAGGATTGTTGCTATTCTTTTTTACAAATTGCTGCAGTTTGTTTTCCCTTAGCAACTCTTCAATCAGATTTTTCAACTGACGGCATTCGTCGGCTTCGTGACCGGGTTGATTATGGAAGCGACAGAACTTCCCACTTTGTATAGCTTTTTTCCCGGTCCTTAGAGGAGGAGGTTTAGGAAAGTCAACGGAATCTTTAATGGCAAGGTAGATACGCTCCGGCGTATCTGATAAAGGAGTATACTCTGATGGCTTGAAGGATCGGGGCTTCTTCAGATTACTCTGCTTCTTCCCATTGTTATTTTCCCTTTTTTGCCCTACAGATTCATTCTTGCGTGGAGCAACAGTGTTATCTTCAGCTTTTTCCAACACTGCCTTTACCGGTACGGGACGGCTTTCTAAGCGTATGAATTCATCTGCTTTTTTATAGAATTTTTCAAGGGAATTTGGTTCCTTCATGTTTAGCCATTTCCCAAATTCGCTCGACTTGTCAATACCCTTCATCAGATAAGTCAATATCATTCGTGGTTCTGCATTGTCCACCTCAGCTAACGCTATATTAAAGCGGTTCAAGAAGGATCTGATAGTCTCTCCTGGATTCTGTTCCAAACTTGACAGTGACATGATATCCTTGGCTTTTGAGGCATATAGTCTGAACTGCTCCTTGAACTTCCGGGTTAAGTCAGAAAACTGATCGATAGATCGGACTGGCAGCTTGGTGAACCATAGCAGAGCTACGCCTTCGAGATACACAGGGAAATATCGGCACTTTATTTCATCAGAGGCTCTGGCACCTGTCATGTGCCAATCATATTTGTATAGGAATTCGTTCGGATCACTTGTCCCTCTGTAAGCTGGAATGGTTGGAGGGACAAACTTCCTTGGGAATTCAGCCTTTAAGATTTTCTCAGTAAATGGAGTCTTACTTAGGGCGAAACCCCATTCTTTCTCGTCTTCAACCCTTTGCATACTCTCCTTCATGATTTGTCGGACCATTCCAGAAAGATACTCCTCATCATGTCGGGTTCTAGATCCATCAACCTCCGAAAGTGTTTGTGCAAAGGGGCTAGCAGCCTTTTCAGGAGCATTTCTTTCTTCAGCATCATTAAGGCTGCCAGCAAAATTCCTCTCATTACCTGCTGGTTGACGGTTTGCCCCAAGCAAATCGTTCAACCTATTTAGAATTAGGGCATTCTGGGTATTTTGAGCCTCGAGTTGTGCATTTTGGGCATTGATCTGTTGATTCAGCCCTAAAATTGCAGCATCCAGCTCTGCCTTTGTAACTCCGACAGCTGGAGTGGCTTGATTCGACATAGGGGAAGCGGAGGTTCCCTCTTGAATATTCCCAGATCTAACAGATCTACTCTTCCTTCCAGGAGCCATAATCTCGGATAGACTTCTGGTTTTCAAGGAAATTCTCTCTACAAACCTTTGTGAAGCAATGATGATAACTCGCCTGAGTTCAGTTCTCAGTGAAAGCACCAAAAATGTTAACGCTAAAATTTGAACGTTAACACCCCGGTGTATGAGTTATAG
Organism: Allium cepa; assembly: GCA_030765085.1. Taxonomy (NCBI): domain Eukaryota; kingdom Viridiplantae; phylum Streptophyta; class Magnoliopsida; order Asparagales; family Amaryllidaceae; genus Allium; species Allium cepa. The sequence goes on from CM060929.1 coordinate 34,613,512, forward strand.
TTGTGAAAGCACCACCCGATAATTTGGGAGCAGATTACAAGCAGATGATAGCGGAAAAGCAGTAAACAACAACAATTTTATAGTGGTTCGGCTTAATGGTATAGCTTACGTCCACTTTAAGTACTTTTATTGATGATCTCGTTACAAGATGATACAATTCTTTCCAAGTACAATACACTTTGAATTACAAGTCACTTAGAACAAGTAGCTTAAACTTCAATGGAGATTAGAGTCTTCAAATCCATGTTGGATGTGTGTGATCTTTTCTCGAAGTTGTTTGTAGCGTTCTTCGTGTCTTGAGAGCTTTAAGTGTTGGATTGGTTTGGAATGCAGCAGAGTAACGGCGCTTGAAGAGAATGAGCAAAAGTCCTTTTTTAGTTGGAGTTAGGATCATATTTATAGGCATTTTTCAGAATAAGGTCGTAGGTCGTGACCGACCTAAGTAAGGTCGTAGGTCGTGACCGACCTAAGTAAGGTTGTAGTTGACCTGAAGAGCATTGGCCCCTCCTTCCTCACGCATGCTGATTTGCACAAGTACTAGGTCGTGAGCGACCTATCCCCCTGTAGCATTGCATAGTCTTCTATATTCTGGTGTTTAGGTCGTTAGCGACCTAACCTAAGTCGCGAGTACTTTCTTGCAGCCATAGTTAATCTTAAGTCGCTGAGTCCCTTAGGTCGCGACCTTCCTTAGGTCGCGGAGCTCCTTAGGTCGGTGGATAGTTAAGTCGCGGAGTTCCATAAGTCGAGTCCATCTTCAGGTCGCACTCACTCTTAGGTCGCGACCTCCTTTAGGTTGTAGCTTTCTGTTAGGTCGCAACAGTCCTTAGGTTGCAACACTTTAGGTCGCAGCTACTCTTAGGTCGCTGGGTTCCGCTAGGTCGCGGCCTTCCTTAGGTCTGAGCACATAGTTAGGTCGTTTGAGTGCTATAGGTCGCGGAATTCTATAGGTCGATGCTTCCCTTAGGTCGCAGATACTTTTAGGTCGCTTGATGAGTTAAGTTGCCATGCCATTCCTGTAGTTAGGTCGCTCCATGCCTTTAGGTTTTAGGTCGCTAATGAAGAGGAATTAACAATGTATATATACACTTGTATATATTTTAAATAGGTAAGCTTTGTTTTAAATTTAACTAATAAAATTTTATGTTTTCAAATTCTAGTACACATTTTAGTGATTTGGAAGCTGTGGTTTATTTAATATTAAGCTTTTCAAAGTTATTTAAATAACTATATGGTTTTAAATACTTAAGATAAATGTTTAATAGTTTAAAACTTATTCTAACTTAAGTTTAAATTCAGAATTTATTGACAAAAAGATTTGTTCTATTTTCTTCTAAATGTAGCTTGATAAATAATAAAAATACACATATTTAAGTAAGAATCAATATAAGAAGTAAAAATAAAATGCACCCAAACTAAACTTATAAAATTAATAGAATAAATACATGTACATGTAAAGATGCAAGATAATAAGTATTTAAGTTAGAAATAGAAATACATACATATAAGATAAATTCTATAATATTAAATAACACATTTAGCTAAAATCTAACCACATAATAATTATAGAAATTCATTTATATTACAAAGTATATTCATGTACAACAAATAAAAACAAAAATATAATACATTCAAGTTGTGAACAAGCTGTGAGACAAAGCAAAAGAACAGAAATACATATTCAGTTATGTGAATTGGATAAGTATAAATACATTCATGAACAAGACAACAATATAAGTATCCATGTAAAAAAATTAAAGATAAGTATGAGGCTTGAGATGGAAGATAGAATATTCAACTGGATTGGTATGTAGACTAAATGGGACATAGTAATTAATGCTAGCCAACAATATTTAACTATCAGCCACCAATGACGTTTTCTTTTTCGTAGCCCTAATTTTTGTAAGGGTGAGATTTCGATTCGTTCTTCCTCTTGGTGCGATCGAGCGTTATAAGCTCTTGAGGGGAGGTAGAGGAGACATAGACGTGGTGATGGCCAGAATTTTAGCGTCTCTGGTGGACGAGGTGGCGAGGACGGTGAACTTCCAGGTTTTTGGAATTTGGGTTGTCTGTGTTGCCAGGTTTGTGACTCGAACCCTCGTTTTTGATTTCGAGTTGGAAATGTCGTGTTGATGCTTGCGGGGGGGGGGGGGGGGGGGATGGGGGTGTTTGGGTGATGGATGGTGTGGAAGGATCATCGATGATGACCAGCGGCGACCATCGGCGCCGTGCATATGCACGGTGCACTGTGTTGTGCCTGGAGGAGTTTGTTGAAGCAGGGGGTACTCGAGTCTTTAAGGAATTGACTCGAGGAAACTTCACGTCGAACTCGAAGCACGATCGAATTTGACTCGAAGTAACGAGCTTTGCCTCATGTTGATATTTGTTACTGTAACCTGTTTTCCCTGTTTAAATTTTAAAGTAAATCTAAAGCTAAGCTCAAGTGGAAAGCAAAGATTAAAATGAGATTTAAACCCAAGATTAATCTGGTTCAAGTTAGTTTTGAACTTTAATTTAAAATAAATAAATTTTTTATTTAAATTGTTGTAACTACTTATAAAGAGAAAAGCTTAAGTAGTTGAAATATAATTACTTTGCATAATTAATCAAGGGATTAATTTAAAACAAATTAATTAAGGAGTAATTAATTTATTTGATGGAATAATTTAAGGAAGTTAATTACTGAATGGTATTAATCAGGGGTGATTAATAACTGTGATTTAATTGAGATTAATTACTTAAGGTAATTGATTTAAAGGGTAATTAATTAAGATGAATTAGAAATCATTTATAAATATAATTAAAATGATGAATTTAAGAATTGATCAATTAAGATAAATTAACCAATAATAAGTAATTAAAGAGAAATTAATTAGTGTAATTAAAGGTTTAAGTAATTAATTATAGTAAATCAATTTAATAAGAAATTAGAGGTTAATTTATGTATTTAGTTAAGGTTAATTAATTTGTGAAAATAAATTAAAGGTTAATAACAAGGATGTAAGAGTGATTAATTTAATTGAATAATTGGATGACGAGAAACTAATTGATGGACAATAAATTAATAGATATATAAGCAGGATTTAAAATGGTAAAGTAATTAATTTAATTTACTTTAAATTAATTAGAGATGATATAATTAATTTAATTCATTTTAAATTAATTATAGCTGATATGATTGCTTATATATGGATTAATGATATTGTGTACTTTGAATGGGTTGAGATCTCAAATATGAGATTAATGAATGCTATGTGATAGGTATGCTCTGATTTAAGTATGATGATAATATGGATTATCTGTTGTGATGATAATATAGATTATCTGTTTATGTTGATGTTGACTATCTATTATGATACTGTGAATTATCTATCTGTGTGTATATGGATAATTGAATTGAATTGTTTTAAACTTTAAACAACTTGGCCTTAAAAGACACGTTTTGGATTTCGATTAGACCAGGATCGAGTTTCCATATTTGGACATCCGAAAACCACATCGATCCAAATTTAACGTTAGATCGTGAATTCTCAAGTGAATATTCAGAGTGCAAGGGTTATCGTCGTTAACTCTGAGGGTGATTCCAAAATGAGTGTAACGAGATAATGCCTTCGGTTTCCTTCGAACCCGTAACGAACTTGTATGGATTGAATGCTTTCAGAACATAGTCAGGTGGGCGATGAGCATTCTAAGAGATATGTTCTCTGAAGGTAATCGCAGCCTCAAGCCTCATCAACCGGGAATGGCTAAAACAGGGGAGGTGCAGCAAGGTTAGGTGGGTCATGCCCAAGCAGGACAAGATTTTCCCCTGTCTAGATGTCCCTTTTTATTCGGCTGTGTGGACAGTTGTGAGCTCAATTGTAGGGGTTGTCTTGTTCGAGACTGTTCAGCAAGGAATGGTTCGGGCCTTGTGTTGCAGGGGAGCGGGCGTACTCCTCGGTACGTTGATCTAGGCCACGTATTGTGACGGGCGATACCCCAGTAGCCCTGCCATTGTATGGAATCCACAATCCAATAATTGCCAACGATTTTGATTGTATTACCAACTTTTGTGGCTAGTAGCTGGAATTTAATAATGTAACAATTTCGGCTATTTCATATTTACTTGAAAACCCTAGACACTATTATAATATCACAGAATTTCCTATTAAATGATTTGGTTAGCGTAAGGTAAAAACTTACCATGTTTATTCGTGGGAAGTCGTACGTGATACCTTTTGTTTTCAAATGTTTTTCAAAGTTAAGCAACTTTAACCTGTTACTCATACCAGACCCATGTCTGACCCGGAGTTTATTTCTGTTTTTCATAAACTCTCGGGTACTCAAATTTTTACGAGTAGCCAAGAGATTCAGTTTAGCTTTGAAGAGTTTTGGAGGAGCAATGGAGCAGGAGGCTTCAGCGTTGTAGATATATATAGTTTCCCCTGTGTTGGTATCTCTGTGTTGTATTGTATATTGAATTGTATAACTAGATAGGTGTTTATAACTATCTAGTATGTGATGTATTATCTGTGTAACTCTGATTGATGTTGTATATTATGTAATACTTATGTGATTAATATAATTTATTTGTTCTGCTGTGAGATTCTGATGTTGTTGTTCTTTCTTCTCTATCTCTTCTATTCTCTATCCCTTTATTTCTTTAAGATGAAACGGATTTCTGTGGTCATAAATCCGAGTCGTCATAGTTGGTATCAGGCGCTAGGTTGAGTGAATACCTAGGCTCATGGGTGATTTCTTTCTTGAGAGAGCGTATTTGTAATTTTGTGTATACACACACACACACACACACACACACACACCCCTATTTGTTGGGTTACCTGTCCGGGTTATCCAATATAAGTTATAAGGGTAGATAGGGTAGCGGTGTGTGTAACACGACTACCAATGGTTGGAGTTTGAATATTTGAGCTTGGAGGTGTATCTGATGAGACTGTAGACCCAATACCGTCTCGAGTGAGCTTTGCAGCGATGAAAGATTTCATCAATCTCCGAAGGAAACCTGTTAAGGTTCGGAGTTCATTTTTGAAACGTATGTTTCGATGAGCTAGAGTTTGGCCCTATCGGTTTGGCATGGGCAAGTCCGGATATCTTACCTCAGGATGTAGTAGCTGTGTGATGAGACACAATGACTATGGAAGTCTCTGAAGATGTTTCTTTGAAATCAGTTAAGGAAGTGTATCCGCTTCGGTGTTGGGGCTGAGTTCAGTAGAATGTTTCTGTTGGTTTGAGGTCCGAGTTTCTCGAAGAGCTTGGGATAGGAAGTCTTGGCATCTGAGTCAGCAGTGCGGCTCGGAGTGTTCTTTGTGCTGTCAAGGAGATCTTCTATCTTGGCAGTTTTTCTTGAAGAAATTTCAGGAGCAGCAGAGTGATTCCATTTCTTTGATGGATTGGCTATGTAACGACCCAACTTCCACACTCCAGAAAGCTGTATCGTTAAGAAGAAAGAAAGGGATAGAAAAGAGAAAAGAAAGAAAAGAAAGAACATACAACATCAGAATCTCACAGCGGAATCGAATAAATTATAATATATCACATAAAACATTACATAGTATCATATACATCAGAGTTAAACAATTAATACAACACAAACTAGACAGTCATAAACATCTGTCTAGCAATTACAATTCAAGTACATCAGAGAAACAGACTTAACTCAAACATAGCGGAACCACTAAATATGTCTACACGCTGAAGCCTCCTGCTCCATTGTCTCCTCCAGCAAAGCAATCCTGAAACACTTGACTACTCATACGTAATATGAGTACCCAAGAGTTTAATAAAACAGAAAATAAACACTCAGGTCAGACAGGGGTCTGGTTGAGTAAACGGGAATAAAAGTTGCTTAACTTTAGAAAATCCTTTGAAAATAAAAGGTATCACGTAAGACTTCCCACACATAAACATGGAAAAGTTTTTACCTTACGCTAACCAAAACTTTTGATAGGAAATCCAGTGATATTATAATAGTGTCTAGGGTTTTCAAAATAAAATACAGAAATAGCTGGAATGCTTATATCTCACGTTCCAACATAGTTGGGCACAATCAAAACCGTACAGGCACTTATTGGATTATGGATTCCATCAATGGCAGGGCTACTAGGGTACCGCCTGTCACAGTACGTGGCCTAGATCAACGTACCGAGGATTACTCCCAATCCCCTGCTACACAAGGCCGGACCCATTCATTACCGAATAGTTCTGAACAAGACAACCCCACAGTTGGCGCGCGATTCCAACTGCCCACACAGCCGAATAAAAAGGGACCTCTAGACAAGGGAAAATCTTGCTCTCAAGTGGGTGCTACCCACGAAGCCTTGGTGCACCTCCCCTGTTTTAGCCATTCCCGGTTGATGAGGCTTGAGGTTACGATTACCTTTATAGGACATATCAAATCTTAGAATGCTCATCGTCCACCTGACGATGTTCTGAAAGCATTCAATCCATACAAGTTCGTTCCGGGTTCGAACGAAACCGAAGGCATTATCTCGTTACACTCGTATTGGAATCGCCCTCAGAGTTAACGACGATAACCCTTGCACTCTAAATCACCATCTCGAACCTATAAGTACTATTCCGTCAAACTCATTACGGAATCACCCACAGAGTTATACTGACGTATAGCCCTAACATCTCGAGTCTTCACTTGCTCCACTTGGATTAACGACCTAACGTTTAATTGGAATCGATGTGGTTTTCGGATATCTAAATATAGAAACCCAATCCCGGTCTCATCGAAACCAAATGCCATCTTAATGTCCAGGTTGTACTTAAGGGTTTTAAACAATTAACTTATTTCATTATTATCTAATTCACACAGATAGATAAACTATATATCACAATAGATAATCATATTCATAACATAAACAGATAATCTGTATCATCCATAAACAGATAATCATCACAACCAAATAATCCATCACAAACCATCATACTTAAACCAAGCATTCATATCATACAGATACAGCTCATCTCAATACTGAGATCACAACCATTCAATCAATGACATCCACAAGCAAAGATTTACTAACCAACAATTATAATTAATTTAAAATGAATTAAATTAATTACAACCATCTCTAATTAATTTAAATTAAATTAAATTAATTACTCATTTAAATCCTGCTTAACATCCATTAATTAATTAACCTAGTTAATCAATTATCCACTAAATATTAACTTGATTAAACAACTTTGATTAATCATTCACTAATTACAATGAGTAATTAGTCTTTAATTAATTAATTTCATAAATTAATTAACCTTAATCATAAGTAATTAACATTTAATTACTTCATTTATTAATTAATTATATTTATTCTTAATTAATTACAACTAATTAATCACTTATTTAATTAATTATTACTTAATTAAACCATCCTTAATTACATCATTAATTATAATAATTAATGATCTCTAATATTTAAATGAATTAAAATTTATTTACATTTAGAAATTAATCTAATTATTAATCACCTTGATTTATATTAAATTAAGTAATTAACTATCTTTAATTACTCATTAACCAATAATTAATCATTAATTAATTCCTTAATTAATTCCAAAAGTAATTATCCAAATTACTAATTACATTCCAGTAATTATCATTATTACTTCTCTAAGTAATCCTGCTCCATTAATTACATTTAGTAATTACACTTAAATCATCAAATGATTTATTCAAATTAATTAAACTAAATTAATTAACTTAATTAAATCACAATATTAAAATTAATTACAATAAGTAATTAAATCCTTAATTACTTTAACAATTAATTATATTCAATTAATTAATCTAGTTAATTATCAAAATTAATTACATTAATTAATTACTAAATTATCCCTAGATAATTATCACCAATTATTAATTAACAACATTTCCATAATTACATACTTAAGAAAATTTGAGTTAGATTAATTATCAATAAATCCTTTCTACTTAATATTAATCTAAATCATTATTCAAAAATCAAATAATTAAGTAAATCCTTAATTATTTTAAATATTTTCAAAAAAAAATTTAGATTACTTATCAAATGACTCATTTAAATTCAAAATTTATTAAAACAATACATTTCTAAAAATTAAATTCAAATTCCCATTTATTTAAAGATTCAAATGTTTAATTACTTAAACATTAATTCCAAAAATAATTATAAACCTTAAAATAAAAATGAATGTTTAAACAACATTCATTGCTTAAATATAAAGAAAGATTTAAAACTAAATTACTTGATAAATTAAACTTTGAAAATAAATTGATTATTTTCAACTCTCAAATTTAAATCAAACACTTCATATTTTACTTCAAATACTTCCAAATACTAAAGGAACTAAATTCTTTCAAGTTTAAACTTATTTGAAATGAAATTTCATTTTCAAATTGACTTTTAAACATTTGAATATGTTCATTCATTTTTAAATTTAAAAACTGTTTTGAAATTAAAACTGGGTTTCAAAGAAACCTGGAAATAGTTTTTAAATTGAATTCAAACTGTGTTTAAAACTTGCTTAAAACATTCAAATCTGTTCAAAAATTTAAAACATACAAAACTTGTTTGAATCAAAAATCTGGGTTTAAAAGAATAAACCTGAAAACTGTCTTAGACTTGATTTTAAACTGAAATTAAATCTTGTTTAAATTTAAGATTTTCATTTTTTTTTAAAGCTTTGATTTTAAACTACACTTGAATTCAGTTTCAACTCATACTTGAATCAAGTTGCAAAATGAATTTATTCAAAACTGCAAAACTACAGATTCTAAAACCTGCAACTATTTTAATATTGATTTAAAACCAAATTTGAAACTTGTTTAAATTTAAATTATTTCATTTTTTAAAAACTTTGAATTTCAAACTCTATTTGAATTCAGTTTTAACTTGCATCTAAATCAAATTACAACTTAAAATATGAATTCATTCAAAATTCTTAAAAACTGCAAACTCTCTGTTTAAAACCTGTAGCCAACCTACCCGAGACACTCAACCATTTACTTCGAGTTCCCATCCCTGTTTCTTCGAGTCACAAACACAAAAGCTCTAGGATTACCCGAGTCAAAGAAACCCTGCACATCTGAAGTTCACCAGAACTTTAACCTGAAATGTGCACATGCACTGTCACCTTGGCCAACTCCAGCTACGCTAACTCATCCCTACAAGTCACTTACCATCCCCTAACAGAGATACAATCCCCTAATCTCCCCTGCAACTCACATTTTCAAAATTTCAGGTTGATCAAACAACCTGAAACACAACCACAAACTCTATCAACCTGGAGAACCCAATATCATCTCCTTCCCTTCTGATCATTTATCACCTAATTCCATCATTTCTCTCATTAACACTCCATTAACCTGAAGCACCTTAACACCTAACAGTTACTATCCTGACAGTCAAAACGCAAAATTCTAATTCTCTTCAAAACAGAATTGCAAATCCCACATTTACTTTAAAAGCGGGTTTTTGTTTCAGAAATCATGATTTCATTCATGTATTTAGGTTATAAACTTGTCTCAATGATTTAAGAAGTTAAGATTTCTTGATTTGAATTTTTTTTTATGTTAAATGTCCTTCACAGTTTACAGTGAAAACAAATTTTTTTAAATTTAATCTTAATTATGATTTATAAGCCTAATCTATACTAACCAACATCTCTCAATTTCATAACACATACAACAGAGAATCAATTCAAGAATCTAAAAACAGAATCAGTTAATAAAATACCTGTAACCATATAATGTATTTGTATATATGTAATCTCACAGAATATTCATCACAATAGAAACCATCCAAGCAAACTTAGTTCAAATTTATACACATGCAATAGAAAATTCTAAATACTTTTCAATTGTGAGCTTACTCACCAAACATAAAAATAAAGGTACTGTAGTTTGAATTTTCTTAGAAACAATATGCATTAGTCTTTGTTTCTAATTCTTGTTTAAGCATCTAATTTAACAGAGAATCTGTTTTTAAAAATAAAGGTTTACTCACCTTATAAAATTTGAAGAATGCAGAAAACAATTTGATGCAGAGCACAAGCTTAGATAGATTCCATTTTCCAGAAATGCATATTGAAATGCATGTTGATCCTGACTTGTATTTTGAAGTTAAAGTTGCTTTACATGTTGAAGATGCTTGCAGATGATAATGCATGCAGACCCTTCTTATTGCTCAGATTTGCAGATTTTAACTTATAGATATGAAATTGTTGAAAAATAGTATGCAGACTTGATTGAAGTTTGAAGATTGGTTTTCTGGATTTGATTTGTTATTTGCAGATTTCAACATGCTTTTGTTTTGAGGGGTTTTGATTTACTGAAATATGATTCAGGTTTTCAATTTTGAAGAGAATGTTTTTAACAAAATGCTTAAGCTATGTTTTATTTTCAATATAATTAAAATTCAAAAATGAATTTACTTGACACTTGTTGTATTAATTTGTTAGGTGATTACAAGTGTCTCTTTAAGTTTTAAGATTTTAACACATATACATATTTCAATATTTAAAAGAGAATTCCTAAATTTATATATGTATTTGAATTATCTTAAGCCATTTCAAATTTATTTAAGCATATTTTCAAATGTTTTATTAACATTAGCTTTTAAATACATACATATACACTTCTTTATAAAACTATACATTTTAAATGTTTGTTTAATTATTTTTCAAAATAAAATTCTTTATAAAACAAAATTTCAAAAGAAAAGATTTTTAAAAGAAGAAAGATGTTGAGTTTATCTTATTCAAGAAAAACAATTTTTAAAATAAACAAAATAAAATAAACTTTTATTATAAAACAACATTTAAACTATATTTATTTTTATAAACAAAATAAATGCTCACCTACATCTATGGAAATTATAAGAAAGATTTTTAAAACAAACTTTTGAAAAGTTTACAATTTAAATCAAATTAAATCAATTTACAATTTGTACAATTATATATAAATTAGAAAATATCCTTTATTTAATATAAATTAAAATTAAAACCAAATCCTCTATTTACAATGTATAAACATTTATACATTATAAATAAAATATTTTTAAATCAATTTAGAAAGATAAATTTACTACTTAAATATTTTTAACTTTGAAAAGAATATCATTAAACAAACTAAATAATTATAATTTTCAAAAGAAAATTCCAGCTTGAATTAATTTATTAAATCAACATTTCACATTTTAAAATAATTATTAAAGAAATTATTAAATAATTATTGCCTAAATTTCCGGGACATCACATTCCTCCCCCCTTAAAAGAATTTCGTCCCCGAAATTTAAAAGCAAAGGTAATTTAATAATCCCATACAGATTTTAAATTTTAAAGAGCAAACATATGCTATCAATCAAATACTAACAACCATAGCAACCAATTCAAACAAACAATTCCAATTATCCAGACAAAATTCTGGATAGAATTTCCTAGAGTTTCCTAAGTACAAACACCGGGACACTCGCCCTAAACTAGCTACACCACTTAGATCTAGAGCTCCTATACATCTAGACCTACAAATCTAAACAGAATACAGGACTACAGACAAGTCCTGATCAACTCCCAAATCTCTCAGAATTACTGATTCTAAAACCAGGGATAAACCATACACGTACTCCCTCAGAGATACGTGAAAAACAAAACTAATTCTAGCCATCCGAACTGGAAATTCAATCCTGTAGACCAAACACTTAACTCTCAAGAGAAAACAGAAAGATCCAATACTCATATCCACAAATCTCTCATAACGATCCTGGGCTGCCTCCAACTTCTAGATCAAACAGATCCACCACACAAACTCAACTACACAAATATCACCAGCCTTCAGACAAACTATTCTTTCTGGAAAACAACCAGATACAAAACAATCAAGTCTCCTGATCCAAAATGAATTTCCTGTAGAAATCCTTTAATCCAAGACAAAACTCAAATTCCCAAAGAATCGGGTGTTTCTATTCTGGAATAGCTGCCACCATGCTTCCACTGCGCAACTCTGATTCGAGAATGCTGTTGATGAACACAAGTATAAACTTAATCAACTTATCCGGAATATTGTTCATCAAATTCCATAAATCTCAGTGACCTATCCGATTCGGTCACAACACACAGCAAAAATTCAACCAGAAAACAGATCCGATAAACCCTGCCAACATAAACAGAACATACTCAAAGAATCTCCTACAATGCTGAATCACCGGTAAAGCTCCAAGAACCAAGTCGATACAGATCCCAAACTCTCGATGGATGCAAATCTTACTCCTTCGAAGTCATCCAGAAAATACTACTTCGATAACTCAAACATTCTCTAAAGATGCTTCAATCCAAACAAAGATCACTCAGAGAACTTCCGATCCATCGCAAGTCACTTTTGCGATTCCACTCAGTTCAGATTCCAAGAAATCGTTCTCACTTCAACAATCAGAACAGCTAAAGCCTTCAAAAGAAGAAACTAGTGGTCCACCTCTTAACCACTAACATCACATCCAATTGAGCTTCCAGAAGAAATGGACAAGCTCCACCATCTGCCCGAACTACTGACAGAAGAATCACAGAGATTTCTGAACCATCGAAGAACAAGCCACCCACTGCTGCTACTACTGCCAAAAACTTCCTTATCCAAAAACTCATCGAACCTCAAAGCTATACCAGCCTCTTCACAATAGAGCCTTCCAAATAGACAGATATCTCTTAGGAAACTCGCTCCCAAACCAAGCTCAAAACACTGCCAAACTGAGTCTCAAACTCAAATATAGACAGAACTCCTTCCTAAGGTTACCAAAATACCAATGCAGGCTTCAGAACTCCCAACTGATCCAAACTCAAGAAAAACAACTCACATGAGTGCAACCAAACTTACAATCCAAAATAAAATCCGAATCTTGAAAAGATTTCCTTCAGAGATTAGTGAAATCCTTCACCAACCGCAGAACTACACAAGATGCCTAGCAGATCACTTCCAACCTCAAACACTCGAACTCCAACCATTGGTGGTTGTGTTACACACACCACTACCCTATCTACCTTTATTACTTATGTTGGAAAACCTGAACAGGTAACCCAATCTAATAGGTAAATATATATATATATATATATATATATATATATATATATATATATATTCGAAATTACAAATACGCTCTCTCAAGAAAGACACCACTACAGAGTCTAGGCATTCGCTCAACCTAGAGCTCTGATACCACGTTGTAACGACCCAACTTCCATACTCCAGAAAGTTGTATCGTTAAGAAGAAAGAAAGGGATAGAAAAGAGAAAAGAAAGAAAAGAAAGAACAGACAACATCAGAATCTCACAGCGGAATCGAATAAATTATAATATATCACAAAAAACATTACATAGTATCATATAAATCAGAGTTAAACAATTAATACAACACAAACTAGACAGTTATAAACATCTGTCTAGCAATTACAATTCAAGTACATCAGAGAAACAGACTTAACTCAAACACAGCGGAACCACTAAATATATCTACACGCAGAAGCCTCCTGCTCCATTGTCTCCTCCAGCAAAGCAATCCTGAAACACTTGACTACTCATACGTAATATGAGTACCCAAGAGTTTAATAAAACAGAAAATAAACACTCAGGTCAAACAGGGGTCTGGTGTGAGTAAACGGGAATAAAAGTTGCTTAACTTTAGAAAATCCTTTGAAAACAAAAGGTATCACGTAAGACTTCCCACACATAAACATGGAAAAGTTTTTACCTTACGCTAACCAAAACTTTTGATAGGAAATCCAGTGATATTATAATAGTGTCTAGGGTTTTCAAAATAAAATACAGAAATAGCTGGAATGCTTACATCTCACTTCCAACATAGTTGGGCACAATCAAAACCGTACAGGCACTTATTGGATTATGGATTCCATCAATGGCAGGGCTACGGGGGTACCGCCCGTCACAGTACGTGGCCTATATCAACGTACCGATGATTACTCTCAATCCCCTGCTACACAAGGCCGGACCCATTCCTTACTGAATAGTTCCAAACAAGACAACCCCGCAGTTGGCGCGCGATTCCAACTGCCCACACAGCCGAATAAAAAGGGACCTCTAGACAGCGGAAAATCTTGCTCTCAAGTGGGTGCTACCCACGAAGCCTTGCTGCACCTCCCCTGTTTTAGCCATTCCCGGTTGATGAGGCTTGAGGTTACGATTACCTTTATAGGACATATCAAATCTTAGAATGCTCATCGTCCACCTGACGATGTTCTGAAAGCATTCAATCCATACAAGTTCGTTCCGGGTTCGAACAAAACCGAAGGCATTATCTCGTTACACTCGTATTGGAATCACCCTCAGAGTTAACGACGATAACCCTTGCACTCTAAATCACCATCTCGAACCTATAAGTACTATTCCGTCAAACTCATTACGGAATCACCCACAGAGTTATACTGACGTATAGCCCTTACACCTCGAGTCTTCACTTGCTCCACTTGGATTAACGACCTAACGTTTAATTGGAATCGATGTGGTTTTCGGATATCCAAATATGGAAACCCAATCCCGGTCTCATCGAAACCAAACGCCATCCTAATGTCCAAGCTGTACTTAAGGGTTTTAAACAATTAACTTATTTCATTATTATCTAATTCACACAGATAGATAAACTATATATCACAATAGATAATCATATTCATAACATAAACAGATAATCTGTATCATCCATAATCAGATAATCATCACAACCAAATAATCCATCACAAACCATCATACTTAAACCAAGCATTCATATCATACAGATACAGCTCATCTCATTACTGAGATCACAACCATTCAATCAATAACATCCACAAGCAAAGATTTACTAACCAACAATTATAATTAATTTAAAATGAATTAAATTAATTACAACCATCTCTAATTAATTTAAATTAAATTAAATTAATTACTCATTTAAATCCTGCTTAACATCCATTAATTAATTAACCTAGTTAATCAATTATCCACTAAATATTAACTTGATTAAACAACTTTGATTAATCATTTACTAATTACAATGAGTAATTAGTCTTTAATTAATTAATTTCATAAATTAATTAACCTTAATCATAAGTAATTAACATTTAATTACTTCATTTATTAATTAATTATAATTAATTATATTTATTCTTAATTAATTACAACTAATTAATCACTTATTTAATTAATTATTACTTAATTAAACAATCTATAATTACATCATTAATTATAATAATTAATGATCTCTAATATTTAAATGAATTAAAATTTATTTACATTTAGAAATTAATCTAATTATTAGTCACCTTGATTTATATTAAATTAAGTAATTAACTATCTTTAATTACTCATCAACAAATTAATTAACCAATAATTAATCATTAATTAATTCCAAAAGTAATTATCCAAATTACTAATTACATTCCAGTAATTATCATTATTACTTCTCTAAGTAATCCTGCTCCATTAATTACATTTAGTAGTTACACTTAAATCATCAAATGATTTATTCAAATTAATTAAACTAAATTAATTAACTTAATTAAATCATAATATTAAAATTAATTACAATAAGTAATTAAATCCTTAATTACTTTAACAATTAATTATATTCAATTAATTAATCTAGTTAATTATCAAAATTAATTACATTAATTAATTACTAAATTATCCCTAGATAATTATCACCAATTATTAATTAACAACATTTCCATAATTACATACTTAAGAAAATTTGAGTTAGATTATGTAACGACCCAGAATTTTAAACAATCTAAATTGAAAATATTTAATTAATTTTAATATTTGAATGATGGTTTGAATTGAATTTCAAATTTTCAGAATGAATTTGGCGATTAAATTATAAAATTTAATCTATTGAAAGTGAATAAAAATTTAAATCTTCAATTTTAAGCCGATTAAAAATATTTCAAAGGCTTGTAAAATTCATATTGATAATATCAAAGATAATCGAAGCTTCAGAATCGAATTTGAAAGTAATTTGTTCAGTTTTGAATTTATATCGTTTAGATTGAATTTAAAAATAGCTAATTTTAGAACAGTCTCGGAATTAGACGAAACAAGTTCCATTGGGTCCGTAATTTGCCGGATTTCAAGTTTCGTATTTTTTGGAGTTTATATGTGAGCACACGACGTGTAAACGCATTGAAATCAAAACAAATTCCATTCAAATTTTAAATTTAAAAAAAATTGTCAACGACAGCATCCCAAAATTTTCGCCTAAATTCACGCCACAAATCACGCGAACATCCCCCTCTATCTATTCACGCAGCCAAAAGAAGAAAAAAAATGGCAGAAGAGAATCTTTTGTTCAAAAAAACAAAATTTCGATTCAAAATCAAACAAAAATGGCCGATACTTTGATATTCATCTCCCTCCCTCTTTCGGTTTCCTTTGTAAATCAAATGGCCCCTTTTCCTCTCGTTAAATTCACGAAATTATGTCTCTCTCTCTCTCTCTCGTTCGTGAGCAAAAGCAACAGGGCCGAAGCCTTCAAATCAATTCGAAAAAAAAAAAGAGATGGTGCCGTTGTTCGAAGAGAGGGGGGGGAAGCTCGGCTGCGGCTCGAGCAGATGGAGGCGGCGTGTAAGCTCGCGCGTGCAGGTGGCGATTTGCGCTCGCACGTAGATGGGGGAGCAGCTACTTCGGTGAGGTGGTAGGGTTAAGGTTTGGGCGTCGCGTGGTCACGTGAAATCTGGTCGCGATGGCGAATTAGAGCTCGTGAGAGGTGTCGCCGCGTGAATGAAGGAGGATGGGCGGCGGCGACGTGATGTCGCGATGTAGTTGAGGGGGCGGCGATGCTAGCTGGGCTCGGCGTGGGGTTTGGTAGCAGCGATGGTCGATGCGGCACCGGGGAGGGCGAAGCAGTGAGGTATTTTTGTTTTTTTTTTTTGTTATTATAAATATACGGTTTACAGTAAAAAAAAAAAATGTCTATAAGCAGAGAATATGGATATATAGCAGTTTTTGTTTTAAAATTTAATCAGTTATGTATATATATAGACAGTAAAGAAAAAAATAAAAATATAACAGTCTGATTTAAAATAGTTTAGAGGATAAATAGTTTTATACAGTAAAAGAAAAAAATCATTGGTTAAAATTAAATGGTTAGTTAATTAAATTTATCCATTTAAAGGAAAATTGTTAATATAAAATTATCAAATGAAAAAGGTATTATTCGATTGTTCGAATATTAATGAATTGTGTAAATAATTTAAAATAGGTATAAAACAAGAGAATCAAGACGAAGATGAAAATGGATTGCAAATAAAGGCTAAGGTGAGAACTTCTCACTCAAAAGGGTTTATTTAAATTTTAAATAGTTATATTTAAAATTTGTTGATTGATTGATTGTTTGCGTGATTGTGATATTAGATATTTTAGGATATATCTATATATAGCAATATATATATATTGGCATATGTATATATTGCAGTTGATTGATTTCCCGCCTCGTATAGCGGATGAGACCCTATTGCGCCGTTATTAAGCGGATATTTTATAAAATCCCATATACCGCGATATTCCACCTCGAAGTGGAATTGGTATTGTGCTAACGTCTGTGGTTGCAGGGTAACAGGTTGGAGGGATCCAACTGGATTCCTCACATATTTATTTGTTTATAAATATTATGTTGATTGTTGATAATCATATTGATATATGACACTTATTCCCGTGATTGACCATCTGATGTTGTTGCATCATCGGATTCAAATTTTTAAAATTAAAATAACGGTTTTGAATTTAAAAAGGGGTTTTAAATCGATTTTTCAAAGAATATGGTTTATTAAGAATTTTGAATTGATTAAATTTTAAAATAAATAGATGGACAAAATTTTATGTTTTAAAAATTTATATCTTTATAAAATATAACTTAAAAGAGATTTTTAACAATAATAGGTTTTATAAAATAGTTAAATTTGGTTTTTGGGAAGTTATTATTATTAATGGTTTATATAAAGGATTTTATAAATGGATGTTTTTAAATAAAAATTATTGAAGTTATAGAATAAATTTATAAAGTGTTAAGTTGATGTATAACATGAATTTCATTATAAATCTATAGATATATTTGTGAAATTTATAAAAAGAATGGTTATTGGGAAGTGAAGTTTTATAAGTTATTAACTTATAGAAATGGATTTGGGCATTAAAAAGGGGAATTTTATAGAAATTGTTAATAAATGAAGATTTCATTAGTTGAAATTATTATAAACCATAAAGAAATCTTGTAAGTGATAAGATTTTAAATTGGTGAAGTTCAAAGGAACGATTTGGTAAATAAATAATATTATAAGTATTTAACTTACAATATGGCTTTTGGGTATGAAATTGGGTTATGTAAATTGCATCGGATTAATAAAGGGATTTATAAAATTGGGGTTTATAATAGAAATGGAATTTATAAACTATGTTTATAAATTTGAAATCCATCGAATTTGATAAATTGAAATATGGGAATTTGTTAAGTGGGCTATATTCACTATTTTGAATATTGAATAGATTATTAAATAAAATGGGTTTGTTTTTGGGAAAGGAATGTTTTAAATGGAAATTTAAAACGAATTAAAGGTGTTTTAAAATGTATTGAGTATTGAAAACATAGATTTCAACATTGATTGTTGAAATAGACGTTTTCGAGAAACAGAAGGGGATAATTGGTATAGTATTGGATTTATATATCTATTTTTAATTTCAAATCCATATACTAGTGTTTTTGGGTTGTCGTAACGATGTTTTACGCAACATTCGTTTTTAACCCAAATAAATGTGAATAAAAGAATGTTTTCTTAAAGAGAATGGAATAAAATACTTAACGGTAACTTAAGTATATTGAATATTTCCAAATTGTTGAAAATAAGTTAAATTGTGAATTACTTATTATTAAATAAGTATGGGAATGTTTTTTTTCCAATATAAAAGGAACGTTTTTGAGGATTCACCTTTTAAAGGTAAATCGAAGTGAATAGTTTGAAATTGATTTGAAATCGTGTATGTGTAGATATTTGGGAAATTGGAAATTCACTTTGGAATTTATAAATAGGAAAGGAAATTTGTTTAAAATATAAATGTTGATTTATTTTTAAATTTGAAAATATAATTTACGAATTTGGAACGTAAGTTAAAATAAATCGGTAAAGATTTGTTTGGTGGTTTGAAATTTGTTTCAAAAGGTATATATGGTTAAGGTGATTTGAAATTAGTTTTCAAATGGTTAAGGTGATTTGAAATTGGTTTGCAAATGGTTAATGTAATTTGAAAATTGGTTTTCAAATGGTAAA
This sequence comes from Allium cepa, assembly GCA_030765085.1. Classification (NCBI taxonomy): domain Eukaryota; kingdom Viridiplantae; phylum Streptophyta; class Magnoliopsida; order Asparagales; family Amaryllidaceae; genus Allium; species Allium cepa. Next base: position 34,632,789 of record CM060929.1, read on the forward strand.
GGTAAATTGGAAATTGGTTTTTCAATTGGTTAAGTGTGGAAAATTTTATCGTGAAGTGGTTTTGGTAAAACAAATAACTGGGGCAATTATTTGTAAATGGTGTATATATATATATATATCTTGTAAAGATATTTTGGGACTTAATAATTTTGGAAAAATTATTTGGAATCTGATGATGTGGCGCATCTTTATTGATAGTTAAATAACCGACTATCAATATTTACCCTTGGATGGTATTGATTGTGTTTGTTTGGAATTGAATGCACACTTATTTTTAAAAATATAAGCGCTCGCTATTCGGTTTAGCCGGGAGAGGACCTTTGTGTCATATATCCCATTCCGAATATGCGATACGTCGTTTGGATTGCATTTGAAGACCGGTGTTGAAGACCGGGTATTTGTGAAAACGATAGGATGACCTATCGATTGTCTCCGCATCGTTAGCTACGGTATGGAGATTTCCTTTGTGATGGGAAATTTTATCGGGATTGTGAATACCCGGATTGCAAGGGCTTCTTTGGAAGTGCCTTCGGTTCTGTTCGAACCCGGAACAGACTTGTATGGTTACGTGTCTGACATTACATTTTGAGAGATAGAGCAGATTTCTTTCAAATACATTTCTGTTGGTGGCGGAGAATTTATTCTCTTAGCTTAACACCCTTCTCTGAGACGTACGAGCTCAGAGGTTATGTAGTTGAAGGTTATCAGCGATATTTCCCAATCTGGTAATGTGGCATGCTGAGTGCTGCTGTGTGATGATCATTGGTTGATCGTTTGGATTGGATCATTTGTTGATCATTTATCTGTATGATCTTGCTTTGGTCATCTGTGGACCCAAAGCATGGCTTTGTTGCACAAAGCGTAGCTTTGTGGACGAGACTTTGTCAGGACCTCACTCCCCGGAAATGGTCGAAACAGGAATATGCGGCAAGGTTATGAGGGTCGCGCCCTTTAGGGTATGTCATTTCCTTCTGGTAAAGGGTGGTATCATGGTATGGAGCCCAGATACTTACTCATGTTGAAACACTATATCTATTTCTGTGTGGTGTTGTTGGTATCGAGCGCTCGGATAAAGGTCCCAAAGGACCGGGGGATGACATATTCGTGTAGTAGTTACCTAGTTACAGAGGTAACCCGGCCTTGTGTTGGCAGAGATCTAACCGTAACGTTAGTTCTCGGGACGTCCCGCCAGAGGCGATCCCATGTGGCAGTAGGAAGTTCCTTAGCCTGACCATTTGTTGGAAATCCATTCATCCAATACGCGCCCTGTACGGTTTTAGTTGTAGAACCTGCCATTTAACATGGCAGCTATAGTAGGCATAGTATCATGGTACCTATGCTGGCTAGGATTTATATTATACTTTCGAAATATTTTCCACTATGCACTAGTAATAATATCAAAGAATTTTTCTCGTAGTAAGCATGTTTGACTATCATAAGGAGAAATCTCCCCCATGTGTGCGTTTGCATTGTGTGTGTGCCGGGAGGCCTTATGGTAGTTTCATTTTCCAAAAAGCATTGCGGATTTCGAAATTTAAATTTTCTTGTTGCTTGTTTAAAGATTAACTGTTTTGAGTTCTCACACCAGTCCCATGACTGACCTGGAGTTTATTGTTCCTTTCCTAAACTCTGGGTGCCCACTATTTTCCACACGGGCAGTCTAGAGTTAGGTTATCAGGTTATTCTGGATTCGGGAGTTGCTGTGCAGATGTTGGAGGCGAGCTTGAATAGCGTAGTCTATTATCTATTGTATATAGTATTCTTTCCGCTGTTCTATTTTTGTACACTCTGATGATATGATGTATTGTGATGTATGTATAAAATGTATAGTTCTTTTGTTTTAATGATATTCATTTATCTATTATATGTTGTTCCGCTGCGACTGTGAGATTCTGTTATTGTTTCTCGTTCTGTTACTTGTTTTTCTGTTTTCTCTTCTCTTTCTTTTCTTTCTTCTTCTACCTCTTTCTTCTTCTAAAACCCTAACGGTTCGATTTTTCGGCAACGAAAAATCGCGATCGTTACATTTGGTATCAGAGCTTATGGTTAAGCGACAACCTGCTCTGTTGGGTGTTACTCATTAGAGATAGAGTCAGCAGTACTCTAGAATGAGTGTGAGTGTAATAATAGATATGAGTGCGTATTTGTTAGTGAGTATAAAATTGTTTTATATTGTGATGATTGGTTTGTTGAGTGGTATATGAACCTTCGTCGGCGCAGCCTCGAAAACTGAATCGAAGGGGTTCCTAAACACTTGAATAGAACAATTCGACACAATATTGTTTTAAATTGGGTAAATGAAATAATTTTGCCTCGATTATATTTTATATATAAAGAGAAAATAATTTTTCAGGAATTATTGAAGTGTGTATATAATTGATTGCTTGGTTGTTGTAAATGATATATATATATATAAAAAATAATTAAAAGTTGTTTGAATAAGCTAATAAAAGCAACTATTGTAAAAGAATAATGGTATAAACCAATGAATCATAAGATGAAATAATAATTAATGATGATTTACAATTGTAAGATAATCATGTATGTATATAAGAAGTAAAAAATTATATAAGTAAAAGGGTTATAAAAGTGATTTATGAATAGAAAGGAACTTTTTGAAAGAATATTTAGCATTGATTTCACTATTGTCACTGGGAAATAATAAGGGTGATGACTGCAGCATCATCAGTATCATTTTCGAGTTTCTATGTGATGGATTTGCTACAATAATGAATTAAAAACTGAAGTTTTGTTGTAATAAACAAATTTGAAAATTAAAATTCAACTTGAAGTTGATAAATATAAGTGAAAAAGGTTTTGAACTTATAATATAAGTTAGAAGTTGAATAATAAGTTTTATAACTTATTAAATGGGAAAATGTAAGTGAAACCAGTTGTTGAAGTGGTTAAACAATTAAGTTAAGTAAAATGGAATATGAATTTGAATATTGATATGAATTTGACTTAAGTAAAAGTTAAATAGGATTTACTTTGGGATTTAAAATCCGAATTGGATTGATAAGTTGAAGCTTAAGTTTATTTGAACAAATGATGTCAAATGGAGTATAACTTAAGTGAAGTTGAATAAAAAAAATTGATCTTTGTATCAAAGTTAAATAATCAAGTGAATTAAATGATGTAAATAGAGTTGAAATGGAATATAACTTAAGTAATGTTGAAAGAATTGATGTTAATATCAAAATAAATGAATAAAGTGAGTAAATGAAATTGTTAAAGATGTGAACTTAAGTTATATAAATGAAATTCAATTTTATTTGTAAAAAGAACTAGCAATTGAATTAAAGCATGGATTGAATGTTAATCAATAGAATATGAATAAGTTGATATGAAATGATGCATGCAAGTGTAAATTCATTGAAGTTAGTTGAATAATTGGATGAAAATCAATTGAATGCTAAACCAATTGGAATTAAAACAGTTGAACCAAATTGAATGTAAGTAAAATAAATAAATTTGGTTGTATTGGATGTACATTGGTCGTTATTGCTTGATGGTTGGTTGTATGTAAATTCATTAGGTGTTAATGGAAATAAACTAGCGCAATTGAAAGCTATGTAATTGAACTCAAATTGAATGTAAAGTAAATGAATTTGAATAGAATTGAATTTGATTTGGGCTGAATATGAACCAATGTGAATTTAATTAGTGAATGTAACTAATTGAAACGAATGAATTGAATATGCAACTTCAATAATAAACTAAAAAAAATGTGTAAGAAGCATGTATTGGAAATTTTGAACTTGAATTGGCAAAATAGTTTGAATGTTGGAATTGGATACTACTACTAGCAGGATATACAGGTATATAATGGATTGGAATTTTGATTTTGAAGTTAAAAATTGAATGACTCGACAGAAAGGTACGTATTTCAGTTTTTATATGAGATTTGATGATTTCCTTCTCCAGCCACTTGGCTTTCTCTTTTCTTTTTGATTCTGAGGGGCCGTAGTGCCATTTTGTAGTCGTACCGATCTAGCCGCGCAAAGGAGACTCTGGCGAAATTTTTTGAAAATTTAGGGAGTTAGAAAAATTTTTTTGAGAAATTTTGAAAGTTTGAAATTTGAATTTAAATTTAAATTTGAATTGTCAAATAAACAATGTTGTTTGAAACCTATAATTGAAGTTGGAAAGCTAATTGAAATGATAGTAAATCTTTAATAAAAAGATTGGTGTTAGAAGGTTGATAAAACTATTAGTTTTGGAAAAATAATAAACGGATTATGAATTATTCTCCTTAACTTGCAATTTCGGGACGAAATTCTTTTAAGGGGGGAAGATTGTAACGACCCAGAATTTTAAACAATCTAAATTGAAAATATTTAATTAATTTTAATATTTGAATGATGGTTTGAATTGAATTTCAAATTTTCAGAATGAATTTGGCGATTAAATTATAAAATTTAATCTATTGAAAGTGAATAAAAATTTAAATCTTCAATTTTAAGCCGATTAAAAATATTTCAAAGGCTTGTAAAATTCATATTGATAATATCAAAGATAATCGAAGCTTCAGAATCGAATTTGAAAGTAATTTGTTCAGTTTTGAATTTATATCGTTTAGATTGAATTTAAAAATAGCTAATTTTAGAACAGTCTCGGAATTAGACGAAACAAGTTCCATTGGGTCCGTAATTTGCCGGATTTCAAGTTTCGTATTTTTTGGAGTTTATATGTGAGCACACGACGTGTAAACGCATTGAAATCAAAACAAATTCCATTCAAATTTTAAATTTAAAAAAAATTGTCAACGACAGCATCCCAAAATTTTCGCCTAAATTCACGCCACAAATCACGCGAACATCCCCCTCTATCTATTCACGCAGCCAAAAGAAGAAAAAAAATGGCAGAAGAGAATCTTTTGTTCAAAAAAACAAAATTTCGATTCAAAATCAAACAAAAATGGCCGATACTTTGATATTCATCTCCCTCCCTCTTTCGGTTTCCTTTGTAAATCAAATGGCCCCTTTTCCTCTCGTTAAATTCACGAAATTATGTCTCTCTCTCTCTCTCTCGTTCGTGAGCAAAAGCAACAGGGCCGAAGCCTTCAAATCAATTCGAAAAAAAAAAGAGATGGTGCAGTTGTTCGAAGAGAGGGGGGGGAAGCTCGGCTGCGGCTCGAGCAGATGGAGGCGGCGTGTAAGCTCGCGCGTGCAGGTGGCGATTTGCGCTCGCACGTAGATGGGGGAGCAGCTACTTCGGTGAGGTGGTAGGGTTAAGGTTTGGGCGTCGCGTGGTCACGTGAAATCTGGTCGCGATGGCGAATTAGAGCTCGTGAGAGGTGTCGCCGCGTGAATGAAGGAGGATGGGCGGCGGCGACGTGATGTCGCGATGTAGTTGAGGGGGCGGCGATGCTAGCTGGGCTCGGCGTGGGGTTTGGTAGCAGCGATGGTCGATGCGGCACCGGGGAGGGCGAAGCAGTGAGGTATTTTTGTTTTTTTTTTTGTTATTATAAATATACGGTTTACAGTAAAAAAAAAAAATGTCTATAAGCAGAGAATATGGATATATAGCAGTTTTTGTTTTAAAATTTAATCAGTTATGTATATATATAGACAGTAAAGAAAAAAATAAAAATATAACAGTCTGATTTAAAATAGTTTAGAGGATAAATAGTTTTATACAGTAAAAGAAAAAAATCATTGGTTAAAATTAAATGGTTAGTTAATTAAATTTATCCATTTAAAGGAAAATTGTTAATATAAAATTATCAAATGAAAAAGGTATTATTCGATTGTTCGAATATTAATGAATTGTGTAAATAATTTAAAATAGGTATAAAACAAGAGAATCAAGACGAAGATGAAAATGGATTGCAAATAAAGGCTAAGGTGAGAACTTCTCACTCAAAAGGGTTTATTTAAATTTTAAATAGTTATATTTAAAATTTGTTGATTGATTGATTGTTTGCGTGATTGTGATATTAGATATTTTAGGATATATCTATATATAGCAATATATATATATTGGCATATGTATATATTGCAGTTGATTGATTTCCCGCCTCGTATAGCGGATGAGACCCTATTGCGCCGTTATTAAGCGGATATTTTATAAAATCCCATATACCGCGATATTCCACCTCGAAGTGGAATTGGTATTGTGCTAACGTCTGTGGTTGCAGGGTAACAGGTTGGAGGGATCCAACTGGATTCCTCACATATTTATTTGTTTATAAATATTATGTTGATTGTTGATAATCATATTGATATATGACACTTATTCCCGTGATTGACCATCTGATGTTGTTGCATCATCGGATTCAAATTTTTAAAATTAAAATAACGGTTTTGAATTTAAAAAGGGGTTTTAAATCGATTTTTCAAAGAATATGGTTTATTAAGAATTTTGAATTGATTAAATTTTAAAATAAATAGATGGACAAAATTTTATGTTTTAAAAATTTATATCTTTATAAAATATAACTTAAAAGAGATTTTTAACAATAATAGGTTTTATAAAATAGTTAAATTTGGTTTTTGGGAAGTTATTATTATTAATGGTTTATATAAAGGATTTTATAAATGGATGTTTTTAAATAAAAATTATTGAAGTTATAGAATAAATTTATAAAGTGTTAAGTTGATGTATAACATGAATTTCATTATAAATCTATAGATATATTTGTGAAATTTATAAAAAGAATGGTTATTGGGAAGTGAAGTTTTATAAGTTATTAACTTATAGAAATGGATTTGGGCATTAAAAAGGGGAATTTTATAGAAATTGTTAATAAATGAAGATTTCATTAGTTGAAATTATTATAAACCATAAAGAAATCTTGTAAGTGATAAGATTTTAAATTGGTGAAGTTCAAAGGAACGATTTGGTAAATAAATAATATTATAAGTATTTAACTTACAATATGGCTTTTGGGTATGAAATTGGGTTATGTAAATTGCATCGGATTAATAAAGGGATTTATAAAATTGGGGTTTATAATAGAAATGGAATTTATAAACTATGTTTATAAATTTGAAATCCATCGAATTTGATAAATTGAAATATGGGAATTTGTTAAGTGGGCTATATTCACTATTTTGAATATTGAATAGATTATTAAATAAAATGGGTTTGTTTTTGGGAAAGGAATGTTTTAAATGGAAATTTAAAACGAATTAAAGGTGTTTTAAAATGTATTGAGTATTGAAAACATAGATTTCAACATTGATTGTTGAAATAGACGTTTTCGAGAAACAGAAGGGGATAATTGGTATAGTATTGGATTTATATATCTATTTTTAATTTCAAATCCATATACTAGTGTTTTTGGGTTGTCGTAACGATGTTTTACGCAACATTCGTTTTTAACCCAAATAAATGTGAATAAAAGAATGTTTTCTTAAAGAGAATGGAATAAAATACTTAACGGTAACTTAAGTATATTGAATATTTCCAAATTGTTGAAAATAAGTTAAATTGTGAATTACTTATTATTAAATAAGTATGGGAATGTTTTTTTTCCAATATAAAAGGAACGTTTTTGAGGATTCACCTTTTAAAGGTAAATCGAAGTGAATAGTTTGAAATTGATTTGAAATCGTGTATGTGTAGATATTTGGGAAATTGGAAATTCACTTTGGAATTTATAAATAGGAAAGGAAATTTGTTTAAAATATAAATGTTGATTTATTTTTAAATTTGAAAATATAATTTACGAATTTGGAACGTAAGTTAAAATAAATCGGTAAAGATTTGTTTGGTGGTTTGAAATTTGTTTCAAAAGGTATATATGGTTAAGGTGATTTGAAATTAGTTTTCAAATGGTTAAGGTGATTTGAAATTGGTTTGCAAATGGTTAATGTAATTTGAAAATTGGTTTTCAAATGGTAAAGGTAAATTGGAAATTGGTTTTTCAATTGGTTAAGTGTGGAAAATTTTATCGTGAAGTGGTTTTGGTAAAACAAATAACTGGGGCAATTATTTGTAAATGGTGTATATATATATATATATCTTGTAAAGATATTTTGGGACTTAATAATTTTGGAAAAATTATTTGGAATCTGATGATGTGGCGCATCTTTATTGATAGTTAAATAACCGACTATCAATATTTACCCTTGGATGGTATTGATTGTGTTTGTTTGGAATTGAATGCACACTTATTTTTAAAAATATAAGCGCTCGCTATTCGGTTTAGCCGGGAGAGGACCTTTGTGTCATATATCCCATTCCGAATATGCGATACGTCGTTTGGATTGCATTTGAAGACCGGTGTTGAAGACCGGGTATTTGTGAAAACGATAGGATGACCTATCGATTGTCTCCGCATCGTTAGCTACGGTATGGAGATTTCCTTTGTGATGGGAAATTTTATCGGGATTGTGAATACCCGGATTGCAAGGGCTTCTTTGGAAGTGCCTTCGGTTCTGTTCGAACCCGGAACAGACTTGTATGGTTACGTGTCTGACATTACATTTTGAGAGATAGAGCAGATTTCTTTCAAATACATTTCTGTTGGTGGCGGAGAATTTATTCTCTTAGCTTAACACCCTTCTCTGAGACGTACGAGCTCAGAGGTTATGTAGTTGAAGGTTATCAGCGATATTTCCCAATCTGGTAATGTGGCATGCTGAGTGCTGCTGTGTGATGATCATTGGTTGATCGTTTGGATTGGATCATTTGTTGATCATTTATCTGTATGATCTTGCTTTGGTCATCTGTGGACCCAAAGCATGGCTTTGTTGCACAAAGCGTAGCTTTGTGGACGAGACTTTGTCAGGACCTCACTCCCCGGAAATGGTCGAAACAGGAATATGCGGCAAGGTTATGAGGGTCGCGCCCTTTAGGGTATGTCATTTCCTTCTGGTAAAGGGTGGTATCATGGTATGGAGCCCAGATACTTACTCATGTTGAAACACTATATCTATTTCTGTGTGGTGTTGTTGGTATCGAGCGCTCGGATAAAGGTCCCAAAGGACCGGGGGATGACATATTCGTGTAGTAGTTACCTAGTTACAGAGGTAACCCGGCCTTGTGTTGGCAGAGATCTAACCGTAACGTTAGTTCTCGGGACGTCCCGCCAGAGGCGATCCCATGTGGCAGTAGGAAGTTCCTTAGCCTGACCATTTGTTGGAAATCCATTCATCCAATACGCGCCCTGTACGGTTTTAGTTGTAGAACCTGCCATTTAACATGGCAGCTATAGTAGGCATAGTATCATGGTACCTATGCTGGCTAGGATTTATATTATACTTTCGAAATATTTTCCACTATGCACTAGTAATAATATCAAAGAATTTTTCTCGTAGTAAGCATGTTTGACTATCATAAGGAGAAATCTCCCCCATGTGTGCGTTTGCATTGTGTGTGTGCCGGGAGGCCTTATGGTAGTTTCATTTTCCAAAAAGCATTGCGGATTTCGAAATTTAAATTTTCTTGTTGCTTGTTTAAAGATTAACTGTTTTGAGTTCTCACACCAGTCCCATGACTGACCTGGAGTTTATTGTTCCTTTCCTAAACTCTGGGTGCCCACTATTTTCCACACGGGCAGTCTAGAGTTAGGTTATCAGGTTATTCTGGATTCGGGAGTTGCTGTGCAGATGTTGGAGGCGAGCTTGAATAGCGTAGTCTATTATCTATTGTATATAGTATTCTTTCCGCTGTTCTATTGTTGTACACTCTGATGATATGATGTATTGTGATGTATGTATAAAATGTATAGTTCTTTTGTTTTAATGATATTCATTTATCTATTATATGTTGTTCCGCTGCGACTGTGAGATTCTGTTATTGTTTCTCGTTCTGTTACTTGTTTTTCTGTTTTCTCTTCTCTTTCTTTTCTTTCTTCTTCTACCTCTTTCTTCTTCTAAAACCCTAACGGTTCGATTTTTCGGCAACGAAAAATCGCGATCGTTACAGATTAATTATCAATAAATCCTTTCTACTTAATATTAATCTAAATCATTATTCAAAAATCAAATAATTAAGTAAATCCTTAATTATTTTAAATATTTTCAAAAAAAAATTTAGATTACTTGTCAAATGACTCATTTAAATTCAAAATTTATTAAAACAATACATTTCTATAAATTAAATCAAATTCCAATTTATTTAAAGATTCAAATGTTTAATTACTTAAACATTAATTCCAAAAATAATTATAAACCTTAAAATAAAAATGAATGTTTAAACAACATTCATTGCTTAAATATAAAGAAAGATTTAAAACTAAATTACTTGATAAATTAAACTTTGAAAATAAATTGATTATTTTCAACTCTCAAATTTAAATCAAACACTTCATATTTTACTTTAAATACTTCCAAATATGTAACAACCCGCATATTTATCGATTTTATATTTAAATATTTTATTTAAATATTTCATCATTGGTCGGATTTTAGTCCGAAAAGCTACTTTTTGCATACGGTCGAATTAGGACTCGGGACCACTCCCATTGAGTTTAAAATGCCATTTGCGACCTTTTTGAGTATAAGCTTCGATATGTTTGGAGAAAGTTGATTTTTGCTACTTTTCACTTTGGGTTTGGTTTGGGCTCAGCCCTATGTTAACTTATGCTCAAATCTGAGCCACTCTTCCCCACTCACCCTCATTCTCTTCTCATTTCAGTTTTTAGTGTATTAATGGTGGGAGAGATTGGAAATTAAAAACTCCAAAACCCTAGTTCCTCTTGCAAATCATATTCCTAGCTCCAAACTCAAGAAGAACCCATTGGTAAGCTTCTCTTCTTCTTCTCCAACTTATTCTCTTACCAATTTCAGAAAATTCCTAAACCTAATTTAGGAGATGTTTCTCTTTTAGCTTAGATTCAAGCTTCTAGAGTTGGATTTGAAGAGTGGTTGATTCCCCTTTGCTTTCAAGCTTCATCTTCATAAATTTTAGTGCAAAGGTGAGATTTTTATGTCACATCTATGCTTATATTTATCTTCGAATGTTAGGTATGAATTCCTAACACTTATTCGTGTGTATTTGCTTTTGGTTTGGATTGAATTGGTGTATATTCCAATTTTTAGTGTTTTGAGTTCAATTTGTTAAAAATCCTAACTTCTATGTTTGAACATGTTTTTGGTGATGCATCGAGGAGCATATAGGGCCGGGTAGTCGATTGACATAAACCCTTAGCGCCGTTTCTCGTGCGAATGCAATTTTGGTCAAGATTGAACTTCATTTGTAATAGGCATGGATGAGGCTGGAAACAGGCTCGGCCGACCGACCCCTCTGGTCCGGTCGACCGACCTGCTTCCAAGTGCATAAGCACTTTCTGTTTTAAGGTTCGGTCTACCGAGTACAGGGTTCGGCCGACCGACCTGCTGTCCCGAGAGGTTCCCAACCTTTAGTTCGGTCGACCGACTCAGGGAGTCCGGTCGACCGACCTGATTATTTTTGCCAGATTAGCCTATTTTGCTAATTCGTTTGAATGTCCAACTTGAATCGATTCGTGTTGTCTCCCTTTTGTTGTCGTCATTTATTATCGACTTTGATGACCTTTTCTTTGGGAATTTTAGATATATCCACTTTGATGGATTTGATATCGATTTCTTTGGATTTTATTCACGTCTTCGAATGTGAATTTTTATGCCCGATTGTTCTACAATCTTCTTTGTGATTTGTCACTTTAGTAAATATCAAAACTCTTTCCTCGAACGATTTCAATACTATTTTAATACCAAATTCGTTTATAAAACCGTTTTCCAATCTATTAGTATATATAAACCTTTACCTCACTCGTATGAGAAATCTAATTAAACGACTTAGTAAAACAAGTGGTATGAAACGCTTGCGTTCACTTTGTTGGTTAATTCTTGGACTTGTTCGATCGAAACTCTTGTGACAATTTTCTAGTGGAAATCTACAGTTTGTTCGTAAATATTTAAGTTAAGCAAGTGGTTATGGGACATGAAGCTAAACTCATATATTTACTAGCTTAGTGTAATTGACACTCCTCGTTGATCATGATGATCATTTTTGTGATTTAGACTAGCAATGTGCGATGTCTCTTTGTCTGCGAGGTAGACTAAACTCCGTTTTGTGGAGTTTCGACTCAAATTGGTGGGGTAGCAACCCACGGTCTTTGGACCATTCGTGTGTCAGGTCTTCGGACCATTCGTGTGTCAAATTAATGGCTAGCTACCATGAGATAGCTTCTCGTTCGTGTGTGACAGCTGTTGGTGAGTTTTCATGCTCCCGTTCGTGTGATAGGCCTCCCCCCTATTTTGTGTGATTTCTGGTTTTCGTGTGTCGAATTCTGGAATTTTCTTATTCACCTATTTTTGTGATTTCTATTGATATGATTTATCAATATTTGTGCCTAGGTGAATTTGTGTGTCATTTACTGGATTTCTTGAGATGATTTCTAGAATTTGTGCTTCACCAATTTTCTTGATTTCTATTGATAAGCCCTATCGATATTTGTGCATTGGTGAATTTGTGTGTCATTGACTTTAGTGATTTCTGGATTTCTTGTGTAGTCTTCTGGAGTTTGTGTGTCATTGACTTTTGTGATTGACGTTGATATTATCGTCAATAATTATGGTTTGATGAACGAAATAAGGAGTATGACGTTTCTTTGATTCTTGTGTAAATTTGGTGACATTGATTAACCTCTTGTTGATTATCACCTAAGCATATATATATATATATATATATATATATATATATATCACATCTTGGCATTGTGATTATTATGTGTTTAGTCATATCTCTTATTCAATATCATTTCATCTGATATTTATAGTTAGACTGATCCGTTTATTATTTTCTTATTAAATAATACTCGGGTCAGATCGAGATGTTACAGGTGCTTCTGCTTGACTTTTCATCCAGGATCATTACTCTGACTTTTGGCTAACTACTTAGATTAGTAGTTTATTTTGTAGTATACATTTGAGATATAGACTCCATAATGTATACTTATTCTTTTGTGTAGTTCGTGAAACTATTCTTTTGTGATATTGTGGATCTTTTTAGACCACTACTCTGATGTACACTTTTATGTGTAATATTCATATCGTATTCCGCCTTTGTGATATGAATTGTCTGTGACTGATTTATGTTATGTTTATTTCTATATTTGTTTCCGAAGGATTTATATAGCCACCGTGTAGTAGCTTTGAGTTTGTGTCGGTATGTCAGATTTCCTCTGGAAATAGAATGCTTGTAATATTATCTAACATATCGGTGCTCGCGCAAAGAAATTACACGGAAGGTCGCTCCTCAACAGCCTTATCCTCCGTGCTAGTTGACAGCATTACACCGTAGTGTTCTTGGCTAGCGTGGGTATAGAGGTGGGGCGTCACAAAATACTAAAGGAACTAAATTATTTCAAGTTTAAACTTATTTGAAATGAAATTTCATTTTCAAATTCACTTTTAAACATTTGAATATGTTCATTCATTTTTAAATTTAAAAACTGTTTTGAAATTAAAACTGGGTTTCAAAGAAACCTGGAAACAGTTTTTAAATTGATTTCAAACTGTGTTTAAAACTTTCTTAAAACATTCAAATCTGTTCAAAAATTTAAAACATACAAAACTTGTTTGAATCAAAAATATGGGTTTAAAAGAATAAACCTGAAAACTGTCTTAGACTTGATTTTAAACTGAAATTAAATCTTGTTTAAATTTAAGATTTTCATTTTTTTTAGAACTTTGATTTTAAACTACACTTGAGTTCAGTTTCAACTCATACTTGAATCAAGTTGCAAAATGAATTTATTCAAAACTGCAAAACTACAGATTCTAAAACCTGCAACTATTTTAATATTGATTTAAAACCAAATTTAAAACTTGTTTAAATTTAAATTATTTCATTTTTTAAAACTTTGAATTTCAAACTCTATTTGAATTCAGTTTTAACTTGCATCTAAATCAAATTACAACTTAAAATATGAATTCATTCAAAATTCTTAAAAACTGCAAACTCTCTGTTTAAAACCTGTAGCCAACCTACCCGAGACACTCAACCATTTACTTCGAGTTCCCATCCCTGTTTCTTCGAGTCATAAACACAAAAGCTCGAGGATTACCCGAGTCAAAGAAACCCTGCACATCTGAAGTTCACCAGAACTTTAACCTGAAATGTGCACATGCACTGTCACCTTGGCCAACTCCAGCTACGCTAACTCATCCCTACAAGTCACTTACCATCCCCTAACAGAGATACAATCCCCTAATCTCCCCTGCAACTCACATTTTCAAAATTTCAGGTTGATCAAACAACCTGAAACACAACCACAAACTCTATCAACCTGGAGAACCCAATATCATCTCCTTCCCTTCTGATCATTTATCACCTAATTCCATCATTTCCTTCATTAACACTCCATTAACCTGAAGCATCTTAACACCTAACAGTTACTATCCTGACAGTCAAAACCCAAAATTCTAATTCTCTTCAAAACAGAATTGCAAATCCCACATTTACTTTAAAAGCGAGTTTTTGTTTCAGAAATCATGATTTCATTCATGTATTTAGGTTATAAACTTGTCTCAATGATTTAACAAGTTAAGATTTCTTGATTTGAATTTTTTTTTCATGTTAACTGTCCTTCACAGTTTACAGTGAAAACAAATTTTTTTAAATTTAATCTTAATTATGATTTATAAGCCTAATCTATACTAACCAACATCTCTTAATTTCATAACACATACAACAGAGAATCAATTCAAGAATCTAAAAACAGAATCAGTTAATAAAATACCTGTAACCATATAATGTATTTGTATATATGTAATCTCACAGAATATTCATTACAATAGAAACCATCCAAGCAAACTTAGTTCAAATTTATACACATGCAACAGAAAATTCTAAATACTTTTCAATTGTGAGCTTACTCACCAAACATAAAAATAAAGGTACTGCAGTTTGAATTTTCTTAGAAACAGTATGCATTAGTCTTTGTTTCTAATTCTTGTTTAAGCATCTAATTTAACAGAGAATCTTTTAAAAAAAATAAAGGTTTACTCACCTTATAAAATTTGAAGAATGCAGAAAACAATTTGATGCAGAGCACAAGCTTAGGCAGATTCCATTTTCCAGAAATGCATATTGAAATGCATGTTGATCCTGGCTTGTATTTTGAAGTTAAAGTTGCTTTACATGTTGAAGATGCTTGCAGATGATAATGCATGCAGACCCTTCTTATTGCTCAGATTTGCAGATTTTAACTTATAGATATGAAATTGTTGAAAAATAGTATGCAGACTTGATTGAAGTTTGAAGATTGGTTTTCTGGATTTGATTTGTTATTTGCAGATTTTAACATGCTTTTGTTTTGAGGGGTTTTGATTTACTGAAATATGATTCAGGTTTTCAATTTTGAAGAGAATGTTTTAAACAAAATGCTTAAGCTATGTTTTATTGTCAATATAATTAAAATTCAAAAATGAATTTGCTTGACACTTGTTGTATTGATTTATTAGGTGATTACAAGTGTCTCTTTAAGTTTTAAGATTTTAACACATATACATATTTCAATGTTTAAAAGAGAATTCCTAAATTTATATATGTATTTGAATTATCTTAAGCCATTTCAAATTTATTTAAGCATATTTTCAAATGTTTTATTAACATTAGCTTTTAAATACATACATATACACTTCTTTATAAAACTATACATTTTAAATGTTTGTTTAATTATTTTTCAAAATAAAATTCTTTATAAAACAAAATTTCAAAAGAAAAGATTTTTAAAAGAAGAAAGATGTTGAGTTTATCTTATTCAAGAAAAACAATTTTTAAAATAAACAAAATAAAATAAACTTTTATTATAAAACAACATTTAAACTATATTTATTTTTATAAACAAAATAAATGCTCACCTACATCTATGGATATTATAAGAAAGATTTTAAAACAAACTTTTGAAAAGTTTACAATTTAAATCAAATTAAATCAATTTACAATTTATACAATTATATATAAATTAGAAAATATCCTTTATTTAATATAAATTAAAATTAGAACCAAATCCTCTATTTACAATGTATAAACATTTATACATTGTAAATAAAATATTTTTAAATCAATTTAGAAAGATAAATTTATTACTTAAATATTTTTAACTTTGAAAAGAATATCATTAAACAAATTAAATAATTATAATTTTCAAAAGAAAATTCCAGCTTGAATTAATTTATTAAATCAATATTTCACATTTTAAAATAATTATTAAAGAAATTATTAAATAATTATTGCCTAAATTTCCGGGACATCACAGGCTAATCAAGCGTAGGCTGTTCTGTTTGGTAAAGAGAGAACAGTTTTTCTTTGGTAGTGGGCTAGATTGATCGCAAAAGTGACTTGCAATTGTTTGAGTGTTCTCTTGGGTTATCTGATTTTTCTAGATGTCTTCAGGAAGTTAGAGTTTTGTCCGTGTCTGGAGATTGAGTTTGGTATCGATTGGATTCCAGGAGTGGTACCGATGGTTCAGCTCAATAGTAGGATGGTTTCTGAGATTGAGTTTGGTGAAGCAGCTAGAGTTTTGGAGGAACTTCTGAGTTTCTTTTAAGGATCTGTTGAACCTGTAACGACCCAGATTTTTTAGAAATTAAAATTTGAATATTTAATTAATTTTAAATATTAATAAGTGAATTTATAAGTCAAATAAATTTTTATTTGAATTATTGGATTTAATTGAATAATTAAATCGATAATTTAATATGTTAAATTATGGAAATAATTGAAAATAGAGTTAAATATGATTGAAAATGATTTGTAAAATTTTATTTTATCATATAAAAGTTAGAACGATATTTTAGAACTTTTAAAATCAAACTAAAAGTTAATTTGTGAAAATTGAATATTTTAATATTTAAATCGACTAGTAAAAATAGTCAATTTTTGAACAGTCTCAGAATTGAACGAAACCAGTTCCATTGGATCCGTAATAGTTAGTTATTACCGGATTTCAATTTTCGTGTCAATCGGAGTTATCGTTTGAGCGTGGCAGCTCAAAACGCATCGAATTATTTTTAATTTAAATTTGGCGAGTTAAAATAGCCATTTTTCAAAAAGTCTCGGATTTCGACGAAACCAGTTTCATCGGATCCGTAATGTGATATTATTGTAAGGTTTCAAATTTCAAGTCAATTGGATTTACCGTTTGTCCTGTACGAATTAAAACGCCTAGAAAATCGCTTAAATCGGTTTAATTTAAATTGAGCGTTTATAGCCATAACTCGCACAGATGTCCGAATTAGCTTTCGAAACCTGTTCCATTATGTCCGGAACGCGGGATAAACCCTAGGAATGTCAGTTTCGGCGCCTAAATCGGAGTTCGGAATTTCCGGGTGAATAGTGTCGTTCGATTCTCTATAAATATACCACCACTCTTCATAATTTTATAAAAAAAAATAACTAAACCCTAAATTTTAACCCTAGCCGCCACTTATTCAACCAAAGGCCAGAAATGATCTTCCTTTCCCCCTCAATCTCTCTCAATCCGTAAAGAATTACGCGAAGTGTTCAACACGGAAGTCGAAGAGCATGAAGAGAGCTAGAGATCCATACGGTGATGATGGGTTTTGGAGTGACGATGGAGGAGCTATGTGGGGCCGTTTGCAGCAGCTCACGCACGTTTTCCTAGGCACTAGAGGTGGCCGAGCTCCACCATAGGGGGGGCCGAACATAGTGCAAGTCGAGTGCTACGCGATGGTGGTTGTGTGATGGAGTTTAGTCGTGAGATGGTGTTGCAAATTGTAACCCTAATCCTAAGAGTTGGGTTCGGCCATAACGTGTATAACCTGGAGATGATGCGCGTGATGTAGGAGATGAGGCTGGAGCGTTGGATCTGAATCTCACGGCTAAGAATGGTTGAGGGTTTAAATTATTAAAGTTAGTTATAAATTTGTGTATATAAATACGTGTAACTTCATAAATTGATATCTTTTTCATACGAGGTCGAAAAAATACAAACTCAGTTGCGTTGGAATCATATGGACGAGCACTACGCGATGGAGTTGGTTTGGAGTCGTTTGGAGTTAGTGAGAATTTTGGGTAAAATTAAACGTCCGTTTAATTTTATTCAAAATAAATCGCTAAAACGGAATTTAAAACCAAGGTGAGAACTTCTCACTCAATCGAATTAGTTTCGATTTTATTTTAAATAGTTAGATTTAAAATATTTGAATGCATGTTTGAATGTTGATTGTTATCTATTTATTGTTAAAATAGACATTATACGCCGTTAGTAAGCGGATGTTATTTAATAAAAACATATACCGCGAATATTTCATAAACAGTGAAATTGGTATTATAAATAATATCAATATATATATATATTGGCATATGTATATATTGCAGTTGTTGATTTCCCGCATTTTTTAGCGGATGAGACCCTATTGCGCCGTTATTAAGCGGATAATATTTATTAAAAACATATACCGCGATAATTTCGTACTGGAGCGAAATTGGTATTGTGCTAATGTTTTTGGATGCAGGAAAACAGGTTGGAGGGATCCAACTGGATTCCTCAACAGTATTTATTTGATTATGGATATTTTGATATTCGTTGATTATCATATACGATATGTGATATCGTTGTTGTCGTGATTGACTATTTGGTGTGTAGCATCATTGGGCCAAATTTGGAATTTTAAAATGATTTCAAAGTGATTTTTGAAAGTATACGTTTATAAAATATTTTTGGAATTGATTCATTTTAAATAAATAAACGTTATAATTTTTAAAGTTATAAAAATTATGATTTTTGAGAAATATAGTTAAAAACTGATTTTTGAGAATATGATGCTATTGAGTTTATAAAATAGTTAAATCGAGATATTTTAGAATTATTGTGAAAAGTTTAAATATAGAATTCATGAAATTTAATTATTTTATGAATCGAAATGGTGAAATAATAAAGGAGATTAAAGATGTTTTAAAAGAATAATATAAATTGAATTATATTTAGAGATTAAAGACGTTTTTAAAGGATAATATAAATTGATTTATATTAAGAGATTTATAAATGGATATTTATAAATTGAAATATGGACATTATAAAACGAGTTTTTATAAGTGTTTGAATGAAGTGAAAATGAATTTCATAATTGAATGGAATTTATAGAATTTTATACGGTGAAGTTATAAATGGAATTTTATAAGCAGTAGGTTTATAAAATTTATTAAGTTATTAAAATAATGATTTTGGATAAATGAATGAATCTTATAAGTTATAAGATTTAAAATTATGAAGTTAAAAAGAACGATTTTGTAAAATAATCGTTTTATAAGTATTTAACTTATAATATGAACTTTTAGTTATAATTGAGTTATAAACTGGAATAGGTTAATAAAGGAATTTATAAAAAGGAAGCTTTTATAAATAAATAGAAATGGAATTTATAAACGTTGTTTCATAAATTCGCAAACAACTTATTTTGATAAGTTAATTGTTGAAACCTATAAATGGAGTTATATTCACGTTTTTGAATAGTGAATAATCCTTTGAATTAAAATGTATAAAAGGATGAAATTTGTTAACGAAGTATATTCACGTTTTTGAATAGTGAATAATCCTTTGAATTAAAATGTATAAAAGGATGAAATTTGTTAACGAAGTATATTCACGTTTTTGAATAGTGAATAATCCTTTGAATTAAAATGTATAAAAGGATGAAATTTGTTAACGAAGTATATTCACGTTTTTGAATAGTGAATAACACGTTAAAGAAATTGTTTTGGATTTGGATATTTTAAATAGAATTAAAACGATCTAACAATGTTTTAAATGTGTTGAGATTCGAAACCATAGATTTCAACATTTATTGTTGAAATAGACGTTTTCGAGAAATAGAAGGAGATGATGGACTATAACACTGTTGTTATAGTAAATGATTTCCGAAAGGAAATGTTTTGTATAGTATTGGGATTTATATACCTATTTTAAATTTCGAATCCCTATACTAGTGATTTTGGGTTGTTGTAACGATGTTTTACGCAACATTCGTTTTGGCCCAAATAAATATGTTAAGTGAATGATTTCCTTAAAGAATGAAATATATACTTAATCTCGATTTAAGTATATTGAATATTTTCTAAGTGTTGAAAATAAATAAAATTTGTGAATTACTTATGAATAAATAAGTATGGAAATGTTTTCCAATATAAAGTGAATATTAGAGAATTTATCTTTTTGAAGATAAATTGAAAATGAATATTATAAATCGAATTGAAGTCGTATATTCATTAATACTTTAGATTATAAATTCACTAAGGAATTTATAAATGAAAAGTGGAATTTGTTTAAAAATAAATATTGATTTATTTTTGAAGTATTGAAATTATATATCTAGTGAAGATATTTTGGAAAATAAATAATTTGGAAAATTATTTGGAAACTGGTGATGTGTGCATATCCATTGATAGTTCAATAACCGACTATCAATATTTCCCTTTGAATGGGTAATTGATGTGATTTGTTTGAATGTGAATGCTACACTTATTTTTGAATAAGCGCTCACTATTCGGGTTAACCGGGAAAGGACCATGGAGTCGTATAACCCATTCCGAATATGTGATACGTCGTTGTGAATTGCATTGAAGATCGGTGTTGAAGACCCGGTATTTGCGAGAGCGATAGGATGACCTGTCGATTTACTCTGCACCGAGTTGCTCCGGTATTGAGTTCTCCATATGTGATGGTGAATCCGATCAGGATTGTGAATATCCGGATTGCAAGGACTTCTTTGTAAGTGCCTTTGGTTTTGTTCGATCCCGGAACAGACTTGTATGGATTGTGTGTCTGACATTACAAGTTGAGATATAAAGCCGATTTCTTTCAAATATATTTCTGTTGGTGGCGAAGAATTTATTCTTTAGCTTAACACCCTTCTCTGAGACGCACGAGCTCAGAGGTTATGTAGTTGAATGTTATCAGCGATATATTCCCAATTTGGTAATGTGATATGCTGAGTGTTGCTGAAATGATCATTGTGTTGATTATTGTGATAGGATCGTTTATTTGATCGTCTATCTTAGTGATCATTGTGTTGATCATTTGTTGACCCAAAGCATGGCTTTTGTATAAAGTATGTTTTTGTGGACGTGACTTCGTCGAACCTCACACCCCGGAAATGGTCAAAACAGGAAAGATGCAGCAAGGTTATGAGGGGTAGCACCCTTTAGGGTATGTACATTTCCTTCTGGATAGAGGTGGTATCATGGTATGGAGCCCAGATATTTAACCTATGTGGTTACTACGAATTTATTACTTTGTGGTTGTTGGTTTTCGGGATCCCGTGAGAAAGGTCGTTTACGATCGGGGAATGGCGTGCTCGTGTCAGTAGTTACCCAGTTAGGGGTAACCCGGCCTTGTGTTGGCAGAGTTTCGGTTTGGTTCTCGGGGATGTCTTTCCAGAGGCATTCTCATGTGGCAATGGGAAGTTCCTTGGCCTGACCATTTGTTGGAAATCCAAAGAAACAATACGAAACTTGTACGGTTTTAGTTGTAGAACCTGCCATCTAATATGGTAGCTATTAGTAGGCATAATATAATGGTACCTATGCTGGCTAAGATTTATATTCTACTTTCGAAATGAATTTCTTCTACACTATGCACTAATAATAATATCAAAATTGATTTGATTTTAATACGTATCAAGCATGTTTGACTATCATAAGGAGAAATCTTCTCCAAGTCTGCGTTTGCATTGTGTGTGTGGCAGGAGGTCTTATGGTAGTCTCATTTTTAAAAGCATTGCGAATTGAATTTAAAAATATTCCTCTATTTTGATTTTAAAGATAAATAAACTGTTTTGAGTTCTCACACCAGTCACATGACTGACTTGGAGTTTATTGTTTTCCTTCCTAAACTCTGGGTGCCCACCAATTTTCACATGGGCAGTCAAGAGTTAGGTTTATCAGGATATTCTGGATATTCTGGAGTTGCTGGAGGCAAGCTGGATGGCATGGCATATTACTTATATAGTATTTCTTTTTCCGCTGCACTGTTTGTTGTTGTTGTACACTCTGATGATATGATGTAATGTAATAAAATGTGATGTGATGTAATAACTGATATAGTTCTTTGTTTAAAGATTATTCATTTATTATTATATGTTGTTCCGCTGCGATTGTGAGATTCTGTTGTTCTGTTGTTTTCTATTCCGTTCTGTTTTCTATGTTCTCTATTCTCTTTTTCTTTCAATTTTAAAATTTTCTATTTCCTTTTCCCTCTTCTCTATCTTCTACCTTTTTCTTTTCTTTTCTTCTCTTAAAATTCTTTTTAAAAACCCTAACTATTCGGTTTTTCGGAAACGAAAAAACGAAACGTTACATTTGGTATCAGAGCATATGGTTAAGCGACAACCATGGTTCTGTTGGGTATTATTCATTAGAGATAGAGTCAGCAGTACTCTAGAATGAATTTGAGTGTAATAATAGCTATGAGAGCGTATTTGTTAGTGAATATAAAATTGTTTTATATTGTGATGATTGGTTTATTAAGTGGCATATGAACTTTCGTCAGCGTGGTCCGCAAGACTATGCCGAAGGGGTTTCTAAACACTTGAATAGAACAATTCGACACAATATTGTTTTTAAATTGGGTAAATGAAATAATTTTACCTTGAGTATATTTTATATATAAAGAAATAATTTTTCAGAATTATAAAAGTGTATATAAGTTGATTGTTTAGTTGTTTGAATAATCTAAATAAAAGAATAATTGTATAAGCAAAAGAATTATAAGAATTGAATTATAATTAAAGTGATTTACAATTGTGAAATAAACTTATATATATGAGAAGTGAAACTATTTGAATAAATTTATGAATATGAGTAGTAAATAAAACCAAGTGATGTTTATAAAATGGAATATAACCTAAGTGATATGGAATGAAATTGATATTAGTATCAAAGTAAAATAATAAAGTTAAGAGATAAATGTGAACTTAAGTTATATAAGTGAAATTCAACTTTAGTAATTGAATTGAGTTAATGGATTAAATATTAATCAATTGAATGTGAATAATTGATATGAAATAATGAATATAAGTGTAATTCATTAAAATCTAATGTTATTAGAAAGTTGAATAATTGAATGAAAATCAATTAAATTAAACCAGTTGTAAGCAAAGGAATTTGGTTGAAATCAATATACATTGGTTGTTATATGATTGTTAGTTGATTGTATATAATTCATTAAGTATTAATGAAATCAAAAGCTAAAGTAATTGAATTTGAATATGAATTAGTGAATATAAACTAATTGAGAATAAATGTTAGTAAATCCAATGTATATGAATCATATGTGATTAAATTGAAACCTAATTCATTGAATATTAATGAGAATATGAATAAATATGAATTTGTTGAATGATAGTTGGTTGATGGTTGAATATATGTTGTTTGAATGCATTTGCTATGTGACATATATAGTTATTATGTTGCTATATGTTGTATATTGAGAATATACTATATGATGTATATCGATATTATTATCTATATGCATGATTCTCATGTTGTTTGTTGAGTGTTTAGTAGGTGCGGATCGCGTTTGCTTCGCATTTGGAGCTCGCTTTCGCGCTATATTAGCCGTATATGCTCGCTAATAAAATATAAGGTACATATCTCGGATTACATACCGTACTTTTACAAATTTTTCCCTGCGGGATGCCTCATTACTTGATGAGATGTATATTTGTGATATATATACTGTCATTTTTTTTTCGGATCGAGCCGCGCAAAGGAGACTATGGCGAATTTTTCCGAAAATTTAAGGCGTTAGAAAAATTTTGAGAAAATTGGAAAATTTTGAAAACTTTAACTTTGATTTTGGAATTGACAGTTAAACAATAGTAGTCGTTTTTGAAAAGATAACTAAGTATGATTTCAAAACTTAGTAAAGATTGTAAGAAGTTTAACTATGAATTTTGGAAAATTAATAGATTCTGTAACTTTTCTTACTTAATAATTTCGAGGACGAAATTCTTTTAAGTGGGGAAGATTGTAACGACCCAGAATTTTTAGAAATTAAAATTTGAATATTTAATTAATTTTAAATATTAATAAGTGAATTTATAAGTCAAATAAATTTTTATTTGAATTATTGGATTTAATTGAATAATTAAATCGATAATTTAATACGTTAAATTATGGAAATAATTGAAAATAAAGTTAAATATGATTGAAAATGATTTGTAAAATTTTATTTTATCATATGAAAGTTAGAACGATATTTTAGAACTTTTAAAATCGAATTAAAAGTTAATTTGTGAAAATTGAATATTTTAATATTTAAATCGACTAGTAAAAATAGTCAATTTTTGAACAGTCTCAGAATTGAACGAAACCAGTTCCATTGGATCCGTAATAGTTAGTTATTATCGGATTTCAATTTTCGTGTCAATCGGAGTTATCGTTTGAGCGTGACAGCTCAAAACGCATCGAATTATTTTTAATTTAAATTTGGCGAGTTAAAATAGCCATTTTTCAAAAAGTCTCGGATTTCAACGAAACCAGTTTCATCGGATCCGTAATGTGATATTATTGTAAGGTTTCAAATTTCAAGTCAATTGGATTTACCGTTTGTCCTGTATGAATTAAAACGCCTAGAAAATCGCTCAAATCGGTTTAATTTAAATTGAGTGTTTATAGCCATAACTCGCACAGATGTCCAAATTAGCTTTCGAAACCTGTTCCATTGTGTCCGGAACGCGGGATAAACCCTAGAAACGTCAGTTTCGGCGCCTAAATCGGAGTTCGGAATTTCCGGGTGAATAGTGTCGTTCGATTCTCTATAAATACACCACCACTCTTCATAATTTTATAAAAAAAATAACTAAACCCTAAATTTTAACCCTAGCCGCCACTTATTCAACCAAAGGCCAGAAATGATCTTCCTTTCCCCCTCAATCTCTCTCAATCCGTAAAGAATTACGCGAAGTGTTCAACACGGAAGTCGAAGAGCATGAAGAGAGCTAGAGATCCATACGGTGATGATGGGTTTTGGAGCGACGATGGAGGAGCTATGTGAGGCCGTTTGCAGCAGCTCATGCACGTTTTCCTAGGCACTAGAGGTGGCCGAGCTCCACCATAGGGGGGGCCGAACATAGTGCAAGTCGAGTGCTACGCGATGGTGGTTGTGTGGTGGAGTTTAGTCGTGAGATGGTGTTGCAAATTGTAACCCTAATCCTAAGAGTTGGGTTCGGCCATAACGTGTATAACCTGGAGATGATGCGCGTGATGTAGGAGATGAGGCTGTAGCGTTGGATCTGAATCTCACGGCTAAGAATGGTTGAGGGTTTAAATTATTAAAGTTAGTTATAAATTTGTGTATATAAATACGTGTAACTTCATAAATTGATATCTTTTTCATACGAGGTCGAAAAAATACAAACTCAGTTGCGTTGGAATCGTATGGACGAGCACTACGCGATGGAGTTGGTTTGGAGTCGTTTGGAGTTAGTGAGAATTTTGGGTAAAATTAAACGTCCGTTTAATTTTATTCAAAATAAATCGCTAAAACGGAATTTAAAACCAAGGTGAGAACTTCTCACTCAATCGTATTAGTTTCGATTTTATTTTAAATAGTTAGATTTAAAATATTTGAATGCATGTTTGAATGTTGATTGTTATCTATTTATTGTTAAAATAGACATTATACGCCGTTAGTAAGCGGATGTTATTTAATAAAAACATATACCGCGAATATTTCATAAACAGTGAAATTGGTATTATAAATAATATCAATATATATATATTGACATATGTATATATTGCAGTTGTTGATTTCCCGCATTTTTTAGCGGATGAGACCCTATTGCGCCGTTATTAAGCGGATAATATTTATTAAAAACATATACCGCGATAATTTCGTACTGGAGCGAAATTGGTATTGTGCTAATGTTTTTGGATGCAGGAAAACAGGTTGGAGGGATCCAACTGGATTCCTCAACAGTATTTATTTGATTATGGATATTTTGATATTCGTTGATTATCATATACGATATGTGATATCGTTGTTGTCGTGATTGACTATTTGGTGTGTAGCATCATTGGGCCAAATTTGGAATTTTAAAATGATTTCAAAGTGATTTTTGAAAGTATACGTTTATAAAATATTTTTGGAATTGATTCATTTTAAATAAATAAACGTTATAATTTTTAAAGTTATAAAAATTATGATTTTTGAGAAATATAGTTAAAAACTGATTTTTGAGAATATGATGCTATTGAGTTTATAAAATAGTTAAATCGAGATATTTTAGAATTATTGTGAAAAGTTTAAATATAGAATTCATGAAATTTAATTATTTTATGAATCGAAATGGTGAAATAATAAAGGAGATTAAAGATGTTTTAAAAGAATAATATAAATTGAATTATATTTAGAGATTAAAGACGTTTTAAAAGGATAATATAAATTGATTTATATTAAGAGATTTATAAATGGATATTTATAAATTGAAATATGGACATTATAAAACGAGTTTTTATAAGTGTTTGAATGAAGTGAAAATGAATTTCATAATTGAATGGAATTTATAGAATTTTATACGGTGAAGTTATAAATGGAATTTTATAAGCAGTAGGTTTATAAAATTTATTAAGTTATTAAAATAATGATTTTGGATAAATGAATGAATCTTATAAGTTATAAGATTTAAAATTATGAAGTTAAAAAGAACGATTTTGTAAAATAATCGTTTTATAAGTATTTAACTTATAATATGAACTTTTAGTTATAATTGAGTTATAAACTGGAATAGGTTAATAAAGGAATTTATAAAAAGGAAGCTTTTATAAATAAATAGAAATGGAATTTATAAACGTTGTTTCATAAATTCGCAAACAACTTATTTTGATAAGTTAATTGTTGAAACCTATAAATGGAGTTATATTCACGTTTTTGAATAGTGAATAATCCTTTGAATTAAAATGTATAAAAGGATGAAATTTGTTAACGAAGTATATTCACGTTTTTGAATAGTGAATAATCCTTTGAATTAAAATGTATAAAAGGATGAAATTTGTTAACGAAGTATATTCACGTTTTTGAATAGTGAATAATCCTTTGAATTAAAATGTATAAAAGGATGAAATTTGTTAACGAAGTATATTCACGTTTTTGAATAGTGAATAACACGTTAAAGAAATTGTTTTGGATTTGGATATTTTAAATAGAATTAAAACGATCTAACGGTGTTTTAAATGTGTTGAGATTCGAAACCATAGATTTCAACATTTATTGTTGAAATAGACGTTTTCGAGAAATAGAAGGAGATGATGGACTATAACACTGTTGTTATAGTAAATGATTTCCGAAAGGAAATGTTTTGTATAGTATTGGGATTTATATACCTATTTTAAATTTCGAATCCCTATATTAGTGATTTTGGGTTGTTGTAACGATGTTTTACGCAACATTCGTTTTGGCCCAAATAAATATGTTAAGTGAATGATTTCCTTAAAGAATGAAATATATACTTAATCTCGATTTAAGTATATTGAATATTTTCTAAGTGTTGAAAATAAATAAAATTTGTGAATTACTTATGAATAAATAAGTATGGAAATGTTTTCCAATATAAAGTGAATATTAGAGAATTTATCTTTTTGAAGATAAATTGAAAATGAATATTATAAATCGAATTGAAGTCGTATATTCATTAATACTTTAGATTATAAATTCACTAAGGAATTTATAAATGAAAAGTGGAATTTGTTTAAAAGTAAATATTGATTTATTTTTGAAGTATTGAAATTATATATCTAGTGAAGATATTTTGGAAAATAAATAATTTGGAAAATTATTTGGAAACTGGTGATGTGTGCATATCCATTGATAGTTCAATAACCGACTATCAATATTTCCCTTTGAATGGGTAATTGATGTGATTTGTTTGAATGTGAATGCTACACTTATTTTTGAATAAGCGCTCACTATTCGGGTTAACCGGGAAAGGACCATGGGGTCGTATAACCCATTCCGAATATGTGATACGTCGTTGTGAATTGCATTGAAGATCGGTGTTGAAGACCCGGTATTTGCGAGAGCGATAGGATGACCTGTCGATTTACTCTGCACCGAGTTGCTCCGGTATTGAGTTCTCCATATGTGATGGTGAATCCGATCAGGATTGTGAATATCCGGATTGCAAGGACTTCTTTGTAAGTGCCTTTGGTTTTGTTCGATCCCGGAACAGACTTGTATGGATTGTGTGTCTGACATTACAAGTTGAGATATAAAGCCGATTTCTTTCAAATATATTTCTGTTGGTGGCGAAGAATTTATTCTTTAGCTTAACACCCTTCTCTGAGACGCACGAGCTCAGAGGTTATGTAGTTGAATGTTATCAGCGATATATTCCCAATTTGGTAATGTGATATGCTGAGTGTTGCTGAAATGATCATTGTGTTGATTATTGTGATAGGATCGTTTATTTGATCGTCTATCTTAGTGATCATTGTGTTGATCATTTGTTGACCCAAAGCATGGCTTTTGTATAAAGTATGTTTTTGTGGACGTGACTTCGTCGAACCTCACACCCCGAAAATGGTCAAAACAGGAAAGATGCAGCAAGGTTATGAGGGGTAGCACCCTTTAGGGTATGTACATTTCCTTCTGGATAGAGGTGGTATCATGGTATGGAGCCCAGATATTTAACCTATGTGGTTACTATGAATTTATTACTTTGTGGTTGTTGGTTTTCGGGATCCCGTGAGAAAGGTCGTTTACGATCGGGGAATGGCGTGCTCGTGTCAGTAGTTACCCAGTTAGGGGTAACCCGGCCTTGTGTTGGCAGAGTTC
Source organism: Allium cepa (assembly GCA_030765085.1). NCBI lineage: Eukaryota > Viridiplantae > Streptophyta > Magnoliopsida > Asparagales > Amaryllidaceae > Allium > Allium cepa. The sequence goes on from CM060929.1 coordinate 34,661,527, forward strand.
CGGTTTGGTTCTCGGGGATGTCTTTCCAGAGGCATTCTCATGTGGCAATGGGAAGTTCCTTGGCCTGACCATTTGTTGGAAATCCAAAGAAACAATACGAAACTTGTACGGTTTTAGTTGTAGAACCTGCCATCTAATATGGTAGCTATTAGTAGGCATAATATAATGGTACCTATGCTGGCTAAGATTTATATTCTACTTTCGAAATGAATTTCTTCTACACTATGCACTAATAATAATATCAAAATTGATTTGATTTTAATACGTATCAAGCATGTTTGACTATCATAAGGAGAAATCTTCTCCAAGTCTGCGTTTGCATTGTGTGTGTGGCAGGAGGTCTTATGGTAGTCTCATTTTTAAAAGCATTGCGAATTGAATTTAAAAATATTCCTCTATTTTGATTTTAAAGATAAATAAACTGTTTTGAGTTCTCACACCAGTCACATGACTGACTTGGAGTTTATTGTTTTCCTTCCTAAACTCTGGGTGCCCACCAATTTTCACACGGGCAGTCAAGAGTTAGGTTTATCAGGATATTCTGGATATTCTGGAGTTGCTGGAGGCAAGCTGGATGGCATGGCATATTACTTATATAGTATTTCTTTTTCCGCTGCACTGTTTGTTGTTGTTGTACACTCTGATGATATGATGTAACGTAATAAAATGTGATGTGATGTAATAACTGATATAGTTCTTTGTTTAAAGATTATTCATTTATTATTATATGTTGTTCCGCTGCGATTGTGAGATTCTGTTGTTCTGTTGTTTTCTATTCCGTTCTGTTTTCTATGTTCTCTATTCTCTTTTTCTTCTATTTTAAAATTTTCTATCTTCTGTTTTCTCTTCCTTCTACCTTATCTATTTTCTATCTTTCCTATCTCTTCTTCTCTCTCTTTCTTTTCCTAAATTCTTTTCTAAAACCCATAACATTCCGTGTTTCCGGCCTTCGATTTCTCGGCAGTCGATAAAGTGAGTGTCGATGTTGAATTTTCGAAAGTCGAAAATTTTCGGGGCGTTACAGAACCATAGTTCTTATATGTGTTGTCCAGTTTGACCTCGTGATCATCATCAGCATTTTCATCTGCTCAGTCAGAGTTGCGCAGTGGAAGCTTGGTGGCAGCTGTTTGGTGTGGAAACAACTAGAATTTGCAGTGTTTTGGATTAGAGAGTTTCTACAGGAAAAAAATTAGGATCTGAGGCCAGATTGGAGTACACCTGTTTTTATCTTTTCCAGATGGGAGAAGTGAGATCAATTTTCAGATTTGGAATGGAGTTTGTGTTCTTAGTTTTGGTCGATCTTGGAAAGATCATTTTTGTTGAATTGTTTTTGGTTCAATTTGTTTCTAGGGAGAATCAGCAAGGGTTGAGATGATTAGTAATGATGTAGGCAGCCCAGGATCGTACGAAGAGTTTTGTGGATAAGAAACGGAGGAATTTGGATTCTGAAGTCGGAAACTTGATTTTTAATAAGGGTTTGGTCTTCAGGAGTGAATTGCCAGTTTGGATAACTGAGATTCATTGTGTTTCACGTATCTTTGATGGAGTACCTGTAGGATCTATCTTTGGTTGTAGAGTCAGCAGTTCAGGGAGTTTTGGTTGTTGAGTCAGACTTATCTGTAGTCTGATATCCGGTCTTGTTTTGTAGATCTAGATGGGTGGAAGCTCTGTACTTAGTAGTATTGATTGTTTGGATGCTGTAGAGCGAATATTGCGGTATTTATACTTAGGAAGCTTGAGAAAATTCTATCCAAAATTTTGTCTGGATAATTAGATTTGTTTAATTGGATGAATTGGTTGCTATGATTGTTAGCATATGATTGATATATGCTTGTGTTTCAAAATTAAATCTTTAATTAGATTATTAAATTACCTTTTTTTTTAAATTTCGAGGACGAAATTCTTTTAAGGGGAGAGGAATGTGATATCCCGGAATTTTTTGCAATATCAATTTAATAATCTGTGTTCAAGTTCAATAGATTTGATAGTACTGTTAATAATAAATTTGAATTGATTAAATATTTTTTATAAATATTTAATTGGGCAACTTTATCTTTTAAAAGCTAATTAAATTGTTCCCTATTTTATAATGTATATAAACACTTGTACATATTTAAATAGGTAAGCTTTGTTTTAAATTTAACTAATAAAATTTTATGTTTTCAAATTCTAGTACACATTTTAGTGATTTGGAAGCTGTGGTTTATTTAATATTAAGCTTTTCAAAGTTATTTAAATAACTATATGGTTTTAAATACTTAAGATAAATGTTTAATAGTTTAAAACTTATTCTAGCTTAAGTTTAAATTCAGAATTTATTAACAAAAAGATTTGTTCTATTTTCTTCTAAATATAGCTTGATAAATAATAAAAATACACATATTTAAGTAAGAATCAATATAAGAAGTAAAAATAAAATGCACCCAAACTAAACTTATAAAATTAATAGAATAAATACATGTACATGTAAAGATGCAAGATAATAAGTATTTAAGTTAGAAATAGAAATACATACATATAAGATAAATTCTATAATATTAAATAACACATTTAGCTAAAATATAACCACATAATAATTATAGAAATTCATTTATATTACAAAGTATATTCATGTAACAAATAAAAACAAAAATATAATACATTCAAGTTGTGAACAAGCTGTGAGACAAAGCAAAAGAACAGAAATACATATTCAGTTATGCGAATTGGATAAGTATAAATACATTCATGAACAAGACAACAATATAAGTATCCATGTAAAAAAATTAAAGATAAGTATGAGGCTTGAGATGGAAGATAGAATATTCAACTGGATTGGTATATAGACTAAATGGGACATAGTAATTAATGCTAGCCAACAATATGTAACTATCAGCCACCAAGATAGAAAAATATCTCTGATGCTAATGGTACAAAGGATATTACCCTGTATTGTACAAATAAAGTGCTGTAACTTGTTTTATATATGGCAACTCCTTATCTCATTTCGTCCATCCAAGTTGAGTACATCTGAAGTAAACACAAACCAGGCAAAAATAAACAAGATAGACAAAAGACAAATTAGATAAAGAGTAAACAAAAAGTACATAGGCATTTAATACTTTCATCTCAGCATACAAATGAAGTCAATTCGAATGTTGCAAATGATCATTTCAGCCTACATTTGAGAAAAAAATCTCTGACTAATCTTGAAAAGAAAATGAAAATAATTGATGCCTGCTAATAGCTACCCAGAAGTCACCGACCCCCTGTAATCTTTCCCTTATAAATATACATATCTTCCACTTCTTTTCGTTTATAAAACATATCTAACCAGAAACATAAGTAAGTTTTTATTTAGAAACTTAAACTGCATCAAAACAAAAGAAAAGATGATTTAGAGGAAGAGCAAAACAGTTTACAGTTTTAAAAGTTCAAACTGTTTTCAAATACCAAGCTGTGCTCTGTCCATCTTCCTAAATAAAGGTGAGTAACATCAAAAATTAAAAGTTTAAATTTAAGATATGGTTGCTTCTTTGATGTCTGTAATATGTATGGTTGGGTATATATATTGTTGGAGATATATTTCTGTATGTATGTGCATAGCTGTTCCCTGTAACATTTTGTTCTTTGCTTTAAGTATCAGTTTGATTTAATAATCATCATCTTTTTATTTACTTACTATTTGGATTTAGGACTTAAACAAAATCCGTTTGGGATAGCATTGATGGATGTTTAAAATTTATAGGTAAGTTAAATATAAACTTGAATAAACCTGGAAACAAAGAAACAACAGAGCAATCTTAAAACAAGTCAAAATTTAATTGTCATGATTCATGAATTCAGGGATATGAATCTAATACTTAAGCCAAGACTTGATTTTTGAAACTAAAATCGTGATATTTAGCAGAGGAATTCGAGTGCATTTCTGGTTTAGCCAGAAATTAGTATTTGTGATTTTTCTGGTGATCTCGAGTTTCAGGGTGACCGGGGTTTCTTTTGGTGATAGAAGAATGAGTAGGGGTGGTGGGAAAAATAGTGTAAGGTTCGTCAAGGGGACGTGGTGGCTCCAGCGACGTTTTCTTTTTCGTAGCCCTAATTTTTGTAAGGGTGAGATTTCGATTCGTTCTTCCTCTTGGTGCGATCGAGCGTTACAAGCTCTTGAGGGGAGGTAGAGGAGACATAGACATGGTGATGGCCAGAATTTTAGCGTCTCTGGTGGACGAGGTGGCGAGGACGGTGAACTTCCAGGTTTTTGGAATTTGGGTTGTCTGTGTTGCCAGGTTTGTGACTCGAACCCTCGTTTTTGATTTCGAGTTGGAAATGCCGTGTTGATGCTTGCGGGGGGAGGGGGGGTGTTTAGGTGATGGATGGTGTGGAAGGATCATCGATGATGATCAGCGGCGACCATCGGCGCCGTGCATATGCACGGTGCACTGTGTTGTGCCTGGAGGAGTTTGTTGAAGCAGGGGGTACTCGAGTCTTTAAGGAATTGACTCGAGGAAACTTCACGTCGAACTCGAAGCACGATCGAATTTGACTCGAAGTAACGAGCTTTGCCTCATGTTGATATTTGTTACTGTAACATGTTTTCCCTGTTTAATTTTAAAGTAAATCTAAAGCTAAGTTCAAGTGGAAAGAAAAGATTAAAATGAGATTTAAACCCAAGATTAATCTGGTTCAAGTTAGTTTTGAACTTTAATTTAAAATAAATAAAGTTTTTATTTAAATTGTTGTAACTACTTATAAAAAAAAGCTTAAGTAGTTGAAATATAATTACTTTGCATAATTAATCAAGGGATTAATTTAAAACAAATTAATTAAGGAGTAATTAATTTATTTGATGGAGTAATTTAAGGAAGTTAATTACTAAATGGTATTAATCAGGGGTGATTAATAACTGTGATTTAATTGAGATTAATTACTTAAGGTAATTGATTTAAAGGGTAATTAATTAAGATGAATTAGAAATCATTTATAAATATAATTAAAATGATGAATTTAAGAATTGATTAATTAAGATAAATTAACCAATAATAAGTAATTAAAGAGAAATTAATTGGTGTAATTAAAGGTTTAAGTAATTAATTATAGTTAATCAATTTAATAAGAAATTAGAGGTTAATTTCTGTATTTAGTTAAGGTTAATTAATTTGTGAAAATAAATTAAAGGATAATTACTAGGATGTAAAAGTGATTAATTAAATTGAATAATTGGATGATGAGAAATTAATTGATGGACAATTAATTAATAGATATATAAGCATGATTTAAAATGGTGAAGTAATTAATTTAATTTACTTTAAATTAATTAGAGATGATATAATTAATTTAATTCATTTTAAAATAAATATAGTTGATATGATTGCTTATATATTTTTTGATGATATTGTTTACTTTGAATGGGTTGAGATCTCAAATATGAGATTAATGAATGCTATGTGATAGGTATGCTCTGATTTAAGTATGATGATAATATGGATTATCTGTTGTGATGATAATATAGATTATCTGTTTATGTTGAGGTTGACTTTCTATTATGATACTGTGAATTATCTATCTGTGTGTATATGGATAATTGAACTGAATAGTTTTAAACTTTAAACAACTTGGCCTTGAAAGACACGTTTTGGATTTCGATGAGACCGGGATCAGGTTTCCATATTTGGACATCCGAAAACCACATCGATCCAAATTTAACGTTAGGTCGTGAATTCTCAAGTGAAGATTCAGAGTGCAAGGGTTATCGTCGTTAACTCTAAGGGTGATTCCAAAATGAGTGTAACTAGATAATGCCTTCGGTTTCGTTCGAACCCGGAACGAACTTGTATGGATTGAATGCTTTCAGAACATCGTCAAGTGGGCGATGAGCATTCTAAGAGATATGTTCTCTAAAGGTAATCGCAACCTCAAGCCTCATCAACCGGGAATGGCTAAAACAGGGGAGGTGCAGCAAGGTTAGGTGGGTCATGCCCAAGCAGGACAAGATTTTCCCCTGTCTAGATGTCCCTTTTTATTCAGCTGTGTGGACAGTTGTGAGCTCCAACTGTAGGGGTTGTCGTGTTCGGGACTGTTCAGCAAGGAATGGTTCCGGCCTTGTGTTGCAGGGGAGCGGGCGTACTCCTCGGTACGTTGATCTAGGCCACGTACTGTGACGGGCGGTACCCCGGTAGCCCTGCCATTGTATGGAATCCACAATCCAATAAGTGCCAACGTTTTTGATTATATTACCCACTTTTGTGGCTAGTAGCTGGAATTTAATAATGTAACAATTTCGGCTATTTCATATTTACTTGAAAACCCTAGACACTATTATAATATCATAGAATTTCCTATTAAATGATTTGGTTAGCGTAAGGTAAAAACTTACCATATTTATTCGTGGGAAGTCTTACGTGAAACCTTTTGTTTTTAAATGTTTTTCAAAGTTAAGCAACTTTAACCTGTTACTCATACCAGACCCATGTCTGACCCGGAGTTTATTTCTGTTTTTCATAAACTCTTGGGTACTCAAATTTTTACGAGTAGCCAAGGGATTCATGTTAGCTTTGACGAATTTTGGAGGAGCAATGGAGCAGGTGGCTTCAGCGTTGTGGATATATATACAGTTTCCCCTGTGTTGGTATCTCTGTGTTGTATTGTATATTGAATTGTATAACTAGATAGGTGTTTATAACTGTCTAGTATGTGATGTATTAGCTGTGTAACTCTGATTGATGTTGTATATTATGTAATACTTATGTGATTAATATAACTTATTCATTCCGTTGTGAGATTCTGATGTTGTTGTTCTTTCTTCTCTATCTCTTCTATTCTCTATTCCTTTCTTTCTTCAAGATGAAACGGATTTCTATGGCCAGAAATCCGGGTCATCACATCACAGCGTGGTATCAGAGCCAAACTTCGGAACAATGTAGAATAATCTAGCAAGGATCATCATCCTAAGTCCATCTTAGGAGTCGTGCCTTTGGATTTTATTCGAGTCATTGGACCCGTTCTATCCTATTTTCTTTATGATGCCTTGTTTTATCAATCATGATTGTTTGATATTCATTTTGAGAATAGCCTTTTTCTCTTTCTTTCTTTCTTTCTTAAAGAAGAAGGGATGGTTAGTTCTGGCAGTCCTAGCGCTGGTCTATCCAGTAGTCCTTCTCTGGATGGCGTATTCATGTCTGCCCAACAACTTTTGGATCTTGTAAAGAATCAAAGGTTTATCTGTGCTTTGAGTAAGAACCCCGAAATGGTTTTACCTCTGAAACTTGAAGTTCCTTTCAATCAGCTAGTGGATATCACTCTTTTGCATGAAGAGGTTGATAAAGGAAGTGATAGTGATATTGGGATTTCCAAGAAGAGGCATATTAAGTTCAAAAGCCCAATCCCAATAAGAAAGTGAAGCAAACTACTTTGGTAGCAAAGACTCCAATCCCTAATCGTGGAGGATACTTGTGACAGCCCGCAAATCCATACCCCTTGAATCAACACTATTCTACCTCTGTTAACTCAACTGGCACAGAAATACGAACCATTTGGGTTTAAGAAGAAGAGATAGAAGAAGAAGCAGCTAAACAATGTCAGAATCTCACAGTCGCGGCGAAATAAAATATAATGGTAAATATATAACTTTACATAAAATGAAATCTATAACTTTTTTATACATCATATCATCATAGTGTCTCATACATCAAATTACCAATCAGACAAATTCATACAATCATAGCAGCAGAATATATATATAGGTACAGATAATACTTCTCGGGCTCCAGCTCCTCTCCTGCTCCAAGCATCCTGTCCTGAACAAATAATACTCGGTCTGACCCAAGCATTATAATGAAATAACACCCGAGTCAGTCTGGAATACCAGCTGATAATAACGAATCCAAATTGATTATTAAAGTTTCAAAAATCCTTTTGAAAACAAAAGCATCTCGTAAGACCATGCCACAAATAAACATGTCGGGTTTTTACCTTACGATGGCTAAAACACTTTTTATAGAAATCCTACGATATTATAATAGGGTCTATTTACAAATACTTATAAAATATCCGAAATTGTTACATTCATTAAATTCCAGCTACTAGCCACAGAGTGGGTAATACAAACAAAACTCGTACAAGGCTCGTAGGGAGAATGGATTTCCAACAATGACTAGGCACTGGGGTACCACCTGTCACAGTACGGGGCCTAGATCACCGTACCGAGGACCACGCCCGATCCCCTGCAACATAAGGCCGGACCCATCCCTTACTGGACAGTTTCAAATAAGATCACCCCGCGGTTGGGATCAGCAACCGCACCACTAAGCCGAAATAAAAAAGGGACATCTAGACAGGGATGACCTTACTCTCCAGTGGGGGCTACCCACGAAGCCTTGCTGCATATCCCCTGATTTTCAGTCATTCCCATTTGATGAGGCTTGAGGCTAAGCGTTATCTTTTTAGAACGTTTCACTTAGAATGCCCATCGCCCACCTGACGATGTTCCGAAAGCATTCGTCCATACAAGTCCGTCCCGGGTTCGAACGGAACCGAAGGCACTACTCCTACTACATCCATTTTGGAAATATCCACAGGATTAGTAGCGACTATCCCTTGCACTTCACTGCTCCATCTTCGACTCCGAACACGTTTTTCGCACGAAACGTACAAACCGGATCGAAGTGGTTTTAGAGATAAATCTCGATCCCGGTCTCTTCGAAACAATCAACACATTTGTCCAATATTGATAGTCGGTGATTTAACTATCCGTTTATATTCACAAACATCCATCACACAATAAATAATTTTCCACATTATTTATTTGCCTCTAATATCTTTACAAGATATATTTCCAAATTTCCAAAGCTCATTTGAAAACAATTTCCCAAAAAATTTCCTTTATAAGGTAAAACCTTTATCATTAATTCCCATTGGAAATAACCAAGTTCAAAACATTTAGATTTAAAACAGTTAAACTTTTTATTCTGAAATATACTTTCGATTATATAAAATTACGTCTAGTTATGTACTCAAAATATAATTTCAAATATTTAAAGTAAAACTATTTATTAATAAGGGTTTGGATAACAAAATTTAAAAGTATTGGTTTTAAAGGATAAATACTAATTTCCAAATAACTTAAATCATCCATTCTTTAAATCAATCCATTTATAAAATATAATTACTAATAAACCTCTTAAATAATCATACTATAGCTAAATTTATTACTTATTTTTAAAAGAGAATTTCTTAAGAACACTTCCTTAAAACAAATTTTAACTTAACTTTTCAAACCTGATTTAAATCACGAACTCGGTTTTTCCCAACAAAACATTTCCACTGAAACAACCCAAAGAATCTTCCGTATAGATTCCTCCCGATCTATTCCAACCCAAATTTATGTTAGTTATCGTAAATTTATTTCCAAGCTTAAAATAAACTCCTTTTGAAGTTTAAACACCCTTTTCCATTCCCGGAAATTCCATTTTCAAAGTACAGGTTTTAAACATTTTTAAATAAAACATTTGAGAATTTATTACCGAAAAATAATACTTATGGATTTCTTAACTAAATTCCAAGGGTGAAAATGCATTTCAAAAATATTGATTTACATTTATAATTATTAATTTATATTTAGAAGCTTCGTTGAAACATATTTTACTTTTCTGGCAAACTCTATTCATTATCAAAATAACCCATCATTATTTTAACACTTTATATAAATATTTCTTTTATTTCTTAAATCCCAATTAAATCCATTTATAATTTCCGGGTTTATATTTTTTTTCAACAATATCACAATACAATTTAATTTCAGATTTATCAATCACAACATACAAACAAATTGCATTATCAATTATGAAAATAATCACTATATTGTGAGGAATCCAGTTGGATCCCTCCAACCTGCTTTTTCCCTGCGTCAACAAATATTAGCACATCACATATATAAATATCAATCCAGACTGATAATAACCATTATATTCAACCAATCACACAGATATTTATTTTAATCAGCTAACATTCCGGATGTGAGTGAGACTAACTCACCTTGGGTTTCGGCGAGCGTTCGAAATTTAAATTAAACCGAACGGTGTTCGATTTAACCTAAATTTTTACTTGCCCGGAATGATCCTAGAACTGCACCATTGCGCAGTGTTCATCTTTGCGATCCCGGCGTTTACTATTTCATCAAATTCCGATAACGTATGTAGAAGATATTAATTTTTAATGTTTTAAATAAAATTTAAACAACAATTTCTTTTATTAAAAAAATAATAATAATATACCACCCAATCTCTACCGTTCATCAAATTAACGCACCAAGCCCGCATCCTCTCCTCCCTCTCTCGCGTACGCTGCTCCAGAAGTTCAAACCCAACCATCGCCGATTAGGGTTCGAAATCGCACCCTCCTCGCTCAACGTGAATGCGATCGGAACCCGCTGTTACGAAGCCCATCGCTACCTCCACCTCCCCCAGGCGCGTGCGAGAGCTCGGCGCACCCTAGCCCCAGAAAATCGCCATCGAACGGTCGCCGTTCGTGGTCTCCTTGCCGTCGATCTGCTCCATTTCACGCAATCATCACCCTACAGATGTAGAGACCTCGTCGCCCTTTTCCATTTCTCAATTTAAACGAACGGATTGAGAGGAAAATGGAGGAGAATGAGAGACGTTATCGGCCATTAAAACGAAAACTGCGGCGGCTCAGAAATGATACTAGGGTTTTGAACGATAAAATGTATATTTAATATAATTTAATATTATTTTAATATCGTTCTTCGAATTTTAACGACCTATGCAAACGAACTCCAATTCTCACATACCAACAGGCGTTCCTAGGGTTTTTTCCGCGTTCCGGACACAATGGAATAAGTTTCGTATGCTAATTCGGTCATACTTGCGAGTTACGAAATTAAACGATCGATTTAAAATTAAATCGATTAAAACGATTTTTATGCGTTTCGAGCTGCTATGGTCAAACGACAACTCCGATTGCTACGAAAATTGAAATCTGATAATAACTAACTATTACGGATCTAATGAAACTAGTTTCGTCGAATTCCGAGACTGTGCCCCGGAAGGCTATTTTAGCTCGTCTATTAACTCGAGCGATTTTCAACATTGTCAACAGCGCTTAAAATTTCACTTTTAAAACTTTATTAACTCTATTATAATTCGTACAAAATTTATATTCACATTAGGAATCATTCTGATTCAGTTTAAATCAAAATCTGAATAATTGCGTTATTATATTATTAAATTCCATTATTAAATTAATATAAAATTCCAAATTTAACCTATCGACTTTTAGTTGCATCCAATGGTTCAATATCATAATTTAAAACAGACTTGAAATAAATTTTAGAATCGATTTTTATATTCATTTACACCCAGAATCTTTAATTATCCCAATCCAAATAGTAAATTATTATCCAAATTTCAATTAAATTCCCGTATCTAAAATTTAACTAATCTTATTAACTTAACCAAAGTCTTTTATTTCAAAAATTCAAATTATAATCCATATTCAACATTAAAAATGAATTAAATGTTCAAATTTAGCGACCCAAAATTCCGGGTCGTTACAATACTACAGTTGTAATTCTAAGGAACACTATGTAATTAAGTGTCTGAAACCCCTTACTTGTCGCTGTTGAAAAAATCCAGGTCATCTTTTATCTTCTTGTCCCAAACTTCAAAGTAGGAGAGAAGGAAAGCTAAATGTGCCTAATGACATTTTTCTTCGTCAAGGTATTTTCCATTCAATGCTTGATGGCATTATTTTATTTCATGGTCTTCCTATTCTAGTTCTTTTTGATATGGATTCATCTTATCATTTTATATCAAAAGAACATGTTGATTCTTTTTCTTTAAAACATTTTGGGCTTGGTGACTTTTGTTTTAGAATTGCGAATCCGGTTGGTGGATCCACAACACTCAATTTTCTTTGTTTTGATGTCAAGATTATTTTATGTGATCATGTTATGCGTTACTTAGGCTTCGGAATTCATTTTTGTGAAAGGATTGGCTTAATCATTATGAAGTCCATATCCTATGTCCCGAGTGGACTATCTATCTTCGACTTCTTAATCTATTAAGTAGATATCTATTCTTTGTGATTTCGATTCCAATTTGGTGGCATCATTTTATTCTATAAGCCCACATGTTGAGTAAAGTGTTATTTCTTTCATTTGGGTAGTTGTGGATTTTCCGGTATTTTTGAGCTTGTCTTAGGATTATGACCTAAGATACCTTTTGAGTGGTGTGAAGGTCTTTTCAGCTCGACCTTGCCACTGATTTTCATTAGTTACGAGTTGCGAAAGTTAGCATTCCACTTACCGCATCCCGCACTCGTTATGATTCTTATGAATGAACTATTATGTCATTCAGTTATCCAGCTTATTTCATCTATTTTATGTATCGAGTATTCTATGAATATCTCGATGACTCCATCCTTGTATTTATTGATTTTGGATGAAGACAAAAAATTTAAATTTTGTAAATCTTTTTCATAAGATTTATTTATAAGTATAATTGGATTTTGTTCTTAAACGAGCAAAGAATATTCTTAAAACTTTTTAAGACACATTTTTGTCATATAGAAGAGGATTTTGTGATTGTATTACCCATTGAGTGCTTTAAGGATTCTGGTCGATGCGCTTGATCAACGTTATCGATAGGAATTTGCTAAACGCTTTGATGAGACAATCTGACACAATAAATTGACTTGTAAATAAGTAAATTTTCTAGAAAGATAATTACATAAAGATGATTGTAATTTTGAAAGTTTTAGCTTTTCGGGAAAGAAAGAACTCTTTTCCGATACTCTTATTCTTGTGATTTCCAAAGGGAACCAAGATTTTATATTTTTGTACCAATGCTAGTCGTATTTGTTTGGGTGCCGTCCTCTTGCGAAAGAGAATGTTCTACCACTTGTGATTCTAAGTCATAAAAGCCTATCGAGACTAGGTATGCCATTCCTGATCTAGTGCTCGCGGCTATTGTTTTCGCTTTTAAAATTTGGCATCATCATTTATTTTTGAGGAAGAAATTCATTCTCCACTCTGATCATAAATCTTTGAAATGTTTATTTTCTCATAAGGAACTTAATGTTGACCTGAGTTCCTTGCATCTTATGATCTTGATATTATTTATACTCGCGAGAGGGGAGAATCGTGTTGCTAATGCACTTAGTCATAAGCAACAAGCGGTTGTTTCTATGATGATATCCGATTGGACGATCTTGAGATTTTGTCCACTTGTGAGATTCGGGATCGTGAATCCGATTTATGTTCATCTCTTGTGTTTATGTAGCCTTAAGGCTCATCCTTCTCTTTTTGACCGCATTCTTGAAGCTCAAAAGCTAGATCCCGAATTGGCTCTTCTTAGCCAAAGTTGTAGGGATAAAATTGGTATTGAAAGTTTGATAGACTTTGATATTGATTCTCGTGGCGGTGTTCGAAAATTAGGTAGACTTATCGTGCCAAATATTAGTGATCTTCGTAAAGACATTTTAGAAGATTTTCATCATTCTAAATTTACCATTCATCCCGGTAGTAGTAAAATATACGCGGGTATGAAGCGACTTTATTATTGGGATGGAATGAAATCTGATATTGCTAACTTTGTTAAGCGTTGCATTACTTGCCAACTTGTCAAGGCCGAGCATCAAAGGCCCGGTGGGTTATTGCAACCTTTAGAAATTCCAATTTGGAAGTGGGATCAAATTTCCATGGATTTTATTGACGGACTTCCCCGTTCTCGTTCGGGTCATGATAGCTTATGGGTGATAGTTGATAGACTTACTAAATCCGCCCATTTTATTCCCATTTGGTCTAACAGGACCGTTCCTCTTTTGGCCAAACTCTTTATTAAAGAGATTGTTAAATTACATGGAGTTCCTACTTCTATTGTTAGTGATCGTGATCCATTATTTACTAGTGGATTTTGGAAGAGTCTTCAAAAAGCTTTGGGAACGAAGCTTAATTTTAGCACCGCTTGTCATCCTCAGTCCGATGGACAAACCGAGCGTGTGAATCAAACTCTTGAAGATCTTCTTCGTGCTTATGTTCTAGATTTTGGTGGAAGTTGGGAAGATCATATTGCTCTCGTTGATTTTTCCTATAATAATAGCTTTCAATTTAGTATTGGTATGGCACCTTTTGAGGTACTCTATGGAAGGCCATGCCGATCTCCTTCTTGTTGGCTTGAGGCCGGGGAGAAGCTGGTTTTTGGTCTAGATTTTATTCGTGATTCCAAAGAAAAGATTGACCTTATTCATCATAGGATGAAAGAAGCTCAAAGTAAGCAAAAATCCCATGCCGATAACCGAAGAAGGAGATCAGAATTTTCTGTGGGAGATTTTGTGTTTGTTCGTGTTTCACCTATGAAGGGTGTTGTGCGTTTCAGTCGATCGGGAAAGTTAGCACCTCGATATATTGGTCCATTTCCCATCACCGAACGTATTGGTCCCGTGGCTTATCGCCTCTTATTACCGGCTCAGTTTTCTGCTATTCATGACGTGTTTCACGTTTCTCAACTACGGAAATGCCTTCAAAATTCCGATTCTATTCTTGAGCCCGGTGTTGTGGAAGAAATTGAAGTTTCACCTATTTTGACTTATGAGCAAAATCCTATTCGTATTATCGCTTCGGAGAGTAGACACCTTCGAAATAAAGATGTTCCTCTTGTGAAAGTTCAATGGTCCTCAAATCCTAAGGATTGTTCTTGGGAATCCAGAGAATTCATCAGCGAACACATCCGGACTTACTTTCTCGTACTCTTTGAGGTGAACTTTTTATTTTCAAATTTCTTTTGTGTTGAATATGCTTTTATGGTTGTTACTTCATATTTTTTTCTTAAATATTGCGAGGACGCAATTTCTTTAAGGAGGGAAGTCTGTAACAACGTGCATATTTTACGATTGAATATTTAAATATTTTATTTAAAATAATTCATCGTTAGTCGGATTAGTGTCCGAAAGGCTACTTTTTGCAAATAGTCGAATTAGGACTCGAGACCACCCCCATTGAGTTCAAAATGATGTTTGCGATCTTTTTGAGTATAAACTTCGATATGTTTGGAGATAGTAGAATTTTGCTATTTTTTCACTTAGGGCTTTGGTTTTGTTTCAGCCCATTAGACCCAAGCTTCACCCCTCTTCTCTTCATTACTTCCTTTCTATTTCCTAATACTCATGCTTTAGCAACAATGGAGAGAGGAATGGGAAATTAAAACTCCAATCCTAGTTTCCATTTACAAATCAAGTTCTAGCTCCAAATAAATAGAAGAAGCTTTGGTAAGCCTCTTCTTCTTCTCCAACTCATTCAATCAATTTTACAAATTCCTAAACCTAACTTAGGAAATGTTTCTCTTTTAAGCTTAGATTCAAGCTTGTTGGGTTGGAATTGAAGAGTGATTACCCTTGCCATTGCTCTATAGTTTCTTCTTCATTTGTTTTGGGTTTAAAGGTGAGATTTTTATCTTACATCTTAGTCTATAATTATCTTCGTTTGTTAGGTATGAATTCCTAACACTTATTCTTGTGCAATTGATTTTGGTTTGGATTGATTTGGTGTATATTCCAATTTTTGGTGTTTTGAAATCAAAATCTATGAAAATCCTATTATGGATATTTGGACATTGATATTTGAGGCGTATCGAAGAGCCGTTAAGGCTGGGTTGTCGCGTGGCGTAAATCCTTAGTTGTCGTTTGCTCGTCTGATCACTTTCGATATTCATTTGGCCATTTTTGGTCGAGGTTCAGGAAATGCTCTGAATTCCAGACGTCTGAATTGGCTCGATTTCAAATAGAAAGGAAATAGGCTACAAACACCTATTTCAGATGTCTGAAACATTTGGTTCAGACGTCTGAATTACGTTCTGGAAAACTTCTAATTTTCCAGATTCAAATGTCTGAACCACCTATTTCAGACGTCTGAATCTGTTGTGTTTTGTCTGCTTGCCTATTTTGTTTAAGAATTCCAATTTTATCCATTCGTGTTGATTTTGATTTGTTGCAATCATTTATTATCGACTTTGATGACATTTTCTTCGGGATTTTTGGGAATATCCATTTTGACGGATTCGGTATCGATTTCTTTGGATTTTATTCACGTCTTTGAATGTGAATTTTGGTGATTGATTTTTCTACAATCATTTTTTTGATTTGTCACTTTAAAAATATAAAGGTTTCAATCCTAGTAGTAAATAGCAAAACTCTTTCATCAAAACGATTTTAACACTATTTTATTACAAAGCTCGTTTCTTAAACCATTTTCCAAGCTACTAGCATATACAAACCTTTACCTCACTCGTATGAGAAATCTAATTAAACGACTTAGTAAAACAAGTGGTATGAAATGCTTGCGTTTACTTCGTCGGTTAATTCTTGGACTTGTTCGATTGAATCTCTTGTGACAATTTTCGAGTGGAAATCTACAATTTGTTCATAAATATTTAAGTTAAGCTAGTGGTTATGGGACATGAAGCTAAACTCATTTATTTACTAGCTTAGTGTAATTTACACTTATCGATCAATGATGATCAATTTGTGATTTAGACTAGCAATGTGCAATGTCTCTTTGTCTGCGAGGGAGACTAAACCCCGTTTTTAGTGGAGTTTCGGCTTGGTTGGGTAGCGACCCATGGTCTTCGGACCGTTTTAGTGGAACTTCGGCTCAAAGGTCTTTGGACTGTTTTTGTGGAGCTTCGGCTCAAAGGTCTTCGGACAGTTTTTGTGGAGCTTCGGCTCATAGGTCTTCGGGCCATTTTTGTGGAGCTTCGGTTCAAAAAATAATGGTTAGCAAACATGGAATAGCGTTCCATTTTGTGATACACGTGTTGGTGAGTTTTAATGCTCCCGTCTTGTGATAGGCCTCTTTCCCCTTTTTTGTGATTTCTGGATTTCTATTGATCATTTCTAGAATTTGTGTTTCACCAATTTTCGTGATTTTCACTGATAAGCGTTATCAATATTTGTGTATTGGTGAACTTGTGTGCCATTAACTTTTGAGATTGGCATTGATATTATTGTCAATATTTATGGTTTGGTGAATAAAAATAAAGAGTATGACATTCTTTTTTATCTTTGAGAAGATTCTTCTGATATTGATTAATCTCTGGTTGACTTTCAGTTGCATACTTATTACTGTATGACATTATGGTTATCATACGTTATTGTCATATCTCTTATCCTATACCATTTTATCTGATATTTATAGCTATACTGATCCGTTTATTATTTTCTTATTAAATAATACTCGGGTCAGACCGAGATGTTACAGATGCTTCTATTTGACTCCTCATCTGGGATTATTATTATCCCGACTTTTGGCTAACTACTTGGACTAGTAGTTTTTGGTTGTATACATTTGAGATATAGACTCATTGATGTATACTTATTCTTTTGTGTAGCACTTGTAACTATTCTTTTGTGATATTGTGGATCTTGTTTGACAACTACTCTGATGTACACTTTTATGTGTAATATTCATATCTGTTTCCGCCTTTGAGATATGAACTTCTGTGACTGATTTGTTTTATGCTTATTTCTATATTTGTTTCTGAAGATATTATAGCCACTATGTAGTAGCTTTGATTTTGCATCGGTATGTCGGATTTCCTCTTGAGATGAAAAGTTATATATACTATCTGGCATATCGGTACTCGCACAAAGCAATTGTACAGATGGTCGCTCCTCAACAGCCTTATTCTCCGTGCTAGTTGACGACATTACTCCGTAGTATTCTTGGCTAGCTTGGGTATAGAGGTGGGGCGTCACAATTTCACTTCTAATAAATCATAGGATTTTATCTAATCCCATTTACATCGAGCGACCCATTTTCTTATGCAATTCGACAATATTAATGTGAATAAATAATTACTTAAGCTTTATAATCGTTTAAATTGATTCCAACTCAATTTACACTTGATTCTATCCCATTTTAATTTATTCACAATCCTTTCATTGCATTTTCTTTCATTTCCAAAAAGTTTAATTCCAAACCGTTTTGTTAAACTCGACAACCAATATATTTAACAACCATCTCACAGTACACTTAAGTTATTTATTTTCCTCAAACTATTCCATCCAATAACTTAAGTTTATTTTATTCAACCAACTTCCATTTAAATCTTTGATTTGATTTTCCTTTGATCAAATCCAACCATTTTACTAATTTATTCGATTAGTTTATTCCTTTATCCATTTTTAAATTTTAATTCACATTAACAATTAATTATTGAATTCATTAATAATAAGGTCGTTCAATTTATGCTTGAATTGGATTTGTTTACAACTCATACCAATTTATTTTAATCCAATTCAGTTTCATTCGACCACACTTTCAACTTATAATCCTATACTTTATTATTTATTTTTTTATCTATCTTCATAACCATTTTATTTAATTTCCTTGAGTTTAATCTTACTTAGTTTACATTTATTTATTTAAGTAAGAATTTTATTTCCAAACATTAATTATTTTTAGTCTATTTGAACTAATTTTGCACTTTATTTTACACAACTTTGAATTAAACATCATCTAATATTCAAATTTCATTTCATTTGCATGCCATATAATTCGATCAGTTACTTACTAACTTCAATCTCAAAACTTTGTTTTATTTAGTCCAACTTAACTAAATTTTCCATTCAGACTTAAGTTCAACATTCAGTTTCAATTCCATTTTGCTTACACGTTTAAACTCATTACTAAAAAGGTTCCAAATTCAATTTTGAAAACATATATATCTAAACCAAACTATTCCTTTGCATTTCCAAAATCAAACCAAATTTCACAAACAAACATTAGTCTAAAACATCCAGGTAGCAATCCACCTCTTTGAAACTCGAAAACGAACATCGATGATGTCACGATCATCATCGGAATTATTTTCCAGCGATTGTAAAGAGTTCAATGCTTTTATCTCTTTTATAACCCTTCATATTTTTAAATTCCAAATCTCTCTAGATTTTCAAATCCGATTCAAAAACATTCCTCAAATATACATGATTCTTCCCAACTTTTTGAGAATCATTTTCAAATTCAAAGGAATCTAAATTTCCAAGTTTCAAATTCCAAATCCTTTAAATTTATATTCAAACATTAATTTGTAATTTTATCTTATTTTAATTATTAATCACACTATAATTTACATTTATAGTTTGCATTTACAAATCTCATTTGTATATGAATTTTGTTTCTTAGTTTTTAATTGTGATTTCAATATCTTATTCAATTTTACACATTAATGATAATAATTAAATATCATCATCCCTAACAACCAAGCATCCATATATAACTATAATAATTTACGAAAAATCATTTCTTTTATATATGAAAATTATTTGGGTAAAATTATTTCATTTACCCTATTTGAAAACTATATTGTGTCGGTTTATCTCATTCAAGAGTTTAGAAATCCCTATCGATAATATGGCGTCCCATACATCGACCAGAATCCATAAACACTTGACCGATAAATCAACACAATATAAAACAATTTTATATTCACTAACAAATACGTGCTCAATCAATTAATGTACTCAAAACTCAATCTAGAGTACTACGGACTCTATTCTATGAGTAATTCCTACCAGAGCCAAGGTTATCACCAACCTCGCTCTAATACCAACTGTAACGACCCGCAAATCCGCACCCCTTGAGTCAACATTATTCTACATCAATCAACTCAAGATGAACAGAAATACGAACCATTTGGGTTAAAGAAGAAGAGGTAGAAGAAGAAAATAGAAAACAACAATAGAATCTTACCATCGCAGTGGAACAAAATATAATAGATTCAATGATCTTTACACAAAAGAAAACTATATTTGTTTATACATACATCATCAGAGTACATCATCAGAGTTCAACAACATCAATAACATACAACTGGACAATAACCATAACCTGTACTTACAATTTGAATACACAGCAGAATATTTAAACAAATATGGAAGTACGTATCGCCATCCAGCTCCACAACATCATTTCATGTCATCTATACTACTCGGTCTGACCCGAGCATTACAGTTAAATAACACCCGAGCCGGTCTGGAATACCAGCATGAGAAAACCAGACTCAAATTGATTATTTAAGTTTCAAAATCCTTTTGAAAACAAAAGCATCTCGTAAGACCACGCCACAAATAAACATGTCGGGTTTTCACCTTACGGTAGCTAAAACACTTTTTATTAAAATCCCCTGATATTGTAATAGGTTCTATATACAAATACTTATTAAAATAGCCAAAAATTTTACATGATTAAATTCCAGATACTAGCCACAGAGTGGGTAATACAAACAAAACTCGTAAAAGGCGCGTAGGGAGAATGGATTTCCAACTAATGACTAGGCACTGGGGTACCACCTGTCACGGTACGTGGCCTAGATCACTGTACCAAGGATCACTCCTGACCCCCTGCAACACAAGAACCGGCCTATCCCTTACTGGATAATCCCGAGTAAGATCACCCCACGGTTGGGATCAGCAATCGCACCATTAAGCCGAAATAAAAGGGACATCTAGACAGGGATGACCTCACCCAGAAATGGTTGCTGCCCACCAAGCCTTGCTACATAACCCCTGATTTTCAGTCATTCCCGGTTGATGAGGCTTGAGGCTAAGCGTTACCTTTTAGAACATGTCCCTTAGAATACTCATCGCCCACCTGACGATGTTCTGAAAGCATTCATCCATACAAGTCCGTCCCGGGTTCGAACGGAACCGAAGGCACTAACCCTACTACATCCATTTTGGAAATATCCTCAGGATTAGTAGCGACTAGCCCTTGTACTTCACTACTCTATCTTCGACTCCGAACTCGTTTTTCCACGAAAACGTACAAACCGGATCGAAGTGGCTTTCGAGAAATTAATCCCGATCCCGGTCTCTTCGAAACGATCAGCGCATTGTCCAATATTGATAGTCAGTTATTTAACTATCAAATAACATTCACAACTATCCATCACAAAATAAATAATTCCCCAAATTATTTATTTATCTCAAAATATCTTTACAAGATATACTTCTATTTTCAACCCTTTGAAAACAGTTTCAAACCATACCTTTCTCATAAAATAAATTTCCAAATATATATTTCCACCGAACACCAAGTACAAAGCTTTAGATTTTAAAAAAATAATTTAAAATTCTTTATTATAAAATATCCTTTAAATCATTTAAAATAAAAATTACTTTAATACTTATTCGAAATATATACTTTAAGAATATTTAAAATGAAACTACTTCAATAAATATAAAACTAGATTTTCTCTTTTAAAAACAAAATACCAAGTCACCTTAAATAATTACTACGATAATAGATTTGAAAAATACTTACTTTAGCATTTAAACATTTAGCAATAATAAATTTTCTAAAACATGCTTTTTAAAACAACATTAAAACTTTTATCTTATATTTAAAAATTTACTTTGAAAACGTACTTGGCTATCCAGGGAAATATACTTCTCTTCACATTCTTTAAAAATAAATCACTATTTATTTTTAAACAAACGTTCCATTCCTTTAATAAATTCCAATCGTGAGTTTATTCTTCCAAATATCTACTGATATATTGCTTTACCTTTATAAACCAAGTTTATAAGTTTTATATACTCAACTTCCTTTAAAATTTCAATTCCAAAACACTTATAACAATTTCCAAATTGATTCCCGATTTACTTCATTTTGAAATAAATTTCTTCGCTTACTAAATTTATTCCAAAACCCATTAACTTCAAATTTTTATTTCTTACTTATGATTTAAAACCTTTTTAACTGAAAAATACCAATTTTAGATTTCCATAAATTCCTTTGTTATCCTTTTAAATAAATTTAAACCTTGAATTTTAAAATAATTGTTTATTCCTTTTAATAAGGTCACTTAAGGTTTAAAATTCATTATTTCTCTGTTTATTCAAAATCCTTTTTTTCCATACTCGAAATTATTTATTAGTATTTTAATATCACTTCCATTCCTTTTCAATTCATTCTTAATTTATTCAAATTCGCTATAATTATTTTACTTAAAACTCCACTCCTTATTTTCTTTTCAAAAATCCAATTTATATATTTTGATAACTCAGTGTATCGAAATACATGCAAGCAAACCATAGCATTCAATATTCCAATATCATTCATCATAGAATATCAAATAATAACGGTAGAGAATATTAAATAATTTAAATAAATGTTGAGGAATCCAGTTGGATCCCTCCAACCTGTTTCCTTGCATCCATAGACGTTAGCACAGTATAAAATATCAATTCCACTTCGAGGTGGAATATCATGGTATATGGGATTTAAATATAAAATCATCCGCTATTATGCGGCATATAGAGTCTCATCCGCTATAAAATGCAGGAAATCAATCACTCCAAATATATATACTAGATGTACTACTATATATATACGATCACATCCAGTCTATTCAATCCATCAACCAATAATTTAAATTAACTATTTAAATTAACCAGAAACCCGAGATGATTGAGATTAACTCACCTTTGCTTTTAATTTGCAATCTACTTCAATATTGCCTTGGTTTCTCGACTTTTGACCTTGTATAAACAATTATACGATTTTATTAATATCCTAACAAATCAGACAATTAATTGCCATTTATTCAATTTAATTAAAAATTAGTTTTAAACTAATTTTCCTTTTGATAAATTATTATTTAACATCTTTATTTGACTAATGATTTAATTTAAACAAATTCCCATTTAAAATCCTTTAGTGTCTAAAATAATTTAGGTAAGTTAAATTAAACCATTTAATCTCTATAATATGTTATTATTATTATTATTATTATTATTATTATTATTATTTTAAATAACTAGTAAATGAAAAATATGTGTATATATATATATATATATATATATATATATATATATATATATATTCAAAACCACTTTTCAACTTTGCATGCACTAAAATATTAACCTATATGCATTAAAAAAACCAATCTTTATTCATTTTACAACTTTTTAGAAATATCCTAAAATTTCCAAAAAATCTTATATAAATTAAATTCAAACAAAAATATATTATATAGCTTACTGTAAATATATAAAGACTGCATATATATATATATATATTTTATTTCTGTATATATTTTCATATATAAATTAAATTAACTGAGAAATAAAATAAAATAAAATAAACAAATACCTCTGCCTCAAGCCGTATCGCGACACCATCGCGAAACCTTAGTCACTATTATCAGAGTTCACCTTACTCTCGAGCTCCGGAAGCGCTTCTACTCGCCACGCTCGCATCGACACTAGTTGATGCTTCGCCAAAAGTTAGAGAACTCGAGCGTGATGCTCGATCACGTGAACTGCTCTGTTGAAGTCACCATGATTCTTCTGCCACCACCACTACGTCAAATCATCAGCATCGAGAGGGCTTTGGGCATAAGCGAGCTCTGCGGTCTCTCGCGCGTACTCCATCACGAGAAGACGATCCAAATCGCTTTGAAATTCAATTTGCGGTGCGATCAAAACCCTGATTCGATTAAGGGTTTCTTCATATTTCCTTCGAAATTGCGGAGAATGAAAGGAATGAGGTGTGATTTTGTTTCGAAGGCGAGGAAAGCTCGGCCATTACTTTGTCTCGAGTTTTAATTTAATTTGAATCCCTACTGATGATTTTTTCTTTTTTATGGATTGGGAAAGAAGAGTGAAGGCTCGGCTGTTAATAAAAGATGAGGAGGGGACATGATGTGAAGTTGGCGTGCAAAAATTGTCTACCGTGATTTAAAAAAAGATGATGGAAAAGAAACGGTGATGTGAAGAAAAATACGACTGAAAGCTGACTAATATATAAAAATATATATACTTAATTTAGAATTTAAATTTCAATGCGTTTATCTAATGTATGATCATACGACAACTTCGAATGCAACGAAAATTAAAATCCGATAATAATACTATATTACGGATCCAATGGAACTGGTTTCGCCGAATTCTGAGACTGTGCCTCGTAGGGCTATTTTTAAATTCAATTTAAACTATATATTTTTAAAACCGAACGAATCACTTCCAATTTCAATTTAAAAGCTTTTATTATCTTCAGAACTATCAATATAAAATTTACAAGCCTTCAAATTATTTTTAACAAGCTTAAAACAGAAGATTCAACATTTTACCCAACCTTAAGTTATTTAATTTAATAATTAAATTACCGAATAAATGGTGATATTTGAATTCAAGTTAAAAATTAACTTTTAAATATTTAAAATCAACTAAATATTCCAACTTCAAATGCCTAAAAATTTTGAGTCATCACATTACCTTTAAGTTTATTTCCTTCAACCCAATATTATAATTATTTACAAAACCTTGATTTTATTCAATGACCATTTATTATAATTTAAATTCCTTAATTTAATTCACTTCTTACATTTTGCTTTCATATATTCAATTTGTAACTAAGTATTCAATTTATTAATAATTACCTTAGTTACATTAACGTAATATTAGATTATAAATTTTTGTAACTGATTTCTAATTTAAACTCGACCAGCTACAAAATAGGTAACATCCAAATCGTTACCATTAATACTTTAGTCGCATTAATAAGCTTTTATTATTCACAAATCAAAGTTTCCATTTGTTAAATCAACCAATTCATATTATGAATAAAATTAACATTACTTAAATTTACATTAACAGAACGTTAAATTAGGATTTATTGTAATTGATTACCAAAGTTTATTTACACATTAAATAAATAAACCTATATTAATTGTCACCTATTTGCTTTCCATTGCCTTTATAAATTTGTTACTTATCAACCCAGATTATTATTCCATATATACACTAATTTATTCCATTCTATTTATGATATCCATTGTATTACATACTTCAATATTTCATACCTTTATTACATCAATTACCACCTTATAAATAGATCTATGTTCCTATTAAATTTACATTTATTAAAAATTTTCTTCAAATTTCAATTAACAATAGGTAACATAAAATAAACATTACCGTTACCGTTTAATCACATAAATAAGCCTTTATTACTTACACATCAATGTTGCCATTTATTTTCAGACTACTAATTACGTTCATTATTATTCACTCTTTCCGTTATTTCATAAATCATCATAAAGTAACAGTTAATTACTTTTCTTTAAATTGGAAATTCATTCAAATTCATAAATTATTAACTTTAAATAACCCTGTTACATTTCCTCTTAGTTATTTTCATTATTGCATCACAACCTTTATTAAAAATTCACATTTTTTTTTATTTTCTTCAATTTTAAGTTTTCAAATATCTCATTAAATTAACAATTTCAATTATTGAAAATTTACGAGTCGTTACACTTCCCCCTACTCAAAACTTTTCATCCCCGGAAAGGAAAAGAAAGGAAAAGAAGGATTAAATAAACAATACATCTTATTCAAAATATTAACTTTCTAAACAAAAAATTTACAAAATTTATTACTTTAAATAAAATATACCCATTTTATAAACACTAAATCTTTTATACTCAAATTAATAAAGTTTGGAAACATTTTCAAAATATTTTCTAAGTCCAATTTTACGAATTTTTTTGGCAAAGTCACCTTTGTACGGGAGGCTTTGGAGAAAATATAATATCAAATATAACAATATACGACATATATTTACCAAAATAATATATATATCAACCCGGGAAAACAATATAATAATGCTATAAACCATAATCCGAAAACGTACCTATTCATCGGGCACTTAATGCTTATTTTATGGAACTAAAATCAGTAGCAATTGCTTCCATAACCTGCATTTCACTTATATAATCTAAAAGGGTTAACAATTGTATAAAATGAAATATTTAACTTGTTTCAATCAATAACAAACTAATCAATACAATAAAAACAATCCCTTGCAACAAGGCATACAACCATCACATAAAATCAACACAAATCAAACATTCATTCATATCAAACAAACAAATAGTTGTTCGGGTTCAAAACTTTAAATTGTACGGAATGAAAAATAAACTGCTAAGTGTACCCTTCACTCAACAGTCTTAGGTGAAACTAAATAGATTATTCATTCATCCAAACAATTTTAAAGTATCCTTACCCAAACAACCATAACCCAAAACAAACAACAATTCCAACCAAGAAATCAAATTTACTTATTATTAATTTCATTTCATACATTAGTTGTTTGATTTCTTTTCTTTCATATAATGATTTATCTTTTATTTTACATTTATTTCTTACCATTTTACTTAGAAATAACTTCAACTTATTTACTTAAGTTAAAATTTCTTACTTATAATACCTGCCTTCCATTATATTTAATTAGTAGTGTTTCAATTATACTTAAGTTTATAACAACTACAATACCAAATTCTTATTTATTAAAGAATTTCATTAATTACTTTCATTACCTCAAGTTTATTTCTTGTATAATATCTATTACATTTTCTTATTAAACATTTCAACTTTTTAATATTTGGTAAGTTATATATATATATATATATGCTTTTAAGAATGTAATTAAAATCATACAAGTCTATTTTATTTCTTTTTATTAATTAAATGTTCAATAATTATATCTTTCGTTTTATAAGATTACAATTTCACTTTCTTTTAATCTCATTTATAACTTAGCATGAAATCACTTATTTTAATTAAAGGTCCGATCATTAATTAGTCATATTCCAATTTACTACACTTGATTGAACTATTAATTAACTGGAACTTAAGAACCAAATACCGGGTTAATTTCAAATCATTTAAATGTATATCCTTACAACTTATATATCTAATTATATTTAAAACAATTTAAAATTTATATTTTTTTATCAAAATAAACCTGTAGTAAAACTACTATAGTGGCCTTCCCACTTCGAAACTCGAAAATGAATGTCGATGATGCGTGCACTCATCACCGAAATTATTTTCCAGCAACAGAAAAGGGAGTACAACTTATTTCTTTCCAAAATTTCTTTAAAACAATTCTTTCAAATTATATTGAAATATTTATGCAGAAAATACTTCTAATAATATTATTTTTATATTTCAAAATCTTTCAAAAGAAATTCTTAAAACCTTCGAACTTAAGTTCTAAATTCCCAATTTCTTCATTTATTTTATTTTCAATCTCATTTCAACTATTATTTATAAATTTTATTACCTAACAACCAATCTATTGGAACCAAATATATATCATTTATAAAAATTTATTTTATACATATATAGAAAATATAATAGGAAAAATTATTTCATTCACCTATATTAAAAACAAATATTATGTCGGTCTGTCCTATTAAGTGTTTAGAAATCCCTATTGATGTCATAGCGTCCCATGCACCGACCAGAATTTATAAATATAAAACGGAATAAATTAACACAATATTAAACCTTTTATAATACTAACAAATACGCTCTCTCATATTTATACACTCAGCCACTCATCATAGGGTATTACCACCCTATTAATAAAGAGTCAAATCCCACAAAGCTAAGATTTATCACTAAACCAAAGCTCTGATAGCAGATGTAACGCCCGCCTTTTCGCACGCTTTAAATCGACGATAAACCACACACGTCAGACTTAAACCATACAAAAGGGCGGATTGTTATGGGGTAAATAAGAAAAAGTAGGGAAATAAAAAAACAAAATAGAATCTTGCAGCGGAATGATAAAATATAATAATCAAATATACAGTTCATGAAGCTGTTTTATAAACATTTGATTATATTTATACAATACATATCAGAGTTGCACATACCAGTGAATAAAAATCAATGCAGCGGAACAATATGAATGTAGTGGAGTACTATAATAAATAAAAATAAATCTTCCTCTTCGTCCTCCAAAATACGGTCTTCCAAACACTGAAATGCTCAGGCTGACCCGAGCGAATTGAAAAGACAAAACACTCGAGTCAGAGCTAAAATATCTTATGTGAGTTAAATCAACAGAAATAAATATGAGTGTAACGGCGTTAGAGATGTTTACGAGATTTGACATCCCTATCCAGTGTCCAACGTGAGTGCAGTAACTTAAGAGATGTTCGGGATTCACACCCCTTAAGGATCCGCTAAACTATCTACTATGTAGTAATATACGCTACTATAATAGTGTCTAAAGTAAAGTATAATATACTGAAAATAGTGTTAAAGCTTTACATTTTCCACCTTAACACACTTTTATATTCCTATAGTCTATACAGTACTATATTCTCCCCCATACTGGGCGTCGTCTATAACGATCCTGACTCGATCTTCGAAAATCGGCACCGAATATGACACTCATATTCAAATGCCGCAGATCCAAACGTCGAATCTGGTGCGCCCGAGCTTATAACACCATTAAGTACAACACAGCGGAAGAAAAGAATATAAATATACAAATTACATTGATACAATGACAGATACAAAATGTGGTATAATATGATACAACAGAATGATACAATGAATATCAATTGTAACAACCCGCATATTTAACGATTGTATATTTAAATGTTTTATTTAAATATAGTGTCGTTAGTCGGATTTAGGTCCGAAAAGTTACTTTTTGAAAATGGCCAAATTGGAACTCGAAACCATTTCCATTGGTTCCAAAATGGCGTTTGCGATCTTTTTGAGTATAAGCTTTGATATGTTTGGAGTAAGTTGAATTTTGCTACTTTTTCTAGTTGGGTTTTGGGTTTGGGTTCAGCCCACTAGCTAACTAAATAACCTAACTCAGTCCATCTCCTTCCATTCTCTCATTCCCACTTCTAAACTTAAGTTAAAAATGAAAATGGGGGAAAGGAAGAGGAATTAGAAATTCCAAGCCCTAGTTCCTCTTGCAAATCCAATTTCTTGCTCCAAGTTCAAAGAGAAGTTATTAGTAAGCCTCCTCTTCATCTTCTCCAACTCTTTCTCCTTCAATTTCAAGAAATTTCCTAAACCTATCTTAGGAAGATACTCTTTTTGATCTTAGGTTGAAGCTAGTAGAGTTGAAGTGGAGAGTGGTTGGTTGTTTCTTTGCTATTGAGCCTCTCTATTCTTGTTTTTGAGTTAAAAGGTGAGTTTTGATCTCACATCTACTTCTCTTGATATTATTGATGTTAGATGAGATTTTTATCTCACATCTATGTCTACAGCTATCTTGAATTATTAGGAATGAATTCCTAACATATTTACATGTGCATTTTCTTTCGATTTGGATTGATTTGGTGAAATTGCCAAATTATGATTTTTTGAAGCCAAATCTATGAAAATCTTTCTATGGTTGATTTTTATGTTGTTCAGAGTGATTGGGTGAGTTGTTAAGGTTGGGTAGTCATTTGACGTAAGCCCCATAATCAACACTCATCCGATTGCTTTCGATTGGTTTTGGCCATCAATAGCCTAGGTTCAGGAAATGCCTGACCATCAGGTTTCAGACGTCTGAATCCCTATTTCAGACGTCTGAATATTATTCTGGGGAAGATTTTTATTCCCAAATTCAGACGTCTAAAATTATATTCCAGACGTCTGAATTGGCTAAATTTCAACCAGAAAGGAAATAGGAAAAATATTGCCTATTTCAGACATCTGAAAATTGGGTTCAGACGTCTGAATTCTCTTCTGGAAAAGAAATTAATTTCCAGATTCAGATGTCTGAACCACTTCTTTCAGACGTCTGAACCTGCTGTTTTTTCCAATTTGCCTTGTTCGTTTAGTTTTCCAAATTTAATCGACGCTTGTTGATTCCAATTAGCTATTTATGCATATTTGACTTTGATGATTCCTTTTTGATTTCATACACGGGTTTTCATAAAATGATCTCTTCAAATGTTATTAAAGCTCGTTCTCTAATTTATAATTTCTATTTAAAACGCACACACAATTTGGCACTTCGAGTGAAGTGGAAGGGGGATTAAATGGTTAGGTAAAACACGGACCATGAATCCGGGCGTTTATCTTTCCGATTAATCCCAGACCAGTTCGATTTATTGTTTTGACCTTTTGGTATGGTTTACCAATGAGATGAGGTAAACATTGTACTGCTTTGAGTGTTAAATTAACTAACGGATAGTAAACCGTTTAGTGCGAACGAGTGGTTATAGGACTCACGTTACCACTTTCGGATTCCTTTTTGAGAGTTATGACACATTCTGCCAATTAGTGGTATCCAGTACTGGGCCTCCGGACCTTCACCACTATGGTTTGTTGCCTTTGGGATAGTGTCTTCGGACTGTCTCCTTCAGGTTTGTTGCCTTCGGGTTTGTACCTTCGGGTTAGTGCCTTCGGGTTTGTTTCCCTACAGTATCGCTTTCGGAGTTGGTCTTTATGAGCCGCTCGATTGATATTTGGGTTTGGAGCCTTCGAGCTTATGGATCCTTGTTTATACAGTACTGAGCTCGAGCAATCTTTTGTTTTAATTGATATATGTATATTCCCTTGGTATCGCCCTTCATTGTTGGTCTTTTTGAACCGCACGATATATAGAGATTACCATGTGGAACTTGTGTTACCTTCATTGGTATTTGTTATTTGCCTTTATGGCTTGATTTGGGATATTTATATCCTTTGTTTCTCTGAGATGCCGATGATATGAGGCTTGTTTTGTTATGTTCATCTTTTGTTAGATGATTGTGTTATCTCCCTTAGCGATATTTGTTATACTTTATGACCTTGCAGGTTATTGTTGTTCAGTTTATGTAACTGATTTGTTTAGCTAGACTGACCCGTGTATTTTATACTCGGGTCAGACCGAGATGTTTCAGGTTAGGTGCTTTTGGACTTAGCCTATTTTGCTTCCGCAGGGACTAC
This sequence comes from Allium cepa, assembly GCA_030765085.1. Classification (NCBI taxonomy): domain Eukaryota; kingdom Viridiplantae; phylum Streptophyta; class Magnoliopsida; order Asparagales; family Amaryllidaceae; genus Allium; species Allium cepa. Next base: position 34,692,259 of record CM060929.1, read on the forward strand.
TCCGCTAGCTTCGTTTTGTCATAGCTTTTTGTGTAGTCCTATTTTGTTGTAACTCTGATATTTATTCTTCCGAATTTGCCTATATATTGTGGTTTGCTATACCACTTGACATGTATTATTTTGTATACTCTGTTATGTGTCAGTATATGTGTATATGATGATCTGCTGTTCTGTGATGTATATTACGTTTGAGTTGTTATATTCTGTTCTGATAGATCCTCTATCCACCTAGGGTTTTGTTTTAAGTATTCATTGGACATGACGATCTGCTTGGTATGACATTAGTCGATGTATTCAATTGATAGTTAAAGCAAGTCTATAGATGGTCGCTCCTATCCAGCCTTATTCTCCGTATTAGCAGACGGTATTATCTAATAATACTCTTTGCTAATGTGGGTATAGATGTGGGGCGTCACAGCTTGGTGTCAGAGCGAGGTTCAGAACAAAGTATGATAAACACAGAATAGAAGCACATATTACGATACATCAGAGTGTAATAAGTGATACAAATCTTTGAATTATCACGTCTCTCTATTCCTTCTACCATCAAAGGTTAGATAGAATGTGGGAATACGTCTAGGAATGCAATTTGTTCCGTAGTATTCCACATTTGAATTAATGACGTCTACCTTGTGAATAATCTTATTCTTATCTTACTTTCATCGTATGGCTGGAAGAGGAAGGGGATGACGTTCGGATGCTGGGCAATCCAGTGGCTCACATCTGGATGGCGTTTATATGTCTGCCGATCAGTTTTTGGAGTTGTTTAGGAGCACTCATCCTCCAGTTCCTCCTCAAGTATCTCCACCTCGCAAGTCTGCCTTTGCACGTATGTGCAGTGATTTTGCTCATCTTGGTGGAAAGCCGTTTAAAGGCTCCGAGTCTGTTCTTGAAGTCCAGGCTTGGCTTCGCACGTGCGAGCGTATCTTCTCTCGCACGGATCTTTCTAATCATGATAGATTTCTTGTAACTTCTAGTTTATTGCAAGAGCGTGCCCTTGATTGGTACGAGCTTCTTGTAGCCGAAATTGATGAGTCTACTCTTTCTTGGACTCAGTTTCAGGGACGATTCGAACTCAAGTTCGTTCCTGAATCTGAAAAAGTTGTATTGACCCATCGCTTCCTTGAGTTGAAGCTAGGGAAATCTTCTGTTTTTTGAGTATGTTGCATCATTCTAGGCTTTATCTAAGTATGGTCTTGAATTCATTAGCACTTCTTATAAGAAGAATCTGAAGTTTGTCTCTGGCCTTAAGAAATATCTTAAGAAGTCTTTGTTGCTCCAGCTTAAGCTTTCTTTTGAGGAGTTGGTTGATTCTGCACTTCATCTTGAAACCGTTGAGAAGGAGTGTGATAGTGGTGATGATGTTGAGGTTTCCAAGAACCCCAACAAGAGGCAGTTTCCATTTCAGAAGTCCAGGTCTTTTCCTTCTAAGAAGAAGAAGACTGGTAGTTCTAGCTCTCAGCCTCAGTCTTCAGGAACACCTTTCATTCGGAAGTGTTTCAATTGTGGTTCTCCTGATCATATGATTCGAGCTTGTTCTAAGCCTCTCTTCTGTCGCTATTGCAAGAAGGAAGGTCATCATGTTTCCACCTGCCCTATTGTTCATGCTGGTGCTAAGTCTAGCAAGCTTTATGCTGCTAAGGCTTCTAAAGGTTCTTCTCAGCCCAAAGGTATATCTCCAACTATTTTGGAAGGTTCTATTTTATTTCGTGACTATAGTATTCGAGTTATTTTTGATACGGGTGCTTCACATTCCTTCGTATCGAAAAAGCTCGTCAATGATTTATCTTTGGATGTTTCTTGTATGGTTACTTCATTGAGGATTGTGAATCCTATTAGGGGATCCACGGTCCTTAGCTTACTTTGTGATAATGTTGAGATTGTTTTATGTGGCTTTTCTTTTCGTGCGAATTTGCATGTTATTTCTTGTTTGGGATTTGATATGATTTTGGGTATGGACTGGCTAGTAAGATATGATGCCAGGATTATTTATTCGGAGAGAATTATATATCTTCGACATCCGGATTCGACTACTCAGCTATCTCTTGTTCTTCGGGATGTGGATAATTCCGAAATGTCTTTATATTCTCTTGACTCGGGGGATGATAATGATATATCTCGTATTCCTATTGCTTGTGACTTTCCTGATGTTTTTTATCCTGTCTCGGGTTTGCCACCTAAGCGGGAAATTGAGTTCCGCATTGATCTCATTCCCGGCGCGCAGCCAGTTAGTCATCCTCCTACGAGGATGTCTACAAAGGAAAATAAGGAACTCAAGAAGCAGCTTTTAGAGCTTGAGTCCAAGCATTTGATTCAGTCCAGTTTTTCTCCGTGGGAATCCACGGTCGTCTTCGTGAAGAAGTCCGATGGAACTCTTAGGCTTTGCATTGACTATCGCAAGCTTAACGAGTTAACCATCAAAAATAGGTATCAATTGCCTAGGATCGATGAAATGTTCGATCTATTGAGTGGTGCTAAGGTATTTTCTCAGCTAGACCTTGCCATAGGTTTTCACCAGTTACGAGTCGCGGAGGATAGCATACCTCTTACAGCTTTCCGCACTCGATATGGTTCTTTTGAGTGGCTCGTTATGCCGTTCGGTTTGACGAACGCTCCTTCTTTCTTTGTAGATCTAATGAATCGAGTATTCCGGGAATATCTCAACAGCTTCGTCCTTGTATTCATTGATGATATCCTTATTTACTCTAAGTCTGAAGCCGAGCATGCTAATCACTTGAGTATTGTCTTGAGTACTCTCCTTCACCATCAGTTTAGAGCCAAATTCTCCAAGTGCCATTTTTGGGAGAATAAGGTTAAGTTCTTAGGCCATGTTGTATCTTCCGATGGCATTTCTGTCGATCCCTCAAAGATCGAAGCCATCCAGAATTGGAAGATGCCTGAGAATGTGCATGAGATTCGTAGTTTCCTTGGATTGGCGGGTTATTACCATCGGTTCGTTAAGGATTTTTCTCGTGTTGTGCTTCCTCTCACCAGCCTTACTCGAAAAGGCATTTTTTTTATTTGGTCCGACAGGTGTGAAGCTTCCTTTCTGACATTAAAGGAACTTCTCACTAATGCTCCTATTTTGGTGGTTCCCGAAGGGAATCATGATCTTATTGTCTACACCGATGCTTGTGGTAGTGGTCTCGGTGTTGTTCTTATGCAGAAAGATCGGGTAGTTGCTTATGCTTCTAGGCAACTGCGTCCGAATGAAGTTCGCTATGCCACTCATGATCTTGAGTTAGCCACCATTGTCTTTGCCTTGAAGATTTGGCGACACTATTTACTGGGCGAGCACTTTATTCTCTATACCGATCATAAATCTTTGAAGTATTTGTTCACTCAGAAGGAACTTAATATGAGACAACAGCGTTGGCTTGATTTTCTTGCTTCCTATGACTTTGATATCCAATATACTCCTGGTAAGGGTAATCGTGTTGCTGATGCGCTTAGTCGCAAACATTCGGCTGTTATTTCTATGATGCTTGCCGAATGGGATATTCTTGAGACTCTATCTTTTTGTGAAATTCTTGATCGAGGTTCATCTTCTGATTCTCCTATTCTATTATTTAGTTTGGGAGCTCGACCCATTTTATTGGATCGTATTGCCGATGCCCAGCAGCGCGATCCTGATTTGTTGCATCTTATTCAGCTGTGTGAGTCTGGATCCTGTGATGAGTCATTGCGGGATTTCAGCATTGATTCTCATGGGTGTCTTCGCAAGAAGAATCGTCTTTTTGTGCCTTCTGATTTTGCACTTAGGCATGACATTCTTGATGACTGTCATCGTTCTAAGTATACCATTCATCCTGGTAGTAGTAAGACGTATGCCGATATGCATCGTCTTTATTATTGGGAAGGCATGAAGCGCGATGTAGCGGATTATATGAGTAATTGCATAACTTGTCAGCATGTTAAGGCCGAACATCGGCGTCCTTCTGGTCTTCTTCAGCCTTTAGAGATTCCATTGTGGAAATGGGATCAGATTTCTATGGATTTCATTGACGGCCTACCTCGTTCGAGATTGGGCCATTCTAGCATCTGGGTTGTTGTTGATCGCCTCACCAAGTCTTCTCATTTTATTCCTATTAAGTATAATAGGACTGCTTTGCATTTGGCTAAGTTGTATGTCAAGGAAATCGTGAGACTTCACGGCGTTCCTAGTTCTATTGTGAGTGACCGTGATCCTTTATTCACGAGTCATTTTTGGCAGAGTCTTCAGCAAGCTTTGGGAACAAAGCTTAATTTTAGGACATCTTATCATCCACAGTCTGACGGACAGACTGAACGGGTGAATCGTATCATGGAAGATCTTCTCTATATTTGTATTCTTGATTTTGGTGGTAGTTGGAGGATCACCTACCTCTCGTAGAGTTCTCCTATAATAATAGTTTTCAGTCCAGTATCGGTATGGCTCCTTTCGAAGCCTTATATGGAAGGCCATGTCGATCACCTTCTTGTTGGTTGGAATCTGAGGAGAAGCTTATTCTTGGCCCAGATTTTGTTCGTGAATCTTCCGAGAAGATTGATCTTATCCGGTTGAGAATGAAAGAGGCACAGAGTCGCCAGAAATCATACGCGGACAACCGTAGGAAGCCTCTCGAGTTCTCGATTGGTGATCTTGTTTTTATTCGTGTTTTTCCTTTGAAGGGGGTGATGCGCTTCAGTACGACTGGGAAATTGGCTCCTCGTTATGTAGGACCATTCTTTATTACTGAACGTATTGGCCCTGTGGCTTATAGAGTTTCACTTCCTGCTCATTTATCTGGCATTCATGACGTGTTCCATGTCTCGCAACTTCGGAAGTATCTTCGGGAGTCGGATTCTGTTATCGATTCTCCTGATTTGCAAGAGCTTGAGATCTCACCGGACTTATCTATTGTACAGCAGCCTATTCGCGTACTTGACACGGAGGTGCGACACCTTCGAAACAAGGACGTGCCACTCGTTAAAGTTCAATGGTCCGCTAATCCAATGACTGTACTTGGGAACCAGAGAGTTTATTGAGCGATCCTATCCGGGTTATCTATCTTTGCTTGGCAACGGTGAGAATATCCTTTTATCTCAAGCTTATTTCCTTTTCTTTTAAATGTTGTATGTATATAGTTGTTACAAATATCATCTCTAGGAATTGCGAGGATGCAATTTTGTTAGGAGGGGAGATCTGTAACAACCCGCATATTTAACGATTATATATTTAAATGTTTTGTTTAAATATAGCGTCGTTAGTCGGATTTAGGTCCGAAAAGTTACTTTTTGCAAATGGCCGAATTGGAACTCGAAACCATTTCCATTGATTCCAAAATGGTATTTGCGATCTTTTTTAGTATAAGCCTTGATATGTTTGGAGTAAGTTGAATTTTTCTACTTTTTCTAGTTGGGTTTTGGGTTTGGGTTCAGCCCACTAGCTAACTAAATAATCTAACTCAGTCCATCTCCTTCCATTCTCTCATTCCCACTTTTAAAATTAAGTTAAAACTGAAAATGGGGGAAAGGAAGAGGAATTAGAAATTCCAAGCCCTAGTTCCTCTTGCAAATCCAATTTCTTGCTCCAAGTTCAAAGAGAAGTTATTGGTAAGCCTCCTCTTCATCTTCTCCAACTCTTTCTCCTTCAATTTCAGAAAATTTCCTAAACCTATCTTAAGAAGATACTTGTTTTGATCTTAGATTGAAGCTAGTAGAGTTGAAGTGGAGAGTGGTTGGTTGTTTCTTTGCTATTGAGCCTCTCTATTCTTGTTTTTGAGTTAAAAGTTGAGTTTTGATCTCACATCTACTTCTCTTGATATTATTGATGTTAGGTGAGATTTTTATCTCACATCTTTGTCTACAGCTATCTTGGATTATTAGGAATGAAGTCCTAACATATTTACATGTTCATTTGCTTTCGATTTGGATTAATTTGGTGAAATTGCCAAATTATGATTTTTTGAAGCCAAATCTATGAAAATCTTTCTATGGTTGATGTTTATGTTGTTCGGAGTGTTTGGGTGAGTTGTTAAGGTTGGGTAGTCGTTTGACGTAAGCCCCATAATCAACACTCATCCGATTGGTTTTGGCCTTCAATGGCCTAGGTTCAGGAAATGCCTGACCATCAGGTTTCAGACATCTGAATCCCTATTTCAGACGTCTGAATATTATTCTGGGGAAGATTTTTATTCCCAGATTCAGACGTTTGAAATTATATTCCAGACGTCTGAATTGGCTAAATTTCAACCAAAAAGGAAATAGGCAAAATATTGCCTAGTTTAGACGTCTGAAAATTGGGTTCAGACGTCTGAATTCTCTTCTGGAAAAGAAATTAATTTCCAGATTCATACGTCTGAACCACTTCTTTCAGACATCTGAACCTGTTGTTTTTGCCAATTTGCCTTGTTCGTTTAGTTTTACAAATTTAATCAACGCTTGTTGTTTCAATTAGCTATTTATGCACATTTGACTTTGATGATTCCTTTTTGATTTCATACATGGGTTTTCATAAAATGATCTCTTCAAATGTTATTAAAGCTCGTTCTATAATTTATAATTTCTATTTAAAACGCATACACAATTTGGCACTTCGAGAGAAGTGGAAGGGAGATAAAATGGTTAGGTAAAACATGGACCATGAATCCGCGTATTTATCTTTCCGATTATTCCTCGACCTGTTCGATTTATTATTTTGACCTTTTGGTATGGTTTACCAATGACATGAGGTAAACTTTGTACCGCTTTGAGTGTGAAATTAACTAACGGAAAACCGTTTAGTGCGAACGAGTGGTTATGGGACTCATGTACCACTTTTCGGATTCCTTTTTAAGAGTTATGACACATTCTGCCAGTTAGTGGTGTCCAGTACTGGGCCTCCGTACCTTCACCACTATGGTTTGTTGCCTTTGGGATAGTGTCTTCGGACTGTCTCCTTCAGGTTTGTTGCCTTCGGGTTTGTTGCCTTCGGGTATGTTGCCTTCGGGTTTGTACCTTCGGGTTAGTGCCTTTGGGTTTATTGCCCTATAGTATCGCTTTCGGAGTTGGTCTTTATGAGTCGCTCGATTGATATTTGGGTTTGGAGCCTACGGGCTTATGGATCCTTGTTTATACAGTACTGAGCTCGAGCAATCTTTTGTTTTCATTGATATATGTATATTCCTTTGGTATCGCCCTTCGGTGTTGGTCTTTTTGAGCCGCACGACATATAGCGATTACCTTGTGGAACTTGTGTTGCCTTCATTGGTATTTGTTATTTGCCTTTATGGCTTGATTTGGGACATTCATATCCTTTGTTTCTCTGAGATGCCGATGATATGAGGCTTGTTCTGTTATGTTCATCTTTTGTTAGATGATTGAGTTATCTCCCTTAGCGATATTTGTTATACTTTATGACCTTGCAGGTTATTGTTTTTCAGTTTATCTAACTGATTTGTTTAGCTAGACTGACCCGTGTATTTTATACTCGGGTCAGACCGAGATGTTTCAGGTTAGGTGCTTTTGGACTTAGCCTATTTTGCTTTCGCATGGAGTACTCCGCTGGCTTCGTTTTGTCATAGCTTTTTGTGTAGTCCTATTTTATTGTAACTCTGATATTTATTCTTCTGGATTTGCCTGTATATTGTGGTTTGCTATACCACTTGACATGTATTATTTTGTATACTCTGTTATGTGTCAGTATATGTGTATATGATGATCTGTTGTTCTATGATGTATATTACGTTTGAGTTGTTATATTCTGTTCTGATATATCCTCTAGCCACCTATGGTTTTGTTTTAAGTATTCATTGGACATGTCGATCTGCTTGGTATGACATTAGTCGATGTATTCAATTGATAGTTAAAGCAAGGCTATAGATGGTCGCTTCTATTCAGCTTTATTCTCTGGATTAGCAGACGGTATTATCTAATAATACTCTTTGCTAATGTGGGTATAGAGGTGGGGTATCAAATCAATACTATCAGAAATATAAGACAGAGCGGAAAGAAAAAGATAACACCAGCAGTGGAAAGAATATCTTCAATAGAATGCATCCCCAAATCCAATGCTCCAATCCAATGCTCCAATCCAAAGCTAGCTCGAAATAACATCACGTTTCTCCTAGATAAGCAAGTCTCTCCATATCCAAAGACTGGGCCAACTGTAGATAATCTACTAAACCTGACAATATGAAAACCCAACTCTAGACTGCCCGTGTGGAAAATTGTGGGCACCCAAAGTTTAGGATAGGAGCAATAAACTCCGAGTCAGTCATGAGACTGGTGTGAGTAACGAAAACAGTTTATCTTTTAAAACAAACAATAAGAATTTAGATTGAAATCCGCAATGCTTTTTAGAAACTGAAACTACCATAAGGCCTCTCGCCGCACACACCATGCCAACGCAGAATTGGAGGAGATTTCTCCTTATGATAGTCAAACATGCTTGATACGAGAAAATTTCACTAATATTATTATTATAAGTGCCAAGTGCAGAAAACATTTCGAAAGTATAATATAAATCTTAGCCAGCGTAGGCATTTCACACTATACCTACTATAGCTACCATCTAAACAGTGGTGACCACCATAAGTAAATGGCAGGTTCTATAACTAAAACCGTACAAGGCACGTATTGTATGAATGGATTTCCAACAAATGGTCGGGCTAAGGAACTTCCCACTGTGCATGGGATCGTCTCTGGCGGGACGTCCCGAGAACTTAACCAGCTCTCTGCCAACATAAGGCCGGGTTACCTCTGTAACTAGGTAACTACTTCTCGAGCATGCCACTCCCCAGTCCTTTAGGACCTTTATCTGAGGCGCCTCTAAAGAAACAACCACACAGTAAATTAGATTGGAGCCACCATAAAAGTTAATATCTAGGATCCATACCATGATACCACCCTTTACCAGAAGGGAATGACACACCCTAAAGGGCGCAACCCTCATAACTTTGCCGCATCTTTCCTGTTTTGACCATTTCCGGCTGTGAGGTCCTGATGCAGTCCCGTCTACAAAGCTACGCTTCATACAGAAGCCATGCTCTGATCACAAATGATCAACATATGATCATCAACACACAGTAGCACTCAGCATGTCACACTACCAAATTGGGAATATATCGCTGATAACCTTCAACTACATAGCCTCTGAGCTCATACGTCTCAGAGAAGGGTGCTAAGCTAAGAGAATAAATTCTCCGCCACTAACAAAAATGTATTGAAATCTGCTTTACATCTCAAAGTGTAATGTCAGACACGTAACCATACAAGTCTGTTCTTGGTTCGAACAGAACCGAAGGCACTTCAAAAGAAGCCCTTGCAATCCGGGTATTCACAATCCCGATCGGACTTCCCATCACTTAGGGAATCTCTATACCGACGCGACTCGGTGCAGAGACAATCGACAGGTTATCCCATCGTTTACACAAATACCCGGCCTTCACCACCGGTCTTCAAATGCTATCCATATCGACATGTCATTATTCAGAATGGGTTATATGACACAAGGTCCTCTTCCGGCTAAACCGAATAATGAGCGCAATATTTAAAATATATGGATATGGGATTTCAGTTAAGTCACAACTTAATATAAAACCAAAACTTTCTTTCAAATAGTTAAACAAATTTACTGTTTCAAATCTTTAAAAAAAAAGATTTATTACACAAAGTGTCACCCAGTCCCATAAAGATTCATTTACACAGCTTTCAAAACGATTCCATTTCAAAATTAGATTAACTCATCCAATCTTTAAATCGAAGATTTAATTGATAGCTTTCAAAACAATTTACAATTTTTAAATCTTTTATAATATAAAAGATTCACTCTTCAAAATTCTCTTCGATTTCAAAACAAAGTTCAATCATCTTCACAAAGGTTAATTTATAGTCTTTCAACTATATACATTTCCATTTCAAACTTGAAATTGTTTTAACACATATTAGGAATTCATTCCTTATATGAAAGCTTTATTATTTGGAAACAAATAGATTTCTTTTTTTTTTGGAAAAAAATGATTACAAATTTAAGCCATTCAAGTATAGAACTTGAATTCAAATTTACATTTCCAAAGCAACACTATTTAAATGATTAAAATCCCATATAAGCATCTTTTATGACTTGTATAATGTTTTAGACCAAAATTCCAAGTCATTGAATTCAATTTCGAACATTGAATTCAAATTTAAATCAAATTATTTAAATTCCAAGTTTTTTATCAAGTTATTTAAAATAACTTTTATTTTTGAAATTCATTTTAAAAGTTCTTAATTCAAAATTAAAAACTATTTTGGATTCAAGAATTCAATCTTTAAAAATTGTCAAAAATCTGCGACTTAACCGATTTTCTCGTGAAATCCATATTTGTGTGCGTATGGTGTGGTCTAGGGGTTTAACACAATAGTGCAAAAACGGTCAATCATCACAGATTAAAATACAGAAATATAGTTGATAAGTGATATAAACTATAACACTTATCTGTCATTCACAGATCACAGATATATATACAAATGTATATACATCACGGGGAATTAATTTCATTCATCCCAGATAGACAGATCACAACACAAATCAGGATATATCACAAAGCATCACATATCAAGGATATCAAACAATTCAACATTCAATATAATCCAAACATCCATAAATAAGAACAATTTAATTATTTGATTTATTTAAACCAGATCAAGTTTTATGAATAAATTTTCTAGTCATGGTAAATTAATAATCAATTAATTACAAAACATTTAATAAATTATCCTTTAATTAATCATTAATTAACCCTTAATTAATAATTAATCCTTAATTAATTATTCTTAATTAATTACAGTGAGCATTAATTTCTTAATTACTTCTATAAAGTAATTAACCTTTAATAAATTAATAATTCTCAAATTAATTACCTTGGTTAATTTATCACATTATCCTTAAATTAATTATCGCTTAATCACTTGATTAATCAACTTTAATTATTAATTAATAATTCTTAATTTACAAATTAATTCCTTAATTAATTAATCTTTAAACCTTAAGTAATTTAATTTAAACCTTTAATTACTTATTTAATTAATCCAAATCATTAATTAAATAAACAAATAAATCATCCATTTTAATTAACTAAAAACTTTAATGAATAATATAAACCATTAAAAGGAAAATTTATTCTTAGAAATGATTTAATCATTACTCACAATATGATTACAAACATTATTTCAATTTTAACTTTTAAAACCTCATTTTAATTTCATGTTTAAAACAAATACCAATTTAACTTAAATAAAGTTTAAAACCATTGTTTTTGAACTTCAAATTCACATGTTAAAGTATCACTTTTGTTATAAAGAAATTTAAAGAGTTAAAATCAAATTCCTTTAAATTTACATGTTTAAAGTATACATTAACATTTAACTTATTTAAAAATTTAAATTTATAAGACTTATTTTATATTTCAAAGTCTGGAATTCAATTTAGATTCAGGTCCAGTTTAAAATTTTGTTTTAAATTCTTCCTTTACAAATCATATTCCCTTTTTAAATTCAAATTCCTTTAATTTCCCTTTAATACTTGAGTGCTTTTTAATTGTTAAAATAATTTAAATTTAAAACTTTATTTCCCAACTAAGTTTCAAACTGACCTAAACTTTGGCTTTAAAATTCATTTTAAGCTTTGTTTTAAAATTTGAAATTTAAATATTTAAAAAATCAAATCAAAACAGAACAGATTTGTTAATAAAACCTGGACAAAATATTGACCCGTTCCCTTATCATTTTATTTCGAGTCCAACACGTCAAAGACTTCGAGCATAAATACTGAATTACTCGAGTCAAACTCGCGTATGATCTATGCACACACCCAGGCTATCAAAATTTCTAGGCCACCCAAACTTGTGCTCCGTGCACGTGCATGGCGCCGATGACCACCGCTAGATGCCACTGCATCGTCGAGCAAGTCGACGATCTTCCACCAACAAACTCCCAATCACCAGGATTCCTTCATTTCCTCTGAATCGAAATTGAGTGCCAAAATCGATACCTGGAACATCATCAGGCTTCACCATCGACCCTGGAAACCGCCGTCGTTCTCAAAACCTGGACCACCGAAGGACCTAAAACTCTGGTCAACGATTCGTCGACACCTCCTCCATCGTCTCCCAAAACCTTGCAACGCTCGATCAACTCCAAACGACAAACGAGTTAACGATCTCGACCTCACAAAATCTAGGTTTACGAACTTCTCGAGCTCGCCGCCATCACCACGACCAACTACACCCCATCGCCCTATTTTTCCTCGACACCTCGTTCATCCTTCCATCACCAAGCAAGTCCCCGACTTCTACAACTTAGAGGATCATCAGGAATCATGAAAACAAAGAAATCATTTAACCCCGAACTGCTCTTAAATTGTAGCACTAAAAATTATAATTTTTGCTCTAAAATTCATGTTAAAGTATACAAATTCAAGTTACAAACTTGAATCCATGAATTACGAAACTTGAGTTTTGATTTATTTGAAGTTTGTTCAGATATCTTGATTTCTAGAGTTATTAACAAGTTGTTTTAGCTTAAAGAGATTTTTAATCTTAAATATATGCCATAACAAACAAGTCTTGTCTTAATCTTAAGTCCAAATAGCTAGTAGATCAGGTGAAAATGAATTTTGAGTCAAAATCTTGTGTTTAAAATCTTTAAAACAGAAAATATTTATAAACATCAGCCTGCACACCAATACATCCATTTTTTTATATACACAGAGAAGCCATATATATATATATATATATATATATATATATATATATAAACAGTTATTCACATATAAGTATTCAACAGTTTTACTTTTAAGTTTAAAACAAAAGTTACTCACAGTGATTTATAAACGAACAGAGTTGTTTCCTTTATTTTGAATCAGCCTGAGAACTGCTTGCGGAAGTCTCCTTCTTGATCTCAGGTTTGTTTTGATTGTTTTTAAATTGAGTTGTTGATTTTGTTTAAGTTATTAAGATGATGTTGCTTCAGTTTAGAATGGACGAATTGATGAAGAGTTTGATGTATAAAAAGAAAGCTACATGTGAATATATTTTGTACAACCATCGGAGATGTTATTTTTTTCTTCGCTTATCTTGACTAGCAGATGTTTTTGGTGGCTGAAGTGATATTCATGGTGTGCTAAAGATATGGCATTAATTGTCGTTTGACTTGTTTCACAAGCTTACATACTTGTCTTTTATTTGTTTAGGCTTGAATATATTTTTCCTTATATCACTTGCAAGCTCGTATATATATATATGTGTGTGTGTGTGTGTGTGTGTTTGTGTGTGTGTGTGTGTGTGTGTGTGTGTGTGTGTGTTTACATGTTTTTCTTCCAGGTCCTATTCTAATACACTTGCATATCTATCCTTTCAATTCTTATGTTCTTGTTGTCTTGTATTTTTACATACATATATATATTTATTTATTCCTATAAGTACATTTTGTTTGTACTATAGGCAGAGATTTTTTCTTTCTTGGTGGCTAATATATTATGTATTATGTGCTAGCATTTATTAACTTGGCTTTTTTATAAGCTATTCACATATATGTTTATATTTTCTTTTCCTTTAGCAAATACATTCATATGTATTTTGTTTCTTTATTTTACAAGTGTACATACTTATATTTTGCTTGTACATGGATATTTATATGTCAATTTGAACATACCTGACTATATTTTACTGTTGTCATATTACTTTGAAATCTGATACTATAATTAATGTGTAGTTTGAAGCTATCTATGTGTTTACTTTAGATTGTTCCATAACCATATAAATTTATTTCTATGCTCCACTTTATATTTTATAACTTATCTTTAAATATATCAATTATATTTAATCCTATTTCTAACTTAAATACTCGTTTCTAACCTCAATATTTATTATCTTGTATTCATACATATATATTTTTTATACTTTATTTTGTAAGTATATTTTGTTTATATTTTACTTTACATTATAATATTTATTTATATTTCTAAATTAAATACTTATTTTTAACTTAAATACTAATTGCCGTTACATTATTTATAAATTCCAATTCAAATTCAATTCAAATACATTTCTCAATTAATTTCTCAATTATAATTCATTATTTTAACTAATATTTTATATTAGTTACCAATTATTTCCCAATTTTTTATCCAAACATTAAATTAATTATCAATTTAAACTGAATTAAAATCCGGGATCATTACATCGTCGGAGGGCACTCCATAGGTATGGTACAAAACAAAATCGTATAAGGCGCGCTAGGATAGGTGACACGGTACAACTAGGCAATGTCAGGGTAGATATACCAATTGCTATCCGGGGTGGTGGTAACGCATAGCCGCAGCTACCGCCCACCTCGAGCCACACCCCCAAATAAAATAAAAAATCAAAACTGGTCGCCGAATCAATCCAAAAGTCAAAGTATAATATCGAAGGGATGTGTCCGATCAATGGTGCTACCTAATTGGCCCAAGAATCGCTCCTGTTTTAGTCACCTTATGCCAACTCACGGGATCGAGTCCACGTATTTACCTCAAAGGAAACGCCGCCACCATCCTACTTCATTATGCAATCTCCACCGCGTACATGGTTGTTAAAGTGGTTTTCGGAGTTGGCAAAGAGTATGACAACTTCCGATCCTGGTCTCTTCAACAACCAAACGTTATTATAACACCGCGGTCACTTTAAAATAATTTATACTTCAAAACCAGGATATAATATTTATTTTAAAACCATATAAATACGATATCATTTTCGCTTTGAAACCAAATCCATATGATATCCCTTTTAAAATCATAGTATTCAAAGTTATAAAATTTCGAAACCAAAGACTTAAACTATAACCCTTCCAAAACATAATACTTTGAAATTTGTAACTTTGAAACATACTACACCACTTAAATGGTTTAAATACTTAATTATTTTATATAGTAAAATGGCTTCTTCACCTTCACAAATCAATTCCAATATGGATTTTAAATTCCCAAATAAACCAATATAATTTCCATATATTTTAAAGCTTTAATTATCCCATCATTTCAAAACTTATTCTTTGATAATTTCATATACATCAATTTCAACTACTAGTATTTAGATTTGAAATGTTTACTAAATAAATCAAATATCATTTTAGTAAAACCTTTAGACTTCAAATAACTTGATATTCTTTTAATTAAATTAACTTGATAATATTCATTTAAATCCTCTAAACAAAATCAAGTTATGAAATCACGCCCTTTAAATCTCAATTTATTTACATTTCAAATCAAAATTTTCGAGGATAATTCTTAAATACTTTAATTCAAATCAAATTCACATTTATCTTCCAACCTTAATTTTATTCGGGTCATTATAAACTCTGTATACAATAGAATTTAAATAGATACTTAACCATTTTATATAAAACAAATCAAACTTTATTATTAAACTCATTTTTATTAATCAATTTTGTACATAGCTTAAATTCAAGAATTTAACTATATGTATATAAAATGATATTTATATAACATTAAAAATTAATATTTATTAAACCGTATATTTCTTTCCAAAACCATAGAAAATCATTTCAAAATAATTTTATATATATACCGCGGTGCCTGTATATAATTTTCTATCCTATGGTCAAGTGATACGGATATTTATTATTTCAATCCACAATTTAAAATAAAAATGCGGTTGTATATCATTTCAAACCGCAATCCCGAATTAAAATAAATGCATAATAACTTACAGATTGTGATGATATAAATAAAACATCGATTCATCCATCATAATCATCATATAAAACAATCAATCAATATCAACACATAACTGATAATATATAACAGGTAATCAACTGGTGGTTATATTCAATAATAAATTAAATAACAATTTAACTTAACTAAATGCAATAACTGAGATGATGATTAAAATATCGAAAAGTCATAAATAAATGCATAACCACAACAAAAATTTAATTTAACAAACATAAGAAAATTTAGAAGTTGTGAGTGGGTTAAAACACTCACTTTTTGAATTTAAATTGAATTTAAATCCAATTTAAATTCAAAATTTCTGCAGTCTCAGAATCTGCTCAAACCAGCGTCAAAATGTTTGAAATTTCAATACGATCCTAACAAAAAAAACCGTACGTAAATTGGATCACGTATGTAAAAGTTATAGCTATTAAATCGTTTGAAAACAAAATTTAAATAAAACAAAGAATAATAAAACTTACCCAGTAGAAATGAGCCACGTCATTATCTCCTACATCACGCAACACGCAACCCTACTGCAGTTACACGCGATCGAACAAAACACGGCCGCCACCTTCAAACCCTACAATTTTCGTCGCCACATCACTCGATAACAACCCGATCCACCGCCACCTCTGCTCGAGCTACAGCGTGCCGACCTTCCCTTGAAGTCGCGGCCTCCTCTAGATCATCAGAAATCGAACGACTGCCGCCCCTTTATAACGCCAACTGCGGCGAACCCTAACATCTATGACTCAAATGAGCCGCATGGATAGCAAGCACACGACCTCCTCTACGTGCCTTACCATCTGATCGCCGCCTCGTCGTAGATCCGCCGTTGAAAACGACAACTACGTATGAACGGCCAAAACTATTTCGATTGATTCCGTCCAAACCGTGATCCAAATCGAAAAAACAATCATGGATTTGGGATGCGCTCGTCGAGAGCTTCGATATATATATTTTTCAAATTTTTATGAGGAGTTTGAATTGTTGAAGTTGATTTTTGAATTGAAATTTGAATTGGATAAATTAGGGTTTACAGCCGTTGAGGAAGAGGAACACAAAAGTTTTTATACGTATAGAAGTGACGAATAGAGGCTACTAGGGTTTATAACAGGGTATTTGTAGACAATGTTGAAATAGAATAGATGGACCCGATAAATAAACGTGCTGAACGATCTATGGCCTGAAAAGCCCGTTTTGACTCCGGAACGAAATTGGGTCAACCCATATATCAAAACATATGTTTTAAAATATTTTAAACGCAATGGAAAAGGTTTCAAGTCCAAATTCAATCGTATGAAGAAATTATGCTAAAAACAATATTTTTCAAATTAATTTCAATTGATTTCAATTTCAATGATTTCAAGGCGTTTCTAGTCCGTACGATCAAACGACAGGTCCGATCGCTACGAAACTTGAAATCCTACAATAATTCACCGTTACGGATCCGATGAAACTAGTTTCGTCGAAATCCGAATAAGTGGCCAAAATGGCTATTTTTCCATTAATTAAGTAGATTGAAAATAAATTAATTAAATCAAATTTTCAAATTTAAATTCGATAATTGACAAATTTCAACATTTTTAATTTCTTAATCATTTACAATGATTCTAAAAAATTTAAATGTCAATTTAACGTTAATTCATTCATCTATTTCAGCGTTAAATTTCATTTTTCTTACATTAAGAAATTATAAATTTAATAAATTTATTCATTACTATACTCGGTTTCAATTTAATAAATTTATTAATTATCACTTGAAATCTCAGTAAATCCATGTATTCTATTAAATCTTGCTATTCAATAAATTAACATCTTATGGTTATAAATTGCATCGATTTATATTACATTCCATTAATGTATACTTCATTTCATATTAATTCCCATTAACGAAATATTTTATTTCATTCAATTTCAGAAATCCATTTATTACAGCTCAAACCCAAATAAATTTATCAACACTAATTTCAATTGTTTTCATTCACTCAGTTGTCATATTATGGATAGAGTTTACATTTGTTACTTAAATAACATTCTTCAATTTCTAATTAAATCTACTCTAAATGCACTAATTTAGTCAATTTCTTCTATTGATTTCAAATTAAATCTTATGAACTACACAAATGGGTATCTTATAATAATTGTAACCATTAAACTTTAATTACCTTTAAGTTTATTTCCTTCAACCCAATATTATAATTACTTACAGAACCTTGATTTTATTCAATGACCATTTATTATAATTTAAATTCCTTAATTTAATTCACTGCTTACATTTTGCTTTCATATATTCAATTTGTAACTAAGTATACATCTGCAATATTTCCATTGATTTGACTTGCATTCAATTTATTAATAATTACCTTAGTTACATTAACGTAATATTAGATTATAAATTTTTGTAACTGATTTCCAATTTAAACTCAACCAGCTACGAACTAGGTAACATCCAAAATCGTTACCGTTAATACTTTAGTCGCATTAATAAGCTTTTATTATTCACAAATCAAAGTTTCCATTTATTAAATCAACCAATTCATATTATGAATAAAATTAACATTACGTAAATTTACATTAACAAAGCGTTAAATTTGGATTTATTGTAACTGATTACCAAAGTTTATTTACACATTAAATAAATAAACCTATATTAATTATCACCTATTTTCTTTCCATTGCCTTTATAAATTCGTTACTTATCAACCTAGATTATTATTCTATATATACACTAATTTATTCCATTCTATTTATGATATCCATTGCATTACATACTTCAATATTTCATACCTTTATTGCATCAATTACTACCTTATAAATAGATATATTTTCCTATTAAATTTACATTTATTAAAAATTTATTTCAAATTTCAATTAACAATAGGTAACATAAAATAAACATTACTGTTACCCTTTAATCACATAAATAAGCCTTTATTACTTACACATCAATGTTGCCATTTATTTCCATACTATTAATTACGTTCACTTATTATTCACTCTTTCCGTTATTTCATAAATCATCATAAAGTAACAGTTAATTACTTTTCTTTAAATTGGAAATTCATTCAAATTCTTAAATTATTAACTTTAAATAACCCTGTTACGTTTCCTCTTAGTTATTTTCATTATTGCATCACGACCTTTATTAAAAATTCACAATTTTTTTTATTTTCTTCAATTTTAAATTTTCAAAAATCTCATTAAATTAACAATTTCAATTATTGAAAATTTACGAGTCGTTACAAGTTCGATCGCTATGAAACTTGAAATCCTATAATTATTCACTAGGCGGATCCGATGAAACTGGTTTCGTCGAAATCCGAGATAGTGTCTAAAAAACTATTCTTACACGTTAATTAAAACAAGAAATTTCCAAAATCAATTCATTCACTTTTAAATTAAATTTTAAAAGCTAACAATCTTCATTCTCATTTAAATAAAAATTTAAATCAACTTTCGACATCATTTTCATTCATATTAAATTCCAGATTCAATTATCTAAACAATTTTCTATATCAAATTTATACAATCTAATTATCTAATAAATCACCATATTTTAAATATGAGTTATTTAACTTATATAATTTAACATTAAAAATGAATTCAAATTATAAACAACTACTTGCATTTTACAGTAATTCAACATTTGCTATTCAATTCCAGTTATTGATTATAAACACATTCAATATATAAAATTTCAATTCAATACCTATTATTTCCAAAATCTTTGAAATTGGTTATTTCAAAAAAAAAAAATTCAAGTTCATGTTCAATAAATTACATTAACAAATCATTAAATTTTTATTTCTAACCATTTTCGTTCAATAATTATATTAAATTTATAAATTTAAAATAGTCAAAATTTCAATTCGTTACAATCTCCCCCACTCAAAACTTTTCGTCCACGAAAAGGGATTAAGTGAGGAATCTGACAGTTGATATATTTTACTCAAAATAATCAACGGACAAAACTTTAAAATCTTATTGGAAAACATTTACGATGCTTCCGCTACGCCATTCTGATACCAGCTTTACGAAAATAACAACTTATTTATAAAAAAAAGTTATAAAATTTTAAAGTCTCAAAATTTTTCTAATACCCGATTTACGAAAACTTTCGGCAGCGTCTCCTTTGCACGGCTTAATTGTAAAAATTTGCAATATAGATATATAATCAAATACATATCTCATCTCGATGACGAGACGTCCCATAGGGTTAAACATAAAAGTGCGGTATGTGATCCGAGATATGTACCTTATTATTTTAATACGAGCGAGTTCGCTCATATTAAGCAAGAAAAAGCAAATCAAACTGCTTATACATCTAAAAGGTCTTCGTATGTACCTATCTCATCTAAAATTAGACTATTAGTCACTTATGAAATGATATAGAAATATGTGTGAGTTTAAAAAACTATATAATATGAATTTTGAATCCAAATCATAAGCACAAGTACTAATACACAACCATAGCAATCATATGCAATCAAAAGCAGTAACAACATTGGTTTGCAACGAAAATCCATTTAACCGTTAATATTCATCCAATTAATTCATAACTATCACAATTTACATTTTCAGTGTCAATATTTATTTTATACACTATTGTTTGTGCCAAAATTGGTCACAAACCCCAAGCGTTGTGAAAGCACCAGTGTTGGAATATAAATCAGCAAATATTCAAACACAAATCACAGATCTAAGCAAGTAAAGCAGAAATTATAAACAAGGACACACGATTTATAGTGGTTCGGCTATCTCCGGCCTACGTCCACTTCAAAGGTTTTCCCTTTCATTTATGTTCTTCGCTGACTACACTTGATTACAACGGATTACAATGGATTATAGCTCTGAAATTCGAGTACAACGGTGATTGTGGAGTGCAAAGTAGAGTCTGGTAGAGTCTTGATGCTTCAGAGTCTTGATTTTGCCAAAGAGAAATCCCGTCCCCTTTCCTGAATGACCTGGGGCTCTATTTATAGGCGTAGGTGGCTGATATTTCTCCTAAAAATCAGGTAGACCGCTTCTGGCACGTGAGGGGGCCCACATGGCCGAAACCTGGAGATCCGGGCCCACATTGGGGTCGATTCGTCCTTTGGTTCGAATCGATCAAAAAACCGTCCAATCGCGATGAAACTTTGCGTGGACATTCTTCGACATGTAGACGAACTCCTATAAAAATTTCATGGCATTTGGATCAAGGGATTGAAAGATATGATCGATTCAAGATGGTATTCTTCGACATGCTGGTTGGTTCGAATCGATCCTATGGGTTCGTTCTAATCGATCAGTTCGAATCCATAGGGTCGAATCCATGCTTCTGTGACGTGGCGCGCGTTCTTCGAGTCGATCCACCTATCTCTCCGAGTTGAACGGGTCAAGTCCGAGTTTGTAGCCGCGTTTACTTGATGGTTTCGAGGTTATCGATTCGAAGAGTCGCTTCCTTCGAACCGATAGAAACTGGCACTTCCTTCGAATCGATTAGGAGCGGTTCGATGCTTTCTCTCCACGGGGATTCGAAGACGAGTCTTGGAATGGAACCAGGGCTTCTTCACTTGCATGGATTCGAGGAGGTCCTTCTTTGATGGACTCGAGGAAGTGGAGTCAAAGCTAGGTGGTCTGGATGGATACGAAGGAAGGTCATGGGATGGGTTCGAAGTAAATGGAGTCGAAGTTGATGGATGCGAGGCAGGCACTAGCTGATGGATTCGAACGTGATGCCTGCCCTGATAGGTTCGAACTAGATGGGTTCGAACCAACGAAGGGGTGATGGATTCGAACCGAGCGAAGTCCATCTCTCTCAACTTGAATCCATCATAACTTGAGCATACGAACTCGGATTGACTTGAAATTTGAGATGCGGACTTCTATGATCCTTCTTGTCATGTCCTATCAATTGTAGCTCAATCTGGACTCGGAAAAATTCATCGATATCCATGGTTATCCCGCAATGCTCAATTGACATTCAAGAGTAGAAATCATTGATTTTTAGTAAATTTTGGGTATCTCCACTTTGCCAAAAGTTGGGATAACACTTTGCCCCCCAAAACATGCCTTTTTGTAAAAGGTATGTTTTGAACGGCTTTGAATCGACTGTAGTAAATTCACGTTTCATTCATTGCTGCAGTATTATCAATCAAGTTTTTGGCTGTTCGAAGACGAATCAGCATTCGTGAAGTTCCGTAGTCTCTCCGGACTATTAATGGCTACTCTGAACCCTTACTAAGTCCATTCTAGACTTAGTGGTTGAATAAAAAGATCCTATTGCACTCGGGCGTTGCCTTCTATCCCTTGCACTCTGGTCCTGGTTAGGACATATAGCGATGTCATGGTCGTTCTGGACCGATTATAGCCTCTCCGGGCTCTTGCTGGATCCCATCCTGTCACTTTCCGGTGAAGGGAAACAGTGCTTAAGTGAGTTGATCCTTTCGCTCTCCGGCGAAGCAACTCACTTCTTGCTCTCCGGTTCAGTGTATCTGAACATTAAGCGATGTCTTGGTCATTCGAGACCGATCATGGCCTCTCCGGGCTCTTGTTGGATCCCATCCTGTCACTCTCCGGTGAAGGGGAAACAGCGCTTAAGTGAGTTGATCCTGTCGCTCTCCGGCGAAGCAACTCACTTCTTGCACTCCGGACCCCGCCTCTCCGGGTAGGGTCATAAAGCAATCATTTTTATATTGGTATTAATGTTCATCTTCTGACTCTCCGGTCAAAAGGTTTATTGCAAGAAGTTCTAATTTATTTATTTAAAATTCGAGTTCTAGATGTTCAATCCCAAACATCAGAAAAAGCTAAACATTGCCTCTCTGGGCGTATCGGTTTATCTCCATCTCAGAGCATGCCTAGGGATCTCTCCGGTTCCCGTACATGTGTAAGTGGAGTAACCGTTTATTCTGAAAACAAATCTAAATAGAATTATTCGACCGAAGTCCAAATCCCGGACTTAGCCTTTGCCATCTTTAATCAGTGGATGATGAGTCTTCATCCCGATCCAGGATCGTTCCTGTTAGGAGGAGGCGGTAGTTGTTCAGGCCTTACCGTCGCTGTCCGTTCTCTAACAAATTGCGGCAATCTACCTCCCCTGGCGTGTTCTTCCACCTCATCCCTTAGGTGGCGGCATTCATCTGTGGTGTGCCCATCCAGCTCATGGAATAGGCAATATTTTTCTGTCCTTCGCTCCCGCTCAGTGGGATCCCTTATAGGTGGCTTTCGATAGGGGAGTTGCCCCCGAGTCTCAATGTAAATTCTTTCTAGGCCCGCAGTCAGATCTGTGTACTGCCTAAATCTTGGTTCTCTGAATTTCTTCCGTTTATCAGGACCTTCATGTCCGTCATCTTGTTTCCTCTTTCTCTTGTCCGCTCCGGACTGTTCTCTGGAGGTTCCTTCGCTCTACGCAACATTTGTTTCCAGCCTCTCGGCTCGCGATTCTTCTAATCGAATGAACTTTTCAGCTTTATGAAAGAATTCTCCAAGATCCTGTGGTGGATCTTTAGTCAGAGAATCTTTAAATTTGGTGCCTTCCGCGACCCCTGCCACCGCCGCCATCAAAATCATTGATGGATCCGGGCGATCTACAGAAGTCACTGTCACATTGAATCTTAGTAGGAAATCCTTTTTGGACTCTCCGGCCCTTTGCTTGATCGAAGATAAAGTCATCACGCTCTTGGGTCGTGTTACATGGACCCTAAACTGTCTCATGAAGCAGTCTACAAGCTCGCTCCATGTTCTGATTGATCCAGTCTCCAGTTGCCTGAACCAAAGCGCAGCCAAATCTGACAAATATAGAGGGAAGCATCGTGCCATCACTTCCTCGGATGCCCCCAGCACTTCCATGTGCCTAATATACCTGGTAATATGCATGGTTGGGTCTGACCTCCCATCATAGGGTTCTAGCATTGGTAGTTTGAATTTTGGAGGGTTCCTTGCGTTTCGGATGTTCGGAGTGAACGGACTCCGACTAACTTCTTCCAGCCCTCCGCTAGGCAGTCCTCCTCTCATGATTCGTCGCATTAGGCCAATCATTCTCTCGTCTCCGTCTAGGGGTTGCCTCCTTGTCAAGTTCCTATCCTGCCCCCCGAGCCTTGAAGGGAATTCTGGTACATATTCTTCTGGTGGCTCGTTAGCATATGTATTGACTCTAGCTTGTTGAGCTCCGTCTATCGGTCTTCCAGCATCGGACCCTGAGGGTCTGCCCCCAGGTCCTTGTTGATCACCTTCAACTCCTATATTCTGGTCCTGAACTTGACCTTCATTAGCTTCTGTAATCCTGATTCCTTGTCCCGCACTTGCAGTTGTTGTAGTTGGTCCAAGGTTCTGCATATTCACCGCCCTCATTTGTTCGAGGAAATTCTGCAGCATCTCCTGTTGGGTCTTCATCATGCTTTCGCGTATTGAATTAGCCATAGCCTCCATCTCGTCTCTAGTGATGTAGACGGAAGCTTGTCCTTCTCCTGCTCCTGAGGACGCTTCTTGGCTTCCTCCCTGTTGGCTCCGATCAACTCTTTGTCTTGTTTGTCGAGTCATTGTTTCCGAATTGGAATTCTTTAAACTTTTGAATCTGAACTCTGAATCTGATGTAGCGGGTGCTAGTTCCTCTCGGTGAAAGCACCAAAGTGTTTGTGCCAAAATTGGTCACAAACCCCAAGCGTTGTGAAAGCACCAGTATTGGAATATAAATCAGCAAATATTCAAACACAAATCACAGATCTAAGCAAGCAAAGCAGAAATTATAAACAAGGACACACGATTTATAGTGGTTCGGCTATCTCCGGCCTACGTCCACTTCAAAGGTTTTCCCTTTTATTTATGTTCTTCGCTGATTACACTTGATTACAGCAGATTACAATGGATTATAGCTCTGAAATTTGAGTACAACGGTGATTGTGGAGTGCAAAGTAGAGTCTGGTAGAGTCTTGATACTTCAGAGTCTTGATTTTGCCAAAGAGAAATCCCGTCCCCTTTTCTGAATAACCTGTGGCTCTATTTATAGGCGTAGGAGGCTGATATTTCTCCTAAAAATCAGGTAGACCGTTTCTGGCACGTGAGGGGGCCTACATGGCCGAAACTTGGAGATCCGGGCCCACATTATGATCGATTCTTCCTTTGGTTTGAATCGATCAAGAAATCGTCCAATCGCGATGAAACTTGGCGTGGACATTCTTCGACATGTAGACGAACTCCTGTAAAAATTTCATGGCATTTGGATCAAGGGATTGAAAGATATGATCGATCCATGATGGTGTTCTTCGGCATGCTGGTTGGTTCGAAAAAGTGTTTGTGCCAAAATTGGTCACAAACCCCAAGCGTTGTGAACGCACCAGTGTTGGAATATAAATCAGCAAATATTCAAACACAAATCACAGATCTAAGCAAGTAAAGCAGAAATTATAAACAAGGACACACGATTTATAGTGGTTCGGCTATCTCCGCCTACGTCCACTTCAAAGGTTTTCCCTTTTATTTATGTTCTTCGCTGATTACACTTGATTACAGCGGATTACAATGGATTATAGCTCTGAAATTCGAGTACAACGGTGATTGTGGAGTGCAAAGTAGAGTCTTGATGCTTCAGAGTCTTGATTTTGCCAAAGAGAAATCCCGTCCCCTTTTCTAAATGACCTGGGGCTCTATTTATAGGCGTAGGAGGCTGATATTTCTCCTAAAAATCAGGTAGACCGCTTCTGGCACGTGAGGGGGCCCACATGGCCGAAACCTGGAGATCCGGGCCCACATTGGGATCGATTCGTCCTTTGGTTCGAATCGATCAAGAAATCGTCCAATCGCGATGAAACTTGGCGTGGACATTCTTCGACATGTAGACGAACTCCTGTAAAAATTTCATGGCATTTGGATCAAGGGATTGAAAGATATGATCGACTCAAGATGGTGTTCTTCGGCATGCTGGTTGGTTCGAATCGATCCTATGGGTTCGTTCGAATGGATCAGTTCGAATCCATAGGGTCGAATCCATGCTTCTGTGACGTGGCGCGCGTTCTTTGAGTCGATCCACCTATCTCTCCGAGTTGAATGGGTCAAGTCCAAGTTTGTAGCCGCGTTTACTTGATGGTTTCGAGGTTATCGAACCGATAGAAACTGGCACTTCCTTCGAATCGATTAGGAGCGGTTCGATGCTTTCTCTCCACGGGGATTCGAAGACGAGTCTTGGAATGGAACCAGGGCTTCTTCACTTGCATGGATTCGAGGAGGTCCTTCTTTGATGGACTCGAGGAAGTGGAGTCAAAGCTAGGTGGTCTTGAGGCTTCCACATGTTTGCTTTGTTGTGAGGAGAGAAGTCATGCAACACCACACGCGCACCGCCGCCGTCCATTTTCGGTGTCAATATTTATTTTATACACTATCATTCTTATTAACGTTCATTCTTATTAACATTCATTCTTTATCAACGTCCAATTTTTTTTATGTTAGCATTTGATTGGTTTACTTTCAGTTTATTCACATCTATTTCATTTACATTCAATTTATTCAAATTTCTATTATTTCACTTTTTGTTTAACACATTTCATACTAAATTCATTTATGGACCATTTTATAAATAATTTTACTTAATCTTATTTAAGTTAAATGTTATTTCATTACCACTTAGTATATTTCTTTAATACAAATTTCATTTATAAACCATTTCATAAAACCATTTGCGGTTTTTATAAACATTTTATAAATTCAACTCATGTTTGTTATTGTAACTTAAGTTCATATTAATTCATTAATTCACTTTGTTGGTTCATTTCATTAAGTCTTATCATTAACTTTACTTAAGTAAATTTTATTTTATAACTCAAACTCATATTAATAATTTTTATTTTTATCACAATCAACTTCATTCAACTTTCTTAAGTTAATTTTCATCTTATAATTCATTTCATTAACTTATTTCATTAATTCATTACATTCAACTTGACTTAAGTAAAATTTCATTCATAATTCAAATTTCAACTTTCTTATTTCATTAATCATTTCTTAAGTTTATAATCATTTTATACAGATGTATCTTCTTTTACATAATATTGTTCAAATTATAAATATCTTAGAAAGCTACAACTAAATCTTATAACATCCTTTGCAATTTTTTTTATTTTACAAAGAATTTACAAATATATGATCTAATTTTTAACTGTTTGTCTTCTCTTAAGTTCATATCTAAAAAGTATCTCCATTTTACTACTCAAATTATTCATTTAGCATTTCTTAGAGCATTAACTAAGTGTACAACATTTCTCACAACAACTTAATTTAATTTTTATAAACATTTCTTCAAACACAATTTCAATTTGAAACATTTTTATTACTTAAGTTCAAACTTGTAAAATATTTTATTACATATTCATATTTAACATTTCAACTTTTTAAACATCTCTAATAAGTTTTATATATGTTTTTAGAATGTAACTGAGTGTTATACAAATTTATCCTATTCATTTTAGTTAACAAGAATATTCAATAATTTACACATGTTTAAATTTCCATTATCTTGAAATTTAAGAGTTATAATTTAACTTCTCGTATTTCATTTTTCTCATTTTAGAAGTTTCCATTTATTTAAATAAATTCACTTATTCCAACAACCGAAAATTAGTAATTAATAGGAACTTAAGAATTAACATACCGGATTCATTTCAAATCATTTTGAAACTATATATATAATCAAATCATATTATGAAA
Organism: Allium cepa; assembly: GCA_030765085.1. Taxonomy (NCBI): domain Eukaryota; kingdom Viridiplantae; phylum Streptophyta; class Magnoliopsida; order Asparagales; family Amaryllidaceae; genus Allium; species Allium cepa. The sequence goes on from CM060929.1 coordinate 34,719,638, forward strand.
TTATAAATCAAAATCTGTTTATCAAACCAAATGCATATTGTAACAACCAGCATATTTGTCGATTTTATATTTAAATATTTTATCAATACTCGGAATTTAGTCCGAAAAGCTACTTTTTGCATACGGTCGAATTAGGACTCGGGACCACTCCCATTGAGTTTAAAATGGCGTTTGCGACCTTTTTGAGTATAAGCTTCGATGTGTTTGGGGAAAGTTGATTTTTTTTTGCTACTTTTTCACTTTGGGTTTGGGTTCAGCCCTATGTTTAACTTATACTCAAATCTGAGCCACTCTTCCCCATTCACCCTCACTTTCTCCTCTTTTCAGTTTTAAAGCATCAATGGTGGGAGAGATGGGAAATTAAAACTCAAGCCCTAGTTTTCTTTTGCAAATCAAGTTCTAGCTCCAAACTAATAGAAGAACCCATTGGTAAGCTTCTCTTCTTCTTCTCCAACTCAATCTCTTATCAATTTCAGAAATTTCCTAAACCTAATTTAGGAAATGCTTCTCCTTTAAGCTTAGATTCAAGCTTGTTGGGTTGGAATTGAAGAGTGATTGTTCTTACCATTGCTCTATAGCCTCTTCTTCAACCGTTTGGGTTCAAAGGTGAGATTTTTATCTCACATCTAAGTCTATGATTATCTTTGATTGTTACGTATGAATTCCTAACACATATTCATGTGCATTTGATTTTTGGTTTGAATTGGTTTGGTGTATATTCCAATTTTTGGTGTTTTGAAATCAAAATCTATGAAAATCTTATTATGGATATCTTAACATGTTTTGGTGACGCATCGAAGAGCCATAAGGGCCGGGTAGTCGATTGGCATAAACCCCTAGCGCCATTGCTCGAATTCGGTTGCGAATTGGTTGGGATTGCACATCTTGTGCAAAGGCAGGGAAAACTGCCTTAGCTCCAGTCAGTCGACTGGATCTCTTGGTCAGTCGACTGGCTGAAGCTAATAGGCAGGGTGAAGACTTCTTGCAGAGCCTTGGGGGCTCTGTTTACTGCAGTCAGACGACTGACTCACTGAGTTCAGTCGACTGACCTGCATCCCGAGAGTTTTTTGGGACTGTGATCAGTTGACTGAACTCAGTGAGTCAGTCGACTGACCTGCTTCTATTTGTCTGCTATGCCTATTTGAGCCTAGTTTTGCTTGGTATCCAATTTATATTGATTCGTTTTGATTCCTAGTTGTTGTTATCACTTATCGACTATGATGACTTCTATTTTGGAATTTTTGGAAATATCCACTTTGATGGATTTGATATCGATTTCTTTGGAATTAATTCACGTCTTCGTATGTGAATTTTGGTGATTGATTGTTTCTACAATCATTTTTGTGCTTTGTCACTTTAAAATACAAAGGTTTCAATACTGGTAGTAAATATTCAAACTTTTATCAAAGATTATTTAAACTCTATTTTCAATATCAAACTCGTTTATAAAACCGTTTTCCAACCTATTAGTATATACAAGCCTTTACCTCACTCGTATGAGAAATCTAATTAAACGACTTAGTAAAACAAGTGGTATGAAACGCTTGCGTTCACTTTGTTGGTTAATTCTTGGACTTGTTCGATTGAAACTCTTGTGACAATTTTCTAGTGGAGATCCACAGTTTGTTCGTAAATATTTAAGTTAAGCAAGTGGTTATGGACATGAAGCTAAACTCATATATTTACTAGCTTAGTGTAATTGACACTTCTCGTTGATCATGACGATCATCTTTGTGATTTAGACTAGCAATGTGCGATGTCTCTTTGTCTGCGAGGGAGACTAAACCCCATTTTGTGGAGTTTCGACTCAAATTGGTGGGGTAGCAACCCATGGTCTTCGTGCCGTTTGTGGAGCTTCGGCTCAATTTGTGATGGTTAGCAACCATGGAATTAGCGTTCCATTTGTGATACATGTGTTCGTGAGCTTTATGCTCCCGTTTGTGATAGGCCTCCCCTTTTTTTTTTGTGATTTTTGGATTTCGTGTGCTGAATTCTGGAATTTGTGCTTCACCAATTTTCGTGATTTCCATTGATAAGTTTTATCAATATTTGTGCATTGGTGAATTTGTGTGTCATTGACTTTTGTGATTGACATTGATATAATCGTCAATAGTTATGGTTTGGTGAACGGAATAAGGAGTATGACATTTCTTTGATTCTTGTGTAGAATTTGTGATATTGATTAATCTCGTGTTGATTTTCAGTTAGTTACATATATCACAGCTTGGCATTGTGATTATTATGTGTTTAGTCATATCTCTTACTCTATATCGTTTCATCTGATATTTATAGTTGGACTGATCCGTTTATTATTTTCTTATTAAATAATACTCGGGTCAGACCGAGATGTTACAGGTGCTTCTGCTTGACTTTACATCCGGGATTACCTCCTTGACTTTTGGTTAACTACCTAGATAGTAGTTTTTTGTTGTTGTACACATTTGAGATATAGACTCCATGATGTATACTTATTCTTTTGTGTAGTTCTTGTAACTATTATTTTGTGATATTGTTGATCTTTTTAGACCACTACTCTGATGTACACTTCCTAGTGTAATATTCATATCTATTTCCGCCTTTGTGATATGAATTATCTGTGACTGATTTGTGTTATGCTTATTTCTATATTTGTTTCTGAAGATTATTATAGCCACTGTGTAGTAGCTTTGTGTTTGTATCGGTATGTCGGATTTCCTCTTGAGATAAAATGCATGTTATACTATCTGACATATCGGTGTTCGCGCAAAGCAATTATACAGATGGTCGCTCCTCAACAGCCTTATTCTCCGTGCTAGTTGACAGCATTACTCCGTAGTGTTCTTGGTTAGCGTGGGTATAGAGGTGGGGCGTCTCACCTTCGTATCAGAGCCGAACTTCGAAACAATAGAGAATATTATAACAAGGATCATCGTCCTAAGTCTTTCTTAGGAGTCGTGCTTTAGGATTTAATTCGAGTCTTCGTACGGATTCATCCTATTTTCTTTATGATTCCTTGTTTTATCTATCAAGAATTGATTGATATTTATCTTGAGAATAACTTTTTCTTCTTCTTTATTTCTTTCTTAAAGAAGAGAAATGGTTAGACCTGGTCGTCCCAGAGCTGGACCATCTAGTGCTACACCCCAAGATGGAGTTTTTATGACTACCCAGCAACTTCTTGACCTTGTCACGAATGCTCAAGCAGCTGGTTCTAATCTGGAACCTACTCACCCTAAATCTGGGTTTGCACGTTTGTGCAATGATTACACCAACCTGGCTGGGAAGCCATTTAAAGGTTCTAAAACTATTATTGAAGTACAGGCTTGGTTAAGGTCATGCGATCGAATCTTTTCTCGCATGAACCTCATTGATCTTCACCGAGTTCAGGTGGCTTCTAGCATGCTCCAAGAAAGAGCATTAGACTGGTACGAGCTTCTGATTGCTGAAATAAATGAAGCGGATCTCACATGGGAGAAATTCCAAGAGCGGTTCGAGTTAAAATTCGTACCAGAAGCTGAGAAGGTGACTTTGGCTCGCCGTTTTATAGACCTTGTTCAAGGTGAATCTTCCATGGCAGATTATGTCGCGTCTTTTGAATCTCTCTCCAAGTATGGGGTTGAATACATCAACACCCCATTGAAGAAGAATCAGAGGTTCGTCTATGGCTTAAACAAAAATCTCAAGAAGCCATTACTTCTAAAATTAGAAGTTTCTTTCGACCAACTCATTGATATCGCTCTTGGTCTTGAAGAGGCGGATAGGGAGAATGATGTTGAAGTGGTGGGTTCCAAACCAAGCTTCAACAACAACAAGAAGAGGCCAAACAAATTCAAAGGCCCCTATCCCAATAAGAAAGGGAAGCAAGCAACCTCTGAGGCAAAGACTTCTTCCTTTGGTCGTGGGGAATGCTATAATTGTGGTTCGAAGGACCATTACGCGAACAAGTGTCCAAAGTCTCTCTCTTGTCGCTACTGCAAAGGTCCCGGTCATGTTATATCTTCATGCCCCAAGCTTCAGGGCATGAAGGAGGGAAAGCTTAATGTTGCTCAAGCCCCTGGCAACACATCTCGTGTCCAAGGTATTTCTCATTCTATCCTTGATGGCATTATTGTGTTTCGTGATCATCCTATTCGAGTTCTTTTTGATACGGGTGCGTCCCATTCTTTTATATGAAAAGAACTTGTTGATACTTTTTCTTTGGATGTTTTGTGTTTAATGACTTCTTTGAGAATTGCGAATCCGGTTGGTGGATCCGCAACAATCATTTTATTGTGTAAAGATGTCGAGATTATTTTGTGTGATTTTTCTTTCCGAGCCGACTTGCATGTCATGCGTTATTTAGGCTTTGGAATGATTTTGGGAATGGATTGGCTTAACCATTATGAAGCTCATATTCTATATCCTGAGCGGACTATTCATCTTCGACATCCTCTATCTGTTAAGCAGATTTCTATTAATCTTAAAGATTCGGATTCCAGCTTGGTTGCATCTTTATATTCTTTAAATCCTCGTGATGACGATAATGATGATGAGGAAGATATAATTTCTCTTATTCACGTTGTTCGTGAATTTTCTGACATATTTGAGCCCGTTTTAGGATTACCACCTAAGCGAGCAATCGAGTTCAGAATTAATCTTATCCCTGGAGCTCAACCTATTACTCGTCCTCCTTATCGTATGTCTAATACGGAAAATGAGGAGATGCGCAAACAATTATCTGAATTGGAATCGAAGCAATTTATTCGCTCTAGTTTCTCGCCTTGGGGAGCTTCGGCTATTTTTGTGAAGAAATCCGATGGTACACTTAGGCTTTGCGTTGACTACCGCAAGCTTAATGATCTTACTATCAAAAATAAATATCCTTTACCTTGGATTGATGATCTATTCGATCAATTTAGTGGTGCTAAGTCTTTTCACAATTAGACTTAGCTACTGGATTTCATCACCTTCGTATTGCAGAGGATAGCATTCCTTTGACATCGTTCCGTACTCGTTATGGATCTTATGAATGGCTCGTTATGCCATTTGGGTTAACAAATGCCCCGGCTTATTTTGTTGACCTTATGAATAGAGTTTTCAAGGACTTCCTCGACCGGTTTGTTCTCATTTTTATAGATGATATTCTTGTGTATTCAAAAAACGAAGAGGAACATGAGAAGCATCTTCGGATTGTGTTGGAAACTCTTAGGAGTAATCAACTGAAAGCAAAATTTTCTAAATGCCATTTTTGGCAATCTCGTGTAAAGTTTCTCGGTCATATTATTTCCGAATCCGTAATTTCCGTGGATCCTTCAAAGATTGAAGCGATTCAAGATTGGAAGAGACCGGAGAGTGTGACGGAGATTCCCAGTTTCCTTGGATTGGCGGGTTATTACCGCCGTTTTATCAAAGACTTTTCTAAGATTGCCGTGCCTCTCACTAGCTTAATGAAGAAAGGTGTAAAATACATTTGGTCGGAAAAATGTGAAACTTCTTTTCACAAACTAAAGGAACTTCTTTCTGATGCTCCTATTCTTGTTATTCCGAGGGGAATCAAGATTTTGTTGTTTATACCGATGCTAGTCGCGTTGGTTTGGGTGCCGTTCTTATGCAAAAAGAACGTGTTATTGCTTATGCTTCTAGGCAATTAAAGCCAGCTGAGACTAGATATGCCACTCATGATTTAGAGCTCGCGGCTATTGTTTTTGCTCTTCGGATTTGGCGTCATTATCTTTTAGGAGAGAAATTTGTTCTTTATACCGATCATAAATCCTTGAAGTATTTATTCTCTCAAAAGGAACTTAATTTGTATTAACAGCGTTGGCTCGAATTCCTCGCACCATATGATCTTAATATTCTTTATACTCCCGGTAAGGGTAATCATGTCGCCGATGCTCTTAGCCGAAAACAACAAGCTGTTGTTTCCATGATGATATCCGAATGGAACGATCTCGAGATTTTATCCACGTGCGAAATTCGAGACCGTGTTTCCGATTTATGTTCATCTCTTGTTTTATGTAGCCTTGAGGCTCATCTTCTCTTTTAGACCGCATTCTTGAAGCTCAAAGGCTAGATCCCGAATTGGCTCTTCTTGGCCAAAATATTAAGGATAAAATTGATATTGAAGGTTTGAAAGACTTTGATATCGATTCTCGTGGCGGCATTCGAAGATTTGGTAGAATTATCGTGCCAAATATTAGTGATCTTCGTAAGGATATTTTAGAAGATTCCCATCATTCTAAATTTACCATTCATCCCGGTAGTAGTAAAATGTACGCGGATATGAAGCGACTTTATTATTGGGAGGGAATGAAACTTGACATCGCTAACTTTGTTAAGCGTTGCATGACTTGCCAACTCGTTAAGGCCGAACATTAAAAGCCCGGTGGGTTATTGCAACCTTTAGAAATTCCAATTTGGAAGTGGGACCAAATTTCCATGGATTTTATAGATGGCCTTCCCCGCTCTCGATCAGGTCATGATAGCTTATGGGTAATTGTTGATAGACTTACTAAATCCGCCCATTTTATTCCCGTTCGGTCTAACCGAACCGTTCCTCTTTTGGCCAAGCTCTTTGTTAAAGAGATTGTTAAATTACATGGGGTTCCTACTTCTATTGTTAGTGATCGTGATCCATTGTTTACTAGTGGATTTTGGAAGAGTTTTCAAAAAGCTTTAGGAACGAAGCTTAATTTTAGCACCGCTTATCATCCTCAGTCCGATGGACAAACCGAGCGTGTGAATCAAACACTTGAAGATCTTCTTCGTGCATGTGTTCTTGATTTTGGTGAAAGTTGGGAAGATCATATTTCACTTGTTGAATTTTCCTATAATAATAGCTTCCAATCTAGTATTGGTATGGCACCTTTCGAGGCACTGTATGGAAGGCCATGCCCATCTCCTTCTTGTTGGCTTGAGGCCGGTGAGAAGCTGGTTATAGGTCCAGACTTTATTCGTGATTCCACAGAAAAGATTGAACTTATTCGACATAGGATGAAAGAAGCCCAGAGTAGAAAAAATCATATGCCGATAACCGGAGAAGGAAGTTAGAATTTTCTGTGGGAGAGCTTGTGTTCATTCTTGTTTCACCTATGAAAGGTGTTGTACGTTTCAGTCGATCGGGAAAATTGGCGCCTCGATATATTGGGCCATTTCCTATCACTGAACATATTGGTTCCATGGCTTATCTTCTATTATTACCGGCTCAGTTTTCTGCTATGCATGACGTATTTCATGTTTCTCAATTACGGAAATGTCTTCGAAATTCCGATTCTATTCTTGAGTCCGGTGTTGTGGAAGAAATTGAAGTTACATCTAATTTAACTTATGAGCAATATCCTATTCGTATTATTGCTTCGGAGGTCAAGCGCCTTCGAAATAAAGATGTTCCGCTTGTTAAAGTCCAATGGTCTTCAAATCCTAAGGATTGTTCTTGGGAATCTAGAGAGTTCATCGAGCGAACACATCCGGACTTACTTTCTCGTGCTCTTTGAGGTGAACTTCTTATTTCAAACTTCTTTTGTGTTGAATATGCTTTTATGGTTGTTACTATATATCTTCTTCTTAAATATTGCGAGGACGCAATTTCTTTAAGGAGGGGAGTCTGTAACAACCCGCATATTTGTCGATTTTATATTTAAATATTTTATAAATACTCGGAATTTAGTCCGAAAAGCTACTTTTTGCATACGGTCGAATTAGGACTCGGGACCACTCCCATTGAGTTTAAAATGCCGTTTGCGACCTTTTTGAGTATAAGCTTCGATATGTTTGGGGAAAGTTGATTTTTTTTGCTACTTTTTCACTTTGGGTTTAGGTTCAGCCCTATGTTTAACTTATACTCAAATCTGAGCCACTCTTCCCCATTCACCCTCACTTTCTCCTCTTTTCAGTTTTAAAGCATCAATGGTGGAAGAGATGGGAAATTAAAACTCAAGCCCTAGTTTTCTTTTGCAAATCAAGTTCTAGCTCCAAACTAATAGAAGAACCCATTGGTAAGCTTTTCTTCTTCTTCTCCAACTCAATCTCTTATCAATTTCAGAAATTTTCTAAACCTAATTTAGGAAATGTTTCTCCTTTAAGCTTAGATTCAAGCTTGTTGGGTTGGAATTGAAGAGTGATTGTTCTTACCATTGCTCTATAGCTTCTTCTTCAACCGTTTGGGTTCAAAGGTGAGATTTTTATCTCACATCTAAGTCTATGATTATCATTGATTGTTAGGTATGAATTCCTAACACATATTCATGTGCATTTGATTTTTGTTTTGAATTGGTTTGGTGTATATTCCAATTTTTGGTGTTTTGAAATCAAAATCTATGAAAATCCTTTTATGGATATCTTAGCATGTTTTGGTGACGCATCGAAGAGCCATAAGGGCGGGTAGTCGATTGGCATAAACCCCTAGCGCCATTGCTCGAATTCGGTTGCGAATTGGTTGGGATTGCACATCTTGTGCAAAGGCAGGGAAAACTGCCTTAGCTCCAGTCAGTCGACTGGATCTCTTGGTCAGTCGACTGGCTGAAGCTAATAGGCAGGGTGAAGACTTCTTGCAGAGCCTTAGAGGCTCTGTTTACTGCAGTCAGTCGACTGACTCACTGAGTTCAGTCGACTGACCTACATCCCGAGAGTTTTTTGGGACTGTGATCAGTTGACTGAACTCAGTGAGTCAGTCGACTGACCTGCTTCTATTTGTCTGCTATGCCTATTTGAGCCTAGTTTTGCTTGGTATCCAATTTATATCAATTCGTTTTGATTCCTAGTTGTTTTTATCACTTATCGACTATGATGACTTCTATTTTGGAATTTTTGGAAATATCCACTTTGATGGATTTGATATCGATTTCTTTGGAATTAATTCACGTCTTCGTATGTGAATTTTGGTGATTGATTGTTTCTACAATCATTTTTGTGGTTTATCACTTTAAAATACAAAGGTTTCTATACTAGTAGTAAATATTCAAACTTTTATCAAAGATTATTTAAACTCTATTTTCAATATCAAACTCGTTTATAAAACCGTTTTCCAATCTATTAGTATATACAAGCCTTTACCTCACTCGTATGAGAAATCTAATTAAACGACTTAGTAAAACAAGTGGTATGAAACGTTTGCGTTCACTTTGTTGGTTAATTCTTGGACTTGTTCGATTGAAACTCTTGTGACAATTTTCTAGTGGAGATCTACAGTTTGTTCGTAAATATTTAAGTTAAGCAAGTGGTTATGGGACATGAAGCTAAACTCATATATTTACTAGCTTAGTGTAATTGACACTTCTCGTTGATCATGACGATCATCTTTGTGATTTAGACTAGCAATGTGCGATGTTTCTTTGTCTGCGAAGGAGACTAAACCCCGTTTTGTGGAGTTTCGACTCAAATTGGTGGGGTAGCAACCTATGGTTTTCGGGACGTTTGTGGAGCTTCGGCTCAATTTGTGATGGTTAGCAACCATGGAATTAGCGTTCTGTTTGTGATATACGTGTTGGTGAGCTTTATGCTCCCATTTGTGATAGGCCTTCCCTTTTTTTTGTGATTTCTGGATTTCGTGTGCTGAATTCTGGAATTTGTGCTTCACCAATTTTCGTGATTTCCATTGATAAGTTTTATCAATATTTGTGCATTGGTGAATTTGTGTGTCATTGACTTTTGTGATTGACATTGATATAATCGTCAATAGTTATGGTTTGGTGAACGGAATAAGGAGTATGACATTTCTTTGATTCTTGTGTATAATTTGTGATATTGATTAATCTCGTGTTGATTTTCAGTTAGTTACATATATCACAGCTTGGCATTGTGATTATTATGTGTTTAGTCATATCTCTTACTCTATATCGTTTCATCTGATATTTATAGTTGGACTGATCCGTTTATTATTTTCTTATTAAATAATACTCGGGTCAGACCGAGATGTTACAGGTTCTTCTGCTTGACTTTACATCCGGGATTACCTCCTTGACTTTTGGTTAACTACCTAGATAGTAGTTTTTTGTTGTTGTATACATTTGAGATATAGACTCCATGATGTATACTTATTCTTTTGTGTTGTTCGTGTAACTATTCTTTTGTGATATTGTGGATCTTTTTAGACCACTACTCTGATGTACACTTCCTAGTGTAATATTCATATCTATTTCCACCTTTGTGATATGAATTATTTGTGACTGATTTGTGTTATGCTTATTTCTATATTTGTTTCCGAAGATTATTATAGCCACTGTGTAGTAGCTTTGTGTTTGTATCGGTATGTCGGATTTCCTCTTGAGATAAAATGCATGTTATACTATCTGACATATCGGTGCTCGCGCAAAGCAATTATATAGATGGTCGCTCCTCAACAGCCTTATTCTCCGTGCTAGTTGACAGCATTACTCCGTAGTGTTCTTGGTTAGCGTGGGTATAGAGGTGGGGCGTCTTACATATCAAAGCTACTAAGTGGCCTTCCCCACTTTGAGACTTGAAAATGAATGTCGAAGATGCGACCATCATCACCGAAATTATTTTCCAAGGAAAAAAGAGGGGAGTACAAGACATACTTCCTTTTAATTCATTTCGAAACACTTCTTTCGTAAATGTTTTTAAATAATATTAATTATTATATTTCAATCTTAGATAACAGTTTCAAAAGCACTCGGATTTAAGTTCTTAAATTCTCAACTTTTAAATCCATTTTATTTATAAGCTATATTATAAATGTACTTATACAATTCCATTACCTTATTATGAAAACATTTCATGGATTTAAATCTTTATTATTACAAACAATTCTTATTGTAATTAGATTTCAATTTAATCTAATTATCGAGTGCCTTGTGAAATAGAGTTCAAAAAGTATTCATTTTTAGTTTAATTCAACCAATAATCGATGATAACTAAATATTATCATCTCATAACAACTAACATCCATAAATAAAAAAATTTCATAAACCTATAGAGTTATTCGTCGAAGATTATTTCTTTTTATATATAAAATATAGTTTAGATAAAATTATTTCATTTACCCTATTTTAAAACAATATTATGTTGACTTGCCTCGTTTAAGTCTTAAAAAACCCCTATCGATAACATGGCTTCCCACACACTGACCAGGATTCATAAACAACTCAATAGATAAGTAAAGACAATATAAAATTTTTTATAACACAGCAAGTATGCGCTCCCATATATACACACACTCAACAAATTCATCCTAGAGTATTACTACCCTATCTCTAATGAGTCAAACCCCACAAAGCTAAAGGTTATCACTAAACCAAAGCTCTGATACCAACTGTGACGACCCATATTTCAGAGGGTTTAAATCGATTGTAATCCACACATATCCCACTCAAACAATCTGAAGCACAGAAAATCAATGAGGTTAATTAAGAAAAATAAGAAACGAAGAAAAAAAAATACAGAATCTCGCGGCGCAATGACAAAATATAATAATTAAATAAACAGTTCACGAAGCTGTTTATACTATATATTTGATTAAGATTTTACAATATTCATCAAAGTTACATATGCAATAGAATAATAGAATAACGCAGCAGAACAAAAAATGGAGGGAATAATACTAGTAATAATAGTATACCAAATCTTCGTCTTCGTCCTCCAAAAAATAACCTTCAATACGTTGAAAACTTTGGACTGTTCCGAGTATAAAGTAAAATAACACACTCGAGTCAAAAATAAAATATTCTTCTACAAGTCAAATCAATATCACGTAAAACATGTGTAATAGCGTCAGAGATGTTTGCGGTGTTTTACATCTCCTATCTAATGTTCAATGTGCGTGCAATAATTCAAGGGATGTTACAGGATTTTCCATCTCTTAAGGATCCATTAAAATATTTATATATAGTAGAATACGCTATTTCTGTAATGTCTAATCAGTAAAATAAATATTTTTCTCAGCGTTAAGGCTTTACATTAATCCCCTTTAACGCATTTTTAAGCATTGTCACACGGTTTGCCTATAACGCGCTAGTAGCACGTCGGGGATACGGATGAGCCGTGATACAACAACACTAAACCAAAATCGTAGTGGTCTCGTATAAGGGTAAAAGTATGACAAGGCACATGAGGCAATGCCCAATGTAAGATACTACCAGTTCGAGTTGCAGGGCAGGTGATAACGCATTATAGCCACGACCGCCCACCATGTCCATCCATCCCATATCGAGTCAAAGGGAGGTTATCCCAAATCAAGGTGCACAAATCGAAACCAATATCAAAAGCAATAGTATGGACCAAGTCCGGGAAGTAAATTTAAGAACGGATGTCCACTAGGGGTAGCAGCCCACGTGGCTCAGTCAAGCCGTCTTGTTTTAGTCATTTCAAACTGGCACAAGTGCCGAAGTCTATCAATCATCGTTCTCTTTCTTTAATTCCAGCAAACGTACACAAAATCCAACCACTTCATTCTGTTGTCTCCTCCACGTACACAATTGATAAAGTGGTTCCAAATTTACAGAGAGTGTGCCAAATAGAGGCTCTGGTCTCTTTAACAAACAAACGTCGTTTTACACACCGGTTGGTACTTTTACGTTTCGAAGATGATTCATGCTTGATATCAAAATGTCATATTCGCTTCATAATATCCTTCATTTAAAAATCATCATATTTACTTCATAAAATGTCAATTTCACTAGAAATCATTTTCGCTCCAATATATAGATTTCACTTCCAAAATCGTTTCGAACTTCAACTTAGGTTGTACTTTATTTTAACCAAATTCGCATTTAAATCAACGATTTAAATAGAAACATTCCAACTTTGACCAATTTGAATTATATAACGACCCTGGATTTTAGGTATTTAAAATTGGAATATTTAATTGATTTTAAGTATTTAAAAATTAATTTTTTTAACTTGAATTTCAAATATAACCATTTATTGGATAATTAAATTATTAAATTTAATAATTAGAAATCGGGTAAAATATTGAATCTTGGTTTCCAAGCTTGTTAAAAATATTTCAAAGGCTTATAAAATTAATATTGATAATACTGAAGATATCAAAAAAGTTGAAAGTGAATTTGACGGTGATTTGTTCAGTTTTAAACTATATTGTTTAAATTGACGTTTAAAAATAGCCCTTCGGGGCACAGTCTTAGAATTCGATGGAACCTATTATATTGGATCCGTAATAATGTGTTATTATAGGATTTCAAATTTCATAGCATTTGGAATTATCGTTTGATCGTATGATATATAAATGCGTGGAAATTTATATCGAAATTTTAATACAATAATTGGGTCCAAAAAGCTATCTTTCCATACGATCGAATTAGGACTTAAAACCTTTTCCATTGCATTCAGAATTAGGTCATAACATTATAACGCCTAGTGGCATGCCTCGATAGGAGGTCAAGATTTTAAGTTGCATTTATCGAGACGACTGGAATTTAAAATATATATTTTTATACACTGGTCAACTTCAGCCGTATTTCTTTCACATAAAACCTTTTCATTTCACTTCAAATCACTGTAGCAGACTGAGCCTCCTTGTTCCTTCTCTATCTCACTTTCCCTTTTAAAACCAAGCAGAGAAAAGAAAACGTTGTTGTCCCTTACACTATAAAAAAATAAAAAAAATAAAATTCGATACTTTTATTATAAAATCTCGAGTACCCTTTCAATTCTCTTCGTTCAAAAATCTGATCGAAATCGAGCAAGAAGAAACCAAAGGGAACCACAATTCTTTTCTTCCCTTCCAGTTTGGAACTGCTTCTCCCCAAATCTCTCTTCTCTGATATGAATTCGAATCACATTCATATAATAAAAAAGAAAAGAAAAGGGGACTGCGATCGAAAACGATGAGGAGTCCTCGAACTCAACGCAATGGCAACGCATTTTCGAAGCCACCTGCTATCATGGAGCTCGCGCGCATGGAGTGGAATATCTAAAGGTAACGCGAGGCTGAGTGGGGTCGTAGTGTTTCTTTGGCATGTGGTGGAGGTTGCAAGTGTTAGGGAGGACGATTGCGTGGATCTAGATTCTATTTTACTTTCTATAGACACTATTATAATATCAGACGAATTTGATAAAAATGTTTTGGTTATTGTAAAATCCCAGCATGTTTATTTGTGGCGTGGTCTTACGAGATACCTTTGATTTCAAAGGATTTTGAAAACTTTAAATAATTCAATTGAGTGTATTTTCTCACGCTGGTTTTCCAGACTGACTAGGGTGTTATTTTATTATAATGCTCGGGTCAGACCGAGTATTACAGATTCAGGATATGATGCTATGGAGCTCAGGAGACGAGCTGGATGACGGAGACGTATATCACGTATCTGACTTATATTCTGCTGTGAATGGTATGCTGTTTATTCATCCTTGTGAGGACAAGTTATTATAACTGTCCAGTATTGTGTTATTGTTTGGTGTTATACACTGATGATGTAACATATAAAACACTAATAGTTCTTTTTGTATAAAGATCGGTTGTTATCTATTATATTTTGTTCCGTTGAGATTATGAGATTCTAATGTTGTTTTCTATTTCTTCTTCTGCCTCTTTCTTCTTTAACCCTAATGATTCGCATTTCCGTCCAATTTAAGTTGAACTGATGGAGAATATTTTCGACTCAAAAGGGTACGGATTTGCGGGTCATCACAGTTGGTATCAGAGCTGAACGTTAAGCGAGAACCTTGGCTCTAGTGGGGATTACTTATTATAGATGGGGTCAGTAGTGCTGTAGAATGAGTTTGAGTGTATTAATAGATATGAGCGCGTATTTGCTAATGAGTATAAAATTTGTTTTATATTGTGCTGAAATGTTTGTTAATTGGCTTATGGATTGTAACGACCCAGAATTTCTATCATTTGAAATTCAGATATTTAATTGATTTTAAATATCAACAAGTAAAATTTGTAAGTCGAATAATTTATTTTTCGAATATTTAGATTTAATTGGATAATTAAATCAATAATTAGATATTTGAAATTGCGTAAATAATTGGAAAGTGGGTTTAATGTGATTAAAAATGATTTATAAAGTTATATTAATCATATTGGAGTTAGAGTGATGTTATGGAACTTTTGAAATTGAATTAAAAGTTAATTTGTGAAAATTGAATATTTTAATATTTAATCGACTAGTGAAAATAGTCATTTTTCAAACAGTCTCGGATTTCGACGAAACTAGTTTCATCGGATCTGTAATGCCAAATTATTGTAAGATTTCAAATTTCATGTCAATCGGATTTACCGTTTGTCCGGGGCAAGCCAAAACGCATAGAAATTGGTTTAATCAATTTAATTTAAATTTGATCGTTTATTTCTGTAACTCGCACAGATGATCAAATTAGCTTCCGAAACCTGTTCCATTGTATCCGGAATGCGGGGTAAACCCTAGAAACGCCGGTCACCGCGCGAGATTTGGAAATCGAGTGAATAGTGATTTTCGGTAAATTTTCTATAAAAGCACCTAAACCATTCACTTTTGCAAACAAAACAAAACATAACACTAGGGTTTCTGAACCCATCCGCCTCCATATCTATCAATGGCCAGAAAACACCAAACTTCTTCCTCGATTTTCTTTCCATCCATCGGTTTTTAGGTCGAGACTTCAACTAGAGATTCGTAGAGGGTAGTGAGTTCTATAAAACCAACGGTGGTGATCGTTTTTAGAGCTGTAAATTGATGGCAATTTCGACTTGAATGCACCACGTTTGGCATGATTTTCAAGGCTAAAGGCAGCGCCGAGCATGGCCGACCTCTGGCCGAAGGTCGTGCTCGCAGTGGGCTTCCATATGAGGGTGGTTGATCGATGTATATGTCGACGAATTGGTGGCGATTTCAAACCCTAGGCGGCGGCTCATTAGTTAGATGTGCGAGTTTTTACTAAAAGGGAAGAAGCATGCATATGCGGCCGTGATTCTTCAAAACTAAAACGTGCGGCCACGATTATTTAGGGTAAAATAATAATAAAAATTTGTAAATTTATATATGTATAATAATTCGTGAATGTTTAAAAATTGATAACTTGTTCATACGAGGTCGGAAAATTACGAAACAAATTGCGTTGCAATCGTTTTGTCGAGCACTACGCAATGGACCTTGTTTGGATTCGTTTGGAGCTAGTGAAAATTTTGGGTAAAATTAAATGCACGTTTAGTTTTATTCGAAATAAAATGCTACAACTGTTATCGGAAACTAAAGGTGAGAACTTCTCACTCAATCGAATTGTTTTGATTTAAATTTTAAATAGTTAGATTTAAAATTGCTTGATTGTGTGATTGGATGTTAATTTGTTATCTATTGTGTTAAATAGACATTATACGTCGTATATTAAGCGGAGGTTATTTATTAAAAACATATACCGCGATAATTCCAACTTGTATGGAATTGGTATTATATATGTACTTGGAGTTGATTTCCCGCATTATATAGCGGATGAGACACTATTGCGCCGCATAATATTTTATAAATCCCATATACCGCGATATTTCGTCTTGAAGCGAAATTGGTATTGTGCAAACATTTTTGAATGCAGGGAAACAGGTTGGAGGGATCCAACTGGATTCCTCAAATGATTGAATTGGTTTCAATGTTGTGTGTTGATCTATTTATTGATCTATTTATAATCTGCGTGATTATCTTTGTGATTGAAATAGTTAAAGGCTAAATTTTAGCCGAATATGTTTTTGGTATCGTTAGATGCCGAAAATAAATAAAATTTTATTTTTGAAAATTCAAGTTGAGAATTCATAATAAAATTTAATTTTGGAATTGATCCATTTTAAATAAATAAACGTTGAAATTTTTATGTTATAAAAATTGTGATTTTTGTGAAATATAACCGAAATGTGATTTTTTTTTTAAAATAAGTAGTTGATTAATTTATAAAATGGTTTAAATTGGGATTTTTGAATTATTATAAATGATTTATATAAAATATTTATAAAATTGATATTTATAAATTAAAATATTGGAATTATAAAATGAATTTTTATAAGTGTTAAAATGAAGTATAAATGGATTTTATGAGTGAATGAAATCTATATATTTATAACTTGTGAAGTTATAAAATGAATGGATTTTTGGTAAAATAAAATATTTATAAGTAATTAACTTATAAATTGGATTTTGGCGTGAAAATGGAATATGGATAGAATTTGTTAATAAAGTGATTTTTATAAGTGAAGTTGTTATAAAATATAAATGGAATTTATAAACGTTGTTTTATAAATCCGAAATCGACTTATTTTGATAAGTTTAATTATTATAGTTTATTAAAGGGAATATATCCACGATTTTGGGCAGTGGATAATCTTTTAAATAAAATATGTAGAAATGTTGAATTTGGTAAATGATGTATATTCACGCTTTTGGACGGTGAATAATATATTAAAGAAATATTTTGGTAAAGTGATATTTTAAATAGAATTAAACTATTTAAAGATGTTTTAAATTGTATTAAGTGTCGAAACCATAGATTTCAACATTCATTGTTGAAATAGACGTTTTCGAGAAAATAGAAAGAAATGGTGGACTATAACACTGTTGTTATAGTAAATGATTTCCGAAAGAAAAATTTTGTATAGTATTGGGGGTTTAGGTATCTATCTTAAATTTCGAATCTCTATACTAGTGATTTTGGGTTGTCGTAACAATGTTTTACGCAACATTCGTTTTGACCCAAATAAATGTGTTTAAAAGAATGTTTTTCTTAAAGAATAAAATTTATACTTAATTTTGATTTAAGTATATTGAATGTTTTCAAAATGTTGAAAATAAATGGATTTGTGAATTACTTATTATTGAATAAATATGGAAATGTTTTCCAATATGAAGTGAATGTTTTGAGATTATACCTTTTAAAGATAAATTGAAAGTGAATAATTGAAATCGATTTGAAAAATCGTATAAAAGGTGAATATTTGGAAATGTAAATTCAAAGTGGAAATTTGTAAGGGAAATTTGTTTTAAAAATAAACATTGATTTATTTTTAAAAGTATGGAAATAAATTTACAAATTGAGACGTAAATTTAAAGTAAATCGGTAAGGATTTATTTAATTGGTCAAAATGAACCATTTTGAAATGAAAGTTGTAAAGGTGAAAATTTATTTGAAATTTGTTTTCAAATAGTTGAAGTGTGGAAATTATATCTTGTAAAGATATTTTTGAAAATAAATAATTTGGGAAATTATTTGAAATCGGGTTATGTTGTGAATATTGATTGATAGTTTAATAACCGACTATCAATATTGACCCTTAAATGACTATTTGTTGTGAATTGGTTGAAATTGAATGCTACACTTATTTTTAAATTATTGCGCTCGTTATTCGGATTACTTATTCCGAATAGTGATGCGACGTAATGGATAACATTGAAGACTGGTGGTGAAGACCGGGTATTTGTCAAAACGATAGGATGACCTATCGATTGTCTCAGCACCGTTAGCTACGGTATGGAGATTTCCTTTATGATGGGAAATTCGATCGGGATTGTGAATACCCGGATTGCAAGGGATTCTTTGAAAGTGCCTTCGGTTCTGTTCGAGCCCGGAACAGACTTGTATGGTTACGTGTCCGACATTAGATTTTGAGATATAAAGCAGATTTCTTTCAAATACATCTCTGTTGGTGGCGGAGAATTTATTCTCTTAGCTTAACACCCTTCTCTGAGACGTACAAGCTCAGAGGTTTTGTAGTTGAAGGTTATCAGCGATATATTCCCAATTTGGTAATGTGGCATGCTGAGTGTTGCTGTGTGATGATTATTTATTGATCATTTGTTGATCAAAGCGTGGCTTTGTGAAAAAGCATAGCTTTGTGGACGAGACTTCGTCAGACCTCACACCCTGTAAATGGTCGAAACAGGAATATGCGGCAAGGTTATGAGGGTCGCGCCTTTTAGGGTATGTCATTTCCTTCTGGAGTAATGCTTAACCTATGTGGTTGCTCCAATCTCATTTTTCTGTGTGGTTGTTGCTTGGTCATAGAGGGCCCTCAGATAAAGGTCCCAAAGGACCGGGGGTAGCATATTCGTGTAGTAGTTACATAGTTACAGAGGTAACCCGACCTTGTGTTGACAGAGAGCCGGTTAAGTTCTCAGGACGTCCCGCCAGAGGCGATCCCATGTGGCAGTAGGAAGTTCCTTAGCCTGACCATTTGTTGGAAATCAATTCCCAATACGAACCTAGTACAGTTTTAGTTGTATAACCTGCCATTTACTTATGGTGGTCACCACTGTTTAGATGGTAGCTATAGTAGGCATAGTTCGAAATGTCTATGTTGGCTAAGATTAATATTCTATTTTCGAAATGCTTTCTACACTATGCATTAATAATAATATCAAAAATGATTTGTTTTGCGTAGTAAGAATCTTTGACTATCACAAGGAGAAATCTTCTCCAATTCTACGTTTGTATTGTGTGTGCGGGGAGGCCTTATGGTAGTTTCATTTTCCAAAAGCATTGCGGATATTTTTCACTTCTCTTGTTGTTGTTGTTATAAAAGATAAATGATCGTTTTGAGTTCTCACACCAGTCTCATGACTGACCTGGAGTTTATTGTTCTCTTCCTAAACTCTGGGTGCCCATAATTTTACACACGAGCAGTCTAGAGTCAGGTTATCAGGTCATTCTGGATTTAGGAGTGCTATGGAGCTCAAGTGGCGAGCTAGATGGCGAGGCGTATTACTTATATATGATATTATCTTTCCGCTGTAAATTCACTTGTAAGGACATGTTTGTATAGCTGTCCATTGTCCTGTTGTGTTGTATATTGTTGTTGTACACTCTGATAATGATGTAATGGAATAACTGAGATAGTTCTTTGTTTTAAAGATTATTCATTTATCTATTATATGTTGTTCCGCTGCGATATGTGAGATTCTGATATTGTTTCTGTTTTGTTTCCTTATTTCTTCAATCTTTTTCTTCTACCTTTTTCTTCTTCTTAAAACCCTCATGGTTCGATTTTCCAGCATTCGATTGCTCGGTAGTTGATATAGTGGACGTATTGATGTCGATTCTCGGAAGTCGAAGAATCGGGTCTTGACAATGATTCTGGTCAATACGAGTAATTAACGTTATTGATAGGGATCTCTAAACACTTATACAGAACAATTCGACATGGTATTGTTTTAAATGGGGTGAATGAAATACTTTTACCCAAATTATTTTTATATATGGAAGGAATAATTTTCATAAATTATTATAGTGATATATGGTTGCTTGGCTATTAGGAAGTGATAATATTAAATCATTTTCATTGTTGTTGTGGAAATTGAATAAGGAATTGAAATTATAACCAAAGTTAAGGAAATTAATTCATATAATAGAATGGAATTTGTAAATGTGAATTATAAGTGTGATTTATAATTGAAATGGTATAAAATTCTAGAGAAATATTTGGATATGGATTTAAGGGATTTGAAATTTGAAATTTGGAAAAATTAATTTCGTCTGAGTTTTGGAATGATTTGCAAAGACTTTAGGAGAATGATAGTGATATTATTCAGAAATATTTTTGAATTGGACATGAAATGTGGTGAGATTTATAATTAAAAATATTTGAAAATGTTTTTAAAGAGTAAAAGCACTGAACTCACTTCGGTCGTTGGAAAATAATTCTGATGATGATCACGACATCATCGGTGTTCTTTTTCGAGTTTCCAAGAGAGGAATTTCTACCTGAATGTTTTGAGTTGTGTTTGAAATAGTTGGGTTTGGTTTTGAAATGCAAATAATTAATTCGGCATACCAAAGGATTTTGGATATAATTGATTTCAAAAATGATTTTGAAATACTTAAGTGGTTGTTTAAAAGACTCTAGAGTTGGTTTAAAAAAATGTTAATGGATAATAAATTAAATGGGTTTGAAAACTTATAAAAATTTGAAATTTGTTTAGAATAAAATTTAACTTATGAAGAGTTAAATTAAAATAAGTGTGAAAACAAAATAAGTTAGACAAATAAGCCAATTAATGAAGTGAATTGGAAGAGAGTTGTGAATGGAATTTAAATAAGTTGGAAAACTTATGGAAGTTAAAAATTTAAATGGAAATGGGGTGTAACTAAATCAAGTTAAATAAAAGTGAATTATGAGGAAAAAAGTCTAAGTATGCAAAATGAAGTGGACGTTGAAATAAAATTCATTAAGTTGGAAATAATTTGTGAATGAACAAATTCATTTAGTCTAACTAAATGGAAATTGGAACCGAACATTTGAATAATTTGTAAATTTGAATTATGTTAATATAAATGAGTAAAATAAACCAATTAAGTGAAATAAATTGGGAAGGAATGAGTGAATATAATATTGGTAAGTTTGAACTTATAAAATTTGAAAATTTAAGTGAGAGGGGAACTAACTCGAACTAAGAGGGATCTGGAAATTTAGCCTAAGTTGGGTTAAACAAAACAATGGATTGAAACCAAAATTGGTAAGTAAACTAATTGATTTAAATGGTTAAGCAAATGAATTGAAATTAAATATTAGAATGATATTTAATTTAAATCGTGTAAGTAAAGTGGAATCAAAAAATTAGTTTGAATGGGCTAAAAAAAAGAAAGGTTTGGAATAAATTGATTGAGATATAAATAAATGAGTTAATGGAACTAATTAAGGGAACTGGTTAATTAAATGTGGTTGAGAGGTGGCCGGTAAAAGAAGTCAATATATATGATTTGTTTTGGAAATAAATTAAAAATTGAAGGTAAACTGAAAACAAATGGAATTGAAAATATAAATTGAACAAAAATGGATATAACTTCAGGGGTGAAGTGGAAAAATAACTGTAGAAGGTTGTATAAGATATTTATAATAAACTTAAGAAAGTTAAGAGAAATTCTTAAGTAAAATTTGTATTCGGCAAAATATACTAATTGAACACTTGAATAGAGATTAAGTAAAGTGGTGAAAAGGGAAATTGTGGATAATTGAACAGAAATCAAAATAATTGCGAATAAAAGAAAATTGATATAGCTAATAATAAATTGAGATAAATACGTAGGATGTATGTATACTATTCGCATAACGATCTAATCCAGATTCGAGCACAGAATTTCGAGATAGTTATATCGATCCGAGTTGGGATTTTTCACTCGATTTTCGATGGCGAACAATGGATATGGATTTTCGATTGATCCTAAAATTCTCTATCATAGTATATGGCTATGAAAGGAGAATGATGGTTTCTGATCAAGAAACCAGATCTTGGTCCGCACTAGAAAGTCGGGTGGACAATACTAGTTCGGAAGTAAAATTGTGTGATCGTGTGAGCGATCAGATTTGATATTGTGTAAGGATGATATATGTGCATCATACGGGCTTAAGTAAAGCAGTTGTTCCGATCTAGCCGTGAAAAGGAGACGTTGGTGAAATTTTTCGAAAATTTAGGGAGTTAGAAAAAAAATTTAGAAAATTTTGATAGTTTAAAATTTAGTTTTAAATTATAATTTGAATGGTTGAGTAAATAATATTATTTGGAACCTATGAATGAATTTGGAAGAGTAGTAAGAGTGGTAGTGTGTTCTAAATAAAAAGATTGTTTTAGGGAGTTGTTAAAAAAAACCGTTTGGCGTTGGGAAAATAGTTAACGAGTTGGGGACCATTCTTCTTAACTAGCAATTTCGGGAAAAGAGGGAGGAATGTAATGACCCGGGATTTTGGGTATTTAAAATTGAAATATCTAATTGATTTTAAATATTTAAAAGTTAATTTTTTTTAACCTGAATTTCAAATATAATTATTTTTTGGGTAATTAAATTATTAAATTTAACAATTGGAAATTGGATAAAATATCGAATCTTCATTTTCAAGCTTGTTAAAAATATTTCAAAGACTTATTAAATTAATATTGATAATACTGAAGATAATAAAAATGTTGAAAGTGAATTTAAAGGTGATTTGTTTAGTTTTAAAAATATATCATTTAAATTGACATTTAAAAATAGCCTTCCTAAACACAGTTTTAGAATTCGACAAAACCGGTTCCATTGGATCCGTAATAATGTATTATTATCGGATTTAAAATTTCGTACTATTTGGTATTATCGTTTGATCTTACGATATATAAACGCGCTGAAATTTATATCGAAAATTCAATATAATAATTGGTCCAAAAATCTATCTTCTCGATCGAATCAGGACTCGAAACTTTTTCCATTGCGTTCGGAATAGGGGCACAACATTATAAACGCCTAATGACATGTCTCGATAGGAGATCGAGATTTTAAGTTGCATTCATCGAGACGATTTGAATTTAAAATATATATTTTTATATACTGGTCTATTTCTTTCACATCAAAACTTTATCATTTCATCTCAAATCAGTATCGCAGACAGAGCTTTCCTTTTTCCTTCTTTAACACACTTTTCCTTTTAAATCCAAGCAGAGAGGAGAAAAAGTTGTTGGCCCTTAAACTAGAAAAAAATAAAATAATAAAATTTGATACTTTCGTTATAAAATCTCGAGTACCCTTTCAATTCTCTTCGTTCAAAAACCTGATCAAAATCGAGCAAGAAGAAACAAGAGAGAATCGCAGTTCTTTTTCTTCCCTTTCAGTTCGAAGCTGCTTCTCCTCAAATCTCTCTTCTCTGATACGAATTCGTATTGGAATGTCTCGTGTATCTGAACATAATGGTTCTAGTTACAACGTTATCACTGTATCATGTTTTATTTTCTTCTTGGGCTTGGGCCTGCTTTGCAGCCCAACTGTATATTGTATATATATACAAACTGATATGTATTGTAAGATTGTAGTGAATTCAATCAATTCAATATCTCTGTTTCATTTTACATTTGCAATCTCTCAAGTATATACAATATCAATTATATCAAAATCTTATATGGTATCAGAGCTAGAAGGCCTTGAGGCAATATCATCAACTCAAATCAGAGAGGAAAGATCAAAAACTAAAGCGATCAAAGAAGCCTAACGGCAGCAGTCAGTGTGAAAGTTCATCTTTCAGATTGTCATCAGAAAGATTTCATCATTTGACAATTTAACCCATCAGGTGATATCTCATCATTTGGGTTATTTTTTTAGAATTTGCTATATTGCGAATAACAGGTGCCATATCAAGAAATCGTTGAGATTTCTGATTGCAACAAGTTTTCATCAAAATATCAAGCAAATTCATAGCAAGAAACCTCAAGAGACTCAGAAAACACACAAGCACAGTCAGAAAATAACAGTAATCAAACAAGTGCAGATGCATCACCACAAAGTAGAGCTGGTCACCCAATGATCACAAGGTCAAAAAAGTGGAATCTTTAAACCAAAATTATACACTGCTACATCAAAGTTAGAGGAACCAGTAACATTTGAGCAAGCTGCAAAGGATAGCAACTGGAAGGAAGCAATAGATGAGGAATATAATGCATTACTGAAGAACAACACATGGGAATTGGTTCATCCACCAGATAACAAAAACATCATAGGATGTAAATGGACATACAGGCTAAAGAAGAACCCTGATGGAACAGTATCAAGATATAAAGCAAGACTAGTAGCTAAAGGCTACACACAGCAATATGGGTTTGATTTCAATGAAACCTTTTCTCCTGTGGTCAAGCCAACTACTATAAGAATCATCTTAAGTGTTGCTCTATATAATCAGTGGAGTATTAAACAATATGATGTCAATAATGCATTTCTGAATGGAAATTTACAGGAAGAAATATACATGGAGCAACCACAAGGATACAAGAAAAATACAAGTCATGTTTGCAAACTGAAAAAGGCCATATATGGCCTAAAACAGGCACCAAGGGTCTGGTTTGATAAACTGAAAGCCACACTAATCTATCTTGGCTATCAGTCTACAAAATCAGACAACTCTCTATTTATTAAAATTAGCAATAAGATAAACATTTACATTCTAATATATGTTGATGATCTTATAATTACAGGAAATGATGACAATGAAATCAAATGTCTTGCTCAATATCTAGACAAAGAATTTTCCATCAAAAATTTGGGTTCACTAAACTTCTTCTTAGGTATAGAGGTCAAAAGGAAGTCCAAGACAGAGATTATCCTCAGTCAAAGAAAATACATTCTGGAGCTATTGAAAAAAGCAAAAATGGATAATGCCAAGCCTCAGCCCACTCCTATGATAAGCCATTTATACTTATCTAAAAACAGGGGAGAAAACATAACAAACACCAAACAATACAGAAGTATTGTTGGTGCTTTACAATATCTTACTATCACAAGGCCAGACATATCTTTCAGTGTTAACAAGGTATGTCAATTCATGCAGGAACCAAAAGATGATCACTGGAAAGCAATAAAGAGAATATTGAGATACATAAAGGGAACTGCAAATTACGGGCTACTAATGAAGAAAGGCAACCATCTAAATATAACTGGGTATACTGATGCAGATTGGGGAACTAATCCAGATGATCGAAGATCTACTACAGGATACTGCATATACATAGGAGATAATCCTATATCATGGTGCTCTAAGAAACAATCTGTTATCTCAAGATCCAGCACAGAGGCTGAATACAGAAGCGTTGCAAGCGCAACGGCAGAGATTATGTGGATACAGTCACTGCTACTTGAACTAAATGTCAAATCGCAAGTCAAACCAACATTATGGTGTGATAATCAAAGCACAGTATACATGTCAGCAAACCCAATACTTCATTCAAGGACAAAACACATAGAAATTGATCTGTACTTTGTCAGAGAACAAATACAAAAAGGAAATTTGCTGGTAAATCACTTACCATCTGCTTACCAAAGAGCAGATACGCTTACCAAAGCCTTGTCGAAACAAAACTTCGTCAGATTCAGAGACGAATTGAAGGTGGTCGAAATTACCACAAACTCAACTGAAGAAGACGAAGATGAAGGGTCCAATCAACTAAAGTCGAAGGCTTTCGCTCATACTACAGCAGAACCATCATCTAAATCATTTTCGACAATGACTCGATTTGCTCAGAATAACACAACAACTTTGGTTGACTTGAAAGAACATGGAATAATGATCAAATCTCCCAGATCCATGCAGTTTTGCTCTAGATCTGAGCGATAATCATCTTTTTTTTATGGCGGCGCAGAGAGATGAAGCCATGAGCGTAACCCTAATGTTGGTTTGAGGGGGAGTATTGGAATGTCTCGTGTATCTGAACATACTGGTTCTAGTTATAACGTTATCACTGTATCATGTTTTATTTTCTTCTTGGGCTTGGGCCTGCTTTGCAGCCCAACTGTATATTGTATATATATATACAAACTGATATGTATTGTAAGATTGTAGTGAATTCAATCAATTCAATATCTCTGTTTCATTTTACATTTGCAATCTCTCAAGTATATACAATATCAATTATATCAAAATCTTATAATTCGAATCGCATTCCTATAATAAAAAGAAAAGAAAAGGGGACTGCGATCGAATCGAAGCCGATCAGGAGTTCTCAAACTCAACTCAATCACGACGCATTTTCGAAGCCACCTGCTATTGTGGAGTTCGCACGCATGGAGTGGAACATCTGAAGGCGATGCGAGGCTGAGTGGGGTCGAAGTGTTTCTTTGGCATGTGGTGGAGGTTGCGAGTGTTAGGGAGGATGATTCCGTGGAGCTAGGTCATGGCCAAAGTCGAGGCTCAGTGGAAGGCTGTAATGGGTTGGTCAATCGATTTTGGGGTTGCAGTGTTGTTAGAGCTAGGGTTTGGAGGGTCTGTCAATGTTGAGGCCGAAGTCGTGGCCAAAGGAGGTGCGGGGCGGAGGCCGACAATGGCGATGCTCGGTGTAGGAGAGCGTGAGGGCGAGCAAGGTGGGTCGTGCGGCGGCAGCAGGTGAGGGTGGTTGATCGGGTTTTGCTCTTATTACAGTAACCAGTAGCTAGTTATTTTAAACTTTTCAAATGCTTAAAATTTAAATGCTGAGGCAATGAGGTATTCGCAATTTTATTTTTCGAGTTAAATTTAACACATACATATGTTTATATGGAGATCAGAAAAGGATGTAAAAATATATACAAATATTTTAGCTTACTGTTTAATTTTAAAATATGCGCAATGTTAATTAGGATATATATACACTCTGTTATTAAATTTATATTTTGGTCAGAAGAAAAGAAAATGTAAGCTATGTTAGTTTAATTATCCTTTAAAAATTAGTTAAGTAAATTTAATAAATGGTAATTGACTGTTCGATTATTTCAAGTATTAATAAACCATATAATGTTTATACAAGATCAAAAATCGTGGAGAGACAAATCAGTTTGGACTGGGTTGCAATTAAAAGCAAATGTGAGTTAATCTTACTTAAATTGGATTTCTGGTGAATTTAAATAGATAGAATTTGAATTAATAGTTGATTGATTGAATTGATAATTTTTAACAGCCTGGATGAGATTATATATATATATATAGTAGTATATACATTGGAGTGGTTGATGGTCCCGCATTATTTAGCAGATGAGACCATATGTGCCCCGTATAATAGCGGTCGAAGTGGAATTTGTATTTTTATATGGTGTCATCTGTGGATGCAGGAAAGCAGGTTGGAGGGATCCAACTGGATTTTTCAAAAATGTTGAAATTATTTATATATTAAGTGATATGATTTATTTGATTGTCTGTGATATGTTATTTTGGGAAAATTTAATTTATTGAGTGTTATGATATTGCTGGATATATTTTGGCATTTTAAAATATCAAAAATATAAGTATTGGATTTTTGAAGGAAAATAAAAAGGGAATTTTTAAGTAAACTAATTATAGTGAAGTTGAGTAAATAAAAACGATGGATTTGAGAAAAGTAAATAGTTGACTTTGAAAACATATTTAATAAATTTCGAGGCATGGGAATTAGAGATTTTGAATAAAAGGGTGTAAAAGAGTTTTGAAGACTTGAGTGACATCGTTTAAGAAGTAAAGAATTTATTTTTAAATTCAAGATTTAAATGAGTTGGGAAAAATAAAAGGAGAATTTTGAAAATATAGTATGAAAATGACGTTTCAGATTTAAATAAGGTTTTACATCATAATAAAAGTGTAAAACTGGAATTAATGGATTTTGGAATAAATTTGGATAAATCAAGAAATAAATTGTAAAGGGAATTTAATTCAGGAAATCGATTTGAAAATCGATTAAGTGTTTTAGCCTGAAGGACAACTTTCTTTAGGTATCAATTTTTAGTTATTGATAGTTTTTAGTTATTGATAGTTTTTTAGTTATTGATAGTAGTTTATATGTATCGATTTGTAGTTATCGGTAGCAGTTTTTATGTATCAGTTTTTAGTTCGGTAGCAGTTTTAAAAGAATGTTTGTCGTTATGAATAATTTTAGAAGAACGTTTGTTTTTATGAATAATTTTTAGAAGAATGTTAGTCCTTGTGAGGTCGTGTTTTTGAAGCTAAAAATATATAAATTTGTGTTCTTTGAATTAATTCCCTCTATTAAATAGCTATTTAATTAGAGAGTATATATGTAGTGGCGACCGCTCCCGTTTCTTTTTCTCTGTTTTCATCCTCCTCATTTCAATCTTGCCCTTGTTTTCAATCTGCTTTTCCTAATCGTAATGTCAACCATAATCGATCTTTTGCTCAGGCTGTTAAAGATAGTAAGCCTGTTGTTCAATTGCATAATCGGTTCTATAGTGCTTCTAACCAAAACTAGATCGATCCCAAGAAGGGAAAGAAATTTTGCTTTAGATGTGGCGATCTTAATCATCTCGCTTATCAATGCCCCAACCCAATTACATGCCTCGCTTGTGGTTCTTTCGGTCATAAAAGAATGTCTGCTTGAAGAATTCTACAAATGTTGCGACAAAATCAAATTCCGTTCCAGGCCCATCATTGATTGATTATAGCTTTCAATTCCTACTAAAATGTATGCTTTTAAAAGGAATTTTGTTGGATCGTCTATGGCAAAAAAGGTGCGAAGGAATAAAATATCTTAAAGATCTGTTTCACCATTTTGATGCCATCAACTCACGGAACATAGGCAAAGGATACAGACATCGTTTTGGCGATCCGGAGGAATATTTTGGTAAAACAGAATCTTCTAACAGTAATTCTGTCCCAAATGATGTGAGTTTTATTGTATGGAACCAAGCAGACACTTTTCTTCATGTTTCAGACAATAAAGATTTGGTTAATATGTTTGATCCTATCACCCTAGATCCTGTTGTTTCTCATTGTTTAGGGGATTCCCATCCATCTAAGATTGTCAATTGTTCTGTTTCGTCAATAGTTGATCCTGGAATAGATAAAGAGCAAAGTGGTTTATTCATTCAACCTAGCAGCAAAAGAGCTAAATCAAATTTGAGTGTATCGGTTAATTTCAAATTATCTATTGCTAATAAATTTGAATGCCTTGATTCATTGACAGACTCAGACTTTTGTGATGAAAATTATGGAGTTGACTGTAGGGAGGATTTTCACTCTTTGTTGGATTGTTCCACTGCAAAACATCATAAGCTAGTACGTGATAATATTTTTGTCTTCGATGTTAGCACTGGAGTTAGTTTAGATGAAAGTATATCCTCTGGTAATGTTTGGTTGGATCGGTCAGAAGGTATAGAAATATTGGATTATGGTGTTTATGTCCAAAAAATAATGATCAAGGATAGCAATAATCCTGATACTGAAATGGCTTATTGTATTAAGAATTTAGATAGGTTTTCAAATACTGTTGTGACTAATTGTGTGGACAAGTGGTTGGAGGATATTAAGGAAGTTTATATGTGTGATGTTGATCATACTGATCTATGTGGAACTTCGGATGACAAGTTTGAGGATCCTTTGAAGATTACATTGATTATAAGGGTGATGACAGTAATGTCATGCTTGGAGATTTTCTTGACTGGATGGAGGCATCCGTTTTTCGTGTTAATGAAGTTGATAAGATGGAGAAGAAGATTGCTTTATGTTTTGATAAGTTGTTAGTAGTGGATAATATTGAGAAGTTGTTATTGCTTTCTGATGCTCGTTCTAAAATGCACACTGTTTTTAGTGTGCATGGTGTACACTGCTTGAACGAAATAGACGGTAATTTTGATAACCAACCAGAGAGCTTTTTGAATGGGTTGGTAAGCAAAACTTTTGAGTTGCATGATGATAATCTATCTTTGAGCATTGTTCGATTCATTGATAATAGATATGAATTGGATGGTATCTTGAGTGAGAAGCTAGGTGATTCTTGGTCAGTGAACTTATTGGTTATTCTGGAGACGTTGTGTCTTAGATAAGTCTGCTGACTGTGTTGAGTTAGATCGTTTGGTAAAAGATAGCACTGTCGAATCAAACAGAGTTGTTGTGAATGGTTTAGAATCAGTGGTTATGGTGGAACAATCAGTTGGATATGACCATTTAAACAATTTTAGTAATGAAGGCTCTTATTTGTTTCGGTTGATGCTGTAGAGAGCTTGGATTTTATTAAATGTAGCAGGGATTTGAGCAAAGGAGGTTATCTTTTAGCTATTGCCAATACTAATGCCAATACTAATGGGGAAGCTCTACTTCTTCTTCTTTCTACGAGGATAGATAGGCATAGGAAATCTGTGGCCGTTACTAGATTGGTTCGTCGTAGTGCCAGGATACACGGTAGTCAATCTCAGACTGCGGGTAAGTTACCTGATTCGAGTATCATGAGTGGTGCTTTGACTTTAGGCTCAAGTATGCATTTTGATTTGGGTAGTTTGTTTTCATCTTATGTTTTAGGTAGATTATCTGTTTCTGAGTTTAGCCAGTTAGCTTGTTATACTGCCTTCATTTTTTCTGATGTTGAGATTGATCTAGAGTATATTAGAGGCAAGGAACCTGATAGGGCTAGTTCTGTCGGTATATGAGGATTATTAGTTGTAACATCAGAGGTTTGCACGATCTAAATAGATGTGACAAAGTTAGGGCTTTTTTTAAAGACTATGCTATTGACATTGCATTACGATAGGATACTAAAATTGAATGTCTCGATTTTCGTTGTTATGGGTGGGTTTCATTTTAGGAAATATGCTTTTTTTAACCTTTTGTGGGCGCTTCTTTAGGTTTACTGATTGGTTGGCGGGATAACTATTTTAAACCGCTACAATGTATTTCCAAGCAACATTCTCTACATGTTATTCTCATTAATCTTGGTAATAATTCTCTTTTAAATATTTGCAACGACATGTAAATTTTTAACTTTTTTAACAACGTAATTAAACTGAATTTTTGTAAAATTTTAAATAATTGAATTTGAAATGAAAATTTGATATTTTGAATACGTATATATAAACATAGCAAATGCTAATTTTCATCTGATAATATGGAAATTTATTTTTATTGTGTAATTTTATTTCAATTTAAATCAGTTAATATTTGATGATAATAAAATATATTTTTTAAACCTGAATATCTTTATATAATAACTTTGTAAATCATTTTCTGAGTAAGATGTCATATTTCATTTCGTCAAATTGGACCACTATTGCTCCGTTTATCTTTTTTTCAGCGTACTAGTAGTATTTCGGTACCGATTATCGACTTTTGATAGGATGGTCGTACCATAGATATCTGTATATCGTTTTGATCATCTCGTCGAGCTGATCTCTACAGTATATTCAATTTTCAATTTTGGAGTCCGGTGTGCATTTATCCTTTCATCTACGCCGGAGAAACCAACAGCTACTTGATTTTATTAATTTTTGAAATTTGCGTAACTAACGTTCACCATTCCACCATCTCGGCAATTTTTGTTGATTCCTTTAAACCTGTTCATTTCTTTGCCTCTCTCATCTTCTTTCTGTTCTTGCTTTTGTTGAGAAAATGTTGTAATATTTATGTTATGTATATTTGCCCGTAAATAAGTTTTCGAATACGAAAGCTTATATTTGTCATTAATCAGACCATGCTCATGCTCTCGTCTCCCATGGCCTTGTTCCTCCTTGCCTCGGTGTCGCACCCTCATGCGCCTACACATCGGCCACTAGGACTTTTTCCCCTACCCACCCTCTCTCTCCTTCACCGAACAAAACAACCTCACCCTCTCCCACATCCGCATCTCACCACTCTACCTCCCTCTCTCCTCCTATTCCCTCTGCCTCCATGCATCTACCACGACCTGATCTTGCATTAATGCCGTCTGCCATCTCCTTGCACCCAAGTTTCCACCCACGAGAAAACACAATTACTTCCACATCCCGAGTACCCGCATACCTCTTCCAGCTCGCAAGCCATCAGCCGAGACTGCCACAGCTCGCAAGCCATCAGCCGAGACTGCCACATCTCGCAAGCCATCAGCCGAGACTGCCACCCGCCTTCTCTTCTGTCCGACCACGTCATTCCCCTCCCGCATCAAACCCCGCACCAAACTCCACGTGTAGCACGTCCCCTAGTAGTTGCTCTAGCGTCCGGTCCCCTCTGCTTCTTTCTGCCTGACTAAAGTGAATATATATATATATATATATATATATATATATATATATATATATAAAGTATTGTTTAAATTTAAGTGTATAGTTGAAATGGAGTTAACTTTGATATATGAATAGCCTGTTAAATATTTTATTTTACTAGGTATGTTGGGTATTCTGATTTTTGTATATATTTGTATAGCAATAAATATTGTAAAGAAATATATGTATATAAATAATATAAAATTTTGTTCGCATATATTTATGTGAGTATTATACAAAACTGGTTTGTTGTATATATAAGCTTTACTGGTTATGTTCAAGATATATATAAGTTACAGCATTTTACAATATAAGTCTACAGTATTTTATTATATTACAGAGTATATATATAACTGCTTTGTGGTATGAGTATATACTTGTTGTATATCAGATCATTGTTTAAAATATATAAATTATATTAGTATATATAATGTTAATTTGGTCAAGGGTAATACGCTATTGTTTATATGTATATATATTGTTATTGATTTTTATAATATATATTGTTTTGAAATACAACATGTATGTCAGTTTAGATTAGTCTATACATTTTAGTGTATATAACTATACTTGAGTTCGGGTTTCAAATAATATGTAGTGATTTGTTTATACGTGATTTGGAAATATAAGAAGATTTCATCTTAAGCATATGCTTTAAAATTAACTTTAGAGAAAATATTGTATATAGTGTATAGGTTTGATTTTTCAAATATATGTGTTTAAATTTGAGCAATGATTGTGTAATAACATATATAGATTTTGTTAATATATTATGTTTAAATATATATATATATACATATATATATATATATATACATACATACATATATATATATATATATATATATATCTGTGCAGTTAATGCGCTTGGTGGATTCAAAGCGGTGGAGGTGCAAAAAGTCATAGCGGAGATATAGCGGGATATAGCGGATGACTCTAAAATAGCATACAAAACTCGTACTTAATGTTTTTACAAATGGTAAATAAATGAAAAATCATCATTCAATTGAATTATAAATAATACGTAAATAATTTTAAATAAAAACACGTGCGAATATACTTTAAATAAATGAAAAACTGTTATATAACATAATTGAATTCGGTAGAATATTAGAGTGTTTTCATTTCTAAGAATATATCAAAAATTAAATCAAATAAATTAATTTCATAATTTTATAATGTATAAATGCAAATTTTCAATTCATTTTATTAAAAATGATATAGCGAAAATAGCGGAATATAGCGGAAATAATAGGATATAACGGAAATAGCGGGGATTAAAGCGGAAATGCTATATTTTGGGGGATATATGGAAAAATCATAGCGGTAGAAATCAGCTATGAGATATAGCGGTTGTAGTGATTTTCATTGACATTGAATTTGGGATTGCGGGTTGAGAAGATATATACCCGTAGATATTTAAATTGTAGACTGAAATGATAAATATACGTATCATTTGACTGTAGGATAGAAAATTATATATGGACTCTGTTGGTCTATATACATATTTTGAAATGATTTCCAATGTTTTAAACAGGAAATATATATGGTTTTATATAAATATTGATTTTTAAAATAATTCATACGTAAATATTGTTTATATATGTTTAAATTTCTTGATTTTTAAAATTATATGTTTAGGGGAATTTAAATTTATAGGTTAGTTTTGAAAATATAATTTTAAGAATTTACTTATAATTTTACTATTTTTAAAATATGTATAAGTTAGTTTTAATATGGAATAAATTAATGATAAGCTGTAATTCAATAAAGTTTGATTTAATTAGCATATAATATGTTTTAAGTATTTATTAAAAGTTATATCTTAAAAATAGATTTTATAATAATTTTTAATAAATTAAGGTTAGGAAGATAAATTTAAGTAGATTTGAAATAGTATTCTTTTAAGAATTATCTTTAAATAAAATTGATTTGAAACTTACTAAATTTGAGATTTTAAAGATATGATTTTATAACTTAATTTGAATAAATGTCAAATTTAAATAAAGTGAAATGGGATATTTGGTTTATTTGTAATTTGGGATTTTATTTAAATGTTATTTGATTGATTTAGTGAATATTTCAAACTAAATAATAGTAAAGTGAATTTGAAATATATATGAAATTATCAGACTGAGTTATTGGAAGGGTTGAATATTAAAGCTTTGAAACCTATTGAAATCAAAATGGTTTGATTTGTAGTTCAAATCTATTTTTGAAATCGATGTAAATTAATTATTTATTGAGATGTTGAATTCAATTTACTTTGTAAATTATTTAATACGCACACACACACACTATTTTAACATAAAATTATTTTAATAAAACCATTTTTAATATAAATCATTTTTAATATAAACTATTTTTAATATAAAACTATTTTAATATACTAATTATTTTAATATAAACTATTTTGACTTATAGCTATTTTTAATATACTAACGATTCATTTTATAAATTATTTTATTATATATACTATTTTCTATATCTAAACTGTTTAAGTGGGAAGTTATGTTTTCAAAGTGTTATGATTTCCAATGTATTATGAATTCAAAATGTTATGATTTCCAAAGTATTATGTTTTCAAAGTGTTATGTTTTCCAAAGTGTTATAATTTCTAAACTACAATTTCGAAAGTGTTATTACTTTGTAAGTGCTATGATTTTGGAAATGGATACATTTTAAGTGAATTATGATATCGTATTAATATGGTTTTGAAATGGACATGATATTTTGGTTTTGGAATAAATTATTTGAAATGAAATGACCAAGGTGTTATCATAACGTTTGGTTGTTAAAGGGACGGGGATCAGATTTGTCATACTCTCTTCCAATTCTGAAAACCACTTTAACAACTGTGCGGTGGAGATCCTAGAATGAAGTAGGATAGTTGGCGACGATTCTATTTGTGGTATATACGTGGACTTGACTCCCGTGAGTTAGCTTAAAGTGGCTAAAACAGGAGCAATTGACGGACCAAGTGAGTTAGCTCCTCCGATTGGACACACTTCGTACGATTCTATTACTTTGTGATTGATTGGGTGCACCCTTGAATTTTTAGGAGTGTGGATCGAGGTAGGCGGTAGCTGCGGCTATGCGTTACCACCATCCCAGATGTGTAATTGATATATCTACCCTGTCATTGCCTAGTTGTGCCATGTCACCTATCATATAGAGACCACTACGAGTTTGTTTTGTGTCGTAACTATAGTGTGCTCCCTGATAGCCCACTGGCTTGATGGAGTTTATAGTACCGCATATACTATGACATTATATAAATGTGTTAAGGGAGATATGGGTAACGCCTTAATGTTATTTTAATAGTTTACTTTAATATTGACATTTTATAATAGCGTATTGTACTACATAATAAATAGTTCTACGGATCCTTAGAAGATGGTTATCCCAAACATCCTTTGAGTTACTTGTATTTCAGTTGATATTTCACTTGAGTTGGATTTATTGATATAAGAATGTTAATCCTGACTCGTTGTTTTATGGTTTGCTTTATGCTCAGGTCAGACTGAGTGTCACAGCATTTGAGACTTACCTTTGGAGTTGGAGCTTTGCTTGGAGATCCATCTATATCTTTTCAACTTTCAGTTATTCAGTTGACTCTAGTGATATATTCAGATTTTGTTATTTAACTATTGTTTGAGACTTCTATGTATTCGAGACTTCTGTTGTATCTTGTTTTAACTCTGTTATATATATAGTAGCTTCATGAACTATTATTCATTTGTTTCCGCTGCTTATTACTATATTGCTCTGTATCTGTGATTCTGTGATTGATTTATTTACTGTATATGCTGAGTTTTGCCAAATACAAATTAACAATCAGATATTTTTGAGCAATTCAATTCTGACATATGCGGATGCGAATAACACGAAAATTGAGACGTTACATGTGGTATTAGAGCTCTGGTTTTAGGCAAACTTAGCATGTAGAGTAAATGTAATTACAGAATCATCTTCGTTCAAGTTAAATTCCTTCCACTTTGATTCAGATTCTCTTTGAATTTTGGAACTTTCCCCTCTGTTCTGAAATCCATTTCTTATCTCTCCCTAATCATGATTCTTGATTCTAGAGTATCCCATAACTCAACTTCGATTGATCTCTATAATGAAGTGGCGATCCCGCTGTGACGCCCCCCTCTATGCTCACAATAACAAAGGTTATTATAGGGAATAATGTCTGCTATTGCGAAGAATAAGGCTTGTTAGAAGCGACCATCCGTAAGTTATGCCTTAGACGAGTATTGATTATATCGATAGGAGTTGTATAAATTACTCCCAAAGATATATATTCAATCCAAATCTAAAACGAAACTGCAGTGGCTTAAGAAAAATTCAGAACAACCCATAATAACAACAACACTGATAAATATAATCACATCAGAACAGAAATATCAGATATATAACGGAAGACAAGTCTCGAATACATGCTACAACAATCGGTGGTTCACATGAACCAAATGTACATATACATATCCATCAATACATACATTAGATAAGAATCAATACACCAAAAGTACTCCTCGAAGACTAGACAAAGATGATGCGAAATCCCAAAAGCTGAAGCTGCAACTGAATCAGAGATAGTGATTACCCTGAAATAACTCGGTCTGACCCGAGTATTATTTAAAAGAAAATAATAAACGAATCAGTCTAATTTATTCTTAGAAGTGAATGCATCATAAATAACATCAAGCAAAATAATAATAATCTCGAATGAGACTATTCAACATAAGAAATCAAC
Organism: Allium cepa; assembly: GCA_030765085.1. Taxonomy (NCBI): domain Eukaryota; kingdom Viridiplantae; phylum Streptophyta; class Magnoliopsida; order Asparagales; family Amaryllidaceae; genus Allium; species Allium cepa. The sequence goes on from CM060929.1 coordinate 34,756,704, forward strand.
ATAGTTTAAACGAAGAAATCACATCAAACCCCATCAAAATCAACTTTCAAATTCACAATTGAATTCGAAACAGCAATTCACAAAATCTAGAAATCAAAAATAGTTAATTAGAAAAATCAGCATAAAAGTGGATCGATCCCATCATATGGCGAGTCCAAGCTACGCCGCAAGTGCATCAACATATGGCCGAAGCCTACCAAGTACTGTCATCATATTTTTGACGCCCAACAAATGACCCGAAGGTCCAACATATGACCCGAAGGCCTAGTACTGGTATTTGACCCGAAGGTCCATCATATGACCCGAAGGTCCAGCATAGTGGCTCGAAAGCCCAACAAAATCATCAAAACCAACAAACGACAGCAAATATTTCAATTAACGAGTCTGGAATTAACCGAATTAGTAAAAGTTTGGTTCCATACTCCGCACTTTTGCTAAATCATTTAAATCTCTTCATCTTTCCTTGAAAGTGCAAAATTGTGTATTTTATATAAATAACATTTTACGTTCACAAACAGACAAGTCCGGAATTAACCGAATCAGTAAAAGTAAGGGTTCATAGTCCTTAATTTTGCTGAAACGTTTAAATAGATTCCTCCTTCTTTTGAAAGCGTAAACTGCAAAAATTTTAGAAACAATTTTATTTTAAAATGCTTTTAAAAACATGTGATTAAAACAACAACATCTGTAGCAATTTCGACAAAGAAATCGGGCTTCACAATCACCATAAAAACGGATATTAAATCAGCGTTGCGTAATAACCGCTTGAAAATCAACTTTAAAATTGACAGTTGCTGAAGTCAAAACAACAGTAAATTTGTTCGTAAAAAATGTCATCAAAACAACACGCATCAAAATATAATACCGACGTAAAAATTCTGTTATAAAAATAACGGCAACAAAATACGTTTTAAAACCAAACGCCGATTTAAAGCAAATTAATCAGTAGACTACTCTACTAATCTACGTACAATATTACACTGCCTGAAACTAGATTTCTATGCAATGTAACTTACACAATATACTTGTACACAGTAATCAAGTAGAAAATAAACAACAACAAAAAACGTGACCTGCTCTTTTACTTTCCAGTGACCTATACTGAAACAAAAATAACGTGACCCAGGGTAACAAGGTTTACACGCACGCGTAGCAAATGAACTGGACACGAACTTTTTATGCAATTCAACTTTATAAACTCAACTAAAATTTTCCACCCATATAGTATAACTCAACACGCATGCAACAAATGAAATATGAAGACCTGGACACGTTACCCATTGCAATACCTGATGTCATGCATGCATGAGTAAACTTTTGCTTTGCTTGGACCACACTTATGCATACTACACTTGCATATAAATTGAAGTAATGGTTAGGATATTCTATTTTTGCACACTAATCTAAACACGTAAATATGTACACACAAATATATAATACAAAAGAGTGGTGACATATTTGCGCGCAAGTGATAAAAATACAACCTAGAACGCACGCATTCACCTCACGCACGGCCCTGGACTTGAATTTTTTTCTTCACGCGTGCAAAATAAAATTTTAACTTTCAAGCAATTGAAATTTGGCCAGGCAAATCTAAATATAAATGCACGCATTAAAGGTATAACCTGGGTTGGAAATTTAGTGCAATGCAAATAATAAAAGTAAACAAGGTGACCAAGCAAAAATTAAACAGGCACGCGCGAAAATATTTGCATACACACGTAAACAATTTGGCAAAGCAAACTTGAACCGGGTCACACTACTTTTGCAAGCACGAATAAGAAGAATTGAATAAATTAGAAACATGAGTTTTAAACTCACCTAAACTTTGCTTCAAATCAGTTATCACCTAAATCCAAAGGAGCAATAATATTTGAGCTGCCATTAATACTTTTCTACCGAGCTACTGAGATTTAAAACAAATGAAAGATGCATCTTTTACTTTTCCTTTCTAATTTTGTGAACAAGTCAATGCAACAATGTGTGCTAGCAAAAGTTTTGTACAAGTGCATTAAAGTTGACGTGCTTGAGTGGAAAAAAATACTTGCTGCATATAAAATGATGATGGAAAAGTGTTCAACATTGCTTTTGCAATTTGGTGACAACAAGTTCATAAATTTGCTTTTGTAAAATGTAGTGACAGCAAAGAAAGAATGTTCAACTTTTGTTTTACTATTTGACCCTATTTCTCTTATGCACGTGAAGGGTAAATGAAAGTATAACACAATTCAACTGACTTTGCAACATGATTTTTTTTGCATCATCATTTTTTTTTCGAATTTAAATTTTTAAAATTTCTATTTAAAATATTTATTTCGACAGTAATCCAAAAACGTGGTTGTTACAAACTCCTACCCTTATAAAAATTGCTTCCCCGCAATTTTCATAATAGAAGTTGTTTATAACACAAAATATTCATCACAACAAAGATTAAAGTACAAAATATTGATAAGAATGCACACCCCCTCTCGAAGAGGAGAGAAAACCCGGATAAGAACGCTTGATGAATTCTTTGGTTTCCCAAGTGCAATCTTTGGGGTTTGCGGACCATTGAATTTACACAAGCGGAACTTTTATTCCGAAGGCGTAAACCTCCGAAGTTAGCACACGAATAGGATTTTGCACCATAGACAAGTCGGGTGAGATATCAAGGTCTTGTAGCATATGTAATAGAATCCGAATCTCGAAGGCATCGACGAAGTTGGGATACATGAAACACGTCATGAATTCCCGAAAACTGAATAGGTAGAGATACACGATAAGCAACTGGGCCAATGCGTTCCATAATAGGAAACGGTCCAATGTAGCGAGGAGTCAATTTTCCGGAGCTACTAAAATGCACCATACCCTTTATCGGAGAAACACGAATGAATACGAGATCGCCAATAGAAAATTCCAAAGGCTTCCTACGATGATCGGCGTAAGATTTCTGCCTATTCTGAGCCTCTTTCATTCTCTGTCTAATGATAAAAATCTTCTCCGAAGATTCACGAATATAATCGGGGCCGAGAACTAGCTTTTCCCTCGATTCCAACCAACAAGATGGTGATCGACACGGTCTTCCGTAAAGAGCTTCGAAAGGAGCCATACGATACTGGAATGAAAAATGTTGTTATAAGAGAACTCAACAAGAGATAAGTGGTCTTCCCAACTACCACCAAAATCAAGAATACAAGCTTGAAGGAGATCTTCTAAGACTTGATTCACCCTTTCAGTCTGACCATCAGACTGTGGATGATAAGCTATGCTGAGATTGAGCTTAGTGCCCAAAGCTTTCTGAAGGCTCTGCCAGAAACCACTAGTAAAAAAAGGATCTCTGTCACTAACAATAGAACTAGGCACACCATGAAGTCGAATGACTTCTTTAATAAAAAGCTTAGCCAACAAAGGAGCAGTCTGATTGGACTTGATAGGAATAAAATGGGCTGATTTAGTCAATCTGTCAACAATCACCCAAATACTAGTATGGCCCGACGTCGAACGGGGTAGACCATCAATGAAGTCCATGGAAATTCGATCCCATTTTCATAACGGAATCTCAAGAGGCTGCAAAAGACCACTAGGACGCTGGTGTTCTACTTTAATAAGTTGACAAGTCATGCAACGACTTACATAACTTGCAACATCACGCTTCATACCCTCCCAATAGTATAAGCGTTTCATATCAGCATACATCTTACTACTACCCGGATGAATAGTATACTTAGAACGATGACAGTTCTCGAGAATGTCATTTCTAAGATTAGAAACATTAGGCACGATCAATCTACCATTCTTCCGAATACAACCATGAACATCAATATCGAAATCCTTTAGATCATCACTTTGAGATTCTGATTTACAACTCTGAATAAGATGAGTAACATCTAGATCTTGTTTCTGGGCTTTGGCAATCCGATCCAACAAATTAGGACGAGCTTCCATGCTAAATAAAAGCACGGAAGAATCCGAAACTGAAGGAGGTCTCTAATATCACAAAGAGATAAAGCTTCCAAAATATTCTACTCTGCTAGCATCATGGAAACAACAACTTGCTGCTTGCGACTAAGCGCATCAGCAACTCGATTACCCTTACCAGTGGTATATTGAATATCGAAATCATATGAAGCAAGAAATTCGAGCCAACGCTGTTGCCTTATATTAAGCTCTTTCTGAGTAAATAGATACTTCAGAGATTTGTGATCAGTGAAGAGAATGAAACGCTCGCCCAATAAATAATGTCATCAAATCTTTAGAGAAAACACTATGGCGGCCAACTCCAAATCAAGGGTAGCATAACGAATCTCGTTAGGCTTTAGTTGTCTAGAAGCATAGGCAACTACTCTATCCTTTTACATGAGAATAGCTCCGAGTCCAAAACCGCTAACATCGGTTTAAACAACAAGATCATGATTCCCTTCGGGAACCACCAAGATAGGAGCATGAGTAAGGAGATCTTTTAACTTCAAGAAAAAATTCTCACACTTATCCGACCAAATAAAAGGAACAACTTTCCTCGTAAGGGTGGTAAGCGGTAAAGCAATACGAAAAAAGTCCTTAATAAACCGGCGATAATAACTCGCCAATCCAAGAAAACTATGGATCTCAGTAACGGTCTTAGGCCTCTTCCAATTCTGAATAGATTCGATCTTGGAAGGGTCAACAGAGATACCATTAGAAGAAACAGTATGACCGAGAAACTTCACCCTATTCTCCCAGAAGTGACACTTGGAGAATTTGGCATAAAGCTGATGCTGACGAAGAGAGCTCAAAAAAATCTCCAAATGCTGAATATGATCGGCTACAGATTTGGAATAAATAAGAATATCATCAATGAAAACCGAAACGAACCTATCAAGATATTCCCGGAATATTCGATTCATAAGATCAACAAAATAAGCCGGAGCATTCATCAAACTGAACGGCATAACAAGCCATTCATAAGAACCATAACGAGTATGGAATGCTGTAAGAGGAATACTATCTTCCGCAACTCGTAACTGATGAAAACCGGTAGCAAGATCGAGTTGGGAGAACAGTTTAGCGCCACTTAATTGATCGAACATGTCGTCGATCCTAGGTAGTGGATACCTATTCTTGATAGTGAGCTCGTTAAGCTTGCGATAATCAATGCAAAGCCTAAGAGTACCATCTGGCTTCTTAACGAAGATAACGATGGCGCCCCAAGGAGATGAGCTAGAACGAATAAAATGCTTAGCTTCCAACTCAGATAATTGTTGCTTGAGTTCCTCATTTTCCTTAGCAGACATCCTCATGGGAGGACGGCTAACAGGATGAGCACCAGAAATAAGATCAATATGGAACTCAATTGCCTTCTTCGGCGACAATCTCAAAATAGGCTCGAAAACAATAGAAAAATCACAAACCACCGGAATATTATCTAGGACATCCTCCGATTCAAAGGAAGAAATAAGAGCATTCGAAGTATGATCCATGCTTCGAAATATAATAGATAACTGCTCGCTAGCATAGGGATGCTTGAGATATAAAGTTCTTTCAGGACATAGGATTTGAACTTCATAACAGATGAGCCAATCCATACCCAATATCATATCAAAATCAATATGATCCATAACATGCAGATTCGCATGAAAGGAAAAACTACATAGAATAATCTCCACATCAATACACAACAAACCAAGAGTAGCAGATCCACCAATAGGATTTACGATCCTCAAAGGGTCGCAAAGAGTAATAACATCCAAATGAATAATATCAACAAGCTCCTTTGACACGAATGAATGTGATGACCCGTATCGAAAAGAACTCTAATAGAACGACCATGAAATAAAATAAAACCTTCCAAAATAGAAGGAGTAATACCTTTGGGCTTAGAAGAATCACCAGAAGCTTTAGCAACATTAAGCTTTCCAGATTTGAAACCCTTAGGAGCAATAGGACAATTAGAAATCCAATGACCCTCTTTCTTGCAATAGCGACAAATGCGAGGCTTAGGACAACTACGAAGAAGATGATCCAAAGAACCACAATTATAGCACGCCCTCTGAACAGAAGGTGCACTACTAGGCTGAGAACTAGAGGTAGCTTGCTTCTTCTTCTTCTGGTTGGAAGAATTGGGCTTATGAAATGGAAACCTCTTCTTGTTGGGGTTCTTAGAAACCTCAACATCGTCACAAGTATCACGTTCCTTTTCAACAGCTTCAAGCCAAAGAGCCGAATCAACAAGCTTCTCAAAAGAGAGCTTAAGCTGAAGCAAAAGAACTTTCTTCAAATACTTCTTCAAACCATCAAAAAAACGAAGATTCTTCTTACGTGGAGTGTTAATGAACTCAACTCCGTATTTGGATAAGGCCTCGAAAGATGCAACATAATCAGAAACAGAGGACTTCCCTTGCTTCAACTCAAGGAAACTACGAGAAATATTATCCTTTTCTGATTCAGGAACGAACTTAAGATTGAAACGTTCTTTAAACTGAATCCATGAGAGAGAGGACTCATCAACTTCCCCAATAAAGAGCTCATACCAATCAAGCGCACGCTCTTGCAACATGCTAGATGCCACGAGAAAGCGATGATGATCCGAAAGATCCATCCGAGAAAATATGCACTCACAAGCGCGCAACCAAGTCTACACCTCTATTACACTTTCCGATCCCTTGAAAGGCTGACCTCCAAGGTGGGAATAGTCACTACACATGCGAGCGAAGGAAGACTTCTGAGTAGGAGCTGCGGGAGTAGCAACAGAAGGCTGAGTACACCGAAATAGCTCCATAAACTGATCAGCTGACATATAGACTCCGTCTGGATGAGAACCACTAGACGGGCCTGCAGAAGAACGGTTCCCTCTACCTCTTCCAGCCATAGGCTGAGAGACAAGAGAAGGTAAGGATTAGTTAAACAACACATAATTGATAAGAAATTTAACAAATGGAATACTACGGAATATGAAAATTATTCCTAGACATACTCCAACATGTTAAAGTGGAAAGAATAGATTAGAAAGGCATGAATAAAACCCTCGAATAGTTGTAATGAATTTTCCATTCTGCTTCTGTTCTGTGTTTATTATAATTTGTTCTGAATCTCAGCTCGGATACCAAGCTGTGACGCCCCACATCTATGCTCACAATAAAAAAGTTATTATAAGGAATAACGTCTGCTATTGCGAAGAATAAGGCTTGTTAGAAGCGACCATCCGTAAGTTATGCCTTAGACGAGTATTGATTACATCGATAGGAGTTGTGTAAATTACTCCCAAAGATATATATTCAATCCAAATCTAAAATGAAACTACAGTGGCTTAAGAAAAATTCAGAACAACCCATAATAACAACAACACTGATAAATATAATCACATCAAACAGAAATATCAGATATATAGCCGAAGACAAGTCTGGAATACATGCTACAACAATCGGTGGTTCACATGAACCAAATATACATATACATATCCATCAATACATACATTAGATAAGAATCAATACACCAAAAGTACTCGTCGAAGACTAGACAAAAGATGATGTGAAATCCCAAAAGCTAAAGCTGCAACTGAATCAGAGATAGTGATTACCCTGAAATAACTCGGTCTGACCCAAGTATTATTTAAAAGAAAATAATAAACGGATCAGTCTAATTTATTCTTAGAAGTGAATGCATCATAAATAACATCAAGCAAAATAATAGTAATCTCGAATGAGACTATTCAACATAAGAAATCAACATAGTTTAAATGAAGAAATCACATCAAACCCCATTAAAATCAACTTTTAAATTCACAATTGAATTCAAAACAGCAATTCACAAAATCTAGAAATCAAAAATAGATAACTAGAAAAATCAGCATAAAAGTGGATCGATCCCATCATATGGCGAGTCTAAGCTACGCCGCACGTGCATCAACATATGGCCGAAGCCTACCAAGTACTGTCATCATAATTTTTGACGCCCAACAAATGACCCGAAGGTCCAACATATGACCCGAAGGTCTAGTACTGGTTTTTGACCCGAAGGTCCATCATATGACCCGAAGGTCCAACATAGTGGCTCGAAAGCCCAACAAAATCATCAAAACCAACAAACAACAGCAAATATTTTAATTAACGAGTCCGGAATTAACCGAATTAGTAAAAGTGTAGTTCCATACTCCGCACTTTTGCTAAATCGTTTAAATCTCTTCATCGTTTTCTCAAAAGTGCAAAATTGTGTATTTTATATAAATAACATTTTACGTTATCAAACGGACAAGTCCGGAATTAAACGAATCAGTAAAAGTAAGGGTTTATAGTCCTTAAGTTTGCTGAAATGTTTAAATCGATTCCTCATTCTTTTGAAAGCGTAAACTGTAAAAAATTTGGAAACTAATTTATTTTAAAATGCTTTTGAAAACACGTGATTAAAACAACAACGTCTGTAGCAATTTCGACAAAAAAATTGCGCTTCACAAAACACCGTAAAAAGGGATATTAAATCAGCGTTGTGGAATAACCGCTTGAAAATCCACTTTAAAATTGACGGTTACTGAGGTCAAAACAACAGTAAATTTGTTCGTAAAAAATGTCAACCAAAAATACACGCATCAAAATATAATACCGGCGTAAAAATTCCGTTATAAAAATAACGGCAACAAAATACGTTTTAAAACCAAACACCGGTTCAAAGCAAATTAATCAGTAGACTACTCTACTAATCTACGTATAATATTGCACTGCCTGAAACTTGATTTCTATGCAATGTAACTTACACAATATACTTGTACACAGTAATCAAGCAGACAAAAAACAACAAAAAAAACATGACCTGCTCTTTTTTTTTTCCAGTGACCTATACTGAAACAAAAATAACGTGACCCAGGGTAACAACATTTACACGCACGTGTAGCAAAATGAACTGGATACGAACTTTTTATGCAATTCAACTTTATAAACTCAACTAAATTTTTCCACCCATATACTATAACTCAACACGCATGCAACAAATGAAATATGAAAACCTGGACACGTTATCCATTGCAATACCTGATGTCATGCATGCATGAGTAAACTTTTGCTTTGCCTAGACCACACTTATGCATACTACACTTGCATATAAATTGAAGTAATGGTTAGGATATTCTATTTTTGCACACTAGTCTGAACGCATAAATATGTATACACAAATATATAATACAAAAGAGTGGTGACATCTTTGCGCGCAAATGATAAAAATACAACCTAGAACGCACGCATTCACCTCACGCACGGCCCTGGACTTGAATTTTTTTCTTCTTGCATGCAAAAGAAAAATTTAACTTTCAAGCAAATGAAATTTGGCCAGGCAAATCTAAATATATAAATGCACGCATCAAAGGTATAGCCTGGGTTTGAAATTTAGTGCAATGCAAATAATAAAAGTAAACAAGGTGACCAGGCAAAAATTAAACAGGTACGCAAAAAAATATTTGCATACACACATAAACAATTTGGCAAAGAAAACTTGAACCGGGTCACACTACTTTTGCAAGCACGAATAAGAAGAATTGAATAAATTAGAAATGTGAGTTTTAAACTCACCTAAACTTTGCTTCAAATCAATTACCACCTAAATCCAAAGGAGCAATAATATTTGAGCTGCCATTAATACTCTTCTACCGAGCTACTGAAATTTTAAAACAAATGAAAGATGCAGCTTTTACTTTTCCTTTCTAATTTTGTGAACAAGTCAATGCAACAATGTGTGCTGGCAAAAGTTTTGTACAAGTGCATTAAATTGGACGTGCTTAGTGGAAAAAATGTACTCGCTGCATATAAAATGATGATGTAAAAGTGTTCAACATTGCTTTTGCAATTTGGTGACAGCAAGTTCATAAATTTGCTTTTGTAAAATGTAGTGATAGCAAAGAAAAGAATGTTCAACTTTTGTTTTACTATTTGACCCTATTTCTCTTATGCATGTAAAGGGTAAATGAAAGTATAACACAATTCAACTGACTTTGCAACATCATTTTTTTTGCATCATTATTTTTTTTCGAATTTAAATTTTTAAAATTTCTATTTAAAATATATATTTCGACAGTAATCCAAAAACGAGGTTGTTACACCCGCCATTCTAGAATGATTTTTACATGGGTGGAACTCCTTTACAAAAGGCATCGATTCATCGAATATTTCTGTATCATCGGTTTAGATGCTGCTATCTCTTGCTATGACCGAATTCTATTCTCTTATGATAGAATGTCAATTTGCCTCAGAATACCGCGTCGATCTTATTCTTGGAGTCACGTTGATCCTGTTAAGGTCACCCGCGATTAACATTAGTATATCCATTCTTTTCTCTTTTGTTATTTAATTATTTTATCTTTGTTTTGAGCCTATCTTCATTAGGATTCTCTTTGATTTAGAGTTCCTCTAGATTTGAAGTTTTATCCTTGTTTTGAAATCCATTCTGTAATCACTGTGTGAGGGAGTGTCTTTGTAATTAATGTTAATATTAAAATATTTTATAGCGTGTTGTTTGAGTTGTTAATGTTGATTTGGGGGTTCGATCGATTCGTGTGGTCAACGCTATCGATAGGAATTCCAAAACACTTGAAAAGAGCAAACTAACACAATATTATTTTCAAATTTGGTAAATGAAATAAATTTTGTATGATTATATTATATATATAAGTATAAATTTTCTAAAATTAAAAGTGTTAAATGAATTGGTAATCAGAAATGGTAATATTTGATTTTCATTTATTGTTTTGAAAATCATTGACTATTGTCACATGATATAAATAAAGTAATGAAATTATAAAATATGTTTATAAATTAATTTAGAATTTGAAATGAATTTAAATTAAGAATTTGAGAATTAAATTTCTGGTATTTTAGAAAATTTAGTTTTAAGATTTTTAGAGTATATTATTTAAAGTATTTTCTAATAGAAATAGTTTCCAAAGAATTTTAAAAGTTTAAATCAATACTCTCTTCTGTTATCGTTAAAAAATAATTTCGTTGATGACTACAGCATCATCGACATTCACTTTCGAGTTTTAGAGTGGAGAGACAACTTAGTAGCTTTGCTACACTTTTGTTTTAGAAAAATAAATTTGATTTGAATTTCTGAGGAATGACTTGTAGTATTATATATATATATATGTCTATAGAATAGATTTGATATATATATATATATATATATGTATATGTATGTGTATATATGTATGTATACAATTATCTTTAATTGTCGAAGAGAAATTGGAAATTTAATTCTTAAATTTTATGTTAAAGGATGATTTCAATTATAAATGAAGCTACAATTTTGAACAAATATTTAAACTTGAAATAATTGAATTAGAAATTTTACTTGTATAACACTCAAATGCATTCCAATATATATAACTTACCTAAATTATTCAGAAGTTGGATATGTAATTGAATAGCATACATTATAAAATGATATTTAAGGAATTTATAAATAAATTTTAGTGGTTATAATAAGTGACAGTCTACTTAATCTATGTGATAAGATATATTAAGTGGAATAAATTGAATAATAATTTGGAAAAGAAAGAATTAGTTTGTTGAATAAAATATAATTATAATAAATGTTTACACACTCAATTTATGATTATAAAAATGTTAATTGACATAAGTTGAATAATAAGATAATGGATAAACAAATATGAATTTAGGAATAGTTAAGATTGAATTATAAGTGAAATTAATTTAAGTGAAATAAAATGGATTAAACCCAATTGTTGTATAATAATTTATTTAAAATTGAAATTTATACGGTTTAAAATTAATTGTTTTATTTTATATTTCAAATCTAATTTTCTTTCTGGCTGTTTCTATTCTCCTAACTTCTTCCTTTTCGGGGACAAAAAGTTTTGAGTAGGGGAGAGTGTAACGACCCGTAAATTTTAACTATTTTAATAACGTAATTAAACTGAAATTTTATGGAATTTTAAATAATTGAATTTAGAAATGAAAATTTGATATTTGGAGCACGTCTATATAAATATAGCAAATGGCTAATTTTTTTCTGATAATATGGAAGTTTATTTTTGTTGCGTAATTTTATTTCAATTTAAATCAGTTTATATTTTATGATTATAGAATATTTTTCGAACCTGAATATTTTTATATGATAACTTTATAAATCATCTTATGAGTGAGATGTCATATTTCGTTTCGTCAAATTTGGACTGTTATTGCTCCATTTACCTTATTTTCGGTGTCTTAGCAGCATTTGGTACCGATTATCGACTTTTGATAGGATGGTCATACCACCGATATCTATATACCATTTTGTTTGTCTCGTCGGACTGATCTCTACTGTATATTCAATTGTCAATTTCATAGTCCGGTGTGTGGAGCAATCTGCGAAACGCCTAGAGTACCGATTTCGTATTTTGAGTGTTTGGTTTTCATTTATCCTTTCATCTACCCATAGAATCCAACAGCTACTTGCTTTTATTAATTTCTGAAATTTGCGTGCCTGACGTTCACCATTCCCCCATCTCAGTAATTTGTATTTATTCCTTTGAACCTGTTCATTTCTTTGCATCTCTCAACTCCTTTCTTCTCTTGCTTTTGTTGAGAAAATATTATAATATGCATGTTATATATATTCGCTTGTGAATAAGTTTTCGAGTACGAAAACTTATATTTATATTGAATAAGACCATGCTCATGCTCTCGTCTCCCATGGCCTTGCTCCACCTCGCCTAAGTGCCTCACCCTCATGCGCCTCCACATCGGCCACCAGGACTTTTTCCCTTAACCACCCTCTCTCTCCTTCACCGAACAAAACAGCCTCACCTTCTCCTACATTCGCATCTTACCACTCCACCTCCATCTCTCCTCCGATTCCCTCTGCCTCCATGCATCTGCCACGACCTGACCTTGCAACAGCGCCACCTGCCATCTCCTTGCACTCGAACTTCCACCCATGAGAAAACACCATTACTTCCACATCCTTGAGCACCCACATGCAAGCTTCCCATCTTTCAGCTCACAAGCCCATCAACCGAGACTACCACCCACCCTCTCCTCTGTTCGGCCACGTCATTCCCCTTCTGCATCAAAACCTGCTCCAAACTCCACGTGTAGCACATCCCCTAGTAGCTGCTCTAGCGTCCTGTCCCCTCTGCTTCATTCTGCCTGATTGAAGTGAATATATATATATATAAGGTATTGTTTAAATTTAAGTGTATGGTTGAAATGGAGTTTAACTTTGATATATGCATAACCTGTTAAATATTTTGTTTTATTGGGTATGTTGGGTATTTTGTTTTGTGTACATATTTGTATAGCAATAAATATTGTACACTGTAAAGAAATACATGTATTTACATAATACAAAATTTTGTTCGCATATATCTATAAGAGTATTATACAAACTGGTTTGTTGTATATATAAGCTTTAATGGTTATGTTTAAGACATATATATATATATATATATATATATATATATATATATATATATAAGTTACAACATTTTACAATATAAGTCTACATTATTTTATTATATTACAGTGTATATATATAACTGCTTTGTGGTATGAGTGTATACTTGTTGTATATCAGAACGTTGTTTAAAATACATAAGTTATATTAGTATATAAAAAGTGAATTTGGTCAAAGGCAATTTTCTGTTGTTTATATGTATGTGTGTGTGTGTGTATATATATATATATATTGATATTTACTTTTATAATATATATTGTATGTTAGTTTAAATTGGTCTATATATACTAGTGTATCTAAGTATACTTGAGTTCGGGTTTCAAATAATATATAGAGATTTATTTATAGGTGATTTGGAAATATATGAAGATTTTATCTTAAGCATATGCTTTAAAATTAACTTTAGAGAAAATACTGTATATAGTGTATAGGTTTGATTTTTAAAATATATGCATTTAAATTTGAGAAATGATTGTGTAATAATATATATAGATTTCGTTAATATATTATGTTTTTATATATATAATATGGAAATTTTATTTTTAAAATGTGTATTTCTAAATTTAATTTTGGTTATATATATGTATATATATATTTAGTTTTAGTTATATCAAGCTGATTTTTTATTTTTCCATTGACTCCAATTTATCAGCTTCGTTCGTCGAATTCGTGTCCATCTTGTTTCGCTTTGGTAATTCGTAACCTGTTTCATTTTCAAATCCCTCTTGCCTCGAAAGGTGAGCAATCACTCACGATAACATTCTTATATTTATTAGATTTGATTTCATTTGAAACGAAAAATGAATTATGCTGCTAAATTTAAGTGTTAATTATTTAACTGCTATATATAATATGCCAGTATCTATAACTGTTCACCTACGACATCTGACACCATGATCTGTTATTTATATTTTATCTGTTAATGATGATATATGCCTGTTGTTGATATGTTATATTATTATCATCACCATTCTCACTCTGCAAATTTCCTGTTAGTATAGAATTCCCTATCAGTTGAAATGACACATACCGGAACGATCTTGTAGAACAAGAGAAAATCGTTATGGGTTGAAATGATAAACACAGGCAATTTTCATTAACATTGAATTTGGGATTGCGGATTGAAAAGATATATACCCATAGATATTTAAATTGTGGATTGAAATAATAAATATCCGTATCACTTGGCCGAAGGATAGAAAATTATATATAGACACTGTTGGTCTATATACATATTTTCTAATGATTTCCAATGTTTTTAAAAGGGAATATATATGGTTTTATATAAATATTGATTTTTAAAATAATACATATATAAATATTATTTTATATATGTTTAAGTTTCTTAATTTTTAAAATTATATGTTTAGGGAAATTTAAATTTATAGGTTAGTTTTGAAAATATAATTTTAAGAATTTACTTATAATTTTACTAGTTTTAAAATATATGTAAATTAGTTTTAATGTAAAATAAATTTAATGATAAGTTGTAACTTAATGAAGTTTGATTAAATTAGTATATAATATGTTTTAAGTATTTATTAAAATTTATATTTTTAAAAATATATTTTATAATAATTTTTAATAAATTAAGGTTGGGAAGATAAATTTAAGTTGATTTGAAATAGTATTCTATTAAGAATTATCTTTGAATAAAATCGATTTAAAACTTATTAAATTCAAGATTTTAAAGATATAATTTTATAACTTGATTTGATTAAAGGTGATTAAATGAATATTTTCAAATTTAGATAAAGTGAAATGGCATATTTAGTTTTTTTTTTAATTTGGAATTTTATTTAAATGTTATTGGATTGATTTAGTGAATATTTCAAACTAAATATTAGTAAAGTGAATTTGAAATATATATGAAATTATCAAATTGGGTTATTGGAAGGGTTGAATACTAAAGCTTAGAAACCTTGAAATCGAAATGGTTTGATTTTTAGTTCAAATCTATTTTTGAAATCGATGTAAATTAATGACTATTGAGATGTTGAATTAAATTTACTTTATAATTATTATATATATATATATATATATGTTATTTTAATATAAAAAATATTTTAATATATATATAAATTATTTTAATATAAACCATTTTTAATATAAATCATTTTTAATATAAACTATTTTTAATATAAAACTATTTAAATATACTAATTATTTTAATATAAACTAGTTTAACTTATAACTATTTTTAATATACTAACTATTTATTTTATAAACTATTTTATTATATATACTATTTTCTGTTTCTAAACTGTTTAAGTAGGATGTTTTATTTTCAAAGTGTTGCGATTTCCAAAGTATTATGATTTCAAAATGTTGTGATTTCCAAAGTATAATGTTTTCAAAGTGTTATGATTTCCAAAGTGTTAAAAATTTTATGTTTTACAATTTCGAAAGTCTTATGAGTTTGAAAGTGCTATGATTTTAGAAATGGACATATTTTAAGTGAATAATGATATCGTATTAATATGGTTTTAAAATGTATATGATATTTTGGTTTCGGAATATGAATTATTTGAAGTGAAATGACCACGGTGTTATAATAATGTTCAGTTGTTAAAGTGGCCCGGATCGGATTTTTCATACTCTCTACCAATTCCGAAAACCACTTTAACAACTGTGTACGCAGTGGAGATTCCAGAATGAAGTAGGATGGTTAACAATGATTCTATTTGAGGTATACATGTGGACATGACTCCCTTGAGTTAGCTTAAATTAGCCAAAACGGGAGCAATTGACGGGACAAGTGAGGTAGCTCCTCCGATCGAACACACTTCATTGATACAATTCTATTACTTTGTGATTGATTGGGTGTACCCTCGGATTTTTGGGAGTGTGGATCGAGGTGGGCGATAGCTGGGGCTATGTGTTACCACCAGCCTAGAAGTGTAATTGGTATGTCTACCCTGGCATTGCCTAGTTGTGCCGTGTCACCTACCATATCGAGACCACTACGAGTTATTTTTATGTCGTACCTATAGAGTGCTCCCTAACAGCCCACTGGTTTGGTGGATATGGATAATGTCTTAACACTATTTTAATAGTTTACTTTACTATAGGCATATTATAATAGCATATTGTACTATAGTAGATAGTTCCACGGATTCTTAGAGGATGGTTATCCGAAACATCCTTTGAGTTACTTGTGTTTCAGCTGATATTTCACTTGAGTTGGATTTATTGATATAAGAATATAAATCTTGACTCGAGTGCTTTTTGTTTTGCTTTATGCTCGGGTCAGACTGATTTTCACAGCATTTGAGACTCACCTTTGGAGTTGGAGCTTCGCTTGTAGATCCATCTATAATTTTTCAGCTTTCAGTTTTGTGACGCCCCACCTCTATACCCACGCTAGCCAAGAACATTACGGTGAATGCTGTCGACTAGCATGGAGAATAAGGCTGTTGAGGAGCGACCATCCGTGTAACTTCTTTGCGCGAGCACCGGTATGTCAGATAATATAACATGCATTCTATTTCAAGAGGAAATCCGACATACCAACACAAACTCAAAGCTACTACACGGTGGCTATATAAATCCTTCGGAAACAAATATAGAAATAAACATAACACAAATCAGTCACAGACAATTCGTATCACAAAGGCGGAATAAGATATGAATATTACACTAGGAAGTGTACATCAGAGTAGTGGTCTAAAAAGATCCACAATATCACAAAAGAATAGTTACACGAACTACACAAAAGAATAAGTATACATTAAGGAGTCTATATCTCAAATGTATACAACAAAATAACTACTAATCTAAGTAGTTAACCCAAAAGTCAAGGAGTTAATCCCGGATGAGAAGTCAAGCAGAAGCACCTGTAACATCTCGGTCTGACCCGAGTATTATTTAATAAGAAAATAATAAACGGATCAGTCTAACTATAAATATCAGATGAAACGATATAGAATAAGAGATGTGACTAAACACATAATAATCACAATGTCAAGCTGTGATATATATATATATATATATATATATATATATATATATATATATATATATATACATACATACTTAGTTGATAATCATCAAGAGATTAATCAATGTCACCAGATCTACACAAGAAATCCAGAAATCACTAAAGGGGGGGAAAGGCCTATCACATGAACGGGAGCATGAAAACTCACCAACAGCTGTAACACATGAACGAGAAGCTATCTCATGGTAGCTAACCATAAATTTGACACACGAATGGTCCGAAGACCTGACACACGAATGGCCCGAAGACCGTGGGTTGCTACCCCATAAATTTGACACACGAACGGGGTTTAGTCTCCCACGCAGACAAAGAGACATCGCACATTGCTAGTCTAAATCACAAAAATGATCGTCATGATCATCGAGAAGTGTCGATTACACTAAGCTAGTAAATATATGAGTTTAGCTTCATGTCCCATAACCACTTGCTTAACTTAAATATTTACGAACAAACTGTAAATCTCCACTAGAAAATTGTCACAAGAGGTTCAATCGAACAAGTCCAAGAATTAACCGACAAAGTAAACGCAAGTGTTTCATACCACTTGTTTTACTAAGCCGTTTAATTAGATTTCTCATACGAGTGAGCTAAAGGTTTGTATATACTAATAGATTGGAAAACGGTTTTATAAACGAATTTGGTATTAAAATAGTATTGAAATCGTTTGAGGAAAGAGTTTTGATATTTACTACTAGTATAGAAAACCTTTATATTTTTAAAGTGACAAATCACGAAGAAGATTGTAAGAACAATCAATCACAAAAATTCACATACGAAGACGTGAATAAAATCCAACGAAATCGATAAAGGATCCATCGAAATGGATATTCAAAAATCCCAAAAAAAAGAGTCATCAAAGTCATAATAGATGATAACAACAAATAGGATTATCACAAATCGATTTAAATTGGAATTTCAATCCAAAAAGGCAAATTGGACTCAAACAGCAGGTTCAGTCGACTGAACAGAGTTTTTCAGTCGACTGACCCTGTACATGGAAATTTTCCAGGTTCAGGAAACTTTCTGTTTCCAGTTTCAGTCGACTGTGCAGAGTTTTTCAGTCGACTGAATCATGCCTGGAAACTCTCGGGTTTCAGGTTCAGTCGACTGAACAGAGTTTTTCAGTCGACTGAATCATGCCTGGGCTGTTTTTCAGCCTTATTCAAATGAAGAGCAAACTCTTCCAAATTGCAACCGGACGGACATTGGCTCTAAGGGTTTATGCCAATCGGCAACCCGGCCCTATATGCTCCTCGATGCATCACCAAAAGCATGATCAAACATCCATAAAAGGATTTTACACAAATTTGACTTAAAAACCCAAAAATTGGAATATTCACAAAACCAATCCAAATCAAGAGCAAATGCACATGAAGAAGTGTTAGGAATTCATACCCAACAACCAAAGATAATTATAGTCATAGATGTGAGATAAAAATCTCACCTTTTCACAAAATCGAACAAGAAGAAGCTTGAAAGCAATGGCAAGAACAAGCACTCTTCAATCTCAACACTAGAAGCTTGAATCTAAGCTAAAAAGAAGAACATTTTCTAAGTTAGGTTTAGGAAATTTCTGAAATTCAAAGAGAGAATGAGTTGGAGAAGAAGAAGAGGAAGCTTACCAACGGGTTCTCATGAACTTTGGAGCAAGGAGATGGATTTGCAAAGCAAGCTAGGGCTTAGGAATTTCTATTTCCCATTCTCTTCCTCCATTTTTGCTTGAGCTTGAGTGTTAGGAAAATAGAAGAGAAGTGAATGAGGAGGAGAGTGTTGGAACTGAGTTAAGTGGCTAATTGGCTCAGTCCAACCAAAGCCCTAAGCGGGAAAAAGTAGCAAAAATCAACTTTCTCCAAACATATCGAAGCTTATACTCAAAAAGGTCGCAAACGGCATTTTAAACTCAATTGGAGTGGTCTCGAGTCCTAATTCTACCGTATGTAAAAAGTAGCTTTTCGGACTAAAATCCGACTAACGATAAAATATTTAAATAAAATATTTAAATATAAAATCGATAAATATGCGGGTTGTTACAAGTTTTCAATTGACTCTAGTGATATATTCAGATTTGGTTATTTAACTATTGTATTGAGACATCTATGTATTCGAGACTTCTGTCGTATCTTGTTTTAACTCTATTATATATATAGCGGCTTCATGAACTACTATTCATTTTTTTGCTACTTATTAGTATATTGCTCTATGTTCGTAATTCTGTGATTGATTTATTTAATGTATACGCTGAGTTTTGCCAAATATAAATAAACCATATGATATTTCGAGCAATTCAATTCCAACATGTGCAGATGCGAATGGCTTGAAATTCGAAATGTTACAATATTTATAATGTTTATGGGCCTAACTTTAAAATAGGTCGCCGTATTCTTTGGAATAAATGTTTGGATTTTAAATACTTGGTTCCGGGTTCTTAGATTTTGGGGGTTGATTCCAATGTTATACGTTTTATAGGAGAGCGTTTGCCACGGGAGGGTGATCACTCTGCAATGGAGGAACTTGATCAATTTATTATTAATTTTAATTTGATTTAAATCCCTTTTTCTATTAAAGATTTTACTTGGAGTAATACAAGGGATAAACCTTCTATGGCTCTTCATGATAGGTTTTTCATTAGTGATGAAATGGAAGATAAATTTCCTATTGTAGGGTTTCTAGTTTGCCTTACACTTATTCTGACCATTGTCCTATAATTCTCACATGTGAACCTCATATGGTTATTAATAAATCATTCAAAATTTAAAAAATGTGGCTATTAGAATCGTATTTTTCAAACTTAATTAAAAATAAGTGGATTTCTATGGGTCATTTAATATTAGAAATAAGGATAATTCTGCTAAATTTTTTATTTTAAAACTTAGGGATATTAGAAATTTATTTAAAAATTGGAATAAAAATGTTTTTGGTAGTATAAAAATTATAAAAAATATATTCTTTTTGAGATGCTTAAACTAACAAGTTAGAAGAAACTAGATAACTAAATTTAAGTGAGTGTAATGTCTTCACCAATCTAAAAGAAGAACTTAATTCTATCTTAGAAAAGGAGGAGGTTATGTGAAAACAGAGATCCAGATTTAGTGGATAAATGAGGGTGGCAATAATACTAAATTTTTCCACAATATGGCTAATGGTAGAAAGCATAGTAGTACGATTAATTCTATAATTATGAATAATAAATCGTTAGTTGATCAAAGAGACCTTAATAAGGCTTTTACAAACTATTACAGAGATATTTTTGGTAATAAAAACTGACATAGAATTAATGTTAGATGGAATGAACTTTATCCGTCTAATTTTAATGTTGATCTTTCCAAGGTAGATAATCCTTTTACTGAAGAGGAAATTCGAAAAGCTATGAATGACTTGCCAGGGGATAAATCTCCAGGTCCGGAGAGATTCCCAATTTTCTTTTATAAAACGTTTTGGGATGTTTTAAAAGTAGATTTAATTAGTATGATTAATGATTTCTATAATGGAAATTTGCAATTAGGAAGATATAACTTCACAAATGTTATTTTATTGCACTAACAAGTAGGTGCTAATTACTATTAACTTTTCCGTTAATTCAAATTTTTTAGCTAATAGACTTAGTATAAGAATGAACGATTTAATTGACTGTTCGCAATCTGCTTTTATTAAGGGGAGAAATATCACCAGTAGTTTGGTTATTGTTCAGGAATACATTAATCACTGTTGTAAGAATAGTATAACCTGTGCAATTTTAAAATTGAACTTTGCAAAATCTTTTGATTTGGTAGATTGAGATTTTCTTGTAGATATTTTTTCATGCTAGAGGTTTTCGTCATAGATGGATTAGTTGGATTATGAATTTGCTAAGAACTGGTAACTCTAGTATTATGGTTAATTGTATATTAGGTAATAAAATTCAATCTAAGCAAGGTTTTGAGGCAAGGGGATCCTTTATAGCCCCTATTATCTAACGTAGTCATAGATGTTTTCATAAAGATAATTAAAAAAGCAGTTAATAATGGATCTTTAGGGAATGTAGAAATGATATATCGCGTAATGGTATATCTGTCCTTCAATTTGCTGATGATACCTTTCTTTTTTCTTCTCATTTGCCTAGGAACATTATTACTCTTAAGTTTATTTTATATAATTTTGAACTACTATCAGGATTGAAAATAAATTTTGACAAAAGTTCATTTTTAGTTTCAAACGATTTTTAAAAATTTGAAAATTTAGTTGCCAACACGCTTAATTGTAAAACTATGAACTTTCCATTCGAATATCTCGGTTTTGTGATCAGACTTACTAAACTTAAACATGATGACTAGTTTATAATCACAGACAAAATCAAAAATAGAACTTCTAATTGGAATGTGAGATTTTTACCAAGAGCGGGTAGATTAGTCCTAATAAATTCTGTTTTATCAGCTCTCCCAATATGTTGGATGTGTATGCATCTTTTTCCAGATAAGGTGATTGATAAAAATATACAAAATTAGAACGGATTTCTTATGGAGTAGGGAAAACTCTAGTAGTTGCTTTAAATGTTTAGTAAATTGGGAAACTGTTTGTAAATCTAAAAAGGCTGGTGGTTTAGGAGTTATTAATTTGCATAATATGATTTTATCTCTACAGGTAAATGGTTATGGAAGTTTAAGGATATAAATGATAATGCTACATGGAAAGAGATCATTTCTAATTATTACTATAATGGTAGTAATAATTTATATCAAATTACTCCTTCAGTCATTCATAGACTTTCTAATTTCTGGAGATCCATTTTAAAATGCTATGAGATTTTCAACTTTGGCACTAATACAATAGTTCATTCTGGCAATTGTACTTCTTTCTAGCATGAGCATTGGATTTTCGTTATGTTAACGCTTAAAATTGAATGCTAACACCCCGGTGTAAGTAGAGATTAAGTGAAAGCACCACCCATTAATACGGGAATTAGAGGTAAGTAGAAAAGTCACAGAAAAAGCAGTAAAAAGACAACAGTTTTATAGTGGTTCGGCTTCAAGTTAAGCCTACGTCCTCTTTAATCTCCTTTATTGCTGAATCAATTACAACTTTACAACAATCTTCGATTACAACACTGCTAGGACAAATAGCTAGAACTCCGATATAGAATAACTCTTTGAATCCATGTCGAATGTGTTAGATTTCCTCTTGAAGTTCGCCGAGATGTCTTTCGTGTTTGAAGTGTCGAGTGAGTCGAGAATTCAGCAGAGTATAGGCGTTTCAGAAATGAACCAAAAGATCCCTTCTCAGTTGGAGTAGGTGGGATATTTATTGGAGAATTTTGAATTAGGTCGTAGGTCGCGATCGACCTTAGATAGGTCGTAGGTCGTGAGCGACCTAGTGGGAGCGGTTTACGGCTTAACTAGGGTGTACTTGATCACCTCGAACAATCTAGCAAGTCATAGGCCGTGACCGACCTAGGGAGGAAGCGGCATAAGAAGCCTCTTTGGTATGTTTAGGTCGTGAGCGACCTAGAGAGAATAGTTGGCGACTTATGGTTTGTGAACGGCATAAGAAGTTGCTTCATTCTGTGATAACTCGCTAGCTCGCTTAGCTATTAGGTCGTTGGGTCGCTTTAGTCCATAGGCCGTTAGATCGCAGACCTCTTGTACCTTTAGCCCGTTAAGTCGCGAAGCCTCTTTGTTGTGATACGCTGTTGCCCTGTGTTGATGGTTAGGTTGTTGATAAGCTTTAGGTCGCTAGGTCGCGATATCTTTAGGTCGCTAGGTCGTTGGGGGTTTTTAGGTCGTTAGGTCGTTCATACTTTAATTCTTTCAGGTCACTTATTTCCTTAGGTTGCTGAGCCGTGGAATAGAGGAGTTAACATTTGCCCCTTGAAGTATACGCTTATGCCATAGGTCGTGTGCTTCGACTTAATTTTGATAGGTCGTGAGCGACCTAAGAGATAAGCTAACTCGCGTGTCCATTCGCCTTTCTCTTTTCCCCCTATATAATCCACTAACTCGTTTCCCCTTCTCACTTTATTGCTTATTTCTTTGTCGTCACTGTTGCATTCAAGCTCGAGAATTGAAGCGAAACTCCTCCCCCTGCGCCTCCGATCATCATCTTCACCAGCAAATTTAGGTAAACTTGATCATCCGGCCGCCGCGTTTAACATTCCTCCATAACCAACTTCTTGCAATTCTCGTTACCGTGTTAGGGGACTACACCTTGTTTTTCTTTTCAATCATTGCCGATTGTTGGCAAGTGTTTTATTCTTGAAAAATGCATTGTCTTAGGGTTTTATGAAGTTTCAGAGTGAATTGGGATTTTTTTGAAGTTGATTGTGGGTTTTTTGAGGTGCGGAGGAGACGAAGAGGTTTCGGGTTAAAGGGTTTGTAACATTCCTGGTGAATTGGAGGAGATGGACACGTGGCAGTTGATGAGTGGAGAGAAGGACATAAGAGTTTTGATGGGAGGTAGCTTGATATTGCCGAGTCGCCTCAGAAGCGACTTAGTGACTTTAACTGACCTAAAATCCTTCACGACCTAACTGCTCGTGGCATCGTCCTTTGCGACCTATCTTCCTGCGACCTAAGCTAACCTTCACGACCTAACTGCTCGTGGCATCGCCCTTTGCGACCTATCTTCCTGCAACTTAAGCTCTAGGTCGCTTGTGTGCTCGAGCGACCTAATACTTAGCCAAATTTGCACTACCTTGAACTCCTTTCAACTTGAATGAACATGACATTGCTGAATTGAATTCCCAACTTGAACTGCCGAGATAACATGCTTGAACTTGTTGTACTTCTTTACAGATTTCATTAACTATAACGCTAATAACCTGTCAAATACAACATTTGCAGAAACATGGGACGAATATACTGCCATTGATCGCCCACATCGAATGACAAATTAGTCGATAAAAGATAATCAACTTAAAGAAATTATATGAAATGCTGTGAATCAACAAACTCAAGTGAAGTATTAAAGCAAAGCAATGTTAATCAATTAAAACTGATTCGTTTGCATCAACAATGCACTTGTATTTGGACTTAAAACAACAAGCCCTGAAACTTTATAATTGACAAATGCCTGTTAGTTTAATTTCAGTTATATTTGCTTGTCGTTTTGTTAATTTTGCACAACACTTCACACATTTAGGAAACGTGCACCTTTATATTTGAATATCCAGTTCCTTGTGTAGAATGTCTTCTCAAGAGGAGATAATAGAGCAAGCTGAAGAGGTCTTCTCGATAGCCAACCCATTGGATAATCCCCCAGAGAGGACTCCAACTACCCCGAGTCAACGGGCATTCAATCAGCTACGCATTCAGTTTGGTATTGTTGAAGCGGATGTTATACTTCCTGGGCCAAATGATACTGCTGACAGGCCACCTCTCGGTTTTATCGCTGTTAATCGTCAGATGTGCCTATGTTGTGCTATTCCTTCTTTTAATGACTTTCTTCAGCGACTCCTTCTCCGATTGACTATCTCTCCTTTCCAATTGCATCCCAGTGGACATGCCATCCTAATGGGACTTTGTGTGCTGTTCAGGAGGACACTTGATCGTCTTTTGAGTTTTGAAGAAATCTGTTACTTGTGCACATTCGCAAAGAACAAAGATCATCCCTCTATCACACTCATGAGAAGCGCCAGGAACCGTAGATTGATTGTCGATCTTCCGGAAAGTGCCCACGGGTTCTTAAATTAATTCTTCTTCGTTCGTCACCCTCCAGGATATTACGCCATCTGGAGAGTAGGAAGTAAGATTGCTTATCCTCGCTCTTTCCTTTTGAGCTTTTCAAAGTCCGAGTTGCTAGGTGCTAATTTCATTCTTTTCTTTTACAGCACTTCCTCCTCCCTCTAAAGATCCCAGCCACAAGTCGACTTTTGAAAGATTAAGTGTTGTGGCGGTTGAGGAAAGAAGTATTAAATTTCTGTTGAAAGATGAATTTCTTCACTAATACGGACTTCTGCACCCTTCCCGTTCTACTCAGCCTCATGAAGTCCCTGATTCTCCAGTAGAGACATCGGATGCCCCAGTTTCCGTCGGAGAACTTGCACGGAAAGAACATACTGTTGAGGCTTCACTGGTGAAGTGCTCTGCTTCTATTGACGTTGCGGGGTCGTCTGGCAAACTTGCACTTTCCCCGGTTATTGAGGAAGAGGAACCTCCTCACCATTCCAGGAAGATAGTTGATGAAGGAGCTGAGGGGAAGGGCCTCGCTGGGCATGATGGTGACGACATTTTTGAGGGACTGAGCGACTTGATGATCACTTCACAGGAGCTCTTTAAAGACGATACCACTACTGCTAAAGTTATTTCTCCAGCAATTGAAGCGACATCCGCCTTGCAACAAACTCCGTCAGCCCAAGAATTAACACTTGTTGTAAAATCTGCCATCACCCCCCAACCAAGGAGTGGTTCGTAGTTTGACGCGCGCAGTTTGCACGTTACACACACTTAGGACTTTTCAGCACTTATATGCATTCAACTTCCTTGCTTTCAAGATTTCTGAATTTATCTTTTCTTCATTTTCAGGTTCTCCAATTGGACGAAGTGGCTCCTACTATGATGATTTCCAGCGTTATGGGAGGAGGGGCTCTTATGACCCCAAGAGGTATCTTCCTGCCTCCTGGGAAATCGACGAAGAAAGAGCTACGAGGAAAGCTCGTAAGAAGCGTGCTTATGAAGAACGCTACGGGAGACGGAACGAACGACATGATTCTTCCCAGAGAGAGGATGATTTTCACAAGCGAAAATCCCGTGATGACAAAGGGAAAAGTCATGTTACTGAAGATCCGAGTAAACGGGCCAAACTTGGTGAAAAACCGACATCTGAAATTTATGAAAAGCCCGCTGCTCCCGTCTCTTTGGAAATCCCTTCCAGCTTTCCTACCCTTCAAAGAGCTGATATTCAAACAATTATCAGTAGGCCCCCGTATCAAGTTGGACAGGGTCCGGCTACTCTTCAAAGTCGGTTTCTGCATTGGTGCTTAAAGGGAGTGCGTTTCGACCTTGACTTGGTCCCAATTGATAAGCAATCCATGTTGCGAAATCTTGATGCCGTCAAACTCGATATCGAGAGAATGTCTGGTTGGCAGAAACTTGTTGACGAGCTTCAAAGAGTAAACCGCGCAAATCTTGAAGCCATGCTGACTATGAAAAATGACAAATCCGAGTGGCAGAAAACACTCGATCAGCATGATGCAGAAATGAAGAGGATTGCCGCTTATAATGAGAAGCTTGAAGCGGAAGTTGAAAAAATTAAAGAAGAGCTTGCCACTTCTTCCACTTCCTATTCTCAAAGAGAAGAAGTGCTTCAAAAACAGGTGAGAGATGCTCACGCTGCACAGAGAGATGCTGAAGCTAAATTTGAAGCACAGCAGCAAGTTGTGGAAAGCTACCGAGCTGACGTTGCTCAGCTGTGATAAAAAACTAACTCCCAGAACTTTGAAATTGAACTGCTAAAAGCCCGACTTTCTGAAGCTGAAAAGGAGCATGATGAAGCTATTGTCGGCAAAGCAGCAGCCGTGGAATCTCATATGGCAACTAAAGCCGAAGTCAGCTCTATTTTATTCGAGTTTTACATTCATAGTGTTCTGGCGCGCGGTAGCCTTAGATTTTTGGGACCGAAGTACGAAATCACTTTGGCCAAAGTGTGAGAAGCCGCACTTGATATGCTTGGAGGAGCTGGATATGCTGAATTAGATTTAATGGCGCACTATCTAGATGAAAGATGCATGTGCTGCTCTTGCCAGGGGAAAGGAGCAACTTGCTAAAGAGAGAGGCGAAACGACAGAAGGAGAACATTTAGGGAAGGCAAGCTTAACTGACCCAGTTCAACCTTCGGTTTCGGCTGACATCGATATTGTTGCCTCCTACTAAAGCTGTTACTGAAAGTGCCACCGCCCGCACTGGAGATGAGACTCAGGAAAGCACTAAAGCATAGGACTTTGAAGTTCACATAGTAAAGCCTACTTCTCCAGGTAACCTCAATGTTGATCTCGCTCAAGTCGACTGCTTGCTTACTTCACACGAGCTTGATAAACTTTTTGATTATTACTTAAATCTTGACGCGCCACTTTCTCCTCTTTTTATAAGAGATGCAGACTTTAACTTCTCTTCTCCTGTAGTGAAAGTGCCAAGTGTTGTTCGGCCTTCCCCTCTTCCAGCTGTTTCCTCTCCACCTCTTCAAATTACTCCTCCTTCCGTTTCTCAACCGGGGTCACAAGAGGAGCGGATAGAAGCTCTTCAAGGCTTGGATGACCCGGTCGCTTCACAAGAATAGAAGGCCGAAGAACCTAAAGAAGGCAAAAGAACCCCGGAGCAAACTATTTCTGATGACATAAAGTTATCTGCACTTTTCACTCCGGGCAGTGAATCTTCTTCAAGGAAGAAGGGGAAGCGTGGAGTCTCAAAGAAAAGGAGAGAAGCTTCTGTCGACGAATAAAAAGCAGAAGAAAGTCCAATTGCACCCCTTCCTCTTTCTTCCCCTACTCTCACAAGCCGACCCAAAAAGTTAATCATCCGGCCAGGCGAGGGATCGAAAGGCAGCAGGAAGAAGAAGTGATGGGTTTGAGACCTATGCTTTTCGTCTCTCTTTTTGCTTTTTTGCTTGTATGTATAAAGGCCTGTGTTGACCGGAGATTGTGCGGGTACCGATCCCCGCCTTCTTTTATTTTGAAACCTGCACATGTATAAAATTTTCATAGTATGGAATAAAATGATTCTTTTACTTGTACAAACTTCTGTCTGTATTTGAGAATGCATTTATTCTTCTTTTTCATGCAAGTTTCTTTATTTTCTCTGTGTAATGTTGTAGTAAACCTGTGGTATGTTGTTTGAGTATTGCTTTTATTTTTGTAACTATATTATATTGCCCCCATACCATGGTTTACTGCAATCTCTTTCACATTGGCAAAATTTTGGTGAACAACTCTTCTGTTTCAAGAAGACTGGTACTCTTTCTTTAGAGAACAACTTTTCCATTTGAAGGAGGCTTGCAACCGTACTTAGAGAATAATTTCTTCATTTTAAGGGAATATTTCTCTGATTGAGTAGAATGTGCCTTGTATTGGAGAAGTTTTCTCTTTCCTTTTTTTTTGAAGAAGTTTTTACACTTCACTTCCGGAGAAAGTTACTTTTATTTTTGGCAAGCGAATTTTCCTACGCGGTAAAGTGGGCCTTCGAAAAAGGGCTTTGACCTGTTTGTGCCTCCGAAGAGGGCTTTTGTTTGATTGTGCCTCTGGGAAGAGGGCTTTTTTGTGTGTGCCGGGAGAGGGCTTTCGTTTTTTCCCTGTACGCGGGGAAGCAGGCCTCCGAAGAGGGCTTTTGTTTCTGCCTTTGGGGAGAGGCTTTTTTTCCCTGTTCGCTGGGAAGCGGGACTTCGAAGAGGGCTTTTTTTTGTTTCTGCCTCTGGGGAGAGGCTTTTTTTTTTCCCTGTTCGTTGGGAAGCGGGCCTCCGAAGAGGGCTTTTCACATTTCGACTCGTGTGAAGTTTTATTTCAGATCACGATGAAATGTGTGCCTCCGAAGTGGTCTTTTAGCATTTCAACTCTGGTGAAATGGACCTCCGAAGAGGGCATTTCACATTCCAACACTTGTGAAGTTTTATTTCAGATCTCAGTGGAATGTGTGCCTCCGAAGAGGTCTTTTCACACTTCGACTCGTGTGAAGTTTTATTTCAGATCACGGTGAAATGTGTGCCTCCGAATAGGGCTTTTTCCTGGAAGTTTCTTTCTCATAATTGGATGGATTCACGGGGCGGACACAAGTAACTTGGATGCTTGTTTGCACAAACGATCTCAGCTAGTTAACGAGTGCTATGCCTTCCACTTGGGAAGGTGCTTCCAGTCATTCCACCAATCTTTTTTGGTTGAGAAAGAGAACTTTATTTTTCTGGCAAGTCCCGTTAGAGGTCTTTATCCTCCAAAGAGTTGTGCCTCCAAAGAGGGCTTGTGCCTCTGAAGAGGTCTTTGGCTGTTTCCTACCTGCTTGCCCATGTCTTTTCGCCATTTGCTCATATCAGCGATTCCCTGTTATCATTTTCAAGCACACATTCCTTTCTTTTGCAAGTAGTTTACTTTTATCCAAAGAAGTGTACTTCATTGTTAAATGAGTTCGCAGGGGCAGACACAGGCTAGTTAATCGAATGTTCGTTTGCACAAACGATCACAATTAGTTAGCAAGGGCCCACCTCCGGCGGAACTACTAACTGTTTGCTTGAAGCACTTCTTATATAGGATTTGAGTCTGGAATTTTTGTGGTTCAACATTCATTTGTTGAGTGATGTCAGGGATCGCTTGGTCTTGTGATGGGTAAGCTTTGTTTTAATGGCCTGCAATATTAAATCGACATTTTAGCAATACAATTAAAGTACTTTATATATCGAAATAAAACAGGCAGTTTATAATAGTAGAGAACACAAGATTTATAGCGGTTCGGCCAAGAACTGGTCCTACATCCACTATAGTTCTTATTATTCACTTGCACTGGCTTGGCTTCCAATACAAGAATCATACATCCATAATTCTTTTATAGTATTTCAGTAGAGCTTTTAAGTAAAATATGGGCGCAAGTGATTGTTGTTCCAAGCCCTTGGAATTGGATCTCCTTCGACAGTTGTCAGTTTGAAAGTGCCATCAAGAAGTTTTTTGCTTATGACATACGACCCTTCCCAGTTTGGCGCAAACACTCATGTTGCTGTCATGATCCTTTTCAAGACTAGATCCCCAATCTCAAAGCTGCGTTGGCGAACTTTGGAATTGAAGTGCCTGGCAATTCTTTGCTGATGGGTTGCAATTCTGAGCTGAGCCTCTTCCCTTTTTCATCAAGGAAGCCAAGTGCTTCAAGTTGCAACTCTTCATTTTCAGCTTGGTTGAAATGAATTCTTCTATGTGAAGGAACTTCTATTTTCACTGGAATCATTGCTTTTGATCCATATGCCAATGAAAATGGAGTGTGCCCAGTCGCAGTTTTGTGGGTAGTTCTGTATGCCCGTAGTGCTAGTGGTAGCTTATCGACCCAACCACTTTTCACTTTTTTCCAGCTGTTTTTTGATGGTTGATTTGATAATTTTGTTTACTGCTTCCACTTGCTCGTTTGCCTGCGGATGAGCCACTGCTGAGAAGCTTTTTCGGATCTTGAATCGCTTGCAAAAATCTTGGAACTCTTCACTTTCAAATTGGGTTCCATTGTCTGTGATTATCTTTTGAGGCACACCATACCTGCAAATGATATTCTTAGTTACAAAGTTTATCATCTTTTTAGAGGTAATAGTAGCTAATGGTTCAGATTCAGCCCATTTAGTAAAATAATCAACAGCAATAATAGCATATCTGATTCCGGACTTGGCGGTTGGCAAAGGCCCAATGAGATCTATTCCCTAGATAGCAAATGGCCACGGACTGACCATATGTGTTATCTCGGTGGAAGGTGTTCTTGGGATTTTTGCAAATCTCTGGCATCGGTCACATTTTCAGGCATAGTTTGCAGCATCATGATTAATGTCTGGCCAAAAATACCCATAACAGAGAATTTACTTTGCTAGAGTTTGACCACCTGAATGATCTCCACACTCTCCTCCGTGTACTTCAGCTAGAATTGTCTTAGCCTCTTCCTTGGTCACACATCGTAGTAATGGCATTGAGAATCCTCGCCTGTACAGTCGGCCATCTTGAATTATATATCTAGAGGCTTTCCTCAACAGCTTCTGACGCTCCTTTGAATTTCCTGTAGAGAACCGTTGAGCAGATATTCCATTATCGGAGTCATCCATGATTCTTGCTCTTGAGATATGGTCATGATCCAATCAATATCCATCTCATCAATGCTTGGAGCTGATAGGACTTCCACAGGAACTAATCCCAATAATTGAGCTTGGCCAGTGCTTGCGTACTTTGCGGGAGAATCTGCCTTCATGTTCTCTTCCCGGGGTATATGACTTATCGTATAACGGTCAAGATCATCGAGAAGTTCCCAGGCTCTTGACAAGTATGCAAGCAGATTTCCTCCCTTAGTTTGAAACTCTTTCTTGACTTGGCATACAATAAGCTGTGAATCACTGAAGATCTGCAACACTTTGACATTAAGTTCTTTAGCAATCTTCAAGCCGGCAATAAGAGCTTCATATTCTGTTTCATTATTTGTTGAAGGAAATTCCAATCTCAATGCATAGCACAACGATCGCCCTTCAGGGGTTTCAAGCACAACCCCAACTCCGGAACAGTAATCATTTCTCGCACCATCAACATACAATTTCCATCGAATTGGGGTATTGTCAGTCACCTCTTCCTCACTATTACCTTTATCTGTGCATTCTGCGATGAAATCTGCTAAAGCTTGTCCATTAGTTGCTCTTAGGGGATGATAAGTGATGTCGTATTGGCTGAGTTCGATATTCCACTTCAGAAGGCGACCCGAAGTCTCAGGGCGAAACAGGACTTGCTTCAGAGGTTGGTCAGTGAGGACTTTGATAGGATGAGCTTAGAAATATGGCCTCAATTTTCTTGATGAAATCAGTAGACAATAGGCGAGCTTTTCCAACTTTGAATAATTCATCTCTGCCCCAGTGAATCTTTTACTGATATAATAGACCGTGCGCTGAATTTTTACGTCTTCCCGTACCAACGCTGCACTGAGAGCATGAGATGAGATTGCCAAATATACGAAAAGATCTTCACCATTGTCGGGCTTAGAAAGAATTGGAGGCGTTTCCATATGACGAATCAACTCATCGAAAGCTTTCTGGCATTCAGGAGTCCAGTCAAAGTTTTTTCTTCCTTTTTTCAGAGCATCAAAGAATGGAATGCACTTATCAGTGGCTTTGGAAATGAATCGACTTAAGGCAGCGACTTCCATTGAGACTTTGCAATTCCTTCTTCGTTCTAGGAGCTTTGACTTCTCTTAAGGCAGTAATCTGAGCAGGATTAGCTTCAATGCCCCTAGCGCTCACAATGAAACCCAAGAACTTTCCGGACTCCACCCTAAACGAACATTTTAAAGGATTAAGTTTCATTCCATACTTTCGGAGGACTGCAAACATTTCTACCAAGTGATCCATATGGTCTACTGCCTTCTTTGGTTTTACCAGCATATCGTCAACATAAACTTCCATAGTCTTGCCAATGTGCGGCTTGAACATAGCATTAACAAGTCTTTGGTAAGTTGCCCCTGCATTCTTAAGTCCGAAGGGCATAACTCTACAGCAGTAGAGACCAACATCGGTGATGAAGCTTGTGTCTTCCTGATCTGGCTCATGCATCATAATCTGGTTGTATCCGGAGTAAGCATCCATAAAAGATAACAATTCATGCCCCGCTGTTCCATCCACCAACTGATCTATCCTAGGCAACGGGAAGCAGTCTTTGGGGGCAGGCTTTGTTTAAATCTGAAAAGTCGATGCATACTCTCCACTTTCCATTAGCTTTCTTAACCAGTACTGGATTTGAAACCAATTCGGATAAGTAGACTCCCTGATGAAACAATTCTCCATGAGCCGGTCTACCTCTTCTTTCAAAGCTGCTGACCTTTCAGGATCCTGGGTTCTTCTTTTCTGCTTTACCGGTGTAAGCTTCGGATCAATATTCAGAGTATGTACTGCAATTTCTAGGGATATTCCACACATATCAGCATGATCCAAGCGAATACGTCCAGATTTGCTTTCAAGAATGATATCAAGGAATTTTGAACCATCACACTAAGTTGCGAACCCACATTCACCACTTTGTTCGGATTTTTCGGGTCAACAGGTACTGGCACCGTTACTTCCACTGGCACCACTCTATTCTCCCCTGCACTGGCTTTTCTAGGATCCATTTCTCTTCGTGCCCCGCTATGCTCGCCAGTGCAGGGTCCACCCTGTAATTGCTACAAGGTTGGTTCTTTGATGCAGACTTGGGCTGCCTCATCTTTTCCTATCTCTCTCTTCGTTGCTTCACGCAACTCTATAAGATAACATTCTCTCCCAGAATTCTGATCCCCTTTAATAACGCCAACTCCATTGTCCATAGGTAATTTCATAGTAAGGCACCACGGGGCGAGAATTGCCTTAAAAGCCGCAAGAGTTGGTCAGCCTAGGAAGGCGTTGTAGGCAGAAAATTCATCAACAATTACAAAAGTCTGTTTTAAAACCACATTTTTCTGCCCCTCTCCAAGCTCCACGAACAAGTCGATAGTTCCAATTGGCTGCTTCAGTTCCCCAGTAAACCCGACAATTTTTTGCGATGAAGCTTGAACATCAGCCATTGGAATTTTCATTTGGTCGAATGTCTTTTTGAAGAGAATATTGCAAGAAGCGCCGCAATCAACAAGCACTCTTCTCACAATAGCCGGCCCAATGCCTGCAGAGATGACCAAAGGACCATGGTTGGAGCTTCAATGCCCATAGAGTCCCTGGCTCTGAACATAATATCATCATTAAAAGTTTTCTGCTGCTCCAAAGGTGCAGCATCTTCTAGCACAAAAACACTCTCTTCTGTTGGTGCATACTTCAAGGCACGGGCAT
The DNA here is from genome assembly GCA_030765085.1 of Allium cepa. NCBI lineage: Eukaryota > Viridiplantae > Streptophyta > Magnoliopsida > Asparagales > Amaryllidaceae > Allium > Allium cepa. The sequence continues at coordinate 34,790,554 of CM060929.1, forward strand.
ATCTTTCCATCTCGCCCCAGCTTCTGCCTGCTGGGTGAGGACCTCCTGTAATCACATTAATAACGGGCCTTTCTAATTCTTGCGCGGTAGTCCTTTCACCCGAGCCAGATGGACGAGCAGGAAGTTGCTGACCCTTAGTAGATGAAGTTGGGTCATTCCTATTCCTCTTCACAAATTGCTGCAACTTGTTCTCTCTCAGCAATTCTTCCATCAAACTTTTCAGGTGGCGACATTCGTTGGTATCATGACTGGATTGATTATGAAACTGACAAAATCTCCCACTTTGAGCAGCTTTTTTCCCAACTCTCATCTCAGGTGGTTTAGGATATTCTACCACATCTTTGGTAGCAAAAAAGATATTCTCTGGGGTGTCTGTTAAAGGAGTGAAATCTGAAGGTTTTAAGAAGCGAGGTTTCTTCATATCCTTCTGCTTCTTTCCACCATTATTCTCCCTCTTCTGACTTCCGGATTCCTTTTTGGTAAGAGCAGCAATATTATCCTTAACCTCTGTCAATGCCACTTTAGCCGGTGCTTGAAGGCTTTCCAAGCGCATGAATTCATCAGCTTTCTTATAGAATTTCTCAAGCGAATTCGGTTCTTTCATCTTCAGCCACTTCCCAAATTCACTCGATTTATCGATTGCCCTCATCAAGTATGTCAAGACCATTCGTGGCTCTGCATTATCCACTTCAGCCAAAGCTATGTTGAAGCGGTTCAAGAAAGATCTAATAGATTCCCCAGGGTTCTGTTCCAGGCTCGATGGTGACATAATATCCTTTGCCTTTGAAGCATACAACCTGAATTGTTCTTTAAACTTCCGAGTCAAATCGGAGAACTGGTCTATGGATCAGACCGGTAGCTTTGTGAACCAGAGTAGAGCCACTCCTTCCAAGTATACCAGAAAGTACCGGCATTTGATCTCATCAGATGCTCTAGCACCAGTCATGTTCCAATCATACTTATACAGAAATTGATTAGGGTCGCTTGTTCCCTTATAAGTCGGGATGGTAGGAGGAACAAATTTCCTTGGGAATTCCGCCTTTAGAATCCTTTCAGTGAACGGAGTCTTGCTCGGAGCGAATCCCCATTCTTTTTCATCTTCATCCTTCTGCATGCTCTCTTTCATGATTTGTCGCACCATGCCCGAAAGGTATTTCTCATCATTTAAAGGCTTTGCAGGATAGACTTCATCCATTTTCTCGGAAGTTTGTCTAGACAAACGTTCGCGGAGAGTTGGTTGCGGTCTCGATCCTCCAGCTTGGGAAGGTGTTTCTTTGGCGGGGCTAGCTGCTCTTTGAGGAATATTCCTTTCTTCGGGATTATGAGCATCATCAGCAAGGTTTTCTCCATTATTCACCGGTTGACGGTTAGCTCCGAGCAAAGCATTTAACCTATCAAGCATTAAAGCATTCTGAGTTTCCATCTGCTGGTATAACCCAGATACTGCAGCGTCTAACTCCGCTCGTGTAATTCTAGCACTTGGTGCTGCTTGACTTGACGAAGGGGAAGTGGCAGTATTCTCATGGACATTACTGGGTCTTGTAGATCCGCGCTTTCTTCCAGGAGCCATTATCTCTGATAGACTTCTGGTTTTGAGAGAGATTTTTTCAACAAACTTTTGTGAAGCGATGACGAAAGTAGCCTGAGTTGGGTTCTCAGTGAAAGCACCAAAAATGTTAACGCTTAAAATTGAACGCTAACACCCCGGTGTAAGTAGAGATTAAGTGAAAGCACCACCCGTTAATACGGGAATTAGAGGTAAGTAGAAAAGTCATAGAAAAAGCAGTAAAAAGACAACAGTTTTATAGTGGTTCGGCTTCAAGTTAAGCCTACGTCCACTTTAATCTCCTTTATTGCTGAATCAATTACAACTTTACAACAATCTTCGAGTACAACATTGCTAGGACAAATAGCTAGAACTCTGATATAGAAGAACTCTTTGAATCCATGTCGAATGTGTTAGATTTCCTCTTGAAGTTCATCGAGATGTCTTTCGTGTTTGAAGTGTCGAGTGAGTCGAGAATTCAGCAGAGTATAGGCGTTCCAGAAATGAGCCAAAAGATCCCTTCTCAGTTGGAGTAGGTGGGATATTTATAGGAGAATTCTGAATTAGGTCGTAGGTCGCGAGCGACCTTAGATAGGCCGTAGGTCGTGAGCGACCTAGTGGGAGCGGTGTACGGCTTAACTAGGGTGTACTTGATCACCTCGAACAATCTAGCAAGTCATAGGTCGTGACCGACCTAGGGAGGAAGCGACATAAGAAGCCTCTTTGGTATGTTTAGGTCGTGAGCGACATAGGGAGAATAGTTAGCGACTTATGGTTTGGGAACGGCATAAGAAGTTGCTTCATTCTGTGATAACTCGCTAGGTCGCTTAGCTACTAGGTCGCTGGGTCGCTTTAGTCCATAGGCCGTTAGGTCGCAGATCTCTTGTACCTTTAGCCCGTTAAGTCGCGAAGCCTCTTTGTTGTGATACGCTGTTGCCCTGTGTTGATGGTTAGGTCGTTTGGTCGTTGATAAGCTTTAGGTCGCTAGGTCGCGATATCTTTAGGTCGCTAGGTCGTTGGGAGTTTTAGGTCGTTAGGTCGTTCATACTTTAATTCTTTCAGGCCGCTTATTTCCTTAGGTCGTTGAGCCGTGGAATAGAGGAGTTAACACGTTATACCTCTTAGGATTGAGTTTAGAGAGCTTTATGAAACCTGTAATTTTAAGTATGCTTTAATTATAGAAGTTTTTTCTCCTGAAAATGACCCTCCTTGGAAGTTTAGTTTTAACAGAATTTTAGTAGGTTTAACACCTATGCAACTTTCTTTGCGTTATGCTAGATTAAATCTTTATAATATTGATAATGATAATGATAATATTAATTGGGAATGGGATAAGAGTAAGAAATATACTTCTAATTCTTTTTATAGATTTAACAACTTTTTGGGTGTAACCAATAACTCATTTAAATTTATTTGAAAATCAAATGCTCCTCCTAAATCTAAAATTATGCACGAGAAACTTAACACTATAGGGTTTTTAAAAATAAAAAAAATATACAAATCGACAATAAATGTTATTTTTGTAATCTACATTTTGAACATATTAAACATGTATACTATGATTGCATGGATTCTTATTTCACTCTAAATAACACCCTTAAATTTTTTAGCTTTAATATTATAACTAAATTTTTTAATTGTGAATTCTATTGCCATACTTTTAGATTTAGGTTCAAAAAGGATAATAGATTCTTACTTGACACTTTATTCATTATAACATATATTTGCTTCTGAAAGAAATCGTAGAATTTTTAATAATAATAATAATCACTTTAAAAATTGATTTATTTAATTTCTTTATTTTGTTTTAATTGGATTTCTAATCCCAAATATAAATTAGCTAAAAATAATCTATTTAAATAATATCTTAATAAGGTTAGTAATAATATTAATCTATTGAAGCATAATAATAATATTTTTAACACAATTAATAGTAGTATTAATATTTTTTCAAACCTAAATGATGATTTCAATATTTATAATAATTTACTTTTGATTAAAGGCCTATAAGGATAATTCTAGATTTTTTCCAGTTATTGTATTAGTCATTTACGGCATTAGTTTATAGATCTTTTAGTCCTTTAGATTATGGATCCTATAGTCATTATCTATTCTTTATTTTGTATCTTTACTCCTATCTCATTTATACATATACATGTATATAAATTTCATTTATATACATATATGTGTATCATTCCAACTATTTTCTTAGTTATTTTTCAGATAAAGGATTGGGCTAGATAGGGTGTTAGTTTTTCTTTGCAGGTACATAGGAATGTTGATTGTAGGATTGCTGATTGCAGCGAGGGACTCTTCTCAGTACATCTTTAGCTTCATTATGACGTCATATTCTCAGGAGGATTCTGTTAGTCCGTGAGATGATGGTTTTGATGACAACAACCTTAGAATAGATTATAAAATATAAATACTGACATTATAAGTTTAGATATATATATATATATGTATGTATGTATATGCAGGATTTAACCATGCAGGTACCAAGAATGAAGACTGCATAGTATAGAGATTCAAGATATCGAGATAGAAGACTTATGAGTATCAAGATTATCAAAAGTTCAAGATTTCAAGCATAAGTATTTTTATTAGGAATTTTTGTTAAAACTTGTAGAAAAGCACCGACATATTAAAATCCAATTTACTCGTGGAATGGAATCCATTTTTAGCCTGTTAAAGGGATGGAATCCTAAGTAGGATGGTACCTACGAAAATCTAGTGGAACATTATTTGTATCCACTAATTTTAATTCAAATGATTTTACAAAATTATCTTGTTTTCAAAATGATTTCAAAACTTTAATTTTAAAAACATCAAAACTCTCTATCCTAATTTTAAATAATTTTAGCCTCAAAATTATCTTTAATTTCAAAGTCAAATTACTCATGATTTTAAACTATTTGTTTAAATTATATATTTAACCTTTATACTTAGATTTAAATATAAAATTATAGTTAAAATCTATATATATTATTCTCTATATTTACTTATGAATTTTAACTATAGTCAAGTATATTTGTAAAGTTTAAAATAGTTTTAATATAAGATAAAGGTTATTTTCAAAGAAAATCAAATCACCAAAAATTGCTTTGGGATGTCGACATGCCTAGGTTAACCATGTCGACATGGTGTCAGTTGAATTCAACATTTAAATTTAAAAAAGTGTCTATTCGCCATAACTCTTCATGAATGGACATGGTTGTTGTTCTTCTATAAATAGGGGTTAGTTTCAACGAATTTTATATCAAATTTTCTGGTTTTTCACTCCTCTTCTTCTTCCACATTTCTTAATACATATTCTTACCATTACTCTATCGAAATCAACATTGAATCAAACTCGATTACTTCTAGTTTGATTCTCTATCACTATCTCTACAAGGTTCTCAGTGCTATTCAGAGTTATAGACTTCTTTGTAATCAATTAAGCGAGAAAAGGTGTGATTGTAGCCCTGGAAATCAATCAAGAGAGAAAAGGTACGATTGTAGCCTTGGTAAATCAATTGGGTAAACTTGTGGCCCGAAAATCAAGTATCTCTACCCAGAGGATAGAAATTCTGGAGGGTGTACCTCGTAGCCTTGAAACCGAGGGCGTAATTGTACAATTTCTTTCGAAAGGAAATCCGTACTTGTGTTGCGGGACAGGATGTAGGGTAACTCTGAACCGGTATAAAATCCGGTGTGTTCTTTCCTTTACTGCTTTTATTTTATTTCTGCATCTGTGCTTGTTTCTGTGATCATATCTATGTCTGTATATTGCATACATCGGTGTCTAAATTAACATAAACTGAAAAAGATTTAGTAATTCTTTATTAACACTATTCACCCCCCCTCTAGTGTTAATCCTAGCCTTAAGACCCGTAATCCGCATTTCTCACAATTGGTATCAGAGCAAGGTTTTCAAAGTTTCATAATCTGATTTTTGAAAAGTTTTTAAAATGGCTATATTTGTTAATACTAATTTAGAAGTATTCAAACCATCATTGTTTCCTGAGTTTGCATATAATCAATATTCAAATTCAAGTTGTCGACCAAGATTGTTTGATGTGCAGGAATCATGTTTTATGGGTATTGAGGAATCAATCCACAACGGACAAATTATGCAGATCAGATAGAACAAATGGATACTTGATAGTGGGTGTTCTAGACACATTACTGGCAATCCAAATATACTGAATGATATAATATACAAAAACGGAGGGCTGGTTAACTTTGGAGACAATTCAAAAGGATATGTGATTGGCATCGGCAAAGTCGGTAATTCTGAAACTCCTACTATTACTAATGTTTTGCTAGTTAAGAATCTGAAACATAATCTGCTAAGTATAAGTCAACTATGTGATAAAGGATATAAAATTAAATTTGAAAACGATAAGTGTCATACAGAAGATAATAAATTCAACCATTATATTTGAGGGAGTCGGGAAGAAGAATATTTATATTCTTAGTATGAAAGTTTCAAATGATAACCTGTGTCTGTTGGCAAATACAAGTGACCCTTGGATTTGGCATAAGAGATTTGGGTATTGGAATTTCAAACTCTTATCTAGACTGTCAAAACATAATCCAGTAAGAGGTCTCCCAAAAATGAATTTTAAAGTAGATAGTTTATGTGATGCTTTTCAATTACGAAAACTTAGAAAAATTTTCTTTAAGTTAAAAGATATGATTTCAACTTCAAAACCTCTTGAATTACATCATCTTGATTTATTTGGTCCATCTCAAATTCTATCATTAAATCATAGTAAATATGTCTTTGCAATTGTAGATGATTATTCTAGATTTACATGGACAATATTTTTGAAAGATATAAGTGATACTTTTGAATGTTTTAAGATATTTTCAAAAAGAATTCAAAATCAATTTTCTTTTAAAATTATAACTATTCGAAGTGATCACGGTGGTGAATTTGAAAATGAAAAGTTTGAGGAATTCTGCAATAAAAAGGGAATAACTCACAATTTTTCATTTTCGAGAACTCCACAACAAAACAGAGTAGTAGAACGTAAAAATAGGACGATTCAAGAGTGTGCGACAACTATGCTTACAGATAGTAATTTACCAAAGAATTTTTGGGCAGAAGCAGTTGCTACCACCTGTTATATTTTAAATTGAATTTTAATTAGACCTTTAACTGATAAGACATCTTATGAACTTCTTTATTCAAAGAAACCTAAGGTATCTTATTTCATAATTTTTGGAAGTGAATGCTTTATTTTAAATACAAAAGATAATTTAGATAAATTTGATCCTAAATCTGACAACGGTATCATTATCGGATATTCTAATAGAAGTAAAGCGTACAGAGTGTTTAATTTAAAACCAATTCCATTGAAGAAACAATGCATGTTTCATTTGATGAAAATTTCAAAATTTTTGAAAATGCAAATGATGAAGAGAATTTAATCACTCAAAATCAAGAATCAATTGAAACTAATAATGAAATTAATCATCCTAATTAAAGGACTAAACTTTTAAAAGATCATCCTATAGAAAATATTCTGGAAGGTATGCAATCTGTTGTTAAAACTAGAAATCAACTAAGTCAAATGAGTAATGTAGCTTTTATATCAACTATTGAACCCAAAAATCCAAAAGAAGCATCAACTGATGATTCATGGATTTTGGCTATGCAAGAAGAATTAAATCAATTTACTAGAAATGATGTTTGGGAACTTGTTCCTAGACCAGAAAATAAAACTATAATTGGAACTAAATGAGTTTATAAAAATAAAACGAATGAACAAGGAGAGGTAGTTAGAAATAAAGCTCGATTAATTGCTCAAGGTTATTGTCAAGAAGTAGGAATAAATTTTGATGAAACCTTTGCTCCCGTAGCAAGATTAGAAGCCATTAAGATTCCACTTGCTTTCGCAAATCATAATAATTTCAAATTATTTCAAATGAATGTTAAAAGTGCCTTTTTAAATGGATTTGTAAAAGAAGAAGTATATGTTGAACAACCACCATTTTTTGAAAATGATAAATTACCAAATCATGTTTACAAACTTAAGAAAGCATTATATGGTCTAAAACAAGCTCGTAGAGCCTAGTATGATAAACTAAGATCTTATTTATTGCAATCTTATTTTGAAATTGGTAAAGTAGATAATACTCTTTTTATTAAAAGAAATAAAAATGATATTCAACTAGTACAAGTTTACGTAGATGATATCATTTTTGGTTCAACTAATTTTGAAATGAATAAAGAATTTTCTAAAATAATGACAAAAGAGTTTGAGATGAGTCATATGGGTGAATTAAATTTCTTTTTAGGATTACAAATAAAACAATTAGATAATGGTATTTTTATTAGTCAAGAAAAATATGCTAAAGACCTAATTAGTAAATTTGGTTTGACTACTGCGAGTGGAAAACCCACTCCCATGGCAACCAATGAGTACCTTAGTAAAGAAGATCTCTCGAAAGATGTAGATCAAAAACTATATAGAGGAATGATTGGATCACTACTCTATATTACTGCCAGTAGACCTGATATCATGCATAGTGTTTGTCTATGTGCCAGATATCAATCCCAACCTAAAAAGACCCACTTAAAAGCCATAAAACGAATCATAAGATATGTTAAACACACATCTGATTATGGTTTATTCTACCCTAAAAATGATTCTTTTGACTTAATATCTTACTGCAATGCTGACTTTGCTGGTTGTAAATCAGACCGAAAAAGTACAAGTGGGACTTGTCACTTTTTGGGGCATTCTCTGATTTCTTGGCTTAGTAAAAAGCAAAACACAGTTTCTTTATCAACAACTGAAGCAGAATATATTTCTGCTGCTTTGGCTTGTTCTCAAGTAATATATATGCAACAAACCTTAAAAGATTTTGGTTTAAAATTTTCAAAATCATCAATTTATTGTGACAATACGAGTGCGGTAAATTTATCCAAAAATACTACTCAACATGCTCGAACTAAACATATTGATATCAGGCATCATTTTCTCAGAGATAATATAAGTAAGGAAGTAGTTACTCTCGATTATATCAATTCTGAGAATCAAATTGCTGATATCTTAACAAAACCCTTAATTAAATCAATATTTACTAAATTAAGAAGAGAATTAGGTATTTGTTCTATAACTGAAATATAAAATATAAATAACAAGTATAATTAATAATTAATATTAAAATAATTCAAAGTGTTAAAATATAAAAAAACCATGTCGACATCCCTCATATACCCATGTCGACATGCAACGTTTTTAAATTTTGAAATTTTCCCACCAAAATTCAAAATAATTGGTTATAAATTCTTCACATTTTCGAAATTTTATTCATCCTTTCTGTTATCTCCCTGTTCTTCTTTCTGAAATCAAATAATCAATGGCCTCCTCTTCCAAATCAAACATAAAATCAACCTTTTCATTCCCCTCTCCTGTGTCTGGTCCATTTCAACGTACTACTCTCGCTCATGTGATTAAAATAGAGGACTCTCTGAGGGATGCACTTCAGATGATGACTGAAATTCAAGTGACTCAACTTCGTATGGCAAAGGAACAAGAGAGGAAAGGCAAGATTCTTAGGAATTTTCAAAAATTCCTAATGGATAACCATGCCAATCCTATCTTGATTGATGAAGACTCTTCACTCAATCAAGAACAAAAGGCCAGCGAAGAAGAAGAAGAAGAACCCATGGAAGAAGAAGCGCAAGTGGAAGATGATGACCAAGTCGTGTGTGTTGGAGAAGTGTCTTTTGACAAAAATGGGAATCTTATCAAACAACGTGGAAATTTATGTTTCCACTATCCAAACTGTTCGACTCATAGATCTCCTATGTTTAAAAACACACAATAATTTCTTTTCTTTCTTCTCCATTGTTGTTTGTGTTTCTTTATGTTTTCTATACGCTCATGTATATACAACTTCATACGTAATAAATAACTTGTATTCTTATACGTGTTTTAACTATAAGTACTATCGTGAATTCTTAGTTAGGATAGTTAATTGTTTAGGACTATGTTTTAGTATTAGATTTAAGTGTTGATTACTTACGATAACACTATCATTATAATCACATGTCATAGAGTGTTAGTTTTAGGGGGTTTATATAGTTTGGAGTGAGTTTTTGTTGATGACAAATGGGGAGAAATATAAAATAGGGTAGTCGGGCATAAATTAAGGGGGAGTTATTAGTTTTAGGGGGAGTTATTAGGATAGAAATAAAATTTTATAAACAAAGGTTGTCATCATCAAAAAGGGGAAGATTGTTAGTCCGTGAGATGATGGTTTTGATGACAACAACCTTAGAATAGATTATAAAATATAAATACTGACATTATAAGTTTAGATATATATGTATATGCAGGATTTAACCATGCAGGTACCAAGAATGAAGACTGTACAGTATAGGGATTCAAGATACCGAGATAGAAGACTCATGAGTATCAAGATTATCAAAAGTTCAAGATTTCAAGCATAAGTATTTTTATTATGAATTTTTGTTAAAACTCGTAGAAAAGCACTGGCATCTTAAAATCCAATTTATTCGTGGAATGGAATCCACTTCGAGCCTGTTAAAGGGATGGAACCCTAAGTAGGATGGAACCTACGAAAATCTAGTGGAACATTGTTTTGTATCCACTAGTTTAATTCAAATGATTATACAAAATTATCTTGTTTTCAAAATGATTTCAAAACTTTCCTTTTAAAAACATCAAAACTTTCTATCCAGATTTTAAATAATTTTAGCCTCAAAATTATCTTTAATTTCAAAGTCAAATTACTCGTGTTTTTAAACTATCTGTTTAAATTATATATTTAACTTTTATACTTAGATTTAAATATAAAATTATAGTTAAAATCTATGTATATATTATTCTATATATTTACTTATGAATTTAAACTATAGTTAAGTATATTTGTAAAGTTTAAAATAGTTTTAATATAAGATAAATGTTATTTTCAAAGAAAATCAAATCACCAAAAATTGCTTTGGGATGTCGACATGCCTAGGGTAACCATGTCGACATGGTGTCAGTTGAATTCAAAATTTAAATTTCAAAATAAGTGTCTATTCGCCATAACTCTTCATGAATGGACATGGCTGTTGTTCTTCTATAAATAGGGGTTAGTTTCAACGAATTTTATATCAGATTTTCTGGTTTTTCACTCCTCTTCTTCTTCCACATTTCTTAATACATATTCTTACCATTACTCTGCCGAAATCAACATTGAATCAAACTCGATTACTTCTAGGTTGATTCTCTATCACTATCTCTACAAGGTTCTCAATGCTATTCAGAGTTATTGACTTCTTTATAATCTATTAAGCGAGAAAAGATGTGATTGTAGCCTTGGAAATCAATTAAGAGAGAAAAGGTGTGAATGTAGCCTTGGTAAATCAATTGGGTAAACTTGTGGCCCGGAAATCAAGTATCTCTACCCAGACGATAGAAATTCTGGAGGGTATGCTTGTTTCTGTGATCATATCTGTGTTTGTATATTGCATACATCAGTGTCTAAATTAACATAAACTCAAAAAGATTTAGTAATTCTTTATTAACACTATTCAACCCCTCTAGTGTTAATCCTAGCCTTAAGATCCGTAATCCACATTTCTCACAGATTCACTCTTCAGCTAGACGCTACTTCCAGTTTTGCCGAGTTTTCAGGGTGGAGCTGCTTCTAGGATCATCTGTAGTTTCACTTCAGTTTAGTCGCATTCTCATTACTTTCGAGTCAATAGCATGGAGTTTCCTTAATAGATGGTGCCGGCTTCTCGCATCATTGGCTTTAGGATATTCTTTTGTTTTTTCAAGTGCTTTTAACGCCTTAATATCGAACGGTAGCCATGCCGGAGTTCGATATTGGGGTGTAATGGACGGTGGCTTTGCCAGAGCTCATTATAAGGGTATTTGAAAAAAAATTTATTCTTGTATTTAGACTTGCTACCTGCCAGGCTTGTTGGCCGCGCCTTGCTTTGTGATATATATATATATATATATATATATATATATATATATATATATCATGTGTGCTCTCCTCTATTTAAAGAGGATACATTTTTCTTCAAAAAAATTAAAGAGTATACATATATTAATATAATATTATTGTATATGTTACATTATCTTGAATTGTTTAAGATAGTGTAAGTATATATTTATACATAAGAAATTTTTGAGATAAATAAGTAATTAAATTTCTTGAATTATATATGTTAATTAAAGGTTAATTAATACGTAATAATTTACGCATACATATATACAAAGATATATGTGTATAATGATGTGCACGTGAATGTGCATATTTTTACTTCCATATTTAATCGAATTTAATTAAATAAATGAGCATATATGTTACTTAAACAAGTTTAAATCAATATTTCAGTTATTTTCAAATCATCATTTATTCATCTTCATATAGGGGTCAAATGGTCATTTTTGTGCATATATTAATTTGAAAAAAATTTAATTGGACATTTTTATGTTATTATATAAGAATTTGGATTCAAATTAGAAGAGGATTCATGGAAAATATGCATGCACAAGAGAATACAAGTAAATGAAGATGGAAATAATTCATGTCATGCAATGTGGAGGACTCCACCTACCCACCTACCATGACTTCCTATTTGGAGCTAATGCACATACTAAGGAAGATATAAGTTACACGCATATGTAATGGTGGATTATGCTCATGCTAATGAAAACTTGGAGGCGGCACATCCTAAAGGGTATTTTGGGTAGTCTCCAAGAATATGATTAGGGTTTTAAGGCTTGTATAAATATCCCATATGTTCATGTAATTAGTCACTCCTCTCATAGTCTCTTAGCCTCCATGAAGCCTCCTTTTTATTTCGTTTAGTTTTAGGCTCAAAAGTAAACAAAAACTCTTTCTTTCTTTTCATGGCTACTTAGTAATTTTATTTTCTTATGTAATTTTCTTCTTACTGAAATTTTAATTCTTGCTCTTTTTTATTTACATGCATTTTCCTTTCATGTTAGTAGTGTTTATCTTTTTATTTATGCAAGTAAAATAGCTTTTAATTCATTTTAATTAGCTCTCTTTTTACTCAGCTTGCATTTTCGTGTTTTTATTTCATGTTGAATGCTACAATTTGTTGACATGATAACAAATATGAAAAGCAAAACCCCTTCAATTTAAGGGCAATGAAGCTCTCTTAATCATGTAGATTCAACATTTTGATCGTTTAAGTTCTCTTTTTGTGCTTATTCACCACACAGACCACTTCTACAACCATTCCATTCCTCCTTCACTTTAATTACACACTAAATCACTGCTGTCTTATTGCACCTCAACCAAAAACAACTTGTCATCACCATTCCTATAAAGTCTACCCACCACTACTTCTCTGGCTAACAAACACCAACAAACATCTCTGGCCATACTGACTTGCAACATCAACCTACACATACACATAACTCACTGCCACCAGTCAACGCTTCATCAACTTCAAACTGCACATCACCCCCCAGTCAAAACATCAACTTTCCTCAGCCACCACCGCTTACTACTTCTTCCACTATCACTGACCCATAGCCATCCATCAACAACCGTCATCAACATCAAACACAGCAACTCCTCCCCTCAATTCCGCAACCATACTTGATCAATTGCCGAGCAATCGAGACCACAGTTTTGTTGTTTTGAAATAGCGAAGTGGATTTATGAGATTTGGTTTTGGATTTGTGAATTGGGTTGAGGGACTTTTTTGATTTTTGGATTCGTGAGGATATCTAATTTGAGAAATAATTTACGAAGTGGATTTATGCGACAGATATTTCGTTGTTTTGAAATAGCGAAGTGGTGAAACTGTTCACTTGTTTGGGCTTGGTAAATATTTTGCTTTGTTTTAAACCCTTTTGGTTTTGCTTTATTAAAATCTCCTTTTGACTTATTTTATCTTCTTAGTTACTAAAAAAAAAGAAAAAAAATTTATTTTGTTTACACACACACACAAACACATAATTTTTAGGTTGAAGGAAATAAACAGGAATTGTTGTTATTTTTAATTACATTGTTGGTCACTTGCATTTTATAAAAAAAATTCAAAAACAAAAACTAAAATTTCATTCGTAATTGCATCGTTAAGTCACATTTAATTTATGTTTTGCATTTCATCTTAGAATTTGTTAATAATAACAGTTAGACATTTAACATAAGGATGTCACTAGCTCATCTAGGGCTTAATTATATATTGACAAGTTGTCATTTTTCAACAATTTAATTCTTTGTGTCTAGAATACGGCGGAGCAACAATCAGTTATAAATATTATGGTGATTCGTAAATATTATACTGATTATTTCTCTGAAGGTACTTAAACCTTCGGTTGCATTGCTACAGTGATTCGTGGTGCACCGATAAATCCTGTCTATTACCTGGCTGAGAACTATTTTGTTGAATTAAGACAGAGTGTGATTATACAATTATGCGTTAGGAGCTACTTAGAATAGATAATTTGTGATTAAGTCCCTGCATTTATTTAGTCGCATTAGTTTATGCATATTAAAAAAAAATTCAAAAGCCAAATGTAAAAAAATTGTAAATATTCCTTAAATTAGTCTTTAAATCCTTTCTTTTGAAATTTTTTCAATCAAAATCAAAAATCAAAAAAAAAAGAGAAAAACTTTTGAGTTACTATTTTTTTTAGAAAAATAAATCCAAAAAATATAAAACCTTTCCAAAAAAAAAAATGGAAATCCAAAAAACAAAACAAAAATCAAATTTCCCTTCTTTATGAATAATAATAAATTCCTTTTGGTAAATTAGTTTTCTCTTATAAAAAAATCCAAAAAATGACATCCTTGAAAATGTCCGAGTTTCCCTACTTACATGAATTTTACGATAGTTATGAGAATCAATATAATCCATACAATTTCACTCAAAATTCTTATGGATATTTTAATGACAACTATTATACAAACAATTTGTGTAACGCCCCGGAAATTTTCGACTTTCGAAAATTCAACATCGATACTCACTTTATCGACTGCCGAGAAATCGAAGGCCAAAAACCCGAAATGTTATGGTTTTAAGAAAAAGAATTTAAGAAAAGAGAAGAGAAAGATAAGAAGGTAGAAGATAGAGAGAAAAGAGAATAGAAAAAGATAGGGAAAAGAAAAATAGAGAATAGAACAGAAAGAAAATAGATCATTTTAAAATAGAAAGAAAAGAGAATAGAAAATAGAAAATAGAGAAAACATAGAACAGATAGAAAATAGAAAATAGGGAGAAGAGGGAAAAGAAAAATAGAAGATAGAACATTTTAAAATAGAAAGAAAAGAGAATAGAGAATAGAGAACATAGAACGGAACAGAAAACAACAGAACAACAACAGAATCTCACAATTCGCAGCGGAACAACATATAATAATAAATGAATAATCTTTAAACAAAGAACTATATCAGTTATTACATTACATCACATTTCATTACATCATCTCATCATATCATCAGAGTGTACAACAACATACAACAACAAACAGTGCAGCGGAAAAAGAATACTATATACTAATAATACGCCATGCCATCCATCTTGCCTCCAGCAACTCCTGAATATCCAGAATATCCTGATAAACCTAACTCTTGACTGCCCGTGTGGAAATTGGTGGGCACCCAGAGTTTAGGAAGGAAAACAATAAACTCCGAGTCAGTCATGTGACTGGTGTGAGAACTCAAAACAGTTTATTTATCTTTAAAATCAAAATAGAGGAATATTTTTAAAGTCAATTCGCAATGCTTTTAAAAATGAGACTACCATAAGGCCTCCCGCACACACACACAATGCAAACGCAGAATCGGAGGAGATTTCTCCTTATGATAGTCAAATGATACGCATTTAAAATAATATTTGATATTATTACTAGTGTATAGTGTAGAAAAATTCATTTCGAAAGTAGAATATAAATCTTAGCCAGCATAGACATTCCGAACTATGCCTACTATAGCTAACTATGTTCAATAGCAGGTTACCGCCACATTCCATAGCAGGTTATACAACTAAAACCGTACAAGTCACGTATTGTTTCTTTGGATTTCCAACGAATGATCAGGCCAAGGAACTTCCCATTGCCACATGAGAATGCCTCTGGATGGACATCCCCGAGAACCAAACCGGATCTCTACCAACACAAGGCCGGGTTACCCCAAACTGAGTAACAACTGACCGAATATGCCATCCCCTGGTCCTTTGGGACCTTTCAACCGAGCGCTCGTAATCAATTCACACAATCATAACAAAGTGTTTTCAACATGAGTAAGTATCTGGGCTCCATACCATGATACCACCCTTTTCCAGAAGGAAATGCACACATCCTAAAGGGCGCTACCCCTCATAACCTTGCCGCATCTTTCCTGTTTTGACCATTCACGGGGTGTGAGGCTCGACGAAGTCACGTCCACAAAAACATACTTTATACAAAAGTCATGCTTTGGGTCAACAAATGATCAACACAATGATCACAAGGATAGACGATCAAATAAATGATCCTATCACAAATAATCAACACAATGATCATTTACAGCATCACTCAGCATGTCACATTACCAAATTGGGAATATATCGCTGATAACATTCAACTACATAACCTCTGAGCTCGTACGTCTCAGAGAAGGGTGTTAAGCTAAAAGAATAAATTCTCCGCCACCAACAGAAATATATTTGAAAAAAATCGGCTTTATATCTCAATTTGTAATGTCAGGCATACAATCCATACAAGTCTGTTCCGGGCTCGAACAAAACCGAAGGCACTTCTTACGAAGCCCTTGTAATCCGGGTATTCACAATCCCGATCGAATTTCCCATCACTTAAGGAATCTCTATACCAGGAGCTACCCAGTGCAGAGACAATCGATAGGTCATCCTATCGCTTTCACAAATACTCGGTCTTCAACACCGATCTTCAATGCAATTCACAACGACGTATCACATATTCGGAATGGGTTATACGACCCCATGGTCCTTTCCCGGTTAACCCGAATAGTGAGCGCTTATTCAAAAATAAGTGTGGCATTCAAATTCAAACAAATCACATCAATTACCCATTCAAAGGGAAATATTGATAGTCGGTTATTGAACTATCAATGGATATGCACACATCACCAGTTTCCAAATAATTTTCCAAATTATTTCTTTTCCAAAATATCTTTACAAGATATAAAATTTTCACACTTCAAAAATAAATCAATATTCATTTTTAAACAAGTTCTACTTCCTTTTATAAATTCCTTAGTGAATTTATATTCCAAAATATTCATGCATATACGTTTTCAATTATTCATTTCAATTTATCTTCAAAAAGATAAATTCTCAAAATATTCACTTTATATTGGAAACATTTCCATACTTATTAAATAAGTAATTTACGAACCTATTTATTTTCAACACTTGAAAAATATTCAATATACTTAAATCGAGATTAAGTATATATTTCATTCTTTAAGGAAATCATTCTCTTAAACATATTTATTTGGGCCAAAACGAATGTTGCGTAAAACATCGTTACGACAACCCAAAATCACTAGTATAGGGATTCGAAATTAAAATAGATATATAAATCCCAATACTATACAAAACATTTCCTTTCGGAAATCATTTACTATAACAACAGTGTTATAGTCCACTATTTCCTTTTATTTCTCGAAAACGTCTATTTCAACAATGAATGTTGAAATCTATGGTTTCGAATCTCAACACATTTTAAAACATCATTAGATCGTTTTAATTCTATTTGAAATATCACATTCAAAACAATTTCTTTAACATATTATTCACTACTCAAAAACGTGAATATATTATGTTAACACATTTCATCATTTCTATATATTTTATTTCAAAGGATTATTCACTGTCAAAACGTGAATATAACTCCATAAATAGGTTTCATCAATTTTCTTATCAAAATAAGTCGTTTGCGAACTTATAAAACAACGTTTATAAATTCCATTTATAACTATTTATAACAACTTCCTTTATAAATCTCCTTTATTAACCTATTCGATTTATATTTCAATTTTAAACTA
This sequence comes from Allium cepa, assembly GCA_030765085.1. Classification (NCBI taxonomy): domain Eukaryota; kingdom Viridiplantae; phylum Streptophyta; class Magnoliopsida; order Asparagales; family Amaryllidaceae; genus Allium; species Allium cepa. The sequence goes on from CM060929.1 coordinate 34,808,114, forward strand.
AAGGTTCATATTATAAGTTAAATGCTTATAAAACGATTATTTTACAAAAATCGTTCCTTTGAACTTCATAATTATAAATCTTATAACTTATAAGATTCAATTATTTATCCAAAACCATTCTTTTAATGACTTTATAAATTTTATAAACCTACTGTTTATAAAATTCCATTTATAATCTCACCGTTTATAATTCTATAAATTTCATTCAATTATGAAATTCATTCACAATTCATTCTAACACTTATAAAAACTCGTTTTATAATGTCAATATTTCAATGTATAAATCCATTTATAAATCTCTTAATATAAATTAATGTATATTATTCTTTAAAACGTCTTCAAATTCCTTTAAAACTTCATCATTTTGATTTATAAAATAATCAAATTTTATAAATCCTATATTTAAACTTTTTCCAATAAATTCAAAAATCCCAATTTAAATTACTTTATAAGATCTTTAGTCCATATTTCTCAAAATCAACTTTTTAACTATATTTCTCAAAAATCATAATTTTTATAACTTTAAAAAATTATAACGTTTATTTATTTAAAATGGATCAATTCCAAAAAAAATATTTTATATTTTCAAAAATCACTTTAGAAATCATTTTAAAATCCCAAAATCTGGGTCCAATGATGCTACACACCAACTAGTCAATCACGACTACAACGATATCATATATCGATATGATAATCCATCAAATATCAAAATATCTGAAATCAAATAAAAACTATTGAGGAATCCAGTTGGATCCCTCCAACCTGTTTTTCCTGCATTCACAAACATTAGCACAATACCAATTTCGCTCCAGTACGAAATTATCGCGGTATATGGGATTTAAATATTATCCGCTTAATAACGGCGCAATAGGGTCTCATCCGCTAAACAAAAAATGCGGAAAATCAATAACTCCAATATATACATATGCCAATATATATATATATATATATTGCTATTATATATAATACCAATTTCACTGTTTATGAAATATTCGCGGTATATGTTTTTATTAAATAACATCCGCTTACTAACGGCGTATAATGTCTATTTTAACAATCAATAGATATCAATCAACATTCAAACATGGATTCAAATATTTTAAATCTAACTATTTAAAATAAAATCGAAACTGATTCGATTGAGTGAGAAGTTCTCACCTTGATTTCAATTTCGTTTTAGCGATTTATTTCGAATAAAATTAAACGGACGTTTAATTTTACCCAAAATTTTCACTAACTCCAAATGACTCCACTCCAACTCCATCGCGTAGTGCTCGTCTATACGATTCCAACGCAACTGGTTTCGCGCGTTTTCGACCTCGTATGAAAAAGTTATGCATTTATGAAGTTTATACACGACTTTATCTTAAACTAATTACACCAATTATTTAAAATTTATAACCTAACTTCATAATAACCGTTAGATCCAAGCCCATAGCATCAGGCCCGTGCGCATAACCCCTCCATCTTCTTCCCCAAGGTATTCACGCACGCGACAACTACAGATAACCAAACCCATTAGCAATAGATTAGGGTTTCGATTTGCAATCTCATTTCTCGACGAAACTCGATCAAACCACTTGCAATAGGAAGCCCCTTCCACCACCTATGCACGGCCCAAGAACGACCATGTGCGGCCCCCCATTTCGTCATGAAATGCGTGCGCAAGTCATGGAGGACGCGGCCATTTTGTCACCTCCACGCGACGCCAAACCTTATCATATCCGTATGGATTGAAAGATCTCGTCGTGCTCTTCCATTCTCTAGTTGAAACCTAAGGCTAATTGTTGATGGATTTGATGAAATTAAGAGAAGAACGACGACAATTTTCAGCCCTCCATTTGTAACTGGCGGCTAGGGTTTCATATGTATTATTATTATTTTTTTCTAAATTATGAAGGCAAGGGTCTCTATTTATAGAAGAAAATCGAACACTATTCATCCGGAAATTCCGAACTCCGATTTACGCGCCGTAACCAGCGTTTCTAAGGTTTACCCCGCGTTCCGGACACAATGGAACAGGTTTCGAAAGTTAATTCGGACATCTGTGCGAGATATGGCAACAAACGCTCAATTTGAATTAAACCGATTTAAGCGATTTTCTAGGCGTTTTAATTCGTACCGGACAAACGGTAAATCCAATTGACTTGAAATTTATAACCATACAATAATATCACATTACGGATCCGATGAAACTAGTTTCGTCGAAATCCGAGACTTTTTGAAAAATGGCTATTTTAACTCGCCAAATTAATATTAAAAACAATTCGATGCGTTTCGAGCTGCCACGATCAAACGATAGCTCCGATTGACACGAAAATTGAAATCCGGTAATAACTAACTATTACGGATCCAATGGAACTGGTTTCGTTCAATTCTGAGACTGTTCAAAAATTGACTATTTTCACTAGTCGATTTTAATATTAAAATATTCAATTTTCACAAATTAACTCTTAATTCGATTTTAAAAGTTCTAAAATATCATTCTAACTCCAATATGATAAAATTAAATTTTACAAATCATTTTCAATCATATTTAACTCAATTTTCAATTATTTCTATAATTTCACATATTAAATTATCGATTTAATTATTCAATTAAATCCAATAATTCAAAATAAAAATTTATTCGACTTAAAAATTCACTTATTAATATTTAAAATTAATTAAATATTCAAATTTTAATTAATAAAAATTCTGGGTCGTTACAATTTGAATATTGATTTTTTTTTTTCAAAATGAGGACCAACCCCAACTCTTGAAAAAAGCATCGAAACGATTTCGTCTTCACTTGAAATCTCTATACAAAATGATTAAAGGATAAATGATTTGTGTAATTCATACTTGTGCAATAACTCGAGTCAAGGATTTAAAAATAATAAGAAATTGAATTCACTTCAAAATTTAAATGATTTCGATTATAACCCATGCCAATTTAATTTCGAACTCCAAAATAAATTTCAAAATCAAAACGAAAGTGGAAAGAACTGTTTAAATGATTTTTGCAATCGGATTTATTTCAATGACGTCGAAATTTTTTGTTCTCAATAGGTTCAAATCGAAAATTCTCGAGTTAATAATTATAAATTCGATTTTGTTGAATAAATGGATGAAATTTGCAAAGATCACATAGGTTTATTGTTTGAAACATATATAAAACAATATGAAAAACAAAACCAAATCCCAACGTGTGACAAGTCAAAAATAATCCACCTTTTACCAAAATTGACGATTTTCAAACAACAATTTTTAAATTGAAAATTACAATCGTCATAAAGTTGTTGAAAATGTGGTAACTGAGTTGGATTTCAATTCTTTTGAGAGTGTGGAACTTGATTCGATCTTCCTTTTTGCCGATTTTGAAAAATTGAATACAACAACTTTGTATTTTTGAAATTGATATATGTAATGAAGTTGTTGATAATCCAACAAAGGAAGATGAATTTAATGAACGCGATTTCTTGGAACTTTTCGAAAATGAGTTGTTAAATTCTAAAAGGCCTGATTTAGATCACCATTTTAATTATGAAATCGATAATTCTGAAGAAGTTTTCAATGATAAGCTTGAATTTCAATTTGATTAAAATAAACTTGAACTTCAACCAAATGTTTTATCAACCCAAAATTTATCAAAAATAAAAAAGCTCACACGATTTTTAATAAAACGACATTCATTTTTCCAAATCAACATTCAACTTTGAAATCTTTTATGATTTGGTTTTCTATGCTTAAGCTATGTATTTCATACTTGACGAGACAAATGAATTGGTCTTTGGAAGAGCGCTTCATTTACTTTTTAACGGCTTATTTTCTGATATCTTGTAAATAATAATCTTTTTATTTTCATGAAAATATAGGTCATATTTTATTTTTATTTTATTTTCCTCCTTTCACTTGGGTTGACTGTGAGGACAAAGTCAAAATCAAGTGGAGGGTGAGTCTCATTTTCATTTTTTAGTTTTTATGGTTTATTTTTGCATTTTCATTCCAAAAAAAAATTCCAAAAAAAAAAACAAAAAAAATATTCCAAAACACATTTTCATTTTAGCATTTGAATTTATTTTTAAAGAAACAGTATAGGATAATTGTATGGTTTTGATTATTAAATTGAATTTCTGAACATTTATTTATCTTAACAAAAATAAAAAAGGTATGATTACAAGTAACGATGGTTTAACTAGTATATAGGAAGATTCATGGGCGATAATTATGAAGTATATCCTAATTGAAACTCTTTGTTTAAAAATGTGGTGGATTTAAAAGAAAAGGATATAATAATTTTTATCTTCTAAGTTAAATGGCGCTAAGATAATTTTGCATAACTCTCTTTTCAATATATATATATATATATATATATATATATATATATATATATATATATATATATAACAAAAACAAAAACAAAAAAACGTCCGCAAATGTGGCCTAGTGGTTGAGACACTTGCCTCCTGGTAAGCAGGTCGCAGGTTCGATTCTCAGGTTGCCCATTTAAGGGCTTACCATGTGCGTATGCTAAGATCAGCCTTCGGGTGCCCGCGGACCGGGTAGGCGCACTAGGGAGGGTTTTAACGGCTCTGGTCGGTTTCCCTCTTGAACAAATTCAAAAAAAAAAAAAAAAGAATTTTTTTGTTATATTTTTTTTTATTAACACTTAAATTCATGTGTTCATGCGCAAGTGTGTTCACTTGCCATGCTCTGTACCCTTCTCACGTAAGCCCGAAAAGTCCTGCAAGATCAGCATATTTGGCCTCAGTTTATCTGAGTTAGGTGTATGTATATAAAAATTCTTTCATTAATAATGCCTACAGTTGATAGGTGTTCACACTTGAGTATTCACTCTCCACGCTCTGTACTCCCCTCACGTAAGCCCGCAAGGCAGTGCATGAGTAATATATCTGGCCTTAGTTTTCTATGTTAGGAATATGTAAATATTATTAATATCAATAAAAATTTCAAAAATAAAGAGAGTAAGCAATTGAAATCCAAGCATTGTTTTGACTTGTTTGATTAGATTTGTTATTTAAAAGAAATGAAAATACCACTTTGAAAAACTTTCATAAGCAACTAAGGTTCCATTTCATAGTTGCACTATGGTATCCACCGAAGCAACTAGTCAAACTAGAGTCTATTTGTTATGGTAACTTGATTTTTATTGAAAATTTTGATGAGTCAAATGACTTAAATTTCTTGATAATGACCAGAACTTATATTTAACTTATTGTGTCAATCTAAAAGCAAATCCTTCATTTGTAAATATTTCATGTTGCATTAGGATTTTATTGGCAGTATCGGCTGAAAACCTTCACAAGACAACACTCGTCCTACAAGGGACACCTAGAGGTTTAACGACTTGTTGGATACGCTCAATGCAGTTGTGTTTCTTACTAAAACGGATTTATCTTAGTTTTTAGTTTATTCAAGGACGAATAAAAAGATAAGTGTGAGGCTATTTGATACGCACATGAATGCGCATATTTTTACTTTCATATTTAATCGAATTTAATTAAATAAATGAGCATATAAGGTATTTTAACATGTTTAAACAAATATTTCAATTATTTTCAAGTCATCATTTATTCATCTTCATATAAGGGAAAAACGGTTATTTTGTGCATACATTAGTTTGTGAAAATTTACTTGGACATTTTTATGTTATTTTACAGGAATTTGGATTCAAATTAGAAGAGGCTTCATGGAAAATATGAATGCACAAGAGAATACAAGCAAATTGAGATGGAAATAATTTATTTCATGCAACATGAATGACCCCACCTGCCCACCTACCATGACTCCCTATTAGGAGCTAATGCATATACTAATAAAGATTAAAGTTACATGCACATGTAATGGTGGATTATGTTCATGCTAATGAAAAGTTGGAGGCTACACTTCCTCAAGGGTATTTTTGGTAGTCCCTAAAAATATCATTAGGGTTTCAAGCCTTGTATAAATCCCCTGTATGTTCATGTAATTAGTCTCTCCTTTCTTAGTCTCTTAGCCTCCTTCTATCGAGCCTCCTCTTTAGTTAGTTTAGTTTTAGGATCAAAAATAAACAAAAGCACTTTCTTTCTTTTCATGGCTACTTAGCCATTTTCTTTTCTTATGTAATTTTATTCTTAATGCAATTTTAATTCTTGCTTTTTTTATTTACATTCTTTTTCCTTTCATGTTAGTAGTGTAGATCTTTTTATTTATGCAAGTAAAATAGCTTTTATTTCATTTAATCAGCTCTCTTTTTACTTAGCTTGCATTTTCTTGTTTTTATTTCATTTTGAATGCTACATTTGTTGACATGATAAAAAAATATAAGAAGCTAAACCCCTTCAGTTTAGGGGTAATGAAGCTCTTTTAATCATGTAGATTCAATATTTTTATCATTTATGTTCTCTTTTTGTGCTTGTTGGAAAGTTGCATGTCAAAGTATGTTTATTAATGAATTTGATAGTCTATGATGTTAATCACATATAGATTATACTTACTAAAATAAACACAATTTACATCATCATCATCTAACTAATTGATTTTGGTAAAGGAAGTGGATTTGGAATCAAAATTTGATGGTTTATATTTCTAACCAATACCTAATAGATCATGCTTAGAATAGATTTTATTTTCAAGTTCTTTGTCTTTTTTCATGGGAGTAAAAGTGATTTACTAGGTATGTCAGAGTTTGATGGTTTATATTAGGCTAATTAATAGCATAAATATTCCATACTTATGATAAACATATCAACTAAACTCCCTAATGACAAGATTATAATTTCATATATGTTGATTTATGTGATCATGAGAAGGAATACCTCTATATTGCCTTCCACTCTCATATTTTTATCCAGTTTCTTTTGTTAGTTTATTCACATTTTCATTTTTAGCTTAACAACACTCTCAAATTTGGTAAATTTGATTGAATAGAAATTTAAAAATACAAATAATTTCCTTCGGATCAACCCGTACTCACCACGTACTAACATTGTTCGTCATGTGCTTGCATTTAATTTTTATTTAAAATTTGATCGGCTATATTCTAATCCGGTAGGAAATTAGCCGTTTGAACGTATAACAATAAATATTATTGTACGCATATTCAATATAACTTTTTTAACTAAATAATATAAAATTAATTAAAATGTTAATTAATTAAGTTAATTAAATAAAATTTAATTAATAATGTTATATATAAGACTATTATATAAGTTAATTAAAATTATAATAGTTATATGATAGTTAAAACTTATATAAGATGAATGTGTAATAAAAGTTGGAAAAGTAAGAAACCTGTAACGATCTGCCATTTTAATCATCGAAAATCGACACCGAACACTATGTTCTAATGTCTCACATCCAATCGACAAAAGGGCAGATTGTTAGGCTAAATAAAAGAAAAGAAACGAGAACGAAGAAAAACAAAACCTCACAATGGAATCAACAACATATAATATTACAAAGACAGTAGAAAATGTGTCTTTAAAAAAATACAAAGTATATCAGTGTTAAAACAAACCTTATCAGCAGACTGTTATAAAGTCCTGACCTTACAAATGATGATGGGTATACTGTATAATACAACGAAAAATAAAATACTATAATAGGTGAATCTTCAGCTTCCCTCCATGATTTCCATAACAACAAAGGCAACTATGAAAATACTTGGTCTGACTTGAGCATTATAGATAAATAATACCTGAATCAGTCTGGAAATATCAGCGTGAGATAACTCGAATAATGCGGAACTTATATAAAAATTCTACGAGACCACATTGCTAACGTGGAACGGGTTTTTTTACCTTATAATAATAACATCCATATAGGCAAGAGCAGAAACAAATATCAGGGAAAAAATCCAAATATGATTGAGCATAAGTAGTATTAAACCAGACTTGAAAGAATGAAAATAAACCGAGTAAAATCCAAACTGGACAGAATGGATAGAACAAGGGAAAACAACCCAACTTGATAGAGTAGACTAAATAAGGTAACAGTCCAAACTCGATAGAATGGGCTAAATAAAGTAGCAATCCAAACTTGTTAGAATGGGCTAATTAAAGTAATAGTCCAAACTTGATTGAATGGGCTAAATAAAGTAACAGTCCAAACTCGATAGAATGGGCTAAATAAAGTAATAATCCAAACTCGATAGAATGGGCTAAATAAACACTTAAATGACGTGATGTGGAGTTGGCTCCACTCATGGCAATTTAAAGCCAAAACAGATTCAGTACGAATCAAATAAGGAACGAAATTTTTTCAACAAATGACTAGGAAGGTGCACCCCCCATGAAGTATACCTTTAGTAATATACTTCTAAAAAGCTCATTTACTCTATGATACTTCTCAGACAATACCAAGCTAGACCTCGCCAGACCTTACAGAGTATCCGAATATTTCCACATCTAAGTGCACAACCAAATCCAAACTAGATGAGATGTGAAAATACCTTAATGGGAGCAACCCCACATAGCTTGGCTTCCTCTCACGCTTTTGATTTAGTCATTTCTGATAAAGGATAGCAACGCTCAATGGAGCAATAAATCGTCTTAGAACGACGATAATGACGTACCTAAAGTAACCGATAGCCAAGATACCAACTATCGAGGATATAAAATGATCGTATATGGAAATTAAGTCTTGTACACTTTTTCACCACTCAATGAATTCAAACTTGTTTTTTCTTGGTTCACAATAATACGGAAAAAGTCATGCTAGTGTTACCTCAAAGTCATGGCCAACAATTATTCTTACCTTTTGAAATAGCGACAAGTTTTACTTTTTCGATGTTTAGTACTAATTATACAAATAAATCGTTTCCATATAAGTGATTTGCTTTACAGAAATAATTTATTTCCATAAATGAATCAAACCTTTTCTTTTAAAAATGAACCAAACTAGTTTCTTGATTTTCGTATTGGTAAAACACTATTAGAATTTGTTCCTGATTGTTAAAATGTTAAGAGAATAATTTTTCCAAGTGCGCAACCCCGAAGGCCTAAACCAACATCAGATTGAACTCCCAGAAGATTATCTAACTTAACATCCCAATAGTCAAGTTCCAATTCCTTTTATAACTTTAAAAACAATATTAATTATCCCGAAAGATAATTAATCACATTTAAAATCCCTTTAAATAAACAATTCATAATCTATAATAAAATAGATAATTATTCCCAAACACTTTTATAGCATTGGTAAATTAACTATAAAATCCACATTAAATCAGTTTATTAACATTAAATAAATTTATTAAAGCAATTTTTATTATATTAGTTAATTTATTTTAATCATCTTTATTAAATCAATCAATAAAAACAATTTATTAAATTCAAGTAGTCATTAATTAAATGAATAATCAATCTCAAACATCATTAATTAAATGATAAGTAATTTTAACTTCCATTAATTAAAGCAATTAATTAAGTTCAAAATAATCATAAATTAATCAAATTAATTAAATCCAAACTTCATTAGTCAAATTAATTAAAACATCATTTGTTAAAACGATTTATTTAATTATAAAATATCCTTAATTTGAATGGTTTAACTAAAATCCAAATATCATTAGTTAAAACAATTAATTAAATTCAAAATAATCATAAATTAAAATGATTGGTAAAATTTAGACAACATTACTTAATATAATTTATTACTTTTAAATATCATTGATTAAAATGATTATTAATTTCAATAATCATAAATTAAGTAATTAATTAATCTCCCTTGTCATTAATTAAAATAAATAATAAATTAAACTCAACTAATCATTAGTTAAAACATTAACTATGTATAAAACATTGTTAACAAAATTGATTAATTCGATCTAAAGATAAACCAATTTTAATCATCATTTATTAAATTGTTTAATTAATCTCAAATTAATTAATTTAAAAGAAAAATTAATTTAAATTATCGTTAATCAAAATGATTAAATAAATTTTCATTATTCTTTATAGCGATAAACACGCTCAAGTTCATACGATAGGGTTTTCGGGATGAAGTTTAGTAAACGACTGTATAGCGAAAATCACTATAATGACATTTAATCTATTAAATGGGTTATCGAAAATTTATCTGAATTGGCTATTAATATAACAACATATGGATGTAAATAAATAACATATTAAGAAACCTCTTTGGCTCTTTCTACAGATATTTCCTGCAAAACAATGGTTATGGATAATATATACGCAATCATATGGGTATATAACGATCAATTTAATATATCATCCATTTTCCAATCGAAAATGCAACCAAACATGAATTCAAATAATTTAACTAACATCCAAACAATCAATAAATATTAATAACATTATTAATATAATATGTAAAATTAAATGCGAGTCAAACTCACATTGATTTTCGTTTCCACCAAAACGGACCGATTTCTGACTAAAACCGAATGACCGCTCGATTTTAGCCAAAATTTTCACTCGCTCCAAATCTAACCAAACAAACTCCATCGCAAAGCCCTTGATGACACGAGTCCAATGCAACAAACTACCTTTGAATCCGACCTCATACGAAGGAGTTATGCAAATTATAAGATATCGACATATTAAAATTAAAATTTTAAAATTAAACAAATTTGCAAATATTACACTTATACCCCTCTCCCAATCTTCATCTTCTTCCTCCGATCAAAAAAAAGATATGTACAGACAAACCCAAAGGCGTGTGCACCATATCCTACTGACTCGAAGCAATAAACGATGAAATTGAAATCTGTCTTCGCCAGCGAGTTTCTCTCGGCGAACTCGACCGAATGTCTTCACCACGAAAACTCCACCTATCACAAAAAAATTGCGACTACACCACCTCCACTACAAGCCTACGACCACATGCAACCCAAAATTACGTCGATCCACTCAAAAACAAGGTACAATTGCTAACTTCGATGCTCAATCCAAAAGCAATCTCTAATTATCGAATCGATGACCACAATTGCCAAAAAAGCTAATCTTAGTTCTAAACCCAAATACGATCATCAGCCAGAACATGAATGCGAGCTAAAACATAGGTATAGGGTGGAAGCTTACCGCCGTACGAGGCTAATGAATCAAGAATTAAGATTTTTAGATGTGTAAATATTTTGCTACTGATTTTTGAATTCTTGAATTTAAAGAAGAGGCTCCGTTGTTTACAGAAGGAAGGACAAAGGCAGCGAGGACAATGCAGGAAATATGGAAAAATGTTTGTGGGCTAATGTTAAGCGTTAAGTTATGTTGATTTTAATTTTAAATTATTAAGCAGATATATTCGAAAATTTCGAACTCCAAACGAGGCATGCCGCTGGGCGTTCCTAATGTTTTACCCCTATTTTGAATATAGTGAAAGTTAATTCGAGACCTAATTCGATCATACGTGGAAGATAAGTTTTTGGACCTAGTTATTATATTAAATTTTCAATATTAATTTTAACGCGTTTCGATCTCGCACGACCGAACGATACGTCTGATCGCTATAAATTCGACGACATAATATAATTCACTATTATGGATCCAATGAAACTGGTTTCATCGAAATCCAAGATTGTGCCCCGGAAGGCTAATTTCGCAGATTTAAATATTTAATTATTGATATTTAATTTCTATTTATTTATATTTGTATACAAATTCACAAACTGAATTCACTAATAATATTTATAAATTAAAAGAAGTTAAATAAAATTATTAAATCCATTTAATTAATATTTAATTCACAATTCAAATATTAAATTATTCCCTATATTTGAATTATAAATTATTAAACTCCAAAATTCAATTATTTTAAACATTTATTAAATTTATTTCCAAAACTAATTAGCTGGAATAGATTTGAAAGTTTCTAAGTCTTTAAATTCATTTACCTATACCAACTAATTCTCTTCTATTCATTTATTACAAGATATAAGCCAAAAAATCAAATTTTAGTTGTCAAAAATTTTCCAAAATTTCTTAAAAATTTTCTAACTCTTAAAATTTTTGAAAAATTTCGCCAGCGTCTCCTTTGCACGGCTCGATCGATACAAATACAAATCGCCTCTACGGGCCCAAACCCATCAAAGAAAACATAATCCAAGTGGCCTTCCATATTTGGGGCATAAAATCATCAATTAATTCAAATTTTCTAAATTTGTTACGTACCTTTTTGCATTTGATTTATAATTGACAAGAAATTTATTCTCTTCTATGCAAATTCAGGTGCACAAGAATCAAATAGCAATCTCTTGCATACCTGTACTTATGACATCTAATAAAAAATCAAGCTGACAAAAGCAAATGTGAAGTAACTCTTCATGCAAGAACTAGCATGATATAAATCTACATGCAATCAATAATCCATATCTCAATAATATGCAACAAAATACAGAAAACATTCTGTAATAGGTGTTATGCATCCAATTATTTCAAATGATAATTTATATTTAAGTACCAGTGTTTTTCAATCAAAGATTTATTTTCAAATTTCTCAGACGAGAAAAATCAGTGCTCAAAATCAAAATAACATAGAGGGATCCCTCCAAATAAAATGATGGTGAAACTCTAGAACCAAAACAACATGGAGCATCCAGTAGTATTCCGGTTCCTCCAAAAACAACAACTAGAGCGAATAAATATCTTTCCCTTTCTAAAATTTCAAAAATCACCTTTTTTAAAATCACCAGGCTTTAAGTCCTAATAACAACGATTCGAAATCCTTTGTCTTGATATTTAAACTTTATAGGCAATGATATATGAAATTACACGGCCAATCGATCCAATCAATTAAATCCAATCAATCAAATTTCGTGAGGAAATAAATTAACACTAGTAGTCATCAAATTCAAGGGAGAACTTTTCACTTAACATTGTTTGGAAATGTCAAATAACTAACACACAAATTTTGATATAAATTCAGAACTTCCTTAATTATCCAAAAATGTAGATAATTATCTAAGTGTACCATTTTGCTCATTAGCCTTTGGTTATTGCTTAGAAGATTATCCAAACTCAATTGGACAAAATGGAAAGTTATACTACATATTTTACTAGTTTTCTTAATTATACTAATTTCTAATTCACTTATATTTCCACTTAGTATTTTCTTCAATACTAAAATTGTTTATGAGTTATCTCATAATTTCTCACCCTATTTTAAGAATATCTTATAAAGTTATTTCTTTATAGATCATCAAATCATAACTTATTCCACTTTATGTGGTTATATAATATTTTTTCATATCTTGAGAATACATATGAATTTCATTTTACCTTTTCAAAGATCGAAATGGATATCAAATCAAATTATGGTTTCTTAAAACCGAGTCAAACTATTAAACCCTTCTATTTAGAGTGCTAAAATGAATAATATTTATGGGTTGACCTAATCAACAAGTAGTTCATACTACTTAGATGTTTTAAACAGTTATATGGTTTTAATGAAAACAATGTTTATCAAAACTTTCTCATCTAATTTAACCCTATTTAAACCTATGTTTGATTATCTCATATCTTCTCTAAATGAAAAATCTTATTCATCAACACAATGTCCTATTACTAATACCCTTTATATTTCAAAACAATTCCCGTTTAAGGGAACTTGAAATTAGATACCTGGTTTTTATTTGTAAAATTTACTTTTGAAAGCATACTTCATTATATATAATAACTTCTATTTTTTAACCATTAAAAACTTTCAAAAGTATAACTATTTCATTTCGCAAAAATTCCTTTGAAAATATTTTTTCAAAAATTCCTAGATTTTGATACAAAATCATTTTAAACCTATTTTTCAAACTAAATTTATATAAAACTTTCTTTTCATAAAAAATAATTTTATAATATAATAATCTTCTTTATTATAATAGGATTATTTTCAATATTTATTATCTAAATATCTTATTCCACTATTTAGATTATATTACAACTTTTTATAAGATTAATGATTAACTCACCATTATTAAATGGTGAATTCTTACTTTAACCATATTCTTCGAATACCTTATAGTCAAATTGTGAAAATCAATTCACAAAGGGTTCATTTTAAATCAAAGCTATAAATGCTCCTAACTAAATCGTGCACAACTTAACAATTAACAAGCGATAGCTAATGCTTTTAAATCAAGCATAACCAAACAAACAATAGTGGTAATAAATAAATATTATCACATTTAAACCAACATACTATATGACTATGTAGAGTTTGAAAATTATCCCTTTATATATGTAAAATATAATCCTAAGCAAAATATTTAATTTTTCAAATTTTCAAAAATTTCAATACTATGTCTGTTGGCCTTGGTCAAGCGTTTAGAAACCCCTATCGATACTCTATCGTCCCACGTCTCGACCTTAATTGTAAAAACTCAACAGATCAATTAACATAATATGTTTTATAACATTAACTAATACGCTCTCGAGTATATAATACTCTCAAACTCATTCTAGGGGGTCGCTTACCCTATCTCTAATGAGCCAAACCCTACCAAAGCAAATATTCTCGTTTAACCTTACGCTCTGATACCTTGCTATAACGATCCGCCATTTTGACCATCGAAAGTCAACACTGAACACTGTGTTCCAATGTCACGCATCCAATCGAAAAAAGGACAGATTGTTAGGGTAAATAAAAGAAAAGAACGAAGAACAGAGAAAAACTGAATCTCACAACGAAATTGACAACATATAATATAACAAAGACAGTAGAAATTGTCTCTTTAAAAAATACAAAGTATATCAAAGTTAAAACAAACCTTATCAGCTAGACAGTAATAAAATCTCGACCTTACAAAAGCCGATAGGTATACTATATAATACAACGGAAAATAAAATACTACGATAGGTGAATCTTCAGCTCTCCTCCATGATTTCCATAACACCAAAGCAACCCAAGAAAATACTCGGTCTAACCCGAGCATTAGAAATAAATAACACCCTGATCGGTCTGGAAATACCAGTGTGTGTGTAACATCCCAGAATTTGTAAATTTAAATTCAGAAACTTATTTGATCTTTTGAAATTTAAATTGAAAAGTAACAAAAATAGATAAAATATATATACATAGTTAAAATTCAAACAACATGTTAATAAATTATGAAGATTGTAAAGTAGAACCTAGAAATAAATTAGCTAACTACAAACAACATATTACAATAGAACTTCCTTCACATCACAAGAAAGAAGATAATACTCAACTATGAAACAAGTATGAATGAGACAAGTAAACAATATATATAAATGTCTTGAAAAACCAGACAGCATTTGTTGTAAGTATCAAAGAAGCATTGCATTATATGCCTTCATTTAATGCTTTCATTAAATGTTATTTACTCTTCAGCATGTACAAGATCCCATCAGCTGAATTAAAAAGCATGGGTTTAGTCAACAAATAAAGAAAAAAGATATAATCTAATTTAAAGAACTGTTGCACCAGTAAACTGCACACCTTCTTGTATACCCTCTCCTTTATATACATGAACATCAGTTTTAGTTCATTCGTTCAACAAATCTTAGCAAAGAACAGAAATAAAAAAGAAAAGAACATCATCACTTTATATTCAAGTTGAAAGTAATTTACTGAAGAAAGAAAAAGAGAGAAGATCAACTGCAGATTTTCAAGACAAGTAAAAGTGCTCACTGTTTTAAAAATTTCAGGTGAGTAAAAACTTCTGTTTCTTCCAATCTTTTTGACTGCTGTGTGGATGTTTAAATAATATAGGGAAGTAAAACTTTGGTTTGCATCTTGTATATATGAACGAATGTTTGGTTGTTCATGTTTATTTTACTAAAAAAAAAATTTAAATCTGTTAAACCCTTTTCCTTCCCCTCTATTTCTATTTGATCCATGTAATAAACTCTGGTTAGTTATGCATGATGTTTTAGTTAACAAGTTGGGGTCTTTTTTTAAACTTACACCATGTTCCAGTGACAAATCAAAACAAGTTTTGTAATTTTCTTTACTGGAAACAGAATCATTTTTAAGTATCAGGTTTAACAAGTAAACTATACCCAAGTTTTAAAACTCTTTACTTCATACAAATGATTTTTTTTTAAAAATTGGGATTTTATACAAAATGAGTTGCCTAAACTTAATTTATGATCTAGCAAACTGTTTCAAGCTCGAAAATGAAGAACCCGACTCTTGAACACTCAGCTTACAGTAACAACAGATCATATGATAAATTCAAGAATTTTAATTTAATGATTTGATTATATAGCTTGAATCAACATTCAAAAACAAGATTTTTAAAACAAAAATGATAATTTTTAATGGAATGTTTAATGTGCAGTTCACAGTTGAACAAAATTTCCATTTTGATCACTTCTTAAAGATCGAACAAATTTTAAATGCTAAAACTTTGTTTGAAGCTAGTATGATCGACAATGATCTCGAGAAAATTATCAAAGAATATTTTTATTGCATAGATTTGAAGTACGAGTTCGAATTAGGGTTTTAGTCAAGCTTTTGCACACGGTGGTTGATGTGATGAGTTCGTCATCTAGAAGCGATCGAGTCGCTCGAGATCGAGGGAGATGATGGCTTGGGGTGTGGACGTGGTATGGCCGAAGTCGCGAATTTTCTGGTGGACTGTGCGAGAAGGACAAGGCGTTTAGGCTGGTGGGTTTCGAGTTACAGTTCAACGAAATAGTGAATTTTCGATTTCGAGTTTGTTTGGTTGAACCGAAGTTCGATTGGCGTTGGCATGGAATTTTCGACCTGCCGATGATCGCGATGATCATCTGAGTCGCGGCGAACCACCGTGCACGTGCACGGTGGTGTTGGTGTTTACAGATTTGGGTATCAGTGAGTTTGCCATGGGAAACTCGAGTTGAACTCGAGAAATTTCACGTTTTGCCTCAGGATTAAACTCACGTACGCGAGTATACTGGGCTATATTAGTTTAGGTATTTAAACTGAAGAAAAGGGAGAAAGAGGAAGAAGAAGGAACAGATGCGAGGGGAGGAGAGAAAGATCTCGGGGAAGAAACGTGAAGGACCCGAGGTTGACTCGAGTGAAACCTGGGTTTTACTCGGGGTGTTTTAAAAAAAATGAGTTAAGCCCAAATTTATAAAGTTTAAAATGTTAAATTGAACCATGTTGAATAATTTTAAGTTGAAAATTTCTTTAAGTTATCGTCTAAGTAGGCATATATATATATCAATGGTTATAAAACCTTGATTGATATTTAAATTAAGTAATTTAATTTAAAACAAGAATTAAAGTTAATTTACATTAAAACTCTCAATGTAACAATAAATTGATTTTTAAAGTATAAAGAAGATTTAAAATGATAATTAAGGTAAATAATTTTTATTAATCAACAATTTTAAAAAGAAATTAAGAATGACATACAATTTGAAATTTAAATTTATTGATAAACAATTAAGTGTTCAAATTAAATTTGTAAATTAAGAATTTGTTATCCAGATAAATTAAAGTCGACAAAATCAAATTTAGCAGTTAATTAAATTACTAATTATGAAACAATAAATCGAGTAAATCAAGATTTAATTTATTTATCCGAATTTTAATCATTGATTTTAAACATCATTACAAATAATTATGTGGTAAATTTATTTAAACCACATTGGAAAATAATTAACTATTGTTGTGCACTATATTGATATTTCTGTTCTGTTTATGATACCGTGTGATGTAAATTGCCATGTGCTGCACTGTGATTGTGGTTTGTTCTATATTGATGTGAAAACTGTGGTGCCCGTAAAACGGCATTTAAACTTCGACGCAATAGGGAATCAGATTTCGGTTAATTATCCGAAACCCACATCGAACCTGTAAATTTTTGTGAATGACATCCACATGTTTTTAATTGACGCTCACTATTCGGTTTAGCCGGGAAAGGACCTTTGTGTCATATAAACCATTCCGAATAAGTGATACGACGAAATGGATGAGCATTTGAAGACCGGTGGTGAAGACCGGGTATCTTCGAGAACGATAGGACAACCTGTTGAATGACTCTGCACTGAGTTGCTCCGTATAGAGTTCTCCATATGTGATGGGGAATCCGATCGGATTGTGGACGTCCGGATTGCAAGAACTTCTTCGGAAGTGCCTTAGGTTCTGTTTGAACCAAGAAAAGACTTGTATGGATTGCATGTCTGACATTACATTTGAGATATAAAGCAGATTTCTTTCAAATACATTTCTGTTGGTGGCGGTGAATTTATTCTCTTAGCTTAACACCCTTCTCTGAGACGTACGAGCTCAGAGGTTATGTAGTTGAAGGTTATCAGTAATATATTCCCAACTGGGTAATGTGGCATGCTGAGTGCTGTTGATCATTTGTTGATCAAAGCACGGCTTTGTGAAAAGCGTAGCTTTGTGGACGAGACTTCGTTGAACCTCACAACCCGATAATGGTCGAAACAGGAAAGATGCATCAAGGTTATTGGGGGTAGCGCCCCTTAGGGTGTGTGCTTTTCCTTCTGGATAGAAGTGGTATCATGGTATGGAGCACAGATACTTAACTTATGTGGATATCGCAGATATATATATATATATATATATATATATTACTTTGTGATTTGTTGCTGGGGACCTGGATAAAGGTTGGTTACAACCGGGGGATGGCATACTCGTGTTAGTAGTTACCCAGTTAGAGGTAACCCGGTCTTGTGTTGGCAGAGATCTGGTTAGGTTCTCGGGTCGTCCCTCCAGAGGCATACCCATGTGGCCCAGGAAGTTCCTTAGCCTGACCATCGTTAGAAATCCAGTTCCCAATACGAAACCCTATACGGTTTTAGTTGTTGAACCTGTCATTTACTTATGGTGGAACCCCACTGTTTAGATGGTAGCTATAGTAGGCATACGATAATGGTCGTATGTTGGCTAAGATTTATATTATACTTTCGAAATGTTTTCTACACTAGGCACTAGTAATAGTATCAAAGAAATTTCCCCGTACCAAGCATATTTTCCTATCATAAGAAGAAATCTCCTCCAATTCTGCGATTGCATTGTGTGTGTGGCGGGAGGTCTTATGGTAGTTCCATTTTTTAAAAGCATACCGAAAATTCTTTTATAAATTTAGTTTCTTTAAAATGCAACTGTTTTTTTGTTTACTCATACCAGTCCCATGACTAACTTGGAGTTTATTATTTCTTTCCCTAAACTTTGGGTGCCCATAATTTCTACACGGGCAGCCTAATAGCAGGTTTTCCGTATTCTGGAGTTAGCAGTATTTTGGAGCTTTTGCTTTGGAGATATCTTAGGAGCTTTTGGAGATCTCAGGTGTTTAACTTTTGGGAGTTCGTTATCACTTCTTTCATTTGAAGACTTTTTGGATATATGATCATTGTTGTATTATTATGATGTTGTATTTGGAGTTATGGTGTATGTATTAAAAATACTCTGATGTGGTAATGGATATTATACTATTGTATCTGTGTTATATGCATGATATTCATTCTATTCCGCTATTTTATATTCATCTGATGTTGTTATAAGCTCCATCCGAACTGAAATTTGATGTTTGAAACTCTTGCAGTTGAATACAAGTGAGGTATTTGATGTCGACTTTTGAACGCTGAATTTTGGGTCGTGACAAATTGGTATCAGCGCTGAAGGTTGAGTAAGAGCTTTAGCCACGGAGTATAACACATTAGATGGCTCATTAGAGATAGGGTGAAGTATACCCTAGAATGAGTATAACCAAGACTGAAACTCTAAATTTTCTTAGTCTATTTCTTTTTACTGCTGATATTCCTTAAGATATTTCGTCCGTATATCTAATTCAATTTTCTTACTAATTTCATATAGTAAGAATGAGCGGACGCAGAGGAAGAGCTAGGGGTCAAGGGAATGCAGCAGTTAATCAAATTCCTCCAGCAGCAGAAGCAGCAATAGGTATCCAACAGCAGCCGAATCTGGCTGACTTGTATAAAAATTTCTCAAAGCTTGGTGGTAAACCGTTCACCGTCAAGGAGTCAATTGTTGAGGCTCAAGCATGGGTAAGATCATGTGAGAAATTTTTTAAAGGGCTAAAGCTGCAAGACGAGCAGATGAGACTTATAACTTCTTAGAAACTCCAAGAAGAAGCCTCAGCCTGGTGGGAAACAGTCATTATAGATGAACCAGAGGAAAAGTTTACTTGGAATCAATTTAAGGAGGTGTTTGAAAAACATTATATGCCGTCGGCAGGAATTTCCAGAATTTATCAAGAATTTTTGGATTTAAAGCAAGAAAGCTTGTCATTTGAAGAGTATTTAATAAGTTCAACGAACTATCCCGTTTTGGTCCGGAATTGTTAAATGCGCCTCTTAAGAAAAATGAAAGATTTATCCGTGGGATGAACCAGAAGTATCACGAAAGGATGACATCACATGTCAAAGAATCTTTTTCTAATCTTATTGATATGGGATATAGGTATGCCACACTGGATATGCAGGAGATTCCAAGGGAAGGAGGAAATTCAAATAATCAGAATTGGAAGAAAAGGAAGTTTAGGGGCAAGAGGCCACAACAAAACAAGGATAAGAAGAGCAGTCAAGAAAATTCGGCTAGGAACATAACTTGTTACAATTGCCAAGAGAAGGGCCATTATTCAAACAACTGCAAAAACCCGAAGAAGCAAGTTAAGAAGGAACAACCTGTGAGGAATAATCAAGGAGCTAAAGAATGCTATAATTGTCACAAGCTTGGACATTTTATTAAAGATTGCCCGGCAATGAAGCAAGCACAGGTGGAAAATGTTTATGCGATAAAGAAAGACCCTTCAACTTCAAAAGAAGATAAAGGAAAAGGTGTTCTGGAAGGTAACCTTACTATTTATGATAGAACTGTTAGAGTTTTATTTGACACGGGAGCTTCACATAGCTTTATCTCCCAACAAACCGTAAGTGAATTAGAACTTAAAACTGAATTTGTTGACGACCCTATTTGCGTGAAAAATCTGGTTGGAGGTCTCACAAATCTTTGTTTATATTGTAAGAAATTTCCTATTTCATATGCTCGCTATCAATTTCCTATCAACCTTTATATCCTCGGATTTAATGAATTTCAAATCTTACTCGGAATGATCTGGTTATCGAGATATGAAGCTAAATTGGATTGTAATAATCGGACAGTTTTAGTCAAAACAAGCCTTGGAAATTTTATTGAAATCTCTTGTGAGGATCCGAGTCCAAAAAGAGATAGATTGATGTATACTTTGGGATATCCTGAAACCATTTTGCAGTCTATACCTGTTGTTCAGGAATTTTCCGACGTATTTGAAGAAGTAAATTCCTTACCTCCAAGAAATAAATTTCCGGATTGACTTAGTACCCAATGCCCGTCCTGTTGTTCACGCAAGTCGCAGGATGGCACCTAGGGAAAGAATTGAATTAGTCAATCAATCTCGTGATTTGCTAAAGAAATGATTGATTCGCTCTAGTGTTTCTGAATGGGGTTCAGCTGCCGTATTTGTGGCTAAATCGGACGGATCTTTGAGATTGTGTGTAGATTACAGCGATCTCAATAAACAAACTGTCAAAAACAAATTCCCTTTACCTAGAATTGACGATCTATTCATCAGATTCATGGCGCTCGATTCTTTTCTAAGATGGATTTAGCTCAGGGATTCCATCAGCTGCGAATAGCCGAGGATTGTGCTCATTTAACTGCTTTTAGGGGTCCTGACATGTTCTATGAGTGGTTAGTTATGCCTTTCGGACTGACCAACGCTCCCGCGTACTTCGTAGATTTAATGATCCGAGTGTTTCGAGAAGTATTGAACAAATTTGTCCTTGTATTTATTGATGATATCTTGATTTACTCCAAAACCGAAGAAGAGCATGCTGGACATCTCAAAACTGTTTTAGAGATATTGAGGAGGAATATCTTATTCGCTAAATTCTCTAAGTGTCACTTTTGGGTCAAAGAAGTCTGATTTCTCGGTCATATTGTTAATGAAGAAGGAATTTCTGTTGATCCAAGCAAGATTTCTGCAATTCTGGACTGGAAGCAACCCACTACTCCTAGAGATGTTCGAAGTTTTCTGGGTTTAGTGGGATATTATAAAAAGTTTGTACAGGATTTTTCTAATTTGGCTAGCCCATTGACTAAGCTAACAATGAAGAATGCTAAATTCTTTTGGACTCCAAAATGTGATGAAGCTTTCCAGGAATTTAAAAAGAGATTGACTACTGCTCCTGTTCTCGCTATCATTAACGGGAACCAAGGCTTATCTCTCTATACTGACGCGTGTGGTGATGGGGTAGGTGAAGTACTAATGCAGAATGGAAAGGTAGTTGCCAACGCGAGTAGACAATTACGTCAGCACAAGAGAAACTACCCAACACATGATTTGGAGCTTTTGGATGTTGTTTTCGCTTTAAAAATTTGGCGTCACTATCTTCTGGGTAAGAATCTTTTCAGCTTTCTTAAAAATTTACGAAACTAACTAAATAAATATACTTAATAAACTCTCTTTGTTTTAGGTGAAAAATTCGAATTATTCACCGACCATAAATCCTTGAAATATCTCTTTACCCAGAAGGATCTGAATCTGCGACAACAACATTGGTTGGAATTTTTGGTATCATATGACCTAGATATTCTGTATACGTCGGGAAAGGCCAATGTAGTTGCAGACGCTTTAAGCAGAAGACATACTGTTCTCGCATATCTTGTTATTGCTCCTACTCTTCTTAAAAAGATTTCAAGACAGCAGACTGAAGACAAGTTTCTCTGGGAAATTCATTGAAGAATATGTCGAGGTGAAGATTCTAGTTTTGAAATTGATGATAATGAAGTTATAAGATTGAAAGGAAGAATTTGTGTCCCTGACATTCCTGAGCTGAAACGTGAAGTTTTGGACGAATGCCACAAGTCCAAACTCAGTATCCATCCAGGAGTTAATAAAATGTATAGAGATATAAAGAGGACTTTCTGGTGGAAGACAATGAAAAGAGACATATCGATATATGTGAGTCGCTGTGCTACTTGTCAGCAAATCAAAAGCGATCAAAAGAAAGTGGCCGGTTTACTTCAACCTTTAGAAGTACCGAAATGGAAATGGGATCAGGTATCGATGGAATTCATCGCGGATTGCCATGAACCAAGAAGGGAAATGAAGCAATTTGGGTTATAGTGGACCATCTAACCAAAACTTCTCACTTTATTCCAGTGAAATCCACTCGGACTGCAACAAGCTTAGCAGGGATATATATAAAGGAAATTGTTCGTCTCCATGGTGTTCCCAACAGTATAGTGAGTGATCGTGACCCGATCTTCACTAGTAGATTTTAGGAGGCATTCCAAGCCGCTTTGGGAACAAAATTAAATTTCAGTACTGCTTATCACCCACAATCTGATGGGAAAACTGAGAGGGTTAACCGAATTCTAGAAGACCTTTTGCGTACTTGCATTCTCGATTTTGGTGGTTCTTGGGAGGACCATTTATATCTGGTCGAATTATCATATAATAACAGTTATCTGGCCAGTATAGAAATGGCTCCTTTCGAAGCTTTATATGATCGTCCGTGTCGAGCACCTACATGCTGGATCGATTCAGGTGATAGACTCGTCCCTGGACCAGATATGATTAAAAAAGCCACGGAGAAGGTTGATTTTATTCGAAAGAAATTAATAACTGCTCAAAGTCATCAGAAGAACTATTATGACCACCAAAGAAGATATTTGGAATTTCAAGTTGGAGATTTTGTATTTCTAAAAGTGTCTCCGATGCGGGTGTATTGAGATTCGGGAAAACTGGAAAGCTAGCACCGCGTTATATTGGTCCTTTTCCTATTCTGGAAAGGATTGGTCCTCTAGCATATCGAGTGCAGCTAACCAGCTGGTTGTCTGGCATGCATGATGTGTTCCACATTTCTAATCTTCGAAAGTATGTGCACGACCCAGATAGTATTATTGAAGAAGCTGCTCAGCAGGATCTTGAAATCACTCCTAACTTGGCAGTAAAGAGGGAACCGATAAAGATTGTAGATCGTGATGAGAAGCGATTGAGGAACAAAGTGGTGAAACTGGTCAAAGTTCAGTGGAGCGGCGATCCAATGGACTGTACTTGAGAAACCGAAGATAATATGAAGAAATCATATCCCAATTGCAGAGTAGGCATCTTGGCTTAAACTGGTAAGCCATTTCCTTATTATTTCTAAATTCGCATATTCTTTGTTTGCGTTTCTCTCTCTTTCAATTTCGAGGACGAAATTTTCTTAAGGAGGGGATGTTGTAACATCCTAGAATTTGTAAATTTAAATTCAGTAACTTATTTGAACTTTTTAAATTTAAATTGAAAAGTAACAAAAATAGATAAAATATATATACATAGTTAAAATTCAAACAACATGTTAATAAATTATGAAGATTGTAAAGTAGAACCTAAAAATAAATTAGCTAACTACAAACAACATATTACAATAGAACTTCATTCACATCACAAGAAATAAGATAATACTCAACTATGAAACAAGTATGAATGAGACATGTAAATAATATATATATAAATGTCTTGAAAAACCAGACAACATATGTTGTAAGTATCAAAGAAGCATTGCATTACGTGCCTTCATTTAATGCTTTCATTAAATGCTATTTACTCTTCAGCATGTGCAAGATCCCATCAGCTGCATTAAAAAGCATGGGTTTAGTCAACAAATAAAGAAAAAAGATATAATCTAATTTAAAGAACTGTTGCACCAGTAAACTGCACACCTTCTTGTATACCCTCTCCTTTATATACATGAACATCAGTTTTAGTTCATTCGCTCAACAAAACTTGGCAAAGAACAAAAATAAAAAAGAAAAGAAGATCATCACTTTATATATAAGTTGAAAGTAATTTACTAAAGAAAGAAAAAGAGAGAAGATCAACTGCAGATTTTCAAGACAAGTAAAAGTGCTCTCTGTTTTAAAAATTTCAGGTGAGTAAAAACTTCTGTTTCTTCCAATCTTTTTGACTACTGTGTGGATGTTTGAATAATATAGGGAAGTAAAACTTTGGTTTGCGTCTTGTATATATGAATGAACGTTTGGTTGTTCATGTTGATTTTACTAAAAAAAGAAAAAAAAAGATTTTTTTAAAACCCGTCAAACCCTTTTCCTTCCCTTGTGTTTCTATTTGATCTGTGTAATAAACTCTGGTTAGTTGTGCATGATGTTTTAGTTAACAAGTTGGGGTCTTTTCGTTTAAACTTACACCATGTTCCAGTAACAAATCAAAACAAGTTTTGTAATTTTCTTTACTGGAAACAGAATCATTTTTAAGTATCAAGTTTAACAAAGTAAACTATACCAAAGTTTTAAAACTCTTTACTTCATACAAATGATTTTTTTTAAAAACTGGAACTTTAAACAAAATGAGTTGCCTAAACTTAAGTTATGATCTAGCAAACTGTTTCAAGCTCGAAAATGAAGAACTTGACTCTAGAACACTCAGCTTACAGTAACAATAGATCATATGATAAATTCAAGAATTTTAATTTAATGATTTGATTATATAGCTTGAATCAATATTCGAAAACAAGATTTTAAAACAAAAATGATAATTTTTAATGGAGTGTTTAATGTGCAGTTCACAGTTGAACGAAATTTCCATTTTGACCACTTCTTAAAGATCGAACAAATTTTAAATGCTAAAACTTTGTTTGAAGCTAGTATGATCGACAATGATCTCGAGAAAATTATCAAAGAAATTTTCTATTGCATAGATTTGAAGTACGAGTTCGAATTAGGGTTTTAGTCGAGCTTTTGCACATGGTGGTCGACATGACGAGTTCGTCATCTAGAAGCGATCGAGTCGTTCGAGATCGAGGGAGATGATGGTTTGGGGTGTGGACGTGGTGTGGCAGAAGTCGCGAATATTCTGGTGGACTGTGCGAGGAGGACGAGGCGTTTAGGCTGGTGGGTTTCGAGTTACAGTTCGACGAAATAGTGAATTTTCGATTTCGAGTTTCTTTGGTCGAACCGAAGTTCGATTTCGCGTTGCATGGAATTTTCGACCTGCCGATGATCGCGATGATCATCTGAGTCACGGCGAACCACCGTGCACATGCATGGTGGTGTTGGTGTCTGCAGATTTGGGTATTAGTGAGTTTGCCGTGGGAAACTCGAGTTGAACTCGAGAAATTTCACGTTTTGCTTCGGGATGAAACTCGCGTACGCGAGTATACTGGGCTATCTTAGTTTAGGTATTTAAACTGAAAAAAGAGAGAAAGAGGAAGAAGAAGGAACATATGCAAGGGGAGGAGAGAAAGATCTCGGGGAAGAAACGTGAAGGACCCAAGGTTGACTCGAGTGAAACCTGGGTTTTACTCGGGTGTGTTTTAAAAAATGAATTAAGCCCAAATTTATAAAGTTTAAAATGTTAAATTGAACCATGTTAAATAATTTTAAGTTGAAAATTTGTTTATGTTATCGACTAAGTAGGTATATATATATTAATGCTCATAAAACCTTGATTAATATTTAAATTAAGTAATTTAATTTAAAATAAGAATTAAAGTTAATTTACATTAAAACTTTCAATGTAACAATAAATTGATTTTTAATGTATAAAGAAGATTTAAAATGATAATTAAGGTAAATAATTTTTATTAATCAATGATTTTAAAAAGAAATTAAGAATGATATACAATTTGAAATTTAAATTGATTGATAAACAATTAAGTGTTCAAATTAAATTTCTAAATTAAGAATTTGTTATCCAGATAAATTAAAGTCGACAAGATCAAATGTAGCAGTTAATTAAAATAACTAATTATGAAACAATAAATCAAGTAAATCAAGCTTTAATTTATTTATCCAAATTTTAATCATTGATTTTAAACATCACTACAAATGATTGTGTGGTAAATTTATTTAAACCACAATGGAAAATAATTAACTATTGCTGTGCACTATATTGATATTTCTGTTCTGTTTATGACACTGTGTGATGTAAATTGCCATGTACTGCACTGTGATTGTGGTTTGTTCTGTATTGATGTGAAACCCTGTTGCCCGTATAACGGCATTTAAACTTCGATGCGACAGGGAATCAGATTTCGGTTAATTATCCGAAACCCACATCGAACCTGTAAATTTTTGTGAATGACATATCCACATGTTTTTAATTGACGCTCACTATTCGGTTTAGCCGGGAAAGGACCTTTGTGTCATATAAACCATTCCGAATAAGTGATACGATGAAATGGATGAGCATTTGAAGGCCGGTGGTGAAGACCGGGTATCTTCGAGAACGATAGGATAATCTGTCGAATGACTTTGCACTGAGTTGCTCCGGTATAGAGTTCTCCATATGTGATGGGGAATCCGGTCGGGATTGTGGACACCCGTATTGCAAGGACTTCTTCGAAAGTGCCTTAGGTTCTGTTCGAACCCAGAACAGACTTGTATGGATTGTATGTCTAACATTACATTTGAGATATAAAGCTGATTTCTTTCAAATAAATTTCTGTTGGTGGTGGAGAATTTATTCTCTTAGCTTAACACCCTTCTCTGAGACGTACGAGCTCAGAGGTTATGTATTTGATGGTTATCAGTAATATTCCCAACTTGGTAATGTGGCATGCTGAGTGCTGTTGATTATTTGTTGATCAAAGCACGGCTTTGTGAAAAGCGTGGCTTTGTGAAAAGCGTGGCTTTGTGAAAAGCGTAGCTTTGTGGACGAGACTTCGTCGAACCTCACAACCCGATAATGGTCGAAACAGGAAAGATGCAACAAGGTTATTGGGGGTAGCGCCCCTTAGGGTATGTACATTTCCTTCTGGATAGAAGTGGTATCATGGTATGGAGCCCAGATACTTAACTTATGTGGATATCACAGATACATATATATATATGTATGTATATATGTATATTACTTTTTGATTTGTTGCTGGGGCCCCGGATAAAGGTTGGTTACAACCGGGGGATGACATACTTGTGTCAGCAGTTACCCAGTTAGGGGTAACCCGGCTTTGTGTTGGCAGAGATCCGGTTAGGTTCTCGGGTCGTCCCTCTAGAGGCGTACCCATGTGGCCCAGGAAGTTCCATAGCCTGACCATCATTAGAAATCCAGTTCCCAATACGAAACCCTGTATGTTTTAGTTGTTGAACCTTCCATTTACTTATGGTGGCGCCCCACTGTTTAGATGGTAGCTATAGTAGGCATACGATAATGGTCGTATGTTGGCTAAGATTTATATTATACTTTAGAAATGTTTTCTACACTAGGCGCTAGTAATAGTATAAAAGAAATTTCCCCGTACCAAGCATATTTGACTATCATAAGAAAAAATCTCCTCCAAATCTGCGATTGCATTGTGTGTGTGGCGGGAGGTCTAATGGCAGTTCCATTTTTTAAAAGCATACCGAAAATTCTTTTATAAATTTAGTTTCTTTAAAAAGCAACTGTTTTTTTTGTTTACTCATACCAGTCCCATGACTGACCTGGAGTTTATTATTTCTATCCCTAAACTTTGGGTGCCCATATTTTCTACACGGACAGCCTAGTAGCAGGTTTTCCATATTATGGAGTTAGCGGTATTTTGGAGCTTTTGCTTTGGAGATATCTTAGGAGCTTTTGGAAATCTTCGGTGTTTAGCTTTTGGGAGTTCGTTATCACTTCTTTCATTTGAAGACTTTTTGGATATATGATCACTGTTGTATTATTATGATGTTGTATTTGGAGTTATGGTGTATGTATTAAAAATACTCTGATGTAGTAATGGATATTATACTGTTGTATCTATGCTATATGCATGATATTCATTCTGTTCCGCTGTTTTATATTCATCTGATGTTGTTATAAGCTCCATCCGAACTGAAATTTGACGTTCGAATCTCCGGTAGTTGAATACAAGTGAGGTATTTGATGTCGACTTTTAAACGCTGAATTTTGGGACGTGACAGTGAGATAACTCGAATAACGGGGAACATGTATAAAAATTCTGTGAGACCACACCGCTAACGAAGAATGGATATTTACCTCACAAGAATAACATCCATATAGGCAAGAACAGAAATAAATATCAGGAAAACAAATCCAAATATGAATGAGCATAAATAGTATTAAACAAGACCTGAAAGAATGGAAATAAACCGAGTAAAATCCAAACTGGGCAGAATGGATAGAATAAGAGAAAAAGTTCCAACTTGATAGAATGGACTAAAAATAAGGTAACAGTCCAAACTCGACAGAATGAGCTAAATAAGTAACAGTCCAAACTCGATAGAATGGGCTAAGTAAACACTTAAATGCCATGATGAGGGGTTGGCTCTACTCGTGGCAATTTAAAGCTAAAACAAATTTAGGGAAACGAATCAAATAAGGAAAGAATTTTTTTCATCACGTGACTAGGAAGGGTGCACCCCCCTTGAAGTATACCTCCAGTAATATACTTCTAAAAAGATCATTTACTTTGCGACACTTCTCGAACAATACCAAGCCGGACCTCGCTAGACCTTGCCGAGTATCCGAATGTTTCCACATCTAAGTGCACAACCAAATCCAAACAAGATGAGATGTAAAAATATGCTAATGGAAGCAACCTTATATAGCTTGGCTCTCGCGCTTCAGATCTAGTCATTTTTGACAAAGGATGGCAACTCTCAATGGAGCAATAAATCGTCTTAGAACGAGATAATAAAGTAGCTAAAGCAACCGTAGCAGAGATACCAAATATCGAGGATATCAAACAATCGTATACGAATATTAAGTCTTGTCTACTTATCATCACTCATTGAATTCAAACTTATACTTTTTCTTGGTTCACAATAATACCGGACAAGTCAAGGTAGTGTTACCTCAAAGTCATGTTCAACGATTATTCTTAACATTTGAAATAGCGACAATTTAATTCTTCGATGTTCAGTGTTAATTATACTAATGAATTGTTTCGACATAAGTGATTTTCTTTACAGAAATAATTTATTTCCATAAACAAATCAAACTTTTACTTTTAAAAACGAACTTAAATTGTTGCTTGATTTTCGTGTTAATAAAACACTTTAGAATTAGTTCCTAATTGTTAAAATGTTAAGAGAATAATTTTTCCAAGTGCGCGACCTCAAAGGCCTAAACCAACATTAGACCGAACACCTAGAAGATTATCCCACTTAACATCCCAATAATCGAGTTCCAATTCCTTTTTATAACTTTAAAAACAATATTAACTATCCCAAAAGATAACTAATAGCATTTAAAATTCCTTTAAATAAAAAATTCATGATCTACAATAAAATAGATAATTATTTCCAAACATTTTTATAACAGTGGTAAATTAACTTTAAAGTCTTCATTAAGTCAGTTTATTAACTTTAAATCAGTTTATTAAAGCATTATTAAATTAGTTAATTTATTTTGATCACCTTTATTAAATCAATCAATTAAAATGATTTAATAAATTCAAATAGTCGTTAATTAAATGAATAATCAATCTCAAACATTATTAATTAAACGATAAGTAACTTTGAATTCCATTGATTAAAACAATTAATTAAGTTTGAAATAATCATAAATTAATCGGATTAATTAAATGCAAACTTCATTAGTCAAAATGATTAATTAAAACATCATTTGTTAAAATGATTTATTTAAATATAACATATTTTTGATTCAAATGATTTAGCTAAAATGCAAGTATCATTAGTTAAAAAAATAATTAAATTCAAAAAATTATAAATTAAAATGATTAATAAAATTCAAATATCATTATTTAAAATGATTTATTACTTTTAAATATCATTGAGTAAAATGATCACTACAAGGAGAAACAGAATTTCCGAAGGCCAGAAACCGTCGGCGGCCGTCGGAAGCCGTCGACTGCCGTCGGAAAAAGCCATCGGAATAGACTGCGTCGGGGAGCAGTACTTCCGACGGCTTCCGACGGACGGCGCCGTATATTATTCCGACTAACTTCGACGGTTTCCGACGGATTTCGACGTGCGTTGGAATCCGTCGGAAATACTGAGTTATAGACCGACTCAATGCGCCGGAAGCCGTCGGAAATTTTGACCGATAAGCCATCGGTAGCCATCGGAAACCTGCAAATTTTTTTTAGTATTCGCTGCAAACATAGTCTTCCAACCACATTTCTCTTCCAAATACTCTGATATCAATATTTCACAACCTAATATACAATAATCCAATCAAAGATCCAAACCTAAACTAAAACATATTTAACAAACGCACAAATAAATAAAAATACAATCAAAATAAGATAAAAAACATACATATCCATTCCAACATTAACAATAACTGTTCCACCATATTGTTAATACATAAATTTATCAATATTCTCATGCATATGTCCTAATAAAACTAGAAAACCAAGTGTATCATACATAATTATACAAATCAATAATTACCCGCACCGTCTATCAAATCATTCTACACAAACAAAACATACCTGAACGACGAACAAGCAAGCAATGAGTCAATCTCCTCCAGATCCAGAGCCAGCCGAGGAAGGGAAGCGGCCACCAAACTGCTGTATGTACTATAACAACTGTGCGGTCCGCAAGGCATTTTGGCGGTTCTGCTCCTCCAATTGGGACACTCTAGTCCGCAATTCTTCTATACTTGTTAAATTGCTCTGTGGTCTGCTCCGCCGTCCCCTACTATGACTACTGGACTGCAATAATTGAAAAATAAATAAAATCCAAGTTTATTGTTTTGAAATGGTAAAAATATCATATTTTAAGTATTTTAATAAAAAGTAAATTATTTACCGCTAAATTGCCAAATCTGTATCGTCGACCATGCTCAGCTGGAGTCATAACGGACTCAAAAAATAACATCCTCCTCATCGGTCGTCAGCTGTTCTCGACCTGTATCAGCAGGAGTTTCTGCCGCTGCTCCATAAACATCTCCTGCATTAAAAAATTGATAATATCATATCTTATTTCATCATAATTTAACAATTAAAACAATTACTAATAGTGAATAAAATGAAATATGCTTACATGGCTTTTGCTGGATTTATCGTCCTGCCATGTGTACGAAACAGTCCCGTCTGGATTAACATGCTCGACAGCATGCGTGCGGGTGAACACGTCCATATAGCTGACAGGACACTGTGCCTCGGCTTCCTGAATTTGATTGTTACATACAATTATTATACGTTTAGAATCATATAGCATAAACTATTTACATTTATTATTCAGTAAATTTACCAACTCCTGCCGATACTGCTGAAACGATTTCGATCCTCCGCGATGAGTGATGGGCTTCTTGTTTCTATTTGCAGAGTTTCTATCCGACTCTGCCTGTACATTCAAAATTTGATACATTATTTTTCAATCACGTCAAATTAATAATTCAAAAAAAAAATAGTATACTTGCCTTCGCCTCGTCCGTCTCCCAGTAGCTCAACCAAGCTTGATACACGCTCTCTCCCATCCACTTTGGTTTCTTACCAGATTTCTTAATCTCAGATATCGTGTCCCTGTAGTTATTGCGCATCTTCCTCATCCAGTATGCTCGTGCCAGCATCATATCGTCTGTCTGGATGTCTATCTCAGCCTGTGTGAAAAAAAGATTACACTTTAAACGATAAACAATAGAAAAACGACAAAAACGAATTAAAAATGGAAAACAGAAAAATTATACATACTAGAACATCCTGCCATATGCACTCTATGATGTGAGGAGGGATGGAATCCCACTTCGGCCAGCACGCACTCATCCTACCGCGATATGCTGCTCTAGAGACGTCCAACACAACCTTAGAGGGAAGTAGGTCGAACCCCCTGTTTTTAAGTACGATATAGATAAGTACATACGTATATCATAGAAAAAATAAGATGCTGAATAAAATTTAATTCTAATTACCCTTCTGCTCTAGGGACCAAAGAAACAACAGCACGTTGTGGCTCTTGCGATGAGCCACTGCCATCGCCTCCTGAAGATCGGGAAGAACTCCTACCTCTATACGACATACTGATAAACCTGTGACATATACACATCATTATATAAGAGTATAAAAACATGATAATGAAATATATTTCATATGAAAATGACATCAACGGTACAAATTGCAACTTAATTAATGACTGAAATGGAAATAGAAATGGAAGTGTGTTATACCTGATTCATAATACATCAAGAATTCAACATGCAATAGTAAACGAATTTGGTTTCATAGTTACATCAATTTAATAATACATCAAGAATTCAACATGCAAACAATAGTAAATGGATTTGGTTTCATAGTTACATCAATTTCATAATACAACAAGAATTTAACACTGTTATATCGATTGCAAAAAAACAGATTCAGATTTGTATCAGTCATCGTCGTCTTCTGATTCAGATTCGGTCTCGTTTTCGACGATATTTTCCTCTGCACTGTCAAACGCTTCTACCAAAACATTTGATTCATCGATCAAGGGACCAAAATCTGTATGATCGTCTGTAATTATTATTTCGTTATTTTGCTCAAGATCTGCCTGATAAGCTTGTTCGTCGGGAATATTCTTCCCATCGAATGTGAATCTGGCCTTTGTTTTAAAAACTGCAGACCAATCTGATTTATCTCTTTTTAGAGACGGATAAGGAGCATAATAAACTTGCAATGCTTGTTTGGCTAGTACAAAAGGATCATACTTGTGATAGTGCGATGTATGCTTTATTTCGATAAAATTATAATCCTTGTGCACATTAATTCCAGAACCTGGAACATTGCTAAACCAATTGCATCTAAATAGAAACTCCTCCTCCGCGGGTCGTGAGAAATATGTCAGTTGCAATATTTGTGTCAGAACGCCATAAAAATCATTTAAATGATTTTCTGGATCGTCACTACCTTTAACAAATACACCAGTATTATTTGTTAATTTTTCTGCACCGTATCCTTTGGTGTTAAATTTATATCCGTTGACGAAATATATTGGATATGTCTTGACCACTCTTTTTGGTCCCATCACAAGATGTTTCAACCTTCGTCAACAACACAATTTCTCGGCTCATAAACATAATTTGAAAACCAACCGGAAAATTCTTTACTGAGATCTCCGTTCGGATGTTCACGTTCATAAACACTGTTTATATAAATAAATTGTTACATTAGGTTATACACGCGCATGCATATAAGAAAAGAATAAAACACAAATTATTATTTCAGATTACCTAACAAACGGTGCAACCTCGGCACAATTTAAAAGAATATAAGTGTGTACTACATGAAGATCTCTATCGTCTAGCCATATTTCTACACATTTTCCAAAAGGCCGACCATGTTGTCTAAAAATAGATAACATTGCTTGAGTGGACTCTTGTTCGTCGCCTTCGTCATTATGAGGAACACTTTCAAATGAAATATTCACATGGTCACTGAAATATTGAGAGAAAAAGAACGAAGCTTCTTCTTCGATGTAAGATTTACATATCGAACCTTCAACCCGTGCTTTTTGCCTCACTTTTTTCTTCAGGTGATTCAAATATCTACGCAACATTAATTTATATTAACTTCATCTTTCAAATGCAATTAAATTACATTATAACATATATATTACATACCTCTCAAATGGATACATCCATCCGTATTGGACATGACCTCGAAGTCGTGCTTCAGATGGGAGATGAACAGGTAAATGTTCCATCACATTAAAAAAACCAGGCGGAAATATTTTCTCTAATTTGCAAAGCAATATAGGAATGTCCACTTCAAGTTTACGTAAACGTTGCACTTTTAAAGTAGTCGAACAAAGCTCTTTGTAAAACATACTAAGCTCCATTACTACTTTCCAAACTTTTAACGGCAGTAGTTCTTTGAACATTATGGGGAATAAATTTTCCATCATTATGTGACAGTCGTGACTTTTCATTCCGCTTAATCTACCATTTTTAAAGTCAACACATCTACGAAGATTTGATGATATCCCATCAGGAAATCTTAACCCTTCCACCCATTTTAACACAGCTTTAACTTGATTATTATCTAATTCGTAACAAGCTTTGGGTTTTTTATTGTCATTTGGTTTCATATGAAGCTCAGAACATTTGCATAATTCTTCTATATCACGTCTTGATTTCAAATCATCCTTCGTCTTCCCTTTCACATTCAAAATTGTGTTAAAAACATTACCAAATACATTTTTCTCATTGTGCATCACATCTATGTTATGGCGAAGCAGAAGATGTTTCCAATACGGCAACTCCCAAAAAATAGTTTGTTTGCACCAGGTATGAACAACTGATTTGCCTTCAATTTCTATTTGCTCGCCAATTTCATATATCTTTGGATAGTCCTTAACAAGTTCATATATGTCTTCGCTTGACCATATCGTCGGTGGTTGTCTGGTTTCTACTCTATTAGCTAAAAAGTTTTTCTTGTCTCCTCTGAAGGGATGATTTACATGGAGAAAATATCGATGACAGTCAAACCATGAAATTTTGTTACCATGAGGTAAAGAAAATGCTCGTGTTTCATCCATGCAATATGGACATGCTAGACGACCGGCAGTACTCCATCCCGAAAGCATTGCATAGGCAGGAAAATCACTTATAGTCCACAACAAAGAAGCAAACATACGAAAATTTTTCTTCTTAGACACATCGTATGTTTCTACTCCTTCGTTCCACAGTATTTTTAAGTCCTCAATCAACGGTTGTAAATATACATCGATTCCTTGTGTCGGATCATCGAGGCCAGGAACGACAACAGTAAGAAACATATATTGCGTTTTCATGCACATCCGTGGAGGTAAATTATACGGTGTGACGATAATGGGCCATGATGAATATTTAGAACCAAATTGAGAAAATGGAGAAAAACCGTCCGTACATAATCCTAATCTAACATTTCAACTCTCCGCTGAAAAATTTGGATACGTTTTATCGAAATGCTTCAATGCTTCTCCATCGGCCAGATGTGTCAACGTACCCTCTTCCTCTGTTCTCACGCTATGCCATCTCATATTAGACGCAGTTACAGAAGATGCATATAATCTTTGAAGTCTTGGAGTTATGGGTAAGTAGTGCATACGCTTGTACGGAACTTCCTTCCCCTTCTTTTTTCTTGGTTTGTATCTCTCCTGGTTACAAACTTTACAATTTCTAAGGTTTGCGTCTTCTTTCCAAAATAACATGCATCCTTTTAAACATGTATCTATTTTATGATACGGTAAACCAAAAGCCGACATAAGTTTTTTAACTTCGTAGTGATTTTTACACATTAGATTATCGGGCGGCATATGTCTTTTTGCAGCTTGTACAACAGCCGTAAATCCAGCTTCAGTGATGTGGTATTTTGACTTCATCGCAATGTATTCTGCGATTACTGACAGCTGAGTGCCACTTTTACAACCATCCCAAATAGGTTTCTTAGTTGCATCTAGTAAATCGTAAATTTTATTAGCTTCAATATTTGGTTCTTCAACATTTCCATTATCGTCGTCAACTTGAACCATAGGAAACATTGATCGTGCTGCATCTTCGACCATATTTTCTATACGGGTCGTTGAAACTATTTCGTTAACGACACTTTCAGACTCTACAGAAGTATTTGCTACAACTTCCCCATGCCGATCCCAAACATAATATTCGGGTACGAAACCGTGTTGGCACAAATGAACTTTCACAATATCTGATAACAAATACTTCAAATGTCTACACCTACTACACGGACAACGAATTTCCGGATCGTTTCCGTTATTACTTAAAGCGAATTCAACAAACACATTTATACCATTATAAAAATCTTCTTTTATTGAGCCCCTCAGTCCTTTTCTTTGGTACATCCATCTCCTCCGATCAACAAAATAATCAATCATTTTTCCTATTTGACAAAATGAGAAGTTCAAAAATTAATATTTATTTTGAAGAATACAAATTCAAAAAAGATTATTTTCATGGTCGTATAATATTTTGAATTTAAAGAACAACTTCACAAATTTAAAAATATTTTCAAATATGGCACATTTCATTTTTTAACGTACGTAACGATTAAAAATATATATAATTTTTTTTCATTGGTCAGACATCCTACTTCCCATTACAAACACAGTAAGCATTTACATTTCGTATATTACTTCGTCTCAAACGATTCAATAAAATTTCGGCAGCATTTCCCTTTTGTTCCCTGCATTGTACACAAATGCTGTACGCAGGAAACAAAAAAGAAAAGTTAGGGCGAAATTTTATGAACCGTTTGAGACGAAGTAGTATACAAAATGTAAATTTTTACTGTGTTCATAACTTGTCCAATACAGGGACAAATCCGACAAACATTGTACCAGATGAATATAAATGGTCGTTTTTAAAAAAAACGACTATTTATACAACGATCATGTACAACACTCGTCAGACGGGGCCAAAAACTCTCTATGGGACATTTGTCGGTTAACATGCGCGCATTTTACTCAAAAATACAGTTTTACTCACTGTTCACATTTACAAAAATATATATAAATTTAACACAGTTATTCGACGTATTACGCATCAAAAAGGCTGGTTTAACATTTTTGTCTTTTTTTTAATACACACAATTATTATTTAGAGTAATGCATTTTTTTGTTTCATAAGTAAATACGTGCATAATATAATACTCCTAGTTCATTCAATCATTTTATCGTATGCCAAATAACGTATACAATCGTCGAATCAGGACATACACAACAATGTACATATACATGAACAACCACAAAGTATACGTGTTTTTCACAATGTCACGATAAAAGATGAAATATGTATGCCATGTGATGCTATGAACCATTATTACGCTAATGCAAACAATTGCAATCGCTAATTCGCCCTAATTTATCAATTTATGCAAATCTAAAATTAGGGTAAAAACTGAAATTTTCAGAAAAATAAGAGATTATACCTGAGATTTAGAAGCAAGAGGTGTTGAATCAGCAGCGTGGAAGGAGAAAAAATCACGAAATTGGCGAATGGAGGTGGAAAATGTGGATTTGGGGGTTTTGGTGAGATTGGGGAAAGCTGGAAAATGAGGAAGAAAGGCTCGGCCGACTGCAGGTATTCGCGAATTTCCAACGGCCGCCGACGGCCCGTCGGAAGCCGTCGGAAATTAACCGTCGGAAGCCGTCGCCCCCACCCGTCGCTATTTAGCTTTTTTCTAGTAGTGGATTATTAATTTCAATTATCATAAATGGAAATAGATAATTAATTAAACAAACTCCATTATTAGTAACTAAAATAAATTTTTAATTAAACTCAAACAATCGTTAGCAAAACGATTAACTAAGTATAAAATATAATTAAAAAAATTATTAATTCAATCTAAACATAAACCAATTTTAATCATCGTTTATTAAATTGGTTAATTAGTCTCAAATTAATTAATTAAAAGATTAATTAATTTAAATTATCAATAATCAACATGATAAATAAAGTCTCAATATTCCTTATTGCGACAATACAAGCTGAAGTTCATACGATAGGTTTTAAGGATGAAATTTAATAAACGACGGTATAGCGAAAATCACTATAATGACATTTAAACTATTAAATGGGATATTGGAAATTTATCTAAATTGGCTATTAATATAACAAGATATGGATGTAAATAAATAACATATTAGCAAGAAACCCCCTTTGGGTCTTGTTACAGATTTTTGCTGCAAAACAATGGTTATGGATAATATATAAGCAATCATATGGGTTTATAACGATCAATTTAATATATCATCCATTTTCAAATCGGAAATGCAACCAAACAAGAAATCAAACAACTAAACTAACATCCAAACAATCAATAAGTATTTATAATGTTATTAATATGATACAATAAAACTAAATGTGAGTTAAACTCACATTGGTTTTCGATTCCATCGAAACGGGACATTTCAGATTAAAACCGAATGACCATTTAATTCTAGCCAAAATTTTCACTAGCTCCAAATCTAACTGAACAAACTCCATAACGAACTCCCAACGATATGAGTTCAATGCAACAAACGACGTTCAAATCCGACCTCGTATGAAGAAGTTATGCAAATTATAAGATATCGACAAACTAAAATTAAAGTTTTAAAATTAAAAAACTTTACGCGTATTATGCTTATACCCCTCTCCAAATCTTCATCTTCTTCTTCCAATCAAAAAAAGAAACGCACAAACAAACACAAAGGCGTGTGCACTATATCCCACTGACATGGAGCAATAGACGATGAAATCGAAATCCGTTTTCGGCAACAACTTTCTCTCGGTGAACTTGACTCGAATGTCATCACCATGACAACTCCACATACCCCGAACAAAATATGACTACACCACCTCCACTACATGCAGAACGACCATGCGCGACCTAAAATATTGTCAATCCGCTCAAAAACTAGGCTACAGTTGCTAACTTTGATGCTCAATCCAAAAACTATATCCAATTATCGAATAGGTGACCACAATCGCCAAAAAAACTAGCCCTGGTTGTAAACCCAAATACTGAAATCGGCCAAAACACGAACACAAGCTATAACGTGGGTATAGGATGGAAGCTTACGGCCATACGAGGCTGACGAATCAGGAATTATCATTTATAGATGAGTAAATCTTTTGCTATTGACTTTTGAATTCTTAAATTTAAAGAAGAGGCTCTATTGTTTATAGAAGGAAAGACAAAGGACGAGGGGACAACATAGGAAACACTGAAAAATGTTCGTGGGCTAATGTTAAGTGTTGACTTATGTTGATTTTAATTTTAAATTATTTAGCAAAATATACTCGTAAATGTCAAACTCCAAATGAGGCGGCCGCCTGACATTTTTAATGTTTTACCCCTATTCTGGATAAAATGGAACTTTTTTCGAGACCTAATTCTATCGTATGTAGAAAATAGGTTTTTGGACCTAGTTATTATATTAAATTTTCGATATTAATTTCAACGTGTTTCAAACTCATACGACCAGACAATATGTATGATCACTATTAAATTCGATGATGTAATATAATTCACTACTATGGATTCAATGAAACCGGTTTCATCGAAATTCGATACTATACCCCCCGTAAGGCTAATTTCACAGATCTAAATATTTAACTATTGATATTTAAAACCGATTTATTTATATTTGTATATAAATTCACAAATCGGATTCACTAATATTATTTATAAATTAAAAGGGGTTAAATAAAATTATTAAATCCATTTAATTAACATTTAATTCACAATTCAAATATTTAATTATTCCTTATATTTGAATTATAAATTATTAAATTCCAGAATTCAATTATTTTAAACATCTAAAATTACTTAAACATTTAAAATATAATAACCAAAATTTTTTTTTATTACATAACCCAATTAGATTTAAGTAATGAATAAATACGGTGTACGTAAAGTACATATACTGTGATTTGAAATCTTTTTGATAATTGAATCTCGATTGTATTTCATAAGAAATACATTATTTCGTAAATCGATACCACTCAATTAAATATATTGAATATTTTGAATCCTTGATATGAAGTTGACCTCTACCATTTATATATTAATAAATTATTTGCATACTCTCTAGTTGTTGAGCAAACAAGCTAGAGAAGTTATGTGTAGCGTTATTCACTTATAGAGTAGATGAAGTAAGTGCAAGACCCGGAAATTTCGATCCCGAAAATTCCAGATAGTTAGTGAAAAGAAGAAAGAGAAGGAAGAAGAAATTGAAATCTCAAACTCAGAATCTCACATTCGCAGCGGATAAAATATAATATCACATAAATAATAGTTTTACAAAGAAGAACTGTATCATTACACTTATACTTTTATACATCAGAGTTACAACCATTACACAACACTGGACAGTCTGAAAGAAACTGTCCTAATTATAGAATAACATACCACAGCGGTAAACACTCCGTACGTTCCAGCCATCCAGCTCGCCTCCTGAGCTCCAGAACGATCTTACCTGAAAATCTGTAATACTCGGTCTGACCCGAGCATTACATCAAAGTAACACCCGGGTCAGGCTGGAAACCAGCGTGAGTAAAACCATCTAACATGAAATACACCAAAATAATAACTTATTAAAAACCCAAGGTAACTTATAATAATTTATCAAATTCACAGGTTTGGTATAGACAACACTTATAATACTCATCAATTTCTAAGTATCCTACTTAAATTAAATGGTCCAGTTCACTTAAGTCATTCCATTCCAGTCTATTTGTTCCACATACCAAATCTGTACAGAATTATTATAGATTACAATTCGAAGTGGTTTCGGGTATTTACTAGTACCCGACCCCGGTCTCTTCGAACTCAATTTCCATCTTAACCCCCATTAATTAAGTGGAACACAATTCAACCTTAATACAAGATATCACTTTTAATATAGCAATTCGTCAACGACAGATAACCACATACTCGCCATATAAGACAAACATATCATGTCACTAATATTTTATACCAGAAATATCAACCAATCATCCATAAGCAAGATTTATTAGTCAACCATTCCTAATTAAATCAAATTAATTTCCTTAAATCTTGCTTACTTAACAAAAATTTATTACAATCCATTAATTAATCATTCCTTAATTATCCTTCTAATCACATTCAGAAATTAGCCTTTAATAAATTTACCACATTTATTAATCAACCTTGATTAATCACACTTTGTAATT
The DNA here is from genome assembly GCA_030765085.1 of Allium cepa. Classification (NCBI taxonomy): domain Eukaryota; kingdom Viridiplantae; phylum Streptophyta; class Magnoliopsida; order Asparagales; family Amaryllidaceae; genus Allium; species Allium cepa. The sequence goes on from CM060929.1 coordinate 34,849,587, forward strand.
ACTTATTCTTAATTACTTACATTAATTGATTAACCACTTAATTGATTGATAAATTCTTTAATTAATTACACTGAATAATTAACACTTAATTACTTCCACTAAGTAATTATTCTTTAATTTCTTTTCATCAAGTAATTACCCATTTAAATTAATAACTTGAGAATTAATCACATAGTCCTGTTTTAAAACAATCATTAATTAATTACAACCCTTTAATTAATTAATCATCTTTAATCACTTTATAACCCAATTAATTTATCTTCAATTAACATATTAGTTTTCCTTCAATTATCTTCTAAATTAATCACACTTGATTAATTATTACTTAATCACATTAAGTAATTAACCTTTCAATTAATTACACAAATTAATTATACTTTAATCATTCAGTACTTAACCTTAATTACTTCCATTTATTAATTAATTAATTTTAAGACAATTCAAAACCTTTTATCTCATATGTTAAAAGAATAACCATTTTATAAAATAAGTTTAAAAGAATATAAAGTTCAAATCAATTTATACCTACACTATAAACATTCTAAGTTATTTAAAACAAATTCAAATTCAAAAAATTTCTTAATTTCAAAACTGAAATACAGATTGAATCTTTATTCCAGATTTAAACTTAAATCTTTAAAGCTTTACTTACATTTTTCATCTTCATTTTAAAATTCAAATTATTCAACTATTTCTAAAATTGTTAAAACAAATTAAATTTAAAAACTTATTTTATTTTAAAACTGAAATTCAAACCAAATTCCAGATTTTAAATCTCATATTCAAACTTATTTTCAAGCTTATATTTTACAATTTAAACTTCCAGTTTAAATTTAAAACCAATATTCCTTTATATTTTAAAAGTTGTTAAAACTAAATTTAAATTTCAAAATTTAAATTATTTCAACAAAACAAAATTCAAACTATTGAATTCAGATTCCACACGGGTTTTGAACTTAGTTCAAATTTTATTTTACATTTAAACTTTACTTTTAAACATTAAAAACAGAACAAGTTTCTGTTCTTATAAAACCTGCAAACAACAAAGTATACCTGAGCCTAATCCTTCTATAACTTTGGGTTCCAAACCAAACTTCCCCGAGCTACCTTTCCCACAACTTCGAGTTTCCCTTTCTTCTTCTACTACTTCTTTTTTAAAAAAAAAACTTAAACATTAGTTAACTGCCAACCCACACAATCCCACACGAGTGCTTTCACGAGCCAGAACCACGAAACCACGGGACTTACTTCCAGACATCCCTTCTTCTCCAACCACCATATTTCCAGATCCACAGAGACACACGCGTGCATATTTACAGTTCGTCGGAGCAATTCCAGTCATCACGACAATCTCTGGCACATTACCTACAACTACCTCAACTCCATCAACTTCCAAGATCAACGATTTGAACCAAGAACAAAAATTTAGCTACTCAACTTGCCCCTGAACAAAATAGTTCATCAGAAACTCCCTTCGACCCCTTGCCTCAAGTCGCCGGAGATCTCGCAACCCGGTCCCTAGCTCCGCCACATCACCACACTTTGATTTCCCTTGACCCAAGTGAACTCGACGCGCTAACTACGATGATCTCTCCTCAATTTTGACAGCGAACCAACCTGAACATCAAGCCCTAAATCGATTCTAATCTTCATCAACGATGAAGTAAAAATTCAACTTGTATTTTTCTCGTATTCTACAATCCTTCTAGCATCTATGAAACAAATTCTAAACTCTAATTCATTCGTGAACACCGTGGATTCACAAATTTCCCAAATTTTTTCAACTATGGGTGTCTCGATGAATACTTCACTTAAAATCATGGTTTTGATTTCAAAAATCATAACTTCCCAAGCTACTTCAAGTTATGTAATTAAATTAAAGAATTGTACCAATTGGTTTGTAACATATTAATAAGTTCTTACTGTATTTTTTTATTTTTCCAGAATATTACTGATATTTTTGCTTGAAAATTATTTCTAAAATTCGATTTACAATGTTCTAAACACTTTGTTTTTAGAGATCAGAACCTAACTTGGATTGTATTCGGAAGATATACATTTCTAAACAGGTTTATCAACCCTATGATGAAAAGAACCAGAGGCACATTTGCCTGGAACCAACATGCATATCTTATTTCAAATGCACAGACATGTTTCAATCATCACAAACATCACACCAAGTATAGGAGGGTAAAAGAGATTAATTTACTCCCAAATAATAGTAACAGATTCAAAGTAGAAGGCTTGCTCAACTATCTTCCTGAAAAATACAGAGGAGCCCAAAATCCGGATTTTGTATGAATCTGGAATAAAAGCTTGAGATTTAGAAGTTTTAATCTGGAAAATATTTGCATGCTTTCAACTGGAAACGTTGAAATGTCTTTTGATCATGAATTTGTTAGCTTGAGTATTAGATTTGCTCAGGTCGAAAATTTGATGTTGCTGTTTGATTTATCTTCTACTTCTTTTTTTTCTTTCAGTTTTCAGTTTTCTTTTGATTTTCTTTTCCTTTCACAATGAAGATAAAGAGGTAAAAAAAGAGAAAGGGTAGAGATGTAAGTATTTTAATTATCTTATATTTTCTTATTTTCTAAAAACAATGACACTTGTTGATTTTACATACAAATGTCATTTGCATAAAACATTAGATTTACATTTGTTAAATCATGAATACATTTAACTTTCAAGTGTATTTTCCTAGAGTTAATAAATTTTATAAATGATTTTTTTTATATATATAAACTCACACACATATATATATAATTTCCTAATTTATACATACATTTCTTAATTTGTATATATATATAACCCTTTTTAAAAGAAAATAATATAAAACAAACTCTAAAGCATATATAATAGATTTTAAAAGAAATCCAAATTTATTTAAGATATATATATATATATATATATATATATATATATATATATATATCCTTTGAATCCCAAATTATAATTCAAATAAAATTTAAAAATCTAATTTGAAATCAACTTACACAAATATTTTCATTTACACAAACACGGATTCAATTTGTTTGGGAATAATAATATTTCTATTTAAATTCTTCTTATTTCCATATATAAATATAAACAACCATTATTATTTGTGTGAAAATATCTATTTTTCCAATTCAAATAAGTATATTGAGAGGATTATCAAACCAATACTTATTCAGGTATATATTTTTATTACCAGAATTGTTTATTTAACTTACTAATTAAATTCAGTTAATTTAGCAATTACAGATATTTTAAAATTCGGGTTATCGCAGTAAGATAGCTATATGTATTTGCTGAGCAAACTCAATGGGCATATGCTATTCTTAGGCCATCGTGAAATAGTAGGTACGAGTGAATAATTTATTTTAATTTGTTGAGCAATTCAAGGTCAAAATGCAAATAGGAAAAAGCCCACAAGATTAGGAGTTGTATATAATATAACTGATAAAGTGTTACCCTTCACTTATGGGCTCATAAATTTTTGCATGTCGACCCATGCAAGTGCCTAATTATACATGTATTAAATATGTTTGTAACTTGGTCACTTATGTGATTGCTATCCTTAGACTGTGTACGGTCTTCAATGTGTTTTGGGCTCTAAAACCAATACAAGGATATGATTATTTGATCCATTTTCAATCGCATATAAATGTTATATGGTGTATGGACACCACTCGTAATGTACAAAACCTTAACGAAATCAATTGATTCAAAATAAGCAAGTAAACCATAGTGTTTGATCTGGAATTCAATATGATTGATTACAACTATGATCTTATTATGTTAAATATAATACTAGATCGAAAGCTACAAGGTTGGAATAAGAATTTGATCATTTAAATTTAAGTTTGATCAGTTTACACAAAGTGCAAATTATTTAATATACTTAAAAGTTAAGGATATCCAAATGCATATTTGTAAAGAGTTCATTATGATGTTGTAGTAAGGGTTTAGTTTTAATGTCTTGATCATTTAGAAAGTAAAACGAAAGTATTGGAGTAGATGTAACCTAAGGCATAGTTGAGATAAAGAAAGTAAATAACCACTTTTGCTTCATATTGAAAACAAGAAATGTAAAATAATAATAAATACTTCGCATTGGAATAAAAAAATATGATTTATATTCCAAAATGTATTTTCAAATGGAAAAATTATTTTCAATGAGATTTACTTCTTTAAGTTCACAATATTTGATATAAAAAATGTGAATGGTAAACTGGTTATAGTAGATGAATAAACAACCTCAATTAAGTTGTTGAATGGGACAATGTATATCATGTGCTATTATAGCAATGGTAGAAACAGTGAGAGCATGGCATATAGCACTCAATAGCCGCATCAAGTTGCTAATTTTTTTTTTGTAAACCATAGTAAACTTTATTTATGGAATAATAACTGTTCTTTAGTTTTGGCTGAAAAATAGAAAAAGTTTTATTGCAATATGAATAATATAAGTATTTGCTATATAATAAAACTATATTAGTAGTATTTATTTTCATAAGAAAAGTGATGCATTGGAAAAATATAGAAACATCTGAAATTACTTGAATCTATTTGGAATTAAGGACTAAGCCACAGTTTGGAGAAATAATTCTTTGATTATGAATCATATGGTACTAGTGAATTATGACACAAACAAAAAGGGCTAAGCACCCATTGAGGAGAGCAACAAAAGACGATGAACTCTTCAAATTGATACATATGGATATATGCAGTCATAAGTGTAATAAAACTAAAACATTTCTACGTACTTCATTGAATTCACTGATGAATTATCACAAACATGAACATGTGTATTTGATCAACACGTAGAATGTCTATGATTAGTTCATAAAAAAGAAAATTAAAGTAAATGAAATCACATGCAATAGAAAATAAAATGATTTGATTTGATCAAATATGTGAGTACACTAGAAAGTGTTCTGAACACACCTAAAATGAATAAGCATTTGATCTTAAAAGTCAATCCTCCCCATGATACATAACTTTATAGCAAAGGAATTTCTTTTAGAAATTATTGGTAGTTAAAATGGATTTGGTTATGATCCAAAGACGAAATTGATTACAGTAGATGAAATAAAATTAACCAAACCTATACATACATAATGCATTAGAGTGTCTAATAAATACAATAAAGATAAGAGCGTGTTTGTAAGCTTTAATAATTAAATTAACCAAACCTATACACACATATGTGATCCAAGAAATGATATAATAATATCATTCTATAAGCTTTATAATTGAATAAGTAATTTAATAAACATATCAAATTATTTTATTTTCAATTATAATGCACGTAAGTGTGTGTCTATAAGAAAGAACCATCAAAGGTACTAAAATATTTCTAAAAGGTAAACATAAACTTATGATTACTAATGATGTAGTCAAGTTAAAATCATTATAATTTGGTCGTTTAATATTAAACATTAGATTTTTAAATGACAACTTTTATAATTGGTAATTGTTATCCCATTTTTTGGTCAAAACGGGAATAACAACAAATTGGCAAGGAATTATGGATATCAGGACTGGATATAAGGCTGCGATGGATATCGTTAAAATTTTGTTGAACTCCGATCGGGACGAAATTGATTGGAGACGATGATAAGGGCTAGAAAAGGCTATGTTTCGAATTTCAGGTTAATCGGAGTTCGTATGAAGGAAATATGATGAATTCAAGGTAGGAATAGTACGTAGTTCGAATCCATCAAAAAAGGGATAGAGTGACGCTCGGTTCGAACCCATCAGGTTCGAACCCATCAGGTTCGAACCCATCAGGTTCGAACCCATCAGGTTTGCATCGATGACGCTTCGAATCGATGGGAACTAGATGGGTTCGAAAGGAGTAGCTTCAATGCATTGGACATGGATTCGAACGATGGACATGGACTCGAAGATAGTGGATTCGAACGATAGATATGGATTCGAAGATGATGGATACGAAGCAATGAAGATGGACTCGAAGAAGGAAATGGATTCGAAGTATGCATGGATTCGAAGATGAAGATGGACTCGAAGAAGGAAATGGATTCGAAGTATGCATGGAGTCGAAGAAGAACATGGATTCGAAGATGACATGGATTCGAAGAAGAAGATGGAGTTGAAGAAGAACATGGATTCGAAGTATGCATGGATTCGAAGATGGTGGTTTCCAAGCAATGGACATGGATTCGAAGAGGACATGGATTCGAAGATGATGGATTCCAAAGAGATGGATTCGAATAGAATGGTTTCGAAGGGATGGGTTCGAAGGAAGTGGTTTCGAAGCATGGGTTCGAACCATTCAGGACGCATGGATTCTTGAACTTGGATCGATCATATCTTCCAAACCGTTGATCCAAATGCAATGAAATTTTTACAGGAGCTTACATACATGTTGAAGAATGTTCACACCAAATTTCAGCTCAATTGGATGGGTTCTTGATCGATTCGAACGTCACTTCGAATCGATCCCAAACTAGGCACGGATTCCGAGAACACGGGCCTGTGGGCCCCCCTTCACGTGCCAAGCAGCCTCCCCAGGTTTTAGGCGGGATTTCAGCCTTCCACGCCTATAAATAGAGCCCCTGGTCATTCAGAAAAGGGGTCGGAAAATTTGGAGAGAAAAGGCAAGCCCAAACGCTGCTAGAATCATTCCATAGCACCATTACTACTATTTTCTTCAGATTTGGTCACTACAACTGTTGTAATCATTTGTAATCTTCAAGGATAATCAATAAAAAGGAAAAATTGGAGTGGACGTAGGCCGGAGATAGCCGAACCACTATAAAATTTGTGTCTCTGTTCTTCACTTTTGGATTGCTGTCTATTATTTGTTGAGATTTGTTATTTGCGTTTGAATATCACTAATTTATATTCATACACTGGTGCTTTCACGGTATTGGGTGTTTGTGACCAATTTTGGCGCAAACATTTTGGTGCTTTCACTGAGAACAACTAGCACCCGCTACATCGGATTTGAAGAGTTTGAGGAATTTGGATTTGGAAGACAATGACTAGGCAGAATAGCAGAAGGCTAAGGGCTGAGAGAAGCCAACAAGGAGGAAGTCAACAAACATCCTCCGGAGGTGAGGAAGGACAGGCTTCGGTCTACATAACTCGGGATGAAATGGAAGCTATGGCCAATTCTTTGCAGGAGAGATTGTTGAAAAGTCAACAGGAAATGATGCAAACTTTCTTGGAACAAATGAGAGCTGCAGGGATGCAGAACTTAGGAACAGCTACAGCAGCTGCGGATGCAGGACAAGGAGCTAGGGTTGTGGAACCCAATGAAGGACAGGATACGGAGCCAGAAGGCAATCAACAAGGACTTGGGGGCAGGCCCACAGGATTCAATGCAGGAGAACCTTTGGAAGGAATTCAACAAGCTAGAGCTAACGTTGCTGCTAGTGAGCCACACGAGGAATATGTACCAGAGTTCCCTCGGGGGCATGGGGGGCAACCCCTACCAGACAATATAGGATTAGTAGAAATGATCAGGAAGACTATGCGAGGTGGTTTGACAAACGGAGATTTGGAAGGGGTGAATAGAAGTCCATTCGCTCGGGAGATAAGGATGGCTCAGAATCCACCTAAGTTCAAGCTACCTAGCGTGGAGGTATATGATGGTAAGACGGATCCAACAGATCACTTAATGAGGTACACTAGACACATGGAGGTGCTGGGGGCATCGGAGGAAGTGATGGCCCGATGTTTCCCTTTGTATTTGAAGGACTTAGCTGCAATGTGGTTTAGGCAGCTGGGAGAAGGATCTATCAGAACTTGGAAGGAATTAGTGGAAAAGTTTCTGGGACAGTTTCGGGTTCACGTCAAGAGGCCGAAGAACGTGATGACTTTAACATCAGTGAAGCAAAGGATGGACGAATCGCTTAGAGCTTTTCTAACTCGATTCAGTGCGGCAGTCGCTTCGGTGGATCGGCCTGATCCATCAATGGTTTTAATGGCAGCAGTATCAGGAGTCAAGGAGAATTCGGATTTCAAGGTATCTCTGATACGAGATCCCCCACAAAATCTCGACGAATTCTTTCATGAGGCAGAAAGGTTCCTTCGGCAAGAAGATGCAAGTACGGATTTAAAGTTGAAGAAGGTTAATGCAATCGAGGTTGGAGCGGTATCCAAAAATGGTTTGGATAAGGATAAAGGAAAAAGAAAGTTAGATGACGACTCTGGAAACGCTAGGAAGCGATGGAAGGATCCAAAGTTTTCCACATACACAGGATTGAATGAGACGCTGGAGCGGATATACCTGGATACTCGGAATCGCCTTCCCTACCGAAGGCCGGCTAGGAGGGAACCAACAGAACGGGAGAGGACATCAGGAAGGCACTGTCTCTTCCATGATCTGGATGGACACGATACCAACAGCTGCAGGCACCTAAAGGATATTATCGAGGAGCATGTAAGGAACGGACAGTTGCAGCAATACGTTGGAACTCGGAATGCAACGGTGGAGCAGGAGCAACCACCGACCACCTCACGCCGTGATGATGGGAGGCCCAGGGATGATGGTCGACTGATCATCCATTAACCAGGATAATAAGGAATAAGTAACAAGCTAATAGCAAACGGTAAAGTCATTTACACATGTACGGGGACGGAGATAGCCCCTAGGCATGCTCTGAATGATGATAAACCGGGACGCTATGGTTTGTGAAATTTATTTATTGTTTTTAGATTGGACATTGCTTTTCTTTTTGAATTTGGTTTTAGAGCTTGGATTGAGCTCCTGGTTTTTTCTTGCTTTTTTATTTGGATTTTCCTTTGGATGATTGTTCTTGGTTTTGGATGCTGGTTTGGATTTCTGGTTTTCTGGTTTCGGATTTGAATTTTGGATTTGGATTTGGATTTTGGATTTGGATTTCGGATTTGGATTTTGAATTTTGGAATAGATTTTGGTTGGACTTTTATCTGGTTTTTGATAAATGGTCGTCGGGTATGGATTATGCCTGGCAAGGGATGAGTCATTTTACCCAGACAAGGTGAATTGACTCATTCAGGTCGTCAAGTATGGACTATGCTTGGCAAGGGTCCGGAGCGACCAGGATTCGGTCTAGGACTTAGGCCCTTTATTATCATTTATTATTTTCAGGTCGTCGAGTATGGACTATGCTCGGCAAGGGTCCGGAGAGATCAGGATTCGGCTTAGGACTTAAGCCATGGCATTTTACAACGTCCAGGGACACTGGACCAAGGTCGTCAAGTATGGATTGCGCTTGGCAAGAACCCGGAGAGGTTGGCTCAACGTCCAGGGACACTGGACCAAGGACATCAAGTATGGATTGCGCTTGGAAAGAACCCGGAGAGGTTAACTCAACGTCCAGGGACACTGGACCACGGTCGTCGGATGTGGATCACGCTTGGCAGGAACCCAGAGAGGTTATGGATTTGAATATCGACCCGGAGAGGTCCTGGATTCGGTTATTGGCTATTGGATAAGGATGGATTGGAACTTGGTTGTCGAGTTCGAATGGATACAGAATTGGCTAAGGCTTTGGTTATTGGATTTGGAATTGGACATCGACTCGAAGCAGTCAAGGATGATATACTCTGGCAATATGGCTTTGGACTTCGAATATTGGATTCAGAACTATTCAAAACACGTCTTGTTATCACAAGGCATGTTTTGGGGGGCAAAATGTTATCCCATTTTTTGGTCAAAACGGGAATAACAACAAATTGGCAAGGAATTATGGATATCAGGACTGGATATAAGGCTGCGATGGATATCGTCAAAATTTTGTTGAACTCCGATCGGGACGAAATTGATTGGAGACGATGATAAGGGCTAGAAAAGGCTATGTTTCGAATTTCAGGTTAATCGGAGTTCGTATGAAGGAAATATGATGAATTCAAGGTAGGAATAGTACGTAGTTCGAATCCATCAAAAAAGGGATAGAGTGACGCTCGGTTCGAACCCATCAGGTTCGAACCCATCAGGTTCGAACCCATCAGGTTCGAACCCATCAGGTTCGCATCGATGACGCTTCGAATCGATGGGAACTAGATGGGTTCGAAAGGAGTAGCTTCAATGCATTGGACATGGATTCGAACGATGGACATGGACTCGAAGATAGTGGATTCGAACGATAGATATGGATTCGAAGATGATGGATACGAAGCAATGAAGATGGACTCGAAGAAGGAAATGGATTCGAAGTATGCATGGATTCGAAGATGAAGATGGACTCGAAGAAGGAAATGGATTCGAAGTATGCATGGAGTCGAAGAAGAACATGGATTCGAAGATGACATGGATTCGAAGAAGAAGATGGAGTTGAAGAAGAACATGGATTCGAAGTATGCATGGATTCGAAGATGGTGGTTTCCAAGCAATGGACATGGATTCGAAGAGGACATGGATTCGAAGATGATGGATTCCAAAGAGATGGATTCGAATAGAATGGTTTCGAAGGGATGGGTTCGAAGGAAGTGGTTTCGAAGCATGGGTTCGAACCATTCAGGACGCATGGATTCTTGAACTTGGATCGATCATATCTTCCAAACCGTTGATCCAAATGCAATGAAATTTTTACAGGAGCTTACATACATGTTGAAGAATATTCACACCAAATTTCAGCTCAATTGGATGGGTTCTTGATCGATTCGAACGTCACTTCGAATCGATCCCAAACTGGGCACAGATTCCGAGAACACGGGCCTGTGGGCCCCCCTTCACGTGCCAAGCAGCCTCCCCAGGTTTTAGGCGGGATTTCAGCCTTCCACGCCTATAAATAGAGCCCCTGGTCATTCAGAAAAGGGGTCGGAAAATTTGGAGAGAAAAGGCAAGCCCAAACGCTGCTAGAATCATTCCATAGCACCATTACTGCTATTTTCTTCAGATTTGGTCACTACAACTGTTGTAATCATTTGTAATCTTCAAGGATAATCAATAAAAAGGAAAAATTGGAGTGGACGTAGGCCGGAGATAGCCGAACCACTATAAAATTTGTGTCTCTGTTCTTCACTTTTGGATTGCTGTCTATTATTTGTTGAGATTTGTTATTTGCGTTTGAATATCACTAATTTATATTCATACACTGGTGCTTTCACGGTATTGGGTGTTTGTGACCAATTTTGGCGCAAACAGTAATAATGAATGTTCGGATTGTGTGACGCCCCACCTCTATACCCTCACTAGACAAGGACACTACGGGGTAATGCCGTCAACTAGCGTGGAGAATAAGGCTGTTGAGGAGCGACCATCTGTATAATTGCTTTGTCCGAGTACCGATATGCCAGATGAAAATATAACTTTTCATCACAATCCGACATAGCGACACAAACTCAAAGCTACTACACGGTGGCTATATGAAATCTTCGAAAACAAATATAGAAATATCATAACACAAATCCGTCAAAGAAGTTCATATCAGAAAGGCGGAAATAGATATGAATAAATTACACTTAAAAGTTTACATCGGAGTAGTGGTCTAACAAGATCCACAATATCACAAAAGAATAGTTACAAGTACTACATAAAAGAATAAGTATACATCATGGAGTCTATATCTCAAATGTATACAACAATATCAACTACTAATTTAAGTAGTAAGCCAAAAGTCAGAATAAAAATCCTCGATGAGGAGTCAAGCATAAGCACCTGTAACATCTCGGTCTGACCCGAGTATTATTTAATAAGAAAATAATAAACGGATTACTCTATCTATAAATATCAGATGAAATGATATAGAATAAGAGGTATGACAAAAAGTATGATAACCATAATGCCACACTGTGATAAGTATGTAATTGAAAAAAAATCAACCAGAGATTAATCAATATCACACGAATCTTCTCAAAGATAAAAAAGAATGTCATACTCTTAATTTTTATTCACCAAGTCACAAATATTGGCAAACATCACAATGCCAATTGTAAAAGTTGTTGATACACAAATTCACCAATGCACAAATATTGATAGAACTTAAAATGAAATCACAAAAATTGGTGAAACACAAATTCTAGAAATCATTAATAGAAATCTAGAAATCACAAAAGGGGGGAGGCCTATCACAAAATGGGAGCATGAAAGCTCACCAACACGTGTATCACAAAACGGAACGCTATTCCATGGTTGCTAACCATTAATTTCGAGCCGAGGCTCCACAAAACGACCCGAAGACCATGGGTCGCTACCCCACCAATTTGAGTCGAAACCCCATAAAAACGGGGTTTAGTCTCCCTCGCAGACAAAGAGACATTGCACATTGCTAGTCTAAATCACAAAAATGATCATCATCGATCATTAAGTAGTGTCAATTACACTAAGCTAGTAAATAGGTGAGTTTAGTTTCATGTCCCATAACCACTAGCTTAACTTAAATATTTACGAACAAATTGTAGATTTTCACTCGAAAGTTGTCACAAGAGTTTCAATCGAATAAGTCCAAGAATTAACCGACGAAGTAAACGCAAGCGTTTCATACCACTTGTTTTACCAAGTCGTTTAATTAGATTTCTCATACGAGTGAGGTAAAGGTTTGTGTATACTAGTAGATTGGAAAACGGTTTAAGAAACGAGCTTTGTAATAAAATGATTGTTGAAATCGTTTTGTTAAAAGAAATTTGATATTTACTACTAGTATTGAAACCTTTGTATTTTAAAGTGACAAATAATAGAAATGATTGTAGAAACAATCAATCACCAAAAATCACATACGAAGACGTGAATCAATTCCAAAGAAATCGATATCAAATCCATCAAAATAGATATTCCCAAAAATCTATAAAAAGAAGTCATCAAAGTCAATAAAAGTGATAACAACTAATCGCATCGACAAAAATCGATTAACATTTGAAATTTAAATCAAAAGTAAGGTAAATAGACAAAAATGGGCATTTCCAAACGTCTGGGGGTTGTTCCAGACGTTTGGATTTGGTTTCTGGAAATATTCCAGAAAACCATCTAGGCGTCCGAGGACCATAAATCAGACGTCTGAAATCCTTTCAGACGTCTGGGTGACAATCCGGACATCTGGTTTCGGTTTCTGGAAATATTCCAGAAAACCAACAAGCGTCTGAATTCAAAGATCAGACGTCTGACCTCCTTTCAGACATCTGAAATGATAATTCAGACATCTGAAATTAGTCACTGCCCTTTTTATTTTTCTGGCGAGAATTATTTTCTCCAGAATGCAAACCCAGACGTCTGGCATTGGTCTCTAGACGTCTGAACACATTATCTGGGCAAATATTTGCTTAGGCCATGACGGCCAAATCAATGTCGGGAGCGATCGAGCGAGCAGTAATAACTAAGGATTTACGCCAAGCGACAACCTGGCCTTATAGCTCTTCGATACACCCCAAACAACATATCCAATCATCCATTGAATGATTTTCATAAAATTGGACTTTAAATCCAAGAATTGGCAAATCACCATATCAATTCAAATCAAAAGTAAATGATCATGAATAAATGTTAGGAATTCATACCCAACAGAAAGATAGATATAGACAAAGATGTGAGATAAAAATCTCACCTTTATCACAAAAACAAGGAAGAAGAAGCTTGAAAATAAAGGAGGATCAACCGCTCTTCAACCTCAACTCTAGAAGCTCCAAACTAAGATCAAAAGCAATAATTTTCCAAAATAGGTTATAGGAAATTTCAGAAATTAGAGAGAGATTGAGATGGAGAAGAAGAAGGAGATACTTATCTAAGCTTCTCTTTGAATTTGGAGCTAAAACTTGATTTGCTAAGGAAGTAGGGTTTAGGATTTTAATTTCCCATCTCCACCAACATTTTTGATAAAGCTTAAGTCGTAGGAAATTTATGAAGTAACGAAGAGGAGTGGAGGGGAGTTGATATGTTTTAATGGGCTGAACCAAACCCAAAGCCCTAAGTGGAAAGGTCAAAATTTTAGCTAGCTCCAAACATATCGATGTTTATACTCAAAAAGGTCTCAAACGCCATTTTGAACTCAATGGAAGGGGTCTCGAGTCCTAATTCGGCTGTTTGCAAAAAGTAGCTATTCGAACAAAAATCCGACTAAAGATGCCATATTTAAATAAAACATTTAAATACACCATCGTAAAATATGCGGGTTGTTACAGACTCCCCTCCTTAAAGGAATGGCGTCCTTGCAATATTTAAGAAGAAAATAAAAAGTAACAACCATAAAAGCATATTCAACACAAAAGAAATCTGAAATAAAATGTTCACCTCAAAGAGCACTAGAAAATAAGTCCGGATGTGTTCACTCGATGAATTCTCTAAATTCCCAAGAGCAATCCTTAGGATTTGAAGACCATTGAACTTTCACAAGCGGGACATCTTTATTTCGAAGGCGTTTAACCTCTGTAGCAATGATGCGAATAGGATGTTGCTCATAAGTCAAATTAGGCGAAACTTCAATTTCTTCAACAACATCGGGCTTAAGAATAGAATCGGAATCTTGAAGGCATTTTCGTAATTGAGAAACGTGAAACACGTCATGAATAGCAGAGAATTGAGCCGTTAATGAAAGGCGATAAGCCGTGTAACCAATACGTTCGGTGATGGGAAATGGACCAATATATCGAGGTGCTAACTTTCCCGATCGACTGAAACGCACATCACCCTTCGTCGGTGAAACACGAACAAACACAAAATCTCCCACATAAAATTATAATTTCCTTCTTCGGTTATCGGCATAGGATTTTTGTCTACTTTGGGCTTCTTTCATCCTATGACGAATAAGGTCAATCTCTTTTGTGGAATCACGAATAAAATCTGGACCTAAAGCCAGCTTCTCACCGGCCTCAAGCCAACAAGAAGGAGATCGGCATGGTCTTCCGTAGAGTGCCTCGATAGGAGCCATACCAATACTAGATTAGAACCTATTGTTATAGGAAAAATCAACAAGAGAAATATGATCTTCCCAACTTCCACCAAAATCAAGAACACATACACGAAGAAGATCTTCAAGGGTTTGATTCACACGCTCGGTTTGTCCATCAAACTGTGGATGATAAGCGATGCTAAAATTAAGCTTCATTCCCAAAGCTTTTTGAAGACTCTTCCAAAATCCACTAGTAAACAATGGATCACAATCACTAACAATAGAAGTAGGAACTCCATGCAATTTAACAATTTCTTTGATAAAGAGTTTGGCCAAAAGAGAAACGGTTCGATTAGGCCGAACGGGAATAAAGTGGGCGGATTTAGTAAGTCTATCAACTATCACCCATAATCTATCATGACCCGAATGAGAACGGGGAAGGCCGTCGATAAAATCCATGGAAATATGATCCCACTTCCAAATTGGAATGTCTAAAGGTTGCAATAACCCACCAGGCCTTTGATGCTCGGCCTTGACAAGTTGGCAAGTCATGCAACGCTTAACAAAGTTAGCAATATCAGATTTCATTCCATCCCAAGAATAAAGTCGCTTCATATCCGCATACACTTTACTACTACCGGGATGAATGGTAAATTTAGTGCGATGAGAATCTTCTAAAATATCTTTACGAAGATCACTAATATTTGGCACGATAAATCTACCAAATTTTCGAATACCGCCACGAGAATCAATATCAAAGTCTTTCAAACCTTCAATATCAATTTTATCCCCACAACTTTGGCTAAGAAGAGCCAATTTGGGATCTAGCTTTTGAGCTTCAAGAATGCGGTCTAAAAGAGATGGATGAGGCCCAAGGCTGCATAAAACAAGAGATGAACATAAATCGGATTCACGATCTCGAATCTCACAAGTGGATAAAGTCTCGAGATCATTCCATTCGGATATCATCATGGAAACAACCGCTTGTTGCTTTTGGCTAATTGCCTCGGCAACACGATTTCCCCTTCCGGGAGTATAAAGAATATCAAAATCATAAGATGCAAGGAACTCGAGCCAACGCTGTTGACGCAAATTAAGTTCCTTTTGAGAAAATAAATACTTCAAAGATTTATGTTCGGTATAGAGAATAATTTTCTCTCCCAAAAGGAAATGACGCCAAATTCGAAGGGCGAAAATAATAGTCGCGAGCTCTAAATCATGAGTGGCATATCTAGTCTCGGCTGGCTTTAATTGCCTAGAAGCATAAGCAATAACACGTTCTCTTTGCATAATAACTGCACCCAAACCAACACGACTATCATCGGTATAAACAATAAAATCTTGGTTCCCCTCGGGAATCACAAGAATAGGAGCATCGGAAAGGAGTTCTTTTAATTTCTGAAAAGAAGCTTCACATTAGTCCGACCAAATGTATTTAACTCCCTTCTTTGTCAAACTAGTAAGAGGCACGATAATTTTAGAAAAGCCCTTTATGAACCGACAGTAATAACCTGCCAATCCAATAAAGCTATGAATTTCCATCACACTCTCCGGTCTCTTCCAATCTTGAATCGCTTCGATATTTGAAGGATCCACAAAAATTCCGGATTCAGAAATAATATGACCGAGGAACTTCAAACGAGATTGCCAAAAGTGGCGTTTAGGAAATTTTGCTTTCAATTGATTGCTCCTAAGAGTTTTCAACACAATCCTAAGATGCTTTTCATGCTCTTCCTCGGTTTTAGAATACACAAGAATATCATCTATAAAGATGAGAACACATTGATCAAGGAAGTCTTTGAAAACTCGATTCATAAGGTCAACGAAATAAGCCGGAGCATTCATTAAACCAAATGGCATAACAAGCCATTCATAAGATCCATAACGCGTACAGAACGATGTCAAAGGAATACTATCCTCTGCAATACGAAACTGATGAAAACCGGTTGCTAAGTCTAATTGTGAAAAGACTCTAGCACCACTAAGTTGGTCGAATAAATCATCAATCTGAGGTAATGGATATTTATTCTTGATAGTAAGATTATTAAGCTAGCGGTAGTCAACGCAAAGCCTAAGTGTACCATCGGATTTCTTCACAAAAATAGCCGAAGCTCCCCAAGGAGAGGAACTAGAGCGAATAAATTGCTTCGTCTCCAATTCGATAATTGTTTGCGCATCCCTTCATTTTCCTTATTGGACATGCGATAAGGAGGACGAGTGATAGGTTGAGCTCCAGGGTTGAGATTAATTTTGAACTCAATTGCTCGCTTAGGTGGTAGTCCTAAAACGGGCTCAAATATGTCGGAAAATTCACGAACAACGTGAATAAGAGATATGACCTCTTCCTCATCATCATTATCATCACCACGAGGATTTAGAGAATATAAGGATGCTGCCAAGGTGGAATCCGAATCTTTAATAACAATTGAAATCTGATTAACAGATTGTGGATGTCGAAGATAAATAGTCCGCATAGGACATATGATATGAGCTTCATAACGGTTAAGCCAATCCATTCCCAAAATAATTCCAAAGCCTAAGTAACGGATGACATGAAAATCGGCTTGGAAAGAAAAAATCACATAAAACAATCTCAACATCTTTACAAAGTAAAGTGAGTATTGTGGATCCTTCAACCGGATTCGCCATTCTCAAAGAAGTCATTAAAGCAACAACACTTAAAGAAAAAGTATCAACAAGTTCTTTTGATATAAAAGAATGGGACATACCCGTATCAAAAAGAACTCGAATAGGATGATCATGAAACACAATAATGCCATCAAGGATAAAATGAGAGGTACCTTGACCACGAGAAGTGTTGCAAGGGGCTTGCGCCATATTAAGCTTTCCCTCCTTCTTGTTTTGGAGTTTGGGGCATGCAGACATATAATGATCCGGGCTTTTGCAATAGCGACAAGCACAAGGCTTTGAACACTTATTCGCATAATGGTCCTTAGAACCACAGTTGTAGCATAGCCCACCACTAGAGGCAAAAGTCTTCGCTGGCAGAGATGCTTGTTTCCCCTTTTTATTGGGATAAGGACCTTTGAATTTATTAGGCCTTTTCTTCTTGTTGTTGAAGTTTGGTTTGGCATTCCCAACTTCAACATCACTCTCCCTATACGCCTCTTCAAGACGAAGAGCGATAACAACGAGTTGATCAAAAGAAACTTCTAATTTTAGAAGTAATGGCTTCTAGAGATTTTTGTTCAAGCCATAGACAAATCTTTGGTTCTTCTTCAATGGGGTGTTTATGTATTCGACCTCGTATTTAGAAAGTGACTTGAAGGATGCGAAATAATCTGCCGCGGAGGATTCACCTTGAACAAGATCTATGAAACGATGAGCCAATGTCACCTTCTCAGCTTCTGGCACAAACTTTAATTCGAATCGTCCCCGGAATTGCTCCCAAGTAAGATCAGTTTCATTCATTTTAGAAATCAGAAGCTCGTACCAGTCTAATGCTCTTTCTTGGAGCATGCTAGAAGCCACTTGGACTCGATGAAGATCAATAATATTCATGCGAGAAAAGATGCGATCGCATTTTCTAAGCCAAGCTTTGACTTCGATAACGCCCTCGAAACCCCTGAACGGCTTTCCACCCAAAATTGTGTGATCACTACACAGGCGTGCAAATCTTTAGGATTTTGGGTGAGTAGGCTCGGGAATGGGTCCGACAGCCTGAGCGTTCCTTACAAGATCAAGAAGCTGTTGTGCAGACATAAATTCTCCATCCAAGGTAGTAGCACTAGATTTACCGGTGCTGGGACGACCTTGTCTAACCATTTCTCTTCTTTAAGAAAGAAATAAAGAAGAAAAAGGTTATTCACAAATTGAATATCAAACAATAATGATTGATAAAACAAGGCATCACAAAAGAAATTAGGATAAGACGGTACGAAGACTCGAATTAAATCCTAAGGCACGACTCTTATGATAGACTTAGGACGATGATCCTTGTTAAATTATTTTACATTGTTTCGAAATTAGGCTCTGATACCAAGCTGTGACACCCCACTTCTATACCCTCACTAGACAAGGACACTACGGGGAAATGCCGTCAAGTAGCATAGAGAATAAGGCTGTTAAGGAGCGACCATCTGTATAATTGCTTCGTGCGAGTACCGATATGCCAGATAAAAATATAACTTTTCATCAGAATTCGACATACCGACACAAACTCAAAGCTACTAGACGGTGGCTATATGAAATCTTCGGAAACAAATATAGAAATATCATAACACAAATCAGTCACAGAAGTTCATATCACAAAGGCAGAAATAGATATGAATAAATTACACTTAAAAGTGTACATCAAAGTAGTGGTCTAACAAGATCCACAATATCACAAAAGAATAGTTGCAAGTACTACCCAAAAGAATAAGTATACATCATGGAGTCTATATCTCAAATGTATACAACAAATCAACTACTAATCTAAGTAGTTAGCCAAAAGTCAGAGTAAAAAACCTCGATGAGGAGTCAAGCAGAAGCACCGTAACATCTCAATCTGACCTGAGTATTATTTAATTATAAAATAATAAACGGATCAGTCTAGCTATAAATATCAGATGAAATGATATAGAATAAGAGATACGACAAAAATGTATGATAACCATAATGCCATACTGTGATAAGTATGTAATTGAAAAAAATCAACCAGAGGTTAATCAATATCACAAGAATCTTCTCAAAGATAAAAAAGAATGTCATACTCTTAATTTTTATTCACCAAGTCAAAAATATTGGCAAACATCACAATGCCAATCGTAAAATTTGTTGATACACAAATTCACCAATGCACAAATATTGATAGAACTTATCAATGAAATCACAAAAATTGGCGAAACACAAATTCTAGAAATCATCAATAGAAATCCAGAAATCACAAAAAGGGGGAGGCCTATCACAAAACGGGAGCATGAAAGCTCACCGACACATGTATCATAAAACGAAACGCTATTCCATGGTTGCTAACCATTAATTTCGAGCCGAGGCTCCACAAAACGTCCCGAAGACCATGGGTCGCTACCCCACCAATTTGAGTCGAAACTCCACAAAAACGGGGTTTAGTCTCCCTCGCAGACAAAGAGACATTACACAATGCTAGTCTAAATCACAAAAATGATCATCATCGATCATCAAGAAGTGTCAATTACACTAAGCTAGTAACTAGATGAGTTTAGCTTCATGTCCCATAACCACTGGCTTAACTTAAATATTTACGAACAAATTGTAGATTTCCACTCGAAAGTTGTCACAAGAGTTTCAATCGAACAAGTCCAAGAATTAACCGACGAAGTAAAAGCAAGCATTTCATGTAACTTGTTTTACCAAGTTGTTTAATTAGATTTTTCATACGAGTGAGGTAAAGGTTTGGATATACTAGTAGATTGGAAAATGGTATAAGAAACATGCTTTGTGATAAAATAATTGTTCAAATCATTTTGATTAAAGAGTTTTGATATTCACTACTAGTATTGAAACCTTTGTATTTTAAAGTGACAAATCATAGAAATGATTGTAGAAACAATCAATCACCAAAATTCACATACGAAGACGTGAATCAATTCTAAAGAAATCGATACCAAATCCGTCAAAATGGATATTCCCAAAAATCCATAAAAAGAAGTCATCAATGTCGATAAAAGTGATAACGATTAATCGGATCGACCAAAATCGATTAATATTTGAGATTTAAATCAAAAGTAAAGTGAATAGAAAAAATTAGGCATTTCCAGACATCTGAGGGTTTGTTCCAGACGTCTGGATTTGGTTTCTGGAAATATTCCAGAAAACCAACCAGGCGTCTGAATTCAAAGATCAGACGTCTGACCTCCATTCAGACGTCTGAAATGATAATTCAGACGTCTGAAATTAGTCACTGCCCTTTTTATTTTTCTGGCGAGAATTATTTTCTCCAGAATGCAAAACCAGACGTCTGGCATTGGTCTCCAGACGTCTGAACACCTTATCTGGGCAAATATTTGCCTAGGCCATGATGGCTAAATCGATGTCGTGAGCGATCGAGCGAGCAGTAACAACTAAGGATTTACGCCAAGCGACAACCCGGCCTTATAGCTCTTCGATACACCCCAAACAACATATCCAATCATCCATTGATGGATTTTCATAAAATTGGACTTTAAATCCAAGAATTGGTAAATCACCATATCAGTTCAAATCAAAAGTAAATGATCATGAAAAAATGTTAGGAATTCATACCCAACAACAAAGATAGATATAGACAAAGATGTGAGATAAAAATCCCACCTTTATCACAAAAACAAGGAAGAAGAAGCTTGAAAACAAAGGAGGATCAACCGCTCTTCAACCTCAACTCTAGAAGCTCCAAACTAAGATCAAAAGCAATAATTTCCCAAATTAGGTTATAGGAAATTTCATAAATTGGAGAGAGATTGAGATGGAGAAGAAGAAAGAGATACTTACCTAAGCTTCTCTTTGAATTTGGAGCTAAAACTTGGATTTGCTAAGTAACTAGGGTTTAGGATTTTAATTTCCTATCTCCACCACCATTTTTGCTAAAGCTTAAGTTGTAGGAGATATTATGAAGTAATGAAGAGGAGTGGAGGGGAGTTGATATGTTTTAATGGGCTGAACCAAACCCAAAGCCCTAAGTGAAAAGGTCAAAATTTTAGCTAGCTCCAAACATATCGATTTTCATACTCAAAAAAGTCGCAAATGCCATTTTGAAATCAATGGAAGGGGTCTCGAATCCTAATTCGACTGTTTGCAAAAAGTAGCTTTTTGGACAAAAATCCGACTAAAGATGCCATATTTAAATAAAATATTTAAATACACCATCGTAAAATATGCGGGTTGTTACAGAATGTCCCTAACAATATGCACATATACCATATTAAAATGATTAATATGGAACATGTAAGATGGATTCCATATGTTTTGACAATAGGAATTATCATACATGTTGCAATGTCTATAATGTCATATTTAGCTGATGTATTTGATACATTAAGCATATATCAAATCCAATATTAAGATAGCTAAATGTTAGCTTAGAGTGTTCTTAAGTATTTAAGAACTACTAGGGAACTATTTATAGAAACAACAAACTTCTTAAGAAGGAGGATTCAGACTTGAACTTCATAAGTGGTATGGGGTATAATATGTCAATATTAAATTCATGATTCAAACCTTAGTTAACGAGTTTTAAGTCAAATATATATCAAAAAAGGTGGTGGTTGATTCAACGAAAAGGCTAAGTACATCCTCTTGAATAGCACTACAGTAAATGCAATGTATAAATATAAATGCACAAATTTATAACTGTACTAAGGGTGATTCCAAGTGTTAAGAATACTATATAATTGTTACATAACAGCAATGTAATGAAAAGAACTTACAAAAAAATCAAGAAACATACTGCAAATAGCTTCACATTATAAAGATATTTTATCAACATCAAAGTCGGTTGATTGACAGAGTAGATAATTAAAACAACATATTGGATCCATTCATGAATGGTCTAACTAGATTAGTTCTCATCAAATTGATCGAAGGGATGGGATTAATATTCCCATAGTGGCCCTAAATGAAAGTGGAAGATTGATCGAGATAGGGTATAACCTAATGGTAATTTAGTAATTTATTGTAAATTATCGACTCTATAATGAAATCTCATTCGAAATAATAGGTGATTTCTTTCTATTATATACTTGATATAATGTCTTATATTAATTAATTAAAGTAATATTTAAGAGAAATCCATAAATTGTATTTTTTGATAGTAGTTACTATGTGTTGTAATCATTAGCAATTTATGACAAAGTAATAAACATATCTTTTTATATATTCCTAATCAAGATGTATTGGGGCTAGATATCAACATCAAATAACACAAATTCAATTAAAATAGGACTTTAGTGTGTAGTACTTTCTATTTGGTAGCTATCTATGGCAGGATATGAATTCGTATTCAAGTGGAGTCGATCGATTCAGCATAAATGTAACAATCCGCATATTTTACGATTGTATATTTAAATATTTTATTAAAATATAGCATCGTTAGTCGGATTTAAGTTCGAAATGCTACTTCTTGCAAACAGTCGAATTGGGACTCGAGACCCCTTCCATTAAGTCCAAAATGGCATTTGCGACTTTTTTGAGTATAAACATTGGTATGTTTGGAGTTGATTAGAATTTTGATGTTTGCATTTAGGGCTTTGGGTTTGGCTTTCTGCCCATTAACCTAACATATGAACCGAACAACATTCCTCTCCTCTTCATTCATTCTATTATTTTCCTAACACTTCAAGCTTTAGTAAAAAAGGAGGAAGAGATTGGAAATTAAAATCCTAAGCCCTAGTTTCCTTTGCAAATTCAAGTTCTAGCTCCAAAATCAAAAGGGAGCTTAGGTAAGCATCCTCTTCTTCTTCTCCATCTCAATCTCTCTCCAATTTCAGAAATTTCCTATGACCTAACTTCGGAAATATTTCCTTATGACCTTAGATTGGAGCTTTTAGAGTTAAAGTTGAAGAGTAGTTGATCTTCCCTTTGTTTACAAGCTTCTCCTTCATTGTTTTGAGTTTTAAAAGTGAGTTTTTGAACTCACATCTATGTCTTTAGCCTTCTTTGTGGTTGGGTATGAATTCCTAACATCTATTCATGTTCATTTGCTTTTGATTTGAATGGATTTGGTGAATTTTCCAATTTTTGATTCTGGTTGTCCAATTTATGAAAATCCTACTATGGATGTTTGGACATGTTTTTGGGTGTGTCGAAGAGCCTTTAAGGCTGGGCTGTCGCGTGGCATAAATCCCTAGTCGTCATTGCTCGTTCGACCGCCTCAGATTGGTTTTCGCCCTTCATTGGGGCTAGGCTGAGAATACTGGAAATTCTAGTTCAGTCAACTGAACTGGGAATTCAGTCGACGGAACACAGCCCAGGAATTTTCCTAAGCCAGTATCAGTGGACTGACACTTATGGTCCAATCGACTGAACCTGGAAACCGAAAGTTTCCAGGCATAGTTCAGTCGACTGACCATTATGGTCCAGTCGACTGAATCTGCTGTCTCAGCCTATGTGCTTTTTGTGTGGGTTTCCAATTTTTAATCGATTCTAGTGGATTCGATTTATTGTTATCCCCTTTGTTGACTTTGATAACTTATTTTTGGGGATTTCGAGAATATCCATTTTGATGGATTTTGTATCGGTTTCTTTGGATTTAATTCACGTCTTCGAATGTGAATTTTTGGTGATTGATTGTTTCTACAATCATTTCTGTGACTTGTCACTTTCAAATACAAATGTTTCTATATTAGTAGTAAATATCAAAACTCTTTCATCAATATGATTTCAACACTATTATAATACAAAGCTCGTTTATTAAAACCATTTTCAAACCTATTAGTATATACAAATCTTTACCTCGTTCCTATGAGAAAATCTAATTAAACGGCTTAGCAAAACAAGTGGTATGAAATGCTTCCATTTACTTCGTCGGTTAATTTTTGAAATTGTTCGATTGAAACTCTCGTGACAATTTTCGAGTAGAGATATACAATTTGTTCGTAAATATTTAAGCTAAGCCAGTGGTTATAGGACATGAAGCTAAACTCATTTATTTACTAGCTTAGTTTAATTCACACTTTTTATTGGTTAATGATGATCATTTTGTGATTTAAACTAGCGATATGCTATGTCTCTTTGTCCACGTGGGGGACTGTACCTCGTTTTATTTAGTTTCGTCTCATTTCTTTTATAGACTAACGATCTATTAGTTCTTTGGAGTTTCGACTCATTTTTGTGGGCTAGCGACCCATGTTCTTTTATGGAGTTCGGCTCATCGGGCGTACCATTGTACTACGTCGTTCTACCGTCTTATCAGGTTCATCGGGCATACCGTTGTACTATGTTATTGTTCCGAGTTACTTGAATTTCAGGTTCCTCGGGCATACCATTATTGTACTATGTCGTTGCCCGACTCTATAGTTAGCGACCATGGGTTGGTGACCCGTTTGTGATGCACGTGTTGGTGAGTTTTCATGCTCCCGTTTGTGATAGGCCTCCCCCTTTGAGATTTTTGGATTTCTAACTGATGATTTCTAGAGTTTGTGTTTCACCAAATTTTATGGTTGGCATTGTCAATGTTTGTGGTTTGGTGAATAAAATAAAGAATATGACATTCTTTTTGGTGTTCTGAGATTCTTGAGATATTATATGATTTTTATTGTTGACAAATGTATACTTTTCATAGTATGGCATTATTGTTATCATACGATTTTGTTATATCTCTTATCCTATCTCATTTTTATCTAATATTTATAGCTAGACCGATCCATTTATTATTTTCTTATCATATAATACTCAGGTCAGACCGAGATGTTATAGGTGCTTCTGCTTGACTCCTTATCTGGGATCATCATCTGACTTTTGTCTAACTACTTTAGATTTGGCAGCTTTGTTGTTATACATTCGAGATAGAGACTCCTTGATGTATACATATTCATTTGTCTAGCACTTGTATCAACTCTTTTGTGATATTGTGGATCTTTTATGACCACTACTCAAATGTACACTTCTATGTGTTATATTCATATCTGTTTCGCCTTTGTGATAAGGATATCTATGATTGATTTGTATTATGTTTATTTCTATATATTTTTTCCGAAGACCACAAAACCATTGTGTAATAGCTTTGAGTTTATATTTGATATGTCGGGTTTCCTCTTGAAATGAAATGCGTGACATACTATCTGATATATCATACTCGCACAAAGCAATTACATGGATGGTCGCTCCTCAACATCCTTATTCTTCATGCTAGTCTACGGCATTACACCGTAGTATCCTTGGCTAGCGTGAGTATAGAGATGGGGCGTCACACTTGGTATCAGAGCCAAACTTCGGAATACTGTAGAATAATCTAGCAAGGATCATCATCCTAAATCCTTCTTAGGTGTTAACCCTCTTCTTTTAGCGGCCCAGCGACCTAAAGGATTAGATGACCCAGCGACCTATGACTCAACGAGTTAACGACTTATGTGAAGGTGCGACCTAACACATAGAGCGGCTCAGCAAGTTAAACGACATAGTTGCTAAATGGACTGAGCGACCTAGCGCACCAACGACCTATGGACTAAGGTGACCTAGCGACCTAAAGGTATACGCGACCTAGCGAGTTAATAAGGGGAGCGACCAACAAGGATAAAGTTCTCTAACGACCTAGGTACCTAGCGAGCTATACAAAGCCGAGGTAACTTGTCTTCCTTATGTCGTTCCTTCCCTAGGTCGCCCACGATCTATGACTTGTTCGAATGATCAAGGGTGCTCCTGTTAGGCCGTAAACCGTGTCTACTAAGTCGCCCACGACCTACGACCTATAACTAAGTCGATCACGACCTAAACATATCAAAGGAGCTTGCTATGCCGCTTCTTACCTAGGTCGGCCACGACCTATGACTTGCTAGTTTCTCCATAACGAACAAGTGTACCGTGTATAAGCCGTAAACGACTCCCACTAGGTCGCGGACGACCTACGACCTAACACCGAACTCTCCTATAAATACCCCGCCTACTCCAACAAAAAGGGGGACCTTTTTGGCTCATTTCTGGAACGCCGAAACTCTGCTGAATTCTCGACTCACTCGACACTTCAAACACGAAAGACATCTTAACAAACTTCAAGAGGAAATCTAGCGCAATCGACATGGATTCAAAGACTTCTTCTAAATTGGAGTTCTAGTTATTTGTCCCATCAGTGTTGTAATCAAAGATTGTTGTAAAGTTGTAATTGATTCAGAAATTAAGAAGATTGAAGTGGACGTAGGCTTAACCTGAAGCCGAACCACTATAAAACTGTTGTCTTTTACTGCTTTTTCTGTGACTTTTCTACTTGTTTCTAATTCCCGTGTTCATGGGTCGTGCTTTCACTTAATCTCTATATACACCGGGGTGTTAGCGTTCAATTTTAAGCGTTAACATTTTTGGTGCCTTCATTGAGAGTTGAACTCAGGCTATCTTCGTCATTGCTTCACAAAAGTTTGTTGAAAGAATCTCTCTCAAAACCAGAAGTCTAATAGAGATAATGGCTCCTGGAAGAAAGCGTGGATCTACAAGGCCTAGTAATGTCCATGAACATACTGCCACTTCTCGTTTGTCAAGTCAAGCAGCACCAAGTGCCGAAATTACACGAGCGGAGTTAGATGCTGCAGTATCTGGATTATACCAGCAGATGGAAACTCAGAATGCTTTAATACTTGAGAGGTTAATTGCATTGCTCGGAGCTAACCGTCAACCAGTGAATAATGAAGAAAACCTTGTAGATGATGTTCATGATCCTGAAGAGAGGAATATTCCTCAAAGAGCAGCTAGCCCCGCCAAAGAAACACCTCCTCAAGCTGGAGGATCGAGACCACAACCAACTCTCTGCGAACGTTTGTCTAGACAAACTTCCGAGAAAATGGCCGAAGTCTGTCCTGCCGATCCTTTAAATGATGAGGAATATCTTTTGGGGATGGTGCGACAAATCATGAAAGAAAGCATGCAGAGGGATGAAGATGAGAAGGAATGGGGAATCGCTCTGAGAAAAACTCCGTTCACTGAAAAGATTCTAAAGGCGGAATTCCCAAGGAAGTTTGTTCCTCCTACCATCCCGGCTTATAAGGAAATAAGCGACCCCAATCAATTCCTGTATAATTACGATTGGCACATGACTGGTGCTAGAGCGTCTGATGAGATCAAATGCCGGTACTTTCCGGTATACTTGGGAGGAGTGGCTCTGCTCTGGTTCACAAAGCTTCCAGTCCGATTCATAGGCCAGTTCGCCGACTTGACTCGGAAGTTTAAAGAGCAATTCAGGTTGTATGCTTCAAAGGCTAAGGATATTATGTCACTCTCGAGCCTGGAACAGAATCCTGGAGAATCTATCAGGTCTTTCTTGAACCGCTTTAACATAGCTTTGGCTGAAGTGGACAATGCAGAACCACGGATGGTCTTGACATATTTGATGAGGGCAATCGACAAATCAAGAGAATTTGGGAAGTGGCTGAAGATGAAAGAACCGAATTCGCTTGAGAAATTCAATAAGAAAGCTGATGAATTCATGCGCTTGGAAAACTTCGAGCACCAGTTAAGGTGGCATTGACAGAGGTTAAGAATAATACTACTGCTATATCAAAAAGGAATCCGGAAGTCAGAAAAGGGAGAATAATGGTGGGAAGAAACAGAAGGATATGAAGAAACCTCGATTCTTAAAACCTTCAGATTTCACTCCTTTGACTGACACTTTGGAGAATATCTTTTTTGCTACCAAAGATGCAGTAGAATATCCTAAACCGCCGGAGATGAGAGTTATCAAAAAAGCTGCTCAAAGTGGGAGATTCTATCGGTTTCATAATCAACCCAGTCATGATACCAACGAATGTCACCATCTAAAAAGTTTAATTGAAGAACTATCGAGAGAGAACAAGTTGCAGCAATATGTTAAGAGAAGTAGAAATGACCCAACTTCATCCACTAAGGGCCAGCAACTTCCTGCTCATCCATTTGGCTCGGGTGAGAGGAATACCATGCATGAATCGGAAAGGATGTTATCAATGTGATTACAGGAGGTCCTCACCTAGCAGGCAGAAGCTGGGGCGAGATGGAAAGATATGCCCGTGCCTTGAAGTATGCACCAACAGAAAAAGTGTTTTTGTGCTAGAAGACGCTGCACCTTTGAAGCAGCATAAAACTTTTAATGATGATATTGTGTTCAAAGCCAGGGACTCTATGGGTATTGAAGCTCCAACCATGGATCCCTTGGTCATCTCTGCAAGCATTGGGCTGGCTATTGTGAGAAGAGTGCTTGTAGATTGCGGCGCTTCTTGCAATATTCTCTTCAAAAGACGTTCGACCACATTCCAATGGCTGATGTTCAAGCCTCATCTCAGAAAATTGTTGGGTTCACTAGGGAATCAAAGCATTCAATTGGAGCTATTGACTTGTTCGTCGAGCTTGGAGAGGGGTAGAAAAAGGTGGTTCGAAAATAGACTCTTGTAATTGTTGATGAATTTTCTGCCTATAACGCCTTTCTAGGCCGACCAACTCTTGCGGCTTTTAAAGTAATTCTCACCCCGTGGTGCCTCACTATGAAATTCCCCACGGATAACGAAGTTGGAGTTATTAAAGGGGATCAGAACGCTGGGCGAGAATGTTATCTAATAGAGTTGCGTGAAGCAAGGAAGAGAGAGATGGGAAAAGATGTGGCAGCCTCAGTCCGCATCAAAGAACCAACCTTGTAGCAATTACAGGGTGGCCCCTGCACTGGCGAGCATAGCGGGGCGCGAAGAGAAATGGATCCCAGAAAAGCCGGTGCAGGGGAGAATAGAGTGGTGTCAGTTGAGGTATCGGTGCCAGTACCTGTTGACCCGAAAGATCTGAACAAAGTGGTGAATGTGAGTTCGCAACTTAGCATGACAGTTCAAGTTTGGTAACATTCTTGAAAGCAAATCTGGACGTATTCGCTTGGACTCATGCTGATATGTGTGGAATATCCCCAGAAATTGCAGTACATACTCTGAATATTAATCCGAAGTTTACACCGGTAAAACAGAAAAGAAGAACCCAAGGTCCTGAAAGGTCAGCAGCATTGAAAGAAGACGTAGACCGGCTTATGGAGAATGGTTTCATCAGGGAGTCTACTTATCCAAATTGGGTTTTAAATCCAGTACTGGTTAAGAAAGCTAATGGGAAGTAGAGAGTATGCATTGACTTCTCAGATTTAAACAAAGCCTGCCCTAAAGACTACTTCCCATTACCCAGAATAGATCAGTTGGTGGATGGAACAGCGGGGCACGAATTGTTATCTTTCATGGATGCTTACTCAGGATACAACCAGATTATGATGCATGAGCCGGATCAGGAGGACACAAGCTTCATCACCGATGTTGGTCTCTACTGCTATAGAGTCATGCCCTTTGGACTTAAGAATGCAGGGGCTACTTACCAAAGACTCGTCAATGCTATGTTCAAACCGCAGATTGGCAAAACTATGGAAGTTTATGTTATCATATGTTGGTGAAGTCAAAGAAAGCGGTAGACCATATGGACCACTTGGCAGAAATGTTTGCAATCCTCCGAAAGTACGGAATGAAACTTAATCCTTTGAAATGTTCGTTTGGGGTGGAGTCCGATAATTTCTGGGTTTCATTGTGAGTGCTAGGGGCATTGAAGCTAATCCTACTCAGATTGCTGCCTTAAAAGAAGTAAAAGCTCCTAGAATGAAGAAGGAATTGCAAAGTCTTAATGGAAAAGTCGCTGCCTTGAGTCGATTCATTTCCAAAGCTACCGATAAATGCATTCCATTCTTTGATGCACTGAAGAAAGGAGGGAAGAATTTTGACTGGACTCTTGAATGCTAGAAAGCTTTCGATGAATTGATTCGTCATACGGAAACGCCTCCAATACTTTTTATGCCCGATGATGGTGAGGATCTTTTCGTATATTTGGCAATCTCATCTCATGCTCTTAGTGCAACGTTGGTACGGGAAGACGCAAAAATTCGGCGCCCGGTCCATTATATCAGCAAGAGGTTCACCGGGGCAGAGATGAATTATTCAAAATTGGAAAAGCTCGCCTATTGTCTACCGATTGCATCAAGAAAGATGAGGCCGTATTTCCAAGCTCATCCTATCAAAGTCCTCACTAATCAACCTCTAAAGCAAGTCCTATTTTGTCTTGAGGCTTCGGGTCGTCTTCTGAAATGGAATATTGAACTCAGCCAATACGACATCACTTATCATCCCCGGAGAGCAATCAATGGACAAGCTTTGGCAAATTTCATCGCAGAATGTACAGATAAAGGTGATAGTGAGGAAGAAGTGACTGATAATCCCCCAATTCGATGGAAATTAGATGTTGATGGTGCAAGAAACGATTACTGTTTCGGAGCTGGGATTGTGCTTGAAACCCCTGAAGGGCGGTCATTGCGCTATGCATTGAGATTGGAATTCCCTTCGACAAACAATGAAGCAGAATATGAAGCTCTTATTGCCGGCTTGAGAATTGCTAAAGAGTTGAATGTCAAAGTGTTGCAGATCTTCAGTGATTCACAGCTTATTGTATGTCAAGTCAAGAAAGAGTTTCAAACTAAAGGAGGAAATCTGCCTGCTTATTTGTCACGAGCCTGGGAACTTCTCGATGATCTTGACCATTATATGATAAATCATATACCCCGGGAAGAGAACATGAAGGCAGATTCTCTCGCAAAG
The DNA here is from genome assembly GCA_030765085.1 of Allium cepa. NCBI lineage: Eukaryota > Viridiplantae > Streptophyta > Magnoliopsida > Asparagales > Amaryllidaceae > Allium > Allium cepa. Next base: position 34,880,575 of record CM060929.1, read on the forward strand.
TACGCAAGCACTGGTTAAGCTCAACTATTGGGATTGGTTCCTGTGGAAGTCCTGTCATCTCCAAGCACTGATGAGATGGATATTGACTAGATCATGACTATATCCCTAGAGCAAGAATCATGGATGACTCCGATAATGGAATATCTGCTCAACGGTTCTCTACCAGAAAGTTCAAAAGAACGACAGAAGTTGCTAACAAAAGCCTCCAGATACATAACTCAAGATGGCCGATTGTACAGGCGGGGATTCTCAATGCCATTACTCCGGTGTGTGACCAAGGAAGAAGCTAAGACAATTCTAGCTGAAGTACACAGAGGAGAGTGTGGAGGCCATTCAGGTGGTCAAACTCTAGCAAAGAAAATTCTCCGTTATGGGTATTTTTGGCCAGATATTAATCGTGATGCTGCAAGCTATGCCCGAAAATGTGACCGATGCCATAGATTTGCAAAAATCCCAAGAGCACCTTCCACCGAGATAACACAGATGGTTAGCCCGTGGCCATTTGCTATTTGGGGAATAGATCTCATCAGGCCTTTGCCAGCTGCCAAATCCGAAATCAGATATGCTATTGTTGCTGTTGATTATTTTACTAAATGGGCTGAATCTGAACCATTAGCTACTATTACCTCTAAAAAGATATAAACTTTGTAACTAAGAATATCATTTGCAGGTACGGTGTGCTTCAAAAGATAATCACATATAATGGAACCCAATTCGAAAGTGAAGAGTTCCCAGATTTTTGCAAGCGATTCAAGATCTAGAAAAGCTTTTCAGCAGTGGCTCATCCGCAGGCAAACGGGCAAGTGGAAGCAATAAACAAAATTATCAAATCAACCATCAAAAAACAGCTGGAAAAGGTGAAAGGTGGTTGGGTCGATAAGCTTCCACTAGCACTATGGGCATATAGAACCACCCACAAGACTGCGACCGGGCACACTCCATTTTCATTAGCATATGGATCAAATGCAATGATTCCGGTGGAAATAGAAGTCCCTTCACATAGAAGAATTCATTTCAACCAAGCTGAAAACATAGAGTTGCAACTTGAAGCACTTGACTTCCTTGATGAGAAAAGGGAAGAGGCTCAGCTCAGAATTGCGGCCCATAAGCAAAGAATTGCCAGGTATTTCAGTTCCAAAGTTCGCCAATGCAGCTTTGAGATCGGAGATCTAGTCTTGAAAAGGGTCATGACAGTAATAGGAGTGTTTGCGCCAAACTGGGAAGGGCCGTATGTCATAGGCAAAAAACTTCTTGATGGCACTTTCAAACTGACAACTGTCGAAGGGGATCCAATTCCAAGAGCTTGGAACAGCAATCACTTGCGTCCATATTTTACTTAAAAAGCTTTGCTTAAATTTGTAAAAAGAATTATGAATGTATGATTCTTGTATTGAAAGTCATTGTAAAGCCAGTGCAAGTGAATAATAAGAACCATAAAGTGGATGTAGGCCCAGTTCTTGGCCGAACCACTATAAATCTTGTGTTCTCTACTATTATAAACTGCTTGTTTTATTTCAATATATAAAGTACTTCAATTGTATTGCTAAAATGTCGATTTAATATTGCAGGCTATTAAAGCAAAGCTTACCCATCTTAAGACCAAGCGATCCTTGACATCACTCAACAAATGAATATCTAGCCACAAAAATTCCAGATTCAAATCCTATATAAGAAGTGCTTCAAGCAAACAGTTAGTGGTTCCGCCAGAGGTAGACCCTTCCTAACTAATTGTGATCGTTTGTGCAAACAAACATTCAATTAATTAGCCTGTGTCTGCCCCTGCGAACTCATTTAACAATGAAGTACACTTCTTTGGATAGAATAAGCTACTGGAAAAAAGAAAGGAATGTGCGCTTGGAAATGATAACAGGAAACTGCTGATATGAGCAAATGGCAAAAAGACATGGGCGAGCAGGCAGCAAACAACAAAAGACCTCCTCAGAGGCACAAGCCCTCTTCGGAGGCACAACTCCTCGGAGGATAAAGACCTCTAATGGGACTTGACAGAAAAAGAAAGTTCTCTTTCTCGACAGAAAGTTGTGGACTGACCGGTGGCACAGGACACTCGTTAACTAGCTGAGAACGTTTGTGCAAACAAACAATCCAAGTAACTTGTGTCCGCCCCGTGAATCCATCCAACCGAGAGAAGGAAGCTTCCAGGCAAAAGCCCTACTCGGAGGCATACATTCCACCGAGATCTGAAATAAAACTTCACAAGTGCTGGAATGTGAAAAGCACTCTTCGGAGGCCCATTTCACCATAGTTGAAATGCTAAAAGACCTCTTCGGAGGCACGCATTCCACCGAGATCTGAAATAAAACTTCACAAGTGCTGGAATGTGAAAAGCCCTCTTCGGAGGCCCATTTCACCATGGTTGAAATGCTAAAAGACCTCTTCGGAGGCACACATTTCACCGCGATCTGAAATAAAACTTCACACGAGTCGAAATGTGAAAAGCCCTCTTTGGAGGCCCGCTTCCCAGCGGATAGGGAAAAAATAAAAGCCTTTCCCCAGAGGCAGAAACATAAAAGCCCTCTTCCCAGAGGCACAATCTAACAAAAAAGCCCTCTTCCCAGAGGCACAATCAAACAAAAGCCCTCTTCGGAGGCACAAACAGGTCGAAGCCATTTTTCGGAGGCCCACTTTACCACGAAAGAAAATTCACTTGCCAAAATAAAAATGACTTTCTCCAAAAGTGAAGTGTAAAAACTTCGCGACAAAAAAAGAAGAGAAAACTTCTCCAATACATGGCGCGTTCTACTAAATCAGAAAAATATTTCCTTAAAACGGAAATATTATCCTATAAAGTACAGATGCAAACCTCCTTCAAATCGAAAAGTTGTTCTCTAAAGAAAGAGCGCAAGTCTTCTCGAAACAGAAGAGTTGTTCTCCAAAATTTTGCCAAAATGAAAGAGATTGCAATAAACCATGGTATGGGGGTAATACAATATAGTCGCAAAAATAAAAACAATGCTCAAGCAACATACCACTGGTTTACTGCAACATCACACAGAGAAAATAAAGAAACTTGCATGAAAAAAAAAGAATAAATGCATTCTCAAATACAGACAGAAGTTTGTACAAGTAAAAGAATCATTTTATTCCATGCTATAATTTTTTTTATGCATGTGAAGGTTTCAAAACAAAAGAAGGCGGGGACCGGTACCCGCACAATTTTCGGTCAACACAAGTCTTTATACAAGCAAAAAAGAAAGATAAAAAGCATAGGAATAAAGCCATCATTTCTTCTTCTTTCCACCTTTCGAGCCTACGCCTGGCCGGATGATCAACTTTTGGGGACGCCTTGTGAGAGTAGGGGAAGAAAGAGGAACGGGTGCAATTGGACGTTCTTCAGTTTTTTCTTCGCCAGCAGAAGCTTCTCTCTTTTTCTTGGAGACTCCACGCTTCCCCCTCTTCTTAGAAGAAGATTCACTGCTCGGAGAGAAAAGAGTGGATAATTTTATGTCATCAGAAGCAGTCTATTCCAAAGATCTCTCGCCTTCTTCAGGTTCTTCGGCCTTCTGTTCTTGAGAAGCAACCGGGTCATCCAAGCCTTGAAGAGCTTCTATCTATTCCTCTTGTGACCCCAGTTGAGAAACGGAAGGGGGAGTAATCTGAAGAGGCGGAGAGGAAACAAATGGAAGAGGGGAAAGCTGAATAACACTTGGCGCTTTCACCATAGGAGAAGAGAAGTTCAAGCCAGTATCTCTCATAAAAAGAGGAGAAAGTGGTGCGTCAAGATTTAAGTAATAATCAAAAAGTTCATCAAGCTCATGAGAAGAAAGCAAGCAGTACACTTGAGGAAGATCAACATTGAGGTTACCTGGAGAAGTAGACTTTACTATGTCAACTTCGAAGTCCTGCGCTTCAGCGCTTTCTTGAGTCTCATCTCCAGTGTGGGCGGCGGCACTTTCAATAACAGCTTTAGCAGGAGGAGGAGAATAGGAACTGGAGCCAACAATATCAATATCGGCCGAAACTGAAGGTAGAACTGGGTCGGTTGAGATTGTCTTTCCTAAATGTTCTCCTTCTGTCGTTTCGGCTCTCTCTTTGGCGAGTTGCTCCTTTCCCCTGGCAAGAGCGGCACATGCATCATCATCTAGATAGTGCGCCATTAAATCTACTTCGGCATATCCGGCTCCTCCAAACATATCAAGTATGGCCTCCCACACTTTGGCCAAAGTGATTTCATACTCCTGTCCTAAAATTTTAAGGCTATCGCTCCCCAGGACACTATGGATGTAAAACTCGAATAGAGTGGAACTGACTTCGGCTTTAGTTGCCATATGAGATTCTTCGCCTGTAACTTTGCCGGCAATAGCTTCATCACGTTCCTTTTCAGCTTCAGAAAATCAAGCTTTGAGCAGTTCAATCTCCGAATTCTGGGAGTTGGTCTTTTCTCGTAGATGAGCAACGTCGGCTCGGTAGTTATCCACAATCTGTTGCTGTGCTTCAAATTTAGCTTTAGCATATCTCTGCGCCGCATAAGCATCTCTCACTTGTTTTTGAAGAACTTCTTCTCTCTGAGAGTAGGAAGTGGAAGAAGTAGAGAGCTCTTCCTTAAGTTTTTCAACTTCTGCTTCAAGTTTCTCATTATAAGGAGCAGTACTCTTCATTTCGGCATCATGCTGATCAAGTGTTTTTTGCCACTCAGATTTGTCATTTTCCATAGTCGGCATGGCTTCAAGGTTTGCGCGATTCACTCTTTGAAGCTCGTCAACGAGTTTCTGCCAGCCAGACATTCTCTCGATTTCAAGTTTGACGGCATCAAGATTTCGCAACATGGCTTGCTTATAAATCGGGACCAAGTCTAGATCGAAGCATACTCCCTTTAAGCACCAGTGTGGGAATCGGCTTTGAAGAGTAGCGGGACCCTGTCCAACTTGATAGGGGGGCCTGCTTATGACAGTTTGAATATCATCCCTTCGAAGGGGGGGAGAGCCAGAAGGAATTTCCAAAGAGACGGGAGCATCGGGTTTTTCAGAGAGTTCGAATGTTAGTTTTTCACCAAGTTTGGCCCGTTTACTCGTTTCCTCACTGACATGGCTTTTTCCCTTGTCATCATGGGACTTTTGCTTGTGGGAATCATCCTCTCTCTGGGAAGAATCATGTCGTTCGTCCCGTCTCCCGTAGCGCTCTTCATAAGCGTGCTTCTCACGAGCCTTCCTTGCAGCTCTTTCTTCGTCAGTTTCCCAAGAGGCAGGAAGATACCTCCTGGGGTCATCAGAACCGCGCTTCCTATAATGTTGGAAGTCGTTGTAGTAAGAGCCACTTCTTTCCATTGGAGAACCTGAAAATGAAAAAAAATAAACTCAGAAATCTTCAAAACCAGGAAGTTGAATGCATATAAGTGCTGAAAAGTCCTAAGTGTGTGTAACGTGCAAACTATGCGCGTCGAACTACGAACCACTCCCGGGTTGGGAGGTGATGATGGATTTTACAGCCAGTGTCAACTCTTGGGCAGATGGAGTTTGTTGCAGAACGGATGTCGCTTCGACTGCTGGAGAAGTAACTTTAGTAGTGATAGGATCATCCTTAAAAAGCTCCTATGAAGTAATCAACAGGTCGCTCAACCCTTCGAAAGTATCATCACCGCTGTGCCTGGAGGGACTCGCTCTCCCAGTTCCTTCGTCACCAGATTTCCCGAATTGTTGGGGAGGTTCCTCTTCTTCGATGACCGGGGCAAGTGCAAGTTTGCCGGATGACCCCGCAACATCAATTGAAGTAGAACACTTTACCAACGAAGCCTCAACAGTATGTTCTTTCGCCGTAAGTTCTTCGACGGAAACTGGGGCATCCGATGTCTTTACTGGAGAGTCGGGGACTTCATGAGTTTGGGTAGAACGAGAAGGGTGCAAAAGCCCGTATTGGTGCAGAATTTCATCTTTCAGCAAAATTTAATACTTCTTTCTTCAACCGGCACGACACTTAATCTATCAAAAGTCGTCTTGTGACTGGGATTTCTAGAGGGAGGAGGAAGTCCTGTAAAAGAAAAGGATGAAGTTAGCACTTAGCAATTCGGATTTCGAAAAGCTTAAACGGAAAGAACGGGGATGAGCAATTTTACTTCCTATTCTCCAGATGGCATAAAACCTTAGGGGGCAACGAACGAAGAAGAATTGATTCAGAAAAACGTGAGCACTTTCGGAAAGATTGGTGATAAGTTTACGATTTATGGCACTTCTCACGAGTATAATGGAGGGGTGGTCTTTATTCTTTGTGAATGTGCATAAGTAGCAGATTTCTTCGAAGCTCGGAAGACGGTTAAGTGTCCTCCTGAATAAAACACACAATCCCATCAGGATGGCGTAGCCATTGGGATGCAGTTGAAAGGGAGAGATGGTTAGTAGGAAAAGGAGTTGATGAAGAAATTCATTGAAAGGAGGAATGACACCACAAAGGCACATATGACGGTTGACGGCGACAAAACCGAGAGGTGGCCTGTCAGCAGTATCATTTGGGCCAGGAAGTATAGCATCCGCTTCGGCAATCCCAAATTGAATACGTAATTGGTTGAATGCCCGTTGACTCAGGGTAGTTGGAGTTCTTTCCGGAGGATTATCCAATGGGTCGGCAGTCGGGAAGACTCCTTTAGATTGCTCGATTATCTCTTCTTGAGAAGACATTCTACACAAGGAACTGGATATTCAAATATGAAGGTGCACGTTTCCTAAATGTGTGAAGTGTTGTGTAGAACTAATAAAATGACAAGCAAATATAACTGAAATTAAACTAACAGGCATTTGTCAGTTTCAAAGTTTCAGGTTTTGTTGTTTTAAGTCCAAATGCAAGTGCAGTATTGATGCAAACAAATCAGTTTTAATTGATTAATATTGCTTTGCTTTAATACTTTGCTTGAATTTGTTGATTCATAGCACTTCATAAAATTTATTTAAGTTGATTATCTTTTATCGACTAATCTGTCATTCGATGTGGGCAATCAATGGCAGTATATTCGCCTTAGTTTTCTACAAATGTTGTGTTCAGCAGGTTGTTAGCTTACAAGTGAATATAATCTGCAGAGAAGTGCAGCAAAGTTCAAACAGTTTAAAGTCTAGACAGTTCAAAGTTCAAACAGTTTAAAGTGCAGACAGTTCAAAGTTCAAACAGTTTAAAGTCCAGACAGTTCAAAGTTCAAGCAGTTCATTCTAGCAGTTCAAGTTAGAAGTACAATCAAGTTCTATCAAAATTCTGAAGCTTTTAAGTTTTGTTCAAGTCCTTAAGTCACAATCCGAGTCAAGAAGTTCTCTAAGTCTTAGGTCGCTCACGACCTAACATGTTGGGTTGAGATTGGTCTAGGTCGCAAGAAGCAACTCGACAGTGAAAAATTGTTCAAGTCCTAAGTCGTTCGCACAACCTAGGCACTAAGTCGTTCACACGACCTAAAGACTAGGTCGCTCACGCGATCTAAAGTTTAAGTCGCTATGAGTTAAATCGCTCAGCCCCTTTTTTGGGTCGTAAGGATCCTTAGGTCGCGCTGATTCTTTAAGTCATTTGTCGCGTTAAGTCTCATGATTCACGTCTCGAACCGCTAAAGCCCTAAGTCGTTCAAGGCTCCTAAGTCGAGCACGACCTAACTCCCCTTAACTCGCTAACTCTTCTTCTGTCAGGAAATCATCTAACCCGTTAACCTAATAACCTGCTAGCCTCTCTACAATAGAATCCACCCTATCTCCACGCCACCAGAACATCCAAAACCAATGCAAATCGCCTCAGATTCATCACAAACCCGATGTACTGTTGTACTCTCGTGAATCATAGCGACAACGTGTCCAAAAACGATCAAAAGTTAATCGTGACATGATCTACGGTGAAATACAGCATGCAAAACCGGGATAGGGCCGAAAACTGGGGGATTCATAATTCGATGGTGGTCGTGGTTGAATAGTGGTCGAATTCACTTACGTAGTGAGATTGAGGAGATGATGATCAAATCAACAAGTAGATTCGCTTCAAAAGTTCTCGAGCTCAAAGATAGTAATGGTGGCAGCAGAATACAATAAGGTGAAGGAAGAAGAAACGACCTAACGGCTTATATAGGGGAGAGAAAGGAACACGAATCGACACGAGCGACCTAACTCTTTCATAAGTCGCCCGCGACTTAACGGTCTAAGCTTGCACGAGTTAAAAGATATCGAAGCACACGACCTAACTCTTAGGCGTATACTTCGAGGGGCAAGTGTTAACCCTCTTCTTTCGGCGGCCCAGCGACCTAAAGGATTAGATAGCCCAGCGACCTATGACTCAATGAGTTAACGACTTATGTGAAGGCGCGACCTAACTACCAAAGGGAGTAAGTGACCTAACACATAGAGCGGCTCAGCAAGTTAAACGACTTAGTTGCTAAATGGACTGAGCGACCTAGCGCACCAACGACCTATGGACGAAGGTGACCTAGCGACCAAAAGGTATACGCGACCTAGCGAGTAAATAAGGGGAGCGACCTAACAGGGATAAAGTTCTCTAACGACCTAGCGACCTAGCGAGCTATACAAAGCCGAGGTAACTTGTCTTCCTTATGTCGTTCCTTCCCTAGGTCGCCCTCGATCTATGACTTGTTCGAATTATCAAGGGTGCTCCTGTTAGGCCGTAAACCGTGTCTACTAAGTCGCCCATGACCTACGACCTATACCTAAGTCGCTCACAACCTAAACATATCAAAGGAGCTTCCTATGCCGCTTCTTACCTAGGTCGGCCACGATCTATGGCTTTCTAGTTTCTCCAGAACGAACAAGTGTACCGTGTATAAGCCGTAAACGGCTCCCACTAGGTCAAGGACGACCTACGACCTATCCAAGGTCGCTTGCGACCTACGACCTAACACCGAACTCTCCTATAAATACCCTGCCTACTCCAACTAAAAGGGGACCATTTTGGCTCATTTTTGGAACGCCGAAACTCTGCTGAATTCTCGACTCACTCGATACTTCAAACACGAAAGACATCTCAACAAACTTCAAGAGGAAATCTAACGCAATGGACATGGATTCAAAGACTTCTTCTACATTGGAGTTCTAGTTATTTGTCCCATCAGTGTTGTAATCAAAGATTGTTGTAAAGTTGTAATTGATTCAGCAATTAAGAAGATTGAAGTGGACGTAGGCTTAACCTGAAGCCGAACCACTATAAAACTGTTGTCTTTTACTGCTTTTTCTATGACTTTTCTACTTGTTTCTAATTCCCGTGTTCACGGGTGGTCCTTTCACTTAATCTCTACATACACCGGGGTGTTAGCGTTCAATTTTAAGCGTTAACATTAGGAATCATGCTTTAGGAATTATCCGAGTCATAGGACCATTATCCTATTTTCTTTTATGATGCCTTGTTTTATCAATCATGATTGTTTGATATTCATTTTCTGAATAACCTTTTTCTTTTTCTTTCTTTATTTCTTAAAGAAGAGAAATGGTTAGACCAGGCCGTCCTAGCATTGGTGAATCCAATGATATCCTTAGGATGGAGTATTTATGTCTACCCAACCGCTTCTAGATCTTGTAAAGAATGCTCAAGCCGTCGGACCAATTCCAGAGCCTATTTACACTAAATCTTGGTTTGCACGCTTGTGTAGTGATTATACCAATTTCGGTGGAAAGCCATTCAAGGGTTCCTAAAGAATTATAGAAGTCCAAGCTTGGCTTAGAACACGCGGTCGCATCTTTTCTCACATGAATCTTATTGATTTGCATCTTGTCCAAGTGGCTTCTAGTATGCTCAAAGAAAGGGCATTAGATTGGTACGAACTTCTGATTCCTGAAATTATAGAAGCGAATCTGACTTAGGAGCAATTTCGGGAAAGATTCGAATTGAAGTTTGTACCGGAAGCTGAAAAGGTAACTTTACCTCGGTATTTTATTGACTTTGTTCAAGGTGAATCTTCTGTGACAGACTATGTTGCATCTTTTGAATCCCTCTCTAAATATGAGGTCGAGTAGATTAATAACCCGTTGAAGAAAAATCAGAGGTTTGTCTATGGCTTGAAAAAGAATCTCAAAAATCCTTTACTTTTGAAATTAGAAGTTTCTTTCGACCAACTTGTTGATATCGCTCTTTGACTCGAGGAGGCCGATAAAGAAGATGATGTTGAGGTTGTGGGTGCCAAACCGAACTTCAACGACAACAAGAAGAGGCCAATTAAGTTCAAAGGTCCTTATCCCAACAAGAAAGGGAAGCAAGCAACTCTGGCAGCAAAGACTACTACCTCTAGTCATGGGCAATGCTACAATTGTGGTTCTAAGGACCATTTCGCTAATAGATGTCTGAAACTTATCTTTTTTTGTTATTGGAAAAGTTCGGGTCATCTTTTATCTTCTTGTCCCAAACTTCAAAGCAAGAACGAGGGAAAGTTAAATGTTGTACAAGCCCATAGTAACACTTCTCATGGTCAACGTATTTCTCATTCTTTCCTTGATGGCATTATTATGTTTCGTGATCATCCAATTCGAGTTCTTTTTATACGGGTGCATTCCATTCTTTAATATAAAAAGAACTCGTTGATACGTTTTCTTTAAGTGTTATGACTTTGATGATTTCTTTGAGAATTGTGAATCCGGTTAGTGGATCCACAACATTCAGTTTACTTTGTAAAGATGTCGAGATTATTTTATGTGATTATGCTTTCCAAGCTGATTTGCATGTTATGCGTTACTTAGGCTTCGGAATGATTTTGGAAATGGATTGGCTTAATCGTTATAAAGCCCACATCCAATGTCCTACGAGGACGATTCATCTTCTACATCCTCAATCTGTTAAGCAGATTTCTATTGTTCTCAAAGATTCAGATTCTAAATTGGCAGCATCCTTGTATTCTCTAAACCCTCATGATGACGATAATGATGATGAGGAAGATGTCATTTCCCAAATTCACGTTGTTCGTGAATTTCTCGACATATTTGAGCCTGTCTTAGGATTACCACCTAAGCGAAAAATTGAGTTCAAAATTAATCTAGTCCCTAGAGCTCTACCTATTACTCGTCCTCCTTATCGTATGTTTAATATGGAAAATGAGGAGATGCGTAAACAAGTATACGAATTGGAGGAGAAGCGGTTTATTCGTTCTAGTTCCTCCCCTTGGGGAGCTTCGGCTATTTTTGTGAAGAAATCCGATGGCACACTTAGGCTTTGCATTGACTACCACAAGCTTAATGATCTTACCATTAAGAATAAATATTCTTTAACTCGCATTGATCATTTATTTGACCAACTTTGCAGTGCTAGAGCCTTTTCACAATTAGACGTAGCAACCGGTTTTCAGCTTCATATTGTAGAGGATAGCATTCCTTTGACATCGTTCTGTACTCGTTATGGATCTTATGAATGGTTTGTTATGCCATTTGGTTTAACGAATGCTCCAGCTTATTTCGTTGACCTTATGAATCGAGTTTTCAAGGACTTCCTCGATCGATTTGTTCTCATCTTTATAGATGATATTCTTGTTTATTCTAAAACCAAGGAAGAGCATGAAAAGCATCTTCGGATTTTGTTGGAAACTCTTAGGAGCAATCAATTGAAAGCAAAAAATTTTAAGTGCCACTTTTGGCAATCTCGTGTGAAATTTCTCGGTCATATTATTTTCAAATCTGGAGTTTCCGTGGATCCTTCGAAAATCGAAGCGATTCAAAATTGAAAGAGACCAGAGAGTGTGATGGAAATCCTTAGTTTTCTTTAATTGGCGGGCTATTACCGTCAGTTCATAAAAGACTTTTCTAAAATTTCGGTGTCTTTTACTAGTTTTACAAAGAAGGGAGTTAACTACATTTGGTCAGACAAATGTGAGCTTCTTTTCAAAGATTGAAAGAACTCCTTTTCGATGCTCCTATTCTTGTGATTCCCGAAGGGGACCAAGACTTTATTGTTTATACCGATGCTAGTCGTGTTGGTTTGGGAGCCGTTCTCATGCAAAGGGAACGTGTTATTGCTTATGCTTCTAGAAAATTAAAGCCTGCCGAGATTAGATATGCCACTCATGATTTAGAGCCCGCGACTATTGTTTTCGCCCTTAGAATTTTGCGTCATTACCTTTTGGGAGAGAAATTTAATCTCTATACCGATCATAAACCATTGAAGTATTTGTTTTCTCAAAGAAACTTAATTTGTGTCAACAACATTAGCTCGAGTTCCTAACATCTAATGATCTTGATATTCTTTATATTCCCGAGAAGGAAAATCGTGTTGCCGATGCACTTAGTCGTAAGCAAAAGCGGTTGTTTCCATGATGATATCCGAATGGAATGATCTTGAGACTTTATCCACTTGTGATATTCGAGATCGTGAACCGATTCATGTTCATCTCTTGTTCTATGTAGCCTTGAGGCTCATCCTTCTCTTTAGACCGCATTCTTATAGCTCAAAAGCTAGATACCGAATTGGCTCTTTTTAGCCAAAATTGTAGGGATAAAATTGATATTGAAGGATTGAAAGACTTTGATATCGATGCTCGTGGCAACATTCGAAAATTTGGTAGACTTATCATTTCAAATATTGGTAATCTTCGTAAAGACATTTTAGAAGATTCTCTTCTTTCTAAATTTACCATTCATCCCGGTAGTAGCAAAATGTACGCGGACATGAATCGACTTTATTATTGGGATGGAATGAAATCTATTATTGCTAACTTTATTGAGCATTGCATGACTTGCCAACTTGTTACGGATGAGCATCAAAGGCCCGGTGGGTTATTGCAACCTGTGGACATTCCAATTTGAAAGTAGGATAAAGTCTCCATGGACTTTATTGACAGACTTCCCCCATTCTCTTTCGGTCCATGACAGTTTATGGGTGAATGTGGATAGAATTACAAAATCTGCCCATTTTATTCCCGTTCGGTCTAATCAGACTATACCTCTTTTGGCCAAACTCTATATTAAAGAAATTGTTAAATTGCATGGAGTTTCTACTTCTGTTGTTAGCGATCGTGATCCATTGTTTACTAGTGGATTTTGGAAGAGTCTCCAAAAAGCTTTGGGAATGAAGCTTAATTATAGCACCGCTTATCATCCTCAGTCCGATGGACAAACCGAGCGTGTGAATCAAACTCTTGAAGATCTTCTTCGTGCTTGTATTCTTGATTTTGGTGGAAGTTGGAAAGATCATATTTCTCTTGTTGTGTTTTCCTATAATAATAGCTTCCAATCTAGTATTGGTATGGCACCTTTTGAGGCACTCTATGGAAGGCCATGCCGATCTCCTTCTTGTTGGCTTAAGGCCGGTGAGAAGTTGGTTTTAGGTCTAGATTTTATTCATGATTCCATAGAAAAGATTGACCTTATTCGCCATAGGATGAAAGAAGCTCAAAGTGGACAAAAAATCCTATGCCAATAACCGAAGAAGGAAATTAGAATTTTCTGTGGGAGATTTTGTGTTTATTCGTGTTTCGCCTATGAAGGGTGTTGTGCGTTTCAGTCGATCGTGAAGATTAGCGCCTCGATATATCGATCCATTTCCCATCATCGAACGTATTGGTTCCATGGCTTATCGCCTTTTATTACCGGCTCAATTTTCTGCTATTCGTGACGTGTTTCATGTTACCTAACTACGGAAATGTCTTAAGGATTCTGATTCTATTCTTGAGCCCGGTGTTATTGAAGAAGTTGAAGTTTTGCCTAATTTGACTTATGAGCAACATCCTATTAGTATCATTGCTACGGAGCTAAAACGACTTCGAAATAAAGATATTCCGCTTGTGAAAGTCAATGGTCCTCAAATCCTAAGGATTGCTCTTGGGAATCCCGAGAATTCATCGAGCGAACACATCCATACTTACTCTCTCGTGCTCTTTGAGGTGAACTTCTTATTTCAAATTTCCTTTTGTATTGATATGCTTTTATGGTTGTTACTTTTAATTTCTCCTTAAGTATTGTGAGGACGCAATTTCTTTAAGGAGGGGAGTCTGTAACAACCCGCATATTTTACGATTGTATATTTAAATATTTTATTAAAATATAGCATCGATAGTCGGATTTAAGTCCAAAATGCTACGTCTTGCAAACAGTCGAATTGGGACTCGAGACCCCTTCCATTGAGTCCAAAATGGCGTCTAGGACTTTTTTGAGTATAAACATTGGTATGTTTGGAGTTGATTTGAATTTTGATGTTTTCGTTTAGGACTTTGGGTTTGAGTTTCAGCCCATTAACCCAACATATGAACCCAACTCCATTCCTCTCCTCTTCATTCATTCTATTATTTTCCTAACACTTCAAGCTTTTGTAAAAACAGGGGAAGAGATTGGAAATTAAAATCCTAAGCCCTAGTTTCCTTTGCAAATTCAAGTTCTAGCTCCAAAATCAAAGAGAAGCTTAGGTAAGCATCCTCTTCTTCTTCTCCGTCTCAATCTCTCTCCAATTTTTGAAATTTCCTATGACCTAACTTAGGAAATATTTGCTTATGATCTTAGATTGGAGCTTTTAGAGTTAAAGTTGAAGAGTAGTCGATCTTCCCTTTGTTTTCAAGCTTCTCTTTCATTGTTTTGAGCTTAAAAGTGAGTTTTTGAACCCACATCTATGTCTATAACCTTCTTTGTGGTTGGGTATGAATTCCTAACATCTATTCATATTCATTTGCTTTTGATTTTAATGGATTTGGTGAATTTTCTAATTTTTGATTCTAGTTGTCCAATTTATGAAAATCCTACTATGGATGTTTGGACATGTTTTTAGGGTGTGTCAAAGAGCCTATACGGCTGGGTTGTCGTGTTGCATAAATCCCTAGTCGCCTTCGATTGGTTTTCACCCTTTATTGGGGCTAGGATGAGAATACTGGAAATTCCAGTTCAGTGACTAAACTGGGAAGTCAGTCGACTGAACAAAGCCGAGGAACTTTCCTGAGCCAGTATCAGTCGACTGACCCTTATGGTCCAGTCGACTGAACCTGGAAATCGAAAGTTTCCAGGCACAATTCAGTCGACCGACCACTATGGTCCAGTCGACTGAATCAGCTATCTCAGCCAATGTGCTTTTATGTGGGTATCCAATTTTTAATCGATTCTAGTGGATCCGATTTGTTGTTATTCCCTTTATTGACTTTGATAACTTCTTTTTTGGGATTTTGAGAATATCCATTTTGATGGATTTTGTATCAATTTCTTTGGATTTAATTCACGTCTTCGAATATGAATTTTTGGTGATTGATTGTTTCTACAATCATTTTTGTGACTTGTCACTCTGAAATACAAAGGTTTCTATACTAGAGTAAATATCAAAACTCTTTCATCAAAACGATTTCAACACTACTTTAATACAAAGCTCGTTTATTAAAACAGTTTTCCAACCTTTTATTATATACGAACCTTTACCTCGTTCGTATGAGAAAATCTAATTAAATGGCTTAGCAAAACAAGTGGTATGAAACGCTTGTGTTTACTTCGTCGGTTAATTTTTGGACCTGTTCAATTGAAACTCTCGGGACAATATTCGAGTGGAGATCTACAATTTGTTCGTAAATATTTAAGCTAAGCCGGTGGTTATGGGACATGAAGCTAAACTCATTTATTTACTAGCTTAGTGTAATTCACACTTTTTATTACTCAATGATGATCATTTTGTGATTTAGACTAGCAATATGCTATGTCTCTTTGTCCACGTGGGGGACTGTACCTCGTTTTATTGAGTTTCGTCTCATTTATTTTATAAGCTAACGACCTATTGGTTCTTTGGAGTTTCGACTCATTTTTGTGGGCTAGCGACCCATGTTCTTTTATGGAGTTCGGCTCAACGGGCGTACTATTGTACTACGTCGTTGTACCGGCTTATCAGGTTCATCGGGCATACTGTTGTACTATGTCGTTGTTCTGAATTACTTGTGTTTCTAGTTCCTCGGACTACCGTTATTGTACTACATCGTTTCACCGGTTCTATGGTTAGCGACCATGGGTTAGCGACCCGTTTGTGATGCACGTTTTGGTGAGTTTTCATGCTCCCATTTGTGATAGGCCTCTTCCTTTGAGATCTCTGGATTTCTAATTGATGATTTCTAGAGTTTGTTTTTGACCAAATTTTATGATTAGCATTGATATGTTTGTCAATATTTGTGGTTTAGTGAATAAAATAAATAACATGACATTCTTTTTGGTGTTTTGAGATTCTTGAGATATTGTATGATTTTTGTTGTTGATAAATGTACACTTTTCATAGTATGACATTATTGTTATCATACGATTTTGTTATATCTCTTATCCTATCTCACTTTTATCTGATATTTATAGCTAGACTGATCCGTTTATTATTTTCTTATTAAATAATATTCGGGTCAGACCGAGATGTTACAGGTGCTTCTGTTTGACACCTTATCTAGGATCATCATCTGACTTTTGTCTAACTACTTTAGATTGGTAGCTTTGTTGTTATACATTCGAGATAGAGACTCCTTGATGTATACATATTCTTTTGTTTAGCACTTGTATCTATTTTTTTATGATATTGTGGATCTTGTATGACAACTACTCTTATGTACACTTCTATGTGTTATATTCATTTCTGTTTCTGCCTTTGTGATATGGATGTCTGTGACTGATTTGTATTATGCTTATTTCTATATTTGTTTCCAAAGACCATATAGCTACATTGTAGTAGCTTTGAGTTTGTATTTGATATGTCGGGTTCCCACTTGAAATGAAACGCGTGGCATACTATTCGACATATCGGTACCCGCATAAAGCAATTAGATGGATGGTCGCTCCTCAACAACCTTATTCTTCGTTCTAGTCGACAACTTTACCCCGTAGTGTCCTTGGCTAACGTGAGTATAGAGGTGGGGCGTCACAATAAACCTGTGCATATTAGGCTATATTTAGAGTAATTAATCCATTTATAGTTTTATGTATTTATTTGATAATTATATTGATTTATATATGCTAGATTAGATCATGGTATCATATATCCATATATACCTGTGCTGTTAACATACACACACACATCTATGTGTATGTAATGTTATTAATTGAATATATATATGCATATATAGTTATTGGCTAGCAATGCAAAAATAAAAAATACAGGTTTTAAAAATAATTTTAAAAGGGGCTTTTCAAACAATTGATTTTTATTTTATAGATGTAAATATATATTACATATAAAATTTTGTTATATCATATACATACAATTATTTATGAAAATATTTTTTCATACATACATATATATATGTAAATCCAAAATAGTATGTGCATATATATATATATATATTCATTTAAAAATATGACAAATTAATTTAATATAATTTATATCTCATAAAACATGTATACACATATATTTTAATACACTTTTATAAATTTGAAATTGATGTTGAAAAAATTTAATTTCTAGACAATTCCGTACGAAAATGATTTAATTAAAAAATAATTTTTAAAAAATAATAAGGATCTTAAACAAAAAATAAATTTTGTAAAATAAATTTTAGGTAAAAATATATATGAATATACACACACACATACATAAGTGTGTGCGCGCACGAATTATTCACTTATATTTTAAAATATACAATGTGTAATTACTCGGAATTTAGGACACTTCGTATTCAAATATCAGAATTATTTAAATATTTGTATTTTTTGATTAATAAAATGATTTAAAAAGCTTTTAAAACCTCTTTTAAATCATAAGTAATGGTGGTAAACTTGTTTTGAAAAAATGTTTACAAAAATAAATAGTTTGAAAAAATATTAATTATGTGACCGAAAACCGTTTTATTGATAGATAGTCTTTTAACAATCAGAAATTTTTTAGATTTTTTTTACGCATGCTCATTCTCTTTGGAAATAAATAAAATGAAATCAAAACTTTTTCCATTTACGAAAAAAAACTTTATGGATGATGTCATCGGCGATATCATCCAGATGTTATGAAATAAGCTTAAAAGGAAAGTCTTACCTCTTAAGAAAAGATAAAGGAGATGAGATGGGAGGTAAGCCTTACAAGACATGAAAGGGCGGGTAAATACATCATTTGAAGCATATATAAGAAGGGGCACAACCTTCTGAAATAATCACTAATTCATAAAGCTTGAAATGAAGTATGAGAATTAAAAATATTGCAAGTGTTTAAGCACCAATCAACTAATTATTCCCTAACCTTTTCATATCTTAACCAAATCATCTCCAATTTCTTATAAACTTTGGCTATAGGTTTAAAACATTATACGAGGCATGATTAGCAAGTAAAACGGGGGAGAAAGTGAGAGGAATAGAGGGATCTTGGAGGGGGCCATGAGCATAGGATGAGGAGGAATGGAATTGGTTTGGAAGTGCTAAAGGTTGGATATGTAGGCTTTTGTTGATGATGGGAGGTGGTTCTTTGTTCTTGTGGCTTTGTGCTTGGGTTTGGCATGGATCTGGATGAGTTATCTCACTATCTCTGAATTATATATTTTTTTTGTGTGTGTGTGTATATATTGTTTGAATTATAAAGTTAAAATGACATTAACTAATTAAAGTTATATACTTTGGACCCCTCTTGCTTTTGAAAGCAAATGATAACTTTATATTGTATAACATCAATTCTACTACCCTCTTAAATGTATGACATGAGCTTGAATTGATGTTTAAATGGTTGTTTAACTTGTGTGTTAAATTGAAGTAAGTTTTAAAGTGTTTAAAGTGAGAATAGTCGTTATAGGTGCACTTCCAATTCCCTTATTTTTAGGAATTTTTATAATTAAATGGGTATTTCTTTCCATAGTTTTTAAGTACCCTAATTTTAGTACTTACTACAAAAATTTCAAGTCTTAAATCATTGCTAAAGTGGTTAAAATTAGTTACAAATTTAGTGCTTTTCAATGTGTTCTTTAGCAAGGATTTTTAACAACATTCAGAAATGTTGTTGTAAGTTTCGTATGGTTTTAAGTGTTTAAAAATGATATTTAAATTTGGTATTTTCTCTAATAGTCTTAGAGATATTTTCAAATATGTTTTGAAGTATATTAATTTTTTTTTGAAGTTTAAATATTTTTTTAATAATTATATATAAATTTCGAAAAAGTAAAGAAGTTGTTTAATACTAAAGCCAATGAGGTAGACTTCTCTATTTTTAAGAGTTAAGACTGATGTCAGCTAGGAATGGAGCATTAGGGCTCTAACATATCGGGTTTCCCTCTTAAATGAGAAATAATTATGTTAGGAATGTCGAAAATGGGTTAATAATGTTTTTGTTACTTGTTTATGGAAATCGTTAATAATATACATAACACTAAAAGCCGACGAGTATGCTTGTCTATTTGTGAGATTCAAGAATAAAGTGCCTAGGCAAGGAATTGATGTAACTGTGCTCTAACTTACCTAGCTTCACTGTTGAATAAGTAATAGTTCAGTTGAAATGTCAGAAACGAGTTGACTATACAAACATTGATTTATCTAAGCAATTGTTTTAACTGGATAGTCAATTAGTCTACTGTTGAACTTAACCAAATATTATCTTGGACCTTTAAAGGAATGTTTTAAAGATGGCATAAGTATGAAATAGCTTTTAGTTTGTTGTGACAATGTTTTATTAACATTCATCTTTAAACCATTTTTATTATACTTTTGAATCTAAATAGATCTTGAAAGAATGCTTTAAAAATAAGCATAAGTGAAACGATTTTGGGTTCTAGTAAAAATGTTTAAGTAACATTGGTATTAAACCTTTTTAATGGATTTGTGGAAGTACTTAGATCCTTAAAATGGATATTTTAAAGGAAATTATAAGTAAGAAATCATGTTGATGATTTATGAATATAGTTATACCATTTGAGATAAGTATATGAATACTTTTTGAAAATATAAAAAGTAAAGGTTTAAAGTAAGAAATCTTGTTAATGACTTATGAATATACTTATACCAATTGAGATACAAATATGAATATGTTTTGAAGTATTCAAAGAGTTCAAATTAATACTAGAAATTGATAACGATGTTTTGTTAGTCAAAAGAAGTTTTACTGATAAAAGAGGTTTTAGTTAATAAAATATCATTAAACAAAAAAAGGATTATAAGTCACTTATGTAACTTGATCGTGTTGTGTATGACTTGATTGCGCTTTGTATGTTTACTTGTTTACGAAAAACATTTAGTCGTATATTTAGCGCTAAAGTCAATTAAGTAGGCTTCTCTATCTATAGGAATTTAAACCGATATTTGTGTTAGGATATGAGCAATAAAGCTTTAACCTACCGACTTCCCTCTTGATCGAGGGATAGTGCGAGGTAAAAATGTCGAAAATGTGATAAGTGTATGAAATTTGGTTTCCATATGCAATCACTATCATTATTATTGAATGACCAAATTCATCGATTCTGCCATGAAGACCATTTTTGGTAAGTGTTTTACTTACCGAAAACCGCACCAGGACAGAGATACGTATTCTATCTCTTGTAAGCGGCTCTGTTGAAGATATTGGAATCCGTGTATGGTTTCGAGATCTGTTCGAAACGTGGGAGCACAATTAGGAATTTATGTTTTGTTCGAGAGATGAGGATTCGTGCGAAAGTTATTGAACGTAACCTTGGTGTCGAAAATGGCTAAAAACAAAGGAGGCCTCATAGCCTAGGGTTCAGCTAACCTGCGATAAGAAATGTCAACTCCATATCTAGATATACTTATCGATTGGTGGCCGAAGCAAGTTGATGATATTTGGGATCACGTGTTCGAGCGTGGACAAGCTATGTTTAACTAATTTTATATTCTATCCATAGATATACATCGCTCGAAGGTACTTTTTGACCCTTGTGTATGAGAATGGATCCGGATCCACCGACGAGATATAAATGCAAAATCCAATATGCGAACATTCCTTATCGGATTTGATTGTACCCCTAATATGTTGTTGAATGTAATGAATGTGACCATTCCAGCCATGTTATATATTTATATTCTACACCCTAGGCATTATCTAATATATCACTTTACGTACTATTCTATAATGATGTAAATGTAACTCTGAAGTTTTAAGAAAATCCATGTTTGTTTCTCCTTGTCATTTTATTTTCTTTACCTCACGACCTGTCTTTCGAACACTTAGATGATCAACACATTGATACCAAGGATGTATTAAGTGTCGTCGAGCAGATCGTCACAAGAAGTTTTACTAATGAAGGAGGTTTTAATTAATAAAATATTAATTGAAAAAAAGAAGATTAGAAGTCGCTTATGTGACTCGATTGTGCTTTGTATGACTCAATTATGCTTCATATGTTTACTGGTTTATGTAAAACATTTAGTCGTATACCTAGCACTAAAAGCCGATGAAGGAGGTTTGGCTATCTGTAGGAATTCAGACTAATGTTCACGTAAGGATATGAGCAATAAAGCTCTAATCTACCAGCTTCACTCTTGATCAAGGGATATTATGAGATAAAAATATCTGAAACATGAGAGGTACAGGAGACATGGTTTTCATATGTGATCGCAATGACCAAATTCATCGATTCAATCTTGAAGTCACCGGGATCGAAAAGTGTTTTACTTATCAAAAACCACTTCAAGATAGAGATACGTGTTCAATCTCTTGGAAGTGGATCTGTTTGAGATACTAGAATCCATGTGTGGTTTTGAGATCTCTTTGAGGTGTAGGAATCCAATTGGGGGTTCATTTTCTATTCGAGTGATGAAGACTCATGTGAAAGAAGCCGAACGTAACCTCAACATCTAAAATGGCTAAAAACAGAGTATGCTTCATAGCCTGGTGGTATAGCTAAACTATGATAGGATATATCAACTCCATATCTAGAGATACTCATGATTGTTGGTTGATGGGAGTTGATGATATACGAGATCACAGGATTAGGCATGGGCCAACTATTTTTACCTAAAGGTATATTCTATCTAGAGATATTCTTCGCTCGAAGGTACTTTTTGACCCTTGTGTAGAAGATTGGGTCCTGCTCCACCAAATAGATCTCTACGTAAAATCCAATAAGAAAAAATTCCTTATCAGATTTGATTTTCCTCCTAATTTGTTATTGAATGTAATGAAAGTAACCATTCCGACTATGTTATATAATTATATTCTACACTAGACATTATCTAGTATATAACCTTATGCACTTATTAGATGGTGGTTCGTTTTAGAGAATTACCGTCATGGCATTTCATGTGGTCCCAAAAGTACAATTATATGCTAGCTACATATTTCTTGAGTTTCTCATACCAGACTTATGTCTGATGCCTAGTTTTTGTTTTCCTTAAATTCCTCACGTGCTCTTTGGAATAGTTTGAGAAAGGCAGGTTTTTCTTTGTTGCTCATTGAAGCTCGAGAAGACGAGCTGGATGTTTTACCTACCATGATATTCATATTTTCGCTCCATTACTATTGTATGTATTAGCATTTGTAAGAACATATAGTTATAACTGTCCAGACTGATAATGGTACTTAGGTTTTGTAACTCCCAATTTTTCATATCGGAGTAACCCCTTTTACTATTCTTTTGATATTATATATTACCATTCTGCTAGTGAGATTATAAATTTATGTCCTCTTCTTTCATGTACTTTTTCGTTTTTGTTTTGTTTTACCCTAACAATTCGCTCAATACTTGGATGATCGGCATGTGAATACCATGGATGTATTTATGTCGATGTTCAGCGGTCGAAATGGTAAATCGTTATATAATGTTATTTTATATTCAATATATATATATATATAAGTTGTTGTTGAATTATATATTTGAATATATATATATGCTATTGTTGAATTTGGATTCACACGCATAGATATATACGTATGTATGTATATATGTATGTATATTGCTTTTATTCAGATGTTGTGCATCATGCCTACTATTTCATCTTTTTTTATATAATTTGAATTAGCTACAATTATGCTTCATAGGGGCAGAAAATGAAAGTTCATGAGTTTCATACCTATATGATGTTTATATTATTTATGTTTTGTTTGCATAAATTGGATGTCATACTTACGATTTGGTTGATATATGTTTGATAAGCAAGCATTATATTATATTTTCCTTTCCTTGGGAAGTCAAGGAAGATATTATTTTTAAGAGGCAGAATGTAATACATTGGCAATTTAATATACATATTAGTTAAAAAATAATTATAGAATAATGTGAAAATAATTAAAATTAGTGAATTAGTTTAACAAATTAAATGTAAAGAGGGGCAAAATAGTTATTTTTTATACATTATTATTTGACAAAAAAACCTACGTCATTGCGACCATTTCATTTTTCTAATTCATGTAGTGTTTTGATTTGCCTCATTTGGAGTCCGTATAGGAGAACTGTGGTCAAAACAGCATTGAGTTGAATGAGCACCACAGTTAGTGCTTGAATATGAAATGTGAAATTGAGAAGACCGCTTTCCCTCCAAGTGTTTAAGAAACTAACTCACATACATTTTCAGTTCAAAAACCACCCAATGACTTTCTTCTTTCTCCTTCTTCCTCTCAGTCTACCTAAGATCAAATTTAAATATCTCTCTCAAAACTCCACCAAATCGAGCGAACCCAAAAGCATTGTGGAGCTATCAAACAAGACTACACATCAGTGATTTGGAGAGGATATTCTAAAGCAAGGAGATGCAGTAGTTTAGGCAGGGGAGTTCAGGTTGAAAAAGGAGAGTTGGTTTGTGATTCATCCTATCATCTTTGTATAATGCGGTAATAATCCTATATCTATGACATGTTGGCTATATTAGTTTAGTTTACATCTGTAAACACTAAATTTTGGATTTAAGGGGTATTTTAGAGGGATTTGGCTAATAATAGGTTAACTAGAATATAGTAATTTGATATCATAAGTTGAATTTGATGAAATAAATGAACAAACTTGACTTAAAAACGAAGGTCTATAATCATGGTGCATTCTCATGCGATCAAAGGTAGAAATGAGGCAGTGAACGAAGATGAAATTACAACTTCCCATAACTACAAGAAAATATGTGGTCAGGTCCACTTGTTGGTGGAACTAAGGCACTTGTTGAATTTGGACCCATGAGGGTGTAACGACCCGCCATTTTGATCATCGAAAGTCGATACCGAACACTACCACTATGTTCCAATGTCGCGCATCAAATTGACAAAAGGGCAGATTGTTACGGTAAAAAATGAAAAGATAGAGAAAAATAGAATCTCACAATGGAATTGACAATATATAATATAAGAAGGACAGTAGAAACTGTCACTCTGAACAAGAGAGTATATCAGAGTTAAAAAAACAAACCTTATTAGCTGGACAGTTATAAAATCCTAACCTTATAAATGCCGATGGGTATACTATATAATTCAGTCGAAAATAAAATACTATGATGGGTCAATCTTTAGCACTAAAGCCAACCTGGGAAAAAACTTGATTTGACACGAGCATTATAAATAAATAACACTCAGATAAGTCTGGAAATACCGGCGTAAGATAACTTGAATAATGGGTAACATATATAAAACTTCTATGAGACCACGCGCTAACACGTAATGGGTTTTCACCTCACAAGAATACTATCCATATAGGCAAGAGCAGAAATGTATATAAGGAAATAGAACCAAATATGCCAGGCTTGAAAGAATGGAAATAAACCAAGTAAATTTCAAACGAGATAAAATGGATTAAACATGGGAAAACAGTCCAACTCGATACAATGCACTAAATAAGGTAACAGTCCAAACTCGATAGAATGGCTGAATAAAGTAACAATCCAAACTCGATAGAATGGGCTAAATAAAGTAACAGTCCAAACTTGATAGAATCGGCTAAATAAACACTTAAATGCCATGATGAGAAGTTGGCTCTACTCGTGACAATTTAAAGCTTAAATAGGTTCAGGTATATGAATCAAATACGGAGAGAAATTTTTTCAACAAATGACTAGGAATGTGCACCCCCTTGAAGTATACCTCTAGGAATATACTTCTGAAAAGCTCATTTACTCAGTGACATTTCTCGAACAACACCAAGCCGGCTCCCACCAGACCTTATCGAGTATCCGAATATTTCCACATCTAAGTGCACAACCGAATCCAAACTAGATAAGATGTGAAAATACCCAAATGGGAGAAACCCCACATAACCTGGCTTCCTCACGTTCTTTTGGTTTAGTCATTTTCGACAAAGGATAATAAAGCTCAATGGAGCAATACATCGTCTTTGAATGATGATAATAAAGAAGCTAAAGTAACCGATAGCTGAGATACCAACTATCGAGGATATAAAATGATTGTATATGGAAATTAAGTCTTGTATACCTATCACCACTCATTGAATTCAAACTTGTACTTTCCTTGGTTAACGACAATACCAGACAAGTCAAGGTAGTGCTACCTCATAGTCATGTCCAACGATCACTCTTAACTTTTGAAACAGCGACAAGTTTACTTCTTCGATGTTTAGTGCTAATTATACAAATAAATCGTTTCCATATAAGTGATTCTCTTTATAGAAATAATTTATATCCATAAAAAATCAAACTTTTACTTTTAAAAAACAAACCGAACATTTGCTTGATTTTCATATTGGTAAAACACTTTTAGAACTAGTTCCTGATTGTCAAAGCGTTAAAAGGATAATTTTTCCAAGTGCGCGACCCCGAAGGCTAAACCAACATCAGACCGAACACCGAGAAGGTTATCCAACTTAACATCCCAAAAATCGAGTGCTAGTTCCTTTTTAAAACTTTAAAAACAATATTAATTATCCCAAAAAATTATTAATCACATTTAAAATCCCTTCTAATAAACAACTTATTATCGATAATAAAATAGATAATTATTTCCAAACACTTTTATAATATTGGTAAATCGACTTTAAAATCTTCATTAAATCGGTTTATTAACTTTAAATCAGTTTAGCAAAGCTATTTTATTATATTAGTTAATTTAATTTAATCGCCTTTACTAAATCAATTAATTGACTTTAAATATCATTAATTACAAAGATCTATTAAATTCAAATAATCATAAATTAAATGAATAATTCATCTTAAACATCATTATTTAAATTGATACGCGTAACGGTCCAGAATTTTCGCTATTTAAAATTTGATTATTTAATTGATTTTAGATATTTAAATGTTATTTTTATAGATTTAATAGCTTGAAATTTAAGTATAATGATTTATTGGATAATTCGATTGTTGAATTTAATAATTAAAAATCATCTAAATAATTCAAATCTTGGATTTTATTTGGATAAAAATGATTTAAAGGCTTATTTGATTTATATTAATTAGAAGGACGGTAACATAGTTTTTAAACTTGATTTACAAGTTATTTACTTGATTTATAAATGACACTTTAAATTAACATTTTCGGGACAGTCTCGGAATTCGACGAAACCAGTTCCATTGGATCCCTAATAGTGCATTATTATAGGATTTCAAACGTTTGGGGTTATTGTTTGGTCGTATATGATAGAAACGCGTTGAAATTAATATCGAAAATTTAATATTATAATTGGGTTCAAAACGTTGTCTTCTTCATACGATCGAATTGGTCTCGAAATTGTTCCATTCATTCGGAATAGAGGTATAACATTAGAAACGCCTGGCGGCATGCTTTGATCGGGGTTCGGAATTAAATATCTAGATATTTTGAATTTTAATATAATTATTTCCATCGATTTAGTCTATACACCGTATCCTTTCTTTTCAACCGTATCTAGATTCATTTTAGCTACCCTATACATTTACCTGTCTATTCCTTTTTAAAATATTCTTCCACCCTCTTTAGTTTGGAAACATAGTAGAGAACAAGTTATATAGATAAAAGATGTTTCAAAAATTCATTTCTCCATTTCTACTCAACAGAAGAATTTGAAGCCACTTCTAAAAATAGCGTTTTAACAGGGGCTTCGACCTGGTATGTGCATCAATGGGTTCGACTCCAATTTGAAAGGGGTCGACGAGAGGCAACAAAGCTAGGGTTTGGGTTTCTAATCGATTAAGGGCGATTTTGTCGAATTGAATGGTGGAAATGAGTTCGTCATCAAATTTAGTAGCTGCATGTGGATTTTTGGATGTTGCGATGCCGATTTGGGAGGTGATGATTTTAGGGTTCTACTGCGATTGATGGTGATGTCGCGTTTTATAGGGTAGGCTCGAGCAAGGAGGTCGTGGTGTCGGCAAGTGGAGATTTTGGAGTAGAGTGCGATGGCGGAGTTGCTTCGTCGAAATAGGAATGTGATGGTCATGTCAGTTATACGCATGCACGAGCTATGGGTTACAGGCGTGAAAAGGGAAAAAAGAAGAGGGGGAAGAAGAAGGTGTGGGTCGGGTTAAATTAGCTGGGCAGGCCTGTTGCTATTGGGTAAAGGAAATTTGTTATTTATATAATCAATTTTTTAAAAATAATCATTAAACTTATAAGTTGAATATCTCATTCGTTTTAGGTTCAAATCCAACGCGGTCAATCACATTGGGTTCATATTAACGAGATCTTTACTATGGGATAATATTGGTTGAATTTAGAACTTGCAGAATTTTCAGTTAAATTCGAACACGTTCGAATTTAATCGGAATTAGAACGCAAAAGCAACAAAAAAATAATGGTGAGTAAATCTCACTCATGTTGGATAATTGGTTTTTTTAAGTAATTAAAATTATTTATTAGATGTTTGGAAGGATTGATAAATTGTTAACTATTGGATGCTATATTATATATAATAGTATATATACTAGTATTTGGATACATTCCCGCCTACTAGAGCTGGTGAGACCCTATGCGCCCAGCATAACGGTGGACGACCCTACATTACCACGATATCCCACCTCAAAGGGGGATTGATATTTTACGTTATCTAACATCTATGGTTCCAGAGAAACAGGTTGGTGGAACCAACTATATTCCTTCAAAATATTGATTTAATTTCATATATTATGTGTTTTTGAATAATCTTTGATAGATTATCGCGTGATTTGGATTTATTGAATGTTATTGTAGCACTGGCCTAAATTTTAGTATATTAAAAACAATATTTTGAATTTAAATAGAAAATTCAAAGACGATTTTGGAAGTGAAATATTATATTGAATTTTGGATTAATTAAAAAGAAATAAATTTGGATAAATAATGGTTTGAATTTAAATTTATACTTAACTCGTTTGTGATATTTTGAATAGAGATTTTGGAATAATATATATAGAGTATTTTAAATAGTAAATCTTAAGTGATATTTGTTTAAAAGTAAAAAGGTTTAAAATCACTATTTTAATAGATTGGGAAAATAAGGGAAATTTATAAAGGACTATATTTATAAATGGAATTGTTAATGTAAACCTGTTATTAACAGAGAAAAACCTGAAATGAGCATATAAGTTTATAAACGATGTTTATAAATAAAGTGGAATGATTATCATTCGATAAATTTGAAATATAAATTCACGGTGAGAATTTATAATGAGATATGGAAACCAGTTTGGAAGGAATAGTGGACTATATTTTGGAAGTTGGGAAATAGTTATGAAATTTGGAAAGGTAAATCGGATTGTGGTAAACCAAGGGAGATTTATAAGTATGAAAAATGGTTATGTTGGATTTTAAAAATATACTTTTATCAAGAAGTAGAATTATTTTAAAAAAGGACTTCTATTTATTAAACTATTAATTGGGTTTAAATGTTATCGAAAGTTCGTTAATTAAATATTTAATATTGATTGAAACAAATTCTAATTTCCATAATAAGTTTTGAAAATCTGCTTTTATTATTTATGAATGAATTGGAGATTTGCCAATACAGTTATTTTACAAGGGGATGATATTTTAAATAATTTCTTAAATGTGTTTGGAAATTATTATTATACTTTAAAATACTTATATTATAAAGGTGAAGTTTTGGAAATTTATTGAAGTTACTTATAAATACTCCTGAGATTTGTAAATAGCGTTTATTGAATGGATGTGATTTTATAAGAGAAATCTTGTAATGGAATTTTGGAACTTAAAAGAGTTGAGAAAAGGAAATTTCCAAATTTGTTTAGATACGAGAACTTTGGAAAATGAATAAGAATTCAAAAGAAGTTATAAATTGTTAGATGATCATAAATAAGTATAATTGATAATTTCTTTGAAATTGTAGGAAGAATTTGAGACGGATTTCCGGAATTTGTAAAAGGAACTATAAAGGGGTTGAGAATTCACAAATGGAATTGTAAATGTTTACTAATGTGTAAAAGGGAAATTTTTTTTGTGTATGTGGTTATACTCACAAAATCGAGATAAGCCACGAAAATTTCCTAAGTGTGTTAGAAATGGTTTTGGGAAATAAACTTGAAATATTGTCCTCAGTATTGGAGTGTTAGCTTTTGGAAGTATGTTAACTACGAGAGGATTTATATAGAAATATTTCTTTAAGTAATGGATTATAAATTGGAATTGGAATTATTTCTAAGTGATAATATGGTTTGGAAATATCATGTTATAGATATAGTATTTGAAATTTGTTTTCAGTATTGAAATATGTATAGAAATAGAAAATGTATCTCATAAAGTTATTTTGAATAAATGTTTTGAATGATTTATAATATGGCTCGGTGACTGCTTATGGGTGTAATTTGAAAGTTAAATAACCGAATATCAAATTTGGTCAAATTAGTTGATCGTTTCGAAGAGACCGAGATTGGAATTAATTATTTGAAAACCACTTCGATCCGATTTGTGCGTTATGAATTGTGATACCGTAAAGCTAATGAAGATGGCAATTTTTGAAGAATGGTTTGTCCAGACCTAGGATAACTTGTATGGATGAATGCTATCATTGGATTGTTGCATAGAACACACTGTTTGAATTCCAAGTAGGATTGCTACAAAATGTTAAACGTAACCTTAAGACTCATCTATCGGGAAAATGACTAAAACAGGTTATGCGGAAGGGCTAAGTGGGTCGCTCCCATTAGTATATATCATCATCTTTCTAGATACCCTATATTTACATACTTTTGGATTTGGTTGTGCATGAGATCTCAAAAAGGCTGGAAGACCAAGATGATGACATATTCAATATCAGTAATCAAGTGCTAGGCCAGTTCTGTGCGGTAGGGTACAAGATGTCTTGTCAGACCTGGGTGCACTGATCTAGAGATGCATTCATCAGAGGTTGTTCCGTACCTGGTCATAGTATGAAATCCATTCTCCAATAAGCGCCATACAATTTCGATTGTGCCCGACTAGTTGGAATGTGTGATGTAAGCATTCAACTATTTTATATTTACATTCTATAGACACGTTTATAATATCAGATGATTTGAAATAAAAAAAATTTGGTTATCATAAGGTAAAAACCCATCGTTTTTATATGCAGCATGGTCTTGCGAGATACCATTGTTTTGCAAAAGATTTTTGAAATACAATAACAATTCAAATCGAGTGTGTTTTTCTAACGTTGGTTTTCCAGACTGACCCAGGTCTTATTTATTATAATGCTCGGGTCAGACAGAGTGTTAAAGATTCAGGTTAGGATGCTACGGGGATCAGGAGACGAGCTGGATGATAAAGACATATTTCTGTACTTGAACAACTTCTGTTGTGTGTAGGATGTATATCCAACATTTGTGAGGACGAGTTATTATAACTGTCCAGATTGGTTGTTGATTGTTGTACTCTGATGGTGGTATTTATAATAACAGTTATAGTTCTCTTTTTATAAAGATATGTTATTATCTATTATATATTATTCCGATGCAATTGTGAGATTCTGTGTCATTGTTTATGTTTTCTTCTATCTCTTATTTTTTTCTCTCCTAGCAATCGGGTTTTCCAGCATTCAATTTCTCAGCACGTAATATGGCGGACGTGTTAGTGTCGATTTTCGAGCGTAGAAAATCTTGGTCGTTACATTTGGTATTAGAGCGGAAGGTTAAGTGAGAAGCTTGGCTTTAGTGGGGATTACTTATTAGAGATTGGTTCATTAGTACCTAAGGATGAGTTTAAGTGTGTGTGTGAGTGTCTATATATTCATATACATACACATATACATATATATATACATACATACAAACATATATATATATGTATGTATATGTACGTATGTATGAGCGCATATTTGTTAATGATATAAAAATTGTTTTATATTATGTTGGATGATTTATTGAGTGGCTTTTGGATTCTAGTCAATACGAGTAATTAACGTTATTGATATGAATCTCTAAACACTTGAACATGGCAGTTCGACATAGTATTGTTTTGAAATCGGGGAAATGAAATAATTTTACCTGGATTATATTTTATATATTGAAGAATAGTTTTTCAATAAATTATTATGGTGTGCTTGGTTGTCAGAGTATGATAATATTTGATTATTATCATTTGTTGATTGTTGTTTACGATCGAATAAAGGTTGGTATTATAATGAAAATAAGATTAAAAGTTAAGAAAAAATTTCATGGAATTATGTAAATATGATTTGTAAATGTAATTTATAAATTGAAATGAAATTCTTGAAGTATACTATATAAATATGGTTTATAAAAAAGATTTATAAAGGATTTAAAGGCTGGAAACTTGAATATTTAAATCCTGTCGGATTTAAAAATTGTTTTCAAAAGGTTTTTGGATAAATAGTAGGGATATTGATTGGAAAATATTTTTAAAAGGGTTTTAAAGGAAATAAAAGCACTGAACTCACCCTGGTCATTGGAAAATAATTTCGGTGATGATGGCAGCATCATCGTCGTTCATTTTCGAGTCTCCAGGGAGGAATTACTACCATTGGAATTTTGTTTTCGTAAAACTTTTTGATTTTGAAGTTCAGAGGAATGATTTGATGTCAAGAGGATTTTTTGTTTGTGTGTCTATATATATAAATATGACTTCAAAAACGATTTGAAATACAGTATAACGAGGTGTTTGAACTCTCGGATTTTCTTTTAAATGTTTTATGGAGCATATAAGAAAAAAATAAGTTTGATAACTGGTAAAATTTGAAGATTTGCGAGTTATGGTAATGCTTTAAAATTGTTGAATAAAAATATAAGGGAAGTAAATTTGGAATTTGATTATGGAATGGAATTTAACTTGAACTAAGTTAAATAAAGTGAATTTTGGAAATTTAGCCTAAGTTGGGTTAAATGAGATAATTTTTGGAAATGAAATTGATTGAGATTGAAATAAATTAGTAATGGACTAATTAAATTAATTAGTTAATTGAATTGGGTTGGGAAGGTCGATGGATAAAATTGAATGTTGATATTGGGAAATGATATTGAATTTGAGTAAAACGGATATACTAATTAAATAAGAGAATATCAGTTAAGCAATGCGAATAATGATTGTATATAAGTGAATGTATATGAAATGAATATGAATAAAAGGAATTTGGTGTAGCTAATAAATTAATTGAAATTAATACGTAATTTTTACGTATATTATTTATTATTTTATTCACATAACGATTGAATCTAGACTCGAGCATGGAATTTTGAAATAATTTATATCAATCCAAACAAGGAGTTTTTACTCGATGCTCGACGGTGAACACTGGATATCAATTTTTGTCTATCATAGTATATGACTATGCAAGGAGAATGGCGGTTTCTAATGAAGGAACCAGATCTGAGTCCGCACTAGAGTGGTTATGTGAATGATACTAGTTCAGAAGTGAAATTGCGTGATCGAGACAACGATCAGATTTGATATTGCATAATAATGGTAAATGCACATCGTTCGTGGTTAAGTGAAGCATACATTGGAAATTTAAAATTCGATTAATATGATTATAAATTTTATGTTTGGATATCACGGGTATATAAGATGCAGGTATGTAAAAGCAAGAACTAAATTGATGTCTTCGATATCATAAGAAAATAGGTTGCTCGAAAAAAGGAACATATTAAATTGTTGATTGATTTGATGGTTTTATGATTGAGCGACTTGGCTTTTGTTTTCTTTTGTTGGTTTGGGCCCGTAATGGCAATTTGTAGTTGTTCCGATCTAGTCGTGCAAAGGAGATGCTGGCGAAATTTTTTCGAAATTTAAAGGGTTAGAATTTTTGAAGGAAAATTTTGATAACTAAATACTAATTTTTAAGATTTGACCTGAAATTTTTGAATGGATAATAATAGTTGGAATCTAATAATGAATTTGGAAATTAGTAAAAGTGATAATGTGGTTTCAATAAATTAATTTAGGAGAGTTGTTTCAACTAATTAGTATTGGGAAAGTTAATGTATTTTGGGCCATTCTTCTTACCTTGGCGATTTCGGGGACAAAATTCTTTTAAGAGGGAAGGAATGTAACGGCTCAGAATTTTGGTTATTTGAAAATTTAATATTTAATTGATTTTAAATATTTAAAAGTTAGCTTTATAGATTTAATAGCTTGAAATTTAAATATAATGATTTATTGGATAATTTAATTGTTGAATTTAATAACTGAAAATCATTTAAATAATTCAAATCTTGGATTTTATTTGGATAAAAATGACTTAAAGTATTATTTAATTTATATTAATAAGAAGGAAGGTAAATACAAGTTTTAAATTGGATTTACAAGTGACTTACTTGATTTTAAAATGACATGTTTAAATTAAAATATAAAAATAGCCTTCTGGGCCACAGTCTCGAAATTCGATGAAACCAGTTCCATTAGATATGTAATAGTGTATTATTATCGGATTTCAAATTATGTAACGTTTGGGATTATCATTTGGTCGTATGGTATAGATAAGCGTTGAAATTAATATCGAAAATTTAATATATAATTGGGTTCAAAAAGCTATCTTCTCCATGCGATCGAATTGGGTCTCGAAACTTATACCATTGCATTCGGAATAGGGTCATAACATAAGGAACGCCTGGCGGCACGCCTCGATCGGGGTTCGAAATTAAATATATAGATATTTTGAATTTTAGTATAATATATTTCAATCATTTTGGACTATACACTGAATCCTTTCTTTTCAGCTGTACCTAGATTCACTTTAGCCACCTGTTATCCCGCCTTTTGGCAAGACCGAGATACCAAGGAATTGACAGGAGAGACAAGGTCGTATGTCCCCAGCATTGGATAACTACGAATATCAATGAATTTTTCCCGAGCCTGGATCGGGCTACAATTGATAAGATACGCCAAGCAAAGCCGAGGAAACCAATGTTCCGAATTTCAAGACAATCCAATTTTATATGCTCAAGTTATCACCAATGGAAAGAGGCAGAGTTAGCTATAGTTCGAATCCATCAAGGGTAGGGCCTTGGTTCGAATCCATCCAAAGCACTCCCTTCTTCGAATGCATCAGGGACATGCCTTCGTTCGAATCCATCAGAGGTAGCCACGCTTCGAATCCATCCATACCTACCTTGGTTCGAATCCCTCAAAGTATTCCCATCTTCGACTCCATCCCATGAAAGTCCTTCGAATCCATCAAGCGGAGAAGTCTTCGCATCGACCAACTATGAAATACTCTGACCGATACGAAGGGCACGTACGAGGATACCTTCGAATCCACCAAGTCATAGGAGCTAAAACCAAGGATTCGACCCAGTAAACTCGGAGAAAAAGGTGGGTCAACCCGAGAAGCGCGCGCGCCATGTCACCAGGCACATGCTCGACCGATCGATTCGACCCTATCGATTCGAAGGGATCGATTCGAAGCACGTATATCAACTGAAAATGCAATCTTGAATCGATCATAACTTGAGATTTACAAGTCCAAATGCTACGAAATTTTCACAGGAGCTTGCATATACATAGAAGAATGTCCATGCCAAGTTTCATCACAATTGGATACTATTTTGATCAATTCGAACCAAGGGTCGAATCGATCCCAAAGTGGGCCCGGATCTCCAGAATTCGGCCATGTGGGCCCCCCACACGTGCCAGAAGTGGTCTCCTCGAATTTTAGGCGAAATATCAGCCTCCAGCACTTATAAATAGAGCCCCCGGTCATTCAGAAAGGGGATCAGAGAATTTCTAGAGAAAGAGAACGCCCGGACGCTGCCAGAATTGCTTCAGAGCACCACCGCTGCCTTTGATTTCGAATTTTGGCTTACTACTTGCTGTACTTTGACGTAAAAAAGTTGTATTCTCCGAATATCAAGCAATAAAGTAACAAAACTTCATAGTGGACGTAGGCAAAATGCCGAACCACTCTAAATCGTTGTCTCTTGTGCAATTTACTTCCTGCTATTTGGAGTTTTTGTTAGATAATCCACATTTTAATTTACTTTCTTCATTTATTATCTCTTCAAAAACTTCCGACGAGTGTTGTGCCCAATTTTGACACAAACACTTTGGTGCTTTCACTGAGAAAACCCAGATTTTCTCCTGCTCGTTGGATCTGTCATCGATACCGGATTGAATAAATCTAAGAGAGAGATCCAAATCACTAAATCCAACTTCCTTCCCTTCTATTCAGATTTGCATAAAGTCTAGGAAAGGAATTCAACTATCAAGATGGTTAGCACAAGAACCACCTCAAACGCTGTCAATCAAGAAGAACAGGATAGACAAAATCCTGTGCCCCCACCTCCATCTAATCAGAATGCTATTGGGCACTCTGAACCGTCCGGTCCGGTTACTCGACAAGAGTTGCAGTTGCTACTCCAAGAGCTGACCCAAAGTCGGCAACAGCTAGAAGAACAACTACGCGCTAACGCTGAGCTAATCAACAAGCTGGATCGCTAGAAACGAAAGAGATCCACGAGAGACCATGCTTCTCGCTCATCCAGCGAAAGTTCTTCATCCTCTGATTATCATAATCGGCCTCCGCGACCCCAGCTAGAGGGGAGTCGTATACCACCCGTTGGAAATCAACCGATACTAACCGTTGGACAATTGAGGGTTGGTCCATCAGCCAGTTTCCAAACCAGACCCTCCTCCCGAGGAGGTGCCATCCCTCACCACACCATAGAACACTGCACTACTAACGTTGCGGTTGAACCAGGAGTCGACATCCAAGATCAGTCGATCTCGGACCGTCGCCGTAGCGGACGTACTCCCGAACCATACGTCCCAGAGGACTATGAGCCGAGAAGGCAAGACTTGGACCGTCAACAATATCCGGTCCAACCCAATGGAACGTAATCATACTCCGGTGCAGGCCGCACAAAACACGCAAATGCCGGATCTATCAACTATGATACGTCAGATGATCCGTGAGAGTTAGGGATTCACAAACGACGATTGGGGAGTTTCCCGAAGTCACACTCCCTTCACGGACGATATTCTTACTGCTGAACCCCCACGGCGATTCAGGATGCCAACTCTACCCATGTACGAAGGGAACTGCGACCCCAACCAACATATTCTAAAATATGAATGGTCGATGACCGCTGCCAGAGCCGACGATGCAGTGAAGTGTCGTAGTTTCCCCATATCCTTAGGGGGCATCGCTACCATGTGGTTCACTCGATTGCCACCTCGATCCATCTCTTCCTTCGATCGGTTAGCCACAAAATTCGTTGAGCAATTCCGCATGCACGTCTCAAGGCCAAAAGATGTCAACACTCTATCTAGTGTCATGCAAGCTCCCGGAGAGACACTCAGACACTACTTAGAGAGATTCCATGCTGCATGTGCGGAGATTAGTAATCCAAATGATAACTCCATCCTTATGGCGTTGACTAAGGGGATCGACCCCGATTCTGAATTTGGCAATAGCCTAGCTGGAAAACCACCTGCATCATTGGACCGTTTCCATGCCAAAGCGGCTCAATTCCTGAGACGGGAAGATGCGATACAGTCTAGGAAACAAACTGACGCACGATCAAATGCGGAAGGGATCAAAAGCAATGTTGCAATAAAACAGTCCGGTGAGAGCTCCGGAAAAGTCCAGTTGAACATTAAAAATAAACAAGCTCGGCGAAGAGAAAGCGTGAATCAAACTAAAAAACAAGATCAAAATCGTGGCCCGCAGCGCAAGAATCCAATGTTTGACAGTTACACTCCTCTGAATACATCACTAGAGGACTTGTACTTACAAACCTGTGATACAATTCAATATCAAAAACCTGCACCAAAACCATCGTCAGAGAGACAAATCCAGACGGGAAAGTTTTGCAGGTTCCATGAAAGCTACGGGCACAATACGAACGAGTGTCATCACTTACAGGATCTTGTTGAAAAACTGATCAGAGAAAGGAAGCTGGAACAGTTTGTGCGGACACCGCAGCCCAGAGAAGCGGGCCCATCAAATCCAAACAATGGATCCAATCGACCAAGACAGGAGGACTCGACTTGTCCTCGTGGAAGATTGGTGATAAACGCCATCAGTGGCGGACCTACTTACTCAGGAGCCTGGAACGACGAAGATCCTCGTCAGTGTCACACATGACAGGCTCCTTCAATCTATGAATACTTTGCAGTTTCCTTTGCATTTTGAAATTTGAATTTGTAATAAGGCACCGACTTTGCCATATTTTCTTATTTCAGCAATAAAATACTATCTCTTCAAGCTAGAGCTGTGGTTCACCGAATACAACGTTCAAAAATCACGACACAAGAAGGGCTAAGTTCCATCAAACAAAGGAACTTATTCAAATAGCGAGTGACTGTGATATGACCGGCCACTCACTAAGTGAAACCCCAGCTCGGGGGCAAGCCATCACGACAAAGGCTGAATTGGACCAACACACGACAGTCCATTCAATAACTTGTTCCCGGAGTGTGAACAGACTCCAACTTCCCAGAGCATGAATTGGAATGTAAACATTCAATAATTCGTTCCCGGAGTGTGAACGGACTCCAACTTCCCAGAGCGTGAATTGGAGTATAAACATTCAATAACTCGTTCCCGGAGGGTGAACGGACTCCAACTTCCCAGAGTGTGAATTGGAGTATAAACATTCAACAATTCGTTCCCAGAGCGTGAACGGACTCCAACTTCCCAGAGCGTGAATTGGAGTATAAACATTCAATAACTCGTTCCCGGAGCGTGAACGGACTCCAACTTCCCAGAGTGTGAATTGGAGTATAAACATCAACAATTCGTTCCCAGAGCGTGAACGGACTCCAACTTCCCAGAGCGTGAATTGGAGTATAAACATTCAATAATTCGTTCCCGGAGCGTGAACGGACTCCAACTTCCCAGAGTGTGAATTGGAGTATAAACATTCAACAATTCGTTTCCGGAGTGCGAACGGACTCCAACTTCGCAGAGCGTGAATTGGAGTATAAACGTCAAATCTATCGTTCCCAATGTGTGAACGGACTCCTAAAAAGCCCAAATAGATGTAACCGACCATCCAGCGGCTAACTCCAAATTCCCGGAGCACGAATTGGAATATAAACTTCCACTTTTGGTTCCCGGAGTGCGAGCCAGAACATAAAACTCTATCTCCAAATTCCCAAAGTGTGAATTGGAGCATAAACACCAACTCTTGGTTCCCAGAACGCGAACCGGAGTGTAAAATTACTAACTTCAAATTCCCGGAGTGTGAATTGGAGTATAAACGTCAATTACAGGTTCTCGGAGAGCGAACTAAGTCATAAACATTGATAATTAATAAGTTCCCAGAATATGGGCCGAACTGTTAATTGCAATTTGTGTCAAGTCCCCGAAGTGTGGACATGTATTCAAGGCTAATGACATATGTGAGCACGAGCTAATCAATGCACTACTTAAGCAAAAGAGAAAAGAGTTGTTTTTCATTTTATCAACAAACAAAAAAGGGGTTTGATTACATGATAAAACAAAAAACAGTCCATAAAGTGGGTGCCGAGTCCACACTTATACACGGCCTAAAAAAGGAGAAGTAAAAAGAACTGCCGTTTCACAACCGCATGATAAAACGAGAAGTTCACTCCTTCTTCTTTCGGGGTCTCTTCTTCGGGGTTGAGCCGTTAGACCCACTACCCGGCTTCTTGCGAGATTTTTTGTCCTTCTTTGGAGCATCCTCAGGATCTGGCATAATATCCACGTCTTCCTCAGAGCTGGAAGGGATAGAGATCCTTTTGTGAGGACGAACCAGAGGCAGAGAAGCCGTAATAGGTGGTGAAGCTTCGACACTAGAAGTTATAGCTGTGCCAGCGGAAGAAGTAACCATTAAGGGAGTTAAGCTTGGTGGAGAAACGTCACCTCCGGAACCACCGACCGTCGTCACTGCAGCCATTTCAGCGCTTATCTCGGCAAGGATTTCTTCTTCTCGGGAAGATTGAGCAGCGCTAGACACACTGACGGTCGGCATAAACGAGCTAAAAGTTGGAGCGACACTGCCCATTGCAAAGGAAGGATCAGTAAAAGGTTCACAGGGTTGCTTGAGAAGTTCCTTAATCATCTGAACATCAAACGACATTGAACTCCCCTCTCCCATCTCGCCGGTTATGGCAGTAGTTGTAATAGCCTCAGTAACGACAGCCCCTTGCATTGGCTGCGAAGTTTGTGGTACTGGAAGTGCTGGCGCATCACTTTCAGTCACTGGTCGAAAAGAAATGAGAATAATTAGTCAAATGATCTGTTCCAAGTTCGTCATTCTAAAAATACTTAAACAACATTTGAAATACCTTCCTTGCCTCGGCTCGGTGATGAGACGAGTTCAGAAACAGTAGTTGTACCAAGAGACAGTTCCGGTCGATCCGGGTTATAAGCAGGAACAACATGTGGACCAACTGTAGCAGTAACTCCAGACGAGGTCGGGGCATCAACTGAAACATCCTCACTATAATGTGCAGCTCCAGAACCCTCGCCAGTCTCCACATGGTGAAAACCAAGTCTCTCTCTCTCAGCAGAAATCATCGCTTCATGGAGAAGTTTCCTTTCCTCCTCGCTCAGCAAGCGAGACTCGAGTTCAAATTCATCCACGGCACCATCAGGGAGAGATGCTTTCTTGTTCGTCACCAATTTTCTCCAAGCACTGAGTAGAAGCGTAGAATAATCTCCGAGCCACGAGAGATTCCTGTGCTCAAGCACATTAGCATTGTCGGTGTCAAGAAGATCATCAAACTCGGCTTCTACTCTGAATATCTCTGCTTGAACTCTCCCTTCCACTTCTGCCTCCACCGCTTCAACTTTAGCAACCGCCGCGTCTCGCTCAGCTCGGAGAGACACGGCTTGCTCGCACGCTTCTTGTGCAGCCATGTTAGCGTCATCTTTTTCCTTGTTCAAGTCGGCAAATTTAGCCTTTAACTCCTTAAGTTCTTTGACCGCCGCATCTCGCTCGGCCTCAACATTTTTGTACCGATGGCCTAAATCTTCAACTAAAGTGCAATGCGCTTGTTGCATCTTCGCCATCTTAGCTAGTGTCTCATCGACCTTTTTTAGCGACTCCATTTCGGCCTTACGAGAAGATTCCGTTTCAGATTGAAGTATGTCAACAATACGGTTCTTCTGAGTCAAGTCTGCTACCAGTTTCTCAATAACTTTGGCTCGATCGAAGGCTACTTTCGAAGCTTTAACAGCCGCCCTGTACCATTCTTTATACTGAGCATAAAAATCATGGGTATAGATGAGGGCGGTGTTCACAGCCTCTTCGGGAATTCTCTTGAGATTGGGTGGAAAGATATAAGCGTCGAAGCATATTTCTGGAAAATCTTTCTTCAATTGAGCAATTCTTATAGCCTCTTCACCAGACGGTTCGAGAGGGGCCTCCTCCACAGTCACGGTCGTAGCCGTATCAGTCCTTGAACGATGAGGACCAGGTCTTGAGATCTGTAGAGATGGTTGTTGTCGCGAAGGTTCAACTGCAGGTGCCTGGCTTCTGGGTGGCGGAGGAGAACGAGAGGGTGAACGGTACCTTCGGTCCCTATCAGAACGCTCCTGGCTAGAATAATATCGGGAATGGTCCCTTTCACGATGCTCTTGCTCATAATGCCTCCGCTCACGATCACGGTCAGAATCCCTACGGCGAGATTCGTAATAAGATGAAGAATGATGCACTCGCCGAAGTCTATCAAGTGTAGAAGGACGATCCGACATGGCACCTGTAAAGAAGAAACAATTTAGTTAAGTACCAAGGAAAAGCACTGCAATGCATGTGGAAGTCGTGAAGTGTTGCGAAAAGTGTATAAATGCGCAAAACCCCCCGACCAACCAGAAGCGTCGATTACACTAACGAGAAAAGGTTCGCTTATATCAAGCGCTCCCCGGAGCTCTTCCAACCCGGACCCGTGGTGGAAAGATACGTAGTCCGGAATGGGAATATCGTCCAGCCCTGTGAAAAGGTCTCCGGACTGGCGAGGAGAGGCGCCGGAGACAGTAACCCCAGGTTTGGAACGGGTTACGACTACAGACTTCCATCTCTTAAACTTAGGAACAGCAGCCTTGCCTTTCTGACCCTCTTCTATTCGGGAAAGGTCGGCTGCTATCTCAGTGTCCGTGGGCGTTCTTTCATCATCGCTCACTTCTCTTATAACAACGCCAGGTTTTCTTTTTGCCACTTTCTTATTTTTCCTCGAGGCCGATTTTGCCAACCCTTCAATTACAATACTCTGGCTCATCCTAATCAAACCCAATGTCCTTAAGTTATCGTCGGTCAACAACAAGTCAATGTGCCTTGAGTCGCTTGGGACCCTTTGCAAGCTTTGAACGACGCCTCTATAGTACCCACCGGTAGGTCTCGAAATGATGGCTGTAAGAGTAACAGAGTATTAGTGTAAGTATTAAAAGTGGCCATTCAAAGATGAATTATGATACTTACGTCTGGATAACCATCTCCTGGCAAACCCTGGGGGGCATCGAACAAAAAACCACTCATTCTTGAAATAGCTAAGCCTGGTCCAGGCCCCAGTCACGACATGACAGTTCCTGACCGCTTCTAGAAAAGTGAAAGACGGGCTATCACCCCTACTCTTGAAATTGAATATGTGCCTGATCTCGTTAGGCCTTGGCGGGCGAAAAAGGCAATCCATAAATATGACAAAGGTGCTATTCAGCAATGCATGCCCGTTGGGATGGAGTTGCGAGGGAGAAATTCCTAAATACGACAACATCTCTCTGATGTATTGGTTAAAAGAAGGAAGAGATCCGGCCGCGCAGGCATGACGGTAGAAGGCAGTATATCCTTCAGGTGGGTTATGTGGTCTGTCACTGGCACTAGGTAATAAAACATCGTCCAGGGATATGTTATGTTTCGAACATATCCGGCCCAACAGAGGCTCCGAGATATTGGACTGGACAGAATCGACAGGATCTTCGATAAATATGGCCTCCGGCAACTCATCCGGAGCCGGATCTATGACTTCAGGAGGGATTTCCGAAATCTCAAGCACTGGAGGAGGCGAGCTTTGTGCTTCTTGTTGTTGAGAACTCGAAGATTCCATAATTAACTAACTCACCAGAAAGCGGCGTTAAATACATAAAAAGCCCGTGCATTCCCCCGGTGTAAAGTGTATAAATATGTCGTGTAGTGCAAGTGCTATGCATAACTTAAGCAGATTTTACAAGCTGAAACGAGATGTCCGAACGATGAAACTTTGGAATCTGAAGATGAAAATGACCGTCATCGCTGACCGTCACTTCCACGCCACCCTGATGCCATTGACCAATTCAAGTACCATTCTGTTATATTATTAGTTAAGTCACAGTTCCATTAACGAGTTTCAAAAAGGAGGTCAAGTCTTAACAGTCAAGATCGATTATGCAAGGCTAAAGCTCGTTGGAGTCAAGTGTGCTGAAGTTCATTAAGTTTATTAAAGTTCAACTTGAAATTGGTCAAAGATCGGATAATGGAACCAGTCGGAAAAATTGGATTCTTTGAGTTGAAGGCGTTCGGATCCATCGAATCGAATCGATGTGCTTCGAATCCATGTGGTTCGACTCGATATACTTCAGGATGGAGAAAACGCTTTGACTCCGTGAGCACTAAGTGACTTCGAATCGACCAACATTCAATACCTTCGAATCGATCAAGGTATTGACGCTTCGAAT
Source organism: Allium cepa (assembly GCA_030765085.1). Lineage (NCBI taxonomy): Eukaryota > Viridiplantae > Streptophyta > Magnoliopsida > Asparagales > Amaryllidaceae > Allium > Allium cepa. The sequence goes on from CM060929.1 coordinate 34,923,272, forward strand.
CGATCGACACGAGGCCTTTTTTCTTTGCAAGCATCGATTCGAAGCCCTGTAATCAACATCGATTCGAATAGCTCCATTCTGGATCGATGCGAGGCAAAGAAAAATAGTACTCCTCCGGATCTTTGCTTCTCCAAGGAAGTTTCAACGCTTCGCTATGCTTCGAAGCATCGATTCGACCCATTCCGTTCAGATCTCACAACTCCTCGAAATTTTCAAGAAGAAAAGGTCGAATCGATGTCAAAGACTTCTAGTTCTATCATTCCTTACTCGGCTTGATCCATCAGTTACCTGATTTAGTGAAATCACAAGGGAAAGCTTAAAGAAATTCGATCGATTCGTGGAAGACGCGCTTGTTCTAGCTCTGGAAGATCGGTTCGAAGAAGAAGCTACAGCAACAGTGAAAAGTAAAAAGTGGAAAAAGAGCCCAGCCTCACGTGTTTATATGGATTTCAGGAAAGGTTCGTGGCGTTTCGTCTCCCGGTTGACCTGACCGTTTGCGACCGGTCACAGACCACATCGATTCGAACAACTGTTTTCGAAACCACCACGTCCGAATTCATCACGGCATCGTATATTTCATGACCTCGAATCCATCGTGGCTTCGAATCCCTCACAACTTCGAACCCATCAAGACGACATCGATACGAGGCATCATCGATACGAAGCAATTGAACGAGGGGTGAATTAAAAATCCTATCGATTCGAAGATTATCGAGTCGAATGGCCGATTTCGAATCCATCATAAATCGCCGGCGGGAACGAACACATTGCTTCGATGTGAAAAATTACTTGTTTACCTTTTACACCGATTCAGGAAAGGGTCGATATAAGAGGATGATCATAGACAATCATAAAAAAAATGTTTCAACTCGAATCTCAAATCGGTTCAGGAGAGGATCGATTCAGAATTCGATAACCAACCGAATTGGCAATAACTTGCAATCACGCAACGTTAGCCAAAGACAAGGTAACACATATATGCAATCTGTCTGGCTAATATTTGATCCTAGACATTCACAGGGACCAGATGCACATCTCATCATGATTTCAACGACAGACAGCTAATCACAATCATACGACAGTTGATTACAGCAATATAGAATACAACTTTCAGCAGAGCATGTCATGGTTGTCCAACGTGGGATTGCAGCTCTTCAAAGCACGTCATGTTTACACAAGACGTACTTTGGAGGGCAAATGTTATCCCGCCTTTTGGCAAGGCCGAGATACCAAGGAATTGACAGGAGAGACAGGGTCGTACGTCCCCAGCATTGGATAACTACGAATATCAATGAATTTTTCCCGAGCCCGGATCGGGCTATAATTGATAAGATACGCCAAGCAAAGCCGAGGAAAACAATGTTCCGAATTTCAAGACAATCCGATTTTATATGCTCAAGTTATCACCAATGGAAAGTGGCAGAGTTAGCTATAGTTCGAATCCATCAAGGGTAGGGCCTTGGTTCGAATCCATCCAAAGCACTCCCTGCTTCGAATCCATCAGGGACGTGCCTTCGTTCGAATCCATCAGAGGTAGCCACACTTCGAATCCATTCACACCTACCTTGGTTCGAATCCCTCAAAGTATTCCCATCTTCGACTCCATCCCATGAAAGTCCTTCGAATCCATCAAGCGGAGAAGTCTTCGCATCGACCAACTATGAAATACTCTGACCGATACGAAGGGCACGTACGAGGATACCTTCGAATCCATAACTTCGAATCCACCAAGTCATAGCAGCTAAAACCAAGGATTCGACCCAGTAAACTCGGAGAAAAAGGTGGATCAACCCAAGAAGCGCGCGCCACGTCACCAAGCACATGCTCGACCGATCGATTCGACCCTATCGATTCGAAGGGATCGATTCGAAGCACGTATATCAACTGAAAATGTAATCTTGAATCGATCATAACTTGAGAGCTACAAGTCCAAATGCTACGAAATTTTCACAGGAGCTTGCATATACATAGAAGAATGTCCACGCCAAGTTTCATCACGATTGGACACTTTTTTGATTGATTCGAACCAAGGGTCGAATCGATCCCAAAGTGGGCCCGGATCTCCAGAATTCGGCCATGTGGGCCCCCCACACGTGCCAGAAGTGGTCTCCCCGAATTTTAGGCGAAATATCAGCCTCCAGCACTTATAAATAGAGCCCCCGATCATACAGAAAGGGGATCGGAGAATTTTTAGAGAAAGAGAACGCCCGGACGCTGCCAGAATTGCTTCAGAGCACCACCGCTGCCTTTGATTTCGAATTTTGGCTTACTACTTGCTGTACTTTGACATAAAAAAGTTGTATTCTCCGAATATCAAGCAATAAAGTAACAAAACTTCATAATGGACGTAGGCAAAACGCCGAACCACTCTAAATCGTTGTCTCTTGTGCAATTTACGTCATGCTATTTGGAGTTTTTGTTAGATAATCCACATTTTAATTTACTTTCTTCATTTATTATCTCTTCAAAAACTTCCGATGAGTGTTGTGCCCAATTTTGACACAAACACCACCCTACACTTATGCGTATCTATTCCTTTTTAAAGTACGCTTCCTCCGTCTTCAATTTGAGAACACAGCAGAGAACAATTTATATATGTGTGTGTGTGTCTATATATATATATATATATATATATATATATAAAGATTTCAAAAATTCATTTCTCCATTTCTGCTCAACAGAATAACTTGAAACCCCTACCAAAAATCTCATTCTAACGCGAGCTTCAACCTGGTAAGTGTATCAATGGGTTCGAATGCTATTTGAAAGGGATCGATGAGAGGCAGAAAATTTAGAGTTTGGGTTTCTAATCGATTAAAGGTGATTTTGTTGAATTGAATGGTGGAAATGAGTTCGTCATCGAATTTAGCAGCTGCATGTGGATTTTTAGATGGTGCGATGTCGTTTTGTGGGGTCATGATTTTTGGGTGCAACCGCGATCGATGGTGATGTCGCGTTATACAAGGTGGGCTCGAGCGAGGAGGTTGTGGTGTCGACATGTGGAGATTATAGAGTAGAGTGCGATGGCGGAGTGACTTTGTCGAAACAGGAATGAGATGGTCGTGTTAGTGGTACATATGCATTAGCTATGGGTTACAGGTGTGAAAATTGAAAAAAGAAGAGGGGGAAGAAGGTGTGGTTCGAGTTATGTTAGTTGGGCCGGCCTGTTGCTATTAGGTAAAGGAAATTTGTTATTTGTATAATCAATTTTTAAAAAATAATCATTAAACTTATAAGTTGAAATCTCATTCGTTTTAGGTCCAAATCCAATACTATCAATCGTATGGGGTTTATATTAATGAGATCTTTGCTATAGGATCATATTGGTTTAATTTAGAGCTTGTAGAATTATCAGTTAAATTCAATCGCGTTCGAATTTAATTGGAACCAGAACACAAAAGCGACAACAAAAAATAATGGTGAGTAAATCTCACTCATCTTGGACAATTGGTTTTATTTTAAATAGTTAAAATTATTTATTGGATATTTGAATGGATTGAAAAATTATTAACTGTTGGATGTTATATTACATATAGTAGTTTATATATTAGTAGTTGGATATATACTCGCCTATTAGAGCGGACGAGACCTTATGTGCCTGCGTAATAGCGGATGACCTTATATTACCACGATATCCCGCCTCGAAACAGGATTGGTATTTTATGTTATCTAACATCTATTGTTTCTGGGAAATAGGTTGGAGGGATCCAACTGGATTCCTCTAAAATGTTGATTTGATTTCATATAAAATGACATATGATGTTCTTGAATAATCTACGACGGATTATAGTGTGATTTGAATTTTTTGAATGTTATAGTAGCACTAACCAGAATTTTAGTATTTTAAAAATAATATTTTGAATTTAAATAGGAAATTCAAAGGCGATTTTAGAAGAGAAAAATTATATTGAATTTTGGATTAATTAAAATGAAATTGATTTGACTAAAATAAATGGTTTGAATTTAAATTTATACTTAACTATTTCATGATATTTTAAATAGAGATTTTGGAATAATATATATAAAGGATTTTAAATAATAGATCATAAGTGATGTTTGTTTAAAAGTAAAAAAGGTTTAAAATCGTTATTTCAATAGATTGGGAAAATAAGGGAAATTTATAAACGACTATATTTATAAATGGAATTGTTAATATAAACCAGTTATTAACAGAGAAAAATTGGAAATAATAATACAAATTTATAAACGACGTTTATAAATAAAGTGGAATGACTATCATTCGTTAAATTTGAAACTAAATTCACAGTGAGAATTTATAATGTGATACGTAAATTAGTTTGGAAGGAATAGTGGATTCTATTTTGGAAGTTGGGGAATGGTTATGCAATTTGGAAAGGTAATTTGGATTGTGATAAATTGAAAGAGATTTATAAGTATGAAAAATGGTCATATTGGATTTTAAAAATATTTTTTCGTCAAGAAGTGGAGTTGTTTTAAAAAGACTTTTATTTATTAAACTACTAATTGGGTTTAAATATTTTCGAAAGTTAGTTACTTAAATATTTAATACTAATTGAAATAAATTCTAATTCAATAATAAGTTTTAAAATCTATTATTATTATTTATGAATGAATTAGGGATTTGCTAGTATTGTTATTTAATAAGGGGGATGATATTTTAAATAATTACTTATATATGTTTGGAAATTATTATTATACTTTAAAATACTTATATTACAAAAGGCAAAGTTTTGAAAATTTATTGAAGTTACTTATAAATACTCTCGAGATTTGTAAATAGGGTTTATTGAATGGATGTGATTCTATAAGAGAAATCTTATAGTGGAATTCGGGAACTTAAGAGAGTTGATAAAAGGGAATTTCCAAATTTATTTAGATACGAGAACTTTGAAAAATGAATCTGAATTCAAAAGAAGTTATAAATTGTTTGTTGATCATAAATAAGTATAATCGATAATTTCTTTGAAAATGAAAGAAGAATTTGAGATGGACTCCGGGAATTTGTAAAAGGAGCTATAAAGGGGTTGAGAAGTCGCAAATGAAATTGTACATGTTTAGTAATTGTGTAAAAGGGAAAATCTTTTTGTGTATGTGGTTATACTCACAAAATCAGGATAAGCCATGAAAATTTCTAAGTGTGATAGAAATGGTTTTGGGAAATAAACTCGAAATATTGTCTTAAGTATTGGAATGTTAGATTTTGGAAGTATGTTAACTACGAGAGGATTTATATATAAATATTTCTCTAAGTAATGGATTATAAATTGGAATTATAATTATTTCTAGGTGATGATATGGTATGGAAATATCATGTTATGGATAAAGTATTTTTAATTTGTTTTCAAAACTGAAATATTTAAAGAAATAGAAAATGTATCTCATAAAGTTAAGGGTATTTTGGATATAGTATTTTTTTTTCAATTTTGAAATATTTAAAGAAATAGAAAATGTATCTCATAAAGTTATGTGATGTTAAGTGTTAAAAAAAGAAAGGTTTCTTAAAAAGTATGTAAAGGGTATTTTGGTCATTTTACATAATAATATTTTATTCCAAACTTTTTCCTATAAATAACCATGCATACCTCTTCCATTTTCACACAAATCATTCTCTTCCTTTTCCTTTAAGCTATTTTGATGGCGTCTCCTTTTAAGAGAGATAGGAGGTTTAAAAATAGTGGACTGCTTAAGCACTAATCCACTTGTTACTCTCTAACCTCTTCTAATTCACTTCTTCTTCTTCTCTTCTTAAAAATGGCCTTAGGCCTTGAGTTTGGAAGTTGATAGGAGGAGTACGTGAGCAATATGGAAGGGGGAGGCTATGGTTAGGAGTAAGAAGGGATGTGGGTGGTGGCCAAGCACTTGGAAAAGGTGGAAGAGTGTTTAGGTGGTGGTTTAGTGAAGTATTGATTGATATGAATGTTGGTAGGAAGTTAATCAATTTGGTTAAAGGTGAGAGAATTCTCACCGCTTTTGAAAAGATCGTATTTTGATTTTGTTATAATAACCATCTTATTACATATGCAAGTATACACCCCTATGAAATATTGTTATGGATGTTGGATATGTTTGTGTTATATTTGAATAGTTGCAAGTGTTTATGGTTATGAGTATTTATCATATTAGTTATATATGGACCAATAAATGTTGAAACTGGTTATGTTCATTTTGGTTTAAATTCCCCTTTATTAAATAAGACCCTATTTTGGTGATATGATATACTTTGGAAAATTAAATCTCTTTTTAAGTGGAATTGAAATTAGAATTAATATGAAAATAGAAGTAAAATTGGATTTTAAATGGAAAGTTAAATTGAAATTGAGATGAAAAGTGAAATTGAAATCGATTTTGAAAATTGAAATTGAGATTAAGGTTGAAATTTAAATTAGAACGGAATTTAGATTTGAAATCTAAGTTTTAAATGAGTTTAATTTGAAGTTAGAATTGAAATTGAATTTAAAATTTAATATTAAAATAAAAGGAATAAAATAATACTATAATATTGAAATAGTGAAAATCCAATTTAAAAGCTTTAAAATGTGGAAATACTAATTTAAAATGATTTTATAAGTAATAAAATTCAATTCGAATAGATTATTCAAGTATTGAAAAATGAGCTAAACCTAGGCGCGTCGCGCAACAGTAGTTCGCGATTTTGCACCGAAAAGTTCAGATAAGTGTGCTGAGTGGAATATAGCTCAAAATTCTTCGAAATAAGAAAGTTCCGAACTACTATATCCATTTCTTCTAAAAAGGAAATAAAATTAAAATTTTGTTAAGTATATTTTGAAGTACGTCCAAATCAATTTTCTAGAAAAAACGTGCTAGTGTAGCTAAGTGACCATAACGGAAAATCCGTTTAAATTAACGTTTTTAACTATAGAAAAATTTGGAATAAATTTAATAAATAAATTTAAATAATTTAGACTATATTTGAAGTGGAAAGTATGAATTTTCAAATATTAGAAAGTTTTTTAAATCAAATAAGTTTATATAGCGCTTTTCGTAGCACTTTTATGCTACGAATTCTATAACTTTTGAAATATGAGTTTAAATGTAATGATTTTTCCTAGAATCTATTATGAATGCTTTTAAAAGAAATATTAAGTGTTTATAAGACAATTTGGAATCTTTATAATCAATTCCAAAATAAAATTGATAACCGGGTATGCGGAAACGACTAATACAATTGTCCCTCCTATGAGTTCTCGGAAGATAAAACAATGTATTTAACTAAGGTTAGAGATGAAGCAACCAGTGTCCTAAACTTACCTGGCTTATGTTTTCTCTTCTTAGGCGAGGGGTGGAAAGGAATGGAAGGATAGCTCAGATGCTCTAAAAATGATATTTAATTTTTCAAAATAAAAGAAGATTGGTATTATCCGAAATTTAAGCAATCTCCAAAATGAATAAACTACAACTTGGATTGCATAAAGATAATCTTCTTATATTTAGTATTAAAATCCGAAGAGGGAACTTGTCCTATTTGTGCAATTTAGAAGGTGATCTCACTGTTATTCCGCCCATAGTACTTGTTGAATCCGTTACTATTGAGTGAAATTAGAATGATTTCTATGATCTTATTTACTCAATAATGGTTTCTAAGATTGATTTTAGGGTTTACAGTAAATGTTTTCTTAAATAAAATTGATTTTGACCTTCCTAAAAGTTAAGGAATTTGGATCGAGGGATAAGTGAGGAAATTTGAAATATTATCCATTGAAAAAGAATAAATTAGCTTAGAATTACTCTAAGAAAAAAAGAAGAGATTTTGAAATCATCCAAGAAGAATTAAAGTGAAAAGAGACTTAATAAATCTTGTATACCCATATTCACTTTTAATCGGTAATTGGATATTGAAGGAACGGGGGTCAGATTTGGGTGATTCCGATCCAAAAACCACTTTGAACCAAATAACATGTTTGAAGAATGAAGATGTTTGAAGATGAAGATATTGAGATGAATAATAACGAGGGACTACTTGTTGATTAATTGGGGATGAACTCTCGATTTGCTATATTTTAGCAATGGTCTCTTTGTTATGAAAACCCTTAAAACCATAAAGACTTCTCGCCTAATAATGGCTGAGGAAAGTCCCTTTGGTTTCGTTCAATCCCAGAACAAACTTGTATGGATGAGCATCTGACCTTGCATTCTAAATCACAATGAGTGTTCTCTATAAATGTACATCAGTCCGTGGCGGAGATGACACCTTCTCATAGCTTAGCACCCTTTCCTCAGGCATACGAGCTCAGCAAGTTATACGTTTGTAGAAATGAGTCATGTGAATGTGGAATGGCAATATGGCATTCAAAGTGAAAGAATATGTCCTATGTTAAAAGGTAATCGTTGCCTCGAGCCTCATCAACTGGAAATGACCGAAACAGGGTTAGATGTGATAAGGCTAAGTGGGACATTCCCAACTAGGGTATGGTCATCCCCTTCTAGATATATTCATCCCGCTATGACGTTTGGGATGTAGATTAATGTGGTTTGTATGCTCGGGCGTCCGGTTTAAAGGTCGGTAACAACCGAGGGATTACATATTCGATACTACCTAGTTACAGAGGTAGTCTGGTCTTGTGTTGGTAGAGGATCCTTTGTGATAGTCCTCGGTACATTACTCTAAAGTTGTACTGTTGGAAGGTTGTCCCTTCACCCGGTCGTTGGTATGGAAATCCATTCTCCAATAAGAACCTTCGGACTTGATTGTAAACCTATTATGCTGGAATTTAATCAATGTTACAATTTCGGCTAAGATTAGTAAGTTTATTTGCAAATGTTTTCAAAGAGATGTCATTAAAAATAATATCAAATGTTTCCTTATAAATATCATAAGGTAAAAACCCATACATGTTTATATGTAGGCATGGTCTTATGAGATACTCTTTCTTTTCAAAGGATTTTATCTAAAAGCTGATGTATGACAATGTCGTTTATTATTGAGTTTTTCTCATGCAGGTTTATCGAACCTTATATGGGTATTTTCGATACCCGGGTTAGATCCGAGTTGTTTCAGGTTTAGTCAAAGGCGGTTGAAGTTCCTAGAAGAGAGATGGAGTCATTTATCTACGTATGGATGCATTCTTTTATCAGCATCTGTTTGTTTTTGTTAGATGCGTGTCAACAATTGTAAGGGAAGATGTTTATAACTGTCCAAGCTGAATTTAGGTTAGACTCTGATATATATGTATTTAAAAGTTTTCCACTATAAAGATATTTGTTCAATATTATATGTTATTCCATTCATGTGAGATTCAAATATTATTCAAATATTATTTATTAGATTCAAATATTTAATTATCGACATTTATCCGATCTATTTACATTTTAATTAAATCTACAAACTGAATTCACCAATATTATTTATTAATTAAAAGAAGTTAAATAAAATAATTAAATCCATCTAATTGAGATTTAATTCACAATTCAAATATTTAATTATTTTAAATATTTAAAATTAATTAAACATTTAAAATCTAATAACCAAAATTTTGGGTCGTTACATTCTTTCCCTTAAATGAATTTCGTCACCGGAATTACTAAGGAAGAAAATGTTCCAAACCCTTAAGTTTAAAACTATTAATTAAAATTAGTTATTAAACTTATTTTTTTAACCCTTCATTTGGAATAGAATCCAAAGTTTCTAAGTCTTTTAATTTCATTTACATATACCAACTAATTCTCTTCTATTCATTTACTCCAAGATATAATCTAGAAAACCAAATTTTAGTTGTCAAAAATTTTCAAAAATTCTTAAAAATTTTCTAACTCTTAAATTTTCGAAAAATTTCACCAGCGTCTCCTTTTGCGTGGCTCAATCGATATAATTACAAATTGCCTCAACGAGCTCCAAACCATTAAAGAAAACAAAAGCCAAGCGACCTCCCATATCTGGGCATAAAATCAACCATCAAATCCAATTTTCCTAATTTATTACATACCTTTTTGCTTTTGAATTATAAATTTGGCAAGTAAATTATTATATCTCTACGAACGCAGGTGCATAAGAATAAATAGCAATCTCTTGCATGCCCGTACTTACAATAATCTAAAAGAAAATTAGGTTAAAAAAAGAAATATGACGTCACTCTATACGCAAAAACTAGCATGATATAAAACTACATGCAACCAACAACCACTCAATCATATGCGACAAACAAGAGGACATACTATAATAGATGCTATGCATTCAATTATTTCAAACGATAATTTAGATCTAAATATCCTGGTTTTTCAATTCAAAATTTATTTTCAATTTTCTCAAACGAGAAAAATCAAAGATCAAAATTAAAATGACAAGGAGGGGATCCCTCCAAATAAATGATGGTGAAACTCTAAAATCAAAACAACATGGAGCATCCTGTGGTATTCCGGTTCCCCCAAAAACATCAGCTAGAGTGAATAAATATCATTCCTTCCCCAAATTCTTCACAAATCATCTTTTTAAAAATCACCGATATTTAGGTCCTTATAACAACAATTCAATATTCTTTGTCTATAAAATTAAACTTTATAGAAAATGGTATATGCGATCACACAACCAACCAATTTAATTCAGTCAATCAAATCAATCAAATTTCGTAAAGGAATAGATTAACACTAACATTTAGTCAAATTCCACAAGGGAAAACTTATCATTCAACGTTGATTTAAAATTTCAAATGACTAATAAACAAATTTTTACTTAGGTTCAAAACTTTCTTAATTATCCAAAAATATAGATAATTTTCTAAGCATACCATTTTGCTCATTAGCCTGCGGTTATTACTTAGAAGATTGTCCAAATCCACACGGACAAAATGGAATGTTATACTCTATATTTTATTAGTTTTCTCAATTACATTAAATCATCATCATCATCATCATTATTATTTTCTTAACTTAATCTTTCACTTAGTATTCTATTCAATTCTAAAATTATTTATGAATTATTTCATAAATTTCCATCCAAGTTTAAAAATATCTTATAAAGTTATTTTTTATAAAACATCAATTCATAACTTATTTCCCATTATTTTACTTATATAATATTCTTTTATATCCTGAGAATACATACAAATTTTATTTTTAACTTTTCCAAAGATCAAGATGAAGACCAAATCAATTTATGAATTCTTAAAACCGAGTCAACCAATTAACCCTTTTAACATGTAGTGTTAATATAAATAATATTTATGGGTTTACCCAATCAGCAAGTAGTTCATACTACTTAGATGTTTCAAACAGTTATATGGTTTTAAATAAAACAATGTTTATCATAACCTTCTTTATTAGTTTAACCCTGTTTACTTGTTTCTAATTTATCCCTTATCTTATTTAAGGGATTTTATTTATTTATTCAGACAATCTCTTATTAAAATCAACTTTTATTTTGAAACCAATTCCCTTTTAGGGCACATAAAAATTAGATACCTGGTTTTAATTTTAAAACTTACCTTCGAAAGCATACTTCATATATTTATATATGTAATAACTTTATCAATTTTCTTATCAAAACATTACTTTGAGTTTATTCAAATTTTTGAACTCATTTCACTTGCACAATGATGAAGAAAATAATTTACTAAGTTCTCCACAGCATTCGCCAAAGAAAATGTCTAATCGTCACTAAAGAGGTTATTTAGATTACCACAAAACTAGTCGAAATGATTTCCTCCTAATTTTCCCAAGGAAAATGTAGTCTACTTAAAATTTTACTTCTTAATGTATTTTTACCTTTAAATACTTTCATAAGTATAGCTATTCGATTTCTCAAAAATTTCTTTGAAATAATTTTTCAAAAATTCCAAGATTTAGATACAAAAATCCTTTTTAAACATTTTTTAAACTAAATGTATACAAAACTTTATTTATATAAAAATCATTTCATATTATAATAATCCTCCTTTATTATAATAGAATTATCTTCAATATTTATTCTCTAAATATCGTATTCCACTATTTAGATTACATTAACAACTTTTTATAAAGTTTAATTCTTAACCCACCACTATTAAAACGTGAATTCTTAAGTTAATCATATTCTTCGAACACTTTTTGTCAAATCATGCAAAATAGTTCATAATTGGTTCATTTTAAATAAAAACGATAAATTGCAACAACCCGATATTTTCAACCATTCACATCCATTATAAGTGTATAGGTAGACACTCGTGTCAGAATTGAATTGCTCAAAATACCGCGTTGTAAATAAAATTTGGAAAATCTTAGTATATACAGTAAATAATAATCACAGATCGCAGACACAGAGTAATAATAGTGCAGCGGAAGTAAAAGAAATAGTAGTTCATGAAGCTACTATATAAATATATCAGAGTTAAATAAGATACAACAGAATAAATAAATTACAACAGAAGTCTCAAGATGATAACCAAGTACAAGCTGGATAGAACAACAGAACTGGAATAGATAAAACTGGATAACCAGATAATCTCCAGCGATTCCAATCTCCAGAAAGTGGAATCCAAATCTGTGAATAAATCAAGCTGACCTGAGCGTAAATAAAATGTACAAACACTCGAGTCAGGACAATACATACTTATATAATGTAAACCAACTCAAGTGAACTGTAATAAGGTACAAGTAACTTAAAGGATGCCCAGGACCACCCATCCTATAAGGATCCGTTAAACTATTTACTATGCAGTAATATTGTGCTATTATAAAAATGTCTATAGTAAAATAAACATACTTTTAAATAGCGTTCTGGGCTACCCATATCACCCTTCACACATAATAGTCCCAGTAGTCCATCCAGTATCAGCATATCTCTAGATCGGGAGACTACCCTAAATACTCCATGGGCTACGGGAGAAAAACAAACTCGTAGTAAAGGCTCGGTATGGTAGGTGACACAGCACGCAAGGCAATGCCCAGGTAGATATACCAATTACGCACACGGGCTGGTGGTAACGCAGCAGCCACATACGCCCACCTCGGAACACACTCCCTTATCAAAATCGGAGGATGGCCATCTTATCAATCACAAGTAAGAGTATAGTATCGAAGGAATGTGTCCGACCAGAGGAGCTACCCCTTTTGGCCCGAGATCGCTCCTGTTTTAGCCACCTTAAGCCAACTCACGGGAGTCGGGTCCACGTAAATATACCTCAAGAACGTCGCCACCATCCTACTTCATTCTGGAATCTCCACCGCGTACACAGTTGTTAAAGTGGTTTTCGGTATCGATAGAGAGTCTGCTAGATATCCGATCCCGGTCTCTTTAACAACCAATCGTTATTATAACCCATGGTTATAATTTTAAAATACAATATTTTATACTTCGAAATAAAATATCATTTCAAATCCAAATGTTTATCAAAATAAAGATTAAATCATTTCCAAACCATTTCAATATATCAAAATAGCATATCTATTCAAAACTACCTTTTCAAATCATTTCAATATATCGAAATATCATATCCTTTCAAAACTTCATTACAAATCATTTTAATATCAAAATATCATTTCAAAGATAGTTTATACATCGAAAACCAAAATCATTTTTATTTGAAAACATATTCATCTCAAAATAGTATCATTTCCATTCCAAACATATATTCACTTTTCAAAATGGTTTATACTTTCAAAGTTATAACTCTTTCGAAACCAAAATATTTGAAATCATTACACTTTGAAAACCATAACATTTTGATATCATGCATTTGAAATCATCCTTTAATTCATTACATTTTTACAATTTTTTTAAAATTAAACCCAAATTTCAAATTTTCAATTTAGTTTAATTCAAACCATCAATTTCAATTCAATTTCAGTTTACCAACAAACCATTTCAAATATTATCAATTTCAAATATAGATTTAATCCACAAAATACAATATTCAATCTTTGATATATTTCAAAGCTTAAATATCTCACATGTCATAAATCCAATATCATTTAAATAAACCCAAATAATATATACTTCAAATATTCAATTATCAAATAAATTAAATAAATCAGAAATCAAATATCATTTCAAAGCCATTTCAAAATATAAAAATATTATTCAAAATATCATTCATTTAATTCATTTAAATACTATTTAAATCACAATTTAAAAATAGTCATATTTCTAAACAAATATTTCCATTCAAATTATTCAAATCATTTAAATCAATATTTCCATTTAAATCATTTAAAGTAAATTCATTATATATAAAAATTAAATATTTAAATTTCCAAAATTTAACCTTTCAAAGATCATTTATTCATTAAAATTCATTAAAACAATGAAAATTCAATTTTCGCAGCACTTAGAAAATGCTGCGGAAAGTTATGTTTTAAAACAGTTCATTTTACAAAAACAATATTTAAGTGCTGTAATAGATTTCTTATATTTTCAACTAAACTTAGTTATCTTTATCAACTATAGCACTTACAAAGTGCTATAATAGCTTTTAGTTCAAATTAGCCCTTTTAGTTCATTTAAAACAACTACAGCATTTGCGAAATGTTGTAATATCTTTTACATTACATTTCAAAAACGCAGTCAAATCAAATTTAGAGTTAAATTACAATTTCACAAACAATTAACTTTTAAAATAAATCATTTTGACTTATAAAATCATATATTTTCACACTTTAAATCAATCATTTAAATACCTTTATTTTTCTATGATTTTATAAAGTCAGGTTTCTATACAAAAATCAAATTAAATAACAATTTACTTGTTTAAAGTCAATTATTAAATTTTCATTTCTTTAATAAAAATTTTAACTTAACACTTAAATTTACATTTCTAAAATATAACTTATTCCATTTTATTTTACTTAAATAAAATTTCACTTCTAACAAAAATTCAAAATTTCTAATTTAAGTTGTATTTAAAAAACTTTAACTTAACCATTCATTTATTTAACATTTCAACTTATCCAAAAACCATTAAAAAATTTATAAAATCATTTAAAATACATTTTTAAATCAAAATATTATATTTTTCTCACTTTACATAATTTCCTTTTGAAAAAGCAAAACATAAATTCCAAAATTTACTTATAGTTCAAATTCTACTTTACCATTTACTTAATTCATTATTTAATTATAGAAAATCACTAATATTTATATAAAATCATTTTTAATTAAATTAAAATCAAAATATTATAAATTTACATTTTTAAATATTTTTAAAACATTTTAGAAAAATATTACACAAACCACGGGTCCGTATATAGTTTTTCTAACCTAGGTCAAGTGATACGGATATATATCATTTCAATCCGTGATTTACAAAGAAAAACCTGGTTCTATCATCTCAAACCCGCAGTCCCAAGTAAAATGAATGATTTGAAAACCGTCAGGCCTATCATTTCAGCCCATAACGATTTTCTCCTATTCTAAATTCTGTTCGGGTATGTATTATTTCAACCCATAGTGATACTAGTCTACAGGGAACTGGCAATGGTGATAACTGAAATAAATAACAGAATAACATATAATAATATATAATAATAGTGACATATGATATAACAGGTGTAATAACATGTGTGAATAGCATATGACAATAGTATAACAATTATAACAGGATGATATGCATTACAGATTCAAGAGATGACAGTTTATCAACTACATAGGTACATATTAGTCTGGTGAGATTATCTCACTTGTTCAAAGATGGAGATTGCTACCAAAGCACACACACTGACACTATAAAGGCATGACGACATGGATATGACTTGAGAGTGGAGAGACAAAGCTAATAGCCTTGCATGCATTTACACAAAACAATACAAATATATGTAAGTTTCAACGCAAGTTATCACCAACTAACATTAGAAACAAAAGCCCAAAACAACATCAAACGAATTGCACTTGTTCTCATCCTCATATGCTTCAGTTAGACATGGAATAAGGTCATCTAAGGCAGAGGATTGGGTCTGGTTTGGGGTCCAAAGTAGTCGGCCATCACGGTGTAAAAGGTGATGAGATGATATAGGTGCAAAACTATACAATTTCAAGGCAACTACAAGGCAACAACTTCATCTCTATGCTCCTATTATGCGCGGCCAGATGCTAGGTGGGCCCAATCAATGGTGCAGGTGGTGGTTGTTGATGTAGCAGAGGGTAGAGATCAGAGGTGGTGGTGGTGGAGGTAGTGGTGGCAAATGGTGGTAGAAGGAGGAGATGACAATTCTAGGCCATAAGTGATAGTTTGTGATGGTTTTTGGTGGATTTTGTGGTGGTCTTCACCTTGGATTGGCTCAGCCTGAAATGGAGAGGTAGTAGGATGGGTGATGGTCAGAGGAAGGGAGTGGTGGTTGTCAGCCAAAGCTTGGAGGAGGAGGAGTGGAGCGATGAAGGTGAGAACAAGTGAAAAATTTCAATAGAAAAACTAAGAAAACAAAGAAGAAAGAAGATGAAATTTTACCAAACCTTTGCTCAATGATGGCCATGAGTTTTGGATGAGAAAGATATTAGAATTCACGTGAAAAGTGAGGAAATGCAGCAGAGAAAAGAAATGAAAGGCACGGCCAAAGACAATAAAGCGAGGAGTTGAGAAAATGAAAGGTCGGGAGATGAAAATGCTTAGGAATTCCAAAAGTTTAAAACTCTTCAAATTTCCTCTATTTTATTTTTAAATTTTATATAACTAATATATATATATATAAACTCTGATAAAATACAAAAATTTAGTAAATAATTTTTTTTAATAATATATGATTTAATTAAATAAAATAGTAAAAAATGCAACTAGTCCTGAAAATATGAAAAATAAATGCAATGAACTTTGGAAAATTTGTATATACTTGAAAAATATTTATAAATAAAGATAATAATACAAAATAAAAACGAATTCACAAAAATAAATAAATGAATTTTAATAAAAAAATTAAATGAAGAAAATAGCAAAAAAATGGAAACTAGGCTTAATAAATTGAAATAAATTCAAATAAACTTTAGAAAAATATATTATCACTTTAAAAATAATAAAAGACAACAATATACATACAATAACATATTAATATGAATTAAATAAAATATGACAAATAAAATATAATTTATATAATTTAAAATAGACAAAATTGCAAAATAAAACAAATTATACTCACAATTGAGATGCACATAACTTTCACAGTTCAAGTCCGTTTCCGACGAAACAAAAAGCAGTGTTCAAGTTATTTTATCTATTTTCATAGTAAAAGATAAAATTTAAGATTTTAAATAATTTAAATTTGTAGTTTAAAAGTCAAAGTTTGACCAGTTTGAACAGTAATTCACTTTTTAGTAAAATATTCAATTTATACTTGTTTAAACTATAAATCACTTAATGATCAACATTTATATTTTTAAAATGAAATGTTTGAAATAAAACAAGTTTAAAATAATTTAAAAATAAAATAAAGTCAAATTTAAATTGTATGCAAAAAATCTAGAGTTGTCACATTCTCCCCCACTCAAAACTTTTCGTCCTCGAAAAGGAATGAGGTATGGAAAAGCACAGAAAAAGTTAAAGTGAAATAAGATTAAGACAAGATGACAAGGAGATTGAAATTATACCTGATAACTATTGTTATAGGTAAGTTTAACAAGGTGGAGATTATCAAAGATTATAGAAAGATTTCTAAATAGAAAATTATAGAAAAATGCCTACACCAGCCTGAAGCAAGATAAGGAAAATAAGGACAACCAAAAGATAGTTTGAAAAACAAAATAAGATAATAGGTTTAGAAACCATGGAAATTTCAACTTAAATAAATAACTAATTTTTACACAATTTAAATTTATCTTAACTATCTCAAATTTTATTATCTTATCTTCTAATCATCTTAAATTAACAATTTCTAATATCATGGATTTGAAAAATAATCATTCATTATACTCATGATGTACTTAATAAATTTAATTCTTCTTTATTCCTACTTAAAGTTAAATTTATTCCTCTCAATATATTTTATCATCTATGCCCATTATACTTACTCTTATTATAACTGCTTTGATTTATTTTTAGTTCCATTAACATCATTTTATATTGTAAATTATTCAATTAACCTTTTATTCTATTTACTCCTGTTAATCATTTTATAACTAAAATTTTAGTGTATGACATTTATTTTAACCATTCAAATTTTATTTATAAAATCTTTTTATATTGTATATTATCTAATTACATTGTTAACTTCTGTATAATTTGGGCAAGTTATATTTAAATGCAATTGAGTATTATACAAATAAATCTTTCTAATTCCCTCATCTCAAGTTTGAATCATTTATTCAAAAAATTTGATTTTCTTTTTATAATTGAAATGATTCGTTAAGATAAAGTTTAAGAATAAAATTTCCGATTCCTTCAAACCGTTCAGAGATAAATAAATATATATACATAATATGTCAAATCAAATCAAAATCATATATCTATATATATTATAAATTCAATCTTATTTTAGAAATTCAAATCAATTAAATTTCCCAAAACAAACTGTAGCAAGTCTACAGAACGGTCTCTTCACTTTGAAACTCAAAAATGAACGTCGATGATGTCGCGGTCATTACCGAAGTTATTTTCTAGCGACAAAGAAAAGAGCACCAATTTTTTTAAACTTTAAATTCTTTGGAAACAAATTTCTATTAAAAAATACTTTAAATAATATATCCTTTTAAAACTTGAAAACACAAGGCTTAAAACCATCGGAAATTAAATTCTCAAATTCTTGATTTAAATTCATTTTAGTTCCCAAATCAATTATAACAACTATTTATAAATTTATTTATAGAACTATAAATGATAAATCAAGCATTATCATTTCAAATAATCAATTTAAATCAATTTATTAAGTTCCATAAATTTACTTATATATCAAAATTTATTTCATTACCAATTTTAAAATAATATCGTGTCAGTTTGTTCTATCAAAGTGTTTTAGAAATTCTATCGATAGCATTGATCAGACGAATCGATCGGAAACCTAAATCAACATCAACAACACAAACAATACAATGTATAAAACAAAACATAGATTTACAAATACAATTTAAAATGTTTGTAGATAGTTTAGAAACAAAAGACAAGATGGTTAAACAGAGTAGTGGGATGGATAAGCTTAAATAAATCGCGGGCAATCTTAACCGGGTCAACCGTGACTTAAAGGAAAAGATCGATGTGGATTGACTGGAGTAAATCTACATTCGATCTCAAGAGATAGAGTTTTGAAAAACAAAAGATATTAGCATCTAAACCAAGGATATATATAAATCTCTGGTGAATCGATGCTAATTGTAAAGGAGTTTCAACCCTTTACAAGTCATTAGAATATTGGCGAGGCTGCCAATTCACTATAAAGTTCATTTGAAGTGGAGTTATGGGATACTCCATAATCAAAAGAAGATGAATAGTGAGGGACACGAATGGATTTTGGAACCGTAGGGAACTTTCCAAAATTCAAAGGAAATTGAATCAAAAGGAAGAGATTCAAACTCGAACGAAAGTGATTCTGTAAATAAATTTACCGCATATTCTAAGTTTTGCCTCAAAGCCAAAGCTCTGATTACAACTGTAACAACCCGATATTTTCAACCATTTGCATCCATTATAAGTGTATAGGTAGACACTCATGTCGGAATTGAATTGCTCAAAATACCACGTTGTAAATAAAATTTGGCAAATCTCAGAATATACAGTAAATAATAATCACAGATCACAGACACAGAGTAATAATAGTGCAGCCGAAGTAAAAGAAATAATAGTTCATGAAGCTACTATATAAATATTCAGAGTTAAATAAGATACAACAGAATAAATAAAGTACAACAGAAGTCTCAAGATGATAACCAAGTACAAGTTGGATAGAACAACAGAACCGGAATAGATAAAACTAGATAACTAGATAATCTCCAGCGATTCCAATCTTCAGAAAGTGGAATTCAAATCTGTGAATAACTCAGGCTGACCCGAGCATAAATAAAATATACAAACACTCGAGTCAGGACAATACATACTTATATAATATAAACCAACTCAAGTGAACTGTAATAAGGTACAAGTAACTTAAAGGATGCCTAGGACCGCCCATCCTCTAAGGATCCGTTAAACTATTTACTATGTAGTAATATTGCGCTATTATAATAATGTCTACAGTAAAATAAACTTACTTTTAAATAGCGTTTCGGGCTACCCATATCACCCTTCACACATAATAGTCCTAGTAGTCCATCCAATATAAGCATATCGCCAGATCGGGAGACTACCTTAAATACTCCATGGGCTACGGGAGAAAAACAAACTCGTAGTAAAGGCTCGGTATGGTAGGTGACACGACACGCAAGGCAATGCCCGGGTAGATATACCAATTACGCACACGGGCTGGTGGTAACGCAGCAGCAACATACGCCCACCTCGGAACACACTCCCATATCAAAATCGGAGGATGGCCATCTAATCAATCACAAGTAAGAGTATAGTTTAGAAGGAATGTGTCCGACCAGAGGAGCTACCCCTTTTGGCCCGAGATCGCTCCTGTTTTAGCCACCTTAAGCCAACTCACGGGAGTCGGGTCCACATAAATAAACCTCAAGAATGTCGCCACCATCCTACTTCATTCTGGAATCTCCACCGCATATACAGTTGTTAAAGTGGTTTTCGGTATCGATAGAGAGTATGCCAGATATCCGATCCCGGTCTCTCCAACAACCAATCGTTATTATAACCCGTGGTTATAATTTTAAAATGTAGTATTTTATACTTCGAAATAAAATATCATTTCAAATCCAAATCTTTATCAAAATAAAGATTAAATCATTTCCAAACCATTTCAATATATCAAAATAGCATATCCTTTCAAAACTTCCTTTTCAAATCATTTCAATATATCGAAATATCATATCCTTTCAAAACTTCATTACAAATCATTTTAATATCAAAATATCATTTCAAAGATAGTTTATACTTTGAAAACCAAAATCATTTTTATTTCAAAACTATATTCATCTCAAAATAATATCATTTCCATTCCAAACATATATTCACTTTCCAAAATAGTTTATACTTTCAAAGTTATAACTCTTTCGAAATCAAAACATTTGAAATCATTACACTTTGAAAACCACAACATTTCGATATCATACATTTGAAATCATTCTTTAATTCATTACATTTTTACATTTTTTTTAAATTAAACCCAAATTTCAAATTTTTAATTTAATTTAATTCAAACCATCAATTTTAATTCAATTTCAGTTTACCAACAAACCATTTCAAATCTTATCAATTTCAAATATAGATTTAATCCACAAAATACAGTATTCAATCTTTAGTATATTTCAAAGCTTAAATATCTCACATTTCATAAATCCAATATCATTTAAATAAACCTAAATAATATATACTTCAAATATTCATTTATCAAATAAATTAAATAAAATCAAAAATCAAATATCATTTCAAAGCCATTTCAAAAGATCAAAATATTATTCAAAATATCATTCATTTAATTCATTTAAATACCATTTAAATCACAATTTAAAAATAGTCATATTTCTAAACAAATATTTCCATTTAAATTATTTAAATCAATATTTCCATTTAAATCATTTAAAGTCAATTTATTATATTTAAAAATTAAATATATAAATTTCCAAAGTTTAACCTTTCAAAGATCATTTATAAATTAAAATTCATTAAAGCAATGAAAATTCAATTTTCGCAGCACTTAAAAAATGTTGCGAAAAGTTATGCTTTAAAACAGTTCATTTTACAAAAACAATATTTAAGTGCTGTAATAGATTTCTTATATTTTCAACTAAACTTAGTTATCTTTATCAACTATAGCACTTACAAAGTGCTATAATAGCTTTTAGTTCAAATTAACCCTTTTAGTTCATTTAAAACAACTACAGCATTTGCAAAATGCTGTAATATCTTTTACATTACATTTCAAAAACGCAGTCAAATCAAATTCAGAGTTAAATTACAATTTCACAAACAATTAACTTTTAAAATAAATCATTTTGACTTATAAAATCATATATTTTCACACTTTAAATCAATCATTTAAATACCTTTATTTTTCTATGATTTTATAAAGTCAGATTTCTATACAAAAATCAAATTAAATAACAATTTACTTGTTTAAAGTCAATTACTAAATTTTCATTTCTTTAATAAATTTTTTAACTTAACACTTAAATTTATATTTCTAAAATATAACTTATTCCATTATATTTTACTTAAATAAAATTTCAATTTTAATAAAAATTCAAAATTTCCAATTTAAGTTATATTTAAAAACTTTAACTTAAGCATTCATTTATTTAACATTTCAACTTATCCAAAAACCATTAAAATTTTTATAAAATAATTTAAAATACATTTTTAAATCAAAATATTATAATTTTCTCACTTTACATAATTTCCCTTTAAAAAAGAAAAACATAAATTCCAAAATTTACTTATAGTTCAAATTCTACTTTACCATTTACTTAATTCATTATTTAATTATAGAAAATCACAATATTTCTATAAATTTTTTTTAATTAAATTAAAATCAAAATATTATAAATTTACATTTTAAAATATTTTTAAAACATTTCAGAAAAATATTACATAAACCACGGGTCTGTATATAGTTTTTCTAACCTAGGTCAAGTGATACAGATATATATCATTTCAACCCATGATTCACAAAGAAAAACCGGGTTCTATCATTTCAAACCCGCAGTCCCAAGTAAAATGAATGATTTGAAAACCGCTCAGGCCTATCATTTCAGCTCATAACGATTTCCCCTATTCTAAATTCCGTTCGGGTATGTATCATTTCAACCCATAGTGATTCTAGTCTACAGGGAACTGGCAATGGTGATAACTGATATAAATAACAGAATAACATATAATAATATATAATAACAGTGACATATGATATAACAGGTGTAATAACATGTGTGAATAGCATACGATAATAATATAGCAATTATAACAGGATGATATGCATTACAGATTCAAGAGATGTCAGTTTATTAACTACATAGGTACATATTAGTCTGGTGAGATTAACTCACTTGTTCAAAGCTGGAGATTGCTACCCAAGCACACACACTGACACTACAAAGGAATGACGACACGGATATGACTTGAGAGTGGATAGACAAAGCTAATAGTCTTGCATGCATTTACACAAAACAATACAAATATATGTAAGTTTCAACGCAAGTTATCACCAAATAACATTAGAAACAAAAGCCCAAAATAACATCAAATGAATTGCACTTGTTCTCAACCTCATATGCTTCAATTAGACATGGAATAAGGTCAGCTAAGGCAGAGGATTGGGTCTGGTTTGGAGTCCAAAGTAGTCGGCCATCATGGTGTAAAAGGCGATGAGACGATATAGGTGCAAAACTATACAATTTCAAGGCAACTACAAGGCAACAACTTCATCTCTATGCTCCTATTGTGCTCGGCCAGAGGCTAGGTGGGCCCAATCAGTGGTGCAGGTGGTGGTGGTTGATGGGGCAAATGGTGGAGGTCAGGTCAGAGGTGGTGGTGGTGGAGGTAGTGGCGGCAAATGGTGGTAGAAGGAGGAGATGACAATTCTAGGCCATAAGTAATAGTTTGTGATGGTTTTTGGCGGATTTTGTGATGGTCTTCACCTTAGATTGGCTCGGCCTAAAATGGAGGGGTAGTAGGATGGGTTATGGTCAGAAGAAGGGGGTGGTGGTTGTCAGCCAAAGCTTGGAGGAGGAGGAGTGGAGCCATGAAGGTGAGAACAAGTGACAAATTTCAATAGAAAAACTAAGAAAACAAAGAAGAAAGAAGATGAAATTTAACCAAACCTTTGCTCAATGATGGCCGTGATTTTTTGGATGAGAAAGATATTAGAATTCATGTGAAAAGTGAGGAAATGCAGCAGAGAAAAGAAATGAAAGGCATGGCCATAGACAATAAAGTGAGGAGTTGAGAAAATGAAAGGTCGGGAGATGAAAAGGCTTAGGAATTCCAAAAGTTTAAAACTCTTCAAATTTCCTCTATTTTCTTTTTAAATTTTATATAAATAAAATATATATATAAAAAATAAGATAAAATACAAAAATTTAGTACATAAACAAAATAAATAAATAAATTTTAATAATATATGATTTAATTAAATAAAATAGTAAAAATTGCAACTAGTCTTGAAAATATGAAAAATAAATGCAATGAACTTTGGAAAATTTGTATATACTTGAAAAATATTTATAAATAAAGATAATAATACAAAATAAAAATGAATTCACAAAAATAAATAAATAAGTTTTAATAAAAAAAATTAAATGAAGAAAATAGCAGAAAAATGGAAACTAGGCTTAAAAAATTGAAATAAATTCAAATAAACTTTAGAAAAAATATATTATCACTTTAAAAATAATAAAAGACAAAAATATACATACAATAACATATTAATACAAATTAAAATAAAATATGACAAAGAAAATATAATTTATATAATTTAAAATAGACAAAATTGCAAAATAAAACAAATTATACTCATAATTGAGATGTACATAACTTTCACAGTTTAAGTCCGTTTCCAACGAAACGAAAAGCAGTGTTCAAGTTATTTCATCTATTTTAATAATAAAAGATAAAATTTAAGATTTTAAATAATTTAAATTTGAAGTTTAAAAGTCAAAGTTTGACCAGTTTGAACAGAAATTCACTTTTTAGTAAAATATTCAATTTATACTTGTTTGAACTATAAATCACTTAAAAATCAACATTTATATTTTTAAAATGAAATGTTTGAAATAAAACGAGTTTAAAATAATTTAAAAATAAAATAAAGTCAAATTTAAATTATATGCAAAAAATCTAGAGTTGTTACATAAATGCTACTAATTAGACCAAGAACAATTTAGCAATTAACAAACAATGGTCAATGCTTATTTAAATTAATTATAACCTGGCAAATAATATTGATAATAAATAAATATTATCACATGCAAACCAATACAATTTATAACTATAGAAAGGTTTTGAAAATTATTCCTTTATATATGTATATAACATAAGCCTAGGCAAAATATTTAATTTGCCAAATTTCAAGAAAGCAATACCATGTCCGTTGGCCTTGGTCAAGTGTTTGGAAATCCCTTCGATAATGTGGCGTCCTACATTCTTGATCTGAATTCATAAACTACTCTATAGACCAATTAACACAATATGTTTTTATAGTATTTAACAAATATGCTCTCCTATATATTCAATACTCTCAAACTCATCCTAGGGTGCCGCCGACCCTATCTCTGATGAGTTACTCACTCTCTGGGATTACTAACCCAATCATCAGTGAGACATACCCTTACCAAAGCCATGGTTCTCGCTTAACCTTCAGCTCTGATACCAAATGTAACGACACGCCATTTTGACCATCTAAAGTCGACACCGAACACTACCACTGTGTTCCATGTCGCGCATCTAATCGACAAAAAGGTAGATTGTTAGGGCAAAAAAAGAATAGAGAACAGAGAAAAATAGAATTTCACAATGGAATTAACAATATATAATAGAATAAGGATAACAGAAACTTTCACTCTAAACATACAGTGTAAATCAGAGTTAAAAAAAACCCTTATCAGCTGGACAGTTATAAAATCCTGACCTTATAAATGCCAATAGGTATACTGTATAATTCAATGAAAAATAAAATACTATGATAGGTCAATCTTCAGTTCCCCTCCATCAATGCCATAACATCAAAGCCAACTTGGGAAAAAAATCGGTCTGACGCGAGCATTATAAATGAATAACACCCGGATCAGTCTGGAAATACCAACGTGAGATATTCGAATAATGGGAAACATATTTTGCACTTCTGTAAGACCATGCTGCTAACACGAAATAGGCTTTCATCTCACAAGAATAACATCCATACATGCAAGAACAGAAATGAATATAAGGAAACAAAAACAAATATGATTGATCATAAATAATATCAACCTGTAACGACCCAGAATTTCAGTAATTTGAAATTCATATATTTAATTGATTTTAGATATTAACAAGTAAAATTTGTAAGTCAGATAAATTATATTTCGAATATCTAGATTTAATTGGATAATTAAATTGATAATTTAATATTTAAAATTACAGATAATTGCAAATTGGGTTTAATGTGATTAAAATTGATTTGTAAAGTTGTATTAAATCATATTGGAGTTAGAATGATGTTATAGAACTTTTAAAACTGAACTAAAAGTTAATTTGTGGAAATTAAATATTTTAATATTTAATTTACGAGTAAAAATAGTCATTTTTCAAACAGTCTCGGATTTCGATGAAACTAGTTTCATTAGATCCGTAATGTTAAACTATTGTAAGATTTCAAATTTCGTGTCAATCGGATTTACGGTTTGTATGGGGCAACCTAAAACGTGTAGAAATCGATTTAAGTGAATTTTAAATTTAAATAGTCGATTCAGAAATCTATCTTCCAAATACGATCGAATTGGCTCCCGATATATATTCCATTGCATTCGTAATAGGGGTAAAACATTGTAAACGCCAGGCGGCACGCTTCATTTGGTGTTCGGAAAATTTTCGGATGAATAGTGTTTCAGAATTTTCTATAAAAGGACGTTCATTTCTTTCATTTGCATACAAAACCCTAGGGTTTCACAGGCCGCCACTTATTCATTCCAATGGCCGAAATGCATCTTCGTTCTCCCTCAATTATCTTCCAATCCATAAACTTTTACAAGAAATCTCCAACTACAAAAATATAGAGCACGTTGAGAACTTTCAAACCAACGGTCAAGATCGAAAAATATGCTACGGATCGTTGGAAAATCACGTGCAAAGGCACACCATTCATGCTTAATTTTCATGGCTTAGAGGCAGCCGAGTTCAACTAGATTCAAGCCGTGGTTAGCATATGTGCACGCGGAGGCAGGGGAGTTTTCTGATCATCATCAGGTGGCTCGTAGGGTTCGCGTTTATTCAAGAGAAGTGGCTGCTTGTGGGTTAGTTTTTCTTCCTGGAACCATGAATGATGGAGAAGAAAACACGGATGGCCAAGATTTCATCAAGCTAGATCGAGCGGCAGAGAGGATGTAGGGTTTTAAAAATCTAAAGTTGTAAATTTACGTATATTTACATCGTATAAACTTTGAAAAGCTATAAATTTTCCATACGAGGTCCGTTTCGCACGAAACGAGTTGTGTCGAGTTTGTATGGACGAGCACTACGCAATGGAGCTGGATTGGGATTGATTAGAGCTAGTGTGAATTTTGGGTAAAAATTAAACGTGCATTTAATTTTATTCGGAATAAAACGCTGAAACCGCTATTGGAAGCAAGGTGAGAACTTCTCACTCAATCGAATTTGTTTCGATTTAAATTTTAAAAAGTTAAATTTAAAATTGCTTGATTGTGTGATTGAATGATGGTTGCTATCTGTTGTATTGAAATAGACCCTATATGCGGCATATTAAGCGGAGGTTATTATATTAAACACATATATCGCGATATTCCACCTTGAAGTGGAATTAGTATTATATATGTACTTGGAGTTGATTTCCCGTATTATATAGTGGATGAGACCCTATTGCGCCGCATAATAGAAGATGATATTTTATATAAACCCATGTACCACGATATCCCGTCTTGAAACGGGATTGGTATTGTGCTAACATATATGGATGTAGGGAAACAGGTTGGAGGGATCCAATTGGATTCCTCAAGTAATTGAATTTGTTTCAATGTTGTGTGTTGATTATTTATAATATCTGCGTGATTATCTTTGTGATTGAAATCGTTGAAGGCTAAAATTTAGCCGAATATAATATTGGTATCGTTGGATACCGGAAATAAATAAAAATTTGATTTTTGAAAATTTAGGTTGAAAGTTTATATTAAAATTTATTTTTGGGAATTGGATAAATTTAAAAGAAGGAATTCTAAAATAATAAAGTTTTATTTTCAATCTTATTGAATAAAATTTCAAAATATGGGAAAAGCTTTAATAAATGGATTTCGGGTAATATTATTCAAAGGTTGAAGAATTTATTCAAAATACGGATTTTAAAGAGTTTGAAAAATAAAAGAATTGGTTTTCTTTAAAAGGAAATAAAATTTGAAACCCATCTGGGAATTGATTTTTGTTGATTGAATTTAAATCTTTTGAAAATCCATTTGGAAATTTATTAGATGTTTTGAAAAGAATTTGGAATCAATTTGAAAATTGATTTAGGGTTTAGTAGAAATTGATTTCAATTTGAGATTAGAATGAAATTCACTCGGTGTTTAATTTCTTGGAAAATCAATATGGAATTTGATTTGGTTGTTTCTGAAACCAATTTGGAAAATTGAATTGTTGTTGAAAGTGAATATATGAAATCGATTTGAAAATCGTATATCAATGGATATTAGGAAATTTAAATTCACCATGGAATTTATAAAGGAAAGGGAAATTTGTTTAAATATAAACATTGATTTATTTTTGAAGTGTGGAAATAAATTTACGGATTTGGAACGTAAATTTAAAGTAAATCGGTAAGGATTTATTTAATTGGTTTAAATGAACCATTTTGAAATGAAAGTGTATTCTCCCTTGAAAGCCGAATAGAATTTCTGAATAGTTTTTAAAAAATATATACCTATATATATAAAAAATTCTAGAATTGGTTTTGAAAAGGATACTTTGGAGAAATTAACTTCTTAAATTGTTTTAAAATCCTTTAAGTAAAGATTTATTAAATTGATTATAGAAATGGTTTTTTCTAAGATTTAATCAATATTTGTTTTAGAAAAAAAAGGGTCATTTAAATAGTTATACTCTATCTACTAATTTCATTTTGAAAAATTAGTTTGGACTTAAGTTTATATGTAGTATTAGTATAATATTTTTATAACTAATATTTTCAGTAAAGTGTTTAAAGAAAAATAGTTTTTTTTAAAGTGTTTTCCAGATATATTCTGGATAAGTATTATAAATTATTTTAAAGTATTTAAACTCGGCAGATTTCCAGTGAAAATGAATAAATATTTGGAAGTGTTTCCACGTAAGGAAAATGATTTGAAATTTGTTTTCAAAAGCTGTAAAGGTGAAAAGTGATTTGAAATTTGTTTTCAAAAGGTTGAAGTGTGGAAAAATATATCATGTAAAGATATTTTTGGAAAATGAATAATTTGGGAAATTATTTGGAATCTGGTGATGTTGTGCATATCTATTGATAGTTAAATAACCGACTATCAAATTTACCTTTAAATTGGTATTTGTTGTGATTTGCTTGAATTTGAATGCTACACTTATTTTGAAATGAGCACTCATTATTCAGTTTAGTCGAGAGACGACCTTTGGGTCATAAATCCCATTCCGAATAGTGATACGTCGTAATGGATAGCATTTGAAGACCGGTGTTGAAGACCAGATATTTTCGAAAACGGAAGGATTATGGTCGAATGTCTCTGCATCGAATGATCTCCGATATAGAGATTTTATCACCCTTTGTGATGGGAAGTCCGGACGCGATTAGTGAATATCCGGATGTGTGTCTGACGTTACAATTTGAGATGTAAAGCTGGTTTCTATCAAATACATTTCTGTTGGTGGCGGAGAATTTATTCTCTTAGCTTAACACCCTTCTCTGAGACGTACGAGCTCAGAGGTTATGTAGTTGATGGTTACTAGTGATACATTCCCAATTTGGTAATGTGGCATATGAAGTGCTGCTGATCATTTGTTGATCGAAGCATTACTTTTGTGAAAAGCGTAGCTTTGTGGACGAGACTTCGTCGGACCTCACACCCCGAAATGGTTGAGACAGGAAGAATGCAGCAAGATTTTAGGGGGTAGCGCCCCTTAGGCTATGTTCATTTCCTTCTGGACAGAGGTGGTATCATGGTATGGAGCCCAGATACTTAACCTATATTGTTGCTCCAAATTTATTACTTTGTGGTTGTTGGTATTGAGGATCCTTGGATAAAGGTTGTTTACAACCGGGGGATGACATACTCGTGTCAGTAGTTACCTATTTTTGCAGAGGTAACCCGACCTTGTGTTGGCAGAGATCCGGTTAGGTTCTCGGGGCGTCTCTCCAGAGGCGTACCCATGTGGCAATAGGAAGTTCCTTGGCCTGACCATTTGTTGGAAATCCAAAGAAACAATACGCGCCCTATACGGTTTTAGTTGTAGAACCTACCATCTACTTATGGTGGCGCCCCACTGTTTAGATGGTAGCTATAATAGGCATACGATAATGGTCGTATGTTGGCTAAGATTGATATCATACTTTCCAAATGTATTATGCACTTTGCACTTATAGTAATAATATCAAAGAAATTCACGTATCATGCATGTTTGACTATCATAAGGGGAAATGTACTCCAATTCTACATTTGCATGGTGTGTGTGGCGGGAGGCCTTATTTTAGTTACATTTTCTAAAAGCATCGCGGATCTATTTTAAAATATTTCCTTCTTTGTTTTTTTTGAAAAATAAACAGTTTTAAGTTTTCACACCAGTCCCATGACTGACCTGGAGTTTATTGTTCCCTTCCTAAACTTTGGATGCCCATCATTTTCCACACGGGCAGCCTAGAGTCAGGTTATCAGAATATTCTAGAATTTAGGAGGTGCTGTGGAGCTCAAGAGGCGAGCTGGATGGCGAAACGTATTACTTGTATATGATATTATCTTTTCTGCTGTGTATCCACTTGTAAGGACAAGTTTATATAATTGTCCAGTTGTGTTGTGTTGTGTTGTAAGTTGACTCTGATGATGTAATGTATAAAATGTACAGATCTTTTGATTTAAAGATTATCCATTTATCTATTATATGTTGTTCGGCTGCGATTGTGAGATTCTGATATTGTTCTGTTGCTTCTTCTTTCTTTCTTCTTCTACCTCTTCTTCATTCTTTAAAACCTAAGGGTTCGGTTTTTTCGCATTTGATTGTTCGGCAGTTGATACAGTGGACGTATTAATGTCGGTTTTCGAAAGTCGAAGAATCGGGTCTTTACACAACCAGATTTGAAAGAATGGAAATAAACCGAGTAAAATCCAAATGACAGAATGGATAGAACAAGGGAAAACAGTCCAACTTGATAGAATGGACTAAATAAGGTAACAGTCCAAACTTTAGAGAATGGGCTAAATAAAGTAACAACCCAAACTCGATAGAATGGGCTAAATAAAGTAAAAGTTGAAACTCGATAGAATGTGATAAATAAAGTAATAGTACAAACTCGATAGAATGGTCTTAGTAAACAGTTAAATGTCGTGATGAGGAGTTGGCTCTACTCATGGCAATTTAAAGCTTAAACAGATTCAAGGATATGAATCAAATAAGGAAATGAAATTTTCCAACAAA
The DNA here is from genome assembly GCA_030765085.1 of Allium cepa. NCBI lineage: Eukaryota > Viridiplantae > Streptophyta > Magnoliopsida > Asparagales > Amaryllidaceae > Allium > Allium cepa. Next base: position 34,954,528 of record CM060929.1, read on the forward strand.
TGACTAGAAGGTGCAAACCCCTTGAATATACCTCTAGTAATATACTTCTAAGAAGCTCATTTACTCTGTGATACTTCTTGGACAGTACAAAGCCGAACCCCGCCAGACCTTACCGAGTATCCAAATATTTCCACATCTGAGTGCACAACCGAATCCAAACTAGATAAGATGTGAAAATACCCTAATAGGAGCAACCCCCCATAACTTGTCTTAATCTTGCGCTTTTGGTTTAGTCATTTCCGATATAGGATAATAAAGCTCAACTGAGTAATACATCGTCTTAGAATGGCGAAAATAAAGAAGCTGAAGTAACTGATTGCTGATAAACCAACTGTCGAGGATATAAAACGATCATATATAGAAATTAAGTCTTGTATCCCATCGCTACTCATTGAGTTCAAACTTGTACTTTTCTTGATTAACAGTAATGCCGGAAAAGTCAAGGTAGTGCTACCTCAAAGTCATGTCTAACAATCACTCTTAACTTTTGAAATAGCGATAATTATACTTCTTCGATGTTTAGTGCTAATTATACAAATAAATTGTTTCCATATAAGTGATTCGCTTAACGGAAATAATTTATTTCCATAAACGAATCAAACTTTTACTTTTAAAAATGAACCAAACTTTTGCTTGATTTTCATATTTGTAAAACACTTTTAGAATTGGTTCCTGATTTTTGAAAGTGGATAATTTTCCCAATTGTGCGACCTTGAAGGGCTAAACCAACATCAAACCGAGCACCCAAAAGGTTATCCAACTTAACATCCAAAAATCGAGTTCCAATTCCTTTTTATAACTTTAAAAACACTATTAATTATCTCGAAAAATAATTAATCACATTTAATCCCTTTAAATAAACAATTTATTATTTATAATAAAATAGATATTCCAAACACTTTTATAACATTGGTAAATCAGCTTTAAATCTTTATTAAATTAGTTTATTGATTTTAAATTAGATTACTTAAATAATTTTTATTATATTAGTTAATTTACTTTAATAACCTTTCTTAAATCAATTAATTGACTTTAAATATCATTAATTAAAAAGATTTATTAAATTCAAATAATCATAAATTAAATGAATAATTAATCTCAAACATAATTAATTAAAATGATAAGTAATTTTAAATTCCATTAATTAAAATAATTAATTAAGTTTAAATAATCAGAAATTAATGAGATTAATTAAATTTGAATTCTATTAGTTAAAATCATTAATTAAAATATCATTTATTAAAATAATTTATTTAATTATAAAACATCATTAGTTAAGCTGATATAACTAAATTCTAAAAATCATTGGTTAAAACAATTAACTAGATTTAAAAACATTAATTAATTAAAATGATTAATTAAATTCAAACATCATTATTTAAAATTATTAATTGCTTTTAAATATCATTAATAAAAATGATTTTTAATTTCAATTATCATTAATTGAAATAATTAATTTAATCACATCGTCATTAATTAAGTTCAATAAATTAATTGAACTACATTATCCTTAGTTAAAAGAATTAATTAAACTCAAATAATCATTAGTTAAAACCATTAAATAAGGTATAAAACAGCATTAGCAAAAATGATTAATATTCCAATGATAAACCAATTTTTAATCATCATTTACTAAATTGGTAAATTAATCTCAAATTAATTAAGTTAAAAGATTAATTAATTTACATTATCATTAATAAAAATGATTAATAAATTTTCAGTATTCTTTTAAGTGGAAACACAAGCTCAAGTTCATACGAAAGGGTTTTGGGGAGAAAAAAATAAACTATAACAAAAATTGCTATAAAGAAATTTGAACCATAAAGTGGAATATCAGAAATTAATCTTAATGAACCATCAATATTACAACATAATGATGTAAATAAATAATTTATGGTCAAGAAACCCCCTTTGGGTCTTTTTACAGATTTTCCCTGCAAAACAGTGGTTATCGATAATATATAGATAATCATAGGGGTTTATAACGATCAAATTGATATATCAGCCATTTTTCAAATGGACATTCAACCAAACAAACAATCCAAAATATTTAACTAACATGTAAACAATAAAAAACAATCTAAAACATCGTTAATATGATATAATAAAATTTTATGTGAGTTAAACTCACATTGATTTTCATTTCCGTCGGAACGGCCTGATTTCGGACTAAAACCGATTTTAGCCAAAATTTCCACTTACTCCAAATCTAACCAAACAAACTCCATCGCAAAGCACTTGACGACCAGAGTCCAGCACAACAAACAATGCTTGAATCTGACCTCGTACGAGCGAGTTCTGAATTTTAGAAGTTATCAATAGATTTAAATTAAAAATTAAAATAACTTTAAAATAGTTTACAATTATACCCCCGCTCCATCCTTTCTTCTTCTTTCCCCTACTTCTCAAAATCGTGCAAAGACATCCCCTTACCTATCTTCACGTATGCATGAAATCTATGACACGGTGATTCACTTAATGAAATTCAAATTCGTCTTCATTAACAGCCTTCTCTCCTCGATCTCTACACGTCTACACCCAGGATTACAACCCCAAAGCCACCTACATAATCGTGACCTGCACCTCGTCACTATCGCTGCACCAGAATCACGATCCAACTCCTAGCACCGGACGCTCCAAAATATTGCCAAATGATGCTCTTTGACCTGACAACCGCATTGCCACCCTCAGATCCCCCTAACTCCACCTCCATCGTCAACTAAGTCGAGCCTAGTTCGATTGTCGAAAAATCGAGTTATCCAAATCAATGTCGGACCCAAAAATTTGTACACCAATTCGAATTACACTCCAATACGAGTTAAATGAATCTAGTATTATGATTTTTAGTTGAGAATATGATTTGATTTCGAATTTTAATATATATGATCGTTGTTTGTTTACTGCGAATGGAGGCAAGCAATTTCCCATGAATGAAGAAAAGCAAATATCAGTAGACTTTGGTTGAAGTGTGATTTTTATAACAAAATTTTCTAACAAAAATGATTATATTTTTCAAAACGCAACTTCAGGAAACATGGTAACAAGTTGGTGTGCTGCTGTGTACTATGTTTTATTTTTGAAATGAAAAATGTTTGTGGGCTAATGTTAAATGTTGAATTATGTTGATTTTAATTTTAAATTATTTAGCAAAATATACTCAAAAATGTCGAATACCAAACGAGGCGTGCCACCTGGCATTTTATATGTTATACCCTTACTCTGAACACAATGGAACTTGTTTCTAGAGCAAATTCGATCGTATGTAGAAGATAGGTTTTGGAACTAGTTATTTCATTAAATTTTCAATCTTAATTTCAATGCGTTTCAATCTCGCACAACCAAACGATAAGTCTAGTCGCTACAAACTTGAAACCCCATAATAATTCACTATTGTGGATCCGATGAAACTAGTTTTTTCGAAATCCAAAACTTTGCCCCGGAAGGGTAATTTCACAAATTTAAATATTTAATTATCGATATTTATCCTTCGATCTATTTACATTTATAAATAAATCTACAAATTGAATTCACCTATAATTTTTATTAATTAAAAGGAGTTAAATAAAATTATTAAATCCGTTAATTGACATTTAATTGACAATTCAAATAATTAATTATTTTAAATATTTAAAAGTTAACAAACATTTAAATCTAATGATCAAAATTTTAGGTCATTACAGAGGGCCTATATAAATAAATAATGAAAAATTTGACTCTTGTTTCTCTTGTATTTTGGAAGGTGGTCTGAGGCTATTTACGAGACGAATGATGGTGCTATGAAGTGAACGATTGTGTATGACGATTGGTTGTTATTTAAAGTGAATATAATTATGTTATGATAGAGAATTGTGATACGATGATGGATGCGGACGAGCAAGTCTGGGGCGTAGATAGATGGCATAGAATATGTGTACATATATGAATGCGATCTTATGACACAAATAGGTAGTCCAGTTTTTACGTTATCCCTTATAGTGCTTCAGTCGGCCAGGTGGAGGAGGTGAATATTAAGAAATCCTAGGGTACAGTCGGTCTAGAGTGTGAGTTCAATTTGGTAGCACGAGGACAACAGAAAATCTTGTAGGCTTCAAGATGTCCAGGGAAGTGAGTCATCGACATGATTTGCACGATGACGAACAATAGGTGACCTTATAAAGCATGAGAACAGACCACCAAGGTGATTCCGCCCAGAGATGAGGCGATGTGGTTAGATTTATATGACTATTAGGTATGACCCGACAATGGAATGTGTGGTGGTCGAGCGATTCACTCATTATCATGTTATAGTATTATTATTGTTGTATATCTAGAGTAGGGTATAGCTCACACACCAGACTTGTGTCCGACCTCTCCTATTTTACCTTATGTGTGTGTGTTTATATGTTTGTATATATATATATGTACATATGTATGTGTGTGTGTCCATGTTGATGGAGTTTAGCGATGATATGGTATCACAGGAAGAAACTTATTTGGATATATTGTATATGATGCACTGATGTACATATGTGTTGGGACCTTGATTTGACTTTATTGTGGATTTGGTTGTACTTGTATTTATTCCGACATATGCATTTGACTTTATAGACACGCTGTGGTGATGTGACTATGGTATTTTTTTAAGTGTTAAATTTATTTCCTACAATTGTGATACTTTGAAAGTAAATAGTGTTTGGTAGAACAGTATATGATATCTGTGTGTGTCGGTAACTATATATATAAATCAACCAAAATGACTTGTCTTTTCGGTTCTTGAGCTTTTGGCATCGATTCGGACATCAGACCTGGGGTTAGAAGAGAGGGTTACATCAGTATCAAAGCTTAGGTTAGGAATTAGGATAATAATTAGGAACATATTAAGAGAGCGTATTTGTAATTTCTATTTGATATATATATATATATATATATATATATATATATATATATATATACTATATATAGAATTTAAAGTGCATATGCCACGTACTAATTATTGTTCCATTTTTGTTTAATATCTATTGTAAATTTGTAAATGAATCTAACCAGATAGCTAAAATTAGTAATTAAATTAAACTTGGAATAGAGATCAACACAACCAATGTTAGTGGGGGAGAAACTAGGGTAGGTACTAGCAACCGTGTGGATATACTGGATATTCCTAGAGTTAATATTCCAATACGGTGATGATGCTATCTTCAAGTGATGAGTCAAACTGATACTAACATCACTAAACCCATAGCCACCACTACCACTACTAACCAAGATGTGATTTTAGTCCCAACACCACCAACTATTGACTTTCCTAAGCTATGTAAGAATTTCTCCAACCATGATGGGAAGCTTTTATTAGGACAAAACCATACTCGGTGACTTGGGCATGGATGAATGATTGTGAAAATATTTTCAACCTATTAGGACTTGGTAATGCAGCTAAGATATTGTTAGCTAATTGGAATTTGAGAGAAGAAGTAGCACATTAGTGGGAGGTCATAACTACTGAGGTGGATGAGAGCATTATTTCTTAGGGGATGCTCAAGTCGATATTCGAAACAATTTTTTTTCTGGTGCTGAGAAGGATTTATTTCGGGAAAATTTTATCCATCTTAAGCAAGGACAAATAACTGTTGCAAAGTATGTAAGCCACTGTAACACCCCTAAATTTTGATAACATTATTCAGGAGATTTAATTAGAATAATAGAGTGATAAGGAGATTGAGGTTGATTAATAAACTAAGTGGATGTGCTTATTTAAAATGCATGAACTTATAAATAGTTAAGTGCTAACTAAAAATGAACCTAGAGGCAGTAGGGTAATAGCCACCCATATTTTCCACCCTTATACCATTACCTTTAGACCATGCATGTTCATTTATCATAAGCAAAATTTCAAAATGTGAGAAAGAGGGGAGCCGGCCATTAAGAAGTTAGAAAAGAAGAGAAAATCACGTAAACTTAAGATTCAAGCTAGAAGAAATCAATCTCAATCAATCTCTGATTACCTTATCCAAGCTAAGGTGAATAATAATCACTGCTTCTTTATTTTGATTCTATAATCATATATTTTTTGATTTAAGGGTAAAATTATTTTTATGATATGTTGGATGATGATATGCATGATTTATAATTTGTTTAGATTAAACAAAATGGTTTCAAGGGAGATATGCATGATTTTAGGATAAAACTGAGGTTAAATGATTTCTAAAAGCCATAGATAACTTATATGCCATGAGCAACATGATTTTGGAGTTGGGTTTCAATTTTTATAATTTTTCAAGTCGTGGAGAATTAGTTATGTGCTTTCAAAGGAAAATATGGTTATTTGGGTTTATTAATTTATTTCCAAAATTATATTAGGAATTTGGGTCTGTAATTTTGATATTTTAGGCAACATGATTAAAGTGAATATCTGGAATTTTTTGGATTTTTAATAAGTAATTTAGTATGGAAATTAAATTATTTTGAAAGGAGGACCAAAATGATTTAATTGCTTTATTACTTGGAAGGGATCATGTGTTAATTGTTAATGGGTTTTAGATATGAGAAAATGTGGCAAATATTAGCTAAATTATTTGAATGTTTATGATGGCCAATCAAGTGTTTACAAGTGGGTTTTGTTACAAATAGTTTACTTTATTTGGTAAAAACAGCCCTTTACTTATAAAAGTAGTTTCCGCCTTTGTTAGGTGGACCTTTTGACCTAGAACTTCTGCCTCCAACCTAGTCGAAACCTTTAAGGTCGAAACCAGTAAACCAATACACATGGTATCAGTTAGTTGGTACATAATGGATTGGAGAAAGGCGGATGGTAGGCTGCCGAAGCGTAGCTTTCGAAGGGGTTGGCTCCTTTGTTTTGTTTGTTTTAAAAGATAAGCACTTGCCCGTTTATTGGGGTTTTGAAGTAGTCGAAACTGATAGTTTCTAAAGGGTATTTATAAAGAGGCTTTCGAAGGAGAGCTTCCACCTTTGTTTTAGGATAGTAGCTTCTGAAGGAGTTACTTTGCTTTTAATTGAAGCTTTCGGAAGGGGTAGTTTCGACTAAGTCGAAACCCTTCTGTGTTTAGATGCCTTGCGATGGTGTTGAAGACATCAATGCTGTCAAAAGGTACTATTTGTTTTTATAAATATAAGCCACTCCTTACTGCTTTTGAAAGGGGTTAAGGATTTCGAAGGCAATACTTTTGGAAGGGGTTTCAAAGCCGACCTACAATTGTTTTACCCAAGTGTTTTAATGCTTTCGAAAGGATGGTTACGACACCATCAAGCTTCCCCAATGCTTTTTGAAATAAGGATTGGTTTTGAAAGAGATTCCTTCGCTTATGTTCACTTTGACCCAAAGTTATTATTTTAAATATAAATGCATTGGCTTCGAAAGGTATTGGTTTCGAAGGGCAACTTTCAATGATTTCGAAAGGGTGACATTCAATGGTTTCAAATGGTAAACTTCAATGGTTTCGAAAGGTGTATTTTTGAATGGTTTCGAAGTTATGCTTCTATACTTATATGATAATACTTTAACAAGGTTGAAAGGTTTTGAAAATGATGTTTTAAAGTATTCAAAAGGAATGAGCCTAATGTTTTAAAGATAGAATTTAATGCTTTCGAAGGAGGTTGTGCAATCACTACAAGAAAATATACTTTTAGTTGCATTTATTGGCAGAGTTTCAGGGTAAGTGCAACTATTATTATTTTACCCTTTATTTTTCCCGTACACCTAAAGCTTCCCAAATTTCCCACCTACCCCGCTAATGCTAAAATACTTGTTACGTTTCAGAAGTCTTCCCATTTCCTTGTCACTTAATAAAAACTCACCAAGCCCCAATTACGTTTCCTCCATTGTCATCATCCCGATACTCTTCTCTGTCATTAAACACCACTCATCGTGGTTAGTCGATTCCTTCTTCAATTTTCTACTCACCTTCATCAATTTTAAAATCCCTTAATTAGTATGATTTTAGATACAATTTTTTTTATTCTATATGAATTTTATATTGTTCGATATGGATTTCTGCAAAAATCCTTCATTTGTCGACGTTAATTTTACAAAACCTAAATCGCATCACACTCATCTGCGTCGATTTTACAAACCCTAAATAGTGATCCTCTCCGTCAATTTGGTTTTGTAACTATAGTAATACTAAACTATCATCTTATATGTAAAATATAATTTATATTTTATTTCAATAATTAGTTTTGAACCGACGTTCCTTATAGAATTGCTATTTGTATTTAAAGTTGAAAATAATATAATTTTTTGTTAATAAATAAAAATGGTGTATTAACGGTAATGCCTATCCATGGCTAGACAAACTTAACCTCCTTTTCTTTGGAGGTTCAAATTATGCTAGTTGTAATGTAGGTCCAGGAGTATTCTAAACAACAAATTCTTGGTTTAGGAATTTTGAATGTTTATGACATGCTTTCAGTTTTCCCTTCGGTTAAATAAAGTAATTCTTTTCGCATGTTAGAGGAGATCCTCATTGATATTCTTGTTTTTTCTTTAAAGTACAAGATGGACATCTAATAATTTATGTATTTAACGTTTAGTTCCTTGTTTTGTAACTTGGTGTAACAATTAGCAACTTCATAATCTTCCAGGCTCACTAAATCAAATCACTTAGAAACTCTAATGAATCTGAGCTATAATCCATCATTTGTGGACAACTAATAGAATAAGCAAAGAAACAATATGAGTGTAGCTTATTTAAGTATTAAAGAGGCATGGATGTACTGAAATTTAGAACACATTTATGTTATATCTTCTACTGAATCAATTTTACAAAGGTGAATGGTAATGGTATATACACTGCAATTTGATTAAGGTGATAATTCTACTTTACTTTCTACAAAAAATATATAACGTTTGCATTATCTATTCATATCCTTTTATTTTGTGGCATAAGTTACTGTAGAAAATGCAAATACTGAAATAAGCTAATCAATTTGCATGTTTGATATAGCTAGCATATTGTATAGAAAAAGTGTATATCTGGCATATCTTTTCCATAATTATTCAAGGCATTTATAATGCTGCATGCGTATATTGTAACGACCCAAGAATTTTAACGATTTTATAGCGTAATTAACTAGAAAAATTTCTTGAAATTGAAACCATAAGATTTTGAAATGAAAATTTGATATTTCAAATACGTCTGTTTAAACATAATAAACGGTAAATTTTAATTTGAAAATATGAATGTTATTATATGTGTGAAATTTCAAAATTCAAGATTTAAATCAGTTAAATGGTTGAAAATTTAATATTTTCGAAAACTGGATATTTTTATGTATTAAAATTGTAAATCATTTTGTGAATGAGACGTCGTAATTCATTTCGTCAAATTTGGACAGCTATAGCTCCGTTTATCTTATTTTCGGCATGGCAGTATTTTCTACAGCGAAAAATTGAGTTTTTGTGTAACGGCCTGAAATTTGCAAACCAGAAAATTTCAGATAGTTAAGCAAAAAAGAAAAGAGATAGATGAAGCAACAGGAAAGGAATACAGATTCTCACATTCGTAGTTGATCGAAATATAATATCACATAAAATAACAGTTTACAAAGGTAAACTGTATCAATCAATTACATTTTAATACATCAAAGTTATAACATTTATACAATCACTGGACAGTTAAATATAACTTGTCCCGGAAAAAGAATAATATAACATAGCGGAAATACTCCATACGTCCCTGCCATCCAGCTCACCTCCTGGGCTCCAGAACATCTTTACCTGAAAATCTGTAATACTCGGTCTGACCCAAGCTTTACATCAAAGTAACACCCGGGTCAGGCTGGAAACCAGCGTGAGTAAACCCATGTAACATGTAATACAAAGCATAAAACTTATTTAAACCCGGGGTAACTCGCGTAAATTTTCAAATTCACAATTTGTTATAGACATTACTAATTTCACACATCAATATCTAAGTACCAAAAAACTTAGATTAAATGGTCCAGTTCACTTAAATCATTCCATTTCAGCCTATTGATTCCAAATATCAAATATATACATAATTATTATGGATTATAAATCGAAGTGGTTTCGAGGTATTTACAAATACCCGACTTCGGTCTCTTCGAATTCAATGCCATCTTAACCCACACTATTCAGAAGGCTCAATTGTGACGCCCCACCTCTATACCCACTATAGACATGGACACTACGGGGTAATACTGTCGACTAGCGCGGAGAATAAGGCTGTTGAGGAGCGACCATCCGTGTAATTGCTTTGTGCGAGTACCGATATGCCAGATAAAAAATAACTTGCATTTCTTTTCAAGAGGGAATCCGACATACCGATGCAAACTCAAGGTTACTACACAGTGGCTATAATATCTTCAGAAACAAATATAGAAATAAGCATAACATAAATCAGTCACAGAAGTTCATATCACAAAGGCGGAAATAGATATGAATATTCCTAATGAAAGTGTATATCAGAGTAGTGGTCAAACAAGATCCACAATATCACGAAAATATAGTTACAAGAGCTACACAAAAGAATAAGTATACATTAATGAGTCTATATCTCAAATGTATACAACCAAAAACTACTAATCTAAGTAGTTAGCCAAAATTCAGGATAATAATCCCAGATAAGAAGTCAAGTAGGAGCACCTGTATCATCTCGGTCTGACCCGAGTATTATTTAATAAGAAAATAATAAACAGATCAATCTAACTATAAATATCAGATGAAATGATGTAGAATAAGAGATATGACAAAAACGTATGATAACAATAAAGCCATACTGTGATAAGTATGTAATTGAAAATCAACTAGAGATTTAATCAATATCACAAGAATCTTCTCAAAGATAAAAAAGAATGTCTTACTCTTTATTTTTATTCATGAAACCATAAATATTGACAATTATATCAATGTCAATCACAAAATTTAATGACACACAAATTCACCAAACCATAAATATTGATCTAACTTATCAATGAAACCACGAAAATTGGTGAAACACAAATTCCAGAAATCGTTAATAGAAATATAGAAATCACAAAAAGGGGGGAAGGCCTATCACAAAACGGGAGCATGAAAGCTCACCAACATGTGTATCACAAAAAAGAACGCTATTCCATGGTTGCTAACCATTTATTTTGAGTCGAGGCTCCACAAAACGGCCCGAAGACCGTGGGTCGCTACCACACCAATTTGAGTCGAAACTCCACAAATGCGGCGTTTAGTCTCCCTCGCAGACAAAGAGACATCGCACATGGCTAGTCTAAACCACAAAAATGATCATCATCGATCACAAGAAGTGTCAATTACACTAGGCTAGTAAATATAAGAGTTTAGCATCATGTCCCATAACCACTAGCTTAACTTAAATATTTACGAACAAATTGTAGATCTCCACTAGAAAATTGTCACAAGAGATTCAATCGAACAAGTCCAAGAATTAACCGGTGAAGTAAACGCAAGCGTTTCATACCACTTGTTTTATTAAGTCGTTTAATTAGATTTCACGTGCGAGTGAGGTAAAGGTTTGTATATACTAGTAGATTTGGAAAACGGTTTAAAGAAAAACGAGCTATGTAATAAAATAGTGTTGAAATCGTTTTGATGAAAGAGTTTTGATATTTACTACTAGTATAGAAAACCTTTATGTTTTTAAAGTGACAAATCACAAAAATGATTGTAGAAACAATAAATCACTAAAAATTCACATACGAAGACGTGAATTAAATCCAAAGAAATCAATACCAAATACATTGAAATGGATATTCCCAAAAATTCCGAAAATAGAAGTTATCAAAGGCAAATAAAGTGATAACAACTAATTGGAGAAAAATAATCGATTAAAAATTGGATATTCCAACAGAATAGTCAAATTAGGCAAAACTGGGCATTTCCAGACGTCTGAGGTTTGTTCCAGACGTTTGGAATTGGCTGCTGGAAATACTCCAGAAAACCCAACCAGACGTCTGAAGCACTAAACCAGACGTCTAAAATCGAATCAGACGTCTGGGGGATAGTCTTGACGTCTGGTTTTGATCTCTGGAAATTTTCTAGAAAACCAACCAGGCGTCTAAAGACACAAATCAGACGTCTGACAATCTTTTCAGACGTCTGGAACGTTAGTTCAGACGCCTGAAATTAGTCACTGCCTTGTTTATCATTCTGCCATGTGTAATTTTTCTCCAGGGGGCAAAACCAGACGTCTGGCATTGGTCTCCAGACGTCTGAACCCTGGTAAAGGCAACAGTTTGCCTAGGCCATAATGGCCAAATCAATTCGGGAGTGATCGAGCGAGCAACGAAGACTAAGGATTTATGTCAAGCGACAACCCGGCCATATAAGCTCTTCGACACACCCCAAACAACATATCCAAACATCTATTAAAGGATTTTCACAAAAATTGGACTTCAAAAACAAAATTTGGTAATTCAACCATACCAATTCAAATCAAAAGAAAATGATCATGAATAGATGTTAGGAATTCATACCTAACAACAGAGATAAATATAGACAAAGATGTGAGATAAAAATCTCACCTTTTTACACAAAAACAACTAAGAGGAAGCTTGGAAACCAAAGGAAGGTCAACCACTCTTCAACACAACCCAAGGAGCTTGTATCTAAGCTCAAAAGAAGAACATTTCCTAAATTAGGTTTAGGAAATTTCTGAAATTGAAAGGAGAATGAGTTGGAGAAGAAGAAGAGAAGGCTTACCAAAGCTTCTTCTTGAATTTAAAGCTAGAGCTCAAGTTTTGCAAAGAACCTAGGGCTTAGGATTTTAGTTTCCACTCTCTTCCTCCATTTTTGATGAAGCTTGAATGTATTAGGAAATTATGAAGGAATGAAGAGAAGAGGGGGTGAAGCTTGGGTTTAATAGGCTAAAACTAAACCAACCCTAAGTGAAAAAGTAGCAAATTTCTACTAGCTCCAAACATATCAATGTTTATACTCAAAAAGATCGCAAACGTCATTTTGAACTCAGTTGGGGCAGTCTCGGGTCCTAATTCGATTGTTTGCAAAAAGTAACTTTTCGGACTAAAATCCGACAAATGATGAAATATTTAAATAAAATATTTAAATTTAAATCGGTAAATATGCAGGTTGTTACAGACTCACTACAAGGGGAAGGGGGATTTCCGACGGCTGAAAACCGTCGACGGCCGTCGGAAGCCGTCGGCGGCCGTCGGAAAAAGCCGTCGGAAATGACGGCGTCGGGGAGCAGTGTTTCCGACGGCTACCGACGGGTGCTGCCGTATAGATTACCGACGGCTTCCGACGGCTTCCGGTGGTTTCCGACGGCTTCCGTCGCCCGTCGGAAGCCGTCGGAAACCGCCGGAAATCAGGCCGCCGGGAGCCGTCGGTAACCGATGAAAATTTCGACCTATAAGCCGTCGGAAGCCGTCAGAAATCTGCTGTTTTTTTTTAAAATCTGCTGCAAATAAAGCCTTCCAACCACATTTCTCTTCCAAACACTACAATATCAATACTGCACAATCCAATAAACAATAATCCAACCAAACATGCAAACCAATACTCCAAAATATTCAATAGACACAGAAATAAACAAAATTGGAATAAAAATAAAATACAAAATATACATAACATTCCAACATTAACAATAATACTAACAATAACTGTTCTAATCATGCATATCCTGATACAGCTACAGAACCAAGTGTATTATACATAATTATACATATCAACAGTTAATTGTTCCATCTACCAAATCATTGTAAACTAAAACTAAACATACCTGCACGAACGAATCAGAAAGCAATGAATCAATCTGCCCCAGATCCAGAGCCAGCCGATGAAGGGAAGCGGCCACCAAACTGCTGCATGTACTCAAATAACTGTGCCGTCTGCATGGCCTGTTGGCGGTTCTGCTCCTCCAACTGCTGAACTCTAGTCTGCAATTCTTCTATACTTGCTAGCTCGCTCTGAGGTCTACTCCGCCGTCTCCTACTCTGACTACTGGACTGCAATAATTGAAAAATAAATAAAATCAAAGTTTATTGTTTTGAAAAGGTAAGAATGTCATATTTTAAGTATTTTAAGAAAAATTAAATTATTTACCGCTAAATTGCCAAATCCGTATCGTCGACCATGCTCTGGTGGACTCATAACGGACTCAAAAATAACGTCCTCTTCATCGGTCGTCAGCTGCACTCGACCCGTATCAGAAAGGAGTTTCTGTCGCTGCTCCATAAACATCTCCTGCATTGACAAATTAATAATATCATATCTTATTTCATAATAATTTGACAACTAAAACAATTACTAATACTGAATAAAATGAAATATGCTTACATGGCTTTTACTGGATTTATCGTCCTGCCATGTGTACGAAACAGTCCCGTCTGGATTAACATGCTCGACAGCATGCGTACGGGTGAACACGTCCATATAGCTGACAGGACCATGTGCCTCGGCTTCCTGAAGTTGATTGTTACATACAATTATTATACATTTAAAATCATATAGCATAAACTATTTACATTTATTATTCAGTAATTAAATTTACCAACTCCTGCCGATACTGCTGAAATGACTTCGATCCTCCGCGATGAGTAACGGGATTCTTATTTCTATTTGCAGAGTTTCTATCTGACTCTGCCTGTACATTCAAAATTTGATACATTATTTTCCAATCACGTTAAATTAATAATTCAAAAAAAATTAGTATACTTGCCTTCGCCCCGTCCGTCTCCCAGTAGCTCAACCAAGCTTGCCACACGCTCTCCCCCATCCACCGTGGTCTCTTCCCGGATTTCTTAACCTCAGATATCGTGTCTCTGTAGTTCTTTCGCATCTTCCTCACCCAGTATGATCGTGCCAGCTGCATATCATCTGTCTGGATGTCCATCTCAGCCTGTGTTAAAAAAAGATTACACTTTAAACGATAAACGGTAGAAAAACGACAAAAACGAATTAAAAATGGAAAACATAAAAATTACACATACTAGGACATCCTGCCATATGCACTCTATGATGTGCGGAGGGATGGTATCCCACTTCGGCCAGCACGCACTCATCCTACTACGATATGCTGCTCTGGAGACGTCCAACACTACCTTAGTGGGTAGTAGCTCGAACCCCCTGTTTTTAAGTACGATACAGATAAGTACGTACGTATAGTATAGAAAAAATAAGATGATGAATAAGATTTAATTTTTACCCATCTGCTTTGGGGACTAACGTAACAACTGGACGGTGTGGCGCTTGCGATGGGCCACTGCCATCGCCTCCTGAAGAACGGGAAGAGCTCCTCCCTCTATGTGACATAATGATAAACCTGTGACGTTTACACATCATTATATAAGAGAATAAAAACATGATAATGAAATATATTTCATATGAACATGACATCAACGGTATAAATTGCTTAATTATAATGACTGAAATGTAAATAGAAATGTAAGTTTGTTATACCTGATTCATAATGGGTGTACTCTTCCTACGATAAGCAGAGTTCATTGCATTTTTAATAAAAATTGCTAAATAAATGACAAATTGAAATAACATAAAACAATAGTAAACGGATTTAGTTTCATAGTTACATCAATTTCATAATACATCAAGAATTCAACATAGTTACATCAATTGCAAAAAAACAGATTCAAATTTATATCAGTCATCATCGTCTTCTGATTCAGATTCGGTCTCGTTTTCGACGATATTTTCCTCTGCACTGTCAAACGCTTCTACCAAAACATTTGATTCATCGATCAAAGGACCAAAATCTGTATGATCGTCTGTAATTATTATTTCGTTATTTTGCTCAAGATCTGCCTGATAAGCTTGTTCGTCCGGAATATTCTTCCCATCGAATGTGAATCTGGCCTTTGTTTTAAAAACTGCAGACCAATCTGCTTTATCTCTTTTTAGAGACGGATAAGGAGCGTAATAAACTTGCAATGCTTGTTTGGCTAGTACAAAAGGATCATACTTGTGATAGTGCGATGTATGCTTTATTTCGATAAGATTATAATCCTTATGCACATTAATTCCAGAACCTGGAACATTGCTAAACCAATTGCATCTAAATAGAAACACCTCCTCCGCGGGTCTTGAGAAATATGTCAGTTGCAAAATTTGTGTTAGAACGCCATAAAAATCATTTAAATGGTTTTCTGGATCGTCACTACCTTTAACAAATACACCAGTATTATTTGTTAATTTTTCTGCACCGTATTCTTTGGTGTTAAATTTGTATCCATTGACGAAATATATTGGATATGTCTTGACCACTCTTTTTGGTCCCATTGCAAGATGTTTCAACCCTTCGTCAACAACACAATTTTTCGGCTCATAAACGTAATTTGAAAACCAACGGGAAAATTCTTTACTGAGATCTCCGTTCGGATGTTCCCGTTCATAAACACTGTTTATATAAACAAATTATTACATTAGGTTATACACGCGCATGCATTACAGAAAAGAATAAAACAAAAATTATTATTTCAGAATACCTAACAAACGGTGCAACCTCGGCACAATTTAGAAGAATATAAGTGTGTGCTACACGAAGATCTCTATCGTCTAGCCATATTTCCACACATTTTCCAGAAGGCCGACCATGTTGTCTAAAAATAGATAACATTGCTTGAGAGGACTCTTGTTCGTCGCCTTCATCATTACGAGGAACACTTTGAAATGAAATATTCACATGGTCACTGAAATAGTGAGAGAAAAAGAACGAAGCTTCTTCTTCGATGTAAGATTTACATATCGAACCTTCAACTCGTGCTTTTTGTCTCACTTTTTTCTTCAGATGATTCAAATATCTATGCAACATTAATTTATATTAACTTCATCTTTCAAATGCAATTAAATTACGTTATAACATATTACATACCTCTCAAATGGATACATCCATCCGTATTGGACAGGACCTCGAAGTCGTGCTTCAGATGGAAGATGAACAGGTAAATGTTCCATCACATTAAAAAAACCTGGCGGAAATATTTTCTCTAATTTGCAAAGCAATATAGGAATGTCCACTTCAAGTTTACGTAAACGTTGCACTTTTAAAGTAGTCGAACAAAGCTCTTTGTAAAACATACTAAGCTCCGTTACTACCTTCCAAACTTTTAACGGCAGTAGTTCTTTAAACATAACGGGAAATAAATTTTCCATCATTATGTGACAGTCGTGACTTTTCATTCCGCTCAATCTACCATTTTTAAAGTCAACACATCTACGAAGATTTGATGATATCCCATCAGGAAATCTTAACCCTTCCACCCATTTTAACACAGCTTTAACTTGATTATTATCTAATTCGTAACAAGCTTTTGGTTTTTTACTGTCATTTGGTTTCATATGAAGCTCATGACGTTTGCATAATTCTTCTATATCACGTCTTGATTTCAAATCATCCTTCGTCTTCCCTTTCACATTCAAAATTGTGTTAAACACATTATCAAATACATTTTTCTCATTGTGCATCACATCTATGTTATGGCGAAGCAGAAGATGTTTCCAATACGGCAACTCCCAAAAAATAGTTTGTTTGCACCAGTTATGAACAACTGATTTGCCTTCAATTTCTATTTGCTCCCCAATTTCATATATCTTTGGATAGTCCTTAACAAGTTCATATATGTCTTCGCTTGACCATATCGTCGGTGGTTGTCTGGTTTCTACTCTATTAGCTAAAAAGTTTTTCTTGTCTCCTCTGAAGGGATGATTTACATGGAGAAAACATCGATGACAGTCAAACCATGAAATTTTCTTACCATGAGGTAAAGAAAACGCTCTTGTTTCATCCATGCAATATGGACATGCTAGACGACCGGCAGTACTCCATCCCGAAAGCATTGCATAGGCAGGAAAATCACTTATAGTCCACAACAAAGAAGCAAACATACGAAAATTTTTCTTCTTTGACACATCGTGTGTTTCTACTCCTTCGTTCCACAGTATTTTTAACTCCTCAATCAACGGTTGTAAATATACATCGATTCCTTGTGTCGGATCGTCGGGGCCAGGAACGACAACAGTAAGAAACATATATTGCATTTTCATGCACATCCATGGAGGTAAATTATACGGTGTGACGATAATGGGCCAGGATGAATATTTAGAACCAAATTGAGAAAATGGAGAAAAACCGTCCGTACATAATCCTAATCTAACATTTCGACTCTCCGCTGCAAAATTTGGATACGTTTTATCGAAATGCTTCCATGCTTCTCCATCGGCCGGATGTGTCAACGTACCCTCTTCCTCCGTTCTCACGCTATGCCACCTCATATTAGACGCAGTTACAGAAGATGCATATAATCTTTGAAGTCTTGGAGTTATGGGTAAGTAGTGCATACGCTTGTACGGAACTTCCTTACCCTTCTTTTTTCTTGGTTTGTATCTCTCCTGGTTACAAACTTTACAATTTCTAAGGTTTGCGTCTTCTTTCCAAAACAACATGCATCCTTTTAAACATGTATCTATTTTCTGATACGGTAAACCAAAAGCCGACATAAGTTTTTTAACTTCGTAGTGATTTTCACACATTAGATTATCGGGCGGCATATGTCTTTTTGCAGCTTGTACAACAGCCGTAAACCCAGCTTCAGTGATGTTGTATTTTGACTTCATCGCAATGTATTCTGCGATTACTGACAGCTGCGTGCCGTTTTTACAACCATCCCAAATAGGTTTATTAGCTGCATCTAGTAAATCATAAATTTTCTTAGCTTGAATATTTGGTTCTTCAACATTTACATCATCGTCGTCAACTTCAACCATAGGAAACATTGATCGTGCTGCATCTTCGACCATAGTTTCTATACGGGTCGTTGAAACTATTTCGTTAACGACACTTTCAGACTCTACAGAAGTATTTGCTACAACTTCTCCATGCCGATCCCAAACATAATATTCGGGTGTGAAACCGTGTTGGCACAAATGAACTTTCACAATATCTGGTAACAAAAACTTCAAATGTCTACACCTACTACACGGACAACGAATTTCTGGATCGTTTCTGTTATTACTTAAGGCGAATTCAACAAACACGTTTATACCATTATAAAAATCTTCTTTTATTGAGCCCCTCAGTCCTTTTCTTTGGTACATCCATCTCCTTCGATCAATAAAATAATCAATCATTTTTCCTATTTGACAAAATGAGAAGTTCAAAATTTAATATTTATTTTGAAGAATACATATTCGAAAAAGATTATTTTCATGTTCGTATAATATTTTGAATTTAAAGAACAACTTCACAAATTTAAAAATATTTTCAAATAGGGCACATTTCATTTTTTTCGTACGTAACGATTAAAAATATATATAATTTTTTTTCATTGGTCAGACATCCTACTTCCCATTACAAACACAGTAAGCATTTACATTTCGTATATTACTTCGTCTCAAACGATTCAATAAAATTTCGGCAGCATTTCCCTTTTGTTCCCTGCATTGTACACAAATGCGTGTACGTAGGAAACAAAAAAGAAAAGTTAGGACGAAATTTTATGAACCGTTTGAGACGAAGTAGTATACAAAATGTAAATTCTTACTGTGTTCATAACTTGTCCAATACATGGACAAATCCGACAAACATTGTACCAGATGAATATAAATGGTCGTTTTTCGAAAAAAACGACTATTTATACAACGATCATGTACAACACTCGTCAGACGGGGCCAAAAACTCTCTAAGGGACATTTGTCGGTTAACATGCGCGCATTTTACTCAAAAATACAGTTTTACTCACTGTTCACATTTACAAAAATATATAAAAATTTAACACAGTTATTCGACGTATTACGCATCAAAAAGGCTGGTTTAACATTTTTGTCTTTTTTTTTAATACACACAATTATAATTTAGAGTAATGCATTTTTTGTTTCATAAGTAAATACGTGCACAATATAATACTCCTAGTTCATTCAATCATTTTATCGTATGCCAAATAACGTATACAATCGTCGAATCAGGACATACACAACAATTTACATATACATGAACAACCACAAAGTATACGTGTTTTTCACAATTTCACGATAAAAGATGAAATATGTATGTCATGTGATGCTATAAACCATTGTTACGCTAATGCAAACAATTTCAATCGCTAATTCGCCCTAATTTATCAATTTATGCAAATCTAAAATTAGGGTAAAAACTGAAATTTTCAGAAAAATAAGAGATTATACCTGAGATTGAGAGAAAGAGGTGTTGAATCAGCAGTGTGGAAGGAGAAAAAATCACGAAATTGGCGAATGGAGGTGGAAAATGTGAATTTGGGGGTTTTTGGTGAGATTGGGGGAAGCTGGAAAATGAGGAAGAAAGGCTCGGCCGGCTGCAGGTATTCGCGAATTTCCGACGGTTTCCAACGGCCGCCGACGGCCCGTCGGAAGCCGTCGGAAATTCGCCGTCGGAAGCCGTCGCCCCCAGCCGTCGCTATTTCGCTTTTTTCTAATAGTGACTCCCCTCCTTAAAGAAATTGCATCCTCGCAATCTTAAGAAATAAATGAATCAAAAAGTAACAACCATAAAAGCATATCAATCTCAAAGAGCACGAGAAAGTAAGTCCGGATGTGTTCGCTCGATGAATTCTCTAGATTCCCAAGAACAATCCTTAGGATTCGAGGACCATTGAACTTTCACAAGAGGGACATCCTTATTTCGAAGGCGTTTGACCTCCGTAGCACTAATACGAATAGGATGTTGCTCATAAGTCAAATTCGGTGAAACTTCAATTTCTTCCACAACACCGGGCTCAAGAATAGAATCGGAATCATGAAGCATTTCCGTAATTGAGAAACGTGAAACACGTCATGAATAGCAAAAAACTGAGCCGGTAATAAAAGGCGATAAGCCACAGAACCAATACGTTCGGTGATAGGAAATGGACTAATATATCGTGGTGCTAACTTTCCCTATCGACTAAAACGTACAACACCCTTCATAGGTGAAACAAAAAAAAAAAAAAATCTCCCACAAAAAATTCTAATTTCCTTCTTCGGTTATCGGCATAGGATTTTTGTCTACTTTGGGCTTCTTTCATCCTATGACGAATAAGATCAATCTTTTCTGTGGAATCACGAATAAAATCTAGACCTAAAACCAGTCTCTCACCGGCCTCAAGCCAACAAGAAGGAGATCGGTATGGTCTTTCATAGAGTGCCTCAAAAGGTGCCATACTAATACTGGATTGGAAGCTATTATTATAGGAAAACTCAACAAGAGAAATATGATCTTCCCAACTTCCACCAAAATCAAGAACACATGAACGAAGAAGATCTTCAAGAGATTGATTCACACGCTCGGTTTGTCCATCGGACTGAGGATGATAAACGGTGCTAAAATTAAGCTTCGTTCCCAAAGCTTTTTAAAGACTCTTCCAAAAACCACTAGTAAACAATGGATCACGATCACTGACAATAGAAGAAGGAACTCCATGCAATTTTACAATTTATTTAATAAAGAGTTTGGCCAAGAGAGGAACGGTTCGATTGGACCTAACAGGAATAAAATGGGCGGATTTAGTAAGTCTATCAACTATCACCTATAAGCTATCATGACCCGAACGAGAAAGGGGAAGGCCATCAATAAAATCCATGGAAATTTAATCCCACTTCCAAATTGGAATTTCTAAAGGTTGCAATAACCCACCCGGCCTTTGATGTTCGGCCTTAATGAGTTGGCAAGTCATGCAACGCTGAACAAAGTTAGCGATATCCAATTTCATTCCCTCCCAATAATATAGTCGTTTCATATCCGCGTACATTTTACTACTACCGGGATGAATGGTAAATATAGAACGATGCGAATCTTCTAAAATGTATTTAAGAAGATCACTAATATTTGGCACAATAAGTTTACCAAATTTTTGAATTCCGCCACGAGAATCAATATCAAAATCTTTCAAACCTTCAATATCAATTTTATCCCTACAATTTCGGCTAAGATGAGCCAATTCGGGATCTAGCTTTTGAGCTTTAAGATTGCGGTCTAAAAGAGAAGGATGAGCCTCAAGGCTACATAAAACAAGAGATGAACATAAATCGAAAACACGATCTCGAATCTCATAAGTGGATGAAACCCCGAGATCATTCCATTCCGATATCATCATAGAAACAACCGCTTATTGCTTGCGACTAAGTGCATTGGCAACACGATTTCCCTTTCCGGGAGTATAAAGAATATCAAGATTATAAGATGCAAGGAATTCGAGCCAACGTTGTTGACGCAAATTAAGTTCCTTTTGGGAAAATAGATACTTCAAAGATTTATGATCGGTGTAAAGAATAAATTTTTCTTCCAAAAGATAATGACGCCAAATTCGAAGGGCGGAAACAATAGCCGCGGGCTCTAAATCATGAGTGGCATATCTAGTCTCGGCTGGCTTCAATTGCCTAGAAGCATAAGCAATAACACGTTCTTTTTGCATAAGAACGACACCCAAACCAACGCGATTAGCATCGGTATAAACAATAAAATCTTGGTTCCCCTCGGGAATAACAAGAATAGGAGCATCGAAAAGGAGTTCTTTTAATTTCTGAAAAGAAGCTTCACATTTGTCCGACCAAATTTATTTAACTCCCTTCTTTGTCAAGCTAGTAAGAGGCATGGCAATTTTAGAAAAGTCTTTGATAAAACGACGGTAATAACCCGCCAATCCGAGAAAACAATGAATTTTCGTCACACTCTCCGGTCTCCTCCAATTTTGAATCGCTTCAATCTTTGAAGGATCTACGGAAATTCTAGATTTGGAAATGATATAACTGAGAAACTTCACACAAGATTGCCAAAAGTGGAATTTAGAAAATTTTGCTTTCAATTGATTACTCCTAAGAGTTTCCAACACAATCTGAAGGTGCCTTTCATGCTCCTCCTCGGTTTTAGAATACACGAGAATATCATCAATAAAGATGAGAACAAACCGATCGAGGAAGTCTTTGAAAACTCTATTCATAAGGTCAACGAAATAAGCCGGAGCATTCGTTAAACCAAATGGCATAACAAGCCATTCATAAGATCCATAACGAGTATGGAACGATGTCAAAGTAATGCTATCCTCTGCAATACAAAGCTGATGAAAACCGGTTGCTAAGCCCAATTGTGAAAAGGCTCTAGCACCACTAAGCTGATCAAATAAATCATCAATCTGAGGTAATGGATATTTATTCTTGATGGTGAGATTGTTAAGCTTGCGGTAGTCAACGCAAAGCCTAAGTGTACCATCGGATTTCTTCACAAAAATAACCGAAGCTCCCCAAAGAGAGGAACTAGAGCGAATAAAATGCTTTGTCTCTAATTCAGATAATTGTTTGCGCATCTCCTCATTTTCCTTATTGGACATGCGATAAGGAGGACGAGTGATAGGTTGAGCTCCAGGAATGAGATTAATTCTGAACTCAATTGGTCGCTTAGGTGGCAATCCTAAAATGGGCTCGAATATGTCAGAAAATTCACCAACAACGTAAATAAGAGAAATGACATCTTCCTCATCATCATTATCATCATCATGAGGATTTAAAGAATATAAAGTTGCTGCCAAGTTGGAATCCGAATCTTTAAGATTAATAGAAATCTGCTTAACAGATTGAGAACGTTGAAGATGAATAGTCCGCTCAGGACAAAGGATTTGAGCTTCATAGCGGTTAAGCCAATCCATTCCCAAAATCATTCCAAAGCCTAAGTAGCGCATAACATGCAAATCGGCTCGGAAAGAAAATTCACACAAAATAATCTCGACATCTTTACAAAGCAAATTAATTGTTGCAGATCCACCAACAGGATTCGCAATTCTTAAAGAAGTCATTAAAGCAACAACACTTAAAGAAAAAGTATCAACAAGTTCTCCTGATATAAAAGAATGGGACGCACCCGTATCAAAAAGTACTCGAATAGGTTGATCACGAAATAAAATAATTCCATCAAGGATAGGATGAGAAATACCTTGACCACGAGAAGTGTTACTAGGAGTTTGCACCACATTAAGCTTTCCCTCCTTCCTGCCTTGAAGTTTGGGACACGAAGATATATAATGGTCCGGGCTTTTGCAATAGCGACAAGCATGGGGATTTGAACACTTATTCGCATAATGGTCCTTAGAACCACAGTTGTAGCATTGCCCACCACTTGAGGTAGAAGTCTTAGTTGCCGGAGAGGCTTTCTTCCCTTTCTTATTATTGGGATAAGGACCTTTGAACTTATTAGGCCTTTTCTTGTTGGTGAAGTTCGGTTTAGCACTCCGAACCTCAACATCACTTACTCTATCAACCTCTTCAAGTCGAAGAGCGATATCAATGAGTTGATCAAAAGAAACTTCTAATTTTAGAAGTAATGGCTTCTTGAGATTTTTGTTCAAGCCATAAACAAATCTTTGGTTCTTCTTCAATGGGGTGTTTATGTACTCGACCCTGCATTTAGAAAGTGACTCGAAGGATGCGACATAGTCTGCCACAGAGGATTCACCTTGAACAAGGTCAATGAAACGACGAGCCAATGTCGCCTTCTCAGCTTCTGGCACAAATTTAATTCGAATCGTTCCCGTAATTTCTCCCATGTAAGATCTGCTTCCGTTATTTCAGAAATCAGATGCTCGTACCAGTCTAATGCTCTTTCTTCGAGCATACTAGAGGCCACCTGAACTCGGTGAAGATCAATAAGATTCATGCGAGAAAAGATTCGATCGCATGTTCTTAGCCAAGCATGGACTTCAATAATGGTTTCAGAACCTTTGAATGGCTTCCCACCCAAATTGGTATAATCTTGTGCAAATCCAAACTTAGGGTGAGTAGACTCCGGATTAGAACAGGCTGCTTGAGCATTCTTTACTAGATCAAGAAGCTGCTGGGCATACAAAATACTCCATCTTGGGGAGTAGCACCAGATTGATCGGCGCTGGGACGGCCAGGTCTAACCATTTCTCTTCATTAAGAAAGAGAGAAGAAGAAGAAAAAGGTTATTCACAAAATGAATATCAAACAATAATGATTGATAAAACAAGGAATCACAATAGAAAATAGGATAGGATGGTTCGAAGACCCGAATAAAATCCTAAGGCACTACTCCTAAGATGGACTTAGGACGATGATCCTTGTTAAATTATTCTACGTTGTTTCGAAGTTTGGCTCTGATACCAAGCTGTGACGCCCCACCTCTATACCCACTATAGACAAGGACACTACGGGGTAATGCCGTCGACTAGCGTGGAGAATAAGGCTGTTGAGGAGCGACCAACCGTGTAATTGCTTTATGCGAGTACCGATATGCCAGATAAAATATAATTTGCATTTCTTTTCAAGAGGGAATCCGACATACTGATGCAAACTCAAGGCTACTACACAGTGGCTATAATATCTTCGGAAACAAATATAGAAATAAGCATAAAATAAATCAGTCACAGAAGTTCATATCATAAAGGCGGAAATAGATATGAATATTACACATGAAAGTGTATATCATAGTAGTGGTCAAACAAGATCCACAATATCACAAAAATATAGTTACAAGAGCTACACAAATGAATAAGTATACATCAATGAGTCTATATCTCAAATGTATACAACCAAAAACTACTAATCTAAGTAGTTAGCCCAAAATTCAGGATAATAATCCCAGATGAGAAGTCAAGCAGGAGCACCTGTAACATCTCGGTTTGACCCGAGCATTATTTAATAAGAAAATAATAAACGGATCAGTCTAACTATAAATATCAGATGAAATGATGTAGAATAAGAGATATGACAAAAACGTATGATAACAATAAAGCCATATTGTGATAAGTATGTAATTGAAAATCAACTAGAGATTTAATCAATATCACGAGAATCTTCTCAAAGATAAAGAAGAATGTCGTACTCTTTATTTTTATTCACCAAACCATAAATATTGACAATTATATCAATGTCAATCACAAAAGTTAATGACGCACAAATTCACCAAACCATAAATATTGATATAACTTAACATACATTCCAGAAATCGTCAATAGAAATCCAGAAATCACAAAAAGCGGGGAAGGCCTATCACAAAACGGGAGCATGAAAGCTCACCAACACGTGTATCACAAAACGGAACGCTATTCCATGGTTGCTAACCATTTATTTTGAGTCGAGGCTCCACAAAACGGCCCGAAGACCATGGGTCGCTACCCCACTAATTTGAGTCGAAACTCCACAAAAGCGGGGTTTGGTCTCCCTCGCAGACAAAGAGACATCACACATTGCTAGTCTAAACCACAAAAATGATCATCATCGACCACAAGAAGTGTCAAGTACACTAAGCTAGTAAATATATGAGTTTAGCATCATGTCCTATAACCACTAGCTTGACTTAAATATTTACGAACAAATTGTAGATCCCCACTAGAAAATTGTCACAAGAGATTCAATCGAACAAGTCCAAGAATTAACCGGCGAAGTAAAAGCAAGCGTTTCATACCACTTGTTTTACTAAGTCGTTTAATTAAATTTCTCGTGCGAGTGAGGTAAAGGTTTGTATATACTAGTAGATTTGGAAAACGGTTTTAAGAAAAACGAGCTTTGTAATAAAATAGTGTTAAAATCGTTTTGATGAAAGAGTTCTGATATTTACTGCTAGTATAGAGAACCTTTATGTTTTTAAAGTGACAAATCACAAAAATGATTGTAGAAACAATAAATCACTAAAAATTCACATACGAAGATGTGAATTAAATCCGAAGAAATCGATACCAAATCCATTGAAATGGATATTCCCAAAAATTCCAAAAATAGAAGTTATCAAAGGCAACTAAGGTGATAACAACTAATTGGAGAAAAATAATCGATTAAAAATTGGATATTCCAACACAATAGTCAAGTTAGGCAAAACTGGGCATTTCCAGACGTCTGAGGTTTGTTCCAGACGTCTGGAATTGGCTGTTGGAAATACTTCAGAAAACCCAACCAGACGTTTGAAATCGAATTAGACGTCTGAGGGATAGTCCAGACGTCTGGTTTTGATCTCTGGAAATTTTCCAGAAAACCAACCAGGCGTCTAAAGACACAAATCAGACGTCTGACAATCTTTTTAGATGACTAGAACGTTAGTTCAGACGTCTGAAATTAGTCAATGCCTTGTTTATCATTCTGCCATGCGTAATTTTTCTCCAGGGGGCAAAACCAGACGTCTGGCATTGGTCTCCAGACGTCGATTTTAGTTTCGACTCTCTTCCTCCATTTTTGATGAAGCTTGAATGTATTAGGAAATTATGAAGGAATGAACAGAAGAGGGGGTGAAGCTTGGGTCTAATAGGCTAAAACTATCCCTATGTGAAAAAGTAGCAAATTTCCACTAACTCCAAACATATCAATGTTTATACTCAAAAAGATCGCAAACGTCATTTTGAACTCAATGGAGGTGGTCTCGGGTCCTAATTCGACTGTTTGCAAAAAGTAGCTTTTCGGCCTAAAATCTGACGAACGATGAAATATTTAAATAAAATATTTAAATATAAAATCGATAAATATGCGGGTTGTTACATCAATTCAACCTTTAATCACAAGATGTCACTCTTTTACACAACAATTCATCATCGACTGATAACCATATAATCACTATTCAAGACAAACATTTCATATCAGAAATACCAACCAATCACTTATAAGCAAGATTAATTAGTCACCCATTTCTAGTTAAATCAAATCAATTTCTTTAGTCACTCTTAATCTTGCTTATTTAACAATAATTAATTACAAACCTATTAATTAATCATCACCTTAATTTATCACCCTAGATTAATTATCCTTTAATTACATTAAGTAATTAACCCTTAATGAATTACATCCAGTAATTATTCATTAATTACTTCACTAAGTAATTATACTTTTATAAATTTCATTAAGTAATTAAACTTATCAAATTTCACAATTAATTACCCTTAATTAATTAATAAAATTAATTATCTTAAATTAATCACATTAATTAATCATTTGATAATCCTTAATTATTGATCTTTCATTAACTTAATTAATCTTTAATTACTTGGTTAATTAATTCCTAATCATTAATTAACAATCCAAACTTATTTAATTAATGATTCTTAATTTCAAATTAATTTTACTCTTAATTAATAATCTTAATCCAAATCATTAATTTAAAAACCCTTAATAACTTAATTAATTGATCCAAATCATTAATTAATTAACTTATTAATTTAACCATTTAATTTACCTTAAAAATTCAATGAATTTCAAATCATTAAATCTTAATTAACTTTAAGATAAAAACATCATTTTTTATAAGTGATTTAATAATCATTCTCAACACATTTGAAAACATTTACTTTCAAATTCACTTTTAAATTTCATTTCAAATTAATTTTCAAATTAAATACAATTTAACTTTAACAAAATAAACCAAGTTAAAACTCCTTTTAAAATCAAATGTTGTAAAACACTCACCTTTATAAAAGAAATTTACATAAGTGTTTAAACCAAATCATTTAAATTCAAAATATTCAAAATATATTTTATCTCTTAAACATTTAAACTTATTCAAACATTTTGATTTTTATAAACTTTATTTTCAAAACTTGGATACAAAAGTAAATTTGGATCCATACCTCAAAATCTAATTTTAAACTTATTTAAAATCTGGTTTCAAATTACAAAATTTTGTTTAAATTTAAACAGACAGGTTTTACAAAAACATGTAACAAATGCAAATGAGCCAAGGCCAACATCAACTGCTTCGAGTCCAAAACTAAACCACTCCGAGAAAAACACAGGAACCACTCGAGAAAAACTCGAGTAAACTTTTCCTGCTTCAACCCAAATCTCACCACAAAACAAAAGTGCACGGTGCGCATGCACCATGACTCTGATCAACTCCGGCCATGCACCAAGGCTTCATCACGTCGGCAACCATCCACGCACCATCCCACGATCATCAGATCGTCACTATCATCTCGAAATTCAAATCGAGACTCAAACCCAAACTTGGAACCCAAAAGCAAAACCTGGCAATGTCTCGTCCAAGCTCCTCCATCTATCAGAACACCAGCACCACCGGCCACGACTTCATCCACGCTCCAGCTTCCCTTCCCCAGAGTTCTGTCGAACTCGATCATCCCTAGACGTCGAGATGATCAAAACTTCCCGCCTTGCCAAAACAAGGTTTAGAAACCAAATCATACAATCATCGCCACCACCGAGCTCCGATCATCCTCGTACCATTTTTGTTGGCCTCACCGTTCACTCCTCTACCTCCTGAAGGAACTCCGACCTCTCCAGAGCAAGTGGATCACCAGAAACTACCAAATTACCATTTTATGGTCAAACCATAATTTCACCCTCAATCTGTCACTAAAATTGATAATTTTAGTTTTAAAAATCAAGTTTTTAGATATGTCCTCAGATTACATGATTGAACCAGCGAATTTATATGTTTGAATTTTCAGTTACCTTAAGCTTACCTTGTTATTTTGAGTTTCTAGAGACATTCAAGTTAAATTTTAATTTAATTTAAATTTTAAATATTAGTTTATAGTCCAATAAACAACTTTTGTTTATAATCAAAGTTCTAAGAGCAATTGGTTCAAGAGAATATGATTTTTGATCAAGTCTTGAGCTTGAAAACTAAGAATAGGGATACCCAGATTCAATAGCAATGCACACCTATATATATACATCCAGATAATTCACAGCAGATTGTACTTACATACACACGATACATATTTATCACATAAATTAACTTACAACCATGTTTATACTTAAGTTATATTAAAAAAAACAAAACGATACTCACCTGTAAAAAGAACTCTGAACAGAGAACAACTTTTGGAAGCTGAAAACTTGATTTTCTTTTAAATCTTCCTTACTTTGTTCAGTTGAATTGTATTTGAGTTGTAAAATTGGTGATGCTTACTTTTTTTTCTTTTTCTCTGGTTTGCTGTGTTGTGAACGAACAGGGACTACAAAATATACATATATAGAGAAAATTTTGTACAGGGAAAGGTATTTACTAGTATAGTTTTCTTCTTTCGTCAGATTTTTTTTTTCTACTTTGACTAAACAATATTTTTTATTGAAACTGAAATGATTCATACCCATTTTTGAAATGACTTATTTTGTGCTGAGATGATATCGTTTAATGCATATGTTTCCTTTCTTGTTTACATACTTATCCTATTTCTTGTATGTAGATATTTTTTATTACCTTCTTGCCTTGCATTCACACATGTATTCCATAGTATATGCATATTCTAGAATTCCCTTATGTATTTATACTATGTTTTCATAGAACCATATAATCTTACCTTATATATTTATTTCTATTTTAACATAAATCCTTGTTTTTATTTATTTTTTAAGCCTAAACTATCAACACTTGATTAATAATCATATACTTTATTTTATACTTATATTTGATATTGATAAGATTGATTTTATTTTAAATATTATTATCTATATTACATTCATATGCATATATTTAGATTAGATGTTAATATTGTAGAGCTTTTAATTTAACGTGAATAAGATAGAATTTACTTTAAATATTTTTGAAAGATTTTATTTTAAATTTTCAAATCATAGTTTCCTTCACAATACATACACACACACACACACACATATATATATGGTAAATGTTAAAAATCTTATTCGTTTTTAAAGTGATAAGTTTGTATTTTATTTATTTAGATTAAATGCTTATTAAAATATTATTGCCAAAATCCCGGGTTGTCACATTCCTCCCCCCTTTGAATCTTTTCATCCTAGTAAAGGAACGAAGCCAAAATTATTAAAATCTTTAAAATCAGATAAATTTTCTTTGATCATTTTTAAACTACTTTAAAAATCTATATAATATTACTAAATAAGTTTTTATGAAAAAATACTTTTATAACTCGACGTTTCGACAAGTCCATCCTTGTTCTCAAAGAAATTCGGTCATACGTTGATCAGGCGTATGACTGAAAATCTATAGGTGCTTGGCAGACCCGTTTCCAACATCCAGTGAAAATATTTTGAAAAATAATTTTATTGAAAATATAGAAAATAGTTTTTGAAAATAGAGGGAATATCCTTGTTGAGAATGCTCTGGAAATCATCACCCCTATCCATGGTCGCAGTTACATCCTAGGTTACGTTGCATAGCAAAAGCCCATGTAACTGTAGGCACTCCGTGCCCTCGATTACGCCATGGAACCCACAACAGATCGTAGTTACATTCCAAGGTTATGTTGCCATCGCAGCAAAAGTCCACGTAACTGTAGGCATCGGCACCCTCGGTTTTCGCTGTCAAAAATAAAACTTCTCTACTCCTACATAGGTCGCAGCCTACCGATGTAAAATCAAACGCAGACTGTTGGCTCTCAGTGGCATACACGACCTTTGCTATGTTACCATAGGTCGCAGTCTACCGATATAAAATCAAACACAGACTGTTGGCTCTCAGCGGCACACACGACTTTCGCTATGGTCTGTAGTAGATCGCAGTGACATCGAGTTACACTGTCGTCACAGCATAACCCAAATGCCTCTGTAGGCATCAACACCCTCGACTTTTGCTACACACTACACGTAATCCTCAGAAACTAGTTTTTTTCGAACTCCTCACAGGATCAACTTTAGAATCCCCCCTTAGGGTTCAAGGCAGTACCAATCTATGGCACTCCTGAGAAGTTCATTTCAAGGGAGCGCCTTTTTCTCTAGAACCATTTTCAAAACACTTTATACTATATACATATAGCATCTTCCAAATCATACACCTAGTATGATTCTCATATAAAGCTCCTTTACACAAAATCGATTATCCCAAAATCGATAATTCTCAAACTAGGCTTTTAAAATTCCAAAGGTTCCCAAAACCTTTTTCCAAAATCCTCATAATACCCTTTATATATATATATAGATATATATAATCCTTGATAAAAAATCTTTGGATCATTTCAAACTTGTATAAAACCCTTTTTATACTTCAAATACTTTCAAAAATCTTTTCCTTCCGGCAATAGATTCAACAAGGGGAGATTTATCTTATATAACAAAGATATATAACTTTGTTTATTCAAAATCAAATATTCAAATTTGATTACTCTTTTTTTATAAAGTTGTTTCCATCTTACTTATCATCATAAAAATATCCAACTTTCACTTTTATCCATTGTATATTTCACAAAGTATACTTTCATTTCAGAAGAAATCATTTCACATTTCTTATTCACTAATTTCCAATATCGATTTCATTCAAAGCCGTACGATGTACACCTTTCATCCGTATGCTATACCAATCTGATCGCTCGGTCGACCACACAATTTCACTTCCGAACTAGTATCGCCCACCTGGCTTTCTAGTGCGGACACAGATTTGGTTTCTTGATCAGAAACCGTCATTCTCCTTCCTCAAATTTAAGATTTAATCTCAGTTTGAATCCATTTCAAACTTACCTTTATTTAATTTCAATTTGGTTGTATTTCTATCACCACTTAGTTCTCATTGTTTCTATTTAATTCCAATGATTTAACATCCAATTAACTTAATATTGGAAAAATTATTGCTTTATATATTGAAATATAAGCTTATATAAAATCGTTTAGAATCTTTATATAAGAAAATAACAAGTACGCTCTCATATATATACACTCAACTCATTCTAGGGTACCATTGACCCTATCCTTAATGAGTATCCCCCTCCAGAGCCAAGGTTGTCGCTTAACCTTCAGCTCTGATACCAACTGTAACGACCCGAAATTTTCAAACCTGTAAATTTCAGATAGTTAAGAAAGAAAGAAAAGATATAGATGAAGAAACAGGAAGGAACATAGATTCTCACATTTGCAGCGGATCAAAATATAATATCACATAAAATAACAGTTTACAAAGGAAAACTGTATCAGTCAATTACATTTTAATACATCAGAGTTATAACATTTATACAATCACTGGACAGTTAAATATAACTTGTCCTAGGAAAATAATAATATAACACAGCGGAAATACTCCATACGTTCCTGCTATCTAGCTCGTCTCCTGGGCTCCAAAACGTCCTTATTTGAAAATCTGTGATACTCGGTCTGACCCAAGCATTACATCAAAGTAACACCCGGGTCAGGCTGGAAACCAGCGTGAGTAAACCCATCTAACATGGAATATAAAGCATAAAACTTATTTAAACCTGGGGTAACTCGTGTAAATTTTCAAATTCACAATTAGTTATAGACATCACTAATTTCACACATAAATATCTAAGTACTAAAAAAATTAGATTAAATGGTCCAATTCACTTAAATCATTCCATTTCAGCCTATTGATTCCACATATCAAATCTATACATAATTATTATAGATTATAAATCGAAGTGGTTTCGGGTATTTACAAATACCCGACTCCGATCTCTTCGAATTCAATGCCATCTTAACCCACACTATTTAGAAGACTCAATTCAACCTTTAATCACAAGATGTCACTCTTTTACATGATAATTCATCATCGACAGATAACCATATAATCACTTCAAGACAAACATATCATATCTCAAACATTTCATATCAGAAATACCAACCAATCACTTATAAGAAAGATTAATTAGTCGCCCATTTCTAATTAAATCAAATCAATTTCTTTAATCACTTTTAATCTTGCTTATTTAACAATAATTAATCACAAACCTATTAATTAATCATCATCTTAATTAATCAGCCTAGATTAATTATCCTTTAATTACATTAAGTAATTAACCCTTAATTAATTACATCCGGTAATTATTCATTAATTACTTCACTAAGTAATTATACTTTTATAAATTTCATTAAGTAATTATACTTACCAAATTTCACAATTAATTATCCTTAATTAATTAATAAAATTAATTATCTTAAATTAATCACATTAATTAATCATTTGATAATCCTTAATTAATGATCTTTCATTAACTATATTCAATAACCAACCCTTTAATTACTTCTCTAAGTAATTAGCTTTAATTAATCATTTTTAGTTACAAATTAATTAATTCTTAATTAAAAATTAATTAATTTCTAATTACATAGTTAATTTCTAAATTTTAACTTAATTAATCTTTAATTACTTGATTAATTAATTCCTAATCATTAATTTACAATCCAAACTTATTTAATTAACGATTCTTAATTTCATATTAATTTTACCCTTAATTAATAATCTTAATCCAAATCATTAATTTAAAACCCTTAATAACTTAATTAATTAATCCAGATCATTAATTAATTAACTTATGAATTTAACCATTTAATTTACCTTAAAAATTCAATGAATTTAAAATCGTTAAATCTTAATTAACTTTAAGATAAAAACATTATTTTTTATAAGTGATTTAATTATCATTCTCAACACATTTGAAAACATTTACTTTCAAATTCACTTTTAAATTTCATTTCAAATTAAGATTCAAATTAAATACAATTTAACTTTAACAAATTAAACCAAGTTAAAATTCCTTTTAAAATCAAATGTTGTAAAACACTTACCTTTATAACAGAAATTTATATAAGAGTTTAAACCAAATCATTTAAATTCAAAATATTTAAAACATAGTTTATCTCTTAAACATTTAAACTTATTCAAACATTTTGATTTTTATAAACTTTATTTTCAAAACTAGGTTACAAAAGTAAATTTGGATCCATACCTCAAATCTGGTTCTAAACTTATTTAAAATTTGGTTTCAAATTTCAAAATTTTGTTTAAATTTAAATAGACAGGTTTTACACAAACCTGTAACAAATGCAAATGACCCGAGGCCAACATCAACTGCTTCGAGTCCAAAACTAAACCACTCCGAGCAAAACACAGGAACAACTCGAGAAAAACTCGAGTAAACTTTTCCTGCTTTAACCCAAATCTCACAAGAAAACAAAAGTGCACAGTGCACATGCTGTAATGACCCGCATATTTAACGATTATATATTTAAATGTTTTATTTAAATATAGCGTTGTTAGTTGGATTTTTGGGTCCGAAAAGCTACTTTTTGTAAACGGCCGAATTGGGGCTCGAAATCACCTCCATTGAGTCCAAAATGGCGTTTGCAATTTTTTTAAGTAAGCTTTGATATGTTTGGAGTAAGTCGAATTTTGCTATTAGCTAAGTGGGCTTTTGGGTTTGGGTACAACCAACTCATCCTATACCTCAACTCAGCCCCCTCTCCTCTCCACTCGCTCATTTCATTTCATAAAACTCAAGCACAACTGAAAATGGGGGAAGAGAATGGGAAATAGAAATTCCAAGCCCTAGTTTACTTTGCAAACTTGAATTCTTGCTCCAAAATCAAAGTGAAGCTATTGGTAAGCCTCCTCTTCATCTTCTCCAACTCTTTTCCTCTTTAATTTCAGAAAGTTTCCTAAACCTAATTTAGGAAATACTTGTTTTGATCTTAGATTGAAGCTAGTAGAGTTGAAGTGGAGAGTGGTTGGTCTTTTCTTTGCATTTGAGCTTCTCATCTTTGTTTCTGAGTTAAAATGTGAGATTTTTATCTCACATCTATGTCCAAACTATCTTTGATTGTTATGTATGAATTCCTAACACTTATTCTTGTGCAATTGCTTTTGGCTTGGATAGAATTGGTGAATATTCCAATTTTTGGTGTTTTGGAGTCAAATCTTTGAAAATCATAACTTTGATGTTTTGATCATGATTTTGGAGGTGTATTAAAGAGAAAATAGGGCTGGGTTGTCGACTGGCATAAATCCCTAGCGTCATTGCTCGTTCGATTGCATTTTGAAGGAGTTTTTCCTTCATTTGATAGGCTGAAGTACAGTCTCAAAGCTCAGTCAGTCGACTGACCTTTGAAGTCAGTCGACTGGCTGTAGCAAATGAGGGTTTCGTGGTTGGTTGTAGAGGCTAAGAACCTCAGTTTTCTACAATCAGTCGACTGACCCTCTGTAACCCGTCGACTGACTGCAGGAAATAGAATTTTCGTACTTCTGGTTCAGTCGACTGTTCTCAGAGAGCCAATTGACTGGCCTGCTTCAATTTTGCCTAATACGCCTATTTGCTTCTGATTCCAACTTTTGTCGATTCATGTTGATTCCAATTAGTGTTACCGCCTTTTAACTTTGATGATTCTTTTTTTTGTTGACTTCATCCACAGGTTTTTATAAAATGATCTCTTCAAATCGTATTAAAAGCTCGTTTCTCCAATTTATAAATTTCTATTTAAAACACACACAATTTCGCACTCCGAGCGAAGTGGGAGGAGAATTAAATGATTAGATAAAACGTGTGCTACGAACGTGTGCGTTCATCTTTTCAGTTAATGTAACGACCCTGGATTTTGGCCCTATTATTTTAATAAATATTTAATCTAATTAAATAAAATGTGAACTTAACATTTTAAAATGAATATGACTTTTGAAATACTGGCCATTTATTGGTAAGGATTTGTATTTTTGAAAGGAAAATTTGATTTGGGAATTTAAAATAAAATCTTTTGATAATATTTATCTTATATAATTAAATTAAAATGCTTACCTTGTTAACATCTAATGATTGAAATAAAATCAATATAAAATATAAATATTAAATATAAGTAAGTAAACTTATGAATATAATTTAAATATCAATAGTTAAAATACAAATGTAATAAATAAGAACAAGAATTGAGTGTTAGTGCATGCTTGCAACATAAACAGGAAAATTTAAGAACAAAGTATAGGATAAGATAAGCAGAAGTATATGTATATGTATATGGTGAATGCTAGAAGTAATACCAGATAAAACAAACATCTCTAAAACACATATCTTCATTTACAAGACCAAAGTATAAAATAAACCTGACCCAAACATATACATATGAACTATTTAAGCAAGGAGACAAAATGTTTTCATGCATAATATCTATGTTCATAAAATAAAAAGATAAAAGATAATATCTTCATTTACAAGCTTTATCTACCAGCAAAATGTATGGCTACATACAAATGTTTATACCAAGCAAACATGATGATAATTATGTAAACATATATTGAGACAAGCATTAAATTGTAGCCTACAATATATCATTTCAAGTATACATCAGGCCAAGCTTGTGCTAGAAGGAAATCTTCCCTGGTCAACTCTGACCAATTGTTTGTACCAGAAATTACCTATTCCCTGTAAACTTGGTTCTCTATATATCAATCCTTTTTTTCATTTCGTACATCAAACATAGCATTCCTGAAATAAGAGAACATTTAATCTTACTACAAAAGCTGAAGTAACAACTCAAGTTACAATTTACAACTCAACACAAACAAGAAGATTTAAAGGATCAGGCTGATAGTTTTTCAAATCCAGAAAGTTATTCTCCGTTCTCCTTTCAAAGATATGAGTAAACCTTTAACTAAAATGCTCATAGAACAAATGTTGTGTATATATATGTCCTTGATGATATGTAAGCTGCATATTTACATATAGATAAATTTCAGTGTATATATATGTGTGTGCCTGATTGTGTATGATTTGGGTGTGACTGTAAATTTTTGTGACAAATTCACAGTCCAACGCAAGTTAGGAAATTAAGAATCTACCTAACAGATCATTGTTATGAAATAAATCTTGAATAAAATATATTTGTTTAAACATCAACCTTGGTTTAGAATTTTATCCAGGTAAGTTAGGTTTGAACTTTCTCTGAAATCAAGCAATTTTGCTGCAAATTCTTAACATATGTTAAATTCGAGTATCATATTTCGTTGATTCATTTATATAATTTGAATATACTCTGAAAAACTAGATTTTTAAAACTAAAATCAAAATTTTTAGGATTGGGATTAGAGGGAAATTTCATGTTGAACCGAAATCAAGCCTTGGTCGAATTCAGGCGAACAAGGGGCTCGATGAGAACGAAATTCATGTTGAGGGTAGCTTATGGTCAGGAGGGATGGAATAAAACACTGCAAGATTTTTCTCTGACCTATAGCGGCTGGGCAAATCGAAGTTAGGGTTTAGGGTGGTGTTGACTTGGTTGAAGACGCAATGGTTTCACGACATGATATAGCGACCGGAGTTCAAGAAATTTTGCGGGGAGATAATCGTATTGTTGAGCGTTCGACAGGGATAGGCCGCATGCATGTAAGGTGTTGATTGACGCCATGATGGATCGATTTGTGGGATAGGATCGTCTTTTCTGGGTTCAGGAAGTGATGTAATTTGATCGATTTCCGATCAAACGAGTTGTTGGCTTGGGAGATGAGGCGATTAGGGTCGAGAAGTAAAGGGAAGCTCGTCGACATTGGTGCGGTGGCGAATTTATGGTTGTAAAGGGTGTACACAGACACGTGTGACACCGTGCATGATGGGACTAGGCAGCGATCGTTTGAATGGTTGCAGGTGTGAATTTGTGGATCGTGCGCGCGATGTGGGTGAGTGGTTCGCATTTTGGATAGATGCTGTTGCTATGTAGTTTGTTTTGGGTCGATGCTAGATGGAGTTGTGGGACGTTTCTTTTTTCTCCAAATCAGGAAGGAGCTGGGGACGATAAAGTTGGGAAGGGGGAGAGATTATTGGGTGGTCGTTGTTGGGCTTCGGCCCAGCTAAATTTAAAGTAAAATGAGACCTTAAAAAAATGTTAAATTTTAATCATTTACAGGTAAGTGAATAAAGAATTATGGTTTTAAGTTAATAAATTATTGATCTTAAATCCTAAGCTGTTTTAAATAAGAATTTTGATTGATTACTAACCAATTAATTAAGATGAATGAAATATCTTAGAATTTCTTTATAACTAAAGATTGAATAAATTGAGTAAGTTGATATAAATTAAGAGCAATTAATAATTAAATAAATTAAGCTTAATTACTTGGTAATTAAGAATAATTACCTAAAGAAGTAATTAGTGAAAATGAATGTAATTAAGATATAATTAAATAGGGATTGAGTGATTTATTAATTGAGTAATTAATTAACGTAATTTAGTTTAGGTTAATCTAATTAATTAATGATAATCACTTATTAGTTAATTGGATAATTACTTGGTGAAGTAATTAATGTATAATTACTAAATGTAATTAAGGATAGATAATTACTTATGGGAGTAATTAGTGGATAATTACTTATTACTTATGGGAGTAAATAAATGGAAGTGATTAAGGGCAATCACTTGATATTGTTAACTAAAGTATTAATTAATATAGTTGATTGAATGTTAATTAATTAAAGAGTTAATTAATTTATTGAGGGATTAAAGTTGATTAATTAAAAGAAAGGAATTAATTAAAGAAGTAATTAAGGGACATTAATTACTATAAATTAATGATGTAATTAAAGGTTGGTTGATTAAGATTAATCAATCGATAATAAGTGACTTATGAGAAGTTAATTAATATAAGTAATCAAGGATTCATGTAATTTAATATAGTAATGAATTTACG
Organism: Allium cepa; assembly: GCA_030765085.1. Classification (NCBI taxonomy): domain Eukaryota; kingdom Viridiplantae; phylum Streptophyta; class Magnoliopsida; order Asparagales; family Amaryllidaceae; genus Allium; species Allium cepa. Next base: position 34,993,791 of record CM060929.1, read on the forward strand.
AAGTAATTAAGATTGCTTATTGACTTTGGATAAGAATAATTAATATCGTGATAATTAATTAAAGATAATTACTTGAATGCAATTCCAGATAATTAATCCAGGGTGGTTAATCAAGATGAACAGTGAATGGATGATTGATTTATTGATTTGAAATTAATTAATGTTAAATGAAGAAATCTAGGTGGATAGGGTGGGTAATTCAATCAGGATTAATTTAATTCAATTTGTAAGTGATTCAGCTGTGCTTATAGATGATTGAATGGTAGTGGATGCTTTGAATGGGTTGATATCCCTGATATGAAATGTTGTGTATTTAATTTGGACAACTTGGGTTAGGATGACATGAGTTTTCGAAGAGACCGGGGTCGGGTATTGGGTAAACACTCGAAACCACTTCGATTTTTTTATAGATGGGCATGTGAAATCTATAGACTGGAATGAAGTGTCTTTAAAGGAATTGGACGATTTTATTTCTAAGTTTGGTACTTAGAAATTGATGTGTGGAATAAGTATTGTCTATGGAAAATTGTGGCTTTGCGAAGTGATATAAGTTATCCCGGGTTTATATGAGTTGTATACTTTGTATTCCATGTTGGATGGGTTTACTCACACTGGTTTCCAGCCTGACCCGGGTGTTACTTTGGTGTAATGCTCGGGTCAGACCGAGTATTACAGATTTTCAGGTAGGGGCGTTCTGGAGCTCAAGAGGAGAGCTGGATGGCATAGCGTATAGAGCATTTCCGCTGTATTCATATTATTGTTAATCTGAGACATGATAATTGTATATATATTTAGTGTTAGTATATATGTGTAACTCTGATGTATATTAAATGTAATCAATAGATGTAGTATTTTTCTGTAAACTGTTATTTATTATTATATTTTATCCACTGCGAATGTGAGTTGTTGATGTTTCTTTTTTTCTTCTTCTTCTATCTCTTTCTTCGTTTTCATAACTATCTGGGATTTTTGGGTTCGAAAATTTCGGGTCGTTACATTTGGTATTAGAGCTGAAAGGTTAAGCGAGAACCTTGGCTCTGGTGGGGATTACTCATTTAATAGAGTCTGTAGTACTCTAGAATGAGTTGAGTGTATATATACGAGCGCGTACTTGTTATTTTCTTATATAAAGGTTTTAAATGATTTTATACAAAAGTATGTTTTGATATATAAAGCAATATTTCCTTCTAATAAATATTTAGGTGATTGGTTGTTAAATTATTAAAATTTAATTTAGAAGTAATATAATACAACCAAATTGAAGTCTTGGATTGGAATTAAATTAAGTAGAAATAGAAATACAACCAAATTAAAATCTAATTGATTGAAGATGAAATTCTAAATCTGGTTCCAGAATTTGCAAAATTTTGTTTCAAAATAATAATAATAAGTATTATTTAGGTAACTAGGACTTGTTGCAAACAATGGGTTGTTTGAAAATTTGATTTGAATTTAAAACCAAAGGTGGTTTAAAATTTTAAAACATGGCTGGGAGGGCCAAGAAATAAATATGTATATATGTATGGATATACATGATATCAAAGATAATTTTAAATAAACTCTAAGGTATTGAGTTTTGATTTTCCCTGAAGTGTGATGTAAAAACTCAAAGTAATATAAGTTTTGAACTTATAAGAGGGAAAGAATTTTGAAATTTGAAGCGGAAATTCAAATTGAGTAAGGTTGATTGGATTAAGTAAATTGAAATTTAACTTTGGGAAAGTTAAATAAGTGTAGAACAAGCAACATGAATTGGAAATTTCAAGGTGAAATTGGAATTTAACTTGGAAAGTTAAATGGTTGATTTGAATTTGGAATTTGTGAGATCTCAAAACGGGTTTGAGATTTAAAAATTGAAAATGGATGGACGTCTTAAAATAAATTGGATGATATCATCCTATTGTTGTTGAAAATCTTTAAATTGTGAATTGGGTTGGTTTAAATGAATAAGAAATGAAGTGTGGTGATATATCCATTATTGAGATAAAGGGAAGTTAAGCTTTCATTTAAAATTAAGGGTATGGAATTACTTTGAATTAAAAATTTGAGTAATTGAATTTGTAAATTAAACTTGTTTCAAACTAGAAGATTAAATTTGGTAATAAATTAAATTTTAAAAATAAATTGTGTTGAACTCTTATTTGAACCTTGAAATACATAAGTAAAGATAATTTAAAATGAAAATTCTAGAATTTCAGCTCAGAAATTAAATTGATTAAAAGCTTATGATAAAGGTTAACTTGGTTTAAAGTGTTAAACCAACCTCAGAGAATTTAACTCGAATTTATATAATTCGAGATAGTTTAAATTTGAGATTGAAATTGAATTTGTCCAAATTGAATCTGACTTGAATTAATTGGATTTGAGATTGAAAATGTACAAGTTTAAATTTTTAAATGGCAAATTTGGATTGGATTAAATTGGAATAATTTGAAATTATAATTAAAGTTGAAAAGGATTAAAATCAATTGGAATTTGATTTAAATTTGGAAAGAAATTGAGGTTGATTCAATTTGAATTGGGCGTTTCACCCATTTCAGTGGAAATTGAAGTTATTTAAATTGGGATTGGAAGTGGGGAAAGTGAACAGTTTTGACTCTGGGCTATTTTCAATATAAATTATTTTAATATAAACTTACTTTCCAAGCTATTTAATACATATAACCTTTTTTTTTTAAAGTCAAATTATTTTGTACTTGTTTTGCAATTATTTTTGAAACTGTTTAACAATTTTTCAACTGTTTTATAAACTAATTACTATTTTTAACTACTAATTATTATTTTATAACTATTTTGCAATTATCTAAAAAATTTGAAATTATTTAACTATTTTTCAACTATTTTATAATTAGTTAACTATTTTACAGCTATTTTGCAAACTAATAATTATTTTTTTCAACTATTTATCTATTTTTAAAATTTTCAAGCTATTTTCTAAATATACACTGGTCGGAGTTTAAACTGTTATTGATTTAAATACCCAATTGAGATAAGGATTGAAGTGATTATCCAATGGAATTGAGGCAATTGTAAATAAGTGAATGTAAATTTAAGTGAATGTGAATAGAAAGAGAAATTGATTTGGCTAAAAAATCAATGAAGTTCAATACGTTGGATGTACGTATATTATTCTATTCGCGTAATGGTTTGATCTAGATTCGAACACAGAATTTCGAGATAATTATATCGATCCAAGTTGGGAATTTTCACTCGATTTTCGACGGCGAGCCTGGATATGGGTTGTTGATTGATTCTGGTTGTTCTCTATCATAGTTACAACTATGCAAGGAGAATGACGGTTTCTGATCAAAAAACCAGATCTGTGTCCGCACTAGGAAGTCGGGTGGACGATACTAGTTCGGAAGTGAAATTGTGTGATCGAGTGAGCGATCAGGTTGGTATAGCGTACAGATGATATGTGTACCTCGTACAGATTTGAATGGGATTGATATTGAAAGAGTAATCAACTTTGATTATTTGATCTTGAATAAACAAAGTTATATATCTTTATTATATCAGATAAATCTCCCCTTGTTGAATTTATTGCTGGAAAAAAAAATGTTTTTGAAATGTTTGAAGTATAAAAGGAGTTTTATACGAGATTGAAATGATCCAAAGTTTTTTTTAAAAAAAAATTATATGTATCTGAATGTATATATAAAGGATCTTATGAGGATTTTGAAAAAGGTTTTGGGGACCTTTGGATTTGGAAAGGCTTTTGATTTTTCGATAAAATCAATATTGGATTTTTGTAAAGCCTAGTTTGAGAATTATCGATTTTCGGATAATCGATTTTGTGTAAAGGAGCTTTGTATGAGATCGTACTTGGTGTATGATCTGAAAGATACTATATATGTATAGTATAAAGTGTTTTGATGATGGCTTTGGGGAAAAAGGCGCTCCCTTGAAATGAACTTCTCAGGAGTGCCACTGGGTGGTGCTGCCTTGAGCCTCAAGGGGGGTTCTAAAGTTGATCCTGTGAGGAGTCCGGAAAAAACTAGTTCCTGAGGATTATGAGTAATGTATACCATAGCGAAAGTCGTGTGTGCCGCTGAGAGCCAACAGTCTATGTTTGATTTTATATCGGTAGACTGCGACCTATGGTATAACATAGCGAAAGTCGTGTGTGCCGCTGAGAGCCAACAGTCTGCGTTTGATTTTATATCGGCAGACTGTGACCTATGTAGGAGTGGAGAGGTTTCATTTCGACAGCGAAAATCAGAGGCCGCAGAGAGCCTGCACTTACATGGACTTTTGCTGTGACGGCAATGTAACCCTGGATGTAATTGTGATCTGTTGTGTGGGATCCATGGCGTAATCGAGAGGCCGCGGAGAGCCTGTAGTTACATGGACTTTTGCTGCGATGGCAACGTAACCCTGGATGAAACTGTGATCATGAATGGGGGTGATAATTTCCAGAGCATTCTCACCAAAGATATTTCCTCTATTTTCAAAAACTGTTTTCTACATTTTCAATAAAATTATTTTACAAGAATTTTCACTGGATGTTGAAATGGGTCTGCCAAGCGCTTATAGATTTTCAGTCATACGCCTGATCAACGTATGACCGAATTTCTGTGAGAACGAGGGTGGACTTGTCAAAACATCGAGTTATAAAAGTATTTTTATAAAAACTATTTTAGAAATATTATATAGAATTTTAAAGTAGTTTAAAAAAGATTAAAGAAAATTTATCTGATTTTAAGCATTTTAATAAATCTGGCTTCGTACCTTTTCGAGGACGAAAAGATTCAAAGGGGGGAGGAATGTAACGACCCTGGATTTTGGCCCTATTATTTTAATAAATATTTAATCTAATTAAATAAAATGTGAACTTAACATTTTAAAATGAATATGACTTTTGAAATACTGGCCATTTATTGGTAAGGATTTGTATTTTTGAAAGGAAAATTTGATTTGGGAATTTAAAATAAAATCATTTAATAATATTTATCTTATATAATTAAATTAAAATGCTTACCTTGTTAACATCTAATGATTGAAATAAAATCAATATAAAATATAAATATTAAATATAAGTAAGTAAACTTCTGAATATAATTTAAATATCAATAGTTAAAATACAAATGTAATAAATAAGAACAAGAATTTAGTGTTAGTGCATGCTTGCAACATAAACAGGAAAATTTAAGAACAAAGTATAGGATAAGATAAGCAGAAGTATATGTATATGTATATGGTGAATGCTAGAAGTAATACCAGATAAAACAAACATCTCTAAAACACATATCTTCATTTACAAGACCAAAGTATAAAATAAACCTGACCCAAACATATACATATGAACTATTTAAGCAAGGAGACAAAATGTTTTCATGCATAATATCTATGTTCATAAAATAAAAAGATAAAAGATAATATCTTCATTTACAAGCTTTATCTACCAGCAAAATGTATGGCTACATACAAATGTTTATACCAAGCAAACATGATGATAATTATGTAAACATATATTGAGACAAGCATTAAATTGTAGCCTACAATATATCATTTCAAGTATACATCAGTCCAAGCTTGTGCTAGAAGGAAATCTTCCCTGGTCAAAGAAGGAGGCTAGAAAATATATCTCTGACCAATTGTTTGTACTAGAAATTACCTATTCCCTGTAAACTTGGTTCTCTATATATCAATCCTTTTTTTTCATTTCGTACATCAAACATAGCATTCCTGAAATAAGAGAACATTTAATCTTACTACAAAAGCTGAAGTAACAACTCAAGTTACAATTTACAACACAACACAAACAAGAAGACTTAAAGGATCAGGCTGATAGTTTTTCAAATCCAGAAAGTTATTCTCCGTTCTCCTTTCAAAGATGTGAGTAAACCTTTAATTAAAATGCTCATAGAACAAATGTTGTGTATATATATGTCCTTGATGATATGTAAGCTGCATATTTACATATAGATAAATTTCAGTGTATATATATGTGTGTGCCTGATTGTGTATGATTTGGGTGTGACTGTAAATTTTTGTGACAAATTCACAGTCCAACGCAAGTTAGGAAATTAAGAATCTACCTAACAGATCATTGCTATGAAATAAATCTTGAATAAAACATATTTGTTTAAACATCAACCTTGGTTTAGAATTTTATCCAGGTAAGTTAGGTTTGAACTTTCTCTGAAATCAAGCAATTTAGCTGCAAATTCTTAACATATGTTAAATTCGAGTATCATATTTCGTTGATTCATTTATATAATTTGAATATACTCTGAGAAACTAGATTTTTAAAACCAAAATCAAAAATTTTAGGATTGGGATTAGAGGGAAATTTCATGTTGAACCGAAATCAAGCCTTGGTCGAATTCAGGCGAACAAGGGGCGATGAGAACGAAATTCATGTTGAGGGTAGCTTATGGTCAGGAGGGATGGAATAAAATACTGCAAGATTTTTCTCTGACCTATAGCGGCTGGGCAAATCGAAGTTAGGGTTTAGGGTTGTGTTGACTTGGTTGAAGACGCAATGGTTTCACAACATGATATAGCGACCGGAGTTCAAGAAATTTTGCAGGGAGACAATCGTATCGTTGAGCGTTCGACAGGGATAGGCCACATGCATGTAAGGTGTTGATTGACGCCGTGGTGGATCGATTTGTGGGATAGGATCGTTTAGTCTGGGTTCAGGAAGTGATGTAATTTGATCGATTTCCGATCAAACGAGTTGCTGGCTTGGGAGATGAGGTGATCAGGGTCGAGAAGTAAAGGGAAGCTCGTCGACATTGGTGCGGCGGAGAATTTATGGTTGGCAAGGGTGTACACGGACACGTGTGACACCGTCCATGATGGGACTAGGCAGCGATCGTTTGAATGGTTGCGGGTGTGAATTTGTGGATCGTGCGTGCGATGTGGGTGAGTGGTTCGCATTTTGGATAGATGCTGGATGATGTTGCTATGTAGTTTGTTTTGGGTCGATGCTAGATGGAGTTGTGGGACGTTTCTTTTTGCTCCAAATCAGGAAGGAGCCGGGGACGATAAAGTTGGGAAGGGGGAGAGATTATTGGGTGGTCGTTGTTGGGCTTTGGCCCAGCTAAATTTAAAGTAAAATGAGACCTTAAAAAAATGTTAAATTTTAATCATTTACAGGTAAGTGAATAAAGAATTATGGTTTTAAGTTAATAAATTATTGATCTTAAATCCTAAGCTGTTTTAAATAAGAATTTTGATTGATTACTAACCAATTAATTAAGATGAATGAAATATCGTAGAATTTCTTTATAATTAAAGATTGAATAAATTAAGTAAGTTGATATAAATTAAGAGTAATTAATAATTAAATAAATTAAGCTTAATTACTTGGTAATTAAGAATAATTACCTAAAGAAGTAATTAGTGAAAATGAATGTAATTAAGAGATAATTAAATAGGGATTGAGTGATTTATTAATTGAGTAATTAATTAACGTAATTTAGTTTAGGTTAATCTAATTAATTAATGATAATCACTTATTAGTTAATTGGATAATTACTTGGTGAAGTAATTAATGTATAATTACTAAATGTAATTAAGGATAGATAATTACTTATGGGAGTAATTAGTGGATAATTACTTATTACTTATGGGAGTAAATAAATGGAAGTGATTAAGGGCAATCACTTGATATTGTTAACTAAAGTATTAATTAATATAGTTGATTGAATGTTAATTAATTAAAGAGTTAATTAATTTATTGAGGGATTAAAGTTGATTAATTAAAAGAAAGGAATTAATTAAAGAAGTAATTAAGGGACATTAATTACTATAAATTAATGATGTAATTAAAGGTTGGTTGATTAAGATTAATCAATCGATAATAAGTGACTTATGAGAAGTTAATGAATATAAGTAATCAAGGATTCATGTAATTTAATATAGTAATGAATTTACGAAGTAATTAAGATTGCTTATTGACTTTGGATAAGAATAATTAATATCGTGATAATTAATTAAAGATAATTACTTGAATGCAATTCCAGATAATTAATCCACGGTGGTTAACCAAGATGAACAATGAAAGGATGATTGATTTATTGATTTGAAATTAATTAATGTTAAATGAAGATATCTAGGTGGATAGGGTGGGTAATTCAATCAGGATTAATTTAATTCAATTTGTAAGTGATTCAGCTGTGCTTATGGATGATTGAATGGTAGTGGATGCTTTGAATGGGTTGATATCCCTGATATGAAATGTTGTGTATTTAATTTGGACAACTTGGGTTAGGATGACATGAGTTTTCGAAGAGACCGGGGTCGGGTATTGGGTAAATACTCGAAACCACTTCGAATTTTTTTTTGTAGATGGGCATGTGAAATCTATAGACTGGAATGAAGTGTCTTTAAAGGAATTGGACGATTTTATTTCTAAGTTTGGTACTTAGAAATTGATGTGTGGAATAAGTATTGTCTATGGAAAATTGTGGCTTTGCGAAGTGATATACTTTATCCCGGGTTTATATGAGTTGTATACTTTGTATTCCATGTTGGATGGGTTTACTCACGCTGGTTTCCAGCCTGACTCGGGTGTTACTTTGGTGTAATGCTCGGGTCAGACCGAGTATTACAGATTTTCAGGTAGGGGCGTTCTGGAGCTCAAGAGGAGAGCTGGATGGCATAGCGTATAGAGCATTTCCGCTGTATTCATATTATTGTTAATCTAAGACATGATAATTGTATATATATTTAGTGTTAGTATATATGTGTAACTCTGATGTATATTAAATGTAATCAACAGATATAGTATTTTTCTGTAAACTGTTATTTATTATTATATTTTACCCACTGCGAATGTGAGTTGTTGATGTTTCTGTTTTTCTTCTTCTTCTGTCTCTTTCTTCGTTTTCATAACTATCTGGGATTTTTGGGTTCGAAAATTTCGGGTCGTTACAGTTAATTCATTATCTATTCGTTTATATATCATACGCTCACATAACAACTCCAGTCACTATGGAAATTGGAATCCGATAATACAATATTACGGATCCAATGGAACTGGTTTCGTCGAATTCCGAGACCGTGCCTCGGAAAGCTATTTTAAACTCAATTTAAACGATATAAAATTTCAAAACTAAACAAATCACTGTTAAATTTAATTTTACAACTTCTATTATCTTCAATGTTAATATAAATTTTACGAACCTTCAAATTATTTTTAACAAGCTTAAAATTCCAGATTCAATATTTTACTCAGCTTCAAATTGTTTAATTCAATAATTCAATAATTTAGTTATCAAATAAATTGTAATATTCGTTATTCAAGTTAAAGTTGCCCTATTGAATACTTAAAATCAATTAAATATTCCGATTTTAAAGGCTTGAAAATTACGGGTCTTCACATAATCTATTCGTTTGAACGTTTTGACATTTGGTCTGGTGTACCGATGAGATGAGGTAAACTTTGTACTGCTTTGAGTGTGAAATTGACTGATGGACAGTAAACCGTTTAGTGCGAACGGGTGGTTATGGGACTCATGTTATCACTTTCTGGGTTCCTTTTCGAGAGTTGTGACACATTCTGCCAGTTAGTGGTGTCCAGTACTGGTCTTTCGGACCTCCACCACTACGGTTTGTCGCCTTTGGGATAGTGTCTTCGGACTGTCTCCTTCAGGTTTGTTGCCTTCGGGTATGTTGCCTTCGAGTATGTTGCCTTCGGGTTTGTACCTTCGGGTTTGTGCCTTCGGGTTTGTGCCCTATGGTATCGCTTTTGGAGTTGGTCATTCGTCACCGCTCGAGTGATATTGGGTTTGGAGTCTTCGGGCTCATGGATCCTTGTTTATACAGTACAAAGCAGGTGCAAAATTTTCTGATGTTTCATTGATATGTATATTCCCTAGGTATCGCCCTTTGGTGTTGGTCTTTTCGAGCCGCACAATATAGTGATTACCTTGTGGAACTTGTGTTACCTTCATTAGTATTTGTTATTTTCCTTTTTGGCTTGTTTGGGATATTCATATCCTTTGTTTATTTGAGTTGCCATTGATATGAGGCTTGTTCTATTATGATTCATCTTTTGTTAGATGATTGTGTTATCTCTTTTAGAGATATTTGTTATACTTTATGACCTTGCATGTTATTGTTGTTTAGTTTATCTAACTGGTTTGTTTAGCTACACTGACCCGTGTATTTATACTCGGGTCAGACCGAGATGTTTCAGGTTACGTGCTTTTGGACTTAGCCTATTTTGCTTCCGAATGGACTACTTCGCTAGCTTCTTTTTGTTATAGCTTTTGTGTAGTCCCTTTTTGTTGTAACTCTGATATGTATTCTTTTGACTCGTCTGTATATTATGGTTTGCTATACCACTTGACATGTATCAGTTTGTATACTCTGTTGTGTATCTGTATATGTATATGATGATCTACTGTTCTGTGATGTATATTACATGTGAGTTTTTATATTCTATTCTGATAGATCCTCCAACCACCTATGGTTTTGTTTTAAGTATTCATTGGATATGTCGATCTGCTTGGTATGAAAATTGTCCATGTATTCAATAGATAGTTAGAGCAAGGCATAGATGGTCGCTCCTAACCAGCCTTATTCTCCGTGTTAGTTGACGGCATTACCCCGCAGTGTCCTTGGCTAGCATGGGTATAGAGGTGGGGAGTCACAGCTTGGTATCAGAGCAAGATTCAGAAAAAAATATGATAAACACAGAATGGAAGCACATATTTCGGTACATCAAAGTGTATAGGTGTTACAAATATTTGAACCATCGTGCCTTTATATTCCTTTTGTGCCTTGGTGGTCGATAGAATGTGGGAATACGTCTAGGAATGCATTTTGTTCCATAGTATTCCACATTTGAATTAATGACATCTACCTTATGAGTAATCTTGTTCTTATCCTACTTTCAGCGTATGGCTGGAAGAGGTAGGGGACGACGTTCTGATGTTGGGAAATCCAGTGGCTCACATCCGGATGGCGTTTATATGTCTGCTGATCAGTTTTTGGAATTGTTTAGGAGCACTTAGCCTCCAGTTCCTCCTCGAGTATCTCCACCTCGCAAGTCTGCCTTTGCACGTCTGTGCAGTGATTTTCTCATCTTAGGGGAAAGCCGTTTAAAGGCTCCGAGTTTGTTCTTGAAGTCCAAGCTTGGCTTCGCACGTGCGAGCGTATCTTCTCTCGCATGGATCTTTCTAATCATGATAGAGTTCTTGTAACTTCTAACTTATTACAAGAGCGTGCCCTTGATTGGTATGAGCTTCTTATAGCCGAAATTGATGAGTCTATTCTTTCTTAGACTCGGTTTCGGGGACGATTCGAACTTAAGTTCGTTCCTGAATCTGAAAAAGTTTTATTGACCCGTCGCTTCCTTGAGTTGAAGCAAGGGATGTCTTCTGTTTCTGAGTATGTTGCATCGTTCGAGGCTTTATCTAAGTATGATCTGGAATTTATTAGCACTTCTTATAAGAAGAATCTGAAGTTTGTCTCTGGTCTTAAGAAATATCTTAAGAAGTCTTTGTTGCTCCATCTTAAGCTCTCTTTTGAGGAGTTGGTTGATTCGGCACTTCATCTCGAAACCATCGAGAAGGAGTGTGATAGTGGTGAGGATGTTGAGGTTTCCAAGAACCCCAACAAGAAGCAGTTTTCATTTTAGAAATCCAAATCTTTTCCTTCCAAAAAGAAGAAGACTGGTGGTTCTAGCTCTCAGACTCAATCTGTTGGAACACCTTTCATTCAGAAGTGTTTCAATTGTGGTTCTCCTGATCATATGATTCGAGCTTGTCCTAAGCCTCTCTTCTGTCGCTATTACAAGAAGGAAGGTCATCATGTTTCCACCTGCCCTACTGTTCCTGCTAGTGTCAAGTCTAGCAAGCTTTATACTGCTAGGGATTCTGAAGGTTCTTCTCAACCCAAAGGTATATCTCCATCTATTTTGGCAGGTTCTATTTTATTTCATGACCATAGTATTTGAGTTCTTTTTGATACGGGTGCTTCACATTCTTTCGCATCAAAAAAGCTCATAGATGATTTATCTTTGGATGTTTCTTGTTTGGTTACTTCTTTAAGGATTGTGAATCCTATTGGGGGATCCATGACCCTTAGCATGCTTTGTGATGATGTTGAGATTGTTTTATGTGGCTTTTCCTTTTATGCGAATCTGCATGTTATTTCTTGTATGGGATTTGATATGATTTTGGGAATGGACTGGCTAGTGAGATACGATGCCAGGATTAATTGTTCTAAGAGGATTTTATATCTTCGACATCTAGATTCATTTACTCAGCTATCACTTGTTCTTTGGTACGTGGATAATTCCGAAATGTCTTTATATTCTCTTGATTCTCGAGATGATGATGATATATCCCGTATTCCTATTGCTTGTGACTTTTCTGATGTTTTCGAGCCTATTTCGGATTTTCGACCCAAGCGGGCAATTGAGTTCCGCATTGATCTCATTTCAGGCGCGCAGCCAGTTAGTCGTCCTCCCACGAGGATGTCTACAAAGGAAAATGAGGAGCTCAAGAAGCATCTTTTAGAGCTTGAGTCCAAGCAGTTGATTCAGTTCAGTTTATCTCCGTGGGGATCCGCGGTCATCTTCGTGAAGAAGTCCGATGGAACTCTTAGGCTTTGCATTGACTATCGCAAGCTTAACGAGTTAACTATCAAAAATAGGTATCCATTGCCTAGGATTGATGATATGTTCGATTTATTAAGTGGTGCTAAGGTCTTTTCTCAGCTCGACCTTGCCATAGGTTTTCATCAGTTACAAGTCGTAAATGATAGCATACCTCTTACCGCTTTCCGCACTCGTTATGGTTCTTTTGAGTGGCTCGTTATGCCGTTCGGTTTGACGAACGCTCCTGCTTTCTTTGTCGATCTCATGAATCGAGTATTCCGAGAATATCTCGATAAGTTCGTCCTTGTGTTTATTGATGACATCCTTATTTATTCTAATTCTGAAGCTGAACATGCTGATCACTTGAGAATTGTCTTGAGTACTCTCCGTCATCATCAGCTTAGAGCCAAATTATCCAAGTGCCATTTTTGGGAGAATAAGGTTAAGTTCTTAGGCCATGTTGTATCTTCCAACGGCATTTCAGCCGATCCCTCAAAGATCGAAGCAATCCAGGATTGGAAGAGGCTTGAGAATGTGCATGAGATTCATAGTTTCCTTGGATTGGCGGGTTATTACCGTCGTTTCATTAAGGATTTTTCCTTTGTTGTGTTTGCTCTCACCAGCCTTACTCGGAAAAGCATTCGTTATATTTGGTCCGACAAGTGTTAAGCTTCCTTTCAGACATTAAAGGAACTTCTCACTAATGCTCCTATTCTTGTGGTTCCCGAAGGGAATCATGATCTTGTTGTCTACATTGATGCTTGTGGTAGTGGTCTCGGTGCTGTTCTTATGCAGAAGGATTGGGTAGTTGCTTATGCTTCTAGGCAACTGCATCCGAATGAAGTTCGCTATGCCACACATGATCTTGAGTTAGCTGCCATTGTCTTTGCCTTGAAGATTTGGCAACACTATTTATTGGGCGAGCACTTCATTCTCTATACCGATCATAAATCCTTGAAGTATTTGTTCACTCAGAAGGAACTCAATATGAGACAACAGCATTGGCTCGAGTTTCTTGCTTCCTATGACTTTGATATCCAGTATACCCCTAGAAAGGGAAATCGTGTTGCTGATGCGCTTAGTCGCAAACATTCGGCTGTTGTTTCTACGGTTCTTGTTGAATGGGATATTCTTAGGACTCTATCTTTTTGTGAAATTCGCGATCGAGCTTCATCATCTGATTCTCCTATTCTATTATTTACTTTGGGAGCTCGACCCATTTTATTGGATCGTATTGCCGATGCTCAGCGGCATGATCCTGATTTGTTGCATCTTATTCTGCTTTGTGAGTCTGGATACTGTGATGAGGCGTTGCGAGATTTTAGCATTGATTCTCATGGGTGTCTTCGTAAGAAGAAACGTCTTTTTGTGCCTTCTGATTTTGCACTTAGGCATGACATTCTTGATGACTGTCACCGTTCTAAGTATACCATTCTTCTTGGTAGTAGTAAGATGTATGCCGATATGCGTCGCCTTTATTATTGGGAAGGCATGAAGTGCGATGTGGCGAGTTATGTGAATAATTGCATAACTAGTCGGCGTATTAAGGCCGAACATCAGCGTCCTTCAGGTCTTCTTCAGCATCTAGAGATTCCATTGTGGAAATGAGATAAGAATTCTATGGATTTCATTGACGGCCTACCTCGTTCGAGGTCGGGCCATTCTAGCATCTGGGTTCTTGTTGATCGCCTCACCAAGTCTGCTCATTTTATTCCTATTAAGTCTAATAGGATTGCTTCGCATTTGTCTAAGTGGTATGTCAAGGAAATCTTGAGACTTCACGGTGTTCCTAGTTCTATTGTGAGTGCCTGTGATCCTTTATTCACGAGTCATTTTTGGCAGAGTCTTCAGCAAGCTTTGGGAACAAAGCTTAATTTTAGCACAGCTTATCATCCACAGTTTGACGGACAGACTGAATGGGTGAATCGTATCTTGGATGATCTCCTCTGTATTTGTATTTTTGATTTCGTGGTAGTTGGTAGGATCACCTACCTCTTGTAGAGTTCTCCTATAATAATAGTTTTCATTCCAGTATCGGTATGGCTCCTTTCGAAGCCTTATACAGAAGGCCATGTCGATCACCTTCTTGTTGGTTGGAATCTGGGGAGAAGCTTATTCTTGGCCCAGATTTTGTTCGTGGTTCTTCTAAGAAGATTGAATTGATTCGTTTGAGAATGAAAGAGGCACAGAGCCGCCAGAAATCCTACGCGGACAACCGTACGAAGCCTCTCGAATTCTCGATTGGTGATCTCGTCTTTATTTGTGTTTCTCCTCTAAAAGGGGTGATGCGCTTTAGTACAACTGGGAAATTGGCTCCTCGATTTATAGGACCATTTTCTATTACTGAACGTATTGGCCCTGTGGCTTATAGTGTTTCACTTCCTGCTCATTTATCTGCCATTCACGACGTGTTTCACGTCTCTCAACTTCGAAAGTGTCTTCGGGAGTCGGATTATGTTATCGATTCTCCTGATTTGCTAGAGCTTGAGGTCTCACCGGACTTATCTATTGTGCAGCAGCTTATTCGTGTGCTTGCCACGGAGGTGCGACGCCTTCGAAACAAGGATGTGCCGCTCATTAAAGTTCAATGGTCCTCTAATCCCAATGACTGTAATTGGGAAACCAGAGAGTTTATCGAGAGATCCTATCCAAGTTTTCTATCTTTGCTTTGCAACGGTGGGAATATCTTTTCATCTCAAGCTTATTTCCATTTCTTTTTGGGAATTGTTGTAAGTAGTTGTTACAACTATCGTCTCTAGGAATTGCGTGAATGCAATTTTGTAAGGAGGGGAGATCTATAACAACCTGCATATTTAACGATTATATATTTAATGTTTTATTTGAATATAGCGTCGTTAGTCGGATTTTTGGGTCCGAAAAGCTACTTTTTGCAAACAGCCGAATTGGGACTTGAAACCACCTTCATTGAGTCCAAAATGGCATTTGCGATCTTTTAAAGTATAATCTTTGATATGTTTGGAGTAAGTCGAATTTTGCTATTAGCTAAGTGGGCTTTTTGGGTTTGGGTCCAACCAACTCATCCTATACCTCAACTCAGCACCCTCTCCTCTCCACTCACTCATTTCATTTCATAAAACTCAAGCACAACTGAAAATGGGGGAAGAGAATGGAAAATAGAAATTCCAAGCCCTAGTTTATTTTGCAAACTTGAATTCTTGCTCCAAAATCAAAGTGAAGCTATTGGTAAGCCTCCTCTTCATCTTCTCCAACTCTTTTCCTCTTTAATTTCAGAAAGTTTCCTAAACTTAATTTAGGAAATACTTGTTTTGATCTTAGATTGAAGCTAGTAGAGTTGAAGTGGAGAGTGGTTGGTCTTTTCTTTGCATTTGAGCTTCTCATCTTTGTTTGTGAGTTAAAAGGTGAGATTTTTATCTCACATCTATGTCCAAACTATCTTTGATTGTTAGGTATGAATTCCTAACACTTATTCTTGTGCAATTTCTTTTGGCTTTGATTGAATTGGTGAATATTCCAATTTTTGGTGTTTTGGAGTCAAATCTTTGAAAATCATAACTTTGATGTTTGATCATGATTTTGGAGGTGTATTAAAGAGCAAATAGGGCTAGGTTGTCAATTGGCATAAATCCCTAGCGTCATTGCTCGTTCGATTGCATTTTGAAGGAGTTTTTCCTTCATTTGATAGGCTGAAGTACAGTACAAAGCTCAGTCAGTCGACTGACCTTTGAAGTCAGCCGACTGGCTGTAGCAAATGAGGGTTTCGTGGTTGGTTGCAGTCGCTAGGAGCCTCAGTTTTCTGCAATTAGTCGACTGACCCTCTGTAACCAGTCGACTGACTACAGGAAATGGAATTTCCATGCTTCTGGTTCAGTCGACTGTTCTCAGAGAGCCAGTCGACTGACCTGCTTCAATTTTGCCTAGTATGCCTATTTGCTTGTGATTCCAACTTTTATCGATTCATGTTGATTCCAATTAGTGTTACCGCCTTTTTACTTTTTCTGCTGTTGACTTCATCCACGGGTTTTTATAAAATGATCTCTTCAAATCGTATTAAAAGCTCGTTTCTCCAATTTATAAATTTTTATTTAAAACACATACAATTTCGCACTCCGAGCGAAGTGGGAGGAGAATTAAATGATTAGATAAAACGCGAGCTATGAACACGTGCGTTCAACTTTTCAGTTAATTCCTAATCTGTAACAGCCCGTAAATCCGTACCCCTTGAATCAACACTATTCAACAACAATCAACTCCAGTTGTACAGAAATACGAACCATTTGGGTTAAAGAAGAAGAGGTAGAAGAAGAAAATAGAAATCAATATCAGAATCTAACCATCGCAGTGGAATAAAATATAATAGATAGTAAATGATCTTTACTCAATCAAATATATCAAATATATCTGTTTATATATTACATCATCATAGTACATCAATCAACAGCTCAACAACAACATACAAATGGATACACAGCAACTCAATCACAACGGAATATATATATATAAACAAGTATGGAAGTATGTATCGTCATCCTGCCCGCCTCTTGAGCTCCACAGCATCATATTCTATACCCCATAATGCTCGGTCTGACCCGAGCATTACAGTTAAATAACACCCGAGTCAGTTTGGAATACCAGCGTGAGAAAATCACACTCAATTTATTTATTAAAGTTTCAAAATCCTTTGAAAAGAAAAGCATCTCGTAAGACCACGCCACAAATAAAAATGTCGGGTTTTTATCTTACGATAGCTAAAACATTTTTATTAAAATCCTCTGATATTATAATAGTGTCTATAGAAAGTAAAATAGAATCTAGCTGAAATGCTTGCATCTCACGTTTCAGCAATAGTTGGGCACAATCAAAATCGTACGGGCGCGTAGGGAAAATGGATTCCAACTAATGGCTAGGCACTAGGGTACCACCTGTCACAGTACCTGGACTAGATCAGTGTACCGAGGAGCCACCCTAACTCCCCTACAACACAAGACCGGAACCATCCCATACTGGACAGTCCCGAGCAAGATCACCCCGCGGTTGGGATCAGCAACCGCCCACTAAGCCGAAATAAAAGGGACATCTAGACAGGGATGACCTCACCCTCCAGTAGGGGCTACCCACAAAGCCTTGCTGCATAACCCCTGATTTTCAGCCTTTCCCATTTGATGAGGCTTGAGGCTAAGCATTACCTTTTATGAACATATCCCTTGGAATGCCCGTCGTCCACCTGACGATGTTTCGCAAGCATTCATCCATACAAGTCTGTCCCGGGTCCGGAAGGAACCGAAGGCACTATTCCTACTACATCCATTTTGGAAATATCCTCAAGATTAGTAGCGACTAGCCCTTGCACTTCACTGCTCCATCTTCGAATCCAAAATCGTTTTCACAAAACGTACAAACCGAATCGAAGTGGTTTTCAAGAAATAAATCTCGATCCCGGTCTCTTCGAAACGATCAACGCATTTATCTAATATTGATAGTCGGTTATTTTACTATCAATTAATATTCACAAACAACCATCAACCAATAAATAATTTCCAAATTATTTATTTATCTCAAAAATATCTTCATAAGATATATTTCCACCTTCAAACCCTTTTGAAAACAGTTTCAAACTATCTTTCTTTTCTAAATAAATTTCCCAAATATTTTCTATTTCTTCTGAAATCACCAAGTACAACACTTAGATTTTTAAAATAATTCCAAAAACACTTTGTTGTAAATATGTTTAACATTTAATTTAGAAAATTTACTTTAGTGCCTAATTTAAAATAATACTTTAGAAATAATTAAATAAGTTTACTTATAAATATAACTAGATTTTCTTCTTTAAACAAAATACCAAATCATTCTTTAAATAATTATTATAATAATAGATTTAAAGAAAATACTTACTTTGGAATTTACTTTAAAACATTTAAGTTACAACTACTTCAATAATTGGTTGAAAATACATACTATATAAATATTTGAAAATATAATTACTTAATAAAATATGAAACTAGATTTACACTTTCTAAAACAAAATACTAAGTCACTCTTTAAATAATTATTGCTATAATAGATTAAAAGAAAAGATTAAAAGAAAATACATACTTTAGAATTTTAAATATTTAGAATAATAAATTTTCTAAAACTTGCTTTTTAAAACAACTTAAAAACCTTTTATTATATTTAAAAATTTACTTTGAAAACGTACTTGGTTATCCAGGATGAATTTCCATCCTCAATCACTTAAATCAATTTTCCAAATTGATTCCCAATTTATTCCATTTGAAATAAATTTCTTTACTTATCAGTTTGTCTCAAAGTTCATTAATTATGGACTTTATTTTTTTTCCGTTTGATTTTATATCATTTAACCGAAGTATACCAATTTCAGCTTCTTCCCAATTCTTCTATGTTCTTTTCAATAAATTGAATCTTAGATTTTTAAATAAATGTTTTATTCTTCTAAAATAATAACACTGAAATTTAAAATTCATTAATCTTCTGATTATTCAAATTTCCCTTACTAAACTTAAGATTTATTTATTAGAATTTTTAAGTCACTTTATTTCTTTTCCAATTCATTCTTAAATTTATTCAAGTTTCCATAATTATTTTACTTACAATTTAACTTCTTTTATTTTCATTCCCAAACTCAAATTATATATATTTGGTAATTCATTATTGCCCGATTATAACAATCAAGCCATAGCATTCAATATTTCCACATAATTCATTACAGGATATCAAATATTCAGAACAGAGAATATTAAATAATTAAATGAAGTTGAGGGGTCCAGTTGGATCCCTCCAAGCTGTTTCCCGACATTAGCACAATATAAAATACCAATTCCAGAATATACCATACTATAGCACACCAATCAATTTCAACCATTCAAACAATTATTTAAATTTAATCATTTAAATTTAAATTAACTGAGTGAGATTAACTCACTTGGAATTTATTTTGCAACCCGATCCAATCCGGCTTGTACCCATTATCTATGACCTTGTATAAACATTTTATAGTTTATTAACGCTTGAATAGTTTAGACAAGTCAATTAAACAAATTAAATCTTTATACAACTAGTAAAGTGAAAATATAAACATATATTTTTTTCCCTTCATTTGAAATCTCTTTTATTTGTCAAAATCTTCAATATATTAATGTTATCTGTTTACTGTCAAACTATTTAAATAAAAATCTTAACCTTTAAAAAAATAACTTTTCTATTAAGTTGTACTGTCTTAATATCCATTATTTAAACTAAAATAAAAAAAATCAAAATACCCCACTGTAAATTGTTATATATATATATATATATATATATATTAAACTTCTGAATTCCTTATCCTTAATTTAAATTAAGCTATAAAAAATTTACCTTACTACCAAACTGAATAATCCCCAAATTGCGACCTCCTTCCTACATACCTCGACCTCGTAAGCCATCAAATCGAGCAGCCGCACCTCACCACACCCTTCTTCGAGTCACCAGCGAGCACGCGATACCTAGATAACGGCACCAAACAAACTTCTTCACCTAGCGTCGATCAAACGACTCGCGACCCCCCTCATCACAAAACCCTACTCACAAATGTGGTTCCCCCCTTCACGATCGCGCGGCCTTATTGCTCAATAACGAAGTCGCCTAATGTCGTTGTTCGCGAGCACTAACCTTCTGACGTAGTTTGATTTCACGAGCCTCAAACTCGATTAAGCTGAAGGGTCGAGATTTCGTATTTGGGGAAAAGAATAGGCTCGTGGATACAATTTTGATTGGGTTCAAACTAGGAGGACGGCCGCTCTTCCTTATTTATTTTATTTTTATTAAAGAAGGGATTCGATTTAGAAAGGAGGGAGGTCATTTCTTTCTCGGCAACGACCTTGTTTGTTTTATTTATTTTAGAAGTGCTTTCGGCTGAAAGAAAAGGGAATGCGACATGCTATAAAGCTGAGGGAGGCTTGTAGGAGAAGGTTAACAATAGTGATTGGAAAAGCTGATGTGATGGAATAGACGGCTATAAAGTGGGTTGACTAAGCAATATTGAATTCGATATATATCTCAACGCGTTTATATATCATACGCTCACACAACAACTCCAATCACTACGGAAATTGAAATCCGATAATAATACAATATTACGGATCCAATGGAACTGGTTTCGTCGAATTCCGAGACCGTGCCTCGGAAAGTTATTTTAAATTCAATTCAACCAATATAAAATTTCAAAACTAAACAAATCACTATTAAATTTAATTTTACAACTTCCATTATCTTCAACGTTATCAATATAAATTTTACGAACCTTCAAATTATTTTTAACAAGCTTAAAATTCCAGATTCAATATTTTACTCAGCTTCAAATTGTTTAATTCAATAATTCAATAATTTAATTACCAAATAAATTGTAATATTCGTTATTCAAGTTAAAGTTGCGCTATTGAATACTTAAAATCAATTAAATATTCCGATTTTAAAGGCTTAAAAATTCCGGGTCGTCACATTCCTCCCCCCTTAAAAGAATATCGTCTCCGAAATTACTAACTAGGAAGAATGGTCCAAAACCCGTTTACTTTTCCCAAAACCAAACAGTTGCTAACAATTCAACATCTTACCAACTATCTTTTTATAAAAGACCCATTACCATTCTTACTAACTTTCCCAACTTTCCCATAGTTTCCAAACAACTTTACCTATTCAAATTATAATTCAAAACCAAGTTTTAAAATTTTCAAAATTTCTCAAAAATTTTCTAACTCTCTAAATTTCAGAAAAATTTCGCCAGCGTCTCCTTTGCGCGGCTAGCTCGGTACAACTACAAAATGGCTCTACGGCCTCCCAAATCCAAGAAAAAGAAAACAAAAGGCCAAGTGGCTCAATTCAAAAACCCAATCAAATTTCACAAAATTTTAAACACATACCTTTTTGTCGAGCAATTCAAATTTATCTTCTGAAATCAAAATCAATTCTCTTTTCCCTTTATATTACCTGCATATCCCGCTTAGCACTAATATCCATTCACAACATTCCAAAACATTTTATCCACTTTCTCACAAAATGCCAATATCTATTCATTCCAATATTGACTTAAATTACATTAGTAGTATCAATTTCCATTTAAGACTTCACCATTCCCTCTTAAGTTTAGTTTAAGCATTTTATTTGCTTCTTATATTTATTTTCATCTTTCACTTTAGTTTATATCTATTTCTATTCAAATTGATTCTTTCACTTCCATATGAATTTAATTTATCTTTAATTTTAAATATTGAATTTTATTTTTCCATTTATAACTAATTCATGTCATTATTTTAATTAGTTTCATTCACTAACTTATTTCAACTTCCAGTTTGAAATCGTTTTGTCGTTAACAAAATTTTCCAAAAGTTTTCAAAAAAAATTCCAACTCCCAAAATTTCTGAAAATTTTTGGCAGAGTCTCCTTTGTACGGAGGAGCTTTTGCAATTTGACAAAAGAGATAAATATATATACATCGACCCACACGGTCGGAAAAACCAAAAACAGTTCATATTTCCTAATTTTATTGCGTAGGCGTACCTTATTTAGCATTTTTAAGCAAGCGGCTTATTTATTAGCAGTTAGCGTGCCCAAAATCCAGCCAAACGGCTCCCGGGTACCTGTACTTACTCAATTTAAACATGTAAGTACCAAACTTATGAAGTTTAACAATATTTCACTTATTTGCAATAGTTAAACACATTAAACACATGAATTTTAATAGCAACGCATATTAAACACTCTTTATAAGCAAATTTAAATACTCTAACATTAATTTTTATTTACTTATAACCAATCACATATCGTTTCACTTAATCTGAATGGTTAACAACTCACAAGCTTGCATTAATTTATTTTTAAGCAAAACAAACTGATTAAATTCAATTGTTCTCAAAATCAATTCATTTTATTCCTATCAATTCATAGCATTTTAATTACTTCCATTTACATCAAATGACAATTTATTCTATGTAATTCGACGAGATTTATGTGAATAAATAAGTACTTATGTTTTATAATCAATTGAAATTGATTTCAACTAAATTTATACTTAATTCTATTCCATTTTTAAATTTATTCACAACCCATATATTCTCATTTTCATTGCATTTCAGATTTGAATCCATTCACTTGTATTTCATTTATTAACCAAACCAGTTCATTCAAATCCATTAACAACTTAGGTTCATCTTCATTACCAATTAAATTTCCTTTTATTTTAATTCATTCACACCCATTTATTTAGCTTGACACATTCCAATTAAATTTTATTCTCAACCCAATCATTAGCGTTTCATTTAAAACTATTCTATTAAACTTGAAAACATTCAATTGTTAATATTGTCTCCAAGTTATTTCAATTCCTTAACATTTTAAATGGTTTACAATTATTTATTTAAGGATTTTCATTCCATTAAATATTATCGGCAACTCACCGAATTTTATTTCAATTAAAATCCATTTTTACTTGATTTAAATCCTATCCACTATTATTAAACTTAATTTTAAGTTGAATTCAATTCAACCCCTTTCCATCTTTTAGCTTAAGTTTATTCACTCCAATTTTATACTTAATCTCATTTCGTTTCAAGTAAATCTTTCTCTTCATTCAACTTATTTCTATTTCAGTTAAATCTCATTTTAAAATTTACAATTTCATTTGTTTAGTTATTATAAAATTTAACTTTCCAGATTCAGTTCATCCAATTTATTACATGGCTATTTTCCAATTTATCTTCACTTATTTGGATTTTATTTGCAATTCATACCATTACTATTTTAATCCATTTACATTTTTATTCGATACATTTCAATTATACTTAATTTGTTAACACCTCGCATTAAATTCTAATCAATAACTCAAGTTCCGAATCCACTATCCATTTTCAATTTACCACCAAATTTCATGATCTCACAATTCAGTTACATTTACTTATTGACAACTCAAGTCAAATTCAATTTATAACTTGAGTTTATTTTCCAAACTTCATTATTATCTCACAATTCAGCTTTTATTTAACTGCATTGGGTTCTCATTACATATTTCATTATCTAATTATTATCTAAATAGTCTTTCCCCAAATTATAATCCAGAACTTGATTTTAATCTCAACATCTCTTCATTTAAATTTTCTTAAGTTCAAATTTATTTTATAATTCAAGTTTGGATTTTTATTTTATTTTTCAATTCATCCAACAATATTTATTTTGGATTTGTATTCCATTTTCAATTTTATAAGTCACAACTTATTATTTACACAATTCCATTCATTCTAGACTTGAATATATTCATCTTTTATTTTAACTCAAGCCTTATGCTTATTTATATCCCAAGCATGTTTTATTTCATGCATTATAATTCTTTTACACGTTATTCTTATTTATTTATTTCAATTCCAATCCTTATTCAATTTATTTTCCATTTGTTTAGGTAAGAATTTAATTCCATTCATTAATTCAATTGAATCCTCATCCCAATTCAGTTTTACTTTAACTCAATTTATTTAACTCAATTCGATTTCAACTTGATTCGAATACAACTGGATATTATTTTCGGCTTATTCGATTTATTTCAATCCAGTTAAATTTTATTCCCCAATCCAAGCTTATTTCATTTTATACTTTTCACTTAAAATTAAATTCCCAACATTCAAAGCTTATATTTCCTTCCTGATTTAAAAAAAATAGCTCAATTTATAAGTTTACAACCTATCTTATCAGGATTTTTAAACACTCGGCTTTTGGTTTCCAATCATTTTGAAATCTCCAACATCTCAAAATCAAAATTCTCAAAATTCTCAAAATTTAAACCAACCCTGGTTTTATTCCCAACAAATTTCCTTTGAAATTTTCAAAAACAACTAGCTTTTCTGAACAAATTTATTTTTGGTAGCAATCTGTCACTCAGAAATTCAAAAATGATTACTGATGATGCGGCCATCGTCATCAGAATTATTTTCCAATAATCCAAGTGATTTCAATGCTATATCACTTTCAAAATCCATTTAAAACAGATTTCCATTTAGAAATACCTCCAAAACAATAAGGCTATTATTTATCTTTAAAACACTTTGACAAACACTTCAAAAGTCTCCGGGATTTTAAATTTCCAAAGCCTGCTTAAATCAATTTTAACTATAATTCATTTGCACAGCTTATGCTCATACAAATTCTTATTTGATTATATTTCAATTCATAAATTACATTTATAATTCATATTTATAAATTTCATTTTATAATGAATTTATTCCCTTAAACTTTGGTTATATTTCAATTTCTAATTAAATTTTCACTTAACAATGATAATAATTAATATTATCATTTCTAACGTCCAAGCAACCATATATTAGCTAAATAGTTTTGAAAAACTATTCTTTATATCAAAATATGTTTTTGGGTAAAATTATTTCATTTACCCATATTTAAAACAATACCGTGTCGATTGCTCTATTCAAGTGTTTAGGAACCCCTTCAATACAGTTGCGCAGACTGTGTCGACGAGGGTTCATATGCCACTCAATAAATCAATCAACGCGATATTAAAAACAATTTATATTCACTAACAAATACACGCTCATATCTATTAATACGCTCAAACTCATTCTAGAGTACTACGGACTCTATTTGAGTAATTTCTCACCAGAGCCAAGGTTATCACCAACCTAAGCTCTGATACCAACTGTAACAGCCCGTAAATCCGTACCCCTTGAATCAACACTATTCAACAACAATCAACACAAGTTGTACAGAAATACGAACCATTTGGGTTAAAGAAGAAGAGGTAGAAGAAGAAAATAGAAATCAATATCAGAATCTAACCATCGCAGCAGAATAAAATATAATAGATAGTAAATGATCTTTACTCAATCAAATATATCTGTTTATATATTACATCATCAGAGTACATCAATCAACAGCTCGACAACAACATACAAATGGATACACAGCAACTCAATCATAGCGGAATATATATATAAACAAGTACGGAAGTACGTATCGTCATCATGCCCGCCTCCTGAGCTCCACAGCATCATATCCTGTATCCCATAATACTCGGTCTGACCCGAGCATTATAGTTAAATAACACCCTAGTCAGTCTGGAATACCAGCTTGAGAAAATCACACTCAATTTATTTATTAAAGTTTCAAAATCCTTTGAAAAGAAAAGCATCTCGTAAGACCACGCCACAAATAAACATGTCGGGTTTTTATCTTACGATAGCTAAAACATTTTTATTAAAATCCTCTGATATTATAATAGTGTCTATAGAAAGTAAAATAGAATCTAGCTGAAATGCTTGCATGTCAAGTTTCAGCAATAGTTGGGCACAATCAAAACCGTACAGGCGCGTAGGGAAAATGGATTCCAACTAATGGCTAGGCACTGGGGTACCACCTGTCACAGTACCTAGTCTAGATCAGCGTGCCGAGGAGCCACCCTAACTCCCCTGCAACACAAGACCGGAACCATCCCTTACTGGAGAGTCTCGAGTAAGATCACCCCGCGGTTGGGATCAGCAACCGCCCATTAAGCCGAAATAAAAGGGACATCTAGACAGGGATGACTTCACCCTCCAGTGGGGCTACCCACGAAACCTTGCTGCATAACCCCTGATTTTCAGCCATTCCCATTTGATTAGGCTTGAGGCTAAGCGTTACCTTTTAAGAACATATCCCTTAAAATGCCCATCGTCCACCTGACGATGTTTCGCAAGCATTCATCCATACAAGTCCGTCCCGGGTCCGGACGGAACCGAAGGCACTATTCCTACTACATCCATTTTGGAAATATCCTCAAGATTAGTAGCGACTAGCCCTTGCACTTCACTGCTCCATCTTCGAATCCAAAATCATTTTCACGAAACGTACAAACCGGATCGAAGTGGTTTTCGAGAAATAAATCTCGATCCCGGTCTCTTCGAAACGATCAACGCATTTATCCAATATTGATAGTCGGTTATTTAACTATCAATTAATATTCACAATCAACCATCAACCAATAAATAATTTCCAAATTATTTATTTATCTCAAAAATATCTTTACAAGATATATTTCTACCTTCAAACCCTTTTGAAAACAGTTTCAAACTATCTTTCTTTTCTAAATAAATTTCCCAACTATTTTCTATTTCTTCTGAAATCACTAAGTACAACACTTAGATTTTTAAAATAATTCCAAAACACTTTATTGTAAAATATGTTTAACATTTAATTTAGAAAATTTACTTTAGTGCTTAATTTAAAATAATATTTTAGAAATAATTAAAATAAGTTTACTTATAAGTATAACTAGATTTTCTTCTTTAAACAAAATACCAAATCATTCTTTAAATAATTATTATAATAATAGATTTAAAGAAAATACTTACTTTGGAATTTACTTTAAAACATTTAAGTTAAAACTACTTCAATATTTGTTTGAAATTACATACTATATAAATATTTGAAAATATAATTACTTAATAAAATATAAAACTTGATTTACACTTTCTAAAACAAAATACTAAGTCACTCTTTAAATAATTATTGCTATAATAGATTAAAAGAAAAGATTAAAAGAAAATACTTACTTTAGAATTTTAAATATTTAGAATAATAAATTTTCTAAAACTGCTTTTTAAAACAACTTAAAAACCTTTAATTATATTTAAAAATTTACTTTGAAAACGTACTTGGTTATCCAGGAAGAATTTCCAACCTCAATCACTTAAATCAATTTTCCGAATTGATTCCCAATTTATTCCATTTGAAATAAATTTCTTTACTTATCAGTTTATCTCAAAGTTCATTAATTATGGAGTTTATTTTTTTCTATTATTGTTTTCCGTTTGATTTTATATCATTTAACTGAAGTATACCAATTTTAGCTTCTTCCCAATTCTTGTGTGTTCTTTTCAATAAATTGAATCTTAAATTTTAGATAAATGCTTTATTCTTTTAAAATAATAACATTGAAATTTAAAATTCATTAATCTTCTGATTATTCAAATTTCCCTTACTAAACTTAAGATTTATTTATTAGAATTTTTAAGGCACTTTATTTCTTTTCCAATTCATTCTTAAATTTATTCAAGTTTCCATAATTATTTTACTTACAATTTAACTTCTTTTATTTTCATTCCCAAACTCAAATTATATATATTTGGTAATTCATTATTGCCCGATTATAACAATCAAGCCATAGAATTCAATATTTCCATATAATTCATTACAAGATATAAAATATTCAGAACAGAGAATATTAAATAATTAAATAAAGTTGAGGGGTCCTGTTGGATCCCTCCAACCTGTTTTCCCTGCATCCACAGACGTTAGCACAATATAAAATACTAATTCCAGATTATACCATACTATAGCACACCAATCAATTTCAACCATTCAAACAATTATTTAAATTTAATCATTTAAATTTAAATTAACTGAGCGAGATTAACTCACCTGGAATTTATTTTGCAACCCGATCCAATCTGGCTTGTACCTATTATCTATGACCTTGTATAAACATTTTATAGTTTATTAACGCTTGAATAGTGTAGACAAGTCAATTAAACAAATTAAATCTTTATACAACTAGTTAAGTGAAAATATGAACATATATTTTTTTTCCTTCATTTGAAATCTCTTTTATTTGTCAAAATCTTGTATATATTAATGTTATCTGTTTACTGTCAAACTATTTAAATAAAAATCTTAACCTTTAAAAAAATAAATTTTCTATTAAGTTGTACTGTCTCAATATCCATTATTTAAACTAAAATAAAAAAAATCAAAATACCTCACTGTAAATTCTTATATATATATATTTATTAAACTTCTGAATTCCTTATCCTTAATTTAAATTAATTTAAATTAAGCTATAAAAAATTTATCTTGCTGCCGAACTGAACAATCCCTAAATTGCGACCTCCTTCCTACATATCTCGACCTCGCAAGCCATCAAACCGAGCAGCCGCACCCCACCACACCCCTCTTCGAGTCACCAGCGAGCACGCGATACCTAGATAACGGCACCAAACAAACTTCTTCACCTAGCGTCGATCGAACGACTAGCGATCCCCCTCATCACGAAACCCTACTCACAAATGTGGTTCCCCCCTTCACGATCGTGCGACCTTATTGCTCAATAACGAAGCCGCCTGATGTCATTGTTCGCGAGCACTAACCTTCTGACGTAGTTCGATTTCATGAGCCTCAAACTCGATTAAGCTGAAGGGTCGAGATTTCGTATTTGGGGAAAAGAATAGGCTCGTGGATACAATTTTGATTGGGTTCAAACTGGGAGGACGATCGCACTTCCTTATTTATTTTATTTTTATTAAAGAAGGGATTTGATTTAGAAAGGAGGGTGGCCATTTCTTTCTCAGCAACGACCTTGTTTGTTTTATTTATTTTAGAAATGCTTTCGGCTGAAAGAAAAGGGAATGCGACATGCTATAAAGCCGAGGGAGGCGTGTAGGAGAAGGTTAACAATAGTGATTGGAAAAGCTGATGTGATGGAATAGACGGCTATAAAGTGGGTTGACTAAGCAATATTGAATTAGATATATATCTCAACGCGTTTATATATCATACGCTCACATAACAACTCCAATCACTACGGAAATTGAAATCCGATAATACAATATTACGGATCCAATGGAACTGGTTTCGTCGAATTCCGAGACCGTGCCTCGGAAAGCTATTTTAAATTCAATTTAAACGATACAAAATTTCAAAACTAAACAAATCACTGTTAAATTTAATTTTACAACTTCTATTATCTTCAATGTTAATATAAATTTTACGAACCTTCAAATTATTTTTAACAAGCTTAAAATTCCAGATTCAATATTTTACTCAGCTTCAAATTGTTTAATTCAATAATTCAATAATTTAGTTATCAAATAAATTGTAATATTCCTTATTCAAGTTAAAGTTGCCCTATTGAATACTTAAAATCAATTAAATATTCCGATATTTAAGGCTTGAAAATTACGGGTCTTCACATAATCTATTCGTTTGAACGTTTTGACCTTTGGTCTGGTATACCGATGAGATGAGGTAAACTTTATACTGCTTTGAGTGTGAAATTGACTGATGGACAGTAAACCGCTTAGTGCGAACGGGTGGTTATGGGACTCACGTTACCACTTTCCGGGTTCCTTTTCGAGAGTTGTGATACATTCTGCCAGTTAGTGGTGTCCAGTACCGGGCCTTCGGACCTTCACCACTACGGTTTGTCGCCTTTGGGATAGTGTCTTTGGACTGTCTCCTTCAGGTTTGTTGCCTTCGGTTGTATTGCCTTCGGGTATGTTGCCTTCGGGTTTGTACCTTCGAGTTTGTGCCTTCGGGTTTGTTGCCCTATGGTATCGCTTTTGGAGTTGGTCATTCATCACCGCTCGAGTGATATTGGGTTTGGAGTCTTCGGGATCATGGATCCTTTTTTATACAGTACTGAGCACGTGCAAAATTTTCTGATGTTTCATTGATATGTATATTCCCTAAGTATCACCCTTCGGTTTTGGTCTTTTCGAGCCACGCAATATAGCGATTACCTTGTCGAACTTGTGTTACCTTCATCGGTATTTGTTATTTGCCTTTTTGGCTTGTTTGGGATATTCATATCCTTTGTTTATTTGAGTTGCCATTGATATGAGGCTTATTCTGTTATGATTCATCTTTTATTAGATGATTGTGTTATCTCTTTTAGAGATATTTGTTATACTTTATGACCTTGTAGGTTATTGTTGTTCAGTTTATCTAACTGATTTGTTTAGCTAGACTGACCCGTGTATTAATACTCGGGTCAGACTGAGATGTTTCAGGTTAGGTGCTTTTGGACTTAGCCTATTTTGCTTTCGAATGGACTACTTCGCTAGCTTCTTTTTGTTATAGCTTTTGTGTAGTCCCTTTTTGTTGTAACTCTGATATGTATTCTTTTGACTCGTTTGTATATTATGGTTTGCTATACCACTTGACATGTATCAGTTTGTATACTCTGTTATGTATCTGTATATGTATATGACGATCTACTGTTCTGTGATGTATATTACGTGTGAGTTGTTATATTCTGTTCTGATAGATCCTCCAACCACCTATGGTTTTTTTTTAAGTATTCATTGGATACGTCGATCTGCTTGGTATGACAATTGTCGATGTATTCAATAGATAGTTAGAGCAAGCCATAGATGGTCGCTCCTAACCAGCCTTATTCTCCGCGTTAGTTGACGGCATTACCCCGTAGTGTCCTTGGCTAGCATGGGTATAGAGGTGGGGCGTCACACATGCACCATGACTCTGATCAACTCCGGCCATTCACCAAGGCATCATCACGTCGGAAACCATCCACGCACCGTCTGAAACCATCCACGCACCATCCCACGATCATCAGATCGTCACTATCATCTCGAAATCCAAATCGAGACTCAAACCCAAACCTGGAACCCAAAAGCAAAACCTGGCAACGCCTCGTCCAAGCTCCTCCGTCTATTAGAACACCAGCACCACCGGCCACGACTTCGTCCACGCTCCAGCTTCCCTTCCCCAGAGTTCTGTTGAACTCGATCATCCCTAGACGTCGAGATGATCAAAACTTCTGCCTTTCCAAAACTAGGTTTAGAAACCAAATCGTACAATCATCGCCGCCACCGAGCTCTGGTCATCCTCCCACCATTTTTGCTGGCCTCACCGTTCACTCCTCCACCTCCAGAAAGAACTCTGACCTCTCCAGAGCAAGTGGATCACCAGAAACTACCAAATTACCATTTTCTGGTCAAACCAGAATTTCACCATCAATCTATCACTAAAATTGATAATTTTAGTTTTAAAAATCAAGTTTTTAGATATGTCCTCAGATTATGCGATTGAACCAGTGAATTTACATGTTTGAATTTTCAGTTACCTTAAGCTTGCCCTGTTATTTTGAGTTTCCAGAGACATTCAAGTTAAATTTTAATTTAATTAAAATTTTAAGTATTAGTCTATGACCCAATAAACAACTTTTGATTATAATCCATGTTCTAACAGCAATTATTTCAAGAGAATATGATTTTTGATCAAGTCTTGAGCTTGAAAACTAAGAACAGGGATACCCAGATTCAACAGCAATACACACCTATATATACATCGAGATAATTCACAGCAAATTGTACTTACATACACACGATACATATTTATCACATAAATTAACTTACAACCATGTTTATACTTAAGTAATATTAAAAAAAAAATGGTACTCACCTGTAAAAAGAAATCTGAACAGAGAACAACTTCTGGAAGCTGCAAACTCGATTTTCTTTTAAATCTTCCTTACTTTGTTTAGTTGAATTATATTTGAGTTGTAAAATTGGCGATGCTTACTTTTTTTCTTTTTCTCTGGTTTGCTGTGTTGTGAACGAACAGGGACTAGAAAATATACATTTATAGAGAAAAGTTTGTACAGAGGAAGGTATTTACTAGTATAGATTTCTTCTTCGGTGAAATTTTTTTTCTACTTTGACTAAACAAGATTTTTTTTATTGAAACTGAAATGATTCATACCCATTTTCGAAATGACTTTTTTTGTGCTGAGATGGTATCATTTAATGCATATGTTTCCTTTCTTGTTTACATACTTATCCTATTTCTTGTATGTAGATATTTTTTTTATTATCTTCTTGCATTGCATTCACACATGTATTCCATAGTATATGCATATTCTAGAATTCCCTTATATATTTATACTATGTTTTCATAGAACCATATAATCTTACCTTATATATTTATTTCTATTTAAATCTAAATCCTTGTTTTTATTTATATTTTTAAGCCTAAGCTATCAACACTTGATTAATAATCATATACTTTATTTTATGCTTATATTTAATACTGACAAGATTGATTTTATTTTAAATATTATTATCTATATTACATTCATATGCATATATTTTGATTAGATGTTAATAATGTAGAGCTTTTAATTTAATGTAAATAAGATTGATTTTACTTTAAATATTTTTGAAAGATTTTATTTTAAATTTTCAAATCATAGTTTCCTTCACAATACATACATACATACAACATATATATATATATATATATATAAATGGTAAATGTTAAAAATCTTATTCGTTTTTAAAAGGATAAGTTTGTATTTTGTTTATTAGATTGAATGCTTATTAAAATAATATAGCCAAAATCCCGGGTCATCGCATTTTGTAACTTGGTTGTATCGCTGATATATTTTTACCATTCTATTTGTCTCATGGTGTTGTTCCCTGTAGTATCATTCATGTAATTCGATGTCCGGTACATGACGAAAATGACAAAACAGTTTGTCATATCGGTGCAATATTTGTGCCTTTTTGATTTCCTATGTCTTTCCAATTGCTCAACCGTACTATCAAAGGCCATTTTTCCTTTAATAATTTCTAAAGCAACATTTGACACTTTATATTCCTTTGATTTTTTATTTATTTGCTAGCAGTCCATTCATTTTCATTTTATTGTTTTGAAAAAAAAGTAAGGTATTCTTCTTCTTCTCTGGGTCGAGTAATTTGTGTTTGTTTATTTTTCCCAAAACCCTTCCATCTCCTCATCATGCTCTCGTCCTTCCTCTTAACCAAAGCACTACCATGCTTCCTTAAAATCAAAACGAAGCCAAAACCGAAGAGAAACCCCCATGATTCGAAGCTAACCCCATCGTTCCACTTACCTGATCCCAAAGCCAAGCCCATGTTCCCTCTTCAAAAAACCCGAAGCGGCCATTTAAACTACCCAAGGTAAATCCAACCTTCACCTTAGTCTACTCCATCAGCCTTGGCTGCATCATCTCCCTCCACCACCTAGCACTGCACTGAGACTAGCTAACCCGCACCGAGATTATTCCAGATCTGTGCCAACCTACAACCCATCATCAACTTTCCAATCACTATTACCCTCGCCAACCATAACCACAACCACCGCCTTCCTCCACCTAATATTTGAGCCATGTCCCTATAAGCACTGCAGCAACTTTCCCTGACCCGAATGCCTCGACCTGATTCCGCTTGCACCCCTGAATCCATTCCTCTCCTCTGTTGTTGCATGAAATATATCGTAACGACCCAGAATTTTCGATCCCCAAAATTCCAGATAGTTAGGAAAAGAAGTAAAGAGATAGAAGAAGAAACAGAAATGAAACACGAATTCTCACATTCGCAGCGGATCAAAATATAATATAAAATAAAATAGCAGTTATACAAAGGAAAACTGTATCTGTTAATTTACAATAATACATCAGAGTTACAACCATTATATAAGTCTGGGCAGTTTAAGTTAACTTGTCCAAGCAATACGGACAATAATATATATAGCGGAAACTCCATACGTTCCTGCCATCCAACTCGCCTCCTGAGCTCCAGAACGTCCTCGTCTCAAAATCTATAATACTCGGTCTGACCCGAGCATTACATCAAAGGAACACCCGGGTCAGGCTGGAAACTAGCGTGAGTACACTCATATAATGTGAAATACCAAGTTGTAGATCTCACTTAAATATCAGGGTAACTCGCACTTACCTAGGAGTTCTTAATTGTTTCTAAGTCAATTACTTATTACACTATAATATCAAAGAACTGTTGCTCAGGTCAAATATTCATGATACTTAATTTATTCCATTCCAGCCTGTTTGATTCCACACATAAAATTTATAAAGGATTACTGAAGATTACTAATTGTGACGACCCGGAATTTTCAAGCATTTAAAATCGAGAATATTTAATTGATTTGAAGTATTCAATAGAGCAAATTTAACTTAAATTATGAATATCACAATTTATTCGATAATTTAATTATTGAATTAAATAATTCGAAGTTGGGAAAATTATTGAATCTAGAGTTTTAAGCCGATTAAAATAATTAGAAGACTTATAAAATTTATATTGATAATATTGAAGATTATAGAAGTTTTAAAATTAAATTTAATAGCGATTTATTCAGTTTTGAAATTTCATCGTTTAAATTGAATTTAAAAATAGCCTTCCGAGTCGCAGTCTCGGAATTCGACGAAACTAGTTCCATTGGGTCCGTAATATTGAATTATTATCGGATTTCAAATTTCGTATTAATCGGAGTTAGTGTGTGGGTGTACGATATATAAACACGCTGAAAATTAATTGATAATAATCTAATGAAATTTAATTTAATCGGTCAAGCTTCTTGTATACGCCATCTCATATTCATTTTAATACGCTACCCTTATCTTCCATCGTACACTTCTCGTTCCTTCTTCTGAAAGCCGAGTGAGTTCTTTTTCCCTAAGTCGGTATCATCTCGTATAACAAGCCCTTATTCCTTCTTCTAGTAATCGAAAACTTCCCTTGTTTTTTTTAAAAAACAACCGAAACCTTTCCCCTTTCTTTCAAATCAAAATCATGATAAACATCTCGAATTTTATTTCTACACAATTAATGGCCGCCGCGCCTTGGTTTCGGCCACGTTTTCCGCAACGAGTCTCTTCAATTTTAAACGAAGGGTATGTCGCGACTTGGTGTTGAGACTGGGGAGAGGGGTCTGAGTCGAGAGAAGCTCGAGTTCGTTTGGCAACGATGTCGATAATTCGAAGTCGCGTGGCGATTGCCTGGACTCGCTCGCGTTCTTGTCGCGAGTACCTATCGAAGCGGCGACGTTGTGAAGTGGTGGCTCATCTGGAGTATGGGCCGGTGGAAGTGTTCGTTCGAGTGGTGACGTCCGAAGCTCGTAAGGAAGAGGCTGGTAGGGCTGGGGTAATCACTAAGGTATATTATTATTGTGTATTTAAAATAAAATGTTGTAAACAGTAAAATAGAAACTGTTTATAGGAAAATAAAGTATTTATACATGGGGGTTTGGATTTTGAAAAATTATCAGGTTTAATCTGAAATATAGATATGGATAAAACAGAGAAAAACATAGGATTTTAGATATTATAGAGTTTATATGAATTTGTATAACGTATATACATATTTATGTAACAGAAGTTACTACGGATTTTGAAAATATAAGGATTTAAATGGGAAAATGATAGATGTGGTGGTTAAACTGTTTAAAGTAACTTATATAAATTTTTGAACTAAAAATAATTGGGTTAAGGAAATGTTTAGTTAAGAATTTAAGTCAAGTTATAAGTTAAATTAAATAAGTGAATGTTAATAAAGTGTTTAATTCAAGTGTTAATTAAGTTAATTAAAAGCAAATTAATTTGCTCGATTTCTTCAAATATTAATAAAACCATATAATGCTTATTCAAGGTCAAAAGTCGTGAAACCAAGCCAATGTTGAAGTGGAGTGCAAATAAAATCGAAGGAGAGTTAATCTCACCCAGTTTAAATTTAAATTTAAATGTTTAAATTTAAATAATTGATTGTATGGTTAAATTGATTGATGTGATATAGTATAGTATGATTTGAATTTGGCATATTATGTAATGCTAACGTCTGTGGATGCAGGGAAAACAGGTTAGAGGGATCCAACTGGACCTCTCAACTTTTATTTCAAATTATTTAATATTCTCGGCTCTGATTATTTGATATTCTATAATGAATTATGTGGAAGTATTGAATGTTATGGCTTGGTTGATATAATTGGGTATAATGAATTACCAATAATATAAATTTGATTTTGGAAATAAAAGAAGTGAAATTGCAAGTAAAATAATTATAGAATAAATTTAAGAAAGACTTGGAAAAGAAATAAAGTGACTTTAAAATCCTAATAAATGAATCCTGCGAATGGAAAGGAAAATTTGAATAAACAGAAAGTTAATGAATTTTAAAATGCAGTATTATTAATAAAAAAGAACAAACATTTATTTAGAATTTAAGATTTGAATTATTGAAAGAGGAAAGAAGAGATTGGGAATAATAATAATAATAATAATAATAAAGTCCATAACAACTTCATTTGGAAATGAACTGATTAGTAAAAGAATTTGTTTCAAATAAAATAAATTGGAAATCAATTTGGGAAATTGATTTAAGTAATTGAAGTTGGAATATTCTCTGGATAGCCAAGTACATGTTTTTAAAGGTAAATTTTTAAAAATAAATTAAATGTTTTAAGTTGTCTTTAAAGGAAGCAAGTTTTGTAAAATTTATTATTTCTAATATTTAAAGCCTAAAGTAAGTATTTTCTTCTAATCTATTTTGCAGTAATTATTAAGAAGTAACTTAGTATTTTGCTTTTAAAGGTAGAAATCTAGTTTTTATTTTTTATTTTATTAAGTAACTTTATTTTCAAATGTTTATATAGTAAGTTTTTTAGTAAATTATTAAAGTAGTTTTAACTTAAGTGTTTAAAGGTAAATTCCAAAGTAAGTATTTTTGTTTAATCTATTATCATAATAATTATTTGAAGAATGATTTGGTCTTTTGTTTAAAGTATTATTACAAATTAAGTATTAAAGTAAATTTTTCTAAATTGAATATTAAATATATTTTACAATAAAGTGATTTTAAATTATTTTAAAAATTTAAAGTTTTGGCTTAGCTATTCCAGTGGAAATGGAAATACTCGGAATTTATTCTGAGAAAAAGGAAGATAGTTTGAAAACTGTTTTCAAAAGGATTTGAAAGTGAAATTATATCTTGTAAAGATATTTTCAGATAAATAAATAATTTGGGAAATTATTTATTGGTTGATGGTTGTTTGTGAATATTAATTGATAGTTAAATCACTAACTATCAATATTGGACAAATACGCTGATCGTTTCGAAGAGATCGGGATCGAGATTAATTTCTCGAAAACCACTTCGATCCGGTTTGTACGTTTCATGGAAACGAGTTTGGATTCGAAGATGGAGCAGTGAAGTGCAAGGGCTAGTCGCTACTAATCCTGAGGATATTTCCAAAATGGATGTAGTAGGAATAGTGTCTTCGGTTCCGTTCGGACCCGGGGCGGACTTGTATGGATGAATGCTTGCGAAACATCGTCAGGTGGATGATGGGCATTCTAAGGGATATGTTATATAAAGGTAATGCTTAGCCTCAAGTCACATCAAATGGGAATGACTGAAAATCAGGGGTTATGCAACAAGGCTAGGTGGGTAGCACCCAAGTAGGGGGAGGTCATCCCTGTCTAGATGTCCCTTTTTATTTCGGCTTAGTGGGCGGTTGTTGATCCCAACCGTGGGGTAATCTCACTCGGGATTATCCAGTAAAGGGTAGTCCCAGTCTTGTGTTGTAGGGGAGCGGGAGTACTCCTCGGTACGGTGATCTAGGCCCCGTACTGTGACAGGTGGTACCCCAGTGCCTAGTCATTAGTTGGAATCCATTCTCCCTACGAGCCTTGTACGAGTTTTGTTTGTATTACCCACTCTGTGGCTAGTAGCTGGAATTTAATAATGTAACAATTTCTGCTATTTTATAAGTATTTGTATATAGACCCTATTATAATATCAGAGGATTTCTATAAAAATTGTTTTAGCTATCGTAAGGTAAAAACCCGACATGTTTATTTGTGGCATGGTCTTGCGATATGCTTTTGTTTTCAAAGGATTTTTGAAACTTTAATAATCAATTGACTGTGATTTTCTCACGCTGGTATTCCAGACTGACTCGGGTGTTATTTAACTGTAATGCTCGGGTCAGACCGAGTATTATAGGATACAGGATATGATGCTGTGGAGCTCAGGAGACGAGCTGGATGACGATACATACTTCTGTACTTGTATATATATATTCCGCTGTGTTGAGTTGTTGTGTATTCATTTGTATGTTGTTATTGTTGAACCGTGATTTGATGTACTCTGATGATGATGTAATATATAAACTAAGATATTTGATATTTGGGTAAAGATTATTTATTATCTATTATATTTTATTCCGCTGCGATTGTTAGATTATGATGTTGTTTTCTATTTTCTTCTTCTACCACTTCTTCTTTAACCCAAATGGTTTGTATTTCTGTGCAACTTGAGTTGATTTAGGTAGAATAGTGTTGACATAAGGGGTACGGATTTGCGGGTCGTTACAGTTGGTATCAGAGCCAGGTTGGTGATAACCTTGGCTCTGGTGGGAACTACTCATAAAATAGAGTCCGCAGTACTCTAAAATGAGTTTGAGCGTATTAATAGATATGAGTGCATATTTGTTAGTGAATATAAATTGTTTTAATATTGTTTTGATTGGTTTATTTAGTGGCATATGAACCTTCGTCGGCAAAGTCTGTACAACTATATCGAAGGGGTTTCTAAACACTTGAATAGAACAATCGACACGGTATTGTTTTAAATGTGGGCAAATGAAATAATTTTTCCCAAAAATATATTTTTGATATAAAGTAAGTTTTTGTAAACTATTTAGCTAATATATGGTTGCTTGGATATTAGAAATGATAATGTTAAATTATTATCATCGTTGTGTAAAAATTTAACTAGAAATTGAAATATAACAAAAGTTTAAGGGAATAAATTCGTTATAAAATGAAATTTATAAATATGAATTATAAATGTAAATTATAAATTGAAATATAATTAAATGGGAATTTGTATAAGCATAAACGATACAAATGCATTATAGTTAAAATTTGAATTAAAACAGAATTGGAAATCTTTTGAAGATAGATGGTAACATTATTGTTTTAAAAAGTATTTCTGAAAGGAAATTGTTTCAAATAAATTTTAGGAAGAGATATAGCATTGAATTCACTTCAGTAGCTGGAAAATAACTTCGGTGATGACTACAGCATCATCGATGTTCATTTTCGAGTTTCTACGTGACAGATTGCTGCCAAAAAAAATTATTCGTTCAGAAAAGCTAGTTGTTTTTGAAAAGCTTCAAAGGAAATTTGTTGGGAATGAAACCAGGATTGGTTTGACTTTTGAGAAATGTGATTTGTGATGTGGAAGATTTCAAAATGATTTGAAACCAAAAGTCGGGTGTTTAAAAATCCTGATGAGATAAGTTGTAAGCTTATAAATTGAGATGATTTTTAAATTAGGAAGGAAATATAAGCTTTGAATGTCGGAAATTTAAATTTAAAGTGAAACGTTAAAAACGAAATTAACTTGGATTGGGAAATAAAATTTAACCGGATTAAAATAAATTGAATAAACTGAAAATAATATCCAGTTGTATTTGAATTAAGTTAAAATCGAATTGAGTTAAATAAAAGCGAGTTAAAATAAAATTGAATTGGAATAAGAATTCAATTGAATTATTGAATGTAATTAGATTCTTACCTGAATAAATGGAAAATAAGTTGGTTAAGGATTGGATTGAAATAAATAAACCAGAATAACGTATAAAGAATTAAAAATGCATGGAATATATATATATATATATATATATATATATATATATATGCTTGGGTTATAAATAAGCATAAGGCTTGAGTTAAAAATAAAGGAAGAATATATTCAAGCCTATAATGAATGTGATTGTGTAAAATAATAAGTTGTGACTTATAAAATTGGAAAGTGAAATAGAAAACCCAGAATAAATATTATCTGATGAATAGGAAATATATATACATACATACATACATATATATATATATATCCAAACTTAAATTATAAAATAAATTTGGACTTAAGAAAATTAAATAAAGAGATTTTGAGATTTAAAATCAAGTATTGGATTTTAAATAGGGGAAGAACTAATTAGATACTGAATTAATTAATGAAATATGTAATGGGAACTTGATATAGTTAAATAGAAGCTAAATTGTGGGTTAATGATGAAGTTTGGAATTAAAACTCAAGTTATGAATTTAATTCGATTTAAATTGTCAGTAAGGTAAATGAAATTGAATTGTGAGTCAATAAAATTGGATGGTAAAGTAAAGTGAATGGTGGAATAAGAACTTGAGTTATTAATTAAAATTCGACTTGAAACGTTAACAAATTAAATAAAATTGGAAATGTGACGAATAAAGGAAAATGAAATAGATTAAAATAGTAATGGTATGAATTGCAAATAAAATCCAAACAAGTGGAAATAAATTGGAAATGGCCTGGTTATTAATAAAATAATTTCGGATGAATTGAGTAAGGAAATGAAAAATTCATAATGGATGGAATAAATAAAAATCAAATGGGATTGTAGATTTAAAACGAGATTGGATTGAAATGGAATTAAGCGAGAGAACTTGGTGCCCCTCTTGACTCTATATACTCATACATATCCCCATCTCCGATTGCTGCAGCAAGTTTAGGTCAGGTCTACAAAGCACGACTCAAATATTCTGATCAATTAGTCGCTTTGAAAGTGCAACGTCCAGGCATTGAAGAAACTGCAGGCCTTGACTTTTACCTTCTTAGGGGTTTGGGTTTTCTCATAAATAAATATGTGGGTTTTGTTACAAGTGATGTTGTTGCCCAAATTGATGAATTTGCATTTAGGGTCTATCAAGAACTCAATTATGTACAGGTAGGTGCATTACTCATGCGTTCATTCTCTTCCATTTAGATATTTATTGGATGAAAATTTCCACTTTAATAACAAATACACATACTGAATTTAATTCGTTTCTCAATGCAAAACCTTAATACTTTATCATATCAGCCACATTCCTGAACTAGTTTAGCTACTGCCCTGACCTCTGACCTGCCTATGATTGCCAAAATTTGAACAGGAAGGGCAAATTGCTCGAAGATTTAAAAAGTTGTATGCTGACAAGCAGACATACTAATTCCAGATATATTTTGGGACTATACGAGTGTTAAAGTATTAACAATGGATTGGGTAGGATGGTGTTAAACTAAATGAGCAGGCGGCTATTGAAAAGCAAGGCTTAAATCTTCTCACTTTGGTCAACACAGGAATCCAATGTAGTTTGAGACAGTTACTCGAATATGGATATTTAAATGAGCTTAAGTATAAAAATATGAATAAATTGAAGTAAATTAACTTAAACTGAATAGAGGGAAGAGAGTTGAATTTAATTCAACTTAAATTAAGTTTAATGATATTGGATTAGTCTGAAATCGAGTGAAAATAAATTTTAGTCGAAATAAATTTGATAAGTTTTAGATAATACTTAATGGAATGAAAATTCTTAAATAAATAATTGTAAACCATTTAAATTGTTAAGGAATTGAAGTAACTTGAGACAGTAAGAAAAATAGAATGTTTCAAGTTTAATAGAATGGTTTTAAATGAATGCGGGTAAGAATTGAATCATAAATAAATAGATCATGAATAAAATTGAAATGGTCATTGAATAAAATAGCCTGGATTATCTTCGAGCTGAATAAAATAGTTTGGAATAAACGAACATGTAATGAAATGTAAATGAATGGACCGTGGATAAATTAGAATGTGATAGAATTTAACAGAATGTGTCGAGCTAGATTAAGTGGTTTTGAATGGAACTTATTTGAATAATGAAACTAGTTTGGTTAATAAAATGAGATGCAAGTGAATGGATTCAAATCTGAAATGCAATGAAAATGAGATTATATGAATTGTGAATAAATTTTAAAAATGGAATAGAATAAACTATAAATTGAGTTGAAATCCATTTAAATTGGTTATAAAACATAAATACTTGTTTATTCAGATAGACCTCGTCAAATTACGTAGAATAAATTGTCGTTTGATGTAAATGGAAGTAATTAAAATTCTATGAATCAGTAGGAGTAAAATAAATTAATTTTGAGAGCAATTGAATTAATTATGAGTTCGGTTTGCTTAAAAATAAATTAAATGTAAGCGATTGAGTTTTAAACCATTCAAATTGAATGAAAATGGATTATAAATTAATTGAAACCATTGAATTAGTATGGAAACTATATAAATTGCTTACGGAAAATGTTTGATGTGCATTTCTTTAGAATTCATATGTTTTAACCATTGCAACTAAGTGAAATATAGTTAAACTGCATATATTTGGCACTTACATGTTTAAATTGAGTAAGTACAGGTACTTGGAAGCCGTGTGGCTGGATTTGGTTGTGCTATTTGCTAAAAATAATAAGCCGCTTGCTTAAAATGCTAAATAAGGTACGCATACGCAATAAAAATAGGAAATATGAACTGTTTTTAGTTTTTCCGACTGTGTGGGTCGATGTATATATATTTATATCTCTTGTCAAATTGCAAAAGCTTCTCCGTAAAAAGGAGACTCTGCCAAAAAATTTCAAAAATTTTGGGAGTTAGAAATTTTTTGAAGATTTTGGAAAATTTTGATAACGACAAAACGATTTCAAACTGGAAATTGAAATAAGTTAGTAAATGAAACTAATTAAAATAATGACATGAATCGGTATAAATGAAAATTAAAATTTAAAATTTAGAGTTGATGATAAATTGAATTCATATGGAAATGGAAGTATCAATTTGAATAGGAATGGATATAAACTAAAGTGGTAAGATGAAAATAAATATAAGAAAACACATAAATGCTTATACTAGCTTAAGTAAGGAATGAGGCATTCTCAATTGGAAATTGATATTTAAAATATAATCTAAGTTAGTATTTGAGTTAATAGATGTTGACATCTGCAAGAGAGTCGATAAAATGTTTTTGAATATTGTGATTGGACATATTGCTGTGTAAGATGTGCAGGTAATATAAAGGTAAAGAGAATTGGTTTTGATTTCAGAAGGTAAATTTGAAATGCTCGACAAAAAGGTATGT
The DNA here is from genome assembly GCA_030765085.1 of Allium cepa. Classification (NCBI taxonomy): domain Eukaryota; kingdom Viridiplantae; phylum Streptophyta; class Magnoliopsida; order Asparagales; family Amaryllidaceae; genus Allium; species Allium cepa. The sequence continues at coordinate 35,036,900 of CM060929.1, forward strand.
ATTTAAATTTGGTGTGAAATTTGATTGGGTTTTTAGATTGAGCCACTTGGCCTTTTGTTTCCTTTTGGAATTTGGGAGACCGTAGAGGCCTTTTGTAGTTGTACTGAGCTAGCCGCGCAAAGGAGACGCTGGCGAAATTTTTCATAATTTAGAGAGTTAGAAAATTTTTGGGAAAATTTTGATAATTCAAATTTTAATTTTGAATTATAATTTGAATAACTGAACAAGTAAGTTATTTGAAAACTATGGAAGGTTTTGGAAAAGTTTGGAAAGTTAATAAGAATAATAATTGTGACGACCGCTCATGACTCCTGCACCGAAACAAGGAAATAGTGCGCTGAAAGTGTGCCAGACAGCCATGGACGATTGTCAGGGTAAGGTAAAAACATCAAACTCTATCGTATAACTCACAGCGCGTGGACAAAATACAATAGAGAAATATATAGGGAAGCTCCATAACAGAAAACCATCATATAGACTTCATATAAGTTTGATACAAGCATCTGAAAGTCAATACATCAAGCCTCGCTACAAAGCACTCAAAATAAATACAGCAGCGGAACACCCAACACATATAATAAGAAAATAATATGCAAAAGCCTCCAGCTCGTCTTCGTCATCATCAGCGTAAATCTCCAAGAACAGCACCTGTCACCTGTTACCTAGTCTGCCCATCCCAACATGGATGAACAACCCAAGGTAATAAGAGGAGACATAAAACCTTGAGTCAGACAAAGTCCTAGTGAGCAGTAAATCAGCTATCAAACATACCAAAAGAGCATAAAGGATAAAGAGGAATAGGAACCCAACCATCCCACTCCACCACTTTCTACAGTGATAGCCCCCGGACACACCCTAAGGAAAGCAAGCATAGCAACAGAGATAATTAAAGTAAAGCAATAATCACTCGAGTCAAGGTCGATGTTTTCTAAATACAAACCCCCAAGGCCTAAACCAAGATCAGATAAGCACCCAAAAAACATCGCTCTTGAGGCCGAATGATGATACAACCATACATCCATGACTCTGGCTATCACTGTTATCTTTGCTTCGATACCACCGTTAATTGAATGACCGGCACATTCTTTCAGCCGTAAGTCAAGGGTTAATGGTAACCCCGGTTCTAGACAAACTCCGCACGTCATCGTGACCCGTGCCTAGGACTCACCTACCCTGCCCAGAGTACTCGACCACCTGCCTGTAGTGTTTTGGGTGTCCCGACCACCTGCCTGTAGTTGTTTTGGGCGCCCCATGTACTCTTGCTTTGAGTTTACTAGAACCTTCAACAACAATGAAGTCCAAGCCTCCTAGTCATCCTCCTCGACGACTACTCTCATACTAGCCCAAGCTTCCTCTCGAGCAATCCATTATCAACCAACTCGAACCATCCCTCGAGTTATCAATATGCTTGGAATGATCCCTGCCTGGATTAAACCAAGACTATCTCACATCATGCTTTGCTCCAACGCATCATAGCAAAGTCCCATCTCGATATCATGTTCTGCTTCCTCTAATCATAGCAAAACTTCATCCTATCAAATCCATCCATATGAGCTTCCACATCCGCTTCATATGCCAACAACAGCTTTTCCAATTTAAGAGCCTTTCTCTTGGCTTTTGAATCACCATTGACCATCCTGTCTAGATCTAACTATCAATCAACTAACATACATAGCAATCAATCAAATCAATCATTAGTTTAAGCAATCAAATAATCAAACATGGTCTAAATAGGCATTTATAACTACAATGGCAATTTCGTAAATAAATTAGCATAGATCTAACATGCATGAATCATGGGTTTTTAGCATAGATCTAACAAATATAAATCATGGGTTTTGTCTCTACAACTTGATGAATGAACTTGCATAAGTAAACATCTTCATAAGTAATGGATCTACACTTGGATCTAAAGAAAAATGCATAAAATCGCTATCTACAACACTCCAACAAACCACCAAACCAATATACTCCTTTGGGTCCGCATGAGAGACAACCACCACTCACCGAATCTCCAAAACAACCCAAAAGCAATACGCTTCAGATCTGGACAGCAAAGATTCAAGCTTGATTTGTCGAAATCCCGCTTGAAACGATGAAATCTCACTTCGTTGGATGAAGATCTTCAACTTTGGCTCTTGGATCTTCGATCTTGATCTTCGATCTTGGATGGATGTTAGCACTAGATTAGAGTAGAGAAAAGAAGTGAAGAACTGTTATAGACGAGCTCTCAAAATGGTAGCACTTCGTCGCTTCAAAAACCGGTGCCAAAGAGTGAGCCAAAGCCCTCTATTTATAGGCAGATCGCCCCCTTATGTCGTAACTCGTAGGCTCGGTTTTAGGTCGTTGCCGACCTAAGATTTTCCCCGACCTAACTTAAGTCGTTGCCGACCTATCTACCCCACGACCTAACGATTACTCATGACCTAACAACAAGCGGCCCAACCTACCGACCTAACGAGCAACACGAGTTACGACTTATCACTAAGTCGCTAACGACTTAACATGGTATAACAATCCAACGGTCCAGATGCTACGCGACCTAAAACGAACGAGGATCCGCTATGCCACGACCTATTAGGTTACGACCTACGACTCAAGCTTTCATACGACTTATCACACATACGACCTAAGGACTTACACGAGTTACGACTCATCAGCTTACGACCTAACAATGCTACGACCTAAAACATGACGACTTAACTACCAGGCCATAACTCGTCTACGACCTAACTTCCTTAGGCCGTTCCAAAACTCCACCGACCTAACTATCATACGACCTAACCCCTTAGGTCGTCAACCCTTAACTCGTCCCAAATCACTAAGTCGTCTAACCTTTAGGTCGTCTATTACTATAGGTCGTCTACGACTTAAGACTCTATTAACTCCCTAACTCGTTAACTCTTAGGTCGTTACCTCTATAGGTCGCTCTATCACCCTAACTCGTATACGACCTATCACTTAACTTGTGCCAACTTCTATAACTCATAATACTACTAGGTCGCTCAGAAACCCATAACTCGTAACCTCTATAACTCGGCAACTCTTATAACTCGTTAACGACCTAGCACACTAACTCGTTAACTCATCTTAACTGCTAGGTCGTAATCTCCTAAGTTGTTTACGACTTAAAACCCCACTGACTCGTACACGACTCATCTCTTAACCCGTTAGTTCCTCTAACTCAACCTAACTTCCACACGGGTCAATTCCTTACGAGTTAAATTCATACGACTTAGGCTAAAGATGCCTTAAACAACACTAACGACCTAATAATTCTACGATCTATCGATACGTAAAAATACGGGTCATTACATTCTCTCCCCCTTAGGAATTTCGCCCCCGAAATTCCAAACAAACAAGGGCAACCAAAACTATTCTGCATGCCTACCATCCATAGCAATCAACAAACCATGCATCCAATTACTAGCCTAACATGCAGAATTCTAAAATTAGAATCAAGCTACAAATTCATGAGATGTCACGACACCTTAGGGCCATACCTCGAAGAGTTCAGGATGAGCTTCCTTCATCCTCTCTTCCTCCTCCCATGTACAGTCGTTAACATCATCACTCCATTGTATCTTGAGCGACGTAATCGTCTTCCTCCTAAGCTGTTTCGTGTCGGTTTCTACAACACGAAGCGGCTTACGAGGTCTCGTAACAACTGGATCAACCTCCAAATCTTCACAGCTATCGGCAGAAACCACTGTATTCGAGTCGTGCACATACTTCCGCAGATATGATACATGAAAAACATTGTGCACACCCGACATCTTTTCCGGTAACTCCAATCTATAAGCGAGCTTCCCAATTCGCTCGATAATCGGGAATGGTCCAACAAATCTCGGAGTCAATTTTCCTTTCTTCCCGAATCGAATAACATTCTTCAGAGGAGAAATCTTCACAAAAACCATATCACCTACGTCGAATTCCAAATCTTTTCGACGCTTATAGCATAACTCTTCTGACGGTCTTGGGCTGCCTTCATTCGTTGCCGAATGATCCCTATACAATCCGAAGTCTGACGAATCATCTCAGGCCCAAGTATCAGCTTTTCTCCAGTTTCCAACCAACATGTTGGAGAGTTACACGGTCTTCCATACAGTGCCTCATATGGTGCCATACCAATACTTGACTGGTAACTGTTATTATACGCAAATTCCACCAAATGAAGATGATCTTCCCATGATCCTCCGAAATCCAAAACACATGCCCTCAGAAGATCTTCCAAAACTCGGTTGAGTCTCTCAGTCTGACCATCTGTTTGAGGATGATAAGCTGTACTCAAACACAACTCGGTTCCCAAAACCTCCTGGAAGCTCTTCCAAAATCCACTAGTGAACAATGGGTCTCGATCACTCACTATACTCTTCGGAATACCATGGAATCGAACTATCCACTTAACATACAATTCAGCCAACTTCGATGCAGTCCTAGTTGATCGAACAGGAATAAATCTTGCACTCTTAGTCAAACGATCTACAATGACCCAAATCCCTTCATTTCCCGTTCTGGTTCTAGGTAAACCATCCATAAAATCCATCGATATTTGCTCCCACTTCCATGTAGGAACTTCTAACGGCTGAAGCAATCCACTGGGCTTCTTCTGCTCTGCTTTAACCAACTGGAAATTCATGCACTTGGAAATAAAATTTCCAACATCCTTCTTCATACCTTCCCAGTAATAGGTTCTCTTCATGTCCTGATACATCTTATTTCCTCCTGGATGAATTGTCAACTTCGAGTGATGACTTTCCTTCAAAACTTCATCTCTCAACTCATCGATATCGGGAACAACCAGTCGTCCTTGCTTCCGAAGCCAGCCCTCTCGATCGACTTCGAATCTTTTATCCTTCTTTGGGTCCAATCCAGATTCCAAATCACGGATAATCTTGACAAGCTTATCGTCTCGCTTTTGGCTCTCGCCAATTCTTTCCAAAAGAGTAGGCCTTATCGATAAGTTTGCCAACATTTCAGGTTCCAATTCACATCTGGGCCTGAAGTCAAATCTAGCTAAAAACTCGAGACTCTTCCATTCCGAAAACATGGCTCCCAATCCTGCATGTCTTTGACTTAACGCATCAGCTGCTGCGTTACCTTTTCCCGGAGTATAGGCTATACCAAAATCACATGATGCTAAAAACTATAGCCATCGTTGCTGCCGAAGATTCAAATCCTTTTGGGAGAAAAGATACTTCAACGACTTATGATCTGTAAACAACTCGAATCGAACTCCCAATAGATAATGTCTCCACATCTTCAGGGCAAAAACAATCGCCGCTAACTCCAAATCATGAGTCGGGTAATTCCTTTCATGCGGCTTCAGTTGTCGACTTGCATACGCAATAACTTTATTCTTCTGCATTAGCACTGCTCCAAGTCCAGTACCACATGCATCAGTGTAAACCACCATCTCATCATTTCCACCCGGAATAGTCAAAACAGGAGCACTCGTCAGTCGCTCTTTCAGGATTCCAAAGGCTTGTTCACACTTAGCATCCCAACTGAACACTTGGTTTTTCTTCGTCAATCCTGTTAACGGTGCAACTATCTTGGAAAAGTCTTTGATAAACCGACGATAATATCCTGCTAATCCAAGAAAACTTCTCACATCGGATGCATTCTTAGGTCTAACCCAATCCTGGATTGCTGCCACCTTAGCGGGATCAACCGCTATTCCATTTCCAGAAACAACATGGCCTAAGAACCTCATTTCACTCTTCCAGAAGTGACACTTCGAAAACTTAGCCTTTAGCTGATGTTTTCGCAAGATTTCCAAAACAATACGCAAGTGCGTCTTGTGCTCTTCTTCAGTTCTGGAGTAAATCAGAATATCATCCACGAACACAAGTACGAACTTGTTCAACTGATCTCTGAACACTCTATTCATAAGATCCACAAAATATGCTGGTGCATTAGTCAATCCAAACGGCATTACCAGCCACTCATAGAAACCGGATGGTGTCCTGAAAGCAGTCTTCGGCACGCTATCCTTCTCCACTCTCAACTGGTGAAATCCCGTTGCCAAATCCATCTGAGAAAACACCTTAGCTTCGTGAAGCTGATCAAACAAGTCATCTATTCTCGGCAATGGATACTTGTTCTTCTTAGTCACCTTATTCAGCTCACGATAATCGACACACAACCTCAACGATCCATTCGCTTTGGTTGCGAACACAACTGGTGCACCCCATTCGGACACACTACGCCGAATGAATCCTTTCCGTGAAAGGTCATCAACTTGCACCTTCAACTCTTGCTGTTCCCTAGGCGCCATCCGCCTAAGCGGCATCACAACGGGTCTGGCTTCCTCAACTAGATCGATACGAAACTCGATCTCCCTATGCGGCGGTAACCCTTTGACTTCATCAAAGACATCCCCGAATCCATTCACGATTGGCACCGATGACAGTCCATCCCGTGGAACAACCAGCGAATACATGAAGCTCACGAAGACGCCTTCTTCATGCTTACATCGTATCACAACCTTTCGCCCCTCCACATTCTCGACTGTCACCTCCAATCTCTCACAATCAACCTTCGCCGCATACTTCCTAAGCCAATCCATACCCAAAATAATTCCGAACCCCGCAAAGTTCAGAACAAAACAATCACAAACAAAAGAGCAATCATGACTCGATACAACTAGACCACGGCATAGCATACACAAACAAGACGAACCCCCAACTGGATTGGTCACAACCAATGGTCTATCAACAATATCCGGTTCCAAACCCAACCGGTCCACCAACTCATTAAAAACAAAGGAATGCGACGCCCCAGTATCAAACAACACTCTAACTGGAACACCACAAACGGAAAGAGTACCTTGAACCACCACACTCTTCCCCTGCTCTTCAGCAGTAGGAGCTTTCGAAGATGATGGAACGGCCCCCAAAGCATAAGCTTTCACAATCTGCCTATCCTTCCTTGGTTCTGGGCAATCCTTCTTAATATGTCCCAGCTTGTCGCAGTTGTAACACTTCCCCGGCACCTTAGGATTTTTGCAATCCCTGAAGAGATGGCCTTTCTGCTGACAATTATAGCAGGTCACTTCGCCCTTCGGCTTCTTCTGGCCATTCTTACCCTTCTGCTGTTGATGTTTCCTCTTCTTGTTTCCACCCTGTTGCGGTTTAGACTCCTCCTTGGTCACAGCAACAACAGATCCTTCCTTAGGGAACAAACTCTCATGCCTGAGAGCTTTCTCCACTAGCTTCTCAAATGGATCGTCCAGATGATCCACCAACTGTCTTCCAAGATAACTGTCCAAGCCTGTCACAAACTTCTCATTCTTCTGATAAGAAGATTCAATATACGACCGAGCATACTTGGACAAAGCCTCAAACTCAGAAACATACTCAAGAACCGATCTCCCACCTTTCTTGAGCTCAACAAACTTCTTAAACAAGACAGACTTCTGAGCCGTAGAAATGAACTTAGCTTCAAATCTAGCTTGGAACTGCACCCAAGTAATTTCTTCCTCCGGAGTATCAATGGTGATAGAGTTCCACCAATCAGAAGCTTTCCCTTGAAGCTGTCTTGATGCAAGCTTCCTTTTAGTTGCATCATCAATTCCCAATCACCAAAGATCCTTCTACAAGCATCTATCCATCTCTGGACTTCAATAGTAGATTCTGTCCCCAAGAAAACCTTTCCTCCAAGAGCAGTATAATCCTTGCACAACTTAGCAAAATCCACTTGCTTTGGAGCTTGAACTTGAATTCCAACATCTACCGCTGACCCTGGAGTTGGTATCCTTCTCATGATCGAAGTCATCATCGCTTCGAACATAGCTCCATAATCAGCAACTCCATCAGCAGCACGACCTTCCCTGGCAGCTGGTCTCCCTCTTCGACTCATCCTTAATATCTACAAAAAGGAATGATTAGAACACCTTTGAGAAACAACTGCATAAGGAGTTCAAATCCTTCTAAGCTACTATAATATATATAGTAATCATCCATCAAAATACAATTACGTCTCTCATACGTAGTTACTTCAGCGAGCGTTGGCTAAAATCGATTAACCAAAGCTCTGATACCAAATGTGACGACCGCCCATGACTTCCGCACCAAAACAAGGAAATAGTGCGCTGAAAGTGTGCCAGGCAGCCATGGACGATAGTCAAGGGTAGAATAAACATTGTAGAATCTATCGTATAACTCACAGCGCGTGGACAAAATACAATAGAGAAATATATAGTGAAGCTCCATAACAGAAAACCATCATATAGACTTCATATAAGTTTGATACAAGCATCTGAAAGTCAATACATCAAGCCTCACTACAAAGCACTCAAAACAAATACAGCAGCGGAACACCCAGTACATATAATAAGAAAATAATATGCAAAAGCCTCCAGCTCGTCTTCGTCATCATCAGCGTAAATCTCTAAGAACAGCACCTGTCACCTGTTACCTAGTCTGCCCATCCCAACATGGATGAACAGCCCAAGGTAATAAGAGGAGACATAAAACCTTGAGTCAGACAAAGTCCTAGTGAGCAGTAAATCAGCTATCAAACATACCAAAAGAGCATAAAGGATAAAAAGGAATAGGAACCCAACCATCCCACTCCACCATTTTCTACAGTGATAGCCCCCGGACACACCCTAAGGAGAAGCAAGCATAGCAACAGAGATAATTAAAGTAAAACAATAATCACTCGAGTCAAGGTCGATGTTTTCTAAATACAAACCCCCAAGGCCTAAACCAAGATCAGATAAGCACCCAGAAAACACCGCTCTTGAGGCCGAATGATGATACAACCATACATCCATGACTCTGGCTATCACTGTTATCTTTGCTTCGATACCACCGTTAATTGAATGACCGGCACATTCTTTCAGCCGTAAGTCAAGGGTTAATGGTAACCCCGGTTCTAGACAAACTCCGCACGTCATCGTGACCCGTGCCTAGGACTCACCTACCCTGCCCAGAGTACTCGACCACCTGCCTGTAGTGTTTCGGGTGTCCCGACCACCTGCCAGTAGTCGTTTTGGGCGCCCCATGTACTCTTGCTTTGAGTTTACTAGAACCTTCAACAACGATGAAGTCCAAGCCTCCTAGTCATCCTCCTCGATGACTACTCTCATACTAGCCCAAGCTTCCTCTCGAGCAATCCATTATCAACCAACTCGAACCATCTCTCGAGTTATCAATATGCTTGGAATGATCCCTGCCTGGATTAAACCAAGACTATCTCACATCATGCTTTGCTCCAACGCATCATAGCAAAGTCCCATCTCGATATCATGTTCTGCTTCCTCTAATCATAGCAAAACTTCATCCTATCAAATCCATCCATATGAGCTTCCACATCCGCTTCATATGCCAACAACAGCTTTTCCAATTTAAGAGCCTTTCTCTTGGCTTTTGAATCACCATTGACCATCCTGTCTAGATCTAACTATCAATCAACTAACATACATCAATCAATCAAATCTATCATTAGTTTAAGCAATCAAATAATCAAACATGGTCTAAATAGGCATTTATAACTACAATGGCAATTTCGTAAATAAATTAGCATAGATCTAACATGCATGAATCATGGGTTTTTAGCATAGATCTAACAAATATAAATCATGGGTTTTGTCTCTACAACTTGATGAATGAACTTGCATAAGTAAACATCTTCATAAGTAATGGATCTACACTTGGATCTAAAGAAAAATGCATAAAATCGCTATCTACAACACTCCAACAAACCACCAAACCAATATACTCCTTTGGGTCCGCGTGAGAGACAACCACCACTCACCGAATCTCCAAAACAACCCAAAAGCAATACGCTTCAGATCTGAACAGCAAAGATTCAAGCTTGATTTGTCGAAATCCCGCTTTAAACGATGAAATCTCACTTCGTTGGATGAAGATCTTCAACTTTGGCTCTTGGATCTTCGATCTTGATCTTCGATCTTGGATGGATGTTAGCACTAGATTAGAGTAGAGAAAAGAAGTGAAGAACTGTTATAGATGAGCTCTCAAAATGGTAGCACTTCGTCGCTTCAAAAACCGGTGCCAAAGAGTGAGCCAAAGCCCTCTATTTATAGGCAGATCGCCCCCTTATGTCGTAACTCGTAGGCTCGGTTTTAGGTCGTTGCCGACCTAAGATTTTACCCGACCTAACTTAAGTCGTTGCCGACCTATCTACCCCACGACCTAACGATTACTCATGACCTAACAACAAGCGGCCCAACCTACCGACCTAACGAGCAACACGAGTTACGACTTATCACTAAGTCGCTAACGACTTAACATGGTATAACAATCCAACGGTCCAGATGCTACGCGACCTAAAACGAACGAGGATCCGCTATGCCGCGACCTATTAGGTTACGACCTACGACTCAAGCTTTCATACGACTTATCACACATACGACCTAAGGACTTACACGAGTTACGACTCATCAGCTTACGACCTAACAATGCTACGACCTAAAACATGACGACTTAACTACCAGGCCATAACTCGTCTACGACCTAACTTCCTTAGGCCGTTCCAAAACTCCACCGACCTAACTATCATACGACCTAACCCCTTAGGTCGTCAACCCTTAACTCGTCCCAAATCACTAAGTCGTCTAACCTTTAGGTCGTCTATTACTATAGGTCGTCTACGACTTAAGACTCTATTAACTCCCTAACTCGTTAACTCTTAGGTCGTTACCTCTATAGGTCGCTCTATCACCCTAACTCGTATACGACCTATCACTTAACTTGTGCCAACTTCTATAACTCATAATACTACTAGGTCGCTCAGAAACCCATAACTCGTAACCTCTATAACTCGGCAACTCTTATAACTCGTTAACGACCTAACACACTAACTCGTTAACTCATCTTAACTGCTAGGTCGTAATCTCCTAAGTCGTTTACGACTTAAAACCCCACTGACCCGTACACGACTCATCTCTTAACCCGTTAGTTCCTCTAACTCAACCTAACTTCCACACGAATTCCTTACGAGTTAAATTCATACGACTTAGGCTAAAGATGCCTTAAACAACACTGACGACCTAATAATTCTACGATAGACCGATACGTAAAAATACGGGTCATTACAATAATGGGACTTTTATAAAAGTTAGTTGGTAAGATGTTGAATTGTTAGAAACCGTTTGGTTTCGAGGAAAAAGTAAAACGGGTATTGGACCATTCTTCCGAACTAGTAATTTCGGGGACGAAATTCTTTTAAGGGGGGAGGAATGTGACGACCTGGAATTTTCAAGCATTTAAAATTGGGAATATTTAATTGATTTTAAGTATTCAATAGAGCAATTTTAACTTGAATTACGAATATCACAATTTATTCGATAATTTATCTTTGAATTAAATAATTCGAAGTTGGGAAAATTATTGAATCTAGAGTTTTAAGCCGATTAAAAATAATTAGAAGACTTAAAAAATTTATATTGATAATGTTGAAGATAATAGAAGTTTTAAAATTAAATCTAATAATGATTTATTCAGTTTTGAAATTTCATCGTTAAAATTGAATTTAAAAATAGCCTTCCGAGGCGCAGCCTCGGAATTCGACAAAACCAGTTCCATTGGGTCCGTAATATTGAATTATTATCGGATTTCAAATTTCGTATTAATCGGAGTTAGTGTGTGGGTGTACGATATATAAACGCGCTGAAAATTTAATTGATAATAATCTAATGAAATTTAATTTAATCAGTCAAGCTTCTTGTATAAGCCATCTCATATTCGTTTTAATACGCTACCCTTATCTTCCATCGTACACTTCTCGTTCCTTCTTCTGAAAGCCGAGCGAGTTCTTTTTCCCCAAGTCGATATCATCTCGTATAACAAGCCCTTATTTCATCTTCTAGTAATCGAAAACTTCCCTTTGTTTTTTTTAAAAACAGCCGAAACCTTTCCCCTTTCTTTCAAATCAAAATCATGATAAAAATCTCGAATTTTATTTCTACACAATTAATGGCCGCCGCGTCTTGGTTTCGTCCACGTTTTCCGCAACGAGTCTCTTCAATTTTAATCGAAGGGTATGTCGTGACTTGGTGTTGAGACTGGGGACGAGGGGTCTGAGTCGAGAGGAGCTCGAGTTTGTTTGGCAATGATGTCGATAATTCGAAGTCGCGTAGCGACTGCCTGGACTCGCTCGCGTTCTTGTCGCGAGTACCTATCGAAGCGGCGACGTTGTGAAGTGGTGGCTCGTCTGGAGTATGGGCCGGTGGAAGTGTTCGTTCGAGTGGTGACATCCGAAGCTCGTAAGGAAGAGGCTGGTAGGGCTGGGGTAATCTCTAAGGTATATTATTATTGTGTATTTAAAACAAAATGTTGTAAACAGTAAAACAGAAACTGTTTATAGGAAAATAAAGTATTTATACATGGGGGTTTGGATTTTGAAAAATTATCAGGTTTAATCTGAAATATAGATGTGGATAAGACAGAGAAAAACATAGGATTTTAGATATTATAGAGTTTATATGAATTTGTATAATGTATATACATATTTATGTAACAGAAGTTACTACGGATTTTTAAAAATATAAGGATTTAAATGGGAAAATGATAGATGTGGTGGTTAAACTGTTTAAAGTAACTTATATAAATTTTTGAACTAAAAATAATTGGGTTAAGGAAATGTTTAGTTAAGAATTTAAGTCAAGTTATAAGTTAAATTAAATAAGTGAATGTTAATAAATTGTTTAATTCAAGTGTTAATTAAGTTAATTAAAAGTAAATTTATTTGCTAGATTTCTTCAAATATTAATAAAACCATATAATGCTTATTCAAGGTCAAAAATCGTGAAATCAAGCAAATGTTGAAGTGGAGTGCAAATAAAATCGAAGGTGACTTAATCCCACTCAGTTTAAATTTAAATTTAAATGTTTAAATTTAAATAATTGATTGTATGGTTGAATTGATTGATGTGATATAGTATAGTATGATTTGAATTTGGCATATTATGTAATGCTAACGTCTGTGGATGCAGGGAAAACAGGTTGGAGGGATCCAACTGGACCTCTCAACTTTTATTTCAAATTATTTAATATTCTCGGCTCTGATTATTTGATATTCTATAATGAATTATGTGGAAGTATTGAATGTTATGGCTTGGTTGATATAATTGGGTATAATGAATTACCAATAATATAAATTTGATTTTGGAAATAAAAGAAGTGAAATTGCAAGTAAAATAATTATAGAATAAATTTAAGAAAGACTTGGAAAAGAAATAAAGTGACTTTAAAATCCTAATAAATGAATCCTGCGAATGGAAAGGAAAATTTGAATAAACAGAAAGTTAATGAATTTTAAAATGCAGTATTATTAATTTAAAAGAACAAACATTTATTTAGAATTTAAGATTTGAATTATTGAAAGAGGAAAGAAGAGATTGGGAATAATAATAATAATAAAGTCCATAACAACTGCATTTGGAAATGAACTGATTAGTAAAAGAATTTGTTTCAAATAAAATAAATTGGAAATCAATTTGGGAAATTGATTTAGGTAATTGAAGTTGGAATATTCTCTGGATAGCCAAGTACATGTTTCTAAAGGTAAATTTTTAAATATAAATTAAATGTTTTAAGTTGTTTTTAAAGGAAGCAAGTTTTGTAAAATTTATTATTTCTAATATTTAAAGCCTAAAGTAAGTATTTTCTTTTAATCTATTTTAGCAGTAATTATTAAGAAGTAACTTAGTATTTTGTTTTTAAAGGTAGAAATCTAGTTTTTATTTTTTATTTTATTAAGTAACTTTATTTTCAAATGTTTATATAGTAAGTATTTTTAGAAAATTATTGAAGTAGTTTTAACTTAAGTGTTTAAAGGTAAATTCAAAAGTGAGTATTTTTGTTTAATCAATTATCATAATAATTATTTAAAGAATGATTTGGTCTTTTGTTTAAGTTATTATTACAAATTAAGTATTAAAGTAAATTTTTCTAAATTGAATATTAAATATATTTTACAATAAAGTGATTTTAAATTATTTTAAAAATCTAAAGTTTTGTGCTTAGCGATTCCAGTGGAAATGGAAATACTCGGAATTTATTCTGAGAAAAAGGAAGATAGTTTGAAAACTGTTTTCAAAAGGATTTGAAAGTGAAATTATATCTTGTAAAGATATTTTCAGATAAATAAATAATTTGGGAAATTATTTATTGGTTGATGGTTGTTTGTGAATATTAATTGATAGTTAAATCACCATCTATCAATATTGGACAAATACGCTGATCGTTTCGAAGAGACCGGGATCGAGATTAATTTCTCGAAAACCACTTCGATCCGGTTTGTACGTTTCGTGGAAACGAGTTTGGATTCGAAGATGGAGCAGTGAAGTGCAAGGGCTAGTTGCTACTAATCCTGAGGATATTTCCAAAATGGATGTAGTAGGAATAGTACCTTCGGTTCCGTTCGGACCCGGGACGGACTTGTATGGATGAATGCTTATGAAACATCGTCAGGCGGACGATGGGCATTCTAAGGGATATGTTCTATAAAGGTAACGCTTAGCCTCAAGCCTCATCAAATGGGAATGACTGAAAATCAGGGGTTATGCAGCAAGGCTAGGTGGGTAGCACCCAAGCAGTGCGAGGTCATCCCTGTCTAGATGTCCCTTTTTATTTCGGCTTAGTGGGCGGTTGCTGATCCCAACTGCGGGTTGATCTCACTCGGGATTATCCAGTAAGGGATAGTCCCGGTCTTGTGTTGTAGGGGAGCGGGCGTACTCCTCGGTACGGTGATCTAGGCCCCGTACTGTGACAGGTGGCACCCCAGTGCCTAGTCATTACTTGGAATCCATTCTCCCTACGAGCCTTGTACGAGTTTTGTCTGTATTACCCACTCTGTGGCTAGTAGCTGGAATTTAATAATGTAACAATTTCGGCTATTTTATAAGTATTTGTATATGGACCCTATTATAATATCATAGGATTTCTATAAAAATTGTTTTAGCTATCGTAAGGTAAAAACCCGACATGTTTGTTTGTGGCGTGGTCTTACGAGATGCTTTTGTTTGCAAAGGATTTTTGAAACTTCAATAATCAATTGAGTGTGATTTTCTCACGTTGGTATTCCAGACTGACTCGGGTGTTATTTAACTGTAATGCTCGGGTCAGACCGAGTATTATAGGACACATGATATGATGCTGTGGAGCTCAGAAGACGAGCTGGATGACGATACGTACTTCCGTACTTGTATATATATATAAATTCCGCTGTGTTGAGTTGTTGTGTATTCATTTGTATGTTGTTATTGTTGAACCATGATTTGATGTACTCTGATGATGATGTAATATATAAACTGAGATATTTGATATTTGACTAAAGATTATTTATTATCTATTATATTTTATTCCGCTGCGATGGTTAGATTCTGATGTTGTTTTCTATTTTCTTCTACTACCTCTTCTTCTTTAACCCAAATGGTTCGTGTTTCTTTGCAACTTGAGTTGATTTAGGTAGAATAGTGTTGACTCAAGGGTTACGGATTTGCGGGTCGTTACACTAATCGAAGTGGTTTCGGGTATTTACTGATATGTGACCCCGGTCTCTTCGAATTCAATATCATTTATAATCCAAGTTGTTATGTTTTAAAACAATACAATTCGTACCCAGGATATCATACCACACAATAGTTCAAAGCAGATAGGTAACCTATATTATCTCAGTTCAAACCATCATATCATGTCACAATACATCACAACTCAATATCAGAGATATTCAGACAAACTAAGGTATTCAATTCAAGATTATCATCTATAGGCAAGATTAATTGTCTATTAATTCTTAATTAATTTAATTTAATCACCTTTTATAAATTAAATTAATTATCTTAAATCATGCTTAATTAATTTTAATTAATCATAAGTCTCTTCTTTAATTAAATATATTGATTAATTAACCCTTAATTAATCATATTAACCATTCCTTAATTACTTACACAAGTCACCCTTTAATTAATTTCATTTAATAATTTATCCTAAATCACTTCCATTAAGTAATTATCCTCTAATTACTTCTAATAAGTAATTTTCCTTTTATTAATTAATTCCAAAAATTACTCTTTAATTACTTACCCTAAGTAATTACATTTTATAAATTACATCAAGTAATTATACTTTATCAATTTCTTTTAATTATTACCCTTAATTAATTAACTAATTAATCATCTTGAATTAATTACATTAATTAATTATTAATTAAGTGATTATACTTTTATTACTTATTAATAAGACTAAATTAATTAAGATCACTACAACAAAAATACTCTATTACAACGCCTTTTTTACAACGGGCATTGGCTGCCCGTTGTAATAGTAGGCTATTACAACGGTCCATTCAGGCCCGTTGTAATAGATGCCCTATACAACGCCTTTTTTACAATGGGCAATGACTGTCCGTTGTAATAGAATGCTATTACAACGGTCCTTTCATGCCCGTTGTAATAGATGTCAATTTTACAACATTCACAAAATGCCTGTTGTAATATATACCAATTTTACAACGGTCACAAAATGCCGTTGTAAGAGGTGCCAATTTTACAACGGGCTAAAAATGCCCATTGTAATAGGTGTCAATCTTACAACGGGCTAAAAATGCCCGTTGTAGTTGGTGCCAATTTTAGAACGGTCATAAAATGCCCGTTGTAATAAATGTTTGTTGCCAATTTTTGACAACCAATAATTAATAATTACAATGCTTTCTTAAAATTAATATTTATTATTTTTTAATATTTAATAATTATTCATTAATAATATTATATTAATCATATGTTACTAATTACTAATTATAATATTATATAACTAATTACTAACCATTAATAATATTATATTATTTATTAATATTTAATAAGTAATCATTAATAATATTATATTAATCATTTATAACTCATAATAATTAATGATTATTGTTAAATAATCACTAATTACTAATTGTTATACATAATCAGTATTAATTATTAGTTATTTGATAGTAACTATTTAATATTAATTATTAATCATTAAATGTAAGTAATAAATATTAACTATAATTTACTAAATATTAATAATTTACTAAATATTAATAATTGTTTTTATATTTAATTTAATAATAGTTCCATTCATTGATTTTTTTATTAAATAAGAATTAAATATTTATAATCATTAGATGTACGTACGTGCGTTTTATACTAGTTAGAATAAATAAAATAATTATTTTATTTAGTGAATGTAGAAATAACATGTAGATAAAATATTTTACAAAGTAGAAATTATTATAATTAATTTAGATATTAATTTGTAAATTTTAAATAGGATGACCCATTAGCATATTTTTTGTATACAGATGTTTTCAGACTCGAACGAGGAGTTAATTTTCATTGAGTAAACAGTTTTATAAAAGAATCAAGTAAACCTTTTTATTACTAAATAAAACTATTACCACCACCTGACCCTTTCCTTACTCTCGTTCTTCAGCCAAAATCAACTAAAACTCTAGCCGACTTTCTCCCTCTAATTCCATCATGGTCAAACGTTGAAAAATTCTCACCAAAGCCCCCGGGAGCCCGCATCCGAAACGAAAGTAGAGGAACCTAAAAAAGAAGATGAAATGAAAGAAGCGGAAGACATTGGCGGCGATGGAGCCGAAATGGAGGATTAAGAAGACGAAGCGGTATGGAATCAGCTCTTCTTACTGTTGCATCTGAGACCAAAAAGGTGTGGTTTATTTAAGCTTTAATTTCCTTTTTCGTCTACTTTGGTAATGGATTTTTACTGATGGTTGATTGATGTTGAAATCAGGTCACCTTATTTGCATATTCAGATTCCAAAATTTAAGAAGTTACTTATTCAATTTAGATATGATGAATAATTGAAGTGTTCCAGCTAGCTCAAATCTGAATTGATGTTAGAATGATAAACAGGCAGAGTGAAGCATATTTTCTCGATGATGTTACTAAATGAAAACGGGGAAATTTAATAATATTATGTTGATTTCTTGTGTAAATGGAAAAGATAAATGATCGTCTTATTAACAATGTTTAGGATTGATCAACATTTACTGGGCTCTTCTTCTTCTTCTTCTATTTAAATTATTATTATGTATTTTTTTGCAACTTAGTGAAATAGATGGTGAGGATTGGGCAAATTATGACATTGAATGGGTTTCACAAAAATGATAGTTGATTACATGTCGATTACAGTATCACTAGTATAAAACAAATATAGTAAGATAAAGAAGAAGACAATTGATGTTGTGGCGATTAATTATTGTTCTAATAGTAGTCCACATCACATGCTAATAGAAACTCATGCTTTCTCTATCGCGCGCGCGCATCTGCAACCTAAAGGCGTTGGCTGATTTCTTTTTACCTTAGTCTTACCGCATTCCAATATAAATTGCGGTACCTCCACATCTGTATGGGCCATTATGTAGTGTGGTGTAATACTGTCATTTGACTATGCTCTTTCAAATTAACCATCATGTAGCCTTTAAATCCCATTACTGAAAATTTTATGTTATCATCTTTGTGCAAAAAGATTTCTAACCTGAAGAAAGAGATTGATGCAATCCGAGTAAAAGATATTTCACAAGGTAGTTTAACCCAAGGTCAACAAACACAAATTGCACGAAATGAGCAAACAATGTCTCAGGTATTCATATTTAAATAGATCCCAAAAAGAGTTCAATCTTTTGGAGTTCATGGTTTACCATTCAATTTGTTTAGCATATATTTTTATGTTGCTTAGCTTATGGAGGAATTGGAGAGTTTGGAGGAGACTTTAAATGATAGCATTCAAGAGAGTTTAGGTGCTCGTAATGGAAAAGTTGTTCGAAATAAGAAAACAGGACTGTTTGAGGAAGAAGATGACATCTTATGGTTAGTGATTTTCATTGCTGGCCAACTGGCAGGATTGTGCTTCCGTCCGTGATCTTGACTTTGCATGAAATTTATTTTTATTAAGAAAACTTATGGATTGCCACCAACACTAATGTTATTTGACTAATATTCCCTTAAATAAAACTAGAATGTGCCTAATTAGTAACACAAATCTGTTAATAGTTTTAAAACTCTTTTGCTTTATCCTTTTAGAAGCATCAAATTTTTATTTGGAATGTTTTCTGCTACTCTACATTCGGCAATCTATCAGTGTTCTTTTCTTCGAATTATTTTTGTTTGATTTTAATTTTTGTGTGTTTGCATTTTAAAAAAATTGTGTGTTTGTGTGATTTTTGTTTGCATTTCGTTTCAGTGTTTGTTGTTGTTTTCTAGTTGTTTTGTTCAATTGCATTTGCATATTTAAAATTCTTTTTTACACAATTTCATTTCTAAAAAAAAATTATTCCATTTTCACATACATTTACATTTACAATTTGGCATTTTATCTTTGTATTTACACATTTCATTTTGTTTACTACTTTCTCTCCGGCTCATAGTTTTTTCTCTCTGCCTTACTCCCTCTATTAATCTCCTAACTGTAACACAATAGTGCACAGTTTTGTGCACCATCTGCATGCACACAGTCCCCCAACCACCTGCTTCAACAACACTGTGCTACTGTGCAACATTTCCAATAACTTCAACATCCTTCTACAACATATACTCCAAAAACCTGTTCAGTACAGAGCACACAACCCCATCCTCAACGTCGTTGAACTACTCTTCAAATCAACTACTGCACCCAATCCTCTGACCGCCAAACAACTCCATACAAAACTCCCCATGAAAAACTCCGCCTAGGCGAACCAAAAACTCGTGACTTCTGACAACCTATCGTCCTCCCCCTATCACAGTATTGCCTCATACCCCACTTCACTACAACACATTGCCTCAACAATGCAAACTACTACACATACCCCACCTGAAACCAAACACAGCAACATAGTTTAGAACATCATCAACATCTGCTGCTACCATTTCATAACTACCCACCTCTGAACAGGGAACATCTCCAAACTTCCTATCAATTTCTACAGTGCTTCACCATTTTTAACAAGTCTATCACATCTCCTCAACATACTATTCACTTCAACCTCAATCACCAACACCATCCACTTCTCAACCAAACCTTCTCCATACATCCATTACCATCATACAACATCAAATAACATAACAACCCACACTAGACTAGAAAAGATTCATCAACCTGCTTCACTTCACAAGTATACATCACAAGCACCGCTTCCTCATCATCAGTTCACTGCCAAGTCTCACGGAACCACAAATTTCACCAGAGCATTCTTCACCAATTCTGCACTTCTAACCCAAACTTCTTACATCCTCATATACACTCAACCCACCTTGCCACCATATTGCACTGTTTCGACATAGCTGATGCCAATACAACAATAGAAATTCTACAATACAACTTCTTCAATTGACTATTCATCATATTATAAAATGTTTAAAATGTTATAAATATAAAAAAAATTCAAATTGAAATTTATAGTTTTAAAATAATGGTTCATCCTTGTCTTTCAACCTATTTTCCCTTCTAGCTATTCCTATTCTCCTACCTTCTTCCTCTTGGAGGGTCATTTCCGCATTGTAGAAAGAGTTGGTTCTTTGGCTTATCGTTTGGATTTTCCCGAGAAGCTTTCTGGAGTGCATATGTATTCCACGTCTCACATCTTCGTTGGTATCTTTATGACCCATCTCTTATTGTTCAGCCATTTGCTCTTGATAGTTTGGATATTGAGCCTAATCTGACTGTCGAGAGGAAGCCACTTCGTATTGTCGACATAGGTACGAAGCAGCTAAGAAGGAAATCTGTTAATCTGGTCAAAGTACGTGGTGTACGGATGAATGGGATTGTACCTGAAAAACGGAGGAGGACATTCGTGCTTCAAATCTGGATTTGTTTTTTCAGGCACTATTTTCTTTTCTATCTTGCATTTCCTTATTTTCCTTGCTTATTCCTTTTCGGGGACGAAAAGATTTGAGTGTGGGAGAGTGTAACAACCCTGAACTTTGTGATTTATTTTAATTGTTTATTTTGATTATTTTATTTGAATTTATGATTTAAAAACTTTATTTTAGTTATTAAACTGAATAAATTTTGTTATTTCAAATATATGTTTTGAATTATATGTGAATTATAATTTCAAACATGAATAAATTGAATATTGATGCAGCGCGCTGTGCTAAGTTGTGTATCTTAGGTCGCGAACGACCTAGTGCTAAGTTGTGTATCTTAGGTCGCGAACGACCTAGCGACCTACGACCTAAGGAGAAACAGAGGAAGGAAAATACAAGGATAGAGGAAATTCCGCCGAGCTACGACCTTATTGAGCTATGACCTGCCAAGTTATATGAAGTTGTTCGCCGCTTTCTTAGGTCGCTAGCGACCGAGCGTCTTAAGCCACTTTTCATTAAGTCGCTCACTCTAGGTCGCAAGTTCCTGATGTTGAGTCACTGATTTCTTATGTCGCTGTCGTTAAGTCGCCCAAGTGTTAGGTCACGTGTTACTGTATCTTGTGTTCTTAGGTCGTTATAATGTAATTAGTTGGATCGCATGTATGTTGTATATATTGTTATGTCGTGCATTGTTAACTCATTTATTTTTAGGTCATTATGTCGCATGTGATAGGTCGTTTGTACGTTGTAACTTGTATTTCGTTAAGTCGCTTGTGTCCAATATCTGTTAGGTCGTAGGTCGTTCGTATTGTAGGTCGCAGGTCTGGGTGTCGTAAAACTCTATAAATACCAATGTTGTGTCACATGTAAGCTGGGTTGATTTGAATAAACTTTGTTTGAGTGCTTTGCGCCTCTTTGAAATTGGAAGTTGAGTGTTATCTGCTTTCTCCATTTTCGGTTATTCAAGTGCGCTCGAATCAACGGATTTGAAGCTGATTCACGGAATCTCGTGCGCGAGATCAACGTAGAAGAATCGTAGATCTTTTAACACGGTATCGTGCACGATCAACGTGTTGGAGATAGCTAGAATACGGTATCTCTTGAGATCAACGGATTTGGGCACTTGGGTATTTTCAATCCATCGATTCAACTTTTCACCGTTTCATCCATTTTTGAAGTTATCTGTTGCGTCAGTTTGGTATCAGAGCTAGACTTAGCCAATCATAGCTAAACCGAGCCTGTTGGAGCCGAATTAAAGTGTTGAAGTTTAGATCCGAGCTAAGAAAAGCCGAATCAAGTTGAGTTAGATTGGTTTGTTCAAAGTTAGATCAAGGCCGAGCCTAATATAAAGATAATCATGCCGCCAAGACATGCTAACCGTTTTCAAAATGTTGAAGATGTGTATCGTAGACAAGAAACTGAGCAAATGGAACAACGTATCAATGAAAAGTTTGATGAAGGTATTGGGAAGTTAGAGAAATTGATGAATGATATGAATCAAAGTCAAAGGAGAAGGTCACCAATCTCGAACCATGGAGGAAATAGAGTTTCGCCATCGGTTTCGGAAGCGAAGAGGGTGTCACCACAATCCCATCGAGATCGAAGAGAATCATCAGTTTCAATGAGAAGAGAATACCATGAGTATAGAAATGAAGAGATAAGAACTCCACATGAGTTTGGAGATGAGCCATATCGTGATGCTGAAAGGCATAGTAGAAGAGATATGCATGATCTCAGGGATGTTGATGGTCGAGATCGATATCGAAGTACATTTGATTATGATGAAGATGGTGATAGATGTAGTGTTCATTATTGAGATCGAGACCAAGTACGAAATCAATATCGGGAGGTAGAAGATGATCGTAAATGGGAGTCGGGGATGAAAACAGAGATTCCAGAATTCAAAGGAGGAATGATAGCTGAAGAATTTTTGGATTGGTTATCAAATGTAGAGGAAATGTTTGACTTTAAGGAAGTACCCGAGCATCGTAGAGTTAAGTTGGTTGCTACACGATTGAGGGGAAGAGCTATGGCATGGTGGCAACAAACTAAACTTACATGGGAAAGGATGGGAAAGTCAAAGATAGTTTCATGGGAGAAGATGAAGAAGTTGATGAAGGCTACTTTCTTACCTTATAATTATCGGTCTCTTATGTATCAGCGCTTACAGAATTTGAGACAAGGGACAAAGTCGGTAAATGATTATGCTGATGAGTTTTATCAACTGATTGCTAGAAATGATATCTGGGAGACGGAGGAACAGTTGACAGCTAGATTTGTTGGAGGGTTGAGAATGCAAATTCAGGATATGGTGAATACGTTTGATCCAAGATCCGTTGCTGAAGCACACCAGAAGGCTCTAGCTTGGGAGAAGCAAGGTAGAAGAGGAGGTGGTGTGTTTACAAATTCCAACAATCACGTGAAAGGGGCTAGTAGCAATACGAATGTTTCCAAGGCTGTTGGAAAACCGATTGCCGATGAAGTTGCTAAGACCAAGGTCAACAACAATTTCAAGTGTTATAACTGTCAAGAGTTTGGTCACAAGAGCAATGAATGTCCGAAGCCTAAGAAGCGACTGATGGTTGCTGAGGTTGAGGATGAGGATGCAGAAGTAGAATGTTCAAATTCACCACAAGTTGAGGATGAAGAAGAATTATTGTCAGGAGATGAGGGTTTTAATTTGATGATGAGGAGGTTGTGTTTGACACCAAAGCAAGAGGATGAGACTAGTTGGTTGAGGAGTAACATCTTTCAGTCAACGTGCACTATTTTGGGAAAGGTTTGCAAGTTTGTTATTGATGCAGGAAGTTGTGATAATATCATCTCTACAGAAGCTGTAAAGAAGTTGGCGTTAAAGACGGAGAAACATCCCACACCTTACAAGTTTGCTTGGTTGAGGAAAGGTGGGGAAGTGAAGGTTGGTCGAAGAGCTTGTGTAACTTTTTCCTTCGGAAAGAAGTATAAAGATGAAATTTGGTGTGATGTTGTGGATATGGATGTATGTCATTTGTTGTTGGGCAAACCGTGGCAATACGATAGAGCTGTGAAACAAGATGGGAGGACTAATTGCTATAGTTTCATGTTTGAGGGCACCAAAATCACTTTAGTTCCTAAACAGCGACAACAAAGTGGAAGCAAGTTGGAGGAGATTGAAGAACTAAAGACTCTGTTATCTTTGAGGGAATTTGTCAAGGAAGTGGAGGATGAGCCAGAAGTATTTCTGTTAATTGGACGTGAAAGTAGTGAAGCAGTTGAAATTCTTGAAGAAGTTAAGCCAGTATTGAAGGAGTTTGAAGATGTATTTCCTGAAGAATTGCCAACAAAATTACGACCATTGAGAGACATACAACACCAGATTGATCTTGTTCCGGGAGCTGTGTTACCGCATAGACCACATTATAGAATGAGTCCAAAGGAACACGAAGAGTTGAGAAGGCAGGTGGAGGAATTACTTGAACAAGGGCGTGTACAAGAAAGTTTAAGTCCTTGTGCAGTACCAGCTTTGTTAGTGCCGAAGAAGGATGGAACTCGGAGAATGTGTATAGATAGTCGAGCACTAAACAAGATTACAGTGAGGTACAGATTTTCGATGCCGAGATTGGATGATTTGCTAGATCAGTTGAATGGAGCTGCTATATTTTCAAAGATTGATCTGAAGAGTGGATATCATCAGATTCGAATTTGACCAGGGGATGAACGGAAGACTGCATTCAAGACACGAGAAGGGTTGTATGAGTGGCTGGTCATGCCGTTTGGTCTTTCGAATGCACCTAGTACTTTTACGTGAGTGATGAATCAGATCTTTCGACCGTTCATTGGAAAGTTCATGGTGGTATACTTTGATGATATATTGATATACAGTGGGAGCATCAAAGAACATCTACTACATTTACAGGAAGTGTAAATGATACTTCGTCAGGAGCAATTTTATGCGGCAACCAAGAAATGCATGTTCATGACGCATAATGTTTTGTTTTTGGGGTATGTATTGTCCAAGGAAGGTATCTAGGTGGATCAAAGTAAAGTTGAAGCAATCATAAATTGGCCATAGCCCAGGACTATAACTGAAGTGAGAAGTTTTCATGGTTTAGCATCATTCTACAGAAGGTTTATTCCACATTTCAGTAGTGTGATGGCGCCTGTTACCGATTGTATGAAGGGCAAGCAGTTATCATGGTCAAAGGAAGCAGGATTTTCTTTTGAGCGAATCAAGGAACTTTTGACGATAGCACCAATTCTAGTTTTGTCGGATTTTCAGTTGCTATTTGAATTACATACTGATGCATCTAAAGTTGGAATTGGAGGGGTGTTGAGTTAGAGGGGACGTCCAATTGCTTATTTCAGTGAGAAGCTTTCAGGAGCAAAGATGAGATATAATACTTATGACGTGGAATTCTATGTATCGTCCAAGCCATAAAACATTAGAGACACTTTTTATTTCATAAAGAGTTTGTGTTGTGTACTAATCATGAAGCCTTGAAACATTTGCAGGGACAAGATAAGGTTGCAGCCAGACATGCTTCATGGATCGCATACTTGCAGCAGTTTATATTTGTGGTAAAGCATAAGTCGGGAGCTACAAACCGTGTGGCAGATGCATTGAGTAGAAGGAATCATTTGTTGACCACGATGAAAGTTGAAGTGACGGGGTTTGATGTATTTCCGAAATTGTTTGTTGAGGATCCTTACTCTGCTAAGATTGTAGATGAAGTCGAGAAAGGGAAGACGGATGAATATGTGTTGGTGGATGGTTTTCTATTTAAGGGAAATCGATTGTGTATACCAGAATGCAGTTTGCGAATGAAGATTGTGAAAGAATTGCATGAAGAAGGACATGTGGGAAGAGATCGTACTTTGTAGTTGATTTCTCAATCATATTTTTGGCCTTCCATGAGGAAAGAAGTTGAAAGATTTGTGGAGAGATGTCACATATGTCAAGTTTCCAAAGGGACGGCTACGAATTCAGGATTGTATATGCCATTGCCCATGCCTACTAGACCATGGGTTGATATTAGCATGGACTTTGTTTTGGGTTTGCCAAGAACTCAACGAGGGAATGACTCTATATATGTTGTGGTGGATAGATTTTTCGAAGATGGCACATTTCATAGCTTGTAAGAAGACTCCTGATGCAATCCGTTTTGCTCAATTATTTTTCAAAGAGGTTTATCGACTACATGGGCTACCTGAAACCATAGTTTCTGACCGGGACACTCGTTTTCTAAGTCATTTTTGGTTGAGTCTGTGGAAGATGGTCGGAACTAAGCTGAATTTTAGTAGCGCCTATCATCCGCAAACAGATGGGCGAACGGAAGTGGTGAATAGATCTTTGGGAAACTTGTTGAGATGTCTTGTGAAAGATAATTTGAAGAGCTGGGATGTGAAGTTATGTCAAGCGGAATTTTCCCACAATCATATCGTTAATCGAAGTACTAGATTCAGTCCATTTCAAGTAGTATATTCAGCAATTCCGAAGGGACCATTGGATTTGTCTACAGTGCCATGTCAGAAAGGGGTTGTTAAACGAGCATGTGATTTCGTGGATGAGTTGCAGGAGTGTCATAGGATTGTTCATGAACGATTGCTTAAGTCAAATGAGAAGTATAAGCAACTGGCAGATAAGAAGCGAAGGAGTGTGGACTTCAAAGAGGGTGATTTTGTTTATGAGGTATTGACGAAAGATCGATTTCCAGTTGGAACTTACAACAAATTGAAAGCCCGAAAGATTGGTCCAGTAGAAATCTTGAAGAAGATCAATGATAATGCTTATCAATTAAGGTTGCCGGATCATATCCATACTGCCAACATTTTAACCGTCAAACATTAGATTCTGTATCATGAGGATAAGCTCGTTGAAGAAGAGGAAAATGTGAATTCGAGGACAGATTCTTTGCAACCGGGGGAGGATGATGCAGCGCGCTGTGCTAAGTTGTGTATCTTAGGTCGCGAACGACCTAGTGCTAAGTTTTGTATCTTAGGTTGCGAACGACCTAGCGACCTACGACCTAAGGAGAAACAGAGGAAGGAAGATACAGGGATACATGAAATGCCGCCGAGCTACGACCTTATTGAGCTACGACCTACCAAGTTACATGAAGTTGTTCGTCGCTTTCTTAGATCGCTAGTGACCTAGCGTCTTAAGCCGCTTTTCATTAAGTCGCTCACTCTAGGTCACAAGTTCCTGATGTTGAGTCGCTGATTTCTTATGTCGCTGCCGTTAAGTCGCCCAAGTGTTAGGTCGCATGTTACTGTATCTTGTGTTCTTAGGTCGTTATGATGTAATTAGTTGGATCACATGTATGTTGTATATATTGTTATGTCGTGTATTGTTAACTCGTTTGTTTTTAGGTCGTTATGTCGCATGTGATAGGTCGTTTGTATGTTGTAACTTGTATTTTGTTAAGTCGCTTGTGGCCTATATCTGTTAGGTTGTTCGTATTGTAGGTCGTAGGTCTGGCTGTTGTAAAACTCTATAAATACCGGTGTCGTGTCACTTGTAAGTTGGGTTGATTTGAATAAACTTTGTTTGAGTGCTTTGTGCCTCTTTGAAATTGGAAGTTGAGTGTTATCTCCTTTCTTCATTTTCGGTTATTCGAGTGCGCTCGAATCAACGGATTTGAAGCCGATTCACGGAATCTCGTGCGCGAGATCAACGTAGAAGAATCGTAGATCTTTTAACATGGTATCGTGCGCGATCAACGTGTTGGAGATAGCTAGAATCCGGTATCTCTTGAGATCAACGGATTTGGGCACTTGGGTATTTTCAATCCATCGATTCAACTTTTCACCGTTTCGTCCATTTTTGAAGTTATCCGCTACGTCAAATATTTTCAAAAAATATGAATTTTGGTCAATTTGGTCAAACTTTGACTTTTAAATTTAAAATTTAAATATTTGAATTCTTTAATTTTATCTTTTATTATGAAAATAAATTAAATTTCAAGAATACTGCTTTTCGTTTCGTTGAAATCCGATTTATATTGTGAAAGTTATGTTTTTTACAATATTGTATGTAAATTGTTTTATTTTATAAAATTGTTTGTTTTAATTTATATAAATAATATTTTTGTCATATCATGTTCTAATATGTGTTATATCACATGCTAGGTATATATTTTTACTTTAAAACATTTTTTTAGTATAGTTATAAATTTTAAATATTTATTGTATATTGTTTTCAAATTTTAAATTCTAGTTTCAATTATTAAGCTATTTTCTCAATTTATTTCTATTTTTCCTTAAATTATTTATTTAATTTCTTTTTCACTTTATTTTATTTTCATATTTTACTTTATATACATACATTTTTATTTGTTTAAAATGAATAAAAGATAAGAAATATAAAAGGTCAAAACCTTTTCATTTACCCTTACATTTAAATGCCTTTTGTCTTTTCATTTTCAATTGTCATTCACATTGAATTGCCGACCAAATCACTTCCTCATAGCCATATATTTTTCACTTTCACGTAAAATAAAACTTATCATTCCATTCAAGTTCGGCCATCTCACATATTAGAAAATTTTGGTTATGATTTCTTCTTTTTTTCTTACTTTTCTTCTTGTTTTATTTATTTTTTTGCCTTGCTTCTACCTAATGTTGTTCGGCCATAGCTCCTCCACCACCACATCACCTTCACCACCATCATACTCGACAGCTTCCCCTCCAACTCCATTGACCATGACAGGCCGTGGCCTTCCATATGTTGAAAACTCCACAAAAAATTGCATCGTCCCTTGAAAAGGAAGCTAGCCGAACCCTATAGGTCATCACCCCTTCACACATCCTCTCGACCACCCCTAGAACCACCTCCACCAGCCACTAACTGACCCTAGGCCGCTCTTTTACTATCACTTGACCATCACCAAGCAAGGCCGAGCGACCTATGGACATAGCCGAGCCTTGTTGTTGCACCAAAAATCACTTGTGCCTTGACCTTGTGTATGTTCATGTCATAAACTATAAACTCCTTCATCTCCTACTAGGCTGAGCCATATGGATCCATACCCGACCCATACACACAGCCATGGCCGAACATTAGAGCCCTTATAGCCGTGCATAGATGTGGTGAAAGCATGGTCAAGTTGTTTACTTCTTTGTTGTGTTTATATTTCTAGTTGTTCAATGGTATATTTTGTGTTGAAATTCATGTATACATTGTCTTGTTTTGGTTGCGCATACAAGACCAATATCTTGGCTCTCCATTCTCTTGAATCTGTAGTCGTGCTGTGTCGTGCCGTATCGTGCTTTCTGGAATTTATTTGTGTAATTTGAATTGCTATCTCCAGCGTAAAAAGGTGAGTATTCACACACGACATCCATACTTATATAATTAGCGAACTGACAATATGTGAATATGTAGAATAATATTATCATGTTATACCTGCTGTGATATAAACCATATGATGTTAACCCTTTTTATAACCTGTCATATCACCTATTACTGCTATATGATGTTATATTGTTTATTTGTATCTTTGTCTCACACTACAAGTTCCATGTAGAATAGGACCACTATGGGTTGAAATGATACAAGTCTGAACGGACTTTAGAATAAGAAAAAATCGTTATGGGCTGAAATGAAAGGATTGAACGATTTTTATTTTATTTTATTTTACTTAAGATTGTGGGTTGAAATGATAGAATCCGAATTTTTCTTTGTAAATTACGGATTGAAATGATATATTATCCGTATCACCTGACCTAGGTTAGAAAATATTGTACGGAACCGTGGTTATTTCATATATATATTTCTGGAATTTTTAAAGTATTTTAAAATGTAAATATTTGATATTTTGATTTAAATTGAATTAAAATGATTTTCATAAAGGATTTGTGATTTTTGTATAAGTCAAATATGAAATAAATAAATGGTTAAGTTGAAATTTGAAATATAACTTAATTTTGAAATTTGTCATTTTGTTTAAAAATGGAGTTTAAGTTATGTGAATAATATATGATAATTGGATTTAAATTTGATTTTAAAATGACTTAATAAAGTGTTATTAATTTTTCTATGAATTAAAATGATTAAATAAATGAATACTTAAAAATGTAATTTGAAATATAACTTGACTTGGAAAGGTGAATTTGGTTTAAAATAAAAGTTAATTTAGGAAAATAAAATGGAAATTAAGTTTATATTTTGAAATATTAATTAAAACTTAATTGTTAAGTTAATTTTTAAAATGCGAAGAATGGAAAATTTGTATGCTTTAATTTAATAAGTGAATTATTTAGAATTTGATTTTTGTATAATTTTACTTTATAAAAATCATAAATTAAAGTGTATTTTAAATTATCATTTTAAAGTGGGAAAATATGAAATTTTATAAGTTAAAAATGGTTTAATTGGAATTTTATTATTGCTGAAATTGTATTGAAAATCTGGAAATTTAATTTACAGCACTACAAAAATGCTATTGTTTCTGAAGTTAACTTAAAATCTATTGTAAAGGATACGACGACACTTTGTAAGTGTTGTGGTTGATGCAAGTGAACTAAAAAGCTAAAATTAACTAAGAGCTACTATAGCACTTAGTACGTGTTGTATTTGCAAAATAAAAAATTAAAACGTGAAATTAATAAAAGAGCTACCGTAGCACTTTGTAAGTGCTGCAGTTGGCTGAAATGAGATTTTTGAATATTACTGAATTATTACAGCAGTTTTAAATGCTGTTTCTGTTGAATTGAATTGTTTTCAAATGTAACTTACCGTAGCATTTTCTAAGTGTTGCGAAAGCTGAAATTTCGCTGTTTTAATGTATTTAAGTGAATAAATTAACTCTGAAAAGGCTAAATTTTTGGGAATTTAATAATTGTTTTGAAGGTATAATAAGTCCACCTTTTATGGTTTAAGTGGATGATTTTAATTCGAAATTATAAACCACGGGTACACTTCTCTGTATGCCTTGTGATTTTGGATGTATTCAACTTGTTGGTTTAATGATCCTTAGAGGATGGGCAATCCCAAGCGTCCTTTAAGTTATTGTGCATTACACTACAGTTCACTTGAGTTGGTTTACATTGTATAAGTATGTATGTCCTGACTCGGGTTTTTTGTGTTTTACTTTACGCTCGGGTCAACCTGAGTATTCACAACTTTGGATTTCTCTTTCTGGAGCTAGGAATCGCTGGAGATTCTGCTTATCTAGTTATTCATCTATTTCTGTTTCAATTCATCTATTTCAGCGCTTGTATTAGTGGTCTTCTATGTATTTGGGATTTCTATTATGTTTGTTTCAGACTGATATTACGTATTTTGTTTTGAGACTTTATTGTAGTATCTTCTTGAACTACTATGGTATTTTTATTTCTACTGTGAGTTATTCTAATATTTCTGTGTTTGTGATTCTGTGAATGATTTTATTTGCTCCAAATTTTATTACAATGCGGTATTTTGATCAATCCAAGTCTGACATGTGTGGATGCGAATGGCTGAAAATATCGGGTTGTTACATAAACTGTTTCATAAATAGTTGAACTTAAGAGACCTACCAACAAAAGATTGATTCTTATCAGTCCAAACCCATCGATGGAAATAAAGAATGTTTGAACCTTGTCTTGATAATAATAGCCAACTTTGAAAAATTTAAAAATAGACACTCCAATGAGATATTATAGTTCAAAATCTATTAGTTATGTAAGTAGATAGCTTTGACAATTTCTAAATAATAGAAATTATGTACACTTAATTTAAAACTTGAATTTACAGAAAGACGCACCAGGATTTATTAAATGGTGTTTTTAATTATCAAATTATTTTGTTTTTATTTTCATCTTTCCATAATTAATACTAAAAATATTCAATAAGTTTAGTTCACTAATTGTTACAAAAAATTTTTTCTTGAATTCCATTGTTGTTGTTACTACTATGATGATTGGTACGGTATCTTCTTTGTGAAACAAATGCAAGAATCGATACAGTATTATTTTTATTGTCTTATGAACATTAATTTGTTCCCATATTAGTTCAATGTAATGATGTTTACCTGTTTATTCTCATATTATCTACCATTTAAGAGACAATATCATTATGTTTAAATATTTATTAAAATAAATAATTAAGTTATTTGACTAAGAGGGAAAAATGAATACTAAATCTGCATTTGATTATCTAATTATCTATTATAGTAAACATTCATTATAACGTGGAGTTTCTTCATTGCCGCTTTAAAATTTCCTCCACCAACTTTATTATACCTTATATAGGAGGTGCATGACATTAACATCCTTGCTTGCTTTATTTTAATCTTTTCATAAATATAGTAAATACTAATATAAGATTTTAATAAGATATATCTAATCATATATTAATGCATGGCAAGCTTAGATATGAAAACAAACTCAACATTGACTTACATTAATCTTTAATGTCAATTTTCCATCTGCACCCATGGTAGCAAAAAAAGGTATTAATACCTTCGAACACAATTTTCATGTTGATACCTTTTCCTTCAGCCGATTGCATTGTGATGTAAACTTTATCAAGCTTTTGTGCCACTTTACTTGAGTATGATGATTAACTGCAAATAACATGGAACACGTGAATTTAATGGTTATATTGTAATATACAATGAACGGTAAATTTAATAGGGAAATAAATCATAAACCATAAGCAATGTACAATAATATATTTCCTTAAATTAAGAATAACGGACGATTTTGCTGAGAATGAATGAGGAAAGGAAATTTTTAGTGAGAGACTGATTTTTTTACAATAGAGTTGGATTGATTGATGTTACATTTGTTTATTTAAAATCCAATGATTTGAAAATTGAAAATTCTAATTTATAAATCATTGTCACACGTAAATATAACCAAATATTTTGTTCATTCTCATTCATTTCTTTCTTTCTTAAGCATGTCACAGTCTTTCTTAAGTATGTCATATAGAAGATAATAATGTCCTAAATTTCAATTGCGGTTTTTACTTAGTAAAACATGCAAATATTATAGGAATTTGATATCTCATGATAAGTCAAATAAAAAAATATTGGCAATGATATCTTATTGATCCAATATAATATTTTAATATTTTAATTTCAAACAATACTAATAATAAAACAATACCTCTTTTTAATGAGAATGAATGAAATGACATACACAGATGCCAATTAAATTAAATACAAAAATAAAAAAAAAATCAAAGAACTCAAATAATAGCATTTCATATCGGTGATGTGTATAGCTAGTTCATCTAATCTCTATTTCAGTGTATCTTATCTTCTCGCAAGTTGTCCAATGTAACGACTCGGAAATTTCGATTTCGAAAATTCCAGATAGTTAAAGGAAAAGAAGAAAGATATAAAAGAAAAAGAAGAACAGAAACACCAACATCTCACATTCTCATCGGATAAAATATAATAACAAATAATAACAATTATACAAAGGAAAATTGTACTTGTCAAATTTCACTTTAATACATCAGATTTACAACATTTACACAAAATTGGACAGTTTAAAACAACATGCCCTAGATATACAACTATATAATACAACGGAAACACTTCATACGTTCCTGCCATTCAGCTCGCCTCCTGAGCTCTAGAACGTCCTTACCTGAAAATCTGTAATACTCGGTTTGACCCGGGTGTTACATAATGGAATAGGAGGTATGAATTTTTATATAACTATTATTTGTACAAAATTTACGTATGCACACTAAAATCAAAGAAGATATAATTGGACAATCTAAGTGATCCAAGACCGGTTCCTTCCAACATCAGCTCATAATTGGAGGTATTAAATATATATACAAATTTTGTACTCATGATGATCACGGTACGTAAAGGAGTCATTTTGGTTGTCCATTGTACCATCTAGTATAAATTACTCACATACTGCACAATCCACTTTAAGACATCTGCTATAGTGGAAGTTAGCCACAAGGGCCTCTTTAACCAGTGCAATTAGTTTCTAAGACACACAACTAAAATAATTACTTTTAAGGACAAAATGCAAAATAATTAGTTTCTAAGGCCTAAAAACATATGAAATTATGTCCTTGAAAGTAATTGGACTGCAAACTTTGTCCTTAAAAGTAATTGTTTTGCTGACTTTGGCCTTGGAATTAATTTCTGTGGATGTGTATCCTAGAAACTAATTAGACTGTAAAGTTTGTCCTTCTAGTGAAATGCCCCTTTGCTATAAATGTTATTTTTACTAAGAAAAAAAAATGATTCACATGGAATGGTAATGTAAGTTACGTAATAAAGCTCATAAATGGAGGTCTCTTTAAATACCTATTTAAATGATAAGGACTGTTAATCAAAATGCAGTTAAATCTATTTAAATACCTTTTTAAATGCAAGTACCTTTAACCGAACCATGTCTAAGCATGCAACCCAACAGTAAGTTTAGAATCTTTAAATTAATTAGAGAAAAACATGAATAAATAAATGATAAACTAAATTTTACTTCTCCAACAGGCATGAACATGTTTTATGCTAGTCTAAATGAGTATTCTTATGAAATAAGATTTACTAAACTTGCCAATAGAAAACTATTTCAGACATTCCAAATTTATGTTGTG
Organism: Allium cepa; assembly: GCA_030765085.1. Lineage (NCBI taxonomy): Eukaryota > Viridiplantae > Streptophyta > Magnoliopsida > Asparagales > Amaryllidaceae > Allium > Allium cepa. The sequence continues at coordinate 35,071,252 of CM060929.1, forward strand.
CAGTAACAAAAAAACAAAACTTTCCTTATTAAAATCAAAATCGGAACGTATGCCTAAAATCCATAATCCCATTGTGGCTTCAAGAAAAGGAAGCAAAGTAGATGCCAAAAAGTGAAATCATTGAGTTAACGTTAAAGAAAGAGGGAAAGAGGTAGTCAATAGTGATTTGAATTGCATGGGTATATTGACAAATTTTATTTTGTCAAAAATTGAAAGCATTTAGGAAACAGTGGGGAAATGAGATAGTAAACTTAAGTACACTAACTCAAAATTTGAAATTTTTTGAAAATGTAAAAAAAAAATACACGCATTCAAAATTTGAAAAATATTATATATGACAATAACTGAAAATTTGAGTAATATTACATACAAAATCAAACAGCAAACAAAAAATAATGCAATCATCATGTTTGATGCAAGTATACAGGCAACCTTAAATTCATTTGTCGTTGTTGGTTTTGGTACTACAGGTTAAAGATGCATGGCAAATGGCACTTACTATAGTTATTTTTGTTAGTAGCTCAAAATAATGGTAAATAGTCAACTTATTCTATATATAATGTTTTGATTTTTCCATGATTAACATGGGTTGGTTATTTTTATCAACAACCTAAGGAAGTACAACATGTTTTTAAGTCCTCATAAGCTTTAGTGGTGCCATCTCTGTGGTACACCAGTAGTAGTAGCTATGTAGTACACATATATGTTAGGCCATTAGAGTAAAACAGCTTCAAGTATCAATAATTAGGCATACAAAACTTTAGCCAACATTCTGAGATCTCTTAATCATTTTCTTATTGTTTTTCAATATTATATTTTGATACCTTATAATAATTATAATTTGTAAATAAGATGGTTTCAATGAACTACTGCTATTTTTCATGGGACTATCAGTTTTCAACTAATACCGAGTATAAGTACCTTAACATATCAATCATTATTCATGCATAGTTTTCATCCATAGTATGGCAAAATGCGACACAAATAAATAAGAATAAAACAAATGATTTTTTTATATCATAGTTATTGTATATCCTCTTTAAGATACATACACTTCATCCTATCTTTGTGATCATGAGAAGAAGTAAAAACACTTAACAGTACAAACTAGCAAAAAAAACAAGTATTCCAAAAACAAACTTGTTTTACCTTGAGTTATGTAGCCACTGTAGACTAAGTATAATCTTCTGTATAGGACTATTTTCCTAAAAGGAAGGTATGGATCCTTGAACATGAGTACAAAAGATTCTTAATGAGTTTATGTATAGGAAGAGATTATGTATCTGATATTGGAAGAATACTTGGAAGTGAACATGATAAACAGTGTTATTGCTTTGAAACACAGCTTAGGGTAAAATAATAAAACTAAAAATCACATGGTTTAATTACTATAATCCATGGATTATCAAAGTATGTTTATAAAAAATGCTCGCAAACCAATAGATTAATGTCCATTAACTAGAAATAAACCTGAATTGGTAAGGCACAAAGACATAGACTGAGATTCATCAATTATAACATATAAAATGCAGTGTAATCTTGACTCGATGCATAAAGTATATATGCTAGCTTTTATGGGTAATTTAAAAAAGAAAATATTTTGAATAAACATATAATAACTTTGAATAGATGGAGAACCTTAGTGAGGAAATGGCTTTGAAAGTTAAAGAGTCGCCATACATGTAATGGATTACGTGCATGTTATTATTATATTGCTTTTAAAGCAGCTCATGTTTTAATAACGATGCATGCAAAGTATCATAAGAGGTAGGAACCACGTAAGTGCTTGCTTTCAAAATGCGTTCACTTTACATTAAGGTTGTTAGGTGCATACTATAACCTAGGCTTCATTACCTAAGTACTACTTTCAAATGAAGTGGGATAAAGCCATTAAAATATTTGTGTTATGCACTCATTGTTAGTTTTAAATAATTTACTTCAAATATTCAGGTTAAACTGAATGACAACCGAATGTTTAAATTATGAGTTCATAGTTACAAATGAGATGTCAAAAACATAGAATTTACAACCTCAAAAAAAATCAGAATATGTTGATTCCATTCGGCTTTTATTACACCGATAAGTAAATGTATTATTACAAATGAAACATGTAGCAAACATCATATTTTTCACGATAAGTATCCATAGTGTTCTAAAAGAAAAATTGGTAAATCATTCTCATCATTTTATTTTTATTTTATTTCATAAAATAAGAAAAATAAAAATAGAAAAACATCATTTATTCGAAGAAATGAGCAACGACATCCACCACTAATCCCTCACTAACAATAGAAAAAAACTATAGAGTAGGAAATAATAATAACCACAATTTGTAAAAATTGAACGCGGCTCATAATAGTTAATGTTGTGCTAATATAAAAAGGTGAGCAGTTTGACAATTTAAGTAGGCCAAATTCTTCTTGCTTCACTAATATATTAACCAACCAGTTCAATATTATCAACTTTGACAAAAAATAATCATACTATACGCAAGGTTTTTGAATGAAGTAAATGAGTAGAAGTGGATTACTTTAAACATAAACTTTATTCAACAATCATTATACAAATTATATTTGGTTGCTTCTTTCCATCAAAAAGAGTAAAAATTCAACTTGTGCGGATAGTTATGATTGTAGTTGTTTGTTATCGTATAAAATCTTCCCATTCAATCATTCATCTCAGAATCCTTTATGAGAGTTACTTCAAAAAACAATATGTCCAAATATTTCTAAAAATAATAATGTACTTATTTTATGCAACTCGTAAATCCCTGAGATGTATATAAGACTGCATTTATTTAATTTGTCTTATGAAAACATTCAATTTAATTTACTTATTTCAATATATCAGGTACTAAAGAAACATTTTAAATGGTTTTGGAAGAAAAACAATTAGTATTGTGTAGTTTCGAATATATCAAGTACTAATGAAGCTTTGTATATTTGATATATTTAAAATTACAAATCTTATGTGATTTTGCACTCATTTTTTAATGAAACTCTATGCATATGTCATGAATAGTTAAGTTTATATATAAGGCAAAATAAAAAATTATTCTAAAGAACCAAATACTGTTGATTTATGAGATTTCTAGTTGAGAGATTGGTAGCACCTGAAATGCTATTCTTCCACGAGTCCATGATCTAAAACTACATTAACTAGTCCGATTCATCGGGTCTACAACTTAGAGCTGTGTTAACTGGTTTAATCTAGAATCGAAGGTGGAGGCTGATGCCGGTGCTTGTTAATGTCCAGGTTGGAGAAGGTGAATAGCTACTCGAGTACAACATGATGAAACCCTAGAAAATGATAGCTACTCTGAATCAGAAAGCATCGATGTTGAAGGCCAAGACGAAGAAGACGAGTAAGATTAGAATAGGTAATTCATTTAAATGTGAAAAAGAAAGATTACCTCTAATTTTGATTTTCAAAAGAGAAGTGGTTCGGGGAGAAGCCCTAGATCTAGAAGAAGAGGGAAAGCGATGCGTTAGAAAGCGTCCAGGAAGGAGCAAGGAAAAATAGAAACAAAAATTACTAATTTTTCCCCTTTACTTCACCTTGTTTACATCATAAGTGAATATCCTTATGTTTATAGCCATTACAAAAGCTAACTAACGAAAATAACCATTAGCATTTCACAACGATTATAACTATTGGAAATTCCAGAATTTAAGTGTCGCAAATTGACCGATTTGGTGTAGTGATGTCGCTCTTAGCGTATTTTGTAATAAGTATATTTTATCATTGCTTGGAAAACGTACTGGAATTATGTAATATGAATATGGAACATGCGTTTTGAAATGTAATGGAAAATTCTATTTTGAAATCTATCATTTATTTCATATTCAAGTGCTTTTGATATTATAGATACCACTAACATAGCCGTATTTATTCGTCGGAAGTTAATATTATAGATGACTGCAGCATCTGTAGTGCTTAGATTTAGGCCTCTAGATAAAGGATGTTACAATTTGGTATCAGAGCATAGGTTTATGAAATACTTTAACTAAAAATGATTTTTTAAAACATGATCTTTAGGAATTAGAGTTAAGATCTGGTTACGAGATAATGCTATTGTAACGTACTTGTATTTGCTTTATATAAGTATACGCTTTATCTCTAGACTTCTATCTTTGTTAGGCTATTCTTCTGTATCTCACGAGGCTTGAATACATATATAGACGGTAGAAAGGTAGAGTTAACCTAGGAGGAGACAGCACCACCACAAATGGAAATGCCCGATTGAATGCTAAAAGAAGTCAAGGTCAGGCTCAGGCTGAGAATGTTGGTGCTGGGGTCCCACAACTGGATATGGGAGGCTTGTATCAGTTTTTCATAAACATGATGCAAGCTGGGATCACAGCTGGAGTTGTTGGAGGAAATGCTGCGGAAGGAGTTCAAGAATCTCCAGTAGTTAATCAGTATGCTAACTTGAGCTAAGAATATACTAGGCTTGGGAGAAAGCCATTTATTGGGACTGAGGATGCTATCGAATTAGAAAACAGGTTGCTATATTGTGAGAGGACTTTTGCTGACCTAGGGCTCAATAACGAGCAGAAAAGGAGACTTACTTCAAGATAGCTTTAAGGAGTTGCTTTGTTTTGGTGGAATACTGTAATTACTGGTGTGGATGAAGAGACTATAACATGGGCAGAGTTTAGGAGGAGGTTTCAAGAAAGGTTCATGTCAGTAATGGCATAGTCAATCTGGGTCAGAAAGTTTGATGAGTTGGAATAAGGAGAAATGTCAATTCTGGAATATGCTAGAAGATTCGAAGAGTTAGCCCGATATGGGTATGCCACTGTTGACACAATGTTGAAAAGGAATGAAAATTTTATTAGAGGTTTGAAGCTGGAGTTGGCCAATGCTACTTTACCGCATATCAGAGATCCATGTGATGTAGTGGTTGAAATGGCGTTGAAACATGAGGAGATGTTAGCTTGTTTGGAGAATAAGAAGGAGAAGGAGGTCCAGGTTAGACAGGGCCAAAAAAGAAAGTTTTTCCGCAAAAAGAATACTCAGAAAAGAGGAGCAGCGAAAAAAGGAAAGTCTGAATTGGTCTGTTATAAGTGTGATAAGAAAGGCTATTATGCTCATGATTGTCGGGCATGCAAATTAAAGAAGGTTGTTGAGAAGAAAGGAATTAGGTGTTTTAACTATGATCAAATTGGGCACTACAAGAACCAGCGCAAAGAGCCGGCTAATGGAGAGAAAGGTCAGGTGTTTGCATTCGAACCTGCTACATCAAAGCCGACTGTGTAGGAGAAAGGAAAAGCGGTTTTGGGAGGTGCACTTTAGATCCTTGGTATGTCTGTTGGTGTTTTATTTGATACTGGTGCATCGCATTCTTTTATATCTCGATGTTTGGTAGATAAACTTAACCTAGATTCCACATATTTAGTTACTTCCTTAAGAGTTGTAAATCCGATAGGAGAGTATGCGACGTTTGGGATGAAGCGTGACCTCTTAAAGTTTGACTTGCTAGGTTACACCTTTGTCTGCAGCTTGCACGTATTTGACTTTGTAGGGTTTGGGATTATATTGGGCATGGATTGGTTAAGTAAGTACGATGCTAGGATATTTTGCCTAGATAGGAAAACATCACTTAGAAACCGCATTACAATGATCAGATAGTTTATACCGTAGAAAACCCTAGCTGTGAGGTGAATGCTTTATTGGGTGTTATTGTTAACGGTAAAAATAGCTTTAACACTAACACCCGGTGTATCTCGTGATGAAGTGAAAGCACCACCCGTTTATACGGGAAACCAAGTAAAAAGAAAAGTCGCAGAAAAGTAAAAGAGACAGAGATTTTTATAGTGGTTCGGCTTCTAGTAAGCCTACATCCACTTTACATTCTTCATTATCTTCTTTGTACACACTTTTACAAGATTACAACACTTTTACAGCATGATCTCTCGATTACAACACCTTTACAACACGATCTTACAATTACAACATGAACGGAGAAAGAAGTTAGAACGTTGATGGTGAATTTCTCTTCGAATCTCTCTTGGATGAAGTAGATCTCTTGATGAAGAATCTTCGATGGTTGAGGTGCTCGGAGAGTCCAGAAATCAGCAGAGTGTAGGCGCCTTGAAATCCAGAAAAGGTCCCCCCCGAATGTGGAGTTGATGGAGTATTTATAGGTGAAATCGGAGTTAGGTCGGCAGGGACGACTTAAGGAGTTAGGTCGGCAGGGACGACTTAAGGAGTTAGGTCGGCAGGGACGACTTAAGGAGTTAGGTCGGCTGGGACGACTTAAGGAGTTAGGTCTGCAGGGACGACTTAAGGAGTTAGGTCGGCAGGGATGACTTAAGGAGTTAGGGACGACTTAAGGAGTTAGGTCGTGTGGATGACTTAAGGAGTTAGGTCGGCAGGGACGACTTAAGGAGTTAGAGACGACTTAAGGAGTTAGGTCGTGTGGACGAATTAAGGAGTTAGGTCGGCAGGGACGACTTAAGGAGTTAGGTCGTGTGGACGACCTAAGATAAGTCGTAGGTCGTGCCACATAGTTAAGTCGTTAGGCCGTGGACTCCTTTGAGCCGTGGACTCTGTTAGGTCGGACCTTCTGGTGAGTTGCTAACTCGTTTAGCCTTAGGTCGTTGAGCCGCTTCTCCTGTTAGCTTGTTAACTCGGTTGAGCCGCTTTATGCCTTAAGTCACTGATAGGTTAACCCGTTAAGTCGTTGACCCTTGGTCTAGCTTAGGTCGCTCCACGTGTTAAGCCGCTAGGTCGCTTAACTTGGTCACGTCTTAGGTCGCGAGGTCTTCTTAGGTTGTAGGCGCTGGCCTCAAGTAGAAGATAGGTCGCTTCATTCTTTAAGTCGTATACCGTTTTGGACGGGGCGCTGCCCCCGGACCCCTGCGACCTGACCGGTCAGGTCGAACACCGTCGCGGTGGCGTTGACCCCGCACCCCCACCTTGGGGGGTTGCACCCCCCCGGACCCCCCCTCCGTAAGGGATCTTAGATGAAAAAACATTCAACAGAACTTGCTTTGTTGAGATGTTGAGTTGACCAATCTTTTGAGACGAGCTATCTTTCTTCTCTCGGTCGATCTTTTGATATCACGGCCTTGCTGAAAAAGGCGGGATAACACATGCCTCACAAAACATGCCTTGCGGTAGGAAGGTGTGTTTTGTAATGCCACGATCCGGACGTTCATATCCTGTTGATAACCTGTAAAGGAATTGACAGTTTTATATGGTCCCAAAATGACGACCGTTCGAGATCGAGCTATTTGGGATGAAGCGCGGCCGTTCATGGTCAAGCGCTTAACTTCAAGTGACGACTATTTGTGGTCGAGTCATTTGAGGTGATGTGCGACCCTGCGCGGTCAAGCGTCAAAATCCATGCGACGATCGTTCGGAATCAGGTCATTTGTAGTGGAATGAGATCATTCATGGTCAAGCGCTTTACTTCGAATGACGACCATTCGGGGGTCGAGCCACTCGTGGTAAAGTGCGGGCCTATGCGATCAAAATGACAACCGTTCATGGTCAAGCGCTTTACTTCAAATGACGACCATTCGGCATCGAGCCATTTGTGGTAAAGTGCGGCCCTGTGCGGTCCAGTGATAGAGCTCAACCGTCCATGGTCAAGCGCCTTACTTCAAATGGCGACCATTCGGGGTCGAGCCATTCGTAGTAAAGTGCGGCCCTGAGCGATCAAGTGGTAAAGCGCGACCGCTCGCGGTCAAGCGCTTAACTTCAGATGACGATCGTCCGGGATCGAGCCATTTGAGGTGTAGCACGGCCGTCCGTGGTCAAGCACTCAATTTTATATGATGGTCGGGATCAAGCCAAGTGAGCTGAAATGCAACCGTCCACAGTCAAGCGCTTTACTTCAAACGACGACCATTCGGAGTTGGGCCATTTGAGGTGAAAGTGCGACTGTTGGCGGTGTGAAGCGCGGCCGTTCATGGTCAAGCGCTTAACTTCAAACGACGACCATTCGTGATCGAGTCATTTAAAGTCAAGTGCGGCCTTGCGCAGTCAAGCACTTAAATCTACGCGACGATCGCTTAGGTTCGAGTTATGAATTGAAGCGTGGCCGACCACAGTCAAGCGACTGTTGGCGGTCCAGCACTTAAATCCATGAGTTTTTGACTGTTCAAGGTCGGGTGCCTGTTCTTAGGACCTAATCATTGAGACTGTTCGAAGTCAGGTGCCTGTTCGTAGGGCTTGATGATGCCTGTTCGTAGGGCTTACACATTTCAAAATCATGAAAAATCAAATATTCAACTGAAAAGTTGTCAAGTAGAAATGTCTGAAAAAGTCAAATCCAAACATTTGAAGCAAATCGTGAAAGCAATGTGGAATCAAATCCAAACATCGGAAGCAAATCGTGAAAGCACAGTAGAGTCAAACTCAAACATCAGAAGCAAAACATGAAAGCCATGTAGAGTCAAACTCAATCGTCGAAAACAAATCATGAAAGCAATGTCAAGCCTAGTCCAAACACAGAAGGCAAAGTAATCAGTCATCAAAAGTAAAATACAAAAGTAAAGTAGTCAACCATCAGAAATAAAATTCAAAAGAAAAGAATTGACGCCCGAGTGCAAACATCTACATCAGTATGATTTATAGTTGTATCAGAGCATGCCTGTGGATCGATCGTGGTCCCATACATGTGTGAACAACTTAATTGTGTTGATGTAGATTTTCCACTCATTCGTCATAACCTCAATTATTCGATGATAAGTCGATGCTTTGATCTTGAGGCGTCTCCAGTTGGTGCAGGTGGTCGTTCTTGTTCCACCGTTGCAGCCTTCTTTTTCACATATTGAAATAACAAACCATTCCGGATATGCCCCTAAATTTCATCTTTCAAGTGTCTGCAGTCATTCGTGCTATGGCCATTTAGCTCATGGAACAAGCAATACTTGTCCGACCTTTTCTCGTTGTTAGTTGGATCTCTCTTAATTGGTTTTCGATAAGGAACATGTCCCTTGGTGTCTTGATAGATTCGCTCCAAAGTCTCATTCAATTCTGTGTACGAGGTGAATCTTGATCCCCTTTGTTGTCGGGATGATTTTTCATTCTTATCCTCAGCTTTTCATTTGCCTTTGCTGGTTTCTGCACATTTCCCAGGAGGATTCCCACCTTTAACCACATAAACATCGGTTCCTTCTCCTTCTTCTATATCAGCCTTTGCGTCCTCTAATCGTAAGAACCCTTCGGCCTCATGGAAAAATTCTCCTAAATCCATAGGTGGATCTTTGGTCAATGAATTCTTGAACTCTGTGCTATCAGCTATACCTGACACAGCTGCCATTAGAACCATGGATGGATCTGGTCGATCCACCGATGCCGCGGCTGCGTTGAATCGCGTCAAAAAACTTCTCAAAGATTCTCCAGTTCTTTGCTTTAGTACTGTCAAACTCATAACATTCTTGGGCCTCGAGATGTGGATCCTGAATTGCCTTATAAACCTCTCAATCAAATCATTCCACGTTTCAATTGATCCATTTTCCAATTGTCTGAACCATAGTGCCGCAATATCTGTCAAGTACAACGGAAAGCACCGGGCCATAACTTCCTCCGATACACCCAGCACTTCCATATGCCTCATATATTTTGTCAAATGAACTGTAGGGTCTGTCCTTCCATTGTACATATCCAATGATGGTAGCTTAAAGTCTGGTGGGTTCTTAGCTCGCCTGATTGTTACGGTAAAGGGACTTCTATTGACATCCTCCAAGTCTTTGTTTACCAAACCACCTTTCATAGCCTTTTTGACCATTTCCGCTAATCTGTCGTTATCTCTTAGTGACAGTCCTCGCCCTTGGCTTTCGTATTGCCCCCCGAGTTCACGAGGGGATGGTGGAATTTGTTCTTCTGGTTGGGCTTCTGTTCCTCTTTGATTCTGAGCTCCAAGTTGCCCAATCTGATGAAACAAATTCTGGATCAAATCCTCTTGCCTTTTCATCATTGCCTCCATCTCCTCTCTTGTAACAAAGGCTGAAGTTTGGCTTGCTCTCGAAGAAGCCTCTTGACTTCCTTCATGCTGATTATTCTCTGGTCTTTGTAGTCTACTCAATCGCCTTACCATAGTTCTTCGGATTTCAGTCTCAATCTCCCGGATTCAAGTGTTGATTAATAGGATTCCTGAGTTCAATTCTCAGTGAAAGCACCAAAATGTTAACGGTAAAAATAGCTTTAATGCTAACACCCGGTGTATCTCGTGATGAAGTGAAAGCACCACCCGTTTATACGGGAAACCAAGTAAAAAGAAAAGTCGCAGAAAAGTAAAAGAGACAGAGATTTTTATAGTGGTTCGGCTTCTAGTAAGCCTACATCCACTTTACATTCTTCATTATCTTCTTTGTACACACTTTTACAAGATTACAACACTTTTACAGCATGATCTCTCGATTACAACACCTTTACAACACGATCTTACAATTACAACATGAACGAGAAAGAAGTTAGAACGTTGATGGTGAATTGCTCTTCGAATCTCTCTTGGATGAAGTAGATCTCTTGATGAAGAATCTTCTATGGTTGAGGTGCTCGGAGAGTCCAGAAATCAGTAGAGTGTAGGCGCCTTGAAATCCAGAAGAGGTCCCCCCCCCCGAATGTGGAGTTGATGGAGTATTCATAGGTGAAATCGGAGTTAGGTCGGCAGGGACGACTTAAGGAGTTAGGTCGGCAGGGACGACTTAAGGAGTTAGGTCGGCTGGGACGACTTAAGGAGTTAGGTCTGCAGGGACGACTTAAGGAGTTAGGTCTGCAGGGACGACTTAAGGAGTTAGGGACGACTTAAGGAGTAGGTCGTGTGGACGACTTAAGGAGTTAGGTCGGCAGGGACGACTTAAGGAGTTAGGGACGACTTAAGGAGTTAGGTCGTGTGGACAACTTAAGGAGTTAGGCCGGCAGGGACAACTTAAGGAGTTAGGTCGTGTGGACGATCTAAGATAAGTCGTAGGTCGTGCCACATAGTTAAGTCGTTAGGCCGTGGACTCCTTTGAGCCGTGGACTCTGTTTGGTCGGACCTTCTGGTGAGTTGCTAACTCATTTAGTCTTAGGTCGTTGAGCCACTTCTCCTGTTAGCTCGTTAACTCGGTTGAGCCGCTTTATGCCTTAAGTCATTGATAGGTTAACCCGTTAAGTCGTTGACCCTTGGTCCAGCTTAGGTCGCTCCACGTGTTAAGCCGCTAGGTCGCTTAACTTGGTCACGTCTTAGGCGAACACCGTCGCGGTGGCGTTGCCCCCGCACCCCCACCTTAGGGGGTTGGCACCCCCCGGACCCCCCCTCCGTAGGGTATCTTAGATGAAAAAACATTCAACATAACTTGCTTTGTTGAGATGTTGAGTTGACCAATCTTTTGAGACGAGCTATCTTGCTTCTCTCGGTCGATCTTTTGATATCACGGGCTTGGTGAAAAAGGCGGGATAACAGTTATAGAGTTAGAAGATGAGTTAAATCATGTTTTCGTAATTAAATAGTTCACAAATGTTTTGAGCTAGTAGTCGGGTTACTGCCGAAATGAGCCATTGAGTTTCGGATTGATTTAGTGCCTGGGGAAGATGTTAAGTAGGCTGCCAAGCAGGATGACACCAACGGAGATAAAGGCTTAGTTGGTAGATTTGGAAGGTAAAAATTTCATAACACTAAGTAGTTCATCTTGGAGAGCAGTAGCTGTATTTATTAAGAAGCCAGATGGATCTTTAAGGCTGTGTATCGATTATCATAAGTTGAATGAGAAAGAACCGATATCCATTACCTAGGATTGATGATTTGTTTGACCAGTTGAGCAGGGCCAAGATATTCTCTCAGTTGGACCTAGTAATAGGATTTCATCAGCTTAGAGTGGCAGAAGATTGTATACCTTTTACGGCATTTAGAACAAGGTATGGGTCATACGAATGGTTAGTTATGTCGTTCAAACTTACCAATCCGCTGGAATTCTTTGCTGATTTAATGAACTGGATTGTTCGAGAGCACTTGGATAGGTTCGTGTTGGTTTTTATAGATGATATCCTGATATAATCTAAGGATGAGAAGTAGCATGAAGTTCACCTTAAGGTTGTGCTTAAGATGCTACATCAGCTAAAGGCAAGTCATTCGAAATGCTATTTTTGGGAGAAATAAGTAAAGTTTCTTGGTCATGTGGTTTCGGAAAAACGATTGTTAGTTGATCCAGAAAAGATCGAAGCCATTGATAATTGGAGGAAACGATAACTGAGATAAGAAGTTTCGTTGGGTTGGCTGGGTTTTATCAGAGGTTTATAAAAGATTTCTCGCGGATAGCAGCACCGATGACTAAGCTAACACGAAAGGATGTAAAGTTTGTATGGACCAATAAGTGTGAGGAAGAATTTCAGAGCTTGAAGCACTTGCTGACCCATGCACCTGTATTGGTGGTACCGGAGGAGAATCAAGATTTAGTAGTTTATACTGATGCGTGTGGTACTAGATTGGAAGTTGTACTAATGCAGAGGGGTAAAGTGATTACTTACGCTTCTAGACAGCTTAGACCACATAAGGTTAAGTATCCAACGCATGACTTGGAATTAGCTGCAGTTATATTTGCATTGAAGGTGTGGAACCATTACCATTTAGGAGAAACGTTTGATCTTTATACTGACCATAAGTCGTTTAAGTACTTGTTCTTTCAAAAGGAGCTGAACATGAGACAACAGAGGTGGTTGGAGTTTTGAGCTGCTTATGATTTTAGAATAGAGTACACACCAGGGAAACGCAACAAGGTGGCAATGCGCATAGTAGGAAGCATCAAAATGTAGTGTTAGCCATGATAACATAATGGAAAGACTTAGAAGCCTTGATAGCTCGTAGAGTGTAGAATAGATCCGAGGCTGGGTTTAGTGAGGGATCTGCTATATTATCTTGTTTGGAAGTCCGACCGATATTGATTGAGAAGATCGCTTCTAAACAGGAAGATGATCCCATGTTAGCTGAAAGGATAGGGAAATTAAAAGATGGAACAGAGAGCGATGACTTGAAAGATTTCAGTCTTGACCAAAAGGATGGTTGAGAAAAAATGGTAGATTATGCCTTCCAAATATGGAAGATGTAACGACCCAAAATTTTCGATCCGGAAAATTCCAGATAGTTATGAAAAAGAAGAAAGAGATAGAAGAAGAAGAAGAACAGAAACACCAAACATCTCACATTCACAGCGGATAAAATATAATAACAAATAATAACAGTTTACAGAAGAATACTATATATGTCGATTACATTTAATATACATCAGAGTTTCACATATATACAGTCACTGAAAATACAATTATCATGCCTCGGATTTAAAATAATATAATTACAGCGGAAACATTCTATACGTTCTTGCCATCCAGCTCGCCTCTTGAGCTCCCGAACATACCTACCTGAAAATCTGTAATACTCAGTCTGACCCGAGCATTACACCAAAGTAACACCCGGGTCAGGCTGGAAACCAGCGTGAGTAAACCCATCTAACATGGAATACAGAACACACAACTTATATAAAAACCCGGGGTAACTCATTTCAATTCACAAAGCCACAATTTATTATAGACATCACTTATTCCGCACATAAGTTTTCTAACTACCTAAATTTAGATCAAATAGTCCGATTCACTTAAATCATTTCATCCCAACTATTAATTTCACATAACAATTTATAAGAGTTCGAAGTGGTTTCGGGTATTTCCCAATACCCGATCCCGGCCTCTTTGAGTCTCATGTCATCCCACCCAAGTTATCCAAATGAAATACACAACATTTCATATCAGAAATATCAACTCATTCAAAGCAGTCCAATACCATTCAATCATCCATAAGCAATTTTGATCACTTCCAAATTTATTCAATATATTCTAATTGAATTTCTAACCTCAATCACCTAGATTTCTTCATTTAACTTTAGTTAATTCCAAATCAAATAATCAATCATCCCTTCATTATTCATCTTAATTAATTACCCTGGATTAATTATCCTCCAATTACATTCAAGTAATTAACTTTAATTATCTTCATAATATTTATTATTCTTAAAAAAAATCAATAAGTAATCTTAATTACTTCATACATTAATTAATTACTTCATAAATTAATTATCTATATTCATTAATTCTTAATTACTTATATATTAACTTCTCATAAGTCACTCATTATTGATTAGTCAATCTTAGTTAATCAATCTTTAATTACGTCATTGGTTATATAAATTAATGATTTCCATTTATATTTTAATTTATCCTAATCTAAATTAATTACATTAATTAAACCACAATATTAATCATGCTTGATTTATCTCAACCTGTAATTTACTATCCATTTATCTACTTTATTAAATAAATCAAATTTCTCCTTAATTAATAATCTTAATTAATCTCTTGATTTATTACACAAAATAATTATATTTTATTAATTTCATTAAGTAATTATTTATTAAATTATCTAAGGATTATTCTGTATTACTTACACTTAATTAATTAACTTAAACTTAATTAATTAATTCAAACTCTTCACCACTAAATTAATTAACCCAAATCATTAATTAACTGAATTAATTAATTATCCATTTTAATTATCCTACTAATTTAATGAATCACAAAATATCAAGCCCTTATTATCTTTAAAATAAAACATTTCCTTATTTATGATTTAAGTTTAAAACGACTAAAACCCCAATAGTTCGAGTCAAACCACAATTAACTCGAGAATTAACCAAAACCAAAGTCACATCATCATTAGAGCACAACCAATCAACTTAATCATTCAACCAATTATTTAAATTTAACCATTTAAACAATTATTTAGATTTAAATAAAAATCCAACAGTGTGAGATTTACTCACCTTTGATTTTGGTTTGAAATCCAATTCAATCCCGACTATTGTCTTCACAATATATGGACCTTGTATAAACATTAAATAGTCTTATTAATATTCGAACAATTTAAACAAATTAATTTCTATTTAATAAATTTCATTTTACCGAATAAGTTAATTTCAAACCAATTTCCTGTTTGTAAAATATTTTCTAGTTATCAAATAATTATATAAGTTAACTACCATTTTGTAAATTTAATTTAACCAAATCTTTATTTAAACAAATAATTAAGTTTTCCTAAACTAATTCCCCCCCCCCCCATTTTTTAAATCCTTACATATAATTCCCAATCCGGAAACCAATATTAGCTCATTCCTAAATTTCAAATTTCCAACACTGTAGTAAACAATAAAATAATTTTTTTTTCATGTACATATATTACATAAACTTAGGAAAAATGTAAAATAAAACAAAAAAATGCTCACCCACTGTCGCGAGTCGAGCACTACCCATTGGCATAGTCGCGAACCCCATACGACTGCGTGTGCCACGAATTCCAACGCGAGCGTCGACTCGAGCGTCAGCTTCTCCATCGATCCCTCCTCATCTCGAAATGTGTCGCGACCGCTCTTTGATCGATGCTACGATTCGGCGATTTAATTGACCAACGTTTCCCCTTTTCGCGATTCAATCGCGACTACTATCGAACGAGTCTACCTCCAAATCCCCAAACGGCGACTCGCTCCAGTCAAATCGAAACCCTAACTCCAACCAATCGATCGCGACTTCGGCTAGATCTCTCGAGCACGAGCTCTCGTTAACCCTGCGTCGCCGATTATATTGAGATGAAGACGAAAATGAATGGGAGTTTACACAGAGTCGGCTTCGGTCATTGATTTTCATTCTCTCTTTTTTTTGTGCGTTCGATCTGCTTCCAGAACCAACAGGGGGACGGGGATGATAAAGATTTGGGAATAGCTTCCTGAGAATGATTGTGGATAAAAATATCTTTGCTAATTTATTCTAATTTTTTTTATCTTAAATAAAACTTCTAAAATGCCGCATCGATTGCTACTTAAATTTTGGAACTCCTCTTAAGGAATACCGCGAGGCGATTATAAGGTTTTACCCGCATTCCGAACATAATGGAATGTATTTCTGAAGCTAATTCGATCATATGCGCGAGTTACAGAAATAAATGATTAATATTAAATTAAATCGAATAAAATAGTTTCTAAGCATTTTGAGCTTCCAGGGGCAAATGACAACTCCGATTGCTACAAAAATTGAAATCCGATAATAACTAACTATTACGGATCCAATGGAACTGGTTTCGTCAAATTCCGAGACAGTGCCTCGGAAGGCTATTTTTAAATATCGATTTAAACGATATATTATTAAAATTGAACAAACCACCTTTAAATTAAATTTCAACCACTCTATTATCTTCAATACCATCATTATAAATTTTATAAGCCTTCAAATTATTTTAAACAGGCTTAGAGGTTTCAGATTCAACAATTTACCCAATTTCAATTATTAAATTCAATATTTATACTATTTAATTCAATGATTTAATTATCAATTAAATATTGATATCTTGAATTCAAGTTAAAATTAACTTTTAAATATTTAAAATCAATTAACTATTCAAATTTAAATTGTTAGAAATTCCGGGTCGTCACATTCCTTCCCCCTTAAAAGAATTTCGTCCCCGAAATTACTAGTTAGGAAGAATGGTCTAATGCCCGTTTATCTTTTCCCAAAACCCACGATTCAACATCCTACCAACTATCTTTTATTAAAGACCCACTATCACTTCAACCAACTTTCCAAAACTTCTATAGTTTCCAACAACATTATTTACTTCATTTATTCAAATTTAAATTATCACAACTTTCTCAAAAAAATTCTAACTCTCTAAATTTTTGAAAATTTTTGTCAGCGTCTCCTTTGTGTAACTAGCTCGGTACAAATACAAAATGCCTCTACGGGCTCCCAAATTCCAAAAGAAAACAAAAGCCAAGTGGCTAGATCAAAAACCCAATCCAATTTCATACAGAAACTTAAATACATACCTTTTTTGTCGGGCAATTCAAATTTATCTTTTGGAATCAAATCCAATTTTCTTTTCCCTTTAATACCTGCATATCTTACTTAGCAGCAATATTCAATCGTAACCTTTCAAATCATTTTATACATTTCCTTACTGAAGTATTCACTTCTACTTCTATGCAAATTAGTTTTCCCCTTTTCATACGAATTCAATTTATTTTCAATTTTGAATATTGAATTTTATCTTTCATTTATAACTGATTCATATTAGTTTCATCTACTAATTTATCTCAGATTCAACTTTTGAAATCGTTTGTTGCTAAAAAAATTCTAACTCCCAAAATTTTCAAAAAAAATTGGCAGAGTCCCCTTTGTACGGAGGAGCTTTTGCAATTTGACAAGAGATATAAATATATATACATCGACCCACACGGTCGAAAAAAGAAAAAACAGATCATATTTCCTATTTTTATTGCGTAGGCGTACATTTATTTAGCATTTTAAGCAAGCAGCTTATTAATTTAGCAATTAGTGCAATCCAAATCCAGCAAACGGCCTTCAGGTACTTGTACTTACTCATTTTAGACATGTAAGCACTATATATATGAAGTTTATAACATTTCTCTTACTTAAACAACTACAACACAACAATTTTAAAGAAATGCATTCTAAATAACTTCCACGAGCAATTTATATGATTTCTAAACTAATTCAGTTGTTTCCCACCAATTCATATACCATTCCGTTAAATCTTATTAGTCTACAACTCAGTTGCCATTCAATTAAATTTTTAATCCAAACAAGCCCATATTCAATTCAATTGATTCAAAATCAATTTTTATTTGCTTCTATTAATTTATAGAATTTTAATTACTTTTGTTTATGCCAAACGACAACTATTTTTATGCAATTTCGACGATATTCGCTTAACATAGTATTTATTTTTAGTCTATAACTACTTCAAATTAATTTTCAACTCATTCTGAAATTAATTCCATTTCATTTCTAATTTATTCACCAACCATTCATTGCATTTCATTTCATTTCCACAATTGTTCCATTCAAAACAATTTATTAAGCTTGGCACATTCAATACTTATAAATTAATGACCATTTCCAATTTAATTTTACCCAGACTTTTATGATCTTTCACTTTTGCTCGAAACCAACTTCTATCAATTCTAAACTTAAGTTAATTTATTTCCTTCAAATTATTTCAACTTCATAACTTAAGCTCACATCATTTGCAAATAAATTTTCTTTTTCACCTTAAGTTGATTTTATTTCAAACAAATCTCATTTCAATCTACAGATTCATTTGATTAGCTATTATAAATTCAATTCCCAAATTCAATTCATTCACGACTCATTTAACTAATTACAAGGCCAATTTCAAATTATTCTACCTATCTGGGTTTTGTTTGCAATTCAAACCATGTCTATTATAAATAAATTTCATACGACAACACTTCTCTTATATCTAATTTACTTGCAAGTTTCGTTAAATATTTTTCATATCAGACTTGAGTTTTATTTGTAATTCATCCCATCACTATTTTGGTCCCACTCTATTTTATTTCTATTTTTATAGCATCTCCACCTATTTAATTCATTATCAAATTCAAGTCGAACTCTATTTACAATTCGAATTCATTTCCAAACTCCATTATTAATTTACTATCCATTTGATTTAACCGAGTTAAATTTTATTGATATATTCCATCAAATAATTCATTTAGCCAATTAGCTTACTTTCAATTTTAAATCAATATTCTATTTTATTACAAAAAATCACTTCATTAAATTTTCCCGAGTTCAACAATTTTCATAATTCCAGTTTCGATTTCTTTCATTTTCCAAAATTCCCACTTTTTATTTTAAAATTTTAGAATAGCTTTTAAATTCACATAATACTATTAAAATATCCTTTTATAAAAATACTTCTTGTACCTCGATGTCTCAACCAGTCCATCCTTGTTCTCATAGAAATTCAGTCATACGTTGATCAGGCGTAGGACTGAAAATCTATAAGTACTTGGTAAACCCGTTTTCAACATCCAGTGAAAATACTTAGGAAAATAATTTTTTATTGAAAATATCGAAAACAGTTTTTGAAAATAGAGGAAATATCTTTGGTGAGAATGCTCTGGAAATCATCACTCCCATCCATGGTCGCAGTTACATTCCAGGGTTACGTTGCCATCACAGCAAAAGTCCATGTAACTGTAGGCTCTCCGCGGCCACTCGATTACGCCATGGAACCCACAACAGATCGCAGTTACATCCCAGGGTTACGTTGCCATCACAGCAAAAGTCCATGTAACTATTGGCTCTCAGCGGCACACGCGATTTTCGCTGTCAAAATGAAACTTCTCCACTCCTACATAGGTCGCGGTCTACCGATATAAAATCAAACGAAGACTATTGGCTCTCAGCAGCACACACGACTTTCGCTATGTTACCATAGGTCGCAGTCTACCGATATAAAATTAAACGCAGACTGTTGGCTCTCAGCGGCACACACGACTTTCGCTATAGTACACACTACTCATAATCCTCAGGAACTAGTTTTGTCCGGACTTCCCACAGGATCAACTTTAGAACCCCCTTTGGGGCTCAAGGCAGCACCACCCGATGGCACTCCTGAGATGTTCATTTCAAGGGAGCGCCTTTTTCCCAGAGCCGTCATCAAAATACTTTATACTATATACATATAGTATCTTTAAATCATACACCTAGTATGATCGCAAAGCTCCTTTACACAAAATCGATTATCTCAAAATCAATAATTCTCAAACTAGGCTTTCCAAATTCTATATTGATTTTTCCCAAATCCAAAGGTTCCCAAAACCTTTTTCCAAAATCCTCATAAGATCCTTTATATATATATTCAAATATATATAATTTTAAAAACTTTGGATCATTTCAAACTTGTATAAAATCCTTTTTATACTTCAAATTCTTTCAAAAACCATTTTCTTCCGGCTATAGATTCAACAAGGGGAGATTTATCTCATATAACAAAGATATATAGCTTTTTTTATTCAAAGTAAAATATTCAAATTTAATTATTCTTTCCAATATCAATCTGATCGCTCACTCGATCACACAATTTCACTTCCGAACTAGTATCGTCCACCCGACTTCCTAGTGCGGACACAGATCTGGTTTCTTGATCAGAAACCGTCATTCTCCTTGCATAGCCATAACTATGATAGAGAATATCTAGAACCAATCAACAATCCATATCCAGGTTCGCCGTCGAAAATCGAGTGAAAAATACCAACTCGGATCGCTAAACTATCTCGAAATTCTGTGCTCGAATCTGGATCACATCACTATGTGAATAGAATAATATGCGTACATCCTATGTAGTTATCTTCATTGATCATTAACTAAATCAATTTCCTTTCTATTCATCCTCACTTTGAACTTTATTCACTTATTCACATTTATCTTAATCCCCATTTAGATTATCACTTCAATTCTTATCTCAGTTCGGTATTTAATCAATAACAATTTGAACTCCGACCAGTTTATTTTTAGAAAATAGCTTGAAAATTTTAAAAATAGATAAGTACTTGAAAAATAATTATTAGTTTGCAAAATAGCTATAAAAATAGTTAACTAGTTGTAAAACAGTCGAAAAATAGTTAAATGGTTTCAGAAATTTTAAATAATTGCAAAATAGTTGTATCATAGAAATTGTTTGTGAAATAGTTGAAAAATAGTAATTAGTTTATAAAACAGTTGAAAATTTGTTAAATAGTTCCAAGAATAATCGTAAAACAAATATAAAATAATTTGGCTTTAAAAAGAAAGGTTGTATTTATTAAATAGCTTGGAAGGATAAATTTATATTAAAACAATTTATATTGAAAATAGTCCAGAGTCAAACTGTTCATTTTCCCAACATTTCAATTTAAATTTCCACTTCCATTTAAATTGACCCAATTCCAATTTAAATAACTCCAATTTCCATTGGACTTGATTCAATCCCAATTAAAATTGAATCAATCATGATTTCTTTCTCAATTTAAATCAAATTCCATTTGATTCTTACTTATTCAACTTTATTTACAGTTCCAAATTATTCGAATAAATTTAGACAAATTTCAAATTGAATCCACTTCAATTTCAAATCATTTCAATTCCTGCTTGAATTTAATCCCAATTCCAATTCAAATTTCAAACCATCGGATTAATAGCCTTTCCACTTAAGTTTAAAATTTGCTTCACTTTGGGTTTCACATCATATTCCAAGGAAAATTCAAAACTCAACCTTAGAGTTTATTTCATATTTATTTCCTTTACACACCAGGCTACCTTACTCTTTTTTTAAAAAAAAAATTAAACCACCCTAGGTTTTAATTTAAAAACAAATCCCTTAAAAATCTTCCAAACATTTCTTGTTTTACAATAAGACTACATTCAAAATAGTCTGAATTTTATTATTTGTTATTTCTTTATCTCTTTGAAACAATTGATTGTTTCTAGACTTAGGTTTTTAAAACGTCACAATTTTAAAACCAACTTTAATTTAGAAGCTATACTCATCTTATAAATTTACTTCATTTGGCTTACTTAATAACAAATATATCATTATCGATCACAAAAACTATTTATGTTAATACCCAAGGTAATCACATCTAGATACCCATTTCCTTTTTATATTATTCCTACTTCTATAAATTCAGGATTAAACTTCAGTTTGAATCCATTTCAAACATACCTTTATTTAAAACTTTTAAATAATTTAATTTCATTTTCAATTAATTAAATTTTAATTTGGTTGTATTTCCGTTTTTACTTAATTTAATTCCAATTCAAGACTTCAATTTTGTTGTATTATATTACTTCTTAATTTTAATTTCAATAACTTAACAACCAATCGCCTAAATATTTATTAGAATGAAATATTTCTTTATATATCAAAATATACTTTTGTTTAAAATCATTTAAAACCTTTATATAAGAAAATAACAAGTATGCGCTCATATATATACACTCAACCCATTCTAGAGTACTACGGACTCTATTTAATGAGTAACTCCCACTAGAGCCAAGGTTCTTGCTTAACCTTTCAGCTCTGATACCAACTGTAACAACCCGAAATTTTCGATCCCGAAAATTCTGGATAGTTATGAAAAAGAAGAAAGAGATAGAAGAAGAAGAAGAACAGAAACACCAAACATCTCACATTCGCAGCGGATAAAATATAATAACAAATAATAACGATTTACAGAAGAATGCTACATCTGTCGATTACATTTAATATACATCAGAATTTCACATATATACAGTCACTCAAAATACAATTATCATGCCTCAGATTTAAAATAATATAATTACAGCGGAAACATTTTATACGTTCTTGCCATCCAGCTCGCCTCCTAACGTACCTACCTGAAAATATGTAATACTCGGTCTGACCCGAGCATTACACCAAAGTAACACCCGAGTCAGGCTGGAAACCAGCGTGAGTAAACCCATCTAACATGGAATACAGAACACAAAACTTATATAAAAACCCGGGGTAACTCATTTCAATTCACAAAGCCACAATTTATTATAGACATCACTTATTCCGCACATAAGTTTTCTAACTGCCTAAATTTAGATCAAATAGTCCGATTCACTTAAATCATTTCATCCCAACTATTAATTTCACATAACAATTTATAAGAGTTCGAAGTGGTTTCGGGTATTTCCCAATACCCGATCCCGGCCTCTTTGAGTCTCATGTCATCCCACCCAAGTTATCCAAATGAAATACACAACATTTCATATCAGAAATATCAACTCATTCAAAGCAGTCCAATACCATTCAATCATCCATAAGCAATTTTGATCACTTCCAAATTTATTCAATATATTCTAATTGAATTTCTAACCTCAATCACCTAGATTTCTTCATTTAACATTAGTTAATTCCAAATCAAATAATCAATCATCCCTTCATTATTCATCTTAATTAATTACCCTGGATTAATTATCCTCCAATTACATTCAAGTAATTAACTTTAATTATCTTCACAATATTTATTATTCTTAACCAAATTCAATAAGTAATCTTAATTACTTCATACATTAATTAATTACTTCATAAATTAATTATCTATATTCATTAATTCTTAATTACTTGTATATTAACTTCTCATAAGTCACTCATTATTGATTAGTCAATCTTAATTAATCAATCTTTAATTACGTCATTGGTTATATAAATTAATGATTTCCAATTATATTTTAATTCATCCTAATCTAAATTAATTACATTAATTAAACCACAATATTAATCATGCTTGATTTATCTCAACCTGTAATTTACTATCCATTTATCTACTTTATTAAATAAATCAAAT
Organism: Allium cepa; assembly: GCA_030765085.1. Classification (NCBI taxonomy): domain Eukaryota; kingdom Viridiplantae; phylum Streptophyta; class Magnoliopsida; order Asparagales; family Amaryllidaceae; genus Allium; species Allium cepa. The sequence goes on from CM060929.1 coordinate 35,094,453, forward strand.
TTCTCCTTAATTAATAATCTTAATTAATCTCTTGATTTATTACACAAAATAATTATATTTTATTAATTTCATTCAGTAATTATTTATTAAATCATCCAAAGATTATTCTGTATTACTTACACTTAATTAGTTAACTTAAACTTAATTATTCAAACTCTTCACCACTAAATTAATTAACACAAATCATTAATTAATTGATTTAATTAATTATCCATTTCAATTATCCTACTAAATTAATGAATCACAAAACATTAAGCCCTTATTATCTTTAAAATAAAACATTTCCTTATTTATGATTTAAGTTTAAAACGACTAAAACCCCAATACTTCGAGTCAAACCACAATTAACTCTAGAATTAACCAAAACCAAAGTCACATCATCATCAGAGCACAACCAATCAACTTAATCATTCAACCAATTATTTAAATATAAGCATTTAAACAATTATTTAAATTTAAATAAAAATCCAACAGTGTGAGATTTACTCACCTTTGATTTTGGTTTGAAATCCACTTCAATCCCGACTATTGTCTTCACAATATATGGACCTTGTATAAACATTAAATGGTCTTATTAATATTCGAACAATTTAAACAAATTAATTTCTATTTAATAAATTTCATTTTACCTAATAAGTTAATTTCAAACCAATTTTCTGTTTGTAAAATATTTTCTAGTTCAAATAACTATATAAGTTAACTACCATTTTGTAAATTTAATTTAACCAAATCTTTATTTAAACAAATAATTAAGTTTTCTTAAATTAACTTTCCCCCCCTTTTTTTTTAATCCTTACATATAATTCACAATCCGGAAAATAATATTAGTTTATTCCTAAATTTCAAATTTCCAACACTGTAGTAAACAACAAAATAAATTTTTTTTCATGCACATATATTGTATAAACTTGGGAAAAATGTAAAATAAAACAAAAAACTACTCACCTACTGTCGCGAGTCCACCACTACCCATCGGCACAGTCGCGAACCCCATGCGATTGCATGTGCCACGAATTCTAACGCGAGCGTCGACTCGAGCATCAGCTCCTCCAGCGATCCCTCCTCATCTAGAAACGCGTCGCGACCGCTCTTTGATCGATGCTGCGATTAGACGATTCAATTGACCAACGTTTCCCCCTTTCGCAATTCAATTGCGACTACTATCGAACGAGTCTTCCTCCAGATCCCCAAACGGCAACTCGCTCCAGTCAAATCGAAACCCTAACTCCACCCAATCGATCGCGACTTCGGCTGGATCTCTCAAGCACAAGCTCTCGTTAACCCTGCGTCGTCGATTATATTGAGCTGAAGACGAAAATGAATGGGAGTTTACGCAGAGTCGACTTCGGTCATTGATTTTCATTCTCTCTATTTTTTTGTGCGTTCGATCTGCTTCCAGAACCAAGAGGGGGACGGGGATGATAAAGATTTGGGAATAGCTTCCTGAGAACGATTATGGACAAAAATATCTTTGCTAATTTATTTTAATTTTTTTATCTTAAATAAAACTTCCAAAATGCCTCATCGATTGCTACTTAAATTTTCGAACTCCTCTTAAGGAATACCGCGAGGCAATTATAAGGTTTTACCCGCGTTCCGAACACAATGGAATGTGTTTCGGAAGCTAATTCGATCATATGCACGAGTTACGGAAATAAACGGTCAATATTAAATTAAATCGAATAAAATAGTTTCTAATCGTTTTGAGCTGCCAGGGGCAAATGACAACTCCGATTGCGACAAAAATTGTAATCCGATAATAACTAACTATTACGGATCTAATGGAACTAGTTTCGTCAAATTCCGAGACTGTGCCTCGGAAGGCTATTTTTAAATATCGATTTAAACGATGTATTATTAAAATTGAACAAACCACCTTTAAATTAAATTTCAACCATTCTATTATCTTCAATATCATCATTATAAGTTTTATAAGCCTTCAAATTATTTTAAACAGGCTTAGAGGTTTCAGATTCAACAATTTACCCAATTTCAATTATTAAATTCATTATTTAAACTATATAATTCAATGATTTAATTATCAAGTAAATATTGATATCTTGAATTCAAGTTAAAATTAACTTTTAAATATTTAAAATCAATTAACTATTCAAATTTAAATTGTTAGAAATTCCAGGTCGTCACAGAAGACATAAGCGAAAAAGTTTTGGAGGAAAGCCATCATCGAAGTTCACTATTCATATAGGGGAACAAAAATGTATCATAAAGAGAAGTTTCTTCTGGGAAGGCATAAAGAGAGATGTTGGCTTATGGGTGAAACACTGTTTGAACTATTAGCAAGTAAAAGCCAAGCATCAGAATCTGAGTGGATTGCTTCAGTCATTGGATATTCTTGTATGGAAGTGGGATTATATTTCTATGGATTTCGTAGACGGGATGCCAAGATCTAATAGAGGGAATGAGAGCATATGGATTATAGTGGACAGATTGGCTAAGAGGGCCTATTTCATTCCAGTTAAGACAAATAGGATGGCACGTGTATTGGCTAAATTGTTTATAAAGAACGTGGTTAGACTGCACGGAATTCCTTATGGTATTGTTAGTGATAGAGATTCCTTATTCACAAGCGAATTCTGGAAGAGTCTGCATGAAAGTTAGGAAGCAAGCTCAAAATGAGTACCGCTTACCATCCGCAAGCCGATGGGAAAATGAAAAAGTTAACAAGATCTTGGAGGAATTTATGTGTTTTGTATTAGACTTCGGGGAATCATGGGAAGACCACCTACACCTTGTCGAATTTTCATATAAAAATAGTTATCAGACTAGTATAGGGATGGCACCGTTTGAGGCTTTATATAGAGGACCATGCAAATCCCCTGCATGTTGGTTAGAGACCGGAGATAGATTCGTACTTGGTCTTGATTTGGTAAAAGAAGCAGCAGAAAAGATTCAGCTGATAAGGACAAGAATGAAGGAAGCTCAGTCTAGGAAAAAAAGCTATGCAGATAGAAGATGAAAAGATTTAAAGTTCTCTGTTGGAGATGTTATTGTCAAAGTATCACTGATAAAAGACGTAATCAGGTTCAGGAAGACAGGGAAGTTAGCACCGAGGCTCGTAGGACCATTTTCTATTTTAGAAAGGATCGGAAAACTGGCATACAAAATAGATTTACTGAGTAGTTGGGTAGGAATCCATGATGTTTTTCGTGTTTCTCATCTGATGAAGTATGTTAAGGATTTTGATACTACTATAGCATCGACTATGTTAGAAGATTTAGTAATGGAATCAGACATGACTATAATTGGGAAGCCTATCCGGATAGTCACGAGAGATGATGAGAAGTTGAGAAACAAGACAGTCAGGTTAGTGAAAGTCCGGTGGAGTGATGATGCTAGGGACTGTACTTTGGAAACTGAGAGCAGGATTAGAGACACTTATCCTGATCTACTTGATGGTATGTTTTACCTCTGATTGCTTTGATGTATTCTGTGTCATATTTTCAAGGACAAAATTCTTTAAGGAGTGGAGATTGTAAAGCCGCATATTTTTAATGACATTATTTAGGAAATTTAATTAGTTAAATTAAATTAAATAATGTGTTGATTGATGGATTGTGATTTGTGATTAAATTAAGGGATAGCCGGGACATAAGTGTTAGGAAGTAAGTAAGGGGTAAAATAGCAAACTAATAGAACTTATAACCTAAACACTTAGGAATTCCAACACACGTTCATTTCATTTTCTCAAGAATACTCTAAGGCCGGCCACCATTTTCAATCTCAAAAGAAGATAAAGCTAGGATTTTCAAGAGGAAAAAGTAAATCAACATAATCAAGATCAAATCACATCCTAATCATGAAGTTAAGGTGAATAATGACTACGTCTCATTTTTCTATATGTTTTTGGTTTTAGATGAAATCCAAATTTATCCTGCATGATTTAGCCATGTTTAAGAAGAGCAAAATGTTTATATATACTTGTTGATGATTTATGCATACTTATACTGGCTTTTTGATATGTTTAATGCGAAAACCCTATATAATAGCATCCAAATGCCTTACGATTTTATAAATAGACCAGAAATGTTATTTTACAGATGGGTTTCAATTTTCATAATTTTTTTAATTAATGTGGATTTTATATTAATTGTCTAGTGAAGAAAATGATTTATTGGGTTATAGATTATTTACGGTAAATTATGATTAATTTGAGTCTGAAATTTTTATATGTTAGAAAACATGTAAAAAGGGATTTTCTAGAACTTTTGTAGAATTTTCCAAAGTGTTTTGATGAATATATAAAATTATTTAAGGTATGGAAACTTAAATGTTTTGTATCTTTAATTAAGGAGAAGGGCTATTTTGCAAAGGATTTAAATTAATTAACTCTGAAATTTTGGCGGTACTTTTAAAAAAGAAAAATTAGCAACCAATAAAGTTTGACAAACAAGGCTGGTTTTGTAAAAAGTTTGCTTAAAAAGGGTTTATATCAGAAATTCTTGCCAAAAGCATGTTTCACTTCTTTTGCTTTCTCCCAAGGTACTTTCGATTAAGACCCTCCGTCTCCTTTCAAAAACCAATGCACATAGTATCAACATATTAGTACGTAGTGAGTTGGACAAAGGAGGAAGGTAAGAGTCGAAACTATAGGGTTCCGAAAAGGTCGAAGCGTCTTTTTATTTTAAATGAGAAAAGCGCCTACTTGCCTTCGACTAAGTAGCTTTTGATTTAGTTGGCTTCTGACTTGATCAATTGATTTAAAGAAACATTTAAGGTTGTGCCTTTGTTCTAAGAAATTGCTTTCAACTAAGTCAATAGCTTTAAAGGTTGGTTTTGAAATAGTTGCGCCCTTGTTTTTAAATTATAGCTTCCCATCATGTTGAAGCCTTTACTGTCGCCTTCTATGTAACAACCCGGGATTTCTCATTAATTAATTATCGTCATTAAACGATTAATGATGATACCTAATTGCTATTTGGGGTTTTCAATTGGGTTGTGATTCTTTTTAATCGGTTAAAATTCTTTTAAAAATTTGCTAGAGAGTTATGCGGGCTTTCAATTGAACCTTGGCCCATGTTTTTTGTTGGTGCCGTGATAATATTCAATGTCGGTTCCAATCTCTCCATTCATTTTCATTTTACAAACCCTAAATTAAATAAACGAAAAGAATAAAAATGGCGGCCTCATTCTTTCCTCGTCATTCTGAAATTAGGGCTTTGAGAATGAAGGCGCCGACCTTGCCGATCGATTGTTTGTGCTCGTCGAACAAGGTGAGTGATTTTTCAGTCACATCTAATTCGATGCCGTGCTTCGGCAGTTTAAATTCGTTTGAATGTTGATGATTTCTCTGATGTTTTCAATTCACTCGTTTTTGAACACTTGATTGACTTATGGCTTTGGTTTGAAACTATTACAAGTGAACTTATTTGACGATGTTGATTTCTTTTGTGACTTTGATTTCTGTTGATCATGGCTTCGACTTGATTATCATCTGAACTTCGGCATTGACTATTTAAACTTGATTTTTGCCTCGGCTTGTACTTGATCTTGCCACTGATGTTAATGTTTAAGCTCGACTCCGGCTATTTGTGTTTACTGCCTCTGGTTATTTGCGTCCTGTAGCACTTTCGACCTTGTTCGAATTTGCATCCTGACTTGATTTTGTAGTTACCTTCACATACATGATGATGTTTGATGATGTTTTGAGAAAAACAATCGGTTACAATTGAATTCCTGTCATTGGTTGACTTTGGCCACTTTACTTGTTTATGCAATTCAATGACATGATAATGTCTTCGGCCATCACCGTTGCACTGATATTCTCACTGTTGCATATATATTGTTGTTGCGTTTGTGTTATAGTTGTTGTCCTATATTGTTTAGTTCATGCATCTTGCTGTTCTTGTGCACTTCATTTCTGATCTAGTCTAATTGTAGTATATGCATGAGTGCATCTGCCTGAACTTGTTCTTTCCTTGCCTTCCTCGGCCTAGACTTAATTGTGCACTTGTGTTGTTTGGATTGGCCATTTGATCAAGTATTTGAATATGTACTTGTTTGTTTGATCTCTTGTTTGGTTTAAGTTTGATTTTGTGGTCTGGTTTCACTTCATGTTGCCTGACTACACTCTCTATAAATTTAAAAACCTGTGTGCGTATGGTGCCTTGATCTTTGTTGCTGTGTTGCCATATTTTTAGTGCACTTGGTTGCCCTTATATTCTTATGGTGGCTGCAGTTTTTGATGTAGTTTTACCCTTGTATTCTTGTAGTGGCTGCAGTTTTTGATGCAGTTTTACCCTTTTATTCTTGTGGTGGCTGCAGTTTCGTTTTGTTTGAGTTTTGCTTGTCTTGGAGTTTCACGCCTGTGTCCATAGTGCACTGTTTGGTCTGATGCTCCAGTTGCCACTTCTTGAAGTGTGTTAATCATTGATGTTGCTCTTTTTAGTTGCACTCTAGTTCATTATACAATGTCACTTCCCATGTAATTGCAGTTGCATTTTTGGATTGTACTATCTTGAGCTCGAGTACTTATATCACTTGATGGCGTTTGTCAGTTTCACATGTACACCTTGTGCATGTCATTTTGCTATCTTCTTGATACACCTGTCTTTGTTATAACTGTTGCATTGATATTACTGCAGCACTATGCATTAGCCTTGCGTGTGCATTTATGTTTTGCGATGGCACTGACCAGTTGGGTTTGAGTTGCTTAACTTGAACTTGATCTCGAGATGGTGCCATTTGCTTTTGATTCATCTTTTGTGTATTTAATCACTGTAGTGGCGAGGCAGCGCACATGAATGTGAACTGCAGCCCTATCAGAAGTGACTTTTTAAGTGATATTTCAATTATTTGAATTGTTTCGTGTGTGTCCAATTCAATATTTTGAAATTGTATTTTGAAATTGGTTTAATTTGATCATTTTGTGATATCTGATTATCTTCTAGATAATTAGATTATGCGTTTTCTAATTATCGTATCGATAATTAGATTTTGTTGTTTCTGTTGTTTTACTGGCTAGGGTTTCGCTTTGGCCACTTGTTGTTAATTGCCTTTTAGGCAATTCTGTTGTTTTCAAATTATCTTTGTTGATAATACTTCTATTTATCTTTGTTGATGATTTGGCTTTGCTGATTTGCTGTTTAATGCTATTTCGTGTTGTATCTACCGTTATCCGATTTTCTTATTATAGGATTGGATAGACGAGATTTATTGTGACTGTCGTCTATTTGTTATTTAATTATTATTGCCTCAGTGCATTAATAACTGAGTTTGAATTAGACTGACCCGCGTATTATTTTCTTTTGAATTAATACTCAGGTCAGACCGAGTTATTACAGGTTGTAGATATCTTGCTTTGGGTTGCTGCTTGAGCTATGAAGTCTCTTTATATCAATTGGAGTAGTCCTTTTATAGTATAGGATGTTATGTATTCATGTATATTATTCACGATAATATACTTGTATATGTAACTTCCAGTGTCGACAGTTGTAGTTGTATCATAAGTATTGTATCACATGTATTGTAACTGACTTCAGTTATATATATATATATGAGATTTTACATTATCTGTGTTCGCATTTAGCTTATCTGTGTTATTATTATATATGTTGTCCTAAACTATTATGAACCATCGTAGTTCGTTTTATACTGGAATTGAATATGTCGATGGGAGTAAATAAATAAAGAGATGAAAAAGAATTTATACCACTCCTATCGAGATAGTCAATACTAGTGTAAGGCCTAACTACGGATGGCCGCTCCTATCCATCCTTATTCTTCGTAATAACAGACAGTGTTTCTTTTTAATACTCTTTGTTATTATGAGCATAGAGGTGGGGCATCATAGTTGGTATCAGAGCGAGGAGTTTTTGGACATAATATAAAACATAACTTAGATGGAACATGTGTTACAACTATTTGTTGATGTTTATTTGTGCCTTGAGTCAAAACTAAAGTTTTGAAATTATGATGAAAATTTTAAATAGCTTTATTAAAAAAAGTGTAATTGTGTTTTGATGATTGAGTAATTTGTGTTCTATTTATCAGAGTGCGCAGCGGAAACAGTGAGACTGTCTTCGCTGAGTACAGCTGGTAACCATTTTGATTTAAAAATCAAAAATATGAAAATGAAATAAATTTCATTGTGTTGTCACATAGATGTGTTTATTTTTGTTTTCTTTGAAAATTTCGAATCCGATTTGAGGATCCGAAGCGATTGCGATTATGTGATTTTATTGAGATTTTTGCTGTTTTAAATTATCTTCATTGAAGATATAATCGAGTGATTTCTTTGTTCATCTTGTGGTGTGCGTGCAAATATGAGTTGCATGTTACTGCATTAATTTTACGTTGAACCGGTGTTTGGTTTTAAACGTATTTTGTTGCCGTTATTTTTATAACGGGAATTTTACACCGGTGCTAGATTTTTGAAGCACGGTGTTTTGTTGACATTTTTAATGAATGAAAATTCACTGGTATTATAATTTGATGTGAATTATTTTGATGATATTTTGACGTATAAAAATTACTGTCGCTTTGACTTCAGTAACCGTCAAATTTTAAAGTGGATTTTCAAGCGGTTATCCCGCAGTGCTGATTTTGAGATCCGTTTTTACGGTGTTCTGAGAAGTACAATTTCCTTATCGAATTTGCTACAGATGTTGTTGTTTTAATCACATGTTTTAAAAATTGTTTTAAGATAAAATTGTTTTCCAAAATTTCTACAGTTTGCGCTTTCAAAAAAATGAGGAAGCCGCTTCAGCAAAATTGAGGACTATGAACCCTCACTTTTACTGATTCCTTAATTCTGGACTTGTCCGTTTGAGAACATAAAATGTTATTTATTTAAAATACACAATTTTGCACTTTTAAGAAAACGATGAAGAGAATTAAACGATTTAGTAAAACTCGTGGTATGGGACATGTGCGTTTGCTATTTCGATTAATTCCGGACTCGTTAATTGAAATATTTGTTGTTTGATGATTTTGATGATTTTGTGTGCTTTCGAGCCACTATGATGGACCTTTAGTGATTGTTAATTGCCTTTTAGGCAATTCTGTCGTTTTCAAATTATCTTCGTTGATAATACTTCTATTTATCTTTGTTGATGATTTGGCTTTGCTGATTTGCTGTTTAATGCTATTTCGTGTTATATCTACCGTTATCTGATTTTCTTATTAGAGGATTGGATAGACGAGATTTATTGTGACTGTCGTCTATTTGTTATTTAATTATTATTGCTTCCGTGCATTAATAACTGAGTTTGAATTAGACTGACCCGCATATTATTTTCTTTTGAATTAATACTCGGGTCAGACCTAGTTATTACAGGTTGTAGATATCTTGCTTTGGGTTGCTGCTTGAGCTATGAAGTCTCTTTATATCATTTGGAGTAGTCGTTGTTATAGTATAGGATGTTATGTATTCATGTATATTATTCACGATAATGTACTTGTATATGTAACTTCTAGTGTCGACAGTTGTAGTTGTATCATAAGTATTGTATCACATGTATTGTAACTGAATTCAGTTATATATATATATATATATATATATATATGAGATTTTACATTATCTGTGTTCCGCATTTAGCTTATTTGTGTTATTATTATATATGTTGTCCTAAACTATTATGAACCATCGTAGTTCGTTTTATACTGGAATTGAATATGTCGATGGGACTAAATAAATAAAGAGATGAAAAAGAATTTATACCACTCCTATCGAGATAATCAATACTAGTGTAAGGCCTAACTACGGATAGCCGCTCCTATCCAGCCTTATTCTTCGTAATAACAGATAGTATTTCTTTTTAATATTTTTTGTTATTGTGAACATAAAGGTGGGGCGTCACATTCTACCTTTCGAAACAGTGCTTTCGAAGGGTTTGTTTTTTTATAAAAATCCTGGCGCTTCTTCTATGCTTTCGAAGGGATGGTTTCAACACCATCACTTCCCTCCATAAATTATAGCTTTCAAAAGGGAAGGCTTTTTATCCTATTACTGTGACCTTTAGTGATTTTTAAAGAATAGCCCAAAGGTTTCAACTAATTCGATGCCGAATGATTTCGAAAGGTGTTTTCCACATGTTTTAAAATTGAACCCGAATGGTTTCGAAGGGTTTAAGGTTTTGATACCTTCGAAAGGTTTTTCAGAAAGGTTTCAAAGAGGTGGTTCCCCTATGTTTTAAAAAGGCCTTGAAAGAATGATTTCGAAGGGGTGGTTCTCTAATGGTTTCGAAAGGTCTAAAGGAAAGGTTTCCCAATGGTTTCGAAAGGTCCAAAGGAAAGGTTTTTCCAATGGGTTTGAATGGTTTAAAGGAAAGGTTTTTTCTTTGGTTTCGAAAGGCAATGTTTAATGGTTTTAAAGTGGGATATCTAAGGATTTTAGCTTTCAAAAGAGAAAGGAATTTCAGTGGTTTCGAAAGGTATATATGAATGGTTTCGAAAGGAAGATTTGGCTATTTGGCATAAAAGAAAGAAAGGGTTTTACATAGTTTCAAAAGGGGTACTTTCAATAGGATCGAAAGAGATACTTTCAAATGTTTAAAGGTTTTTATCAACAATGATTTGAGTAAAATATATATAACATGGCAAGGTAATTTTGTGTAAATCATAGAGTATAAATGTTTTCCTTATTTAAGTTTGGTTTAAAAAATCAATTTCGAATGAAAAGATTTTCAAGGAAAATTATAGGAGGTTATCCCTACATAAAATGACTCAGATATTAGAATGCTAGATGGGAATGGTATAGGGTCACGCCCTATACATTAGCCATTGGCCCCAGCTAATTTAGTCCAAAACTCCAGCGCGTAGGGCTTTGTCACAGGTGAGACTAAAATTATGATTACACATAGAAGAGAATATATAATTGTATACAGATAGGTTATGGTGAGCATGCAAAACCATTAGGATCATTTGACCCAAGGAGATGTTAATGTAATGACAGACCATCCAGAAGAGAAGTATTTAATAGATAGTTAAGGACAGACCGTTAGAAGAAGAATGTCTAACAGATGCTAGATTATTTTGTTTTATTTTATGGTAGGCCCGAGTCAGCCCAAGGTTTATAGTAAGTCAAAAAAAAAAATATTGTTTGGACAGATAATCCATTTGTTACCTGAGATATACGTTTATATAATGATGCTTTACAATTTTAACCAGTTTTGGTAATAGGATAAAGGTTTGCTAAAGATATGTTTTAAAAGGATATTAGTGATGGGAAACCCGTTCCGCAAAGCGATGTGGTCTCACTTAATATCAGTTAACCGAAATGTATAGTATTATTCACACCAGGCTTTATGTCTGACTTGAAGTTTATGTTTTTTCCTTAAACTCTCGGGTGGTCAAAATTTGTTTGAGTAGGCTATGGGTTGAGGTTCTTTCTGGTTTTAGTAGGATGACGAATAAATCTACCAGAGGCGAGTAGGAGACTAATAGATAGCAATTTTAGGAGTTACAGTTCTTTGTATTATTAATTTATTCCGCTGTGTATGTACTAAGTCAATTATGACTATATGATTCTGATCATCAAATGAGGCATCTTCATATTCCGCTCTTAGCGTATTTTGTAATAGGTATATTTTATCATTGCTTGGGAAACGTATTGGGATTATGTAATATGAATATGGAATATGTGTTTTGAAATGTAATGGAAAATTCTATTTTGAAATCTGTCATTTGTTTCATATTCAAATGATTTTGATATTATAGATACCATTAACATATCCATATGTAGTCATCGGAAGTTAATACTACTGATGACTGTAGCATCTGTAGCTCGTAGCTTTAGACCTCTAGATAGAGGATATTATAGTTCGACATCCTCAACTTATTTGAATTCATATTTTGTGAGGTATTACTAAATTATTGATATTTCATGTTGTGAGATTATAAGAAAACTATATCCATCCTCTTATTAATATTTTGGATAATTAATATTCAAAAGATTTGGTCTCATTTGTGTAAATGGTTTGGTAATGACATATTATGAATTATTTGTATAAATAATTTAGATTAATTATCTGCATTCCTTCCTTTTTAAATATGGACTAAACATAGTTTAAGTCATCGTTATTTGTTTTAAATGATACGCTTGAGATCAGATAAAGGCAGTTTGGATGATCCTTGCTATTGATCGTCATTCATTTCACTTCACATATTACTACTTGTAACAACCCGTAAATTTCGATAATTAAATTGGTTAATTTAATAATATTTTGTAATTTAATATTGAAGAGAATAAAAATTTGTGAAATGTTAGAGGAAATGATGACTAGAATGGATTACAACAATACTAATGTAAGTTAACTATAACAATTCATATGAAATCCCAATTAATTGAAATGATGTAAAGGTTATAACTTGGTTATAAATTGAATGTAAGTAAATAAATGTAAGTGTGTGTAAACTTTTGAACTAGTACATAATTAGTGGTAATATAACAAAATTTGTGTTATAGAGGTAAGTTGTAACATTTGTTTACGATAATAAACTTAAAGGTGTTATAAATGTGATTTAAAGTAAATGGTGACTAACATTCTTATAAGTTACACATTATTTAATATATTAAAAATTAATTGGGAATCAATTGCAATCAATTCACTTAATTATTGCGGCTATTTTAGATTAGATTTTTAAGTGAAATATAAGAACAAAAAAATGTAAGTATTGAATTAATTAATGAAATAATACGGTGTTAATGGTAAGCAATAAACTTGTAAATGTAAGTAAAAGTAAACAGGTGACAACTAATATATGCTATTTATTTATTTAGTGTGTTGAATAAGATTTGTAATCAAATTGCAATTAAAGGTAATAATGTTAATGCAAGTGGATAAATAACTAATTTAGTGCAATTCCATTTAATTGAAACCAATTGCAATAAATGAAATCAAATATTATGTTACTATGAATTCAGGTAATATTTGGTAATAATGTATTGTTAATGGTTTATGAATGAAGCAATAATTAAAATAATACGTAATAAACTATAATTTGATAAAATCAATGTTAGATAAGTAATTATAATATTTGTTGGTTGATAATAAAGTATGAATGTGATTTTTGATGTTGATTGAATGAAATTAACAATTGTTAATGTGATTTCGATCAATTGTAATGGTAAAGCAAATTAGGAATGTAATTGTAGAGCTTAAATTGAAAATAATTGTAAAGTTTAATAAGGAATAAAACAAATGACCATATGAATGTAAATTCCAATTGATTGGATTAATAAATGGAAATATATATATATGTTTCTTTACTAAAAAAATCATATGTTTATTTATTTGAAATGTTGATAGCGGAAAAAAATTTATTATAGAAATAAGAATTAATAACTTTTGGTTTGTATACAATAATTCCGTAAATACGTTAAATTACTATAAAAAGGAATTGAATTATCTCATTTATTTTTACCTTAGAAATCAATGACGATTAATGTGATTGTAATCTTTTAATTTAAAAGTAGGAAGACGTTAATTGTAAACATATATTGAAATAAATTTAGATTGGGTGATTTATTTCCAATTAAATCAGTTCACGTTTCAAAATTTAATGATAGTTTATTTCATATATGTTTATACCTAAATTTAAACTTATGTTTTAGATCCAATTAGATCATTAAAAAGAAAGGATTATTTAGGTTTGAAATCTCATACGTTATTAAATTAGATGTTAATAGGAGATGATAAAAAGGGTAAAATAGATTTACACTTAACTATTTCCTTTTCAATTAGATTTTAATTGCAACATAACTTACCTTTCCATCTTCGCTTTTCTAATTTACTCTTACTTTCATTACCTCCTTATGTGGATTAATTTCATACCTTTTATTTATGAATGTAAACTATAAGTGGCGATAAAGATGTAGGTATATATATATATATATATATATTATACACCTGTTTATATTACCTTGCTTATGCTATCTGTAACGGCCCACTATTTTGGACCATTCAAATCGACAATAATCCACATGTCAGACTTGAATAATTCAAAATAACATATTGTAATAAAATTTGGAGCAAATAAAATCATTCTTAGAATCATAGACACAGAAATATCAGAATACTCGCAGCGGAAATAAAATACCATAGTAGTTCATGAAGCAACTATATACATACTCTCAAATCATATACAAAATATCATAGTTTAAAAATGGATACAATAGAAGTCTGGATACATGACTCACTAATACAGAAGCAATACCGAATAGGAGATAACTGGAAGAAGTAGACGAATAGATAGTCAGATAAGTTCCAACAATTCTCTAGCTCCAAAAGGTGGATCCAAAGCTCTGATTCTCAGGCTGACCCGAGCGTAAAGTAAAATACAAACACTCGAGTCAGGACATACATACTTATACAATGCAAACCAACTCAAGGGAACTATAATAAAAATGCACAATAACTTAAAGGATGCTTGAGATCGTTCATCCTTTAAGGATCAGTCAAACCATCAATTAAGTAGTAATAAACACTATCCTAAAAATATCCATATTAAAGTAAACAATGCAAATAACAGTGTTATTGTGACTAAGGTAGCGTAGAGCTGCAGTAACCGCTCACCTCTAGCCACACTCTTAAAATCAAAGGCGTGCATTAAACAGTCACAAGGAAATCACCTGACACACAAAGCAGTGTACCCGTGGTTATAAATTTCAAAATGATTTATAACTCCGAATTAAAATCATTCATTTAAACCATTAAAAAGTGAATTCATTATACTTTCAAATCAAATATTCAATTCTCAAAATTTTAGACATTTCAGAGTTCATTTATTCAGTTAAACACTTCAAATATTGAAATTTCAGCCACAAATAAACTTTGATTTTTAACCTTTTAAACATTATAAAAATCATATTTTAACACTCAAAATGTTCATTAAAATACCTTTAACTTATGATTTTTATAAAGTAAATATCCTATAAATAAAATCAAATTTTCAATAATTCACTTAATAAATTCAAGTGTACAATTTCCTATTCTTCTCATTTTAACAAATTTCTTAACACTTAAATTTTTATTACCATTTTCCATATATAACTTAATTTCCATTTTATTTATATAACTTAGATTCCATTTTTAGTTTCTTAACTTAACCTTTAATTTCAAACCAAATTTCACATTTCCAAGTTAAGTTCCAAAATTTCCATTTAACTATCTATTGATTTAACATTTTAAACTAATTACCTAAATTCAAAATACACTGTAAGTTGCTAAACTTCATTTTACAAATAATTTGATATTTCTTTTACTTTATATTTATCCAATTCATACATCAATTATATTAATTACCAAGTTCATCTTATAATTACATTTTTACTTAAATTCCCATTATTAAGTTAAATCAAACTTTCACACTACAACTCAAACCATTTATTAACTTATATCATTTATCCTGTAAGAAAATCACTGCTTAACCATTTTAAAACCAATATAAGCCAAATTTCATATTTTTTTCTTTCATTTATAATACATGAAATTTATAAGAAATCATATTTTGAAATCAACCACGGGTCCGAAAAATATTTCATACCTAAGTCAAGTGATACGGAAAGTATCTTTTAAATCCGTAATCAGTAAAATTTTAGGGTTTTGGATTATTTCAAACCCGAAATTCCAAGACAAATACAAATAAACTAAAATCACCCAGGCTTATCATTTCAGCCCGTAATAATTTTTCCCTATTCTAAGTCCGTTCGGGTATGTATCATTTCAACGCATAGTGATTCTATTCTATAGGAAACTTGCAGTGTGAGAAACAGAAATGAATAAACAATATAACAGAATAGAATATAACTGATGATGTGACAAGTTAATAACAAGGTTTAACATCATATAAATGATATCACATGTAGGTATAACATAATATGAAAGTTTCTACACATTCACTTGGTGTCACTTCACAATTATATTGGCATATATGTCATGTGTGAATTACTCACATCTTTAAAGCTGGAGTTCGCAAACAACACACACAAAAGAGAATCAGGAAAGCACGATAGCACGATTTGATTCAAGTGGGAATAGCCAAGATGAAATCTTGTATATAACAATAAAACAAGACCATCCATAAATATAAATCCAATACCAAAATTATTGAAACAAATTGAAATAGAGATAAACAAAGACATTACCAAGTTTCAAACAAGTTTTGCTTGCTCTTGACTCAACATGTGCTCGGCCTTAAGGCTAAATTGGTTCAGCCATGACATGTTTCGAGTGGTAAAGGATCAGGTTTGGACTGAAAATAACAAGGCTTGGTCAAGGATAGGAAGGGTTTGGAAGTTACAAAGTGTGGAAGGTCAAAAGGCAAGGTTAGAAAGGGTTTTGGTTCAACTTGGGCTCGGTCAAAGGCATATTTGGGCTCAGCCAGAGGCTACTACAAGTCAGGTTAGAGGTTAGTAATGGTGTTCAAAGGTGGTGCTTGATGGTGGTGGTGGCTAAGGAGGTGGTTGTAGCAAGCAATGAAGGTGGTGTTGGCTCGGTTAGCATGGTTTTGTGGAGTTTTTCATAGTTTTTGTGAAGTTTTGTTCAAGGGGAGGCCATATCATTTTAAGGTCAAAGGAGTATAGTGGTTAGGTCATGGATTAGGTGGGGAAGAAGTGGTCATGGTCGGTGGAGGGCAATGGCCGAGCAAAAGCATGATGGATCCAAGGCAAAAATCAAGGAAAAATCAATAAAAGTGAAAAGAAAAGGTGAAAAAAAGGAAGAAGACATTACCAAGAAAATTTTCAGATCTTACTTGCATGAAAATGAAGTGGGAAAGATTTTTTTCTCACATGAAATATGATGGCGGCGGCTAGGTTTTTGTATGTACAACTAAAATTGTGGATAGGTTAGAGAATAAAAAGGCTAGGAAATTTAAAAAGGCACAATTTAAGGAAGAAAAATCTTGTATATATTTTTCTTTGTTTGCACATAAATGAAAGAGGAGTTGAGAGACTTTGTGCGTGATTGGAAAAAAAGAAAAAAAAAAGAAAAATCAAGGATAAAATAATGGAGAAGTTAGGGTAGAAAATTAAGGGATGGAAAGATAAAAAGGGTAATAAATCAAAACGTACCGCATGCCTTTAATTAAAAATAGGTAACGTATCTTTAATTTAATTTGTTTCCCATCTATTTAAAATAAATATTCCAAAAGAATAATTAAATAAATACATACAATTTACATAAACACTATATAAATAAATAAGAAAAAGGTTATAGAAACGTATAAATTAATTGCTATTTACATCTTTGTATGCTACTTAATTTACAAAGTATATATCCAAATTAAATGAAACAAAAACGGACAAATGTTGCAAATATATACATAGCATGTAAATTTACAAATATATTCACAATTATAACATGATATATCAACCAAAATATTACTTATATTAATTAAAATAAACATTTAAAGGTATGCCTTTTAAAACAATAACGTGTGTATATATATTTGAGATTTCTTTCCAAGAAATAAATAGGGATCTAAATACTTATCCATTTAATTACTAAATGAATGTATAAATAAGGAAAATAAAGTAGATATAGATATTATGAAGAATAAATAAATGGTTTTAGGAAAAGTAGGAAATAAATAAAGAAAATACTTTATTTAATGGAAACTAGAATTAATGATTAAAAACAATATACAATCAACATTTGAACATTATAACTATACTTTAAAAATGTTTTAAAAATAAAATACATGCAAAACATATCATGTTACACAGATTAGAACATGATTTTACAAACAAAAATATTATTTATATAAAATAAAATAAACAAATTTGTTAAATAAAACAATTTACACACAATATTGTAAAAAGCATAACTTTCACAATATTAATCCGATTTCAACGAAACAAAAATCAGCATTCTTGAAATTAAATCTATTTTCATAATAAAAGACAAAATTAAAAAATTCAAATATTTAAATTTTAAATTTAAAAGTCAAAGTTTGACCATTTTGACCAGAAATCCACTTTTTTGGAAATATTCCATTTATTCAGATTGGAATTATGATTCACACAAAAATCAAAATTTATATTTAAAATAACAAAATTCATTCATTTTAAATAAATAAAATAAAGTTTTTAAATCAGAAATTAAAATAATTAAAATATACAATTAAAGTAATTACAAAAAAACAGGGTTGTTACACTATCATATTTTTGAATGTATGTTAATGCATTCCTAGTAAAACATTCAATCGAAATGTTAACATATTTGCTTAATTCCCAATCTAATCACAAAGAGGGAGAAATGAAAAATTCTTAATGTTGTATATTCTTTTAATTTATGACACAAATTTGTGTAGAGAATTTATTTTCCTTTATTATGTGTTAATAAATCTTTAAAGGATGTTAATTTCAGTATGTTTAGGGTTAACAAAATTAATTAAGTGAACGATTGTTTTGAAATTTGAATTCTAAAAGTTTGTTTACAGTATAGAGTTGGTCCATTCATTCCCTTTCTAATTAATAATTACCTCTTTTTAATACCTGCTACTTTTAAAAAGGCTGTTCATATTTACTATATTTCAATACCAAGTTTGTTCATATTTACTTTATTTTTTTCATTCATTTCCATTTTCATTTTCTGAAACGTCATTTCATTTATTTCTAATTGATAATGGACTCTATTTTCAAATCTCTTTGGCCCAAAACCTAACTCTAACCTTATAAATAAGATATGATGCAAATGAAACCCAGCCACTATTCTAATTTTCTTCTTTTCTTTCTTTTTCTTTTTTTTCTCTTTCTTCAAATCTCCTTATTATCTCTCATTTCAATTTTTCCTTCCTCTTCAAATATTCTTCTTCTCCAAATTTTCTTCTATTTCAAACTTTCTACTTTTTTTCAAATCTAGATCTTCTCTTCCATTTTTCAGTTCTTATTTTAATCCTTTTCTTTTTCAATACTGTTTTTTCAAATCTTCTTTTTTTCAAACCTATTAAAAATACATACATACATATATATGTTAATATAATAAGGAGGAAGACTAAAGTAAATCAAAATAAAAGAATTTTTTTGGAACAAAGCTAGTAATCAAGAAGGAGACAAAAGGAACATAGAGCGGAGCTATTAATTAGAAGTCTATTATTTTCAGATTCGTATAAAGGTGAGTGTTTTAACCCACTCACAATTTCTGAAACTTCTTATATGTGTTAAATTAATTTCTGATGTGATTAGAAATTTATTTATGGCTATTTGGTATATTTTTATCATCATTCCTATTAAATTGAATTTATTGAATTAAATTGTTATTCAATTTATTATTGCATATAAACTGCCAGTCAAATTAATTTATTTTTCAATATAAACTGCCAATAATTATCTGTTATTTAGTATCTGTTCTATATGGATGTTATTGTTTGAATTGGATGATGATTGTGATAAATGGTTGATGGTTGATATTGGATGGATGGATGTTGTATTTATATTGTTATAAACTGCAAGTTGTTATGCATTTTTATTTTATTCGGGATTGCGGTTTGAAATGATATGTAACCGTATTTTATTTCAAATTACAGATTGAAATGATAAATATCTGTATCACTTGACCATAGGGTAGAAAATTATATACAGACACCGTGGTCTATATGTAAAAATATTTGAAATGATTTCTATGGTTTTGTGAAGAAATATATGGTTTTATAAGATATTGATTTGGATATTTTATAAATATTATTTTAGAGGGAATTAGGGAAAAGGACAAACTTTGACAAAAAAATTGTCTCAAGGACACTAAGATTCATTTTTTGGATGAAGGACAAACTTGGAAAAAATTATGCTAAAGGACAATGCTAGTTCTAACTAGCATTATATTCAGTTTTTACACTATACAAAATGCTAGTTCTAACTAGCATTTAATTCATTTTTTACACTATACAAAATGCTAGTTTTAACTAGCATCGTCTTTCAGACTAATTATTTTCAAAGTTTGTCCTTCAGCCTAAAAATAAAATTTGTTGTCCTTTAGCCTAATTTTTTTTCAAAGTTTGTCCTTATGCCTATTTTCCACTATTATTTTATATATAGTTAAATTTTGAATTTAAGCTATGAATAAATTGTTTAATAATAACAAGTTAATAATGGAGTTTGTTTTTATTAAATAAAATATGGTTAAGTATTTAAATAATACTTTAATGTAGAGGTTATAATGATTTAAATAAATTAAGATTGAAAGGTAAATTGGAAATTTATTTGAAATTGAGCTTATTTAAGAATTAAACTCCATATGTTGATGTAAAATTTATTAAACTTGAAATTTTAAAAGGTATGATTCTTATAACTGGATTTTGTTCAAGACGAATTAAATGAATATTTCATGTATAAATAATTGACGGAAATATCCAGTTATTTGTAATTTAAGTTCTATTTAATGATAATGGATTTATTATGCAAATATTTCAAAACTAAATAATAGAACATTGAATTATTGAATCGTAATTACCAAACTTAGTTTTGAAATTGTTTAATACTCAAAGTTCGAAATATATTGAAATTGAAATGGTTTATTGAAACTGAAAGTGAGTTGAAAGTTATGAATTGAGATTTAATATAAAGTGAAAAAAATTGTGAAGTCGAGGAAACTATTTTACTTTATAAAGTGATTCTAAATTCAAACTATTTTATTTTATATATTGTTTGAATATCCAAACCATTTAAGTTTGGAAGTTATGATTTAGAAGCTATGAAATTCGAAGTATTATGTTCTGAAAGGTTATATTTCAAGTGTTTGGTTTCGAAATATTAAAATTTTGAAAGTGTTATGATTTTGGAAAGGATATATTCAAAATAAAAAAAATGAAATTATATTGATTTGTGTTTTATAAAAATGATATCATATTTATTTGGTTTTTGAAAGGGAAATGATATCGTATTTATATGGTTTTGAAAGGGATAGTATAATTTAGTTTTGAAGTATAATTATTTTGAAATAACCACGGTGTTATTATAACATTTGGTTGTCGAAGAGACCGGGATCGGAAGTTGTCATACTCTCTGCCAACTTCGAAAACCACTTTAACAACCGTGTACGCGGTGGAGATTCCAGAATGAAGTAGGATAGTGGCGGCGTTTCCATTGAGGTAAATACGTGGACCCGACTCCCGTGAGTTGGCATAAGGTGGCTAAAACAGGAGCGATTGACGGGCTAATGAGGTAGCACCTTTGATCGGACATATCCCTTCGATATTATACTTTGACTTTTAGATTGATTCGATGGCCACTTTTGATTTTTTTTTATTTGGGGGTGTGGCTCGAGGTGGGCGGTAGCTGCGGCTATGCGTTACCACCGGCCCGGAAGCGTAATTGGTATATCTACCCTGGCATTGCCTAGTTGTGCCATGTCACCTACCATAGCGCGCCTTGTACGAGTTTGGTTTTCTCCCATAGTCCGTGTGATATCCTCTTATGGCTTCCTGATCAGGAGGAACCATGATACTGGATGGACTACTGGGACTATTACGTGTTAAGGTGGAAAATGTAAAGGCTTAACGCTATTTAAAAGTAAGTTTATTTTACTATAGACATTATTATAATAGCGAAATATTACAACAAAGTAAATACTTTAACGGATCCTTAGGAGATGTGAATTTCGAGCATCTCTTAAGTCACTGCACTCAAGTTTGACATTGGATAGGAGATGTCAAAACCCGTAAACATCTCTGACGCCATTCTACTCATATTTTACCATTGATTTAACTTACATAAGATCTTTTAGTTCTGACTCGAGTGTTTTGTCTTTTAATTCGCTCGGGTCAGCCTGAGCATTTCAGGATTTGAAGACTTTACTTTTGGAGGACAAAGACGAAGATTTTATTATTACCACTTATTATTATTTCACTGCATCACATTTGTTCCGCTGCATTATTTTTCATTCTTTGGTAAGTGTAACTCTGATATGTATTGTAAGTATAATCAAATGTTTTGTAAAACAGCTTCATGAACTGTTTATTTGATTATTATATTTTATCATTCCGCTGCAAGATTCTATTTTATTTTTTCTTTCCCTACTTTTTCTTATTTACCTCATAACAATCCGCCCTTCTGTATGGTTTAAGTCTGACGTGTGTGGTTTATCGTCGATTTAAAGCGTACAAAAAGGCGGGATGTTACACTACTACCCCACAATAACTAATTTTATAATTACTAATTATTCTTCTAAACTTAAGCCAAAATTAGAAGTCTAAGAGACACTGCATGCATAATTATAGTAACATCATTTGAATCTGTTATTGTTACAATAATGTTATATGAAGTGGTGTAATGACCCGTAATTTTACCACTTTGAAAATAGAATATTCAAACTTAAATAATCATATTTTATGTGATAAATAAGAATGGTGAACTTATTTTTAGAATTAAATAAAGATTTTGGACATTTAGCGTAACATCGACAAAGTTGATAAAAGCCGGTTTTTGATAAAATTGGATACACTGTCAAATAATTGTTTTAAAATATGAATAACTCCTTTTAAAATCATTATATAAAGATAATAATAGGTTGATAAAAGTTTTATAGTTATATATATACACGCACACACACACACACATATATATACTTATTTATAGTGATTAACAAATTTCATTGCGCATTGACAAAATCAATGTCGTATATTTGCAAATGAAGTTCGACATTGTTTTATATTATTTTAGTTATTTAAAAATAATAATAAATTTATTTTGAAGTTTGGTTTACATGTATAAATAGTGTAACAAAAACGTCAAAATGACCATAAAATATCTTGTCGAAAATCAACGTTTTATCGAATAAAAATTATCGCAGCGTTGTTGCACCTTTGTTAACATATTTTAGCATATATATTACATATTTTAATAACTAAACATGTTTACCTTTATTAATTATGATTAGGAAACTTCTAGAATATAATTAACAAAAGTAAGAAAAAGAGAAAAATAAAAAAGTAAACATCACATCAAAATCAAACCAAATATTCTCTTTAGCCACTTTTCCATCCGAATACATTTGCCTAGCTCTTAAGTGACTATGACATAAAGTAAGAAATGATCGTAAGTATTGAAAAAGTAAGGTTACTTTAAAGTTAAATAAGGTTACTTTGGTGATTTGGTAAAGGGAATTTCAGTAACTTACCACATCATTTTTTCCCTATAAATGCACATTCATCCTTCTCTTTTTCTCAAGAAAATCATTCTTTTCTTCTTCTTCCTTTAGACTATGTTAACAACGTCTTCTTCTCTCTTTTTTTCTTACTAACTTTTCTTAAAATCATATCAAACCAACTCCAAACTCTACCAAACTTTGTCAAAGTTCTTATATCATCACTAAAACATGGTTTGACATCTAAGAAGTGAAGAAATATTGGAGAAAGAGGGGGAATAGGGGGAGGCCAAACCTATTAAGGAGGGAGGAGCAAGTTAGAAAGCTCCGGCGCAAGAAAAAGAGAAGGAAGTATCACCTGCTTCATTCCATGGAAATAGAAGGAAGTTTTAACTACTGCGGAAGCTCTGCCGAATTTTCAAGAGTTTGGAAGAAAAGATTGATAGCATAAATCAAAGAGGAATGAAGTAGAATATGATTAGTTAAAGTTAACAATGGTTTTAGTGAAGTGTTATTGATAAGAATGTTTGTCGGAAGTGAAACTGTTTGGATATTAGTGATAAACTCTATTTAATATTTATATCTACATCTATACATATTTTTTGATATGATATGATTGTTATGGATGCTTATATATGATTTTATCATCAACTATTGATTGTTTGATATGGTTGTTAAGTTGTTTTAACAACTTACGTAAATACACGTCGATAAGCACAAAGGAAATCACTTTCCTCTATATTTAATGAAATGGTGTATATGAATTGTGAAACCTCATTAAAAATGGTTAAAATGAGTTTTAAATGTTTCGTAAACATTTAAAAGTGTTTTGGTGAAGTTTGAATGATAATGGAAATTTTAGTCAAAAATAAACGCGTTGCATAATGGTAGTTCGTGATTTCACGCTATAAAAGTCAAACAAGTGTAAAGATTGGGATATATCTTAGAATTATTTTATATAAGAATTTTTCGAACTATTATATCCATAGTATTTCAACGAAGAAAGAAAATCAAGATTTCAGTAGGCAGATTTTGAAATATGAGTAAAACAAGTTTTGAAAAAATACTGATTTTGAAGTTCTGAATCCAAAACTAGATTTCTTTGAAAATAATGTTTTAAAATGTTTAAAAATGTGGACTAAATCTTTAAAATGTTTCAAAATGTTTCAAAAGCGATTTGAGTAATAAAAATGAATTTTCAAATAATAAAAAGTCGTTTTGATCAATATAGCCTAAAAGCATTTTCCACAACACTTTTCCGCGACACTTTTTTATAACTTTTGAAACATAGTTTTAAACGCAAACATTCTTTCTCAAATCTTTTGTAAATGTTTTTAAACGATTAATAAAGTTTTTTAAAGGTAAGTTGAAGGATTTATGAAATGATTAAAGGCTTAATGGTTTAGAGTCGATCAAATAACTTGACCATCTTATGGATGTAAGAGAGATACCGTCTAGGCTCAGGTTTAGAAAACCAGTTTTCTGCTCCCCCTGGCTATACGGACTGGTCCGACGAAGGGGATAGTAAATTTGATTTACTCGGATCGAAATTTCAAAAAGTAAAGAAAAAAATATTCCAGATTTAAACAATTTGGATTTTATGGAAATGATCTTCTTGTATTCACTGTTAAAGCCCGAAGAGAGAACTCATACTATTCGTGGAATTTAAAAGGTGATTTTCCCGTTATTCCACCCATAGTATTTTTTGAATATGGGTATTTATATTGAGTAGAATTAGATGATTTCTATAGATTCTATGCATTTAATATTTACTGATTTTGGTATTAACCCCTAGATAACATAGTTTTAACCCAATCAAAATTTTGTGTTTTTAATTAAGAAATCATTGTTAAGATTTAAATGAAATGTTTGAAAATATTTCCTAAGCAAAAAATGAAATGATTTCGAATTATTCCAAGTTTTAAAAAAATGGGTTTAAGTAACCAAAGGACTTAATTTCCTATATATCGGAAGGAAAGTTTTAGAAATATATATATCTTCAAATGAGATTTTGATAAAAAGAACTTAATCAATTAAAGAATGATACCCTATTCACGGAACATATTTTTATTGATGATTGGTTCGAAGGAACCAGGGTCGGATTTGGGTAATTCCTATCCGAAAACCACTTAAAATCAATTTACGTATTTGAGGTGAATACATAGATATGATTTGAAAGATGGAATGTAGGCTTCTTGTCACTGACCCTCGAGGGAAATATCTCATATCATATTTTGTGATAGTGGTTCTTCATTTAAGATCTTCGATGCAAGGACTTCTCACTGCTAATCCTAAAGGTAACTCCCGACAGGATGTGGTAGGAGAGTATCATCGGTTTTTCCTGTTCCTGGAAAACTTTTATGGATGAATGTCTGACATTGTATTTCTAATTACATTGATTGATCTCTATGGATGTATCATCTATTTCCTGGTGGAGAAGGCAACTTCTCTTAGCTTAACACCCTTTTTTGAGACATACGAGCTCAAGAGTTATACGTTTGTAGAAATCTGTTGTGTGATCATGCAATGGTAGTGTGGCATTCAAAGTGGAATGTGTTATGTGAAAGGTAAAACGTTACCTCATGCCTCATCAACCGAAAATGGCAAAAACAGTGTAGATGCGGCAGTGTTAAGTGGGTCGCTTCCATTAGGAGATGGTCATCGCCTTTCTAAATAACCCTCTATATATCGGGTATGTTGTGTATGGTATGAGACATCTCGGATAAGTCGGTAACGACCGGGGTGATGTCATATTTGGTACTATCCAGATGAAAGGGGTAGGTTGGTTCTATGTTGGTATAGGTGTTCGGTATCTGGACCCTAGGTACATCCCTCTATAGGTGTACTATACAGAAGGTAGTCCCTCATCTTGTCATTTGTATGGAAATTCATTCTCCGATAAGTGGATTCGGACTTGATTGTAAACCTATTATGCCATCAAATGTAACCAATGTAACAATTTGGCTATTTGAATATATTTACTTGGAAAGTGTTTCCAAAGAACGTCATTAAAAATAATATCAAATGTTTATTTTTACATATCATAAGGTAAAATCTTGTTTCGTGTTTATATGCGGCGTGATCTTATGAGATGCCTTTTTATTTTCAAACATCGTATTTTGAGTTTTCACACCAGTCCCATGACTAACCTATAGTTTATTTTCCTTTTTCCTTAAACTCTGGGTTCCCTAATTTACCCAGGCGGTCTAGTAGTCAGGTTTAGTTAGAAGAAATCCGGAAGAACTCGGATCATGGAGTTAGAAGATTCATTTGAGATTGTTAACCATTTCCACCACACTCATGTACTATTGTATTCCGCATTTGCAAGGAAAGATATTTATAGATGTCCATGTTTAACTCTGATAAATGTATTTAAATTTTCCACTGTAAAGATTATATGTTGAAATAATATATGTTATTTCACTTGTATGAGATTATGTTCCGTCTTTATTTTCTTTCTTACCCTTAACGATCAGGTTTCAAGCACTTGATTTGGGCACGTGAATACCGAGGATGTATTGGTGTTGATTTTCGAGGGTCGAAAATTTCGGTTCGTCAGAATTGATTTTCTGGTAATTGAATTAATTTGTATTGTAATTTTGGGTAGTAAATTGTTTCTTTTAAGCAATATCATTTTACACATGCATACTTTTGATTCTATTAATGGAATTAAAGCTATTCTTATACTTAAAACATTAATTAGAATTGAGTATTCCTTGAAAGAAACGGTCAATATTAAATTCCAAGGGACTCTTCCTTGATTTTTGTTCACATCAAAAGAAAATTTTTGTCAAACTTGATCCCTTCACATCTTTTAATGCAAGATTAAAATTTCTTTTCATGCAGTACCATTTTTTTGTTTGTACTTCCATGCCTTTTCCTATATTAATTGAATTAAAGTTATCATTAACCTTACATAATTAATTTGAATTTATATAGTTCTCCTAAATAACATTCAAACATTACGGAAACCCACCCTTTATCTTTGTTTAGAAAACAAGAAATTATAAGATGGAATCAACATATGATAAAGAAAGAAATGAGTTTTAAAGATCAAATATTTCTTTTATCGGTTTCATTTTCCATACTAGACAGAATGGGGAAGTTGATATTTATGATTGGACAAGAATTGGCGATGATTACTTGGTTGGGTGAATAATTATATTGGAAAGCAACTCGCTACTATTAGTATTGCATTTGCTTACTTCATGCTGATAGTGTTGTATATATATCATGGTCATATTTTTGCCAGATGCACATAGTAATCATTAAGTCACATTAATATTGCTTCATATATCAAATATTAATTGCATTTAGACTCACTTTAATGTATTTAGCATGTGTGTGCTTGTGTATAGTTTTACAACATATAGAAGCCATTCATTTTCTTTTTTAGCATACAAAAGGAAGAGTTCTAAAGTCTGGGTAGTACTAGCAAACTGATAGAAGCAAAGGGTACCATTATGTGGCATAATCAACTTTAATCATAGTTTTTTATGTTAATATTTTGATGACCTCCATACTATTTTTAGTTCATTTGTTGTTTGGGATGCTACTGTCTAATTTTTCAATGCGCCAAGTCCAACAAATAATATAATAGTGGATGATGTTGTTCTTGAAGAACAAGTGGCAAAAGTTTACTATATTTGCTTTTCACTTGTAATATTGATTATGTATTACAAGTCAATAACTTATTAACAGATTCACTTCCATTTAATGCTTTGTAGTTTGCGGTACTACTTTACCATTGAATTATCTGCCTGGTCAATAAACCATGTTGGTGATGGTGTAGTTTGTTGTTTTCATGTATATTGCTTTGATTTTTTTATGTTTATACAGTGGTTAACCTCGTCTATGATGCAAAGTTTACAAAACCACAAGTTGGATATGCTATACAATGAGCTGCAATGATAGAGGAGGAAAACTAGATAGTCATAATTGCATGGTATGTGGCTACAATGCAGTTTTCGTTGAAATGTGTAACTTGAAGAGCTATAAGACTGGAAAATTGATGTAGTTTCATTATGAAATGTCATATTTTTGGCCAATGAAATTTTTGGGTTAGGTGGAGTGAGATTGTTCAACTAGTGGTAAGTCCATAAAGTGAACTGTGTGAAGAGGAGGATAGGATAGATGATTGATCAAGTCCAGTAGACGATGAAGAATATTAGTTTAATGATTCAAATCCGACATGTGAGGCTATGGGTATAGGGAAATGGGTATGTGAATGTGACTGATAAGGATAAATATATGTATGAGTGGATAATTTCATTTGTGTTTTTTTAAAAGATATATATATTTAAAAAGGTATCGGAAGCAGTGCACCACGACTGCCTCTCTTGACACAGAGATGAGAAGAACGCCTTCCATCGTAATTATAGCAACGTGTTTCATACTTCTCAAAGCGAATGTCATGATATAAAGAGTCCTAAAAGCATGGTGTCCTATAAGGAAAATGATGGATTTTTAGAGGGATTGACTATGTTCATCAAACTCGCCTTCTTTAAATTCAGCGGCAAAAGGAAAATAGTGTTATTGCCATGACTATATCTTTGGTGATTATACAATTATATTCGCAGTTGACTTGAACATGTAGATTAATCCTTCTTTTCAATCATTTAATTTATGCATCAACTTAGAACAGCTTTAATGGTGGCATGGCTGATTAACACGTGTTAGTTACCCATGATCTCCATGTTGCTCTTATTTAATTTTAGTATAATAATTAGCTTTTTAATAATATTAATTGTACCGAATATGTGAACATAATAAATACTATTTATTTATCTGCAGGAAAATTCAAGATGTATACATGCTATAAAGGTTAAAATAAGAAGGGAAAAGTACCTTTTAAGCATTGCAATAACCAAGTGAATAAGCAATTTTCACGAAGGTCTAATTTCTCTTATATGAATGTATATGATGTAAATCTTTTAAACTCCATTAGTAAATAGAAAAAGAATATCACTTATCTTTATACACGATAAGATTCATATTTTCATTGATAATAGGCAATAAATTTATCGTACTACAATAGTTAATTTGAAACCAGAAAATGTGTATCTTAGATTATTGGTACTTTCTTTTTTATGTAAAGTTAGGTACTCATACATAATTTTTAGTTTCATATTTTAGATATTTTTACTGCTATGAGATAATTGTTTGTTAATCTTTTAATATTGATTATGTGTACATATATTACTATTACTATATAACAAA
The DNA here is from genome assembly GCA_030765085.1 of Allium cepa. Taxonomy (NCBI): domain Eukaryota; kingdom Viridiplantae; phylum Streptophyta; class Magnoliopsida; order Asparagales; family Amaryllidaceae; genus Allium; species Allium cepa. Next base: position 35,123,714 of record CM060929.1, read on the forward strand.
AATGATTAACTTGCCTTACTCTTTACGCACGTCCATCGGACGTGCCACGGTACTCATGTGTGTGTAATTACTTATCAAATAAATTATGTAATTAATTAAATATTTTAATCAAATATTGGGTCGACCCGCTAAACATCCAAGTGTTGTGCCCCTAATCATATTTCCTCAACAACTTTCGACCTAGCCCACCACCATACAACAACCCATTTTGCGATGGGTCCAAACAAAGGCCTGACTAGTAATCACTATTAATGGAAGGTCTTGAGCGCCGCACACAATACCCGCACACCTCATCATCAGACAGCCTGGTCACAACATGAAGACCTTGCCCCCACTCGCCTTTCCAAGCCCAACGGTCTCTTTGCTTGAATCTTCCTTAAAGAACAGTCTTCTCTGGCCGTTTCATTTTGTCTTGACTCAGCGAGCCTCTAACGAATTTGCTTAGTCGCCTCTACAAAGGGAAGCGATGAATTTGCACTGTTCCTTAACAAATCCGCATAAAACGACACTGTTATCTAACAAAAACAGCACTGTGCAACAACCATCCCATGCCTTTCACTATCCATCTAAGCAACGGTTTCACTGTTCAACAATAGCACTTCATCCCCATGTCGTCTCTATAACAAAAGCACGTCTTTGTACACCCCGCGAGCTAAGGTTCTAAATCTCAGGTTTCGGTCTACAGATTATCTCTGCAACGTCCGCATTTTGTACGTTTTAAATCGACGATAAACGACACACGTCGGACTTAAACCATACAGAAGGACGGATTGTTATGGGGTAAATAAGAAAAAGCAGGGAAAGAAAAAAAACAAAATAGAATCTTGCAGCGGAACGATAAAATATAATAATCAAATAAAAAGTTCATGAAGCTGTTTTACAAAACCATTTGATTATACTTATACAATACATATCAAAGTTACGTATACCAGAGAAAAACCAATAAAAATGCAGCGGAACAGTATGAATGCAGTGGAATATAATAAATAATAGTAATAAAAATCTTCGTCTTCGTCCTCCAGAATAAAATCTTCAAGTCTTAAAATGCTCGGACTGCCCCGAGCGAATTGAAAAGACAAAACACTCGAGTCAGAACTAAATGATCCTATGTAAGTTAAATCAACGTAAATAATATGAGTGGAACAGCGTTAGAGATGTTGGGATTTGATATCTCCTATCCAGTGTCAAACATGAGTGCAGTAACTTAAGAGATGCTCGGGATTCACATCTCCTAAGGATCCGTTAAACTATTTACTATGTAGGAATATTTCGCTATTATAATAATGTCTAATAGTAAAATAAACTTACTTTTAATAGCGTTAAGGAGTTATCCAATCTCCCCCTTAACACAATAATAGTCCCAGTAGTACATCCAGTATCAGCGCATCTCCAGATCAGGAGACTCCCTAAATACTCCACGGGCTACGGGAGAAAACCAAACTCGTACAAGGCGCGCTAGGGTAGGTGACACGACACACAAGGCAATGTCAGACTATCTATACCAATTACGCATCCGGGCTGGTGGTAACGCATAACGCGCAGCTACCGCCCACCTCGAGCCACACCCCCAAATCAAAAATCAAAAGTGGCCACCGAATTAATCCAAAAGTTAGAGTATAATATTGAAGGGATGTGTCCGATAAGAGGGGCTTCCTCCTTGGCATAAGAATCGCTCCTGTTTTAGCCACCTTATGCCAACTCACAAGAGTCGGGTCCACGTATATACCTTAATACAACGTCGCTACCATCCTACTTCATTCTGGAATCTCCACCACGTACACGGTTGTTAAAGTGGTTTTTGGAGTTGGCAGAGAGTATGACAACTTCCGATCCCGGTCTCTTCAACAACCAAACGTTATTATAACACCGCGGTCTTTTCAAAACAGTTTATACTTTTAAAACCAGAATATAATATCCATTTCGAAAGCATATAAATATGACATCCTTTCCATTTCAAAAACTAAATCATTATGTTATCATTTTAAAGAAATCTCAAATCAATATAATATCATTTTTATTTCAAATATGTCCTTTTTCCAAAATCGTAGCGCCTTCAACTTTATACACTTCGAAACTAAACATTTGAAATATAACCTTTCAAAACATAATACTTCAAATTTCATAGCTTCTAAACCATAACTTCCAAAACTTAAATGGTTTGGATATTCAAACAGTTATATATAAAATAAAATAGTTTGAATTTAAAATTACTTTATAAAGTAAAATAATTTCCTCGACTCCGCACTTTATTCACCTTAAATTAAATCTCGGTTCATAACTTTCAACTCACTTTCAGTTCCAATAAACTATTTCAATTGCAATATATTTCAAACTTTGAGTATTAAACAATTTCAAAACTAAGGTTGGTAATTATGATTCAACAATTCAATGTTCTATTTTTAGTTTTGAAATAATTGCATAATAAATCTATTTTCATTTAAATAAAACTCAAATTACAAATAACCAATTAAATTCCTTCAATTTATTTATACTTGAAATATTCGTCTAATTCATCTTAAACAAAAAATCTAATTATAAAAATCATACCTTTAAAATCTCAATTTTATAAGATTTCAAAACAATTTCATATTTATCTTCCCACCTTATTTTCATTTATGTCATTATAACTCCAGAAATATAATTTAAATAAATACTTAACCGTATTATATCTTAATAAAATCAAACTTTACTATTAAACTTATTTTATACTTTAAACCAATTTTATACATGGCTTAAAACCAAGAATTTAACTACATATAAATTAACATTTATAAAATATCCAAATCAATGTCTCATAAAACCATATATTTCTTTACAAAACCATAGAAATTATTTCAAAATATTTTTATATATAGACCACGGTGTCTGTATAAAATTTTCTACTCTATGGTCAAGTGATACAGATATTTATCATTTCAACCCGTAATTTAAAATAAAAATACGGTAATATATCATTTCAAACCGCAATTCCGAATGAAATAAAATGCATAACAACTTGCAGTTTATAATAATATATAATACAACATCAATTCATCCAATATCAATCATCAACCATTTATCACAATCATCATCCAATTCAAACAATAACATCAATATATAACAGATAACAAACAACAGGTATTTACTTGTAGTTTATATTCAATAATAATTTAATTAACAATTTAACTGGTAGTTTATATGCAATAATAAATTAAATAATAATTTAACTAGCAGTTATATGCAATAACAAATTAAATAACAATTTAATCCAATAAATCCAATTTAACCGAGATGATGATTAAAATATGTCAAACGGCCATAAATACATTTCTAATCACATCAAAAATTAATTTAACAAACATAATAAATTTTAAAAGTTGTAAGTGGGTTAAAACATTTACCTTTTGAATTTAAATTGAATTTAAATCCAATTTAAATCCAAAAATTCCATGGTCTCAGAATTTGTCAAAACCAGCGCCAAAAAGTCCAGAATTCCAATACGAACCTAGCGGAGAAAATCGCGTGTAATTTTGACTTCGTATGTGAAAGTTAAGCAGATTTGAACGACATACGATTTAAAATAAAAAAAATAAAATAACTTACACGTCATACCTCCTTCCTAGAGCAAGCCCTAACACATGCTACACGCATCGCGAACAGAAACTGCCGCCGTTCTCCCCTACGCGAGCCATGCACGCGCGCGCAGCCAGCCACCATCGGTCGCGATCGGTGCCTCCACGACAGTCGCCACCACCCCATGCCTTGCGAACCACCGCCACCATCGAACGGCGACCAAAACTCCACCGGTCGCCGCCCCCCTTCAACCCTAATCCAATTAATCTCGACGATCTGGTCGTCAACTCCTCACCTTGCCTACGTTGATGTGATCCCCTCGCGACTCTCCACAATATGGTACCATCCGTTTGTCGATCAGGCAGAGTCGATCACGACGCGATGGATGGCCGAGAATCGATTCACGAATTTTGGGCAAAAAGCATACCGATTTGAAAAACGAATCACACCAGAAGATTACGCTCTTCGAGAGCTTCAGATTGATATAAAATTTGGCATAATTTGTGGAGTTTGAAATTTTGTTTTTGGATTTGATTTGCAATTAGATTTGGTAGTGAGAATTTGTTTGTCTGCCATTGAGGAGTAGATATAGTTGAATTGTACGTACAGACAAATGAGAAATAAAGGTAGTCTAGGGTTTATAACAGGGTATTTATAGACAAAGCTGAAATAGAATGGATCGGATCGATTGGATATACGCGTTAAGCGATAAAATGGTCTGAAAAGCCCATTTTGACTCCGGACGAAATTGAGTCGACCCATATATCTAAATAGATGTTTTTAAGTATTTTAAATGCGATGGAACAAGTCTCAAGTCCAAATTCCATCGTATGAGAAAGTTATGCTAAAATCAATATATTTCAAATTAATTTCAATTGATTTCAATTAATTAATTTCTAGGCGTTTCGAGTCCGTACGATCGAAGGACAAGTCCGATTGATACGAAACTTGAAATCTTGCAAAAATTCACCGTTACGGATCCGATGAAACTATTTTCGTCGAAATCCGAGTCAGTGGCCAAAATGACAATTTTTCTAGTTAATTAAATAAATTAAAAATTAATTAATTAAAACAAACTTTCAATTTCAATCCTATAATCGACAATTCTCATCATTTTTAATTTCTTTAAACATTTACACTAATTTAAACAAGTTTAACCGTCGATTTAAAATTGATTAATTCCTCAATTTCATTAAATTCAAAAATTATAAATTAAATTTTCAATAATTCTGTTTAATTTACTTTTCATTCTATTATTCAATTTATTATTATCAAATGGATGAAATTACCATTGGATTCAAAATCCATTACATTAATATTCTCACATTTCATCTAAATTCCCATTTATGTAATATTTAAATATTTAATTTAATTGCAATTAATCCTATTCTCATAAATTAAATTCCAATATATTGATAAAACTACATGTGCATTCCTTTTATTCAACCAACTGTCATATTATAAATAAAATTGATATTATTTCAAATTATTTCCTTAATTTATACTAACATAACTTTTAATTTAGATTTATTGCATTTGATTACCAGTTTTAATTTAATATGCTAAATAAATGGTTAACTTATAATAATTGTTACCATTAACGTTTAATTCCACTTAAATGCTATTATTAACGATCAAATGTTGCCATTGATTTAGATCTAATTCAATAAATTAAATGAATGGGTAAACAATTAATAATTATCATTATTGCCATATTTACTCACATCCATACTTAAATATTGACTAACAATTATTATAATTACTTATCTAGCATTGATTCTATCAAATTGCAATTTATTACGTATTATTTTATCAATCAATATAACTTTGAATCAATTCCTCGATTCCCTAATTTCAATCAATTATAACCTTACAATTAGTTTCAATTAATAGGTATTGCACTAAATTGGTTACTTATCAACTTGCATCAATCTTATTACATTAGTTTACAGTCAGTTACTATTAATCAATATATTATTTCATTGGTTGATTCAATACTCTTACTCTTATTCATACCTTTATAAGTTTTCATTTCCAAACAATATTATAATTACTTGTAGGACATTGATTTTATTCAATTACTATTTATTATTATTAATTCATTAATTAATCCAATTTACCTTTGTTTTCTTATATTCAATTCTTAGCCTAGTATAACAATTTACATTACTTCAATTAATCGTAATTTCATTTCAGTTGTTAATACTTAGCTTTAATTTCCATGGTTGCATTTCATTTTTAACATTTGCTTCATTATAAATTATTTAAAATTTTATTTCTTTCTAAATTTAATTGCAAAAATCTAATTAAATTAACCAATTTATTTATCAAAATTTACGGGCAGTTACAATCTCCCCCACTCAAAACTTTTCGTCCTCGAAAAGGGAAAAGAAGGGAAAAGAATAATTAAATAAACAATACATCTTATCAAAATATTAACTTTGTAAACAATTAAATTTACAAAATTAATTGCTTTAAATAAAATATACCAATTTATAACCATTAAATTTTTTATACTTAAATTAATAAAGTTTGGAAAACATTATTTTTTTTAATTTTCTAAGTCCAAAATTTACGGAAAATTTCTGCAGGTGGATTCTGTTTTCTTTTCAAAACAGTCCATAGGATGAGAAAGAGAGAAAATGAGACGGTAAGGAAGTAAGTGGAAAATAGTAAAAAAAAACGTAGTTCAACTAGGTAAAATGGATAATGCATCGTAAATTCGAAGGTCTAACTTAAATTGGTGCACGATTGAGATCTGTTTAAGTCTCGGACCGAATAATTCACGATTCAGAGATATTCAAGTTTGGACCGCGTTTGTTCAGGTCACGAAAACTTGTTAAACCCAACCAGAAAATATACCTAAACTTTTAAAGCAGGTAATGGCTCTACCCGATTTCTCGTTGCCGTCGGTAGATTTGGTAGGGGCAAGTTTGGACGGTATGTCACGTTGTTGTCTCTAGTTTTGGTGCTCTAATATATTTTTTTAACTGGAAATTAGGGGCACATATCTTTTAACTTATTTGTTTTACGTCATTCCTTTTAAAATCTATTTTATATATCCTACTTTTCCGTTTTTTTTTTTACTTCTCTCAGTTATAATGTTAAAAGCAACCGTTCCGACGTATATTACGACGGCTATGAGTTACGAACGTATACTAAAAACGCACGTTAAAATTAGTAAAATTAACCAAATATCATAGTGAATTTCACTTTTTTTTTCCTATATAGAAATGTAATTTGTAAAAAAGAAAAACTGAAAGGTAACTAATGCTAATCTTAAGGATATGTACGTAAAATTTTCGCTTTTTAAAACCATGCTATTCAGTGCAAGGTCTAGATGAACAGTTCCTAAAGTGAAATAATTTAGGCCACTGGAAGCCAAATTACGATTTCTTTTATTGGACCATCAGACCAAAAAAACATGTATTTATTGATAGTCATACACTATAATTGTAGTCTCATGGACCGATTTTCGGCTATGATCCTAATTTCATCAGAACCAAAAAAACATGTATTTATTGATAGTCATACACTATAATTGTAGATCCTAATTTCATCAGAATCAAAAAAACATGTATTTAATGATAGTCATACACTATAATTGTAGTCTCGTTATTTTCTAAATAAGCTCGAGGTGTTACAACCTGTCAATCAGTAAAAATTGTCTTCAAAATAAAAAAAAAAACAAAAACAATAGTCTATTTTAAGGCCATGTTTATCTCACTCCATGTTAAAATAACATAAAATTAGAAACAAATACTTGAAGTAAAATTATACTACTAATGGAAATATCGTATTATTCACAAAAATACATATATTATACGGTAAGAAGATCAATATTGTATTATATTTTGCATGCTACTAATGGAAACATCATATTATTCACAAAAATACATATATTGTACAGTAAGAAGATCAATATTGTATTATATTTTGCAAGCATGCACATAAATGCACGGATAAAACAGAAGAGAAGTATTTAACGTTCACAATTCAAGATTTACGTCATAACAGCGGCATTTAAAATGAATATTCCGCTAAATGTTAAACTGAAATGAAGTGCAATTGGAGGACCATTTACTAAAGGTTCAGTCTTAAATGTCCATACTATATATGCATCCCCCTAACGTTTGACTCAATTTAATGTGGTTCTAATGCCAGATGCATTTTTAGTAAACATTCAACGTCCATTTAAACGTTTGATTGTTGAGTTTTTTTCACTTTGGACCTTGAATATTTATGGCTGAAGTAGTTGGAAATAGAGTTGTTACGGAAGTAGTTGGAAATAGAGTTGTTACGGAAGTAGTTGGAAATAGAGTTGTTACGGTAGAATCGCTCAACCGTTCAACCATACAAACCGTTGATGCGGTTACCATTTATAACAGTAACTGTTGAAGAATTTAAAAATACGGTTAACCATATCAACCATACATGATTGTTTTGGGTAACATTTAACATTAAAGTATAAAAATTAGTATTTTAAGTTAAAGGAATAACTTGTACGTTAACGATACGTGTCTTAATGAACTAATAACATGTGTTTGCATATTGGTCGTTTTATAAACAAATAAATAAAATAGTAAAAAAACAGTTAGAGTTATATAAATATATCATAAATAACGCATATAATTGAAAATATACGTAGGGCATGCTTAAAAATTGAATATATGATGGTTAACCATCATAGACGATAGCAGTAACGGTTATAAGAATTTATTACCGTCAACAACAGTTACGGTTACGGTTGGTGGTAACTCCTACCTAGATTCACCGTCAGTGAAGTTCGACATTATTAGTGAAGAAAATTAGGCTTTCCTACTTGTAACCTCGTTAAGAATTCGTCACTGAATCTTCGCTGCTCACTTGAATTTCGCAAATCTCTTTTGCATGAAAAATCACGTCCGAAAAACAAAATCACTGTAGATTTGTGGACATCCAATCTTTTGTTTGCTATCTCACATGTATCACAAGTCAAACTTTGGAATCGAGATCCGACGATTGTTTTTGAACAGCATGCAAGTAGCACTAAACATGATTCCAGATGCCAACAAAACATAGATACAATATGTGTGTGTGTGTTAGGCATTGAAATTGTGCCTACTAATATCACACACGCCCATTTCAGATCTCTGATTTAGTTTGATGACATGAACTCATATGTGATTCAAATACACTTAGTTGAAACCCCCACATTTTAAGCTGGCCTAAAGAGCTCGGTTTCACCAATATTATGAAATCACTTATTCACTAAATCGAAATTTCTGATCCTAATTCAACTAGTAATCTCTAATTTGTAAACTTCAGATAAAATCAGCAGGCACCAATTGTAAGTTGCTGTTCTAATCGAAAAAGCAACCACGCCCGAAATAATTAACTTTGAATCTTTTAGGGCTAAAATGCCAAATCCTAAAACAGCCAACCCTGACCAATACACACACGTTAGTAGGCACGTCATTTCCAAAAAATATATTTGTAGGCACAATTTCATATATGTATGTATGTATAATTCATATTAGACATTGAAATTGTGCCTACTAATATCACATGTATATATGTGTGTATAAACTCTATTTTAATACAATTTGTAAAACATAAGAGATCATAACTATTAGGTCTCTGTCTGATTTCTATCTTTCATATAAAGACAAAAAATTGTAACGGCGCAATTCTATTGTGTCACAGATTATGATTTATTTTATGTCAAAAGTCAATACCGCTGATAAACTTATTTGATTTCCTGATATCAATCAAAAAGTTTTTTCACATAAAAAAAGGGCATTTCACAGGACTTCGTCCAACACGACAGGAAGAGGATTTCCCAACAATAGCCATATTAATTGGGGCAGGTAATGCGTCTAGTCTTCCAATATGGATTCACCAACGAAGGAGCATGATTGGAAATTGTTTGATCGTCTTTCTCCGAGGAAGAAGCGAAACATAATCAACTTGAATTCGGGACAGCTATTCGAAATCTTAGGGAAATACTTGATTTGTTATCTCATGTCTGCTTTTTCGTGAAAAAAAACCAATTGTCTCTAGTCTTTTCGCGGAGAGAGAGGGATGAGGTTTCTCTCGCTTTTGGCATAGCAGGCCTTCATTTATTTATTATTTCATAGTATTTATTATTTCATAGTATAGGAAGAAACAGCTATTTATCTTTTCGATGATAATTTTTTTTGTACATGTTATGTGCGAGTGTGTGTGGAGGGTAGAGATCGACTACATCTTTAATTTTTCTGATTTCCATCATAAGTTCCGGCTTAAATAATAATATTTTCGTTCTCTTTCCATTCTACTATATTGTATTGTTATTTAAATCGGTATTTGTGATAAAAATCAAAGAAATTAGAGGTGTAGTCAAATTGAGATGTAGCCTATATTAGTACATACATTGTTATATAATATTTTATACGTAGTTATATTTTTAGGATCTATTCTTCAAATGTACATACATCGTTAAACGGTATGATGTCTTCTACCGAAAATACAAACACATACATTGTTATATAATATTTTATACGTAGTTATATTTTTAGGATCTATTCAAATGTACATACATTGTTATACAGCATGATCTCTTCCACCGAAAATACAAACTAGTTACAGTTCACACACCACCTTTGCATCTTACTGCACATATAAAGCGAGAAAACCCACTCCACAGTCATCTCCCAAATTCGCCTCCACATTCGCACATTTCGTTCGATAATACATATTTCATCTCTCTCTTTTCTCCCTCCGATCATTTCACTCGATCTGACCTAATCAATCAAAGAAAGAACGGTGTGTATTCCAATACTGCGCTTGCATTGCATGCCACTGCATTGACTTCATTTATTTCGTAAATCAAATTGAGTAAAACAAACAGGAAAAGTGAATGGCTGCTACGGACGGCAGCGAATACCTGGACATTGAAGTTGAGATATCGTCGGAGCATTTCAGACGAGTGGACAGCGCTGCAAGAACAGAGCAAGAGGAGGAAGACCTTCTTTGGGCTGCAATTGAAAGATTGCCTTCGTCCAAGCGTCTCAACTATGCCATTCTACGCAAAGAGACCGTCGATGTCACGCATCTTGATCGGCAAGAAAGACAGTTTCTGCTTCAGAATGCCCTAGCCACGAATGAGCAGGATAATTACAATTTGCTTGCTGGCATTAAAACCCGTCTTGAAAGGCAAGCAATTTCCGGTTTCATTTTAATTGAAATGCTTTTATTTTTGTGATGCAAAGTTGTGAATGGATTTAAGTGTTATTAAATTAGGGTTGGATTGGAGGTGCCGAAAGTGGATGTGAGGTTTTACAAATTGAATGTGTCGGCCGATGTGCGTGTTGGTACTAGGGCATTGCCTACTCTTCCCAACTACGTACGAAATATAGCTGAGGTAAAGTTTTATGGATTTATGTAACCGTTTTGTTCATCGGTTTACTTGTTCATCATTTTCGTTTTCATGATCGTTAATGTAGTGGTTTCTTACATCTTTGAGGATACTGAAGCCTGAAAAGCACTCTCTAACCATCTTGGATGATGTTAGTGGTGTAGTCAAACCTGGAAGGTAAATTGTATTACTATTTTTATTGTAATGTAATTAATACTCCTTTTTATGGTACTGTAATTAATAATTTTATTCCTATATGCATTTAAGTCTTCATGCATGACACTCCCGTACATGACCCTCATTCTTTGTTTCTTAATTGGAACTTTGAATACTAATTCTCATTTCGTATTAATTGCATCTTTTCATTGTTATAGTAACTAATACTCCTTTTTATGGTACTGTAATTAATAATCCTATTCCTATACACTGTTTTTCATTTATGTAGTTCTCTGCACCATTTCCCCTGCTGTCTATATTCTCTGCACCATTTCCCCTGCTGTCTCTATTCTCTGCACCTTACAAACAAACCACCAACCACAGTCATTCACTTCCTCCATATTTAACTAACTTCTCCCTCATACAATTGTGCATTTTCCTTCTGCACACTTTAAACATTGCACTACCCAAACCACTTCGCTACTTAAATAGGCACTGTGCCTGTGCCTTCAAACATCAGCAGTTTCATCTCTGCCTACAACTCTTCACTTCCCCATCTAACACTATAACATTCACAGTCACCATCAAAATCATCCAACTACCTGATCACCACTCCTCCTTTTCACCAAACCAAACAACAACTTCATCAAACAATCACTGCAACTGACTACTTCTATAACCATCATCACAATCACCCCCATAGCAAACAACCATCACCCACATCCATCATACATAGCGCTTGTCCCTCCTCCTTCAATACTACAACTCTTCCTACGAACAGTGCATACAACTGCACAGCCTACATCAACTCCCTGACCAACAGTGCTTCTCTCTACCCATAACACAGTCATATAATCTCCTCCTCCATTCACTGTCCCTGCATATTCACCCTCTACTACAAAATATCCATCCAACCTTTACTTGCATTCACCGAATATTCTCCTTCACCAACAGTACAACCCACATCATCTCTACCGTCATTCATTTCAGCCTCGACAACCAACAACTGCAGCGAGTTCACCCTGCATTTCATTCCTTGGCCACATTATCCTACTGCTACACAACTGCCACCAGTAAACAAAGATTTCACCTTACCACATCATCCACTTCCTTGCCAACCCGCTCTGCTGCAAATTGCCATCAGTGATCTACTACCCCCGTCCACTGTTCCTGCTCACCACTTCCCTGCCAAAACCGACCACTTCACAATACAAGACTGTCGCAAAACTTCGCCCAAAAACAACCAATTTCTTACTGACATAAAGTGTACTACCCCAAATTCACATCACGAACCGTCGATAACCCACCTCTACAACCAATAAACACTTCAACACTCTCAGAAAACCCCCTCCACCTCGCCGCGACTTCGACAACTAACAGCAACCCAATCGAACCTGATGTGCCTTCACTTCCATATCCATTTTCCAAAACCACCCACACTTCATATATCTTCTACCATCCGACACTCATTCCCCATCTACCACTACAACAGTTCTGCCACTAGCAGTCATCTACATATCATCTCCTTCACATCGACTTCCCCCCACCAAATTCACTCACTGACCTCCCACATTGAACAAAAAAAAGGAACTTTTACTCACCAGCAGCAGCATCTTCCACACAGCACCTATCACGTCTTCATCTCCTACCGCTAACCACCCTGCATCAACCCGAAACGCCTCCCATCAGTCTCAGCAATCGATTCCACATCGAGCAACTCCTCCTCGAGTAATAAAATTGATATGTAAATACTACTATGTCACCTACTTCTCCTCAATGCTTGCTTCCCCTGTCATACTATCTCATTCAAACAACTCCTTTCCCCCCTTCAGACTAACTTCTTCACTTAGTTACAAACCAACCACTTGCCACCACTGTCACAACTCTTTCCCTCATTTCAGGAACTTCTGTGCACAACTTCTCACTGCTATTCAACAAAGTGCACATCACCACATCAGCCACCTTCTGCATTTATAGCTTCTACCAATAAACCACAGACCATTACGAACTACTGCACCATCCACGAGACCCCATACTTCCCTGTCATTACATAATTGCTGCAACACTGCCTAACCTCTGCTTTGTTACAACACTGGCAACTGCAACCTCCGCTACCAGTCAATACCAGAAACACCATCATACTTTAACAACTACACAACCACGTAGACTATCCATTTCCATCTCCCACTGCCATCAACTCGCAAACAACACTACAATTCAACTGACCATCACTCCATCATATCATACAAATCATTCCATTGTCATACATCTGCCTCTCACTGCTGTGCACAACTGTGCACACAATACTTATTGCCATCCTACCATAATCCCCTTCATACAAACTGTGCACTGCCATATCTCCAAATTTCTACAGACCATACCACATACATTGTTGCTCTGTTTGCACTATCCTTACATTGTTGTCTCAAGGCTTCACATTGCAACAATACCAACTCCATGCTCTGTTCATTTCACATATACATTGTGATCATCCCCCAACACAAATCAAACAACCCACTAACCATCATCAACAAACAACACATCACTGAACTTCCCTACCACTATCGAACCAAACTTGATTTCACATATTTATCGACAACTCTTTTAAACATTTCCTCATACTGCCTTCTTTCCCCCACCGTCACAAACTGTCTTGCAACCTCCTGCATACTACAACAGTTCAACATCATAGGCAAGTTCCACTAAACTACAATCTGTGCCATGATAGCGATCAAATCCAATATCATAAATAAGGAGTAATGGACGACTCATAGTAAAATCGATCGCCTCGCCTAAGTAGTATCAAATAAAAAGAAGCTTGACTGATCATTATCTTTATCAGTATCACTGGTAAAAGGAAAGATGTATTTGTTATAAGTACACATTATTTGATGCATTATAAATCTACAAATAACGACAAATTTCATAAAACTGAAGCAAGGAAATAAAGCTAATAATATTACCTTGGATGTTTAGAATTAGAAATATCCTTCTGACCATATTTTCTCCATTGATGACCATCATTATGTGGCGCCGGTGTAATTATGGCCTTTGAACTCCCATGTTTTCTGTTAATTTATCATATTATAACATACATAAGTATTTAGCTCGCCATGTCTTACATAGAAAAACACAAACATCAAAATTAGAACAAATGAACTGTTATGTATATACAAATAATATGTAAATATACCTTCTCTTTTGTACCTTATCGCCCCTATTCTTTCTCTTCGACTTTCGGTTATATTTGCTTGGCGGTTGACTACATGCCATTTCATTGTGAAGATGAATTTCTTTTTGTTCTGAATTAGGAAGAGCAAGGACTTCTTCTGATAATGCTTCAACAGCCCATTTGGCCAAATCAATAGAATACGTTTCCAGATTAACAGAGGAGTTTGAAATGTTCATCAACTCCACCTCTCTTTCAGTCTCTTTAATTGCTGTCAGTGCATTCAAAATCCCAATTTTTTTGGATATAGATCAGTTTAGGAATCTTTTTCCAAATGAAGGATGAGTTGATTAGTCTATATATGTAGACACCCTAGGCTTTTATACACATATAACAGCACATTAGATTTTTATTATAGGCTTTATATATACACAAGTGACCACTTTAATATAACTTTATTAATATCATTGAAATGACTATAAACATACATATACACAAGTTGTACTTAAACTAGAATTGGTAGTAGTAATTGAATATGGGCCACATCATCTTCCTTTCTTACGCTTACGATAGCACAAATGCTCGTAGATTACGTCATATTTTGTTCCATATTTTGTCACTTTGTCTGACCATAAAACTAGAAGCAACCAGAACAACTTTTTTTTTATAAAGCAAGTCATTATATAGTATCAGGCGAATATAGTTGAAAGGTCAGGAAAAGGGGTACTACGAAGAACATGTTTTCAGCGACAAGGTCAGAAAAAGTTAAGCAAAAATGGTCAAAAAATATAGCCATACAGATGTTAAAAAGACACAATTCAACTGTTGTTTTAATCACATCAATGAGTTTTAACGGTTGCTGAATTATTTTTATTTTTTCATGGAGTTGTCTCAAATCAAAGTCAAATAGTTTGAGCAAGAAAATTGTTAACTTTTGTTAATAATAACTATAGTAATAACTACAGTTAAAAATAAAACATAAAATAAAAATAAATACAATATGAATCACATGATTGACATTTGCTAACTTGTAGGGATTCTATCGCGAATCACTCCCCAATCCTAGCTGATTCAGCTTTTCTTTTCATATAAATAAAAGGCAAAGTGTCCATCAAAATAAATCATAACAGTTCAAAAGCAGATGTTAGTCATAAGATTAATAAAATAAACAGTAACCCAAATTACGTTCAAGCTTGAAAGACTCTTTACCGTATCCAACTTTGCAAATCAAACAACAATATAAATATACCAATTTTGATTTAGTCATTATTAATTATTCTACATATCAATCCTTAATATACAATTAGCTAATCGGAAATTGGAACATAGGGATCAAATTTGAATTGGCAATAGAACATAGTTACATTACATAACGTTGTTTATAAATTACAAGAATTAAAAGTAACTATAAATCAGAACAGACAAAAGTGGAAAGTCCAAAATTAAGTAGTACCTTTCCAACAACAACTTATAGTTGTGCTTTGCCCTAGTTGTTTTGAGCCTGGAGTTTTGCCTTTCCCATCGATTGGAGCCTGGAGTTTTGCCTTTCCCGTCGATTGGAGCCTTTGGAGATGGAATCGTTATCACTTGATATGGAGATGGAGTCGTCGTCGCCTCGCCTTCTTGGTGCAATCGCCAGTCGCCGTGCTACCGAGCCTCGATCGACGATGGCGATTCACGATTTCTCCCTCTTCTGCCATTTTTTTGGAGATGGAACAAGCTTGGAATGGACCGAAAGAAACTGATTTAGGATTTGGGGCAAAGGTTAAAAGCGGAGAGGAAAAGTTTGGACTAAAAGAAAAGGGGCGCAGTGAAATATTTTGATATGACCGCTCGAAAATTTACAACGGGCAAACATTGCCCATTGTATAAAGGACGTTTATAAGACATCTATTACAACGGGCCTAAAATGACCGTTTTAATAGCATTCTATTACAACGGACAAACATTGCCCATTGTATAAAGCGTGTTGTATAAGACATCTATTACAACGGGCCTAAAATGACCGTTGTAATAGAATTATATTACAACGGACAATTATGCCCATTGTAAAAAGAACGTTGTAATAGAGTATTTTTGTTGTAGTGATTGCGTATTAATTGCATCTTTTCAATGTTATAGTAATTATCATTTAATTGCAGAATGACTCTCCTCTTGGGACCTCCTGGTTCTGGAAAGTCCACATTACTTTTGGCACTAGCGGGTAAACTTGACTCGAATTTGAAGGTAACCTTTTTTTTACAAGAATCATATGCATTGAAGACATGTCATTCGATCATAATATAGACAATTTAAGGGGTCAATTATGTTAAATGTACATCTACTTCAGTGATAGATTATTGTGTTAACGATCGTTACTCGAATTGTTTTTCACATATAATCAAAGCTACAACTTCCCACCTTATTTTCCTGTCAGGTTACTGGAGAAGTGAAGTATAATAGTAAGTCTCTTAATGAATTTTGTGTACAACGGACATCTGCATACATTAGTCAGACAGACAATCATATTGGAGAGTTAACTGTTAGAGAAACTTTAGATTTCGCTGCAAGATGTCAGGGTGCAAATGAAAATTTTGCTGGTAAATTTTTACATAAATTTTCTGTCTGCTATTTAACTGATTTGTTTTGCCATTAGTGTCTATCTTGCTATGATGACAAAAACTAAGCAAATACTATCTGCTGCATGTACAAAGAGTATTTGAAAGAACTTCCCAAGCTCGAGAAAGAGAGAAAGATACGGCCTAGTCCAGATATTGATGCATTTATGAAGGTTCTAATTTCATCCTTTGTCATGTCTTATTTTGATTAATTTCACCACAATAAACTGCATCAGAATCAATGACATATTTAACCAAGCTCTTCAAAATGGGATTCAAATTGTAAACTGTAAACTGCATCAGAATCTACCATTTCTTCTTTCCATAATAATGATTTATACATTGATTCTGATGCAGCAATGCTTTAAATTCTGCATCTAAAGTAAAACTTATTTTTTTCCTGCTGTTCCAACTTTATATTGTTTAGATTGTAGATTCAATTAAATAAACTTGGCATATCTTTTACTCAGCATGAGTTGAATGGTTTTTGTCGACCAGGGTTATAGTTCAATTTTAAATTGGAATTTGACAATCAAAACGTAATTGAAAAGACTCGAATTGAAGTGGGATTTTGTATGATTCTAAGATGATTGACTGCAGTTAATTTAGTAACTATGATTGTACAGGCGACTTCAGTTGCAGGTAGAAAACACAGCCTGACAACAGATCATGTTATCAAGGTACTCGGCCTTGATGTTTGTGCCGATACACTAGTTGGCAGTGATATGGTCAGGGGTGTCTCTGGTGGTCAGAAAAAACGAGTAACAACAGGTTTAGAGTCATACATTTTGCGTGGCCTTTTTCTATGTTTGATCTGATGCCTAAATCCAAATTTTAACACCAATAGAAATACACATGCAGGAGAAATGATTGTTGGACCAAGAAAGACGCTTTTTATGGATGAGATATCAACTGGCCTTGATAGTTCAACAACATATCAAACCGTCAAGTGCATGCAGAATTTTGTTCATCAAATGGAAGCTACAGTTCTCATCTCCCTGCTGCAACCCGCTCCTGAAACATTTGAGTTATTTGATGACATTATAGTACTATCAGATGGAAAGATTATTTATCAGGGTCCAAGAGAATATGTTGTTCAGTTTTTCGAATCATTAGGTTTCTCATTGCCAGCTCGAAAAGGTGTTGCTGATTTTCTCCAAGAGGTAATAAAAAATTCAAAAATTGATTCGATTTCAATTTGCATAATTACACGTCTCAACTACGTGTGTAATTATTCTTTGCATGTATGCACAGGTTACATCAAAAAAGGATCAAGCGCAATACTGGTCCAATGATTCAAAACCATATGAGTTTGTTCCTGTCTCAAAATTTGCTGAAGCCTTTGAACAGTCTGAGTATGGAAGAGCTGTTGTTTCAAGTCTGTCTAGTAAACCAAATGAACAAAAGAAGTCACCTCTTACGAAAACAAAGTTTGCTTTATCCAATTCAGGTCTTTTACAGGCATGTTTCTCTAGAGAGCTTCTTCTCATAAAGAGACACCGCTTTCTCTACATTTTCCGAACGTGTCAGGTTCGTGACTCCGTCTTAACATCGGAATATACCACAATGGTCCGGTCTAATTTCAGGGACTCATTTCTCTGTTATAACCAGTATTTTATGTAAAAATTTCTCGTTTGGGTAGGTGGCATTTGTTGGAATAATCACATGCACAATGTTTCCTCGCTCAAGATTGCAACCGCTGAACGAGATAAATGGAAATTTGTATCTGAACTGCTTGTTTTACGGACTGGTCCATATGATATTTAATGGATTTTCTGAGCTACCAATAACTATATCTCGCCTTCCTGTGTTCTATAGGCAGAGAAATAATTATTTTCATCCTGCTTGGGCATTTGCTGTACCTAGTTATATTTTACGTGTTCCATATTCTGTAATTGAAGCTATAGTTTGGTCTTGTGTGGTATACTACTCTGTGGGGTTTTCGCCTGCTCCTGGGAGGTACATATGTACACGCGCACTTGTATATATCTAGCAATATTTTTAGAAAATTAATATTGTATTTTAACAAATGTTTGTTTTTTTGTAGGTTTTTTAGCTTTATGCTATTATTGTTTAGTATACACCAAATGGCGTTGGGGCTATTTAAGATGATGGGAGCTATTGCACGGGATATGGTAACTGCAAACACATTCGGGTTTGCAGCAATTTTAGCAATTTTTCTACTGGGGGGATTTATTGTTCCAAAAGGTATGTAATTTCGCTTGGGGCAGAAGATTGTTTTCATACATGATTACATATTACAAGCATTACATATTCAAAATACCGACTGAGTGAAATGCCTCAAGTGGTTGAACCTTAGGAAACAAATATAGGTCTAACCTCTGATTTTTAACTTATTATTTATTTCGGATAACTCAAATATTTTTTACCATGAATGCTAGTAGAAAGGAATATAAATTTGCTTTACCTTATAATCTTATGTTTGCATATAAGTCTAATAATGTCAGTTTTAATACTACTTAGATACAATAAAATCATGGTGGCTTTGGGCATACTATATCTCACCGTTGACATATGGACAAAAGGCCATATCTGTAAACGAGTTCTTGGCCTCAAGATGGGCTCAGGTAAAATGCACACTTTCCTTTATTAATACCATCCTGGAGAATCAATTGACTAACTCTCTGATGTTTCCTCCTTTGTACCTTACTTATGCAATGAAGCCTTCTTTATTTGGAAGTAGCACTGTTGGAATCAATGTTCTGCACTCGCACAGTTTGCCGAGTCAGCGTCGTTGGTATTGGATTGGTGTGGGTGTTTTGTTAGGCTACTCTATTCTTTTCAACATTTTATTTACTCTTGCCTTGACCTATCTTCAACGTAAGTTCATTCAGTGTTATCATATACCTTATTTGGTTTAAGTTCTGACATATTTTTCTCTAAACTGTTCAAGCACTGGGAAAGGCACAAGCTGTGATAGCATCACCTGATACGACTGAAAAAGGTGCAAGTTCCGATGAAACAAAGAATGGCAGATATTGTTTTTTCTTAATACATTTGTGCATGCATCCATTGTATCCCTTGTATAAAATATGAATGCATTTACATCAAAATCGAATATTTTGTATTGCCTCAGTCCAAATTGACACCATAGATATTAAAGAGTTTTTAAATACTTGCAGATGGAGGGAAAGTAGACCAAGAGAAGGTGACAAATAAAGGAATGATTCTTCCTTTTAAACCACTATC
Organism: Allium cepa; assembly: GCA_030765085.1. Taxonomy (NCBI): domain Eukaryota; kingdom Viridiplantae; phylum Streptophyta; class Magnoliopsida; order Asparagales; family Amaryllidaceae; genus Allium; species Allium cepa. The sequence continues at coordinate 35,143,776 of CM060929.1, forward strand.
AATGACATTTCATAATGTGAACTACTTTGTCGACATGCCAAAGGTTGTCAATAACTTATGTTGCATTACGCTGATCGTACATGTTTCTTACATGGCCCTTGCATATTCAAATACTGCAGGAAATGGCAAAGAAGGGAGTCCGAGAGAACAGATTGCAGCTACTATCGAACGTGAGTGGTGTATTCAGACCAGGTGTGCTAACTGCGTTGGTCGGTTCAAGTGGAGCAGGAAAAACGACACTCATGGATGTACTTGCTGGTAGAAAGACAGGAGGTTACATCGAGGGCGATATTAAAATATCTGGATTTCCAAAGGAGCAAAGGACTTTTGCTAGAATTTCAGGATATGTCGAACAAAATGACATACATTCTCCTCAAGTTACAGTCGAAGAATCTCTCTGGTTTTCAGCTAGTCTCCGTCTTTCTAAAGAATTAGAAACTGCAAAAAGACATGTTAGTGTTCCCCTTACATTTCTTATATCTACCGCCAATTTTTACATCTAAACCCATCGATTCAATATATATCTATATATAGATATGTATATATATGTACATATATGTATTTGTATATGTACATTATATGTATATGTATATTATATGTGTATATATATATATATATATATATATATATATGTATGTGTGTACATATGTATGTATATATGCTTTCAACTGTGACATAACAATTGTATATTTATGTGCAAAGTTTTCATGCATCTGGTTAAAGGTTTGATTCCTAAAACATTCACTTTGTTTTGCTTGCTTTTGTTATAATTTTTCTAACATTTTTTCAATTATTTAAAATATAAATATTTAATTCTGCATGGGCCCAAAAATGATTTGAACCGGCCATGTTCATGATGCCCATACCATAGTATCACCATGTTTTTTTGGGCATTACTACCAGGGGTAGAGCTACTGTTGGGCCAGCAAGGGCAAAGCTGAAATAATGAAAAACATATATGAAACACTATAATTTGAAATTAGGTCTAGTTGATTTATTTTTCTGGCCATACCTGAAAAGAAGGTTATTGATTTTGGCCCATGTTTTCCCTTCTATGAAGATAATTTTGTCTAGCTTTTGGCCCAACAGCTTCCAACTTATTTTTTTTTATTGAGTACTTATTTGTATAATACAATATGGCCTAGCTAAAATAATGGGCTAACTCCGCCACTGATTGCTATTGTTATGCCATGCAGGAATTTGTAGAACAAGTAATGGCACTCGTAGAGCTTGATAATCTAAGACATGCATTGGTGGGTTTGCCTGGAAGTACTGGGTTATCAACTGAGCAACGAAAACGACTTACAATTGCAGTGGAGTTAGTGGCAAATCCTTCGATTATATTCATGGATGAGCCAACGTCAGGTTTGGATGCAAGAGCTGCAGCGATTGTGATGGGAACTGTACGAAACACTGTTGATACTGGAAGAACTGTTATTTGCACTATTCACCAGCCTAGCATTGATATATTCGAAGCATTTGATGAGGTTTATATTACCTTTTTTACATTTATTTATTAAGTATCTTAGATTCTTATAATTATCCCCACATTCATCTTTTCATTTCCTTTTTTGTCTTAATTGCAGCTTCTCCTCATGAAGAGAGGGGGACAAGTCATATATGGCGGCAAGCTTGGTGTGAATTCACAAATCATGATAAATTACTTTCAGGTAAAATATTCTTATAAAGAAGTATATACTATATATACACAGTGTATACCTTATAGCAAAAACATAAGTATGTTTCATTCGCTTGACTATGCAGGCAATTCATGGAGTGCCTCCAATTTCTGATGGTTATAATCCCGCGACATGGATGTTGGAAATCACCACCCCTGCGTGCGAAGAAAAGCTTGGTATAGATTTTGCCACTGCGTACAGAAATTCTGATCAGTTCAGGTAAACTCATCTTTTCATCTTTCTAAGATCTTATTTGTATTATTTTTTGTACATTAACATAGCAACTGTAACATGTCTTAAATTTTGAAGGGAAGTGGAAGCTTTAATACATGAGTTGAGTACTCCAGAAGCTGGCACAGAACCGCTGAAGTTCTCATCAAATTTCGCACAAGATTCATTGACTCAGTTTATAATATGCTTTCGGAAACAAAATCTCGTATACTGGAGAAGTCCACAGTACAACGTTATCCGCCTGTTCTTCACTATCATTGCTGCAGTTATTCTAGGCTCCGTGTTCTGGAACGTTGGTCTTAAGAGGTAAGTACAGCTCTGCATGTAAAAGAACATTACAGTAGATATTGAATGTCTTCTTGTTCTTCAGGGAAACAACACAAGACCTTTTCATTGTAATGGGGGCTTTGTATTCTGCATGTTTATTTCTTGGAGTGAACAACTCTTCCTCGGTACAACCAATAATATCTATCGAAAGAACTATCTTCTACAGAGAGAAAGCAGCAAGGATGTACTCTCCGCTACCATACGCAGTGTCACAGGTTACTAGCTAAATGATCAGTGTAACATTTCACTGGTTTATTAATGTACACTGATATGGCAACATACCATTATTTTTACAGGGTATTGTGGAGATACCGTATATTGCAGTGCAAACACTCATATTTGGCATTATAACATACTTCATGATCAATTATGAGAGGTCGTTAGGGAAGTTCTTGTTTTATCTATTGTTCATGTTCCTCACATTCCTGTATTTTACGTTTTATGGCATGATGGCTGTTGGTTTGACTCCTACCCAGCATTTAGCAGCAGTCATTTCATCTGCGTTTTACTCGTTGTGTAATCTGCTTTCTGGATTTCTTGTCCCCAAGCCCGTAAGTAACTTGCAAAAAAGGCTCTGTTCAATTTTACGATATATGCATACAGCATGAAGCTATGTATTTTACATATTATTGATATTTTTACAGAGAATTCCTGTGTGGTGGCTATGGTCTTATTACCTGTGCCCAGTGTCATGGACATTAAGGGGCATCATTACATCACAACTTGGAGATGTTGAAAGTGAGTTAGTAGGGAATGGATTTAGAGGAACAGTGAAAGAGTATCTTGAACAGGAGCTTGGATTTGAGTCTGGAATGATAGAAATAACTGCGCTTGTCCTATTTGGTTTTGCGTTCTTCTTCTTTACTATATATGCTTTGTCTACCAAGTTCCTCAATTTTCAAAGGCGGTGATATTACTCATTGTATTAGGCATTTCTAAGTAGTAGCCAGCTTGTTTTTTTTCTTCCTATCCGATATGAACATTTATGTTTTTCTGTGACTATGAGTATTTCAACATTATTAAAGACTCTCTAGGGTAACATTCAATGGATTTTTCTATTACAAAATAGATTATCATTCCAATGAGTATTTTGCTTTTGATCTTTTTTTCTTTTCTCCATCGTTACTAGTCATTTGTTAACTGTTTTATACGCAAAGAGAACAATGGGGATTATATTTACATCTTTTGAGGAACATTTTGCCTTGTATTTGTTAATTAACTCCGCTTTTGATTAAACTTCAGTCCTTCTACGGTCACAATCACATATAGGCTTTGCATCAAAGTTAACGTCCAATGATATTAGTCTCAACTTCTATGACAACCTTTATACCACAAACTTTAATTTCAGTGCATTTATTTAGAAATCTTAATTTTGATCACTAGAGGTACACTGTCGACTGAGCTTTGAGATCAATAACCTCATCCCATTAAGCTGCGTCAATCAACACCAAAATTGGCATATTAGGTCTTCATTTGGCGATGCTTCAATTTTTGATATTTAAACTAAATTGTTCTGTAGATGTGAAGTAAGGCTAATGTTTTAAGGAATAACTTTTTTTGTAAAAACATGAGAACGTTTCCACCAAAATATATATTAAATTTTTTCTAAAAGAAAACTTAGTTACGTGCTTATTGCCAAATCATTCCGGTAATTTGTACATAAATTACAATTTCGGGTTCAAATAATAATAATAATAAGAAGGAAAGTTTGCACAGTCTACAAAAATCAACAAGTTTGTCTATCAAAAATTGTAGCGAGAAATTCTCTAGGGCAAATTTGTTTTAATCTCCTCAATTACATTCAAATCTCCTCCATAATTCTTAAATCAAATTTTTTTATTACTATTCTACAAAGAACTACATACGGTAAGTTGAGATAATTACACTCTGTTTCGAATCTCATTAATCCACTCGAGATCTCATTTTCAAACTTGAGGGTAATAAGATTTAGCAAAACAAGACATTAAAATTTTTAATATTATTTGACACTCTTCTCGTCCAAAATAGTGTCATTTGAGATGAGATCAGACCTAGTTCTACATTATGAGTTACCCTAGACGAGTACAATTTTATCGCCTTTTAAATGAAAATAAATAATAACATTAAAAGATTGTAAAATATTTTCCATTACAAGAAGCTCTTAAATAATAGAAAAAACGAATATGTAAACAAGTTGCAGTATATTTAAAAAATCAAACCATCCAACAAAACAGTTTCTTCTCCAATTTTCAGAAGCAAACTCTCCGATTACATCATCGTATTTTAAACCATCCAAATTCATAAGAGAATTTTGATTTCAAAATCTAACTCAATGTTCATCATTTTTATACTTTGTACTATTTCCTATACGTTAACCATTTAATGAACTTAAAAAAAACGTTAGATTACATTCAATTTTGATTCATTAAATCATAACGGCAAAGTTTACGATTGGATTTGAGCACAAACAATTGAAAAGCATTCTTATAAATTTTTATTAACTTCAGGATCAGTTCTCATTTATCAACTTTTAGAGCATACATAATCAAATTGTAAATTTTAATAGTTATACTCGATCAACAAATAGAAGGACAAATATGTATTGTGTGCGGCTAAGGGCGCCACCACTCTGGTTAAGGGCGTCCCAGTTGACAGTTGGCTGCTGGAAGCACCTAGCTACGACAGCGTTCAACCGCTGTAGATGCCACATACTATGGTTAAACGCCATTGTGGCTAGATGCGACCGACATCCAACTGCCGACCGCGGGCCACTAGGTAAAATGGCTATGCCCTTGTCATCACAGTATGTGTTTATTCAAGTAATTACCTAAAAGAAAAAAGCAACCATTAACATTTGAAGATAACATAATCAAACTGTAAAGTTTACTAGTTCTACATTTATTTGAAAACATTAATAATAAGCATTCAATGTAATTGTCTATTTACTCATATAGATAAAAATGAGCACAAATAACCAAGCAATAACCTCAAAAGTGGCCACAAATACTCTGACCAATATTATTCAAATCTCGATTTTTCTAATTGAGAACGATGTCATTAAACAAAAATTCAAGTCTAAAGCCAATCGTTCAACATTCAAGTAGTAAAACAAATTAACTTCATAAATCAAAACACAAACAATTAATTTAAATTATTTCAGATATCGAAAATACCTTATTTTCCAATCACTCAACCACCAGACTCAGCAAAGCACAAACTAGCTCAAAGGAGAGGAGTTGTAGAGTTGCAAAGGGGATAGAAAAGCATGGTAATGACATCCGATTTGGGTGGCGCTCAGCTCAATGGCGGTGGAAGATAAACGCGGTGTGGTGGTGGTGAAGGGTGTATCAACATAAATTGGTTTTCTATTATACGAGCGTTACGACATACACTTTGCGCGTGATGATGACATGTGCTTTGCACGTGAATTGTTCTTCTACAATTTATATATGATGAACGTATTCAGGAGAAAACGGTTTGCAAAAATATCTAGCAATGTTTTTACGTTGAAATTATGTGTAGTTAATTTAAATTTTTATTTCTAAGTTGCAACATTTAATTTTTTTGTTAGTTTGAATTTTATTTATATTATTAATTAATTAATAAACGACGAATTTGTAAATGATATTCATTTTTTAAATAATATTTATTTTCTAGATAATATCCTTAAGCGTAGAGGGATAGTCCGAATTTGCAAAGAAATTTAATTATTTTAACTTAGTTTGAATAGTTTCAGTTTAGCTCACACGAGTCTTCAGCACTCACATGGGTCTTCAGTACTTGAACAAAACACGAATCGCAAATTGGATTCCATCATCTCTAATAGATTATGAATTACTATATGGGTTTGAACATTTCGAATAGATCTCTAATCTTCACATAGATTCTCCTTTGCAGCCGCTTTTAAAACATAGAGCCTATATACTGGTTTGAAGTGGTATTTAGTAAGTAAAACACTTACCAATTCTGGACTCTTCAAAATCAATCGATGATCAGGCTAACTCAATTCCTGTTCTCTCAGAAGCAAGTGAAAGCTAGAGACATTTGTACCAATGCTCCTTTTCGAGAATTTCATTGATATGAAACCACGAAGCCTTTCAATACTTCTTAAGTCATATTAGGTCAAGTTCGATAGCTGACTAATCGGCTATCTAGTCAAAAATAATTGCTTATACAAGGAAACATTCGTATACTCAACTCATTTCCAACATTCTAACTTAACTATACCTCGTCCAAAAGTGAAGTCGTATAAGTTAGAACAATGGTTACGTCAAAGTCTTACTTAGACAGTTCATTCTTGAATCTCACAAATAAATAAGTCTGCCTCATCGGCTTTTGGTGTTAAGTAGAGCATCAATGATTTCCATAAGCAAATAAGTAATTAATACAATTAACATGTGTCCGACATTCTAACTATTCCTCGATCAAGTGGGAAGCCGGTAGATTAGAGCTTCATTGCTCATATCCCTACTCGAATATTAATTTTAATTCTTATAAATAGATAAGCCTACTTTGTCGACTTTTAGTCTTAAGCATAGTTAATTACCTTTCAAACAAGTAATTAAAGAATTAAACTTTTGGCCATTAAGAAATTTCGAACCCCTTTCTAAACCTTCTTTAATACTTTTATAAATGATATATATTTATATATATATGCATCGTAATTTATTTATAAAATTAGATATTAAATAAACCATTTTTAGAAGATATTTATTACATAAAATATAAAAAAGTCAACATATTTTCTAAAAGCTATGTACATATAAAAATGCTTGTAAAATACTTTATAATATTTATAATAGGTTTTAAAACATTTTCTTCAAATATTACATGAAAATAACAACTTTATGATTAGCTTAAAAATTGGGAAAACAAATTTTCATTATAAAACCATGTTCATTAAAAATTCACAACTAATTCTTATAAATTCATAAACACCTCAAAGCACTTTTGAAATTCTCTAATATGAGTTAATAAACACTTGTGAAAAAAATGAAATAAAATACTCAACCTTTAAAGTTCAAAAATGAAGGCTAAAAGGGGCAGTTTTGCATAAGTGAAATGTTGTCGTTTTTCGAGATGTTACTAAACCTTTTACTATCCATACTTTTTATGGTGACAAACATACATATAAAAAATTAAATATAGCGGGAAATTCCTAGGGATCTCTCTATAAACTTTCATACAAATAGCTAAAAACAAGGCAATTCTTAAGTGCATCCACAACGATTATCGCTATAAGTATACTTTTAAATCTAAGTCTGATTTAAACCAAAGTCTATCTATAGCCTATGTGCTTTGTTTTAAAGTCTTGTCATGAGTCATACAAATCCTTTTAAGTCCATTCCAAATCCACACACATGAATCACATAAAATAAGAATTAAAACCAGTATTTTAACATATGTCCACATTAATCCCAGTAACTTAGATACTATCATAACTAACATATATATGTTGTATTTTCATTCAAAGTGGTGTATTAGCTTACTTTTAACCAAACAAACAATCAAGATCCAAGCATCCAAGTCCAACCTCACTTTGCAACCACCTTCTTCCTTCTCCTTCCTTGTTTTGCAATTGTTGCTAGGTTGTTTCTAGCCTTTTTTTCTCATAGCCAAAGGTGATGGGTGAGTATGGCATCGCTTCTTCAAGATCTAACTTGGTAGATGGTGTTGTAATATTGCCTCAAGCTCCACTCTAAATTTGAGTTGATTTGGATGAGATTTGCAATTATTTTCTTTTAGAAATTTAAGAAGAAGAAAACATGAAAGTAAGCTTGTTTTAGCTTTTGTAAACTTGTGAATATTATACAAGGGTACGCCTCTCCTTACATTGGCTTAAGAACGATGCTCTTTAGTCTTGTTTTCACCCTTCTTTCATATCGTGGAAGGCTCACCACCACCATTTCTCATTTACATCACTTTCTTTAGCAAATTTACGCTTATACCCTTAACATGATAATATCTCTTATCAACTAGGAAGCTTCTAGAACCTTTTCATTGCTTTATGAGGAAAAGCATGTTAATTAGTTGCTATTGTGTTCATTTAATCATTAGACAAGTGAAAAAGAGTTCGAACAACTTGACAAGCACCATTATTTAAGTGGTTAAGTGATTTGACTTTGGTGCGAGAGGGCACAAGTTCGAAACTTGCGTAACGTGATTCAAACATATATTGACATGTGATTTGTGTTATGTTGTCCCCATGACATGTTGTATCTAAGTATCATCTCAAAAAAATTGAACTTATATAGATCAAAAAGCTGTTTATCGATAAACCTATTTTTGATCACGTTATCGATTTTTCTTCGAAAAATATATTTTTTGTAAACAATTTTCAAAAAACAAGTTTATTATCATTGTTCATTAATTAAATGATGTTCAACAAGGTTATAAAATCATATTTATAACTCTTAATTATATTTTAAATCGTTTCAATATTCGAAGATGAAGTGTTCGAACTTCAGGGTCGCTACAACATGTAGGATTGAGCTTAGTTCTCGCTTTTATTCTATTTTATTGTTAATTTATTTCATTACGGACTTTAGTCTTCAGGATTGGGGGGTTTTTTAATTTATTTTATTGTATGGATGGTTTTTGCTACATATTAGGCTTGTCGACAAGATCATTTTCGAAGTATAGAGAAAAAAAGTAGTACTCCCCTCCTCGAACAGAGAAACACTTTTTTTTTTCAAAAAAAGCTTTCATTACCGTTTCTAGAGTATCACTCTTTCTCTTATTATATGTATCTTATTTTTTGCATCGTATGGATCACAATCATTATTTCAATGCGTATAATTAGTCTGCATTGTTTTTAAATTGGAACTTGAATGTTCAATAGGGAACTGAAGGATACTAAAGCCCGAGGATACTGACGCCTGAAAAGCACTCTCGAGCCATCTTGGATGATGTTAGTGGTGTAGTCAAACCTGGAAGGTAAGTTGTATTACTATTTTTATTGTAATGTAATTAATACTCCTTTTTATGGTACTGTAATTAATAATTTTATTCCTATATGCATTTACGTCTTCACATGCATGGCACTCCCGTGCATGACCCTTATTCTTTGTTCCTTAATTGGAACTTTGAATACTAATTTTCATTGCGTATTAATCGCATCTTTCCATTGTTATAGTAATAAGCTAGAACTTTTTAGGAAATCTCAAATACGCAGCAGATTAGCTAAGCTGAGTCGGCTGACCCACCAAAATAAGGTTATCTCATTATGGGAAACCAAGTCCATGTGCATAAAATTTATTGTTCACTATAGTTTTGTGTTGTGATCTTGGAGTATTACTGGATTGTTTGGTCATACATTGATTTCTCTATTCCCAAATTATGTGTCCTTGCGTGTTCAATTAAATTTCTAACACCCATTAAATGAAGGCGATTGACTTGTGGTACACAATTTGAGGACGATAGATCCATATTTGCCAAGTCACAAGCCTTGAAAAAAAAATTAATTCATTGTTTCTTCAAATATTTGAAAAGAGCCAAAGAATCCTAGAAAATGGATAGCTAATACAAACATATAGCAAAATAATTTGGTCTAGAAATTGACTGTAAATCAGATTTGGTTAGGTTGAAATACATAATAACGTACATACATAATTATATATGGTATCATACTTGTATTAATCAGACCCATGCATACCATATATACAAGTCAACAAACCATGTACCTATTTGTTATTTCTCTCACTGTTATCGATGTTATTCTAGGTCACTATATCAGTGTCTGAATTAGCACTTTATTTCGTTGCCTTTTTATGCAAAAAATATGAAAAATCAACAAATGAGAAAATGAATAAAAACATATAATAAAAATAAACCCTACTATTTATATTTGTATATATGTGGCATGCATTTTGTAGATTTGCATCAGAAGATTAAAAGCTGTCGATGCCACTATAATAAGAAGAAATTAATGCAAACGAACCCGTTTACCCATTTGATTATTTTGTTATATTATCCCTAATTATCATTTAATTGCAGAATGACTCTCCTCTTGGGACCTCCTGGTTCTGGAAAGTTCACATTTCTTTTCGCACTTGCGGGTAAACCTGACTCGAATTTGAAGGCAACGTTTTTTTACAAGAGTCATATGCATTGAAGACATGCCGTTCGATCATAATATAGACAATTTAAAGGTTAAATTATGTTAAATGTACATCTACTTCAGCGATAGATTATTGTGTAAACTGAGTGGTTACTAAATTGTTATAAATTGTACGAACGATATTTGAGATGGAAATATAACCCTAAGAGCATCTCCAACAATTCTGGGTGTGGAAATACGTTTTTCCACACTCCGAAATGTTGAAGGCCTCATTTCTCAAACAGAAATGAAGCTAGACGCTCGAATTTTTTAGACGTTGGGGGAAAAGTAAAGGTGCATGTTAAACAGGCGCCTGAGAGTCAGACGCCTCTGTTGAGTTTCGGCATTCCCGCGTACCGTACGCGTTCGCTTCACCGTATCTATCGGAGTCAACGGTCGAAGTCTCCCATGCCGGCGTCCCGATTGAACATCTCTCCATCGAGCATATAATCTGGTCTTGGTAACACATTGTAATAAAAGGAATCCCTAATGTTACATGCCACCAATCCCATATATATACCACGATTATTCTGAATATTCCGCGATGTGGGACTTTAACCATTCAATCCACGCACCCACTCCATTTACAATGCGAGCAACACCTAACAATCTACACCTTGGCGAGCATTGCTCAAGTCACCTTGGAGTTATACCGAGTCCTCTTCGCAGTGGAGTCAAGCTGCTATCCTGAGTTCTCATAAGCAGGACGGAGCGACCGATTTAACCATATCTCCACCTTGACGAGCATCCCATGCTCAAGTCCCTTAGGAGCCATGCTTCGGTCACGCTGCATCATACCGGTCCCATCGAATCATGGAGCTCTGATACCATGTTGAGTTTCGGCATTCCCGCGTACCGTACGCGTTCGCTTCACCGTATCTATCGGAGTCAACGGTCGAAGTCTCTCATGCCGGCGTCCCGATTGAACATCCCTCCATCGCCTCCATCGAGCATATAATCTGGTCTAGGCAACACATTGTAACAAAAGGAATCCCTAATGTTATGTCACCAATCCCATATATATACCACGATTATTCTGAATATTCCGCGATGTGGGACTTTAACCATTCAATCCACGCACCCACTCCATTTACAATGCGAGCCACACCTAACAGCCTCTTTATTAATAAGGCAATAATGAGGCGCATGTTCAACAGACGCCCCAACCAATCCAATATCCCCACACTTCCCCATCCCCCCGCTTTCCGCACAATCCAGATTTTCAGCCTCCATTGAAACCGAGGGCAGATATTCAATTTTTGGATCTTTACCCAACAGTTGGAGTAGTTCTAAGGGTGATCTGGTGGTTACATGCTAAATTAAAAATATGAGGCTGTGTTGGGTTTGATCATAGTGATAATATACACACAATCTGAATGTATGTTATAGGCAGAAATACATTCCTCAGATCTAATCATGAGTCTTTCTTTAAATTTAAGACGGAGACATAATTAGTTTGAGATACATGTTGGTTTAGTCATGTCCTTGATTTTAGTTAAGAATAATAGGAAATTTGAATTCAAATTTACATTATAAACAATGTCTATGATTGCCATTTGCATTGTTGCATTGCCAAAACCTTTATATGGAATAAAGAAAAAGAAATATATGGAACTTAAACGGTCGTTACTCGAATTGTTTTTCACATATAATCAAAGCTACAACTTCCCACCTTATTTTCCTGTGAGGTTACTGGAGAAGTGAAGTATAATAGGAAGTCTCTTAATGAATTTTGTATACAACGGACATCTGCATACATTAGTCAGACAGAAAATCGTATTGGAGAGTTAACTGTTAGCGAAACTTTAGATTTCGCTGCAAGATGTCAGGGTGCAAATGAAAATTTTGCTGGTAAATTTTAACATAAATATTTCTGTCTGCTATTTATCTGATTTTTTTTACCATTAGTGTCTATCTTGCTATGATGACAAAAACTAAGCAAATACTATTATCTGCTGCATGTACAAAGAGTATTTGAAAGAACTCCCCAAGCTCGAGAAAGAGAGAAACATACGGCCTAGTCCAGATATTGATACATTTATGAAGGTACTAATTTCATCCTTTGTTATGTCTTATTTTGATTAATTTCACCACAATAAACTGCATCAGAATCAATGACATATTTAACTAAGCTTTTCAAAATGGGATTCAAATTGTAAACTGCAAATTTCAAACTTTTTACCGAATTAGGAATTAAACAGTAAAACTTATATCAATGGATTGATATTTTAATACTTGTATGGAGGAAATTATGCTCTATGTAGATGATTAGAATGACATTTGAGAATCTAACATTTTCTTCTTTCCATAATAATGGTTTATACATTGATTATGATGCAGCAATGCTTTAAATTCTGCATCTAAAGTAAAATTTATTTTTTTCCTGCTGTTCCAACTTTATATTGTTTAGATTGTAGATTCAATTAAATAAATTTGGCATATCTTTTACTCAGCATGAGCTGAATGGTTTTTGTCGACCAGGGTTATAGTTCAATTTTAAATTGGAATTTGACAGTCAAAACGTAATTGAAAAGACTCGAATTGAAGTGGGATTTTGTATGATTCTAAGATGATTGACTGCAGTTAATTTAGTAACTATGATTGTACAGGCGACTTCAGTTGCAGGTAGAAAACACAGCCTGACAACAGATCATGTTATCAAGGTACTCGGCCTTGATGTTTGTGTCGATACACTAGTTGGCAGTGATATGGTCAGGGGTGTCTCTGGTGGTCAGAAAAAACGAGTAACAACAGGTTTAGAGTCATACATTTTGCGTGGCCTTTTTCTATGTTTGATCTGATGCCTAAATCCAAATTTTAACACCAATAGAAATACACATGCAGGAGAAATGATTGTTGGACCAAGAAAGACGCTTTTTATGGATGAGATATCAACTGGCCTTGATAGTTCAACAACATATCAAACCGTCAAGTGCATGCAGAATTTTGTTCATCAAATGGAAGCTACAGTTCTCATCTCCCTGCTGCAACCCGCTCCTGAAACATTTGAGTTATTTGATGACATTATAGTACTATCAGATGGAAAGATTATTTATCAGGGTCCAAGAGAATATGTTGTTCAGTTTTTCGAATCATTAGGTTTCTCATTGCCAGCTCGAAAAGGTGTTGCTGATTTTCTCCAAGAGGTAATAAAAAATTCAAAAATTGATTCGATTTCAATTTGCATAATTACACGTCTCAACTACGTGTGTAATTATTCTTTGCATGTATGCACAGGTTACATCAAAAAAGGATCAAGCGCAATACTGGTCCAATGATTCAAAACCATATGAGTTTGTTCCTGTCTCAAAATTTGCTGAAGCCTTTGAACAGTCTGAGTATGGAAGAGCTGTTGTTTCAAGTCTGTCTAGTAAACCAAATGAACAAAAGAAGTCACCTCTTACGAAAACAAAGTTTGCTTTATCCAATTCAGGTCTTTTACAGGCATGTTTCTCTAGAGAGCTTCTTCTCATAAAGAGACACCGCTTTCTCTACATTTTTCGAACGTGTCAGGTTCGTGACTCCGTCTTAACATCGGAATATACCACAATGGTCCGGTCTAATTTCAGGGACTCATTTCTCTGTTATAACCAGTATTTTATGTAAAAATTTCTCGTTTGGGTAGGTGGCATTTGTTGGAATAATCACATGCACAATGTTTCCTCGCTCAAGATTGCAACCGCTGAACGAGATAAATGGAAATTTGTATCTGAACTGCTTGTTTTACGGACTGGTCCATATGATATTTAATGGATTTTCTGAGCTACCAATAACTATATCTCGCCTTCCTGTGTTCTATAGGCAGAGAAATAATTATTTTCATCCTGCTTGGGCATTTGCTGTACCTAGTTATATTTTACGTGTTCCATATTCTGTAATTGAAGCTATAGTTTGGTCTTGTGTGGTATACTACTCTGTGGGGTTTTCGCCTGCTCCTGGGAGGTACATATGTACACGCGCACTTGTATATATCTAGCAATATTTTTAGAAAATTAATATTGTATTTTAACAAATGTTTGTTTTTTTGTAGGTTTTTTAGCTTTATGCTATTATTGTTTAGTATACACCAAATGGCGTTGGGGCTATTTAAGATGATGGGAGCTATTGCACGGGATATGGTAACTGCAAACACATTCGGGTTTGCAGCAATTTTAGCAATTTTTCTACTGGGGGGATTTATTGTTCCAAAAGGTATGTAATTTCGCTTGGGGCAGAAGATTGTTTTCATACATGATTACATATTACAAGCATTACATATTCAAAATACCGACTGAGTGAAATGCCTCAAGTGGTTGAACCTTAGGAAACAAATATAGGTCTAACCTCTGATTTTTAACTTATTATTTATTTCGGATAACTCAAATATTTTTACCATGAATGCTAGTAGAAAGGAACATAAATTTGCTTTACCTTATAATCTTATGGTTGCATATAAGTCTAATAATGTCAGTTTTAATACTACTTAGATACAATAAAATAATGGTGGCTTTGGGCATACTATATCTCACCGTTGACATATGGACAAAAGGCCATATCTGTAAACGAGTTCTTGGCCTCAAGATGGGCTCAGGTAAAATGCACACTTTCCTTTATTAATACCATCCTGGAGAATCAATTGACTAACTCTCTGATGTTTCCTCCTTTGTACCTTACTTATGCAATGAAGCCTTCTTTATTTGGAAGTAGCACTGTTGGAATCAATGTTCTGCACTCGCACAGTTTGCCGAGTCAGCGTCGTTGGTATTGGATTGGTGTGGGTGTTTTGTTAGGCTACTCTATTCTTTTCAACATTTTATTTACTCTTGCCTTGACCTATCTTCAACGTAAGTTCATTCAGTGTTATCATATACCTTATTTGGTTTAAGTTCTGACATATTTTTCTCTAAACTGTTCAAGCACTGGGAAAGGCACAAGCTGTGATAGCATCACCTGATACGACTGAAAAAGGTGCAAGTTCCGATGAAACAAAGAATGGCAGATATTGTTTTTTCTTAATACATTTGTGCATGCATCCATTGTATCCCTTGTATAAAATATGAATGCATTTACATCAAAATCGAATATTTTGTATTGCCTCAGTCCAAATTGACACCATAGATATTAAAGAGTTTTTAAATACTTGCAGATGGAGGGAAGGTAGACCAAGAGAAGGTGACAAATAAAGGAATGATTCTTCCTTTTAAACCACTATCAATGACATTTCATATTGTGAACTACTTTGTCGACATGCCAAAGGTTGTCAATAACTTATGTTGCATTACGCTGATCGTACATGTTTTTTACATGGCCCTTGCATATTCAAATACTGCAGGAAATGGCAAAGAAGGGAGTCCGAGAGAACAGATTGCAGCTACTATCGAACGTGAGTGGTGTATTCAGACCAGGTGTGCTAACAGCGTTGGTCGGTTCAAGTGGAGCAGGAAAAACGACACTCATGGATGTACTTGCTGGTAGAAAGACAGGAGGTTACATCGAGGGCGATATTAAAATATCTGGATTTCCAAAGGAGCAAAGGACTTTTGCTAGAATTTCAGGATATGTCGAACAAAATGACATACATTCTCCTCAAGTTACAGTCGAAGAATCTCTCTGGTTTTCAGCTAGTCTCCGTCTTTCTAAAGAATTAGAAACTGCAAAAAGACATGTTAGTGTTCCCCTTACATTTCTTATATCTACCGCCAATTTTTACATCTAAACCCATCGATTCAATATATATCTATATATAGATATGTATATATATGTACATATATGTATTTGTATATGTACATTATATGTATATGTATATTATATGTATATATATATATATATATATATATATATATGTATGTGTGTACATATGTATGTATATATGCTTTCAACTGTGACATAACAATTGTATATTTATGTGCAAAGTTTTCATGCATCTGGTTAAAGGTTTGATTCCTAAAACATTCACTTTGTTTTGCTTGCTTTTGTTATAATTTTTCTAACATTTTTTCAATTATTTAAAATATAAATATTTAATTCTGCATGGGCCCAAAAATGATTTGAACCGGCCATGTTCATGATGCCCATACCATAGTATCACCATGTTTTTTTGGGCATTACTACCAGGGGTAGAGCTACTGTTGGGCCAGCAAGGGCAAAGCTGAAATAATGAAAAACATATATGAAACACTATAATTTGAAATTAGGTCTAGTTGATTTATTTTTCTGGCCATACCTGAAAAGAAGGTTATTGATTTTGGCCCATGTTTTCCCTTCTATGAAGATAATTTTGTCTAGCTTTTGGCCCAACAGCTTCCAACTTATTTTTTTTTATTGAGTACTTATTTGTATAATACAATATGGCCTAGCTAAAATAATGGGCTAACTCCGCCACTGATTGCTATTGTTATGCCATGCAGGAATTTGTAGAACAAGTAATGGCACTCGTAGAGCTTGATAATCTAAGACATGCATTGGTGGGTTTGCCTGGAAGTACTGGGTTATCAACTGAGCAACGAAAACGACTTACAATTGCAGTGGAGTTAGTGGCAAATCCTTCGATTATATTCATGGATGAGCCAACGTCAGGTTTGGATGCAAGAGCTGCAGCGATTGTGATGGGAACTGTACGAAACACTGTTGATACTGGAAGAACTGTTATTTGCACTATTCACCAGCCTAGCATTGATATATTCGAAGCATTTGATGAGGTTTATATTACCTTTTTTACATTTATTTATTAAGTATCTTAGATTCTTATAATTATCCCCACATTCATCTTTTCATTTCCTTTTTTGTCTTAATTGCAGCTTCTCCTCATGAAGAGAGGGGGACAAGTCATATATGGCGGCAAGCTTGGTGTGAATTCACAAATCATGATAAATTACTTTCAGGTAAAATATTCTTATAAAGAAGTATATACTATATATACACAGTGTATACCTTATAGCAAAAACATAAGTATGTTTCATTCGCTTGACTATGCAGGCAATTCATGGAGTGCCTCCAATTTCTGATGGTTATAATCCCGCGACATGGATGTTGGAAATCACCACCCCTGCGTGCGAAGAAAAGCTTGGTATAGATTTTGCCACTGCGTACAGAAATTCTGATCAGTTCAGGTAAACTCATCTTTTCATCTTTCTAAGATCTTATTTGTATTATTTTTTGTACATTAACATAGCAACTGTAACATGTCTTAAATTTTGAAGGGAAGTGGAAGCTTTAATACATGAGTTGAGTACTCCAGAAGCTGGCACAGAACCGCTGAAGTTCTCATCAAATTTCGCACAAGATTCATTGACTCAGTTTATAATATGCTTTCGGAAACAAAATCTCGTATACTGGAGAAGTCCACAGTACAACGTTATCCGCCTGTTCTTCACTATCATTGCTGCAGTTATTCTAGGCTCCGTGTTCTGGAACGTTGGTCTTAAGAGGTAAGTACAGCTCTGCATGTAAAAGAACATTACAGTAGATATTGTGTAACAGCCCTAGTTTTAGATATTTATTTTATTATTAATTATTTAGTTTCAAAGTATATTTTATATAAATTGTGTCTAAAGATATAGTTTAATTATTTAATTTGAAGATATATTTTATAAAATTGCATATGTCAATAAAATCTAATAATAACTGTGAAATTTTAAGCTAAGTTAAACAGTTGAATTTCGCGTTCAAAAGACGCGTCAATTATAGGGTATAAGTGACGTAATAAAACGTGTGTTTTTAAAATGTTATTTTTATAATTTTTTTTTTTTTTTGATGTTTTGGACTGCGTCTGTTTAGCGTAGTGTAAAAATCAAGTTTTCGAATAATTTTGAAGAAAGATATCAGTCAGTATTTTATTCCCAACGTTACTTTGGTTTAAATGGTCAGTTTTGGTTTTAAATAAATTTGTATACGTTTTTCTAAGCTTTGCATAAATTCTTGCCATTCCATTTATTGTTTTCAAACTAAAATCAAATAAATAAAATGAAGTAAAAACTTAACATGGAAGTAACGTGTGAGACAAAAATCCAAGGAGAAATTTGTGCATGCCTAAATTGATACGATACATATCAACTCTTTCGTTCATCCTCTGATGTATACTTACCTTTATTTCTCCCCATATCAACGTATGCCTTAATTAAACCTTTTGTAAATCAAAACTGAATTGAATATGAGTTTGCCTTTCCTTTTCTCAGAAATAAAATCATGCATTGATAACTTCCCTTGTTTATTTCTTCAATCACGTATAAGCATTTATTCAAAGAGAAAACTGAAGCAAATCTCTCGGCCTTCCAGTAAATTCAAAAACTTATAATTTTTGCAAACTGAAAAAAAAAAAAAGAAAAAAGAACATAAAGTTACGTACAAACTTTATATCCAGGCTTATATCACGCAACTTTTCATTTTGTACGTTTCTTTTTAAAAAGTTTTGCATTAAGTCTGGCCAGTTTGTTTATTAAATCAAACATAGGAGAATCAAAGCATGCTGAAATCACGCATGCATATTTACATATTTTCAAACTTTATATGTTGTGTAACTGCCTAAATCTTATATCACGTAAACATATTTATAACTTTTGTAACTGAAAGCTTTAAATCTCTACAGCTTCCTCTTTTTCCCCTGTGTTTTTGCCTATGATCTAGTATGGTATCTGCGAACGTCCAAATACATTTGTAAACATATTTAATACAAATCAAAATTTATGTAAATATAAATGAATCATCACACACGTATTCATATTTATATATATAAAACTGATACTTTAAACCATTTAAGCTGCTTGCCCTTTTCTCCCCATTTGTCCATTTGATTCCGCCTCAAACAAATCCTTTTATCTGCAAATCATCAATCTAAAATCACGCCTACATTAAATAGTATAAGATTTTGAAATCAAAGCTTCTCATAAAAATTGCAGTTATCGCATGCATTAAATCTAGATTTCAATTGGCAGTTTTAAATCACGCATTCATACTTAACCTTGCCTATCTTTTCAACTTCTCAATTCCCATGTATATCTCTCTATTTCATCTTTATTATGCAATAAATAAATAAATAAATAAATAAATAAATAAATAAAATTTTCCGTTCCTAATCACACATATATACAAATCCAAGAGCACGGGGAAATTTTAAGTAACGCTCGTAATTTTGTTGTTTATTTTCCTCCACTAATCACGCAAGCTTTGTTTATATAAAGTAACGTGCATATCAACTCCTTTCTCCCATCTTCAATTTTCCAGTCACGCAAACCATTTCGTCCAAAATCAATGCATGTTTTAAATTCCATCAGCATTTATTTCTCCATAATCAAGCTGCCTCATCTTTTGCCTTTAATCACGCAGACTTGAAGGAATTCACAATGAAAAAAAAAGGCTGATACGTTATTCGCAAGCCTTGCCTATATATATCTTTCATTCCTCTACATCTCTTTTATTCTGCCTTTCTTCCTCTATAGCCATCAGGTATATTTTCTTTTCTTCTTCAGTCTTTTTTGTTTTTCCTTTCCTTCCAGTTTTTTTTTTTTCTTTTCACCCTTGTTTGCTCGGCCATTTCTCCCACCATGTGCCAGTAGGAATATAGATGCTAGCTTGAGTCTGCGTAGGTCTTAGAACTGTGTAATCTCTTGGAAAGGCATGTGTTTTGTGAAGGTTAGAAGATTTTATCTATACATTTTAAGGGATTGTCTGTTTTGAATTTGGAGAGGAGTAATGCCCATAATTATTTTGGTGATTGGAGATCTGTGATTAGTAGTCTAGGCAGGTCATATAAAAAGAAAAGAATTATATATAGAAAAACAGGGCAGTGAATATTTTCAGAGGGGAAGTCCTTTTTTTGTTTATCTATCATAATACTGGTTAGCATGAGTGTAAGTGAGTTGCCTGTTTTAGTTTATAATTTGGAGATTGTGGAAACCATTTGTGAAAAGATGAAGGGGTAGGATGTGCATGTTGTATCTCTGTGTATATGTTGGTGTCAGTACTCGTATGCATCAGTGGAATTTGCAGTAGAAAGTAAATATAAATAGTAGGTAGGCAAGAAAAACATGCAGGTAGGTTTCAGTAGATGATTCTTTATGTGTACTTGAGGTATCAATAGGAGTTGGACATGTTGAAAGAAGAATACATAAAAAGGCTTCAGTGTTGGTCAAGTAGAAGTGGCCTCAGTTTCGTTCGAAGCAATTATATGATTCCCGAAGAAATTCCCAGATTGTCTCGAAGCAGAGGCGTTCTTGACTCGAAGTCTGGCATGAAATTACTCGAAGCATATAAGGAGGTGACTCGAAGTAATTTGTAGCAGTCACGAAGCAGTGGTTTTCCTGTACAGATGCCTGGGAAGTTATATTTAAGAAAATTTATATTGTCTAGAAATGTTTTAAAGTTAAGTTTAAAACTTAAAATGAAACTGAAATGCTTCAGATCTGCCTGGGAAGTTTTGAATCTAAGGAAATCTATCTGTAAAGTGATGTTTTAGAACTAAACCTAAAACGTAAGATTAAAACTGAATACAAGAGTTAAATATATGAATGAAGTAATATATATATGGATGAAGTATGTGGTATTGTATGGGTTGGTTTGAGCGTGCATATACACGTATCAGTTGATCGGCCTGGGAAGTGTACTGGAAAATTTGAAATGTGGAGTTCGAACATCTTGGTATATAAAGCCACTTTGACATGTTTTGATGCCACGGTGCATGCTTAGCCATGCTGTATTGATGAAGAGGATACCCTGTGACAGTTCGAGCCTGGAAAGGAAAAAGAGATGAAACAAATTTTGCAAGTATATAGGTTAAACTGGAATTTTAGTAAATAAGAGAAAAGAAAACTGGGGAGGTAGGCTGCACATATATGTGCAATGTGCATGAGAAAACTAGGCAGTGGAGTGATGCACGTGCGTGCACGTATCCGTGTCACCGTACATGGAGAAAGAAAAATTTATGTGTACGGGTGTTCGTAGTTAACATCTTGCCGTAATTGTTTAGGGAAAATTTTCGTCGTAAATTTTGTGTGTTAGCATGGGGCACATATTTTGGGTATATTTAGGTCACATTATACGGTGGAGTGGTCGAGCAAGTCAAAACAATTTCCGTTCTATTTTAATCCTTTCTTGACCATACATTCTAAAGTCGCGTTTCAAAATATTTGAATTTGTTCTAGATTTTAATCTAGGCGACATCAGAAGAAATTTGATCGTTATTTTCTGTCGGTCTTTACCGGTGAATCGTCGTTTTGAATTCAAATTTTCTGCAACTTTCAGGTGAGTATTTCTCACCAGACATACGTATTTATATTTCGTAAATTATTGCAAGTGTATGTGTAAAATTTTATGTCACTATTATCTGTCTGTAGTGTAATATAAAATGATGAACCCCATTTAAATTGACACCTCATCAGTTATTATCTGTTGTATTATATCTGCAGTTATATTATGTTATTGTTTATTTACTGCTTAAATCACACTGCAAGTTCCCTGTTATACGTAGATTGTTATGGGCTGAAATGATAGGCCTAAATGATTATTATTGTTAAATTATACTGTTAACTGTTAAACTGTTAAACTTGGGATTGCGGGTTTGAAATGATAGGACCCGGGATATTTGTAAACTACGGATTGAAATGATATAAATCCGTACCACTTGACCTAGGCTAGAAAACTATATACAGGCCCGTGGTCCTTATAATATTTTCTGAAATATTTAAAATTATTTTGGAAGTTAAAAATTTGATTTATATCTTTAAAGGAATTTATATTGATTTTTAATAAGTTATAAATAAAGAAATAAATAAATATTTGAATAAATTTATGGAATATAACTTATTTGGTAAATCGGGATTTTGAAAGAATAAGATTTCAGTTAATAAATGAATAAATAAATAGGTTATATTTGGAAATATTTAGCAAGTTAAACAATCTATTACAGCATTTAAATGCTGTCTTCTGAAATTGGACTAGTTTTACCCATAACTTTAGGTAGCATTTCCTAAGTGCTATGGAATCTAGAATTTGATTGCTCTAAAATTTATGGAATTTGATAAATTTTATTTTACCTTAAGTTTTGGAAAAACTTAAGACATAATATTTATAACTGTATTTTCCTAAATAAATTAAAGATAAATATTCTGGTATTAAGTAAATTTTGGGAAAAATTTAATGGTTAAAATTTGGAGTTTTATTTATGGAAATTATGGGAATATTCAAGACTAAAAATATAAAACATTGATTTGTGAAAGAATAAAACCCAAACTAAGTTTTGAATAGTAAATACTCCAATTGGATATATATAAAAATTGAAATGGTTTTGGGAACATAAAGGGATATTTAAATTATGGTTAAACTTTAAATAAAGAAATATATTTGTGAAGCTATGTAAATTATCTTCTTTACAAAGTAACCATAAAGTTAACCCATTTATATATATACCGTTGAATGTCCAAACCATTGTGTTTGGGAGTTATGGATTTAAGTAAAGTTTCCAAAACATTATCCTTTGAAGATATAATTCAAATATTTGGTCTCCAGATATTATAAACAGTATGGTTTTGGAAAGAATTATATTTGAATATAACGATATCCTATTGTTTTGGGTTTTAAAATGATATCGTATCTATAGTTTTGAAATGGAAATGTTTATTCTGATTTAAAGTATAAACTGTTTTTAAATAACCACGGGTTATAATAACGAAGGGTTGGCAAAGAGACCGGGATCGGATATGGACATACTCTCTGTCGATACCGAAAACCACTTTGACTAACCGTGTACGCGGTGGAGATTCCAGAATGAAGTAGGTTGGTGGTGACGGTTTCTTGAAAGGTATATACGTGGACCCGACTCCCGTGAGTTGGCATAAGGTGGCTAAAACAGGAGCGATTCTCGGATTAATGAGGTAGCTCCTCTGATCGAACGCACTTCTTCGTATACCATTCTATTGCTTATGTGATTGTTTGGGTGCACCCTTTGATTTGGGAGTGTTGTTCGAGGTGGGCGGTTGCTGCGGCTTCGCGTTACCACCGGTCCGGATAGCAATTGGTATATCTACCCTGGCATTGCCTAGTTGTGCCGTGTCACCTACCATATCGAGCCTTGTACGAGTTTGGTTTTCTCCCGTAGCCCGTGTGGTATCCTCTAGTTGCTTCCCGAGTAGGAGGAGCTATGATATTGGATGGACTACTGGGACTATTACGTGTTAAGGGCTATATGGGTAACCCCTTAATGCTAGGAAATAAGTATGTTTACTTTATAAATAGACACTATTATAATAGCGCAATATACTACATAGTAAATAGTTTAACGGATCCTTAGAGGATGGGCGGTCCCAGGCATCCTTTGAGTTACTTGCTATATATTACAGTACACTTGATTTAGCTTACATTATATAAGTATGTATGTCCTGACTCGAGTGTTTTGTTTTATTGTACGCTCGGGTCAGCCTGAGTTGCAGCTTCAGTTTCTTCTCCGTAGCTAGGACACTCAGTAGATCATTCGTGCTATTGGAAGTTGTTTCAGCCTTTATCCTTTCTGGAATTCAAGACTTTGAAGACTCTCTATCTGTGTATGTTAAAATTTGTATTGAGGATTATAGACAATGTAAGTTCTGTTTTGTAAAGATGTATCAGTGGCTTCATGAACCACTAAATTTTTAATTTCCGCTGCGAGATTCTGATATCTGTGTATGTGATTCTGCGATTTATTTATTGTATATTCCGAGTTTTGCCAAATTTATTCTACAATCTATTATTTTGAACTATTCCAGCTCGACATGTTCTATTATTGTCGAATTCGAATGGTACAAAATAGTGGGTCGTTACAGCTGGTATCAGAGCTTTGGCTCTAGGCAAACTCAGAATATATGGTAAATTTGATTTACAGAATCACCTTCATTTGAGATTGAATCTCTTCCTTTTCGAATTTGGAACATTCCCTGTGGTTCCAAAGTTCACTCGTGTCCCTCACTTTTCATCTACTCAAGATTCTGGAGTATCCCATAACTCCACTTCGGATGATCTTTATAGTGAATTGGCGGTCTCGCCATCGTTCTAATAAAGGGGTGAAACTCCTTTACCATTAGCATTAATTCACCGGAGATTTATATTTATCATCGGTTTATATGCTAGTATCTTTGATTATTCTGAACTCTATCTCTTCGGATCAAATATAGATTTACCCAATCATATCGATCCGACTCTTCAAGTCACGGTTGACCAGATCAAGGTTGTCCGCGATTTATATAGACTTACCCAGTTCCTTATTCTGTTATTTAATCATCGGACCTTCTGATTTTAACTAGCTTGGATTCTATTTGATTTGAGTTCATCAAATTTGAATTTCTATCCTTGTTTTGGAAATTTACTCCTATATTTGAAAGGAAATCTAAAATATATATAAGTATAAATTTTCAGAAATTTTAATATTTAATTTAACTAGTGTCAGGAGATAATAGTTTGATTTTATTTATGGTTTTGTAAACCATGTGTTTGTCTAAATAATTGAATATAAACAATGGTTATAAATTAATTTAGAAACAGAAATGAATATAAAACAAGAACTTGAGAATTCAATTTCTGATGGTTTCAAACTTTGGGATTAAAATTTTAAAAGTATATATTATTTAAAGTATTTTCAAAATAGAAGTTTGTTTCCCAAAGAATTTTATTTATAAAATAGGTATTCCAAATAAAGTGTTAGGTTATTTGTTAAATTAAGAATTAAGAAAAATGTTGAACTAATTAGAAATATTATTATATCTGCTGTAGCATATTTTAAGTGCTGCTGTTCTAAAAATAAAATATTATGGAAATTTATAACTGAATAAATGAAGATTATTTTAAAAAGGTGTTATGATTTTAGTAGTATTTCCAAATAATAATCTATAAATTTTAAT
Organism: Allium cepa; assembly: GCA_030765085.1. Lineage (NCBI taxonomy): Eukaryota > Viridiplantae > Streptophyta > Magnoliopsida > Asparagales > Amaryllidaceae > Allium > Allium cepa. The sequence continues at coordinate 35,168,927 of CM060929.1, forward strand.
GACTTTCAAAGTATTATGATTTCAAATTTATTATCTTATCTTGTTTTCCAGACTATCTTAAATGTCCTTGGTTTCCCTATCTTCTACGGATTGGGATGCTATCGCTTATACCAGTCTATTTAGAAATCTCTCTATAGTCTTTAGAAATCTTTGTTACTCCTCAGGATCGGGACATTGTCCCATAGACTGACAGTCGAACTGGAAGGGTAAAACCGACTCTAGAAGATCTTCTTCGTGCTTTAAAATCCGGAACCATCCGTTTAAAATACTTGTTATCTAGCTTATCTTCTTTGTTTCTCTTCTTTCGTTCCTTTTCGAGGACGAAAAGTTCTTAAGTGGGGGAGAGTGTAACAGCCCTAGTTTTAGATATTTATTTTATTATTAATTATTTAGTTTCAAAGTATATTTTATATAAATTGTGTCTAAAGATATAGTTTAATTATTTAATTTGAAGATATATTTTATAAAATTGCATATGTCAATAAAATCTAATAATAACTGTGAAATTTTAAGCTAAGTTAAACAGTTGAATTTCGCGTTCAAAAGACGCGTCAATTATAGGGTATAAGTGACGTAATAAAACGTGTGTTTTTAAAATGTTATTTTTATAATTTTTTTTTTTTTTGATGTTTTGGACTGCGTCTGTTTAGCGTAGTGTAAAAATCAAGTTTTCGAATAATTTTGAAGAAAGATATCAGTCAGTATTTTATTCCCAACGTTACTTTGGTTTAAATGGTCAGTTTTGGTTTTAAATAAATTTGTATACGTTTTTCTAAGCTTTGCATAAATTCTTGCCATTCCATTTATTGTTTTCAAACTAAAATCAAATAAATAAAATGAAGTAAAAACTTAACATGGAAGTAACGTGTGAGACAAAAATCCAAGGAGAAATTTGTGCATGCCTAAATTGATACGATACATATCAACTCTTTCGTTCATCCTCTGATGTATACTTACCTTTATTTCTCCCCATATCAACGTATGCCTTAATTAAACCTTTTGTAAATCAAAACTGAATTGAATATGAGTTTGCCTTTCCTTTTCTCAGAAATAAAATCATGCATTGATAACTTCCCTTGTTTATTTCTTCAATCACGTATAAGCATTTATTCAAAGAGAAAACTGAAGCAAATCTCTCGGCCTTCCAGTAAATTCAAAAACTTATAATTTTTGCAAACTGAAAAAAAAAAAAAAAAAAAAGAACATAAAGTTACGTACAAACTTTATATCCAGGCTTATATCACGCAACTTTTCATTTTGTACGTTTCTTTTTAAAAAGTTTTGCATTAAGTCTGGCCAGTTTGTTTATTAAATCAAACATAGGAGAATCAAAGCATGCTGAAATCACGCATGCATATTTACATATTTTCAAACTTTATATGTTGTGTAACTGCCTAAATCTTATATCACGTAAACATATTTATAACTTTTGTAACTGAAAGCTTTAAATCTCTACAGCTTCCTCTTTTTCCCCTGTGTTTTTGCCTATGATCTAGTATGGTATCTGCGAACGTCCAAATACATTTGTAAACATATTTAATACAAATCAAAATTTATGTAAATATAAATGAATCATCACACACGTATTCATATTTATATATATAAAACTGATACTTTAAACCATTTAAGCTGCTTGCCCTTTTCTCCCCATTTGTCCATTTGATTCCGCCTCAAACAAATCCTTTTATCTGCAAATCATCAATCTAAAATCACGCCTACATTAAATAGTATAAGATTTTGAAATCAAAGCTTCTCATAAAAATTGCAGTTATCGCATGCATTAAATCTAGATTTCAATTGGCAGTTTTAAATCACGCATTCATACTTAACCTTGCCTATCTTTTCAACTTCTCAATTCCCATGTATATCTCTCTATTTCATCTTTATTATGCAATAAATAAATAAATAAATAAATAAATAAATAAATAAAATTTTCCGTTCCTAATCACACATATATACAAATCCAAGAGCACGGGGAAATTTTAAGTAACGCTCGTAATTTTGTTGTTTATTTTCCTCCACTAATCACGCAAGCTTTGTTTATATAAAGTAACGTGCATATCAACTCCTTTCTCCCATCTTCAATTTTCCAGTCACGCAAACCATTTCGTCCAAAATCAATGCATGTTTTAAATTCCATCAGCATTTATTTCTCCATAATCAAGCTGCCTCATCTTTTGCCTTTAATCACGCAGACTTGAAGGAATTCACAATGAAAAAAAAAGGCTGATACGTTATTCGCAAGCCTTGCCTATATATATCTTTCATTCCTCTACATCTCTTTTATTCTGCCTTTCTTCCTCTATAGCCATCAGGTATATTTTCTTTTCTTCTTCAGTCTTTTTTGTTTTTCCTTTCCTTCCAGTTTTTTTTTTTTCTTTTCACCCTTGTTTGCTCGGCCATTTCTCCCACCATGTGCCAGTAGGAATATAGATGCTAGCTTGAGTCTGCGTAGGTCTTAGAACTGTGTAATCTCTTGGAAAGGCATGTGTTTTGTGAAGGTTAGAAGATTTTATCTATACATTTTAAGGGATTGTCTGTTTTGAATTTGGAGAGGAGTAATGCCCATAATTATTTTGGTGATTGGAGATCTGTGATTAGTAGTCTAGGCAGGTCATATAAAAAGAAAAGAATTATATATAGAAAAACAGGGCAGTGAATATTTTCAGAGGGGAAGTCCTTTTTTTGTTTATCTATCATAATACTGGTTAGCATGAGTGTAAGTGAGTTGCCTGTTTTAGTTTATAATTTGGAGATTGTGGAAACCATTTGTGAAAAGATGAAGGGGTAGGATGTGCATGTTGTATCTCTGTGTATATGTTGGTGTCAGTACTCGTATGCATCAGTGGAATTTGCAGTAGAAAGTAAATATAAATAGTAGGTAGGCAAGAAAAACATGCAGGTAGGTTTCAGTAGATGATTCTTTATGTGTACTTGAGGTATCAATAGGAGTTGGACATGTTGAAAGAAGAATACATAAAAAGGCTTCAGTGTTGGTCAAGTAGAAGTGGCCTCAGTTTCGTTCGAAGCAATTATATGATTCCCGAAGAAATTCCCAGATTGTCTCGAAGCAGAGGCGTTCTTGACTCGAAGTCTGGCATGAAATTACTCGAAGCATATAAGGAGGTGACTCGAAGTAATTTGTAGCAGTCACGAAGCAGTGGTTTTCCTGTACAGATGCCTGGGAAGTTATATTTAAGAAAATTTATATTGTCTAGAAATGTTTTAAAGTTAAGTTTAAAACTTAAAATGAAACTGAAATGCTTCAGATCTGCCTGGGAAGTTTTGAATCTAAGGAAATCTATCTGTAAAGTGATGTTTTAGAACTAAACCTAAAACGTAAGATTAAAACTGAATACAAGAGTTAAATATATGAATGAAGTAATATATATATGGATGAAGTATGTGGTATTGTATGGGTTGGTTTGAGCGTGCATATACACGTATCAGTTGATCGGCCTGGGAAGTGTACTGGAAAATTTGAAATGTGGAGTTCGAACATCTTGGTATATAAAGCCACTTTGACATGTTTTGATGCCACGGTGCATGCTTAGCCATGCTGTATTGATGAAGAGGATACCCTGTGACAGTTCGAGCCTGGAAAGGAAAAAGAGATGAAACAAATTTTGCAAGTATATAGGTTAAACTGGAATTTTAGTAAATAAGAGAAAAGAAAACTGGGGAGGTAGGCTACACATATATGTGCAATGTGCATGAGAAAACTAGGCAGTGGAGTGATGCACGTGCGTGCACGTATCCGTGTCACCGTACATGGAGAAAGAAAAATTTATGTGTACGGGTGTTCGTAGTTAACATCTTGCCGTAATTGTTTAGGGAAAATTTTCGTCGTAAATTTTGTGTGTTAGCATGGGGCACATATTTTGGGTATATTTAGGTCACATTATACGGTGGAGTGGTCGAGCAAGTCAAAACAATTTCCGTTCTATTTTAATCCTTTCTTGACCATACATTCTAAAGTCGCGTTTCAAAATATTTGAATTTGTTCTAGATTTGAATCTAGGCGACATCAGAAGAAATTTGATCGTTATTTTCTGTCGGTCTTTACCGGTGAATCGTCGTTTTGAATTCAAATTTTCTGCAACTTTCAGGTGAGTATTTCTCACCAGACATACGTATTTATATTTCGTAAATTATTGCAAGTGTATGTGTAAAATTTTATGTCACTATTATCTGTCTGTAGTGTAATATAAAATGATGAACCCCATTTAAATTGACACCTCATCAGTTATTATCTGTTGTATTATATCTGCAGTTATATTATGTTATTGTTTATTTACTGCTTAAATCACACTGCAAGTTCCCTGTTATACGTAGATTGTTATGGGCTGAAATGATAGGCCTAAATGATTATTATTGTTAAATTATACTGTTAACTGTTAAACTGTTAAACTTGGGATTGCGGGTTTGAAATGATAGGACCCGGGATATTTGTAAACTACGGATTGAAATGATATAAATCCGTACCACTTGACCTAGGCTAGAAAACTATATACAGGCCCGTGGTCCTTATAATATTTTCTGAAATATTTAAAATTATTTTGGAAGTTAAAAATTTGATTTATATCTTTAAAGGAATTTATATTGATTTTTAATAAGTTATAAATAAAGAAATAAATAAATATTTGAATAAATTTATGGAATATAACTTATTTGGTAAATCGGGATTTTGAAAGAATAAGATTTCAGTTAATAAATGAATAAATAAATAGGTTATATTTGGAAATATTTAGCAAGTTAAACAATCTATTACAGCATTTAAATGCTGTCTTATGAAATTGGACTAGTTTTACCCATAACTTTAGGTAGCATTTCCTAAGTGCTATGGAATCTAGAATTTGATTGCTCTAAAATTTATGGAATTTGATAAATTTTATTTTACCTTAAGTTTTGGAAAAACTTAAGACATAATATTTATAACTGTATTTTCCTAAATAAATTAAAGATAAATATTCTGGTATTAAGTAAATTTTGGGAAAAATTTAATGGTTAAAATTTGGAGTTTTATTTATGGAAATTATGGGAATATTCAAGACTAAAAATATAAAACATTGATTTGTGAAAGAATAAAACCCAAACTAAGTTTTGAATAGTAAATACTCCAATTGGATATATATAAAAATTGAAATGGTTTTGGGAACATAAAGGGATATTTAAATTATGGTTAAACTTTAAATAAAGAAATATATTTGTGAAGCTATGTAAATTATCTTCTTTACAAAGTAACCATAAAGTTAACCCATTTATATATATACCGTTGAATGTCCAAACCATTGTGTTTGGGAGTTATGGATTTAAGTAAAGTTTCCAAAACATTATCCTTTGAAGATATAATTCAAATATTTGGTCTCCAGATATTATAAACAGTATGGTTTTGGAAAGAATTATATTTGAATATAACGATATCCTATTGTTTTGGGTTTTAAAATGATATCGTATCTATAGTTTTGAAATGGAAATGTTTATTCTGATTTAAAGTATAAACTGTTTTTAAATAACCACGGGTTATAATAACGAAGGGTTGGCAAAGAGACCGGGATCGGATATGGACATACTCTCTGTCGATACCGAAAACCACTTTGACTAACCGTGTACGCGGTGGAGATTCCAGAATGAAGTAGGTTGGTGGTGACGGTTTCTTGAAAGGTATATACGTGGACCCGACTCCCGTGAGTTGGCATAAGGTGGCTAAAACAGGAGCGATTCTCGGATTAATGAGGTAGCTCCTCTGATCGAACGCACTTCTTCGTATACCATTCTATTGCTTATGTGATTGTTTGGGTGCACCCTTTGATTTGGGAGTGTTGTTCGAGGTGGGCGGTTGCTGCGGCTTCGCGTTACCACCGGTCCGGATAGCAATTGGTATATCTACCCTGGCATTGCCTAGTTGTGCCGTGTCACCTACCATATCGAGCCTTGTACGAGTTTGGTTTTCTCCCGTAGCCCGTGTGGTATCCTCTAGTTGCTTCCCGAGTAGGAGGAGCTATGATATTGGATGGACTACTGGGACTATTACGTGTTAAGGGCTATATGGGTAACCCCTTAATGCTAGGAAATAAGTATGTTTACTTTATAAATAGACACTATTATAATAGCGCAATATACTACATAGTAAATAGTTTAACGGATCCTTAGAGGATGGGCGGTCCCAGGCATCCTTTGAGTTACTTGCTATATATTACAGTACACTTGATTTAGCTTACATTATATAAGTATGTATGTCCTGACTCGAGTGTTTTGTTTTATTGTACGCTCGGGTCAGCCTGAGTTGCAGCTTCAGTTTCTTCTCCGTAGCTAGGACACTCAGTAGATCATTCGTGCTATTGGAAGTTGTTTCAGCCTTTATCCTTTCTGGAATTCAAGACTTTGAAGACTCTCTATCTGTGTATGTTAAAATTTGTATTGAGGATTATAGACAATGTAAGTTCTGTTTTGTAAAGATGTATCAGTGGCTTCATGAACCACTAAATTTTTAATTTCCGCTGCGAGATTCTGATATCTGTGTATGTGATTCTGCGATTTATTTATTGTATATTCCGAGTTTTGCCAAATTTATTCTACAATCTATTATTTTGAACTATTCCAGCTCGACATGTTCTATTATTGTCGAATTCGAATGGTACAAAATAGTGGGTCGTTACATATTGAATGTCTTCTTGTTCTTCAGGGAAACAACACAAGACCTTTTCATTGTAATGGGGGCTTTGTATTCTGCATGTTTATTTCTTGGAGTGAACAACTCTTCCTCGGTACAACCAATAATATCTATCGAAAGAACTATCTTCTACAGAGAGAAAGCAACAAGGATGTACTCTCCGCTACCATACGCAGTGTCACAGGTTACTAGCTAAATGATCAGTGTAACATTTCACTGGTTTATTAATGTACACTGATATGGCAACATACAATTATTTTTACAGGGTATTGTGGAGATACCGTATATTGCAGTGCAAACACTCATATTTGGCATTATAACATACTTCATGATCAATTATGAGAGGTCGTTAGGGAAGTTCTTGTTTTATCTATTGTTCATGTTCCTCACATTCCTGTATTTTACGTTTTATGGCATGATGGCTGTTGGTTTGACTCCTACCCAGCATTTAGCAGCAGTCATTTCATTTGCGTTTTACTCGTTGTGTAATCTGCTTTCTGGATTTCTTGTCCCCAAGCCCGTAAGTAACTTGCAAAAAAGGCTCTGTTCAATTTTACGATATACGCATACAGCATGAAGCTATGCATTTTACATATTATTGATATTTTTACAGAGAATTCCTGTGTGGTGGCTATGGTCTTATTACCTGTGCCCAGTGTCATGGACATTAAGGGGCATCATTACATCACAACTTGGAGATGTTGAAAGTGAGTTAGTAGGGAATGGATTTAGAGGAACAGTGAAAGAGTATCTTGAACAGGAGCTTGGATTTGAGTCTGGAATGATAGAAATAACTGCGCTTGTCCTATTTGGTTTTGCGTTCTTCTTCTTTACTATATATGCTTTGTCTACCAAGTTCCTCAATTTTCAAAGGCGGTGATATTACTCATTGTATTAGGCATTTCTAAGTAGTAGCCAGCTTGTTTTTTTTCTTCCTATCCGATATGAACATTTATGTTTTTATGTGACTATGAGTATTTCAACATTATTAAAGACTCTCTAGGGTAACATTCAATGGATTTTTCTATTACAAAATAGATTATCATTCCAATGAGTATTTTGCTTTTGATCTTTTTTTCTTTTCTCCATCGTTACTAGTCATTTGTTAACTGTTTTATACGCAAAGAGAACAATGGGGATTATATTTACATCTTTTGAGGAACATTTTGCCTTGTATTTGTTAATTAACTCCGCTTTTGATTAAACTTCAGTCCTTCTACGGTCACAATCACATATAGGCTTTGCATCAAAGTTAACGTCCAATGATATTAGTCTCAACTTCTATGACAACCTTTATACCACAAACTTTAATTTCAGTGCATTTATTTAGAAATCTTAATTTTGATCATTAGAGGTACACTGTCGACTGAGCTTTGAGATCAATAACCTCATCCCATTAAGCTGTGTCAATCAACACCAAAATTGGCATATTAGGTCTTCATTTGGCGATGCTTCAATTTTTGATATTTAAACTAAATTGTTCTGTAGATGTGAAGTAAGGCTAATGTTTTAAGGAATAACTTTTTTTGTAAAAACATGAGAACGTTTCCACCAAAATATATATTAAATTTTTTCTAAAAGAAAACTTAGTTACGTGCTTATTGCCAAATCATTCCGGTAATTTGTACATAAATTACAATTTCGGGTTCAAATAATAATAATAATAAGAAGGAAAGTTTGCACAGTCTACAAAAATCAACAAGTTTGTCTATCAAAAATTGTAGCGAGAAATTCTCTAGGGCAAATTTGTTTTAATCTCCTCAATTACATTCAAATCTCCTCCATAATTCTTAAATCAAACTTTTTTATTACTATTCTACAAAGAACTACATACGGTAAGTTGAGATAATTACACTCTGTTTCGAATCTCATTAATCCACTCGAGATCTCATTTTCAAACTTGAGGGTAATAAGATTTAGCAAAACAAGACATTAAAATTTTTAATATTATTTGACACTCTTCTCGTCCAAAATAGTGTCATTTGAGATGAGATCAGACCTAGTTCTACATTATGAGTTACCCTAGACGAGTACAATTTTATCGCCTTTTAAATGAAAATAAATAATAACATTAAAAGATTGTAAAATATTTTCCATTACAAGAAGCTCTTAAATAATAGAAAAAACGAATATGTAAACAAGTTGCAGTATATTTAAAAAATCAAACCATCCAACAAAACAGTTTCTTCTCCAATTTTCAGAAGCAAACTCTCCGATTACATCATCGTATTTTAAACCATCCAAATTCATAAGAGAATTTTGATTTCAAAATCTAACTCAATGTTCATCATTTTTATACTTTGTACTATTTCCTATACGTTAACCATTTAATGAACTTAAAAAAAACGTTAGATTACATTCAATTTTGATTCATTAAATCATAACGGCAAAGTTTACGATTGGATTTGAGCACAAACAATTGAAAAGCATTCTTATAAATTTTTATTAACTTCAGGATCAGTTCTCATTTATCAACTTTTAGAGCATACATAATCAAATTGTAAATTTTAATAGTTATACTCGATCAACAAATAGAAGGACAAATATGTACTGTGTGCGGCTAAGGGCGCCACCACTCTGGTTAAGGGCGTCCCAGTTGACAGTTGGCTGCTGGAAGCACCTAGCTACGACAGCGTTCAACCGCTGTAGATGCCACATACTATGGTTGAACGCCATTGTGGCTAGATGCGACCGACATCCAACTGCCGACCGCGGGCCCCTAGGTAAAATGGCTATGCCCTTGTCATCACAGTATGTGTTTATTCAAGTAATTACCTAAAAGAAAAAAGCAACCATTAACATTTGAAGATAACATAATCAAACTGTAAAGTTTACTAGTTCTACATTTATTTGAAAACATTAATAATAAGCATTCAATGTAATTGTCTATTTACTCATATAGATAAAAATGAGCACAAATAACCAAGCAATAACCTCAAAAGTGGCCACAAATACTCTGACCAATATTATTCAAATCTCGATTTTTCTAATTGAGAACGATGTCATTAAACAAAAATTCAAGTCTAAAGCCAATCGTTCAACATTCAAGTAGTAAAACAAATTAACTTCATAAATCAAAACACAAACAATTAATTTAAATTATTTCAGATATCGAAAATACCTTATTTTCCAATCACTCAACCACCAGACTCAGCAAAGCACAAACTAGCTCAAAGGAGAGGAGTTGTAGAGTTGCAAAGGGGATAGAAAAGCATGGTAATGACATCCGATTTGGGTGGCGCTCAGCTCAATGGCGGTGGAAGATAAACGCGGTGTGGTGGTGGTGAAGGGTGTATCAACATAAATTGGTTTTCTATTATACGAGCGTTACGGCACACACTTTGCGCGTGATGATGGCATGTGCTTTGCACGTGAATTGTTCTTCTACAATTTATATATGATGAACGTATTCAGGAGAAAACGGTTTGCAAAAATATCTAGCAATGTTTTTACGTTGAAATTATGTGTAGTTAATTTAAATTTTTATTTCTAAGTTGCAACATTTAATTTTTTTGTTAGTTTGAATTTTATTTATATTATTAATTAATTAATAAACGACGAATTTGTAAATGATATTCATTTTTTAAATAATATTTATTTTCTAGATAATATCCTTAAGCGTAGAGGGATAGTCCGAATTTGCAAAGAAATTTAATTATTTTAACTTAGTTTGAATAGTTCCAGTTTAGCTCACACGAGTCTTCAGCACTCACACGGGTCTTCAGCACTTGAACAAAACACGAATCGCAAATTGGATTCCATCATCTCTAATAGATTATGAATTACTATATGGGTTCGAACATCTCGAATAGATCTCTAATCTTCACATAGATTCTCCTTTGCAGCCGCTTTTAAAACATAGAGCCTATATACTGGTTTGAAGTGGTATTTAGTAAGTAAAACACTTACCAATTCCGGACTCTTCAAAATCAATCGATGATCAGGCTAACTCAATTCCTGTTCTCTCAGAAGCAAGTGAAAGCTAGAGACATTTGTACCAATGCTCCTTTTCGAGAATTTCATTGATATGAAACCACGAAGCCTTTCAATACTTCTGAAGTCATATTAGGTCAAGTTCGATAGCTGACTAATCGGCTATCTAGTCAAAAATAATTGCTTATACAAGGAAACATTCGTATACTCAACTCATTTCCAACATTCTAACTTAACTATACCTCGTCCAAAAGTGAAGTCGTATAAGTTAGAACAATGGTTACGTCAAAGTCTTACTTAGACAGTTCATTCTTGAATCTCACATATAAATAAGTCTGCCTCATCGGCTTTTGGTGTTAAGTAGAGCATCAATGATTTCCATAAGCAAATAAGTAATTAATACGATTAACATGTGTCCGACATTCTAACTATTCCTCGATCAAGTGGGAAGCCGGTAGATTAGAGCTTCATTGCTCATATCCCTACTCGAATATTAATTTTAATTCTTATAAATAGATAAGCCTACTTCGTCGACTTTTAGTCTTAAGCATAGTTAATTACCTTTCAAACAAGTAATTAAAGAATTAAACTTTTGGCCATTAAGAAATTTCGAACCCCTTTCTAAACCTTCTTTAATACTTTTATAAATGATATATATTTATATATATATGCATCGTAATTTATTTATAAAATTAGATATTAAATAAACCATTTTTAGAAGATATTTATTACATAAAATATAAAACAGTCAACATATTTTCTAAAAGCTATGTACATATAAAAATGCTTGTAAAATACTTTATAATATTTATAATAGGTTTTAAAACATTTTCTTCAAATATTACATGAAAATAACAACTTTATGATTAGCTTAAAAATTTGGAAAAACAAATTTTCATTATAAAACCATGTTCATTAAAAATTCACAACTAATTCTTATAAATTCATAAACACCTCAAAGCACTTTTGAAATTCTCTAATATGAGTTAATAAACACTTGTGAAAAAAATGAAATAAAATACTCAACCTTTAAAGTTCAAAAATGAAGGCTAAAAGGGGCAGTTTTGCATAAGTGAAATGTTGTCGTTTTTCGAGATGTTACTAAACCTTTTACTATCCATACTTTTTATGGTGACAAACATACATATAAAAAATTAAATATAGCGGGAAATTCCTAGGGATCTCTCTATAAACTTTCATACAAATAGCTAAAAACAAGGCAATTCCTAAGTGCATCCACAACGATTATCGCTATAAGTATACTTTCAAATCTAAGTCTGATTTAAACCAAAGTCTATCTATAGCCTATGTGCTTTGTTTTAAAGTCTTGTCATGAGTCATACAAATCCTTTTAAGTCCATTCCAAATCCACACACATGAATCACATAAAATAAGAATTAAAACCAGTATTTTAACATATGTCCACATTAATCCCAGTAACTTAGATACTATCATAACTAACATATATATGTTGTATTTTCATTCAAAGTGGTGTATTAGCTTACTTTTAACCAAACAAACAATCAAGATCCAAGCATCCAAGTCCAACCTCACTTTGCAACCACCTTCTTCCTTCTCCTTCCTTGTTTTGCAATTGTTTCTAGGTTGTTTCTAGCCTTTTTTTCTCATAGCCAAAGGTGATGGGTGAGTATGGCATCGCTTCTTCAAGATCTAACTTGGTAGATGGTGTTGTAATATTGCCTCAAGCTCCACTCTAAATTTGAGTTGATTTGGATGAGATTTGCAATTATTTTCTTTTAGAAATTTAAGAAGAAGAAAACATGAAAGTAAGCTTGTTTTAGCTTTTGTAAACTTGTGAATATTATACAAGGGTACGCCTCTCCTTACATTGGCTTAAGAACGATGCTCTTTAGTCTTGTTTTCACCCTTCTTTCATATCGTGGAAGGCTCACCACCACCATTTCTCATTTACATCACTTTCTTTAGCAAATTTACGCTTATACCCTTAACATGATAATATCTCTTATCAACTAGGAAGCTTCTAGAACCTTTTCATTGCTTTATGAGGAAAAGCATGTTAATTAGTTGCTATTGTGTTCATTTAATCATTAGACAAGTGAAAAAGAGTTCGAACAACTTGACAAGCACCATTATTTAAGTGGTTAAGTGATTCGACTTTGGTGCGAGAGGGCACAAGTTCGAAACTTGCGTAACGTGATTCAAACATATATTGACATGTGATTTGTGTTATGTTGTCCTCATGACATGTTGTATCTAAGTATCATCTCAAAAAAAATTGAACTTATATAGATCAAAAAGCTGTTTATCGATAAACCTATTTTTGATCACGTTATCGATTTTTCTTCGAAAAATATATTTTTTGTAAACAATTTTCAAAAAACAAGTTTATTATCATTGTTCATTAATTAAATGATGTTCAACAAGGTTATAAAATCATATTTATAACTCTTAATTATATTTTAAATCGTTTCAATATTCGAAGATGAAGTGTTCGAACTTCAGGGTCGCTACAACATGTAGGATTGAGCTTAGTTCTCGCTTTTATTCTATTTTATTGTTAATTTATTTCATTACGGACTTTAGTCTTCAGGATTGGGGGGTTTTTTAATTTATTTTATTGTATGGATGGTTTTTGCTACATATTAGGCTTGTCGACAACATCATTTTCGAAGTATAGAGAAAAAATGTAGTACTCCCCTCCTCGAATAGAGAAACACTTTTCTTTTCAAAAAAAGCTTTCATTACCGTTTCTAGATTATCACTCTTTCTCTTATTATATGTATCTTATTTTTTGCATCGTATGGATCACAATCATTATTTCAATGCGTATAATTAGTCTGCATTGTTTTTAAATTGGAACTTGAATGTTCAATAGGGAACTGAAGGATACTAAAGCCCGAGGATACTGACGCCTGAAAAGCACTCTCGAGCCATCTTGGATGATGTTAGTGGTGTAGTCAAACCTGGAAGATAAGTTGTATTACTATTTTTATTGTAATGTAATTAATACTCCTTTTTATGGTACTGTAATTAATAATTTTATTCCTATATGCATTTACGTCTTCACATGCATGGCACTCCCATGCATGACCCTTATTCTTTGTTCCTTAATTGGAACTTTGAATACTAATTTTCATTGCGTATTAATCGCATCTTTCCATTGTTATAGTAATAAGCTAGAACTTTTTAGGAAATCTCAAATACGCAGCAGATTAGCTAAGCTGAGTCGGCTGACCCACCAAAATAAGGTTATCTCATTATGGGAAACCAAGTCCATGTGCATAAAATTTATTGTTCACTATAGTTTTGTGTTGTGATCTTGGAGTATTACTGGATTGTTTGGTCATACATTGATTTCTCTATTCCCAAATTATGTGTCCTTGCATGTTCAATTAAATTTCTAACACCCATTAAATGAAGGCGATTGACTTGTGGTACACAATTTGAGGACGATAGATCCATATTTTCCAAGTCACAAGCCTTGAAAAAAAAATTAATTCATTGTTTCTTCAAATATTTGAAAAGAGCCAAAGAATCCTAGAAAATGGATAGCTAATACAAACATATAGCAAAATAATTTGGTCTAGAAATTGACTGTAAATCAGATTTGGTTAGGTTGAAATACATAATAACGTACATACATAATTATATATGGTATCATACTTGTATTAATCAGACCCATGCATACCATATATAAAAGTCAACAAACCATGTACCTATTTGTTATTTCTCTCACTGTTATCGATGTTATTCTAGGTCACTATATCAGTGTCTGAATTAGCACTTTATTTCGTTGCCTTTTTATGCCAAAAATAGAAAAAATCAACAAATGAGAAAATGAATAAAAACATATAATAAAAATAAACCCTACTATTTATATTTGTATATATGTGGCATGCATTTTGTAGATTTGCATCAGAAGATTAAAAGCTGTCGATGCCACTATACTAAGAAGGAATTAATGCAAACGAACCCGTTTACCCATTTGATCTTTTTGTTATATTATCCCTAATTATCATTTAATTGCAGAATGACTCTCCTCTTGGGACCTCCTGGTTCTGGAAAGTTCACATTTCTTTTCGCACTTGCGGGTAAACCTGACTCGAATTTGAAGGCAATGTTTTTTTACAAGAGTCATATGCATTGAAGACATGCCGTTCGATCATAATATAGACAATTTAAGGGTTCAATTATGTTAAATGTACATCTACTTCAGCGATAGATTATTGTGTAAACTGAGTGGTTACTAAATTGTTATAAATTGTACGAACGATATTTGAGATGGAAATATAACCCTAAGAGCATCTCCAACAATTATGGGTGTGGAAATACGTTTTTCCACACTCCGAAATGTTGAAGGCCTCATTTCTCAAACAGAAATGAAGCTAGACGCTCGAATTTTTTAGACGTTGGGGGAAAAGTAAAGGTGCATGTTAAACAGGCGCTTGAGAGTCAGACGCCTCTGTTGAGTTTCGGCATTTCCGCGTACCGTACGCGTTCGCTTCACCGTATCTATCGGAGTCAACGGTCGAAGTCTCCCATGCCGGCGTCCCGATTGAACATCCCTCCATCGAGCATATAATCTGGTCTTGGCAACACATTGTAATAAAAGGAATCCCTAATGTTACATGCCACCAATCCCATATATATACCACGATTATTCTGAATATTCCGCGATGTGGGACTTTAACCATTCAATCCACGCACCCACTCCATTTACAATGCGAGCAACACCTAACAATCTCCACCTTGGCGAGCATTGCTCAAGTCACCTTGGAGTTATACCGAGTCCTCTTCGCAGTGGAGTCAAGCTGCTACCCTGAGTTCTCATAAGCAGGACGGAGCGACCGATTTAACCATATCTCCACCTTGACGAGCATCCCATGCTCAAGTCCCTTAGGAGCCATGCTTCGGTCACGCTGCATCATACCGGTCCCCTCGAACCATGGAGCTCTGATACCATGTTGAGTTTCGGCATTCCCGCGTACCGTACGCGTTCGCTTCACCGTATCTATCGGAGTCAACGGTCGAAGTCTCCCATGCCGGCGTCCCGATTGAACATCCCTCCATCGCCTCCATCGAGCATATAATCTGGTCTTGGCAACACATTGTAACAAAAGGAATCCCTAATGTTATGTCACCAATCCCATATATATACCACGATTATTCTGAATATTCCGCGATGTGGGACTTTAACCATTCAATCCACGCACCCACTCCATTTACAATGCGAGCCACACCTAACAGCCTCTTTATTAATAAGGCAATAATGAGGCGCATGTTCAACAGACGCCCCAACCAATCCAATATCCCCACACTTCCCCATCCCCCCGCTTTCCGCACAATCCAGATTTTCAGCCTCTATTGAAACCGAGGGCAGATATTCAATTTTTAGATCTTTACCCAACAGTTGGAGTAGCTCGAAGGGTGATCTGGTGGTTACATGCTAAATTAAAAATATGAGGCTGTGTTGGGTTTGATCATAGTGATAATATACACACAATCTGAATTTATGTTATAGGCAGAAATACATTCCTCAGATCTAATCATGAGTCTTTCTTTAAATTTAAGACGGAGACATAATTAGTTTGAGATACATGTTGGTTTAGTCATGTCCTTGATTTTAGTTAAGAATAATAGGAAATTTGAATTCAAATTTACATTATAAACAATGTCTATGATTGCCATTTGCATTGTTGCATTGCCAAAACCTTTATATGGAATAAAGAAAAAGAAATATATGGAACTTAAACGGTCGTTACTCGAATTGTTTTTCACATATAATCAAAGCTACAACTTCCCACCTTATTTTCCTGTGAGGTTACTGGAGAAGTGAAGTATAATAGGAAGTCTCTTAATGAATTTTGTATACAACGGACATCTGCATACATTAGTCAGACAGAAAATCGTATTGGAGAGTTAACTGTTAGCGAAACTTTAGATTTCGCTGCAAGATGTCAGGGTGCAAATGAAAATTTTGCTGGTAAATTTTAACATAAATATTTCTGTCTGCTATTTATCTGATTTTTTTTACCATTAGTGTCTATCTTGCTATGATGACAAAAACTAAGCAAATACTATTATCTGCTGCATGTACAAAGAGTATTTGAAAGAACTCCCCAAGCTCGAGAAAGAGAGAAACATACGGCCTAGTCCAGATATTGATACATTTATGAAGGTACTAATTTCATCCTTTGTTATGTCTTATTTTGATTAATTTCACCACAATAAACTGCATCAGAATCAATGACATATTTAACTAAGCTTTTCAAAATGGGATTCAAATTGTAAACTGCAAATTTCAAACTTTTTACCGAATTAGGAATTAAACAGTAAAACTTATATCAATGGATTGATATTTTAATACTTGTATGGAGGAAATTATGCTCTATGTAGATGATTAGAATGACATTTGAGAATCTAACATTTTCTTCTTTCCATAATAATGGTTTATACATTGATTATGATGCAGCAATGCTTTAAATTCTGCATCTAAAGTAAAACTTATTTTTTTCCTGCTGTTCCAACTTTATATTGTTTAGATTGTAGATTCAATTAAATAAACTTGGCATATCTTTTACTCAGCATGAGCTGAATGGTTTTTGTCGACCAGGGTTATAGTTCAATTTTAAATTGGAATTTGACAGTCAAAACGTAATTGAAAAGACTCGAATTGAAGTGGGATTTTGTATGATTCTAAGATGATTGACTGCAGTTAATTTAGTAACTATGATTGTATAGGCGACTTCAGTTGCAGGTAGAAAACACAGCCTGACAACAGATCATGTTATCAAGGTACTCGGCCTTGATGTTTGTGCCGATACACTAGTTGGCAGTGATATGGTCAGGGGTGTCTCTGGTGGTCAGAAAAAACGAGTAACAACAGGTTTAGAGTCATACATTTTGCGTGGCCTTTTTCTATGTTTGATATGATGCCTAAATCCAAATTTTAACACCAATAGAAATACACGTGCAGGAGAAATGATTGTTGGACCAAGAAAGACGCTTTTTATGGATGGGATATCAACTGGCCTTGATAGTTCAACAACATATCAAATTGTCAAGTGCATGCAGAATTTTGTTCATCAAATGGAAGCTACAGTTCTCATCTCCCTGCCGCAACCCGCTCCTGAAACATTTGAGTTATTTGATGACATTATAGCACTATCAGATAGAAAGATTATTTATCAGGGTCCAAGAGAATATGTTGTTCAGTTTTTCGAATCATTAGGTTTCTCATTGCCAGCTCGAAAAGGTGTTGCTGATTTTCTCCAAGAGGTAATAAAAAATTCAAAAATTGATTCGATTTCCAATTTGCATAATTACACGTCTCAACTACGTGTGTAATTATTCTTTGCATGTATGCACAGGTTACATCAAAAAAGGATCAAGCGCAATACTGGTCCAATGATTCAAAACCATATGAGTTTGTTCCTGTCTCAAAATTTGCTGGAGCCTTTTAACAGTCTGAGTATGGAAGAGCTGTTGTTTCAAGTCTGTCTAGTAAACCAAATGAACAAAAGAAGTCACCTCTTACGGAAACAAAGTTTGCTTTATCCAATTCAGGTCTTTTACAGGCATGTTTCTCTAGAGAGCTTCTTCTCATAAAGAGACACCGCTTTCTCTACATTTTCCGAACGTGTCAGGTTCGTGACTCCGTCTTAACATCGGAATATACCACAATGGTCCGGTCTAATTTCAGGGACTCATTTCTCTGTTATAACCAGTATTTTATGTAAAAATTTCTCATTTTTAATTGAAACTATTTTCTTTTGGGTAGGTGGCATTTGTTGGAATAATCACATGCACAATGTTTCCTCGCTCAAGATTGCAACCGCTGAACGAGATAAATGGAAATTTGTATCTGAACTGCTTGTTTTACGGACTGGTCCATATGATGTTTAATGGATTTTCTGAGCTACCAATAACTATATCTCACCTTCCTGTGTTCTATAGGCAGAGAAATAATTATTTTCATCCTGCTTGGGCATTTGCTGTACCCAGTTATATTTTACGTGTTCCATATTCTGTAATTGAAGCTATAGTTTGGTCTTGTGTGGTATACTACTCTGTGGGGTTTTCGCCTGCTCCTGGGAGGTACATATATACACGCGCACTTGTATATATCTAGCAATATTTTTAGAAAATTAATATTGTATTTTGTTTGCGTCAAAATTGGTCACAAACACCCAATACCGTGAAAGCACCCGTTTATCAACACAGATCAGCAATAACAAACACAGAATTCAGATCTAAGAGATAGTAAATGCAGCAAATCATAGATAACAGTAAACAACACAGGATTTATAGTGGTTCGGCGTTCGTGCCTACGTCCACTTTGAAGGTTTCTTTCTTTATTGATTCACTTGATGATTTTCAATCGATTACAGCAGATTACAGCAAGTTGTAGCTTTCACACTTGATTACAATGATGTTGGAAGGACCTAGGATTGAATCTGGCAGAATTTAGGCTTGTTCTCTCTCTTCCAAATCTCCAACCCCTTTTCTGAATGATCAGGGGCTCTATTTATAGGCGTGGAAGGATGAAATCCAGCCCAAAACCTGGGGAGGCCGCTTGGCACGTGAGGGGGGGCCCATAGGCCCGCGTTCTCGAGATCCGTGCTCAGTTTGGGATCGATTCGAAGTGAAGTTCGAATCGATCAAAAATGCATCCAATCGAGGCGAAATTTGGTGTGGACATTCTTCAGTGTGTAGTCAAGCTCCTGTGAAAATTTCATGGCATTTGGATCAAGGGATTGAGAGATATGATCGATTCAAGATTGGATCTTCGGCATGCTGGTTAGTTCGAATCGATCCTATGGGTTCGAATCCATATGGTTCGAACCCATAGGTTCGAATCCATATGGTTCGAACCCATAGGTTCGAATCGATCCTTTAGCATGCGGAGGCGGCGACACGGTGCTCTCTTGTGTGGGTTCGAAGTTACTATTGTAGGATGGACTATGGATTCGAGGCAAGGTCACAGGATAGATTCGAGGCAAGGTCGGCCGATGGAGTCGAAGGTGATGGAGTCGAAGTTGATGGAGTCGAAGGCAATGGAGTCGAAGTTGATGGAGTCGAAGGTGATGGAGTCGAAGGTGATGGAGTCGAAGGCAATGGAGTCGAAGTTGATGGAGTCGAAGGCAATGGAGTCGAAGTTGATGGAGTCGAAGGTGATGGTGATGGAGTCGAAGCAGGCACTGGCTGGTGGATTCGAATATGGCAAGTAGCAAGCAGATGGGTTCGAAGCAAGGACGCTGGATGGTTTCGAGGTAGATGGGTTCGAAAGTGATGGTTTCGAAGTAACCCAACGTGATGGGTTCGAACCAGACAATGACTATCTTTCTTAAACTGAATCCATCATATCTTGAGCATACGAACTCGGATTGACTTGAAACTTGAAATGGCAACTCCTACGACCTTTCTTGTCATGTCCTATCAATTGTGGCTTGATCCGGACTCGGACAAAATTTATCGATATCCATAGCGAAGTGAAGTACGACCAATCTCTGAGGTGAACTGTCTTTTGTTTTTGACCAATCTTTTGGTATCACGGCTTTGCCAAAAAGCAGGATAACATTTTGCCCCCCAAAACATGCCTTGTGGTAGGAAGGTGTGTTTTGTAATGCCTTGAGTTGGATGCTCGTATCCTATCATCAACCTGCAAAGAACTTGATAGTTTCATATGGTCTCAAATGACGATCGTTCGGGATCGAGCTATTTGGAATGAAGCGCGGCCGTTCATGGTCAAGCGCCTAACTTCAAATGACGATCGTTCGTGATCGAGTTATTTGAGGTGAAGTGCGACCGTGCGCGGTCAAGCGCGTAAAATCCATGTGTCGATCGTTCGGGATCGAGTCATCCTTGGTGAAATGTGACCGTTCAAGGTCAAGCGCTCAACTTCAAATGACGATCGTTCAGGATCGAGTCATTCGAGGTAAAGTGCGACAGTGCGCGGTCAAGTGGGGGTCCTCAAATGACGATCGTTCGCGATCGAGCCATTTGAGGTAAGGTGTAACAGTCAACGATCAGGTGGCGGACCTCAAATGACGACCGTTTGCGATCGAGTCATTCGAGGTAAGGTGAGTTGTGCCATTTGAGGCGAGTTGTAATCGTTCGCGATCGTGTGCCGTTCGAGGCGGGTTTGTGACTGTTCGAAGTCGGGTGTTCATAATAAGTGGATCTTGACCGTTCGCGGTCGGTGCCGTTCGAGGCGAGTGGTGATCGTTCGCGATCAACTGTCATATAAGTGAATCGAGACCGTTCGCGGCCGGATGCCGTTCAAGGCGATTTGTGATCGTTCGCGATCGTATGCCGTTCGAGGCTGACTGTGATCGTTCGCGATCGTTTGTCGTTCGAGGCGAATTATGCGTGCCCGGGGGGGACTTAGTATTATCGATGCCGGAGTTCATGTCCGGGGGAGTTTCTGGATCGAAGACTCTGGCGGTTCATCGCCACACAGAAGGTGCTCGCGGACCGTTCGCGATCCAACGGGCATGAAAATAAACTTTTTCACGGAATTGCAAATATCAAAGCAGTGATTATACGAACCTTACAACAGGAATGTTCATACAAACAGAATCAAAATGTTCAAATCAAAATCGAAGCAAAAAAGCAAAGCAGGGATGTCAAAGTGTAAACTCTAACTATGTTGTGGTCAGTAGCCATTCAGAGCAGGCCTATGGATCGTGCGCGATCGCTTAGATGTGTAAATGATTTAACCGCATTAGTGAGAGGTTTACAACTCGTTCATCGTTATTTCAGTCAATCAATTGATAATCAGACGTTGTCCCGACTCAGGGCCACCTCTAGTTGAGGTAGACGGTGGGCGCTCTGGCTCCACAGTTGGAGTCCGTTTCCTCACATATTGAAGAAGCATACCGTTCCTGATATGCCATTCCACCTCGTCCTTCAGATGCCTGCAATCATTAGTGTTATGACCATTCAGCTCGTGAAATATACAATACTTATCTGATTTCCTTTCGTCGGAGGTTGGGTCCCTTCGCATTGGTCTACGATACGGGATCTATTCTTTGGTATCCTGATAGATTCGCTCTAAATTCTCGTTCAGCTCTGAGTATGTGGTAAATCTCGGTTCCCTTCGTGGTCGCGTCGACCTGTTAAAACCACTTTCAGCCTTTCGCTTCTCCTTGCTAGTTTCTGTAGTTTTCTCAAGAGGATTTCCACCTTTGACCGCGTAAACATTGAGCTCATCTCCTTCTTCTCTTTCCGCATTCGCGTCTTCCAATCGCAAGAACTTTTCCGCCTCATGATAGAATTCTCCTAGATCCATGGGTGGATCTTTTGTCAATGAATTTTTGAAATCTGTGCCATTTGCTACTCCGGAAATGGCTGCCATCATAACCATGGATGGGTCTGGCCGATCCACCGATGCTGCTGCCGCATTGAATCGTGTCAGAAAACTCCTCAAAGTCTCTCCAGCTTTCTGCTTTAGGGTTGCTAAAGTCATCACATTCTTGGGTCTTGTAATGTGAACCCTGAATTGCCTAATAAATCTCTCAGTTAAACCATTCCATGTCTCGATAGATCCACTCTCCAGTTGTCTAAACCATAACGCTGCAATATCTGTCAAATATAATGGAAAACATCGGGCCATGACCTCTTCTGATGCCCCCAGCACCTCCATGTGCCTCATATACTTTGCCAGGTGAACCGTGGGGTCCGTTCTCCCATCATACATATCCAACGATGGTAACTTAAAATCCGGTGGGTTCCTAGCTTGTCTGATCGCTGGAGTAAAAGGACTCTTGTTAACATCCTCCAAATCTTTGTTCACCAAACCACCTCTCAAAGCTCGCCTAACCATCTCCGCCAGCTTATCGTTATCTCCAAGATGCAATCCTCGTTCATCACTTTCGACCTGCCCCCCGAGTTCACGAGGGAATTCTGGAATCTGCCCCCTCGACTGAGCGTTCATTCCTCTGCTGCCTCCAGGTTGCGCAGGTACTTCTCTCTCTCCCTCCGGGATTGGGTCTGCATGCTCCAAGTGTGTGCCTCCTAATCCAGGTGCTACGCCGGACGGTCCTGCTTCGTTCTGAATTCCATCAGTTCCTCTATTCTGTGCTCCATGTTGTCCAATTTGTTGAAATAAGCTCTGAATCAACTCCTCCTGTCTCTTCATCATTGTCTCCATTTCGTCCCTAGTGATGTAGATCGACGCTTGATTCCCTCCTGAGGAAGCCTCTTGACTTCCTTGGTGTTCACTTCTCTCTGGCCTTGGCCTTCGGCTTGATTGTCTCGTCATAATTCCTCAAATCTAAACTTTCGAACTCTCTCTGAATCAACTATCAATTGGTAGAACTCCTGAGTTCAATTCTCAGTGAAAGCACCAAAAATATTTGCGCCAAAATTGGTCACAAACACCCAATACCATGAAAGCACCCGTTTATCAACACAGATCAGCAATAACAAACACAGAATTCAGATCTAAGAGATAGTAAATGCAGCAAATCATAGATAACAGTAAACAACACAGGATTTATAGTGGTTCGGCGTTCGTGCCTACGTCCACTTTGAAGGTTTCTTTCTTTATTGATTCACTTGATGATTTTCAATCGATTACAGCAGATTACAGCAAGTTGTAGCTTTCACACTTGATTACAATGATGTTGGAAGGACCTAGGATTGAATCTGGCAGAATCTAGGCTTGTTCTCTCTCTTCCAAATCTCCAACCCCTTTTTTGAATGACCAGGGGCTCTATTTATAGGCGTGGAAGGCTGAAATCCCGCCCAAAACCTGGGGAGGCCGCTTGGCACGTGAGGGGGGGCCCACAGGCCCGCGTTCTCGGGATCCGTGCTCAGTTTGGGATCGATTCGAAGTGAAGTTCGAATCGATCAAAAACGCATCCAATCGAGGCGCAATTTGGTATGGACATTCTTCAGTGTGTAGTCAAGCTCCTGTGAAAATTTCATGGCATTTGGATCAAGGGATTGAGAGATATGATCGATTCAAGATTGGATCTTCGGCATGCTGGTTAGTTCGAATCGATCCTATGGGTCGTTCGAATCCATATGGTTCGAACCCATAGGTTCGAATCGATCCTTTAGCATGCGGAGGCGGCGACATGGTGCTCTCTTGTGTGGGTTCGAAGTTACTATTGTAGGATGGACTATGGATTCGAGGCAAGGTCACAGGATAGATTCGAGGCAAGGTCGGCCGATGGAGTCGAAGGTGATGGAGTCGAAGTTGATGGAGTCGAAGGCAATGGAGTCGAAGTTGATGGAGTCGAAGGTGATGGAGTCGAAGGCAATGGAGTCGAAGTTGATGGAGTCGAAGGCAATGGAGTCGAAGTTGTCGAAGGCAATGGAGTCGAAGTTGATGGAGTCGAAGGCAATGGAGTCGAAGTTGATGGAGTCGAAGGTGATGGTGATGGAGTCGAAGCAGGCACTGGCTGGTGGATTCGAATATGGCAAGTAGCAAGCAGATGGGTTCGAAGCAAGGACGCTGGATGGTTTCGAGGTAGATGGGTTCGAAGGTGATGGTTTCGAAGTAACCCAACGTGATGGGTTGGAACCAGACAATGACTATCTTTCTTAAACTGAATCCATCATATCTTGAGCATACGAACTCGGATTGACTTGAAACTTGAAATGGCAACTCCTACGACCTTTCTTGTCATGTCCTATCAATTGTGGCTTGATCCGGACTCGGACAAAATTCATCGATATCCATAGCGAAGTGAAGTACGACCAATCTCTGAGGTGAACTGTCTTTTGTTTTTGACCAATCTTTTGGTATCACGGCTTTGCCAAAAAGCGGGATAACATTTTGCCCCCCAAAACATGCCTTGTGGTAGGAAGGTGTGTTTTGTAATGCCTTGAGTTGGATGCTCGTATCCTATCATCAACCTGCAAAGAACTTGATAGTTTCATATGGTCTCAAATGACGATCGTTCGGGATCGAGCTATTTGGAATGAAGCGCGGCCGTTCATGGTCAAGCGCCTAACTTCAAATGACGATCGTTCGTGATCGAGTTATTTGAGGTGAAGTGCGACCGTGCGCGGTCAAGCGCGTAAAATCCATGTGTCGATCGTTCGGGATCGAGTCATCCTTGGTGAAATGTGACCATTCAAGGTCAAGAGCTCAACTTCAAATGACGACCGTTCGGGATCGAGTCATTCGAGGTAAAGTGCGACAGTGCGCAGTCAAGTGGGGGTCCTCAAATGACGATCGTTCGCGATCGAGCCATTTGAGGTAAGGTGTAACAGTCAACGATCAGGTGGCGGACCTCAAATGACGACCGTTCGCGATCGAGTCATTCGAGGTAAGGTGAGTTGTGCCATTTGAGGCGAGTTGTGATCATTCGCGATCGTGTGCCGTTCGAGGCGGGTTTGTGACTGTTCGAAGTCGGGTGTTCATAATAAGTGGATCTTGACCGTTCGCGGTCGGTGCCGTTCGAGGCGAGTGGTGATCGTTCGCGATCAACTGTCACATAAGTGAATCGAGACCGTTCGCGGTCGGATGCCGTTCAAGGCGATTTGTGATCGTTCGCGATCGTATGCCGTTCGAGGCTGACTGTGATCGTTCGCGATCGTTTGTCGTTCGAGGCGAATTATGCGTGCCCGGGGGGGACTTAGTATTATCGATGCCGGAGTTCATGTCCGGGGGAGTTTCTGGATCGAAGACTCTGGCGGTTCATCGCCACACAGAAGGTGCTCGCGGACCGTTCGCGATCCAACGGGCATGAAAATAAACTTTTTCACGGAATTGCAAATATCAAAGCAGTGATTATACAAACCTTACAACAGGAGTGTTCATACAAACAGAATCAAAATGTTCAAATCAAAATCGAAGCAAAAAAGCAAAGCAGGGATGTCAAAGTGTAAACTCTAACTATGATGTGGTCAGTAGTCATTCAGAGAAGGCCTATGGATCGTGCGCGATCGCTTAGATGTGTAAATGATTTAACCGCATTAGTGAGAGGTTTACAACTCGTTCATCATTATTTCAGTCAATCAATTGATAATCAGACGTTGTCCCGACTCAGGGCCACCTCTAGTTGAGGTAGACCGTGGGCGCTCTGGCTCCACAGCTGGAGTCCGTTTCCTCACATATTGAAGAAGCATACCGTTCCTGATATGCCATTCTACTTCGTCCTTCAGATGCCTGCAATCATTAGTGTTATGACCATTCAGCTCGTGAAATATACAATACTTATCTGATTTCCTTTCGTCGGAGGTTGGGTCCCTTCGCATTGGTCTACGATACGGGATCTATTCTTTGGTATCCTGATAGATTCGCTCTAAATTCTCGTTCAGCTCTGAGTATGTGGTAAATCTCGGTTCCCTTCGTGGTCGCGTCGACCTGTTAAAACCACTTTCAGCCTTTCGCTTCTCCTTGCTAGTTTCTGTAGTTTTCTCAAGAGGATTTCCATCTTTGACCGCGTAAACATTGAGCTCATCTCCTTCTTCTCTTTCCGCATTCGCGTCTTCCAATCGCAAGAACTTTTCCGCCTCATGATAAAATTCTCCTAGATCCATGGGTGGATCTTTTGTCAATGAATTTTTGAAATCTGTGCCATTTGCTACTCCGGAAACGGCTGCCATCATAACCATGGATGGGTCTGGCAAGTAGCAAGCAGATGGGTTCGAAGCAAGGACGCTGGATGGTTTCGAGGTAGATGGGTTCGAAGGTGATGGTTTCGAAGTAACCCAACGTGATGGGTTCGAACCAGACAATGACTATCTTTCTTAAACTGAATCCATCATATCTTGAGCATACGAACTCGGATTGACTTGAAACTTGAAATGGCAACTCCTACGACCTTTCTTGTCATGTTCTATCAATTGTGGCTTGATCCGGACTCGGACAAAATTCATCGATATCCATAGCGAAGTGAAGTACGACCAATCTCTGAGGTGAACTGTCTTTTGTTTTTGACCAATCTTTTGGTATCACGGCTTTGCCAAAAAGCGGGATAACATATTTTAACAAATGTTTGTTTTTTTGTAGGTTTTTTAGCTTTATGCTATTATTGTTTAGTATACACCAAATGGCGTTGGGGCTATTTAAGATGATGGGAGCTATTGCACGGGATATGGTAACTGCAAACACATTCGGGTCTGCAGCAATTTTAGCAATTTTTCTACAGGGTGGATTTATTGTTCCAAAAGGTATGTAATTTCGCTTGGGGCAGAAGATTGTTTTCATATATGATTACATATTACAAGCATTACATATTCAAAATACCGACTGAGTGAAATGCCTCAAGTGGTTGAACCTTAGGAAACAAATATAGGTCTAACCTCTGATTTTTAACTTATTATTTATTTCGGATAACTCAAATATTTTTACCATGAATGCTATCATCAAGTAGAAAGGAATATAAATTTGCTTTACCTTATAATCTTATGGTTGCATATAAGTCTAATAATGTCAGTTTTAATACTACTTAGATACAATAAAATTATGGTGGCTTTGGGCATACTATATCTCACCGTTGACAAATGGACAAAAGGCCATATCTGTAAACGATTTCTTAGCCTCAAGATGGGCTCAGGTAAAATGCGCACTTTCCTTTATTAATACCATCCTTGAGAATCATTTGACTAACTCTCTGATGTTTCCTCCTTTGTACCTTACTTATGCAATGAAGCCTTCTTTATTTGGAAGTAGCACTGTTGGAATCAATGTTCTGCACTCGCACAGTTCGCCAAGTCAGCGTCGTTGGTATTGGATTGGTTTGGGTGTTTTGTTAGGCTACTCTATTCTTTTCAACATTTTATTTACTCTTGCCTTGACCTATCTTCAACGTAAGTTCATTCAGTGTTATCATATACCTTATTTGGTTTAAGTTCTGATATATTTTTCTCTAAACTGTTCAAGCACTGGGAAAGGTATAAGCTGTGATAGCATCACCTGATACGGCTGAAAAAGGTGCAAGTTCCGATGAAACAAAGAATGGCAGATATTGTCTTTTCTTAATACATTTGTGCATGCATCCATTGTATCCCTTGTATAAAATATGAATGCATTTACATCAAAATCGAATATTTTGTATTGCCTCAGTCCAAATTGACACCATAGATATTAAAGAGTTTTTAAATACTTGCAGATGGAGGGAAAGTAGCCCAAGAGAAGGTGACAAATAAAGGAATGATTCTTCCTTTTAAACCACTATCAATGACATTTCATAATGTGAACTACTTTGTCGACATGCCAAAGGTTGTCAATAACTTATGTTGCATTACGCTGATCGTACATGTTTCTTACATGGCCCTTGCATATTCAAATACTGCAGGAAATGGCAAAGAAGGGAGTCCGAGAGAACAGATTGCAGCTACCATCGAACGTGAGTGGTGTATTCAGACCAGGTGTGCTAACAGCGTTGGTCGGTTCAAGTGGAGCAGGAAAAACGACACTCATGGATGTACTTGCTGGTAGAAAGACAGGTGGTTACATCGAGGGCGATATTAAAATATATGGATTTCCAAAGGAGCAAAGGACTTTTGCTAGAATTTCAGGATATGTCGAACAAAACGACATACATTCTCCTCAAGTTACAGTCGAAGAATCTCTCTGGTTTTCAGCTAGTCTCCGTCTTTCTAAAGAATTAGAAACTGCAAAAAGACATGTTAGTGTTCCCCTTACATTTCTTATATCTACCGCCAATTTTTACATCTAAACCCATCGATTCAATATATATCTATATATAGATATGTATATATATGTACATATATGTATATGTGTTAACCCACTTCTTTCTACGACCCTGCGATCTAGAGAAAGTAGCGACCTAGCGACTCAACTAGTCAGCGACCTATAGAGCTCAGTGATCTAGTAACCTAAGGCCCGCGACTTAACAATCTATAACAGGCTGTGACCTAAGGAATTAAAGTGGCAGCGACCTAGTAGCTAAATGAAGACCGAGCGACCTAACGACTTAAAAGACTTAGCGACCTAAGGATGGAACGACTTAGCGATCTAGCAATGAAGCCACCTAGCGACCTAATGGATTAAGCGACATAGCAAGTAAACGACCTAATCTAGGTCGCTACAATAGACATCTCGACATTATTAAGTCACCAACTACTACCCTAGGTCATCCACGACCTACAACTTGCTAGTCCGTTCGAGTGATCAAGCCCGACCCTGTTAGGCCGTAACCCAAGTTCCTTTGGTCGCCCACGACCTACTAATCCGGTCAGAGAAGACCAGGTGAAACCAAGATAAGCCGTAGCTCGCATCTCTTAGGTCGCTGACGACCTACGATCTATACTTAGGTCGTTCGCGACCTACGACCCAGTCCAGAATCTCCTCTATAAATACCATGCCTACACCACCGAATAGGGGATCTTTGGGCTCATTTCTGAAACGTCGAAGCTCTGCTGAATTCTCGACTCACTCGACACTTCAAACACGAAAGACTTCTCAACTAACTTCAAGAGGAAATCTAACACAATCAACATGGATTCAAAGAATTCTTCTACATCGGAGTTCTAGTTGTTTGTCTCATCAGTATTGTAATCGAAGATTGTTGTAAAGTTGTAATTGATTCAGCAATAAAGAAGATTAAAGTGGACGTAGGCTTAACCTGAAGCCGAACCACTATAAAACTGTTGTCTTTTACTGCTTTCTCTGTGACTTTTCTACTTGTTTCTAATTTCCGTATTTACGGGTGGTGCTTTCACTTAATCTCTACATACAACGGGCTGTTAGCGTTCAATTTTAAGCGTTAACATTTTTGGTGCATTCACTGAGAACCCAACTCAGGCTATCTTTGTCATTGCTTCGCAAAAGTTTGTTGAAAGAATCTCTCTCAAAACCAGAAGTCTATCAGAGATAATGGCTCTTGGAAGAAAGCATGGATCTACAAGACCTCGTAATGTCCATGAAAATACCGCCACTCTCGTCAAGTCAAGCAGCACCAAGTGCCGGAATTACACGAGCGGAGTTAGATGCTGCAGTATCTGGATTATACCAGCAGATGGAAACTCAGAATGCTTTAATGCTTGAGAGATTAAATGCATTGCTTGGAGCTAACCGTCAACCGGTGAGTAATGAAGAAAACCTTGCAGATGATGTTCATAATCCTAAAGAGAGGAATATTCCTTAAAGAGCAGCTAGCCCCGCCAAAGAAACAC
This sequence comes from Allium cepa, assembly GCA_030765085.1. Taxonomy (NCBI): domain Eukaryota; kingdom Viridiplantae; phylum Streptophyta; class Magnoliopsida; order Asparagales; family Amaryllidaceae; genus Allium; species Allium cepa. The sequence continues at coordinate 35,198,619 of CM060929.1, forward strand.
CTCCTCAACCTGGAGGATCGGGACCATAGCCAACTCTCCGCAAACGTTTGTCCCGACAAACCTCCGAGAAAATGGTCGAAGTCTGTCTGCAAATCCTTTAAATGACGAGGAATATCTTTCAGGCATGGTGCGACAAATCATGAAAGAAAGCATGCAGAGGGATGAAGATGAGAAGGAATGGGGATTCGCTCCGAGCAAAACTCCGTTCACTGAAAAGATTCTGAAGGCGGAATTCCCAAGGAAGTTTGTTCCTCCTTCCATCCCGGTTTATAAGGGAACAAGCGACCCCAATCAATTCCTGTATAAGTATGATTGGCACATGACTGGTGCTAGAGCGTCTGATGAGATCAAATGCCGGTACTTTCCGGTATACTTGGAAGGAGTGGCTCTGCTCTGGTTCACAAAGCTTCCGGTCCGATCCATAGACCAGTTCGCCGATTTGACTCGGAAGTTTATCAAAGGCTAAAGATATTATGTCAAAGGCTAAGGATATTATGTCACTCTCGAGTTTGGAACAGAATCCTGGAGAATCTATCAGGTCTTTCTTGAACCGCTTCAACATAGCTTTGGTTGAAGTGGACAATGCAGAACCACGAATGGTCTTGACATACTTGATGAGGGCAATCGACAAATCAAATGAATTTGGGAAGTGGCTGAAGATGAAAGAACAGAATTCGCTTGAGAAATTCTACAAGAAAGCTGATGAATTCATGCGCTTGGAAAACCTTCGAGCACCAGTTAAAGCAGCATTGACAGAGGTTAAAAATAATACTACTGCTCCTACCAAAAAGGAATCCGAAAGTCAGAAAAGGGAGAATAATGGTGGGAAGAAACAGAAAGATATGAAGAAATCTCGCTTCTTAAAACCTTCAGATTTCACTCCTTTGACTGACACTCCGGAGAATATCTTTTTTGCTACCAAAGATGCAGTAGAATATCCTAAACCGCCGGAGATGTGAGTTAATAAAAAAGCTGCTCAAAGTGGGAGATTCTGTCGGTTTCATAATCAACCCGGTCATGATACCAACGAATGTCGCCATCTGAAAAGTTTAATTGAAGAACTATTGAGAGAGAACAAGTTGCAGCAATATGTTAAGAGAAGTAGAAATGACCCAACTTCATCCACTAAGGGCCAGCAACTTCCTGCTCATCCATCTGGCTTGGGTGAGAGGAATACCGTGCATGAATCGGAAAGGCCTGTTATCAATGTGATTACAGAAGGTCCTCACCCAGCAGGCAGAAGCTGGGGCGAGATGGAAAGATATGCCCGTGCCTTGAAAACAGAAGAGTGTTTTTGTGCTAGAACATGCTGCACCTTTGAAGCAGTAGAAAACTTTCAATGATGATATTATGTTCAAAGCCATGGACTCTATGGGTATTGAAGCTCCAACCGTGGATCGCTTGGTCATCTCTGCAGACATTGGGCCGGCTATTGTGAGAAGAGTGCTTGTAGATTGCGGCTCTTCTTGCAATATTCTCTTCAAAAAGACGTTCGAACAAATGAAAGTTCCGATGGCTGACGTTCAAGCTTCATCTTAGAAGATTGTTGGGTTTACTGGGGAACCGAAGCAGCCCATTAGAGCTATTGACTTGTTCGTGGAGCTTGGAGAGGGGCAGAAAAAGGTGGTTCGGAAATAGACTTTTGTAATTGTTGATGAATTTTCTGCCTACAACGCCTTCCTAAGCCGACCAACTCTTGCGGCTTTTAAGGCAATTCTCGCCCCGTGGTGCCTCACTATGAAATTTCCCATGGATAATGGCGTTGGAGTTATTAAAGGGGATCAAAATGCTGGGCGATAATGTTATCTAATAGATTTGCGTGAAGCGAGGAAGAGAGAGATGGGAAAGGATGCGACAACCCCAGTCCGCATCAAAGAACCAACCTTGTAGCAGTTACAGGGTGGACCCTGCACTGGCGAGCATAGCGGGGAACGAAGAGAAATGGATCCCAGAAAACTAGTGCAGGGGAGAATAGAGTGGTGCCAGTGGAAGTAACGGTGCCAGTACCTGCTGACCCAAAAGATCCGAACAAAGTGGTGAATGTGGGTTCGCAACTTAATGTGACGGTTCAAAATTCCTTAATATCATTTTTGAAGGCAAATCTGGACGTATTCGCTTGGACTCATGATGATATGTGCGGAATATCCCCAGAAATTGCAGTATATACTCTGAATATTGATCCGAAGTTTACACCGGTAAAACAGAAAAGAAGAATCTAAGGTCCTGAAAGGTCAACAGCGTTGAAAGAAGAGGTAGACCGGCTTATGGAGAATGGTTTCATCAGGGAGTCTACTTATCCGAATTGGGTTTCAAATCCAGTACTGGTTAAGAAAGCTAATGGGAAATGGAGAGTATGCATTGACTTCTCAGATTTAAACAAAGCCTGCCCCAAAGACTGCTTCCCGTTACCCAGAATAGATCAGTTGGTGGATGGAACAGCGGGGCATGAATTGTTATCTTTCATGGATGCTTACTTCGGATACAACCAGATTATGATGCATGAGCCAGATCAGGAGGACACAAGCTTCATCACCGATGTTGGTCTCTACTGCTATAGAGTCATGCCCTTCGGACTTAAGAATGCAGGGGCAACTTACCAAAGACTCATCAACGCTATGTTCAAACCGCAGATTGGCAAAACTATGGAAGTTTATGTTGATGATATGTTGGTGAAATCAAAGAAAGCGGTAGACCATATGGAACACTTGGCGGAGATGTTTACAATCCTCCGGAAGTACGGAATGAAGCTTAATCCTTTGAAATGTTCGTTTGGGGTGGAGTCCGGAAACTTCTTGGGTTTTATTGTGAGTGCTAGGGGCATTGAAGCTAATCCTACTCAGATTGCTTCCTTAAAAGAAGTAAAAGCTCCTAGAATGAAGAAGGAATTGCAAAGTCTTAATGGAAAAGTCGCTGCCTTGAGTCGATTCATTTCCAAAGCTACTGATAAATGCATTCCATTCTTTGATGCACTGAAGAAAGGAAGGAAGAATTTTGACTGGACTCCTGAATGCCAAAAAGCTTTCGATGAATTGATCCATCATATGGAAACGCCTCCAATACTTTCTAATCCCGACGGTGGTGAGGATCTTTTCGCATATTTGGCAATCTCATCTCATGCTCTTAGTGCAGCGTTGGTACGGGAAGACACAAAAATTCAGCGCCCGGTCTATTGTATCAGCAAGAGATTCACCGGGGCAGAGATGAATTATTCAAAATTGGAAAAGCTCGCCTATTGTCTACTAATTGCATCAAGGAAGTTGATGCCGTATTTCCAGGCTCATCCTATCAAAGTCTTCACTGATCAACCTCTAAAGCAAGTCCTGTTTCGTCCTGAGACTTTGGGTCGTCTTCTGAAGTGGAATATTGAACTCAGCCAATACGACATCACTTACCACCCCCGGAGGGCAATCAATGGACAAGCTTTGACAGATTTCATCGCAGAATGTACAAATAAAGGTGACAGTGAGGAAGAAGTGACTGATAATCCCCAAATTCGATGGAAATTATATGTTGATGGTGCAAGAAACGATTACTATTCCGGAGCTGGGGTTGTGCTTGAAACCCCTGAAAGGCGGTCATTGTGCTATGCGTTGAGATTGGAACTCCCTTCGACAAACAATGAAGCAGAATATGAAGCTCTTATCGCCGTCTTGAGAATTGCTAAAGAATTGAATGTTAAAGTATTGCAAATCTTCAGTGATTCACAACTTATTGTATGCCAAGTTAAAAAAGAGTTTCAAACTAAAGGAGGAAATTTACCTGCCTACTTGTCAAGAGCCTGGGAACTTCTCGATGATCTTGACCATTATACGATAAATCATATACCCCGGGAAGAGAACATGAAGGCAGATTCTCTCGCAAAGTACGCAAGCACTGGTGAAGCTCAATTATTGGGATTCGTTCCTGTAGAAGTCCTGTCAGCTCCAAGCACTGATGAGATGGATATTGACTGGATCATGACTATATCTCAAGAGCAAGTGTCATGGATGACTCCGATAATGGAGTATCTGCTCAACGGTTCTCTACCGAAAAGTTTAAAAGAATGACAGAAGTTGCTAAGAAAAGCCTCCAGATACATAATTCAAGATGGCCGATTGTATAGGCGGGGTTTCTCAATGCCATTACTCTGATGTGTGACTAAAGAAGAGGCTAAGACAATTCTAGCTGAAGTACACGGAGGAGAGTGTGGAGACCATTCAGGTGGTCAAACTCTAGCAAAGAAAATTCTCCGTTATGGGTATTTTTGGCCAGATATTAATCGTGATGCTGCAAGTTATACCCGAAAATGTGACCGATGCCAGAGATTTGCAAAAATCCCAAGAGCACCTTCCACCGAGATAACACAGATGGTCAGTCCGTGGCCATTTTCTATTTGGGGAATAGATCTCATCGGGCCTTTGCCAACCGTCAAATCCGGAATCAGATATGCTATTGTTGCTGTTGATTATTTTACTAAATGGGCTGAATCTGAACCATTAGCTACTATTACCTCTAAAAAGATGATAAACTTTGTAACTAAGAATATCATTTGCAGGTATGGTGTGCCTCAAAAGATAATCACAGATAATGGAACCCAATTCGAAAGTGAAGAGTTCCAAAATTTTTGCAAGCGATTCAAGATCCAAAAAAGCTTCTCCGCAGTGGCTCATCCGCAGGCAAACGATCAAGTGGAAGAAGTAATCAAAATTATCAAATCAACCATTAAAAAACAGCTAGAAAAAGCGAAAGGTGGTTGGGTCGATAAGCTTCCACTAGTACTATGGGCATGTAGAACCACACACAAAACTGCGACCTGGCACACTCCATTTTCATTAGCATATGGATCAGAAGCAATGATTCCGGTGGAAATAGAAGTCCCTTCACATAGAAGAATTCATTTCAACCAAGCTGAAAACGAAGAGTTGCAACTCGAAGCACCTGACTTCCTTGATGAAAAAGGGAAGAAGCTCAACTCAGAATTGCAGCCCATCAGCAAAGAATTGCCAGACATTTCAATTCAAAAGTTCGGCAACGCAGCTTTGAGATTGGAGATCTAGTCTTAAAAAGGGTCATGAAAGCAACAGGAGTATTTGCGCCAAACTGGGAAGGGCCATATGTCATAGGCAAAAAACTTCTTGATGGCACTTTCAAACTGACAACTGTCGAAGGAGATCCATTTCTAAGAGCTTGGAACAACAATCACTTACGCCCATATTTTACTTAAAGAGCTTTACTGAAATACTGTAAAAGAATTATGAATGTATGATTCTTGTATTGAAAGCCATTGTAAAGCCAGTACAAGTGAATAATAAGAACTGTAAAGTGGATGTAGGCCCAGTTCTTGGCCGAACCACTATAAATCTTGTGTTCTCTACTATTATAGACTGCTTGTTTTATTTCGATATAACTATAAGAAATTTGATTTTTAGTGGCGCTCAAAAAATGCTACAAAAAGTTTTGGTGGCGTTTTGATAAACGCCGGTAGAAAACATGCGACTAAAAATCCATGATTTTTGTTGCATTTATTTTAATGCCACTTTAAATGAATTTTTAGAAGCGTTTTTTAAATGTTACTAAAGATTTTTTTTACAGCGTTTAAGAAACACCACCGAAAAGGTGTCATTTACTATCTTATTTTTTTTATTGCACTTATTATTATTTTTTGTAGCGTTTTTTAAACGCCACGGAGATTATCTGAGTTACTATAATTGTTGATTCTGTAGCGCTTTTTGAAAGCTACAAAAAAATATTTTATGTGGCGTTTTTTCTCCGCTACCATATGTTTCTATTTTATTGCCTGCTGTTCCACGACTACATCTGATTTGGCCTCCAATTCAAGTACTTCAAAACTTATACAATAACGTAATATATAAATACACATTCAAAAATAACACATTCAATGAACCACAATAACACAAACAAAAACAATTACATAAATCACCATTATATCATAATATTAGTGTCAAGACAAAAGGTTAACCATACGTTTACACAACCAAACTACCATAAACAGTTTCATAATAGTACATGCAGCTAAAGTCATAGCCTCGTACAGAACATAAATAATAAGCGTTCAAGTCCAAATTACGTCCTCCACGGAACCTAAAGCTATACATGCAAGCATATTTCCAACTCTCAAGTACCATTCCCCACTCTACAAAATCTGCATCTTTATCCTATACTCCAATACCTAACATGATAGAATAGAATCATTCACATCAAATGTATACAACAAACTGCACACAAAATCTCTGTAAAATGATCATAATGTGTACCAAATCATCACTGCTATTAGTAAATGAATCGCGCAAGCTGGCAAGTGAATCTTCTGATTTCACTACTGCCGAGTCTACTGGTTCGGTCTTAACTGCATTTTGAGGTTTCCTTGCGAACACCTCGACTTCTTCAGCTTTTGCTAAAGTCTCAATAGCGATATATTGCATAAGTGAATAAGCATTTTAAGTGGAGGAGCTATATTACTATTTTTGTATTAAGAATATAGGTACACAAAGAGCAGAATATCACTGGACAGAGTTTTCCAATACTGATAGTTGGTCGACAACAAATGTACGACCTCTCTAATGTGCATACATATATAATGTTAGTGCATCCAACCATTTAATCAAACTAATGTAAGATCTAAGATGACGAATTACATTGCTATATCTATTATGATACTAGCAATATGATCTATTTCGTATCGCTCTGCTACAAATAAGGTTATGCATAAGTTTTTGTCTATTCGTACTGTTCAAGTAGGTACCATTGTAAATGGTTATTTAATGAGAAAAAACTACTTAGAAAAGCTAAAACATACCACTTAGCACAGTGACAAGCTTGCTAGCCCCCAGATCAAAACCTCCTTTGACGAAAAAGTGGAAGAAAGATATAATTAGCAATTATCAAAGGCATACCTCTCGTAGCAAACTGGCAAATACTAAAACCATTATTGTACAAAATAGATAATACATTCATGTCTTACTATATGTGTCACACCAACAGGTCGGGAAGCTGATAGACCCACTGATAGGTAAGTCCTAAGTGCGACTCGAATTATTTTCGTTAATGTAATAATATCAAGGTATTTCAAATTATCAGGAAACTTTAGTAGCATATAATAGAGAACCGAAACAGATATAAATAAAGGTGACTTGTTAGCCTATAAAAATAATGTACATATGATTATTTTCTCTATGAATAAAGTTGGGGAAAAATATTTTCACATACATAGATAATGGTTGTACATGCATTCGTTTGATTAAGTAGTAACCTAATATACGACCTAACAGGATATTTACATTGCTAAAATTGGTCATCCAAATTCATCTACTTTGGTACAACAAAGTAGTGAAGGTAAACTTAAAATATTGCTGAGTAATGAAACATAATATACCTAAATAGTATTTGAAAATACAACATGCAATTGAAAATGCTCCATCAAATGCACTCTATTTTAGAAAGAATATGTGCATAGTTGATAACCGATTGATGGATCCATTGTTCCCCAATCAGTTGCAAAGTACACTCTTTGTAAAGAAGAGTGTACTTATCTTTTCTCTTGAAAATAACATCAATCCTAGCCCATTATCGTCTTTAAATGCAAATAAATTTTACAGATAGAACAATACACGCTCCGATGGTTGATGAAGCCCAGCCTAATTCAAAATACCTGCAGAGAGCAGAAATTGCAAAATGGTAGGCAGTAGAAGGCGTAAAATTTTCAAAAAAATGGACAAAATAGAAGTATATTTACACACCTTAGGTAGAAGCAACAAGCCCAGGGAGGAAGCAAGCAAACAACTATTACATACATAAAGGGAAAATTCTAAAATTTCAGCACATATGGGATAGTTATAACTGTCACCTGAAATTTTTGAATAGATCACATACCAACAATTTGAATATTTAAAAGGGAAAGAAGGGTGACAGTGATAAATGTTGTTGGGTTGGGTTTCTTCGTCATTGACTTCTTCTTCCTCGTCTTCTTCGTTGCAGTCTACAAACCTGTTGGAAGGTCCATGGTTTTAAAGAATTGGTTGAACAAGGCAGTCTCCATCAAGTTTATCTTCCTGAAAATTTTCAATGTAATGATAATTAAAAATACACTAAAAAACAATGAAACTTTATAAAATATGTTGATATTTATAAAAAAAGGAAGGAAAAAAAGACCAGAAGATTAGATAAATTAAATATTTCAAGGGCATGCTTATCAAATGAAATAAATCACATTATCGAGTACACATTAAATTGCAGTGAAAAAACCTGGTGATATTTATTTAAAAAAAGAAGAAGAGGAGGAGGAGTAGACTGGATGAATTGTATATTTCAAGTGCACATTTAACAAGTAAAATAAATTAGTATTTTCTGATATTGATGTTCTTTCTTGTAGTAGCACAATCGATAATTTATCTGGAACAGAGATTTAAGTATTTAGTTTTTCTGGGTATTTCTTCTTCTTGTATGGTCAGTTAGTATATATTCATGGTGCTGAAACTTATATTCTGATATTGATATTCTTTATCTTATTTTTATGGTATTTTAGTCTGTTAGCAATGGCTGTATTGTCCTTAGAAAACTGTATTCAATAACATGGAGAATGGAATGAACTGATGTTAATAGCTTAATATTATTTACATTTACTAATTTTCTACGCAAAGTGCTAGCACTTATCTTACCAAGTCTTTCATGAAAACTAGAGTTAAGTAATTATTTTTGATGGATTAGAGAACTGTGTATAGCTCAACTTGCAGTAATTACCTGTTCCCACTTATGTGTCATCGTGTCTCTAACCCATCTAATTCTTTTTCAGTTGCCAAATTTCTGGTTGTGTGTGATCAAGTATAATAGTACTTTATAGCCTACCACACAAAAATTCCTACTCTTAAATGGTTAGATTGCATGAATTAATGTGAAATTACAAACAAAAGGGTGAAATAAGAAAAGAAAGTAAACAGTATGTATACCTAAAGTGGTTATCTAAGAATAGTTTATAGTTTATGTTTAAGAAGACAAAAACATATTTTCTACTAAAGTGGTTGTCTAAGAATTCAAAAGTCATTTGTGTTTAAAATATATTGTGCATATAAAAGCCAATCCCTTTAGGGTTAATACTATGGATCAAGTATATTTTTAAATAGTATGCATCCACGTTGACAAAAAATATCAAATGTTAAATAACATGTCTTAAAACTAAACACTAAACCTCAGCACTCAAGAGTATTGGTTTCAATATATATATATATATATATATATATATATATATATCGATTGCACAATTTCATATAAGTTATATTATATATGTCTATACATGCAGGAAAGTGAATGTATAGATAGCTATCAAAAAGCAAAGGAATTTAAAAGACAATTGAGATAACTCACCGTTGGTGTATTACCACATGACATGCTTGAGGCCAGTACAACTATTCAAATGTGCAGTCTTCGAAATCTGTAACAAGTATAACAAATCAAAAATAGATACAACCTTGATAAAATAGGTCTTCTAATTGAATACAATACATAATATCAGCATATCTAACATATTAACCTTTATTATCAGGAACGTAATGTATATTTCAATGGTTTTCACCAAGCTCTCATAACACATAATTATTACTATTATTTCAATTGTGCTCATAATGTACATTGACATTCACCAAGCTTTACTATAATGTCAAACTCCTCACCTGTAAAAAAAACAAGGAGATGATGTTATTCCAAAGTTATTAGTTTATCCATGTGAACTCGAGTGAAGAAAGAGAAAATGTATAGAAATTACTAACTAATATGCAAATATTATGCAAAATAAAGATAAATAAACAATAATTTTCCCAAAGTACTAGATACAAATGCAATATCCTTTTCTTGGAGGCTACATCGTCCGGTTTCTATAATATTTTGCTTACTTTAAGCAAAGACCAGACACAAATACCGTTTACAATAACAAAGAATTTTCACACCTTTGCAAAGTACTTTTGAGCATGACTACGAATTTGAACAGCTGTCTTTGAGCCAATGTGTTTTGAAAGCAAAATAAACATGTAAGATAAGGCAATATTCGAAGATAATTCCATCACATATTACTTCATTTACTATGGTACCTTCTATTTTGCACCAGGATTGGCCATAGAGTCTTAGAGTTTCTAGAAATTTGTCATGTTCTCCATCAGTTCACCTTTCTCTTTGTCTTGATATTATGTAAGGTTTCCTTACCTACACATAAGAATACAGATTAAATTAAGTACAAACTCCTTGTAAGTTGCAGTTGCATAATCTTTAACCATTTTTTTATGAAATCTAAACGTTAATGTTAATATGCAAACTCTCTAAAGGAAATATACATGTGTAACTACTAGCTACTAAATTTAGTTGAATTGTTAGTTGTAAAGTTTCCATGTAATTCGCTAAATTATGTAATGTTGGAAGACTGCAAGGCTAAAGAAAACGAGGAAGTGGATAACATCCTGCGCAAATATACATCTTTAAACTCCCAGGTATGTATTTATTTATAATAGCTGGTTATTTCTTCTCATGAGATTGATTTAAGGGATTTTTTAATTTGCAGGTGAGAGTAGAATTATTAAAAGTTGATGCATCTAATGGCCGTGTCCCTAAAATTATTGTTAGCTTAATTGAAAGTCTTGGAATCAAGAAGTTGGTTATGGGATTCAAAAACACAAAATCGGCATCCTGGTAATTAGATAATACACCTAATTTTCTAGCCTTGTTCCTTTTTCATGTAACAATTTGATATATAATGAACATGTAGGAAGGCAAAATGTAAGAATATTAACTCTTGCAACGTACAAAAGCACAAGCCAAGCTTTTGAGAATTATTTATTGTATGCTGTGGATAACTAGTTTTATTCAAAGAAGATAATGTGGATGAAGGCTTTTCCTTCGTCTAAGAAAATGGAGCCATAGTTGCAGATTTTAGAAAGAAATCCAAAGAAAAAGGAAGTTTCAAAACGTGGTGGAGTAGAAAATCTATGGATACTTCGATAAATGACGTTTCTTTGGCGTTATGTTTTGATAACGATTGTGTGGACGTAGTAAGTTATAAATGGGAAGACTATGAAGAAGAGATTGAGATATACGTACAAAATTTAGAAGAGTTGGATTTAGGTGATGATACTATAAATCATCAACATTTGCACTCCGCTAAACAGCAGGGCTTGAACAAAGTGGAGATATTGCAAATAATTCAACAAACTAAGTTAAACGTAGAAGTTGATCAGGAAAGAAGAAGATAAGCCGAACGAGTCTGATATTTGTGCAATCAAAGGGTTGAGCAAATAGAAGAAAATTCTAGAGAAGAAATGGCAATGCATGCAAACTTTAATGAAGAGCTAAGCAGTACTCAAAACCAGATGCATATAACATCAAATAACATCACAAAAAGAAAACTCATTATAGAATCACAGCACAAACAAGATGAAGAACTTGGATTCAAGCACTAGTGTTATTCATTGCAAAATTTGGTGTTGTCTTCTGAATTTCAAATGTTAGAAAATGAAAAGGTCGACATGTTCCAGAAAATAAGGGAAACCCATAAACAAATAGATTCGATGAAGCAGAGGATTGAATTCTACGAAGAAAGAAAAGAGAGTGATGCATTGAATGGACTTAATTATAGATACAAAGAATTTACGGCAGAAGAGTTGAGAAGAGCAACCAACGATTTTTCAGAGGATAATATGATTTCGTCAACAGTTTACAAAGGAAGGATGGAAATACAACCGTTGCAGTTCATTTTAATCCTTCATTGTGTGATTCAGTAGAGAAATTCAAAGCTCAGGTAAGAAAAACAATCGATCTAGTCTCTTTCTTATAAAAACATGATATGTGTATATATCATGTGCAGGTCGAACTGTTGAGCCAACTTAACCATCTAAATATACAAATTATGTACGGTGCATGTACAAAACTCAAGTGCACTGTACTGGAACACATGGAAAATGGAAATCTTCATTGGATTCTCTTTTCTTCGTCTTCAAATAAGCAGATTATCCTTCCATGGAACACGCGAATCAGAATTGCAGCCGATCTGTTATCTACCGTAGGATTTGTTCGTGGCTCACCTGTGCAGCATGAACACATCATCACAACCATCTAGATGCTTCCGATGTGTTCATAGACAGCAAATTCACTGCAAAAATTAGAGTGCTTTGCTATGAAATTGCTTCACTAGGACTGATAATTCTTCAGCTAATAACTGGAAATGAAGGAGTCAGAATGGAAGAAGTTAAAGCAGCTATCAAGGAAGGGAGAATAGTGCACATATTAGATGGGAAAGCAGGAGAGTGGCTTATTGCTTTCGCCAGGTCATTTGCAAAAATTGGAGTCAAGTGCTGTGAACATAAAGAGGAAGTAAATTTTGTGAAGGAGACGGCAAAGGAGATTGATGAATTAAGAGAGAAGGCGGAGGTGCAAGCTATGGATGATATAGATGCACGTACAGAGAAGAAGATTGTGCCTCATAATTTCCTTTGTCCAATTTTGCAGGTCTGTCTTCGAACTCATATCAATACGTCTTTGAACTTCTATTAAATGTGTGGGATAAACCATATACGAACATTGTTGTAAATCAGGAGGTGATGAAGGATCCACATGTAGCAGACGATGGATTTTCTTATGAGTTAGAAGCAATAAAGGAATGGTTGAACAGCGGCCATGAGACATCTCCCATGACTAATTTGAAGATGAAGAACAAACTCCTCACACCTAATCATACATTGCAATGTCTTATTAGGAAATGGCACCATCATTAGACAAACGAATTTCCACTGCTAATTTCCTTTAATAACATTTTCGGCTGTTCTCTACTCTTGGCAGTGTTGACGTACTTGAAGTATAGGTATATGCTTAGTAGAATTATTCAAAAGCAAGATGAACCAAACAGTACTTTAATACTCGATAGCAACATGTAAAATATGCAACTGCATAAGGATAGGTTTACTGCAACAATCACACAAACATATAACACACTGCATTCAGGCACAAATAATGCGAGTAACAAGACAATAAAAAAATGATTGATTCATTTTATTATTTAAATACCTAAGAAGCGACGGTCGAAAGAATCTGAGCAGAGATATGTAGCAATGGTATGATAGGAAGCCACAAACGGGGTGATGTATGATTTCAATGCAGTAATCTTATATCTGGAAAGAGTCAAATATTTAAAGGCGCTATCAAGATAAATTTCTTTCTTTGTTAACTTTGCACCTATCATATTTTTAGTGTTCAACTATGAAAATTACATGAAAAAAAATAGTCAAGGTTATATGAAATAAATCTCGAACTGCCACAAAGTCAGCTAAATTTGAACTCATTTTTTTAATATGAAAAAGCACTCATAGAATACAGTTCTCTAAGACAACAAAGACAACATAAACATGACATTCAGATTCCATAATCATTAAGAAGCATATGCAAATATAAACCATAGAGATCACATATATATTATCTGAATGTAGGGAGTCGGCTAAGTGTAGCAGCATAAAATTTAAATAAGATTATTAATAAATAATGGACTCAGCAGCACCTTCCAACTTTTGCACAACCTTCTTCACAGTAGGCCTTAACTAAGGTTTATCTTCAATGCGAGAAATGCAAAACATTAAAACTACAGACCACATTCAGATTTAAGATTGATTAGTTCTGAGTATGACATCTCTCAAATTTGAATCCTTGTGGTAAAATGTTTAATCGGAATACACACATCATTGTATTAGATGACGTAATTTTTTATACTCCCTAACATGTTCAACCTAAAATTGAAATAATCTACATGCTAATAATTCTCATATCTGAGTAAAAATACCTGCACAGTTCCCAAAGGTGAATCTCGATTCTATCTATATTACAACACTTGTACTTCTATTATAATATTGATTCATATAGTTCGGCCTTTAAACTTGAAAAAAATGAAGTTATTAAATAAAATCAAAATATAGAGAGCGCCTCTCCCTACACTAGACTGAAAGCAGGTACGAGGTACTCGACAACTTCAATTAAAACATTACGTAACACCACCATCTCTATCTTCATATATATATATATATATATATATTTTCAAATATATATATATATATATATATATCCCTGATGGCTACACATAAAATATTATTTTTAGATATATCAAGAGATATATCAAAAGACAATATTTTCTATTCCATTACCTAATTGGAGAAGTGATTGGGGTTTTCACAGAAGTTATTGGGTGACGTATGATTTAGGAAGCGCTGACTGGCCTCGGACAAGCATATCGATAGTAAGTTTATTCCGATAACCTTCTTTAGTATGTAGTCAGTTAAAAAAGCAATCTTTTACCCATCCTTAAAGCTTGACCTTGAAGAATCACAATTAAATCATAGCAATCAGAAAAATATACATGTTACAACTCATCCTTAAAGCCTAATCTTGAAAGCCAATCATACAACTTATAATACTGAAAAAAGTAACTTATCCTTAAAGCATCATCATAGTTTATAGGGTGCTTAGCTTTTCTTATAATTAAAATTACGTTGTATATGAGTTTTAGGAACATTAAGATGAACTGTTGTATTATAATAACACTACATGAAAATCATTTAATGGAATCATCACATTAAGCAATAACAAAGGTATAAACATTAGTTAAACAGGGGGACAACACAAGCAAGAAACATTGATACACTACTGTTACTGCCTAATATTTTAAAAATCTTTATCATAACTGAAATTTACGAACTCATTCACATATTTCAATTTCAGAATCCAAGAAGAGGTTTAAAGCTAAAATCATGGGAAAAAACAAACCATTATCGGTTGTCCCATGGTCTTAGGCTTAGATTGAGAGAGGCTGACCTGAAAGCGTTGACGTTAGTAGAAGATCATGATGCGATGGTTGATGCAGCAAGGAAGATCTAGGGTTTTCAAATTTGCGGGAAGCTAGTGATTAAAGGAGCGGATGAGACAGATGTGGGTTAAACAAGAGGGAAAGGTTGGAGACAAGGTCAGAGTGAAGGAGTAGGTAAACAAGGAGATGAGGAAGAGATGAGGGGTGATGGCTGACAATTTGACTCCATTTTTATTTACGTTTTTTAATACAAACATGTCAGCGGAAGAAAGAAAGACTAGCGGCCAAATAAAAGCTTCTTCAAAATTTTACAAAATTATCACCGCCAAACAATTAGTAGCGTGGATTTGTTTATTTTTGTTCTTCTAAATAAGTAGTCGCTGCACTTGGCTTTAAATGCTACCAATTAATGCATCTAATAATGAGTTTTCTTGTAGTGTGTATAAAGTACTTCAATTGTATTGCTAAAATGTCGATTTAATATTGCAGGCCATTAAAACAAAGCTTACCCATCATAAGACCAAGCGATCCCTGGCATCACTCAATAAATGAATGTCTAGCCACAAAAATTGCAGACTCAAATCCTATAGAAGAAGTGCATCAAGCAAACAGTTAGTGGTTCCGTCAGAGGTAGAACCTTCCTAACTAATTGTGATCATTTGTGCAACAAACATTCAATTAATTAGCCTGTGTCTGCCCCTGCGAACTCATTTAACAATGAAGTACACTTCTTTGGATAGAATAAGCTACTTGCAAAAGAAAGGAATGTGCGCTTGGAAATGATAACAGGGAACCGCTGATATGAGCAAATGGCGAAAAGACATGGGCGAGCAGGAAGCAAACAACAAAAGACCTCCTCGGAGGCACAAGCCCTCTTCTGAGGCACAACTCTTCGGAGGATAAAGACCTCTAATGGGACTTGCCAGAAAAAGAAAGTTCTCTTTCTCAACAAAAAGTTGTGGACTGACCGGTGGCACAGGACACTCGTTAACTAGCTGAGAACGTTTGTACAAACAAACAATCCAAGTAACTTGTGTCCATCCCGTGAATCCATCCAACCGAGAGAAGGAAACTTTCAGGCAAAAGCCCTACTCGGAGGTACACATTTCACCATGATCTGAAATAAAACTTCACACGAGTTGAAAGGTGAAAAGACCTCTTCGAAGGCATGCATTCCACCGAGATCTGAAATAAAACTTCACAAGTGCTGGAATGTGAAAAGCCCTCTTCGGAGGCCCATTTCACCATAATTGGAATGCTAAAAGACCTCTTCGGAGGCATACATTTCACCGCGATCTGAAATAAAACTTCACACGAGTCGAAATGTGAAAAGCCCTCTTCGGATGCCCGCTTCCCAGCGGACAGGGAAAAAAATAAAAGCCTCTCCCCAGAGGCAGAAAAAAAAAGCCCTCTCCCCAGAGGCACACACACAAAAAAGCCCTCTTCCCAGAGGCACAATCAAACAAAAAGCCCTCTTCCCGGAGGCACAATCAAACAAAAAGCCCTCTTCCCAGAGGCACAATCAAACAAAAGCCCTCTTCGGAGGCACAAACAGGTCGAAGCCCTTTTTCGGAGACCCAATTTACCATAAAGGAAAATTCACTTGCCAAAATAAAAGTGACTTTCTCCAAAAGTGAAGTTTAAAAACTTCGCAACAAAAAAAAAGAGAAAATACTTCTCCAATACGAGGTGCATTCTACTAAATTAGAAAAATATTTTCTTAAAACGGAAATATTATCCTATAAAGTATAGATGCAAATCTCCTTCAAATGGAAAAGTTGTTCCCTAAAGAAAGAGTACAAGTCTTCTCGAAACAGAAGAGTTGTTCTCCGAAATTTTGCCAATGTGAAAGAGATTGCAATAAACCATGGTATGGGGGCAATATAATATAGTTGCAAAAATAAAAACAATGCTCAAGCAACATACCATAGGTTTACTGCAACATCACACAGAGAAAATAAAAAAACTTGCATGAAAAAGAAGAATAAATGCATTCTCAAATACAGACAGAAGTTTGTACAAGTAAAAGAATCATTTTATTCCATGCTATGAAATTTTTATACATGTGCAGGTTTTAAAACAAAAGAAGGCGGGGACCGGTACCCGCACAATCTCCGGTCAACACAAGTCTTTATATATACAAGCAAGAAAAAAAAAAGCAAAACGAAAAGCGTAAGTCCTAAACCCATCACTTCTTCTTCCTGCCACCTTTTGAGCCTTCGCCTGGCCGGATGATTAACTTTTTGGGCCAGCTTGTGAGAGTAGGGGAAGAAAGAGGAAGGGGTGCAATTGGACTTTCTTCTGCTTTTTCTTCGCCAGCAGAAGCTTCCTTCTTTTTCTTTGAGACTCCGCGTTTCCCCCTTTTCTTAGAAGAAGACTCACTGCCCGGAGTGAAAAGAGCGGACAATTTTATGTCATCAGAAGCAGTCTGCTCCGGAGTTCTCTCCCCTTCTTCAGGTTCTTCGGCCTTTTGTTCCTGAGAAGCAACAGGATCGTCCAAGTCACGAAGAGCTTCTATCTGCTCTTCTTGCGACCCCGGTTGAGAGACAGAAGGTGAAGTAATCTGAAGAGATGGAGGGGGGACAGCTGGAGGAGGGGAAGGCTGAATAACACTTGGCGCTTTCACTACAGGAGAAGAGAAGTTCAAGTCAGTATCTCTCATAAAAAGAGGAGAAAGTGGTGCGTCAAGATTTAAGTAATAATCAAAAAGTTCATCAAGCTCATATGAAGAAAGTAAGCAGTCCACTTAAGCAAGATCAACATTGAGGTTACTTGGAGAAGTAGACTTTACTATGTCAACTTCGAAGTCCTGCGCTTCAGCGCTTTCTTGAGTCTCATCTCCAGTGTGGGCGGTGGCACTTTCAATAACAGCTTTAGCAGGAGGAGGAGAATGAGAACT
This sequence comes from Allium cepa, assembly GCA_030765085.1. Taxonomy (NCBI): domain Eukaryota; kingdom Viridiplantae; phylum Streptophyta; class Magnoliopsida; order Asparagales; family Amaryllidaceae; genus Allium; species Allium cepa. The sequence goes on from CM060929.1 coordinate 35,216,336, forward strand.
GGAGCCAGCAATATCGATATCGGCCGAAACTGAAGGTAGGACTGGGTCGGTTGATATTGTCTTTCCTAAATGTTCTCCTTCTATCATTTCGGCTCTCTCTTTGGCAAGTTGCTCTTTTCCCCTAGCAAGAGCGGCACATGCATCATCATCTAGATAGTGCGCCATTAAATCTACTTCGGCATATCCGGCTCCTCCAAGCATATCAAGTATGGCCTCCCACACTTTGGCCAAAGTGATTTCATACTCCGGTCCCAAAAACTTAAGGCTACCGTGCCCCAGAACATTATGAATGTAAAATTCGAATAGAGTGGAGCTGACTTCAGCTTTGGTTGCCATATGAGATTCTTCGGCTGCAGCTTTGCCAGCAACAGCTTCATCACGCTCCTTTTCAGCTTCAGAAAGTCGAGCTTTGAGCAGTTCAATCTCCAAGTTCTGGGAGTTAGTCTTTTCTCGTAAATGGGCAACGTCGGCTCGGTAGCTATCCACAACCTGTTGCTGTGCTTCAAATTTAGCTTCAGCATCTCTCTGTGCCGCGTGAGCATCTATCACTTATTTTTGAAGCACTTCTTCTCTCTAAGAATAGGAAGTGGAAGAAGTGGCGAGCTCTTCCTAAATTTTTCAACTTCCTCTTCAAGCTTCTCATTATAAGCGGCAATACTCTTCATTTCGGCATCATGCTGATCGAGTGTTTTCTGCCACTCAGATTTGTCATTTTCCATAGTCAGCATGGCTTCAAGGTTTGCGCGATTCACTCTTTGAAGCTCGTCAACGAGTTTCTACCAGCCAGACATTCTCTCGATATCGAGTTTGACGGTATCGAGATTTTGCAACATGGCTTGCTTATCAATCGGGACCAAGTCAAGATCGAAGCGTACTCCCTTTAAGCACCAGTGCGGGAATCGGGTTTGAAGAGTAGTCGGACCCTGTCCAACTTGATTGGGGGACCTACTTATGACGGTTTGAATATCAGCTCTTCGAAGGGGGGGAGAGCCGGAAGGAATTTCCAAAGAGACGGGAGCAGCGGGCTTCTCGGAGAGTTTGGATGTCAGTTTTTCACCAAGTTTGGCCCATTTACTCGGGTCCTCAATGACATGGCTATTTCCCTTATCATCACGGGATTTTCGCTTGTGGGAATCATCCTCTCTCTGGGAAGAATCATGTCGTTCGTCCCGTCTCCCGTAGCGCTCTTCATAAGCACGCTTCTCACGAGCCTTCCTCGCAGCTCTTTCTTCGTCAGTTTACCAAGAGGCAGGAAGATACCTCCTAGGGTCATAAGAACCGCGCTTCCCATAACGTTGGAAATCGTCATAGTAAGAGCCACTTCTTCCCATTGGAGAATCTGAAAATAAAAAATAATATAAACTCAGAAATCTTGAAAGCAAGAAAGTTGAACGCATATAAGTGCTGAAAAGTCCTAAGTGTGTGTAACGTGCAAACTACGCGCGTCGAACTATGAACCACTCCTGGGTTGGGAGGTGATGATGGATTTTACAGCCAGTGTCAACTCTTGGGCTAATGGAGTTTGTTGCAGAACGGATGTCACTCCAACTGCTGGAGAAGTAACTTTAGCAGTAATAGGATCATCTTTAAAAAGCTCCTATGAAGTAATCATCAGGTTGCTCAACCCCTTAAAAGTATCATCACCGCTGTGCCTGGCGGGACTTTCTCTCTCAGTTCCTTCGTCACCAGATTTCCCGGAGTGTTGGGGTGGTTCGTCTTCTTCGGTGACCGGGGTAAGTGCAAATTTGCCAGATGACCCCGCAATATCAATTGACGTAGAACACTTTACCAATGAAGCCTCAACAATATGTTTTTTCGACGTAAGTTCTCCGACGGAAACTGGAGCATCCGATGTCTTTACTGGAGAGTCGGGGACTTCATGAGGTTGAGTAGAACGGGAAGGGTGCAGAAGCCCGTATTGGTGATCATATTTCAATAGAAACTTAATACTTCTTTCCTCAACCGGCACGACGCTTAATCTTTCGAAAGTCGTTTTGTGACTGGGATTTCTAGAGGGAGGAGGAAATGCTGTAAAAGAAAAGAATGAAATTAGCACCTAGCAATTCGGATCTCGAAAAACTCAGAAACGGAAAGAACGGGGATGAGCAATCTTACTTCCTACTCTCCAGATGGCATAAAACCCTAGGGGGCAGCGAACAAAGAAGAATTGATTCAGAAAACCGTGAGCACTTTTGGAAAGATCGGTGGTAAGTTTACGGTTTCTGGCACTTCTCACGAGTATCATGGAGGGGTGGTCTTTATTCTATGCGAATGTGCATAAGTAGCAGATTTTTTCGAAGCTCGGAAGACAGTTTAGTGTCCTCCTGAATAGAACGCACAATCCCATCAGGATGGCGTAGCCATTGGGATGCGGTTGAAAGGGAGAGATGGTTAGTCGGAAAAGGAGTTGATGAAGAAATTCATTGAAAGGAGGAATGACACCACAAAGGCACATCTGACGGTTGACGGCGGCAAAACCGAGAGGTGGCCTGTCAGCAGTATCATTTGGCCAGGGAGTATAGCATCCGCTTAGGCAATCCCAAATTGAATACGTAATTGGTTGAATGCCCGCTGACTCAGGGTTGTTGGAGTTCTTTCTGGAGGATTATCCAATGGGTTGGCTATTGGGAAGACTCCTTCAGATTGCTCTATTATCTCTTCTTGAGAAGACATTCTACACAAGGAAATGGATATTCAAATATGAAGGTGCACGTTTCCTAAATGTGTGAAGTGTTGTGCGGAACTAATAAAATGACAAGAAAATATAACTGAACTTAAACTAACAGGCATTTGTCAGTTATAAAGTTCAGGTTTTGTTGTTTTATGTAACGACCCTGGATTTCGGCCCCTGTTATTTTAATAAATGTTTAATCTAATTAAATATAAAATATGAATTTTTCATATTTAAATGAATATGATTTTGGAAATATTGCCATCTATTTATATAAACTGTATTTTTAAAGGAAATTGATTTGGAAATTGAAATAAACATTTCAATAATATTCCCAATAAAAATTTATCTTATATAATTACTTAAAATACTTTACATTGTTTATATTTAGTATAAAATATAAATGTAAAATATGAGTCAAACTTATGTATATAATTTGAATAAATTATAATTGGAAATATATATGAAAATAAGTATTAAATATAAGTAAAACTTAAGAATATAATGTAAATATTGATAATCAAAATATAAAATACAAATATAAATAAGTAAGCAAGCAAATAATAAAACTGTTCTTTTATATACGATACCTTCACATGTAATCCAAACTCAAAGTATAAAATGAAATAAAAACAAGTATAACATAATACAAGACAGGACTTTAATAACAAAACAAAGACCTTTATTCAAAGCTTCATACATAAGCCAAATATGTACCTGCAAGTTGTACACTTACAAATATCTATACAGTATAAGCATAATAATACTTATGTAAACAAAGAGTAGAACAAGAACAAAGCATAATATAGATAAAGTTAAATGTAAAGTAAAATATAATACATATGTATGAACCTTTTTGCAAGCTAGAAAATAACATGATAACAAAACAAATATTACTTATAAAGTATCTTTATATATATATTTGATCGAGAGTTGCTGTGTAATCATGTGTGCAGAGAAGTCAAAAATTTATACATGAAGCTTCATTCACAAGCCTACCTAAAAGTTCATATCTTTATACATATATAAGACATCTTTGACCAGTGAAAAGATAAACTAATAAACTTGCCTCTATTCTAAAGACCAAAGTCAAAATATAAAAGAAAAATGAAAATATCTATCTGCAACTGTACTTTCCATACAACAAAATCTTTATACACAACATCCTGTCTTCCCATTCAGGCCATAAGCTACCTACTAAAGTACATATCATACATACAATATCTTTAAACAGTCAACCATAATTATATGATGTAAGCAAAGTTAGGAACCAAAGTGTTAATTGTTACCATCTCAGCATAAAAACATCAGGGAACATTAATTGTATGTTAACACATTTGAAGGCATATTCATTAAAGCTAAGTACAATTTGTCATTTCAGGCTACAAAATAATGTTCAGCCGAAATGTCGTATTGCAGTAGATTAATGCAAAGTCATATTTGTTACAAAACAAATAAGACTTGTCCAGATAATACATGTACTGTTCAAGCCTTCTCTACACATATATATCATACTATTTAAGTTCACATAATTTAGAAACTCCAAAACTGAGGAATCAAAACTTAAGAAACTGAGAAGAAGAAAAAAAAAAGTAAAACAAAACTGTAACTTGAACTAAATACAAACAAACTTGTTCAACATCAATAACATCAAGGATTGAAGTTGGAACTCAAGCTTGAAAGTTGGGAAACAAAGTTCAAGACTGTGTTCATCTGGAAACTAAAACTGCTCTCTGTTAAATCATTTTAGGTGAGTAAACAATAATTTTAAAGCTTTAAGTTATTCAAAAATTGGTCAAGATTCATTTATAATTTGGCTTGAGTATATTTCAGTTTGAATATGATCTTTGCCTGTGTATATGTTGCTCTGTTCGAATATTTCCCTGTCACTTGAAATAGAATTCATGCTTCTGTTCAAACAGACAATTTTTAATCTGTTAGTTGTTAATTAAAACAATATGTTTAAACTAATTTAAGATTTTAAAAGTTAATTAAAAACTGTTGTAAGTGTATCTTACTGTAACTTGTTCTACAGGTAAATCAAACATTTCTTTGATAAATTCAAATGCTAAAATGTTAATTCAAATTTATATCTTCAATTATTACTGGGATTTATGATTTTTAAAACTAGAATCAAGATTTTTAGTGCAATAATTCAAGAGTAGTTTGTAATTGTGCAAAAATTGTATTTTTTATCAATTCCCAGTTATTTAATCAATAATAAAAGTTATAAATTGAAATGAAGCAAGTATTGACATCAGTGATTTCATAAAAATTATCAGGAGAATTTTCTATTGCGTGAATTTTGGAATCTGAATCAAGTTAGAGTTTTAGATAGAGTTTTGGGTCATGTCTGTTAGGTGACGAGTTCGTCATCTATGTGCAACCGAGCTTCATGCGATTCAGGTGGGTGGTTGCTTGGAGGGTTGACGTTGTGTGGAAGAAGTTTAGGCGACTCTGGTGCCTGGTGCGGCGAGGACGAGGTGATTAAGTTGTTTTGGGTTGGGCTGTGTATCTCGGTGGAACAGTCGAATTTCGATTCGACACTCCTGTAGGCAACTCGAACTTGGTTTTCGAGTATGCGAGTGATATGTGACGTGCCTGAGACGTTGGCGTTCGCCGGAGCTGGAGGATGTCGCTGTGCACGTGTACGACGAGATGATGTATCGCGTGCGTGTAGCACCTGATGCCTGGGTGTGTTTGTTTTTTTTTACTTTAAGTTTTAAACTATAACTTACTGTAAAGTGGAAGAAAGAAAAAAAAGAAGGGAGAAGATGAAGTTGTTCAGGAAGGACTCGGGAAGTTTGCGCGGAAAACTCGAAGTGATTTTCGAGTATAATGCAGGGGTGGTCTCGGGTTTTACCTGGGACGATTTGAGTTTGGTAAAACTACAGTTTTGCAGTGATGTAATTTTTTTTTTTACAAATTTGTCTAAACATTTTAAGCTAAAAAAAGGGGGTTTAAAGGCTAAGCTAAGAATTTATTCAAGTTTTAAGTATTTTAGTCAAAAACTTAATGATGATCTTTAAACTCTTAAATTATTTTAATCAATTTAGGATGAGTGTAAATTTAATTAACTCTTAAGTTTGTAGTTAATAAATGAATGATTTAAAATTTATAGAGGGCTTTTAAGAGTTAAATTCATTGAGTAATTAAAATTAAATGAATTATTATTAGAAGGTAATTAAGAATAACTATTTTATAATTGTAATCAAGTATGGATAAAAGGGTGATTAAGTGATAAATAAATTATATTTATCTACCTAAATTAAGTAATGAACGATTAATAGTTAACTAATCAAATAATTTAATTATGAATTAATAGTTAATTAATTAAGTAATTTAATTAAAAATTAAGAATTTGTAATTAATTAATTAAGTAATTAGTAGTTAAATAATTAAGTAATTAAGTTTCATTAATTAATAACTAAGGTTATTAGTTTATGAACAAGGAATAGTAATTACAGTTAAACGACTTGATTTTAAGGAAATTAGTTAAATAGATGAATAAATAATTAATTAAATAATTAAGACTTAATAATTGATTAAGCAATGATTAATTAACTCAAATAATTTGAAGGGAAATAACAAATTAATTGTTAATTAAACAGGGTTAAGCGATTAATTCTCGAGTAATTAATTTTAAATTGAATTAGTTACAATGAGAATTTAAATGATTGCTTATGGATTGTTGTGTATGTAGAATATCTAATTGTGATATTTATTTGATGATATTCTGTGATGCTCTGTGATATGTTATGTTATATCTATGATGCTTGTATATGATTTATCTTTGATAAATGCTATGTTAATTCAATTGTTGAATTTAAATTATTTAAAACTGTTTAAGTTAATTAGACAACTTGGCCCTTAAAATGGCGTTTGGATTTCGATGAGACCGGGATCGGAAGAATCAAATTTTGATTCTCCGAAAACCACATCGATCCAATTTAAAACGTTAGGTCGTGAATCCTGAAATGAAGATCGAGATGGTGTTTCATAATGCAAGGGTTATCGTCGTTGACTCTGAGGGTGATTCCAAAATGAGTATGACGAGATAATGCGTTCGGTTTCGTTCGAACCCGGAACGAACTTGTATGGATTGAATGCTTTCAGCACATCGTCAGGCGGACGATGAGCATTCTAAGTGATACGTTCTATAAAAGGTAAATGCAGCCTCAAGCCTCATCAACCGGGAATGGCTAAAACAGGGGAGGTGCAGCAAGGCTTCGTGGGTAGCCCCCACTTGAGAGTAAGATTTTCCCCTGTCTAGATGTCCCTTTTTATTCGGCTTAGTGTGCGGTTGGTCGCGCCAACCGTGGGGTGATCTTATTCGGAACTGTTCAGTAAGGAATGGTTCCGGCCTTGTGATGCAGGGGATGAAGGGAGTAATCCTCGGTACGGTGATCTAGGCTCCGTACTGTGACGGGCGGTACCCCAGTAGCCCTGCCATTGTTGGAAATCCATTTTCCCTACGAGACCCTACGGTTTTGATTTGTATTACCCACTTTTGTGGCTAGTAGCTGGAATTTAATAGATGTAACAATTTCGGCTATTTTCTATTTACTTGAAAACCCTAGACACTATTATAATATCACTGGATTTCCTATAAAATGTTTTGGTTAGCGTAAGGTAAAAGCTTACCCGTATTTATTTGTGGGGAGTCTTACGTGATACCTTTATTTTCAAATGTTTTTCAAAGTTAAACAACTTTAAACCGTTTACTCATACCAGACCCATGTCTGACCCGGAGTTTATATTTTTTGTTTTTCATAAACTCTTGGGTACTCAAATTTTTACGAGTAGCCAAGTGATAGGTTTCCGAAGTATTGATTTCTGGAGGAGCTTGGAGCAGGAGCCCAGACGTATATAGCTATTTATGTAGTTCCGCCGTGATAGTTGATATGTACTGTATCTCTGATGTATATAGTGACAGATGTATGTATGTATGTCATGTGTATTGATATTTTATAACTTTGTTATGTAAAACTATGTGATATTTATGTGATATATTATATTTTGTTCCATTCCGCTGTGAGATTCTGATGTTGTTGTTCTTTCTTTCTCTTTCTTTTCTATTTCTATCCCTTTCTTTTCTTAATGATGATACGTCTTTCTGGTAGTAGAAGGGCGGGTCGTCACATTTTAAGTCCAAACGCAAGTGCATTGTTGATGCAAACAAATCAGTTTTAATTAATTAATATTGCTTTGCTTTAATACTTCACTTGAATTTGTTGATTCATAGCACTTCATAAAATTTCTTTAAGTTGATTATCTTTTATCGACTAATCTGTCATTCGATGTGGGCAATCGATGGCAGTATATTCGCCCTAGTTTTCTGCAAATGTTGTGTTCAGCAGGTTGTTAGTTTACAAGTGAATATAATCTGTAAAGAAGTGCAGCAAAGTTCAAGCAGTTCATTCTAGCAGTTCAAGTTAGAAGTACAATCAAGTTCTATCAAAATTCTGAAGCTTTCAAGTTTTGTTCAAGTCTTTAAGTCACAATCCGAGTCAAGAAGTTCTCTAAGTCCTAGGTCGCTTGCGACCTAGCAGGTTGGGTTGAAATTGGTCTAAGTTGCAAGAAGCAACTCGGCGGTGAAAAATTGTTTAAGTCCTATGTCGTTCACACGACCTAGGCACTAAGTCGTTCACACGACCTAAAGACTAGGTCGCTCACGCGATCTAAAGTTTAAGTCGCTATGAGCTAAGTCGCTTAGCCCCTTTTTGGGTCATAAGGATCCTTAGGTCGCGCCGATTCTTTAAGCCGTTTGCCGAGTTAAGTCTCATGATTCACGTCTCGAACCGCTAAAGCCCTAAGTCATTCAAGGCTCCTAAGTCGAGCATGACCTAACTCCCCTTAACTCGCTAACTCTTCTTCTCTCAGCAAATCACCTAACCCGTTAACCCAATAACCTGTTAGCCTCTCTACAATAAAATCCACCATATCTCCACACCACCAAATCATTTAGAACCAATGCAAATCGCCTCAGATCCATCACAAACCCGATGTACTGTTGTACTCTCGTGAATCCCAGTGACAACGTGTCCAAAAACGATCAAAAGCTAATCGTAACATGATCCACGGCAAAATGCAGCATGCAAAATCGGGAAAGGGTCAAAAATTGGAGGATTCACAATTCGAGGGTGGTCGTGGTTGAACAATGGTCGAATTCACTTACGTAGTGAGATTGAGGAGATGATGATCAAATCAACAAGTAGATTCGCTTCAAAAGTTCTCGAGCTCAAAGATAGTAATGGCGGCAGCAGAATACAATAAGGTGAAGGAAGAAGAAATGACCTAACGGCTTATATAGGGGAGAGAAAGGAACACGAATCGGCACGAGCGACCTAAGTCTTTCATAATTCGCCCGCGACTTAATGATCTAAGCTAGCACGGGTTAAAAGATATCGAAGCACACGACCTAACTCTTAGGCGTATACTTCGAGGGGCAAGTGTTAACCCTCTTCTTTCTACGACCTTGCGATCTAGAGAAAGTAGCGACCTAGCGACTCCACTAGTCAGCGACCTACAGAGCTCAATGATCTAGTAACCTAAGGCCTGCGACTTAACAATCTATAACAGGCTGCGACCTAAGGAATTAAAGCGGCAACGACCTAGTAGCTAAATGAAGACCGAGCGACCTAACGACTTAAAAGACTTAGTGACCTAAGGATGGAACGACTTAGCGATCTAGCAATGAAGCCACCTAGCGACCTAATGGATTAAGCGACATAGCAAGTGAACGACCTAATCTAGGTCGCTACAATGGACATCTCGACATTATTAAGTCACCAACTACTCCCCTAGGTCGTCCACGACCTACAACTTGCTAGTCCATTCGAGTGATCAAGCCCGACCCTGTTAGGCCGTAACCCATGTTCCTTAGGTCGCCCACGACCTACTAATCCGCTCAGAGAAGACTAGGTGAAACCAAGATAAGCCGTAGCTCGCGTCTCTTAGGTCGTTGATGACCTACGACCTATACTTAGGTCGTTCGCGACCTACGACCCAGTCCAGAATCTCCCCTATAAATACCGTGCCTACATCACCGAAAAGGGGGATCTTTGGACACATTTCTGAAACGCCGAAACTCTGCTGAATTCTCGACTCACTCGACACTTCAAACACGAAAGACATCTCAACAAACTTCAAGAGAAAATATAACACAATCAACATGGATTCAAAGAATTCTTCTACATCGGAGTTCTAGTTGTTTGTCTCATCAGTATTGTAATCGAAGATTGTTCTAAAGTTGTAATTGATTCAGCAAAAAAGAAGATTAAAGTGGACGTAGGCTTAACCTGAAGCCGAACCACTATAAAACTGTTGTCTTTTACTGCTTTCTCTGTGACTTTTCTACTTGTTTCTAATTCCCGTATTTACGGGTGGTGCTTTCACTTAATCTCTACATACACCGGGGTGTTAGCGTTCAATTTTAAGCGTTAACAGTATGTATATGTATATTATGTGTATATATATATATGGATGTGTGTGTACATATGTATGTATATATGTTTTCAACTGTGACATAACAATTGTATATTTATGTGCAAAGTTTTCATGCATCTGGTTAAAGGTTTGATTCCTAAAACATTCACTTTGTTTTGCTTGCTTTTGTTATAATTTTTCTAACATTTTTTCAATTATTTAAAATATAAATATTTAATCCTGCATGGGCCCAAAAATGATTTGAACCGGCCATGTTCATGATGCCCATACCATAGTATCACCATGTTTTTTTGGGCATTACTACCATGGGTAGAGCTACTGTTGGGCCAGCAAGGGCAAAGCTGAAATAATGAAAAACATATATGAAACACTATAATTTGAAATTAGGTCTAGTTGATTTATTTTTCCGGCCATACCAGAAAAGAAGGTTATTGATTTTGGCCCATGTTTTCCCTTCTATGAAGATAATTTTGTCTAGCTTTTGGCCCAACAGCTTCCAACTTATTATGGCGGCAAGCTTGGTGTGAATTCACAAATCATGATAAATTACTTTCAGGTAAAATATTCTTATAAAGAAGTATATACTATATATACACAGTGTATACCTTATAGCAAAAACATAAGTATGTTTCACTCGCTTGACTATGCAGGCAATTCATGGAGTGCCTCCAATTTCTGATGGTTATAATCCCGTGACATGGATGTTGGAAATCACCACCCCAGCGTGCGAAGAAAAGCTTGGTATAGATTTTGCCACTGCGTACAGAAATTCTGATCAGTTCAGGTAAACTCATCTTTTCATCTTTCTAAGATCTTATTTGTATTATTTTTTGTACATTAACATAGCAACTGTAACATGTCTTAATTTTTGAAGGGAAGTGGAAGCTTTAATACATGAGTTGAGTACTCCAAAAGCTGGCACGGAACCGCTGAAGTTCTCGTCAAATTTCGCACAAGATTCATTGACTCAGTTTATAATATGCTTCTGGAAACAAAATCTTGTATACTGGAGAAGTCCACAGTACGACGTTATCCGCCTGTTCTTCACTATCATTGCTGCAGTTATTCTAGGCTCCGTGTTCTGGAACGTTGGTCTTAAGAGGTAAGTACAACTCTGCATGTAAAAGAACATTACAGTAGATATTGATTGTCTTCTTGTTCTTCAGGGAAACAACACAAGACCTTTTCATTGTAATGGGGGCTTTGTATTCTGCATGTTTATTTCTTGGAGTGAAAAACTCTTCCTCGGTATAACCAATAATATCTATCGAAAGAACTATCTTCTACAGAGAGAAAGCAGCAAGGACGTACTCTCCGCTACCATACGCAGTGTCACAGGTTACTAGCTAAATGATCAGTGTAACATTTCACTGGTTTATTAATGTACACTGATATGGCAACATACAATTATTTTTACAGGGTATTGTGGAGATACCGTATATTGCAGTGCAAACACTCATATTTGGCATTATAACATACTTCATGATCAATTATGAAAGGTCGTTAGGGAAGTTCTTGTTTTATCTATTGTTCATGTTCCTCACATTCCTGTATTTTATGTTTTACGACATGATGGCTGTTGGTTTGACTCCAACCCAGCATTTAGCAGCAGTCATTTCATCTGCGTTTTACTCGTTGTGGAATCTGTTTTTCTGGATTTCTTGTCCCCAAGCCCGTAAGTAACTTGCAAAAAAGGCTCTGTTCTATTTTTTGATATATGCATACACCATGAAGCTATGTATTTTACATATTACTGATATTTTTACGAAGAATTTCTTTGTGGTGGCTATGGTCTTATTACCTGTGCCCAGTGTCATGGACATTAAGGGGCATCATTACATCACAACTTGGAGACGTTGAAAGTGAGTTAGTAGGGAATGGATTTAGAGGAACGGTGAAAGAGTATCTTGTGCATGAGCTTGGATTTGAGTCTGGAATGATAGAAATAACTGTGCTTGTCCTATTTGGTTTTGCGTTCTTCTTCTTTACTATATATGCTTTGTCCACCAAGTTCCTCAATTTTCAAAGGCAGTGATATTACTCATTGTATTTGGCATTTCTAAGTAGTAGCCAGCTTGTTTTTTTTTCTTCCTATCCGATATGAACATTTATGTTTTTCTGTGACTATGAGTATTTCAAAATTATTAAAGACTCTCTAGGGGAACATTCAATGAATTTTTCTATTACAAAATAGATTATCATTCCAATGTGTATTTTGCTTTTGATCTTATTTTCTTTTCTCCATCGTTACTAGTCATTTGTTAACTGTTTTTTATATGCAAAGAGAACAATGGGGATTATATTTACATCTTTTGAGGAAGATTTTGCCTTGTATTTGTTAATTAACTCCGCTTTTGATTAAACTTCAGTAGTTCTACGGTCACAATCACAAATAGGCTTTGCATCAAAGTTAACGTCGAATGATATTAGTCTCAACTTCTATGACAGCCTTTATACCACAAACTTTAATTTCAGTGCATTTATTTAGAAATCTTAATTTTGATCATTAGAGGTACACTGTCGACTGAGCTTTGAGATCAATAACCTCATCCCATTAAGCTGCGTCAATCAACACCAAAATTGGCATATTAGGTCTTCATTTGGCGATGCTTCAATTTTTGATATTTAAACTAAATTGTTCTGTAGATGTGAAGTAAGGCTAATGTTTTAAGGAATAACTTTTTTGTAAAAAGATGAGAACGTTTCCACCAAAATATATATTAAATTTTTAAAACTTAGTTACGTGCTTGTTGCCAAATCATTCCGGTAATTTGTACATATTACAATTTCGGGTTTAAATAATAATAATAAGAAGGAAAGTTTGCACAGTCTACAAAAATCAACAAGTTTGTCTATCAAAAATTGTAGTGAGAAATTCTCTAGGGCAAATTTGTTTTAACCTCCTCAATTACATTCAAATCTCCTCTACAATTCTTAAACCAAACTTTTTTATTACTATTCTACAAAGAACAACATACGGTAAGTTGAGATAATTGCACTCTGTTTCGAATCTCATTAATCCACTCGAGATCTCATTTTCAAACTTGAGGGAAATAAGATTTAGCAAAACAAGACATTAAATTTTTTAATATTATTTGACACTCTTCTCGTCCAAAATAGTGTCATTTGAGATGAGATCAGACCTAGTTTTACATTGTGAGTTACCCTAGATGAGTACAATTTTATCGCCTTTTAAATGAAAATAAATAATAACATTAAAAGATTGTGAAATATTTTCCATTACAAGCTCTTAAATAATAGAAAAAACAAATATGTAAACAATTTGCAGTATATATAAAAAATCAAACCATCTAACAAAACAGTTTCTTCTCCAATTTTCAGAAGCAAGCTCTCCGATTACATCATCGTATTTTAAACCATCCAAATTCATAAGAGAATTTTGATTTCAAAATCTAACTCAATGTTCATCATTTTTATACTTTGTAATAATTCCTATACGTTAACCATTTAATGAACTTAAAAAATGTTAGATTACATTCAATTTTGATTCATTAAAACATAACGGCAAAGCTTACGATTGGATTTGAGCACAAACAATTGAAAAGCATTCTTATAAAATTTTATTAACTTTAGGATCAGTTCTCATTTATCAACTTTTAGAGCATACATAATCAAATTGTAAATTTTAATAGTTATACTCGATCAACAAATAGAAGGACAAATATGTATTGTGTGCGGCTATGGGCGCCACCACTCTGGTTAAGGGCGTTGCAGTCGACAGTTGGCTGCTGGCAGCACCTAGCCACGACAGCGTTCAACCGCGGTAGATGCCACACACTATGGTTGAACGCCATTGTGGCTAGATGCGGCCGACAACCAACTGCCGACCGCGGGCCCCTAGGTAAAATGGCTATGTCCTTGTCATCGCAGTATGTGTTTATTTAAGTAATTACCTAAAAGAAAAAAGCAACCATTAACATTTGAAGGTAACATAATCAAACTGTAAAGTTTACTAGTTCTACATTTATTTGAAAACATTAATAATAAGCATTCAGCGTAATTGTCAATTTACTCATATAGATAAAATGAGCACAAATAACCAAGCAATAACCTCAAAAGTGGCCACAAATACTCTAACCAATATTATTCAAATCTCGAATTTTCTAGTTGAGAACGATGTCGTTGAACAACAATTCAAGTCTAAAGCCAATCGTTCAACATTCAAGTAGTAAAACAAATTAACTTCATAAATCAAAACATAAACAACTAATTTAAATTATTTCAGATATTGGAAATACCTTATTTTCCAATCACTCAACCACCAGACTCAGCAAAGCACAAACTAGCTCAAAGAAGAGGAGTTGTAGAGTTGCAAAGGAGATAGAAAAGCATGGTAATGACATCCGATTTGGGTGGCGCTCAGCTCAATGGCGGTAGAAGACAAAAGCGGTGTGGTGGTGGTGAAGGGTGTATCAACATAAATTGGTTTTCTATTATACGAGCGTTACGGCACGCACTTGCGCGTGATGATGGCATGTGCTTTGCACGTGAATTATTCTTCTACAATTTATATATGATGAATGTATTCAGGAGAAAACGGTTTGCAAAAATATCTAGCAATGTTTTTACGTTGAAATTATGTGTAGTTAATTTAAATTTTTATTTCTAAGTTGCAACATTTAATTTTTTGTTAGTTTGAATTTTATTTATATTATTAATTAATCAATAAACAATGAATTTGTAAATGATATTTATTTGTTAGATAATATCCTTAAGCGTAGAGGGATAGTCTGAATTTGCAAAGAAATTTAATTATTTTAACTTTGTTTGAATAGTTCCAGTTTAGCTCACATGAGTCTTTAGCACTCACACGGGTCTTCAGCACTTGAACAAAACAGGAATCGCAAATTGGATTCCATCATCTCTAATAGATCATGAATTACTATATGGGTTCCAACATCTCGAACAGATCTTTAATCTTCACATAGATTCTCCTTTGCAGCCGCTTTCAAAACATAGAAACTATATACTAGTTTGAAGTGGTATTTAGTAAGTAAAACACTTACCGATTCCGGACTCTTCAAAACCAATCGATGAATTTCGGGTTAACTCAATTCCTGTGAAAGAGTATCTTGAACAGGAGCTTGGGTATGAGTCTGAAATGATAGAAATAACTATTCTTGTCCTATTGGGTTTTGCATTCTTCTTCTTTACTATATATGCTTTGTCCACCAAGTTCCTCAATTTTCAAAGGCGGTGATATTACTCATTGTATTAAGCATTTCAAAGTAGTAACCAGCTTGTTTTTTTTCTTCCTATCCGATATGAATATTTATGTTTTTCTGTGACTATGAGTATTTCAACATTGTTAAAGACTCTCTAAGGGAACATGCAATGGATTTTTCTATTATGAAATAGATTATCATTCCAATATGTATTTTGCTTTTGATCTTATTTTCTTTTCTCCATCGTTACTAGTCATTTGTTAACTTAACTGATTTTTATATGCAAAGAGAACAATGGGGATTATATTTACATCTTTTGAGGAACATTTTGCCTTGTATTTGTTAATTAACTCCGCTTTTGATTAAACTTCAGTCCTTCTACGGTCACAATCACATATAGGCTTTGCATCAAAGTTAACATCCAATGATATTAGTCTCAACTTCTAGGCCATCCTTTATACCACAAACTTTAATTTCAGTGCATTTATTTAGAAATCTTAATTTTGATCACTAGAGGTACGCTGTCGACTGAGCTTTGAGATCAATAACCTCATCCCATTAAGCCACGTCAATCAACACCAAAATTGGCATATTAGGTCTTCATTTGGCGATGCTTCAATTTTTGATATTTAAACTAAATTGTTATGTAGATGTGAAGTAAGGCTAATTTTTAAGGAATAACTTTTTTTGTAAAAACATGAGAACGTTTCCACCAAAATATATATTAAATGTTTTCTAAAAGGAAACTTAGTTACGTGCTTATTGCCAAATCATTCCGTTAATTTGCACATAAATTACAATTTCGGGTTCAAATAATAATAATAATAATAAGGAGGAAAGTTTACACAGTCCACAAAAATCAACAAGTCTGTCTATCAAAAATTGAAGTGAGAAATTCTGTAGGGCAAATTTGTTTCAATCTCCTTAATTACATTCAAGTCTCCTTTACAATTCTTAAATCAAACTTTTTTATTTCTATACTACAAAGAACTACATACGGTAAGTTGAGATAATTGCACACTGTTTCGAATATCATTAATCCCACTTGAGATCTCATTTTCAAACTTGAGGGAAATAAGATTTGGCAAAGCAAGGCATTAATTTTTTTAATATTATTTGACACTCTTCTCGTCCAAAGTAGTGTCATTTGAGATGAGATCAGACCTAGTTCTACATTATGAGTTACCATAGACGGGTACAATTAAGATTGTGAAATATTTTCCATTACAAGAAGCTCTTAAATACACAATAGGAAAAAAAATATGTAAACAAGTTGCAGTATATTTAAAATTCAAACCATCCAACAAAACAGTTTCTTCTCCAATTTTCAGAAGCAAACTCTCCGATTACATCATCGTATTTTAAACCATCCAAATTCATAAAAGAATTTTGATTTCAAAATCTAACTCAATGTTTATCATTTTTATACTTTGCAATATTTCCTATATGTTAACCATTTAATGAACTTAGAAAACATTAGATTACATTCAATTTTGATTCATTAAATCATAACGGCAAAGGTTACAATTGGATTTGAGCATAAATAGTTGAAAAGCATTCTTATAAAATTTTATTAACTTTAGGATCAGTTCTCGTTTATCAACTTTTAGAGCATACATAATCAAATTGTTAATTTTAATAATTATACTCGATTAACAAATAGAAGGACAAATATGTATTGTGTGCGGCTAAGGGCGCCACCACTCTGGTTAAGGGAGCCCCAGTCGATAGTTGGCTACTGGCAGCACCTAGCTGCGACAGCGTTCAACCGCTGTAGATGCCACATACTATGGTTGAACGCCATTGTGGCTAGATGCGGCGGACAGTCAACTGCCTACCGCGGGCCCATAGGTAAAATGGCTATGCCCTTGTCATCACTATATGTGTTTATTCTAGTAATTACCAAAAAGAAGAAAGCAACCATTAACATTTGAAGATAACATAATCAAACTGTAAAGTTTACTAGTTCTACATTTATTTGAAAATATTAATAATAATCATTCAATGTAATTGTCTATTTACTCATAGATAAAAATGAGCACAAATAACCAAGTAATAACCTTAAAAGTGGCCACAAATACTCTGACTAATATTATTCAAATCTCGATTTTTCTAATTGAGAACGATGTCATTGAACAACAATTCAAGTCTAAAGCCAATCGTTCAACATTCAAGTAGTAAAACAAATTAGCTTCATAAATCAAAACGTAAACAATTAATTTAAATTATTTCAGATATCGAAAATATCTTATTTTCCAATCACTCAACCACCAAACTCAGCAAAGAACAAACTAGCTCAAAGGAGAGGAGTTGTAGAGTTGCAAAGGAGATAGAAAAGCATGGTAATAAAATCCGATTTGGGTGGCATTCAGCTCAGTGGCGGTGGAAGTTAATCGTGGTGTGGTGATGGTGAAGGGTGTATCGACATAAATTGGTCTTCTATTATGCGAGCGTTACGACACGCACTTCGCTCCTGATGATGGCATGTGCTTTGCACGTGAATTGTTCTTCTACAATTTATATATGATTTACGTATTCAGGAGAAAACGGTTTGCAAAAATATCTAGTAATGTTTTTATGTTGAAATTATGTGTAGTTAATTTAAATTTTTATTTCTAAGTTGCAACATTTAATTTTTTGTTAGTTTGAATTTTATTTATATTCTAATTAACTAATAAACAATGAATTTGTAAATGATATTAACTTTTTAAATGATATTTATTTTTTAGATAATATTCTTAGGCGTAGAGGGATAGTCTGAATTTGCAAAGAAATTTAATTATTTTAACTTAGTTTGAACAATTCCAATTTAGTTCACACGAGTCTTCAGCACTCATATGGGTCTTCAGCACTTGAACAAAACACGAATCGCAAATTGGATTCCATCATCTCTAATAGATCATGAATTGCTATATGGGTTCCAACATCTCGAACATATCTCTAATCTTCATATAGATTCTCCTTTGCAGCCGCTTTCAAAACATAGAACCTATATACTAGTTTGAAGTGGTATTTAGTAAGTAAAACACTTACCAATTTCGGACTCTTCAAAACCAATCGATGAATTTCGGGTCAACTCAATTCCCTTTCTCTCAGAAGTAAGTGAAAGCTAGAGACATTTGTACCAATGCTCCTTTTCGAGAATTTCATTGATACGAAACCGCGAAGCCTTTCAATACTTCTTAAGTCATATTAGGTCAAGTTCGATAGCTGACTAATCGGCTATCTAGTAAAAAATAATTGCTTGTACAAGGCAACATTCGTATACCTAACTCGTTTCCAACATTCTAACTTAACTATTCCTCGTCTGAAAGTGAAGTCGTATAAGTTAGAACAACGGTTACGTCAAAGTCTTACTTAGACAGTCCATTCTTGCATCTCACAAATAAATAAGTCTGCCTCATCGGCTTTTAGTGTTAAGTAAAGCATCAATGATTTCCATAAGCAAATAAGTAATTAATACGATTAACATGTGTCCGACATTCTGACTTAACTATTCCTTGATCAAGTGGGAAGCCGGTAGATTAGAGCTTCATTGCTCATATCCCTACTTGAACATTAATTTTAATTCATATAAATAGATAAGCCTACTTCTTCGGCTTTTAGTCTTAAGCATAGTTAATTACCTTTCAAACAAGTAATTAAAGAATTAACCATTTGGCCATTAAGAAATTTCGAACCCCTTTCTAAACCTTCTTTTATACCTTTATAAATGATATATATATATATATATATGAATAGTAATTTATTTATAAAATTAGATATTAAATAAACCATTTTTAGAAGATATTTATTACATAAGCTATAAAACAGTCAACCTATTTTCTAAAAACTACGTACATTTAAAAATGCTTGTAAATTACTTTATAATATTTATAATAGGTTTTAGAACATTTTCTTCAAATATTACTTGAAAATAAAAACTTTATGAGTAGCTTAAATTTTTTGGAAAAACAAGTTTTCATTATAAAACCATCTTCATTAAAAATTCACAACTAATTCTTATAAGTTCATAAATACCACAAACCACTTTTGAAATTCTCTAATATGAGTTAGTAAACACATGTGAAAAAATGAAATAAAATACTTAACCTTTAAAGTTCAAAAATGAAGGCTAAATGGGGAAGTTTTGCATAAGTGAAATGTTGTTGTTTTTGGAGATGTTACTAAACCTTTTACTATCTAAAATTTTTATCGTGACAAACATACATATGAAAAATTATAAATATAGCGGGAAATTCCTAGGGATCTCTCTATAAACTTTCATACAAATAGCTAAAAATAGGCAATTCCCAAGTGCATCCACATTGATTATCGCTATAAGCATACTTTCAAATCTGAGTCTGATTTAAACCGAAGTCTATCTATAACTTATGTGCTTTATTTTAAAGTCTTGTCATGAGTCATACAAATCCTTTTAAGTCCATTCCAAATCCGTACACATGGATCACATAAAATAAGAATCAAAACCAATATTTTAACATATGTCCACATTAATCCCAAGAACTTAGATACTATCAAATACTGACATATATATGTTATATTTTCATTCAAAGTGGTGTATTAGCTTACTTTTAACCAAACAAACAATAAGATCCAAGCATCCAAGTCCAACCTCACGTCACAACCACCTTCTTCCTTCTTCCTTGTTTTGTGCAATTGTTTCTAGGCTGTTTCTAGCCTTTTTTTTCTCATAGCCAAAGGTGACGGGTGAGTATGGCTTCGCTTCTTCAAGTTCTAACATGGTAGATGGTGTTGTAATATTGCCTCAAGCTCCATTTTAAATTTGAGTTGATTTGGATGAGATTTGCAATTATTTTCTTTTAGAAATTTAAGAAGAAGAAAACATGAAAGTTAGCATGTTTTTGCGTTGTAAACTTATGAATATTATACAAGGGTATGCCTCTCCTTATATAGGCTTAAGAATGATGCTCTTTAGTTGTTAACGCTAAAAATGTACGCTAACACCCCAGTGTGAATTGTGATATAGCGAAAGCACCACCCGTTGGTATGGGAACTAAAACAAGCAGAAAATAGCTGAAAATAATGAAGAGACAATAATTTTTATAGTGGTTCGGCTCAAAGTCAAGCCTACGTCCACTCAACTCTTCTATTGCTGATTTGATTACAAGTTTCACAATAACTCTTCAATTACAACACCATTAAGGCAAGTAGTTAGCACTTTGATGCAGAAAAGCTCTTTGCATTCATGTTGAATGAACTTGATCTTTTCCTCAAGGTTCTTTGAAGTGTCTTTGGCGTTTGAAGTGTTGTAGAAGTCGTGAAAACAGCAAAGTCTTGGCATTCCAAAAAATCCCCCCCAATGTGGAGTAGGCGGGGTATTTATAGGGGAGTTTCGGAGTTAGTACATGTGGTATCATGGGTCGTGAGCGACCTAGGGAGTTGCAACCTAAGAGCGATCCCGAGGTAGCATAAGTCGTTAGCGACTTAATGGACTCATCCTGGACGAGATATATGCTGTGAGCGACTTAGCATGTGTAGCACAGGAGTTATCTCGGCTTTCTTAGGTCATAAACAACCTAATGGAAGAGGCAGTTCGCATGCGCCTTAACTCTGAAACTTGCTAGGTCGTTAGGTCGCTCTTTCCTTAACTCGTTAGGTCGTTGCCTTCATTGGGTTGCTAGGTTGCTAGGTCGCTGGAGCTCCTTAAGCCGTTGAGTTGTGCCATGTTGAGCCGCTCTGTGCTTTAGGTCGTTAGGTCTTGCCCTGCTATAAGTCGTTAAGTCATTTATGCCTTGGATAGTTAAATCGCTTATTCCCTTAGGTCGTTGAGTCGAATAAGTCGCTAAGTCGCGAATAAGAGAGTTGTTAACACTTGCCCCTCGAAGTATATGCCTACGGGTTAGGTCGTGTGCTTCGATGCCTCTTAACTCGCGCCATCCTGAGTCGCTAAGTCGTGAGCGACTTATGAGAGAGCTTGGTCGTTCGTGCCGATTCGATTTCCATTGCCCATGTATATAAGTCGCTTAGGCCGCTCCTTCTTCTCTTCACCTGCTCTAACACTCTAACCTGCCATTGAAGAATCTCCGAGATCTCGAAGACGAATTCAAACTAACCAGTCGTTGATCATCTTCACCATCACATTACGTAAGTGAATCCAATCATTATCCAACCACGACCATCACCGAATCGTGAATCCCCCATTTTTCAACCCTAATCCGATTTCATGTGCTGTATTTCACCACGAGTCATGTTACGATCGATCTTTGATCGTCATTGGACATGTTGTCGTTGTAATTCATGAGAACACAGCAGTGCATCGGATCTATGATGGATCTGAGGTGATTTGAATCGGTCTTGGATGACTTGGCGATGTGGAGAGATGATGGATTTCATTGTGGAGATGCTAACGGGTTATCAGGTTAGGCGAGTTGATGAATGAAGAGGAGTTAGCGGGTTAAGGAGAGTTAGGAAGTGCGCGGGTTAGGAGCTTCGAACGACCTAGGGCTTAGCAGTTTGGACATGAATCGCACGACTTAACTTAGTGAACGACTTAAAGAATCAACACGACTTAATTTAACCCGCAGCATAGCTTTAACTCGTAGGAACATGACTGATGAACTGCCAGAATTTGACAGAACTTGATTGAATTTCCAACTTGAACTGCCAGAATGAACTGCTTGAACTTGTTGCACCTTTTCACAGATTGTATTAACTTTTAAGCTAACAACCTGTTAAATACAACATTTGTAGAAAACTAGGGCGAATATACTGCCATTGACTGCCCACATTGAATGACAGATTAGTCGATAAAGAAATATCAACTTAAGGGAATTGTGTGAACGAAATGCTATGAATTAACCAGTTCAAGTGAAGTATTAAATCAAAGCTAAGTTAATCAACTAAAGCTAATATGTTTGCATCAACACTGTACTTGAACTTAAAATAACAAGCCCTGAAACTTTATAATCGACAAACGCCAACTAGTTTAATTCCAGTTATATTTGCTTGTCATTTTATTAGTTTTGCACAACACTTCACACTTTTAGAAAACGTGCACTTTTGTATTTGAATATCCAGTTCCTTATGTAGAATGGCTTCTCAACAAGTGCGATAAGAGATAGTAGAGCGAGCCGATGAGGTTTTCCCAGTGGCTGACACTTTGGAGAATCCTCCGGAAAGAGCATCAACTACATTGAACCAACGGGCTTTCAGCCAGCTATGTATTCAATTCGGCATTGCTGAAGCGAATGCTCTGCTTCCTGGGGTAAATGACACTGACGATAGGCCTCCTCCTGGCTTCATTGCAGTCAATCGTCAAATGTGTCTGAATGGAGCTATTCCCCCCTTCGATGATTTTCTTGGAACACTCCGCCTTCGACTAACTATTTCTCCATTCCATTTGCACCCTAATAGCTATGCCATTTTGATGGAGTTGTGCGTACTATTTAGAAGGACGCTTAACTGCCTCCCAAGCTTCGAGGAGATCTGCTATTTGTGTTCATTCGGGAGGAACAAAGATCACCCTTCGATTACTCTTGTAAGGAGTGCAAGAAACCGCAAGTTGATTACGGATCTGCCCGAGAGCGCTCACGGGTCTTTAAACCAGTTCTTCTTTGTCCATTGCTCCCCGGGATTCTATGGTATCTGGAGAGTAGGAAGTAAGACTACCTATCTCCGTTCACTTCATTCCCGAGCCTTTCAAAATTCGAGTTGTCAAGTGCTAACTTCATTCTTTACTTTTGCAGCATTTCCTCCTCCCTCTAAAGATTCTAGTCACAAATCAACTTTCGAAAGATTGAGTGCCGTAGCTATCGATGAGAGAAGTATTAAGTTTCTACTGAAGGACGATTTTTGCACCAATTTGGACTCTTGCACTCTTGTCGATCCATTCAGTCCCATGATGCCCCTAGTTCTCAAGCAGAAGCGTTAGATGCCCCAGCCTCCGCAAAGGAATTCACACTGAAGGAACCTATTGTAGAGGCTTCATTAGTGAAATGATCCAGTTCCGTTAACGGTGTGAGATTATCTGGCAAATCTAAACTTCCCCCAGTTATTGAAGTAGAGGAATTTCCTAAAAATTCTGAGAAGGCTACTGGAGAAGCTGATGAGGGAACTGAGAAAGAAAGTTCCATTACGAAGAGTGTAAAGCGTGCTGAAGAGGGCACTGCTGATATGACCCACTCTGTTGGGCACGATGGTGATGATATCTTTGGAGGACTGTGCGATTTTATGGTGACTTCCTACGAGCTCTTTAAAGATGACACCACCACTTCTAAGCTTGTTTCTGCAGCGATCGAAGTGACATCCGTTTTGCGATCAATTCCATCAACCTAGGAGTTGACTCCTGCTGCAAAAGCCGACATCACTCCTATGCCGAAGAGGGGTTTGTAGCTTGACGCATGTAGTTCACACGCCACACACACTTAGGATTTTTGGCAATTATGCGCACTTAGCTTCTTTATTTCGAAGATTTCTAAATTTTGTTTCTTCTTCACTTTCAGGTTCTCCCATGGGACGCAGCAGCTCATATTATGATGACTTCCAATGCTATGCGAGGCGTGATTCTTATGACCCCAGGCGCTATCTTCCTGCCCCTGGGGAGGTTGATGAGGAAAGAGTAGCTAGAAAAGCTCGCGAAAGGCAGGCTTATGAGGGGCGTTATGAAAGAAGAGACGACCGACATGACTCTTACCAGAGGGATGATGACTCCCATAAGAGAAAGTCTCATGAGGATAAGGGGAAGAGTCGTGTAGCTGAAGATTCAAGCAAGCGAGCCAAGCTTAGCGAAAAGTCTACATCTGAAATTTCTAAAGTGCCCGATGCTTCTATCTCTCTAGACATCCCTTCTAGCTCTCCTGCCCTTAAAAGCGCTAAAATTCAAGCAATCATTGATAGGCCTCCTTATCAAGTTGATAAGTCTCCGCCTGCACTCCAAAGCCGATTTCCGCATTGGTGTTTGAAAGGAGTACGTTTTGACCTGGACTTGGTTCCAATTGATAAGCAGGCCATGTTGAGAAATCTCGACGCTGTCAAGCTTGATATTGAAAGAATGTCTGGATGGCAAAAACTAGTTGATGAGCTTCAAAGAGTAAATCGTTTAAATCTCAAGGCTATGCTGACCATGGAAAGCGATAAGTTTGAGTGGAAAAAAGTTCTTGCTCAGCATGATAAAGAGATGAAGAGCATCGCTGCCTATAACGAGAAACTTGAGGCTGAAATCAAGAAGCTTAAAGATGATCTTGCAACCTTTCCACTTCTTATACTTAAAAGGAAGAGGTTCTTCAAAAGCAAGTAAGAGACGCCCATGCTACTCAACGAGATGCTGAGGCTAAACTTGAGATGCAGCAGAAAATCGTGGAAATCTACCGCAATGATGTTACTCAGCTGCGAGAAAAGACTAACTCCCAAGATTTGGAGATTACAATGTTTAAGGCCCAGCTTTCTAAGGCTGAAAAGGAGCGTGACGAGGCCATCGCTGGAAAAGCAGCAGCTGAACAATCACACGAGGCGACTAAGGCCAACGTCAGCTCCACTCTATTCGAGTTTTATATTCACAACGTCTTGGGGCGTGGCAGTCTTTCATTTTTGGGCCCAAAGTATGAGGTTACCCTGGCTAAAGTGTGGGAGGCAGCAGTTGAAATGCTTAGAGACGCTGGCTACGCTGAGGAGGATTTTGAGGCTTATTTTATGGATGATGAGGATTGGGCTGCCCTTGCCAGTGGGAAAGAACAACTTGCCAAGGAACAAGCCAAAGCGGCGGAAGGAGAGCATCTAGGGAAGGCACCTTTGGCCGACCCAACTCGTCCTTCGGCTTCGGTTGACGTCGATATTATTGGCTCCAGTTTCCATTCTCCGCCTCCTGCCAAAGCCGAAACCGAAACTACAACTGCTCATGCCAAAGACGAGGCCTAAAAAGACATCGAAGCCCAAGATTTTGAAATTGACGTGATAAAGCCAATCTCTCCAGGTAACTACAACATTGATCCAGCTCAAGTGGACTACTCATTTGCTTCACATGAGCTCGATGAACTTATTGCTTATTACTTAAACCTCGATGTGCCAATATCTCCTCTCCTTGCGAGAAATACTGATGTTTAACTCTTCTTCTTCTGTAGTGAAAACAACAAGTGTTGTACAGGCTTCACCTCCTCTAGCTGTTGCCCCTCCACCTCTTCAAGTTACTCCTTCTTCTGCTTCTCAACCGGGGTCGCAAGAAGAACAAATAGGAGCTCTTCAAGGCTTAGATGACTCGGCCGCTTCACAAGAGCAGAAAGCTGAAGAACTTGAGGAGGGTGAGAGGACTCCGGAGAAATTTACTTCCAATGATACAAAGATGATTGATCTTATCACTCCGGGCAGCGAATCTTCTTCAAAGAAGAGGGGAAAGCGTGGAATTTTGAAGAAGAAGAAGGGCACTTCTGCTGGCGATGAGAAAGCGGAAGAGGACCCAATTGCACCTCTTTCTCCTTCTTCCCCGACTCGTTCAGGCTGACTCAAGAAGTTAACCATTAGGCCAGGCGAGGGCTCCAAAGGCGGCGGGAAGAAGAAGTAAGGGGTCTGGTTTTATCCTTCCTGTTCTACTTTTTTACCTTTTGCTTGTATTTAAAGACTTGTATTGACCAGAGATTGTGCGGGTACCGGCCCCTGCTTTTTGAAACCTGCACATGTATACAAATCTTTTTGTAGTATGGAATAGAATGAATCTTTTTACTTGTACAATCTTTTGTCTGTATTTGTAAATGCATTTATTCCTTATTTTCACACAAGTTTCTTTATTTTCTTTGTATGATATTGCAGTGAGCTCGTGGTATGTTGCTTGAGCGTTGCTTTTATTAATGCAGCTATATTATATTGCCTCCATATCACGGCTCATTACAGTCCTCTCCATTTTGAGAAGACTTATACTCTTACTTTGGAGAATAATTCTTCCATTTTGAGGAAATATTATTCTTCTCTAGTAGCGTATGCCTTGTATTGGAGAAGTTTTCTTTTTTTCTTTTTTTAGAAAAAGTTTTTACACTTCAACTTTCGGAGATGGTCACTTTTATTTTTGAGAATTGGATTCCCCTAAGCGGGCCACCAAAGAGGGCTTTGATTTGTTTGCCAGAAAGTTATATCTCATCGCTAAGTGGGCCCACGGGACTGGCGTCTACTGCTTTATCTGATATTTGTTTGCACAAACGATCGCGAGGAGTTAGCTGCGGCCTAGAACCTTCTTTTTGAGAAGGTGCCCCTTCGGTGGTTCCACCAACGACTTTTTCAAGAGATAACATTTCATTTTGGGCATGCCTCGTTAGAGGGCTTTATTTGGCACTTCAACTTTTTTGGGAAAGAATGTTCTCATTATGGAGAAATTGATCTTCCCTTGAGAGTAGAAGTGTGCCTCCGAAGAGGGCTTTTTTGTTCGCCTTAAAGTTTACTACTCGCAGTTAAATGGATCCACGGGGCGGACGCAAGCTACCTAATTGGATGTTCGTTTGTACGGATGATCATAATTTGTTAGTAAGGGCCTGGTGCCATCACTTTGGGAAGGTGCCCCTTCGGTGGTTCCACCAACCTTTTTGTTTGAGAAAAGCATTTCATTTTTCGGCATGCCTCGTTGGAGGGCTTTTTTTTTTGGCACTTTCACTTTTTTGGGGAAGAATGTTCTCATTATGGAGAAATTGATCTTCCCTTGAGAGTAGAAGTGTGCCTCCGAAGAGAGCTTTTTTGTTTCGTTTGCTAGGAAGGTTGGATCTCACAGTTTAGTGGAACCACGGAGCAGACGCGAGCTACCTAACTGTATGTTTGTTTGTACAAACAATCACAATTAACTAGCAAGGGCCTGGAACCTTCACTTTGGGAAGGTGACCCTTTGGTGGTCCCACCAACCTTTTGGTTGAGAGACAAGATTCCATTTTGGCTGTTTTTGTCTGCTTGCCCATATCTTTTCACCGTCTGCCTCTTAGCGATTCCTCGTTATCATTTCCAAGTACATGTCCCTTTCTTTTGCAAGTTGTTTGCCTCTTTTTTTAGAGAAGTGTATTTCATTGTTAAGTGAATCCACGAGGCAGACGCAAGCTACCTAACTGGATGTTTGTTTGCACAAACGATCACAATTAACTAGCGATGGCCTGGAACCTTCACTTTGGGAAGGTGCCCCTTCGGTGGAATCACCAACTGTTTGTGAGAAGAACTTCTTATATAGGAATTGAATCTGAAATTTTTGTGGCTTGGAATTTGTTTGTTGAGTGATTTGTAGGAATCGCTTGGCCTTGTGATGTGTGTTGAATAGGTAAGCTTTGCTTTGATAGCCTGCAATATTAAATTGACATTTTAGCAATATATTTAAGATATTTGCACATCGAAATGAGACAGGCATTTTATAGTAGTAGAGAACACAAGATTTATAGTAAAATCAGTGTGAATCAATACAAGAATGATACATCCACAATCATTTTACAAATTGAAGCACAACTTCTAAGTAAAATATGGACGCAAGTGATTGCTATTCCAGGATCTCGAAATTGGATCTCCTTCGACAGTTGTGAGCTTGAAGGTTCCATTAAGAAGTTTTTTGCCTACGACGTATGGCCCTTCCCAGTTTGTCCCAAACACTCCTGTTGCTGTCATGACCCTTTTCAAGACTAGATCCCCAATTTCAAAGCTGCGTTGACGAACTTTGGAATTGAAGTGCCTGGCTATCCTTTGCTGATGGGCTGCAACTCTGAGCTCAGCCTCTTTCCTTCTTTCATCAAGCAAGTCAAGTGCTTCAAGTTGCAGCTTTTCATTTTCAGCTTGGTTGAAATGAATTCTCCTGTGTGAGGGGACCTCTATTTCCACTGGAATCATTGCTTCAGATCCATATGCTAATGAAAGTGGAGTGTGCCCAATCGCAGTCTTGTGGGTAGTTCTGTATGCCCAAAGTGCTAGTGGCAGCTTATCAAGCCAACCACCTTTTGCCTTTTCCAGCTGTTTTTTGATGGTTGATTTGATAATTTTGTTCACTGCTTCCACTTGCCCGTTTGCCTGTGGACGAGCTACTGCTGAGAAGCTCTTTTGGATCTTGAATCGCCTGCAAAAGTCCTGGAATTCTTCGCTTTCGAATTGGGTACCATTGTCTGTTATTATCTTCTGAGGCACACCATACCTGCAAATGATATTTTTAGTCACAAAGTTTATCATCTTTTTAGAGGTAATAGTAGACAATAGTTCAGATTCAGCCCATTTAGTGAAATAATCAACAACAACAATAGCATATTTGATTCCGGACTTGGCAATCGGCAAAGGCCCAATGAGATCTATCCCCCAAATGGCGAATGGCCATGAACTGACCATCTGTGTTGGCTCGGTGGAAGGTGCTCTTGGGATTTTTGCAAATCTCTGGCATTTGTCACACTTTCAGGAGTAGCTAGCAGCATCTCGATTAATATCTGGCCAAAAATACCCATAGCGGAGAATTTTCTTTGCTAGAGTTTGGCCTCCTGAATGATCACCACACTCTCCTCCATGCACCTCGGCTAAAATTGTCTTAGCCTCTTCCTTGGTTACACATCGAAGTAATGGCATCGAAAATCCTCGTCTGTACAACCGGCCGTCTTGAATTACATATCCCGGGGCTTTTCTTAACAGCTTCTGGCGCTCTTTTGAGTTTTCTGGCAGGGAGCCGTTGAGTAGATATGCCTTGATTGGGGTCATTCACGATTCCTGCTCTTGAGATACAACCATAATCCAGTCAATATCCATCTCATCAGTACTTGGAGCTGACAAGACTTCCACAGGGACCAATCCCAATAATTGAGCTTCGCCAGAGCTTGAATATTTTGCGAGAGAATCTGCCTTCATGTTCTCTGGGTGTATGGCTTATTGTATAATGATCAAAATCATCGAGAAGCTCCCAGGCCTTAGACAAGTAAGCAGGCAGATTTCCTCCCTTAGTTTGAAACTCTTTCTTGACTTGGCATACAATAAGCTAGGAATCACTGAAGATCTGCAATATTTTGATGTTCAGTTCTTTAGCAATTTTCAAGCCGGCAACAAGAGCTTCATATTCTGCTCATTATTTGTCGAAGGAAAGTCTAATCTCAATGCATAACACAATGACTGCCCTTCGGGGGTTTCAAGCACAACCCCAGCTCCGGAACAATAGTCATTTCTTGCACCATCAACATATAATTTCCATCGGATCGGGATGTCATCAGTCACCTCTTCCTCACTGCCACCTTTATCTATGTATTCTACAATGAAATCCGCCAATGCTTGTCCATTGATTGCTCTTCGGGGATGGTAGGTGATATCGTATTGGCTGAGTTCAATATTCCACTTCAAAAGACGACCTAAAGTTTCAGGGCGAAATAGGACTTGCTTTAGAGGTTGATCAGTGAGGACTTTAATAGGATGA
This sequence comes from Allium cepa, assembly GCA_030765085.1. NCBI lineage: Eukaryota > Viridiplantae > Streptophyta > Magnoliopsida > Asparagales > Amaryllidaceae > Allium > Allium cepa. The sequence goes on from CM060929.1 coordinate 35,245,986, forward strand.
GATTGGAAATATTGCCTCAACTTTCTGGAGCAATCAACAGACAATAGGAGAGCTTTTCCAGCTTTGAATAATTCATCTCTATTTTAGTGAATCTTTTACCGATGTAATAAACTAGGCGCTGAACTTTTACGTCTTCCCGTACCAATGCTGCACTGAGAGCATGAGATGAAACCGCTAAATATATGAAAAGATCTTCACCATTACTGGGCTTTGAAAGTACTGGAGGCGTTTCCATACGACGAATCAGTTCATCAAAAGCTTTCTAACATTCAAAAGTTCATTCAAAGATTTCTTTCCTATCTTCAGAGCGTCAAAGAAGGGAATGCATTTATCCGTGGCCTTGGAAATAAACCGACTCAAAGCAGCGACTTTCCCGTTGAGGCTTTGCAATTCCTTCTTTGTCCTAGGGGCTTTTACTTTTCTTAATGCAGCAATCTGAGTAGGATTAGCTTCGATGCCCCTAGAACTCACAACGAAATCCAATAATTTTTCAGACTCTACCCCGAATGAACATTTAGAGGATTTAGTTTCATCCCACACTTTCAGAGGACCGCGAACATTTCTGCCAAATGATCCATGTGGTCTACTGCCTTCTTCGACTTCACCAACATATCATCAACATATACTTCCATAGTCTTGCCAATCTGGGGTTTGAAAATGGCATTAACAAGTCTTTGATAAGTTTCCCCCGCGTTCTTTAGTCCAAAGGGCATGACTTTATAGCAGTAGAGACCAACATCAGTGATGAAGCTCGTGTCCTCCTGATCTGGCTCATGCATCATGATTTGATTATTTCCTGAGTAAGCATCCATAAAAGATAATAATTCATGCCCGGCTGTTCCAACCACAAACCGATCAATCCTGGGTAACGGGAAACAGTCCTTGGGGCATGCTTTGTTCAAGTTTGAAAAGTCGATGCATACTTTCCACTTTCCATTTGCTTTTTTAACCGACACCGGATTAGAAACCCAATTAGGGTAAGTGGATTCTTTGATGAAGCCATTTTCCATGAGCCGATCTATTCTTCTTTTAATGCTGTCGACCTTTCAGGACCCTGGGTTCTGCTTTACGGATGTGAATTTTGGATCAATATACAAAGCATGCACTGCGATTTCTGGAGATATTCCACACATGACGGCACGACTCCAAGGGAATACATCCAGGTTTGCTTTTAAGAATGATATCAACATATTCTGAACCGTCACACCGAGTTGTGAACCCACATTCAGATCCTTGTTTGGATCATTCAGGTCAACAGGTATTGGCACCGTCACTTCCACTGGCACCACTCTACTCTCCCCTGCACTGATTTTTCTGGGATCAATCTCTTTTCTTGCACCACTATGCTCACCAGTGCAGGGTCTATCCCGTAATTGCTACAAGGTGGTCTCTTTGATGCGGAGCGGAGCTGCCGCACCCATACCCATTTCTCTCTTCTTTGCCTCCCGTAACTCTATGAGATAGCATTCTAGCCCGACATTTTGGTCCCCCTTCACAACACCGACGCCATTATCAGTGGGGAACTTCATAGTCAGGCACCATGGGGCGAGAATGGCCTTGAATGCGGCAAGAGTTGGTCGACCCAAGAAGGCATTGTAAGCGGAGAATTCATCAACAATCACAAAAGTTTGTTTTCGGATCATCTTCTTTTCCCCTTCTCCAAGCTCTACAAATAAGTCAATAGTCCCAATAGGCTGTTTTGGTTCTCTAGTAAACCCAACAATTTTCTGTGAGGAAGCTTAGACATCGGCCATGGGAATTTTCATCCAATCAAATGTCTTTCTGAAGAGGACATTGCAAGAGGCGCCGCAGTCAATAAGCACCCTTCTTACAATGGCTGGTCCGATGCCTGCAGATATCACCAAGGGATCCATAGTGGGAGCCTCAACACCAATAGAGTCTCTAGCCCGGAATATGATGTCATCGTTAAAAGTTCTTTGCTGCTTTAAAGGTGCAGCATCTTCCAAGAAAAAAACATTTTCTTCCGCCGGGGCATATCTCAAAGCATGAGCATATCTCTCCATCTCACCCCAACTTCTGCCCGCTGGGTGAGGACCCCCTGTGATAACATTAATGACAGGCCTCTTAGATTCCTGCGCTGCAGTCCTCTCACTTGAGCCAGATTGATGAGCAGGAACTTGTTGCCACTGAGTAGATGAGGTTGGGTCACATCTGTTTCTCTTCATATATTGTTGTAGTTTATTCTGTCTCAACAGCTCTTCAATCAAATTCTTTAAATGGCGATATTCATTGGTGTCATGGCCAGGTTGATTGTGGAACCGATAGAATCTCCCATTATGCAAAACATTTTCCCAAGCTTCATCTCAGGTGGTTTGAGGTATTCAACAGCATCCTTGGTTGCAAAAAAATTATTTTCTGGAGTATCAGTTAAGGGAGTAAAATATGAAGGTTTAAAGCGGCGAGTTTTCTTCGCATCTTTCTGCTTTTTTCCACCGTCATTCTCCCTCTTCTAGCCACCAGATTCCTTTCTGTTAGAAGCTGCATTGTTATTCTCAACTTCAGTCACAACTACTTTTGCTGGCGCAGGAAGGCTTTCCAAGCGCATAAATTCATCGCCTTCTTGTAGAACTTCTTAAGTGAATTTGGCTCTTTCATCTTTAGCCATTTTCCGAATTCACTTGATTTGTCGATAGCTCGCATCAAGTAAGTCAGAATCATACGAGGCTCTGCATTGTCAACTTCAGCCAAGGCTATGTTAAAGCGGTTTAAGAAAGATTTGATAGACTCCCTGGGGCTTTGTTCAAGGTTGGATAGTGACATTATATCCTTGGCCTTCGAAGCATGTAACATGAACTGATCTTTGAATTTCCGAGTTAGGTCAAAGAACTGATCCATAGATCGAACTGGCAGCTTCGTGAACCAGAGCAGGGCCACTCCCTCCAAGTGCACAGGAAAGTATCTACACTTGATCTCGTCTATTGCTCTGGCACCTGTCATATGCCATTCATACTTGTATAAGAACTGTTTAGGATCGCTTGTTCCCCGATAAGCTGGAATAGTGGGGGGAACAAACTTCTTTGGAAATTCAGCCTTCAGAATTCTTTCAGTAAAAGGAGTCTTTCTTGGAGCAAACCCCCAGTCACTTTCGTCTTCCTCCCTTTGCATGCTCTCCTTCATAATTTGTCGAATCATTCCCGAGAGGTACTCCTCATCGTTTAGAGGCCCCGCGGAACAGACGTCAGCTACTTTTTCGGAAGTTTGCCTGGACAAACGTTCACGAAGAGTTGGCTACGGCCTTGAACCTTCAGCTTGGGGAGGTGCACCTTCGGTGGTGCCGACTTCCCTCTGAGGAATACTTTTCCCTTAGGAATCATGAACATCCTCACCAAAGGTTTCTTTATTATTTTCTGGTTGCTGGTTAACTCCAAGCAAAGCATTCAACCCGTTCAACATTAAAGTGTTCTGGGCTTCCATTTGTTGACACAACCCAGACACTATAGCATCCAACTCTGCCCTTGTGATTCCAACACCAGGAGCTGTTTGATTTCACGTGGGAGAAGTGGCGGTGTTGTCATAAGCATCTCCAAATCTAGTAGATCTACCTTTTCTTCCAGGAGCCATAATTTCGGATAGATTTCTAGTTCTTAGGGAGAGTCTTTCAACAAATCTTTGTGAAGCAATGATGAGATGAGAGCACTCCTGAGTTCGACCTTCTCAATGAAAGCACCAAAAATTTTAACGCTAAAAATGTACGTTAACACCCCAGTGTGAGTTGTGATATAGCGAAAGTACCATCCGTTGGTACGGAAACTAAAAGCAAGCAGAAAATAGCTGAAAATAATAAAGAGACAACAATTTTTATAGTGGTTCGGCTCAAAGTCAAGCCTACGTCTACTTAATCTCTTCTATTGCTGATTTGATTACAAGTTTCACAATAACTCTTCAATTACAACACCATTAAAACAAGTAGTTATCACTTTGATGCAGAAAAGCTATTTTCATTCATGTTGAATGAACTTGATCTTTTCCTCAAGGTTCTTTGAAGTGTCTTTGGCGTTTGAAGTGTTGTAGAAGTCGTGAAAACAACAAAGTCTTGGCGTTCCAAAAAACCCCCTAATGTGGAGTAGGCGGGGTATTTATAGGGGAGTTTCGGAGTTAGATCATGTGGTGTCATGGGTCGTGAGCGACCTAGGGAGTTGCGACCTACGGAGTTGCAACCTAAGAGCGATCCTGAGGTAGCATAAGTCGTTAGCGACTTAATGGAGTCATCCTGGACGAGATATATGCTGTGAGCGACTTATCATGTGTAGCAAAGGAGTTATTTCAGCCTGCTTAGGTCGTAAACAACCTAATAGAAGAGGTAGTGCGCATGCGGCTTAACTCTGAAGCTTGTTAGATCGTTAGGTCGCTCTTTCCTTAACTCGTTAGGTCGTTGCCTTCATTGAGTTGCTAGGTCGCTGAAGCTCCTTAAATTGTTGAGTCGTGCCATGTTGAGCCGCTCTATGCTTTAGGTCATTAGGTCGTGCCCTGCTATAATTCGTTAAGTCGTTTATGCCTTGGATAATTAAGTCGCTTATTCCCTTAGGTCGTTGAGTCGAATAAGTAATTAAGTCGCGAATAAGAGAGGTGTTAACATTAGTCTTGTTTTCACCCTACTTTCATATCGTGGAAGGCTCACCACCATCATTTCTCATTTACATCACTTCCTTTAGCAAATTTACGCTTATACCCATAACATGATAATATCTCTTATCAACTTGGAAGCTTCTAGAACCTTTCCATTGCTTTATGAGGAAAGCGTGCTAATTAGTTGCTACTGTGTTCATTTAATCATTAGACAAGTGAAAAAGATTTCGAACAACTTGACAAGCACCATTATCCCAATGGTTAAGTGATTCAACTTTGGTGCGAGAGGTCACAAGTACGAAACTTGCGTAGCGTGATTCAAATTTATATTGACATGTGATTTGTGTTATGTTGTCCCAGTGACATGTTGTATTTAATTATCATTTCAAAAAAATGAACTTATGTCGTTCTAAAAGCTGTTTATCAATAAACCTATTTCCGATCACGTTATCGATTTTTCTTCGAAAAATATATTTCTATAAACAATTTTCAAAAAACAAGTTTCTTGTCATTATTCATTCATTAAACGTTGTTCAATAAGGTTATAAAATAATATTTATAACTCTTAATTATATTTCAAATCATTTCAATATTCGAAGATGAAGTGTTCGAACTTCAGGGTCGCTACAAGATGTAGGGCTGAGCTTAGTTCTTGCTTTTATTATATTTTATTGTCAATTTGTTTCATTACGGACTTTAGTCTTTAGGATTGGAGGGTTTTTTAATTTATTTTATTATATGGATGGTTTTTGTTACATATTAGGCTGGTTGACAACATCATTTTCTAAGTATAGAGAAAAAAATAGTACTCCCCTCCTCGAACAGAGAAACACTTTTTTTTTCAAAAAAAGGTTTCATTAACGTTCCTAGAGTATCGCTGTTTATCTTATTGTATGTATCTAATTTTTTATATTATATGGATCACAATCATTATTTCAATGCGTATAATTAGTCTACATTGTTTTTAAATTGGAATTTGAATGTTCAATAGGGAACTTTTGTAAAAACATCATCCTTAAGCATCAAAACAGCAATCTCTTCTAAAAAAAATGCTACAAGAAAAACTACTATTTTTAATTTCAATAGGGAACTTTTGTAAAAACGGCAATCTCTTCTAAAAAAACATGCTACAAGAAAAACTACTATTTTTAATTTCAAGATTTTTGCGAAATTCATGGCAAATATTTCTAGAGAAATCTACAAAAATTTAAAAATTTTTGTCTACACATATTTTGAAACATGTGATCAACATTCAGATTTAGTTTCCAAAAAAAAAGATAATTTTTACCGAAATTAAAATAGAGATGTAATCTAAAATATGTTTTCGAAAGGATATTTCACGTTCCAAATCTGAAAATAAGAGACGGAACCATATTTTCATTATCAAATATGTATAACAATAAGTGAGTTTGAATTATATTCAAATTAATCGGAATTATTTTTAAAATTTAAATAAAAAAGCCTATTTAATACGTGCTTCACATTATATGTCTAGAAACTTGAAATCGCATGATTCGTAAGCTTCTATTCAATAGACGTCTAGCTTTAGATGCTTATTTAATATAACATATATGATTTCAACTCTTTGCGTGACAATTTAATATAAATATTTATTCATAATTTTTAATTAATTAATTTTGAAGAAAGTTGAAAGTAGATGCATGTGTGTACGTATAAAGTAATTAATTTTGTAAATTTATTTGTTTACAAAGTTAATATTTTTGAATAAGATGTATTGTTTATTTAATTATTTCTATTCCCTTCTTTTTCCTTTTCGGGTATGAAAAGTTTTGAGTGGGGGAGATGTAACGACCCGAAAATTTTCAATAATTCAAATTTGTTAAGTTAATAAGTTTGATAATTTAATATGAAAGAAAAAAAATGAAATGCAACCATGGAAATAAAAACTAATTATTAATAATTGAAATGAAATTAGAATTTAGTGAAGTAATAAAAATTGTTATACTTGGCGATAAATTAATGTAAGAAAACAATTGCAAACATTAAAATTTATAAATGGAATAATACGAAATAAATGACTAGTGAATAAAGATTGGGTATATAAGAATGGTAACCTTTGTTGTGAACAGTGAAATTAAGGGTATGATTAAAAGTTATAGTAATGGTTGTAAGTTGCTGTTTAAATTATCTATTAATTTAGTTGTAAATGTGATGGTTGGGTATAAATTTGAATATAAGTAAATAAGTTAAGTGTTGTATAAGTAAATGAATTGGTATAATTGATTGGTCTACTAAATTAAATAGAAACATAAATGTATTTATAAAGTAATAAATTGGTAAAAGAATGAAACTAAGGTACATTTATTTAATTAGTTTTAAACCTTAATTAATGTGTACAATTGACAAAAGTACCCATTTAGGAAGGTAACATTTAATACATATTTAAGATGTAAATAGGAGTATATTAGTGTAATGGAATATAAAACTAATATAACCGGGTTTATAGAGAAATAGTGGGCATAGTATAAAGATGGGAATTTAATTCAAATGAAGTTATTGAACTAAATCATAATTAATTGGAGTGTAATCTATAATAAATGGATTATTGTAGGTAAATGAAAATTTAATATTGTATTGATTAAAATTAAGATGAAATAGTGAAACTTTAATGTAATAGATATGAAATGGAATAATTATACCATAAGAAGAGATTTATTGAATAATAAATGGAAAGCTAATAACACTGAATTATTAGAAATCTAATTTATAATCTATAAACAATTGAAATTGAAATTTAAAGTTTTGAAATTGTGGAATATGCAACATTTAATCTATATGAAAATTTATCATGAAGGATTGTAAACTACTAAGTAATCCAAATTGATAAAAATTGAAATATATATAATTTGAATGAAAAGTGATTTAATTAATTAACTTTTAATTTATTTAATTAACTGGACAATAGCCATTTTGGCCACTGACTCGTATTTCGACGAAACTAGTTTCGTCGGATCCGTAAAGGTGAATTATTATAGGATTTCAAGTTTCGTAACAATCGAACTTGTCGTTTGATCGTACGGGCTTGAAACGCTAGAAATCAATTAAATTGAAATTAATTGAAATTAATTTGAAATAAACTGATTTTAACGTAACTTCTTCATACGATGGAATTTGTTGAAACCTGTTCCATTGATTTTAAAATTTTCAAAAACATATATTTTGATATATGAGTTGACCCATTTCCGTTACGGAATCGAAACGGGCTTTTCGGGTCAATTTCTTTCAAAACCCAAATCAATCGAACCCATTTGTTTCTATATTGTGCTCTGCCTATATATATGTTGTTATAAACCCTAGCAGCCTTTCTATTCCTCATTTCTGTACGTATAGAAACTTTTGTTGCTCCTCTTCCTCAATGGATGAAACCACAAAACTTTCCAATTCAATTCCAATTAAAAATCCAACAACAAAAATTCAAACTCCTCAAATAACATCAAATTATATATCGATCTGAAGCTCTCAACGAGCGCATCTCAGATTTGAAATTCGTTGTAACAACCCGCATATTTAACGATTTTATATTTAAATGTTTTATTTAAATATAACGTCGTTAGTTGGATTTAGGTCCGAAATGTTACTTTTTGCAAATGGCCGAATTAGGACACGAAACCACTTTCATTGAGTTCAAAATGGCGTTTGCGATCTTTTTGAGTGTAAGCTTCAATATGTTTGGAGTTTGTGAATTTTTGCAACTTTTCTATTTGGGTTTTGGGTTTGGGTTTAGCCCATTTGTTAGTATAAACCAACTCAGCCCTTCTCTCCTTCCATTCACACATTTTCATTTCTTAAGCTTAAGCAAAACTGAAAATGGGGGAAGAGAATGGGAAATAGAAACTCCAAGCCCTAATTCCTCTTGCAAATCCAAATTCTTGCTCCAAGTTCATCGAGAAGCTATTGGTAAGCCTCTTCTTCATCTTCTCTATCTCTTTCTCTCTTCAATCTCAGAAATTCCTAAACCTAAATTTAGGAAATACTTGTTTGATCTTAGATTGAAGCTAGTAGAGTTGAAGTAGAGATTGGTTTGTCTTCTCCTTGTGATTAAGCTCCTTCTTCTTTATTTTTGGGTTAAAGGTGAGTTTTGAACTCACATCTACTTCTCTTGGTTTCATTAATGTTGGGTATGGATTCCTAACACTTGTTCATATGCTTTTGCTTTCGATTTGGATTGGTTTGGTGTAATTGCCAAATTATGATTTTTGAATCCAAATCTATGTAAAACCTTATATGGTTGATGTTTATGTTGTTCGGAGTGTTTTGGGGTGTTGTTAAGGTTGGGTAGTCGTTTGACGTAAGCCCATAATCAACACGCACCCGATCGCTTTCGATTTGTTTGGCCATAGTTGGCCTAGGTTCAGGAATTGCCTGACCATCAGGTTTCAGACGTCTGAAATGCCTATTTCAGACGTCTGAATATGGTTCTTGGAAGAAATTTCACTCCCAGATTCAGACGTCTGAATTTATATTGCAGACGTCTGAATTGGCTAAATTTCGACCAGAAAGGAAATAGGCAAAATATTGCCCATTTCAGACGTCTGGATGTTAGGATTCAGACATCTGAATTCTGTTTTGGGAAACAAATTGATTTCCAGATTCAGACGTCTGAATCCCTTCTTTCAGACGTCTGAATATGCTGTTTTTGCCAATTTGCCTTGTTCGTTTAATTTTCCAAATTTAATCTATGCATATTGATTCCAATTAGTTGCTTATGCATATTGGACCTTGATAATTCCTTTTTGAATTCATTCATGGGTTTTATAAATGATTTCTTCAAATCGTATTAAAAGTTCGCTTCTCTGATTTATAAATTCTATTTAAACCACACATACAATTTCGCACTTCGAGCGAAGTGGAAGGGTGATTAAATGGTTGGGCAAAACACGGACCATGAATCTGTGCGTTTATCTTTCCGATTAGTCCCCGACCTATTCAATTGATCGTTTTAACCTTTGGGTTTGGTTTACCGATGATATGAGGTAAACTTTGTACTGCTTTGAGTGTGAAAGTGACTGACGGATAGTAAACCGTTTAGTGCGAACGAGTGGTTATGGGACATACGTTAACACTTTCGGATTCCTTTTCGAGAGTTGTGACACATTCCGCCAGTTAGTGGTGTCCAGTACTGGGTCTTCGACCTTCACCACTACGGCTTGTTGCCCTATAATATCGCTTCCGATGTTGGTCTTTATAAGCCACATGGGTGATATTGGGTTTGTGCCTTCGGGTTTGTCACCCTATAGTATCGCTTTCTATGTTGGTCATTATGAGCCGCATGGGTGATATTGGGTATGGAGTCTTCGGGCTCACGGATCCTTGTTTGTACAGTACTGAGCTCGAGCAATTTTCTGATGTTTCATTGGTATGTATATTCCCTTGGTATCGCCCTTCGGTGTTGGTCTTTTTGAGCCGCATGATGTGTAGCGATTACCTTGAGGAACTTGTATACCTTATGGGTAATTGTTATTTGCCGTTTTGGCTTGATTTGGGATATTTGTATCCTTTGTTTCTAGATGTTGCCGATGATATGAGGCTTGTTATCATATGATTCATCTTTTGTTAGATGATTGTGTTATCTCCTTTGGAGATATCTATTATGCTTTGTAACCTTGCGGGTTTATTGTTGTTCAGTTTATCTAACTGATTTGTTTAGCTAGACTGACCCGTGTATTTTATACTCGGGTCAGACCGAGATGTATCAGGTTAGGTGCCTTTGGACTTAGCCTATTTTGCTTCCGCATGGACTACTCCGCTAGCTTCTTTTTGTCATAGCTTTTTGTGTAGTCCTATTTTGTTGTAACTCTAATATGTATTCTTGTGAACTCGTCTGTATATTATGGTTTGCTATACCACTTGACATGTATTATTTTGTAGACTCTGCTATGTATCAGTATATATGTATATGATGGTTTACTGTTCTGTGATGTATATTGCATTTGAGTTGTTATATTCTGTTTTGATAGATCCTCTAGGCACCTATGGTTTTGTTTTAAGTATTCATTGGATATGTCGATCTTCTTGGTAAGGCAATTGTCGATGTATTCAATAGATAATTAAAGCAAGGCTATAGATGGTCGCTCCTAAACAGCCTTATTCTCCGTGTTAGCAGACGGTATTATCTATTAATATTCTTTGCTAGCGTGGGTATAGAGGTGGGGCGTTACAGCGTGGTATCAAAGCGAGGTTCAGAACAAAATATGATAAACACCGAATAGATGCACATATTACGGTACATCAAAGTGTATAAGTGATACAAATCTTTGAATCATCGTGTCTTTCTATTCCTTCTATCATCAAAGGTTTGATAGAATATGGGGAATACGTCTAGGAATGTATTTTATTCCGTAGTATTCCATCTTGAATTATCTACCTTGTGATTAATCTTGTTCTTATCTTAACTTTCAACTTATGGCTGGAAGAGATGGAGGACGACGCTCGGATGCTGGGCAATCCAGTAGCTCGCATCCGAACGGCGTTTATATGTCTGCCGATCAGTTTTTGGTGTGGTTTAGGAGCACACAACCTCCGGCTCCTACTCGAACATCTCCTCCATGCAAGTCCACCTTCGCACGTTTGTGCAGTGATTTTTCTCATCTTAGAGGGAAGCCATTTAAAGGCTCCGAGATTGTTCTTGAGGTCCAAGCTTGGGTTCGCTTGTACGAGCATGTTCTCTCTCGCATGGATCCTTCTGACCTTGATAGAGTTCTGGTAACTTCTAGCTTATTGCAAAAGCGTGCCCTTGATTGGTACGAGCTTCTTTTAGCTGAATTTGATGAGTCTGCTCTTTCTTGGACTCAGTTTCGGGAACGATTCGAACTCAGGTTCGTTCCTGAATCTGAGAAAGCTTTGTTGTCCCGGCGCTTTCTTGAATTGAAGCAAGGGGAGTCTTCCGTTTCTGAATATGTTGCATCTTTCGAGGCCTTATCAAAATATGGTCTTGAATTCATTAGTACCTCGTATAGGAAGAATTTGAAGTTTGTATCTGGTCTTAAGAAATGTCTTAAGAAGTCTTTAATGCTCCAGCTTAAGCTTTCTTTTGAGGAGTTGGTTGATTCGGCACTTCATCTCGAAGCCTTTGAGAAGGAGTGTGATTGTGGGAATGATGTTGAGGTTCGCAAGAACGCCAACAAGAGGCAGTTTCCATTCGATAAGCGGAAATTTTTCCCTTCTAAGAAGAAAAAGCCCGTCGAATCTAATTCTCAGTCTCAGTCTGCTGGAATACCTTCCACTCGGAAGTGTTTCAATTGTGGTTCCCCTGATCATATGATTCGAGCTTGCCCTATGCCTCTCTTCTGCCACTATTGCAAGAAGGAAGACCATCGTATTTTCACTTGTCCTATTGTTCCGAATAATCCTCTATCTGGCAAGCTAAAGATAACAGATGCTTCTAGAGGTTCTTCTCGGAGAAAAGGTACATCTCCATCTGTTTAGGAATGTTCTATTTTATTTCTTGACTATTGTATTCGAGTTGTCTTCGATGCGGGGCTTCGCATTTTTTCCGTATCGAAGAAGCTCTTCGATGATTTATCTTTGGATGTTTCTTCTTTGGTTACTTCTTTGAAAATTGCGAATCCGAATTGGTGGATCCGCAACGCTCAATTTGTTTGTATTAATGTCGAGATTATTTTATGTGATTTTTCTTTCCGAGCCAATTTGCGTGTTATGCGTTACTTAGGCTTCGGAATTGATATTTTTGAAAGTATTATCCCGAGTGGACTATTCATCCTCAACATTTTCAATCTGTTAAACAGATTTCTATTTTCTTTGTGATTTCGATTCAATTTGATCTCATCATTTTATTCTTTAAGTCCTCATGATGAGGAAAGTGTTGTTTCACTCATTCTTATAGTTTGGGAAATTTCTGGTATTTCTAGTTTTGTCTTAGGATTATCACCTAAGCAATCTTTTGTTGTAGTGTTAAGGTGTTTTTAGCTCAACCTTACCACCAGTTTTCATTTGACTACGAGTTGCGGAAGTTAGCATTCCACTTACCGCTCTCCGCACTCGTTGTAATTCTTATGAATGATTTGTTGTGTCATTCAGTTTTTCCAGCTCATTTCATCCATTTTATGAATCGAGTATTCTACAAATATCTCGATGATTCCATTTTTGTATTTGTTGATTTTGGATGAAATTAGCAATTTAAAATTTTGCAAATCTTTTTCATAAGATATTTATAAGTAGGATTTTTGTTCTAGAAACGAATAAAGAGTATTCATAAATTTTTTAAGAGCCATTTTCATTATATAGAAGATGATTTTGTGATTGTATTGCCCATTGAGTGCTTTAAGAATTCTGGTCGATGCGCTTGATCAACGTTATCGATAGGAATCTCCTAAACGCTTTGATGAGACAATTTGACACAATAAATTGACTTATAAAAGGAAAAATTTTAAAATATTTATTTTCTCACAAGGTACTTAATTTGTGTCAACAACGTTGGCTCAAATTTCTTGCATCTTATAATTTTAATATCCAGTATACCCTTGGAAAGGGTAATCGTGTTGTTGACGCGCTTAGTCGCAAACATTCGGCTGTTATTTCTATGATGCTTGCCGAATGGGATATTCTTGAGACTTTATCTTTTAGTGAAATTCGTGATCGAGCTTCATCTTCTGATACTCCTATTCTATTATTTAGTTCGGGAGCTCGACCTGTTTTATTGGAAGGTATTGCCGATGCCCAGCGGCGTGATCCTGATTTGTTGCATCCTATTCAGCTTTGTGAGTCTGGATCCTGTGATGAGGTGTTGCGGGATTTCAGCATTGATTCTCTTGGGTGTCTTCGTAAGAAGAACCGTCTTTTTGTGCCTTCTGATTTTGCACTTAGGCATGACATTCTTGATGATTGTCACTGTTCTAAGTATATCATTCATCCTGGTAGTAGTAAGATGTATGCCGATATGCGCCGTCTTTATTATTGGGAGGGCATGAAACGCGATGTGGCGAGTTATGTGAGTAATTGCATAACTTGTCAGCGTTTTAAGGCCGAACATCAGCGTCCTTCTGGTCTTCTTCAGCCTCTGGAGATTCCATTGTGGAAATGGGATCAGATTTCTATGGATTTCATTGACGGCCTACCTCGTTCGAGATTGGGTCATTCTAGCATTTGGGTTATTGTCGATCGCCTCACTAAGTTTGCTCATTTTGTCCCTATTAAGTCTAATAGGACTGCTTCGCATTTGGCTAAGTTGTATGTCAAGGAAATCGTGAGACTTCACGGTGTTCCTAGTTCTATTATGAGTGACGTGATTCTTTATTCACGAGTCATTTTTGGTAGCGTCTTCAGCAAGCTTTGGGAACAAAGCTTTTTTTTTTTGTACAGCTTATCATCCGCAGTCTGACAGACAGACTGAACGGGTGAATCGTATCTTGGAAGATCTTCTCCGTATTTGTAATTTTGATTTTGATGGTTGTTAGAAGGATCACCTACCTCTTATAGAGTCCTCCTACAATAATAGTTTTCAGTCTAGTGTCGGTATGGTTTCTTTCGAAGCTTTATACGGAAGACCATGTCGATCACCTTCTTGTTGGTTGGAATCTAGAGAGAAGCTTATTCTTGGTCCAGATTTTGTTCGTGATTCTTCCGAGAAGATTAATCTTATCCAGTTGAGAATGAAAGAGGCACAGAGTCGCCAGAAATCCTACGCTGACAACCGTAGGAAGCCTCTCGAGTACTCTATTGGTGATCTTGTTTTTATTCGTGTTTCTCCTTTGAAAGGGGTTATGCGTTTCAGTACGACTGGGAAATTGGCTCCTCGCTTTATAGGACCGTTTTTTATTACTGCACGTATTGGCCCTGTGGCTTATAGAGTTTCATTTCCAGCTCATTTATCTGGCATTCATGACGTGTTTCATGTCTCGCAACTTCGGAAGTGTCTTCGGGAATCGGATTCTATTATTGATTCTCCTGATTTGCTTGAGCTTGAGGTCTCACCGGACTTATCTATTGTACAACAACCTATTCACGTACTTGACACGGAGGTGCGACACCTTCGGAACAAGGACGTGCCGCTCGTTAAAGTTCAATGGTCCGCTAATCCCAATGACTATACTTGGGAAACCAGAGAGTTTATTGAGCGATCCTATCCGGGTTTTCTATCTTTGCTTAGAAACGGTGAGTATATCTTTTCATCTCGAGCTTATTTTCTTTTCTTGTATGTATGTAGTTGTAACAAATATCGTCTTTGGGATTTGCGGGGACGCAATTTTATAAGGAGGGGAGATCTGTAACAACCCGCATATTTAATGATTTTATATTTAAATGTTTTATTTAAATATAACGTCGTTAGTCGGATTTAGGTCCTAAATGTTACTTTTTGCAAATGGCCGAATTAGGACACGAAACCACTTTCATTGAGTTCAAAATGGCGTTTGCGATCTTTTTGAGTGTAAGCTTCAATATGTTTGGAGTTTGTGAATTTTTGCAACTTTTCTATTTGGGTTTTGGGTTTGGGTTTGGGTTTAGCCCATTTGTTAGTATAAACCAACTCAGCCCTTCTCTCCTTCCATTCACACATTTTCATTTCTTAAGCTTAAGCAAAACTGAAAATGGGGGAAGAGAATGGGAAATAGAAACTCCAAGCCCTAATTCCTCTTGCAAATCCAAATTCTTGCTCCAAGTTCATGGAGAAGCTATTGGTAAGCCTCTTCTTCATCTTCTCTATCTCTTTCTCTCTTCAATCTCAGAACTTCCTAAACCTAAATTTAGGAAATACTTGTTTGATCTTAGATTGAAGCTAGTAGAGTTGAAGTAGAGATTGGTTTGTCTTCTCCTTGTGATTAAGCTCCTTCTTCTTTATTTTTGGGTTAAAGGTGAGTTTTGAACTCACATCTACTTCTCTTGGTTTCATTAATGTTGGGTATGGATTCCTAACACTTGTTCATATGCTTTTGCTTTCGATTTGGATTGGTTTGGTGTAATTGCCAAATTATGATTTTTGAATCCAAATCTATGTAAAACCTTATATGGTTGATGTTTATATTGTTCGGAGTGTTTTGGGGTGTTGTTAAGGTTGGGTAGTCGTTTGACGTAAGCCCATAATCAACACGCACCCGATCGCTTTCGATTTGTTTGGCCATAGTTGGCCTAGGTTCAGGAATTGCCTGACCATCAGGTTTCAGACGTCTGAAATGCCTATTTCAGACGTCTAAATATTGTTCTTGGAAGAAATTTCACTCCCAGATTCAGACGTCTGAATTTATATTCCAGACGTCTGAATTGGCTAAATTTTGACCAGAATGGAAATAGGCAAAATATTGCCCATTTCAGACGTCTGGATGTTAGGATTCAGACGTCTGAATTCTGTTTTGGGAAACAAATTGATTTCCAGATTCAGACGTCTGAATCCCTTCTTTCAGACGTCTGAATATGCTGTTTTTGGCCAATTTGCCTTGTTCGTTTAATTTTCCAAATTTAATCTATGCATATTGATTCCAATTAGTTGCTTATGCATATTGGACCTTGATAATTCCTTTTTGAATTCATTCACGGGTTTTTATAAATGATTTCTTCAAATCGTATTAAAAGTTCGCTTCTCCGATTTATAAATTCTATTTAAACCACACGTACAATTTCGCACTTCGAGCGAAGTGGAAGGGTGATTAAATGGTTGGGCAAAACACGGACCATGAATCTGTGCGTTTATCTTTCCGATTAATCCCCGACCTATTCAATTGATCATTTTAACCTTTGGGTTTGGTTTACCGATGATATGAGGTAAACTTTGTAATGCTTTGAGTGTGAAAGTGACTGACGGATAGTAAACCGTTTAGTGCGAACGAGTGGTTATGGGACATACGTTAACACTTTTCGGATTCCTTTTCGAGAGTTGTGACACATTCCGCCAGTTAGTGGTGTCCAGTACTGGGTCTTCGACCTTCACCACTACGGCTTGTCTCCCTATAGTATCGCTTCCGATGTTGGTCTTTATGAGCCGCATGGGTGATATTGGGTTTGTGCCTTCGGGTTTGTCACCTTATAGTATCGCTTTCTATGTTGGTCGTTATGAGCCGCATGGGTGATATTGGGTATGGAGTCTTTGGGCTCACGGATCCTTGTTTATACAGTACTGAGCTCGAGCAATTTTCTGATGTTTCATTGATATGTATATTCCCTTGGTATCGCCCTTCGGTGTTGGCCTTTTTGAGCCGCATGATGTGTAGCGATTACCCTGTGGAACTTGTATACCTTATGGGTAATTGTTATTTGCCTTTTTGGCTTGATTTGGGATATTTGTATCCTTTGTTTCTAGATGTTGCCGATGATATGAGGCTTGTTATCATATGATTCATCTTTTGTTAGATGATTGTGTTGTCTCCTTTGGAGATATCTATTATGCTTTATAACCTTGCAGGTTTATTGTTGTTCAGTTTATCTAACTGATTTGTTTAGCTAACTGACCCATGTATTTTATACTCGGGTCAGACCGAGATGTTTCAGGTTAGGTGCCTTTGGACTTAGCCTATTTTGCTTCCGCATGGACTACTCCGCTAGCTTCTTTTTGTCATAGGTTTTTGTGTAGTCCTATTTTGTTGTAACTCTGATATTTATTCTTGTGAACTCGTCTGTATATTATGGTTTGCTATACCACTTGACATGTATTATTTTGTAGACTCTGCTATGTATCAGTATATGTGTATATGATGGTTTACTGTTCTGTGATGTATATTGCATTTGAGTTGTTATATTCTATTCGGATAGATCCTCTAGGCACCTATGGTTTTGTTTTAAGTATTCATTGGATATGTCGATCTGCTTGGTAAGGCAATTGTCGATGTATTCAATAGATAATTAAAGCAAGGCTATAGATGGTCGCTCCTAAACAGCCTTATTCTCCGTGTTAGCAGACGGTATTATCTATTAATACTCTTTGCTATCGTAGGTATAGAGGTGGGGCGTCACATTCGTTTTTCGATTTGAAGCTCTGTTTGTCCAGAAATTGAAGAACTGTTCACGACCATTCGTTGTGTAACGACCCGGAAATTTCGATCCTGAAAATTCCAAATAGTTAGTGAAAAGAAGAAAGAGGAAGAAGAAGAAGAAGAATCAGAAAACACCAAAACATAGAAAACCTCACATTCGCAGCGGATCAAAATATAATAATAAATAATATTAGTTTACAAAAGGATATTGTATCTGTCGATTACACTTTAATACAATCAGAGTCACAAATACACAGACATTGAATATACTCAACTATCATTTCACAGATACCCAACAATATTATACTTTACAACAGAAATATTCTATACGCTCTTGCCATCCAGCACGCCTCCTGAGCTCCAGAACGTACCTACCTGAAAATCTGTAATACTCAGTCTGACCCGAGCATTACATCAAAGTAACACCCGGGTCAGGCTGGAAACCAGCGTGGGTAAACCCATCTAACAAAGAATACAAAAGCATACAACTTATATAGACCGGGTAACTTATATAAATTTACAACTTCACAAGATGTTATAGACATTACTTAATTCACACATCAATTTCTAAGTGCCAAACTTAGGTTAAATGGTCCAATTTATTTAAATCAATCCAAACCAGCTTATTGATTTCACATATCAATCTACAGAGAATCGAAGTGGTTTCGGGTATTTCTAATACCCGACTCCGATCTCTTCGAATTCAATAGCATCTTATCCCACGTTTTTCAAGTGAAACACAATTCAACCTTTAAATATAAGATATCACTTATTATACAACGATTCATCGTCGACAGCCACACAACCACTGTTCAAGACAAACATCACATATCATAAACATTTCGTATCAGAAATATCAACCAATCATTCATAAGCAAGGTTTATTAATCACCCATTACTAATTAAATCAGATTAATTACTTTAATCTTTTTTAAATCTTTCTTACATAACAGTAATTAATTACAAACCACTAATTGATCATTCCCTAATTATCCTCTCTAATTACATTAAATAATTTACCATATTCATTAATCAACCTTGATTTATCACATCCAGTAATTTATTATTCTTAATTACTTATATTAATTAATTAACCCCTTAATTAATTAATAAATCCTTTAATTAATTTCACTAAATAATAACACTTAATTACTTCCACTAAGTAATTATTCTTTAATTACTTTCTATCAAGTAACTACCCATTGATTTACTACAACCTATAATTATTCATTAATTACTTCATTAAGTAACTATTATCAAATATATCACATTTAGTAGTTACCCCTTAATTAACTACACTAATTATTCTTTATTAATCGATTTCCTTAATAATTAATCACAGTAATAAATCAATACCTTAAATTGATTTCACAACTTAATTAACTAATTACCTTTATAATTAAATTAGTTAATTATTCCTTCAACTGATTACCTTAATCAATTAACCATCCTTATTAAATAATTTATATTTTTATTTAATAACATTATTCAAACCACCACTTAGAACATATAGGAATTTACCTATTGTAAAATTACTTTAAACAATCAAATCTTATAACATTTTTAAACCTATTCCTTTCGAAAAACTTTAAAACTTAATTACTTTATCAACTAAACATATATACCTATTACAGGCCCGAGCTGTGACGACCTGGAATTTTCAAGCATTTAAAATCGGAATATTTAATTGATTTTAAATATTCAATAGAGCAAAATTTAACTTGAATTACGAATATCACAATTTGTTTGATAATTAATTATTGAATTAAATAATTTTGAAGTTGGGTGAATTGTTGAATCTAGAGTTTTAAGCCTATTAAAAATAATTTAAAGACTTATAAAATCTATATTAATAATACTAAAGATAATAGAAGTGTTAAAATTGAATTTAACAGTGATCTGTTCAGTTTTGAAATTTTATCGTTTAAATTGAATTTAAAAATAGCCTTCCGGGGCACAGTCTCGAAATTCGATGAAACCTGTTTTATTGGATCCGTAGTAGTTAGTTATTATCGGATTTCAATTTTCATAGCGTTTGGATTTACCATTTGCTCGTACGGGTGGAAACCCGTTGGAATTAAAATCAACAATTTAATATTTTAAATCAATTTATAAAGCTAACTTCCACATACAATTAAATTAGCTTCCGAAACACGTTCCATTGTGTTCGGAATTTGGGTATAGCCTTATAAACGCCTGTCGGCAGGTCTGATTTGGAATTCGAGATTTCGAGTTATGCTAAACAAGATATTTCGAAAATTTAATAATATTAAATATATAAAAATCAAAATACAACCACCCTATATCGTACATCAGCCAACCTACCTTCTGACGCACAGTGATATTTTCCCTTTTCTCGTCTTAATCACGCTACCATCTCTTCATGTCTCCTCCTCCTTTTCTTTTAAATCACGGTATCCTGTTCAACAATCATCAGAGATCAAATAAAAGAAATGCGAGCTTCTCACCGCCGAATAATTCACTTTCTCGTTCAAAACGAAACCTCACTTCCCCCTTCTAACTCCTCCATAAATCAAAACCAAACCCTCTGAAAAAAAAGAAGAAGAAAAATTAAATCAATGGCCGAGCTTCGTTCGGCATTCCCTATTCACAAATTCCTATCGGTTTGACCTTGGCCTGCTTGGAAATCTCGAATCGCGATTTGAGGGCTTGACGTTGCGAGGTGAGGCTTCACGATGATGGCGAGCTACTTCCTTCATCTTTTCGAACTACGTAATTATGGTCGACCAGATCGAAGTTGCATTTGGACCGAGGGCCGCCTGAATTAGGGCAAGGTTGCCAGGTCGTGGTGATTGCTTAAGGGAAGGATTGGGGATTGCGAGGCAGGGCAGAGCTTGGAGGGGTGGTCCAAGGGTCGAGCTATCATAGGGCAGAGACATGGTCGTTCTTGTCTTCGTGAATCCTACTTGGGTATAGCATTTGTAATTAATTTAATTACTGTGATTAATCAAGACATTAGTTTATATATATATATATATATATAAATAATAATAATAATAAATAGAAATAAATAAAATAAAATAGAGAAGGATATTTTTGCCAGAATTTTTTTTACAGTAGCAGTTTAGTAATATATATGTACGTGCATGATTAAAGTATTGAGATAAACCGGATGTATATAAGATGTAGATAGTTAAAGAAACGTTATACGGAATGTATTAAAAAGCAGTTAAGCAGTTCATTAAAGTATATAGGCTGTTTCAAAAATGGTAATAATAAAATAGAATGAATACACATATGTACCTATTTTTATTTGAAGCTTAATTTTAAATTTCTCAGAAATAATTTGGTTAATTTGGTTAATTAACCTATCTATTTATTTGAGTAACTAAGAAATTATTCAAAGGAAAATTAGTCCAAATTTAAATCACTAGCAAATTGAATTTATTAAATGGTACTTAACGGTTCATTTTTATTTTGAATATTAACGAATCATATAATGTTATTTCAAGGTCAAAATTTGGAAACCAAGTCGGAACTGGATTGGGTTGCAAATAAAAATCAAAGGTGAGTTAATCTCACTCAGTTTAAATTTAAATTTAAATTTAAATGATTAAATTTAAATAATTGTTTGAATGGTTGAACTGATTAATGTGCTATGGTATGATATTTTGGAATTGGAATATTATATCGTGCTAACATCTGTGGATGCAGGAAAAAAACAGGTTGGAGGGATCCAACTGGATCCCTCAACATTTATTTAAATAATTTAATACCCTCTGTTGTTGTGATTAATTGATATTCCATGATGGATTATATTGAAATATTGAATGCTATGGTTCGATTGGATATAATTGGGTATAATGAATTACCAAAAATATGTAAATTGGATTTTGGAATGGAAATAAAAGGAGTGAATTTAAAAGTAAAATAATTATAGAAAAGTTGAATATATTTAAGAATGAATTGGAAGGGAAATTTTTGAATAAACAGAAAGTTAATGAATTGTAAACTTCAATATTAACATTTTAAAGAACAAAACATTTATTTAGTATTTAAGATTTAATCTATTGAAAAGAATAAAGAAGAAACTGGGAAAAGCTGAAATTTGTATATTTCAGTTAAAAGATTTAAAATCAAATGGAAAATAATAACAATAATAATTAAGGGCATAATTAAGGAATTTTGAAATAAATTGAGAAATTAAAGAAACTTATTTCAAATAAAATAAATTGGAAATCAATTTGGGGAAATTGATTTAAGTGCTTGAAGTTGGAATTTTCTCTGGATGGCCAGGTACACGTTTTTAAAAGTAAATTTGTAAATATAAATTTAACGTTTTAAAGTTATTTTAAAAGAAAGTAAGTTTTGTAAAACTTATTATTTCTAATATTTAAAGTCTAAAGTAAGAATTTTCTTTTAATCTATTTTAGCAGTAATTAGTAAGAAGTAACTTAGTATTTTGTTTTTTTAAAAGGTAGAAATCTAGTTTTATATTTTATTAAGTAACCTTATTTTCAAATATTCATATAGTATGTATTTTCAACAAATTATTAAAGTAATTTTAACTTGAATGTTTAAAATTATATTTTTTTAAAAGTAAAGAGTTTTAAATTAATTTAGAAATCTAAAGTTTCGTGCTTGGTGATTCCAGTGGAAATTGAAATACTTGGAATTTATTCTGAAAAGGACAGATATGTTTTGAAACTGTTTTCAAAGGGTTTTGAGAATAGAAATATATCTTGTGAAGATATTTTTGGGGTTAATAAATAATTTGAAAAATTATTTATTGGTTGATGGTTGTTTGTGAATGTTAATTGATAGTTAAATAACCGACTATCAATATTGGACAAATGCGTTGATCGTTTCGAAGAGACCGGGATCGAGAATTATTTCTCGAAAACCACTTCGATCTGGTTTGTACGTTTCGTGAAAACGAGTTTGGATTCGAAGATGGAGCAATGAAGTGCAAGGGCTAGTCGCTACTAATCCTGAGGATGTTTCCAAAATGGATGTAGTAGGAATAGTGCCTCCGGTTCCGTTCGAACCCGGGACGGACTTATATGGATGAATGCTTGCGAAACATCGTCAGGTGGACAAAGGGCATTCCAAGGAATATGTTCTAAAAAGGTAACGCTTAGCCTCAAGCCTCATCAAATGGAAATGACAGAAAATCAGGGGTTATGCAGCAAGGCTAGGTGGGTAGCAGCAAAGCAGGGTGAGGTCATTCCTGTCTAGATGTCCCTTTTTATTTCGGCTTAGTGGGCGGTTGCTGAACCCAACCGCGGGGTGATCTCACTCGGGATTATCCAGTAAGGGGTAGTCCCGGCCTTGTGTTGTAGGGGAGCGGCCGTACTCCTCAGTACGGTGATCTAGGCCCCGTACTGTGACAGGTGGTACCCCAGTGCCTAGTCATTAGTTGGAATCCATTCTCCCTACGAGCCTTGTACGAGTTTTGTTTGTATGACCCACTCTGTGGCTAGTAGGTGGAATTTAATAGATGTAACAATTTCGGCTATTTTATAAGTATTTGTATATAGACCCTATTATAATATAAGAGGATTTCTATAAAAATTGTTTTAGCTATCGTAAGGTAAAAACCCGACATGTTTATTTATGGCATGGTCTTACGAGATGCTTTTGTTTTCAAAGGATTTTTGAAACTTTAATAATCAATTGAGTGTGATTTTCTCACGCTGGTATTCCAGACTGACTCGGGTGTTATTTAACTATAATGCTCGGGTCAGACCGAGTATTATAGGGTACAGGACATGATGCTGTGGAGCTCAGGAGGCGAGCTAGATGACGATACGTACTTCCATACTTGTTTATATATGTATATTCCGCTGTATTGAGTTGTTGTGTATCCATTTGTATGATATTGATTTTGAGCTGTGATTGATGTACTCTGATGATGTAATATACAAACAGGGATATTTGATTTTTGAGTAAAGATTATTTATTATCTATTATATTTTATTCCGCTGCGACGGTTAGATTCTATTGTTGTTTTCTATTTTCTTCTTCTACCTCTTCTTCTTTAACCAAATGGTTCGTATTTCTGTGCGACTTGAGTTGATTGTTGTAGAATAGTGTTGACTCAAGGAGTACGGATTTGCGGGTCATTACACTTGGTATCAGAGCATAGATTGGTGATAACCTTGGCTCTGGTGGGAATTACTCATTTAAAATAGAGTCTGTAGTACTCTATAATGAGTTTGAGCGTATAAATAGATATGAATGCGTATTTGTTAGTGAATATAAATTATTTTAATATTGTGTTGATTGGTTTATTGAGTGGCATATGAACCTTCGTCGATACAGTCTGTGCAACTGTATTGAAGGGGTTTCTAAACACTTGAATAGAACAATTGACACGGTATTGTTTTAAATGTGGGTGAATGAAATAATTTTACACAAAAACATATTTTGATATAAAGAAAGTTTTTTAAACTATTTAACTAATATATGGTTGTGTGGATGTTAGAAATGATAATATTAAATTATTATCATCATTGTGTAAAAATTTAACTAGAAATTGAAAATATAACCAAAGTTTAAGGCAATAAATTCATTATAAAATGAAATTTATAAATGAAATTTATAATTTGAAATATAATCAAATGGAAATTTATATAAGCATAAACTATACAAATGCATTGTAGTTAAAATTTGAATTAAAATAGAATTTGAAACTTAAAAAACCCGGAGATTTTGGAAGTATTTTGAAGATAAATAGTAGCATTGTTGTTTTTGGGGTATTTCTGAAAGGAAAATTGTTTCAAATAAATTTTGGGAAGGAATATAGCATTGAATTCACTTCAATCGCTGGAAAATAACTTCGGTGATGACTGCAGCATCATCGATGTTCATTTTCGAGTTTCTAAGTGACAGATTGCTGCCAAATTGATTTGTTCGGGAAAACCTGTTTATTTTTGAAATTCCAAAGGAAATTTGTTGGAAATAAAAACCGGGGTTGGTTTAAAATTTTTGAAAGTGTGATTTTGAAATGTTGGAGATTTCAAAAATGATTTGAAACCAAAAGCAAGGTGTTTAAAAATCCTGATAAGATAAGTTGTAAGCTTATAAATAGAGATGATTTTTAAAACAGGAAGGGAATATAAGTTTTGAATGTTGGAATTTAAATTTAAAGAGAAAGTTAAAAATGAAATTAACTTGGATGGGAAATAAAAATTTGACTGGATTGACATTAATTGGATAGGCTGAAAATAATATCAAGTTGTATTCGAATCAAGTTGAAATCGAATTGGGTTAAATAAAACTGAGTTAAAATAAAATTGAATTGGAATAAGAATTCAATTGAATTATTGGATGGAATTAGATTCTTACCTGAATAAATGGAAAATAAATTGGCTAAGGATTGTATTGAAGTAAATAAATTAGAATAACTTATAAAAGGATCAGATTTGAAAATCCATAGAATAAAATATGCTTGAATTATAAATAAGTGTAAAACTCAAATTAAAAATGAAAGATGAATACATTCAAGTCTATAATGAATGTAATTATGTAAACAATAAGTTGTGACTTATAAATGGAATACAAAGCCCAAAATTAATATTTTGATGATTGGAAAATGAAAAGAAAATCCAAACTTGAATTATAAAATAAATTTAAACTTAAGAAAATTAAATGAATAGATTTTGAGATTAAAATCAAGTTCTATTTATAAATTGGGGAAGAACTAATTTGATAATAAATTAGTTAAATAAATGTGTAAATGGGAACTCAATATAGTTAAATAGAAGCTGAATTGGTGAGATAATATTGAAGTTGGAAAAAATAAAACTCAAGTTATAAATCAAATTCGACCTGGATTGTTAGTGAAGTAAATGAAATTGAATTGTGAGCTCATGAAATTGGATGGTAAATTGAAAATGAATAGTGGATTCAGAACTTGAGTTTTAAAATTAAAATTTAACTTGAAGTGTTAACAAATTAAATATAATTGGAAAGGTATCGAATAAAAATGAAATTGGATTGAAATAGTAATGGTTTGAATTGCAAATAAAATCCAAATAAGTGGAAATAAATTGGAAATGGCCTTGTAATAAATTGAGTGAGCTGAATCTAAAAAGTTAAAATGTATAATAATTGATCAAATAAATTTGTAGTTTGAAATGGAATTGGATTAAAATAGAATCAAGTTAAATTAAAAAAAAAGAAGAAATTTATTTGCAAAATAAAATGAGCTTAAGTATAGAAGGAAGAGAAAAAAAAGAGAGATTTGAATAAATTAAAGGAGAGCTGAATTGAATTCAACTTAAAACTAAGTTTAATAATATTGGATTGAATTTGAATCAAGTAAAAATAAAATTGAATCGAAAAAGAATTTGGTGGGTTATAAATAATATTTAAGGAAATGAAAATTTATAATGGTTTGAGTGAGTTCTAATTATATTGAAATAAATTAGTGGATGGAATAATAAGAATCAAATGGAAGTGAACTTAAGTTTGAAGTGAAATAAATTGAGTAAATTAACTTAAGTTGAGGGTAATTAGAAGCTCGACTAAGAGTAAAAATTGGAAGACCATAAAATGAAGCTTAGTTTGAATTGATTCGGGAATGGTTAGTAATGTGCAAGCTTGAAATGGGTCGAGCTAAATAAATGGTTGTGAATGAATTAAAATAAAAGGAAATTTAATTGGTAATGAAGATGAACCTAATTTGTTAATGGTTTTGAATGAACTGGTTTGGTTAATAAAATGAAATGCAAGTGAATGGATTCAAATCTGAAATGCAATGAAAACAAGAATATATGGATTGTGAATAAATTTAAAAATGGAATAGAATTGAGTATAAATTGAGTTTAAATCCATTTAAATTGGTTATAAAACATAAATACTTGTTTATTCACATAGATCTCGTCGAATTGCATCGAATAAATTGTCGTTAGATGTAAATGGAAGTAATTAAAATTCTATGTGTTGATAAGGGTAACATAAATTGATTTTGAGAGCAATTGAATTAAATATGAGTTCAGTTTGCTTAAAAATAAATTAAATGTAAGTTTGTGAGTTGTTAACCATTCGGATTAAGTGAAACGATGGGTGATTGGTTGTAAGCAATTAAATTTAATGTTGGAATATTTAAGTCGCTTATGAAAGGTGTTTAATGTGCATTCCTTTTAGAATTCATATGTTTAACCATTGCAACTAAGTGAAATATTGTTAAATTGCATATATTTGGCACTTATATGTTTAAATTGAGTAAGTACAGGTACCGGGAAGCCGTGTGGTTGGATTTTGGGCACGCTAACTGCTAAATTAATAAGATGTTTGCTTGAAAATGCTAAATAAGGTACGCCTACGCAATAAAAATAGGAAATATGAACTGTTTTTGGTTTTTCCGACCGTGTGGGTCGACGTATATATATTTATCTCTTTTGTCAAATTGCAAAAGCTCCTTCGTACAAAGGGGACTCAGCCAAAAATTTTCAGAAATTTTGGGAGTTAGAAAATTTTTGAAAATTTTGTTAACGACAAACGTTTTTTAAATTGGAAATTGAAATAAATGTGTAAATGAACTAATGTAAAATAATGACATGAATCAGTATGAATGAAAAATGAAAAATAAAATTTAAAATTTAGAGTTGATGATAAATTGAATTCATATGGAAATGGAAGAATCGATTTGAATAGAAATGGATATAAACTAAAGTGGTAAAGTGAAAATAAATATAAGAAACATATAAAATGCTTATACTAACTTAAGTAAGGAACGGTGAATTCTTAAATGAAAGATTGATACTAGAAATATAATCTAAGATAATATTGGAATGAATAGATATTGACATTTTGTAAGAAAGTTAATATAATGTTTTGGGAATATTGTGATTGGATATTAATGCTAAGCAGGATATGCAGGTAATATAAAGGAAAAAGAGAATTGGTTTTGAGTTCAAAAGGATAAAATTTGAATTGCCCGACAAAAAGGTATGTATTTAAATTTGGTATGAAATTTGATTGGGATTTTGGATTGAGCAACTTGGCCTTTTGTTTTCTTTTTAGATTTGGGAGGCCGTAGAGCCATTTTGTAGTTGTACCGAGCTAGCCGCGCAAAGGAGACGCTTGCGAAATTTTTCGAAAATTTAGAGAGTTAGAAAAGTTTTGAGAAAATTTTGATAATTCGAAATTTGGTTTTAAACTGGAACTTGAATAGTTAAACAATGGTATAGTTTGAGACTATGGGAGGGTTGAGATGTTAATAAGAATAATAATGATTCTTTTATAAAAGATAGTTGGTAGAATGTTAAATTGTTTAGTTTTAGGAATAAGTAAACGGGTATTGGATCGTTCTTCCTAACTAGTAATTTCGGCGACGAAATTCTTTTAAGGGTGGAGGAATGTGACGACCCAGAATTTTCAAGCATTTAAAAGCGGAATATTTAATTGATTTTAAATATTCAGTAGAGCAAAATTTAACTAGAATTACGAACATCACAATTTATTTGATAATTAATTATTGAATTACATAATTTTGAAGTTGGGTAAATTGTTGAATCTGGAGTTTTAACCAATTAAAAATAATTTGAAGGCTTATAAAATCTATATTGATAATGCTAAAGATAATAGAAGTGTTAAAATTGAATTTAACAGTGATCTGTTCAGTTTTGAAATTTTATCGTTTAAATTGAATTTAAAAATAGCCTTCCGGGGCACAGTCTCGGAATTTGACGAAACCTGTTCTATTGGATCCGTAGTAGTTAGTTATTATCGGATTTCAATTTTCGTAGCGTTTGGATTTACCGTTTGCTCGTACGGGTGGAAACCCGTTGGAATTAAAATCAACAATTTAATATTTTAAATCGATTTATAAAGCTAACTTCCACATACAATTAAATTAACTTCCGAAACACGTTCCATTGTGTTCGGAATTCGGGTATAGCCTTATAAACGCCTGTCGGCAGGTCTGATTTGGAATTCGAGATTTCGAGTTATGCTAAATAAGATATTTTGAAAATTTAATAATATTAAATATATAAAAATCAAAATACAGTCACCCTATATCGTACATCAGCCACCCTACCTTCTGATGCACAGAGATATTTTCCCTTTTCTCGTCTTAATCACGCTACCATCTCTTCGTGTCTCCTCCTCCTTTTCTTTTAAATCACGGTATCCTGTTCAACCATCATCAGAGATCAAATAAAAGAAATGCGAGCTTCTCATGGCCGAATAATTCACTTTCTCGTTCAAAACGAAACCTCACTTCCCCCTTCTGACTCCTCTATAAATCAAAACCAAACCCTCTGAAGAAGAAGAAGAAGAAAAATTAAATCAATGGCCGAGCTTCGTTCGACATTCCCTATTCACAAATCCCTATCGGTTTGATCTTGGCCTGCTTGGAAATCTCGAATCGCGATTTGAGGGCTTGATGTTGCGAGGTGAGGCTTCACGATGATGGCGAGCTACTTCCTTCATCTTTTTGAACTACGTAATTACGGTCGACCAGATAGAATTTGCATTTGGACCGAGGGCCACATGGATTAGGGCAAGGTTGCTAGGTCGTGGTGATCGCTTAAGGGAAGGATTGGGGATTGCGAGGCGGGGCAGAGCTTGGAGGGGTGGTCCAGGCGTCGAGCTATCATAGGGCAGAGACATGGTCGTTCCTGTCTTCGTGAATCCTACTTGGGTATAACATTTGTAATTAATTTAATTACTGTGATTAATGAAGTCATTAGTTTATATATATATATATATAATAATAATAATAAATAGAAATAAATAAAATAAAATAGAGAAGGATATTTTTGCCAGAATTTTTTTTACAGTAGCAGTTTAGTAATATATGTGTACGTGCATGTTTAAAGTATTGAGATAAACCGGATATATATAAGATGTAGATAGTTAAAGAAACATTATATGGAATCTATTAAAAAGCAGTTAAGCAGTTCATTAAAGTATATAGGCTGTTTCAAAAATGATAATAATAAAATAGAATGAACACATATATGTACCTATTTTTATTTAAAGCTTAATTTTAAATTTCTTAGAAATAATTTGGTTAATTTGGTTAATTAACCTATCTATTTATTTGAGTAACTAAGAAATTATTCAAAGGAAAATTAGTCCAAATTTAAATCACTAGCAAATTGAATTAATTAAATGGTACTTAATGGTTCATTTTTATTTTGAATATTAACGAATCATATAATGTTATTTCAAGGTCAAAATTTGGAAACCAAGTCGGAATTGGATTGGGTTGCAAACCAAAATCAAAGGTGAGTTAATCTCACTCAGTTTAAATTTAAATGATTAAATTTAAATAATTGTTTGAATGGTTTAACTGATTAATGTGCTATGGTATGATATTTTGGAATTGGAATATTATATCGTGCTAACATCCGTGGATGCAGGAAAAAACAGGTTGGAGGGATCCAACTGGATCCCTCAACATTTATTTAAATTATTTAATACCCTCTGCTGTTGTGATTAATTGATATTCCATGATGGATTATATTGAAATATTGAATGCTATGGTTCGATTGGATATAATTGGGTATAATGAATTACCAAAAATATGTAAATTGGATTTTGGAAAGGAAATAAAAGGAGTGAATTTGAAAGTAAAATAATTATAGAAAAGTTGAATATATTTAAGAATGAATTGGAAAGGAAATTTTTGAATAAACAGAAAGTTAATGAATTTTAAACTTCAATATTAACATATTAAAGAATAAAACATTTATTTAATATTTAAGATTTAATCTATTGAAAAGAATAAAGAAGAAATTGGGAAAAGCTGAAATTTGTATATTTCAGTTAAAAGATTTAAAATCAAATGGAAAATAATAACAATAATAATTAAGGGCATAACTAATGAATTTTGAAATAAATTGAGAAATTAAAGAAACTTATTTCAAATAAAATAAATTGAAAATCAATTTGGGGAAATTGATTTAAGTGCTTGAAGTTGGAATTTTCTCTGGATGGCCAGGTACACGTTTTTAAAAGTAAATTTGTAAATATAAATTAAATGTTTTAAAGTTATTTTAAAAGAAAGTAAGTTTTGTAAAACTTATTATTTCTAATATTTAAAGTCTAAAGTAAGAATTTTCTTTTAATCTATTTTAGCAGTAATTACTAAGAAGTAACTTAGTATTTTGTTTTTTTTAAAAGGTAGAAATCTAGTTTTATATTTTATTAAGTAACCTTATTTTCAAATATTCATATAATATGTATTTTCAACAAATTATTAAAGTAATTTTAACTTGAGTGTTTAAAAGTATATTTTTTTAAAAGTAAAGAGTTTTAAATTAATTTAGAAATCTAAAGTTTTGTGCTTGGTGATTCCAGTGGAAATAGAAATACTTGGAATTTATTCCGAGAAGGGCAGATATATTTTGAAACTGTTTTCAAAGGGTTTTGAGAATAGAAATATATCTTGTGAAGATATTTTTGGGGTTAATAAATAATTTGAAAAATTATTTATTGGTTGATGGTTGTTTGTTAATGTTAATTGATAGTTAAATAACCGACTATCAATATTGGACAAATGCGTTGATCGTGTCGAAGAGACCGGGATCGAGATTTATTTCTCGAAAACCACTTCTATCCGGTTTGTACGTTTCATGAAAACGAGTTTGGATTCGAAGATGGAACAGTGAAGTGCAAGGGCTAGTCGCTACTAATCCTGAGGATGTTTCCAAAATGGATGTAGTAGGAATAGTGCCTTCGGTTCCGTTCGAACCCGGGATGGACTTGTATGGATGAATGCTTGCGAAACATCATCAGGTGGACAATGGGCATTCTAAGGAATATGTTCTAAAAAGGTAACGCTTAGCCTCAAGCCTCATCAAATGGGAATGACTGAAAATCAGGGGTTATGCAGCAAGGCTAGGTGGGTAGCAGCAAAGCAGGGTGAGGTCATTCCTGTCTAGATGTCCCTTTTTATTTCGGCTTAGTGGGCGGTTGCTGATCCTAACCGCGGGGTGATCTCACTCGGGATTATCCAGTAAGGGGTAGTCCCCGCCTTGTGTTGTAGGGGAGCGGGCGTACTCCTCGGTTCGGTGATCTAGGCCCCGTACTGTGACAGGTGGTACCCCAGTGCCTAGTCATTAGTTGGAATCCATTCTCCCTACGATCCTTGTACGAGTTTTGTTTGTATGACCCACTCTGTGGCTAGTAGCTGGAATTTAATAGATGTAACAATTTCGGCTATTTTATAAGTATTTGTAAATAGACCCTATTATAATATCAGATGATTTCTATAAAAATTGTTTTAGCTATCGTAAGGTTAAAACCCGACATGTTTATTTGTGGTGTGGTCTTACGAGATGCTTTTGTTTTCAAAGGATTTTTGAAACTTTAATAATCAATTGAGTGTGATTTTCTCACGCTGGTATTCCAGACTGACTCGGGTGTTATTTAACTATAATGCTCGGGTCAGACCGAGTATTATAGGATACAGGACATGATGCTGTGGAGCTCAGGAGGCGAGCTAGATGACGATACGTACTTCCGTACTTGTTTATATATGTATATTCCGCTGTATTGAGTTGTTGTGTATCCATTTGTATGAATTGATGTTGAGCTGTGATTGATGTACTCTGATGATGTAATATAGAAACATGGATATTTGATTTTTGAGTA
Organism: Allium cepa; assembly: GCA_030765085.1. NCBI lineage: Eukaryota > Viridiplantae > Streptophyta > Magnoliopsida > Asparagales > Amaryllidaceae > Allium > Allium cepa. The sequence goes on from CM060929.1 coordinate 35,278,088, forward strand.
AAGATCATTTATTGCCTATTGTATTTTATTCCGCTGCGATGGTTAGATTCTATTGTTGTTTTCTATTTTCTTCTTCTACCTCTTCTTCTTTAACCAAATGGTTCGTATTTCTGTGCGACTTGAGTTGATTGTTGTAGAATAGTGTTGACTCAAGGAGTACGGATTTGTGGGTCATTACACGAGCCATAACTATCATTATTATATTAATTTTTTTTTATCAATTTCAAATATATTTTAAAACTTATTCAACATTTATCTTTTGCAACATAATTATTTTCATAACCCTAAACTTTGTTTCACTTTGCTTAAAAACATTTTACAACACAAGTTCTTGAGTTTAATCCTGAAACACACCCTTTCTATTTCTCTTCTCTCAGTTTAAACTGTTGATTAAACAAATTATAACTCGAGACAACGCTCTAAACTCCCAAGCAAAGACGCGACTCACACACGAGACTTCTCTCTGCTTCGAGTAAATCGAGCGAAAACTCGAGAAAAATTTGCAATTTCCCCGAAGCCTCAACAATTATGAAGCAACATGCACGTGTGCACGGTACACACTTCACCGACCACCACTGGCCATCTTTCCGACCATCGACAGATCACTGATGACCTCAACTAACCCCTCGACTTCACACAACGATGAATTTCCTTGCGAAACGAAATCGCACCCCATCAACCAAAGACTGGAACATACCTTCATCGGAAACCATCCTCATGCCATCGATCTCGCCTGCAAGATCCCTCGCCGTCCCAACCCCAGCATCCCCTCATCCACCAGCACTGATCCCCTCCATCGCAAACCATTCCGATTCTCCACAATTATCGTACGAATCGCAAATACAACGATAGCTTAAGCGGCGCATAAAACCCTAACTGGTCCAACTCCGGCCACCTCGGCCACTAATAAAAACAACCCCTAATTTTCTCAGGGTCGTCAACTCTCCAGCCAGCCTCGACCACAATCCTGACGTCATCCACCATGCTGATTGCTAGGAATTGGCAACAAACCCATTTCATTCAAGTTCGATTATCTCCTCAATTCTCGAACAAGAAATCTAAGTTTACCCACCTAAATTTTTGATTTGTTAATGCAAATCATAATATAAAATCCAAACATGAATTTATAAACATCAAATTTTTGACTTATTTCATATTTTTACTGTGATTTACTCTTTTGAATTTATATCTTAATATAAATTCTTGAAATTATTTAAAAAAATTTGGTTTACATTGTCATAACCATCTTTACTTTAAGGATCAAGGTCTGAAATCATTTTATTAGAAGATATAAATTTGCAAATGTATTAGAATCCTGTTTAAGTCAGGAGGATATGTATATTTCAGAACAAAAATACACAGGTATATACTATTTTCTAACATGCAAATCACAACAATCATTCAGGCAAACAATTTTATACTATATCACTGCAAATTCTCAACATGCATATCAAAGTCAGTACCAGATTTAAACTATGTAAACAACTCACATGCATTCCTACAAAACAGAGAAAACTAGGTCAGATCACTCACCTATAAAAATAAACAGAGATGGCCTATAATTTGTTAAACAAATCTGGCTTGAAATATCAGATCTTTGAGCTTGTTTGATGTTGAGATGACCCTTGTTGTAGCTTAAATTTGATTCGCTCATGTTAGATTTTGAACATAGATTGCTTAAAACCTTGCTTGATTTTTTCTTCCAGATTTTTGTTCTTTCCTTCTTCTTTTTTTCTTCAGATTTTGTGTTTAGCTTTGGATTTGTTTGAGTATGATATTGGTTTGAGGAACTATTTTGAGAAATTGTTTTCAAGTTTTGATTCTTGATCATTTTCTGATTTTTAAAGATGAAGTTCAGGTTTGTAGATAAATAAACGTGGCTTTGAATTTTTTTTAGAAAGTAAAGATGGAAAAGAAATAAAAGAAAGGAGAGGAGAGTTTATAAAATGTGAATTAGATTTAAAGAAAATAAAAATAAATCTTAACACTTGTTTACAAATGCGACACTTGTCATATCCTAATATTAACTCACTTACATGTGTATTTATGTGCTTTAATAAATCAACACTTGTAATCTTTCATTTTATTTATTTTAAAAGGCTTTCTAAATTAATTTTCCTAGTAAATAAATACATCTCTAAACAAATAAATGCTTCCTTTAAGATATCCATTATTTTTATATCCAATTTACTTTAAGATATTTATTTTTTTGAATTTTCAGTCTCAAATTCAAATTAAATTTAAATTTACTCATATATATATTTTTTAACCAAACACACATTACATTTGTTTGAAAGTAATGATTTTGCAAATTTTTAAATAATTATACTAGAAGAATATCAAATAATATTTGTCCAAGTATAAATATTTACCATCATGTCTATTTGTTCAATCTATAAATCAATATCCTATAATTAACCCAAATATTTATCAATTACAAATGTCCAGAAATCTGGGTTATTACATTCCTTCCCCCGTTGAATCTTTTCGTCCTCGGAAAGGAACGAAGCCAGAATTTATTAAAATGCTTAAAATCAGATAAATTATTATTTGACCATTTTTAAAACACTTTTAAAATCTATATTTTTAACATTTTTAACCAGTCCTTCCTTGTTCTCACAGAAATTCGTTCATACTTTGATCAGGCGTACGACTGAAAATCTATAAGTACTTAGCAGACCCATTTTCAACACCCAGTGAAAAATACTTGAAAAAAAATAATTTCATTGAAAATATTGAAAACAGTTTTTGAAAAATGGAGGATATATCTTTGGTGAGAATGCTCTGGAAATCATCACCCCCATCCATGGTCGCAGTTACGTTCCAGGGTTACGTTGCCATCGCAGCAAAAGTCCATGTAACTATAGGCTCTCCGCGGCCTCTCGATTATGCCATAGATCCCACAACAGATCGCAGGTACATTCCAGGGTTACGTTGCCATCGCAGCAAATGTCCATGTAACTGCAGGCTCTCAGCGGCGTCTGATTTTTGCTGTCAAAATGAAACTTCTCACTCCAACATAGGTCGCAGTCTACCGATATAAAATCAAACGCAGACTGCTGGCTCTCAGCGGCACACACGACTTTCGCTATGTTACCATAGGTCGCAGTCTACTGATATAAAATCAAACTTAGACTGTTGGCTCTCAGCGGCACACACGACTTTCGCTATGGTATACTCTACTCATAATCCCCAGGAACTAGTTTTTTCCGTACTCCTCACAGGATCAACTTTAGAACCCCCCATTGGGGCTCAAGGCAGCACCACCCGGTGGCACTCTTGAGAAGTTCATTTCAAGGGAGCGCCTTTTTTCCCAAAGCCATCATCAAAACACTTTATACTATACCCATATAGTATCTTCAAATCATACACCTAGTATGATCTTATACAAAGCTCCTTTACACAAAATCGATTATTCCAAAATCGATAATTCTCAAACTGGGCTTTCCAAATCCTTATATTGATTTGACCCAAAAATCAAAACCCTTTCCAAATCCAAAGGTTCCCAAAACCTTTTTCCCAAAATCCTTGTAACGTCCCAGAATTTTAATTGATTAAAATTTGTATATTTAATTAATTTTAAATATTAGTAAGTGAAATTTATAAGTCAAATAAATTTTATTTCGAATAATTGGATTTAATTGGATAATTAAATTGATAATTTAATATGTGGAAATACCGAAATAATTGAAAATTGAGTTAAATATGATTGAAAATGATTTGTAAAATTTTATTATATCATATTGAAGTTAGAACGATATTTTAGAACTTTTAAAATCGAATTAAAAGTTAATTTTTGAAAATTGAATATTTTAATATTTAATCGACTAGTGAAAATAGCCAATTTTTGAACAGTCTCAGAATTGGACGAAACTAGTTCCATTGGATCCGTAACAGTTTGTTATTATTGGATTTCAATTTTCGTAGCAATCGGAGTTATCGTTTGGTCGTGGCTGCCCGAAACGCATCGAAATTGTTTTTAATATTAATTTGGCGAGTTAAAATAGCCATTTTTCAATCAGTCTCTGATTTCGACGAAACTAGTTTCATCGGATCCGTAATGTGATATTATTATATGGTTTTAAATTTCATGTCAATCGGATTTACCGTTTGTCCGGTGCAAGATAAAACGCCTAGAAAATCGTTTAATCGGTTAATTTTAAATCGAACGTTTATTTCCATAACTCGCACAGATGACCGAATTAGCTCCCGAAACACGTTCCATTGTGTTCGGAACGTGGGGTAAACCTTAGAAATGCCAACCGGCACGCTTAGTTTGGAGTTTGGAAAATCCGGGATGAATAGTGTCGCGTATATTTTCTATATAAACCCCTCCATATTTCATTTTGCAAAGTAAAAACACAACCCTAGGGTTTCCTTCTGCATGCCGCCTCCAATATAAATCAATGGCCAAAAACTTCCATTCTTCTCCTCCTCTTTTCTTCAAATCCATCAACATTTACAACAAACTTCCAACTAGAGAAGTGTAGAGCACAGTATGAACTACAAATACAACGGTGGATTTGTGTTGAAGTGGCATTGATTTTCCAAAATTCGAGCTTGAATACCCGAAGTTGCGCACGTCTTTTCTTGAAGATGGGGAGGCCGAGCTCTCTATGCTTGCAGCCGAAGGAAGCTCTTGTCACGAGCTTTCTAATGGAGTTTCCTGATCGACGTGAAGTTGTGTATTTTACTCGCGAAAATTAACCCTAATTTGAGCTAATGGGTTTCTTGGTGCGGCTTGTACCTGTACATGAACGTGAGAGGAGATGAAGCAGTGAACGGTCGAGATTTGCAGGGATTGAAATCAGGGGCTTTGATTTGATGTAGGTTTAAAAAGAAAATAATGTTGTAAAATTATGAATATAAAATCGTGTAACTTCTAAAAATCATAACTTTTTCATACGAGGTCGAAAAACGCGCGAAACCAGTTGCGTTGGAATCGTATGGACGAGCACTACGCTAAGGAATTGGATTGGAGTCGTTTGGAGCTAGTGAGAATTTCGGGTAAAATTAAACGTCCGTTTAATTTTATTCGAAATAAATCGCTAAAACGAAATTGAAATCAAGGTGAGAACTTCTCACTCAATCGAATCGGTTTCGATTCTTATTTTAAATAGTTAGATTTAAAATTCTTGAATGTATGTTTGAATGATGATTGTTATCTATTGATTGTTAAAATAGACATTATGCGCCGTTAGTAAGCGGATGTTATTTATTAAAAACATATACCGCGAATATTTCATAAAAAGTGAAATTGGTATTATTTATGTACTTGGATTTGATTTCCCGCAGTATATAGCGGATGAGACCCTATTGCGCCGCCAATTAAGCGGATAATATTTTAAATCCATATACCGCAATAATTTCGTACTGGAACGGAATTGGTATTGTGGTAACATCTTTGGATGCAGGAAAACAGGTTGGAGGGATCCAACTGGATTCCTCAACAATATTTATTTGGTTATGGATATTTTAATATTCGTTGGTTATCCTATCGATATATGATATCGTTGTTGTCGTGATTGACTATTTGGTGTGTAGCATCATTGGTCCAAATTTTGGAATTTTAAAAGGATTTTAAAGTGATTTTTGAAAGTATATGTTTATAAAATATTTTTGGAATTGATCCATTTTAAAAAAATAAACGTATAATTTATTGTTACAAAAATTATGATTTTTGAGAAATATAGTTAAAAGTTGATTTTTGAAAATATGAGGCTAATGATTTTATGAAATAGTTTAAATTGGGATTGAAATTATTATAAAAAGTTTAATATATAGGATTTATGAAATTTGATTATTTTATAAATCAAAGAGAATGATGAAATTTTAAAAGAGATTAAAGACGTTTTAAAAGAATAATATAAATTGATTTATATAAAAGATTTATAAGATGGATATTTAGTTATAAAATGAATTTTTATAAGTGTTAGAATGAAATGTGAATGAATTTCGTAAATGAATGAAATTTATAGAATTATAAACGGTGAAGTTATAAATGGAATTTTATAAGCAATAGGTTTATAAAATTTGTAAAGTTATTAAAGGAATAGATTTAGGCAAATAAATGAATCTTATAAGTTATAAGATTTAAAATTTGGGAAGTTTAAAAGGAACGGTTTTACAAACAAATAAATTATAAGTATTTAACTTATAATATGGACTTTCGGTATATAATTGAGTTATAAATTGAATAGTTTAATAAAGGAGATTTATAAAAGGAAGTTGTTTAAAACAAATAGAAATGGAATTTATAAACATTGTTTTATACATTCGCAAACGACTTATTTTGATAAGTAAATTGTTATAACTTATTTATGGAGTTATATTCACATTTTAGATAGTGAATAATCCTTTGAAACAAAATTAATAGAAATGATGAAATTGGCTAATGTTGTATCTTCACGTTTTTGAATAGTGAATAATATGTTAAAGAAAATGTTTTGGATGTGATGTTTTAAATAGAATTTAAACGATTTAACGATGTTTTTTAAATCTGTTAAGATTCGAAACCATAGATTTCAACATTCATTGTTGAAATAGACGTTTTCGAGAAATAGAAGGAAATGGTGGACTATAACACTGTTGTTATAGTAAATGTTTTCCGAAAGGAAATGTTTTGTATAGTATTGGGATTTATATATCTATTTTAATTTCGAATCCCTATACTAGTGATTTTGGGTTGTCGTAACGATGTTTTACGCAACATTCGTTTTGGCCCAAATAAATATGTTTAAGAGAATGATTTCCTTAAAGAATGAAATATGTACTTAATCTCGATTTAAGTATATTGAATATTTTCCAAGTGTTGAAAATAAATGGATTTGAGAATTACTTAATAAGTAAGTATGGAAATGTTTTCCAATATAAAGTGAATATTTTGAGAATTTATCTATTTGAAGATAAATTGAAAATGAATAATTGAAATCGTATATTCGTAGATATTTTGGAATGTAAAATTCATTATGGAATTTATAAAAGAAAGGGGAATTTGTTTAAAAATAAATATTGATTTATTTTTGAGGTATTGAAATTTTATATCTTGTAAAGATATTTTTGGGAAATAAATAATTTGGAAAATTATTTGGAATCTGGTGATGTTGTGCATATCCATTGATAGTTCAATAACCGACTATCAATAGTTACCTTTGAATGGGTATTTGTCGTGATTTGTTTGAATTTGAATGCCACACTTATTTTTGAATAAGCGCTCACTATTCGGGTTAGCCGGGAAAGGACCTTGGGGTCGTATAACCCATTTCGAATATGTGATACGTCGTTATGGATAGCATTTGAAGGCCGGTGTTGAAGACCGGGTATTTGCGAGAGCGATAGGATGACCTGTCGATTGACTCTGCACCGAGTTGCTCCGGTATAGAGTTCTCTATATGTGATGGGGAATCCGATCAGGATTGTAGATATCCAGATTGCAAGGACTTCTTTGTAAGTGCCTTCGGTTCTTTTCGAGCCCGGAACAGACTTGTATGGATTGTATGTCTAAAATTACAAATTAAGATATAAAGCTGATTTCTTTCAAATATATTTCTGTTAGTGGCGGAGAATTTATTCTCTTAGCTTAACACCCTTCTCTGAGACGTACGAGCTCGGAGGTTATGTTAGTTGAAGGTTATCAGCAATATATTCCCAATTTGGTAATGTGACACGCTGAGTGTTGCCGTGAAATGATCATTGTTTGATCATTTGTGATAGGATCATTTGTTTGATCATTTATCTTTGTGATCATTTCTATGATCATTTGTTGACCCAAAGCACAGCTTTTGTATAAAGCGTGGCTTTGTGGACGAGACTTCGTCGAGCCTCACACCCCGGAATGGTCAAACAGGAAAGATGCGGCAAGGTTATGAGGGGAAGCTCCCTTTAGGGTATGTGCATTTCCTTCTGGAAAAGGGTGGTATCATGGTATGGAGCCCAGATGCTTACTCATGTTGAAACACTTATTATTTTGGTGTGATATTGATTACGAGCGCTCGGATAAAGGCCCCAAAGGACCGGGGGATGGCATACTCGTGTCAGTAGTTACCCTGTTAGGGGTAACCCGGCCTTGTGTTGGCAAAGATCCGGTTTGGTTCTCGGGGACGTCCTTCCAAAGGCGTTCTCATGTGGCAATGGGTAGTTCCTTGGCCTGACCATTCGTTGGAAATCCAAAGAAACAATACGATCATGTACGGTATTAATTGTAGAACATATCATTCACTTATGGTGGCGCCCCACTGTTTGGATGATAACTATAGTAGGCATACGATAATGGTCGTATGTTGGCTAAGATTTATATTCTACTTTCGAAATTGTTTTATACACTATGCCATAGTAATAATATCAAATGTTTCTTTTTAATGCGTATCAAGCATCTTTGACTATCATAAGAGAAATCTCCTCCGATTCTGCGTTTGCATTGTGTGTGTGTGCGGGAGGCCTTATGGTAGTCTCATTTTTAAAAGCATTGCGAATTGACTTTAAAAATATTCCTCTATTTTGATTTTAATGATAAATAAACTGTTTTGAGTTCTCACACCAGTCTTGCTTAGCTTAGGGCTATGTGATGGGGGGTTCTCGCTTCGCGGTTTGGTGGCGAACGGGAGACTCTTGCCCCCACACGTCCTCTTTACGGGGTTGGTTAGGCGTAAGCTGAGACATTCGAGAGGCTGGCCGTAAAAGCAAGTTTGGGGTACCAGTGTGAGCCACGGTGGGGCTGGGATGGTTGAAAAGCCTACCGTTTGTGACCGCTGTCGCCTATCGTTACATTTGGTATCAGAGCTTATGGTTAAGCGACAACCATGGTTCTGTTGGGTATTACTCATTAGAGATAGAGTCAGTAGTACTCTAGAATGAGTTTGAGTGTAATAATAGCTATGAGAGCATATTTGTTAGTGAATATAAAATTGTTTTATATTGTGATGATCGGTTTGTTGAGTGGTATATGAATTCTGGTTAATACGAGTAATTAACGTTGTTGATAGGGATCTCTAAACACTTGTACAGAACAATTCGACACGATATTGTTTTAAGTTGGGTAAATGAAATAATTTTACCTTGAGTATATTTTTATATATAAAGGAATAATTTTTCAGAATTATTAAAGTATATATGTTGATTGTTTGGTTATTGAATAAGATGTTTGAATAATCTAGATAAAATAATAATTGTATAAGCAAATAAATTATAAGAATTGAAATTATAATTAAAGTGATTTGCAATTGTGAAATAAACTTATATATATAAGAAGTGAAACTATATGAATATATTTATGAATATGAGTTGTAAATAAAAAATGAATTTAAACTTAAATGGAAATTTACTTTAGAATTTGGAAGCTGAATTGATTTATAAGTGGAAATTTAAGTTAAGTAAAACCAAATGATGTTTGTAAAATGGAAGTATAACTTAAGTGATGTTGAATGAAGTTGATTTTGGTATCAAAGTAAATTAATAAAGTTAAATGATAAATGTGAACTTGAGTTATGTAATAAATTCAACTTTTGTAATTGAATTGAATGAATGGATTAAATGTTAATCAATTGAATGTAAATTAAGTTGATATGAAATAATGAATGTAAGTGTTAATTCATTAAAAATATAATGTTATTAGAAGTTGAATAATTGAATGAAAATCAATTTAATTAAACCAATTGAAAGTGATGGTGTTAAACCAAATTGAATGAATATAGGCAAAGAAATTTGGTTGTAATTAATATACCTTGGTTGATATATGATTGTTAGTTGATTGTATATAATTCATTAAGTATTAATGAAATTGAGTTAATGAAATTGAAAGCTAAAGTAATTGAAATCCAATTGGAAGTTAAGTGAATCTTAAATAGAATTGAATTTGATTGGGAGTAAACCAACTTGAATATAAACTAATTGAAAATGAATGTTAATAAAAACATCCACTGTTAATAAATCAAATGTGATTAAATTGAAAACCTATTTCATTGAATATTAATGAGAATATGAATGAATATTTATTGGTTATGGATGTTAGTTGAATGTTAGTTGGATGTTAGTTGGTTGATGGTTGAATATATTGCTTTTACTACATTTGCTATGTTGGCATATATAGTTATTATGTTGCTATATGATGTATATTGAGATTATTTTCATATATGCATGTTCTCATGTTGTTTGTTAAGTGTTTAGTAGGTGCGGATCGCGTTTGCTTCGCATTTGGAGCTCGCTTTCGCGCTATATTAGCCGTATATGCTCGCTAATAAAATATAAGGTACATATCTCGGATTAAATACCGTACTTTTACACTTTTTTTCCTATGGGATGCCTTATCACTTGATGAGATGTATATTTGTGATATATATACTGTCATTTTTTTCGGATCGAGCCGCGCAAAGAAGACTCTGGCGAATTTTTCCGGAAATTTAAGGCGTTAGAATATTTTTGGAAAAAATTGGAAAATTTGTGAAAACTATAACTTTGATTTGGAATTGAAAGTTATACAATAGTAGTTGTTTTTGAAAAGATAACTAAGTACGATTTGGAAACTTAGTAAAGTTATTGTAAGAAGTTTAACTATGGATTTTGGGAAAGTTAAAGGATTCTGTAACTTTTCTTACTTGGTAATTTCGAGGACAAAATTCTTTTAAGGGGGGAAGTATGTAACGACCTAGAATTTCAATTAATTAAAATTTGTATATTTAATTAATTTAAAATATGAATAAGTGAAATTTATAAGTCGAATAAATTTTATTTCGAATAATTGGATTTAATTGGATAATTAAATCGATAATTTAATATGTGGAAATACAGAAATAATTGAAAATTGAGTTAAATATGATTGAAAATGATTTGTAAAATTTTATTATATCATATTGAAGTTAGAACGATATTTTAGAACTTTTAAAATCGAATTAAAAGTTAATTTGTGAAAATTGAATATTTTAATTTTTAATCGACTAGTGAAAATAGCCAATTTTTGAACAGTCTCAGAATTGGACGAAACTAGTTCCATTGGATCCGTAATAGTTTTTTATTATCAGGTTTCAATTTTCGTAGCAATCGGAGTTATCGTTTGATCGTGGCAGCCCGGAACGCATCGAAATTGTTTTTAATATTAATTTGGCGACTTAAATAGCCATTTTTCAAACAGTCTCGGATTTCGACGAAACTAGTTTCATCGGATCCGTAATGTGATATTATTGTATGGTTTCAAATTTCGTGTCAATTGGATTTACCGTTTGTCCGGTGCAAGCTAAAACGCCTAGAAAATCGTTTAACCGGTTTAATTTTAAATCGAACGTTTATTGCCATAACTCGCACAGATGACCGAATTAGCTCCCGAAACACGTTGCATTGTGTTTGGAACGTGGGGTAAACCTTAGAAACGCCTACCGGCACGCTTCGTTTGGAGCTCGGAAAATCCGGGATGAATAGTGTCGCGTATATTTTCTATATAAACCCCTCCATATTTCATAGTGCAAAGTAAAAACACAACCCTAGGGTTTCCATCTGCAGGCCGCCTCCAATATAAATCAATGGCCGAAAACTTCCATTCTTGGCCTCCTCCTTTTATCAAATCCATCAACATTTACAACAAACTTCCAACTAGAGAAGTGTAGAGCACAGTATGAACTACAAATCCAACGGTGGATTTGTGTTGAAGTGGCTTTGATTTTCCAAAATTCGAGCTTGAATACCCGAAGTTGCGCACGTCTTTTCTTGAAGATGGGGAGGCCGAGCTCTCTATGCTTGCAGCCGAAGGAAGCTCTTGTCACGAGCTTTCTAATGGAGTTTCCTGATCGACGTGAAGTTGTGTATTTGACTCGCGAAAATTAACCCTAATTTCAGCTAATGGGTTTCTTGGTGCGGCATGTACCTGTACATGAACGTGAGAGGAGAAGAAGCAGTGAACGGTCGAGATTTGCAGGGATTGAAATCAGGGGCTGTGATTTGATGTAGGTTTAAAAAGAAAATAATGTTGTAAAATTATGAATATAAAATCGTGTAACTTCTAAAAATCATAACTTTTTCATACGAGGTCGAAAACGCGCGAAACTAGTTGCGTTGGAATCGTATGGACGAGCACTACGCTATGGAAATGGATTGGAGTCGTTTGGAGTTAGTGAGAATTTCGGGTAAAATTAAACGTCCGTTTAATTTTATTCGAAATAAATCGCTAAAACGAAATTGAAATAAAGGTGAGAACTTCTCACTCAATCGAATCGGTTTCGATTCTTATTTTAAATAGTTAGATTTAAAATTCTTGAATGTATGTTTGAATGATGATTGTTATCTATTGATTGTTAAAATAGACATTATGCGCCGTTAGTAAGCGGATGTTATTTATTAAAAACATATACCGCGAATATTTCATAAACAGTGAAATTGGTATTATTTATGTACTTGGATTTGATTTCCCGCAGTATATAGCGGACGAGACCCTATTGCGCCGCCTATTAAGCGGATAATATTTTAAATCCATATACCGCGATAATTTCGTACTGGAACGGAATTGGTATTGTGCTAACATCTTTGGATGCAGGAAAACAGGTTGGAGGGATCCAACTGGATTCCTCAACAGTATTTATTTGGTTATGGATATTTTGATATTCGTTGATTATCATATCGATATATGATATCATTGTTGTCGTGATTGACTATTTGGTGTGTAGCATCATTGGTCCAAATTTTGGAATTTTAAAAGGATTTTAAAGTGATTTTTGAAAGTATATGTTTATAAAATATTTTTGGAATTGATCCATTTAAAAAAAAATAAACGTATAATTTTAATGTTACAAAAATTATGATTTTTGAGAAATATAGTTAAAAGTTGATTTTTGAAAATATGAGGCTAAAGATTTTATGAAATCGTTTAAATTGGGATTGAAATTATTATAAAAAGTTTAATATATAGGATTTATGAAATTTGATTATTTTATAAATCAAAGAGAAGTTGATGAAATTTTAAAGGAGATTAAAGACGCTTTAAAAGAATAATATAAATTGATTTATATAAAAGATTTATAAGATGGATATTTATAAATTAAAATATTTGAGTTATAAAATGAATTTTTATAAGTGTTAGAATGAATTGTGAATGAATTTCATAAATGAATGAAATTTATAGAATTATAAACGGTGAAGTTATAAATGGAATTTTATAAGCAGTAGGTTTATAAAATTTGTAAAGTTATTAAAGGAATAGATTTAGGTAAATAAATGAATCTTATAAGTTATAAGATTTAAAATTTGGGAAGTTTAAAAAGAACGATTTTACAAACAAATAAATTGTAAGTATTTAACTTATAATATGGACTTTCGGTATATAATTGAGTTATAAATTGAATAGTTTAATAAAGGAGATTTATGAAAGTAAGTTGTTTAAAACAAATAGAAATGGAATTTATAAACATTGTTTTATAAATTCGCAAACGACTTATTTTGATAAGTAAATTGTTATAACTTATTTATGGAGTTATATTCACATTTTAGATAGTGAATAATCCTTTGAAACAAAATGAATAGAAGTGATGAAATTGGTTAATGTTGTACCTTCACGTTTTTGAATAGTGAATAATATGTTAAAGAAAATGTTTTGGATGTGATGTTTTAAATAGAATTTAAACGATTTGACGATGTTTTTTAAATGTGTTAAGATTCGAAACCATAGATTTCAACATTCATTATTGAAATAGACGTTTTCGAGAAATAGAAGGAAATGGTGGACTATAACACTGTTGTTATAGTAAATGATTTCCGAAAGGAAATGTTTTGTATAGTATTGGGATTTATATATCTATTTTTATTTCGAATCCCTATACTAGTGATTTTGGGTTGTCGTAACGATGTTTTACGCAACATTCGTTTTGGCCCAAATAAATATGTTTAAGAGAATGATTTCCTTAAAGAATGAAATATGTACTTAATCTCGATTTAAGTATATTGAATATTTTCCAAGTGTTGAAAATAAATGGATTTGAGAATTACTTAATAAGTAAGTATGGAAATGTTTTCCAATATAAAGTGAATATTTTGAGAATTTATCTTTTTGAAGATAAATTGAAAATGAATAATTGGAATCGTATATTCGTAGATATTTTGGAATTTAAAATTCACTATGGAATTTATAAAAGAAAGGGGAATTTGTTTAAAAATAAATATTGGTTTATTTTTGAGGTATTGAAATTTTATATCTTGTAAAGATATTTTTGGGAAATAAATAATTTGGAAAATTATTTGGAATCTGGTGATGTTGTGCATATCCATTGATAGTTCAATAACCGACTATCAATATTTACCTTTGAATGGGTATTTGTCGTGATTTGTTTGAATTTGAATGCCACACTTATTTTTGAATAAGCGCTCACTATTCGGGTTAGCCGGGAAAGGACCTTGGGGTCGTATAACCCATTTCGAATATGTGATACGTCGTTATGGATAGCATTTGAAGACCGGTGTTGAAGACCGGGTATTTGCGAGAGCGAAAGGATGACCTGTCGATTGACTCTGCACCGAGTTGCTCCGGTATAGAGTTCTCCATATGTGATGGGGAATCCGATCAGGATTGCGGATATCCGGATTGCAAGGACTTCTTTGTAAGTGCCTTCGGTTCTGTTCGAGCCCGGAACAGACTTGTATGGATTGTATGTCTGACATTACAAATTGAGATATAAAGTTGATTTCTTTCAAATATATTTCTGTTGGTGGCGGAGAATTTATTCTCTTAGCTTAACACCCTTCTCTGAGACGTACGAGCTCAGAGGTTATGTAGTCGAAGGTTATCAGCAATATATTCCCAATTTGGTAATGTGACATGCTGAGTGTTGCTGTGAAATGATCATTGTTTTATCATTTGTAATAGGATCATTTGTTTGATCAATTGTCTTTGTGATCATTTCTATGATCATTTGTTGACCCAAAGCACAACTTTTGTATAAAGCGTGGCTTTGTGGACGAGACTTCGTCGAGCCTCACACCCCGGAATGGTCAAAACAGGAAAGATGCGGCAAGGTTATGAGGGGTAGCTCCCTTTAGGGTATGTGCATTTCCTTCTGGAAAAGGGTGGTATCATGGTATGGAGCCCAGATGCTTACTCATGCTGAAACACTTATTATTTTGATGTGAAGTTGATTACGAGCGCTCGGATAAAGGTCCCAAATGACCGGGGGATGGCATACTCGTGTCAGTAGTTACCCAGTTAGGGGTAACCCGGCCTTGTGTTGGCAGAGATCCGGTTTGGTTCTCGGGGACGTCCTTCCAAAGGCGTTCTCATGTGGTAATGGGTCGTTCCTTGGCCTGACCATTCGTTGGAAATCCAAAGAAACAATACGATCTTGTACGGTATTAGTTGTAGAACCTATCACTCACTTATGGTGGCGCCCCACTGTTTGGATGATAGCTATAGTAGGCATACGATAATGGTCGTATGTTGACTAAGATTTATATTCTACTTTCGAAATTGTTTTATACACTATGCACTAGTAATAATATCAAATGTTTCTTTTTAATGCGTATCAAGCATCTTTGACTATCATAAGAGAAATCTCCTCCGATTCTGCGTTTGCATTGTGTGTGTGTGCGGGAGGCCTTATGGTAGTCTCATTTTTAAAAGCATTGCGAATTGACTTTAAAAATATTCCTCTATTTTGATTTTAAAGATAAATAAAATGTTTTGAGTTCTCACACCAGTCTTGCTTAGCTTAGGGCTATGTGATGGGGGCGTTCTCGCTTCGCGGTTTGGTGGCGAACGGGAGACTCTTGCCCCCACACGTCCTTTTTACGGGATTGGTTAGGCGTAAGCTGAGACAGTCGAGAGGCTGGCCGTAAAAGCAAGTTTGGGGTACCAGTGTGAGCCACGGTGGGGCTGGGATGGTTGAAAAGCCTACCGGTTGTGACCGCTGTCGCCTATCGTTACATTTGGTATCTGAGCTTATGGTTAAGCGACAACCATGGTTCTGTTGGGTATTACTCATTAGAGATAGAGTCAGTAGTACTCTAGAATGAGTTTGAGTGTAATAATAGCTATGAGAGCGTATTTGTTAGTGAATATAAAATTGTTTTATATTGTGATGATTGGTTTGTTGAGTGGTATATGAATTCTGGTTAATTCGAGTAATTAACGTTGTTGATAGGGATCTCTAAACACTTGTACAGAACAATTCGACACGATACTGTTTTAAGTTGGGTAAATGAAATAATTTTACCTTGAGTATATTTTTATATATAAAGGAATAATTTTTCAGAATTATTAAAGTATATATGTTGATTGTTTGGTTATTGAATAAGATGTTTGAATAATCTAGATAAAAGAATAATTGTATAAGCAAATAATTATAAGAATTGAAATTATAATTAAAGTGATTTGCAATTGTGAAATAAACTTATATATATAAGAAGTGAAACTATATGAATATATTTATGAATATGAGTTGTAAATAAAAAATGAATTTAAAGTTAAATGGAAATTTACTTTAGAATTTGGAAGCTGAATTAATTTATAAGTGGGAATTTAAGTTAAGTAAAACCAAATGATGTTTGTAAAATGGAAGTATAACTTAAGTGATGTTGAATGAAGTAGATTTTGGTATCAAAGTAAATTAATAAAGTTAAATGATAAATGTGAACTTGAGTTATGTAATGAAATTCAACTTTTGTAATTGAATTGAATGAATGGATTAAATGTTAATCAATTGAATGTAAATTAAGTTGATATGAAATAATGAATGTAAGTGTTAATTCATTAAAAATCTAATGTTATTAGAAGTTGAATAATTGAATGAAAATGAATTTAATTAAACCAATTGAAAGTGATGGTGTTAAACCAAATTGAACGAATATAAGCAAAGAAATTTGGTTGTAATTAATAAATAACTTGGTTGATATATGATTGCTAGTTGATTGTATATAATTCATTAAGTATTAATGAAATTGAGTTAATGAAATTGAAAGGTAAAGTAATTGAAATCCAATTGGAAGTTAAGTGAATCTTAAATAGAATTGAATTTGATTGGGAGTAAACCAACTTGAATATAAACTAATTGAAAATGAATGTTAGTAAGAACATCCACTGTTAATAAATCAAATGTGGTTAAATTGAAAACCTATTTCAATGAATATTAATGAGAATATGAATGAATATTTATTGGTTATGGATGTTAGTTGAATGTTAGTTGGATGTTAGTTGGTTGATGGTTGAATATATTGCTTTTACTACATTTTCTATGTTGGCATATATAGTTATTATGTTGCTATATGATGTATATTGAGATTATTTTCATATATGCATGTTCTCATGTTGTTTGTTGAGTGTTTAGTAGGTGCGGATCGCGTTTGCTTCGCATTTGGAGCTCGCTTTCGCGCTATATTAGCCGTATATGCTCGCTAATAAAATATAAGGTACATATCTCGGATTAAATACCGTACTTTTACACTTTTTTCCCTGCGGGATGCCTCATCACTTGATGAGATGTATATTTGTGATATATATACTGTCATTTTTTTCCGGATCGAGCCGCGCAAAGAAGACTCTGGCGAATTTTTCCGGAAATTTAAGGCGTTAGAATATTTTTGGAAAAAATTGGAAAATTTGTGAAAACTATAACTTTGATTTGGAATTGAAAGTTATACAATAGTAGTTGTTTTTGAAAAGATAACTAAGTATGATTTGGAAACTTAGTAAAGTTATTGTAAGAAGTTTAACTATGGATATTGGGAAAGTTAAAGGATTCTGTAACTTTTCTTACTTGGTAATTTCGAGGACAAAATTCTTTTAAGGGGGGAAGTATGTAATGACCTAGAATTTTAATTAATTAAAATTTGTATATTTAATTAATTTAAAATATTAATAAGTGAAATTTATAAGTCGAATAAATTTTATTTCGAATAATTGGATTTAATTGGATAATTAAATCGATAATTTAATATGTGGAAATACAGAAATAATTGAAAATTGAGTTAAATATGATTGAAAATGATTTGTAAAATTTTATTATACCATATTGAAGTTAGAACGATATTTTAGAACTTTTAAAATCGAATTAAAAGTTAATTTGTGAAAATTGAATATTTTAATTTTTAATCGACTAGTGAAAATAGCCAATTTTTGAACAGTCTCAGAATTGGACGAAACTAGTTCCATTGGATCCGTAATAGTTTGTTATTATCAGATTTTAATTTCGTAGCAATCGGAGTTATCGTTTGATCGTGGCAGCCCGAAACGCATCGAAATTGTTTTTAATATTAATTTGGCGAGTTAAAATAGCCGTTTTTCAAACAGTCTCTGATTTCGACGAAACTAGTTTCATCAGATCCGTAATGTGATATTATTGTATGGTTTCAAATTTCGTGTCAATCGGATTTACCGTTTGTCCGGTGCAAGCTAAAAAGCCTAGAAAATCGTTTAACCGGTTTAATTTTAAATCGAACGTTTATTTCCATAACTCGCACAGATGACCGAATTATCTCCCGAAACACGTTCCATTGTGTTTGGAACGCGGGGGTAAACCTTAGAAACGCCAACCGGCACGCTTCGTTTGGAGCTCGGAAATTCCGGGATGAATAGTGTCGCGTATATTTTCTATATAAACCCCTCCATATTTCATAGTGCAAAGTAAAAACACAACCCTAGGGTTTCCATCTGCAGGCCGCCTCCAATATAAATCAATGGCCGAAAACTTCCATTCTTGGCCTCCTCCTTTTATCAAATCCATCAACATTTACAACAAACTTCCAACTAGAGAAGTGTAGAGCACAGTATGAACTACAAATCCAACGGTGGATTTGTGTTGAAGTGTCTTTGATTTTCCAAAATTCGAGCTTGAATACCCGAAGTTGCGCACGTCTTTTCTTGAAGATGGGGAGGCCGAGCTCTCTATGCTTGCAGCCGAAGGAAGCTCTTGTCACGAGCTTTCTAATGGAGTTTCCTGATCGACGTGAAGTTGTGTATTTTACTCGTGAAAATTAACCCTAATTTGAGCTAATAGGTTTCTTGGTGCGGCTTGTACCTGTACATGAATGTGAGAGGAGATGAAGCAGTGAACGGTCGAGATTTGCAGGGATTGAAATCAGGGGCTGTGATTTGATGTAGGTTTAAAAAGAAAATAATGTTGTAAAATTATAAATATAAAATCGTGTAACTTCTAAAAATCATAACTTTTTCATACGAGGTCGAAAACGCGCGAAACCAGTTGCGTTGGAATTGTATGGACGAGCACTACGCTATGGAAGTGGATTGGAGTCGTTTGGAGTTAGTGAGAATTTCAGGTAAAATTAAACGTCCGTTTAATTCTATTCGAAATAAATCGCTAAAACGAAATTGAAATCAAGGTGAGAACTTCTCACTCAATCAAATCGGTTTCGATTCTTATTTTAAATAGTTAGATTTAAAATTATTGAATGTATGTTTGAATGATGATTGTTATCTATTGATTGTTAAAATAGACATTGTGCGCCGTTAGTAAGCGGATGTTATTTATTAAAAACATATACCGCGAATATTTCATAAACAGTGAAATTGGTATTATTTATGTACTTGGATTTGATTTCCCGCAGTATATAGCGGATGAGACCCTATTGCGCCGCCTATTAAGCGGATAATATTTTAAATCCCATATACCGCGATAATTTCGTACTGGAACGGAATTGGTATTGTGCTAACATCTTTGGATGCAGGAAAACAGGTTGGAGGGATCCAACTGGATTCCTCAATAGTATTTATTTAATTATGGATATTTTGATATTCGTTGACTATCATATCGATATATGATATCATTGTTGTCGTGATTGACTATTTGGTGTGTAGCATCATTGGGCCAAATTTTGGAATTTTAAAAGGATTTTAAAGTGATTTTTGAAAGTATATGTTTATAAAATATTTTTGGAATTGATCCATTTAAAAAAAAGTAAACGTGTAATTTTAATGTTACAAAAATTATGATTTTTGAGAAATATAGTTAAAAGTTGATTTTTGAAAATATGAGGCTAAAGATTTTATGAAATAGTTTGAATTGGGATTGAAATTATTATAAAAAGTTTAATATATATGATTTATGAAATTTGATTATTTTATAAATCAAAGGGAATGATGAAATTTTAAAGGAGATTAAAGACGCTTTAAAAGAATAATATAAATTGATTTATATAAAAGATTTATAAGATGGATATTTATAAATTAAAATATTTGAGTTATAAAATGAATTTTTATAAGTGTTAGAATGAATTGTGAATGAATTTCATAAATGAATGAAATTTATAGAATTATAAACGGTGAAGTTATAAATGGAATTTTATAAGCAGTAGGTTTATAAAATTTGTAAAGTTATTAAAGGAATAGATTTGGGTAAATAAATGAATCTTATAAGTTATAAGATTTAAAATTTGGGAAGTTTAAAAAGAACGATTTTATAAACAAATAAATTATAAGTATTTAACTTATAATATGGACTTTCGGTATATAATTGAGTTATAAATTGAATAGGTTAATAAAGGAGATTTATAAAAGGAAGTTGTTTAAAACAAATAGAAATGGAATTTATAAACATTGTTTTATAAATTCGCAAACGACTTATTTTGATAAGTAAATTGTTATAACTTATTTATGGAGTTATATTCACATTTTAGATAGTGAATAATCCTTTGAAACAAAATGAATAGGAATGATGAAATTGGTTAACGTAGTATCTTCAGTTTTTGAATAGTGAATAATATGTTAAAGAAAATATTTTGGATATGATGTTTTAAATAGAATTTAAACGATTTAACGATGTTTTTTAAATGTGTTAAGATTCGAAACCATAGATTTCAACATTCATTGTTGAAATAGACGTTTTCGAGAAATAGAAGGAAATGGTGGACTATAACACTGTTGTTATAGTAAATGATTTCCGAAAGGAAATGTTTTGTATAGTATTGGGATTTATATATCTATTTTAATTTCGAATCCCTATACTAGTGATTTTGGGTTGTCGTAACGATGTTTTACGCAACAATCGTTTTGGCCCAAATAAATATGTTTAAGAGAATGATTTCCTTAAAGAATGAAATATGTACTTAATCTTGATTTAAGTATATTGAATATTTTCCAAGTGTTGAAAATAAATGGATTTGAGAATTACTTAATAAGTAAGTATGGAAACGTTTTCCAATATAAAGTGAATATTTTGAGAATTTATCTTTTTGAAGATAAATTGAAAATGAATAATTGAAATCGTATATTCGTAGTTATTTTGGAATGTAAAATTCACTATGGAATTTATAAAACAAAGGGGAATTTGTTTAAAAATAAATATTGATTTATTTTTGAGGTATTGAAATTTTATATCTTGTAAAGATATTTTTGGGAAATAAATAATTGCGAAAATTATTTGGAATCTGGTGATGTTGTGCATATCCATTGATAGTTCAATAACCGACTATCAATATTTACCTTTGAATGGGTATTTGTTGTGATTTGTTTGAATTTGAATGCCACACTTATTTTTGAATAAGCGCTCACTATTCGGGTTAGCCGGGAAATGACGTTGGGGTCGTATAACCCATTTCGAATATGTGATACGTCGTTATGGATAGCATTTGAAGACTGGTGTTGAAGACCGGTTATTTGCGAGAGCGATAGGATGACCTGTCGATTGACTCTGCATCGAGTTGCTCCGGTATAGAGTTCTCCATATGTGATGGGGAATCCGATCAGGATTGTGGATATCCGGATTGCAAGGACTTCTTTGTAAGTGCCTTCGGTTCTGTTCGAGCCCGGAACAGACTTGTATGGACTGTATGTCTGACATTACAAATTGAGATATAAAGTTGATTTCTTTCAAATATATTTCTGTTGGTGGCGGAGAATTTATTTTCTTAGCTTAACACCATTCTCTGAAACGTACGAGCTCAGAGGTTATGTAGTTGAAGGTTATCAGCAATATATTCCTAATTTGGTAATGTGACATGCTGAGTGTTGCTGTGAAATGATCATTGTTTGATCATTTGTGATAGGATCATTTGTTTGATCATTTATCTTTGTGATCATTTCTATGATCATTTGTTGACCCAAAGCACAGCTTTTGTATAAAGCGTGGCTTTGTGGACGAGACTTCGTCGAGCCTCACACCCCGGAATGGTCAAAACAGGGAAGATGCGGCAAGGTTATGAGGGGTAGCTAGCTTTAGGGTATGTGCATTTCCTTCTGGAAAAGGGTGGTATCATGGTATGGAGCCCATATGCTTACTCATGTTGAAACACTTATTATTTTGGTGTGATGATGATTACGAGCGCTCGGATAAAGGTCCCAAAGGACCGGGGGATGGCATACTCGTGTCAGTAGTTACCCAGTTAGGGGTAACCCGGCCTTGTGTTGGCAGAGATCCGGTTTGGTTCTCGGGGACGTCCTTCCAGAGGCGTTCTCATGTGGCAATGGGAAGTTCCTTGGCCTGACCATTCGTTGGAAATCCAAAGAAACAATACGATCTTGTACGGTATTAGTTGTAGAACCTATCATTCACTTATGGTGGCGCCTCACTGTTTGGATGGTAGCTATAGTAGGCATACGATAATGGTTATATGTTGGCTAAGATTTATATTCTGCTTTCGAAATTGTTTTATACACTATGCACTAGTAATAATATCAAATGTTTCTTTTTAATGCGTATCAAGCATCTTTGACTATCATAAGGAGAAATCTCCTCCGATTCTGCGTTTGCATTGTGTGTGTGTGCGGGAGGCCTTATGGTAGTCTCATTTTTAAAAGCATTGCGAATTGACTTTAGAAATATTCCTCTATTTTGATTTTAAAGATAAATAAACTGTTTTGAGTTCTCACATCAGTCACATGACTGACTCGGAGTTTATTGTTTTCCTTCCTAAACTCTGGGTGCCCACCAATTTCCACACGGGCAGTCAAGAGTTAAGGTTTATCAGGATATTATGGAATTCAGAGTCGCTGGAGGCAAGCTGGATGGCATGGCATATTACTTGTATATAGTATTTTCTTTTTCCACGGTTTGTTGTTGTTTGTTGTTGTACACTCTGATGATGTAATGTAATGAAATGTAATGTAATGTAATAACTGATATAGTTCTTTGTTTAAAGATTACTCATTTATTTATTATATGTTGTTCCGCTGCGAATTTGTGAGATTCTGTTATTTTTCTGCTGTTTTCTTCTGTTCTATTTTCTATCTTTTCTCTCTTCTTCTGCCTTTTTCTTCTTCTTAAACCATAACGGTACGGTTTTTCGGCCTTCGATTACTCGACAGTTGATACAGTGGAAGTATTGATGTTCGGCGTTCGTGGACGAAAAATCGCCTATCATTACAATCCTCATAAGATCCTTTATATATATATAATCTTTAAAACTTTGGATCATTTCAAACTTGTATAAAACTCCTTTTATACGTCAAAACATCTTCAAAAACCCTTTTCTTCTGGCAAAAGATTCCACAAGGGGAGTTTTATTTTATAAAACAAAGATATTTAACTTTGTTTACTCAAAATCAAATATTCAAATTTGATTACTCTTTTCAATATCAATTTCATTCAAATCCGTACGATGTACACATATCATCCGTACGCTATACCAATCTGATCGCTCACTTGACCACACAATTTCACTTCCGAACTAGTATCGTCCACCCGACTTCCTAGTGCAGACACAGATCTGGTTTCTTGATCAGAAACCGTCATTCTCCTTGCATACTCATAACTATGATAGAGAATATCCAAAACCAATCAACAATCCATATCCAGGTTCGCCGTCGAAATTCGAGTGAAAAGTCCCACTCGGATCGACATAACTATCTCGAAATTCCGTGCTCGAATCTGGATCAAATCACTATGCGAATAAAATAACATACGTACACCCTACATATTTATCTTTATTGGTTATTAGCCAAATCAATTCCATTTCTATTCACATTCACTTTGATTTTCATTCACTTACTCACAATTTCTTCAATCCATTTGGATTATCACCTCTATTCTTATCTCGATTGGGTATTTAACCAATAACAGTTTGAACTCCGACCAGTTTATTTAGAAAATAGCTTGAAAAATTTAAAAATAGATAAGTAGTTGGAAAATAATTACTAGTTTGTAAAATAGGTGTAAAATAGTTAGAAAATAGTTAAAATAATTATAGAAATTTTAGGTAACTGTAAAATAATAGTAAGATAGTAATTAGTTTTGTAAAATAGTTGAAATATAGTAATTAGTTTATAAAACAGTTGGAAAATTGTTAAACAGTTTCAAAAATAATTGTAAAACAAGTATAAGATAGTTTGGCTTTTAAAAGAAAGGTTGTATATATAATGAATAGCTTGGAAAAATGGGTTTATATTAAAACAATTTATATTAAAAATAGTCCAGAGTCAAAACTGCTCACTTCCCAATCTCCATTCTCAATTAAAATTTCCACTTCCATTTAAATTGACCTAATTCCAATCTAAATAACTTCAATTTCCATTGAAAATTATTCAACCCCAATTCAAGTTGAATTGACCTCAATTTCTTTCCAAATTTAACTTTATTCAACCTTGATCTCAAATTCTACTAATTCAAATAAATTTCAATCGAACTAGTTCCAATTTCAATTCATTTCAACTCCAGTTTGAATTAAACACCAATTCAAGTTAAATTATCCTTGATTCCTTCCAAATTCAAATCAAATTCCATTTGAATTTAAAACTATTCAACTTAAATCACAAATTCAAATTATTTTAAATCAAATTTCAATTTGAACTAATTTCAAAATCAGTCTCACTTCAAATCATGTGACGCCCCACCTCTATACCCACTCTAGCCAAGGACACTACAGTGTAATGCCGTCAACTTGCACGGATAATAAGGCTGTTGAGGATCAACCATCCATGGAATTGCTTTGTGCGAGCACCGATATGTCAAATAGTACAGCATGCATTTGGTTTCAGGAGGAAATCCGACATACCGATACAAACTCAAAGCTACTACAAAGTACCTATATATATTCTTTGGAAACAAATATAGAAATAAACATAACACAGATCAATCACAGACATCCGTATCACAAAGGCGGAAATAGATATGAATATAACACTTAAAAGTGTGTTTCAGAGTAGTGGTCAAACAAGATCCATAATATCACAAAAGAATAGCTACAAGTGCTAGACAAAAGAATATGGATACATCAATGAGTCTATATCTCAAATATATACAACAAAAACTACTAATCTGAGTAGTTAGCCAAAAGTCAGGGTGATAATCCCAGATGTGAAGTCATGCAGAAGCACCTGCAACATCTCTGTCTGACCCGAGTATTTTTAATAAGAAAATAATAAACGGATCAGTCTAACTATAAATATCGAATGAAATGACATAGAATAAGAGATATGAAAAAGACGTATGATAACCATAAAACCATACTGTGATAAGTATGTAACTGAAAATCAACAAGAGATTAACCAATATCACAAGAATCTTCTCAAAGATAAAAAAGAATGTCATACTCTTTATTTTTATTCACTAAAACCATAAGTGTTGATCATTATATCAATGCCAATCACAAAAGTTAATGACACACAAATTCACCAATGCACAAATATTGATAAGACTTATCAATGTAAATCATGAAAATTGGTGAAACACAAATTCTAGAAATCACCAATGGAAATCCAAAAATCACAAAAAGGGGGAGGCCTATCACAAAACGGGAGCATGAAAACTCACCAACACGTGTATCACAAAATGGAACGCTATTCCATGGTTTCTAACCATTAATTTTGAGCCGAAGCTCCACAAAACGGCCCGAAGACCATGGGTCGCTACCCCACCAAATTGAGCCGAAGGTCTTCAAAACGGCCCGAAGACCATGGGTCGCTACCCCACCAAATTTAGCCGAAGCTCCACAAAAACGGGGTTTAGTCTCCCTCGTAGACAAAGGGACATCGCACATTTGCTAGTCTAAATCACAAAAATGATCATCAACGATCATCAAGAAGTGTCAATTATAGTAAGCTAGTAAATATATAAGCTTAGCTTCATGTCCCATAACCACTAGCTTAACTTAAATATTTACGAACAAATTGTAGATCTCCACTCGAAAATTGTCACAAGAGATTCAATCGAACAAGTCCAAGAATTAACCAGCGAAGTAAACGCAAGCGTTTCATACCACTTGTTTTACTAAGCCGTTTAATTAGATTTCTCGTACGAGTGAGGTAAAGGTTTATATATACTAGTAGATTGGAAAACGGTTTAAGAAACAAGCTTTGTAGTAAAATAGGGTTGAAATCATTTTGATGAAAGAGTTTTGATATTTCCTGCTAGTACTGAAACCTTCATATTTTTAAAGTGACAAATCACAAAAATGATTGTAGAAACAAACAATCACAAAAATTCACATTCGATGACGTGAATAAAATCCAAAGAATTCGATTCCAATCCATCAAAATGGAAATACCCTTGCGACTTAACAGCCACGACTTACGACTTAACACACTACAACACAAGGAATCAGCGGCTCAACTCATACGACCCCACGGCATACGACACAAGGGATCAGCGACTTAAGAAATGGCATGCGGCCTAACAGAGCAACTTAACATGGCGTGACCTATAGCATGGCGCAACCTATGTTGGTGCGAAATATAGCAGCAGGCCGAGCGACCTATATGGTTGCGACTTAAACCATGACGCGACCCGTAGCAACAGGCCGAGCGACCTAAGTGGTGCGAGCAAGCCGAGCGACCTAAGTGGTGCGACCTAAGGGGTGAGAGTAGGCCGAGCGACTTAAGTAATGGAACGACCTAAGAGATGCGGCTTAACATGGCGCAACCTATAGCAGGTGCGACTTAATGGCCGAGCAACTTAAGTAATGGAACGACCTATAGGAGGTGCGACTTAATGGCCGAGCGACTTAACACATGGCTGAGCGACTTAAGTAATGGAACGACCTAATGGCCGAGCGACTTAAGTAATGGAACGACCTAATGGCCGAGCGACTTAAGAAATAGAACGACCTATCCCATGGCGCGACCTATATGCAGGCCGAGCGACTTGAATGTGTTGGCCGAGCGACTTAAATGTGCACGCGGAGCGACCTAGGGGATAGAAGTGCAAAACTCCCTCAATTTGCAACCGGTCGAGCATGAACGCTAGGGGATTACGCCCATCGGCTACCCGGTCCTATTGGATCCTCGATGCATCACCAAAAGCGTGCTCAAACATCAAAGTTAAGATTTTTAAAGATTTGAACCCAAAACACTAAAAATTGGGATTTTCACCAATTCAATCCAAACCAAAAGCAAATGTGCATGAATAAGTGTTAGGAATTCATACCCAACAATCAAAGATAGTTATAGACAAAGATGTGAGATAAAAATCTCACATTTGCACAAAATCAATGAAGAAGAAGCTTAAAAGCAAAGGAAGAATCAACCACACTTCAATCTCAATCACAAGAAGCTTGAATCAATGCCTTCTCTTTGGATTTGGAGTTAAATGTTGGATTTGCAAATGAACTAGGGCTTGGAGTTTTAATTTCCCATTCCTCTCTTCATTTTTGATGAAGCTTGAGTGTTAGGAAATGAAAGTGAAGTAGTGAAGGAAAGAGGGGGTTGAGCTAGAGTTAATAGTTTAGGCTAATGGTCTAAACCAAACCCAAAGCCCAAAGTGAAAAAGTGGCAAATTCCACTAACTCCAAACATATCAAAGTTTATACTCAAAAAGATCGCAAACGGCATTTTGAACTCAATGGAAGTGGTCCCGAGTCCTAATTCGACCGTATGCAAAAAGTAACTTTTTGGACCATAATCCGACTAACGATAAAATATTTAAATAAAATATTTAAATATTCAATCGTAAAATATGCGGGTTGTTACAGACTCCATTCCTTAAAGAAATTGCATCCATGCAATATTTAAGAAGAAAATATATGGTAACAACCATGAAAGCATATCAACACAGAAGAAATTTGAAATAATAAATTCACCTCAAAGAGCACGGGAAAGTAAGTCCGGATGTGTTCGCTCGATGAACTCTCTAGATTCCTAAGAGCAATCCTTAGGATTTGAGGACCATTGAACTTTAACAAGCGGAAAATTTTTATTTTGAAGGCATTTGACCTCCGAAGCAATAATACGAATAGGATGTTGCTCATAAGTTAAATTAGGCGAAACTTCAATTTCTTCCACAACACCGGGATCAAGAATAGAATCGAAATCTCGAAGGCATTTCCGTAATTGAGAGACCTGAAACACGTCATGAATAGCAGAAAACTGAGCTGGTAATAAATGGCGATAAGCCACGGAACCAATACGTTCGGTGATGGGAAATGGACTAATATATTGAGGTGCTAACTTTCCCGATCGACTGAAACGGACAACACCCTTCATAGGTGAAACACGAATAAACACAAGATCTCCCACACAAAATTCTAATTTCCTTCTCCGGTTATCAGCGTAGGATTTTTGTCTACTCTGGGCTTCTTTCATCCTATGACGAATAAGGTCAATCTTCTCTGTGGAATCACGAATAAAGTCTGGACCTAAAACCAGCTTCTCACCGGCCTCAAGCCAACAAGAAGGAGATCGGCATGGTCTTCCATAGAGTGCCTCGAAAGGTGCCATACCAATACTAGATTGGAAGCTATTATTATAGGAAAACTCAACAAGAGAAATATGATCTTCCCAACTTCCACCAAAATCAAGAACACATGCACGAAGAAGATCTTCAAGAGTTTGATTCACACGCTCAGTCTGTCCATCGGACTGGGGATGATAAGCGGTGCTAAAATTAAGCTTCGTTCCCAAAGCTTTTTGAAGACTCTTCCAAAATCCACTAGTAAACAACGGATCACGATCACTAACAATAGAATAAGGAACTCCATGCAATTTTACAATTTCTTAAATAAAGAGTTTGGCCAAGAGAGGAACAGTTCGATTAGACCGAACGAGAATAAAATGGAAGGATTTAGTAAGCTTATCGACTATCACCCATAAGCTATCATGACCCTAACGGGAACGGGGAAGGCCGTCTATAAAATCCATGGAAATTTGGTCCCACTTCCAAATTGGAATTTCTAAAGGTTGCAATAACCCACCGGGCCTTTGATGCTCGGCCTTAATGAGTTGGCAAGTCATGCAACACATAACAATGTTAGCAATATCAGATTTCATTCCCTTCCAATAATAAAGTCGCCTCATGTCCGCGTACATTTTACTACTACCGGGATGAATGGTAAATTTAGAACGACGAGAATCTTCTAAAATGCTTTTACGAAGATTACTAATATTTGGCACGATAAGTCTACCAAATTTTCGAATACCGCCACGAGAATCAATATCAAAGTCTTTCAAACCTTCAATATCAATTTTATCCCTAAAATTTTGGCCAAGAAGAGCCAATTCAGGATCTAGATTTTGAGCTTCAAGAATGCGGTCTAAAAGAGAAGGATGAGCCTCAAGACTACATAAAACAAGAGATGAACACAATTGGATACATGATCTTGAACCTCACAGGTGGATAATATCTCTAGATCTCTCCATTCAGATATCATCATAGAAACAACCGCTTGTTGCTTACGACTAAGTGCGTCCGCAACACGATTTCCCCTTCCGGGAGTACAAAGAATATCAAGGTCATAAGCTACAAGAAATTCGAGCCAACGTCGTTGACGCAAATTAAGTTCCTTTTGAGAAAATAGATACTTCAAAGATTTATGATCGGTGTAAAGAATAAATTTTTCTCCCAAAAGATAATGACGCCAAATACGAAGGACGAAAACAATAGCCGCGAGCTCTAAATCATGAGTGGCATATCTAGTCTCGGCCGGCTTTAATTGCCTAGAAGCATAAGCAATAACACGCTCTCTTTGCATAAGAACAACATCTAAACCAATGCGACTAGCTTTGGTGTAAACAATAAAGTCTTGATTCTCCTCGGGAATAACAAGAATAAGAGCATCAGAAAGGAGTTCTTTTAAATTTTGAAAAGAATTTTCACATGTGTCCGACCAAATGTATTTAACACCTTTCTTTGTTAAGATGGTAAGAGGCACGTCTATTTTTGAAAGGTCTTTTATAAAACGACGCTAATAGCCCGCCAACCCAAGGAAGCTACGGATTTCCGTTACACTCTCCGGTCTCTTCCAATTTTGAATCGCTTCAATCTTTGAAGGATCCACGGAAATTCCGGATTTGGAAATAATATGACCGAGAAACTTCACACGAGATTGCCAAAAGTGGCAATTTAGAAAATTTTGCTTTTAATTGATTACTCCTAAGAGTTTCCAACACAATCCGAAGATGCTTTTCATGCTCCTCCTCGGTTTTTGAATACACAAGAATATCATCAATGAAGATGAGAACGAATCGATCGAGGAAACCTTTGAAAACTTGGTTCATAAGGTCAACAAAATAAGCCAGAGCATTCTTTAAACCAAATGGCATAACAAGCCATTCATAAGATCCATAAAGAGTACGGAACGATGTCAAAGTAATGCTATCCTCTGCAATACGAAGCTGATGAAAACCGATAGCTAAGTCTAATTGTGAAAAGGCTCTAGCACCACTAAGTTGATCGAATAGATCATCAATCTGAGGTAAAGGATATTTATTTTTGATAGTAAGATCATTAAGCTTGCGGTAGTCAACGCAAAGCCTAAGTGTACCATCGGATTTCTTCACGTAAATAGCTGAAGCTCCCCAAGGCAAGGAACTAGAGAGAATAAATTACTTCGTCTCCAATTCGGATAATTGTTTGCGCATCACCTCGTTTTCCTTATTGGACATGCGATAAGGAGGACGAGTGATAGGTTGAGCTCCAGGGATGAGACTAATTTTGAACTCAATTGCTCGCTTAGGTGGTAATCCTAAAACGGGCTCAAATATGTCGGAAAATTCATGAACAACGTGAATAAGAGAAATAATATCTTCCTCATCATCATTATCGTCATCATGAGGATTTAAAGAATATAAAGATGCAACCAAGCTGGAATCCGAATCTTTAAGATCAATAGAAATCTGCTTAACAGATTGAGGATATCGAAGATGAATAGTCCGCTCAGGACATAGGATTTGAGCTTCATAGCGGTTAAGCCAATCCATTCCCAAAATCATTCCAAAGCCTAAGTAGCGCATAACATGCAAATCAGCTCGGAAAGAAAAATCACACAAAATAATATCGACATCTTTACAAAGCAAACTAATTGTTGCGGATCCACCAACCGGATTCGCAATTCTCAAAGAAGTCATTAAAGCGACAACTCTCAAAGAAAAAGTATCAACAAGTTCTTTTGATATAAAAGAATGGGACGCACCCGTATCAAAAAGAACTCGAATAGGGTGATCACGAAATAAAATAATGCCATCAAGGATAGAATGAGAAATACCTTGACCACGAGATGTGTTGCCAGGGGCTGAGCAACATTAAGCTTTCCCTCCTTCTTGCCTTGAAGTTTGGGACAAGAAGATAAATAATGATCCGGGCTTTTGCAATAGCGACAAGCACGAGGCTTTGAACACTTGTTCGCATAATGGTCCTTAGAACCACAATTGTAGTATTGCCCACTACTTGAGGTAGAAGTCTTTACCACCGAAGTTGCTTGCTTCCCTTTCTTATTGGGATAAGGACCTCTGAACTTATTAGGCCTTTTCTTGTTGTTGAAGTTTGGTTTGGCACCCATAACTTCAACATCACTCTCCTTATCAGCCTCTTCAAGTCGAAGAGCGATATCAATGAGTTGGTCAAAAGAAACTTCTAATTTTAGAAGCAATGGCTTCTTGAGATTTTTATTCAAGCCATAGAAAAATCTTTGGTTCTTCTTCAATGGGGTGTTTATGTATTCGACCCTGTATTTAGAAAGTGACTCGAAGGATGTGACATAATCTGCCACAGAGAATTCACCTTGAACAAGGTCAATGAAACGACGAGCCAATGTCACTTTCTCAGCTTCTGGCATAAACTTTAATTTGAATCGTTCTCGGAATTTCTCCCAAGTAAGATCTGCTTCTTTTATTTCAGAAATAAGAAGCTTATACTAATCTAATGCTCTTTCTTGGAGCATACTAGAGGCCATCTAAACACGGTGAAGATCAATAAGATTCATGCGAGAAAAGATTCGATCGCACGTTCTCAGCCAAGCCTGGACTTCAATAATAGTTTCAGAACCTTTGAATGGCTTCCCACCCAAATTGGTAAATTCGTTGCACAAACGTGCAAATCCAGACTTAGGGTGAGTAGACTCCGGATTAGATCCGGCTGATTGAGCATTCTTTACTAGATCAAGAAGCTGCTGGGCAGACATAAATACTCCATCTTGGAGAGTAGCACTAGATTGACCGACACTGGGATGGCTAGGTCTAACCATTTCTCTTCCTTTAGAAATAAAGAAAGAAAGAAGAAGGAAAAGGTTATTCACCAAATGAATATCAAGCAATCTTGATAGATAAACAAGGAATCATAAAGAAAATAGGATGAATCGGTACGAAGACTCGAATTAAATCCTAATGCACGACTCCTAAGAAGGACTTAGGACGATGATCCTTGCTAGATTATTCTACATTGTTCCGAAGTTTCGCTCTGATACCAAGCTATGATGCCCCGCCTCTATACCCACTCTAGCCAAGGACGCTACGGTGTATTGCCGTCAACTAGCGCGGAGAATAGGGCTGTTGAGGAGCGACCATCCGTGTAATTGCTTTGTGCGAGCACCGATATGTCAGATAGTACAACATGCATTTGGTTTCAGGAGGAAATCCGACATACCGATACAAACTCAAAGCTACTACACAGTGGCTATATATATTCTTCGGAAACAAATATAGAAATAAACATAACACAAATCAGTCACAGATATCCATATCACAAAGGCGGAAATAGATATGAATATAACACTTAAAAGTGTGTATCAGAGCAGTGGTCAAACAAGATCCACAATATCACAAAAGAATAGCTACAAGTGCTAGACAAAAGAATATGGATACATCAATGAGTCTATATCTCAAATGTATACAACAAAAACTATTAATCTAAGTAGTTAGCCAAAAGTCAGGGTGATAATCCCAGATGTGAAGTCAAGCAGAAGCGCCTGTGAAGTCAAGCAGAATCTTCTCAAAGATCAAAAAGAATGTCATACTCTTTATTTTTATTCACTAAAACTATAAGTATTGATCATTATATCAATGCCAATCAAAAAAGTCAATGACAAACAAATTCACCAACGCACAAATATTGATAAGACTTATCAATGTAAATCATGAAAATTGGTGAAACACAAATTCTAGAAATCATCAATGGAAATCCATAAATCACAAAAACGGGGAGGCCTATCACAAAACGGGAGCATGAAAACTCACCAACACGTGTATCACAAAATGGAACGCTCTTCCACGGTTGCTAACCATTAATTTTGAGCCGAAGCTCCACAAAACGGCCCGAAGACCATGGGTCGCTACCCCACCAAATTAAGCCGAAGCTCCACAGAAACGAGGTTTAGTCTCCCTCGTAGACAAAGAGACATCGCACATTTTCTAGTCTAAATCACGAAAATGATCATCAACGATCATCAAGAAGTGTAAATTATAGTAAGCTAGTAAATATATAAGCTTAGCTTCATGTCCCATAACCACTATCTTAACTTAAATATTTACGAACAAATTGTAGATCTCCACTCGAAAATTGTTACAAGAGATTCAATCGAACAAGTCCAAGAATTAACCAGCGAAGTAAACGCAAGCGTGTCGTACCACTTGTTTTACTAAACCGTTTAATTAGATTTCTCGTACGAGTGAGGTAAAGGTTTATATATACTAGTAGATTGGAAAACGGCTTAAGAAACAAGCTTTGTAGTAAATAGGGTTGAAATCGTTTTGATGAAAGAGTTTTGATATTTACTGCTAGTACTGAAACCTTCATATTTTTAAAGTGACAAATCACAAAAATGATTGTGGAAACAAACAATCACAAAAATTCACATTCGATGACGTGAATAAAATCCAAAGAATTCGATTCCAAATCCATCAAAATGGAAATACCCTTGCGACTGAACAGCCATGACTTACGACTAAACACACTACAACACAAGAAATCAGCGGCTCAACTCATACGACCCCACGACATACGACACAAGGGATCAACGACTTAAGAAATAACATGCGGCCTAACAGAGCAACTTAACATGTCGCGACCTATAACATGGCGCGACCTAAGTTGTTGCGAGATACAGCAGCAGGCCGAGCGACCTATATGGTTGCGACTTAAACCATGACGCGACCCATAGCAGCAGGCCGAGCGACCTAAGTGGTGTGAGCAAGCCGAGCGACCTAAGTGGTGCGACCTAAGGGGTGAGAGTAGGCCGAGCGACTTAAGTAATAGAATGACCTAAGAGATGCGGCTTAACATGGCGCAACCTATAGGAGGTGCGACTTAATGGCCGAGCGACTTAATTAATGGAACGACCTAAGAGATGCGGCTTAACATGGCGCGACCTATAGCAGGTGCGACTTAATGGCCGAGCGACTTAAGTAATGGAATGACCTATAGGAGGTGCGACTTAATGGCCGAGCGACTTAACACATGGCCGAGCGACTTAAGCAATGGAACGACCTAATGGCCTAGCGACTCAAGTAATGGAACGACCTAATGGCCGAGCGACTTAAGTAATGGAACGACCTAATGGCCGAGCGACTTAAGAAATGGAACGACCTATCCCATGGAGGACCTAAGCACGGTGCGACCTATATGCAGGCCGAGTGTCTTAAATGTGCATGCCGAGCGACCTAGGGGATAGAAGTGCAAAACTCCCTCAATTTGCAACCGGTCGAGCACGGACGCTAGGGGATTACGCCCATCGGCTACCCGGTCCTATTGGCTCCTCGATGCATCACCAAAAGCGTGTTCAAACATCAAAGTTAAGATTTTTAAAGATTTGAACCCAAAACACTAAAAATTGGGATTTTCACCAGTTCAATCCAAACCAAAAGCAAATGCACATGAATAAGTGTAAGGAATTCATACCCAACAATCAAAGATAGTTATAGACAAAGATGTGAGATAAAAATCTCACCTTTTCACAAAATCAATGAAGAAGAAGCTTAAAAGCAAAGGAAGAATCAACCACACTTCAATCTCAATCACAAGAAGCTTGAATCAATGGCTTCTCTTTGGATTTTGAGTTAAATGTTGGATTTGCAAATGAACTAGGGCTTGGAGTTCTAATTTCCCATTCCTCTCTCTATTTTTGATGAAGCTTGAGTGTTAGGAAATGAAAGTGAAGTAGTGAAGGAAGATGGGGTTGAGCTAGAGTTAATAGTTTAGGCTAATGGGCTAAACCAAACCCAAAGCTCAAAGTGAAAAAGTGGCAAATTCCATAACTCCAAACATATCAAAGTTTATACTCAAAAAGATCGCAAATGGCGTTTTGAACTCAATGGAAGTGGTCCCGAGTCCTAATTCGACAGTATGCAAAAGTAACTTTTCGGACTACAATCCGACTAATGATAAAATATTTAAATAAAATATTTAACTATTCAATCATAAAATATGCGGGTTGTTACAAATCATCTCGAACTATATAAATTTGAGTTAAATTTCAAGTGTTGGTTTAACCCTTTAGAACAAATTATCCTTTATTTAAAGTTTTTAAACAATTTGAGTCCAAATTTCGAAATTCCATTTTAAATTATCTTTACTTAACTCATTACAAGGTTCAAGTAAGAGTTTCAAAAATTATAATTTGCAAATTATTTCTTAATATTCAAATCTTAAGTTCAAAGGAATTCCATATCTTAATTTTAAATTTAAGTTAAATTTTATTTATCTCTAAAATGGATATATTACCATACTTCATTTCTCATTTATTTAAACAAATCCACTTATAGTTTCAAGATTATTAATAACAATGGGATGGTATCATTCAAATTATTTCAAAACATCCATTCATTTCCAATTTCCAGATCACAAACCCATTTTGAGATCACACAAACTCCAAATTCAGATTAACCATTTAACTTCCCAAGTCAAATTCCAATTTCATCTTGAAATTTCCAAATCAGGTTGATCATTCCAACTTTTTCCCAAGTTAAACTCAATTCACTTAATCCAGTCAACCTTACCCAATTTGAACTTCCATTTCGAATTTTAAACTTCTCATAAATAATCTTCCCACTTATTAAGTTCAAAAACCTATCACTTTTGGGTATCACATCTCATTCCCAATTTAAAACTCAATATTTAGAGTTTATTTCAAACCATATTTGATATTATGTATATCCACACATATACATAATTACTTTTTGGCTCACTAAGCCAAATTTTTAAAATTTAAACCACCCTTGGTTTTAATTCAAACAAATTCTTTTAAAGTTTACAAACAACTTCTTATTCTAGAATAAGATTACATTCAAAATAGTTTGAATAATATTATTTCCTTTAAAATTTTGAAAACAATTTTCAAATGTTTAAATTTAGAATTTAGAACTTCACAGTTTAAACCCACTTCAATTTACATGTCATGCTTATTTAAAGGTTACCCCCTTAAAACATTTTATTTTTGCTTACTCATTAATACACATTTTATTATTAAACACAACAATTATTTATGATAATAACCCAAATTATCATACCTGAATTCCAATTTATTATTATCATATTCTGAAAATCTTCTCCAATTCAAGATTTCAATTTCAGTTTGAATCCATTTCAAACTTATCTTTATTCAATTTAAATTTCAATTTGGTTGTATTCTATTACCCTTAATTTAATTCCAAAAATTTAACAACCAATTACCTTAATATTTATTAGAAAGATATATTGTTTTATATATCAAAATATGTTCTTATATAAAATCATTTAAAATCTTTATATAAGAAAATAACAAGTACACATTCATAAATATATATACTTAACTCATCCTAGGGTACCACTTACCCTATCCTTAATGAGTAATCCCACCAAAGCCAAGGTTCTCGCTTAACCTTCAGCTCTGATACCCAATGTAACGACCCAGAAATTTTGATCCCGAAAATTCCAGATAGTTAGTGAAAAGAAGAAAGAGAAAGAAAAAGAAGAAGAATCAGAAACACCAAAACACAAAATACCTCACATTCGCAGCGGATCAAAATATAATAATAAATAATATTAGTTTACAAAAGGATATTGTATCTGTCGATTACACTCTAATACAATTAGAGTCATAAATACACAGACATTGAATATACTCAATTATCATGTCACAGATACCCAACAATATTATACTTTACAGCAGAAATATTCTATACGCTCTTGCCATCCAACACGCCTCCTGAGCTCCAGAACGTACCTACCTAAAAATCCGTAATACTCGGTCTGACCCGGGCATTACATCGAAGTAACACCCGGGTCAGGCTGGTAACCAACGTGATTAAACCCATCTAACAAAGAATACAAAAGCATACAACTTATATAACCCGGGTAACTTATGTCAATTTACAACTTCACAATCTGTTATAGACATTACTTATTTCACACATCAATTTCTAAGTGCCAAACTTAGGTTAAATGGTCCAATTTATTTAAATCATTCCAAACCAGCTTATTGATTTCATATATCAATCTATAGAGAATCGAAGTGGTTTCGGGTATTTCTAATACACGACTCCGGTCTCTTCGAATTCAATACCATCTTATCCCGCGTTATTCAAGTAAAACACAATTCAAACTTTAAATATAAGATGTCACTTATTATACAACGATTCATTATCGACAGATAACCACACAACCACTGTTCAAGACAAACATCACATATCACAAACATTTCATATCAGAAATATCAACCAATCATTCATAAGCAAGGTTTATTAATCACTCATTACTAATTAAATAAGATTAATTACTTTAATCATTTTTAAATCTTGCTTACTTAACAGTAATTAATTACAAACCATTAATTAATCATTCCCTAATTATCCTCTCTAATTACATTAAATAATTTACCATATTCATTAATCAACCTTGATTTATCACATCCAATAATTTATTATTCTTAATTACTTATATTAATTAATTAACCCCTTAATTAATTAATAAATCCTTTAATTAATTTCACTAAATAGCAACACTTAATTACTTCCACTAAGTAATTATTCTTTAATTAATTTCTATCAAGTAACTAACCATTGATTTATTACAGCCTGTAATTATTCATTATTTACTTCGTTAAGTAATTTTTATCAAGTAAATCACATTTAGTAATTACCCCTTAATTAATTGCATTAATTATTCTTTATTAATCGATTTCCTTAATAATTAATCACAGTAATAAATCAACACCTTAAATTGATTTCACAACTTAATTAACTAATTACCTTAATAATTAAATTAGTTAATTATTCCTTCAACTAATTACCTTAATCAATTAACCATCCTTATTAAATAATTTATATTTTTATTTAATAACATTATTCAAACCACCACTTAGAACATAAAGGAATTTACCTGTTGTAAAATTACTTTAAACAATCAAATCTTATAACTTTTTTAAACCTATTCCTTCCGAAAAACTTTAAAACTTAATTACTTTATCAACTAAACATATATACCTATTACAGGCCCGAGCCCTAACTATCATTATTAAAAAAAATTATCTACTTCAAATATATTTTAAAACCTATTCAACATTTATCTTTTGCAACATAACTATTTTCATAATCCTAAACTTTGTTTCACTTTGCTTAGAAACATTTTACAGCATAAGTTCGTGAGTTAAATCCTGAAACACACCCTTTCTATTTCTCTTCTTTCGGTTTAAACTGTTGCTTAAACAAATTATAACTCGAGACAACGCTTTAAACTCCCGAGCAAAGCGCGACTCACATACGAGACTTCTCTCTACTTCGAGTAAATCGAGCGAAAACTCGAGAAAAATTTGCAATTTCCCCGAAGCCTCAGCAATTCTGAAGCAACGTGGACGTGTGCACGGTACACACTTCACCGACCACCATTGGCCATCTTTCCGACCATCGACAGATCACTGTTGACCTCAACTAATCCCTCGACTTCACACAACGATGAATTTCCTAGCGAAACGAAATAGCACCCCATCAACCAAAGACTGGAACATACATTCATCGGAAACCATCCTCTTGCCGTCGATCTCGCGTGCAAGATCCCTCGCCATCCCCACCCCAGCATCCCCTCATCCACCAGCACTGATCCCCTCCATCGCAAACCATTCTGATTCTCCACAATTCTCGTACGAATCGCAAATACAATGATAGCTTCAGCGGCGCATAAAACCCTAACTGGTCCAACTCCGCCCACCTCGGCCACTAATAAAAACAACCCCTAATTTTCTCAGGGTCGTCAACTCTCCAACCAGCCTCGACCATAATCCTGATGTCATCCACCATGCTAGGAATTGGTAATAAACCCCATTTCATTCAAGTTCGATTATCTCCTCAATCCCCAAACAAGAAATCTAAGTTCACCCACCTAAATTCTTGATTTGTTAATACGAATCATAATATAAAATCCAAACTTGAATTTATAAACATCAAAATTTTGACTTATTTCATATTTTTACTGTGATTTACTCTTTTGAATTTATCTCTTAATATAAATTCTTGAAATTATTAAAAAAATTTGGTTTACATTGTCATAACCAACTTTACTTTAAGGATCAAGGTCTGAAATCATTTTATTAGAAGATATAAATTTGCAAATGTATTAGAATCCTATTTAAATCAGAGGATATGTATATTTCAGAACAAAAATACACAGGTATATACTATTTTCTAACATGCAAATCACAACAATCATTCAGGCAAACAATTTTATACTATATCACTGCAAATTTTCAACATGCATATCAAAGTCAGTACCAGATTTAAACTTTGTAAACAACTCACAGGCATTCCTATAAAACAGAGAAAACTAGGTCAGATCACTCACCTGTAAAAATAAACAGAGATGGCCTATAATTTGTTTAAACAGTTCTTGGTTGAAATATCAGATCTTTGAGCTTGTTTGATGTTGAGATAGCCCTTGTTGTAGCTTAAATTTGATTCGCTCAGGTTAGATTTCGAACAGAGATTGCTTAAAACCTTGCTTGATTTTATTCTTCCAGATTTTTGTTCTTTCCTTCTTTTTTTTCCTTCACATTTTGTGTTTTGCTTTGGATTTGTTGAGTATGATTTTGGTTTGAGGAATTGTTTTGAGAAATTGTTTTCAAGTTTTGATTCTTGATCATTTTTTGATTTTTAAAGATGAAGTTCAGGTTTGTAGATAAGTAAACACGGCTTTGAATTTTTTTTAGAAAGTGAAGATGGAAAAGAAATAAAAGAGAGGAGAGGAGAGTTTATAAAATGTGAATTAGATTTAAAGAAAATAAAAATAAATCTTAACACTTGTTTACAAATGCTACACTTGTCATATCCTAATATTAATTCACTTACATGTGTATTTATGTGCTTTAATAAATCAACACTTGTAATCTTTCATTTTATTTATTTTAAAAGGCTTTTTAAATTAATTTTCCTAGTAAATAAATACATCTCTAAACAAATAAATGCTTCCTTTAAGATATCCATTATTTTTATATCCAATTTACTTTAAGATATTTATTTTTTTGAATTTTCAATCTCAAGTTCAAATTAAATTTAAATTTACTCATATATATATATTAAAGCAAACACACATTACATTTGTTTGAAAGTAATGATTTTGCAAATTTTTAAATAATTATACTAGAAGAATATCAAATAATATTTATCCAAGTATAAATATTTATCATCATGTCTATTTTTTCAATCTATAAATCAGTATCCTATTAAATAACCCAAATATTTATCAATTACAAATGTCTAGAAATCCGCGTTATTACACGTTGATTGTTGATGAACTTTGATGGATCGACAAATCGCGGGTATCATTGGGTAGAGAGTGACGCACGCAGCGCATCAGTGGTGTTCACGAGGTCGGATGATGGTCAGATCGTCGTCAACAATTCGATTACGGCTTGCAAACACCGACGGCGGCTTCTGTTTTTTCATGAGCACGGTGATCGTTTGGAGGTCGGAGAGCATGCGGAGGCGTAGGGTGATGGTCGGCGTCGCTACGGCGTGATTAGAGGCGGGCACGACTGTGTTCGGCAACGTCGATCTCGATGGCGGCTAGGGCTAGGTGCGTTGAAAGGTGCGTTCGTTTCTGGAGAGAAAAAATAGGTGACGTGCGTTTTCTTTTTTTTAGTTTATTTTATTTAAATTTAGATATCAATCGTTCTAACTCGAATAACTTCTTCATACGAGGTCCGTTTTAAGCGCAGTTTTCTCCGCTAGGATCGTATTGAAATTTCTGACATTTTGACGCATGTTTAGATGAATTCTGAGGTTGTTTGACTTTTGGGTTTAAGTTGAATTTAAATTAGATTTAAATTCAAACGTGAGTGTTTTAACCCACTCACAACTTCTAAAATTTCTTACGTCTGTTAGATTTAATTTATGATGCAATTTGGAATTTGTTTATGGCCGCTTGGTATATTTAATCATCATCTTAGTTAGTTTGAATTTATTTAAATTAAATCGTTATTTAATTTGTTACTGAATATTACTGCCAGTTAATTCCCTGTTATCTACTATCAGTTCTATATTGATATTGATTAATTGTTTTGGATGATGATTGTGATTGATGTTGATTATTAATATTGGTTGAATGGGTGTTTATCTTAGATCATTAAAATCTGCATGTTCGTTATGGATCTATTATTATAAATTCAGGATTGCGGTTTGAAATGATATACAATCGTATTTTTATTTTAAATTGTGGAGTGAAATGATAAATATCCGTATCACTTGACCATAGGATAGAAAATTAAATACAGACACCGTTGGTCTATATATATATAAATATTTTGAAAAAGGTTTCTATGGTTTCAAAAAGATATATATGGTTTTATTGGATTGTGATAACCCGGATTTTGGAATATCTATTAATTGATAATTAACTGGGTTAATTAATAGAAATACTGATTTATAAATTGAACGAATAAATCTGATAATAAAAATTTATATTTGGATAAATATTTATGTGACAATCTCCTAATATAATTACTTAAAATTGACAAATTATTCTTTTAAAAACAAATAATAATGATTGTTTATATATATGGATATAAGAAGATTTTAAATAGAAAAATTATTATTTTCAAACAAATTAAATGTGTTTTTGTTTAAATATATATATTTATATGAGTTGATTTTTAAATTGAATTTGAATTTGAATCTGGAATTCAAAAGATAAATATCTTAAAATAAATTGGATATAAAATATATTATATATGATTTTATTAGTATATAATTTGTTTTATATTATTTTTTTAAAAGATTTTGTAAATTAAGATAATGAAATTACTAAATAGAAAATTCAAAATGTTTTATAAACCGTTTAAAATAAATTAACACATGCATAAATACACATGTAAGCTTAAGAACATATTTAAATACATGTGTAAACAAATTATCTAATGATAATGACAAGTGTCATTTTTTGAAACCTCAAGCTGGCCTTCAGGACGCACGTTTAGCCGACCACCAGCAGGCGGGACATCAACCCGCATGGTCCCGTGGAACGGAACCCAATCTCCCGTCCTCCATACAAACTCCGGAACTAACATCCATGGTCAGGCAGTTAATGAGAGAGAACCAAGGCTTGACCCATGAAGATTGGGGAGTGTCCAGGAGTCATACTCCCTTTACAAATACTGTTCTACAGGCAGAGTATCCCAAGATATTCAATATGCCGACTATTCCAGCCTACGAAGGGAAGACCGACCCTAGGCAACACGTGATGAGGTACGAATGGATGATGGATTCTGCAAGGGCGAACGACGCAACTAAGTGAAGGTGCTTCCCAATCACTTTGTCTGGAATCGCGACTATATGGTTTACTCGACTTCCTCCACGGTCTATATCCAGCTTCGACGAGTTGGAGGTGAAATTTGTTGAAAATTTAGGATACATGCTACTTATCCAAAGGACGTGATGTCCGTATCAAACGTGATCCTGGCTCCGGGAGAGTCTTTGAAAGCGTACTTATAGAGGTTCCATGTTGCCGCCATTGAAGTTAGCAACCCTAACGATCACGCAATATTGATGGCGGTAATGCAAGGTGTAGATCCGGACTCGGAGTTTGGAGATTGTTTGGCAGGAAAGCCTCTAACTACGTTGGAACGATTCTATTCCAAAGCACACTAGTTCATACGGAGGGAGGAAGCTCAATGGATAATATGAGATAAGGCACTAGGGCCTGTGCAGGAAACTATGAAAAGTAACATCGTCGTGAAACAATCCGGCAACAGTTCGGGAAAAGCTCAAGTTAACGTCCAGAACAAGCCTGTGCAATCTAAAGGATTCGGAGGTGGAAATACCGGAAAGAAAAAAGAGACAGGGAGATGGAAGTCGAGGATTCGGACCTATAACGAATACACCCCCCTGAATACTTCTCTTGAAAACATTTATCTATCTACCTGTAACACCTTTGAATACAGAAAGCCGCGCCAAAAGGAGTCCACTGAAGAACAGAAACAGACAGGGATGTACTGTTGCTTCCATGAGACCCACGGGCATAATACTGAGGAGTGTAGACACCTCCGTGATGCCATAGTAAGGTTGATCGGGCAGAAAAAGCTGTAGGAGTTTGTTAAGAACCCACCAAAGGGTAGGCAAGGAACGACAGACACCGGACGCGGGCCGGCTTCCGCCACCCAGAGGAACCTGCCCGGACCGTAGGTAGGTTGATCGTAAACACCATAGTCGGAGGACCTCATCCTATAGACAAGAATTGGCAGGAGACGGAACGATATGCTACCTCCCTGAGGCATGCGAATTATGAATGTTGTTCGAACGTGGAAGATGGAACCCCCGCAAAACAACAACGCATGATGACAGACGATATAGTGTCTAGGAGTCGAGATGCAGACAAGGTAGAGGCTCCTACTATCGACCTGATGGTTATATCTGAAATGATCGGGCCAGCTTACGTAAAAAGAATTTTGATTTATTGTGGAAGTTCTGTCAACATCATCTTCAAGAAGTCTTATGACCAAATGAAGATGGAGAGAAAAGATTTGAAACCATGCAAAGCCCGCATCCACGGCTTTAATGGTGCTGTAACCGACGCAATGGGGTATATTGAGTTACCAGTTGAACTGAGGGAAGATGAGCATAGGAGAGTGAGAGTCCTACCGTTCTTAGTGATGGATGTTG
Organism: Allium cepa; assembly: GCA_030765085.1. NCBI lineage: Eukaryota > Viridiplantae > Streptophyta > Magnoliopsida > Asparagales > Amaryllidaceae > Allium > Allium cepa. Next base: position 35,322,255 of record CM060929.1, read on the forward strand.
ACTCTCCATATAATGCATTTTTGGGTCGTCCGACCCTGGCGGAGTTTAGGGCAGCCTTGGCCCCCTAGTGTTTAACGTTGTAATTTCCGACCGACAAGGGAGTTGGAGTGGTACATGGCGATCAGGCGACCGGCCGCGCATGTTATGTGGCAAAGCTGAGAGAGGCTCAGCAAAGAGAAAAAGGGAAGGTTGTGGACAACACCGTCCGCATCCTAAATACTGATGATTAACAAGTAGTGCCCGAGCCCTAGCTCGGGCAGCATTCTCGGATCCTTAGAGACATAGATCCGAGAGATGATGATGGGGAACCTAGGGAAACGAATGCAGCACCGGCTAAGCTGACGATCGACATTCCAGTCAGTCGGGATGACCCATCACGAGTCCTTAAGATTGGATCACAACTCGACCCTTCAGTGGCCAAGGACCTTATTGATTTCCTCCTAGCGAATCTGGATGTTTTCGCTTGGACACACTCTGATATGTGCAGATTTCTCCCACTATTGCGAGTCATATGTTGAACATAGACCCAAAATACGTTCCTGTGAAATAGAAAAGGAGAGACATGGACCCGGAGAGGTCCGCTGCCCTCAAAAAGGAGGTGGACAAACTCAAAGCCAATGGGTTCGTCCGCGATGCCCTCTACCCTGAATGGGTATCTAACCCCGTGCTGGTGAGAAAAGCGAATGGAAAGTGGAGAACTTGTGTTGATTACTTCGATTTGAATAAAGCATGCCCGAATGATAGTTTTCCTTTACCAAGAATCGACCAGCTCGTCGACTCTACAGCCGGACATGAATTATTGTCATTTATGGATGCATATTCAGGATATAATCAGATCCCGATGCACATTCCAGACTAAGAACGCACTAGCTTTGTCACAGATGTGGGGCTATATTGCTATATAGTAATGCCTTTTGGATTCAAAAACGTGGGAACAACTTATCAACGTCTGGTGAATCGAATGTTTAAAAACCAGATTGGTAGAACGATGGAAGTCTATGTGGATGACATGCTCATGAAGTCACGGTAGTCAAATGACCACATCCGAGACTTAATAGAGTTGTTTGATGTACTCTGGCATTACGGGATGAAGATCAACCCATTAAAGTGTTCTTTTGGCATTGCATCAGGGATGTAACGACCCGTAAATTCAGTTAAATAAAATTGGGTAAATTAATGAGATTTTGTATTTAAATTAGGAAGAAATAAAAAATTTATAACCTATATTGAAGTAAGTGTTAAGAATGTAATTTAGCAATGGTTATAAAAATTTAATTTTGACAATTGAAGGGAAATCCCATTTACGAATAGTGTAAGTTGTTACATTTTGTTATAAAATATAAAATGAGAAAAAAAGTAACTGTTGGATTAACCAATGCAATAATTTATTTATTAAAAATAACTGCATGTAAATTTAGGCAATAAAGTTAGTCAAAACTGAATTTGTATAAATTGAATTTGGTATAAATTGCAATAACAATAAATAAAAGTTTACCTTAATGTTAATTAAGGGATATTGGAAATAATGTTAACGGTATTCATAATAGAACAAGTTGTTGAATTAAAGAAATGGAAGAAAAGATTTATTAATGTAAACTTAATAAAAAAATAAATGGAAAGGGAAGGTCTGGGGAAATTTTGAAATTTGTTAATGGAAAAATAATAATATACTAAATGGTAATTAGATGAAAGCAGAAGTATTTAGGAATTTGTAACATTTGTTTGATAATAGGGAATTCATAGGTGCAATTAAAGTCATGGTAACACACGTTATAAGTTACCCGTTTATTTGGTTAATAACTAAAATGTGAATCAATTGGAATTAAATGAGCCTTAATGTTATATTAATAAAAATTAACGCATTAACTAAATTTGTGCACACCCTATTAATTGAAACGGAAGGTAAAGTTAGGATTGATTGAAATTAGTAGATTGGGAAAGGAATTCAAAATTATGTTAACTGATGAAGAATACGTAATAAAGTGTAAATTTATAAAATCAATGTCCGCTAAGCAGTTATAATATTTATAGTTGATAATAAACGTTACTTAGTGATTATTATATAGTAACGGAAAGGGGAATGTAAATTTAATAGAAACGTAAATCTATATTTTAGGTCGTAATTGGTGAATTGAGAAATAAGTTCAAATGAGGTAATTGATGGAATTCTTTAATAAATAAGAAATTGTTGTTCTAGCATTATAAACTTAGGTATAACTGAAATTGCTTCTAATAGAATATAATAGAAATGGAAGTATTATAAATAAATGGTTAGAAACTTAACTGAACAATTGGGAGGCTAAGAAATGTGATTAAGCATAAATACTATATATAAATGAATGATAATAAATGAGGTTGTACAATAATGAAGGAATGAATAAATATAATGCAATAAAAGAAGAAACTAACATGACATTTATATGTGACAACGAATATTTGTGAGTAATAAATGAAAATATTTGAAATAAACATTGAATCAATGAATAAAAGTAAAAGTGGTAAAAAGTAAATGTAAACTTTATGGATGAATCCTTATATGAATAAAAGGGAAATGAAATAATAAAAGTTAATGGTATCTATTATTACGTGTTACATATTCCTTTAGTTTATTAAATAAAAATGGGAAATCTATTTGCGATCAAAGGAAATTAAGTAGTACGTTAATTTGAAATTAAGTTAAAATAGGAGTTAATACAAAGGAAAGATGGATAATTGGATATAGTAGTGTAATGAAAGACAAACAAATCATTCCATTAAAATCTAGCATATAATAACTGTATTGCAGCAATTGGGATTAAATGTTATGCAAATAAAAAAAAAAGATGAAAATAGAATGGAATAAATTAGTGAATATTTGAAATTAATGTTAATTCCGTTCATAATATGACAACTGGTTGTAGTATGAGAAACTTACGTGTAACAATTGGCTTGTAAACAAATATTATAAGTTACCTGTTTAAATATTTGATGGAATTAGGATTGGAAATAAATTTTAATAAATGTTACATTAATGTGAAATGTACTACAATGTTAGGAGTTGCCAAATTAGAGTATAGTAAAGTAATGAAAGGTTGAACAAAGGTTAACCAGATTTTAGAGTAGTAATGGACATAATAAAAAGAATGATATACGTTTCTTTATTAAATAAAAAATCATATGTTTATTTATTTGAATTGTTGGTAGCTGAAAAATTTATTACAAAAATAAGAAATTAATAACATTTGGTTTGTATACAATATTTCCGTAAATACGTTAAATTACTATAAAAAGGATTGAATTGTCTCATTCATTTTTACCTTAGAAATCAATGACAATTAATATGATTGGAATCTTTTTAAGTGGGAAGACGTTAATTGTAAACATATATTGAAATAAATTAATTCAGTTCATGTTTCAAAATTTAATGCTAGTTTACTACATATATGTTTATACCTAAATTCAAACTTATGTTTTAGATCAAAATTTAATGCTAGTTTATATTGAAATCTCATACATTGTTAAATTAAATGTTAATAGGAGATGATAAAGGGGGTAAAATAGATTTACACTTGACTATTTCCTTTCCAATTAGACTTTGTTAGATTTTTATTGCAACATAACTTACCTTTCCATCTTCACTTTTCTAATTTACTCTTACACTCATTGCCTCGTTATGTGGATTATTTTCATACCTTTTATTTATGAATGTAAACTATAAGTGGCGATAAAGATGTACATATATATTATGCACCTATTTATATTACCTTGTTTATGCTATCATATTTTTGAATGTATATTAATGCATTCCTTGTAAAACATTTCAATCGAAATGTTAACATGTTGTTTAATTTCCAATCTAATCACAAAGAGGGAGAAATGAAGATTTCTTAATGCTGTATATTCTTTTAATTTGTGACACAAATTTGCATGGAGAATTTGTTTTCATTTATTGTGTGCTAATTAAATCTTTAAAAGATGTTAATTTTGGTATGTTTAGGTTTAACCAAATTAATTAAGTAAATGATTGTTTTGAAAGTTGAATTCTAAAAGTTTCTTTACGGTATAGAGTTAGGCCATTCATTCCCTTTCTAATTAATAATTACCTCTTTTTAATACCTACTACTTTTAAAATGGCTGTTCATATTTACTATATTTCAATACCAAGTTAGTTCATATTTACTTTATTTTTACTTTATTTTTTTTCCTTCATTTACAACTTCATTTTCCAAAACGTCATTTCATTTATTTCTAATTAATAGCAGCCTCTTTTTTCAAATCTCTTTGTCCCTAAACCTAACTCCAACCTTATAAATACGATATGATGCAAATGAAACCCTAGCCTCCATTCTAATCTTCTTCTTCTTCTTTTTTTCTTCTTTTTTTCAAATCGCCTTATTATATCTCATTTTAATTTTTCCTTCCTCTTCAAACATTTTTCTTCTCAAATTTTATTCTATTTCAAACTTTCTTCTTTCTTTTCAAAACTTGATCTTCTCTACAATTTTCAGTTCTTCTTGTTTCAATCCTTTTCTTTTTCAATTCTTCTTTTTCAAATCTTTTCCAAACCTTTTAAAAATACATACATAAATACATACATATATATATATATATATTAATATAATAAGAAGGGAAATTAAAGTAAATCAAAATAAAAGAAAAATTACGGAACAAAGCTAGCAATCAAGAATAAGGAAACGTAGAGCGAAGCTATTGATTAGAAGTCTATTATTTTCAGATTCGTATAAAGGTGAGTGTTTTAACCCACTCACAACTTCTAAGATTTCTTATGTTTGTTAAATTGATATATGATGTGATTTAATAATTTTTTTACGGTTGTTTGGCATATTTTAATCACCATCTCAGTTAATTTCGTTTATCTAAATTTAATTGCCATTTAATTTATTCATTGCATATTAACTGCCGGTTAAATTGTTATTTATTTATTGCATATAAACTGCCAGTTAAACAGTTATAATTTATTTTTGAATATAAACTTATAGTTGATACCTGTTATTATCACCTGTTATATATTGATGTATTGTTTGAATTTGGATGATGATTTTGATAAATGGTTGATGGTTGTTATTGGATGAATGAATGCTGTTTTTTATATTGTTATGAACTGCAAGTTATTATGCATTTTCATCTCATTCGGGATTGCGGTTTGAAATGATATTGTTAACGCTAAAATTTGAACGCTAACACCCCGGTGTATGAAGTGAGATTGTGAAAGCACCACCCGATAGCTCGGGAACAGATTGTAAGCAGATAATAGTGAAAAAACAGTAAACAACAACAATTTTATAGTGGTTCGGCTTAAGAGAGAGCCTACGTCCACTTTGAATATCTTTATTGACGATTTGATTACAAGTCAATGCAGTTACACTTCGATTACAACACACTTTGAGTTTCAAGTGACTTAGAACAAGTAACCTAAACTTCAATGTCGATCCAAATCTTTGAACACATATTTGACATGTTTGATTTCTTCGTGAAGTTCCTTGAAGGTGCTGAAGTAGTTCAGAATGCAGCAGAGTAACGGCGCTTGAAATGAATGAGCCAAAAGTCCTCTTTTACTTGGAACTAGGGTTGTATTTATAGGCATTTTTCGGAGTTAGGTCGTAGGTCGTGACCGACCTAAGTAAGTTCGTAGGTCGTAGCCGACCTAAGAAGCACTGGACCCCCTTCCATAAGAACATGCAAGCTCGTTTCAACAAGTTCTAGGTCGTAAGCGACCTTACCAGTAGCGGCTTAGAGAAGGCGGCCTTCTAATGCAATGCCCTTAAGTCGTGAGCGACCTATCTTAGGTCGTGAGCAATGTCAGAATTACAGTAGCACGAGGTTGCCCTCTAGTCTGAAACGGGTTAGCGGGTTATAGGTTGATGACGGTCTATGGTAAGACGTAGGTCGCGAGCGACCTACGTGGTATGGTTTGTGGCTTGATAGGATGCATCGAGTTTGACTGAGTAAGATGACAAGTGGTAGGTCGTGTGCGACCTAAGAAGAGAGGCAACCTAAGTATGTTGAATGGTATGGTGTTGCGACCTAAGTTAACACGACTTATAGCTTAGCTCATTAAACCATTAGGTCGCTAGGTTGTCTCCTTCTCTATCTGTTAAGTCGCCGAATGCTCGAACCGTTAGGTCGCTCGTCTTGTTGACTCGTTAGGTCGCTCTGGCCTTTAGGTCGCTGGAGCACTAGGTCGTTAGATCCCCTTAGGTCGCTGATACCATTAGGTCGTTATCTTTGTGAGTCGTTAAATCACGGCTCCCTATAGGTCGTAGGTCGCTGCTGTAGTTAGGTCGCTAACGAAGAGGAGTTAACATTTGCCCCTCGAAGTATACGCCTAGGTCGTAGGTCGTGTGCTTCGATCTTCTTAACTCGTGCTCTGATGAGTTGTTAGGTCGCAAGCGACCTATCGAGGCAACTAGGTCGTGTGTGCCGATTTGCATTTCACTCCTCCGGGGTATAAATAGCTTAGGTCGTTCCTCCTTCACCTCATCTATTTTAATATTCCATTCAGCCATTAACAGAACTTTGTGATTTCAAAAGCAAATTTGAGTTTAATCATCCACCGATTCAACCCTGCTATCATATCGTGTAAGTACACTTAAACTCTATCCATCCCATGATTACCATCAAACCACGAATTTCCATCCCAGAACAATTTTGTACGCCGTACTTCATCATTTTTTTAAGTTATGGTCGATTTTGATCGCCATTAGTTGCGATTTTCGAAAGTACAACAATGAGTTGAATCCATGATGGATCAGAGATGCTTCGAATTGATTCCTGGATGATTCGGTGGTATGTAGGAATGATGAATTTCACGAAGAGGATGATGGATCTCTATGTGTAGTTAATAACAGGTTACTGGGTTAGTGGAGAAGAAGGTGATTGGTGAGGGAAGCGAGGTTTTTAGCTTGAGCAGGAGCTTGCTCAAGATCTTATTAGAACCGCCCCATGAACCTGCACGACCTATAGAACCTCGCGACCTAGGACTCTCGCGACCCAGGACTTAGGTGAAAGCACGTTGCTTCGAACTGCTGGGTTAGTTAGGTTGCGGCCGACCTAAATCTTAACAAATTTGCACATGAATTCTAAGCAGAACGACTTAACAAATCAACGACCTAACTTCTTTGCGGCATAGGCTTTAGGTCGCGGCCGAGCTAGGACTTGAACAAATCCGCATTGCTTTGAACCTCTTAACTTGCACAATGCGACCTAAAAGAGCTCTGACCTATATTAGGTCGTTGGACGACCTAGGACTTGTGAAATTTTTGAGAAAATTTGATTGAACTGCTTGGACTTGAATCATTTGAAATTCATTACATTCCTTTGCAGATTGCTCTAACTTTTAATCTAACAACCTGTTTAAACATAACATTTGCAGAAAAATGGGACGAATATACTGTCACTGACCGCCCACATCGAATGACAGATTAGTCGATAAAGAATAATCAACTTAAATGAACTGTGTGAGTGAAATGCTGTGAATCAACCGACTCAAATGAAGTGTTAAAGCAAAGCTAAAATTTTGTTTGAATTAACACTGCACTTGAGTTTTAAATTAACAAGTCCTGAAATCTCACAATCAATCAGTTGCCAATTAGTTTAATTTCAGTTATTTTGCTTGTTATTTTTATTAGTTTTGCACAACACTTCACACTTTTAGGAAACGTGCACCTTCACATTTGAACATCCAGTCGCTTGTATAGAATGACGTCTCAACAAGAAGAGATGATAGAACACGTCGAAGGGGCTCCTCCGATTGCTATTCCACTAGAGAACCCTCCGGAAAGAACTCCTACCCTTCTGAAACAGCGGGTGCTTAATCAATTATGCGTTCAATTTGGTATTGCCGAGGCAGAAGTTTTACACCCTGGACCAAATGATTTTGCTGATAGACCACCTTCCGGTTTTGTTGCCATTAATCGCCAAATGTGCTTAAGTGGAGTAATTCCTCCCTTTAATGAATTTCTTCAACAAATCCTTCTTCGACTGACGATCTCTCCTTTCCAACTGCATCCCAATGGCTATGCCATTTTAATGGGATTGTGCATTCTGTTCAGGAGAACTCTTGACCGTCTTTCGAGTTTTGAGGAAATCTGTTACCTGTGCACTTTTGCGAAGAACAAGGACCACCCTTCGATTGTACTTGTAAGAGGTGCGAGGAACCGTAAACTAATTTTGGATTTGCCGGAGAGTGCACATGGTTTTTTGAATTAATTCTTCTATATTCGTTGCCCTGCAGGATTTTACACAGACTGGAGAATAAGAAGTGAGATCTTTTTTCCCTTCTCTCTTCAATTTCATTTTAAGTTTTTCATGGTTCGTATTGCTAGATGCTGATTCCATTCCGTATTTTTACAGCACTTCCTCCTCCTTCTAGAGATTCCAGTCATAAACCAGTCTTTGAGAGGCTAAGCATTGTGGCTGCTGAAGAGAGGAGCGTAAAATTTCTATTGACAGATGAACTTCTTCATCGGTTTGAGCTTTTACATTCTTCCCGTTCTACTCAACTTCATGAAGTTCCGACTGAAGTTCCCGATTCTCCGATGAAAACTCCTGATGCCCCGGTCTCTATTAAAGAGCACATGCGGGGAGGAACCTCAATAGAAACTTCACTAGTAAAATGTTCCACTCCAAGGGATGATGCGGAGCCATCTGAAAAGCCTGCACTTGCCCCCATAACTAAAGAAGAGGAGTCCCTTCCTCATATTGATAAGAACGTTGATCTTGGAGTTGATATTTTTGGGAGTTTAAGTGACATAATGGTCACTTCTCAAGAACTTTTTAGGGATGATGTTTCCAAGACTATCTCTTCTGTAATTGAGGCGACATCTTCTCTACAACAAATGTCAACCCCTTCTACTCAAGTTATCACTACCTCTACTCCACAGAGTGGTCTGTAACTTGATGCATGTAGCTTACACGTTACACAACACTTAGGATTTTTCAGCACTTCTACGCATTCATCTTCTTATACTTTAAAGATTTCTAAAGCTTATTATTTTTATTCCAGATTCTCCAATGGGGCGCAGCAGTTCATACTATGATGATTTCCAGCGCTACGGGAGGCGTAGCCAATATGATTATAGGCGTCACCTCCCCTCTTACAGAGAATCGGATGAAGAGAGGGCCATCAGGAAAGCAGACGAGAGACGAGCATATGAAGAACGTCACCGAAGAGAACAAGAAAGACATGACCCTCCCCACAGAGATGATGATACCCAAAAAAGAAAGACTCACGATGAGAGAGGTAAAGGTCACATGGAAGATTCTTCTAGTAAGCGGGCTAAACTTACTGAAGAAACAATGCCGACAGTTTCTCAAAATGTTCCTGCTCAATCTCCTGCCCCCGTTCGTTCCGACATTCAAACAATCATCAACCGGCCCGCATACCAAGTTGGGCAAGGTCCTCCCGCTCTTCAAAGTTGATTCCCTCAGTGGTGCCTGAGAGGGGTTCGATTTGATCTCGACTTGGTTCCTCTCGACAAATCGGCTATGCTGCGAAATCTTGATACTGTCAGGACCGATATTGAAAGAATGTCGAACTGGCAAAAACTTGTCGACGAGCTTCAGAGGGTTAACCGAGCCAATCTCGAGGCCATGCTCACAATGGAGAACGATAAGGCTGAGTGGCAGAAGACTCTCGAACAGCATGACGCCGAAATGAGAAGTATTGCTTCCTATAATGAAAAGCTGGAAGCGGAAGTAGAAAAGCTTAAGGAAGAATTAGCTACTTCGTCTACTCTCTATTCTCAAAAGGAGAGCATGCTTCAGCAACAAGTACGAGATGCGCATGCCAGTCAAAGGGCAGTCGAAGATAAGCTTACAAACAAGGAGAAGGTCATAGAAGAATATCGCGCTGAAACTTTACAGCTGCGAGAACAGACCGGCTCTCAAAGCTTGGAGATAGAGATGTTAAAAGCTCGACTTGCTATGGCCGAAAAGGAGCGTGACGAGGCTGTTGCTGGTAAACTTGCGGCCGAAGAGGCCCATCAAGCAACCAAAGCTGACATTGGCTCCACATTATTTGATTTTTATCTGCACAGCATTTTGGGGCGTGGCAGCCTTGCCTTTCTAGGCCCTAAGTATGAAATTACACTAGCTAAAGTTTGGGAGGCAGCACTCGATATGCTCGGTGGTAAAGGTGCTGGCTACGCTGAGACAGCTCTTGAAGAGCATTATCTCGATGATGATGCCCGCGCCGCTCTTGCCAAGGGAAAAGAGCAACTCGACAGAGTACGAGCCGGAATGGCGGAAGGGGAACGTTCTGAAAAAGAAATACCACCTACCACTTCTGAATGCCCTTTAGTTTCTTCTGAAGTTGACATCACAGGTTCCAGTGCTCATTCGCTGCCTCCTACAAGAACCGGGGTAATTACCCCTACTGATGATGAGGCTTTGGAGGATATCGGGGCTCAAAATTATGAGATTGAACTAACGAAGCAAACATCTTCAGGTAATTTTGACATTGGTTCGATTCAGGTGGATCGCCTGCTTGCTCCTCAAAAGTTTGATGAGCTTCTCGATTACTTCTTGAATCTTGACGAACCCATATCTCCCTTCTTTTGGGGAGATACTAATATTTTTAATTTTTCTTCTTCTGCAGTTGAAACACCGAGTGCTGTGCAGATTTCACCTCCTCCGGTTATCCCTCCTCCGTCTCTTCAGGTGACTCCTCCTTCTGCTTCACAGCCCGGGTCACAAGAGGAGCAAATTGAGGCTCTTCATGGCTTGGATGACCCTATCGCTTCGCAAGAGCAGAAAGACGAGGGACTTGAAGGAGGCGAGATCTCTCCGGAGTGGACTCCTTCTGATGACGTAGTTTTGTCCGCTCTTGTTACTCCAGGGAGTGAGTCTTCTTCGAAGAGAAGAAAGAAGCACGGAACATCGAAGAAGAGGGGGAAGAAAATCATTACTACTGAAGAAGAACCGGAAGTTGCACCGGTTGCACCTCCCTCTCCTTCTTCCCTTATGCCTATAGATAGACCTGAAAAGCTAATCATTCGACCGGGCAAAGGGTCCAAAGGTGGTAAGAAGAAGTGAAGAGTCGGGCTTCGGGCTTTTTGATTCCTTTTTTGTGTAATGGTCGGATGTTGTGTAGGCACCGGCCCCTGCTTTTTTATTTTGAAACCTGTATCTCTGAGGAGGGATTTTTCACGTTTCAACACTTGGAGGTTTTATTTCAATCTCGGTGAAACGTGGGCTTCCGAAGAGGTCTTTCTTTTTGATTGTGTCCCCGGGAGGGGGTTGTACCTCTGAGGAGGGATTTTTCACGTTTCAACACTTGGAAGTTTTATTTCAATCTTGGTGAAACGTGCACCTCCAAAGAGTTGTGCCTTCGAAGAAAGCCTTTTCACGTTTCAACACTTGGAAGTTTTATTTCAATCTCGGTGAAACGTGGACTTCCAGAAAGGTCTTTATTTTGTTTTGCATTTCAACTTTGGTGAAGTGAAATTCCGAAGAGCGGTTGTAACACTTCAACTCCTGGTGAAATGTGCCTCCGAAGAGGTCTTTATTTTGTTTGCATTTCAACTCTGGTGAAGTGAAATTCCGAAGAGCGGTTGTAACACTTCAACTCCTGGTGAAATGGGCCTCCGAAGAGGGCTTTTATTTTGTTTGCATTTCAACTCTGGTGAAGTGAAATTCCGAAGAGCGGTTGTAACACTTCAACTCCTGGTGAAATGTGCCTCAGAGAGGGTTTTCATCGCCTGGAAGTTACTCTCTCATGGTCGGAGGGTCATGACTCCTCCAATCTTTTTTGTTGAGTAGAGAACTTTCTTTTTTGTGGCGTATGACCCATTAGAGGTCTTTATCCTCCGAAGAGTTGTGCCTCCGAAGAGGACTTGTGCTGCCGATGATGGCTTTGGTTGTTCCCTTGTCCACTTGCTTATGCCTTTTCAGCGATCCTCTTTTTTTTTTTAAAAAAAATAACTTGTTTAATCCAAGGAAGTGTACTTCATTGTCAGGCAAGTTCGTGAGAACGAGCATCATCCTCTTAATTGGATGTTTGTTTGTTCAAACGATCTCAATTTATTAGCAAAGGCCCGTTTCTGTCGAAATCATAGGCCGTTCAATTGAAGTACTTCCTATCTAGGATTTGAATTCGGAGCTTTTGTGACTTGAAATTTGGCGAGAATCACTTTGTCTTATTATGTGCAAGTTTCACTTCCATTGTCTGCAAAAAATTAAATCGACATTTCAGCAATACATTCTATGTACTTTTTATATCGAAAATAAAGCAAACATGTAATAATAATAAGGAACACAAGATTTATAGTGGTTCGGCCAGGAAATTGGGCCTACATCCACTTTATATTTTTTCATTATTTACTTGCATCAGTTTTACAATTGCCTTCAATTACAAGAATCATACATTCATAATTCTTTTTACAATATTTCAACAAAATTTTCAAGTAAAGTATGGACGCAAATGATTGCTGTTCCATGCCCTTGGAATTTGATCTCCTTCAACAGTAGTGAGTTTGAATGTGCCATCAAGAAGCTTCTGACCTATGACATATGGTCCTTCCCAATTTGGCCCAAACACACCTGTCGCTGTCATAATTCTCTTCAGGACTAGGTCTCCAATCTCAAAGCTGCGTTGGCGAACTTTGGAATTGAAATGCCTGGCTATCCTTTGCTGATGAGCTGCAATTCTGAGATTAGCCTCATCTCTTTTTTCATCAAGGAGATCTAGCGCTTCAAGCTGTAGCTTTTCGTTTTCTGCTTGATTGAAATGGATTCTTCTATGTGAAGGGACCTCTATTTCTACCGGAATCATTGCCTCTGACCCGTATGTTAATGAAAACGGGGTGTGCCCAGTCGCAGTTTTGTGAGTGGTTCTGTATGCCTATAGTGCCAGTGGTAGCTTATCGACCCAACCACCTTTTGCTCTTTCAAGTTGCTTTTTGATGGTTGACTTAATAATTTTATTCACGGCTTCCACTTGCCCGTTTGCCTACGGATGAGCCACTGCTGAGAAGCTTTTTCGGATTTTGAATCGCTTGCAAAAAACTTGGAATCCTTCGCTTTCAAACTGAGTACCATTGTCTGTAATTATTTTTTGAGGCACACCGTATCTGCAAATGATGTTTTTAGTCACAAAACTTATCATCTTCTTTGAGGTGATAGTAGCCAGTGGTTCAACTTCTGCCCACTTAGTAAAATAATCTACAGCAACAATGGCATATTTAATTCCAGATTTGGCAGCTGGTAATGGTCCTACAAGGTCTATCCCCCATATTGCAAACGGCCATGGACTGACCATCTGTGTGAGTTCAGTGGAAGGTGCTCTAGGAATTTTGGCGAATCTTTGGCATCTGTCACATTTTCAGGAATACTTTGCTGCATCTCGATTAATTTCTGGCCAAAAATATCCGTATCGGAGAATTTTCTTTGCTAATGTTTGGCCACCTGAATGATCACCACACTCTCCTCCGTGTACCTCTGCTAGGATTGCTTTACTCTTCCTTGGATACACATCGAAGTAATGGCATTGAGAATCCCCGTCTGTATAACCGGCCATCCTGGATTATGTATCGAGAAGCTTTTCTCAGTAGCTTTTGTCTTTCTTTTGAGTTCCCTGGTAAGGATCCATTGAGCAGATATTCTGTTATCGGAGTCATCCATGATTCTTGCTCTTGAGACATGCTCATGATCCAATCAATGTCCATCTCATCAATGCTAGGAGTCGACAGGACCTCCACTGGAGTTAACCCCAGAAATTGAGCTTCGCCTGTGCTAGAATACTTTGCGAGAGAATCTGCTTTCATGTTTTCCTCTCGAGGAATGTGACTTATCATGTAATGATCGAAATCACCCAGGAGTTCCCAAGCCTTTGACAAATAGGCGGGCAGATTCCCCCCTTTTGCTTGGAATTCCTTTTTATCTTGGCATACAATAAGCTGAGAATCACTGAATATCTGTAACGCTCGGATGTTTAATTCTTTAGCAATCCTTAAGACAGCGATAAGGGCTTCGTATTCTGCTTCATTGTTTGTTGAAGGAAATTCCAATCTTAGCGCATAGCATAATGATCGGCCTTCAGGGGTCTCAAGTACAACTCCGGCTCCAGAACAGTAGTCGTTTCTCGCACCATCGACATATAACTTCCATTGGATTGGGGAATCGTCAACCGTTTCCTCCTCACTGTTACCCTTATCTGTGAATTCTGCGATGAAATCCGCTAAAGCTTGTCCATTGATTGCTTTTCGGGGATGATAAGTGATGTCATGCTGACTGAGTTCAATATTCCACTTTAGAAGACGACCCGAAGTCTCAGGGCGAAACAGGACTTGCTTTAAAGGTTGATCAGTGAGGACTCTGATAGGATGAGCTTGAAAATATTGCCTCAACTTCCTAGATGCAATTAGTAGGCAATAGGTGAGTTTTTCCAACTTAGAGTAATTCATCTCTGCCCCAGTGAGTCTTTTGCTGATATAGTAAACTGGATGTTGAATCCTTTTGTCTTCTCGTATCAGCGCTGCACTTAAAGCATGAGATGATACTGCCAAGTATATAAGAAGATCCTCGCCATCGCCGGGCCTAGAAAGTATTGGAGGCGTTTCCATATGGCGAATCAATTCATCAAAGGCTTTTTGGCATTCGGGAGTCCAATCGAAGTTTTTCTTTCCTTTCTTTAGGGCGTCAAAGAATGGGATGCATTTATCTGTGGCTTTGGAAATGAACCGACTCAAGGCGGCGACCTTTCCATTGAGACTTTGCAATTCCTTCTTTGTTCTAGGGGCTTTGACTTCTTTCAATGCAGTAATTTGAGCTGGACTGGCCTCAATGCCCCTAGCGCTCACGATGAAACCTAAAAACTTGCCGGATTCCACTCCAAACGAACATTTTAAAGGATTGAGCTTCATTCTGTATTTTCGGAGGACTGCGAACATGTCTGCTAAGTGTTCTATGTGATCCACTGCTTTCTTAGACTTTAATAACATGTCATCGACGTAGACTTCCATAGTCTTGCCCAGTTGCAGTTTGAACATAGCATTAACAAGTCTTTGGTATGTTGCCCCTGCATTCTTCAACCCGAAGGGCATAACTCTGTAGCAGTAAAGACCAATGTCGGTGATAAAGCTCGTGTCCTCCTGATCTGTCTCATGCATCATGATCTGGTTATATCCGGAGTAAGCATCCATAAAAGATAACAATTCGTGTCCCGCTGCTCCGTCTACCAGTTGGTCGATTCTGGGTAATGGGAAGCAGTCTTTGGGGCAGGCCTTGTTTAGATCTGAAAAATCGATGCATACTCTCCATTTTCCGTTGGCTTTCTTAACCAGCACTGGATTTGAAACCCAATTCGGATAGGTAGATTCTTTGATAAAATTATTCTCCATGAGCCGATCAACTTCTTCTTTTAATGCCGCCGACCTTTCCGGTCCTTGAGTTCTCCTTTTCTGTTTCACAGGTGTAAATTTTGGATCAATATTTAGAGCGTGTACTGCAACTTCTGGGGATATTCCGCACATATCGGCATGAGTCCAAGCAAAAACATCCAGATTTGCCTTTAAAAAGATATTAAGATATTCTGAATTGACGCATTAAGTTGTGAACCCACATTCAACATCTTGTTTGGGTCCTTTGGGTCAACAGGTATTGGTATTGTCGTTTCCACTGGTACCACTCTATTTTCCCCTGCACTGACTTTTCTAGGATCCATCTCTTTCCTTGCTCCGCTGTGCTCGCCAGTGCAGGGTCCGCCCTGTAATTGCTACAAGGCTGGTTCTTTGATGCGGACTAGGCTGCCGCATTCTTTCCCATTTCTCTTTTTCTAGTTTCTCGTAGCTCTGTCAGATAACACTCTCGCCCAACATTTTGATCCCCTTTTATAACTCCTACTCCATTGTCTGTAGGGAATTTAATAGTGAGGCACCACGGGGCCAGAACAGCTTTGAACGCTGCCAGAGTTGGACGACCAAGGAAAGCATTGTAAGCAGAAAATTCGTCGACAATCACAAAAGTTTGCTTTCGGACCATTTTTCTCTCTCCTTCTCCAAGTTCCACAAACAAATCAATGGTTCCTATCGGCTGCTTTGGCTCCCCAGTGAAGCCGGCAATTTTCTGCAATGAGGCTTGCACGTCAGCCATAGGGATCTTCATTTGGTCGAATGTTTTCTTGAAGAGGATATTGCAGGATGCGCCACAATCAATGAGAGCTCTTCTGACAATAGCTGGCCCGATACCAGCCGAGATGACTAAGGGATCCAAGGTAGGAGCTTCAATACCTGCGGAATCCCTAGCTTTGAACATAATATCATCATCAAGAGTTCTTTGTTGCTTCAAGGGCGTAGCACCTTCCAAAACGAATACATCTTCCTCGGTCGGTACATACTTTAAAGCTCGGGTATACCTTTCCATCTCACCCCAGCTTCTGCCCGCTGGGTGAGGTCCTTCTGTAATGACATTGATAATGGGCCTTCCAGATTCATGCCCTGCAGCCTTCTCACTCGTCCTAGGCTGATGAGTAGGAGCCTGTTGCCCCTGACTAGATGAAGCAGGATTGTTGCTATTCTTTTTCACAAACTGCTGTAGTTTGTTTTCCCTTAGCAACTCTTCAATCAGATTTTTCAACTGGCGGCATTCGTCGGTTTCGTGACCGGGTTGATTATGGAAGCGGCAGAACTTCCCACTCTGTATAGCCTTTTTCTCGGTCCTTAGAGGAGGAGGTTTAGGAAAGTCAATAGAATCTTTAGCGGCAAGGTAGATACGCTCCGGCGTATCTGATAAAGGAGTATATTCTGATGGCTTGAAGGATCGGGGCTTCTTCAGATTACTCTGTTTCTTTCCATTGTTATTTTCCCTTTTTTGCCCTACAGATTCATTCTTGCGTGGAGTAACAGTGTTATCTTCATCTTTTTCCAACACTGCCTTTACCGGTACGGGACGGCTTTCTAAGCGTATGAATTCATCTGCTTTTTTAAAGAATTTTTCAAGGGAATTTGGTTCCTTCATGTTTAGCCATTTCCCAAATTCGGTCGACTTGTCAATACCCTTCATCAGATAAGTCAATATCATTCGCGGTTCTGCATTGTCCACCTCAGCTAGCGCTATATTAAAGCGGTTTAAGAAAGATCTGATAATCTCTCCTGGATTCTGCTCCAAACTTGACAGTGACATGATATCCTTGGCTTTTGAGGCGTATAGTCTGAACTGCTCCTTGAATTTCCGGGTTAAGTCAGAAAACTGATCTATAGATCGGACTGGAAGTTTGGTGAACCAAAGCAGAGCTACACCTTCGAGATACACAGGAAAATATCGGCACTTTATTTCATCAGAGGCTCTGGCACCTGTCATGTGCCAATCATACTTGTATAAGAATTCATTCGGACCACTTGTCCCCTTGTAAGCTGGAATGGTTGGAGGGACAAACTTCCTTGGGAATTCAGCCTTTAAGATTTTCTCAGTAAACGGAGTTTTACTTGGGGCGAAACCCCATTCTTTCTCGTCTTCAACCCTCTGCATACTCTCTTTCATAATTCGGACCATTCCAGAAAGATACTCCTCGTCATGTCGAGTTCTAGATCCACCAACCTCTGGAAGTGTTTGTTCAAAGGGGCTAGCAGCCCTTTCAGGAGCATTTCTTTCTTCAGCGTCATGAATGTTGCCAGCAAAATTCCTTTCATTACCTGCCGGTTGACGGTTTTCCCCAAGCAAATCGTTCAACCTATTCAGAATTAGGGCATTCTGGGCATTCTGAGCCTCGAATTGTGAATTTTGGGCATTTATCTGTTGGTTCAGCCCTAAGATTGCAGCATCCAACTCTGCCTTTGTAACTCCGACAGCTGGAGTGGCTTGATTCGATATAGGGGAAGCGGAGGTTCCCTCTTGAATATTCCCAGATCTGACAGATCTACTTTTCCTTCCAGGAGCC
Source organism: Allium cepa (assembly GCA_030765085.1). Lineage (NCBI taxonomy): Eukaryota > Viridiplantae > Streptophyta > Magnoliopsida > Asparagales > Amaryllidaceae > Allium > Allium cepa. The sequence continues at coordinate 35,340,127 of CM060929.1, forward strand.
ATAATCTCGGATAGACTTCTGGTTTTCAAGGAAATTCTCGCTACAAACCTCTGTGAAGCAATGATGATAGTTCACCTGAGTTCAATTCTCAGTGAAAGCACCAAAAATGTTAACGCTAAAATTTGAACGCTAACACTCCGGTGTATGAAGTGAGATTGTGAAAGCACCACCCGATAGCTCGGGAATAGATTGTAAGCAGATAATAGTGAAAAAACACTAAACAACAGCAATTTTATAGTGGTTCGGCTTAAGAGAGAGCCTACGTCCACTTTGAATATCTTTATTGACGATTTGATTACAAGTCAATGCAGTTACACTTTGATTACAACACACTTTGAGTTTCAAGTGACTTAGAACAAGTAACCTAAACTTCAATGTCGATCCAAATCTTTGAACACATATTTGACATGTTTGATTTCTTCGTGAAGTTCCTTGAAGGTGCTGAAGTAGTTCATAATGCAGCAGAGTAACAGCGCTTGAAATGGATGAGCCAAAAGTCCTCTTTTAGTTGGAACTAGGGTTGTATTTATAGGCATTTTTCGGAGTTAGGTCGTAGGTCGTGACCGACCTAAGTAAGGTCGTAGGTCGTAGCCGACCTAAGAAGCACTGGCCCCCCTTCCATAAGAACATGCAAGCTCGTTTCAACAAGTTCTAGGTCGTAAGCGACCTTACCAGTAGCGGCTTAGAGAAGGCGGCCTTCTAATGCAATGTCCTTAGGTCGTGAGCGACCTATCTTAGGTCGTGAGCAATGTCAGAATTACAGTAGCACGAGGTTGCCCTTTAGTCTGGAACGGGTTAGCGGGTTATAGGTTGATGACGGTCTATGGTAAGACGTAGGTCGCGAGCGACCTACGTGGTATGGTTTGTGGCTTGATAGGATGCATCGAGTTTGACTGAGTAAGATGACAAGTGGTAGGTCGTGTGCGACCTAAGAAGAGAGGCAACCTAAGTATGTTGAATGGTATGGCGTTGCGACCTAAGTTAACACGACTTATAGCTTAGCTCGTTAAACCATTAGGTCGCTAGGTTGTCTCCTTCTCTATCTGTTAAGTCGCCGAATGCTCGAACCGTTAGGTCGCTCGTCTTGTTGACTCGTTAGGTCGCTCTGGCCTTTAGGTCGCTGGAGCACTAGGTCGTTAGATCCCCTTAGGTCGCTGATACCATTAGATCGTTATCTTTATGAGTCGTTAAATCACGGCTCCCTATAGGTCGTAGGTCGCTGCTGTAGTTAGGTCGCTAACGAAGAGGAGTTAACAGATATACAACCGCATTTTTATTTTTAAATTGCGGATTGAAATGATAAATATCCGTATCACTTGACCATAGGATAGAAAATTTTATACAGACACATCGGTCTATATATATAAATATTTTAAAAATGATTTATGTGGTTTGGATAGGATACGGTTTAAAAGATATTAAATTTTGATATTATAAAAATCTTATTTTTTATATACATATATAGTTAAATTATTAAATTTAAGCAATGTATAAATTTGTTAAATAAAAATAAATAAGTTGAATAATGGAGTTTGATTATTTTATGATGGTTAAGTACATGTTTAAGATATTGTATACATATTGGGTTTTGATGATTTAAATCAATTATATTGGAAGGAAATTGAAAATTTATTTGGAATTGAGCTTATTTAAGAATTTAACTCCATAAATTGATGAAGAACTTATTAACTTGAAATGTTAAAAGGTATGTTATTTATAACTGAATTTTTATTCAAGATTAATTGAATGAATATTTCTAGTATAAATAAATTAAGGGAATATTTAGTTATAGGAAATTTGAGTTTTAATTAAATGATTATGGATTTACTATACTAGTATTTCAAAACTAAATAATAGGACATAGAATTGTTGAATAATAATTTCCAACCTTAGTTTTGAAATTGTTTAATACTCAAAGTTGAATATATTGAAATTAAAGTGGTTTTTGGAAACTAAAAGTGAATTTAAAATTTAGGGATTTAGACTTAATTTAAAAAGAATAAAATTGTAAAGTCGTAGAAATTATTTACTTTATAAAGTAATTTTAAATTCACACCATTTTATTTTATATACTGTTGAATATCCAAACCATTTAATTTTTGGAAGTTATGGTTTTAAAGCTATGGATTTCGAAGTATTATGTTTTAAAGAGTTATAATTTAAAATGTATGGTTTCGAGATATTATAAATTTTAAAGTGGTATGGTTTTAGAAAAAGGATATATTTGAAAGTATATCGTATTGATTTGGTTTTTAAAAGAGGAAAATGATATTGTATTTATATGGTTTTGAAAAGGGATATTATATTCTGGCTCTAAAGTATAATTATTTTAAATGACCGCAGTGTTATAATAACGATTGGTTGTTGAAGAGACCGGGATCGGAAGTTGTCATACTCTCTGCCAACTCCGAAAACCACTTTAACAACCGTGTACGCGGTGGAGATTCCAGAATGAAGTAGGATGGCGGCAACGTTTCCTTTGAGGTAAATACGTGGACCCAACTCCCGTGAGTTGGCATCAGGTGGCTAAAACAGGAGCGATCGACGGGTGAATTGAGGTAGCACTTTTGATCGGACACATCCCTTCGATATTATACTTTGACTTTTGGATTGATTCGGTGGCCACTGTTGATTTTTTATTTGGGGATGTGGCTCGAGGTGGGCGGTAGCTGCGGCTACACGTTACCACCGACCCGGAAGCGTAATTGGTATATCTACCCTGACATTGCCTAGTTGTGCCGTGTCACCTACCATACCGAGCCTTGTATGAGTTTGGATTTCTCCTGTAGCCCGTGTGGTATCCTCTGGTGGCTTCCCGATCAGGAGGGACTATGATATTGGATGGACTACTCAGACTATTATTGTGTTAAGAGGGAGATTGGGTAACTCCTTAACGCTATTTAAAAGTATGTTTATTTTACTGTAAACACTATTATAATAGCGAAATATTACTACATGGTAAATAGTTTAACGGATCCTTAGGAGATGTAAATCCCGAGCATCTCTTGAGTTACTTCACTCATATTTACTTCTGTTGATTTAACTTACATAAGATCTTTTAGTTCTGACTCGAGTGTTTTGTCATTTCAATTCGCTCGGGTCAGTCCGAGCGTTTCAGGATTTGAAGATTTTAGCTCTGGAGGAAGAAGACGACGATTAGTAGTACTATATCTACTATATTATTCCACTAAACCATTTTATTCCACTGATTTGTTATTATCCTTCAGTATGTGAACTCTGATATTTATTGTATAAAGAAAAATCAATTGTTTTGTAAAACAGTTTATGAACTGTATATTGATTATTATATTTTATCGTTCCGCTGCAAGATTCTGTTTTGTTTTTTTCTTTCCCTGCTTTTTCTTATTCACCCCATAATAATCCGCCCTTCCGTATGGTTTGAATTGGCACGTGTGTCGATTTAAAGCGTGTGAAAAGGCGAGACGTTACAAGGGAAGTTCTTGGGTTTCATTGTAAACGCACGTGGAATTGAAGCTAACCCGAAAAAGATTCAGGCTACTCGGGATATACAAGTGCCGAGAACTATAAAGCAAGCGCAAAGCTTGAACGAAAAGGTGGCCGCGCTGAGTCGATTCATATCCAGAACCACGGATAAGTGCATTCCTTTCTTTGATGTGATAAAGAAAGGAAAGAGGAATTTCGAGTGGACATTTGACTGCGAGAAAGCATTCCGAGCTCTGGTTAGATATCTAGAATGTCCTCCGGTGCTATCAAACCAATTGACCATGAAATGCTGTATGTATACTTGGCAGTATCCCATCATGCTATTAGTATGGCTCTGGTTCGCGAGGAGGACCGAGTGCAAAAGCCAGTATATTATATTAGTAAACGTTTGACGGGGGCTGAAAGAAATTATCTAGAATTGAGAAACTGGCTTATTGCTTGGTGATTGCATCACACAACCTTCGTCCATACTTCCAGGCACACTCAATCAGTGTTTACACCGATCAACCCTTGCGACAAGTACTCCGACGACCGAAAACTTCTAGAAAGATATTAAAATGGAATATCGAGTTGAGTCAGTTTGATATTACTTACCTACCGCGAAGGGCTATACAGGGACAAGCGCTAGCAGATTTCATTGCCGAATTCACCGTGACAGACGAATCGAACGACCACAATGTCATACTTCCCGTTCGATGGAAGATGTACACCGATGGGGAATCTAACGACCGTTGTTTAGGGGTTGGCATAGTTCTTATCACTCCTAAGAACCTATAAGTTTGCTATGCTTTGAAGCTCGAATTCACAGCAATGAATAATGAAGCCGAGTATGAAGCATTGATTGCCGGCTTAAGACTTATCAAAGAACTGGGGTAAGATTGGTTGAAATCTTTTGCGACTCACAACTAGTGGTGTACCAAGTGCGGGGAGACTACCAAGCAAAGGGGCAGAGACTTACCCCATATTTGGTCCGAATTCAAAAGCTGCTAGCGAATCTCGAGTATTATGATATTTCACATGTCCCGCATAAGCAAAACGGAGCAGCCGATTCATTGCAAAATTTGCATGCACTGGCGATGCAAAACAGATGGGATTGTTTCCTGTTGAAACCTTACATGTTCCAAGCATAAATATGATGAAGGTAGATTTCATGTTAGAAAAAGTAATCGAGAAGGAGTCATGGATAACCCCATTCAAGCAGTACTTGTTACATGGATTCGTGCCCGAAAGAAGGAGCGAAAGACGACAAGTCATTCGTAAGGCTTCGCGTTATGTAATGCAAGTTGGGGTAATGTATCGGAGGGGATTCTCGATCCCCTTACCCCGGTGCATTGCCCATGATGAGATAAAACAGGACACGAAGGAAGTCCATGAAGGTGAGTGTGGCTGCCATACCGGAGGGCAGACGTTAGTAAAGAAAATCCTCCGCTATGGATACTATTGGCCAACTGTAAATTAAGATGCCGCAGACTATGTGAGAAGATGCGACAAATGTCAGAAATGTGCGAAAACTTGAGAGCTCCGCCTACAGAACTCACACAAATGGTTAGTCCCTGACCATTTGCAATGTGGGGGATCGGTATAGTCGGTTCCTTACCCTATCCAAAGGTGGTGCGAAATACATGATAGTTGTGGCCGATTACTTTACTAAGTGGGCAGAAGCAGAGCCTTTGGCCGCTATCACCACCAAAAAGGTCATTAATTTCGTTGTACGAAATATTATATTCCATTTTAGCCTTCCACGAACCATCATTACAGACAACGGAACTCAGTTTGAGGGCAAAGAGTTCAAGGAATTTTGCCAAAAATACGGTATTGAGAAAAAGTTTGCAGCAGTTGCTCACCCGAAAGCCAATGGACAAGTGGAAGCCGTAAACAAAATAATCAAATCCATATTGAAAAAGCATTTGGAAAAGGCTAGAGGCAAGTGGGTGGCTGAGCTTCCAACAGCGCTTTAGGCTTACAAAACCACCCATAAGTCCACGACCGGCCATACTCCATTCACATTGGCATGTGGCACGGAAGTCGTCATACCCATAGAATATGAAGTTCCATCACATCGGGTAACTTATTATGACCATAAGTCAAATCAAGATCTTTTGCTGGAATCACTGGACTTCATTGATGAAAAGCGCGAAGAAGCTAATTTAAGATTGGCCGCGTACAGGCACCGAGTTGCTCGATATTATAATGAAAAAGTTCGATCGAGAATTTTTGGCGTGGGTGATCTCATTTTGAAACAAGTTTTCCCGGTTCCATCACATATGAGCCCCGCATGGGAAGGTCCATACGTCATTGAACGGAAGCTTGTAGAAGAAACTTTCAAGCTAGCGACCGTTGATGGTGCGACACTGCGTCGATCATGGAATAGCGAGCATTTACGGCATTATTACACTTAGTTCATTTCTTTCATATTTTAGTTCCATTTATTTCCAGCAAGTTTTCATTCCTAGTTTACGGCATGTAATAAGACAATTTAGCTTGTTTGCATTAATAAAGGCTTGAAGCTATCTTCTCTAAGAATTGTCGATGTTTCTGTATATGATAATGCCGTGACAAATAACTAAGAAATACATTATTTTTCCTGATGTACGAACGCGCACTAGCACTCAAAATCTCCAAGTCCCCGGAGTGCGGACTGGAGTACTATGAGTCCCCGGAGTGCGGATCATAGTATAAACGACTCAAAATATCCCAGTCCTCGAAGTGCGGACTGGAGTACTCTGAGTCCCTGGAGTGCGGATCAGAGTATAAACGACTCAAAATCTCCAAGTCCCATAAGTGTGGACTGGAGTACTCTGAATCCCCGGAGTGTGGACCAGAGTATAAACGACTCAAAATCTCCAAGTCCTCGGAGTGTGGACTGGAGTACTCTGTGTCCCCGGAGTGCGGACCAGAGTATAAACGACTTAAAATCTCCAAGTCCCCGGAGTGCGGAATGGAGTACTCTGAGAACCCAGAGTGTGGACCAGAGTATAAACGACTCAAAATCTCCATGTCCCCAGAGTGTGGACTGGAGTACTCTGAGTCCCCGAAGTGCGGACCAGAGTATAAACGACTCAAAATATCCAAGTCCTCGGAGTGTGGATTGGAGTACTCTGAGTCCCCGGAGTGCGAGCCAGAGTATAAATGACTCAAAATCTCCAAGTCCCTGGAGTGCGGACTGGAGTACTCTGAGTCCCCAGAGTGCGGACAAGAGTATAAACGCCTCAAAATCTCCAAGTGCCCAGAGTGCGGACTAGAGTACTCTGAGTCCTCGAAGTGCGGACCAGAGTATAAACGACTAAAAATCTCTAAGTCCGCAGAGTGCGGACCAGAGTATAAATGACTCAAAATCTCTAAGTCCATGGAGTGTAGACTGCAGTACTTTGAGTCCCTAGAGTGCGGACCAGAGTATAAACGACTTAAAATCTCTAAGTCCCCAGGGAGCGCACTATAATACCCTAAGTCTCCAGATCATGGAATAGAGAATGAGCGATATAAATATCCAAGTCCCTGAGGGAGAACTGAACACAAATGACTTGAAGTCGTCGGAACCTTACCGTGTGGACTGGAAAATATTCTAAGTACCCAGAGCGTGGAATAAAGGATGTGCAATTCCCCAAAGCTATCAACTTATTTGAGGATGAACCGAGAAGTTTATGTAACATGCAGTAGCTTAGGTTTTGACCAAGCTTATACAGAAAACCAAACAACGGAAGTCTTATGAAAGGAAAAAGAACTAAGTTTTATTCATTAAACATAAGTTTCTACTACAACTCCTCCGAAGCTTGGAGTTAAAAGTTTATTTACATGAACTACGAAGATAACTAAAATAATTACTTAATCTAAACTAACTCTCGTTGAACGAGAGCAATAACTACTTCTTCGACTTCTTCGACCTTTTTCCAGACGACTCCTCTCCCGTGCGCTTGCCCTTGATAACTTTCTTTGACGGGGAAGTGACAATTGAAGAAGTACGGGGAACTTCCATGGGCTTGGATCCGCCTGGGAGGATGACCTTCAACGGCTTATTCACAGGATCGTCTAGGTCCACAGCTTGAGGCTCGACTTTGATCTCGACCGTCTCTTTCTTCTCCTTCTCAAGCCGCTCCTTCATGCTCAGTTTAGATGTGTTTTCGGAGGCTTTCCTAATTTCAATTTCATAACTCCCATCGATGGGAGACAAAGTCTCGGATTTATCCTCATCAAGCGCTCCGATCACTTGAGCATCTGGACCGGGAGCTTCTCCTGCGTGAGTGGCCTCACTTGTCTTTTCCTTCACCTCCTTGCTGACATCACTCCTCGAAGTGGGCTCAGGATCAGAACGGCCTGCTCAAAATCATGAAAAACAAGCATTAGAATACGATAGCTCCTGATGAAAAACGACGAATCTTGGAATGTTAAAGTGAAAGAGTAATCTACCAGGTTCCAGTTGGCTCTCAGTCTTCAGAGGGGTCTCACCCTCTGGAATAGGAGACAAAATGTGAACGCCAAGGCTGGGGTCCTCCGGATCATAACCGATGTGCTGCTCAAAGGGATCGAGTATTGACCGGCCTGCTGAGTAGGCGCATGAGCTGGAGACTCGATCTCGGATGGACCGGAAATAACCTCTTTCCCTTTCGTTGAGGGGGAGCCTTTGCAGTAAAGAGCTTTTGCCGCTGACAGGTCCGAAGGCTCATTTCCATTAAGAAATTCTTTTATCAAAGCTCCTTGTCAATGTAATGATCCTGACTCGGCCTTCGAAAATCGGCACCCGTACTTCACTTGTACTCGAATGCCGTAGATTCAAACGCCGAATCTGGCTCGCCGGAGCTTATAACACATTAATTATAACAACACAGCAGAAGAAAATGAATATCATATACAACTCCAATGATACAATATCCAAATATACAACAATGATCAATATCAGAGATACAATGAAATGCTACAGCAGAAACACTAATGAACTAGCAGTGGAAACAACTAGAACTTGAAACTCCAGAAGAAACACCAATATCAACAATCTCCACAGATAGCTCAAACCACCATCAAGTTGCACCAAGCTAAGCAAGGTCAGTCATCCTAACCAAAGACTTCAATATCCAAAGTCTTCAAAGAATACCAAAGAGAAAGCTGAAAGCTACCAAATCGATATCTATATCTACTATCTGAAAAACCCAACTCTAGACTGCCAGTGTGGTAAATTTTGGGCACCCAGAGTTTAGGAAGGGAACAATAAACTCCAGATCAGTCATGGGACTGGTATGAGCAAACAAAAATAGTTTATCTTTTAAAACAACAACAAAAGATTTTAAAACATTAAAAACTTTAATGCTTTTTGGAAAATGAAACTGCCATAAGGCCTCCCGCCACACACACAATGCAAGTGCACACTTGGAGGAGATTTTTACTTATGACGGTCAAAAATGCTTGATACACGAAGACCATTTGATATTATTATTAGTGCATAGTGTAGAAACATTTTGAAAGTATAATATCAATATTAGCCAGCATACCATATTTCGTCGTATGCCTACTATAGCTACCATTTAAAAAACAGAAGGTTATACAATTGAAATCGTAAAGGGAGCGTATTGGATGATTGGGTTTCCAACAAATGGTCAGGCAAAGGAACTTCCCACACCGAAATGGAACGCCTCTAGAAGGACGCCCCTAAGAACCTAATCGGATCTCTGCTAAACAAGGCCGACGCTACCTCACGCTTAAGCCTATGAACCTGGAATAGAATCCAGATTGATGTGCACAGACATGCACATCACATTTCCAGATATAAATATATACATGCAAACTAAATTTTCAATTCAAACACAAATATTAGGCATCACAACAAATTTCGGCTTAAAACACATAGGGTTTACTCACCTGTGTATTGATTAAACAGAGGCGCTGGAATTTGAAAACTGGGGAATGCTTTTGGCAACTGAAACTTTGATCTTGTTTTGAATTTGCTGAGTTGCTTGATTTTGAGTTGCCTTTGCTTGAGATTGCTTGCCTGATCTGTTGCTTGTTCCAGGTTGAAGAGAAAATGCTCAAGCCTTTGATTTGATTTTGATTACAGATGAAAAGAATACATGCTGACTTTGATATACATTCGCTTTGATTGTCTCAGGATTTAATAATGCATGTAGGCAGATTGAAGACGAATGCTTGCATGCTTTTGAGTTGATTCCAGATTGAAGAAATGTAGGCTAATGATTTGAAACATGGACTTGCAGGCTTTGGTTCGATTGCTTTCTTCGATTTTCCAGATTTGATTTTAATCTATACTTGGTTTGTATTGCAACTTTCAACTTTGAATCTATTCTGGATCATTAGAACAGCCACTTGATTTTTCATCTTATCTTCCAGGTTTTGATAATCTTGTTTTTCTGTTTTTATTTATTGATCTGAAGCTTTGTTTTGATAAGTTTGAATTTGATATCTGATTTGCTTATTCATTTGTTTTTTCTGGTTTTAGTTTTCTAGGTTTTGTGAAAAAAAAATTGAGAAGGAATGAAACTTGCTTTCTCATTTTGATATTTACTTACATAATTCAATTAAAGAACACACTTTCCACTTGTGCCATTTCCTTACACTTGTGATTTACATATATTAATCTTCTTACAATTGTCATAAGTAAACTAAATTGTGTTTATATATTTTTGTCAATTTGTTTTTAACCCTTTATGCAAATATATTTTCATATATAACATATGTTTTAATTTTAAAATTATTTATGTGTTCTCATATATTTTCATTTGCATAAAATAAAATTCTACCTCACATAGATTTTTACATTTAAACTTAATTTAGTTTAGTACATAAATATATCCATATTTATTTTCCATTCATACATTTATATATTTATTTTTATTTGAACAACTTTTGTTTTTGAAAGAAAATAATGATTTAAAAAATCTTGATTACATACTAACAATAATCATATTTATCTATATGAAAGAATTTATCTTAAAAATAACCTTTTGAAAATGATTACATTAATTCTTAAATTACAGTTTCCAAATATCAATATATTTAAAAATTTAGAAACCAAACTTTTTATTAATTTAAAGCTTTTAATTCTATTTTATCTTCAACCCATTTATTTTTAAATCCAATTTTTATAAATAGTTATTTTTAAATTCCAAATCAATTTCTATTTATAATCCAAAATTTTTATTTATTCTAGAAATTTTCTAATTAATTCATAATTAAATTCACAACTTAATTTCAAAAATTAAATTAATTATCAAATTATCTTAACTAAAATTTTAGGGATGTTACAATCAACCTCCTCGGTACCATGTTCGGCCTTCCTGATTTTTATTAAGGTCTCCCATGCCTCGGCTGAAGATTCGAGATAGCCCTGGCCTAGAAAAGTTAAGTCCCGATGCATGAGAACGCGGGCATTGAATTCTGCAATTAGTGGGTCGAACATGCTTTTGACATCTTCCCTACCTTCTTCTTTAGTCGCCTCAAGTCTGGAGTCGATCTCCGCAGACGCTATCTTTTTGCCCTCTTCACGGGCTTTATTCTTTAGCGCCTCAACTTTAGAAAGCTCATCCTTAAGTTTCTCCTTTAGGAGTCGCGTAGCAACGATCTCGTCGCAATACCATTGCGACTCTTATTGGGCAGCAGTCTTCTCTTCTTTCTCTTTGCGGAGTCGCTCCTCAAGTTCTTTGACTCGGAGGCTGAATGCATCCCTCTCTTTTTGTACCGAGGCTTTCTCCAAAGCTAAGGCCCTACAACATTGAACCGCCTTGTCGATTTCTTTTGTGTGGGTTGATTCCAAACGAGTTACGGCTTCGGCAGTATCTTTGGCGCTCTGTCGGGCGGCTTCAAGCCGAGATTTGTAAGATGTAAGCTCTTCGTCCTGAGCTTTGATAATGTCTTTGTCATGGATAGCCTCAAGCTTCAGGTGATCAATCTCATGCTGGCGCTCTATGGAGACTTCTGACACTTTCTTAGCAAGATGAACGAATGCGTCATGTTGAACTTAGACGTCGTTGGTACCGGCGATAGCGCTTTGCTTGACATGTCTCGGAATAGGATGAATCATCGGGAGAAATTTCAGGCCATCGAAGCAGATTTTTGGGAATTTAGCCTTGAGCTCGTTCAGTCTCTCCGATATTGTTGGATCTATTACGGGAGATTACTCAGAGAACTTCCGAACCATCGCAAGTCACTTTTGCGATTCCCTTCAGTCCAGATTCCAAGAAACTGTTCTCTCTTCAACAATCAGAACAGCTAAAACCTTCTAATCCAAAGAAGAAACTAGTGGTCCACCTCCAACCACAAACATCACACCCAGCCGAGCTTCCAGAAGAAATGGACAAGCTTCACCATCTGCTCGGTCTACTGACCAAAAGAATCACAGAGACTTCTGAACCATCGAAGAACAGGCCACTCTATCGCTTCCGGACTCCACCTCTAGGATACAGCTAAGTCAAGAGACTATCCTGATAGCACACTCAACAACTCCAAGCTGCTATTGCTGCCAAAGAAATTCTTATCCAAAAGTCATCGAATCATAAATCTACACCAGCCACTTCCACAACAGAGCCTTCAACAGACAAATATACCTCAGGAAACTCGATCTCAAACCAAACACACAAAACACTCTGCCAAACTGAGTCTCAAACTCAAATATAGATAGAACTCCTTCCAAAGGTTGCCGAGATACCATTGCTGGCTTCATTACTCCCAACTGATCAAAGCTCAAGAAAATCCACTCACATGAGTGCAACCAAGCTTACAATCCAAAGATAAACTATGATGACCCGCCGTTCTACTACCAGAAAGACGTATCATCATTTAAGAAAGAAAGGGATAGAGATAGAAAAGAATAGAAAAGAAAGAACAACAACATCAAAATCTCACGGCAGAATTGAACAAAATATAATATATCACATAACTATTACATAGTTTACATATATCAGAGTTATACAAAATCAATACACCTGACAGTCTTACATACATCTGTCACTATATACATCAGAGATACAGCATAAATCAACTACACAGCGGAACTAGATAGATAGCTACATACGTCTGGGAACTCCTGCCCCAGGCTCCTCCAGAAATCAAAATCCAAAACTTATCACTTGGCTACTCATAAAAATTTGAGTACCCAAGAGTTTATGAAAAAAAAATATAAACTCCGGGTCAGACATGGGTCTGGTATGAGTAAACGGTTTAAAGTTGTTTAACTTTGAAAATCATTTGAAAATAAAGGTATCACGTAAGACTTCCCACAATAAATACGGGAAAGTTTTTACCTTAATCTAACCAAAATATTTTGTAGGAAATCCAGTGATATTGTAATAGTGTCTAGTGTTTTCAAGTAAAATACAGAAATAGCTGAAATGCTTACATCTCACATTCCAACATAGTTGGGCACAATCAAAACGTACGGCAGTTATTGGAGATTGGATTCCATACAATAGCAGGGCTACTGGGGTACCGTCCGTCACAGTACGTGGCCTAGATCACCGTAACGAGGAGCCACCCTAACTCCTCTGCAACACAAGGCCGGAACCGTTCCTTACTGAACAGTCCCGAACAAGATAACCCCGGCAGTTGCTGCAATCAACCGACCACACAGCCGACATAAAAAGGGACATCTAGACAGGGGTATATCTCGTCCTGCTTGGGCATGACCCACCTAACCTTGCTGCACCTCCCCTGTTTTGGCCATTCCCCGTTAATGAGGCTTGAGGTTGCGATTACCTTTATAGAACATATCCCTTAGAATTCGCAACGTCCGCCTGACGATGTGCTGAAAGAATTCAATCCATACAAGTTCGTTCCGGGTTCGAACGAAACCGAAGGCATTATCTCGTCACACTCATTTTAGAATCATCCTCAAAGTCAACGACGATAACCCTTGCATTCTGAAAACACCATCTCGAGCTCCACTTGAGATTTCAAGACCTATCGTTTAATTTGGATCGATGTGGTTTTCGGATAATCATAAATGACACCCGATCTCGGTCTCATCGAAATCCAAACACCATTTTAAAGGCCAAGTTGTCTAATTAACTTAAACAGTTTAATTCAATGATTGAATTCAAATAACATATATCACAGATAAATCATACACAATAATCATAGATATATCAGAACATATCATAGAAATATCATAGAATATCACCACATAATTGTCACAATCGGATATTCTACATACATAACAATCCAAAGCAATCATCTTTAAATTCTCATCGTAATTAGTTCAATTTTAAATTAATTACTTGAGAATTTATCTCCTAATCCTGTTTAATTGATTATTAATTATCAATTAATTTACTTATTCCATTTCAAATTATTTAATTAATAAATCATTTCTTAGTTATTATTTATGTCTTAATTACTTAATTACTTTATTCACACTACTTAATTAATTACTTTTTAATCATGTTATTTAGCTTTAATTAACCATTCCTTAATCATTAATTAATAACCTTATTTATTAACCGCTAATTACTTAATTAATCATTTATTAATAAGTGTTTAAATTACTTAATTAATTGACTATAACTATTCTTTAATTAACTTAAGTAGTTAATTGCAATTTCATTTATTACTTAAACATCAATTAATCCATCACTAATTACAATTAAAAAGTAATTATTGTTAATTGTTTTCTAAGATAATTAATTAAATACCATTCAATTTAATTAACACTTTAAAGCACTTCTTTAAATTTTGAAATTCAATTAATTTTTAACTTCCAAATTTAAATGTTAATTAAATTTATACTTACTTAAATTAATTACTTAATAATAATTAAGTGTTAAAACATTATTAAGGTATTAACTAAAAATGAAAACTGATATTACATTCCTATCTCAACAGTTAAATCTTTATTAAACTATAGTATTAAAACTTGTAGAAAACAGGTTACTTCGCTTTACCTTAATATACATTACTTCAATTAAGGATAACCCGAGCCTTCCCGCTAAAATTCGAGTACAACTTCGAGTTAACCATCTAAATCACCTGAGTCCTTCCCACTACTTCTTCTTCTCCCCGTTTCTTTTTATGTTCCAGTAAGTTAAGTTATATCTTAAATTAAAACATCAGTAGATACACACGCACTCGATCGAAAGAGCTCGAAGTTAATCATGCAACCACTCGAGTACGACTCGAGACGGAGGACCACTGCGACACAGTCACCAACCACTTCCATGCCGTACACGTGCACGGCGGCGCAGCCCTCCTCCGGCGATCACCAACCTCATCGGCAAGTCACAATCCACCCCCAAGCTCAAAATCTAAGCTCAAATCTCCCACATAAATTCGAATTCGATAATTAGACGTTTGTACGAAAAACTGTAACAAACACCCTCGGTAAATCGCCTCGCCACCGCAACTCCATCCACCGACAGCGCCCAAGCTTTCGCCTACACGACACCATCACGATCAACCACCAATCTCCAGAAACTCAAGCCACTCGATCGTGTTATGAAGATGATCTCGACACAATACAGTAATGGATAAAAACAGGAACTCGAGCCCTAGATTGATCTCGTATCCAAATCTCAAGCAATATAAAAATTTTCTGGTAATTTTATGAAATCACATACGTTTAAATTTGCTTCATCCCAAATTTCAACTTTTATTATTGATTAAATAACAAGAAATTTGCAAAAGTGCAGTTTTGGCTCAAATGCAAACTGCTTTGGAAATACTGAGTTAAAAATCTTCATACAAATTTTAAAAATCATAACTTTTAGTGTTAATTCAAGATATGAACTTGAATTAGCAATTTATGGCATTCGAATTTATTAAAGAATATGTGAATTACCTGTATAACATATTTTAGTGAAGTATTTCCCTCAACATATTTAAATTAGCTTTTAAAAACAAATCTTAATTTAGTTTAAACATTTTGTTAAGTTGAAATAATTACAGATTATCAATGTTGATGAGAATAACTTGAGTTTTGAAGAAGGATAAGTAACTGTAACAACAGAGAGCTCATAACAGAGAAGAACATTATTTATATAAATCCAGATTCATATCAACATATACAATCCATATATTCCACAAATCATCTTACTGTTTTTATGTAAACTTAAGCTTGAAAAATTTAATGTTTACTCACCTTTCAAATTTCTTTTGAACAGAAAGCATTGATGTTATGAAAACCTGTTGCTTTGAAACTGCCTTGAATCTGACTGGGTTCTTTTTTTTTCAGTTTTTGTTTTGAATTAATTTGAGTTTACTTCCCCTTTTCTTTTCTTATGAGCTACTGAACGAACCAAATGAAGATGCATACAAATATATAGAAGACAACAGTTGAATAGGGGAAGGTAATATCTGGTCCGCTCCTTCCTTTATGAACAAATTTTTATAATATTTTGAAATGACAAAATTGTTGGTCGAGAAGATAGCAAGTACATGTTTTGTTTACCAAATATGTTTACATACTTATTTTTTTTTATCTATACACAGATATTTGTGTGCAAATATATAATTTGTAGGCAATACATATCTTGCAAATGAAGCTTTATTTTGTTTTTATCTTTTTATTTTATAAACATATAGTTTCCAGGTTGTAGTTTATACACTTGGCCATGTTTATAAAGATAGTTTGTATAAAAATGTTTGTCTTATTACTTTTAGTTTGAACTTCATACACATGTTTTGTGTCAGGTATTGTTTATACTATGGCTTATGGCTTGCAAATGAAGCTTTATAATGTTTTGTCGTTTTATTTTATACTTTGGCTTTGTATGTAGATATCCTTGTTTGGAAACATTTGTTTTGTCTGGCTTCATGTTATACTTTACATTTGTACTTTAAAATTTCAGTTTATGTTGTATATTAAGATTTGTTTTATTATTTTCTTGCTTGATTCACATGCAAATATTTGTCTTATTTTATTTTATATTCTATACTTACAAAACTTCAACTTATGTTGTATTCCAATTTTTAACAATCACTGTTTAAATTATGTTCATATGATTAACTTATATTTGTATTTATATTGATAGGATTAGATGTTATTTTGAACATTATTTTCTATATATTGCATTTATATATTTATGACAAGAAAAAGTATTTTACTTTAATTATACAAGATAGATTTTACTTTAAATATTCTTAAGAGATTTTATTTTAGATTTCTAAATCAATTTTACTTTTAAAAATACAAATTTATATAACAAATGGCAATTATTTCTAAAAGATTTATTCATTTTAAAATGATCAGTTTACACTTTATTTAATTAGATTAAATATTTATTAAAATAACAGGGCCAAAATCGAGGGTCATTACATTCCTCCCCCCTTAAAAGAATTTCGTCCTCGAAATTTAAAACAAAGATAATTTAAAAGTTGTTATACCAACCATTCAAACATACACACCATTCATACATTAGCAAACAATCAAACAATCTATCCTAACAAACATCATTAGATACCTGGACACAAATCCGGATAGACTTTCCTAAATCTATCCCGAGTTTCCTTGGTGTCATCTCTGGGATCCTCACTCCACTACATTTCACAGCCTACCCTACCTTAATCCTGAGTTGCCTCTCGTCTTGATCAACAATCCGAACTGGATTCCTAACCACATTCACACTTGGCTCGACTCCCAAATCTTCCTGAACTACTGGTTCTACATCTAATGATGGTTCATGAACAAACTTCCTTAAATGGGATATAGAATACATTATGAATTCCAAACATCCGTTCAAGCAATTTAACTCTGTAAGCTACAGCACTAACTCTTTCCAATACCCGAAATGATCCAATATATTACGGAGCAAGTTTTCCCGTCTTCAGAATCTAATAGCTTCTTTAATAGGGAAACATTGACAAAAACGAAATCACCAATCTCCAATTCCAATTATCTCCTTCTCATACCTGTGTACTTTTCTGACGGTCCTAAACAACTCTTATCCTTTCCTGATAAGCACAACTTAGTAGAAGCTTCTTGAATCAAATCCAATCTAGTCCAAGCATAAGATGATTTTCCGACTCTATGTAATAGGATGGGGATCTATACGGTTTTCCATAAAGAGTTTCACAAGTAGTCATCTTAATATTCACTTGGTAACTATTATTATAGGAGAATCCTACCTAAGGAAGATGGTCTTTCCAAGATCCACCAAAATCCAACACACAAGATCGCGGTATAACGTCTAGAATACGGTTCAGTCTCTCCGTCGGTCCGTCTGCCTGAGGATAATAGGCTGTATTCATTCTCAAATTCGTTCCCAAAGATGATTACAGATCCTTCCAAAATTTGCTTGTGAAAATAGGACCACGATCACTTACTATACTGACAGGAACATCATACAATCTGTCTATCTCCCTCAAGAAAATCTCTGCCATAGAAACTGCAGTGCGAGTTGCCTTAAATGCTGTAAAATGGGCACTCTTAGTTATCTGATCCACAATAATCCATATACCATCGTTTCCGTCCTTGGTTCTGGGAAAACCGTTGATGAAATCATCTCCCATTACCATTCTGGAATTTCTAAAGACTGTAACACCGGTTGTCATCTGTTGAACTCCTTAACTTGCCGACAGATAGCACAACTACTGACAAAAGCCGCTACGCCCCTCTGCAGGCCCGGCCATCAGAAAATTCTTCTCATATCTTTATACACCTTAGAGATTCCGGGTTGAATATTTAGTCTGGAGCGATGACACTGAGCTAAGACCTCTTGCCTCTATCCATCCATATTAGGCACAACAAGCAACTATCAATCCTCAAACACCTTGATCGTCCACCCTGAAATCCGAATATCAACTAATCTTAGTTCCAAGAATAGTTCCTTAAAAGAAATATCCTCCATTTGCTTACAAAATTCTGTCCTGGAGAGATGGAACAACTTCCAAAAGAAACAAAACTGCATTTCTACTAAGAGCATCAGCTACAACATTCACTTTTTTCGGGGTATACAGAAAATCCAATCATATGATGCCAGAAACTCGATCTATCGCTACTACCTCAGATTAAGATCCTTTTGAGAGAAAAGATATTTCAATGGTTTGTGATCCATGAATAACTCAAACTTCTCTCCCAAGAGATAGTGTCTCCAAATATTCAAAGAAAAACAATGGCTACAACTCAAGATCGTGCGTAGCGTAGTCCCTTTCATGTGGCTTCACTTGCCGACTCGCATACGCAATTACTCTTCCATTCTACATCAACACTGCTTCCAACCCAACTATACAGGCATCTGTATATACTTAAATTTTCTCTTTCCATCCGAAATAGCAAACTTTGGTTAGCCTCGTCTTCCCCTCTTGAAAAGCTTCTTCCCACTGAGATATCCGTTTGAATTTAGCTCCTTTCCTTACCAACTTGGTCAGAGGTGAAGAAACCTTGGAATAATCCTTGATAGTCAGATAAACCCAGAAAAATGCAAACTTCCGTCGGAGACTTCGGTTGCTTCCATTCTAGTATAGTCTCAACCTTCGTTGGATCTACAGAGATACTTTCACCAGAAACAATGTGCCCCAAAAATTTGACTTCTGATTTCCAAAAATGGCACTTAGATAACTTCGCCTTTAAAACATGCCTCCTCAATGTCTCCAACACTATCCTCAAATGCAGCTTGAGTTCTTCTTCAAACTTAGAATAGACCAAAATATCATCGATGAATACCAAAACAAACTTATTCAATTCTCAATAATCCACATAGAATCTTAGCGATCCATCCGAACTAGTAATAAACACTACCGTAGAATCTCAACAAGAAAAACTGAGCCGAATAAACTCCTTCTCCCAAAGATCCTGAGTCTGCTTAACTAACTCTTCTCTCTCTTTAGGAGCCATTTTCCAACTAAGCTGAATCACTGGCACTGCTTCTGGAATCAAATCAACACGAAACTCCATCTCTCGATGGGAAGGCAAAACTTGACTTCCTTGAATTCATCAGGGAATTCTTGGACCACCTTGACATCTTCAACCTTCTCTTGAGAAGTCTCAACTCCATGTAAAAGACTACTCAAGTGAATTCTAGAATTATCACACGATATTCTGGCAATTCCACCCAAATCAGTTTCCAACGAAACTGTTCCCTAATCACAATCCAAAACAGCTTATATTTTTCGAGCCAATCCATCAAAGAAATGGTTCCACTCAGCTACTTCTGAAATTACCTCAAGAAAAACTACTAAGCCAGAAAATCTCCTTGATAGCACACAAAACACTTCGAACTACACTGCTGACTCAGATGCTCAAAGGCTTCCTATCCAAAACTCTATGAGAAACTCGGACCTCGAATCAAACAAAAACATCCTACTGAACTTAACTACGACACTGAAACAGACATACTCCCTTAACTTATCCCAAAGAAACATCTTTGGAGACATCCATAGTCTCTATGTATCATCACACAGCTACTACATCCTGAGATATCAGGATATCATGACTTGCTTCTGTCCATCCGACAGATCCAAACTCTAGCTCGTCCAAACTTACACTTCAAAGATGAACTCCGAACCTTAACAGGTTTCCTTCAGAGATTGATGACATCCTTACACCGTACAAAGCTTACTCGAGACGGTAATAGGTTTACAGTCTCGACATATACACTTCTAACCTCAACATTCAAAACTTCAACTATTGATAGTCGTGTTACACACACCACCACCCTATCTACCTTTATAACTTATATTGAAAACCCGAATAGGTAACCCAACAAATAGGTAGAAATAAATAAATATATCAAAATCACAAATACGCTCTCTCAAGGAAGAAATCACTCAAGAGCCAAGGTATTCGCTCAACCTAGCGCTCTGATACCAACTGTGACGACCCGCCCTTCTACCACCAGAAAGACTTATCATCATTTAAGAAAGAAAGGGATAGAAAAAGAAAAGAATAGAAAAGAAAGAACAACAACATCAGAATCTCACAGCGAAACGGAACAAAATATAATATATCACATAGTTATTACATAGTTTACATATATCAGAGTTATACAATATCAATACACCTGACAAACATACATACATCTGTCACTATATACATCAGAGATACAGCATAAATCAACTACACAGCGGAACTAGATAGATAACTACATACGTCTGGGAAATCCTGCTCCAAGCTCCTCCAGAAATCAAAATCCAAAACCTATCACTTGGCTACTCATAAAAATTTGAGTACCCAAGAGTTTATGAAAATAAAATATAAACTCCGGATCAGACATGGGTCTGGTATAAGTAAATGGTTAAAGTTGTTTAACTTTGAAAATCATTTGAAAATAAAGGTATCACGTAAAACTTCCCACAAATAAATACGAGTAAGTTTTTACCTTACGCTAACCAAAATATTTTATAGGAAATCCAGTGATATTATAATAGTGTCCAGGGTTTTCAAGTAAAATACAGAAATAGCTGAAATGCTTATATCTCACATTCCAATATAGTTGGGCACAATCAAAACGTACGGCGCTTATTGGAGATTGGATTCCATACAATGGCCGGGCTACTGGGGTACCGCCCGTCACAATACGTGGCCTAGATCACCGTACCGAGGAGCCACCCTAACTCCCCTGCAACACAAGGCCGGAACCATTCCTTACTGAACAGTCCCGAACAAGATAACCCCGACATTTGTTGCAATCAACCGCCCATACAGACGAAATAAAAAGGGACATCTAAATAGAGGTATATCTCGTCCTGCTTGGGCTTGACCCACCTAACCTTGTTGCACCTCCGCTGTTTTGGCCATTCCTGGTTGATGAGGCTTGAGGCTGCGATTACCTTTATAGAACATATCCGTTAGATTGCTCATCGTCCGCCTGACGATGTGTTGAAAGCATTCAATCCATACAAGTTCGGTCCGGGTTCGAACGAAACTGAAGGCATTATCTCATCACACCTATTTTGGAATCACCCTCAATGTCAACGACGATAACCCTTGCATTCTGAAAACACCATCTCGAGCTCCACTTGAGATTTCACAACCCATTGTTTAATTTGGATCGATGTGGTTTTCGAGTAATCATAAATGACACCCGATCCCGGTCTCATCGAAATCCAAACGCCATTTTAAAGGCCAAGTTGTCTAATTAACTTAAACAATTTAATTCAAAGATTGAATTCAAATAACATTTATCATATATAAATCATACACAATAATCATAGATATATCAGAACATATCACAGAAATATCACAAAATATCACCAAATAATTATCATAATCGGATATTCTACATACATAACAATCCAAAGCAATCATCTTTAAATTCTCATTGTAATTAATTCAATTTAAAATTAATTACTTGAGAATTTATCTCTTAATCCTGTTTAATTGATTATTAATTATCAATTAATTTACTTATTCCATTTCAAATTATTTAATTAATAAATCATTTCTTAATTATTATTTATGTCTTAATTACTTAATTACTTAATTACTTTATTCACACTATTTAATTAATTACTTCTTAATCAAGTTATTTAGCTTTAATTAACCATTCCTTAATCATTAATTAATAACCTTATTTATTAACTACTAATTACTTAATTAATCATTTATTAATAAGTAGTTTAAATTACTTAATTAATTGACTATAACTATTCTTTAATTAACTTAAGTAGTTAATTGCAATTTCATTTATTACTTAAACATCAATTAATCCATCACTAATTACAATTAAAAAGTAATTATTCTTAATTGTTTTCTAAGATAATTAATTAATTACCATTCAATTTAATTACACTTTAAAGCCCTTCTTTAAATTATGAAATTCAATTAATTTTTAACTTCCAACTTTAAATGTTAGTTAAATTTATACTTACTTAAATTAATTACTTAATAATAATTAAGTGTTAAAACATTATTAAGGTATTAACTAAAAATGAAAACTGATATTACATTCCTATCTCAACAGTTAAATCTTTATTAAACTATTGTATTAAAACTTGTAGAAAACAGGTTACTTCACTTTACCTTAATATACATTACTGCAATTAAGGATAACCCGAGCCTTCCTGCTAAAAACTCGAGTACAACTTCGAGTTAACCATCTAGATCACCCGAGTCCTTCCCACTACTTCTTCTTCTCCCCGTTTCTTTTTATGTTCCAGTAAGTTAAGTTATATCTTAAATTAAAATATCAGTAGATACACACATACTCGATCGAAAGGGCTCGAAGTTAATCCCATAACCACTCCACACGACTCTAAACGGAGGACCACTACGACACAGTCACCAACCACTTCCATGTCGTACACGTGCACGGCGGCACAACCCTCCTCCAGCGATCACCAACCTCATCGGCAAGTTACAATCCACCCCTAAGCTCGAAATCTAAGCTCAAATCTCCCACATAAATTCGAATTCAAAAATTAGACGTTTGGACAAAAACTGTAACAAACACTCTCGGTAAATCGCCTCGCCACCACCATTCCATCCACTGCAGCGCACAAGCTTTCGCCCACACGACACCATCACGATCAACCACCAACCTCTAGAAACTCAAGCCACTCTATCGCGTTATGAAGTTGATCTCGACACAATACAGACATGGATAGAAACAAGAACTCGAGCACTAGATTGATCTCGTATCCAAATCCAAGCAATATAAAAAATTTCTGGTAATTTTATGAAATCACATACGTTTAAATTTGCTTCATCCCAAATTTCAACTTTATTATTGATTAAATAACAAGAAATTTGCAAAAGTGCAGTTTTGGTTCAAATGCAAACTGCTTTGGAAATACGAAGTTAAAAATCTTCATACAAATTTTAAAAATCATAACTTCTAGTATTAATTCAAGATATGAACTCGAATTAGCAATTTATGGCATTCGAATTTATCAAAGAATATGTGAATTACCTGTATAACATGTTACGGTGAAGTATTTCCCTCAACATATTTAAATCAGCTTTTAAAAAAAATCTTAATTTAGTTTAAACATTTTGTTATGTTGAAATAATTACAGATTATCAATGTTGATGAGAATAACTTGAGTTTTGAACAAGGATAAGTAACTGTAACAACAAAGAGCATATAACAGAGAAGAACATTATTTATATAAATCTAGATTCATATCAACATATACAATCCATATATTCCACAAATCATCTTACTGTTTTTATTTAAACTTAAGCTTGAAAAATTTAATGTTTATTCACCTTTCAAATTTCTTTTGAACAGAAATCATTGATGTTATGAAAACCTGTTGCTTTGAAACTGCCTTGAATCTGACTGAGTTCTTCTTCTTTTTGTTTTTTTTTCTATTTTTGTTTTGATTAATTTGAGTTTACTTCTCCTTTTCTTTTCTTATGAGCTAATTAATGAACCAAACGATGATGCATACAAATATATAGAAGACAACAGTTAAATAGGGGAAGGTAATATCTGGTCAGCTCCTTCCTTTATGAACATATTTTTATGATATTTTGAAATGACAAAATTGTTGGCCGAGAAGATAGCAAGTACATGTTTTGTTTACCAAATATGTTTACATACTTATTATGTTTTATCTGTACATAGATATCTGTATGCAAATATATAATTTGCAGGCAATACTTGGCTTGCAAATGAAGCTTTATTTTGTTTTTATCTTTTTAATTTATAAACATATAGTTTCCAAGTTGTAGTTTATACACTAGGCCTAGTTTATAAAGATAGTTTGTATAAAAATGTTTGTCTTATTACTTTTAGTTTGAATTTCATACACATGTTTTGTGTCAGGTATTGTTTATATTATGGCTTATGGCTTGCAAATGAAGCTTTATTATGTTTTATCTTTTTATTTTATACGTTGGCTTTGTATGAAGATATCCTTGTTTGGAAACATTTGTTTTGTCTGGCTTCATGTTATACTTTACATTTGTACTTTAAAATTTTAGTTTATGTTGTATATTAATATTTGTTTTATTATTTTCTTGCTTGATTCATATGCAAATGTTTGTCTTATTTTATTTTATATTCTGTACTTACAAAACTTCAACTTATGTTGTATTCCAATTTTTAACAATCACTATTTAAATTATGTTCATATAATTAACTTATATTTGTATTTATGTTGATAGGATTAGATGTTATTTTGAGCATTATTTTCTATATATTGCATTTATATATTTATGACAAGAAAAAGTATTTTACTCTAATTATGCAAGATAGATTTTACTTTAAATATTCTTAAGAGATTTTATTTTAGATTTCTAAATCAATTTTACTTTTAAAAATACAAATTTATAACAAATGGTAATTATTTCTAAAATATTTATTCATTTTAAAATGATCAGTTTACACTTTATTTAATTAGATTAAATATTTATTAAAATAACAGGGCCAAATTCCAGGGTCGTTACATAAACTCTGAACCTTGAAAAGATTTCCTTCAGAGATCGGTGAAATCCTTCGCACCAAACTGCAAAACTACTCAAGATGCCCAGTACTGCTCTAGCGGATTCACTTCCAACCTCAAACACTCTGACTCTAACCATTGGTAATTGTGTTACACACACCACTACCCTATCCGCCTTTAGAACTTACATTGGAAAAACTAAACAGGTAACCCAATCAAATAGGTAGAAATAAATATATAAACATATATATATATATATATTCAAAATTTCAAACACGCTCTCTCAAGACAGACACCACTCCAGAGTCTAGGTATTCACTCAACCTAGCGCTCTGATACCACAATGTAATGACCCGCCTTTCATTCCATAGAAAGACACATCATTAAGAAGAAAGAAAGGGATAGAAAAGAGGAAAGATAGAAAAGAAAAAAAACAAACAACATCATAATCTCACAGCGGAACGAATAAATTATATTATATCACATAAAATATTACATAGTATCATATACATCAGAGTTATACAGCTAGTACAACACAAACTAGACAGTTATAAACACCTGTCTAGTTATTACAATTCCAGTACATCAGAGAAAACAGATACAACTCAAACACAGCGGAACCACTAAATATATCTACATGCTAAAGCCTCCCGCTCCATATGTCCTCCAGAACTCGTCAAAGCAATCCTGAATCACTTGACTACTCATACATAATATGAGTACCCAAGAGTTTAATAAAACAGAAAATAAACACTCGGGTCAGACAAGGGTCTGGTGTGAGTAAACGGGTTTAAAATTGCTTAACTTCCTAAAACCTTTGAAAAGAAAAGGTATCACGTAAAACTTCCCACACATAAACATGGAAAAGTTTTTACCTTACACTAACCAAAACATTTGATAGGAAATCCAGTGATATTATAATAGTGTCTAGGGTTTTCAAGTAAATAAGAAATAGCTGAAATTGTTACATCCATTAAATTCCAGCTACTAGCCACAAAAGTGGGTAATACAATCAAAACCGTAGGGTCTCGTAGAAAGAATGGGTTTCCATCAATGGCAGGCCTACTGGGGTACCACCCATCACAGTACGTGGCCTAGATCACCGTCCCGAGGAGCCACCCTAACTCCCCTGCAACACAAGACCGGAACCATCCCTTACTAGACAGTCCCGAACAAGACACCTCGCAGATTGGATGTCGCCAACTGCCACACAACAGAAATAAGAGGGACCTCTAGACAGGGGTAAATCTCGTCCTACTTGGGAACCACTTAGCCTTGCCGAACCTCCCATGTTTTAGCCATTTCCGGTTGATGAGGCTTGAGGCTACGATTACCTTAATAGGACACATCAATCTTAGAATGCTCATCGTCCACCTGACGATGTTCTGAAAGCATTCAATCCATACAAGTTCGTTCCGGGTTCGAACGAAACCGAAGGCATTATCTCGTTACACTCATTTTAGAATCACCCTCAGAGTTAACGACGATAACCCTTGCACTCTGAATCACCATCTCGAACCTGAAAGTACTACCCCCGTTAAACTCATATTGGAATTACCCTCAGAGTATTAACACGAATATCCTTACACCTCGAGCTTCACTCTTCACTTGAGATTCACGACCTAACGTTTAATTTGGATCGATGTGGTTTTCGGAATTCAAAAATTGGAAATCTGATCCCGGTCTCATCGAAATCCAAACGCCATCTTAACTTTCAAGTGAGTTTAGTTTGAACAATTAATTCAATTCATTATTAACTATTACACACAGATAGATAATCCACATATCACAATAGATAATCACATTCTCATTATAAACAGATAATCTGTGTTATCATAATCACAACCAGATAATCATCACAAATAGATAATCCATATTATCATACTTTAACTAAGCATCCATATCATATAGATACTACTCATCTCATTACTGAGATCACAACCATTCATAGAAATATCAATATCATCCATAAGCAATGATTTATTAACCATCATCTGTAATTAATTTAAAATGAATTAAATTAATTACTTCTATCTCTAATTAATTTAAAATAAATTAAATTATTTATCACATCTATAAATCCTGCTTACTATCCATTAATTAATTAACCTAGTTAATTAATCATTCTCTAAGTATTCAACTTGATTAAACACCTTTGATTAATCATTATCTAATTATAATAAGTAATTAGTCTTTAACTAATTTTACAAATCAATTAACCTTAATCGTAAGTAATTAATCTTTAATTACTTCATTTATTAATTAACTATAATTAATTATATTTATCCTTAATTAATTATATTAATTAATCACTTAATTATTAATTATTACTTAATTAAACAATTCTTAATCACGTCATTAATTACATTAATTAATGATCTCTAATCTATATTTAAATCAATTACTTAATTTAAAATTAATTACATTTAGTAATTAATCTAGAATTAAAAATACAATTATTAATCACCCTTGATTAATATTCAATCAAGTAATTAACTACCATTAGTTATTCATTAACAAATTAATTATCCCATAATTAATTATCTTCATTAATTAATCCCTTGATTAATTATAAAAGTAATTACCCAAATTACTTTATTAAATATCATCTTCACTAATTACATTCCAATAATTATCATTTATTACCTCTTTGAGTAATCATGTTCCATTAATTACATTAAGTAATTACTCTTATTAAACCATCAAATGATTTCTTAAATAAATTAAACTAAATTAGTTAACTTAAACAAATCACATTATCAAAATTAATTACAATAAGTAATTAATATCTTAATTACTTTTATCAAGTAATTATACTTAACAATTTACAATTGATTATCTTCAATTAATCAATCTAATTAATCATCAAAATTAATCACATTAATTAATTACTTAATTATCCTTAGGTAATTATCATTATTAATTAACAACATTTTCTTTAATTACTTCCTTAAGAAATTTATCTTAGATTAATTAGCATTAATCATCTCTAATTAAATTATTCTAACTCATTATTTAATATCAAATAAATAAGTGAATTCTTTATTATCTTAATTATTTCTAAAATAATTCATTTACTTTATTAACATTCAAATGTATTTAAAACAATACATTTCTAAATTAAATTCAAACCTATTTTAAAATTTTAAGATTTTAAAATATTTAACTATTTAAAACATTTATCCAAATTTAAATAAATTTATAATCCTTAAAATAAAAGTGAAGAACAATCATTACTTATATAAGATACTTATATAAGAAATGTTTAAGACTAAAGCACTTAATTTTATTAAAGAAATCAAGCCTTTAAAATGATTTGATTATCTTAACTTTCAAGTTTAAAGTTAAACACTTCATAACTTTAATTCAAATATTAAAGAAAGGAATTTTGCCAAGTTTAAACTTATTTGAAAAACTGACTCATTTTTAAATTCTACTTTAAAACATTTGAACTTGTTCAATATTTTAAATTTGCAAAATGATCTAAAATAAAATTCTAGATTCATAGTAAATTTGAAAACCATATTGAAATTTGATTTTTAAACTTGATTCAAAAACTTAATTCAAACCTTTCTTAAATTTAAAATCTTTATTTTTAAAACTTTGAATTCAAAAGTTCACTTAAATACAAATTTAAACCTTGCATTTAAAAAAAAGTTTAAATCCTGCTTATAAAATTTGAATTTCATTCAATTTTTTTTTAAAAAAACAGCATACTGTCAGGTTTGTAAACCTGAACAAATACTACCAGAGACCACCAAATAATGCTTCGAGTCCACACATAAAATACTTCGGGACAAAAACACTAATACCCGAGTAAAACTTCGAGTCTTCTCCCTGCACATACCCACATAGTTCATCAGAACCAAGTATGCACGGTGCATATGCACCAGCGCTCCGGCCATCTACAGCCACCCTACCACTCTTCACCATGATGCCGACCATCATCCCACATGATCACGTCCTCCATAAATCCACTGCAGCTCGAAATCAAAATTCGAGATAGGCAAGCCAAACCTGGAACATCCCTGCATCCAAAATTCCCAAACCTATCAACCATCGCGACGACCCATCTCCGACCATCATATCACCTACGACTCCGGCCAACAGTTCATCTACATCCCCTTTTCAAAATCCCAAAATCTTGCATCACTCGATGCAACAGAGGAATCAAAAATCTACAAAACCCCTACCTTCAGAAACTAGGGTTAGAACCTGTAATGAGCCACCACTGACGCCACCATCCTCTGACAATCCATTTGATAATTTTCCTCCACTTTCCAATCAATCCTCCACCTCCAAGAAGAATCACAACATCCCACAATCACTAGATCACCAGATAAAACCCAAATCCCCTATTTTGTTCCACCTAGAAATGCACACTCAACAGTTAGGTAACGACCCAGAATTTATGTCATTTGAAATTCAGATATTTAATTGATTTTAAATATCAACAAGTAAAATTTATAAGTCGAATAAATTATTTTTCGAATATCTGGATTTAATTGGATAATTAAATCGATAATTTAATATTTGAAACTACAGAAAATAATTGGAAATTGGGTTTAATGTGATTAAAAATGATTTATAAAGTTATAATAAATCATATTAGAGTTAGAACAATGTTTGTGAACTTTTAAAATTGAATTAAAAGTTAATTTGTGAAAACTAAATATTTTAATATTTAATCGACTAGTGAAAATAGTCATTTTTCAAACAATCTTGGATTTCGACGAAACTAGTTTCATCGGATCCGTAATGTCAAACTATTGTATGGTTTCAAATTTCGTGTCAATCGGATTTACCGTTTGCCCATGGCAAGCAAAAATGCATAGAAATTTTGTTTAATCGATTTAATTTAAATTTGATCGTTTATTTCCGTAACTCGCACAGATGATCTAATTGGCTCTCGATACATATTCCATTGTGTCCGGAACGCGGGGTAAACCTAGAAACGCCAGCCGGCACGCTTCGTTTGGAGTTCGAAATTATTTGGGTGAATAGCGTTTTCGTCAATTTTCATATAAAGACGTTAAAATTCATTTTTTTTGCAAACAAAAACAGAAACTAGGGTTTCTGCGCACGGCCGCCATTTTCAATTCCATGGTCAGATTTGATCTCGTTCTTCCACTAATTTCTTCAAATCCATCGATAATTTTCACAAACCCTCAACTACAATATTGTTAAGCTTGTCGAGAGCTACGTATCCAACGACTATGATCAAGTATTACTTGATAGATCAATGGCAATTCTCAACAAAGGCCGACCGTTCATTCACGTTTTTCAAGGCCCATAGGTGGCCGAGATGCACGTGGTTCCAGGCGAGAGTGGAGGCTAGTGCGAGCTTTGCAACGGCGGTCTCTGATCAACTCCTCGACGTCGTATGGTGGAGCGGCTATTAACCCTAAGTGGCGACGTTCATGGGTTTAGGCGTGCGTTTCTTTTACTGGGAAGGAGAAGTAGGAGGGCGCGGCCTGGATCAAAGCAAGGCCGATCTAACGGCCCTGATTCATGGGTATCAAAAATATAAAATAAAATTGTAAATTAATTATATTATAATGTGTACAAACTTTAAAAATGCGTAACTTGTTCATACGAGGTCATATTTTGACGAAACGAATTGCGTTGCTTCGTATGGACGAGCACTACGCATTGGAGCTGGTTTGGAGTCGTTTGGAGCTAGTGAAAATTTCGTGCAAAATTAAACGCACGTTTAATTTTATTCGAAACAAACGCTACAACTGTTATCGGAAACTCAAGGTGAGAACTTCTCACTCAATCGAATTGTTTCGATTTAAATTTTAAATAGTTAGATTTAAAATTGCTTGATTGTGGGATGATAGTTATTATCTGTTGTATTGAAATAGACCCTATACGCCGTATATTAAGCGGATGTTATTTATTAAAAACATATACCGCGATAATTCCAATTTGATATGGAATTGGTATTATATATGTACTTGTAATTGATTTCCCACGTTATATAGCGGATGAGACCCTATTGCACCGCATAATAGCGGATAATATTTTATAAATCCCATATACCGCGATATTCCATCTTGAAGCGGAATTGATATTGTGCTAACATCTTTAGATGCATGGAAACAGGTTGGAGGGATCCAAATGGATTCCTCAAACATTTGAATTTGTTTCAATGTTGTGTGTTGATCTATTTATTGATCTATTTATAATCTGCGTGATTATCTTTGTGATTGAAATCGTTAAAGGCTAAATTTTAGCCGAATATATTTTTGGTATCGTTAGATGCCAAAAATAAATAAAATTGGATTTTTGAAAATTTAAGTTGATAATTCATAATAAAATTTAATTTTGGAAATTGATTCATTTGAAATAAATAAACGTTGAAATTTTTATGTTATAAAAATTATGATTTTTGTGAAATATAGCCAAAATGTGAATTTTGAAATAAGCAGTTGATTAATTTATAAAAGGGTTTAAATTGGGATTTTTAAATTATTATAAATGATTTATATAAAAGATTTATAAAATTGATATTTATAAATTAAAATGTTGGGATTATAAAAGGAGTTTTTATAAGTGTTAAAATGAAGTATAAATGGATTTCATAAGTGCAAGAAATCAATAGATTTATAAATTTTGAAGTTATAAAATGAATAGATTTTTTTGTAAAATAAAAGATTTATAAGTAATTAACTTATAAATTGGATTTTGGCGTGTAAATGGAATATGGATAGAATTTGTTAATAAAGCAATTTTATAAGTGAAGTTGTTATAAAATATAAACGAAATTTATAAACGCTGTTTTATAAATCCGAAATTGACTTATTTTAATAAGTTTAATTATTATAGCTTATTAGAGGATATATATCCACGATTTTGGGACAGTGGATAATCCTTTAAATAAAATATGTAGAAATGATGAATTTGGTAAATGAAATATATTCACGATTTTGGACGGTGAATAATATATTAAAGAAATGTTTTAGGAAAGTGATATTTTAAATAGAATTTAAAATAATTTAAAGATGTTTTAAAATGTATTAAGTGTCGAAAACATAGATTTCAACATTCATTGTTGAAATAGACGTTTTCGAGAAATAGAAGGAAATGGTGGACTATAACACTGTTGTTATAGTAAATGATTTCCGAAAGAAAAAGTTTTGTATAATATTTCGGTTTATATATCTATCTTAATTTCGAATCCCTATACTAGTGATTTTGGGTTGTCGTAACGATTTTTACGCAACATTAGTTTTGACTCAAATAAATGTGTTTAAGAGAATGTTTTCCTTAAAGAATAAAATATATACTTAATTGTTACTTAAGTATATTGATTTCCAAATATTGAAAATAAATAGATTGGTGAATTACTTATTATTGAATAAGTATGGAAATGTTTTCCAATATGAAACGAATGTTTTGAGATTATATCTTTTAAAGATAAATTGAAAGTGAATAATTGAAATCGATTTGAAAAATCGTATAAAAAATGAATATTTGGGAATGTAAATTCATAATGGAAATTTATAAGGGAAACTTGTTTTAAAAAATAAACATTGATTTATTTTTAAAAGTGTGGAAATAAATTTACGGATTTGGAACGTAAATTTAATAAATCGGTAAGGATTTATTTAATTGGTTTAAATGAACCATTTTGAAATGAAAGTTGTAAAGGTGAAAAGTGATTTGAAATCTGTTTTCAAATGGTTGAAGTATGGAAATTATATCTTATAAAGATATTTTTTAAAAATAAATAATTTGGGAAATTATTTGAAATCGGATGATGTTGTGAATATTGATTGATAGTTAAATAACCGACTATAAATATTGACCCTTAAATGGCTATTTGTTATGAATTGGTTGAAATTGAATGCTACACTTATTCTTAAATTATTGCGCTCGTTATTCCGATTACCCATTCCGAATAGTGATACGACGTAATGGATAGCATTGAAGACCGGTGTTGAAGACCGGGTATTTGTGAAAACGATAGGATGACCTCTGCACCGTTAGCTACGGTATGGAGATTTCCTTTGTGATGGGAAATTCGATCGGGATTGTGAATACCTGGATTGCAAGGGATTCTTTTGAAGTGCCTTCGGTTCTGTTCGAACCCGGGAAAGACTTGTATGGTTACGTGTCTGACATTACATTTTGAGATATAAAGTAGATTTATTTCAAATACATTTCTGTTGGTGGAGAGTATTTATTCTCTTAGCTTAACACCCTTCTCTGAGACGTACGAGCTCAGAGGTTTTGTAGTTGAAGGTTACCAGCGATATACTCCCAATTTGGTAATGTGGCATGCTGAGTGTTGCTATGTGATGATTATTTATTGATCATTTGTTGATCAAAGCGTGGCTTTGTGAAAAAGCGTAGCTTTGTGGACGAGACTTCATCGACCTCACACCCCGGAAATGGTCAAAACAGGAATATGCGGCAAGGTTATGAGGGTCGCTCCCTTTAGGGTATGTCATTTCCTTCTGGAAGGGTGGTGTCAGGTATGGAGCCCTGATGCTTAACCTATGTGGTTGCTCCAATCTCATTTTTCTGTGTGGTTGTTGCTTGGTGGTCGAGGGCCCTCGGATAAAGGTCCCAAAGGACCGGGTGGTGGCATAGTCGTGTAGTACTTACCTAGTTACAAAGGTAACCCGGCCTTGTGTTGGCAGAGAGCTGGTTAAGTTCTTGGGACGTCCCGCCAGAGGCGATCCCATGTGGCAGTAGGAAGTTCCTTAGCCTGACCATTTGTTGGAAATCCAAAGAAACAATACGAGCCTTCCACGATTGCAATTGCATAACCTGCCTCCTCAGGAGGTAGCTATAGTAGGCATAATATAATGGTACCTATGCTGGCTAAGATTTATATTATACTTTCGAAATGTTTTCATCACTATGCATTAATAATAATATCAAAAATGATTTATTTTGCGTAGTAAGCATCTTCGACTACCATAAGGAGAAATCTCCTCCAATTTTGCGTTTGCATTGTGTGTGTGCAGGGAGGCCTTATGGTAGTTTCATTTTCCAAAAGCATTGCGGATATTTTTCACTTCCCTTGTTGTTGTTGTTTTAAAAGATAAATAAATGTTTTGAGTTCTCACACCAGTCCCATGACTGGCCTGAAGTTTATTGTTCTCTTCCTAAACTCTGGATGCCAATAATTTTCCACACGGGCAGTCTAGAGTCAGGTTATCAGGTCATTCTGGATTTAGGAGTGCTTTGGAGCTCAAGTGGCGAGCTGGATGGCGAGACGTACCACTTGTATATGATATTATCTTTTCCGCTGCATAATTCACTTGTAAGGACATGTTTGTATAACTGTCCATTGTTTGTTGTATTGTATATTGTTGTTGTACACTCTGATGATAATGTAACGTCATAACTGATATAGTTCTTTGATTTAAAGGTTATTCATTTATCTATTATATGATGTTCCGTTGCGATATGTGAGATTCTGATATTGTTTTCTGTTGTTTCTTCTTTCTTTCTTCATGTCTTCTTTTATCTTTTTCTTCTACCTCTTCTTTTTAACCCTAACAATTCGGTTTTCCAGCATTCGATTATGCGACATTTGATACAGTGGACGTAAGAATGCCGACCTTCGGATCCCGACAAAACCGCTCTGTTACATTTGGTATCAGTGCATATGGTTAAATGACTACCTTGGCTCTGTTGGGGACTACTCATTAGAGATAGAGTCAGCAGTACTCTAGATTGAATTTGAGTGTAATAATAGATATGAGCGCGTATTTGTTAGTGAATATGAAATTGCTTTGTATTGTGTTGACTTATCAGTTGATTGTTTATAGATTCTGGTCGGTGCAACCTAGCTAACTGTATCAATTGGGGTTTCTAAACTCTTAAACGAGATAAACCGACATAGTATTGTTTTAAATTGGGTAAATGAAATAATTTTACCTTGATTATATTTTATATATATAAAGGAATAATTTTTTAGAATTATCAAAGTGTATGTAAAATTGAATTGTTTTATTGTTGAAAATGTAAGAAATTATATAAGTGAATTAAAGTTGTTCGAATAATTTGAATAAAAAACAACAATTGTGAAAGAATAAATTATATAAGAGAAACAATTGTATAAGTATAGAATTATAATTGAAATGATTTACAATTGTGGAATAATCTTGTATAAGTAAAGTGAAATAGTAAAATTATATAAGCAAGATTTATAAATGTGATTTATAAAGAAAAGAAAATTTTGAAAAAATTTAAAGCATTGGATTCACTACTGTTGCTGGGGAATAATGAGGGTGATGACTGCAGCATCATCAGTATCATTTTCATGTTTCTGTGTGATGGATTTGCTACCATAGTAAATTGAAATTGAATTTTGTTGTGATAAACAAATTTGA
The DNA here is from genome assembly GCA_030765085.1 of Allium cepa. Classification (NCBI taxonomy): domain Eukaryota; kingdom Viridiplantae; phylum Streptophyta; class Magnoliopsida; order Asparagales; family Amaryllidaceae; genus Allium; species Allium cepa. Next base: position 35,375,205 of record CM060929.1, read on the forward strand.
AATTAAAATCCAAGTTGATATTGATGAATATAAGTTATCAAATTTTGAACTTATAATATGAAATAAAGATTCAACTTTGGTAAAGTTGAAATAAATTTGAGTTGGCATAATAAAATATATGATGTGAAATTTAACTAAAGGAAGTTAATGAAATTAAATCAGATTTGGAAGTTGAATAATAAGCTGTATAACTTATAAAATGTGGATATGTAAGTAAAGCTAATCATTAAAATGGTTAAACAACTTTGTTAAGAAAAACGAAGTATGAATCTGAATAAGTGATAAAATTGACTTTGGTAAAAGTTAAATAGAATTTACTTTGGAGTTAGAATTTGAATTGGATTTTAACTGGATTAGATATGTTGTTGAAATGGAAATTTAAGTTAAGTTAAATAAATGATGTTTAAAAGGAATATAACTTAAGTGATGCTGAATGAAGTTGATTTTGGTATCAAAGTAAAATAATGAAGTGAATTAAATGGATGTGAATTTGAGTTATATAAAGGAGATTCAACTTTATTTGTAAAATAAATTAGTAATTGAACTAATGAACTGATTTAGAATAATGGATGTAAGTGTTAATTCATTTAAGGCTAATTGAATGTTAAACCAAATTGAAGGTAAACAAAGTGGATATGAATGTTGAATGTAAAATAAGATAATTCGGTTGTATTGGATATACATTGGTTGTTAGATTATTGTTAATTGATTGAATAGAAATTCATATGCGATTGAATGAATAAAATTGAAAGCTAAAGCAATTGAATTCAAATTGGAAGTTAAGTAAGTTTAATTGAATAGAAATTGATTTGAATTGAAAGTGGACCAAACTGAATGTAAATTAGTGAATGTAAACTAATTGAAAATGAATAATTGAATGTCGTTGTATGTAAATTGGTTTTGAACAATTACAAGTAATGTTGAAATCATATAAGTTGTTTATAAACCTTGTTTATTATGCATTTCTTTTAATATGCATGTGTTGTAGTTGTTTAAAAGAGTAAAATGTTAATAACTTTTTATATATGTCACTTGCGTGTTTATATTTAGTAAGTACATGTACCGGGACTAATGGTAGGTTGGTTATGGTTGCGCAAAACGCTATATAAATAAGTGCTTTGCTTAAAAATGCTAAAAAGGTACGCCTATGCAATAAAAATAGGAAATATGAACCGTTTTTATGTTTTTCGACCGTGTGGTTCGATGTATATATATTTATGTTTATTGTGATATTGTAAAAGATCCTCCGTACAAAAGAGGTTATGGCGAAATTTTCTGAAAATTTAAGGCGTCAGAAAATTTTCAGGAAATTTAGGAATTTTTTTTTTGAAAACTAAGTTTTGATTTGAAGTTAAAGGTTAAACAATATAGTTGGTTTTGAAAAGATAACTATATATGGATTTGAAAACTTAGTAAATATTTTGTAAGAAGTTTAACTATTGAATTTTTGAAAAAGTTAAATGCTTAAGAGATTTGTAATGTAACGACCCCGAATTTTTAGTAATTAAAATTTGAATATTTAATTAATTTTATATATTAAAAAGTGAATTTATGAGTCGAATAAATTTTAATTCGAATAATTGGATTTAATTGGATAATTAAATCGATAATTTAATATGTTAAATTATGGAAATAATTGAAAATCGGGTTAAATATGATTGAAAATGATTTGGGAAATTTTATTTTATCATGTTGGAGTTAGAACAATATTTTAGAACTTTTAAAATCGAATTAAAAGTTTATTTGTGAAAATTGAATATTTTAATATTTAATCGACTAGCGAAAATAGTCAATTTTTGAACAGTCTCAGAATTGGACGAGACCAGTTCCATTGGATCCGTAATAGTTAGTTATTACCGGATTTCAATTTTCATGTCAATCGGAGTTATCATTTGATCATGGCAGCTCGAAACGCATCGAATTATTTTTAATATTAATTTGGCGAGTTAAAATAGCCATTTTTAAAAAAGTCTCGGATTTCGATGAAACTAGTTTCATCGGATCCGTAATGTGATATTATTGTAAGGTTTAAAATTTCGTGTCAATCGGATTTACCATTTGTCCGGTACAAATTAAAACGTCTAGAAAATCGTTTAAATCGGTTTAATTTAAATTGAACGTTTATAGCCATAACTCGCACAGATGTCCGAATTAGCTTTCGAAACCTGTTCCATTGTGTCCAGAACGCGGGGTAAACCCTAAAAACGCTGGTTACGGTGCGTAAATCGGAGTTTGGAAATCCCGGATGAATAGTGTTCAATAATTTCCTATAAGTAAGTATGGAAATGTTTTCCAATATAAAGTGAATATTTTGAGAATTTATCTTTTTGAAGATAAATTGAAGTGAATAATTGAAGTCGTATATTCATAGATATTTTGGAATATAAATTCACTATGGAATTTATAAAAGGAAGTGGAATTCTTTTAAAATTAAATATTGATTTATTTTTGACATATTGAAATTATATATCTTGTAAAGATATTTTGGAAAATAAATAATTTGGAAAATTATTTGGAATCTGGTGATGTGTGCATATCCATTGATAGTTCAATAACCGACTATAAATATTTACCTTTGAAAGGTATTTGTTGGGATTTGTTGAAGTTGAATGCTACACTTATTTTTAAATTATTGCGCTCGTTATTCGGATTACCCATTCCGAATAGTGATACGACGTAATGGATAGCATTGAAGATCGGTGTTGAAGACCCGGTATTTGCAAGAACGATAAGATAACCTATCGATTGTCTCTACACTGGGTAGCTCCTGGTATAGAGATTCCCTAAGTGATGGGAAATCCGATCAGGATTGTGAATATACGGATTGCAAGGACTTCTTTGTAAGTGCCTTCGGTTCTGTTCGAGCCCGGAACAGACTTGTATGGATTGTATGCCTGACGTTACAGATTGAGATATAAAGCAGATTTCTTTCAAATATATTTCTGTTGGTGGCGGAGAATTTATTCTTTTAGCTTAATACCCTTCTCTGAGACGTACGAGCTCAGAGGTTATATAGTTGAATGTTATCGGCGATATATTCCCAATTTGGTAATGTGACATGCTGAGTGTTGCTGTGAAATGATCATTGTGTTGATTATTTGTGATAGGATCATTTTTTTGATCGTCTATCCTGGTGATCATTTCTATGATCATTTGTTGACCCAAAGCATGGCTTTTGTATAAAGTATGTTTTTGTGGACGTGACTTCGTCGAGCCTCACACCTCGGGAATGGTCAAAACTGGAAAGATGCAGCAAGGTTATGAGGGGTAGCGCCCTTTAGGATATGTGCATTTCCTTCTGGAAAAGGGTGGTATCATGGTATGGAGCCCAGATATTTACTCATGTTGAAAACACTTTATGATTGTGTGAATTGATTACGAGCGCTCGGTGAAAGGTCCCAAAGGACCGGGGGATGGCATATTCGGTCAGTTGTTACTCAGTTAGGGGTAACCCGACCTTGTGTTGGTAGAGATCCGGTTTGGTTCTCGGGGATGTCCTTCCAGAGGCATTCTCATGTGGCAATGGGAAGTTCCTTGGCCTGATCATTCGTTGGAAATCCAAAGAAACAATACGATCTTGTACGGTATTAGTTGTAGAACCTATCATTCACTTATGGTGGCGCCCCACTGTTTGGATGGTAGCTATAGTAGGCATAGTTCGGAATGTCTATGCTGGCTAAGATTTATATTCTACTCTCGAAATGAATTTTTCGCTACACTATGCACTAGTAATAATATCAAATGTTCTTTTTAATACGTATCAAGCATCTTTGACTATCATAAGGAGAAATCTCCTCCGATTCTGCGTTTGCATTGTGTGTGTGCGCGGTAGGCCTTATGGTAGTCTCATTTTTAGAAGCATTGCGAATTGACTTTAAAAATATTCATCTATTTTGTTTTCAAAGATAAATAAACTGTTTTGAGTTCTCACACCAGTCACATGACTGACTCGGAGTTTATTGTTTTCCTTCCTAAACTCTGGGTGCCCACCAATTTCCACACGGGCAGTTAAGAGTTAGGTTTATCAGGATATTCTGGATATTCTGGAGTTGCTGGAGGCAAGATGGATGACATGGCGTATTACTAGTATATAGTATTTCTTTTCCGCTGTTTGTTGTTGTTTGTTGTTGTACACTCTGATGATATGATGTAATGAAATGTAATGTATAAAATGTAATAACTGATATAGTTCTTGTTTAAAGATTATTCATTTATTATTATATGTTGTTCCGCTGCGATTGTGAGATTCTGTTATTGTTCTGTTTTTCTTTTGTTCCGTTCTATTTTCTATTGTCTATTCTCTCTATTTTCTACCTTCTTATCTCTTCTTCTTCTCTTTCCTTTTCTTAAAACCCTAAGTGTTCGGTTTTTCGGCAACCGATTACTCGGCAGTTGATACAGTGAACGTATTGATGTCAGTTTTCGGAAGACGAAGAATCGGGTCCTTACATTTGGTATCAGAGCATATGGTTAAGCGACAACCATGGTTCTGTTGGGTATTACTCATTAGAGATAGAGTCAGTAGTGCTCTAGAATGAGTTTGAGTGTAATAATAGCTATGAGAGCGTATTTGTTAGTGAATATAAAATTGTTTTATTTTGTGATGATTGGTTTATTGAGTGGCATATGAACTTTCGTCAGCGCGGTCTGCTAAACTATGCCGAAGGGGTTTCTAAACACTTGTACAGAACAATTCGGCACAATATTGTTTTAAGTTGGGTAAATGAAATAATTTTACCTTGATTATATTTTATATATAAGGGAATAATTTTTCAGAATTACTAAAGTGTATATAAGTAGATTGTTTGGTTGTTTGAATAATATAAATTAAAGAATGATTGTATAAGCAAAAGAATTATAAGAATTGAATTATAATTAAAGTGAATTACAATTGTGAAATAAAATTATATATATAAGAAGTGAAACTATATGAATATATTTATGAATATGAATTGTAAATAAAAATGAATTTAAAGTTAAATGGAAATTTACTTGGAATTTAGAATCTGAATTGATGTATAAGTGGGAATTTAAGTTATGTAAAACAAAATGATGTTTGTAAAATGAAATATAATTTAAGAGATATTGAATGAAGTTGATATTGGTATCAAAGTAAATTAATAAAGTTAAGTGATAAATGTGAACATGAGTTATATAAATGAAATTCAACTTTTGTAATTAAATTGAATTAATGGATTGAATGATAATCAATTGAATGTGAATAAAGTTGATATGGAATAATGAATATAAGAGTTAATTCATTAAAATCTAATGTTATTGAAAGTTGAATAGTTGGATGAAAATCAATTTAATTAAACCAATTGAAAGTGATAGTGTTAAACCAAATTGAATGAATATAAGCAAAGGAATTTGGTTGTAATAGATATACATTGGTTGTTATATGATTGTTAGTTGATTGTATATAATTCATTAAGAATTAATGAAATTGGAAGCTAAAGTAATTGAAATTCAATTGGAAGTTAAATGAATCTTAAATAGAATTGAATTTGATTTGGAAGTGAACCAACTTGAATATGAGTTAGTGAATATAAACTAATTGAGAATGAATGTTAGTAAAAACATCCACTATTAATGAATCAAATGTGATTAGATTGAAAACCTATTTCATTGAATATTAATGAGAATATGAATGAATATTTATTGGTTATGAATGCTAGTTGGTTGATGGTTGAATATATTGCTTTTGTTTCAATTGCTATGTTGACATATATAGTTATTATGTTGCTATATGTTGTATATCGATACTATTTTCTATATACATGTTTCTCATGTTGTTTGTTGAGTGTTTAGTAGGTGATCGCATTTGCTTCGCATTTGGAGCTCGCTTTCGCGCTATATTAGCCGTATATGCTTGCTAATAAAATATAAGGTACATATCTCGGATTACATACCGTACTTTTATACTTTTTCCCTGCGGGATGCCTCATTACTTGATGAGATATATATTTGTGATATATATACTGTCATTTTTTTCGGATCGAGCCGCGCAAAGGAGACTATGGCGAATTTTTCCGAAAATTTAAGGCGTTAGAAAAAATTTGAGAAAATTGGAAAATTTTGAAAACTTTAATTTTGATTTGAAGTTGAAAGTTAATAAATAGTAATTGTTTTTGAAAAGATAACTAAGTATGATTTGAAACTTAGTAAAGTTTTGTAAAAAAAATTAACTATGGATTTTGTAAAGTTAATAGATTCTGTAACTTTTCTTACTTAATAATTTCGAGGACGAAATTCTTTTAAGGGGGGAAGATTGTAACGACCCAGAATTTTTATTTAATTAAAATTCGAATATTTAATTAATTTTAAATATAAATAAGTGAATTTATAAGTCGAATAAATTTTAATTCGAATAATTGGATTTAATTGGATAATTAAATCGATAATTTAATATGTTAAATTATGGAAATAATTGAAAATCGAGTTAAATATGATTGAAAATGATTTGGAAAATTTTATTTTATCATATTGGAGTTAGAACGACATTTTAGAACTTTTAAAATCGAATTAAAAGTTTATTTGTGAAAATTGAATATTTTAATATTTAAATCGACTAGTGAAAATAGTCAATTTTTGAACAGTCTCAGAATTAGACGAGACCAGTTCCATTGGATCTGTAATAGTTAGTTATTACCTGATTTCAATTTTTGTGTCAATCGGAGTTATCGTTTGATCGTGGCAGCTCGAAACGCATCGAATTATTTTTAATATTAATTTGGCGAGTTAAAATAGCCATTTTTCAAAAAGTCTCGGATTTCGACGAAACTAGTTTCATCGGATCCGTAATGTGATATTATTGTAAGGTTTAAAATTTCGTGTCAATCGGATTTACCGTTTGTCCGGTACAAATTAAAACGCCTAGAAAATCGTTTAAATCGGTTTAATTTAAATTGAACGTTTATAGCCATAACTCACACAGATGTCCGAATTAGCTTTCGAAACCTGTTCCATTGTGTCCGGAACGCGGGGTAAACCGTAGAAACGCTGGTTACGGTGCGTAAATCGGAGTTTGAAAATCCCGGATGAATAGTGTTCAATAATTTCCTATAAATAGCCTTCATTCACAAAGAAAAATAAATAAATAAATCTAAACCCTAATTTCTATACGCAGCCGCCACCCACGCATGAATGGCCGAAAACTTCTCTTCTTCTCCTCCTCTTTTCTCTTCATCCATCAACATTTACAAGAATCTTATAACTAGAAGATTGTAGAGCACTCTAAGATCTACCAATCGAAGGGTTGTGATGTAAAACGAAGCAACGTGGAGGGAGATATGGGCGGCCGTCGGCCTTGGGTTGCGCACGACATTCCTGTGTGATGGTGAGGCCGAGCCTTGTGCCACTTTGGCCGAGTGTAGGAGGGAGCAAGAGCTTTCGAATGCAAATTCCTGATCGAATTATCGTTAAGAGATGGTGGTGCAAATTCAAACCCTAATATCAAAGTTTATGGGTTCGGCAATTGCGTGTATTTCCTGTAGGCGTGCGCGTTTGGGAAGGAGAGGGGTGAGGCGTTGGATCTGGGATCATGCGGCTGTAAATGAATAGGTTTAAAATTAATTAAAAGTTGTTGTAATTTGTTATAAAAAAATTCGTGTAAACTTCAAAAATTGATATCTTTTTCATACGAGGTCGAAAACGCGCGAAACCAGTTGCGTTGGAATCGTATGTACGAGCACTACACGATGGAATTGGATTGGAGTCGTTTGGAGTTAGTGAGAATTTTGGGTAAAATTAAACGTCCGTTTAATTTCATTCGAAATAAATCGCTAAAACGAAATTGAAATCAAGGTGAGAACTTCTCACTCAATAGAATCAGTTTCGATTTTATTTTAAATAGTTAGATTTAAAATATTTGAATGCATGTTTGAATGATGATTGTTATCTATTGATTGTTAAAATAGACATTATGCGCCATTAGTAAGCGGATGTTATTTATTAAAAACATATACCGCGAATATTTCATAAACAGTGAAATTGGTATTATATATAATAGCAATATATGTATATTGGCATATGTATATATTGGAGTTATTGATTTCCCGCATTGTATAGCGGATGAGACCCTATTGCGCCGTCTATTAAGCGGATAATATTTTAAATCCCATATACCGCGATAATTCCGTACTGGAGCGGAATTGGTATTGTGCTAATGTTTGTGGATGCAGGGAAACAGGTTGGAGGGATCCAACTGGATTCCTCAACAGTTTTTATTTGATTTCAGATATTTTGATATTTGATGGATTATCATATCGATATATGATATCGTTGTTGTCGTGATTGACTATTTGGTATGTAGCATCATTGGACCAAATTTTGGAACTTTAAAATGATTTTTAAAGTGATTTTTGAAAACATACTATATGTTTGGAATTGATCCATTTTAAATAAATAAACGTTATAATTTTAATGTTATAAAAATTATGATTTTTGAGAAATATAGTTAAAAGTTGATTTTTGAAAATATGAGGCTAATGATTTTATAAAATAGTTTAATCGAGATAAATTGAATTTATTATGAAAAGTTGAAATATAGAATTTATAAAATTTGATTATTTTATAAATCAAAGAAAATGATGAAATTATAAAGGACTTTGAAGACGTTTTGAAATAATAATATAAATTTATTTATATAAGAGATTTATAAATTAATATTTATAAATTAAAATATTTGAATTATAAAACAAGTTTTATAAGTGTTAGAATGAATTATGAATGAAATTCGGAAATGAGTAATTTATAGAATTATAAATGGTGAAGTTATAAATGAAATTTATAAATAGTAAGATTTATAAATTTTGTGAAGTTATTAAAGAATATATTTGGATAAATAATTGAATCTTATAAGTTATAAGATTTATAATTATGAAGTTCAAACGAACGATTTTGCAAACAAATAAATTATAAGTATTTAACTTACAATATGAACCTTTGGTATATAATTGAGTTATGAATTGAATATAGTGTAATAAAGGAATTTATAAACAATGTTTTATAAATTCGCAACGACTTATTTTGATAAGTTAATTTTTATAACTTAATTATGAAGTTATATTCACGTTTTTGACTGTGAATAATCCTTTGAAATAAAATGTATAGAAAGGATGAAATTGATTAACGTAGTATATTCACGTTTTTGAATAGTGAATAATATGTTAAAGAAATTGTTTTGAATGTGATGTTTTAAATTGAATTAAAACGATCTAACGATGTTTTAAAATATGTTGACATTTGAAACCATAGATTTCAACATTCATTGTTGAAATAGATGGTTTCGAGGAATAAAAGGAAATGGTGGACTATAACACTGTTGTTATAGTAAATGATTTCCGAAAGGAAATGTTTTGTATAATATTGGGATTTATATATCTATTTTAATTTCGAATCCCTATACTAGTGATTTTGGGTTGTCGTAACGATGTTTTACGCAACATTCATTTTGGCCCAAATAAATACGTTTAAGTGAATGATTTCCTTAAAGAATGAAATATATACTTAATCTCGATTTAAGTATATTTGAATATTTTCCAAGTGTTGAAAATAAATGGATTGAGAATTACTTAATAAGTAAGTATGGAAATGTTTTCCAATATAAAGTGAATATTTTGAGAATTTATCTTTTTGAAGATAAATTGAAGTGAATAATTGAAGTCGTATATTCATAGATATTTTGGAATATAAATTCACTATGGAATTTATAAAAGGAAGTGGAATTCTTTTAAAAATAAATATTGATTTATTTTTGACATATTGAAATTATATATCTTGTAAAGATATTTTGGAAAATAAATAATTTGGAAAATTATTTGCAATCTGGTGATGTGTGCATATCCATTGATAGTTCAATAACCGACTATAAATATTTACCTTTGAAAGGTATTTGTTGGGATTTGTTGAAGTTGAATGCTACACTTATTTTTAAATTATTGCGCTCGTTATTCGGATTACCCATTCCGAATAGTGATACGACGTAATGGATAGCATTGAAGATCGGTGTTGAAGACCCGGTATTTGCAAGAACGATAAGATAACCTATCGATTGTCTCTACACTGGGTAGCTCCTGGTATAGAGATTCCCTAAGTGATGGGAAATCCGATCAGGATTGTGAATATACGGATTGCAAGGACTTCTTTGTAAGTGCCTTCGGTTCTGTTCGAGCCCGGAACAGACTTGTATGGATTGTATGCCTGACGTTACAGATTGAGATATAAAGCAGATTTCTTTCAAATATATTTCTGTTGGTGGCGGAGAATTTATTCTTTTAGCTTAACACCCTTCTCTGAGACGTACGAGCTCAGAGGTTATATAGTTGAATGTTATCGGCGATATATTCCCAATTTGGTAATGTGACATGCTGAGTGTTGCTGTGAAATGATCATTGTGTTGATTATTTGTGATATGATCATTTTTTTGATCGTCTATCCTGGTGATCATTTCTATGATCATTTGTTGACCTAAAGCATGGCTTTTGTATAAAGTATGTTTTTGTGGACGTGACTTCGTCGAGCCTCACACCTCGGGAATGGTCAAAACTGGAAAGATGCAGCAAGGTTATGAGGGGTAGCGCCCTTTAGGATATGTGCATTTCCTTCTGGTAAAGGGTGGTATCATGGTATGGAGCCTAGATATTTACTCATGTTGAAAACACTTTATGATTGTGTGAATTGATTACGAGCGCTCGGTGAAAGGTCCCAAAGGACCGGGGGATGGCATATTCGGTCAGTTGTTACTCAGTTAGGGGTAACCCGGCCTTGTGTTGGTAGAGATCCGGTTTGGTTCTCGGGGATGTCCTTCCAGAGGCATTCTCATGTGGCAATGGGAAGTTTCTTGGCCTGATCATTCGTTGGAAATCCAAAGAAACAATACGATCTTGTACGGTATTAGTTGTAGAACCTATCATTCACTTATGGTGGCGCCCCACTGTTTGGATGGTAGCTATAGTAGGCATAGTTCGGAATGTCTATGCTGGCTAAGATTTATATTCTACTCTCGAAATGAATTTTTCGCTACACTATGCACTAGTAATAATATCAAATGTTCTTTTTAATACGTATCAAGCATCTTTGACTATCATAAGGAGAAATCTCCTCCGATTCTGCGTTTGCATTGTGTGTGTGTGCGGGAGGCCTTATGGTAGTCTCATTTTTAAAAGCATTGCGAATTGACTTTAAAAATATTCATCTATTTTGTTTTCAAAGATAAATAAACTGTTTTGAGTTCTCACACCAGTCACATGACTGACTCGGAGTTTATTGTTTTCCTTCCTAAACTCTGGGTGCCCACCAATTTCCACACGGGCAGTTAAGAGTTAGGTTTATCAGGATATTCTGGATATTCTGGAGTTGCTGGAGGCAAGATGGATGGCATGGCGTATTACTAGTATATAGTATTTCTTTTCCGCTGTTTGTTGTTGTTTATTGTTGTACACTCTGATGATATGATGTAATGAAATGTAATGTATAAAATGTAATAACTGATATAGTTCTTGTTTGAAGATTATTCATTTATTATTATATGTTGTTCCGCTGCGATTGTGAGATTCTTTTATTGTTCTGTTTTTCTTCTGTTCCTTTCTATTTTCTATTGTCTATTCTCTCTATTTTCTACCTTCTTATCTCTTCTTCTTCTCTTTCCTTTTCTTAAAACCCTAAGTGTTCGGTTTTTCGGCAACCGATTACTCGGCAGTTGATACAGTGAACGTATTGATGTCAGTTTTCGGAAGACGAAGAATCGGGTCCTTACATGTAAAGTCTAATTCGAACGGTTTGTTTTGAAAAGTCAATGAATTCTGTAACTTTTTCTTACTTGGTAATTTCGAGGACGAAATTCTTTTAAGGGGGGAAGTTTGTAACGACCCAGAATTTCTGTCATTTGAAATTCAGATATTTAATTGACGTTAAATATCAACAAGTAAAATTTATAAGTCGAATAAATTATTTTTCGAATATCTGGATTTAATTGGATAATTAAATCGATAATTTAATATTTGAAATTACAGAAAATAATTGGAAATTGGGTTTAATGTGATTAAAAATGATTTATAAAGTTGTGACGACCCGCCCTTCTACTAATGGAAAGACGTTTCATCATTAAGAAAAGAAAGGGGTGAGAAAATAGAAAAGATAGAGAAGAAAGAACAACAACATCAGAATCTCACAGCGGAACGGAACAAAATATAATATATCACATAAATAATACATAGTTTGTACATATATCAGAGTTATACAATATCAATACATGTGACAATCATACATACATCACATACTAGACAGTTATAAACACATGTCTAGTAAATACAACTTAATACAATATGACTCAAACAATATGACTCAGAGATACCCACACAGCGGAACTATATATATATCTACAACGTTGAAGCCTCCTGCTCCATTGCTCCTCCAGAATTCGTCAAAGCTAACCTGAATCCCTTGACTACCCGTAAAAATTTGGGTACCCGAGAGTTTATGAAAAACAAAAATAAACTCCGGGTCAGACATGGGTCTGGTATGAGTAAACGGTTTAAAGTTGTTTAATTTTGAAAACATTTGAAAATAAGGTATCACGTAAGACTCCCCACAAATAAATACGGGTAAGTTTTTACCTTACGCTAACCAAAACATTTCATAGGAAATCCAGTGTTATTATAATAGTGTCTAGGGTTTTCAAGTAAAATACAGAAATAGCTGAAATGCTTACATCTCACATTTCAACATAGTTGAGCACAATCAAATCGTACGGCGCTTATTGGAAGTTGGATTCCATACAATGGCAGGGCTACCGGGGTACCGCCCGTCACAGTACGGGGCCTAGATCACCGTACCGAGGATTACTCCCTTCATCCCCTGCAATACAAGGCCGGAACAATTCCTTACTGAACAGTCCCGAACAAGATAAACCCCGCGGTTGTAGCTAGCAACCGCCCACTAAGCCGAAAAATAAAGGGACATCTAGACAGGGGAAATATCTTGTCCTGCTTGGGCATGACCCACCTAACCTTGCTGCATCTCCCCTGTTTTAGCCATTCCCGGTTGATGAGGCTTGAGGCTACGATTACCTTTACAGAACATATCACTTAGAATGCTCATCGTCCGCCTGACGATGTGCTGAAAGCATTCAATCCATACAAGTTCGTTCCGGGTTCGAACGAAACCGAAGGCATTATCTTGTTACACTCATTTTGGAATCACCCTCAGAGTCAACGACGATAACCCTTGCATTCTGAAACCACCATCTTGATCTCCATTTCAGGTTCACGACCTATCGTTTAATTTGGATCGATGTGGTTTTCGGAGAATCAAAATTGATTCTTCCGATCCTGGTCTCATCGAATCCAAACGCCATTTTAAGGGCCAAGTTGTCTAATTAACTTAACAGTTTAAAGTTAACAATTGAATTAACATAGCATTTATCACAGATAAAACATACACAAGCATCATAGATATAACATAACATATCACAGAGCATCATAGAATATCATCACATAAATATCACAATCAGATATTCAACACAACAGTCCATAAGCAATTGCCTTTCAATCATATTTGTAATTAATTCAATTTAGAATTTATTACCTGAGAGTTAATCACTTAACTCTGTTTAATCAATCATTAATTAATAATTAATTACTTATTTCTTTTCAAATTATTTAATTTAATGAATCTTGACCAAATCAATTATTAAGTCTTATTTATTTAATTACTTAATTAAATATTCCTCATACATTAGTTAATAACCTTAATCATTAATTAGTGGAACTTAATTCCTTATTTGTTAACTGCTAATTAGTCAATTAACCATTCATTAATTCTGACTTAAATTACTAAATCAATTAACTATTACCTTCCATTAATTAGCTTAAATGGTTGATTGCGATTTCGAAAATTCCAAAAGTTATTAACGAAACTGTAAATATTCTGAATTTCTTTCTGAAATAATAATTAATATTAATTGTTCAACTTAATGAAACACTCAAAACTCTGCTTCAAATTTGGAAACTAACTTATTATTAACTATAATCCTCAAATGATAATTAAATTTATATTAACTTAAATTAATCACTTAATTAAACATTAGTTAAGAATTTTAAATGTTTGTTATTCATTAACTAAACAATTTAATTTGTATAAAGTTTAACTTAAACTGGTTTACATTTATTAAATTTTAAAATATTGAAATCCTGATAAAACTCAAAATTCCTTAACCTTTTTTTTTTTAGTAAGGTTATAGAAGAAACTGCAGTCACTAACTCTCTATCCCACGAACACAGGAACCCGAAGAAAACCCCCATTTTACTCGAGTAACTCTCGAGCCATCCTCTCCCTTTTCCCGCGTCTCTCCCTCTCATTCCCTCCTGTTCTTTTCTTCCTGCTGTAACGTTTCTTATTCTTTCTTTTTTTTTTCCAGTAATTTGTTAAGTTTTAGTTAAACTAAGTTAACCCATCGAGCATATACACTCTCATACCCGAGTCCCCCCTGTAACCCTCCTTCACCCCTTTTCTTCTTTTCAACAAGCTAAGTTTTTAAAAACTTAAGTAAAAGGAGAAAAGCATCAGGTAATACGCACGCACACGAACACAGACGCCATCACCCCCACGCCGTATACGTGCACAGCTGCACCGCCTAACTCCAGCGAACACCCATGCTTCACGCACATCACAAATCACCCACTTATTCGAAATCCAATTTCGAATTGCCTATAGAAGTTTTGAATCGAAAATCCACTGTTCGACCCTGATTCAGAACTTAACCCAAACCACCATAATCACGTCGCCACCGCCCCTCGCTCCACCAGAGACGCCTAAAATTCAACCACACCACGTCAACACGACCCTCTACCACTCCCTTGAATTTCGTGGTGCTCGATCACGTGTAGATGCAAAAATCAATTTTTTACAGAGCCTAAAAAAAACATAAGCACTAAACCCTACTTTTGATTCCCCACAACAATTCTTACATTCGAAAATTATTTTTATAATTTTCTGGTGATCTTGCAACATTGTTCTAGCTTTAAGTCGAATTTCAACAAAAGTTATTGATTAAATCATCTGAAATTCAAAGAAAAGAAAAAATGGGTTATTATCAAACTGCTCCCAAACTTGTTCACTAAAAATTATAATTTGAGTCTTAAAATTCTTAACTTTGTATGATGTTTCAGAATATAACTTTGAATTTACACTTTATGCAACTCGAATTTTTGATCCTTACTTACATTTTTACTGTAAGTTTAAGTTTCAGATGCTTAAATTATACAGCTTTCTTAAAATAAATTTCAAACCTTAATCTAAAGCTTTAACAACTTTTACTTAGTTAAATTACTAATGAAATAAGAGGACTCTATATACAAGTATGATTTATGCTTTACTTCCTTTGACTCACAGAAAATTAAAATTTGTAAGAATATCAAGATGCAGATCATATAGACTATGCCAAACATTCCAGAACACAATCCATAACAATATTTTATGAAATCCTTATTAAAAGTTAGGTTTAAAAACATGTTTACTCACATAAAACTGTTGAACAGAATTGATGAGTCGAAGAATTTTGCAGTAGAATTCTCTGAAACTCTCCCTGTTGGTTTTGCTGTTGAATAAAATTCAAGTTTGCAAAGCATACAATGTTTTCTCAGATTTATTTTTAAGTTAAGGCTTGTATATATGAACTGATGATATGTATATTGGATACATATAGAAGCTTTGGATCATAGAGGTTATATCTAGGCCGTATGTATTTGTATTGTCATCAATCTTCTAATTGGTTAAGAGATATACACAGCAGTATGAAGTGATATGGGTATTTCGGCTGTGTACTTATTAAACAAGAAGATGTGCTAATTAATGATTTTGCTTTTAATTATGGTAGCAGGTAATAAATGTTTACTGTCTGTTGCAAATTTGGTACAAAGATATTTATTGTTACTTACTTTGTTGTACAAGATATTTATCATTATTTCGGCCAAACATGTTTTCATATAAACACAGGCTTTGTTTTTATTATATTTAAAGTAAAACTTGTTTTATATAAAAGTGGACTTGCTTCCTGAGGCATAAAACTGTACATAGCACATATATGTTTATTACTGGTTTATATTCATTTTCAGTTTATAAAAAAAAAAAATTCTGGACAAACACTTAATTACTGTGTATATGTGTACAAAGATACTTATAAAATTTTGGCCAGCATATTTTTGTACAAGATCTTTTTGTTTTCTTTCAGGTTCAACTTGGTTTTGAAAGTATATTTAGCTATACATTTATTTGGCTTATTGTAGAAGCTAGCTTATTTACACATATGTTTATTATTCTTGTGAAACCTGATTTAGATTTTTGTTTTTATTTGTTAAGTACAACTTGTCTTGTTACTTTGCATTATACAGATTATATTTTCAAATCTTTTGATATGATTGTTTTCAAGTTAATTTTAGCATATTAGTTGTAGTTTATTTGTTAATTAAATTCTCAAACATTTGATTTACAACATACATGTATTTATATATTTCAAGTTATATTTTATATTTTTATATTTTTACTTTTAGTTACATTTTATAATTTATGATTATGTTTATACTAGTTTTGTATGTTTATATTTATAATTATTTATGTTTAATATTCTCATGTTTGTTTATTTTAAAACTTATCATTTTAAAAATTAAAATTGTATTCATATGTATTTTGTCAGATATCAAAAATATAAAGTCTTTGATTTTGATTCTATTGAATAAGACAAATATTTTTTTTTAATGGTTTTGAAGTATTCTATTTGAATTTTCAAATCAAAACTTTCTTTTATAAAACATATAACTATTAAATATCCAAAATCTCATTAATTTAAACATTGACAAGCTTATATATAATTCATTAAAATATGCTGTCAAAATTCCGGGTCGTTACATTCCTCCCCCCTTAAAAGAATTTCGTCCCCGAAATTTAAACAACAGTAAATTCAAAAGCTTTTTATATTGACAATCCAAACATACATATCATTCATACAATAGCAAACAAACAAACAACCTATTTTAACAACAATACTAGTTATCCGAACATAAATCCGGATAGGCACTCCTAAAATTATCGACAGTTTGTCTCTCGATGATTAACAATCCAAACTGGATTCCTGACCACAGTTAAATTGATTCAACCTCCAAATTCCTGAATTACTAGTTTAACAATTAATGATGAATCATGAACAAATTTCCTGAAATATAAGGAATACACAATAAATTCCAGACATCCATTCTGGAAATTAAATTCTGAAATCTACAGTATTAACTCCTTCCAAATTTATTGACTTCTTTACAGAATTCAAATATTTATTTTGATTAGGCCCGTACGATGTACATATACCAATCGTACGCAATATCAATCTGATCGCTCGCTTGATCATACAATTTCTCTTCCGAACTAGTATTGTCCACCCGACTTTCTAGTACGGACACAGAACTGGTTTTCTTGATCAGAAACTGTCATTCTCCTTGCATAATCACAACTATGATAGAGAATTTCCAGAATCAATCAAAATCCAAATCCATGGTTCGTCGTCGAAAATCGAGTGAAAAATCCCAACTCGGATCGATTTAACTATCTCGAAATTCTGTGCTCGTATCTGGATCAAATTGTTATGCGAATAAAGTAATATACGTACATCCTACGTCTTTATATCCATTGATTATCAACCATATCAATTTCTTTTATTCACATTACCCCGATTCTATCCACTTGGAATAATTTTCTCAATATCAATTCTACTTAAGATTTCACTCTTCATCTCTTAAGTTAAAATTTGAGCATTATATATTTCTCACATTATTACCCTACCACTTTAAGCTTTATATCTTCTTATTCTACTTATTTCCAATTTGAATTCTAATTCCATGTGAACTCAAATTTTCTTCTACTCTGAATATTTAATTTTTTTATTGACTATCTTATTATTTGTAACTGATTCTTATCATTATGTTAAATTAGTTCCATCCACTAGTTTATTTCAATCTCCAACTTGAAATTGTTTTGTTGCTAAAATTTTTAAATTAAAATTTTCTTTTTTCAAAATTTTGAAAAATTATGGCAGAGTCTCCATTACATATTTTCATAAGCACATATGTAAGGTTCCAATCCTTATCACAATTAATTCCAATAAATTCTCAAACCATTCCTTTTCAGTTAAAAGGAAATTTACAACTTACTTGCTTATATAATCCATTTAAGCAATACTAACTCATATTCAAAATCATTCAATTTTGCTTCCAATAATTCATAAAATTTTATTCAATCTTATTTACTTCAAACAACCCATTTCCTTAGGCAATTTAACAATATCATTGTGAATAAATAATCACTTAAGCTTTATAACAAATCTTAAATTGATTCAACTCAATATACACTTGAGTCCATCTCAATTTTACACTTGACTCTACCACATTAAATTTAGTCACAATCCTTTCATTGCATTTCCTTTCATTTCAATCAGGTTTGATTCCTAATCATTTTATCAAACTAGACAACCATTATTTTAAATAATCATTTCACTATTTACTTAATTCATTTATTTTCTTCAAACTGTTCCACCCAACAACTTAGGCTTATATTATTTCTCCAATTTCCATTCAAATCTTTGATTTGATTTTACTTTAATCAAGCCCAACTATTTGCTGATTAGTTTATCTTTTATCCATTCTTAAATTTATATTAACATTAACAATTCATTATTGAATTTATTCATAATAAGGTTATTCAATTTATGCTTGAATTAGACTTGTTTACACTCACACCAAATTTAGCTTAATTCATTACTTACTTATTTACTTAAGAATTTTATTTCATTTAATTAGGTCTATAACTCGACTAAATTCATTCAAATT
The DNA here is from genome assembly GCA_030765085.1 of Allium cepa. Lineage (NCBI taxonomy): Eukaryota > Viridiplantae > Streptophyta > Magnoliopsida > Asparagales > Amaryllidaceae > Allium > Allium cepa. The sequence goes on from CM060929.1 coordinate 35,394,077, forward strand.
CAGTTTTATTCTAACTCAACTTCAGTTATATTTTAGGTACTTACCATTCTTTAAATTTATTTCTTAATATATGAGCTCAAAACTCATTTGTTTACTTTAAAGTTAATATTACTTATTTGGGTCATTTCACCTTATAACCAAATTTCAGATTATATATATATAGCACTTACTGTCTTAAGGTATAAATTTCCACCTCACAATTACAATCATTTTACCATCAAATTTTATATCCAAACAAGTTCATTTTGAACTGCAATTCCATTTAACTTATCTCAGGTTAACCTCTAATATGTTTCTTATTTTCATTTACTTCAGTTAAATTTTAATACCGGGATTAAAAATTCCCAATTTCTTCTTACTAATATTAACTTAACTTTATAAGTTCAATAGTTGATTTATTCCAACCTTCCACATTATTAAAGAGAATTCTTAGAATTCAGTTGCCCGGTTTTCATTTTCAAAACCATTTTAAAATGATAACTACACTTACTCACTTGGTATAGCAAATCAAATTTTCAAACACTTATTTTCACCAAAACAAATTTTCTCTTTTGAAAATTTTGAAACAACTTGCATGCCCAACAACCTCAAACAATATCATAACCATCAAGATTTTCCAAAACAAGATTACATTATTTCCTTCAAATCCTTGGATAAACTTTTCAAACATTCCCAAGATTTTGAATTCCCAAATCCTTTGTTTTCAATCAATTTTTTTTTAACACCTTTCAAATTTCCGGGATTTAAATTCTTGTTTAATCTAATTTTAGTTATATTCCCTTTTGTATTAAAGATCATACTTAGACAATTTTATTTGTTTAAAGACCCCTCAAATTTAAATTTTTTTTTTATTTGATTGTACTATTAACAATCAAACATCCAAGTATATATATAGTTATTTCAGAAAAATATTTCTTTTATATTAAAATATAATTTTGGGTAAAATTATTTCATTTACCCTACTTTTAAAAATCAATATTGTGTCGAATTGCTCTATTTAAGTGTTTAGAAACCCCTTCGATACAGTTTTCGAGACTGTGCCGACGAAGGTTCATATACCACTCAATAAATCAATCAACGCAATATAAAACAACTTTATATTCACTAACAAATACGCGCTCATATCTATTAATACACTCAATCTCATTTTAGAGTTCCACTGACTCTATTTTATGAGTAATTCCTACCAGAGTCAAGGTTATCACCAACCTATGCTCTGATACCAACTGTGACGACCCGCCCTTCTACTAATGGAAAGACGTTTCATCATTAAGAAAAGAAAGGGGTGAGAAAATAGAAAAGATAGAGAAGAAAGAACAACAACATCAGAATCTCACAGCGGAACGGAACAAAATATAATATATCACATAAATAATACATAGTTTGTACATATATCAGAGTTATACAATATCAATACATGTGACAATCATACATACATCACATACTAGACAGTTATAAACACATGTCTAGTAAATACAACTTAATACAATATGACTCAAACAATATGACTCAGAGATACCCACACAGCGGAACTATATATATATCTACAATGTTGAAGCCTCCTGCTCCATTGCTCCTCCAGAATTCGTCAAAGCTAACCTGAATCCCTTGACTACCCGTAAAAATTTGGGTACCCGAGAGTTTATGAAAAACAAAAATAAACTCCGGGTCAGACATGGGTCTGGTATGAGTAAACGGTTTAAAGTTGTTTAATTTTGAAAACATTTGAAAATAAGGTATCACGTAAGACTCCCCACAAATAAATACGGGTAAGTTTTTACCTTACGCTAACCAAAACATTTCATAGGAAATCCAGTGTTATTATAATAGTGTCTAGGGTTTTCAAGTAAAATACAGAAATAGCTGAAATGCTTACATCTCACATTTCAACATAGTTGAGCACAATCAAATCGTACGGCGCTTATTGGAAGTTGGATTCCATACAATGGCAGGGCTACCGGGGTACCGCCCGTCACAGTACGGGGCCTAGATCACCGTACCGAGGATTACTCCCTTCATCCCCTGCAACACAAGGCCGGAACCATTCCTTACTGAACAGTCCCGAACAAGATAAACCCCGCGGTTGTAGCTAGCAACCGCCCACTAAGCCGAAAAATAAAGGGACATCTAGACAGGGGAAATATCTTGTCCTGCTTGGGCATGACCCACCTAACCTTGCTGCATCTCCCCTGTTTTAGCCATTCCCGGTTGATGAGGCTTGAGGCTACGATTACCTTTACAGAACATATCACTTAGAATGCTCATCGTCCGCCTGACGATGTGCTGAAAGCATTCAATCCATACAAGTTCGTTCCGGGTTCGAACGAAACCGAAGGCATTATCTTGTTACACTCATTTTGGAATCACCCTCAGAGTCAACGACGATAACCCTTGCATTCTGAAACCACCATCTCGATCTCCATTTCAGGTTCACGACCTATCGTTTAATTTGGATCGATGTGGTTTTCGGAGAATCAAAATTGATTCTTCCGATCCCGGTCTCATTGAATCCAAACGCCATTTTAAGGGCCAAGTTGTCTAATTAACTTAACAGTTTAAAGTTAACAATTGAATTAACATAGCATTTATCACAGATAAAACATACACAAGCATCATAGATATAACATAACATATCACAGAGCATCATAGAATATCATCACATAAATATCACAATCAGATATTCAACACAACAGTCCATAAGCAATTGCCTTTCAATCATATTTGTAATTAATTCAATTTAGAATTTATTACCTGAGAGTTAATCACTTAACTCTGTTTAATCAATCATTAATTAATAATTAATTACTTATTTCTTTTCAAATTATTTAATTTAATGAATCTTGACCAAATCAATTATTAAGTCTTATTTATTTAATTACTTAATTAAATATTCCTCATACATTAGTTAATAACCTTAATCATTAATTAGTGGAACTTAATTCCTTATTTGTTAACTGCTAATTAGTCAATTAACCATTCATTAATTCTGACTTAAATTACTAAATCAATTAACTATTACCTTCCATTAATTAGCTTAAATGGTTGATTGCGATTTCGAAAATTCCAAAAGTTATTAACGAAACTGTAAATATTCTGAATTTCTTTCTGAAATAATAATTAATATTAATTGTTCAACTTAATGAAACACTCAAAACTCTGCTTCAAATTTGGAAACTAACTTATTATTAACTATAATCCTCAAATGATAATTAAATTTATATTAACTTAAATTAATCACTTAATTAAACATTAGTTAAGAATTTTAAATGTTTGTTATTCATTAACTAAACAATTTAATTTGTATAAAGTTTAACTTAAACTGGTTTACATTTATTAAATTTTAAAATATTGAAATCCTGATAAAACTCAAAATTCCTTAACCTTTTTTTTTTAGTAAGGTTATAGAAGAAACTGCAGTCACTAACTCTCTATCCCACGAACACAGGAACCCGAAGAAAACCCCCATTTTACTCGAGTAACTCTCGAGCCATCCTCTCCCTTTTCCCGCGTCTCTCCCTCTCATTCCCTCCTGTTCTTTTCTTCCTGCTGTAACGTTTCTTATTCTTTCTTTTTTTTTTTTCAGTAATTTGTTAAGTTTTAGTTAAACTAAGTTAACCCATCGAGCATATACACTCTCATACCCGAGTCCCCCCTGTAACCCTCCTTCACCCCTTTTCTTCTTTTCAACAAGCTAAGTTTTTAAAAACTTAAGTAAAAGGAGAAAAGCATCAGGTAATACGCACGCACACGAACACAGACGCCATCACCCCCACGCCGTATACGTGCACAGCTGCACCGCCTAACTCCAGCGAACACCCATGCTTCACGCACATCACAAATCACCCACTTATTCGAAATCCAATTTCGAATTGCCTATAGAAGTTTTGAATCGAAAATCCACTGTTCGACCCTGATTCAGAACTTAACCCAAACCACCATAATCACGTCGCCACCGCCCCTCGCTCCACCAGAGACGCCTAAAATTCAACCACACCACGTCAACACGACCCTCTACCACTCCCTTGAATTTCGTGGTGCTCGATCACGTGTAGATGCAAAAATCAATTTTTTACAGAGCCTAAAAAAACATAAGCACTAAACCCTACTTTTGATTCCCCACAACAATTCTTACATTCGAAAATTATTTTTATAATTTTCTGGTGATCTTGCAACATTGTTCTAGCTTTAAGTCGAATTTCAACAAAAGTTATTGATTAAATCATCTGAAATTCAAAGAAAAGCAAAAATGGGTTATTATCAAACTGCTCCCAAACTTGTTCACTAAAAATTATAATTTGAGTCTTAAAATTCTTAACTTTGTATGATGTTTCAGAATATAACTTTGAATTTACACTTTATGCAACTCGAATTTTTGATCCTTACTTACATTTTTACTGTAAGTTTAAGTTTCAGATGCTTAAATTATACAGCTTTCTTAAAATAAATTTCAAACCTTAATCTAAAGCTTTAACAACTTTTACTTAGTTAAATTACTAATGAAATAAGAGGACTCTATATACAAGTATGATTTATGCTTTACTTCCTTTGACTCACAGAAAATTAAAATTTGTAAGAATATCAAGATGCAGATCATATAGACTATGCCAAACATTCCAGAACACAATCCATAACAATATTTTATGAAATCCTTATTAAAAGTTAGGTTTAAAAACATGTTTACTCACATAAAACTGTTGAACAGAATTGATGAGTCGAAGAATTTTGCAGTAGAATTCTCTGAAACTCTCCCTGTTGGTTTTGCTGTTGAATAAAATTCAAGTTTGCAAAGCATACAATGTTTTCTCAGATTTATTTTTAAGTTAAGGCTTGTATATATGAACTGATGATATGTATATTGGATACATATAGAAGCTTTGGATCATAGAGGTTATATCTAGGCCGTATGTATTTGTATTGTCATCAATCTTCTAATTGGTTAAGAGATATACACAGCAGTATGAAGTGATATGGGTATTTCGGCTGTGTACTTATTAAACAAGAAGATGTGCTAATTAATGATTTTGCTTTTAATTATGGTAGCAGGTAATAAATGTTTACTGTCTGTTGCAAATTTGGTACAAAGATATTTATTGTTACTTACTTTGTTGTACAAGATATTTATCATTATTTCGGCCAAACATGTTTTCATATAAACACAGGCTTTGTTTTTATTATATTTAAAGTAAAACTTGTTTTATATAAAAGTGGACTTGCTTCCTGAGGCATAAAACTGTACATAGCACATATATGTTTATTACTGGTTTATATTCATTTTCAGTTTATAAAAAAAAAAATTCTGGACAAACACTTAATTACTGTGTATATGTGTACAAAGATACTTATAAAATTTTGGCCAGCATATTTTTGTACAAGATCTTTTTGTTTTCTTTCTGGTTCAACTTGGTTTTGAAAGTATATTTAGCTATACATTTATTTGGCTTATTGTAGAAGCTAGCTTATTTACACATATGTTTATTATTCTTGTGAAACCTGATTTAGATTTTTGTTTTTATTTGTTAAGTACAAATTGTCTTGTTACTTTGCATTATACAGATTATATTTTCAAATCTTTTGATATGATTGTTTTCAAGTTAATTTTAGCATATTAGTTGTAGTTTATTTGTTAATTAAATTCTCAAACATTTGATTTACAACATACATGTATTTATATATTTCAAGTTATATTTTATATTTGTATATTTTTACTTTTAGTTACATTTTATAATTTATGATTATGTTTATACTAGTTTTGTATGTTTATATTTATAATTATTTATGTTTAATATTCTCATGTTTGTTTATTTTAAAACTTATCATTTTAAAAATTAAAATTGTATTCATATGTATTTTGTCAGATATCAAAAATATAAAGTCTTTGATTTTGATTCTATTGAATAAGACAAATATTTTTTTTTAATGGTTTTGAAGTATTCTATTTGAATTTTCAAATCAAAACTTTCTTTTATAAAACATATAACTATTAAATATCCAAAATCTCATTAATTTAAACATTGACAAGCTTATATATAATTCATTAAAATATGCTGTCAAAATTCCGGGTCGTTACAAAAGTTATAATAAATTATATTAGAGTTAGATCAATGTTTGTGAACTTTTAAAATTGAATTAAAAGTTAATTTGTGAAAATTGAATATTTTAATATTTAATCGACTAGTGAAAATAGTCATTTTTCAAACACTCTCGGATTTCGACGAAACCAGTTTCATCGGATCCGTAATGTCAAATTATTGTATGGTTTTAAATTTCGTGTCAATCGGATTTACCGTTTGTCCGGGGCAAGAAAAAACGCATATATATTTGGTTTGACCGATTTAATTTAAATTTGATCATTTATTTCCGTAACTCGCACAGATGATCGAATTGGCTCTCGATACATATTCCATTGTGTCCGGAACATGGGGTAAACCCTAGAAAAGCCAGCCCGCATGCTTCGTTTGGAGTTCGGAAAATTTTGGGTGAATAGTATTTTCGTCAATTTTCTATATAAGGACGTTATAATTCATTTTTTTGCAAACAAAAACAGAAACTAGGGTTTCTGAGCACGACCACCATTTTCAATTCCATGGCCAGAATTTGATCTCGTTCTTCCACTAATTTCTTCAAATCCATCGATAATTTTCACAAACCCTCAACTACAATATTGTTAAGCTCGTCGAGAGCTACGTATCCAACGACTATGATCAAGTATTACTTGATAGATCAACGATAATTCTCAGCCAAAGGCCGGTCGTTCATTCACGTTTTTCAAGGCCCGTAGGTGGCCGAGATGCACGCGGTTCCAGGCGAGAGTGGAGGCAAGTGCGAGCTTTGCAACGACGATCTCTGATCAACTCCTCGACGTCGTATGGTGGAGCGGCTATTAACCCTAAGTGGCGACGTTCATGGGTTTAGGCATGCGTTTCTTTTACTGGGAAGGAGAAGTAGGAGGGCACGGCCTGGATCCAAGCAAGGCAGATCTAACGGCCTGATGCATGTGTATTAAAAATATAAAATAAAATTGTAAATTAATTATATTATAATATGTACAAACTTTAAAAATGCGTAACTTGTTCATACGAGGTCGGATTTTGACGAAACGAATTGCATTGCCTTCGTATGGACGAGCACTACGCAATGGAGCTGGTTTGGAGTCGTTTGGAGCTAGTGAAAATTTCGGGTAAAATTAAATGCACGTTTAATTTTATTCGAAACAAACGCTACATTTGTTATCGGAAACTCAAGGTGAGAACTTCTCACTCAATCGAATTGTTTGGACTTAAATTTTAAATAGTTAGATTTAAAATTGCTTGATTGTGTGATTGGATGATAGTTATTATCTGTTGTATTGAAATAGACCCTATACGCCTATATTAAGCGGATGTTATTTATTAAAAACATATACCGCGATAATTCCAATTTGATATGGAATTGGTATTATATATGTACTTGGAGTTGATTTCCCGCATTATATAGCGGATGAGACCATATTGCACCGCATAATAGCGGATAGTATTATATAAATCCCATATACCGCGATATTCTATCTTGAAGCGGTATTGGTATTGTGCTAACATCTTTGAATGCAGGGAAACAGTTTGGAGGGATCCAACTGGATTCCTCAAACATTTGAACTTGTTTCAATGTTGTGTGTTGATCTATTTATTGATGTATTTATAATCTGCGTGATTATCTTTGTGATCGAAATCGTTAAAGGCTAAATTCTACCCGAATATATTTTTGGTATCGTTAGATGCCGAAAATAAATAAAATTGGATTTTTGTAAATTTAAGTTGAGAATTCATAATAAAATTTAATTTTGGAAATTGATTCATTTTAAATAAATAAACGTTGAAATTTTTATGTTATAAAAATTATGATTTTTGTGAAATATAACCAAAATGTGATTTTTGAAATAAGCAGTTGATTAATTTGTAAAAGGGTTTAAATTGGGATTTTTAAATTATTATAAATGATTTATATAAAAGATTTATAAAATTGATATTTATAAATTAAAATGTTGGGATTATAAAAGGAGTTTTTATAAGTGTTAAAATGAAGTATAAATGGATTTCATAAGTTGATGAAATCAATAGATTTATAAATTGTGAAGTTATAAAATGAATAGATTTTTTTGTAAAATAAAAGATTTATAAGTAATTAACTTATAAATTGGATTTTGGCGTGTAAATGGAATATGGATAGAATTTGTTAATAAAGCAATTTTATAAGTGTTGTTATAAAATATAAACGGAATTTATAAACGTTGTTTTATAAATTCGAAATCGACTTATTTTATTAAGTTTAATTATTATAGCTTATTAAAGGAGATATATCCACGATTTTGGGACAGTGGATAATCCTTTAAATAAAATATGTAGAAATGATGAATTTGGTAAACGAAATATATTCATGATTTTGGGCGGTGAATAATATATTAAAGAAATGTTTTGGGACAGTGATATTTTAAATAGAATTTAAAACAATTTAAAGATGTTTTAAAATGTATTAAGTGTCGAAACCATAGATTTCAACATTCATTATTGAAATAGACGTTTTCGAGAAATAGAAGGAAATGGTGGACTATAACACTGTTGTTATAGTAAATGATTTCCGAAAGGAAAAGTTTTGTATAATATTGGGGTTTATATATCTATCTTAATTTCGAATCCCTATACTAGTGATTTTGGGTTGTCGTAACGATGTTTTATGCAACATTCGTTTTGGCTCAAATAAATGTGTTTAAGAGAATGTTTTCCTTAAAGAATAAAATATACACTTAATTGTGACTTAAGTATGTTGAATATTTTCCAAATATTGAAAATAAATAGATTGGTGAATTACTTATTATTGAACAAGTATGGAAATGTTTTCCAATATGAAGCGAATGTTTTGAGATTATATCTTTTAAAGATAAATTGAAAGTGAATAATTGAAATCGATTTGAAAAATTGTATAAAAACGAATATTTGGGAATGTAAATTCACAATGGAAATTTATAAGGGAAACTTGTTTTAAAAAATAAACATTGATTTATTTTTAAAACCGTGGAAATAAATTTACGGATTTGGAACGTAAATTTAATAAATCGGTAAGGATTTATTTAATTGGTTTAAATGAACCATTTTGAAATGAAAGTTGTAAAGGTGAAAAGTGATTTGAAATCTGTTTTCAAATGGTTGAAGTGTGGAAATTATATCTTATAAAAATATTTTTAAAAAATAAATAATTTAGGAAATTATTTGAAATCGGGTGACGTTGTGAATATTGATTGATAGTTAAATAACTGACTATCAATGTTGACCCTTAATGTGACGACCCGAAATTTTCGAGCTTTTAAAATCGAAATATTTAATTGATTTTAAGTATTTAAAGGTTAATTATCAACTTAAATTACAAATATCATAATTTATTTGACAAGTAAATTGTGAATTAAATAATTTGGTGTGGTACAAAATATGAAAACTGAGATTTTAAGCCGGCTAAAAGTAATTTGAAGGCTTGTAAAATTTATATTGATAGTATAGAGGATAATAAAAGTTGTAAAATTGAATTTAACAGTGAATTGTTCAGTTTTGAAAATTTTATTGTTTAAATTGAATTTAAAAATAGCCTTCCGGGGCGCAGTCTCGGAATTTGACGAAACTAGTTTTATTGAATTCATAATATTGAATTATCAGCGGATTTCAAATTTGGTAGTGTTTGGAGTTGTCATGTGATCATACGATAGATGAACGCGTTGAAAATGTAATGGATAATAGCCGATTCGGAATTTAAATATAATACTTCCACTAGTCAAATACATCTCACATCAGAACTTTTGGAGTTCAAATCGGCTCACTGTACCAGTCTCAGCCGACATGCAATATTTCTTTCCATCGTTCAATCAGTTCAAAGTCGTGTTTAAGTAATAAAATTAAAAGTAGAAGCTTTCTTTTATATTTTTTTTGCCAAGTCTTGCCTTGGAAGCCAAAGGAAAAAAAATAAAATTTATAAACCAAACAGCCGAAAAAATAATAATATCTCGAAACCCATTTTTTCTCGTTCTTTCAAAAATTCGACACTCATGGCCGAACCGAACCTCCTCTTTCCAAAACCCCAAATCAATTCATTTGTATATAAAAAAAAATGTGACTCGCGATTGAATCGCAAGTCGCGGCGAAGGGGAGGAGGGATCGTTCGAGCTGGCGTAGGCGTTTAGGGTTTCGCGTGAAGTTGGGGGCGATCGACTTGGGTCTCACGAAGATTGAAGGCGACAACAGACATGGTGGCAAACACGGGACGAGCCGCGTGAAGATGGAGGACAGTGGGGCCTGGGAAGCTCGCGGTTGTTTAGGGGGTAGCGTCGACTGGATGAAGGGGGGTGATCTCGGCCTGAGAACGCGTGGATGATGCTGGGTTTTGGGTTGCTACTTGGGGTGAGTATCCTCTGTTTTGATTAAAAATTTATATGTAAAAATATATACAAATTTCATGATATTTGTATATATGTATGTATTGGCTAGAAACTTTGAACAATAGAGTAAAATTTATAATTTTACTTACCTAATAGATTTAAAATTTAAAGTGAATATTTTTGGAGTTTAAAATCGTGGCGAATGTAAATTGAGTTATTTACTGGGAAGAATTTTGTTTTCAATTAGTTTAAATATTTTATTTAAAAATAAATTTATATATAACTAATTAAATAGTTAAAACCGAAGTATTTAGAATTAATTGATCGATGAATTCAAAAAAATTTATAAAATCATATGATGTTTATTCAAAGGTTGAAATCTGAAATGAAACGAGTCGAGATGGATATGGTGGCAATCATAGGACAAAGGTGAGTTAATCTCACTCAGTTTAAATTTAAATTTAAATGATTAAATTTAAATAATTCATTGTGTGATTGAATTGATTGATGTGATATAGAATATTATAATTTGAAGTTGGAAATATCATGTGGTGCTAACGTCTGTGGATGCAGGGAAACAGGTTGGAGGCATCCAACTGGATCCCTCAGCATTTAATTAAATTATGTAAATCCCCCGATTATGATGATTTGATGTTCTGTGATGATTCATGTTGGAATATTGAATGTTATGGTTAGGTTGGATGTAATTTGGTATAATGAATTACCATGAAATATATATAAATTGAATTTTTGGAAAGAAAATAAAAGAAGTGTATTGTAAGTAAGATATTTATAAATAAATTCAAAGAATGAATTCAAAAAGGAATAAGTGACTTTAAAATTCAAATAAATCAATCTTGGGAACAGAAAGGAAGTTTTGAATAAACAGGAAGTTAATGAATTTTAAATCTTTAGTGATATTAATTCAAAGAACAAACATTGATTAAAAAATTTAAGATTTAAATTATTGGAAGGAAGAAAGAAGGAATTGGAAAATCTGAAAATTTTATATTCAGTTAAAAGGTTTAAATCAAACGGAGAATAATAACATTAATAATAAGTCTATAATTAATGAAATTTGAAATGAATTGAGTAAATAAAGAAACTTATTTCAAATGGAATAAATTGAGAATCAATTTGGCAAAATTGGTTTAAGTGATTGAAGTTGGAATTCTCCCTGGATAACTAAGTACGTTTTCAAGTAAATTTTTAAATATAAGTTAATAGTTTTAAAATTGTTTTAAAAGGTATGTTTTGAAAAATTTATTATTTCTAGTATTTAAATTCTAAAGTAAGTATTTTCTCAAATCTATTATAGTAGTAATTATTTTAAAAACTGACTTAGTATTTTGTTTCAAAGGTGAAAATCTAGTTTTATATTTTATAAAGTAACTTTAATTTCAAATATTCATATAAGATGTATTTTTTCAACAAATTATTAAAGTAGTTTAAGTTAAATGTTTTAAAAGTGTATATTCAAAGTGAAGTGTTTTAAATAATTTTAAAAATCTAGTTTTGTGCTTGGTGATTCCAGAGGAGATAGTAAATATTTGGGAAAAATTGATTTTGAAAAGAAAGAAAGTTTTGAAACTGTTTTCAAAGGATGGAAAATAGAAATATATATTTGAGGATATTTTGAGATAAATAAATAGTTTGGAAAATTATTTATTGTTTGATGGTTGTTGTGAATATTAATTGATAGTTAAATCACCGACTATCAATATTGGATAAATGCGCTGATCGTTTCGAAGAGACCGGGATCGAGATTTATTTCTCGAAAACCACTTCGATCCGGTTTGTACGTTTCGTGTAAACGATTTGGATTCGAAGATGGAGCAGTGAAGTGCAAGGGCTAGTGGCTACTAATCCTGAGGATATTTCCAAAATGGATGTAGTAGGAGTAGTGCCTTCGGTTCCGTTCGAACCCGAGACGGACTTGTATGGACGAATGCTTGCGAAACATCGTCAGGTGGACGATGGGCATTCTAAGTGAAAACGTTCTAAAGGTAACGCTTAGCCTCAAGCCTCATCAAATGGGAATGACTGAAAATCAGGGGATATGCAGCAAGGTTAGGTGGGTCATCCCCAAGCAGGACAAGATAATTCCCCTGTCTAGATGTCCCTTATATATTTCGGCTTAGTAGGTGGTTGGTCGCGCCAACCACGGGGTTTATCTTGTTCGGGACTGTTCAGCAAGGAATGGTTCCGGCCTTGTGTTATAGGGGTTGAAGGGAGTAATCTTCGGTACGGTGATCTAGGCCCCGTACTGTGACAGGTGGTACCCCAGTGCCTAGTCATTAGTTGGAAATCCATTCTCCCTATGAGCCTTGTACGAGTTTTGTTTGTATTACCCACTTTTTGGCTAGTAGCTGGAATTTAATAATGTAACAATTTCGGCTATTTTATAAGTATTTGTATATAGACCCCATTATAATATCAGAGGATTTCTATAAAAATTGTTTTAGCTATCGTAAGGTAAAAACCCGACATATTTATTTGTGACGTGGTCTAACGAGATGCTTTTGTTTTCAAAGGATTTTTGAAACTTTAATAATCAATTGGGTGTGATTTTCTCACGCAGGTATTCCAGACTGACTCGGGTATTATTTAACTGTAATGCTCGGGTCAGACCGAGTATTATAGAATACAGGATATGATGCTGTGGAGCTCAGGAGACGAACTGGATGACGATACGTACATTCGTACTTGTATATATATATTTCCGCTGTGTTGTGTTGTTGTGTAACCATTTGTATATTATTGATGTGAGCTGTGATTGATGTACTCTGATGATGTAATATATGTAAACTGATATATTTGATTTTGAGTAAAGATTATTTATTATCTATTATATTTTATTCCGCTGCGATGGTTAGATTCTGATGTTGATTTTGTTTTCTCTTCTTCTACCTCTTCTTCTTAAACCCAAATGGTTCGTATTTCTGTGCAACTTGAGTTGATTGTTGTAGAATAGTGTTGTAGAATAGTATTGACTCAAGGGGTACGGATTTGCGGGTCGTTACACTTGGTATCAGAGCTTAGGTTGGTGATAACCTTGGCTCTGTTGGGAATTACTCGTAAAATAGAGTCTATAGTACTGTATAATGAGTTTGAGCGTAATAATAGATATGAGCGCGTATTTGTTAGTGAATATAAATTGTCTTAATATTGTGTTGATTTATTTATCTGGTGGCATATGAACCTTCGTCGACACAGTCGGCGCAACTGTATCGAAGGGGTTTCTAAACACTGGAATATAACAATTGACACGGTATTGTTTTAAATGTGGGTAAATGAAATAATTTTACCCAAAAATATATTTTCGATATAAAGAAAGTTTTTGTAAACTATTTAGCTAATATATGGTTGCTTGGATGTTAATTGAATGTTAGGAATGATAATATTAAAGTAGAATCATTATTAAGTGGAAATTTAACTAGAAATTGAAATATAACTAAAATTTAGGGAAATAAATCCATTATAAAATGGTATTTATAAATATGAATTATAAATGAAATTTTTAAATGGAAATATAATCAAATGATAATTTGTATGAGCATAAGCTATGCAAATGAATCGTAGTAAAATTTATTTAAGCAGGATTTGGAAATTTAAATCCCGGGAATTTGAAAGTGTTTATCGAAGTGTTTTAATGATAAAAGATAACATTATTGTTTTGGAGATAATTCTGAATGGCAATCTGTTTAAAATGGATTTTGAAGGTGATATAGCATTGAAATCACTTGGATTATTGGGAAATAATTCTGATGATGACGGCCGCATCATCAGTATTCATTTTCGAATTCCTAAGTGATGGATTGCTGCCAAAAATTGATGTGCTCTGAAAAGCTAGTTGTTTTTGAAAATTTCAAAGGAAATCTGTTGGGAATAAAACAGGATTGGTTTAATTTTTGAGAAATGTGATTTGAGATGTTGGAGATTTCAAAAACAATTTGAAACTAAAGCCGGGAGTTTAAAAATCCTGATAGGATGGGTTGTAAGCTTATAAAATTGAGATGAGTTTTAAATCAGGAAGGAAATATATGCTTTGAATGTTGGAATTAAATAAAGTGAGAAGTTGTAAAATTGAAATTAACTTGGATTGGGAGAACAAAATTTAACTGGATTAAATTGAAATCGAATTGAGTTGAATAAATCAGAGTTGAAATAAAATTGAATTGGAATAAAAATTCAATTGAATTAGTGAATGAATTATATTCTTACCAGAATAATGGAAAATAATTTGGATAAGGATTGGGATTGAAATAAATAAACCAGAATAACTTATAAACGAATTGAAATCCATGGAAATAAAATATGTTTGGGCTATAAATAAATAGAAGGCTTGAGTTAAAAATAAAAGATGAATATATTCAAGCTTATGATGAATGGAATTGTATAAACAATAAGCTGTGACTTATTAAATTGAAAATGGAATACAATGCCCAAAATCAATATTTTGATGAATTGAGAAATGAAATGAGAATCCAAACTTGAATTATAAAATAAATATTGAACTTAAGAAAATTAAATGGAGTGATATTTGGAATAAAAATTCAAGTGTTGGATTATGAATAAGGGGAGAACTAATTGGATAATAAATTAGTTAATGGAATTGAATTATAAGTTTATGATAAAGTTTGGAAATAAACTCAAGTTATAAATTAAAATGGATTCAAATTGTTGATGAAGTGAAAGAAATTGAGAATGAAACTGAATTGTGAGTTAATAAATTAGATGGTAAATAAAAGGTGAATAATAGAATCAGAACTTGAGTTATTAATTAAAATTAGACTTGAAGTGTAAACAAAGTAAATATAATTAGGGAAGTATAGAATAAAAATGAAATGGATTAAAATACAAATGGTATGAATTGCAAATAAAAATCCGAATAAGTGGAAATAAATTGAAAATGGCCATGTAATAAATTGGATGAACTGAATCTGAAAAGTAAATTTGATAATAACAAATCAAATGAAATTGTAAATTTTAAAATGAGATTTTACTGAAATAGAATCAAGTTAAATTGAATGGAAGAGAAAGATTTACTTGAAACGAAATGAGATTAAGTATAAAAATTGGAGTGACTAAACATAAGCTAAAAAGTGGAAAAGAGTTGAACTGAATTCAACTAAAAATTAAGTTTATTAATTGTGGATTGGATTTAAATCAAGTAAAAATAAATTTTAATCGAAATAAAATTCAGTGAGTTATAAATAATATGGAATGAAATTCTAGAATGAATAATTGTCAACCATTGAAAATCATCAAGGGATTGAAATAACTTGAGACAATAAGGAAAATAGAATGTTTCGAGTTTATTAGAATGGTTTAAGTGAATGTGGATAAACTAATTATATTGAATAAATGAATGGATGGGATAAATAAGAACCAAATGAAGTGTTGGTTTAAATGAGTTGAGAAATGGTTATTGAATGAAATAACCTGGATTGTTTTCGAGCTAAATAAAATAGTTTGGAATAAACAATTACGGAATGGTTTTAAATGTAAATGAATGGATGTGAATGAATTAAAATAAGAAGGAAAATTTAATTGGTGATGGAGATGTACCTAAATTGTTAATGGTTTTGAATGAACTAATTTTGGTTAATAAAATTGAAATGCAATGAAACTGAGAATATATGGATTGTGAATAAATCCGAAATGGAATAGAATTAAGTATAAATCGAGTTGAAATCCATTTAAATTGGTTATAAAACATAAATATTTGTTTGTTCACATAGATCTTGTCAAATTTGCATAGAATAAATATCATTGGATGTAAATGGAGGTAATTAAAATTCTATGAATTAATAGGAGTGAAATAAATTGATTTTGAAAGCAATGGAATTAAATATGAATTGAGTTTGCTTAAGAATAAATTAAATGTAAGCGATTGAGTTTTAAACCATTCATATTTGAATGAAAATGGTTTGTAAATTAATGGAAATAGTCGAATTACTATGAAAGTTGTAAAAATTGCTTACGGAAAATGTTGGATGTGTATTTCTTTAGAATTCATATGTTTTAACCATTGCAACTAAGTAAAACATAGTTAAACTGCATATATTTGGCACTTACATGTTTAAATTGAGTAAGTACAGGTACCTGGAAGCCGAGTAGCTGGATTTGGTTGTGCCATTTTCTAAAAATAATAAGCCGCTTGCTTAAAATGCTAAATAAGGTACGCCCACGAAATAAAATTAGGAAATATGAACTGTTTTTGGTTTTTCCGACCGTGTGGGTCGATGTATATATATTTATCTCTTTTGTCGAATTGCAAAAGCTCCTCCGTACAAAGGGGACTCTGCCAAAAAATTTCAGAAATTTTGGGAGTTAGAAAATTTTTGAAAATTTTGGAAAATTTTGTTAACGACAAAACTATTTAGAATTGGAAACTAAAATAAGTTAGTAAATGAAACTAATTAAAGTAATGACTTAAATTAGTTATAAATGAAGGATAAAATTTAAAAGTTCAAAGTTGAAAATAAATGAAATACATATGTAATGTGGAAATCGATTCGAATAGAAATAGGTATAAACTACAAATGGTAAAGAGAAATAAAGATAAGAAACATATAAAATGTTTATAATAACTTAAGAAAGGAATGGTAAATTCTAGATTTGAGATTGATAATACAAATATAATCTAAGATAATATTGAAATGAATAGATATTGGCATTTTGTGAGGAAGTCGATAAAATATTTTGGAATATTGTGTTTGGATATTGGTGCTAAGCAGGTATGCGGGTAATATAAAGGGAGAAAAGAGAATTGATTTTGATTTCAAGAGATAAATTTGAAATGTTCGACAAAAAGGTATGTATTTAAATTTGGTATGAAATTTGATTGGGATTTGGATTGAGCCACTTGGCTTTTTGTTTTCTTTTTGGATTTGGGAGGCCGTAGAGCCATTTTGCAGTTGTACCAAGTTAGCCGCGCAAAGGAGACGCTGGCGAAATTTTTCGGGAATTTAGGGAGTTAGAAAATTTTTGAGAAAATTTTGATAATTCCAAATTGGTTTTAAATTGAAACTTGAACGATTGGGGCAAATAGGTTTGTTTGCAATCTATGGAAAGATTTGGACAGTTAATAAGAATAATAATGGGTCTTTTGTAAGAAGATAATTGGTAAAGATGTTGAATTGTTAGAAACTGTTTGGTTTTTAGGAAAAAGTAAACGGGTATTGGACTATTCTTCCTAACTAGTAATTTCGGGGACGAAATTCTTTTAAGGGGGGAGGAATGTGACGACCCGAAATTTTCGAGCATTTAAAATCGAAATATTTAATTGATTTTAAGTATTTAAAGGTTAATTATCAACTTAAATTACGAATATCATAATTTATTTGACAAGTAAATTGTGAATTAAATAATTTGGAGTGGTACAAAATATGAAAACTGAGATTTTAAGCCGGCTAAAAATAATTTGAAGGCTTGTAAAATTTATATTTATAGTACAGAGGATAATAAAAGTTGTAAAATTGAATTTAACAGTGAATTGTTCGGTTTTGAAAATTTTATTGTTTAAATAGAATTTAAAAATAGCCTTCCGGGGCGCAGTCTCGGAATTTGACGAAACTAGTCTTATTGAATTCATACTATTGAATTATTAGCGGATTTCAAATTTGGTAGTGTTTGGAGTTGTCGTGTGATCATACGATAGATGAACGCGTTGAAAATGTAATGGATAATAGCCGATTCGGAATTTAAATATAATACTTCAACTAGTCAAATACATCTCACATCAGAACTTTTGGAGTTCAATTCGACTCACTGTACCAGTCTCAGCCGACATACAATATTTCTTTCCATCGTTCAATCAGTTCAAAGTCGTGTTTAAGTAATAAAATTAAAAGTAGAAGCTTTCTTTTATATATTTTTTTGCCAAGTCTTGCCTTGGAAGCCAAAGGAAAAAAAACAAAATTTATAAACCAAACAGCCGAAAAACAAAAAATATCTCGAAACCCATTTTTTCTCGTACTTTCAAAAATTCGACACTCATGGCCGAACCGAACCTCCTCTTTCCAAAACCCCAAATCAATTCATTTGTATATATAAAATAATAATAATAATAATGTGACTCGCGATTGAATCGCAAGTCGCGAGGAAGGGGAGGAGGGATCGTTCGAGCTGGCGTAGGCGTTTAGGGTTTCGCGTGAAGTTGGGGGCGATCGACTTGGGTCTCGCGAAGATTGAAGGCGACAACAGACATGGTGGCAAACACGGGACGAGCCGCGTGAAGATGGAGGACAGCGGGGCCTGGGAAGCTCGCGGTTGTTTAGGGGGTAGCGTCGACTCGATGAAGGGGGGTGATCTCGGCCTGAGAACGCGTGGATGATGCTGGGTTTTGGGTTGCTACTTGGGGTGAGTATCCTCTGTTTTGACTAAAAATTTATATGTAAAAATATATACAAATTTCATGATATTTGTATATATGTATGTATTGGCTAGAAACTTTGAACAGTAGAGTAAAATTTATAATTTTACTTACCTAATAGATTTAAATTTTAAAGTGAATATTTTTGGAGTTTAAAATCGTGGCGAATGTAAATTGAGTTATTTACTGGGAAGAGATTTGTTTTCAATTAGTTTAAATATTTTATTTAAAAAGAAATTTATGTATAACTAATTAAATAGTTAAAACCGAAGTATTAAGAATTAATTGATCGGTGAATTCAAATTTTTTTATAAAATCATATGATGTTTATTCAAAGGTTGAAATCTGAAATGAAACGAGTCGAGATGGATATGGTGGCAATCATAGGCCAAAGGTGAGTTAATCTCACTCAGTTTAAATTTAAATTTAAGTGATTAAATTTAAATAATTGATTGTGTGATTGAATTGATTGATGTGATATAGTATATTATAATTTGAAGTTGGCAATATCATGTGGTGCTAACGTCTGTGGATGCAGGGAAACAGGTTGGAGGGATCCAACTAGATCCCTCAACATTTAATTAAATTATGTAAATCCCCCGATTATGATGATTTGATGTTCTGTGATGATTCATGTTGGAATATTGAATGTTATGGTTTGGTTGGATGTAATTTGGTATAATGAATTACCATGAAATATATATAAATTGAATTTTTGGAAAGAAAATAAAAGAAGTGGATTGTAAGTAAGATATTTATAAATAAATTCAAAGAATGAATTCAAAAAGGAATAAGTGACTTTAAAATTCAAATAAATAAATCTTGGGAACAGAAAGGAAGTTTTGAATAAACAGGAAGTTAATGAATTTTAAATTTTTAGTGATATTAATTCAAAGAAAAAACATTGATTAAAAAATTTAAGATTTAAATTATTGGAAGGAAGAAAGAAGGAATTGGAAAATCTGAAAATTTCATATTCAGTTAAAAGGTTTAAATCAAACGGAGAATAATAACATTAATAATAAGTCTATAATTAATGAAATTTGAAACGAATTGAGTAATTAAAGAAACTTATTTCAAATGGAATAAATTGAGAATCAATTTGGCAAAATTGGTTTAAGTGATTGAAGTTGGAATTCTCCCTGGATAACTAAGTACATTTTCAAGTAAATTTTTAAATGTAAGTTAATAGTTTTAAAATTGTTTTAAAAGGTATGTTTTGAAAAATTTATTATTTCTAGTATTTAAATTCTAAAGTAAGTATTTTCTCAAATCTATTATAGTAGTAATTATTTTAAAAAGTGACTTAGTATTTTGTTTCAAAGGTGAAAATCTAGTTTTATATTTTATAAAGTAACTTTAATTTCAAATATTCATATAAGATGTATTTTCTTAACAAATTATTAAAGTAGTTTAATTTAAATGTTTTAAAAGTGTATATTCAAAGTAAAGTGTTTTAAATAATTTTAAAAATCTAGTTTTGTGCTTGGTGATTCCAGAGGAGATAGTAAATATTTGGGAAAAATTGATTTTGAAAAGAAAGATAGTTTTGAAACTGTTTTCAAAGGATGGAAAATAGAAATATGTATTTGAGGCTATTTTGAGATAAATAAATAATTTGGAAAATTATTTATTGTTTGATGGTTGTTGTGAATATTAATTGATAGTTAAATCACCGACTATCAATATTGGACAAATGCGCTGATCGTTTCGAAGAGACCGGGATCGAGATTTATTTCTCGAAAACCACTTCGATCCGGTTTATACGTTTCGTGTAAACGATTTGGATTCCAAGATGGAGCAGTGAAGTGTAAGGGCTAGTCGCTACTAATCCTGAGGATATTTCCAAAATGGATGTAGTAGGAGTAGTGCCTTCGGTTCCGTTCGAACCCGGGACGGACTTGTATGGACGAATGCTTGCGAAACATCGTCAGGTGGACGATGGGCATTCAAAGTGAAAACGTTCTAAAGGTAACGCTTATCCTCAAGCCTCATCAAATGGGAATGACTGAAAATCAGGGGATATGCAGCAAGGTTAGGTGGGTCATGCCCAAGCAGGACAAGATAATTCCCCTGTCTAGATGTCCCTTATATATTTCGGCTTATTGGGTGGTTGGTCGCGCAAACCACGGGGTTTATCTTGTTCGGGACCGTTCAGCAAGGAATGGTTCCGGCCTTGTGTTGCAGGGGATGAAGGGAGGAATCCTCGTACGGTGATCTAGGCCCCGTACTGTGACAGGTGGTACCCCAGTGCCTAGTCATTAGTTGGAAATCCATTCTCCCTATGAGCCTTGTACGAATTTTGTTTGTATTACCCACTTTGTGGCTAGTAGTTGGAATCTAATAATGTAACAATTTCGGCTATTTTATAAGTATTTGTATATAGACCCTATTATAATATCAGAGGATTTCTATAAAAATTGTTTTAGCCATCGTAAGGTAAAAACCCGACATGTTTATTTGTGGCGTGGTCTTATGAGATGCTTTTGTTTTCAAAGGATTTTTGAAACTTTAATAATCAATTGGGTGTGATTTTCTCACGCTGGTATTCCATACTGACTCGGGTATTATTTAACTGTAATGCTCGGGTCAGACCGAGTATTATAGAATACAGGATATGATGCTGTGGAGCTCAGGAGACGAGCTGGATGACGATACGTACATTCGTACTTGTATATATATATATTTCCGCTTTGTTGTGTTGTTGTGTAACCATTTGTATATTATTGATGTGAGCTGTGATTGATGTACTCTGATGATGTAATATGTGTAAACTGATATATTTGATTTTGAGTAAAGATTATTTATTATCTATTATATTTTATTCCGCTGCGATGGTTAGATTCTGATGGTGATTTTGTTTTCTCTTCTTCTACCTCTTCTTCTTAAACCCAAATGGTTCGTATTTCTGTGCAACTTGAGTTGATTGTTGTAGAATAGTGTTGTAGAATAGTGTTGACTCAAGGGGTACGGATTTGTGGGTCGTTACACTTAAATGGCAATTTGTTGTGAATTGGTTGAAATTGAATGCTACATATATTTTTAAATTATTGCGCTCGTTATTCGGTACCCATTCCGAATAGTGATACGACGTAATGGATAGCATTGAGGACCGGTGTTAAAGACCGGGTATTTGTGAAAATGATAGGATGACCTATCGATTGTCTTTGCACCGTTAGCTACGGTATGGAGATTTCCTTTGTGATGGGAAATTCGATCGGGATTGTGAATACCCGGATTGCAAGGGCTTCTTTTGAAGTGCCTTCGGTTCTATTCGAACCCGGAACAGACTTGTATGGTTACGTGTCTTACATTACATTTTGAGATATAAAGCAGATTTCTTTCAAATACATTTCCATTGGTGCAGAGGATTTATTCTCTTAGCTTAACACCCTTCTCTGAGACGTACGAGCTCAGAGGTTTTGTAGTTGAAGGTTATCAGCGATATACTCCCAATCTGGTAATGTGGCATGCTAAGTGTTGCTGTGTGATGATTATTTATTGATCATTTGTTAATCAAAGTGTGGCTTTGTGAAAAAGCGAAGCTTTGTGGATGAGACTTCGTCAGACCTCACACCCCATAAATGGACAAAACAGGAATATGCGGCAAGGTTATGAGGGTCGCTCCCTTTTGGGTATGTCATTTCCTTCTGGAAAAGGGTGGTGTCAGGTATGGAGCCCTGATGCTTTACCTATGCGGTTGCTCCAATCTCATTTTTCTGTGTGGTTGTTGCTTGGTGATGGAGGGCCCTCAGATAAGGGTTGCAAAGGACCGGGGTGGCATATTCGTGTAGTAGTTACCTAGCTATAAAGGTAACCTGGCCTTGTTTTGGCAGAGAGCTGGTTAAGTTCTCGGGACGTCTCGCCAGAGGCGATCCCATGTGGCAGTAGGAAGTTCCTTAGCCTGACCATTTGTTGGAAATCCAAAGAAACAATACGAGCCTTTTACGATTGCAATTGCATAACCTGCCTCCTCAGGAGGTAGCTATAGCAGGCATAATATAATGGTACCTATGCTGGCTAAGATTTATATTATACTTTCGAAATGTTTTCATCACTATGCACTAATAATAATATCAAAAATGATTTGTTTTGCGTAGTAAGCATCTTTGACTATCATAAGGAGAAATCTCCTCCAATTCTGTGTTTGCATTGTGTGTGTGCGGGGAGGCCTTATGGTAGTTTCATTTTCTAAAAGCATTGCGGATATTTTTCACTTCCCTTGTTGTTGTTGTTGTTTTAAAAGACAAATAACTGTTTTGACTTCTCACACCAGTCTCATGACTGACCTGGAGTTTATAGTTCTCTTCCTAAACTCGTGGTGCCTATAATTTTCCACATGAGCAGTCTAGAGTCAGGTCATTCTAGATTTAGGAGTGCTTTGGAGCTCAAGTGGCGAGCTGGATGGCGAGACGTACCACTTGTATATGATATTATCTTTTCCGCTGCATAATTCACTTGTAAGGACATGTTTGTATAACTGTCCATTGTTTGTTGTATTGTATATTGTTGTTGTACACTCTGATGATAATGTAACGTAATAACTGATATAGTTCTTTGATTTAAAGGTTAATCATTTATCTATTATATGATGTTCCGCTGCGATATGTGAGATTCTGATATTGTTTTCTGTTGTTTCTTCTTTCTTTCTTCCTGTCTTCTTCTATCTTTTCTTCCACCTCTTCTTTTTAACCCTAAAAATTCGGTTTTTCGGCATTCGATTATGCGGCATTTGATACAGTGGACGTAAGAATGCTGACCTTCGGATCCCGACAAAATCGCTCTGTTATAAGTTAACTAAAAATTGTGATTTCTGTTTTAAAATTCATGATTTCTAACATGCATTCTAGTTATAAACTTGTTTTAACAATTTAAATGTTTTAGACTTGCTTATTTGAAAATAATAACAGTTATATTTGTTTCAGAGACAACAGATTTTTAATATAACTAAATTTTGATTTATAAACATAATCTCTTACTAAGAAAACATCTTTTGTTTACACATTAATTTCTAACTGAAATCAATTCAAGTGATGAAGGATTTCTATTAAAGAAAATCTTAGTTTATAAAAAACAAAATAGGTATGCAGATACGTGGCAACAGCAACATATATATACATATTTATATATGTATACATAGAACATTCATCACAATGCAATCCCACAAAAATACTTATTTCTACCAATTCGCATGCGCAGATAACTTAAGCTTTTCGCATGGTGAGGTTACTCACTTTTTTTTAAAAAAAACAGAACAGTTTCATCTATAACAGTTTTTGATTTTTTTTTTAAAAACAGTAAGTTTGAAACTTGAATATTAGAAATTTACTTTAGCTTAATTTTTCTAAAAGAAGAACTGTTTTTAAAGTATAAATTGACTCACCTAATGTTAACGCTAAAATTGAACGCTAACACCCCGGTGTAAGTAGAGATAAAGTGAAAGCACCACCCGTCAATACGGGAATTAGAAGTAAGTAGAAAAGTCATAGAAAAAAAGTAAAGAGATAACAGTTTTAAAGTGGTTTGGCTTCAAGTTAAGCCTACGTCCACTTTAATCTTCTTTATTGCTGATTCGATTACAACTTATACAACAATCTTCGATTACAACACCACTTAGACAAATAGCTAGAACTTCGATGTAGGAAAATCCTTCAAATTCATGTTGAATGTATTCGGTTTCTTCTTGAAGTTCATTGAAGTGTCTTTCATGTTTGAAGTGTCGGATGAGTCGAGAAATCAGCAGAGAATAGGCGTTCCAGAAATGAGCCAAAAGTCCCTCTTCAGTTGGAGTAGGTGGAGTATTTATAGGAAAAATCTGGGCTAAGTCGTAGGTCGCGAACGACCTAAGGGTAGGTCGTAGGTCGCGAGCGACCTAAGGGATACGAGCTACGGCTCATCTTGGTTGCACTTGGTATTATCTAAGCGGATTAGTAGGTCGTGGGTGACCTAGGGGAGAGTGGTAAGCGACTCAATCGCGCGGAGGTACCTAGTGGAGCGACATAGGTTAGTTGTGGGAGTAGTAGTGACTTAGTACCTGCTCGACCTATAACTGAGCGATATAACAATGGGAAGTTAGTAGCTCGTTTAGTCGCTAACTCGTTAGCTCATTAGGTCGTGATAACTTTAGGTCGCTAGGCCGCGATAACTTTAGGTCATTAGGTCGTGATAACTTTAGGTCGCTAGGTCGTGATAACTTTAGGTCATTAGGTTGTGATAACTTTAGGTCGTTAGGTCGTGATAACTTTAGGTCGCTAGGTCGTGATAACAATATGTCGTGATAACTTTAGGTCGCTAGGTCATTGTAGAACTTCATCCCTGTTAGCTTGTTCACACTTTAATTCCTTTGGTCGCTATTTCCTTAGGTCGTTGAGTCATGAAATAGAGAAGTTAACATTTGCCCCTCGAAGTACACGCCTATGTCGTAGGTCGTGTGCTTCGACCTGATTCCGCTAGGTCGTGAGCGACCCAAGAGATTTCCTAACTCGCATAACCATTCGTCTTCTTTTCCTTGCCCTATATAAGTTGTTATCTCGCTTCTTTCTCCTTAACTGCTGTGACAACCTGATCTGCCATTAAAAACCTTCGAGCTCTAAAAGGCGAATTCAAGCTAATCAGTCGTCGATTCATCTCTACTATCATATTACGTAAGTGAATACGATCTTTATCCAACCATGATCACCGCCGAATTGCGAATCCCCATCATCTGACCCAAGTCCAAATCCATGCGTCACGTTTCACTCCGAGTCAGGTTGCGATCGATTTTTGATCGTCGTTGGTTACGTTGTCGTTATGATTCACGAGAGCACAGCAGTGCGTTGGATCTACGATGGATCTGAGATGATTTGAATCAGTTTTGAGTGATTTGGTGGTATGGAGAGATAATAGATTTCACTAAGAGGATGATGGATTTCATTGTGTAGGTGATAATGGGTTATCGGATCACGAGTTAACGAGATAGCGAGCTATTGAGTGGAGAGGAGTTAGTGGGTTAAGGAAAGTAGGGCATAGCGGTTTCGATAGGAGATAGTTTGAGATTGCTGAGTTACATCAGAAGTGACCTATTGAATCTGAGCGACATAACACCCTTTACAACTTAACAGATTTGGCCGACCTAATAAACCGACCGACTTAAGAATCCTTGCGACCTAAGGGAAGCTGAACGACCTTCAAATTCGCGACCAAGATTCTTGCAGCATCACCTTTTGCGACTTCATTTGCTGGAATAACATAAAGCTTAAAGTAGAGCGACTTAACAAATTAACGACCTGACTTCTTGCGGCATAGGTTTTAGGTCGTGACCGAGCTAGCACTTAGACAAATTTGCATTATCTTGACCTGAAGCCTTATTCCTTAATATGCATCATAACTTTAACTTGTAGGAACATGAACAATGAACTTTTGATTTGAACAGAACTTGAGCAATTGCAAAAATTTGATAGAACTTGATTAAATTTCCAACTTGAACAGCTAGAATGAACTGCTTGAACTCGTTGTACTCCTTTACAGATTATATTATCTTTAATGCTAATAACCTGTTAAACACAACACTTGCAGAAAAATGGGACGAATATACTCATAATCGAACGCCCACATCGAGTGATGGATTAGATTAAAGAACTGATATTTTATTTAAGAAAAATAGTATGAATTTGATTAAAGATGAAGTGATGTGAATAAACTGACTTAAATGAAGCATCAACGCAAAATGCACACAATTATAACTGCTTTTGCTAAACATCATCTGCATTGATACTACATTTAACTTCTGATTTAATAACAAGCCTCGAAACTTTCTGAATTGACATGCATCAATCAGTTTTATTTCAAGTTTTATTTTATTTACTTGTTATTTCAGTAGCTTTGTACAACACTTGACACTCTTTTAGGAAACGTGCACCTTTATATTTGAATATCCAGTTCCTTGTGTAGAATGACTTCTCAAGAAGAGATAGTAGGACGAGCTGGAGAGGTCTTCCTAGTAGCTAACCCCTTGGATGATCCCCCAGAAAGAACTCCAACTACTCTGAATCAACGGGTGTTTAATCAACTATGTATCCAATTTGGTATTGCTGAGGCTGATGCTTTACTTCAGGGGGTAAACGATACTGCTGACAGGCCACCTTTGGGTTTCGTCGCAGTTAATCGTCAAATGTGCTTGACTGGAGCTATTCCTCCATTTAACTATTTTCTTCAACGGCTCCTTCTCCGATTGACTATCTCTCCCTTCCAGTTGCATCCCAATGGCTACGCCATCTTGATGGGACTGTGTGTACTTTTCAGGAGGCACTCGACCATCTTCCAAGATTTGAAGAAATTTGTTACTTATGCACATTCGCGAAAAACAAAGATCACCCTTCTATAATACTCGTGAGAAGCGCAAGGAACCGGAAATTGATCACCGATCTTCCCGAAAGCGCCCACGGGTTTCTGAATCAGTTTTTCTTCGTCCGTTGCCCTCCAGGATTTTACAGCATTTGGAGAATAGGAAGTAATCTTGCCTATCTCCGTTCTTTCCATTTTTGAACTTTCCAAAATCCAAATTGTTAAGTGCTAACTTCATTCTTTACTTTTACAGCACTTCCTCCTCCTTCTAAAGATTCAAGCCATAAGCCAACTTTTGAAAGACTAAGTGCTGTGGCGGTTGAGGAGAGAAGCATCAAATTTTTGCTGAAGGACGAATTTTTGCATCAATTCGGACTTTTGCACCCCTCTCAATCTACTCAGCTTCAAGATGCCCCTGGTTCTCAAGCAGAAATATCAGATGTCCCAGTTTCTGTCGAAGAACATGCTCCAAAGGAACAAACTGCTGAGGCTTCATTGGTAAAATGTTCTACTTCCGTTGACGTCACGGGGTCATCCGGAAAATTTGTACTTCCCCCGGTTATTGAAGAAGAGGAACCTCCTCAACACTCCGGGAAGGCTGCTGATGAAGGAGCTGAGAGAAAGAGTCCCGCTGGGCATGACGGTGACGATATTTTTGAGGGGTTGAGCGATTTGGTGGTTACTTCACGTGAACTCTTCAAGGATGATTCTACTGCTTCTAACTTACTTCTGCAACGATTGAAGTGACATCGGTTTTGCAAACAAGTCCATCAACCCAAGAGATAACTCTTAAGCCGAAGAGTGGTTTGTAGCTTGACGCGCGTAGTTCACATGCCACACACACTTAGAATTTTTGCAGCTTTGTGCACTCAACTTCCTTGCTTTGAAGATTTCTGAACTTGTCTCTTCTTCATTTTCAGGTTCTCCAATGGGACGAAGCGGCTCTTACTATGATGATTTTCAGCGTCATGGGAGACGCGACTCTTATGATCCCAGTCGGTACCTTCCTGCCCCTAGGGAGACCGACGAAGAAAGAGCCATAAGAAAAGCTCGCGAGAGACGGGCCTATGAAGAGCGCTATGGGAGATGGGATAAGCGACATGATTCTTCCCAGAGAGGTGATGATTCCCACAAAAGAAAATCTCATGACGACAAGGGGAAAAGTCACATCGCTGAAGATCCAAGTAAACGGGCCAAGCTTAGCGAAAGGCCGGAATCTGAAATTTCTGAAAAGCCCGCTGCTCCCATCTCTTTGGAAATCCCTTCCAGCTCTCCTGCCCTTCAAAGAGATGATATTCAAACAATCATCAGTAGGCACCCGTATCAAGTTGGACAGGGTCCGGCTACTCTTCAAAACCGGTTTCCGCAAAGGAGTGCGTTTTGACCTTGATTTGGTCCCAATTGACAAGCAAGCTATGTTGCGTAATCTTGATGCCGTCAAACTCGATATTGAGAGAATGTCTGGTTGGCAAAAACTTGTTGACGAGCTTCAAAGAGTAAACCGTGCAAATCTCGAAGCCATGCTGACTATGGAAAACAATAAATCCGAGTGGCAGAAAACTCTCGATCAGCATGATGCAGAGATGAAGAGTATCACCGCTTACAATGAGAAGCTTGAAGCGGAAGTTGAAAAAGTTAAAGAAGAGCTCGCCACTTCTTCCACTTCCTATTCTCAAAAAGAAGAAATGCTTCAAAAACAGGTGAGAGATGCTCATGCCGGGCAAAAAAACGCTGAAGCTAAATTCGAAGCATAGCAGCAAGTTGTAGAAAGCTGCCGAACTGACGTTGCTCAGTTGCGAGAAAAAACCAGCTCTCAGAACTTGGAAATTGAAATGTTAAAAGCTCAAATTTCTGAAGTTGAAAAAGAGCGTGATGAACCTGTCGCCGGCAAAGCAGCAGCCGAAGAATCTCATGAAGCGACCAAGGCCAACATCAGCTCTACCTTATTCGAGTTTTACATACATAGTGTTTTGGGGCGCGGTAGCCTTTCGTTTTTGGGCCCAAAATACGAGATTACTTTGGTCGAAGAGTGGGAGGCTGCAATTGATATGCTTGGAGGCGCTGGCTATGCTGAAGCAGATCTTGAGCCACACTATTTGGATGACGATGCACGTGCTGCCCTTACCAAGGGAAAGGAGCAACTTGGTAAACAGCGAGCCGGAACGGTGGAAGGAGAACCTTTAGGGAAGGCACATTCGACCGACCCAACTCTTCCTTCAGTTTCGGACGACATTGATATCATTGGCTCCAGTTTCCGTTCCTCGCCACCTGCCAAAGCTGACATTGAAATTGTAACCGCTCATACTGGAGATGAGTCTCAAGAAAGCGCTGAAGAACAAGGCTTTGAAGTTGACATGATAATGCCAACTTCTCCAGGTGACTTCAACGTTAGTTTAGCTCAAGTGGACTGCTTATTCGCTTCTCATGAGCTTGATGAACTTTTTGATTATTACTTTAAGTCTTGACGCGCCACTATCTCCTCTCTTTGCGGGGAATACTGACTTTAACTTCTCTTCCTCTGTAGTGAGAACGCCAAGTGCCATGCAAACTTCTCCTCTTCCAGCTGTTCTACCTCCGTCTCTTCAAATTACTCCTCCTTCTGCTTCTCAACCGGGGTCGCAAGAAGAATTGATAGAAGCTCTTCAAGGCTTGGACGACCCGGCTGCTTCGCAAGAGCAGAAGGCTGAGGAACTTGAAGAAGGTGAAAAGACTCCAGAGCAATTTCATAATGACACAAAACTGTCTGCACTTATCACTTCGGGCAGTGAGTCTTCTTGAAAGCAGAAGGGGAATCGTGCAATTTCAAAGAGGAGAAGGAAAAGCACTTCTGCTGGCAAAGAGAAGGCGGAAGTAGACCCAGCCGTAACTCTATCTCCTTTTTCCCCGACTCAACCAGGCCGACTTCCAAAGTTAACCATTAGGCCAGGCGAGGGCTCTAAAGGTGGCGGGAAGAAGAAATAATGAGTCTTGTTCTACCTTTCTTGTTTTGCTTTTTGTTTGTACATAAAGGCTTGTATTGACCGAAATTTGTGTGGGCACTGGTCCCTGCTCTTTTGAAACCTGCACATGTATAAATTTTTTATAGTATGGAATGAAATGAATCTTTTTACTTGTACAATCTTTTGACTGTATTTTTGAATGCATTTATTCCTTATTTTCGCATAAGTTTCTTCACTGTGATATTGCAATAAGTTTGTGGTATGCTGCTTGAGCGTTGCTTTTATTAATGTAGCTATATTGTATTGTATTGCCCCCATACCATGGCTTATTGCAATTTCTTTTATTTGGTAAAACTTTGGAGAACAATTCTTCGGCTTCGAGAAGACTTGTACTCTTAAATTGGTGAATAATTCTTCTGTTTCGAGAAGATTTGTATTCTTAAGTTGGAGAACAATTCCTCCATTTTGAAGAGGTTTGCACTCTTTCTTTAGAGAATAATTTTTCCATTTTGAGGAAATGTTATTCTGCTTTAGTAGAGTGTGCCTTGTATTGGAGAATTCTTCTCTCTCTTTTGTTTGGAAATCTTATACTTCACTTTCGGAGATAGTCACTTTTATTTTTTTGATAAGTGTACTCTCCTACGCGGTGAAGCGAGTTTTTCAAAGAAGGCTTTGATTGGCACTAAAACTTCTGCGGAAGAATATTTTCAAGATAGGAAAATTGATCTTCCTTTGATAGCTGCAGTGTGCCTTCGAAGAGGGCTTTCTCTTTTTTTATAGTTGTTGTGCCTCGTTGGAGGGCTTTTTGCTTCGTTCACTTGAAAGTGCTTTTCTTGGGATGTTCCTCCGAAGAGGTATTGTGCCTCCGAAGAGGGCTTGTGCCTCCGAAGAGGTATTGTGGTGCCTCGGGAGAGGGCTTCTGCCTCCGAAGAGGGCAGGTGTGCCTTTGGTGAAGGCGAGTGCCTCCGAAGAGGGCTTGTGGTGCCTCGAGAGAGGGCTTCTGCCTTCGAAGATGGCAGGTGTGTGCTTTTGGTGAAGGCGAGTGCCTCCCAAGAGGGCTTTATTTGATTGCCTGGAAGCTAATGTCTTATGGTTGAATGGATTCACGGTGCAGACGCAAGTTACTTAATTGGATGTTCGTTTGCACAAACGATCGCAACTAGTTAACAAGGGCCCTCGGTGATTCCACCAATCTTTTTTGGTTGAGTAAAGAACTTTCTTTTTTTGGTGTGCCTCGTTAGAGGGCTTTATCCTCTGAAGAGTTGTGCCTCCGAAGAGGGCTTGTGCCTCCAAAGAGGTCTTTTGCCTCCTAAGAGGTCTTTGGGGGTGGTTGGCTTGCCATTAAGGTTGCGTCTCACGGTTAGGTGGATCCATGGGGCGGACACAAGCTATCCAACCAGATGTTCGTTTGCACAAACGATCACAATTAGTTAGCAAGGGCCTAGTGCCTTCGCTTTGGGAAGGTGCCTCTCCAGTGGTTCCTCCGACCTTTTTGTTGAGAGGCAGGACTCCTTTTTGGCTGATTTTTGTCTGCTTTCCCACGTCTGTTCGTCATTTGCTCATTAGCGATTCCCTGTTATCATTTTCCAAGCACATTTTCCTTTCTTTTGCAAATAGTTTGTCTTATCCAAAGAAGTGTACTTCATTGTTAAGTGAGTCCGACGGAATCACTAACTGTTTTCATGAAGCACTCCTTATAGGTTTGGAATCTGGAATTTTTGTGGCTTGATGTTTGTTTATTTAGTGATTTTAGGGATCGTTTGGCCTTGTGTTGGTTAAGCTTTGTTTTAATAGCCTGCAATGTTAAATCGACATTTTAGCAATACATTTAAAGTATTTGCATATCGAAATAAAACAGGCATTTTATAATAGTAGAGAACACAAGATTTATAGTGGTTCGGCCAAGAACTGGGCCTACATCCACTTTATAGTTCTTATTATTCATTCATACTGCTTTTACAATGTTTACAATGCAAGAATGATACATCCATAATCATTTTACAAATTTAAGCAAAGCCTTTAAGTAAAATATGGACGCAAGTGATTACTGTTCCAAGCTTTTGGAATTGGATCTCCTTCAACAGTTGTCAGTTTGAAAGTGCCATTAAGAAGTTTTTTTCCTATGACATACGGACCTTCCCAGTTTGGCGCAAACACTCCTGCTGCTGTCATGATCCTTTTCAAGACTAGATCCCCAATCTCAAAGCTGCGTTGGCAAACTTTGGAATTGAAGTGCCCGGCAATTCTTTGCTGATGGGCTGCAATTCTGAGCTGAGTCTCTTCCCTTATTTCATCTAGGAAGTCTAATGCTTCAAGTTGCAACTCTTCATTTTTGGCTTGGTTGAAATGAATTCTTCTGTATGAAGGGACTTCTATTTCCACTGGAACCATTGCTTCTGATCCATATGCTAATAAGAATGGAGTGTGCGCAGTCGCAGTTTTGTGGGTAGTTCTGTATGCCCATAGTGCTAGTGGCAGCTTATCGACCCAACCACCTTTTGCTTTCTCCAACTGTTTTTTGATGGTTGACTTGATAATTTTGTTCACTGCTTCCACTTGCCCGTTTGCTTACGGATGAGCCACTGCGGAGAAGCTTTTTTGGATCTTGAATCGCTTGCAAAAATCCTGAAACTCTTCACTTTCGAATTGGGTGCCATTGTCTGTGATTATCTTTTGAGGCATACCATACCTGCAAATGATATTCTTAGTCACAAAGTTTATCATCTTTTTAGAGGTAATAGTGGCTAATGGTTCGGACTCAGCCCATTTAGTAAAATAATCAACAGCAACAATAGCATATCTGATTCTGGACTTGGCAGTTGGTAAAGGCCCGATGAGATCTATTCACCAAATAGCAAATGGCCATGGACTGACCATCTGTGTTAGCTCGGTGGAAGGTGCTCTTGGGATTTTTGCAAATCTTTGGCATCGGTCACACTTTCAGGCGTAGCTAGCAGCATCACGATTAATGTCCGGCCAAAAATACCCATAGCGGAGAATTTTCTTTGCTAGAGTTTGACCACCTGAATGATCCCCACACTCTCCTCCGTGCACTTCAGCTAAAATTGTCTTAGCCTCTTCCTTGGTTACACATCGGAGTAATAGCATTGAGAATCCCCGTCTGTACAACCGACCGTCTTGCATTACGTATCTTGAGGCTTTCCTTAACAGCTTCTGACGTTCCTTTGAATATTTGGAAAGGGAGCCGTTAAGTAAATATTCCTTGATTGGAGCCATCCACGACTCCTGCTCTTGAGACACAGTCATGATCAAGTCAATCTCCATTTCATCAATACTTGGGGCTGACAAGACTTCTACAGTAACCAATCCCAGTTATTGAGCTTCGCCAGTGCTTGAATACTTTGCGAGAGAATCCGCCTTCATATTCTCTTCCAGAGGTACAAGACTTACCGTATAATGATCGAAATCATCGAGAAGTTCCCAAGCTCTTGACAAGTAAGCAAGCAGATTTCCTCCTTTAGTTTGAAATTCTTTCTTGACTTGGCATACAATAAGCTGGGAATCACTGAAGATTTGCAACACTTTGTTATTCAGTTCTTTAGCAATCTTCAAGCCGACAATAAGAGCTTCATATTCTGCTTCATTATTTTTTGAAGGGAATTCCAATCTCAATGCGTAGCACAATGATCGCCCTTCGGGGGTTTCAAGCACAACCCGGGCTCCGGAACAATAGTCGTTTCTTGCGCCATCAACATATAATTTCCATCGGGTCGGGATGTCATCAGTAACTTCTTCCTCGCTGCCACCTTTATCTATGTATTTTGCAATGTAATCTGCTAAAGCTTGTCCATTGATTGCTCTTCGGGGATGGTAAGTGATATCATATTGGCCGAGTTCAATATTCCACTTCAGAAGACGACCCGAAGTCTTAGGGCGAAATAGGACTTGCTCTAGAGGCTGGTCAGTGAGGACTTTGATAGGATGAGCTTGAAAATATGGCCTCAGCTTTCTGGAAGCTATCAGTAGGCAATAGGCGAGCTTTTCTAGCTTTGAATAATTCATCTCTGCCCCAATAAATCTCTTGCTGATGTAGTAGACCGGACGCTGAATTTTTACATCTTCCCGTACTAATGCTGTACTGAGAGCATGAGACGAAACTGCTAAATATATGAAAAGTTCTTCACCGCTGCTTGGCTTAGAAAGTATTGGAGGCGCTTCCATATGATGAATTAGTTCATCGAAAGCTTTCTAACATTCCGGAGTCCATTAAAAAAATTTCCTTCCTTTCTTCAGAGCGTCAAAGAATGGAATGCATTTATCCGTGGCCTTGGAAATAAACCAACTCAAAGCAGCAACTTTTCCATTGAGGCTCTGCAATTCCTTCTTTGTTCTAGGGGCTTTGACTTCTCCCAGAGCAGTGATTTGAGCAGGATTAGCTTCAATTCCCCTAGCACTCACAATGAAACCCATGAATTTCCCGGACTCTACCCCGAATGAACATTTCAAAGGATTAAGTTTCATTCCATACTTCCAGAGGACTGTGAACATTTCTGCCAAGTGATCCATATGGTCCACCGCCTTCTTTGATTTCACCAACATATCATCAACGTAAACTTCCATAGTTTTGCCAATCTGTGGCTTGAACATAGCATTAACAAGTCTTTGGTAAGTTCCCCCCGCATTCTTCAGTCCAAAGGGCATGACTCTGTAGCAGTAAAGACTGACATCGGTGATGAAGCTCGTGTCCTCCTGATCTGGCCCATGCATCATGATCTGGTTATATCCGGAGTAAGCATCCATAAAAGACAACAATTCATGCCCAACTATTCCATCCACCAACTAATCAATCTTGGGTAACGAGAAGTAGTCTTTGGGGCAGGCTTTGTTTAAATCTGAAAAATCGATGCATACTCTCCACTTTCCATTCGATTTTTTCACCAGCACCGGATTAGAAACGCAATTTGGATAAGTGGACTCTCTGATGAAACCAATCTCCATGAGCCGACCTACTTCCTCTTTCAATGCTGCTGACCTTTCTAGACCCTGGGTTCTTCTTTTCTGCTTCACAGGTGTAAACTTTGGATCAATATTCAGAGTGTGTACCGCGATTTCTGGAGATATTCAACACATATCAGCATGACTCCAAGCGAATACATCCAGATTTGCTTTCAAGAATGATATCAAAAAATTTTGAACCGTCACACTAAGTTGAGAACCCACATTCAACACTTTGTTCGGATCTTTCGGGTCAACAGGTACTGGAACCGTTACTTCCACTGGCACCACTCTATTCTCCCCTGTACTGGCTATTCTGGGATCCATTTCTTTTCGTGGTCCACTGTGCTCGCCAATTCAGGGTCCACCCTGTAATTGCTACAAGGTTGGTTCCTTGATGCGGAGTGGAGCTGCCGCATCCTATCCCATCTCTCTCTTCCTTGCTTCCCGCAACTCTATCAGATAACATTCTCGCCCAGCATTCTGATCCCCTTTAATAACAACAACGCCATTATCCGTGGGGAACTTCATAGTGAGGCACCACGGGGCGAGAATTGCCTTGAATACTGCAAGACTTGGCCGGCCTAGGAAGGCATTGTAGGCAGAAAATCCGTCAACAATCACAAAAGTCTGCTTTCGAACCACCTTTTTCTACCCCTCTCCAAGTTCAACAAACAAGTCAATAGTTCCAATTGGCTGCTTTGGTTCCCCGGTGAACCCAACAATTTTCTGCGATGAAGCTTGAACATTAGCCATCGAAATCTTCATTTGATCGAATGTCTTTCGAAGAGGATATTGCAAGAGGCACCGTAATCAACAAGCACCCTTCTTACAATAGCAGGCCCGATGCCTACAGAGATGACCAAGGGATCCATGGTAGGAGGTTCAACACCCATAGAGTCCCTGGCCCTGAACACAATATCATGATTAAAAGTTTTTTGCTTCTTCAAAGGTGCAGCGTTTTCCAACACAAAAACATTTTCTTCTGCTGGGGCGTATTTCAAAGCATGACCATACCTTTCCATCTCGCCCTAGCTTCTGCCTGCCGGGTGAGGACCTCCCGCGATCACATTAATAACAGGCCTCCCTGATTCATGCGCGGTAGTCCTCTCACTTGAGCCAGATGGATAAGCAGGAAGTTGCTGGCCCTCAGTAGATGAAGTTGGGTTGTTTCTATTTCTCCTAACATATTGCTGCAGCTTGTTCTCTCTCAGCAATTCTTCAATCAAACTTTTCAGAAGGCGACATTCGTTAGTATCATGACCGGGTTGATCATGAAAACGACAAATCTCCCACTTTGAACAGCCTTTTTCCCAAGCTTTATCATAGATGGTTTAGGATATTCCACGGTATCTTTGGTAGCGAAAAAGATATTCTCCGGAGTATCATTTAAAGGAGTGAAATCTGAACGCTTTGAGAAGCGAGGTTTCTTCACATCCTTCTGTTTCCTCCCACTGTTATTCTCCCTCTTCTGACTTTCGGATTCCTTTTTGGTAGGGGCAACAGCGTTATTCTTAACCTCTGTCAATGCCACTTTCGCCGGTGCATGAAGGCTTTCCAGGCGCATGAACTTGTCGGCTTTCTTGTAGAATTTCTCAAGCGAGTTTGGTTCCTTCGTCTTCAACCATTTCCCAAAATCACTCGATTTGTCGATAGCCCTCATTAAGTAGGTCAAGACCATTCGTGGCTCTACATTGTCCACTTCAGCCAAGGCTATGTTGAAGCGGTTTAAGAAAGATCTAATAGATTCTTCGAGATTTTGTTCTAGGCTGGACAGTGACATAATATCCTTCGCTTTGAAGCATACAACCTGAATTGTTCTTTAAACTTTCGAGTTAAATCGGAGAACTGGTCTACAGATCGGACCGGTAGCTTTGTAAACCAGAGTAGAGCCACTCCTTCCAAGTATACCGGAAAGTACCGGCATTTGATCTCATCCGATGCTCTAGCACCAGTCATGTGCCAGTCATACTTATATAGGAATTGGTTAGGGTCGCTTGTTCCCTTATAAGCCGGGATGGTGGGGGGAACAAACTTCCTTGGGAATTCCGCCTTTAGAATCCTTTCGGTGAACGGAGTTTTGCTTGGAGAGAACCCCATTCCTTTTCATCTTCTTCTCTTTGCATACTTTCTTTCATAATCTGTCGAACCATTCCTGAGAGATATTCCTCATCGTTCAAAGGCTCTGCTGGACAAACTTCAGCCATTTTCTCGGAAGTTTGTCTGGACAAACGTTCACGGAGAGTAGGCTGCGGTCTTGATCCTCCAGCCTGGGGAGGTGATTCTTTGGCGGGGCTAGCTGCTCTTTATGGAATATTCCTCTCTTCAGGGTTATGAACATCATCAGCAAGGTTTTCTTCATTATTCACTGTTTAACGGTTAGCTCCGAGCAAAGCGTTCAACCTATCAAGCATTAAAGAGTTTTAGGCTTCCATCTGCTGGTATAACCTAGATACTACAGCATCCAACTCTGCCCGTGTAATTCCAGCACTCGGAGCTGCTTGACTGGACGAAGGAGAAGTGGCAGTATTTTCATGGACATCACCGGGTCTAGTAGATCTGCGCTTTCTTCCAGGAGCCATAATCTCTGATAGACTTCTGGTTTTGAGAGATATTCTTTCAACAAACTTTTGCGAAGCAATGATGAAAACACCCTGAGTTCGATGTTCTCATTGAAAGCACCAGAAATGTTAACGCTAAAATTGAACGCTAACACCCCGGTGTAAGTAGAGAAAAAGTGAAAGCACCACCCGTCAATATGGGAATTAGAAGTAAGTAGAAAAGTCATAGAAAAAAAAGTAAAGAGACAACAGTTTTATAGTGGTTCGGCTTCAAATTAAGCCTACGTCCACTTTAATCTTCTTTATTGCTGATTCGATTACAACTTATACAACAATCTTCGATTACAACACCACTTAGATAAATAGCTAGAACTTCGATGTAGGAAAATCCTTCAAATTCATGTTGAATGTATTTGATTTCTTCTTGAAGTTCATTGAAGTGCCTTTCGTGTTTGACGTGTCGGATGAGTCGAGAAATCAGCAGAGAATAGGCGTTCCAGAAATAAGCCAAAAGTCCCTCTTCAGTTGGAGTAGGTGGAGTATTTATAGGGAAAATCTGGGCTAAGTCGTAGGCCGCGAACGACCTAAGGGTAGGTCGTAGGTCGCGAGCGACCTAAGGGATACGAGCTACGGATCATCTTGGTTGCACTTGGTCTTATCTGAGTGGGTTAGTAGGTCGTGGGCGACCTAGGGGAGAGTGGTAAGCGACTCAATCACGCGGAGTTACCTAGTGGAGCGACATAGGTTAGTTATGGGAGTAGTAGCGACTTAGTACCTGCTCGACCTATAACTGAGCGATATAACAATGGGAAGATCGTAGCTCGTTTAGTCGCTAACTCGTTAGCTCGTTAGGTCGTGATAACTTTACGTCGCTAGGCCGCGATAACTTTAGGTCATTAGGTCATGATAACTTTAGGTCGCTAGGTCATGATAACTTTAGGTCGTTAGGTCGTGATAACTTTAGGTCGTTAGGTCGTGATAAGTTTAGGTCGCTAGGTCGTGATAACTTTAGGTCGTTAGGTCGTGATAACTTTAGGTCGCTAGGTCGTTGTAGAACTTCGTCCCTGTTAGCTTGTTCACACTTTAGTTCCTTCGGTCGCTTATTTCCTTAGCTCGTTGAGTCATGAAATAGAGGAGTTAACACCTAATTACTGAAGAGGCAGAGAAGCAACTCAGATATGCATTCACATTTTCCTGGAACCTGATTTGAAAGTTCAATCTGGGTTTGTATTTGCGGTTGATTGATCTGGAAAATGCTTGCATTAAAACTACATTTGCTTGGTGATGTTGATTTTGATCATGCAGCTGAACTCCATCTTCATTTGGTTAGATTGAATTGAACTTCAATTTGATGTTGAAGATTGAAAAATATGGCTTCAAATTGCAATTGAACAGATTGGTTTTGAATTTGTTTGCAGATTTCTAACAGATTTGGTTTTTGCATAATTGGTTTTGATTTTTACTTATAATCTGATTTTCAGATTTATTTGAAGATAATTGTTTGAACAAAAATACATTGTTAAGTTTTCTTATCTATAATTTCAATAAAAATGTTTTTAAAAATAAATTGCCACTTGTTACTTAAGTTTGTAAAGTGATTACAATTGTCTCCTCTATTAGTCAAATGCTTAACACATGTACAATTTTAATATAAAAATAGATTTCTTAATTTATGAATGTTTTTAAATCCTTCTAAAACAATTTCTAATTTAATTTAACATGTTTTAAATGTTTTTATCTATATTTAGCCTTACATGTTTACATATAAACTACTCTTATAAAATTACACATTTTAATGTTTACTTGAATATTTTTAAAATAATATTTTTAAAACTAAATTTTCAAAAGAGAATATTTCAAAAGAAAAAGAATGTTGAATTCAATATTATTCCAAAGTTTCAACTAAAATATTATACTCTAATGTAATTGAACTAAATCTATTTCAAAAGAAAAACAATTTTTAAAATAAAACAAAATAAACTTTTATTATAAAATACAATTTAAACTATTATATTTATATTTTTAAACAAAATAAATAATTTATTTAGTTTCTTTTGAAAATATAAGATAGATTTTTAAAACAAACTTATGAAAAGTTTTCAATACTAATTTAAATCAAATTTTGTAATTCACAAATTATACATCTATATATATAATAATTTTTAAAATATCTTTATTAAATTTAAATTTAAATTAAAATCAAATTCTCTATTTACAATGTATACACATATATACATTATGAATAAAATATTCTTTTAAATTAGCTTAGAAATATAATTTTATCATTTAAATATTTTAAATTTTTGTAAAGAATAAAATTCCCAAATATAAAATTATCATTATTATAAATTTTGAAAAGAATATCATTTGTCAAACTAAATTATTTTCAATCTTCAAAAGATAATTTTTGTTTGAATTAGATTATTAAATCAATATTTCACATTTAAAAAAATTTATTAATGGAAATTATTAAATAAATATTACCTAAATTTACAGGACATCACAAGAATTAAGAAATGGATTGGAATAATATATATATCCAATGCAATTATAAATGGAAAATGAAATCACTTTGAATTTAAGATTTAAATGTTTAAATGGTTACTTGTAAATTTAAATTGTTAAAGATTTGTTTCAAAATTGAAATTTGGTAATAAATTAAATTTCAAAGATTTAGTTGTTTAAAATGGATTTGAATTATTATTTGAACCTAGAAATAAGTTTATGTGGAAGTAAAGGCAATTTAAAATGGAACTTTGAAATTTGGACTCGGAATTAAATTGTTTAAAGACTTTAAATAAAGGTTAATTTGATTTAAGAGGTTAAACCAACATTTGAAAATTTAACTCGAATTTATATAATTCGAGATGATTTAAAGTGAAATTGAATTTGAAATTAGTTCAAATTGAAATTTGATTTAAATAATTTGGATTTGTTATTACAGTTGAATAGTTTTAAAATTCAGATGGAATTTGATTTGAATTTGGAAAGAATCGAGGTTAATTCAACTTGAATTGGGATTAATACAAATTGTAGTTAAAATGAATTGAAATTGAAAATTGGTTCAATTTGAAATTTATTTGAATAAATTGAGATTGAAATCAAAGTTGAATAAGTTAAATTTGGGTAATGGAACAGTTTGGCTCTGAAACTATTTTCAAACAAATTATTTTAATATAAGCTTTCTTAAATCTATTTTTCCAAGCTATTTACTGTATACAACCTTTCTTTTTTAAAGCCCAAATTATCTTATACTTATTTTACAATTATTTTTGGAACTATTTAACTATTTTACAAGTATTTTATAAACTAGTCACTATTTTTCAATCACTTATAACTAATTACTATTTTAAAAACTATTTTGCAATTATCTAACTATTTTATAATTATTTTATAACTGCATAACTATTTTACAGCTATTTTACAAACTAATAATTATTTTTCAACTACTTATCTATTTTTAATTTTTCAAGCTATTTTCTAAATTTAAGCTGGACAGATTTAAACTGTTTATGATTAAATACCTATTGGAGATAAGAACTGAGGTGATAATCCAAATGGGAATTGAAACAACTGTGAATAAGTGAAAAGTATCATAAATGAATGTGAATAGAAAAGGGAATTGATTTGGTTAATAATCAATGGAGATAAATACGTAGGATGTACGTATATTATTCTATGCGCATAACAATTTGATCCAGATTCGAGCATAGAATTT
Source organism: Allium cepa (assembly GCA_030765085.1). Lineage (NCBI taxonomy): Eukaryota > Viridiplantae > Streptophyta > Magnoliopsida > Asparagales > Amaryllidaceae > Allium > Allium cepa. Next base: position 35,435,346 of record CM060929.1, read on the forward strand.
CGAGATAGTATATCGCTCCGAGTTGGGATTTTTCACTCGATTTTCGACGGTGAACTGGATATGGATTTTTGATTGGTTCTGAAAATTCTCTATCATAGCTATGATTATGTAAGGAGAATGAAAATTTCTGATCAAGAAACTAGATCTGAGTCCGCATTAGGAAGTCTGGTGGACGATACTAGTTCGAAAGAGAAATTGTTTGATCGAGTGAGCGATCAGATTGATATAGCGTACGGATGATATGTGTACATTGTACAGGTTTGAATCAAATTGATATTGGAAATTTGTGGATAAGTGTGACGCCCCACCTCTATACCCACGCTAGTCAAGGACACTACGGGGTAATGCCGTCAACTAACGCGGAGAATAAGGCTGGTTAGGAGCGACCATCTATAGCCTTGCTTTAATTATCTATTGAATACATCGACAATAGACATACCAAACAGATCGACATATCCAATGAATACTTAAAACAAAACCAAAGGTGGTTGGAGGATCTATCAGAACAGAACATAACAACTCAAATGTAATATACATCACAGAACAGTAGATCATCATATGCACCTACAGATACATAACAGAGTATACAAACTAAAACATGTCAAGTGGTATAGCAAACCACAATATACAGATGAATCCAAAAGAATACATATATCAGAGTTACAACAAAAAGGACTTCACAAAAAGCTTTAACAAAAAGAAGCAAGTTGAATAGTCCATGCGGAAGCAAAATAGGTTAAGTCCAAAAGCACCTAACCTAAAACATCTCGATCTAACCCGAGTACAAATACACGGGTCAGTCTAGCTAAACAAATCAGTTAGATAAACTGAACAACAATAACTTGCAAGGTCACAAAGTAAAACAAATATCTCTAAAAGAGATGACACGATCATCTAACAGAAGATGAATCATAACAAGACAAGCCTCATATCATCGGCAACACAATAAACAACGGATATGAATATCCCAAAACAAGCCAAAAAGGCAATAATAAACACCAATGAAGGTAACACAAGTTCCACAAGGTAATCGCTACATATCGTGCGGCTCAAAAATACCAACACCGAAGGGCGATACCTAAGGAATATACATATCAATGAAACATCAGAAAATTTGCACGTGCTCAGTACTGTATAAACAAGGATCCATTAGCCCGAAGACTCCAAACCCAATATCACTCGAGAGGTGACGAATGACCAACTCCGAAAGCGATACAATAGGGCAACAAACTCGAAGGTACAAACCCGAAGGAAACATACCCGAAGGAAACAAACCTGAAGGCAACAAACCTAAAGGAGACAGTCCGAAGACACTATCCCAAAGGCAACAAACCGTAGTGGTGAAGGTCCGGAGGTCTGGTACTGGACACCACTAACTGGCAGAATGTGTCATAACTCTCAAAAAGGAATCCAAAAAGTGGTAACGTGAGTCCCATAACCACTCGTTCGCACTAATCGGTTTACTATCCATTAGTCAATTTCACACTCAAAGCAGTACAAAGTTTACCTCATCTCATTGGTAAACCAGACACAAAGTTCAAAACGTTCAAACGAATAGGTTGGGAATTAACTGAGAAGATGAACGCACGTGTTCATTGCATGTGTTTGATCTAATCATTTAATTCTCCTCCCACTTCGCTCGGAGTGCGAAATCATGTGTGTTTTAAATAGAATTTATAAATTGGAGAAACGAGCTTTTAATGCAATTTAGAAGATTAATTTATAAAAACCCGTGGATGAAGTCAAAAAGGAATCATCAAGGTCAAATATGCATAAACAACTAATTGGAATCAACATCAATCGATAAAAGTTGGAATCATAAACAAATAGGCATACTAGGCAAAATTGAAGCAGGTCAGTCGACTGGCCTTCTGCAGTCAGTCCACTGAACCATAATCCGAGAGTTTTTAAACTCTGCAGTCAGTCGACTGACTGCAGGGGGTCCGTCGACTGGGTGTAGCTGGGATGGTTTTCCAACCTATCAAATGGAGGAGAAAACTAACCCCATTTGCAACCTGTCAAGCAAGGGACTTAAGGGGCTTTTGCCAATCGATAACCCAGCACCATTGACTCTCTGATTCACCACCAAAAACATGATCAAACATCAAAGTTATGATTTTCAAGGATTTGACTCCAAAACTCTAAAACTTGCAATTTTCACAAAACCAATTCGAATCAAAAGCAATTACGCATGAATAAGTGTTCGTAATTCATACCTAACATCAATGATATCAAGGAAAGTAGATGTGAGTTCAAAACTCACCCTTTTTTACTCAAAACAAAGATGAGAATCTCAAATGCAAAGAAAAGACCAACCACTCTTCACTTCTACTCTACAAGCTTCAAACTAAGTTCAAAACAAGTATTTACTAAATTAGGTTAGGAGATTTTTCTGAAATTGAAGAGGAAAAGAGTTGGAGAAGATGAGGAGGAGGTTTACCAATAGCTTCACCTTGATTTTGGGGCAAGAATTCAAGTTTGCAAAAAGAGCTAGGGCTTGGAATTTCTAATTCCCATTCCTTTCCCCCATTTTCAGTTGTGCTTGAGTTAAGTATTGAAAATGAGTGAATGGAAGGAGAGGGACTGAGTTAGGTTATTTTGTTAGCTAGTGGGCTGAACCCAAACCCAAACCCCAATTAGAAAAGGTAGCAAAACTCGACCTACTCCAAACATATCAAAGCTCATACTCAAAAAGATCGCAAACGCCATTTTGGACTCAATGGAAGTGGTTTCGAGTCCTACTTCAGCCATTTGCACAAAGTGATATTTCGGACCCAAAAATCTGACTAACGATGCTATATTTAAATAAAACATTTAAATGTATAATCATTAAATATGCAGGTTGTTACAGATCTCCCCTCCTTACAAAATTGCGTCCTCGCAATTCCCAGAGACGATATTTGTAACAACTACATACATACAATATTCAGAGAAATAAGCTCGAGACAAAAAGATATTCTCACCATTGCCAAGCCATGATAGAAAACCCGGATCAGATCGCTCGATAAACTCTCTGGTTTCCAAAGTACAGTCATTGGGATTAGCGGACCATTGAACTTTAACGAGCGGCACGTCCTTGTTTCGAAGGCGTCGCACCTCCGTGTCAAGCACACGAATAGGCTGCTGTACCATAGATAAATCTGGTGAGATCTCAAGCTCTAGCATATCCGAAGAATCGATAACAGAATCCGACTCTCGAAGACACTTCCGAAGTTGAGAGACGTGAAACACGTCATGAATGCCAGATAAATGAGCAGGAAGTGAAGCTCTATAAGCCACAGGGCCAATACGTTAAGTAATAGAAAATCGTCCTATAAAGCGAGGAGCCAATTTCCCAGTCGTACTGAAGCGCATCACCCCTTTCAGAAGAGAAACACGAAAAAAGATGAGATCACCAATCGAGAATTCAAGAGGCTTCCTACGGTTGTTCGCGTAAGATTTCTGGCGGCTCTATGCCTCTTTCATTCTCAACCGAATAAGATCAATCTTCCCGGAAGTATCACGAACAAAATCTGGGCCTAGAATAAGCTTCTCCCCAGATTCCAATCAATAAGAAGGTGATCGACATGGCCTTCCATATAAGGCTTCGAAAGGAGCCATACCGATACTAGACTGAAAACTATTATTGTAGGAGAACTCTACAAGAGGTAGGTGATCCTCCCAACTACCACCAAAATCAAGAATACAAATACGGAGAAGATCTTCTAAGATACAATTCACCCGTTCAGTCTGTCCGACAGACTGTGGATGATAAGCTGTGCTAAAATTAAGCTTTGTTCCCAAAGCTTGCTGAAGACTTGCCAAAAATGACTCGTGAACAAAGGATCATGGTCACTCACAAGAGAACTAGGAACACCATGAAACCTCACGATTTCCTTGACATACAACTTAGCCAAATGCGAAGCAGTCCTATTAGACTTAATAGGGAAAAAAATGAGAAACTTAGTGAGGCGATCAACAATAACCCAAATTCTAGAATGGCCCGATCTCGAACGAGGTAGGCCGTCAATGAAATCCATAGAAATCTGATCCCATTTCCACAATGGAACCTCTAGAGGCTGAAGAAGACTCGAAGGACGTTGATGTTCGGCCTTAATATGCCGACATGTTATGCAATTACTCACATAACTCGCCACATCGCGCTTCATGCCTTCCCAATAATAAAGACGACGCATAGCAGCATACATCTTACTACTACCGGGATGAATGGTATACTTAGAACGGTGACAGTCATCAAGAATGTCATGCCTAAGTGCAAAATCAGAAGGCACAAAAAGATGGTTCTTCTTGCGAAGACGCCCATGAGAATCAATGCTAAAATCCTGCAACGCCTCATCACAGGATCCAGACTCACAAAGCTGAATAAGATGCAACAAATCAGGATCACGCCGCTGAGCATCAACAATACTATCCAATAAAATGGGTCGAGCTCCCAAACTAAATAATAGAATAGGAGAATCAGAAGATGAACCTCGACCACGAATTTCACAAAAAGATAGAGTCTCAAGAATATCCCATTCGGCAAGGATCATAGAAACTGCAGCCAAATGTTTGCGACTAAGTGCATCAGCAACATGATTACCCTTTCCAGGGGTATACTGGATACCAAAGTCATAAGAGGCAAGAAACTCGAGCCAACGTTATTGTCTCATATTGAGTTCCTTTTGAGTGAACAAATACTTCAAAGTTTTATGATCGGTATAGAGAATGAAGCGCTCGCCCAATAAGTAGTGTCGCCAAATCTTTAAGGCAAAGATGATGGCGGCTAACTCAAGATCATGTGTGGCATAGCGAACTTCATTCGGACGCAGTTGCCTAGAAGCATAAGCAACTACCCGATCCTTCTGCATAAGAACAGCACCGAGACCACTACCACAAGCATCAATGTAGACGACAAGATCATGATTCCCCTCGGGAACCACAAGAATACGAGCATTAGTGAGAAGTTCCTTTAATGTCTGAAAGGAAGCTTGACACTTGTTGGACCAATTAAAACGAATGCCTTTCCGAGTAAGGCTGGTGAGAGGAAGAACAACACAGGAAAAATCCTTAATGAACCGACGGTAATAACCCGCCAATCCAAGGAAACAACAAATCTCATGCACATTCTCAGGTCTCTTCCAATTCTAGATTGCCTTGATCTTTAAGGGATCGACTGAAATGCCATCGGAAGATACGACATGGCCTAAGAACTTAACCTTATTCTCCCAAAAATGGCACTTGGAGAATTTGGCTCTAACCTGATGGTAACGGGGAGTACTCAAGACAACTCTCAAGTGATTAGCATGTTCAGCTTCAGACTTAGAATAAATAAGGATATCATCAATGGACACAAGGACGAACTCATCGAGATATTCCCAGAATACTCGATTCATGAGTTCAACAAAGAAAGCAGGAGCGTTCGTCAAACCGAACGGCATAACGAGCCACTCAAAAGAACCATAACGAGTGCAGAAAGCGGTAAGATGTATGCTATCCTTCGCGACTCGTAACTGATGAAAACCTGTGGCAAGGTCGAGCTGTGAAAAGACCTTAGCACCACTCAATAAATCGAACATATCATCGATCTTAGGCAATGGATACCTATTCCTGATGGTTAACTCGTTAAGCTTACGATAGTCAATGCAATGCCTAAGAGTTCCATCAGACTTCTTCACGAAGATGACCGCGGATTCCCATGGAGAAAAACTGGACTGAATCAACTGCTTGGACTCAAGCTCTAAAAGCTGCTTCTTGAGTTTCTCATTTTCCTTTGTAGACATCCTCGTGGGAGGACGACCAACTGGCTGCGCTCCTGAAATGAGATCAATGCAGAACTCAATTGCCCGCTTGGGTGGCAAACCCGAAACAGGCTCGAAAACATCAGAAAAGTCACAAGCAATAGGAATACGCATATACCATCATCATCTCGCAAGTCAAGAGAATATAAAGACATTTTGGAATTATCCACATCCCGAAGAACAAGTGATAGCTGAGTAAATGAATCTGGATGTCGAAGATATAAAATCCTCTTAGAACAAATAATCCTGGCATCTTATCTCACTAGCCAGTCCATTCCCAAAATCATATCAAATCCCAGACAAGAAATAACGTGCAGATTCGCACGAAAGGAAAAGCCACATAAAACAATCTCAACATCATCACAAAGCATGCTAAGGGTCGCGGATTCCCCAATAGGATTTGCAATCCTTAAAGAAGTAACCAAACAAGAAACATCCAAAGATAAATCATCGACGAGCTTTTTCGATACGAAAGAATGTGAAGCACCCGTATCGAAAAGAACTCGAATACTATGGTCATGAAATAAAATAGAACCTTCCAAAATAGATGGAGATATACGTTTGGGTTGAAAAGGACCTTCAGAAGCCTTAGCAGCATAAAGCTTGCCGTATTTGGCACCAGCAGGAACAATAGGGCAGGTGGAAACATGATGACCTTCCTTCTTGCAATAGCGGCAGAAGAGAACAAGCTCGAATCATATGATAAGAAGAAACACAATTGAAACACTTCCGAATGAAAGGTGTTCCAGCAGACTGAGGCTGAGAATTAGAACCACCAGTCATCTTCTTCTTAGAAGGAAAAGACCTGGACTTCTGCAATGGAAACTGCTTCTTGTTGGGGTTCTTGGAAACCTCAACATCATCACCACTATCACACTCTTTCTCGGCGACTTCGAGATGAAGCGTAGAATCAACCAACTCCTCAAAAGAAAGCTTAAGTTGGAGCAACAAAGACTTCTTAAGATATTTCTTAAGACCAGAGACAAACTTCAAATTCTTCTTATAAGAAGTGCTAATGAATTCAGGACCATACTTAGATAATGCCTCGAGTGATGCAACATACTCAAAAACAGAAGATTTCCCTTGCTTCAACTCAAGGAAGCGACGGGTCAATAAAACTTTTTCAGATTCAGGAACGAACTTGAGTTCGAATCGTCCTCGAAACTAAGTCCAAGAAAGAGTAGACTCGTCAATTTCGGCTACAAGAAGCTCGTACCAATCAAGGGCATGCTCTTGCTATAAGCTAGAAGTTACAAGAACTCTATCATGGTCAAAAAGATCCATGCGAGAGAAGATACGCTCGCACGTGCGAAGCCAAGCTTGGACTTCAAGAACAGACTTGGAGCCTTTAAACGGCTTTCCTCCAAGATGAGCAAAATCACTGCACTGACGTGCAAAGGCAGACTTGCGAGGTGGAGATACTCGAGGAGGAACTGGAGGCTGAGTGCTCCTAAACAATTCCAAAAACTGATCAGCAGACATATAAACGCCATCCGGATGTGAGCCACTGGATTGCCCAGCATCCGAACGTCGTCCGCTGCCTTTTCCAGCCATACGCTGAAAGTACGATAAGAACAAGATTATTCACAAAGTAGATGTCACTAATTCAAATGTGGAATACTACAGAACATAATGCATTCCTAGACGTATTCCCACATTTATCTACCACCAAAGGCACAGAAGGAATATAGAGGCACGATGGTTCAAAGATTTGTATCACTTATACACTTTGACGTACCATAATATATGCTTCTATTCTATGTTTATCATATTTGGTTCTGTACTCAGCTCTAATACCAAGCTGTGACGCCCCACCTACATACCCACGCTAGCCAAGGACACTACGGGGTAATGCCGTCATCTAACACGGAGAATAAGGCTGGTTAGGAGCGACCATCTATAGCCTTGCTTTAATTATCTATTGAATACATCGACAATAGACATACCAAACAAACCGATATATCCAATGAATACTTAAAACAAAACCATAGGTGGTTGGAGGATCTATCAGAACAGAACATAACAACTCAAATGTAATATACATCACAGAACAGTGGATCATCATATGCACATACAGATACATAGCAGAGTATACAAACTGAAACATGTCAAGTGGTATAGCAAACCACAATATACAGACGAATCCAAAAGAATACATATATCAGAGTTACAACAAAAAGGACTACACAAAAAGTTTAACAAAAAGGAGCAAGCTGAATAGTCCATGCGGAAGCAAAATAGGCTAAGTCCAAAAGCACCTAACCTGAAACATCTCGGTCTGACCCGAGTACAAATACACGGGACAGTCTAGCTAAACAAATCAGTTAGATAAACTGAACAACAATAACCTGCAAGGTCACAAAGTAAAACAAATATGTCTAAAAGAGATAACACAATAATCTAACAGAAGATGAATCATAACAAGACAAGACTCATATCATCGGCAACACAATAAAAAAAGGATATGAATATCCCAAAACAAGCCAAAAAGCCAATAACAAATACTAATGAAGGTAACACAAGTTCCACAAGGTAATCGCTACATATCGTGCGGCTCAAAAAGACCAACACCGAAGGGCGATACCTAGGGAATATACATATCAATGAAACATCAGAAAATTTGCACGTGCTCAATACTGTATAAACAAGGATCCATGAGCCGGAAGACTCCAAACCCAATATCACTCGAGCGGTGACGAATGACCAACTCCGAAAGCGATACAATAGGGTAACAAACCCAAAGGCACAAACCCGAAGGTACAAAACCGAAGGCAACATACCCGAAGGCAACATACCCGAAGGCAACAAACCTGAAAGAGACAGTCCAAAGACACTATCCCAAAGGCAACAAACCGTAGTGGTGAAGATCCGGAGGCCCAGTACTGGACACCACTAACTGGTAAAATGTGTCATAACTCTCAAAAAGGAATCCGAAAAGTGGTAACGTGAGTCCCATAACCACTCATTCGCACTAATCGGTTTACTATCCGTTAGTCAATTTCACACTCAAAGCAGTACAAAGTTTACCTCATCTCATCGGTAAACCAGACACAAAGGTCAAAATGTTCAAACGAATAGATTGGGAATTAACTGAGAAGATGAACGCACGTGTTCATTGCACGTGTTTTATCTAATCATTTAATTCTCTTCCCACTTCGCTTGGAGTGCGAAATCATGTGCAAGTTTTTAATGCAATTTAGAAGATTAATTTATAAAAGCCCGTGGATGAAGTCAAAAAGGAATCATCAAGGTAAAATATGCATAAACAACAAATTGGAATCAACATGAATCGATAAAAGTTGGAATCACAAACAAATAGGCATACTAGGCAAAATTGAAGCAGGTCAGTCGACTGGCCTTTTGCAGTCAGTCGACTGAACCATAACCCGAGAGTTTTTAAACTCTACAGTCAGTCGACTGACTACAGGGGGTCAGTCGACTGGTTGTAGCTGGGATGGTTTTCCAGTCTATCAAATGAGGGAGCAAACTCCCCCCATTTGCAACCTGTCGAGCAATGGACTTAAGGGGCTTTTGCCAATCGATAACCAAGCACCATTGACTCTCTGATTCACCACAAAAAACATGATCAAACATCAAAGTTATGATTTTCAGAGATTTGACTCCAAAACTCTAAAACTTGCAATGTTCACAAAACCAATTCGAATCAAAAGCAATTACGCATGAATAAGTGTTAGGAATTCATACCTAACATCAATGATATCAAGAGAAGTAGGTGTGATTCAAAACTCACCCTTTTTAACTCAAAACAAAGATGAGAATCTCAAATGCAAAGAAAAGACCAACCACTCTTCACTTCTACTCTACAAGCTTCAATCTAAGTTCAAAACAAGTATTTACTAAATTAGGTAAGGAGATTTTCTAAATTGAAGAGGAAAAGAGTTGGAGAAGATGAAGAGGAGGTTTACCAATAGCTTCACCTTGATTTTGGAGAAAGAATTCAAGTTTGCAAGAAGAACTAGGCTTGGAATTTCTATTTCCCATTCCTTTCCCCCATTTTCAGTTGTGCTTGAGTTAAGAAGTGAAAATGAGTGAATGGAAGGAGAGGGACTGAGTTAGGTTATTTAGTTAGCTAGTGGGCTGAACCCAAACCCAAAACCCAACTTGAAAAGGTAGCAAAACTCGACTTACTCCAAACATATCAAAGCTCATACTCAAAAACATCACAAACGCCATTTTGGACTCAATGGAAGTGGTTTCGAGTCCTAATTCAGCCATTTGCAAAAAGTGACATTCCGGACCCAAAAATCCGACTAACGATGTTATATTCAAATAAAACATTTAAATATATAATCGTTAAATATGCGGGTTGTTACAATAAGAAATATAAAATGATTTTGAAATGAAAAGTATATTTGTGAAATATATGATGAAATAAAGTGGAAATCAGATATTTCTATGGTAGAAAATTACTTTATGGAAGTAAGTAATATGGTAAGTGACTTTATAGAGTAATCAAGTTTGAATATTGTTTTGGCATAAACAAAGTTATGTATGTATAATTGATTAACTCCCCTTGTCGAATCTGTTGCCAAATAAAAGGGTTTTTGAAAGTATTTGAAGTATAAAAAGGGAATTTATACAAGTATGAAGTGATTTAAAGACTTTTCAAGGTTTTACATATACATATACATATATATATATATATATATATATATATATATATATATAAATATGTATATACGAAGGATTTTATGAGAATGATTTTGGAAAAAGGTTTTTGGAACCTTTGGATTTGGAAAGGCTTTTGATTTTTGGGAAAAATCAATTTTGGAAATTTGGAAAGCCTAATTTGAGAATTATCTATTTTGGGATAATCGATTTTGAGAAAAGGAGATTTATATGGGATTCATACTAGGTGTATGATTTGGAAAATACTATATGTTTATAGTATAAAGTGTTTCGAAAATGGCTCTGGGGAAAAAGGCGCTCCCTTGAAATGAACTTATTAGGAGTACCATAGGTTGGTACTGCCTTAAACCCCAAGGGGGAGGCTCTAAAGTGGATCCTGGGAGAAAGTTTGAACAAACTGAAGGTCGTGAGGACTATTGGTTAGAGAAAGTTGAGGGCGCTGATGCTTACAAAGGCATTTGGATTATGCTGTGATGAAAGTGTAACCCGATGTCGCTGCGATCTACTGTGGACCATAGCGGAAATCGTGTGGAGGAGAGCGTCAACAGTCTACTTTTGATTGATGGAAATGTAACATCGGTAGACTGTGATCTATGGTCGAGTGGAGAAGTTTCATTTATTTGGCAGCAAAATTCGAGGGCGTTGATGCCTACAGTTACATGGGTTTTTGTCGTGATGGCAATGTAAACTCGGGTGTAGTTGCGATCTTTAGTGGGTTCCATGGTGCAATCGAGGGGCGCAGAGGCCTACAGTTATCTATGGATTTTGCCGGGATGGCAACTTAACCATCGGGTTAACTACGACCATGGAGGGGGCGATGATTTCCAGAGCATTCTCACCAAAGATGTTTTCTCTATTTTCAAAAATGTTTTCTATATTTTCAATAAAATTATTTTACAAGTATTTTCGCTGGGTGTTGAAAATGGGTTTATCGACTACTTGTAGATTTTTAGTCTTACGCCAGATCAGCGTATGATAGAGTTTTTATGAGAACGAGGATGGAGTGGTGGAGACATCGAGTTATAAAAATATATTTTTATAAAGCTATTTTGGATAATATTATGTAGATTTTTAAAGTGTTTTAAAAATGATCAAAAAGTGATTTATCCGGATTTAAGTATTTAATAAATTCTGGCTTCATTCCTTTCAAGGACGAAAATATTCTAAGGGGGAGGAATGTGATAACCCCGATTTTAGAGTATCTGTTAATTGATAATTAACTTGGTTAATTAATAGAAATAATGATTTATAAATTGAACGAATAAATCTGATAATAAATATTTGTATTTGGATAAATATTTATGTGATAATTTCCTAATATAATTACTTAAAATTGACAAATTATTCTTTTAACAACAAATAATAGTGAATTTTTATATATATGAATATAAAAAGGTTTTAAATAGAAAAATTATTATTTTCAAACAAATTAAATATGTGTTTGTTTAAATATATATATTTATTTGAGTTTATTTTAAATTGAATTTGAATCTGGAATTCAAAAGATAAATATCTTAAAATAAATTGGATATAAAATATATTATATATGATTTTATTAGTATATAATTTGTTTTATATTATTTTCTTTAAATGATTTTGTAAATTAAGATAATGAAATTACTAAATAGAAAATTTAAAAAGTTTTATAAACCATTTAAAATAAATTAACACATGCATAAAATACACATGTAAGCTTAAGAACATATCTAAATACATGTGTAAGCAAATTATCTTATGATAATGACAAGTGTCATTTTTTTAGAATTATTAAATAAGGATACTATAGTTTATATTAACATCTCCATTCATTTTCCTTTATTTTTCCTGTGATCCATTTTTTTCCAAACAAAGAACCAAACCTGTATCATACAAACCAGTCAACTACAATCAAAAGAAATCTCATCAACAACACCAAGTTTTTACAAATTCAAACCTAAGGCAACCTGAAGCTCAACATTACATATTCAAGTCAGGAAGCAAGATCAAATTCAAGCAAATATAGATCAGTAGGCAAATCAAGAGTCAAGATCAAACTCCTAGTATTTTTTTAATCTCAGGCCTTCTTTGTTTACAAGGTGAGTAAACCATGAAATCTGGTATATCTTGAGATCACATGCGATGACCCTTGAAATATGATAAGTATTATGCTATGCATGTCTTTAAAAAAATGAATTTGTTATAAATATGTGTGATAATATCTAAGCATATGCCTAGAACAGGGATATCAGGTCTTTATTTGAATATTACACTTTTAAAACCTGGTCTAAAATTCTAATCATCCACGTAAAATGATTTCTAGGCTTTGATCTCTATTAAAAAATGTTTGAATGTGTATAACATCATTTATAAAAATAAATCCGAGTAAAATATTTGGTTAATATTTCAAAAGTTAAATATTACAGAGAAAATCCCTCAATGTCACAAATTTTAATTTTAAAATCTTCATGCTTTGATTATATATCTAGATTTGTTATCAAAAATGATGAATTTTAAAAATAATTTTGATATTTTTAAGTTGTTGAGTGTTGTGAAATTTTCTGTTGATCGTATTTTGGTTTTGGGTCAAATCCTGGTGATCGACGATTGAGGGATGGCCGAGACCTTGACTGAAGTAGGCTTGGGTGCTGGGGTATACGGGAAAAATTATCGGAAGGGCTAGCTGTTGCCGTGGTGGCGTGGCGAGGTGTTAATAGGGTTGATGTCGGGTTGGTCGTCGATGGGTTGAGTGGAAATTTCATCATCGTTGGTGGGATTGGGTGTGGGAAGAATGGATTGGCGAGTTCCCAGGAGCGGAGGCGCGGACTCCGGTGGTCTAGGTGGTCGGCATAGGGTGGTTGCTGTTGAACGAATGGTTCCAGGTGGGTTCTTTTTTTCTTCACAAATTCGATTTCGAGAGCATACAAGAGTTTTGGATGCTAGGTGAAGGACTCCAGTGACGTGTGGGTGATCTCAGTGATGACCAAAGATGATGGAAGTGGCCCTGCATGTGCACGCGTGCACCAGCGTGTCTGGAATTTGGGTGGTTTAGGGTAGACGATGTTTTCTTGGGATGATCTTGAGAAGCTTTCATGGATTACTCAAAGTATAAGGGAATCTGTTTGACTCGGAAATTTTGTTGTGTGGCACGGAAGGGAGCTCGAGTTATCTCAGGTTTGTGATTTTTAACAGTTTTATTTGTTTTAAAAAAAATTAAGTTAAACAAGTTTTCTTTAGGGAAATAATTTCTCCTATGAGGACCTGATTCTTCGACTTCCAAAAATCGACATTAGTACGTCCACTTTATCAACTGCCGAACAATCGATTGCCGAAAAACCGAACCCTTAGGGTTTAAGAAGAAGAAAAAGATAGAAGAAGAAACAAAGGAGAAGCAACAGAACAATATCAGAATATCAAAATTGCAGCGTAACAACATATAATAGCTAAATGACTAACCTTTAAGTCAAAAGAACTGTACATTTTACACATTACATCTTCAGAGTCAACTTACAACACAACATAACTGGACAATTATATGAACTTGTCCTTACAAGTGGATACACAGCGGAAAATATAATATCATATACAAGTGATACGTTTCGCCATCCAGCTCCAACTTTTGATTTCCACAGCAACTTCTGAATTCCAGAATGACCTGATAACCTGACTCTAGGCTGCCCGTGTGGAAAATAATGGGCACCCAGAGCTTAGGAAGGGAACAATAAACTCCAGATCAGTCATGGTACTGGTGTGAGAACTTAAAACAGTTGTATCTTTAAAAACAAACAAAGAAATATTTTAAAATAGATCCGCATTGCTTTTGGAAAATGAAACTACCATAAGGCCTTCCGCCACACACACAATGCAAACGCAGAATTGGAGGAGATTTCTCCTTGTGATAGTCAAACATGCTTGATACGCAAATTTCTTTGATATTATTACTGTAACTGCAAAGTCTAGGAAAACATTTCGAAAATATAATATAAATCTTAGCCAGCATAGACATTCCGAACTATGCCTACTATAACTAACATCTAAACAGTGGTGACCACCATAAGTAAATGGCAGGTTCTACAACTAAAACCGTATAAGGTGAGTATTGGAGTTTGGATTTCCAACAAATGGTCAGGCCAAGAAACTTCCCATTGCCACATGGTTACGCCTCTGGAAGGACGCCCCGAGAACCTAAACGGATCTCTGCCAACACAAGGCCGGGTTACCTCTGCAAAAATAGGTAAATATTGACACGAGTATGCCATCCCCGGTTGTAAACAACCTTTATTCGAGGATCCTCAATACCAACAACAACAAAGTAATAAATTTGCAGCAACAACATAGGTTAAGTATCTGGGCTCCATACCATGATACCACCGCTATCCAGAAGGAAATGAACATACCCTAAGGGGCGCAACCCCCTAAAACCTTGCTGCATTCTTCCTGTTTTGACCATTCCGGGGTGTGAGGTCCGACAAAGTCTCTTCCACAAAGCTACGCTTTTCATAAAAGCTATGCTTTGATCAACAAATGATCAGCAGCACTTCATATGCCACATTACCAATTTGGGAATGTATCACTAGTAACCATCAACCACATAACCTCTGAGCTCGTACGTCTCAGAGAAGGGTGTTAAGCAAAGAGAATAAATTCTCCACCACCAACAGAAATGTATTTGATAGCAACCAGCTTTACATCTCAAATTTTAACGTCAGACACACATCCATACAAGTCCGTTCTGGGATCGAACGGAATCGTAGGCACTTCCAAAGAAGCCCTTGCAATCTGGGTATTCATTAAGCACGTCCGGAATTCCTATCACAAAGGGTGATAAAATCTCTATATCGGGGATCAGCCGATGCATAGACATTCGACGGTAATCCTTCCGTTTTTGAAAATAACCAGTCTTCAACACCGGTCTTCAAATGCTATCCGTTACGACGTATCACTATTCGAAATCGGATTTATGACCCAAAGGTCCTCTTCCGACTAAACCGAATAACGAGCGCTTATTTTAAAATAAGTGTAGCATTCAATTCAAGCAAATCACAACAAATACCCATTTAAAGGTAAATATTGATAGTCTGTTATTTAACTATCAATAGATATGCATAACATCACCAGATTCCAAATAATGTCCCAAATTATTTATTTTCCAAAAATATCTTTACAAGATATATTTTTCCACAATTCAACCATTTGAAAACAAATTTCAAATCACTTTTCACCTTTACAACTTTTGAAAACAAATTTTCAATTCATTTTCCTTACGCGGAAACACTTCCAAATATTTATTCATTTTCATTGGAAATCTGCCGATTTCTAATACTTTAAAATAATTTATAACTCCTATCCAATATATATCGGGAAAACACTTTGAAATAAAACTATTTTCCTTTAAACGCTTTACTTAAAATATTAGTTACAAAAATATTATACCAATATTACATATAACTGAAGTCCAAACTAATTTTCAAAATAAAATTAGTAGATAGAGTATAACTATTTAAATTACTATTTTCTAAAACAATTATTGATTAAATCTTAGAAATAATCATTTCTATATCAACTTAATAAATCTTTACTTAAAGGATTTAAAACAATTTAAGAAGTTAATTACTCCAAAGTATCCCTTTCAAAACCAATTCTAGAATAATATATATATATGTATGTATATGTATATGTATAGGTATATGTATATGTATATATCTTTCAAAGCTATTCAGAAATTTTATTCGGCTTTCCAGGGAGAATACACTTTCATTTCAAAATGGTTCATTTAAACCAATTAAACAAATCCTTACCGAATTACTTTAAATTTACTTTCCAAATCTGTAAATTTATTTTCACGCTTAAAAAAATAAATCAGTGTTTATTTTTAAACAAATTTCCCTTTCCTTCATAAATTCCATGGTGAATTTAAATTTCCAAATATCCACTGATATACGATTTTCAAATCGATTTCAAATATTCTCTTTCAACAACAATTCAATTTTTCAGTTGATTTCAAAAACAACCAAATCAAATTCCATAATGATTTTCTACGAAATTAAACGCCAAGTGAATTTCATTCTAATCTCAAACTGAAATCAATTTCTACTAAACCCCAAATCAATTTTCAAATTGATTCTAAATTCTTTTCAAAACACCAAATAAATTTCCAAATGGATTTTCAAAAGATTTAAATTCAATCACCAAAAATAAATTCCCAAATGGGTTTCAAATTTTATTTCCTTTTAAAAATAAATTCCTTTTAAAGAAAATTCTTTTATTTTTCAAACTCTTTAAAATCCGTATTTTGAATAATTTCTTCAACTTTTAAATAATATTACCTAAAATCCATTTATTAAAGCTTTTCCCATATTTTGAAATTTTATTCAATAAGATTAAAAATAAAACTTTATTATTTTAGAATTCCTTCTTTTAAATTTATCCGATCCTCAAAAAATAAATTATAATATAAACTTCCAACCTGAATTTTCAAAAATCAAATTTTTATTTATTTCCTGTATCTAACGATACCAAAATTATATTCAGCTAAATTTTAGCCTTCAATGATCTCAATCACAAAGATAATCACACAGAGATTATAAATAATCAACACACAACATTGAAACAAATTCAATTATTTAAGGAATCCAAATGGATCCCTCCAACCTGTTTCCCTGCATCCACAGATGTTAGCACAATACCAATCCTGTTTCAAGATGGGATATCGCGGTACATGGGTTTATATAAAATATCATCCGCTATTATGCGGCGCATTAGGGTCTCATCCGCTATATAATGCGGGAAATCTACTCTAAGTGCATATATAATACCAATTCCACTTCAAGGTGGAATATCGCGGTATATGTGTTTAATATAATAACCTCCGCTTAATATATGGCAAATAGGGTCTATTTCAATACAACATATAGCAATTTATCATCCAAGCATACAATCAATAAAATAAAGAAATTTTAAATCTAACTATTTAAAATTTAAATCAAAACAAATTCGATTGAGTGAGAAGTTCTCACCTTGCTTCCAATACAGTTGCAGTGTTTTATTTCGAATAAAATTAAACACGCGTTTAATTTTACCCTAAATTATCACTAGCTCTAATCGATTCGAATCCAGCTCCATTGTATAGTGCTCGTCAATACGAACCCGACGCAACTCGTTTCGTGCGAAACGGACCTTGTATCAAAAAGTTATAGCATTTTAAACTTTAAACGAATTTATATAAATCAATTTACAATTTCTATTTTATATTTTTAACCTTGTTTATTTTCTAGCCGTTCGATTTCAAGTCAAGCAATCCAGGCCGCAATTGTTTCCTTCTTCCCCACATTCCCATTCACGATAGAACAAAAACCATCTCGGCCGCTGAACTTCACCAAATTTTTACGCCACCAACATCCACTTCGACGACGATCTGACCCCCCTAAACGAACGACCATCACGAGGCGTACCATCACCTACCACCAGGTCGAACTCGGTTGCACCGATCCCAAGGAAAACGTGAAAAAACATGCGCGTTCGTGGCCAAAATCCTCCTTCATCGTTGCGTCGATCATGATCATACCCGTATGGATCGAAAGTTCTCGTTATCCTCCACAATCTTTTAGTTCAAAGCTTTTGATGATAGTGAGTGGATTGAGAGTTATTGAGGGGAGAATGTTAGTGATTTTCGACCATTGATGATAATGGTGGCGGCTGAAGCTTGAAACCCTAGGGTTTGTGCAAAATAAAGAAAATGAGGTCCTTTTATAGAAAATTTACGCGACACTATTCACCCGATTTTTTCCCGAACTCGAAACGAATCTTGCCGCTTGGCATTTATAATGTTTTACCCCTATTCCGAATGCAATGCAATATATATCGGGAGCCAATTTGATCGTATTTGGAAGATAGGTTTTCAAATCGACTATTTAAAATTTACTTAAACCGATTTCTACGCGTTTTTAGCTTGCCCCGGACAAACCGTAAATCCGATTGACACGAAATTTGAGATTTTACGATAATTTAACATTACGGATCCAATGAACCTAGTTTCGTCGAAATCCGAGACTGTTTGAAAAATGACTATTTTTACTCGTCAATTAAATATTAAAATATTCAATTTCCACAAATTAACTTTTAATTCAATTTTAAAAGTTCTATAACATCATTCTAACTCCAATATGATTTAATACAACTTTACAAATCAATTTTAATCACATTAAACCCAATTCCCAATTATTTTTGTAATTTCAAATATTAAATTATCGATTTAATTATCCAATTAATCTAGATATTCGAAATAAAATTTATTCGGCTTACAAATTTTACTTGTTAATATTAAAAAAATCAATTAAGTATACAAATTTCAAATGACAGGAATTCTGGGTCGTTACAAACTTCCCCCCTTAAAAGAATTTCGTCCTCGAAATTACCAAGTTAGAAAAAGTTGCAGAATCCATTAATTTTTCAAAACCATTTGTTCAAATTAAATTTCAAATTCATTTAAACATTTTAACTTTTCCAAAATCCATAGTTAAACTTCTTACAATAACTTTACTATGTTTTCAAATCTTACATTTTCATTTCCATTTAGAAATTGATTTTTCGTTAACAAAAATTTTCTAAAAATTTTCAAAATTTTTCTAACTCCTAAAATTTACGAATTTTTTTGGCAGAGTCTCCCTTGTACGGAGGAGCTTTTGCAATATCACAATAGATATAAATATATATACATCGACCCACACGGTCAGAAAATAGAAAAACAGTTCATATTTCCTATTTTTATTGCGTAGGCGTACCTTTTTAGCGTTTTTAAGCAAAGCAGTTATTTATTAGCATTTTAGCGTGACCAGATCCAGCCAACTACAGCCCCGGTACTTACTCAATTTAAACATGTAAGTGACATATATAGGAAATTCGTTTACATTTCACTAATTTTCAATAGAAAACACATAGTTTTCATAAGCAATGCAATCAAAATAATTCCCATAAGCAATTTATAAGGTTTCGATACAAATTTTAATTGCTTACTACCAATTCACATTAGTTCACTTTCAATTCAAATTCAATTACATAGCTTTCCATTTATCAATTCAATTTCATTAACACTTAATGAATTATATACAATCAACTAACAATCATATAACAACCAAATGATAACCAACATAACCAAGTTATTAAATTTACATTCAATTTGGTTTAACACTTTTAATTTCAATTGGTTAATATTAAATTGACTTCCATTCAATTATTAAATTTCCAATTTACTAGTTTTTAATGAATTAACATTTACATCCCTTGTTGCTTATCAATTCATTCACATTCGATTGTTTAACATTCAATCCATTCATTAATTCAATTGCCAATTCATTTGACAAATAAGGTTGAATTTCATTTATATAACTCAAATCCACATCCATTTAATTCACTTTATTATTGTACTTCGATACCAAAACCAACTTCATTCAACATTACTTAAGTTATATTCCATTTCAAACATCATTTATTTAACTTAACTTAAATTTCCCCTTATAGACCCCATTCAGATTCCAATTCTATTTAACTTTTACCAAAGTCAAATTTCATCACTTATTCAAATTCATATCTCGTTTTGTTTAACAAAATTGTTTAACCATTTTATCATTTGGTTTCACTTACATTTTCACATTTAATAAGTTATACAACTTATATATTTAAACTTCCAAATCATATTAAATAATCACCTATCTAACCGAATTCAATTTATTTAACTTTCGTTTAGTTAAATTTCAAATCATATGTTTTATTATGCCAACTCAAATTTATTTCAACTTTACCAAAGTAAAATCTTTATTATTTCATATTATAAGTCCAAAACTTGATTACTTATATTCAACAATTACAACTTGGATTTTAAATTTTCAAATTTGTTTATCACAACAAAACTTCAATTTCCAATTTACTATGGTAGCAAATAAATCACACAGAAACTCAAAAATGATACTGATGATGCTGCAGTCATCACCCTTATTATTTCCCAGTGACAATAGTGAATTCAATGCTTAATATTCTTTCAAAATTTTCCTTTTATTCATAAATCACATTTATAAATATTTTTCTTATATAATTTCACTATTTAACTTTTAATTTTGGAAAATAATTCCCAAAATAAACATGATTCAACATTTTCAATTCATAGTTCAAATTCATTTTTATTCACAACTCATATTTATAAATATATTCATATAGTTTCACTTCTTATATATAAGATTATTTCACAATTGTAAATCACATTAATTATAATTCCATACTTAATAATTCATTTGCTTATACAATTATTCGTTTACAATTGTTGTTTTTATTTAGATTATTCAAACATCTTTTAAGTAACTTATATATATTCTTACATTTTCAACAACCAAAAAATCAATTTATATACACCTTAATAATTTTTGAAAAATTATTTCCTTTATACGTAAAATATAATCGAGGTAAAATTATTTCATTTACCCAATTTTAAATGATACTATGTCGACTTGCCTCGGTTAAGTGTTCAAAAATCCCTATCGATAATATGGCGTCCCACATACCGATCAGAATTCACAAACAGCTCAACGGATAAGCAAACACAATATAAAACATTTTAACATTCACTAACAAATACGCGCTCAAATCTATTATTGCACTCACACTCATTTTAGAGTACTATTGACTCTATCTCTAATGAGTAATTCCGAACAGAGCCAGGGTTGTTGCTTAAGCAAATGCTCTGATACCAAATGTAAGGACCCGATTCTTCGACTTTCGAAAATCGACATTAATACGTCCACTGTATCAACTGCCGAACAATCGAATGCCGGAAAACCGAACCCCTAGGGTTTAAGAAGAAGAAAAAGATAGAAGAAGAAAGAAAGAAGAAGCAACATCACAATATCAGAATCTCATAATCGCAGCGGAACAACATATAATAGCTAAATGAATAATCTTTAAATCAAAAGAACTGTACATTTTACATTACATCTTCAGAGTCAACAAAAAATACAACACAACTGGACAATTATATGAACTTGTCCTTACAAGTGGATACACAGCGGAAAAGATAATATCATATACAAGTGATACTTTTCGCCATCCAGCTCCAACTCCTGATTTTCACAACAACTTCTGAATTCTAGAATGACCTGATAACCTGACTCTAGGCTGCCGCTATGGAAAATGATGGGCACCCAGAGTTTAGGAAGGGAACAATAAACTCCAGGTCAGTCATGGGACTGGTGTGAGAACTTAAAACAGTTGTATCTTTAAAAACAAACAAAGAAATATTTTAAAATAGATCCACAATGCTTTTGGAAAATGAAACTACCACAACGCCTCCCGCCACGCACACAATGCAAACGTAGAATTGGAGGAGAATTCTCCTTATGATAGTCAAACATGCTTGATATGCAAATTTCTTTGATAGTATTACTATAAGTGCAAAGTGTAGGAAAACATTTCGAAAGTATAATATAAATCTTAGCCAGCATAGACATTCCGAACTATGCCTACTATAGCTATCATCTAAACACTGGTGACCACCAGAAGTAAATGGCAGGTTCTACAACTAAAACCGTACAAGGTGCGTATTGGAGTTTGGATTTCCAACAAATGGTCAGGCCAACGAACTTCCCATTGCCACATGGGTACGCCTCTGGAAGGATGCCCCAAAAACCTAACCGGATCTCTGCCAACACAAGGCCGGGTTACCTCTACAAAAATAGGTAACTACTGACACGAGTATGTCATCCCCCGGTTGTAAACAACCTTTATCCGAGGATCCTCAATACCAACAACCACAAAGTAATAAATTTTCAGCAACAACAAAGGTTAAGTATCTGGGCTCCATACCATGATACCACCTCTATCCAGAAGGAAAAGAACATACCCTAAGGGGCGTTACCCCCAAAACCTTGCTGCATTCTTCCTGTTTTGACCATTCCAGGGTGTGAGGTCCGACAAAGTCTCATCCACAAAGCTACGCTTTTCATAAAAGCTATGCTTTGATCAACAAATGTGTAACATCCCGTATTTTTAAGCCATTGAATTTAAACATTTAATTCATTTTAAATGTTAAATATGGATTATAAATTGAATCTTGAAATAAAATAAGCTATAATTTTTAGTTATAGTAATTCTATTCAATTTCAAATAATTGAGAAGAATAATTAAATATTGAATCGGGAATTTAATTGGTAACTGAATAATACTAATTCAATATTAGAATTGGGGTAATTGGTAATTTTGAGTGTAAATGGAGATAAAATTAGATTCTAACATTTAATTTAGTTCTAATTGGGTTTGATTTTTAATATTGGAATTGGAAGAAATTAAAAGTTAATAGATTGAATTTGGGATTTTATATTAATTTAATAATAGGATTTAATAATATAAAAATGCAATTAATCGGATTTTGATTCGAAATGAGTCAAAATGATTGTTAATGTGTTTATAAATGATATATGATTTATTGTAAAGTTAATAAAAAATTTAAAAGTAAAATTTTAAGCGTTTTCGACAATTTGGATAATCGCCCGATTTAATAGACGAATTAAAATAGCCTTCCGGGGCACAGTCTCGGAATTCAACGAAACCAGTTCCATTGGATCCGTAATACTTAGTTGTTATCGGATTTCAATTTTCATAGCAATCGGAGTTGATATTTGACCCCGGCAGCTCGAAACGCATCGAAATCGTTTTAATCGGTTTAATTTTTTAAATTGATTGTTTAATTCTGTAACTCGCAAATACGATCAAATTAGCTTACGAAACCTATTCCATTGTGTCTGGAATGCGGAAAAACCCTAGGATCGCCTGTCGAAACGCGTAGATTGGTGGTCGTTTGCATAAACTATTATATTGAGAAATTATATTAATTAAATAATATTAAATTATTATATATACATTATATTTTGCAAACCCTAATTATATTCTTCTGGCCGCTGTTCTATTCCTTTAATGGCTGGAAACGAATCCCTTTCTCCCTCAAATCTCTCTCAATCCTCTCGATTATAGCTGAAACTTCCAACTAGAGACACGGAGAGGTCGATGTGAGCTTCACATCCGTACGGTGGATCGTTGCTATAGTCGTCGATTGGAGGAGCTATTAGGTTGCGTTCGCCGGGCGTTTAATTGTGAATCGCGAAGTGAGGGAGCGGTCGAGATCACCAGGGTTCGAGGCGGTGGAGGAGTTGGACGCAGGCTTCGTCGTGGCGACCTTGGATCGGCATGTAGATAAGCGGAGAGAGGGGCGATTGGAACCCTAATTTTCGGCTATGGGTTCGAATAGCTGGGTACTTGCGTGCGTAAGTAGAGGAGGGGAAGAAGAGGGTTGGACACGTTTTTGCTGGTAACTAAAAAAAAATATAGAAGAAAATTTGTTTTGAATTTAAATTCAAATCTTTAAAATCGAATAACTAATTCATATGATATCATATTTCGACGAAACAGGAAACGTCGGAATCGCCGGAAAGAACACTACGCGACGGTGCAGATCCGGAGTCATTCCGGACAAATAGAAATTTGAGTTAAATCGGACATTGTTCGGTTTAATTTAAATTTCGAACGCTCGCCGAAACTCAAGGTGAGTTAATCTCACTCACATCTGAAATGTTAGCTGATTTAAGTAGTTAATATTTAAATATCTGTGTGATTGGTTGAAATGTTTATTCATATCAGCCTGGATTGATATATATTTATAGTGTTGTGCTAATATTTGTGGATGCAGGGAAAACAGGTTGGTGGGATCCAACTGGATTCCTCACATTATAATAATTATCTTTATAATTGATGTTGTGATCTATTTTCATATTGTGATTGATAAATCCGAGTTTAAATTGTACTGCGATATTGTTGAAATAAATATAAATCCTGAATTTTAATTGTAAACGGGATTAATTGGGGTTTAAGAAAGTAAAAGAAATTGTTATATAAAGAATTTAAAGGAATAAAATTTGGGTTTTAAGAAATAAAGAATATGGTTGTATAAACTAGAAATTCAGAATTTAATTATAAATCGGTAAATTGAATTTTAGAGAAATAAAAGATATTGTTAAATAATGAATTTAAAAGAATTAAAATTTGAAATCCATTTGGAATGAAAATTGGAAATTGGTAAATCTGGAATGATAAACAAAGAGAAAAGTTATTAGTTGATAAATGGGGAAATAAGATTATGTTATTAAAATATAAACCTGAATTGAAATAATTGACAGAAGTTGTGAGAAGGATTTTTGTGATGTTTAAGTGGAAATGAGTTCCCTAGGAAAACCAAGTTCGAGTTTAAACTGATTTTATAAAAAGGAAGCTTTAAAAATTCAAGCTTGTTTAAAAGAGTGTTTGAAATTTTTTATTTTCAAAAGTAACTATTTATAAATTAGCAATAGTGAATTTTATAAATATCTTAATAATTATTTTTACAAATGGATTTGTTCAAAAAAACACTAGTTTTGAAC
This sequence comes from Allium cepa, assembly GCA_030765085.1. Classification (NCBI taxonomy): domain Eukaryota; kingdom Viridiplantae; phylum Streptophyta; class Magnoliopsida; order Asparagales; family Amaryllidaceae; genus Allium; species Allium cepa. The sequence continues at coordinate 35,460,202 of CM060929.1, forward strand.
TAAGTTATTGAAATTAGTATTAGCCTTTTAAAAACTCTACTCATAAGTTTAGTTAAACTAAAACCCTTATTTAAAATCAAGAGTTATATCCTAATAAATGGTTTAACAATAAATATTTTGAAATTATATTTTTAGTATATAACTAGTAGTAAATTTACATATTTTAAAGTATATTTCAGAATAAAGTATTTTTACTGTTTTAAATCTAAATGTTTTGAACTTGGTTATTCCAATGGAAATATATGGCAGAGGATTTACCTTGTAAAGGAAGAGTTTTGGGAAATTGTTTTCAAATGTGTTTTGAAACTTTGGAAATATATCTTGCAAAGATATTTGGGTAAATAAATAATATGGGAATTATTTATTGTGTGATGGATGTTTATGGATGTTTATGAATATAAATTGATAGTTAAATCACCGACTATCAATATTGGACAACTGCGTTGATCGTTTCGAAGAGACCGGGATCGAGATTTATTTCTCGAAAACCACTTCGATTCGATTTGTACGTTTCGTGCGAAAAACGTGTTCGGAGTCGAAGATGGAGCAGTGAAGTGCAAGGGCTAGTCGCTACTAATCCTAAGGATATTTCCAAAATGGATGTAGTAGGAATAGTGCCTTCGGTTCCGTTCGAACCCGGGACGGACTTGTATGGATGAATGCTTGCGAAATATCGTCAGGTGGACGATGGGCATTCTAAGTGAAAACGTTCTTAAGGTAACGCTTAGCCTCAAGCCTCATCAACCGAGAATGACTGAAAATCAGGGGATATGCAGCAAGGTTAGGTGGGTCATGCCCAAGCAGGACAAGATATTTCCCCTGTCTAGATGTCCCTTATATATATATTTCAACTTAGTGGGTGGTTGGTCACGCCAACCACCGGGTTTATCTTATTCGGGACTGTTCAGTAAGGAATGGTTCCGACCTTGTGTTGTAGGGGATGAAGGGAGTAATCCTCGGTACGGTGATCTAGGCCCCGTACTGTGACAGGTGGTACCCCAGTGCCTAGTCATGTTTGGAAATCCATCTTCCCTACGAGCCTTGTACGAGTTTTGTTTGTATTACCCACTTTTGTGGCTAGTAGCTGGAATTTAATAGATGTAACAATTTCGGCTATTTTATAAGTATTTGTAAATAGACCCTATTATAATATCAGAGGATTTCTATAAAAAGTGTTTTAGCTATCGTAAGGTAAAAACCCGACATGTTTATTTGTGGCGTGGTCTTACGAGATGCTTTTGTTTTCAAAGGATTTTTGAAATTTTAATAATCAAGTTGGATGCATATTTAGTATCAGCTGGTATTCCAGACTGACTCGGGTGTTATTCCATTATAATGCTCGGGTCAGACCAAGTATTATATGTTCAGGTCAGGATGCTATGGAGCAGGAGAGGAGCTGGAGTCCGAGTCGTATTTTATGTACTCATATATATATCCGCTGCTGTGATTGTATGGTAGGTCTGATTTGTGATTGTTGATGTATGAGATACTCTGATGGTATGATGTATAAAACAGTTATAGATTTCATTTTGTGTAAAGTTCTATATTTACTATTATATTTTATTCCGCAGCGACTGTGAGATTCTGATATTGTTTAGTTTCTTCTTCTTCTATCTCTTCTTCTTTAAACCTAATGGTTCGTAATTATGTGCCACTTGAGTTAATAGAGGTAGAATAGTGTTGATTCAAGGGGTACAGATTTGCGGGCCGTCACACTTGGTATCAGAGCTTAGGTTGGCGACAACCTAGGATTTGGTGGGGAAATTACTCATTAATCAGAGTCAATAGTACTCTATAATGAGTTGAGTGTATTAATAGATATGAGAGCGTACTTGTTAGTGAATATAAAATTGTTTTTATACTGTGTTGACTTATCGGTTGAGTGTTTATAAATTCTGGTCGGTACGGGAAGTACAACCGTATCGATAGGGGTTTCTAAACTCTTAAACAAGGTAAACCGACATAGTATTGTTTTTAAAGTGGGTAAATGAAATAATTTTACCCAAAACTATATTTTGATATAAAAGAAATAATTTTCTGAAATTATTATATATATTTTATTTTTTTTGGTTGATTGGGTGTTAATACAATAAGTAAATAAGAATCTAAAAGTTAATCTAAAATGTGAAATGGATATAACCAAATAAATTCCATGAGTATAAAGTATACAAAAGAGAATAACTAATTTAAACCCAGCCAGAATTTAAATCCCGAAAATTTTGGAAAGGATTTTAAATAAAATAAAAAAAAATAAAAGTTTGGAAATTTAAAATCCTGGGAAAGTTTGAAATGTTTGTTGAGATTTGAAGGTGTTTGAAGGCAATGTTGGAATATTGTTTTGGGAAATATTTTTAAATGGAAACTGTTTTGAAATGAATTTAGAAAAGTAAGAAGCATTGAACTCACTTCAGTCGCTGGAAAATAATCCTGATGATGCTGGCCACATCATTAGAATTCATTTTCGAGTTTCTAAAGTGATGGATTGCTTCCCTAGTACTTGATGATGGTATTGTTTGGATTTGTTGGGTATACAAGTGGTTTTATAAACTTCAAAGGGAAATTTGTTTTAATACAACCAAGTGTTTTGGAATTGGGAGATTTGATTTGATACCAGGGGTGAATGAGTTATTTATTATTTCAAATGGTTTTGAAATAACAACCGGGTAAAATGAATTCTGGGAAAATTCTAATTAAATAATGTGTAAAGTTGAAATGAATTAACTATTGAACTTATTAAGTGAAGTTAATATTAATAAGAAGGAAGAAAAGAAATTTTTAATCTTGAAATTAAGAATTTAACTTGAGTAATTGGAATGAATAAAATATATTAAAGTGAATTGGAAATTTGAATTTAACTTGGATAAGTTAAATAAATTGGACTTAGAATTAAATTGATTTGGATTGGATTAAAATGTAAGTGACTTTGAAATTATGGGTCATTGTGAAATGGATTGTACCCATAAGTTATTAAGTTGTATACTTATAATTTGAGATTGAGGCTTTAATATTGTGTAAGAAGTTAAATGAAAGGAATTTGTATCCTTAAGAATTCAGTGATGCACATATATGTAAATTCTGAAATTGTGATTATAAGATGTAGATGGATTCAAAAGAGCAATATGAGCTTTAAAATAAATAAGTTGGTGAACTTATATAAATAAGAATGAAATTATAATCACAATTGGGAAATAGTTGAATGGTATGGGGAGTCCAAACTTAATCTCAAATGAAATGTAAATTGAAATAAGGTAAAGTGAGATATAAGGGAAATGAATGAACTTAAATTAGTAAATATGTTTTGAAGTTGTATATGGAGATTAAAATTGAGAATTTGAATTGAATATAAGGTGGAATGTAAATTGCTTAGAATTGCATAATGAAGTTCATATTCTTAAGTTATTAAGTGTTATAATTTGAATTTGTGAATATAAAATGGAAATGGACTTAAGTAAGCAATCTAAACTCTGAATGGAAGTGAAATTGTAATTCATTAATGGAAAGTGTTGATTGGTGTTGTTAACCCTAACTCGTTCACGAGTTAACAGGTCCACGAGTTAAGGCATGTACGACTCAAGGCATGTACGAGTTAAAGGATACATGAGTCAGTAACTTCCTACGACTTAAAGACCTCTACGAGTTGGCAAGCTTACGAGATAAGCGGCCTACGAGTTAAGGAGTACCCGAGTTAAGCTACTTGCGAGGTAAGCCTTTACGAGATTAGCAGATCTGCAAATTAGCAAGTGTACGAGTTAAGATCATCCACGAGTTAAGCCTCTACGAGATAAACAGGAACCCGAGATAATAGACTTACGAGATAAGCGGCTCACGACTTAACGAAATGGATGGCCTACGACTTAATGATAACTGCAGTTTGTATGACTTAAGACCCTTACGACTTAAAGAGGATACGACCTAAAGACACATCTCTTAACTCGTCTACGAGTTAAGACTTGCTTTAAACCATTTGCAATTAGTTAAGTCGACTACGACTTACGGCATAGAAAGAGTCGTATACGACTAAAGAAAGGAAATTAGCAATTGCAGCCAGATAACTCATACACGACTTAGAACTTAGGGATGGGTTCAAAAAAGGCGAACTGCCATAGACTCAGCTCAGTGACTCGGGGACGACTTACCTTAAGTCGAACACGACTTATCTTAAGTCGGCCACGAGTTAGGACTTTGCACTTTTTTTCGCCCAGAACTCTCTATAAATATGCAACCATCTCCAACATGCAAAGGACTTTTGGCTCATTCTCTTCAAGCGCCATTACTTTGCCGAATTCCAGACTACTTCAAAGCTTTTTAGATCCAACAAACTTCTAAAGGAACTCCATGAAGGAATCATCCACATTCGCCATGGATTTGAAGATGATTGTCAACATCAAAGCTTGAGCTACTTGTTTTACATATCCTATCACTTGAAGTGTGTTGTAATTGAAAGATCTTGTAAAGGATTGTAATCAAACTAGTGATAAAAAGATTAAAGTGGACGTAGGCTGGATTATAAGCCGAACCACTATAAATACTGTGTCTCTTACTGTTTTTCTGCATACTTTCTGCTTATTTCTGTTTCCCGTACGAACGGGTGGTGCTTTCACAATCACATCTTATACACCAGGGTGTTAGCGTTTAAATTTGAGCGTTAACATTTTGGTGCTTTCACCGAGAATTGAACTCAGGACATCTATCATCATTGCTTCAGAAAGATTTGTAGATAAAGTTTCTTTAAGAACCAGAAGTTTATCCGAAATCATGGCTCCTGGAAGGAAAAGTAAATCTGTGAGATCTGCAAACGTTCAAGAGGGAACCTCCGCTTCCCCAACACCAAATCAAGCTACTCCAACTGTTGGGGTTACGAAAGCAGAGTTGGATGCCGCAATTTTGGGGTTGAACAGACAGATACATGCTCAAAATGTGCAAATGGAAGCCCAGAATGCCCAAAACGCCTTAATCCTGAATAAGTTGAACGATTTGCTCGGGGCAAACCGTCAATCAACAGCTAATGAAAGGAATTTTGCTGGTAATATTCATGAAACTGAAGAAAGGAATGTTTCCGAAAGGGACACTAACCCCGCTGAGCAAATACTTCCTGAGGTTGGCGGATCTAGGGCTCGCAATGATGAAGAATATCTCTCTGGAATGGTTCGCCAAATTATGAAGGAGAGCATGCAAAGAGTCGAAGATGAGAAAGAATGGGGCTTTGCTCCAAGCAAGACTCCATTTACTGAAAAAATTCTAAAGGCTGAATTCCCACGAAAATTTGCTCCTCCAACTATCCCAGCTTATAAGGGGACAAGTGATCCAAACGAATTTCTGTATAAGTATGATTGGCATATGACGGGTGCCCGAGCCTCAGATGAAGTAAAATGCAGATATTTCCCCGTATATTTGGAAGGCGTAGCTCTGCTTTGGTTCACAAAACTACCTGTCCGGTCCATCGATCAGTTTTCAGACCTAACCAGGAAATTTAAAGAGCAATTTAGGCTATATGCTTCAAAGGCAAAAGACATCATGTCGTTATCCGGTTTGGAACAGAATCCGGGGGAAACTATCAAGTCTTTTTTAAATCGCTTTAATATAGCGTTAGCTGAGGTGGATAATGCAGAACCCCGCATGGTCTTGACCTATTTGATGAGGGCCATAGATAAATCTAGTGAGTTTGGAAGATGGTTGAATATGAAGGAACCAAGCTCTCTCGAAAAGTTCTACAAGAAAGCAGACGAGTTCATGCGTCTGGAGAGCCGCCCTGTATCGACAAAAGCAGCATTGGAAAAGGTTGAAGCTAACACCAATGCTCCACGCAAAAATGAGTCTGTGGGACAGAAGAGGGAGAACAACAATGGAAAACAACAGAATAATCAGAAGAAGCATAGATCCTTCAAGCCATCAGAATACACACCTTTGTCAGATACTCCAGAACGAATCTACCTGGCTACCAAAGATTCTGTCAATTATCCTAAACCCCCAGTCTTGAGAACCGGGAAAAAAGCTGTGCAAAGTGGGAGGTTCTGTCGCTTCCATAATCAGCCCGGTCATGACACTGATGACTGCCGTCAATTGAAGAATCTAATTGAAGAATTGTTAAGGGAAAATAAACTACAACAATTTGTGAAGAAGAATGATAATAATAATCCTGCTTCGTCGAACCAAGGACAGCAAACTCCTGCTCATCAATCTGGGACTAATGGCAAAGATGCAGGTTTTGAGTCTGGAAGGCCTGTTATCAATATCATTACAGGCGGACCTCACCCAGCGGGCAGAAGCTGGGGTGAGATGGAAAGGTATTCCCGGGCCCTGAAATATGCACCGGAGGAAGAAAATGTTTTTGTTCTAGAAGACACTTCGCCTTTGAAGCAACGAAAGACATTCAATGATGACATTGTATTCAAAACCAGGGATTCCATCGGTATTGAAGCCCCAACCTTGGATCCTTTGGTCATCTCGGCTGGCATTGGGCCAGCCATCGTCAGAAGGATTCTTATCGACAGCGGCGCATCCTGTAATATCCTCTTTAAGAAAACCTTCGACCAGATGAAGATTCCTATGGTTGAAGTGCAGGCATCATTGCAAAAAATTGCTGGCTTCGCAGGGGAGCCAAAGCAACCAGTAGGAACCATTGACTTGCTTGTGGAACTCGGAGAAGGAGAAAGAAAAGTAGTTCGCAAGCAGACTTTTGTGATAGTAGATGAATTTTCTGCTTATAATGCTTTCTTTGGTCGACCTATTCTTGCTGCATTCAAAGCTGTCCTTGCCCCATGGTGTCTTACTATTAAATTCCCTACAGACAATGGGGTAGGAGTTATTAAAGGAGACCAGAACGCTGGGCGAGAATGTTATATGACAGAGCTGCGAGAAACAAGGAAGAGAGAAATGGGAAAAGATGCGGCAACCCCAATCCGCATCAAAACGCCAACCCTATAGCAACTACAGGGCGGACCCTGCACTGGCGAGCATAGCGGGGCGCGAAAAGTGATGGATCCTAGAAAGGCCAGTGCGGGGGAGAGTAGGGTGGTACCAGCAGAAACAACGATACCGGTGCCCGTTGATCTGAAGGACCCAAACAAGGTGCTGAATGTGGGTTCACAACTTAATGTGTCAGTTCAGAATGCCTTGATATCTTTTTTGAAAGCAAACCTGGATGTTTTCGCTTGGACCCATGCCGATATGTGCGGAATATCCCCAGAAGTTGCGGTACATGCTCTGAATATCGACCCAAAGGTCACGCCGGTAAAGCAGAAAAGAAGAATCCAAGGTCCAGAAAGGTCGACAGCATTGAAAGAGGAAGTTGACCGGCTCATGGAGAATAATTTCATCAGAGAATCTACCTATCCAAATTGGGTTTCAAATCCAGTGCTGGTTAAGAAAGCCAATGGTAAATGGAGAGTGTGCATCGACTTTTCAGATCTAAACAAGGCCTGTCCCAAAGACTGCTTCCCATTACCCAGGATCGATCAACTGGTAGATGGAACAGCGGGTCATGAATTGTTGTCTTTTATGGATGCCTACTCCGGATATAATCAGATCATGATGCATGAGCCAGATCAGGAGGACACAAGCTTTATCACCGATGTCGGTCTTTACTGTTACAGAGTTATGCCCTTTGGGTTGAAGAATGCGGGGGCAACATACCAAAGACTGGTCAATGCTATGTTCAAACCGCAGTTGGGAAAGACTATGGAAGTTTACGTTGATGACATGCTAGTAAAATCTAAGAAAGCAGTGGATCACATCGAACACTTAGCAGAAATGTTCGCAATCCTCCGAAGATACGGAATGAAGCTTAACCCTTTAAAATGTTCTTTCGGGGTACAATCTGGAAAGTTCTTGGGTTTCATCGTGAGCGCTAGGGGCATTGAAGCTAGTCCAGCTCAAATCACTGCTTTAAAAGAAGTCAAAGCTCCTAAAACAAAGAGGGAATTGCAAAGTCTCAATGGAAAAATTGCCGCCTTAAGTCGGTTCATATCCAAAGCTACTGATAAATGCATTCCATTCTTCGACGCTCTAAAGACAGGAAAGAAAAACTTTGACTGGACTCCCGAATGCCAGAAAGCTTTTGAAGAATTGATTCAACATGTGGAAAAGCCTCCAATACTTTCTAGGCCCGGCGATGGCGAGGATCTTCTTATATACTTGGCAGTTTCATCTCATGCTTTAAGTGCAGCGCTGGTACGGGAAGACAAAAGGATTCAACATCCAGTTTACTATATCAGCAAAAGACTCACTGGGGCAGAAATGAATTACTCCAAGTTGGAAAAACTCGCCTATTGTCTATTGATTGCCTCAAGAAAGTTGAGGCAATATTTCCAGGCTCATCCTATCAAAGTCCTCACTGATCAACCTTTAAAGCAAGTCTTGTTTCGCCCCGAGACTTCGGGCCGCCTTTTAAAGTGGAATATTGAATTGAGCCAATATGACATCACTTATCATCCTAGAAAAGCGATCAACGGACAAGCTTTGGCAGATTTTATTGCAGAATTTACAGACAAGGGTAACAGCGAGGAAGAAACAATCGAGAACTCCCCAATCCAATGGAAGTTATTTGTAGATGGCGCAAGAAATGATTACTGTTCAGGTGCTGGAATTGTTCTTGAAACTCCTGAAGGCGGGTAATTATGCTATGCGCTAAGATTAGAATTTCCTTCAACAAACAATGAAGCAGAATATGAAGCTCTGATTGCTGGTTTGAAAATTGCTAAAGAACTAAACATTCGAGCGTTACAGATCTTCAGTGATTCTCAGCTTATAGTATGCCAAGTCAAGAAGGAGTTTCAAACGAAAGGAGGAAATCTGCCCACTTATGTGTCAAAGGCTTGGGAACTTTTATGTGAATTCGACCATTACACGATAAGTCATATTCCTCGAGAAGAAAACATGAAAGCAGATTCTCTCGCAAAATACTCAAGTTCTGGCGAAGCCCAATCCTTAGGGTTAGTTCCAGTGGAAGTTTTGTCAAATCCAAGCATTGATGAAATGGATATCGATTGGGTTATGAGTATGTCGCAAGAGCAAGAATCATGGATGACTCCAATAACAAAGTATCTACTCAATGGCTCTTTACCAGAAAACTCTAAAGAACGACAAAAGCTACTGAGAAAAGCTTCTCGATATATAATCCAGGATGGTCAATTATACAGACGAGGATTCTCAATGCCACTACTTCGATGTGTATCCAAAGAAGAAGCCAAAATAATCCTATCAGAGTTACATGGAGGAGAATGTGGGGATCATTCAGGTGGTCAAACTTTAGCAAAGAAAATTCTCCGATATGGATATTTTTGGCCAGAAATTAATCGAGATGCTGCAGATTACTCTCGAAAATGTGACAGATGTCAAAGATTTGCCAAAATTCCTAGAGCACCTTCTACTGAACTCACACAAATGACCAGTCCGTGGCCGTTTGCAATTTGGGGAATAGATTTGATCGGACCTTTACCAACCGCCAAATCTGGAATCAAATATGCCATTGTTGCTGTAGATTATTTCACTAAATGGGCTGAAGCTGAACCATTGGCAACCATCACCTCCAAAAAGATGATAAATTTTGTGACTAAGAATATCATTTGCAGATACGGTGTGCCTCAAAAGATAATTACAGATAATGGTACTCAATTTGAAAGTGAAGAATTCCAAGATTTTTGTAAACGATTCAAAATCCTGAAAAGCTTCTCAGCAGTAGCTCATCCGCAGGCAAACGGGCAAGTGGAAGCAGTAAATAAAATTATCAAGTCAACCATCAAAAAGCAACTTGAAAGAGCTAAGGGTGGTTGGGTCGATAAGCTACCACTAGCACTATGGGCATATAGAACTACCCACAAAACTGCAACTGGGCATACTCCGTTTTCATTAGCATACGGGTCGGAAGCAATGATTCCGGTAGAAACAGAGATCCCTTCACATAGAAGAATCCACTTCAGTCAAATGGAAAATGAAAAGTTGCAATCTGAAGCACTAGATCTTCTTGATGAGAAAAGAGAAGAAGCAGAACTCAGAGTTGCAGCTCATCAACAAAGAATAGCCAGACATTTCAATTCTAAAGTTCGCCAACGCAGCTTTGAAATCGGAGATCTAGTCCTGAAAAGAATTATGACCGCGACAGGTGTGTTTGGGCCCAATTGGGAAGGACCGTATGTGATAGGTCAGAAGCTTCTTGACGGCACATTCAAACTCACTACTGTTGAAGGAGATCAAATTCCAAGGGCATGGAACAGCAATCATTTGCGTCCATATTTTACTTGAAATTCTTGTTGAAATATTGTAAAAAGAATTGTGAATGTATGATTCTTGTAATTGAAAGCAATTGTAAAACTGATGAAAGTGAATGATGAATGAATATAAAGTGGATGTAGGCCCAGATTTTTGGCCGAACCACTATAAATCTTGTGTTCCTTACTTTTATTACATGTTTGCTTTATTTTCGATATAAAAAAGTACATAGAATGTATTGCTAAAATGTCGATTTAAATTTTTGCAGACAATGGAAGTAAAACTTGCACATAATAAGACCGAGCAATTCACTCCATCATTCAACAAACAAATTTCAAGTCATAAAAAACCCGAATTCAAATCCTAGATAGGAAATATTTCAATTGAACGGCTAATGATTTCGTAAAAACGAGCCCTTGCTAATAAATTGAGATTGTTTGAACAAACAAACATCCAATTAGGAAGCTAGCGCCCGTTCTCACGAACTTGCCTGTCAATGAAGTATACTTCCTTGGATTAAACCAGCTACTTGCAAAAAAGGGGAAATGACGACTTGGAAAGGAAAAATAGAGGAATTGAAAGGCATAAGCAAGAAGACGAGGAAACAACCAAAATCCATCATCAGCAACACAAGTCCTCTTCAGAGGCACAACTCTTCGGAGGATAAAAGGCCTCTAATGGGTCATATGCCACAAAAAAGAAAGTTCTCTACTCAACAAAAAAGATTGGAGGAGTCATGACCCTCCAACCATGAGAGAGCAACTTCCAGGCGATGAAAACCCTCTCTGAGGCACATTTCACCAGGAGTCGAAGTAGTTGCTCTTCGGAGTTTCACTTCACCAAAGTTGAAATGCAAACAAAATAAAGACCTCTTCGGAGGCACATTTCACCAGGAGTCGAAGTAGTTGCTCTTCGGAGTTTCACTTCACCAAAGTTGAAATGCAAACAAAATAAAGACCTCTTCGGAGGCACATTTCACCAGGAGTCGAAGTAGTTGCTCTTCAGAGTTTCACTTCACCAAAGTTGAAATGCAAATAAAATAAAGACCTCTTCGGAGGCACATTTCACCAGGAGTCGAAGTAGTTGCTCTTCAGAGTTTCACTTCACCAAAGTTGAAATGCAAATAAAATAAAGACCTCTTCAGGGGCACATTTCACCAAGAGTTGGGGTAGTTACTCTTCAGAGTTTCACTTCACCAAAGTTGAAATGCAAATAAAATAAAGACCTCTTCGGAGGCATATTTCACCAGGAGTTGAAGTGTAACAGCCGCTCTTCGGAATTTCACTTCACCGGAGTTGAAAGACAAGCAAAATAAGGACCTCTTCGGAGGCACAATCAAGAAGAAAGACCTCTTCGGAAGCCCACGTTTCGCCGAGATTGAAATAAAACTTCCAAGTGTTGAAACGTGGAAAAGCTTTCTAAGGCAAAACTCTTTGGAGGTACACGTTTCGCCGAGATTGAAATAAAACTTCCAAGTGTTGAAACGTGAAAAAATCCCTCCGTAGAGGTACAACTTTCCATATATAAAAAAGAAAAATCCTCATCAGGGGCATGCTTTAACTCACAAAGGAAGAGTAATTTACCTATTCTGGAAAATGATCTTCTTTTAAAAAAAAAAAAAAAAGGAAGAAGAGAAGAGAAAAGGAGTTAAAGTACCCTTCAGAGGTCCGCTTTGCTACATAAAAGAAATCACTCGGTAAAAAAGAAAATGTACTTAAGCAAAAAAGAAAGAAGTGATTTCTTCAAAGGACAAAGCGCGTAGAAACTCATATGAAGGGGGTTGCACTCTACAAGAATTCTTTTAAAAATAAAAATAAAATAATTATTCTTTAGCAAATAAGAGTGCAAGTCCCCTCGAGGTATAGAATATTGCAGCATACTTATGGAATGGGGGCAATATAGTATAATTACACACGATATGGTATAACTAAACCAGCAAAAGGTAACGCTCAAGTAACATACCATAAGCTCGCTGCAATATCAAATAAACTCATGCCAAAACGAATAACAAATGTATTCTTTAATTCAAACAAAAGTTTGTACAAACGAGGAATCATTTTATTCAATTACAATGCAGGTACAGGTTTCAAAATAAAGAAAAGCGGGGGCCGGTACCCGCACAATTCTCGGCCAGTACATGCAAAACACAAAAAACTAGAAACTGAAGATCTTCACTTCTTTTTGCTGCCTTTAGACCCTTTACCCGGCCGAATGATCAGCTTATCAGGGCGGTCGGTGGGCATAAGGGAAGTGGGAGAGGAAGGCGCAACCGGTCCAGCTTTCAGCTCCTCTTCAGTGGTGGTGACTATCTTCCCCCTCCTCTTTGGTGTCCCACGCTTCTTTTTTCTTCTTTTTGAGGAAGACTCACTCCCGGGAGTGACAAGTTTAGATAGAACAATCTCGTCAGAGGGAGTTCGCTCTGAAGATGTGTCACCTCCCTCAGGCCTTTCATCTTTCTGCTCTTGTGAAGCAATGGGATCATCCAAGCCGTGAAGAGCCTCTATTTGTTCTTCTTGTGACCCAGGTTGCGAGGCAGAAGGAGGCGCCACTTGAAGAGATGGAGGAAGGATCACCGGGGGAGAAGAAGCTTGAGTTTGGCTCGGTGCTTTCTCTACAAAGGAGAAAAAACTTAAAATATCAGTATCTTTCGAAAAGAGAGGGGATGACGGCTCGTCAAAAGTCGGGAATTCATTGACATTTGAGGAATAATCAAAAGTCGGGAATTCATTGACATTTGAAAAATAATCAAGAAGATCGTCAAGTTCACAAGGAGCGAACGAGCAGTTCACCACTTGGGCTGGTCCGGTGTCAAGTTTACCTGGGGCAGTTGGATCTCTGAGGCTGATTTCATATCGCTGTGCTTCGTTGCTTTCACCACCTTCATCCCCGCCTTGTGCACTTGTAGTTTCAGTTACTGTCTTAGTTGCAGGCGGAGTATAGGAGCTAGAACCCGTGATGTCAACCACAGGAGGAACTGGAGGTTGGACAGAGGAAGTAAGCGTTAATTCCTTTCCAGAACGTTCCTCTTCCGCCATTCCAGTTCTCATCCTGGCAAGTTGTTCTCGCCCCTTCGCAAGAGCAGCGCGAGCTTCCTCATCCAGGTAACGCGCCTCAAAATCTTCATCGCCATACCCGGCGTCTTTAAACATGTTAAGAGCAGCTTCCCACACCTCGGCCAGGGTGATTTCATACTTAGGACCAAGAAAAGAGAGGCTGCCGCGTCCCAAGACACAGTGTAAATAAAAATCGAATAAAGTCGAATTGATATCGGTTTCCATGGTCTGAGCAGTTTCTTCGGCTGCAATTTTGCCAGCCATGGCCTCATCTCGATCTTTTTCGGTCTGAGCAAGTTGGGCTTTTAGCGCTTCAATCTCCATGTCCCGGGCGCTCAGTTTATTCTGCAACTGGGTGACATCAGTGCGGTGGTTCTCTACAGCTTGTTCTAACCTCTCAGCTTTAGCTTCAGCGTCCCTCTGGCTGGCGTGCGCATCTCGCACTTGTTTTTGCAATACCTCTTCTCTTTGGGTGTAAGTATTAGTAGAAGAGGCAAGATCATCTTTGAGCTGCTTTACTTCAGCTTCGAGTTTTTCATTGTATTCGGCTATCTCCTTCATCTCAGCGTTGTGTTGATCAAGAATCTTCTGCCATTCTGATTTGTCATTTTCCATGGTCAGCATTGCTTCGATGTTAGCCCGATTAACTCTTTGAAGTTCATCAACCAGCTTTTGCCATCCAGACATTCTATCGATATCAAGCTTGACAGCATCGAGATTTCTGTACATAGCTTCTTTGTCGATGGGGACCAAATCAAGGTCGAAGCGTACCCCCCTCAAACACCAGTTCGGGAATCGGCTCTGCAAAGTCGGGGGGCCCCTTTCAACATGGTATGAAGGCCTGTTGAGAAGTGTTTGGATGGCACTTCCTTCAAGAGCAGGAGATTTGGAAGGGATGTCAATAGAAACTGAGGCGCCAGGTCTCTCAGATGTCACGGGCACGTGCTCCTCGCCAAGTTTGGTTCGCTTTCTCGAATCCTCAATATGGCTCTTCCCCCTATCATCGTGCGTTTTACGTTTATGGGAATCATCATCCCTTGGGAAGGATTCATGTCGCGTGCCCGCTCCCTCATGACGTTCTTCATACCTTCTCCTCTCTTCAGCTTTTCGCGCAGCTCTCTGCTCATTGGTTTCTCTGGGATCGGTATAGTATTGCTTGTAATCATAGCTGCCACGCCCTCCATAGCGTCGAAAGTCTTTGTAATAAGAACCGCTGCCGCTGCGCCCCATAGAGGAATCTGAAAAGGCAAAAATAGCAAGTCTTAGAAACTTCCGGAGAAAAGAAGTTAAATATGAACAAATGCCAAAAAATCCTAAGTGTTGTGTGATGTGCAAGCTACGCGCATTAAGCTACAAACCACTCATTGGTGTAGAGGTGATGATAGCTTGGGTATGAGGAGTTGGTGTTTGTGTTGGTGTTAGTCGAAGAAGGGACGTCGCCTCAATTATAGGAGAGATAGTTTTAGACACGTCATCTCTAAAAAGCTCCTGTGAGGTCACTATTATGTCGCTCAACCCATCATAAACATCGTCACCATCATGCTCGGTGAGACTTGTTTTCTCAGTTCCTACATCAGCTAATCCCCCGAGAGGCTGTGAAGGTTCTTCTTCTTCCTCAATCGGGGCAAGTGCCGTCTTACTAGATGACCCCATAATGTCGGTAGGGGTGGAACATTTCACCAATGAAGCTTCGATGTTAGACTCTTTTGATGAGGGTTGTTCGATAGTAACGGGGGCATCCGATGCTTCAGTCGGGGAATCGGGAACTTCAGTCGGGGCTTCACGAGGCTGAGTATAGCGAGAAGAGTGAAGAAGCCCGTATTGATGTAAAAAGTCATCTCTCAGCAAAAACTTTATACCCCTCTCTTCTACTGGCACAGCATTCAATTTTTCAAAAATTTGCTTATAGCCTGGGTCTCTAGAAGGAGGTGGAAGCGCTGAAAAGTAAAAAGGGAAATTAACATCTAACTACTCAGGCTATGAAAAGATTTTATAAGGAAAACATGTGTCAGGAATAAAGCTGAACGCCCTTACTTCCAACTCTCCACACACCATAAAACCCCGGAGGGCAACGAACATAGAAGAATTGGGTTAAAAACCCGTGAGCAGTATCAGGGAGGCCAACAATCAGTTTGCGGTTTCGGGCGCTCCTCACAACAGTAATGGAAGGATGATCCTTAGTCCGAGTAAAAGAGCATAGATAACAAACTTCACCAAAGCTTGGAAGTCGATCAAGTGTTCTCCTAAAAAGCACACACAACCCCATTAGAATGGCATAGCCATTGGGGTGTAGCTGGGATGGAGCAATGGCCAGTTGATGGAGAAGTTGTTGGAAAAAGTCGTTGAAAGGAGGAATGCCTCCACTTAGGCACATTTGCCGGTTAATTGTCACAAAGCCAGAAGGAGCTATATCGGCAGTGTTATTTCTTTCGGGAAGAATGGCATCTGATTCAACGATACCAAACTGAGCACACAACTGGCGAAAAACTTTGTATGATAGTGAAGTAGGAGCTCTTTCGGGAGGATTAACCAGTGGAGCCGGAAGAACAGTTACCTCTCCAGTCCGAACTGTTGCATCACCTTCCTGAGAAGTCATTCTACACAAACAACTGGATATTCAAATATGAAGGTGCACGTTTCCTAAAAAAGTGTGAAGTGTTGTGCAAAAAACTAATAAAAAATAACAAGTAAATATAACTGAAATAAGACTAGTCGACGATTGATCGATTACAAAAATTTCAGAACTTGTTAGTCTTTAGTTCAAGTATAATATTAATGCGAGCTGGTCAATTTTAATTGACTGTTTCAGTATTGCTTTAGTATTTTACTTGAAGTTAATAAGTTGAGCACTTCATTCACACAATCTGTTTAAGTTTAATGACTGTTATTAGCTAATCTGTCATTCGAAGAGGGCGATCAATGGCAGTATATTCGCCCCGGTTTTTCTGTAAATGTTGTATTGGACAGGTTGTTAGCTTGCGAGTCAAAGTAATTTGTAAAAGAAGGCATCAAAGTTCAACAGTTCAACATCACTGCAACAATTCAAGGTTTAAGCAGATCCTAAAAAAACACAAGTGCTAAGTCGTATCGGACTCAAGTACTAAGTCAAAACCGACTCAAGTACTAAGTCGTAACCGACTCAAGGGATGAGTCGTTCCTATCCTAAGTCGTCAACACATCAAGCTGGTAATCCCCTAAGTCCTAAGTCGTAACTCGAGGAACAAGAAAAAGGCTATGATGCAAATCAACTGGAAATCCTTTAAGTCTTATCTCGGCTACGATTCATGGAATTCGCTAGGTCGCATGGAGAATCTCTGGGTTGTATATGAGACAATTCTTCACTCTATTCAGTCAAATTTCTCAACCAACCTGCCTTCCTCTCCAATTCCCAACCCGAAAACCTAATAACCTCACAATAAACAATGACCTAAACCTATCACATTACAGGTCGCCTCAAATCACAAATCGCCATAAGTCAAGCCAAACAAGTTTGAATTCATCAGTGATCGATTTGGCAGAACTCGTAGGGTTTGAAGGGGCAGGCCAGAAACGAAGAACTGAATACATAAAGTAACAATGGTTAACGGTCGAAGTTTGAAGCAAGATCGCTTACGATTGTTTGATGCTAGAAAGAATCGGAGATGAATCGGGACGAAATCGCCTCGGAGAGCTTGAAGATGCGTTAATGGCAGAAAGCGGTTTAAAAGGTTAAGTGATGAGAAGAAGGACGACTCAGGCTTTTTATATCTAGAAAGGTTGGGATTTGAAACGACATGACCGAGTTATGATAAGTCGAAGCACACGACTTACGATTTAAGCGTGTGCTTCGAGGGGCAAATGTTAACCCTAACTCGTTCACGAGTTAACAGGTCCACGAGTTAAGGCATGTACGACTCAAGGCATGTACGAGTTAAAGGATACATGAGTCAGTAACTTCCTACGACTTAAAGACCTCTACGAGTTGGCAAGCTTACGAGATAAGCGGCCTACGAGTTAAGGAGTACCCGAGTTAAGCTACTTGCGAGGTAAGCCTTTACGAGATTAGCAGATCTGCAAATTAGCAAGTGTACGAGTTAAGATCATCCACGAGTTAAGCCTCTACGAGATAAACAGGAACCCGAGATAATAGGCTTACGAGATAAGCGGCTCACGACTTAACGAAATGGATGGCCTACGACTTAATGATAACTGCAGTTTGTATGACTTAAGACCCTTACGACTTAAAGAGGATACGACCTAAAGACACATCTCTTAACTCGTCTACGAGTTAAGACTTGCTTTAAACCATTTGCAATTAGTTAAGTCGACTATGACTTACGGCATAGAAAGAGTCGTATACGACTAAAGAAAGGAAATTAGCAATTGCAGCCAGATAACTCATACACGACTTAGAACTTAGGGATGGGTTCAAAAAAGGCGAACTGCCATAGACTCAGCTCAGTGACTCGGGGACGACTTACCTTAAGTCGAACACGACTTATCTTAAGTCGGCCACGAGTTAGGACTTTGCACTTTTTTTCGCCCAGAACTCTCTATAAATATGCAACCATCTCCAACATGCAAAGGACTTTTGGCTCATTCTCTTCAAGCGCCATTACTTTGCCGAATTCCAGACTACTTCAAAGCTTTTTAGATCCAACAAACTTCTAAAGGAACTCCATGAAGGAATCATCCACATTCGCCATGGATTTGAAGATGATTGTCAACATCAAAGCTTGAGCTACTTGTTTTACATATCCTATCACTTGAAGTGTGTTGTAATTGAAAGATCTTGTAAAGGATTGTAATCAAACTAGTGATAAAAAGATTAAAGTGGACGTAGGCTGGATTATAAGCCGAACCACTATAAATACTGTGTCTCTTACTGTTTTTCTGCATACTTTCTGCTTATTTCTGTTTCCCGTACGAACGGGTGGTGCTTTCACAATCACATCTTATACACCAGGGTGTTAGCGTTTAAATTTGAGCGTTAACAGGTGTGGCAAATTCAAAACTTGACCATAAATGAAATGTAAAGTGTAATGAAGTAGGTGAGAATTAAAATTTGGATTTGATTGGATTTAACTTTGACTAAATGGACTTGAGTCGAATTTAGGTTAATTAAAAACAAGATTCAATTGTGTTGTGAATAAAGTGAATGGAATTAAATTCTTATTTAAGATGGTAAAGGAAAATGAAATGAATTCAAGATGGCTAAATGAATTTAGTTAAAACTTGAATCTAAATTTGGAAATAATTGAATTGGAAGAAATCTAATTGTGCTGAAAGGATATTGTATGAATAAATTTTTTTGACTCAACTAAATTCAAAGGGATTATTTGAGAAAGAAATTAGCATAAGCTGAATTAAATAAAGAGAAGCTTGAAGATGAATTTAGTATAAGCTTAATTAAATGAAAATAGTACTGGAATGAGTATAATTTTGGAAGCTTGTTAATAATTGAACGGTAAAATGGAACCTAGTTCTTGTTTAGAACATTTGAAAATGGTCGTATTGTAAATAAGTTCAGTATGAATTGGGAAGGAGTATTAAAACCTAATATGGATTAGGCTAGAGACTAAATTGAATTACAATTAAATGGGATTTGTATTGAAATGAATAGAATTTTGTTAGTTTGGTCAAAATTTGGAAAGTAAATAAAAATTCAATTGTGGCATGGGAGTTAAATTTGTGGTAACTAGTATTGAAGTGTAGATGAAAAATGGAATTAGATTATAATGGTGTTAGTTTGAATTGTATATAAATTCAGCGGAAGGAAATAATTTAAAGTGGTTTCTTTGCTAATAAAATAAATCTAAGTGGGAATTAATTTTAAAATTATTATAAGCTTAAGTAATGGGTGATTATATGAATAACATGTAGATTTGCATTGTAAATTTGTTGAATTGTGGTAAATGAAGATAAATAGTTTAAAGTAAGCAAATAATTGGTTTTTGAATTAATTGGGATGGATTGAAATGTTATTAAGTAATTTTTGCATCAGAATGAAAATGCAATTATAAAAGAAATGCAAATGTTTCAAGTTTAAAATAAAATTTGATTGTAAATCAAATTGGGAATATAAGTTAAAATAAAGAAATATAAGTAAGGCATATATTAATCATATTGAAATAGAAATGAATTGGTTGTAATTAATATAAATGGTATATAGTGAACTTGAATGTAAATCATTCAAGTGAAGTAAAATGAAGTTAGTTTGGATGAAAATAGAATGGGCTAAAATCTTAATAAATGGTTTGGAACCTATTTAGTGTGTTTGTTTGTGAAGGCAGGTTAATTAAAAAAGAGAAGTAAATGGATTAAAGGCACATATTCATAATATCGAAGTGAATATGGTTTGGTGGTAGTAATTATAAATTGAGAATGTTAAACCTGTATGAAAATCATTGGTGTGAAATAAAATGGAATTTGGTATTAGGAAAGGAACTTGTGCATGTTATAAAATGTAGTTTACTTATGGAATCATGCAAATTGTTGATTGGATTATGAAATGGACATGTTTGGCTTGCATTTATATTGGAAATGTTGAAATGTTCATATCTTTGAAATCTGATATGTTTGTTGAGTAAGTACAGGAATAGAAGGTGTTCGAGAGAGTTGGAGCGCGTATATGCGGTATATTAACTGCTTGCTATTAAAAAAATTTGCTAAAAAGGTACGCCTACACAAATATAATTGGGAAATGATATATATTGTGAAATATTTTGGTTTCCGACCGTGTGTGTAACATCCCGCCTTTTCGCACACTTTACACCGACGCACATGTCGATTCAAACCATACGGAAGGGCGGATTGTTATGGGGTAAATAAGAAAAACAGAGAAGAATAAAAGGAAACAGAATCTCACAGCGGAAGGATAAAATATAATAATAAATATACAGTTCATAAACGGTTTACAAAACACTTGATTCTTCTTTACACAATAAATATCAGAGTTATGCATACCAATACAATCAATGCAGCGGAACAGTATGAGTGTGGTGCAATACTATAAATAATAATAATACGAATTCTTCGTCTTCGTCCTCCAAAGCTAAAGTCTTCAATCCTGAAACGCTCGGACTGACCCGAGCGAATTTGAAAAGACAAAAACACTCGAGTCAGAACTAAAAGATCTTATGTGAGTTAAATTAACAGAAATAAATATGAGTACAGTAACTCAAGAGATGCTCGGGATTTACATTTCCTAAGGATCCGTTAAACTATTTACTATGTTGTATATTTCGCTATTATAATGGTGTCTAATTGTAAAATAAACTTACTTTTAAATAGCGTTAAGGCTTTACATTTTCCACCTTAACACGTAAAATGCCAATAGTCTATACAGTACCGTAATACCTCCTGATCGGGAGGCTACCAGAGGATACTCCATAGGTACGACACAAATAGAAACTCGTAGTAAAGGCTCGGTATGGTAGGTGACACGGCACAACTAGGCAATGCCAGGATAGATATACCAATTGCTATCCAGGCTGGTGGAAACGCGTAGCCGTAGTTACCGCCCACCTCGGACTAACTCCCCAAAATCAAAATATCGAAGTGGCCACTAAATCAATCCAAAATCAACGTATAATATCGAAGAGGAGGGTCCGATTAGAGGAATGACCTCATTGGCCTGAGAATCGCTCCTGTTTTAGCCACCTTATGCCAACTCACGGGAGTCGGGTCCACGTATTTACCTTACAGGAAACGTCGCCACCACCTACTTCATCCTGGAATCTCCACCGCGTACACGGTTAGTCAAAGTGGTTTTCGGTATCGACAGAGAGTATGTCCATATCCGATCCCGGTCTCTTTGCCAACCCATCGTTATTATAACACCGCGGTCATTTAAAAATAGGTTATACTTTAAAAATCAGAATAAACATTCCATTTCATAACCATGAATACGATATTATTTCAAAACCCAAAACCATATTTTATCACTTATCCCAAATATAATTCTTTTCCAAAATCATAATGCTTTAACTTCATAACGTCTGACAATCAAATATTTTCAAAGCATAATATTTTGAAAATCATAATTTAAAACCATAACTTCTAAAAAAAACTTGAATGGTTTGGACATTCAACGGTATATGAATTAAATGGTTTAACTTAAATGTTACTTTGTAAAGAAATAGTTCTCATGGCTTTACAAATACATTTCTTTATTAAAGTCTAAACCAAAATTTATATTATCTCTCTCAAGTTCCAAAACCACTTCAATTTATTTATATATACATATATCCATTTTGAGTAACAATATTTCAAACTAAAATTGGATTTTATTCTTTCAACAGATCCATTGTTCTATTAATTAGTCTTGAATATTCACATAAAATCCATAAATAATAAGACTTCAATTTCTAATGATAAAATATATATATCTTCCCAATTCAAATTATACTAGAATATTCATTTCAATTTATTTTGGGAAAAATCCAATTATAAATATCATATCTTAAAATTTCCAAAATTAACATTTAAACATATGATATAAATTATTAAACTCCATTTTCTTAATTTTCATCCATTTTTAATAAAGATTTTTATACACCTTTTAATTTCAAAATTTTCAACTTCATATGTATATATATATGGAAGAAAAATATTTATACAATATAAACCTTATAATTATTATAAACCGTATTCCATCCAAACCATAGAAATCACATAAAATAGTTATATATAGACCGCGGTGCCTGTATATAATTTTCTATCCTATGGTCAAGTGATACGGATATTTATCATTTCAATCCGCAATTTAAAAAATATAAAATTTTGCGGTTGTATATCATTTCAAACCATAATCCCGAATGAAAGGAAATATGCATGATAATTTGCAATTTTATGAAATACTAAAACATCCATCAACATCACCCATCATCCAATCACAATCATCAAGCAATATCAATCAATAACAATTTATATTTGATAATATATAACAGGTAATAACTGGCAATTTTATTCAGATTAAATTTAACAACTATTAATCTAACAGTTTATATTCAGTAATAATCTATATAACTGTTAACTAGCAGTTTATGGGCAAACAAATAAATTCTAACTATCAATTAATACGCAACAAATAAATTAAATTAACAGTTAAATTTAATAAATGCAATTCAACAAATATGAGTGAAATAAACATGCCAAATACTCATAAATAAATTTCTATTCATTTCTAAAATTAATTTAACAAACATAAAAGCTTCTAGTAGTTGTGAGTCGGTTAAAACACTCACCTTTGGAATTTAAATCGAACTTAAATTCAATTTAAACTCAAAATTTTGACGGTCTCCAAATCCATCCAAACCAGCATCAAAACGTCAGAAATTCCGATACGATCCCAGCAAAACAAACTGCGCGTGAATCCGAGCTCGTATGCAAAAGTTATGAAAATTTGAAAAATGGAAAATTCTGGTCCTGGGTCGACTTCGGGTTCGACTTCGGTGCGCTGCCTCAATTCCCCGGTGCTTGCTTGGAGTTTTCGCCAAAACGACCCGGAGCGACCCGAGTCATTTTCTTTCTGACCCGAAGTTGCTCTAGGGTTTTCTCCCCTGAAACCCGAAGCGCGACCAAAAGCTGCTGCAGATCCGAATTTTTTTTTTTTTTTTGAATTTGAAATTATTATTTTTTGGAATTTGGGAATTAGGTTTTTTCTTCTGCCATTAGAATGAGGAGGTGAGAAGGAGATGTATGTATAGAAAAATGAAAATAAGGAGTGGCTAGGGTTTATAACTGTGTTTATATAGGTAGGCTAGAGATAGGGTAGATAGACTGTAGAATGAACGTGCGGAACAAACTATGGCCCAAAAAGCCCGCTATGCCTCTAGAATCGAATTTATTAAATCTATATATCCAAATAGGTATTTTAAGATATTCTGAACGCGATGGAAAAAGTTTCACGTCCAAATTTGATCGTATGAAGAAGTTATGCTGAAAATAAAATTTCCAAATTGATTTCAAATTGATTTTATTAAAATTGATTTCAAGGCGTTTCGCGTCCGTACGATCAAACGACAGGTCCGATCGATACGAAACTTAAAACCCTATAATAATTCACCGATACGGATCCGATGAAACTGGTTTCATCGAAATTCGAGTCCGTGACCAAAATGGCTATTTTCAATATTCATTAAATAAATTAAATAAATTATAAAAATCCCATTTTTACATCTAAATTCAAAAATTGACCAAATTTCTCCCTTTAAATTTTCTTAATTATTTACTCCAATTCTAAACAATTCAAGTGTCAATACATATTTGTTCTATTCATCAATTTAGATGTTAATCCTTACTTAAAGGTTAAATTCCAATTTTTAATAAATTCAACATTATATGTTTGATTAAATTTATTAAATTCACTTTCTTTCTATTATTCAAGTTATTGATGTCAATTTAATGAAACTAACATTGGCTCAATATCTATACATTAAAAATCTCAATTCTAAACTTAGATCTCAACTTATGAAATAGTTAAATAATAAATTCCATCTAAATCTACATCTTCCTACTATCTAAATATTTTAGAAAAATTACTTACCACTTTTTATTGTAAATTTCTAAACTAGTAGATTTGTGTCATTCCTAGCCCTCTGGATATTTTAAATTAACTAAAAGCAAATTTTCATATAATTTCCATCGTCAATTACTTTAGTGAATAAATCTTCAAAGGTTACTGCAATTTATCCCCTAAATTGCAATAAATTCTAATAAATTTGACTCTATTTGATTACAACTCACAAATAAATCAATTATTTCCCAACTACAAAGTTACCGTTTCTTATATATATATCACTACAGTAATACTTCCAAATGTTCATCTTTTGTTTGCATAAATTACCGTATTCAATTGAATTGTAATATTGTTAACTTACACAATTTGTTGTCATAAATATATTTTATAAGTCTACACTTAATTATTATCTTACAATACGTTTTTACGTTACTATAAAATTTATACACTCTTCCGTTACCATATTAATAATTACTAAAGTAACGTTCATTCTTAATAACAACGTTATACTATTCAACATATAAAAGGACTCCATTCCCCAAATACATTCATTTATATTTATTCCCTTAAAGTTCTCCTTTATTGACTAGACACATAAATTTAGATTCATTTACATCGAATGCCCTTCTTAGCTATATACTCAATACATGTTAAATCTACATAATTTTTACCCTTTTATTCAAATTCACTTATACCATCAATAACAAAATGTTGCCCTAAATTTAGATTCAATTATACACATTAGATAAATGGGTAAACTTTTGTAATTATCCCATATATGAAAATATTTTTATGCATACATTTCCACTTACTTACTATGCATTCATTTATTAAATTACTAATTGCCTTAGTCAACTTATCCCCTATTTACTACCAAATTTCAAATTTAATTATAGCTTATCAATACATAAAATTTACATAGGCAAAACAAATTTTATTACTATCTTAAGTCCATTTATTATTGACAACATTCATTAAATCTCCTTATCAACACTTATTGCATTGATTTATTCAGCGGTCACCTTTTATTTAGTTACTATCCATTTTACAATCCAATGCAAGTCTTCCACTATTTATTTTATATTAAATGAATTCCATTCTACTTAATCTTTTTATTGATATTCACTAATTCAACACTTATATCAGTTTCTTATATTTAACTTTAAATCAAATTGTGACAATCTACATTATCCAAATCTATTGTCATAAAATTTTATTGTTACACTAAATTACAACTACTATACCAAATTTCTACATTTATTCTAAATTAGATTAGAAATTATATTAATTCAATTCATTTAATATTATTAATTTAACGGGTCATTACAGTGTGGGTCGATGTATATATATTTGTTTGTATCGCGATATCGCGAAAGCTCCTCCGTACAGGTTAGAATTTTTTTTGGGAATTTTGAAAATTTGAATTAACTAGGAAAGTTATAAGTTAAAAGTAAAGCTTTAGAGAAATGAAGCGCATGGGTTTGGGATTGAGCTAAAGAGTTTTTGGAAAGTGTATATAAGTTTTAACTTAAGAAATTGGGTTAAGTTAATGAGTGTAGGAACATTTTCTACCTTAGCAAATTTTGGGGATGAAATTTTTATAAGGGGGGAGGAATGTAACATCCCGTATTTTTAAGCCATTGAATTTGAACATTTAATTCATTTTAAATGTTAAATATGGATTATAAATTGAATCTTGAAATAAAATAAGCTATAATTTTTAGTTATAGTAATTCTATTCAATTTCAAATAATTGAGAAGAATAATTAAATATTGAATCGGGAATTTAATTGGTAACTGAATAATACTAATTCAATATTAGAATTGGGGTAATTGGTAATTTCGAGTGTAAATGGAGATAAAATTAGATTCTAACATTTAATTTAGGTCTAATTGGGTTTGGGTTTTAATATTGGACCATTGGAAGAAACTAAAAGTTAATAGATTGAATTTGGGATTTTATATTAATTTAATAATAGGATTTAATAATATAAAAATGCAATTAATCGGATTTTGATTCGAAATGAGTCAAAATGATTGTTAATGTGTTTATAAATGATATATGATTTATTGTAAAGTTAATAAAAATTTTAAAAGTAAAATTTTAAGCGTTTTCGACAATTTGGATAATTGCCCGATTTAATAGACGAGTTAAAATAGCCTTCCGGGGCACAGTCTCGGAATTCAACGAAACCAGTTCCATTGGATCCGTAATACTTAGTTGTTATCGGATTTCAATTTTCATAGCAATCGGAGTTGTTGTTTGACCCCGGCAGCTCGAAACGCATCGAAATCGTTTTAATCGGTTTAATTTTTTAAATTGATTGTTTAATTCTGTAACTCGCAAATACGATCAAATTAGCTTACGAAACCTATTCCATTGTGTCCGGAATGCGGAAAAACCCTAGGATCGCCTGTCGAAACGCGTAGATTGGTGGTCGTTTGCATAAACTATTATATTGAGAAATTATATTAATTAAATAATATTAAATTATTATATATACATTATATTTTGCAAACCCTAATTATATTCTTCTGGCCGCCGTTCTATTCCTTTAATGGCTGGAAACGAATCCCTTTCTCCCTCAAATCTCTCTCAATCCTCTCGATTATAGCTGAAACTTCCAACTAGAGATACGAAGAGGTCGATGTGAGCTTCACATCCGTATGGTGGATCGTTGCTATAGTCGTCGATTGGAGGAGCTATTAGGTTGCGTTCGCCGGGCGTTTAATTGTGAATCGCGAAGTGAGGGAGCGGTCGAGATCACCAGGGTTCGAGGCGGTGGAGGAGTTGGACGCAGGCTTCGTCGTGGCGACCTTGGATCGGCATGTAGATAAGCGGAGAGAGGGGCGATTGGAACCCTAATTTTCGGCTATGGGTTCGAATAGCTGGGTACTTGCGTGCGTAAGTAGAGGAGGGGAAGAAGAGGGTTGGACGCGTTTTTGCTGGTAACTAAAAAAAAAATATAGAAGAAAATTTGTTTTGAATTTAAATTCAAATCTTTAAAATCGAATAACTAATTCATATGATATCAGATTTCGACGAAACAGGAAACGCTGGAATCGCAGGAAAGAATACTACCCGACGGTGCAGATCCGGAGTCATTCCGGGCAAGTAGAAATTTGAGTTAAATCGGACATCGTTCGGTTTAATTTAAATTTCGAACGCTCGCCGAAACTCAAGGTGAGTTAATCTCACTCACATCTGAAATGTTAGCTGATTTAAGTAGTTAATATTTAAATATCTGTGTGATCGGTTGAAATGTTTATTCATATCAGCCTGGATTGATATATATTTATAGTGTTGTGCTAATATTTGTGGATGCAGGGAAAACAGGTTGGAGGGATCCAACTGGATTCCTCACATTATAATAATTATCTTTATATAATTGATGTTGTGATCTGTTTTCATATTGTGATTGATAAATCCGAGTTTAAATTGTACTGCGATATTGTTGAAATAAATATAAATCCTGAATTTTAATTGTAAATGGGATTAATTGGGGTTTAAGAAAGTAAAAGAAATTGTTATATAAAGAATTTAAAGGAATAAAATTTGGGTTTTAAGAAATAAAGAATATGGTTGTATAAACTAGAAATTCAGAATTTAATTATAAATGGGTAAATTGAATTTTAGAGAAATAAAAGATATTGTTAAATAATGAATTCAAAAGAATTAAAATTTGAAATCCATTTGGAATGAAAATTGGAAATTGGTAAATCTGGAATGATAAACAAAGAGAAAAGTTATTAGTTGATAAATGGGGAAATAAGATTATGTTATTAAAATATAAACCTGAATTGAAATAATTGACAGAAGTTGTGAGAAGGATTTCTGTGATGTTTAAGTGGAAATGAGTTCCCTAGGAAAACCAAGTTCGAGTTTAAACTGATTTTATAAAAAGGAAGCTTTAAAAATTCAAGCTTGTTTAAAAGAGTGTTTGAAATTTTTTATTTTCAAAAGTAACTATTTATAAATTAGTAATAGTGAATTTTATAAATATCTTAATAATTATTTTTACAAATGGATTTGTTAAAAAAAAAAACTAGTTTTGAACTAAGTTATTGAAATTAGTATTAGCCTTTTAAAAACTCTACTTATAAGTTTAGTTAAACTAAAACCCTTATTTAAAATCAAGAGTTATATCCTAATAAATGGTTTAACGTTAAATATTTTGAAATTATATTTTTAGTATATAACTAGTAGTAAATTTACATATTTTAAAGTATATTTCAGAATAAAGTATTTTTACTATTTTAAATCTAAATGTTTTGAACTTGGTTATTCCAATGGAAATATATGGCAAAGGATTTACCTTGTAAAGGAAGAGTTTTGGGAAATTGTTTTCAAATGAGTTTTGAAACTTTGGAAATATATCTTGCAAAGATATTTGGGTAAATAAATAATATGGGAATTATTTATTGTGTGATGGATGTTTATGGATGTTTATGAATATAAATTGATAGTTAAATCACCGACTATCAATATTGGACAACTGCGTTGATCGTTTCGAAGAGACCGGGATCGAGATTTATTTCTCGAAAACCACTTCGATTTGATTTGTACGTTTCGTGCGAAAAACGTGTTCGGAGTCGAAGATGGAGCAGTGAAGTGCAAGGGCTAGTCGCTACTAATCCTGAGGATATTTCCAAAATGGATGTAGTAGGAATAGTGCCTTCGGTTCCATTCGAACCCGGGACGGACTTGTATGGATGAATGCTTGCGAAACATCGTCAGGTGGACGATGGGCATTCTAAGTGAAAACGTTCTTAAGGTAACGCTTAGCCTCAAGCCTCATCAACCGGGAATGACTGAAAATCAGGGGATATGCAGCAAGGTTAGGTGGGTCATGCCCAAGCAGGACAAGATATTTCCCCTGTCTAGATGTCCCTTATATATATATTTCGGCTTAGTGGGTGGTTGGTCGCGCCAACCACGGGGTTTATCTTGTTCGGGACTGTTCAGTAAGGAATGGTTCCGGCCTTGTGTTGCAGGGGATGAAAGGAGTAATCCTCGGTACGGTGATCTACGCCCCGTACTGTGACAGGTGGTACCCCAGTGCCTAGTCATGGTTGGAAATCCATCTTCCCTACGAGCCTTGTACGAGTTTTGTTTGTATTACCCACTTTGGCTAGTAGCTGGAATTTAATAGATGTAACAATTTTGGCTATTTTATAAGTATTTGTAAATAGACCCTATTATAATATCAGAGGATTTCTATAAAAAGTGTTTTAGCTATCGTAAGGTAAAAACCCGACATGTTTATTTGTGGCGTGGTCTTACGAGATGCTATTGTTTTCAAAGGATTTTTGAAATTTTAATAATCAAGTTTGATGCATATTTAGTATCAGCTGGTATTCCAGACTGACTCGGGTGTTATTCCATTATAATGCTCGGGTCAGACCGAGTATTATATGTTCAGGTCAGGATGCTATGGAGCAGGAGAGGAGCTGGAGTCTGAGTCGTATTTTATGTACTCATATATATATCCGCTGCTGTGATTGTATGGTAGGTCTGATTTGTGATTGTTGATGTATGAGATACTCTGATGGTATGATGTATAAAACAGTTATAGATTTCATTTTGTGTAAAGTTCTATATTTACTATTATATTTTATTCCGCAGCGACTGTGAGATTCTGATATTGTTTAGTTTCTTCTTCTTCTATCTCTTCTTCTTTAACCCTAATGGTTCGTAATTATGTGCCACTTGAGTTAATAGAGGTAGAATAGTGTTGATTCAAGGGGTACAGATTTGCGGGTCGTCACACTTGGTATCAGAGCTTAGGTTGGCGACAACCTAGGATTTGGTGGGGAGATTACTCATTAATCAGAGTCAATAGTACTCTATAATGAGTTGAGTGTATTAATAGATATGAGAGCGTACTTGTTAGTGAATATAAAATTGTTTTTATACTGTGTTGACTTATCGGTTGAGTGTTTATAAATTCTGGTCGGTACGGGAAGTACAACCGTATCGATAGGGGTTTCTAAACTCTTAAACAAGGTAAACCGACATAGTATTGTTTTTAAAGTGGGTAAATGAAATAATTTTACCCAAAACTATATTTTGATATAAAAGAAATAATTTTCTGAAATAATTATATATATATTTTATTTTTTTTGGTTGATTGGGTGTTAATACAATAAGTAAATAAGAATCTAAAAGTTAATCTATAATGTGAAATGGATATAACCAAATAAATTCCATGAGTATAAAGTATACAAAAGAGAATAACTAATTTAAACCCAGCCAGAATTTAAATCCCGGAAATTTTGGAAAGGATTTTAAATAAAATAAAAAAAATAAAAGTTTGGAAATTTAAAATCCTGGGAAAGTTTGAAATGTTTGTTAAGATTTGAAGGTGTTTGAAGGCAATGTTGGAATATTGTTTTGGGAAATATTTTTAAATGGAAACTGTTTTGAAATGAATTTAGAAAAGTAAGAAGCATTGAACTCACTTCAGTCGCTGGAAAATAATCCTGATGATGCTGGCCACAACATTAGAATTCATTTTCGAGTTTCTAAAGTGATGGATTGCTTCCCTAGTACTTGATGATGGTATTGTTTGGATTTGTTGGGTATACAAGTGGTTTTATAAACTTCAAAGGGAAATTTGTTTTAATACAACCAAGTGTTTTGGAATTGGGAGATTTGATTTGATACCAGGGGTGAATGAGTTATTTATTATTTCAAATGGTTTTGAAATAACAACCGGGTAAAATGAATTCTGGGAAAATTCTAATTAAATAATGTGTAAAGTTGAAATGAATTAACTATTGAACTTATTAAGTGAAGTTAATATTAATAAGAAGGAAGAAAAGAAAATTTTAATCTTGAAATTAAGAATTTAACTTGAGTAATTGGAAATGAATAAAATATATTAAAGTGAATTGGAAATTTGAATTTAACTTGGATAAGTTAAATAAATTGGACTTAGAATTAAATTGTTTTGGATTGGATTAAAATGTAAGTGACTTTGAAATTATGGGTCATTGTGAAATGGATTGTACCCATAAGTTATTAAGTTGTATACTTATAATTTGAGATTGAGGCTTTAATATTGTGTAAGAAGTTAAATGAAAGGAATTTGTATCCTT
Organism: Allium cepa; assembly: GCA_030765085.1. NCBI lineage: Eukaryota > Viridiplantae > Streptophyta > Magnoliopsida > Asparagales > Amaryllidaceae > Allium > Allium cepa. Next base: position 35,491,063 of record CM060929.1, read on the forward strand.
AAGAATTCAGTGATGCACATACATGTAAATTCTGAAATTGTGATTATAAGATGTAGATGGATTCAAAAGAGCAATATGAGCTTTAAAATAAATAAGTTGGTGAACTTATATAAATAAGAATGAAATTATAATCACAATTGGGAAATAGTTGAATGGTATGGGGAGTCCAAATTTAATCTCAAATGAAATGTAAATTGAAATAAGGTAAAGTGAGATATAAGGGAAATGAATGAACTTAAATTAGTAAATATGTTTTGAACTTGTATATGGAGATTAAAATTGAGAATTTGAATTGAATATAAGGTGGAATGTAAATTGCTTAGAATTGAATAATGAAGTTCATATTCTTAAGTTATTAAGTGTTATAATTTGAATTTGTGAATATAAAATGGAAATGGACTTAAGTAAGCAATCTAAACTCTGAATGGAAGTGAAATTGTAATTCATTAATGGAAAGTGTTGATTGGTGTGGCAAATTCAAAACTTGACCATAAATGAAATGTAAAGTGTAATTAGGTGAGAATTAAAATTTGGATTTGATTGGATTTAACTTTGACTAAATGGACTTGAGTCGAATTTAGGTTAATTAAAAACAAGATTCAATTGTGTTGTGAATAAAGTGAATGGAATTAAATTCTTATTTAAGATGGTAAAGGAAAATGAAATGAATTCAAGATGGCTAAATGAATTTAGTTAAAACTTGAATCTAAATTTGGAAATAATTGAATTGGAAGAAATCTAATTGTGCTGAAAGGATATTGTATGAATAAAAATTTTTGACTCAACTAAATTCAAAGGGATTATTTGAGAACGAAATTAGCATAAGCTGAATTAAATAAAGAGAAGCTTGAAGATGAATTTAGTATAAGCTTAATTAAATGAAAATAGTACTGGAATGAGTATAATTTTGGAAGCTTGTTAATAATTGAAGGGTAAAATGGAACCTAGTTCTTGTTTAGAACATTTGAAAATGGTCGTATTGTAAATAAGTTCAGTATGAATTGGGAAAGAGTATTAAAACCTAATATGGATTAGGCTAGAGACTAAATTGAATTACAATTAAATGGGATTTGTATTGAAATGAATAGAATTTTGTTAGTTTGGTCAAAATTTGGAAAGTAAATAAAAATTCAATTGTGGCATGGGAGTTAAATTTGTGGTAACTAGTATTGAAGTGTAGATGAAAAATGGAATTAGATTATAATGGTGTTAGTTTGAATTGTAAATAAATTCAGCGGAAGGAAATAATTTAAAGTGGTTTCATTGCTAATAAAATAAATCTAAGTGGGAATTAATTTTAAAATTATTATAAGCTTAAGTAATGGGTGATTATATGAATAACATGTAGATTTGCATTGTAAATTTGTTGAATTGTGGTAAATGAAGATAAATAGTTTAAAGTAAGCAAATAATTGGTTTTTGAATTAATTGGGATGGATTGAAATGTTATTAAGTAATTTTTGCATCAGAATGAAAATGCAATTATAAAAGAAATGCAAATGTTTCAAGTTTAAAATAAAATTTGATTGTAAATCAAATTGGGAATATAAGTTAAAATAAAGAAATATAAGTAAGGCATATATTAATCATATTGAAATAGAAATGAATTGGTTGTAATTAATATAAATGGTATATAGTGAACTTGAATGTAAATCATTCAAGTGAAGTAAAATGAAGTTAGTTTGGATGAAAATAGAATGGGCTAAAATCTTAATAAATAGTTTGGAACCTATTTAGTGTGTTTGTTTGTAAAGGCAGGTTAATTAAAAAAGAGAAGTAAATGGATTAAAGGCACATATTCATAATATCGAAGTGAATATGGTTTGGTGGTAGTAATTATAAATTGAGAATGGTAAACCTGTATGAAAATCATTGGTGTGAAATAAAATGGAATTTGGTATTAGGAAAGGAACTTGTGCATGTTATAAAATATAGTTTACTTATGGAATCATGCAAATTGTTGATTGGATTATGAAATGGACATGTTTGGCTTGCATTTATATTGGAAATGTTGAAATGTTCATATCTTTGAAATCTGATATGTTTGTTGAGTAAGTACAGGAATAGAAGGCGTTCGAGAGAGTTGGAGTGCGTATATGCGGTATATTAACTGCTTGCTATTAAAAAAAATTTGCTAAAAAGGTACGCCTACATAAATATAATTGGGAAATGATATATATATATATATATATATATATATATATATATATATATATATTGTGAAATATTTTGGTTTCCGACCGTGTGGGTCGATGTATATATATTTGTTTGTATCGCGATATCGCGAAAGCTCCTCCGTACAGGGGAGACTCTGCCAAAATTTTCCGGAAATTTTGGGAGTTAGAATTTTTTTTGGGAATTTTGAAAATTTGAATTAACTTGGAAAGTTATAAGTTAAAAGTAAAGCTTTAGAGAAATGAAGCGCATGGGTTTGGGATTGTGCTAAAGAGTTTTTGGAAAGTGTATATAAGTTTTAACTTAAGAAATTGGGTTAAGTTAATGAGTGTAGGAACATTTTCTACCTTAGCAAATTTTGGGGACGAAATTTTTATAAGGGGGGAGGAATGTAACATCCCGTATTTTTAAGCCATTGAATTTGAACATTTAATTCATTTTAAATGTTAAATATGGATTATAAATTGAATCTTTAAATAAAATAAGCTATAATTTTTAGTTATAGTAATTCTATTCAATTTCAAATAATTGAGAAGAATAATTAAATATTGAATCGGGAATTTAATTGGTAATTGAATAATACTAATTCAATATTAGAATTGGGGTAATTGGTAATTTTGAGTGTAAATGGAGATAAAATTAGATTCTAACATTTAATTTAGGTCTAATTGGGTTTGAGTTTTAATATTGGACCATTGGAAGAAACTAAAAGTTAATAGATTGAACTTGGGATTTTATATTAATTTAATAATAGGATTTAATAATATAAAAATGCAATTAATCGAATTTTGATTCAAAATGAGTCAAAATGATTGTTAATGTGTTTATAAATGATATATGATTTATTGTAAAGTTAATAAAAATTTTAAAAGTAAAATTTTAAGCGTTTTCGACAATTTGGATAATTGCCCGATTTAATAGACGAGTTAAAATAGCCTTCCGGGGCACAGTCTCGGAATTCAACGAAACCAGTTCCATTGGATCCGTAATACTTAGTTGTTATCGGATTTCAATTTTCATAGCAATCGGAGTTGTTGTTTGACCCCGGCAGCTCGAAACGCATCGAAATCGTTTTAATCGGTTTAATTTTTTAAATTGATTGTTTAATTCTGTAACTCGCAAATACGATCAAATTAGCTTACGAAACCTATTCCATTGTGTCCGGAATGCGGAAAAACCCTAGGATCGCCTGTCGAAACGCGTAGATTGGTGGTCGTTTGCATAAACTATTATATTGAGAAATTATATTAATTAAATAATATTAAATTATTATATATACATTATATTTTGCAAACCCTAATTATATTCTTCTGGCCGCCGTTCTATTCCTTTAATGGCTGGAAACGAATCCCTTTCTCCCTCAAATCTCTCTCAATCCTCTCGATTATAGCTGAAACTTCCAACTAGAGATACGGAGAGGTCGATGTGAGCTTCACATCCGTACGGTGGATCGTTGCTATAGTCGTCAATTGGAGGAGCTATTAGGTTGCGTTCGCCGGGCGTTTAATTGTGAATCGCGAAGTGAGGGAGCGATCGAGATCACCAGGGTTCGAGGCGGTGGAGGAGTTGGACGCAGGCTTCGTCGTGGCAACCTTAGATCGGCATGTAGATAAGCGGAGAGAAGGGCGATTGGAACCCTAATTTTCGGCTATGGGTTCGAATAGCTGGGTATTTGCGTGCGTAAGTAGAGGAGGGGAAGAAGAGGGTTGGACGCGTTTTTGCTGGTAACTAAAAAAAAAATATAGAAGAAAATTTGTTTTGAATTTAAATTCAAATCTTTAAAATCGAATAACTAATTCATATGATATCAGATTTCGACGAAACAGGAAACGCCGGAATTGCAGGAAAGAATACTATGCGACGGTGCAGATCCGGAGTCATTCCGGGCAAGTAGAAATTTGAGTTAAATCGGACATCGTTCGGTTTAATTTGAATTTCGAACGCTCGCCGAAACTCAAGGTGAGTTAATCTCACTCACATCTGAAATTTAGCTGATTTAAGTAGTTAATATTTAAATATCTGTGTGATTGGTTGAAATGTTTATTCATATCAGCCTGGATTGATATATATTTATAGTGTTGGTCTAATATTTGTGGATGCAGGGAAAACAGGTTGGAGGGATCCAACTGGATTCCTCACATTATAATAATTATCTTTATAATTGATGTTGTGATCAGTTTTCATATTGTGATTGATAAATCCGAGTTTAAATGGTACTGCGATATTGTTGAAATAAATATAAATCCTGAATTTTAATTGTAAACGGGATTAATTGGGGTTTAAGAAAGTAAAAGAAATTGTTATATAAAGAATTTAAAGGAATAAAATTTGGGTTTTAAGAAATAAAGAATATGGTTGTATAAACTAGAAATTCAGAGTTTAATTATAAATGGGTAAATTGAATTTTAGAGAAATAAAAGATATTGTTAAATAATGAATTTAAAAGAATTAAATTTGAAATCCATTTGGAATGAAAATTGGAAATTGGTAAATCTGGAATGATAAACAAAGAGAAAAGTTATTAGTTGATAAATGGGGAAATAAGATTATGTTATTAAAATATAAACCTGAATTGAAATAATTGACAGAAGTTGTGAGAAGGATTTCTGTGATGTTTAAGTGGAAATGAGTTCCCTAGGAAAACCAAGTTCGAGTTTAAACTGATTTTATAAAAAGGAAGCTTTAAAAATTCAAGCTTGTTTAAAAGAGTGTTTGAAATTTTTTATTTTCAAAAGTAACTATTTATAAATTAGCAATAGTGAATTTTATAAATATCTTAATAATTATTTTTACAAATGGATTTGTTCAAAAAAAAACTAGTTTTGAACTAAGTTATTGAAATTAGTATTAGCCTTTTAAAAACTCTACTTATAAGTTTAGTTAAACTAAAACCCTTATTTAAAATCAAGACTTATATCCTAATAAATGGTTTAACATTAAATATTTTGAAATTATATTTTTAGTATATAACTTGTAGTAAATTTACATATTTTAAAGTATATTTCAGAATAAAGTATTTTTACTGTTTTAAATCTAAATGTTTTGAACTTGGTTATTCCAATGGAAATATATGGCAAAGGATTTACCTTGTAAAGGAAGAGTTTTGGGAAATTGTTTTCAAATGAGTTTTGAAACTTTGGAAATATATCTTGCAAAGATATTTGGGTAAATAAATAATATGGGAATTATTTATTGTGTGATGGATGTTTATGGATGTTTATGAATATAAATTGATAGTTAAATCACCGACTATCAATATTGGACAACTGCGTTGATCGTTTCGAAGAGACCGGGATCGAGATTTATTTCTCGAAAACCACTTCGATTCGATTTGTACGTTTCGTGCGAAAAACGTGTTCGGAGTCGAAGATGGAGCAGTGAAGTGCAAGGGCTAGTCGCTACTAATCCAGAGGATATTTCCAAAATGGATGTAGTAGGAATTGTCCCTTCGGTTCCGTTCGAACCCGGGACGGACTTGTATGGATGAATGCTTGCGAAACATCGTCAGGTGGACGATGGGCATTCTAAGTGAAAACGTTCTTAAGGTAACGCTTAGCCTCAAGCCTCATCAACCGGGAATGACTGAAAATCAGGGGATATGCAGCAAGGTTAGGTGGGTCATGCACAAGCAGGACAAGATATTTCCCCTGTCTAGATGTCCCTTATATATATATATATTTCGGCTTAGTGGGTGGTTGGTCGCGCCAACCACGGGGTTTATCTTGTTCGGGACTGTTCAGTAAGGAATGGTTTCGGCCTTGTGTTGCAGGGGATGAAGGGAGTAATCCTCGGTACGGTGATCTACGCCCCGTACTGTGACAGGTGGTACCCCAGTGCCTAGTCATGGTTGGAAATCCATCTTCCCTACGAGCCTTGTACGAGTTTTGTTTGTATTACCCACTTTTGTGGCTAGTAGCTGGAATTTAATAGATGTAACAATTTCGGCTATTTTATAAGTATTTGTAAATAGACCCTATTATAATATCAGAGGATTTCTATAAAAAGTGTTTTAGCTATCGTAAGGTAAAAACCCGACATGTTTATTGGTGGCGTGGTCTTACGAGATGCTTTTGTTTTCAAAGGATTTTTGAAATTTTAATAATCAAGTTGGATGCATATATAGTATCAGCTGGTATTCCAGACTGACTCGGGTGTTATTCCATTATAATGCTCGAGTCAGACCGAGTATTATATGTTCAGGTCAGGATGCTATGGAGCAGGAGAGGAGCTGGAGTCCGAGTCGTATTTTATGTACTCATATATATATCCGCTGCTGTGATTGTATGGTAGGTCTGATTTGTGATTGTTGATGTATGAGATACTCTGATGGTATGATGTATAAAACAGTTATAGATTTCATTTTGTGTAAAGTTCTATATTTACTATTATATTTTATTCCGCAGCGACTGTGAGATTCTGATATTGTTTAGTTTCTTCTTCTTCTATCTCTTCTTCTTTAACCCTAATGGTTCGTAATTATGTGCCACTTGAGTTAATAGAGGTAGAATAGTGTTGATTCAAGGGGTACAGATTTGCGGGCCGTCACAAAATGATTAGCAACACTTCGTGTGCCACATTACCAATTTGGGAATGTATCACTAGTAACCATCAACTACATAACCTCTGAGCTCCTACGTCTCAGAGAAGGGTGTTAAGCTAGGAGAATAAATTCTCCGCCACCAAAAGAAATGTATTTGATAGAAACTAGCTTTACATCTCCAATTGTAACATCAGACACACATCCATATAAGTCCGTTCTGGGATCGAACGGAACCGAAGGCACTTCCAAAGAAGCCCTTGCAATCCGGATATTCACTAATCACGTCTGGAATTCCCATCACAAAGGGTGATAAAATCTCGATATCGGGGATCAGCCGATGCACAGACATTCGACGGTAATCCTTTCGTTTTCAAAAATATCCAGTCTTCAACACCGATCTTCAAATGCTATCCATTACGACATATCACTATTCTGAATGGGATTTGTGACCCAACGGTCCTCTCCCGACTAAACCGAATAACGAGAGCTTATTTTAAAATAAGTGTAGAATTCAAATTCAAGCAAATCACAAAAAATACCCATTTGAAGGTAAATATTGATAGTCTGTTATTTAACCATCAATAGATATGCACAACATCACCAGATTCCAAATAATTTCCCAAATTATTTATTTTCCAAAAATATCTTTACAAGATATATTTTTCCACACTTCAACCATTTGCAAACAAATTTCAAATCACTTTTCACCTTTACAACTTTTGGAAACAAATTTTCAAATCATTTTCCTTTCGCGGAAACACTTCCAAATATTTATTCATTTTCACTAGAAATTTGCCGAGTTCAAATACTTTAAAATAATTTAGAACACCTATCCAATATATATCGGGAAAACAATTTGAAATAAAACTATTTTTCTTTAAACACTTTACATAAAATATTAGTTATAAAAATATTATACCAATATTACATATAACTGAAGTCCAAACTAATTTTCAAAATAAAATTAGTAGATAGAGTATAACTATTCAAATAACTATTTTCCAAAACAATTATTGATTAAATCTTAGAAATAATCATTTCTATATCAACTTAATAAATCTTTACTTAAAGGATTTAAAACAATTTAAGAAGTTAATTTCTCCAAAGTATCCCTTTCAAAACCAATTCTAAAATTATATATATATATCTTTCAAAGCTATTTAGAAATTTTATTCGGCTTTCCAGGGCGAATACACTTTCATTTCAAAATGGTTCATTTAAACCAATAAAATAAATCCTTACTGATTTACTTTAAATTTACGTTCCAAATTCGTAAATTTATTTTCACGCTTCAAAAATAAATCAATGTTTATTTTTAAACGAATTTCCCTTTCCTTTATAAATTCCATGGTGAATTTAAATCTCCAAATATCCACTGATATACGATTTTCAAATCGATTTCAAATATTCACTTTCAACAACAATTCAATTTTTCAATTGATTTCAAAAACAACCAAATCAAATTCCATATTGATTTTCCAAGAAATTAAACACCAAGTGAATTTCATTCTAATCTCAAACTGAAATCAATTTCTACTAAACCCCAAATCAATTTTCAAATTGATTCTATATTCTTTTCAAAACACCAAATAAATTTCCAAATGGATTTTCAAAAGATTTAAATTCAATCACCAAAAATCAATTCCCAAATGGGTTTCAAATTTTATTTCCTTTTAAAAATAAATTCCTTTTAAAGAAAGCAAATTCTTTTATTTTCAAACTCTTTAAAATCCGTATTTTGAATAAATTATTCAACTTTTAAATAATATTACATGAAATACATTTATTAAAGCTTTTCCCAAATTTTGAAATTTTATTCAATAAGTTTAAAAATAAAACTTGATTATTTTAGAATTCCTTATTTTAAATTTATCCAATCCTCAAAAAATAAATTTTAATATAAACTTACAACCTGAATTTTCAAAAATCAAATTTTTATTTATTTCTGGTATCTAACGATACCAAAATTATATTCGACTAAATTTTAGCCTTCAACGATCTCAATCACAAAGATAATCACATAGAGATTATAAATAATCAACACACAACATTGAAACAAATACAATTATTTGAGGAATCCATTTGGATCCCTCTAACCTGTTTCCCTGCATCCATAGATGTTAGCACAATACCAATCCCGTTTCAAGACGGGATATCGCGGTACATGGGTTTATATAAAATATCAACCGCTATTCTGCGGCGTAATAGGGTCTCATCCGCTATATAATGCCGGAAATCAACTCCAAGTTCATATATAATACCAATTCCACTTCAAGGTGGAATATCGCGGTATATGTGTTTAATATAATAACCTCCACTTAATATACGGCGTATAGGGTCTATTTCAATACAACATATAGCAATTTATCATCCAAGCATACAATCAACAAAATCAAGCAATTTTAAATCTATCTATTTAAAATTTAAATCAAAACAAATTCGATCGAGTGAGTAGTTCTCACCTTGGTTCCAATACAGTTGCAGTGTTTTATTTCGAATAAAATCAAACACACGTTTAATTTTTCCCTAAATTATCACTAGCTCTAATCGATTCCAATCCAGCTCCATTGCATAGTGCTCGTCAATACGAACCCGACGCAACTCGTTTCGTGCGAAATGGACCTCGTATCAAAAAGTTATAGCATTTTAAACTTTAAACGAATTTATATAAATCAATTTACAATTTCTATTTTATATTTTTAACCTTGCTTATTTTCTAGCCATTCGATTTCAAGTCAAGCAATCCAGGCCATAATTGTTTCCTTCTTCCCTACGTTACCATTCATGATTGAACAAAACCTATCTTGTCCGCCGAACTTCACCGAATTTTCGCGCCACCAACATCCACTTCGACGACGATCTGACCCCCCTAAACGAACGGCCATCACGAGGCGCACCATCAGCTGCCACCAGGTCGAACTCGGTTGCACCGATCCCAAGGAAAACGTGAAAAAAGTTGCGCGTTCGTGGCCAAAATCCTCCTTCATCGTTGAGTCGATCATGATCATACCCGTATGGATCGAAAGATCTCGTTATCCTCCACAATCTTTTAGTTGAAAGCTTTTGATGATAGTGAGTGAATTGAGAGATATTGAGGGGAGAACGTTAGTGATTTTCGGCCATTTATGATAATGGTGGTGGTTGAAGCTTGAAACCCTAGGGTTTGTGAAAAATAAAGAAAATGAGGTCCTTTTATAGAAAATTTATGCGACAGTATTCACCCGAATTTTTCCCGAACTCGCAACGAAGCGTGCCGCCTGGCTCTTGTAATGTTTTACCCCTATTCCAAACGTAATGGAATATATATCGGGAGCCAATTTGATTGTATTTGGAAGATAGTTTTTCAAATCGATTGTTTTAAATATAAAATTCACTTAAACCTATTTCTACGCATTTTAGCTTTCCCCGGACAAATCGTAAATCCGATTGACACGAAATTTTAGATTTTACAATAATTTAACATTACAAAACCAATGAAACTGGTTTCATCGAAATCCGAGACTGTTTGAAAAATGACTATTTTTACTCGTCAATTAAATATTAAAATATTCAATTTCCACAAATTAACTTTTAATTCAATTTTAAAAGTTCTATAACATCATCATAACTCCAATACGATTTAATACAACTTTACAAATCAATTTTAATCACATTAAACCCAATTTCCAATTATTTCTGTAATTTCAAATATTAATTTATCGATTTAATTATCCAATTAATCTAGATATTCGAAATAAAATTTATTCGACTTACAAATTTTACTTGTTAATGTTAAAAAAATCAATTAAATATACGAATTTCAAATGACAGGAATTCTGGGTCGTTGCATAACTTTTATCTTAAAAGTTATATTGGTTAAATAATTAAGAAAGTGAAGTGTTTTCTAATCATTTATTTAATTTAAAGATTTTAAGTAAATAGTCAATGATGAATTTATCCCCAAAGGGTATAAAATAAGATTTAAACGTTAATTTACTTAAGTAATCAAGGGTTGATCACCAAATAATTAGTGTAAGTAATCAAGGTACTTAATTGATGGAAAATTTGTTAATGTGATTTATTAAAAGATTTTTTTATGAAAGTAATTAGAGAATAATTTATGGAAGTGATTAAATGAATAATTACTTAATGGGAGTAATTAAATGGATAGTTACTGAATGAGATTGGTGGAAGTGATTAGAAGAATAAACGCATTATGCAATTTAAAAATCATTAATGAATGATAAAAAGGATAGATAATTACGGAATAAAATGAATTAAAGATTGATTTGTCTAAGTAATTAAGGAATTGATAATATGATTAATTAAAGGTTAATTAATCAATGTAATTAATTAAAAGAGACTTATAATTAATTTAAGTTAATTATGCAGAATTAAAGGTAATTAATTTAGTTTATATTAGGTGACTAAATTAAATAAATTAAGGATAGTTTGACTATTAATCTTCCTATAGATGATAAGCTTGAAATTTAATACCTTGGATTTGTCTGAATATCTCTGATATGGCAATTGTGATGTTCTATGATATGATGTGTTGGGTTAAAACGGAGTTAAAGTGGGTTATTTATCTAACGATAAATTGCTGTGGAAGTATGACATCTTGAAATTGAAATTGGATTGTACTATCAAGAACAACTGTGATTGAAGATGACACTTAAGTCGAAGAGACCGGGGTCGGGTATCAGCAATACCCAAAACCACTTCAATTGGATATGTAGAATTAAACAGGCTAGAATGGAATAAATTGAGTAACATGGACATTTAGCCTGAGAACTGTTGTGTGTGATAAAATGATTTACTATAATAAAGTATGAACCCGTAAGGGTACGAGTTACCCTGGTATTCACATATGTTATAACTTAGCATTTCATATTACATGGGTTTACTCACGCTGGTTTCCAGCCTGACCTGGGTGTTACTTTGATGTAATGTTCGGGTTAGGCCGAGTATTACAGGTTTTCAGGTAAGGGTGTTCTGGAGCTCAAGAGGCGAGCTGGATAGCAGGAACGTATGGAGTGTATTCCGCTGTGATATATTGTAGTTTATATGGGACATGTTGATTTTAGCGGTCAAGTGTTTTGTGTAAATATTGCAACTCTGATGTATTGATGTAAATTAACCGATACAGTTTTCCTTTGTATAACTGCTATTTTATTTGATATTATATTTTGATCTTCTGCGAATGAAAGATTCTATGTTTCATTTCCGTTTCTTCTTCTGCCTCTTTTCTTCTTTTCCTAACTATCTGGAATTTCGGGATCGAAAATTCCGGGTCGTTACATGGATATTGAAATTATTTTTGTTTTAAATTAAAGAGGATTTAAATTTTATTTGGAAATGTATCTAATTAAGAATTGTCGTTAGATATAACGATTTGAAACTTATTGATTTGGAGATTTAAGGATATGACTTTATAACGTGGTTTTGCTATAAGATGATTTAAAGGAATATTTCACGTTTAAATAAATTGAAGGAAATATTAGTGATTTGAAATTTGGGGTTTCGTTTAAATGATATTGTTATTTTATTTAAATGAATATTTCCAAAGCTAAATAATATTAAAGTTAGTATGATATAAACGAGATTTCAAAATTTAGTTTTGAAATTGTTGAATATTCAGAGCTTTGAAATATAATGAAAGTGAAATGGTTTGCTGTGTGGTTCAAATCGGTATTTAAAATTCATATAATTTGAAATGGTTTATTTAGAAACTGATTTAAATTGAAATTGAGGAATTGAGATTTGATTAAATGTGAATTTTGGAATTCGAGTGCTTTGGAATTGATTTGTGAAATTTTAGGAAATTGTTTGATTATATAAAGTATTTTAGATTTTTAAATATATGGAATTTTAACTTAAGATTTTGATTTAAGTGCTTTAAAGTAATACAATATTTTATTGAAAAAATGGATATTTTACTTTTGATTATTTCTTAAGTGCTATGATTTCCAAATGATAACATTTTAAAGGTATTATGATTTCCAAATGATAACATTTTCAAAGTGTTGTGATTTCCAAAGTGTTATGAGTTTCCCAAGTGTTTTAAATTTCAATTATTTTGGTTCGTAAGTGTTATAACTTTGAAAGTACTATGATTTTGGAAGTAAAAATATTTGAAATGGAAATGATATCGTATTGATTTGATATTGAAATGGAAATGATATCGTATTGATATGGTTTTAAATAGCAATGATATTTTGGTTTTGAATGTATATACTATATTGAAATGACCATGGTGTTATAATAACGATTGGTTGTCAAAGAGACTGGGATCGGATATGGGCATACTCTTGTCGATACCGAAAACCACTTTGACAACCATGTACGCGGTGGAGATTCCAGAATGAAGTAGGATGGGGGCGACGATCCTATTGAGGTATGAATGTGGACCCGACTCCCGTGAGTTGGCATAAGGTGGCTAAAACAAGAGCAATTTTGGGCCAATGAGGTAGCTCCTCCGATCGGACACATTTCTTCATATGCCATTCTATTACTTATGATTGATTGGTGTGCACCTTTGATTTTTCGGAGTGTGGCTCGAGGTGGGAGGTAGCTACGGCTATGTGTTACTACTAGTACGGATAGTAATTGGTATATCTACCCTGGCATTGCCTAGTTGTGCCGTGTCACCTACCCTAGCGAGCCTTGTACGAGTTTGGTTTTCTCCCGTAGCCCGTGGAGTATCCTTTGGTGTCTTCCCGATTAGGAGGAACCTTGATACTGGATGGACTACTGGGACTTTTACATGGTAAGGGGGATATGGGTAACTCCTTAAAGCTATTTAAAAGTAAGGTTATTTTACTATAGACATTATTATAATAGCGCAATATTACTACATAGTAAATAGTTTAACGGATCCTTAGGAGATGTCAAGCCCCGTAAACTTCTCTGACGCCGTTTCCACTCATATTTATTCTGTTGATTTAACTTACGTAAGATCTTTTAGTTCTGATTTGAGTGTTTTGCCCTTTCAATTAGCTCGGGACATCATGTATTCCACTGCATTATTTATTATTTTCTGGTATGTGTAACTCCGATATGTATTGTATAAATATAATCAAATGCTTTGTAAAACAGCTTCATGAACCGTTTATTTAATTATTATATTTTATCGTTCCGCTGCAAGATTCTATTTTGTTTTTTTCTTTCTCTTCTTTTTCTTATTTACCCCATAAAATCCACCATTCTTTATGGTTTGAGTCGACACGTGTGTATGCTTAAGCATACAAAAAAGGAGGGTTGTTACAACTAACACATTAATTATAGCTGGCATGTTAGTTTAAAAGTGTCGACATGACTTGGTACCTGAAATTTGTCAACATTTAATTTAAAATTGTTCCTTTGTTTTATAGTTGGAAATACATATAATGGGTTAAGGTTACAATAAAAATTCATTGACTATAAAAAAGCAGTAAATTATATGAGTATGGTAATATAAAAGAAATCCAAAGTACTCTTTTCACACGACAGTAAAGATGTATGTTAAATTTTCACTATCATTTGACTACAACTTCGTATGGTACAACTATCAAATTTCGATGGCTTGCTAATTTATCGCTAATTTTTTCATGTCCTGTAATAAATTTTTCTAATTAGCATTCAAATATTTCTATATGTGTGATGATGCGGAATTTTAGGCAATATCAACTTAATAATCTTTATTAAATTTTAAATTGATTTGACAATTTTCTTTTATAATTATTTTAATTGGCAAGTTTATTCTTTTAAAAGCTAATAAATATTTAATTTCGTAGCATTATCTTTTCAAAACTAATATTAAAAAGTTATTCTATTTATAATGTATATATATGTGTGTATATATATAAATAGGCAGTCTTTGGTTTTAATTTATTAAAAGTTATGTATTCAATTGAAATATTTATGAATGTATATATTGTGATTTGAAATTATGTTTTAAAATTCAATATAATAATTTTCAAGTCTAATACTAAATATGTTATCTATTTATAATGTATACATATATTTGTATATATTGAAAATACAAAATCTTTGGTTTGAATTTAACAAATAAAAACATGTTTTCAAATTCTAATATATTTTGTAATTTGGAAATTATGATTTAATTTAATATAAGATGTTTCAAAAGTTATTTAAAATAAAAATTCTATATTTTCAATACATAAGATAAATATTTATTTATAAAATGGAATAGCTTAAATAAAGATTTAATAAAAGTTTTACTGTGATTTCTTTTAAAAATACTTAAAATAAATAGTTTATAAAATATATATAGTTTTAAAATATTCTTTCTTTTTCTCGTGAACTAAGTACAATTTATATACATTTATATATACTTAAAACGCATAATTGTAAAAATATATAGGATTTAAAAAAAACATACATGTATAAGACTAAGTTGTATATATTTATAGTTTAAACTCAAATACATATATATAAATTAACATTAAAATATAAGAAACTTATTTAGTAATGTTTTCTTGTTTCCAAAATGAAGAATGTTTAACCAAGTTTTAAATATGTTTAAGAAAATTAAATAATTTTTAAAAGAAGAGCTAATAATTAAGTCTTCAAAGAAAAAGGATTTATTTAAATTTAATTAACAAGTTTGAAACAAGTTCAAAGATAAGAATTGATAATTTAAATAATTTAATTTGTTTTGTTTAAAAGTAAATTATATTTCAATTATAATTGATTCTTAAATATTGCTTTTCTAATGAAGTTTAATGATGAAATTGAGTTATATATTAAGATAAAGGAAGTTATCTTTAATTAACTAAAGATGTGAGTAATTAAAGATAATTAACTAGTGAAATTAACTAAAAGTTAATCATTTAATGGAAATAATAAAGGTTAACTAATTATTAATTACTTAGTATAAGTAATTAGTAGATAGTTAATGATTGTAGTTAATTTAAAGATCATTAACTAGTGATTATGATGATTAATTAAGGTAATTAATTTAAGATAACCAATTAGTTAATTAATTAGGATTAATCAGTAAAGGGAAATTGATTAAGTATAATTGCTCGATGTAATTTACAAACTCTAATTACTTAGGGTAAGTAATTGAAGGATAATTACTGGAAGTAATTAACTGAAGAGAAATTACTTAATAGAAGTGATTAAAGATCAATTACTTATGGAAATAATTAAGGATTAATTACTTAGTGTAATCAATTAAAGGATTAATTAATTAATATAATTAATTAAAGGATTAATTTTTATAAGTAATAGATAATTACCGAATAAGATTAATTAGGATTAATTAATGTGATTGATTAAGGATTACTTGTTAAAAGTAATTAATTAAAAGAAGAACTAATTAATAAAAGTAATTAGAGAATCATTAATTAATGTAATTAATTAATGAGATTAATTTAAGATTAATTAAGGATAATGGTTAAAGAATATTAATTTACTTAATTAATTAAAGGTTAATTACTTAGTGTAATTAAAGAGCAATTAATCAAGAATGAATAATTAAAATGGATAATTATAGGACAATTACTTAATGTAATTGAAGGATAATTAATCAATGATGGGTAATTAAGGTAGAAAATTAAGAGATGATTAAATAATTAATTTGTAATTAATTATTGTTAAATAAGCAGGATTAAGGTAATCCAATTGATTAAAACTGGTAATTAATTTAATGGAAGATTAGTTAAATTAATTAGGAATTGTATTAATCTTGCTTATGGACGATTGAATGATTTTGGATGATTTGGATGTAATATCTCTGATATCTGTTATGTGTTGTTTGATGATATGAGATGTTTGGTAGAATTGTGATAATATGAATTATCTATCCGTGATAATATGAATCATCTATCTGTATGTAAATGTTATCTTAAACAAGTTAAATTGTTTAAAACCCTTAAATAACTTAGACATTAAAACAACGTTTTGGATTCGGTAAGACCAGGATCGGATTTCCAAATTAAATGTTAGGCCATGAATTCAAGTGAAGACTCGAAGTGTAAGGACTACTTATCGTTAACTCTGAGGATGATTCCAAGAAGAGTTAACGGAGATAGTACTTTCAGATTCGAGATAGAGACTCAGAGTGCAAGGGCTATTGTCGTTAACTTGAGGGTGATTCCAAAATGAGTGTAATGAGATAGTTCGTTCGGTTCCGTTCGAACCCAGAATGGACTTGTATGGATTGAATGCTTTTAGAACATCGTGAGGAGGACGATGAGAATTCAAAGATAGATGTGTTCTCTAAAGGAAATCGCAGCCTCAAGCCTCATCAACCGGGAATGGCTAAAACAGGTGAGGTGCAGCAAGGCTAAGTGGGTCGCGCCCAAGTAGGACGAGATTTCCCCCGTCTAGATGTCCCTTTTTATTCGGCTTAGTGGGCAGTTGGAATCGTGCGCTAACTACGGTTGTCTTGTTCGGTACTATCTAGTAAGGGATGGTTCCGGCCTTGTGTTACAGGGGATTTAGGGTGGATCCTGGTACTCTGATCTAGACCAGGTACTGTGACGGGCGGTACCCCAGTAGCCCTACCATTGTATGGAATCCAATCTCCAATAAGTGCCCTTTGAGTTTGTTTGTATACCTATGTATGCTGGAATTTAATAAATGTAAAAATTTCGGCTATTTTCTATTTTACTTGGAAACTATTATAATATCACTGGATTTCCTATCAAATGTTTTGGTTGTCGTAAGGTAAAAACTTTTCCATGTTTATATGTGGGAAGTCTTACGAGATACCTTTTCTTTTCAAAGGATTTTTCAACGTTAAGAAAGTTTAACCATTTTACTCACACCAGACCCATGTCTGACCCAAGTGTTTATTTTCTATTTTATTAAACTCTTGGGTACTCAAATTTTTATGAGTAGCCAAGGGATTCAGGTTAGCTTTGATGCATTCTGGAGGAGATGTGGAGCAGGAGGCTTGTACGTGTAGATATATAGTGGTCCCGCTATGTTTGCGTTGTGTCTGTATCTCTGTGATATCTTGAGTTGTATGATAGACAGGTGTTTGTAACTGTCTAATTTATGATGTATTGTTGTGTAACTCCGAAGTATACGATACTATATAATATATTATGTGATGTAATATATTTTATTCGTTCCGCTGTGAGATTCTGATGTTGTTTAGTTTCTTCTTTCTCATCTTTTCTCTTTTCTATCCCTTTCATTCTTCTTAATGGCGCGTCTTTCTATGGAATGAAAGACAGGTCGTTACAATATGTCACATAATGTAAGAGTTGAAGCTACTCTTGGAAACCACCACATCTATTTGAGTTGCTTCTTTCTACCCGACAACATCATAGTGTTGCATATTTTGTCTACGTTTTTTTATTAAGCTAGTTTGCACATTTTTTTAAAAGTTACAACCATGTACTGAAGCACACTGATGTTATACACCATTTGAGTTCGAATCATATGATGTTTTCTGCTAATGAAATATATAACTGGTTCAATGGAATGTATTTTGTATCATGTACATGTATTCTTTGGAAATTAATAAATTAATTTATATCCACACACACAACTTACTTCCAAATTCTAATCTAATGCCAGGTGGTATAGAGTTTTGAATGCCATATCTAACTCTTACTTTCGAATTCCAACTTCTAATCTAGTTCAAATTCCAAATTCTAATCTAATTCAAAATTCATCTATAGTGTACATTTATCAAATAAAATACTTATCATGTAAATAACATTCAGTTTTAGTACAGAGCTTTGAAATATACAGTAGAGTTCAATGTAACCACATAAACAATGAGAACGATGTGTAAATAACTTTCAATAAAAAGTAACATCAATCAATATATACATTAGAGTTGGAAACAACATGAAAGATATCATTAATGTACCCTGATTTTCAGTTCCTACTTTGATAGAGTGGGTGCAGTCAATGCAGTCACAATTATCGACTGAAATAAAAGTAAGTAAACCAAATTAAATTCGAGTATAGTTAATAAAGGTAGTAAATCAAATTGAAATCGATTATAATGGGATCAAATTAGTTACTCAAAAAGTCTAAATCCTAAATTTCTAAATCAGACATTGTAGATGAAATAGTAGTATATCAGTTCAGTGATACAAATCAATGACATTAAAAAAAAAAATTGTGTAATTAATCTTAAGTTAGAAACATTGCTCAAGTTAGGAAAAATATAACAACAATTAGTGCAGAATTTAAAAAATGATTTTGAAAGGAAATATTACTTAAAAACAGAACCTATAAAGTCATGTTGCTAATTATGTGCCAATTTAATCAAATCCAGTAATAAAATCAAAATTGGCTAGGAGTATAAATGCACAATAGTGGTGAATCAATATGCTCAAGAATAAACATTATTCATACTAAACTATACATACTTAATCTATATACCGTCAAATCGTTAAAATTTTAAATAGCTCTAGAAAAAACATTTCTTGAAAAATAAAACCAACAGAGTTATTAATTAGTGTTCTCCACTAATTGAATAGAGAAATAATGATTCTATAAAAATGTGTTCATCAGTATAGTAAAGCTGAATCAAACACATATAACATTCATGGAAAGCAAAACCAAATCAGTGGCATTGAATAGCATGCAGGCGATGACAAAAAGTCAGGTTTTTCAAATCTATATACATCTTTCGATAAAAAAAATTCAAATTGTTTTTCAAAAATTTACATTTGCATTTACAAAACATGAGTCACATAGTAGATTCAACTCTGCAAGCATTATAGGCCTGTACATCGATAGCGATCTACTTAGTATATATTCACTCGGATATAATAAGCGAAAGAGCAGTCTATTCTCATTATAATAATTACACTATATACTTACCATAGATAAATTTTATATTTTTACTTAACACTAATATTTTTCTTTTCTAAATTATGCGGATAGCTCTAGGGTGGAAGAAGCTACCAAAGCACCATTCAAATTGTGTTGCAGCGTACCAGTTTGACGTCACAGCTATAAACATTGAGGTGAAAGAAAACATAGAAGCAAAACAATCTTAATGTGTGTGCATAAATATATACAGTGACTAGAGAATAATGATTATGTACTTGCTATTTGGCCCGTAATATTATATCGTATGCTGAGCCGTGCTAATGCTATCTGGCAAGAACCATGTAACGCCCCGAAAATTTTCGACTTTCGAAAATTCAACATCGATACTCACTTTATCGACTGCTGAGAAATCGAAGGCCGGAAACCCGAAATGTTATGGTTTAAGAAAAAGAAAGAGGTAGAAGAAGATAGAACAGAACAGAAGAAATAACAGAACAACATCAGAATCTCACAATTCGCAGTGGAACAACATATAATAATAAATGAATAATCTTTAAACAAAGAACTATATCAGTTTTTAAATTACATTTCATTTCATTTCATTACATCATATCATCAGAGTGTACAACAACATACAACAACAAACAAAGCAGTGGAAAAAGAAATACTATATACTAGTAATACGCCATGCCATCCAGCTTGCCTCCAGCAACTCCTGAATATCCAGAATATCCTGATAAACCTTAACTCTTGACTGCCCGTGTGGAAATTGGTGGGCACCCAGAGTTTAGGAAGGAAAACAATAAACTCCGAGTCAGTCATGTGACTGGTGTGAGAACTCAAAACAGTTTATTTACTTTAAAATCAAAATAGAGGAATATTTTTAAATTCAATTCGCAATGCTTTTAAAAATGAGACTACCATAAGGCCTCCCGCACACACACACATGCAAACGCAGAATCGGAGGAGATTTCTCCTTATGATAGTCAAAGATGCTTGATACGCATTAAAAGAACATTTGATATTATTACTAGTGCATAGTATAGGCAAAATTCGTTTCGAAAATAGAATATAAATCTTAGCCAACATAGACATTTCGAACTATGTCTACTATAGCTACCATCCAAACAGTGGGGCGCCACCATAAGTGAATGGCAGGTTCTACAACTAAAACCGTACAGGGTTTCGTATTGGGAATTGGATTTCCAACAAATGGTCAGGCCAAGGAACTTCCCATTGCCACATGAGAATGCCTCTGGAAGGACATCCCCGAGAACCAAACCGGATCTCTGCCAACACAAGGCCGGGTTACCCCTAACTGGGTAACTACTGACACGAATATGTCATCCCCCGATCGTAACCGATCTATCCGAGGATCCTCGATTTCCAACAACCACAAAAATATGCAGTAACAACATAGGTTAAATATCTGGGCTCCATACCATGATACCACCTCTATCTAGAAGGAATGACATACACTAAAGGGCGCTACCCCTAATAACCTTGCCGCATCCTTCCTGTTTTGACCATTTCCGGGGTGTGAGGTCCGACGAAGTCTCGTCCACAAAAACACACTTTATACAAAAGCCGTGCTTTGGGTCAACAAATGATCATAGAAATGATCACCAAGATAAACGATCAAATAAATGATCCCATCACAAATGATCAACACAATGATCATTTCACAGCAACACTCAGCATGCCACACTACCAAATTGGGAGTATATCACTAATAACCTTCAACTATATAACCTCTGAGCTCGTACGTCTCAGAGAAGGGTGTTAAGCTAAAAGAATAAATTCTCCGCCACCAACAGAAATATATTTGAAAAAAATCAGCTTTATATCTCAACTTGTAATGTCAGACATACAATCATACAAGTCTGTTCCGGGATCGAACAGAACCGAAGGCACTTACAAATAAGTACTTGCAATCCGGATATTCACTAATCACGACAGGACTTCCCGTCACTAAGGGCGATAAAACCTCTACATCGGAGATCAGCCGATGTAGAGTAACTCGACGGTAATCCTTCCGTTTTCACAAACATCCGGTCTTCAACACCGGTCATCAAATGCAATCCATAACTACGTATCACATATTCGGAATGGGTTATACGACCCCATGGTCCTTTCCCGGTTAACCCGAATAGTGAGCGCTTATTCAAAAATAAGTGTGGCATTCAAATTCAAGCAATTCACAACAAATACCTATTTAAAGGTAAATATTGATAGTCGGATTATTTAACTATCAATAGGCATGCTCAACATCACCAAATCCAAATAATTTCCCAAATTATTTACTTTCCAAAATATCTTTACTAGATATATAATTTCCACACTTCAAACATTTGAAAACAAATTTTCAAATCACTTTTCCTTACGCGGAATTTCTTTCATTTCAACACGGTTCATTTAAATCAATTAAATAAATCCCTACCGATTTATTTTATATATTTACGTTCGAAATCCGTAAATTTATTCTCACACTTTAAAAATAAATCAACGTTTATTTTTAAACTAATTCACCTTTCTTTTATAAATTCCATAGTGAATTTATAATCCCAAAATATTTATGATATACGATTTTCAATCGATTTTTCAATATTCACTTTCAATTTATCTTACAAGGATAAATTCTAAACATTCATTTCACATTGGAAAAACATTTCCATACTTATTTAATAATAAGTACATCACAAATCTATTTATTTTCAATACTTAGAAAATATTCCATATACTTAATATCGAAATTAAGTATATATTTCATTCTTTAAGAAAATCATTCTCTTAACACATTTATTTGGGTCAAAAACGAATGTTGTGTAAAACATCGTTACGACGAACCAAAAATCACTAGTATAGGGATTTAAAGATTAAATAGATATATAAATCCCAATACTATACAAAACATTTCCTTTCGGAAACCATTTACTATAACAACAGTGTTATAGTCCACCATTTCCTTCTATTTCTCGAAAACGTCTATTTCAACAATAAATGTTGAAATCTATGTATTCGATACTTAATGCATTTTAAAACGTCCTTAAAATCATTCACTTCATTTCATAATGTTCCTTCCCCAAAACATATCCATTTCATTTAATAATATATTCACTGTCCAAAATCGTGAATATAATTCCTCTCATATATTCCTATATCCAACTTATCAAATTCAATTTGATTTCGGATTTATAAACAACGTTTATAAACTCCACTTATATTCTTATAAACTTTTATTTATAAAAACCCTTTTTATATTTCATTTTAAATGCCTAAATCCGATTTATAAGCTAATCTCTTATAAATCTTTTATTTTACAAAACCTATTTATATTTATAACCTCACGATTTATAAATCAATAAATCTCCATTCACTTATAAAATCCATTTATATTTCTTTTTAGCACTTATAAAACGGGTTTCACAATCCCTATATTTTTAATCCATAAATATCAATATTTTTAAATCGTTTATAAAAATTCAAAATTCCCAATTTAAACCATTTCATGAATTAATTAACTATTTATTTCCAAAAATCTCATTTATGTTATATTTCTCAAAAATCTTAATTTTTATAACATAAAAATTTATAACGTTTTAATTATTTAAAATGAATCAATTCAAAATTTAATAAAACATATACTTTGAAAAATCACTTTAAAAATTCTTTTAAAAATCAAAAACCATTATTTTTTAACTTTAAAATGGATCCGATGATGTAAACATCACCAAATAGTCAATCACGACCTTCAAATATCATATACCGATATGATAATCAACAAATATCACAATATCTGTAAATAAATCAATACAGTTGAGGAATCCAGTTGGATCCCTCCAACCTGTTTCCTGCATCCACAAACATTAGCACAATACCAATTCCGCTCCAGTACGGAATTATCGCGGTATATGGGATTTATAAATATTATCCGCTTAATAGACGGCGCAATAGGGTCTCATCCGCTAAAAAAATAAGGGAAATCAACAACTGCAATATATACATATGCCAATATATAGATATTGATATTATATATAATACCAATTTCACTGTTTATGAAATATCCGCGGTATATGTTTTTAATAAATAACATCCGCTTACTAACGGCGCATAATGTCTATTTTAACAATCAATAGATAACTGTCATCATTCAAACATGCATTCAAATATTTTAAATCTAACTATTTAAAATAAAAATCGAAACTATTCGATTGAGTGAGAAGTTCTCACCTTGATTTCAATTCCATTTTAGCTTTTATTTCGAATAAAATTAAACGCGCGTTTAATTTTACCCGAAATTCTCACTAACTCCAAATGATTCCAATCCAATTGCATCGCGTAGCCTTCGCGAATACGATTCCAACGGACTTTGATTCGCCCAAATCGGACCTCGTATGAATAAGATACACAGTTTTAAAGTTAATACGAATTTAAATATAATTAATTTACATATTCATTTAAATTTCCTAACCTCGAACAAATCTCGACCGCACATCACCCTTCATCACGCATGCGCGTACAGCCTTCTCCTCCCAGGCATCTCTTCCCCGTGCGCAAGAACCCAAATCTAGCTTCCTAGGGCTTGAAAATGCAACCACCACGCTCGCTTCTACTACGATCTGACGACGCCACTACGTGCGCCCCACCCAGAGCTACCCACGGCCACGCTTGCTTGAAGCTCGGTCGACCCTTTCTCTCGGAATTCGTGCCCAAACCCACCACGAACGCGAGCGTCTCTCTCCCTCCTCGTTGCTCCGATCTCCATCAAATCTGTATGGATGTCAAGCTCCTTCGATGCTCTACAAGATTGCTATTGGAAGTTTCGGCTATAACTTCGTGGATGAGGAGAAAAATCGAGTGGAATATCAGAGTTTTTCGGCCATTCATTCCTAAAACTGGCGGCCACAAGATGATGGAACCCTAATACTTTTTTTTCTTTTAATTTGTGAAAAGTAAGGCCTATTCATAGAATATATCGAACACTATTCATTCCGGTTTTCATAACTCCGATTTACGTGCCGAAACTGACGCTCCTAGGGTTTATCCCGCGTTCCAGACACAATGGAACAGGTTTCGGAAGCTAATTCGATCATCTGTGCGAGTTATGACAATAAACGTTCAATTTAAATTAAATCGATTTAAATCGATTTCTAGGCGTTTTAATTTGTACCGGACAAACGGTAAATCCAATTGATACGAAATTTGAAACCATACAATAATATCACATTACGGATCCGATGAAACTGGTTTCGTCGAAATCCGAGACTGTTTGAAAAATGGCTATTTTAACTCGCCAAATTAATATTAAAAACAATTCGATGCGTTTCGAGCTGCCACGATCAAACGATAGCTCCGATTGACACGAAAATTGAAATCCGATAATAACTAACTATTACGGATCCAATGGAACTAGTTTCGTCCAATTCTGAGACCGTTCAAAAATTGGCTATTTTACAGTCGATAATTAAATATTAAAATATTCAATTTTCACAAATTAACTTTTAATTCGATTTTAAAAGTTCTAAAATAACATTCTAACTCCAACATGATTAAATAAAATTTTACAAATCATTTACAATCATATTTAACCCAAATTTTCAATTATTTCCATAATTTCACATATTAATTATTGATTTAATTATTCAATTTAAATCCAATTTTCGATAAATAAATTATTCGACTTATAAATTTCACTTATTAATATTTAAAATTAATTAAATATTCAAATTTTAATCAATTAAAATTCTAGGTCGTTACAATCTTCCCCCCTTAAAAGAATTTCGTCCTCGAAATTATCAAGTAAGAAAAGTTACAGAATCTATTAATTTTTCCCAAAATCCATAGTTAAACTTCTTACAATAGCTTAGTAAATTTTCAAATCATACTTAGTTATCTTTTCAAAAACAATTACTATTGTTTAACTTTTAACTCCAACTCAAAATTTAAGTTTTCAAAATTTTCCAAAATTCCCAAATTTTTCTAACGCCTTAAATTTCCGGAAAAATTCGCCATAGTCTCCTTTGCGCGGCTCGATCCGAAAAAAAAATGACAGTATATATATCACAAATATACATCTCATCAAGTGATGAGGCATCCCGCAGGGAAAAAAGTGTAAAAGTACGATATTTAATCCGAGATATGTACCTTATATATTATTAGCAAGCATATACGGCTAATATAGCGCGAAAGCGAGCTCCAAATGCGAAGCAAACGCCATCCGCACCTACTAAACACTCAACAACAACATGAGAATCATGCATATATGAAAATAGTATCAATATACATCATATAGTAACATAACAACTATATAATATAGCAAATGCAACTAAAGCAACAAATGAAACCATCAATCAACTAAATATTCATTCATATTCTCATTAATATTCAATGAATTGGTTTTCAATTTTAATCACGTTTGATTTGTTTACATTGGATTTTATCAACATTCATTCTCAATTCAATTAGTTAACATTTACTATTTTAAATCCAATTCACATTCAATTCTATTCAAATTTATTTACTTTCAATTTGAATTCAATTATATAGCTTCCAATTTCACTAACACTTAATGAATTTATATACAATCATCCAACAATCAAATAACAACCAATGTTTATTAATTAAAACAAAATGCTTTGCTTATATTCATTCAATTTGGTTAAATTTTAATTGTTTTTCATTCAATTATTCAACTTCTAATAACATTAGATTTTAATGAATTAACACTTACATTCATTATTTCATATCAATTTAATTCACATCCAATTGATTATCATTCAATCCATTCATTCAATCTAATTACTAAAGTTGAATTTCATTCACATAACTTAAGTTCACATTTATCACTTAACTTTATTAATTTAGTTTGATATCAATATCAACTTCATTCTACAACACTTAAGTTATATTCCATTTTAAACATCACTTGGTTTTACATAACTTAAATTCCCACTTATAAATCCAATTCAGCTTCCAAATTCTAAAGTAAATTTTCCATTTAACTTTAAATTCATTTTTATCTATAACTCATATTCATAGATATATCCATATAGTTTCACTTGTTATATATATATATGTTTATTTCACAATTGTAAATTACTTTAATTATAATTCAATTCTTATAATTATTTTTCTTATACAATTATTCTTTTATTTAGATTATTCAAACAACTAACAATCTACTTATATACACTTTAATAATTCTGAAAAATTATTCCTTTATATATAAAAATATAATCAAGGTAAAATTATTTCATTTACCCAATTTAAAATCAATATTGTGCCGAATTGTTCTATTCAAGTGTTTAGAAACCCCTTCGGCATAGTTGTCGATACCGTGCTGACGAAGGTTCATATGCCACTCAATAAACCAATCATCACAATATAAAACAATTTTATTTTCACTAACAAATACGCTCTCATAGCTATTATTACACTCAAACTCATTCTAGAGTACTACTGACTCTATCTCTAATGAGTAATACCCAACAGAACCATGGTTGTCGCTTAACCATATGCTCTGATACCAAATGTAAAGAACGTACCGTCAGCGGTCACAACCGGTAGGCTTTTCAACCATCCCAGCCCCACCGTGGCAACAAATGGTATCCCAAACTTGCTTTTACGGCCACCCTTTCGAATGTCACGGCTTCGCCTAACCAACCCCGTAAAGAGGACATGTGGGGGTAAGAGTCTCCCGTTCGCCACCAAACCGCGAAGCGAGAACCCCCCATCACATATCACCTAGCATAAGCAAGACTGGTGTGAGAACTCAAAACAGTTTATTTACTTTAAAATCAAAATAGAGGAATATTTTTAAATTCAATTCGCAATGCTTTTAAAAATGAGACTTCCATAAGGCCTCCCGCACACACACACATGCAAACGCAGAATCGGAGGAGATTTCTCCTTATGATAGTCAAAGATGCTTGATACGCATTAAAAGAACATTTGATATTATTACTAGTGCATAGTGTAGGCAAAATTCGTTTCGAAAATAGAATATAAATCTTAGCCAACATAGACATTTCGAACTATGTCTACTATAGCTCCATCCAAACAGTGGGGCGCCACCATAAGTGAATGGCAGGTTCTACAACTAAAACCGTACAGGGTTTCATATTGGGAATTGGATTTCCAACAAATGGTCAGGCCAAGGAACTTCCCATTGCCACATGAGAATGCATCTGGAAGGAAATCCCCGAGAACCAAACCGGATCTCTGCCAACACAAGGCCGGGTTACCCTTAACTGGGTAACTACTGACACGAATATGTCATCCCCCGATCGTAACCGATCTATCCGAGGATCCTCGATTTCCAACAACCACAAAAATATGCAGTAACAACATAGGTTAAATATCTGGGCTCCATACCATGATACCACCTCTATCCAGAAGGAATGACATACACTAAAGGGCGCTACCCCTAATAACCTTGCCGCATCCTTCCTGTTTTGACCATTTCCGGGGTGTGAGGTCAGACGAAGTCTCGTCCACAAAAACACACTTTATACAAAAGCCGTGCTTTGGGTCAACAAATGATCATAGAAATGATCACCAAGATAAACGATCAAATAAATGATCCCATCACAAATGATCAACACAATGATCATTTCACAGCAACACTCAGCATGCCACACTACCAAATTGGGAGTATATCACTAATAACCTTCAACTATATAACCTCTGAGCTCGTACGTCTCAGAGAAGGGTGTTAAGCTAAAAGAATAAATTTTCCGCCACCAACAGAAATATATTTGAAAAAAATCAGCTTTATATCTCAACTTGTAATGTCAGACATACAATCATACAAGTCTGTTCCGGGATCGAACAGAACCGAAGGCACTTACAAAGAAGTCCTTGCATTTCGGATATTCACTAATCACGACAGGACTTCCCGTCACTAAGGGTGATAAAACCTCTATATCGGAGATCAGCCGATGTAGAGTAACTCGACGGTAATCCTTCCGTTTTCACAAACATCCGGTCTTCAACACCGGTCATCAAATGCAATCCATATCGACGTATCACATATTCGGAATGGGTTATACGACCCCATGGTCCTTTCCCGGTTAACCCGAATAGTGAGCGCTTATTCAAAAATAAGTGTGGCATTCAAATTCAAGCAATTCACAACAAATACCTATTTAAAGGTAAATATTGATAGTCGGATTATTTAACTATCAATAGGCATGCTCAACATCACCAAATCCAAATAATTTCCCAAATTATTTACTTTCCAAAATATCTTTACTAGATATATAATTTCCACACTTCAAACATTTGAAAACAAATTTTCAAATCACTTTTCCTTACGCGGAATTTCTTTCATTTCAACACGGTTCATTTAAATCAATTAAATAAATCCCTACCGATTTATTTTATATATTTACGTTCGAAATCCGTAAATTTATTCTCACACTTTAAAAATAAATCAACGTTTATTTTTAAACTAATTCCCCTTTCTTTTATAAATTCCATAGTGAATTTATAATCCCAAAATATCTATGATATACGATTTTCAATCGATTTTTCAATATTCACTTTCAATTTATCTTACAAGGATAAATTCTAAACATTCATTTCACATTGGAAAAACATTTCCATACTTATTTAATAATAAGTACATCACAAATCTATTTATTTTCAATACTTAGAAAATATTCCATATACTTAATATCGAAATTAAGTATATATTTCATTCTTTAAGAAAATCATTCTCTTAACACATTTATTTGGGTCAAAAACGAATGTTGTGTAAAACATCGTTACGACGACCCAAAAATCACTAGTATAGGGATTTAAAGATTAAATAGATATATAAATCCCAATACTATACAAAACATTTCCTTTCGAAAACCATTTACTATAACAACAGTGTTATAGTCCACCATTTCCTTCTATTTCTCGAAGACGTCTATTTCAACAATAAATGTTGAAATCTATGTATTCGATACTTAATGCATTTTAAAACGTCTTTAAAATCATTCACTTCATTTCATAATGTTCCTTCCCCAAAACATATCCATTTCATTTAATAATATATTCACTGTCCAAAATCGTGAATATAATTCCTTTCATGTATTCCTATATCCAACTTATCAAATTCAATTTGATTTCGGATTTATAAACAACGTTTATAAACTCCACTTATATTCTTATAAACTTTTATTTATAAAAACCCTTTTTATATTTCATTTTAAATGCCTAAATCCGATTTATAAGCTAATCTCTTATAAATCTTTTATTTTACAAAACCTATTTATATTTATAACCTCACGATTTATAAATCAATAAATCTCCATTCACTTATAAAATCCATTTATATTTCTTTTTAGCACTTAAAAAAGGGGTTTCACAAACCCTATATTTTTAATCCATAAATATCAATATTTTTAAATCGTTTATAATAATTCAAAATTCCCAATTTAAACCATTTCATGAATTAATTAACTATTTATTTCCAAAAATCTCATTTATGTTATATTTCTCAAAAATCTTAATTTTTATAACATAAAAATTTATAACGTTTTA
Organism: Allium cepa; assembly: GCA_030765085.1. Lineage (NCBI taxonomy): Eukaryota > Viridiplantae > Streptophyta > Magnoliopsida > Asparagales > Amaryllidaceae > Allium > Allium cepa. The sequence goes on from CM060929.1 coordinate 35,521,043, forward strand.
ATTATTTAAAATGAATCAATTCAAAATTTAATAAAACATATACTTTGAAAAATCACTTTAAAAATTCTTTTAAAAATCAAAAACCATTATTTTTTAACTTTAAAATGGATCCGATGATGTAAACATCACCAAATAGTCAATCACGACCTTCAAATATCATATATCGATATGATAATCAACAAATATCACAATATCTGTAAATAAATCAATACAGTTGAGGAATCCAGTTGGATCCCTCCAACCTGTTTCCTGCATCCACAAACATTAGCACAATACCAATTCCGCTCCAGTACGGAATTATCGCGGTATATGGGATTTATAAATTTTATCCGCTTAATAGACGGCGCAATAGGGTCTCATCCGCTAAAAAAATACGGGAAATCAACAACTGCAATATATACGTATGCCAATATATAGATATTGATATTATATATAATACCAATCTCACTGTTTATGAAATATTCGCGGTATATGTTTTTAATAAATAACATCCGCTTACTAACGGCGCATAATGTCTATTTTAACAATCAATAGATAACAATCATCATTCAAACATGCATTCAAATATTTTAAATCTAAATTAAAATAAAAATCGAAACTATTTGATTGAGTGAGAAGTTCTCACCTTGATTTCAATTCCATTTTAGCTTTTATTTCGAATAAAATTAAACGCGCGTTTAATTTTACCCGAAATTCTCACTAACTCCAAACGACTCCAATCCAATTGCATCGCGTAGCCTTCGTGAATACGATTCCAACGGACTTTGATTCGCCCAAATCGGACCTCGTATGAATAAGATACACAGTTTTAAAGTTAATACGAATTTAAATATAATTAATTTACATATTCATTTAAATTTCCTAACCCCGAACAAATCTCGACCGCACATCACCCTTCATCACGCATGCGCGTACAGCCTTCTCCTCCCAGGCATCTCTTCCCCGTGCGCAAGAACCCAAATCTAGCTTCCTAGGGCTTGAAAACGCAACCACCACGCTCGCTTCTACTACGATCTGACGACGCCACTACGTGCGCCCCACCCAGAGCTACCCACGGCCACGCTTGCTCGAAGCTCGGTCGACCCTTTTTCTCGGAATTCGTGCCCAAACCCACCACGAACGCGAGCGTCTCTCTCCCTCCTCGTTGCTCCGATCTCCATCAAATCCGTATGGATGTCAAGCTCCTTCGATGCTCTACAAGATTGCTATTGGAAGTTTCGGCTATAACTTCGTGGATGAGGAGAAAAATCGAGTGGAATATCAGAGTTTTTCGGCCATTCATTCCTAAAACTGGCGGCCACAAGATGATGAAACCCTAATACTTTTTTTCTTTTAATTTGTGAAAAGTAAGGCCTATTTATAGAATATATCGAACACTATTCATTCCGGTTTTCATAACTCCGATTTACGCGCCGAAACTGACGCTCCTAGGGTTTATCCCGCGTTCCGGACACAATGGAACAGTTTTCGGAAGCTAATTCGATCATCTGTGCGAGTTATGACAATAAACGTTCAATTTAAATTAAATCGATTTCTAGGCGTTATAATTTGTACCGGACAAACAGTAAATCCAATTGCTACTAAATTTGAAACCACACAATAATATCACATTACGGATCCGATGAAACTAGTTTCGTCAAAATCCGAGACTGTTTGAAAAATGGCTATTTTAACTCGCCAAATTAATATTAAAAACAATTCGATGCGTTTCGAGCTGCCACGATTAAACGATAGCTCCGATTGACACGAAAATTGAAATCCGATAATAACTAACTATTACGGATCCAATGGAACTAGTTTCGTCCAATTCTGAGACTGTTCAAAAATTGGCTATTTTACAGTCGATAATTAAATATTAAAATATTCAATTTTCAAAAATTAACTTTTAATTCGATTTTAAAAGTTCTAAAATATCATTCTAACTCCAACATGATTAAATAAAATTTTACAAATCATTTACAATCATATTTAACCCAAATTTTCAATTATTTCCATAATTTCATATATTAATTATTGATTTAATTATTCAATTTAAATCCAATTTTCGATAAATAAATTATTCGACTTATAAATTTCACTTATTAATATTTAAAATTAATTAATTATTAAAATTTTAATCAATTAAAATTCTGGGTCGTTACAAACCATGTAACGACCCATAAATTTCGATAATTAAATTGGTTAATTTAATAATATTTTGTAATTTAATATTGAAGTGAATAAAAATTTGTGAATTGTTAGTGGAAATGATGACTAGAATGAATTGCAACAATACTAATGTAAGTTAACTATTAACAATTCATATGAAATCCCAATTAATTAAAATGATGTGAAGGTTATAACTTGGTTATAAATTGAATATAAGTAAATAAATGTAATTGTGTATAAACTTTTGAACTAGTACATAATTAGTGGTAATATAAAAAAATTGTGTTATAGAGGTAAGTTGTAACATTTGTTATAAATGTGATGTAAGGTAAATGGTGACTAACATTATTATAAGGTACACATTATTTAATATGTTAAAAATTAATTGGGAATCAATCGCAATCAATTCACTTAATTATTGCGGTAATTGTAGATTAGATTTGTAAGTGAAATATAAGAAAAACAAATGTAAGTATTGAATTAATTAATGAAATAATACAGTATTAATGGTAAATAATGAACTCGTAAATGCAAGTAAAAGTAAATAGGTGACAACTAATAAATGTTATTTATTTATTTAGTGTATTAAATAAGATTGGTAATCAAACTGCAATTAAAGGTAATAATGTTAATGCAAGTGGATAAATAACAAATTTAGTGCAATTCCAATTAATTGAAACCAATTGCAATAAATGAAATCAAATATTACGTTAGTGTGAATCCACGTAATATTTGGTAATAATGTATTGTTAATGGTTTATGAATGAAGCAATAATTAAAATAATACGTAACAAACTATAATTTGATAAAATCAATGTTAGATAAGTAATTATAATATTTGTTGGTTGATAATAAAGTATGAACGTGATTGTTGTTGTTGATTGAATGAAATTGACAATTGTTAATGTGATTTCAATCAATTGTAATGGTAAAGCAAATTAGGAATGTAATTTTAGAGCTTAAATTGGAAATAATTATAAAGTTTAATAAGGAAGAAAAAAATGACCATATGAATGTAAATTCCAATTGATTGGATTAATAAATGTGTGTGTGTGTGTATATATATATATATATATGTTTCTTATTAAATAAAAAAAATCATATGTTTACTTATTTGAAATGTTGGTAGCTGAAAAAATTTATTATAAAATAAGAATTAATAACTTTTGGTTTGTATACAATAATTCCGTAAATACGTTAAATTACTATAAAAAAGAATTGAATTGTCTCATTTATTTTTACCTTAGAAATAAATGACAATTAATGTGATTGTAATCTTTTAATTAAAAAGTATGAAGACGTAAATTGTAAACATATATTGAAATAAATTAAGATTGGGTGATTTATTTTGCAATTAAACTAGTTCACATTTCAAAATTTAATGCTAGTTTATTGCATATATGTTTATACCTAAATTTAAACTTATGTTTTAGATCTAATTAGATCATTAAAAAGAAAGGGTTATTTAGGTTTGAAATCTCATACGTTATTAAATTAAATGTTAATAGGAGATGATAAAAGGGGTAAAATAGATTTACACTTGACTATTTCCTTTTCAATTAGATTTTAATATCAACATAACTTACCTTTCCATCTTCACTTTTCTAATTTACTCTTACATTCATTGCCTCCTTATGTGGATTATTTTCATACCTTTTATTTATGAATGTAAACTATAAGTGGCGATAAAGATGTACACACACACACACACACACACACACAGATATATATATATATTATACACTTGTTTTATCACATTCCGAATTTCAGCGTTCGAAAATCGACATCCGTACTTCACTCGTACTTAAATGCCGCAGATCCAACCGTCAAAATTTGACTCATGCCAGAGCTTATAACACATCAAGTACAACACAGCGGAAGAAAATGAATAATATCATATACAACATTTGATACAATGATGATACAATAGAATGATACAACTGATTATCAATACTATCAAAGATACAAGGAATAGCAGCGGAAAAGAATATCTTCAATGACAAACTTCAAATAATCCATCTCCAATCCAGAACTAGCCCGAACAACCATCAAGTTGCACCAAGCTAAGCAAGGTCAGCCATGAAAGCTGATGTGCAGAAATTGCGATCCATGATCCAAAAGGCTTCAAGGGCTATCGAATCAATTCCTATAATTTGACTATCTGAAAAACCCAACTCTAGACTGCCCGTGTGGAAAATTGTGGGCACCTAGAGTTTAGGAAAGGAACAATAAACTCCAGGTCAGTCATGGGAGTTGTGTGAGTAACAAAAACAATTTTTTATCTTTAAAACAAACAAAATAATTTGGATTGAAAACCGCAATGCTTTTGGAAAATGAAACTACCATAAGGTCTCCCGCCACACACACAATGCAAGCGCAAACTTGGAGTAGATTTCTCCTTATGATAGTGTGACGAACGAGATTTTTCACGCTCGAAAATTGACATCCATACTTTACATCGTACTCGAATGCCGTAGATTCGACCGTTCAAATCCGGTTCGTCGGAGCTTATAACACAATTAAGTATAACGATACAGTGGAAGAAAAAGAATAATACATTGATATACATCGTTTATACAATATCTGATACAATGATCAACATATATCAATATACATCAGAGATATGATACAATAAAATAGCAGCGGAAAAGAAAAATAGATAACACTAGCAGCGGAACAAATAACTCTAAGATAGTCTTCAAAAGAGAACTCCAGCAGCAGCTCGAACCAACATCATGATTCACCAAGAAAAGCAAGTCTCTTCCACATCCAAAGACTGAACTAGCTCCAGATAACCTACTAAACCTGACTATCTGAAAACCCCAACTCTAGACTGCCCGTGTAGAAAAATTTTGAGCATCCAAAGTTTAGGAAAGAAACAATAAACTCCGAATCAGTCATGGGACTGGTGTGAGCAACAATTTATCTTTCAAAACAATCAACAAAATATTTTAAAGTCAATTCGCAATGCTTTTTGAAAATGTAACTACCATAAGACCTCCCACCACACACACAATGCAAACGCAGACTTGGAGGAGATTTCTTCTTATGTTTGTCAAAGATGCTTACTATGCAAAATCAAATCATTTGATTATTATTATTAGTTCATAATGTAGAAAAAATTTCAAAAGTAGAATATAAATCTTAGCCAGCATAGGTACCATTATATTATGCCCTCTATAGCTACCTCCTGAGGAGGCAGGTTCTACAATTTGCAATCGTAAAGGTTCGTATTGTTTCTTTGGATTTCCAACAAATGGTCAGGCCCAGGAACTTCCCATTACCACATGGAAATGCCTCTGGAAGGACATTCCCGAGAACCTAACCAGATCTCTGCCAACACAAGGCCGGGTTACCCCTAACTGGGTAACTACTGACACGAGTATGCCATACGCCGGTCGTAACCAACCTTTATCCGGGATCCGATAACCAACAACCACAAAGTAAAAAATTTGCAGCAACAACATAGGTTAAGTATCTGGGTTCCATACCATGATACTACCTCTATCCAGAAGGAAATGCACATACCCTAAGGGGCGCTACCCCCAATAACCTTGCCGCATCTTTCCTGTTTCGACCATTTCGGGGTGTGAGGTCCGACGAAGTCTCGTCCACAAAGCTACGCTTTTCACAAAGCCATGCTTCGATCAACAAATGATCAGTAGCACTCAGCATGCCACATTACCAAATTGGGAATATATCACTGATAACCTTCAACTACATAACCTCTGAGCTCGTATGTCTCAGAGAAGGGTGTTAATGCTAAGAGAATAAATTCTCCCCCACCAACAGAAATGTATTTGAAAGAAATCTGCTTTATATCTCAAAATGTAATGTCAGACATACAATCCATACAAGTCTGTTCTGGGTTCGAACAGAACCGAAGGCACTTCCAAAGAAGTCCTTGCAATCCGGGTATTCACAATCCTGATCGGATTTCCCATCACTTAGGAAATCTCTATACCGGACCAACTCAGTGCAGAGACAATCGATAGGTCATCCTATCGTTCTTGCAAATACCCTGTCTTCACCACCGGTCTTCAAATGTTATCCATAACGTCGAATCACATATTCGGAATGTGTTATACGACCCAAAGGTCCTTTCCTGACTAACCCGATAGTAAGCGCAACATTTAAAACATATGGATATGGGATTTCAATTAAGTCACAACTTAATAATTCAAAACTTTCTGTCAAATGGTTTAAACCACTTACCATTTTCAATCTTTAAACAAAAAGATTTATTTCACAAAATTCCATTTATGGATTTCAAAACAATTTCCATTTCATTTGGATTAACTCGTTTAAAATCTTTGAATTAACGATTTAACTTATAGCTTTCAAACCGTTTCCATAACTTGGAAAAATCATTTCATTTTTAACTTGAAATCCCTTCTTAACATAGTTTGGAAGTTCACTTCTTATATGAAAGCTTTTATTATTTGAATGCGAATAGTTTCATTTCAGAAAGATCCAATTTTTATTTACACGAGTTAAAGCCCTTGAATTTTAATTCAAATTCCTAAGTCAATACATTTAAAATGGTTTAAAAACCCATATAACTCATTTATAAGTTGAATAAGTTTTCTTTATATCCTAGTTTCTAAATCATAGAATTCAATTTCAAATATTGAATTCAAATTTAAATCAAAATATTTAAATTTCAAAACTCAATTAAGTTATTCAAAATAAATATCTTTGAAATTCCCTTTCTAAAACTTTTCACTTTAATCTCAATCAATTTGCAAAACATTTGAATTTAAATATTCGACTTTTAAGAATCTATGACTTAACCGATTTCCTCGTGAAATCCATATTGCTGTGTGTATAAGTGTGGTCCAGGGGTTTAACAAACAATAGTGCAACAACATTCAATCACCACAGATCAAACACAGAAATAGAGTTGATAAGCGATATAAAGTATAACGCTTATCTTCTATTCACAATTCACAAATAATATGCAGATGTATCATCAATAATGAATAAAATACTCAGTTCAATCCATAGAACAAAATGTCAAAGATCAGTTAGGGCAATCAATTCAAGGTATCTCATACAATACAATCATTCATAAGTAAGGCCAAGCATTCAACAGTCATTTATAAGTAGGACGGATTAATCGTTTAATCCTAATCAATTCAATTTATTTCCAAGTAAATTAATTACTTACGAATTAATTACCCAATCTTGATTAATTAATTACAAATCATTTGATATCAATAAATTTATCAAACACTTTAATAAATTAAATTATCCTTAATTAATCATATTAATTTAATCAACCCATAAACCAATTACATAATTAATTAACCCCTTAATTAAATCATTTTAGGAAATTAAATCTTTAATTTCTTACCATTAAGCGATCATCTCATACCAATAAATCATTAATTACCGATTAATCTTTATCAATAAATAAATCAAAATATTTAATTTAAGTTACAATTAGTAATTATCCCCTTAATTACTTCCATTAAGTGTCCCTTCTCCGGACACCGATAACAAATGACATGGTCATAAGGATCAAATCCTGCTCTTTCCCTCGATAGCCTTTCCCACTTCTCCATTGCTCCCTCCCGTTCCTTATGGGCTAGTGCTCTTTGAGCACGACGAGCTACTTTCTGCTCTTCCAATCTTGCCATAACTACAATAGCTTCCTATCATGAAAAGTGTCCTGATCAACAAGATAGAATTTCCAAATCCAAGTAAGTCCTAACTAAAGAAATTACTAACAGGATGGATACCTAAGGGATGGAGTTTAGAAGAACTTGATTTCAAAATAAGAAGAGTTTATACCAATATAGTCTTTGAAAGTACTTTAAAAAAATCATTTGGAAATCATTTTATACTTCGAAAATACGTTCTCTCACAAAGAAAGGATTCTGAGATTGATTTCACTCATTCTAGGGCGTTTCTACCCTATCTCTAATGAATTTTTGCTCCGCAGGCTATGGTTTGCCTAAAAACCAAAGCTCTGATACCAAATGTAACGACCCGCCATTTCGTGCCATTTAAATCGACAATAATCCACACATGTCATAATTGAATGATGCAAAATAACAGATTGTACATAAATTTGGAGCAAATGAAATACAAATCATAGAATCACAGACACAGATATATCAGAATAACTCGCAGTGGAAATTATAATACTATAGTAGTTCATGAAGCTACTATAACAAACTCTCAAAACATAATACATAATATTAGTTTGAAAAACATATACAATACAAATCTCAAATACATAGCAGTTTATAAATGCTAGAGCTAAAATCGAACAACTGAAACTGAAAGGGAACATATAACTAGACAAGCAGAATCTCCAGTGATTCCTAGCTCCAGAAAAGAAATCCAAAGCTCAGCTGTAAATACTCAGGCTGACCCGAGCGTAAAGTAAAACACAAAACACTCGAGTCAGGACATATACACTTATATATTGTAAACCAACTCAAGTGAACTGTCGTAGAAATGCACAATAACTTAAAGGATGCTTGGGACCGCCCATCCTTTAAGAATCAGTTAAACAATAATTTAAATACATCCCGTGGTTAAAATTTCAAAATGGTATTTTATACTTCGAAGTCAAATATCATTTAAAAATTCAAAATCATTCAAAAAATCCATTTCAAAATATGAAATATTGTATCTTCCAAATCACATTCATTTATTTAAAATACTATTTCAACACATAATTCAAAATAGTTTATATTTCAAAACAAACTACTTCATTTTAAATCATAAAAATGAAGTTATTATATTTAATAATTAAATTATTAAATTCCCAAAATTTAAATGTTTCAAAGTTCCATTCATTCACTTAATTTTATCAAAACAGTGAAAATTCACTTTTCGCGGCATTTAGAAAACGCTATGGAAAGTTACATTCAAAACAGTTCAATTTAACATAAGACAACATTTCAAAATGTTGTTAATTAACTTCAAAATATTCAATATATTTTCACAAACAATTATATTTTTATTTAAACCATTTTAACTAATAAAATCACATATTAGACTTTTATAATCATCATTTAATTTTCCTTAAATTCATGATTTTATAAAGTTAAAATTCCATTCAAGAATCAAGATTTAATAACAATTCACTTATTAAATTCCAACATTAAATTTTAAATTCATTAAATTAAATTTTAAATTAACACTTAAGTTTAAATTTTCAGATATAACTTAATTTCATTTTTATTTACTTAACTTAAAAATTCACTTTTAAGCCAAATTCACAAATTCCCAATTTTTGTTATATTTCAAAATTTCAACTTAAATATTCATTCATTTCACATTTAACTTTATTAAAAAATCATTAATATATTATAAAATCACTTTAAATTCATTTTAATCCAAATTATCATAAATTTATCATATTTTCATATTTAATTTAAATTCCAATTATCACCAAATTATAATTTCCAAAATAACTTACATTCAAATTTTCTTACCTTCCATAATTTATTCCTCTTATAAATTTTCAGAAAATCAATAATATTTAAAAAATCATTTTTAATTATGTTCAAATCAATATATTATGATATTTACATTTCTAAAATATTTTAAAATTTTTAGAAAACATATATTAACTACGGGTCTGTGTATAATTTTCTACGCTAGGTAAAGTGATACGGGTAATATATCATTTCAACCTATAATTTACAAAGAAAACACGGGTTTTATCATTTCAAACCCGCAGTCCTAAGTAAATGAAATAAACTGAAAATCGCTCAGGCCTATCATTTCAGCCCATAACGATTTTTCCCTTATTCTAAAGTCCGTTCGGGTATGTATAATTTCAACCAATAGTGATTCTAATCTAAAGGTAACTTGCAGTGTGATAAACTGATAAAAACAATAGAACAACATAATATAATAGTAACATGTGATATAACATGTGATTAAGCATGGGTGAACATCATATAATCATAGCATAACAGATATAATATGTTGATGCATTTTACATATTCAAAATTGGTCAATTTACTAATTATATAGGTATACACTGTCTGGTGAGAACAACTCACTGGTTTGAGCTGGAGATGACAACAACGAATGAACAAAAGAGATCCACACAGGCACGATAGCATGACAAGATACGAGTGAGAGAGCCAAAGGTCAATTCCCTTGTACACAAATTAAACAAAAACAATATAACAACTCATAAGCTTTCAATTCAAATACGAATAAATTTAGCTAGAAATAACTGCATAAATCAAAGCAGAATTGTTGTGCACTTGATTCCAACATACCTTAAGTTCGGCCATAGATGAAGTAAAAGGCTAAATGAAGGTTTTTGGACTGGTTTTGGTTGAATGTGGTCGGCCTAACATATGTTTGAAGATGACAAAAGTGTGTAGATGGGAAACTACACTAACAATGTAACATACATGGATTCACGGCCATAGCTAGGCTCGGCCAAGGCCATAAGGGTCACGGCCTTCATTGGAGTAGTGAAGGGAGGTGGAGGTGAAGGTGGTGAAGGTGGAGATGGTGGCAGTTATGGGGTGTTGAAGTGGTGTATTGCATTTATATGCTCGACTATGACAAGTGGATGGAGTTTTGGTGCATTTAGGTGATGGATAACCAAATTTTAATGGCTCGACTGGGGTTGGCCAGAGAGATGGTGGTGATGGTGATGTACTCAGGTGGTGGTGGAGACGGCTTGGCTGGAAGAGGAGTTATGCCGAACCTATGAGGAAGGAGATCAAGTGCAAACCATGAAATCAAGCATAAAAACAAAGAAAAGAAATGAATTTTTACCAATTCCTTTGAGCAAGAAGAGGCAGATTTTTTCTTCAGGAATGAGAAAAATTGATTTACGTGAATGAGGAAAGTTGATGGTCGGCTGAAAGAAATGAGAAGTTATGGCCAATTGATGAAAAGTTAGGTTAAAAATGTGAAAATGTGGAATATAAAAGGCCTTAGGAAAATGAAAAGTCACAAACCATTTCAAATTTCCTTTATTTTCTTTATATAAGTTTAAATAACTGAAAATAATTATAAATTCAGTTTAAATTCGAAAATGTAACAAAAATATAAAATATAAATAAATAATTGTTAATTAAATATGGTTAAAATTAGAAAATAGCATAGAAAATGCAAACTAGTCTAGAAAACTTGAAAATAAACAAAATAAACTTCGGAAAATTTTTACGGTCTTTGAAAATATTTAAAAATAAATATAATAACATAAAATAAAAATGCGTTCACAAAAGTAAATAAATAAATTTTAATTAAATATAATTTGAATGAAGAAAATAGCAGAAAATTAGAAAATAGCCTTTAAAAATGGAAAATAAATGCAATAAACTTTGGAAATTTTTTATCATCACTTTAAAAATATTTAAAATAAAATATATACCTAATTTATCATATGACACTATTAGAATATTATTTAACAAATAAAATATTATTTATATAATTTAAAATAGACAATTTTATTAAATACATCAGTTTACACCCAATATTGTAAAAAACGTAACTTTCATAATATAAATTGGATTTCAACGAAACGAAAAGCAGTATTCTTGAAATTAAATTTATTTTCATAAATAAAATATAAAATTCAAATATTTAAAATTTAAATTTAATAGTCAAAGTTTGATCAGATTGACCAAAAATCCACTTTTCTAGAAATATCCTATTTATTCAGGTTTGAAATTATAATTCACACAAAATCAAAATATACTTTTAAAATAAAAAAATTTATTCATTTTAATAAATAAAATAAATTTTTTAAATCAAAAATTCAATTTAAATAATTGAAATAAATAAATTGAAATAATCACAAAATACTGGGTTGTTACAATTAGTTAACCAAAATTGTTTTGCAGACATTATTTATACTTGTGTGCATTTCACTTTTACATGCAAATAATGTATGCACGAAAGTATTTTTCGACATCAACATTTTGTTTGTGCCTATAAAATATTGTCTTTATTGTGAAAAGTAGTATACAAAAATTATAGCCAGGTCATCTATTTTATCAACTACATTATTCGCGTGAAGCATGTTTTGCAAGAAATTATAGTCTAGGCATCATTTACATACCTGCATATCCTACTATGCATGCATGAAAGTAGTGTGCGTGCACCGCCAAAAGATTGTTGTTCAAACCATTATTTTTCTTACTTGTGTGTAAATATGGGTAGCAAAAAATTTAAGTTCAGACTATTCTTTATTCCATGCGTGCAAAAGATAAAGTGCTCAGGCCATCATCATTTTGTTACCTATGTGTGCAAATTTAAGTTGCACGAAAATGGTTTTGCACGTTAATAGTTCATGCCACATATTTTGTTATGTGCGTGCAATATGTTGCGTGCGTACATACTGATAGTACTTATGTGCATGAGTATACGTCCAGGCCATCATTTTTACGTTTATGCGTGAAAAAAAACGATCCTAGACCAACTTTTTTTTCATGCGTGCATTAGTACGTGTATGATGCAGCGCACCATGTTAAGTCGCTCAATCTTAAGTCGCCTGCGAGTTACGTTGTTCGTATGCCAACTGCCTTAAGTCACTCAACCTTAGGTCGTTCATCCATAACTCGCCCAACGGCCTACCTTGTAAGATAACGACTCAAGGAAACAAGGTCGCATTTCCTTAAGGCCGCGTTTCCTTAAGTCGCTGACCTTAAGCCGCCGCCAACCTTAAGTCAGAAGTCGTCTTCTTTGATAAGCGACTCAATATATCAAGCCCGCATCTCTTAAGTCGTTCCCTGAAGCCGCATTTCTTAAGTCGCATTCTTCTTAAGTCGCTGATTCCTTATCTTGCTAAGTCGCTCCTGAAGCTGTGCCATCTTGTTATGTCGCATGGTGTTGTAATTTGTATTATGTTGTTATGTCTTATGTCGTGTTGTATCGTTAAGTCGTATATTGTTGTAATTTTCTTATCTCATGTGTTGCTAGGTCGTGTGATGCTGTAACTCGATTTGTATTTTCTTATGTCGTATGTGTTAAGTCGTGTAACTCGTAAGTCGTAAGTCGTATGTTGTTGAGTCGCATATGTGTTGTAAATTCCTATAAATAGAGGTGTGATGTCATTGTAAAGAGGAGTTGATTTTGGAAATAAAATTTGTGTGAGCTTTTGCCACCATTGTTGGAAGTTGAGTGTGATCTCCTTCTACTTTCCATCTTCGGGTTATTCGTGCGCGAATCAACGAAGTTTAAGCCAATTCTCGGTATCACTTGCGAGTGATCAACGATCGAATTGTAGATCTTTCAACACGGTATCTTGCGACATCAACGGGTTGGAGATAGCTAGATTCCGGCATCATCACGATCGACAGAATTGGGCATTTATCGTTTTATCGGTTTATTTGACACGAAATCATTATTTCATGAGGAAGATCCTGGATAGGTTGTGACAGTTTGACATCTAAACTAATCAAGCCTAGTCTAAGCTGCGTCAATTGGTATCGGAGCCAAATCAGAGCTAAGTTAGAGATGGAAATGAGATTGTTTAATGATCATGCCTTCGAGACGTGCTAATCGCTATCATAATGTTTATGATTTGTATAAAAGACAAGAAATTGAGCAGACGGAACAGCGTATTAATGAAAATTTCAATGAGGGTATTGCAAAGTTGGAGAAAATGATGAACGACATGAATCAAAACCAAAGGAGAACGTCAGTAGTTTCGAACCAAAGTGGAAACAGGGTTTCACCATCGGTTTCGGGAGAAAGGAGGATGTCACCCTAGTCTTATCGAGATAGAAGAGAATCATCAGTTTCAATGATGCGAGACCACCATGGGTACCAAAATGAAGAGGGAAGAACTTAACGTGGGTTTGAGAATGAACCATATCGTGATGCTGAAAGACAGGGTAGAAGGGACATGCGTAGTCGTAGAGATGTAGATGGTCAGGATCGATATCGAAATACATATGATTTTGGGGAAGATGGTGATGGAGGTAGTATTCATTGTCAAAATCGAGACCAATTGCGAAATCAATATTTGGATTCAGAAAATGATCGTAAATGGGAGTCAGGTATGAGGATGGAAATTCCAGAATTCAAAGGTGGTATGCAAGCAGAAGAATTTCTTGATTGGTTGTCGACTGTTGAAGAAATTTTGAAATTCAAGGAGGTGCCTGAGAATCGTAGAGTCCAATTGGTTACTACAAGAGTAAGGGGAAGAGCTATGGCTTGGTGGCAACAAACTAAACTAACTCGGGAGAGAATGGGAAAATCAAAAGTTGTCACTTAGGAGAAGATGAGAAAGATGATGAAAGCGACTTTCTTGCCGTACAATTATCAATCTCTTATGTATCAACGCTTGTAGAATTTGAGACAAGGGACGAAGACAGTGAATGACTATGCAGATGAATTCTATCAATTGATTGCAAGGAATGATATTATGGAAACTGAGGAACAGCTAACAGCTAGATATATTAGAGGATTACGAATGCAAATTCAAGACATGGTTAATATGTTTAATCCAATGTTTGTTGCCGAAGCACATCAGAAAGCTCTAGCTTGGGAGAAACAAGGGAGACGAGGAAGTGGTGTGTTTACAGGTTCTAACAACCAGAATAAGGGTGCTAGTAGTAGTGCTAATATGTCACAGGCAGTCAATAAACCAATTGTCAATGAAGCCGCTAAAGCAAATGTCAATAACAGTATCAAGTGCTATAATTGTTAGTAGTTTGGCCATAAAAGTAATGAATGTACAAAGCCAAAGAAGAGAGAATTAGTTGCAGAGGAATGTGAGTATGAGGATGTGGAAGCTGAAATCGATTATTCTCAACCATCGAAGTTTGATGAAGATGAAGAAGTTGTGTCAGGAGACGAAGGGTGTAATTTGATGATAAGGAGGTCCTGTTTAGTGCCAAAGCATGAGAATGATTCTAGTTGGCTGAGAAGCAATACCTTTCAGTCTGAATGTACTATCTTGGGAAATGTTTGTAGATTTGTTATTGATGCGGGAAGCTGCGATAACAATATTTCTGAAGAAGTCGTCACGGAGTTTAGGGTTGAAGACTGAAAAACACACTAGAACTTATAAACTGGCATGGCTAAAGAAAGATGGAGAAGTGACAGTGGGAAGACGAGAATTTGTTACATTTTATATTGGGAAGAAGTACAAAGATGATATATGGTGTGATGTTGTCGATATGGATGTGTGTCATCTACTATTGGGAAGACCATGGCAATATGATAGAGCTGTAAAGCATAATGGTCGCACCAACAGCTATAGTATCATGTTCGAAGGGACCCAAATTACTTTAGTTCCTAAGAAGCGTGAACAAAGTGAAAGCAAGTCAGAGAAGAAAGTGGAATCAACTAGTCTATTATCTACGAGAGAATTTTTAAAGAACTGAAAGATAGTACTGAATTGTTTATGTTGATTGGGTATGAAACAAGTGAAGTTCTTGAAATTCCTACAGAGGTTAGACTGGTGTTAAATGAATTTGAAGATGTCTTTCCTATGGAATTACCTAAGGAATTACCGCCACTGAGGAATATACAACATCAAATTGATCTAGTGCCAGGTGTTGTTTTACTGCATAGGCCACATTATCGTATGAGTGCAAAAGAGCATGAAGAGTTGAGGAGATACGTTGAGGAGTTGCTTGAGCAAGGGCGTGTTCGAGAGAGTCTTAGTCCTTGTGCTGTACCAGCTCTGTTGGTACCGAAGAAAGATGGTTCATGGAGAATGTGTACAGATAGCAGGGCACTCAACAAAATAACTGTCAGATACAGTTTTCCTATGCCAAGACTTGATGATCTATTGGATCAAATCAGTGGGTCTGTAATATTTTCTAAGGTCGATCTGAAGAGTGGTTATCATCAGATTCGCATAAGACCAGGTGATGAATGGAAGACAACATTCAAGACTCGGGAAGGATTATATGAATGGCTAGTCATGCCATTTGGTCTATCTAATGCACCAAGTACATTTATGAGGGCGATGAATCAAATTTTCAGACCTTACATCGGGAAGTTTGTGGTAGTCTACTTTGATGATATCTTGATATATAGTGCTATCACAGAGGAACACATTCAGCATTTGCGACAGGTGTTAACTATTCTTCGTCAAGAACAGTTCTACGCAGCGACGTAGAAATGTGTGTTCATGACGCCAAATGTTTTATTTCTGGGTTATGTCGTGTCTAAGGAAGGGATACAAGTGGACCAGAGTAAAGCAGCCGCAATCAGAAATTGGCCACAACCCAAAACTATAATAGAAGTCAGAAGTTTCCATGGGTTAGCTTCATTTTATCGAAGATTTATACCGCACTTTAGTAGTGCAATGGCTCATGTTACTGATTGTATGAAAGGAAAGCAATTTTCATGGAAGAAAGAGGCAGGATCTGCTTTTGAGCAAATCAAGGAACTTTTAACCTCAGCACCGATTCTAGTGTTGCCCGATTTTCAGTTACTATTTGAGTTACATACGGATGCATCCAAAGTTGGAATTGGAGGAGGGTTGAGTCAGAAGGGTCGTCCAATCGCCTATTTTAGTGAAAAACTTTCTAGAGCAAAGATGAGATACAATACTTATGATGTGGAGTTTTATGCTATTGTGCAGGCTGTGAAGCATTGGAGACATTACTTGTTACAAAAAGAATTTGTTTTGTATACGGACCATGAAGCGTTGAAGCATTTACAAGGGCAGAATAAAATTGCAGCTAGGCATGCATCGTGGATAGCTTATTTGCAACAATTTACATTCGTCGTAAAGCACAAGTTTGGAGTAACTAATCGTGTCGCCGATGCATTGTGTTGGAGGGAGAATTTACTGACAACCATGCGAGCAGAGGTGGTGGGTTTTGACTTACTTCCAGATCTTCTCACTTCAGATTCATATTTTTCCGAAATCCTAGACAAAGTCAAATAGGGAAGCATGGATGGATATATGTTGGTTGAAGGTTTTCTGTTCAAAGGAAATCAATTGTGTATTCCAGATTGCAGTCTACGAATGAAAATCATCAAAGAATTACATGAAGAAGGACACGTGGGTCACGACCACACTATGCAGTTGATCTCAAAGTCTTATTTTTGGCTGTCAGTGAGGAAGGAAGTTGAAAGGTTCGTTCAGAGGTGCCATATTTATCAAGTTTCAAATGGAATCGCAACAAATGCAGGTTTATATATGTCGTTGCCTATACCTACTAAACCATGGGTGGGTGTTAATATGGACTTTGTATTGGGTTTGCCGAGGACGCAACGTGGCAATGATTCTATATACGTAGTGGTTGACCCGTTCTCAAAAATGGTACAATTTATCGCATGCAAGAAGACGGAAGATGCAGTTAATGTCGCACTGTTATACTTCAGAGAGATCTATCGTCTTCATGGGTTGCCTGAATCTATTGTATCGGATAGAGACACTCGTTTTCTGAGTCATTTTTGGATGAGTCTATGGAGAATGGTCGGGACAAAGCTGAAATTTAGTAGTGCTTATCATCCACAGACGGATGGACAGACGGAAGTTGTGAATAGATCCCTAGGTAATCTACTGAGATGCCTCGTGAATGACAATTTGAAGAGTTGGGAATCCAAGCTATGTCAAGCTGAGTTTGCACATAACCATGCAGTTAATTGTAGCACTATTTGCAGTCCATTCCAGGTCGTTTACTCAACAATTCCTAAGGGACCATTGGATTTATCTATAGTACCACAACAGAAAGGAGTGATCAAACGAGCTAGTGATTTTGTGAATAAATTGCAAGAGTGCCACAAGGTTGTGCAGGAACGATTGCTTAAGGCAAATGAGAAATATAAGCAAGCCGCAGAATTAAACGACGAAACGTTGAATTCAAAGAAGGAGATTTTGTATATGCAGTATTGACTAAGGATCAATTTCCTGTTGGTACTTACAACAAACAAGCTGCTAGAAAGATTGGTCCTTTGGAAGTTGTGAAAAAGATTAATGAGTGTAATGACCCGCAAATCCGTACCCCTTGAGTCAATACTATTCTACAACAATCAACTCAGGTTGTACAGAAATACGAACCATTTGTGTTAAAGAAGAAGAGGTAGAAGAAGAGAAAACAAAATCAACATCAGAATCTAACCATCGTAGCGGAATAAAATATAATAAATAGTAAATAATCTTTACTCAAAATCAAATATATCGGTTTACATATATTACATCATCAGAGTACATCAGTCACAGCTCACATCAATAACATACAATGGGTACACAACAAATCAACACAGCGGAAATATATATATATATATATACAAGTACGAGAATACGTATCGTCATCCAGCTCGTCTCCTGAGCTCCATAGCATCATATCCTGTATTCTATAATACTCGGTCTGACCCGAGCATTACAGTTAAATAACACCCGAGTCAGTCTGGATTACCAGCGTGAGAAAACCACACCCAATTGATTATTAAAGTTTCAAAAATACTTTGAAAACAAAAGCATCTCGTAAGACCACGTCACAAATAAACATGTCGGGTTTTTACCTTACGATAGCTAAAACAATTTTTATAGAAATCCTCTGATATTATAATAGGGTCTATATACAAATACTTATAAAATAGCCGAAATTGTTACATCTATTAAATTACAGCTACTAGCCACAAAAGTGGGTAATACAAACAAAACTCGTACAAGTCTCGTAGGGAGAATGGATTTCCAACTAATGACTAAGCACTAGGGTACCACCTGTCATAGTACGGGGCCAAGATCACCGTACCGAGGATTACACCCTTCACCCCCTGCAACACAAGGCCGGAACCCTTCCTTACTGAATAGTCCCGAACAAGATAAACCCCGTGGTTGGCGCGACCAACCACCCACTAAGACCGAAATATATAAAAAGGGACATCTAGACAGGGGAAATATCTTGTCCTGCTTGGGCATGACCCACCTAACCTTGCTGCATATCCCCTGATTTTCAGTCATTCCCATTTGATGAGGTTTGAGGCTAAGCGTTACCTTTAAGAACGTTTCACTTAGAATGCCCATCGTCCACCTGACGATGTTTCGCAAGCATTCATCCATACAGGTCCGTCCCGGGTTCGAACGGAACCGAAGGCACTATTCCTACTACATCCATTTTGAAAATATCCTCAAGATTAGTAGCGACTAGCCCTTGCACTCCAATGCTCCATCTTCGAATCCAAAATCGTTTTCACGAATCGTACAAACCGGATCGAAGTGGTTTTGGAGAAATAAATCTCGATCCCGGTCTCTTCGAAACGATCAACGCAGTTGGCCAATATTGATAGTCGGTTATTTAACTATCAATTTACATTCACAAACATCCATCAAACAATAAATAATTTCCCAAATTATTTATTAACCTCAAAATATCTTCACAAGGTATATTTCTATTTTCAATCCTTTGAAAACAGTTTCAAAACCACCTTTCTTTCCCAAAATAAACTTTCCCAAATATTTTCTATCTCCTCTGGAATCACCAAGCACAAAACTAGATTTTTTTTTTAAATAATTTAAGAACACTTTACTTTGAAAATATACTTTAAAACATTTAAATTAAAAACTACTTCAATAATTTGTTAAAAATACATACTATATGAGTATTTGAAAATAAAGTTACTTTATAAATATAAAACCAGATTTTCACTTTTGAAAACAAAATACCAAGTCACTTTTTAAGTAATTACTACTATAATAGGTTGAAAGAAATACTTACTTTAGAATTTAAATATTTAGAAGTAATAAATTTCTAAAACTTGCTTTTTACAACAACTTTAAAACCTTTAACTTTATTTAAGAATTTACTTTAAAAATGTACTTGGTTATCCAGAGAAAAATCCCAACTTCAATCACTTAAATCAATTTTCCCACATTGATTTCCAATTTATTCCCTTTTTATTCAGAATCCATTGATTTCAGATCTCATTCCTTGATTATGATTTTAAAACACCCTAACTAAAAATTCCAATTTTTAGATTTCCCAATTACTTCTTTATTCTTTTAAATAAATTTAAACTTTAAATTTTAAAATAATTCTTTATTTCTTTAATTGATATAACTTAAGTTTACAATTAATCAATTTCATTTTAATTCAAAATTCCATTTCTCTT
Organism: Allium cepa; assembly: GCA_030765085.1. NCBI lineage: Eukaryota > Viridiplantae > Streptophyta > Magnoliopsida > Asparagales > Amaryllidaceae > Allium > Allium cepa. The sequence goes on from CM060929.1 coordinate 35,541,215, forward strand.
CATACTCGAAGTTATTTATTTTTATTTTCATATTACTTCTATTTCTTTTCAATTCATTCTTAATTTATTCAAACTTTCTATATTTATTTTGCTTACAAATTTACTTCCTTTTTAATTTCTTTCAACAATCCAATTCATATATTTTGGTAATTCATTATACCCAAATATCCAATCAAACCATAACATTCAATATTCCAATATAACTCATCATAGGATATCAAATAATCACAACAGAGAATATTGAATAATTTAAATAAATGTGAGGGGTCCAGTTGGATCCCTCCAACCTGTTTTTTTCCTGCATCCACAAATGTTAGCACAATAAAATATGCCAATTCCAAAATATCATACTATATCACATCAACCAATTCAGCCATTCAAACAATTATTTAAATTTAATCATTTAAATTTAAATTTAACTAAGTGAGATTAAATCACCTTTAATTTTATTTGCAATCCAATCCAAACGGCTTTATTTCTTCTGGATATTGACCTTGTAAAAACAATCCACAATTTATTACTATTTGAATAAATCAAATAATTGATCACCGTCTACTTATTAAATTTTAACTTATTCTTTGATTTAAAATTTTCAACCTAATAGTTTCCTTGAAAAATTATTTTTAGCAACCCAAAAATTAAATAAATGAATTAAAACTGTTTAATTATCAAACTCATTCCTTTATAAAAATTCATTTATACATATTTAAAAATCTAACTTTATATAAACCTCTAATCATTTCAAAATTTATATATTTATTATATTTATATATATTTTAAAAGTCTGCAGTAAGTAACATGTATATGTATATTTATAAATTGAAGAAAATAAATCGTTTATGAACTTACTGTCATTATTATTATTTTCTTCTTCTAGCCTATATATGCCTATACACATATATATATAGAATTCATACTAAGATATGTACAAACTTACCGTAAATTTATTTTCTTTTCTGCTGTTAATCTAACTTCTCTTTTATCTTATTATTATTTTTTCTCTGTGCAAATATAAATATTTATTATTATCTTTTCCTTTTATTAAGTTTTATTGGCATATATATATATATATATATATATATATATATATATATATATAAATTTATTTAATTAAAACTAAAATTAAATTGTACCTCACAGCACACTGCCGACGCCTCATGAAATTTGAAACGAAACCCTAGATCTGCAACCGCACTACATTGCCTTGGCCACCATCGTGAAATATCTCCAAACGCACACGCGCCTCCGTGACGACGTGATTTCTTTGACGATCTCGACGAACCCTCTGGCGCCGCCGTAATTGAGTTCGATCAGAAGAAAAAAAATCGCGACATCACTGATTCGCATGCGACTTCAAACCCCCAATTCGTTTCGAGGACCCGAGCTTCCCCAATTGTTAAGTCGATTGACGAGTAGGAGGAGTGATTTCGATTCGGTCCTCTCTTCTCCCCCCCCCCCTTTTTTTTTAACGAAGAGTTTCGACTCTGAACAAGAAGAAGGCTTGCGAACGAATTTTGAAAGAAAATGAATTCGGCCGGCTTAATTAAATCTAGGCGGCCATTATTATTATTTTGTTTTTTTTTTCACAAGAGGAACGAAAATATTTTGAAGATAGAAAGGTGAAGAATATAAGGTGAGAAACTGGCGTACAGGAGAAGGTTGGAAAAGGAAATTGACAGGTGAAATGACGAGAGATATTTTAAATTAAAACGATAAATTATTCACTAAGCGTTTTAATCTCGTACGGTCATACGGTATTTCCGAAAGCCACGAAATATGAAATCCGGTAATAATTCAATATTACGGACCCAATGGAACTGGTTTCATCGAATTCCGAGTCTGCGCCTTGGAGGGCTATGTTTAAATTCAATTTAAACGATTAAAATTCAAAACTGACCAATTCGGCGCTAGATTCAATTTTAACACTCTTATTATACTCGGTGTTGTCAATATAAATTTTATAAGCCTTCAAATTATTTTTAACATGCTTAAAATCTCAGGTTTTCATATCTTATTCAATTCAAAATATTTAATTCCACGATTTAATTGTCAAATAAATTGTGATATCCGTAATTCTAGTTAAAATTACTCTATTGAATATTTAAAATTGATTTAATATTCCGATTTAAATTGCTTAAGAATTTCGGGTCGTCACATTCCTCTCCGCTTAAAAGAATTTCGTCCCCGAAATTACTAGTTAGGAAGAATGGTTCAATACCCGTTACTTTTCCTCAAAACCCAACAATTCAATATCCAACCAACTATCTTCTATAAAAGACTATTATCATTCTTATTAACTTTCCAATCCTTTCCCTAGTTTGCAAACCATCCTATTCGCTCAATCATTCAAGTTTTATTCTTAAAACAAGTTTTGAATTATCAAAATTTCTCAAAATTTTTCTAACTCTCTAATTTTCGAAAAATTTCGCCAGCGTCTCCTTTGCGCGGCTGACTCGGTACAACTACAAAATGGCTCTACGGCCTCCCAAATCCAAAAAGAAAACAAAACGCCAAGTGGCTCAATCCAAATCCAAGTCCCAATCAAATTTCATACCAAATTTAAATACATACCTTTTTGTCGAGCATTTCAAATTTATCTTCTTGAAATCAAAAACCAATTCTCTTTTCACTTTCTATTACCTGCATAATCTGACTAAGCAGTAATATCCAATCACAACATTTCAAAACATTTTATTGACTTCCTTATCAATATCAATATCTATTTATCCAAATATTAACTTGGAATATATTTATATTATCAATTTCCAATTAAGAATTCACTATTCCTTTCTTAAGTTTAGTATAAGTATTTAATATGCTTTTTATATTCATTATCACCTTACAACTTCAGTTTATATCATTTCTATTCAAATTAATTCTTTCATTTTCATATGAATTCAATTTATTCTAACTTGAAAATTTTGAATTTTATTTTTCATTTATTACTAATTCATGTCATTACTTTAGTTAGTTTCATTTACTAATTAATTTCAATTTCTAGTTTGAAATCGTTTTGCTGTTAACTAAATTTTCCAAAAATCTTCAAAAAATTTCTAACTCCCAAAATTTTCGAAAATTTTTGGCAGAGTTCCCTTTGTACGGAGGAGCTTTTGCAATTTGACAAAAGAGATAAATATGTATACATCGACCCACACGGTCGGAAAAACCAAAAACAGTTCATATTTCCTATTTTTATTGCGTATGCGTACCTTATTTAACATTTTAAGCAAGCGGCTTATTATTTTTAGCAAATAGCACATCCAAATCCAGCCACACGGCTTCCAGGTACCTGTACTTACTCAATTTAAACATGTAAGTGCCAGATATATGCAATTTAACTATATTTCACTTATTTACAATAGTTAAAATATATGAATTCTAAAAGAAACTCATACCAAACCTTTTCCGTAAGCAATTTATATAGTTTCCATGCCAACTCAACTGTTTCAATTTATTTATAACCATTTTCATTTAATTCGAATGGTTTTCGATCCATTCGTATACCACTTCATCAATTTGAATGGTTTAGAACTCAATTGCTTACTTTTAATTTATTCTTAAGCAGATTGAACTCATATTTAATTCAATTGCTTTCGAAATCAATTTATTTTACTTCTATCAACTCATAAAATTTTAATTACTTCCATTAGCATCCAATGGTATTTATTCTATGCAATTTGACGAGATCCATGTGAATAAATAAGTACTTATGTTTATACCAATTTAATTTGATTTCAACTCAATTTATACTTGATTCTATTCCATTTTTAATTTATTCACAATCCGTATATTCTCAGTTTCATTGCATTTCAATTTTATTAACCAAAATTAGTTCATTCTAAACTATTAACAAATTAGGTACATCTCCATTACCGATTAAATTTTCCTTCTTATTTTAATTCATTCACATCCATTCATTTACATTTAAAACCATTCCGTAATTGTTTTATTCCAAACTATTTTATTTAGCTCGAAAACAATCCAGGTTATTATAAAATTTAACTTTCCAGATTCAACTCATTCCATTTATTGCCTGGCTATTTTCCAGGTTATCTTCACTTATTTGGATTTTATTTGCACATTCAAACCATTGCTATTTTAATCCATTTACATTTTATTTGATACATTCCCAATTATATTTAATTTGTTAACACTTCAAGTTAAATTTTAAATTTATATCTCAAGTTTTGAATCCACTATTCATTTTCAAATTTCCATTCACTTTTAAATTACCATCCAATTTTATTAACTTACATTGCAATTTCATTCACAAATCAATTAATTAAGTTCAAGGCCACTTTTAATTATATTTTCTTCATCGACAATGTAAGTCAAATTTAATTATAACTTAAGTTTTATTTTCAAACCTCATCATAAACTCACAATTCAATTTCATTAACTAATTTACTAACAAATTTGTTCTTCCTTTATTTATAATCCAATACTTGAATTTTAACTCCAAATATCACTCCATTAAATTTTCTTAGTTCAATTTAGCTTATAATTTAAGCTTTGATTTTCATTTTATTCTCCAATTCATCAATAATATTTATTTTGGAGTTTTGTGTGTCACTTTCAAATTTAATAAGTCACAACTTATTATTTACTTAATTCCATTCATCATAAGCTTGAATATATTCTTCTTTTATTTTTAACTCAAGCCTGCTATTTATTTATAGCCCATGCATATTATTATTTTTATGGGTTTTTTTATTCCTTTACAAGTTATTCTAATTTATTTACTTCAATTCAATCCTTACCCAATTTAATTTCCATTTATTCAGGTAAGAATCTAATTCCATTCTATATCTTAATTGAATTCCTATTCCAATTCAATTTAATTTTAACTCAGATTTATTTAATCCAATTCGATTTCAACTTAATTGGAATACAATGGATATTATTTTCAACTTATTCAATCAATCTCAATCCAATCAAATCTTTATTTCCAAATCCAAGTTAATTCCATTTTTAATTTTTTTCTTTTAAATTTAAATTCCAACATTTAAAGCTTATTTATCCTTCCTGATTTAAAAGAATATCCTAACTTATAAGCTTATAACCCATCTTATCAGGATTTTTAAAATACCGGCTTTTGGTTTCAAAACATTTTGAAATCTCCAACATCTCAAATCACACTTCTCAAAATTTAAACCAATCCTGGTTTTATTCCCAGCAAGTTTCCTTAGAAATTTTCAAAAACAACTAGCTTTTCCTGAACAAAACAATTTGGCAGCAATCCATCACTTCGAAATTCGAAAATGAATACTGATGATGCGGCCGTCATCATCAGAATTATTTTCCAATAATCTAGGTGATTTCAATGCTATATCACTTTCAAAATCCATTTCAAACAAATTTCCTTTCAGAAATACCTACAAACGATGATGCCATCATTTATCTTTAAAAAAAACACTTCCAAATCCCCGGGATTTAAATTTCCAAATCTTGCTTAAATATGTTTTAACTATATTTCTTTTGTACAGTTTATGCTTATACAAATTCTCATTTGATTACATTTCAATTTTATAATTACATTTATAATTCATATTTATACATTTCATTTTATAATGAATTTATCCCTTAAATTTTTAATTATATTTCAATTTCTAGTTAAATTTTCACTTAATAATGATAATATTTCAATATTATCATCCCTAATATTCAATTAACATCCAACCAACCATATCGTAGTTAAATAGTTTTCAAAAACTTTCTTTATATCAAAATATGTTTTTGGGTAAAATTATTTCATTTACCCATTTTTAAAACAATACCGTGTCGATTGTTCTATTCAACTGTTTAGAAACCCCTTCAATACAGTTGCGCAGACTGTGTCGACGAAGGTTCATATGCCACTCAATAAACCAATCAACACAATATTAAAACAATTTTTATTCACTAACAAATACACACTCATATCTATTAATACGCTCAAACTCATTATAGAGTACTACAGACTCTAATTTAAATGAGTAATTCCCACCAGAGCCAAGGTTATCACCAACCTAAGCTCTTATACCAACTGCAACGACCCGCAAATCCGTACCCCTTGAGTCAATACTATTCTACAACAATCAACTCAGGTTGTACAGAAATACGAACCATTTGGGTTAAAGAAGAAGAGGTAGAAGAAGAGAAAACAAAATCAACATCAGAATCTAACCATCGCAGCGGAATAAAATATAATAAATAGTAAATAATCTTTACTCAAAATCAAATATATCGGTTTACATATATTACATCATCAGAGTACATCAGTCACAGCTCACGTACATAACATACAATGGGTACACAAAAACTCAACACAGCGGAAATATATATATATATATACATACATGTACGAGAATACGTATCGTCATCCAGCTCGTCTCCTGAGCTCCATAGCATCATATCCTGTATTCTATAATACTCGGTCTGACCCGAGCATTACAGTTAAATAACATCCGAGTCAGTCTGGATTACCAGCGTGAGATAACCACACCCAATTGATTATTAAAGTTTCAAAAATCCTTTGAAAACAAAAGCATCTCGTAAGACCACGCCACAAATAAACATGTCGGGTTTTTACCTTACCATAGCTAAAACAATTTTTATAGAAATCCTCTGATATTATAATAGGGTCTATATACAAATACTTATAAAATAGCCGAAATTGTTACATCTATTAAATTCCTGTTACTAGCCACAAAAGTGGGTAATACAAACAAAACTCGTACAAGGCTCGTAGGGAGAATGGATTTCCAACTAATGACTAGGCACTAGGGTACCACCTGTCATAGTACGGGGCCAAGATCACCGTACCGAGGATTACTCCCTTCATCCCCTGCAACACAAGGCTGGAACCATTCCTTACTGAACAGTCCCGAACAAGATAAACCCCGTGGTTGGCGCGACCAACCACCCACTAAGACCGAAATATATAAAAAGGGACATCTAGACAGGGGAAATATCTTGTCCTGCTTGGGCATGACCCACCTAACCTTGCTGCATATCCCCTGATTTTTAGTCATTCCCATTTGATGAGGCTTGAGGCTAAGCGTTACCTTTAAGAACGTTACACTTAGAATGCCCATCGTCCACCTGACGATGTTTCGCAAGCATTCATCCATACAGGTCCGTCCCGGGTTCGAACGGAACCGAAGGCACTATTCCTACTACATCCATTTTGGAAATATCCTCAGGATTAGTAGCGACTAGCCCTTGCACTCCAATGCTCCATCTTCGAATCCAAAATCGTTTTCACGAATCGTACGAACCGGATCGAAGTGGTTTTCGAGAAATAAATCTCGATCCCGGTCTCTTCGAAACGATCAACGCAGTTGGCCAATATTGATAGTCGGTTATTTAACTATCAATTTACATTCAAAAACATCCATCAAACAATAAATAATTTCCCAAATTATTTATTAACCTCAAATATCTTCACAAGATATATTTCTATTTTCAATCCTTTGAAAACTGTCTCAAAACCATCTTTCTTTCCCAAAATAAACTTTCCCAAATATTTTCTATCTCCTCTGGAATCACCAAGCACAAAACTAGATTTTTTTTTAAATAATTTAAGAACACTTTACTTCGAAAATATACTTTAAAACATTTAAATTAAAAACTACTTCAATAATTTGTTAAAAATACATACTATATGAGTATTTGAAAATAAAGTTACTTTATAAATATAAAACCAAATATTCACTTTTGAAAACAAAATACCAAGTCACTTTTTAAGTATTTACTACTATAATAGGTTGAAAGAAATACTTACTTTAGAATTTAAATATTTAGAAGTAATAAATTTCCAAAACTTGCTTTTTACAACAACTTTAAAACCTTTAACTTTGTTTAAGAATTTACTTTAAAAATGTACTTGGTTATCCAGAGAAAAATCCCAACTTCAATCACTTAAATCGATTTTCCCATATTGATTTCCAATTTATTCCCCTTTTATTCAGAATCCATTGATTTCAGATCTCATTCCTTGATTATGATTTTAAAACATCCTAACTAAAAATTTCAATTTTTAGATTTCCCAATTACTTCTTTATTCTTTTAAATAAATTTAAACTTTAAATTTTAAAATAATTCTTTATTTCTTTAATTAATATAACTTAAGTTTACAATTAATCAATTTCATTTTAATTCAAAATTCAATTTCGCTTCATACTCGAAGTTATTTATTTTTATTTTCATATTACTTCTATTTCTTTTCAATTCATTCTCAATTTATTCAAACTTTCTATATTTATTTCGCTTACAAATTTACTTCCTTTTTAATTTCTTTCAACAATCCAATTCATATATTTTGGTAATTCATTATACCCAAATATCCAATCAAACCATAACATTCAATATTCCAATATAACTCATCATAGGATATCAAATATGTAACGTTTCGGGTTTTGTCGCTCGAAAATCGACATCCACACTTCAAATCGTACTCGAATGCCATAGATTCGACCGTTCAAATCCGATTCGCCAGAGCTTATAACAACATTAAGTATAACAACACAGCGGAATAAAAAGAATAATACACTGATATACAATATCTGATACAACAGAACGATACAATGAATATCAATATACATCAGACATATGATACAATAAATAGTAGCAGAAAAGAAAAATAGACACTAGCAGCGGAACAAATAACTCTAAGATAATTTTCAAGGAAGAACTCCAAATCTGTAACTCCATCTCCAAAGCTCCAATCCAGCAATAGCTTGAACACCCAAAGATAAGCAAGTGCAGTCTGATCCAAAGACTGAACTATCTCCAGATAACCTACTAATCTGACTATCTAAAAAACCCAACTCTAGACTGCTCGTGTAGGAAATTTTGAGCACCCAGAGTTTAGGAAAGAAACAATAAACTGCTTTTACGGCCACCCTTTCGAATGTCACGGCTTCGCCTAACCAACCCCGTAAAGAGGACGTGTGGGGGTAAGAGTCTCCCGTTCGCCACCAAACCGCGAAGCGAGAACCCCCCATCACATATCACCTAGCATAAGCAAGACTAGTGTAAGCAACAAAAACAGTTTATCTTTTAAAACATACAACAAAAGATTTTCAAAGTCAATTCGCAATGCTTTTTAAAAATGAGACTACCATAAGGCCTCCCGCACACACACACAATGCAAACGCAGAATCGGAGGAGATTTCTCCTTATGATAGTCAAAGATGCTTGATACGCATTAAAAAGAAACATTTGATATTATTACTAGTGCGTAGTGTAGTAAAAATTCATTTCGAAAGTAAAGATATAAATCTTAGCCAACATAGACATTTCGAACTATGCCTACTATAGCTATCATCCAAATAGTGGGGCGCCACCATAAGTGAATGATAGGTTCTACAACTAATACCGTACAAGAATCGTATTGTTTCTTTGGATTTCCAACGAATGGCCAGGCCAAGGAACTTCCCATTGCCACATGAGAACGTCTCTAGAAGGACGTCCCCGAGAACCAAACCGGATCTCTGCCAACACAAGGCCGGGTTACCCCTAACTGGGTAACTACTGACACGAGTATGCCACCTCCCGGTCGTAACCAACCTTTAACCGGGGCCCCAGCAACAAATCACAAAGTAATATATATATATATACATATATATATCTATGATATCAACATAAGTTAAGTATCTGGGCTCCATACCGTGATACCACTTCTATCCAGAAGGAAATGCACATACCCTAAGGGGTGCTACCCCCAATAACCTTGCTGCATCTTTCCTGTTTCGACCATTCCGAGGTGTGAGGCTCGACGAAGTCTCGTCCACACAGCCACGCTTTATACAAAAGCTGTGCTTTGGGTCAACAAATGATCATAGAAATGATCACAAAGATAAACGATCAAACAAATGATCCTATCACAAATGATCAACACAATGATCATTTCACAGCAACACTCAGCATGTCACATTACCAAATTGAGAATATATCGCTGATAACCTTCAACTACATAACCTTTGAGCTCGTACGTCACAGAGAAGGGTGTTAAGCTAAGAGAATAAATTCTCCGCCACCAACAGAAATATATTTGAAAGAAGTCAGTTTTATATCTCAATTTGTAATGTCAGACATACAATCCATACAAGTCTGTTCCGGGCTCGAACAGAACCGAAGGCACTTACAAAGAAGTCCTTGCAATCCGGATATTCACAATCCCGATCGGATTGCCCATCACTTAGGGAGTCTCTATACCGGCGCGACTCGGTGTAGAAACAATCGATAGGTCATCCTATCGCTTTCGCAAATACCCCGTCTTCATCACCGGTCTTCAGATGCTATCCATAACGTCAAATCACATATTCAGAATGGGTTATACGACACAAAGGTCCTTTCCCGGCTAAACCGAATAGTGAGCACGATATTTCAAAAACAAATGGATAATGGTATTTCAATTAAGTCACAACTTATTACCCAAAACTTTTCTTCAAATGGCTTAACAAATTACCATTTTCAATCTTTAAACAAAAAGATTCATTTTTACAACCTTTAACGGTTTAAACAATTTTCACATTTTAATCTTTTGAACAAAAGATTCATTCACAGATTTTCCAAATCAATTTTCATTTCAATTTGATTAACTCGTTAAATCTTTAAATCAAAGATTTAACTTATAGCCTTCAAAACAATTTCATTTCAATTTGATTTAAACAAATCATCAATTTAAATCTGTTAAAAATAAATAGATTTAATTCATAGCTTTCAAAAAGAATTCATTCATAACTTAGGAAAATCATTTCCCTATTCAATCTTGAAATTCCCCTAATTAACTAGAATCTCATTTCTTATCTAAAAGTGTTTATCATTTGAAAACAACAGTTTTCATTTTGGAAATCTGATTCATTTATACGAGTTGAAATCCTTGGGTTAAATTCAAATTCCCAAAACCATACCTTTAAAATGGTTTAAATTCATACAACATGTTTATAATATCTTTAACCATAATTTCCAATCATCGAATATAATTCCAAATATCGAATTCAAACTCAAATTGAATTATTTAAATTGGAGATTTTACCGAGTTATTCAAAATAGCTTTTATCTGTGAAAACCTTTTTCAAAAGCTTTACCGTTTAACCCAAATCCATTTTCAAAATCAATTTGAAATAAAACTTTAATTTCAAAAACATTAAATTTAAATTATCTGTGACTTAACCGATTTCCTCGTGAAATCCATATTTGTGTGTGTATGGTGTAGTCCAGGGGTTTAACACAAAAGTGCAACATCATTCAATCATCACAGATTAAAAACACATAAATATAATTGATAAGCGATATAAACTATAACGCTTATCGTCCATTCACAGATTCACAGATAATATATAGATGCAAATAAATATACACAGCTCAAAACAAAGCATCACATATCAGGGGTATCAAACAAATAATTATTCAGCCAAGTCCAAATATTCAAAAATGAATTTATTAATCAAATAATTAAATGAAATTGGATGTATCAATTATTAATCTGGGTTAACTATCATAATTTAATTACAAATTATTTGAAATAAATTCTGTTTCACAATTTATTTATTAACCCTTAATTATTAACTATCTTTCTTAATTAATGAATCAATTAATCTTTAATTATTGAATCAAATTTATTTATATATTTTTAATTTACCTTAGTTAATAACCTTTATTCACAATTAAAATTTCTTTAATTGTTTGCTAAAGAAATTCACTCACATTGATAATTGTTGATTTTAAATTGAATGACCATCGAAACATATAAATTAATTCTATTTTTTTTAGTTAATTAAGTACCTAATAATAACTAAATTAATTCTTAATTTATTGACTGATTTATTTTCAAAAAAATTAATTCTCCTAACTTATCTAATCTTATCAAAAATCTTTAATTTACAAATTAATCAACTTAATAAATCTTTAAAATCGTAATTAACTATTCTTTAATTATAAATTAATTAACTTATTAATTTTTATTAATTACAGCTTAATTACTCACTTATTTGATTATTTCTTGATTATAAATTAATAATCTTAATTATTAATTAATAAAACTTAATTACCCATTTATTCATCACTAATTACTTAATAAATCATTAATTACCAATTGATAAATCATTAATTCTCAATTAATCAACCACTATTAATTTATTTATTAACTTCAAGTAGTTAATTGAAAATTCTTAAGTTCAATTTGGTTAAACACAAAATTGATAATATCAATCTTCAATTTCGAATTCATTTAACCTCAAATACTTAGTTAATTATACTTTTAAATAAATTTACATTCTTAATCATCTTTCGATTTAAATTAATTAATTTGTAAAACCTTTCTTAATAAATTTAAAACAAGTTTTTAGCTTGTTTAATTTCCATTACAATTCACTTCCACTTTTGAATTCAACTAATTTGATACACTTCATTTCTTTGAAATTATTAAGCCAAAATGAATTTAAAACTTATGTCATATACAAACTAATTTCCAATTAACACTTGAATTTTATTTACTTTTCTACTTAACCTCAGTTTTTAAAACCTTGTTTTAAAACTTGAATTTGTTCAAAATTTTCAAAAGTAAGAAACAGTTCCAGGAAAACTCTGTAACCACTTCCCCTTTCAACTCAACAACAATGCTCTTCCCAGGAAAATGAATACTCAGGCAACACCATATCCAGGCAACCCAAGCTCGTGCACGTGCACATCGCCGTTGGCCATCTTTCGGCCTCACCGCGACATCAAGCATATCGACCATCCTCCCCCGAGCACGTTCTGATCCCTCGAACTTCACCGTTGCTGTGACGAATCCAAAATCCACGTTAAACCCTAAATTCGATTCATCACAAACATTCTTGCATTGGAAAAAATATGTAGCATTTTTCCTGACATCCACAAGTATCAAGCAAGCTTCTACAAGAATTTCAACTTCTAAATTTAATTGAATCATCAGATATTCTCAAATAAGCAATTTCGGTTCACTTTGAAACCGCACCTTTTATTCTTGCTTAAAAATCATTATTTTCATGTTAAAAATCTTAGCTTTGAGTGTTTAATCAAGATATAAATTTAAATTAACAAATTGGAATATTTGAATTTTAACATATGATTTTCCTTTTACTATAAAAATGCTATTTTCACAATAGTTATATAATATTGTGACTCGAAATTATTTTTAAAATGAAGTTCAGGATGTTGCAAACAACTTCTTTTTAGGAATCAAAGCTAAATTTGGTTTTGAAAGGAAGATAGGATTTTTCTTCCTTCTTCTTCAAGATGTTATTTTCATTCTGTTGATACTACAGAGTCATACCTGTACACAATATACATCTCATCATGCACTCACACAGACAAGCAAGCAAAATCACCCATCATTTCTAACAATACTTTAACCATCAATTAAAAATATCAAGAGATATAGGGGAGTTTGCTCACTGTTGAAATGAAGACAAAGGACAATTTAATTATCACTCTGTACAGAACTTCCAACATTCAAGTATAAACAGAGAATTCATATCAATATAAATACCAACCTACATGTTCACAAACATATATATATATATAACTGATCATTCCTTTCAATTTGGTTTAAAGTAGTGTTACTCACCTGGGTTTGCAATGGACAGAGCCTTTTTTTTTTTTTGAATAAAGACAGTGCTTTCTATGTCTTTAATCTAAAAACTTTGAATCAATGCTTGATATTTGATCTAGTTGCTTAATTGCTTTGCTTAGTCTTTGATTTGAAACTTGTTTTCAATGTTTAAATTTTCTCTGATTTATACTGTCTCTCCAGGTTTGGTTTTGTTTAATTGCTTTTACAGTTTTTTTTTCTGGAATGACTAGAGTAAATATAGATATAATTATATAGAAAAATAACAGTTGTACATGGGGGAAGGCTAGTATCTAGTTAGGCTACTTCTTTTGCAAGCTATTGAATATAGTTACATTTTTTTTTCTTTGCTTGCTTTAATCAAACAAGATTTCGGCTGATAAGATGATGTTGTGTGCTAAAACATCTTGCATTAATTACCTTGATATGCTGCATTAATGACTTTGTACTTTAGGTTTCATATTATATTTTTTCATGTGTGTTGCATTACTTTGTCTCGGTTGAGATGTAATTATGCTGTGCGATATTTTTTTTCTAGCCTACTTTCTTTGACCAGAAAGATTTTTGTTTTTGTTTGAATGTATACATAACTATCTTCTTATGCAAGCCTACATACTTTTGTTTCTTATTTTATTTACACTATATTTATATTTTACTTTACTTATTTTGTAAGTATATTTTGTTTGTTATTTTCTTCTTATATTATCTTTTGCTTTTAATGTTTAAGTGTACCTGGTTTATTTTTGCAAGCTATTACATCTACTTGTTCATTTTTATTTTACACTTATTACTTTGAAATATGGATGAAGTTCTATATTAAACGAGATGTTAGAATTTATCTAATATGTTTTACTTTATATTTTGTAATTTATCTTTTATATAACTATAAACTTATTTGAGATATTTTTATTTTTATTTAAAGACTTCATTATTGAATTTTTCAAATCAATTTATCAATAAATCTCACCATTTTAAGTCAAAATTTCATTTAATTGTCAATTTAAAATAATTTAAAATTCGGGATCGATACAAACTTCCCCCCTTATAAGAAATTTCGTCCTCGAAATTCGTCACAGAGAGATAACGAAGATAGATGAAAGAGAAATATTCTTTCCAGATCGACTAGATATATTTATTGTGCATTTGGCTTACCAAATCAGAATGTCAACAATATGAGAACAAACTTATTTAACACTACTCAGGATACTCGGGTCATAAATTTACGAAATATGCAAGGCACTGGTTAGTTCGAAGGGATAACCAACCATTCGTAATATATATCTGGACCCAAATATAGACAGATATATGGATACAATTTCAAAATGTTGAGTTTAAAAATCAATTTATACCTATCAACCATAGCAACCAAAGCAAACAAAACAACCAATACATCCAAACAAACAATTTTGGTCTATCCGGAGTTTGTGTCCCATACTAATATATCACATCTTCTTCCTGGATCTACCAGGAACCATCAAAGAATTGAAAAAGATGACGAACAAAAAGAGATTGATAGAGAAAAGATTGCTTCCTTGGTTGTTACAGAGTATTGACCATTTATAGTCATATTTCCCTGTCTCATATCTCATCCTCTTCTTGCACTCATATCTACTATCAGTGGATAGTAAGAGAATTTACTGAGGCATACGGACGGATATCTTAGTGATTACTCATTCTAGGGCATACTTCACCCTCTCTCTAATGAGTTACTTAATGTGTTATACTCCTAAGCTAAAGTTTAACCCTCAGCTCTGATACCAAATGTGACGAATCCAAAATCCACGTTAAACCCTAAATTCGATTCATCACAAACATTCTTGCATTGGAAAAAATATGTAGCATTTTTCTTGACATCCACAAGTATCAAGCAAGCTTCTACAAGAATTTCAACTTCTAAATTTAATTGAATCATCAGATATTCTCAAATAAGCAATTTTGGTTCACTTTGAAATCACACCTTTTATTCTTACTTAAAAATCATTATTTTCATGTTAAAAATCTTAGCTTTGAGTGTTTAATCAAGATATAAATTTAAATTAACAAATTAGAATATTTGAATTTTAACATATGATTTTCCTTTTACTATAAAAATGCTATTTTCACAATAGTTATATAATATTGTGACTCGAAATTATTTTTAAAATGAAGTTCAGGATGTTGCAAACAACTTCTTTTTAGGAATCAAAGCTAAATTTTGTTTTGAAAGGAAGATAGGATTTTTCTTCCTTCTTCTTCAAGATGTTATTTTCATTCTGTTGATACTACAGAGTCATACCTGTACACAATATACATCTCATCATGTACTCACACAGACAAGCAAGCAAAATCACCCATCATTTCTAACAATACTTTAAGCATCAATTAAAAATATCAAGAGATATAGGGGAGTTTGCTCACTGTTGAAATGAAGACAAAGGACAATTTAATTATCACTCTGTACAGAACTTCCAACATTCAAATATAAACAGAGAATTCATATCAATATAAATACCAACCTACATGTTCACAAACATATATATATAACTGATCATTCCTTTCAATTTGGTTTAAAGTAGTGTTACTCACCTTGGTTTGCAATGGACAGAGCCTTTTTTTTTTGAATAAAGACAGTGCTTTCTATGTCTTTAATCTAAAAACTTTGAATCAATGCTTCATATTTGATCTAGTTGCTTAATTGCTTTGCTTAGTCTTTGATTTGAAACTTGTTTTCAATGTTTAAATTTTCTCTGATTTATACTGTCTCTCCAGGTTTGGTTTTGTTTAATTGCTTTTACAGTTTTTTTTTTCTGGAATGACTAGAGTAAATATAGATATAATTATATAGAAAAATAACAGTTGTACATGGGGGAAGGCTAGTATCTAGTTAGGCTACTTCTTTTGCAAGCTATTGAATATAGTTACATTTTTTTTCTTTGCTTGCTTTAATCAAACAAGATTTCGGCTGATAAGATGATGTTGTGTGCTAAAACATCTTGCATTAATTACCTTGATATGTTGCATTAATGACTTTGTACTTTAGGTTTCATATTATATTTTTTTCATGTGTCTTGCATTACTTTGTCTCGGCTGAGATGTAATTATGCTGTGCGATATTTTTTTTCTAGCCTACTTTCTTTGACCAGAAAGATTTTTGTTTTTGTTTGAATGTATACATAACTATCTTCTTATGCAAGCCTACATACTTTTGTTTCTTATTTTATTTACACTATATTTATATTTTACTTTACTTATTTTGTAAGTATATTTTGTTTGTTATTTTCTTCTTATATTATCTTTTGCTTTTAATGTTTAAGTGTACCTGGTTTATTTTTGCAAGCTATTACATCTACTTGTTCATTTTTATTTTATACTTATTACTTTGAAATATGGATGAAGTTCTATATTAAACGAGATGTTAAAATTTATCTAATATGTTTTACTTTATATTTTGTAATTTATCTTTTATATAACTATAAACTTATTTGAGATATTTTTATTTTTATTTAAAGACTTCATTGTTGAATTTTTCAAATCAATTTATCAATAAATCTCACCATTTTAAGTCAAAATTTCATTTAATTGTCAATTTAAAATAATTTAAAATTTGGGATCGTTACAGTTGCCTCCAAAATCAAAATCGAGGCAAAATCCCAAACCTGGAAACGAAAGTACCCACCACCATCCAAACCTGGCAGCGCCTCGTTCGCCATGCCCCGACCATTAGCCAGCCTACAACCTCGGCCATCGATTCATCGACACCCCCTCTACCATCCTTTAGAAGCACGTTGAACTCGATCGTACGTCAACGATAAGCGAGTCAAATTCCTCGGCCATGCCAAAATTAGGTTAAAAAAATTTAAATGTTCACCGCCGCCGCCACGTCCATCTTCGCCACCTCCGGCCATTTTTCTAGTCAACCCCGTAGCCTCCTCCATCTCCACAAACAACCCTGACCAACTCGAATCACCCAATCACGAAAAAATGATTTAAAGGCAGATTTCGTTCCACTGTAAATTGCTCAAGATACATACAACTAAAAATCACTAAATTTGTTTTAAAAATCCTAGCTTGGGCTGTCAATTCAGGCTATAAGATTGAATCCATAATTCAAGATATTTAAAATTTCCAAGAACTTAAGTTTTTACTGTAAACATTTGATTTTTCTACTTCATATGCATTTATATTCCACGAAACCATTTTTAGGTTATAACTCATTCTTAAATTCGACTAATTTGTTCTAAAACCCAAGCCTAATATTGATTGGAAAAAAAGAAATTGAAATTTCTTTGTTGTTCTGCATTCTGAAACTAAACAGAGAAGTTATAATATTTCTAATGCCTGCATACATCAAACTTCAGAAATTTGCAAACAGATATCTCAAAAACAATATTGATCATAGCAAAATTACTCAAACTAATTTATATTTCAAAATTTTAAAGTTGGAGTTACTCACTTTTTATGTTGATGAAGACAGAGGAGCAGAGAAAATCTTAGGCTTGGAGTTGCCTTTGATTCAATCTTCTTTCGATTTACTATGATGTTCATTCCAGGTTTTGAATGCTCTAGACTTCAATCTTTGATCAAGTTAGAGCTTGCTATAATTTTCGGTTAAATTATTGTTTGATTTTTTTAAAGATGGTAAGCTTCAGTTTTCTTTTCTTAGTTTTTTTTTAAATGAAACGAAGTGGTGATGAAGAGGATATAAAGAAAGAAGTATATTGGGATTGAAGTATACAGGGTATACAAAACTGGTACATGTGATATCTTTATCTATTTAATAAGCATGACTGAAGTATGTTGCATTAAATGTTGAGATGTATTGCATTTATTGCATTGTACATATATACTTTCCTCTCCATACTCCATTTCAGCTGTACAAAGGATCTTTTTATTTTACTTCGCAAATGTACACATATTTTCTTTTCAAGTCTTATTACTTTGACTTGTTTACTCGGCTGATGATCTTGTCCATGCTTATATACATTTGTTATTTCTCTTTGTTTTGTTTACTTTGCTTATTTATTTGTTTGAATACTTTTATTTGCATTGCCTAGCTTGTTTGTATTTTTATTTGTCTTGCTTAATTTATGCTTTATAATTTGGATGTAGTTCTATATTTAATTTGTTGTTAGAATTTGTTAAATGTGTTTTACTTTTATATTTATTTATTTGTTTAACTCGACATTTATTGTCTTGTATTTCTAGTTTATATTTTAATTGTTATTATTATAATTAGTCTTTGACCCATTTATTTATGATTATATTTTCAAATCCAACATATACATATATATATTCTCATATATACACATATATGCAAATTTTCAAATCAATTTGACTTAATATATTTTCTATTTGAATCGGGGAAACTCGTATCATTTAAAAATCAATTTCACAATTTTTAATTCAAAAATTCATTTAAATTATCAATTTAAATTCATAAAAATCCTGGGTCGTTACAAACTTCCCCCCTTAAAAGAATTTCGTCCTCGAAATTCGCAGGCACGAAAACAACACAAAGATAGACTCAATCTCTACAATTTCTCAAACTTAAGATATGAATTCCAAACTCAAATCGGAATACTTATACTTTAGGGTATATACAACTTGTCCCTCTTCGGACTTCGATCTACCCAAGAAGTTATAACAGAAATCTAAAATTTGGTTTTAAAAGAAATTGCTTTATCGATACAATTCAATTTATCCTTCATATTCTATTAATCAATTTTAACTCAATTTAAAATTTCCAATTGATTTAAACTTTCAATTTCAAATTTCCCATTTATACAGAATTTCCAATTTATTTCAAAATTTCAATTCTAAATTTCAAATTCATTATAGTTTAAAACGAAAAACTGACAAGAAATTGATGAAGATATGAAGTAAGAATTTCCAACAACAATTCGTAGGGCCACCATCGCACTGAAACTTCTTTCTGGAGCTGTCACGAAGCAATCAAAAGAATTTGAAAACGAATCAAAGAAAATTTGATAAGAAAGTCGTTTCCACTGTTGTTACAGAGTATCGACCATTTATAGTCGTATTCCCCTGTCCCCTATCTCGTACTCTTCTTGCACTCATACTCACTATTAGTGGATAGTAAGAGAATTTACTGAGGCGTTCAAACGGATATCTTAAGGATATACTCATTCTAGGGTTTACTTCACCCTATCTCTTATGAGCTACTTAATGTGTTATACTCCTGAGCTAAAGTTTCAACCTTAGCTCTAATACCAAATGTAACGTTTCGGGTTTTGCCGCTCGAAAATCGACATCCATACCTCAAATCGTACTCGAATGCCATAGATTCGACCGTTCAAATCCGATTCGCCAGAGCTTATAACAACATTAAGTATAACAACACGGCGGAATAAAAGAATAATACACTGATATACAATATCTGATACAACAGAACGATACAATGAATGTCAATATACATCAGACATATGATACAACAAATAGCAGCGGAAAAGAAAAATAGACACTAGCAGCGGAACAAATAACTCTAAGATAATTTTGAAGGAAGAACTCCAAATCTGTAACTCCATCTCCAAAGCTCCAATCCAGCAATAGCTTGAACTCCCAAAGATAAGCAAGTGCAGTCTGATCCAAAGACTGAACTATTCCAGATAACCTACTATTCTGACTATCTGAAAAACCCAACTCTAGACTGCTCGTGTAGGAAATTTTGAGCACCCAGAGTTTAGGAAAGAAACAATAAATTTCTTTTACGGCCACCCTTTCGAATGTCACGGCTTCGCCTAACCAAACCCGTAAAGAGGACGTGTGGGGGTAAGAGTCTCCCGTTCGCCACCAAACTGCGAAGCGAGAACCCCCCATCACATATCACCTAGCATAAGCAAGACTGGTGTGAGCAACAAAAACAGTTTATCTTTTAAAACATTCAACAAAAGATTTTCAAAGTCAATTCGCAATGTTTTTTAAAAATGAGACTACCAAGAGGCCTCCCGCACACACACACACAATGCAAACGCAGAATCGGAGGAGATTTCTCCTTATGATAGTCAAAGATGCTTGATACGCATTAAAAATAAACATTTGATATTATTACTAGTGCGTAGTGTAGTAAAAATTCATTTCGAAAGTAAAGATATAAATCTTAGCCAACATAGACATTTCGAACTATGCCTACTATAGCTATCATCCAAACAGTGGGGCGCCACCATAAGTGAATGATAGGTTCTACAACTAATACCGTACAAGATCGTATTGTTTCTTTGGATTTCCAACGAATGGTCAGGCCAAGGAACTTCCCATTGCCACATGAGAACGCCTCTGGAAGGATGTCCCCGAGAACCAAACCGGATCTCTGCCAACACAAGGCCGGGTTACCCCTAACTGGGTAACTACTGACACGAGTATGCCACCTCCCGGTCGTAACCAACCTTTAACCGGGGCCCCAGCAACAAATCACAAAGTAATATATATATATATATATATATATATATATATCTGCGATATCAACATAAGTTTAGTATCTGGGCTCCATACCATGATACCACTTCTATCCAGAAGGAAATGCACATACCCTAAGGGGTGCTACCCCTAATAACCTTGCTGCATCTTTCCTGTTTCGACCATTCCGGGGTGTGAGGCTCGACGAAGTCCCGTCCACAAAGCCACGCTTTATACAAAAGCTGTGCTTTGGGTCAACAAATGATCATAGAAATGATCACAAAGATAAACGATCAAACAAATGATCCTATCACAAATGATCAACACAATGATCATTTCACAGCAACACTCAGCATGTCACATTACCAAATTAGGAATATATCGCTGATAACCTTCAACTACATAACCTCTGAGCTCGTACGTCCCAGAGAAGGGTGTTAAGCTAAGAGAATAAATTCTCTGCCACTAACAGAAATATATTTGAAAGAAGTCAGTTTTATATCTCAATTTGTAATGTCAGACATACAATCCATACAAGTCTGTTCCGGGCTCGAACAGAACCGAAGGCACTTACAAAGAAGTCCTTGCAATCCGGATATTCACAATCCCGATCGGATTTCCCATCACTTAGGAAGTCTCTATACCGGCGCGACTCGGTGCAGAAACAATCGATAGGTCATCCTATCGCTTTCGCAAATACCCGGTCTTCATCACCGGTCTTCAGATGCTATCCATAACGTCAAATCACATATTCATAATGCGTTATACGACACAAAGGTCCTTTCCCGGCTAAACCGAATAGTGAGCACGATATTTCAAAAACAAATGGATAATGGGATTTCAATTAAGTCACAACTTATTACCCAAAACTTTTCTTCAAATGGCTTAACAAATTACCATTTTCAATCTTTAAACAAAAAGATTCATTTTTACAACCTTTAACGGTTTAAACAATTTTCACATTTTAATCTTTTAAACAAAAGATTCATTCACAGATTTTCCAAATCAATTTTCATTTCAATTTGATTAACTCGTTAAATCTTTAAATCGAAGATTTAACTTATAGCCTTCAAAACAATTTCATTTCAGTTTGATTTAAACAAATCATCAATTTAAATCTGTTAAAAATAAACAGATTTAATTCATAGCTTTCAAAAAGAATTCATTCATAACTTAGGAAAATCATTTCTCTATTCAATCTTGAAATTCCCCTAATTAACTGGAATCTCAGTTCTTATCTAAAAGTGTTTATCATTTGAAAAAAAACAGTTTTCATTTTGGAAATCTGATTCATTTATACGAGTTGAAATCCTTGGGTTAAATTCAAATTCCCAAAACCATACCTTTAAAATGGTTTAAATTCATACAACATGTTTATAATATCTTTAACCATAATTTCCAATCATCGAATTCAATTCCAAATATCGAATTCAAATTCAAATTGAATTATTTAAATTGGAGATTTTACCGAGTTATTCAAAATAGCTTTTATCTGTGAAAACCTTTTTCAAAAGCTTTACCGTTTAACCCAAATCCATTTTCAAAATCAATTTGAAATTAAAACTTTAATTTCAAAAACATTAAATTTAAATTATCTGTGACTTAACCGATTTCCTCGTGAAATCCATATTTGTGTGTGTATGGTGTAGTCCAGGGGTTTAACACAAAAGTGCAACATCATTCAATCATCACAGATTAAAAACACATAAATATAATTGATAAGCGATATAAACTATAACGATTATCGTCCATTCACAGATTCACAGATAATATATAGATGCAAATAAATATACACAGCTCAAAACAAAGCATCACATATCAGGGGTATCAAACAAATAATTATTCAGCCAAGTCCAAATATTCACAAATGAATTTATTAATCAAATAATTAATTGAAATCGGATGTATCAATTATTAATCTGGGTTAATTATCATAATTTAATTACAAATTATTGGAAATAAATTCCCTTTCACAATTTATTTGTTAACCCTTAATTATTAACTATCATTCTTAATTAATGAATCAATTAATCTTTAATTATTGAATCAAATTTACTTATATATTTTTAATTTACCTTAGTTAATAACCTTTATTCACAATTAAAATTTCTTTAATTGTTTGCTAAAGAAATTCACTCACATTGATAATTGTTGATTTTAAATTGAATGACCATAGAAACATATAAATTAATTCTAATTTTTTTTAGTTAATTAAGTACCTAATAATAACTAAATTAATTCTTAATTTATTGACTGATTTATTTTTAAAAAAAACAATTCTCCTAACTTATCTAATCTTATCAAAAATCTTTAATTTACAAATTAATCAACTTAATAAATCTTTAAAACCGTAATTAACTATTCTTTAATTATAAATTAATTAACTTATTAATTTTTATTAAATACTGCTTAATTACTCACTTAATTGATTATTTCTTGATTATAAATTAATAATCTTAATTATTAATTAATAAAACTTAATTACCCATTTATTTATCACTAATTACTAAATAAATCATTAATTACCAATTAATAAATCATTAATCCTCAATTAATCAATTAATCAACCACTATTAATTTATTTATTAACTTCAAGTAGTTAATTGAAAATTCTTAAGTTCAATTTGGTTAAACACAAAATTGATAATATAAATCTTTAATTTCGAATTCATTTAACCTCAAATACTTAGTTAATTATACTTTTAAATAAATTTACATTCTTAATCATTTTTCAATTTAAATTAATTAATTTGTAAAATCTTTCTTAATAAATTTAAAACAAGTTTTTAGCTTGTTTAATTTCCATTACAATTCACTACCATTTTTGAATTCAACTAATTTGATACACTTCATTTCTTTGAAATTATTAAGCCAAAATGAATTTAAAACTTATGTCATATATAAACTAATTTCCAATTAACACTTGAATTTTATTTACTTTTCGACTTAACCTCAGTTTTTAAAACCTTGTTTTAAAACTTGAATTTGTTCAAAATTTTCAAAAGCAAGAAACAGTTCCAGGAAAACTCTGTAACCACTTCTCCTTTCAACTCAACAACAATGCTCTTCCCAGGCAAATGAATACTCAGGCAACACCATATCCAGGCAACCCAAGCTCGTGCATGTGCACATCGCCGTTGGCCATCTTCCGGCCTCACCGCGACGTCAAGCATATCGACCATCCTCCCCCGAGCACGTTCTGATCCCTCGAACTTCACCGTTGCCTCCAAAATCGAAATCGAGGCAAAATCCCAAACCTGGAAACGAAAGTACCCACCACCATCCAAACCTGGCAGCGCCTCGTTCGCCATGCCCCGACCATTAGCCAGCCTACAACCTCGGCCATCGATTCGTCGACACCCCCTCTACCATCCTTTAGAAGCACGTTGAACTCGATCGTACGTCAACGATAAGCGAGTCAAATTCCTCAGCCATGCCAAAATTAGGTTAAAAAATTTTAAATGTTCGCCGCTGTAACAACCCGCATATTTATCGAGTTTGTATTTAAATATTTTATTTAAATATTAACTCGTTAATCGGATTTTGGTCCGAAAAGCTACTTTTTGCAAACGGTCAAATTAGGACTCGAGACCACTTCCATTGAGTTCGAAATGTCGTTTACAACTTTTTAAGTATAAACATCGATAGGTTTGGAGTTAGTGAAATTTCACTAACTTTTCCCGCTTTGGACTTTGGGTTAGTTTAGCCTATTAAGCCCAAGTTCCAACCCTCTTCTCCTCACTCTTCATAAATTTCCTAACTAATCAAGCTTTGGCATTAATGGTGGAGGGAATGGGAAATTAAAACTCCAAGCACAAATTCAATTGCAAATCCAACATTCAACTCCAAATTCAAGTAGAAGATATTGGATTTAAGCTTTGGATTGCTTCTCCTTGCTTTCAAGCTTCATCTTCATAAACTTTAGTGCAAAGGTGAGATTTTTATCTCACAAATCTAGTCTATATCAATATTGGACTGTTGGGAATGAATCCCTATCGTGTTTGCATGTATATTTGCATTTGGTTTGGATTGGGTTGGCAAAAACTCTGATTTTTAGCGTTTTGGTGGATTTTCTGCTTCTAGGTCGTTCTGGCCTTATTAGCTCGTATCGGAGTTAGGTCGTAGGTCGCATGGGCCTTAGGTCGTAGGTCGCATGTGAGTTAACCCCTAGGTCGTTCTGGCCTTGTTAGCTCGTATCGGAGTTAGGTCGTAGGTCGCATGGGCCTTAGGTCGTAGGTCGCATGGGCCTTAGGTCGTAGGTCGCATGTGAGTTAACCCCTAGGTCGTTCTGGCCACTTTTCGTGTGTTTGGGTTTAGGTCGTTGGACCTTTAGGTCGTTGACCCCCTTGAGTCGTTAACTAGTTAAGTCGCTCGCTACTTGACTCCATTAGGTCGCTCGTCACTGGATGCAGTTAGGTCGCTCGACTCCCTTACCCACTAGGTCGCGTACTTAGTTAGGTCGCGTGACCCCATAACTGTTAGGTCGTTAGACCGTTAACCCTATAGGTCGCTTGGCCTATTTGTTTAGGTCGTAGGTCGTTGGACCTTACCTCGATAGGTCGTTCCCACTTTTGGACGTGTGCACTCTAGGTCGCTAGGCCGCCTCTCTTTAGGTCGCGTGACCCAATACAGTTAGGTCGTTTGACCTTATGTTCTTTTAGGTCGCGTCTCCTTTAGGTTGCGTCTCCTTTAGGTCGCGCCTCTTTTAGGTCGCGTCTCCTTTAGGCCACGCCTCTTTTAGGTCGTTCGAATGCTAGGTCGCTCGGCCCTTATTCCCTTAGGTCGCTCGGTCTCGTTTATGACCATAGGTCGCTCACCCCCTCTTCGTTAAGTCGCGAGTCATCGTTAGGTCGCGAACACCTTTAGGTCACTCGACCCTATCCCTTTAGGTCGTTAGACCTCATTTTGTCTTCACTAGGTCGTACCGTTTTGGTCGGGGCGCTGCCCCGCACCCCACCGGGGGCGCTGCCCCCTGGACCCCCGCGACCTGACCGGGCAGGTCGAACCCCGTAGGCGGTGGCGTTGCCACCCCCCCCGGACCCCCCCTCCGTAGGGGATCTTATCTGAAAAACATTGAGCTGATTTCCTTGGATTTTATTCGCATCTCCGTATGCGATCTTTGTGACTGATTGTTTCTACACTTGCTTATGTGTTTTGTCACTTTATAATATAAAGGTTTCAATACTAGTAGTAAATATCAAAACTCTTTTAACAAACAATTTCAACTCTATTTTTAATAACAAAGCTCTTTTCTTAAACCGTTTTCCAATCTATTAGTATATACAAGCCTTTACCTCACTCGGATGAGAAATCTAATTAAACGACTTAGTAAAACAAGTGGTATGAAACGCTTGCGTTCACTTCGTCGGTTAATTCTTGGACTTGTTCGATTGAACCTCTTGTGACAATTTTATTAGTGAAGATTTACAGTTTGTTCGTAAATATTTAAGTTAAGCAAGTGGTTATGGGACATGAAGCTAAACTTCTATATTTACTAGCTTAGTGTAATTGACACTTCTCGTTGATCTTGATGATCGCTTTATGAATTAGACTAGCAATTGCGCGATGTCTCTTTCATTGCAAGGTTAGACTAGACACCACTTGTGTGATTCCATTCACACATATCTTTCTGCTTTTTGGTTAGTCTTGACCTCAATCTGTGTGATTCCATTCACACATGCGGGGTAGCTCCCCTTGGTCTTCGGACCGTCCTATGATAGGCCTCTTTCCCTTTTTATGATTTCTGGATTTCTCGTGTTGATTTCTGGAATTTATGTCATTGACTTGTTATGAGTACAAGTTTAGGGTATGATGCCCTCTTCGAATCTTTGAGAAGATTCTTGTGATATTGATTATCTCTTATTGATTGATCTTCTGTTGATCATTATTTACATACTTATAGTGGTATGTCGTTATGGATGTTTATGTTTATGCCATATCTTTTATGTTATATCATGTCATCTGATATTTATAGCTAGACTGATCCGTTTATTATTTTCTTAAATAATACTCGGGTCAGACCGAGATGTTACAGGTGCTTCTGCTTGACTTCTTCCCAGGGATTCATCACTCTGACTTTTGGCTAACTGTTTAGATTACCAGTTTTTATTGTATACACTTGAGATATAGACTCATAGTTGTATTCTTTTGTATAGCACGTGTTGCTATTCTTTTGTATTATCGTGGATCTTATTGACCACTACTCTGATGTACACTTTCATGTGTTAGTTATATATTCATATCTTCTTCCGCCTTTGTGATATGGATATCTGTGACTGATTTGTGATATGATTATTTCTATGTTTGTTTCCGAAGATTATTTATAGCCACCGTGTGATAAGCAATTACATGGATGGTCGCTCCTCAACAGCCTTATTCTCCGTGCTAGTTGACAGCACTACTCCGGAGTGTTCTTGGCTAGCGTGGGTATAGAGGTGGGGCGTCACAGCCGTCGCCACCACGTCCATCTTCGCCACCTCCGACCATTTTTCTAGTCAACCCTGTAGCCTCCTCCATCTCTACAAACAACCCTGACCAACTCGAATCACCCAATCACGAGAAAATGATTTAAAGGCAGATTTCGTTCCACTGTAAATTGCTCAAGAAACATACAACTAAAAATCACTAAATTTGTTTTAAAAATCCTAGCTTGGGCTGTTAATTCAGGCTATAAGATTGAATCCATAATTCAAGATATTTAAAATTTCCAAGAACTTAAGTTTTTACTGTAAACATTTGATTTTTCTACTTCATATGCATTTATATTCCACGAAACCATTTTTAGGTTATAACTCATTCTTAAATTCGACTAATTTGTTCTAAAACCCAAGCCTAATATTGATTGGAAAAAAAGAAATTGAAATTTCTTTGTTGTTCTGCATTCTGAAACTAAACAGAGAAGTTATAATATTTCTAATGCCTGCATACATCAAACTTCAGAAATTTGCAAACACATATCTCAAAAACAATATTGATCATAGCAAAATTACTCAAACTAATTTATACTTCAAATTTTTAAAGTTGGAGTTACTCACTTTTTATGTTGATGAAGACAGAGGAGCAGAGAAAATCTTAGGCTTGGAGTTGCCTTTGATTCAATCTTCTTTTGATTTAGTGTGATTTTCATTCCAGGTTTTGACTGCTCCAGACTTCAATCTTTGATCAAGTTAGAGCTTGCTATAATTTTCAGTTAAATTATTGTTTGATTTTTTTAAAGATGGTAAGCTTAAGTTTTCTTTTCTAAGTTTTTTTTTTAAATGAAACGAAGTGGTGATGAAGAAGATATAAAGAAAGAAGTATATTGGGATAGAAGTATACAGGGTATACAAAACTAGTACATGTGATATCTTTATCTATTTATTAAGCATGACTGAAGTATGTTGCATTAAATGTTGAGATGTATTGCATTTATTGCCTTGTACATATATACTTTCCTCTCCATACTCCATTTCAGCTGTACAAAGGATCTTTTTATTTTACTTTGCAAATGTACACATATTTTCTTTTCAAGTCTTATTACTTTGACTTGTTTACTCGGCTGATGATCTTGTCCATGCTTATATACATTTGTTATTTCTCTTTGTTTTGTTTACTTTGCTTATTTATTTGTTTGAATACTTTTATTTGCATTGCCTAGCTTGTTTGTATTTTTATTTGTCTTGCTTAATTTATGCTTTATAATTTGGATGTAGTTCTATATTTAATTTGTTGTTAGAATTTGTTAAATGTGTTTTACTTTTATTTTTATTTATTTGTTTAACTCGACATTTATTGTCTTGTATTTCTAGTTTATATTTTAATTGTTATTATTATAATTAGTCTTTGACCCATTTATTTAAGATTATATTTTCAAATTCAACATATACATATATATATATATATTCTCATATATACACATATATGCAAATTTTCAAATCAATTTGACTTAATATATTTTCTATTTGAATCGGGGAAAATCGTATCATTTAAAAATCAATTTTACAATTTTTAATTCAAAAATTCATTTAAATTATCAATTTAAATTCATAAAAATCCTGGGTCGTTACAAAATAATCACAACAGAGAATATTAAATAATTTAAATAAATGTGAGGGGTCCAGTTGGATCCCTCCAACCTGTTTTTTTCCTGCATCCACAAATGTTAGCACAATAAAATATGCCAATTCCAAAATATCATACTATATCACATCAATCAATTCAGCCATTCAAACAATTATTTAAATTTTATCATTTAAATTTAAATTTAACTGAGTGAGATTAACTCACCTTTAATTTTATTTGCAATCCAATCCAGATGGCTTTGCTTCTCCCGGATATTGACTTTGTAAAAACAATCCACAATTTATTACTATTTGGATAAATCAAATAATTGATCATCGTCTACTTATTAAATTTTAACTTACTCTTTGATTTAAAATTTTCAAACTAATAGTTTCCTTGACAAATTATTTTTAGCAACCCAAAAATTAAATAAATGAATTAAAATAGTTTAATTATCAAACTCATTCCCTTATAAAAATTCATTTATACATATTTAAAAATCTAACTTTATATAAACCTCTAATCATTTCAAAATTTATATATTTATTATATTTATATATATTTTAAAAGTCTGCAGTAAGTAACATGTATATGTATATTTATAAATTGAAGAAAATAAATCGTTTATGAACTTACTGTCATTATCATTATTTTCTTCTTCTAGCCTATATATGCCTATACACACACATATATATATATATATAGCTAAATATGTACAAACTTACCGTAAATTTATTTTCTTTTCTGTTGTTAATCTAACTTCTCTTTTATCTTATTATTATTATTTTTTCTCTGTGTAAATATAAATATTTATTATTATCTTTTCATTTTCTTAAGTTTTATTGGCATATACATATATATAAATTTATTTAATTAAAACAAAAATTAAATTGTACCTCACAGCACGCTGCCGACGCCTCATGAAATTTGAAACGAAACCCTAGATCTGCAACCGCACTCCATTGCCTTGGCCATCATCGCGAGATATCTCCAAACGCACACGCGCCTCCATGACGACGTGATTTCTTTGACGATCTCGACGAACCCTCTGGCGCCGCCGTAATTGAGTTCGATCAGAAAAAAATCGCGACATCACTGATTCGCATGCGACTTCAAACCCCCAATTCGTTTCGAGGACCCGAGCTTCCCCAATCGTGAAGTCGATTGACGAGTAGGAGGAGTGATTTCGATTCGGTCCTCTCTTCTTCCCTTTTTTTTTAAAAATGAAGGGTTTCGACTCTAAACAAGAAGAAGGCTTGCGAACGAATTTTGGAAGAAAATGAATTCGGCCAGCTTAATTAAATCTAGGCGGCCATTATTATTATTATTATTATTATTTTTTACAAGAGGAACGAAAATATTTTGAAGATAGAAAGGTGAAGAATATAAGGTGAGAAACTGGCGTACAGGAGAAGGTTGGAAAAGGAAATTGACAGGTGAAATGACGAGAGATATTTTAAATTAAAACGATAAATTATTCACTAAGCGTTTTAATCTCGTACGGTCACACGGTATTTCTGAAAGCCACGAAATTTGAAATACGGTAATAATTCAATATTACGGACCCAATGGAACTGGTTTCATCGAATTCCGAGTCTGCGCCTCGGAGGGCTATGTTTAAATTCAATTTAAACGATTAAATTTCAAAACTGACCAATTCGGCGCTAGATTCAATTTTAACACTCTTATTATACTCAGTGTTGTCAATATAAATTTTATAAGCCTTCAAATTATTTTTAACATGCTTAAAATCTCAGGTTTTCATATCTTATTCAATTCAAAATATTTAATTCCACGATTTAATTGTCAAATAAATTGTGATATCCGTAAATAAAGTTAAAATTACTCTATTGAATATTTAAAATCGATTTAATATTCCGATTTAAATTGCTTAAAAATTTCGGATCGTCACAATGAGAATGCTTATCAGTTAGGATTGCCGGATCATATCCATACTGCCAACGTTTTCAACGTCAAACACTTGATTCCATATCATGAGAATAAGTATGTCGAAGAAGAGGAAAGTGTAAATTCGGGGTCGAATTCTTGTCAGCCAAGGGAGGATGATGCAGGGCACCAAGTTAAGTCGCTCAATCTTAAGTCGCCTGCGAGTTATGTTGTTCGTATGCCAACTTCCTTAAGTCGCTCAACCTTAGGTCGCTCATCCATAAGTCGCTCAACGACCTACCTTGTAAGATAACGGCTCACGGAAACAAGGCCGCATTTCCTTAAGGCCGCATTTCCTTAAGTCGCTGACCTTAAGATGCCGCCTACATTAAGTCGTAAGTCGTCTGCCTTGATAAGCGACTCAATATATCAAGCCCGCATCTCTTAAGTCGTTCCCTGAAGCCGCATTTCTTAAGTTGCATTCTTCTTAAGTCGCTGATTCCTTATGTCGCTAAGTCTCTCCTGAAGCTGTACCATCTTGTTATGTCGCATGGTGTTGTAATTTGTATTATGTTGTTATGTCGTATGTCGTGTTGTATCGTTAAGTCGTATATTGTTGTAATTTTCTTATCTCGTGTGTTGTTAGGTTGTGTGATGTTGTAACTCGTGTTGTATTTTCTTATGTCGCATGTGTTAAGTCGTGTAAATCGTAAGTTGTAAGTCGTATGTTGTTGAGTCGCATATGTGCTGTAAATTCCTATAAATAGGGGCGTGATGTCATTGTAAAGAGAAGTTGATTTTGGAAATAAGATTTGTGTGAGCTTTTGCTACCATTTTTGGAAGCTGAGTGTGATCTCCTTCTACTTTCCATCTTCGAGTTATCCATGCGCGAATCAACGAAGTTGAAGCCAATTCTCGTTATCACTTGCGAGTGATCAACGATCGAATTGTAGATCTTTCAACACGGTATCTTGCGAGATCAATGGGTTGGAGATAGCTAGATTCCGGCGTCATCACGATCAACGGAATAGGGCATTTATCATTTGATCGGTTTATTTGACACTAAATCATTATTTCGTGAGGAAGAACCTGGATAGGTTGTGACAGTTTGACATTTAAACTGGTCAAGCCTAGTCTAAGCTGCGTCACCTGGCCATTGTTTTTCCCACCTATGTATTTCACGTGTGTGTGTAAAATAAGTGCATGGAAGCAAGTTACGTACGAGATATAAGTCTAGGTATATTATTTATTTTCTATTTCATATTTTTATGCAAATACGTTTTGCATATTAGCATTGCCTAGGTCATTTTCATTTCTGTCCATTTTGTTACGTAAATGCATATAGTGCATGCACAAATATGTTGCCAGACCTTTTTACTATTGATGTGTACACGTGTATATTGCCCAGGCAGTGCAATATTTTATGAATATATATAGTAGTGTAGTCTAGTGTTTAATTTGCTTTGAACCGGTGTTTTGTTTTAAAACATATTTTGTTGCCGTTATTTTTATAGTGGATTTTTTTACCCGATGTTTATATTTGAAGCGTATTATTTTGATGAGATTTTTGACAAATAAAAATTACTGTTGTTTTGACTTTAGTAACCGTCAATTTAAAGTGAATTTTCAAGTGGCTATCTTGCAATCAAGAAAACCCGCAACGTTGATTTTTATATCCGTTTTTACGGTGTTTTGTGAAGCACAAATTCCTTGTCGAAATTGCTATAGAAGTTGCTGTTTTAATCACATGTTTGTAAATCATTTTAAAATATAATTGTTTCTAAAAATTTCACAGTTTACGCTTTCAAAAGAATGATAAATCGATTTAAACGCTTCGGCAAAATTTAGGACTATGAACCCTTACTTTACTGATTCGATTAATTCCGAACTTGTCCATTTGAGAACGTAAAAATTATTTATATAAAATACACAATTTTGCACTTTCAAGGAAACGATGATGAGATTTAAACGACTTAGAAAAAGTGTAGAATATGGAACCACGCTTTTACTAATTCGCTTATTTCCGGACTCATTAATTGAAATAATTCGCCGTGGAGTTGCTATTTGAAAATTTTGATGATTTTATTAGGCTTTCAAGCCACTATGCTGGACCTTCGGGCCAATTACCAGTACTAGGCCTTCGGGTCATTTGTTGGACCTTCGGGTCATTAGTTAGGCGCCAAATATTATGCTGACAGTACTTGGTAGGCTTTGGCCATTTGATATGCACGTACGGCGTAGCTTAGACTCGCCATATGCTGCGATCGATCCATTTTATGCTGATTTCCCTAGTTATCTTATTTTGATTTCTAGATTTTGTGTATTGTTGTTTTGAATTCAATTATGAATTTGGGAGTTGATTTTGATGGTGTTTAATGAGGTTTATTCATTTAAACTATGTTGATTATTTACGCTAAATAGTCTCATTTGAGATTATAATTAACTTGCTTTGGTGTTGTTTATCCTGCATTCATTTCTAAGTTTAAATTAGACTGATCCGTTTATTATTTTCTTTTAAATAATACTCGGGTCAGACCAAGTTATTTCAGGACAATCGCTATCTCTGGTTCAGTTGCTACTTCAGCTTTTGGGATTTCACCTCATCTTTTGTTTAGGCTTCGAGGGGTTACTTTTGGTGCATTGGCTCTCATCTCATGTATAATATGATGACTATGTATTTGTACATTGGGTTCATGTGAACCATCGAGTGTTGTAGCATGTATCCAAACTTACCTTCCGCTATATATGATATTTCTGTCTGTGTCGTTGCTATTATGAGTTGTTCTGAATTTTTCATAAGCCATCGTGGTTTCGTTTTAGATTTGGATTGAATATGTACCGTTGGGAGTAATCACACAACTCCTATCGATGTAATCAATACTCATCTAAGGCATAACTTACGGTTGGTCGCTTCTAACAAGCCTTATTCTTCGCAATAGCAGACGTTATTACCTTATAATAACCTTTGTTATTGTGAGCATAAAGGTGGGGCGTCATAGCTTGGTATCAGAGCTGAGATTCAGAACAAATTATAATAAACACGGAACAAAAGTAGAATGGAACATGTGTTACAACTATTCAAGGGTTTTATTCGTGCCTTCCTAATCTATTCCTTCGTTGTTCTTGAACTTTTATCCTCTCTAACATGTTGGAATATGTCTGGGAATGAATCTCATATTTCCGTATTATTCCATTTGTTAAATTCTTTATCAATCCTGTATTGTTTTAACTAATCCTTATCTTCTCTTGTTCTCTCAGCCTATGGCCGGAAGAGGTAGAGGAAAGCGTTCTTTTGCAGGTCTGTTTAGTGGTTCTCATCCGGACGGAGTCTATATGTCAGCTGATCAGTTTATGGAGCTATTTCGGGGTACTCAGCCTGCTGTTACTACTCCCGTAGCTCCTACTCACAAGTCCGCCCTCGCCCGCATGTGTAGTGACTATTCCCACCATGGAGTCAAGCCCTTAAAGGGACCGGAAAGTGTATTGGAGGTTCAGACTTGGTTGCGCGCTAATGAGCGCATATTTTCTCGAATGGATATTTCGGATCATCATCGCGTTCTCCTGGCATCTAGCATGTTGCAAGAACGTGCGCTTGATTGGTATGAGCTTTTGATTGCGGAAGTTGACGAGTCCTCTCTCTCATAGAATCAGTTTGAGGGACGATTCGAACTTAAGTTCGTTTCTGAATCAGAAAAGGCCAATCTTGCTCGTAGTTTCCTTGAGTTAAAACAAGGAAAGTCCTCTGTTTCTGGTTATGTTGCATTTTTTGTGGCCTTATCCAAATAAAGAGTTGAGTTCATTAACACTCCGCGTAAGAAGAATCTTAGATTTGTCGAAGTTTTGAAGAAGTATTTGAAGAAAGTCCTTTTGCTTCCGCTTAAGCTTCCTTTTGAGGAACTTGTTGATTCAGCACTTTGCATTGAAGCTATCGAAAACGAACGTGACAATAGTGATGAGGTTGAGGTTTCTAAGAACCCCAACAAGAAGAGGTTTCCATTTCATAAGCCTAATCCATCTACCAACAAGAAAAATAAGAAACAAGCTACCTCTAGTTCTCAGCCTAGTAGTGCACCTTCTAATCAGAGGGAGTGCTATAATTGTGGTTCTCTGGATCATATTCTTCGTAGTTGTCCTAAGCCTCGCATTTGCCGTTATTGCAAGAAAGAAGTTCATTGGGTTTTTGGTTGTCCTACTGCTCCTAAGGGTTTCAAATCTGGGAAGCTTAATGTTGCTAAAGCTTCTGGTGATTCTTCTCAGCCCAAAGGTATTCCTCTTTCTGTTTTGGAAGGTTTTATTTAATTTTATGGCCGTTCTGTTAGAGTTCTTTTCGATACGGGTGCATCACATTCATTCGTGTCAAAGGAGCTTGTTGATGTTATTCCTTTGGATGTTATTAGTCTTTGCGACCCTTTGAGGATTGTGAATTCTATTGGTGGATTCGCTACTCTTGGTTTGTTATGTGTTGATGTTGAGATTATTCTATGCGGTTTTTCCTTTCATGCGAATCAGCATGTTATGGATCATCTTGGTTTTGATATGATTTTGGGAATGGATTGGCTCGTTCGTTATGAAGTTTGAATCCTATGTCCCGAATGAACTTTATACCTCAAGCATCCCAATGCTTTCGAGCAGTTATCTATTATGTTTCGAGACATGGACCATGTTTCGAATGCTCTCATTTCTTCCTTCTATTCAGAGGATGGCACAGCTAATATTCCGATTGTTTGTGATTTTTCCGATGTCTTCGAGCCTATTTCAAGTTTGCCACCGAAGAGGGCAATTGAGTTTCATGCTAATCTTATCCCTGGTGCTCATCCTATCAGTCGTCCTCCCACGAGGATGTCTGCTAAGGAAAATGAGGAACTTAAGAAACAATTATCTAAATTAGAAGCCAAGCAATTTATTCGTTCTAGCTCATCTCCTTGGGGCGCCGCCGTTGTCTTTGTTAAGAAGCCAGATGGTACTCTAAGGCTTTGCATTGATTATCGCAAGCTTAACGAGCTCACTATCAAAAATAGGTATCCATTACCTAGGATCGATGACATGCTCGATCAATTAAGTGGCGCTAAGCATTTCTCCCAACTCGATCTTGCTACCAGTTTTCATCAGTTACGAGTTGCAGAAGGTAGCATCCCTCTTACCGCATTCTGTACTCGTTATGATTCTTACGAATGGCTTGTTATGCCGTTTGGTTTGACGAATGCTCCAGCGTATTTTGTTGATCATATGAATCGAATATTCCGAGAATATCTTGATAAGTTCGTCTTGGTTTTCATAGATGATATTCTTATTTATTACAAATCTAAAGCCGATCATATTCAGCATTTGGAGATTGTTTTGAGCACTCTTGTCAGCTTTATGCCAAATTCTCCAAGTGTCACTTCTGGGAGAATAAGGTGAAG
This sequence comes from Allium cepa, assembly GCA_030765085.1. Lineage (NCBI taxonomy): Eukaryota > Viridiplantae > Streptophyta > Magnoliopsida > Asparagales > Amaryllidaceae > Allium > Allium cepa. Next base: position 35,577,515 of record CM060929.1, read on the forward strand.
TTTCTCGGTCACACTGTTTCTTCTGATGGTATCTCTATCAATCCTTCCAAGATCGAATCTATTCAGAATTGGAAGAGGCCAGAGTCCGTTACTGAGATCCATAGTTTCCTTGGATTGGCGGGATATTATCGTCGGTTCATTAATGACTTTTCTCGTATTGCTCTACCACTTACCGCTCTTACGAGAAAAGCTGTTCCTTTCATTTGGTCTGATAAGTGTGAGATTTCTTTCATGAAGTTAAAAGATCTCCTTACTCATGCTCCTATCTTAGTGGTTCCCGAAGGGAATCATGATCTTGTTGTTTATACCGATGCTAGTGGTTATGGACTCGGTGCTGTTCTCATACGAAAGGATAGATTAGTTGCTTATGCTTCTAGATAACTAAAGCCTAACGAGATTCGTTATGCTACCCATGATTTGGAGTTAGCCGCTATAGTCTTCGCTTGAAAGATTTGGCGACATTATTTATTGGGTGAGCGTTTTGTTCTCTTCACTGACCACGAATCTCTGAAATACCTCTTCACTCAGAAGGAACTTGATATGAAGCAACACCGTTGGCTCGAATTTCTTGCTTCATATGATTTCGATATTCAGTATTGTGACGACCCGGAATGTTTGAGCATTTGAAATTGAAATATTTAATTGATTTTAAATATTTGAAAGGTTAATTTTAACTTGAATTCCAAATATCACTATTTATTTGATAATTAAATTATTGAATTTAATAAGTGGAAGTTGGGTGAAATATTGATTCTTCAGTTTAAGCTTGTTAAAAATAATTTGAAGGCCTGTAAAATTTATATTAATAGAACTGAAGATACTAAAATTGTTAAAATTTAATTTGGAAGTGTCTTGTTTAGTTTTAAAATTTTATAGTTTAAATTGAATTTAAAAATAGCCTTTCGAGGCACAGTCACTGAATTTGACGAAACCAGTTCCATTGGATCCATAATATTGTATTATTATCGCGTTTCAAATTTTGTAGCTTTCAGAGTTATCGTGTGATGATACGAGATATAAGTGCTTGGAAAATAATTAATTGAATAAATTTTAATAGTCAATCCAAAAAGCTATCTTCTCCATACGTTCGAATTAGGACTCAAAACCTTTTCCAGTGCGTTCGAAATACGGGTTTAACCCTATAAACACTTAGCGGCACGCCTCGATAGGATGTCAAGATTTTAAGCTATGAATTCAAAACGATTTGAATTTAAATTTAAAAATAAATGTTGACCAGTCAAAAAAAATTTCACATCAATTTTTTTTTCCTTCACCTCGATGTCACTGTAGCCAAATTTCTTCACATTACCATCTAATCATGTCTCCTTTTGTTTAAACCAGGCTGAAAGAAAAATTAAAGTATTAGTATAGATCTGTTCTCATTTCTACAAGTAAAAACATCTTTCCATCCTATCTTCTTTACGATTTCAAAATGCCCACCAGCTTGCTTGGAAATTTTAAGGGCCGAAACAATTTCCTTTTAAATTGAATGGCGTTTTTTTTGTCTTCCTTTTCTGCCCAATTTGAGAAAAAATTGCTATGGCACTCAGTCCAAATCGCACAAATTAATTTTCCATTTTTCTTTCGTTTCCATTTTTCAATTTCAATTCTCAAACTTTTCATCCAAAGACACGACCTACTATCCTGTACAAGAAGAAAAACATGTCCAGTCATGATCTCTTCTTTCCCCTTTCCCTCTCATTCAACTAAAATCAATCTCTTTCTTCCTTTTATTAATCCAAACGAAATCAAATAAAAAAATGAATCAAAGAAAAAAGGAACCGTGTATCCACTTCGTTCCATCGGCAACGTCATTGATCCAAAAAAAATGAGAAGGGAAGATCAAAATCGATCGAAAAATTATAAAAAAAGTACAACATCGTGCCTGCGAAAGTCTAAAGCCGGAGGTGCGTTGGGAAGCATCACGTGCACAAGGGTGGATGGGGCAGCCTATTGCTCGGTGGTTCATGTGTTCGATTGAAGTCGAAGTAGCGGTTAAGAGCTAGGGTTTTCACGTTCGAAGTTTGGGGTTTTCGATCTCGAGCTCTAGATGCACGGGTGAGGTCACGCATGAAGCTGGACATGGGGAGGATCATCTCGTTAAACAAAATCACGATTTAGTGAGGTCGAGCTTCATCCAGTCAAAGTTAGGGTGGGGTCGCGATCTTTGTTAGAGGTCGATGAATGCGATGGAGAGCAGTGACAACTACTGGCGTATGAGATCAACGATGTAGTTTTTTAGTTGCGACCATGGTTAGATCGTGGTTGAGGAGGTTGACAGTCATGATTTGGGGATGTGGGTCGAATACGGGCCAAGTGGCGTCGATGGAGGTGAGCTGCTTCTTGGCCATTGAGAACGGAGTTGGAATTGCCTTGAATTTGAGTTCGAGCATGATTTAGGATGGAGGTAACGACATTTTTCTTTTAGCTAAGTTAATTTAGAAATTAATGATAATTAAAATTAACTTAATATGTTATATAAATTTGAATGTTAATAAATTTTATAATTTCTTCGTACGAGGTTTAACAAAATAGATCGTATGAGGTTCGCAGCTGCGGAATCTATGCAACGGAATTAAAATTGGAATGGATTGCAAATAAATCAAGGTTTAGATCAAACGAAATCAGTGCGGTGGGCTTCAGAGCGGTGGAAGGTGTGTAAAGGATTCGATCGGAACAACTAGAAAATAAAAGAAAAAATCAAGGTGAGTTAATCTCTCTCTTCTGGATTTCTTTTTAAATTTAAATGGTTAAATTTAAATAATTGATTGAATGGATTTGATGTGCTATATTATATAGTAGTATATAACATATATTGGAGTGACTGATTTCCCGCATAGCGGATGAGACCTTATGCGCCGCATAATAGCGGATGATATTTTATTTAAAACCCATATACTGCGATATTCCACCTCGAGGAGGAATTGGTATTGTGCTAACATCTGTGGATGCAGGGAAACAGGTTGGAGGGATCCAACTGGATTCCTCATAATTATTTAGATAATTTAAAATTCTGTGTTATGGATATTTGATATTCTATGATGAATTATATTGATAATTGGAATTTTGAATGCTATGGTTTGCTTGAATATATATTTTGGTACACTTAGTTATCAAAATATATAGAATTGGATTTTGAAAAGAAAATAAAAGAGTGAATTTTTAAGTAAAATAATCATAGAGAATTTAAATAAATTTAAGAATGAACCGGATAAGAATAAAAGTGATTTTAAAATTCTAATAAATAAATCCGAGCATGGAAAAAGGGGATTTGAATAAATAGAAAAATAATGAATTGTAAAACTTAAGTGATATTATTTAAAGGAATAAAGAATTCAGTTTAAACTTCAAGGTTTAAATTTATTTTAAAGGATAAAGAAGGAATTTGGGGAAATATGAAATTGGTATTTTTAGTTAATAAGATTTTAAATCATAATGAAGGAATAAAATATGAAATTAATGGATTTTGAAATAAATTAAATAAGTAAAAAAAATTATTTCAAATGGAGTAAATTGGGAATCAATTCGGAAATCGATTTAAGTGTTTGGAATCGGAATTTTAAAAGGAAGTTGAGATTAAGAAATTTATAAACTGGGTTTATAAAAGCGAAGCAATATATCAATGGATGTTTGAAAGAATAAATTCACGATGGGAATTTATTAAAGAAATGGAAAATTTTGTTTAAAAATAAATAGTGATTTATTTTTAAAGGGTGTGAAGAAAGTATATTTCCCTGGATAGCCAAGTACGTTTTCAAAGTAAATTTTTAAATATAAGTTAAAGGTTTTAATGTTGTTTTAAAAAGCATGTTTTGGAAAATTTATTATTTCTAAAATATTTAAATTCTAAAGTAAGTATTTTTCAAATCTATTATTGTAGTAATTATTTAAAGAGGACTTGGTGTTTTCAGTGGAAATAAATATTTGGAAATTTATTTCATGAGAAAAGTTTGGTTTGAAACCGTTTTCAAAAAGGGTTGAAAATGGAAATATATCTTGCGAAGGTATTTTGAGGTTAATAAATAATTTGGGAGATTATTCATTGTTTGATGGTTGTTTGTGAACGTTAATTGATAGTTAAATAACCGGCTATCAATATTGGCCAATGTGCTGATTGTTTCGAAGAGATCGAGATTGGGATTTATTTCCTGAAAACCACTTCGATCCGGTTTGTACGTTTTCGTGAGGAAGACAAGTTCGAATTCGAAGGTGGAGTAGTGAAGTGCAAGGGCCAGTCGCTATTAATCCTGAGGATGATTCCAAAATGGATGTAGTAGGAGTAGCGCCTTCGGTTCCGTTCGAACCCGGGACGGACTTGTATGGATGAATGCGTTCAGAACATCGTCAGGTGGACGGTGAGCATTCTAAGGGATATGTTCTAGAAAGGTAACGCTTAGCCTCAAGCCTCATCAACCGAGAATGACTGAAAATCAGGGGTTATATAGCAAGGCTATGTGGGTAGCGCCCATTAGGGTGAGGTCATCCCTGTTTAGATGTCCCTTTTTATTCGGTTTAGTGGTGCGGTTGCTGATCCCAACTGTCGGGTGATCTTACTCGGGATTATCCAGTAAGGTGTAGTTCCGGTCTTGTGTTGCAAGGGGTCGAGAGTGATCCTCGGTATGCTGATCTAGACCAGGTACTGTGACAGGTGGTACCCCAGTGTGACGACCCGGGATTTTAGCAATATTATTTTAATAAATATTTAATCTAATTAAATAAAATTGTTGTTATTCACATTGAATTACAGTAAAACTCTACCTTACTAACTTTTGATCTCAATATATAGGTATAAATGTAAGCTAGATAATAATGCTTAAAATAAAATTAATCTTATCAATATTAAATATAAGTATAAAATATATTAATATAAATAAATGTTTAATAGTTAAGCTTAAAATAAAATAGAAACTAGGATTTATGTTAGAAAAAGAAATAAGTATATAAGATAACTTCTATGGAATAATGAAAACGTAAAGTAAATACATAAGTTAAAACTAAAAAAAATAACAATTTTATATTAAGCAAAGCAAAATCAGGCAAGACAAGTATGTATGTGAATTTCATATGTGTATGCAAGAAGAAACAAAAATCTATGTACATATAAAAATCAAACAGGATAAGTATGTAATTAAGATGGGAAACATACGCATTAAATACTATCTTCTCCAGCAAAAAAACAAGTCATTTCGAAATGTATTTAAATCATTTCATTTTCTATAAAAAAAAATCTGGTCAAAGAAGGAGGATAAAATATCCCTGACCCTAGAATTAGAGAATAAAGGAATGTTCCAGTAAATACAAATCACTTGCAAAACCATTTTCTATATATATATATATATATATATATATATATATATATATATATATATATATATATATATATATATATATCTTCTTATTCTATTTCGTTCAAAAACTTAGCATACCAGAAAAAGAAAAGAAAGCATCACCGGTTTGCAAACTTAAATAACATTTTAGCTAAACAAGCAAGAGGATCAAAGTTCAAGCTAACAGCTTTTCAAACCAGAATTTTTCTGTAACGACCCAGTATTTTCAACCATTCGCATCCATTATAAGTGTATAGGTAGACACTCATGCCGGAATTGAATTGCTCAAAATACCGCGTTGTAAATAAAAATTTGGCAAATCTCAGAATATACAGTAAATAATAATCACAGATCACAGAGTATATAATAATGCAGCGGAAGTAAAAAGAGATAGTAGTTCATGAAGCTACTATATAAAAAAATAAGATACATCAGAGTTAAATGAGATACAACAGAAGAGTAACAAGATACATCACTGAAACACTGGATACTGAAACAAAATAGATGGCTGGATCTTCAAGGAAGCTCCAACTCCGAAGGTGAATCTTGAATGCTAACTCAATCAATCTGACCCGAGCGTAAAGCAAAACACAAAACACTCGAGTCAGGACATTTATACTTATAAAATGTAAATCAACTCAAGTGAACAGTAACAAAATGCATCAGTAACTTAAAGGATGCTTGGGACCGCCCATCCTCTAAGGATCCGTTAAACTATTTACTATGTAGTAATTTACGCTATATACAGTAGTGTCTAATCAGTAAAGTATAATCATATAGAAAATAGCATTAAGGGGATGGTGAACCTTAACGCGGTCGGACCTTTAAAACCAAAATCGTAGTGGGATCGATATAAGGATATGACACGGCACGCAAGGAAATGCCAGGGTGGATACACCGTTTGCACTCCCGGACCGGTGGTGACGGCAAGCCGGCAGCTTCCGCCCACCTTGAACAATACCCCCAAATCAAAGTGGCGCCACATATCGAATCACAAAAGTAATATAATAGTTTCCGATGAAGCATGTTCGATGAAAAGGTGCGACCCTTTGTGTAGCCCGGTATAGCTCCTGTTTTAGTCATATATGCCAACTCACGGGAGTTGGGTCCACGTAATATATACCTCGAGAACGTCGCCACCATCCTACTTCATTCTGGAATCTCCACTGTGTACACAGTTGTTAAAGTGGTTTTCGGTACTGGCCGGCTATAAGACAATATCCGATCCCGGTCTCTTTAACAACCATTCGTTATTATAACCCGTGGTTATAACTTTAAAACAATAACAATTTTATACATCAAAATAAAATATCCTTTCACTCCAAATCTTTATCAAAATAAAGATTAAATCATTTCTAAACCATTTCAATATATCAACATACCATATCTTTCAAATTCAAATATTTATCAAAATATTTATCAAGTCATTTCAAATCATTTTTAATACATAAACATCACATCTTTCAAACTTCATTTTCAAATCGTTTTAATTTCAAAATATCATAACTTACAAAACTTCATCTTCGAATCATTTCAATATATCATATCTTAGCATCTTTAAATTCAAAGATAACATTCATTTATTATTATCTCAATTCACCTTTAAATAATTTATATTCCATCAATTTAATTCAATTACAAATCATTTTAAAAGTGTAATTATTATACTTTCAAATCCAGTATTAAATTTCTAAAGTTTCAAATCATTCTGAGTTCGTTTACTAAGTCAAAAACCATAATTATTACAATTTTAGCATTTCACAGCATATAGAAAAATCTATTATAAGTTATGCTTAAAAACACTTTAATTCAGCAAAGACAGCATTTAAAACTGCTGTTAAAACTCAGTTTTTAGTTAAATTATAGTTCAAAACAGAAAAGACAGCATTTCAGAAGTGCTGCGGTAGTTCAGATTTCAAAACAAAGGTTTTATTAAATTTCAGCAAAGACTGCAGACCACTATAGCATTCCCAGAGAATGCTATAATAGACCTAAGTTCAATATTAGTCTATAAGTTCGATTACAGCAACTACAGCATTTCAGAAATGCTGTAATAGCTCTTTTTACACAATTTTAGTTCAATTCAGAAACTATAGCATTTCTGAATGCTATTAAAAGTTAATTTCAAGTTTTAGTGTATTTCCAACAATTAAATAACTTCGATTTAAAACAAATAAACATTTTAAAAATCATCTTTTAACATTTAAAAATGTTCATTAACATATCATTTGACATATTATTTTTATACAATAATTTCTTATAATTTAATCTAATTTTCAACAATTTATTTAATACATTTAAGGGTAAAAGCTTCCAATTCTTTACATTTCAACAAATAGACTTAACACTTATATTTTATATTCATCTTCTCAAATTAAACCAAATTTCCAATTTTTTTTTAATTTACTTAACCCTTTAATAAAAACCAAATTCACATTTTCAAGTCAAGTCCTATATTAAATTTTCACTTTCAACAGTCATTTATTCAACCACTTAAATTTATTGAAAAATCAATAATTCTTTAATAAATCACTTAAATTCAAATATAAATCAATTTATCATATTTACCATTTTCCAAATATAATTAAAGTCCATTTTATTTTATTCATATAACTTAAATATCATTTTTAGTCAAAATTCCCAATTTCAAACATAAGTTATATTTCAAAAATCCAGTTAAACAATTCATAAATTACATTTTAAACACATAGAAAAATCATATTTTATTTATTTTAAAACCTTTCAAAATCTATTTAAATCAAATTTCATATATTTATATTTTTAAAATACTTAAAAATATTCAAAACACTTTATAGAATAACCACGGGTCTGTATATAGTTTTCTACGCTAGGTAAAGTGATACGGACATGTATCATTTCAATCCGCATTTAAAAGTAAAAATCCGGGTTCTATCATTTCAAACCCGCAATCCCAAGTTTAAATAAATAAATAATCACTCAGGCCTATCATTTCAGCCCATAATGATTTTATTCTAAAAGGGAACTTGCAGTGTGATCATATACAGAAATAATATAAACAATGTCAATATCACAATCTACAGTCATATATCAGATGTCAGGTGAAAATTAACAGTTTTAACATGGTAATAATATGGTAATTACACGGCATAGCATATCATATGATCATCATTAACTTGCATAAACATTTTACATTACTAAACACTTGTCATCAATTCACTTTTCATAAGTATATATGTCAGAGTGAGAAAGACTCACCTTTTCAAAGCTAGACAACACGATTTGAATTGAATGAATGGGGAGCCTTGATAATGATCTTGTATACAACAAATAAACAAGACCATAGAAACATATGCATTCAATACAAAATATGAATTGAAACGAAATGGAAACTTTTAACTCAACAAAGAACATTACCCAGCTTTAACACGAAAGTTCCCAACCACGACAACATGGCTTGTCACATGATCAAATGGGCTTGTTCTCATCACACTAGGCTCAGCCTAGGTGTCAACATGACTTGGATTTAGCATCAAAACACATGGCAACAAGTGGATGAAGATGGAGGAGTTACAACATGAATTATCACAAAACAACAAAGGAATTAGTGTCCAAAACAACATCAAATGGTTTGCACTTTTTCTCAACTTCACATGATTCAGCTAGGGGTTGGTTTAGCTCGACCATGGCATGTATTAGGGTCTGGTTTGGGTCCCTATAGGGTCGGCCTAGCTTGTGTTTGGTGGAGTGAAGATATAGGTGAAACAACTATCAATACAAGGTAATGTTTCATCACCTCTTTGCTACAAAAGGGTTCGGCCATGGGCTATATGGTCAGGTCCAGAGGTGTGGGGACCAAGGTGATGACGTGGTAGAGGGTGTTGGAGGTGGTGGTGGTCATGTAGGTGGAGGCTATGGGTGGTGGAAGGTGGTTGTGGCAATCTAGGCTCGGTTTTCCAACAAGGTGGTGGTTTTGGTGGGTTTTTGTGGTGCTCCTTGCCATAGATGAGTTCGGCCTGCCTTGGTGGTGTAGTAGGGTGGGTAATGATCAGAGAAAGGGGGTGGTGGAGGTCGGACCAGATCTGGTTGGGGAGGAGCTGATCAAACAAGTTGAGAACAAGGTGCAAAATCATTTAGGAAATAGGAAAACAAGAAGGAGAAGAAGAAGAACTTACCAAATTTTGCAAGATGGAGGCCATGATCCCCTTTTCTTTTTTTTTAGGGTTTGAGACAGAGGAAATTTCATGAAAAATGAGGAAGAGAAGTCGGCTGGAGATAGAGTAAGGAGTGGCTAAAATAACTGATGCATTGATGACAAAAGAAACGTGAAACGACATTACGTTTCTAGCCTTTAAACCTTTCAAATCCCATATATATGTTTTGTAATTTTATAAATACATATAAACTGAGAAATAAAGATAAAAAATCAGAAATAAGAATAAATATCTAAAATAAATAATTAAATTTTTATTAAATAGAATTTAAATTAAGAAAATGGCTTAAAATACCAAACAGTGTTCTAAAATTGTGAATAAATCACTGTTAGTATTGGAAAAGTTTACATTTCATTATAAAATTATTCTAAAATAAAATTTGAATTAAAATGATTCTAAAACATTTTCAAGGTAAAATAATAATTGAATTTTAATTAAATAGAATTTTAAATAAAGAAAAAATGAAGTAAATACCAACTAGGCTTTATAAATTGAAATAAATTCAAATAAACTTTAGAAAAATTATATTATCATTTTAAAAATACTTAAAAGACAAAATATACATAATATAACATATTATCACATATTAAAATAAAATATAACCAAGAAGAAGTAATTTATACAATTTAAAATAGTCATTGTTAAATAACCCTATATACGCACAATATTGTAAAGGGTATAACTTTCACAATTTACATCCAATTTCAATGAAACGAAAAGTGGTGTTCTTAGAATTTTATGTACTTTCATAATAAAAGAAAAAAAATTAAAAATTTAAACTTTTAAAATTTTAAGTTGAAAGTCACAGTTTGACTATTTTGACCAAAATCAGCATTTCAGACAAATATTCAACTTACAAAATTTTGGAATTATAACTCATACAAAAAAATCAAGATTATATTTAAATAATAAATTTAACCATTTCAAATAAGTAAAATAAGTTTTTAAATCAAAATCTTACATAAAAAAAATTAAAATATACAATAAAATAATTACAAAATACAGTGTTGTTACACTCTCCCCCACTCAAAACTTTTCGTCCCCGAAAAGGAATGAGGTATGGAAGGGCACAGAAAAGATAGAGTGAAATAGGATTAAGATAAGATGACAAGAAGATTGAAGTTATACCTGATAACTGTTGTTATAGGTAAGTTTTACAAGGTGGAGATTATCAAAGATTATAGAAAGATTTCTAAACGGAAAGATCATAGAAAGATGCGTATACCAGTCTATAGCAAGATGAGGACGATAAGAACAACCAAAAGATAGTTTGAAAAACAAAATAAGAAAATGAATTTGAAAGCATGGAGATTTCAACTTAAATAGAAAATAAACTTTTACACAAGTTACATAAATCTTAACTATCTCAAATTTCATTATCTTATTATCCAATCATCTTAAATTAACAAATTTTTTTTTTTAAACTATGGGTTAGAAAAATAATCATTTATTACACTCACAATGTATTTAATAAATTTTATTCTTCTTTATTCCTAATAAAATTAAATTTATTCCTCTCAATATATTTATCACTCATGTTCAATATACTTACTCTTATTATAACTGCTTTCTTTTATTCTTAGTTCTTTTAACATCATTTTATTGTAAGTTATTCAATTACCCTTTATTATATTTACCTATGTTAATCATTTTATAATTAAATTTTAAGTCTATAACATTTATTATAACCACTCAAATTTTATTTATAAAATCTTTTTATATTGTATATTACCCAATTACATTTTTAACTTCTAAAATTAAGGTAAGTTATATTGGAATGCAATTGTATTATACAAATAAAACTTTCCAATTCAATTATCTCAAGTTTGAATCATTTATCCAAATTTTTGATTTTCTTTTTACAATTGAAATTATTCTTCAAGCTAAAATTTAAGAATTAAATTTTCGATTACATTCAAACCATTTAGAGATAAGTAATAATATATACATAATATGTCAAATCAAATTTCAATCATATATCTATATATATACATATATATTATAAATCAAGTCATATTTAAGAAAATTCAAACCAAATTAAATTTCCCAAAACAAAGCTGTAACAAGACTACAGAACAGTCTCGTAACTTCGAAACTCGAAAATGAACGTCGATGATGTCGCGATCATCACCGAAGTTATTTTCCAGCGACAAAGAGAAGAGCACAAATTTTAAACCTTTAAAATTCTTTGAAAACAAATTCTATTCAAAATACTTTAAATAATATAACCCTTTAAAACTTTAAACCAAAGTTCGAAATAATCGGAATTTAAATCCTCAAATTCTTGTTTTAAATTCATTTCAGTTCCCAAATAAATTTATAAACAAATATTTATAGATCTATTTGTAAAACAATAAATGATAAATCAAGTATTATCATTTCAAATTATCAATTTAAATCATTTCATTAAGTTTCATAAATTTACTTATATATCAAAATTTATTTCATTAACCAAATTTTTTTTTTTAAATATATTGTGTCCGTTTGTTCTGTCAAAGTGTTTTGGAAATCTTATCGATAGCGTCGATCAGACGAATCGATCGGAAACCCAATTCAACATCAACAACTCAAACAACACAATATATAAAACATTTTAATTTCAAATAATAGTTCACAAATACACTATACAGGAATATATTTTCAAAGAAGGATAGAGATTCAAATTTTTGATTAACTCAAATCAAAGGAAATTCTGATTTGAAAATAAGTTGGAAACAAGGATGAGATGATAAAAAAAATATGAAGCTGGATAAGCTTATATAAATTGCGGGCAACCTTAACCGGGTCAACCGTGACTTAAAGAATAAGATCGATGTGGATTTTTGGGGTAAATCTACGTTCGACCTCAAGAGATAGAGTTTGGGAATATAAGATATGTTAGCGTCTAAACCAAAAATATAAATCCCTGGTGAATCGATGCTAATTGTAAAGGAGTTTCACCCCCTTTACAAGAAAATAGAATATTGGCGAGACCGCCAATTCACTATAAAGATCATTCGAAGTGGAGTTATGGGATACTCCAGCATCAAATGAAGATGAATAGTGGGGAATAAGAATGGATTTTGGAACCGCAGGGAACGTTCCAAAATTCAAAGGAATCGAGTCAAAAGAAAGAGATTCAACTCGAATGAAAGTGATTCTGTAAATACATCTACTCCATATGCTGAGTTTTGCCTAGAGTTACCAAAGCTCTGATACCAACTGTAACCACCCAGTATTTTCAACCATTCGCATCCATTATAAGTGTATAGGTAGACACTCATGCCGGAATTGAATTGCTCAAAATACCGCGTTGTAAATAAAAATTTGGCAAATCTCAGAATATACAGTAAATAATAATCACAGATCACAGAGTATATAATAATGCAGCGGAAGTAAAAAGAGATAGTAGTTCATGAAGCTACTATATAAAAAAATAAGATACATCAGAGTTAAATGAGATACAACAGAAGAGTAACAAGATACATCACTGAAACACTGGATACTGAAACAAAATAGATGGCTGGATCTTCAAGGAAGCTCCAACTCCGAAGGTGAATCTTGAATGCTAACTCAATCAATCTGACCCGAGCGTAAAGCAAAACACAAAACACTCGAGTCAGGACATTTATACTTATAAAATGTAAATCAACTCAAGTGAACAGTAACAAAATGCATCAGTAACTTAAAGGATGCTTGGGACCGCCCATCCTCTAAGGATCCGTTAAACTATTTACTATGTAGTAATTTACGCTATATACAGTAGTGTCTAATCAGTAAAGTATAATCATATAGAAAATAGCATTAAGGGGATGGTGAACCTTAACGCGGTCGGACCTTTAAAACCAAAATCGTAGTGGGATCGATATAAGGATATGACACGGCACGCAAGGAAATGCCAGGGTGGATACACCGTTTGCACTCCCGGACTGGTGGTGACGGCAAGCCAGCAGCTTCCGCCCACCTCGAACAATACCCCCAAATCAAAGTGGCGCCACATATCGAATCACAAAAGTAATAGAATAGTTTCCGATGAAGCATGTTCGATGAAAGGGTGCGACCCTTTGTGTAGCCCGATATAGCTCCTGTTTTAGTCATATATGCCAACTCACGGGAGTTGGGTCCACGTAATATATACCTCGAGAACGTCGCCACCATCCTACTTCATTCTGGAATCTCCACCGTGTACACAGTTGTTAAAGTGGTTTTCGGTACTGGCCGGCTATAAGACAATATCCGATCCCGGTCTCTTTAACAACCATTCGTTATTATAACCCGTGGTTATAACTTTAAAACAATAACAATTTTATACATCAAAATAAAATATCCTTTCACTCCAAATCTTTATCAAAATAAAGATTAAATCATTTCTAAACCATTTCAATATATCAACATACCATATCTTTCAAATTCAAATATTTATCAAAATATTTATCAAGTCATTTCAAATCATTTTTAATACATAAACATCACATCTTTCAAACTTCATTTTCAAATCGTTTTAATTTCAAAATATCATAACTTTCAAAACTTCATCTTCGAATCATTTCAATATATCATATCTTAGCATCTTTAAATTCAAAGATAACATTCATTTATTATTATCTCAATTCACCTTTAAATAATTTATATTCCATCAATTTAATTCAATTACAAATCATTTTAAAAGTGTAATTATTATACTTTCAAATCCAGTATTAAATTTCTAAAGTTTCAAATCATTCTGAGTTCGTTTACTAAGTCAAAAACCATAATTATTACAATTTTAGCATTTCACAGCATATAGAAAAAGCTATTATAAGTTATGCTTAAAAACACTTTAATTCAGCAAAGACAGCATTTAAAACTGCTGTTAAAACTCAGTTTTTAGTTAAATTATAGTTCAAAACAGAAAAGACAGCATTTCAGAAGTGCTGCGGTAGTTCAGATTTCAAAACAAAGGTTTTATTAAATTTCAGCAAAGACTGCAGACCACTATAGCATTCCCAGAGAATGCTATAATAGACCTAAGTTCAATATTAGTCTATAAGTTCGATTACAGCAACTACAGCATTTCAGAAATGCTGTAATAGCTCTTTTTACACAATTTTAGTTCAATTCAGAAACTATAGTATTTCTGAATGCTATTAAAAGTTAATTCCAAGTTTTAGTGTATTTCCAACAATTAAATAACTTCGATTTAAAACAAATAAACATTTTAAAAATCATCTTTTAACATTTAAAAATGTTCATTAACATATCATTTGACATATTATTTTTATACAATAATTTCTTATAATTTAATCTAATTTTCAACAATTTATTTAGTACATTTAAGGGTAAAAGCTTCCAATTCTTTACATTTCAACAAATAGACTTAACACTTATATTTTATTTTCATCTTCTCAAATTAAACCAAATTTCCAATTTTTTTTTTTTAATTTACTTAACCCTTTAATAAAAACCAAATTCACATTTTCAAGTCAAGTCCTATATTAAATTTTCACTTTCAACAGTCATTTATTCAACCACTTAAATTTATTGAAAAATCAATAATTCTTTAATAAATCACTTAAATTCAAATATAAATCAATTTATCATGTTTACCATTTTCCAAATATAATTAAAGTCCATTTTATTTTATTCATATAACTTAAATATCATTTTTAGTCAAAATTCCCAATTTCGAACATAAGTTATATTTCAAAAATCCAGTTAAACAATTCATAAATTACATTTTAAACACATAGAAAAATCATATTTTATTTATTTTAAAACCTTTCAAAATCTATTTAAATCAAATTTCATATATTTATATTTTTAAAATACTTAAAAATATTCAAAACACTTTATAGAATAACCACGGGTCTGTATATAGTTTTCTACGCTAGGTAAAGTGATACGGACATGTATCATTTCAATCCGCATTTAAAAGTAAAAATCCGGGTTCTATCATTTCAAACCCGCAATTCCAAGTTTAAATAAATAAATAAATAATCACTCAGGCCTATCATTTCAGCCCATAATGATTTTATTCTAAAAGGGAACTTGCAGTGTGATCATGTACAGAAATAATATAAACAATGTCAATATCACAATATACAGTCATATATCAGATGTCAGGTGAAAATTAACAGTTTTAACATGGTAATAATATGGTAATTACACGGCATAGCATATCATACGATCATCATTAACTTGCATAAACATTTTACATTACTAAACACTTGTCATCAATTCACTTTTCATAAGTATATATGTCAGAGTGAGAAAGACTCACCTTTTCAAAGCTAGACAACACGATTTGAATTGAATGAATGGGGAGCCTTGATAATGATCTTGTATACAACAAATAAACAAGACCATAGAAACATATGAATTCAATACAAAATATGAATTGAAACGAAATGGAAACTTTTAACTCAACAAAGAACATTACCCAGCTTTAACACGAAAGTTCCCAACCACGACAACATGGCTTGTCACATGATCAAATGGGCTTGTTCTCATCACACTAGGCTCAGCCTAGGTGTCAACATGACTTGGATTTAGCATCAAAACACATGGCAACAAGTGGATGAAGATGGAGGAGTTACAACATGAATTATCACAAAACAACAAAGGAATTAGTGTCCAAAACAACATCAAATGGTTTGCACTTTTTCTCAACTTCACATGATTCAGCTAGGGGTTGGTTTAGCTCGACCATGGCATGTATTAGGGTCTGGTTTGGGTCCGTATAGGGTCGGCCTAGCTTGTGTTTGGTGGAGTGAAGATATAGGTGCAACAACTATCAATACAAGGCAATGTTTCATCACCTCTTTGCTACAAAAGGGTTCGACCATGGGCTATATGGTCAGGTCCAGAGGTGTGGGGACCAAGGTGATGACGTGGTAGAGGGTGTTGGAGGTGCTGGAGGTGGTGGTGGTCATGTAGGTGGAGGCTATGGGTGGTGGAAGGTGGTTGTGGCAATCTAGGCTCGGTTTTCCAACAAGGTGGTGGTTTTGGTGGGTTTTTGTGGTGCTCCTTGCCATATATGGGTTCGGCCTGCCTTGGTGGTGTAGTAGGGTGGTTAATGATCAGAGAAAGGGGGTGGTGGAGGTCGGACCAGATCTGGTTGGGGAGGAGCTGATCAAACAAGTTGAGAACAAGGTGCAAAATCATTTAGGAAATAGGAAAACAAGAAGGAGAAGAAGAAGAACTTACCAAATTTTGCAAGATGGAGGCCATGATCCCCTTTTATTTTTTTTAGGGTTTGAGACAGAGGAAATTTCGTGAAAAATGAGGAAGAGAAGTCGGCTGGAGATAGAGTAAGGAGTGGCTAAAATAACTGATGCATTGATGACAAAAGAAACGTGAAACGACATTACGTTTGTAGCCTTTAAACCTTTCAAATCCCATATATATGTTTTGTAATTTTATAAATACATATAAACTGAGAAATAAAGATAACAAATCAGAAATAAGAATAAATATCTAAAATTAATAATTAAATTTTTATTAAATAGAATTTAAATTAAGAAAATGGCTTAAAATACCAAACAGTGTTCTAAAATTGTGAATAAATCGCTGTTAGTATTGGAAAATTTTACATTTCATTATAAAATTATTCTAAAATAAAATTTGAATTAAAATGATTCTAAAACATTTTCAAGGTAAAATAATAATTGAATTTTAATTAAATAGAATTTTAAATAAAGAAAAAATGAAGTAAATACCAACTAGGCTTTATAAATTGAAATAAATTCAAATAAACTTTAGAAAAATTATATTATCATTTTAAAAATACTTAAAAGCCAAAATATACATAATATAACATATTATCACATATTAAAATAAAATATAACCAAGAAGAAGTAATTTATACAATTTAAAATAGTCATTGTTAAATAACCCTATATACCCACAATATTGTAAAGGGTATAACTTTCACAATTTACATCCAATTTCAATGAAACGAAAAGTGGTGTTCTTAGAATTTTATGCACTTTCATAATAAAAGAAAAAAAATTAAAATTTTAAACTTTTAAAATTTTAAGTTGAAAGTCACAGTTTGACTATTTTGACCAAAATCAGCATTTCAGACAAATATTCAACTTACAAAATTTTGGAATTATAACTCATATAAAAAAATCAAGATTATATTTAAATAATAAATTTAACCATTTCAAATAAGTAAAATAAGTTTTTAAATCAAAATCTTACATAAAAAAAATTAAAATATACAATAAAATAATTACAAAATACAGTGTTGTTACATTTTCTCTGTTCAAACTTTTTTCTATATGTGAGTAAACAAATTATTTTAATACTTAAGTATCATCAAATCTTTTCATAGATATATTGTGTTTTATATATGTATTTAAGTATGTGGCTCTGTGTATATATCTGTGATTGTTCTGTGTAATAGGAGATGCCTGTTCTTCTTCTTGTTTTTGGATTACAGGGGGAAACAAACAAGAAAATTTAACTACTTTTCATCTAACCATTACGAGGCTTACGGTTTAAAACGAAATAAGTGTGTTTAAGCATAGATTATGATCTAAAAAATGTTTCAAGCTCTATAGTGATGAATTGCCTCTGTAAACTTAGTTTTACAGAGCCAATTTCAACTATATGATAAATTCAAATGTCCCGAATTATCAATTCACTCATATAACTTGAATTGTAATTAGAAAATAGGATTTTTACAACAAAAATGGTGATTTTTCATCGAGTATGCTAAGAGCAGTTTTTAGATGAACTGTAAATGGGTTTTGAGCAAATTCAGATGGACGAAGGACTTTGGGGTGTCAGGAATTGGACCAGGGATGGAGGAAGGTTTGATGATTTCGGAAAAAATGACCGGAGACGTTCCAGTTCGTCGTGATGTCCATCGGAGGGAAGAATAGGGTTTAAGGACAGTGAAATGAGCATTTGGGTTTTGGGCTCGTGCGCATTCTTCAATGCATCGAGTGTGGCCAGCGTTGGAGGGGGTGTACTTGAGACATAAACGGAGGCGTGGACGGAGGTGCGGCGGTTCCGGTGGTCGGGATGGTCGTGTCGAAGTGGTTTTTGGCGAGCTTGAGAGTTCCAGCTTCGACTGGAAGTGTCGAATTTCTTTTTGAATTTCATGATGTTGGTTCGAGGGAAAGAGTTGAATGTTGGGTCGATCGCCAATGAGTGAAGCTAGTCATCGGAGGTGGCGATGCCGTCGATGTCTTGTGCACATGCACGACATCGATTTTGTGTCAGGGAGTTTTGGGTTTGTGGGTAACTCGAAGGAGTGTTCGAGTGGAAAGGAGGGGAACTCGGGTTGGGACTCGTGTTTGCGTGTGAGAAGCCATCTCTGTTTTGTTTTTAACTTATAAAAAAATGTAAACAAGGGAAGGAGAGATAACTCAAAGCAGGGTCGAGTTATCATCGGGTCTAACCCAAAGTCAGGGAAACCAAAATTTAAAACCTGTTTTCATAGGTACTTTTGGAAATGTAAAAATGAAATTGTTTAATCCTTTATAAATTCTTTAAATTAAATGTCTTTCAAAACTTTAATTAAGAAACAGTTTGTTTGTTTAAGTATGTTAAATACTTAAAGATATTTTAAACTTAATTATTTTATAAATAAAGTTAAATGTTAATTAAAGGCAAATCTTTTAATAATGCAATTTAGTATTTAACAAAGAGGATGTTTATCTTAAGTATAATTTAGATTTTGATAATTTAGGAAATAAATTAAAGATTAATTAAGTAATTAATTTGTAATTAGTGATTGATTAATTTGTAATTAGTGGTCAATAAATAGGTAATTAATTTTTATAAATTAATAATGAAGGTTATTAATTAATGATTATGGAGTAATGAATTAAAAAATTACATAGGGAAGTAATTAATTAATAATTACTAGATGCAATTAGTTGAATGATGATTTGTTAACAAAAGTAATTTGGGTATATTTACTTTGTGTAATTAATCAAGAGATTAATTAAGAAAATTAATTAAGGTTTAATTAATGTATTCAATGAAGTAAATAAAAGGTAGTTAATTACTGGTTGAGATTAATCAAGATCGTTTAATATTTAGGATCTAATTAATCATTAATTCTTAGCGTAATTGATTTAGATTAGGGTAAATTAAGATGTAACTAGAAATCACTAATTTATATAATTAATGGTGTAATTAAAGGTTGATTAATTAAGATTAATTAATCAATAATAAGTGACTTATGAGTAATTAATTAATATAAGTAATTAAGAATTAATATAATTAATTGTAGTGAATTAATGTAATTAATTGTAGTAAATTAATTTTTAAAGTAATTAGAGATTAATTACTGTTTTTGGTTAAGAATAATTAATTTGTGTAATTAACTAAACATAATTACTTGAATGTAATTAAAGGATAATTAATCTAGGGTGATTAATTGAGATGGATAAAATGATTTGAAATTAATTAGTGTTAAGTAAAGGAATATAAGTGATTAAGGTTAGTAATTTAATTTGAAGTGATTAAATTTATTTTGGAAGTGATCAGGTTTGCTTATGGATGATTAAATGGTATTGGATGCCTTGAATGAGTTGATATCTCTGATATGAAATGTTTTGTGGTATCATATGTTTGGGGCGGACAGGATATCGTGGTTATCTATTAATGATGAATTGTTATGTAAGTGACATCCTGTATTTAAAGTTGAAGTGTATTTTATTTGGATAACTTGGGTTAGGATGACATGAGACTCGAAGAGGCCGGGGTCGGGTATTAGAAAATACCCGAAATCACTTCGATTCTTTATAAATTGATGTGTGAAATCAATAGGCACATATAGAATGATTTAAGTGAATTGGACTATTTAAACTAGATTCTGGGTACTTAGAAAATTGATGTGTGAAATAAGTGATGTCTATAACAAATTGTGAATTTGTAGATTGATACGAGTTACCTGGGTTTTATATGAGTTGTATGCTTTGTATTCCATGTTAGATGGGTTTACTCACGCTGGTTTCCAGCCTGACCCGGGTGTTACTTATGTAATGCTCGGGTCAGACCGAGTATTACAGTTTTTCAGGTAAGGACGTTCCGGGGGCTCAGGAGACGAGTTGGATGGCAGGGACGTGTGGAGTGTTTCCGCTGCATATATTATTGTATATATCTGAGACATGTTGATTTTATCCGTCCAGTGTTTGTATATATGTTGTAACTCTGATGTATAAAGGTGAAATTGACAAGTATAGTTTTCCTTTGTATAACTCTTATTATAGTTTATCCGTTGCGAATGTGAGGTGTTGGTGTTTATGTTCTTCTTATTCTTCTATCTCTTTCTTCTTTTTCCTAACTATTTGGAATTTTTGGGATCGAAAAATCCGGGTCGTTACAATTGGTATCAGAGATGAAGGTTAAGCGAGAACCTTGGCTCTGTTGGGATTACTCATTAAGGATAGGGTCAATGGTACCCTAGAATGAGTCGAGTATATATGTATTTATATATATATATGTGTGTGTGTGTGTGTGTGTATAGCGTACTTGTTATTTGCTTATATAAAGATTTTATATGATTTTATATAAGAATATATTTTGATATATAAAGCAATATTTCTTTCCAATAATATTAAGGTAATTCGGTTGTTAAATTATTGGAATTAAATTAAGTGGTAATTGAAATACAGCCAAATTGAAATTAGATAAAGATAAATTTGAAATGCATTCAAACTAAAATTAAAATCTAGAATTTGGAAAAGAGTTTCAGAAAAATATAATAATGGATTGGTTTCCTTGGTTATTATCGTTGTTGTGTTTAATAATAAAATATGTATTAATGAGTAAGCAAAATGGAATGCTTAAGGGAAGTAAAACATTTAGGCAAGTATGACTTATAAATTGTAACTGAAGATGATCTAAATTGTGAAGTTTTAAATCTAGTTCCAGAAATTTGAAAATTTGTTTCAAAGTGATAAGTTTTTGAACTTATAAGTGGGAAGATTATTAATGTGAAGTTCAGAATTTGAAATGGGAATTCAAATTGGGGAATGTTGGTTGGATTAAGTAAATTGAATTTAACTTTGGGAAAGTTAAATAATTTAACAAGCAACCTGAATTGGAAATTTCAATGTGAAATTGGGATTTAACTTGGAAAGTTAAATGATTATTTTAATTGGGAGTTTGTGTGATCTCAAAATGGGTTTGAGATATGTAAATTTGAATTGTATGGGTGTTTTAAAATAATTTGGATAATATTATCCTATTAATAATCTCTAAATTATGAATTGGATTTGAATTATTATTTGAACCTAGAAATAGGTTTATGAAGAAGTAAAGGTTAAATTAATTTAAAGGATTAAATCAACATTTAAAGCTTTAACTCGAATTTATATAATTCGAGATGGTTTAAATTTGGAAATTTGAATTGAATTAGTTCAAATTAAATTTGATTTAAATTAATTAGAATTGTGATTGATGTTGAATAATTTTAAAAAATCAAATGGAAAATTTGAGTTGAATTGATTTGAAATGAAATTGAAGTTTGATGGGATCAAATTCAAATGGGAATTGGGACTAATTCCAACCGAAATTAAGATGATTTGAAATTGAAGTGGGTTCAATTGATATTAGTCCAAATTGATGGAATAATTTGGAATTGTAGTTAAAGTTGAGTAGGTTTAAAATCAAATGGAATTTTATTTGAATTTGGAAAGAAATCAAGATTGATTCAACTTGAATTGGGGTTAAATCAATTTCAATGGAAATTGAAGTTATTCAAATTGGAATTGAGTCAATTTAAATGGAAGTGGAAATTTAAATTGAATTGACGGGGAAGTGAGCAGTTTTGACTCTGGACTATTTTCAATATAAATTGTTTTAATATAAAACTTATTTTTTTCCAAGCAATTTAATATATACAACCTTTCTTTTTAGAGCCAAATTACTTTATATTTGTTTTACAATTATTTTGGGAACTATTTAACAAATTTTCAACTGTTTTATAAACTATTTACTATTTTCCAACTATTTTACAAATTAATTACTATTTTACAACTATGTTGCAATTATTTAAAATTTCTATAACTATTTGACTATTTTTCAACTATTTTTACAATTAGTTAACTATTTTACAGCTATTTTGCAAACTAATAATTATTTTTCAACTACTTATCTATTTTAAAAAAAAAATCAAGCTATTTTCTAAATATAAACTGTTCGGAGTTCAAACTGTTGTTGATTAAATACCCACTGAGGTAAGAATTGAAGTGATAATCCAAATGGGGATTAAGGCAATTGTGATTATGTGGATAGAAATCAAAGGAAATGTGAATAGAAAGAGAAATTGATTCATTTGGTAATCAATGAAGATAAATACGTAGGATGTACGTATATTTTTCTATTCGCATAGTGAATTGATCTAGATTCGAGCATAGAATTTCGAGATAGTTATATCGATCCAAGTTGGGATTTTTTTCCACTCGATTTTCGACGGCGAACATGGATATGTATTGTTGATTGATTTTGAATATTCTTTATCATAGTTATGGCTATACAAGGAGAATGACGGTTTTTGATCAAGAAACCAGATCTGTGTCCGCTCTAGGAAGTCGGGTGGCGATACTAGTTCGGAAGTGTAATTGTGTGATCGAGTTAGCGATCAGATTGGTATAGCGTACGGATGACATGTGTACATTGTACGGATTTAAATGAAATTGGTATTGAAAATTTGTGAATAAGAAATGTTAGATGATTTCTTTTGAGATGAAAGTATATTTTGTGAAATATACAATGGATAAAGGTGAAAGTTAGATATTTTTTTGTTGATAAGTAAGATTGAAACAACTTTATAAAAAAGAGTAATCAAATTTGAATATTTGATTTGGCATAAACAAAGTTATATATCTTGGTTATATAAGATAAATCTCCCTTTGTGAATCTATAGCCTAAAGAAAAGGATTTTGAAAATGTTTGAAGTATAAAAAGAGTTTTGTACAAGTTTGAAATGATCCAAAGTTTTTAAGAAAATTATATAGTATCTATATATATACATATATGAAGGATCCTATGAGGATTTTGGAAAATAGGTTTTGGGAACCTTTGGATTTGGAAAGGCTTTTGATTTTTGGGTAAAATCAATATTGGAATTTCGAAAGCCTAGTTTGAGAATTATCGATTTCGGGATAGTCGATTTTGAGAAAAGAAGATTTATATGAGATTCATACTAGGTGTATGATTTGGAAGATACTATATGTGTATAGTATAAAGTGTTTTGATAATGGCTCTGGAGAAAAAGGCGCTCCCTTGAAATGAACTTCTTAGGAGTACCATAGGTTGGTACTGCCATGAGACTTTAAGGGGGAGGTTCTAAAGTTGATCCTGTGAGGAGTCCGGACAAAACTAGTTCCTGAGGATTTTATGTAGTGTAGCGAAAGTCGAGGGCGCTGATGCCTACAAAGGCATTTGGGTTATGCTGTGACGACAGTGTAACTCGATGTCACTACGATCTACTGCAGACCATAGCGAAAGTCACGTGTGCCATTGAGAGTCAACAGTCAGCGTTTGATTTTATATCGGTAGACTGCGACATGTGGTAACATAGCGAAAGTCGTGTGTGTCGTTGAGAGCCAACAGTCTGCATTTGATTTTACATCGGTAGACTGCGACCTGTGTGGGAGTGGAGGAGTTTCATTTTTGACAATGAAAATCGAGGGCGCTGATGCCTACAGTTACATGGACTTTTGTTGCGATGTCAACGTAACCTTGGAATGTAACTGTGATCTGTTGTAGGTTCCATGCCTAATCGAGGGGCGCAGTGTGCCTACAGTTACATGGACTTTTGCTGCGATGGCAACGTAACCCAGGATGTAACCGCGACCATGGATGGGGGTGATGATTTCCAGAGCATTCTCACCAAAGATATTTCCTCTATTTTCAAAAAACTATTTTGTATATTTTCAATAAAATTATTTTTCAAAATATTTTCACAGGATGTTGAAAAAGGGTCTGCTAAGTACTTACAGATTTTTAATCCTACGCCTGATCAATGTAAGACCGAATTTCTGTGAGAACAAGGATGGACTTGTCAAGACATCAAGTTATAAAAGTATTTTTATAAAAACTATTTCAGAAATATTATAAAGATTTTTAAAATAGTATAAAAATGAATAAAGAAAATTTATCTGATTTTAAGCATTTTAATAATTCTGGCTTCGTTCCTTTTCGAGGATGAAAAGATTCAAAGGGGGGAGGGATGTGACGACCCGGGATTTTGGCAATATTATTTTAATAAGTATTTAATCTGATTAAATAAAATTGACCTTATTCACATTGAATTGCAGTAAAACTCTACTTTATTAACTTTTGATCTCAATATATGGGTATAAATGTAAGCTAGATAATAATGCTTAAAATAAAATTAATTTTATCGATATTAAATATAAGTATAAAATATATTAGTACAAATAAATGTTTAATAGTTAAGTTTAAAATAAAATAGAAACTAGGATTTATGTTAGAAATAGAAATAAGTATATAAGAGAACTTCTATGGAATTATGAAAGCATAAAGTAAATACATAAGTTAAAACTATAAAAAAAAATAACAATTTTATATTAAGCAAAGCAAAATCAAGCAAGACAAGTATGTATGTGAATTTCATATGTGTATGGAAGAACAAACAAAAATCTATGTCCTTTTAAAAATCAAATTGGATAAGTATGTAAACAAGATGCGAAACGTATGCATTAAATACTATCTTCTCCAGCACAAAACAAGTCATTTCGAAATGTATTTAAATCATTTCATTTTCTACAAAAAAATTCTGGTCAAAGAAGGAGGCAAAAATATCTCTGACCTTGGAATTAGAGAACAAAGGAATGTTCCAGCAAATACAAATCACCTGTAAAACTGTTTCTATATATATTCTCATTCTATTTCGTTCAAAAACTTAGCATACCAGAAAAAGAAAAGTAAGCATCACCAGTTTGCAAACTTAAATAACATTTTAGCTAAACAAGCAAGAGGATCAAAGTTCAAGCTAACAGCTTTTCAAACCAGAATTTTTCTCTGTTCGGACTTCTTTCTACAGGTGAGTAAACAAATTATTTTAATACTTAAGTATCATTAAATTTGTGCATAGATATATTGTGTTTTACATATGTATTTAAGTATGTGGTTCTGTGTATATATCTATGATTGTTCTGTGTAATAGGAGATGCCTGTCCTTCTTCTTGTTTTTGGATTACAGGGTGGAAATAAACAAGAAAATTCAACTATTTTTCAACTAACCATTACCAGGCATAGGGTTTAAAATGAAATAAGTGTGTTTAAGCATAGATTATGATCTAAAAATTGTTTCAAGCTCTATAATGATGAATTGCCTCTGTAAACTTAGTTTTACATAGCAAATTTCAACTATATGATAAATTCGAATGTCATGAATTATCAATTCACTTATATAACTTGAATTGTCATTAGAAAATTGGATTTTTACAGCAAAAATGGTGATTTTTCATTGAGCATGCTAAGAGCACTATTTGATGAACTGTAAATGGGTTTTGAGCAAATTCAGATGTACGAAGGACTTTGGGATGTCAGGAATTGGACCAGGGATGGAGGAAGGTCAGATGAAATCAAGAAAAATGACCGGAGACATTCCAGTTCGTCGTGGCATCGACCGGAGGGAAGAATAGGGTTTAAGGACAGTGAAATGAGCGTTTGGGTTTTGGGCCCGTACACACTCGTCAATACATCGAGTGTGGCCAGAGTTGGAGGGGGTGTACCTAAGACATAGACGAAGGCGTGGCGGTTCCAGTGGTTCCGGTGGTCGAAATGGTCGTGTCGAAGTGGTTCTTGGCAAGCTTGAGAGTTCCCCCTTCGACTAGAAGTGTCGAATTTCTTTTTGAATTTCGTGATGTTGGTTCGAGGGCAAGAGTAGAATGTTGGGTCAATCGCCGATGAGTGTAGCAAGTCGCCGGAGGTGGCGATGCCGTCGATGGCCTGTGCACGTGCACGACATCGATTTTGTTTCAGGGAGTTTTAGGTTTTTGAGTAACTCGAAGGAGTGTTCGAGTGGAAAGGAGGGGAACTCGGGTTGGGACTCGTGTTCGCATGTGAGAAGCCATCTCTGTGTTGTTTTTAACTTATAAAAAAATATAAACAGGGGAAGGAGAGATAACTCGAAGCAGGGTCGAGTTATCATCGGGTCTAACCCGAAGTCTGGGCAACCAAAATTTATAACGTATTTTCATAGATTCTTTTGGAAATGTAAAAATGAAATTGTTTAATCCTTTATAAATTCTTTAAATTAAATGTCTTTCAAAACTTTAATTAAGAAACAGTTTGTTTGTTTAAGTATGTTAAATACTTAAAGATATTTTAAACTTAATTATTTTATAAATAAAGTTAAATGTTAATTAAAGGTAAATGTTTTAGTAATGCGATTTGGTATTTAACAGAGAGGATGTTTGTCTTAAGTATAATTAATATTTTGATAATTTATGTAATAAATTAAACATTAATTAAGTAATTAATTTGTAATTAGTGATTGATTAATTTGTAATTAGTGATTAATAAATGGGTAATTAAGTTTTACAAATTAATAATGAAGGTAATTAATTAACAATTATGGAGTAATGAATTAAAAAATTACTTAGGGAAGTAATTAATTAATAATTACTGGATGCAAATAGTTGAATGATGATTTGTTAACAAAAGTAATTTGGGTATAATTACTTTGTGTAATTAATCAAGAGATTAATTAAGAAAATTAATTAAGGTGTAATTAATGTATTCAATGAAGTAAATAAAAGGTAGTTAATTAATGGTTGAGATTAATCAAGAGCGATTAATATTTGGGATCTAATTAATCGTTAATGTGTTAACGTAATTAATTTACATCTGGATAAATTAAGATGTAATTAGAAATCACTAATTTATATAATTAATGATGTAAATAAAGGTTGATTAATTAAGATTAATTAATCAATAATAAGCGATTTATGAGTAATTAATTAATATAAGTAATTAAGAATTAATGTAATTAATTATAGTAAATTAATTTATAAAGTAATTAGAGATTAATTAATGTTTTTGGTTAAGAATAATTAATTTGTGTAATTAACTAAAGATAATTACTTGAATGTAATTAAAGGATAATTAATCCAGGGTGATTAATTGAGATGGATAAAATTGATTTGAAACTAAGTAATGTTAAGTAAAGGAATATAAGTGGTTATGGTTAGTAATTTAATTTGGAGTGATTAACTTCATTTTGGAACTGATCAAGTTTGCTTATGGATGATTGAATGGTATTGGATCCATTGAATGAATTGATATCTCTGATGCGAAATGTTTTGTGGTATCATATGTTTGGGGCGGACAGGATATTGTGGTTATTTATCAATGATGAATTGTTGTGTAAGTGGCATCCTGTATTTAAAGTTGAAGTGTATTTCATATGGATAGCTTGAGTTAGGATGACATGAGACTTGAAAATACCGGGGTAGGGTATTAGAAAATACCCGAAATCACTTCGATTCTTTATAAATTAATGTGTGAAATCAATAGGCACGTATGGAATGATTTAAGTGAATTGGACTACTTAAACTAGATATTGGGTACCTAGAAGACTGATGTGTGAAATAAGTGATGTCTATAACGAATTCTGAATTTGTAGATTGATACGAGTTACCTGGGTTTTATATAAGTTGTATGCTTTGTATTCCATGTTAGATGGGTTTACTCACGCTGGTTTCCAGCCTGGCCCGGGTGTTACTTGATGTAATGCTCGGGTCAGACCGAGTATTATAGATTTTCAGGTAAGGACGTTCTAAGGGCTTAGGAGACGAGCTGGATGGCAGGGAAGTATGGAGTGTTTCCGCTGTATATATAATTGTGTATATCTGAGACATGTTGATTTTATCCATCCAGTGTTCGTATATATGTTGTAACTCTGATGTATAAAGGTGAAATTGACAAGTATAGTTTTCCTTTATATAACTTTTATTATTTGTTATTATAGTTTATGTGACGATCCGAACTCGATGTCCGACAAACGACATCAAATTCATATCGCCGGAGCTTATAACAACATCAGATGAATATAAAACAGCAGAAAAATGAATATAATACATATCAGAGATACAACATCAACAAAATATCCAATAATACATCAGAGTATTTAATACATATACCACAACTCCAAATACATCATAAAAATACATCGATGATCATATATCCAAAAGTCTTCAATGAAAGAAGTGATAACGGACTCCTAAATGCTAAACACCTAAGATCTCCAAAAAGCTCCAAAGATATCCCCAAAGCAAGAGTTCCAAAATGCTGCTAACTCCAAAATACGAAAACCTGCTACTAGGCTGCCCGTGTAGAAATTATGGGCACCCAGAGTTTAGAAACGAAACAATAAACTCCGGTTCAGTAATGGGACTGGTATGAGTAAAAAAAAATAGTTTCTTTTAGATAAAATAGATTTATAAAAGAAAAGTCGATATGCTTTTGAAAAATGAGATTACCATAAGACGTCCCGCCACACACACAATGCAATCGCAGAATTGGGGGAGATTTCTTCTTATGATAGTCAAACATGCTTGATACGAGAAAATTTATTTGACATTATTACTAGTGCATAGTTTAGAAAACATTTCGAAAATAGAATATTAATCTTAGTCAGCATAGGTACCATTATGCTATGCTTACTATAGCTGCCATGTTAAATAGCAGGTTTTACAACTAAAACCGTACTAGGCTCGTATTGTTTCTTTGGATTTCCAACAAATGGTCAGGCTAAGGAACTTCCTACTACCACATAGGTACGCCTCTGGCAGGATGTCCCGAGAACCTACCTGGCTCTGTGCCAACACAAGGTCGGGTTACCTCTATAACTAGGTAACTACTACTCGAGTATGCCACTCCCCGGTACTTTGGGACCTTTATCCGAGGGCCCTCGACCACAAAGCAACAACCACACAGAAAATGAGATTGGAGCAACCACATAGGTTAAGCATCAGGGGTCTACACCTGACACCACCCTTTTCCAGAAGGAAATGACATACCCTAAAGGGAGCGACCCTCATAACCTTGCCGCATAATTCCTGTTTCGACCATTTCCGAGGTGTGAGGTCTGATGAGGTCTCCTCCACAAAGCTACGCTCTTACACAAAGCTATGCCTTGATCACAATGATCAACAAACGATCAACATACAGCAGCACTTAGCATGCCGCACTACCAAATTAGGAGTGTATTGCTGATAACCTTCAACTACATAACCTCTGAGCTCGTATGTCTCAGAGAAGGGTGTTAATTTAAGAGAATAAATTCTACGACACCAACCGATAGGTATTTGAAAGAAATCTGCTTTATATCTCAAAGTGTAGGGTCAGACATACAACCATACAAGTCTGTTCCGGGTTTGAACAGAACCGAAGGCACTTCATTAATAAAGAAAGAAGCCCATGCAAATCTGGGTATCCACAATCCCGATCGGACTTCCCATCACTTAGGGAATCTCTATACTGGAGCAAATCGGTGCAGAGACAATCGATAAGTCATCCTGTCGCTCTCGCAAGTACTCGGTCTTCACCACCGGTCTTCAATACTATCCATATACGTCGTATTACTATTCAGAATGGGTTGTATGACACAAAGGTCCTCCCCCGGATAAACCGAATAACGAGCACAATACTTAAAAATCATAGGGATACTGGGGTCTCAGTTAAATCATAGCTTAAAGCCCAAAACCTTTCATTCGAATGGTTAAAACAAATTACCATTTCCAATCTTTTAAACGAAAGATTCATTCACAATGTCACAGATAAAATAAATTTATCAATCACAAAGAGTCATCATTACGATTCGATGTGGGTTTTGGATAACCAACTAGAATCCGACTCCCTGTCGCATCGAAATTCAAATGTCTTGCTATGGGCAAAGTTGTCTAATTTATTTGAACAGTTTAATTCAATACTTTGAATCCAAATAACATTTATCGCAGATAAATCATACACAGTCATCATACATACATACATACATACATATATATATATATATATATATATATATATATATATATCAAGAGCAATGTCATAGAAACATCACATAATATCACAAATCAGATATTCTATATACACAATTATCCATAGGCAATCATCTTAAATCCTTATTGTAATTAATTCAATTTAAAATTTATTTCTTGAGAGTTAATTCCTTAACCCTATTTAATTTATCATAAATTATCAATTGATTGCTTATTTCACTTTAAATTAGCTAATTGACAAATCAATTCTTAATCAATTATTAAGTCTTAATTACGTAATTACTTTATTCACACTATTTAATTAATTACTACTTAAATCAAGTTATTTAGCTTTAATTAACCATTCTTTAATCTTTAATTAATAACTTTAATAAAACTTAATTATCCATTCATTAATGACTTAATTACTTAGTTAATCAATTGTTAATTATTAATTAGATTACTTAATTAATTAACTATTAATCATTTATTAATTAACTTAAGTAGTTAATTACTCTTTATTTATTATTTAACCATTAATAAATCCCTATTTACAATTATAATTTATTTATTCTTAATTTCTTTCAAAAAAAATTATTAATTAATAATAATTATTCAACTTTATTATCATTTAAGAGTCTTCATTTAAATTTAAAATCAATTCATAATTAACTATAAAACTTTAATGTTAAAAATTTCTATACCTTACTTAACTTAATTACTTAATTGATTACCCGTAATCATCAATTAGTAACCTTAATTCTTAATGACATTACTTAATTCATTACTAATTATAATTAAAAAGTAATTATTCTTAACTATTTTCAAAAAATAATCAATTTATATTAATTATTCACTAATTAATATTTCCTAAGAAATCTTCTTTAAACTTTGAAAATCAATTTAATATTAACTAAAACGTTAAACGTTAATTAATTTCATACTTAAATTACTTGATTCAAAAAAAAATTAGATGTTAAAAACCTTGTTAAAGCATTAACTAAATCTGTTTTCAAAATGAACTTGAATTTCCTTTAAAAACTGAACTATTCTGCCCCAATCATTTACCCGAGTATTGCTTCGAGTTTCTCACCAACCTTCCCGAGTACTACTTCGGGTTTTTCAAAAATTTACCCGAGCGAAATCTTTTTTCTTAAAATTTTGTTAAGTGTTAAATCGACCCGATACCACTCCCAAACAACGCGAGCCTGACTTCGAGTCTCCTCCTCCCTAATCCGAGCCGTGCTTCGAGTTCGCCCCCAGTTAACTTCGTCTTCCACATATTCGAACGCAACAGATACGTATCGTCATGCATGCACATGCACACTTGGTCGGAGACTCTCTGGCCTTCGCCACTCGTTCCAGCAAGTCGGTGCTGCCTCCGTCAACCCAATCCATCACCCAACACCCATCGTCTCGTTGACAATCGAAATTGAGGAAATTTGATCAAACTGGAACGAAATACTCCGGTCGACAATCACCTCGCACACAATCTTCCGACCACAAGAGCGTCGCCACCTCCGACTACTTCTCCGACCACCCCCACACTAGCCTCCCCTTGATTGTCGTTACATTCGATCAACCATGAAAGCCTCGGTGATCGAAAGTTGAAACCCAAGTAAAATTAGGGTTACAACCAAAAACTGATCGCCCCCGTCACCACAAGGCTCTGATCAACCTCCAAGCATTTTTCTCTGATACCCCGTAAGCTCCTCTACCTCCTCGAGAAACTCCGGCCCCCCTAGTGCCTCCGACCACCGCAGTTTGACCAAAACCCTTTTTCCATTCGTCGACGATCTGCTCTTGAACCACACGCTTAAAAATCGTCAAACCAAGTTTAAAAATCCTAATTTTTAATGAGGATTCGAGTTATATGCTCGCAGTATCAAATCGTTGCATTCGAATTTTTCAAAAGTTAAAACCTCCCTGTACACAAAATATTTTTTTCTTGATGCTTCAGAATACCCAGCTGCTGAGAATATTTCCAGTTTTTAATTCAAGTATAGACACTTGTTTTGTTTAACTTCAAAGTCCAATGGTGATTAAATGAAGAGAGGTAGGATTTCTTACTGACTTTCTACCCTGGAAATCAAAAAGAACAGAGAGCAAAAGTATACAGATATTCACAACCCAAGTGACTCACGTATGAATCCTATGAATGTAAACATCATTTGTTTTACTACTTCAACAATTATTAAGAGTATCATCATAATACCAGGTCATAAATTGTTTTTAAACAGAATTTTACTCACCTTAACTTGAAGAACAGAAGCAGCTCTTTAATCTGTTTTGCTTTTCCAAAAAAAAAAACTTTGAGTTGAATGATATTTTGGGTTTGAAGATGATGATGTTTATAATCTTTTCTCTGGTTTTGCTATTTGCTTTTACAGTTTTCTTTCAGTTCTTTGCTTCGGTTTGATGAATGAAATAAAATAAATATGGGTGTGCGTATGTATATAGGAAAGACAGTTTTGTATAAAATAGGTATCAATTGTACAACTTTGTCTTTAATCTAATATTTTCTATTTGTTTTGGAGGCTGATGATATTGCTAGCATTAATTGCTTTGTACATAAACATTTATTTACTCTTTTTTTTCCTATTTCCTTTGTTACTGAAATTTCAGCCGAGACAATTTGTTTTATGCTTGGGGATTAAATGCAAGTCCTTGTTTGCAACCTTATACTATTTGTTATATATGTACAGTTCTTACTTATGCATTTATTTATCTTTGTTTACTAATATGAAATAATCTTGTTTCGCCTAAGAGATTTGTTTTGGTGTACTTGAGAAGATGTTAATAAATGCATGTCTTCTAATTTGTTTACAAGCTTACACCGTTTGTTTATGTATGTATACTTTTGGTTACAGAAAATCCACTTTTGTACTTCTTTGTTTTGTTTAGTAGATATTTCTTTTTTTTCTTTTCTTCTTGTTTACATCTTGCTTTGCCAGGTTGATGAATTCTATTGTCTTCTTGTATACATTTACTTTCTTCTTGCCTGTATACATTTCTTCATTTTGTTTTTAACTTCAATATCTTATTGATTTGTTTTTATATACTTATCCTTTTATTGTTCATACTTGAATAATTTGTATTGTCTTCTTTTATTTTTCTTTGTAATATAAATGACATTCTAAAATTAATATGTTGTTATAATTTATTTACTTCATATGTTTACTTCATATTTTGTAATTTATCTTATAATTATATTTCTAACTTAAGTATTAAATTTATTTTGAATATACTTTAACTTTCCAAATCAAAATTTTATTTCTAATCCAATTCTCAAAACAAATAAATATACATTTCTTATTAAATTTGAAAAATTCAAATAAATACACAATTTAACCCAAGAATTTAATTAAATTACAAATTTAAATTCATCATTAAAATTGGGATCGTTACAGATTCCCCTCCTTAAGAAATTTCGTCCTCGAAATTTGCCAAGGAGATAACAAAGGTAGATGAAAGATAGAGAAATATCTTGCCAAATCAAACTGGATATCAATTCTACATTTGGCTTACCAAATCAGAATATTAATGATAGATATGAGAACAAATTCAATCAATTGTGAAACAATTGGGTTGTCTGATCTACGAAGTATACAGGGATATTGGTTAGTTCGAAGGGATAACTAACCATTTGTAGATTCTATCGAAACCCAATGAAACAGACGAAAATAGTTCCGATAACGATCTCAGATACAAGATTTAACTCATTTACGAGAATTAAACTATGGGTAGTTCCCGTATCGAACAAAATTCGAAAATTATTATCGTAAAGGAGAAAGTTACCTTCCAAAATTCATTTTCCCTTATCAGCCTTTGAGGTTGAAGGATCATCTTTGATTGCATACACCTTTGCTACATGAGCCTGCTTCATGATTGGGCAGTCTTTAACTTCATGACCTGGCTTGTGACAGTAATAGCATTTCTTAACTCCCTAACCAGTCTCCACAGGTTGTTCTTTCTTAACTTGTTTCTTCGGGTTCTTGCGGTTGTTTTCATAGTGGTCCTTTTCTTGGCAATTGTAACAAGTTATATTTTTCGCCCAGTTTCCCTTACTATCCTTCTTTCCCTTGCCTTGATAGGGTTTCTTATTCCCAAACTTTCTTTTCCTCCAATTTTGATTGCTTGTATCTCCTTCTTCCTTTGGGGTTTCTTGCATCTCCAGAGTAACATACCTATAACCCATATCTATCAACACAGAGAAAAATTCTTTAACGTGGGCTGTCATCCTTCCGCGGAATTTCTTGTTCATTCCCCGAATAAACCTTTCATTCTTCTTTAAAGGTGTATTTACTAGCTCCGGACCAAAACGAGGCAATTCATTAAATTTGTTCAAATATTCCTCAAATGATAAATTACCCTGCTACAAATTCATAAATTCCTGGTACATTCTAGAGATACCAGCAGACGGCATATATCGTTTCTCAAACACTTCTTTAAAGTCTTCCCAAGTAAACTCATCTTTTGGCTTATCCACAGTAACTGTCTCCCACCAAGCCAATGCTTCTTCTTGGAGTTGCCAAGAAGCTATCAATCGCATTTGATCATCTTCTAACTTCAATCCTCTAAAGATTTTTTCACATGACCGAATCCAGGCTTGTGATTCGATAATGGATTCTTTGCCAGTGAATGGCTTACCACCAAGTCTAGTAAAACCTATAGAGATCTGCCAAATTAGGCTGAGATTGAGTAGGTATAACTGCTTCTGCTGTTGCAGGGACTTGGCCTGCTGTAGTGGTATTTCCCCGACACCTACCTTGTCCTCTTCTTCCTCTCATTCTCACTATCTGTAATTAGTAAGAAAGCTTGATTTAGGCATATGGACAAGATATCTTAGGGAATAATAACAGTTAAAGGTAGCAGACTAAATAACTTTGGGTTTCAGTTTCTCAGTTGTACTCATTCTAGGGTATACTTCACCCTATCTCTAATGAGCCATCTAATGTGTTATACTCCATAGCTAAAGTTCTTACTCAACCTTCAGCTCCGATACCACTTGTGACGATCTGAACTCGATGTCCGACAAACGACATCAAATTCGTATCGCCGGAGCTTATAACAACATCAGATGAATATAAAACAGCGGAACAAATGACTATAATACATATCAGAGATACAACATCAACAAAATATCCAATAATACATCAGAGTATTTAATACATATGCCACAACTCCAAATACATCATAATAATACATCGATGGTCATATATCCAAAAGTCTTCAATGAAAGAAGTGATAACGGACTCCTAAGGGCTAAACACCTGAGATATCAAAAAAGCTCCTAAGATATCCCCAAAGCAAGAGTTCCAAAATGCTGCTAACTCCAAAATACGGAAACCTACTACTAGGCTGCCCGTGTAGAAATTATGGGCACCTAGAGTTTAGAAACAAACAATAAACTCCGGGTCAGTAATGGGACTGGTATGAGTAAACAAAAATAGTTGCTTTTAAATAAAACAAATTTATAAAAGAAAGGTCCATATGCTTTTGAAAAATGAGACTACCCTAAGACCTCCCGCCACACACACAATGCAATCGCAGAATTGGAGGAGATTTCTTCTTATGGTAGTCAAACATGCTTGATACGAGAAAATTTATTTGACATTATTACTAGTGCATAGTGTAGAAAACATTTCGAAAATAGAATATTAATCTTAGCCAGCATAGGTACCATTATGCTATGCCTACTATAGCTGCCATGTTAAATAGCAGGATCTACAACTAAAACCGTACTAGGCTCGTATTGTTTCTTTGGATTTCCAACAAATGGTCAGGCTAAGGAACTTCCTACTACCACATGGTTACCCCTCCGGCGGGATGTCCCGAGAACCTACCCGGCTCTGTGCCAGCACAAGGCCGGGTTACCTCTATAACTAGGTAACTACTACTCGAGTATGCCACTCCCCAGTCCTTTGGGACCTTTATCCGAGGGCCCTCGACCACAAAGCAACAACCACACAGAAAATGAGATTGGAGCAACCACATAGGTTAAGCATAAGGGCTCCATACCTGACACCACCCTTTTCCAAAAGGAAATGACATGCCCTAAAGGGAGCAACCCTCATAACCTTGCCGCATCATTCCTGTTTCGACCATTTCCGAGGTGTGAGGTCTGATGAGTTCTCGTCCACAAAGCCACGCTCTTACACAAAGTTATGCTTTGATCACAATGATCAACAAACGATCAATACACAAGAGCACTTAGCATGCCAGACTATCAAATTGGGAGTATATTGCTGATAACCTTCAACTACATAACCTCTGAGCTCGTACGTCTCAGAGAAGGATGTTAATTTAAGAGAATAAATTCTCCGACACCAACAGATAGGTATTTGAAAGAAATCTGCTTTATATCTCAAAGTGTAGTGTCAGACGTATAACCATACGAGTCTGTTCCGGGTTTGAACAGAACCGAAGGCACTTCATTTAATAACGAAAGAAGCCCTTGCAAATTCGGGTATCCACAATCCCGATCGGACTTCCCATCACTTAGGGAATATCTATACCGGAGCAACTAAGTGCAGAGACAATCAATAAGTCATCCTATCGCTCTCGCAAGTACTCGGTCTTCACCACCGGTCTTCAACACTATCTATATACATCGTATCACTATTTAGAATGGGTTGTATGATACAAAGGTCCTCCTCCGGCTAAACCGAATAACGAGTGCAATACTTAAAAATTATATGGATACCGGGGTCTCAGTTAAATCACAGCTTAAAGCCCAAAACCTTTCATTCGAATGGTTAAAACAAATTACCATTTCCAATCTTTTAAACGAAAGATTCATTCACAGTTTCACAGATAAAATAAATTTATCAATCACAAAGAGTCATCATTACGATTCGATGTGGGTTTCGGATAACCAACTGGAATCCAACTCCCTGTCGCATCGAAATTCAAATGCCGTGCTACGGGCAAAGTTATCTAATTTATTTAAACAGTTTAATTCAATACTTTGAATCCAAATAACATTTAACACAGATAAATCATACACATTCATCATCATATATGTATATCAAGAGCAATGTCATAGAAACATCATAGAATATCACAAATCAGATATTCTATATACACAATTATCCACAAGCAATCATCTTAAATCCTTATTGTAATTAATTCAATTTAAAATTTATTTCTTGAGAGTTAATTCCTTAACCCTATTTAATTTATCATAAATTATAAATTCATTACTTATTTCATTTTAAATTAGTTTATTGACAAATCAATTCTTAATCAATTATCAAGTCTTAATTACGTAATTACTTAATTACTTTATTCACACTATTTAATTAATTACTTCTTAAATCAAGTAATTTAGCTTTAATTAACCATTCTTTAATCTTTAATTAATAACGTTAATAAAACTTAATTATCCATTCATTAATTACTTAATTACTTAGTTAATCAATTATTAATTAGATTACTTAATTAATTAACTATTAATCATTTATTATTTAACATAAGTAGTTAATTACTCTTTATTTATTACTTAACCATTAATAAATCCCTATTTACAATTATAATTTAATTATTCTTAGTTTCTTTCAAAAAAAATTTATTAATTAATTAATAATAATTATTCAACTTGATTATCATTTAAGAGTCTTCTTTTAAATTTAAAAATCAATTCATAATTAACTATAAAACTTTAATGTTAAAAATTTCTATACCATACTTAACTTAATTACTTAACTGATTACCCATAATCATTAATTAGTAACCTTTGTTCTTAATGAAATTACTTAATTCATTACTAATTACAATTAAAAAGTAATTATTCTTAACTATTTTCAGAAAATAATCAATTTATATTAATTGTTCACTAATTAATATTTTCAAAGAAATCTTCTTTAAACTTTGAAAATCAATTTAATATTAACTAAAACTTCAAAAGTTAATTAATTTCATACTTAAATTACTTGATTCAAAAAAAATTAGATGTTAAAAACCTTGTTAAAGCATTAACTAAATCTTTTTTCAAAATGAACTTGAGTTTCCTTTAAAAACTGAACTATTCTGCCCCAACCATTTACCCGAGTATTGCTTCGAGTTTCTCACCAACCTTCCCAAGTACTACTTCGGGTTTTTCAAAAATTTACCCAAGCGAAATCATTTTTCTCAAAATTTTGTTAAGTGTAAAATCGACCCGATACCACTCCCAAACAACGCGAGCCTGACTTCGATCCTCCTCCCTAACCCGAGCCGTGCTTCGAGTTCGCCCCCAGTTAACTTCGTCTTCCCCAAATTCGAAAGCAACAGATGCGTATCGTCACGCGTGCACATGCACACTTGGTCAGAGACTCTCCGGCCATCGCCACTTGTTCCAGAAAGTCGACGCTGCCTCCCTCAACCCAATCCATCACCCAACACCCATCGTCTCGTTGACAATTGAAATCGAGGCAATTTGATCAAACTGGAATGAAATACTCCGGTCGACAATCACCTCGCACACAATCTTCCGACCGCAAGAGCGTCGCCACCTCCAGCTACTTCTCCGACCACCCCCACACTAGCCTCCCCCTGAGTGTCGTTACACTCGATCAACCATGGAAGCCTCGGTGATCGAAAGTTGAAACCCAAGTAAAATAAGGGTTACAACCAAAAACTGATCGCCGCCGTCACCACAAGGCTCTGATCAACCTCTAAGCATTTTTCTCTGACACCCCGTAAGCTCCTCTACCTCCTCGAGAAAATCCGGCCCCCCTAGTGCCACCGACCACCGTAGTTTGACCAAAACCCATTTTCCATTCGTTGACGATCTGCTCTTGAACCACACGCCTAAAAATCGTCAAATCAAGTTTAAAAATCCTAATTTTTAATGAGGATTCGAGTTATATGCTTGAAGTA
The DNA here is from genome assembly GCA_030765085.1 of Allium cepa. Taxonomy (NCBI): domain Eukaryota; kingdom Viridiplantae; phylum Streptophyta; class Magnoliopsida; order Asparagales; family Amaryllidaceae; genus Allium; species Allium cepa. The sequence goes on from CM060929.1 coordinate 35,616,839, forward strand.
TCAAATCGTTGCATTCGAATTTTTCAAAAGTTAAAACCTCCCTACACACAAAATATTTTTTCTTGATGCTTCAATATACCAAGCTGTTGAGAATATTTCATGTTTTTAATTCAAGTATAGACACTTGTTTTGTATAACTTCAAAGTCCAATGGTGATTAAATGAAGAGAGGTTGGATTTCTTTCTGATTTTCTACCCTGGAAATCAAAAAGAACAGAGAGCAAAAGTACAAAGATATTCACAACCCAACTCATCTCACATATGAATCCAATGCATGTAAACATCATTTGTTTTACTACTTCAACAAATATTATGAGTACCATCATAATATCAGGTCATAAATTGTTTTTAAACAGAATTTTACTCACCTTAACTTGAAGAACAGAGGCAACTCTTTAATCTATTTTGCTTTTCCAAAAAAACTTTGAGTTGAATGATATTTTGGGTTTGAAGATGATGATGTTTATAATCTTTTCTCTGGTTTTGCTATTTGCTTTTACAGTTTTCTTCCAGTTCTTTGCTTCGGTTTGATGAACGAAATAAAATAAATATGGGTGTGCATATCTATATAGGAAAGAAAGTTTTGTATAAAATAGGTATTACTGGTACAACTTTGTCTTTGATCTATTATTTTCTATTTGTTTTGGAGGCTGATGACATTGCTAGCATTAATTGCTTTGTACATAAACATTTATTTACTCTTTTTTTTTCCTATTTCCTTTGTTACTGAAATTTCAGCTGAGACAATTTGTTTTATGCTTGGGTATTAAATGCAAGTCCTTGTTTACAACCTTATACTATTTGTTATATATGTACAGTTCTACTTATGCATTTATTTATCTTTGTTTACTGATATGAAATAATCTTATTTCGCTTGAGAGATTTGTTTTGGTGTACTTGAGAAGATGTTAATAAATGCATGTCTTCTAATTTGTTTACAAGCTTATACCATTTGTTTATGTATGTATACTTTTGGTTACAGCAAATCCACTTTGTACTTCTTTGTTTTGTTTAGTAGATATTTTTTTTTCTTTGCTTCTTATTTACATCTTGCTTTGCCAGGTCGATGAATTCTATTGTCTTCTTGTATACATTTCCTTTCTTCTTGCTTGTATACATTTCTTCATTTTGTTCTTAACTTCAATATGTTATTGATTTGTTTTTACATACTTATCCTTTTATTGTTCATACTTGAATAATTTGTATTGTCTTCTTTTCTTTTGCTTTGTAATATAAATGACATTCTAAAATTAATATGTTGTTATAATTTATTTTACTTCGTATGTTTACTTCATATTTTGTAATTCATCTTATAATTATATTTCCAACTTAAGTATTAAATTCATTTTGAATATACTTTAACTTTCCAAATCAAATTTTATTTCTAATCCAACTCTCAACTCAAATTCAAAAACAAATAAGTATACATTTCTTATTAAATTTGAAAAATTCAAACAAATACACAATTTATCGCAAGAATTTAATTAAATTACAAATTTAAATTCGTCATTAAAACTGGGATCGTTATAGTTTATCCGCTGCAAATGTGAGGTGTGGGTGTTTCTGTTCTTTTTATTCTCCTATCTCTTTCTTCTTTTTCCTAACTATCTGGATTTTTCGGGATCGAAAATCTGGATCGTTACACCCAGTGCCTAGTCATTAGTTGGAAATCCATTTTCCCTACGCGCCTGTTTGGTTTTGATTGTGTCCAACTATTGCTGAAACGTGAGATGAAAGCATTTCAACTAGATTCTATTTTACTTTCTATAGACACTATTATAATATCAGAGAATTTTAATAAAAAGTGTTTTGGCTATCGTAAGGTAAAAACCCGACATGTTTATTTGTGGCGTGGTCTTACGAGATGCTTTTGATTTCAAAGGATTTTGAAACTTTAATAATCAATTTGAGTGTGATTTCTCACGCTGGTTTTCCAGACTGATTCGTGTGTTATTTAACTATAATGCTCGGGTCAGACCGAGTATTATAGATTACAGGAAAGGATGATGTGGAGCTGGATGGCGATACGTACTCCCATACTTGTTTTAGATATTCCGCTGCATTGTTTAGCTATGTATTCAGATTGTGAGGACATGTTATGATTACTGTCCAGTTTTGTGTTATGTATATTCTGAAGAATGTAATATATAAATAAATTTGTTTTTGTGTAAATATATGTTATTATCTATTATATTTTATTCCGCTGCGATGTTTAGATTCTTATGTTGTTTAGTTTTCTCTTCTTCTACCTCTTCTTTTCTAACCCAAATGGTTCGTATTTCCGTTATTCTTGAGTTGATTGATGGAGAATAGTGTCAACTTAAGGGGTACGGGTTTGCGGGTTGTTACAAGTATACCCATGGCAAGGGTAATCGTGTTGTTGATGCGCTTAGTCGCAAGCAGCAAGTTGTCATTTCCATGATGCTAGCAGAGTGGAATTTATTGGAAGCTTTATCGCCTTGTGATATTAGAGACTGTCCTTCAGTTTCTGATTCTCCCGTACTTTTATTTAGCATGGGAGCTCATCCTAGTTTGTTGGATCGTATTGCCGATGCCCAGAAACAAGATCCAAATCTCTCTTATCTTATTCAAAGTTATAAATCGAAACCCCAAAGTGATAATCTAAAGGATTTCGATATTGATATTCATGGTTGTATTCGAAAGAAGGGAAGGTTGATCGTGCCTAATGTTCCTAATCTTTAATTGACATTCTTGAGGACTGTCATCATTCCAAGTATACTATCCATCCGGGCAGTAGTAAGATGTATGACGACATGAAACGCTTATACTTTTGGGAGGGTATGAAGCGTGATGTTGCAAGTTATGTGAGTCGTTGCATGACTTGTCAACTTATTAAAGCGAAACACCAACGTCCTAGTGGTCTTTTGCAGCCTCTTGTTATTCCATTATGGAAATGGCATCAAATTTCTATGTACTTCATTGATGATCTACCTCGTTCGAGGTCGGGCCATACTAGTGTTTGGGTGATTGTTGACCGATTGACCAAATCAGCCTATTTTATTCCTATCAAGTCCAATCGTACTGCTCCTTTGTTGGCTAAGCTTTTTATTAAAGAAGTTGTTCGACTTCATGGAGTTCCTAGTTCCATCGTTAGTAATAGAGATCCGCTTTTTACTAGTGGTTTCTGGCAGAGCCTTCAGAACGCTTTGGGTACTAAGTTCAATCTCCGTATAGCTTATCATCCATAGTCCGATGTTCAGAATGAAAGGGTAAATCAAGTCTTAGAATATCTCCTTCGCGCTTGTATTCTTGATTTTGGAGGTGGTTAGGACGACCACTTATCTCTTGTTAAGTTCTCTTATAACAACATTTTCCAATCCAGTATTGGTATGGCTCCTTTCGAAGCACTTTACGGAAGGCCGTGACGATCACCATCTTATTGGTTGGAATCTGGGGAAAAGTTTGTTCTCGACCCCGACTATATTCGTGAATCTTCTGAGAGGATTGATATTATTAGACAGAGAATGAAAGAGGCTCAGAGTAGGCAAAAATCTTATGCCAATCATCGTAGGAAGCCTTTGGAATTTTCTGTTGTCGATCGCGTGTTCATTCATATTTTTTCGATGAAGGGGTTGGTACGTTTTAGTAGCTTTGGGAAATTGGCTCCTCGATATGTTGGACCATTTCCTATTACGAAACGTATTGGCCCTGTTGCTTGTCATGTATCGCTACCTATTCAGTTTTCGGGAATTCATGACATATTTCATGTATCCCAGCTTCGTCGATGACTTCGAGATTCGGATTCTATTATTGATCCTCATTTGTTGCAAGATCTTGAGATCTCACCCGACTTGTCTATGGTGCAAAATCCTATTCGTGTGCTAGCTTCGAAGGTTAAACGCCTTCGGAATAAATAAGTCCCGCTTGTCAAAATTCAGTGGTCCACAAACCCCAAAGATTGCACTTGGGAAACCAAAGAATTCACCTAGCGTTCCTATCCCGGTTTTCTCTCCTCTTCGGGTGGGGGTGAGCATTCTTAACTCATATTTTCTATTTTAATCTTTGTTGTGATGAATAATTTGTGCTATAAACAACTTCTAGTATGACAATTGCAGGGACGTAATTTTTATAAGGGGGGAGTTTGTAACAACCCTGGTTTTTGAAAAAAAAAAAGAATTTGCAAATCATGTTGCAAAGTCAGTTAAGTTATACTTCTTTTCACCTTCACGTGTAAAGGAAATGGGCCATTTTAAACAAAAAAATGAACACTTTTGCTATCATAAAATTTTGAACACACTTTGCCTTTGTTGTCATCATAACCTTTATGTAGTTGTGTCCTTTTCTCTTCACTGATGCATGTCTCACATAAATGCAACTGTACAAAAAGCCTTGCCAGCACATTGTTGCTTTGACTTATGCACAAATTTGAAAAGATAAGTAGCCTACAACATTTTTTTGTTCCATTTTATTTCCAGTGACTCGGTAGAAGTTTTAATGGCAGTATAAAAATTTCTTGCTTCAATTTGATTTTTGTTTGCATCAGAGAACTTGGGCGTGAGGGGTAAAGTTTCTACTCGTTCTAAAGCTTGAATCTTGGATGCTAACTGATTTTGAAACAAATTAGAGGCGAGTGCAAACTCATGCTTCTAATTAAAACTGTGGATGCCTATGTTTTTTAATGATGTTTTAGTGTTTATATTGGTTTGCAACTTTTATTAGTTAACCAAAATTGTTTTGCACACATTATTTATACTTGCATGCATTTCCATTTTAAATGCAAATAATGTTTGCGCGAAAGTATTTGTCCAGATCAGCATTTTGTTTATGCCTATAAACCATTGTCTTTATTGTGTAAAGTAGTATACAAAAATTATGGCCAGGTCATCTATTTTATCAACTACATTATTTGCATGAAGCATGTTTTGCAAGAAATTATAGTCCAGGCATCATTTGCATGCCTGCATATCCTACTGTGAGTGCATGAAAGTAGTGTGCGTGCGCCACCAAAAGAATGTTGTTCAAACCATTATTTTTCTTACTTGTGTGTAAATATGGGTAGCATAAAATTTAAGTTCAGACTTGTGACGACCCAGAATTTTAAACATTTGAAATCGAAATATTTAATTGATTTTAAATATTTGGAAATTAGTTTAAATTGAATTTCGAATATAAATATGAATTTGGCAATTAAATTATTGAATTTCATTTATCAATGATGGATAAAAATTTGAATTTTTCAATTTTAAAAATGATTAGAAATAATTTGATGGCTTAGAAAATTTATATTTATAATACTGAAGATAATGGAAGCTTCAGAGTTGAAATTGGAACTGTTTTGTTCAGTATTGAAATTTTATCTTTTGAATCGATATTTGAAAATAGCCTTCCGAGGCACAATCTCGGAATTCGACGAAACCAGTTCCATTGGATCCGTAAAATTGTTTTATTTTCGAATTTCAATTTCCGTAGCATTCGGAGTTGTCGAGTGATCGGGCAATAAGAAAACGCGCTGAAATTTATATCAAAATTTAATTTAATAATTGGGTTCAAAAAGCTATCTTCCCCATACGATCAGATTTGGACTCGGAACCTTTTCCATTGCGTTCGGAATAAAGGCATAACACTATAAATGCCTAGCGGCACATCTCGATAGGAGTTTGAAATTTTAAGTTGCAATTATCAGGACGATTTGAATTTAAATTAATATATAAAAATCTATATTACTTAATCAACTCCAGCCGAGATTCTTTTTCCATCAGCCACTTTATTCCTGAGCAAGCCGACCTACTCTCTACAAAGTTACGTACTCCTTGTCTCCCCATTTCTTTACAAAACTCACGCATATCATTTCAAACGCAGAAAGAAAAGTAGAACAGAGAAAAATTAATGGCCGCGAATACTTCTTCTCAAAATCTCGCATATAAAATATAAATAGCCGAGCCTCTTTCAAAAATTTAGAACCCCTAAATCAATTTGAGAAAAGAAAAAAAATGTTCGAAATCACAAAACAAACGATGGCGCGCGCGATGGTTTTAAGGAGGAGGTTGATTGAGTGGGTCGTGTATGCAGATACGGGCGCGAGGTAGGCTCGAGGAGGGTGGTGCATCATCGACGACGCCGTGGTTGGGGCGACGCTCGCATACGCGTGGCACCTGTAGTCGGCGACGCTAGCAAAGGCTGATGCTAGTTGATGAGAAAGAGCTCGCAAGGGTTAGATTTGGCAGCCGAAGCTTCGGCATGGCGGCGCGACGTCACGACAATGTGGAAGCGAAGCGGCGATGTCGTGATATTCTCGAGCTAGGGTTCGACGAATAAGGGCCTGTTTGATCGGAGTTAGGGCTTCAGGTGGGGCCGCACCATGGGTAATAGCAGGAGGCAGTAAGGTGAATTCTTACCTAGATTTTAAATTCTGATACATATACATATACATATACATATACATATACATATATATATATATATATATATATATATAATAGAAGAAAAAAGTAAAGTTTGTTTCAAAATTTTTAAACAGTAAGGTTTTAAAATTAGTAGTTTTAAATTTTTATATGTATAAATGTATATATGTACAAAAAAATTTATATAAGATTTTTGAAGAAAATTATATAAGGGAATGAGTGATAAAATTGTACGGTTGACTTAATTAATTTATTTTAGTTACTAAAAGATTTAAAGGGAAAAATTTTAGTAAATTAAATTTTGTTAATAGTAATAATATATGTGGTTAATTAAATTACAAAACGATAATTTAATTGTTCGATTTAATTCGAATATTGATAAATTGTGTAAATATTTATACAACGTATAAATCAAGAAACAAACCTGAATGGAAAATGGATTGGATGCATAATCCAAGGTGAGATCATCTCACTGAAGTTCAAATCGAAATTTCCAGTTTGATTTTTTTAGTTAAATTTAAATTGGTTGACTATGTGCTTGGTTGATTGATTTATAATAATTATTCACTGGATGATATCATATATATATATACATATACTAGTATATAGTATATATTGGGTGATTGATTTCCCGCATTATATAGCGGATGAGACCCTATTACGCCGCATAATAGCGGATAATATTTTATAAATCCCATATACCGCGATATTCCACCTTGAAGTGGAACGGGTATTTAATTGTTGTGCTAGCGTCTGTGGATGCAGGGAAACAGGTTGGTGGGATCTAACTGGATTCCTCAAATATTTAATTTGCTTCGTATGTTGTTTGTTGATTATTTTTAGTTCGTGTGACTATTTGTGATTAAAACCATTGATGGCTGTAATTTAGCCGAATATATTTTTGGTATCATAGGATACCAGAAATAAATTAAAATTTGATTTTGAATTTTGGGTAGAAAATTTATAATAAATTCACTCAAAGGAATCGGGTGAATTTTAAAAGAAGGAAATTTAAATAGAACTTTATCTTTGAAAACTTATTGAATAAATTCCAAAAATATGGGAAAATGTTTTTATAAAGGAATTTCGAGTAATGTTGTTTAATAGTTGACGGATTTATTTAAGATACGTACTTTAAATAACTGAAAGAGAAAGATAAATTTATTTCAAAAGGAAATAAATTTAAATATTAAATTTGGAATTTAATTTAGAGTTGAAATTAATTTTAGAAATCGATTCGGGAATTAATTTTGCGTTAGAATAAATCTTAGGAATCGATTTGGAAATTTGGTTAGGTGCTTTGGAAATAACTTGGAAAATCAATTTGAAATTGATTTAATATTAGGAAATTTATTTGGGAAATCAAATTGGAATTTGATTTTGTGTTAAAAATAAACTGGAAATCAATTTGGGATTTGATTGGGTTTGAAGATGATATTTAGGAAATCAATTTAAAAACGTATATCAGTTGATAGTTGGAAATGTAAATTCACAAAGGGAATTTGTAAAGAAAACGGAAATTGTTAAAAATAAATATTGGTTTATTTTTAAAGTGTGGAAAGAAATTTACAAATTTGGAATGTAAATTAAAACAAATCAAGAAGATTTATTAGTTTATTGGAATGGACCATTTTGTAATGGAAAAGAAATTTTACCCTAGAAAGCCGAGTATATTTTTAAAATAGCTTTTGAATAAAATTTAAAAGTTTTAGATTTGGTTTTAAAATAATATTGTTGGTGAAATTAGTTTGGAAATTGTTAAAAGTAAAAAAATTTATTTAACTAATTATATAAGGGATTATTTTAAAGATTTAAATTGATATATCATTAAGAAAATAGTTATTTAAATATTTATACTTTATTTACAAATTTTTATTTTAAAATTAGTTTTGGACCTGAATTTTTATATGAGATATTAGTATAACATTTTTCATAACTAATATTTAAGCAAATATTCTAAAATAGTTTATTTTAATTGTTTCCAAGTATATTTTGAATAATTATTTTTATATTATCGGCAGATTTTCAGTAGAAATGAATAAATGTTTGCAAATGCATTCCGCGTGAGAAGAGTGTTTTGAAATTGTTTTCAAAAAAGATTGAAATGTGGAAATTGATTTCAAATTGATTTTCAAAGGATAGAAGTGTGAAATTTTACTTTGCGAAGATATATTGAAAATAATAATAATTGGGAAAAATTATTTGAAATCCAGTGACTGTTGTGAATAATGATTGATAGTTAAATAACCGACTATCAATATTGGCCTTAATCGGCATTTGAATTTCGATGCGACCGAAAGTCGAATTCCAACTGGATATTCGAAACCCACATCGAACCTTTGTGATTGCGATAGATCTTTTTTTTAAAATATTAAAGTGAAATTGTTGTGAATTTTTTGAATCTGAATGTAACACTTATTTTTAAGATAAGCGCTCGTTATTCGGATTAGCCAGGAGAGGACCTTTTGTCATAAAACCCATTCGAAATAACGATACGACAAAATGGGAATACATTTGAAGATGGTGTTGAAGATCGGGTATTTTCAAAAGCGAAAGGATTACCTGTCGAATGTCTCTGCAATAGGTTGCTCCGGTATAGAGATTTTATCACCTTTTGTGATGGGGATTCTGGACGTGACTAGTGAATATCCGGATTTGCAAAGTCTTCTTTGGAAGTGCCTTCGGTTCCGTTCGATCCTGGAACGGACTTGTATGGAAGTGTGTCTGACGTTACAAATTGAGATGTAAAGCTGGTTTCTATCAAATACATTTCTGTTGGTGGCGGAGAATTTATTCTCTTAGCATAACACCCTTCTCTGAGATGTACGAGCTTAGAGGTTATGTAGTTGATGGTTACTAGTGATACAATCCCAAATTGGTAATGTGGCATACAAAGTGCCGTTGATCATTGGTTGATCGAAGCATGGCTTTTGTGAAAAGAGTAGCTTTGTGGACGAGACTTCGTCGGACCTCACACCCCGGAATGTTCAAAACAGGAAGAATGCAGCAAGGTTATATGGGGTAGCGCCCCTTAGGGTATGTACATTTCCTTCTGGGTAGAAGTGGTATCATGGTTTGTAGCCCAGATACTTAACTTATGTGGATATCGCAAATATATATTACTTTGTGATTGTTGTTGTTGAGGATCCTCGGATAAAGGTTGTTTACAACTGGGGAATGGCATACTCGTGTCAGTAGTTACCTATTTTTGCAGAGGTAACCCGGCCTTGTGTTGGCAGAGATCCGGTTAGGTTCTCGGGATGTCCCTCCAGAGGCGTTCCCATGTGGCAGTAGGAAGTTCCTTTGCCTGACAATTTGTTGGAAATCCAAACAAAACAATACGAACCTTGTACGGCTTTAGTTGTAGAACCTGCCATTTAAAATGGTAGCTATAGATGGCATAATATAATGGTACCTATGCTGGCTAAGATTTATATTCTACTTTCGAAATGTTTCCAATATGCACTAATAATAATATAAAAAGAAGAATTTTGCGTAAAAAGATGTTTGACTATTATAAGGAGAAATCTCCCCCATGTGTGTGATTGCATTGTGTGTGTGCCGGGAGGCCTTATGGTAGATTCATTTTCCAAAAAACATTGCGGATTTCTTTTAAATTCTTTTGTTTTATTAGTTACAAAATAACTGTTTTAAGATCTCACACCAGTCCCATGACTGACCTGGAGTTTATTGTTCCCTTTATAAACTCTAGGTGTCCACCAATTTCCACAGGGCAGCCTTGAGTCAGGTTATCAGGTCATTCTGGAATTCAGGAGTTGCCGTGGAGATCAAGGGCAAGCTAGATGGCAAAGCATATCACTAGTATATGTTATATTTTGTTCTGCTGTTTGTTGTTGTAACACTCTGATAATGTAATGTGATGTAATGTAATAACAGATATGATTCCTTGTTTAAAGATTATTCATTGATATATTATATGTTGTTCCGCTGCGATATGTGAGATTCTGTTATTGTTTCTATTTTCTTCTTCTACCTCTCTCTTCTTAAACCCTAATGGTTCGGTTTTCCTTCAGCATTTGATACAGTGGATGTATTAATGTCAATTTTCGAAAGTCGAAAAATCGGGTTGTTACAATATGGTATAAGAGCATTTGGTTAAGCGATAGCCTTGACTCTGTTGGGTGTTACTCATTAGAGATAGAGTCAGCAGTACTCTAGAATGAGTTTGAGTGTAACTATAGATATGAGCGCGTATTTATTAGTGAATATAAAATTGTTTTATATTGTGTTGACTTATCGGTTGATTGTTTATAGATTCTAGTCGGTGCAGTTTGGCCAACTGTTTCGATAGGGATTTCTAAACTCTTAAACAAGATAAATTGACACAGTATTTTTTTTTAAAATAGGGTAAATGAAATAATTGTACCCAAAACTATTTTGTATATGAAAGGAATGATTTTCCATAAATTATTATAGTATATATGGTTGCTTGGTTGTTTGTTGTGATAATATTAAATCATTATCATTAAAATTGAAAAAGAAATTGAAGTCATGACAAAGAGTTAAGAAAATAAAATCCATATAAAAATGAGAATTGTAAATTGAAAATGTGATTCATAATTTGAAATAGAATTCCGGACAAATATTGGAAAGGTTTTGAAGGGATGAAAGCTCTAAACTCTTTTCGGTCGCTGGAAAATAACTTCGGTGATGACTGCAACATCATCGATATTCATTTTCGAGTTTCCAAGAGAGAAAATTGCTACCTATTATTTTAAATGGAAGTTGTGTGCAAACTGGATTTAGTTTTGGAAACTCAAAAGAAAATTTGAATTGATCTCAAAAATGCTTCTGAAAAGTTGGGAAGACTTTGGAATCCTATTTTAAATATTCATGGAATTAGTAAATGAGTTGATAACTTATACAATTTGACTTTGATAAAATGAGTTTAACTTAAAGGATGGAGTTAAATTAAAATAAGTATAAGTGAATTAATTAACTGAAGTGAACTTAAGAAAAAAATCAAAAACTGAAATAATGTGAAATATAAATAAGTTGGAATACTTACCGAAGTTTAAAGGTTCGAATTTAAAACTGAATATTGGGAATTGAATGTTGAAATTCATCTTGAATTTATAAATAAATAGAACTGGAATTGGAATTGATTTGATTTGTGAAAAAAAGTGAATGTTAAATTGGAAAGGATAAATAAAAGAAAGTGTGGAATAAATTTGTGAATGAACAAATGAGTTAACATTTGTGAGTAAATGAATTGGAATTGAAAAATGGAATAAGATTTGACTTGGATCATGTTGATAAAAATCCAAACTTTGGAAAAATAAAAATAAATGGATTGAATCCAAGTAAACTAATATGATAACTAATTTAATTAATTTTTTTAAATAAAATGGATTTAAGAAATGAAAATCAAATCAAGGATTTAAATTGGGAAGTGTTACAAGGAAAAATAAATTTGAGTTTTGAATTGAAATAACTTGAAAAAAATAAATAACTTAAGTAAATATTGGATGAAAGGTCGACTTGAATAAAATTGTGAAATGGTTGTTGTCAAGTTGTATGGAATGCAAAATGAATTGAACGGAATCAATTGGAAATGAAATAAAATAAAGTGTAGATTGAGTTTGTATTAATTTAAATTAGTTATAAACTAGATTGGATATTATATTTAGTGAATATCGTCGAAATTTGCATAGAAATAGTTGTCGTTTGGCATAATGTGATTGCATAAAATTCTATGAGTTAATGAAAGCCAAAAAAGATTGATTTTTGGATTAATTGAAATAGATATGAGTTCGTTTCGGTTAAAAATGAATTGAACGAAGGAAAGTGTGTTGTAAACCATTGAAATTGAATGGAAATGATGTGGATTTAGTTGTAAGCAATTTAATTTGTATTGAAACCTTATAAATTACTTATGGGAATTATTTTGAGTCCATTGCTTGTGAAAACTATGTGTTTACTATTGAAAATAAATGAAATGTAAATGAATTTTCTATATATGTCATTTATGTGTTTAAATTGAGTAAGTACAGGTACAAGAGGGCCATTTGGCTGGATTTGGTTGCGCTAAAATGCTAATAATAACCGCTTTGCTTAAAAATGGTAATAAGGTACGCTTACGCAATAAAAATAGGAAATATGAACTATTTTTTTTTCGACCGAATGGGTCGATGAATATATATTTATATCCCTTGTCAAATTACAAAAGCTCCTCCGTACAAAGGAGACTCTAGAAAAAAAATTTGAAATTTTGGGAGTTAGAAATTTTTTGAAAATTTTTCGTTAGTGACAAACGATTTCAAATTGGAAATTGAAGTAAATTAGTAAATGAAACTAATTTAAAATAATGATATGAATCGGTTATAATTGAAAGATAAAATTCAATATTCAGAAGGTAAACTGAATCCAAATGAATTGAAATTGTAAATTGAATTTAAATGAAATTGAAAATGCAAGATTGAATGAAAATGAATATATAACTTCAATAGTAAACTAAAGATGGTATAAGAAGTATATATTGAAAATTTGGTAAAGGAATGTGCAAAAATGATATATGAATGTTATTGAATATTATGGATATCAGAATATACAGGTGTGTTAAAGTCAAATGGATTGGGATTTTGATTTTGAAGATAAAATTGAAATTGCTCGACAAAAAGGTATGTATTTAAATTTCAGTATGAAATTTGATTGGGTTTTGATTTAGCCACTTGGCCTTTTGTTTTCTTTTGGAATCTGAGGGCCTGTGGTGCCATTTTGTAGTCGTACCGAGCTAGCCGCGGAAAGGACACGCTGGCGAAATTTTTCGAAAATTTAGGGCGCTAGAAAAATTTTGAGAAAATTTTGAAAGTTTAAAATTTAAATTGTTAAAGAGAACAATGTTGTATGAAACTTACAATTGGAGTTGGGAAGTTAGTTGAACTAATGATGGGTCTTAAATAAAAAGATTTGTTTTGGTAAGATGATAAAACTATTTGGATTATAAAAAAATAATAAATAGGTGGAGGATTATTCTTCCTAACTTGTAATTTCGGGATGAAATTCTTTTAAGGGGGGAAGGATGTAGCGACCCAGAATTTTGAACATTTGAAATCGAAATATTTAATTGATTTTAAATATTTGGAATTTAGTTTAACTTGAATTTCGAATATAAATATAAATTTGGCAATTAAATTATTGAATTTCATTTATCAATGATGGGTAAAATTTGGAATTTTTCAATTTTAAAACTGATTAAAAATAATCTGATGGCTTAGAAAATTTATATTTATAATACTAAAGATAATGGAAGCTTCAGAGTTGAAATTGGAACTTCTTTGTTCAGTATTGAAATTTTATCGTTTGAATCGATATTTGAAAATAGCCTTCGGAGGCACAGTCTCAGAATTTGCGAAATCAGTTCCATTGGATCCGTAATATTGTTTTATTTTCGAATTTCAATTTCTGTAGCATTCGTAGTTGTCGAGTGATCGTGCGATAAGCAAACGCACTGAAATTTATATCGAAATTTAATTTAATAACCGGGTTCAAAAAGCTATCTTCCCCATACGATCAAATTTGGACTCGAAATCTTTTCCATTGCGTTCGGAATAGGGGTGTAACACTATAAACGCCTAGCGGCAAGTCTTGATAGGAGTTCGAAATTTTAAGTTGCAATTATCGGGACGATTTGAATTTAAATTAATATATAAAAATTTATATTACTTAATCAACTCCAGCCGAGATTCTTTTTCCATCTTCCACTTTATTCCTGAGCAAGCCGACCTACTCTCTGCAAAGTCACAAACTCCTTGTCTCCCCATTTCTTTACAAAGCTCACGCAAATCATTTTAAAAGCAGAAACAAAAGCAGAACAGAGAAAAATTAATGGCCGCGAATACTTCTTCTCAAAATTTGGCATATAAAATAAAATCCAATAGCCGAGCCTCTTTCAAAAATTTAGACCCCCCAAATCAATTCGAGAAAAAAAATTGTTCGAAATCATAGAACAAACTATGGCGCGCGCGATGGTTTTATGGAGGGGTTGATCGAGTGGTTCGTGTGTGCAGATGCGTACGCGAGGTAGGCTCGAGGAGGGTGGTGCATCATCGGCGACGCCGTGGTTGGGGCGACGCTCGCATACGCGTGGCACCTACAGGCGACGACACGAGCAAAGGCTGATGCTAGTTGATGAGGAAGAGCTCGCGAGGGTTAGGGTTGGCAGTCGAAGCTTTGGCATGGCGGCGCGGCGTCGCGACAACGTGGAAGCGAAGAGTCCATGTCTTGATATTCTCGAGCTAGGGTTCGACGAATAAGGGCCTGTTTGATCGGAGTTAGGGCTTCAGGTGGGGCCGCACCATGGGTACTAGCAGGAGGCAGTAAGGTGAATTCTTATCTAGATTTTAAATTCTATGTATATATATATATATATATATATATATATATATATATATATATATATAACAGAAGAAAAAAAGTAAAGTCTGTTTCAAGATTTTTAAATAGTAAGGTTTTAAAATTAGTAGTTTTAAATTTTTATATGCATAAATGTATATATGTACAAAGAAATTTATATAAGATTTTTGAAGAAAATTATATAAGGGATTTAGTGATAAAATTGTACGATTGACTTAATTAATTTATTTTAGTTACGAAAAGATTTTAAAAGGAAAATTTTTAGTAAATTAAATTTTGTTAATGGTAATAAAATATGTGGTGAATTAAATTATAAAACGATAATTTAATTGTTCGATTTAATTCGAATATTGATAAATTGTGTAAATATTTATACAAGGTATAAATCGAGAAACAAACCGGAATGGAAAATGGATTGCATGCATAATCCAAGGTGAGATCTTCTCACTCAAGTTCAGATCGAAAATTTCCATTTTGATTTTTTTAGTTAAATTTAAATTGTTTGACTATGTGCTTGGTTGATTGATTTATAATAATTATTCATTGGATGATATCATATATATATATATATATATATATATTAGTATATAGTAAATATTGGGTGATTTATTTCCCGCATAATATAGGGAATGAGACCGTATTGCGTCGCATAGTAGCGGATGATATTTTATAAATCCAATATACCGATATTCCACCTTGAAGAGAAATGGGTATTTAATTGTTGCGCTAACGTCTGTGGATGCAAGGAAACTGGTTGGAGGGATCCAACTGGATTCCTCAAATATTTAATTTGTTTCATATATTGTGTGTTGATTATTTTTAATTCGTGTGACTATTTGTGATTGAAACCGTTGAAGGCTGTAATTTAGCTGAATATATTTTTCGTATCGTAGGATACCAGAAATAAATAAAAATTTGATTTTGAATTTTGGCACCTATGCTGGCTAAGATTTATATTCTACTTTCGAAATGTTTCCACTATGCACTAATAATAATATAAAAAGAAAGTTTTGCGTAGTAAGCATGTTTGACTATCATAAGGAGAAATCTCCCCCATGTGTGCGATTGCATTGTGTGTGTGCTGGGATGACTTATGGTAGTTTCATTTTCCAAAAAGCGTTGCGGATTTCTTTTAAGTTCTTTTGTTTTCTTAGTTAAAAATAACTGTTTTAAGATCTCACACCAGTCTCATGACTGACCTGGAGTTTATTGATCCCTTTCTAAACTCTAGGTGCCCACCAATTTCCACACGGGCAGCCTAGAGTCAGGTTATCAGGTCATTCTGGAATTCAGGAGTTGCTGTGGAGATCAGGAGCAAGCTAGATGGAAAAGCGTATCACTAGTATATGTTATATTTTCTTCTGCTGTTTGTTGTTGTAACACTCTGATAATGTAATGTGATGTAATGTAATAACAGCTATGATTCCTTGTTTTAAAGATTATTCATTGATATATTATATGTTGTTCCGTTGCGATATGTGAGATTCTGTTATTTTTTTTCTGTTTTCTTCTTCTACCTCTTTCTTCTTAAACCCTAATGGTTCGGTTTTTGGGCGTTCGATTGTTCGGCATTTGATACAGTGGACGTATTAATGTCGATTTTTGGAAGTCGAAAAATCAGGTCGTTACAAGACTTTTCTTTATTCCATGCGTGCAAAAATTAAAGTGCTCAGGCCATCATCATTTTGTTATCTATATGTGCAAATTTAAGTTGCATGAAAATAGTTTTGCACGTTAATAGTTCAGGCCACATATTTTTTTATGTGCATGTAATATGTTGCGTGCATGCATATTGATAGTACGTATGTGCATGAGTATATGTCCAGGCCATCATTTTTGCATGTATGCGTGAAAAAAAGGAGCCCGGACCAACTACTTTTTTTCATGCGTGTAGTAGTACGTGTCCAGGCCATTGTTTTTCCAACCTATGTATTTCACGTGTGCGTGTAAAATAAGTGCATGCAAGCAAGTTACGTACGAGATATAAGTCTAGGTATATTATTTATTTTGTCTATTTCATATTTCTGTGCAACAATGTTTTGCACATTAGCATTGCCTAGGTCATTTTCATTTCTGTCCATTTTGTTACGTAAGTGCATATAGTGCATGCACAAATGTGTTGCCCAGACCTTTTTACAATTGGTGTGTACACGTGTATATTGCCCACGCAGGGCAATGTTTTATGAATATATAGTAGTGCAGTTTCGTGTTTAATTTTCTTTGAACCGGTGTTTTGTTTTAAAACGTATTTTGTTGCCGTTATTTTATAATGGATTTTTTTACCCGGTGTTTATATTTGAAGCGTATTATTTTGATGAGATTCTTGACGAATAAAAATTATTTTATTTTGACTTCAGTAACCGTCAATTTAAAGTGAATTTTCAAGTGGCTATCTTGCAATCAAGAAAACCACAACGTTGATTTTTATATCCGTTTTTACAATGTTTTGTGAAGCGCAATTTCCTTATCGAAATTGATGTAGAAGTTGCCGTTTTAATCACGTGTTTTTAAATCGTTTTAAAATATAATTGTTTCCAAAAATTTCACAGTTTACGCTTTCAAAAGAATGAGAAATCGATCTAAATGCTTCGGCAAAATTAAGGACCATGAACCCTTACTTTTACTGGTTCGACTAATTTCGGACTTGTCCATTTGAGAACGTAAAAATTATTTATATAAAATACATAATTTTGCACTTCCAAGGAAACGATGATGAGATTTAAATGACTTAACAAAAGTGCGGAATATGAAACCACGCTTTTACTAATTCGCTTAATTCTGGACTCGTTAATTAAAATAATTCGCCGTGGAGTTGCTGTTTGAAAATTTTAATGATTTTGTTGGGCTTTTGAGCCACTATGCTGGAACTTCGGGTCAATTACCAGTACTAGGCTTTCAGGTCATTTGTTGGACCTTCGGGTCATTCATTGGGCGCCAAAAATTACGCTGACAGTACTTGGTAGGCTTCGGCCATTTGAGATGCACGTGCGGCGTAGCTTAGACTCGCCATATGCTGGGATTGATCCATTTTATGCTGATTTTTCTAGTTATCTTATTTTGATTTCTAGATTTTGTGTATTGCTGTTTTGAATTCAATTATGAATTTGGGAGTCGATTTAGATGGTGTTTAATGAGATTATTCATTTAAACTATGTTGATTATTTATGCTAAATAGTCTCATTCGAGATTATAATTAACTTGCTTTGGTGTTGTTTATCCTGCATTCATTTCTAAGTTTAAATTAGACTGATCCGTTTATTATTTTCTTTTAAGTAATAATCGGGTCAGACCGAGTTATTTCAAAATAATCGCTACCTCTGATTCAGTTGCCGTGCTTCAGATATTGGGATTTCACCTCATCTTTTGTTTAGGCTTCGAGGGGTTACTTTTGGTGTATTGACTCTCATCTCATGTATGATATGATGATTATGTATTTGTACATTAGGTTCATGTGAACCATCGAGTGTTGTAGCATGTATCCAGACTTACCTTCCGCTATATATGATATTTCTATTCTATGGTTATACTTATCTATGTTGTTGCTGTTATGAGTTGTTCTGAATTTTTCATAAGCCACCATGGTTTCGTTTTAGATTTGGATTGAATATATACCGGTGGGTGCAACTACACAACTCCTATCGATGTAATCAATACTCATCTAAGGCATAACTTACGGTTGGTCGCTTCTAACAAGCCATATTCTTTGCAATAGCATATGTTATTACCTTTTAATAACCTTTGTTATTGTGAGCATAGAGGTGGGGCGTCACAGTGATTGCAAGTGGTTGTTGTTTATATTTGATATTTCATTCTATATAATTATTAACTCTTTTAGATTATACAAGTGAAATGTAGGTTATGGAAGCAATTGCTACTGCTTTTGGTTTCATAATTAAGCGTAAATTGCCCAACAAATAGGTACGTTCTCGGATTACGGTTTTCTAACGTAATTATATTGTTTTTTTCCGTGTTGGAATATATTATTTGGAAAATATATGTTATATATTGTTATATTTGATATTTTACTTTCTCCCGTGTCTCTCCGTACAAAGGAGACTGCCGAAATTTTTCGTAAATTTTGGATTTAGAAAAAAAAACTTTTGAAAAAATGTTTTCCAAACTTTATTAATTTGAGTATAAATGATTTAATGGTTATAAATTGGTATATTTTATTTAAATTAATTAATTTTGTAAATTTTATTTGTTTATAAATTTAATATTTAAAGTAAGATATATTGGTTTCGTAATTCTTCTTTTCCCTTTCTTTTTCCTTTTCGAGGACGAAAGTTTTGAGTGGGGGAGAGTGTAAGGACCCGTAAATTTCGATAATTAAATTGGTTAATTTAATAAGGTTTTGTAATTTAATATTGAAGAGAATAAAAATTTATGAATTGTTAGTGGAAGTGATGACTAGAATGAATTTCAACAATATAGATGTAAGTTAACTATTAACAATTCATATGAAATCCCAATTAATTGAAATGATGTAAAGTTTATAACCTGGTTATCAATTGAATATAAGTAAATAAATGTAAGTGTGTATAAACTTTTGAACTAGTACATAATTAGTGGTAATATAAAAAAATTGTGTTATAGAGGTAAGTTGTAACATTTGTTTACGATAATAAACTTAAAGGTGTTATAAATGCGATGTAAGGTAAATGGTGACTAACATTATTATAAGTTACACATTACTTAACATATTAAAAATTAATTGGGAATCAAATTGCAATTAAAGGTTATTGTAGATTATTGCAGTTATTGTAGATTAGATTTGTAAGTGAAATATAAGAAAAACAAATGTAAGTATTGAATTAATTATGAAATAATACAGTGTTATTGGTAAGTAATAAACTAGTAAATGTAAGTAAAAGTAAATAGGTGACAACTAATATATGTTACTTATTTATTTAGTGTGTTAAATAAGATTGGTAATCAAATTGCAATTAAAGGTAATAATGTTAATGCAAGTGGATAAATAACTAATTTAGTGCAGTTCCAATTAATTGAAACTAACTACAATAAATGAAATCAAATATTAAGTTAGTTCGAATTCAGGTAATATTTGGTAATAATGTGTTGTTAATGGTTTATAAATGAAGCAATAATTAAAATAATACGTAGTAAACTATAATTTGATAAAATCAATGTTAGATAAGTAATTATAATATTTGTTGGTTGATAATAAAGTATGAATGTGATTGCTGATGTTGATGAATGAAATTGACAATTGTTATTGTGATTTCAATCAATTGTAATGGTAAAGCAAATTAGGAATGTAACTGAAGAGCTTAAATTGGAAATAACTGTAAAGTTTAATAAGGAATAAAACAAATGACCATATGAATGTAAATTCCAATTGATTGGATTGATAAATGTGTATGTGTATATATATATATATGTTTCTTTACCAAAAAAAAAAAAATCATATGTTTACTTATTTGAAATGTTGGTAGCTGAAAAAATTTATTATAGAAATAAGAACTAATACTTTTGGTTTGTATACAATAATTCCGTAAGTACGTCAAATTACTTTAAAAAGGAATCGAATTGTCTTATTTATTTTGATTTCAGAAATTAATGACAATTAATGTGATTGTAATCTTTTAATTAAAAAGTAGGAAGATGTTAATTGTAAACATATATTGAAATAAATTTAGATTGGGTGATTTATTTCCAATTAAATCAGTTCACATTTCAAAATTTAATGCTTGTTTATTGCATATATGTTTATACCCAAATTTAAACTTATGTTTTAGATCTAATTAGATCATTAAAAAGAAAGGGTTATTTAGGTTTGAAATCTCATACGTTGTTAAATTAAATGTTAATAGGAGATTATAAAAGGGGTAAAAATAGATTTACACTTGACTATTTCCTTTTCAATTAGATTTTAATTGCAACATAACTTACCTTTCTATCTTCACTTTTCTAATTTACTCTTACATTCATTGCCTCCTTATGTGGATTATTTTCATACCTTTTATTTATGAATGTAAACTATAAGTGGCGATAAAGATGTGTGTGTGTGTATATATATTATACACCTGTTTATATTACCTTTCTTATGCTATCATATTTTCGAATGTATGTTAATGCATTCCTAGTAAAACATTCAACTGAAATGTTAACATATTTCTTTAATTCCCAATCTAATCACAAAGAGGGAGAAATGCTATCATATTCTTTTAATTTATGACACAAATTTGTGTAGAGAATTTATTTTCCTTTATTGTGTGTTAATTACATCTTTAAAGGATGGTAATTTTGGTATGTTTAGGTTTAACAAAATTAATTAAGTGAACGATTGTTTTGAAATTTGAATTCTAAAAGTTTGTTTACAGTATAGAGTTGGTCCATTCATTCCCTTTCTAATTAATAATTACCTCTTTTTAATACCTGCTACTTTAAAAAAGGCTGTTCATATTTACTATATTTCAATACCAAGTTTGTTCATATTTACTTTATTTTTTTCATTCATTTCCAACTTCATTTTCTTAAACGTCATTTCATTAATTTCTATTTGATAGCAGCCTCACTTTTCAAATCTTTTTGGCCCAAAACCTAACTCTGAACTTATAAATAAGATATGACGCAAATGAAACCCCAGCCTCTATTCTAATCTTCTTCGTTTCTTTCTTTTTATTTTTTTCTCTTTCTTCAAATCTCCTTATTATCTCTCGTTTTAATTTTTTCTTCCTCTTCAAATATTCTTCTTCTTCCTCAAATTTTCTTCTATTTCAAACTTTCTTATTTCTTTTCAAATCTAGATCTTCTCTTCCATTTTCAGTTCTTATTTTAATCCTTTTGTTTTTCAATTCTTTTTTTCAAATCTTCTTTTTTTTCAAACCTTTTACAAATACATACACACACACAGATATATATATATATATATATATATATATATATATGTTAATATAATAAGGAGGAAAATGTTACATTCCTAAATTTTGAAGAAGTTTAATTTGACAATTAAATTAATTTTTGGAATCAAATTTTGGATAAATGTGAATTTTTCCAAATTTAATTTGATATTTGTATATAAAATTATTTTAAATTGAATTGTGAGATTGGAATACAAGAATTGAAATTTAATTTCTTATTTGGAAATTTTAAAAGTATAAAATATATAAATAAATATGAAAGGTTTAATGTTGTTTCTTTAAAAAAAATATACGTTTGAATTAAGGTTTGTGTATGTTTTTAAAACATTAAAAAAAATAGTTCAACTTGAATAGGATTTGATAATTTGATTTCAAATCATGTGTCATTAAATTGTATAAGTAAGAAAACATAAAAACATGATTTTTAAATTAAAAAAAATGAAATGAAATAAGGTTTAAAAACAAAATGTATAAATTAATTTAAAGTAATGATTTAAAACTAAAATTTAAAATTAATTGAACTAAAGGCCTCAAACATAAATCTCTTTATTTTTAACAAATGTAAACTATATGACATAAAAATTTACAAGTGTATGGTTTTAAAGAACAAGTGGCATTTTTGTTTTTTTCTTTTAAGATTTAATTTTAAAAAGAACAAAACCAGGCTAATCATTTTCTTCATTACTCAGATTTGAAATTAAAACCATCTCCTGAAAATATAAAAATTAGAAATTCAATTTAAACATCTTCAACAAGTTTCAATTCAAAATTTAAGCTTTAGATTTAAATTCAACAAACTCAACTTGATTCAAACTTGCAAAACCAAGATCAAGTTCAAACTTAAATTACAAATCAAATAGCAGATCAACATCAAGTTTGAAGCTTCGGGAATTTAAGAAAATGCAGAAATCTAAGGCAACTATAATAAATGCAAAGATCAAATTCTTTCAGATTCAATAACTTCAAATCTTTCAACTGAAGTAAGCGGTGATTCAGATTTCAACTTAATTTAGTTGCTGTTCAAGGATCAAAACCAATTTCCAGTTCTAGATTTAAATCTGCCTTCTTCCAGGATTAAAGAAAGAAAAATTTCAAAAGCATTTCCTGTCCTCTGTTCACATGACCAGGTGAGCAAAACTTTTCAACTTAAAGCCTAAAATATGTTTTGAAGTTTGATGATGCCTGAGAAAAAAATTGTTGTGCTATGTTTGCATGTGAAATTGTGACTAATTTCACTTCTAAACTTAAAGTAAAAGTATGGTTGCATGTTTTGTTTATCTGGGTCCTTCCTCTGTGTTAACACCACTTTTCTAAGGCTTGCGACCTAACGACCTAAAGGAGTCAACGACCTAAAAGAAGGCTTGCGACCTAATGACCTAAAGGATTCAAAGACCTAACGACCTAAATAATAAGTGACTTGAAGCGGCCTAACAAATTAAAGCAAGGTGCAGCTCAACCGAGTTGACGACCAAGCGAGTTAACGAACTAAAAGCGCAAGGCGGCTTAATGTGACACGACCGAGCGACCTAAATCATAAAGCGGTACAACATGGCACGACTTAAGGGATTAAGGGGCTCTAATGACCTAAAGGCTCCTACAACACAATGGCTTAACAAAGGAAGCGACCTAGCGACCTAACGACCTAACGAGTTAAAGGGAAAGCGACCTAGCGAGCTCCAGGGCAAAACCGCATGTACTATCTCTTCCATTAGGTCGCTCGCGACCTAAACAAGCCGAGATAGTTCCAGCATTACACATACTAAGTCGTTCAAAGCGTTAATCTCATTGAGGATGACTCCACTAAGTCATCAATGACTCATGCTGCCTCGGTATATCTCTTATCTCACAACTCCTTATGTCGCAATTCCCAAGGTTGCTCATGACCCATGACAAGGCCTAAGGCCCACGACCCACGACCCACGACTTAACTCCAAAACTTCTCCTATAAATACCTCACCTGCTCCACATTTAGGGGTGGTTTTCCTGAAAAAGCCGACACTCTGCCACTTTGAAATTCAAGTAACTCATTCTTCAAGTCATACAACATCATAACAACTTAAGAGATCAATTCGAGAATGGATCAAACTTCTTCATCGACTCAATTTTACTTTGGAAGTTCAAGTCTTTGAAGTTTGTTGTACTTGAAGTCTAGTTGTAACAAAGTGTACTGAAAGATCATAATAAAAGATATAAAGTGGACGTAGGCTTGACTTTGAGCCGAACCACTATAAAAACTGTTGTCTCTCTTTTGCTATTTTCTGCTTACTTTTGGTTCCCGTACCAATGGGTAGTGCTTTCACTATAACTCAACTCACACCGGGGTGTTAGCGTATATTTTTAGCATTAACATTTTTGATGCTTTAACTGAGAATTGAACTCGGGACCTCCCGCTTACCAAACGGGTGCTCTCATCATTGCTCCATAAAGATTTGTTGAAAGACTCTCTCTGTGGACCAGAAGTCTACCCGAGATTATGGCTCCTGGAAGAAAAGATAGATCTGCTAGATCTGGAAGTGCTTTTGACAATACCGTGACTTCTCCTACATCAAATCAAGCGTCTCCTAGTGTTGGAGTCACAAGGGCGGAGTTGGATGCTGTAGTGTCTGGGTTGTATCAACAGATGGAATCCCAGAACACTTTGATGTTGGACATGCTAAAAGCTTTGCTTGGAGTTAACCATCAACCAAAAAACAATGAAGAAACCTTTGCCGAAGATGTTCATGATTCCTGAGGAAAAAGTATTCCTCAAAGGGCAGCTGGCAGTGCCGAAGTGGCACCTCCCCAAGCCGGGGGTTCAAGGCCGCAGCCAACTCTTCGTGAACGTTTGTCCAGGCAAACTTCTAAAAAAATAGCTGACGTCTGTCCCGCGGGGCCTCTAAACGATGAGGAGTACCTCTCGGGAATGATTCGACAAATTATGAAAGAGAGTACGCAAAGGAAGGAAGATGAAAATGATTGGGGGTTTGCTCCAAGCACGACTCCTTTTACTGAAAGGATCCTGAAGGCTGAATTTCCAAAGAAGTTTGTTCACCCTACTATTCCAGCTTATCGGGGGACAAGTGATCCTAACCAGTTCTTGTACAAGTATGACTAGCATATGAATGGGGCCAGGGAAATGGATGAGATCAAATGCAGATACTTTCCTGTGTACTTGGATGGAGTGGCCCTACTTTGGTTCACAAAGTTACCAGTTCGATCGATAGATCAGTTCTCTGACCTGACTCGAAAGTTCAAAGATCAGTTCAGATTATATGCTTCGAAGGCCAAGGATATAATGTCACTATCCAGCCTCGAACAAGGCCACGGAGAACCTCTCAAATCCTTCTTAAACCGCTTCAATATAGCCTTGGCCGAAGTTGATAAGGCGGAGCGACGAATGATTCTGACTTACTTGATGCAAGCTTTCGACAAGTCAAGTGAATTCGGAAAATGGCTAAAGATGAAAGAGACAAATTCACCTGAGAAATTCTACAAGAAGGCTGATGAATTTATGCGCTTAGAAAGCCTTCCTGTACCAGCAAAAGCAATCATGATTGAAGTTGGGAATAACAGTGTTGCTTCAAACAAAAAGGAATCTGGTGCACAGAAGAGGGAGAATGATGGTGGGAAGAAACAGAGAAATGCGAAGAAAGCTTGCCACTTTAGACCTTCAGATTTTACTCCCTTAACTGATACTCCGGAAAATATCTTTTTCGCAACCAAGGATACCATTGAATACCCCAAACCGCCTAAGATAAAGCCTGGGAAAGATGTTCTCCATAATGGGAGATTCTGTCGGTTCCATAATCAACCTGGCCATGACACTAATGAATGTCGCCATTTAAAGAATTTGATTGCACAGCTGCTGAGACAGAATAAATTGCAACAATATGTGAAAAGGAACAGAAGTGACCCAAGCTCATCTATTCAGGGGCAACAAGTTCCTGCTCATCAACCCGGTTCAGGTGAGAGGACTGCAGCGCATAAATCTGAAAGGACTATCATTAATGTTATCACAGAGGTCCTCACCCAGCGGTAGAAGCTGGGGTGAGATGGAAAGATACGCTCGTGCTTTGAGATACGCCCCGGCTGAAGAAAGTGTTTTTGTCTTGGAAGACACTACACCCTTAAAATAGCAAAGAACTTTTAATGATGACATCATATTCCGGGTTAGAGACTCTGCCGGTGTTGAGGCTCCCACTATAGATCCCCTGGTGATATCCGCAGGCATCAGACCAGCCATTGTAAGAAGGGTGCTTGTGGACTGCGGCGCCTCTTGCAATGTCCTCTTCAAAAAGACATTTGATCAGATGAAAATTCCCATGGCTGATGTCCAAGCTTCCTCACAGAAAATTATCGGGTTCACTGGAGAACCAAAACAGCCTGTTGGGACTATCAATCTATTTGTAGAACTTGGAGAAGGGGATAAGAAGGTGGTCCGAAAGCAAACTTTTGTGATTGTTGACGAATTCTCTGCTTACAATGCTTTCTTAGATCAACCGACTCTTGCTGCATTCAAGGCCATTCTCGCCCCATGGTGCATGACTATGAAGTTCCCCACTGATAATGGCGTCGGTGTTGTGAAGGAGGACCAAAATGCCGGGCGAGAATGTTATCTCACAGAGTTACGGGAGGCATAGAAGAGAGAAATGGGAAAGGGTGCGGTAGCTCCGCTCCGCATCAAAGAGCCCACCTTGTAGAAATTACAGGGTGGACCCTGTACTGGTGAACATAGTGGTGCACGAAAAGAGATTGATGCCAGAAAAGACGGTGCAGGGGAGAATAGAGTAGTGCCGGTGGAAGTGACGGTGTCAATACCTGTTGACCTGAAAGATCCAAAAAAGGTGCTGAATGTGGGTTCACAACTTGGTGTGACAGTTCAGAATATGTTGATATCATTTTTGAAAGCAAACCTAGATGTATTCGCTTGGATTTAGGCCGACATGTGTGGAATATCTCCCGGAATCGCAGTGCATGCTTTGGTTATTGATCTGAAATTCACACCCGTAAAGCAGAAAAGAAGAACCCAGGGTCCTAAAAGGTTAGCAACATTAGAAGAAGTAGATCGGCTCATGGAAAAGGGCTTCATCAGAGAATCCACTTATCTGAATTGGGTTTCTAATCCGGTGTTGGTTAAAAAAGCAAATGGAAATTGGAGGGCGTGCATCGACTTTTCAGACTTAAACAAGGCATGTCCCAAGGACTGTTTCCCGTTACCTAGGATTGATCAGTTGGTGGATGGAATAGCCGGGCATGAATTATTGTCTTTTATGGATGCTTACTCGGGATATAATCAAATCATGATGCATGAGCCAGACCAGGAGGACACGAGCTCAATTACTGATGTTGGTCTTTACTGCTATAAAGTCATGCCCTTTGGACTAAAGAATGCGGGGGCAACTTATCAAAGATTTGTTAATGCCATGTTCAAACCCCAGATTGGCAAGACAATGGAAGTATATGTTGATGATATGTTAGTAAAATCAAAGAAGGCAGTAGACCACATGGATCATTTGGCAGAAATGTTCACGATCCTCCGAAAGTATGGAATGAAGCTAAATCCTCTGAAATGTTCATTCGGGGCAGAGTCCGAAGAATTCTTGGGTTTCATTGTGAGTGCTAGGGGCATCGAAGGAAATCATGCTCAGATTACTGCCTTAAGAGAAGTCAAAGCCCCTAAGACAAAGAAGGAATTGCAAAGCCTCAACGGGAAAGTTGCTGCTTTGAGTCGGTTTATTTCCATGGCCACAGACAAATGCATTCCCTTCTTTGATGCTCTGAAGAAAGGAAAGAAAAACTTTGAATGGACTCCTGAATGTCAGAAAGCTTTTGATGAATTGATTCGTCACATGGAAATGCCTCCAATACTTTCTAAGCCCAGCAATGGTGAAGATCTTTTCATATATTTAGCGGTTTCATCTCATGCCCTCAGTGCAGCACTCGTACGAGAAGACGCAAAAGTTCAATGCCCGGTTTATTACATCAGCAAAAGATTCACTGGGCGGAGATGAATTATTCAAAGCTGGAAAAGCTCGCCTATTGTCTGTTAATTGCATCCAGGAAGTTGAGGCCATATTTCCAAGCTCATCCTATTAAAGTCCTCACTAATCAACCTCTAAAGAAAGTCCTATTTCGCCCTGAAACTTCGGGTCATCTTCTGAAGTGGAATATTGAACTCAGCCAATATGATATCACCTACCATCCTCGAAGAGCATTTAATGGACAAGCT
Organism: Allium cepa; assembly: GCA_030765085.1. NCBI lineage: Eukaryota > Viridiplantae > Streptophyta > Magnoliopsida > Asparagales > Amaryllidaceae > Allium > Allium cepa. Next base: position 35,644,668 of record CM060929.1, read on the forward strand.
TTAGCAGACTTCATTGCAGAATACACAGATAAAGGGGACAGTTAGGAAGAGGTAACTAATGACATCCCGATTTGATGGAAATTAATGTTGATGGTGCAAGAAATGATTGTTGTTCCGGAGATGGGGTTGTGCTTGAAACCCCCGAAGGGCGATCATTATGTTATGCCTTGAGACTAGAATTTCCTTCGACAAATAATGAAGCAGAATATGAAGCTATTATTGCCGATTTGAAGATTGCTAAAGAACTTAACATCAGAGTATTGCAGATCTTTAGTGATTCCCAGCTTATTGTGTGTCAAGTCAAGAAAGAGTTTCAAACTAAAGGAGGAAATCTGCCTGCTTACTTGTCAAAGGCCTGAGAGCTTCTTAATGATTTTGACCATTATACAATAATCCATATACCCTGAGAAGAGAACATGAAGGCAGATTCTCTCGCAAAATATTCAAGCTCTGGCGAAGCTCAATTGTTGGGATTGTTTCCTGTGGAAGTCTTGTCAGCTCCAAGTACTGATGAGATGGATATTGACTGGATCATGGCTTTATCTCAAGAGCATGAGTCATGGACGACCCCGATCAAGAATATTTACTCAACGGCTCCCTTTCAGAAAACTCAAAAGAGCGTCAGAAACTGTTAAGAAAAGCCTTGAGATATGTAATTCAAGACGGTCGGTTGTACAGACGGGGATTCTCGATGCCATTACTCCAATGTGTAACCAAGGAAGAAGCTAAGACAATTTTAGCTGAAGTGCACGGAGGAGAGTGTGGGGATCATTTAGGTGGCCAAACTCTAGCAAGAAAATTCTCCATTATGGGTATTTTTGGCCAGATATTAATCGAGATGCTGCTAACTATTCCTGAAAATGTGACAGATGCCAGAGATTTGCAAAAATCCCGAGAGCACCTTCCACCGAGCTAACACAGATGATCAGTCCATGGCCATTCGCCATTTGGGGGATAGATCTCATTGGGCCTTTGCCGGTTTCCAAGTCCGAAATCATATACGCTATTGTTGCTGTTGATTATTTCACTAAATGGGTAGAATCTGAACCATTGTCTACTATTACCTCTAAAAAGATGATAAACTTTATGACTAAGAATATCATTTGCAGGTATGGTGTGCCTGAGAAGATAATCACAGACAATGGTACCCAATTCGAAAGCGAAGAATTTCAGGACTTTTGTAGGCGATTCAAGATCCAAAAAAGCTTCTCAACAGTGGCTCATCCGCATGCAAACGGGCAAGTGGAAGCAGTGAACAAAATTATCAAATCAACCATCAAAAAATAGCTGGAAAAAGAAAAAGGTGGTTGGGTCGATAAGATGCCACTAGCACCATGGGTATACAGAACTACCCACAAGACTGCGACTGGGCACACTTCGTTCTCATTAGCATATGCATCAGAAGCCATGATTCCAGTGGAAATAGAGGTCCCCTCACACATGAGAATTCATTTCAACCAAGCTGAAAATGAAAAGCTGCAACTTGAAGCAGTTGACTTTCTTGATGAAAGAAGGAAAGAGGCTGAGCTCAGAGTTGCAGCCCATCAGCAAAGGATAGCCAGGCACTTCAATTCCAAAGTTCGCCAACGCAGCTTTGAAATTGGGGATCTAGTCTTAAAAAGGGTCATGACAACAACAGAAGTGTTTGGGCCAAACTGGGAACAGCCGTACGTTGTAGGCCAAAAGCTTCTTGATGGCACTTTCAAGCTCACAACCGTCGAAGGAGATCCAATTTCGAGAGCTGGGAACAACAATCACTTACGTCCATATTTTACTTAGAAGCTATGCTTAAATTTGTAAAATGATTATGGATGTATCATTCTTGTATTGTAAGCCATTGTAAAATCAGTGCAAAACAATAAAAAGAACTATAAAGTAGATGTAGGCCCAATTTTTGGCCGAACCACTATAAATCTTGTGTTCTTTATTACTATAAAATGCCTGTCTCATTTCAGTGTGCACATATCTTAAACATATTGCTAAAATGTCGATTTAATAATGCAGGCTATCAAAGAAAAGCTTACCTATTCAACACATCACAAGGCCCAACAATTCCTACAAATCGCCCAACAATAAAATGCCAAGCCACAAAAATTCCAAATTCAATTCCTACATAAGAAGTGCTTTTCACAAACAGTTGGTGATTCCACCGAAGGGGCACCTTCCCAATGTGAAGGTTCTAGGCCCTTACTAACTGATTGTGATCGTTTGTGCAAACGGACATCCGGTCAAGTAGCTTGCGTCTGCCCCGTGGATTCGCTTAACAATGAAATGCACTTCTCTGGAAAAAAGCAAACAACTTGCAAAGGAAGGGAACACGTGCTTGGAAACGATAATGAGTAATCGCTGAGAGGCGGATGATGGAAAGACATGGGCAAGCAGACAAAGAACAGCCAAAATGGAATCTTGTGCCTCAACCAAGAAGGTTGGTGGAACCACCAAAGGGGCACCTTCCTAAAGTGAAGGTTCCAGGCCCTTGCTAGTTAATTGCGATCGTATGCGCAAACAAACATCTAGTTAGGTATCTTGCATCTGCTCCGTGGATCCACTTAACTCTGAGATGCAACCTTCCAGGCGAACAACAAAGCCCTCTACGGAGGCACACTTCTCCTCTCAAGGGGGGAGTGCCTAAGCCCTCTTAGGAGGCAAAATCCCTCTTCAGAGGCACACTTCTCCTTTCAAGGGGGAGTGCCAAAGCCCTCTTCGGAGGCAAAAGCCCTCTTCGGAGGTACACTTCACCTAGTTGAAGTGCCAAAGCCCTCTTCGGAGGCAAAAGCCCTCTTCAGAGGCACACTCCACCAAGTTGAAGCGAAAACGCCCTCTTCGGAGGCACGCTTCCCCACGTAAAGGGAAAAAAGATAGCCCTCTTCGGAGGCACGCTTCCCCACGTAAAGGGAAAAAAGAAAGCCCTCTTCAGAAGCACAAACCAAAAAGCCCTCTCCAGAGGCACAAACAAAAAAGCCCTCGCCAGAGGCACAAACAAAAAGCCCTCTTCAGAGGAACAAACAAATCAAAGCCTTCTTTGGAAGCCGCTTCACCGAGTAGGAGAATCCACTTCTCAAAAATAAAAAGTGACCACCTCCGAAAGTTGAAGTGTAAAAACTCTTTCTAAAAAAAAGAGAGAGGATTTCTCCATTGCAGAGCACACTCTACTAAAGCGGAATAATACTTCGTCAAAATGGAAAAATTGTTCTCCAAAGTAAGAGTACAAGTCTCCTCAAAATGGAGAAGATTGCAAAGAGCCGTGATATGGGGGCAATATAATATAGTTGCATTAATAAAAGCAACACTCAAGCAACATACTACGAGCTCACTGCAATATCACACAAAGAAAATAAAGAAACTTGTGTGAAAATAAGGAATAAATGCATTCACAAATACAGTCAACAGATTGTACAAGTAAAAAGAATCATTTTATACCATACTATAAAAATCTGTATACATGTGTAGGTTTCAAAAAGCGGGGGCCGGTACCTGCACAATCTCTGGTCTATAGAAGTCTTTAAATACAAGCAAAAAGCAAAAAAGCAAAACAAGAAGGATAAAGCCGGACCCATCACTTTTTCTTCCCTCCGCCTTTGGAGCCTTCGCTCGGCCTAATGGTTAACTTCTTAAGTCGGCTTGAATGGGTCGGGAAGGAGGAGAAAGAGGCGCAATTGCGTCCTCTTCTGCCTTCTCATCACCAGCGAAAGTCTCCTTCCTTTTCTTCGAAACTCCACACTTCCCTCTCTTCTTTGAAGAAGATTCGCTGCCCAGAGTGACAAGATCAATCAGCTTTGTATCATCGGCAGTGAATTCCTCCAGGGTTCTCTCACCCTCTTCAAGTTCTTCAGCTTTCTGCTCTTATGAAGCGGCCGGTTCATCTAAGCCTTGAAGAGCTTCGATTTGTTCTTCTTGTGACACCGGTTGAGAAGCAAAAGGAGTAACTTGAAGAGATGAAGGAGCAACAGATGGAAGAGGCGAAGATTGTAAAATGTTTGTTGTTTTCACTACAGAACAAGAAGAATTAAATATCAGTATTTCTCGCAAAATGAGGAGATAGTGGCACGTTGAGGTTTAGGTAATAATCAAGAAGTTTGAGCTCATGTGAAGCAAACAAGTAGTCCACTTGAGCTAGATCAGTGTTGAAGTTACCTGGAGAAGTTGGCTTTATTACATCGATTTCAAAATCGTGGGCTTCAATGTCTTCCTGGGACTCGGTGTGGGCAGTTGTAATTCCGGTCCCGGCTTTGGCAGGAGGCGGAGAGTAAGAACTAGAGCCAATAATGTCGACGTCAACCGAAGCCGAAGGACGAGTCGAGTCGGTCAAAGGTGCCTTCTCTAAATGCTTTCCTTCCGCCGCTTCGGCTCGTTCTTTGGCGAGTTGTTCTTTCCATCTGGCAAGGGCGGCTTGACCTTCATCGTCTAAAAAATGAGCCTCAAGACCCTCCTCAACGTAGTCGGCACCTTTAAGTATTTCAACCGCCGCCTCCCACACTTCAGATATGGTAATTTCATACTTTGGGCCCAAAAATGAGAGATTGCCATGCCCTAAGACACTGTGAATGTAAAACTCGAATAAAGTGGAACTAACGTTGGCCTTCGTCTCCTCATGAGATTGTTTAGCTGCTGCTTTTCCAGCAATGGCCTCGTCGTTCTCTTTTTCAACGTTAGAAAGCCGAGCCTTTAACATTTCAATCCCCAAGTCTTGGGAGCTAGTCTTTTCCCGCAGCTGAGCAACATCATTGCGGTAGCTTTCCACAATTCTCTGCTGTGCCTCAAGTCTAGCCTCAGCATCTCGTTGACTAGCATGGGCATCTCTTACTTGCTTTTGAAGCACCTCTTCCTTTTGAGTATAAGAAATGGAAGAGGTAGCAAGGTCATCTTTAAGTTGCTTGACTTCAGCCTCGAGTTTCTCATTATATGCGTTGATGTTCTTCATCTCCGTGTCGTGCTGATCAAGAACTTTTTGCCATTCAGATTAATCACTTTCCATGGTCAGCATAGCTTCGAGATTTAGACGGTTCACTCTTTGAAGCTCATCGACTAGCTTTTGCCACCCGTGCATTCTTTCATTGTCAAGCTTAACAGCATCAAGATTTCTCAGCATAGCCTGTTTGTCAATGGGAACCAAGTCCAAATCAAAGCGCACTCCTTTTAAACACCAATTTGGAAACCGGCTTTGGAGTGCAGGTGGAGGCTTCTCAACTTAACACGGAGGCCTATTAATGATTGTTTGAATCTCAGCTCTTTTGAGGGCGAGGGAGCTAGTGTGACGCCCCACCTCTATGCTCGCAATAACAAAGAGGATTAAAAGAAATACTGTCTGTTATCACGAAGAATAAGGCTGGATAGGAGCGGCCATCCGTAGTTAGGCCTTACATTAGTATTGGTTATTTCGATAGGAGTGGTATATATTTTTGATTTTTCATCTCTTATTTGTTTACTCCCATCGACATACCCAATTCCAATATAAAACGAACTACGATGGTTCCTAATGGTTTAGGACAATAAATATAATACTAACACAGATAATATAAATGCAGAACACAGATAAAACAGAAAGTGTCATATATATAATAACTGATGTCAGTTACAATACATGTGATACAATACATATGATACAACTACAAATGTCGACTCTGGAAGTTACATATACAAGTACATTATCGTAAATAATATACATGAATACACAACATCCTATACAAATACACTGGCTACTATAAATGATGACAACTACTCCAAAAATATGAAAAGACTTCATAACTCTAGTAGCAACCCAAAGTAAGATATCAACAACCTGTAAATACTCGGTCTGACCCAAGTATTACATTCAAAAGAAAATAATACACAGGTCGATCTAATTCAAACTCAGTTGTTAATGCATAGAAGCGATAATAATTAAATAGCGATTAGACGACAGTCAAAATAATCTCGTCTACCCAATCCTTTAACAAGGAAATAGGATGACGGTAATTATAACACGTAACAGTGTTAAACAACAAATCGACAAATTCAAATCATCACCAAAGATAAGTAAAAAGAATAACAGCGAAGATAATTTTTAAAAACAACAGAATTGTCTAAACGACAATTAACACAAAATCCACTTATTAAATAATAATAAGAAACTCAGAATCTAATTATCAAATAGATAATTAGATAACAACAAAATGATCAAATGAAACTAAATCAATTTAAACAATTGAAATATCACTTAAAACATCAATTCTAATTGGCTGTAGTACACGCAAACGTGTACTGCCTCGCCAATACGGCATATGAAATCCGCAAAAAATCAATAGATCAAAAGCAAAAGAAATATCAGTTAAAATCAATATTGTGTGGCTGCAGTACACGCATGCGTGCACTGCCACGCCACTACGGTGATGAATAACACAAAAACTCAATGAATCAAAAGTAAATGGAATCAACTCAAATCAAATGAATTGGATGGAACTGCAACAGAGAGCACAGTAGTATGAAGGTGAGGGCACCAAAGATATGGCACCACAGCACACAACAGTAAAATACACAGAGCAATCATATACCAGAACTGGAAAACCATCGAGAAAGTACACTTAGCACAGTTCAAAGGAATGCATATAGTAATGCAATAGTGAAACGAATTAGTGCAGTGACATGTACAATGCACAACAACGACACAGTGACAACAAAACAGGTCGAAGACAACCTGTGCACGAAACTCAAATGTGCAGTACGAAATGCACATGGTCAAATTTGAATCAGAGGTGCAACTTGGGACTGCAGACATATCTGATTGATAATGCAACTGACCTGGTGGCCCACTGTAAAAGATACGACATGTATGCAATAGTAAATCTAGACAGAGCAAATATCATACTCGAGAGTCAAGGCCATAATACCTCTCAATTCAACATGTCAAAAGTGGTGTCAATACAACTCAAACTAAACTACAAAGACTAGAGGAAGTCTAGTTATAATGCAACAGTGTGTAAATGTTGCAAGACCAGTGAATAGAAATGGACGACAATGAATTCTATATATATGCATATGTATTGAAGGCCGGTAACATTGAAATGGTTTGAACTGCAGCCTAATATATGTATGTGCATACTCAGTACAAACTCAAAACTACAACGGGGCAAACTGCAAATGCCATCCAGACCAATTCGGGTATGAACATACTCAAAGCTCAACTAACAATGTACTGCAATTAAACAACATGACACTACAAATCAAAGAAGAAAACTTGTTCAGGTAGTACAAGTATAAAGTAAATGCCACTTAAACCAACCAGTTTACTAATAAGGTTTGCATGACTAGACATGTACATGAAGACGACACAAGGGCTCAATGCATGTGAACTCAAGTGGACAGGACAAATGCAGTGCAACTCAAAGCTACAAAAGGTACCAGACTCGATTGTATCAAATACAACTTCAAGACCAATTGCACCAAGCTAAACTAATCGTCAACCAAACTGAAAGACTTGCCCACACTAATAAACAGTGCAGACAACCGGAGTGATATCAATTACATGAAGAAAAGAGACACAATAAGCCTGTGCACGAATCATCAATCACGTCAGAGTATAAAACTTCTAGGCTTTCACAAGATCAGGTTTGAAATGCATGTCAAAAGAAATAATCAGACCACCAGTGTGCAATGAAGACCTCAAGAAAAACTACAGAAAATCCAAATCAACCATGAACAATGCAAGTCATGGAACAATTCAAAATCAATAACCAAGAAAAATCGAACAAGTTCATATTTTCGCAAAATCACAGTCAAGCCCGAAGTCACCAGAAATTCACCAAACCAAACAGTGAAACCCAAAGTCACAAAAATATACGAATTCGAAAAAGGTCCAAGTAAACAAAATTTGAAAAAATCAGAAATCTAACTAGATTTGAAATAGATGTGAGCAATTAAAATTGCTCACCTTCACACGAGGCGCAAATCTACACGCGAATAACCAATCGACCGAAGAAACCTTAGCTGAAGCGAAGCAGAGGCGAACTCAACAAATTAGAAGCCGTTGTGAGCACTCTAATAGATCGACAAACAAAGAAGGAGAATCTTCTTCTCGATCGAACAACAAAGACGGTGCCTTTAAAAGTGAAAGGGGAACGAACGAGGAAGATGCCTCCATTTTCGTTCGTTTATTTTCTTTAGGGTTTTTAAGAGAATGGATCAAAAGGAGGAACGACGTCCACTTTAACACAGCACCAAGGAAAAGCATGGGCCGAAATTATGAAGCCCATAAATTCTTAAACAAATTTTTAAAAGAATTTACCCGATTAAAACTCAAAATAGCAATTAGCAAGCCACATTAATCGTCTAATGACGAGAATTAAATTGATACAAAAACTCCGGTTGTTATAGACTCCCCTCCTTATAAAAATTGCGTCCCCGCAATTTTCATAAGTAAAGTCATCAACAACAATTATTTTTCTAACGTAAACTGGTTAAGCTAGAAAAATAAAAGTCGGGAATACAACGCCAAAGAAATCTTTTAATTCTCTAAGAGAAATTGACAGATTCTCAACAAAACTTAACTATCAATTAGATAATCAGAAAACAACAGAACAGAATGAGTGCAATTATCAGCAATATTCAATTATCAATTAGATAATTAGAATACAGAAATTACAAAACAGTAATATCTAATTATCGATACGATAATTAGAAAACAGCAAAATCTAATTATCAACAAAGATAATTAGAAAACAAAATTCGCAAATCGCAAAAATGCAAATATCTAGTTATCCAACAGATAAATAGAAAACACGAACTTCATAATCAGCAAAATCTAACTATCAACAGAGATAGATAGAAAACAGCACTTCAATATAATCAACATAATCTAGAATCAAATAGAGACTAGAAAATCTTATAATCAGCAAAATTAGCAATTACCTAATTATCAAGACGATAATTAAATCTCAAATCAACAAATATTCAATTATCAAAATCGATAATCAAATTTCAAATCAACAAAATATTTAATTATCACTATCGATAATCAAATTTCAAATCAACAAATGTTTAACTATCTCAAGCGATAATCAAATCTCAAATATCTAATTATCACAAGTGATAATCAGAAATCTCAAATCATCAAATCAACAAACCAACAAATCAACAAATCGACAAATATCCACTTACCAAAAACGATAATCAGAAACAACAAATATTCGATTACCAAAACGATAATCAAAATCAACAAATACTCGATTATCAAAAACGATAATCAGAAACAACAAATATTTGATTATCAAAAACGATAATCAAAATCAACAAATATCCGATTATCTAAAACGATAATAAAAAACAACAAATATTCGATTATCAAAAACGATAATCAAAATCAACAAATATCCGATTATCAAAAACAATAATCAGAAACAACAAATATTCGATTATCAAAAACGATAATCAAAATCAACAAATATCCGATTATCAAAAACGTTAATCAGAAACAACAAATATTCGATTATCAAAAACGATAATCAAAATCAACAAACATCCGATTATCAAAAACGATAATCAGAACTCATATCAACAAATATCCAATTACCTGCAGATAATTGGAAACAAAAAATATCTAGAAATCAATTAAGATAATCTAGAAAATCAACATAAAAGGTGGATCGATACCAACAAATGGCGAGTTTTAGCTACGCCACACGTGCATCAACAAATGGTCGAAGCCTACCAAGTACCTAACATAATTTTGGCGCCCAACAAATGACCGAAGGTCCAACAAATGACCGAAAGTCTGGTACTGGTATTGACCCGAAGATCCAACAAATGACCCAGAGGTCCAACATAGTGGCTCGAAAGCACACGAAAATCATCAAATATTTCAATTAACGAGTCCGGAATTAACAAAAATAGCAAACACACATGTCCCATAGCACGTGTTTTACTAAATCGTTTAAATCTCTTCATCGTTTCCTTGAAAGTGAAAAATTGTGTATTCCAAAAATAACATTTCACATTCTCAAACGGACAAGTCCGGAATTAAGCAATTCAGTAAAAGAAAGGGGTCATAGTCCTCGATTTTGCTGAAACGTTTAAATCGCTTCCTCATTCTTTTGAAAGCGCAAAATGCAAAACTTCTGAAAAGAATTTCATTTATTTTATAAAAGTAATAACTTACATTCTCAAACGAACAAGTCCGGAATTAAGCGAATCAGTAAAAGAAAGGGGTCATAGTCCTCGATTTTGCTGAAACGTTTAAATCACTTCCTCATCCTTTTGAAAGCGTAAAGTATAAAAATTTGGAAAACAATTTTATTTTTAAAACGATTTGTAAATCCGTGATAAAAACAGCAACATTAGTGACAATTTCGACAAGGAAATTGCACTTCTCAAAATACCTAAAACGGACCACAAAATCAGCATTGATGTAAAAAATCCCGTTATAAAATAACGGCAACAAAATACGTTTAAAACCAAACATCGGTTCAACGTAAAAATAATGCAGTAACGTGCAACATAAATTTGCACGTATACCGCCAAAATGAACAAAGAAATCATTCAAATATATCTTCGATGAAGATAATTTAAACCAGCAAAAATGTCAACAAAATCACGTAACTGCAATCGCTTCGAATCCTCAAATCGGATTCGAAATTTTCAAAGAAAACAAATTAAACACAGCTATGTAAACCACAAATGAAATTTACTTCAATTTCATATTTTGATTTTTTTTGAATCAAAATAATTATCAACTGTGCTCAGCGAAACAGTCTCACTGTTTCCGCTGCGCACTTTGATAAACAAAGCACAATTCAATCAAATCATCAAAACGCCAATTCACTTTTATTTTTAAATAAAGATATTCAAAAAAAATTCATCAAAATTTAAAAACTTTAGTTTTGACTCAAAACACAAATAAAACATCGAAAAATAGTTGTAACACATGTTCCATCTAAGTTATGTTTTATGTTATGTCCATAAACCCCAAGCTCTGATACCAACTGTGACGCCCCACCTCTATGCTCGCAATAACAAAGAAAATTAAAAGAAATACTGTCTGTTATCACGAAGAATAAGGCTGGATAGGAGCGGCCATCCGTAGTTAGGCCTTACATTAGTATTGGTTATTTTGATAGGAGTGGTATATATTTTTGATTTTTCATCTCTTATTTATTTACTCCCATCGACATACCTAATTCCAATATAAAACGAACTATGATGGTTCATAATGGTTTAGGACAATAAATATAATAATAACACAGATAATATAAATGCGGAACACAAATAAAATAGAAAGTGTCATATATATAATAACTGATGTCAGTTACAATACATGTGATACAATACATATGATACAACTACAAATGTCGACTCTGGAAGTTACATATACAAGTACATTATCGTAAATAATATACATGAATACACAACATCCTATACAAATACACTGGCTACTTTAAATGATGACAACTACTCCAAAAATATGAAAAGACTTCATAACTCTAGCAGCAACCCAAAGTAAGATATCAACAACCTGTAAATACTTGGTCTGACCCAAGTATTACATTCAAAAGAAAATAATACACGGGTCAGTCTAATTCAAACTCAGTTGTTAATGCATAGAAGCGATAATAATTAAATAGCGATTAGACGACAGTCAAAATAATCTCGTCTACCCAATCCTTTAACATGAAATAGGATGACGGTAATTATAACACGTAACAATGTTAAACAACAAATCGACAAATTCAAATCATTACCAGAGATAAGTAAAAAGAATAACAGCGAAGATAATTTTTGAAAACAACAGAATTGTCTAAACGACAATTAACACAAAATCCACTTATTAAATAATAATAAGAAACTCAGAATCTAATTATCAAATAGATAATTAGATAACAACAAAATGATCAAATGAAACTAAATCAATTTAAACAATTGAAATATCACTTAAAAACATCAATTCTAATTGGCTGCAGTACACGCAAACATGTACTGCCTCGCCAATACGGCATATGAAATCCGCAAAAAATCAATAGATCAAAAGCAAAAAAATATCTGTTAAAATCAATACTGTGTGGCAGCAGTACACGCACGCGTGCACTGCCACGCCACTACGGTGATGAATAACACAAAAACTCAATGAATCAAAAGTAAATGGAATCAACTCAAATCAAATGAATCAGATGGAACTGCAACAGCGAGCACAGTCGTATGAAGGTGAGGGCACCAAAGATATGGCACCACAGCACACAATAGTAAAATACACAGAGCAATCGTATACCAGAACTGGAAAACCATCGAGAAAGTATACTTAGCACAGTTCAAAGGAATGCATATAGTCATGCAATAGTGAAACGAATCAGTGAAGTGACATGTACAATGCACAACAACGACACAGTGACAACAAAACAGGTCGAAGACAACCTGTGCATGAAACTCAAATGTGCAGTACGAAATGCACATGGTCAAATTTGAATCAGAGGTGCAACTTGGGACTGTAGACATATATGATTAATAATGCAACTGACCTGGTGGCCCACTATAAAAGATACGACATGTATGCAACAGTAAATCTAGACAGAGCAAATATCATACTCGAGAGTCAAGGCCATATACCTCTCAATTCAACATGTCAAAAGTGGTGCCAATACAACTCAAACTAAACTACAAAGACAAGAGGAAGTCTGGTTATAATGCAACAGTGTGTAAATGTTGCAAGACCAGTGAATAGAAATGGACGACAATGAATTCTATATATATGCATAAGTATTGAAGGCCGGTAACATTGAAATGGTTTGAACTGCAGCCAAATATATGTATGTGCATACTCAGTACAAACTCAAAACTACAACGGGGCAAACTGCAAATGCCATCCAGACCAGTTCAGGTATGAACATACTCAAAGCTCAACTAACAATGTACTGTAATTAAACAACATGACACTACAAATCAAAGAAGAAAACTTGTTCAGGTAGTACAAGTATAAAGTAAATGCCACTTAAACCAACCAGTTTACTAATAAGGTTTGCATGACTGGACATGTACATGAAGACGACACAAGGGCTCAATACATGTGAACTCAGGTGGACAGGACGAATGTAGTGTAACTCAAAGCTACAAAAGGTACCAGACTCGATTGTATCAAGAACAACTTCAAGACCACTTGCACCAAGCTAAACTAATCGTCAACCAAACTGAAAGACTTGCCCACACCAATAGACAGTGCAGACAACCGGAGTGACATCAATTACATGAAGAACAGAGACATGATAAGCCTGTGCACGAATCATCAATCACGTCAGAGTATAAAACTTCTAGGCTTTCACAAGATCAGGTTTGAAATGCAGGTCAAAAGAAATAATCAGACCACCGGTGTGCAATGAAGACCTCAAGAAAAACTACAGAAAATCCAAATCAACCATGAACAATGCAAGTCATGGAACAATTCAAAATCAATAACCAAGAAAATCGAACAAGTTCATATTTTCACAAAATCACAGTCAAGCCCGAAGTCACTAGAAATTCACCAAACCAAACAGTGAAACCCAAAGTCACAAAAATATAAGAATTCGAAAAAGGTCCAAGTAAACGGAATTTGAACAAATCAGAAATCTAACAAAATTTGAAATAAATGTGAGCAATTAAAATCGCTCACCTTCACACGAGGCGCAAATCTACACGCGAATAACCAATCGATCGAAGAAACCCTAGCTGAAGCGAAGCAGAGACGAACTCAACAAATTTGAAGCCGTTGTGAGCACTCTAATCGATCGACAAACAAAGGAACTAGAATCTTCTTCTCGATCGAACAACAAAGACGGTGCCTTTAAAAGTGAAAGGGGAACGAACGAGGAAGATGCCCCCATTTTCGTTCGTTTAGTTTCTTTAGGGTTTCTAAGAGAATGGATCAAAAGGAGGAACGACATCCACTTTAACACGGCACCAAGAAAAAGCATGGGCCAAAATTATGAAGCCCATAAATTATTAAACAAATTTTTAAAAGAATTTACCCGATTAAAACTCAAAACAGCAATTAGCAAGCCACATTAATCGTCTAATGACGAGAATTAAATTGATGCAAAAACTCCGGTTGTTATAGCTAGAAGGGATGTCTAAAGAAATAGAAGTACTGGGCACTTTAGAGATTTCAGCTGAAGATTTTTCGCTGGGCTTGGCCCGCTTGCTAGACTCATCAGCTTCATAACTCTTCCCTTTGTCGTTGTGAGACTTTCTTTTATGGAATCATCATCCCTTTGGTGAGAGTCATGGCGGTCATCTCTTCTACTATACCGTTCCTCATAGGCCTGCCTTTCGCGAGCCATTTCTAACTGCTCTTTCCTCATCTGTTTCCTTGGGGGCAGGAAGATAACGCCTGGGGTCGTAAGAATCGCGCCTCCCATAGGGTTGAAAGTCGTCGTAATGCGAACCGCTGCATCCCATAGGAGAACCTAAAAGTGAAGAAGAGACAAAGTTTAGAAATCTTCGAATAAAGAAGCTAAGTGCATATAATTGGCAAAAATCCTAAGTGTGTGGCGTGCGAACTATGCGCGTCACGCTACAAACCACTCTTCAGCTTAGGAGTGATGTCAGCTTTTGTAGCAAGAGTCAACTCTTAGGTTGATGGAGTTGATTGCAAAACGGATGTGTCTTCGATTGATGGAGAAGTGAGCTTAAAGGTGATGGTTTCATCTTTAAAAAGCTCTTGGGAAGTCACCATAAGGTCGCTCAGTCCCCCAAAGACATCGTCACCATCGTGCCCAATGGAATGGGTCATGCCCTTTTCGACACACTTTGCACTCTTTATAACGAGACTTTCTTTCTCAGTTCCCTCATCAGCTTCTCCAGTAGCTTTCCCAGAACATTGAGGAAGTTCCTCTTCTTCAATAACTGGAAGAAGTTCAGATTTGCCAGATAATCCTGCACCGTCAATGGAACTTGAGCATTTCACTAATGAAGCCTCTACAATAGGTTCCTTCGGTGCGGATTCCTTTATGGAGGCAGGGGCATCTGACGTTTCTACCTGAGAACTAGGGGCATCACGAGGCTGAATGGATCGAGAAGAGTGCATAAGTCCGAATTGGTGCAAAAACTCATCCTTCAGTAGGAACTTAATACTTCTCTCATCAACAGCTATGGCGTTCAATCTTTCAAAAGTCGGTTAATGGCTAGAAGCTTTTGAGGGAGGAGGAATTGCTGCAAAAGTAAAGAATGAAGTTAACACTTGATAACTCGAGTTTTGAAAGGCTCAGAAATGAAGTGAACGGAGATAAGTAGTCTTACTTCCTACTCTCCAGATGTCGTTACCGGGGGGCAGCGGACAAAGAAGAATTGATTTAAAAACCCGTGAGCACACTCGGGAAGATCTGTAATCAGTTTACGGTTTCTCGCACTCCTTACAAGGGTGATGGAAGGGTGATCTTTGTTCCTCCTGAATGAACACAAGCAACAAATCTCCTCGAAGCTTGGAAGGCGATAAAGCGTCCCCCTAAACAGTACGCATAACCCCATCAAAATGGCATAGCCGTTAGGGTGCAGCTGGAATGGAGAGATAGTCAATCGAAGAAGTAGTATTCTAAGAAAATCGTTGAATAGGGGAATAGCTCCCTTCAGGCACATTTGACGGTTGACGTCAACAAAGCCAGGAGGTGGCCTATCGACAGTGTCAATTACCCCTGGAAGCAGAGCATCCGCTTCGGCGATGCCGAATTGAGTACATAGCTGATTAAAAGCCCATTGGCTCAATGAAGTTGTAACTCTTTCTGGAGGATTCTTTAAGGGATCCGCTATTGCAAAGACCTCTTCGGTCCGCTCTATTATCTCTTCTTGCATTTGTTGAGAAGTCATTCTACATAAGGAACTGGATATTCAAATATGAGGGTGCACGTTTCCTAAAAGTGTGAAGTGTTCTGCAAAGCTAATAAAATGACAAGCAAATATAACTGGAATTAAACTAATTGGCATTTGTCGATTATAAAGTTTTAGGGCTTGTTATTTTAAGTCCAAGTACAGTGTTGATGCAAACAGATCAGCTTTAGTTGATTAATTTAGCTTTGCTTTAATATTTCACTTGAACTTGTTAATTCACAGCACTTCGTTCACATAGTTCCTTTAAGTTGATTATTCTTTATCGACTAATCTATCATTTGATGTGGGCAGTCAGTGGCAGTATATTCGCCATAGTTTTCTGCAAATATTGTATTTAACAGGTTGTTAGCTTAAATTTAATATAATCTGTGAAAGAGTGCGACAAGTTTAAGCAGTTCATTCTGGCAGTTCAAGTTGGAAGTTCAATCAGGTTCTGTCAAATTCTACAAGTATTGAAGTTATGTTCATTCCTTAAGTCGCAGCAACAAATTAATTTAGCTCGGGACTCTTGCCGAACATAGGTCGGGCTTCCCTAAATTGTTATGTTTGAAATTCATGTGATATTCTGGCGAGTTAAGTCATGAAACAGTTAAATCGCGAAATAGTTAAGTCGCAAGTCATCTGGGTCGCAACCTCTTATGTCGCTCAAAACTTGGATTTAAGTCATTGAGCCGTTAGGTCGTGTGATTCATGTCCAAACTACTAAGCCCTAAGTCGTTCAAAGATCCTAAGCCAGGTACTTCCAAACTCTCCTTAATCTGTTAGCTCCTCTCCACTCAACAAATTGCCTAACTCACAAACCCGTTAACCCGATAACCCATTATCATCTCTACTGTGACATCCATCATCTCTCCACACCGCCAAATCACCCAGAACCGATTCAAATCACCTCAGATCCATCATGGATCCAATATGCTGTTGTGTTTTCAAGAATTACAACGACATCGCGTCCAAAGACAATCAGGGATCGATTGTAACATGGTTCGTGGTAAAAGGCGGCACGTCAAATCAGAGTAGGGATAAAAAATGGGGGATTCGCCATTTGGTGATGCACGTGGTTGGATATCGATCGAATTCACTTACATAATGTGATGGTGGAGATGATCGACGGCTGAGTGATTTGAAATCGTCTTCGAGAGCTCGGAAATTTGTCAATGGAAGGTTGGAATGTTAGAGTAGATGAAGTGAAGAAGGAACGACATATATGGGGGAAATGGAACACGAATCGGCACGAACGACCTAGCTGTCCCATAAGTCGCTCACGACCTAGCAACCTAAAGTACAGGGCGATTTAATATGGCGCGCGAGTTAGTAAGGTCCTTGAGTCACCCACGACTAAGCAAGGTTAAATCGAAGCACGCGACCTGGCCCTAGGCGTGTACTTCGAGCGGCAAGTGTTAACACCACTTTTCTAAGGCTTGCGACCTAACGACCTAAAGGACTCAATGACCTAAAAGAAGGCTTGCGACCTAATGACCTAAAGGATTCAATGACCTAACGACCTAAAGAATAAGGGACTTAAAGCGGCCTAACAACTTAAAGTAAAGTGCAGCTCAACCGGGTTAACGACCTAGCGACTTAACGAACTAAAAGCGCAAGGCGGCTTAATGTGACACGACCGAGTGACCTAAATCATAAAGCGGCACAACATGGCGCGACTTAACGATTTAAGGGGCTCTAACGACCTAAAGGCTCCTACAACACAATGTCTTAATAAAGGAAGCGACCTAGCGACCTAGTGACCTAACGACCTAACGAGTTAAAGGGAAAGCGACCTAGCGACCTAGCGAGCTCCATGGTAAAACCGCATGTACTGTAACAACCCGCATATCTATTGATTGTATATTTAAATATTTTATTTAAATATTTCATCGTTCGTCGGATTTTAGTCCGAAAACCTACTTTTTGCAAACTATCGAATTGGGACTCGAGACCCCTTCCTTTGAGTTCAAAATGCCGTTTGCAACCTTTTTGAGTATAAGCTTCGATATGTTTGGAGTAAGTTGATTTTTGCTACTTTTTCTATAGGGCTTTGGGTTGGGTTTCAGTCCATTAACCCCACTTATACTCTAGCTCAGCCCTCTCCTCTCCATTCACTCATTCCCACTCCTCAAACTCAAGCTCCAACTGAAAATGGTGGAAAGGAAAGGGAATTAGAAACTCCAAGCCCTAGTTCCTCTTGCTAGCTCAAATTCTTGCTCCAAAATCAAAGAGAATCCATTAGTAAGCATCTCCTTCTTCTTCTCCAACTCATTCTCCTTTTAATTTCAGAAATTCCTTAATCTAATTTGGGAAATGTTTCTCTTTTTAGCTTAGATTCAAGCTTGTTGGGTTGGAATTGAAGAGTGATTGTCCTTGCCTCTACGCTATAGCTTCTTCTTCATTTGTTTTTGGTTTAAAGGTGAGATTTTTATCTCACATCTATGACTATAATTATCTTTGGTTGTTAGGTATGAATTCCTAACACTTCTTCATGTGAATTTTCTTTTGATTTGGATTGGTTTTGTGAATATTCCAATTTTTGGTTTTTTAAGTCAAATTTGTGTGAAAATCCTTTTATGGATATTTGATCATGCTTTTGGTGATGCATCAAGGAGCATATAGGGCCAGGTTGCCGGTTGCCATAAACCCTTAGAGCCAATGTTCGTCCGATTGCATTTTGGAAGAGTTTGCTCTTCATTTGGATAGGCTGAAAAATAGCCCAGGCATGATACAGTCGACTGAAATCACTATTCAGTCGACTGACCCTACAACCCGAAAGTTTCCAGGCATGATTCAGTCGACTGAATCTTCTGTTCAGTCGACTGAACCTGGAAACCGAAAGTTTCCTGAACCTGGAAAATTTCTAGGTACAGGGTCAGCCAATTGAAAACTCTGTTCAGTCGACTGAACCTGCTGTTTCAGTCCAGTATGCCGTTTTGGATTGAATTTCCAATTTAAATCGATTCGTGATGATCCTATTTGTTGTTATTATTTATTATCGAGGTCGAACGCCGTAGCAGGGGTGTTGCCCCCGCACCCCCACCTTGGAGGGTTGCCACCCCCCTGGACCCCCCCTCCGTAGGGGATCTTATCTGAAATACGTTCAACAGAACTTGCTTTGTTGAGATGCAGAGTTGACCATTCTTCGAGACAAACTATCTTGGGCTTCTCGGTCGATTTTATGGATTTTTGAATATCTATTTCGATGGGTTCTTTATTGGTTTCTTTGGATTTTATTCACGTCTTCGAACGTGAATTTTTACGATTGATTGTTTCTACAATCACTTCTATGATTTGTCACTTCAAAATATAAAGGTTTTCTATACTTGTAGTAAATATCAAAACTCTTTCTTCAAATGATTTCAACACTATTTTATAACAAAGCTCATTTTCTCAAACCGATTTCCAATCTATTAGCATATACAAACCTTTACCTCATTCGTATGAGAAATCTAATTAAACGGCTTAGTAAAACAAGTGGTATGAAACGCTTGCGTTTACTTCGTCGGTTAATTCTTGGACTTGTTCGATTGAATCTCATGTGACAATTTTCTAGTGGAGATATACAATTTGTTCATAAATATTTAAGTTAAGCTAGTGGTTATGGGACATTAAGCTAAGCTCATATATTTACTAGCTTACTGTAATTGACACTTCTTGATGATCATGATGATCATTTTGTGATTTAGACTAACAATGTGCGATGAATCTTTGTCCACGTTGAGGACGATACTTCATTTTGTGGAGCTTCGGCCCGTTTGGAGGAGCTTCGGCCCGTTTGGTGGAGCTTCGGCCCGTTTGGTGGAGCTTCAGCCCGTTTGTTGGAGCTTCGGCCCGTTTGTTGGAGCTTCGGCCCGTTTGGAGGAGCTTCGGCCCGTTTGGAGGAGCTTCGGCTTCGTCGGTTAATTCTTGGACTTGTTCGATTGAATCTCATGTGACAATTTTCTAGTGGAGATATACAATTTGTTCATAAATATTTAAGTTAAGCTAGTGGTTATGGGACATTAAGCTAAGCTCATATATTTACTAGCTTACTGTAATTGACACTTCTTGATGATCATGATGATCATTTTGTGATTTAGACTAGCAATGTGCGATGACTCTTTGTCCACGTTGAGGACGATACTTCATTTTGTGGAGCTTCGGCTCGTTTGGAGGAGCTTCGGCTCATTTGGAGGAGCTTCGGCTCGTTTGGTGGAGCTTCGGCCAGTTTGGTGGAGCTTCGGCCCGTTTGTTGGAGCTTCGGCCCGTTTGGAGGAGCTTCGGCCCGTTTGGAGGAGCTTCGGCCCATTTGGAGGAGCTTCGGCCCGTTTGGAGGAGCTTCGGCTCATTTTGCAATACACGTGTTGGGAGTTTTCATGCTCCCGTTCTTGTGATAGGCCTCTTTCCCCTTTTTTTGAGATTTCTGGATTTCTATTGACGATTTCTGGAATTTGTGTTTCACCAATTTTTGTGGTTTCATTGATAAGTTTTATCAATATTTGTGCATTGGTGAATTTGTGTGTCAGTAACTCTTGTGATTGGCTTTGATATAATTGTCAATCTTTATGGTTTAGTAAATGAAATAAAGAGTATGATGATCCTTTTTATCTTTGAGAAGATTCTTGTGATATTGATTAATCTCTTGTTGATTTTTAATTACATACTTATCGCAGTATGGCATTTTGGTTATTATACGTTTTTGTCGTATCTCTTATTCTATAACTTTTCATTTGATATTTATAGTTAGACTGATCCGTTTATTATTTTCTTATTAAATAATACTCGGGTCAGACTGAGATATTACAGGTGCTTCCTCTTGTCTTCCTATCTGGAACCATCATCTGACTTTTGGTTAACTACTAGTTTAGTAGTTTTTGCTATATACAATTGAGATATAGACTCCTTGATGTATACATATTTTTGTCTAGCACTTGTATCCATCTATTCTTTTGGGATGTTTTGGATCTTATTTGACCACTACTATGATATACACTTTTATGTGTAATATTCATATCTATTTCCGCCTTTGTGATATGAATTATCTGTGACTGATTTGTGTTATGTTTATTTCTATATTCGTTTCCGAAGACATTATAGCCACTGTGTAGTAGCTTTGAGTTTGTTTCGGTATGTTGGATTTCCTCTTGAAAAGAATGCAAGTTATATTTTATTTGGCATATCGGTGCTCGCACAAAGCAATTACATGGATGGTCGCTCCTCAACAGCCTTATTCTCTGTGCTAGTTGACAGCATTACACCGTAATGTTCTTGGCTAGCGTGGGTATAGAGGTGGGGCGTCACATGTACTATCTCTTCCATTAGGTCGCTCACGACCTAAACAAGCCGAGATAGCTCCAGCATTACACATACTAAGTCGTTCAAAGCGTATATCTCGTTGAGGATGACTCCACTAAGTCGTCAACGACTCATGCTGCCTCAGGATAGCACTTATCTCGCAACTCCTTTGATGCAATTCCCTAGGTTGCTCATGACCCATGACAAGGCCTATGACCTACGACCCACGACTTAACACCAAAACTTCTCCTATAAATACCTCACCTGCTCCACATTTAGGGGAGGATTTTCCTAAAAAAGCTGACACTCTGCCACTTTGAAATTCAAGTAACTCATTCTTCAAGTCATACAACATCATAACAACTAAAGAGATCAATTCGAGAATGGATCAAACTTCTTCACTGACTCGATTTTACTTTGGAAGTTCAAGTCTTTGAAGTTTGTTGTACTTGAAGTCTAGTTGTAACAAAGTGTACTGAAAGATCAAAATGAAAGATATAAAGTGGACGTAGGCTTGACTTTGAGCCGAACCACTATAAAAACTGTTGTCTCTCTTTTGCTATTTTCTGCTTACTTTTAGTTCCCGTACCAACGGATAGTGCTTTCGCTATAACTCAACTCACACCGGGGTGTTAGCGTATATTTTTAGCGTTAACACTGTTCATGATTTCCAGATTCTTGTTTAAATTTAAATTAGGAACTCTTGAGTTAATCTCTATTTAAAACTTAAGTTATAAACAAAACTTGTTTGTTTCATCTCAAAATTTAGATTGAAATTATATTTAAGTTAAAATTAGTGAAGTGTCTTTGGAAATTGCCTGGAAATCAAAAATGACTAAGCAAAAATTAAAATGTGTCAAAACCCAAACTTTGTAATTCATAAATTCAGGATTTTAATTTTAATTCATAAACTTAAACATGATTTTTAACGCTAAAATCATAGTTTTTAATTTGAGATTGTGTGAGCATTTCTGGTTTAACCAGAAACGGGTTGTGGGGAGTTTTATGGTCATCTCTGCGATTTAGGGTGTCGTGGTGCTTTCTGAAGGTAGTAGGGTGATCAAAGATGATTGGAAAATTGTTCGGAAGATGATTAATTCATTGAGGGATTCGCGGTAGCTGATTCTTGTTTGGAACCCTAGTTTCAACTAGGTACGGTATTTCGATTCGTTCATCCTCCCTTGTTGATCGAGTGCTGCATGTTTTTGGGAAAGGGTAGAGGAGGCGTTGACGAAGTGATGACCGGAGTTTCGAGTACTCCAATGGTATTGACGTCGAGAACGATGAGTTTTCCAGGTTTTGGGTTGAGGAGGTTCAGCTGTTCCAGGTTTGAGTTCGTCATCTCGAATTCGACATCGAGATTTGATGGACGATCTGATGATCGCATTAGAGTGTATGGATGAAGATTGTTATGGAAAGATCATCGTTGATGATCTGAGGTGATCAACGTCATCGTGTGTAACAACCTGGGATTTTACATTAATTAATTATCGTCATTACACGATTAATGGTGATAGCTAATTGCTATTGGGATTTTATCGGGTTAAGTTCTTTTAAATATTCGTTAAGGGTGTGGGCTTTATATTGGATTTGGCCCACGTTTCAGTTGCTTAGGGCTGTGATAATTATCAAGCAAAGACCGGTTCCTCTTTCATTCTTATCAATCGCATGCCCTAAGCAATCGCATGCCCTAAACAAGAAACAAAAAAAAATGGCGGCTCTTGTTTCTTCGTCCGCTCCTCCATTCATTCCATTCGCAAGCCCGGTCCACTTCAATTTGCTCTGAGAAAAATAGGCGGCTTCAACTTCTTCGTTTTCTCTGCTCTGGAAAGATTAGGGCTTTATTCGAAGCGCCGTTACTTATTTGATCGAATCAGTGGTCGGTCGCGGTTGCCTTACTCGATCGATTTCTCGTTGCTCTCGGTTGCTGCTTTGCTCCGAAAAAGGTGAGTGATCTTCTCTTCACTCACATCTTCTAATTCAAATGTTTTGATGATTTATGACTTGCTCAAATTCATGAATTTCGTCGCTGGTTTATCACGGCTTTGATTGATTTTGAACTTGTTCGATTTGGATAAAACTACTGCTTGATTTTATTTCGTTCGAACTTGCTATCACTGTTTGAATCTCCCATGCTTTGTTGATTTGGTTTTGATGTTTATGATTTCTTGTTTTCTAGTTATCACGGCACCGTTGTATCTCGTGGCCACCACGGCTTAATCTTCAATTTGATGGTTTTTGACTTCATTCTCTGATTTATATGTTTATTAGGTTCAAGTGTACTCAGTTGGGCTTCCATTTTAAGTCTGGTCTAATTTGCTTCTGTAGTTGGTCTTGTTGCAGTTTGGTCTGGCATTTGGTCTGGAGTTGTTTCTTTGATAATGGTCTGGTTTGCTACTATCTCATCCAGTTCACTTGTTTGTGCTTTCGTGGTTTGTACGTTTTGTACTTAGTGGAGTTCATTTCCATTGTGAAGTTCTGTGTTGCTTCAGTCCAAGCCTCGACCTCTGTCTTTACTTGCACACTGATTCATTTGAAATTAACCTAGGACATTGGTTCCTATAATATCATTTGCAGTCTTTATTTGTTTGAGTTTCTTTGAACTTTGAAGGTTTTGGGTTATGCTGTGAATTTGAACCATGTCTGCTCTTTTGAGTTGCAGTTCATGCCTTCAGTTCACTGTCTTTATGCATGTTCATTTGATATTTTGACTACTGAGGCAGTGGCATTGATATGTGAAGTGTTGCATATTTGTTGCCTTGGTTCTGACCGTGTTGCACTATGATCTGGTCTGGACATTGTATGGTCCAGTCTTGAACTTGACTTTTGTGGTCATGTTTGTGTGCT
This sequence comes from Allium cepa, assembly GCA_030765085.1. Classification (NCBI taxonomy): domain Eukaryota; kingdom Viridiplantae; phylum Streptophyta; class Magnoliopsida; order Asparagales; family Amaryllidaceae; genus Allium; species Allium cepa. The sequence continues at coordinate 35,668,590 of CM060929.1, forward strand.
TATTTTGTACTTCACTGTACTGCATATTGATCACCATCTTGCTTGCATATAGTCTGGTTGATGGTGCAATTGCTATGCCTTTGTGCATTTCACTGTGTTCATTTGAGTTGGACATTGTTTCGCGTGTCCAATTTAATATTTTTAAATTGTATTTTTATTTGGTTTGATTTGATCATTTTGTTGTTGTCTAATTATCTAATTGATAATTAGATTATGAGTTTCTAATTATTTATTTAATAATTAGATTTTGTTGTTAATTGTCATTTAGGCAATTCTGTTGTTTTCTAAATTAGCTTCATTGATAATTAGATTATGAGTTTCTAATTATTTATATAATAATTAGATTTTGTTGTTAATTGCTGTTTAGCAATTCTGTTGTTTTCTAAATTAGCTTCATTGATAATTATTTCATTTATCTTCTTGGATAATTTAAATTCGCAGATTTGTTGTTTAACACTATTATGTGTTATATTTATCGTTATCCGATTTTCTTATTTAAGGATTGGATAGGTGAATTTATTTGACTGTCGTCTGATTGTTATTTAATTATTATTGCTTCCGTGCATTAATAACTGAGTTTGAATTAGACTGACCCATGTATTATTTTCTTTTGAATTTAATACTCGGGTCAGACCGAGTTATTACAGGTTGTAGATATCTTACTTTGGGTTGCTGCTTGAGCTATGAAGTCCCTTTATATCATTGTAGTAATCATTGTCATAGTATAGGAAGATATGTATTCATGTATATTATTCACGATAATGTACTTGTATATGTAACTTCCAGAGTTGACAGTTGTAGTTGTATCATATGTATTGTATCACATGTATTATAACTGACATCAGTTATATATATATATATATATATATATATATATATATATATATATATGAGACATTTTATAAACATCGTAGTTGGTCTTGTTGCAGTTTGGTCTGGCATTTGGTATGGAGTTGTTTCTTTGATATTGGTCTGGTTTGCAACTGTCTCAGCCAGTTCACTTGTCTGTGCTTTTGTGGTTTGTACGTTTTGTACTTGGTGGAGTTCATTTGCATTGTGCAGTTCTGTTGTAACGACCCTGGATTTTGGCCCTATTTATTTTAATAAATATTCAAATCAATTTAAACAAAATGGATACTTATCCATTTGAAACGGATATGATCTTGAAATAATTGCCATTGTTTATATAAATGGTATTTTTAAAAGGGAATTGATTTGGAAGTTTAATAAATTTTCTCAATAATGTTCATAATAAAATTTGTCTTTAATGATTGAATTAAAATATCTTACTTTGTTTATATTTGGTGAGTACACATATGAGTGATAATGTTTGAAATAGAATCAAAATATAAATGTGAAATATAAGTCAAACTCAGGCATATAATTTAAATAAAATACAAGTGGAAACAAATATAAAAATAAGTATAAATGTAAATAAATCATACTGTACATAATCTAAATATTTAAAGTTAAATACAAATAAAATAAACATAAAGAATGAGTAAACTCACGAATATAATTTAAATATGGACAGTTAAATTATAAATATAAGAATATTAACTATAACACATGACTATAACTAAATTAAGAACAAAGTATAGAGTAGAATAAAAACAATGTATAAAATAAAATAACATAGATAAACAAGCATACAACCTAAACTGTTAATTTGAGAGCGTAAAATAAAATAAGCATGACGTATAAAATAATGAAACAAATTAACTTCAAATACACATGAATATATACCTGCAAATGTTATCCACAAACAAAAATAACAAAACAACTTATTTTCACTTACAAGTCCAAAGAAAGTAAGACTGACATAAACATATGAATTATTAAGTTAGAATTTTAAGTCAGACTAGTGTATATGAATCAAGAAAGAAGCACAGGTCTCATAATCTACTTGCAAGCATATACTTACATACAAAATCCTTTTACATAGCAAAGCCTGATAATTATGTAGACATTAATAATATGCAACACAAAATCTGCAAGTATCAAAACAAGCTTGTCAGTAAAGCACTATAAGTGTAAACTGTATATGTATAAGAAATCAAAACCTGCAAGTACATACTTTTACATAAATATCTATGAGCAGCAAATATTTTAATAATTATGCACACTAAATAAAATATAAAGTAAATATGTATAAATGAATAGCTTCTTGTGCAAGCTATGCTGGCCTGCAAAATGATGAGGAACAAATCAATATCCTTATGCATAGTACAAAACAATAGTATACGAATATTATGTGCAGCTGAAGATAATGAGAGTGTAAACCTATTTAGGAAACAAAACATTTAACGCTAATATCTCAGCCTCCATTTTGTCAAGTCAAGATATTTGTAAACATGGTCAATTAAGAAGTTTCTGTCCAGATGAAGCCTTCCCATCCTATTCTTTATTTATATGTATATTTCATGCTACTGCAAGTTCGTAAAACAAAAAGGAAAAAGAATGAAACTAGAAGAAACTAAAACAAGAAAAGGAAACATATTCAAATCTAAAGGAAAGCAGATTCATGAACAAAGTTACAGATAGTTTTTGAACTGCAGTTTTCAAGATATCAAAAGGGTTTTCTATTTAACAATTATTTGAGGTGAGTAAACATTAAATTTGAAGTTCAAGTTCAATTTAAATCAGTTTATGATTCAATGATCCTATGATTTGGAATATGCCTTATTTTGTATAATTATATGTTGCTCTGTGCACTGTGATGGTAACAGTTGAAATTTATTCTCAAAACTTAAGAAAATATTGCATCTAATCATGTTTAATGTTAGAGTTACAAAATATACAAGAAAATTAAACTCTAGATTAAGATTCTTAACACTGTTTAAACATATTACAAGAACAGCATCTCTGGAAACCATGATTACAGGAAATGAAATAAAAATGTGATAAGTTCAACTGATGAAATAAGTTAATTCTTGTTTATATTGTGAAATATTACTGGAATTCATGATTTTTGAAACAAAAACGAAGTCTTTTACTCAAGTATTTCACGAGCAGTTTGATGTTGAATGGAAATTGAAATTCTATCAAATTCTCGAAAATTACTCAATATAAAGTGCTGAATTTCAAATCGAAGCAATATGAATGTATGTGATCTCAAGAAAAATATTCAAGGATTTTTCCATTGCATAGAATTTGGATACGAGATAGATATAGGGTTTACTGCGTGTTTTTGTTCATGTCAGTAAAATATGAAATTCGTCGCGTACCTATGATCGAGTGATTCGAGGCTTAGTGGGAAGGTTGCTGGGGACGTTGTCGAGTTATGAATGAGTTTCCATCGCCTCCGGTGGATCGTGTTTTTGTGGCGAGGCGTTTGTTTGTAGAGTGGTTGACTGTCCCTTTTCATTCGAACTACAAAATTTTTGAATTGGAATTTTTGGTGGTATGCGACTTTGGATTTCACGTATTCGTGCTAGTTTGGATTTACACGAAGTCTTAGAAGATCGTCTGAGCCATGAGCGGCGCCGTACACGTGCACGGCACGGCGGCGTATCAGTGATTGAAGGAGAGGGCGCTGTCTCGAGTTATGCTCGAGAATTTTGGTTGGATGCTTCGAGTTTCTGTCGAGTTCGAGTGCGAGAGTCCATTGTAGTTTTTAACTCGTACTGTTGTTTAAAGTATAAATTAAATAAAAAAAAGAGAAGAAGATGAAGTCGCGTTACTGGGTTGGGAACTCGGGTGAAGGAGCGAACAACTCGAAGTGGCATTTGAGTTTTGCAGGGGGGACCTCGGGTCTTTTATATCTGAGTATAGGATTTTATAAACATCGTTAGTAAATATAGGTTTCAGTAAAGTTTCACAGTAAAGTGAATACTGTTCATGATTTCAAGTAAAAGTTTAATTCAAGTTTGTTTATCATAGTTAAGGTCTATTAACAAGTTAATTCGTGATTAATTATTTTAAAGTAACTAATTTCTTTTGTTAAATCTTAACCTTGTTTTAAAAATCTTGTTAATTTTTTTTAATAAGTAGCAAATTAAGTAAATTAACAAATAATGTTTCAGTTTGTAATCTAGTTGATGTCAAATTTCAAGAAGTCTTGAATGTTAATTAAGTGAATAATCAATAGTGATTGATTGGATTCAAAAATAATCAAGAGTAATTACTTTGTAATTTTAATTAGTAGTGTATTATAAGAAATAAGTGCAATTGTAATTTACCACTTAATTAATTAATGAACGATTAATAGTTAATTAATCAAGTGATTTAACTAAGAATTGAGAAATGATTAATGAAGCAATTAGCAATAAATAAACAGGGAATTAAGTTCTATTTAGGTCGAAGAATAGTTATTGAGAAATAATTTCTTAAGTAATTAAAATTAGATAACTTGATTAAGAAAGTAATTAGTTAAATAATGTGAATAAATTAATTAAGTAATTAAGTAATTAAGCAATTTAGATATAAATATTAATTTAGAAATGATTTATTGATTAAATTTTTGAAGGGAAATAAGTGATTAAATAGTGTTAAGAGATTAACTCTCAGGTAATTAAATTAATTACAATAAGAACTTAAGATGATTGCTTATGGATGTTGGATGTATTGTATATTTGCTTGTGATGTTTATTGATGATATTCTGTGATGCTCACTGATATGCTGTAATCTATCCATGGCAATTGTGTATGATTTATCTGTAGTAAATGTTATATGAATTTAATCATTGAATTAAACTGTTAAGTTTATTAGACAACTTGGCCTTTAAAATGGCGTTTGGATTTCGATGAGACCGGGATCGGGTATCCAATTGATATTCCGAAAACCACATCGATCCAAATTAAACGATAGGTCGTGAATTCTCAAGTGAAGATCAAGATGGTGCTTTCAAAATGCAAGGGTTATCGTCGTTGACTCTGAGGGTGATTCCAAAATGAGTGTGACGAGATAATGCCTTCGGTTTCGTTCGAACCCGGAACTAACTTGTATGGATTGAATGCTTTCAACACATCGTCAGGCAGACGATGAGCATTTTAAGATATTTGTCTTGTAAAAGCATTCGCAGCCTCAAGCCTCATCAAACGGGAATGGCTAAAACTGGGGAGGTGCAGCAAGGTTAGGTGGGTCATGCCTAAGCAGGACGAGATATACCCCTGTCTAGATGTCCCTTTATTTCGGCTGTGTGGGTGGTTGGATATGCGCACCAACTGCGGGGTTATCTTGTTCGGGACTGTTCAGTAAGGAATGGTTCTGATCTTGTGTTGCAGGGGAGTTAGGGTGGCTCCTCGGTACAGTGATCTAGACCACGTACTGTGACAAGCGGTACCCCAATAGCCCTGCCATTGTATGGGATCCAATTTCCAATAAGCGCCGTACGTTTTGATTGTGCCCAACTACGTTGGAATGTGAGATGTAAGCATTTCAGCTATTTCTGTATTTTACTTGAAAACCCTAGACACTATTATAATATCACTGGATTTCCTATAAAATGTTTTGGTTAGCGTAAGGTAAAAACTTACCGTATTTATTTGTGGGGAGTCTTACGTGATACCGTTGTTTTAAAAGAATTTTCAAAATTAAACAATTTAAACCGTTTACTCATACCAGACCCAAGTCTGACCCGGAGTTTATATTTTGTTTTTCATAAACTCTCGGGTACCCAATTTTCTATGGGTAGCCAAGGGATTCAGGTTGGCTTTGACAAATTCTGGAGGAGCAATGGAGCAGGAGGCTTCAGCGTTGTAGATATCTATCTAGTTCCACTGTGTTAGTTGATGTATACTGTATCTCTGATGTATACAGTAACAGATATGCCTAATTGTCATGTGTCTTGATATTGTATAACTCTGATATATGTGATATATTATATTTTGTTCCGTTCCGCTGTGAGATTCTGATGTTTTTGTTCTTTCTTTTCTATTCTTTTCTATTTCTATCCCTTTCTTTCTTAATGATGATGCGTCTTTCTGGTAGTGAGAAGGGCGGGTCGTCACATCTGTGTTGCTTCAGTCCAAGCCTCGACCTCTGTCCTTACTTGCACACTGATTCATTTGAAGTTGTAACGTAGGACATTGGTTCCTGTAATATCATTTGTAGGCTTTATTTGTTTGAGTTTCTCTGAACTTTGAAGGTTTTGGGTTATGCTATGAATTTGAACCATGACTGCTTTTTTGAGTTGCAGTTCATGCCTTCAGTTCACTGTCTTGATTCATGTTCATTCGATATTTTGACTTAAGGCAGTGGCATTGATATTTGAAGTGTTGCATATTTTTTGCCTTGGTTCTGACCATGTTGCACTATAATCTGGTCTGGACATTATATGGTTCAGTCTTGAACTTGACTTTTGTGGTCATGTTTGTGTGCTTATTTTGTACTTCATTGTACTGCATATTGATCACCATCTTGCTTGCATATAGTCTGGTTGATGGTGCAGTTGCTATGCCTTTGTGCATTTCGCTGTGTTCATTTGACTTGGACATTGTTTCGTGTCTCCAATTTAATATTTTGAAATTGTATTTTTATTTGGTTTGATTTGATCATTTTGTTGTTGTCTAATTATCTAATTGATAATAAGACTATGAGTTTCTAATTATTTATTCAATAATTAAATTTTGTTGTTAATTGCCGTTTAGGCAATTCTGTTGTTTTCTAAATTAGCTTCATTGATAATTAGATTATGAGTTTCTAATTATTTATTTAATAATTATATTTTTTTGTTAATTCTCGTTTAGGCAATTCTGTTGTTTTCTAAATTAGCTTCATTGATAATTATTTCATTTATCTTCTTGGTTAATTTACATTCGCAGATTTGTTGTTTAACACTGTTACGTGTTATATTTATCGTTATCTGATTTCCTTATTTAAGGATTGGATAGGTGAATTTATTTGACTGTCGTCTAATTGTTACTTAATTATTATTGCTTCCGTGCATTAATAACTAAGTGTGAATTAGACTGACCCATGTATTATTTTCTTTTGAATTTAATACTTGGGTCAGACCGAGTTATTACAAGTTGTAGATATCTTACTTTGGGTTGCTGCTTGAGCTATGAAGTCTCTTTATATCATTGGAGTAATCGTTGTCATAGTATAGGAAGATATGTATTCATCTATATTATTCATGATAATTGTAACAACCCGCATATTTATCAATTTTATATTTAAATATTTTATTTAAATATTTTTTCTTTAATCGGATATTGGTCCGAAAAGCTACTTTTTGCAAATGGCCAAATTAGGACTCGAGATCACTTCCATTGAGTTCGAAATGCCATTTATAACTTCTTTAAGTATAAACATTGATAGGTTTGGAGTTAGTGGAATTTCACTTACTTTTCCCCCTTTGGACTTTGGGTTAGATTAGCCATTATAACTCAAACCCACTTCTATCCTTATCCTCACTCTTCATAAATTTCCTAACAACCAAGCTTTAGCATTAATGGTGAGTGGAAGGGGAAATTAATATTCCAAGCTCAAATTCTCTTGCAAATCCAACATTCAATTCCAAATTCAAGAAGAAGATATTGGATTCAATCTTGTGATTACTTCTCCCTTGCTTTCAAGCTTTTCTTCATAAATTTGGTACAAAGGTGAGATTTTTATCTCACAATTCTTGTCTATAACTATATTGGACTGTTGGGAATGAATCCCTATCATGTTTGGATGTATATTTGCATTTGGTTTGGATTGGATTGGCGAAAAACCCCAAATTTTAGTGTTTTTGGTGAAAAAACTGCACTTAGGTCATTCTGCCTATGCTAGGTTGTTCGCGTGGAAAAGTCTCGATCTTAAAATAGCTCGTTTCCGACCTTAAAATGGCCTACAACGTTAGGTCGCTCCTCACTTGGAATTAGGTCATAGGTCGTTTGGTTTTAGATCGCTAGGTCGTTGGGCTTTAGGTCGAATGGACCTTAGGTCGTAGGCCGTAAGTCGTGTGAACCTTAGGTCATAGGTCATTCTAACCATTTCTAACGTCTTCGGAGTTAGGTCGTACAGAACTTAGGTCGCTAGGTCGATGGCTTTAGGTCACTAGGTCGTATGACCTTAGGTCGTTAGGTCGTATTGCTTTAGGTCGCTAGGTATACCTTAGGTCGTTAGGTCCTAAGGCATTTTAGGTCGTGTGATCTTCTTAACTCTTAGGTCGTTGAACCTTTAGCTCGTAGGTCGCTAGGCCTTATCTCCCTAGGTCGCGTGACCCATCTTCTTTAAACCACTAGGTCGCTAGACCACGTTTCCAGTTAGGTCGCAGACCATGTAAACCGTTAGGTCGCGTGACCTATATTCCGTAGGTCGTTGACCCACTTAAGTCGCTTGTCCCTCATAGGTCGCGTTTACTGCTTAGGTCGCTAGGTCGCGTGCCTTTAGGTCGCATTCCTTTATTAGGTCGCGTGTCTCTGTTAGGTCGTTGACCTCCTTAACTCGCATGACCTAACCCGTAGGTCGTTGGACCTCGATTCTATTTAGGTCGCTGCTTCTTATAGGTCGCTCGGCCCCTTATTTTCTTTAGGTCGTTTGAGTGTTAGGTCGCGAACCCATTTTAGGTCGCATGACCTTTACCCTTTAGGTCGCTGGACCACTAGGTCATGCCCCTTTAATCACTAGGTTGTACCGTTTTGGACGGGGCGCTGCCCCGCACCCCGCACCCCGCCGGGGGCGCTGCCCCCTAGACCCCCCCGACCTGACCGGGCAGGTCGAACCCCGTAGCGGGGGCGTTGCCCCCGCACCCCCACATTGGGGGGTTGCCACCCCCTAGACCTCCCCTCCGTAGGGGATCTTATCTGAAAAACGTTCAACAGAACTTGTTTTGTTGAGATGATGAGTTGACCATTCTTCGAGACAAGCTATCTTGGGCTTCTCGGTCGATTGTATGGATTTTTGAATATCTATTTCGATGGATTCTTTATCGATTTCTTTGGAAGTTATTCACGTCTTCGTATGTGAATTTTGATGATCGATTGTTCTACAATCATCTTTGTGATTTGTCACTTTAAAATATACAAAGGTTTCAATACTAGTAGTAAATATCAAAACTCTTTCAACAAAATGATTTCAACCCTATTTGCAATAACAAAGCTCTTTTCTTAAACCGTTTTCCAATCTACTAGTATATACAAACCTTTACCTCACTCGTATGAGAAATTGAATTAAACGGCTTAGTAAAACAAGTGGTATGAAACGCTTGCGTTTACTTTGTCGGTTAATTCTTGGACTTGTTCGATAGAATCTCTTGTGACAATTTTCTAGTGGAGATCTACAATTTGTTCATAAATATTTAAGTTAAGCTAGTGGTTATGGGACATGAAGCTAAGCTCATATATTTACCAGCTTATTATAATTGACACTTCTCGTTGATCATGACGATCATTTTATGATTTAGACTAGCAATTGTGCGATGTCTCTTTGTTTGCAAGGTTAGACTAGACCTCGTAGGTGTGATTCCGACTCACACATATCTCTTTGCTCGCAAGGTTAGTCTAGACACCATTTGTGTGATTCCACTCACACATACCTTTTTTTTGCGAGGTTAGGCTAGACACCATTTGTGTGATTCCACTCACACATACCTTTTTTCTTTTTGGTTAGCCTAGACCTCATCTGGGTGATTCCGACTCATCCATATGGGGTAGCTCCCATGGTCTTCGGACCGTCATGTGATAGGCCTCTTTCCCTTTTTCTGTGATTTCTGGATTTCTTGTGTTGATTTCTGGAATTTATGTCATTTACTTGTTATGAGTACAAGTTTAGGGTATGATGCCCTCTTTGGATCTTTGAGAAGATTCTTATGATATCGATTTATCTCTTATTGATTGATCTTCTGCTTATCATCATTTGCATACTTATAGTAGTATGTCAGTATGGATATTTTATGTTTATGTCATATCTTTTATTTTATACCATGTCATTTGATATTTATAACTAGACTGATCCGTTTATTATTTTCTTAAATAATACTCGGGTCAGACCGCGATGTTACAGGTGCTTCTGCTTGATTTCTTCCCGGGATCTGCTACTCTGACTTTTGGCTAACTATTTAGATTAGAAGTTTTTGTTGTATACACATGAGACATAGACTCATAGTTGTATTCTTTTGTATAGCACGTGTTGCTATTCTTTTGTATTATTATGGATCCTTTTGACCACTACTCCGATGTACACTTTCATGTGTTAGTTATATATTCATATCTTCTTCCGCCTTTGTGATATGGATGTCTGTGACTGATTTGTGTTATGCTTATTTCTATGTTTGTTTCTGAAGATTATTTATAGCCACCGTATGATAAGCAATCACATGGATGGTCGATCCTCAACAGCCTTATTCTCCGTGCTAGTTGACAGCACTACACCGTAGTGTTCTTGGCTAGCGCGGGTATAGAGGTGGGGTGTCACAATAATGTACTAGTATATGTAACTTCCAGAGTCGACAGTTGTAGTTGTATCATAAGTATTGTATGACATGTATTGTAACTGACATCGGTTATATATATATATATATATATATATATATATATATATATATATATATATATATATATATATATATGAGACATCTTATTATCTGTGTTCCGCATTTGGCTGATCTATGTTATTATTATATGTATTGTCCTAAACTATTATGAACCATCGTAGTTCGTTTTATACTGGAATTGGATATGTCGATGGGAGTAAATAAATAAGAGATGAAAAATAAAAATATATACCACTCCTATCGAGGTAACCAATACTAGTGTAAGGCCTAACTACGGATGGCCACTCCTATCCAGCCTTATTCTTCGTAATAATAGACAGTATTTCCTTTAATACTCTTTGTTGTTGTGAGCATAGAGGTGGGGAGTCACCCGAGCATGTGGACGGTGCACTGTTGTTCCAGTGGTGATGAATTGGGTTTTGGATTTTCCTCGAGTTTAGTGATGTTGACTTGGAGTGTGGTGATGTTTTTCTTAGGGAAGCCTGCTACTGGCTCGAAGTGAATTTAGTTGCCTAGGGTAAAAATATTGATGCAGGTTTTAACAGAAACCCGAAGTTGTCTTGTTTTAAAATTTTAACTGAAGTTAAAAGTGAAATCAAAGTTTAAACCAAGCTTTAAACCTAAGTTTGAATCTGAATTCATGTAAGTTTGAACCTTAGTTTGAAATGATTTAAGTTTTTTTTAAAAATTTAATTTTGTTTTAACACCTTTAAGTATTAAGTGTATTTGGCTTGAATTTAAAAACTAAAAAGTTTGAACTATAAATTAAAGGTCTAAATAAGTTTAAATATAAGTTTTAAAATCTGGAATGTGAGTTTGAACCTCAGTTTTTGAAATAAAATAAAGATTTTAAATTTAAATTGTTTAACTACTTTAAAGAAGGTTAAGTGATTTGAAATTTAAAATGAAGTTAAATATAAGTAAGTTTTTGAATCTAAGTAATCTGGAATCAAAATTTAATGTGTGTTCCAGTTTTGAAATAAATGAAAGTTTTTAAAATTTAAATTTATTTAAACAAATTTGTTGTTAAAATGTATTTTTATGTTGATTTGAATTTAAAAATGAATGTTTCTTTAACCTGTGTGATAAAAAGGTTTTTGAATTGTTTTTAAAACTTTGTTTAAGTTAAATTTGTATTCGTTTTAAATCTTAAATTTAAAATGAAATTTAAAGTATATTTGAAAGAAAATTGTTTTTAAATGCTTTGATTAAGTAAGAAATGTTTTATCTTGAAGATAAATAGAATTTAATGATCTGGATTCAATAAATTATTAAGTTAATTAATCAAGTAATCAATGAATGCTTAAATAAAAATAATAATCACTTGGTTAAAGTAATTAAGAGTAGATTAAAGATTGATTCATCAAATATTAACGGTTAATTACTTTAAAGCAGGATAAATTAATGTGGTTAATTAATTAGGGTAATTAAATTAAGGAAAATCAATTAAGGAAAATTAATTTTAATTAAGATTTATTTAATAATTAAGCATTTATTTATTAAAGTAATTAATTAAAGGTTAATTAATTTATGAAAATAATTAAGGGATGCTTATTAATTAAGGATTAATTAATTAAATTTTTATAATTAATTAAAAATAATTAATCAAAGGATTAATTATAAATTAAAGTAATAAATGATTAAGGAGTAATTAATCAAATTGATTTGTAATTATTTATTATTAATTAACCAGGATTAAAAATTTATTCATATGGGATTAATCTGATTTAATTTAAATCAGATAATTTGATTTATTTTTTACTTATCAGTGTTTGGATTCTTGGATGTTTGATGGTTGATATTCCTCATATGCGATTGTTTGTGATATTTTGTGATGTGAGTTATTGTGTAGCTTTGTGATATTTTGTGATGTGAGTTGTTGTGCATTGATCAGTGATATCTGTGATATGTTTTCTGTGTAGTTACCCCTTGACCCGTAAAACAACATTTGAATTTCGATGCGACAAGGAGTCAGATTCCAATTAGTTATCCGAAACCCACATCGAATCGTAATAGTGTATCGTTCTGATTGATAAATTTACTTTATCTATGAATCCGTGAATGTGGATAAGCGACATGAGTCATACCGCTTATCGATATTGGTATGATTGATGTTGTGCACTATTGTGTTAAACCCCTGGTGTAACGACCCATAATTTTTATTAATTAAAATTTGAATATTTAATTGATTTTAAATATTAATAAGTGAAATTTATAAGTCGAATAAATTTTATTTCGAATAATTGGATTTAATTGGATAATTTAATAGTTGAAATTCCAGAAATAATTGAAAATAGGGTTAAATATGATTGAAAATGATTTGTAAAATTTTATTTTATCATATTGAAGTTAGAACGATATTTTAGAACTTTTAAAATCGAATTAAGAGTTTATTTGTGAAAATTGAATATTTTAATATTTAATTATCGACTGTAAAATAGCCAATTTTTGAACAGTCTCAGAATTGGACGAAACCAGTTCCATTGAATCCGTAATAATAGATATTATCGGATTTCAATTTTCGTAGCAATCGGAGTTACCGTTTGACCGTGGCAGCTCGAAACGCATCGAATTGTTTTTAATTTTAAATCGGCAAGTTAAAATAGCCATTTTCAAAAAGTCTCGGATTTCGACGAAACCAGATTCATCGGATCCATTATGTGATATTATTGTAAGATTTCAAATTTCAAGTCGATTGGATTTACCGTTTGTCCGGTACAAATTAAAACGCATCGAAATCGGTTTAAATCGGTTTAATTTAATTTGAACGTTTATTGCCATAACTCGCACAGATGACCGAATTAGCTTCCGAAACCTGTTCCATTGTGTCCGGAATGCGGGATAAACCCTAGAAACGCCGGTCACCGCGCGTAAATCGGAGTTTTGAAAAGTCGAATGAATAGTGTTCGTTTATTTTCTATAAATAGACCTTTTTTTCTCCCAAAAATTAAAAAAAATAACAACTAGGGTTTAAAACCCTGGCCGCCACTATCTACTATCAAGGGCCAAAATGCACTCATCTTCTCCCCTCAGATTCGTCAAATACGTTCATCTATTCGAAGAATGTTCAACATCAAAGTTGGAGAGCTCATCGAGCACTACGAGTTCAACGGTGGAGATGTGATTTGGAGCGACGGGGTGGGAGTCACGGGGCCGCGTTTGGGGCCGGTTCATGCACGAAATACGAGAGAGAGGGCGGACCGAGCTCTATGATGTTGGGGCCGAAGGTGGCTCTTGGTCGTGGCTACGAAATGGTGTATCCTGATCGAGCTGGAACGTGGAGATGAAGTCGTGAAAATTGCGGGGGGGGGTGGGGGGGGGGGGACGACGACCGTGGGTTATATCGTGCGTTCGAAACCTGGGTAGGTGTTTGGGGAAGAAGTGTGAAAGCACGGCCATGATCTGTGGGATGGAAAGCAATAGCTCAGATTGAATTTAGGTTAAAAATAAAAAAATATAAATTGAAATTGATAATCTTTTAAATTCGTATAACTTTAAAATGCGATATCTTTTTCATACGAGGTCGAAATCGCGCGAAACAGGAAGCGTTGGAATCGTATGGACGAGTACTACGCTATGGAATTGGATTGGAGTCGTTTGGAGTTAGTGAGAATTTCAGGTAAAATTAAAAGTCCGTTTAATTTTATTCGAAATAAATCGCTAAAACGAAATTGAAATCAAGGTGAGAACTTCTCACTCAATCAAATAGTTTCGATTTATATTTTAAATAGTTAGATTTAAAATTGTTGATTGTATGCATGAATGATGATTGTTATCTATTAATTGTTAAAATAGACATTATGCGCCGTTAGTAAGCGGATGTTATTTATTAAAAACATATACCGCGAATATTCCATAAACAGTGAAATTGGTGTTATATATATATATATAATAGCAATATATATATATATATATATATATATATATATATATATTGGCATATGTATATATTGCAGTTGTTGATTTCCCGCATTGTATAGCGGATAAGACCCTATTGCGCCGTCTATTAAGCGGATAATATTTTAAATCCCATATACCGCGATAATTCCGTACTGGAGCGGAATTGGTTTTGTGCTAATGTTTGTGCATGCAGGGAAGCAGGTTGGAGGGATCCAACTGGATTCCTCAACTGTATTGATTTATTTACAGATATTTTGATATTTGTTGATTATCATATCGAAATATGATATTTGGATGTCGTGATTGACTATTTGGTGCTGCTTCATCATCAGATCCATTTTTGAAGTTTTAAAATAATGATTTTTGGTTTTTAAAGGAATTTTTAAAGTGATTTTCAAAAGTATACGTTTTATTAAATTTTGAATTGATTCATTTTAAATAATTAAAACGTTATAAATTTTTATGCTATAAAAATTAAGATTTTGAGAAATATAACCGCAATGAGATTTTTGGAAATAAATAGTTAATTTATTTATTAAATTGGTTTAAATTGGGATTTTTTGAATTATTAAAAACGATGTATATAAAAAAACTTATAAAATTGATATATTTTATAAACTAAAAATATTGGAATATTAAAACGAGTTTTTATAAGTATTAAAAATGAAATAAAAAATGGATTTCATAAGTAAACGCAATTTATAGATTTATAAATTGTGAAGTTATAAAATGGATAGATTTTGTAAAATATAAGATTTATAAGTAATCAACTTATAAATCGGATTTTGGCATTTAAAATGAGATATAAAAAGGATTTTTATAAATAGAAGTTTATAAAAATATAAATGGAGTTTATAAACATTGTTTATAAATCCGAAATCAATTGAATTTGATAAGTTGGATATAGGAATATATTAAAGGAATTATATTCACGATTTTGGACAGTGAATATATTATTAAATGAAATGGATATGTTTTGGGGAAGGAATATTATGAAATGAAGTTAATGATTTTAAAGACGTTTTAAAATGCATTAAGTATCGAATACACGGATTTCAACATTCATTGTTGAAATAGACGTTTTCGAGAAATAGAAGGAAATGGTGGACTATAACACTGTTGATATAGTAAATGGTTTCCGAAAGGAAATGTTTTGCATAGTATTGGGATTTATATATCTATTTAAAACTTTAATCCCTATACTAGTGACTTTTGGGCCGTCGTAACGATGTTTTACGCAACATTCGTTTTTGACCCAAATAAATGTGTTAAGAGAATGATTTCCTTATGAAAATGAAATATATACTAAATTTTGATTTAAATATATTGAATATTTTCAAATGTTGAAAATAAATGGGTTTGTAAAATACTTATTATTAGAATAAGTATGGGAATGCTTTTCCAATATGAAAATGAAACGTTTTGAGAATTTATCTTTTTAAAGAAAAATTGAAAATGAATATTATAAATCGATTCGAAATCGTATATTCATAGATATTTTGGAATGTAAATTTACTATGGAATTTATAAAGAAACGGGGAATTTGTTTAAAAATAAATGTTGATTTATTTTTAAAGTGTGGGAATTAATTTATGAATTTGGAACGTAAATATATAATAAATCGGTAAGGATTTATTAAATTGGTTTAAATGAACCATGTTGAAATGAAAGAAATTCCGTGTAAAGAAAAGTGATTTGAAAATTTGTTTTCAAATGGTTGAAGTGTGGAAAATTATATATCTAGTAAAGATATTTTGGAAAGTAAATAATTTGGGAAATTATTTGGATTTGGTGATATTGAGCATACCTATTGATAGTTAAATAATCCGACTATCAATATTTACCTTTAAATAGGTATTTGTTGTGAATTGCTTGAATTTGAATGCCACGCTTATTTTTGAATAAGCGCTCACTATTCGGGTTAGCCGGGAAAGGACCTTGGGGTCGTATAACTCATTCCGAATATGTGATACGTCGTAATGGATTGCATTTGATGACTGGTGTTGAAGACCGGATGTTTGTGAAAACGGAAGGATTACCATCGAGTTACTCTACATCGGCTGATCTCCGATATAGAGGTTTTATCACCCTTAGTGACGGGAAGTCCGGTCGTGATTAGTGAATATCCGGATTACAAGGACTTCTTTGTAAGTGCCTTCGGTTCTGTTCGATCCCGGAACAGACTTGTATGATTGTATGTCTGACATTACAAATTGAGATATAAAGATGATTTCTTTCAAATATATTTCTGTTGGTGGCGGTGAGTTTATTCTCTTAGCTTGACACCCTTCTCTGAGACGTACGAGCTCAGAGGTTATATGTTGAAGGCTATTAGTGATATACTCCCAATTTGGTAGTGTGGCATGCTGAGTGTTGCTGTGAAATGATCATTGTGTTGATCATTTGTGATAGGATCATTTATTTGATCATTTATCTTGTTGATCATTTCTATGATCATTTGTTGACACAAAGCACGGCTTTTGTATAAAGTGTGGCTTTGTGGACGAGACTTCGTCGGACCTCACACCCCGAAAATGGTCAAAACAAGAAGGATGCGACAAGGTTATTAGGGGTAGCGCCCTTTAGTGTATGTCATTCCTTCTAGATAGAGGTGGTATCATGGTATGGAGCCCAGATATTTAACCTATGTTGTTGCTGCATATTTTGTGGTTGTTGGAAATCGAGGATCCTCGGATAGATCGGTTACGATCGGGGGATGACATATTCGTGTCAGTAGTTACCCAGTTAGGGGTAACCCGGCCTTGTGTTGGCAGAGATCCGGTTTGGTTCTTGGGAACGTCCTTCCAGAGGCGTTCTCATGTGGCAATGGGAAGTTCCTTGGCATGACCATTTGTTGGAAATTCAAAGAAACAATACGAAACTTGTACGGTTTTAGTTGTATAACCTGCTATGGAATGTGGCGGTAACCTGCTATTGAACATAGTTAGCTATAGTAGGCATACTTTAATGGTCGTATGTTGGCTAAGATTTATATTCTATCTTCGAAATATTTTCCTACACTATGCACTAGTAATAATATCAAATGTTTCTTTTTAATGCGTATCAAGCACGTTTGACTATCATAAGGAGAAATCTCCTCCGATTCTGCGTTTACATTGTGTGTGTGTGCGGGAGGCCTTATGATAGTCTCATTTTTAAAAGAATTGCGAATTGACTTTAAAATATTCTTCTATTTTGATTTTAAAGATAAATAAACTGTTTTGAGTTCTCACACCAGTCACATGACTGACTCGGAGTTTATTGTTTTCCTTCCTAAACTCTGGGTGCCCACCAATTTCCACACGGGCAGTCAGGAGTTAAGGTTTATTCAGGAATTCAGGAGTTGCAGGAGGCAAGCTGGATGGCATGGCGTATTACTAGTATATAGTATTTCTTTTCCGTTGTTGATGTCATTTGTTGTTGTACACTCTAATGTAATGAAATGAAATGTAATGTGATGTAATAACTGATATAGTTCTTTATTTAAAGATTATTCATTTATCTATTATATGTTGTTCCGCTGCGAATTGTGAGATTCTAATATTGTTCTGTTCTATCTTTTTCTCTCTTCTTCTACGTTTTCTTTTTCTGAAAACCCTAAGGGTTCGTATTTCCGTTCATCTTGAGTTAATCACTAGAGATTAGTGTCTATTAAAGGAGTACGGATTTGCGGGTCTTTACATTTGGTATCAGAGCTTATGGTTAAGCGACAACCATGGCTCTGTTGGGTATTACTCATTAGAAATAGAGTCAGTAGTACTCTAGAATGAGGTTGAGTGTAGTAATAGATACGAGCGCGTATTTGTTAATGAATATAAATTGTTTTATATTGTGATGATTGGTTTGTTGAGTGGTATATGGATTTTAGTCAACACGAGTAATTAACGTTGTTGATAGGGATCTCTAAACACTTGAATAGAACAATTTGACACGATATTATTTTAAATTGGGTAAATGAAATAATTTTACCTTGATTATATTTTATATATAAAGAATAATTTTTAAGAATTATTAAAGTATATATGAATTGATTGTTTGGTTGTTGAATAAGTTAAATAAAAACAACAGCTGTGAAAGAATGAATTGTATAAGCAAATGAATTATAAGTGTGAAATTATAATTAATGTAATTTACAATTGTGAAATAATCTTATATATATATATATATAAGAAGTGAAATTATATAAGTAAAAGACTTATAAATGTGATTTATAATCTGAAATAAAATTCCAGGGAATGGTTTAGAAAGGATTTGATATTTTGGGAAAATTGTTTTGGAGAAATTAAAGCTCTAAACTCTTTTTGGTCGCTGGAAAATAATTCCGATGATGATCATGACATCATCGGTGTTCATTTTCGGGTTTCCAAAAGAGGTATTGCTTCTAGATTATTTTAAATGAAGTTGTTTGGAAAATTTTAAATTTGTTTGGGGAATTAAAAAGATAATTTGAATTGATTTCAAAAATGGTTTTGAAAGTTTGAAAGGACTCTGGAATCCTATTTAAAATATTATGAGAATGATAAATGAATTGATAACTTATACAGATTGAATTTTGATAGGATAAATTTAACTTAAAGGATGGAGTTAAAATAAAGGAAGTGTAAGTAAATCAATAAAATCCAAGTTGAAATAAATTTGAGTTGTCATCAAAGACATGTAATTTGAAATTTAACAAAAGGAAAGTTAAATAAATTAATAAGTGAATTAATGAAATGAAGTCATTAAGAATTTGAACTTGAGTTATATAAATGAAATTCAACTTTATATTGATAAAGGAATTAGCTATTGAACTAATGAATGAATTGAATGTAAATCAATTGAATGTAAAGAATTGATATGAAATAACGAATATATATGTGATAATTCATTAAAAGCTAATGTTATTGGAAGTTGAATAAGTTGAATGGAAGTCAACTTAATATGAACCAATTGGAATTAAAAGTGATGATGTTAAACCAAATTTAATGAATATAAGCAAAGGAATTTGGTTGTAATTAATAAACATTTGTTATTATTTGATTGTTGGTTGATTGTATATAATTCATTAAGTGTTAATGAAATGAGTTAATGAAATTGAAAGCTATAAATCAAATTGGAAGTTAAGTGAATTTGAATTTGAATATGAATTAGTGAACATAGACTAATCGAATATGAATGGATGAATGTTAGTAAAATTCCAATGTAAATAAATCAAATGTGATTTAAATTGAAAACCAATTCATTGAATATTAATGAGAATATGAATGAATATTGATTTGGTTATGGATGGTAGTTGGTTGATGATTGCATTTGTTGTTTTGTTGCATTTGCTATGTTGACATAGTTAGTTGTTATGTTACTATATATTGCATATTGATACTATTTCCATATATGCATGATTCTCATGTTGTTGTTGAGTGTTTAGTAGGTGCGGATTGCGCTTGCTTCGCTTTTGGAGCTCGCTTTCGCGCTATATTAGCCGTATATGCTCGCTAATAATATAATAAGGTACATATCTCGGATTACATACCGTACTTTTACACCTTTTTCCCTGCGGGATGCCTCATCACTTGATGAGATGTATATTTGTGATATATACTATCATTTTTTTCGGATCGAGCCGCGCAAAGGAGACTATGGCGAATTTTTCCGAAAATTTAAGGCGTTAGAAAATTTTTGAGAAAATTTGAAAAATTTGTGAAAACTATAACTTTGATTTTGGAATTGAAAGTTAAATGATATAGTTTGGTTTTGAAAGATAAATAAGTATGATTTGGAAACTTAGTAAAGTATGGTAAGAAGTTTAACTATGGATTTTGGAAAGTTAATGAATTCTGTAACTTTTTCTTACTTGGTAATTTCGAGGACGAAATTCTTTTAAGGGGGGAAGTCTGTAACGACCCAGAATTTTTATTAATTAAAATTTGAATATTTAATTGATTTTAAATATTAATAAGTGAAATTTATAAGTCGAATAAATTTTATTTCGAATAATTGGATTTAATTGGATAATTAAATCGATAATTTAATAGTTGAAATTCCAGAAATAATTGAAAATAGGGTTAAATATGATTGAAAATGATTTGTAAAATTTTATTTTATCATATTGAAGTTAGAACGATATTTTAGAACTTTTAAAATCGAATTAAGAGTTTATTTGTGAAAATTGAATATTTTAATATTTAATTATAGACTGTAAAATAGCCAATTTTTGAACAGTCTCAGAATTGGACGAAACCAGTTCCATTAAATCCGTAATAATTAGTTATTATCGGATTTCAATTTTTGTAGCAATCCGAGTTACCGTTTGACCGTGGCAGCTCGAAACGCATCGAATTGTTTTTAATTTTAAATCGGCGAGTTAAAATAGCCATTTTTCAAAAAGTCTCGGATTTCGACGAAACCAGTTTCATCAGATCCGTAATTTGATATTATTGTAAGATTTCAAATTTCAAGTCGATTGGATTTACCGTTTGTCCGGTACAAATTAAAACGCATCGAAATCGGTTTAAATCGGTTTAATTTAATTTGAACTTTTTTGCCATAACTTGCACAGATGACCGAATTAACTTTCGAAACCTGTTCCATTGTGTCCGGAATGTGGGAAAAACCTTAGAAACGCCGGTCACCGCGCGTAAATCGGAGTTTTGAAAAGTCGAATGAATAGTGTTCGTTTATTTTCTATAAATAGACCTTTTTTCTCACAAAAATTAAAAAAAAAATAACTAGGGTTTAAAACCCTGGCTGCCACTATCTACTATCAAGGGCCGAAATGCACTCATCTTCTCCCCTCAGATTCGTCAAATACGTTCATATATTCGAAGAATGTTCAACATCAAAGTTGGAGAGCTCATCGAGCACTACGAGTTCAACGGTGGAGATGTGATTTGGAGCGACGGAGTGGGAGTCATGGGGCCGCGTTTGGGGCCGGTTCATGCACGAAATACGAGAGAGAGGGGGGACCGAGCTCTATGATGTTGGGGCCGAAGTTGGCTCTTGGTCGTGGCTACGAAATGGTGTATCCTGATCGAGCTGGAACGTGGAGATGAAGTCGTGAAAATTGCAGGGGGGACGGCGGCCGTGGGTTATATCATGCGTTCGAAACCTGGGTATGTGTTTGGGGAAGAAGTGTGAAAGCACGGCCATGATCTGTGGGATGGAAAGCAATGGCTCAGATTGAATTTAGGTTAAAAATAAAAAAATATAAATTGAAATTGATAATCTTTTAAATTCGTATAACTTTAAAATGCGATATCCTTTTCATATGAGGTCGAAAACGCGCGAAACAGGAAGCGTTGGAATCGTATGGATGAGTGCTACGCTATGGAGTTGGACTGGAGTCGTTTGGAGTTAGTTAGAATTTCGGATAAAATTAAACGTCCGTTTAATTTTATTCGAAATAAATCGCTAAAACGAAATTGAAATCAAGGTGAGAACTTCTCACTCAATCGAATAGTTTCGATTTATATTTTAAATAGTTAGATTTAAAATTGTTGATTGTATGCATGAATGATGATTGTTATCTATTAATTGTTAAAATAGACATTATGCGCCGTTAGTAAGCGGATGTTATTTATTAAAAACATATACCGCGAATATTTCATAAATAGTGAAATTGGTAATATATATATAACAGCAATATATATATATATTGGCATATATATATATTGCAGTTGTTGATTTCCCGCATTGTATAGCGGATGAGACCCTATTGCGCCGTCTATTAAGCGGATAATATTTTAAATCCCATATACCGCGATAATTCCGTACTGGAGCGGAATTGGTATTGTGCTAATGTTTGTGGATGCAGGGAAGCAGGTTGGAGGAATCCAACTGGATTCCTCAACTGTATTGATTTATTTACAGATATTTTGATATTTGTTGATTATCATATCGATATATGATATTTGGATGTCGTGATTGACTATTTGGTGCTGTTGCATCATCGGATCCATTTTTGAAGTTTTAAAATAATGATTTTTGATTTTTAAAGGAATTTTTAAAGTGATTTTCAAAAGTATACGTTTTATTAAATTTTGAATTGATTCATTTTAAATAATTAAAACGTTATAAATTTTTATGTTATAAAAATTAAGATTTTTGAGAAATATAACCGCAATGAGATTTTTGGAAATAAATAGTTAATTTATTTATTAAATTGGTTTAAATTGGGATTTTTTGAATTATTAAAAACGATGTATATAAAAAAACTTATAAAATTGATATATTTTATAAATTAAAAATATTGTAATATTAAAACGAATTTTTATAAGTATTAAAAATGAAATAAAAAATGGATTTCATAAGTAAACGCAATTTATAGATTTATAAATTGTGAAGTTATAAAATGGATAGATTTTGTAAAATATAAGATTTATAATTAATCAACTTATAAATCGGATTTTGGCATTTAAAATGAGATACAAAAAGGATTTTTATAAATAGAAGTTAATAAAAATATAAATGGAGTTTATAAACATTGTTTATAAATCCGAAATCAATTGAATTTGATAAGTTGGATATAGGAATATATTAAAGGAATTATATTCACGATTTTGGACAGTGAATATATTATTAAATGAAATGGATATGTTTTGGGGAAGGAATATTATGAAATGAAGTTAATGATTTTAAAGACGTTTTAAAATGCATTAAGTATCGAATACATGGATTTCAACATTCATTGTTGAAATAGACGTTTTCGAGAAATAGAAGGAAATGGTGGACTATAACACTGTTGTTATAGTAAATGGTTTCCGAAAGGAAATGTTTTGTATAGTATTGGGATTTATATATCTATTTAAAACTTTAATCCCTATACTAGTGACTTTTGGGTCGTCGTAACGATGTTTTACGCAACATTCGTTTTTGACCCAAATAAATGTGTTAAGAGAATGATTTCCTTATGAAAATGAAATATATACTAAATTTTGATTTAAGTATATTGAATATTTTCAAATGTTGAAAATAAATGGGTTTGTGAAATACTTATTATTAGAATAAGTATGGGAATGCTTTTCCAATATGAAAATGAAACGTTTTGAGAATTTATCTTTTTAAAGATAAATTGAAAATGAATATTATAAATCGATTCGAAATCGTATATTCATTGATATTTTGGAATGTAAATTCACTATGGAATTTATAAAGAAAAGGGGAATTTGTTTAAAAATAAATGTTGATTTATTTTTGAAGTGTGGGAATTAATTTACGAATTTGGAACGTAAATATAAAATAAATCGTTAAGGATTTATTAAATTGGTTTAAATGAACCATGTTGAAATGAAAGAAATTCCGTGTAAGGAAAATTGATTTGAAAATTTGTTTTCAAATGGTTGAAGTGTGGAAAATTATATATCTAGTAAAGATATTTTGGAAAGTAAATAATTTGGGAAATTATTTGGATTTGGTGATGTTGAGCATACCTATTGATAGTTAAATAATTCGACTATCAATATTTACCTTTAAATAGGTATTTGTTGTGAATTGCTTGAATTTGAATGCCACACTTATTTTTGAATAAGCGCTTACTATTCGGGTTAGCCGGGAAAGGACCTTGGGGTCGTATAACCCATTCCGAATATGTGATACGTCGTAATGGATTGCATTTGATGACTGGTGTTGAAGACCGGATGTTTGTGCAAACGGAAGGATTACCGTCGAGTTACTCTACATCGGCTGATCTCCGATATAGAGGTTTTATCACCCTTAGTGACGGGAAGTCCGGTCGTGATTAGTGAATATCCGGATTGCAAGGACTTCTTTGTAAGTGCCTTCGGTTCTGTTCGATCCCAGAACAGACTTGTATGATTGTATGTCTGACATTACAAATTGAGATATAAAGCTGATTTCTTTCAAATATATTTCTGTTGGTGGCGGAGAATTTATTCTCTTAGCTTAACACCCTTCTTTGAGGCGTACGAGCTCAGAGGTTATATAGTTGAAGGTTATTAGTGATATACTCCCAATTTGGTAGTGTGGCATGCTGAGTGTTGCTGTGAAATGATCATTGTATTGATCATTTGTGATAGGATCATTTATTTGATCATTTGTTGACCCAAAGCACGGCTTTTGTATAAAGTGTGGCTTTGTGGACGAGACTTCGTCGGACCTCACACCCCGGAAATGGTCAAAACAGGAAGGATGCGGCAAGGTTATTAGGGGTAGCGCCCTATAGTGTATGTCATTCCTTCTGGATAGAGGTGGTATCATGGTATGGGGACCATATATTTTACCTATGTTGTTGCTGCATATTTTTTGGTTGTTAGAAATCGAGGATCCTCGGATAGATCGGTTACGATCGGGGGATGACATATTCGTGTCAGTAGTTACCCAGTTAGGGGTAACCCGGCCTTGTGTTGGCAGAGATCCGGTTTGGTTCTCGGGAACGTCCTTCCAGAGGCGTTCTCATGTGGCAATGGGAAGTTCCTTGGCCTGACCATTTATTGGAAATTCAAAGAAACAATATGAAACTTGTACGGTTTTAGTTGTATAACCTGCTATGGAATGTGGCGGTAACCTGCTATTGAACATAGTTAGCTATAGTAGGCATACGATAATGGTCGTATGTTGGCTAAGATTTATATTCTACCTTCGAAATATTTTCCTACACTATGCACTAGTAATAATATCAAATGTTTCTTTTTAATGCGTATCAAGCATCTTTGACTATCATAAGGAGAAATCTCCTCCGATTCTGCGTTTGCATTGTGTGTGTGTGTGCGGGAGGCCTTATGGTAGTCTCATTTTTAAAAGCATTGCGAATTGACTTTAAAAATATTCTTCTATTTTGATTTTAAAGATAAATAAACTGTTTTGAGTTCTCACACCAGTCACATGACTGACTCGGAGTTTATTGTTTTCCTTCCTAAACTCTGGGTGCCCACCAATTTCCACACGGGCAGTCAGGAGTTAAGGTTTATTCAGGAATTCAGGAGTTGCAGGAGGCAAGCTGGATGGCATGGCGTATTACTAGTATATAGTATTTCTTTTCCGTTGTTGATGTCATTTGTTGTTGTACACTCTGATGTAATGAAATGAAATGTAAAGTGATGTAATAACTGATATAGTTCTTTGTTTAAAGATTATTCATTTATCTATTATATGTTGTTCCGCTGCGAATTGTGAGATTCTAATATTGTTCTGTTGTTTCTGTTGTGTTCTATCTTTTTCTCTCTTCTTCTACCTTTTCTTTTTCTTAAAACCCTACGGGTTCGTATTTCCGTTCATCTTGAGTTAATCACTGGAGATTAGTGTCTATTAAAGGAGTACGGATTTGCGGGTCTTTACATCTGGACTACACTGTACACACACAAATATGGATTTCACATGGAAATCGGTTAAGTCACATATTTTTGAAAATTATTTTTAATTTTTTTTTAAATCCTAATGGTTTGGATATAGATTAAGTTTAAAGTGAAAAGCTTTTGGAAAGGAATTTCAAAGATAAAAGTTACTTTTGAATAACTAGATTTAGTTTTGAAATTTGATATAAGATTTGAATTCAAAATTTGAAATTGAATTCTACTTTGAGAATTTATAATGTAAAAGGCCATACAGATTTATCTGGGTTTTTAAACCATTTTTAAAAGTGTTGTTTTGTGAATTAAATTTAACCCAAGTTTGAAAAAACTTTAACTTGTATAATTGAAATTAGATTTTTTCCAAAATTAAAACTGTTTGTTTGTCAAATGATAAAAGCTTTCATATAAGCAATGAATTTCCAAATTGTATTAAAGGAATTTCAAATTTGAAATGAAATGGTTTCCAAGTTATGAATGAATCTTTGGAACGTGTTTTGAAAACTATGAGTTAAATCTTTTATTTAAAAGATTAAATGAGTTAATCCAATTAAAATGGAAATTGTTTTTTTGAAATCCGTGAATGGATCTGCGTGAAATTGGGTAAACTTTGTGAGATAAATCTTTTTGTTTAAGGATTTGAAATGGTAATTGGGTTAAACCATTTGAAATAGTTTTGAATTTTGATGTTGTGACTTAACTGAAATCCCATTATCCATATGATTTTGAATATTGCGCTCATTATTCGGTTTAGCCGGGAGAGGACCTTTGTGTCATATAACCCATTTCGAATAATGATACGACGATATGGATAGCATTTGAAGACCGGTGGTGAAGACCAGATATTTTCTAAAACAAAAGGATAACCCGTCGGATGTCTCTGTACCGACTGGTCCTCGATATAGAGATTTGATCACCCTTTGTGATGGGGAGTCTGGACGTGATTAGGGATTATCCGGATTGCAAGGGCTTCTTTTGAAGTGCCTTCGGTTCTGTTCGAACCTGGAACAGACTTGTATGGATGTAACGACCCAGAATTTTTATTAATTAAAATTTGAATATTTAATTAATTTTAAATATTAATAAGTGAATTTATAAGTCGAATAAATTTTATTTCGAATTATTGGATTTAATTGGATAATTAAATCGATAATTTAATATGTTAAATTATGGAAATAATTGAAAATTGGGTTAAATATGATTGAAAATGATTTGTAAAATTTTATTTTATCATATTGAAGTTAGAATGATATTTTAGAACTTTTAAAATCGAATTAAAAGATAATTTGTGAAAATTGAATATTTTAATATTTAATAATCGACTGTAAAATAGCCAATTTTTGAACAGTCTCAGAATTGAACGAAACAAGTTTCATTGGATCCGTAATAGTTAGTTATTACCGGATTTCAATTTTCGTGTCAATCGGAGTTATCGTTTGATCGTGGCAGCTCGAAACGCATCGAATCATTTTTAATTTAAATTTGGCGAGTTAAAATAGCCATTTTTCAAAAAGTCTTGAATTTCGACGAAACCAGTTTCATCGGATCCGTAATGTGATATTATTGTAAGGTTTCAAATTTCGTGTCAATTGGATTTACCGTTTGTCCGGTACAAATTAAAACGCCTAGAAAATCGCTTAAATCGGTTTAATTTAAATTGAGCGTTTATAGCCATAACTCGCACAGATGTCCGAATTAGCTTTCGAAACCTGTTCCATTGTGTCCGGAACGCGGGGTAAACCCTAGAAACGCTGGTTACGGCGCGTAAATCGGAGTTCGAAAATTTAAAAATGAATAGTGTTTTCGTTCGAAAATCTATAAAAGGAGACCCTTTGCCTTCATTTGCAAACAAACTAAATTAGGGTTTTAGCTCAAACCCTAGCCGCCGCTGTATCGTTTCAACGGCCAGCAAGTTGTGTCGTTCCTCCCTTATAATCTTCCAATCCATTCACCTATTCGAAAAATCCCCAACTACAATATTGTTAAGCACGACGAGCTCTACACATCCGTACGGTGGGTCGACGTGAAGTTCAACGTGGAGGCCAGAAATTGGCCGCGTTTGGCTATGATTTCACACGATTTTCCATGCAAATGAAGGGGCCGAGCTCCACATGCTCCAGGCCGAGTATTGTGTTCGTCGAGCTCTTCGAAATGGCGCTTCTTGATCGAATTATAGTTGAAAGATGAGGTTGCTAAAATTAACCCTAGTTGATCTATGTTGGGTTCGGCCTCTTCGTGTGTTCTGTAGATGGAACGAAGGGAGAAGAAGGGTAGGGTCGGCCCAGATTTACTTGAGAATGAATGGACGGTGTTGATTGAATGAAGGTTATAAAAAGAAATTTATATGTTGTAATTAGTTAATATGAATTCGTGAATCTTTAAAAATTCGTAACTTTTTCATACGAGGTCGAAAAAATGCAAACTCAGTTGCGTTGGAATCGTATGGACGAGCACTACGCGATGGAATTGGTTTGGATTCGTTTGGAGTTAGTGAGAATTTTGGGTAAAATTAAACGTCCGTTTAATTTTATTCGAAATAAATCGCTAAAACGGAAATTAAAATCAAGGTGAGAACTTCTCACTCAATCGAATCAGTTTCGATTTTATTTTAAATAGTTAGATTTAAAATATTTGAATGCATGTTTGAATGATGATTGTTATGTATTGATTGTTAAAATAGACATTATACGCCGTTAGTAAGCGGATGTTATTTATTAAAAACATATACCGCGAATATTTCATAAACAGTGAAATTGGTATTATATATAATAGCAATATATATATATTGGCATATGTATATATTGGAGTTATTGATTTCCCGCATTTATTTGTTTAGCGGATGAGACCCTATTGCGCCGTTATTAAGCGGATAATATTTAATAAGAACATATACCGCGATAATTTCGTACTGGAGCGAAATTGGTATTGTGCTAATGTTTGTGGATGCAGGAAAACAGGTTGGAGGGATCCAATTGGATTCCTCAACAGTTTTTATTTGATTTCAGATATTTTGATATTTGATGGATTTTCATATTGATATATGATATCGTTGTTGTCGTGATTGACTATTTGGTGTGTAGCATCATTGGACCCAAGTTTTGGGATTTTAAAATGATTTTAAAGTGATTTTTGAAAAGTATACGTTTTATAAAATAATTTTTGAATTGATCCATTTTAAATAAATAAACGCTATAATTTTTAAAGTTATAAAAATTATGATTTTTGAGAGAAATAGTTAAAAACTGATTTTCGAGAATATAATGTTAATGATTTTATAAAGTAGTTTAAATTGGATTTTTGAATTTATTATAAAAAGTGAAAATATAGGATTTATAAAATTTAATTATTTTATAAATCAAGAGAATGGTGAAATAATAAAGGAGATTAAAGACGTTTTAAAGAATAATATAAATTGATTTATATTAAGAGATTTATAAGTGGATATTTATAAATTGAAATATTGACATTATAAAACGAGTTTTTATAAGTGTTTGAATGAAGTGAAAATGAATTTCATAATTGAATGAAGTTTATAGAATTATAAACGGTGAGATTATAAATGGAATTTTATAAACAGTAGGTTTATAAAATTTATAAAGTCATTAAAGGAATATATTTGGATGAATAATTGAATCTTATAAGTTATAAGATTTATAATTATGAAGTTCAAAGGAACGATTTTTGTGAACGAATAAATTATAAGCATTTAACTTATAATATGAATCTTTGGTTTATAATTGAGTTATAAAGTGAATAGGTTGATAAAGGAATTTATAAAAGGAGATGTTATAAAATAAATAGAAATAGAATTCATAAACGTTGTTTTATAAATTCACAAACGACTTATTTTGATAAGTAAATTGTTGAAACTTATTAATGGAGTTATATTCACATTTTTGACTGTGAATAATCCTTTGAATTAAAATGAATAAAAGGATGAAATTGTTAATGTAGTATATTCATGTTTTTGAATAGTGAATAAGATGTTAAAGAAATTGTTTTGAATGTGATATTGAAATAGAATTAAAACGATCTAACGAAGTTTTAATTGTGTTGAGATTCGAAACCATAGATTTCAACGTTAATTGTTGAAATAGATGTTTTCGAGAAATAGAAGGAAATAATGGACTATAACACTGTTGTTATAGTAAATGATTTTCGAAAGGAAATGTTTTGCATAGTATTGGGATTTATATATCTATTTTAATTTCGAATCCCTATACTAGTGATTTTGGGTTGTCGTAACGATGTTTTACGTAACATTCGTTTTGGCCCCAATAAATATATTAAGAGAATGATTTCCTTAATAGAATGAAATATATACTTAATTCGATTTAAGTATATGGAATATTTTCCAAGTGTTGAAAATAAAAATATTTTGAATTGCTTATTTAATAAGTATGGAAATGTTTTCCAATATGAAGTGAATAATTAGAATTTATCTTTTTGAAGATAAATTGAAATGAATAATTGAAATCATATGCATGGATATTTTGGAATATAAATTCACTATGGAATTTATATGTGAAAGTGGAATTTGTTTAAAAATAAATATTGATTTATTTTTGAAGAAATGAAATTATATATCTTATAAAGATATTTTGGAAAATAAATAATTTGGAAAATTATTTGGAATCTGGTGATGTATGCATATCAATTGATAGTTCAATAGCCGACTATCAATATTTCCCTTTGAATGGGTATATGATGTGATTTGATTGAATTTGAATGTCACACTTATTTTTGAATAAGCGCTCACTATTCGGGTTAACCGGGAAAGGATCATGGGGTCGTATAACCCATTCCGAATATGTGATACGTCGTTGTGAATTGCATTTGAAGATCGGTGTTGAAGACCGAGTATTTGCGAAAGCGATAGGATGACCTATCGATTGTCTCTGCACTGGGTAGCTCCTGGTATAGAGATTCCTTAAGTGATGGGAAATTCGATCGGGATTGTGAATACCCGGATTGCAAGGGCTTCGTAAGAAGTGCCTTCGGTTTTGTTCGAGCCCGGAACAGACTTGTATGGATTGTATGTCTGACATTACAAGTTGAGATGTAAAGCCGATTTCTTTCAAATATATTTCTGTTGGTGGCGGAGAATTTATTCTTTTAGCTTAACACCCTTCTCTGAGACGTACGTGCTCAGAGGTTATGTAGTTGAATGTTATCAGCGATATATTCCCAAATTGGTAATGTGACATGCTGAGTGATGCTGAAATGATCATTGTGTTGATTATTTGTGATAGGATCGTTTATTTGATCGTCTATCCTTGTGATCATTGTGTTGATCATTTGTTGACCCAAAGCATGGCTTTTGTATAAAGTATGTTTTTGTGGACGTGAATTCGTCGAGCCTCACACCCCGTGAATGGTCAAAACAGGAAAGATGCGGCAAGGTTATGAGGGGTAGCGCCCTTTAGGATGTGTGCATTTCCTTCTGGAAAAGGGTGGTATCATGGTATGGAGCCCAGATACTTACTCATGTTGAAAACACTTTGTTATGATTGTGTGAATTGATTACGAGCGCTCGGTGAAAAGGTCCCAAAGGACCGGGGGATGGCATATTCGGTCAGTTGTTACTCAGTTAGGGGTAACCCGGCCTTGTGTTGGTAGAGATCCGGTTTGGTTCTCGGGGATGTCCATCCAGAGGCATTCTCATGTGGCAATGGGAAGTTCCTTGGCCTGATCATTCGTTGGAAATCCAATTCCCAATACGAAACTTGTACGGTATTAGTTGTAGAACCTCCCATTCACTTATGGTGGTCACCACTATTTGGATGGTAGCTATAGTAGGCATAGTTCGAAATGTCTATGTTGGCTAAGATTTATATTCTACTTTCAAAATGAATTTTTCCCCTACACTATGCACTAATAATAATATGAAATGTTCTTTTAATGCGTATCAAGCATCTTTGACTACGTAAGGAGAAATCTCCTCCGATTCTGCGTTTGCATTGTGTGTGTGTGCGAGAGGCCTTATGGTAGTCTCATTTTTAAAAGCATTGCGAATTGAATTTAAAAATATTCCTCTATTTTGATTTTAAAGATAAACAAACTGTTTTGAGTTCCCACACCAGTCACATGACTGACTTGGAGTTTATTGTTTTCCTTCCTAAACTCTGGGTGCCCACCAATTTCCACACGGGCAGTTAAGAGTTAGGTTTATCAGGATATTCTGGATATTCTGGATTTGCTGGAGGCAAGCTGGATGGCATGCGTATTACTAATTTTATAGTATTTCTTTTTCCCGCTGCACTGTTTGTTGTTGTATGATGTTGTACACTCTGATGATGATATGATGTAAAGTATAAAATGTAATAACCGATATAGTTCTTTGTTTAAAGATTATTCATTTATTACTATATGTTGTTCCGCTGCGAATTGTGAGATTCTGATATTGTTCTGTTTTCTGTTCCGTTCTATTTTCTTTCTATTCTCTTTTTCTTCTATTTTAAAATTTTCTGTTCTCTTTTCTATTTTCTCTTCTTCCTATTTTCTGTTTTCTTCTCTATCTTTTCCCTCTATTTTCTCTCTTCTTTCTTCTTCCTTTTTCTTAAATTCTTTTTAAAACCCATAACATTTCGGCTTTTCGGCAACGAAAAATCGCAAACGTTACATCTGGTATCAGAGCTTATGGTTAAGCGACAACCATGGTTCTGTTGGGTATTACTCATTAGAGATAAAGTCAGCAGTACTCTAGAATGAGTTTGAGTGTAATAATAGATATGAGAGCGTATTTGTTAGTGAATATAAAATTGTTTTATATTGTGATGATTGGTTTATTGAGTGGCATATGAACTTTCGTCAGCATGGTCTGCAAAACTATGCCGAAGGGGTTTCTAAACACTTGAATAGAACAATTCGACATAATATTGTTTTTAAAAATTGGGTAAATGAAATAATTTTACCTTGAGTATATTTTGTATATGAAGAAATAATTTTTTAGAATTATTAAAGTGTATGTAAGTTGATTGTTAAGTTGTTTGAATAATCTAAATAAAAGAATAATTGTATAAGCAAAATGAATTATCAGAGTTGAATTATAATTAAAGTGATTTACAATTGTGAAATAAACTTATATATAAGAAGTGAAACTATATGAATATATTTATGAATATGAGTAGTAAATAAGAATGAATTTAAGTTAAGTAAAACCAAGTGATAGATGTGAACTTGAGTTATATAAATGAAATTCAACTTTAGAAATTGAATTGGATTGAATGTAAATCAATTGAATGTGAATAATTGATATTAAATAATGAATATAAGTGTTAATTCATTAAAATATAATGTTATTGGAAGTTGAATAATTGAATGAAAATCAATTAAATTAAACCAATTCATTGAATATTAATGAAAATATAAACGAATATTTATTGGTTATGGATGTTAGTTGAATGATAGTTGGTTGATGTTTGCATTTGTTGCTTTAGTTGCATTTGCTATGTTGACATATATAGTAATTATGTTGCTATATGTTGTATATCGATACTATTGTCATATATGCATGTTCTCATGTTGTTTGTTGAGTAATTAGTAGGTGCGGATCGCGTTTGCTTCGCATTTGGAGCTCGCTTTCGCGCTATATTAGCCGTATATGCTTGCTAATAAAATATAAGGTACATATCTCGGATTACATATCGTACTTTTATACTTTTTTCCCTTCGGGATGCCTCATTACTTGATTAGATGTATATTTGTGATATATATACTGTCATTTTTTTTTCGGATCGAGCCGCGCAAAGGAGACTATGGCGAATTTTTCCGAAAATTTAAGGCGTTACAAAATTTTTGAGAAAATTGGGAAAACTTTTGAAAACTTTAACTTTGATTTTGAAATTGAAAGTTAAACAATAGTAGTTGTTTTTGAAAAGATAACTAAGTATGATTTGAAAACTTAGTAAAGATATTATAAGAAGTTTAACTATGAATTTTGGAAAGTTAATAAATTCTGTAACTTTTCTTACTTGTAATTTCGAGAAAGAAATTCTTTTAAGTGGGGAAGATTGTAATGACCTAGAATTTTTATTAATTAAAATTTGAATATTTAATTAATTTTAAATATTAATAAGTGAATTTATAAGTCGAATAAATTTTATTTCGAATTATTGGATTTAATTGGATAATTAAATCGATAATTTAATATGTTAAATTATGGAAATAATTGAAAATTGGGTTAAATATGATTGAAAATGATTTGTAAAATTTTATTTTATCATATTGAAGTTAGAATGATATTTTAGAACTTTTAAAATCGAATTAAAAGATAATTTGTGAAAATTGAATATTTTAATATTTAATAATCGACTGTAAAATAGCCAATTTTTGAACAGTCTCAGAATTGAACGAAACAAGTTTCATTGGATCCGTAATAATTAGTTATTACCGGATTTCAATTTTCGTGTCAATCGGAGTTATCGTTTGATCGTGGCAGCTCGAAACGCATCGAATCGTTTTTAATTTAAATTTGGCGAGTTAAAATAGCCATTTTTCAAAAAGTCTAGGATTTCAACGAAACTAGTTTCATCGGATCCGTAATGTGATATTATTGTAAGGTTTCAAATTTCGTGTCAATTGGATTTACCGTTTGTCCGGTACAAATTAAAACGCCTAGAAAATCGCTTAAATCGGTTTAATTTAAATTGAGCATTTATAGCCATAACTCGCACAGATGTCCGAATTAGCTTTCGAAACCTGTTCCATTGTGTCCGGAACGCGGGGTAAACCCTAGAAACGCTGGTTACGGCGCGTAAATCGGAGTTCGAAAATTTAAAAATGAATAGTGTTTTCGTTCGAAAATCTATAAAAGGAGACCCTTTGCCTTCATTTGCAAACAAACTAAATTAGGGTTTTAGCTCAAACCTTAGCCGCCGCTGTATCGTTTCAACGACCGGCAAGTTGTGTCGTTCCTCCCTTATAATCTTCCAATCCATTCACCTATTCGAAAAATCCCCAACTACAATATTGTTAAGCACGACGAGCTCTACACATCCGTACGGTGGGTCGACGTGAAGTTCAACGTGGAGGCCAGAAATTGGCCGCGTTTGGCTATGATTTCGCACGATTTTCCATGCAAATGAAGGGGCCGAGCTCCACATGCTCCAGGCCGAGTATTGTGTTCGTCGAGCTCTTCGAAATGGCGCTTCTTGATCGAATTATAGTTGAGAGATGAGGTTGCTAAAATTAACCCTAGTTGATCTATGTTGGGTTCGGCCTCTTCGTGTGTTCTGTAGATGGAACGAAGGGAGAAGAAGGGTAGGGTCGGCCCAGATTTGCTTGAGAATGAATGGACGGTGTTGATTGAATGAAGGTTATAAAAAGAAATTTATATGTTGTAATTAGTTAATATGAATTCGTGAATCTTTAAAAATTCGTAACTTTTTCATACGAGGTCGAAAAAATGCAAACTCAGTTGTGTTGGAATCGTATGGACGAGCACTACGCGATGGAATTGGTTTGGAGTCGTTTGGAGTTAGTGAGAATTTTGGGTAAAATTAAACGTCCGTTTAATTTTATTCGAAATAAATCGCTAAAACGGAAATTAAAATCAAGGTGAGAACTTCTCACTCAATCGAATCAGTTTCGATTTTATTTTAAATAGTTAGATTTAAAATATTTGAATGCATGTTTGAATGATGATTGTTATGTATTGATTGTTAAAATAGACATTATACGCCGTTAGTAAGCGGATGTTATTTATTAAAAACATATACCGCGAATATTTCATAAACAGTGAAATTGGTATTATATATAATAGCAATATATATATATTGGCATATGTATATATTGGAGTTATTGATTTCCCGCATTTATTTGTTTAGCGGATGAGACCCTATTGCGCCGTTATTAAGCGGATAATATTTAATAAGAACATATACAGCGATAATTTCGTACTGGAGCGAAATTGGTATTGTGCTAATGTTTGTGGATGCAGGAAAACAGGTTGGAGGGATCCAACTGGATTCCTCAACAGTTTTTATTTGATTTCAGATATTTCGATATTTGATGGATTTTCATATTGATATATGATATCGTTGTTGTCGTGATTGACTATTTGGTGTGTAGCATCATTGGACCCAAGTTTTGGGATTTTAAAATGATTTTAAAGTGATTTTTGAAAAGTATACGTTTTATAAAATAATTTTTGAATTGATCCATTTTAGATAAATAAACGTTATAATTTTTAAAGTTATAAAAATTATGATTTTTGAGAGAAATAGTTAAAAACTGATTTTTGAGAATATAATGTTAATGATTTTATAAAGTAGTTTAAATTGGATTTTTGAATTTATTATAAAAAGTGAAAATATAGGATTTATAAAATTTAATTATTTTATAAATCAAGAGAATGGTGAAATAATAAAGGAGATTAAAGACGTTTTAAAGAATAATATAAATTGATTTATATTAAGAGATTTATAAGTCGATATTTATAAATTGAAATATTGACATTATAAAATGAGTTTTTATAAGTGTTTGAATGAAGTGAAAATGAATTTCATAATTGAATGAAGTTTATAGAATTATAAACGGTGAGATTATGAATGGAATTTTATAAACAGTAGGTTTATAAAATTTATAAAGTCATTAAAGGAATATATTTGGATGAATAATTGAATCTTATAAGTTATAAGATTTATAATTATGAAGTTCAAAGGAACGATTTTTGTGAACGAATAAATTATAAGCATTTAACTTATAATATGAATCTTTGGTTTATAATTGAGTTATAAAGTGAATAGGTTGATAAAGGAATTTATAAAAGGAGATGTTATAAAATAAATAGAAATAGAATTCATAAACGTTGTTTTATAAATTCACAAACGACTTATTTTGATAAGTAAATTGTTGAAACTTATTAATGGAGTTATATTCACATTTTTGACTGTGAATAATCCTTTGAATTAAAATGAATAAAAGGATGAAATTGTTAACGTAGTATATTCACGTTTTTGAATAGTGAATAAGATGTTAAAGAAATTGTTTTGAATGTGATATTGAAATAGAATTAAAACGATCTAACGAAGTTTTAATTGTGTTGAGATTCGAAACCATAGATTTCAACGTTAATTGTTGAAATAGACGTTTTCGAGAAATAGAAGGAAATAGTGGACTATAACACTGTTGTTATAGTAAATGATTTTCGAAAGGAAATGTTTTGCATAGTATTGGGATTTATATATCTATTTTAATTTCGAATCCCTATACTAGTGATTTTGGGTTGTTGTAACGATGTTTTACGTAACATTCGTTTTGGCCCAAATAAATATATTAAGAGAATGATTTCCTTAATAGAATGAAATATATACTTAATTCGATTTAAGTATATGGAATATTTTCCAAGTGTTGAAAATAAAAAGATTGTGAATTGCTTATTTAATAAGTATGGAAATGTTTTCCAATATGAAGTGAATAATTAGAATTTATCTTTTTGAAGATAAATTGAAATGAATAATTGAAATCATATGCATGAATATTTTGGAATATAAATTCACTATGGAATTTATATGTGAAAGTGGAATTTGTTTAAAAATAAATATTGATTTATTTTTGAAGAAATGAAATTATATATCTTATAAAGATATTTTGGAAAATAAATAATTTGGAAAATTATTTGGAATCTGGTGATGTATGCATATCAATTGATAGTTCAATAGCCGACTATCAATATTTCCCTTTGAATGGGTATATGATGTGATTTGATTGAATTTGAATGTCACACTTATTTTTGAATAAGCGCTCACTATTCGGGTTAACCGGGAAAGGATCATGGGGTCGTATAACCCATTCCGAATATGTGATACGTCGTTGTGAATTGCATTTGAAGATCGGTGTTGAAGACCGAGTATTTGCGAAAGCGATAGGATGACCTATCGATTGTCTCTGCACTGGGTAGCTCCTGGTATAGAGATTCCTTAAGTGATGGGAAATTCGATCGGGATTGTGAATACCCGGATTGCAAGGGCTTCGTAAGAAGTGCCTTCGGTTTTGTTCGAGCCCGGAACAGACTTGTATGGATTGTATGTCTGACATTACAAGTTGAGATGTAAAGCCGATTTCTTTCAAATATATTTCTGTTGGTGGCGGAGAATTTATTCTTTTAGCTTAACACCCTTCTCTGAGACGTACGTGCTCAGAG
The DNA here is from genome assembly GCA_030765085.1 of Allium cepa. Taxonomy (NCBI): domain Eukaryota; kingdom Viridiplantae; phylum Streptophyta; class Magnoliopsida; order Asparagales; family Amaryllidaceae; genus Allium; species Allium cepa. The sequence continues at coordinate 35,706,338 of CM060929.1, forward strand.
GTTATGTAGTTGAATGTTATCAGCGATATATTCCCAAATTGGTAATGTGACATGCTGAGTGATGCTGAAATGATCATTGTGTTGATTATTTGTGATAGGATCGTTTATTTGATCGTCTATCCTTGTGATCATTGTGTTGATCATTTGTTGACCCAAAGCATGGCTTTTGTATAAAGTATGTTTTTGTGGACGTGAATTCGTCGAGCCTCACACCCCGTGAATGGTCAAAACAGGAAAGATGCGGCAAGGTTATGAGGGGTAGCGCCCTTTAGGATGTGTGCATTTCCTTCTGGAAAAGGGTGGTATCATGGTATGGAGCCCAGATACTTACTCATGTTGAAAACACTTTGTTATGATTGTGTGAATTGATTACGAGCGCTCGGTGAAAAGGTCCCAAAGGACCGGGGGATGGCATATTCGGTCAGTTGTTACTCAGTTAGGGGTAACCCGGCCTTGTGTTGGTAGAGATCCGGTTTGGTTCTCGGGGATGTCCATCCAGAGGCATTCTCATGTGGCAATGGGAAGTTCCTTGGCCTGATCATTCGTTGGAAATCCAATTCCCAATACGAAACTTGTACGGTATTAGTTGTAGAACCTCCCATTCACTTATGGTGGTCACCACTATTTGGATGGTAGCTATAGTAGGCATAGTTCGAAATGTCTATGTTGGCTAAGATTTATATTCTACTTTCAAAATGAATTTTTCCCCTACACTATGCACTAATAATAATATGAAATGTTCTTTTAATGCGTATCAAGCATCTTTGACTACGTAAGGAGAAATCTCCTCCGATTCTGCGTTTGCATTGTGTGTGTGTGCGAGAGGCCTTATGGTAGTCTCATTTTTAAAAGCATTGCGAATTGAATTTAAAAATATTCCTCTATTTTGATTTTAAAGATAAACAAACTGTTTTGAGTTCCCACACTAGTCACATGACTGACTTGGAGTTTATTGTTTTCCTTCCTAAACTCTGGGTGCCCACCAATTTCCACACGGGCAGTTAAGAGTTAGGTTTATCAGGATATTCTGGATATTCTGGATTTGCTGGAGGCAAGCTGGATGGCATGCGTATTACTAATTTTATAGTATTTCTTTTTCCCGCTGCACTGTTTGTTGTTGTATGATGTTGTACACTCTGATGATGATATGATGTAAAGTATAAAATGTAATAACTGATATAGTTCTTTGTTTAAAGATTATTCATTTATTACTATATGTTGTTCCGCTGCGAATTGTGAGATTCTGATATTGTTCTGTTTTCTGTTCCGTTCTATTTTCTTTCTATTCTCTTTTTCTTCTATTTTAAAATTTTCTGTTCTCTTTTCTATTTTCTCTTCTTCCTATTTTCTGTTTTCTTCTCTATCTTTTCCCTCTATTTTCTCTCTTCTTTCTTCTTCCTTTTTCTTAAATTCTTTTTAAAACCCATAACATTTCGGCTTTTCGGCAACGAAAAATCGCAAACGTTACAATGGATGTGTGTCTGACGTTACACTTTGAGAGGTAAAACTGGTTTCTATCAAATACATTTCTGTTTGATGGCGGAGATTTATTCTGTTAGCTTAACACCATGCTCTGAGATGTACGAGCTCAGAGGTTATGTAGGGATGGTTACTAGTGATACGTTCCCAATTTGGTAATGTGACATACGAAGTGCTGCTGATCATTTGTTGATCAAAGCATGGTTTTGTAAAAAAGCGTAGCTTTGTGGACGAGACTTCGTCGAACTAGACAACCTGGAATGGTAGAAATAGGAAGAATGCAGCAAGGTTATTTGGGGTAGCGCACCCTGAGGGTATGTTCATTTCCTTCTGGATAGAGGTGGTATCATGGTATGGAGCTCAAATATTGAATCTATGTGGTTGCTGCAAATTTATTACTTTGTGGTTGTTGGTGAATCCCGGGATAAAGGTTGGTTACGACCGAGGGATGGCACACTCATGTCGGTAGTTACCTAGTTATAGAGGTAACCCGGCTTTGTGTTGGCGGAGATCTAGTTAGGTTCTCGCGGCGTCCCTCCAGAGGCGTACCCATGTGGCAATGGGAAGTTCCTTGGCCTGACCATTTGTTGGAAATCCAATCATCCAATACGCGCCTTGTACGGTTTTAGTTGTAAAACCTGCCATCTAACATGGTAGCCATAGTAGGCATACTATAATGGTACTGATACTGGCTAAGATTAATATTATACTTTCGAAATGTTTTCCACTATGCACTAATAATAATATCAAAAGAGGATTCTGCGTAGTAAGAATTTTTGACTATCATAAGGAGAAATCTCCCCCTAGTGTGCGATTGAATGGTGTGTGTGCCGGGAGGCCTTATGGTAGTTTCATTTTCCAAAAAAGCATTGCAGATTTCAACTTAAAATTTCTTTTGTTTGTTTTAAACATAAATAGCTAACCCACTGTATACAATGATATATAAACTGTATATATATATATATATATATATATATATATATATATATATATATATATATATATAAACAAACAACATACTACCAATTGCTGTAAACAAAATATGAAACATAGAATGTAATGCCATATATACAATATATATATATATATATATATATATAAACAAATATAAGGCATATGTATATATTCCCGACTTACATCAATGCAACTAAGGAGGAGGGGAAGGAAGCAAGAGATGTTGCGAGCTTGCATTGAGGGATTGGAGAGCTGATAGGTCTCGGCCTAGGTAAGTTAAAGGGTTGCATGGCCAAACAGGTGGAGACGAGCTGATGAAGTGGAGGGCTTGGAGGCTACAGAGCGGGATTTGCAAGCTTGCGTGTGGTTGTGGAGAGTGGCAAGGGATGTGTGATGTGGCACGTGGGATGAGGAAGACGGGCCCAATTGTGGTGGGGATGAGTTGGAAGAAGACTAGAGGAGGAAGGGTTGATTGTGAGGTGGCAAAACGTGGATAGGGAGGAGAGAAAGAGAGAGGGAGGAGGAAGTGGGATTCGAGCTTGGCAAGTGGAGGCGGTTTCATGCTCGGTGATGTCAGGGCAGTGGCGGAGTTGCAAAGGGTCGGGTGGTGAGGGATTACTGAAGTGCGGCGGAACCAGTGGTGAGAGAGGGATGGGTAGACGTAGGCTCGGGTGGAAGAGGAGGTGTTCGAGCAAAATAAAAGAGAAGAACGGCAAACCAAAACATCCTATATAAATATACTTTTTTTTAGTGAAGTAATGTAGAAGAAAAATGTACAGAAGGCAATAGGAAACGAACAGATATATTATGAATCATAGGGAATAGAAATAGTCAAAACGTGAATTCAGGAGTTATAAAGTGAATGGCTATTGATTGCACGAGTAAAATGAAGGGGCAGGAAACCAAAAGGACTCGATCGTGGAATCAATACGCTAGGCGTTACGTAGATTGCACCGCACACCAAACTCCGAAATTGACAATTGATGTAACGACCTGCCTTTTTGGACGTTTTAAGTTGACACACATGTCAAACTCAAACCACTCAAAAGGGGCAGATTGTTATGTGGTAAATAAGAAAAAGCAAAGAAAGAAAAACAGAATCTCGCAGCAGAATGATAAAAATAATAGTCAAAAAAACAGTTCGTGAAACTGTCTACAAATAACATTTGATTATACTTATACAATACAAAATCAGAGTTACAGACAACAAAGAATAAATATGCAAATGCAACGAAACAGTATTAATGCAGTGGAATATTGGAATAAATAATAATAGTATAAATCTTCGTCTTAGTCCTCCAGAAATAAGGTCATCAAATCCTAAAATGCCGACGCTGACCCGTGCGAATTGAAAAGGCAAAACATTCGAGTTAGAACTAAAAAATCTTATGTAAGTTAAATCAACAGGAAATACATATGAGTGGAACAACGTCAGAGATGTTTATAGGTTTTGACTTCTCTTATCCAGTGTTTAATACGAGTGCAGTAATTTAAGAGATGTTCCGAATTCACATCTCCTAAGGATCCGTTAAACTATCTACTATGTAGTGCAATACGCTGTTATAATACGTCTACATTAAAGTAAAAGTATTAAAATAGCATTGACGCGTCACCCATATCCCCCTTAACACATTTTATATATTTTCATAGTCTATACAGTAACGTATGCTCCTCCAAGAGGTTTACACAAAGGGCACCCCTTAGGTATGGTACAAAACAAACTCGTAGAAGGGGCGCTAGGGCATGTGAACATGACACTCGAAGCAATGGTGGGGTAGATATACCAATTAAGGATCCGGACTAGTGGTAACGCATGACAGTTGCTACTACCCACCTTGGACACGCTCCCATATCAAAAATTGAGGGGTGGTGATGTGCACGTAAATATGCATATTTTTACCACCATATTTATTCTATTTGAATTAAATAAATGATCATATCGGGTATTTTAACTTGTTTAAACCAAAAATTCAAATTATTCCAAATTGTCACATATTCATCTTCATATATAGGACAAACGGTCATTTGTGTGCATATATTTCTTTGAGAAAAATTAATTGAAAATTTGTATATATTTTTGTAGGAATTTGATCTCCAATAGAAGTGGTTTCATGAAGATACATGCACAAAATTAATACAAAGGAATGAAGATGGAAATAATTCAAGTGAAGAACATGGAGGACCCCACCTACCTACCTACCTTAATGTACAAATTAAAGACTAATGCACATGCTTTTGGACTTAATAGCTTCATGTACATTTAAGTGGGGGATTATTAAAGCTAATGATAACTTGGCCACTACACTTCTTCCAAGGGCATTTTGGGTACTCCCTAAAAATATGCATTATGGTTTCTAACTTGTATAAATACCCCTTATGTTTCATGTAGCCATCTTCCTCTTCCTCTCATTAGCCTTAGGCTCAAAATAAACAAAGCTATTCTCTTTCTATTTTCATGGCTACTTAGCCATTTTTTTTATTCTCATGTAATTTCTTTTTTTATGCAATTTAATACATGCTCTTTCCTTTTCATGTTCATTTACTTTCATGTTGTAGTGTAGATCTCTTCTCTTTTATGCAAGTAGAATAGTTTGTTCATTTAATTTTGCTCTCTTTTCCTTTTCTTATTCTTTCATGTTGAAATCTACATTTGTTGTTTTGATGATAAATATGAGAGGCTAAACCCCTTCAATTTAGGGGTAATGAAGCTCTCTAATCATGTAGCTTCAACTTAATTTGATGTTTATGCTCTCTTTTTGTGCTTAATGAGAATGATTGAAGTGGTTTAATGATGTTGTTTAGCTTTGCATTTGATAGTCTATGTTGTTCATAACAAATAGGCTATGCTTAAACAAACAAAACACAAATTGCCTCTTCATCTACATATGATTATGGCAAAGAAGTGATTGTTGAAATTAAAATTTGATGGCTTATATTTCTATTTAATAGTCAATAGGCCATGCTTAAAATAGATTTTTCTTTCAACTTAGTTGTCATATTTTATGAGATTTAAAAGTGTATTAGTGGTTGTGTTCTAGTTTGATGGTTTATATTGAGCTAATTAATAGCACAAATATACCATACTTATGATAAGCACATCAACTAATTCACTAATGACAAGAAAAGAGAGATCATAACTTCATTTTGTTGATTTATGTGATTTAGAGAGTGGAAATTGCCTCTAAATTGTCATTTAACTCTCATATTTTTATCTATTTTTCTTTTGCTAGTTTTTGTTAGTTTCTTACATTTTTAGCTAATCACACTTTCAAGTTTGGTTAATTTGATTGAATAAAATTTAAAAATCATCAATTCCCTGCGGATCGACCCGTATTCGCCGCGTGCTACATTCGTACACCGTGCGCTTGCGGTAATTTTTAATTTAAATTCATTCGACGGCTTTCTAAACCGATAGAATTTCCGTCGACGAACAAGTTTTTGGCGCCGTTACCGGGGAATTGTTTTGATTTTTATTTTCTATTCTTTGAGTTATTTTTGTTTGATCTTTGTGTGTTTCATTTTGTGTATGTTTGTATTTAAAAAAATATATCATGTGTTTGTGTGCTTGTTGTTTTGCATTTTCATTTGCTCTTCAATTATTAAAAAAAAAAAAAGAACATTCACAATTTCAAAACAAAAACATTTTATTCCATTTTCTATTGTCCAATTTACATTTCATTTTTGTTTGCTTTCCAAAAAAAAAGACACACCCAATTCACTGTTTCCACTCTGTGCACATTTCTGTGCACTGCCATCACTAGTGGCTCTGTTACAGCAACCATCACCACTGCAACATCTCTACTCGAACCACAGTAGTCTACTGCCCTCTTCAACAACTTGCCTGAACTCCACACTTCACCCCAAACTTCACCGCAATCCATCTCGCAATACTCACAAACAAACTGCCTGTAGCACTTCTCAACCCACTGCCTCTTCATTCAAACTTGCTCCTCCCCTTTGCATCCACATCCACCATCAGTTTCTACTTCCCTGACTAATATCATTGACACAGTGCACAGTTTGTTGCACATACCAGAGGTGGGTTGCTGAGACATCAAATACCCGTGAAGCATCACATACCCAAACTACCAAAAATTTCCCTTCATCCTCATACATAGCCACCCCTACCGCCTTGCCACTTCGTTTACAACAACCAACACCTCAGTCACCCCACTATCAACTTCTTCCATAACCCATTTAAACCAACACCCTTTGTCTGCATCACTCCCCCACTTTCACCATCATCATATCACTGCCCTTCCTCCACTGACATCCAAAAAAAAACTCTCTGTCATCTCAAACATACCCAAGCTTGCAATCGAACAGAACCGAATTCGCAACCTTCAGAACTTCGCGAACCCCCTGCCAACCGCCAACCGCAATCATCACCATCGAACTGCCCGAACCCAATCAACTCAACAACATTTTGAACAACAACAACCTGACTCTACATACACTATCGCCTTCTAGACCATATACCCCCAATAATCTCCTCTGTCAAAAAAAAAACACCAACAACAACCCACTACAATCTCACAGCAGCATCTACATTCAAGTGCATACATCATCTTGTATTTCATTACACTCTTCTTACCATCACTTACTTCTACAACCAGCACTGTCAGCATCTAACAGTTCTTCCACCACTGCAACTGCTGCTACCCTTCTTTGCAGTCACCATTCAGCGTACAAATTCGCGAGCATCTCACTCCAAACATCTCAACGTCACCGAGACTCCAAACCGCATCGCCTCAAATCGAGCAAAGCCACAAAACCACAAAATCGAGAACTGCAGCTCCACTTCAATTTCCAACCGCCTCGCCCCGAATCGAACTCACTCAGACCAACACACGCAACTCCAACTCAATCAGCAATCCCCGAACCGTGACCTCAAATCGCAATACATACACATCGCGAATCCAACGTGCCTCATAACCAGAATCGCCTACAAAATCGTGGTACAATTCCTCAAACTCCACCAAAAGAACAGAAGAGAAGATTTTGATTTGCAGAAATCGACTTAACTTGGGTATGAAATTTGGGTGGGAGATTTTGGAAAATTCGATGATTTGGAAATTGCGAGTACGACTTGCAGATGTGTTCGTTCGTTTTTTATTGAGAAAGTTGGGTGTGTTTTGTTTTATTTAACTGAGTTGGGCCGGGCCCTAGTTTATTATTATTATTATTTTAAAAAAAAAAGGTGTTTGCTCCTTTTGTTTTAATCTTTCTTTTTTTTTAAAAAAAACAACAACAAAAAAGAAAAGAAAAGAAAAAAAGGCAAGTTTTCTGGTTTTGTTTTCTTCATAATATAAAAAAAATAAAAAAATAATAATAACATACAAGTCTTTTCTCCATTTATTTTGTTTTATTTCATTTGATTTTAATTATTTTGATTTTCCATTTGTTTTAGTCTTCTTTTTCTCAAATTATTTTTTAAGTAAAACCCTACTTTTAAGTTTCCTCTCAAAAAAAAAAACCAAAAAAAAACAAATATTGTATATATCTTATTTTTTAATTTTCAGGTTGCCAAAGCAGGAAATAAAGGAAGACTAGCTTATTGAAAATTGCTTCCTTAGCTAGCCAAAATAAATTGCTCTGCTTGCTAAAAAATTCTGCTTTCATTTCTCGTTTTATTTGAATTGAATTGTTGGTTGTTTGCATTTGCATTTTCAAAAAATAACAAAAATTCATTCGTAGATGCATTGTTAATACACGTTTAATTTCTGTTGTGCATTTCATCTTAGATTTTGATTAATAATAACGATTAGACATCGATAACACTTAATCGTATATTAATTTGTCTTCTTTGAAAAATTTAAATTCTTGGTGTCTACGCTACGGCAGAGCAATAATCAGTTATAAATATTATGGTGATTCGTAAATATTATACTGAATTATTTCTCTGAAGGTACTTAAACCTTCGGCTGCATTGCTACGGTGATTCATGGTGCACCGATAAATCCTGTCCGCTACCTGGCTGAGAATTATCTTGTTGATTTAAGACAATTTGTGATTATATAATTTTTGGTTAACTTAGGATAAATCATTTGTAATTAACCTTGCATTCATTTAGTTGCATTAGTTCACGCATATTTTTAAAAAACAAAAAAACAAAAAAAAAAATTCAAAATCCAAAACTAAAAAAATTATAAATATTTCTTAACTTAGTTTTTTTCCCTTTTCCTTTGAAAATTTTCAAATCAAAATTCCAAAAATTTAAAAAAAAAATTAAATCAAAAATTCAAAAAAAAAACTTTTAAAAAAAATTGAAAAACCAAAAATTAATTTCCCTTTTGAAAAATAAATTCCATTTGTAAATATTTTTCTTTTACCAAAAAAAAAACAAAAACATTCTTGAACATGTCCGAGTTTCCCCACTTACGTGAATTTTACAATAGGTGCGAAAATCAATATAATCCATATGATTTCACTCCAAATTCGTGTGGATATTTTAATGACAACTATTATTTAAAAGATTTGAATTTTGCACCATAAAATTTTCAAAACGATGACCAAGCTTCAAATCTTGAAAATAGTATTTCATCTTTACTTGAAATCGCTACACAACAAAATCAAGAGATAAATGAGTGGTGCGATTCATATCTGTGGTATAACTCGAATCAAGGTTTTCAAAATAATCAAAATTTGAATTCACTTCAAAATTCAAAATAATTTCGAGTGTAACCCATGCCAATTCAATTTCGAGTTTCAAGATGAACTTCAAAAATAAAGACGAAAATGTAAATCAATTTTCAAATAATTTTGGCAATGGGAATTGTTTCAATAATGATACGATCGAAAACTTTGGTTATCAACAAATTCAAAATGAAAGTTTTCAAATTAATAACCATGAATTTTATTTTGTTGACCAAATGGAAAAAGATAATGGGGATTTATTACTTGAAAAATGCAAAAAAATTCGTGAAAATCATAATCAAATCTCAACTGGTGAAGAATCAAATAATAATCTACCGTTTATCGAAATTAACAATTCTTGTTCTCAATAAGTCCAAATCGAAAATTTTCAAGTTAATAATTACAAATTTGACCTTGTTGAGCAAATGAATGAAATTTATGATGATCACACAAATTTTTTGATTAAAACATTGGAAAATTTTTGCGAAAAACAAAATCAAATTTCAATGTGTGAAGAGTCAAACGATAATCCATCTTTTACCCAAATCGATGATTTTCAAATGACAACTTTTGAAATTGATAATGACGATCTTAATCAAGTTGTTGAAAATAAGGTAATTAAGTTGGATTTCAATTCTTTTAAGGGTGCGAAATTCGATTTTTACTTCGATCTTCCTTTTTCTGAAAACTTGAATACGACAACTTTGAATTTTGAACTCCATTTACACGATGAAGTTGTTGATAATCCAACAAAGGAAGTCGAATTTGACGAACATGAGTTTTATGGACTTTTTGAAAATGAGTTGTTGAATTCTAAAGGGGAAAATTTCGATCACTGTTTTGATTTTGAAATCGATAATTTTGAAGAAGTTTTCAATGGTAAGTTTGAACTTCAATTTGGTTAAAATAAACTTGAATTTCAATCAATTGTTTTATCAACCCCAAAAATCATCGAAAATAAAACAACTCATACGATTTTCAATAAAACGACTTTCGTTTTTCCAAATCCACACTCAACTTCGAAATCTTTTACGATTTGGTTTTTCGATCTTAAGCTGTGTCTCGTATACTCGACGAGACAAATGAATCAGTTTTTGGAAGACCGTTTCATTTACTTTTTGACAATATACTTTCTGATCTCGTGTAAATACCGTTCGTTTTCATGTAAATAATAATAAACATCCCTTTCACTTGGGTTGACTGTGGGAACACAGTCAAAATCAAGTGTGGGAGGGAGACTCATTTTCATTTTTTTTTCATGGTTTATTTTTACTTTAAAATCACAAAAACAAAAAACAAAAAATGAAAAAAAAATCCCAAAAACAAATTTTCTTTTGATTTATTTTTAAAAGAAACACTATAAGATAAATATATGGCTTTGGTTTATTAAATTGATATTTTTGGAAATTTATTTGTCTAAACAAAAATAAAAATGAAATTTGATTACAAATAATAATGGTTTAACTAGTATATATGAAGATTCATACGTGTTAATTATGAAGTATATCCTAATTGAAAATATTTATTTTAAAAAGTGGTTGATTTAAAGTAAAGGATATAATTTTTTTTTGTCTTCTTAGTTAAATGGTGCTAAGATGATTTTGCAAAACTCTCTCTCTCTCTTAAAAAAATAAAAATAATAAAAATAATAATAACATCCAAGTATTCACTCTCATTTAAAAGTCCTCACGGTTATTCATGGGTAAATTACTTGGAATCTTTGATTATGTTCTTTCATACTCATTTAAAAGTCCTCACGGTTATGCATGTATGGAACAAATGTAAAAAAAAAACATAATAAAAACCACCTACGGTCGATAGGTGTATGCACGAACATGTGTGCACTCGCCATGCTCTGTACTCCCCTCACTTAAGCCCGAAAGGAAGTGCATGGGTGGTATATCTGGCCTCAGTTTACCTGAGCTAGGTGTCTAATTTTTCTTGCAAATAATGAGAGAGCAAGCAATTGAAATCCTAGCACTATTTTTACTTATTTGATTTGATTTGTTATTGAAAAGAAATGAAAATACCACTTTGATAAACTTTGATAATCAACTAAGGATCCATTTTATAATTACACTTTGTTATCAACCGAAACAGCAAGTTAAACTATTGTCTATTTGTTATGATAACTTGATTTTTGTTGGAAATTTGACAAGTAAATGACTTAAATTTTCAAGATAATGACCAAAACCAATATTTAACTTATCTGTGTCGATTTAAAAATAAATCCTTAATTTTGTAAATATTTTAAAAACTTGCATTCATCTCTTTGTAAATAAATCTTGCATTTGTAAATATTTTCATCCTGCATTTGGATTTTATGGGTAGTATCCGCTGAAAACCCTCACGAGACAACACTCGTCCTACTGGGGACACCCAGAGGTTTAACGGCTTGTTGCATATGCTTATGCTTAATGCAATCGTGCTCCCTACGAAAACGGATTTATCTTGGTTTTTCCTTTATTCGATGATGAATAAAAAGATAAGTGTGGGGGTATTTGATGTGCACGTAAATATGCATATTTTTACCACCATATTTATTCTATTTGAGTTAAATAAATGATCATATCGGGTATTTTAACTTGTTTAAACCAAAAATTCAAATTATTCCAAATTGTCACATATTAATCTTCATATATGGGCAAAACGGTCATTTGTGTGCATATATTTCTTTGAGAAAAATTAATTGAAAATTTGTATATATTTTTGTAGGAATTTGATCTCAAATAGAAGTGGTTTCATGAAGATATGCATGCACAAAATTAATACAAAGGAATGAAGATCGAAATAATTCAAGTGAAGAACATGGAGGACCCCACCTACCCACCTACCTTCATTTACAAATTAAAGGCTAATGCACATGCTTTTTGATTTAATAGCTTCATGTACATTTAAGTGGGGGATTATTAAAGCTAATGATAACTTGGCCACCACACTTCCTCCAAGGGCATTTTGGGTACTCCCCAAAAATATGCATTAGGGTTTCTAACTTGTATAAATACCCCTTATGTTTCATGTAGCCATCTTCCTCTTCCTCTCATTAGTCTTAGGCTCAAAATAAACAAAGCTATTCTCTTTCTATTTTCATGGCTACTTAGCCATTTATTTATATTCTCATGTAATTTTTTTTTTTATGCAATTTAATACATGCTCTTTCCTTTTCATGTTCATTTACTTTCATGTTGTAGTGTAGATCTCTTCTCTTTTATGCAAGTAGAATAGTTTGTTCATTTAATTTGCCCTCCTTTTCTTTTCTTATTCTTTCATGTTGAAAGCTACATTTGTTGTTTTGATGACAAACACGAGAGGCTAAACCCCTTCAATTTAGGGGTAATGTAGCTGTCTAATCATGTAGCTTCAACTTAATTTGATGTTTATGCTCTCTTTTTGTGCTTAATGAGAATGATTGAAGTGGTTTAATGATGTTGTTTAGCCTTGCATTTGATAGTCTATGTTGTTCATAACAAATAGGCTATGCTTAAACAAACAAAACGCAAATTGCCTCTTCATCTACATATGATTATGGCAAAGAAGTGATTGTTGAAATTAAAATTTGATGGCTTATATTTCTAATTAATAGTTAATAGGCCATGCTTAAAATAGATTTTGCTTTCAACTTAGTTGTCATATTTTATGAGATTTAAAAGTGTATTAGTGGTTGTGTTATAGTTTGATGGTTTATATTGAGCTAATTAATAGCACAAATATACCATACTTATGATAAGCACATCAACTAATTCACCAATGACAAGAAAGGAGAGATCATAACTTCATTTTGTTGATTTATGTGATTTAGAGAGTGGAAATTGCCTCTAAATTGTCATTTCACTCTCATATTTTTATCTATTTTTCTTTTGCTAGTTTTTGTTAGTTTCTTACATTTTTAGCTAATCACACTTTCAAGTTTAGTTCATTTGATTGAATAGAATTTCAAAATCATCAATTCCCTGCGGATCGACCCGTATTCGCCGCGTGCTACATTCGTACACCGTGCGCTTGCGGTAATTTTAATTTAAATTCGTTCGACGGCTTTCTAAACCGATAGAATTTTCGTCGACGAACAGGTGGCCACCAAATCCATCACAATGTAATAGAATGGTATCGAAGAAATGTGCCCGATCGGAGGTGCGACCTCACTTGGCCCGGCATGGCTCCGGTTTTAGTCACATCTATGCTGACTCACGTGAGTCACGGTCATGTCTGTGACGGCCTGGAATTTTGGATATTTAAAATAGGAATATTTAATTGGTTTTAAATATTCAAAAGAGTAATTTTAACTTTAATTTCAATTATCACCATTTACAAGATAATTTAATTTTGAATTAAACTATTAGAAATTGGCTAAAATATGAAATCTGGAATTTTTAGCTTGTTAAAAATAATTTGAAGGCTTATAAATTTATATTAATAATACTAAAGGTGATTGAACTTTTAAAAAATTGAATTTAATAATGATTTGTTTAGTTTTAATAATATATCGTTTAAATTGAATTTAAAAATCGTTTTCCGAGGCACAGTCTCGGAATTCGACGAAACTAGTTCCATTGGATCCGTAATTTTATATTATTATTGGATTTCAATTTTTGTAGTGTTCGGAGTTTTTGTGTGAGCGTACGACATATAAATGCGCTGAAATTTATAACGAATCCAATATAATAACTGGGATCAAAAAGCTATCTTCTCCATACGATCAGATAAGGACTCGAAACATTTTCCATTGCATTTGGAATAGGGGTGTAACATTACGAACGCCTAGCCGCATGCCTCGATAGGAATTCGAAATTGTAAGTAGCATTTCCGGTATAATTTGAATTTAAATTTAAATACAAGTAAATAATTTACTTGACTAGTCAAGTTAATTTCACAACAGCCTTTTTCCAATCTTTTCCAAAGCACGGTAGCCAACCTTCTTCTGCACGCCACCTCCTTTCCACATCACGTCCCTTCTTTTACTTCACAGCCGAAATCTAACTGTTCAAACAAAGAAAAGAAAAAAAGCTTCAAGAGAAAGAAATAAATGGCCGAAAAAAAATACTGCAATGCCCCTTCTCGTTCGAACAACTTCCTCTCTTCCCTCCTTTTAGATTCATTCACGAATCGTATTCGCATAAAAATAAAAGAAGAAATCGTGCCTCTTTTCGTCCAAATCCCAATTTACTCGACGCAAATCAAATTCTTTCATGCAAAAATCAATTCGTGTTGCTGCCGCTCCAATTTCTTGAGCTCGTCGCGACAGTCTCGAGCTATGGGAAGTCGATAGGGGTTCGCGTTCGATGGCGCTCGAGGGTTCAGGCAAGTGCCTTGTCGCAATGATGTGTTCTTGTTCGAGCAGGCAGTTCCGGAAGAGCAGTGGCGAGGCGATGATGGAAAGGGGGTTTCGCGATGTGGGGTCGAGTCGCATCAAACTGATGGTCGATGTTCAAGGCGGCGAATTGATTTGCAGGCAACGTGCTAGGGTTTTGATTGTCGAATGGTGAAGGCCAAGATGGTTTTCTGGTGGATCGGTCCAATTAATATACTGGCCCCCCCAATTGATATAGTTTATAAAAAAAAGAATAGCAGCTTAGGAAAAATTATATATAAGATTTATAAATAGAAACACTATGTTCGTCAGAGAAACACATACATATAAAAAAGTAGAAAAGAAAAATTATTGAGAGTAAAGTAAATTTGGAAATTTTATTAAACCAATAAAATTTAATAATCAGTGAAGTTTAAAGATTGAGTTAGTATTTTAAAGCTAGGATTTTTGGAAATGTTTTGACTTGGAAAAATTATTAAAAATTTAGATTTTTGGAAATTTATAATATGAAAAAAATGATGATTTATGTAAATGTAGGTGGTTTCACAAGATAAATCTAATTGGTTAAAAACTCTTTAAAAATTTAAAGTTAATTCCGATTCGAACAAATTTGATAATTGATTTTATTTAATGGTAATTTATTTTAGATTATTTCCAATATTAATAAACCATACGATGTTTATACAAGGGTTAAAATCGTGGAGAATCAAGCCTGTGTGGATCGTATTGCAAATTAAAAAGCAAAGGTGAGTTAATCTCACTCTTCTGGATTTTTATTTAAATTTAAATGGTTAAATTTAAATAATTGGTTGGATGATTGAATTGATTTGATGTGTTGTATTATATATAGTAGTATATAATATACATTGGGTGATTGATTTCCCGCATTATTTAGCGGATGAGACCCTATGTGCCGCGTAATAGTGAATGATATTTTATAAATCCCATATACCACGATATTCCACCTCGAAGTGGAATTGCTATTGTGCTAACATCTGCGGATGCAGGGAAACAAGTTGGAGGGATCCAACTGGATTCCTCAAATTTATTTAGATTGTTTAATATTCTGTCTTATGAATATTTGATATTCTGTGATGAATTATACTGATAATTGGAATATTGAATACTATGGTTTGCTTGAATATATTCCTGTACATTGAGTTATCAAAATATATAGAATTGTATTTTTGAAGAAATATAATAGTTAATTTTGGAAGTGAAATTATTATAGAATAAAAATAAGAATGAATTGGAAAAAAATAAAAGTGATATTTAAAAATTGAAGTTAAATTGTAAAGTAGAGATTTAAAACAAGTTCTAAATCAAAAATTAAATCTGGGGTTAAAGTTAGTGAATTTCAGTTTTTAAACAAATAAAGTTTTTAAATTTAAATTGTTTTAACAACTTGAATGTTAAGGTACATTTTTAAATTGATTTGATTTTAAAAATGAATTTGGTTTTAAATTCTTTAAACTTCTTTATAAAACGAGAAATTAATTTATGTAATGAAGTAAATAAAAAGATAGTTAATTACAAGTTGAGATTAATCAAGAGTGATTAATATTGTGGTTTAATTAATGTAATTAATTTAGATTAGTATAAATTAAAATGATAAGTGATTTATGAGAAATTAATTAATATATGCAATTAAGGATTAATGTAATTAATTATAGTTAATTAAGTTGCGAAGCAATTAAAGATTAATTACTGTTTCTGGCTAGGAATAATTAATTTGTGTAATTAATTAAAGATAATTACTTGAATGTAATTGAAGGATAATTAATCCAGGATGATTAATTAAGATGGATAATTAAGGGATGATTAATTAATTGATTTGAATTTAATAAATGTTAAGTGAAGGAGTCTAAGTGATTAAGGTGAGTAATTCAATTAGAATTAATTAATTAAATTTAGAAGTGGTCAAGCTTTGCTTATGGATGATTGAATGGTATTGGATGCCTTGAATGAGTTGATATCTCTGATATGAAATGTTTTGTAGTATCATATGTTTGGGCGGATAAGATATTGTGGTTATCTATTAATGATGAATTGTTGTGTAAAGGGACATCCTGTTAACGCTAAAATTGAACGCTAACACCACGGTGTAAGTAGAGAAAAAGTGAAAGCACCATCCGTCGATACGGGAATCAGAAACAAGCAGAAATTACAGAAAAAACAGTAAAGAGACAACAGTTTTTTAGTGGATCGGCTTCAAGTTAAGCCTACGTCCACTTTAAACTTCTTTATTACTGAATCAATTACAACTTTACAACAATCTTCGATTACAACACTACTAAGACAAGTAGCTAGAACTCCAATGTAGAAGAACTCTTTGAATCCACGCCGAATATGTTAGGTTTCTTCTTGAAGTTCGTTGAATTGTCTTTCGTGTTTGAAGTGTCGGATGAGTCGAGAAATCAGCAGAGTATAGGCGTTCCAGAAATGAACCAAAAGGTCCCCTCTTCGGTGGTGTAGGCATGGTATTTATAGGAAATTTCTAGATAAGGCATAGGTCATGAGCGACCTGGAGTTAGTCGTAGGTCGGGGGCGACCTAGGGGTAAGTCGTAGGTCGTGAGCGACCTAGAGATCAGATTGGCCATGTTCCAGGTCGTGGGCGACCTAGGTAGTAGCAGGAAATGGAGTGGCGACCTAAGGCACTACGGCATAAAGAGGGTTGCCTTGGTCTGCTTAGGTCGTGTGCAACCTAATGGAGGATGAGGGATGTAGCATAGGTCGGGGGCGACCTAATGGAAGAGGTTATGTTTGCTAGTAGAAGGTACTAGGTCGCAACTTGTTAAGTCGAGCATCCATGTTAACTCGCTCACTCTTCAGGTCGCTAACTCGCTTAATCTGCTAGGTCGCTTAAACAGTTAGGTTGCTAGGGTCATTAGGTCGCTAACTCGTTGTTGGTCTTGCATCCATGTTAGCTCGCTTATTCTCCAGATTGTTAGGTCGCTGGACCTTCTAACCCGTTAGGTCGCTGAGTTGCTTTATTCTTCAAGTTGTTAGGTCGTGATAACTTTAGGTTGTTAGGTCTCTCTTCCTTTAGCTTGGTAGGTCATTGCCTTCATGGAGTCACTAGGTCATTAACTCGCAGACCTTTAACCCGTAGAATCTCTAGAGTCTTTACATCGTTAAGTCGTTAGGTCGCTATATGCTTAGGTCGTTAGATTGCTTATCTCGTTAGGTCGTTAGGTCGCTATATCGCGCTAGGTCGCTAGTTCCCTTCGAGTGTTTGAGTCACTGTCCAGAATGATATTAACACTTGCCCCTCGAAGTATACGCCTACGTCATAGGCCGTGTGCTTCGAACTAATTGCTCTAGGTCGTGAGCGACTCAACTGGCTCGCTAGCTCGCGTGCCGATGCGTCTTCCTCTCTCTCCCCTATATTAGCCGTTAGCTCGCTTCTTCTCCTCCATTTAGTTGCTTACTTCTGCCGCCATTGCCATTCTGAAGTTCGAGAATCTTCAAAGTGAAACCACTTGTTGCTTCGATCATCATTCCAACAACAATCCTAGGTAAATCATTCGCCTATCCATTATATCTGCCATCAATTTCTCCACAATAGCTTCCACACAGTTTTTATTATCTCGCTATAAAATTTCCACCTGATTTGCCCTCCGATCGCCATTGACCTGTTTGCGATTTCTTTAAAAATGATTTGGCCTATGATTGAATGCATTTTCTGGAACCACAGATGAGATGATGGAGTTTTTTAGGCGTTTGGTGAAGACGAGGAGATTGTGATATTAACGGTTAGTGGATAGCGGGTCATTCTGTGATACTTTTGGTGATGCAATGGTTGTAGATATGTGGCGAAGCATGATTGGAGAATAGGGCTTAGGGTTTCTGATGGGAGATAGCTCTATGTTGCCGAGTTACTTCGGAAGCGACCTAGTAGAATGAACTACCTAAGAAACCTTGCGGCTTGAGGAAAGCTAAACGACCTTCAGATCTACGACTTAACTAACCGAACAACTTAAGATCACTTGCGATCTATGGGATGCCGAACAACCATCAGATTTGCGACTTAACTAATCGAACGACCTAACTTCTTACGATATAACTCTTAGGTCGTGTATACATTCAAGCGACCTAGGACTTAGCCTGTTTTGCACTGTCTTAAACTCCTTGACTCGAACAATGCGACTTAAGAGAGTTCGAATTATGTTAGGTCATTGGATTTGATCTGGACGACCTAAATAATCCCCGAGCTATCTTGAGTCGTTCCTGCGATTTAAGGACTTAAACACTTTTCAATTCGAATGAACATGACATTGTTGAATTGAATTCTCAACTTGAACTGCCGAGATAACATGCTTGAACTTGTTGCACTTCTTTTCAAATTATATTAACTTTAATGCTAATAACATGTTAAACACAACATTCACAGAAAAATAGGACGAATATACTGCCACTGATCGCCCACATCGAATGACAGATTAGTCGATAAAGGATAATCAACTTAAAGAAATTATACGAATGAAATTCTATGAATCACCAAATTCAAGTGAGTATTGAAGCAAAGAAAAACTAATCAACTAAAGCTGATTTGTATGCATCAACACTACACTTGTACTTGGACCCAAAACAACAAGCCCTGAAACTTTATAATTGACAAATGCATATTAGTTTAATTTCAGTTATATTTGCTTGTCATTTTACTAGTTTTGCACAACACTTCACACATTTAGGAAACGTGCACCTTCATATTTGAATATCCAGTTCCTTGTGTAGATTGACTTCTCGACAAAAAGAAGTAGTAGGGCAAGCTGGAGAGGCCATCCCGATAGCCAATTCGCTGGATGATCCCCCGGAAAGGACTTCAACTACCCTGAATCAATGGGTGTTCAACCAACTACGCATTCAGTTTGGTATTGCTGAAGCAGATGCTTTACTTCCTGGGCCAAATGATACTGCTGACAGGCCACCTATCGGTTTTATCGCTGTCAATCGCCATATGTGCTTGAGTGGAGCTATTCCTCCTTTTGATGATTTTCTTCAACAACTCCTTCTCCGATTAGCTATCTCTCCCTTCTAATTGCATCCCAATGGCTACGCCATCCTGATGGGACTGTGTGTACTATTCAGAAGGACACTTGATCGCCTTCCGAGCTTTGAGGAGATTTGCTTCCTGTGCACATTTGCAAAAAACAAAGATCATCCCTCTATCACACTCGTGAGAAGCGCCAGGAACCGTAAACTAATCGTCGATCTTTCGGAAAGTGCCCACGTGTTATTGAATCAATTCTTCTTCGTTCGTTGCCCTCCAGGATTTTACACCATTTGGAGAGTAGGAAGTAAGATTGCTTATTTCCATTCTTTCCATTTCAGAGTTTTTGGAGATCCGAGTTGTCATGTGCTAACTTCATTCTTTACTTTTACAACACTTCCTCCTCCTTCTAAAGATTCAAGCCAAAAGCCGACTTTTGAAAGATTAAGTGTCGTGGCGGTTGAGGAAAGAAGTATTAAATTTTTGGTAAAAAACGAGTTTCTGCACCAATTCAGACTTCTGCACTCTTCGCGTTCTACTCATCCTCATGAAGTCCCTGATTATCCAGTAGAGACATCAGATGCCACGGTTTCCGCCGAAGAACTTACACCGAAAGAACCTACTGTCAAGGCTTCACTGGCGAAGTGTTCTGCTTCTATTGAGTTGCAGGGTCATCCAGAAAATTTGCCCTTGCCCCGGTCATTGAGGAAGAGGAACCACCTCAACAATCCGGGAAGACTGCTGATGAAGGAGTTGAGGGGAAGGGTCTCGCTGGGCACGATGGTGACGACATTTTTGAGGGATTGAGCGACTTGATGATTACTTCACAGGAGCTCTTTAAAGACGATACCACTACTAAAGTTATTTCTCCAGTAGTTGAAGCGACATCTGTCTTGCAATAAGCTCCGTCAGCCCAAGAGTTGACACTTGCTGTAAAATCCGTCATAACCCCCCAATCGAGGAGTGGTTCATAGTTTGACGCGCGTAGTTTGCACGTCACAGACTCAGGATTTTTTGGCACTTATATGCACTTTGCTTCTTCACTTCAAAGATTCTTAAGTTTTGTCTCTTTTTCACTTTCAGGTTCTCCAATGAGGCGAAGTGGCTCATCCGATGACTTCCAACGCCATGGAAGACGTGGCTCCTATGACCCCAAGAGGTATCTTCCTGCCTCCTGGGAGACCGACGAAGAAAGAGATGCAAGAAAGGCTCGTGAGAGGCGTGCTTATGAAGAACGCCACGGGAGAAGGGATGAACGACATGATTCTTCCCAGAGAGAGGATGATTCTCACGAACGAAAATCACGTGATGACAAAGGGAAAAGTCATGTCACTGAAGATCCGAGTAAACGGGCCAAACTTAGCGAAAAGCCAACATCTGAAATTTCTGAAAAGCCCGCTGCTCCCATCTCTTTGGAAATCCCTTCCAGCTATCCTGCCCTTCAAAGAGCTGATATTCAAACGATCATCAGTAGGCCTTCGTATCAAGTTGGGCAGGGTCCGACTACTCTTCAAAGCCGGTTTCCGCACTGGTGCTTAAAAGTAGTGCGTTTTGATCTTGATTTGGTCCCAATCGACAAGCAAGCTATGTTACGAAACCTTGATGCCGTCAAACTCGATATTGAGAGAATGTCTGTTTGGCAAAAAATTGTTGACGAGCTTCAAAGAGTAAATCGCGCAAATCTCAAAGCCATGCTGACCATGGAAAACGATAAATCCGAGTGGCAGAAAACTCTCGATCAGCATGATGCAGAGTTGAGGAGCGTCGCCGCTTACAATGAGAAGCTTGAAGCGGAAGTTGAAAAACTTAAATAAGAGCTTGCCTCTTCTTCCACTTCCTATTCTCAAAAAGAAGAAGTGCTTCAAAAATAGGTGAGAGATGCTCACACTGGGCAAAGAGACGCTGAAGCTAAATTCGAAGCACAACAGCAAGTTGTAGAAAGCTACCGAACTGACATTGCTCAGTTGCAAGAAAAAACCAGCTCCCAGAACTTGGAAATTGAAATGTTAAAATCTCGACTTTCTGAAGTTGAAAAAGAGCGTGATGAAGCTATCGCCGGCAAAGTAGCGGCCGAAGAATCTCATAAGGCAACTAAAACAAATATTAGCTCTACTTTATTCCAGTTTTATATACACTATGTCTTGGGGCACGGTAGCCTTTCGTTTTTGGGTCCGAAGTACGAAATCACTTTGGCCGAAGTGTGGGAAGCAGCACTTGATATGCTTGGAGGTGCTGGATATGCTGAAGCAGATTTAGCGGTGCACTATCTGGATGACGATGCTTGTGCTGCTCTTGCCAGGAGAAAGGAGCACTCGCTAAAGAGCGAGCCGGAATGGCGGAAGGTGAACATTTAGGGAAGGCAAACTCAACCGACCCAGTTCAACCTTCGATTTCGGCCGACATCGATATTGTTGGCTCCAGTTCCCATTCTCCACCTCCTTCTAAAGCTGTCATTGAAAGTGTAACCGCTCGCACTGGAGACGAGACTCAAGAAAGCACTGAAGTACAAGACTTTGAAGTTGACGTAATAAAGCCTACTTATCGAGGTAACCTCAATGCTGATCTTGCTCAAGTGGGCTGCTTGTTTACTTCACATGAGCTTGATGAACTTTTTGATTATTACTTAAATCTTGACGCACCACTTTCTCCTCTCTTTATGAGAGAAACTGATTTTAACTTTTCTTCTCCTGTAGCGAAAGCGACAAGTGTTGTTCAGACTTCCCCTTTTCCAGTTGTTCCCTCTCCGCCTCTTCAGATCACTCCTCCTTCCGTTTCTCAACCGGGGTCACAAGAGGAGCAGATAGAAGCTCTTCAAGGCTTGGATGATGTAACAGCCCGCAAATCCACACCCCTTAAGTCAGCACTATTCTACCTAAATCAACTCAAGTTGTGCAGAAATACGAAACATTTGGGTTAAAGAAGAAGAGGTAGAAGAAGAAGATAGAAATCAACGACAGAATCTAACCATCGCAGCCGAATAAAATATAATAGATAATAAATGATCTTTACTCAAATCAAATATCTTTGTTTATATATTACATCATCAGAGTACAAAAATCACAGATCAACATCAATATCATACAAATGAATACACAACAACCCAACACAGCGGAATGTGTGTATATATAAAAGTACGGGAGTACGTGTCGTCATCCTGCTCGTCTCCTGAGCTCTACAGTATCAAAACCTGTATCATATAATACTCGGTCTGACCCGAGCATTATAGTTAAATAACACCCGAGTCATTCTGGAATACGAGCGTGAGAAAATCACACCCAATTGATTATTAAATTTTCAAAAATCCTTTGAAAACAAAAGCATCTTGTAAGACCACGCCACAAATAAACATGTCGGGTTTTTACCTTACGATAGCTAAAACAATTTTTGTAGAAATCCTCTGATATTATAATAGGGTCTATCTACAAATACTTATAAAATAGCCGAAATTGTTACATCTATTAAATTCCAGCTACTAGCCACAGAGTGGGTAATACAAACAAACTCGTACAAGGCTCGTAGGTAGAATGGATTTCCAACTAATGACTAGGAACTGGGGTACCACCTGTCACAGTACGGGCCTAGATCACCGTACCGTGGAGTACGCCCGCTCCCCTGCAACACAAGGTCGGGACTACCCCTTACTGGATAATCCCGAGTGAGATCACCCCGCGGTTGGATCAGCAACCGCCCACTAAGCCGAAATAAAAAGGGACATCTAGACTGGGATGACCTCACCCTGCTTGGGTGCTACCCACCTAGCCTTGCTGCATAACCCCTGATTTTCAGTCATTCCCATTTGATGAGGCTTGAGGCTAAGTGTTACCTTTTTAGAATATATATCTCTTAGAATGCCCATCGTCCACCTGACGATGTTTCGCAAGCATTCATCCATACAAGTCCGTCTCGGGTTCGAACGGAACCGAAGGCACTATTCCTACTACATCCATTTTGGAAATATCCTCAGGATTAGTAGCAAGTAGCCCTTGCACTTCACTGCTCCATCTTCGAATCCAAAATCGTTTTTCACGAAACGTACAAACCGGATCGAAGTGGTTTTCGAGAAATAAATCTCGATCCCGGTCTCTTCGAAACGATCAGTGCATTTGGCCAATATTGATAGTCGGTGATTTAACTATCAATTAATATTCACAAACAACCACCAACCAACAATTTCAAAATTATTTATTAATCCCAAAATAAATATCTTCACAAGATATATTTCTATTTTCAATGCTTTGAAAACAATTTCAAAACCACCTTTCTTTTCAGAATAACCTCCCAAATATTTTCTATCTCCACTGAAATCACCAAGCGCAAATCTAGATTTTTTTTAAAATAAATTAAAACACTTTACTTTGAATATACTTTAAAATATTCAAGTTAAAATACTTCAATAATTTATTAAAAATACATACTATATGAATATTTGAAAATAAGATTACTTAATAAAATATAAAACTAGATTTCCACTTTTAAAAACAAAATAGTAAGTCACTACTTAAATAATTACAGTTATAGTAGATTAAAAGAAAATACTTACTTTAGAGTATAAATATAATAAATTTTCCAAAAACTTAATTTTTAAAACAACTTTAAAACTTCTGACTTATATTTAAAGATTTCTTTGAAAACGTACCTGGTTATTCTGGAAGAATTCCCAATCTCAATCACTTAAATCAATTTTCCAAATTGATTCCCAATTTATTCCATTTGAAATAAATTTCTTTACTTATCAGTTCATTTCAAAATTCATTAATTATGGACTTTATTATTATTTTCAGTTTGATTTTTAAATCCTTTAGCTGAAATATACAAATTTCATGTTATTCCCAATTTCTTCTTTATTCTTCTTAAATAATTTAAATTCTAAATTTAAAATAAATGTTTTGTTCTTTTAAACCATCACATTGAAGTTTAAGTTTCATTAACTTTCTGTTTATTTAAATTTTCCTTCCCATACTCAAGATTCATTCATTAAAATTTAAAATCACTTTATTTCCTTTCCAGTTCATTCATAAATTTATTCAACTTTTCTATAATTATTTTACTTACAACTTCACTTCTTTTATTTTCATCCCAAACTCAAATTATATATTTGGTAATTCATTATTGCCCGATTATAACAGTACAACCATAGCATTCAATATTTCCACATAATTCATCATAGAAAATCAAATAATCGGACCAGAGAATATTAAATAATTTAAATAAAAGTTGAGGCGTCCAGTTGGATCCCTCCAACCTGTATTCCCTACATCCACAGACGTTAGCATCACATAATATGTCAATTTCAAATTATATCATTCTATATCACATCAATCAATTCAAACATTCAAACAATTATATAAATTTAATCATTTAACTGAGTGAGATTAACTCACCTTTGCTTTGCTGTTCGCAATCCATTCCAAACTGACTTGTTTCGTTGATCTTTTAACCTCGTATAACAATTCACGGTTTATTATTATTTGAACCAACCAAATGACTAATTTCTATTTATTAATTTAAATTAAAAACAGAATTTCTTTTATACTATACTGTGATTATTTTCTGCTTTCTAAATACATACATGTGGAAAACTGCATATATATGAGATACAATATAATTATATTTTTCGTGTCCCATAATTTTTATTTTATATAGAGCTCATTCTTACTATATGCAAATACATATGTATAAATCTACAGATCTATTATTATTATTATTTCATAAACTCAAACCCTTTACATAAATTCCTGTATATATATTAAATAAAAGATAAAATCATACCTATCTCATTACCATTCTCAGAAAACGAATAGCAATCACTCTCGGAACGAACTCGCCAACGAACGACCACCGACCTCTAGAAATCAGAAGCCCTAGGTTCACTTCGCCTGCCTCCGAGCGCGCGTCTCGCAGCTCCATGCTTGAGCTCCCTATCGCAAAGCAAATCGCGATCCCCCCTTTCGATCAACTCTCAACTGCCCTAGTCGCATCGCCGCTTAGCAATAATCCACGCGCGATTCGATCGCGTGCAACACCCTCCCTCAACACACCCGCGGCCGATTCCCAAAGAAGAAAGCGTCGATTTTTTTTCTTCCAAGCTTCGTTCTGTCATTTTTTTTTCGAATTGGGGGAAATGGATTAGGATTAGGGAAAAGGACTTGTTCATTTATTCGGCTGATAAGAAGGAAGGGAGGCGACATGATAAGTAAAGCAGATGGCGTGTTAAAGAAGGGAACGATGACCTGATTTGATTAACCAAAGATTTTATTTAATTTCCAACACGTTCGCTTATCGTACGTTCACACACTAATTCCGATCAAAACGAAATTTGAAATCCGATAATAATTCAATATTACGGACCTAATGGAACTGGTTTCGTCGAATTCCGAGACTGTGCCTTGGAAGGCTATTTTTAAATTCAATCTAAACGATAAAATTTTAAACTGAACAAACCACTGTTAATTTTAATTTTACAACTTCTATTACTTTCAGTGCTATCTTACAAACCTTCCAATTATTTTTAACAGGCTTAAAATTCGAGATTCAACAATTTACTCAACTTCTAATAACTAAATCCTATTATTTAATTATCAAACAAATAGAAATATTTGTAATTATATTGAATATTTAAAATCAATTAAATATTCCGATTTTAAATGCTTGAAAATACCGGGTCGTCACATTCCTCCACCCTTAAAAGAATTTCGTCCCCGAAATTACTAGTTAGGAAGAATGGTCCAAATCCCGTTACTATTTTTCCAAACTAAACAATTTAATTAACTTGCCTTATAATTTTAATTTTTTTTATAGACCCACTATCATACCTACTAACTTCCCCAAACCTTCCATAGTTTGCAAACAATACCATTTGTTTAACCATTCAAGTTTCAATTTAAAACCAAATTTTGAATTATCAAAATTTTTCCAACTCCCTAAATTTTCGAAAAATTTCGCCAGCGTCTCCTTTGCGCGGCTGACTCGGTACAACTACAAAATGGCTCTACGGCCTCCCAAATCCAAAACGAAAACAAAAGGCCAAGTGGCTTGATCAAAAAACCCAATCAAATTTCACAGAAATTTAAACACATACCTTTTTGTTGAGCATATCAAATTTATCTTTCTGACATCAAAATCAATTCTCTTTCCTCTTTATAATACCTGCGTATCTTACTTAGCAATAATATCCAATCACAACATTCCCAAAACATTTTGTCGACTTCCACACAAAATGCCAATTTCTATTCATTCTAATATTATCTTAGAATATATTTGTAGTATCAATTTCCAATTAAGAATTCACCATTCCTTATACTTAAGTTTAGTATAAGCATTTTATACGTTTCTTATACTTATTTTCACCTTACCACTTTAGTTTATCTCTATTTCTATTCAAATTTATTCTTTCATTTCCATATGAATTCAATTTATCTTTAACTCTGCATATATAAATTTTATTTGTCATTTACTACTAACTCATGTCACTACTTTAATTAGTTTCGTTTACTAACTTATTTCAATTTCCAGTTTGAAAACGTTTGTCGTTAACAAAATTTTCCAAAAATCTTCAAAAATTTTCTAACTCCCAAAATTTTCGGAAAATTTTGGCAAAGTCTCCTTTGTACGGAGGAGCTTTCGCAATTTGACAAAAGATATAAATATATATACATCGACCCACCCGGTCGGAAAAACAAAAAACCGTTCATATTTCCTATTTTTATTGCGTAGGCGTACCTTATTTAGCATTTTAAGCAAGCGGCTTATTATTTTTAGCAAATAGCACAACCAAATCTAGCCACATGCTTCCTGGTACCTGTACTTAATTTAAACATGTAAGTGCCAAATATACAAGTTTATAGCATTTCACTTAATTTCAGTAGTTAAACACAAGTCCAATATAAACAATATACACTAAACACTTCCAAAAAGCAAATTAATAAGGTTCCGATTCCAATTTAGTTGTTTACAACTAAATCACCCATCAATTTCATTCCATTTAAATGGCTTACACTTCATTTCTTACATTCTGTTCATTTTAATCCGAACGAACACATATTTATCTCAGTTGATTCAAAAATCAATTTCATTGCTTATATTAACTCATAGATTTTTATACAATCTCATTTGCGTCAACGACGACCAATTTTTTTTTTATGCAAATTCTATGATGTTCAGTTAATAGAACATCCGTTCTATTTCATAACTACTTAAAATTAATACCAATTCATATATCGTTCCACTAAATCCGAATGGCTAACAAGTCACAAACTTACATTTAATTTATTATTAAGCAATCTAAACTCATATTTAATTCAATTGCCCCGAAAGTCAATTATATTTTACTCCTATCAATTCATAAAATGTTTAATTACCTCCATTTACATCCAACGACAATTTATTCCATGCAATTTGACGAGATTTATGTGAATAAATAAGTACTTATGCTTATAACCAATTTAAATTGATTTCAACTCAATTTATACGTAATTCTATTCCATTTCCAATTTATTCACAACCCATATATTCTCGTTTTCATTGCATTTGAGATTTGAATCCATTCACTTGCATTTCATTTTATTAACCAAACTAGTTTATTCAAAACCATTAATAATTTAGGTTCATCTTCATTACCTATTAAATTTTATTCACAGTCCACTCATCTATACTTCATTTCTTATCCATATTCATTTAAATCCATTCTATTAAACTTGAAACATTCTATTTTCTTATTGTCTCAAGTTATTTTGATTCCTTAATAATTTTAAACGGTTTACAATTATTTATTCTAGAATTTCATTCCGTTAATATTATCTGCAACTCACCGAATTCTATTTCGATTTAAATTTATTTTCACTGGATTTAAATCCAACCCAATATCATTAAACTTAGTTTAAGTTGAATTAAATTCAACTCTCCCCATATATTCAGCTTAAGTCAATTTATTTTGATTTATTCAAATTTATACTTACGCTCATTTTCATTTTACAAGTAAATTTTTCTCTTCTATTTAACTTGGTTCTATCTCAGTCCAATCTCATTTCAAACTACAAATTTATTTGATTAGTTATTTTACATTTTAACTTTTTAGAGTCAGCTCATTCAATTTATTACAAGGCCATTGCCAAATTATTTCCACTTAGCTGGATTTTATTTGCAATTCATACCATTTCTATTTTAATCCAATATCATTTTTTTTCTTCTCCGATACATTTTAATTATATCTAATTTGTTAACACTTCAAGCCGAATTTTAATTAATAGCTCAAGTTCTGATCCACTATCCATTTTCAATTCACCACCCAACTTATTAACCACAATTGAATTACATTGCTTCACTATTGATCCAGGTCGAATTTGAATTATAACCTGAGTTTTTTTTTATCTCCAAACTTCATCACTATTTCCCAATTCATGCTTTATTTAACTACAATAGGTTCCATTTACACATTTCATTAACTAATTCGTTAACAAACTAGTTCTTCCCTATTTATAGTTTAATACTTGGTTTTTAATTCCAAACACCACTTCATTTTAGTTTCTTAGTTTCAATTTTATTATACAATTCAAGCTTGGATTTTCTTTTCATTTTCCAATTCATCAAAATATAATTTTGGGCTTTGTATTCCATTTTCAATTTTATAAGTCACAACTACTATTTTATACAATCACACTCATTCCAGACATGAATGCATTCATCTTTTATTTCTAATTCGAGTTTTACACTTATTTATAATCCAAGCATATTTTATTCAATGGATTTTTAATTCTGATTCTTTTATAAGTTATTCTAATTTATTTACTCTAATCCAATCCTTAACCAATTTATTTTCCAGCTTAATTTATTTTAAACTCAGATCTATTTAGTCTCAATTTGATTTCAACTTAATTCAAATACAACTGGATATTATTTCAGCCTTTTTAAATTAATTTTCAATCCATTAAATTTTATTTTCCAATCCAAGTAAATTTCATTTTTTAACTTTTCTCTTTAAATTTACCTTCCAACATTCAAAGCTTGTATTCCCTTCCTGATAAAAAAAATCATCTCAATTTATAAACTTACAACTATCTCATTAGGATTTTTTTAAACACCCGACTTTTGGTTTAGAATTATCTGGAAATCTCCAACATCTCAAATCTCATTTCTCAAAAATTTTAAACCAATCCTGGTTTTATTTCCAACAAATTTCCTTTGAAATTTTCAAAACAACTAGCTTTTCTGAACAAATTTATTTTTGGCAGCAATCTGTCACTCAGAAATTCAAAATGAATACTGATGATGTGGCCGTCATCATCAGAATTATTTTCCAATAATCCAAGTGATTTCAATGTTGTATCACTTCCAAAATTCATTCAAAACAAATTCTTTTCAGAAATACCCCCAAGAAAATAATGCTATCTTTTATCTTCAAAACACTTCCAAATTTCCGGGATTTTAAATTTTCAAATCCTGCTTAAATCACTTTTAACTATAATTCATTTGCACATGCTCATACAAATTAACATTTGATTATATTTCAGTTTATAATTTACCTTTATTATTCATATTTATAAATTTCATTTCATAATTGAATTTATCTCCTTAATCTTTGGTTGTATTTACAATTTCTAGTTAAATTTCCACTCAAAATGATAATAATTTAAATACCATCATTCCTAACATCCAAGCAACCATATATTAGCTAAATAGTCTACAAAAACCCCTTTTTTATATCAATAATATATTTTTGGGTAAAATTATTTCATTCACCCATTTTTAAAACAATGCCGTGTCGATTGTTCTATTCAAGTGTTTAGAAACCCTTTCGATACAGTTGTCCAGACTGTGCCGACGAAGGTTCATATGCCACTCAATAAATCAATCAACACAATATTAAAACAATTTATATTCACTAACAAATACGCACTCATATCAATTAATACGCTCAAACTCATTCTAGAGTAATGAGTAATTCCCACCAGAGCCAAGGTTATCTCAAACCTAAGCTCTGATACCAACTGTAACAGCCCGCAAATCCACACCCCTTAAGTCAACACTATTCTACCTAAATCAACTCAAGTTGTACAGCATTACGAACCATTTGGGTTAAAGAAGAAGAGGTAGAATAAGAAGATAGAAATCAACAACAGAATCTAACCATCGCAGCGGAATAAAATATAATAAATGATCTTTACTCAAATCAAATATCTTTGTTTATATATTACATCATCAGAGTACAATAATCACAGCTCAACATCAATATCATAAAAATGAATACACAGCAACCCAACACAGCGGAATATAAATATATATATATAAGTACGGGAGTACGTGTCGTCATCCTACTCGTCTCCTGAGCTCTACAGCATCAAAACCTGTATCCTATAATACTCGGTCTGACCCGAGCATTATAGTTAAATAACACACGAGTCAATCTGGAATGCCAGCGTGAGAAAATCACACCCAATTGATTATTAAAGTTTCAAAAATCCTTTGAATACAAAAGCATCTCGTAAGATCACGCCACAAATAAACATGTCGGGTTTTTACCTTACGATAGCTAAAACAATTTTTATATAAATCCTCTGATATTATAATAGGGTCTATCTACAAATACTTATAAAATAGGCGAAATTGTTACATCTATTAAATTCCAGCTACTAGCCGCAGAGTGGGTAATACAAACAAAACTCGTACAAGGCTCGTAGGGAGAATGGATTTCCAACTAATGACTAGGCACTGGGGTACCACCTGTCACAGTACGGGGCGTAGATCACCGTATCGAGGAGTACGCCCGCTCCCTTGCAACACAAGGCCGGGACTACCCCTTACTGGATAATCCCGAGTGAGATCACCCCACGGTTGGGACTAGCAACCGCCCACTAAGCCGAAATAAAAAGGGACATCTAGACTGGGATGACCTCACCCTGCTTGGGTGCTACCCACCTAGCCTTGCTGCATAACCCCTGATTTTCAGTCATTCCCATTTGATGAGGCTTGAGGCTAAGCGTTACCTTTTTAGAATATATATCTCTTAGAATGCCCATCGTCCACCCGACGATGTTTCGCAAGCATTCATCCATACAAGTCCTTCCCGGGTTCGAACGGAACCGAAGGCACTATTCCTACTACATCCATTTTGGAAATATCCTCAGGATTAGTAGCGACTAGCCCTTGCACTTCACTGCTCCATCTTCGAATCCAAAATCGTTTTTCACGAAACGTACAAACCGGATCAAAGTGGTTTTCGAGAAATAAATCTCGATCCTGGTCTCTTCGAAACGATCAGAGCATTTGGCCAATATTGATAGTCGGTGATTTAACTATCAATTAATATTCACAAACAACCAGCAACCAATAATTTTTGAAATTATTTATTAATCCCAAAAAAATATCTTCACAAGATATATTTCTATTTTCAATGCTTTGAAAACAGTTTCAAAACAATCTTTCTTTTTTAGAATAACCTTCCAAATATTTTCTATCTCCACTGAAATCACCAAGCACAAATCTAGCTTTTTTTTAAAAAATAAATTAAAACACTTTACTTTGAATATACTTTAAAATATTCAAGTTAAAATACTTTAATAATTTATTAAAAATACATACTATATGAATATTTGAAAATAAGATTACTTAATAAAATATAAAACTAGATTTCCACTTTTAAAAACAAAATACTAAGTCACTACTTAAATAATTACAGTTATAATAGATTAAAAGAAAATACTTACTTTAGAGTTTAAATATAATAAATTTTCCAAAAACTTAATTTTTAAAACAACTTTAAAACTTTTGACTTATATTTAAAGATTTCTTTGAAAACATACTTGGTTATTCTGGAAGAATTCCCAATCTCAATCACTTAAATCAATTTTCCAAATTGATTACCAATTTATTCCATTTGAAATAAATTTCTTTGCTTGTCAGTTCATTTCAAAATTCATTAATTATGGACTTTATTATTATTTTCAATTTGATTTTTAAATTCTTTAGCTGAAATATACAAATTTCAGGTTATTCCCAATTTCTTCTTTATTCTTCTTAAATAATTTAAATTCTAAATTTAAAATAAATGTTTTGTTCTTTTAAACCATAACATTGAAGTTTAAGTTTCATTAACTTTCTGTTTATTTAAATTTTCCTTCCCATACTCAAGATTCATTCATTCAAATTTAAAGTCACTTTATTTCCTTTCCAGTTCATTCATAAATTTATTCAACTTTTCTATAATTATTTTACTTACAACTTCACTTCTTTTATTTTCATTCCCAAACTCAAATTATATATTTGGTAATTCATTATTGCCCGATTATAACAGTACAACCACAGCATTCAATATTTCCACATAATTCATCATAGAAAATCAAATAAGAGAATATTAAATAATTTAAATAAAAGTTGAGGGGTCCAGTTGGATCCCTCCAACCTGTATTCCCTACATCCACAGACGTTAGCATCACATAATATGTCAATTTCAAATTATATCATTCTATATCACACCAATCAATTCAAACATTCAAACAATTATTTAAATTTAATCATTTAACTGAGTGAGATTAACTCACCTTTGCTTTGCTGTTCGCAATCCATTCCAAACTGACTTGTTTCCTTGATCTTTTAACCTTGTATAACAATTCACGGTTTATTATTATTTGAACCAACCAAATGACTAATTTCTATTTATTAATTTAAATTAAAAACAGAATTGCTTTTATACTATACTATGATTATTTTCTGTTTTCTGAATATATACATGTGGAAAACTGCATATATATGAGATACTATATAATTATATTTTTTGTGTCCCATAATTTTTATTTTATATAGAGCTCATTCTTACTATATGCAAATACATATGTATAAATCTACAGATCTATTATTATTATTATTATTTCATAAACTCAAACCCTTTACATAAATTCCTGTATATATATTAAATAAAAGATAAAATCATACCTATCTCATTACCATTCTCAGAAAACGAATAGCAATCACTCTCGGAAAGCGAAAAAACATCGAAGCAAACTATTTCTGATGACATAAAGTTGTCTGCACTTTTCTCTCTGGGCAGTGAGTGTTCTTCACGGAAGAAGGGGAAGCATGGAATCTCAAAGAAAAAGTGGGAAGTTTCTGCCAGCAAAGAAAAAGCAGAAGAAGATCCAATTGCACCCCTTTCTCCTTCTTCCCCTACTCTTACAAGCCGACCCAAAAAGTTAATCATCCGACCAAGTGAGAGATCCAAAGGTGATAGGAAGAAGAAGTGATGGGTTTGGTCCTATGTTTTCGTCTTGTTTTTTGCTTTCTGCTTGTGTATATAAAGGCTTGTGTTGACCGGAGATTGTGCGGGTACCGCTTCCCGTCTTCTTTTATTTTGAAACCTGCACATGTATAAAATTTTCATAGTATGGAATAAAATGATTCTTTTACTTGTACAAACTTCTGTCTGTATTTGAGAATGCATTTATTCTTCTTTTTCATACAAGTTTCTTTATTTTCTTTGTGTGATGGTGCAGTAAGCCTATGGTATGTTTCTTGAGCATTGCTTTTATGAATGTAACTATATTATATTGCCCCCATACCACGGTTTATTGCAATCTCTTTTACATTGGCAAAATTTTGGAGAACAACTCTTCTATTTCGAAGACTTGTACTCTTTCTTTGGAGAACAACTTTTCCATTTTAAGGAGGCTTGCATCCGTACTTTAGAGAATAATTTTTCCATTTTAAGGGAATATTTCTCTGGTTTAGTAGAATGCGTCTTGTATTGGAGAAGTCTTCTTGTTTTTTTTTAGGAAAAATTTCTACACTTCAACTTCTGGAGATGATCACTCTTTTCCTCTTTTTTTTTTTTAAAGAAAAGTAGTGAATTCTCCTGTGCGGCGAAGTGGGCTTCAAAAGAAGGCTTTGGTTTAGTACTTCAATCTTCGGAGAAAAATATTCTCATTGTGGAGAGATTGATCTTTTCTTGAAAGTAGAAGTACACCTCCAAAGAGGGCTTTTCCCTTTCTTTCTTTTTCTGCGGGCTGGTGGGCCTCCGAATTGGGTTTTTGACATTTCAACTCTGGTGAAATGGGCCTCCGAAGAGGGCTTTCCACATCCCAACTCTTGTGAAGTGTGTCTGCGAAGAGAGTTGTTTGCACTTCAAATCCTGGTGAAATGTGTGCCTCCGAAGAGGGCTTTTAGCATTTCAACTCTGGTGAAATGGGCCTCCAAAGAGGGCTTTTCACATTTCAACTCTTGTTAAGTGTCTATTTCGAATCTCGATAAAATATGTGCCTCCGAAGAGGGCTTTTAGCATTTCAACTCTGGTGAAATGGGCCTCCGTAGAGGGCTTTTCACATTTCAACTCTTGTGAGGTGTTTACTTCAAATCTCGGTGAAATGTGTGCCTCCAGAGAGGGCTTTTATCATCTCAACTCTGGTGAAATGGGCCTCCTAAGAGGGATTTTCAAATTTCAACTCTTGTGAATTGTTTACTTCAAATCTCGGTGAAATTTGTGCCTCCCAGTAGGGCTTTTTCCTGTAAGTTTCTTTCTCATGGTTGGATGGATTCACTGGGAGGACGCAAGTTACTTAATTGGATGTTTGTTTGCACAAACGATCGCAACTAGTTAACAAGGGCCCTGTGCCTTCCACTTGGGAAGGTGCCTCCGGTCATTCCACCAATCTTTTTTCGTTGAGAAAGTTCTTTCTTTTTCTGGCATGCCCCGTTAGAGGTCTTTATCCTCGGAAGAGTTGTGCCTCCGAAGAGGGCTTGTTCCTCCGAAGAGGTCTTTGGCTGTTTCCTGCCTGCTCGCCCATGTCCTTTCACCATTTGCTTATATCAGCGATTCCCTGTTATCATTTTCGAGCACACATTCCTTTCTTTTGCAAGTAGTTTGTTTTATCCAAAGAAGTGTACTTCATTGTTAAATGAGTTCGCAGGGGCAGACACTGGGTACTTAACCGGATGTTCGCTTACACAAACGATCACAATTAGTTAGCAAGGGCCCACCTTCGGCGGAATCACTAACTATTTGTTTGAAGCACTTCTTATATAGGATTTGAATCTGGAATTTTTGTGGCTTAACATTCGTTTGTTGAGTGATGTCAGGGATCGCTTGGTCTTGTGATGGGTAAGCTTTGTTTTAATGGCCTGCAATATTAAATCGACATTTTAGCAATACAATAAAAGTACTTTACATATCGAAATAGAACAGACATTTTATAATAGTAGAGAACACAAGATTTATAGTGGTTCGGCCAAGAACTGGGCCTACATCCACTTTATAGTTCTTATTATTCATTCATACTGCTTTTACAATGGTTTACAATGCAAGAATGATACATCCATAATCATTTTACAAATTTAAGAAAAGCTTTTAAGTAAAATATGGACGTAAGTAATTGCTGTTCCAAGCTCTTGGAATTGGATCTCCTTCGACAGTTGTCAGTTTGAAAGTGCCATCAAGAAGTTTTTTACCTATAACATACGGCCCTTCCAAATTTGGCGCAAACACTCCTGTTGCTGTCATGATCCTTTTTAAGACTAAATCCCCAATCTCAAAGCTGCGTTGGCGAACTTTGGAATTTAAGTGCCTGGCAATCCTTTGCTGATGAGCTGCAACTCCGAGTTGAGCCTCTTCCCTTTTTCCATCAAGGAAGTCAAGTGCTTCCAGTTGCAACTCTTCATTTTCAGCTAGGTAGAAATGAATTCTTCTGTGTGAAGGGACTTCTATTTCCACCGGAATCATTGCTTCTGGTCCATATGCTAAGGAGAACGGAGTGTGCCCAGTCGCAGTTTTGTGGGTAGTTCTGTATGCCCATAGTGCTAGTGGTAGCTTATCGATCCAACCACCTTTTGCTTTTTCTAGCTGTTTTTTGATGGTTGATTTGATAATTTTGTTTACTACTTCCACTTGCCCGTTTGCCTGCGGATGAGCCATTGCTGAAAAGCTTTTTTGGATCTTGAATCGCTTGCAAAAATCTTGGAACTCTTCACTTTCGAATTGGGTTCCATTGTCTGTGATTATCTTCGGAGGTACACCACACCTGCAAATGATATTCTTAGTCACAAAGTTTATCATCTTTTTAGAGGTAATAGTAGCTAATGGTACAGATTCAGCCCATTTAGTAAAATAATCAACAGCAACAATGACATATCTGATTCCGGACTTGGCGGTTGGCAAAGGCCCGATGAGATCTATTCCCTAAATAGAAAACGGCCATGGACTGACCATCTACATTAGCTCCGTGGAAGGTTCTCTTGGGATTTTTGCAAATCTTTGGCATCGGTCGCATTTTCGAGCGTAGCTAGCAGCATCACGATTAATGTCTGGCCAAAAATACCCACAACGGGGAATTTTCTTTGCTAGAGTTTGACCACCTGAATGATCTCCACACTCTCCTCCGTGTACTTCAGCTAGAATTGTCTTAGCCTCTTCCTTGGTTACACATCAGAGTAATGGCACTGAGAATCCCCATCTGTACAACCGACCGTCTTGCCTTACGTATCTTGAGGCTTTCCTCAACAGCTTCTGACGATCCTTTGAATTTTCTGGAAGGGAGCCGTTAAACATATATTCCTTGATTGGAGTCATCCACGACTGCTGCTCTTAAGAAACCGTCATGATCCAATCCATCTCCATTTCATCCATACTTGGTGCTGACAAGACTTCTATAGGAACCAATCCCAGTAATTAAGATTCGCCAGTGCTTGCGTACTTTGCGAGAGAATCTGCCTTCATGTTCACTTCCCGGGGTATATGACTTATCGTATAATGGTCAAGATCATTGAGAAGTTCCCAGGCTCTTGACAAGTAAGCAGGCAGATTTCCTCCTTTAGTTTGAAATTCTTTCTTGACTTGGCATACATGAAGCTGTGAATCACTGAATATCTGCAACACTTTGACATTCGGTTCTTTTGCAATCTTCAAGCCGACAATAAGAGCTTCATATTCCGCTCCATTATTTGTCGAAGGAAATTCCAATCTCAATGCGCAGCACAATGATCTCCCTTTGGGGGTTTCAAGCACAACCCCAGCTCCGGAGCAGTAATCGTTTCTCGCACCATCAACATATAATTTCCATCGAATTGGGGTATTATCAGTCACCTCTTCCTCACTATCACCTTTATCTGTACATTCTGCGATGAAATCTGCTACAGCTTGTGCATTGATTGCTCTCCGGGGATGATAAGTGATGCCGTATTGGCTAAGTTCAATATTCCACTTCAGAAGACGACCCAAAGTCTCAGGGCAAAACAGGACTTGCTTCAGAGGTTGATCAGTGAGGACTTTGATAGGATGAGCCTGGAAATATGGCCTCAATTTTCTTGATGCAATCTGTAAACAATAGGCGTGCTTTTCCAACTCTGAATAATTCATCTATGCCCCAGTGAATCTTTTGCTGATATAATAAACCGGGATCTGAATTTTTGCGTCTTCCCCTACCAACGCTACGCTGAGAGCATAAGATGAGATTGCCAAATATACGAAAAGATCTTCACTATTGTCGGGCTTAGAAAGTATTGGAGGCGTTCCATATGACGAATCAACTCATCGAAAGCTTTTTTGCATTTAGGAGTCGAGTCAAAGTTTTTCCTTCCTTTCTTCAGAGCATCAAAGAACGAAATGCATTTATCAGTGGCTTTGGAAATGAACCAACTCAAGGCAGCAACTTTTCCATTGAGACTTTGTAATTCCTTCTTCGTTCTAGGAGCTTTGACTTCTCTTAGGGCAGCAATCTGAGCAGGATTAGCTTCAATGCCCCTAGCACTCACAGTGAAACCCAAGAACTTTTCGGACTCGACCCCAAGTGAACATTTCAAAGGATTAAGCTTCATTCCGTACTTTCAGAGGACTGCAAACATTTCTTCCAAGTGATCCATATAGTCTACTTCCTTCTTTGATTTCACTAGCATATCGTCCACATAAACTTCCATAGTCTTGCCAATCTGCGGTTTGAACATAGCATTAAGAAGTCTTTGGTAAGTTGCCTTTACATTCTTAAGTCCGAAGGGCATGACTCTATAGTAGTAGAGACCAACATCGGTGATGAAGCTCATGTCCTCTTGATCTGGCTCATGCATCATGATCTGGTTATATCCGGAGTAAGCATCCATAAAAGATAACAATTCATGCCCCGCTGTTCCATCCACCAAATGATCTATCCTGGGTAACGGGAAGCAGGCTTTGTTTAAATCTGAAAAGTCGATGCATACTCTCCACTTTCCATTAGCTTTCTTAACCAGTACTGGATTTGAAACCCAATTTGGATAAGTAGACTCCATGATGAAGCCATTCTCCATGAGCCGATCTACTTCCTCCTTCAATGCTGCTGACCTTTCAGGACCCTGGGTTCTTCTTTTCTGCTTTACATGCGTAAACTTCGGATCTATATTCAGAGTATGTACTGGAACTTCTGGGGATATTCCACACATTTCAGCATGAGTCCAAGTGAATACATCCAGATTTGCTTTCATGAATGATATCAAAACATTCAGAACCATCGCATTAAGTTGCGAACCCACATTCAGCACCTTGTTAGGGTCTTTCGGGTCAACAGGTACTGGAACCGTTACCTCCACTGGGACCATTCTATTCTCCCCTGCACTGGCTATTCTGGGATCCATTTTTTTCATGCACCACTATGCTCGCCAGTGTAGGGTCCACCCTATAATTGCTTCAAGGTTGATTCTTTGATGCAGATTGGGGCCGCCGCATCTTTTCCCATCTCTCTCTTCCTTGCTTCACGCAACTCTATAAGATAACATTCTCGCCCAGCATTCTGATCCCCTTTAATAACACCAACTCCACTATCCGTGGGGAATTTCATAGTAAGGCACCACGGGGCGAGAATTGCCTTAAATGCCGCAAGAGTTGGTCGGCCTAGGAAGGCATTGTAGGCAGAAGATTCATCAACAATTACAAAAGTCTGTTTTCGAAACACATTTTTCTGCCCCTCTCCAAGCTCCACGAACAAGTCAATAGTTCCAATTGGCTGCTTCAGTTCCCCAGTAAACCCAACAACCTTCTACGATGAAGCTTGAACATTATCCATACGAATTTTCATTTGATCGAACGTCTTTTTGAAGAGATTATTGCAAGAAGCGCCGCAATCAACAAGCACTCTTCTTACAATAGCCGGCCCAATGCCTGCAGAGATGACCAAGGGATCCATGGTAGGAGCTTCAACACCCATAGAGTCCCTGGCCCTGAACACAATATCATCATTAAAAGTTTTCTGCTGCTGCAAAGGTGCAGCATCTTCCAACACAAAAACACTTTCTTCTGCTGGTGCGTACTTCAAGGCACGGGCATACCTTTCCATCTCGCCCCAGCTTCTGCCTGCTGGGTGAGGACCTCCCTTAATCACATTAATAACATGCCTCTTTGATTCATGCGCGCTCGCCCTCTTACTCGACTTGGGTCGATGGATAGGGACTTGTTGCCCCTGAGTTGAAGAAGTTGGGTCGTTCCTGTTCCTCTTCACATATTGCTGAAGTTTATTTTCTTTCAATAGCTCCTCAATCATGTTCTTAAAATGGCGGCACTCATTTGTATCATGGCCGGGTTGATTGTGGAATCGGCAGAATCTTCCACTTTTCTCAGCATTTTTCTCAAGCCTCAATTTAGCTGGTGTGTGTTATTCGACAGTGTCCTTGGTTGCAAAGAAAATGTTTTCTGGGGTATCGGATAAAGGAGTGAAGTTAAAAGGACGATTTTTCTTCGCATTTCCTTGCTTCTTCCCACCATCGTTTTCCCTCTTCCGAGTTCCAGATTCCTTCTTATTTGGAGAAACATTATTATTCCCAACCTCTGTCGATACCACCTTGGCCGGTGCTTGAAGGCTTTCCAAGCACATGAATTCAACGGCTTTCTTGTAGAATTTCTCAAGCGAATTTGGTTCTTTCATCTTCAACCACTTCCCAAATTCACTCGATTTGTCGATAGCCCTCATTAAGTAAGTCTAGACCATTCGTGGCTCTGCATTGTCCACTTCAGCCAAGGCTATGTTGAAGCGGTTCAAGAAAGATCGAATAGATTCCTCGGGATTTTGTTCCAGGCTGGACAGTGACATAATATCCTTTGCCTTCAAAGCATACAACCTGAATTGTTCTTTAAACTTCCGAGTTAACTCGGATAACTGGTCTGTGGATCGGACCGGTAGCTTTGTGAACAAGAGTAGAGCCACTCCTTCCAAGTATACTGCAAAGTACCGGCATTTGATCTCATCCGATGCCCTGGCACCTGTCATGTGCCTGTTATACAGGAATTGGTTAGGGTCGCTTGTTCCCTTATAAGCCGGGATGGTAGGGGGAACAAACTTCCTTGGGAATTCTGCCTTTAGAATCCCTTAAGTGAACGGAGTTTTTCTCGGAGCGAATCCCTATTCCTTTTCATCTTCTTCCCTTTGCATGCTTTCTTTCATAATCTGTCGAACCATGCCTTCCTCATCGTTTAAAGGCTCTGCGGGATAGACTTCAGCCATTTTCTCGGAAGTTTGTCCAGACAAACGCTCGTGGAGAGTCGGTTGCAGTTTGGATCCTCCATCTTGGGGAGGTGATTCTTTGGCGGGGCTAGCTGCTCTTTGAGGAATATTCCTCTCTTCGGGATTATGAACATCATCAGCAAGGTTTTCTTCATTATTCACTGGTTGACGGTTAGCTCTGTTGAATATGCGCTTATATGATTTTTGTTTGATGATAATAAACATATATATATATATATATTCATTTAAATGTATTTGTTAATGTACTATTTTATTTTTCATAGATTAAATAAATATTTGTTGAATAAAATAAATTACACAGAATTTGAATTCAAGAAGAAATTTTATTCAAACAAATATTTATTACAATTTTGAATAGTACAAATTCAAGCTCTCACTATACATATACAACTTTGATTGTAATTACATCACAATTCAATTTTCATAAATTCCTCACTACATATCACTCACACTCGTAGTTTATCTTCAAGTTCATTCTAGTTATAATCCAACATCTAAGAAATCTGCAAAAATATTCAATAACGCAGTAAAATTGAAAAAGAAATATTTTTGCAATATAAAATGAAATATGATTTTTGAAAATATGATTTGCCTCAGTTATTTGGGTTATTCGTCATCATTCACATTTGAACTCATCATACACGAACAATGTGACATGCACAGTGTATCACTGTACATGCCACATGGCCGTGCACATCGATATACACTTGTATTCTCTACAGGGACAGGTGAGCACAGGTCAAACCCAAATGAAAAGCCGGGTTTAACTCACGTGCAAAATAAATAAAATCACGACACGAGCACAAGGTCAGACCCGAGTTTTGAAACTGGATTCAGCTCAAGTGAAATTTCAAAGATCAACAATGGATAACATCAATGCATAAATGACTACAGAACATCAAGATGAACCAGACAAGATATGACAACAATAGACAATGACAAAACAGTTTCAAGTAACAGCAGTTTTGAACAAGAACATTAATGATCAAAGAAAGTAGTATACATGAATACAACGACAAGTCCAGCTACATCAAGACTCAGGCAAATGTCCAGACAACAACACAAATGAATACTGCAACAACAAAAGCTCAAACCAGAACAAGTGTCACAGCAAACAATGTGCACCAGTCCAGGCTACAAAATATCATAGTGCATGACAACCAGAGTGCAACTACAAAGAGCAACAACAATTCAAATAACTCAAGCTTAGTACAAATCCAAGAATATATGCATACACACATACATAT
Source organism: Allium cepa (assembly GCA_030765085.1). Classification (NCBI taxonomy): domain Eukaryota; kingdom Viridiplantae; phylum Streptophyta; class Magnoliopsida; order Asparagales; family Amaryllidaceae; genus Allium; species Allium cepa. The sequence goes on from CM060929.1 coordinate 35,748,411, forward strand.
GTATGTATGAACATATATAATCTTGAGTAAACAGGTGAATGTGCAACAGGGAACACAAGTCAGTGGCAAGCATACAAACATACCAGATCAAAATCAAACTAAAGTATGGTGAAACACTGCAACTCAAAGAGCATAACAATGCAACACTTCAATGAGCTACATACAGTGATACAATGCAAATCAAAACAGAGAGTACAAACCACTGACCACATTGAACAAATCAATAATGAAGCAACATGTACAAATAACTCAAGCAGTGCCCCGTGATCAAAACAGTTCACAAGATCACTCATGAAAACTAACAAGCCAATATGCCAACAATAAATGCATCAGATCAGAAGTAAAGACAGAGCTCGAGGCCGAGACTCAAAGGCATCAGAATTTCAACTAGCACACAAGCATGAACACAGAAACACCAATGATACAAGAGATGTGAACAATAATGCAACATGGTGAGTAACACTAAGTACAGGCAGAGAAATGACACAGCAAAAATGGGACCAACTAGTCAACAAGAAAATTCATGTGTAAAGTGTCAACAGTCAGAGGCGATAATGCAATATGAACGGCTAGTGTCACATGGCAGTAAGAATGTAATGGCCATGAACAACAAGTATAATGTCATGGAACAAAAGTCAATGCCGAGAAACAATGTAACAAAGATCAGAGAATGTAAAGTCAAAAGCCACAGGGATGAACACAAAGATGGCCGAAGCCGTGGCAATCACAAGTCGAATTTTAATTAAGTCAGAAATCAACACAGTATAAAAAAAATGAAATACGTATCTTTGAAAAAGTCAAAAAGTAAAAGAGGAAAGTTTTTGCCGTATCAATCAAGAAGAAATCGAACGTTTCATAATCAAAGCCGTGCGCATCAGGCAATCGAGAATTAGGAAAGTGTAAATGAATACGAACAAATTCAAGTGTCTTGGAATTCATATAAATACCAACACCCAAATTCATCATCGGCATCGAGTTCAAGCAAGCATTTAAACCAGCAACGAAAGGGAAAAGATTACATACCACAATCTATCGAACTCGATCAGAGGAGCAGCTACAAACGAGAGCAAGTAAAAGCAACCAGAGAATTGATCATCAGAGAAGCCACGAGCAAAAGCAACAAAAACCAGAGAATCGAATTTGAAGAAAGCCCTAATTTTTGCAAGGGAACAAAGCCCTAATTCTGATCGAACAGAGCCGCCATTTTCTTCACAAGCCAAAAGAAAGAGGAACGGGCAAAAGAATTGGGCCGGTCTTGTTTGTTAAAAGGGGCTTTAGTTTATTTTATTTCAAATAGGATTTTAGTTTTAAACTGTTTTTAAGTTTGTTTTAATTTTTCTTTTAAGGTTCAAATCTTGGTAAATCACCACCTAGGTTTTAGGTAGTGTCATATTGTCTAGTTAGGATTAGTTCAGTGAGCAGGGTGTGCAAGTTTGTAAAACTCTATAGGCGGTAGCAGGGTGTGCGAGTCTGTTAGAGTGTTTGTAAGCGGGAGACTGTTTAATCCTAATAGAAATCTGGGAATGCAGCAGTAGGTAGGGGTTGCCGAAGCTGGGTAAATTTTGTGTGTGATTTACTTTTCAGCATATTTATTTCTCTACAGTTTGTTTTGGTGTTTAATTCGAGAAAATTTGCTATAACCTATTCACCCCCCCTCTGGGGTTAATCTAGATCCTACAAGTGGTATCAGAGCATGGTATTTTTCTTTAACTCTAGAGTCATGAATCCACCAAATAATGCTTTTTCTGAGGGGCAATCTATTGCTAGGCCACCCATGTTTAATGGGAATGATTATGCTTATTGGAAAGTTAGGATGGGAATTTATCTTAGTTCTATTGATTATGATGTTTGGAACATTATTGAAATTGGCTATAAATCTCCCACTATAACTGTTGGTGATACTGAGATTCCTAAACCTAAGGATAGGTGGGATGCTAACGATAAGAAATTAAAAACTACAAATGTTAAAGCCATGAATGCTTTGATATGTGCTCTTGATAAAACTGAATTTAATAGAATTTCTCATTGTAAAACTGCACAGTAAATTTGGCATACCTTGGAGGTGACACATGAAGGAACTTCTCAGGTCAAGGAGTCTCGTCTAGCCCTATTCAGCAATGAATACGAGAACTTTGTGATGGACAAAGGCGAGAGCATAAAGGACATGTTTGGACGCTTTTCAACTTTGGTGTACAATCCTAGATCGCTTGGGAAGGTATTCACTGAGGTAGAGCTTGTGAGGAAGGTGCCACGAGTCTTACCGATAAGCTTTGAGGCAAAAGTCATGGCAATAAAAAAGTCGAAAGACCTGAGTAAACTAAGCATGGAGGAGTTGATAGGCAACTTGATGACATATGAGCTTGAGCTAAAAGCAAAGGGGGAACGCAACAACTCCGAACCAAAGAAGAAGACGATTGCCTTAAAGAGAAAAGAAGAGAGCAATGAAGAAGAAGAATACCCAATTGAAGAGCTTGCAATGGCTGTCAATAATCTTAGAAAATGGTCAATATTCAAGCCACGCAAGAAGAAAACAAGTGGTCATAGGCCAAAAAGTTCTGACAATTCCGATAATGAACTGACGTGCTTTAACTGCAATAAGCCTGGCCACTTCAAACAACAATGCCCACTTCTCAAAAAAAACAAAGGAAAGAAAAAGAAGAAGAAGGCCTTTGCAGCGACTTGGGATGATGAAGAAGGAGAGGAAGTTTTGAATAATAGCTCAGAGGAGGCTAACTTGTGTCTTATGGAAAAATCAGATTCAGAAGCAAGCTCAGAGGAATCTAGTGAGGTAGGTCACTATTCTTATAAAGAACTTGTTTTTATGTGTTGTGATCTTACTAAAATAGTTGATACTCTTGAATCTAAAATTGAAAAACTGAAATCTGATAGGAGAGAACTTGTCCATGAAAATTCTAGTTTAGAAACTGAAGTTGAAAATATTCAAAACCTAGACTGTAAAAAATGTAAATTTTTAGATTCAGAATTATCAAGACTTAAGAATAGCTGTGATAATCTTGAAAAAGAAAACTTGAGTCTTAAGGAAACCATTGGCACTAGGAAAAAGGATTTTATAATTAGATGCAGCTCACTTGTAACTGAAAACACAAAACTCAAAACCAAAGTCCAAAATCTTGAGAAATCTCTGAATAATTTTTCAAGAGGAGAAAAATAATTCAACATGTTATTGGGAAATCAAATTTTTGCTAACAACAGAAAAGGACTAGGCGTTGGGAAAACACAAGCTGATAATAATGCAAAAGGTAAGAGTGTCTTTGCTAGATATGAAATAATTGGACATCGTGTTGAAAATTGTAGTCATAGGAACAAGAACACAAAATTTATACAAGTTTGGGCTCCTAAGAATTCTACAAACAAATTTCATGTCTATTGGAACAAGAATGAAAGGACAAAACAAGTTTGGGTTCCAAAGGGATTGTTGATTCACAATGCTTCTGCCACTAACAACCATGGACCTATAAAAACAAACAGGTCATAAAAATCTTTCATCGTGTAGGTATGGTGGCAGGCTAAGGAACAACAACAGTGTTTTCTGGATTTTGGCTGTTCCAGAAACACAACGGGCAACAAAGCAAAAGTTCCTTAGCCTAGTACAAAGGTGACAGAATCACAATGGGCAACCACGAAAAATTATCGTAAAGGTAAAACAGGTGAAGGTATATTTATTTGATCGATATATTAAATGTGATAATCTGCACCGTATTCTAAATGAAATCAGCCAATATTGAGATGTTGTAAAGAAGATGATTTTTGATTCTGACTTGTTCAACATAGTTGGCCAATTATATTTATGCCAAAAACACTATTCTCTGAATTACTTCATACATATACGTTTGGATTAAACATAGTGTTTTGTTGGATACATTGGGTTATAATATGGAAAATTCTTTATTCACAGTTTTTGATTAGTTACACGTCTTCAATTCAAGTTCAAGAATGCTGTTAAAAATTGAGTTTGAGTTTTTTATGCACACTTTATGGTCTGGTTTATCAAATTTAGTAAGTGATATTTTGAAGTGAAAGAGAAATTCAGATGCAGATCATACTCGTAATCTAGTTGATAGAAAACTTACTAGTTGAACGTGATTTATGGTGAGACATTTAGTAACTGCATCGTTTTTCCAAGAAAATATCTGCATATTTTTCATTACAAATAATTTTCAAATAACAAAAATATTTCTCATAAAACCCCTTCGAGAAAATCATTTTTTGACCATATTTTCAGATTAGTCATTTTTATTGATTTTGAATGACAAATTTTGACTAATAAGCAATTGGACAGCCCCTCTGACTTAATACCCCTCCAATTCCTACATTAGATGCATCAGTATGTAATTCAAATAGCAACTGAAAATCTGGCAAAACTAGAATTGGTGCTGTCCTCAAAAGTTCCTTGATTCGCTCAAAAGCAAATCCTGCTTCCTTCGACCATGAAAACTTCTTGCCCTTCATACAATCAGTAACAGATGCCATCACGCTACTGAAATGTGGAATAAACCTTTGGTAGAATGATGCAAAACCATGAAAACTTATAACTTTTGTTATCGTCCTGGGTTGTGGCCATTCTTTGGTTGCTTCAACTTTATTCTGATCCACCTGTATTCCTCGTTCAGATACAACATATCCCAAAAATAAAACAATTCGAGTCATGAACACGCACTTCTTTGTTGCAGCGTAAAATTGCTCCTGACGAAGTATCATTAACACTTACCGCAAGTGCTATAGATGTTCTTCTGTGCTTCCACTGTATATCAATATATCATCAAAGTATACCACTACGAACTTTCCAATAAATCGTCGAAAGATCTGAATCATCGCCCACATAAAAGTACTAGGTGCATTCGAAAGACCAAACGGCATGACCAACCATTCATACAACCCTTCCCGCGTCTTGAATGCTGTCTTCCATTCATCCCCTGGTCGAATTCGAATCTGATGATACCCACTCTTCAGATCAATCTTTGAAAAGATAGCAGCTCCGCTCAACTGATCTAACAAATCGTCCAATCTAGGCATCGGAAATCTATACCTCACTGTAATCTTGTTCAGTGCTCGACTATCTATACACATTCTCCAAGTTCCATCCTTCTTCGGTAATAACAAAGCATGTACTGCACAAGGACTTAAACTTTCTTCTACGCGCCCTTGTTCAAGAAACTCCTCCACCTGTCTTCTCAACTTTTCGTGCTCCTTTGGACTCATTCTATAATGTGGTCTATGGGGTAACACAGCTCCCGGAACAAGATCAATCTGATGTTGTATGTCTCTCAACATTGGTAACTCTTTGGTAATTCATCAGGAAATACATCTTCAAATTCCTCCAACACTGGCTTAACTTCCTCCGGAATTTCAACCGCTTCGCTACTTTCATGTCCAATTAGCATAAATACTTCAGGCTCATCCTCCACTTCCTTGACAAATTCCTTCAAAGATAACAGAGTCTTTAGTTCTTCAATCTCCTCCAACTTGCTTTCACTTTGTTGCCGCTTTTTAGGAACTAAAGTAATTTTAGTGCCATTGAACATGAAACTATAGCAGTTTGTCCTCCCATCGTATTGCATGGCTCTATCGTATTTCCATGGTCTCCCAACAACAAATGACATACATCCATATCTACCATGTCATACCAAATCTCATCCTTATACTTCGGTCCGATGGAAAAAGTTACACAAGCTCTTCGATTAACCTTCACTTCCCCACCTTTCCTCAACCAAGCTAATTTGTATGGTTTGGGATGCTTCTCTGTCTTTAATGCTAACTTCCTTACAGCTTCTGAAGAGATGATATTATCACAACTTCCTGCATCGATAACAAACTTGCAAACCCTTCCCAAAATAGTGCACGTTGACTGAAAAATATTACTCCTTAGCCAACTTGAATCATCCTCTTGCTTTGGTGTCAAAAACGACCTCCTCATCATTAAAGAATATCCTTCGTCTCCCGCCAATAATTCTTCTTCCTCCTCAACTTATGGTGAATTGGAACATTCTACTTCTGCATGCTCATCCTCAACCTCAGCAACCGTCGTTCGCTTCTTAGGTTTCGGACATTCATTGCTCTTATGACCAAACTCTTGACAGTTATAACACTTGAAATTGTTGTTGACCTTGGTCTTAGCAACTTCATTGACAACCGGTTTTCCAACAGCCTTGGAAACATTAGTATTGCTACTAGCCCCTTTCACTTGATTGTTGGAACTTGTAAGTGCACCACCTCCTCTTCTACCTTGCTTCTCCCAAGCTTGAGCCTTCTGGTGTGCTTCAGCAACGGATCTTGGATCAAACATATTTACTATATCCTGAATTTGCATTCTCAATCCTCCAACAAATCTAGATGTCAACTGTTCCTCCGCTTCCATGATATCATTTCTAGCAATCAGTTGATAAAACTCATCTGCATAATCATTTACCGACTTTGTCCCTTGTCTCAAATTCTGTAAGCGTTGATACATAAGAGGCTGATAACTATAAGGCAAGAAAGTAGCCTTCATCAACTTCTTCATCTTCTCCCATGAAACAATCTTCGACTTTCCCATTCTCTCCCGTGTAAGTGTAGTTTGTTGCAACCATGCCATAGCTCTTCCCCTCAATCGTGTAGCAACCAACTTAACTCTACGATGCTTGGGTACTTCCTTGAAGTGAAAAATTTCCTCAACATTTGATAACCAATCCAGAAACTCTTCCGCAACCATTCCTCCTTTGAATTCTGGAATCTCTGTTTTCATCCCCGACTCCCATCGATGATCACCTTCTATATCCCGATATTGACTTCGTACTTAGTCTCGATCTCGATAATGAACAGTAACTTTATCACCATCTTCATCATAATCAAATGTACTTCGATATCGATCTCGACCAACAACATCTCTATGAACACGCATATCTTTTCTACTATGTCTTTCAGCATCGCGATATGTCTCATCTCCAAACTCACGTGGAGTTCTTCTCTCTTTATTTCTGTACTCATGGCATTCTCTTCTCATTGAAATTGATTATTCTCTTCTATCTCAACAAGATTGTGGTGACACCCTTCTCGCTTCCGCAACTAATGGCGAAACTCTGTTTTCTCCATGGTTCGAGATTGGTGACCTTCTCCTTTGACTTAGATTCATATCATTCATCAATTTCTCTAATACCTTCATTGAACTTTTCATTAATACGCTGTTCCATTTGTTCAGCTTCTTGTCTTCGATACACATCTTCAACATTTTGAAAACGGTTCGCACGTCTTAGCGGCATTATCGAACCTTCAACAAATCCAAACACACACTTCAACCAGCACAAGTTCTGTAACTCTCGGCCTGCACTTACTCTCGGTCTGTACTTCGCTTGGCTCGGCTTTGATCAAACTTATCAACAAACAATCTCCAATACTTCAACTCGGCTCCCAATAGGTTCGGCTTAGCTATGATTGGCTAAGTCTAGCTTTGATACCAATTTGACGCAGTGGAAATACCAAAAAAAAATGGATGAAATGGTGAAAAGTTGAATCGTTGGATTGAAAATACCCAAGTGCCCAAATCCGTTGATCTCAAAAGATACCGGATTCTAGCTATCTCCAACATGTTGATCGCGCACGATACCGTATTAAAAGATCTACGATTCTTATACGTTGATCTCGCGCACGAGATTTCGTGAATCAGCTTCAAGGCCGTTGATTCGAGCGCACTCGAATAACCGAAAGTAGAGAAAGGAGATAACACTCAACTTCAAATTTTAAAGAGGCACAAAGCACTCAAACAAAAGTTTATTCAAAATCAACCAGCCTTTACAAATGACCCATCACCCCTATTTATAGAGTTTTACAAACACACAACTCAGCCGATCTAACACACGGCCGACCTAACTCACAAGCGACTCAACTGACGCGACCTACGACTTAACCACAACGAGTTAACAAATACAACATAAAGGAAACACAACAAGACATACGACCTATCATGTACATAAGCGACTCAACTACATAACGACATAAGTAAAATACAACACTTATGCGACATAACAGAACCTCCAGGAGCGACTTAGCGAATTATCTTCAGTAGCGACTTAAGTAACTTACGGCATAAGATATTGCAACCTAAAAGATGTGGCCTTGGATGCATGAATGACTTAAGAAAGCAGCATGAGTGAGCTACCAAAGGAATTAGCGACATATTTCTAAGAATGGGAATGACTTAAGCAAGGAGCGACTTAAGTGAATGTGTGACCTAAGGAATCAATGCAGCTCAGGTTGATTGGTTAACTCATTGGGTCGCCTATCATGTAATGCATAGCTCATTAGTTCGCTCGGTGACTTATCATAGGCCACTGGATCATTTATCCCTACATAACTCGCTTCATCCTCCCCTTGTATCTTATTAGGCCGTAACCCGCTAGGTCGCTGGCGATTTAAAACACGCGACCTACGACCTAAAAAATAGTGCGCTGCATCACATATGGTCACGAGGGAGGAGGGATGGAAGGAGGAAGTTAGGGACGAGGCTATAGGTGAGAAGAAAAGAAAAAAATGCGAAGAGCCTGAAAAAAGGGGAAGGAGAACCTGTTTTATATATATGTGAATAACATACGTTTCTGAAAAAATGGTTTGAACACACGGAAGAGAGAGAGAGAGGACAATGAAACGTGCCACAATAAATAGAAAGAAATTGTTATGATAACGTAAAGCACGAGAATTAAGGGAACAATAAAGCAGCGACGGCTTGATTTCCAACCGTTGGAAGAATTTAAATAGACAAAGTTTCAAATACGTACCGTTACAACGAATAGTTAAATCATCTCGTCACGCGTCGGACCTCAAAATACAGAAATAAATATAACATTGAGATCAGCATGACGAGATGATCCAAATGATATATAGATATCAATGGTATGATCATCTGATCAAAAGTAGATGATCGGTACAGAAAATGCTGCAATTTTGCCAGAATTCAGATAAACGGAGCAATAGAAGTCCAAATTTGAAAAAAAGAAAGATTACGTCTCACTCAAAAGAGGATTTATAAATTTGTTGTATAAAAATATTCAATTTTGGAAAATATTTTATTACTATCAATTATTAACTGATTTGAATTTGAATAAAAGTATACAATAAAATTTACTTTCATATTTTCTGATGAAAATTTACCATTTGCTATGTTTAAATAGATGTATTTCAAATATTAAATTTTTATTATAAAATAATATTATTTAAAATTTCTCAAAAATTCAATCAAATACATTATAAAAATTATTAAAATTTACAGGTCATTATGCTCTCCCCCATTTAAAACTTTTCATCCTCGAAAAGGAAGGAGGTAGAAGAATAGAAACAACCAGACAGAAAAAAATAGATTAAAAGAAAATGATAAACAATTAATTTAAAACTATATAAATTTCAATTTAAATTAATTAATATTCAATAAATTTGGCTAAACCCATTTTATTAATCCATAAATAGTCATTCGATTCAAATTTGTTAGTTCAACTGTCAATTCAGATTAAAAAAACATTTAGTTTTAAATTGATTTCCATTCACTTATTTATATGAAGATCAATCACTTACATAAAACACTAATAATTTAATACTAAATCATGTAGTATATAAATAAAAAATATTTTAAGAATTTTATATTGTTTAGAAAGAAAAAAAAAGGTTCAAAATATCCTTTATATAATACTTTGTCAAAATACTTTTATAACTCGATGTCTTAACAGGTTTATCCTTCTTCTTGCAGACTCTGGCCATGCGTTGATCAGGCGCAAAGCTAAAATTCTTCAACTACTTAGTAGACCTGTTTTAACACCCAGTGAAAATACTTGTAATACCTTCAAAACTGATATGGAAAGTACAATCCAAACAAATTATAAGGATCGAATCAAATCGAATCATGGAACGTAGATACACAATGGTTACGCTTGGGTCCCCTAAGAAACATCCGTACCTTTTAAGCATTCACTACCTTGCGAATTTCCCCATGATACAAAAATGTAGACCGCGGATACACAATGGTTATGCCTGGATCCCCCAGGAAACATCTGTACCCTTTAAGCAATCTCTGCCTTGCGGATTACGCTACGACAACAAACCTGCAGACCGTGGACACACAATGGGTATGCCTGGATCCCCCAGGAAACATCCATACCCTTTAAGCAATTACCGCCTTGCGGATTACGCTACTAAAATGACCATAGATCGTAGATACACAATGGTTGCACTTGGATCCCCTAGAAAACATTCGTACCTTTTAAGTAATCACTACCTTGCAAATTACGCTATGCAGTCGAGTTCGTAAGACCATGGGTAACGCCATGGAATTCGATGGACACTAGAGTATCATATTCGGAAAACCCAAATCAAGGAGAGTAATATCGATAGAATGAATCCAAAATGTGGCCACAAAGAGGATATCAAGCAGAAGGCACTTTCCATAACTTTACTTCGAAAATATGTATCATATAGTACCCTTTCAAATTAATTTCAAATATCATACTTATATAAAGTCCATTATATATAAATTCCATTTTCAAATCGAATACTTTCCAAAATCAATAGTATAACAAATCACACTTATATAGACTTCGATTATATAAGATTTCGCTTTCCAAATTTTGTACCTTTCCAAATCAATAGTTTTCGAAACAACTTCATAATTATACAAATTAATTTTATATAAGTTCGATAACTCCCAAATCAAGTATTTAGTAAAACAAGGTTCCCAATTTCAATTCGGTTCAATATCAGTTCAGTTTCAAAATCATATATGATTTCACCAAATTATTTCTTCCAAATTTAATATCTTCAGTTTTCAATGTTCCTAAAATGATAGGTTTAGAAAATAATCCTAGTTTCCAAATCAACGTAATTTAGGTCAAACAAATTCATTTCCAAAATCATCATATAAATATTTTAAATACCAATTTATTTTCGAAACCAAATATTTTATCAAAATCAATTATACCTAAAAATGCTTTTCAAGTTTATAACCATCCCTTTAAAACCTTTAAACTATTTATTTCTATTTGTGAGATCCAATTTACCTTTTGAAAATTATTATTCTATATATATATATATATATATATATATATAGTTTTACAAAAGATGTTACTAAGTTAAAACATTAAACTAAATTTTATTCAAAACATTTCAAAAATAAATTTCATTTTAGTATAATTCAAAATAGTCTTAGTCATTTACTTAGCAAAACAGTTTGAAACCTATTTAAATCATATTACTTCATACTTAAACATACAAAACTAAACTTATATACTTTATCAAATAATTTATAACCTTCGAAATTACTTAGCTTTGAAAAATAAACGTCGATTTGGAATTGTTCGAACATTCAAAATAGTCAGAGAAATCAAATTTTCAATCCAAGAGTTGGAAATCAACAACCAATCAGTAATTAATTCCAATATGTAGGGTCATACAAATCCGAAACTCGAGGACTGAATACCGGGCTCACATCAAATCGTTTCAAATATATATACATATATCTTTCGAATATCAAATCATACGTTGAAATTTGAAATCAAAATTGGTTTCACAAAATCAATTTCATAGCAAAGCTACCAAAGTGGCATCTCCCCCACTCTGAAACTCGAAAATCATTGTCGATGATGCATGCACTCATCACCGAAATTATTCTCCAGTGACATAAGTGAGTTATGGACTTCTATTTTCCTGAAAACTTCTTTGAAATTTCTTCAAAATTATTAGAACTCATTTGAAGTCATTTGAAACATTTCTTATTCGGAAAATACTTTCAAATCATATTATTATATATTTTCAAAATCTTAAAACCAATCTTCAAAACACCAGAATTCAATCTCTCAAATTTCAAATTCAAAACCCTTTAGTTATAAATCATTTTTATATAAATCAATTTCTTATATAATTTTTAAAATTTCAAACAACAAAACAGTTTATATTAAAAATAATTTATATTAAAAATAGTTTTATCAAAATAGTATATATATATTAAATAATTTATAAAGTAAAATATTTATAATTTCTCCAATATCACAAGTCAATTCAAATCAACATGAATTCCAAATTCAAATTTTATTCAATCTAAATTTATCAATTTCAATTCAATTCAGTTTCTCAATAAATCATTTCAAATTATATTGATTTCAAATACAGATCTGAACCACAAAACAAACCATTTGAATTCCAATATTCTTCAAAGCTTTAAATATTCAACATTTCCAAAGCTAAATTTAACTGTTTCATATAGATCTTGATTTAACTTCATTAATATTTAGCCTTGGAATATTCACTTAATAAATTCAATATTATCTATATCCTTAAGTCACAATTTACTATATATTTACTTCAATTTCTTTAAATGTGAAATATTCATTAAATTACTTAAATCAAAAATCAAGTTATAAGATCGTATCTTAAGATTTCAAATTCAATAGTTTCAAATTGACTTAATTAAATAAAATTCTTATTTAAATACAATTTCAATCAATTCAACTTTATCTTCCTTAACTTATACAAATCATTGGAAATCTATTAAAAAATATAATACTGAAACATATTATATATTATTCAAATCAAGCTTTATTAAATTTAAGTTTGTCATTAAATCTACTTTATATTAAAACATATTTATATATAAAAATAATTTCAATATTAAATAAAACCATATATATTTCATTTCAAAACCATAGAAATCATTTCAAAACCATAGAAATCATTTCAATATATTTATGTATAGACTAACGGTGTTTATAATTTTCTATCCTATGGTCGAGTGATACAGATATTTATCATTTCAATCCGCAATTCAAATATATACGGGTATATATCATTTCAACCTGCAATTCCAAATTCAATTCAAATGAAAATCGTTTTGGCTTTATCATTTCAACCCATAACGATTTTCTCTATTCTACAGATCGTTCAGGTATGTGCCATTTCAACCCATAGTGAATTCTATAGTAATAGGGAACTTGCAGAGTGATAACAAATATAATAATAGTATAACAAGCATATATCATATATATAAATAACAGAATATAGTGTCAGGTGTCACAAGTGAACAGATATAGATAACAGCATATATAAAGCAATGTAACTAACTAACTAATAGCAGCATATTTCAATTGTTGTTTCAATTAAAATCAAATTTAATAAATATAAGAACGTTAATCGTGGGTGATCACTCACCTTTCGAGGCTAGAGAATACAGAAGAGGACACAGATACGCACATTGATACGGACACTAGAATTGAATTATGAATCGAAGCAAAGTAATATCGGCACGAATTCAACGATCAAAGCTGATAACAAGAATTGATGAAACAAATCGAACAAGCTTGATGTAAATGAACAAAATATATTTTATTATTTTATAAAATCAATATTATTTTACTTATACGCATATCATATACTTTAAAACAATAAATATGTATTGAAACAAGCACAGTTAAAATCAAGAATACAGTACTCATACATATATATATATATAATTTTAAAATCATAAATTTAACTATGTAAGGACCCGTTGATTTTAGTGAATTTTATTTTTTTAAATAATTGAAATTTTGTGAAATTTTAAATAATAAAATTTTGAAATAAGAATTTAATATTTGGAATCTGTCCAATTAAAAATAGCTAATGGTAAATTTTCAATTAATAATATGAATATTTATTTTATTGTGTAATTCTATTTAAATCTATGTCAGTTAAAATTGATGATAATAAATTTTTTTCCAAACCTGAATATTTTTCTATAAAAAATTGTAAATCATCTTCTGAGCAAGACGTCAAATTTCATTTTTTCAAATTTTGAATGTTATTACCCTTCGATCCTATTTTCGACGAAATAGCAGCATTTCTGGTACCGTTATCGACTTTCGAACGGATGATCGTACCACGGATATCCGTTTACAGTTTTGATCGTCTCGTTGTGCTGATCTCCGCGGTATATTTATTTTTGTGTTTTGAAGTCTGGTACGTCACGGAAACCGTGAAATGTAAATCGTATCGATACCTGTTCGAGTCCATCTGTGTTTAGTGACTATTCAAATTTCCACTAGCTAAAAATCAACGGTCATCGGATTTACTTTTGCCTTGATTACAACGAGTTCCTCATTTCCAACATAAATGCGTTTGCTAGTTCATTTTATTTTTTAAAATGGCATTCGTTTTCTTCTCTTTTCACAGTCTGTTCATTCTCCCCTCTTTCTCCTTCTTTTATTTTGTTTACAGAGAAGAACATTTGAGCCCTCCCTATGCCATCTCCACTTTTCCAGATCTTCCGCCTCGCCATTAAAACCCTCCCACCTACGATCACCTCGTCTCCTCTCCTCCGCCTTTCTCATTCTTCCCCTCTGCCACCGTTTACCACCCTTTTCGTCTTGATCACGTTGCCTATAGCTTCGACTTCGCCCATCCGCCACCTTCGGCCTCGGCCACCTCGCCACCTACCTTGAAACCCCTTCGACCTGCTTGGAGCCCCATCACCGCCTCCCATGCGTTGGTATCTACTGTTTTAGAGATATAGTTGGTTTATATATGTGTACTAAGATATTTAGTTTAATTTATATTTTATACAAATATTAAATTCGATTGGTATATATATATAAAAGCAGTTCCCACGCCATATAAGCCTGCGGCTTCTATGCATGATAAAGTAGGTATACAATGCGTATATATTTATTTAAGGTATGTTAGTTTATATATAAAGGTATATACATGAGTTTGTTAGAGTATATGTATACGCTAAATGTTTTATGCTCTAATTTTTTTGGCTCGTTTGTACTTATACATTTTGAGTTGTTTTGTGTATAGATATACGATACTATATATGTTTGGTTGTACAGATTATATATATGTAGTTTAAACTATCGGTTGGTTTTGTATATATAGATTTCAAAGTATTGACATTTTGTAGTAATATTATATAAGTTATAGTATCATACAGTGAAATATATAGAAGCTTATCGTGTATTGGTTTATAGTAAGTTATAGTTTATATATTTGGATTTGATTTGAAAACGTACATGTGTCAAGTTATATATATATATATATATATATATATGTATATGTATGTATGTATGTATGTATATACCCTGTTTAAATTGATATAAGTTATATAAATAGTTATGTATTATTTTAATATTTTTTTAGCTTAAACATAGATTTCATAGAAATAATAATAATATATATAATTGTTGTTTTTATCAAACTGATTCTAATTGTTTCGTTGATTCCTTATCTATCAGCCTTGTTCATTGAAATCGTGTCTATCGTGCTTTGCTTCGCAATTCATGTTTGGATTCGTAACTCATCTCATTCTCAAACCTCTCTAGCCTCGAAAGGTGAGCAATCACTCACGATTAACGTTCTTTTATTTATTAAATTTGATTTCAATTGAAATGACAATTGAAATATACCACTGTTACTTATTTACATTGTTATATATATGTTATCTGTCTACCTATGATATCTGACACCATTTATCTGTTAATTATATTGATGATATATGCCTGCTATATTATTATCATATTTGTTATCACTCTGCAAGTTCCCAATTAGTATAGAATTCACTATGGGTTGAAATGATACATATTCGGATGAATCTTAGAATAGGAGAAAATAGTTATGGGTTGAAATGATAGACCCAAGCGATCTTCATTTGAATTTCATTTGGGATTGCGGGTTGAAATGATATATACCCGTATTTATATTTTTAAATTGCGGATTAAAATGTTAAATATCTGTATCACTTGACCATAGGATAGAAAATTATATGCAGACACCGTGCTATATATATATAAATATTTTGAAATGATTTCTATGGTTTAGAAATATATATATATATATATATATATATATATATATATATATATATATATATATATGGTTTTACTTGATGTTGAAATTGATTTATAAATAAGTTTTAAATTTAAGTGGATTTAAAATTTATTTGAATTTAATTTAATTAAGAATTGTCTCTAAATATGTCGATTTGAAATTTATTGAATTTGGATATTTGAGAATAAGTTATATAACGTGGTTTTGGTTTAAGATGATTTAAAAGAATATTTCAAGTTAGATAAATTGAATAAGATATTCAGTGATTTGAAATTTGAGTTTATTTAAATGATATTGTATTTTATTAAGAGAATATTTCAAAGCTAAATAATATGAAAGTGAATTTTATATGTATATGAGATTTTCAAATTTAGTTTTGAAATGTGGAATATTCAAAGCTGTGAAATATATTGAAAACAAATGGTTTATTTATGGTTCAAATCAGTACTTGAATTTGATATAATTTTTAATGATTTATTGAGAAACTGATTTGAATTAAAATTGAGGAATTGAGGTGTGATTAAATTTGGATTTTGGAATTCGAGTGATTTGGAATCGATTTATGAAATTTGAGGAAACTATTTTATTATGCAAAGTGTAACAACCCTAGATTTTTGAAAATAATTTAAATTTGACTTTATTTCATTTTGAAATTGTTCTTTTTTATTTGTGAGATTTCATTTCTAAATATTTTTAAAATGATAATAGAATTTTTCCAAAATTTATTTCCTATTTTTAAAGGATAGTTTCTATTTTTCTGCTATTTTCTCCATTTAAATTATATTTCATTAAAATTTATTTATTTATTTTTGTGAATGATTTTTTATTTTATGTTCTTGTCTTTATTTATAAACATTTTTCAAGTACATAAAATTTTCCCAAAAGTTTATTCCATTTATTTTCAAATTTTCTAGACTAGTTTTCATATTCTGTGCTATTTTCTTAATTTAATTATATATAATTAATAATTATTTATTTATATTTTGTTTACTTGGTATATTTTCGTATTTTAACTAAATTTATATATATATATATATATATATATATATATATATATATATTTCAGTTATTTAAATTTATAAAAAGAAAAATTAGAAATGTGAAAGGTTTTGTGATTTTTTGTTTTAAAGGCTTTTTATATTCACACCTTTTCACATTTCAACATAAATTTTCACTCAATTGGCCATATCACTTCATTTCTTCAGCCGCCTACCTCATTTCTCATTCACGTAAACAATATTTCTCATCTCATTTCTGAAAATTTTCAGACATAGCTTGTGAAGAAAAATTGGTAAAGTTTTAATTCTTTTCTATTGTTTCTATGCTTGAATTCATTGATTTTGCACTTGTTCTTCTTCTCTTAGGATCGGCCATGCTCCTCCTTCAACCTTGCTGCCTCTACCACCACTAGAATCCATCACCATCACCTCCTCCTCAGTGGCCACCCCAAGTCGAGCCACCATAGTTGGATAATCCATCACTAAATGCACAAAAACTCCATCTACATACCATAGCCGAGCATATAAATGCTTCCACCACTTCATCACCCCCTTAGCTGCCACCTACCCCACCAACACCTCTAACCGACCTGAAACACCTCTGCCATGTCACCTCTTGACCATAACAGTGATGGCCCTACCCCATGTGCCTTGGTTGAGCCATGTTTTTCTTGAAACCCTTGTGATATAGCTTGTAGTGTTGATTGTTGTGTTGTTTTACATCACCACACATTTGCACCATCTTCAAACCATGTAGGCCGACCCATATCCACTTACAACCAGGTCCAAACCCTTGCCTTAGACATGTATTACACCTATGGCCGAACCTAAAGAGTGTTGGAAGCAAGTGCAAAGAATTTCAGCTTTGATTTATGCTGTTATTTCTAGTATAGTTTATCGTATTTTGGGTTTGAAAGATTATGATTATTAAATTGTTTTGTTTGATTAGGATTCAAGGAAATTGATCTTTGGCTCTCTCACTCGAATCTGTATCGTGCTTTCATGCTTGTGTGGACCTCAGTTGTGTAATCGTTATTGTCATCTCCAGCTAAACCAGTGAGTTATTCTCACCAGATAGTTTATACCTATATAACTAGTAAATCGACAACTTTTGAATCTATAGAATGCATTGCCATATTATATCTGCTATGTTATGATTATATGATGTTCACCCATGCTTATTTACCTGCTATATCATATATTACTGTTATTTATGTTGTTCTGTTATTTATATCAGTTTATCACACTGCAAATTCCCATTAGATTAGAATCACTATGAGTTGAAATGATACATACCCGAACAGACTTTAGAATAAGGGAAAATCGTTAGGGCTGAAATGATAGGCCTGAACAATTTTCAAATTATTTCATTTACTTGGCACTACGGGTTTGAAATGATAAAACCCGGGTTTTCTTTACAAATTACGGGTTGAAATGATATATTACCCATATCGCTTTATCTAGGCTAGAAAATGAAACACAGACCCGTGATTAAAATATCTTTTTCTAAAATTTTTAAAATATTTTAGAAATGTAAATATTACAATATTTTGATTTAAACTTAATTAAAAATGATTTTTGTATAGTATTTTGATTTTTCTGAGAATTTATAAGTGAAATAAGTTAATGATAAAGTGGAAATTTGAAATATAGGTTATTTTGGATATTTTGATTTAATTATAAATGGAATCTAAATTAAATATGAAATATGATAAATTTATGATATTTTGAATCAATATGAAATTTAAATTGATTTTATAATATATTAATGATTTTTTTGAATAAAGTTAAAATGTGAAATGAATGAATATTTAAGTTGAAATTTGAATATATAACTTAAATTGGGATTTATGAGTTTTGTTAAAAGTGAATTTTAAAGTTAAGTAAATAAATGTAATATAAGTTATATTTTGAAATTTAAAATTAAGTGTTAAGTTAAAAATTTAATTATATGAATTGAAATTGAATGTTGGAATTTAGTAAGTGAATTATTATTGAACATTGATTTTTGAATGAAAATTTAACTTTATAAAATCATGAATTTAAGGAAAATTAAATGATGGTTATAAAAGTGAAAATATATGATTTTATAAGTTTGAAATTGTTTAAATAAAAATTTGATGGTTTGTGAAAGTATAGTGAATATTTGGAATTTAATTAACAGCATTTTTAAATGCTATTATTTTCTAAAGTAAAGGATATTACAGCATTTGTAAATGCTGTAGTTAAAATAAATGAACTAAAGGGATGCATTGAATTAAAGGCCATTATAACACATTTTAAGTGCTATAATTGTTGAATTTAACTAAGGTTTTATTTGAATTAGTGTAACCCTATTACAGCATTTTTGAATGCTGTCTTTTGTTAAAATGATTTGTTTTAAAGGTAACTTTCCGTAGCATTTTTTCTAAATGCTGCGAAAGTTGATTTTTCATTGTTTTAATAAATTTAAGAGAATAAATGAATTTTGAAAGATTAAAATTTTGGAAATTTAATAATTCAATTTTTAAATATAATAACTTCATTTTATAATTTAAAAATGAAGTAATTTGTTTGAAATATAAACTATTTCGAAAGTTTAACCAACGAATGTATTTAATTTATAGTTTAATTGATTCTTAAAGGATGGGTGATCCCAAGCATCCTTTAAGTTATTGTGCATTTCTACTACCGTTCGCTTGTATAACGACCCGTAAATTTTTAATAATTTTATTTGTTTTGTTATTTAATTGAAATTTTGTGAAATTTTAAACGATAAAATTTTGAAATATAAATTTGATGTTTGAACTGCGTCTAGTTAAACGTAGCAACTGTTAAATTTTCGTCCAAAAATATGAAAGTTTATTTCGTGCGTAAATTTACTTCAATTTAATCAGTTAAAAAGCGATGAAAATAAAATGTTTTCGAAACCTAAAAATTTTTACATAGAAAAATTCTAAATTTTCTTCTGAGCAAGACGTCATTTTTCATTTTTCCAAATTCAGACTTCTTTAGCTCCGTCGATCTTATTTTTCTTCGTTTTTGCTGCATTTTCCACTAGTTGAAAATTCGAATTTTTGTAATTCAATCATACCACTGGTATATGTATATCATTTTGATCGTCTTGTCGTGCTGATCTCTACAGTATATTCATTTGTGTAGTTTTGGGTGTCTGGCATACGGCGTGTTAATTCCTATGTTAAGCGACTCGAAAAGGCTCACGACTTAAGGAGGTCAACGACTCAACAGACAAGCAACTCAATGAGTCAACGACTTAAGCTATGAGGCGACTTAATGAGTTATTAGACCAACATCCGGTTAACGACTTAAAGGTGGACGACTTACCAACTCAAAGGAACCATAACTTAGCGGGTTAAGAGAATGGGCCGACCTAACAGTTTAAGTGAATGAACGACCCACGACCTACCAAGCTAACGACCTAACCATAGACGCAGGGTAACGACTTAAAGAGCTAGAAGAGTGAGCGACCTAGAAGGATAAAAGGGGGGTTTACGACTTAAAGGCGTTACGACCTAAGACTTAGAGAACAAGTTCAACACCATGCCATAATAAGATGACTCGTCGACGACTTACGACCTAGTTTAAGTCGTACACGACCTAAAACCGCAGAGCCAAGATTTTAGTGCTGCCTCACTTTTAAACCGTGACCTCTTAACTCGCGAACGAGTTAGGACTTGTATCAAGATGAACGAAGAAAAGCTCAGAACCACTTCACTTACCCCACTGCCTGCTGACTCTTGGACCTTGAGTCGAGTGCGACTTACGACTCTACATGAGTCGTGCACGACTCATGACTTGAAAGAAAAATTACTGCCCAGGATCACACCTATAAATACGCAACCACCTCCAACGTTCAAAGGACTTTTGGATCATTCTCTTCGTGACATCAAGGCTCTACTATCTTCAAGACAATCTAAACTCCATCACTTCAAACTCACGCAAGATTTTTTAGACCATACTTCGCATAAAGATTCGACATATCCAATCATGGATTCAAAGAACTCTGTCACGACGAAGTCTTCTCTAGCTACTTGTCTTTTTGAATTGAGTTGGATTGTAATTGAAAGAGATTGTAATAAGTTGTAATCCAGTCAGCAATAAAAAGGATTGAAGTGGACGTAGGCTTGATCATAAGCCGAACCACTATAAAACTGCTGTTGTTTACTGTTTTTTCTGCAGTTTTCTGCTTATACTCTGTTCCCGAATCATCGGGTGGTGCTTTCACAACTACACTTTACACACCGGGGTGTTAGCGTTTAAATTTTAGCGTTAACATTTTTGGTGCTTTCACTGAGAATCGAACTCAGGCGAATTATCATCATTGCTCCACGAAAGTTTATTGAAGTAATCTCTCTGAAGACTAGAAGTTTATCTGAAATCATGGCTCCGGGGAGAAGGAGTAGATCTGTTAGATCTGGAAATATTCAAGAGGGAACCTCCGCTTCCCCAGTACCTAATCAAGCCACTCCACCTGTTGGGGTTACAAAAGCGGAGTTGGATGTTGTAATCTTAGGGCTGAACCAGCAGATAAATGCCCAAAGTGCACAATTGGAGGCTCAGAATGTCCAAAATGCCCTAATTTTGAATAAGTTGAACGATTTGCTTGGGGCAAACCATCAACCAACGGGTAATGAAAGGAACTTTGCTGGCAACGTTCATGATGCTGAAGAAAGGAACGTTCCTGAGAGGGTAGCCACCCCCCTTGAGCAGACACTTCCTGAAGTTGGTGGATCTAAAGCTCGACATGATGAGAGGTATCTTTCTGAAATGGTTCGACAAATCATGAAAGAGAGCATGCAAAGGGATGAAGACGAGAGAGAATGGGGTTTCGCTCCAAGTAAAACCCCGTTTACCGAAAGGATTTTAAAGGCAGAGTTTCCCAGGAAATTTGTACCTCCTACCATCCCAGCCTATCGAAGGACAAGTGACCCTAACCAATTTCTATACAGATACGATTGGCATATGACTGGGGCACGAGCATCGGATGAAATTAAATGCCGATATTTTCCGGTATATTTAGAAGGGGTGGCTTTGCTTTGGTTCACCAAGCTACCGGTTCGATCCATAGACCAATTCTCCAATTTAGCCCGAAAATTTAAAGAACAATTCAGGTTGTATGCGTCAAAGGCAAAAGATATAATGTCACTGTCCAGTATAGAACAATCGCCCGGAGAGCCCATCAAGTCTTTTTAGAACCGTTTTAATATAGCTTTAGCCGAGGTAGACAACGCGGAGCCCCGAATGATCCTCACATACTTAATGCGGGCCATCGACAAGTCAAGTGAATTTGGGATGTGGCTTAAAATGAAGGAACCAAACTCACTCGAAAAGTTTTATAAAAAGGCCGACGAATTCATACGCCTAGAAAATCTCTCGGTGTCAGAAAAAGCAGTGGTGGCCGAAATTAAGAATAACGATGTCTTCTCTAACAAGAGAGGATTTGGGAACCAGAAAAGGGAAAGTGATGAAGGAAAGAAGCAGGGAAACAAGAAGAAACCTCGACGTTTTAATCCTTCAGATTTCACCCCCTTAACTGATACACCAGAAAGAATCTTCTTGGCAACAAAGGATGTTATCAAGTACCCTAAACCACCTGAGATGGGAAGAGGGGCAGTGCAAAATGGGAAATTCTGTCGATTTCACAACCAACCTGGTCACGATACTGATCAATGTCGCCAGTTAAGAAGTGTGATTGAAGAATTGCTAAAATAGAATAAACTTCAACAATATGTGAAGAAAGACAAAATTGACCCAACCTCGTCCGCTCAGGGGCAACCGTGTCCTCCTTACCGACCCGGTTCAAGCAACAGAACTATGAAGCAAGAATCCGAGAAGCTGGTCATTGACTGACACGTGAATCGCAAAATCATGGGATGACATTCATTTACACCCATATTTTACTTAATAGTGTTGCTTAACTTCGTAAAAAGATGATGAATGAATAATTCTTGTGCTGTTAACCACTGTAAATGTGATGTGAATCAGTAATGAGCAATTATAAATCTTGTATTCTTCGATGCCGTTAAAATGCCTGTATCATTTCAATATGCAAATATTACTAAAAATCTCGATTTAGTATTGCAGGTTATCGAAATAAAGCTTGTTCATCCAACACATCACGAAACAAAGCGATTCCTACAAATCATGGAGTAAATGAATGGCAGGTCAAAAATGTTCCGAATTCAAGTATTTCGAAAGAAGTGCAATTTGCAAACGATTGAGGACTCCACCAAAGAGGGCAATTTGCTAACCAACCACGATCGTTTGTGTAAACGAACATCTAGTGGAGCAGCTTGCATCTGCCCCATGGATCCATTCAGCAATAAGGCACATTTCTTTAGCAAAAACAAACGAAAAAAACGTGACATGTACTAAATAATTGTGAGGAATTGCTAAGAAGCGCAGGGTATAAAGACACAAACGCAAACGCTACTCTTCAGAGTCCGATGCTACTCTTCAGAGTCCAACGCTACTCTTCAGAGTCCAAATGCTTCTCTTCGGAGACCCAATGCCACTCTTTAGAGTTCAAACTACTCTTCAAAGTCCAACGCTACTCTTCAGAGTCCAACGCTACTCTTCAGAGTCCAACGCTACTCTTTAGAGTCCAAATGCTTCTCTTCGGAGACCCAATGCCACTCTTTAAAGCTCAAACTACTCTTCAGAGTCCAATGCTACTCTTTAGAGTTCAAACTACTCTTCAGAGTCCAATGCTACTCTTCAGAGTCCAACGCTACTCTTCAGAGTCCAAATGCTTCTCTTCGGAGACCTAATGCCACTCTTTAGAGTTCAAACTACTCTTCAAAGTCCAATGCTACTCTTCAGAGTCCAACGCTACTCTTCAGAGTCCAAATGCTTCTCTTCAGAGCCCAATGCTACTCTTTAGAGTCCAAATCAAAGACCTCGAGCGGGCCTAACCAGAAAAAGAGAGATCTTTCTCAATACAAAGTTGCGGAATGATCGGTCGATACACTCCCATGAATCCGTCCAACCGAGAGAAAGAAACCCCAAACTTCCAGGCAAAAGCCCTACTCAGAGGCACATGTTTCACCGAGATTGAAATAAAACTTCCAAGTGTTGAAACGTGAAGAAGCCCTCATCAAAGGCACACTCTAACTTTCAAAGGGAGAATAATTCACCTATTCTGGAAAATACTCTTCCTTAAAAAAGAAATTAAAGTACCCTTCAGAGGCCTGCTTTACCACATAGAAGAATTCACTTGATAAAATGTGTATTTGCACAAAAGAAAAAGTGGTATCTTCGAAGGTTGAAGCGTAAAAACTTGTATGGAAGGAGTTGTACTTTTTTAACGAAATAATATTCCTCCAAGTATGGAATAATTATTCTCTAGAAAATAAAAGTGCAAGTCCCCAATGTAAAATATTGCAATAGGCTTATGGTACAGGGGCAACATGGTATAACTACATTAGTGAAATTACGCTCAAAACAATATACCACAAGCTCACTGCAATATCATATAAATAAACTTGTACAAAAATGAATAATAAATGCATTCTCAAATTCAAACAAGAGTTTGTACAAATAAAGGATCATTTTATTCAATTGTATTACAGATACAAGTTTCAAAATAAAGAAAGTAGGGTCCAGTACCCACACAATCCCCGACTAGTACATCCAAAAAACGAAAAAAGCTAAAAACTGGAATCTTCATTTACCCCACTGCCTGCTGACTCTTGGACCTTGAGTCGAGTGCGACTTACGACTCTACATGAGTCGTGCACGACTCATGACTTGAAAGAAAAATTACTGCCTAGGATCACACCTATAAATATGCAACCACCTCCAACGTTCAAAGGACTTTTGGATCATTCTCTTCGTGACATCAAGGCTCTACTATCTTCAAGACAATCTAAACTCCATCACTTCAAACTCACGCAAGATTTTTGAGACCATACTTCGCATAAAGATTCGACATATCCAATCATGGATTCAAAGAACTCTGTCACGACGAAGTCTTCTCTAGCTACTTGTCTTTTTGAATTGAGTTGGATTGTAATTGAAAGAGATTGTAATAAGTTGTAATCCAGTCAGCAATAAAAAGGATTGAAGTGGACGTAGGCTTGATCATAAGCCGAACCACTATAAAACTGCTGTTGTTTACTATTTTTTCTGCAGTTTTCTGCTTATACTCTGTTCCCGAATCATTGGGTGGTGCTTTCACAACTACACTTTACACACCGGGGTGTTAGCGTTCAAATTTTAGCGTTAACACGGCGATGCCAACGAAACTGAAAACCACATCGATATCCGTTTTAACTTTTTCCTCTGCCTATATAGATTTCCTAACGGTCGAGTTCAAAAAAATGGTCATTTATCTTTTATAATTTCCACTGAATTATCGTGCCCGGCCTTTCCTATTTCCTTGTATACAAATAGACGGTTTCAATTTTTATATTTCTGGAATTCAACGCTGACCTTTATCATTCCTACAACCTATTCAATTTGTGTGGGTCTGTTTTCCTCTTCTAATCTCCCACCTGTTTACACTCATCCTTGCTCATTTTTTTTCTTTTCTCTATAGCTGTCTCTCTTTCAGAAGAAAGAAAAAATGAAAGCGGAATGACTAATTTGAAACAAAGTATGTGTTGTCTTCCCATTACTGTAGCATGCATGCCTTGTTCTTCACGTGAAGTATTTCATGTCTGTTGAAATGCCAAGCATCCTTCTTTTCCGCCGTCAACAGAGATCGCCACCTTTCCCAAGCCACCTACCACCGCGCTCATCACTGAACTCGACTACCATCAGGCGCCTAAGTAATCAGCCCTCTGCTTGAGCTCCTCCATGCGTAAGAGCCAGCCTTCCCTATGAACCGCTCCTGCCACGAGATTCCACCACCCAACCTACCGCCGTGCCCAGATCTCGGTTCCACCCCGCACGCAACCGAGGCCACAACCTCGCTTCACCGCCACAACCCACTACTCCTCACCCATGCATTGCGGATCCCTACATCTCTCTCTCCGTCTCCCACCCCATCACCGACCGCACCCTCCTCTAAATGTCTCTCTCTCCACCACGCTCGGCAAGTCATCCATAACCTACGTGACCCACCATTCCTCTGTAGAACAGCGGCAGCAACGTCGGCCAAGCCTGTAACAACCTGCATATTTTACGATTTGATATTTAAATATTTTATCATTAGTCGGATTTTAGTCCGAAAAGTTACTTATTGCATACGGTCGAATTAGGAATCGGAACCACTTCCATTGGGTCCAAAACACCATTTGCGATCTTTTTGAGTATAAACTTTGATGTGTTTGGAGTTAGTGGAATATTGCCACTTTTTCAATTTGGACTTTGTGTTTGGTTTAGCCCATTAGCCTAAGCTAATAATTCTAACTCAACCCCCTTCTCTTCATAACTTTACTTTCATTTCCTAACACTCAAGCTTCACCAAAAATGGAGGAAGGAATGAGAAATTAAAACTCCAAGCTCAAGATCATTTGCAAATCCAACATACAACTCCAAATTCAAAGAGAAGTCATTGATTCAAGCTTCTTGGGTTGATTCTCCTTTGCTTTCAAGCTTCTCTTTCATTGATTTTGTAAAAAGGTGAGATCTTTATCTCACATCTTTGTCTATAACTATCATTGATTGTTGGGCATGAATTCCTAAAACTTTTACATATGCACTTGTCATTGATTTGGATTGAATTGGTGAAAATCCCAATTTTTAGTGTTTTGAGTCCAAATCATTAAAAATCCAATCTTTGATGTTTAAACACGTTTTTGGTGATGCACCGAGGAGCCAATACAACCGGGTAGCCTATGGGCATAATCCCCTAGCGTTCATGCTCGATCGGTTGCAAATTGGGCGAGTTTTGAGCTCCAAAATCCTTAGGTCGCTCCGCCTGCATATGAAGAACTCTCGGCCTGCATTTAGGTCGTTTCCCCCCTAGGTCATTAGGTCGCTCGACCCTAGGTCGTAGGTCGCGTACCCCTTAGGCCGTAGCTCCCTAGGTCGTTCGGCCTGCACACGAACCTCTCAGCCTTCTTCACTTCCTTAGGTCGCTCGGCTTGTCAGTCGTTAGGTCACGACCATGCTAGGTCGCCCCCCTTTAGGTCGCTCGGCCTGCTTGCATTGTTTGGTCGCGAACACCTTAGGTCGCGTTGCCTTGGCCTCATCTCCTTAGGTCATCTCCTAATTGGTTCGCTCGGCCTTGTCTCCTTTAGGTCGGCCTGCACTTAGGTCATTCCTTTTTCCCTCCCCCATAGGTCGTTAGGTCGCGGTACGTTAGGTCGCTCGGCCTTGTATGCCGATAGGTCGTTCGGCTACCTTCTCATTTAGGTCGCACGTCTCTCGGCCTATCCCACCCACTAAGTCGCTCGTGCTTAGGTCGCGCCTAGGATAGGTCGTTGCACCATTTTCTCGGCCTTCTGCAGTTAGGTCGCACCATGGCTTAGCTCGACCATGTTAGGTCGCTCACCTCGTTAAGTCGTTCACCCACTTAGGCCGTGCCCTATTAGGTCGCTCCAAATTTCCTGTGTTGAACTATGTCACGTCGCAGGCGTATTTACACTTGGATGGCTTTGGAATTGATTTCTTTGGATTCTATTCACGTCTTCGAATGTGAATTTTTGTGATTGATCGTTTCTACGATCATTTTTGTGATTCGTCGTTTTAAAAATATACCAATTTCACTCGTGCGAAAAATCTAATTAAACGGCTTCGTAAAACAAGTGGTAAGAAACGCTTGCGTTTACTTTGTCGGTTAATTCTTGGACTTGTTCAATTGAATCTCTTGTGACGATTTTTGAGTGAAGATCTACAATTTGTTCGTAAATATTTAAGTTAAGCTAGTGGTTATGGGACATGAAGCTAAGCTTTTATATCTACTAGCTTATTGTAATTGAATCTTCTTGATGATCGATGATGATCATTTTTGTGATTATGACTAGCGACATGCTATGTTTCTTTGTCCACGTAGGAGACAGTACCTCGTTTTATTGAGTTTCATCTCATTTTATTTATAGGCTAACGACCTATTTATTTCCTGGGGTTTCGACCCAATTTTTTTTGTGGGCTAGCATCCCACGTTTTGATGGTGTTCGGATCTTCGGGCGTACCATTATGCTACGTTGTTGTTCCGAACTATTCGAGTTTCTGGTTCCTCGGGCGTAACGTTGTACTACGTCGTTGCAGCGGCTCTATGGTTAGCGACCACGGGATAGCGTCGCGTTTGTGATACACGTGTTGGTGGTTTTTCAGGCTTCCGTTTTGTGATAGGCCTTTCCCCCTTTTTGTGATTTCTGGATTTCCATTAATGATTTCTAGAATTTGTGTTTCATAAATTTTCGTGATTTTCGTTGATATGTGTTGTCAATATTCGTGCATTGGTGAATTTTTGTGTCATTAAATTTTTGTGAATGAAGATATTGAGTATGACATTCCTTTTGATCTTTGAGAAGATTCTGGTGATATTGATTAATCTCTCGTTGATTTTCAATTTCATACTTATCACAGTATGGCTTTATGGTTATCATATGTTATGTCATATCTCTTATTCTATATCATTTTATCTGATGTTTATAGCTAGACTGACCCGTTTATTATTTTCTTATAAATAATACTCGGCTCAAACCGAGATGTTACAGGTGCTTCTGCTTGACTTCACTTTTGGGATTATCATCCTGACTTTTGGCTAACTGCTTAGATTAGTAGTTTTTGTTGTATACCTTTGAGATATAGACTTCTAGATGTATACATATTCTTTTGTCTAGCACTTGTAACCATTCTTTTGTGATATTGTTGATCTTGTTTGACCACTACTATGATGTGCACTTTCATGTGTCATATTCATATCTTTTTCCGCCTTTGTGATATGGATGTCTGTGACTGATTTGTGTTATGTTTATTTCTTTGTTTGTTGCCGAAGAATATATATAGCCACTGTGTAGTATCCTTGAGTTTGTATCGGCATGTCGGACTTCCATGTATTATCTGACATATTGGTGCTCGCACAAAGCAATTACATGGATGGTCGCTCCTCAATAGCCTTATTCTCCATGCTAGTTGACAGCATTAGCCCGTAATATCCTTGGCTAGCATGGGTATAGAGGTGGGGAGTCACAGCTTGGTAATCAGAGCCAAACTTCGGAACAATGTAGAATAACCTAGCAAGGATCATCGTCCTAAGTCCATCTTAGGAATTGTTCTTTAGGATTTAATTCGAGTCTTCGTACCGATTCATCCTATTTTCTCTATGATTCCTTGTTTATCTATCAAGATTGCTTGGTATTCATTTGGTGAATAACCTTTTTCTTCTTCCTTCCTTGTTCTTACGAAAGAGAAATGGTTAGCCCTGGCCGTCCCAGCGCCAGTCAATCTCGTGCTACTCCCAAAGATGGAGTATTTATGTCTGCCCAACAGCTTCTTGATCTAATGAGGAATGGTCAAGCAGCCGGATCTAATCTGAAGTCTGCTCACCCTAGGTCTGGATTTGCATGTTTGTGCAGCGATTATACCAATTTGGGTGGAAAGCCATTCAAAGGTTCTGAAACTATTATTGAGGTGCAGGCTTGGCTTAGATCCTGCGATCGAATCTTTTCTCGCAAGAATCTTATTGATCTTCACCGTGTTCAGGTGGCCTCTAGTATGCTCCATGAAAGAGCATTGGATTAGTATGAAATTCTTATTTCTGAAATAGTTGAAGCAGATCTTTCTTGGGAGAAATTCCGAGAACAATTCGAGTTAAAATTTGTACCAGAAGCTGAGAAGGTGACATTAGCTCGTCGCTCCATAGACCTTGTTCAAGGTGAATCCTCCGTGGCAGACTATGTCGCGTCTTTTGAATCTCTTTCTAAATACGGGGTTGAATACATTAATACCCCATTGAAGAAAAATCAAAGATTCTTCTATGGCTTGAATAAAAATCTCAAGAAGCCATTACTTCTAAAGCTAGAAGTTTCTTTTGATCAACTTGTTGATATCGCTATTCGACTTGAAGAGGCAGATAAAGAGAGTGATGCTGATGTTGTTGGTGCCAAACAAAAATTCAACAACAACAAGAAAAGGCCTATTAAGTTCAAAGGGTCTTATCCCAATAAGAAAGGGAAGCAAGCAATTTCGGTAGCAAAGGCTTCTGCCTATGGTAGTGGGCAATGCTACAATTGTGGTTCTAAAGACCATTATGTCAATAGATGTCCAAAACCTCTCTTTTGTCGCTATTGCAAAAGTTCGGATCATTATTTATCTTCTTGTCCCAAACTTCAAAATAGGAAGGAAGGGAAAGCTTAATGTTGCTTAAGCCCATGGCAACACATCTCGTGGTAAAGGCATTTCTCATTTTATCCTTGATGGCATTATTTTATTTCGTGATCATCCTATTCGAGTTCTTTTTGATACGGGTGCGTCCCATTCTTTTATATCAAAAGAACTTGTTAGTACTTTTACTTTAAGTGTTGTCACTTTAATGACTTCTTTGAGAATTGCGAATCTGGTTTGTGGATCCGCACCAATCAGTTTATTGTGTAAATATGTCGAGTTTATTTTGTGTGATTTTTCTTTCCGAGCCGATTTGCATGTTATGCATTACTTAGGCTTTGGAATGATCTTGGGAATGGATTGGCTTAACCGCTGTGAAGCCCAAATCGGATGTCCTGAGCGGACTATTTATCTTCGGCATCCTCAATCTGTTAAGTAGATTTCTATTGATCTTAAAGATTCGGATTCCAGCTTGGTTGCATCTTTATATTCTTTAAACCCTCATGATGACGATAATGATGACGAGGAAGATATTATTTCTCTTATTCACGTTATTCGTGAATTTTCCGACATATTTGAGCCTGTTTTAGGATTACCACCTAAGCAAGCAATTGAGTTCAGAATTAATCTCATCCCTAGAGCTCAACCTATCACTCGTCCTCCTTATCGTATGTCCAATAAAGAAAATAAGGAAATGCGCAAACAATTATCCGAATTGGAGATGAAGCAATTTATTCGCTCTAGTTCCTCTCCTTGGGGAGCGTTGGCTATTTTTGTGAAGAAATCTGATGGTACACTTAAGCTTTGCGTTGACTACCACAAGCTTAATGATCTAACTATCAAGGATAAATATCCTTTACCTCGGATTGATGATCTATTCGATCAACTTAGTGGTGCTCGAGTCTTTTCACAATTAGACTTAGCTACCGGTTTTCATCAGCTTCGTATTGCAGAGGATAACATTCCTTTGACATCTTTCCATACTCGTTATGGATCTTATGAATGGCTTGTAATGCCATTTGGTTTAATGAATGCTCCGGCTTATTTTGTTGACCTTATGAATAGAGTTTTCAAAGACTTCCTCGATCGGTTTGTTCTCATCTTTATCTACGATATTCTTGGGTATTCTAAAGCCGAGGAGGAACATGAAAAGCATCTTCGGATTGTGTTGGAAACTCTTAGGAGCAATCAATTGAAAGCAAAATTTTCTAAATGCCACTTTTGGAAATCTCGTGTTAAGTTTCTCGGTCATATTATTTCCGAATCCGGAATTTCCATGGATCCTTCAAAGATTAAAGCGATTCAAAATTGAAAGAGATCGGAGAGTGTGACGGAAATTCGTAGTTTTCTCGGTTTGGTGGGCTATTACCGTCGTTTTATAAAGGACTTTTCCAAAATTTCCGTGCCTTTTACTAGCTTGACAAAGAATGGAGTTAAGTACATTTGGTCGGACAAATGTGAAGCTTCTTTTCAGAAATTAAAAAACTCCTTTCCGATGCTCCTATTCTTGTTATTCCCGAGGGGAATCAAGATTTTATTGTTTATATCGATGCTAGTCGCGCTGGTTTGGGTGTCATTCTTATGCATAGGGAACGTGTTATTGCTTATGCTTCTAGGCAATTGAAGCCTGCTGAGACTAGATATGCTACTCATTATTTAGAACTCGCAGCTATTGTTTTCACCCTTCGTATTTGGCATCATTTTCTTTCTGGAGAGAAGTTTATTCTCTATACCGATCATAAATCTTTGAAGTATCTATTTTCCCAAAAGGAACTTAATTTGCTTCAACAACGTTGGCTCGAATTCCTTGCAGCTTATGATCTTGGTATTCTTTATACTCTCGGAAAGGGAAATCATATTGCCGATGCACTTAGTCGTAAGCAACAAGCGGTTGTTTCTATGATGATATCCGAATGGAATGATCTCGAGATTTTATCTACTTGTGAGATTCGAGATCACATTTCCGATTTGTGTTCATCTCTTACTTTATGTAGTCTTGAGGCTCATCCTTCTCTTTTAGACCTCATTCTTGAAGCTCAAAAGCTAGATCCCGAATTGGCTCTTCTTGGCCAAAATTTTAGGGACAAAATTGATATTGAAAGTTTGAAAGACTTTGATATTTATTCTCGTGGCATTATTCGAAAATTTGGTAGACTTATCATGCCAAATATTAGTGAACTTCGTAAAGATATTTTAGAAGATTCACATCATTCTAAATTTACTATTCATCCTGGTAGTAGTAAAATGTACGCGGATATGAAGCGACTTTATTACTCGGAGGGAATGAAATCTGATATTGCTAACTTCGTTAAGTGTTGCATGACTTGCCAACTCATTGAGGCCGAACATCAAAGGCCGGTTGGGTTATTATAACCTTTAGAAATTCCAATTTGGAAGTGGGATCAAATTTCCATGGATTTTATAGACGGCTTTCCCCGCTCTCATTTGGGTCTTGATAGCTTATGGATGATAGTTGATAGACTTACTAAATCCGCCCATTTTATTCCCGTTCGGTCCAATCGAACCGTTCCACTCTTAGCCAAACTCTTTATCAATGAAATTGTTAAATTGCATGGAGTTCCTACTTCTATTGTTAGTGATCGTGATCCATTGTTTACTAGTGGATTTTGGAAGAGTCTTCAAAAAGCTTTGGGAATGAAGCTTAATTTTAGCACTGCTTATCATCCTCAGTCCGATGGACAAACTGAGCGTGTGAATCAAACCCTTGAAGATCTTCTTCGTGCATGTGTTCTTGATTTTGGTGGAAGTTGGGAAGATCATATTTCTCTTGTTGAGTTTTCCTATAATAATAGCTTCCAATCTAGTATTGGTATGGCACCTTTCGAGGCACTCTATGGAAGGCCATGCCGATCTCCTTCTTGTTGGCTTGAGGCCGGTGAGAAGCTTGTTTTAGGTCCAGATTTTATTCGTGATTCCACAGAAAAGATTGATCTAATTCGTCATAGGATGAAAGAAGCCCAGAGCAGACAAAAATCCTATGCCGATAACCGGAGAAGGAAATAAGAATTTTCTATGGGAGATGTTATGTTTGTTCGTGTTTCACCTATGAAGGATGTTGTACGTTTCAGTCAATCGGGAAAGTTAGCGCCTCGATATATTAGGCCATTTCCTATCACCGAATGTATTGGTTCCGTGGCTTATCGCCTTTTATTACCGGCTCAATTTTATGCTATTCACGACGTGTTTTTCATTTCTCAATTACGGAAGTGCCTTCGAGATTCTGATTCTATTCTTGAGCCCAGTGTTGTGGAAGAAATTGAAGTTTCACCTGATTTAACTTACGAGCAACATATTATTCGTATTATTTCTTCGAAGGTCAAGCGCCTTCGAAATAAAGATGTTCCACTTGTTAAAGTTCAATGGTCCTCAAATCCTAAGGATTGCTCTTGGGAATCTAGAGAATTCATCGAGCGAACACATCCAGACTTACTTTCTTGTGCTCTTTGAGGTGAACTTCTTGTTTCAAACTTCTTCTGTGTTGAATATGCTTTTATGGTTGTTACTATATATTTTCATCTTAATTATTGCGAGAACGCAATTTCTTTAAGGAGGGGAGTCTGTAACAACCCGCATATTTTACGATTTGATATTTAAATATTTTATCGTTAGTCGAATTTTAGTCCGGAAAGTTACGTTTTGCATATGGTCGATTTAGGACTCGGAACCACTTCCATTGGGTCCAAAACACCGTTTGTGATCTTTTTGAGTATAAACTTTGATGTGTTTGGAGTTAGTGAAATTTTGCCACTTTTTCACTTTGGACTTTGGGTTTGGTTTAGCCCATTAGCCTAAGCTATTAATTCTAACTCAACCCACTTCTCTTCATAACTTTACTTTCATTTCCTAACACTCAAGCTTCATCAAAAATGGAGGAAGGAATGGGAAATTAAAACTCCAAGCTCAAGATCATTTGCAAATCCAACATCCAACTCCAAATTCAAAGAGAAGTCATTGATTCAAGCTTCTTGGGTTGATTCTCCTTTGCTTTCAAGCTTCTCTTTCATTGATTTTGTAAAAAGGTAAGATCTTTATCTCACATTTTTGTCTATAACTATCATTGATTGTTGGGTATGAATTCCTAACACTTGTACATATGCATTTGTCATTGATTTGGATGGAATTGGTGAAAATCCCAATTTTTAGTGTTTTGGGTTCAAATCTTCAAAAATCCAATCTTTGATGTTTAAACACGTTTTTGGTGATGCACCGAGGAGCCAATACGACCGGGTAGCCTATGGGCATAATCCCCTAGCGTCCGTGCTCGATCGGTTGCAAATTGGGCGAGTATTGAGCTCCAAAACCCTTAGGTTGCTAAGCCTGCATATGAAGAACTCTCGGCCTGCATTTAGATCATTTTCCCCTAGGTCGTTAGGTCGCTCGGCCCTAGGTTGTAGGTCGCGTACCCCTTAGGCCGTAGCTCCCTAAGTCGTTCGGCCTGCACACGA
The DNA here is from genome assembly GCA_030765085.1 of Allium cepa. Taxonomy (NCBI): domain Eukaryota; kingdom Viridiplantae; phylum Streptophyta; class Magnoliopsida; order Asparagales; family Amaryllidaceae; genus Allium; species Allium cepa. Next base: position 35,782,921 of record CM060929.1, read on the forward strand.
ACCTCTCAGCCTTCTTCACTTCCTTAGGTCTCTCGGCTTGTCAGTCATTAGGTCGCGACCATGCTAAGTCATCCCCCTTTAGGTTGTTCGACATGCTTGCATTGTTTGGTCGCGAACTCCTTAGGTCGCGCTGTCTTGGCCTCATCTCCTTTGGCCATCACCTAATTGGGTCGCTCCGCCTTGTCTCCTTTAGGTCGGCCTGTAGTTAGGTCGTTCCTTTTTCCCTCCCCCATAGGTCGTTAGGTCACGGTACGTTAGGTCGCTCGGCCTTGTATGCCGATAGGTCGTTCGGCTACCTTCTCATTTAGGTCACGCGCCTCTCGGCCTATCCCACCCACTAAGTCGCTCGTGCTTAGGTCGCGCCTAGGATAGGTCGTTGCACCATTTTCTCGGCCTTCTGCAGTTAGGTCGCACCATGGCTTAGCTCGACTGTGTTAGGTCACTCACCTCGTTAGGTCGTTCACCTACTTAGGCCATGCCATGTTAGGTCGCGCCAAATTTCCTGTGTTGAACTATGTTATAACGCAGGCGTATTTACACGTCGATGGCTTTGGAACTGATTTCTTTGGATTCTATTCGCGTCTTTGAATCTGAGTTTTTGTGATTGATCGTTTCTACGATCATTTTTGCGATTCGTCATTTTAAAAATATACCAATTTCACTCATGTGAGAAATCTAATTAAACGGCCTCGTAAGACAAGTGGTATGAAACACTTACGTTTACTTCGTCGGTTAATTCTTGGACTTGTTCGATTGAATCTCTTGTGACGATTTTTGAGTGAAGATCTACAATTTGTTCGTAAATATTTAAATTAAGCTAGTGGTTATGGAACATGAAGCTAAGCTTTTATATCTACTAGCTTATTTTAATTGACACTTCTTGATGATCGATGATGATCATTTTTGTGATTATGACTAGCGGTATGCTATGTTTCTTTGTCCACGTAGGGGACAGTACCTCGTTTTATTGAATTTTGTCTCATTTTATTTATAGGCTAACGATCTATTTATTTCTTGGGGTTTCGACCCAATTTTATTTGTGGGCTAGCGACCCACGTTTTTATGGTGTTCGGATCTTCGGGCGTACCGTTGTACTACATTATTGTTCCGAACTATTTGAATTTTTGGTTCCTCGGGCGTACCGTTGTACTTTCGTTGCACCGGCTCTATAGTTAGCGACCATGGGATAGCGTCCCGTTTGTGATACATGTGTTGGTGAGTTTTCAGGCTCCCGTTTTGTGATAGGCCTTTCCCCCTTTTTGTGATTTCTGGATTTCCATTGATGATTTCTAGAATTTGTGTTTCATAAATTTTCGTGATTTTCATTGATATGTGTTGTCAATATTCGTGCATTGGTGAATTTTTGTGTCATTAACTTTTTGTGAATGAAGATAGTGAGTATGCCATTCCTTTTGATCTTTGAGAAGATCCTCGTGATATTGATTAATCTCTTGTTGATTTTTTCAATTTCATACTTATCACAGTATGGCTTTATGGTTATAATATGTTATGTCATATCTCTTATTCTATATCATTTTATCTGATATTTATAGCAAGACTCACCCGTTTATTATTTTCTTAAGTAATACTCGGGACAAACCGAGATGTTACAGGTGCTTCTGCTTGACTTCACTTCTGGGATTATCATCCTGACTTTTGGCTAACTGTTTAGATTAGTAGTTTTTGTTGTATACCTTTGAGATATAGACTCCTAGATGTATACATATTCTTTTGTCTAGCACTTGTAACCATTCTTTTGTGATATTGCAGATCATGTTTGACTACTACTCTGATGTACACTTTCATGTGTTATATTCATATCTTTTTCCGCCTTTTTGTGATATGGATATCTATGACTAATTTGTGTTATGTTTATTTCTATGTTTGTTTTCGAAGAATATATATAGCCACTGTATAGTAGCCTTGAGTTTGTATCGGCATGTCGGACTTGTATTATCTGACATATTGGTGCTCGCACAAAGCAATTACACGGATGGTCGCTCCTCAACAACCTTATTCTCCGTGCTAGTTGACGGAATTACCCCGTAATATTCTTGGCTAGCGTGGGTATAGAGGTGGGGCATCACAGAGCCCTACCGATCCGTCCTCCCTTCTCTCTAGCAATTCCGCTCACCCCCTCGCGTGCATCCCGTTCACGTGCATATTTAGGCAAGTTTATGTATTGATTATTAGATTTTACTTTTTCGTTCCTAGATCTAGGTTGTCTGTTGCTAATAGTTTATACATAACATGTAGGCTCATATATACATTGCTAGTGCATGTACATGTTAGTGATGCAAGTTTGATATAATAATATATAAGGTATGTATAGTAGGTATGTATGTAAGCTGGGTTTTTTAAGTATGGTATATGTATAGGATTTATATAATATGTTGTTTTAAATTGCAGTTCTATATATATGTATATAGGCATGTAATATATAAAAAGATAAAATTACATTGTATATCGTTAAGTTTAGGTCATGTGTTTTGTGACGACCGCCCATGATTCCTGCACCCAACAAGGAAATAGTTCGCAGTAAAGTGTGCCAGGCCGCCATGGACGATCATCAAGGTAAGGTAAACACAGAATAGTCTATCGTATTACTCACAGCGCATGGATAAAATACAATTGGAAAGTATACATAGTGAAGCTCCATAGAATAGAATCTCATCATATAAACTCATAATAGTTTGGTACAACAATCTGAATAGTCAATACATCAAGCCTCACTACATAACACTCAGAGAATCATACAAACAGCGGAACATCCAGTACATATAGTAAGAAAACAATATGCAAAAGCCTCCAGCTCGTCTTCGTCATCAACAACGTTAGTCACTAAGAACAGCACCTGTCACCTGCTACCTAGTCTGCCCATCCCAAAATGGATGAACAACCCAAGGTAATAAGAGTTGAACATAAAACCTTGAGTCAGACAAAAGTCTTAGTGAACGGTAAATCAACTATCAAACATACCAAAAGAGCATAAAGGGTAAAAAGGAATAGGAACCCAACCATCCCACTCCACCTCTTTCTACAGTGATAGCCCCCAGACCCACTAAGCATAAATAAACATAGCAACGAAGACATTTAGAGTAAAACAATTATCACTCGAGTCAAGGTCGATGTTTTCCATGCACAAACCCCCAAGGCCTAAACCAAGATCAGATAAGCACCCTCAAAACATCGCTCTTGAGACCGAATGATGATACAACCAAACATCCACGACTCTGGCTATCACTGTTATCATTGCTTCGGTATCACCGTTAATTGAATGAGCGGCTCATTCTTTCATTCGTCCGTCAAGGGCTAATGGTAAACCCGGTTCTAGACAGAACTCCGCACGTCGTCGCATCCCGTGCCTAGGACTATCGAATCTGCCCAGAGTACTTAGCATGTTGTCGCTGCCCGTGCCTGGGATTATCGAATCTGCCCAGCGTACTCGTGCTTTGAGCCTGCTAGAACCTTCAATAACGATGAGATCTCAGCCTTCTAGTCATCCTCCACGATGACTATTCTCATACTAGCTCAAGCGCCTCTCGAGCTATCCATTATCAACAAACTCGAACCATATCACCGAGTTATCAACATGCTTGGGATGATACCGTCTGGATAAAACCAAGGCTATCTCACATCATGCTTTGCTTTATCGCATCATAGCAAAGTCCCACCTCAACACCATGCTTTGCCTCAACACATCATAGCAAAGTCCCATCTCAACATCATCATCAAATCTATCCATATGAGCTTTATCATCCGCTTCATATGCCACAAGCAGCTTTCCTTATTCAAGAGACTTTCCACTTAGCTTTTGAATCATCTTCGACCAACTTGTCCAAATCAAATCATCAAACAACTAACTCATAACAATCAATCAAATCAATCATTAATCCAAGAAATCAATCATTCAAACAAGATCTAAATAAACAGTTATAACAATAAATGGAAATTTCGTAAATAAAGGGTTCAAATATAAGAAGCATGAATTCTAAGTAATATCTTGATGAATGAACTAGCATAGGTTAACATGTAGTAAAGTGGATATCAAAACTTTATGAACAATGGATCTACATGCAGACTTAAGGAAAATGCATGAAATCACTATCTTTAATACACAAACATGCCACCAATCCAATATACTCCTTTGGGTCCGTGTGAGAGATAACCACCACTCACCGAGTCACCTAAACACTTCAAAAGCAACTAACTTCGGATCTAGACAGCAAAGGATCTGGCTTGATCTGACAAGATTTCCCTTCAAACGATGAAATCTCTCCTCAATGGATGATGATCTTTAACTTAAGCTCTTGGATCTTCGATTTGATCTTCAATCTGGATGGATGGAAGCACAAGATTAGAGTGAAGAAAAGAAGTGAAGAAGTGTTGTAGTCGAGTTCTCAAAATAGCAGCACTTCGTCGCTTCAAAAATCTAGATCCCAAAAAGTGAACCAAAGCCGTGTATTTATAAGCCAGATTATTAAGTCGTTCGGCCTCCTTAAGTTGTCCCGACTTAACCCTTGCCGACCTAAGGACCTACGACTTATCACTCCATGGCTCAACGACTTACAAATGTAGCCGACCTAACTACCTAACACACACGAACATATACGCGACTTAACTACCTTGCCGACCTAACATTTAAGTCACTCGTACGACCTAACATAAGTCGGTCACGACTTAAAATAATGCGAACCTAACCATCCTAATGGGTTAACACTTCTACTCTTCCTACGACTTAGCGACTTAGCAAACCCTACGACCCAACGACTTAAGACTCCCACTACCTATCTCAACACAGCGCTAATCTCTAGGTCACTAACTTGTTAACTCGTTAACTCGTTAACTTGTTAACTACTAAGCCGTTACCCTTAGGTCGTTCCATCCTATAAGTCAGTCCAACACTTAGGTCGTTAACTCCTATAAGTCGCTCAATCCACTAACTTGCTAACCACCTTAAGCCATTAACTCCTATGAGTCAGTCACTACCATTAGTCGCTCCAACTCCTTAAGTCGTACAACCCACTTTTCTTCTACCCGACTCATCTTTACGACTTAAATTCTGAACGACTTAACAACACTAACATCCTAATAACAACAATTCTACGATCCTTCGATCCGAAAAATACGGGTCGTTACATTCTCTCCCCCTTAGGAATTTCGCCCTCGAAATTCCAAACAAACAAAGAGCAATCAAAACTATTCTGCATGCCTACCATCCATAGCAATCAACAAACCATGCATCCAATTACTAGCCTAGCATACAAAATTCTAAGACTAGAACAAGTTACAAATTCATGAGATGTCACGACACCTTAGGGCCATACCTCGAAGAGTTCAGGATGAGTTGCCTTCATCCCCTCTTCCTCCTCCCATGTACAGTCGTTAACATCATCACTCCATTGTACCTTGAGAAACTTGACTACCTTCCTCCTAAGCTGTTTCGTGTCAGTTTCCACAACACGAAGCGGCTTACGAGGTCTTCTAACAACTGGATCAACTTCCAAATCTTCATAGCTATCAGCAGAAACCACTGTACTTGGGTCGTGCACATACCTCCGTAGATACGATACGTGAAAAACATTGTGCACACCCGACATCTTTTCTGGTAATTCCAACTTATAAGCGAGCTTTCCAATTCGCTCAACAATCGGGAATGGTCCAACATATCTCGGAGTCCATTTTCCTTTCTTCCCGAATCGAATAACATTCTTCAGTGGAGAAATCCTTACAAAAACCATATCACCTACGCCGAATTCCAAATCCTTACGACGCTTATCGGCATAACTTTTCTGACGGTCTTGGGCCACCTTCATTCGTCGCCGAATGATCTCTATACAATCCGTAGTCTGTTGAATCATTTCTGGCCCAAGTAACAACTTTTCTCCTGTTTCTAACCAACATGTCGGAGAGTTACACGGTCTTCCATACAATGCCTCATATGGTGCCATACCAATACTTGACTGGTAACTGTTATTATACGCAAATTCCACCAAATGAAGATAATCTTCCCATGATCCTCCGAAGTCCAAAACACATGCTCTGAGGAGATCTTCCAAAACTCGGTTGGCTCTCTCGGTCTGACCATCTGTTTGGGGATGATAAGCTGTACTCAAACACAACTCGGTTCCCAAAACTTCCTGGAAGCTCTTCCAAAATCCACCAGTGAACAATGGGTCTCGATCGCTCACTATACTTTTCGGAATACCATGGAATCGAACTATCCACTTAACATACAACTCAGCCAATTTTGATGCAGTCCTAGTTGATCCAACAGGAATGAATCTTGCACTCTTAGTCAATCGATCTACGATGACCCAAATCCCTTCACTTCCCGCTCTTGTTCTAGGTAGTCAATCGATAAAATCCATCAATATTTGCTCCCACTTCCATGTAGGAACTTCTAACAGCTGAAGCAATCCACTTGGCTTCTTCTTTTCGGCTTTTACCAACTGGCAGTTCATACATTTGGAAATAAAATTTTCAACATCCTTCTTCATACCTTCCCAGTAATAGGTTCTCTTCATATCCCGATACATCTTATTTCCACCTGGACGAATTGTCAACTTCGAATGATGACTCTCCTTCAGAACTTCATCTCTCAATTCATCTATATCGGGAACAACCAGTCGTCCTTACTTCCAAAGCCAACCCTCTCGATCGACCTCGAATCCCTTATCCTTCTCTGGATCCAATCCAGATTCCAAATCTCGGATAATCTTGACAAGCTTATCGTCTCGCTTTTGGCTCTCGCCAATTCTTTCCACGAGAGTAGGTCTTATCGATAAGTTTGCCAACATCTCAGGTTTCAATTCACATCTGGGCCTGAAGTCAAATCCAGCCAAATACTCAAGACTCTTCCATTCTGAAAACATGGCTCCTAATCCTGCATGTCTTCGACTTAACGCATCTGCCACTGCGTTACCCTTTCCCGGAGTATAGGCTATACCAAAATCATATGATGCTAAAAACTTTATCCATCGTTGCTGTCGAAGATTCAAATCCTTTTGGGAGAAAATATACTTCAATGACTTATGATCTGTAAACAACTCGAACCGAACTCCCAATAGGTAATGTCTCCACATCTTCAAAGAAAATACAATCGCTGCTAACTCCAAATCATGAATCGAATAATTCCTTTCATGCGGCTACAGTTGTCGACTTGCATATGCAACAACTTTATCCTTCTGCATTAGAACTGCTCCAAGTCCAGTACCACATGCATCGATGTAAACCACCATCCCATCATTTCCACTTGGAATAGTCAAAACAGGAGCACTTATCAGTCGCTCTTTCAGGATTTCGAAAGCTTGTTCACACTTAGCATCCCATCTGAACACTTGATTCTTTTTCGTCAATCCTGTTAATGGTGCAGCTATCTTGGAAAAGTCTTTAATAAACCGATGATAATATCCTGCTAATCCAAGAAAACTTCTCACATTAGATGAATTCTTAGGTCTAACCCAATCCTGGATCGCTGCCACCTTGGCGGGATCAACCGCTGTTCCATTTCCAGAGATAACATGACCTAAGAACCTCACTTCACTCTTCCAGAAGTGACACTTCGAAAACTTAGCCTTCAGCTGATGTTTTCGCAGGGTTTCCAAAACAATCCGCAAGTGCGTCTTGTGCTCTTCCTCGGTTCTGGAATAAATCAGAATATCATCCACGAACACAAGTACAAACTTGTTCAACTGATCCCTGAACACTCTATTCATAAGATCCACAAAATATGCTAGTGCATTGGTCAATCCAAACGGCATTACCAGCCACTCATAGAAACCAGATGGTGTCCTAAAAGTAGTCTTCGGCACACTATCCTTTGCCACTCTCAACTGGTGAAATCCCGTTGCCAAATTCATCTGAGAAAACACCTTAGCTTCGTGAAGCTGATCAAACAAGTCATCTAATCTCGACAATGGATATTTGTTCTTCTTAGTCACTTTATTCGGCTCACGATAATCCACACACAACCTCAACGATCCATCCACTTTGGTTGCAAACACAACTGGTGCACCCCATTCGGACACACTACGCCGAATGATCCTTTCTGTAAAAGGTCATCAACTTGCACCTTCAACTCTTGCTGTTCCCTAGGCGCCATACGCCTAAGAGGCATCACAACAGGTCTTGCTCCTTCAACTAGATCGATACAAAACTCGATCTCTCTATGCGGCGGTAACCATTTGACCTCGTCAAAGACATCCTCAAATCCATTCACAATAGGCACCGATGATAGTCCATCCCGTGGAACAACTAGCGAATACATGAAGCTCATGAAGACGCCTTCTTCATGCTTACATCGTATCACAACCTTTCGCCCCTCCACGTTCTCGACTGTCACCTCCAGCCTCTTACAATCAACCCTTGCCGCATACTTGCTAAGCCAGTCCATACCCAAAATAATTCCGAACCCCGCAAAGTTCAGAACAAAACAATCACAAACAAAAGAGCAATCATGACTCGATACAACCAGACCACGGCATATCATACACAAACAAGACGAACCCCCAACTGGATGAGTCACAACCAATGGTCTATCCACAATATCCAGTTCCAAACCCAACCGACTTACAAGTTCACTACAAACAAAGGAATGCGACGCACCAGTATCAAATAACACTCTAGCTGGAACACCACAAATGGAAAGAGTACCTTGTACCACCACACTCTTTCCTTTCTCTTATGCAGTAGGAGCCTTCGAAGACGATGGCACAGCCCCCAAAGCATAAGCCTGCACAATCTGTTTGTCCTTCCTCGGTTCTGGACAATTCTTCCTGAAATGCCTCGGTTTATCACAGTTGTGGCACTTCGCTGGCACCTTCGGATTCTTACAATCTCTGGAGAGATGACCCTTCTGCTGACAGTTGTAGCAGGTCACTTCACCCTTCGGTTTCTTCTGGCCATCCTTACCCTTCTTCTGCTACTGCTTTCTCTTCTTGTTCCCACCTTGCTGTGGTTTAGATTCCTCCTTAGTCACAGAAACAACAGATCCTTCTTTAGGAAATAGATTCTCATGCCTGAGTGCTTTCTCCACAAGCTTCTCAAATGGATCGTCCAGATGATCCACCAACTGTCTCCCAAGATAAGTGTCCAAGCCTGTCACAAACTTCTCATTCTTCTGATAGGGAGATTCAATATATGGCCGAGCATACTTGGACAAAGCTTCAAACTCAGAAACATACTCAAGAACTGGTCTTCCACCTTGCTTGAGTTCCACAAACTTCTTAAAAAGAACAGATTTCTGAGCTGTCGAAATGAACATAGCCTCAAGTCTGACTTGGAATTGCTCCCAAGTAATTTCTTCCTCTGGAGTATCAATGGTGACAGAGTTCGACCAATCAGAAGCTCTTCCTTGAAGCTGTCTTGATGCAAGCTTCCTTTTGGTTGCATCCTCAATTCCCAAATCACCAAAAATCCTTCTACAAGCATTAATCCACCTCTGAACTTCAACGGTTGATTCTGTTCCCAAGAAAACCTTTCCTCCAAGAGCAGTATAGTCTTTGCACAACTTAGCAAAATTCACTGGTTTTGGGGCTTGAACCTGAACTCCAACATCTACCACTGGCCCCAGAGCTGGCATTCTCCTCATGATCGAAGTCATCATAGCCTCGCACATAGAAGCATAATCAGCAGCCCCCTCAGCAGCACGGCCTTCCCTGGTAGCTGGTCTCCCTCTTCGACTCATTCCTAATATCTAAAGGAAATGATTAATATACCTTGAGAAACAACTGCATAAGGAGTTCAAATCGTTGTAAGCTACTATATTATATATAGTAATCATCCATAAAAATACAATTACGTCCCTCATACGTAGTTACGTCAGCGAGCGTTGGATAAAATCGATTAACCAAAGCTCTGATACCAAATGTGACGACCGCCCATGACTGCTGCACCCAACAAGGAAATAGTGCGTAGTAAAGTGTGCCAGGCCGCCATGGACGATCATCAAGGTAAGGTAAACACAGAATAGTCTATCGTATTAATCACAGCGCATGGATAAAATACAAGAGGAAAGTATACATAGTGAAGCTCCATAGAACAGAATCTCATCATATAAACTCATAATAGTTTGGTACAACAATCTGAATAGTCAATACATCAAGCCTCACTACATAACACTCAAAGAATCATACAAAAAGCGGAACATCCAGTACATATAGTAAGAAAACAATATGAAAAAGCCTCCAGCTCGTCTTCGTCATCAACAACGTTAGTCACTAAGAAAAGCACCTGTCACCTGCTACCTAGTCTGCCCATCCCAAAACGGATGAACAACCCAAGGTAATAAGAGTTGAACATAAAACCTTGAGTCAGACAAAAGTCCTAGTGAACGGTAAATCAACTATCAAACATACCAAAAGAGCACAAAGGGTAAAAAGGAATAGGAACCCAACCATCCCACTCCACCTCTTTCTACGGTCATAGCCCCCAGACCCACTAAGCAGAAATAAACATAGCAAAGCAGACATTTAGAGTAAAACAATTATCACTCGAGTCAAGGTCGATGTTTTCCAGGCACAAACCCCCAAGGCCTAAACCAAGATCAGATAAGCACCCTCAAAACATCGCTCTTGAGACCGAATGATGATACAACCAAACATCCATGACTCCGGCTATCACTGTTATCATTGCTTCGATATCGCCGTTAATTGAATGACCGGCTCATTCTTTTATCCGTCCGTCAAGGGCTAATGGTAACCCCGGTTCTAGACAGAACTTCGCACGTCGTCGCAGCCCGTGCCTAGGACTATCGAATCTGCCCAGAGTACTTAGCATGTCGTTGCAACCCGTGCCTGGGATTATCGAATTTGCCTAGCGTACTCTTGCTTTGAGCCTGCTAGAACCTTCAATAACGATGAGATCTCAGCCTTTTAGTCATCCTCCTCGACGACTATTCTCATACTAGCTCAAGCGCCTCTCGAGCTATCCATTATCAACGAACTCGAACCATATCACCGAGTTATCAACATGCTTGGGATGATCCCGTCTGGATTAAACCAAGGCTATCTCACATCATGCTTTGCTTTATCGCATCATAGCAAAGTCCCACCTCAACACCATGCTTTGCCTCATCACATCATAGCAAAGTCCCATCTCAACATCATCATCAAATCTATCCATATAAGCTTTATCATCCGCTTCATATGTGATGTGCACGTAAATATGCATATTTTAACCACCATATTTAACCTATTTGAATTAAATAAATGATCATATCGGGTATTTTAACTTGTTTAAACCAAAAATTCAAATTATTCCAAATTGTCACATATTCATCTTCATATATAGGCAAAACGGTCATTTGTGTGCATATATTTCTTTGAGAAAAATTAATTGAAAATTTGTATATATTTTTGTAGGAATTTGATCTCAAGTAGAAGTAGTTTCATGAAGATATGCATGCACAAAATTAATACAAAGGAATGAAGATGGAAATAATTCAAAGTGAAGAACATGGAGGACCCCACCTACCCACCTACCTTAATGTACAAATTAAAGGCTAATGCACATGCTTATGGAGCTAATGGTTTCATGTACATTTAATGGGCAATTAAGACATGTTAATGTTTACTTGGCCTCCACACTTCTTAAGGGGCATTTTGGGTACTCCCCAAAAATTTGCATTAGGGTTTCTAACTTGTATAAATACCCCTTATGTTTCATGTAGCCATCTTCCTCTTAGTTAGTTAGTTAGTTTTAGTTTGGAAAATATATGGAGCTAATGGCTTCATATGCCACAAGCAGCTTTCCTTATTCAAGAGCCTTTCCACATAGCTTTTGAATCATCTTCGACCAACTTGTCCAAATAAAATCATCAATCGACTAACTCATAACAATCAATCAAATCAATCATTAATCCAAGTAATCAATCATTCAAACAAGATCTAAATAAACAGTTATAACAATAAATGGAAATTTCGTAAATAAAGGGTTCAAATCTAACAAGCATGAATTCTAAGTAATATCTTGATGAATGAACTAGCATAGGTTAACATGTATTAAAGTGGATATCAAAACTTTATGAACAATGGATCTACATGCAGACTTAAGGAAAATGCATGAAATCACTATCTTTAATACACAAACAAGCCACCAATCCAATATACTCCTTTGGGTCCGTGTGAGAGATAACCACCACTCACCGAATCACCTAAACACTTCAAAAGCAACTAACTTCAGATCTGGACAGCAAAGGATCTGTCTTGATCCGACAAGATTTCGCTTCAAATGATGAAATCTCTCCTCAATGGATGGAGATCTTCAACTTAAGCTCTTGGATCTTCGATTTGATCTTCAATCTAGATGGATGGAAGCACAAGATTAGAGCGTAGAAAAGAAGTGAAGAAGTGTTGTAGTCGAGTTCTCAAAATAGCAGCACTTCGTCGCTTCAAAAATCCGGATCCCAAAAAGTGAACCAAAGCCGTGTATTTATAGGCCAAATTCTTAAGTCGTTCGGCCTCCTTAAGTCGGTTTATCCACGGCTCAACGACTTACAAATGTAGCCGAGCTAACTACCTAACACAAACGAACATATACGCGACTTAACTACCTTGCCGACCTAACATTTAAGTCGCTCGTACGACCTAAAATAAGTCAGTCACGACTTAAATATAATGCCGACCTAACCATCCTAACGGGTTAACACTTCTACTCTTCCTACGGCTTAGCGACTTAGCAAACCCTACGGCTCAACGACTTAAGACTCCCACGACCTATCTCAACACAGCGCTAATCTCTAGGTCACTAACTTGTTAACTCGTTAACTCGTTAACTCCTAAGCCGTTACCCTTAGGTCGTTCCATCCTATAAGTCGGTCCAACACTTAGGTCGTTAACTCCTATAAGTCGCTCAATCCACTAACTTGCCAACCACCTTAAGCCGTTAACTCCTATGAGTCAGTCACTACCATGAGTCACTCCAACTCCTTAAGTCGTACAACCCACTTATCTTCTACCCTACTCATCCCTACGACTTAAATTCTGAACGACTTAACAACACTAACATCCTAATAACAACAATTCTACGATCCTTCGATCCGAAAAATACGGGTCGTTACAGGTTTTGTACATTGGTATAAGTTAAATATATGTGTTTGCATATAGTCACCGTATGTATTATTACATTTCATATAGTCATGTGTTTGTATGTTGTTAGGCTATGTTTGCATTGTTTATTGATTATATAAGGACTATGCATATATATCCGTTGTTCAAAATGTATATGATCATAGTTTATATATATATATATATATATATATATATATTTTAAAATATATGTTAGTGTGTTTGTGTGTTAGGCTTTAGGAAATAATGTGTGTATAACCTGTCATTTATGTGCGAGTGTGGTAAGTCGAAATTATATTTGTTTTTTTATTTTGACCCCTAAATCTTATATGCATTCGGTGTAGAGTTCTTTTTATGTATATATATATATTAAGTTATGCGTATAAATTTGACAGTTTTGTCAAAGCTATATTTTTGTAACAGGAGATATATTCGAAAATTATATATGTTTATTTAGACTAAACTTTGATTTATTTAAAAGGTGGTTTATATAAGTAAATTATCTACAGTTTATATTTGTAAGTATAACAATACGAAAATCAATATATATATATATATAAGAAGTATAAAATTTATATCTTTGTATATATGTATGTTTATAAATTTCGTATGCAATATCTTATGAATAGTGGTGCAGGTTTTAAGTTGCTGTATATAATAATATATACTAAAAAGATTGCAGTACTATATGTCTATATGGTTGAGTTTTAAAAATATATATATCTTTGGTTAAACTATTTGATACATTAGTTATGTAAGTAAATGTTATAATGATGATGTTTGTTCAGTCTGTTATTTGCAATGGAAGGTTGTATGTGCATTTCTTATAGCTAATCTAATGGTTATAATGAAAGGCTGTATTATACAGTATAGTACATTACATTTTATATAGGGGAAATGTTAGTTTATAAAAGTTACTACCTCGGTGCATATAGGATGGCGAGGTACGGCTTGTTTGTATATATACTTGTAAATTGAGTTTATTATAGATATGTATTGATTTTCAAATACATCATGTATATATGTTGAGTCAATATATGTGGTTTGATTTGAGGCAATGGATTTGGAGAAACATTTATATTTAATTTTAATGTGTTTGTATTTAGGATATGATTTTATATATGTTGATATATATAGTTATATATATATATATATATATTCATTTGTACCAGTTATCTTCATCAATCCAATTCTAATTTGATTTCATCAATTCCGATCTATCAGCTTCGTCCATCCAAATTCGTGCCAATCTAGCTTTGATTTGGGATTCGTGTTTGGATACGTAACTCGTCTCATCCCGTTCGTCTCTAACCTCGAAAGGTGAGAAATCACTCACGATTATTGTCCTTTTATTTATTAAATTTGATTTCAATTGAAACAACAAATTGAAATATGCGGCTGTTAGATATTTACACTGTTATATATGCTATTACTTGTATCAGTTCACCTGTGACATCTGACACCATTATCTGTTATCTATATAATAATCCAGTTTGGTTGAAATGATTGATTGTTTGATGTTGACATTGGACGTTAAATTGTTAATGTAGTAAGTGATAAATAATTTGAAATTGAAATTGACGTAGGATAGTTAGCTTTGATATATGTTAAATTTGATTAGATGACATTTGCATAATATGACCCTTTAAAAACGTAGAAATTTGGTAAAACACACCTTGAACCATTTAAATATCTGTTGTTTAAATTGATGTTGTATGAAATTGAATAATAGACATCAAGTGGAAGACCGTAATGTAATAATCTTTAATCTACATGAAATGATAGTGTAGATTCTAGAAATAATTATATTAATTTGCACAAACAACAATGTAAATTAGTACGATTATTTTGTGATTATTTGAATTAATGGTTGGATTGTTATTGATTGTTGTTATTGCTTGTTTATTTACTTTGACACCATCCTAGTTATACACTGCAAGTTCCCTTTGATATGCTTTGATTTTTGAATTGAAATGGAATTGGGTTGAAATGATAAATACCCAAATAACTTGACTTAGGATAGATAGTTAAATTAACCCGATTGGTCAATAAATTGATTTAAATAAAATAAAGATTTTATTTGTATAATAATAAGGTTTTGAAATAAAATTGGAATTTACATTTAAATGAAAGGAAAATGTGAATATTTGAAATTTGAAACAAATATTAACGTAGTAATCGACGAAAGAACATTGTTTAAAATTTAAATCGATTAATAGTTAAGTTTTGAAATTATTAATAATTAAGTTTGAAATTAGTAATAATTAAGTTTAAATTATTAATAATTAAGTTTTGAAATTATTAAAAATTATGTTTTGGAATGATTAATAATTAAGTTTTGAATTTAGCAATAATTAAGAAATTGAAATTATTATAATTTAATGAGATTGAATTATTTAATAATTTAATTTGAATCGAATTCATTAAATGAAATTTAACGTCTTGAATAAGTGAAATTTACTTTCTTTATTAATTGAGTTTTGAAATTTGTAACGAAGTAAATAAATAAGTGAAATTAAATTTCTTTAACAAGAAATAAAATGTGAATAATGTAAGACTGGAAATTTAAAGAATTTATTTGACAAATTTAATTTAATTCAATTTGTAGGTTTTGATATATTGAAGGAAAAATTAAATTGATTTAATGAATGGTAAATTAAATAGAAATTGTTTTGAATGATAAAGTTACTTAACGAATATTGAATGAAATCGATCAATGAATTTAAATTGATTTGAATGTTGAATTAAATTAATTTAAATGATTATGAAATGAAACTTTTATACGAACTTGAATCGATATTTGAATTGTTTAAATAAAAATGAAATTGAATTATAAGAGTTTGAAATTGTAATTTGGAAGTTTTGAAGCGTAAATTATGGTAATTGTTTTACAAAGACAAATGGAATGTTGGTTTACCAATTTTTAATTGAAATTGAAATTGATTTGGTTTGAAATATATTAAATGACCAATCGTTGTAATAATCGCGAAAGTTATTAAAGAAACCGAAATCGGTTATGGGCATACCCTCTGTCTAAACCCAAAACCACTTTAATAACTATACGCGGAGTGTGATCCAGAATGAAGTGGTTGGAATGATGTACGTGATGACTGAAGAAAGAGAACGATAATGGATAGCCTTGACACTTGTGTCAAATTGGAAATGACTAAAACAGGAGCCGTGCCGGGCCAAATGTGGTTAGCCACCTCGAGCGAACACACTTCTTCGAATATTAATCATTTCGGACATTGTAGATAGTTTAACGGATCCTTAAAGGATGGTTATTCCAGCGTCCTTTGAGTTACTTGTATTTCAATTGTTATTTCACTTAAGTTGGATTTATTCATACAAGAATGTTAATCCTGACTCGAGTGTTTTGTGTTTTGCTTTACGCTCGGGTCAGACTGAGTACCAGCTTTCGAGACTCACGTTTGGAGTTGGAGCTTCGCTTGGAGATCCGGCTATCTATCCAGCTTTCAGATGTTCAGTTGGTCCTAATGATGTATTCTGATTCTTGTATTTGACTATCGTATTCGAGACTTCTGCTGTAACTTATTTAACTCTATTATATATATATTGCAGCTTCATGAACTACTATCTTTTGCTTCCGCTGCATATTATTACTCTGTGTCTGTGATTCTATGATTATTTATTTACTGTATATCTGAGTTTTGCCAAATTTAAATTAACAATTTGGTATTTTGAATTATTCAAGTCCGACATGAGCGGATGCGAATAGTCCAAAATAGCGGTTCGTTACAGTTAGTATTAGAGCGTTTGGTAGCCCTAGGTAAAACTTAGCATATAGGGTAAATGTATTTACAGAATCACTTTCATTCGAGTTGAATCTCTTCCTTTTTGACTCAATTCCTTTGAATTTTGGAACGTCTCCTCGGTTCCAAAATTCATTCTTGTCCCTCACTTTTCGTATTCTTCTACATTCTGGAGTATTCAATAACTCCACTTCGAATGATCTTTATAATGCATCGACGGTCTCGCCAATCTTCAAATTATTAGAAAAGGGGTGAAACTGCTTTCCAATAAGCATTGATTTACCGGAGATTTCTGTATCCTTGGTGTTAACTCCTCTTCTCCACGACCCTATGACCTAGAGAGAGTAGCGACCTAACGACTCAACTAGTCAGCGACCTAATGGTGCAGCAAGCATTACGACCTAACGAGGTGCATGACCTAAAGGATTAGATGGTCCAGCGACCTATGACTCAATGAGTTAACGACTTATATGAAGGCACGACCTAACTACCTAAGGGATTAAGCGACCTAACACATAGAGCGGCTCAGCAAGTTGAACGACTTAGTTGCTAAATGGACAAAGCGACCTAGCGCTCCAATGACCTATGGACTAAGGTAACCTAGCGACCTAAAGGTATACGCGACCTAGAGAGTTAATAAGGGGTGCGGCCCAACAGGGATAAAGTTCTGTAGCGAGCTAAGGCATTATGACCTAACGACCTAGCGACCTAGTGAGCTATACAAAGCCGAGGTAACTTGTCTTCCTTATGTCGTTCCTTCCCTAGGTCGCCCATGATCGATGACTTGTTCGAATGATCAATGTTGCTCCTGTTAGGTCGTAAACCATGTCTACTAAGTCGCCCACGACCTACGACTTATACCTAAGTCACTCATGACCTAAACATACCAAAGGAGCTTCCTATGCCGCTTCCTACCTAGGTCGGCCACGACCTATGACTTGATAGCTTCTCCAGAACGATCAAGTGTACCATGTATAGGCCGTAAACGACTCCCACTAGGTCGCGGGCGACCTACGACCTATCCAAGGTCGTTTGTGACCTACGACCTAATGCCGAACTCTCCTATAAATACCCCACCTACTCCAACGAAAAAGGTATCTTTTTGGCTCATTTCCGGAACGCCGATACTCAGCATAATTCTCGATTCACTCGACAATTCAAACACGAAGGACATCTCAACAAACTTCAAGAGGAAATCTAACGCAATCGACATGGATTCAAAGACTTCTTCTACATTGGAGTTCTAGTTGTTTGTCTCATCAGTATTGTAATTGAAGATTGTTGTAAAGTTGTAATCAATTTAGTAATAAAGAGGATTAAAGTGGACGTAGGCTTAACCTGAAGCCGAACCACTATAAAACTGTTGTCTTTTACTACTTTCTTTACGACTTTTCTACTTGTTTTTAAATTCCGTGTTCACGGGTGGTGCTATCACTTAATCTCTACATACACTGGGGTGTTAGCGTTCAGTTTTTAGCGTTAAATTTTTTGGTGCTTTCACCGAGAACCCAACTCAGGCTATCTTAGTCATTGCTTCGCAAAAGTTTGTTGAAAGGATCTCTCTCAAAACTAGAAGTCTATCAGAGAAAATGGCTCCTGGAAGAAAGCGTGGATCTACAAGACCTAGTAATGTCCATGAAAATACTGCCACTTCTCCTTCGTCAAGTCAAGCAGCACCAAGTGCCGAAATTACATGAGCGGAGTTAGATGCTGCAGTATCCGGATTATACCAGCAGATGGAAACTTAGAATGCTTTAATGCTTGAGTGGTTAAAAGCATTGCAAGGAGCTAACCGTCAACCGGTGAATAATGAAGAAAATCTTGCAGATGATGTTCATGATCCTGAAGAGAGGAATATTTCTCAAAGAGCAGCTAGCCCCGCCAAGGAAACACCTCCTCAAGATGGAGGATCGAGACCACAGCCAACTCTCCGCGAACGTTTGTCCAGACAGACTTCCGAGAAAATGGCTGAAGTCTGTCCTGCAGATCCTTTAAATGATGAGGAATATCTTTCGGGCATGGTGCGACAAATCACGAAAGAAAGCATGCAGTGGGATGAAGATGAGAAGGAATGGGGATTCGCTCCAAGAAAAACTCCTTTCACTGAAAAGATTCTAAAGGCGGAATTCCCAAGGAAGTTTGTTCCTCCTACCATCTCGGCTTATAAGGGAACAAGCGACCCCAATCAATTCATGTATAAGTATGATTGGCACATGACTGGTGCTAGAGCGTCTGATGAGATCAAATGCCGGTACTTTTCGGTATACTTGGAAGGAGTGGCTCTGCTCTGGTTCACAAAGCTTCCGGTCCGATCCATAGACAAGTTTGCTAATTTGGCTCGAAAGTTTAAAGAGCAATTTAGGCTGTATGCTTCAAAGGCTAAGGATATTATGTCACTCTCGAGTCTGAAGCAGAATTCTAGGGAATCTATTAGGTCTTTCTTGAACCGCTTCAACATAGCTTTGGTTGAAGTGGACAATGCAGAACCATGGATGGTCTTGACGTACTTGATGAGGGCAATCGACAAATCAAGCGAATTTGGGAAGTGGATGAAGATGAAAGAACCGAATTCGCTTGAGAAATTCTATAAGAAAGCTGATGAATTCATGCGCTTGGAAAACCTTCGAGCACTAGTTAAAGTGGCATTGACAGAGGTTAAGAATAATACGACTGCTTCTACCAAAAAGGAATTCGAAAGTCAGAAAAGGTAGAATAATGGTGGGAAGAAACAGAAAGATATGAAGAAATCTCGCTTCTTAAAATCTTCAGATTTCACTCCTTTGACTGACACTCCAGAGAAATTCTTTTTTGCTACCAAAGATGCAGTGGAGTATCCTAAACCACCGGAGATGAGAGTTAACAAAAAAGCTGCTCAAAGTGGGAGATTCTATCGGTTTCATAATCAACCCGGTCATGATACCAACGAATGTCGCCATCTGAAAAGTTTAATTGAAGAACTATTGAGAGAGAACAAGTTGCAGCAATATGTTAAGAGAAGTAGAAATGACCCAACTTCATCCACTAAGGGCCAACAACTTCCTGCTCATCCATCTGGCTCGGGTGAGAGGAATACCGTGCATGAATCGGAAAGGCCTGTTATTAATGTGATAACAGGAGGTCCTCACCCAGCAGGCACAAGCTGGGGCGAGATGGAAAGATATGCCTATGCCTTGAAGTATGCACCAACAGAAGAGAGTGTTTTTGTGCTAGAAGACGCTGCACCTTTGAAGCAGCAGAAAACTTTCAATGATGATATTTTGTTCAAAGCCAGGGACTCTATGGGTATTGAAGCTCCAACCATGGATCCCTTGGTCATCTCTGCAGGCATTGGGCCGGCTATTGTGAGAAGAGTGCTTGTAGATTGCGGCGCTTCTTGCAATATTCTCTTCAAAAAGACGTTCGACCAAATGAAAGTTCCAATGGCTGACGTTCAAGCTTCATCTCAGAAAATTTTTGGGTTTACTGGGGAACCGAAGCAGCCCATTGGAACTATTGACTTGTTCGTGGAGCTTGGAGAGGGGCAGAAAAAGGTAGTTCGAAAACAAACTTTTGTAATTGTTGATGAATTTCTGCCTACAACGCCTTCCAGGGCCGACCAACTCTTGCGGCTTTTAAGGCAATTCTCGCCCCGTGGTGCCTCACTAAGAAATTTCCCATGGATAATGGCTTTGGGGTTATTAAAGGGGATCAGAATTCTGGGCGAGAATGTTATCTAATAGAGTTGCGTGAAGCAAGGAAGAGAGAGATGGGAAAAGATGCGGCAGCCCTAGTCCGCATCAAAGAACCAACCTTGTAGAAATTACATGGTGGCCCCTGCACTAGCGAGCATAGCGGGGCAAGAAGAGAAATGGATCCCAGAAAAGCTAGTGCAGGGGAGAGTAGAGTGGTGCCAATAGAAGTAACGTGCAAGTACCTATTGACCCGAAAGATCCGAACAAAGTAGTGAATGTGGGTTCGCAACTTAATGTGGCGGTTCAAAATTCCTTAATATCATTCTTGAAAGCAAATCTGGATGTACTTGCTTGGAATCATGCTGATATGTGCGGAATATCCCCAGGAATTGCAGTACATACTTCGAAAATTGATCCGAAGTTTACACCGGTAAAACAGAAAAGAAGAACCTAGGGTCCTGAAAGATCGGCAGCGTTGAAAGAAGAAGTAGACCGACTTATGGAGAATGGTTTCATTATGGAGTCTACTTATCCGAATTAGGTTTCAAATCCAGTACTGGTTAAGAAAGCTAATGGGAAATGGAGAGTTTGCATTGACTTCTCAGATTTAAACAAAACTTGCCCCAAAGACTCCTTCCCCTTACCACGGATAGATCAGTTGATGGACGGAAGAGCGGGGCACGAATTGTTATCTTTCATGGATGCTTACTCCGCATATAACCAGATTATGATGCATGAGCCGGATCAGGAGGATACAAGCTTCATCACCGATTTTGGTCTCTACTGCTATAGAGTTATGCCTTTCGGACATAAGAATGCAGGGGCAACTTACCAAAGGCTCGTCAATGCTACGTTGAAACCGCAGATTGGCAAAACAATGGAAGTTTATGTTGACAATATGTTGGTGAAATCAAAGAAAGCGGTAGACCATATGGACCGCTTGGCGAAAATGTTTGCAATCCTCCGAAAGTATGGAATCAAACTTAATCCTTTGAAATGTTCGTTTGGGGTGGAGTCTGGGAAATTTCTGGGTTTCATTGTGAGTGCTAGGGGCGTTGAAGCTAATCCTACTCATATTGCTGCCTTAAAAGAAGTAAAAGCTCCTAGAACAAAGAAGGAATTGCAAAGTCTTAATGGAAAATTCGCTACCTTGAGTCGGTTCATTTCCAAAGCTACTAATAAGTGCATTCCATTCTTTGATGCACTGAAGAAAGGAAGGAAGAATTTTGACTGGACTCCTGAATGCTAGAAAGCTTTCGATGAGTTGATTTGTCATATGGAAACGCCTCCAATACTTTCTAAGCCAGACAATAGTGAAGATTTTATTGTATATTTGGCAATCTCGTCTCGTGCTCTCAGTGCAACGTTGGTACGGGAAGACGCAAATATTCAGCGCCCGGTCTATTGAATCAGCAAAAGGTTCACCAGGGCAGAAATGAATTATTCAAAATTGGAAAAGCTCGCCTATTATCTACTGATTGTGTCAAGAAAGTTGAGGCCGTATTTCCAAGCTCATCCTATCAAAGTCCTCATTGATCAACCTCTAAAGCAAGTCTTGTTTCGTCTTGAGACTTCGGGTCGTCTTCTGAAGTGGAATATTGAACGCAGCCAATACGACATCACTTATCATCCCCGAAGAGCAATCAATGGACAAGCTTTGGCATATTTTATCGCAGAATGTACATATAAAGGTGATAGTGCGGAAGAAGTGACTGTTAATCCCCTACTTCGATGGAAATTATATGTTGATGGTGCAAGAAACGATTACTGTTCCAGAGCTGAGGTTGTGCTTGAAACCCCTGAAGGGCAGTCATTGTGCTATGAATTGAGATTGGAATTCCCTTCGACAAACAATGAAGCAGAAAATGAAGCCCTTATTGCCGTCTTGAGAATTGCTAAAGAGTTGAATGTCAAAGTATTGCAGATCTTCAGTGATTCACAGCTTATTGTATGTCAAGTCAAAAAAGAGTTTCGAACTAAAGGAGGAAATCTGCCTGCTTATTTGTCAAGAAATTGGGAACTTCTTGATGATCTTGACCATTATGCGATAAATCATATACCCCGGGAAGAGAACATGAAGGCAGATTCTCTCGCAAAGTACGCAAGCACTGGTGAAGCTCAATTATTGGGATTAGTTCCTGTGGAAGTCCTTTCAGCTCCAAGCATTGATGAGATGGATATTGACTGGATCATGACTATATCTCAAGAGCGAGAATCATGGATGTCTCCGATAATGGAATATCCGCTCAACGGTTCTCTAACAGAAAGTTCAAAAGAACGACAGAAGTTGCTAAGAAAAGCCTCCAGATACATAATTCAAGATGGCCGATTGTATAGATGGGGATTCTCAATGCCATTACTCCGATGTGTGACCAAGGAAGAAGCTAAGACGATTTTAGCTGACGTACACGGATGAGAGTGTGAAGAACATTCAGGTGGTCAAACTCTAGCAAAGAAAATTCTCCGTAATGGGTATTTTTGGCCAGATATTGATCGTGATGCTGCAGGTTATGCCCGAAAATGTGACCGATGCCAGAGATTTGCGAAAATCCCAAGAGCACCTTCCACCAAGATAACACAGATGGTCAGCCCGTGGCCATTTGCTATTTGGGGAATAGATCTCATCGGGCCTTTACCTACCGCCAAATCCGGAATCATATATGCTATTGTTGTTGTTGATTATTTTACTAAATGGGCTGAATCTGAACCATTAGCTACAATTACCTCTAAAAAGATGATAAACTTTGTAACTAAGAATATCATTTGCAGGTATGGTGTGCCTCAAAAGATAATCACAGACAATGGAACCCAATTCGAAAGTGAAGAGTTCCAAGATTTTTGCAAGCGATTCATGATCCAGAAAAGCTTCTCAGCAGTGGCTCATCCGCAGGCAAACGGGCAAGTGGAAGCAGTAAACAAAATTATCAAATCAACCATAAAAAAAAGCTGGAAAAAGCGAAAGGTGGTTGGGTCGATAAGCTTCCACTAGCACTATGGGCATATAGAACTACTCACAAAACTACGACCGGGAACACTCCATTTTCATTAGCGTATGGATCAGAAGCAATGATTCCGGTGGAAATAGAAGTCCCTTCACATAGAAGAATTCATTTCAACCAAGCTGAAAACGGAGAGTTGCAACTTGAAGCACTTGACTTCCTTGATGAAAAAAGGGAAGAGGCTCAACTTAGAATCGCAGCCCATCAGCAAAGAATTACTAGGCATTTCAATTCCAAAGTTTGCCAACGTAGCTTTGAGATTGGAGATCTAGTCTTGAAAAGGATCATGACAGCAACAGGAGTGTTTGTGCCAAACTGGGAAGGACCATATGTCATAGGCAAAAAACTTCTTGGTGGCACTTTCAAACTGACAACTGTCGAAAGAGATCCAATTCCAAGAGCTTGGAACAGCAATAACTTGCGTCCATATTTTACTTAAAAGCTTTGCATAAATTTGTAAAAAGAATTATGAATGTATGATTCTTGTATTGAAAGCCATTGTAAAGCCAGTGCAAGTGAATAATAAGAACTATAAAGTGGATGTAGGCCCAGTTCTTGGCCGAACCACTATAAATCTTGTGTTCTCTCCTATTATAAACTGCTTGTTTTATTTCGATATATAAAGTACTTCAATTGTATTGCTAAATTATCGATTTAATATTGCAGGCTATTAAAACATGTTTACCCATCATAAGACCAAGCGATCCCTGACATCACTCAACAAATGAATGTCTAGCCACAAAAATTCCAGATTCAAATCCTATTTAAGAAGTACTTCAAGCAAACAGTTAGTGGTTCAGCCAGAGGTAGACCCTTCCTAACTAATTGTGATCGTTTGTGCAAACAAACATTCGATTAGTTAGCATGTGTCTGCCCCAGCGAACTCATTTGACAATGAAGTACTCTTCTTTGGATAGAATAAGCTACTTGCAAAAGAAAGGAATGTGCACTTGGAAATGATAACAGGGAACCGCTAATATGAGCAAATGGCAAAAAGACATGGGCAAGCAGGCAGCAAACAGCAAAAGACCTCCTCGGAGGCACAAGCCCTTTTCGGAGGCACAACTCTTCGGAGGATAAAGACCGCTAATGGGACTTGCCATAAAAAGAAAGTTCTCTTTCTCGACAGAAAGTTGTGGACTGACCGGTGGCACAGGACACTCGTTAACTAGCTGAGAATGTTTGTGCAAACAAACAATCCAAGTAACTTGTGTCCGCCCCGTGAATCCATCCAACCGAGAGAAGGAAAACTTCCAGGCAAAAGCCCTACTCAGAGGCACACATTTCACCGTGATCTGAAATAAAACTTCACACGAGTTGAAAGGTGAAAATACCTCTTTGGAGGCACGCATTCCACCGAGATCTGAAATAAAACATCATAAGTGCTGGAATGCGAAAAGCCCTCTTCGGAGGCCCATTTCACCATAGTTGAAATGCTAAAAGACCTTTAATGAGACTTGCTAGAAAAAGAAAGTTCTCTTTCTCAACAAAAAGTTGTGGACTGACCGGTGGCACAGGACACTCGTTAACTAGCTGAGAACGTTTGTGCAAACAAACAATCCATGTAACTTATGTCCACCAAGTGAATCCATCCAACCGAGAGAAGGAAACTTCAAACTTCTAGGCAAAAGCCCTGCTCAGAGGCACACATTTCACCGCGATCTGAAATAAAACTTCACACGAGTCGAAATGTGAAAAGCCCTCTTCAGAGGCCCGCTTCCCAACGGACAGGGAAAAAAAATAAAAGCCTCTCCCCAGAGGCAGAAACAAAAAAGCCCTCTCCCCAGAGGCACAATCAAACAAAAAAGCCCTCTTCCTAGAGGCACAATTAAACAAAAGCCCTCTTCGGAGGAACAAACAGGTCGAAGCCCCTTTTTCGGAGGCCCACTTTTCCACGAAAGAAAATTCACTTGCCAAAATAAAAGTGACTTTCTCCAAAAGTGAAGTGTAAAAACTTCGCGACAAAAAAAAGAGAAAACTTCTCCAATACGAGGCGCATTCTACTAAATCAGAAAAATATTTCCTTAAAACGGAAATATTATCTTATAAAGTACAGATGCAAACCTCCTTCAAATGGAAAAGTTTTTCTCTAAAGAAAGAGAACAAGTCTTCTCGAAGCAGAAGAGTTCTCTAAAATTCTGCCAATATGAAAGAGATTGCAATAAACCATTGTGTGGGGGCAATAGAATATAGTCGCAAAGATAAAAACAATGTTCAAGCAACATACCATAGGTTTACTGCAACATCACACATGCAAAATAAAGAAACTTGTATGAAAAAGAAGAATAAATGCATTCTCAAATACAGACAGAAGTTTGTACAAGTAAAAGAATCACTTTATTCCATGCTATAAATTTTTTACACGTATGCAGGTTTCAAAACAAAAGAAGGTGGGGACCGGTACCCGCACAATCTCCGGTCAACACAAGTCTTTATATATACAAGCAAAAAAGCAAAAAGCAAGAAGAAAAGCATAAGTCCTAAACCCATCACTTCTTCTTCCTGCCACCCTTTGAGCCTTCGCCTGGCCAGATGATTAACTTTTTGGGCCGGCTTGTGAAAGTAGGGGAAGAAAGAGGAAGGGGTGCAATTGGACTCTCTTCTGCTTTTTCTTCACCGGCAGAAGCTTCCTTCTTTTTCTTTGGGACCCCGCGTTCCCCCCTCTTCCTGGAAGAAGACTCACTACCCGGAGTGAAAGGAGCGAACAATTTTATGTCATCAGAAACAGTCTGCTCCGGAGTTCTCTCCCCTTCTTCAGGTTCTTCAACCTTTTGTTCCTGAGAAGCAACATGATCGTCCAAGTCACGAAGAGCTTCTATCTGCTCTTCTTGCGACCCCGGTTGGGAGATAGAAGGAGGAGTAATCTGAACAGATGGAGGGGGTCAGCTGGTGGAGGGGAAGTCTGAACAATACTTGGTGCTTTCTCTACTGGAGAAGAAAAGTTAAAGTCAGTATTCCTCATAAAAAGAGGGATAATGGCTCATCTACACTTAAGAAATAAGCGAGAAGCTTATCGAACTCGGTCGAAGCGAACAAGCAGTCCACTTGAGTGAGATTGACACTGATGTTACCTGGAGAAGTAGGTTTTATTATGTCAACTTCAAAAGCCTACGCGTCAGTACTTTCTTGGGCCTCGTCTCCAGTGCGGGCGATGGCACTTTCAATAACAACTTGAGCAAGAGGTGGAGAATGGGAACTGGAACTAGCAATATCTATATCGGCCGAAACTGAAGGTAGAACTGGGTCGGTTGAGATTGTCTTTCCTAAATGTTCTCCTTCTGTCATTTCGGCTCCCTCTTTGGCGATTTGCTCCTTTCCCCTGGCAAGAGCGCACATGCATCATCATCTAGATAGTGCGCCATTATATCTACTTCGGCATATCTGACCCCTCCAAGCATGTCAAGTATGGCCTCCCACACTTTGGCCAGAGTAATTTCATATTCGGGTCCCAAAATCTTAAGGCTACCATGCCCCAGAACACTATGGATGTAAAACTCGAATAGAGTGGAGCTGACTTCAACTTTGGTTGCCATATGAGATTCTTCGGCTGCAACTTTGCCGGCAACAGCTTCATCACACTCCTTTTCAGCTTTAGAAAGTTGATCTTTGAGTAGTTCAATCTCCAAGTTCTGGGAGTTGGTTTTCTCTCGAAGTTGAGCAACATCAGCCCGGTAGTTTTCTACAGCTTACTGCTGCGCTTCAAATTTGGCTTCAGCATCTCTCTGCGCCGCATGATCATCTCTCGCTTGTTTTTGAAGCACTTCCCCTCTCTGAGAGTAGGAAGTGGAAGAAGTGGCGAGCACTTCCTTTAGTTTTTCAATTTCTGCTTCAAGCTTCTCGTTATAAGCGGCAATACTTTTCATTTCGGCATCATGCTGCTCGATTAATTTCTGCCACTCGGATTTGTCATTTTCCATATTTAGCATGGCTTCGAGGATCGCGTGATTTACTCTCTGAAGCTTGTCAACAAGCTTCTGCCAGCTAGACATTCTCTCGATATCAAGTTTCACAGCATCAAGATTACGCAACATGGCTTGTTTGTCAATCGGGACTAAGTCGAGGTCGAAACGCACTTCCTTTAAGCAACAGTGCGGGAATCGACTTTGAAGAGTAGCTGGACCCTGCCCAACTTGATAAGGGGGACTACTTATGATTGTTTGAATATCGGTTCATGGAAGGGGGAGAGCCGGAAGGAATTTCTAAAGAGACAGGAGCAGCGGGCTTTTCAGAGAGTTCAGATGTCGGTTTTTCACCAAGTTTGGACCGTTTACTCGGGTCCTCAATGACATGGCATTTTCCCTTGTCATCACGGGATTTTCGCTTGTGAGAATCATCCTCTCTCTAAGAAGAATCATGTCGTTCGTCCCGTCTCCCGTGACGTTCTTCATAAGCACGCTTTTCACGAGCTTTCCTTACAGCTCTTTCTTCGTCGGTTTCCTAGGAGGCAGGGAGATACCTCTTGGGGTCATAAGAACCACGCCTCCCGTAACGCTGAAAATCATCGTAGTTGGATCCACTTCGTCCCATTGGAGAATCTGAAAATGAAGAAAAGATAAACTCAGAAATCTTGAAAGCAAGAAAGTTAAATGCATATAAGTGCTGAAAAGTCCTAAGTGTGTGTAACATGCAAACTACGTGCATCGAATCACGAACCCCTCCTGGGTTGGGAGGTGATGATGGATTTAACAGCCAGTGTCAACTCTTGGGCTGATGGTGTTTGTTGCAGAACATATGTCGCTTTGACTGCTGGAGAAGTAACTTTAGCAGTGATTGGATCATCTTTAAAAAGCTCCTGTGAAGTAATCATCAGGTCGCTCAACCCTTCGAAAGTATCATCACCGCTGTGCCTGGCGGGAGTTGCTCTCTCAGTTCCTTCGTCACCAGATTTCCCGGATTGTTGGGGAGGTTCCTCTTCTTCGATGACTGGGGCAAGTGCAAGTTTGCCGGACGACCCCGCAACATCAATTGAAGTAGAACACTTTACCAACGAAGCCTCAACAGTATGTTCTTTTAGTGTAAGTTCTTCGACGGAAGTTGGGGCATCCGATGTCTTCACTGGAGAGTCGGGGACTTCATGAGTTTGGGTAGAACGAGAACGGTGCAAAAGCCCGTATTGGTGCAGAAGTTCATCTTTCAGCAAAAACTAAATACTTCATTCTTCAACCGGCACGACACTTAATCTATCAAAAGTCGTCTTGTGACTGGGATTTCTAGAGGGAGGAGGAAGTGCTGTAAAAGAAAAGAATGAATTTATCACTTAGCAATTCAGATCTCGAAAAGCTTAAACGGAAAGAACGGGGATGACCAATCTTACTTCCTATTCTCCAGATGGCATAAAACCCTAGGGGGCAGCGAACGAAGAAGAGTTGATTCAGAAAACCGTGAGCACTTTCGAAAAGATCAGTGATAAGTTTACGATTTCTGGCACTTCTCATGAGTATAATGGAGGGGTGGTCTTTATTCTTTGCGAATGTGCATAAGTAACAGAATTCTTCGAAGCTCGGAAGACGGTTAAGTGTCCTCCTGAATAAAACACACAATCCCATCAGGATGGCGTAGCCATTGGGATGTAGTTGAAAGGGAGAGATGGTTAGTCGGAAAAGGAGTTGATGAAGAAATTCGTTGTTAGGAGGAATGGCACCACAAAGGCACATCTGACGGTTGACGGCGACAAAATCGAGAGGTTTCCTGTCATCAGTATTATTTGAGCCAGGAAGTATAGCATCCGCTTCGGCAATCCCAAATTGAATACGTAATTGGTTAAATGCCCGCTGACTCGGGGTAGTTGGAGTTCTTTCTGGAGGATAATCCAATGGGTCGGCTATCGGGAAGACTCCTTCAGATTGCTCGATTATCTCTTCTTGAGAAGACATTCTACACAAGGAACTGGATATTCAAATATGAAGGTGCACGTTTCCTAAATGTGTGAAGTGTTGTGAAGAACTAATGAAATGACAAGCAAATATAACTGAAATTAAACTAACTGGCATTTGTCAGTTACAAAGTTTCAGGTTTTGTTGTTTTAAGTCCAAATGCAAGTGCAGTATTGATGCAAACAAAACAGTTTTAATTGATCAACGTCGCTTTACTTTAATACTTCGCTTGAATTTGTTGATTCATAGTACTTCATAAAATTTATTTAAGTTAATTATATTTTATCGACTAATCTGTCACTCGATGTGGGCAAACAATGGCAGTATATTCGACCTAGTTTTCTGCATATGTTGTGTTTAGCAGATTGTTAGCTTACAAGTAAATATAATATGTAAAGAAGGGCAGCAAAGTTCAAACAGTTTAAAGTCCAAACAAGTTCAAAGTTCAAGCAATTCATTCTAGCTGTTCAAGTTAAAAATTCAGTCAAGTTTTGTAGGAACTTTGCAAGTGTTCATGTGCAGTTCATTCCTTAAGTCACAGGAACGACCTAAGTTAGCTTGAGACTCCTTTAGGTCGTCCAGTTCATGTCCAAACGACCTAGCATAGGTTGGGCTCCCTTAGGTCGTTCTGCTCAAGTTAAGAAGTTAAGTTAGTTATTCTTCCTAAGTTGCATTGTTAATAAAGCAAATTTGTCTAAGTTCTAGCTCGGCCGCAACCTAAAAACTATGCCGCAGGAAGATAGGTCATTAATCTGTTAGGTCGTTCTACTTTAAGCTTTGTGTTATTCCAGCAAGTTAAGTCACGAGCAAGTTAGGTCGCATGAGTCACATTTAAACCAACAACCCTAATCCTGCTCTCCAATTACATTCTACCACGCGCCTACCGCATGTGTATCACCCAGAGGCATCACGACACAACTTGTTGTTCACCAACCCATCAACCCGATAACCCATCATCATCAACTTTCCACATCACCAAAATCACCTAAAACCGAACCAAATCATCTCAAATCCATCATAAACCTGATGCATTGCCGTGATCGCAAGAATTACAATGATAGCGCGACCGATGACGAGCAACAATCAATCGTAGTACGACGTTTGGTGAAGCGCAGCACAAGAAATTGGGTTAGGGAAGGAAAATGAGGAGTTCATAACTCGATGGTGATCAAGGATCGAATAGTAAGCAAATCCACTTACACGATGAAGATGATCGGTGGCTACTTGGTTGAATTTTTGCCTTCGAGAGCTCAGTAATTCGTTAATGGCGGTTTCAAACAGTCAAGCAAGTAAGGAGAAGGAGGAAGGGGATGGATAACTTATATGCAAGGACGGTGGAACCTGAATCGGTGTGAACGACTTAACTCCACCTTTAGGTTGCTCACGACCTAGCGACCCAGCGATGCATGAGTTAAAAAGTGTCGAAGAACACGACCTAATCCATAGGCGTATACTTCGAGGGGCAAGTGTTAACTCCTCTTCTCCACGACCCTACGACCTAGAGAGAGTAGCGACCTAACGACTCAACTAGTCAGCGACCTAGTGGTGCAGCAAGCATGACGACCTAATGAGGTACATGACCAAAAGGATTAGATGGTCCAGCGACCTATGACTCAATGAGTTAACGACTTATATGAAGGCGCGACCTAACTACCTAAGGAAGTAGGCGACCTAACACATAGAGCGGCTCAGCAAGTTGAACGACTTAGTTGCTAAATGGACTGAGCGACCTAGTGCTCCAACGACCTATGGACTAAGCTGACCTAGCGACCTTAAGGTATACGCGACCTAGCGAGTTAATAAGGGGAGCGACCTAACGGGGATAAAGTTCTGCAGCGAGCTAAGGCATTATGACCTAATGACCTAGCGAGCTATACAAAGCCGAAGTAACTTGTCTTCCTTATGTCATTCCTTCCCTAGGTCGCCCACGATCTATGACTTGTTCGAATGATCAAGGGTGCTCCTGTAAGGCCATTAACCGTGTCTACTAAGTCGCCCACGCCCTACGACTTATACCTAAGTCGCTCATGACCTAAACGTACCAAAGGAGCTTCCTATGCCGCTTCGTACCTAGGTCGACCACGACCTATGACTTGCTTGCTTCTCCAGAACGATCAAGTGTACCATGTATAAGCCGTAAACGACTCCCACTAGGTCACGGGCGACCTACGACCTATCCAAGGTCGTTTGCGACCTACGACCTAATGCCGAACTCTCCTATAAATACCCCACCTACTCCAATCAAAAAGGGATCTTTTTGGCTCATTTCCAGAACGCCGATACTCTGCTGAATTCTCGATTTACTCGACACTTCAAACACGAAGGACATCTCAACAAACTTCAAGAGGAAATCTAACGCAATCGACATGGATTCTAAGACTTCTTCTACATTGGAGTTCTAGTTGTTTGTCTCATCAGTATTGTAATCGAAGATTGTTGTAAAATTGTAATCGACTCAGTAATAAAGAGGATTAAAGTGGATGTAGGTTTAACCTGAAGCCGAACCACTATAAAACTGTTGTCTTTTACTGCTTTCTCTATGACTTTTCTACTTGTTTTTAATTCCCGTGTTCATGGGTGGTGCTTTCACTTAATCTCTACATACACCGGGGTGTTAGCGTTCAGCTTTTAGCGTTAACACTCGGTTTACGGTGCTATCTATCTCCTACTATACCTGAATTCTATTTCTTGAGATTGAATGTTGATTTACCTCGGAATTCTGCATCGATCTTATTCTTGAAGTTATGGACGACCCGGTTAAGGTTCCCCGTGAATTAAATAAGCTTATCCATCTCCTGATTCTGTAATTGAATTATCTTATCTTCTGTTTCGAACTTGACATCGAATCAAAATTCTCTTTGATTTGATTTCTATCAAATTTGAATCTCTGTACTTATTTTAAAATCCATTATTATATCGTCGAGCGAGGAAGTGTATTTGTAAATTAATATTTAAATGTCATATACATTGTGTTGTTTGAGTTGTTGATGTTGATTTGGATTTTCAATCGATTCGACTGATCAACGCTATCGATAGGATTTCCAAAACACTTGAACAGAACAAATTGATACAATTTTGTTTTCAAATTTGGTAATCGGAATAATTTTGTATGATTATATTTTATATAAGTATAAGTTTTCTGAAATTAAATAGTCAATGAATTTTTTGTTGAAAAGAAACATTTGATTTTCATTTATTTTGTAAACCATTGACTATTTCAACATGCGGATTTGAAAATTTAATTGAATTTGAGAATTTAATTTTCGATAATTTCAAACTATGGTTTTAAAATTTTAAAATGTATATTATTTAAAATATTTTCGAATAGAAATGGTTTTCAAAGAATTTTAAATGGTCAAATTAGAGCTCTTCTCTTTTGTCGCTGGAAAATAATTTCAATGATGACGGCCGCATCATCTGTATTCATTTTCGAGTTTCGAAGTGGAGAGACCAAACTGTAGCTTTCCTGCACTTATGTATCGATAATTTAATTGATTTGAATTTCTAAACATCACTTGATTTATAATATATATATTGAATATTTTAAATTCGATTTGATATATTATGTATATATATTTATTTCATCTATAAAATGGTTTGAAGTTAATCCGAAATTAAATCTTAATTTTTGATTTAAGGATGATTTTCAATGAAGCCAAAAGTTTTAATTAAATACTTAATTTGAAATAACTAAATTGTAAAATTTTATTTGAATAATACCCAATTGCATTATATATAACTTACCTAAATTTTCAAAAGTTAACTATGTAATTGAATATTATACAATAGAAAATGATATCAAAGGAAATTTTAATTAAATTTGAGTAGTTATAATAAATGTAAATATACTTAAAATATATGTGATAAGATATATTAAGTAGAATAAATTTAATAATAATTTGGAATAAATAAGAATTAAATTTGTCGAATAAAATATGATTAAAAGACTATTTACATTTATGATCTTTGAAATTGTTAATTTAAGATAATTGGATAATATACAATATAAAATGTCTTTATAAATAAAATTTGAGTGCGTATAAAAATGCTATACACTTAAAGTTTAAATTATAAAATGGTGAATAGGAAAAAATAGAATAATAAGTTAGTTGAGTAATAAATGGATTAACAAAATAAATTGTTGTTTGGAAATTTTTTTGTAACAAACGAGAAATTGAAAATAAACAAAGTTTATGAAATTCCTTGAGTTTAAAGTCAACTGTTGAATATAAGTTAATTTATATGGTTTAAATTAATTGTTTATTTTGTTTTCCAAATCTATTTCTTTCTAGTTGTTTCTATTCTCCTACCTCCTTCCTTTCCGAGGAAGAAAAGTTTTGAGTGGGGGAGAATGTAACGACCCATAAATTTTTAATAATTTTATTTGTTTTGTTATTTAATTTAAATTTTGTGAAATTTTAAACGATAAAATTTTGAAATATAAATTTGATATTTGAATTGCCTCTAGTTAAACATAGCAACTGGTAAATTTTCGTCCAAAAATATGAAAGTTTATTTCGTGCGTAAATTTACTTCAATTTAATCACTTAAAAAGCAATGAAAATAAAACGTTTTCAAAACCTAAATATTTTTACAAAGAAAAATTCCAAATCATCTTCTGAGCAAGACGCCATTTTTCATTTTTCCAAATTCGGACTTCTTTAGCTCTATCGATCTTATTTTTCTTCGTTTTTGCTGCATTTTCCACTAGTTGAAAATTCGAATTTTTATAATTCAATCATACCACTGGTATCTGTATATCATTTTGATCATCTTGTCGTGCTGATATCTACATTATATTCATTTGTGTGGTTTTGGGTGTCTGGCATGCGGCGATACCAACGAAACTGAAAACCACATCGATATCCATTTTATCTTTTTCCTGTGCCCATATAAATTTCCTAACGGTCGAGTTCAAAAAAATGGTCATTTATCTTTTATAATTTCCACTGAATTCTCATGCCCGGCCTTTCCTATTTCCAAGTATACAAATAGCCGGTTTCCATTTTTATATTTCTGGAATTCAACGCTGACCTTTATCATTCCTATAACCTATTCAATTTATGTGGGTCTGTTTTCCTCTTCTAATCTCCCACCTGTTCATACTCATCCTTGTTCATTTTTTTTCTTTTCTCTGTAGCCGCCCTCTCTTTTAGAAGAAAGAAAAAAATGAAAGTGGAAAGGCTACTTTGAAACAAAGTATGTGTTGTCTTGTAACAACCCGCATATTTTACGATTGAATATTTAAATAATTTATTTTAATATTTTATCGTTAGTCGGATTTTAGTCCGAAAAGTTACTTTTTGCATACGGTCGAATTAGGACTCAGAACCACTTCCATTGGGTCCAAAATACCGTTTGCGATCTTTTTGAGTATAAACTTTTATAAGTTTGGAGTTAAGGGAATTTTGCCACATTTTCACTTTGGGCTTTGGGTTTGGTTTAGCCCATTAGCCTAAATAATTAATTCTAGCTCAACCCCCTTCCCTTCATAACTTCACTTTCAATTCCTAACACTCAAGCTTCATCAAAAATGGAGGAAGGAATTGGAAGTTAAAACTCCAAGCCCTAGTTCATTTGCAAATCCAACATCTAACTCCAAATTGAAAGAGAAGCCGTTGATGCTTCCTTTGCTTTCAAGCTTCTTCTTCATTGATTTTGTGAAAAGGTGAGATTTTTATCTCACAACTTTGTTGTTAACCCTATTCAGAACAGCAAGCTAACTAGTTGAAGAGCTCCGCGACCTAATGAGGTAATAAGCTCAGCGACCTAAAAGGTTAAGAGGTCTTGCGACCTAATGAGCTAATAACGTAAGCTACTTAACAAGTTACGACCTAGTAACTCAATGAAGCAAACGATCTAACGACCTAAAAGGGGTAGCGACCTAACGACCTAAAAGGATGAGCGACCTAACAACCTAAAAGGGGGAGCGACCTAACGACCTAAAAGGGGGAGCGACCTAACGACCTAAAAGGGGGAGCGACCTAACAACCTAAAAGTCCTAGCGACTTAACAAGTTACGAACTAGCCTCTTCCACAAGCAAGAGCCGAATTCACATGACCTCTTCCATTAGGTCGCTCGCGACCTAATCTGCATACTACATCTTCTACTAGGTCGCTCACGACCTAAACAGACCAAGGCAACTTCTTTATGCCGCTGTTCCTTAGGTCGCCACTCCCTCTCCTACTATTCCTTAGGTCGCCACTCCCTCTCCTGCTACTCCTTAGGTCGCCCACGACCTATAAAATCGCCGACCTAACCCCTAGGTCACCCACGAACTATTACCTAACTCTAGAAATCCCCTATAAATACCTTGCCTACTCCACCGAAGAGTGGACTTTGGGCTCATTTCTGGAACGCCTATACTCTGTTGTTTTCTCGACTCATCTGACACTTCAAACACCGAAGACACCTCCACGGACTTCAAGAGAGATCTAACACATTCAACATGAATTCGAAGAGCTCTTATACATTGAATTTCTAGTTACTTGTCTTGGTTGTGTTGTAATCGATGATCATTGTAAAAGTTGTAATCGAATCAGCAATAAAGAGGATTAAAGTGGACGTAGGCTTGACATTAAGCCGAACCACTATAAAAACTGTTGTCTCTTTACTTGATTTTATGTTATCTCCTGCTTAGCTCTAGTTCCTGTACCAACGGGTGGTGCTTTCACATTTTTTTACAACTTACACCGAGGTGCTAGCGTTCAATTTTAGCGTTAACATTTGTCTATAACTATCTTTGATTTTTAGGTATGAATTCCTAACACTTATTCATATGCATTTGCCTTTGGTTTGGATTGAATTGGTGAAAATCCCAATTTTTAGTGTTTTGGGTTCAAATCTTTAAAAATACAATCTTTGATGTTTGAACACATTTTCGGTGATGCATCGAGGAGCCAATACGACCGGGTAGCCGATGGGCGTAATCCCTTAGCGTTCGTGCTCGATCGGTTGCAAATTAAGAGAGTTTTTGGCATTTTTGTTGCTTAGGTCATTCGGCCTACACATAGGATTCTCGGCCTGCAGTGTCGGCCTACATTTAGGTCGCACCCTATAGGTCGCGCCATGTTTAGGTCGTTGCTCGGCCATGTTATATAACGCAATTCGTTAGGTCGCTCGGCCTTCTCATATGCCTTAGGACGTTAGGTCGCTCGGACATTAGGTCGCTCGGCCTTGTTTACCCGTTAGGTCGATCGGCCTGCACCGTATAAGCCCCTCAGCCTGCAGCTAGCTCGCATGCTCCTTTAGTCGCAACAAGTTAGGTCGTTCCCCCTTAGGTCGTTCCACCCCATAAGTCGCTCAACCTTGCTAAGTCGCGCCTGCATTAAGTTGCAACCCCTTGGCTCGCTCACCACCTTAAGTCGCTCTGCAGTTAGGTCGCGCCATGTATTGGTCGCGCCATGCTAGGTCGCTTGTGTTAGGCCACTCGACCTATTAGGTCGCACCATTCCTTTAGTCGCTCGCACCTGCACTCATGCCGCTACCTCTTAGGTCACTCATCTGCTAGGTCGCGCCAGATCGAGTAGCAAGGGTATTTCCACTTTGATGAATTTGGAATCGAATTCTTTGGATTTCATTCACGTCTTCGTATGTGAAATTTTGTGATTGACTGTTTCTACGATCATTTTTGTGATTTTTCATTTTAAAAATATACAAACCTTTACCTCATTCGTACGAGAAATCTAATTAAACGGCTTCGTAAAATAAGTGGTATTAAACGCTTGCGTTTACTTCGTCGGTTAATTCTTGGACTTGTTCGATTGAACCTCTTGTGGAAATTTTCGAGTGGAGATCTACAATTTGTTCGTAAATATTTAAGTTAAGCTAGTGCTTATGGGACATGAAGCTAAGCTTATATATTTACTAGCTTACTGTAATTGACGCTTCTTGATGATCGTTAATGATCATTTTCGTTATTTAGACTAGCAAATGTGCAATGTCTCTTTTTCTACGAGGGAGACTAAACCCCGTTTCTGTGGAGCTTCGGCTCAATTTGGTGGGGTAGCGACCCATGGTCCTCGGGCCGTTTTGTGGAGCTTCGGCTCAAAATTAATGGTTAGCAACCATGGAATAGTGTTCCATTTTGTGATACACGTGTTTGTGAGTATTCATGCCCCCGTTTTGCGATAGGTCTCCCACTTTTTTTTTGTGATTTCTTGATTTCCATTGATGATTTCTGGAATTTGTGTTTTCACCAATTTTCGTGATTTACATTGATAAGTTTTATCAATATTTGTGCATTGGTGAATTTGTGTGTCATTACCTTTTGTGATTGGCATTGATATTATTGTCAATATTTATGGTTTAGTGAATATAAGTAAAGAGTATGACAATCTTTTTGATCTTTGAGAAGATTTTTGTGATATTGATTAATCTATTGTTGATTTTCAATTACATACTTATTATAGTATGGATTTATGTTTATCATATATTTACGTCATTTCTCTTATTCTATATCATTTTATCTGATATTTATAGCTAGACTGATCCGTTTATTATTTTCTTATTAAATAATACTCGGGTCAGATCGAGATGTTACAGGTGCTTCTGCTTGACTTCACATCTGGGATTATCACCCTGACTTTTGGCTAACTACTTAGATTAGTAGTTTTTTGTTGTATACATTTGAGATATAGACTCATTGATGTATCCATATTCTTTTGTCTAGCACTTGTAGCTATTCTTTTGTGATATTGTGGATCTTGTTTGAC
The DNA here is from genome assembly GCA_030765085.1 of Allium cepa. Taxonomy (NCBI): domain Eukaryota; kingdom Viridiplantae; phylum Streptophyta; class Magnoliopsida; order Asparagales; family Amaryllidaceae; genus Allium; species Allium cepa. Next base: position 35,821,019 of record CM060929.1, read on the forward strand.
CACTACTCTGATGTACACTTTCATGTGTTATATATTCATATATATTTCTGCCTTTGTGATATGGATGTCTGTGACTGATTTGTGTTATGTTTATTTCTATATTTGTTTCCGGAGAATATTTATAGCCATTGTGTAGTAGCTTTGAGTTTGTATCGGTATGTCGGATTTCCTCCTGAAGCCAAATGCATGTTGTACTATCTGACATATCGTTGCTCGCACAAAGCAATTACGCGGATGGTCGCTCCTCAATAGCCTTATTCTCCGTGCTAGTTGACGGCATTACCCCGTAGTGTCCTTGCCTAGAGTGGGTATAGAGGTGGGGCATCACAGCTTGGTATCAGAGTGAATCTTCGGAACAATGTAGAATAATCTAGCAAGGATCATCGTCCTAAGTCCATCTTAGGAGTCGTGCTTTAGGATTTAATTCGAGTCTTCGTACCGATTCATCCTATTTTCTTTATGATTCATTGTTTATCTATCAAGATTGCTTGATATTCATTTGGTGAATAACCTTATCCTTCTTCTTTCTTTCTTTCAAAAGGAAGAGAAATGGTTAGACATGGCCGTCTCAACGTCGGTCAATCTAGTGCTACTCCCCAAGATGGAGTATTTATGTCTGCCCAGCAGCTTCTTGATCTTGTAAGGAATGCTCAAGCAGCCGGATCTAATCCGAAGTCTACTCACCCTAAGTCTGGATTTGTACATTTGTGCAACGATTATACCAATTTGGGTGGGAAGCCATTCAAAGGTTCTGAAACAATTATTGAAGTCCAGGCTTGGCTGAGAACGTGCGATCCAATCTTTTCTCGCATGAATCTTATTGATCTTCACCGTGTTTAGGTGGCCTCTAGTATGCTCCAAGAAAGAGCATTAGATTAGTATGAGCTTCTGATTTTGGAAATAAATGAAGCGGATCTTACTTGGGAGAAATTCCGGGAACGCTTCGAATTAAAATTTATGCCAGAAGCTGAGAAGGTGACATTGGCTCGCCGTTTCATAGACCTTGTTCAAGGTGAATCCTTTATGACATACTATGTTGCATCATTCGAGTCACTTTCTAAATATGGGGTCGAGTACATAAACACCCCATTGAAGAAAAACCAAAGATTTGTCTATGGCTTAAAAATCTCAAGAAGCCATTACTTCTAAAGCTAGAAGTTTCTTTTGATCAACTCGTTGATATCGCTTTTCGACTTGAAGAGGCAGATAAAGAAAGTGATGTTGAAGTTGTGGGTGCCAAACCGAACTTCAACAACATGAAAAGGCCTAATAAATTCAAAGGTCCTTATTCCAACAATAAGAAAGGGAAGCAAGCCTCTCCGGCAGCTAAGACTTCTACCTCTAGTAATGGGCAATGCTACAATTGTGGTTCTAAGGACCATTATGCAAACAAGTGTTCAAAGCCCCGAGCTTGTCGCTATTGCAAAAGCCCGGATCATTATTTATCTTCTTATCCCAAACTTCAAAATAGGAAGGAGGGAAAGCTTAATGTTGCTCGAGCCCCTGGCAACACATCTCGTGGTAAAGGAATTTCTCATTCTACCCTTGATGGCATCATTTTATTTCGCGATCATCCTATTCAAGTTCTTTTTGATACGGGTGCGTCCAACTCTTTTATTTCAAAAGAACTTGTTGATACCTTTTCTTTGGATGTTTTGTGTTTAATGACTTCTTTGAGAATTGCGAGCCCGGTTGGTGGATCCTCAACAATCAGTTTATTGTGTAAAGATGTAGAGATTATTCTGTGTGATTTTTCTTTCCAAGCCGATTTGCATGTTATGCGCTACTTAGGCTTTGGAATGATTTTGGGAATGGATTGGCTTAACCACTATGAAGCCCAAATCCAATGTCCTGAGCGGACTATTCATCTTCGATATCCTTAATCTGTAAAGCATATTTCTATTGATCCTAAAGATTCGGATTCCATCTTGGTTGCATCTTTATATTCTTTAAATCCTCATGACGACGATAATGATGATGAAGAGGATATTATTTCTCTTATTCACGTTGTTCGTGAATTTTCCGACATCTTTGAGCCCGCTTTAGGATTACCACCAAAGTGAGCAATTGAGTTCAAAATTAATCTCATCCCTAGAGCTTAACCTATTACTCGTCCTCCTTATCGTATTTCCAATAAAGATAATGAGGAGATGCGCAAACAATTATCGGAATTGGAGACGAAGCAATTTATTCGCTCTAGTTCCGCGCCTTGGGGAGCTTCAGCTATTTTTGTGAAGAAATCCGATGGTACACTTAGGCTTTGCATTGACTATCGCAAGCTTAATGATCTTACTATCAAGAATACATATCCTTTACCTCGGATTGATGATTTATTTGATCAGCTTAGTGGTGCAAGAGTCTTTTCACAATTAGACTTAGCTATCGGTTTTCATCAGCTTTGTATTGCAGAGGATAACATTCCTTTGACATCTTTCCGTACTCGTTATGGATCTTATGAATTGCTTCTTATGCCATTTTGTTTAACGAATGCTCCGGCTTATTTCGTTGACCTTATGAATAGAGTTTTTAAAGATTTCCTCGATCGATTTGTCCTCGTCTTTATTGATGATATTCTCGTGTATTCTAAAACCGAGGAGGAGCATGAAAAACATCTTCAGATTGTGTTGGAAACTCTTAGGAGTAATCAATTAAAAGAAAATTTTTCTAAATTCCACTTTTGGCAATCTCGTGTGAAGTTTCTCGGTCATATTATTTCTGAATCCGGAATTTGCATGGATCCTTCAAAGATTGAAGCGATTCAAAATTGGATGAGACCGGAGAGTGTGACGGAAATCCGTAGCTTCCTTGGATTGGCGGGTTATTACCGTCGTTTCATAAAGGACTTTTCAAAAATTTCCGTGCCTCTTACTAGTTTGACAAAGAAGGGAGTTGAATACATTTGGTCGGACAAATGTGAAGATTCTTTTCAGAAATTAAAAGAACTCCTTGCCGATGCTCCTATTCTTGTGATTCCCGAGGGAAACCAAGATTTTATTGTTTATACCGATGCTAGTCGCGTTGTTTTGGGTGCCGTTCTTATGCAAAGAGAACGTGTTATTGCTTATGCTTCTAGGCAATTAAAGCCAGCCGAGACTAGATATGCCACTCATGATTTAGAGCTCGCGGCTATTGTTTTTGCCCTTCGTATTTGGCGTCATTATCTTTTGGGAGAAAAAATTATTCTTTACACCGATCATAAATCTTTGAAGTATCTATTTTCTCAAAAGGAACATAATTTGCGTCAACAACGTTGGCTCGAATTTCTGGCAGCTTATGATCCTGATATTCTTTATACTCCCGAAAAGGGAAATCGTGTTGCCGATGCACTTAGTCGTAAGCAATAAGCGGTTGTTTCTATGATGATATCCGAATGGAATGATCTCGGAATTCTATCCACTTTTGAAATTCGAGATCATGTTTCCGATTTATGTTAATCTCTTGTTTTATGTAGCCTTGAGGCTCATCCTTCTCTTTTAGACCGCATTCTTGAAGCTCAAAAGCTAGATCCCAAATTGGCTCTTCTAGACCAAAATTTTGGGGACAAAATTAATATTGAAGGTTTGAAAGAGTTTGATATTGATTCCCGTGGCGGCATTCTAAAATTTGGTAGACTTATCGTGCCAAATATTAGTGATCTTCCTAAAGACATTTTAGAAGATTCTCATCATTCTAAATTTACCATTCATCCCGGTAGTAGTAAAATGTACGCGGATATGAAGCGACTTTATTATTGGGAGGGAATGAAATCTGATATTGCTAACTTTGTTAAGTGTTGCATGACTTTCCAACTCATTAAGGCCGAACATCAAAGGCCCGGTGGGTTATTACAACCTTTAGAAATTCCAATTTGTAAGTGGAATCAAATTTCCATGGATTTTATAGATGGCCTTCCCCGTTCTCGTTCGGGTCATGATAGCTTATGGGTGATAGTTGATAGACTTACTAAATCCGCCCATTTTATCCCGTTCGGTCCAATCGAATCGTTCCTCTCTTGGCTAAACTCTTTATTAAACAAATTGTAAAATTGCATGGAGTTCCTTCTTTTATTGTTAGTGATCGTGATCCATTGTTTACCAGTGGATTTTGGAAGAGTCTTCAAAAAGCTTTGGGAACGAAGCTTAATTCTAGCACCGCTTATCATCCGCAGTCCAATGGACAAACTGAGCGTGTGAACCAAACTCTTGAAGATATTCTTCTTGCATGTGTTCTTGATTTTGTTGGAAGTTGGGAAGATCATATTTTTCTTATTGAGTTTTCCTATAATAATAGCTTCCAATCTAGTATTGGTATGGCACCTTTCGAGGCACTCTATGGAAGGCCATGCCGATCTCCATCTTGTTGGCTTGAGGCCGGTGAGAAGCTGGTTTTAGGTCCAGATTTTATTCGTGATTCCATAGAGAAGACTGATCTTATTCGTCATAGGATGAAAGGGGCCCAGAGTAGGCAATGATCCTATGCCGATAACTGGAGAAGGAAATTAGAGTTTTCTGTGGGAGATCAGGTGTTTATTCATGTTTCACCTATGAAGGGTGCTGTACGTTTCAGTCGATCGGGAGAGTTAACACCTAGATATATTTGACCATTTCCCATCACCGAACGCATTTGTTCCGTGGCTTGCCGTCTTTCATTACCGGCTCAGTTTAATGCTATTCATGACGTGTTTCACGTTTCTCAATTGCGGAAATGTCTTCGAGATTCCGATTCTATTCTTGTGCCCGGTGTTGTGGAAGAAATTGAAGATTCGCCTAGTTTAACTTATGAGCAACATCCTAATCGTATTATTGCTTCGGAGGTCAAACGCCTTCGAAATAAAGATGTTCCGCTTGTTAAAGTCCAATGGTCCTTAAATTTTAAGGATTGCTCTTGGGAATCTAGAGAGTTCATCGAGCGAACACATCCGGACTTAATTTCTCGTGCTCTTTGAGGTGAATTTCTTATTTCAAATTTCTTTTATGTTGATATGCTTTCATGATTGTTACCTAGTTTTTTCTTCTTAAAATATTGCGAGGACGCAATTTCTTTAAGGAGGGGAGTCTGTAACAACCCGGATATTTTACGATTGAATATTTAAATATTTTATTTTAATATTTTATCATTAGTCGGATTTTAGTCCGAAAAGTTACTTTTTGCATACGGTCGAAGTAGGACTCGGAACCACTTCCTTTGCGTCCAAAACACCGTTTGCGATCTTTTTTAGTATAAACTTTGATATGTTTGGAGTCAAGGGAATTTTGCCACTTTTTCACTTTGGCCTTTGGGTTTGGTTTAGCCCATTAGCCTAAACTATTAATTCTAGCTCAACCCCCTTCCCTTCGTAACTTCACTTTTCATTTCCTAACACTCAAGCTTCATCAAAAATGGAGGAAGGAATGGGAAATTAAAAGTCCAAGCCCTAGTTCATTTGAAAATCCAACATCTAACTCCAAATTCAAAGAGAAGCCATTGATTCTTCCTTTGCTTTCAAGCTTCTTCTTCATTGATTTTGTGAAAAGGTGAGATTTTTATCTCACATCTTTGTCTATAACTATCTTTGATTTTTAGGTATGAATTCCTAACACTTATGCATGTGCATTTGCCTTTGGTTTGGATTGAATCGGTGAAAATCCCAATTTTTAGTGTTTTGGGTTCAAATCTTTAAAAATCCAATCTTTGATGTTTGAACATGTTTTGGTGATGCATCGAGGAGCCAATACGACCAGGTGCCCGATGGGCGTAATCCCCTAGCGTTCATGCTCGATCGGTTGCAAATTGAGAGAGTTTTAAGCATTTTGTTGCTTAGGTCGTTCGGCCTGCACATAGGATTCTCGGCCTGCAGTTTTGGTCGGCCTGCATTTAGGTCGCACCCCAACAGGGCGCGCCATGTTTACGTCGTTGCTCGGCCATGTTGTATCACGCAACTCGTAAGGTCGGTCGGCCTTCTCATACGCCTTAGGTCGTTAGGTCGCTCGGACATTAGGTCGCTCGGCCTTGTTAACCCGTTAGGTCTTTCGGCCTGCACCGTATAAGCCCCTCGGCCTGCAGCTAGCTCGCACGCTCCTTAGGTCACGACAAGTTAGCTCGTTCCCCCTTAGGTTGTTCCACCCCATAAGCTGCTCAACCATGCTATGTCGCACCTTCATTAAGTTGTAACCCCTTGGGTCGCTAACCACCTTAAGTCGCTCTGCAGTTAGGTCGCGCCATGGATTGGTCGCACCATGCTAGGTCGCTTGTGTTAGGCCGCTCGGCCTATTAGGTCGCACCATTCCTTTGGTCGCTCGCCCCTGCACTTATGCCGCTACCTCTTAGGTCGCTCATCTGCTAGGTCACGCCGTGTCGAGTAGCAAGGGTATTTCCACTTTGATGAATTTGGAATCGAATTCTTTGGATTTCATTCACGTCTTCGTATGTGCATTTTTGTGATTGACCGTTTCTACGATCATTTTTGTGATTTATCATTTTAAAAATATACAAACCTTTACCTCTCTCGTACGGTAAATCTAATTAAACGGCTTCGCAAAACAAGTGGTATGAAGTGCTTGCGTTTACTTCGTCGGTTAATTCTTAGACTTGTTCGATTGGACCTCTTGTGACAATTTTCGAGTGGAGATCTACAATTTGTTCGTAAATATTTAAGTTAAGCTAGTGGTTATGGGACATGAAGCTAAGCTTATATATTTACTAGCTTAATGTAATTGACACTTCTTGATGATTGTTGATGATCATTTTTGTGATTTAGACTAGCAAATGTGCGATGTCTCTTTGTCTACGAGGGAGACTAAACCCCGTTTCTGTGGAGCTTCGACTTAATTTGGTAGGGTAGCGACCCATGGTCTTCTTGCTGTTTTGTGGAGCTTCGGCTCAAAATTAATGGTTAGCAACCATGGAATAGCGTTCCATTTTGTGATACACGTGTTGGTGAGTTTTCATGCTCCCGTTTTGTGATAGGCCACCCACTTTTCTTTGTGATTTTTGGATTTCCATTAATGATTTCTGGAATTTGTGTTTTCACCAATTTTCGTGATTTACATTGATAAGTTATATCAATATTTGTGCATTGGTGTATTTGTGTGTCATTAACTTTTGTGATTGGCATTGATATTATTGTCAATATTTATGGTTTGGTGAATATAAGTAAAGAGTATGACAATCTTTTTGATCTTTGAGAAGATTCTTGTGATATTGATTAATCTATTGTTGGTTTTCAATTACATACTTATTACAGTATGGCTTTATGATTATCATATATTTATGTCATATCTCTTATTCTACATCATTTTATCTGATATTTATATCTAGACTGATCCGTTTATTATTTTCTTATTAAATAATACTCGGGTCAGACCGAGATGTTACAGGTGCTTCCGCTTGAGTTCACATTTGGGATTATCGCCCTGACTTTTGGCTAACTACTTAGATTAGTAGTTTTTTTGTTGTGTACATTTGAGATACAGACTCATTGATGTATCCATATTCTTTTGTCTAGCACCTGTAGCTATTCTTTTGTGATATTGTGGATCTTGCTTGACCACTACTCTGATGTACACTTTCATGTGTTATATATTCATATCTATTTCCGCCTTTGTGATATGGATGTCTATGACTGATTTGTGTTATATTTATTTCTATATTTGTTTCTGAAGAATATTTATAGCCACTGTGTAGTATCTTTGAGTTTGTATCGGTATGTCGGATTTCCTCCTGAAACCAAATGTATGTTGTACTATCTGACATATCGTTGCTCGCACAAAGCAATTACGCGGATGGTCGCTGCTCAACAGCCTTATTCTCCACGCTAGTTGACGGCATTACCCCGTAGTGTCCTTGCCTATAGTGGGTATAGAGGTGGGGAGTCACATGTCTTCCCATTCCTATAGCATGCACACCTTGTTCTTCATGTCAAGTATTTCATGTCCGTTGAAATGCCAAGCATCCTTGTTTTCCGCCTTCAACAGAGATCGCCAACTTTCCCGAGCCACCGATCACAACGCTCATCACTGAACTCGACCACCATCAGGCACCTAAGTAATCAGCCCTCTACTTGAGCTCCTCTATGCGTAAGCGCCGGCCTTCCCTATGAACCGCCCATGCCATGAGATTCCACCACCCGACCTGTCTCCGCGCCCAGATCTCGGCTCCACTCCGCACGCAACGGTGGCCACAACCCCGCTTCATCGCCACAACCCACTACTCCTCACCTATGCATAGCCGATCCCTACGTCTCTCTCTCCGTCTCCAAACCATCACCGACCGCGCCCGCCTCTAAATGTCTCTCTCTCCACCATGCTCGGCATGTCATCCACCACCCACGTGACCCACCATTCCTCTACCGAACAGCGACAGCAACGTCGGCTAAGCCCCACCGATCCGTCCTCCCTTCTCTCTAGCAATTCCGCTCACCCCCTCGCGTGCGTCCCGTTCATGTGCATATTTAGGTAATTTTATGTATTGATTATTAGATTTTACTTTTTCGTTCCTAGATGTAGGTTGTCTGTTGCAAATAGTTTATACATAACATGTAGGCTCATATATACATTTCTAGTGCAGATATATGTTAGTGATGCAAGTTTGATATAATAATATATAAGGTATGTACAATATAGGCTGGTTTTTTTAAGTATTGTACATGTATAGGATTTATATAACATGCTGTTATAAATTGCAGTTCTATATATATATATATATATATATGTATGTATATAAGCGTGTAATATATACAGAGATAAAATTACATTGTATATCGTTAAGTTTAAGTCATGGGTTTTATACGTTGGTATCAGTTAAATACATGTGTTTGCATATAGTCACCGTATGTATTATTAAATTTCATATAGTCATGTGTTTGTATATTGTTAGGCGATGTCTGCATTGTTTACTGATTATATAAGGACTGTACATATATATCCGTTGTTCAAAATGTATATGATCTTAGTTTATATATATTTTAAAATATATGTTAGTGTGTTTATGTGTTAGGCTTTAGGAAATAATGTGTGTATAACCTGTCATTTATATGCGAGTGTGGTAAGTTGGAATTATATTATTTTTTTATTTTGACCTTTAAATCTTATATGCATTCGGTGTAGAGTTCTTTTTATGTATATATATTAAGTTATGCGGTATATATTTCACAGTTTTATCAAAGCTATATTTTTGTAACAGGAGATATATTCGAAAGTTATATATGTTTATTTAGACTAAACTTTGATTTATTTAAAAGGTGGTTTATATAAGTAAATTATCTACAGTTTATATTTGTAAGTGTAACAATATGAAAATCAATATATATATTTATATATATAAGAAGTATAAGATTAACAACTTTGTATATATGTTTGCTTATAAATTTCATATGCAATATCTTATGAATAGCGGCGCAAGTTTTAAGCTGCTGTATGTAATAATATATACTAAAAAGGTTGCAGCACTATATGTCTATATGGTTGGGTTTTAAAACATATATATATCATTGGTTAAACTGTTTAATACTGTTAACGCTAAAATTTGAACGCTAACACCCCGGTGTATGAAGTGTAATTATGAAAACACCACCCGATAGCTCGGGAACAGATTATAAGCAAATAATAGCGGAAAAGCAGTAAACAACGGCAATTTTATAGTGGTTCGGCTTAAGAGAGAGCCTACGTCCACTTTGAATATCTTTATTGACGATTTGATTACAAGTCGATGCAATTACACTTTGATTACAACACACTTCGAGTTACAAGTGACTTAGAACAAGTAGCCTAAACTTCAATGTCGATCAAAATCTTTGAACTCATGTTGGACATGTATGATTTCTTCGTGAAGTTCCTTGAGGCGTTCTTTGTATCTCAAAAGCTTTAAGTGTTGAAGTAGTTCGGAATGCAGCAGAGTAACGATGCTTGAAATGAATGAGCCAAAAGTCCCTTTCTAGTTGGAGCTAGGGTCGTATTTATAGGCATTTCTTGGAATTAGGTCATAACTCGTACACGACTCATAGTAGGTCGCGGCCGACCTACTGGGTTAGCTCACCGCTTGGTCCAAAGCTATGCTCCCATTCAAATGAATAACTCAAGTCTTGAGCCATTCACGAGTTAACCAGTGCAACTTTCCTTGATGTTAGTATGAGTCGTACACGACTCATCATAAGTCGTATGTCGTCAACGAGTTATCTCATTATAGCATGGTATTGAACTTGTCTCTGAAGTCTTAGGTCGTATCACCTTTATGTCGCATTCCTCTTAAGTCGTAGACCTCCATAAGTCATGACATTCATCAGGTCGTTAATGTCTTAACTCGCAAGCCTTCCTTGACCCGTGAGATTCCTTAAGTCGTAAGGTTCCTTAACTCGTAAGGTTCCTTAACTCGTAAGGTTCCTTAAGTCGTAAGGTTCCTCAAGTCGTACAATCTCTCCTTGGGTCGTTAAGTCGTAACCCTTTAAGTCGCTTTGAGCTTTAGGTCATTAACTTGTTGAGTCGGTGACTTGTTGAGTCGTGAGGCTTCCTGAGTCGTAGATCCTTCCTGAACCGTTAAGCACCTTAAGTCGTGGCCCATCCCGGGCCTTAACTCGTTGACTCCTTTAACTCGTGGGCCTCTTAACTCGTAGGCTGGAACGGGGTTAACATTTGCCCCTCGAAGCACACGCTTAAGTCATAAGTCGTGTGCTTCGACTCATCATAACCCGGGTGTGCCGATTCGAGTTCCAGCTCTTCCAGATATAAAACGCTTGATTCGTTCCTCCTATCTCCCACTTCTCATTACCTATCCTTTAAACCGCATCCGCCATTAACGCATCTCCAAGTTCTCACAGGCGATTCCAACTTGATTCTCCTGCGATCATCTCTGACATCACACTACCTAAGCAATCTTGCTTCCCTTCCGATTGTCGATCATCATTAACCTATGCGCCCCGTCCTTACCTCCAATTTACTCCCTTGAGCCTTGCAAGTTTGGTCACTCTAACCATCAATGGATTTAAGGTTGTCTGATCTGATGATTTGCGTCTTGAGGCGATTTAGTGGCGTGATAAGACTAGGGTTGTTGATTGAGAGTTTATTGGGTTAAAAGTTAGAAGGTAAACTGGTTAGGAGTTAGGTGGTGAGTTGGCCAAATAGAGTTGAATATTGTCTTAGGTATGACTCGGCCATTTTTGTATGATCCAGCAACCTTTGCGACTTAACCATGATCCGACCCAACATGCTTCACGACTTAAGCCTTGAGTCGTGGCCGAGATAGGACTTGGAGATTTTCTTACTACTTTGAACTAGAGCTTTTCCCTTTTTCCACAACTAACGACTCAGGGCACTGCCGACTCAAAACATCAACGACTCAAAATTGAAGTGACCTGACCTAACTTGCTTCCCAATCCTTAGGTCATGGACGAGCTAGCCAGAGAACCAACGATTTATCTTAACCCGTAGGAAAATTTTTTGAGCCGTTGACGAGTTAGGACTTGTATGAATTCTGTTCGAACTTTGAACCATTGCATAAACTTTGAACTGTTGAATTTTATTGCATTCATTCACAGGTTACTTTGAGTTGCAGGCTAACAATCTGTTCAATACAACATTTACAGAAAATTGGGACGAATATACTGCCATCGACCGCCCACATCAAATGACAGATTAGTTAATAACAGATAATTAACTTAAATAAATTGTGTGAACGAAGTGCTATCGATTTCAAGTAGAATATTAAAGCAACACTGAAATAGTCAATTGAAACTGACCAGCCTGCACTAATATTATGCTTGAACTTTAAATTAACAAGTTCTGAAATTACCGTAGTCGATCAATCGTCGACCAGTTTAATTCCAGTTATATTTACTTGTTATTTTTATTAGTTTCCACGACACTTCACACTTTTAGGAAACGTGCACCTTCATATTTGAATATCCAGTTGCTTGTGTAGAATGACTTCTCAGGAAGAAGATGCAACAGTTCAGACTGGAGAGGCAACTGTTCTTCCGGCTCCACTAGTTAATCCTCCCGAAAGAGCCCCTACCACACTATCATACAAAGTTTTTCGCCAGTTGTGTGGTCAGTTCGGCATTGCTGAATCAGATGCTATTCTTCCCGAAAGAAGTAATACTGCCGACGTAGCACCACCCGACTTTGTGACAGTTAATCGACAAATGTGCCTGAACGGGGCCATCCCTCCTTTCAACAACTTTCTCAAGCATCTTTTTCGTCGACTGGCCATTTCTCCATCCCAGCTACACCCCAAAGGCTATGCCATCCTAATGGGGTTGTGTGTGTTATTTGGGAGAACGTTTAATCGACTTCCGGACTTTGACGAAATCTGTTACTTATGCTCCTTTACCCGGACCAAAGATCATCCTTCCATTACCGTTGTGAGAAGTGCCCGAAACCGCAAATTAATCGTTGGCCTTCCCGACACAACTCATGGGTTCCTGACCCAGTTCTTCTTTGTTCGATGCCCCCCGGGGTTCTATGCTGTGTGGAGGGAAGGAAGTGAGATCGTCTATCTCTACTTCTTCTATTCTTTGAGTTTTGCGAATTCTGAACTATCAAGTGCTAACTTTGTTTTTCCATTCAGCGCTCCCCCCTTCATCTAAAGATCCCAGCCACAAGCCAACTTTAGCGAGGCTCATGGCTATCCCAATTGAAGAGCGGGACATAAAATTTCTGTTGAATGACGAATTCCTTCATCAGTTTGGACTCCTTCACCCTTCTCGTTCCACTCAGCTTTGTGAAGTTCCCGATTCTCCAGCGGAGGCTGAAAAGCTTATGCCAAAAGATCCCTCCACTGAAACTTTACTAGTGAAGTGCCCCACTCTCACTGATGTTGCGGGGCCGCCTAGCAATTTGACACTTGCCCCAGTTATCGAAGAGGAAGAACCTCCACGATCTTCCGGGAGATCTGCTGACGAAGGAGTTGAGAAAGCAAGTCCCAAAAAGCATGATGGTGATGATGTTTTTGAGGGGTTGAGCGACCTAATTGTGACTTCACAAGAACTTTTTAAAGATGATGTTTCCAAAACTATCTCTTCTGTAATCGAGGCGACATCTTCTCTACAACAAATGCCAACTCCTCCTACTCAAGTTATCACCACCTCTACTCCACAGAGTGGTCTGTAGCTTGATGCGTGTAGTTTACACATTACACAACACTTAGGATTTTTCAGCACTTGTTTGTGTTTGACTTCTTTTCTCTAAAGGCTTTTAAGACTTGTCTTTTTGCCTTTCAGATCCTTCAATGGGGCGTAGCGGCAGCGGCTCTTACTATAAAGACTTTCAGCGCTATGGAGGGCGTGGCAACTATGATTATAGACGCTACCTTACTGGTCCCAGAGAAACCGATGAGCAGAGAGCTGTTCGAAAAGCTAGAGAGAGGAGAGAATATGAAGAGCGTCATGAGAGGATAGATGTGCGACATGAGTCTTCTTCAAGAGGCGATGACTCTCACAAACGTAAAACACATGATGGTCGGGGGAAGAGCCACATTGTTGAGGACCCGAGCAAGCGGGCCAAACCTAGTGAGAAGCACGCATCTGCAATATCTGAAAAGTTTGACGCTCCCATCTCTATCGACATTCCTTCCAAATCCCCTGCTCTTGAAGGAAGCGCTATTCAAACACTTCTTAACAGACCTTCATATCGTGTTGAAAGGGGCCCACCGACCCTGCAGAGCCGATTCCCGAATTGGTGCTTAAAGGGGGTTCGCTTCGATCTTGATTTAGTTCCCATTGATAAAGAAGCCATGTACCAAAATCTTGATGCCGTCAGACTTGATATTGAAAGAATGTCTGGATGGCAAAAGCTTGTTGATGAGCTCCAAAGGGTCAATCGGGCCAATATCGAGGCGATGCGAACTATGGAGAACGATAAGTCGGAATGGCAGAAGATTCTTGACCAGCACAACATCGAGATGAAAAACATAACCGAGTATAACGAGAAACTTGAAGCTGAAGTCAAGCAGCTTAAAGACGATCTTACCATCTCTTGTAACACTTACACTCAAAGAGAAGAGGTGCTACAAAAACAAGTGCGGGATGCACATGCTGGCCAAAGAGATGCCGAAGCTAAAGTTGAGAGGCTAGAAGAGGTCGTAGAGAATTACCGCACTGATGCCGCTCAGTTGCGGAGTAAAATGAGCGCCCAAGACATGGAGATTGAAGGGTTAAAAGCTCAACTTGCTAAAACTGAAAAAGAATGAGATGAGGCCATGGCTGGTAAAATCGCAGCTGAAGAATCTACTCAAGCCATGGAAACCAACGTCAGTTCAAATCTATTCGACTTTTACTTGCACAGCGTCTTGGGGCATGGCAGTCTCTCTTTTCTCGGTCCTAAATACGAAATCACCTTGGCTGAAGTGTGGAAAGCTGCTCTCGACATGTTCAGAGGCGCCGGGTATACCGAGGAAGAGCTTGAGGCGCGCTACCTAGATAAGGAAACTCACGCTGCTCTTGCGAAGGGAAAAGAGCAACTTGCCAGAGTGCGGACTGGGATGGCGGAAGAGGAACGTTCTGGAAAAGAATTACCACCTACCACCTCTGTTCATCCTTTCGTTTCTCCTAGGGTTGACATCACAGGTTCCAGTGCTCATTCCCCGCCTCCTACAAGAACCGAGGTAATTACCCCTACTGATGATGAGGCTTTGGAGGATATTGGAGCTCAAAATTATGAGATTGAACTAACGAAGCAAATAACTTCAGGTAACTTTGACATTGGTCCGATTCAGGTGGATTGCCTGCCTGCTCCTCAAAAGTTTGATGAGCTTCTCGATTACTTCTTGAATCTTGACGAACCCATATCTCCCTTCTTTTCGGGAGATACTAATATTTTTAACTTTTCTTCTTCTGCAGTTGAAACACCAAGTGCTGTGCAAACTTCGCCTCCTCCGGTTATCCCTCCTCCGTCTCTTCAGGTGGCTCCTCCTTCTGCTTCACAGCCCGGGTCACAAAAGGAGCAAATAGAGGCTCTTCATGGCTTAGATGATCCTATCGCTTCGCAAGAGCCGAAAGACGAGGGACTCGAGGGAGGTGAGATATCTCCGGAGCGGACTCCTTCTGATGACATAATTTTGTCTGCTCTTGTTACTCCAGGGAGTGAGTCTTCTTCGAAGAGGAGAAAGAAGCACGGAACATCAAAGAGGAGGGGGAAGAAAATCATTGCTACTGAAGAGGTACCGGAAGTTGCACCAGTTGCACCCCCCTCTCCTTCTTCCCTTATGCCTACAGACCGACCTGAAAAGATAACCATTCAGCCGGGTAAAGGGTCCAAAGGTGGTAAGAAGAAATGAAGATTCCAGCTTTTAGCTTCTTGTCTTTTGCATGTACTGGTCGAGAATTGTGCGGGTACCGGCCCCTGCTTTTTTATTTTGAAACTTGTATCTGCAATGCAATTGAATAAAATGATAATTTATTTGTACAGACTCCTGTTTGAATTTGAGAATGCATTTATTATTCATTTTTGCACAAGTTTATTTATATGATATTGCAGCGGGCTTATGGCATGTTGTTTGAGCATTACTTTCGCCGGTGTGGCTATACTATATTGTATGTAACTATACCATGTTGCCCCCATACCATAAGCTTGCTGCAATATTTTATACTTCGAGGGGACTTGCACTCTTATTTTCTGAAGAATAATTATTTCATTCTTGAAGAAATTTTTCGTAGAGTACAACTCCCTTCATATAAGTTTTTACGCTTTGTCCTTCGAAGAAATCACTTTTTCTTTTGCTTATGTACACATTTTACCAAGTGAATTCTTCTATGAGGTAAAGCGGGCCTCTGAAGGGTACTTTAACTTTTTTTTTTTTTTTTTTGAGGAAGATTATTTTCCAGAATAGGTAAATCACTCTTCCTTTGAAAGTTAAATTGTGCTTTTAATGAGGATTTTTTTTTTTTTTGGAAACATAGAAAGTTGTACCTCTGAGGAGGGATTTTTCACGTTTCAACACTTGGAAGTTTTATTTCAATCTTGGTGAAACGTGTACCTCCAAAGAGTTGTGCCTTTGAAGAAAGCCTTTTCACGTTTCAACACTTGGAAGTTTTATTTCAATCTCGGTGAAACGTGGGCTTCCGAAGAGGTCTTTCTTCTTGATTGTGTCTCCGGGAGGAGGTCTTTATTTTGTTTTGCATTTCAACTTTGGTGAAGTGAAACTCCGAAGAGCGGCTACTTCAACTCCTGGTGAAATGTGCCTCCGAAAAGGTCTTTATTTTGTTTGCATTTCAACTCTGGTGAAGTGAAACTCCGAAGAGCGGCTGTTACACTTCAACTCCTGGTGAAATGGGCCTCCGAAGATTGCCTGGAAGTTACTCTCTCATGGTTGGAGGGTCATGACTCCTCCAATCTTTTTTGGTTGAGTAGAGAACTTCCTTTTTTACGGCATATGCTTCGTTAGAGGTCTTTATCCTCCGAAGAGTTGTGCCTCCGAAGAGGACTTTAGTTGTTCCTTGTCCACTTGCTTACGCCTTTTCAGTGATCCTCTATTTTCTTTTTTCTTTTTTTCTTTTTTTAAGCTTGCACTCCCTTCTCTTACAAATAGCTTGTTTAATCCAAAGAAGTGTACTTCATTGCTAGGCCAGTTCACGAGAACGGACATAAGCTTCTTAATTGGATGTTTGTTTGTTCAAACTTCTCAATTTATTAGCTAAAGCCCGTTTTCGGCGAAATCATTGACCGTTCAATTGAAGCACTTCTTATCTAGGATTTAAGCTCGGGAATTTTGCGACTTGGAATTTGTTTGTTGAATGATAACAAGAATCACTTGGTCTTGTAATGTGCAAGTTTTATTTTCGTTGCCTGCAAAAATTTAAATCGACATTTCAGTAATACATTTAATGTACTTTTCATATTGAAAATAAAGCAAACATGTAATAATAATAAGGAACACAAGATTTATAGTGGTTCGTCCAAGAATTTGGGCCTACATCCACTTTATAGTCTTTCATTATTCACTTGCATCGGTTTTACAATCGCTTTCAATTACAGGAATCATACATTCATAATTCTTTTTACAATATTTTAACAAAGCTATCAAGTAAAGTATGGACGCAAGTGATTGCTGTTCCAAGCTCTTGGAATTTGATCTCCTTCGACAGTAGTGAGTTTGAATGTGCCATCCAGAAGCTTTTGACCTATGACATATGGTCCTTCCCAATTTGGCCCAAACACACCTGTCGCTGTCATAATTCTCTTTAGGACTAGATCTCCAATTTCAAAGCTGCGTTGGCGAACTTTGGAATTGAAATGTCTGGCTATCCTTTGCTGATGAGATGCGATTCTGAGCTCAGCCTCTTCTCTTTTTTCATCAAGGAGATCTAGTGCCTCAAGCTGTAGTTTCTCATTCTCCGCTTGATTGAAATGGATTCTTCTATGTGAAGGGACCTCTGTTTCTACCGAAATCATTGCCTCTGATCCGTATGCCAATGAAAACGGAGTATGCCCAGTCGCAGTTTTGTGGGTAGTTCTGTATGCCCATAGTGCTAGCGGTAGCTTATCGACCCAACCACCTTTTGCTCTTTCAAGTTGCTTCTTGATGGTTGACTTGATAATTTTATTTACTGCTTCCACTTGCCCGTTTGCCTGCGGATGGGCTACTACTGAGAAGCTTTTTCGGATTTTTAATCGTTTGCAAAAATCTTGGAATTCTCCACTTTCAAACTGAGTACCATTGTCTGTAATTATTTTTTGAGGCACACCGTATCTGCAAATGATACTTTTAGTCACAAAACTTATCATCATTTTTGAGGTGATAGAAGCCAGTGGTTCAGCCTCTGCCCACTTAGTAAAATAATCTACAGCAACAATGGCATATTTAATTCTAGATTTGGCAGTTGGTAACGGTCCTACAAGGTCTATCCCCCATATTGCAAACGGCCATGGACTGACCATCTGTGTCAGTTCAGTGGAAGGAGCTCTAGGTATTTTGGCGAATCTTTGGCATCTGTCACATTTTCGGGAATAGTCTGCTGCATCTCGATTAATTTCTGGCCAAAAATATCCGTATCGAAGAATCTTTTTCGCTAAAGTTTGACCACCTAAATGATCAACACATTCTCCCCCATGCACCTCAGCTAGGATTGTTTTGGACTCTTCCCTGGATACACATCGAAGTAACGGCATTGAGAATCCCCGTCTGTATAACTGGCCATCCTGGACTATATAGCGAGAGGCTTTCCTCAGTAGCTTCTTTCTTCCTTTTGAATTTTTCGGTAAAGATCCATTGAGCAGATATTCTATTATTGGAGTCATCCATGATTCTTGCTCTTGAGACATGCTCATGACCCAATCAATATCCATCTCATCAATGCTCGGAGTCGACAGGACCTCCACTGGAGTTAACCCCAGAAATTGAGCTTCGCCTGTGCTAGAGTACTTTGCGAGAGAATCTGCTTTCATGTTTTCTTCTCGAGGAATGTGACTTATCATGTAATGATCGAAATCACCCAGGAGTTCCCAAGCCTTTGACAAGTAGGCGGGCAGATTCCCCCGTTTTGCTTGGAATTCCTTTTTGACTTGGCATACAATAAGCTGAGAATCACTAAAGATCTGTAACGCTCGGATGTTTAGTTCTTTAGCAATCCTTAAGCCAGCGATAAGGGCTTCGTATACTGCTTCATTGTTTGTTGAAGGAAATTCCAATCTTAGTGCATAGCATAATGATCGACCTTCAGGGGTCTCAAGTACAACTCCGACTCCAGAACAGTAGTCGTTTCTCGCGCCATCGACATATAACTTCCATTGGATTGGGGAATCGTCGATCGTTTCCTCCTCACTGTTACCCTTATCTGTGAATTCTGCGATGAAGTCCGCTAAAGCTTGTCCGTTGATTGCTTTTCGGGGATGATAAGTGATGTCATATTGACTGAGTTCAATATTCCACTTTAGAAGACGGCCCGAAGTCTCAGGGCGAAACAGGACTTGCTTTAAAGGTTGATCAGTGAGGACTCTGATAGGATGAGCTTGGAAATATTTCCTCAACTTCCTAGATGCAATTAGTAGGAAATAGGCGAGTTTTTCCAACTTAGAGTAATTCATCTCTGCCCCAGTGAGTCTTTTGCTGATATAGTAAACTGGATGTTGAATCCTCTTGTCTTCTCGTATCAGCGCTGCACTTAAAGCATGAGATGATACTGCCAAGTATATAAGAAGATCCTCGCCATCGCCAGGCCTAGAAAGTATTGGAGGCGTTTCCATTTGGCAAATCAATTCATCAAAGGCTTTTTGGCATTCGGGAGTCCAATCGAAGTTTTTTTTCCTTTCCTTAGGGCGTCAAAGAATGGGATGCATTTATCTGTGGCTTTGGAAATGAACCGAATCAAGGCGGCGACTTTTCCATTGAGACTTTGCAATTCCTTCTTCGTTCTAGGAGCTTTGACTTCCTTTAAGGCGGTAATTTGAGCTGGACTAGCCTCAATGCCCCTAGCGCTCACGATGAAACCTAAAAACTTTCCGGATTCCACTCCAAATGAACATTTTAAAGGATTGAGCTTCATTCCGTATTTTCGAAGGACTGCGAACATGTCTGCTAAATGTTCTATGTGATCCACTGCTTTCTTAGACTTTACTAACATGTCATCGACGTAGACTTCCATAGTCTTGCCCAATTGCGGTTTGAACATAGCATTAACAAGTCTTTGGTATGTTGCCCCTGCATTCTTCAGCCCGAAGGGCATAACTCTGTAGCAGTAAAGACCAACATTGGTGATAAAGCTCGTGTCCTCCTGATCTGGCTCATGCATCATGATCTGGTTATATCCAGAGTAGGCATCCATAAAAGATAACAATTCGTGTCCTGCTGTTCCGTCTACCAGTTGATCGATCCTGGGTAATGGGAAGCAGTCTTTGGGGCAGGCCTTGTTTAGATCTGAAAAATCGATGCATACCCTCCATTTTCCGTTGGCTTTCTTAACCAGCACTGGATTTGAAACCCAATTCGGATAGGTAGATTCTTTGATAAAATTATTCTTCATGAGCCGATCAACTTCTTCTTTTAACGCTGCCGACCTTTCTGGACCTTGAGTTCTCCTTTTCTGCTTCACAGGTGTAAAATTTGGATCAATATTTAAAGCGTGTACTGCAACTTCTGGGGATATTCCGCACATATCGGCATGAGTCCAAGCAAAAACATCCAAATTTGCGTTTAAAAAAGATGTTAAGATATTCTGAATTGACACATTAAGTTGTGAACTCACATTCAACACCTTGTTTGGGTCCTTTGGGTCAACAGGTACTGGTATTGTTGTTTCCACTGGTACCACTCTATTCTCCCCTGCACTGACTTTTCTAGGATCCATCTCTTTCCGTGCTCCGCTGTGCTCGCCAGAGCAGGGCCCGCCCTGTAATTGCTACAAGGCTGGCTCTTTGATGCGGACTGGGGCTGCCGCATCCTTTCCCATTTCTCTTTTCCTTTCCTCTCGCAGCTCTGTCAGATAACACTCCCGCCCAACATTTTGATCCCCTTTTATAACTCCCACTCCATTATCTGTGGGAAATTTAATGGTGAGGCACCATGGGGCCAGAACAGCTTTGAATGCTGCAAGAGTTGGACGGCCAAGGAAAGCATTATAAGCAGAAAATTCGTCGACAATCACAAAAGTTTGCTTGGGGACCACTTTTCTTTCTCCTTCTCCAAGTTCCACAAACAAATCAACGGTTCCTATCGGCTGTTTTGGCTCTCCAGTGAAGCCAACGATTTTCTGTGATGATGCTTGCACATCAGCTATAGGGATCTTCATTTGGTCGAATGTTTTCTTGAAGAGGATATTGCAGGATGCGCCACAATCAATGAGAACTCTTCTGACAATAGCTGGCCCGATACCAGCCGAGATGACTAAGGGATCCAAGGTAGGAGCTTCAATACCTGCGGAATCCCTGGCTCTGAACACAATATCATCATTGAAAGTTCTTTGTTGCTTCAGGGGCATAGCACCTTCCAAAACAAATACATCTTCCTCAGTCGGTACATACTTCAAAGCTCGGGTATACCTTTCCATCTCACCCCAGCTCCTGCCTGCTGGGTGAGGTCCTCCCGTAATGACATTGATAACGGGCCTTCCGGATTCATGCCCTGTAGTCTTTTCACCTGTCCTGGGTTGATGAGCAGGAGCTCGTTGCCCCTGACTAGTCGAAGCGGGATTGCTGCTATTCTTTTCCACAAATTGCTGCAGCTTGTTTTCCCTTATCAATTCTTCAATCAAAATTTTCAATTGGCGGCATTCATCGGTATCATGACCGGGTTGATTATGGAAGCGGCAAAACTTTCCGCTTTGTACAGCTTTTTTCCCGGTTCTCAGAATGGGAGGTTTAGGATAATCAACAGAATCTTTAGTGGCAAGGTATATACGCTCCGGCGTATCTGATAAAGGAGTATATTCCGATGGTTTGAAGGAACGAGGCTTCTTCAGATTTTTCTGTTTCTTTCCATCGTTATTTTCCCTTTTCTGTCCTACAGATTCACTCTTGCGTGGAGCAGCAATGTTATCTTCAGCTTTTTCTAACACTGCCTTTACGGGTACAGGACGGCTTTCCAGGTGTATGAACTCATCTGCTTTCTTATAGAATTTTTCAAGGGAATTTGGTCCCTTCATGTTAATCCATTTTCCAAACTCGCTCGACTTGTCGATGGCCCTCATCAGATAGGTCAAGATCATCCGTGGTTCTGCATTGTCTACCTCGGCCAGCGCTATATTAAAGCGATTCAAGAAAGATTTGATAGTTTCCTCTGGATTCTGTTCTAAACTTGACAACGACATGATATCTTTGGCTTTTGAAGCGTATAGTCTGAACTGCTCCTTGAATTTCCGGGTTAAGTCAGAAAACTGATCTATAGACCGGACTGGCAGCTTGGTGAACCAAAGCAGAGCTACACCTTCCAAGTATACAGGAAAATATCGGCACTTTATTTCATCAGAAGCTCTGGCACCTGTCATGTGCCAATCATACTTATACGTTTGGATCACTTGTTCCTTTGTAAGCTGGGATAGTTGGGGGGACGAACTTCCTTGGGAACTCAGCCTTTAAGATTCTTTCGGTAAACGGGGTTTTACTTGGAGCAAAACCCCATTCCTTCTCATCTTCATTCCTTTGCATGCTTTCCTTCATGATTTGTCGAACCATTTCAGAAAGATATCCCTCATCATTTCGAGCTCTAGATCCACCAATTTCAGGAAATGTCCGCTCAAAGGGGCTGGCAGCCCTCTCAGGAATGTTTCTTTCTTCATCCTCATGAATGTTGCCAGCAAAGTTCCTTTCATTATCCGTTGGTTGACGGTTTACCCCAAGTAAGTCATTCAACTTATTCAAAATTAGGGCATTTTGGGCGTTCTGACCTTCCAATTGTGCACTTTGGGAATTTATCTGCTGGTGCAGCCCTAAGATTACAACATCCAACTCCGCTTTTGTAACCCCAACAGGTGGAGTGGCTTGATTAGGTACTGGGGAAGCGGAGGTTCCCTCTTGAGCATTTCCAGATCTAACAGATCTACTCTTTCTCCCCGGAGCCATGATTTCAGATAAACTTCTAGTCTTCAGAGAGGTTACTTCAACAAACTTTCGTGGAGCAATGATGACGATTTGCCTGAGTTCAGTTCTCAGTGAAAGCACCAAAAATGTTAACGCTAAAATTTGAACGCTAACACCCCGGTGTATGAAGTGTAATTGTGAAAACACCACCCGATAGCTCCGGAACAGATTATAAGCAGATAATAGCGGAAAAGCAGTAAACAACGGCAATTTTGTAATGGTTCGGCTTAAGAGAGAGCCTACGTCCACTTTGAATATCTTTATTGACGATTTGATTACAAGTCGATGCAATTACACTTTGATTACAACACACTTCGAGTTACAAGTGACTTAGAACAAGTAGCCTAAACTTCAATGTCGATCAAAATCTTTGAACTCATGTTGGACATGTATGATTTCTTCGTGAAGTTCCTTGAGGCGTTCTTTGTATCTCAAAAGCTTTAAGTGTTGAAGTAGTTCGGAATGCAGCAGAGTAACGGCGCTTGAAATGAATGAGCCAAAAGTCCCTTTCTAGTTGGAGCTAGGGTCATATTTATAGGCATTTCTCGGAATTAGATCATAACTCGTACAGGACTCATAGTAGGTCGCGGTCGACCTACTGGGTTAGCTCACCGCTTGGTCCAAAGCTATGCTCCCATTCAAATGAATAACACAAGTCTTGAGCCATTCACGAGTTAACCAGTGCAACTTTCCTTGATGTTAGTATGAGTCGTACACGACTCATCATAAGTCGTATGTCGTCAACGAGTTATCTCATTATAGCATGGTATTGAACTTGTCTCTAAAGTCTTAGGTCGTATCACCTTTATGTCGCATTCCTCTTAAGTCGTAGACCTCCATAAGTCGTGACATTCCTCAGGTCGTTAATGTCTTAACTCGCAAGCCTTCCTTGACCCGTAAGATGCCTTAAGTCGTAAGGTTCCTTAACTCGTAAGGTTCCTTAACTCGTAAGGTTCCTTAAGTCGTAAGGTTCCTCAAGTCGTACAATCCCAAATCAATTACGATCTATCAGCTTCGTCCATCCAAATTCGTGCCAATCTAGCTTGATTTGGGATTCGTATTTGGATTCGTAACTCGTCTCATCCCTTTCGTCTCTAACCTCGAAAGGTGAGCAATCACTCACGATTAATGTTCTTTTATTTATGAAATTTGATTTCAATTGAAACGACAAATTGAAATATGCGGCTGTCAGATATTTACACTGTTATATATGCTATTACCTGTATCAGTTCACCTGTGACATCTGACACCATTATCTGTTATTTATATAATAATCCAGTTTGGTTGAAATGATTGATTGTTTGATGTTGACATTGGACGTTAAATTTTTAATGTAGTAAGTGATAAATAATTTGAAATTGAAATTTGTTAACGTAAAAATCTGACGCTAACACCCCGGTGCAAGTAAAGCAAGTGTGAAAGCACCACCCGATGATAGGAATCAGAAATAAGCAGGAAAATATCAGAAAGACAGTAAAAGACACAGTTTTTATAGTGGTTCGGCTAATAGTCAAGCCTACGTCCACTTTATATCTCTTTATTGCGGACTCAAGTACAACTTATACAACTTTCTTCAATTACAACACACTTTAGACTAGTAGTTCAAACTTTGATGGAGAATAATCTTTCGAATCCATGTTGAATGATGTAGATTTTCTCTTGAAGTTTGTCGTAGTGTCCTTGGTGTTTGGAGTGCTTGAAGTGTTGTTCGAGTTGAGAAAATGGCAGAGCATCGGTGCTTCGAGAATGAGCACCCCTAAAGATCCCCCGAATGTCGTACCTCATGCTGTATTTATCGGGCTCTTCGAAGTTAGGTCGCTGAAGGGTAGGTCGTAGGTCGGGGATAACGACTTAAGGTAGGTCTTAGACCACATGTGAGCGACCTAGCAGAGGGATGCTTCGGCCCTTCCTGGTAACACTGGTCTCTTCTGGATGAAGTACTAGGTCGTGGACGACTTAGGGGAATGGTTGACAACCTTACAGCACTAAGATACCCGATGTAGCGACCTAAGCTGACTTGTTAACCCACTATGTCGCATAGCCCATTAGGTCATTGGGTCGCTTGTGATTTTAGGTCGCTAGGTCGCAGACCTCTTAGGTTGATAGGTCGCTAACTCGCTTCTTACTTTAGGTCGCTAAGCCGCCAGGTCTTTTAGATCGCTGAATCGTGGCTTCCTGTGAGCAGTTAGGTCGTCCACCTCTTGAGTCGTTAGGTCGTCTACCTCTTGAGTCGTTAGGTCGTCCACCTCTTGAGTCGTTAGGTCGTCCACTTCTTAAGTCATTAGCTCATCCACTTCTTAAGTCGTTAGGTCGTCCACTTCTTAGGTCGTTAGGTCGTCCACTTCTTAAGTCGTTAGGTCGTCCACTTCTTAGGTCGTTAAGTCGCTTACTTCTCTAAGTCATTAGGTCGTCCTTTTCCCTTAAGCAGTTAAGTCGTCCCATTTTTAAGTCATGAGGTTATTTAGAAATAAGGTTAACACTTGCCCCTCGAAGTATATGCCAAGGTCATAGGTCGTGTGCTTCGACTTAACATGCTTGGATCGTGACCGACCTAAGAGATAGCTTAACACACACATCCACTTGCCTCTGCCTTATATAACTGTTAGCTCGTGTCTTTCCCTTTAACTGTTTCCATAACCCATTCCACCATTAGCGATTTCTCGAGCTTCCTAAAGATAATTTCGAACCAATCAACCACTGATTATCCTTAATATTTCGTCGTGTAAGTGAATTTGCTTCCTGTTCAATCTTCGGTCATCATTGAATCACGAATCTTGTTTTCCATTTCCGACCTACCTTCTTACACCGCATTTTACTGCGAATCCCGTTACATCGATTGTCGCCGGACCGGAGGTAGTTCGATTTAGCTTTAGACGATTCGTAATGAGAGGATGATGGGTTATAGTGTGTTAGGCTAACTGATTCGTGATTCTGGAGGGAGCGAGGAGATTATCAACGGGTTAGCAAGTTATGAGGGATGAGGCTTAGGGTTTTTCCAAGGGGAAATGGCCTGAGACTGCTGAGCTACCTCTGGAACAATCTAGTGGATTAAGCGAGTTAGAGATTCTTGGAATCCATGGAAAAATGAACGACCCACTGGCTTACGACTTAGCGTGCCTACGCTTTTTCTTTCTCGCGACTCACCATACTTGGACGACTTAGGCTTTAAAGTAGAACGACCTTATTTAAAAATGACCTATTTGTCAGCGGCATAAGGATTAGGTCATCCCCGAGCTAAGACTTGTTACGACTTAACTCTTTAGGCCGTGCTAGCGACCTAGGCTTTAGGTCGTGTAGACGTCTTAGGACTTGAACAATTATCAAACTGCTTCTTACGACCTAGATCCGTTCTGACTTTCCTGTTAGGTCCTGAACGACCTAGGACTTGAATAACTTGACCCGCGGCACATTCTTTAGGTCGTGGACGAGCTAACACTTTGCTAAAAAATGTTTGGACCGACTTGAAGCATAATTTTGACTTGAATTTTCAGTTTAAACTGCCGGAATTTTTGAATTTTCTAAGCTTTGTTGTACTCTTTCACAGATCACACTAGCTTACAAGCTAATAACCTGTTGACTAAAATATTCGTAGAGAACCGGGACGAATATACTGCCATAGACTGTCTACATCAGATGGCAAATTAGTCGATAAAGAATAATCAACTCAACTTAAGGAAATTGTATGAAATGCTGTGAGTCAACAAATTCAAGTGAAGTAGTAAAGCAATGTTAATCAACTAAAGCTTATTTGTTTGCATTAATACTGCACTTGTACCTGGACTTAGAGCGACAAGTCTTGAAATTTTACAATTGACACATGTTCATTAGTTTAATTTCAGTTATATTTACTTGTCACTTTATTAGTTTTACACAACACTTCACACATTTAGGAAACGTGCACCTTAATATTTGAATATCCAGTTCCTTGTGTAGAATGTCTTCTCATCAAGAGCAAGAAGTAGAACAAATTAGAGAAGCCTTCCCGATAGCTGATCCACTGGTCAACCCACCAGAAAGAACTCTGACTACTCTAAGTCACCGGGTGTTCAACCAGTTACGCGCCCAGTTTGGGATTGTAGAAGCATATGCTATTCTCCCTGGGCCAAATGACTTTGCTGATAGTCCTCCCTTCGGCTTTGTTGCCATTAACCGTCAAATGTGCCTTTGTGGTGCCATTCCTCCTTTCAAAAAATTTCTCCAACAACTCTTTCACCGATTGGGTATTTCTCCTTTTCAATTGCACCCTAATGTTTGTGCCATTTTGATGGGATTATGCATTCTCTTCAGAAGGACGCTTGACCGCCTCCCAAGCTTTGAAGAAAACTGCTATTTATGCACATTTGCATAAAATAAAGACCATCCTTCCATTATATATGTGAGAAGTGCCCGAAATCGCAAGCTTATCACTGATCTCTCTGATATTGCTCATGATTTTCTAAACCAGTTCTTCTTTGTCCGTTGCCGCCAGGGATTTTACGCTATGTGGAGAGTAGGGGGTAGGCTTACTTATCCCTATTCTTTCCTTTTCTGAGCTTTCCGAGGTCCAAATTGCTAAGTGTTAACTTCGTTCTCTACTTTTGCAGTTCTCCCTCCTCCTTGTAGAGACTTTAGCCACAAGTCAACTTTTGAGAGGCTTATCGATGTGGCGGCTGAGGAGAGAAGCATCAAGTTTTTGCTAAGAGACGAGTTCCTTCATCAGTTCGGACTCTTACACCCTTCCCTCTCTACTCAGCCTTATGAAGTTCCTGATTCTCCGATTGAGGCACCGGATGCCCCAGTTTCTGCTGAAGAGCCTACACTGAAAGAACCTGCTCCTGAGGCTTCTCTGGTGAAGTGCTCTATTTCTACTGATGTTGCGGGGTCATTTGGAAAATTTGCACTTGCCCCGGTCATTGAAGAAGAAGAGCCTCGAGAATCTCCCCAACATTCTGGGAAGTTCGGTGATGGAGGAGCCGGGAAAACAAGTCCTGCCAAGCAGAGCGGGGATGACACTTTTGAAGGGTTGAGCAACCTGTTTATCACCTCACAGGAGCACTTTAAAGATGATCCTGTTACCACTAGGGTTTCCTCTTCAGTAGTTGAAGCAACTTCTATTTTGCAACAGATTCCGTCGACTCAAGAGTTGACGTTAGCTACTACACCCATCATTTCCCTGCAACCGAGGAGTGGTTCGTAGTTTGACGCGCGTAGTCTGCACGTTACACACACTTAGGATTTTTCAGCACTTATATGTACTCTCATGCATTTTACTTCCAGGATTTTCAAGTTTTGCCTCTTTCCCATTTTCAGGTTCTCCAATGGGGCGTAGCGGTTCCTATTATGACAACTTTCAACAGTACGGAAGCAGTGGTCAGCATGATTATAGGCGCTATCTTCCCACCCATAGGGAAACTGATGAAGAGAGAGCCGCTCGAAATGCTCAAGAAAGAAGAGCGTATGAAGAAAGGTACGGAATAAGGGATGAGCAATATGACTCTTCTCGCAGAGGCGATGCCTCTCATAAAAGAAAAACTTATGATGATAGAGGAAAGAGTCATGACATCGGAGACCCAAGCAAGCGGGCCAGGCTTGATGAAAAGACCGCATCTGCAACTTTAGAAAAGGCCGCTGCTCTCACTTCTCTTAAAATTCCTTCAAAGTCTCCTGCCCTTGAAGGAGCCGACATTCAGACACTTCTCGGCAGACCCTCATACCAAGTTGAGAGAGGTCCGCCAACCCTTCAAGGTCGGTTCCCGCATTAGTGCTTAAAGGGAGTCCGCTTCGACCTTGACTTGGTTCCCATCGACAAAGAGGCCATGCTACGAAATCTTGACACTGTTAAACTTGATATTGAGAGAATGTCAGGGTGGCAAAAGCTCGTCGACGAGCTTCAGAGGGTGAACCGGGCCAACCTTGAAGCTATGCTGACGATGGGGAACGACAAGTCTGAATGGCAGAAAATTCTTTATCAGCACAACACCGAAATGAAAAACATCGCTGAGTACAAAGAAAATCTTGAGGCGGAGGTCGAGAAACTTAAGCACGAGCTTGCTACTTCTTCCACCTCTTATACTCAAAGGGAAGAAGTGCTTCAGAAGCAAGTTCGAGACACTCATGCCACTTAACGGTATGTCGAAACCCAACTTGAAGCTACACAGGAGACGGTGGAAAAATATCGTGCTGACTTTGGAGAGCTACGTGAGAAAGCTAACTCCCAGGACTTAGAAATCATAAGGCTGAAAGCTCAATTATTAAAGACTGAGAAAGTACGTGATGAGGCCATGACTGAGAGCCGCTGAACAATCTCATGAAGAGACAAAAGCAAACATCATCTCTACTCTGTTTGATTTTTACGTCCAAAGCGTCTTGGGGCGTGGAAGCCTTGCATTTTTGGGGCCTAAATATGAAATCACTTTGGCCGAAGTGTGGGAGGCTGTAATGGATATGCTCAGAGGTGCCGGTTATTCCGAAGATGAACTTGAAGCGCATTACTTTGATGACGAAACTCGTGCTGCTCTTGCCAGAGAAAGGAGCAGCTCGCTAAAGTACGAACCGAAACGATGGGAGGGGAGCATCCAGAGAAAGAAACACCTTTGACTCCCCCTGTCCCTCCTTCGACTTAGGCCGACATTGATATCATAGGCTCCGATTCCCATTCTTCGCCCACGGCTAAAGTTATAACTGAAATTACAAGCGCACAGGGTGGAGATGAAGGCGAAGAAAGCACTGAAGCACAAGCTTATGAAATTGACGTTAGAAAGCCAACTTCTCCAGGTAACTTTAATGCTGATCTTGCTCAAGTAAACTGCTCATTTGCTTCGCATAAGTTTGATGAGCTTCTTGATTATTTCCTAAATCTCAACGAGCCTTTATCTCCTCTCTTTACTAATTTTAACTTCTTTTCTTCTGTAGAGAAAGTACTGAGCATTGTTCAGACTTCCCTCCTCCAGTTATTCCTCCCCCGTCTCTTCAGGTCACTCCTCCTTCTGCCTCTCAACCGGGGTCACAAGAGGAGCAAATAGAAGCTCTCTAAGACTTGGACGATCTCATTGCTTCA
Organism: Allium cepa; assembly: GCA_030765085.1. Lineage (NCBI taxonomy): Eukaryota > Viridiplantae > Streptophyta > Magnoliopsida > Asparagales > Amaryllidaceae > Allium > Allium cepa. The sequence goes on from CM060929.1 coordinate 35,850,509, forward strand.
CATGAACATAGGGGAGAAGAAACTGAAGAGGGGGAAAACACTCCAGAACTAACTGGTTCTGACGATGCGCCGTTAGCCACACTTTTTACTCCAGGAAGCGGGTCTTCTTCTAAGAAAAGGGGGAAAAGTGGAGTCTCAAAGAAGAAAGAAGCTTCAGCTGGCGAGGAAAAAGCAGAATCAAGTCCGATTGTTCCCCTTTCTCCTCTCTCCCCTACTCTTTCAAGCCGACGCAAGAAGTTGGTCATCCGCCAGGTGCGGGCTCAAAAGTTGGAGGGAAGAAGAAATGATGGCTTTGGTCCTGTGCTTTTTATCTCGCTCTTTGCTTTTTTTGCTTGTATATAAGCTTGTGTTGACTGGAGATTGTGCGGGTACCAGTCCCCGCTTTCTTTCACCTTGAAACCTGCATATGTATAAAATTCTCATAGTATGGAATAAAATAGTTCTTTTACTTATACAAATTTCTATCTGTATTTGAGAACGCTTTTATTTTCTGTTTTCATGCAAGTTTATTTATCCTCTTTATGTGAAGTTGCAGCAAACCTACGGTATGTTTCTTGAGCATTGTTTTCATTTTTGTGGTTACTATATTGTATTGCCACCATACCATGGTTTATTGCAATCTCTTTCACATTGGCAAAGTTTCGGAGAACAACTCTTCTGTTTCGAGAAGAATTGTACTCTTCCTTTAGAAAACAACTCTTCCATTTGAAGGAAGTTTGCATTTATACTTTATAGGATAATATTTCCGTTCCAAGAAAATATTTTTCTAATTTAGTAGAATGCACTTCATATTGGAGGAGTCTTTTCTCTTTCTTTTTTGTTGCGAATTTTTTACACTTCACTTTTGGAAAAAGTCAGTTTTGCTTTGGCAAGTGAATTTTACTTCATAGTACAGTGGGCCTTCCGAAAAAGGGCTTCAACCTGCTTGAGCCTCCGAAGAGAGTTTTTTGTTTGATTGTGCCTCTGGGAAGAGGTCTTTTTGTTTGTTTGCGCCTCTGGGAAGAGGTCTTTTTGTTTGATTGTGCCTCTGGAAAGAGGTCTTTTTTGTTTCTGCTTCTTGGGAGAGGCTTTTATCTTTTCCTGTTCACTGGGAAGCGGGCCTCCGAAGAGGGCTTTTCACATTTCAACTTGTGTGAAGTTGTATTTCAAATCACGGCGAAATGTGTGCCTCTGAGTAGGTCTTTTGCCTGGAAGTTTGGAGTTTCCTCCTCTTAGTTGGATGGATTCACGGGGCGGACACGAGTGTTCTGTGCCACCGATCAGTCCGCAACTTTCTGTCGATAAACAACTCTCTTTTTCTGGCGAGGCCCGCTAGAGGTCTTTTAGCATTTCAACTATGGTGAAATGGGCCTCTGAAGAGGGCTTTTCACATTCCAGCACTTGTGAAGTTTTATTTCAAACATCGGGGGAATGCGTGCCTCCGCGTATGCCTGGAAGTTTCTTCCTCATGGTTGGCTGGATTCACGGGGCAGACGCAAGTTACTTGGACCTTTATTTACGCAGATTGTCTCAGCTAGTGAACAAGCACCTTGCCTTCCACTTGGGAAGGTGCCTCCGATCATCGTATGGATTCACGGGGCGGACGCAAGTTACTTGGGCGCTTGTCTGCGCAAACTGTCTCAGCTAGTGAACAAGCGCCTTGCCTTCCGGTTGGGAAGGTGCTTCCGGTCATTCCATACCAATCTTTTTTGTTGAGAAAGTTTTTTGGCATGCCCCGTTCGAGGTATTTATCCTCCGAAGAGTTGTGCCTCCGAAGAGGGCTTGTGCCTCCAAAGAGGTCTTTGGCTGTTTGATGCTTGCTCACCCATGTCTCTTTGACATCTATTCATATAGGCGATCCCCGTTATCTTTTCCAAATACACTTCTCTTTTAATTGCCAACAATTTCCTTTATCCAAAGAAGCATACTTCATAGTTAAGCGAGTTGGTGGGGGCAGACACAGGCTATTTAACTGAATGCTCGTTTGTGCAAGCAACCACAATTAGTTAGCAAGGGCCCACTTCCAGCAGAATCACTAACTTTTTGCTTGAAGCACTCCTTTCGTAGAATTTGAGTATGGAAATTTTGAACGGCTTAGCGTTTGCTTGTTGGGTGATGTCAGGGATTGCTTGGTCTTGTGATGGGTAAGCTTTGTTTTTATGGCCTGCGTTATTAAATCGACATTTTAGTAATACAATTGACGTATTATATATATCGAAATAAAACAAAGCAGTTTATAATAGTAAAGAAAACAAGATTTATAGTGGTTCGGCCAAGAACTGGGCCTACATCCACTTTTTAGTTCTTATTATGCACTTGCACTGGCTTTACAACGGCTTTCAATACAAGAATCATACATTCATCATTCTTTTACAATATTTCATTAAAGCCATTAAGTAAAATATGGGCGCAAATGATTGTTGTTCCAAGCTTATGGGATGGGGTCTCTTTCGACATTTATGAGTTTGAATGTGCCATCAAGAAGTTTTTGGCCTATGACATACGGAACTTCCCAGTTTGGCCCAAACACGCCTGTAGATGTCATAATTCTTTTTAAGATTAGATCCCCATCTTCAAAGCTGCGTTGGCGAACTTTGGAACTGAAGTGCCTGGCTATTCTTTGCTGATGAGCCGCAATTCTGAGCTCAGCGTCTTCTCTTTTTTCATCATGGAAGTCAAGGGCTTCAAGTTGCAGCTTTTCATTTTCGGCTCGATTGAAACGAATTCTTCTATGTGAAGGGACCTCTATTTCTACCAGAATCATTGCCTCTGATCCATATGCCAATGAAAATGGAGTGTGCCCCGTCGCAGTTTTATGTGTAGTTCTATATGCCCAGGGTGCTAGTGGAAGCTTATCGACCCAACCACCTTTCGCCTTTTCCAACTGGTTTTTGATGGTCGATTTGATAAATTTGTTTACTGCTTCCACTTGCCCGTTTGCCTGCAGATGAGCTACTACTGAGAAGCTTTTCTGGATCTTGAATTTCTTGCAAAAATCTTGGAACTCTTCACTTTCGAATTGAGTTCCATTATCTGTGATTATCTTTTGAGGCACACCATACATGCAAATGATATTCTTAGTTACAAACTTTATCATTTCTTAGAGGTAATAGTAGCTAATGGTTCAGATTCAGCCCATTTAGTAAAATAATCAACAGCAACAATAGCATATCTGATTCCAGATTTTGCAGTTGGCAAATGCCCGATGAGATCTATTCCCCAAATAGCAAATGGCCATGGACTAACCATCTATGTTATCTCAGTGGAAGGTGCTCATTGGATTTTTGTAAATCTCTAGCGTCGGTCACATTTTCGGGCGTAACTTGCGGCATCCCGATTAATATCTGGCCAAAAATACCCATAACGGAGAATTTTCTTTGCTAAAGTTTGACCACCTGAATGATCTCCACTCTCTCCTCCGTGTACCTCAGTTAGAATTGTCTCAGCTTCTTCCTTGGTCACACATCGGAGTAATGGCATTGAGAATCCCCGCCTATATAATCGGCCATCTTGAATTACATATCTGGATGCTTTCCTTAACAACTTCTGCCATTCTTTTGAGTTTTCTTGTAGAGAACCGTCGCGCAAATATTTCAACATCGGAGTTATCCATGATTCTCGCTCCCGTGATACAGTCATAATCCAGTCAATATCCATTTCACCAATGCTTGGAGTTGGCAGCACTTCCACAGGAACTAATCCCAATAATTGAGCTTCACCAGTGCTTGCATACTTTGCGAGGGAATCTGCCTTCATGTTTTCTTCCCGGGGTATATGGTTTATCGTATAATGGTCCAGGTCATCGAGAAGCTCCCAGGCTCTTGACAAGTAAGCGGGCAGATTTCCTCTTTTGGTTTGAAACTCTTTCCTGACTTGACACACAATAAGCTGTGAATCACTGAAGATCTGCAACATTTTGACATTCAACTCCTTAGCAATTCTCAAACCGGCAATAAGTGCTTCATACTTTGCTTTATTGTTTGTCGAAGGGAATTCCAATCTTAAAGCATAGCACAATGACCGCCCTTCAGGGGTTTCAAGCACAATCCTAGCCCCTGAACAGTAATCGTTTCTTGCGCCATCAACATACAATTTCCGTCGAATTTGGGAATTACCAGTCACTATTTCCTCACTATCACCTTTGTGTGTACATTCTGCGATGAAATCTGCCGAAGCTTGTCCATTGATTGCTCTCCGGGGATGATAAGTGATGTCATATTGACTGAGTTCAATATTCCACTTCAAAAGGCGACCCGAAGTCTCAGGGCGAAAGAGGACTTGCTTCAGTGGCTGATCAGTGAGGACTTTTATTGGATGAGCTTGAAAATATGGCCTCATTTTTCTTGATGCGATCAGTAGACAATAGGCAAGCTTCTCCAACTTTGAATAATTCATTTCTGCCCCAGTAAACCTTTTGCTAATATAGTAGACTAGGTGCTGAATTTTGGCGTCTTCTCGCACCAGTGTCGCACTAAGAGCGTGAGCTGAGATCGCCAAGTATACAAAGAGATCTTCACCATCGTCGGGCTTAGAAAGTATCGGAGGAGTTTCCAAATGACGAATTAACTTGTCGAAAGCTTTCTGGCATTCTGGAGTCCAGTCAAAGTTTTTCCTTCCTTTCTTTAGAGCATCAAAGAATGGAATGCATTTATCAGTAGCTTTGGAAATGAATCGACTTCAGGCAGCGACTTTTCCATTGAGACTTTGCAGTTCCTTCTTCGTTCTAAGAGCTTTGACTTCTCTTAAGGTAGTGATCTGAGCAGGATTAGCCTCAATGCCCCTAGTGCTCACAATGAAACCCAAGAACTTTTCGGACTCCACCCACAATGAACACTTCAAAGGATTAAGCTTCATTCCATACTTTCGTAGGACGGAAAACATTTCCGCTAAGTGGTCCATATGGTCTACTGCTTTCTTTGATTTAACCAACATAGCGTCAACATAAACTTCCATGGTCTTTTCAAGCTGTGGCTTGAACATCGCATTAACAAGCCTTCGCTAAGTTGCCCCTGCATTCTTCAGTCCGAAGGGCATGACTCTATAGCAGTAGAGACCGACATCGGTAATAAAGCTCGTTTCCTCTTGATCTGGCTCATGCATCATGATCTGGTTATATCCGGAGTAAGCATCCATAAAAGATAACAATTCATGTCCCGGTGTTCCATCAACCAACTGGTCCAATCCGAGGTAGCGGAAAGCAGCCTTTGGGACAGGCTTTGTTTAAATCTGAAAAGTCGATGCATAACCTCCACTTTCCGTTAGCTTTCTTAACCAGTACCGGATTTGAATCCCAATTCGGATAAGTCGATTCTCTGATAAAGTCATTCTACATGAGCTGATCCGCCTCTTCTCTCAATGCTGCTGACCTTACGGGACCCTCGGTTCTTCTTTTCTACTTCACAGGTGTAAACTTCGGATCAATATTCAAAGTATGTACTGCAACTTTAGGTGATATCCCACACATATCAGCATGGCTCCAAGCGAATACATCCAGATTTGCTTTCAGGTATGATATTAAAATATTCTGAACTGCCGCACTAAGTTGTGAACCCACATTCAGCACCTTGTTTGGGTCTTTTCGGTCAACAGGTACTGGTACCGTTACTTCCACTGGCACCACTCGATTCTCCCCTACAATGGCTTTTCTGGGATCCATTTTTCTTCGTGCTTTGCTAAATTCACTAGTACAGGGTCCACCCTATAATTGCTACAAGGTTGATTCTTTGATGAGGACTGGGGCTGCCGCATCCTTTCCCATCTCTCTCTTTCTTCCTTCACATAGTTCTATCAGATAACATTCCCGCCCCGCATTCTAATCCCCTTTTACAACACCAAATCCATTATCTGTGGGGAATTTCATGGTAAGGCACCATGGGGCGAGGATTGCTTTAAAGGCTGCAAGAGTTGGATGGCCAAGGAACGCGTTGTAAGCAGAAAATTCATCAACAATTACAAAAGTATGCCTTCGAACGACCTTCTTCTGCCTGTCGCCAAGTTCCACGAACATGTCAATAGTCCCAACCGGCTGCCTGGGTTCCCCAGTAAACCCAATAATCTTTTGCGATGAGGCTTGAACATCAGCCATTGGGATCTTCATCTGATCAAAAGTCTTCTTGAAAAGAATATTTCAAGAAGCACCACAATCAACAAGTACTCTTCTTACAATAGCTGGCCCAATGCCAGCAGAAATAACCAAGGGATCTATGGTAGGGGCTTCAACACCTATAGAATCCCTAACTCTGAAGATAATGTCATCATTAAAAGTTTTCTGCTGCTTCAGAGGTGCAGCATCTTCTAACACGAAAACACTTTCCTCTGCTGGCGCATACTTCAATGCACGAGTTTACCGTTCCATCTCACCCCAGCTTCTGCCGGCTGGGTGAGGTCCTCCTGTAATTAAATTAATAACGGGCCTCTCTGATTCATGATCTTCTGCCTTTTCACTTGAGCTAGGACGATGAGCAGGAGCCTGTTGTCCTTGAGTTGGCGAAGTTGGGCCATTCTTGTTCCTCCTTACATATTGCTGGAGCTTGTTTTCTTTCAATAGTTCCTCAACCAACTCCATCAAGTGACGACACTCATTGGTATCATGCCCGGGTTGGTTGCGGAACCGGCAAAACCTTCCATTCTTCTCGGCTTTCTTATTAACCCTTTGCTTAGCTGGTGCGGGGAATTCGACTGTGTCTTTGTTTGCAAAGTAGATGTTTTCCGGGGTATCTGTCAGATGGGTGAAGTTGAAGGGACGACTTTTCTTTGCGTCTCCTTGCTTCCTCTGACCATCATTTCCCCTTTTCTGATTGCCAGATTCCTTCCTATTTGGAACAGCATTACTATTTCCAGCCCCTATCGATACGACCTTAGCCGGTGCTTGGAGGCTTTCCAGACGCATGAGTTCATCGGCTTTCTTATAAAACTTGTCAAGCGAATTCGGTTCTTTCATTTTAAACCACCTCCCGAACTCACTTGTCTTATCAATAGCCTTCATCAGGTACGTCAAAATCATTCTCGGATCTGCGTTGTCTACTTTAGCCAGAGCTTTATTGAAGCGATTCAAGAAAGCTCTAATGGATTCTCCAGGATTCTGCTCCAAGCTGGATAACGAAATTATATCTTTCGCCTTCGAAGCGTACAATCTGAACTGTTCCTTAAACTTTCGAGTCAAATCAGAAAATTGGTCTATCGACCGGATCGGCAGTTTTGTGAACCATAGAAGAGCAACTCCTTCTAGGTATACCGGAAAATATCGGCATTTGATCTCATCTTACGCTCTGGCACCAGTCATGTGCCAATCATACTTGTACAGAAATTCATTAGGGTCACTTGTCCCCTTATAAGCCGGTATGGTAGGAGGAACAAACTTCTTAGGAAATTCTGCTTTCAATATCCTTTCAGTGAATGGAGTCTTGCTCGGAGCGAACCCCCATTTTCTTTCGTCTTCCTCCCTTTGCATACTTTCCTTCATGATTTGTCGGACCATCCCTGAGAAATATTCGTCATCATTAAGGTGCTCAACAGGACAGGCATTGGCCATCTTCTTAGAAGTTTGCCTTGACAGGCATTCACGGATAGTTAGTTGTTGTCCCGATCCTCCTACTTGGGGAGGTGTGTCTTTAACCGGGCCAGCTGCCCTTTGAGGAACATCTCTTTCTTCCACATCATGAACATTATTAGCAAAGTTTGGTTCGTTATTCACCGGTTGACGGTTAGCCCCAAGCAAAGTGTTTAACCTTTCCAACATCAGATTGTTTCGGGCTTCCGTCTGCTGATATACGCAGAAACCTCAGCATCCAATTCTGCTCGCGTTACTCCAACAGTTGGAGTTGTTTGATTTAAAGGAGGAGAAGTGGCAGTAGTCTCGCGAACATCGTCGGATCTAACAGACTTGCGCTTTCTTCCGGGGGCCATTATTTCTGATAAACTCCTGGTTTTTAGAGAGATTTTTTCTACAAATTTCTGCGAAGTTATGATGACAGTATCCTGAGTTTGATTCTCAATGAAAGCACTAAAAATGTTAACGTAAAAATCTGACGCTAACACCCCGGTGCAAGTAAAGCAAGTGTGAAAGCACCACCCGATGATATGGGAATCCGAAATAAGCAGGAAAATATCAGAAAGACAGTAAAAGACACAATTTTTATAGTGGTTCGGCTAATAGTCAAGCCTACGTCCACTTTATATATCTTTATTGCTGACTCAAGTACAACTTATACAACTTTCTTCAATTACAACACACTTTAGACTAGTAGTTCAAACTTTGATGGAGAATAATCTTTCGAATCAATGTTGAATGATGTACATTTTCTCTTGAAGTTTTTCGTAGTGTCCTTGGTGTTTAGAGTGCTTGAAGTGCTGTTCGAGTTAAGAAAATGCCAGAGCATCGATGCTTCGAGAATGAGCCCCCCCCCCCCCCCCCCAAAGATCCCCCGAATGTCGTAGCTCATGGTGTATTTATAGGGCTCTTCGAAGTTAGGTCGCTGATGGGTAGGTCGTAGGTCGGGGATAACGACTTAAGGTAGGCCGTAGACCGCATGTGAGCGACCTAGCAGAGGGAAGTTTCGACCCTTCCTGGTAACACTGGTCTCTTTTGGATGAAGTACTAGGTCGTGGACGACTTAGGGTAATGGTTGACAACCTTATAGCACTAAAATATCCGATGTAGCGACCTAAGCTGACTTGTTAACCCACTATGTCGCATAGCCCATTAGGTCATTAGGTCGCTTGTGATTTTAGGTCGCTAGGTCGCGGACCGCTTAGGTCGGTAGGTCGCTAACTCGCTTCTTACTTTAGGTCGCTAAGCCGCCAGGTCTTTTAGGTCGCAGAGTCGTGGCTTCCTGTTAGCAGTTAGGTCGTCCACCTCTTGAGTCGTTAGGTCATCCACTTCTCAAGTCGTTAGGTCGTCCACTTCTTGAGTCGTTAGGTCGTCCACTTCTTGAGTCGTTAGGTCGTCCACTTCTTAGGTCGTTAGGTCGTCCACTTCTTCAGTCGTTAGGTCGTCCACTTCTTCGGTCATTAAGTCGCTTACTTCTCTAAGTCGTTAGATCGTCCTTTTCCCTTAAGCAGTTAAGTCGTCCCGTTTTTAAGTCATGAGGTTATTTAGAAACGAGGTTAACAAAATTGACATAGGATAGTTAGATTTATATATGTTAAATTTGATTAAATGACATTTACATAATATGACCCTTTAAATGTTGAATTAATTGACATGTAGAAATTTGGTAAAATACACCTTGAACCATTTAAATGTCTGTTGTTTAAGTCGATGTTGTATGAAATTGAATAATAGACATCAAGTGAAAGACCATAATGTAATAATCTTTAATCTACATGAAATGATAGTGCAGATTGTAGAAATAATTATATTAGTTTGCACAAACAACAATGTAAACTAATACGGTTATTTCGAGATTATTTGAATTAATTGTTGGATTGTTATTGATTGTTGTTATTGCTTGTTAATTTACTTTGACACCATCCCAGTTATCGCACTGTAAGTTCCCTTTGATATGCTTTGATTTTTGAATTGAAATGGAATCTGGTTGAAATGATAAATACCCAAATAACTTGACTTAGGATAGATAATTAAATTAACCCGATTGGTCAATAAATTGATTTAAATAAAATAAAGATTTATTTGTATAATAATAAAGTTTTGAAATAAAATTGGAATTTACATTTAAATGAAAGGAAAATGTGAACATTTGAAATTTGAAACAAATATTAACGTAGTAATTGACGAAAGAACATTTTTTAAAATTTAAATTGATTAATAATTAGGTTTTGAAATTATTAATAATTATGTTTGAAATTAGTAATAATTAAGTTGAAATTATTAATAATTAAGTTTTGAAATTATTAATAATTAAGTTTTGAAATGATTAATAATTATGTTTTGAATTTAGCAATAATTAAGAAACTGAAATTATTGATAATTTAATGAGATTGAATTGTTTAATAATTTAATTTGAACCGAATTGATTAAATGAAATTTAACGTCTTGAATAAGTGAGATATAGTTTCTTTATTAATTGAGTTTTGAAATTTGTAACTAAGTAAATAAATAAGTGAAATTGAATTTCTTTAACAAGAAATAAAATGTGAATAATGTAAGACTTGAAATTTAAAGAATTTATTTGACAGATTTAATTTAATTCAATTTCTAAGTTGTGATATATTGAAGGAAAACTTAAATTGATTTAATGAATGGTAAATTAAATAGAAATTGTTTTGAATGATAAAGTAACTTAACGAATATTGAATGAAAACGATCAATGAATTTAAATTTATTTGAATGTTGAATTAAATTAATTTAAATGATTATGAAATGAAACTTATAAACGAACTTGAATAAATATTTGAATTGTTTAAAAAAATGAAATTGAATTATAAGAGTTTGAAATTGTAATTTGGATGTTTTGAAGCGTAAATTATGGTAATTGTTTTAGAAAGACAAATGGAATGTTTGTTTACCAATTTCTAATTGAAACTGAAATTGATTTTGTTTGAAATATATTAAACGACCAATCGTTGTAATAATTACGAAAGTTATTAAAGAAACCGGAATCGGTTATGCGCATACTCTCTGTCTAAACCGAAAACCACTTTAATAACCATACGCAGAAAGTGATCCAGAATGAAGTGCTTGGATTGATGTATGTGATGACTGAAGAAAGAGAACGGTAATGGATAGCCTTGACACTTGCGTCAAATTAGAAATGAATAAAACAGGAGCCGTGTCGGGCCAAATGCGGTTAGCCACCTCGAGCGAACACACTTCTTCGAATACTACTCATTACTTGTTATTGATTGGTGCACCTTCATACTTTAGGAGTGTTGTTTCACGGTGTTGCGGTCGTTGTGGCGATGCGTTCTCACTAGTCCGGATCAGGCTAACGGTAGTTTCACTACCTTGGGTATTGCCTCGTGTGCCTTGTCATACTTGTATCCCTATATACGCGGCCACTACGAATTTGTTTTGTGTTATACCTATGGAGTATTCCCTGATATCCCACTAGTTTACGGTGCAGTTTACAGTGCTGTATAGACTATAACGCTTACATAAAATGTATTAAGGGGGATAATGGTAACGCCTTAACACATTTTGATATTTTATATTACTAATATACATGGTCTATTTAGAGTATATTACTACATAGTAGATAGTTTAACGGATCCTTAAAGGATGGTTTTTCCAGCGTCCTTTGAGTTACTTCTATTTCAATTATTATTTCACAAGTTGGATTTATTGATGTAATAATTTTAATCCTGACTTGAGTGTTTTGTGTTTTTCTTTACGCTCGGGTCAGACTGAGTACCAGCTTTCGAGACTCACCTTTAGAGTTGGAACTTCGCTTGGAGATCCGGCTATATATCCATCTTTTGGATGTTCAGTTGATCCTAATGATGTATTCTGATTCTTGTATTTGACTACTGTATTCGAGACTTCTGTTCTAACTTATTTAACTCTGTTATATATATATAGTAGCTTCATGAACTACTGTCTTTTGCATCCGCTGCATATTATTACTCCGTGTCTGTGATTCTGTGATTATTTAATTACTGCATATCTGAGTTTTGCCAAATTTAAATTAACAATTCGGTATTTTGAATTATTCTAGTCCGACATGAGCGGATGCAATAGTCCAAAATAGCGGGTCATTACAACTTGAGTTGGTTTACATTATATTAGTATATATGTCCTGACTCGAGTGTTTTGTGTTATACTTTACGCTCGGGTCAGCCTGAGTATTTGTAGCTTAGCTTTGGATTTCTTTTCTGGAGCTATGAATCGCTGGAGATTCTACTTGTCTAGTTATCTGTTCCCTTTCAGTTTCAGTTGTTCTATTTCAGCTCTAGTATTTATAAACTGCTATGTACTTGATATTTCTATTGTATATGTTTTCAGACTGATATTATGTATTATGTTTTGAGAGTTTTTATAGTAGCTTCATGAACTACTATGGTATTTTAATTTCCGTTGGATTTATTCTGATATTTCTGTGTCTGTGATTCTGTAATTGCATTTCATTTGCTCCAAATTTATTTACAATGCGATATTTTGAGCAATTCAAGTCCGGCATGTGTGGATGCGAATGGCTAAAAATATCGGGTTGTTACAGTTGGTATCAGAGCTTTGGTTTTTAGGCAAACCTTAGCCTGCGGAGCAAAAACTCATTAGAGATAGGGTAGAAATACCCTAGAATGAGTGAAATCAATCTCAGAATCCTTTCTTTGTGATAGAACGTATTTTCAAAGTATAGAATAATTTCCAAATGATTTTTAAAGGATTTTCAAAGATTATTTTGATATAATATTTTTTCTTATTTTGAAATCAAGATTTTCTAAACTTCATCCCTTCTGTATCCACCTTGTTAGAAATCCCTTTTGTTTGGATTCATTAGAATTTTTATTCCTATCTTGTTGATGAACTCTTTGATGATAGGACGTTATTTTGGATATGGCAAAATCGGAAGAGCAGAAAGTAGCTCGTCGGGCACGAAGAGCACTAGCCCGTAAGGAGCAGGAGGAAGCTATCGAGAAGTGGGAAAGGTTGCGGAAGGAAAGGCAGGACCTGGTCCTTATGACCATGTCATTTGTTATCGGTGTCATGAGAAGGGACACTATGCAGCCATGTTTAGGAAGAGAAATGGGGGGAAATGGATGGAGGACAAACAGTTTCGGTCCAAGATTTTCTGTTTTAAATGCCGGGAGAGGGGACACTTTCCAAGCCCCTGCCAGACGGTGAAGAAAGTGAAATTTGCTCCCACTGCATCAATTGGCCTATCAACCATTCGCTACCATTGTAGCAAGTTTGGGCATATAGCCAGAGATTGCCCTGAGAGAGAACATGGAAGGAATGCTGTGTATCCACAGTTCGAGAAGGAAGATGGGAGTGTGGTGCATTTATGCCAGAAATGTAGATGTTGGGGGCATATTTAGAGGGAGTGTTCTGGACCCGTTAAAGTACAACCTGGTAGAATTAATGCCGTTGCTTTGTTTATGTAGGGTGGTATTCTGGAGATTTGTTTGTTATCAGTAGTTGTTAGATTTCATCCATGAACTCTATTGTATCTTTTGCGTAGCTGAAGTTGTCAAATTAAAGATATTTATGCTCCTGTTTCCATATGATCTGAAATTTTAATCTCTGTTTGTTTGAAATCTAATCTTGAATCATTGTTTGGAAATTTGTGTTTGGTCGTATTTTGAAATTGTGCATACATCGAAATTATTATTTTGATAAGGATGACCCTATTATATATAAAAGTGAAATGTTTTCAATAAGGATTTTTATATCTTTTGAAAATGGAAATCTTAAACTTTGAAAGGATTATATACCTTTTAAAAGTGAAAATTTGAAATCTCGAAAGGATTTGAAAATTTTATAAGAATTTGACTTATATAAAACTGATTTATAACTGAAAGGTTTTCGAATTTGAATTTCGAGGAATCGAACTCCGGTGTTTTGAAATCGGTTTTTAAGATTTTGGAAAATATAATAATAATAATAATATGATTTAAAGATATTTTCCGAGTAAGAAATATTTCAAATGTGTTCGAATGAATTCCAATGATTTCGAAGAGATTTCAAAGAAGTTTCAAGAAAATAAAAGACCGGAACCCACTTATGTCGTTGGAAAATAAATTCGGTGATGAATGCATGCATCATCGACATTTATTTTCTAGTTTCTGAGTGGGGGAGAGGCCATTCTAGTAGCTTTGCTATGCGAGTGATTTTGTGAAACCAAATTTTTTATTTCAGATTTTGAATTATGGTTTGGTGTTCGAAAGATATATGTGTGTATATATATATTTGAAATGATTTAAAAGTAAGCCAGTGTTCAGTCCTCGAGATTCAGATTGTTTTGTATAACCCTATATTTTGGGATTGGTTTAGTGATTAGTTGGTGATTTCCAACTCTTAGATTGAAAATATGATTTCTCCGCATATTTTTAAGGTTCGAGCACTTCCAAATCAAGGTTAACTTTTCAAAGCTAAGAAATTTTGAAAGGTATAGGGTATTTGATAAAGAACATAAGTTTAGTTTGGTATGATTAAAGTATAAAGTAATATGATTTATATAAGTTTGAAACTGTTTGTTGAGTAAAACAAATAAGACCATGTTGAATTATACTGGTATGAAATATAGATTTGAAATGTTTTGAATAAAGTATATATGTAGAATAATAATCTTTCCAATGGTAAATTGGATTTTTCATATAGAAATAGATAGTTTGAAGGTTTTAAACTTAGTAGCCATTTTAGATATTTTGATGGTTGAAATGGTTTGGAAATGATTTAATCTTTATTATGATAAGGAATGTGAATTTGAAATGATAATTGATTTTGATAAATGAATATTTGAAGTTATATTTGTATGAAAGGATATTTGGTTTACTTGTAATTTGAGTTTATTTAAAAATGATGGATTTATGAAATGAATATTTCAAAAACTAAGTAATAGTGAAACTAGATTTGGGGTATATGAAATTAAAAAGTTTAGTTTTGAAATGTCGGATATTAGAGCTTTGAAATATACTAAAGATTGAATAGTTCATTTTATGGATAAAATCTTTATTTGAAATTTGATAATATTTGAATTGATTTTGTTGGAAAACTAAATTGAATTGAAACTGATGGTTTAAATATAATTAAAATTGGAAATTTTAGATTTGGGTTTAACTGAATAAATTTATGAAATATAAAGAATTAATGGAATGTTTTATGATTTCAAATGTATGATTTAGAAAGGTTACGATTTTCAAAGTGTAATGATTTCAAGTATTTTTGTTTCGAAAGATTTATAACTTTGAAAGAATTATGATTTTTGAAAGTGAATATATATTTAAAATGGAAATGAATTTGTTTGACCTAAATTTTGTTGATTTGGAAATTTGGATTATTTTCTAAATCTATTGTTTTAAGGAACTTTGAAACTAAATATATGTAATTAGGAAGAAATGATTTGGTGAAATCATATATGATTTTGAAAATGAATTGATATTGAAATGGTTTGAAATTGGGAACCTTGTTTATTTAAATACTTTGATTTGGGAGTTATCGAACTTATATAAAATTGATTTGTATAAGTATGAAGTGATTTGAAACTATTGATTTATAAAGGTACTCAATTTGTAAATTGAAATCTTATATAATCGAAATCTATATAAGTGTGATTCGATATACTATTGGTTTTGGAAAGTATTTGATTTGAAAATGAAATCTTATATATAATGGACTTCATATAAGTATGATATTTGAAAGTGATTTTGAAAGGTACTATATGATACATATTTTCGAAGTAAAGACATGGAAAGTGCCTTCTGCTTGATATCCGTTCTGTGGCCACACTGTGGATTCATTCTATCGATATTATTCTCTCTCTGATTTGGGTTTTTCGGATATGATACTCGAGTGTCCATCGAATTCCACGGCGATCTTCGTGGTCTTACGAGCGCGACTGCATAGCGTAATTCACAGGGGCTGTGATAGCCTACTGGTACGGATGTTTCCTGGGGGATCCCGGCGTTACCATTGTGTATCTGTGATCTATTGGGTCGATTGGTAGCGTAATTTGCAGGGGCTACGAGAGCCTACGGGTATGGATGTTTCCTGGGGGATCCAAGCATGACATTGTGTACCTGCGGTACTTCCAGTCTTCATGGCGTAATCGCAGGGCTGCGGTAGTCGGCCTACAGGTACAGATGTTTCTTGGGGGATCCAGGCATAACCATTGTGTATCCGCGATCCATGATCGACATGTTTCGGTTTGGTTGTTTTGTTTGGATTGCACTTTCCATATCTTTTCTTAATAGTTTTTCCAGTATTTTCACTGGGTGTTGAAATAAGTCTACTAAGTACCTGGAGAATTCTAGCTTTGCACCTGATCAACGCATGGCCAGAGTCTGCAGGAACGAAAGTAAACTTGTTAAGACATCGAGCTATAAAAGTATTCTGATAAAGTATTATACAAAGGATATTTTGATCATTTATTTTACTTTTCTAAATAATTGAAAATGCTTTAAAATATTGTTTACTTCGAACTATTAAAATTGAATCAAATGACTATTCATCATATTATAAAATGTTTAAAATGTTAAATGTAAAATTTTAAATTGAAATTTAGATGGTTTTAAAATAATAGTTCATCCATGTCTTTTAATTTATTTCCCCTTCTAGCTATTCCTACCTTCTTCTTATTTGAGGGTCCTTTTCGCATTTTTGGAAAGAATTGGTTCTTTGGCTTATCATTTAGATTTGCCCAAGAAACTTTCTGGAGTGCATGATGTATTCCATGTCTTGCATCTTCGCTATCATCTTCATGATCATCGCTTATTGTCCAGCCTTTTGTTCTTGATAGTTTGGATTTAGAGCCTAATCTGACTGTTGAGAGGAAGCCACTTCGTATTGTCTACAAAAGTACGAAGCAGCTCAGAAGGAAATTTGTTAATCTGGTCAAAGTACAGAGGAGTACTGACGATCGAGATTGTACCTGGGAAACGAAGGAGAGCATTCGTGCTTCAAATCCGGAATCATTTGTTTCAGGTACTATTTTGTTTTTCTTCCTTTTTTCTCATTATTCTCCCTTCCGTTCTTTTCGAGGACAAAAAGTTTTGAGTGGGGAGAGTGTAACAACCCTAGATTTTTGAACATAGTTTAAATTTGACTTTATTTCATTCTGAAATTATTATCTTTTTGTTTTATTTGTGAGATTCCATTTCTAAATATTTTTAAACTGATAATAGAATTTTTCAAAATTTATTGCATTTATTTCCTATTTTTAAAGGCTAGTTTCTATTTTTCTGTTATTTTCTCCATTTAAATTATATTTAATTAAAAAAATTTATTTATTTTTGTGAATGATTTTTTTTATGTTCTTATCTTTGTTTATAAATATTTTTCACGTACATAAAATTTTTCCAAAGTTTATTCCATTTATTTTCAAATTTTCTAAACTAGTTTTCATTTTCTGTGCTATTTTCTTAATTTGATTATATATAATTAGTATTTATTTAGTTATATATTTTTATTTGTTATATTTTCGTATTTTAACCGAATTCATATATATATATATATATATATATATTTCAGTTAGTTAAATTTATAAAAAGAAAAATGAGAAATGTGAAAGGTTTTGTGGCTTTTTGTTTTAAAGGCTTTTTATATTCATACCTTTTCACATTTCAACATAAATATCACTTCATTTATTCAGCCGCCTACCTCATTTCTCATTCATGTAAACAACATTTCTCATCTCATTTATGAAAATTTTCGGACATAGCTTGTGAAGAGAAATTGCTAAAAATGTAATTCTTTTCTGTTGTTTCTACGCTTGAATTCATTGATTTTGCACTTGTTCTTCTTCTCTTAGGATCGGCCATGCTCCTCCTTCAACCTTGCCGCCTCTACCACCACTGGAATCCATCACCATCACCTCCTCCTCACTGGCCACCCCAAGCCGAGCCACCATAGTTGGATAATCCATCACTAAATGCACAAAAACTCCATCTTCATACCATAGCCGAGCATATAAATGCTTCCACCACTTAATCACCCCTTAGCCGCCACCTACTCCACCACCACCATCCGACCTGAAACACCTCTGCCATGTCACCTCTTGACCATATTGGGTGATGGTTGTGCCCCATGTTCCTTGGCCGAGCCATGTTTTGCTTGAAACCCATGTGATATAGCTTGTAGTGCTGATTGCTGTGTTGTTTTACATCACCACACCTTTGCACCGTCTTCAAACCATGTAGGCCAACCCACATCCACCCACAACCAGATCCAAACCCTTGCCTTAGACATGTATTAACCTATGGTCGAACCTAAAGAGTGTTGGAAGCAAGTGCAAAGCATTTCAGCTTTGATTTATGCTGTTAATTCTAGTATAGTTTAATCGTATTTTGAGTTTGAAAGCTTATGATTATTATATTGTTTTGTTTGATTTGGATTCAAGGAAATTGATATTTGGCTCTCTCACTCGAATCTGTGTCGTGCTTTCGTGCTTGTGTGGATCTCAGTTGTGTATTCGTTGTTGTCATCTCCAGCTAAACCAGTGAGTTATTCTTACCGGATAGTTTATACCTATATAACTAGTAAATCGACAACTTTTGAATCTGTAGAATGCATCGCCATATTATATCTGCTATGTTATGATTATATGATGTTCACCCATGCTTATTTACCCGTTATATTATATATTACTGTTATTTATGTTGTTCTGTTATTTATATCAGTTTATCACACTGCAAGTTCCCTTTAGATTAGAATCACGATGTGTTGAAATGATACATACCCGAACGCACTTTAGAAAAAGGGAAAATTTTTATGGACTGAAATGATAGGCCTGAATGATTTTAAAATTATTTCATTTACTTGGGACTGCGGGTTTGAAATGATAAAATTCGGGTTTTCTTTATAAATTATGGGTTGAAATGATATATTATCCGTGTCACTTTATCTAGGCTAGAAAATAAAATACAGACCCGTGATTAAAATATCTTTTACTAAAAAATTTAAAATATTTTAGAAATGTAAATATTATGATATTTTGATTTAACTTAATTAAAAACGATTTTTGTATAGTATTTTGATTTTTTTTTGAGAATTTATAAGTGAAGTAAATTAATGATAAAGTGGAAATTTGAAATATAGGTTATTTTGGAAATTTTAATGTAATTATAAATGGAATTTAAATTAAATATGAAATATGATAAATTTATGATATTTTGAATTAATATGAAATTTAAATTGATTTTATAATATATTAATGATTTTTTATGAATAAAGTTAAAATGTGAAATGAATGAATATTTAAGTTGAAATTTGGAAATATAACTTAAATTGGGATTTATAAATTTTGTTAAAAGTGAATTTTGAAGTTAAGTAAATAAATGTAAAGTAAGTTATATTTTGAAATTTAAACTTAAGTGTTAAGTTAAAAATTTAATTATATGAATTGAAATTGAATGTTGGAATTTAATAGGTGAATTATTATTAAACATTGATTTTTGAATAGAAATTTAATTTTATAAAATCATGAATTTAAGGAAAATTAAATGATGGTTACAAAAGTGAAAAATATATGATTTAATAAGTTTGAAATGGTTTAAATAAAAATTTAATGGTTTGTGAAAGTGTAGTGAATATTGGAATTTAATTAACCGCATTTTTAAATGCTATTATTTTCTAAATAAAGGATATTACAACATTTGTAAATGCTGTAGTTAAAATAAATGAACTAAAGGGCTAAATTGAATTAAAGGCTATTATAGCACATTTTAAGTGCTATAATTTTTGAATTTAACTAAGGTTTTATTTGAATTAGTGTAACCCTTTATAGCATTTTTGAATGCTGTCTTTTGTTAAATTTAATTGTTTTAAAGGTAACTTTCCGTGGCATTTCTTCTAAATGCTACGAAAGTCGAATTTTCATTGTTTTAATAAATTTAAGAGAATAAATGAATTTTGAAAGATTAAAATTTTTGAAATTTATTAATTTAATTATTAAATATAATAACTTCATTTTATAATTTAAAAATGAAGTAATTTGTTTGAAATATAAACTATTTTGAAATTTTATCCACGGGATGTATTTAATTTACAGTTTGATTGATTCTTAAAGGATGGGCGATCCCAAGCATCCTTTAAGTTACTGTGCATTTCTACTACAGCTCACTTGAGTTGGTTTACATTATATAAGTATATATGTCCTGACTCGAGTGTTTTGTGTTTTACTTTACGCTCGGATTAGCCTGAGTATTTACAACTTAGCTTTGGATTTCTTTTCTGGAGCTTGGAATCGCTGGAGATTTTGCTTGTCTAGTTATATCTGTTCCCTTTCAGTTTCAGTTGTTCTATTTCAGTTCTGGTATTTATAAACTGCTATGTACTTGAGATTTCTATTGTATATGTTTTCAGACTACTATTATGTATTATGTTTTGAGAGTTTGTTATAGTAGCTTCATGAACTACTATGGTGTTTGAATTTCCGCTGCATGTTATTCTGATATTTCTGTGTCTGTGATTCTGTAATTGTATTTCATTTGCTCCAAATTTATTTACAATGCGCTATTTTGAGCAATTCAAGTCCGGCATGTGTGGATGCGAATGGCTGAAAATATCGGGTTGTTACACAAAGTAATTTTAAATTATATTTAAAATTATTTTTTATTTTACTTTATAAACTATTTTAATATAAATCATTTATATAAACCATTTTTAAAAAAACTATAATATACTAACTATTTTAATATAAACAATTTTAACTTATAATTCTTTTATATAAATTATTTTACTTTATAAACTATTTATTATATATATATATATGTACACACACTATTTTAATATCTAAACTGGTTGGTGGTGGAAGTTATGTTTCAAATCGTTAATTTCAAAGTATTATGATTTCTAAATGATCACATTTCTAAAATATTATGATTCCAAAGTGCTATGATTTTAGAATGTTATGATTTCCAAAGTGTTATGCTTTCAACGTATTATGGTTCCCAAGATATTATGGTTTCAAAGTATTTTGGTTTCAAAAATGTTATAATTTTGAAAGTACTGTGATTTTGGAAGTAAAATAATTGAAATGGAAATGATATCGTATTGATTTGGTTTTTGTTGGAAATGATATTGTATTGATATGGTTTTTAACTGAAAATGATATTTTGGTTTTAAAGTATATACTATTTTGAAATGGTAACGGTGTTATAATAACGTTTGGTTGTTAAAGAGACCGGGATCGGAAGTTGTCATACTCTCTGCCAACTCCGAAAACCACTTTAACAACCGTGTACGAGGTGGAGATTCCAGAATGAAGTAGGATGGTGGAGAAGATACAATTGAGGTATGAACGCGGACCTGACTGTCGTGAGTTGGCATAAGGTGGCTAAAACAGGAGCAATTGATGGGCTAAGTGATGTAGCTCCTCCGATCAGACAAACTTCTTCGATACCATTCCATTACTTTGTGATTGATTGGGTGAACCTTCGATATTTTTGAGAGTGTGTCTCGAGGTGGGCGGTAGCTACCGCCATGCGTTATGTAAGGACCCACTATTTTGGACCGTTCGCATCCGCACATGTCAGACTTGAATAATTCAAAATACCATTAATTTAAATTTGGCAAAACACAGAATAGACAGTAAATAAATCACAGATCACGGACATAGAGTAGTATAATAATGCAGCGAAAGAAAAGAAATAGTAGTTCATGAAGCTATTATATATACACGTCAGAGTTAAATAAGATCCAACAAAAGTCTAAATATGATAACCAAGTATAGAGTTGAATACATCACTGGAATCAACTGAATGACTGAAAGCAGACAAGATAGGTGGACCATCAAGCAAAGCTCCAACTTCAAAAGTGAGTCTCGAATGCTGTATCACTCAGTCTGACCCGAGCGTAAAGAAAATAAACAAAACACTTGAGTCAAGACATACATACTTATACAATGTAAACCAACTCCGGTGAGTTGTAATATAAAAGTACAAGTAACTTAAAGGATGCTTGGGACCGCCCATCCTCTAAGGATCCGTTAAACTATTTACTATGTAGTAATATTTCGCTATTATAATAATGTCTACAATAAAATAAACCTACTTTTTAGTAGCATTAAGGATTTATCCAATATTCCCCTTAACACGTAATTGTCCCAGTAGTCTATCCAGTATCAACGCATCTCCAGATCGGGTGTAACGACCCAGGATTTTGACCATGTTATCATAATAATAATTTAATCTAGTTTAAATAAAATACAAGTTTTCATTTTTAATAAACAAGATTTTCGGGTATTATCAGTTATATATGTGTGTGTGTGTGTATGTTGGTGCAGGAAATTCTGATTTAAAATTTTTAAAATAGATTCTTTCAAAAATATTTATAATAAAATTATCTTATTAAATTAAATTAAAGGTTCCATATTATTATTAGATATAATATATTTATAAATGTAGTCAATAATAATAATGTTTAAAGTAAAACAATTCTATCCATATTAAATATAAATATAAATTATATAGATGCAAATATAAGTTATAAATCAAATATTTGGAAGTTAAACTCTTAATAAAAATAAAATTAAGAAGTTATTCTAACAACAACTCATATGATTAAAATAAAATAAATCTTATGAATATTGAGCATAAGTATAAAATAAATACACATGCTTATAAACATAAGTATATAAACATAAGAAAACTATAATATCAATATAAGTATAAAATGAACAAGTGAATGAAGTACTTGATAGTTTAAGTTTAAAGTAGAAGTAAAAATATAACATAAATTGGTAATTTTGTAACATGAAATCTGACAAAGTAAAAGTAAATATCTGGACACAAATATATATGTATTTTTCAAGTTAAAAGATGATAAAAACAAAAGCTGTAAACAAAAATCTTTGTATAAATATACATATAAGCAAACTATTATTAGATGTAGACATATTTGAAGACCATTTCATAAAATGCTTTAATCTCAGCCCCACCAACATTTATTCAGCCGAAATTTGTAATATCACTTCATAATCACGGTAATAAAAAACACAAAACATGATCAAAGAAGTGAAAGCTTGTACTAGAAGCTGATATCCCTGATCAAAGCTGTTCTGATATATATACATCATACTACTGGTTCGTTTACAAAACTTAGCTAACCTGAGAAAGAAAAGATAAATAAACATCATCTTTATTTGCAAGCTCAAACAACTTTTCAACAGTAAAGCAGGGGGATTTTCAGGGATTCAAGCTGTAGGTTTTCATCAACAAATTATCCTCTTTTTCAACGACATCTTAAGTGAGTAAACATACTTTTTGAAATTTAATTCTTAATAATTGGTTCACGAAAAATATTATGTTTGATATATATTTATTGTTCTATGATGTTTACTGATTACTAGAAGCACTGTTATATGTTGTTCTTTATTATTTTAAGTTTCTGAGCAAAGGATTGAAATGAAAACTAATACTTCTTCATATAAAAACAATTTGAAACTTAGAAGTTTAGTAAATTATGTTTTTATAAACAAAAATCAAGACCTGAAAAATTGTTTAAAGGTTAAAAGAGCAATATAGTTACAGTATGTTCAATGTTACAGTAAAAGGGGAAATAAATTGATAAATTCGAATATTATAAATTGTTGTTTTGATTATATATCTGAAATAATCACACAAAGATAAGATTTTTAAAGTAAGAATGATATTTTTTAGTTTAGGAATGTAAGAGCAGTTTACAGATGAACAAAAATCATATTTTTTTTCAAATTTCTGTTGATTTAATGAATTGTTGATGTTGAAATATGTAATGGAGCTAGATTATTGATTCATGGATATATGAAAAATGTTGAAAACATTTCCGAATGCAAGAATTTCTAAGACGAATCAAGAATAGGTTTTGGGTTCGAACATTTTGGGGTCTGCATATTCGATGATTTCGTCGCCTTGGATCAATCGAGCTTCACGAAATTTAGGAGAAGGTAGAGGATGATGTGACCATGGTGAGGCCAGAGCCGCATCATCAACGACGGTCAAAGTTGTGTGGTCGTGGATATTTTTCTTTGGTCGTTATCGAGTCGTTGTTCGAACAAACAAGCATTTTTTATTTCGTTCTTTTCTTGGTGAATTGAGCTTTGTTTACGAACGAGAAGTCGTTATGTGGTTTGTAGGGGGCATCGTGGGTCGTCGGAATGGTGGTGAACCACCGTGCACATGCACGGTGGTGCGTGAGGATGTCAGCAGCTTTGAAACGTGGGTCGTCTCGAGTGATACCCGAGAAAATTGTGATTTTTGCTTCGGGTTCTTGGATGTGTGTGCGTGTGTTGGTTTAATACAGTAGTTTTATAATTAAACTTAACTTAACTAAAAAAAGGGAAAGAGTGGAAGAAAAAGCAGCACGAGAGAAGAAAGAAGAGGATGTGGGAAATGCTAGCAAAAACTCGAGCCTTACTTGAGTAATTAACATGCTTGCCTCGGGTGATTTTTAAGGGGTTAAGTCTAAACCCGTTTAAGTGTTTGTTTAACAAAATTAAATATTTTGTAAGTAAATATTGTTGACAAGTTTAAGCTTAGACTTGGTTTAAAGTTTTATCGAGAAAGGTTTACAAACGTAAGATGATTAATTAATTTAAAGTATAAGTTAATAAAGAATGTAATTAATTTATACTTGTGATTAAACAAATAATTTTGGATTAAATGAATTTGTAATTAAATTTTGGTATCAAATATCTTATGTTTAATCAAGTTGAACATAAGTATTTAATTAACTGCTTAAAGTTAATTAATTAACAAATAAATAGTAATTAACTAATTAAATAATTAATTAAGGATTAAACGACTAATTAATTAGTAATTTAATGGTTGATTAAGTAATTAGTGATAATTAAATGATAATTAAGTTTTATAAATCAATAACTAAGATTATTAATTATTAATTAAGAATTAATTAATTAAGTAGTAACTAAGAAGAAATTAATAAATTTAATAAGATGATTAATTAGTGATTAATTAAGCACGATAAAATTCTTAAGTAATTAATTAAGTTTAAATTAATCAAACCATTTTGATATGAATTGATGATTCTGTTTGATTGACTCTGATATCTATTGGAAGATATTCCGTGATACTTTGTGATATTCTGGATATATCTATGATGACTGTGTATGATTTATTTGTGATAAATGTTATATGAATTCAAGTATTGAGTTTAAATTGTTTAAACTATTTAAACAACTTGGACTCAAAAATGGCGTTTGGATTTCGATGAGACCGGGATAGGGGGTCATTTATGATTTTTCGAAAACCACATTGATCCAATTTAAATGTTAGGTCATGGCATCTCAAGTGAAGGTCGAGATGGTGTTTCAAAATGCAAGTATTATTGTCGTTGACTCTGAGGGTGATTTCAAAACGAGTGTAACGTGATAATGCCTTCGGTTTCGTTCGAACCCGGAACAAACTTGTATGGATTGAATGCTTTCAGCACATCTCCAGGCGGACGATGAGCATTCTAAGAGATATGTTCTATAAAGGTAATCGCAGCATCAAGCCTCATCAACTAGGAATAGCTAAAACATGGGATGTGCAGCAAGATTAGGTGGGTCACGCCCAAGAAGGACGAGATATACCCCTGTCTAGATGTCCCTTTTTATTCGGTTGTGTGGGCAGTTGGATCTGCAGCCAACTGTGGGGTTATCTTGTTTGGGACTGTTCAATAAGGAATGGTTCCGGCCTTGTGTTGTAGGGGAGTTAGGGTGGCTCCTCGATAGGGTGATCTAGGCCCCGTACTACCCCAGTAGCCCTGCCATTGATGGAAATCCATTTTCCCTACGAGACCATACAGTTTTGATTTGTATTACCCACTTTTGTGGCTAGTAGCTGGAATTTAATAGATGTAACAATTTCGGCTATTTTCTATTTACTTGAAAACCCTAGACACTATTATAATATCACTGGATTTCCCACAAATTGTTTTGGTTAGCGAAGGGTAAAAACTTACATGTATTTATGTGTGTGGAGTCTTACGTGATACCTTTATTTTCAAATTAATTTCAAAGTTAAATAATTTTAACTTGTATACTCAAGCCAGACCCATGTCTGACCCGGAGTTTATTTTTTTTTCACAAACTCTTGGGTACTCAAATTTTTATGAGTAGCCAAGTGATAGGTTTCAGAGTATTAAGTTCTTGAGGAGCTTGGAGCAGGAGTTCCAAACATATCTATATATCTATCTAGTTCCGCTGTGTAGTCGATTTATGTTGTATTTTGGGATGTATGTATTGACAGATATGTATATAGCTATGTTGTTGTATGATATTGTATAACTCTGATATATGTAAAAACTATGTAATAGTTATGTGATGTATTATATTTTGTTCCATTCCGCTGTGAGATTCTTTTTTTGTTATTCTTTCTTTCTATTCTTTTCTATTTCTATCTCTTTCTTTTCTTGTTGATGATACGTCTTTCTGGGTTTAGAAAGGCGGGTCGTCACAGTTGGTATCAGAGCATTAGGTTGAGCGAATACCTAGGCTCTGGAGTAATATTTATCTTGAGAGTGCGTATTTGAAATTTCATATAATTATATACCTATCTAAATTTGTTGAGTTACCTGTCCAGGTGGCCAACATGAGTTATAGAATGAGAGGCAGAGGTAGGGCCAGTACCTCGACTGATAATGGACGAAGTCAAACTGAGTGAGGCTGTAAATCCAGTACCGCCTCAGGTTAGTTTTGCCGCTTTATGCAAAGACTTCATCAACCTTGGAGGCCAACCATTTAAAGAGTCAGAATCGATAATTGAAGTTCAAGCTTGGCTACGCTCTTGTGAGCGCATCTTTAAGAGTATGAAGTTGTTTGATGAACGGAAGAAGGAAATGGCGTCGTGGCAATTGCAGGGAGGCGTAGCAGCATGGTGGGATGCAACGGTAGCAAATATTTCTGAGGAAGACATTTCATGGGTAAGATTTAAGGAGTTATTTGAGGAGAAATTCATGCCAACAGTAGGGAAAACTCATCTATACAAAGATTTTTTGAATTTGAAGCACGGAAGCATGTCTATAGCGGAGTATGAGACCAAATTCAACGAACTTTCTTGCTATGGACCGGGGCTCATTGATACTCCCCTCAAAAAGAGCGAAATGTTTATGCAAGGATTGAGGACAGAATTTCATGAAAAGATGACGGTGCTTTTGAAAGGATCTTTTGTTGATTTAATTGATATGGCTCTGAGATATGAGAATTTGATGAATAAGAAGTCAGTGGCACCAGTAGCAGCTTTGATAGGGAATTTCACTAACCCAAATAAGAGGAAGTTTAATCCACTTTGGAAAAAAGCAAGGCAAAGGAAATAAACCTAGAGGAAGCAACAATGGACCTCGCAAGTGTTATAATTGTCAGCAAGTTCGGCATTCGGCCAATCAGTGTCCTCAGGGATGATCGCAGCAACGTCAGAGTGGTCCAGGATTAGCAATGGTTCAGAGATTGTTGTGTTTTATTTGTCACCTGCCAGGTCATACAGAGGGCGCCTCAGAATAAAGTCTTTGCTTTGGAGGCCGGACCATCTTCTTCTTCTCAAGACAAAGGGGTATTGGAAGGTACATTACTTTTAGATGGCAAATATATTAAAGTTTTGTTTGATTCGGGTGCTTCTTTGAGTTTTATTTCTCCGGAATCAGTAGAAAAGTTCTTTCTCACCCCTAGTACTGTGGATCGTCCCATTATTGTATCTAATCCTATAGGAGGGGCAACCAAATTAGATACGATCTGTAAGGACTTGATGATTTCTTATCTGCCCCATAGTTTTTCTTGTGACCCTTATGTGTTAAATTTTAAGGGATTTGACCTTATATTGGGAATGGACTGGCTCGATAGGTATAAAGTAGTTCTAAATTGTGATGAGAGAACAGTTTCGCTGGAAACTTATTGGGTAGGATTGCCAGAGTGTCGTGTGATGATTCTGGATTTCACTTGAGTAGTCTTTTGCAAGGATTTGAGACTTCTCAAGAGAAGTTTGAAGATATCGATGTGGTTCAGGATTTTCCTGATGTATTTGAAGAAGTTAAGTATCTTCCTCCACATCGAGAAATAGAGTTTCGTATTGATTTTATTCCAGGAGCAGTGTCGGTGATTCAGCCTAGTAAGAGAATGCCTCCTAGTGAGAGAGAGGAATTAGTCAAGCAGACACAGGATCTTTTGGAGAAGGGGTTTATTAGTCCCAGTTTTTCTCATTGGTGCTCTGCTGCGGTGTTTGTCACCAAATCGGATGGTTCGCTAAGGCTCTGTATTGATTATAGAGAATTGAACAAAGTGACCATTCGAAATAAATATCCTCTTCCTCGTATCGACGATCTCTTTGGCCAGTTGCATGGAGCTTCTATCTTTTCTCAACTAGATTTAGCTTCAGGTTTCCATCAGTTGAGGGTACCTGAGGACAGTACTCTCTTGACTGAATTTAGGGGAACAAATTGTTTCTATGAGTGGTTGGTTATGCCTTTCAGGTTAACCAACGCTCCTGCCTACTTTGTTGACCTGATGAACCGAGTCTTTAGGGATGTATTGAATAAGTTTGTTCTGGTGTTCATCGATGATATTCTGGTCTACTCCAAAACTGAAGAAGAGCACAGGCAGCATTTGACAATTGTATTGGAGACTCCAAGGAGACATGTTTTGAAGGCAAAGTTCTCCAAGTGCCATTTCTGGAAATCAAAAGTTAATTTTTTAGGGCACATTATTTCTGGAGAAGGTATCTCTGTAGATCGAGCGAAAGTTAAGCTATTCTGGAATGGCCGAACCAGTCGGAGACACCGACTGAGGTTCGTAGTTTTCTAGGTTTGGCTGGCTACTACAGAAAATTTATTAAGGATTATTCCATGATTTCTTTGCCTCTGACCAAGCTGACTAGGAAAGGAGCTAAGTTCAAATGGACACCCCAGTGTGAAGAAGCTTTTCGGGAATTGAAGACGAAGCTAACAAGTGCACCAGTGCTTGCTATTCCGGATGGGAAGAGAAAATTTGAAGTTTATATTGATGCTTGTATAGTTGGACTGGGAGCAGTTCTGATGCAGAATGGAATATTAATTGCGTATGTGAGTCGGCAATTAAAGCCACATGAGAGGAACTACGCTACGCACGATCTAGAACTGTTAGCCACTGTTTTTTCTTTGAAGATTTGGAGACATTATCTTTTGGGAGAGAAGTTTGAGTTATTCACGGATCACAAACCATTGAAAAATCTTTTCTCTCAAGCAGATCTTAATTTGAGGTAGCAGTGGTGGGTTGAATTTCTGGCATCCTATGATTTGTACATTTTGTATACCCTGAGAAAGACGATTGTTGTAGCTGATGCTCTTAGCAGGAACACAGTTCTGTCCCTTCTGGAAGTTGTTCCATCTCTTATTGAAAGGATTTCAAGCAAGCAAGAGTCTGATAAAATGTTGATAAGAATTATCAAAGGAGTTAGGAAGGTTTAGTGTCTTAGTTTTGAAGTTGATGACCAAGGAACATTAAGGATTAACGGGAGGATTTGTGTTCGAAACGCCAGTGATCTGAAACAGGAGGTGTTGTCAGAGAGTCATTGTTCCAAATTGAAAATTCACCCAGGAATCTCAAAGATGTATAAAGATACGAGGAAAGTTTTCTGGTGGCTGAGCATGAAGAGTGATGTAGCTACTTTCGTAAATAGTTGTGCCATCTGCCAACAAATTAAAGGAGATCAGCAGAAGTCAGCCGGATTATTGCAGTCTTTGGAAGTTCCAGATTGGAAGTGGGAGATGATCTCGATGGATTTCATCGACGGTTTGCCTAGAACCAAGAAAGGAAATGAAGGAATATAGGTTATTGTGGATCGGTTAACTAAGTGCGCCCATTTTACACCGGTTAAGGCAACACGTACTGCAGCTTTTCTGGTAGAGAATTTCTTAAAGGAGATAGTCAGATTACATGGTGTTCCCGTCAGTATAGTAAGTGACCGTGATCCTATTTTCACTAGCAAATTCTGGGAGTCTCTGCAATCAGCTTTGGGAACAGATTCAAGATTGAGTACAACTTATCATCCTCAGAGAGACGGACAGACGGAGAGGCTTAATCGTATTCTGGTAGATATGCTGCGAGCTTGTGTATTGGATTTTGGAGGATCGTGGGAAGACCCTCTTCATCTAGTGGAATTATCTTATAATAATAGTTACCAAGCGAGCATTAAGATGGCCCCGTATGAAGCGCTGTATGGAAGACCGTGTAGATCCCAATCCTATTGGATTGAATCGAAAGATCGTCTTGTGCTCGGAACCGATCTAATTCGAGAAGCTTCGGCGAAGGTTGAGCTTATCAAGAAAAGAATGAAAGCTACTCAGGATCGTTAGAAGAAATATGCTGGTAAAAGGAGAAGACCACTGGAATTTGAGATTGAAGATTTAGTCTTTGTCAAAGTTTCCCCGATCAAAGGTGCTATGAGATTCGAAAAAACGAGAAAACTTTCTCCGATATTTACTGGACCGTTCCGAGTGCTGGAAAGAATTGGAGCAGTAGCTTACAGGATTGAATTGCCAGAACGGATGTCTGGAATTCACAATGTATTTCATGTACCGCATTTAAGGAAATTTGTTCATGACCCATCACTGGTTGTAGAACCAGTAGTTCAGGAAGATTTGGAAGTAGAACCCAACTTGACCGTGGTTAGAAATCCTGTTCGGATCGTAGATCAAGACGAGAGACAACTTAGGAGCAAAGTAGTGAAACTCGTCAAGGTGTAGTGGAGCGAGGATCCCAGAGATTGTACCTAGGAAACTCTGGATAGTTTTAGGAAAGTGTAATAGCCCGAGATTTTTCAAGCACTTTTCTCTTTTACAATATAAATTTTTAAATTTGATTGAATCATTATCCAAAAATATAAAAATGAAAGTTTCTGATTTTTGTTAACTTTGTTTAAATGATAACTCTAATTGGAAGTTTAATAAAAAAAATGGATTATTTACTTCTTTAAAAATTTGTAATATTTTGTCCATTTGAATAATAAATCGCTTTGTAAACGGTAGATTAATCAAAAGAATGTAAACAGGTTAAGGAATAACTTTTAAGAATTGCTATAGCCAAACGTTACGTTTTCATAGCTTTCATTTGGTTTTAAATTTGGTATAAGATCTTTTAAATAAGTAACATTCGGAATCAAGTATCTTTACCGTTCCACAGATATCAAAGGTCAGTTCTCTCATTTTAAGCACGTTGCAAATTTGTCCAAAATTTTATTCTGTTCGAGGACAAAATAATTACTTTCCCCCTTTAAAATTCAATCAACAAAATAAAATGCTTGCCTCTAGAAACGTTGCATATATTACTTCACCTTATTTTTTCTTTTGGCAATAAACATTCAATGAAAGCAATTTATTCCTTACTTGTAGAAACGGAATTACTAAAAAAAAAATCAAGGAATAAATCATGCAGCTTCCTATTTATAACACGTTCAAATCGAATTTTAATTCTTGCCGAAAATTTATCAGTAATCTATAATTTCGCAACCGAGTGGATTGGTTTTTTTTATTCGTCACGAAAATCACGCAACTCAGCTGTAATGTAAACCCACGTATCTCTTTTCTTTTCTTTCAACTCATTTTAGCTTCAGTAGTTTTCATCTTCACGCAAGCTAGCTTGGTACAGGTATGGTCGAACATTTGTTTTCCTTCTTTTACTTTATTTTTTTTCTCTTCTTTCTTTCTTTTCGTGTGTGTTCATCTGTTAACTCTAAGTGCTCGGCTCCACTACTTTTCACGACCCGCCTCGAATACGAACACTCTCTCTTCTATGACATCACCTCTGGTCGAGTTTTGCATTGATAAGTCTTTCACCTTGAAGTAAATCCAATATCAATGATAGACCGAGCTATAGGTAGCGATGAATTTTTTTTTGAAAATAATGATTACATCACCACTTTTTAATTATCACAGCCTTTGCTTAAAACGTGCGTGCATGTCAGGCACGTATCGTGGATAAGGCCGAGACTATGGGAATGTTGATCATGCCACTCCCTTACCCCAACTATGACGGCCAAACCAAGTTGTCGAGCCTATATATTCTTAGTGGAGCATTGTGCACTGAGCTGTTGTTTGGAAATCTTGAACGGATGCATAGGCCTGGACGCGTGCATGTTTTCGTTTTGAAATAGGAGTGGCCGAGATAGTAAGAGAACCAAGCTTGTTTGAACTGGGAAGAAACACAGTTTCGTGTATATATATATATATACATACATACATATATATATATATAAGGGACTCGAGAGAATTTTGCATGCAGTTGTGAAGTATAGTATAGGCTAGGACGTAGAGGAAAAAAAGCGAGTGCATGATTTCGAACTATATATAGGTTAGGGCCATGCCGTTGAACAAAAATGAGAACAAAATTTATAATAATAACGTGCATGGAAATGTTGGGTCGGGCCTTTGTGTTCGAACAAACAAATTTGGTGAATATGGTGTGCGTGCATTTAGTTTATTTAATAATAAAATGTATGTAAATTCATGAGTGGAAGTAGGGGCAGGCCGAGTTTGTTGCGTCGAGTCGAGTTGTGAGGGGAGTAGTCGAGCAAAGTTTGGTCCAATTATCTTTATATAATCCCATCCCAAATTTTGTTTTATTTAAAATTTTCTTTGACCGAAAATTTAAGTCGCATATTTGGTTTTATTTGGATCTTGTTCTAGATTAGAATCAAGACGTTGTATCTGTGGAAATCTGATCGTGCCGTTTGTACGTTTCTTTATCAAGCGATACAATCGTTTGAATCTAATTTTCTGCAGCTTTAAGGTGAGTATTTCTCATCAGACAAACATACCTATATATCTGTAGATTGATAACAAGTGTAATTGTAAATTTTTGTTATTTAATTAATCTGCATGTGATATAAACTTATGATGTTAAAACCCCATTTCAATTGACACATCATCAGTTGTATTATGTATTGTTATATTTTTGCAGTTATACTATTTAATTTATTATTTACTGTTAATCACACTGCAAGTGCCCTGTAGAATAGAAATCGTTACAGGCTGAAATGATAGGCTTGAACGATACTTTTTATTTATTCATTTATTCAGTTATTTATTCAACTTGGGATTACGGGTCTGAAATGACAGAACCCGGTTTCTTTGAAATTTACGGATTGAAATGATATAGTATCCGTATCACTTAACCTAGGTTAGAAAATATCATACAGACCTGTGGTTATATCTGTATTTTGGAAATATTAAATGATAAAATAATTCTTTGTTTAAAATCAAATTTAAATGATTTTTATGTATATTGATATTTTATTAGTTAGATATGAAAAATATTTGAAGACTTAAAAGTATAGGTTAGCTTGAAATTTTGGATTTGTAAACAAGCGTAATTTATGTATAACTTGAATATAAAACGAATAAATGAAGGCTAAGGTCTCTATGAATTTAATAGTTAAATTTTTGAAATATGGAAATTTAATTTTAACTTGATTTAGAAATGGAAGGCTATTTTGAAACAAAAGTAAGATAAGAAATTGGAAAGAAGTTATTTTGGAAATGGGGATTTAACTAAATTATAAGTAAAATTTATTGAAATGTAGCACGTGATTTTATTAAGGAAAGTATAAGAGAAGTTAGATATATATTTATAAATTTTACTTTATAAAATCATAATTTACCGAGTAAGTTAAATGACTATTTAAAAGGTGGAAATATGATTTATAATTGGGGTAATTATTATTGAAACCAATTGAAGTTAAAATTTTAAGCTACTCAAATGCACCGAGGTATAACTTTGGGACATATATTGGATTTTATTTTAACTTCACCCTTTTAGTATAGCGTTTGATTTAATATAACTATTTTGGAAATTATAACCATGGGTAATAATAACGTGAGTTGTTAAAGAGACCGGGATCGGATATGGGCATACTCTCTGTCGATACCGAAAACCACTTTGACAACCGTGTACGCGGTGGAGATTCCAGAATGAAGTAGGACGGTGGTGACGTTTCCTTTGAGGTAACTACGTGGACCCGACTCCCGTGTGTTGGCATAAGGTGGCTAAAACATGAGCGATCGATAGATTAATGAGGTAGCACCTCTGATCGGACGCACTTCTTCGTATGCCATTCTATTACTTTTGTGATTGTTTGGTGCGCACTTCTGATATGGGAGTGTTGTTCGAGGTGGGCGGTAGCTGCACGCTACGCGTTACCACTGGTCCAGAAGCGTAATTGGTATATCTACCCTGGCATTTTCTAGTTGTGTCGTGTCACCTACCCTAGCGCGCCTTATACGATTTTGTTTTTGTACCATACCTATGGAGTGCCCTCTGACGACGCCTATTCCGGGGGAGATTACAGTACTGTATAGACTATGGGAATATATTATGTGTTAAGGTGGAAATTGTAAAGCCTTAACGCTATTTTAAAGTAAGTTTGTTTTACAATTAGACACTATTATAATAGCGAAATATTACTACATAGTAAATAATTTAACGGATCCTTAGAGGATGGGGGGTCCAAACATCCTTTAAGTTACTTGCTCTATATTACAGTACACCTGAATTATTTTACACTGTATAAGAATGTATGTCCTTACTCGAGTGTTTCTGTTTTATTTTACGCTCGGGTCAGCCTGAGTTGTAGTTCATTCTTCATTCCGGAGCTAGGACTTCTGTAGATCACTTTTCAAGCGGCTGGCAACTTTCCTTTCAGTTCTTATCTTTTTATGTAATCAAGACTATCAGATTTTGAGATTTTCTATTATTGTTGCAACTATATTTGTGATTAAAGACTATGTAAAATTTTATCTGTTCTGGAGACTATTAATAGTGGTTTCATGAACCACTAGGTTATTTTTAAATTTCCGCTGCGAGTATTCTGATTTCTGTGTCTGTGATTCTGTGATTAGATTTCATTTGCTCCACATTTATTTTCAATCTATTGTTTTGAACTATTCAAGTTTGATAAGTTTTAAATTATCGTCGAATTTGAATGGTACAAAATAGTGGGTCATTACAGTTGGTATCAGAGCCAGGTTTAACCATAGCCTAAGGAGCAAAAACTCATTAGAGATAGTGTAGCAATGTCCTAGAATGAGTGAAGTCAAATCTTAGAATCATTTCCTTCTGAGAGAACGTATTTTAAAATATAAAACGATTTTCAAAAGGGTTTTTCAAAGAAGTATTTGGTAAAAAAAAAAACTTTCCGTTTTGAATTAAAAATTCCAATTACTTATTTCCCTTTCTCGATCGTACATAATTAGGGCCTTAGTTAAATGTCTGTTCTAGTTAAACTTTATCTTATCTAAATATCTTGACATCTATAATTTCCTCTATCCTTAATTTCATTCCTGATTTCTCAGGATGAATCGAGGAAATATCAGAGGTAGGGGACAAGCTAATGCCCCAGCTCCTCCACCCGTTGCCCCTGTTAGATTTACTAAGATGTGCAAGGATTATACCGAGCTTGGTGGCACCAAGTTCATGGGATCTGAATCCATAATAGAAGCTCAACAGTGGCTGAGAGACTTGGAGAGAATCTTCGCCTGCCTCGAAATCACAAATGCCCAGAAGAGGCAATTGGCGGCCTGGCAGATGAAAGGAGCCGCTTTGAATTGGTGGCTGTCAGTTACTGCTCACACCAATGAGGCTGATATAACCTGCGAGCAATTTAGGGAGGCCTTTCTGGTCTAATGGATGCCCGAAGCGGGTAAGTCTCAGCTATATCGAGACTTTATGGATCTAAAGCAGGGCAATATGTCCTTTATAGAATATGAGAGAAAATTTAATGAGCTCTCGTAGTATGGCCTGAATTTGATAGACACCCCGCTTAAGAAGAACGAGAAATTTATCGCTGGTGCTCGCCCTGAGTTCTACGATCGACTTATTACCCACGTACATGGGACGTTCACCGCTTTGATGGACATGGCTCTCTGGTATGGAAACTCTACTTCTAGGGCCACTCCAGCTGCTCAATCTGCACCGCCTCAGTCTTTTGGAAATTCTAAAAAAAGGAAGTCCAACTTCTACCGTCAAAAGAGGAATAAGACTCCAAGGCTTGGATCATTGTTGTTAACATAAAAAATCAGACGATAACACCCCAATGCAAGTAGTGTAAGTGTGAAAGCACCACCCGTCAATACGGGAATTAGAAATAAGCAGAAATTAACAGTAAAGCGATAAAAGACACAGTTTTTATAGTGTTTCAGCTTGTTGTCAAGCCTACGTCCACTTTATATCTCTTTATTACTAATTCAAGTAAAACTTATACAACTTTCTTCAATTACAACACACTTTAGACTAGTAGATCAAACTCCGATGAAGAATGATCTTTTGAATTCATGTCGAATGATGTAGATTTCCTCTTCAAGTTTGTCGTAATGTCCTTGGTGTTTGGAGTGCTTGAAGTACTGTTCGAGTTGAGAAAATGGCAGAGTGTCCATGCCATGAAGAATGATCCAAAAGTCCCCTCTATGTTGGAGCTTTGGCCGTATTTATAGGAAATTCTGGACAGGCCTTAAGTCGTGAGAGACTTAAAGTAAGTCGTACGTCTTAGGTTATGACCTAAGATAGGTCATAAGTCGTCAGCAAGTTAAGGAAATATGGGTTACGACCTAACTGGTTCGCACCTGGCCATCTGAACTAACTAGTAGGTTCTAGCGACCTAACGGAAAGCGGCATGGTTCAATCACTAAGTGCTAAGTCGTGAATGACTTAAAGTAGGTCGTGAAAGCACTAGGTCACTGCCGCTTTATCTCTTTAAGTCGCGAAGTACTTAGGTCGCTGCCGCTTTATCTCTTTAGGTCATGAAGTACTTAGGTCGTTAAGTAGTCCACTTCTTAAGTCGTTAGGTCGTGCCTTCCTGTAAGTCGCTTCACGTGTTAGGTCGCTTACTTCTATAAGAAGTTAAGTCGTCCTATTTCATAAGTCGTTAGGTAGTCCACTTCTAAAGTCGTCAGGTCGTAGGGTTATTTTCAAAGCGAAGTTAACACTTGCCCCTCGAAGTACGCGCCTAGGTCGTTGGTCGTGTGCTTCGACTTAACATGCTTAGGTCTTGAACGGCCCAAGAGATAGCTTAACTCGCATATCCATTTGCCTCTGCCTTATATAACTGTTAGCTCGTTTCTTTCCACTTAATTGCTTCTATAACCCTTTCTGCCATTAGAGATTTTCGCGAGTTTCCACAGGCAAATCCGCTCCAATCAAGCCGATGATTCATCCCTACTTCCACATTGTGTAAGTGAATTCAACTTTTATCCAACCACGATCACCTTTGAAGCTCGAAACCCCATCGTCTGATCCAATCCAACTTTGTGTGCTTCGCTTCACTTTTGATCGCGATGAGTTATGCTGCTGTTGCGATTCATGGGAGCAATGCAGTGAGATGGATTTGAGATGATTCGAATCGGAGTTGGGTGAGCTGGTGGTATGAATAACGGACTTAGCGGAGAGGATGATGGATTTTTCGTTGTTTAGGCGATAGCGGGTTATCGGGTTGGAGAAGAGTTAGCGGGTTAAGGAGATAACTTGAAATTGCCTAATAATCACCAGAAGCAACCTAACAGATTTTGGACAACCTTGAAATTCTTGCGATTTAATTGATTTGCACGGTTTTCGAATTGACCGACCTAAGAACTTTTGCGACCTTAATTGCACGCGACTTAACTTCTTAGGTCGTATTAGTTTCCTGACGACCTTAATTGCACGCGACTTAACTTCTCAGTTCGTGTTAGTTTCATGACGACCTAGGACTTGGTCAGATTTATACTGTCTTGATTTGAACCTTTGTGACTGAACCTTTAGATCGTGTGAGCGACCTAGGACTTGGACGCACACTGCCATGCCTTGTGTTCTTTAACTCAAACCATACGGCCTAGGACTTGAACAACTTGAGGGCTTCAAAATTTTTATATAACTTGACTGCACTTCCAACTTGAACTTTGAACTGCCGAGATAACTTGCATGGCCTTGCTATGCCTTCTTAACAGATTAAATCAACTTTAATGCTAATGACCTGTTAAATACAACATTTGCAAAAAACGAGGGCGAATATACTGCCACTGATTGCCCGCATCGAATGACAGATTAGTCGATAAAAGATAATCAACTTTAAAGAAATAATGTGAAACGCTGTGAATCAATAAATTCAAGTGAAGTATTAAAACAATGTTGACTTAACCAACCTAAACTAATTTGTTTGCTTCAACACTGTACTTGAACTTAAAATAACAAGCCTTGAAGCTTTTTAACTGACAATTATTAATTAGTTTAATTTCAGTTATATTTACTTGTCACTTTGTTAGTTTTTCACAACACTTCACACATTTAGGAAACGTGCACCTTCACATTTGAATATCTAGTTCCTTGTGTAGAATGTCTTCTCAAGAAGAGATAATTGAGCAATCTGAAGGTGTCTTCCCGATAGCTGAGCCATTGGTTGATCCTCCGGAGTGAACTCCAACTACCTTGAGTCAGCGGACATCAATCAACTACGTATTCAATTTGGGATTGCCGAAGAGGATGCTAGATTTCCTGGCTCAAATGATACCGCCGACAGGCCACCTCTTGGTTTTGCTGCCGTCAACCGTCAGATGTGCCTTTGTGGTGCCATTCCTCCTTTCAATGAGTTTCTTCATCAACTCCTTTTCCGACTAACCATCTCTCCCTTTCAACTGCATCCCAATGGATATGCCATCCTGATGGGATTATGTGTTTTATTCAGGAGGACACTTAACCGTCTCCCGAGCTTCGAAGAAATTTTCTACTGATGCACATTTGCGAAGAATAAAGACCACCCCTCCTTTATACTTGCGAGAAGTGCCAGAAATCGCAAACTTATTACTGATCTTTCCGAAAGTGCTCACAGCTTTTTGAATCAATTCTTCTTCGTCCACTGTACTTTAGGGTTTTATGCCATCTGGAGGAAAGGAAGTGAGATTGCTCATCCCCGTTTCTCCATTTTAGCTTTTCAAGATTCGAATTGCTAAGTGCTAACTTCATTCTTTTCTTTTACAGCACTTCCACCTCCCTCTAGAAATCCCAGTCACAAGACGACTTTTGATAGATTAAGTGCCGTGCCGGCTGAAGAAAGAAGTATTAAGTTTTTGTTGAAAGATGAACTTCTGCACCAATATGAGATTTTGCACCCTTCTCGCTCTACTCAACCTCACGAAGTTCCTGATTCTCCGGCCAAATCGCCAGATGCCCCCGTTTCTGCTGAGGAACCTATACTGGAGGAACCTACTTCTGAGGCTTTACTGGTGAAGTGCTCTACTTCTACTGATATTGCGGGGCCATCTGACAAACTTACACTTGCCCCGATCATCGAAGAGGAAGAGCCTTTTCATCATTCAGGGAAATCCGGTGATGAAGGAACTGAGAGAGCGAGTCCTGCCAAGCAGAGTGGGGATGGCATTTTTGAAGGGTTGAGCGATATGATGATCACTTCACAAGAGCTTTTTAAAGACGACCCTGTTTCTGCTAGAGTTACCTCTTCAGCAGTTGAAGCAACATCCACTTTACAACAGACTTCGTCAGCTCAAGAGTTGACATTAGCTATAAAACCTATCATTTCCCCGCAACTGAGGAGTGGTTCGTAGTTTGACACGCGTAGTTTGCACGCCACACACACTTAGGATTTTTAATATTCCTATGCACTTACATGCACTTTACTTCAAAGATACTCAAGCTTTGCCTCTTTTCCATTTTCAGGTCTTTCAATGGGGCGACTCTCTTATTACGACGACTTTCAGAGCTACGGGAGACGTGGCTCTTTTGATCCTAAGAGATATCTTCCTTCTTATAGGGAGATTGATGAAGAAAGAGTCGCACGAAAAGCTCGTGAAAGACGTGCCCACGAAGAACGCCATGAAAGACGGGAGAAGCGACATGATTCTTCCCAGATGGAAGATGATTCTCATAAACGAAAGTCCTATGACGACAAGGGGAAAAGTCAAATTGTCGAAAACAT
The DNA here is from genome assembly GCA_030765085.1 of Allium cepa. Taxonomy (NCBI): domain Eukaryota; kingdom Viridiplantae; phylum Streptophyta; class Magnoliopsida; order Asparagales; family Amaryllidaceae; genus Allium; species Allium cepa. The sequence goes on from CM060929.1 coordinate 35,889,944, forward strand.
GAGTAAAAGAGCCAAACATGGCGAAAAACCAGCATCCGAGATTTCCGGACAACCTACTGCTCCTGTACCATATCAATCTCCTGCCCTGGCACGTACCAATATTCAAACAATCCTTAGAAGGCCCCCATATCAAGTTGGTCCAGGCCTAGCTACTCTTCAGAGTCGATTCCCGAACTGGTGCCTGAAAGGAGTGCGCTTTGATCTTGACCTGGTCCCGATGGATAAGCAGGCTATGCTGCGCAACCTTGATGCTGTCAAACTTGATAACGAAAGAATGTCAGGTTGGCAAAAGCTTGTCGATGAGCTCCAAAGAGTAAATCGCGCGAATCTTGAAGCCATGTTAACAATGGAAAATGACAAATCTGAGTGGCAGAAGATTCTTGAGCAACATGATGCGGAAATGAGAAGCATTGCTACTTATAATGAAAAGCTCGAAGCGGAAGTTGAAAAACTTAAATAAGAGCTTGTCACTTCCTCCACTTCCTATTCGCAAAGGGATCAAGTGCTTCAACAACAAGTGCGGGATGCTCATGCCGCTCAAAGAGATGCCGAAGATAGGCTTGATGTGCAAAAAAAATTGATGAGGGCCATATTGCTGACATCATAGAGCTGCAAAAGAAGACTAGCTCCAAGGACGTGGAGATCGAAATGCTAAACCTTCAACTCTCTAAAGTTGAAAGAGAGCGTGATGAGGCTGTTGCCGGCAAAATTGCAGCTGAAGAGTCTCATTTAGCAACGAAGGCCAATATCAGCTCAACATTGTTTGACTTCTACTTGCATAGCGTCCTGGGGCATGGTAGTCTCTCCTTTCTAGGCCCCAAATATGAAATAACTCTAGCCGAAGTGTGGGAGGCCATACTTGACATGTTTGGCAGTGCTGGCTATGCTGAGGCGGATTTAGAGGCAAATTATCTTGACGACGATGCCCACGCTGCTCTTGCCAGAGGAAAGGAGCAACTGGCCGAAGAGAGATCCAGAATGGCCGAAGGAGAACACGTAGGAAAGGCAACTTTAACCGACCCAGTTAAACCTTCGGTTTCAGCCAATATCGACATCGTTGGTTCCAGTTCCCATTCTCTATCTCCTATTAAAGTCGTTACCGAAAGCACCACCGCCCACACTGGAGATGAGGCTCAAGGAAGCGTCGAAGCGCAGGACTTCGAAATCGGCATAGTGAAGTCTACTTCTCCGGGTAACCTTAATGTTGATCTCGCTCAAGCGGGCTGCTTGTTCGCTTTGACTGAGTTCGATGAGCTTCTTGCTTATTTCTTAAGTGTCGATGAACCATTATCCCCTCGTTTTATGAGGAATACTGACTTTAACTTTTCTTTTCCTGTAGAAAAAGCACCAAGTATTGTTCAAACTTCCCCTTCTCCTGTTATTCCTCCTCCATCTCTTCAGGTCACTCCTCCTTCTGCCTCTCAACCGGGATCGCAAGAGGAGCAAATAGAGGCTCTCCGAGACTTGGACGATCCCATTGCTTCACAAGAACATAAGGGAGAAGAACCCGAAGAGGGTGAAAAGACTCCGTAACTAACTGGTTCTGACGATACGCCATTAACCACACTTTTCACTCTAGGAAGCGGGTCTTCTTCTAAGAAAAGGGGGAAAAGTGGAGTCTCAAAGAAGAAGGAAGCTTCAGCCGGCGAGGAAAAAGCAGAAGCAAGTCCAATTGTTCCACTTTCTCCTTCTTCCCCTACTCTTTTAATTCGGCCCAAGAAGTTGGTCATCCGGCCAGGCGCAGGCTCAAAAGGTGGAAGGAAGAAGAAATGATGGCTTTGGTCCCGTTCTTTTTATCTCGCTCTTTGCTTTTTTCTTCTGTATAAGCTTGCGTTGACTGGAGATTGTGCAGGTACCAGTCCCCACCTTCTTTTACTTTGAAACCTGCACATGTATAAAATTCTCTCAGTATGGAATAAAATGATTCTTTTACTTATACAAATTTCTGTCTGTATTTGAGAACACATTTATTTTCCATTTTCATGCAAGTTTTTGTATTCTCCTTATGTGAAGTTGCAGTAAACCTATGGTATGTTGCTTGAGCATTGTTTTTATTTTTGCGATGACTATATTATATTGCCCCCATACCATGGTTTATTGCAATCTCTTTCACATTGGCAAAGTTTCGGAGAACAACTCTTCTATTTCGAGAAGACTTGTACTCTTCCTTTAGAGAACAACTCTTCCATTTGAAGGAGGTTTGCATTCGTACTTTATAGGATAATATTTCCGTTCCAAGGAAATATTTTTATGATTTAGTAGAATGCGCTTCATATTGGAGAAGTCTTCTCTTTTTTTTTGTTGCGAAGTTTTTACACATCACTTTTGGAAAAAGTCACTTTTGCTTTGGAAAGTGAATTTTACTTCATAGTACAATGGGCCTTCCGAAAAAGGGCTTCAACCTGCTTGTGCCTCCGAAGAGGGTTTTTTGTTTGATTGCGCCTCTGGGAAGAGATCTTTTTGTTTGATTGTGCCTCTGGAAAGAGGTCTTTTTGTTTGATTGTGCCTCTAAGAAGAGGTCTTTTTGTTTCTGCCTCTTGGGAGAGGCTTTTATCTTTTCCCTGTTCGCTGGGAAACGGGCCTCCGAAGAGGGCTTTTCACATTTCGACTCGTGTGAAGTTTTATTTCAGATCACTGTGAAATGTGTGCCTCCGAAGAGGTCTTGTTATCATTTCAGCTCCGGTGAATTACTTCAACTCCTGGTGAAATGGGCCCCCGAAGAGGGCTTTTCACACTCAGCTCTTGTGAAGTTTTATTTCAGATCTTGGTGAGATGTGTGCCTCCGAGTATGCGTGGAAGGTTCTTCCTCGTGGTTGGCTGGATTCACGGGGCAGACGTAAGTTACTTGGACGTTTATTTGCGCAAACTGTCTCAGCTAGTGAACAAACGTCTTGCCTTCCACTTGGGAAGCTACCTCCTATCATCCCATGGATTCACGGGGCGAACGCAAGTTACTTGGACGTTTGTCTGCGCAAACTGTCTCAGCTAGTGAACAAGCGCCTTGCCTTCCAGTTGAGAAGGTGCTCCCGGTCATTCCATACCAATCTTTTTTGTTGAGAAAGAAAACTTTCATTTTCTGGCATGCCCCGTTCGAGGTCTTTGTCCTTCGAAGAGTTGTGCCTCCGAAGTGGGCTTGTGTCTCCGAAGAGGTCTTTGGCTGTTTGATGCTTGCTTGCCCATGTCTCTTTGCCATTGATTCATATCGGCGATCCCCGTTATCTTTTCCAAACACAACTCTCTTTTTATTGCCAATAATTTCCTTTATCCAAAGAAGTATACATCATAGTTAAGCGAGTTGGTGGGGGCAGACACAGGCTAATTAATCGGATGCTTGTTTGTACAAACAACCACAATTAGTTAGCAAGGGCCCACTTCCAGCAGAATCACTAACTATTTTGCTTGAAGCACTTCTTTCGTAGGATTTGACAATGAAAATTTTGAACGGCTTAGCATTTGCTTGTTGGGTGATGTCAGGGATTGCTTGGTCTTATGATGGGTAAGTTTTGTTTTAATTGCCTGCAGTATGAAATCGACATTTTAGCAATACAATTGGCGTATTTTATATATCGAAATAAAACAAGCAGTTTATAATAGTAAAGAACACAAGATTTATAGTGGTTCGGCCAAGAACTGGGCCTACATCCACTTTATAGTTCTTATTATTCACTTGCACTAGCTTTACAATGGCTTTCAATACAAGAATCATAAATTCATCATTCTTTTACAATATTTCATTAAAGCCTTTAAGTAAAATATGGGCGCAAATGATTGCTGTTCCAAGCTCTTGGAATTCGATCTCCTTCGACAGTAATTAGTTTGAAAGTGCCATCAAGAAGTTTTTTGCCAATGACATACGACCCTTCCCAGTTTGGTGCAAACACTCCTGTTGCTGTCATGACCCTCTTCAAGACTAGATCTCCAATATCAAAGCTGCGTTGGCGAACTTTGGAATTGAAGTGCCTGACAATTCTTTGCTGATGTGCCGCAATTCTGAGCTGAGCCTCTTCCCTTCTTTCATCAAGGAAGTCAAGTGCTTCAAGTTGCAACTCTTCATTTTTTGCTTGGTTGAAATGAATTTTTCTATGTGAAGGGACTTCTACTTCTACCGGAATCATTGCCTCTGATCCATATGCCAATGAAAATGGAGTGTGCCCCATCGCAGTTTTATGTGTAGTTCTATATGCCCATAGTGCTAGCGGAAGCTTATCGACCCAACCACCTTTCGCTTTTTTCAACTGTTTTTTGATGGTCGATTTGATAATTTTGTTTACTGCTTCCACTTGCCTGTTTTCCTGCGGATGAGCTACTGCTGAGAAGCTTTTCCGGATCTTGAATTTCTTGCAAAAATCTTGGAACTCTTCACTTTCGAATTGGGTTCCATTGTCTATGATTATCTTTTGAGGCAGACCATACCTGCAAATGATATTCTTAGTTACAAAGTTTATCATCTTCTTAGAAGTAATAGTAGCTAATGGTTCAGATTCAGCCCATTTAGTAAAATAATCAACAACAACAATAGCATATCTGATTTCGGATTTGGCAGTTGGCAAAGGCCCGATGATATCTATTCCCCAAATAGAAAATGGCCACGGACTGACCATCTGTTTTATCTTAGTGGAAGGTGCTCTTGGGGTTTTTGCAAATCTCTGGCATCGGTCACATTTTCGGGCGTAACTTGTAGCATCAAGATTAATATCTGGCCAAAAATATCCATAACGGAGAATTTTCTTTGCTAGAGTTTGACCACCTGCATGACCTCCACACTCTCCTCCGTGTACTTCAGTTAGAATTGTCTTAGCTTCTTCCTTGGTCACACATCGGAGTAATGGCATTGAGAATCCCCGCCTATATAATTGGCCATCTTGAGTTATGTATTTGGAGGCTTTTCTTAACAACTTCTGCCGTTCTTTTGAGTTTTCTGGTAGAGAACCGTTGAGCAGATATTTCAATATCGGAGTCATCTATGATTCTTGCTCCTGCGATATAGTCATGACCTAGTCAATATCCATCTCATCAATGTTTGGAGTTGATAGGACTTCCACAGGAACTAGTCCCAATAATTGAGCTTCAGCAGTGCTTGCATACTTTGCGAGAGAATCTGCCTTCATGTTTTCTTCCCGGGGTATATGATTTATCGTATAATGGTCAAGGTCATCGAGAAGCTCCCAGTCTCTCGACAAGTAAGCGGGTAGATTTCCTCCTTTAGTTTGAAACTCTTTCTTGACTTGACATACAATAAGCTGTGAATCACTGAAGCTCTGCAACATTTTGACATTCAATTCTTTAGCAATTCTCAAACCGACAATAAGAGCTTCATACTCTGCTTCATTGTTTGTCGAAGGGAATTCCAATCTTAAAGCATAGCACAATGACCGCCCTTCAAGGGTTTCAAGCACAACCCAAGCCCCTGAACAGTAATTGTTTCTTGTGCCATCAACATACAATTTCCATCGAATTGGGGGATTATCAGTCACTACTTCCTCACTATCACCTTTGTCTGTACATTCTGCGATGAAATCTGCCAAAGCTTGTCCATTGATTGCTCTCCGGGGATGATAAATGATGTCATATTGGCTGAGTTCAATATTCCAGTTCAAAAGGCGACCCGAAGTCTCAGGACGAAAGAGGACTTGCTTCAGAGGCTGATCAGTGAGGACTTTGATTTGATGAGCTTGAAAATATGGCCTCAATTTTCTTGATGCGAACAGTAGACAATAGGCGAGCTTCTCCAACTTTGAATAATTCATTTCTGCCCCAGTAAACCTTTTGCTAATATTGTAGACTGGGTGCTGAATTTCGGCGTCTTCCCGTACCAGTGCCGCACTAAGCGCATGAGCTGAGACCGCCAAGTATACAAAAAGATCTTCTCCATTGTTGGGCTTAGAAAGTATCGGAGGCGTTTCCATATGGCGAATTAAATCATCGAAAGCTTTCTGGCATTCTGGAGTCCAGTCAAAGTTTTTCCTTCCATTCTTCAGAGCATCAAAGAATGGAATGCATTTATCAGTAGCTTTGGAAATGAATTGACTTAAGGCAGCGACTTTTCCATTGAGACTTTGCAGTTTCTTCTTCGTTCTAGGAGCTTTGACTTCTCTTAAGGCAGTGATTTGAGCAGGATTAGCCTCAATGCCCCTAGCGCTCACAATGAAACCCAATAACTTTCCGGACTCCACCCCGAATGAACACTTCAAGGGATTAAGCTTCATTCCATAATTTCGGAGGACGGCGAACATCTCCGCCAAGTGGTCCATGTGGTCTGCTGCTTTCTTTGATTTAATCAACATATCATCAACATAAACTTCCATAGTCTTTCCAATCTGTGGCTTGAACATCGCATTAACAAGTCTTTGGTAAGTTGCCCCCGCATTCTTCAGTCTGAAGGGCATGACTCTGTAGCAGTAAAGACCGACATCGGTAATGAAGCTCATGTCCTCTTGATCTGTCTCGTGCATCATGATCTGGTTATATCCGGAGTAAGTATCCATAAAAGACAACAATTCATGCCCCGCTGTTCCATCCACCAACTGATCGATCCTGGTTAACGGGAAACAATCTTTGGGGCAGGCCTTGTTTAAATCTGAAAAGTCGATACATACTCTCCACTTTCCATTAGCTTTCTTAACCAGTACTGGATTTGAAACCCAATTCGGATAAGTAGATTCTTTGATAAAGCCATTCTCCATGAGCCGATCTACCTCTTCTTTTAATGCCGCTGACCTCTCGGGATCCTAGGTTCTTCTTTTCTGCTTCACAGGTGTGAACTTCGGATCAATATTCAAAGTATACTGCAACCTCAGGTGATATTCCACACATATCAACATGGGTCCAAGCGAATACATCCAAATTTGCTTTCAGGAATGATATCAAAATATTATGAACTGCCGTATTAAGTTGTGAACCCACATTCAGGACCTTGTTTGGGTCTTTTGGGTTAACAGGTACTGGTACCGCTACTTCCACTGGCACCACTCGATTCTCCCCTGCACTGGCTTTTCTGGGATCCATTTTTCTTCATGCTTCGCTACATTCGCCAGTACAGGGTCCACCCTGTAATTGCTACAAGGTTGATTCTTTGATGCGGACTGGGGCTGCCGCATCCTTTCCCATCTCTCTCTTCCTTGTCTCACGCAGTTCTATCAGATAACATTCCCGCCCCGCATTCTGATCCCCTTTAATAACACCAACTCCATTATCTGTGGGGAATTTCATGGTAAGGCACCACAGGGCGAGGATTGCTTTAATGGCTGCAAGAGTTGGACGGCCTAGGAAGGCATTGTAAGCAGAAAATTCATCAACAATCACAAAAGTCTTCCTTCGAACGACCTTCTTCTGCCCCTCTCCAAGTTCCTCGAACAGGTCAATAGTCGCAATCGGCTGCCTGGGTTCCCCAGTAAACCCAACAATCTTTTGTGACGAAGCTTGAACATCAGCCATTGGGATCTTCATCTGATCAATGGTCTTTTTGAAAAGAATATTGCAAGAAGCACCACAATCAACAAGTACTCTTCTTACAATAGCTGGCCCAATGCCAGCAGAAATAACCAAGGGATCTATGGTAGGGGCTTCAACACCCATAGAATCCCTGACTCTAAAGACAATGTCACCATTAAAAGTTTTCTGCTGCTTCAGAGGTGCAGCATCTTCCAACACAAAAACACTCTCCTCTATTGGGGCATATTTCAATGCATGAGCGTATCGTTCTGTCTCACCCCAGCTTCTTCCAGCTAGGTGAGGTCCTCCTGTAATCACATTAATAACGGGCCTCTCTGATTCATGATCTGCTGCCTTTTCACTTGAACTAGGACGATGAACAGGAGCCTGTAGTCCTTGATTTGACGAAGTTGGGCCATTCCTGTTCCTCTTATAATATTGCTGGAGCTTGTTTTCATTCAGTAGTTCCTCAATCAACTCCTTCAAGTGACGGCACTCATTGGTATCATGCCCGGGTTGGTTGTGGAACCGGCAAAACCTTCCATTCTTCTCAGCTTTCTTATTAACCCTTTGCTTAGCTGGTGCGGGGAATTCGACCGTGTCTTTGTTTGCAAAGTAGATGTTTTCGGGGGTATCAGTCAGAGGGGTGAAGTTGAAGGGATGACTTTTCTTTGCATCTCCTTGCTTCTTCTGACCATCGTTCTCCCTCTTCTGTTTGCCAGATTCCTTCTTATTCGGAACATCATTACTATTTCCAGCCCCTATCGATACCACCTTAGCCGGTACTTGGAGGATTTACAAGCGCATGAATTCATCGGCTTTCTTATAAAACTTATGAAGCGAATTCGATTCTTTCATTTTCAACCACTTCCCTAACTCACTTGTCTTGTCAATAGCCCTCATCACGTATGACAAGATCATTCTCGGCTCTACGTTGTCTACTTCAGCCAAAGCTATATTGAAATGATTGAAGAAAGATCTAATGGATTCTCCAGGATTCTGCTCCAAGCTGGATAACGACATTATATCTTTCGCCTTCGAAGCATACAATCTGAACTATTCCTTGAACTTTCGAGTCAAATCAGAAAACTGTTCTATCGACCGGACCTGCAGCTTTGTGAACCAAAGTAGAGCAACTCCTTCCAGGTATACCGGAAAATACCGGCATTTGATCTCATCAGAAGTTCTAGCACCCGTCATGTGCCGATCATACTTGTACAGAAATTCATTAGGGTCAATCGTCCCCTTATAAGCCGGAATGGTAGGAGGAACGAACTTCCTAGGAAACTCTGCTTTCAAAATCCTTTCAGTGAATGGAGTCTTGCTTGGAGCGAACCCCCATTCTTTTTCGTCTTCCTCCCTTTGCATACTTTCCTTCATGATTTGTCAGACCATCCCTGAGAAATATTCCTCATCATTAAGGGGCTAAGCAGGACTGGCATCGGCCATCTTCTCAGAAGTTTGCCTCGACAGGCACTCACGGAAAGTTGGCTGTTGTCCCGATCCTCCAACTTGGGGAAGTGTGTCTTTGACTGGGCCAGCTTCCCTTTGAGGAACATCTCTTTCTTCAACATCATGAACATTATCAGCAAAGTTTGGTTCATTATTCACCGGTTGACGATTAGCCCCAAGCAAAGCGATCAACCTTTCCAACATCAGATTGTTTTGGGCCTCCATCTGCTGATATAGCCCAGAAACCGCAGGATCCAATTCCGCTCGCGTTACTCCAACAGTTGGAGTTGTTTTACTTAAAGGAGGAGAAGTGGTAGTAGTCTCGCTAACATCGTCGGATCTAACAGACTTGCGCTTTCTTCCAGGAGCCATTATTTCTGATAAACTTCTGGTTTTTAGAGAGATCCTTTCCACAAATTTCTACGAAACTATGATGACAGTATCCTGAGTTCAATTCTCGGTGAAAGCACCAAAAATATTAACGTAAAAAATCAGACGATAACACCCCAATGCAAGTAGTGTAAGTGTGAATGCACCACCCGTCAATAAGGGAATTAGAAATAAGCAGAAATTAACAGTAAAGCGATAAAAGACATAGTTTTTATAGTGGTTCAGCTTATTGTCAAGCCTACGTCCACTTTATATCTCTTTATTGCTGATTCAAGTACAACTTATACAACTTTCTTCAATTACAACACACTTTAGACTAGTAGCTCAAACTTCGATGAAGAATGATCTTTTGAATTCATGTCGAATGATGTAGATTTCCTCTTCAAGTTTGTCGTAATGTCCTTGGTGTTTGGAGTGCATGAAGTACTGTTTGAGATGAGAAAATGGCAGAGTGTCCATGCCTTGAAGAATGATCCAAAAGTCCCCTCTATGTTGGAGCTTAGGCCGTATTTATAGGAAATTCTGGACAGGCCTTAACTCGTGAGCGACTTAAAGTAAGTTGATGTGCACGTAAATGTGCACATTTTTATCGCCATATTTAATCTATTTAAATTAAATAAATGATCATATTGGGTATTTTAACTTGTTTTAACCAAAATTCATATTAATTCAAAATTGCCACACATTCATCTTCATACAAGGGTGAAATGGTCATTTTTGTGCATTTATTAATTTACTTAGAATTTTCTATGTTTTTTGTAGGAAATTTGGTGACATTTACAAGTGGTTTCATGAAGATGTGCATGCACAAAATCAATACAAAGGAATGAATATGAAAATAATTCAAAGTGAAGATCATGGAGGATCCCACCTACCCACCTACCTTAATGTACAAATTAAAGGCTAAAGCACATGCTTATGTATTTAATGGCTTCATGTACATTTAAGTGGGGATTAAAACATGCTAATGATAACTTGGCCTCCACACTTTCTCATGGGCATTTTTGGCATTCCCCAAAAATAGGAATTAGGGTTTTAAACTTGTATATATACCAATTATTTTTCATGTAACATAATCTCTTCTCTTAGTCTCTCTTAGGCCTCCTTCTCTTTAGTTTAGTTTAGATCAAATAAAAGAAAGCTCTCTTTCTCTTTTAATGGCTACTTAGCCAATTTTTATTTCTTGTAATTTTTTTTATTTTATGCAATTTAATACATGCTCTTTCCTTTTCATGTTCATTTACTTTCATGTTGTAGTGTAGGTTTCTCTTATTTCATGCAAGTAGATTAGTTTTGTTTCTTTGCTTTTCTCTCTTTTTCTTTCTTTTTTTGCTTTCATGTTGCTTTCTACATTTGTTAATTTGATAACAAATATGAGAGCTTAATCCCTACAATTTAGGGGTAATGAAGCTCTCTAGTATGTAGATGCAACATTTTGATGTTTATACTCTCTTTTTGTGCTTTAATGGAAACATTTGAAGTGGTTTAATGATGTTGTTTAGCTTTGAATTTGATAGTCTATGTTGTTCATAACAAATAGGCTATGCTTAAACAAACATAACACAAATTGCCTCTTCATCTACATATGATTATGGCAAAGAAGTGATTGTTAAAATTAAAATTTGATGGCCTATATTTCTAATTAATAGTTAATAGGCCATGCTTAAAATAAATTTTGCATTCAACTTTGTTGTCATATTTTGTGAGATTTAAAAGTGTATTAGTGGTTGTGTTATAGTTTGATGGTTTATATTGAGCTAATTAATAGCACAAATATACCATACTTATGACAAGCACATCAACTAGTTCACTAATGACAAGAAAAGAGAGATCATAAGTTCAAATTGTTGATTTATGTGATCTAGAGAGTGGAAATTGCCTCTAAATTGTCTTAACACTCTCATTTTATCAATTTTCTTTTGCTTGTTTTTATCATTTTTTTTAGCTAATCACTCTCGACTTTGGTTTAATTTGATTGAATAGAATTTTAAAATCAACAATTCCCTGTGGATCGACCCGTATTCGCCACGTGCTACATTCGTACACCGTGTGCTTGCGGTTATTTTTATTTCTAAATTCGTTCGACGGTTTTCTAATCCGATAGAATTTCCGTCGACGAACATAAGTCGTAGGTCGTAGGTTATGACCTAAGATAGGTCATAAGTCGTCAGCAAGTTAAGGGGATATGGGTTACGACCTAACCGATTTGCACCTGGCCATATGAACTAACTAGTAGGTTCTAGCGACCTAACGGAAAGCGGCATGGTTCAATCACTAAGTGCTAAGTCATGAACGAGTTAAAGTAGGTCGTGAAAGCACTAGGTCGCTGCCGCTTTATCTCTTTAAGTCGCAAAGTACTTAGGCCGCTGCCGCTTTATCTCTTTAGGTCGTAAAGTACTTAGGTCGTTAAGTAGTCCACTTCTTAAGTCGTTAGGTCGTGGCTTCCTGTAAGTCGCTTCACGTGTTAGGTTGCTTACTTCTCTAAGCCGTTAAGTTGTCCCATTTCTTAAGTCGTAAGGTAGTCCACTTCTTAAGTCGTTAGGTCGTGGGGTTATTTTCAAAGCGGAGTTAACAATCGTCTTCGTAGTCCCAGAGGCAGCCTGTGGATCTATCTACCATTACTTGCTACCGATGTGACGAAAAGGGACACTACGCGAATAGTTGCCTACTTTAGGTGCTGCTACTCCACCTCCTCAGTTGGCTAGACGAGACCTCCGCCACATCTACCTTCAACCTGGACACTTCAAGAAAGATTGCCCTACTCAGAAGAAGGGCATGGCATCAGGAATCTTTGCGGTGACTTTTGCATCCTCCCCAGGCCCACAGCCCGCACCTGCACCTGCTTCAGCTCCTAGCGATTCTCAAGGTACACTTCAAGGTTCTTTTACTTTGCTTAAATCCCTTGTTCGTGTTTTATTCGATACCGGTGCTTCCCATAGTTTCATCTCGTCAGATCTCTGTAATAAATTTGAGCATCTCCTTTCTCCTGAATTTTCTTCTGTACCTTTATGTGTTTCAAACCCCATTGGTGGTCCTGCGATCCTTAGTAAAGTTTGTAGGGATGTGAAACTCTTCCTTGGAAATTTTCGATTCACTAGTGACTTCTATTTTCTGGGGTTTGATGCTTTCGATCTACTGCTTGGAGGTGACTGGTTGGATAAGCATGATTCCCATATTTCCTGTAGTACCCGGACTATCTCACTTGTAGGTGATAAGGGCGATTCTTTAGTGATTCGGTGTAACTTACCCCAGGAGTTCGCTGGTAACTTCATTTATTTCCTCGACGCTTTCCTTGATGATATCCATTCGACTCTCATGGTCAAACTTTTTCCCGACGTATTTGGTGAAGTCACTTCCTTGCCTCTAAAACGGGAGATTGGTTTCAGCATCGACCTCATTCCTGGAGCACGACCTGTAGTTCTTCCACCCAAAAGAATGGCACCCAGGGAGAAGGTGGAATTGAGGAGTCAAATTCAAGACTTGTCCTCAAAGGGTCTAATCAGACTGAGCTTTTCAGAATGGGAAGCAGCAGTGGTTTTCATCACCAAATCAGATGGTTCTCTCCGGATGTGTGTTGATTATAGGGAGTTGAACTAGCTCACTATGAAAAACAGATATCCTATGCCCTGCATCAATGATATGTTCAATCAACTCTATGGAGCGACTATTTTCTCTCAGCTTGATTATGCCATAGGTTTCCACCAGCTTAGAGTTGCTGAGGAGAGTATTCCCAAAACTGCTTTCCGTACTAAGAACGGGTTCTTTGAATGGCTTGTTATGCCTTTTGGCCTGACCAACGCTCCTGCCTTCTTCGTCGATTTGATGAATCGTGTCTTTCGCGATGTGCTCAATAAATTGTTCTAGTTTTTATTGATGATATCCTTGTGTTCTCCAAGTCTGAGGAAGAGCATAAATCTCACTTGAGCTTTGTGTTGGGGACTCTTAGGAGTCACCAGTTAAAGGCTAAGTTCTCTAAGTGCCATTTCTGGAAAGAGGAAGTTCGATTTCTCGGACATATAGTCTCTAGTGAAGGAGTTTCTGTGGACCCAGTCAAGATCACTGCGGTCAAAGATTGGAAAGAACCCTAGACTACTACTGATATTTGCATTTTTCTGGGCCTTGCCGGTTACTATCGGAGGTTCATTGAGAACTTTGCTCGGATTTCTGCACCTCTCACTGCACTAACTCGGAAGAATGCTAAGTTTATTTGGAGCGATAAGTGTAAAGCGGCATTCCAATAGTTGAAGGACAAGCTGACTTCCGCACCAGTGCTTACCGTCCCAAATGGAAATGAGAGACTAACGGTATTCACCTATTCTTGTCGCGAGGGTTTGGGAGCAGTTTTAATGCAAGACGGGAAGGTAATTGCATATGCTAGTCGTCAGTTGAAGAACCATGAAGCAAATTATGCTGTCCACGATTTAGAATTGTTAGCTATTGTCTTTGCATTAAAGCTATGGAGACACCATCTTTTGGGAGCTAAGTTTGATCTCTTTACAGATCATCAGTCTTTGAAATATATCTTTACCCAGAAGGATTTAAATCAGAGACAAGTACGGTGGCTCGAGTTTCTTGTGTCTTATGATCTCGACATACCCTATACCCCTGGAAAAGCTAATGTTGTGACATATGCGTTGAGTAGAAAGAAGTCCTTGTTGTGTCGGATTTTTGTTTCTTCTCCCCTTTTGGAGCGTATCAAGGCTAAGCAGGATGATGATAGGATCATCAGATTGATCAAGGAGAATGTTCGCAGCTGGGTTGGTGGTAGTAGTCTTGAGGTAGTGGAGCTCAAATTGATGATAAAGGGATTTTGAGGATCAATAATAGGATTCGTGTCCCAAACGTTGACGGTTTGAGACAGGAGTTACTTCGGGAACATCATCAATTCAGACTTTCCATACATCCTAGTGTAGCGAAGATGTATCAGGATTTAAAGAAACTTTACCGGTGGAAGGGTATGAAGCGTGATGTCTTTATCTTTGTGAATAGGTGTGCGACTTGCCAGCAAGTCAAGGCAGATCATCAGAAGACACCGGGTTTGTTGCAGCCTCTGGAGATTCCCAACTGGAAGTGGGAGCAAGTTTCTATGGATTTCATCGATGGTTTACCAAGATCTATGAGGGGAAATGAGAGCATCTGGGTCATCGTGGATAGACTGACTAAGTCCGCACACTTTATTCCAGTCAGATCTATCCGTTCGGGTTCGAGCTTATATGAAATTTATATGAGGGAAATTGTTCATCTCCATGGCGTTCCCCTTAGCATAGTTTGTGATCGAGACCCTATTTTCACTAGTCAATTTTGGAAAGCATTCCAAGAATCCTTGGGTACACGTTGAATCTGAGAACTGCTTACCACCCACAAACTGGCGTCAAATTGAAAGGGTAAATCAGATTCTAGAGGGTCTCCTTCGTGCATGCATTTTGGATTATGGAGGATCTTGGGAAGATCATCTCCATCTTGTGGAATTCACCTATAACAATAGTTATCTGGCTAGTCTTAAGATGTCCCCATTTGCTGCTCTCTACGGGCGTCCTTGTAGATCTCCGTCCTGTTGGATTGAATCCGGTGATCGCTTAGTTCTTGGTCCCGAAATGATTTTGGAAGCTTCGGAGAAAGTGGAGGAGATTAAGAGAAGGTTAAAGATTGCTCAGGATAGATAGAAGAAGTACGCGGATCGTTGTAGAAGAAGCTTGGAGTTTGCTGTTAGGGATTTGGTTTTTCTTAAGGTTTCCCCTGTAAGTAATGTGGCTCGGTTTGGGCGTAGAGGAAAGCTTGTTCCTAGGTTCATCGGTCCGTTCCGCATCTTGGAAAGGATTGGATCTCTTGCTTATCGACTGGATTTACCCCAGAAATTCGTCGGAATACACAATGCGTTCCATGTATCCCACCTTCATCGCTATCTTCACGATCCATCTCTTATTATCCACCCTACTACTCTTGATAGTTTGGACATCGAGCCTGACCTAAGTATTGAAAGGAAGCCGCTTCGTATCGTCGATCGAGGTACGAAACAGCTAAGAAGAAAATCTGTCCGACTGGTCAAAGTGTAATGGAGCACTGACGAACGGGATTGCAAATGGGAGACGGAGGAGAGCATTCGTGCTTCGAATCCGGAATTATTCATTTAAGGTACTTTGTTTTATTATCTTCCTCCGTTTTTCCTTCTTTCGTTCCTTTTCGAGGATGAAAAGTTCTGAGTGAAGGAGAGTGTAACAGCCCAAGATTTTTCAAGCACTTTTCTCTTTTATAATATAAATTTTTAAATTTGATTGAGTCATTATCCAAAAATATAAAATGAAAGTTTCTAAAAAATTTTTAACTTTTTTTAAATGATAACTCTAATTGAAAGTTTAATAAAAAAAGGATTATTTACTTTTTAAAAGTTTGTAATATTTTGTCCATTTGAATAATAAATCGCTTTGTAAATGGTAGATTAATCAAAAAAATGTAAACAGGTTAAGGAATAACTTTTAGGAATTGCTATAGCCAAACGTTACATTTTCATAGCCTTCATTTGGTTTTAAATTTGGTATAAGATCTTTTAAATAAGTAACGTTCGGAATCAAATATCTTTACCGTTCCTCGGATATCAAAGGTCAGTTCTCTCATTTTAAGCACATTGCAAATTTGTCCAAAATTTTATTCTGTTCGAGGACAAAATAATTACTTGCCGCCTTTAAAATTCAATTAACAAAATCAAATGCTTGCCTTTGGAAACGTTGCATATATTACTTCACCTTATTTTTGCTTCTGGTAATAAACATTCAATGAAAGCAATTTATTCCTTACCTGTAGAAACGGAATTACTAAAGAAAAATCAAGGAATAAATCATGCAGCTTCCTATTTATAACACGTTCAAATCAAATTTTAATTCTTGCCAAAAATTTATCAGTAACCTATAATTTCGCAACCGAATGGATTGGTTTTTTATTCGTCACGAAAATCATGCAACTCAGCTATAATATAAACCTACGTATCTCTTTTCTTTCAACTCATTTTAGCTTCAGTAGTTTTCATCTTCACGCAAGCTAGCTTGGTACAGGTATGGTCGAACATTTGTTTTCCTTCTTTTACTTTATCGTTTTTTCTCTTCTTTCTTTCTTTTCGTGTGTGTTCATCTGTTAACCCCAAGTGCTCGACTCCACTCGACCCGCCTCGAGTACAAACACTCTCTCTCCTATGACATCACCTCTGGCCGAGTTTTGCATTGATAAGTCTTTCACCTGGAAGTAAATCCAATACCAATGATAGACCGAGCTATAGGTAGCAGTGACAAATTTTGAGAAAATAATGATTACATCACCACTTTTTAATTATCACAGCCTTTGCTTAAAACGTGCGTGCATGTTAGGCACGTATCATGGATAAGGCCGAGACTATGGGAATGTTGATCACGCCACTCCCTTACCCCAACTATGATGGCCAAACCAAGTTGTCGAGCCTATATATTCTTAGTGGAGCATTGTGCACTGAGCTGTTGTTTCGAAATCTTGAACGCATGCATAGGCCTGGATGCGTGCATGTTTTCGGGTTGAAATAGGAGTGGCCGAGAAAGTAAGAGAACCAAGCTTGTTTGAACTGGGAAGAAACACAGTTTCGTATATATATATATATATAAAAGGGGGACCGGAGAGAATTTTGCATGCAGCTGTGAAGTATAGTATAGGCTAGGACGCAGAGGAAAAAAAAACGTGAGTGCATGATTTCGAACTATATATAGGTTAGGGCCATGCCGTTGAAAAAAAATGAGAACAAAATTTATAATAATAACGTGCATGGAAATGTTAGGCCGGGCCTTTGTGTTCGAACAAACAAATTTGGTGAATATGGTGTGCGTGCATTTAGTTTAATTAATAATAAAATGTATAGAAATTCATGAGTGGAAGTAGGGGCAGGCCGGGTTTGTTGCGTCGAGTCGAGTTGTGTTGGGAGTAGTCGAGCAAAGTTTGGTCCAATTCTCTTTTATATAATCCCGTCCCAAATTTTGTTTTATTTAAAATTTGCTTTGGCCGAAAATTTTAGTCGCGTATTTGGTTTTATTTGGATCTTGTTCTAGATTTGAATCAAGACGTTGCATCCGCGGAAATCTGATCATGCCGTTTGTACGTTTCTTTATCAAGCGATATAATCGTTTGAATCTAATTTTCTGCAGCTTTAACTTGAGTATTTCTCACCAGACAAACATACCTATATCTCTGTAGATTGATAACAAGTGTAATTGTAAATTTATGTTATTTAATTTATCTGCCTGTGATATAAACTTATAATGTTAAAACCCCATTTTAATTGACACATCATCAATTGTATTATCTATTGTTATATTTTTGCAGTTATACTATTTAATTAACTATTTACTGTTAATCACACTGTAAGTGCCCTGTAGAATAGAAATCGTTACAGGCTGAAATGATAGGCCTGAACGATACTTATTATTTATTCATTTATTCAGTTATTTGTTCAACTTGGGATTGCGGGTTTGAAATGATAGAACCCGGTTTCTTTGAAATTTACGAATTGAAATGATATAGTATCCGTATCACTTAACCTAGGTTAAAAAATATCATATACCCATGGTTATATCTGTATTTTGGAAATATTAAATGATAAAATAATTCTTTGTTTAAAATCGGATTTAAATGATTTTTATGTATATTGATATTTTATTAGTTAAATATGTAACATATTTGAAGACTTAAAAGTATAGGTTAGCTTGAAATTTTGGATTTGTAAACAAGCGTAGTTTAAGTATAACTTGAATATAAAACGAATAAATGAAGGCTAAGGTCTCTATGAATTTAATAGTTAAATTTGTGAAATATGGAAATTTAATTTTAACTTGATTTAGAAATGGAAGGCTATTTTGAAACAAAAGTAAGATATGAAATTGGAAAGAAGTTATTTTGGATATGGGGATTTAACTAAATTATAAGTAAAATTTATAGAAATGTAGCACGTGATTTTATTAAGGAAAGTATAAGAGAAGTTAGATATATATTTATAAATTTTACTTTATAAAATCATAATTTACCGAGTAAGTTAAATGACTATTTAAAAGGTGGAAATATGATTTATAATAGGGGTAATTATTGTTGAAACCAATTGAAGTTAAAATTTTAAGCTACTCAAACGCACTGAGGTATAACTTTAGGATGTATATTGGATTTTATTTTAACTTCACCCTTTCAGTAAAGCGTTTGATTTAAATATAACTATTTTGGAAATTATAACCACGGGTAATAATAATGTGAGTTGTTGAAGAGACCGGGATCAGATATGGGCATACTCTCTGTCGATACCGAAAACCACTTTGACAACCGTGTACGCGGTGGAGATTCCAGAATGAAGTAGGACGGTGGTGACGTTTCCTTTGAGGTAAATACGTGGACCTGACTCCCATGTGTTGGCATAAGGTGGCTAAAACAGGAGCGATCGACGGATTAAAGAGGTAGCACCTCTGATTGGACACACTTCTTCGTATGCCATTCTATTACCTTTGTGATTGTTTGGTGCGCACTTTGATATGGAAGTGTTGTTCGAGGTGGGCGGTAGCTGCGCGCTACGCGTTACCACCGGTCCGGAAGCGTAATTGGTATATCTACCCTGGCATTGTGATGCAGAGCAATCTGAAAATTCGAGAAATTCACAAGTCCTAGGTCGTTCACGACCTAAGAGAGAAAATTTAGGTCGTTCACGACCTAACAGCAGTGACCTACGACCTAACGGAACACGTGAAGAGGAGCGACGACCTATTGAAGGTATTGTGAATCGGCCACGAGCTAACTTCGTTCTAGGTCATGTGGGAGAAGTATCAGAGATAGGTCGTTGGGAAGTTTTAAGTCGTTGCCGACCTAAGGAGCACTGCCCACGACCTAACTGGGACACTCTAGGTCGTTTACGACTTAACAAGGTAAGAGACAACGGGTTAAAGGAACCAGAACATATTTTAGGTCGGCCCCGACCTAAGGAGGAGAAGCTGCGAGTTAACGAAGGCGTATTAGGTCGTATACGACCTAACGTGGTGAAGGGAGACGAGCTAGCGAGTCACGACCTAAAAACTTTGCGACCTAACTCTTTCACGATCTAACTTTTCCAGAAGCAAGCTATGCCATTGTCTTAGGTCGTTAACGACCTTACATAGGTCGTAAGTCGTCTGTAGCAGAAATATGAGTCGTAATGTCTTAAGTCGTTGAACATGTACTGTCTTTAGGTCGTTATTTCTTAAGTCGTCTTATGATGAGTCGTGTGTACTGTTGATAGGTCGGCAACGACCTAAGGAGGTCATAGGTCATATACGACTTAAGGACTGGGTTGTAACTCCTATAAATACGCGTGTGTTGTACATTTTTGTCGTTGTTGATTTTTGAATAAAATTCCTTTTGTTAGCTTTGTGCTTTCATACCAATTGGTAGTTGAGTGCAATCTCCTATCTCCTCTTTCGGTTAATCGAGTGCGCTCGACTCAACGATCGTAGAAGCCGATTCACGGAATCTAGTGCGCTAGATCAACGTGCGAAGAATCGTAGATCTTGAACACGGTATAATGCGCTATCAACGTGTTTGAGATAGCTAGAGTTCGGTATCTTTGGATCAACGAACTTGGGCATTTTGGTATCTTCAACTCACCGATTGCTACATTCCATCGATTGAAGTGTTGTTCGAATTATCCGCTGCGTCATTATTGGTATCGGAGCCATACTTAGCCAATCATAGCTAAGTTGATTCTTGGAGCCAAGTGTTGAAGTTTGAAGTTGTGTTCGTTGTGGTCATCTTGAAGTTGCAACAAGCTTGGAGTATTTGATCTATAGCATTTTGAATCAAGTGTTGGAGAGTGATTGAATTTGTGAGGAGATTTTTGCGCGCCAAGATTTGAAGTGTGGAGCCGTGCCGACTTAACCATAAGTCGTTGCACATTGAGCCGAATCAAGTCATAGCCGAGACATTGTTGAGCCGTGATTTGTTGAAGTCTTGTGATTGAATTGTTGAAGTTTGTGAAGTTTTTTCAATCATGCCACCAAGGAGAGCCAATCGTCATCAAAACATTGAAGCACTATATCGAAGAGAAGAGGCCGATCAAATGGAGCAACGTATGCACGAGAAGATTGATGAAGGCATTGGTAGGTTGGAGAAGCTTATGATTGATATGAATCAAAGTAGAAGAAGAAATTCACCTGAATCCATTCATGGAGGAAGTAGAGTTTCACATCATTCAGATCGGGAGAGGAGAGAAAGTCAGGATCAACGGAGTGTTGATAATCGAAGTAGGAGGAATGTTGATGACCATGATAGACGGGATGTTGGTTGTAGGAGTGGTGGTAGAGATGTTGGAGGGCGTGAAAGACAACGATATGCATCAGACTTTGATGAGGAGTTTGACGGTGATAGGGGAAGTGTTCATTTCAGAGACCGAGATCAGGGACAACGTCAGTATCGGGTTATTGATGATGATCGACGTTGGGAATCGGGTATGAAGATGGAGATTCCGGAGTTTAAAGGAGGGATGGCAGCTGAAGAATTTCTTGATTGGGTATCAAATGTTGAAGAGATCTTTGATTTCAAGGAGGTTCCTGAGCATAGGAGAGTAAAGTTGGTTGCTACTAGGTTGAGGGGGAGAGCTTTGGCGTGGTGGCAGCAAACTAAACTTACAAGGGAGAGAATGGGGAAGTCAAAGATAGAATCGTGGGATAAGATGAAGAAGTTGATGAGATCTACTTTCTTACCTTACAACTATCAATCACTTATGTACCAGAGGTTGCAGAATCTGAGGCAAGGGACAAAGTCTGTTAGTGATTATGCTGATGAATTTTACCAACTCATTGCCAGGAATGATATTATGGAAACGGAAGAACAACTAACTGCTAGATTCATTGGGGGACTAAGAATGCAGATCCAGGATATGGTTAATATGTTCGATCCTAGATCAGTGGCAGAGGCACATCAGAAAGCGTTGGCTTGGGAGAAACAAGGAAGGCGTGGAGGTGGTGTGTTTACTAATTCCAATAATCAAGCAAGGGGTGTTGGTGGAAGTTCTAATGTTCCTAAACCTGTTTCAAAACCAGTTGTGAAGGAGGTGAGAAGGCGAAGGCTAGCAGTGGGTTCAAATGTTACAATTGTCAGGAGTTGGGTCATAAGAGCAATGAATGTCCGAAGCCGAAGAAGAGAGCAATGGTTGCAGAAGTTGAGGAGGATGATGGTGAGGAAGCAGAGTGTTCAAATACACCTTATGTTGAGGAGGAGGAAGAATTGTTTGGAGATGAAGGTTGTAATCTTATGATGAGGAGGTCATGTCTTACACCAAAGCAAGAGGAGGATTGTAGTTGGTTGAGAAGCAATATTTTTCAGTCGACATGCACTATTCTGGGGAAAGTTTGCAAGTTCGTTATTGATGCTGGAAGTTGTGATAATATTATTTCTACAGAAGCAGTGAGGAAATTGAACTTGAAGACTGAGAAACATCCTAAACCGTACAAGCTAGCATGGTTAAGGAAGGGTGGTGAAGTGAAAGTGTGTCGAAGAGCTTGTGTTAATTTTTCTATTGGGAAGAAGTACAAAGATGAAATTTGGTGTGATGTAGTGGACATGGATGTTTGTCACTTGTTGTTGGGCAGACCGTGGCAGTTTGATAGAGCAGTACAACATGATGGTCGTGCCAACAGTTACAGTTTCATGTTCGAGGGTACTAAAATCACTTTGGTTCCTAAGAAGCAACAGCAGAAGGAGAGCAAGCTAGAAGAGATTGAGGAATTGAAAACTCTGTTGACTTTGAAGGAGTTTATCAAGGAAGTTGAGGAAGAGACTGAAGTATTTTTGTTGATTGGGAGAGAGAGTAGTGAAGAAGTTGAAATACCAGAAGCAGCAAAGCCAATTTTGAAAGAATTTGAAGATGTCTTTCCAGAGGAGTTGCCTAAGGAGTTACCGCCACTTAGAGACATTCAACATCAAATTGATCTTGTTCCGGGAGCAGTGTTACCACATCAACCACATTACCGAATGAGTCCGAAGGAACATGAGGAGTTACGAAGGCAGGTGGAAGAGTTGTTGGAACAGGGACGTGTTCAGGAAAGCTTGAGTCCTTGTGCCGTGCCAGCATTGTTAGTACCAAAGAAGGACGGAACTTGGAGGATGTGTACTGACAGTCGAGCTTTGAACAAGATTACTGTTCGTTATAGATTTCCTATGCCAAGGTTGGATGACTTACTGGATCAGTTGAGTGGGGCAACTATATTTTCGAAGATTGATTTGAAGAGTGGTTATCATCAAATTCGAATCAGACCTGGAGACGAATGGAAGACAGCTTTCAAGACGAGAGAGGGGTTATACGAATGGTTGGTTATGCCATTTGGTTTGTCGAATGCACCTAGTACATTCATGCGGATGATGAATCAAATCTTTAGACCATTCATTGGGAAGTTCGTTGTGGTTTATTTCGATGATATTCTGATTTACAGCAGAAGTATGGAGGAGCATGTTCTACATTTGAGGGAAGTGTTGATTATTCTGCGTGAAGAACAATTTTATGCTGCTACAAAGAAATGTGTGTTTATGACGCATACTGTTTTATTTCTTGGGTATGTTGTTTCAGGGGAAGGTATTCAAGTTGACCAGAGTAAAGTTGAAGCTATTAGAAATTGGCCACAGCCGAGAACTATCACTGAAGTTAGAAGTTTTCATGGATTGGCATCATTCTACCGAAGGTTCATTCCACACTTCAGTAGCGTGATGGCTCCAGTTACTGATTGCATGAAAGGGAAACAGTTTGCATGGTCAGAGGAAGCGGGAGTTGCTTTTGAAAAGATCAAGGAACTGTTGACAACAGCACCAATTCTTGTTTTACCTAATTTTCAGTTGTTGTTTGAGCTACACACTGATGCATCAAAGGTTGGAATTGGAGGAGTGTTGAGTCAAGGTGGAAGACCTATTGCATATTTCAGTGAGAAGTTGTCAGGGGCAAAGATGAGATACAGTACATATGATGTTGAATTTTATGCTGTTGTACAAGCTGTTAAGCATTGGAGACATTATCTATTTCAGAAGGAATTTGTTCTTTACACTGATCATGAAGCTTTGAAGCATTTACAGGGGCAGGATAAGATTTCAGCAAGACATGCATCATGGATTGCTTATTTACAGCAGTTTACTTTTGTCGTTAAACACAAATCAGGGGTGACAAATCGGGTAGCTGATGCTTTGAGTAGGAGGAGTCATTTATTAACGACAATGAAGGTTGAAGTGACGGGGTTTGAAATGTTGCCAGAGATGATTAATGAAGATCCTTACTTTGTGAAATATGTTGAGAAAGTGAAGGATGGGAGTACCGATGAATTTATGTTGGTTGATGGATTTCTGTTTAAGGGGAATCGTTTATGTATACCAGACTGTAGCTTGAGATTGAAAATTGTCAAGGAGTTACACGAGGAAGGGCATGTGGGCCGTGATCGTACTTTGCAGTTGATTTCACAGTCTTACTTTTGGCCATCGATGAGAAAAGAGGTTGAAAGATTCGTGGAGAGATGCCATATTTGCCAGGTGTCAAAGGGAACAGCAACGAATGCAGGGTTGTATATGCCATTACCAGTACCGTCTAAGCCATGGGCTGATATTAGCATGGATTTCGTTTTGGGTTTGCCTAGAACTCAAAGGGGAAATGATTCGATATTTGTTGTGGTGGACAGGTTTTCGAAGATGGCACATTTTGTTGCTTGCAAAAAGACAGCGGACGCAGTTCGAGTGGCGCAATTATTTTTCAAGGAGATCTATCGACTTCATGGTTTACCAGAATCTATTGTTTCTGATCGAGATACTCGTTTTCTGAGTCACTTTTGGTTGAGTTTGTGGAAGATGGTGGGAACGAAACTGAAATTTAGCAGTGCTTATCATCCGCAAACTGATGGACAGACGGAAGTTGTTAACAGGTCTTTGGGAAATTTGTTGCGATGTCTTGTACAGGATAATTTGAGAAGTTGGGACATGAAGTTATGCCAAGCCGAGTTTGCACATAATCATGCAGTGAATCGTAGCACAGGATTCAGTCCATTTCAGATTGTTTATTCAATTTTACCCAGGGGACCGTTAGATTTGGCAGTAGTACCACAGTCGAAGGGAACAATTAAACGGGCTGTTGAATTTGTTGATGAGCTGACTGAATGTCATAAAATCGTTCAGGAACGATTGGAAAAGTCGAATGAGAAATATAAGAAGACTGCAGATTTGAAGCGACGAAATGTTGAATTTAACGAAGGCGATTTGGTGTATGCTGTGTTAACGAAGGATCGTTTTCCAGTGGGCACTTATAATAAGTTGAAAGCCAGGAAAATTGGACCTGTAGAAGTTGTGAAACGGATCAATGAGAATGCTTATAAGTTGAAGCTGCCAGAAGAGGTTTACACGTCTGACGTGTTCAATGTTAAACATCTTGTTCCTTATTACGGGGATAAACAATCAGATGAAGAAGAATGTACAAATTCGAGGTCGAATTTTTCTCAACCATGGGAGGATGATGCAGAGCAATCTGAAAATTCGAGAAATTCACAAGTCCTAGGTCGTTCACGACCTAAGAGAGAAAATTTAGGTCGTTCACGACCTAACAGCAGTGACCTACGACCTAACGGAACACGTGAAGAGGAGCGACGACCTATTGAAGGTATTGTGAATCGGCCACGAGCTAACTTCGTTCTAGGTCATGTGGGAGAAGTATCAGAGATAGGTCGTTGGGAAGTTTTAAGTCGTTGCCGACCTAAGGAGCACTGCCCACGACCTAACTGGGACACTCTAGGTCGTTTACGACTTAACAAGGTAAGAGACAACGGGTTAAAGGAACCAGAACATATTTTAGGTCGGCCCCGACCTAAGGAGGAGAAGCTGCGAGTTAACGAAGGCGTATTAGGTCGTATACGACCTAACGTGGTGAAGGGAGACGAGCTAGCGAGTCACGACCTAAAAACTTTGCGACCTAACTCTTTCACGATCTAACTTTTCCAGAAGCAAGCTATGCCATTGTCTTAGGTCGTTAACGACCTTACATAGGTCGTAAGTCGTCTGTAGCAGAAATATGAGTCGTAATGTCTTAAGTCGTTGAACATGTACTGTCTTTAGGTCGTTATTTCTTAAGTCGTCTTATGATGAGTCGTGTGTACTGTTGATAGGTCGGCAACGACCTAAGGAGGTCATAGGTCATATACGACTTAAGGACTGGGTTGTAACTCCTATAAATACGCGTGTGTTGTACATTTTTGTCGTTGTTGATTTTTGAATAAAATTCCTTTTGTTAGCTTTGTGCTTTCATACCAATTGGTAGTTGAGTGCAATCTCCTATCTCCTCTTTCGGTTAATCGAGTGCGCTCGACTCAACGATCGTAGAAGCCGATTCACGGAATCTAGTGCGCTAGATCAACGTGCGAAGAATCGTAGATCTTGAACACGGTATAATGCGCTATCAACGTGTTTGAGATAGCTAGAGTTCGGTATCTTTGGATCAACGAACTTGGGCATTTTGGTATCTTCAACTCACCGATTGCTACATTCCATCGATTGAAGTGTTGTTCGAATTATCCGCTGCGTCACATTGCCTTGTTGTGCCATGTCACCTACCCTAGCGCGCCTTATACGATTTTGGTTTTGTACCATACCTATGGAGTGCCCTCTGACGACGCCCATTCCGGGGGAGATTACGGTACTGTATAGACTATAGGAATATATTATGTGTTAAGGTAGAAATTGTAAAGCCTTACCGCTATTTTAAAGTAAGTTTATTTTACAATTAGACACTATTATAATAGCGAAATATTACTACATAGTAAAAAGTTTAACGGATCCTTAGAGTATGGGCGGTCCCAAGCATCCTTTAAGTTACATGCTCTATATTACGGTACACTTGAATTATTTTACACTGTATAAGTATGTATGTCCTGACTCGAGTGTTTCTGTTTTATTTTACGCTCGGGTCAGCCTGAGTTGCAGTTCATTCTTCATTCAGGAGCTAGGACTTCTATAGATCACTTTTCAAGCGGCTGGCAACTTTCCTTTCAGTTCTTATCTTTTTATGTAATCAAGACTATCGGATTTTGAGATTTTCTGTTATTGTTGTAACTATATTTGGGTTTGAAGACTATGTAAAATTTTATCTGTTTTGGAGACTATTAATAGTGGTTTCATGAACCACTATGTTATTTTTAAATTTCTGCTGCGACTATTCTGATTTCTGTGTCTGTGATTATGTGATTAGATTTCATTTGCTCCACATTTATTTACAATCTATTGTTTTGAACTGTTCAAGTTTGACAAGTTTTAAATTATCGTCGAATTTGAATGGTACAAAATAGTGGGCCGTTACAGAAAGCTTATCGGATTTGTGTCCGGATAACTAGTGATGATTGTTAGAATAGACTGTTTGTTGTTTGTTTTGTATGGATGATATGTATGTTTGGATTGTTAATATAAAAGCTTTTGAATTAACTGTTGTTTTAAATTTTAGGGACAAAATTCTTTAAAGGGGGAAGGAATTTAACGACCCGGGATTTTGACCATATTATTATAATAAGAATTTAATATAATTTAAATAAAATATAAGTTTTCATTTATAGATAAACAAGATTTTTGGGTATTATCAGTTATATATGTGTGTGTATATATATATATGTTTGTGAAGGAAATTTTGATTTAAAATTCTTAAATTAGATTCTTTCAAAAATATTTATAATAAAATTATCTTATTAAATTAAATTAAAGGTTCCATATTATTATTAGATATAATATATTTATAAATGTATTCAATAATAATAATGTTTAAAATAAAACAATTCTATCCATATTGAATATAAATATAAATTATATAGATGCAAATATAAGTTATAAATTAAATATTTGGAAGTAAACTCTTAATAAAAATAAAATTAAGAAGTTATTCTAACAACAACTCATATGATTAAAATAAAATAAATCTTATAAATATTGACCATAAGTATAAAATAAATATATGTGGTTATAAACATAAGTATATAAACATAAGAAAACTATAATATCAATATAAGTATAAAATGAATAAGTGAATGAAGTACTTGATAGTTTAAGTTTAAAGTAGAAGTAAAAATATAACATAAATTGGTAATTTTGTAACATGAAATCTGACAAAGTAAAAGTAAATATCTGGACACAAACATATATGTATTTTTCAAGTTAAAAGATGATAAAAACAATAGCTATAAACAAAAATCTTTGTACAAATATACATATCAGCAACTATTATTAGGTGTTGACATATTTGAAGACCATTTCATTAAATGCTTTCATCTCAGCCCCACTAACATTTATTCAGCCGAAATTTGTAATATCACTTCATATCACACTAATTAAAAAAATATATGCTCAAACAAGTTAAAGCTTGTACTAGAAGCTGATATCCCTGATCAAAGCTATTCTTATATATATACATCATACTACTGGTTCGTTTACAAAACCTGGCTAACCTGAGAAAGAAAAGATAAATAAACATCATCTTTGTTTGCAAGCTCAAACAACTTTTTCAACAGTAAAGCAGGGGGATTTTCAGGGATTCAAGCTGCAGGTTTTCATCAACAAATTATCCTCTTTTTCAACAACATCTTAAGTGAGTAAACATACTTTTTGAAATTTAATTCTTAATAATTGGTTCATGAAAAATATTATGTTTGATATATATATTGTTCTGTGATGTTTACTGATTACTGGAAGCACTGTTATATGTTGTTCTTCAATATTTTCAGTTTCTAAGCAAGGGATTGAAATGAAAATTAATACTTCTTCATACAAAAACAATTTAAAACTTAGAGGTTTAATTAATTATGTTCGTATAAACAAAAATCAAAAACTGGAAAATTGGTTAAAGGTTAACAAAGCAACATAGTTACAGTATGTTCAATGTTACAGTAAAAGGGGAAATAAATTGATAAATTTGAATATTATAAATTGTTGTTTAGATTATATATCTGAAATAATCACACAAAGATAAGATTTTTAAAGCAAGAATGATAATTTTTAGTTTAGGAATGTAATAGGAGTTTATAGATGAACAAAAATAATATTTTTTCAAATTTCTGTTGATTAATTGAATTGTTGATGTTGAAATTTGTTATGGAGCTAGATTATTGATTCATGGATATTGGAAAAATGTTGAAAAAAAATTCGAATGCAAGAATTTATGAGACGAATCAAGAATAGGGTTTGGGTTTGAATATTTTAGGGTCTGCATATTCGATGATTTCGTCGCCTTGGATCGACCGAGCTTCACGAAATTTTAGGAGAAGGTAGAGGATGATGCGGCCATGGTGAGGCCAGTGCCGCGTCGTCAATTGTGGTCAAAGTTGTGTGGTCGTGGTGATTTTTCTTTGGTCGTGATCGAGTCGCTGTTCGAACAAACAAGCATTTTTTTGATTTCGATCCTTTCGTGTTGAATTGAGCTTTGTTTTCGAGCGAGAGTCGTTATGTGGTTTGTAAGGGGCGTCGTGGGTCGCCGGAGTGGTGGCGAACCACCGTGCACAAGCATGGTGGCGCGTGAGGGTGTCAGCAGTTTCGATACATGGGTCGTCTCGAGTGATACCCGAGAAAATTGTGATGTTTGCTTCGGGTTCTTGGGTGTGTGTGCGTGTGTTGGTTTAATACAGCAGTTTTGTAATTAAACTTAACTTAACTAAAAAAAAGAGATAGAGTGGAAGAAGAAGAAGAAGCAGAAGAGAAGAAAGAAGAGGACGCGGGAAATGCTGGGAAAAACTCGAGCCTTACTCGAGTAATTAACATGCTTGCCTCAGGTGATTTTTAAGTGGTTAAGTCTAAACCCATTTAAGTTTTTGTTTAACAAAATTCAGTATTTTGTAAGTAAACATTGTTGACATGGTTTAAGCTCAGACTTGGTTTAAAGTTTTATCAAGAAAAGTTTACAAACGTAAGATGATTAATTAATTTAAAGTATAAGTTAATAAAGAATGTAATTAGTTTATACTAGTTATTAAATAAATAACTTAGGATTAAATGAATTTGTAATTAAATTTTGGTATCAAAAATCTTATGTTTAATCAAGTTGAACATAAGGGTTTAATTAGTTACTTAAAGTTAATTAATTAACAAATAAATAGTAATTAACTAATTAAATAATTAATTAAGTATTAAACGACTAATTAATTAGTAATTTAATGGTTGATTAAGTAATTAGTGATAATTAATAGGTAATTAGGTTTTATGAATCAATAATGAAGATTATTAATTAATAATTAAGAATTAATTAACTAAGTAGTAATTAAGAAGAAATTAATAAATTTAATAAGATGAATAATTAGTGATTGATTAAGCAGGAAAAAATTCTTAAGTAATTAATTAAGTTTAAACTAATCAAACCATTTTGATACGTATTGATGATTCTGTTTGATTGATTGTGATATCCGTTGGATGATATTCCTTGATACTTTGTGATATTCTGGATATATCTATGATGACAGTGTATGATTTATCTGTAATAAATGTTATGTGAGTTCATGTATTGAATATAAATTGTTTAAACTATTTAAACAACATGGACTCAAAAATGGCATTTGGATTTCGATGAGATCAGGATCGGGTGTCATTTATGATTATCCGAAAAGCACATCGATCCAGTTTAAACGTTAGGTCATGGCATCTCAAGTGAAGGTCGAGATGGTGTTTCAGAATGCAAGGGTTATTATCGTTGACACTGAGGGTGATTCCAAAACGAGTGTAACGAGATAATGCCTTCGGTTTCGTTCGAACCCGGAACGAACTTGTAGGATTGAATGCTTTCAGCATATCATCAGGCGGACGATGAGCGTTCTAAGTGATATGATCTATAAAGGTAATCGCAGCCTCAGGCCTCATCAAACGGGAATCGCTAAAACAGGGGATGTGTAGCAAGGTTAGGTGGGTCATGCCCAAGCAGGACGAGATATACTCCTATCTAGACGTCCCTTTTTATTCGGCTGTGTGGGCATTTGGATCTGCAGCCAACTGCGGGGTTGTCTTGTTCGGGACTATTCACTAAGGAATAGTTCCGACCTTGTGTTGTAAGGGAGTTAGGGTGGCTCCTCGGTACGGTGATCTAGGCCCCGTACTGTGACGGGCGGTACCCCAGTTGCCCTGCCATTGATGGAAATCCATTTTCCCTATGAGACCCTACGGTTTTGATTTGTACTACCCACTTTTGTGGCTAGTAGCTGGAATTTAATAGGTGTAACAATTTCGGCTATTTTCTATTTACTTGAAAACCCTAGACGCTATTATAATGTCACTGGATTTCCTATAAAATGTTTTGGTTAGCGTAAGGTAAAAACTTACCTGTATTTATGTGTGGGGAGTCTTACGTAATACCGTTATTTTCAAATGAATTTCAAAGTTAAACAATTTTAACCAGTTTACTCACACCGGACCCATGTCTGACCCGGAGTTTATATTTTGTTTTTCATAAACTCTTGCATACTCAAATTTTTATGAGTAGCCAAGTGATAGGTTTTGGAGTATTAACTTCTGGAGGAGCTTGAAGCAGGAGTTCCAGACATATCTATATATCTATCTAGTTCCGCTGTGTAGTCGATGTATGTTGTATTTTGGGATGTATGTATTGACAGATATGTATATGACTATCCTGTTGTATGATATTTTATAACTCTGATATATGTAAAAACTATGTAATAGTTATATGATGTATTATATTTTGTTCCATTCCGTTGAGATTCTGTTGTTGTTATTCTTTCTTTCTATTCTTTTCTATTTCTATCTCTTTCTTTTCTTATTGATGACACATCTTTCTGTGGTTAGAAAGGCGGGTCGTCACATCGGGAGACTACCCAAAATACTCCACAGGCTACGAGAGAAATCCAAACTCGTACAAAGCACGATAGGGTAGGTGACATGGCACAACTGGGCAATGCCAGAGTAGATATACCAATTACACTTCCGCGTCGGTGGTAACGCATAGCCGTAGCTACCGCCCTCCTCTAGCAACACTCCCATAAAAAAAATCCGAAGGGTGCACCCAATCGATCACAAAAGTAATAGAATGGAATTGAAAAAGTGTGTCCGATCAGAGGAGCTACCTCGTCAATTGCTCCTGTTTTAGCAACCTTATGCCAACTCACGGAAGTCGGGTCCAGTTCATACTTCAATAGGATCGTTGCCACCATCCTACTTTATTCTGGAATCTTCACCGCGTACATGGTTGTCAAAGCAGTTTTCAGTATCGACATAGAGTATGTCCATATCTGATTCCGGTTTGTTTGCCAACAAACCATTATTATAACCTATGGATATTTATTTCAAAACATAGTATATACTTTCAAAACCAAATTATCATATCCATTTATTTTATAAATAGTTTCTACCTCAAAACCAAAATATCATAGCCACTTCCAAAACCAAATACAATATCATTTCCTTTTCAAAATCCAGTAAAATATTATATCGTTTCCACTTCAAAAATCAAATCAATACTATACTTACCTTTCAAAACCAAATCAATAATATAGCGTTTTCATTTCAAAACAAATCAATAATATATCATTTTCATTTCAAACCAAATCCATAATATATCATTTTCATTTCAAAACTAAATTAATATTATATCATTTAAATAAATCCATGTTTCCAAATTACTGAATATTTCCTTCGATTCTTTTAACTTGATATATTCCCTTTTTAAATCATCTTAAACCAAAACCTTATTATAATGTCATATTTAAAATCCAGATTTCAATAAGTTTCAAATCGATATATTTAATACAATTCTCAATTAAATATAATTTCAATTAAATCCATTTCCAAAACCATAGTACTTTCAAAGTTATAACAACTCTGAAACAAACCCTTTGAAACCATAATACTTTGAAATCATAACACTTTCAAATGTTTTTGTTTGTAAATCATAATGCTTAGAAAATCATAACCCTTTAAATAATATTCATTTAACCCGTTTAAATTCAATGTCAAATAAAATTCATTTCAAAGTAGTTATATTTCTAAGTTCATTCATTCAATTATAAAATTTTCAAAACATTGTATTTTCAACAAACAACAACATTTATAAAGTGTTACAGTAGATATATAAGTGTTTCAAAAACATTGTCAAATTCAGAAACAGTAGCACTTAGAAAATGCTATAGTAGTTATTAATATTACAAAGCAGTTCAGTTGAGAAACAACAGCATTTATAAAGTGCTATAATAGATATTTAGTTATTTCAAAACATAGTTAAATTTCAGAAACAGCAGCACTTATAAAGTGTTGTAATAGGTATTTAGTTATTTTAGAACTTGGTTTAATTTCAGAAATGATAGAACTTAACAAATGCCATCTTAAAACCACAGCATTTCTGAAGTGCTACCAATAAAATTCCAAATTTTATCACAACATTTCAGAAACATTAAAACTTCAATTTCAACCATTTTTAACTTATAAAAACACAGTTTTTCGATTCAAAAATTTTCATTTGGATATTATTTAACTTATAATCTATTAAAACAAGCTTTTGTTAATAAAATATCCAAATTAAACAGCAATTCATTTGTTAAGTCAGAAGTACATTATTTACTTAACTTTTCATTTTAATAAATAACTTATGACTTTATTTTAAGATAACCATTTCCTAAATAAAACTAAATTCCCATTTATTTACTTAACTTAACAATTTCATTTAAAACCAAATTTCCAATTATCAAGTTAAGTCATATTTTTAAATTACGTATTTCCATTTAAATCATAATTATTCAATTTCTAAACATTTACATTTCATAATTAGAGTATTTTATCATAGTTAATATAACAATCAAATTCCCTTTATAAATCTATTCATTTAGGCATCAATTAACTATGATTTCAAGTTAATAAATTTTATTACAAAATGCCCAACTAAAAATGTACTTCATTTTATCTATTCAAAATACATTATTTATTATACAAAACATATCCATTATAGGAAATAACCTTTATTAAAATTTCTAGGTTAGATTTAAGATTCCAATTTAATCAAACATAATTATTAAGAAATTTATCATAAGTAAAACTCTTTAAATTCCATTTAAACCAATTATTAACTTATAAAATTTTAACATATAGAAAACCAATATCTCTTTATATTCCAAATCATTAAATCAAAATTTTAAGTTAAAATTTCATATACTTTAAAACAGAAAATACTTAATAATTTTTAGGAAAATATTATTCTAAAATATAAACCATGGTCCTGTATAATATTTTCTAACCTAGGTCAAGTGATACAGATATGTATCATTTCAATCTGTAATTTAAAAGGAAAATTCCAGGTTCTATCATTTCAAACCCGTAATCCCAAGAGAATCAAATATAATAAAGATCGTTGTAACAACCTAGTATTTCCAACCATTCGCATCCACACATGTTGGACTTGAATTTTCCCAAAATACCACATTGTAAATAAATTTGGAGCGAATGAAATACAATCACAGAATCACAGACAGAGGAATATCAGAATAACTCACAGTGAAAATTAAAATACCAAAGTAGTTCATGAAGCTACTATAACAAAATCTCAAACATATACAATAGAAATCCCAAATACATAGAAGTTTATAAATACCAGAGCTGAAATGCAACAACTGAAACTGAAAGGGAATAGATAACTAGACAAGCAGAATCTCCAGCGATTCCTAGCTCTAGAAAAGAAATCTAGAGCTAAGCTGTAAATACTCAGGCTGACCCGAGCGTAAAGTAAAACACAAAACACTCGAGTCAGGACATGCGTACTTATATAATGTAAATGACCTTGACTCGACCTTCGAAAATCGGCACCGAATACGACACTCGTATTCAAATGCCACAAATCCAAACGTCAAATCTGGTTCGCTCGAGCTTATAACACATTAAGTACAACACAGCGAAAGAAAAAGAAATAATACATTTGATATACAACATTTGATACAATATCCGACACAACAGAATATGATAGAATGGTACAATAGATATCAATACTATCAGAGATACAAGAAATAGCAGCGGAAAGATAATGTCTTCAATGCCAAACTTCAAGAACTCCATCTTTAATCCAAAGCTAGCTCGAACTCTCATCAAGGTGCACGAAACTAAGCAAGTTCAGCTGTGAATGCTGAAATGTAGCAAATGCGATCCACAAATCCAAAAGGCTTCGAAGGCTATCGAAACAATTCCTACCATTTGATTATCTAAAAAACCCAACTCTAGACTGCCAGTGTGGAAAATAGTGGGCACCTAGAGTTTAGGAAAGGAATAATAAACTCCAGGTCAGTCAAAGGACTGCTATGAGCCAACAAAAGAAATTTATCTTTTAAAACAAACAACAAAAGCTTTTAAAGTTCAAATCCACAATGCTTTTGGAAAATGAAACTACCATAAGGCCTCCCGCCACACACACAATGCAGACGCAGAATTGGAGCAGATTTCTCCTTATGATATTCAAATATGCTTGATACACGAAAACCATTTCTGATATTATTACTAGTGCATAGTGTAGAAAAAAATTTCGAAAGTATAATATTAATCCTAGCCAGCATAGACATTCCGAACTATGCCTACTATAGCTACCATCCAAATAGTGGGTCGCCACTATACGTAGATGGCAGGTAATACAACTAAAACCGTACAATGTGCATATTGGATGAATGGATTTCCAACAAATGGCCAGGCTAAGGAACTTCCTATTGCGACATGGGAACAGCTCTAGAGGGATGCCCCTGGAACCTACCCGGCTCTCTGCTAACACAACGCCGCCTACGCCCTTCCCGGGGAAAAAAACCTAAGATGTGCCACACCTAGTTGTAACATTCCAAAATTTTGAATTTTATGCTTGGTAACTTATGTAGATTTTTGAATAAATTTGACAAATTTCAAGAGAAATAAAATATTATTAATATTAATATTGCAAAGATATATGGATATAAATAAATATTTGATAGTTTAAGCTTTATATAAATAATAATAATGAATAAAATATGAAACAAACAAGAAATTGTCTTAAACCATAAATAAAATATATGTGATTATAGTTTGATGTTGATAATTCAACTTTGAATCGAAAGAAAATTTAAAATGTATGATGTAATAAAATTATATGGTTATAACATGACATATGGAATACATATAAACTTGTATGAAATTTTTATAAACCAAGAAACAATAAAATAAAGAGTTGTATGCAAAACAAAACAATTCGGACAAGTAGGTTATAAACAAAAACATAAACAAGGAAACAAGGCTTATATAAGAAGATAAAAATCTACAACATAAAACAAACATTAGATTATAAAAATCTACAAAAACAAAACAAAATTTGTACTTGCAGAAAATCAAATAAGAATTTATGTTAACAAGGATGAAAACATGCATTAAATTCTTTCTTCTTAAGCCTAAATCAAAAATCATATCAGCCGAAATAAATTTTTCTTAGTCAAAGCAAGAAAACAAAAATAAACAAAAAAATCCGATCAAAGAGAAAAGGTTGCACCGGTTAGAACTCCCCTTAGTACAAACTATCTCCCTTATATATATACATGCATATTTGCTTTATTCCATTCAAACAAAAACACAGCAAAGCCAGAGAAAGTAAAATATAAGTATCATCATATTCACAAACTCAAGATCATTCAACTGAATGAAACAGGAAAAATTTAACAGCAGATTAACTGCAGTTTTTCAAAAAAACTCAGGGCAGCTCTTTGTTTCAAAAAATTTCAGGTGAGTAAATTTGTTTTTCTTAAATTGAAACCTAAGTATTTGGTTTATAAAATCTTGTGTTTGTTGTATATTGAAAAAAATGGGTTCTGTATGATTTTTTTGTGATACTGGAAATTTCACTGTTCTTTCAAACTTTTGGTTTTAGGGCAAAAGTAAATGAGAAGTATCTGGTAAATCTTCATACAAACCTTCTTAGTTAAGATTTTTTTAATAAAATAAACTTGTTTAAACTAGAATCAAAGTTAAAGATTTGTTTTATACTTGATCATGAAAAGTTAATCATGTAACCAAGATTTTACAGGAAGAATAAATTTTGATGATAAATTTAAGTATTTTAAAAAATTGTTTTGATTACATAACTTGAATGAACATACCAAAATATGACTTTTAAGGTAAGTGTGATGATTTTTCATTTAGTATTCCAAGTGCAGTTCGGGTTTGTACAAAATTTGTTTTTTCTTTATTTTTTGATGATCGATTAGATATTGTTTGATGAAAATCGGTTTAAAGCTAGAGTGGTGATCCACAATCTCAGGAAAATTGTCGAAATCTTTTTCTACTGCGTAATTAGAGAAGTCGAGTTCGATTTAGGGTTACAGTTCGAGTTTTGAATGCATTCAGTGGGAATAGAATTGCGTCCTCTTGGGTTGACCGAGCTTCTTGAAATTCAAGGAAATGAAAGAGAGGAGTGTTGACGTGATATAGCCGGAGTCGAGGATCTTCCAGCGAAGTACACGAGGAGGATGAGGCAATTTGGTTTGGGTACGTTCGAGCTTCAATTCGACGAAAGGGTGAATTTTTGATTTCGAGATCCTTATGTCGAATCGAAGTTCGATTTCGTGTTTGGGTGAGTTTTTCGACCTGCCGATGATTGCGATGGTCACCGGAGCGGCGGCGCGATGATGTGCACGTGCACGATGGTTTGTTTGGGTATCAGGAAATTTACGTGTGGCTACTCGAATTGATACTTGAGGAAGAGTGTGTGTGGCTTCGGTGGGGGACTCGAGTACGCGAATATCGTTCATGTTATGTCAGTTCGAACTCGAGGACACGAATGACTTAAACTCTGAAAAAAAAGGAAAAGAAGAACAGGAAGAAGAAGAGTAGGTGGAA
This sequence comes from Allium cepa, assembly GCA_030765085.1. Taxonomy (NCBI): domain Eukaryota; kingdom Viridiplantae; phylum Streptophyta; class Magnoliopsida; order Asparagales; family Amaryllidaceae; genus Allium; species Allium cepa. The sequence continues at coordinate 35,927,042 of CM060929.1, forward strand.
AGGAGAGAGACTCGTGGAAGGATGGTAGGAAATTCGAGGGACTCGAGTAAAAGCCTGAGAGGACTCGGGTTTTGTTTAAAATTAGGTTAAACCCAACAAAATTTCAAATTTACAATGTTAAGTAATTTTTGTATTTACAATGGTAACCAATGTTGATTTATGTCAATTTAAGAACTTACTATAAGTTTTAAATTATTTAACAATGTTTAAGAATTTATTTAGTCCTTTAACTAAATAATTAAATTTAAGATAAGAATTGAAGTAATTAACATTAAAACTTCTAATGTAACAATAAATCGATTTTTAAAGTATAAAGAAGATTTCTAAATGATAATTAAGGTAAATAATTTTTATTAATTAATGATTTTGAAAAGAAATTAAGAATGATTTATACTTTGTAATTAAAATTGATAAACAATTAATTTTTTAAACTAATTTGAAAATTAAGAATTTGTTAATTGGATAAATTAAGTTGATTAATTATAATTGGCAGTTAATTAAAATAATTAATTAAGAAACAATTAATCAAATTAATTAATATTTAACTAATCTTTGATTTAAAATAATCAATAAAAATAATTATGTGATTAATTCATCAAATCACACTCACATTGATTGAAAATAATTGTTCTGTACTGAATTGTTGTTTCTAATACTGTGTGATATAGATTGCTTTGTAATACACTGTGATATGTGATTTGTTCTGTATTGATGTGAAAACCCTGTTGCCCGAAAAACGGCAGTTGAACTTCGATGCGACAGGGAGGAGGATTTTAGTTATATATCCCAAACCCACATCGAACCCTGAATGTGAATCTTTATGATTGATATATCCACGTGTTTTAAATTATGCGTTCACTATTCGGTTTAGCCGGGAGAGGACCTACGTGTCATATAACCCATTCCGAATAGTGATACGTCGAAATGGATAGCATTTGAAGACCGGTGGTGAAGACCGTGCGTCTTCGAAAACGATAGGATAACTTATCGATTGTCTTTGCACTGAGTTGCTCCGGTATAGAGATTCCCTAAGTGATGGGAAGTCCGATCGGGATTGTGGATACTCGAATTTGCAAGGGCATCTTCCTTCATTGGACGAAGTGCCTTCAGTTTTGTTCGAACCGGGAACAGACTTGTATAGTCGTATGTCTGACACTATACTTTGAGGAATAAAGCAGATTTCTTTGGAATACGTATCTGTTGGTGGCGGAGAATTTATTCTCTTAGCTTAACACCCTTCTCCGAGACGTACGAGCTCAGAGGTTATGTAATTGAAGGTTATCAGTGTTATACTCCTAATTTGGTAAGGTGGCATGCTAAGTGCTGATGTGTGTTGATGATCATTTGTTGATCATTTGTGATCATTCCATGGCTTTCGTGTAAAGCGTAGCTTTGTGGACGATACCTCATCGGACCTCACAACCCGGAAATGGTCGAAATAGGAAAGATGCGGCAAGGTTATGAGGGTCGCACCCTTTGGGGTATGTCATTTCCTTCTGGAAAAAGGTGATGTCGTGGTATGGATCCCAGATATTTAACTATGTGGTAATTCCAATCTCATCTATTGTGTGGTTGTTGCTTTGTGATAGAGGGCCCTCGGATAAAGGTCCCAAAGGACCGGGGAGTGGCATATTCGTGTAGTAGTTACCTAGTTACAGAGGTAACCTGGCCTTGGGTTGGCAGAGAGTTGGTTAAGTTCTCGGTACGTCCCGCCAGAGGCGTACCCATGTGGTAGTAGGAAGTTCCTTAGCCTGACCATTTGTTGGAAACCCAAACAAAACAATACGAACCCAATACGGTTTTAGTTATAGAACCTGTCATTTCACATGGTATCTATAGTAAGGATAGTATAATGGTGCCTATGCTGTCTAAGACTAAAATTATACTTTCGAAATGATTTTCCACACTACGCACTAGTAATAATATCAAAGAATTTTTCTCGTATCAATCATATTTGACTATCATAAGAAGAAATCAACTCCAATTCTGCGATTGCATTGTGTGTGTGGTGGGAGAACTTATGGTAGTTTCATTTTCCAAAAGCATACCGAATTTTCTTTTATAAATCTAGTTTAATTAAAAGCAACTGTTTTTGTTTACTCATACCAGTCCCATGACTGACCCGGAGTTTGTTGTTTCTTTTTTAAACTCTGGGTGACCATAATTTCCGCACGGGCATCCTAGTAGCAGGTTTGCGTGTTCTGGTGTAGCAGTATTTTGGAGCTTTTGCTTTGGATATATTTTAGAAGCTTTTGGGATCTCAGATGTTAGTTTTTGGCAGTTCGTTATCACTTCATTCCTTTGATGACTTTTTTGGATATATGATCACTGTAGTATTATTATGATGTTTATCTAAAGTTGTAGTGTACTTATAAAAATACTCTGATATAGTGATGGATATTATGATGTTGTATCTGTCATGTATGCATGATATTCATTTTATTCTGTTGTTTCATATTCATCTGATGTTGTTATAACCTCCGGCGAACCAGATTCGATGTTTGGATAATCCGCATTTGAATACGAGTGTCATGTTCGGTGCCGATTTTCAAAAGTCGAGTCAAAGTCGTCACATTTGGCATAAGAGCTGAAGGTTGAGTAAGAACTTTAGCTACGGAGTATAACACATTAGATGGCTCATTAGAGATAGGGTGAAGTATACCCTAGAATGAGTATAATTGAGACTGAAACCCCAAATTTTCTTAATCTAATAACTGTTGATATTCCTTAAGATATTTCATCCATATATATCTAAACCAGTTTTCTTGCTAATTACAGATAGTAAGAATGAGCGGACAAAGAGGAAGAGTTAGGGGTCAAGGAAATGCCACGATAACTAACCAAGATCCCCTAACAGCAATAGCAGCAGTACCTATTCAGCAGCAGCCGAATCTGGCTGACTTATATAAGAATTTCTCAAGGCTTGGTGGTAAACCGTTCACCGGCAAGGAGTCGATTGTTGAGGCTCAAGCATGCATCAAATCATGTGAGAAAATCTTCAGAGGGCTAAAGCTACAAGACGATCAGAAGCGACTCATAGCTTCTTGGCAACATCAAGGGGAAGCCTTAGCCTGGTGGGAGACAGTTGTTTTAGACAAGCCAGAAGATGAGTTTACCTGGGAGAAATTCAAAGAAGTATTTGAGAAGCGCTATCTGCCATCAGCTGAAATTTCTCGAATGTACCAGGAATTCATGGAATTAAAGCAGGGAAGTTTTTCATTCGAGGAGTATCTAAACAAATTCAATGAATTGTCGCGTTTTGGCGCCGAATTGGTGAACACGCCTTTAAAGAAGAATGAATGATTTATTCGTGGGATGAATAAGAAGTTCCACGAAAGAATGACTAGCCATGTTAAAGAATCCTTTTCAGATTTGGTTGATATGGGATACAGATATGCTACGCTCGATATGCAAGAGGCCCCGATGGACAAAGGAAATTCGGGCAATTAGAACTGGAAGAAGAGGAAATTTGGAGGCAAGAAACCATGGTAGGGCAAAGAGAAAAAGAAGAGCATTCAGGGAAGCGCGGCAGAGAATGTCACTTGCTATAATTGTCTAGAAAAAGGCCACTACTCAAGCAGATGTACGAAGCCTAAGAAACAAGTCAGTCAATCCATTCAAGCGAAGCCTAGGAAATGTTATTATTGTCAGAAAGTGGGACACGAAGTTAGAGACTGCCCAGTTATGAAGCAAGCTCAGACAGCAAAGGTGTACGCAGTCAAAGACCAACCTGCATCTTCCAAAGCAGAGAAAGGAAAAGGAGTTCTGGAAGGTAACCTCCTTATTTATGATAGCATTGTCAAAGTTTTGATTGACACGGGCGCTAGACATAGTTTTATCTCTCAGCAAGCTATAAGTGAATTGAATCTTGAACCCGATTTTTTTGAGGAGCCTATATGCGTAAAGAATCCAGTTGGAGGTCCCGCTAATCTTTGTCTTCGATGTAGAAACGTTCCTATTTCATATTCTTGTTATCAGTTTCCTATCGGTCTCTTTGTCCTTGATTTTAACGAGTTTGAAGTTTTACTCGGAATGGATTGGCTAGCAAAATACGAAGCCAAATTTGATTGCAACAATCGATTGAATTCAATTAAAACCGAATTTGGAGATTTCATCGAGATTTCTTATGAGGACCCTAGTCCTAAAGGAGAGGGGTTGATATATAATTTGGGTTATCCCGAACCTAGTTTGGAGTCTATACCCATTGTTAGAGATTATCCGAACGTGCTCGGAGAAGTGAAATCTTTACGTCCACATCGGGAAATAGAATTCAGAATTGACCTAGTACATAATGCTCGTCCTGTCGTTCATGCAAGTCGCAGGATGGCACCCAGGAAAAAGGTTGAATTAGTTCAGCAAACCGATGATCTACGAGCAAAAGGATTAATTCGACCCAGTGTTTCTGAACGGGGCTCAAAAGTAGTATTTGTTGCTAAATCGGTCGGATCTTTAAGATTGTGTGTAGATTACCGCGATCTCAATAAGCTGACTCTCAAGAATAAATTTCCACTATCCAGGATTGATGATCTGTTTGATCAATTGAACGATGCTCGTTTCTTTTCGAAGATGGATCTAGCCCAGGGGTTCCATCAACTACGAATCGTCGAAAATTGTGTCCATTTGAAAGCTTTCAGGGGTCCCAATATGTTCCACCAATGGTTAGTCATGCCTTTCGGGCTAACCAATGCTCCAGCATACTTCGTAGATCTTATGACCCGTGTATTCCAAGAAGTATTGAATAAATTTGTGCTCGTGTTTATTGATGATATCCTAATCTACTCCAAAACAAAAGCGGAGCATGCCGAGCACCTTAGAATCGTTTTGGAGATATTGAGGAGAAATATTGTATTTGCAAAATTTTCCAAATGCCACTTTTAGGTCAAAGAAGTTAAATTCATTGGCTATATTGTTAATGAAGAGGGAATTGCTGTTGATCCTAACAAAATTTTCGCTATTCTTTATTGGAGAAAACCCACTACCCCAAAGGAAGTTCGAAACTTTTTGGATTTAGCAGGCTATTACCGAAAGTTTCTTCAGGACTTTTCTAAGGTCGCTAGTCCGTTGACTAAGCTAACAATGAAGGACGTAAAGTTCAATTGGACTCCGAAATGTGACGAAGCTTTCCAGGAGTTGAAGAAGAGATTAACCACCGCTCCTGTTCTCGCTATTATCAACGGGAATCAGGGTCTATCTGTTTATACCAACGCTTGCGGTGATGGTCTAGGTGCAGAATTGACGCAGAATGGGAAGGTAATTGCCATGCGAGTAGAGAATTACGTCCTCATGAAAGAAATTACCTAACTCATGATTTGGATCTCTTAGCTGTTATTTTCACTTTGAAAATATGACGACATTATCTTCTGGTTAAGAATCTTTTCAGCTTTCTTAACAATTTGCGAAATTAACTTAACTTAATAAATATACTTAATGAACTCTTCTTTCTCTAGGTGAAAAACTTGAATTATTCACCGACCACAAATCTGAAATATCTCTTTACCCAGAAGGATCTAAATCTGCGACAACGTTGGTTGGAATTTCTGGCATCCTATGACCTAGACATTCTACATACGCCTGGAAAAGACAATGTAGTTGCCGATGATTTGAGTAGAAAGCATGCCATTCTTGCTTACCTTGTCATTGCTCCTACTCTTCTTGAAAAGATCGCCAACAAGAAAAAAGGGGACAATTTTCTTGAGGGAATACATGGGAAGATTCGTTGAGGTGAAGATTCTAGTTTTGCTATTGATGATAATGGAATTATAAAGATGAAAGGTAGAATATGTGTCCTAGACATCCCTGATCTGAAAAGTTAAGTTTTGGACTAATGCCACAAATCTAAGCTCAGCATCCACCCAGGAGTTAATCAAATGTATAGAGATATTAAAAGAACTTTCTGGTGGAAGATAACGTAAAGAGACATATCCATATATGTGAGTCGCTGTGCTACTTGCCAGCAAATTAAAAGCAATTAAAAGAAAGTGGCCGGTTTACTTCATCCTTTGGAAGTACCGAAATGGAAATGGGATCAGGTATCGATGGATTTCATTTACGGATATCCATGAACCAAGAAGGGAAATGAAGCAATCTGGGTTAAAGTGGACCGTCGAACCAAAACTACTCACTTCATTCCAGTAAAATCCACTCGGACTGCAGCAAGTTCAGCAGAGCTATATATAAAAGAAATTGTTCGTCTCCATCGTATTCCCAGCAGCATAGTGACTGATCGTGATCTGATCTTTACTGGTAGATTTTTGGAGGCATTCTAAGCCGCATTGGGAACAAGATTGAATTCCAGCACTGCTTATCACCCACAGTCTGATGGGCAGACTGAGAGGATTAACCGAATTCTAGAAGACCTTTTGCGTGCTTGCATTATCGACTTTGGTGGTTCTTGGGAGGACCATTTGCATCTGGTCGAATTCTCTTGTAACAATAGGTATCAAGCCAGCATCGAAATGGCTCCTTTCGAAGCTTTATATGGTCGTCCGTGTTGATCACCTGCATGCTGGATCGAATCAGGTGATAGACTCGTCCTTGGATCAAATATGATTAATGAAGCCACGTAGAAGGTAGATTTTATATGAAAGAAATTAATAACGGCTCAAAGTCATCAGAAGAGCTATTATGGCCGCCAAAGAATATATTTAGAATTTCAAGTTGGAGATTCTGTATTTTTGAAAGTATCTCTGATGCGGGGTGTATTGAGGTTTGGGAAAACTGGAAAGCTAGTACCACATTATATTGGTCGTTTTCCTATTTTGGAGAGGATCGGTCCTCTAGCATATCAAGTGCAGCTACCCAGCTAGTTGTCTGGAGTGCATAATGTGTTCCACATTTCTAGTCTTCGGAAGTATGTGCACGACCCAGATAGTGCGATTGAGGAGGCAACTCAGCAGGATCTTGAGATCACTCCTAATTTAACAGCTGGAAGAGAACCGATAAAGATTGTAGATTGTGATGAAAAAAAATTGAGAAACAAAGTTGTGAAATTGGCTAAAGTTCAGTGGAGTGGCGATCCAAAGGACTGTACTTGGGAAACTGAAGATAATATGCAGAAATCATATCCCAATTGCAGAGTGGATATCTCGGCTTAAACTGGTAAGCCATCTCCATATTCTTTTCTTCTGAATTCGTATATTCTTTGTCTGCTTTCCTCTCTTTCAAATTTCGAGGATGAAATTTTCTTAAGGGGGTATTTTTGACATCCCAAAATTTTGAATTTTAAATTCGATAACTTATGTAGATTTTTGAAAAAAATTGAGAAATTTCAAGAGAAATAAAATATTATTAATATTAATATTACAAAGATATATGAATATAAATAAATATTTGATAGTTTAAGATTTGTATAAATAATAATAATGAATAAAATATGTAATAAACAATAAATTGTCTTAAATCATAAATAAAATATATGTGATAAAAATTTGATGTTGGTAATTAAACTTTGAATAGAAATAAAATTTAAATTGTATGTTGTAATAAAATCATGTGGTTATAACATGACATATGGAATACATATAAACTTGTATGAAATTTTTATAAACCTAGAAATAATAAAGAGTTGTATGCAAAACAAAACAAATCGGACAAGTAGGTTGTAAAAAAAAATATAAACAAGGAAACAAGGCTTATACAAGAAGATAAAAATCTACAACATAAAACAAACATTAGATTATAAAAATCTACAAAAAGGAAACAAAATTTGTACTTGCATAAAATCAAATAAGATTTTATGTTAACAAGGATGGAAACATGCATTAAATGCTTTCTTCTTAAGCCTAAATCAAAAATCATATCAGCCGAAATAAATTTTTCTTAGTCAAAGCAAGAAAACAAAAATAAAGAAAAAAATCCGATCAAAGAGAAAAGGTTGCACCGGTTAAAACTCCCCTTAGTACAAACTATCTCACTTATATATATACATGCATATTTGCTTTATTCCATTCAAACAAAAACACAGCAAAGCCAGAGAAAGTAAAATATAAGTATCATCATATTCACAACTCAAGATCTTTCAACTGAATGAAACAGGAAAAAACTTAAAAGCAGATTAACCTGAGTTTTTCAAAAAAAACTCAGGGCAGCTCTCTGTTTCAAAATATTTCAGGTGAGTAAACTTTTTTTTCTTAAATTGAAACCTAAGTATTTGGTTCATAAAATCTTGTGTTTTTTGTATATTGAAAAAACTGGGTTCTATTTGAATTTTCTACGATACTGGAAATTGATCTGTTCTTTCAAACTTATGGTTTCCGGGCAAAAGTAAATGAGAAGTATCTACAAAATCTTCATACAAACCTTTTTAGTTAAGATTTTTTTTATAAAATAAACTTGTTTAAACTTGAATCAAAGTTAAATATTTGTTTTATACTTGATCATGAAGAGTTAACCCTATAACCAAAATTTTACAGTAAGAATAAATTTTGATGATAAATTTAAGTTTTTTAAAACATTGTTTTGATTACATAACTTGAATGAACATAACAAAATATGATTTTTAAAATTAATATGATGATTTTTCATTTAGTATTCCAAGTGCAGTTCGGGTTTGTACATAATTTGTTTTTTATTCATTTTCTGATGATCGATTAGATATTGGTTGATGAAAATCGGTTTAAAGTAGAGCGTTGATCCACGATCTCAGGAAAATTGTCGAAAAAAATTTCTACTGCGGAATTTGAGAAGTCGAGTTTGATTTAGGGTTACAGTTCGAGTTTTGAACGCATTCAGTAGGAAGAGAATTGCGTCTTCTTGGTTTGACCAGGCTTCTTGAAATTCAAGGAAATGAAAGAGAGGGGTGTTGACGTGATAGTCGGTGTCGTGGATTTTCTGGAGAACTACGCGACGAGAACGAGGCAATTTGGTTTGGGCACGTTCGAGCGTCAATTCGACGAAAGGGTGAATTTTTTATTTCGAGATCCTTGTGTCGAATCGAAGTTTGATTTCGTGTTTAGGTGAGTTTTTCGACCATTCGATGTTCGCGATGGTCACCGGAGCGGCGGCGCGATGATGTGCACGTGCACGACAGTGTGTTCGGGCATGTGGCTACTCGAGTTGATACTCGAGGAAGAGTGTGTGTGGCTTCGGTAGGGGCTCGAGTACGTGAATATCGTTCTTGTTATGTCAGTTTGAACTTGAGGACGCGAATGACTTAAACTCCGAAAAAAAGTAAAAGAAGAACAGGAAGAAGAAGAGTAGGTGGGAAGGAGAGAGACTCGGGGAAGGATGGTAGGAAACTCAGTTTTGACTCGAGTAAAAGCCAGAGAGGACTCGGGTTTTGTTTAAAATTTGGTTAAACCCAATAAATTTTCAAATTTACAATGTTAAGTAATTTTTGTATTTACAAGGTAACCAATGTCGATTTATGTTAAGTTAAGAACTTACTATAAGTTTTAAATTATTTAACAATGTTTTAGAATTTAATTAGTCCTTTAACTAAATAATTAAATTTAAGATAAGAATTGAAGTAAATTAACATTAAAACTTCAAATGTAACAATAAATTGATTTTTAAAGTACAAAGAAAAATTTTAAATGATAATTAAGGTAAATAATTTTTATTAATTAATGGTTTTGAAAAGTAATTAAGAATGATTTATAATTTGTAATTAAAATTGATAAACAATTAAGCGTTTAAATTAATTTTTAAATTAAGAATTGGTTAATTAGATAAATTAAGTTGATTAATTATAATTGGTAGTTAAGTAAAATAATTAATTAAGAAACATTTAATCAGGTTAATTAATATTTAATTAATCATTGATTTAAAATAATCAATAAAAATAATTATGTGGTTAATCTATTAAATCGCACTCACATTAATTGAAAATAATTGTTCTATACTGAATTGTTATTTCTAACACTGTGTGATGTAGATTGCTCTGTACTACACTATGATCTGTGATTGTTCTGTATTGATGTGAAAACCCTGTTGCGCTTAAAACGGCATTTAAACTTCGATGAGACAGGGAGGCGGATTTCAGTTAATTATCTGAAACCCACATCGAACCCTGAATGCGAATCTTTGTGATTGATATATCCACATGTTTTAAAACAAAGCGTTCACTATTCGGTTTAGCCGAGAGAGGACCTACGTGTAATATAACTCATTTCGAATAGTGATACGACGAAATGGATAGCATTTGACCACCGATGGCGAAGACCGGGTGTCTTCGAATACGATAGGATAACCTATCGATTATCTCTACACTGAGTTGCTCTAGTATAGAGATTCCCAAAGTAATGGGAAGTCCGATCGAGATTGTTGATACCCGGATTTGCAAGGGCTTCTTCCTTTATTGGACGAAGTGCCTTAAGTTCTGTTCGAACCCGGAACAGACTTGTATAGTCGTATGTCTGACACTATAATTTGAGATATAAAGCAGATTTCTTTCAAATACGTATCTTTTAGTGGCGGAGAATTTATTCTCTTAGCTTAAAACCCTTCTCTAAGACGTACGAGCTTAGAGGTTATGTAATTGAAGGTTGTCAGTGCTATACTCCCAATTTGGTAGTGTGGCATGCTAAGTGCTGCTGTGTGTTGATGATCATTTTTTATCATTTGTGATCAAACCATGGCTTTCGTGTATAGCGTAGCTTGGTGGATGAGACCTCATCGGACCTCACAACCCGGAAATGGTCCAAACAGGAAAGATGCAGCAAGGCTATGAGGGTCGCGCCCTTTAGGGTATGTCATTTCGTTTTGGAAAAAGGTGATGTCATGGTATGGAGCCTAGATATTTACCTATGTGGTAGCTCCAATCTCATTTACCTGTTTTTGTTGCTTTGTGATAGAGTGCCCTTGGATAAAGGTCCCAAAGGACCGGGGAGTGGCATATTCGTGTAGTAGTTACCTAGTTACAGAGGTAACCCGGCCTTGTGTTGGCAGAGAGCTGGTTAAGTACTCGGGACGTCCCGCTAGAGGCGTACCCATGTGGTAGCATGAAGTTCCTTAGCCTGACCATTTTTTGGAAACCCAAACAAAACAATACGACCCCGGTACGGTTTTAGTTGTAGAACCTGCAATTTAACATGGTAGCTATAGTAGGCATAGTATAATGGTACCTATGCTGGCTAAGATTAATATTATACTTTCGAAATTATTTTCCACACTATGCACTAGTAATAATATCAAAGAATTTTTCTCGTATCAAGCATATTTGACTGTCACAAGAAGAAATCTCCTCCAATTCTGCAAATGCATTGTGTATGTTGCGAGAGGTCGTATGGTAGTTTCATTTTCCAAAAGCAAACCGGATTTTCTTTTATAAATCTAGTTTAATTAAAATCAACTGTTTTTGTTTACTCATACCAGTCCTATGACTGACCTGGAGTTTATTGTTTCTTTTCTAAACTCTGGGTGCCCATAATTTCCACACGGGCAGCCTAGTAGCAGGTTTACGTGTTCTGGTGTAGCAGTATTTTAGAGCTTTTGCTTTGGAGATATTTTAGAAGCTTTTGGATCTCAGTTATTAGTTTTTGGGAGTTCGTTATCACTTCAATCCTTTGAAGACTTTTTTGGATATATGATAACTGTTATATTATTATGATGTTTATCTAGAGTTGTGGTGTACGTATAAAAATACTCTGATACAGTAATGGATATTATGATGTTGCATCTGTGATGTATGCATGATATTCATTGTGTTCCGCTGTTTCATATTCATCTGATGTTGTTATAAGCTCCGTCGAACCAGATTCGCTGTTTAGATAATTGGCATTTGAATACGAGTGTCGTGTTCGGTGTCGACTTTCGAAAGTCGAGTCAGGGTCGTCACACCGGTCCTTTGGGACCTTTATCCGAGGGCCCTCCAACAACATCACACAGTAATAAATATACTACAGTGTCCACATGAATAAGTATCTGGGCTCCATACCATGAAACTACCCTTTTCCAGAAGGAATGGTCATACCCTAGGGGGGCTACCTATAACAACCCGCATATTTTACGATTGATTATTTAAATATTTTATTTAAATATTTCATCGTTAGTCAAATTTTAGTCTGAAAATCTACTTTTTTTCAAACAGTCAAATTAGGACTCAAGACTACTACTATTGAGTTCAAAATGATGTTTGCGATCTTTTTGAGTATAAACTTCGATATGTTTGGAGATAGTAGAATTTTGCTACTTTTTCACTTAGGGCTTTGATTTTGTTTCAGCTCATTAGATCCAAGATTCACCCCTCTTCTCTTCATTACTTTACTTCTATTTCCTAATACTCAAGCTTTAGCAACAATGGAGAGAGGAATGGGAAATTTAAAATCCAAGCCCTAGTTTCCATTTGCAAATCAAGTTCTAGCTCCAAATTTATAGAAGAAGCTTTGGTAAGCCTCCTCCTCTTCTTCTCCAACTCATCTCTTACCACTTTCAGAAATTCCTAAACCTAATTTAGGGAATATTTCTCTTTTAAGCTTAGATTAAAGCTCTTTGGGTTGGAATTGAAGAGTGATTGTCCTTGTCGTTGCTCTATGGCTTCTTCTTCATTTGTTTTGGGTTTAAAGGTGAGATTTTTATCTCACATCTATGCCTATATCTATCGTTGATTGTTGGGTATGATTTCCTAACACTTATTCAAATGCATTTGCTTTTGGTTTGGATTGAATTGGAGAATATTCCAATTTTTGGCGTTTTGAGTTAAATTCTTTAAAAATCCAAACTTCGATCTTCGAACATGTTTTTTGTGATGCATCAAAGAGCTTGTAGGGCTGGGTCGTCGTTTGGCGTAAACTCCTAGCGCCCATTGCTCGTCCGGTTGCATTTGCAAAGAGATTGCCTCTTCATTTTTGCTTGAAAATACATGAAATTCCATTTCAATCGACTGAAATCTCGGTTCAGTCGACCGAACCTAGAACCCGAAAGTTTCCAGGTAAGATTCAGTCGACTGAAATCTCTGTTCAGTCGACTGAACCTGGGAACAGAAAGTTTCCAGCATGATTCAGTCGACTGAAATCTCTGTTCAGTCGACTAAACCTAGAAACAGAAAGTTTCCAGGCATGATTTAATCAATTGAAATCTCTGTTCAGTCAACTGGATTTTTTTTTGCCCAATTTGCCTTTTGGGATTGAATTTCCAATTTAAATCGATTCGTGATGATCCTATTTGTTGTTATCATTTATTATGACTCTGATGACTCCTTTTTAGGGATTTTTGAATATCAATTTCGATGGATTATTTATCGGTTTCTTTGGATTTGATTCACGTCTTCATATGTGGATTTTAATGATTGATTGTTTCTATAATCAGTTTTATGGTTTGTCACTTTAAAATACAAAGGTTTCTATACTAGTAGTAAATATTCAAACTCTTTGTCAAAGATTATTTAAACTCTATTTTCAGTATCAAACTCGTTTATAAAACCGTTTTCCAACCTACTATTATATACAAACCTTTACCTCACTTGTATGAGAAATCTAATTAAACGACTTAGTAAAACAAGTGGTATGAAATGCTTGCGTTTACTTCGTCGATTAACTCTTGGACCTGTTCGATTGAATCTCTTGTGGCAACTTTCTAGTGGAGATTTACAGTTTGTTTGTAAATATTTAAGTTAAGCTAGTGGTTATGGGAGATGAAGCTAAACTCATATATTTGCTAGCTCAGTGTAATTGACACTTCTTGATGATCGATGATGATAATTTATGATTTAGACTAGCAATGTGCGATGTCTCTTTGTCTGCGAGGGAGACTAAACCCCATTTCTGTGGAGCTTCGGCTCAATTTGGTAGGGTAGCGACCCATGGTCTTGGGTCGTTTTGTGGAGCTTCGGCTCAAAATTAATGGTTAGCAACCATGGAATAGCGTTCCATTTTGTGATAGACGTGTTGGTGAGTTTTCATGCTCCCGTTTTGTGATAGGCCTCCCCCTTTTTCATGATTTCTGGATTTCTATTGACGATTTCTAGAATTTATGTTTCACCAATTTTTATGGTTTCATTGACAAGTTCTATCAACATTTGTGCATTGGTGAATTTGTGTGTCATTAACTTTTGTGATTGGCATTGATATAATTGTCAATATTTATTGTTTGGTAAATGAAATAAAGAGTATGATAATCCTTTTTATCTTTGAGAAGAGTCTGTGATATTGATTAATCTCTTGTTAATTTTCAATTACATGCTTATCACAGTATGGCATTTTGGTTATTATACGTTTTTGCCATATCTCTTATTCTATATCATTTCATCTGATATTTATAGTTAGACTGATCTGTTTATTATTTTCTTATTAAATAATACTCGGTTCAGACTAGGATGTTACAGGTGTTTCTGCTTGACTCCTCATCTGGGATTATTATTCTGACTTTTGGCTAACTACTTAGATTAGTTGTTTAGTTTGTTGTGTACATTTGAGATATAGACTCCATGATGCATACTTATTCTTTTGTGTAGCACTTGTAACTATTCTTTTGTCTTATAGTGGATCTTGTTTGACCACTACTCTGATGTACACTTTTATGTGTAATATTCATATCTTTTTCCGTCTTCGAGATATGATCTTCTGTGACTGATTTGTGTTATGCTTATTTCTATATTTGTTTCCAAGGATATTATAGCCTCTGTGTAGTAGCTTTGAGTTTGCATCGGTATGTCGGATTTCCTTTCGATATGAAAAGTTATACTTTTATCTAACATATCGGTACTCGCACAAAGCAATTATACAGATGGTCGCTCCTCAACTACCTTATTCTCCGTGCTAGTTGACGACATTACTCCGTAGTGTTCTTGGCTAGCATGGCTATAGAGGTGGGGCGTCATAGCTTGGTATCAGAGCCAAACTTCGGAAAAATATGAAATATTATAACAATGATCATCGTCCTAAGTCCATCTTAGGAGTCATGCCTTAGGATTTTATTCGAGTCATTGGACCTGTTCTATCCTATTTTCTTTTGTGATGCCTTGTTTTATAAATCACTATTGTTTGATATTCATTTTGTGAATAACATTTTTCTTCTTCTTCCTTTCTTTTTAAAGAAGAGAAATGGTTAGACCAGACCATCCCAGCGCCGGTCAATCTAGTGCTACTCCCCAGGATGGAGTATTTATGTCTGCACAACAACTCCTTGATCTTATAAAGAATGCTCAACAGCCAGACCTAATCTAGAGCCTACTCACCCTAAGTCTGGATTTGCACGCTTGGGTAATGATTATACCAACTTAGGTGGGAAGCCATTCAAAGGTTCTGAAACCATTATTGAAGTCCAGGCTTGGCTTAGAACATGCGATCGCATCTTTTCTCGCATGAATCTTATTGATCTTCACCGAGTTCAGGTGGCCTCTAGTATGCTCCAAGAAAGAGCATTAGACTGGTACAAGCTTCTGATTTCTGAAATAAATGAAGCGGATGTTACTTGGGAGAAATTCTGGGAACGATTCGAATTAAAATTCGTGCCAGAAGCTGAGAAGGTGACATTGTCTCGTCGTTTCATTGACCTTGTTCAAGGTGAATACTCTATGGAAGATTATGTCGCATCATTCGTGTCACTTTCTAAATATAGGGTCGAATACATAAACGCCCTATTGAAGAAGAACCAAAGATTTGTCTATGGCTTGAATAAAAATCTCAAGAAGCCATTACTTCTAAAATTAAAAGTTTCTTTTGGTTAACTCATTGATATCGCTCTTCGTCTTGAAGAGGCAGATAAGGAGAGTGATGTTGAAGTTATGGGTGCCAAACCAAACTTCAACAACAAGAAAAGGCCTAATAAGTTCAAAGGTCCCTATCCCAATAAGAAAGGGAAGCAAGAAACTTCGGTGGCAAAGACTTCTACCTTTAGTAGTGGGTAATGCTACAATTGTGGTTCTAAGGACCATTATGCGAATAAGTGTTCAAAGCCCCGCGCTTGTCGCTATTGCAAAAGCCCAGACCATTATTTATCCGCATGTCCCAAACTTCAAGGTAGGAAGGAGGGAAAGTTTAATGTGGTGCAAACTCCTAGAACACTTCTCATGGTCAAGGTATTTCTTATTCTATCTTTGATGGCATTATTTTATTTCGTGATCATCCTATTCGAGTTCTTTTTGATACGGGTGCGTCCCATTCTTTTATATCAAAAGAACTTGTTGATACATTTTCTTTGAGTGTTTTTTCTTTAATGACTTCTTTGAGAATTGCGAATTTGGTTGGTGGATCCGCAACAATTAGTTTGCTTTGTAAAGATGTCGAGATTATTTTGTGTGATTTTTCTTTCCGAGCCGATTTGCATGTTATGCGCAACTTAGACTTTGGAATGATTTTGAGAATGGATTGGCTTAACCATTATGAGGCTCATATCCTATGTCCTGTGCGGACTATTTATCTTCGACATCCATAATCTGTTAAGTAGATTTCTATTGATCTTAAAGATTCGGATTCCAACTTGCCTGCATCTTTATATTCTTTAAATCCTCATGATGACGATAATGAATATGAGGAGGATGTCATTTATTTTATTCACGTTGTTCGTGAATTTTTCGACATATTTGAGCCCGTTTTAGGATTACCACCTAAGCGAGCAATTGAATTCAGAATCAATCCAATCCCTGGAGCACTACCTATTACTCGTCCTCCTTATCGTATGTCCAATAAATAAAATGAGGATATGCGTAAACAATTATCTGAATTGGAGACGAAGTAATTTATTCGTTTTAGTTCCTCTCCTTGGGGAGCTTCAGCTATTTTTGTGAAGAAACTTGATAGTACACTTAGGCTTTGCGTTGACTACCGCAAGCTTAATGATCTTACTATCAATAATAAATATCCTTTACCTCGGATAGATGATTATTTGACCAACTTGGTGGTGCTAGAGTCTTTTCACAATTGGACTTGGCTACCGGTTTTCATAAGCTTCGTATTGCAGAGGATAGCATTCCTTTGACATCGTTCCGTACTCATTATGGATCTTATGAATGGCTTGTTATGCCATTTGGTTTAACGAATGCTGTGGCTTATTTCATTGACCTTATGAATTGAGTTTTCAAAGACTTGCTCGATCGATTTGTTCTCATCTTTATTGATGATATTCTTGTGTATTCTAAAACCGAGGAGGAGCATGAAAAGCATCTTCGGATTGTGTTGGAAACTCTTAGGAGCAATCAATTGAATGCAAAATTTTCTAAATGCCACTTTTGGCAATCTCGTGTGAATTTTCTCGGTCATATCATTTCCGAATCCGTGGTTTCCGTAGATCCTTCAAAGATTGAAGTGATTCAAAATTGGAAGAGACCAGAGAGTGTGACGGAGATTCGTAGTTTTATTGGATTGGCAGGTTATTACCGCCGTTTCATAAAAGACTTTTCCCAAATTTCCATGGCTCTTACTAGTTTGAAAAAGAAGGGACTTAAATACTTTTGGTCTGACAAATGTGAAGCTTCTTTCCAGAAATTAAAAGAACTCCTTTCTGATGCTCCTATTCTTGTTATTCCCGAAGGGAATCAAGATTTTATTGTTTATACCGATGCTAGTCACGTTGGTTTGGGTGTCGTTCTTATGCAAAGAGAATGTGTTATTGCTTATGCTTCTAGGCAATTGAAGCCAGCAGAGACTAGATACGCCACTCATGATTTAGAGCTCGTGGCTATTGTTTTTGCTCTTAAAATTTGGCGTCATTATATTTTGGGAGAGAAATTTCTTCTCTATACCGATCATAAATCTTTGAAATATTTATTTTCTCAAAAGGAACTTAATTTTCGTCCACAACGTTGGCTCGAGTTCCTTGCATCTTATGATCTTGATATTCTTTACACTCCCGGAAAGGGAAATCGTGTTGCCGATGCACTTAGCCGTAAGCAACAAGCGGTTGTTTCTATGATGATATCCGAATGGAATGATCTCAGAATTTTATCCACTTGTGAGATTAGAGATCGTGTATCCGATTTATGTTCATCTCTTGTTTTTTGTAGCCTTGAAGCACATCCTTCTCTTTTAGACTGCATTCTTGAAGCTCAAAAGCAAGATCCCAAATTGGATCTTCTTAGCCAAAGATTAAGGGATAAAATTGATGTTGGAGGTTCGGAAGACTTCGATATTGACTCTCGTGGAGGTATTCGAAAATTTGGTAGACTTATCGCACCAAATAATAGTGATCTTCGCAAAGACCTTTTAGAAGATTCCCATCGTTCTAAATTTACCATTCATCCCGGTAATAGTAAAATGTACGCAGATATGAAGCGACTTTATTATTGGGAGGGAACGAAATTTGATATTGGTAACATTGTTAAGCGTTGCATGACTTGCCAGCTTGTCAAGTCCGAGCATCAAAGGCCAGGTGGGTTGTTGTAACCTTTGGATATTCCAATTTGGAAGTGGGTCAAATTTCTATGGATTTTATTGACGGCCTTCCCGGTTCTCGTTTGGGTCATAATAGCTTATGGCTGATAGTTGATAGACTTACTAAATCTGCCCATTTTATTCCCGTTCGGCCTAATTGGACCGTTCCTTTTTTTGCCAAACTCTTCATTAAAGAAATTGTTAAATTGCACGGAGTTCCTTCTTCTATTGTTAGTGATCGTGATCCATTGTTTACTAGTGGATTTTGGAAGAGTCTTCAAAAAGCTTTGGGGACGAAGCTTAATTTTAGCGCCGCTTATCACCCTTAGTCCGATGGACAAACTGAGTGTGTGAATCAAACTCTTGAAGATCTTCTTCGTGCATGTGTTCTTGATTTTGGTGGAAGTTGGGAAGATCATATTTCTCTTGTCGAATTTTCCTATAATAACAGCTTCCAATCTAGTATTAGGATGGCACCTTTTGAGGCACTCTATGGAAGGCCGTGTCGATCTCCTTCTTGTTGGCTTGAAGCCGGTGAGAGGCTGGATTTAGGTCCAGATTTTATTCGTGATTCCACCGAAAAGATTGATCTTATTCGTCATTGGATGAAAGAAGCCCAGAGTAGACAAAAATCCTATGTCGATAACCGAAGAAGGAAATTAGAATTTTCTGTGGGAGATTTTGTGTTTATTCTTGTTTCGCCTATGAAGGGTGTTGTGCGTTTCAGTCGGTCGGGAAAGTTAGCACCTCGATATATTGGTCCATTTCCCATCACCTAACGTATTGGTTCCGTGGCTTGTCTCCTTTTATTACTGGCTCGGTTTTCTGCTATTCATGACGTGTTTCACGTTTCTCAATTACGGAAATTCCTTCGAGATCCCGATTCTATTCTTGAGCCGGGTGTTGTGGAAGAAATTGAAGTTTCTCCTAATTTGACTTATGAGCAACATCCTATTCGTATCATAGCTTCAGAGATTAAACGCCTTCAAAATAAAGATGTTCCTCTTGTGAAAGTTCAATAGTCCTCAAATCCTAAGGATTGTTCTTGGGAATCCAGAGAATTCATCGAGCGAACACATCCGGACTTACTTTCTCGTGCTATTTGAGGTGAACTTCTTATTCCAAATTTCTTCTTTTGTGTTGATATGCTTTTATGGTTGTTACTTTTTGTTCATTTATTTCTTAAGATTGCTAGGACGCAATTTCTTTAAGGAGGGGAGTGTGTAACAACTGCATATTTTACGATTGAGTATTTAAATATTTTATTTAAATATTTTATCGTTAAACAGATTTTAGTCCGAAAGCTACTTTTTGCAAACAGTCAAATTAGGACTCGAGACCACCCCCATTGAGCTCAAAGTGACGTTTGCGGTCTTTTTGAGTATAAACTTCGATATGTTTGGAGATAGTAGAATTTTGCTACTTTTTCACTTAGGGCTTTGGTTTTGTTTCAACTCATTAGACCCAAGCTTCACCCCTCTTCTCTTCATTACTTTACTTCTATTTCCTAATACTCAAGCTTTAGCAACCATGGAGAGAGGAATGAGAAATTAAAACTCCAAGCCCTAGTTTCCATTTGCAAATCAAGTTCTAGCTCCAAATTTGTGGAATAAGCTTTGGTAAACCTCCTCTTCTTCTTCTCCAACTCATTCTCTTACAAATTTCAGAAATTCCTATACCTAATTTACGGAATATTTCTCTTTTAAGCTTAGATTCAAGCTCTTCGGGTTGGAATTGAAGAGTGATTGTCCTTGCCATTGCTCTATAGCTTCTTCTTCATTTGTTTTGGGTTTAAAGTTGAGATTTTTATCTCACATCTATGCCTATATCTATCTTTGATTGTTGGGTATGAATTCCTAACACTTATTTATATGCATTTGCTTTTGGTTTGGATTGAATTGGAGAATATTCCAATTTTTTGTGTTTTGAGTTCAATTCTTTAAAAATCCTAACTTCGATCTTTGAACATGTTTTTGGTGATGCATCAAAGAGCTTGTAGGGCCGGTTCGTCGCTTGGCATAAACCCCTAGCGCCCATTGCTCGTCCGGTTGCATTTGTGAAGAGATTGCCACTTCATTTTTAGGCTGAAAATACTAGAAATTCCAGTTCAGTCGACTGAAATCTCTGTTCAGTCGACTGAACCTAGAGCCCGAAAGTTTCCAGGTAAGATTCAGTCGACCGAAATCTCTGTTCAGTCGACTGAACCTGGAAACAGTATGGCATTTTTGTTATTATACGTTTTTGTCATATCTCTTATTCTATATCATTTCATCTGATATTTATAGTTAGACTGATTCGTTTATTATTTTCTTATTAAATAATACTCGGGTCAGACCGGGATGTTACAGGTGTTTCTGCTTGACTCCTCATCTAGGATTATTATTCTGACTTTTGGTTAACTACTTAGATTAGTAGTTTATTTTGTTGTGTACATTTGAGATATAGACTCCATGATGTATACTTATTCTTTTTTGTAGCACTTGTAACTATTCTTTTGTGATATAGTGGATCTTGTTTGACCACAACTCTGATATACACTTTTACGTGTAATATTCATATTTGTTTCCGTCTTTGAGATATGATCTTCTGTGACTGATTTGTGTTATGCTTATTTCTATAGTTGTTTCCCAAGATATTATGGCCACTGTGTAGTAGCTTTGAGTTTGCATCGGTATGTCGTATTTCCTTTCGAGATGAAAAGTTATACTTTTATCTGGCATATCGGTACTCGCACAAAGAAATCATACAAATGGTCGCTCCTCAACAGCCTTACTCTCCGCGCTAGTTGACGACATTACTCCGTAGTGTTCTTGGCTAGCATGGGTATAGAGGTGGGGCGTCACACTACCCCTGAAACCTTGCCGCATCTTTCCTGTTTCGACCATTACTAGGTTGTGAGGCTCGATGAGGTCTCGTCCACAAAGCTACGCTTTACACGAAAGCCATGCTTTGATCACAAATGATCAACAAATGATCATCAATATACAGCAGCACTTAGAATGCCACACTACCAAATTGGGAGTATATCGCTAATAACCTTCAACTACATAACCTCTGAGATCGTACATCTCTTAGAAGGGTGTTACGCTAATAGAACAAATTTTCCGCCACCAAAAGATATGTATTTGAAAGAAATCAGCTTAATATCACAAAATGTAGTGTCAGACACACGACCATGCAAGTCGGTTCCGGGTTCGAATAGAACCGAAGGCACTTCCGAAGAAGCCCTTGCAAATCCGGGTATTCACAATCTCGATCGGACTTCCCATCACTTAGGGAATCTCTATACCAGCGCGACTCAGTGCAGAGACAATCGACGGGTTATCCTTTCGTTCTCGAAAATACCCAGTCTTCACCACCGGTCTTCAAATGTTATCCATATCGACGTACCATTATTCGGAATGGGTTATATGACACAGGGTCCTCTCCCGGCTAAACCGAATAATGAGCGCAATATTTAAAAACATATGGGTATAAGATTTCAGTTAAGTCACAACTTATTATCCAAAACTTTTTTTGAATGGTTTGAACAAATTACCATTTTAAATCTTTTAACAAAAAGATTTATTTCACAAGGTTCACCAATTTTTCCACAAAGGTTTATTCACGGCTTTTCAAAACAATTTCATTTCTAATTGGATTAACTTATCTAATATTTAAATTAAAGATTAAATCCATAATTTTCAGCCATTTCCAATTCAAATCTTTTATGTGGAAGATATACCATTATACTCTCTTTGATTTCAAAATAAGATTTAATCTTCTTCACAAAGGTTAATTCGTAAATTTTTCCAAACTATTTACAATTTCACGTCAAACTTGAAATCTTTTGATATAAATTGGAAATCTTTTCTTTTTATGAAAGCCATTTTTATTTGAAAAACAAATACTTTTCATTTTGGGAAAAACTTATTACATTTACATAAGTTAAAGCCATTTAAGTAAAAACTTGGGTTTAAATTTGAATTCCCCAAAAAACACTTTTAAATGATTAAAAACTCGTATAAATACCTTTACAACTTGTATAATCTTTTTAAAATTATAATTCCCAAATTATTGAATTCAATTTCAAATTCAAATCAAACTATTTAAACTTTTTTAAGTTATTCAAAATAACTTTTTTTAAAACACATTTTCTCAAGTTTTCGATTCCAATTCCAAAACTATTTTGGATTCGGAAATTCAATCATTAAAATTGTTAAAATATGTGACTTAACCGATTTCCCCGTGCAATCCATATGTGTATAGTGTGGTTCAAGGGGTTTCACCCAATGGTGCAAAAATATCAATCACACCACAGATTCAATCATATCAATATCGATAAGCGGTATATCCTATAATGCTTATCTATATACATAGGATCACAGATAGAAAATATGAACGCATTATAAATAAATAAATTACATTCATTACATCTTGAATTAAAACAATTCAAATCACAAAGCGTCACACAGCAGAGAAGACAAAACAATTCACAGCATTCAATAGAAGACAATCATCCATAATAAGGTTAATTGATCATTTGATTAATTAGATCCAGATTAATCACTAATTCTGGTTGATTCACATTAATTAATTACAGTTTATGTTAATTAATTATCCTTTAATTATTTATTAATTAACCTCAATAGGTAAATTAATTAATTATTTAACTATTAATTAATCAACCTTAATTAATAAATCCTTTATTAATTAGTTTAAATCAAATTTGATTAACAAATTAATCAATCTTTAATCATTAGATAATTAACTCTTTATTTTAAATAATTAACCTAAACTTATTTAGTTATCTTTTAATTAATTATATTTAATTAATTACTTCATTAATGCTTAATAGATTTTATTAATTAATTAACCCTATAATTGATCCTCATTTTAATTAATTATTCTTAATTAATAAATGATTATTCTTAATCAACAATTAATCTTAATCACCTGATTACTTAACTTAAACCATTAGTTGATTACTTTTGATTAAGTAATTAATTACCTTGACTTAATTTACCTTAACTGATTAGCTATCCTTTAATTATTTCTTGATTAATCAAACTTAAATTTATCTTAATCACTTTTATTATGTCATTAACATTAAGTAATTAGTTTCGTTTAACAAATAAATTTAACTTAAACTTTTAAAAGTTAATTAATCATTACAACATTCTTTAACAAATCCTTAATATTACTGAGTTAAACTTTCAAAATAAAAGTTTATGTATATCTTTGATCATTTTAAAACTTAGTTAATTAGAACATTTTAATTTGAACCTTCTTAACAAATTTTTAAAACTTAGATAACTTCTAATCTAATAGGAAATTGATTTTAAACAATAATTTATTAAAAGTAACTTGATTTTTTTCCCTTTAAAGTTCAAAGTTGTTTGGTATTACAACAGATAACCCAGAAACTCGTTCTACTAAGAAATTCCCCTGTTCTACTTGAGCCATTCTTTATTTTACTCGAGTTCTACTTCGAGTCCCCCCTTTGCTACCCTCTGCTTCGAGTTATTACGTGAAACAGTTTGAGTCATTTCATGCAAGTCTTCGAGTCGTCCCCGGTTCCACTTCGTCTTCCATAATTTTTTCGAACACAACAGAAACGCACCTCCCCAACGCGCATGTGTACAAATGCTTGCCACTCCTTCGACCATCGCCAACGTCGCACTCAAGTCAACGATGTCCCGTCCTATCCTTCTGACCACCTAGGTCCCCTGATTTCACCGTCGCTTGAAATTTAGCACTTCGACTCACACTGTAACAAGGCCCATCACCTGTAAACCACTCGTATTCGCCAACCACGACCCCAGAACCGACGCGACCCAGGCCGAAGCTTCGCCACACGCCAACCCTTCCATCCCCCATATGCGATTGCCCAGGATATCTTGACGACGATGCAATCTCCCCAAACACAACGTCGACTAAGTAAGGTCATTAAACCCTAGTTCTAGGTCGTCCGGCCCCCACATGCATCGAGAACCCCTCCGGCCATTTTTCCCAAGACTGTGCATCATCACTCTGTCTCCAGTAGCGACCACGACTCCCCTAGCTCACGTGATCGCCGTAGTTTTCAAGAAATCAATTTTCAGTTCAACTTGATTTTTCTCATCAAATACCAACCTAAAAATTCTAATTTGATTATCAAAAATCATAATTTTAAATAGCGAATATGTCCCTATAATCAAAACCCGTAATTAAATCACTTGACTTTTCTACTTTAGGTTGGTCATCACTTACATTTTCATTTTCTAGAATTCTTATCAGTTGATTTTACCAAGAATTAGTTTTAAAATTTGAATCTAAGTATCCTTAACAATTTCTCTTTAAAGATTAAGATTTAAAACAGCTTGGATATTTAGATTTGATTTTTTTTTTATAGGAATCCTGCTGTTCATTTTACAATAGAGAGGTAGCTTCATATACACACAGTCACATATATGTGCATAAACATATATTCACATCAAACACCCCATATTATCTTCAGATTTCTTTACTAAAATAAACAATGAAAATGGACTTAGGATCTAAAAGTTTTGCTCACATGGTTCAAAAGAGGAAAGGTTATTGATTTTTTTCTTTCTTATGTTCTAGAGCCTATATATATCAGAGGACACAGGCATACACATGAATTACAGAATAAATTCATGCTATAATCCAAACATCTATCACCCATGCAAATAATCTCACCCTAGAATTAACACATATATTAAAGTGTAAAACAAATCTTACTGAATTTGGGATAGTTTGCTCACCTTTTTTCCAGAAGATAGAAAGATTCCCTGACAGTTTTCAAACCAGAGATGAAGGCCTGTAACCCTTTTTTTCTTCTACTTTAAGTCTTTTAAGTTTAGATCTGTAGTTACAGATCTTTGTTTATTCCTTGTTTTATTTAATTACTTAATCATAAATAAGAACATTTCTTTAGATTGCTTACAGTTGAAATTTTATATGCAGAGAGACTTTTCTGCAACTAGAAATCCAGAAATAGAATAGTTCTTTGGTCTTGAATTCACTGCAAATGATTGATTATCATTGTATTACATTCTTTCTTCATTAAAGATTTTGATTCCAAGTTTCAAGTCTCAAAAAGAAGCTTACTTGCCTTTAAATTACTTCAGAAATCATTGCCAAAAACCTGAAGCTTACAGCTCTGCAGTTTTGAATTTTTGTTTGTGTTAAAAGCTTGGTTTTAAAAAAAATCATAATTTTATTAAATATAAAATTTTAAAAACTTACCTGAGAGATGTAACACACAACAATTTTGAAGCTTTAGAAAAACACTTCAGATTTAGCCTTTTGAATTTTAATTGAAGATAGGCAGTTTTTTCTTCTTCTGATATTCACCTTTCTTGAGTGTTGAGATTTGAAATGTTAGATCTTTAATTAATGAACTTTTCAGAGGTTTGAGGTTTAAAATATTTGAATTTGGAAGCTGAAAGGTTTTTCTGAAATTTTTTAATTTGATAATTTTATTTAAGCCATGATGCCTTCATGCCATTTGTAAAACGATATCACAAGCTTTAGATTTTGTTTATTATCTTACTCTACTCCATCTCACATGTGCATGCATGTTCACATGTGTGATTTTTACAAGACAAAATAATTTTATAAACTTTATTTTTTTATATCATATACACTTTATAAATAAATGTATTTCTTTATTCATTTATATATATATATATATATATATATGTATGTATGTATGTATGTATGTACAATGTTGAAAGAATTTAACCAGTATTTATATATATACATATATTATATCTTGATAATCTTTGTATGCTACTTATTTTTAAAACACTTACTTTAAATTTAAATTTCAAATTTAAACTTGAAATACAAACATTTATATTTATTTTACTTTTACAATTTTCTTTAAAGAGGATTGGATTATCATAACTTGTACACTCAACAAATAAACCATACACGTGTACATTTCTTAGTTTATAAAGCTTTAGTAAATTTATTTATTAAATCAATTTTATTTACAATAATTTCATTAAATTTCTAAAGGGTAAATACTTGACATTCAATCTTGTTTTTAAATTTTAAACTCAAGTCATTGTACAATCATATTTTTATTAATTTATGAATTCTACCTTTAATGTTTAATATACAAATCATATTTAACTCCTTAGTTTAAATTATTTTTATAGATTTTGTTTTTAAATCTTTAATTTAGCTCACATATTATATACATATATTTTATACATCTTTCATTAATGCATTTTTTTTATCATTTATTTTTGCACAACTTTTAAAAAGAAAAGAATGATTTTAAAATTTTTGGCTACATATTAACAATTAGTCACTTTTATTTATATAAGAAAATTTAACATGAAAATAATATTTTGAAAATTAGTACATTGATTCTTTGAAGATTAATACATTTCCCAAATATATTTAATATTTTAGAAAACAAACTACCATTAACTTTTTAAAGCTTTTAAATTCTACTTTATTTTTTAATACATCTTATTTTTAAATTCAATATTTGTTTATCAAATACTTATCCCTAAATTTTAAACCAATTCTACTTTATAATCTAATTTTTTTATTTATTCTAGAAATTATCTAATTAATTCATAATTTATTTTCAAAAGTTAATTTAATTACCAAAATAAACTTGGTAAATTTTCAGGAATGTTATAGATTCGCCCCTTAGAAAAATTTTGTCCCCGAAATTTGCAAGGGAGACGAGAAAGAATAGATGATAGATAAAGAAATGATTGATCAGATCAGATCGAAATATTTATTCTGCATTTGGTCTACCCAAATCAGAATATCAACAATATGAGATCGAACTCATACAATTATTTCACAAGATATACGGGTCCATTGGTCTACGAATATGCAAGGGCATTGGTTAATTTGAAGGGATAACTAACCATTCGTAGAATATATCGAGACCCAAACAATAGATAAATGGATTTATTCTTCCATAATTCCTAAAAATTGATATGGATTCCATACTTAAGGCGGAACACCCTAAATTATATGTAACTTGCCCCTCTTCGGACTTTGATATACACAAGAAATTACAATAAAATTTCAAATTTTGGTTTAATCGAAATTGTTTTACCGATACAATTTATTTAACTTTATATTTTAGTTAACCAATTTATTTCGATTTAAATTTTCAATTTTATCAGAGTTATAAAAGAAAAGATGATAGTAATTTGACGAAGAGTATATGAAATAGTGGCTTATCTACACGATACGTAGGATCACCGTCACACCGAAGCTTCTTCCTCGAGCTGCCACGAAGCAATCAAAGAAATTGGAATTGTATCAAAGGAGATTGATCGAGAAAGATATTTCTGCTGTTGCAGGGCATTGACCGTTTGTACTGGTATTTCCCTGTCCCCTATCTCGTTCTCTTCTTGCACTCATATCTACTATCAGTGAATAGCAATAGAATTTACCGAGGCATTCGAACGGATATCTTAGGGATTACTCATTCTAGGGTATGCTTCACCCTATCTCTAATGAGTTACTTAATGTGTTATACTCCTGAGCTAAGGTTTTAAACTTCAGCTCTCATACCACTGGAACGACCCTGACTCGACCTTCGAAAATCGGCACCGAATACGACACTCGTATTCAAATGCCGCGGATTCAAACATCGAATCTGGTTCGCCTGAGCTTATGACACATTAAGTACAACATAGCGGAAGAAAAAGAAATAATACATTTGATGTACAACATTTGATACAATATTAGATGCAACAGAATACGATAGAATGGTACAATAGATATCAATACTATCAGAGATACAAGAAATAGCAGCAGAAAGATAATGTCTTCAATGCCAAACTCCAAGAACTCCATCTTCAATCCAAAGCTTGCTCGAACCCTCATCAAGTTGCACGAAACTAAGCAAGTTCAGCTGTGAATGCTGAAATGTAGCAAATGTGATCCACAAATCCAAAAGACTTCGAAGGCTATTGAAACAATTCCTACTATTCAATTATTTGGAAAAACCAACTCTACACTGCCAATGTGGAAAATAGTGGGCACCCAAAGTTTAGGAAAGGAACAATAAACTCCAGGTCATTCATGGGACTGGTATGAGCCAACAAAACAGTTTTATCCTTTAAAACAAACAACAAAAGCTTTCAAAGTTCAAATCCGAAATGCTTTTGGAAAAAGAAACTACCATAAGGCCTCCCGCCACACACACAATGCAAACGCAGAATTGGAGGAGATTTCTCCTTATGATAGTCAAATATGCTTGATACACGGACCCCATTTCTGATATTATTACTAGTGCATAGTGTAGAAAAACATTTCGAAAGTATAATATTAATCCTAGCCAGCATAGACATTCCGAACTATGACTACAATAGCTACCACCTAAACAGTGGGACGCCACCATAAGTAGATGGCAGGTAATACAACTAAAACTGTAGAAGGTGCATATTGGATGAATGGATTTCCAACAGATGGTCAGGCAAAGGAACTTCCTATTGCCACATGGGAACGCCTCCGGCTCTCTACTAACACAAGGTCGGCTACCCCCTTCCCGGGGAATAAAACCTAAGATAAGCCACCCCCGGTCCTTTGGGACCTTTATCCGAGGGCCCTCCAACAACATCACACAGTAATAAATATACTACAGTGTCCACATGAGTAAGTGTCAGGGATCCATACCATGATACTACCATTTTCCAAAAGGAATGGTCATACACTAGGGGAGCCACCCCTGAAACCTTGCCGCATCTTTCCTTTTTTGACCATTACCGAGTTGTGAGGCTCGATGAGGTCTCATCCACAAAGCTACGCTTTACACGAAAGCCATGCTTTGATCACAAATGATCAACAATTGATCATCAATATACAGTAGCACATAGCATGCCACACTACCAAATTAGGAGTATATCGCTGATAACCTTCAACTACATAATCTCTGAGCTCGTACGTCTCAGATAAGGGTGTTAAGCTAAGAGAATAAATTCTCCGCCACTAACAGATATGTATTTGAAAGAAATTGGCTTAATATATCAAAGTGTAGTGTCAGACACACGACCATACAAATCTATTCCGGGTTCGAATAGAACCGAAGGCACTTCCGAAGAAGCCCTTGCAAATCCGGGAATTCACAATCCCGATCAAACTTCTCATCACTTAGGGAAACTCTATACCGGCGCGACTTAGTGCAAAGACAATCGACGGGTTATTCTTTCGTTCTCGAAAATACCCGATCTTTACCACTGGTCTTCAAATGCTATCCATATCGACTTACCATTATTAGGAATGGGTTATATGACACAAGGTCCTCTCCCGGCTAAACCGAATAATGAGTGCAGCATTTAAAATCATATGGATATGTGATTTCAGTTAAGTCACAACTTATTATCCAAAACTTTCTTTAAATGGTTGAAACAAATTACCATTTTAAATCTTTTAACAAAAAGATTTATTTCGCAAGGTTCACCAATTTTTCCACAAAGGTTTATTCACGGCTTTTCAAAACAATTTCATTTATAATTGGATTAACTTACCCAATCTTTAAATTAAAGATTAAATCCATAACTTTCAACCATTTCCAATTCAATTCTTTTATGTGGAAGATATACCATTAAAACTCTCTTTGATTTCAAAATAAGATTTAATCATCTTCACAAAGGTTAATTCGTAAATTTTCCAAACTATTTACAATTTCACATCAAACTTGAAATCTTTTGATATAATTGGAAATCTTTTCTTTTTGTGAAAGCCATTTTTATTTGAAAAACAAATAGTTTCGTTTTGGGAAAAACTGATTACATTTACATAAGTTAAAGCCATTTAGCTAAAAACTTAGGTTTAAATTTGAATTCCCAAAACAATACTTTTTAAATGATTAAAAACTCATATAAACACCTTTATAACTTGTATAATCTTTTTAAAACAATAATTCCCAAATTATTGAATTCAGTTTCAAATATTGAATTCAAATTCAAATCAAACTATTTAAACTTTGTTAAGTTATGCAAAATAACTTTTTTTTTTTTGAAACTCATTTTCACAAGTTTTCAATTCCAATTCCAAAACTATTTTGGATTCAAAAATTCAATCTTTAAAATTGTTAAAATCTGTGACTTAACTGATTTCTCCATGCAATCCGTATTTGTGTGTGTATAGTGTGGTCCAGGGGGTTCACCCAAAGGTGCAACACTGTCAATCACATCACAGATTCAATCATAAGAATATCGATAACCGGTGTATCCTATAACGCTTATCTATATACATAGGATCACAGATAGAAAATATGAATGCATTATAAATAAATAAATTACATTCATCACAGCTTGAATTAAAACAATTCAAATCACAAAGCATCACACAACAGAGATGACAAAACAATTCATAGCATTCAATAGAAGACAATCATCCATAATAAGGTTAATTGATCATTTGATTAATTAGATCCAGATTAATCACTAATTCTGATTGATTCACATGAATTAATTACAATTTATGTTAATTAATTATCCTTTAATTATTTATTAATTAACTTCAATAGATAAATTAATTAGTTAATTAACTATTAATTAATTAACTTTAATTAATAAATCCTTTATTAATTAGTTTAAATCTAATTTGATTAACAAATTAATCGATCTTCAATCATTAGATAATTAACTCTTTATTTCGAATAATTAACCTAAAATTAATTAATTATCTTTTAATTAATTATCTTTAATTAATTACTTCATTAATCCTTAATAGATTTTATTAATTAGTTAACCCTATAATTGATCCTCATTTTAATTAATTATTCTTAATTAATAAATGATTATTCTTAATCAACAATTAATCTTACTCACTTGATTACTTAAATTAAATCAGTAGTTAATTACTTTTGATTAAGTAATT
The DNA here is from genome assembly GCA_030765085.1 of Allium cepa. NCBI lineage: Eukaryota > Viridiplantae > Streptophyta > Magnoliopsida > Asparagales > Amaryllidaceae > Allium > Allium cepa. The sequence goes on from CM060929.1 coordinate 35,958,142, forward strand.
AATTACCTTGGTTTAATTTATCTTAACTGATTAGCTACCCTTTAATTATTTCTTGATTAATCAAACTTAAATTTATTATTTAATTTATCTTAATCACTTTTATTAAGTCATTTACTTTAAGTAATTAATCTTGTTTAACAAATAAATTTAACTTAAACTTTTAAAAGTTAATTGATCATTACAACATTCTTTAACAAATCCTTAATATTATTGAGTTAAACTTTCAAAATAAAAGTTTATGTATATCTTGATCATTTTAAAACTTAGTTAATTAAAACAATTTAATTTAAACCTTCTTAACAAATTTTTAAAACTTAGATAACTTCTAATCTTATAGGAAATTGATTTTAAACAAAAATTTATTAAAAAAACTTGATTCTTTTGTTTAAAGTTCAAAGCTGTTTGGTATTACAATAGATAACCCAAAAACACGTTCTACCCAGCAATTCCTCTATTCTACTCGAGCCATTCTTTATTTTACTCGAGTTCTACTTCGAGACCCCTTCTTCACTACCCTTTGCTTCGACTTTTTACGTGAAATGTTTCGAGTCATTTCGTGCAAGTCTTCGAGTCATCCCCAGTTCTACTTCGTCTTCCCCAATTTTTTCGAACACAATGGAAACGCACCTCCCCCCACGTGCATGTGTACAAATGCTTGCCGCTTCTTCGACCATCGCCAACGTCGCACTCAGGTCATCGATGACCTATCCTATCCTTCTAACCACCCAGGTCCCCTGATTTCATCGTTGCTCGAAATTTATCACTTCGACTCACACTGTAACAAAGCCCATCACCTATAAACCACTCTTATTCACCAACGACGACCCTAGAACCAACGCGACCCTGGCCGAAGCTTCGCAACACGCCAACCCTTCCATACCCCCATATGTGATCGCCCATGATATCTTTTCGACGATGCAATCTCCCCAAACCCAATGTCGATTAAGTAAGGTCGTTACACCCTAGTTCTAGGTAGCCCGGCCCCCACATGCATCGAGAACCCCTCCGACCATTTTTCCCGAGACCGTGCATCATCACTCTGTCTCCAGTAGCGAAAACGACTCCCCTAACTCACGTGATCGTCGTAGTTTGCAAGAAATCAATTTTCAGTTCAAATTGATTTTTCTCATCAAATATCAATCTAAAAATTCTAATTTGATTGTCAAAAATCATAATTTTAAATAGTAAATCTGTTCCTATAATCAAAACTCATTATTAAATCACTTGAATTTTCTACTTTAGGTTGGTCGTCACTGACATTTTCATTTTCTGGAATTCTTATCAGTTGATTTTACCTAGAATTATTTTTAAAATTCGAGTCTAAGTATCCTTAACAATTTCTCTTCAAAGGTTAAGATTTAAAACATCTTGGATATTTAGATTTGAATTTATTTTGTAGGAATCCTACCGTTCATTTTACAACAGAGAGGTAGCATGATATACATACAGTCACATATATATGCATAAAAACATATTCACATCAAACACCCCATATTATCTTCAGATTTCTTCACTAAAATCAATAAAGAAAATGGACTCAGGATCTAAAAGTTTTTCTCACATGGTTCAAAAGAGGAAAGGTTATTGATTTTTTTCTTTCTTATGTTCTAGAGCCTGTATATATATCAGAGGTACATATAACATGAAGGACACAGGCATACACATGAATTACAGAATTAATTCATGCTATAATCCAAACATCTATCATCCATGCAAACAATTTCACCCCAGAATTAACACACATATCAAAGTATAACACAAACCTTACCGAATTTGGGATAGTTCGCTCACCTTTTTTCCAGAGGATAGAAAGATTCCCTGACTGTTTTCAAATCAGAGATGAAGGCCTGCAACCCTTTTTTTACTTCTACTTTAAGTCTTTTAAGTATAGATCTGCAAATCATAGTTACATATCTTTGTTTATTCCTTGTTGCATTTAATTACTTAATCATCAATAACAACATTTCTTTAGATACTTACAGTTGAAATTTTATATATAGAGAAACTTTTCTACAACTAGAAATCCAAAAATAGATTAGTTCTTTGGTCTTGAATTCCCTGCAAATGATTGATTATCATTGTATCACATTCTTTCTTCATTAAAGATTTTAATTCCAAGTTTCAAGTCTCAAAAAGAAGGTTACTTGCCTTTAAATTACGTCAGAAATCGCTGCCAAAAACCTAAAGCTTACAACTCTACGGTTTTGAATTTTTGTTTGTGTTAAAAACATGGTTTTAAAAAAATCATAATTTTATTAACTATAAAATTTTAAAAACCTACCTGCGAGATGTAACACACTACAGTTTTGAAGCTTTAGAAAAACACTTCTGATTTAGCCTTTTAATTTGAATTGAAGATAGGCAGTTTTTTTCTTCTTCTGATTTTCACCTTTCTTGAGTGTTGAGATTTGAAATGTTAGATCTTTGATTACTGAACTTTTCAGAGGTTGGAGGTTTAAAAGATTTGATTTTGGAAGCTGAAAGGGTTTTTCTGAATTTTTTTAATTTGATCATTTTATTTAAGCAATGATGCCTTCATGCCATTTGTAAAAAATATCAAAAGCTTTAGATTTTGTTAATTATCTTACGCTACTCCATCCCATATGTGCATGCAAGTTCGCATGTGTGATTTTTAAAAGACAAAATAATTTTATAACTTTATTTCTTATATCATATACACTTTATAAATGTATTTCTTTATTCATTTATACATATATATAAATATATATATGTATGTATATGTATATGTATAATGTTGAAAGAATTTAACCAATATTTATATATATACATAAATTATATCTTAATATCTTTAAACGCTACTAATTTTTAAAACACTTATTTTAAACTTAAATTTCAAATTTAAACTTGAAATACAAACATTTATATTTATTTTACTTTTACAATTTTCTTTAAAGAGGATTGGATTATCATAACTTGTACACTCATCAAATAAACCATACACGTGTACATTTCTTTGTTTATAAAGCTTTTTTAAATTTATTTATTAAATCAATTTTATTTACAATACATTCATTAAATTTCAAAAGGGTAATTACTTTACATTCATTCTTGTTTTTAAATTTTAAACTCAAGTCATTGTACAAATCATATTTTTATTGATTTATGAATTCTATCTTTAATGTTCAATGTACAAATCATATTTAACTCCTTAGTTTAAATTATTTTATAGATTTTGTTTTTAATTCTTTAGTTTAGCTCACATATTTATATACATATATTTTATACATCTTTCATTCATGCATTTTTTTGTCATTTATTTTTGCACAGCTTTTAAAAAGAAAAGAATGATTTTAAAATTTTTGGCCACATATTAACAGTTAATCACTTTTATTTACATAAGAAAATTTAACTTAAAAATAATATTTTGAAAATTAGTACATTAATTCTTTGAAATTTAATACATTTCCCAAATATATTTAATATTTTAGAAAACAAACTACCATTAACTTTTTAAAGCTTTTTAAATTCTACTTTATTTTGTAATACATCTTATTTTTAAATTTAATATTTGTTTATCAAATACTTATCCCTGAATTTTAAACCAATTCCACTTTATAATCTAATTTTTTATTTATTCTACAAATTATCTAATTAATTCATAATTAATTTTCAAAAATTTGTTTAATTGCCAAAATAAATTTGGTAAATTTTGAGGAATGTCACAAGATGCTTGGGATCGCCCATCCTCCAAGGGTCAGTTAAACCATAAATTAAATACATCCCATGGTTAAAATTCCAAAATGGTAATTTATACTTTTAAATCAAATATCATTTCAAAATTCAATATCATTTCAAATCCATTTCAAAATATCACAATATCATTTCATTCTAAACCTCAATCATTTTTATTTAATTTAAATACCATTCCAAATCACATTTAAAAATGGTTTATATTTCAAATTAGATATTCCATTTAAAGCCAATTAAAATGAAGTTATTATATTTAAAATCAAATATTCAAATTCCAAAAAAATTAGTCTTTTCACAATTCATTTATTCACTTAAATTGATTAAAACGGTGAAATTTCAACTTTCGCAGCATTTAGAAAATGCCATGGTAAGTTACATTTGAAAAAAATTCAATTTAATAAAGATAGCATTTAAAACTGCTGTAACAGGTTTTTTTTTGTGCAATTACAGCACTTACAAAGTGTTGTAATAGTCCTTAGTTTAATTTAGTCTTTTAGGTATAGTTCATTAGAATCAACTACAACACAGAAATGCTGTATATTCTCTTCTTAAGAAATGATAGCACTTCAAAATGCGGTTAATTAAATTCCAAGTATTCAATATAATTTCATAAACAATTAAACTTTAATTTCAACCATTTTTAACTTATAAAAATCATATTTTCTCACTTCAAAATGATCATTTAAATACCTTTAAATTTATTATTTTTATAAAGTGCAATTTCACAAATAATTATCAAATTTTAATAATTCACTTGAAAAAATCACTGTACAATTTTATAATATTTCATTTACTTTACATTTAAATTTAATTTACCATTTCATAAATTAAATTTAAATTCCATTTTATTTTTCTTAACTTAACTTTTATTTTTAAAACATGTTTCACATTTTCCAAGTTAAGTTATATTCAAATTTCAATTTTAAACATTTATTTATTTAACTATTTTTAACTTATAGAAAAATCAATAACACTTTATAAAATCATTTTAAATTCAAATTAAAATCAATTTATCATATTTTCTTACTTAATTTAAACTATATTTATAAACAAAATTATAAACTCCAAAATTTACTTATATTTCAAATTCTACTTTACCATTTATTTGTTTTACTTATTTAACTTGCAGAAAATCACTAATATTTTATAAAAATAATTTTTAAATTAAATTTAAATCGAAATATCATAATATTTACATTTTTATAATGTTTTGTAAATTCAAGAAAATATATATTAACCACGTGTCTGTATATAAAATTTTCCAACCTAAGTCAATGATACGGATAATATATCATTTCAATCCGTAATTTACAAAGGAAAAATCCAAGTTCTATCATTTCAAACCCGCAATCCCAAGTAAATGCCAATAAATAAAAATCATCCAGGCTTATCATTTCATCCCATAACGATTTTTCCCTATTCTAAATTCCGTTCGGGTATGTATCATTTCAACCATAGCGATTCTATTATACAGGTAACTTGCTGTGTGATAAACTGATATAAATAAATAGAATAGCATCATATAACAGTAACAGATGATATGACAGGTGTATAACCAGGGTGAACATCATATGGTCATAGCATAGGCAGGTATAACATGATAATATAGTCTAAGATTCACATGTTATCAGTTTACTAATTATATAAGTACAGAATGCCTTGTGAGAAATACTCACTTGTTTCAAGCTGGAGATAGCAGAACAATGAACCCAAACGAATTCGGAAAGCACGATAACACGACTTTTGACTTGAGTGGGAAGTGAACCAAGCTAGATCTTGTACACAACCCATAAAACAAGACAAGTATAAATATGATTTCAAACCAAATATACATATGATTTCAACACAAATATACTTTAAAACAAATTGAATTTAAGGACAACAATGAAATTAATGACTTTACCATTGCCTCCACCTTCACATGCTCAGCCTAGGGTCAGGTATGCTCTGCCAAAGTTGTGTCATAGGGTTAAGATATGCATGCATGCATGGCTACAAGTAGTAAAAGAGATGGAAGTTGCAACAAAAGGAATACAAAGGGTTTAAGGCAATTTAATGGCTTTTGTGCAACCATATGGCTCAGCCAAAGGACCATTGGACTCGGGCCCTATAAGGTGAAGGTCAGGTCAGGTCTGCAGTGTCAGCCAAAGGTGGTGGAGGGACTAGTGGTGGCTGCCAAGGAGGTGGTTTAGGTGAAAAATGAAGGGTATGTGATTAAGGGGTTTGGCTAGGGCATATTCCAGGGAATTTTGCAACATTTGGTGATGATAGCTTCAAGGTGGCTTATGGCCTGGTCAAGTCAGAGGGAAAGGATGGTGGAGTGGCCATGGATAGTGGTCTGTTGGACGGTGGAAGTGGTGGAGGAGTATGGCCAAGAAAATGCATGAAGATTCCGAGGCAATTTACAAAGAAAAACAATGAAACGAAGGTGAAAAGTGGAAAGGAAAAGAGACATTACCCAAACTTTTCTCTCCAAATCTGAAGTGTGTGTGAATGAGGAATGAGAAAGTAATGTTTTCACGTGAATTACAGAAATAAAAGTCACGGCTATGACCAGGGAAAGGGCGGCCCAAAGATTGAAGAGATGTGAAGGTGGAAGCTCAAGAGTTAAAGGCCAAAGACTCTTGAAATTTCTCTTTTTCTTTATGCACATAAATCAAAATAAAATTCAGGTAAATAAAATAAAACTAAATACAAAATATAGTGAAAATGAAATAAATAAATAAATTTTTGAAAAATATATAAAAATATAAGAATATAATTTAATATATGTAAACTAGTATTGAAAAATGAAAACAAAAAATACTAGTTTTTGGAAAAATAACAACTACACTTTAAAAATGTTTTAAAAATAACAACTACACTTTAAATCTACGAGTTTTTGGATTCGAAGCATAAATTCTCTCCTCCGTCTCCTAGTTACAATCTCGATCATCAGTACTTACACAGTACTTTGACCAGACTAACAGATTTCCTTTTTAGCTGCTTCGTACCTCTGTCGACAGTACAAAGTGGCTTCCCCTCGACAGTCAGATTAGGCTCAATATCCAAACTATCAAGAGTAGAAGGTTGAAAAAAAGAGATGGGTCATGATGATACCAACGAAGATGTGAGATGTGGAATACATCATGCATTCAAGAAAGCTGCTTGGGCAAATCCAAACGATTAGCCAAAGAACCAACTCTTTCCACAATGCAGAAAGGACCCTCAAAGAGGAAGAAGGTAGAAATAGCTAGAAGGAAAAGTAGGTTGAAAAAAGGATGAACCATTATTTTAAAACCATATAAATTTCAATTAAAAATTTTTATTTATAACATTTTAAACATTTTATAATATGATGAATAGTCATTTGATTCAAATTTGTTAGTTCGAACTAAACACTATTTAAAACATTTTAAATTATTTAGACAAGTAGAATAAATGATCAAAATATCCTTTATATAATACTTTATCAAAATACTTTTATAACTCGATGTCTTAACAAGTTTACTTTCGCTCCTACAGACTCTGGCTATGTGTTGATCAGGCGCAAAGCTAGAATTCTCCAGGCACTTAGTAGACTTGTTTCAACACCCAGTGAAAATAATTGAAAAACCTTTTAAAAATAGATATGGAAAGTACAATCCAAACAAAACAACCAAAGCAAAACATGTCGATCATGTATCGTGAATACACAATGGTTATGCCTGAATCCCCCAGGAAGCATCTGTACCCATAGGCTGGCTACCGCAGCCCTGCGATTACGCGATGAAGACTGGTAGTACCGCAGATACACAATGGTTACGCCTACATCCCCCAGTAAACATCCGTACCCTTAGGCTCTGACAGCCTCTACGTATTACGCTACCAAGCGAACCAATAAATCGCCGATACACAATGGTTAAGCCTGAATCCCCCAGGAAACATCTACACCCGTAGGCTCTCGCACCCCCGCGAATTACGCTATGCAGTCGCGCTCAAAAGAAAAACCATGGAGATCGCCATGGGAGTCGATGGACACTCGAGTATCATATCCGAAAAACTCAAATCAGAGAGAATAATATCGAAGAATGAATCCACAATGTGGCCACAAAGTAGATATCAAGCAGAAGGTACTTTCCATATGTTTACTTCGAAAATATGTATAATATATTACCTTTTCAAATCACTTTCAAATATCATACTTATATAAAGTCCATGATATATAAGATTCCATTTTCCAATCGAATACTTTCCAAAATCAATTGTATATCAAATCATACATATTTAGACTTCGATTATATAAGATTTCTCTTTCCAGATTGAGTATGAGTACCTTTTCGAATCAACAGTTTTCAAATCAATTTCATACTTATAAAAATCCATTTATATAAGTTCGATAACTCCCAAATCAAGTATTTAGTAAAATAGGTTCTCAATTTCAATTCCATATCAACATCAATTCAGTTTCAAAATATACATGATTTCGCCAAATCATTTCTTCCAAATTATATATATTCAGTTTCAAAGTTTCTCAATACAATAGATTTAGAAAATAATCCTAGTTTCTGAATCAACAAAATTTAACTCGAACAAATTCAATTCCAAAACCATCATATAAATACTGGGTTTTACAATCCAAATTAATTTTCGAAACCAAATATCTTCTCATAATCAATTATACCCAAAATAATTTCCAAGTTTCCCTTTAAGACCTTTAAACTATTTATTTCTATACAAAAGATCAATTTACCTTTCAAACTATTTAAAACTAAATTTCATTCAAAACATTCCAAAACTAAATTCCATATTATTATAATTCAAAATAGTCTTATCATTTACTTAACAAAACAGTTCATCTCATTTACCTAATCGAATGATATATATATATTTTTCCAGGATTACTTGGCTTTGAAAATTAAACCTTTATTTGGAAGTGCTCGAGCTTTAAAAATAGTCGAAGAAATCATATTTGAAATTCAAAAGTTGGAAATCACCAACAAACTAGTAAATCAATTCCAATAGATAAGGTTATACTAAAACAATCTGAAACTCGAGGACTAAACACCGGCTTACTTTAAATCATTTGAAATACATACACACACACACATCCTCCAAATATCAAACCACACTTCAAAATCTGAAATCAAAATTTGGTTTCACAGAATCACTTGCATAGCAAAGCTACTAGAGTGGCTCTCCCCCACTCAGAAACTCGAAAATCAATGTCGATGATGCATGCATTCATCACCGAAATTATTTTCCAGCGACATAAGTGGGTTCTGGACTTCTATTTTCTTGAAACTTCTTAGAAATCTCTTCGAAATCATTGGAATTCGTTCGAATACATTTGAAACATTTCTTATTCGGAAAATATCTTAAAATCATATTATTATTATATATTTTCCAAAATCTTAAAACCAATTTCAAAACACCGGAGTTCGAGCCTTGAAATTCGAATTCAAAACCCTTCAGTTATAAATCATTTATATATACGTCAAATTCTTATAAAATCTTCAAAATTTCAAATCCTTCCGAAACTTCAAATTTTTAAAGAAAGAAAAATATATAATCCTTATTGAAAACATTTCACTTTTACATATATAATGTGGTCATCCTTATCAAACTAATAATTTAGATGTATGCACAATTTCAAAATACAACCAAACACAAATTTCCAAAGAATGATTCAAGGTTAGATTTCAAACCAACAGAGATTCAAATTTACAGGAACTCTAGTCAAATAGAATCCTGATTCGAAGATAAGCTCGAACTAAGATTAGATAATACAATAATAAAAGATGGATAAGCCTAAATAAATTGTGGACGACCTTAACTGGTCAACCGTGACTTCAAGAATATAATCAATTCGGAAATCTAAGGCAAATCAACATTCAATCGCCAGAGATAGAATCCAGGTAGAGTTGGAGATAGCATCGTAAATCGAGGATATAGAATTCTCCGGTGAGAAAACGCCAAATTGTAAAGAAGTTTCACCCCTTTACAAATGATTCAAGGATTTGCGAAATCACTGACCTTTATAGAGGTCATTCCTAAGTGGATTTACGGAATGCTCCAAAATCAGAAGGATAAAAATAGGGAAGACAAGACTGGATTTCAGAACCAGTGGGAGCGTTCTAAAGTTCAAGGAATCCTAATCGATAAGAATCCGAACCAAGAGATTTCTAACAAGGTGGATACCAAAGAGACGAAGTTTACAAAATCTTAATTTCAAAATAAGGAAAATTATTTATTCCAATATAATCTTTAAAAATAGTTTGAAAATCATTTAGAAATTATTTTATACTTCGAAAATACGTTCTCTCATAAGGAAATGTTTCTGAGATTGATTTTACTCAATATAGGGTATTTCTACCCTATCTCTAATGAGTTTTTCTCCACATGCTACGGTTTGCCTAAAACCAAAGCTCTGATACCAAATGTAACAACCCAGTATTTTTAGCTATTCGCAGCGATACATGTCGGACTTGAATTTGCCCAAAATACCGCATTCTAAATAAATTTTGAGAAGATGAAATACAATCATAGAATCACAGACACAGGAATATCAGAATAACTCGCAGTGGAAATTAAAATACCATAGTAGTTCATTAAGCTACTATAACAAAATCTCAAGACAAAATACATAATATAAGTGTAAAAAACATATACAATAGAAATCCCAAATACATAGAAGTTTATAAATACCGAAGCTGAAATAGAACAATCGAAACTGAAAGGGAACAGATAACTAGACAAGCAGAGTCTCCAGCGATTCCTAGCTCCAGAAAAGAAATCCAAAGATAAGCTGTAAATACTCAGGCTGACCTGAGCGTAAAGTAAAACACAAAACACTCGAGTCAGGACATACATACTTATATAATGTAAACCAACTCAAGAGAACTGTAGTAATAATGCACCATAACTTAAAGGATGCTTGGGATCGCCCATCCTATTAGGGTTAGTTAAACGATAAATTAAATACATCCCATGGTTAAAATTCCAAAATGGTAATTTATACTTTTAAATCAAATATGATTTCAAAATTCAATTTATTTCCAATCCATTTCAAAATATCCCAATATCATTTCATTCTAAACCTCATTCATTTTATTTAATTTAAATACCATTCCAAATCACATTTACAAATGGTTTATATTTCAAATTAAATATTCCATTTAAAACCAACTAAATTGAAGTTATTATATTTAAAATCAAATATTCAAATTCCACAAAAATTAGGCTTTTCACAATTCATTTATTCACTTAAATTGATTAAAACGGTGAAATTTCAAATTTTGCAGCAGTTAGAAAATGCTACTACAAGTTACATTTGAAAATAATTCAATTTAACAAAGATACCGTTTAAAACTGCTGTAATAGGTTTTGGTTTCTACAATTACAGCACTTACAAAATGATGTAATAGTCCTTAGTTCAGTTTAATCTTTTAGTTATAGGTCATTGTTAATGCTAAAAACTGAACGCTAACACCCCGGTGTATGTAGAGATTAAGTGAAAGCACCACCCGTGAACACAGGAATTAAAAACAAGTAGGAAAGTCACAGAGAAAGCAGTAAAAGACAACAATTTTATAGTGGTTCGGCTTCAGGCTAAGCCTACGTCCACTTTAATCCTCTTTATTACTGAATTAATTACAACTTTACAACAATCTTCAATTACAATACTGATGAGACAAACAACTAGAACTTCGATGTAGAAGAATTCTTTGAATCCATGTTGATTGTGTTAGATTTCCTCTTGAAGTTAGTTGAGATGCCTTTCGTGTTTGAAGTGTCAAGTGAATCGAGAATTCAGCAGAGTATCGGCGTTCCGAAAATGAGGCAAAAAGATGCCTTTTTTAGTTGGAGTAGGTGGGGTATTTATAGGAGAGTTCGGCATTAGATCGTAGGTCGCAAATGACCTTGGATAGGTCGTAGGTCGCTCGCGACCTAGTGGGAGGCGTTCACGGCTTATACATGGTACACTTGATCGTTCTGGAGAAGCTAGCAAGTCATAGGTCGTGGCCGACCTAGGTAGGAAGTGGCATATGAAGCTCCTTTGGTCTGTTTGGGCTGTGAGCGACTTAGGTATAGGTGGTAGGTCGTGGGCGACTTAGTAGACACGGTGTACGGCCTAACAGGAGCACCCTTGATCATTCGAACAAGTCGTAGATCGTGGGCGACTAAGGGTAGGAACGACATAAGGAAGACAAGTTACCTCGGCTTTGTATAGCTCGTTAGGTCGTTAGAGAGCTTCATTCCTGTTAGGTCGCGTATAAGTTAACTCGTTCACACTTTAGGTCATTAACCCGCTGTTGGTCCATTAGTCCGTTAGGTCATAATGCCTTAGCTCGCTGCAGAACTTTATCCCTGTTAGGTCGCTCCCCTTATTAACTCATTAGGTCGTGTACACCTTTAGGTTGCTAGGTCTCCTCAGTCCATAGGTCGTTGGTGCTCTAGGTCGCTCAGTCCATTTAGCGACTAGGTCGTTTAACTTGCTAAGCCACTTTATGTGTTAGGTCGCTTACTCCCTTGGGTAGTTAGGTCGCGCCTTCACATAACTCTTTGACTCATAGGTCGCTGGACCATCTACTCCTTAAGGTCGCTGGACCGTTCAATTCTCTAGGTTGCTGAGCTCTGTAGGTCATTGACGAGTTGAGTCGTTAGGTCGCTACTTTCTCTAGATCGCAGGGTCGTATGAAGAAGAGGGTTAACACTTGCCCCTCGAAGTATACGCCTAAGAGTTAGGTCGTGTGCTTTGATATCTTTTAACCCGTGCTAGCTTAGATCGTTAAGTCGCGGGCGACTTATGAAGGAGTTAGGTCGCTTGTGTCGATTCGTGTTCCTTTCTCTCCCCTATATAGGTTGTTAGGTCGTTTTCTTCTCCCTTCACCTTATTGTCTTCTGCTGCCGCCATTACCATCTTTGAGCTCGGGAACTTTTGAAGCCAATCTTCCTGTTGATTTGATCACCATCTTCTCAATCTCGTAAGTGAACTCGGCCATTACTCAACCACGACCACCATCAAATTGTGGATCCCCCAGTTCTCGGCCTTATCTCGATTTTGCACGCTACATTTCGCCGTGGATCATATCACGATTAACCTTGACTGTTTTTGGACATGTTGTCGATGTGATTCACGAGAGTACAACAGTTCATTGGGTTTGTGATGGATCAGATGCGATTTTCTTTGGTTTAGGGTGATTTGGTGGCGTGGAGATACGGTGGATTTGATCGTAGAGGGGTTAATAGGTTAATGGGTTAACAGGTTAGGTGATTTGCCGAGAGGAGAGGAGTTAGCGAGTTAAGGGGAGTTAGGCCGTGCTCGACTTAGGAACCTTGAACGACTTAGGGCTTTAGCGGTTCGATACATGAATCATGAGACTTAACTGGGCAAACGGCTTAAAGAATCAGTGCGACCTAAGAATCCTTACGACCCAAAAAAGGGGCTGAGCGATTTAACTCATAGCGACTTAAATTTTAGATCGCGTGAGCGACCTAGTCTTTAGGTCGTGTGAATGACTTAGTGAGGAGGTCGTGCAAACGACTTAGGACATAAACAATTTTTGAGTTGCTTCTTGCGACCTAGACCAATGTCAATCCAATCTGCTAGGTCGTGAGCGACCTTGAACTTAGAGAATTTTTTGACTTGGATTGTGACTTAAGGACTTGAACAAAACTTGAAAGCTTCAGAATTTTGATAGAACTTGACTGTACTTCTAACTTGAACTGCTACAATGAACTGCTTGAACTTTGAACTGTTTGAACTTTGATTTACAGCACTTTGACTTGAATTCTTCATTTGAACTGCCAAGATAACTTGCATGAGCTTGGTGTACTTCTCGACAGATTATATTCACTTGTAAGCTAACAACCTGCTGAACACAACATTTGCAGAAAACTAGAGCGAATATACTGCCGTTGACAGCCTACAAAGAATGACAGATTAGTCGATAAAAGATAATCAACTTAAAGAAATTAAATGAAATGCTGTGAATCAACAAACTCAAGTGAAGTATTAAAGCAATGCTGAATTAAGCAACCAAAGCTAATCTGTTTGCTTCAACACTGTACTTGAACTTAAAACAACAAGCCCTGAAGCTTTTTAACTGACAACTATTAACTAGTTTAATTTCAGTTATATTTTCTCGTTATTTTATTAGTTCTGCACAACACTTCACACGTTTTGGAAACGTGCACCTTCACATTTGAATATCCAGTTCCTTGTGTAGAATGTCTTCTCAAGAAGAGATAATCGAGCAATCTGAAGGAGTCTTCCCGATAGCCGACCCATTGGATAATCCTCCAGAAAGAACTCCAACAACCCTAAGTCAGCGGGCATTCAACCAATTACGTATTCAATTTCGGATTGCCGAAGCGGATGCTATACTTCCTGGCCCAAATGATACGCCGTCAACCGTCAGATGTGCCTTTGTGGTGCCATTCCTCCTTTCAATGAATTTCTTCATCAACTCCTTTTCCGACTAACCATCTCTCCCTTTCAACTGCATCCCAATGGCTACGCCATCCTGATGGGATTGTGTGTCTTATTCAGGAGGACACTTAACCGTCTTCCGAGCTTCGAAGAAATTTGCTACTTATGCACACTCGCAAAGAATAAAGACCACCGTTCCATTATACTCGTGATAAGTGCCAGAAATCGTAGACTTATCACCGATCTTTCCGAAAGCGCTCACGGTTTTCTGAATCAATTCTTCTTCGTCCGCTTCCCCCTAGGGTTTTATGCCATCTGGAGAATAGGAAGTAAGATTGCTCATCCCCATTCTTTCCGTTTCAGCTTTTCAAGATCCGAATTGCTAAGTGCTAACTTCATTCTTTTCTTTTACAGCACTTCCTCCTCCCTCTAGAAATCCCAATCACAAGATAACTTTTGATAGATTAAGTGCCGTGCCGGTTGAAGAAAGAAGTATTAAGTTTTTTCTGAAAGATGAACTTCTGCACCAATACGGGCTTTTGCACCTTTCTCGTTCTACCCAAACTCATGAAGTCCCCGACTCTCCAGTAAAAACATCGGATGCCCCAGTCCCCGTTGGAGAACTTACACCGAAAGAACATACTATTGAGGCTTCCTTGGTAAAGTGTTCTACTTCAACTGATGTTGCGGGGTCATCCGTCAAACATGCACTTGCCCCGGTCATCGAAGAAGAGGAGCCTCCTCAACAACCCGGGAAATCTGGTGACGAAGGAGCTGAGAGAACAAGTCCCGCTAGGCACAGCAGTGATGAAACTTTTGAGAGGTTGAGCGACCTGATGATTACTTCACAGGAGCTTTTTAAAGATGATCCTATCACTGCTAAAGTTACTTCTCCAACAGTCGAAGCGACATCGGTTCTGCAACAAACTCCATCAGCCCAAGAGTTGACACTAGCTGTTAAATCCATCATCACCTCCCAACCCAGGAGTGGTTCGTGATTCGACGCACGTAGTTTGCACGTTACACAAACTTAGGACTTTTAAGCACTTATATGCGTTTAACTCTCTTGCTTTCAAGATTTCTGAGTTTATCTTTTCTTCATTTTCAGATTCTCCAATGGGAAGAAGTGGCTCCTACTACGATGATTTCCAGCGTTATGGGAAACGCGGTGCTTATGACCCCAAGAGGTATCTTCCTGCCTCTTGGGAAACTGACGAAGAAAGATCTGCGAGGAAGGCTCGTGAAAGCCGCGCCTATGAAGAACGCCACGAAAGACGAGATGAGCGACATGACTCTTCCCAAAGGGAAGATGATTCTCATAAACGGAAATCTCGTAATGATAAAGGGAAAAGCCACATCCCTGAAGATGCTAGTAAAAGGGCCAAACATGGCGAAAAGCAGGCGTCCAAACTTCCTGAAAGGCCCGCTGCTCCTATACCTTCTCAATCTCCTGCCCTTATTCGTACTGACATTCAAACAATTATTGTCAGGCCCTTATATCAGGTTGGACAGGGCCCGGCCACTCTTCAAAGTCGGTTTCTGCATTGGTGCTTGAAGGGAGTGCGCTTTGACCTTGATTTGGTCTCGATTGACAAGCAGGCTATGCTGCGCAATCTTGATGCTGTCAAACTCGATATTGAGAGAATGTCGGGTTGGCAAAAGCTTGTTGATGAGGTCCAGAGGGTAAACCGTATAAATCTTGAGGCCATGCTAACAATGGAAAACAACAAATCTGAATGGCAGAAAACTCTTGAGCAGCATGACGCGAAAATGAGGAGCATAGCCATTTATAATGAAAAGCTTGAAGCAGAGGTCGAAAAACTTAAGGAAGAGCTCACCACTTCTTCCACTTCTTATTCTAAGAGATAATAAGAGCTTTAAAAACAAGTGAGAGACGCTCATGCGGTGCAGAGAGATGTTGTAGCCAAATTTGAAGTGCAACATCAAGCAGTAGAAAGCTACCGGGCAGATGTTGCCCAACTTCGAGAGAAAACCAACGCCCAGAACTTGGAGATTGAACTGCTCAAAACTCGACTTTCGGAAGTTGAGAAGGAGCGTGATGAAGCTATTGCCGGCAAAGCTGCAGCCGATGAATCTCATATGGCAATTAAAGCTGAAGTCAGCTCCACTCTATTCGAGTTTTACATCCATAGCGTTCTGGGGCACGGTGGCCTTAAGTTTTTGGGGCCGGCATATGAAATCACTTTGGCCAAAGTGTGGGAGGCCTTACTTGATATGTTTGGAGGAGCCGGATATGCCGAAGTTGATTTAATGGCACACTACCTAGATGATGATGCATGTGCCGCTCTTGCTAGGGGAAAGGAGCAACTTGCCAAAGAGAGAGATGAAACGACAGAAGGAGAACATTTAGGAAAGAAAACCTCAACCGACCCAGTCCTACCTTCAGTTTCGGCCGATATCGATATTGCCGGCTCCATTTCCCATTCTCCTCCTCCTTCTAAAGCCGTTATTGAAAGTGTCACCGCCCACATTGGAGATGAGACTTAAGAAAGCGCTGAAGCGCAGGACTTCGAAGTTGACATAGTAAAGTCTACTTCTCCAGGTAACCACAACGTTGATCTCGCTCAAGTGGACTGTTTGTTCGCTTCGACCGAGTTCGATGAGCTCCTTGCTTATTTCTTAAGTGTCGACGAGCCATTATCCTCTCTTTTTATGAGGAATACTGACTTTTACTTTTCTTCTCCTGTAGGGAAAGCACCAAGTATTGCTCAGCCTTCCCCTCTTCCAATTGTTTCCTCTCCGCCTCTTCAGATTACTCCCCCTTTCGTTTCTCAACCGGGGTCACAAGCGTAGCAGGTAGAAGCTCTTTAAGGCTTGGATGACCCGGTCGTTTCTCAATAACAGAAGGACGAAGAACCTGAAGAAGGCGAGAGAACTCCGAAAAAGACTGCTTCTGATGACATAACATTATCCAATCTTTTCTCTCCGGGCAGTGAATTTTCTTGTAAGAAGAGGGGGAAATGCGGAGTCTCAAAGAAAAAGAGAGAAGCTTTTGCCGGGGAGGAAAAAACAGAAGAACGCCCAATTGCACCTCTTCCTCTTTCTTCCCCTACTCTCACAAGCCGGGCCCAAAAATTGATCATCAGGCCAGGCGTAGGCTCGAAATGTGGCAGGAAGAAGAAATAATGGGGTTGGGACTTATGCTTCTTGTCTTGTTTTTCGCTTTTTTGCTTGTATATACAAAGACTTATGTTGACCGGCGTTTGTGCAGGTACCGGTCCCCGCCTTCTTTTGTTTTGAAACCTGCACATGTATAATTTTTTTTATAGTATGGAATAAAATGATTCTTTTACTTGTACAAACTTCTGTCTGTATTTGAGAATGCATTTATTTTATTTTATTTTTATACAATTTTCATTATTTTCCCTGTGTGATGTTGCAGTAAACCTATGGTATGTTGCTTGAGCATTGTTTTTATTTTTGCGACTATATTATATTGCCCCCATACCATGGTTTATTACAATCTCTTTCACATTGGCAGAATTTTGGAGAACAACCCTTCTGTTTTGAGAAGACTTGTGCTCTTTCTTTAGAGAACAACTTTTCCATTTGAAGGAGGTTTGCATCTGTACTTTATAGGATAATATTTTCGTTTTAAGGAAATATTTTTCCGATTTAGTAGAATGCGCCTCGTATTGGAGAAGTTTTCTCTTCTTTTTTGTGTCGTGATGTTTTACACTTCACTTTTATTTTGGCAAGTGAATTTTCCTTCATGGTACAGTGGGCCTCGAAAAAGGGCTTTGACCTGCTTGTGCCTCCGAAGAGGGCTTTTGTTTGATTGTGCCTCTGGGAAGAGGGCTTTTTGTTTGATTATGCCTCTGGGAAGAGGGATTTTTGTTTGATTGTGCCTTTTGGAAGAGGGCTTTTTGTTTGTGCCTCTGGGGGGAGGACTTTTTTGTTTCTGCCTCTGGGGAGAGGCTTTTATTTTTTCCCTGTCCGTCGGGAAGCGGGCCTCCGAGGAGGTCTTTTCACATTTCGACTCGTGTGAAGTTTTATTTCAGATCACGGTGAAATGTGTGCCTCTGAGTAGGCTTTTTCCTGGAAGTTTGGAGTTTCCTTCTCTCGGTTGGATGGATTCACGGGGAGGACACAAGTTACTTGGATTGTTTGTTTGCACAAACGTTCTCAGCTAGTTAACGAGTGTCCTGTGCCACCGGTCAGTCCATAACTTTCTGTCGAGAAAAAGAACTCTCTTTTTCTGGCTAGTCCCATTAAAGGTCTTTTAGCATTTCAACTATGGTGAAATGGGTCTCCGAAGAGGGATTTTCACATTCCAGCACTTGTGAAGTTTTATTTCAAATATCGGTGGAATGCGTGCCTCCGAATAGGGCTGTTGCCTGGAAGTTTGGAGTTTCCTTCTCTCGGTTGGATGGATTCACAGGGGAGGACACCAGTTACTTGGATTGTTTGTTTGCACAAACGTTCTCAGCTAGTTAACGAGTGTCCTGTGCCACCGGTCAGTCCACAACTTTCTATCGAGAAGGAGAACTCTCTTTTTCTGGTACGTCCCATTAGAGGTCTTTATCCTCCAAAAAGTTGTGCCTCCGAAGAGGGCTTGTGCCTCCGAGGAGGTCTTTTGCTGTTTGCTGCCTGCTCGCCCATGTCTTTTCGCCATTTGCTCATATCAGCGGTTTCCTGTTATCATTTCCAAGCGCACATTCCTTTCTTTTGAAAGTAGCTTATTCTATCCAAAGAAGTGTACTTCATTGTTAAATAAGTTCGCAGGGATAGACACAGGCTAATTAATCGAATGTTTGTTTGCACAAACGATCACAATTAGTTAGGAAGGGTCTACCTCTGGCGGAACCACTAACTGTTTGCTTGAAGCACTTCTTATATAGGATTTGAATCTGGAATTTTTGTGGCTAGATATTCATTTGTTGAGTGATATCAGGGATTGCTTGGTCTTATGATGGGTAAGCTTTGTTTTAATAGCCTGCAATATTAAATCAACATTTTAGCAATACAATTGAAGTACTTTATATATCGAAATAAAACAAGCGGTAGAGAACACAAGATTTATAGTGGTTCAGCCAAGAACGGGGCCTACATCCACTTTATAGTTCCTATTATTCACTTGCGCTGGCTTTACAATGTCTTTCAATACATGAATCATACATTCATAATTCTTTTTTTACAAACTTAAGAAAAGCTTTTAAGTAAAATATGGACACAAATGATTGTTGTTCCAAGCTCTTGGAATTGGATCTCCTTCGACAGTTGTCAGTTTGAAAGTGCCATCAAGAAGTTTTTGGCCTATGACATATGGACCTTCCCAGTTTGGCGCAAACACTCCTGTTGCTGTCATGATCCTTTTCAAGACTAGATCTCCAATCTCAAAGATGCGTTGGCGAACTTTGGAATTGAAATGCCTGGCAATTCTTTGCTGATGGGCTGCAATTCTGGGCTGAGCCTCTTCCCTTTTTTCATCAAGGAAGTCAAGTGCTTCAAGTTGCAAGTCTTCATTTTCAGCTTGGTTGAAATGAATTCTTCTATGTGAAGGGACTTCTATTTCCACCGGAATCATTGCTTCTGATCCATATGCTAATGAAAATGGAGTGTGCCCGGTTGCAGTTTTGTGGGTAGTTCTATATGCCCATAGTGCTAGTGGGAGCTTATCGACCCAACCACCTTTCCCTTTTTCTAGTTGTTTTTTGATGGTTGATTTGATAATTTTGTTTACTGCTTCCACTTGCCCGTTTGCCTACAGATGAGCCACTGCTGAGAAGCTTTTATGGATCTTGAATCGCTTGCAAAAATCTTGGAACTCTTCACTTTCGAATTGGGTTCCATTATCTGTGATTATCTTTTGAGACACACCATACCTGCAAATGATATTCTTAGTTACAAAGTTTATCATCTTTTTAGAGGTAATAGTAGCTAATGGTTCAGATTCAACCCATTTAGTAAAATAATCTACAGCAACAATAGCATATCTGATTCCAGATTTGGCAGTTGGCAAAGGCCCGATGAGATCTATTCCCCAAATAGAAAATGGCTACGGGTTGACCATTTGTGTTATTTCAGTGGAAGGTGCTCTTGGGATTTTTGCAAATATCTGACATCGGTCATGTTAACGCTAAAATTTTTACGCTAACACCCCGGTGTGTGAAGTGTAGTTGTGAAAGCACCACCCGATAGATCGGGAAAGAATTATAAGCAGGTAATAACGGAAAAGCAGTAAACAACAGCAATTTTATAGTGGTTCGGCTTATGGGTATAGCCTACGTCCACTTTAAGTACTTTTATTGATGATCACGCTACAAGTTGATACAAATCTTCTCAAGTACAATACACTTTGAATTACAAAAGACTTAAAACAAGTAGCTCAAACTTCGATGTTGACAATAATCTTCAAATCCATGGTGGATGTAGATGATTTCTTTATGAAGTTCTTTTAGACGTTCTTTGAATCTCAAAAGCTTTAAGTGTTGAAGTAGTCTAGAATTCGGCAGAGTAATGGCGCTTGAAATTCATCCAACCAAAAGTCCTTTGAACGTTGGAGGTGGCTACGTATTTATAGGCAGGCCTGGACATGAATTCTGCGTACAAGTCATGAGTCGCAACCGACTCAAGCTGAGTCGTCCCCGAGTCAAGTTAGGTCGTGGCCGAGTCAGGTTGAGTTGCGACCGACTCATCTGTAGGTTGAGTCTTGAGTCGCTGGCGAGTCAACCCTTACTAGGACATGCATTGTTGTAACAGACTACGACTCAGTGGCTTTGAGTCGCGGACGAGTCATCCTGGGTTATGAGTCGTCAATCATCTTGAGTCGTTTCTTATGATGAGTCGTGGATCTGTTGAGTCGCTGAGGCAATCCCTTTCAATGAGTCGTTAATGCTTTAACCCGTTAGGCTCCTTAAGTCGTGAGTCGATAGTCTTGATGAGTCGGCAACTTACGGAGTCGGCTTTCTTTATGAACCGTTAACCCTTTGAGCCGTCAGCTGACTGGGTCACTATCAAATGAGTCGGTACCTTCCTTAAGTAGATGAGTCGGTAATCTACTGAGTCGCTGCCAGCTTTGAGTCGTTGGTCTATTGAGTTGCTTATCTCTATGAGTCGTGAGTCCTTCTTGAGTAGGTGAGTCGCTATCAGTTGAGTCGGTGCTTTCCTAGGCCATTCAACCGTAGCCATTGTTAGGTCGCAACACGTTTTAGGTCGTAGGTCGTTCATTTCCTTAAGTCGTGCCATCCTTAACTCGTAAAAGCCTTAAATCGTGGAGGCCTTAAGTCGGAGACTGCTTAGCTCGTAAGTCCTTCTGGAACTGTTTGCTGCCTTAAGTCGTAGGTCGTAAGCTTCCTGAGTCGTAGTTCTTAGGTTGTGGGCTCTTATCTCGTGGACTCTTTAACTCGTTGGTGAAACGGGATTAACACTTGCCCCTCGAAGCACACGTCTTAAGCCGTAAGTCGTGCGCTTCGACTCATCATAACCCGTGCCGATTCAAGTTCCAGTGTCTCCAGGTATAAAAACGCTTGAGTCGTTTCTCCTCTCCCACTTCTTATCTCGCAGCCGCATCCGCCATTAGAGACTCTCCAACCTCTCAAAAGCAAATCTGAGCTTACTGATCATTAATCCATCCTTTCCTCCACATCGCGTAAGTCATTTTGAACTTCAATCCAACCACGACCATCGCTAAGGCATAAATTTTCGCTTCCTGTTCCCAAATCACCGCCGTATGTCGTACTCGGACTTTGAATTGAGTTGTGAACGATTCTGACCATTGTTGGCTACGTTGTTGTTATGATCCTTTAGATTATAACATCGCGCTTGATTCGCCGTACACTTGAAGCGATTCGAATTGGTTTTTGGGTGCTTTCTGATGATGTGAGGAGAAGATGATGAATTACAATATCTCGATTTGACCGGCCCGTGGGTTCGGAGGAGATGAGGAAGTTCTTAACGGGTTAACGGGTTAGAAAGGAGTTGACTGGTTGAGGAAATGACTTAGGATCTCACGACTTAGTTGGTTTTGCTTTTCGGCCACTGATTCTGAAATACCTTGCAATCACAACCGTACACGACTTAATGCTTTTAGCCATAAACCACAGACGACTCAAGCTATAAGTCGTGAACGACTTAAGCCATAGGCCGTGAATGATTCAAACCATGAGCTGTGAACGACTCAGCACTTTGCTACTTTCCCGTGACTCATCCTTTAAACCGTGCACGACTTAAACCATAAGCCGTATACGACTCAGCGGCTTCCATGCGACCCAGTAGCCTTTACTATTGACTTTAATCCAACCTAGCAAGTTTTACGACAAAATCCATGAGTCGTAACCGGGTTAGAACTTAGAAGGTTTCTTATTGCTTTGATCTGGAGCCTTCCTCCTGTTCTTTGACTTACGACTCATAGTACTGCCGACTTATAACATCAGTGGTTTAGAGTTGGAGTAACCTAACTTAACTCGCCTCACTTTTCTTAGGTCGTAGTCGAGTCATCTAAATAGCCAACGACTTAGCTTAACCCGTACAAAGAATCCTTGAGTCGTTTACGACTTAGTACTTGTAAATTTTGTTTGAACTCCGAATTATTGCATGGTCTCTGAACTGCTATACTGCTGCATTCTTTTACAGATTACTTCAACTTGTAAGCTAATAATCTGCTAATACAACATTCACAGAAAACTGGGACGAATATACTGTCATTGATTGTCCACATCGAACGACAGATTAGTTAATGATAGATGATTAACTTAAATAAATCGTGTGAACGAAGTGCTACCGATTTCAAGTGGAATATTAAAGCAGCACTGGATTAGTCGATTGAAACTGACCAGCCCGCATTAATATTATGCTTGAGCTTTAAATAACAAGTTCCGAAATTACCATAGTCAATCAATCGTCAACCAGTTTAATTCCAGTTATCTTTACTTGTTATTATTATTTTTTTATTAGCTTTGCACGACACTTCACACTTTTTAGGAAACGTGCACCTTCGCATTTGAACATCCAGTTGCTTGTGTAGAATGACCTCTCATCAAGAAGAGCCGATGGGCCAGGCTGAAGATGTCTTTCCAGTAGCCATCCCTATAGACAACCCTCCGGAGAGAACACCCACAACTTTGAATCAGCGGGTGTTTAACCAACTGCGCGTCCAGTTTGGCATTGATGATGCTGACACCTTATTTCCGGGGCCAAATGACACTGCTGACAATCCTCCCTACGGCTTTGTTGCAGTCAATCGCCAAATGTGCTTAAGTGGGGCGATTCCTCCTTTTAACGACTTTCTCCAACAGTTCCTGCTTCGGTTGTCTATCTCTCCATTCCAATTACACCCCAATGGCTACGCCATTCTGATGGGGTTATGTGTTCTATTCAGGAGAGTTTTGGATCGATTACCAAGCTTCGGGGAGATCTGCTATTTTTGCTCATTCACGAAAACTAAAGACCATCCCTCCATCGTGGTTGTAAGAAGCGCTCGGAATCGCAAACTTATTACTGATCTCTCCGAAAGCGCTCACGGATTTTTGAATCAGTTTTTCTTTGTTCGCTGCCCTCCAGGGTTTTATGCCATCTGGAGAGTGGGAAGTAAGATTTCCTGTCTCTACTTTTTCCGTTTTGAAACTTTCTCGAGATCTGAACTCTCAGCTGCTAATTTCATTCTTTTCCTGTTTTTAGCACTTCCACCCCCTGCTAGGGACCCAAGTCTTAAGCAAATTTTTGAAAGATTAAATGCCGTGCCGGTAGAAGAGAGGAGCATAAAGTTTCTGCTAAACGATGAACTTTTACATCAATACGGACTCCTCCATCTCTCTCGCTTTACTCGGCCTCGTGAAGCTCCAACGGAGGTTCCTGATTCTCCGGTGAAAACTCCTGATCTTCCGATCTCCACTAAATAGCACATACGAGGAGAAATTTCTGCAGAAACCTTATTAGTAAAGTGCTCTACTCCCAGAGACGATACGGGACCCTCCGAAAAGCCCGCACTTGCTCCCATTATTGAAGAAGAAGAGGAGCCCCTTTCCCAAACCAGGAAGAATGCTGACAAAGGAGATGATGGAGGGAATCAGGTTGGGCATGGCGGTGATGACGTCTTTGGGGATTTAAGTGACATAATTATTACTTCCCAAGAGCTCTTTAAAGAAGACCCTGCTCATGGTAAAGCTATACCTCCGACGATTGAAGCAACATCTGCCCTCCAACAGACTCTAACTCCTTCATCTCAAGAATTGTCATCAACAGTGAAATCTATCACTTCCCCCCAACAGAGGAGTGGTTCGTTAGTCCAACGCGAGTAGCTTGCACTTCACACACAACTAAGGATTTTCCAGCACATTTATGCACTTATCTTCTTATACTTTAGAGATTTCTAAAGCTTATCTTTTCTTATTTCAGATTCTTCAATGACACGCGGCGGATCGTATTATCAGGATTTCCAACGCTACGGGGGGCGTGGTCAATATGATTATCGGCGTTACTTTCCCTCCTATAGAGAGTCTGACGAAGAGAGGGCTGCTCGAAAGGCTCGTGAAAGGAGGGATGCAGAAGAGCGTTATGACAGAAGGGATAGGGATGAGCACCATGATTCTCTGCAAAGGAGTGACGACTCTCACAAAAGGAAATCTCACGACGACCGAGGAAAAGGTCATGTAGCTGAAGATTCAGGCAAACGAGCCCGACATGGTGAGAGACATACTTCCACTATTCCCGAAAAGCCTACTGCCCCTGCCCCTCTTGACATTACTTCCGACTCTCCTGCTCTTGGGAAGGAGGACATCCAGACAATAATAAGCAGGCCTAAATTTCAAGTGGGACCTGGCCCAGCCACTTTACAAAGCCGTTTTCCACAATGGTGCTTAAAGGGCGTGAGATTCGACCTAGACTTGGTCCCCATCGACAAGTCTGCTATGTTGCGCAATCTTGATGCAGTCAAGCTCGATATCGAGAGGATGTCAAACTGGCAGAAGCTTGTTGATGAGCTTCAAAGAGTTAACCGTGCCAACTTAGAGGCCATGCTCACCATGGAAAATGATAAGGCTGAGTGGCAAAAGGTCCTTGAGCAGCACGACACCGAAATGAGGAGCATTACTTCCTACAACGAGGAGCTCGAAGCAAAGGTTGAGAAGTTGAAAGATGAGCTTGCTGCTTCCTCTACTTCATACTCTCAAAAAGAAGAAGTGCTTCTCAGACAAGTTAGAGATGCTCATGCCAGTCAGAGGGACGCTGAGGACAGGCTTGAAGCACAAAAAAGAATCAGTGATGGCTATGTCTCTGATATTGCTGAGCTTCAAAAGAAAAACAACTCCCAGGAGGCGGAGATACAAATGCTTAAGCTTCAGCTTGCCAAAACTGAAAGGGAGCGCGATGAGGCTGTCGCCGGCAAAATCGCAGCCGAAGAATCTCATTAGGCGACCAAAAACAGCTTCGGCTCAACATTATTCGACTTCTATTTGCATAGCGTCTTGGGGCGTGGAAGCCTCGCTTTCCTTGGTCCTAAGTATGAAATCACTTTAGCTGAAGTGTGGGAGGCCGCTCTTGAGATGCTCGGTGCTGAAGGTGCCGGTTACGACGAATCAGCCCTGGAAAGGCATTATTTTGATGATGACGCTCGCGCTGCCCTTCCCAAGGGAAAGGAACAACTCGCCAAATTAAGAACTGAAGTGACGGAAGGGGACCGGCTGGGGAAAACCACTTCAACTACTCTACTCCAGCCACCTTCTTCGTCTGAAGTCGACATTATTGGTTCCAGTTCCCATCTCGCATCTCCCACCAAAGTTACTACTGATATTACAAGCATACAAGGTGGAGACGAGGGTGAAGAGAGCGCTGATGCGCAAGCTTATGAAGTCGATATCAGGAAACCAGCTTCTCCAGGTAACTTCACTGTTAATCTCGCTACTGTCAATTCTGCTCAAGCGGGTTACTCATTTATTTCGCATGAGTTTCATGAGCTCCTTGGCTATTTCCTCAACCTTGATGAGCTTTCATCTCCTCTCTTTACTGACTTCATTGGTGAACCTTCATCTCCTCTCTTTACTGACTTTAACCTCTTTTCTTCTGTAGAAAAAGTACCAAGCACTGCTCAAACTTCTACTCCTCCGGTTATCCATCCTTCATCTCTTCAAGCGGCGCCTCCTTCTGCCTCGCAACCTGGACCACAGGAGGAACAAATAGAGGCTCTTCACGGCTTGGATGACCCCATCGCTTCGCAAGAGCAGAAAGATGAGAGACCTGAGGGAGGTGACATATCCCCGGAACGGACTCCTTCTGACGACATTGTTCTATCGAAACTTGTCACTCCGGGGAGTGAGTCTTCCTCACAAAGGAGAGAGAAGCGTGGGACATCAAAGAGGAGGGGGAAGAAAATCACCGCCACTGAAGAGGAGCCGGAAGTTGAACCGGTTACACCTGCCTCTCCTACTTCCCTTATACCCACTGGCCGACCTGAAAAGCTGGTTATTCGACCGAGTAAAGGGTCCAAAGGAGGGAAGAAGAAGTGAAGATTTTAGCTTTTTGCCTTTTGTATGAACTGGCCGAGAGTTGTGCGGGTACCGGCCCCCCGCTTTTATTTTGAAACCTGTATCTGCATTATAGTTGAATAAAATGATTCTTCGTTTGTACAAACTTCTGTTCGAATTTGAGAATGCATTTACCATTTATTTTTGCACAAGTTTGTTCATATAATATTGCAGTGGGCTTATGGTATGTTGTTTGAGTATTACTTTACTGATGCAGCTATACTACTATACCATGTTGCCCCCATACCTTAAGCTTGTTGCAATATTTTATACTTCGAGGGGACTTGCACTCTTATTTGTTAAAGAATAATTATTTTATTCTTTAAAGAAAATTTTTATTGAGTACAACTCCCTTCGTATAAGTTTTTACGCTTTGTCGTTCGAAGAAATCACTTTTCTCTTTTGCTTATGTGCATATTTTACCAAGTGAATTCCTCTATGTGGTAAAGCGGACCTCTGAAGGGTACTTTAACTTCTTTTCTTTTTACGATAATTTTCCATTTGAAAGTTAAAGTACGCTTTTGATGAGGATTTTTTTTTTATACAAAATTGTACCTCTGAGGAGGGATTTTTCACGTTTCAACACTTGGAAGTTTTATTTCAATCTCGGTGAAACGTGTACCCCCAAAGAGTTGTGCCTTCGAAGAAAGCCTTTTCACGTTTCAACACTTGGAAGTTTTATTTCAATCTCGGTGAAACGTGTGCTTCCAAAGAGGTCTTTTTTCTTGATTGTGTCCCCGGGAGGGGGTCGTACCTCTAAGGAGGGATTTTTTACGTTTCAACACTTGGAAGTTTTATTTCAATCTCGGTGAAACGTGTACCCCCAAAGAGTTGTGCCTTCGAAGAAAGCCTTTTCACGCTTCAACACTTGGAAGTTTTATTTCAATCTTGGTGAAACGTGGGCTTTCAAGAAGGTCTTTGTTTTTGCATTTCAACTTTGGTGAAGTGAAATTCCGAAGAGCGGTTGCTACACTTCAACTCCTGGCGAAATGTGCCTCCGAAGAGGGCTTTTATTTTGTTTACATTTCAACTCTGGTGAAGTGAAATCCCGAAGAGCGGTTATAACACTTCAACTCCTGGTGAAATGGGCCTCCGAAGAGGGCTTTTATTTTGTTTACATTTCAACTCTGGTGAAGTGAAATTCCGAAGAGCGGTTATAACACTTCAACTCCTGGTGAAATGTGCCTCAAAGAGGGTTTTCATCGCCTGGAAGTTACTCTCTCATGGTTGGAGGGTCATGACTCCTCCAATCTTTTTTGTTGAGTAGAGAACTTTCTTTTTTGTGGCGTATGACCCATTAGAGGTCTTTTATCCTCCGAAGAGTTGCGCCTCCGAAGAGGACTTGTGCCGCTGATGGTAGCTTTGGTTGTTCCTCTGTTCACTTGCTTATGCCTTTTCAGCGATCCTCTTTTTTTTTCTTTTCAAGTTTTCATTCCCCTTTCTCTCACAAGTGGCTTGTTTAATCCAAGGAAGTGTACTTCATTGCCAGGCAAGTTCGTGAGAACGGGCACTAGCTTCCTAATTGGATGTTTGTTTGTTCAAACAATCTCAATTTATCAGCAAGGGCTCGTTTCTATCGAAATCATTAGCCGTTCAATTGAAGTATTTCCTATCTAGGATTTGAATTCGGGGTCTTTGTGACTTGAAATTTGTTTGTTGAATGATGGTGAGAATCGCTCGGTCTTATTGTGCGCAAGTTTTATTTCCATTGTCTGCAAAAATTTAAATCGACATTTTAGCAATACATTTTATGTATTTTTATATCGAAAACAAAGCAAACATATAATGATAATAAGGAACACAAGATTTATAGTGGTTCGGCCATGAAATTGGGCCTACATCCACTTTATATTCTTTCATTATTTACTTGCATCAGTTTCACAATTGCTTTCAATTACAAGAATCATACATTCATAATTCTTTTTACAATTTTTCAACAAAATTTTCAAATAAAGTATGGACGCAAGTGGTTGTTGTTCCATGCCCTTGGAATTTGATCTCCATCAACAGTGGTGAGCTTGAATGTGCCGTCAAGAAGCTTCTGACCTATTACATATGGTCCTTCCCAATTTGGCCCAAACACACCTGTCGCGGTCATAACTCTTTTCAGGACTAGATCTCCAATTTCAAAGCTGCGTTGACGAACTTTGGAATTGAAATGTCTGGCTATCCTTTGCTGATGAGCTGCAACTCTGAGGTTAGCTTCATCTCTTTTTTCATCAAGGAGATCCAGCGCTTCAAGTTGCAGCTTTTCATTTTCTGCTTGATTGAAATGGATTCTTCTGTGTGAAGGGACCTCTGCTTCAACCGGGATCATTGCTTCCGATCCGTATGCTAACGCAAAAGGAGTATGCCTAGTTGCAGTTTTGTGAGTAGTTCTGTATGCCCATAGTGCAAGTGGTAGTTTATCGACCCAACCACCTTTTGCTCTTTCGAGTTGCTTTTTGACGGTTGATTTGATGATCTTGTTCACTGCTTCCACTTGCCCGTTTGCCTGTGGATGAGCTACTGCCGAAAAGCTTTTCTGGATTTTGAATCGCTTGCAAAAATCCTGGAATTCCTCGCTTTCAAACTGAGTACCATTGTCTGTGATTATTTTCTGAGGCACACCGTATCTGCAAATGATATTCTTGGTCACAAAGCTTATCATTTTCTTTGAAGTGATCGTAGCCAATGGTTCAGCTTCAGCCCACTTAGTAAAATAATCAACTGCAACAATAGCATATTTAATCCCTGATTTAGCAGTTGGTAGCGGCCCAATGAGATCCATTCCCCAAATTGCAAATGGCCATGGACTGACCATCTGTGTGAGTTCGGTAGAAGGTGCTCTAGGAATTTTGGCATATCTTTGGCACTTGTCACATTTTCGGGAGTAATCTGCGGCATCCCGATTAATTTCTGGCCAAAAATATCCGTATCGGAGAATTTTCTTTGCTAGTGTTTGACCACCTGAATGATCACCGCATTCTCCTCCATGCACTTCAGCTAGGATTGTTTTGGACTCTTCCCGGGATACACATCGAAGCAATGGCATTGAGAATCCCCGTCTGTACAATCGGCCATCCTGAATTACATAGCGAGAGGCCTTTCTTAGAAGCTTTCGTCTTTCTATCGAGTTTTCTGGCAGAGAACCCCTGAGTAGGTAATCCAGTATTGGAGTCATCCATGACTCTTGTTCTTGAGATACATTCATAATCCAGTCTATATCCATCTCGTCTATACTTGGCGCTGAAAGGACTTCTACAGGGACCAATCCCAATAGTTGAGCTTCACCAGAACTTGAATACTTTGCGAGGGAATCTGCCTTCATATTCTCTTCCCGAGGAATGTGGCTTATTGAATAGTGATCGAGTTCATATAGGAGTTCCCAAGCCTTTGACAAGTAGGAAGGCAGGTTTCCACCTTTCGCTTGAAATTCCTTCTTGACTTGGCATACAATAAGCTGAGAATCACTGAAAATTTGTAATGCTCGAATGTTTAGCTCTTTAGCGATTTTCAGACCTGCAATAAGAGCTTCATATTCTGCTTCATTGTTTGTTGAAGGGAATTCCAGTCTTAGTGCATAACATAATGATCGACCTTCAGGAGTTTCAAGTACCACTCCGGCTCCAGAACAGTAGTCATTTCTTGCGCCATCAACATACATCTTCCACTGGATTGGAGAATCATTGATCGCTTTTTCCTCACCATTATCTTTCTCTGTGAATTCTGCAATGAAATCAGCTAAAGCTTGTCCGTTGATTGCTTTTCGGGGGTGATAGGTGATGTCATATTGACTAAGTTCAATGTTCCATTTTAGAAGACGACCCGAAGTTTCAGGGCGAAACAGGACTTGCTTCAGAGGTTGATTAGTGAGTACTTTGATAGGATGAGCTTGGAAATATTGCCTCAGTTTCCTCGATGCAACTAGTAGGCAATAGGCGAGTTTTTCCAACTTGGAGTAATTCAGCTCTGCCCCAGTGAGTCTTTTGCTGATATAGTAAACTGGATGTTGAATCCTTTTGTCTTCCCGTATCAGCGCTGCACTTAGAGCATGAGATGATACTGCCAAGTATATAAGAAGATCCTCACCATTGCCTGGCCTAGAAAGTATCGGAGGCGTTTCCATATGACGGATCAACTCTTCAAAGGCTTTTTGGCATTCGGGAGTCCATTCAAAGTTCTTCTTTCCTTTTTTCAGGGCATCGAAGAATGGGATGCATTTATCAGTAGCTTCGGAAATGAACCGACTCAGGGCGACGATCTTTCCGTTGAGACTCTGCAATTCCTTCTTTGTTCTAGGAGCTTTGACTTCTTTCAAGGCAATAATTTGAGCTGGACTAGCCTCTATGCCCCTAGCACTGACAATAAAACCTAAGAACTTTCCGGATTCGACCCCAAATGTACATTTCAGGGGGTTAAGCTTCATTTTGTATTTACGGAGGACTGCGAACATTTCTGCTAAGTGTTCAATGTGATCCGCTGCTTTCCTGGACTTTACTAACATGTCGTCGACATAGACTTCCATAGTTTTGCCCAATTGCGGTTTGAACATAGCATTAACAAGTCTTTGGTAGGTTGCCCCTGCGTTTTTTAATCCGAAGGGCATAACTTTGTAGCAATAAAGCCCAACATCTGTAATAAAGCTTGTATCCTCCTGATCCGGCTCATGCATCATGATTTGGTTATAACCGGAGTAGGCATCAATGAAGGATAACAACTCATGTCCCGCAGTTCCGTCTACCAGTTGATCGATCCTGGGTAATGGGAAGCAATCTTTGGGGCAAGCCTTGTTTAGATCAGAAAAATCGATGCACACTCTCCATTTCCCATTAGCTTTCTTGACCAACACAGGATTTGAAACCCAATTCGGATATGTAGATTCTTTGATGAAGTTATTTTCCATGAGTCGATCAACTTCTTCTTTTAATGCTGCTGACCTTTCTGGACCCTGGGTTCTTCTTTTCTGTTTAACTGGCGTAAACTTTGGGTCAATATTCAGAGCGTGTACCGCAACTTCCGGGGATATTCCACACATGTCGGCATGAGTCCAAGCAAAGACATCCAAATTCGCCTTCAGGAAAGATATCAAGATATTCTGAATCGAAACATTAAGCTGCGAACCCACATTCAACACCTTATTTGGGTCTTTTGGGTCAACAGGTACCGGAACTGTTGTTTCCACCGGTACTACTCTATTCTCCCCTGTACTGGCTTTTCTGGGATCCATTTCTTTCCGTGCCCTGCTGTGCTCGCCAGTGCAGGGTCCGCTCTGTAATTGCTACAAAGCTGGTTCCTTGATGCGGACTGGAGTTGCCGCATCCTTTCCCATTTCCCTTTTTCTTGACTCTCGCAGCTCTGTCCAATAGCATTCTCGCGCAGCATTTTGATCCCCTTTTATAACTCCTACTCCATTGTCAGTAGGGAATTTAATAGTGAGGCACCACGGGGCTAGGATAGCTTTGAATGCTGCGAGTGTTGGACGGCCAAGAAAAGAGTTATAAGCAGAATATTCATCGACGATCACAAAGGTTTTCTTTCGGACCACTTTCCTTTCTCCTTCCCCAAGTTCTACAAACAGATCGATGGTTCCTACTGGTTGCTTTGGCTCCCCGGTGAAGCCAACGATTTTCTGTGATGAGGCTTGCACATCGATCATAGGGATCTTCATCTGGTCAAATGTCTTTTTGAAGAGGATATTACATGATGCTCCGCAGTCAATGAGGACTCTTCTGACAATGGCTGGTCCAATACCAGCCGAGATGACCAAGGGATCTAAAGTAGGAGCTTCAATACCTGTAGAATCTCTGGCTCTGAAAATAATATCATCACTGAAAGTTTTCTGTTGTTTAAGGGGCGTAGTGTCTTCTAGAACAAAGACGTTTTCTTCGGCTGGAGCATATTTCAAAGCCCTGGAATATCTCTCCATCTCACCCCAACTCTTGCCAGCTGGGTGAGGTCCTCCGGAAATGACATTGATAACGGGCCTTCCAGATTCATGCCCCGTAGCTTTCTCACCTGCCCCAGGCTGATGAACAGGAGCCCGCTGCCCCTGACTCGATGATGCAGGATTGTTGCTATTCTTTTTCACAAATTGCTGCAACTTGTTTTCTCTTAGCAACTCTTCAATCAGATTTTTCAGCTGGTGGCATTCATCAGTTTCATGACCTGGTTGATTGTGGAAGCGGCAGAATTTCCCACTTTGTATGGCTTTTCTCCCAGTTCTCAAAGGGATAGGTTTAGGGAAATCGACGGAATCTTTAGTGGCCAGGTAGATGTGCTCCGGTGTATGTGATAATGGAGTATATTCTGATGGCTTGAAGGATCGGGGCTTCTTCAGATTACCCTGTTTCTTCCCATTACTATTCTCCCTTTTTTGCCCCACCGATTCATTCTTGCGTGGAGCGACAGTGTTGTCTTCTGCTTTTTCCAACACCGTCTTTACTGGTAAAGGACGGCTTTCCAAGCGAATGAATTCGTCTGCTTTTTTGTAGAACTTTTCGAGAGAGGTTGGCTCCTTCATATTTAACCATTTCCCAAATTCGCTTGACTTATCGATAGCCCTCATCAGATAAGTCAATATCATTCGTGGTTCAGCATTGTCCACCTCAGCCAGTGCTATATTGAAGCGGTTCAAGAAGGATCTGATAGACTCACCAGGATTCTGCTCTAAACTCGATAATGACATGATATCCTTGGCCTTCGAAGCATATAGCCTAAACTGCTCCTTGAATTTTCTGGTCAAGTCTGAAAACTGATCGATAGATCGAACTGGCAACTTGGTGAACCACAGTAAAGCCACGCCTTCCAGGTATACGGGGAAATATCGGCACTTTATTTCGTCGGAGGCCCTGGCACCTGTCATGTGCCAATCATATTTATACAAGAACTCATTCGGATCACTTGTCCCTTTGTAAGCTGGAATAGTTGGAGGGACAAACTTCCTTGGAAATTCCGCCTTCAAGATTTTTTCAGTAAACGGAGTTTTACTTGGAGCGAAACCCCATTCCTTCTCATCTTCGACCCTTTGCATACTTTCTTTCATGATCTGCCGGACCATTCCAGAAAGATATTCTTCATCATGTCGAGTTCTAGATCCACTGGCCTCAGGTACTGCCTGCTCAAAGGGACTAGTAGGCCTTTCAGGAGCATTTCTTTCATTAACATCATGAATGTTGCCAGCATAGTTCCTTTCATTACCAGCCGGTTGATTGTTTGCCCCAAGTAAGTCGTTCAACTTATTCAGAATCAGAGCATTCTGGGCACTTTGAGCCTCTAGTTGTGCATTTTGGGCGTTTATCTGCTGGTTTATCCCTAGAATCACAGCATCCAATTCCGCTTTCGTAACTCCAATAGATGGAGTGGGTAGATTAGGTATAGGGGAAGCGGAGGTTCCCTCTTGAATGTTCCCAGATCTGATAGATCTACTTTTCCTTCCAGGAGCCATAATCTCAGATATACTTCTGGTTTTTAAGGAAATTCTTTCTTCAAATCTCTGTGAAGCAATGATGAGAGTTTTCCTGAGTTCAATTCTCAGTGAAAGCACCAAAAATGTTAACGCTAAAATTTTTACGCTAACACCCCGGTGTGTGAAGTGTAGTTGTGAAAGCACCACCCGATAGATCGGGAAAGAATTATAAGCAGGTAATAACGGAAAAGCAGTAAACAACAGCAATTTTATAGTGGTTCGGCTTATGGGTATAGCCTACGTCCACTTTAAGTACTTTTATTGATGATCACGCTACAAGTTGATACAAATCTTCTCAAGTACAATACACTTTGAATTACAAAAGACTTAAAACAAGTAGCTCAAACTTCGATGTTGACAATAATCTTCAAATCCATGGTGGATGTAGATGATTTCTTTATGAAGTTCTTTTAGACGTTCTTTGAATCTCAAAAGCTTTAAGTGTTGAAGTAGTCTAGAATTCGGCAGAGTAATGGCGCTTGAAATTCATCCAACCAAAAGTCCTTTGAACGTTGGAGGTGGCTACGTATTTATAGGCAGGCCTGGACATGAATTCTGCGTACAAGTCATGAGTCGCAACCGACTCAAGCTGAGTCGTCCCCGAGCCAAGTTAGGTCGTGGCCGAGTCAGGTTGAGTTGCGACCGACTCATCTGTAGGTTGAGTCTTGAGTCGCTGGCGAGTCAACCCTTACTAGGACATGCATTGTTGTAACAGACTACGACTCAGTGGCTTTGAGTCGCGGACGAGTCATCCTGGGTTATGAGTCGTCAATCATCTTGAGTCGTTTCTTATGATGAGTCGTGGATCTGTTGAGTCGCTGAGGCAATCCCTTTCAATGAGTCGTTAATGCTTTAACCCGTTAGGCTCCTTAAGTCGTGAGTCGATAGTCTTGATGAGTCGGCAACTTACGGAGTCGGCTTTCTTTATGAACCGTTAACCCTTTGAGCCGTCAGCTGACTGAGTCACTATCAAATGAGTCGGTACCTTCCTTAAGTAGATGAGTCGGTAATCTACTGAGTTGCTGCCAGCTTTGAGTCGTTGGTCTATTGAGTTGCTTATCTCTATGAGTCGTGAGTCCTTCTTGAGTAGGTGAGTCGCTATCAGTTGAGTCGGTGCTTTCCTAGGCCATTCAACCGTAGCCATTGTTAGGTCGCAACACGTTTTAGGTCGTAGGTCGTTCATTTCCTTAAGTCGTGCCATCCTTAACTCGTAAAAGCCTTAAATCGTGGAGGCCTTAAGTCGGAGACTGCTTAGCTCGTAAGTCCTTCTGGAACTGTTTGCTGCCTTAAGTCGTAGGTCGTAAGCTTCCTGAGTCGTAGTTCTTAGGTTGTGGGCTCTTATCTCGTGGACTCTTTAACTCGTTGGTGAAACGGGATTAACAGGTCACATTTTCGGGCGTAGCTTGTAGCAACACTATTAATATCTTGCCAAAAATACCCATAACGGAGAATTTTCTTTGCTAGAGTTTGACCACCTGAATGGTCTCCACACTCTCCTCCGTGTACTTCAGCTAGAATTGTCTTAGCTTCTTCCTTGGTCACACACCGGAGTAATGGCATTAAGAATCCCCGCCTATATAATCGGCCATCTTGAATTATGTATCTGGAGGCTTTTCTTAGCAACTTCTGACGTTCTTTTGAACTTTCTAGTAGAGAACCGTTGAACAGATATTCCTATTATCGGAGTCATCCATGATTCTTGCTCTTGAGATATAGTCATGATCCAATCAATATCCATCTCATCAATGCTTGGAGATGACAGGACTTCTACAGGAACTAATCCCAATAATTGAGCTTCACCAGTGCTTGTGTACTTTGCAAGAGAATCTGCCTTCATGTTCTCTTCCCGAGGTATATGATTTATCGTATAATGGTCAAGATCATCGAGAAGTTCCCAAGATCTTGACAAATAAGCCGGTAGATTTCCTCCTTTAGTCTGAAACTCTTTCTTGACTTGACATACAATAAGCTGTGAATCACTGAAGATCTGCAACACTTTGACATTCAACTCTTTAGCAATTCTCAAGCAGGCAATAAGAGCTTCATATTCTGCTTCATTGTTTGTCGAAGGGAATTCCAATCTCAATGCATAGCATAATGACCGCCCTTCAGGGATTTCAAGCACAACCCCAGCTCCGGAACAGTAATCGTTTCTTGCACCATCAACATATAATTTCCATCGAATTGGGGGATCATCAGTCATTTCTTCCTCACTATATCCTTTATCTGTACATTCTGCGATGAAATATGCCAAAGCTTGTCCATTGATTGCTCCCCGGGGATGATAAGTGTGTCATATTGGCTGAGTTCAATATTCCACTTCAGAAGACGACCCGAAGTCTCAGGACGAAACAAGACTTGCTTTGGAGGATGATCAGTGAGGACTTTGATAGGATGAGCTTGGAAATACGGCCTCAACTTTCTTGATGCAATTAGTAGACAATAGGCGAGCTTTTCCAATTTTGAATAATTCATCTCTGCCTCGCTGAATCTCTTGCTGGTATAATAAACCGGGCGCTGAATTTTTGCGTCTTCCCATACCAACGCTGCACTTAGAGCACGAGATGAGATTGCCAAATATACGAAAAGATCCTCACCATCGTCAGGCTTGGAAAGTATTGGAGGCCTCTCCATATGACGAATCAATTCATCGAAAGCTTCCTGGCATTCGGGAGTCAATTAAAATTCTTCCTTCCTTTCTTCAGTGCATCAAAGAATGGAATGCATTTATCAGTAGCTTTGGAAATGAATCGACTCAAGGCAGCGACTTTTCCATTAAGACTTTGCAATTCCTTCTTCGTTCTAGGAGCTTTTACTTCTTTTAAGGCAGCAATCTGAGTAGGATTAGCTTCAATGCCCTTAGCACTCACAATGAAACCCAGAAACTTTCCGGACTCCACCCCAAACGAACATTTCAAAGGATTAAGTTTCATTCCATACTTTCGGAGGATTGCAAACATTTCCGCCAAGTGGTCCATATGGTCTACCGCCTTCATTGACTTCACCAACATATCGTCAACATAAACTTCCATAGTTTTGCAAATCCGCGGTTTGAACATAGCATTGACGAGTCTTTGGTAAGTTGCCCCTGCATTCTTAAGTCCGAAAGGCATGACTCTATAGCAGTAGAGACCAACATTGGTGATAAAGCTTGTATCCTCCTGATCCGGCTCATGCATCATAATCTGGTCGTATCCGGAGTAAGCATCCATGAAAGATAACAATTCGTGCCCGCTGTTTCATCCACCAACTGATCTATCCTGGGTAACGGGAAGCAGTCTTTGGGGCAGGCTTTGTTTAAATCTGAGAAGTCAATGCAAACTCTCTATTTCCCATTAGCATTCTTAACCAGTACTGGATTTGAAACCCAATTCGGATACGTAGACTCCCTGATGAAACCATTCTCCATAAGTCGGTCAACCTCTTCTTTCAACGCTGCTGGCCTTTCAGGACCCGGGGTTCTTCTTTTCTGTTTTACCGGTGTAAACTTCGGATTAATATTCAAAGTATGTATTGCAATTTCTGGGGATATTTTGCACATATCAGCATGAGTCCAAGCGAATACGTCCAGATTTGCCTTCAAGAATGATATTAAGGAATTTTGAACCGTCACATTAAGTTGCGAACCCACATTCACCACTTTATTCGGATCTTTCGGGTCAACGGGTACAGGCACCATTACTTCCACTGGCACCACTCTATTCTTCCCTGCACTAGATTTTCTGGGATCCATTTCTCTTCGTGCCCCGCTATGCTCGCCAATGCAAGGTCCACCCTGTAATTTCTAAAAGGTTGGTTCTTTGATGCGGACTGGGGCTGCCGCATCTTTTCCCATCTCTCTTTTCCTTGCTTCACGCAGCTCTATTAGATAACATTCTGGCCCAGCATTCTGATCCCATTTAATAACTCCAACGCCATTATCTGTGGGAAATTTCATAGCGGGGCACTACGGGGCGAGAATTGCCTTAAAAGCCACAAGAGTTGGCCGGCCTAGGAAGGCGTTGTAGGTAGAAAATTCATCAACAATTACAAAAGTCTGTTTCCGGACTACCTTTTCTGCCCCTCTCAAAGCTTTACGAACAAGTCAATAGTTGTAAACCCAACAATTTTCTGAGATGAAGCTTGAACGTCATCCATTGGAACTTTCATTTGGTCGAACGTCTTTTTGAAGAGAATATTGCAAGAAGTGCCACAATCTACAAGCACTCTTCTCACAATAGCCGGCCCAATGCCCGCAGAGATGACCAAGGGATCCATGGTTGGAGATTTAATACCATAGTGTCCCTGGCTCTGAACACAATATCATTGTTAAAAGTTTTCTGC
Organism: Allium cepa; assembly: GCA_030765085.1. Classification (NCBI taxonomy): domain Eukaryota; kingdom Viridiplantae; phylum Streptophyta; class Magnoliopsida; order Asparagales; family Amaryllidaceae; genus Allium; species Allium cepa. Next base: position 35,996,495 of record CM060929.1, read on the forward strand.
TGCTTCAAAGGTGCAGCATCTTATAGCACAAAAACATTCTCTTCTTTTGGTGCGTACTTCAAGGCACGGGCATATCTTTCCATCTCGCCCCAGCTTCTGCCTGTTGGGTGAGTACCTCCTGTAATCACATTAATAACAGGCCTTTCTGATCATGCACAGTATTCCTCTCACCCGAGCCAGATGGATGAGTAGGAAGTTGCTGACCCTTAGTAGACGAAGTTGGGTCATTTCTACTTCTCTTAACATATTGCTGCAACTTGTTCTCTCTCAATAGTTCTTCAATTAAATTTTTCACATGGCGACATTCGTTGGTATCATGACCGGGTTGATTATGAAACCGACAGAATCTCGCACTTTGAGTAGCTTTTTTGTTAACTCTCATCTCAGGCGGATTAGGATATTCTACCGCATCTTTGGTAGCAAAGAAGATATTCTCCGGAGTGTCGGCCAAAGGAGTGAAATCTGAAGATTTTAAAAAGTGAGGTTTCTTCATATCTTTCTGTTTCTTTCCACCATTGTTCTTCCTTTTCTCACTTCCGGATTCCTTTTTGATAGGGGCAGCAGTATTATCCTTAACCTCTATCAATGCCACTTTAACTGGTGTCCGAAGGCTTTCCAAGCGCATGAAATCATCAGCTTTCTTATAGAATTTCTCAAGCGAATTCGGTTCTTTCATCTTCAACCACTTCCCAAATTTGCTTGATTTGTCAATTGCCCTCATCAGGTATGTCAAGACCATTCGTGGCTCTGCATTGTCCACTTCAGCCAAAAGCTATGTTGAAGCGGTTCAAGAAAGACCTGATAGATTCCCCAGGATTCTGTTCCAAGCTTGACAGCGACATAATGTCCTTTGCCTTTGAACCATACAACCTGAATTGCTCTTTAAACTTCCGAGTCAAATCGGCGAACTGGTCTATGGATCGGACCGGAAGTTTTGTGAACCAGAGCAGAGCCACTCCTTCCAAGTATACCAGAAAGTACCGGCATTTGATCTCATCAGACGCTCTAGCACCAGTCGTGTGCCAATCATACTTATACAGGAATTGATTGGGGTCGCTTGTTCCCTTATAAGTCAGGATGGTCGTAGGAACAAACTTCCTTGTTCTGCCTTTAGAATCTTCTCAGTGAACGGAGTTTTGCTCAGAGCGAATCCCCATTCCTTCTCATCTTCATCTCTCTGCATGCTTTCTTTCATGATTTGTCGCACCATGCCCGAAAGATATTCCTTATCATTTAAAGGATCTGCAGGACAGACTTCAGCCATTTTCTCGGAAGTTTGTCGGGACAAACTTTCGTGGAGAGTTGGCTGTGGTCTCGATCCTCCAGCTTGAGGAGGTGTTTCTTTGGCGGGGTTAGCTGCTCTTTGTGGAATATTCCTTTCCTCAGGATCATGAATATCATCTGCAAGGTTTTCTTCGTTATTCACCGGTTGACGGTTTGCTCCGTGCAATGCATTTATCCTCTCAAGCATTAAAGCATTCTGAGTTTCCATCTGCTAGTATAATCAAGATACTGCAGCATCTAAGTCCGCTCGTGTAATTCCGGCACTTGGTGCTGCTTGACTTGACGAAGGAGAAGTGGTAGTATTTTCATGGACATTACAAGGCCTTGTGGATCCACGCTTTCCTCCAAGAGCCATTATCTCTGATAGACTTCTGGTTTTGAGAGAGACTCTTTCAACAAACTTTTGCGAAGCAATGACGAAGATAGCCTGAGTTGGGTTCTCAGTGAAAGCACCAAAAATGTTAACGCTAAAAATTGAACGCTAACACCCCGGTGTATATAGAGATTAAGTGAAAGCACCACCCGTGAACATGGAAATTAAAAACAAGTAGGAAAGTCACAGAGAAAGCAGTAAAAGACAACAATTTTATAGTGGTTCGGCTTCAGGTTAAGCCTACGTCCACTTTAATCCTCTTTATTACTGAATCAATTACAACTTTACAACAATCTTCAATTACAATACTGATGAGACAAACAACTAGAACTTTGATGTAAAGAATTCTTTGAATCCATGTTGATTGTGTTAGATTTCCTCTTGAAGTTAGTTGAGATGCCTTTCGTATTTGAAGTGTCGAGTGAGTCGAGAATTCAGCAGAGTATCGGCGTTTCGAAAGTGAGGCAAAAGGATGCCTTTTTAGTTTGAGTAGGTGGGGTATTTATAGGAGAGTTCGGCATTAGGTTGTAGGTCGCAAACGACCTTCGATAGGGCGTAGGTTGCTTGCGACCTAGTAGGAGGCGTTCACGGCTTATAAATTGTACACTTGATCGTTCTGGGGAAGCTAGCAAGTCATAGGTCGTGGCCGACCTAGGTAGAAGCGGCATAAGAAGCTCCTTTGGTATTTATGGGTTGTGAGCGACTTAGGTATAGGTCGTAGGTCGTGGGCGACTTAGTAGACACGGTTTACGGCCTAACAGGAGCACCCTTGATCATTCGAACAAGTCATTGATCATGGGCGACTTAGGGTAGGAACGACATAAGGAAGACAAGTTACTTCGGCTTTGTATAGCTCGTTAGGTCGCTAGGTCGTTAGAGAGCTTCATTTTTTTTAGGTCGCGTATAAGTTAACTCATTCACACTTTAGGTCATTAACCCGCTGTTGGTCCATTAGTCCGTTAGGTCGTAATGTCTTAGCTCGCTGCAGAACTTTATCCCTGTTAGGTCGCTCCCCTTATTAACTCATTAGGTCGCGTACACCTTTAGGTTGCTAGGTCTCCTCAGTCCATAGGTCGTTGGTGCTCTAGGTCGCTCAGTCCATTTAGCGACTAGGTCGTTTAACTTGCTAAGCCGCTTTATGTGTTAGGTCGCTTACTCCCTTGGGTAGTTTGGTCGCGCCTTCACATAACTCTTTGACTCATAGGTCGCTGGACCATCTAGTTCTTTAGGTCGCTGGACCTTTCAATTCTCTAGGTTGCTGAGCTCTGTAGGTCACTGACGAGTTGAGTCGCTAGGTCGCTACTTTCTCAAGATCGCAGGGTCGTAGAAAGAAGAGGGTTAACAGTCATTGAATCAACTATAGCACTTAGAAATGTTGTATATCCTCTACTCAAGAAATGATAGCATTTCAAAATGCGGTTAATTAAATTCCAAATATTCAATATAATTTCATGAACAATTAAACTTTAATTTCGACCATTTTTAAATTATAAAAATCATATTTTATCACTTTAAAAATGATCATTTAAATACCTTTAAATTTATGATTTTTATAAAGTGCAATTTCACAAATAATTATCAAATTTTAATTATTCACTCGTAAAAATCACTGTACCATTTTATAATATTTCATTTACTTTGCATTTAAATTTGATTTACCATTTCATAAATTAAATTTAAATTCCATTTTATTTTTCTTAACCTAACTTTTATTTTTAAAACACATTTCACATTTTCCAAGTTAAGTTATATTCAAATTTCAATTTTAAACATTTATTTATTTAACTATTTTTAATTTATAGAAAAATCAATAACACTTATTAAAATCATTTTAAATTCAAATTAAAATCAATTTATCATAATTTTTTTTACTTAATTTAAACTATATTTATAAACAAAATTATAAACTCCAAGATTACTTATATTTCAAATTCTACTTTACCATTTATTTGTTTTACTTATTTAACTTGTAGAAAATCGCTAATATTTTATAAAAATCATTTTTAAATTAAATTTAAATCAAAATATCATAATATTTACATTTTTATAATATTTTGTAAATTCAAGAAAATATATATGTGACGCCCCACCTCTACACTCACAATAACAAAGAGTATTAAAGGAAATACAGTCTGTTATTACGAAGAATAAGGCTGGATTGGAGCGGCCATCCGTAGTTAGGCCTTACATTAGAATTGGTTATCCCGATAGGAGTGGTATATATTTTTATTTTTCATCTCTTTGTTTATTTACTCCCATCGGCATACCCAATTCCAGTATAAAACGAACTACGATGGTTCATAATAGTTTAGGACAACATATATAATAATAACACAGATAATCTAATTGCGGAACACAGATAATATCAACTCTCATATATATAACTGAAGTCAGTCACAATACATGTGATACAATACATATGATACACCTACAACTGTCGACACTGGAAGTTGCGTATACAAGTACATCATCGTGAATAATATACATGAATACCTAACATCCTATACTATAACAACGACTACTCCAAATGATATAAAGAGACTTCATATCTCTAGCAGCAACCCAAAGCAAGATATCTACAACCTGAAATAACTCAGTCTGACCCAAGTATTAAATTCAAAAGAAAATAATACACGGGTCAGTCTAATTCAAACTCGGTTATTAATGCACGAAAGCAATGATAATTAAATAACAAATAGACGAGAGTCACAATAAATCTCACATATCAAATCCTTTAATAAGGAAATCGGATAACGATAAATATAACATGTAACAGTGTTAAACAATAAATCAGCAATTTCAAATTTTCACAAAGATAAATGAAAGGATTATCAATGAAGATAATTTAGAAAACAACAGAATTTCCTAAATGGCAACTAACAACAAAATCTAATTATTAAATAAATAATTAGAAACTCATAATCTAATTATCAAATAGATAATTAGACAACAACAAAATGAACAAATCAAACCAATTCAAAATACGATTTCAAAATATTGAATTGGACACACAAAGCAATTCAAGCAATTGAAATATCACTTAAAAACATCAATTCTGGTAGGGCTGCAGTACACGCACGCATGTACTACCTCGCCAATACAGCACGAAATATACAAAAGATCAATGAACCAAAAGCAAAGGCACTAACTCAAATCAAAATGAACCAGATGGAACTGCAACAGCATGAGTACAGCATCCACCCGGTAACCACCAAGTGAACAAAGTGCACATGAATGCACAATGAAAGCTCACAAATGAGCACAAGGTCAAACCCGAAATACCGGATTCTACTCAAGTGCACTAAAATAATGTTACCATTTTCAACCCAAGGTCAAATCCGAAATACTGGATTCAACTCAAGTGAATTCGAAAAACAAATCCAATTGCATCAAGTGGTCATGACATCTACATAACATCTCAAGTGAAAGGTCACACTGAAGACTGTATGCAAACCAAGTAAATTACACAAGAGATACACATATCCCAATCAATGATGAAGCAAGGCAATATGGACCAAACTTATATGCAAACCCAATTGTACGCAAAGGAATGTACATTACGAACTGCACATGGACAAAATGAATCAGACGTGCAACATGGAACTGCACATGGACAAAATGAATCAGAGGTGCAACATGGAACTGCACATGGACAAAATGAATCAGAGGTGCAACAATGAGATATATGAACCAGCATAAGAAAGTGAATGAAAGGGTCGACCAAACAACGCAGTGCCATCCCAATGGACCCAAATACTCAGTGCAACTACGGCCTTACAGGAACATTGGAACCACACTGCAACACGGTAGAATGCACAGGGGTGCAACAGGGAGTGTACACATGACAGTAGTGGCATGCAACCAACAGTGAATGGCACTACCTGAATGAACTAGCATAAGCCTGTCAACATGATTATCAAAGTAAACTACATTACTCAAAGCTACAAAGTGGACAATGCAGACCAATTTCAACCATGAATATAACCAAATGTACAACTGCCCAGGCTCAAAGATAAATCTATGCATACACATATATGAAGACCACAAAGTTAGTGCACGACAATAATTGAACACAACTGGAATGTCACCTGAGTATGCAGATACAAAATGAAGTAGTGCAAAATCATCAACGAAATTCAAGTGTCAACTAGACGTCATGATGAACCAACAACACAACTACAAGCAAGTGAAGTATAACCAGTAACCAAAGTGACCAGAGGCAAATGGACAAAAGCAACAACAACTACAAAAGGTACAAGCCGGAAAAAGATAGCTTGCATCAGGAATTACAAAGTGTATAGGTCAGTGAACAACATCGAAGACATTATCAAGTCAGAGCAGAATCAAGCAACAATATGTACAGGTCAGAGGCAAGCAAGAAATTCGCGAATTTGAACAATCCATAAAATCACAGTCATTTAAAGATAATCAAGTGGCCGAACAAAATTCGACCAATTTTAGGGGTTCCATTGTCGAAACCCCAATTCACCAAAGCCCTAAAATTCAAAGCAGTGGTATCCAAAAATCAACGAAATTCACGAATTAAACGAGATTGAATAACAGATGTGAGTAAGAAATCACTCACCTTTATTTCGACGGAAATTGAAGGAGCCAAGCGTGAGATCATCGATCGACCGAGCAGTTGAAGTCGGCAGCGTCAATTTATTAGATACCCTAGATTTTGTAAAGAGGAACAAACGCAAAAAGGGATCCGCCATTTTTATTCTTTGTTTGGTTTTAGGGTTACCGATGAAAGTTGAAAGAGGAACCGGTTATTTGCTTGATAGTTATCACCGCCCCCAAAACAAAAGAAACCACTACACCACAAAAGGCTTTTAACAGCGTTTGATAAACGCTGTAATATGATACAACAGCGTTATTAGAAACGCTGTATAACGACATGCTGTCGTATATACACAACTTACAACAGCGTTTCTATAAACGCTGTTGAAACATCTCTGTGACAGCGTTTATTACGAGCTGTCAATAATATTTTTACAGCGTTTCATACGTGTTGTATTATGTTTCAACAGCGTTTATAATTTAGTTGTCGAAGATGTTCAAATTCTACTTTAACTGTTTACAACAGCTTTTTCTAAACGCTGTTATTGAATCATCAACAATTTCGACAGCATGTTAAAAACGCTGTGATTGAATCATCAACTATTTCGACAGCATGTGAAAAACGCTGTTATTGACAATTTCAAGATAATTACAGCACGAAATAAACGCTGTTGTTTCTTCATTGACAGCATTAATCAAACGTTGTCTTCTATTTATATAACAGCTTTTTTGAATATTCCAAAACTATATTTTAAGCATATTCAAGCAACTAGTATATATAACAGGTTCTAATAACTATTAATTGGTTACATAAACTAGTTAAGAGAATATTAATAAACAAAAGACATCCATATTACAAAAAACCATATTACAAAAACCTTCACAAACATACAAACATTTCCGTACAAAAAACCAACACTTCACATACAATAAACATCCATCAACCTGTTACAACATCCAGTTCTGTGCACACTCCTTCTCCACCAGTAACACCAACAGTCATCACATATAGTTATCTCCACCATTCACAACATCACCCCTGAACAACATCAACCTTGAACAACAACCACTCATCTACCACCATCCTTCCTTCATCCATCTACAACTATACAGCTGCCACTAACATCATCATACAACAGTTCCTTCACCAACATCATACCCATCGGCCAACACTACTTCAACTACCCTGTACTGTCATATACACATACACATTATCCAAGTCTGCCTTCCATCTATCAACAAACAGCAAATCTAGAGTTATTTAGAAGTTAAGAGGAAGAAGATATCCAAGTTACCTGAGTCTGATCTCTAAAATCGACTTCTGTAAGCCAAATAGGGACTCCTCCATTAGCAAGCGTATCTAAAGCCGATCTAATGTAAGGAATGTTCGGTGCATTAGACTGAAAATGACCCTGTAGACAAATTGCCATCTTTGCATTATTTCCAGGATACAACTGTATGCTCTTCAGTTTCTCCAAATATTTACCAGGAGTAACCAATGGGTCTTCAGGATGCTCTAATGTGTTGAACTCATTCAAAAACAACGGTGTATTTTGATCCATCTCACTGACTTTCTTATACACCCAACCCGAGAAGTCTTCTCCAAGTTGATCTTCAAACCAGTGATAATGAATGTTTTCATTGACAACATCCCAAGCTATAACCCTGCCTTTATATCTTGAAACAACTGAGTTAATTCTACGGTCTACTACATTGCAAATTTGGTCAGTTGGTAAGGATTGCACCCACGGCACTTGAAACATGAAGTTATCCCAAAGTACAGTATGACCTCTTACTTGTATGTTGTTTTGTTGTGCAAAGTCCATCATTTTATCTGCTAAGGTGTAGTTTTCTTTACCTGGTGAAATTTCATTGCTGTACCATTTCATTTCATTGTTGAATACAGTATAATGGAAGCGCTTCGTGAACCAATTTTGGTAGGCTTTGTTTCCTATTATATCAGCATTGATTGCAGTTCCGAGTGGAAATTTTGGACGGATTAGGTCTAGGGATACTGTAGTGTTGGGCATTGGAGTTCCATAGGTATCCACTGCTCGGAATCTCATTGCCTTCTTTCTAACCTGCAAATCAAAAAATTATTACTAATATGTTTGAACTTGAAGTTTATATTTATACAACATGCATGGCATTACATTTAAATTTCCATTAGGGTACCATATAAACGTATAATTAGATTTTCTTGGAGATTGTAGTTGATTACAAAAGAATGCCCGCATTATTAATTTAATTGCTGTTAAGCTAAACCAAACATTATGTATTGATTACTGAAGAAATACATGTTAAGTTGTTAACCCCATGATATTTACTTTTGTTTGTTAGCAAAAGAATATATATTCTCAGTGGTTCGACCCTTACATATTTCAGTGACATAATAATGTTTCTTGTCTTTTGAGCTGAGCTACCATTTAGGGTACATTTATACTCTCGGTGAAAAGTACTTTTCTTGCTCAAATCAAATCTAAGTATACCTTAGAAATGCTATCAGATTGATGAGATCTCCACTCTTCTTGCGAGAATGGTTGTAGAGAAACACCGTCCACCCATAATTCAACGACTGTGTTATTGCTCTACAAATAAAAAAGAGCAAACATTAACATTTAGAAAGCGATGAATTATAATCAAATTTGTTACACAGTTTCATGATATCAATAATAGTTCAGTAATGTTTACAATGTCCATATAATACAGGGAATGGCTTAGCTTGTTCTTTTCATTCACACATTCAGAGGTTATAAATCAAATATACTTATTTTCTACAAGAATATGCATCAACCCAATGTTTGTTACCTCAAAATAAAGTTGAGCTGGCCCTGATTTTTGAACAGTAAGTCCTCCTTTGAGCATGGACCAGCATCCAGACTTTGCATTCACTGTGCCTGCAGGAATGATCTCATCACTTGTCTTGAACACTGCTCTAATGGCTGATTCACCTTCACCAACTTGCAACCAAGTAGAAAATGTATAGATCATCTCTTGTTTAAGATACACAGTCTGGGAGATGCTTTGGTTATAGTACGTTCGATTGGTTGCAACACCAAAAGAATTTGCATTGGATCAGTCCAAAATTGAGCAACGCTGTATCAGTCACCTGAAAATTAGCAGCGCTGTATCAGTCACAGAGAAGAATCACAAAATGAACCATCTTTCCGAAGACCTTTACCAAATGCAAAGAGTAGCACCTGTTCTTCGTTAAGAAGCTTGCAATATGAAAGGAGAAACTCACCACAACCCGCCTTCGAACCACTTGAGTCTCTTCCATCACATACCAGTGCTATAGCACAACACATAAATAATATTAAATTTGAAATTATAATGGATAAATGAACATTGGAGGGTACAAAATTAAACTATACTATATACCTGATATCAGATGTAAGTAAAATGATAAAGGTTGCATGAAACATGACTAGAATCATCGTCCAATGCATATAAAGTAATCATGCTTGCAATTCCATAAATCGAATTTCTTTCTAGCTAAAACTGTAGTGTATTTAACTAAATCTTCTAAAAACAACAGACTAACTTGCCAAAAATTAATTACTTAACCAAATCTAATAAGAGATTTCATCTGTATATTATTTGATACTAACAGAGCAGGTCTCAATAACAATGCAAGGTGTACATGTACATCTGTTCATACAGCATAATCAAACGCTCCACATTAACACTTCATATAAAATTCTTGGACGTAACTATTTATAAATATATATTATGCATTGTCCCCAATCCATATCACATAATCCATCTAAAGCAAGAAAACATGCTACTATCTAACTTTGGAGTTATCAAAATAAACAACATGATTCTATTGTTTTTACATTCAAGAATAAACACGACATGATATACTTCGGAGTTATCAAAATAAATTTGTTACAGAGCAAATTACATTTGCTCTATAGGCTGCCAAAAACAACTACAGAGCCTCTGAAACAACATCAATTCTATTAATGTTCACTTGCATCTATTAATATTTACTAGTATCTGTTATTTTACAGCAACAATTGAAATGGCAACTATCATGCAAAAGCAGAAACAATACAACCCAGAAACCCATACAAGTGTTATAGCATGGTGTACATGCATTTCAAAATGAAAGAAGGAAAAAGAGGATACAGGTGTGACTTAACTTACCTTAAATAAGCATGTCAATAAATACCATGATTGAGTTGACCATGAAAAGCGTGGAGAAGCTGAAGATGCCTCATGAATTCACCAATGCTGGAAGTCTATGTAAAATCTTCTGCACTGCAAAGCAATTTGAGTGGTTATATAACTATATTACATTGGATCTATTAACTCAAAAAAAAAGTCCCAGTGAATTACTTAACGTATCTCTGAATCGTATGCATTCACCGTCTCCTGATAGGTTAAGGTGAAGGAATGCTCTCAATGAAAACCATAACTATAATGTACTACCCAAATTAATTAACAGGATAAGAAGAAATTATGTGCTAGCTAAAAAATAATTAGTCGATTAATAATTTTATCTGTTTACCTTTTCAGCATTTGATGTATACTACTGCTGAACTTCATCAAGCAAAACAAGCTAGCTATCTAGCTTAAGTTTCTGCCAAGAAGCTACTAAACTGTAAATAAGGTGTACTATGTCTGTACTATGTTTGAAACTCAACATGTCTGTACATTGCTAATCAATTATATCGTTCTTTCTCTACATACACTTCATAAAGATATACACTATTATCAGTGAAAATGAATGATTCATTTTTGTTTTCACAACGTGTCGTTAAAGATTTCATGATATTCCCAGAGACATTTAGCAACTAAGATAGATTTATACCCATAATAGTTAATACCTTGTATATTACATTCTTCAAAGCAATCACTAATCAGTTGTATGTATGTATTATATAGTGTTTGATAAAAAATAATAATTTTGTTAACCCTTTCTTTGGACAAGTAGAAGCAAGTAATAGTAATAAAACAGATGAGATTAGCACTAACAATGCCAAATAATCAAATTGTTGCACAGTAGTATTAGTAAGTCAAGAGAATCAATATTTTTACTATGACCAAATATATATTTATAAAAATAGTCATATATCATCTTTTTATTCTATCTTATTCATAAGTAAATTAAGTAATATAATAAAATGCCAAAGATTATAGAGGTTTCCTTTCTAAGACTTTTTGTAAACCATATTGTAAACGAGGATATATTATGAAGTTTAAGATAAAATAGTCCTTATGAAGTTTATGTATTATGAAGTTTAAGACTTTATGTATTATGAAGTTATTTGTATGGTGATAACTGCACAGTAGTGGCAGACAGTAGTGGTTATGTAACGTGAAAGGTTTGTGGGTAGGCTGTGGTTATGGAAGTGATTAGTGTGTCCAGGTGAGGATTATATGAATTGCATTGGCAAGCAATGATGGGTGGTTGTTGAATTGTGGTGAACAGTCAGTTAATTTATTATTATTATTATTATTATTAAAACTCGGTTAACTTAATAATAATAATTATTATAAACTTTGTTAATTTTTATAAACTTTGTTAATTCATCGCCGTCGTTATTTATAAAACTTTGTAAGTTAATTATATTGTTATTATTTATAGTTAACTTATACTTAATATTATATTTTCTCAATTTCATAAGCAATCGGGTACTCTTCGTTTACGCAAACTGTACAGTGAATTAAACAATAAAGGGATGGTTGCACGATCAGTAATAAAACAATCAAGGGTAATAATCTGATAACATAGATGAATTTGAAACAATACTAATAAAATAATAATAATAAAAAGTACATGAATATGTAGTTATTTAATCATGAATTATAGTGTAGATCCACTTAGACATGAAAATAAATATACGATTGTTCAACTATGTACAAAACAGATGTGATATTTGAAGGACATTAAAAATCTAATGCTTACCTTGTAGCTTGCATCACCATATACTTGAATTTTCTCCTTGGTCTGCCATCGTTTGCATTCAAAATCCAAAGAACCATTTGATAGCATATGCCCAATGAAATGCAAAGTATCCAAGTATACATCTGTCCAACTCCCACACTGATAGTAGCATAAGTCCAATGAAAGACAAGTACCACCTATGTTGGTGATCAAGTTGGATATCAATATTCCAGTGTCCATAATTTGAATGGTAACAAGCTTAGAATCCCCATCATTTTGGCACCAATATGTAATTCCAATTGAGAATGAAATCACATCACCTTCTTCTATGAGATGAACTTGGTGGTGTGAATCTCCCCTTTTTTGCTCCTCTTACTCCAGTTCTGATTGTTGCTGAGATGACTGGAACGACTCCGAGAAGCCTGGTACTATTATTCTTATGATACCTCGGCATGTGCATATGTATAGAGCTAACACATCCATAAGCCTACACTTCAACTTCTTCTTACTTGTTTGAAAATAAAAATAAAACCAAGAAAAAGAAACTTGCCTTTGATATCATAGGCTAGAAGGCGCATTGGAGAACTATGGCAACTGCAATCCATTTGGCCGAATATTTCTCCTCACAGCGAACACACCTACACAATCGAACTCTTCATTCCTGGCATCATTAAAAATGAAGCCATTGGTAAGGATACATCTTAAGATGACAATCCAATAAAGAGAGCTTGATTATTAAGCCACATATTTACTATCTGATGTTCTTGAGGAAATAACCATACAGTTTAACAAATAGTTTTTAATTTTAAGTATAATACTGACATAATAGGCTAAGCATCTCATATGAAACAACTATACAATACTATTCTCTTGAACACAAACATTAAAGTTAACTATATACTTGCATTAATATTTGTAGAAACAACATGATGTCAAGAAAATTTAACCAATGAACTAGCCTCGTCGATATTACGCTGAAAAAAGGGAAAATATTACAACAAGGAAATATAGCGACCTATTTGGCTTTGGATAATTAACAATTGTAAACTAAGTGGAGTGTAGAGCTGTTGCAGCTTGAGTAGTAGTGTGCATACCTATACAGTTTAAACAGAAGTAGCAGCATATAGAACTAATATATCTCAAGCAGCAACAGCGCGTAAAGCTGCTACAGCTTGGAGTACGAACCAGATGTAGCTTAAACATAGACCAACCACTGCTTAGACAATGAAGTTGTTGCAGCTTGAAGCACGGATCTGCTGTAACAAAGATAATGTAGATGTAGCTCAGTGAAAAAAGCATTGTGATGGATTTGCGGAGCTACTATAGATTGGGCGTTAAAACTAAATCTCGGTAACATTGATCCTACCCGACATCCTAACTACAGGAGTATAAAACCAAGGATTTTCAATTGCACATTATAAATCTATTAGTGCACACTTTTTACGTAAGATTGAGGGAATTACAGGTTTATATCAACTATTTACAACTTTTGCATCTGTGAACTCATTTGAAATTATATTTTCTAGTACCTTGGTAATCACCAATGTAAGTTGGGTATTGATGCTTGTCTCTCACATCTAATTATACATAACTTTTTTCATGTAGTGAAATAATATTTTCTTTATTAGCCACAAGAAAAATAATCACCGATGAAAACAATGAGAAACTTAAAAATTATAATCTTGTTCCAAAATAAAATAAGTAGAAGCAGACCATATTACTCAAAAAGTAAAGCTCAAACTCAAAAAAAAAAAATCTGGCCAAATATTTAAAAAGCTATAACAAAGAGAATATAGTTACTCTCATGTAGACATGATAAAAAATAGAAAACAGAACTGAAATCTTGAAATATCGTAAAGATTTAAGAGCTAAAAATGAAAAACTTCACTGGTTGATGATGATTTCCCAAAACAAGAGAAATTGCCTTGAAGAAGCAAAATAAGAATTATAGAAATGCAATAAACTTTGACTCCTACATCAATTGTCAGAAAATAAACATCGCATATGAATAATTTAAATAAGACAAATCGAAATTTCAATTTATACAACATGTACAGGCTAATTCACTAATTCAACATCAACATCATTTATAAGTCATTCCTAGCCGCTGATGTGTATTTACATACAACCCCAACCAAAATATATTTTCAGTACAAAAAAAATAACAATAAGTAGAAATACAAGAAGATTCAATAATTTATTCCTAGCGATATAATAAAAGGAGAATAGTATTGTTTATAAGTGTTTAATCCCACATGATCCACATAGTTTATGTTGATGAAACGGAGCTTACAATTACTATTAGAGGCTCAGATGCAGCTAGGCCATCTCCTCCATCTACTTCATATATAGCTCTAACACCGCGGCTATCACAATACGCAAGCACACCTTTCTCCAACATTCACAAGCTCCGAGGACAAAAACAAAATCCACAAAGACAACTTCATGGATTATTCTTAAAATTTGTCATTTAATAGAAATTCACCAAAAAATTATATGTTATTACCTGCTGGGAGAATGCATATGCTAAAGCCCATTCTCATCTTGTGGTAGCTTCAAATTTCTTATGGATTCAAAGTTTTTGTGTGTCATTACTTAAAGAAATGTCATCCCAATCTTCGAGCATGCTAGCTACAATCTTTCTGGTGTCGGTGCGTATTATATCTGCTTCAACTGTGGGCCTTGCTCCCCTACCATCAGACCCTTTGATGAAACCTCGTCATTCATGTTTTAAATGTCCCTTAAATGGCGAAATAGATATGTATTATAAGTTTAAGTTCTCTTAGAAGAACAATAGAGAAATACTTCTTTAAAAGTTAAAAAGGCAGTTAGGTCCTGATGTTTGAATGTTTGTGATAATCCCCCTACTGATGTTCAGATTCTCAAAGTGCAGGAGTTTACTTGCAGCCCATTCGAACTATAAGTTGAGAAACGCTAACTTGGCTTTTAAGACATGCAAAGTTCAGCAATATCCATTCACTGTTAACCAAATGATCTCAACATTGGATTAGGAACAGTATGCTTCAGAAATAATCAGGTATATAACATAAAGGAAATTACTTACTGAAAGTAACTAAATAAAATTATTAGTTACCTTTACGTGATGAGAATTTAGGTTACCTTTGTGCCATCACAGCATGAACCGGAGTCCCACACGTAGGGTGAAGCAACACATCCAGCCCAGTAAAGGAGCTTAACCAAAGTCCAGAATCTTCAGATTACCTATGATATTGATAAGGCAAGAGCTAAATAGTATAAAATTTAGGAATCTTCCCAATTTTTATGCTATTCAACTATGCCTCATCAATATCATTTAGACCTTATACGATAGTGACAACATCTATATCATCCTGTTGACTGCTCTGGCTGAACCCAAACTGTATAAATTACACATGTATAAATGTCATGCTCATTAAACTGAAAAGAATTTTCAAGATGACCATAATGACCAAGATTTAGAAATAAACTAAAACAGATTGCCACATCTTCAATAGTAGACATATTGCCATCCAGTTGCTGCTACAACCGCCTCAAAGCCACTATTTTCTTAGTCATGGGTGGTTGCAAAACTTGAAACTATGAACCTTCAAGCAATTTAACCATAAATAAACGTTTGCTTCTCCCGTTCATTATTACTACCAAAAAGGAACCCAAAAAAAGTATAAGTGCAAGAATAAATTTTCTACTCTTTATCTGATTAATCAAATAAACAGATCTTTTTCGAAATAGTTTGCTATCAAGTCTTAATGTTCATAGAATTTTCTCTTTATCTTTTAATGACCTCAACAATTTGAAATGACTAGTTGTGCTCTATTTGTGTTTGTGCATTAATGAGGAGAAGTTGAGTTCGCATGAACAAACTCATACAGAAGGAGTTGTGTTAGCATTTGTTGTCATTAGTGTATTGTTTATACGTGCATTTACATATGCTAATGAACCCTTAAACACAATTAATGTACCAATTAGTTCAAAAATTTGCATAGACAAAAAAATTCATGATGTATATTTGCATATTCATTATAACCATTCATTTCCACCTATGCTACATCTATCAACACCTCAATGCTATACAGGTATTTGAAAATTAAAATTACAACCAAGAAAATAAGCAAATAAATTACCCAAAATAATATTCTTCGGTAAAACAATAATTTACCACTGAATTATGATTCAATAATTGAATTATGTACTGGTGGCCTTGTCTCCACATGAAGAGGTACCAAAGGCTTCAGTTTAAACTTTGGAAAACAATGCCCTAAGTGTACTGCTATGTTGAAGGGCTGAATCGTTACGCATTTTCCAATTTATAAAATTAACATTGCATTCAACCTCCTAGAGCAAAATAGAAAGCTAGCATATGTCAATATGTCTTAACTATATTCAAGGAAATATCAGTGCCGTTGATACTCGAATTTTGTGTATAATGTGATAAACTATGCATGTAGACAAAACACAAATACCCCAAAAAAACATAAGCTTTGAATGCTAAATGAATGCTAAAAGTGGAAATATATCAAAGTATTGCCACAAAAACAAAGCAAAAGAAATATTGAACTAAGCATAAAGTTATAAATTTTAGCATTGAACAGAGAGTGCTTAAAGTCATAGTGCAAACCAACTCTGCAAACTTATTCCAACCTAATTCCAAGAAGCTTGAATATCAATGATTGTTAGGCAAACACTAAACTTAATATTAAGTTGAATATCATAAGAACGAAGGGATACAAAATAAACTATAATTCAAAAAAGGTGGAACAAAAAAGTAGCCAGTGTACATTTTCTCTTCATTTAATTAAGCGCATTGGAAAAAGCATGTGAATTAACCAGATAAAAAAATGATAATTAAGCAGCCAGTGAACAAGGCAATATATGATGGTGAATGCAATTAACCTATGGTTATTGATATTCTATGGAAGAAAAAAAGTTGAGCATGTCTTATACATCATTCTTGTGATGTGAACTTAACAGATCATGAATATTAGAACAAAGAAAAAACATGCTGAGTCAATTTTTAAAATTATAACCACTTGAGTGGAATAAAGAATTGTTTGCCTAGGTTTATAAAACAATAGCCTCTTCTTCTTATATTAACTCATTATTTCTTTCTTTAATGCATAAATCAATCATAAAAGGCCATACCAATTTAAATCTAAGAAGAAGCAATAAGGTTTCAAGTCATGAATGCCGTCAAAAGTAAAAGACACACACACAGAAGCAATTCATTCTACGAGTTATATTGTTTATTAAATTGAAAAAATAAATGCTTAGATGGTTGTATCTAACTTAGATTAGGGCTTATTTAAAAATGTAATGATAAATAGCATGAAGCAGACATATTGTGCTAATGATCTTGTCATGTAGTTTCAGAGAAAGGGTTGACATGATTTAATAATTGGATATTGTCTGCACATTGGCATTGGGAGAGGCATTTGATCTATCAGACCTGCACTTCTCATTTCCAGAAACAATATGTTCAATCACTGGAGAATCCACCTGTGTTATTGGTGGTTTTACAGCAGATGATGAAGGTGTTGGCAGAATAAATTCCTCACTATGAATTGGCAACTCACCTGAAGTAAAAATAACCTAAGTAAAACAATTGAATTATGTCTTAGATCGAAGTTAATTATGTCTTAGATCTCAGTGAACAACTCACAGCCACTTCATCCCATTGCACGTCCAAGCCACCATCTCTTCACACTACAACAACTCCACATACCCATTGCTTGATACACATTGTTGCTGCTTAAACACATTCCACCTTACCATCAACTTCACGACAGTTTCATCTCTGCCTCAAACATCCTCCGCATCCCCTCATTTCTACCTCCAAAGAACATCACTGCTCCACCAGTTCTGCCACCACCATTCACAGTGATACAGCAGCATCTCACTCCATACTTGCCAAGAACTTCCACAAGCAACCACAAACATGCATCCCCGACCACACTACAACCCAAACTGCACTGCTTCAACTTAGTTCGCTGCAACCTCAAGCTCTACCCGAAGTCGAAACACGCTCCACGTCACCATGACTTCGCAACCACTAGAATAACTACCTACAGTATTCGACCGAAATTCCAACCCATTCGAACACCTCACCGCAACCAGCAACACCCAAAGATCGAACCGATTCCAATAAAAAAAGAAGGGGGAAAGATTTTGATTTGTGAATTTCAACTTGATTTAGCATTCTCAGAATTGTTGTAGTTCGGTTTCATTGATTGGTAATTGGCAACCACTAGGTACTGTTCGCCGGCGACAGAGAATCGAAATCGACTTAGAGAATGAAGGAAGCTGAGATTTCAAGTGTCATGCAAATTGAAATCAAAATCGATAGCAAGGGAAATGAGAATTGGGAGAGAGGGAAATGAATGTTGTATTGAGAGACGGGGGAAAATGGACTTTTTTCAAGGAGGCGGCAAACCAAATTGACGAAGAGGGAAACTAATGTTTTTGTCAGCGTTCGCCGCTAAAAATAATACCCCCCAAAATATCATTTACAGCATTCAATAGTTTAACGCTGACGTTGAATGTTGTCAATACTTGATTTTGTTGTAGTGAACGTGGCCAAGATTTTAAAGCCCATATACCACTTAATCAATTTTTAAAAGAATTCAACCGATTAAAACTCCAATTTGCAATTAGCTAACAACATTAATCGTTTAATGATGATTATAAATTGGTGCAATATCCCGGGTTGTTACAGACTCCCCTCTTTATAAAAATTGTCCCTGCAATTTTCATAATTAAAGTCGTCAAAAACAATTATTTTTCTAACCAAAACTGGTTAAGCTAGAAAAATAAAGGTCAAGAACACAAACCCCAAAGAAATCTTTTAATTTCATAAAAGAAATTCACAAATTCTCAACAAAATTTAATTTTCAAGTAGATAATTAGAAAACAACAAAACTGAATAAATGCAATTATGAGCAATATTTAATTATCAATTGGATAACTAGAATACAGAAATCACAAAACAGCAATATATAATTATCGATACGATAATTAGTAAACAGCAAAATCTAATTATCAACAAAGATAATTAGAAAACACAAATCAAAAATCGCAAAACCACAAATATCTAATTACCAAAAACGATAATCAGAAATCACAAATCAACAAATATTTAATTATCAAAAACGATAATCAGAAATCTCGAATCAACAAATATCCAATTATCAAAAGCGATAATCAAAAATCTCAAATCAAAAAATATCCAATTATCAAAAACGATAATCATTAATCTCAAATCAACAAATATCCAACTATCAAAAACGATAATCAGAAATCTCAAATCAACAAATATCTAATTATCAAAACGATAATCAGAAATCTCAAAGCAACAAATATGTAATTATCAAAACGATAATCAGAAATCTCAGATCAACAAATATCAAATTATCAAAACGATAATCATAAATCTCAAATCAACAAATATCTAATTATAAAAAACGATAATCAGAAACAACAAATATCCAATTATGAAAAACGATAATCAGAAACAACAAATATCCAATTATGAAAAACGATAATCAGAAACAACAAATATCCAATTATCAAAAATGATAATCAGAAACAACAAATATCTAGTTATCAACAAAGATAATTAGAACTCATAACAACAAAAATCTAATTATCAAAAATAATAATCAGAAATCTAAAATCATCAAACATCTAATTATCAAAAATGATAATCAGAAATCTCAAATCAACAAATATCTAATTATCAAAAATGATGATCAGAAACAACAAATATTCAATTATCAAAAACGATAATCAGAAACAACAAATATCTAATTATCAAACAAAGATAATTAGAACTGAAAGCAACAAATATCTAATTACTAACAAAGATAATTAGAACTCAAATCAGCAACTATCTAATTACCAACAAAGATAATTATAACTCAAATCATCAAATATCTAATTATCAACAAAGATAACTAGAACTCAAATCAGCAAATATCTAATTATCAACAAAGATAACTAGAACTGAAATCAGCAAATATCTAATTATCAACAAAGATAACTAGAACTCAAATCAGCTAATATCTAATTATCAACAAAGATAATTAGAACTCAAATCCGCAAATAACTAATTATCAATAAAGATAATTAGAACTCAAATCAGCAAATATCTAATTACCTACAAAGATAATTAGAACTCAAATCAGCAAATATCTAATTATCAACTAAGATAATTAGAACTCAAATCAGCAAATATCTAATTACCTACAGATAATTAGAAACAACAAATATCTAGAAATCAATTTAGATACTCTAGAAAATCAACATAAAAGGATGGATCGATCCAATCAGATGGCGAGCTTTTAGCTACGCCGCACGTGCATCTCAGATGGCCTAAGCCTACCAAGTGCTATAAATTTTGGCGCCCATCAGATGACCCGAAGGTCCGCAGAGTGACCCGAAGGTATAGTACTGGCATTTGACCCAAAGGTCCGTATAGTGGCCCGAAAGCCCAACAAATGACCCGAAGGTCCAGTAGAGTGGTCCGAAAGCCCAACAAATGACCCGAAGGTCCATCAGATGATCCGAAGGTCCAACATATGACCCGAAGGTCCATAAGAGTGGCTTGAAAGCCAAATAAAATCATCAGAATCATCATACAACAAATATTTCAATTAAATAGTCCGGAATTAACCAAAATAGCAAACTCACATGTCCCATACCACGAGTTTTACTAAATTATTTAATTCTCTTCATCGTTTCCTTGAAAGTGCAAAATTGTGTATTTTAAATAATTAAAATTCTACGTTCCCAAACGGACAAGTCCGGAATTAAGCAGATCAGTAAAAGTGAGGGTTCATAGTCCTCAATTTTGCTGAAGCGTTTAAATCGCTTCCTTATTCTTTTGAAAGTGCAATGTAACAACCCTAGGATTTTTGTAACAATAAATTGTTGTCAAATGACGATTTAATTTGGTTGCTAATTGCTACTGGCATTTAATCAGTTGAAAATTCTTTTGAATATTGGTCTAACGGTTATGCGGGCTTTAAAGTTGAATTTGAAGCGCACGCTTTCATTCGTTTGTTCTGAGGCCGAGATATTTATCATTGCCATTCCCTTTCTTATAGAAATTCAACCTGTTTCCCCCTCTCCTTTCATTTTCTAACCCTAAAATAAAACAAGCAAAAGAATAAAAATGGTGGCGGCTCCATTCGTTTTTTTACATTCCATCAAAATTAGGGCTTGGAGAAATTGGGGCTGCTGACTTCAACTGCTCGGTCAATCGATGAACTCGTGCTCGGCTCCTTCAAATTGCGTCGAAATCAAGGTGAGTGATCTTTACGTCACTCACATCTAATTCGACATAGTATTAAGCTTTGCGTTCGATTATGTTTCGTAGACTGATGATCTCTCTAACTTTGCCAATTTGGTATAATCTGATGCTTGATATTCACGGACTTGATTTTTATCTTGGTTCGATTTCTTGGTTTCCACGGCCCTGTTTATGATGTGACGATTTTTGTTAATAACTTGTTTCAATCTACGATTTTATGTATATTTGCTTATTGTATCACTTGAGTCTACATTTGTATTGTTTCTGGCTTCAAGTATAGATGCCTGGACTTCCATATGTGTACCCAGTATCACTGGCTGTAGTGGTTTTGTTGTTTCATAAAAGTTGAAGAGTTTCCTTCCTGCTACACACGTGAATAAGCACTTTGCATTATTGAAATGCTTTACTTCCTAGCTGCATGCTTGGGTAATTGTTTTTGCAAACATTGAAATGTTCAAGTTGTCATTATACTTGTTAGAATTCATGTTTTCATCATATATTTCTGTCCAGCATTGAAATGTTCATTTTTGACTTGGTTGAGCTTGTATTTGTTGTCACTCTGATCTGGTTTGCACTTATGAAGTACTCGCTGACCTGAATTGTTGCATTAGTTATCCACCTGACTTTGGTTTTGTTTATTGGTCTAGTTTCATTTGGACTTTGTTGTTTCACTAACTCACCTGTAGTTGAGTTGAGATGTACTACGGCCTTTGGTCGTGAGTATGATAGTTGCACTATCCAGTTTATAGTGCATACATGTTTTATCTTTGTTCATATCACTCCTTTGGTTTGTGATTTCATTGTGGCCTCAACTCTGCATACGTTCACTGATGTTGTCACTGCACTCTTGTACATCATGTAGTTCATTTGTGTTGGGCATTATGGTGGACTGAGCTGCATCTGTAGTGTGGTTTCATCGAGTTTGATCATCCATTACAACCGTCTTAACCATTTTCCTATACTTGTGCATTTTTAAATTTCACCTGTGTTGAATCCAGTTTCACAACTCGGATTTTGACCTTATGCTGATGTCGAGATTTTAATTATATTGACCTGAGTTGAATCCGATAATTCGGGTTTGACCTTGTGTTAGTTTGTGAATTTTCATTGTGTACATAGGTGCACATTGTCCATGTCTGTCTGCTTTGACCATTGAGGTTGTGGCATTGATATTTGAATCTTCATTTATTTTAGTTCGTTGATCTTTTGTGTACATCATCACTGTAGTGGCAAGGCAGTGCACGCAAGCATGTACTGCAGCCACACGGTATGGCTTTTATTGATATTCTATTTTATTTTGATTTATTGATCTTTTGCGTATTCCATATGCCGTAGGGGCGAGGCAGTACACGCGTGCGTGTACTGCAGCCCTACCCGAATTGACGTTTTAATTGATATTTTAATTGTTCGAATTGTTTCATGTGTCTAATTCAATATTTTGAATCATATTTTGATTTGGTTTAATTTAATGATTTTGTTGATATATGATTATTTTTTTGATAATTAGATTATGAGTTTCTTATTAATTATTTAATAATTAGATCTTGTTGTTAATTGCCGTTTAGGCAATTCTATTGTATTCTAAATTATCTTCGTTGATAACCTTTTTATTTATCTTCGTTGATAATTTGAATTTGTTGCTTTGTCGTTTAACACTGTTAAGTGTTATATTTACCGTTATCCGATTCCTTATTAAAGAATCGGATAGACGAGATTTATCTTGACTGTCGTCTAATTGTTATTTAACTATTATTGCTTTCGTGCATTAATAGCTGAGTTTGAATTAGACTGACCCGTGTATTATTTTCTTTCGAATTTAATACTCGGGTTAGACCGAGTATTTACAGGTTGTTGATATATTACTTTGGGTTGCTGATTTAGCTATGAAGTCTTTTCATACCTTTTGTAGTAGTCGTTGTCATAGTATAGGAAGTTATGTATTCATGTATATTATATACGATAATGTACTTGTACATGTAACTTCTAGAGTCGACAATTGTAGTTGTATCATATGTACTGTATCACATGTATTGTAACTGACATCAGTTATATATATATATATATATATATATATATATACTTTTGTTATCTGTGTTCCGCATTTAGTTATCTATTTTATTATTATATAAATTGTCCTAAACTATTATGAAACATCGTAGTTCGTTTTATACTAGAATTGGGTATGTCGATGGGAGTAAATAAATAAGAGATGAAAAAAAGTATACCACTCCTATCGAGATAACCAATACTAGTGTAAGGCCTAACTACGGATGGCCGCTCCTATCCAGCCTTATTCTTCGCGATAACAGACTGTATTTCTTCTAATACTCTTTGTTATTGTGAGCATAGAGGTGGGGCGTCAAAGTTGGTATCAAAGCTTGAGGTTTTATGGACATAATATAAAACATAACTTAGATGGAACATGTGTTACAACTATTCATCGATGTTTTATTGTGCTTCGAGTCAAAACTGAAGTTTTGAAATTATGATCAAATTTTTAAATATCTTTATTTAAAAATAAAAGTAAAATTATGTTTTGTTGATTGATTAATTTGTGTTCTATTTATCAAAGTGCGCAGTGGAAACAGTGAGACTGTCTTCGCTGAGTACAGCTGATAACCTTTTTGATTTAAAAAAAATCGAAATGTGAAATTGAAATAAATTTCATTTGTTGTTCACATAGCTGTGTTTAATTTGTTTTCTTCGAAAATTTCGAATCTGATTTGAGGATCCGAAGCGATTGCAGTTATGTGATTTTGCTGAGATTTTTGCTGTTTTGAATTATCTTCGTTGAAGATATATTTGAATGATTTCTTTGTTCATTATGTGTTATACGTGCAAATTTAAGTTGCACGTTATTGCATTAATTTTACGTTGAACCGGTGTTTGGTTCCAAACGTATTTTGTTGCCGTTATTTTTATAATGGGATTTTTGCACTGGTGCTAAGTTTTTGAAGCACGGTGTTTTGTTGACATTTTTAATGAATGAAAATTCACTGGTATTATACTTTGATGCAAATTTTTTTAATAAGATTTTGACATATAAAAATTAGTGTCGCTTTTACTTCAGTAACCGTCAAGTTTTAAAGTGCATTTTCAAGCGGTTATTCCGCAATGCTGATTTTGTTGTCCGTTTTTACGGTATTTTGAGAAGTGCAATTTCCTTGTCGAAGTTGCTACTGATGCTGCTGTTTTAATTACGTGTTTTAAAAAATTGTTTCAAGATTAAAAAAATTTCAATTTTTTTTTTACAATTTACGCTTTCAAAAGAATGAGGAAACGATTTAAACGTTTCAGTAAAATCGAGGACTATGACCCTTTTCTTTTACTGATTCGCTTAATTCCAAACTTGTTCGTTTGAGAATGTAAATTATTACTTTTATAAAATAAATGAAATTGTTTTTAGAAGTTTTGTAGTTTCCGCTTTCAAAAGAATGAGGAAGCGATTTAAACGTTTCGGCAAAATCGAGGACTATGACCCCTTTCTTTTACTGATTCGCTTAATTCCGGACTTGTCCATTTGAGAATGTGAAATGTTATTTTTGAAATACACAATTTTGCACTTTGAAGGAAACGATGAAGAGAATCAAACGATTTAGTAAAACTCGTGGTATGGGACATGTGCATTTGCTATTTCGGTTAATTCCGGACTCGTTAATTGAAATATTTGATGATTTTCGTGTGCTTTCGAGCCAATATGTTGGACCTTCGGGTCAATACCAGTACTGGACCTTCGGGTCATTTGTTGGACCTCCGGGTCATTTGTTGTGCGCCAAAATTATGTTAGTAGTACTTGGTAGGCTTCGGCCATTTGTTGATGCACGTGCGGCGTAGCTTAAAAACTCGCCATCTGATGGGATCGATCCAACCTTTTATGTTGATTTTCTAGTTATCTTAGTTGATTCTAGATATTTGTTATTTCCAATTATCTGCAATTGGATATTTGTTGATATGAGTTCTAATTATCTTTGTTGATAATTAGATATTTGTTGATTCTGATTATCGTTTTTGATAATTAGATATTTGTTGATTCTGATTATCGTTTGTGATAATTAAATATTTTTGGATTTGAGATTTGATTACTGTTTGTGATAATTAAATATTTGTTGATTTGAGATTTGATTATCGTTTGTGATAATTAAATATTTGTTTGATTATCGTTTGTGATAATTAAATATTTGTTGATTTTAGATTTGATTATCGTTTGTGATAATTAAGTATTTGTTGATTTGAAATTTCTGATTATCATTTTTGATAATGGGATATTTGTTGTTTTCTATCTATCTCTGTCGGTGGTCAGAGTTTGCTGATTATGGATTTCGCGTTTTTCTGATTTTCTGGTTGATAACTAAATGTTTGCGGTTTTGCGATTTGTGACTTGTTGTTTTCTAATTATCTTTGTTGATAATTAGATTTTGTTGTTTTCTAATTGTTGCATCGATAATTAGATATTACTGTTTTTTGATTTATGTATTCTAATTATCTAATTGATAATTAAATATTCCTGATAATCGTATTTATTCAGTTTTGCTGTTTTCTGAATTATCTGTTGATAATTAGATTTTGTTGAGAATTTGTGAATTTCTTTTATGAAATTAAAAGATTTCTTTGGCGTTTGTGTTCTTGACCTTTATTTTTCTAGCTTAACCAGTTTATGTTAGAAAAATAATTGTTATTGACACCTTTATTTATGAAAATTGCATGGACGCAATTTTTATAAGGAGAGGAGGGGAGTCTGTAACAACCTTGGGATTTTTGTAACAATAAATTATTGTCAAATGACGATTTAATTTGGTTTCTAATTGCTATTGGCATTTAATCAGTTGAAAATTCTTTTGAATATTGGTCTAACGGTTATGTGGGCTTTAAAGTTGAATTTGTAGCCCACGCTTTCATTCGTTTGTTCTGAGGCCAAGACATTTATCATTGACGTTCCCTTTCTTATAGAAATTCGACCCGTTTCGCCCTTTCCTTTCATTTTCTAACCATAAACTAAAACAAGCAAAAGAATAAAAATGGTGGCGGCTCTGTTCTTTTTTTTTCGTTCGATCAAAATTAGGGCTTGGAGAAATTGGGGCTGCCGACTTCAACTGCTCGGTCAATCGGTGATCTCGTGCTCGGCTCCTTCAAATTGCGTCGAAATCAAGGTGAGTGGTCTTAACGTCACTCACATCTAATTCGACATAGCATTAAGCTTTGCGTTCGATTATGTTTCGTAGATTGATGATCCCTCTAACTTTGCCAATTTGGTATAATCTGATGCTTGATATTCACGGACTTGATTTTTATCTTGGTTCGTTTCCTTGGTTTCCACGGCCCTGTTTATGCTATGACGATTGTTGTTACTAACTTGTTTCAATCTACTATTTTTGTAAATGAAAAATTCGAATTTCAAAAATTTGTGTTCGACTGAGAGTTTTCGTCTCGGCCTGTCGAGTATATTTTGATGCTGATGATTTATCTTGGCCATTTGATTTTGTTAAAATGCTTTGGCGATGTTTTCTTGGTCATCATGGTTTTGTGAATTTGCTGTTTTTTTTAGTTGACTTCGGCCACTATGATTTTTGTTGACATATGAACTTGCTCGATTCTTTGTTTTAAACTATTGTGACTCTTTCACTGTTTTTCGACCTGATGCTCAATCACTGTCATTCTTGGAGTTCAGTTGTTTGCACTGGATTCCACTTGTATACAGTTGCATTTCATGGTGGCCGTGTTGCTTTATTGATCCCATCGACCATTATATCTTTGACCTACAGTTTGAATATCACGGCGGCATTCTGTATGCATATTTGCTTCTTGTATCACTTGAGTCTGCATTTGTATTGTTTCTGGCTTCAAGTATAGATGTCTGGACTTTCATATGTGTACTCAGTATCACTGGTTGTGGTGGTTTTGTTGTTTCATAAAAGTTGAAGAGTTTCCTTCCTGCTACACATGTGAATAAGCACTTTGCATTATTGAAATGCTTTACTTCCTAGCAGCATGCTTGGGTAATTGTTTTTGCAAACATTGAAATGTTCAAGTTGTCATTATACTTGTTAGAATTCACGTTTTCATCAGATAGTTCTGTCCAGCATTGAAATGTTCATTTTTGACTTGGTTGAGTTTGTATTTGTTGTCACTCTGATCTGGTCTACGTTTATGAAGTACTCACTGACCTGAATTGTTGCATTAGTCATCCACCTCACTTTGGTTTTGTTTACTGGTCTAGTTTCATTTGGACATTGTTGTTTCACTAACTCACCTGTAGTTGAGTTGAGATGTACTACGGCCTTTGGTCATGAGTATGATAGTTGCACTATCCAGTTTATAGTTCATACATGTTTTATCTTTGTTCATATCACTCCTTTGGTTTGTGATTTCATTCTGGCCTCGACTCTGCATACGTTCACTGATGTTGTCACTGCACTCTTGTACATCATGTAGTTCATTTGTATTGGCCATTGTGGTGGACTGAGCTGCATCTGCAGTGTGGTTTCATCGAGTTTGATCATTCATTACAGCTGTCTTGACCATTTTCCTATACTTATGCATTTTTAAATTGCACCTGTGTTGAATCCAGTTTCACAACTCGGGTTTTGACCTTGTGCTGATGTCGAGATTTTTATTATGTTGCACCTGAGTTGAATCCGGTAATTAGGGTTTGACCTTGTGTTCGTTTGTGAATTTTCATTGTGTTCATAGGTGCACATTGTCCACGTCTGTCTACTTTGACCATTGAGGCTGTGGCATTAATATTTGAATCTTCATTGATTTTGGTTCGTTGATCTTTTGTGTACATCATCACTGTAGTGGCAAGGCAGTGCACGCAAGCGTGTACTGCAGCCACACGGTATGGCTTTTATTGATATTCTATTTTGATTTGATGAATTGATCTTTTGTGTATTCCATATGCCGTAGTGGGGAGGCAGTACACGCGTGCGTGTACTGCAACCCTACCCGAATTGACGTTTTAATTAATATTTCAATTGTTTGAATTGTTTCGTGTGTCTAATTCAATATTTTGAATCATATTTTGATTTGGTTTAATTTAATGATTTTGTTGATATCTAATTATCTTTTTTATAATTAGATTATGAGTTTCTAAATAATTATTTAATAATTAAATCTTGTTGTTAATTGTCGTTTAGGCAATTCTGTTGTTTTCTAAATTATCTTCATTGATAACCTTTTTATTTATCTTCGTTGATAATTTGAATTTGTTGGTTTGTTGTTTAACACTGTTAAGTGTTATATTTACTGTTATTCGATTCCTTATTAAAGAATCGGATAGACGAGATTTATCTTGACTATCGTCTAATTGTTATTTAACTATTATTGCTTCCGTGCATTAATAACTGAGTTTGAATTAGACTGACCTGTGTATTATTTTCTTTTGAATTTAATACTTGGGTCAGACCGAGTATTTACAGGTTGTTGATATCTTACTTTGGGTTGCTGATTGAGCTATGAAGTCTTTTCATACCTTTTGGAGTAGTCGTTGTCATAGTATAGGAAGATATGTATTCATGTATATTATACACGATAACGTACTTGTATATGTAACTTCCAGAGTCGACAATTGTAGTTGTATCATATGTATTGTATCACATGTATTGTTATTAACGTCAGTTATATATATATATATATATATATATATATATATATATATATATATATATATATATATATATGAGACTTTTGTTATCTGTGTTCCGCATTTAGTTATCTGTGTTATTATTATATAAATTGTCCAAAACTATTATGAACCATCGTAGTTCATTTTATACTGGAATTGGGTATGTCGATGGGAGTAAATAAATAAGAGATGAAATAAAAGTATACCACTCCTATCGAGATAACCAATACTAGTGTAAGGCCTAACTACGGACGGCCGCTCCTATCCAGCCTTATTCTTCATGATAACAGACAGTATTTCTTTTAATATTCTTTGTTATTGTGAGCGTAGAGGTGGGGCGTCAGACGCAAACTGTAGAAATTTTGGAAAACAATTTTTTTTAAAACGATTTGAAATCCCGTGCTCAAAACAGCAACATTTGTAGCAATTTCGATAAAGAAATTACACTTCTCAAAATACCATAAAAACGGACATCAAAATCAGCATTGCGGGATAAACGCTTGAAAATCCACTTTAAATTTGACGGTTACTGAAGTCAAAACGAAAGTAATTTTTATACGTCAAAATCTCATTAAAATAATTCGCATCAAAATATAATACTAGAGAATTTTCATTCATTAAAAATGTCAACAAAACATCGTGCTTCAAAAATTTAGCACTGGTGTAAAAATCCCGTTATAAAAATAACGGCAATAAAATACGTTTAAAACCAAACAACGGTTAAACGTAAAATTAATGTGGTAACGTGCAACTTAAATTTTCACGTATGTTACAAAATGAACGAAGCAATCACTCGAAT
This sequence comes from Allium cepa, assembly GCA_030765085.1. NCBI lineage: Eukaryota > Viridiplantae > Streptophyta > Magnoliopsida > Asparagales > Amaryllidaceae > Allium > Allium cepa. The sequence continues at coordinate 36,026,335 of CM060929.1, forward strand.
ATATTTTCAATGAAGATAATTAAAAACAGAAAAAATCTCAACAAAATCACATAACTCCAATCGCTTCCTATCCTCAAATCGGATTTGAAATTTTCAAAGAAACGAAATAAACACATTTATGTTGTAACACAATGAAATTTATTTCATTTTCATATTTTGATTTTTAAATCAAAAGGGTTATCAGCTGTATTCAGCGAAAACAATCTCACTGTTTCCACTGCGTACTCAAATAAATAGACACAAATCAACCAATCCTCAAAACACAATTTCACTTTTATTTTTAGATAAAGATATTTAAAAATTTCATCAAAATTTCAAAACTTTACTTTTGACTCAAGGCACAATAAAAACATCGACAATTAGTTGTAACCCATGTTCCATCTAAGTTATGTTTTATATTATGTCCATAAACCCCTAGCTCCGATACCAACTGTGACACCCCACCTCTATGCTCACAATAGCATAGAGTATTAAAGGAAATACAGTCTGTTATTACGAAGAATAAGGCTGGATAGGAGTGGCCATCCGTAGTTAGGCCTTACACTAGAATTGGTTATCTCGATAGGAGTGGTATATATTTTTATTTTTCATCTCTTTGTTTATTTACTCCCATCGACATACCCAATTCCAGTATAAAACGAACTACGATGGTTCATAATAGTTTAGGACAACATATATAATAATAACAGATAATCTAAATGCAGAACACAAATAATATCAAATCTCATATATATAACTGAAGTCAGTTACAATACATGTGATACAATACATATGATACAACTACAACTGTCGACACTGGAAGTTGCATATACCACTACATTATCAAGTATAATATACATGAATACATAACATCCTATACTATAACAATGACTACTCCAGATGATAAAAAGAGACTTCATAGCTCTAGCAGCAACCCAAAGCAAGATATCGACAACCTGAAATAACTCGGTCTGACCCGAGTATTAAATTCAAAAGAAAATAATACACGGGTGAGTCTAATTCAAACTCAGTTACTAATGCACGGAAGCAATAATAATTAAATAACAAATAGACGACAGTCACAATAAATCTCACCTATCCAATCCTTTAATAAGGAAATCGAATAACGGTAATTGTAACACGTAACAGTGTTAAACAACAAATCCGTAATATCAAATTTTCACAAAGATAAGTGAAAGGATTATCAATGAAGATAATTTAGAAAACAACAGAATTGCCTAAACGGCAATTAACAACTAAATCTAATTATTAAATAAATAATTAGAAACTCATAATCTAATTATCAAATAGATAATTAGACAACAACAAAATGATCAAATCAACCAATTCAAAATACGATTTCAAAATATTGAATTGGACACACAAAACAATTCAAGCAATTGAAATATCACTTAAAAACATCAATTTTGGAAGGGTTGTTGTACACGCACGCGTGTACTGCCTCGCCACTACAGCATGAAATCTACAAAAGATCAATAAACAAAAAGCAAATGGCACCAACTCAAATCAAAATGAACCAGATGGAACTACAAAAGCATGAGTACAGCATCCACACAGTAACCACCAAGTGAACAAAGTGCACATGAATGCACAATGAAAGCTCACCAATGAGCACAAGATCAAACCCGGAATACCGGGTTCAACTCAAATGCACTAAAATAATGTTACCATTTTCAACCCAAGGTCAAATCCGAAATACCGGATTCAACTCAAGTGAATTTGAAAAACATATCCAATTGCATCAAGTGGTCAAGACAGCTACATACCTTCTCAAGTGAAAGGTCACACTGAAGACTGTACGTAAACCAAATAAATTACACAAGTGATGCACATATCCAAATCAATGATGAAGCAAGGCAATATGGACCAAACTTATATGCGAACCCAATTGTACACAAAGGAATGTACACTACGAACTGCACATGGACAAAATGAATCAGAGGTGCAACATGGAACTGCATAAGGACAAAATAAATCAGAGGTGTAACATGGAACTGCACATGGACAAAATGAATCAGAGGTGCAACATGGAACTGTACATGGACAAAATGAATCAAAGGTGCAACAATGAGATATATGAACCAACATAAGCAAGTGAATGCAAGGGTCGACCAAACAACGCAGTGCCATCCCAATGGACACAAATACTCAATGCAACTAAGGCCTTACAGGAATATTGGAACCACACCGCAACACGGTAGAATGCACAGGGGTGCAATAGGGATTATACACTGACAGTAGTGGCATCCAACCAATAGTGAATTCAGTGAATGGCACTACCTGAATGAACTAATATAAGCATGGCAACATGATTATCAAAGTAAACTATTGTACTCAAATCTACAAACTGGACAATGCAAACTACAACATGAATGATCAGTTTCAACCAAGAATGTAGCCAAATGTACAACTGCCTAGTCTTAAAGATAAATGTATGCATACACATATATGAAGACCACAAAGTCAGTGCACAACAACAATTGAACAGAACTGAAATGTCACCTGAGTATGCAGATGCAAAATGCAGCAGTGCAAAATCATCAATGAAATTCAAGTGTCAACTAGATGTCATGATGAACCAACTACACAACTACAAGCAAGTGAAGTATAACCAGTAACCAAAGTAACCAGAGGCAAATGGATAGAAGCACCAACAACTACACAAGGTACAAGCCGGAAAAAGATAGCTTGCATCAGGAATTACAAAGTGTATTGGTCAGTGAACAACGTTGAAGACATTATCAAGTCAGAGCAGATTCAAGCAACAATATGTACAGGTAAGAGGCAAGCAAGAAATTCACGAATTTGAACAAGCCATAAAATCACAGTCATTTAAAGGTAATCAGGTGGCCGAACAAAATTCAACCAATTTTAGGGGTTCGATTGTCGAAACCCCAATTCACCAAAGCACTAAAATTCAAAGCAGTGATATCCAAAAATCAAGCAACGGAATTCATGAATTAAACGAGATTGAATAACAGATGTGAGTGAGAAATCACTCACCTTTATTTCGAAGCAAATTGAAGGAGCCGAGCGCGAGATCATCGATCGACTGAGCAGTTGAAGTCGGTAGCCTCAATTTATTAGAAACCCTAGATTTTGTAAAGAGGAATGAACGCAAAAAGGGAGCCGCCATTTTTATTCTTTGTTTGGTTTTAGGGTTAACGATGAAAAGTGAAAGAGGAACCGGTTATTTGCTTGATAGTTATCACCGCCCTAAAACAAAAGAAACATGGCCAAGATTTTAAAGCCCATATAACACTTAACCAATTTTTAAAAGAATTAAACCGATTAAAATTCCAATTAGCAATTAACTAGCAACATTAATCGTTTAATGAAGATTATAAATTGGTGCAATATCCCGGGTTGTTACAATATATTAACCATGGGTCTGTATATAAAATTTTCCAACCTAAGTCAATGATAGGGATAATATATCATTTCAATCCGTAATTTATAAAGGAAAAATTCGGGTTCTATAATTTCAAATCCGCAATCCCAAGTAAATGCTAATGAATAAAAATCGTTTAGGCCTATCATTTTAGCCCATAATGATTTTTTCCTATTCTAAAGTCTGTTCGGGTATGTATCATTTCAACACATAGTGAGTCTATTATACAGGGAACTTACAGTGTGATAAACTGATATAAATAAACAGAATAACATCATATAACAGTAACAGATGATATGACAGGTGTATAACCAGGGTGAACATCATATGATCATATCATAGGTGCAACGTCCCAGAAGTTTTCGATCTCGAAAATTTCGGATAGTTATAAAAAGAAGAAAGAGATAGAAGAAGGAAACAAAAAACATAACACAAATTCTCACATTCGCAGCGGATCAATATATAATATTAAATAATAATAGTTTACAAAAGAATACTATATCTGCCGATTACATTTTAATACAACAGAGTTACACACATACTCAAAAACTAGACATATACAAATCAACATGTCTCTTAAAATCAAAAATATATTACAACAGAAACACTCCATATGTTCCTGCCATCCAGCTCGCCTCCTATGCTCCAGAACGTCCTTACCTAAAAATCTGTAATACTCGGTCTGAACCGAGCATTACATCAAAGTAACACCAGGGTCAGGCTGGAAACCATCGTGAGTAAACTCATCTAACACGAAATACCAAACATAGAACCTATATAAAACCCAAGGTAACTCGTATCCATTTACAAATTCACACTTTGTTATAGGCATCACTTATTTCACATCAAATAGATATCACAAATCCAAATATTCTACTTATACAATCATTCATAACAAGCGTCTTTAATCCTTATAGTAATTAATTCAATTCAAAATAAATTATTTGAGAATTTATCCCTTAATCCTGTTTAATTAATCATTAATTAATTAACTATTCCATTTTAAATCTTTTAATTAATTAATCATTTCCTAATCAATTTATTAAATCTTAATTACTTAATTAATTGTTCCTTAATTATTAATTAATTACTCATTAATTATTAATTAATAACCTTAGTTGTTAATTAATAAACTTAATTTCAAATTGATCAATCCTTAATTATTTATTTAATTAACTTCAAATTACAAATTAGTTAACTTTAATTATCTAATTAACATTCTTAATTACAAATCAATTAATCAGTTAATCATTAATTTACCAATCTGTAATTACAATAATAAATTAATCATTCTTAATTACTTTCCAAAACAATTAATTAAATAATCATTCATCTTAATTAACATTTTAAAAATCTTATCTAAACTTTGAAATCAATTTATTACTAACTTAGAAAACCTTAAATGTTAATTAAATTTAAAACTTATCTTATATTAATTACTTAGTTAAAGTATTAATTGGATTTTAAAAAAAACATTGTTAAGTATTTACTTAATTTATTAAAACTTGAAATAAATTCTTACTTAAATTGTCAAACGTTAATTACTTCATTAATACTAAAATTTGTTTAACAACATTAACTTTAAATTTATTAGGCTTAACCCTTTTGGAAAAAATCCCGAGAATACCCCAGTTTTACATGAGTGAACACTCGCATTCCCTTCCATTTTACCCGAGTCATTCTCTCGTTCCTCACATACGTTTCTTCTTCTTCTACTCTTTTTTTAAGTTTTACGTTCACCAGGTAAATCACTATCCAGACAACACATGAAATGACTCGAGCTACAACACTGAAATCACGAGTCTCCTTCGAGTCACCACGAACCAAAATTTTCTAGATGCCACTTCGTTGCCGTGCACGTGCACGATGCTTCGCTGACACTTCAGTGAACTTCGAATCCTCCAGCGAGTCGCAAACTAACGCTACAATTGAAATCAAAGATCATCTCGATGCCAAACTTTTCAGATCAAAATTAAGCATTCCACTCAAAACCTGGAACTCGAACTCACCATATAAAAACACTTCGCCTCACTCGCGCCAACCACCGAAGATGCTCTAACTCCGTCCTCATCTCGCCAACCCCTTATTCTTCCATTCCCTTGAGTTTGGAGAAGCTCGATCAAACAGAGGAGACGAACTCGTCTCGTTTTCTGACCACATCAAATTCGAGCCTTAAACCCTAATCTGGCCTCGTCTCATCAATTCCTGCAACAGAAAAATTATTTGACAATTTTCCTAAAATCATCGTTTGCCAACCTTTCTTCAAACAAAATCTAATCATCCAATGTTGGTTCGATCATTAGAGAATGATTAAAATGCATATTCTGGTCAACTATGAAATGCTCCTGGCATAGGCAGCTAAAAATCACCATACTAGTTTTAAAAATCATATCTTTGGCTGTTAATTCAAGTTATATAATCGAATTAATATTTTAAACTATTCGAATTTATCATATGATCTGTTTTTTTACTGTAAAACTGAGTTTACAGAGTAAATTCTTCATTATCAAGCTTAAAACAAATTTTTGACCAATATTTTAGTTTAAACAAGCTTATTTTGTTTTAAACTGTAAGCCTATAAATAGTTGGATTAAGATGTTTTGAAGTTGGATTAACTATCAACTCTGTAACTAAAATCCAGGAAGAACAGACCATACAAAATTCACAATACAATCATATAGGTACATAATTTTTACTTAAAGGTATATAACAAAACACAACAATTATTTATGAAACAGATGCAAAAGTTTAAATTCAAAAATGATATGTTAACTCACTTGACAAAAGCTGGAACAGAGAGCAATTCTTTGTTTAAAAGCTGGAGTTTTGATCTTCCTTTAAATCTTCTTGTTTACTTAGTTTAGTTGTAGGTTTAGCTTCAGCTGATTGTATTTGAATTTGAAAAACAATGATGCTTATTTTCTAGTTTACTTAGTTTTTGAACTAGCAGGAACAAAAATGAATGTATATAAAAAAACATTTTTAAAGGGGTAGGCTTCTGGTATAAGCTTTTTCGCTGTTTTCTATATTTGGTCAAAGATTTTTGTAGCGGTCCTGATTCGACCTTCGAAAATCGACACCGAATACGACACTCATATTCAAATGCCGCATATCCAAACGTCGAATCTGGTTCAACGGAGCTTATAACACCATTAAGTACAACACAGCGGAAGAAAAGAATATCAATATATGTTACACTGATACAATGATAGATATAATATTTAATATAATATGATACAACAGAATGATACAATAGATATCAAAGCTATCAGAGATACAAGACACAGCGGAAAGAGATAGATAACACCAACAGCGGAAAGAATATCTTCAGTAGAATTCCCCAAATCCAATCTCTAATCCAAAGCTGGCTCGAACCCCCCATCACGATTCACCGAGACGAGCAAGTCCGTCCTGATCCAAAGACTGGACTAACTCCAGATAATCTACTAAACCTGACTATTTGAAAAACCTAACTCTAGACTGCCCGTGCGGTAAATTGTGGGCACCTAGAGTTTAGGAAAGGAACAATAAACTCCGTGTCAGTCATGAGACTGGTATGAGTAACAAAAACAGTTTTTCTTTTAAAAACAGACAACCAGAGAATTTAAAATAAATTCGCAATGCTTTTTGGAAAATGAAACTATCGTATGGCCTCCCACCGCACACACCAAGCAAACGCAGAATTGGAGGAGATTTCTCCTTATGATAGTCAAACATGCTTGATGCGAGAAAACCATTTTGATATTATTATTAGTGCATAATGGAAAACATTTCGAAAGTATAATATTAATCTTAGCCAGCATAGACATTTCGAACTATGCCTACTATAACTACCATCTAAACCGTGGTGACCACCAAAAGTAAATGGCAGGCTCTACAACTAAAACCGTACAAGGCACGTATTGGATGAATGGATTTCCAACAAATAGTCGAGCTAAGGAACTTCCCACTGTCCATGGGTACGCCTCTGGCGGGACGTCCCGAGAACTTAACCAGCCCTTTGCCAACACAAGGTCGGTTTACCTCTGTAACTAGGTAACTACTACACGAGCATACCACCCCCCGATCCTTTGGGACCTTTATCCGAGGCGACTCTAAACCACAAAGCAACAACCACACAAAAAATTAGATTGAAGCCCACCACATAGGTAAATATCTGGGCTCCATACCATGAGACCACCCTTTACCAGAGGAGAATGACACACCCTAAAGGGAGCGACCCTCATAACCTTGCCGCATCTTTCCTGTTTTGACCATTTACGGGTTGTGAGGTCCTGATGAAGTTTCGTCCACAAAGCTACACTTCATACCGAAGCCATGCTCTAATCACAAATGATCAACAAATGATCATTAACACATAGCAGCACTCAACATGTCACACTACCAAATTGGGAATATATCGCTGATAACCTTCAACTACATAATCTCTGAGCTCGTACGTCTCAAAGAAGGATGTTAAGCTAAGAGAATTAATTCTCCGCCACCAATAGATATGTATTTGAGAGAAATCTGCTTTATATCTCAAAGTGTAGTGTCAGACATACAACCATACTGTTTGCACAAAAAATGGGCAAAAACCTCAAAGTCGTACGATTTAGTTGATTATATGTTGTTCTTAGTGATTTGGGTGATTTATGCAAATATGTAAAAAGCAGGGACTAAACTGTAAAAGACACACAGATTTATAGTGGTTCGGCCAGAACTTGCCTACGTCCACTTTATATGGTATTCTCCTTTTTCTCTTCAGATTACAAGTACAAAGCTTTGTATACAAGTATATGAATGTTGTTTGAAAGTTCTATCCGTGCTTGAGCTCTCAAACTTGTCTGCCATTGTTGTACCCCTGCCCCTCTATTTATAGAGTGAGGTTAGGGCCAGGGGTCTAGGATGTTTATAGCTGCTGGTGGGCCTGGGATGATGCGATCTCGACTGACAACTTTGGTTCGGCATGCTCTGGTTCGGTGGGGAGACATCCGGTGATGGTTGGTCCGGTGCTTGATTCTATGAGGCTTGGATCGGTGGGAAGCCATCTGGTGAGGGTGGTCCGGTGCTTGATTCTGTGGGGATCGGTTCGGCAATGGTTTAGTGGAGATGTTGGACTGGTAGTGGGTGGAGAAAGATTGAGCTTCGGTTGTAGTTGATTCGGTGGGAAGGGAAGTGGAGTTGGTTCGGTCTCGGTACTACCGAATGGATCCTATACTGAGAATGCCGAATGATCCCTTGTGTTGGGAATGCCGAATGAGCCTTCATATTTGAGAATACCGAATGAGCCATGGGGAGGTCGAATACCGAACGAACTCATACACTTGAACTACCGGACGAAAGCGAGGGGTTTTAAGTACCAGATGACGCTTATTACCGGATGAACTCGGGGAGTGTAGTGTCGAACGAACTCTTGCCTTGCTTTACCGAATGAACCTTTGTACTTGAATCATGAGTGAAATCCCAGACTTATATACGCTTGCTTGCTTCTTCTTGTTCCGGTCGTGGTGGAAACGCACACAACATTGATATTCCAGTTTTGACCAAAAAAGGGATAACACTTTGCCCCCCAAAACATGCCTTGTGATAATAAGGCGTGTTTTGAATAGTTCCGAATCCATTATCCAAAGTCATAACCATATTGCCAGAGAATATCATCCTTGACTGCTCCGAGTTGATATCCAGTTCCAAATCCAATAACGAAAGCTTGAGCCAATTCCATGTCCATCCGAACTCGACAACCGAGCCCCAAACCGTTCTTATCCAATAGCCAATAACCGAATCCAGGATCTCTCCGGGCTCCTGCCAAGCGCAATCAACACCTGACGGCCGTGATCCAGTCTCCCTGGATGTTAAGCTAGCCTCTCCGGGTTCTTGCCAAGTGCAATATATACTTGACGACCTTGGTCCAGTGTCCCTGGACATTGAGCTAACCTCTCCGGGTTCTTGCCAAGCGTAATCCACACTTGACGACCTTGGTCCAGTGTCCCTGGACGTTGAGCTAACCTCTCCGGGTTCTTGCCAAGCGTAATCCACACTTGACGACCTTGGCCCAGTGTCCCTGTACGTTGTGTTAACCTCTCCGGGTTCTTGCCAAGCGTAATCCACACTTGACGACCTTGGTCCAGTGTCCCTGGACGCTGTGTAATGCCATGGCTTATGTCCTAAGCCGAATCCTGGTCTCTCCGGACCCTTGTGGAGCATAGTCCATACTCAACGACCTGAAAATAACAATTGATAATACAGGGCCTAAGTCCTAGGCCGAATCCCGGTCACTCCGGACCCTTGCCGAGCATAGTCCATACTCGACGACCTGAATGAGTCAATTTACCATGTTCGGGCGAAGCGACTCACCCCTTGCCAGGCATAATCCATACCTGACGACCGTTTATCAAAAATCAGATAAAAATCCAATCGAAATCAAATCCCAAATCCACATCCAAAATCCAAATCAAAGCCAGAAAACCAGAAATCCAAACCAGCATCCAAAACCGAAAACAATCATTCAAAGGAAAATCCAAACAAAAAAGCAAGAAAAACCAGGAGCTCAATCCAAGCTCCAAAACCGAAAACCAAAAACAAAAGCAGTGTCCAATCCAAAAGCAAAAGATAAGTTTCATAAACCATAGCATTGCAGTTTATCATCATTCAGAGCATGCCTAGGGGCTATCTCCGTCCCCGTACATGTGTAAATGACTTGGTTGCTTGCCAATAGTTCGCTACTTATTTCATAATAACCTGGTCAATGGATGATCAACCGACCATCATTCCTGGGCCTCCCGCCATCGTAGCTTGAGGTAGGCGGCGGTTGCTCCTGCCCCGCCGTTGCATTCCGAGGTCCAACATATTGTGGCAGCTATCCATTCCTTACATGCTCCTCAATTATGTCCTTTAGGTGCATGCAGCTGTTGGTGTCCTGTCCATCCGAATCATGGAAGAGACAGTGCCTTCCTGATGTTCTTTCCCGTTCTGTTGGTTCTCTCCTAGCCGGCCTCCGGTAGGGAAGGCGATTCCAAGTACCTAGGTATATCCGTTCCAGCGTCTCGTTCAATCCTGTGTACGTGGGAAACTTTGGATCCTTCCATTGCTTCCTAGCATATCTAGAATCATCGTCCAACTTCCTTTTCCCTTTGTCTTTATCCAAACCTTTGCTGGATGGTCCTCCAACCTCAATTGCATTAACCTTTTTTAACTTTAAATCCGTACTCACATCTTCTTGCCGAAGGAACCTTTCTGCCTCGTGAAAGAATACGTCGAGATCCCATGGGGGATCTCGTATCAGAGATACCTTGAAATCCGAGTTCTCCCTGACTCCTGATACTGCTGCCATTAAAACCATCGATGGATCGGGCCGATCCACCGAAGCAACTGCGGCACTGAATCGAGTTAGAAAGGCTCTAAGCGATTCATCGATCCTTTGCTTCACCGATGTTAATGTCATCACGTTCTTCAGTCTTTTGACATGAACTCGAAACTGTCCCAAAAACCTTTCCACCGATTCCCTCCAAGTCCTGATAGATCCTTCTCCCAGCTGCCTAAACCACATCGCAGCTATGTCCGTTAAGTACAAAGGGAAGCATCGAGCCATCACTTCCTCCGATGCCCCCAGCACCTCCATGTGTCTGGTGTACCTCATCAGGTGATTCGTACGGTCTGCCTTGCCATCGTATACCTCCACGCTAGGTAGCTTGAACTTAGGTAGATTCTGAGCCATCCTTATTTCCCGAGCGAACGGACTCCTGTTTACCCCTTCCAAGTCCCCGCTGGTCAAACCACCTCGCACAGTCTTCCTGATTATATCTACCAATCCAGCGTTGTCTGTCGGGGGTTTCCCCCGAGGGAATTCCGGTACATACTCTTCATGTGGCTCGCTAGCAGCAACGTCGGTTCTGGCCTGTTGAAATCCTTCCAAAGGTCCTCCTGTGTTGGATCCTGCGGGCCTGCCCCCAAGCCCTTGTTGATTGCCCTCTGGCTCTGCATCCTGTCCTCCATTGGGTTCCATAACCCTAGCTCCTTGTCCTGCATCCACCGCCGCTGTAGCTGTTCCTAAGTTCTGGGTCCCTGCAGCTCTCATTTGCTCCAAGAATGTCTGCATCATCTCCTGTTGACTCTTCAACAACCTCTCTTGCAGTGAATTTGTTATGGCTTCCATTTTGTCCCGGGTTATGTAGATCGAAGCCTATCCTTCCTCCGCTCCGGAGGATGCTTGATGACTTCCTTCCGGTTGGCTTCTCTTAGCCCTTTGCCTTCTACTATTTAGCCTAGCCATTGTCTCCCAAATCCAAACTTCTATCCGATACAGCGGGCGCTAGTTCTTCTCAGTGAAAGCACCAAAATGTTTGCACAAAAAATGGGCAAACACCTCAAAGTCGTACGATTTAGTTGATTATATGTTGTTCTTAGTGATTTGGGTGATTTATGCAAATATGTAAAAAGCAGGGACTAAACTGTAAAAGACACACAGATTTATAGTGGTTCGGCCAGAACGTGCCTACGTCCACTTTATATGGTATTCTCCTTTTTCTCTTCAGATTACAAGTACAAAGCTTTGTATACAAGTATATGAATGTTGTTTGAAAGTTCTATCCGTGCTTGAGCTCTCAAACTTGTCTGCCATTATTGTACCCTTGCCCCTCTATTTATAGAGTGAGGTTGGGGGCAGGGGTCTAGGAAGTTTATAGCTGCTGGTGGGCCTGGGCATATGCAATCTGGACCGGCAACTTTGGTTCGGCATGCTCTGGTTCGGTGGGGAGACATCCGGTGATGGTTGGTCCGGTGCTTGATTTTGTGAGGCTTGGATCGGTGGGAAGCCATCCGGTGAGGGTGGTCCGGTGCTTGATTCTGTGGGGCTCGGTTCGGCATTGGTTTAGTGGAGATGTTGGACCGGTAGTGGGTGGTGAAAGATGGAGCTTCGGTTGTAGTTGATTCGGTGGGAAGGGAAGTGGAGTTGGTTCGGTCTCGGTACTACCGAATGGATCCTATACTGAGAATGCCGAATGATCCCTTGTGTTGGGAATGCCGAATGAGCCTTCATATTTGAGAATGCCGAATGAGCCACGGGGAGTTTGAATACCGAACGAACTCATACACTACAACTACCGGACGAAAGCGAGGGGTTTTAAGTACCAGATGACGCTTATTACCGGATGAACTCGGGGAGTATAGTGTCGAACGAACTCTTGCCTTGCTTTACCGAATGAACCTTTGTAGTTGAATCATGAGTGAAATCCCAGACTTATATACGCTTGCTTGCTTCTTCTTGTTCCGGTCGTGGTGGAAACGCACACAACATTGATATTCCAGTTTTGACCAAAAATGGGATAACACTTTGCCCCCCAAAACATGCCTTGTGATAATAAGGCGTGTTTGAATAGTTTCGAATCCATTATCCAAATTCATAACCATATTGCCAGAGAATATCATCCTTGACTGCTCCGAGTCGATATCCAGTTCCAAATCCAATAACCAAAGCTTGAGCCAATTTCATGTCCATCCGAACTCGACAACCGATCCCCAAACCGTTCTTATCCAATAGCCAATAACCGAATCCAGGATCTCTCCGGGCTCCTGCCAAGCGCAATCTACACCTGACGGCCGTGATCCAATCTCCCTGGATGTTAAGCTAGCCTCTCCGGGTTCTTGCCAAGTGCAATCTATACTTGACGACCTTGGTCCAGTGTCCCTGGACATTGAGCTAACCTCTCCGGGTTCTTGCCAAGCGTAGTCCACACTTGACGACCTTGGTCCAGTGTCCCTGGACGTTGAGCTAACCTCTCCGGGTTCTTGCCAAGCGTAATCCACACTTGACGACCTTGGCCCAGTGTCCCTGTACGCTGTGTTAACCTCTTCGGGTTCTTGCTAAGCGTAATCCACACTTGACGACCTTGGTCCAGTGTCCCTGGACGCTGTGTAATGCCATGGCTTATGTCTTAAGCCGAATCCTGGTCTCTGCGGACCCTTGTGGAGCATAGTCCATACTCAACGACCTGAAAATAACAATTGATAATACAGGGTCTAAGTCCTAGGCCGAATCCCGGTCACTCCGGACCCTTGCCGAGCATAGTCCATACTCGACGACCTGAATGAGTCAATTTACCATGTTCGGGCGAAGCGACTCACCCCTTGCCAGGCATAATCCATACCTGACGACCGTTTATCAAAAATCGGATAAAAATCCAATCGAAATCAAATCCAAAATCCACATCCAAAATCCAAATCAAAGCCAGAAAACCAGAAATCCAAACCAGCATCCAAAACCGAAAACAATCATTCAAAGGAAAATCCAAATCAAAAAGCAAGAAAAACCAGGAGCTCAATCCAAGCTCCAAAACCGAAAACCAAAAACAAAAGCAGTGTCCAATCCAAAAGCAAAAGATAAGTTTCATAAACCATAGCATTGCAGTTTATCATCATTCTGAGCATGCCTAGGAGCTATCTCCGTCCCCGTACATGTGTAAATGACTTGGTTGCTTGCCAATAGTTCGCTACTTATTTCATAATAACCTGGTCAATGGATGATCAACCGACCATCATTCCTGGGCCTCCCGCCATCGTAGCTTGAGGTAGGCGGCGGTTGCTCCTGCCCCGCCGTTGCATTCCGAGGTCCAACATATTGTGGCAGCTGTCCATTCCTTACATGCTCCTCAATTATGTCCTTTAGGTGCCTGCAGCTGTTGGTGTCGTGTCCATCCAAATCATGGAAGAGACAGTGCCTTCCTGATGTTCTTTCCCATTCTGTCGGTTCTCTCCTAGCCGGCCTCCGGTAGGGAAGGCGATTCCGAGTACCCAGGTATATCCGCTCCAGCGTCTCGTTCAATCCTGTGTATGTGGGAAACTTTGGATCCTTCCATTGCTTCCTAGCATTTCTAGAATCATCGTCCAACTTCCTTTTCCCTTTGTCTTTATCCAAACCTTTGCTGGATGGTCCTCCAACCTCAATTGCATTAACCTTTTTTAACTTTAAATCCGTACTCGCATCTTCTTGCCGAAGGAACCTTTCTACCTCGTGAAAGAATACGTCGAGATCCCGTGGGGGATCTCGTATCAGAGATACCTTGAAATCCGAGTTCTCCCTGACTCCTGATACTGCTGCCATTAAAACTATCGATGGATCGGGCCGATCCACCGAAGCAACAGCGGCACTGAATCGAGTTAGAAAGGCTCTAAGCGATTCAGCGATCCTTTGCTTCACCGATGTTAATGTCATCACGTTCTTCAGTCTTTTGACATGAACTCGAAACTGTCCCAAAAACCTTTCCACCGATTCCCTCCAAGTCCTGATAGATCCTTCTCCCAGCTGCCTAAACCACATCGCAGCTAAGTCCGTTAAGTACAAAGGGAAGCATCAAGCCATCACTTCCTCCGATGCCCCCAGCACCTCCATGTGTCTGGTGTACCTCATCAGGCGATCCGTAGGGTCTTCCTTGCCATCGTATACCTCCACGCTAGGTAGCTTGAACTTAGGTGGATTCTGAGCCATCCTTATTTCCCGAGCGAACGGACTCCTGTTTACCCCTTCCAAGTCCCCGCTGGTCAAACCACCTCGCACAGTCTTCCTGATTATATCTACCAATCCAGCGTTGTCTGTCGGGGGTTTCCCCCGAGGGAATTCCGGTACATACTCTTCATGTGGCTCGCTAGCAGCAACGTCGGTTCTGGCCTGTTGAAATCCTTCCAAAGGTCCTCCTGTGTTGGAACCTGCGGGCCTCCCCCTAAGCCCTTGTCGATTTCCCTCTGGCTCTTTATCCTGTCCTCCATTGGGTTCCATAACCCTAGCTCCTTGTCCTGCATCCACCGCCGTTGTAGCTGTTCCTAAGTTCTAGGTTCCTGCAGCTCTCATTTGCTCCAAGAAAGTCTGCATCATCTCCTGTTGACTCTTCAACAACCTCTCTTGCAGTGAATTTGTTATGGCTTCCATTTCGTCCCGGGTTATGTAGATCGAAGCCGGTCCTTCCTCAGCTCCGGAGGATGCTTGCTGACTTCCTTCCGGTTGGCTTCTCTCAGCCCTTTGCCTTCTACTATTTAGCCTAGCCATTGTCTCCCAAATCCAAACTTCCATCCGATATAGCGGGCGCTAGTTCTTCTCAGTGAAAGCACCAAAATGTTTGCACAAAAAATGGGCAAAAACCTCAAAGTCGTACAATTTAGTTGATTATATGTTGTTCTTAGTGATTTGGGTGTTTTATGCAAATATGTAAAAAGCAAGGACTAAATTGTAAAAGACACACAGATTTATAGTGGTTCGGCCAGAACGTGCCTATGTCCACTTTATATGGTATTCTCCTTTTTCTCTTCAGATTACAAGTACAAAGCTTTGTATACAAGTATATGAATGTTGTTTGAAAGTTCTATCCGTGCTTGAGCTCTCAAACTTGTCTGCCATTGTTGTACCCCTGCCCCACTATTTATAGAGTGAGGTTGGGGGAAGGGGTCTAGGATGTTTATAGCTGCTGGTGGGCCCGGCCTGATGCAATCTGGACCGGCAACTTTGGTTCGGCATGCTCTGGTTCGGTGGGGAGACATCCGTTAATGGTTGGTCCGGTACTTGATTATGTGAGGCTTGGATCGGTGGGAAGCCATCCGGTGAGGGTGGTCCGGTGCTTGATTCTGTGGGGCTCGGTTCGGCATTGGTTTAGTGGAGATGTTGGACCGGTAGTGGGTGGTGAAAGATGGAGCTTCGGTTGTAGTTGATTCGGTGGGAAGGAAAGTGGAGTTGGTTCGGTCTCGGTACTACCGAATGGATCCTATACTGAGAATGCCGAATGATCCCTTGTATTGGGAATGCCGAATGAGCCTTCATATTTGAGAATGCCGAATGAGCCATGGGGAGTTCGAATACCGAATGAACTCATACACTTGAACTACCGGACGAAAGCGAGGGGTTTTAAGTACCAGATGACGCTTATTACCGGATGAACTCGGGGAGTGTAGTGTCGAACGAACTCTTGCCTTGCTTTACCGAATGAACCTTTGTGCTTGAATCATGAGTGAAATCCCAGACTTATATACGCTTGCTTGCTTCTTCTTGTTCCGGTCGTGGTGGAAACGCACACAACATTGATATTCCAGTTTTGACCAAAAATGGGATAACACAGACAAGTCTGTCCCGGGTTCGAACAGAATCGAAGGCACTTCCGAAGAAGCCCTTGCAAATCCGGGTATTCACAATCCTGATCGGACTTCCCATCACTTGAGGAATCTCTATACTGACACGAGTCGGCGTAGAGACAATCGATAGGTTATCCTATCGTTCTCACAATTACCCGGTCTTCACTACCGGTCTTCAAATGCTATCCATATTGACGTATTATTATTCGAAATGGGTTATATGACACAAAGTCCTCTCCCGGCTAAACCGGATAATGAGCGCGATATTTAAAAATATATGGATATGGGATTTCAGTTAAGTCACAACTTATAAAATCCAAAACTTTTCTTTAAATAGTTAAACAAATTACCATTTCAAATCCTTAAACAAAACGATCTGTTTCACAAAGTTCACCTAGTTTCACAAAGATCCATTTACAGGTTTCAAAACAATTTCCATTTCAATTAGATTAACTCGTTAAATCTTTAATTCAAGATTTAACTTATTGCTTTCAAACTGTTTCCATAACTTGGAAATTATTTTCATTTTAGGCTTGAAATCCTTTTAACACAATTTGGATGTCCATTTCTTATATGAAAGCTTTTATTATTTGAAACAAATAGTTTTCGTTTCGAAAGAACCCAATTATATTTGCACGAGTTAAAGCCTTTGAATTTAACTTCAAATTCCCGAATCAATACATTTGAAATGGTTTAACCCATATATAACTAGTATAACATCCTTAATCCCTAGTTTCTGAACATAGGATTTAGTTTCTAATATTGAATTCAAATTTAAATCAAATATTTTAAATTTCAAAGCATTATCAAGTTATTCAAAAATAAATTTTATCTTTAAATTTCTTTTCAAAAGATTCTCATATTTAACCGGATTCCATTTCCAAACCGTTTGAATTCAAATTGTCTATTAAAAAACATTTCAAAAAAATCTATGACTTAATCGATTTCCTCGTGAAATCCATATTTGTGTGTGTATGGTGTGGTCCAGGGGTTTTGCACAATAGTGCAGCAACATCATCATCACAGATCAAAACACAGAAATATAGTTGATAAGCGGTATAAATTATAACGCTTATCGTTCATTCACAGATCACAGATTAATAACAAATGTATCACAAATAAATGAATAAATTACACACAGCTTAATCCACAGAACAAACTATCACAGATTAGATAGGTCAATCAATTCAAGGCATCTCATACAATACAATCATTCATAAGTAAGGTCAAGCATTCAATAATTATTTATAAGTAGGATTAATTATTTGTCTAATCCTAATTAATTCAATTTATTTCCAGTTAAATTAATTACTTATGAATTAATTATCCAATCCTAATTTATTAATTATAAATCATTTGATATAAATTGATTTATCAAACACTTTAATTAATTATTCTTAATTAATAAATTATTCTTAATTGATCACATTAATTAATCCAACCTTCAAACCAATTACATAATTAATTAACCCCTTAATTAATTATTTTAAGAAATTAAACCTTTAATTACTTACCATTAAGCAATCATCTCATAACAATTAATCATTAATTACCAATTAATCTTTATCATTAAATTAATGAAAATATCCAAAATTAATTACAATTAGTAATTAACCCCTTAATTACTTTCATTAAATATTTAACAATTTACAATTGATTATCTTAATTAATCTAATTAATTATTAAAATTAATCACATTAATTAATACTTAATAATCCTTAGTTAATTATCTTCATTAAATAATAACATTTCTTTAATTACTTTCTTAAGAAATTATCTTAGATTAATTCATTATTAATCATTTCTAATTATAAATTAATCTAAATTATTTATTTATGAATTAAATAAATCATTCTTTAATTACCTTATTAATTAAATCATTTTATTACCTTAATTATCTCTAAGATGATTAGTTTCTTTATTAATGATTTCATTAACATTTAAGTGTATTTTAAACATTACACTTCTAAATTTAATTTCAAATTCCATTTTGAATATAAGATTCGAAATGATTACTCATTTAAACATTAACCAATTTCATTATCAATTTATAAATCTTAAAATAAATGTAAAGAACATTTGTTATTTACATAAGAAACTTATATAAGGAAAAGCCTTTAAACTCGATTGCTTAATTTTTTTTAAAAAGAAATTTTATTTAAATTTTGACAATCCGATTACTATTAACTACAACTTAATTGTCAATTAAATTTTATACTTAATTTGAGTTAATTACTTAATTAAAACAATTAAAAGTTAAACATTGCTAAGTATTAACTAAATAATTAAACTTGTTTTTAAGTCTTAACTCAATTGGTTGAACATGTATTAAGTTTACTGTTTTTAAACTTGTTGAAAACCATTTTGTTTAACCTTACATTTATAATACAATATTGCAGTTAGGCAACACCCGAGAAATACCCCAAATTAACTTGAGTGCTACTTCGAGCTAAACCCCCATATCACCGAGACATTCACCCTAAAACATATTCTTCTTCTTCCCTTCTTTTTTTCATTTCTACATTAAGTTAAATTTTAAAACTTAAGTTTAAACTAAGAGGAGAAATCAGGCAACTCATTCGAACGCTTGAACTAAACCCTAAAGCAACCCACGTCAACTCTCGAGCACGACTGGAGTACGATACGCGACCCAAGACTTCACGTCCTTGATGCACATCATCGATGTCGTACACGTGAACGGCGGCGCGACCAAGTTCTAACAAACTCCAATGCTTCAGGCAAATCACAATCCACACGAAAACGAGAAAACTAAACTCGAATTCCCTCAAAAAACCGAATTCGAAAAATAGCAGTTCGAACGAAAACTGCAAACATCACCACTGACCCAAATCGCCTCGCCACCGTCGTACTAACCACCGGAAGCACCCAAAATTCGTCCACAACTCGACAACACTCTAAGCAACCCTCCACCAGAGCCTCGAGCAACTCGATCACGTACAGGAGTCATACCCATCGCATTACTGACATGAACACAAACTTGAGATAAAACCCTAAGATGATTACGTCCTCTAATTTCACGCAAAAGAAATATTTACTGATAATTTTCATGAAATCACATACGTTTATATTTGCTTCATCCCAAATTTCAACATTTATTATTGATTAAATAACTAGAAATTTGTAAAAGTGCAGTTTTGGTTCAAATACAAACTGCTCTTGAAATACTAAGTTAAAAATCTTCATTCTAGTTTTAAAAATCACAATTTGTAGTGATTACTCAAGATATAAACTTGAATTTGCATTTTATAGCATTCAAATTTATCAAATAAGTGTTTGATTAACCTGCAGAAAAAGTTACATCAACATAATTTTAATTAGCTTTTGAAGTCTTAGTTCAGTTTAAACATATTGTTTTAGTTGACAACTTACAGATCAAAAATGTTTGTTTGAATAGAAACATGAATCCTGTATCAAATGACAGGGAAATATATGTAGAGAGCAACAAATAAATATGCGCAGAATCATATTCAAACTGAGATATACACAACCCAGATTATAAATGAATCTTGATCTATTTTTAAATAACTTAAAGCTTTATAATTTTTGTTTACTCTCAGTGGTTTCCAGAAGAAATGAAACAGAGTTTCTTCCTCTTTGACACGGACTTGTGAAATTTGCAAGCTGAAGCCTCTCTTGATCTCTGATTTGATTTGATCTGGGTTGTTTAAGTTTGAAACTTTTTGTTTAAGTTTAAGAAGTTACTAATTTCTTCAGGTTTACTTAGCTTGATGGACGAAACTGAATGAATGGGTTGATATATAGGGAAAGTGTACAGGGTGATTATTTCTGTTTGTACAACAAGGGGACATTGTTTTTGTTTTGTACAAATATCATAGATTTTTTTGTTTAGCCTTGTTGACTAATATGTTGTTTTAGTGGCTGATATTAATTTTCTTTGTCTTCATTTATTTGTTTATGCTTATATTCTTTTTATTTTCATACTTAAACATATGTATCTGCCTTCTTATACATGCCTAAGGGTATTTATATTCTTGCTTACATTTGTCTTGTTAACACTATACATATTTGAATGTAATCTGTTTTATGTTTCATACTTTATTTGTTTGTATGTAGATACTTAGATTTTTGTTTTGCAACACTTATCTTTATGTGTTCATAGTTGAATATATTATTGTCTTCTTGCTTTGTAATGTTACACTTTTTTATATTTATACCTTATACTATAAATAAAGTCCTATTTTAATATGTTGTTTAAATTTAGCTATGTGTTTACTTCTTATCTAATAATTTATCATATACATATTTGTTTCAATTTCTAGCTTAAATATTTATTTAAATTTACATACTTATTGTCTTATTCCTCTATATACGTATATATTTATATTTTATTTATTACATTTTGCATTCATATATATATATGTAGATATTTAACTTATAAAGAAATCGTTTTTGAAACATACTTATACTTTAATAAAATAACATACATATTTTATATTATAGAATTTAACTTTAAACATCGTTTGAAAATTATTTTATATACATATTTATTTTCAAATATCCAGATTAATTCTCAATTAATTCATAATTTAACTAGAATCTTGTATTAATTACCAATTAATTTCACCATTTTTATTCAAAAATTAAATTAATTATTAATTTAAACTCAGCAAAATCCGGGATCGTTACAATTTTTTTCTTCTGCAAATAGAAATGATATTTACACATTTGAAATGACTTTATTTTGGTGCTGAGATGATAGTGTTAAATGCCATGCTTCCTTACAAGTCTATAACCTTATCCAATTTGATTCTTGCATGTAGATACATATATATGTATACATGTATATGTTTATGTATGTATGTATGTATATATTATTCTCCTTGCCTATACTTATGTTTCATATGTTATATATTTATAGAATTTCCTTAGGTGTTTTACTTTTGTTTTCATAATACCATATAATTTATTACTAACATAAATCCTTAGTTTTATTTCTATTTAAAGTTTGACTATCCAAACATTTAATTTATGTTCATATGCTTTATACTTATATTTTATAATTATATTTAATATTGATAATATTGATTTTATTTTAAACATTATTATCAATATTACATTCATATGCATATATCTAGATTAAATGTTAATATGCAGAGCATTGATTAAATTAAATAAGGTAGATTTTATTTAAAATATTTTTGAAAGATTTTATTTTAAATATTTAAATCATAATTTCCTTCCAAAATACATATATATAAAAATAAATGGGTATTGTCCGAAAATCTTATCTTTTTTTTAAATAATAGGCTTGTATTTTATTTTATTAGATTAAATACTTATTAAAATAATATTGCCAAAATCCAGGGTCGTCACATTCCTCCCTGTTAACGCTAAAATTTGAACGCTAACACCCCGGTGTATGAAGTGAGATTGTGAAAGCACCACCCGATAGCTCGGGAACAGATTATAAGCAGATAATAGCGAAAAAGCAGTAAACAACAGCAATTTTATAGTGGTTCGGCTTAAGAGAGAGCCTACGTCCACTTTGAATATCTTTATTGATGATTTGATTACAAGTCGATGCAATTACACTTTGATTACAACACACTTCGAGTTACAAGTGACTTAGAACAAGTAGCCTAAACTTCAATATCGATCCAAATCTTTGAACTCATGTTGGACATGTACGATTTCTTCGTGAAGTTCCTTGAGGCGTTCTTTATATCTCAAAAGCTTTAAGTGTTGAAGTAGTTCGGAATGCAGCAGAGTAACGGCGCTTGAAATGAATGAGCCAAAAGTCCCCTGAATGTTGGAGGTGGCCATGTATTTATAGGCAAATTTCTAGGCTGGAATTGTTGATCAAGTCATGAGTCGTGACCGACTTAGGATGAACCGTGACCGACTCACATATCACGAGTCAGCAAGCAGTGGCATAGATGAAACGGCATTGAGCTTGTCCCTCGTATGCTTAGGTCGCCAGCGACTTATGATAGGTCGTTAGTCACCTTGAGTCGTTGGAAACCCTGAGTCGGTCTGCCCCATAAACCACTAACTAGTTAAGCCACTCTGCTCCTCTAAGGCATTAACTCATTGAGTCATTGATCCACTGAGTCGTTACGAACCTTGTGTAGATGAGTCGGTCCAGTCCTTGAGTAGATGAGTCGGTCCAGTCCTTGAGTCGTCTCATATGAGCCGTGAACTTCGTTGAGTCGGTAACTCACTGAGTCGGCCTGTCTCATGAACCGTTAACCTCCATGAGTCGTTCCATTCCTCTAAGTTGCCTTGAGCCTTAGCTCGTCAGCCAATTGAGTCGCTACCAGTTGAGTCGGTCCTTTCCTTAAGTTGCTGAAGCCCCTTGAGTCGTAAATCCAATGAGTCGTTAAAGACCTTAAGTGGATGAGTCGGCCCAAGTTTCAACTCGTTGGCAGAACAGGGTTAACATTTCCCCTCGAAGTACACGCCTAAGTCGTAGGTCGTGTGCTTCGACTTATCTTAACTCGTGTGCCGACTCAAACTCTACTGCCCAAAGTTATAAAAACCTGAGTCGTTCCCCTTTTCTTCTCATTCCCCAACCTTTAAACCGTGTCTGCCATTAACGCACATTCAAGCTCTCAAAGGCGATTTCGACCAGATTCTCCATCGATCATCTCTTATTATCATATTGCGTAAGAGATCTCGCTCTCCTTATGATTTTCGATCATCCCTAGCTTATGCGCCCCATCTCCATCTTCGATTTGCCCCTTTGAGCCCTGCGAATTTGGTTGCTTTGGTCATCAACGGACTTAGGGTTATCTGTTCTGATGGTTTACGATTCGAGGCGGTTTAGTGGTGCGATAGAGCTAGGATTGTTGATTGAGAGCTTATTGGGTTAATGGGTTAGGAATTAGAAGGTTCACGGGATAGGAGGGAGACGGTTCATGGGTTAAGAGCTAGAAGGTAGACGGGTTTAGGAATTGTATGGTAAGTTGGCCAATCAGAGTGGAGCATTGCCTCAGATGCGACTCAATAATTCTGGACGACCTAATATCCTTTGCGACTCAACTCTGGACCGGCTTACCAGTCCTCACGACACAAATCTTGAGCCGGGGCCGAGATAGGACTTGGAGAATTTTCTCATAACTTTGAACTGAAATCTATTCCCTCTTCTATGCCTTACGACCTAAGCGCTTCCGACTCAAAGTGTTGACAACTTAAAGCATAAACGACCTAAGCCGCCTTATAACTTTTAAATCGTGGGCGAGTTAACACGTTGAACTGTCTCGGGGCATAATTCTGACTTGAACTTTAACTTGGATTGCTGAAATATACTGCCTGAATATTGAATTGTCTGAATATTGAATTGTCTGGACTTTAACCTGTTAAACTTTATTGCATACTTTAGTTTTACAGATTGCTTCAATTTGCTAGTATACAACCTATTTAATACAACAATCACAGAAGATTGGGACGAACATACTGCCATTGATTGCCCACATCTAATGACATATTAGTCAATAGAAGATAATTAATTTAAATAGATTGTGTGAATGAAGTACATTAAACCAACGAATCCAAGTAGAGTGCTAAAGCAATGTTGAAATAGTCAACTGAAATTGACCGGTTTGCACTAACACTATACCTGAAACTTTAAATTAACAAGTCCTGAAATTGAGCAATTGATCAATTGCCAACTAGCTTAACTTCAGTTATATTTACTTGTTTATTTTCATTAGTTCTGCACAACACTTCACACTTTTAGGAAACGTGCACCTTCGCATTTGAACATCCAGTTGCTTGTGTAGAATGACTCCTCAACAAGAAGAACCGATGGGCCAGGCTGAAGATGTCTTCCCAATAGCTACCCCATTGGATAACCCTCCGGAGAGAACTTCCACAACTCTGAATCAGCGGGTGTTTAACCAATTGCGCATCCAGTTTGGCATTGCCGAAGCTGATGCCTTACTGCCAGGGCCAAATGATACTGCAGATAGGCCCCCTCTTGGCTTTATTGCTGTCAATCTCCAAATGTGCTTGAGCGGTGCCATCCCACCTTTTAATGACTTCCTTCAGCAGTTCCTGCTTCGATTATCTATCTCTCCATTCCAATTGCACCCCAATGGCCATGCCATTCTGATGGGGTTATGTGTGCTATTTAGGAGAGTTTTGGACCGATTACCGAGCTTTGGGGAAATCTGCTACTTCTGCTCATTCACAAAAATTAAAGATCATCCCTCTATCGTAGTTATAAGGAGTGCTCGAAACCGCAAACTCATCACTGATCTTCCTGAAAGCGTTCATGGATTTCTAAATCAGTTTTTCTTCGTTCGCTGTCCTCCAGGGTTTTATGCCATCTGGAGAGTAGGAAGTAAGATTTCCTGTTTTTATTTCTCCATTCTTGAGCTTTTCGAAATCTGAGTTGCTAAATGCTAACTTCGCTTCTTTTTTTCTGTTTTAGCACTTCCTCCTCCCTCTAGAGATCCATGCTATAAGCAAATTTTTGAAAGACTGAATGCCGTGGCGGCAGAAGAGAGGAGTATAAAGTTTTTGTTAAATGATGAATTTTTACATCAATATGGGCTTCTTCATTCCTCTAGCTTCTCTCAGCCCCATGAAGTTCCAACTGAAATCCCCGATTCTCCGATGGAAACTCCTGATGCCCCGGTCTCTACTAAAGAGCACATGCGGGGAGGAACCTCTATAGAAACTCCACTAGTGAAGTGTTCAACTCCGAAGGATGCTGCGGGGCCGTCTGACAAGTCTGTACTTGCCCCAGTTATCGAAGAGGAAGAACCTCCACGATCTTCCGGGAGATCTGCTGACAAAGGAGTTGAGAAAGCAAGTCCCAAAAAGCATGATGGTGATGATGTTTTTGAGGGGTTGAGCGACCTAATTGTGACTTCACAAGAACTTTTTAAAGATGATGTTTTCAAAACTATCTCTTCTGTAATCGAGGCGACATCTTCTCTACAACAAATGTCAACTCCTCCTACTCAAGTTATCACTACCTCTATTCGACAGAGTGGTCTGTAGCTTGATGCGTGTAGTTTACACATTACACAACACTTAGGATTTTTCAGCACTTCTACGCACTTATCTTCTTATACCTTAAAGATTTCTAAAGCTTATCTTTTTTTATTCCATATTCTCCAATGGGGCGCAGCAGCTCATATTACGATGATTTCCAGTGCTACGGGAGGCGTAGCCAATATGATTATAGGCGTTACCTCCCCTCTTACAGAGAATCCGATGAAGAAAGAGCTGCCCGAAAGGCTCAAGAGAAGAGGGCTCAAGAGGAGCGCTACGAAAGAAGGGAGTGGGAAGAGCGCCATGATTCTTCACAGAGAGGTGACGATTCCCATAAAAGAAAAACCCATGATGACAGAGGAAAAGGTCATGTGGTTGAAGATTCGAGCAAGCGAGCGCGACATGGTGAGAAGCACACCACTATAACTCCTGAAAAGGTTACCGCCCCTGCCTCGCTTGATATTCCTTCCGGCTCTCCCGCTCTCGGGAAGTCGGACATCCAAACTATAATTAGCAGACCCAAATTCCAAGTTGGACCGGGTCCTGCCACTTTGCAAAGCCGATTTCCTCAGTGGTGTCTGAAGGGAGTAAGGTTTGACCTTGACTTGGTCCCTATTGACAAGTCTGCCATGTTACAAAACCTTGACGCCGTTAAGCTTGACATTGAGAGGATGTCGAACTGGCAGAAACTTGTTGACGAGCTTCAGAGGGTTAATCGTGCGAACATAGAGGACATGCTCACCATGGAAAATGATAAAGCCGAATGGCAAAAGGTGCTCGAGCAACATGACACCGAGTTGAGAAGCATTGCTTCTTACAATGAGGAGCTTGAAGCGAAAGTTGAAGAACTGAAACAAGAGCTTGTTGCTTCCTCTACTTCTTATTCTCAAAAAGAAGAAGTGCTCCTCAAACAAGTGAGAGATGCCCACGCTAGCCAAAGGGATGCCGAAGACAGGCTCGAAGTGCAGAAAAGAATTAGCGAGGGCTATGTCGCTGACATTGAAGAGCTTCAGAAGAAAAACAGCTCCCAAGAGGCGGAGATTCAAATGCTTAAGCTTCAACTTTCTAAAGCTGAAATGGAGCGTGATGAGGCCGTTGCCGGTAAAATTGCAGCTGAAGATTCTCACGAAGCAACGAAAGCCAACATTAGCTCAACATTATTTGATTTCTATCTACACAGCATTTTGGGGCGTGGTAGCCTTGCCTTTCTAGGCCCTAAGCATGAAATTACACTAGCTGAAGTTTGGGAGGCAGCACTCGATATGCTCGGTGGTAAAGGCGCTACCTACGCTGAGTCAGCTCTTGAAGAGCATTATCTTGATGATGATGCCCGCGTCGCTCTTGCCAAGGGGAGAGAACAGCTTGCAAGATTGAGAGCCGAAACAGCGGTAGGAGAATATTCAGGAAAAATCACCTCGACTACTCCAATACAACCTTCTCCTTCAGCCGAAATTGATATTATCGGTTCTAGTTTTCATTCCCCTTCTCCTACTAAAGTCACCACTGATATTACAAGCATACAAGGTGGAGATGAGGGCGGCGAGAGTGATGAGGCACAGGCTTACGAAGTTGACATCAGGGAACCGACTTCTGCAGGTAACCCTACTGACAATCTTGCCCAAGTAGACTGCTCATCTGTTTCTTATGAACTTGA
The DNA here is from genome assembly GCA_030765085.1 of Allium cepa. Classification (NCBI taxonomy): domain Eukaryota; kingdom Viridiplantae; phylum Streptophyta; class Magnoliopsida; order Asparagales; family Amaryllidaceae; genus Allium; species Allium cepa. The sequence continues at coordinate 36,053,454 of CM060929.1, forward strand.
TGGGCTTTTCGACTACTTCTTGAATCTTGGCGAACCTTTATCTCCGCTTTTTGATGACCTAAAATTTTTTCCTTCTGCAGAGAAAACGTTGGGCATTGTTCAGGGTTCTCCTCCTCCGGTTATCCCTCCTCCGTCTCTTAAGGTGGCTCCTCCTTCTACTTCACAGCCCGGGTCATAAGAGGAGCAAATTGAGGCTCTTCGTGGCTTAGATGACCCTATCGTTTCGCAAGAGCAGAAAGACGAGGGAATTGAAGGAGGCGAGATCTCTCCGGAGCGGACTCCTTCTGATGACGTAATTTTGTCCGCTCTTGTTACTCCAGGGAGTGAGTTTTCTTCGAAGAGAAGAAAGAAGCACGAAACATCGAAGAGGAGGGGGAAGAAAATCATTGCTACTGAAGAGGAACCGGAAAATGCACCAGTTGCACCACCCTCTCCTTCTTCCCTTATGCCTTCAGACCGACCTGAAAAGCTAACCATTCGGCCGGGTAAAGGGTTAAAGGTGGCAAGAAGAAATGAAGATTCCAGCTTTTAGCTTCTTGTCTTTTGCATGTACTGGTCGAGAATTGTGCGGGTGCCGGCCCTTGCTTTTTATTTTGAAACTTGTATCTGCAATACAATTGAATAAAATGATCCTTTATTTGTACAGACTCCTATTTGAATTTGAGAATGCATTTATTATTCATTTTTGCACAAGTTTATTTATATGATATTGCAGCGGGCTTATGGCATGTTGTTTGAGCATTACTTTCGCCGGTATGGCTATACTATATTGTATGTAACTATACCCTGTTGCCCCCATACCATAAGCTTGCTGCAATATTTTATACTTCGAGGGGACTTGCACTCTTATTTTCTGAAGAATAATTATTTCATTCTTGAAGAAATTTTTCGTAGAGTACAACTCCCTTCATATAAGTTTTTACGATATTTTATACTTCGAGGGGACTTGCACTCTTATTTTCTGAAGAATAATTATTTCATTCTTGAAGAAATTTTTCATAGAGTACAACTCCCTTCATATAAGTTTTTACGCTTTGTCCCTCGAAGAAATCACTTTTTCTTTTGCTTATGTACACATTTTAACAAGTGAATTCTTCTATGAGGTCAAGCGGGCCTCTTAGGGGTACTTTAACTTTTTCTCTCTCTCTTTTTTTTTTTTTGAGGAAGATTATTTTCCAGAATAGGTAAATCACTCTTCCTTTGAAAGTTAAAGTGTGCTTTTGATGAGGATTTTTTTTTAAAACACAGAAAGTTGCACCTCTGAGGAGGGATTTCGCACGTTTCAACACTTGGAAGTTTTATTTCAATCTTGGTGAAACGTGTACCTCCAAAGAGTTGTGCCTTTGAAGGAAGCCTTTTCACGTTTCAACACTTGGAAGTTTTATTTCAATCTCGGTGAAACGTGGGCTTCCGAAGAGGTCTTTCTTCTTGAATGTGTCTCCGGGAGGAGGTCTTTATTTTGTTTGCATTTCAACTCTGGTGAAATGAAATTCCGAAGAGCGGCTGTTAAACTTCAACTCCTGGTGAAATGTGCCTCCGAAGAGGTCTTTATTTTGTTTGCATTTCAACTCTGGTGAAGTGAAATTCCGAAGAGCGGCTGTTACACTTCATCTCCTGGTGAAATGTGCCTCCGAAGATTGCCTGGAAGTTACTCTCTCATGGTTGGAGGGTCATGACTCCTCCAATCTTTTTTGGTTGAGTAGAGAACTTTCTTTTTTATGGCATATGCTTCGTTAGAGGTCTTTATCCTCCGAAGAGTTGTGCCTCCGAAGAGGACTTTAGTTGTTCCTTGTCCACTTGCTTATGCCTTTTCAGTGATCCTCTATATTATTATTTTTTAAGCTTGCACTCCCTTCTCTTACAAGTAGCCTGTTTAATCCAAAGAAGTGTACTTCATTGCTAGGCCAGTTCACGAGAACAGACATAAGCTTCTTAATTGGATGTTTGTTTGTTCAAACTTCTCAATTTATTAGCTAAAGCCCGTTTTCGGCGAAATCATTGACCGTTCAATTGAAGCACTTCTTATCTAGGATTTAAGCTCGGGAATTTTGTGACTTGGAATTTGTTTGTTGAATGATAACAAAAATCACTTGGTCTTGTAATGTGCAAGTTTTGTTTTCATTGCCTGCAAAAATTTAAATCGATATTTCAGTAATACATTTAATGTACTTTTCATATCGAAAATAAGGCAAACATGTAATAATAATAAGGAACACAAGATTTATAGTGGTTCGGCCAAGAATTTGGGCCTACATCCACTTTATAGTCTTTCATTATTCACTTGCATCAGTTTTACAATCGCTTTCAATTACAGGAATCATACATTCATAATTCTTTTTACAATATTTCAACAAAGCTATCAAGTACAGTATGGACGCAAGTGATTGCTGTTCCAAGCTCTTGGAATTTGATCTCCTTCAACAGTAGTGAGTTTGAATGTGCCGTCCAGAAGCTTTTGACCTATGACATATGGTCCTTCCCAATTTGGCCCAAACACACCTGTTGCTGTCATAATTCTCTTTAGGACTAGGTCTCCAATTTCAAAGCTGCGTTGGCGAACTTTGGAATTGAAATGTCTGGCTATCCTTTGCTGATGAGATGCGATTCTGAGCTCAGCCTCCTCTCTTTTTTCATCAAGGAGATCTAGTGCCTCAAGCTGTAGTTTCTCATTCTCCGCTTGATTGAAATGGATTCTTCTATGTGAAGGGACCTCTGTTTCTACCGGAATCATCGCCTCTGATCCATATGCCAATGAAAACGGAGTATGCCCAGTCGTAGTTTTGTGGGTAGTTCTGTATGCCCATAGTGCTAGCGGTAGCTTATCAACCCAACCACCTTTTGCTTTTTCAAGTTGCTTCTTGATGGTTGACTTGATAATTTTATTTACTGCTTCTACCTGCTCGTTTGCCTGTGGATGGGCTACTGCTGAGAAGCTCTTTCGGATTTTGAATCGTTTGCAAAAACCTTGGAATTCTTCACTTTCAAACTGAGTTCCATTGTCTGTAATTATTTTTTGAGGCACACCGTATCTGCAAATGATACTTTTAGTCACAAAACTTATCATCTTTTTTGAGGTGATAGTAGCCAGTGGTTCAGCTTCTGCCCACTTAGTAAAATAATCTACAGCAACAATGGCATATTTAATTCCAGATTTGGCAGTTGGTAACGGTCCTACAAGGTCTATCCCCCATATTGCAAACGGCCACGGACTGACCATCTGTGTGAGTTCAGTGGAAGGAGCTCTAGGAATTTTGGCGAATCTTTGGCATCTGTCACATTTTCGGGAATAGTCTGCTGCATCTCGATTAATTTCCGGCCAAAAATATCCGTATCGGAGAATCTTTTTCGCTAAAGTTTGACCACCTAAGTGATCACCACATTCTCCCCCATGTACCTCAGCTAGGATTGTTTTGGACTCTTCCCTGGATACACATCGAAGTAACGGCATTGAGAATCCCCGTCTTTATAACTGGCCATCCTGGACTATATAGCGAGAGGCTTTCCTCAGTAGCTTCTTTCGTTCTTTTGAACTTTCCGGTAAAGATCCATTGAGCAGATATTCTGTTATTGGAGTCATCCATGATTCTTGCTCTTGAGACACGCTCATGATCCAATCAATATCCATCTCATCAATGCTCGGAGTTGATAGGACCTCCGCTGGAGTTAACCCCAGAAATTGAGCTTCGCCTGTGCTAGAGTACTTTGCGAGAGAATCTGCTTTCATGTTTTCTTCTCGAGGAATATGACTTATCATGTAATGATCGAAATCACCCAGGAGTTCCCAAGCCTTTGACAAGTAGGCGGGCAGATTTCCTCCCTTCGCTTGGAATTCCTTGTTGACTTGGCATACAATAAGTTGAGAATCACTGAAGATCTGTAATGCTCGGATGTTTAGTTCTTTAGCAATCCTTAGGCCAGCGATAAGGGCTTCGTATTCTTCTTCATTGTTTGTTGAAGGAAATTCCAATCTTAGTGCATAGCATAATGGTCGACCTTCAGGGGTCTCGAGTACAACTCCGGCTCCAGAACAGTAGTCGTTTCTCGCGCCATCGACATATAACTTTCATTTGATTAGGGAATCGTCGATCGTTTCCTCCTCACTGTTACCCTTATCTGTGAATTCTGCGATGAAATCCGCTAAAGCTTGTCCATTGATTGCTTTTCGGGGATGATAAGTGATGTCATATTGACTGAGTTCAATATTCCACTTTAGAAGACGACCCGAAGCCTCAGGGCGAAACAGGACTTGCTTTAAAGGTTGATCAGTGAGGACTCTGATAGGATGAGCTTGGAAATATTGCCTCAACTTCCTAGATGCAATTAGTAGACAATAGGCGAGTTTTTCCAACTTAGAGTAACTCATCTCTGCCCCAGTGAGTCTTTTGCTGATATAGTAAACTGGATGTTGAATCCTCTTGTCTTCTCGTATCAGCGCTGCACTTAAAGCATGAGATGATACTACCAAGTATATAAGAAGATCTTCGCCATCGCCAGGCCTAGAAAGTATTGGAGGCGTTTCCATATGGCGAATCAATTCATCAAAGGCTTTTTGGCATTCGGGAGTCCAATCGAAGTTTTTCCTTCCTTTCTTTAGGGCGTCAAAGAATGGGATGCATTTATCTGTGGCTTTGGAAATGAACCGACTCAAGGCGGCGACTTTTCCATTGAGACTTTGCAATTCCTTCTTTGTTCTAGGAGCTTTGATTTCCTTTAAGGCGGTAATTTGAGCTGGACTAGCCTCAATGCCCCTTGCGCTCACGATGAAACCTAAAAACTTGCCGGATTCCACTCCAAATGAACATTTTAAAGGATTGAGCTTCATTCCGTATTTTCGGAGGACTGCGAACATGTCTGCTAAGTGTTCTATGTGATCCACTGCTTTCTTAGACTTTACTAACATGTCATCGACGTAGACTTCCATAGTCTTGCCCAGTTGCGGTTTGAATATAGCATTAACAAGTCTTTGGTATGTTGCCCCTGCATTCTTCAGCCCGAAGGGCATAACTCTGTAGCAGTAAAGACCAACGTCGGTGATAAAGCTCGTGTCCTCCTGATCTGGCTCATGCATCATGATCTGGTTATATCCGGAGTAAGCATCCATAAAAGATAACAATTCGCGTCCCGCTGTTCCGTCTACCAGTTGATCGATTCTGGGTAATGGGAAGCAGTCTTTGGGGCAGGCCTTGTTTAGATATGAAAAATCGATGCATACTCTCCATTTTCCGTTGGCTTTTTTAACCAGCACTGGATTTGAAACCTAATTCGGATAGGTAGATTCTTTGATAAAATTATTCTCCATGAGCCGATCAACTTCTTCTTTTAACGCCGCCGACCTTTCTAGACCTTGAGTTCTCCTTTTCTGCTTCACAGGTGTAAATTTTGGATCAATATTTAGATCGTGTACTGCAACTTCTGGGGATATTCCGCACATATCGGCATGAGTCCAAGCAAAAACATCCAAATCTGCCTTTAAAAATGATATTAAGATATTCTGAATTGACGCATTAAGTTGTGAACCCACATTCAACACCTTGTTTGGGTCCTTTGGGTCAACAGGTATTGGTATTGTCGTTTCCACTGGTCCCACTCTATTCTCCCCTGCACTGACTTTTCTAGGATCCATTTCTTTCCTTGCTCCGCTGTGCTCGCCAGTGCAGGGTCCTCCCTGTAATTGCTACAAGGCTGGTTCTTTGATGCGGACTGGGGCTGCCGCATCCTTTCCCATTTCTCTTTTTCTGGTTTCTCGTAGCTCTGTTAGATAACATTCCCGCCCCGCATTTTGATCCCCTTTTATGACTCCCACTCCATTATCTGTGGGAAATTTAATGGTGAGGCACCATGGGGCCAGAACAACTTTGAACGCTGCGAGAGTTGGACGGCCAAGGAAAGCATTGTAAGCAGAAAATTCGTCGACAATCACAAAAGTTTGCTTGCGGACCACTTTTCTCTCTCCTTCTCCAAGTTCCACAAACAAATCAATGGTTCCCACCGGCTGCTTTGGCTCCCCAGTGAAGCCAGCGATTTTCTGCGATGAGGCTTGCACATTAGCCATATGGATCTTCATTCGGTCGAATGTTTTCTTGAAGAGGATATTGCAGGATGCGCCACAATCAATGAGAACTCTTCTGACAATAGCTGGCCCGATACCAGCCGAGACGACTAAGGGATCCAAGGTAGGAGCTTCAATACCTGCGAAATCCCTGGCCCTGAACACAATATCATCATTGAAAGTTCTTTGTTTCTTCAGGGGCATAGCACCTTCCAAAACGAATACATCTTCCTCGGTCGGCACATAATTCAAAGCTCGGGTATACCTTTCCATCTCACCTCAGCTTCTGCCTGCTGGGTGAGGTCCTCCTGTAATGACATTGATAATGGGCCTTCCAGATTCATGCCCTGCAGCCTTCTCACCTGTCCTAGGCCGATGAGCAGGAGCTTGTTGCCTCTGACTAGACAAAGCAGGATTGTTGCTATTCTTTTTCACAAATTGCTGCAGCTTGTTTTCCCTTCGCAATTCTTCAATCAAAATTTTCAACTGGCGGCATTCGTCGGTCTCATGACCAGGTTGATTATGGAAGCGGCAGAACTTGCCACTCTGTATAGCCTTTTTCCCGGTCCTCAGAGGAAAAGGTTTAGGAAAATCGACAGAATCTTTAATGGCAAGGTAGATACGCTCCGGCGTATCTGATAAGGGAGTATACTCTGATGGCTTGAAGGATCGAGGCTTCTTCAAATTACTCTGTTTCTTCCCATTGTTATTTTCCCTTTTTTGCGCTATAGATTCATTCTTGCTTGGAGCAACAGTGTTATCTTCATCTTTTTCCAACACTGCCCTTACCGGTACGGGACGACTTTCCAAGCGTATGAATTCATCTGCTTTTTTATAGAATTTTTCAAGGGAATTTGGTTCCTTCATGTTTAGCCATTTCCCAAATTCGCTCGACTTGTCAATAGCCCTCATCAGATAAGTCAATATCATTCGCGGTTCTGCATTGTCCACCTCAGCCAGTGCTATATTAAAACGGTTTAAGAAAGATCTGATAGTCTCCCCTGGATTCTGTTCTAAACTTGACAACGACATGATGTCCTTGGCTTTTGAAGCATATAGTCTGAACTGCTCCTTGAATTTCCGGGTCAAGTCCGAAAACTGATCAATAAATCGGATTGGTAGCTTGGTGAACCACAGTAGAGCCACACCTTCTAGATATACAGGAAAATATCGGCACTTTATCTCATCAGAGGCTCTGGCACCTGTCATGTGCCAATCATACTTGTATAAGAATTCGTTCGGATCACTTGTCCCCATGTAAGCTGGAATGGTTGGAGGGACAAACTTCCTTGAAAATTCAGCCTTTAAGATTTTCTCAGTAAATGGAGTTTTACTTGGGGCGAAACCCCATTCTTTCTCGTCTTCAACCCTCTGCATACTCTCTTTCATGATTTGTCGGACCATTCCAGAAAGATACTCCTCATCATGCCGTGTTCTAGATCCACCAACCTCAGGAAGTGTTTGTTCAAAGGGGCTAGCAGCCCTTTCAGGAGCATTCCTTTCTTCAGCATCATGAATGTTGCCAGCAAAGTTCCTTTCATTACCTGCCGGTTGACGGTTTGCCCCAAGCAAATCGTTCAACCTATTCAGAATTAGGGCATTATGGGCATTCTGAGCCTCGAATTGTGCATTTTGGGCATTTATCTGCTTGTTCAGCCCTAGGATTGCAGCATCCAGCTCTGCCTTTGTAACTCCGACAGCTGGAGTGGCTTGATTCGATACAGGGGAAGCGGAGGTTCCCTCTTGAGCATTTCCAGATCTAACAGATCTACTCTTTCTTCCAGGAGCCATAATCTCGGATAGTCTTCTGGTTTTCAAGGAAATTCTCTCTACAAATCTCTGTGAAGCAATGATGATAATTCACCTGAGTTCGGCTCTCAATGAAAGCACCAAAAATGTTAACGCTAAAATTTGAACGCTAACACCCCGGTGTATGAAGTGAGATTGTGAAAGCACCACCCGATAGCTCGGGAACAGATTATAAGAAGATAATAGCGAAAAAGCAGTAAACAACAGCAATTTTATAGTGGTTCGGCTTAAGAGAGAGCCTACGTCCACTTTGAATATCTTTATTGACGATTTGATTACAAGTCGATGCAATTACACTTTGATTACAACACACTTCGAGTTACAAGTGACTTAGAACGAGTAGCCTAAACTTCAATATCGATCCAAATCTTTGAACTCATGTTGGACATGTGTGATTTCTTCGTGAAGTTCCTTGAGGCGTTCTTTATATCTCAAAAGCTTTAAGTGTTGAAGTAGTTCGGAATGCAGCAGAGTAACGACGCTTGAAATGAATGAGCCAAAAGTCCTCTGAATGTTGGAGGTGGCCATGTATTTATAGGCAAATTTCTGGGCTGGAATTGTTGATCAAGTCATGAGTCGTGACCGACTTAGGATGAACCGTGACCGACTCACATATCACGAGTCAGCAAGCAGTGGCATAGATGAAACGGCATTGAGCTTGTCCCTCGTATGCTTTGGTCGCCAGCGACTTATGATAGGTCGTTAGTCACCTTGAGTCGTTGGAAACCCTGAGTCGGTCTGCCCCATAAACCACTAACTAGTTAAGCCACTCTGCTCCTCTAAGTCATTAACTCATTGAGTCGTTGATCCACTGAGTCGTTACGAACCTTGTGTAGATGAGTCTGTCCAGTCCTTGAGTAGATGAGTCAGTCCAGTCCTTGAGTCGTCTCATATGAGCCGTGAACTTCGTTGAGTCGGTAACTCACTGAGTCGGCCTGTCTCATGAACCTTAACCTCCATGAGTCGTTCCATTCCTCTAAGTTGCCTTGAGCCTTAGCTCGTCAGCCAATTGAGTCGCTACCAGTTGAGTCGGTCCTTTCCTTAAGTTGCTGAAGCCCCTTGAGTCGTAAATCCAATGAGTCGTTAAAGACCTTAAGTGGATGAGTCGGCCCAAGTTTCAACTCGTTGGCAGAACAGGGTTAACACTCCCCACTTTGGAACTTTTCATCCTCGAAAAGGATCGAAGCCAAAATTATGAAAATACTCAAAATCAGGTAAATTTTCTTTGATCATTTTTAAACTACCTTTAAAAAAAATCTATATAATATTACTAAAATAGTTTTTATAAATATACTTTTATAACTCGATGTTTCGACAAGTCCATCCTTGTTCTCATAGAAATTCGGTCATACGTTCAGGCGTAGGACTGAAAATCTATAAGTACTTGGTAAACCCGTTTGAACAACCAGTGAAAATACTTGGGAAAATAATTTTATTGAAAATATAGAAAACAATTTTTGAAAATAGAGGATATATCTTTGATGAGAATGCTCTGGAAATCGTCACCCACATCCATGGTCGCAGTTACATCCTGGGTTACGTTTCCATTGCAGCAAAAGTCCATGTAACTGTAGGCATTCCGTGCCCCTCGATTACGCCATGGACCCCACAACAGATCGCAGTTACATTCCAGGGTTACGTTGCCATCACAGCAAAAGTCTATGTAACTATAGGCATCAACGCCCTTGATTTTCGCTGTCAAAAATGAAACTTCTCCACCCCCACATAGGTCGTAGTCTGTCGATTTAAAAACAAATGCATACTTCTGGCTCTCAGCGGCACACACGACTTTCGCTATGTTACCATAGGTCACAGTCTACGGATGTAAAATCAAACGTAGACTGTTGGCTTCGCACGACTTTCGCTATGGTCTGTAGTAGATCGCAGTGACATCGAGTTACACTGTCGTCACAGCATAACCTAAATGCCTCTGTAGGCATGAGCATCCCCAACTTTTGCTACACACTACTCATAATCCTCAAGAATTAGTTTTGTCCGGACTCCTCACAGGATCAACTTTAGAACCCCCCTATAGGGTTCAAGGCAGTACCACCCTGTGGCACTCCTAAGAAGTTCATTTCAAGGGAGCGCCTTTTCCCCCAGAGCCATTATCAAAACACTTTATACTGTGCACATATAGTGTCTTCCAAATCATACACCTAGTATGAATCTCATATAAATCTCCTTTTCTGTAACATCCCGGAATTTTTAACACAGGATTTGTGAACATTTAATTCATTTTACATGTTTACTATGAGTTCAAGATTTATTTTGAACCAAAAAGAATTGGTTTAAACTGAAATAACAAGTTAAAATTTCTAATATGGACATTTAATTTGAAATTGAATAATAGTAATTTAATATTGGACTGAGAATAATTTGGGAATCTAGATGTAAATAGTGATGAAAATGGTTGTAAAAATTTATTTTGAGTTATTGGAGTGTAAATAATGTTTGTGGACTTTTAGATGGAATTAAAAGTTGATAAGTTAATATTTGGAATTTTATATAAATTTAATAATAGAATTTAATATTATAAAAATGCAATTAAACAAAATTTAGTCAGGAATGAGTCAGAATTAATTTATAATGTGTTTATAAATTTTATATGATTTATTATCAAGTTATTAAATTTTTAAAAGTGAAATTTTAAACGTGTTCGTCAATTTTGAAAATCGCCCGATTAAATAGACGAGTTAAAATAGCCTTCCGGGGCACAGTCTCGGAATTCGATGAAACTAGTTCCATTGGATCCGTAATAGATAATTATTATCGAATTTCAATTTTCGTAGCAATCGGAGTTGTCGTTTGACAGTGGCAACTCGAAATGCATCGAAATTGTTTTAACCGATTTAATTTTAAATTGATCATTAAATTTCGTATCTCGCACATATGATCAAATTAGCTTACGAAACCTGTTCCATTGTGTCCGGAATGCGGAAAAACCCTAGGATAGCCAGTCAGAACGTGAGAATTGGATTTCGTTTGCAATAAGATGTTTCATAGAGAATTTTATTAATAAAATAATATTAAAACCCTAATATATATATTATGTTCATTCTCTAACCCTAGAACCATCTCCCAGCCGCCGCTTTCATCCGTTCAATGGCCCAAAAATGTTTACTTTCTTCTCAAATTTTCAAACAATCCACTCGTTTAATTCGAAAACTCCCAACTGAGATATCGTAGATCTCGTCAAGCACATCGTACCCAACGGCTGTGATTGATTTTTGTGTAGCGTGGAGGGAGCGATTTCGTTGCATTCGTCGGCCGTTATCCTCGTGTCGCGCACCACATGGATCCACCGAGTCTCGTGAAGCTTTGGCCGATGGTGGAGGTTGAGGAGCTCTTCGATATCGTAAGCTCCGATCGCTTTCTCGTGTAGTGTGGTGGTCGCAGTTCGCAACCCTAGGAAGCGATGTTGGGTTTCTTGTTCGCGTGATGTCCTGGAGATTGCGTTCGTGATGGGGAAGACGGGGTGTGGCCGAGTTTTTTTATGGTAATAAAAAAAAGGAATTGTTTAAAAATTTATATACAAACTTCAAAAATTCATATCCTGTACATACGATGTCAGATTTCGGCGATTTTGGTGGCTTAGGAATCGCAGAAAAGGATACTACGCGATGGTACAGATCCGAAGTCATTCCGGGCAAGTAGAAATTTGAGTTAAATCGAACGTCGTTTAGTTTAATTTAAATTTCGAACGCTCGCCAAAACTCAAGGTGAGTTATTCTCACTCACATCTGGAATGTTAGCTGATTTTGGTAGTTAATATTTAAATAATTGTGTGATTGGTTGAAATGTTATTTATATCAGCCTGGATTGATATTTATATATGTGATGTGCTAATATTTGTGGATGCAGGGAAAACAAGTTGGAGGGATCCAACTGGATTCCTCACAATGTAGTAATATTTTTATAGTTGATGATGATGCCTGTTTATATATTGTGATTGATAAATTGGAATTTAATTGCATTGTGATATTGTGGGATAAACTATAAGCCCAGGATGTTAAATTATAAAGAAACTTGGGGTTTTAATTTTAAAGAAATTAAATTGGATTTTCAAAAAGAATTTAAGAAAATTTATAAATAAGGAATTTAAAGGAATATAAAAATTAGAATTTGTTTGGGTGGAAAACTGGAAAGAAATTTGTTTTGGAATATTGCTGGGTAAATTGTAAATCCATAATTAATTATAAATGGAGGAATTGAATTTTAGAGAAATAAAGATATTGTTAAATAATGAATTTTAAAGAATTAAATTTGGAATCTATTTAGAATGGAAATTGAAAATTTGTAAAATCTAGAATGATAAACGAAGAGAAATGTTATCAATTGAAAAATGTGAAAGTAAATTATGTTATTAAACAATAAAACTAAATCGAAATAATTGACAGAAATTTATAAGAAGGATTTTTGGGATATTTAAGTGGAAATGAGATTCCTTGGGATAACCAAGTTCGATTTTAAACTGATTTTATTAAAAGAAAGTTTTAAAAATTCAAACTTGTTTAAAAGTGTGTTTGGCAATTATTATTTCAAATAATTATTAATAATTAGCAATAGTAAATTTTATAAAGTACCTTAGTAATTATTTTTACAAATGGATTTGTTTAAAAGACTAGTTTTGGCCTAAGTTATTTAAATTAGGATCAACCCTTTTAAGACCCTATTTATAAGTTTAGTTTAAACTAAAACTCTTATTTACAATCAAGATTTATATCCTAATACATGGTTTATTTAAATATTTTGGAATTATATTTTGAGTAATAACTAGCAATAACTTATATATTTTGAAGTAAATTCAAAGAAGCGTTTTAACTGTTTTTAAATCTAAATGTTTTGAACTTGGTTATTTCCAATGGAAATATATGGTAAAGGATTTACCTTGTAAGGAAGAATTTTGGGAAATTGATTTCAAATGAGTTTTGAAACTTTGGAAATATATCTTGTAAAGATATTTGGGTAAATAAATAATATGGGAATTATTTATGGTGTGATGGATGTTTATGAATATAAATTGATAGTTAAATCACCGACTATCAATATTGGACAAATGCGTTGATCGTTTCGAACGGACCGGGATCGAGATTTATTTCTCGAAAACCACTTCGATCCGATTTGTACGTTTCGTGCGAAAAACGTGTTTGGAGTCAAAGATGGAGCAGTGAAGTGCAAGGGCTAGTCGCTACTAATCCTGAGGATATTTCCAAAATGGATGTAGCAGGAGTAGTGCCTTCGGTTTCGTTCGAACCCGGGACGGACTTGTATGGATGAATGCTTGCGAAACATCGTCAGGTGGATGATGGGCATTCTAAGTGAAAACGTTCTAAAGGTAACGCTTAGCCTCAAGCCTCATCAACCAGGAGTGACTGAAAATCAGGGGATATGCTGCAAGGTTAGGTGGGTCATGCCCAAGCAGGACAAGATATTTCCCCTGTCTAGATGTCCCTTCTTATTTCGGCTTAGTGGGTGGTTGGTCGCGCCAACGATGGGGTTTATCTTGTTTGGGACTGTTCAGTAAGGAATGGTTCCGGCCTTGTGTTGCAGGGGATGAAGGGAGTAGTCCTCGGTACGGTGATCTAGGCCCCGTACTGTGACAGGTGGTACCCCAGTGCCTAGTCATTGTTGGAAATCCATTTTTCCTACGAGCATTTTACGAGTTTTGTTTGTATTACCCACTTCAGTGGCTAGTAGCTGGAATTTAATAGATGTAACAATTTCAGCTATTTTATATGTATTTGTAAATAGACCCTATTATAATATCAGAGGATTTCTATAAAAATTGTTTTAGCTATCGTAAGGTAAAAACCCAGCATGTTTATTTGTGGCGTGGTCTTACGAGATGCTTTTGTTTTCAAAGGATTTTTGAAACTTTAATAATCAATTTGGATGCATTATTATCAGCTGGTATTCCAGACTGACTCGGGTGTTATTTCATTATAATGCTCGGGTCAGACCGAGTATTATTTGTTCAGGTCAGGATGCTATGGAGCAGGAGAGGAGCTGGAGTCCGAGACGTATTATATGTACCTATATATATATCCGCTGCTATGATTATATGGTATATCCGATTGGTGATTGTTGATGTATGAGATACTCTGATGATATGATGTATAAAACAGTGATAGTTTTCTTTTTGTGTAAAGTTCTATATTTACTATTATATTTATTCCGCTGCGACTATGAGATTCTGATATTGTTTAGTTTCTTCTTCTTCTATCTCTTCTTCTTTAACCCTAATGGTTCGTAATCCTGTGCCACTTGAGTTAATAGAGGTAGAATAATGTTGATTCAAGGGGTACGGATTTGCGGGTTGTCACACTTGGTATCAGAGCTTAGGTTGGCGACAACCTAGGCTTTGGTGGGGAAATTACTCATTCAACAGAGTCAATAGTACTCTATAATGAGTTGAGTGTAATAATAGATATGAGAGCGTACTTGTTAGTGAATATAAAATTGTTTTCATACTGTGTTGACTTATCGGTTGAGTGTTTATGAATTCTGGTCGGTGTGGGAAGAACAACCGTATCGATAGGGGTTTATAAACTCTTGAACAAGATAAACCGACATAGTATTGTTTTAAAGTGGGTAAATGAAATAATTTTACCCAAAATTATATTTTGATACAAAAGAAATAATTTTCTGATAAATATATATATATATAAGGTTGGTTGGGTGTTAATACAATAAGTAAATAAGAATCTAAAAGTTAATCTAAAATGTGAAATGGATATAACCAAATAAATTCCATAAGTAAATGATACAAAAGAAGAATAACTAAACTTAAATTGAACCAGAATTTAAATCCCAGAAGTTTTGGAAAGGATTTTAAATAAAATAAAAATAAAAGTTTGGAAATTTAAAATCCTGGGAAAGTTTGGGAATGTTTTCCAAAGTTTTTGAAGGTAATGATGGAATATTGTTTTGGGAAGTATTTTAAATGGAAAACTGTTTTGAAATAAATTTAGGAGAGTAAGAAGCGTTGAACTCACTTCAGTCGCTGGAAAATAATCCTGATGATGCTGGCCACATCATTAGAATTCATTTTCGAGTTACTAAAGTGACGGATTGCTTCCCTAATATTTGGTTATGGTATTGTTTGGACTAGTTGGGTATAACAATTGTTTTGGACATTTCAAAAATGGGAAATTTGTTTGGTGTAAACAAATTGTTTTGGAAAATCTGGTGATTTGATTGATATACCAAATCGGTATATATTTGATATATTTCAACATGGTTTTGGAATAAAACCGGGTAAAATGAATTCTGGGAAATTCTAATTAAATAATGTGTAAAGTTGAAATGAACTAACTATTGAACTTATTAAGTGAAATTAAAAATAATAAGAAGTAAGAAATTAAAATTTTAGTCTTGGAATTAAAATTTAATTTGAGTAATTGAAAGTGAATAAAATATGTTGAAGTGAGTAGAAAATTTGAATTTAACTTGGATAAGTAAAATAAATTGGACTTAAAATAAAGTTGATTTGAATTAAATTAAGATGTAGTGGACTTTGAGATTTTGGGTCATTGTGAAATGGAGTATACCCTCAAGCTAGTAAGTGTTATGCTTTAGCTGGGGATTATGAATTTAAAATTTTGCAAAGGATTAAGGTGAAGGAAGATTTGTATCATTAAGAATCTAGTGATACATATATAAAATTTGAAGTTGTGATTATAAGATGCAGATGGATTAAGATGAGCTATATAAGCTTTTAAATAAATATGTTGGAGAACTTATAAAAGAGAAATGGAGTTATAATCACAAATGGGAAATAGTGGGATGGTATGGTGGATTCAAACTTAATCTTAAATGAACTTGAGTTAGTAAATAAGTTTTCGATTTGTATATGGAAAATTACAATTGTGAATTTGAAATTGAATTAAATCTAAATGAATTAGAATTAAATTAAATTGGATATAAAGGTGGAATGTAAATTGTTTATAATTGCATAAAGGAATTCATATTCTTAAGTTATTAAGTGTTATAATTGAAACTTGTGATTATAAGATGGAAATGGACTTAAATAAGCAATCTAAGCTTTTGAATGGAAGTGAAATTGTAATTTATTAATGGAAAGAGTTGAATGGTGTGGCAAATTCAAAACTTAACCATAAAAGAAATGTAAAGTGTAATAAAGCAGTGAGGATAAAAAGGTGGATGTTTTTAAGTTGGCAAATAAGTCTTGAACTTATGTATGGGGAAAATGGAATCTGTTTTGAAAATGAAATTGAAATTAAATTCCAGTTGTGTAATAAATAATATTGAATGGAGTTCAATCCTTATATGAGTGGTAAAAGAAGTGGGATGAAATTAATCTGGCTAAGCAAATTTTTAAGTAAACTTGGAAGAAATTTGGATAAGAACCAAATTGGAAGGAAATTTAATTTAGTTGAAATAATGCTGAATGAAGTAAGTGTCTACTCAATTAAATCCAAATGATTGTTTGGAAATGAACTCTGTGTAAGCTAAATTAAATGGAATTTGTACTAGCAGGAATAAAATTTTGATAGTTGGGTCAAAATTAAAAAAAAAATTGTAAATATACCGAAATTGATTTGGATGAGAATCAAATAAAAATAAAAATAGATTTATAAGAAGATAATGGAGATATTGTAAAGAAAGCTTAAGCAAATTAAATAATTGTGGTTAAGCTGAATGTATAAGCTAGTGGGATTAAAATTGTAAATGGTTTGATTTGGTAAGAATCAATTAAAATGGAAACAAATTAAGATATTATGGAACTGTAATCCTTTAAGAAAATGATGAGATGGTTATTTTTAAGCTTATGAAATAGCTTTAAATGAAATTTGTTTGCAAAATAAAATTTGGATGCAAGCAAATGACTTTTAAGATTGAAATTGTGAGAAAGAAAGAATATATTAGTTGTAAATAAGAATGGAATGATATATATAACTAAAAAAAATATTAAAAAAATAAAAAATAAATAAATAATATATAATAGTAATAATAATAATATAATAAAAATAAACTTAAGATGATTAATAAATTTGAAAGGTGAGAATAAGGATTGATTTAATAATTGAAATGGAATAAGAATGCTTGGATTGTGAACCATGCAGTATTTGATAAATTAATATGAATCTAAGTGGAAATTAATTTTAAAACTATTATAGGCTTAAGTGATGGATATTTGTCTGAATGATATGAAAGTTTCATGAGAATTGGTTGTTTTGTTATTTGGAATTGAGTTGTTTACCAAGCAATTGAAATTGATTTTTTGGAATAAATTGAAATGGATTGGAATCTAATTCCAAGAGTTTGTATATGAATGCAAGTGAATTGGTTTCAAGTAGCAAATGAAATTGATTTTGAATCAATTGGAGTGAATTAACATTTTAATAAGTAATGCTTGCATATGAATGGAAATGAATCATAAATGAAATGCGAATGTTTCTAGTTAAAATAAAATTTGATTATAAATCAAATTGGGATTGTAAGTTAAAATTTGGAAATGTAAGTAAAACATATTAATCATATTGAAATAGAAATGAATTGGTTGTAATTAATATAAATGGTATATAATGAACTTGAATGTAAATTATTCAAGTGAAATAAAATGAAGTTAGTTTGGATGAAAGTAGAATGAGCTAAAATCTTAATAAATGGATTTGTGTGTAAATGCAAGTGAGTTATAATAGAAAGCAAATGTATTAAATCGAAATGAAATTTTCTTGGTGAATCAATTCCAAAATTGGGTAAAGTATGAATTGGAATAGCTAAATTTATATGGAAATCATTTGTGTGAAATAAAATGAAATTTGGTATTAGGAAAGGAACTTGTGCATGTTATAAAATATAATTTACTTATGGAATCATGCAAATTGTTGATTGGATTACGAAATGGACATGTTTGGCTTACATTATATTGGAAATGATGTTAAAATGTTCATATCTTTGAAAACTGATGAGTTTGTTGAGTTAGTACAGGTATGGGAGGCGTTCGAGAGAGTCGGAGCATGTATATGCATTATATATTAGCTTCTTGCTTTTAAAATTTGCTAAAAAGGTATGCCTACGCAAATAAAATTGGGAAATGATATATATATTGTGAAATATTTTGGTTTCCGACCGTGTGGGTCGATGTATATATATTTATTTGTATCGCGATATCGCGAAAGCTGCTCCGTACAGGGGAGACTCTGCCAAAAATTTTCGGAAATTTTGGGAGTTAGAATATTTTTGGGTTTTGGGAAAAAGTTAAGTAACTTGGGAAGTTATAAGTTAAAATTTAAGCTTTAGAGTTAATAAAGCAAATGGGTTTGAAATTGAGCTAAAGGTTTTGGAAAGTGTATATAAGTTGTAACTAAAGAAGCATGGGTTTAGTTAAGAGTGTAGGAGCATTCTTCTACCTTAGCAAATTTCGGGGACGGAATTTTTATAAGGGGGGAGGAATGTAACATCCCAGAATTTTTAACACGGGATTTGTGAACATTTAATTCATTTTACATGTTTACAATGAGTTCAAGATTTATTTTGAACCAAAAAGAATTGGTTTAAACTGAAATAACAAGTTAAAATTTCTAATATGGACATTTAATTTGAAATTGAATAATAGTAATTTAATATTGGACTGAGAATAATTTGGGAATCTAGATGTAAATAGTGATGAAAATGGTTGTAAAAATTTATTTTGAGTTATTAGAGTGTAAATAATGTTGTTGGACTTTTAGATGGAATTAAAAGTTGATAAGTTAATATTTGGAATTTTATATAAATTTAATAATAGAATTTAATATTATAAAAATGCAATTAAACAGATTTTAGTCAGGAATGAGTCAGAATTAATTTATAATGTGTTTATAAATTTTATAAGATTTATTATTAGGTTATTAAAGTTTTAAAAGTGAAATTTTAAACGTGTTCGTCAATTTTGAAAATCGCCCGATTAAATATACGAGTTAAAATAGCCTTCCGGTGTACAGTCTCGGAATTCGACGAGACTAATTCCATTGGATCCGTAATAGATAATTATTATCTAATTTCAATTTTCGTAGCAATCGGAGTTGTCGTTTGACCGTGGCAACTCGAAATGCATCGAAATCGTTTTAACCGATTTAATTTTAAATTGATCGTTAAATTCCGTATCTCGCACATACGATCAAATTAGATTACGAAACCTGTTCCATTGTGTCCGGAACGCGGAAAACCTTAGGATAGCCTGTCAGAACGTGAGAATTGGAATTCGTTTGCAATAAGATGTTTCATAGAGAATTTTATTAATAAAATAATATTAAAACCCTAATATATATATTATGTTCATTCTCTAACCCTAGAACCATCTCCCAGCCGCCGCTTTCATCCGTTCAATGGCCGAAAAACGTTTACTTTCTCTCAAATTTTCAATCAATCCACTCGTTTAATTCGAAAACTCCCAACTGAGATATCGTAGATCTCGTCGAGCACATCGTACCCAACGGCTGTGATTGATTTTTATGTAGCGTGGAGGGAGCGATTTCGTTGCGTTCGTCGGCCGTTGTCCTCGTGTCGCGCACCACGTGGAGCCACCGAGTCTCGTGAAGCTCTGGCCGATGGTGGAGGTTGAGGAGCTCTTCGATATCGTAAGCTCCGATCGCTTTCTCGTGCAGTGTGGTGGTCGCAGTTCGCAACCCTAGGAAGCGATGTTGGGTTTCTTGTTCGCGTGATGTCCTGGAGATTGCGTTCGTGATGGGGAAGACGGGGTGTGGCCGAGTTTGTTTACGGTAATAAAAAAGAAGAAGGAATTGTTTGAAAATTTATATACAAACTTCAAAAATTCATATCCTGTACATACGATGTCAGATTTCGGCGATTTTGGTGGCGTTGGAATCGCAGAAAAGAATACTACGCGTTGGTGCAGATCCGGAGTCATTCCGGGCAAGTAGAAATTTGAGTTAAATCGAACGTCGTTCGGTTTAATTTAAATTTCGAACGCTCGCCAAAACTCAAGGTGAGTTATTCTCACTCACATCTGGAATGTTAGCTAATTTTGGTAGTTAATATTTAAATAATTGTGTGATTGGTTGAAATGTTATTTATATCAGCCTATGATTGATATTTATATATGTGATGTGCTAATATTTGTGGATGCAGGGAAAACAGGTTGGAGGGATCCAACTGGATTCCTCACAATGTAGTAATATTTTTATAGTTGATGATGATGCCTGTTTATATATTGTGATTGATAAATTGGAGTTTAATTACATTGTGATATTGTGGGATAAACTGTAAGCCCAGGATGTTAAGTTATAAAGAAATTTGGGGTTTTAATTTTAAAGAAATTAAATTGGATTTTCACAATGAATTTAAGAAAATTTATAAATAAGGAATTTAAAGGAATATAAAAATTAGAATTTGTTTGGGTGAAAACTGGAATGAAATTTGTATTGGAATATTACTGGGTAAATTATAAATCCATAATTAATTATTAATGGAGGAATTGAATTTTGGAGCAATAAAGTTATTGTTAAATAATGAATTTTAAAGAATTAAAATTTGGAATCTATTTAGAATGGAAATTGAAAATTTGTAAAATCTGGAATGATAAACAAAGAGAAATGTTATCAATTGAAAAATGTGAAAGTAAATTATGTCATTAAACCATAAAACTAAATCGAAATAGTTGACAGAAATTTATAAGAAGGATTTTTGGGATATTTAAGTGGAAATGAGATTCCTTGGGATAACCAAGTTCGAGTTTAAACAGATTTTATAAAAAGAAAGTTTTAAAAATTCAAACTTGTTTAAAAGTGTGTTTGGAAATTATTATTTCAAATAATTATTAATAATTAGCAATAGTAAATTTTATAAAATACCTTAGTAATTATTTTTACAAATGGATTTGTTTAAAAGACTAGTTTTGGCCTAAGTTATTTAAATTAGGATCAACCCTTTTAAGACCCTATTTATAAGTTTAGTTTAAACTAAAACTCTTATTTACAATCAAGATTTATATCCTAATAAATGGTTTATTTAAATATTTTGGAATTATATTTTGAGTAATAACTAGCAATAACTTACATATTTTGAAGTAAATTCAAAGAAGCGTTTTAACCGTTTTTAAATCTAAATGTTTTGAACTTGGTTATTTCCAATGGAAATATATGGTAAAGGATTTACCTTGTAAGGAAGAATTTTGGGAAATTGATTTCAAATGAGTTTTAAAACTTTGGAAATATATCTTGTAAAGATATTTGGGTAAATAAATAATATGGGAATTATTTATGGTGTGATGGATGTTTATGAATATAAATTAATAGTTAAATCACCGACTATCAATATTGGACAAATACATTAATCGTTTCGAAGAGACCGGGATCGAGATTTATTTCTCGAAAACCACTTCGATCCGATTTGTACGTTTCGTGCGAAAAACGTGTTCGGAGTTGAAGATGGAGCAGTGAAGTGTAAGGGCTAGTCGCTACTAATCCTGAGGATATTTCCAAAATGGATGTAGCAGGAGTAGTGCCTTTGGTTCTGTTCGAACCCGGGACGGACTTGTATGGATGAATGCTTGCGAAACATCATCAGGTGGACGATGGGCATTCTAAGTGAAAACATTCTAAAGGTAACGCTTAGCCTCAAGCCTCATCAACCGGGAGTGACTGAAAATCAGGGGATATGCAGCAAGGTTAGGTGGGTCTGCCCAAGCAGGACAAGGTATTTCCCCTCTCTAGATGTCCCTTCTTATTTCGGCTTAGTGGGTGGTTGGTCGCGCCAACCACGGGGTTTATCTTTTTCGGGAGTGTTCAGTAAGGAATCGTTCCGGCCTTGTGTTGCAGGGGATGAAGGGAGTAGTCCTTGGTACGGTGATCTAGGCCCCGTACTGTGACAGGTGGTACCCCGGTGCCTAGTCATTGTTGGACAACCATTTTTCCGACGAGCCTTTTACGAGTTTTGTTTGTATTACCCACTTCGGTGGCTAGTAGCTGGAATTTAGTAGATGTAACAATTTCAGCTATTTTATAAGTATTTGTAAATAGACCCTATTATAATATCAGAGGATTTCTATAAAAATTATTTTAGCTATCGTAAGGTAAAAACCCGACATGTTTATTTGTGGCGTGGTCTTACGAGATGCTTTTGTTTTCAAAGGATTTTTGAAACTTTAATAATCAATTTGGATGCATTATTATCAGCTGGTATTCCAGACTGACTCGGATGTTATTTCATTATAATGCTCGGGTCAGACTGAGTATTATTTGTTCAGGTCAGGATGCTATGGAGCAGGAGAGGAGCTGGAGTCCGAGACGTATTATATGTACCTATATATATATCCGCTGCTATGATTATATGGTATGTCTGATTACTGATTGTTGATGTATGAGATACTCTGATGATATGATATATAAAATAGTGATAGTTTTCTTTTTGTGTAAAGTTCTATATTTACTATTATATTTATTCCGCTGCGACTGTGAGATTCTGATATTGTTTAGTTTCTTCTTCTTCTATCTCTTCTTCTTTAACCCTAATGGTTCGTAATCCTGTGCCACATGAGTTAATAGAGGTAGAATAATGTTGATTCAAGGGGTACGGATTTGCTGGCTGTCACATTTTCTCAAAATCGATTATCCCAAAATCGATAATTCTCAATTTAGGCTTTCCAAATTCCAATATTGATTTTACCCAAAAATCAAAGCCTTTCCAAATCCAAAGGTTCCCAAAACCTTTTTCCAAAATCCTCATAGATCCTTTATATATATATATATATATATAATTTTTAAAAACTTGGATCATTTCAAACTTGTATAAACTCCTTTTATGCTTCAAATACTTTCAAAATCCTTTTCTTCCGGCAATAGATTCATCAAGGGAAGATTTATCTTATATAACAAAGAGATATAACTTTGTTTATTCAAAATCAAATATTAAAGTTTGATTACTCTTTTTTTTATATAAAGTTGTTTCCATCTTACTTATCGTCATAAAAATATCCAACTTTCACTTTTATCCATTGTATATTTCACAAAATATACTTTCATTTCAAACGAAATCATTTCACATTTCTTATTCACAAATTTTCAATATCAATTTTATTCAAATCTGTACGATGTACACATATCATCCATATGCAATACCAATCTGATCGCTCACTCGATCGCACAATTTTACTTCCGAACTAGTATCGTCCACCCGACTTCTTAGTGGGGACACAGATCTGGTTTCTTGATTAGAAATCGTCATTTTCCTTGCATAGCCTAGCTACAATTGAGAATATCCATAACCAATCAACAATCCATATCCAGGTTCGCCTTCGAAAATCGAGTGAAAAATCCCAACTCAGATCGATATAACTATCTCCAAATTCTGTGCTCGAATCTGGATCAAATCACTATGTGTTAACACCTATTTCTGAAGCGACCTAAGACTTACGCGACCTATGAAGTGCAGCGACCTAACGACCTAAAGACTCAAGCGACCTAACGACCTAAAGACTCAAGCGACCTAACGACCTAAAGACTCAAGCGACCTAACGACCTAAAGACTCAAGCGACCTAACGACCTAAAGACTCAAGCGACCTAACGACCTAAAGACTCAAGCGACCTAAAGGATAGAGCGACCTAACGAGTTCAAGCATATGCGACCTAAGCCTACTGACCTAAGAGCGAAGTGGTCTCAGCGACCTAAATCTCAGTTGACTCACGACCTATGATAGGTCGCACGCGACCTATCAATTTGCTCAGAAGAGAACTAATGCACTCAAGATAAGTCAGATCCCATCTCTTAGGTCGTCGTCGACCTATGACCTACGACCTACCTTAGGTCGTGTGCGACCTAGCACTTGGTGATAAAATTCTGCCCAGAGTATTTCCTATAAATATAGCCCTAACTCCAACTAGCAGGGGGCTTTTGGCCGATCATTTCAAGCGCCGATACTCTGCTGAATTCTCGACTCATTCAACACTTCAAGTACTTCAAACACCAAGGACTCTACTACGATCCTCGAGAAAAAATCTACATCATTCAACATGAATTCGGAAGATTATTCTCCATCAAAGTTTGATCTACTGGTCTAAAGTGTGTTGTAATTGAAGATTGTTTGTAAAGTTGTAACCAAATTCAGTAATAAAGAGATTTAAAGTGGACGTAGGCTTACCCTAAGCCGAACCACTATAAAAACTGTTGTCTTTTCCGCTTTTTCTGTGATTTCTCTACTTGTTTGTAATTCCCGTGCACACGGGTGGTGCTTTCACTCAACTTCAATTTACACTGGGGTGTTAGCGTTTGATTCTTACGTTAACATTTTTGGTGCTTTCATTGAGAACCCAACTCAGGAAATTTCCACTATTGCTCCGCAAAGGATCGTTGAAAGAATTTCTTTTAAAACCAGAAGTTTGTTGGAAATAATGGCTCCTGGAAGAAAACGAAGTTCTGTAAGATCCGACAATGTTCAAGAGAACACCGCTACCTCTCCTCCTTCAAGTCAAGCAGTTCCAACTGTTGGAGTTACACGGGCAGAACTGGACGCCGTAGTTTTGGGATTGAATCAGCAATTGAATGCTCAGAATGCGCAGTTGGAAGCCCAGAATGCCCTGATCTTGAGTAAGTTGAATGATCTACTTCGGGCAAATCGTCAACCAGTTAACAATGATGGGAACCCTACTGCGGGAGTTCATAATGTTGAAGGGAACATTTCTCAAAGAGCCGCAGACCCTGCAGAAAGGACTCCTCTTCAAGCTGGAGGATCAGGGCCACAGCCGGCTCTCCGTGAAGGTTGTCAAGGCAGAATTCAGAAAGAGCGGCTGATGTGTGCCCTCCAGAGCCTCTAAATGACGAAGAGTATTTTTCGGGTAAGGTTCGTCAAATCGTGAAAGAAAGTATGCGAAGAGATGAAGATGAGAAAGAGTGGGGTTTTGCTCCAAGCAAAACTCCATTTACTGAAAGGATCTTGAAGGCGGAGTTCCCAAGGAAATTCGTTCCTCCTACTATTCCGGCTTACAAGGGGACGAGTGATCCTAACGAGTTTTTGTATAAGTACGACTGGCATATGACTGGTGCCAGTACGTCTGATGAAATTAAATGCCGATACTTCCCGGTTTATCTAGAAGGCGTAGCTATATTATGGTTTACGAAGCTGCCGGTAAGTTCCATCGATCAATTCTCTGATTTGACCAGGAAGTTCAAGGAGCAATTTTGATTGTATGCTTCTAAAGAAAAGGATATAATGTCGCTATCTAGTCTAGAGAAAAATCCAGGATTATCCATCAGATCATTTTTGAATCGCTTTAACATAGCATTGGCTGAGGGGGATAATGCTGAGCCACGCATGGTCTTGACATACTTGATGAGGGCAATTGATAAGTCAAGCGAATTTGGAAAATGGTTGAAAATGAAAGAACCAAACTCAGTTGACAAATTCTACAAGAAAGCAAATGAATTCATGCGCTTGGAGAGCCTCCAAACACCGGCTAAGGTAGTATCAGCGGAAGCCGGGAATAATGGCACTGCTTTGAATAAGAAAGAACCTAACACTTAGAAAAGGGGAAACGATGGTGGGAAGAAACAGGGAGACTCTAAGAGAGGCCGTTCTTTCAATTTCACACCCTT
Organism: Allium cepa; assembly: GCA_030765085.1. Taxonomy (NCBI): domain Eukaryota; kingdom Viridiplantae; phylum Streptophyta; class Magnoliopsida; order Asparagales; family Amaryllidaceae; genus Allium; species Allium cepa. The sequence goes on from CM060929.1 coordinate 36,078,869, forward strand.
GACCGATATCCCTGAAAACATTTTCTTCGCGACCAAAGATGATATCAATTATCCGGCACCACCTAAAATGAGAGTTGCGATTAAGATGGAAAAAAGTGGAAGGTTCTGTCGGTTCCACAACCAGCCCGGCCACGACACCAATGAGGGCCGTCATTTGAAAGAGGTAATTGAACAACTCTTGAAGGAAAACAAACTCCAGCAGTATGTGAAAAGGAACAGAAATGCCCCAGCTTCCTCAACTCAAGGACAACAAGTTCCCGCTCACCGTCCTGCTTCAAGTGAGAAGGCCGTAGAGCAGGAATCGGAAAGACCTGTTATCAATATAATAACTGGAGGACCTCACCCAACAGGAAGAAGCTGGGGAGAGATGGAAAGGTATGCCCGGGCCTTGAGGCATGTACCAGCTGAAGAGAATGTTTTTGTCTTAGAAAATGATGCGCCTTTAAAGCAGCAAAAGACTTCCACAGATGATATCGTGTTCAGTGCCAGAGATTCTTTAGGTATTGAGGCCCTGACCATAGATCCTTTGGTCATATCCGCTGGTATTGGGCCAGCAACTGTGAGAAGAGTTCTAGTTGATTGTGGAACTTCATGCAACATCCTCTTCAAGAAGACCTTCGATCAAATGAAAATCCCGATGGCTGACATTCAAGCTTCATCACTTAAGATCGTTGGGTTCACTGGAGAACCCAAACAGCCGATTGGGACCATAGATTTGTTCGTAGAACTCGGAAAGGGACCGAGGAAGGTGGCTCGAAAGCAAACCTTTATAATTGTTGAAGAATTCTCTGCCTACAATGCCTTTTTAGGCCGATCAACTCTTGCCGCATTCAAAGCTGTTCTTGCCCCATGGTGCTTGACTCTAAATTCCCCACAGATAACGGAGTTGGTGTGATTAAGGGAGACCAAGATGCGGGGCGAGAATGTTATTTTACAGAATTGCGAGAATCCAGGAAGGGAGAGATGGGAAAAGGTGCGGTGATTCCATTCCGCATCAAAGAACCAACCTTGTAGCAATTACAGGGTCGAACCTGCACTGGTGAATGTAGTGGGGGCACGAAGAGAGATGGATCCAAGGAAAGCCAATGCAGGGGAGAATAGAGTGGTACCAGTAGAGGTAACAGTACCGGTGCCCGTAGACCTAAAGGACCCAAACAAAGTGCTTAATGTGGGTTCACAACTCAATCCGGCAGTTCAGAATGTTCTGATTTCATTTTTGAAGGCTAATTTGGATGTATTCGCTTGGACCCATGCTGACATGTGCGGAATATCCCCAGAGATTGCAGTACATACTCTGAAGATTGATCCAAAGTTTACGCCTGTGAAACAAAAGAGAAGGACTCAGGGTCCTGAGAGAACGGCAGCATTAAAAGAAGTGGATCGGCTCATGGAGAACGGGTTCATTAGAGAAACTACTTATCCAAATTGGGTCTCAAATCCAGTACTGGTTAAGAAAGCTAACGGAAAATGGAGAGTGTGCATTGGTTTTTCAGATCCGAACAAAGCCTGCCCTAAAGATTGTTTCCCGCTGCCTAGGATCGATCAGTTGGTGGATGGGACAGCAGGGCATGAATTGTTATCTTTTATGGATGCATACTCCGGATATAACCAGATTATGATGCATGAGCCGGATCAAGAGGATACGAGCTTCATCACAGATGTTGGACTCTACTGCTACAAGGTCATGCCTTTTGGACTCAAGAATGCAGGGGCAACTTACCAGAGGCTTTTTAACGACATGTTTAAACCACAGATTGGCAAGACAATGGAAGTTTATGTTGATGATATGCTAGTAAAGTCTAAGAAAGCAGTGGACCACATGGATCACTTGGCAGAGATGTTTGCAGTACACCGAAAGTATAAAATAAAGCTTAATCCCCTGAAATGTTTGTTTGGAGTGGAGTCCGGAAAGTTTTTGGGTTTCATTGTGAGCGCTAGGGGCATTGAAGCCAATCCAGCTCAAATCACCGCCCTGAGAGAGGTCAAGGCTCCTAGAACGAAGAAGGAATTGCAAAGTCTCAATGGAAAGGTTGCTGCTCTGAGTCGGTTCATTTCCAAAGCCACTGACAAATGCATTCCATTCTTTGATGCTCTGAAGAAAGGAAAGAAAAACTTTGAGTGGACTTCTGAATGTCAGAAAGCATTTGATGAGTTGATTCGTCATATGGAAGTGCCTCCTATACTTTCAAAGCCTGGTAGTGGTGAAGATCTCTTCATATATTTGGCAATTTCGTCTCATGCTCTCAGTGCAGTGTTGGTACGGGAAGACGCAAGGATTCAACGCTCAGTCTATTATATCAGCAAAAGATTCACTAGAGCAGAGATGAACTATTCAAGGTTGGAGAAGCTCGCCTATTGTTTGTTGATTGCATCGAGAAAATTGAGGCCCTATTTCCAATCTCATCCCATCAAAGTCCTCACTGATCAGCCTCTAAAGCAAGTCCTATTCCGTCCTGAGACTTCGGGCCGTCTTTTGAAATGGAATATCGAACTCAGCCAGTATGACGTCACTTATCATCCCCGTAAAGCAATCAATGGACAAGCTTTAGCAGATTTCATCGCAGAATGTACGGATAAAGGTGATGGTGAGATGGAAGTCATTGATAGCATCCCAATCCAATGGAAATTGTATGTCGATGGTGCAAGGAATGATTACTGTTCTGGGGCAGGGGTTGTCCTTGAGACCCCAGAAGGGCGATCACTATGTTATGCACTGAGACTAGAATTCCCTTCGACAACTAATGAAGCTGAATACGAAGCTCTCATCGTTGGTTTAAAGATCGCTAAAGAACTAAACATCAAGACATTGCATATCTTCAGTGATTCTCAACTTATTGTTTGTCAAGTCAAGAAGGAATTTCAAGCTAAAGGAGGGAATTTGCCAGCCTATTTGTCAAAAGCCTGGGAGCTCCTTCAAGATTTTGACCGTTATTCAATAAACCATATCCCCCGAGAAGAAAATATGAAGGCGGATTCTCTTGCGAAGTATTCAAGTACTGGTGAAGCTCAACTATTGGGTTTAGTTCCCGTCGAAGTCTTGTCAGCTCCAAGCACAGATGAAATGGATGTTGATTGGATTATGAATGTATCCCAAGAGCAAAAATCATGGATGACTCCGATACTTGAATATCTACTCAATGGTTCTCTGCCAGAAAATTCAAAAGAGAGACAAAAGCTGATGAGGAAAACCTCCAGATATATAGTTCAAGATGGTCGTTTGTACATACGAGGATTTTCAATGCAATTACTCCGATGTGTGACAAAGGAAGAAGCTAAGACAATTCTAACTGAAGTACACGGAGGGGATTGTGGGGATCATACAGGTGGTCAAACTTTAGCAAAGAAAATCCTCCGTTATGGATACTTTTGGCCAGAAATTAATCAGGATGCTGCTGACTATTCCCGAGAGTGTGATAAATGCCAGAGATTCGCTAAAATTCCTAGAGCACCTGCCACTGAGCTAACACAAATGGTCAGTCCATGGCCGTTTGCCATCTGGGGAATAGATCTCATTGGGCCTTTGCCGACTGCCAAATCAGGGATTAAATATGCTATCGTTGCTGTTGATTATTTTACTAAATAGGCTGAGGCCGAACCCTTGGCCACTATTACCTCTAAGAAAATGATAAGTTTTGTGACTAAAAATATCATTTGCAGGTATGGTATGCCTCAGAAGATAATCACAGACAATTGTACTCAGTTTGAAAGTGAGGAGTTCCAAGATTTTTGCAAACGATTCGAGATCCGAAAAAGCTTCTCAGCGGTGGCTCATCCGCAGGCAAACGGGCAAGTGGAAGCAGTAAACAAAATCATCAAATCAACCATCAAAAAGCAGCTGGAAAAAGCAAAAAGTGGTTGGGTCGATAAGTTACCGCTTGCACTATGGGCATACAGGACCACTCACAAAACTGCGACTGGACATACTCCATTTTCATTGGCATACGGATCAGAAGCAATGATTCCAGTGGAAACTGAAGTCCCCTCACACAGAAGGATCCATTTTGATCAAAGTGAGAATGAGAAATTGCAACTGGAAGCACTTGACCTTCTTGATGAAAGAAGAGAAGAGGCAAGGCTTAGAATTGCAGCTCACCAGCAAAGAATAGCCAGGCACTTCAATTCCAAAGTTCGTCAGCGCAGCTTTGAAGTTGGAGACTTAGTCCTGAAGAGAATCATGACAGCCATAGGTGTGTTTGGGCCAAACTGGGAAGGACCATATGTTATAGGCGCAAAGCTTCTTGATGGCACATTCAAACTCACAACTATCGAAGGAGAACCAATCCCAAGAGCTTGGAACAGCAATCATTTGCGTTCCTATTTTACTTGAAAACATTGCTGAAATGTTGTAAAAGAATTATAAATATATGATTCTTGTATTGAAAGCAGTTGTAAAGCGAGTGAATAATGAAAAGCTATAAAGTGGATGTAGGCCCAACTTTTGGCCGAACCATTATAAATCTTGTATTCTCTACTATTATAAACTGCTTTGTTTTATTTCGACATGTAAAATACATTAATTATGTCATTAAAATGTCGAGTTAATAATGCAGGTCATAAAAGCAAAGCTTACCCATCGCAAGACCAAGCAATCCTCGACATCACTCAGCAAACAAACACTAATCCATTCAAAATTTCCATACTCAAATCCTACAAAAGAAATGCTTCAAACAAAAGTTGGCAATGTGGATGGAAGTGGACCATTTCTAACTAACTGCAAATGTTTGAGCAAACAAACAGCCAGTTAAATAAACTGTGTCTACCACCACCAACTCACTTAACTATGAAGTATATTTCTTCAAATAAGGGAAATTATTGGCAACTAGAAAGTGAAAACACTTGCAAAAAGACAATGGGGATCGCCAACATGAATCAATAGCTAAGAGACATGGGCGAGCAAGCATCAATCAGCAAAAGACCTCTTCAGAGGCACAAGCCCTCTTCGGAGGCACAACTCTTCGGAGGATAAAGACCTCGAGCGGGCCTAGCCAGAAAAAGAGAGATCTTTCTCGATACAAAGTTATGGAATGATCGGTCGATACACTCCCGTGAATCCGTCCAACCGAGAGAAAGAAACTCCAAACTTCCAGGCAAAAGCCCTACTCAGAGGCACACGTTTCACCGAGATTGAAATAAAACTTCCAGGTGTTGAAACGTGAAAAGCCCTCTCCGGAGGCCCATTTCACCATAGTTGAAATGCTAAAAGACCTCGAGCGGGCCAACCAGAAAAAGAGAGATCTTTCTCGATACAAAGTTGCAGAATGATCGGTCGATACACTCCCGTGAAATGAAATGTGAAAAGCCCTCTTCGGAGGCCCGCTTCCCAGCGAACAGGGAAAAATAAAAGCCTCTCCCAAGAGGCAGAAACCAAAAAGACCTCTTCCCAGAGGCACGACAAAACAAAAAGACCTCTTCCCAGAGGTAGAAACAAAATGACCTCTTCCCAGAGGCAGAAATGAAAAGACCTCCTCCCGGAGGCACAATCGAATAGAAAGAACTCTTCGGAGGCACACGTTTCACCGAGATTGAAATAAAACTTCCAAGTGTTGAAACGTGATGTGACACCCCACCTCTATACCCACGCTAACCAAGGACACTACAAAGTAATGTCGTCAACTAACACGGAGAATAAGGCTGGTTAGGAGCGGCCATCTATAGCCTTGCTCTAACTATCTATTGAATACATCGACAATAAACACACCAACCAGGTCGACGTACCCAATGAATACTTAAAACAAAACCATAGGTGGTTGGATCTATCAGAACAGAATATAATAACTCAAATGTAATATACATCACAGAACAGTAAATCATCATATACGCATATACAGATACATAATAGAGTTATAAAATAATACATATCAAGTGGTATAGCAAACCACCATATACAGACGAGTCAAAAGAATACATATCAGAGTTACTACAAAATAGGACTACACAAAAAGCTATGACAAAAAGAACAAGCTGAATAGTCCATGCGGAAGCAAAATAGGCTATGTCCAAAAGCACCTAACCTGAAGCATCTCTGTCTGAACCGAATATAAGATACACGGGTCAGTCTAGCTAAACAAATCAGTTAGATAAACTGAACAACAATAAACCTGCAAGGTTACAATGTATAACAAATATCTCTAAAAGAGATAACACAATCATCTAACAAAAAGATGAAACATATGATAACAAGCCTCATATCATCGGCAACTCATAGAAACAAAGGATAAGAATATCCCAAAACAAGCCAAAAGGCAAATAACAAATACCCATAAGGTATACAAGTTCCACAAGGTAAACGCTACTCATCATGCGGCTCAAAATGACCAACACCAAAGAGCGATACCAAGGGAATATACATATGAATAAAACATCAAAATATTGCTCGAGCTCAGTACTGTGTAAACAAGGATCCATGAGCCCGAAGACTCCAAACCCAACATCACCCGTGTGGCTCATAACGACCAACATCGGAAGCGATACTAAAGGGCAACCAAATATCACCCATGCGGCTCATAACGACCAACATCAAAAGCGATACTAAAGGGCAACAAACCCGAAGGCACAAACCCGAAGGCACATACCCGAAGGCAACAAACCATAGTGGTGAAGGTCATAGACCCAGTACTGGACACCACTAACTGGCGGAATGTGTCACAACTCTCGAAAAGGAATCCGAAAAGTGTTAACGTATGTCCCATAACCACTCGTTCGCACTAAACGGCTTACTATCCGTCAGCCACTTTCACACTCAAAGAAGTACAAAGTTTACCTCATATCATCGATAAACCAAACCCGAAGGTTAAAACGATCAATTGAATAGGTCGGGGATTAATCGGAAAGATAAACGCACAGATTCATGGTCCGTGTTTTTCCCAACCATTTAATCACCCTTCCACTTCGCTCGAAGTGCGAAATTGTACGTGTGGTTTAAATAGAATTTATAAATCGGAGAAGCGAACTTTTAATACGATTTGAAGAAATCATTTATAAAACCCGTGAATGAAGTCAAAAAGGAATCATCAAGGTCAAATATGCATAAACAGCTAGTTAGAATTAACAAGCGTTGATTAAATTTGGAAAACTAAACGAACAAGGCAAGTTGGCAAAAAAAACAGCAGGTTCAGACGTCTGAAAGAAGGGGTTCAGACGTCTGGACGTCTGAACCCAAATTTTCAGACGTCTGAAATAGGCAATATTTTGCCTATTTCCTTTCTGGTTGAAATTTTGGCAATTCAGACGTCTGAAAATATAATTTCAGACGTCTGAATCTAGGGATGAAAATGTTCCCCAGAACAATATTCAGACGTCTGAAACTCAATGTTCAGGCATTTCCTGAACCTGGGCCAACTATGGCCAAACAAATCGAAAGCAATCGGATGTGTGTTGATTATGGGCTTACGTCAAACGACTACCCAACCTTAACGACACACCCAAACACTTCGAACAACATAAACATCTACCATATATGGTTTTACATAGATTTGGCTTCAAAAATCATAATTTGGCAATTTCACCAAAGCAATCCAAATCGAAAGCAAATGCACATGAACAAGTATTAGGAATTCATTCCTAACATCAATGATATCAAAAGAAGTAGATGTGAGTTCAAAACTCACCTTTTATCCAAAAACAAAGAAGATGAAGCAGAACTTACCAATGGATTCTCTTTGATTTTGGAGCAAGAATTTGGAGTTTGCAAATGGATTTAGCGCTAGGAGTTTCTAATTTCCTTTCTCTTCCCCCATTTCAGTTTTTGCTTAAGCTTTTATGAAATGAATAAGTGAATGGAAGGAGAGAAGGGCTGAGTTGGGGTTAATAGAACAGTTTGGGTGAAACCCAAACCCAAAACCCACTTAGCAAATAGAAAAATTCGACTTACTCCAAACATATCAAAGCTTACACTCAAAAAGATCGCAAACGCCATTTTGGAATCAATGGAAATGGTTTCGAGTCCCAATTCGACCATTTGCAAAAAGTAACATTTCGGACCCAAAATCCGACTAACGATGCTATATTTAAATTAAACATTTAAATATAAAATCGTTAAATATGCGGGTTGTTACAGATCTCCCCTCCTTACAAAATTGCGTCCCCGCAATTCCTAGAGACGGTATTTGTAACAACTACATACATACAACATTCAAAAGAGAAGGAAACAAGTTAGAAATGAAAAGATAATCTCACCATCGACAAGCAAAGATAGAAAACCCGGATAAGATCGCTCGATATACTCTCTGGTTTCCCAAGTACAGTCATTGGGATTAACGGACCATTGAACTTTAACGAGCGGCACGTCCTTGTTCTGAAGGTGTCGCACCTCCGTGTCAAGCACGCGAATAGGTTGCTGTACAATAGATAAGTCCAGTGAGATCTCAAGCTCTTGCAAATCAGGAGAAGTAATAACAGAATCCGACTCCCGAAGACACTTCCGAAGTTGCAAGACGTGAAACACGTCATGAATGCCAGATAAATGAGCTGGAAGTGAAACTCTATAAGCCACAGGGCCAATACGTTCAGTAATAGAAAATGGTCCTATAAAGCGAGGAGCCAATTTCCCAGTCGTACTGAAAGGCATAACCCCCTTCGAAGGAGAAACACGAATAAAAACCAGATCGCCGATCGAGAACTCGAGAGGCTTCCTAAGGTTGTCCGCGTAGGATTTCTGACGACTCTGTGCCTCTTTCATTCTCAATCGAATAAGATCAATCTTCTCAGAAGAATGATGGACAAAGTTCGGTCCAAGAATAAGCTTCTCCCCAGATTCCAACCTACATGAAGGTGATCGACATGGCCTTCCGTATAAGGCTTCGAAAGGAGCCATACCGATACTAGACTGAAAACTATTGTTGTAGGAGAACTCTACAAGAGGTAGGTGATCCTCCCAACTTCCACCAAAATCAAAAATACAAATACGGAGAAGATCTTCCAAGATACGATTCACCCGTTCAGTTTGTCCGTCAGACTGCGGATGATAAGCTGTAGAAAAATTAAGCTTTGTTCCCAAAGCTTGCTGAAGACTCTTCCAAAAATGACTCGTGAATAAAGGATCACGGTCACTCACAATAGAACTAGGAACACCATGAAGTCTCACGATTTCCTTGACATATAACTTAGCCAAAAGCGAAGCAGTCCTATTAGACTTAATAGGGACAAAATGAGCAGACTTGGTGAGGCGATTAACAATAACCCAAATGCTAGAATGGACAGATCTCGAACGAGGTAGGCCGTCAATAAAATCCATAGAAATCTGATCCCATTTCCACAATGGAATCTCAAGAGGCTGAAGAAGACCCGAAGGACGCTGATGCTCGGCTTTAAAACGCTGACAAGTTATGCAATTGCTCACATAACTCGCCACATTGCGTTTCATGCCTTCCCAATAATAAAGACGACGCATATCGACATACATCTTGCTACTACCGGGACGAATGGTATACTTAGAACGCTGACAGTCATCAAGAATGTCATGCCTAAGTGCAAGATCAGAAGGCACAAAAAGACGGTTCTTCTTACGAAGACACCCATAAGAATCAATGCTGAAATCTTGCAACGCCTTATAACAAGATCCAGACTCACAAAGCTGAATAAGATGCAACAACTGAGGATAACGCCACTGACCATCGGCAATACGATCCAATAAAATAGGTCGAGCTCCCAAACTAAATAATAGAATAGGAGAATCATAAGATGAACCTCGATCACGAATTTCACAAAAAGATAGAGTCTCAAGAACATCCCATTCGTCAAACATCATAGAAATAACAGCCGAATGTTTGCGACTAAGCGCATCTGCAACATGATTACCCTTACCAGGGGTATACTGGATATCAAAGTCATAAGAAGCAAGAAACTCGAGCCAACGTTGTTGTCTCATATTGAGTTCCTTCTGAGTGAACAAATACTTCAAAGATTTATGATCGGTATAGAGAATGAAGCGCTCGCCCAATAAATAATGTCGCCAAATCTTCAAGGCAAAGACAATGGCGGCAAGCTCAAGATCATGAGTGGCATAGCGAACTTCATTCGGACGCAGTTGCCTAGAAGCATAAGCAACTACCCGATCCTTCTGCATAAGAACAGCACCGAGACCACTACCACAAGCATCAGTGTAGACAACAAGATCATGATTCCCTTCGGGAACCACAAGAATAGGAGCATTAGTGAGAAGTTCCTTCAATGTCAAAAAGGAAGCTTCACACTTGTCGGACCAAATAAAATGAATGCCTTTACGAGTAAGGCAGGTGAGAGGAAGCTCAACACGGGAAAAGTTCTCTATGAACCAACGGTAATAACCCGCCAATCCAAGGAAACTACGAATCTCATGAACATTTTCAGGCCTCTTCCAATTCTGGATGGCTTCGATCTTTGAGGGATCGACAGAAATGCCATCGAAAGATACAACATGGCCTAAGAACTTAACCTTATTCTCCCAAAAGTGGCATTTGGAGAATTTGGCTCTAAGCTGATGACGACGGAGGGTACTCAAGACAATTCTCAAGTGATTAGCATGCTCAGCTTCAGACTTAGAATAAATAAGGATATCATCAATGAACACAAGGACGAACTTATCGAGATATTCCTGGAATACTCGATTCATGAGATCGACAAAGAAAGCAGGAGCGTTCGTCAAAGCGAACGGCATAACGAGCCACTCAAAAGAACCATATCGAGTGCGGAAAGCTGTAAGAGGTATGCTATCCTCCGCGACTCGTAACTGATGAAAACCCATGGCAAGGTCGAGTTGAGAAAAGACCTTAGCACCACTCAATAGATCGAACATGTCATCGATCCTAGGCAATGGATACCTATTTCTGGTAGTTAACTCTTTAAGCTTGTGATAATCAATGCAAAGCCTAAGAGTTCCATCAGACTTCTTCACGAAGACGACCGCGGATCCCCACGGAGAAAAACTGGACTGAATCAACTGCTTGGACTCAAGCTCCAAAAGCTATTTCTTGAGTTCCTCATTTTCCTTTGTAGACATCCTCGTAGGAGGACGACTAACTGGCTGCGCGCCTGGAATGAGATCAATGCGGAACTAAATTGCCCGTTTGGGTGGCAAACCCGATACAGGCTCAAAAACATCAGAAAAGTCACAAGCAACTGGAATACGAGATATATCATCATCATCTCGCGAGTCAAGAGAATATAAAGCCATCTTGGAATTATCCACATTCCGAAGAACAAGAGATAGCTGAGTAGGCGAATCCGGAGGTCGAAGATATATAGTTCTCTCCGAACAAATAATCCTGGCATCATATCTCACTAGCCAGTCCATACCCAAAATCATATCGAATCCCAGACAAGAAATAACGTGCAGATTGGCACGAAAAGAAAAGTCACATAAAACAATCTCAACATCATCACAAAGCAAACTAAGGGTCGCGGATCCCCCAATTGGATTCGCAATCCTTAAAGAAGTAATCAAACAAGAAACATCCAAAGATAAATCATCAACGAGCTTTTTCGATACGAAAGAATGTGATGCACCCGTATCGAAAAGAACTCGAATACTATGGTAATGAAATAAAATAGAACCTTCCAAAATAGATGAACATGTACCTTTGGACTGAGAAGGACCTTCAGAAGCCTTAGCAGCATAAAGCCTGCTAGACTTGGCACTAGCCGGAACAGTAGGGCAAGCTGAAACATGATGACCTTCCTTCTTGCAATAACGGCAGAAGAGAGGCTTAGGACGAGCTCGAATAATATGATCCGGAGAACCACAATTGAAACACTTTCGAACGAAAGGTGTTCCGGAAGACTGAGACTGAGAGCTAGGACCACCGGTCTTCTTTTTCTTAGAAGGAAAAGGCTTCTTATGAATTGAAAACGGCCTCTTGTTGGGGTTCTTGGAAACCTCAACATCAACATCACTATCACACTCCTTCTCGACGGTCTCGAGATGAAGTGCCGAATCAACCAACTCCTCAAAAGAAAGTTTAAGCTGGAGCAACAAAGACTTCTTAAGATATTTCTTAAGACCAGAAACAAACTTCAAATTCTTCTTATAAGAAGTACAGATAAATTCAAGACCATACTGAGATAAAGCCTCGAACGATGCGACATACTCAGAAACAGAAGATTTCCCTTGCTTCAACTCAAGGAAGAGACGGGTCAATAAAACTTTTTCAGATTCAGGAACGAACTTGAGTTCAAATCGCTCCCGAAACTGAGTCCAAAAAAGAGTAGACTCATCAATCTCGGCTACATGAAGCATACCAATCAAGAGCACACTCTTGTAATAAACTAGAAGTCACAAGAACTCTATCATGGTCAGAAAGATCCATGCGAGAGAAGATACGCTCGCACGTGCGAAGCCAAGCTTGGACTTCAAGAACGGACTCGGAGCCCTTAAACGGCTTCCCTCCAAGATGAGAAAAATCACTACACTGGCGTGCAAAGGCAGACTTGCGAGGTGGAGACACTCGAGGAGGAACTGGAGGCTGAGTGCTCCTAAACAACTCCAAAAACTGATCAGCAGACATATAAACACCATCCGAATGTGAGCCACTGGATTGCCCAGCATCCGAACGTCGTCCCATGCCTCTTCCAGCCATACGCTGAAGGTAAGATAAGAACAAGATTATTCACAAGGTAGATATTGCAATATGGAATACTATGGAATAAAATGCATTCCTAGACGTATTCCCAAACTCTATCTAACCTTGATGGAATAAAGAGACACAATGATTCAAAGATTTGTATCACTTATACACTTTGATGTACCATAATATGTGCATCTATTCTATGTTTATCATATTTTGTTCTGAATCTGGCTCTGATACCACGCTATGACGCCCCACCTCTATACCCACGCTAGCCAAGGACACTACAAAGTAATGCCGTCAACTAACACGGAGAATAAGGCTGGTTAGGAGCGACCATCTATAGCCTTGCTCTAACTATCTATTGAATACATCGACAATAAACATACCAACCAGGTCGACGTACCCAATGAATACTTAAAACAAAACCATAGGTGGTTGGATCTATCAGAACAGAATATAATAACTCAAATGTAATATACATCACAGAACAGTAAATCATCATATACGCATATACAGATACATAACAGAGTTATAAAATAATACATATCAAGTGGTATAGCAAACCACCATATATAGACGAGTCAAAAGAATACATATCAAAGTTACTACAAAATAGGGCTACACAAAAAGCTATGACAAAAAGAACAAGCTGAATAGTCCATGCGGAAGCAAAATAGGCTAAGTCCAAAAGCACCTAACCTGAAACATCTCGGTCTGACCCGAATATAAGATACACGGGTCAGTCTAGATAAACAAATCAGTTAGATAAACTGAGCAACAATAAACCTGCAAGGTTACAATGTATAACAAATATCTCTAAAAGAGATAACACAATCATCTAACAAAAAGATGAAACATATGATAACAAGCCTCATTTCATCAGCAACTCATAGAAACAAAGGATAAGAATATCCCAAAACAAGCCAAAAGGCAAATAACAAATACCCATAAGGTATACAAGTTCCACAAGGTAAACGTTACTCATCATGCGGCTCAAAATGACCAACACCGAAGAGCGATACCAAGGGAATATACATATGAATGAAACATCAAAATATTGCTCGAGCTCAATACTGTATAAACAAGGATCCATGAGCCCGAAGACTCCAAACCCAATATCACCCATGCGGCTCATAATGACCAACATCGGAAGCGATACTAAAGGGCAACCCAATATCACCCATGCGGCTCATAATGACCAATATCGGAAGCGATACTAAACGGCAACAAACCCGAAGGCACAAACCCGAAGGCACATACCCGAAGGCAACAAACCGTAGTGGTGAAGGTCAGAGACCCAGTACTGGACACCACTAACTGGCGGAATGTGTCACAACTCTCGGAAAGGAATCCGAAAAGTGTTAACGTATGTCCCATAACCACTCGTTCGCACTAAACGGTTTACTATCCGTCAGCCACTTTCACACTCAAAGATGTACAAAGTTTACCTCATATCATCGATAAACCAAACCCGAAGGTTAAAACGATCAATTGAATAGGTCGAGGATTAATCGGAAAGATAAACGCACAGATTCATGGTCCGTGTTTTGCCCAACCATTTAATCACCCTTCCACTTCGCTCGAAGTGCGAAATTGTACGTGTGGTTTAAATAGAATTTATAAATCGGAGAAGCGAACTTTTAATACGATTTGAAGAAATCATTTATAAAACCCGTGAATGAAGTCAAAATGGAATCATCAAGGTCAAATATGCATAAACAACTAGTTGGAATTAACAAGTGTTGATTAAATTTGGAAAACTAAACGAACAAGGCAAGTTGGCAAAAAAAACAGCAGGTTCAGACGTCTGAAAGAAGGGATTCAGACGTCTGAATCTGGAGACCAATTTCTTTTTCAAAAGAGGATTTAGACGTCTGAACCCAAATTTTCAGACGTCTGAAATAGGCAATATTTTGCCTATTTCCTTTCTGGTTGAAATTTTGGCAATTCAGACGTCTAAAAATATAATTTCAGACGTCTGAATCTGGGGATGAAAATGTTCCCCAGAACAATATTCAGACGTCTGAAACTCAATGTTCAAGCATTTCCTGAACCTGGGCCAACTATGGCCAAACAAATCGAAAGCAATCGGATGTGTGTTGATTATGGGCTTACGTCAAAGGACTACCCAACCTTAACGACACACCCAAACACTCCGAACAACATAAACATCAACCATATAGGGTTTTACATAGATTTGGCTTCAAAAATCATAATTTGGCAATTTCACCAAAGCAATCCAAATCGAAAGCAAATGCACATGAACAAGTATTAGGAATTCATTCCTAACATCAATGATATCAAAAGAAGTAGATGTGAGTTCAAAACTCACCTTTTACCCAAAAACAAAGAAGATGAAGCAGAACTTACCAATGGATTCTCTTTGATTTTGGAGCAAGAATTTGGAGTTTGCAAATGGATTTAGGGCTAGGAGTTTCTAATTTCCTTTCTCTTCCCCCATTTCAGTTTTTGCTTAAGCTTTTATGAAATGAATAAGAGAATGGAAGGAGAGAAGGGCTGAGTTGGGGTTAATAGAACAGTTTGGGTGAAACCCAAACCCAAAGCCCACTTAGCAAATAGAAAAATTCGACTTACTCCAAACATATCAAAGCTTACACTCAAAAAGATCGCAAACGCCATTTTGGAATCAATGGAAATGGTTTCGAGTCCCAATTCGACCGTTTGCAAAAAGTAACATTTCGGACCCAAAATCCGACTAACGATGCTATATTTAAATTAAACATTTAAATATAAAATCGTTAAATATGCGGGTTGTTACACGTGAAAAAGCCCTCCTCAGAGGTGCAACTTTTCAAAGAAGCAAAAATCAGAAAGCCCTTTACTGTGGCGTAAAAAAAAAGCCCTCTTCAAAGGCATACTTTAACTCTCAAAGGAAGAATGATTCACCTATTCTGGAAAATACTCTTCCTTCAAAAGAAGTTAAAGTACCCTTCAAAGGCCCGCTTTATCACATAGAAGAATTCACTTGGTAAAATGTGTATATGCACAAAAGAAAAAGTGATACCTTCGAAGGATGAAGCGCAAAAACTTATATGGAGGGAGTTGTACTCTATTTTTAACGAAATAATATTCCTCCAAGTATGGAATAATTATTCTCCAGAAAATAGAAGTACAAGTCCCCTCAACATATAAAATGTTGCAACAAGCTTATGGTATAGGGGCAACATGGTATAGCTACATACAACATGGTATAACTATATTGGTAAAATCACGCTCGAACAAGATACCACAAGCTCGTTGCAATATCATGTAAAGAAACTTGTATGACAATGAATAATAAATGCATTCTCAGATACAGACAAAAGTTTGTACAAAGAAAAAGAATCATTTTATTCAACACTGTTAAAATTTTGTACAGGTACAGGTTTCAAAGTAAAAAGAAAAAGAAAAAGCGGGGGCCAGTACCCGCACAATCTCCGGCCAGTGCATGCAAAAAGCAAAAAAGCGATATAAAAAGCGCAGGACCAAAGCCATCATTTCTTCTTCCTTCCGCCTTTTGAATCTGCGCCTGGCCGAATGGTTAACTTCTTAGGTCGGCTTGTAAGAGTAGGAGAGGAAGGAGAACGGGATACAATAGGTTCTTCTCCCGCTTGTGTCTCTCTAGCAGAAGCCTCCTTCTTTTTCTTAGAGACTCCACGCTTCCCTCTCTTCCTGGAAGAAGACCCACTACCTGGAGAGAGAAGTGTAGTTAATGGTTCATCATCGGAACCAGTTGCTTCTGGAGTCTTCTCACTCCCTTCAGTTTCTTCTCCCCTGTGTTCTTGTGAAGCAATGGGATCATCCAAGTCTTGGAGAGCTTCTATTTGCTCCTCTTGTTATCCTGGTTGCGAGGCAGAAGGAGGAGTGACCTGAAGAGAAGGAGGAGGAATAATTGGAGGAGGGGAAGTTTGAACAATGCTCAACGTTTTCTCTACAGAAGGAAAAAAGTTCAAGTCAGTAAAAAGAGGAGATAAAGGCTCGCTGAGGTTTAGGAAATAGTCAAGAAGCTCATCAAGCTCGTAAGAAACACATGAACAGTCTACTTGGGCAAGATTAACAGTAGAGCTACCTGGAAGAGTCGGTTTCCTGACATCAACCTCATAAGCCTGTGCCTCGGCACTCTCGTCGCCTTCATCTCCACCCTGTATGCTTGTGATCTCGGTGGTAACTTTAGTAGGAGATGGAGAATGAGAACTGGAACCGATAATGTCGATTTCGGCCGAAGGAGAAGGCCGAACTGGAGCAGTTGAGATAGTTTTTCCCGAATGTTCTCCTACCGCCATTTCGGCCCTTAATTTTGCAAGCTGTTCTCTTCCCCTGGCGAGAGCGGCACGAGCATCGTCATCAAGGTAATGCTCCTTAAGAGCTGATTCGGCATAGCCAGCACCTTTACCGTCAAGCATGTCAAGTTCAGCCTCCCATACTTCAGCCAGTGTAACTTCATATTTGGGGCCTAGGAAGGCGAGACTACCATGCCCCAAGATGCTATGGAGGTAAAAGTCAAACAGTGTCGAGCTGATGTTAGTCTTCGTTGCCTCATGAGATTTTTCAGCTGCAAATTTGACCGGCAACGGCCTCATCACGCTCTCTTTCAGCTTTGGAGAGTTGAAGCTTTAGCATTTGAATCTCTGCCTCTTGGGAGCTGTTTTTCTTCCGAAGCCCTGCAATATCAGCAGTATAGCCCTCACTGATTTTTTTTGCACTTCGAGCCTGTCTTCGGCATCTCTTTGGCCGGCATGAGCATCTCTCACTTGTTTTAGAAGCACTTCTTCTTTTTGAGTGTAGGAAGTAGAGGAAGTAGCAAGCTCTTGTTTAAGTTCCTCAACTTTTGCTTCAAGCTCTTCATTGTAAGTAGGATGCTCCTCATTTCGGTATCGTGTAGCTCGAGAACCTTCTGCCATTCGGCCTTATCATTCTCCATAGTAAGCATGGCCTCTATATTCGCACGGTTGACCCTTTGAAGCTCGTCAACAAGCTTTTGCCAGTTCGACATCCTTTCAATATCAAGCTTGACGGCATCGAGATTCCGCAGCATGGCAGGCTTGTCGATAGGAACCAAGTCATGATCGAACTGCACTCCCTTCAGGCACCACTGTGGAAACCGGCTTTGCAAAGTGGCTGGGCCCGGTCCAAATTGGAATTTAGGCCTGCTAATTATTGTTTGAATGTCTGTCTTCTCGAGAGCGGGAGAGCCAGAAGGAATGTCAAGTGCGACGGGGGCAGTGACCTTTTCAGGAGTTGTAGAAGTATGCTTCTCACCGTGTTGAGCACGCTTACTTGGGTCCTCAACCATATGACTTTTTCCCCGGTCATCATGGGATTTTCTCTTGTGGGAATCGTCACCTTTATGGGAAGATTCATGGTGCTCCTCCCTTTCTTTCCTCTCGTAACGCTCTTCTTGAGCCCTTCTCTCCTGAGCATTTCGAGCGGCTCTCTCTTCATCGGTTTCTCTGTAGGCGGAAAGGTAGCGCCTATAATCATATTGACTACGCCTCCCGTAGCACTGAAAGTCGTCATAGTAGGAGCTGCTACGTCCCATCGGAGAATCTGAAATAAAAAAGAAGAGACAAGTCTTAAAAGTTTTCAGAGAAAAGAAGTGTAACTTTAGAATCTTCAAAGTACAGAGAGTTAGGAGTATAAAAGTGCCGAAAGATTCTAAGTGTGTGTGATGTGCAAGCTACGCGCATCAAACTACGAACCGCTCTTTGATTGCGGAGTAATCGTAGGAGTAGTAGTTAACGTCAACTCTTGAGTCGACGGAGTCTATTGCAGAGTAGAATTCGCCTCAACTACTGAAGAAGAAGGCCTGGTGGTGACGGGGTCGTCTTTAAAGAGCTCCTGTGAAGTGACAAACAAGTCGCTCAACCCTTCGAAAGTGTCATCTCCACTCTGTTTGACAGGGCTTTTTTTCCCAGCTTCTTCGTCACCAGACTTCTTCGAATGTGGAGGAGATTCCTGAAGATCTTTTTCTTCAGTGACCGGGGCAAGTTTGCCAGATGACCCCGCGACATCAACAGAAGTGGAGCACTTCACTAGAGAAGCCTCAAAGGCAGGTTCTTTCGGTATGGGTGCATCGGTAAAAACTGGGGCATCCAGTGCTTGGGTTAGGGAGTCTGGGACTTCATGAGGGTGTGTAGAGCGAGAGGTATGCAAAAGTCCGTATTGATGCAAAAATTCATCTTTCAACAGAAATTAAATGCTTCTCTCCTCAACTGGCACGGCCATAAGCCTCTCAAAAGTTGGTTTATGACTAGAATCCTTAGAAGGAGGAGGAAGCGCTGAAAAGTAAAAGGCGAAGTTAACATTTGACAACTCAGGCTATGAAAAGCTTAGAGAAAAACATCAGGAACAAAGATAAATGCTCTTACTTCCTACTCTCCAGGTAGCATAGAATCCCGGAGGACAGCGAACGAAGAAAAATTGGCTTAGAAAACCGTGAGCACTTTCGGGAAGGCCGATTATTAGTTTACGGTTCCTAGCGCTTCTCACAAGAATGATGGAAGGATGGCCTTTATTTTTGGCAAATGTGCACAAATAGCAAACTTCATCAAAACTCAGAAGGCGATCCAGCGTCCTTCCGAATAGCACACATAACCCATCAGAATAGCATAGCCATTGGGGTGCAGCTTGAAGGGAGAGATAGCTAGTCGGAGAAAAAGCCGTTGAAGAAAGTCGTTAAAAGGAGGGATAGCTCCACTCGTGCACATTTGACGATTAACTGCTGCAAAACCAGAAGGTGGTATATTGGCAGTATCGCTTCTCTCAGGAAGAATGGCATCTGCTTCAGCAATGCCAAACAGAGCGCACAGTTGGCGGAAAACTTTGTATGTTAGTGTGGTTGAAATTCTCTCTCGAGGATTAACCAATGGAGTAGCAATTGGGAAAGTCTCTTCAGCCGATTCTGTTTCTCCTTGTTGAGAAGTCATTCTATACAAGGAACTAGACATTCAAATAAGAAGGTGCACGTTTCCTAAAAAGTGTGAAGTGTTGTGCAGAACTAACAAAAACAGAAAGCAAACATAACTGAAATTAAGCTAGTTGACAATTCGTCAATTATGATTCAGGACTTGTTAATATAAAATTCAAGTGTAGTGTTAATGCAAACGAATCGGTTTTAATTGAATATTTTAGTTTTGCTTTAATACTTCACTTGAATTCTTTAGTTCGCAGCATTTCGTTCACACAGTTCATTTAAGTTGATTATTCTTTGTCGACTAATCTGTCATTCGATGTGGGCGGTCAATGACAGTTTATTCGTCCCATTTTTCTGCAAATGTTGTATTTAACAGGTTGACAGCTTTAAAAGTTAAAATAATCTGCAAAGAAGTACAACGAAATTCAAGTTCAAACAATTCAGTCAAGTCTTCTCAAAATTTGACAAAGTCTTAGGTCGTCCAGCGACCTAGCATAGGTCAGGGCTTCTTTAGGTCGCACTGTGTAAGTTAAAAGGTTCAATGCAATTCATTAGTCCTAACTCGGCCACGACCTACAGCCTATGCCGCAAAAAAGATTATGTCGCTCATTTGTTAAGTCATCGTGCTTGGAATTCATGTGCAAATTTGTTAAGTCCTAGGTCGTAAAATCCCAGAGCGACCCAAAAGTTAAGTCGCAGATTCGAAGGATCCTTAGGTTGCGAGAATTTGTTAGATCGGCCAGGATTCTTAGGTCGCAGAGGTTTTTAAGTCGCTCAAATTTGCTAAATCGCTAGCTTCCTCTCCATGCAATAGCTCACCATCCCGTTAAACTGTGACTCGATAACCCATTATCACTCACAATGAAATCCATCATCCTCTTCGTGAAATTCATCATTCCTACATACCACCGAATCATCCAAGAATCGATTGAAAGCACCTCCGATCCATCATGAATTCAACTCATTGCTGTGCTTTCGTGAATCACAACTAATAGCGATCAAAATCGACCACAATTTGACTCAAAAGATGAAATACGACATACAAAATTGTTCTGGAGTTCGGAGATGGAAATTCGTGGTTCGATGATGATCGTGGGATGGATAGAGATCAAGGGTACTTACGCAATATGATAGCAGGGATGAATCAGTGAACGATTAAACTCAAATTCGCCTTTGAAATCACGAGATTTTGTTAATGGTAGAGAAGGAAATCGGAACAGTTAAATGGAGGAGAAGCAGCGACCTAGCAAATTTATATGGGACAAAAAGAGGAAGACGAATAGGCACGCGACTTAGTACAAGTCTTAGGTCACTCACGACCTAACTCGGACAGATTGAAGCAACGACCTATGGCATAGGCCTGTACTTCGAGGGGAAAGTGTTAACACCTATTTCTAAAGCGACCTAAGACTTACGTGACCTATGAAGTGCAGCGACCTAACGACCTAAAGACTCAAGCGACCTAACGACCTAAAGACTCAAGCGACCTAACGACCTAAAGACTCAAGCGACCTAAAGACTCAAGCGACCTAACGACCTAAAGACTCAAGCGACCTAAAGGATAGAGCGACCTAACGAGTTCAAGCATATGCGACCTAAGCCTACCGACCTAAGAGCGAAGTGGTCTCAGCGAACTAAATCTCAGTTGACTCACGACCTATGATAGGTCGCACACGACCTATCAATTTGCTCAGAAGAGAACTAAATTCACTCAAGATAAGTCAGATCCCATCTCTTTGGTCGTCGTCGACCTATGGCCTACGACCTACCTTAGGTCGTGTGCGACCTAGCACTTGGTGATAAAATTCTGCCTAGAGTATTCCCTATAAATACAGCCCTAACTCCAACTAGCAGGGGACTTTTGGCCGATCATTTCAAGCGTCGGTACTCTGTTGAATTCTGGACTCATTCAACACTTCAAGCACTTCAAACACCAAGGACTCTACTACGATCTTCAAGAGAAAATCTACATCATTCAACATGAATTCGGAAGATTATTCTCCATCAAAGTTTGATCTACTGGTCTAAAGTGTGTTGTAATTGAAGATTGTTGTAAAGTTGTAACCAAATTCAGTAATAAAGAGATTTAAAGTGGACGTAGGCTTACCCTAAGCCGAACCACTATAAAAACTGTTGTCTTTTCCGCTTTTTCTGTGATTTCTCTACTTGTTTGTAATTCCCGTGCACACGGTGGTGCTTTCACTCAACTTCAATTTACAGCGGGGTGTTAGCGTCTGATTCTTACGTTAACACTATGCGAATAGAATAATATAGGTATATCCTATGGATTTGTCTTCATTGATTATTAATTATATCAATTTCCTTACTTTTCATCCTCACTTTGATTTTATTCACTTGTTCACATTTGCCTTAATTCCCATTTGGATCACCACTTCAATTCTTATCTCAATTGGGTATTTAATCAATAACAATTTGAACTCTGACCAGTTTATATTTAGAAAATAGCTTGAAAATTTTAAAATAGATAAGTAGTTGAAAAATAATCATTAGTTTGCAAAACAGCTGTAAAATAGTTAACTAATTGTAAAATAGTTGGAAAATAGTTATGTAGGTTCAGAAATTTTTGATAGTTGCAAAATAGTTGTAAAATAGTAATTAATTTGTAAAATAGTTGAAAAACAGTAATTAGTTAATAAAACAGTTGAAAAATTGTTAAATTGTTATAAAATAATTGTAGAATAAATATAAAATAATTTGGCTTTAAAAGAAAGATTGCATATATTAAATAGCTTCGAAAAATAAGTTTATATTAAAACAATTTATATTGAAAATAGTCTGTTCACTTCCCTATCAATTCAATTTAAATTTCCACTTCCGTTTAAATTGACTCAATTCCAATTTGAATAATTTCAATTTCCATTGAAATTGATTTACCCCAATTTAAGTTTAATCAATCTTGATTTCTTTCCAAATTCAAATCAAAATCCATTTGAATTTAAACATATTCACTTTAACTACAATTCCAAATTATTCAAATTAATTTAGACTAATTTCAAATTGAATCCACTCAATTTCAAATCATTTTCAATTTCTATGAATTAGTCCCAATTCCCATTTGAATTTGAGCTCATTAAATCTTTGATTTTATTTCAAATTAATCCAATTCGAATTTTCCATTTGAATTTTATACTTATCTATCTTCAATTATAATTAATTCAAACTAAATTCAATTTGAACTAATGAAATCTAAATCTCAACTTTAACCCGTCTCGAATTATATAAATTCGAGCTAAAGTTCCAAATGTTGGTTTAACCCCCCTTAATTAGATTAACCTTTATTTTTAAATCAATAATCCAAATCTTTAAGCGATTTAAATCTGAGTCTAATTCTCATTAGATAAAGAAAATTTTACATTAGTACTACCACAAAATATTCCATACATTAATTGACTACATACTAGTAGTTCATACATTACATACATTTATCCAAATTAAGAATCTTACAGAAGTCATAAATCTAGATGCCTTTCTATCACCTAAAGGTTTGGAAAGAATAGAGCCCTAATGTTCTTGCAAGAATCCATTCTATGGGCTTCCTTCCAAAGGGAAAAGCCTGAACATACACTTATCAACAGGGTGTCCCCACTTATAACATTTACCATAAAATGTTTCTACCCTGTCATCAAGCTGGATAACCTTCACGCCTCCAACAGTACGTTCCACAGCTTTACTCCTCTTCTTCCTCTCGGAACAATTCCTAACAATGTGTCCCGTCTTCTTACAATGATAGAAAATAGTCTACTCATTGACCGGTTTTACTGGATTACGCTTTGCCTTTCTCACTTAGGGCAATGATTTAGGAAATGTCCTTTCTTATGACACTTAAACACAAGATCTCAGAGCGAAACCATTGGAATGTACCCTTCAATTCCTCCCTTGTTTTACTGCACTTGGCTGCGTAATGTCCCTTATTAAAACATCTGTAAGAGGTGACATTATCATAAGGCCCTGGCTCAGCACTTTCCTTAACCTTTTTCTCATGCTCTTGGATTTCTTCTTCTCGATTCTTACGTGCAGCTGCACTTTGCTCTCCACGTCTAACCTTCCATTCTTCACTCTTAGTCATCTCTCTCAGGGAGTGAATTCTGGAGGGACTTCCAAATCTATAAATTAGACCTAATTAGAAAAATTCAACTTTTACTCTAATATATATATATATATATATATATATATATATATATATATTAATTTGCTTACCAAGTCATACCTTATGTTTCAACACCTTTGGTTTTTAATTTCAAATAAGTTTCAAACAACTTCTTATTTCAAAATAAGATTACTTTCAGAAATATTCTGAAGAATATTATTTATCATTCCCATTATCAATTTGAAAACAAATTTCAAATGTTTTTTTTAAATCTTAGGATTCTAACTTCACAATTGAAAACCCCACTTCAATTTACAAGTCATACTTATCTAAAAGTTTACTTCCTTAACAAATTCCATTTTTCTTTATCATTATTAAGGAACAAACATCCCAGTATTTGATACAATAACCATTCTATTTTATTTTAGCTTGAAACCAAATTTAATTCTAATTCTCCTTATATGAATTGATTCATTCTATTCAATTCCCATTTGGATATATATATTTACCACTTAAATTCTTATTTAATTTCAATATCCATCAACCAATTATTGCTGTATATATAAACATATATAGAAATCCTTTACCTTTAAAACCATTACATAAAAATAACAAGTACGCTCTCATATATATACAAACTTAACTCATTTTAGGGTACCACTTACCCTATCCATAACGAGTGCACCCACTAGAGCCAAGGTTCACGCTTAACCTTCATCTCTGATACCAACTGTAACGACCCGGAAGTTTCCGATCTCGAAAATTCCAGATAGTTATAAAAAGAAGAAACAGATAGAAGACGAAAATAGAAAATGCAACACAAATTCTCACCAAAATATAATATCAAATAATAATAGTTTACAAAAGAATACTATATATGTCGATTACATTTTAATACATTAGAGTTACACATATACTCAAATACTGGACATATACAAATCAACATGTCTCAGAAAATCAAAAATATATTACAACGGAAACACTCCAAACGTTCCTTAATTATTTCCAATCAACATGTCCAGAACGTCCTTACTTGAAAATCTATAATACTCGGTCTGACCAGAGCATTACATCAAAGTAACATCCGGGTCAGGTTGGAAACTAGCGTGAGTAAACTCACCTAACATGAAATACCAAACATAGAACCTATATAAAACCCGGAGTAACTCATATCCATTTACAAATTCACACTTTGTTGTAAGCATCACTTATTTCACATCAAATAGATATCACAAAACCAGATATTATACTTATACAATCATTCATAAGCAAGCATCTTTAATCCTTATTTTAATTAATTCAATTTAAATTAATTATTTAAGAACTAATCCCTTAATCCTGTTTAATTAATCATCAATTAATTAACTATTCCATTTCAAATCATTTAATTAATTAATCATTTCTTAATCAATTTATTAAATCTTAATTACTTAATTAATTACTCCTTAATTATTAATTAATAACGTTAATTGTTAATTAATAAACTTAATCTAAAATTGATTAATCCTTAATTATTTATTTAATTAACTACTAATTAAAAATTAATTAACTTTAATTATCTAATTAACAATTCTTAATTACAAATTAATTAATCACTTAATCATTAATTTACCAATCTGTAATTACAATTATAAATTAATCATTCTTAATTACTTTCCAAAACAATTAATCATTCATCTTAATTAACATTTTAAAAATCTTCTCTAAACTTTGAAATCAATGTATTACTAACTTAGAAAATGGTAAATGTTAATTAAATTTAAAACTTATCTTATTTTAATTACTTAGTTAAAGTATTAATTGGATTTTAAAACATTGTTAAGTATTTACTTAATTTATTAAAACGTGAAATAAATTCTTACTTAAATTGTCAAACATTAACTACTTCATTAATACTAAAATTTGTTTAACAACATTAACTTTAAATTTATTAGGCTTAACCCTTTTTGAAAATAAAATCCTGAGAATACCCCCAGTTTTACACGAGTAAACACTCGCGTTCCCTTCCATTTTACCCGAGTCATTCTCTCGTTCCTCACTGACGTTTCTTCTTCTTCTACTCTTTTTTTTAAGTTTTACGTTCACCGGGTAAATCACTATCCAAACAACACGGGAAATGACTCGAGCTACAACACCAAAATCATGAGTGTCCTTCAAGACACCACAAACGAAAATTTTCCAGATAGCACTTCGTAGTCGTGCACATGCACGGCGCATCGCCGGCACTTCGGTGAACTTCGAATCCTCCAGCAAGGCGCAAATAATGCTACAATCGAAATCAAAGAACATCTCGATGCCAAACTTTCCAGATCGAAATTAAGCATTCCACTCGAAACCTGAAACTCGAACTCACCGTATAAAAACACTTCCTCTCACTCGCGTCGACCACCGAAGATGCTACAACTCCGTCCTCACCTCGCCAACCCCCTATTCTTCCACTCCCTTGAGTTTCGAGAAGCTCGATCAAATAGAGGAGACGAACTCGTCTCGGTTTCTGACCACATCAAATTCGAGCCTTAAACCCTAATCTAGCCTCGTCTCATCAATTCGTGCTATAGAAAAATTATTTGACAATTTTCCTGAAATCATCGTTTGCCAACCTTGCTTCAAACAAAATCTTATCATCCAATGTTGGTTCGATCATCAGAAAATGGTTAAAATGCATATTCTATTCAACTATGAACTGCTCCTGGCATACGCAATTAAAAATCACCATATTATTTTTAAAAATCCTATCTTTGGCTGTTAATTCAAGTTATATAATCAAATTAATATTTTAAAATATTTGAATTTATCATATGATTTATCTTTTTACTGTAAAACTGAGTTTACGGTGTAAATTCTTCATTATCAAGCTTAAAACAAATTTTGGACAAATACTTAAGTTTAAGAAAACTTATTTTGTTTTAAACTGTAAGCCTATAAATAGTTGGATTAAGATGTTTTGAAGTTTGATTAACTATCAACTCTGTAACTAAAATCCAGGAAGAACAGACTATACAAAATTCACAGTACAATCATATAGGTACAAAATTTCTTACTTAAAGATATAGAGTAAACCACAACATTTATTTATGAATCAATGCACAAGTTTAAATTCAAAAATGATATGTTTCCTCACCTGACAAAAGCTTGAACAGAGAGCAATTCTGTGTTTAAAAGCTGCAGTTTTGATCTTCCTTTAAACCTTCTTGTTTACTTAGTTGAGTTGTAAGTTTAGCTTCAGCTGATTGTATTTGAATTTGAAAAACTGTGATGCTTATTTTTTGGTTTACTTAGTTTTTGAACGAGCAGGAACAAAAATGAAAGTATATAAAACAAAAAAGTTTTACAGGCGTAGGCTTCTGGTATAAGCTTTTTCTCTGTTTTCTAATATTTGGTCAAAGAGTTTTTTTGAAAATTGAAATGATATTTACACATTTGATATGACTTTATTTTGGTGCTGAGATGATAGTATTAAATGCCATGCCTCCTTACAAGTCTACAACCTTATCCAATTTGATTCTTGTATGTGTATATGTATATATATTATTCTTCTTGCTTATACATATGTTTCATAGGTTACATATTTCTAGAATTTCCTTAGGTGTTTTACTTATGTTTTCATAAAACCATATAATTTATTACTATCATAAATCCATAGTTTTATTTCTATTTAAAGTTTAACAATCCAAACATTTAATTTATATTCATATGCTTTATACTTATATTTTATACTTATATTTAATATTGATAATATTGATTTTATTTTAAACATTATTATCTATATTACATTCATATGCATATATCTAGATTAAATGTTAATAATGTAGAGCATTGATTAAATTAAATAAGGTAGATTTTATTTTAAATATTTTTGAAAGATTTTATTTTAAATTTTTAAATCATAATTTCCTTCCAAAATACATACATACATACATACATACATACATATATATATATATATATATATAAATAAATAAATGGGTAATGTCCAAAAATATTATCTTTTTTTAAATAATAGGCTTGTATTTTATTTAATTAGATTAAATACTTATTAAAATAATATTGCCAAAATCCCTGTAACGATTGGGATTTTCGACTCATGAAAGTCGACATTAATACGTCCACTATATCAACTGCCGAGCAATCGAAGCCCGGAAACCCGTACCGTTAGGGTTAAAGAAGAGGAAGAAGATAGAAGAAGAAAGAAAAAGCAACAGAAACAATATCAAAATCTCACAATCGCAGCGGAACAACATATAATAGATAAATGAATATCTTTAAAACAAAGAAATATATCAGTTATTACATTACATTACATTATCAGAGTTTACAACAACAAACAGTGGAAAAGAAATAATATATACTAGTTGATATGCCATGCCATCCACCTTGCTCCTTGAGCTCCACAGCATCTCCTGAATTCCAGAATGACCTGATAACCTGACTCTAGACTGCCCGTGTAGAAATTGGTGTGCACCTAGAGTTTAGGAAGGAAACAATAAACTCCAGGTCAGTCATGGGACTGGTGTGAGAACTTAAAATAGTTTATCTTTAAAACAAATAAAGAAATATTTTTAAATAGATTCGCAATGCTTTTTTTAGAAAATGAAACTACCATAACGCCTCTCGCACACACACACAATGCAAACGCAGAATCGGAAGAGATTTCTCCTTATGATAGCCAAACATGCTTGATACACAAATTTTCTTTGATATTATTATTATAAGTGCAAGGTGTAGGAAAAAATTTCGAAAGTATAATATAAATCTTAGCCAACATACGACTAGTATCGTATGCCTACTATAGCTACCATTTAAACAGTGCGGCGCCACCATAAGTAAATGGCAGGTTGTACAACTAAAATTGTACAAGGCTCGTATTGTTTCTTTGGATTTCCAACAAATGGTCAGGCCAAGGAACTTCCCATTTCCACATGGGTACGCCTCTGGAAAGACGCCTCGAGAACCTAACCGGATCTCTGCCAACACAATGCCGGGTTACCCCTAGCTGGGTAACAACTAACACGAATATGCCATCCCTCGGTCGTAACCGACCTAAATCCCGGGATTCACTAACAAACACAAAATAATAAGTTTGCAGCAACAACATAGGTTAAGTATCAGGGCTCCATACCATAATACCACCTCTATCAAGAAAGAATGACATACACTAAGGCGGTGCTATCCCCTAATTACCTTGCCGCATCTTTCCTGTTTTGAGCATTTTCGAGGTGTGAGGTTCGATGAAGTCTTGTCCACAAATCTACGCTTTTTCATAAAAGCCACGCTTTGATTAACAAATGATCAGCAGCACTCTTATGCCACATTACCAATTTGGGAATGTATCACTAGTAACCATCAACTACATAACCTCTGAGCTCGTACGTCTTAGAGAAGGGTGTTAAGCTAAGGGAATAAATTCTCCGCCACCAACAGAAATATATTTGATAGAAACCAGCTTTACATCTCAAATTGTAACGTCAGACACACATCCATACTAGTCCGTTCCGAGATCGAACGGAACCGAAGGCACTTCCAAAAAAGCCCTTGCAATCCGGATATTCACTAATCACGTCCAGAATTCCCATCATAAAGGGTGATAAAATCTCTTTATCGGAGATCAGCCAATGCAGAGTCATTCGACGGTAATCCTTCCGTTTTTGAAAATATCCGGTCTTCAACACCGGTCTTCAAATGCTATCCATTACGACATATCGCTATTCGAAATGGGATTTATGACCCAAAGGTCCTCTCCTGGCTAAACCGAATAACGAGCGCTTATTTTTAAAATAAGTGTAACATTCAAATTCAAGCAAATCACAACAAATACACATTTAAAGGTAAATATTGATAGTCGGTTATTTAACTATCAATAAATATGCACAATCATCACCAAATTCCAAATAATTTCTTAAATTATTTATTTTCCGAAAATATCTTTACAACATATATATTTTCCCACACTTCAAAAATAAATCAATGTTTATTTTTAAATCAAATTTCCTTTCCTTTATAAATTTCATGGTGAATTTAAATTTCCAAATATCAATTGATATATGATTTTCAAATCGATTTCAAATATTCACTTTCAATTTATCTTTAAAAGATATCATCTCAAAACATTTCACTTCATATTGGAAAACATTTCCATACTTATTTAACAATAAGTAATTCATAAATCTATTTATTTTCAATACTTAGAAAATATTCAATATACTTAAAACACAATTAAGTATATATTTTATTCTTTAAGGAAAACGTTCT
Source organism: Allium cepa (assembly GCA_030765085.1). Lineage (NCBI taxonomy): Eukaryota > Viridiplantae > Streptophyta > Magnoliopsida > Asparagales > Amaryllidaceae > Allium > Allium cepa. The sequence goes on from CM060929.1 coordinate 36,108,681, forward strand.
CTTAAACGCATTCATTTGAATCAAAACAAATGTTGCGTAAAACATCATTACGACAGCCCAAAATCACTAGTATAGGGATTTGAAATTAAGATACATATATAAATCCCAATACTATACAAAAACATTTCCTTTCGAAAATTATTTACTATAACAATAGTGTTGTAGTCCACCATTTCCTTATTTCTCGAAAACGTCTATTTCAACAATGAATGTTGAAATCTATGGTTTCGATACTTAACACATTTTAAAACAACTTCAAATTGTTTTAATTCTATTTAAAATATCCCTTCCTCAAAACTTTTCTTTAATATATTATTCACTGTCCAAAATCGTGAATATACTTCTTTAACCAAATTCAACATTTCTACACATTTTATTTAAAGGATTATCCACTGTCCAAAATCGTGAATATATTTCCTTTAATAACCTTTCATTTACTTATCAAATTCAATTGGTTTTGGATTTATAAACAACGTTTATAAATTCACATTTATATATTTATTTAAAAACTTCAACTTATAAAATCTCTTAATTAACAAATTCTATTTAGATCTCATTTAAATGCCAAAAATCCAATTTTCAATTTAATTACTTATAAATCTTTTATTTTACAAAATCTATTCATTTTATAACTTCACAATTTATAAACCTATAAATTTCATTAACTTATGAAATCCATTTATACTTCATTTTTAACACTTATAAAAATTCGTTTTATAATTCCAATATTTTTAATTTATAAATATCAATTTTATAAATCTTTTATATAAACCGTTTATAATAATTTCAAAAATCTTAATTTAAACTATTTTATAAAATTCATTAACTCCATATTTCAAAATTCACATTTTAACTATATTTCTCAAAAATAATAAATTTTATAACATTAAAATTGCAATGTTTATTTAATAAAAATGAATCAATTCCAAAATTTAATAAAACATATACTTTCAAAAATCACTATAAAATCCTTTTAAATTTGAAAATCATCACTTTAACACTTTTAGTTTTCCAAAATAGGCCCAATGTTGCAACAGCACTAATAAATCAACCACTGCATCCAAAACATCATATATCATATGATAACAGAATATATCACAATATCTGTAAATAAATCAATACGGGTGAGGAATCCAATTGGAACCCTCCAACCTGTTACCCTACATTCATAATGTTAGCACAATACCAATCCCTTTTCAATACGGAATATCGCGGTATATGGGTTCATATAAAATATTATCCGCTATTATGCAGCGCAATAGGGTCTCATCCGCTATATAATGCGGGAAAATCAACTCCAAGTACATATATAATACCAACTCCACTCCAAGGTGAAATATCGCGGTATATGTGTTTAATAAATAACATCCTCTTAATATACGGCGTATATGGTCTATTTCAATACAACAGATAGCAATTTATCACCAAGCATACAATCAAGCAATTATAAATCCAACTATTTAAAATTTAAATCGAAAAAATTTCGATTGAGTGAGAAGTTCTCACCTTGCTTCAAATATAGTTGTAGTGTTTTATTTCGAATAAAATTAAACGCGCGTTTAATTTTACCCAAAAATTTCACTGGCTCCAACCAACTCCAATCCAGCTCCATCGTGTAGTATTCGTGAATACGATTCCAACGCAATTTGTTTCGTCAAATTCCGACCTCGTATGAACAAGTTATGACGTTTTAAAGTTTACACGAATTTTTAATATATAAAAATTTACAAATCTATTTATTTTTAAACCTTGCACTAATCCGGGCCATTCTTTTTCCTTAAGCAGATCACGGCCGTGCGCACCTTCTTCTCCATCAGGTATCGAACGCGACACATAACTCATCTCGGCCGCCATGCATTTGTGAATTTTCACCACCTCCTCGAGCCATTTGAAGTCGATCGGTGGCCACCATTGCGTAGCCCCTATCGAGTGCCACCATCGGCCGCAACAACGTGAAGCTCGGCCATGTTTTCTCCTCGAAATACGTGAAAGAACGTGCGCGTTCGTGGCCAAAATCCACCTTCATCGTTGCGTCAATCATGATTATACATGTATGGATCGAAAGATCTCTTTGTGACCTTCATCTTTGTAGTTGATGACTTTCTCTAATTGTTAATGGATTTGAAGATATTAGCGGAAGAAGATGAACAATTTTCGACCATTAAAATTATAACTGGCGGCTAGGGCTGAAACCCTAATTGCTTTGCAAAAGTGAAAATGTGATGTCCTTTTATAGAAAATTACGCGATACTATTCACCCGAAATTTTTCCGAACTCCAAACGAAGCATGCCGCCTGGCGTTTATAATGTTTTACCCCTATTTCGAACGTAATGGAATATATATCAGGAGCCAATTCAATCAAATTTGAAAGATAAGTTTTTGAATCAACCATTTAAATTCAAAATTCACTCGAATCGATTTCTACGCGTTTTAGCTTGCCCCGGACAAACTTTAAATCTGATTGACACGAAATCTGAAATCTTATAATAATACAACATTATGGATCCGCTGAAACTGGTTTTGTCGAAATCCGAGACTATTTGAAAAATGGCTATTTTTACTCGTCAATTAAATATTAAAATATTCAATTTCCACAAATTAACTTTAAATTCAATTTTAAAAGTTCTATAACATCATTCTAACTCCAATATGATTTAATACAACTTTACTAATCAATTTTAATCACATTAAACCCAATTTCCAATTATTTCTGTAATTTCAAATATTAAATTATCGATTTAATTATCCAATTAAATCTAGATATTCGAAATAAAATTTATTCGACTTACAAATTTTACTTATTATTATTTTAAAATCAATTAAATATACGAATTTCAAATGATAGAAATTCTGGGTCATTACAATCCCGGGTCATCACAATAGGCAGGTATAACATGATAATATAGTCTACAGATTCACATGCTATTATATAAGTACAGAATGCCTTGTGAGAAGTACTCACTTGTTTCAAGCTGGAGATAGCAGAAAAAAGCACACAAACGAATTTCGAAAGCACGATAACCGACTTTTGACTTGAGTGGGAAGAGGACCAAGCTAGATCTTGCACACAACCCATAAAACAAGACAAGTATAAATATGATTTCAAACCAAATATACATATGATTTCAACACAAATACACTTTAAAACAAATTGAATTTAAAGACAACAATGAAAGGAATGACTTGACCATTGCCTCCACCTTCATGTGCTCGGCCTAGGGTCGGGTATGCTCAGCCAAAGTTTTGTCATAGGGTTAGGATAGCATGCATGCATGGCTACAAGTAGTAAAAGAGATGGAAGTTGCAACAAAAGGAATACAAAGGGTTTAAGGCAATTTAGTGGCTTTTGTGCAACCATATGGCTCAGCCAAAGGACCATTGGGCTTGGACCCTACAAGGTGAAGGTCAGGTGGGGTCTAGAGTGTCATCCAGAGGTGGTGGAGGGACTGGATTTGACGGACAAGGAGGTGGTTTAGGTGAAAAATGAAGGGTAGGTGATTAAGGGGTTCGGCTATGGCATATTCCACAGAATTTTGCAACATTTGCTGATGATAGCTTCAAGGGGGCTTGTGGCTTGGTCAATTCAGAGGGAAAGGATGGTGGAGTGGCCATGGACAGTGATGTGCTGGATGGTGGAGGTGGTGGAGGAGTATAGCCAAGAAAATGCATGAAGATTCCAAAGCAATTTACAAAGAAAAACAGTGAAATGAAGGTGAAAAGTGGAAAGAAAAAGAGACATTACCCAAACTTTTATCTCCAGATCTGAAGTGTGCGTGAATAAGGAATTAGAAAGTAATGTTTTCACGTGAATTATAGAAAGAAAAGTGTCGGCTATGACCAGGGAAAGGACGGCCCAAAGATTGAAGAGATGTGAAGGTGGAAGATCAAGAGTTAAATGCCAAAGACTCATGAAATTTCTCTTTTTCTTTATGCAAATAAATCAAAATAAAATTCAGGTAAATAAAATAAAAATGAATAAAAATATAGTGGAAATGAAATAAATAAATAAATTTTAGAAAAATATAAGAATATAATTTAATATAAGTAAACTAGTATTGAAAATTGAAAACAAAATATACTAGTTTTTGGAAAAATAAAAACTTCACTTTAAAAATGTTTTAAAAAATAAAATATATATTTAAAATGACATATTCCAGACATATATACAAATTAGAACAAAATATGACAAATAAATTTTTTTATTTATGTAAATTAAAATAAACAATATTGTTAAATAAATCAATTTACACACAATATTGTAAATAGCATAACTTTCACAATATAAATCAAATTTCAACGAAACGAAAAGTAATATTTTTGAAATTTTATTTATTTTCATAATAAAAGATAAAATTAAAAAATTCAAATATTCAAAATTTAAATTTAAAAGTTAAAGTTTGACCAGATTGACCAAAAATCCACTTTTTCTGGAAATATTCTATTTATTCAGGTTCGAAATTATAATTCACACAAGAATCAAAATTTATATTTAAAATAATAAAAACTATCCATTTTAATAAATAAAATAAATTTTTTAAATCAGGAATTTCAAATAAAATAATCAAAATAAACAATTAAAATAAATCACAAAATTCAGGGTTGTTTCAATCGTTCGAGCCTATCATTTCAGCTCATAATGATTTTTCCTTATTCTAATGTCCATTCGGGTATGTATTATTTCAACCCATAGTAATAGGGAACTTGCAGTGGTGATTAACAAAAATTAAATAAAAGTATAACATATAATATCATAACAGATTGTAACAACCTGTTATTTTCAACCATTCGCATCCGTACAAGTCGGACTTGAATTGCTCAAAATATCAGATTGTTAATTTAAATTTGGCAAAACTCAGCATATACAGTAAATAAATAAATCACAAAATCATAGATACAGAGTAATATAAATAAATGCAGCGGAATAGATAAGTAGTAGTTCATGAAGCTACTATACAAACATCAGAGCTAGAAATAAAATACAATGGAATATCTCAACTACAGTGAAGTCTCCAATATGAACCGATGACTTCTCTGTCCCAATCAACTGGAAAAGCTGAAAGCTGAATCGATAGTTGGATCTCCAAACGAAGCTCCAAACTCCAAAGGTGAGTCTCGAATGTTGTATCACTCAGTATGACCCGAGCGTAAAGAAAAACACTAAACACTCGAGTCAGGATTAACATTCTTATATTAATAAATCCAACTCAAGTGAAATATCAACTGAAATATAATTAACTTAAAGGATGTTTGGGATAACCATCCACTAAGGATCCATGGAACTATCTACAATGTAGAAATATACACTATAACACCGTGGTCATTCCAAATTAACACATACTTCAAAACAAAAATAAATATCATTACTATTTCAAATAGATCTATTTCCCAAAATGGTATGTATATATTAAATAATTTATAAAGTAAGGTATTTGTAATTTCCTTAAAAATCAACTCGACTTTCCCACTCAAATTAATTCAATCTCAATTTATCAATTTCCATTCAATTCAGTTTTCTAAATAACAAATTCAAATTTTATAGATTTCGAATATAGATCCGAATCACAATTTTACCATTGAATTTCTAGTATATTTCAAAGCTTTAATGTTTAGCATTTCGAAGTTAAATTTAACAGTTTTATTCAGATCTCGATTTAACCTCATATTTTAGTCTTGAAATATTCACTTAATAAACTCAGTATTATTAAATAACCTTAATTTACCCTTAGATTAAATATTCCTTACGATTTGTTTAAACTAGAAATATCATTTAATCACTTTAAATCAAAAAAATCAACTTATAAAATCAAATCTTAAACCTCAGATTCAATAGTTTAAGTTGATTTAATTAAGTAGAATTCTTAATTAGATACAATTTTCTTAATTCAACTTTATCTTACTTAACTTATATAAATCCTTGAAAATTTGTTCAAAGATATAATATTAGACATGTTATATTAATTAAATAACACTTTATTAGATTAAAGTTCATTATTAAATCTACTTTATATAAAAACTTAAAGATATTTCCAACATTAAATAAAACCATATATATATTCCCTTTCAAAATCATACAAATCATTTTTAAAATATTTATATATAGACCAACGGTATCTATATATAATTTCCTATCCTATGGTCAAGTGACACAGATATTTGTCATTTCAATCCGTAATTTAAATATATAGGGGTAGATATCATTTCCACCCGCAATCCCAAATTCAGTTCATATTAAAATTGCTTGGGTCTATCATTTCAACCCATAACGAAATTCTCCTATTCTAAAGTGTGTTTGGGTATGTATCATTTCAACCCATACTGAATTGTATACTAACAGGGAACTTGCAGAGTGATAACAAATATGACAATAATAATAACAGGCATATATCATCAATTACAATATACTATGAACAACAGGATATGGTGTCATATCCCATAGGTGAACAATTACATATAAATGCATATCATATATATAACAATTAACAGTTGAATTTTAGCAAAATATTTCAATTTTCATTCCAATTGAAATCAAATTTAATAAATAAAAGAACGTTAATCGTGAGTGATTGCTCACCTTTCGATGCTAGAGAGAATAAACAATGAAGTTGATTTACGAATTCCAAAGCAACGCTAGATAGACACGATTCGATGAAGAAAACAGGCACGACGAACAAGCTGATAAATGGGAAAATCGGTGAGAACTAATCTGAATCAATCTTGATTGAGACAGAAACGAAATGTACGTTGCATTATTATTATTAATTTCAAATCAATATTAATTTGAACACATATTAAATTAAATATATATGTATTTAAAAATCATTGCTTTTAAATAAAAACACATATAAAACAGCATATATTTACATAGTAAAATTTGAAATAAATGAATATATATACTCATAAAGATAAACAATATATTACATGTATATATGTAACATACACAAAATCTAATATGAACTACACGCACACACACATTCTATTTTAAACCGATACTCATACATATAAACTGATAGGCAGCTATATATAACTAACTTACATATCAAACTATTCAGTATTAAACATGTATGTTACCAGAACTAATACATTGTATGTTATACGAACAAATACAACATATTATATGCTTTAAAAATGTAAGTTATTAAAATATCTATATTAACATATTTCATTATATTGTAAATAGCATACCAATACAGTAACACAAAATTTACTTCACCTATATTATCACATACAGTTAACAAAACTTTCATTATTAAATTTTATATACTACACAACATATAAGTATCGGTTTATATAAAATAATATATATAACTATTGTATAACATAACCTTTAAAAAAAATAGAGACTAGTATAATATAATCTTTAAAACAAACAAACTAGTATATAATCAACTTTAAAAAATTTATAAACTTTAAAACTGTACAATAGAGGACACACATATATATACATAACTTATGCAATCAAATTATAAATATATAACTATACCTTGTAATACTGTCATAACCCATTTTTCCATCGCAATTTAAACCGACCTTGAACCACTCTTGTCAGTTAAATCGTACGGAAAGACGGATAATGAAAGAAAGAAAGAAGATAGAAATAGAAAGAAGATAGAAAAAAAGAGTACAAATCGGAATCACACAGCGGAACGAATAATTTATAATATGAACAATCTTTACATGAAACCAAAACAGTTACCTTTGTATATATCATATACAGGTTTTACATCAGAATTACAACCATACAACTCAGACAGTTATATCAATTTTGTCCTTACAATCATAATCACACGACCAAGGGATTACATAAAAACAATTACGAGAATACGTCTCCTGAATCAGCTCTTCCTTCTGAAGCTTCTCCTCTTCCAATTAAACCAGGGAATATGCTCGGTCTGACCCGAGCATATAGGAAACACCAAAGCCCGGGTCAGTCTTGTATATAAGCATGAGAAAACACAATTAACTTGATTTTTAAATTTTGAAAATTCCTTTTTGAAAACAAAAGCATCTAGTAAGATCACGCCACAAATAATCATGTCGGGTTTTTACCTTACGATAGCTAAAACATTTTTATGAAATCCTCTGATATTATAATAGGGTCTGTGACGCCCCATCCCGAGACCTACATTAGTAAAGAGAATTACTAAGTAATCATATCTACTAATGAAGAGAATAGGGTTGGTTAAGGGCGACCATCATAGTAATACGTTAGTTAAGAGCTAAGCGTGTTAATTATGTCTTGATTTTTTTTTCATTACCTCATAAGTGGTAAACACGCTTAGTCCCTAAATAATGCACACTATGGTGGATTCGGACAATTTCAGAAATAATGTAATATACATGCAGATAGAAAACATCAGTCACAGAACAGCAAACCCAGATCAGAGTGTATATATATATATATATATACATACATACATCACCATACATCTCCATAATAATACATCATATATAAGTAGCATGGACTACCGAATCACATATACACCCATCCCACAAAATAATATACAATAAGACACATAAAAGAAGACGACCCGAAACGATATCCAAGCCAAAATGATAAGTCCAACAAAAGCGATCTTGCTGATCCAAGAAGTGAAGCAATCAAAACTAACCTGCAACTCGGTCTGACCCGAGTGAAAAACACATGGGTCAGGAAAGCTAAACTTATCAGTAGTAAGGATCTCAATAACAAACGGAATGGTGAGAATCACTCCGTTGTTACCAACGGAACGACATGTTATTCATCATATCATTTATAAGAAAGGGGACATCGGGGATTCATCTATCTATTTGAAAGGAATTCAATAAGTAACATGCATATGGTTTCTCTTAAGGACATCTCTAAGAAAAGTGGATAAGGGATGAGAACCATATAATAACTTCATAAAGAAACATCAAATCATTATATTCTATCATAAGAACTCATTAAGAGTTAAAAGAAATCATAATCGAAATCACCATATAAAATAATATGAATGTAGCCTATATTATACTCAAGGCCATACTCAAATAACACATCACAAAAAGGTGAAATCGAACATAGAAAACTTCATAGAAAATTGCACGTGCTTTTCGTCTTGACTAGTACTACTATTATTTGGTACCATACATCGTGATGACTTGGGGGCATTAACATTTTAGCATCGTGATCATCTTGATTGACTATAGTCGAATATCGCGATGACACCCAAATCATAAAATCCGAGCAAAACATCATGATGATTGGAATCTAGTAATGACATCAAGAACATTGTAACGCTTCCAATCTTATACTCGGTTTGTAGTACTAATAACATCTTGAATGTGTCACAACATCTCGAATAGGAACCCTATGGGTGTTAATGTACGTCCCATACCATACATTCACACCTATTGGTTTACTAATCGTCAGTCGATGCCACATTAGAAAACAATCGTAAAAATCCAAATCAAACATACACCGCATCGTCTCATTGGCGAGTGTAAAGCACCCAACTCATCGTGTCTCATACTTTAATGAGTTTAAAGTGACATCAAAACTTGTCTCATTTCATCGACAAGTAAAAGTCGATCTTAAACATCACAACTATCATCAATCCATCATAACAACCCCGCCTCATGTCCTCGGCAGGTAAAAATATCAACATCGCTTAATATCTTATTCTTATACACTGAAAATCATCCAAATAGGCAATAATATATTTAGAATAATTTTATAGAGAAAAAGGGATTTTTAAACAATTTTTAGAGATTTTTAAATAAGTTATATAAGGAAAAATCTGTTCATTGAATAGATAATCCATTTATAAAATACTTTAAATTTTTTTTGCTTAAAATCCCTTTAAAATGTCTTAAAAACATTTATTGATCAACCATAACCTATAAAGAATTTATATAAACTTATTCGAAACCAAAATCAATGAAAACCACCGAATTTTTCAAATATCGACATTTATCGATATTTAGATTGAAAGAGAATTTAAATAAAATTTAAATTCTTAAAATTTCCAAAACAAGCCAATCATGGTCGGATAAAAGATTTAAACAGTCATCATCAAACTAATTCATACAATATTCAAAATCATCGAAATATTTAGCGAAACAGTTAACGAAAGTACTAGTAGAAGCAAAAGAAAATCAACCAAGAAACTGAGTTTTTGGCTAACTTTGGACAGTCGTTTGGGTTATCAAAGCAACCCAGATTTCAGCGATTTTTTTCTGCATTATACAAACTCATTATGAAAATAACATATTCAAAATTTGGATTAATTCGCTACAAAATGAAAGAGTTATGATTTTCCAAACATAGCTCTTTTCAGCAAGCACAAAAAAAAACAAGATTTTTAGCTGTTTTGAAACAAGGATTTTCTATATCAAAACAACTCATAATTTCAAGAAAATTTTCTGAAACATTGTGCAACTAAACTTCTACAACATTCCAAAAACTTGGGGCAAGTAGCTAAAAATTGAAGAAGGTATAATTTTTCTAAAGTGGTGTATTTTCGGCCAATACACAGGTCAGTTTTTGACCAATTTCAAGCATTAATGTACCATATCAAAACAACTCAAAATTCAACAAATTTTTTATTAATTAAGAGTTCAATCCGAAAGATTGAGACTGAGATCCGAAGAATTATGGTAAGGCGATCGAGTAGATTACTGAATCCAGAGAGTAGTCGGCATGGAAGCAGTCAAGAGGCTTCCCGTGAACAAACCAAACTTCAGCCTTCGTTACTAGGGACGAGATGGAGCCAATGATGAAAAGGCAAGAGGAGTTGATCCAGAATTTGTTTCATTAGATTGGGCAGCTTGGGGAGCAGAATCAGAGAGGAATAGAAGCCCAACCAGAAGAACAGATTCCACCATCCACTCGTGAACTCGGGGGGCAAGACGAAAGCAATGGACGAGGACTACAACTTGGAGACAGATTGGTAGAAATGGTCAAAAAGGCTATGAGAGGTGGTTTGGTAAACAAGGACTTGGAGGATGTGAATAGGAGTCCTTTTACCACAACAATTAGGTGAGCTAAGAGCCCACCAGACTTTATGCTACCATCGTTGGATATGTATAATGGAAGGACAAACCCTACAGTTCATCTGACAAAATATATGAGGTATATGGAAGTGCTGGGGGCATTAGAGGAAATTATGGCTCGATGCTTTCTATTGTATTTGACAGATATTGCGGCATTATGGTTTAGACAATTGGAGAATGGATCTATCGAAACATGGAATGATTTGATTAGAAGGTTTATGGAGCAATTCAGGGTTCACATTTCGAGACCTAAGAATGTTATGAGTTTGGCAGCATTGAAACAAAAACTGGGGAACCTTTGAGAAGCTTTTGGACGCGATTTAATGCAGCTGCAACATCGGTAGATCGACCGAATCCGTCCATGATCTTGATGGCAGCTGTGTCGAGCATAGCTGAGGATACAGATTTCAAGAATTCACTGATGAGAGATCCTCCTATGGATCTAGGGTAATTTTACCATGAGGCTGAAGGATTTCTACGATTAGAAGACGCAAAGGCTGAAAGAGAAGAAGGAGAAGGAATCGATGTTTTTGTGGTCAAAAGTGGGAATCCTCCTGAGAAAGGTGCAGAAACCAGCAAAGGTAAACGAAAGGCTGAGGATAACAATGATAGATTAGCAAGACAACGAAGGGAATCAAGATTCACCTCATACACGGAGTTGAATGAAACTTTGGAGCGGATCTACCAAGACACCAAGGGACAGGTTCCTTATCGAAAGCCAATTAGGAGAGATCCAACTAACAACGAGAGAAAGTCGGACAAGTACTGCTTGTTCCATGAGTTAAATGGTCATAGCACAAATGAATGCAGACACTTGAAAGATGAAATTGAGGGACATATCCGGGATGGTTTGCTATCACAATATGTAAAAAAGAAAATTGCAATGGTGGAGCAAGAACGACCACCACCTGCACCAATTGGAGACGGCTCAGGATCGAGGCGTCAGCTTGTTATCGATTGATTGAGGTTATGACGAATGAGTGAAAAACTCTACATCGACACAATTTAGTTGTTCACACATGTACGGGACCGCGAACGATCCCCAGGCATGCTTTGATACAACTATAAATCATAATCGATGTTGGTGTTTGCACTCGGACGTCAATACTTTGCTCCCTTTACTTTCTGATGATTGGTTACTTTTCTTTGGTGTTTTACTTCTGATGATTGATTACTTTGCTTTCATGTTTTTCTGATGTTTGGATTTGACTCTACATTGCTTTCATGCTTTTCTTATGATGTTTGGATTTGACTTTTTCAGACATTTTGACTTTAAAACTTTTCAGCTGAATGTTAGATTTTGATAATCAAGCCCTCCCGGGCACACTTACTCGCCTCGAACATGCATCCGACCTCAAACGGTTACAATTCGCCTCAAAAGACATCCGACTTCGAACAGTCACAAACTCGCCTCGAACGACATCTGACTTCGAACAGTCATAAACTCGCCTCGAGCGGCACCAGACTTCGAATAGTCACAAACTCGCCTCGAACGACACAAATCATTTTATCTCAAATGGCTCGATCCCGAACGGTCGTCATTTGAGGTCCGCCCCTTGACCAGGCACGGTCGCACTTTACCATGAATGGCTCGATCCTGAACGATCGTCATTTGAAGTAAGGCGCTTGACCGTGAATGGTCACATTTCATCTCACTTGACTTGATCCTGATCATTATATGAAGTTAAGCACTTGACCGCGGACGGCCGCACTCCACCTCAAATGGCTCGATCCCGAACGATCGTCATTTGAAGTTGAGCGCTTGACCGCGAACGGCCGCACTTCACCTTAAACGACTTGATCACGAACGGTCATCACTTGAGGTCTGCCACTTGACCGCGCACGGTCGCACTTTACCGCAAATTGCTTGACCCCGAATGGTCGTCATTTGAAGTAAGGCGCTTGACCAAGAACGATCGTCATTTGAGCTCCGCCCCCTGACCGGGCACAGTCGCACTTTACCTCGAATGACTCGATTCCGAACGGTCATCATTTGAAGTAAAGCGCTTGACCGTGAACGATCACATTTTACCACAAATGACTCGATCCCGAACGATCGCTGCATGGATTTAGACGCTTGATCGCGAACGGTCGCACTTCACCTCAAATGGCTCGATCACGAACGATCGTCATTGGAAGTTAGGCGCTTGACCATGAACGGCCGCGCTTCATCCCAAATAGCTCGATCCCGAATGGTCGTCATTTGGGGCCATATAAAACTGTCAATTCCTTTGCAGGTCATCAATAGGATATGAACATAAAATCTTATGGCATTACAAAACACACCTTCCTACCACAAGGCATGTTTTGAGGGGAAAGTGTTATCCCGCCTTTTGTGCAAAAGCCATGATACCAAAAGATCGATCGAGAAACCAAAGATAGTTCGTCGCAAAGATTGGTCGACTCAGCGTCCCAACAAAGCAAAGCAAGTCCTTGCTAAGGCCGTTCTCAACAGTTAGCGACCTAACAACCTAGTGATCAACGACCTAAAGCTTGTGACGAGTTAAGAAAGCATACGACCTAAAGCATGGAGCGACTCAGCACGGGAAGCGACCTAGCAACCTAGAAGATCCAGCGACCTAACATGGTAAAGGAGTAAGTGCCACAGCGACCTAAAATTTCTAGCGACTTAACAACCCAATTACTTAAAAGCTCAAGTGACCTAGTGATTCCATGAAGACAGCGACCTACGACTTAAAGGAAGAGCGACCTAACGACCTACTGAACTTCGGTGTTAGGTCGCACACTGCCTCCATAAAGATAGGTCGCTCACGACCTATGCATTCTCCCGCTTCATACACTAAGTCATTCACTGCTTCTCCTATTTGGTCGCTCACGACCTACCCAAACAGAGACAACCCTAATACCGTAACTCCTTAAGTCCCTAAAGACCTTCCAAGCTCTATGCCGCTACTTCCTAGGTCTCTACTCCTTCTCCTGCCACTCCTTAGGCCGCCATTCCCTCTCCGGCTATTCCATAGGTCGCTGATGACCTACGACCTATCCTTTAGGTCGCCTACTTCTTACGACCTAAACCTTAGGTCGTCCCGACCGACCTAACTCCAGAAATCCCTTATAAATACTTCACCAACTCCACATTCAAGGGGGGACTGAAGAGCGCCAAGATCCTGCTATTTTCTGGACCTCGACAACACTTCATTTACGAACCACATTCCAAAGATCCAAGAGAAGAGATCAATCATATTGAACATGAATCCGAAGAGCAATTCATCATCAAAGTTCTAGCTACTTGTCTACATCATGTTGTAATCGAAGGTTTATTGTAAAAGTTGTAAAAGTTGTTAAAGTGTTGTATTGTCAAAGTGTTGTAATCTAGAAGTTGTGTTGTAAGAGTGTACTCAAAGATCGTAACGGAGGATGTAAAGTGGACGTAGGCTTGACTTTAAGCCGAACCACTATAAAAATTGCTGCCTCTTTTACTTTTTTGCGATTTTCTGTTTACTTTTGTTTCTCGCGCAAACGGGTGGTGCTTTCACTTCATTGCAACGTACACCGGGTATTAGCGTAGGTTTTCAACGTTAACAATCGACAAGTAAAAGTCCATCTTAAACATCACAACCATCATCAATCCATCATAACAACCCCGCCTCATGTCCTCGGTAGGTAAAACTATCAACATCGCTTAATATCTTATTCTTATATGCTGAAAATCATCCAAATAGGCAATAATATATTTATAATAATTTTATAGAGAAAACAGGATTTTTAAACAATTTTTAGAGATTTTTAAATAAGTTATATAAGGAAAAATTTGTTCATTAAATAGATTATCCATTTGTAAAATACTTTATAAAATAATAATTACTTAAAAGCCCTTTAAAATGTCTTAAAAACATTTATTTAATCAACCATAACTTATAAAGAATTTACATAAACTTATCTGAAACCAAAATCAATAAAAACCACCGAATTTTTCAAATATCGACATTTATCGATATTTAGATTGAAACAGAATTTAAATAAAATTTAAATTCTTAAAATTTCGAAAACAAGCCAATCATGGTCGGATAAAAGATTTAAACAGTCAACATCAAACTAATTCATACAATATTCAAAATCATCGAAATATTTAGCGAAACAGTTAACGAAAGTACTATTAGAAGAAAAAGAAAATCAACCAAGAAACTTTGTTTTTGGCTGACTTTGGACAGTCGTTTGGGTTATCAAAGTATCCCAAATTTCTGCGATATTTTTCTGCATTATACGACCTCATGAGGAAAATAACATATCAAAAATTTGGAGCAATTCGCTACAAAATGAAAGAGTTATGATTTTTCAAACATAGCTCTTTTCAGCAAGCACAAAAAAAACAAGATTTTTAGCTGTTTTGAAACAAGGATATTCTATATCAAAACAGCTCATAATTTCATGAAAATTTTCAAATACATTGCGCAACTAAACTTCTACAAAATATCAAAAACTTGGGGCGATTAGCTTAAAATTGAAGAAGGAATAATTTTTCTAAAGTGGTGTATTTTCGGCCAATACATAGAGGTCAGTTTTTGACCAATTTCAAGCATTAATATACCATAACAAAAAAACTCAAAATTCAACAAAAATTTCCACAAATGTAGTGTTACCCGATGACAACATGATTTCATAAACTGAGATCAATTGGCTAAAATATGGAAAAGATATTATTTTCTGAATATGGTGCATTTTCGATCAACAAACAGAGGTAAATTCTTGGCCGAATTCAACTAATAGTTTCCTATAGCAAAACAACTCAAAATTAAATGAAAATTTCTAGGAATGTATAGTTACCAGACTTAAGCAACATATCAAAAAAGAGATCAATTTGCTAAAAACTGAAAAAGATATGATTTTTTCTAATATGACCTATTTTCGGCCATAACACAAAGATCAATTTTTAGCCGATTTCAACCAATAATTTCCTATAGAAAAGTAACTCGAAATTCAATGTAAATTTCCAGAAATATACTGCTACCCGATTGCAACAACATACAAAATATGAGATCAATTCGCTTAAAATTGAAGAATATATTATTTTTTCAATATAGGGTTTTTCAGCCAGCAAGACAGAAAACAAGGTCGATAATTTGAGCAATTCCATCAACAATTGATAGCAAAATTTGATTTTTTTAGCTTTACCTTGCTGTAAGAAACTCTTACCTTTTTTACCACTTGATTTAGCAATGGTTTAAGAAAAAAATATGATGGATTTGGTAAGGAAATGGCCTTCAAGGGCCTGTAGATTGCAAAATAAGAACATGTAGAAAAGAAAACAATCAAAATAAGAATACAGTAAATAGAAATCCTAACTTTGGATGGATTAGAGGATCTAAAAAGGTTGAAGATTACCTGTAGGATAGCTTAGAATCCTATTTAACCCTAGATTCTAACAATTTTAGGTGGATTTTGGATTTCAGAAAGAAGCCATTATTGATTTCCCTATATGTTTTAGAAGCTCTCTGTATATATATATTTTTTCTTCTGATATGAGAAAGAACAAAGATTGGAACGATGGTTGCTAGAAGCACCTTATGGATAACGGGTAGGCTAATCTTTGGATCCAAACCCAATAAGAATACTTAGCATAATTTTGTTGTGTTTTTATATGTTGTTAACACTAATTCCTTCATAACTTTTTGATAAAAACTCCAAATCTCATGTAACAAATTGCAATTTTCCTGTTTTGGATAAAAGAACATGTTAAAATGTTATAAACTTAATTTTTTTTAACTAAAAATATTATTTACACAATTTAATACCAATTTTTACCAGTATTCACATTAACAGTGAAAAAAATATCAATATTTTCATCATTTTCCACCGATAATTTTTTTTACTAAATTCATTAACGTGCATAAAAACGCTATTAACAATTTTATAGCTTTAAAATGCTATTTCAAATTTAATTATACTGCAAATGTTTATTTTATTTGTGTTTACCATTTTGTTTCAGGATAAAAGACTAATATTGGAATAAAACTCTAATATTATAAATTTTAACCCAATAATTTATTTTTATCATTTATTCTCATTCCATACCACTAATAAAGTGTTTTAAACTTTATTTCCCATTTGTTTACACGAAAAACCCAACTGTTAATCAAAAAACATTGTTTTATTTTAAATAAACAATATTATCATCAATTTATTCCATCTATAAATTTATAATTCAATATTAAATTATAATTTACATTATAATTTAATATTTCGGTAATCTCCTAAATCCTGGGTTGTTACAGACATCCCCCCTAACAAAATTGCGTCCTCGCAATTTCTAGAGGAAATCTGTATTCAACATAATTTATTTCATCATACAAAGGAATTTAGATAGATTTAATGAAAAATTCTTACCATCAAAGTGACAAGATAAGAAACCAGGATACGATCGCCCGATGAATTCTTTGGTTTCCCAAGTGCAGTCATTGGGATTATCGGACCATTGAATCATTACGAGCGGGACACTCTTGTTCCGAAGACGTCTAGTCTCCAAAGCAAGAACTCTCAGAGGATGCTGCACATAAGATAGATCAGGAGTGACTTTCAACGTCTCTAAAGCATGAGTATCAAGCACCGAATCAGAATCTCGAAGACACTTCCTTAACTGAGAAACATGGAATACGTCGTGAACTCCAGAAAACTGATCAGAAAGTGCTACACGATAAGCAACCGGACCGATACGCTCCATGATAGGGAGTGGCCTAATATAGCGTGGTGCCAATTTCCCGGTCTGGCTAAAGCGTACCACTCCTTTCAGAGGAGAGGCTCTAATAAAAACAAAGTCACCCAATGAGAATTCAAGAGGCCTTCTATGGTTGTCCGCATAGGATTTCTGGCGACTCTGTGAATCTTTCATTCTCTCACGAATAAGATGGATCTTCTAAGATGATTCTCGAATAGATTCGGGCCCTAAAATTAGCTTTTCTCCCGACTCAAGCCAACAAGATGGAGAACGACATGGCCTTCCATATAAGGCTTCAAAAGGAGCTATGCCGATAGAAGATTGGTAGCTATTATTATAAGCAAACTCAACTAGAGGAAGGTGATCCTCCCAGCTACCACCAAAATCCAAGATACAAGCACGAAGTAAGTATTCCAAAATACGGTTCACTCGTTCTGTCTGTCCATCGGACTGTGGGTGATAAGCTGTGCTAAGATTAAGCTTCGTGCCTAAAGCTTGCTGGAGACTCTGCCAAAAGTGACTCAAGAGGATCACGATCACACACAATAGCTGAAGGGATACCGTGCAATCGCACGATCTCCTTAATATATAGCTTCGATAAAAGAGATGATGTGTAATGAACGTACCATCAGCGGTCACAACAGGTAGGCTTTTCAACCATCCCAGCCCCACCGTGGCTTACACGGATATCCTAAACTTGCTTTTACGGCTACCCTTTCGAATGTCACGGCTTCGCCTAACCAACCCCGTAAAGAGGACGTGTGGGGGTAAGAGTCTCCCGTTCGCCACCAAACCGCGAAGCGAGAACCCCCCATCACATATCACCTAGCATAAGCAAGACTGGTGTGACTTTAGGTGATAAGTAAGGCAGTGTATACTTATATTATATATATTATTATATTTTCATTTTTGTTTATTTTTTTTCTTTTCAATTTAAATTCAATTTGTTTTGTATAAATTTTCTTTAATAAATATATAAACGTTTTGCAGTCCAAATATCAAACTTAAATTTATAAATTTACATAAAAATAATTCGTAAATCCAAACTATTTTTTTCTATGTCAGTAGTTCGAATTTCAATTACAATTTCAATATTCAATTTCAACTCCAAAGTAAAATTTAAATTTTATTCAACTTTGTATAGATTAAATTCTAAATTTAATCGCCAATTTATCCTGAAAATTTGAAATACAATTTAAATTCTCATTCAAATATTTAAAATTAATTAAATATTTTCATTTTTAAATTGTTCAAAATTCTGGGTCGTTACAATCTTCCCTCCTTAAAAGAATTTCGTCCCGAAATTATAAGTTAGGGAAAACGATTGCTAAAATCTCACCGATATTTATACCCTACTCAATTTTACTAAGTTCTAAACTTATAAATAAATATAGGATTCATTCCATTTATTTTATCTCAGCAGTTTTGTTCATCGATTTCAATAATCAAGACACAAAAGTCTTTTACCAAATTTTTGACTTACAAAACTCAGATTTTTAAACTTGAAATTCTTCATGCTAAATATTTGCATATTACATCTTTTCCAAAGCTGTGTGCTTTCAAGATATTTTAAAAGATCTTCTTCCTTAATTCATTAGGTTAGAATTATGTAATTCTAATTTCAGATTATTGATTTTCTATTTAAAGTTTGAAAATACTTGATAACTCGAAGTTTAACAAGTCCATCGTCGTTCTTACAGACATTAGGCATACGCTGGCCAGGCGCATGTCTAAAAAATCTCCAAGTACTAAATATACTTGCTTCAACTCCCAGTGAAAATACTTTTAAAAATTCTTTTAAAAATGGATATGGAAAGCACGTTCCCCCATGGATCACAGTTTACCCGGCGGTTACGCTACTATCCCAGTAGAATCGCTTGTAACTTTAGATTTCACATCTCTCTTGAATTTCGCCATAGTTGTCGCCTTAGATCGCGGTCCACACGGCGGTTACGCTACTATCCCAGTAGAATCGCTCGTGGCCGTAGGCATCACGCCCCTCGAATTACGCTTCGGTTTCTAGATCGCAGTTTACACGGCGGTTACGCCACTATCCCAGTGGAATCGCTTGTAACTGTAGGCATCACGCCCCACGAATTACGCCAGCTTCAATTCACCTAATCCCAAACACGATGATCCATCGTGGGGGATCCCAGTCAGTCCCAATGGACATTCCACTAATGGAAATTCTACGTAGCTACGATTTCCAATGGACACTCCACCGAGTTCCAATCACCTTCACAAATAATAAATGGAAGGTACATTTCCATATCCTCAGTTTTTAGAAAACATATGTCATATACATATAGTACTTCATTTCACATTTCGTACATATCATACCTATGTAAACCTACACAGGACTTTTCATAATAATGACTTTCCAAACTGATGGTTTTAGAATTATTATATTCACATATATAAGTTACGAAAACTCAATTCACATCATAACAAATAGAGGATTTCTAAATTTTCCATCTCGTTTAAAATTTTCCTCTAATTCGATTTGAAAATTTAAGATTATCTCAACCTAATTCACATTCATAATCCAATTCATTATCGACTTCACATTCGATTTGGATTTCACGTTACATCGTCAATTCTCAACACATAATTGATGTCTACCGATATATAACCTCTAAGCTCGTACGTCTCAGAGAAGGGTGTTAAGCTAAAAGAATAAATTCTCCGCCACCACAGATATATATTAAATAGAGATCAATTGCTATGTCATCAATTCACAATGTTAAACATACAATCCAAATCGACTATCCAAAATTCAAAGCTCAACTTATATTGTTTTTGATGTCAAAGTTAAACTCAATTTAACTCTCGATTCAATCTTTTTTTGGAAAATATTCAAGTTGAACTAATCGTTCAAATTTCCCAAAAATATCTTTACAAGATATATAATTTTCCAACTTAACCATTTGAAACCAATTTCAAATATTCATTTTTCAATTTATCTTTAAAAGATAAAATTTCAAACCTTTCATTTCATATTGGAAAACATTTCCATACTTATTTAATAATAAGTAATTCACAAGTTCATTTATTTTCAACTCTCGGAAAATATTCAATATACTTGAATCAAAATTAAGTATATATTCCATTCTTTAAGGAAAGCGTTCTTTTAAACACATTTATTTGAGTCAAAACGAATGTTACGTAAAACATCGTTACAACAACTCAAAAATTACTAGTATAGGGATTCGAAATTTAAGATAGATATATAAATCCCAATACTATAAACAACATTTCCTTTCGGAAACCATTTACTATAACAACAGTGTTATAGTCCACCATTTCCTTATTTTTTTCGAAAACGTCTATTTCAACAATTGAATGTTGAAATCTATGTATTCGATACTTAATGCATTTTAAAACATCTTTAAAACCATTAACTTTTTCAATTTCAACTTCAACTTAATTCATAGTTTGAATTCCTCATACTTTTCATAATATTAGTTCTAAACCAATTTCAAACTTTTCAATATTAAGTTTTTCACTTAATTTAATTTTCCGCACGTTTAAATTCTAATTCATCACTGAATTTATTAAACCTATAATGGATTATCATATTGACAACTTCAAATTTGAAATCTGAATCTCATTTGAACTTTGCATTTGCTTTCTATTTCAAAAATAATCAACTAGTTCTTTAGTAAGTCATTCATCAACTCGGTTCCATTAAATTCATATTTCCACATTAACCTCATTTCATAATATCACTTCCCTAAAACATATCCGTTTTATTCAATAATATATTCACTGTCCAAAATCGTGAATATACTTATTTATTCAATTCAGTGTTTCTACCCTTTTATTTAAAAGATTATCCACTGTCCAAAATCGTGGATAAAATTCCCAAACAACATTTACTATCACAATATTTAATATAAAGGATAATTCCCTGTCCAAAATCACGAATATATCTCCTTTACTAACTTCTATTTTTCATTTATCACATTCAATTGGTTTCGAATTTATAAACAATCTTTACAAATTCCATTTCTATTTATAAAACTTCGATTTATAAATCTCCTTTGTTAATTCAATTCAATTTATATAACTCAATTATATATCAAAAGTCCATTTATAAGTTAAGTACTTATAATCCATTTATTCACTAAATCGTTCTTCAAAACATTTGAAATTAATTTTTCAAAAGAATTCAGAATCAAATTCCCAAGTTATAGTTTAATTATCCTCTTGGCTATAACTAAATTGAAATATCATTTTATTACCCAATTTTATTATTTTGTAGATATTCACAATATTTGATTCAAACCAATTCATTAATTCACTTCACTTATATTTTATTTTTCATAAGTCTCAATAATTCGATAATGGATTTTCGAATGAGAAACTATCGCAATCCTAAATTTAGAGAGGGGAATTTTCGAAAAAATTTGAATTTTCAAAATACCTTTTATTTTTCAAAGAAAATAATTTCATACTTATTTTAAATTTGAAAAACATTTTTCTTTAAAGTGATCCTAGTAACTATTCATATTAAACATCACAAACTGAGCTTTGTGTAAACCAAAGCTCTGATACCACTTTTGTAATGAACGTACCGTCAGCGGTCACAACCGGTAGGCTTTTCAACCATCCCAGCCCCACCGTGGCTTACACTGATATCCCAAACTTGCTTTTACGGCCACCCTTTCAAATGTCACGGCTTCGCCTAACCAACCCCGTAAAGAGGACGTGTGGGGGTAAGAGTCTCCCGTTCGCCACCAAACCGCGAAGCGAGAACCCCCCATCACATATCACCTAGCATAAGCAAGACTGGTGTGACTTTAGGTGATAAGTAAGGCAGTGTATACTTATATTATATATATTATTATATTTTCGTTTTTATTTATTTTTTTTCTTTCCAATTTAAATTCAATTTGTTTTGTATAAATTTTCTTTAATAAATATATAAACGTTTTGCAGTCCAAATATCAAACTTAAATTTATAAATTTACATAAAAATAATTCGTAAATCCAAACTATTTTTTTCTATGTCATTAGTTCGAATTTCAATTACAATTTCAATATTCAATTTCAACTCCAAAGTCAAATTTAAATTTTATTCAACTTCGTATAGATTAAATTCTAAATTTAATCGCCAATTTATCCTGAAAATTTGAAATACAATTTAAGTTCTCATTCAAATATTTAAAATTAATTAAATATTTTCATTTCTAAATTGTTCAAAATTCTAGGTCGTTACATGATGTCCTATTCGACTTAATAGGTATAAAATGTGCAGACTCGGTGATACGGTCCACAACAACCCAAATACTGTTATGGCCTGACCTCGAACGAGGTAAGCCATCAATGATATCCATCGAAATTTTATCTCATTTCCACAACGGAACCTCTAAAGGCTGAAGAAGACCGGATGGCCGCTGATGCTCGGCCTTAATAAGCTGACAAGTTATGCACTTAACCACATAACTTACGACATCACGCTTCATGACTTCCCAATAATAAAGGAGACGCATATTGGCATAAATCTTGCTGCTGCCAGGATGAATAGTATACTTAGAACGATGACAATCATCAAGAATTTCATGCCTAAGTGATGAATCGGAAGGTACAACAATACGGTCCTTCAAACGAAGGCAACCATGAGAATCAACACTGAAATCCCTCTTCTCATCATCATGGGATTCAGATTCACAAAGACGAATAAGGCGCAACGTCTCGGGATCACGCCGTTGAGCCTCGGAAACACGGTCTAAAAGAGAAGGTTGAGCTTCCATACCAGATAATAAGACAGGTGAATCAAAAGAAGCAGCTCGATCACGAATATCACAATAAGATAAAGTTTCAAGGACATCCCATTCGGCTAACATCATTGATACAACAGCCGAATGCTTGCGACTAAGCGCATCTCCCACACGATTCCCCTTCCCCGGGCTATACTGAATATAAAAATCATATGAGGCGAGAAACTCAAGCCAACGCTGTTGCCTCATATTAAGCTCCTTCTGAGAGAACAGATATTTTAAAGACTTATGGTCAGTAAAAAGGACGAAGTGCTCTCCCAAAAGGTAATGACACTAAATCTTCAAAGCGAAGACATTGGCTGCAAGCTCTAAATCATGAGTAGCGTATCAAACCTCATTCGGACGCAACTGCCTAGAAGCATAGGCCACAACACGATCTCTCTGCATCAAAACAGCACCGAGGTCACTATGACTGGCATCGGTATAAACGATAAGATCTTGGTTCCCTTCAGGAACCACAAGGATGGGATCATTAGTGAGAAGCTCCTTCAATTTCTGAAAAGAAGCCTCACACTTATCAGACCAAATGAATCGAACACCTTTCCTCGTAAGGCTAGTCAGTGGAAGCACGATAGGGAAAAGTCTTTGATGAAACGGTGGTAATAACCAGCCAAACCCAGAAAACTACGAATCTCGTGAATATTCTCGGGCCTCTTCCAACTCTGAATAGCCTCGATCTTAGAAGGATCAATGGAAATTCCTTCTGAAGATACTACACGGCCTAAGAACTATACTTTCTTTTCCTAGAAATGACACTTAGAAAGTTTTGCTTTGAGTTGATGCTTTCGGAGAGTACTCAAAACAATTCTAAGATGTCGAGCATGGTCCTCGTCGGACTTCGAATATACTAGAATGTCATCAATGAAAACAAGCACGAACTTATCGAGATATTCCCAGAATACTCGATTCATAAGATCGACAAAATTGGCAGGTGCATTCGTCAATCCGAACGGCATGACGAGCCACTCATAAGAACTGTAGCGAGTGCGGAAGGCGGTGAGAGGAATACTATCTTCCGCGACTCGAAGCTGACGGAAACCAGTGGCAAGGTCTAACTGTGAAAAGACCTTAGCACCACTTAATTGAACATGTCGTCGATCCTCGGTAAAGGGTAACGGTTCTTGATGGTTAACTCATTAAGTTTGCGATAGTCGAAGCAAAGCCTAAGAGTCCCATCGGAATTCTTCACAAACACTACCACGGCTCCCCACGGTGAAAAACTGGAACGAAAGAAATGCTTGGCTTCAAGCTCGAGAAGTTGCCTTTTGAGTTCCTCATTCTCTCGTGTAGACATCCGCGTGGGAGGACGAATAACTGGCTACGCGCCGGGAATAAGATCGATACGGAACTCAATAGTTCTCTTAGGAGGTAAACCAGAAACATGGTTGAATAAATCTGAAAAGTCGCAAACAATAGGAATATGGGATACATCGTCATCATGATCTCAAGTATCAAGAGCAAACAAAGAAGCCACGGAATCACAATCGAAATCACGAAGCGAAAGAGATAACTGATCAGAAGAATCGGGATGTCTAATATATAAGACTCGCTCCAAACATAAAGTCCTGGCCTCGTATCGAACTAGCCAGTCCATTTCCAATATCATATCAAATCCAAGAAAAGGAATAACGTGAAGATTCGCACGGAAAGAAAAGCCACAAATCAAAATCTCAACATCATCACAAAGCAAACTAAGAGTTTCATATCCTCCGATAGGATTCGCAATCCGTAAAGAAGTAAGCATGCAAGAAACATCTAACTGCAAAGCATCAATGAGTTCTTTCGATACGAATGAGTGAGATGCACCCGTATCGAAAAGCACTCGAATATAACGATCATGGAATAAAATAGAGCTCTCTAAAACAGAAGAGGAAGTACCTCTAGACTGAGCAGTACCTCCAAAGGTAGTAGCCACACCAAGATGACCCTGACAAGAACCCTTCTCCTTTTTGGGACAAGCTGACACTAGATGTCCCTCCTTCTTACAATAAAGACAACGCTTAGGCTTGAGACACTCCCTCATTGGATGGTCAGGTGCACCACAATTGTAGCATGCAAAAGGCTTAGTTGAAGGAGTGAACTGAGACTGAGAAGAAGATCCCCTCAGTTTCTTCTTCTTACTAGGATGGAACGGCTTCGGCTTGCGGAAAAACTTTTTCTTATTCGGGTTCCCCCGAACATTACCCTCATCATCACTATCTTTCTCCTTCTCGAGCGCTTCAAGCTAAAAGGCCGCATCCACAAGCTTTATAAAGGTAAGCTCAAGGCGAAGCATGAGGGACTTCCTCAGATGTTTCTTAAGCCCGGAGACGAACTTCAGATTCTTCTTATAAGGTGTAGAGATGTGCTCAAGGCCATACTTAGACAAGGCTTCAAAAGATTCTACATATTCAGAAACGGTCGACTTTCCTTGTTTGAAATCAAGGAAACGTCGAGAAAGAATAGCCTTCTCGGATTCTGGAATAAACTTGAGTTCGAATCTCTCACGGAACTGATCCCACTCTAGAGTGGATTCATTAATCTCAACAATAAGAAGATCATACCAATGTAAAGCTCGTTCTTGCAACATACTAGATGCTACAAGGACTCGGTGATGACTAGAGATCTCCATACGACTAAAGATACGCTCACAAGAAACGAGCCATGCCTCAACCTCTAAAACAGTCTCGGTGCCTTTAAAGATCTTGCCGCCAAGATGTGTGAAGTCACTACACATGTGCGCAAACGCGGATTTGCGTGGAGGAAAAGAGTGAGCTGGAGCGGGAGGCTGAGTGCTCCGAATAAGCTCAAGGATTTGATCGGTAGACATATATACGCCTTCAGGACGAGAACCACTGGACGGTCCCGTCGTCGAAGAGCGTCCTCTACATCTACTCGACATAGCTGAAAGATAAGATAAGATGCGATTATTCACAGGGTAAATAGATATATTAACAATTCATGTGCAAAAGTTGAGGAATACTACGGAATATAATTAACATTCCTAGACATATTCCTTTCTATCTACCCCAAGGGAATTAAAAAGTGACAAGGCAAGGTTAAGGTGAAACCGATCATGATTAAGGGATGATGTATATGGATGTATTATTTCTAATGTATGGTATCTCGTATGTTGTTCTGTATATATTACATTATATTCTGAAACAATGCTCTGATACGAAGCTATGACGCCCCACCCCGAGGCCTACATTAGTAAAGAGAATTACTAAGTAATCCTGTCTACTAATGCAGAGAATAGGGCTGGTTAAGGGCGGCCATCATAGCAATACGTTTGTTAAGAGCTAAGCATGTCAATTACGTCTTGATTTTTTTTCATTACCTCATAAGTGATAGACACGCTTAGTCCTTAACTAATGCACACTATGGTGGATTCAGACCATTTCAAAAATAATGTAATATACATGCAGATAGAAAACATCAGTCACAGAACATCAAACCCAGATCTGAGTGTGTGTGTGTGTATAAATACATACATCACCATACATCTCCATAATAATACATCATATATAAGTAGTATGGACTACCGATTCACATATACACCCATCCCACAAAATAATATACAATAAGACACATAAAAGCAGACGACTCAAAACGACATCCAAGCCAAAATGATAATTCCAACAAAAGAGATCTAGCTGATCCAAGAAGTGAAGCAATCAAAACTAACCTGCAACTCGGTCTGACCCGAGTGAAAAACACACGGGTCAGGCAAGCTAAACTTATCAGTAGTAAGGATCTCAATAACAAGAGGAATGGTGAGAATCACTCCGTTGTTACCAACGGAACGACATGTTATTCATCATATCATTTATAAGAAAGGGGACATCGGGGATTCATCTATCTATTTCAAAGGAATTCAATAAGTAACATGCATATGGTTTCTCTTAAGGACATCTCTAAGCAAAGTGGATAAGGGATGAGAACCATATAATAAATTCATAAAGAAACACCAAATCATCATATTCTATCATAAGAACTCATTAAGTGTTAAAGGAAATCATAATCGAAATCACCATATAAAATAATATGAATGTAGCCTATATCATACTCAAGGCCATACTCAAATAACACATCACAAAAACGTGAAATCAAACATAGAAAACTTCATAGAAAATTGCACGTGCTTTTCGTCTTGAACTAGTACTACTATTATTTGGTACCATACATCGTGATGACTTGGGGTCATTAACATCTTAGCATCGTGATAATCTTGATTGACTATAGTCGAATATCGTGATGACACCCAAATCATAAAATCCGAGCAAAACATCTTGATGATTGGAATCTAGTAATGACATCAAGAACATCGTAACGATTCCAATCTCATACTCGGTTTGTAGTACTAATAACATCTTGAATGTGTCACAACATCTGGAATAGGAACCCAATGGGTGTTAATGTACGTCCCATACCATACGTTAGCACCTATTAATTTACTAATCGTCAGTCAATGCCACATTGGAAAACAGTCATAAAAATCCAAATCAAACATGCACCGCATCGTCTCATTGGCGAGTGTAAAGGACCCAACTCATCGTGTCTCATACTTTAATGAGTTTAAAGTGACATCAAAACTTGTCTCATTTCATCGACAAGTAAAAGTCCATGTTAAACATCACAACCATCATCAATCCATCATAACAACCCCTCCTCATGTCCTCGGCAGGTAAAAATATCAACATTGCTTAATATCTTATTCTTATACGCTGAAAATTATCCAAATATGCAATAATATATTTAGAATAATTTTATAGAGAAAACGGTATTTTTAAACAATTTTTAGAGATTTTTAAATAGGTTATATAAGGAAAAATCTGTTCATTAAATAGATTATCCATTTATAAAATACTTTAAAAAAATAATTGCTTAAAAGCCCTTTAAAAAGTCTTAAAAACATTTATTTAATCAACCATCACTTATAAAGAATTTACATAAACTTGTTCGAAACCAAAATCAATTAAAACCATTGAATTTTTCAAATATCGACATTTACCGATATTTAGATCGAAACAGAATTTAAATAAAATTTAAATTCTTAAAATTTCCAAAACAAGCCATTCATGGTCGGATAAAAGATTTAAACAGTCATCATCAAACTAATTCATACAATATTCAAAATCATCAAAATATTTAGCGAAATAGTTAACGAAAGTACTATTAGAAGCAAAAGAAAATCAACCAAGAAACTGTGTTTCTGGCTGACTTTAGACAGTCGTTTGGGTTATCAAAACAACCCAGATTTCAGCGAAATGTTGTTGTATTATACGACCTCATGATGAAAATAACATATCCAAAATTTGGAGCAATTCGCTACAAAATGAAAGAGTTATGATTTTTCAAACATAGCTCTTTTCAACAAGCACAAAAAAAAAACAAGATTTTTAGCTGTTTTGAAATAACGATTTTCTATATCAGGACAGCTCATAATTTCATGAAAGTTTTCAAAAACATTTGCAACTAAACTTCTACAACATATCAAAAACTTGGGGCAATTAGCTAAAAATTGGAGAAGGTATAATTTTTCTAAAGTGGTGTATTTTCGGCCAATACACAGAGGTCAGTTTTTGACCAATTTCAAGCATTAATGTATCATGACAAAAATATTCAAAATTCAACAAAAGTTTCCAGAAATGTAGTGTTACCCGATGACAACAACAGAACAAAAACTAAGGTCAATTAGCTAAAATATGTAAAAGATATTATTTTCTGAATATGGTGCATTTTCGATCAACAAACAGAGGTAAATTCTTGGCCGATTTCAACCAATAGTTTCCTACAGCAAAATAACTCAAAATTAAATGAAAACTTCCAGAAATGTAGAGTTCCCTGACTACAACAGCATATCAATAAATGAGTTCAATTTGCTAAAAATTGGAAAAGATATGATTTTTCTAATATGACCTATTTTCGGCCAAAACTCAAAAATCAATTTTTGGCCGACTTCAACCAATAACTTCCTATAGAAATATAACTCGAAATTGAATGAAAATTTCAAGAACTATACTACTACCCGATTAAAACAACATATCAAAATCTGAGATCAATTCGCTTAGAATTGAAGAAGACATGATTTTTTCAATATAGGGTTTTTCGGCCAGCAAAACAGAAAACAAAGTCGATAATTTGAGCAATTCCATCAACAATTGATAGCAAAATTTGATTTTTTTTTTTTAGCTTTAGCTTGCTTTAAGAAACTCTTACCTTTCTTACTACTTGATTTAACAATGGTTTAAGCAAAAATATGATGGATTTGGTGAGGAAATGGCCTTCAAGAGCCTGTAGGTTGCAGAATAAGAACATGCAGAAAAGGAAACAATCAAAATAAGAATACAGTAAATAGAAATCCTAACTTTGGATGGATTAGAGGATCTAAAAGGTTGGAGATTACCTGTAGCATAGCTTAGAATCCAATTTAACCCTAGATTCTAACAATTTTAGGTGGATTTTGGATTTCAGAAAGAAGCCATTATTGATTTCCCTATTTGTTTTAAAAGCTCTCTGTATATATATTTTTTTCTTCTGATATGAGAAAGAACAAAGATTGGAACGATGGTTGCTAGAAGCACCTTATGGATAATGGGTAGGCTAATCTTTGGACCCAAACCAAATAAGAATACTTAGCATAATTTTGTTGTGTTTTTATATGTTATTAACACTAATTCCTTCATAACTTTTTGATAAAAACTCCAAATCTCATGAAACAAATTGCAATGTTCATGTTTTGGATAAAAGAACATGTTAAAATGTTATAAACTTAATTTTTTAACTAAAAATATTATTTACACAATTTAATACCAATTTTTACCAGTATTCACATTAATAAGGAAAAAATATCAATATTTTCATCATTTTCCACCAATAATTATTTTACTAAATTCATTAACGTGTATAAAAATGCTTTTAACAATTTTATAGCTTTAAAACATTATTTCAAATTTAATTATACTACAAAAGTTTATTTTCTTCGTGTTTACCCTTTTGTTTCAGGATAAAAGACTAATATTGAAATAAAACTCTAATATTATAAATTTTAACCCAATAATTTATTTTTATCATTTATTCTCATTCCATACCACTAATAAAGTGTTTTAAACTTTATTTCCCATTTGTTTACACTAAAAACCCAACTCTTAATAAAAAAACATTGTTTTATTTCAAATAAACAATATTATCATCAATTTATTCCATTTATAAATTTATAATTCAATATTAAATTATAATTTACATTATTATTTAATATTTCGGTAATCTCCTAAATCTTGGGTTGTTACGGGGTCTATATACAAATACTTAATAAAATAGCCGAAATTGTTACATTATTAAATTCCAGCTACTAGCCATAAAGTGGGTAATACAAACAAAACTCGTACAAGGCACGTAGGAAGAATGGATTTCCAACTAATGACTAGGCACTGGGGTACCACCTGTCACAGTACGTGGCCTAGATCACAGTACCGAGGAATACGCACGCTCACTTGCAACACAAGACCGGAACCATCCCTTACTGGACAGTTCCAAATAAGATCACCCCATGTTGGGATTAGCAACCGCACCACTAAGCCGAAATAAAAAGGGACATCTAGACAGGGATGACTTTAGTCTCAAGTGGGGGCTACCCACGAAGCCTTGCTGCATAACCCTTACTTTTCATTCATTCCTGGTTGATGAGGCTCGAGGCTAAGCATTACCTTTTTAGAACATATCCCTTAGAATGCTCATCGTCCACCTGACGATGTTCTGAAAGCATTCGTCCATAAAAGTCAGTTGTTCGAACGGAACCGAAGGCACTCTTCCTACTACATCCATTTGGAATCACCCTCAGGATTAGTAGTGAGTAGCCCTTGCACTTCACTGCTCCACCTTCAACTCCAAAACTCTTGTCTTCATCCAGAAAACGTATTGTTGGATCGAAGTGGTTTTCGGATTTCAAATCCAATCCCGATCTCTTCGAAACAACGTTCGCTATTTCTTCGGAGTTCACCTCCTAACCGTTATTGTATGGGTCACCTTATAATTCGTCCTAGAGAACAAATGAGTTTATACGTACGGTATAGCGCCTCGATCGGTAACCGTACCATATAATTCTCGAGTCTCCTCTAGATATTTCCAGAGTTAGGTTTTGTCCAATTTTGATAGTCGATTATTTAACTATCAAAGCAATCAATCAATACACAAAGTTCTTTCCCACTTAAAACGTTAACACTTGTCCACCTTTAAAAATCTAAGTAAATTATCATTTATTTAAGAAAACTTATCTCATTTGAAATATATATATATAAAACTATTTCCTTCCAAATCATACTTATAAATTTACAAGTATTATTTCAAGTTAAATATATAAAATATTCTTTATAAAGATTATTATAATTATTTAAACTACTTTTATTAAAGGGAATTTTTAATTAAAGAAAATAAACTTAAATATTAATATAATTTGTTCTTTAAAGTATCTTTACAAAGTGAGTTAATACTTGAAACAATTTGAAGATTATAACTTAAAAAGATTTTCAAAGGAAGAAATAAATAGCTACTTTAAATATTCCAAATACTGATATATCTTAAAAACATTTATGAAAATAGTATTATTATATTACTTTATTTTTAAAACAAAACTAATTTCATAAGTAAATTCAAATCAAACAACGCTTATCAGTCCAAATGGTACTTATCAATTCACAATTCATAATTCACATTCTCAGATATTCAAATCAACCCATTTCCATAGATCGATTCACCATATATGCTCAACATAATTAACAGGCACATAACAGATATATGCAATAACAATAGATTAGAGATTATCATTACCAGAATATTCATTCAACACAATCCAGTCAATGGCTTACACCCTATACAACAATTATATCAAATAAACAGCGGAATGGTGTCAGTTCCCCCTGTCCCAAAAGTAATTTCGATTAAACAATCTAAATAAATGCAACTAATCAATTTGGAATCGTTTCAACGGTTTGGCCATAAAATTATTAAATGGCATTCATCCCGATTGACAAATTAGATCCTATCTAAACAAGCTTATACAATCTCACATATCAACTTTGCAATGGATCATATGATGACATAACATTCGTCAATACAAACCATTTATTTCATAATATTTTACTTATGAAATAATTAAAAATAAAATACGACTTAAGAACTCGAATTCATTTCTGAGTATAAGTAATTATTCCCTTTTATTATTTCAATTATATTTCACCTTTAAATTAATCATCCTGATTAATTATTTTCTAATTACATTCAGTAATTACTTTTAATTAATTATACAAATTAATTACTTTGACCATTTCAGCAATTAACCCTTAATTGCTAAATTAATTACTTAATTCCTTAATTAATTATAATTAATTATTTGATTTCTTATTTAATTAGTTATAATTAATTATTTCTTCACTAATCAATTCTTAATTCCTCTATTAATTATTATAAATTAAAATGTCTTTAAGCACTTGATTAATTCAAAACTCAATTATAGTGATTCCCTAAATCATTTTATACTTTACTTAATTTATTCGAATAAACATAAGTAAAGTAATTTATTTATTTAAATTAAATCAAATACTATCAATTTTCTTAAAAACTACAATTAAGTATTAATATGAACAATTCGTTTACTATTAAAAATCATTATTTCTAATCCAAACTTATAAAATATTTAATAGTAAAGGTATTCTTTTCAAGGTTCACATAGATTATTATAATTGTTAGATGAGAAACAATTTAAATTTGAAAACTCTTAAAGTACAACTCGTATAAAATAACAGCCCCAAAAAAAACAACCGAACGCAATCACAAAGCACACAGGCTCGATCACAATTTCAACACGCAAGTCTAAGCCCGGTATCAAAACAATACACGGTATTTGGGCCAAAGCCCTTTCACAAACAAACAACCTGGTTCTCAAAACAATACACGCTAGTTTCGGCCGAAGCCCAAACCAAATTCTACAGCACGCACCCCTCTCCATAAATCTCTTCTTCCCCAAACTCGCTGGAAACCAAGCAAACACCTTCAGGAAAACTCAATCAAACCAAAGACCAAACCTGAAGCACCAACCTTTGAAACATGTTAACCACACCGAAACAAACGACACACACACCCCAATACGACGACATCCCACGCATCACACGAAATCAACAGGAAGGCGCGTGCACTGATATACGTGCACGTGCACGGTCGAAGCCTCGGCCAACCCTAAGTCGCGATACCCCAAAACAAACCCAGAACATCGGTCGAGTGCAAATAGCTACAAGGCGAAGCAATCAACAATGGCAATCTCCATTTCATGTTACACGCCGAATTTTCCAGACCGCAAGACCCACGCAACCCCCACAAATTCTCAATTGCTTCGACAATCATCCATCATGACGAATATCAATCACCACTATCGAATGCTGACACATGCAGCGATCTATGAGCCAAATTGAAGAACTTCCGGTCGCCCCTTGCTCCTCAAA
Source organism: Allium cepa (assembly GCA_030765085.1). Classification (NCBI taxonomy): domain Eukaryota; kingdom Viridiplantae; phylum Streptophyta; class Magnoliopsida; order Asparagales; family Amaryllidaceae; genus Allium; species Allium cepa. The sequence goes on from CM060929.1 coordinate 36,142,623, forward strand.
ACCCACTGCGTTGTTCACAGTATTTCGACCATCTCTTAAACCCTAAAATCATTATGCGCGCACAATCAAAAGCAAAATCGCAAATTCCGCCACAGTCATCGCCTTACCCACGTCACCCAGCACCTACCTGTCCAGGCCGCACCACTCCTCGACGAAGAATTCACCGGAAAATAAATTTTGAACCGAAATAGTTCAACTTCATATTGCTCACAATCCAATTGATTAAAAATCACTATTCAACCATCAAAAATCCTATTTTTATTAGATAATGTAACATGCATGTTTGAATCTTCGATTCAAACAACTTAAATTTTCATAAAAATTTGATTTTACAGTAAAACTCAACGCATATGAACTATACATCCTAAAAATTTAAATAATAAATTTTAACTTAAGATATTCTAGTAAATAAACATACTTGCAGTTCACAATATCATCACATTCAAACTAAATCAACAGATAGGAATTTTAGAAGTGAAGTTAAGCATAATTTTTACTGAACAGAGCATGCACACAATTCTAAGTTGAAGTCTATAGTTTTCTCACCTTAAACATCTGGTTCTAGCTCCCTTAAAACTTGAAATTTGAATTTTAAAAGCTTGTAATCTTTGACTTGCTTCCAGGAAAATGGGTTCTTCAAGAGCCTGCTTCAGGATATTCTTTTAAAAGCCTTTCAAATTTTGATTATAGAGCAAATTTTAACTTGCAGAATTTTTCCCAAGTGCTGCCATTTCCTTTATTTATGTTTTGATATTTCTCTTTTAAAATGAACTGTGTTGTTTCATAAGCTACTGATTATATATTTATATACTTGTAATTTCTTTTCAATATGAATGTTGAACAAAGATAGCCTTTAAATGGTGAAGTAGTATTTTTTTTAAAACCAAAGAAAATCTTTGAAAAGAAACATTCATGATTATGTTGGATTCTATGTTCTTTTAAATGCCAAGTGTAAGTTATGATTTACATAAGCCATATCATATTATTACACATGCAATTTATATTTAAAATTACAATCAGCCCAATTGCACCAAGTATAAATGTGATTGCCATTTTTAAATTTTAAACAAAAATAAAAACTTAATTAAATAAGATTTAAGGCATTTATTCCTATTTATTTTGAAATAAATATGAGGCATAAATCAATTAAAATAACCCCTCTTTTTGATTTATCTTTTAATAAATATATTGTTACTTTAATCCAAATGAAATAAAATAACAATTTTATTTTCATATAATTTATATCAATTGAAATTTTGATAAAAATAAAAAATCTATACCATAGATTAAATCTTTAAAATAAATCAAGTCACTCTCCTTTTTATAATATAAAATTTTATAACTTCAAACAACTAAGTTTCATAAATATTATGCATAAATAGTTTCTCTTATTTATTTATGTGATTTTTATGCATATCAATTTATAATATTTCTCTCAAATAACAATTATAAATTTTCTTTCTAATTTATCATTCTATATATGAAAATAATGGATTCGCAATAAAATTTAAATTCTTATTACATTTCAATTTTTAGAATAAATATATATATTTATCCTTGAAACAATAACATACATTAATTCTAAACAATATATACGTATTTTACTTTGAAACAAAATATATATATTTAAGAAATTTATTTAAATCAACTCCATAATTTAATGTATTCTTGAAAACCCATGTTATATTGTTTTTAGAAAAATAAGTTTTATATAATGATAAATCATTGATCAATACAAATATTGTATATTAAATACAATATCATTGAATATTATAAATAATATTCAAAACTCGGGATGTTCAAAAATCTCGGGTCGTTACATACCTTCCCCTTTAAAAGGAATTTCGTCCTCGAAATTCCACAATTACGCTAGTAAAAATTATTTACTCACAATAAACAGAACAATAACAACCCAAACTAAAGTGGTAAACATAAAGACTCACATAGTATGTCAAAATATACATTATATTAAGCACTATTTAAAACATTCCTTCAAATGTTATCACCACCATCCATATAAATACACAGATATGTACAACCCTACCAAACACTTAATCATCCGTGGAGTCCAAAGGTCGGAACACAAATAAAAACTATAAACACAAAAGGAGAAATCAATCTAACTCCTACTACGGACTCTCTCCATCCGAGTCCTCCCTCTCAGGTCCCGATAACTCTCTAACCTCTCTATCATAATCAGGATCCTGAACCACTTCCGGATTAGGTCCACCAGCAACTGGTCCCTGAGCAGCTTCAACTGTATTCCAAAGAAAAGCATCATCGACCTCAAAATCAAAATTTTCTTCTACCTCGAATTCCTCCTCGTCATTGAATTCCTCCTCTTCTTCGACCTCAAATTCTTCTTCATCGTCGAAGTCCTCATCTGGTTCTTCCTGATGAGGCTGAGGCTGTGGCTGAGGCTGCGGCTGTGGCTGAGGCTGCTCAGCCGGCTCTCCAGATGCCTCTGGCTCTTCCTCTTATAAAGATGGCTCATTAAGTTCTGCCCTAATCCTTCTGACCTCATCCAAATTACCCTCTCTCCTGGCTCGGGCCAAAGCTCCCCCACGATGGACAAAATTGGTTCTCTATAATTAAAACCATGTTTAGAAATGAGACCCTAAGGTTCAAAATTCTTATGAGTTATGAAGTTCATCAAAGTTTATATTCCCAATTTATTCTACCACTTTGAATTCTCATTATCCAAGATTTTATAAATCCATCTTTTTAAAATAATTCAAGTATATATATTTTTGAAAAGTAGTTAAAGGTTGAAAAATATTCACACACATCCATAATTGTTAATCACCCTTGATTAACTCCATTCTGTATTTAACTTTCCTTAATTACTTCACTAAAATAAATTAATTATTTATTTATTAATTATCTCAAATTAATCCTTTTATTAATTTACAAAGTAATTATACTCAAATTACTTTCATCAACAAATTACTTCAATTAATTACATACAGTAATTAACAATTAATTGCTTCTCTAAGTAATTTCTCTTCATTAAATTACATTAAGTAATTATCATCAAATGATTATTCTAAATTAATTAAACTTAATTAATTAACTTAGTCTAACCAAATTAAACTCAATTAATTACAATAAGCGATTAATTCCTTAATTTATTCCACAAGTAATTATACTTAACAATTTACACAAATAATTATCTTTAAATTAATTAATCTAATAGATAATTAAAATTAATCATATTATTCAATCATCACATAATTCCTAGTTAATGATCTTCACAATAACTATTAATAATTCTTTTTAATTGTTATTTATCTCTAATCACTGAATTAACTAAGTGTTAATTGTATCCCAAATTACTTGGTTAATCAATTTTATCTTAAAGTGTGGAAAATTCTCCAAAAACTTACTAGTTAAAAACTTTTCAAATATCAATTTAAGAGTTTTTTCCAAATTTCTCTTGTAAATAAAACTTATTAAGAATGCATTTCCACAGATTCAAATTATAAAGGGTTCTATTTTAAGGGTATACTCTAGTAAAAAGAACAATCCAATGCAAATACTTAAGGTTGTTAGCTAAGACTACATAAAAACCAGATGATAAATTATTATCATCACAACCTACTCAATTTAAATTCCATATATATATTTAAAAATAATCATATCCTTTATATAGAAAATACATTTGGGTAAAATTATTTCATCTACCCCTTTTTATAAAACAATATTGTGTCCATTGGCCTGGTTCAAGTGTTTAGAGATTCCTATCAATAACGTTAGCTACTCGCATTGACCAGAATCCATATGCCACTTAACCGATCAATTAACACAATATAAAACCATTTTATACAATTAACAAATACGCACTCTCGTATATGTATATATACACTCAGACTCAACAGGTTGCTATAGACTCTATTCCTAATGAGCAACCTACTCGAACCTAGGTGTTCACTCAACCTAGGCTCTGATACCACAATGTCATAACCCATTTTTCCATACCAATTTAAAACGACCTTGAACCACCCTTGTTAGTTAAATCGTATGGAAAGTCGGATAATGAAAGAAAAAAGAAGATAGAAACAGAAAGAAGATAGAAGAAAAGAGAACAAATTAGAATCTCACAGCGGAACGAATAATTTATAATATGAACAATCTTTACATGAAACCAAAACAGTTACCTTTATATATATCATATACAGGTTTTACATCGGAATTACAACCATACAACTCAGACAGTTATATCAATTCTGTCCTTACAATCATAATCACATGACTGTTAATGCTAAAATTTGAACGCTAACACCCCGGTGTATGAAGTGAGATTGTGAAAGCACCACCCGATAGCTCGGGAACAGATTATAAGCAGATAATAGTGAAAAAAACAGTAAACAACAGCAATTTTATAGTGGTTCGGCTTAAGAGAGATCCTACTTCCACTTTGAATATCTTTATTGATGATTTGATTACAAGTCAATGCAGTTACACTTCGATTACAACACACTTTGAGTTTCAAGTGACTTAGAGCAAGTAGCCTAAACTTCAATGTCGATCCAAATCTTTGAACACGTATTCGACATGTTTGATTTCCTCGTGAAGTTCCTTGAAGGTGTTGAAGTAGTTCAGAAGGCAGCAGAGTAACGGCGCTTGAAATGAATGAGCCAAAAAAAGTCCTTTGCTAGTTGGAACTAGGGTCGTATTTATAGGCATTTCTCGGAGTTAGGTCGTAGGTCGTGACCGACCTAAGTTAGGTCATAGGTCGTGACTGACCTAAGATGCACTAGCTTCTCTTTCACAAGAACATGCATGCTGGTTTGCACAAGTCCTAGGTCGTGAGCGACCTATCCCCCTGCGGCACAGTATAGGTCACTTCTTTACTCAGGCATTTAGGTCGTTAGCGACCTATCCTAGGTCGCGAGTACTTTTCTCATAGTTATAACTGGAGTCTTTTAGATCACGACTCTCCTTAGGTCGCGAAGTATTCCTAGGTCGCGGAGTTTCATAGGTTGAGACCGTTTTTAGGTCGCATTCACTCTTAGGTCGTCCTACTTCTTAGGTCGCGGCTTTCTGTTAGGTCGCGAAGCTTGATAGGTCGAAACATCTTCTGAGTCGCAGCCTTCTTTAAGTCGCAGCTTTCTGTTAGGTCGCGAAGCTTGATAGGTTGCGGCCTCCTTTAGGTCGTGAAACATATTTAGGTCGTTCCATCCCTTAAGTTGTAAGGTCGCTCTGGCTCATAGGTCGCTAAGTCGCTGAAACTTTAGGTCGCTAGGTCACATTATCCTTTAGGTCGCGGACTTCCTTAGGTCTAAGCACCCAGCTAGGTCGTGTGAGTGCTATAGGCCGCAGAATTCTATAGGTCGGTGCTTCCCTTAGGTCGCAGAGCTCTGTAAGTCGGTGCTTCCCTTAGGTCGCAGAGCTCTGTAAGTCGGTGCTTCCCTTAGGTCGCAGATACTTTTAGGTCACTTGATGAGTTAAGTGGCTAGGCCATTCCTGTAGTTAGGTCGCTCCATGTCTTTTAGTTTTAGGTCGCTAATGAAGAGGAATTAACATTTGCCCCTCGAAGTACGTGCCTAGGTCGTAGGTCGCGTGCTTCGACCTGACTTAGCTAGGTCGTGAGCGACCTAACACTTGTGCCAATACGCGTGCCTATTTGTTTTCCCATTTTTGCCTCATATAAAACTGTTAGGTCGCTACTTCTTCCTCATTCCATTGCTCTAATCTCCTACTGCCATTAACGATTATCTGAGCTTCCAAAGGCGAATTCGACCAATCCAGTCACCGATTCATTTTCATCATTACGTCTCGTAAGTGAACCTGGTCTTCATCCCATCATAATCGCCGTTGAATCATGAATTCTCACTTTCCGACCTTAGCTCAACTCCATGTATCACGCTTTATTTCGAGTGATTGTTGCGATCGATTTTTCGGTCGTTAATTGGTTGATTTAGGAAGTCATGGCAATGCGTTGAATTTATGATGGATTGTGGATTTTTTGGTTAGTTTTTGGAATGATCTGGTGGTATGAAGAGATGGTAAATTTCATGGAGAGGACGATGAATCTCTTCGGGTAGTTGATGGCGGGTTATTGGGTCTGGTGCAGAGAGGAAGTTAGGCGACCTAACGGATTTGAGTGACAAAAAATGCTTCACGACCTTAGGGCCCTTGAGATCTAAAGAAAACTTTCGACCTACGTTAGGTCGCTGAACGACCTAAAGCTTGCATAACCAAAATGTCATACGACCTACTGATGGCTGAACGACTTAAAACTTGTACGACCTAATTTCTGCAGCATGGGTTTCTAGGTCGTGACCGAGCTAGGACTTGAATAAATCTGCATTGCTTTGAACCCCTTTAACTTGCATAGTGCGACCTAATATAGCCTTGACCTATGCTAAGTCGCAGGAGGCAGTCTAGATGACGTATGACTTGTAAAATTTTGAGATAATTTGATTGAACTGCTTGGACTTGAATCATTTGAAATTCATTACATTCCTTTGCAGATTGCTCTAACTTTTAATTTAACAACCTGTTTAAACATAACCTTTGCAGAAAAATGGGACGAATATACTGTCACTGACCGTCCACATCGAATGACAGATTAGTCGATAAAGAATAATCAACTTAAGTGAACTGTGTGAGTGAAATGCTGTGAATCAACTGACTCAAATGAAGTGTTAAAGCAAAGCTAAAATTTTGTTTGAATTAACACTGCACTCGAGTTTCAAATTAACAAGTCCTGAAATCTCACAATCAATCAGTTGTCAATTAGTTTAATTTCAGTTATTTTGCTTGTTATTTTTATTAGTTTTGCACAACACTTCACACTTTTTAGGAAACGTGCACTTTCACATCTGAACATCCAGTTGCTTGTATAGAATGACGTCTCAGCAAGAAGAGATGATAGAACACGTCGAAGGGGCTCCTCCGATTGCTATTCCACTAGAGAACCCTCCGGAAAGAACTCCTACCATTCTGAAACAGCGGGTGCTTAATCAATTATGCGTTCAATTTGGCATTGCCGAGGCAGAAGTTTTACTCCTTGGACCAAATGATTTTGCTGATAGACCACCTTCCGGTTTTGTTGCCATTAATCGTCAAATGTGCTTAAGTGGAGTAATTCCTCCCTTTAATGAATTTCTTCAACAAATCCTTCTTCGACTGACGATTTCTCCTTTCCAACTGCATCCCAATGGCTATGCCATTTTGATGGGATTGTGCGTTCTATTCAGGAGAACTCTTGATCGTCTTCCGAGTTTTGAGGAAATCTGTTACCTGTGCACTTTCGCGAAGAACAAGGACCACCCTTCGATTGTACTTGTAAGAGGTGCGAGGAACCGTAAACTAATTTTGGATTTGCCGGAGAGTGCACATGGTTTTTTGAATCAATTCTTCTATATTCGTTGCCCCGCAGGATTTTACGCAGACTGGAGAATAGGAAGTGAGATCTTTTTTTTCCCTTCTTTCTTCAATTCCATTCTAAGTTTTTCATGGTTCGTATTGCTAGATGCTGATTCCATTCCTTATTTTTACAGCACTTCCTCCTCCTTCTAGAGATTCCGGTCATAAACCAGTCTTTGAAAGGCTAAGCATTGTGGCTGCTGAAGAGAGGAGCGCAAAATTTCTATTGACAGATGAACTCCTTCATCGATTTGAGCTTTTACATTCTCCTCGTTCTACTCAACTTCATGAAGTTCCGACTAAAGTTCCCGATTCTCCGATGAAAATTCCTGATGCCCCGGTCCCTACTAAAGAGCACATGCAGGGAGGAACCTCTATAGAAACTTCACTAGTAAAGTGTTCAATTCCGAAGGATGTTGCGGGGCCGTTTGACAAGTCTGTACTTGCCCCAGTTATCGAAGAGGAAGAACCTCCACGATCTTTCGAAAAATCTACTAACGAAGGAGTCAAGAAAGAAAGTCCCAAAAAACATGATGGTGATGATGTTTTTGAGGGGTTGAGTGATTTAATTGTGACTTCTCAAGAACTTTTCAAAGATGATGTTTCCAAAACTATCTCTTCTGTAATCGAGGCAACATCTTCTCTACAACAAATGTCAACTCCTCCTACTCAAGTTATCACTACCTCTATTCCACAGAGTGGTTTGTAACTCGATGCGTGTAGTTTACACGTTACACGACACTTAGGATTTTTCATCACTTCTACGCACTTATCTTCTTGTACTTTAAAGATTTCTAAAGCTTATTATTTTTATTCCAGATTCTCCTATGGGGCGCAGCGGCTCGTACTATGATGATTTCCAGCGCTACGGGAGGCGTAGCCAGTATGATTATAGGCGTTACCTCCCTTCTTACAGAGAATCCGATGAAGAGAGGGCCATCAGAAAAGCAGACGAGAGACGAGCATATGAAGAACGTCACCGAAGAGAACAAGAAAGACATGACCCTCCCCACAGAGATGATGATACCCAAAAAAGAAAGACTCACGATGAGAGAGGTAAAGGACACATGGAAGATTCTTCTAGCAAGCGGGCTAAACTTACTGAAGAAACAATGCCGACAGTTTCTCAAAACGTTCCTGCTCAATCTCCTGCCCCCGTTCATTCCGACATTCAAACAATCATCAACCGGCCCGCATACCAAGTTGGGCAAGGTCCTCCCACTCTTCAAAGTCGATTCCCTCAGTGGTGCCTGAGAGGGGTTCGATTTGATCTCGACTTGGTTCCTCTCGACAAATCGGCTATGCTGCGAAATCTTGATTCTGTCAGGACCGATATTGAAAGAATGTCGAACTGGCAAAAACTTTTCGACGAGCTTCAGAGGGTTAACCGAGCCAATCTCAAGGCCATGCTCACAATGGAGAACGATAAGGCTGAGTGGCAGAAGACTCTCGAACAGCATGATGCCGAAATGAGAAGTATTACTTCCTATAATGAAAAGCTGGAAGCGGAAGTAGAAAAGCTTAAGGAAGAATTAGCTACTTCATCTACTTTCCATTCTCAAAAGGAGAGCATGCTTCAGCAACAGGTACGAGATGCGCATGCCAGTCAAAGGGCAGTCGAAGATAAGCTTGCACACCAGGAGAAGGTCATAGAAGAATATCGCGCTGAAACTTTACAACTGCGAGAACAGGCCGACTCTCAAAGCTTGGAGATAGAGATGCTAAAAGCTCGACTTGCTATGGCCGAAAAGGAGCGTGACGAGGCTGTTGCTGGTAAACTCGCGGCCGAAGAGGCCCATCAAGCAACCAAAGCTGACATTAGCTCCACATTATTTGATTTCTATCTGCATAGCATTTTGGGGTGTGGCAGCCTTGCCTTTCTAGGCCCTAAATACGAAATTACATTAGCTGAAGTCTGGGAGGCAGCACTCGATATGCTAGGTGGTAAAGTTGCTGGCTACGCTGAGACAGCTCTTGAAGAGCATTATCTCGATGATGATGCCTGCGCCGCTCTTGCAAAGGGAAAAGAGCAACTCGCCAAGGTACGGGCCGGAATGGCGGAAGGGGAACGTTCTGAGAAAGAAATACCACCTACCACTTCTGAACGGCCTTTAGTTTCTTCCGAAGTGGACGTTACAGGTTCTAGTGCTCATTCGCTGCCTCCTACAAGAACCGGGGTAATCACCCCTACTGATGATGAGGCTTTGGAGGATATCGGGGCTCAGAATTATGAGATTGAGCTAACGAAGCAAACATCTTCAGGTAATTTTGATATTGGTCCGATTCAGGTGGATCGCTTGCTTACTCCTCAAAAGTTTGATGAGCTTCTCGATTACTTCTAGAATCTCGACGAACCCATATCTCCCTTCTTTCGGGGAGATACTAATATTTTTAATTTCTCTTCTTCTGCAGTTGAAACACCAAGTGCTGTGCAGACTTCACTTCCTCCGGTTATCCCTCCTCCGTCTCTTCAGGTGACTCCTCCTTCTGCTTCACAACCCGGGTCACAAGAGGAACAGATTGAGGCTCTTCACGGCTTGGATGACCCTATCGCTTCGCAAGAGCAGAAGGACGAGGGACTTGAAGGAGGCGAGATCTCTCCGGAGCGGACTCCCTCTGATGACGTAGTTATGTCCGCTCTTGTTACTCCAGGGAGTGAGTCTTCTTCGAAGAGAAGAAAGAAGCATGGAACATCGAAGAGGAGGGGGAAGAAAATCATCACTACTGAAGAGGAACCGGAAATTGCACCAGTTGCACCTCCCTCCCCTTCTTCCCTTATGCCTTCAGACCGACCTGAAAAGCTAACCATTCGGCCGGGTAAAGGGTCTAAAGGTGGCAAGAAGAAATGAAGAGTCGGGCTTTGGGCTTTTTGATTCCTTTTTTGTGTAATGGTCGGATGTTGTGCAGGCACCGGGCCCTGCTTTTTTATTTTGAAACCTGTATCTGCAATTGAATAAAATGATCCTTTATTTGTACAGACTTTTGTTTGAATTTGAGAATACATTTATTATTCATTTTTGCACAAGTTTATTTATATGATATTGCGGTGAGCTTGTGGTATGTTGTTTGAGCGTACTTTACCGATGTAGCTATACCATTTTGTATGTAACTATACCATGTTTCCCCCATACCATAAGCTTGCTGGAATATTGTATACTTTGAGGGGACTTGCACTCTTATTTTCTGAAGAATAATTACTTCATTCTCGAAGAAAATTTTCGTAGAGTGCAACTTCCTTCATATAAGTTTTTACGCTTCGTCCTTCGAAGAGATCACTCTTTTTTTTTTTATGTACACATTTTGCCAAGTGAATTCTTCTATGTGGTGAAGCGGGCCTCTGAAGGGTACTTTAACTTTCTTCCTCTTTTTTTTTTTTTGAGGGAGGTTATTTTCTAGAGCAGGTAAATCACTCTTCCTTTGAAAGTTAAAGTATGCCCTTGATGAGGATTTTTTTTTTTAAAAATAGAAATTTGTACCTCTGAGGAGGGATTTTTTCACGTTTCAACACTTGGAAGTTTTATTTCAATCTTGGTGAAACGTGTACCTCCAAAGAGTTGTGCCTTCGAAGAAAGCCTTTTCACGTTTCAACACTTGGAAGTTTTATTTCAATCTCGGTGAAACGTGGGCTTCCGAAGAGGTCTTTCTTCTTGATTATGCCTCCGGGGGGGGGGGGTGTTGTACCTCTGAGGAGGGATTTTTCACGTTTCAACACTTGGAAGTTTTATTTCAATCTTGGTGAAACGTGTACCTCCAAAGAGTTGTGCCTTCGAAGAAAGCCTTTTCACATTTCAACACTTGGAAGTTTTATTTCAATCTCGGTGAAACGTGGGCTTCCGAAGAGGTCTTTCTTCTTGATTATTCCTCCGGGGGGGGGTTGTACCTCTGAGGAGGGATTTTTCACGTTTCAACACTTGGAAGTTTTATTTCAATCTTGGTGAAACGTGTACCTCCAAAGAGTTGTGCCTTCGAAGAAAGCCTTTTCACGTTTCAACACTTGGAAGTTTTATTTCGATCTCGGTGAAACGTGAACTTCCAGAAAGGTCTTTATTTTGTTTTGCATTTCAACTTTGGTGAAGTGAAATTCTGAAGAGCGGCTGTTACACTTCAACTCCTGGTGAAATGTGCCTCCGAAGAGGTCTTTATTTTGTTTGCATTTCAACTCTGGTGAAGTGAAATTCCGAAGAGCGGTCGTAACACTTCAACTCCTGGTGAAATGTGCCTCAGAGAGGGTTTTCATCGCCTGGAAGTTACTCTCTCATGGTTGGAGGGTCGTGACTCCTCCAATCTTTTTTGTTGAGTAGAGGACTTTCTTTTTTGTGGCATATGACCCATTAGAGGTCTTTATCCACCGAAGAGTTGTGCCTCCGAAGAGGACTTGTGCTGCCGATGATGGCTTTGGTTGTTCCCTTATCCACTTGCTTATTCCTTTTCAGTGATCCTCTTTTTTCTTTTTTTTTCGAGCTTTCATTCCCTTTTCTTACAAGTAATTTGTGTAATCCAAGGAAGTGTGCTTCATTGTCAGGCAAGTTCGTGAGAACGAGCATTAGCTTCTTAATTGGATGTTTGTTTGTTCAAACGATCTCAATTTATTAGCAAAGACCCGTTTCTGTCGAAATCATAGGCCGTTCAATTGAAGTACTTCCTATCTAGGATTTGAATTCGGGGCTTTTGTGACTTGAAATTTGGCGAGAATCACTTGGTCTTATTATGTGCAAGTTTCACTTCCATTGTCTGCAAAAATTTAAATCGACATTTCAACAATACATTCTATGTACCTTTTATATCGAAAATAAAGCAAACATGTAATAATAATAAGGAACACAAGATTTATAGTGGTTCGACCAGGAAATTGGGCCTACATCCACTTTATATTCTTTCATTATTTACTTGCATCAGTTTTACAATTGCCTTCAATTACAAGAATCATACATTCATAATTCTTTTTACAATATTTCAACAAAATTTTCAAGTAAAGTATGGACGCAAATGGTTGCTGTTCCATGCCCTTGGAATTTGATCTCCTTCAACAGTGGTGAGTTTGAATGTGCCGTCAAGAAGCTTCTGACCTATGACATATGGTCCTTCCCAATTTGGTCCAAACACACCTGTCGCTGTCATAATTCTCTTCAGGACTAGGTCTCCAATCTCAAAGCTGCGATGGCGAACTTTGGAATTGAAATGTCTGGCTATTCTTTGCTGATGAGCTGCAATTCTGAGATTAGCCTCATCTCTTTTCTCATCAAGGAGGTCTAGCGCTTCGAGCTGTAGCTTTTCGTTTTCTGCTTGATTGAAATGGATTCTTCTGTGTGAAGGGACCTCTATTTCTACCGAAATCATTGCCTCTGACCCGTATGCCAATGAAAACGGGGTGTGCCCAGTCGCAGTTTTGTGAGTGATTCTGTATGCCCATAGTGCCAGTGGTAGCTTATTAACCCAACCACCTTTTGCTCTTTCTAGTTGCTTCTTGATGGTTGACTTAATAATTTTTTTCACGGCTTCCACTTGCCCGTTTGCCTGCGGATGAGCCACTGCTGAAAAGCTTTTCCGGATTTTGAATTGCTTGCAAAAATCTTGGAATTCTTCACTTTCAAACTGAGTACCATTGTCTGTAATTATTTTTTGAGGCACACCGTATCTGCAAATGATGTTTTTAGTCGCAAAACTTATCATCTTCTTTGAGGTGATAGTAGCCAGTGGTTCAGCTTCTGCCCACTTAGTAAAATAATCTACAGCAACAATGGCATATTTAATTCCAGATTTAGCAGTTGGTAACGGTCCTACAAGGTCTATTCCCCATATTGCAAACGGCCATGGACTGACCATCTGTGTGAGTTCAGTGGAAGGAGCTCTAGGAATTTTGGCGAATCTTTGACATCTGTTACATTTTCGGGAATACTCTACCGCATCTCGATTAATTTCTGGCCAAAAATATCCGTATCGGAGAATTTTCTTTGCTAATGTTTGGCCACCTGAATGATCACCACATTCTCCTCCGTGTACCTCTGCTAGGATTGCTTTAGACTCTTCCCTGGATACACATCGAAGTAATGGCATTGAGAATCCCCGTCTGTATAACCGACCATCCTGGATTATGTACCGAGAGGCTTTTCTTAGTAGCTTTTGTCGTTCTTTTGAGTTCCCTGGTAAGGATCCATTGAGCAGATATTTTGTTATCGGAGTCATCGATGATTCTTGCTCTTGAGACATGCTCATGATCCAATCAATGTCCATCTCATCAATGCTAGGAGTCGACAGGACCTCCACTGGAGTTAGCCCCAGAAATTGAGCTTTGCTTGTGCTAGAATACTTTGCGAGAGAATCTGATTTCATGTTTTCTTCTCGAGGAATGTGACTTATCATGTAATGATCGAAATCACCCAGGAGTTCCCAAGCCTTTGACAAGTAGGCGGGCAGATTCCCCCCTTTTGCTTGGAATTCCTTTTTGACTTGGCATACAATAAGCTGAGAATCACTGAATGTCTGTAACGCTCGGATGTTTAATTCTTTGGCAATCCTTAAGCCAGCGATAAGGGCTTCGTATTCTTCTTCATTGTTTGTTGAAGGAAATTCCAATCTTAGTGCATAGCATAATGATCGGCCTTCAGGGGTCTCAAGTACAACTCCGGCTCCAGAACAGTAGTCGTTCCTCGCACCATCGACATATAACTTCCATTGGATTGGGGAATCGTCGACCGTTTCCTCCTCACTGTTACCCTTATCTGTGAATTCTGCAATGAAATCCGCTAAAGCTTGTCCATTGATTGCTTTACGGGGATGATAAGTGATGTCATACTGACTGAGTTCAATATTCCACTTTAGAAGGCGACCCGAAGTCTCAGGGCGAAACAGGACTTGCTTTAAAGGTTGATCAGTGAGGACTCTGATAGGATGAGCCTGAAAATATTGCCTCAACTTCCTAGATGCAATTAGTAGGCAATAGGCGAGTTTTTCCAACTTAGAGTAATTCATCTCTGCCCCAGTGAGTCTTTTGCTGATATAGTAAACTGGATGTTGAATCCTTTTGTCTTCTCGTATCAGCGCTGCACTTAAAGCATGAGATGATACTACCAAGTATATAAGAAGATCCTCGCCATCGCCAGGCCTAGAAAGTATTGGAGGCGTTTCCATATGGCGAATCAATTCATCAAAGGCTCTTCGGCATTCGGGAGTCCAATCGAAGTTTTTCTTTCCTTTCTTTAGGGCGTCAAAGAATGGGATGCATTTATCTGTGGCTTTGGAAATGAACCGACTCAAGGCGGCGACCTTTCCATTGAGACTTTACAATTCCTTCTTTGTTCTAGGGGCTTTGACTTCTTTCAATGCAGTAATTTGAGCTGGACTAGCCTCAATGCCCCTAGCGCTCACGATGAAACCTAAAAACTTGTCGGATTCCACTCCAAATGAACACTTTAAAGGATTGAGCTTCATTCTGTATTTTCGGAGGACTGCGAACATGTCTGCTAAGTGTTCTATGTGATCCACTGCTTTCTTAGACTTTACCAACATGTCATCGACGTAGACTTCCATAGTCTTGCCCAGTTGTGGTTTGAACATAGCATTAACAAGTCTTTGGTATGTTGCCCCTGCATTTTTCAGCCCGAAGGGCATAACTCTGTAGCAGTAAAGACCAACGTCGGTGATAAAGCTCGTGTCCTCCTGATCTGGCTCATGCATCATGATCTGGTTATATCCGGAGTAAGCATCCATAAAAGATAACAATTCGTGTCCCGCTGTTCCGTCTACCAGTTGGTCGATTCTGGGTAATGGGAAGCAGTCTTTGGGGCAGGCCTTGTTTAGATCTGAAAAATCGATGCATACTCTCCATTTTCCGTTGGCTTTCTTAACCAGCACGGGATTTGAAACCCAATTCGGATAGGTAGATTCTTTGATAAAATTATTCTCCATGAGCCGATCAACTTCTTCTTTTAATGCCGCCGACCTTTCTGGACCTTGAGTTCTTCTTTTCTGTTTCACAAGTGTAAATTTTGGATCAATATTTAGAGCGTGTACTGCAATTTTTGGGGATATTCCGCGCATATCGGCATGAGTCCAAGCAAAAACATCCAGATTTGCCTTTAAAAAAGATATTAAGATATTCTGAATTGACGCATTAAGTTGTGAACCCACATTCAACACTTTGTTTGGGTCCTTTGGGTCAACAGGTATTGGTATTGTCGTTTCCACCGGTACCACTCTGTTTTCCCCTACACTGATTTTTCTAGGGTCCATCTCTTTCCTTGCTCCGCTGTGCTCGCCAGTGCAGGGTCCGCCCTGTAATTGCTACAAGGCTGGTTCTTTGATGCGGACTGGGGCTGCCGCATTCTTTCCCATTTCTCTTTTTCTGGTTTCTCGTAGCTCTGTCAGATAACACTCTCGCCCAGCATTTTGATCCCCTTTTATAACTCCTACTCCATTGTCTGTAGGAAATTTAATAGTGAGGCACCATGGGCAAGAACAGCTTTAAACGCTGCCAGAGTTGGACGACCAAGGAAAGCATTGTAAGCAGAAAATTCGTCGACAATCACAAAAGTTTGCTTGCGGACCACTTTTCTCTCTCCTTCTCCAAGTTCCACAAACAAATCAATGGTTCCTACCGGCTGCTTTGGCTCCCCAGTGAAGCCAGCAATTTTCTGCGATGAGGCTTGCACATCAGCCATAGGGATCTTCATTTGGTCGAATGTTTTCTTGAAGAGGATATTGCAGGATGCGCCACAATCGATGAGAACTCTTCTGACGATAGCTGGCCCGATACCAGCCGAGATGACTAAGGGATCCAAGGTAGGAGCTTCAATACCTGCGGAATCCCTAGCTTTGAACACAATATCATCATCGAAAGTTCTTTGTTGCTTCAAGGGCGTAGCACCTTCCAAAACGAATACATCTTCCTCGGTCGGTACATACTTTAAAGCTCGGGTATACCTTTCCATCTCACCCCAGCTTCTGCCTGCTGGGTGAGGTCCTCCTGTAATGACATTGATAATAGGCCTTCCAGATTCATGCCCTGCAGCCTTCTCAATCGTCCTAGGCTGATGAGTAGGAGCCTGTTGCCCCTGACTAGATGAAGCAGGATTGTTGCTATTCTTTTTCACAAATTGCTGCAGTTTGTTTTCCCTTAGCAACTCTTCAATCAGATTTTTCAACTCGCGGCATTCGTCGGTCTCGTGACCGGGTTGATTATGGAAGCAGCAGAACTTCCCACTCTGTATAGCCTTTTTCCCGGTCCTTAGAGGAGGAGGTTTAGGAAAGTCAACAGAATCTTTAGTGGCAAGGTAGATACGCTCCGGCGTATCTGATAAAGGAGTATACTCTGATGGCTTGAAAGATCGGGGCTTCTTCAGATTACTCTGCTTCTTCCCATTGTTATTTTCCCTTTTTTGCCCTACAGATTCATTCTTGCGTGGAGCAACAGTGTTATCTTCAGCTTTTTCCAACACTGTCTTTACCGGTACGGGACGGCTTTCTAAGCGTATGAATTCATCTGCTTTTTTATAGAATTTTTCAAGGGAATTTGGTTCCTTCATGTTTAGCCATTTCCCAAATTCGCTCGACTTTTCAATACCCTTCATCAGATAAGTCAGTATCATTCGCGGTTCAGCATTGTCCACCTCAGCTAGCGCTATATTAAAGCGGTTTAAGAAAGATCTGATAGTCTCTCCTGGATTCTGCTCCAAACTTGACAGTGACATGATATCCTTGGCTTTTGAGGCGTATAGTCTGAACTGCTCCTTGAACTTCCGGGTTAAGTCAGAAAACTGATCGATAGATCGGACTGGAAGTTTGGTGAACCAAAGCAGAGCTACACCTTCGAGATACACAGGAAAATATCGGCACTTTATTTCATCAGAGGCTCTGGCACCTGTCATGTGCCAATCATACTTGTATAAGAATTCGTTCGGATCACTTGTCCCCTTGTAAGCTGGAATGGTTGGAGGGACAAACTTCCTTGGGAATTCAGCCTTTAAGATTTTCTCAGTAAACGGAGTTTTACTTGGGGCGAAACCCCATTCTTTCTCGTCTTCAACCCTCTGCATACTCTCTTTCATAATTTGTCGGACCATTCCAGAAAGATACTCCTCATCATGTCGAGTTCTAGATCCACCAACCTCTGGAAGTGTTTGTTCAAAGGGGCTAGCAGCCCTTTCAGGAGCATTTCTTTCTTCAGCTTCACAAATGTTGCCAGCAAAATTCCTTTCATTATCTGCCGGTTGACGTTTTGCCCCAAGCAAATCGTTCAACCTATTCAGAATTAGGGCATTCTGGGCATTCTGAGCCTCGAATTGTGCATTTTGGGCATTTATCTGTTGGTTCAGCCCTAAGATTGCAGCATCCAGCTCTGCCTTTGTAACTCCGACAGTTGGAGTGGCTTGATTCGATATAGGGGAAGCGGAGGTTCCCTCTTGAATATTCCCAGATCTGACAGATCTACTTTTCCTTCCAGGAGCCATAATCTCGGATAGACTTCTGGTTTTCAAGGAAATTCTCTCTACAAACCTCTGTGAAGCAATGATGATAACTCGCCTGAGTTCAATTCTCAGTGAAAGCACCAAAAATGTTAACGCTAAAATTTGAACGCTAACACCCCGGTGTATGAAGTGAGATTGTGAAAGCACCACCCGATAGCTCGGGAACAGATTATAAGCAGATAATAGTGAAAAAAAACAGTAAACAACAGCAATTTTATAGTGGTTCGGCTTAAGAGAGAGCCTACTTCCACTTTGAATATCTTTATTGACGATTTGATTACAAGTCAATGCAGTTACACTTCGATTACAACACACTTTGAGTTTCAAGTGACTAAGAGCAAGTAGCCTAAACTTCAATGTCGATCCAAATCTTTGAACACGTGTTCGACATGTTTGATTTCCTCGTGAAGTTCCTTGAAGGTGTTGAAGTAGTTCAGAAGGCAGCAGAGTAACGGCGCTTGAAATGAATGAGCCAAAAAAAGTCCTTTGCTAGTTGGAACTAGGGTCGTATTTATAGGCATTTCTCGGAGTTAGGTCGTAGGTCGTGACCGACCTAAGTTAGGTCATAGGTCGTGACTGACCTAAAATGCACTAGCTTCTCTTTCACAAGAACATGCATGCTGGTTTGCACAAGTCCTAGGTCATGAGCGACCTATCCCCCTGCGGCACAGTATAGGTCACTTCTTTACTCAGGCATTTAGGTCGTTAGCGACCTATCCTAGGTCGCGAGTACTTTTCTCATAGTTATAACTGGAGTCTTTTAGATCACGACTCTCCTTAGGTCGCGAAGTATTCCTAGGTCGCGGAGTTTCATAGGTCGAGACCGTTTTTAGGTCGCATTCTCTCTTAGGTCGTCCTACTTCTTAGGTCGCGGCTTTCTGTTAGGTCGCGAAGCTTGATAGGTCGAAACATCTTTTGAGTCGCAGCCTTCTTTAAGTCGCAGCTTTCTATTAGGTCGCGAAGCTTGATAGGTCGCGGCCTCCTTTAGGTCGCGAAACATATTTCGGTCGTTCCATCCCTTAAGTTGTAAGGTCGCTCTGGCTCATAGGTCGCTAAGTCGCTGAAACTTTAGGTCGCTAGGTCACATTATCCTTTAGGTCGCGGCCTTCCTTAGGTCTAAGCACCCAGCTACGTCGTGTGAGTGCTATAGGTCGCAGAATTCTATAGGTCGGTGCTTCCCTTAGGTCGCAGAGCTCTGTAAGTCGGTGCTTCCCTTAGGTCGCAGAGCTCTGTAAGTCGGTGCTTCCCTTAGGTCGCAGATACTTTTAGGTCACTTGATGAGTTAAGTGGCTAGGCAATTCCTGTAGTTAGGTCGCTCCATGTCTTTAGGTTTTAGGTCGCTAATGAAGAGGAATTAACAATGACCAAGGGATTACATAAAAACAATTACGAGAATACGTCTCCCGAATCAGATCTTCCTTCTGAAGCTTCTCCTCTTCCAGTTAAACCTGGGAATATGCTCGGTCTCACCTGAGCATATAGGAAACACCAAAGCCCGGGTTAGTCTGGTATACCAGCGTGAGAAAACACAATCAACTTGATTTTTAAATTTTGAAAATTCCTTTTTGAAAACAAAAGCATCTCGTAAGACCACGCCACAAATAAACATGTCGGGTTTTTACCTTACGATAGCTAAAACATTTTTATGAAATCCTCTGATATTATAATAGGGTATATATACAAATACTTAATAAAATAGCCGAAATTGTTACATTATTAAATTCCAGCTACTAGCCACAAAGTGGGTAATACAAACAAAACTCGTACAAGGCACATAGGAAGAATGGATTTCCAACTAATGACTAGGCACTGGGGTACCACCTGTCACAGTACGTGGCCTAGATCACAGTACCGAGGAGTACGCCCGCTCCCCTGCAACACAAGACCGGAACCATCCCTTACTGGACATTTCCAAATAAGATCACCCCACGGTTGGGATCAGCAACCGCACCACTAAGTCGAAATAAAAAGGGACATCTAGACAGGGATGACCTTACTCTCAAGTGGGGGCTACCCACGAAGCCTTGCTGCATAACCCCTGATTTTCAGTCATTCCTGGTTGATGAGGCTCGAGGCTAAGCGTTACCTTTTTAGAACATATCCCTTAGAATGCTCATCGTCCACCTGATGATGTTCTGAAAGCATTCGTCCATACAAGTCCGTTCCGGGTTCGAACGGAACCAAAGGCACTATTCCTGCTACATCCATTTGGAATCACCCTCAGGATTAGTAGCAAGTAGCCCTTGCACTTCACTGCTCCATCTTCGACTCCAAACTCTTGTCTTCATCCCGAAAATGTATTGTTGGATCGAAGTGTTTTTCGGATTTCAATTCCGATCCCGTTCTCTTCGAAACAACGTTCGCTATTTCCCGATAAACTCAACCCCGGTTCTTTAGGAAATACTCCGACGAGTACAAGATTAGAGTTCACCTCCTAACCATTATTGTACGGGTCTCCTTATAATTCGTCCTAGAGAACAAACGAGTATATACAGACGGTATAGTACCTCGATTGGTAACCGTACCATATAATTCTCGAGTCTCCTCTAGATATTTCCAGAGTTAGGTTTTGTCCAATTTTGATAGTTGGTTATTTAACTATCAAAGCAATCAACAAATACGCAATGTTCTTTCCCATTTCAACCGTTAACCCTTGTCCACCTTTAAAAATCTAAGTAAATTATCATTTATTTAAGAAAACTTATTTCATTTGAAATATATATAAAACTATTTCCTTCCAAATCATACTTATAAATTTACAAGTATTATTTCAAGTTAAATAGATAAAATATTCTTTATAACGATTATTATAATTATTTAAACTACTTTTATTAAAGGGAATTTTTAATTAAAGAAAATAGACTTAAATTTAATATAAATTGTTCCTTAAAGTATCTTTACAAAGTGAGTTAATACTTGGAACAATTTGAAAATTATAACTTAAAAAGATTTTCAAAGGAAAAAATAAATAGCTACTTTAAATATTCCAAATATTGATAAATCTTAAAGACATTTATAAAAATAATATTATTATATTACTTTATTTTTAAACCAAACTAATTTCATAAGTAAATTCAAATCAAACAAGGCTTATCAGTCCAAACGGTACTTATCAATTCACAGTTCATAATTCACATTCTCAGATATTCAAATCAACCCATTTCCATAGATCGATTCACCATATATGCTCAATATAATTAACAAGCACATAACAGATATATGCAATAACAATAGATTACAGATTATCATTACCAGAATAATCATTCAACACAATTCAATCAATGGCTTACACCATATACAACAATTATATCAAATATACAGCGGAATGGTGTATGTTCCCGCTGTCCCAAATTCATTTCGATTAAACAATCTAAATAAATGCAACTAATCAATTTGGAATCATTTCAATGGTTTGGCCATAAAATTATTAAATGGCATTCATCCCGATTGACAAATTAGATACTATCTAAACAAGCTTATACAATCTCACATATCAACTTTGCAATGGATCATATGACGACATAACATTCGTCAATACAAACCATTTATTTCACAATATTTTATTTATGAAATAATTAAAAATATACATGAGTTATGAACTCGAATTCACTTCTGAGTATAAGTAATTATTCCCTTTTATTATTTCAATTATATTTCACCTTTAAATTAATCATCCTGATTAATTATTTTCTAATTACATTCAGTAATTACTTTTAATTAGTTATACAAATTAATTACTTTAACCATTTCAGCAATTAACCCTCAATTGCAAAATTAATTACATAATTCCTTAATTAATTTTAATCAATTATTTGATTTCTTATTTAATTAGTTAAAATTAATCATTTCTTCACTAATCAACTTTTAGTTCCTCTATTAATTATTATAAATTAAAATGTCTTTAAGCACTTCATTAATTCAAAACTCAATTATAACGATTCCCTAAATCATTTTATACTTTACTTAATTTATTCAAATAAACTTAAGTAAAGTAATTTATTTATTTAAATTAAATCAAATACTAGTATCAATTATCTTATAAACTACAATTAATTATTAATATGAAAAATTCGTTTACTATTAAAAATCATTATCTCTAATCCAAACTTATAAAATATTTAATAGTAAAGGTATTATTTTCAAGGTTCACATAGATTATTATAATTGTTGGATGAGAAAACAATTTAAATTTGAAAACTCTAAAAGTACAACTCATATAAAATAACATCCCTAAAAAAACAACGGAACGCAATCACAAAGCACACAGGCTCGATCACAATTTCAACATGCAAGTCCAAGCCCGGTATCAAAACAATACATGGTATTTGGGCCGAAGCCCTTTCACAAACAAACAACCCGGTTCTCAAAACAATACACGGTGTTTAGGCCGAAGCCCAAACCAAATTCTACAGCACGCACCCCTCTCCCCAAATCTCATCTTCCCCAAACTCGCTGGAAACCAAGTGTTACGACCCGGAATTTTTGAACAATTGAAATTGGAATATTCAATTGATTTTGAATATTTAAATATTAATTTTTAACTTGAATTCAAATATCACCAATGATTTGATAATTAAATAAGTTGAAGTTGGGTAACATGGGGAATCTGAAGTTTTAAGCCCGTTAAGAATAATTTGTAAGCTTATAAAATTTATATTGATAATACTGAAGATAATAGAAGTGTTAAAATTGAATTTAGTAGTGGTTTGTTCAGTTTTGATATTTTATATCGTTTAAATTGAATTTAAAAATAGTCTTCCGAGGCATAGTCTCGGATTTCGACGAAACCATTTCCATTGGGTCTGTAATATTGAATTATTATCAGATTTCAAATTACGTATTGATCGGAGTTAGTGTGTGAGTGTTCGATATACAAACACGCTGAAAATTTAATTGATAATAATTTAATTAGTCAAGCTTCTTGTATACCCCATCTCATATTCGTTTTAACACGCTACCCTTATCTTCCATCGTACACTTCTCGTCCCTTCTAAAAACTGCTAGTTCCTTCCTCATTTATTCAATTCAATTTCAATCATTATCAAACGAAAAGAAAACATATAACGGCCGAGTTTCCTCTCAAGAATTCATTCAGGAATCGAAAGCCATATTCTTTTCCTCTCTTCCAATTTTATGAATTCTTTTCGTTCGAAATAATAAAAATAAACAGGGCCGAGCCCTTTCGTTTCAATTTCGAAAATCGAAAGAATGGCGGCCATCTCGTTCATCGAAGAATAATGGCCCCTCCTCGTCGCGATTTTCCCTCAAATTTAACTGCGTTCCACCCTCCATCTTCCTTTGCTCAATCAAGATCGAACTCGAGGAAAGAGGGCAGCTTTCCCTTCAGAGATTTAATGTCTCTCGTTCGAAAATCTGGTGGGCGATGACTTCAACTTCGTTTTGGGTAGAGGCGATTTAGAAAACATGGGGTTGGTGCTCTCTGTTCGCGATGGCAATTTAGGCTTCGGCGGCTGCTCGTTTAGGGTTTCGTGAGGTCGCGTTCGATTGGGTGGCATGCGCTCATGCACGCCCACGCATGGGAGAAGAGGGCGTCGAAGTTAGTCCATGGTCGGAATTTCGAAGTGGGTCGCGATTTTTTTTTTGGAATCGAGCTGAATCTCGTGATGTTGGGCTCCTGTGCGATTGAGGTAAATTCTATCTTAGAACATTTTTAGTTAGGCACATTTGAAACTTTTAAATTTAAATTATTGGTTACTGTTTCAGTAAAAAAAAAATTGTACAGTAAAATAAAACTCACTGGTCGGGCTAATTACTTGTTTAATTTACGTATTCAATAATTTTAAGTGCTAAAGATATTTCTATTAAAAGAAGAACCTGTTAAAATTAAATTATCAAGTTTAAAATAAAATCCTTTGTTAATTGAATTAATAAATGAAAATTTTATTGTTCGATTTTATTTTTAAATATTATTAAATCATATAAATTGTTATCCAAGGTCAAAAGTCGAGAAACCAAGGCAATATTGGAATGGAGTGCAAATTAAAATAAAAGGTGAGTTAATCTCACTCAGTTAAATTTAAATTTAAATTTAAATGATTAAATTTAAATAATTGTTTGAATGGTTGGATTGATTGTTGTGTTATATAGTAGTATACACTACACCTTGAAATGATTGAATTCCCTCATTTTATAGTGAAGATATCTTATATTGTGCTAACGTCTGTGGATGTAGGGAAAACAGGTTGGAGGGATCCAACTGGATCCCTTAACATTTACTATTTTATATCCTCTGTTGTTATTATTTGATATTCTATGATGAATTATATTAGAATATTGTATGCTATGGTTCGATTGGATATAATTGGGTATAGTGAATTACCAAATTTATATATTGGATTCTGGAAAGAAAATAAAAGAAGTAAATTTGTAAGTAAAATAATTATAGAAATTCGAATAAAATTTAAGAATGAATTTGGAAAGAAACAATGTGCCCTTTAAAATTCTAGTAAATAAAACTTGAGTATATAAAGGAAATTTTGAATAAACAGGGAATTAATGAATTTTAAAAATTCAATGTTATTATTTCAAAAGAACAAAACATTTATTTGAAATTTAAGATTTAAGATACTGGAAAGAATAAAGAAGACAATGGGATAAGATCTGGAATATGTATATTTCAGTTAAAAGATTTAAAATCAAACGGAAATTAATAACATTAATAATAAAACACATAATTAATGAATTTTGAAGGAATGGAGCAAGTAAAGAGAATTAATTCAAGTAGCATAAATTGGGAATCAATTTGGAAATTTGATTTAAGTGATTGAAGTTGGAATTCTCCCTCGATAACCAAGTACGTTTTCAAAGTAAATTTTTAAATATAATTAAAAGATTAAAAGTTGTTTTAAAAAGAAAGTTTTGGAAAAAATTCTTATTTCTAATATTTAAATTCTAAAGTAATTATTTTCTCTTAATCTATTGCTACTTATTTAAATAATGACTTAATATTATGTTTTTTAAAAGTATAAATCTAGTTTTATATTTATTAAGTAACCTTGTTTTCGAATATTCATATAGTATGATATTTTTAATAAATTATTGATATGGTTTTAACTTAAATGTTTTAAAGTATATTTCAAAGTAAAGTGTTTTAAATTATTTTAAAAATCTAGTTGTGTGCTTGGTGATTTCAGAGGAGATAGAAAATTTTTGGGAAAGTTTATTATGAAAGGAAAGGTGGTTTGAAACAGTTTTCAAAGGATTGAAAATAGAAATATATCTTATAAAGATATTCTGAGGTAAATAGATAATTTGGAAAATTATTTATTGTGTGATGGATGTTTTGAATATTAATTGATAGTTAAATAACCGACTATCAATATTGGACAAATACGTTGACCGTTTCGAAGAGACCGGGATCGAGATTAATTTCTCGAAAACCACTTCGATAAGGTTTGTACGTTTCGTGTAAACGATTTTGGATTCAAAGATGGAGCAGTGAAGTGGAAGGGCTAGCCGCTACTAATCCTGAGGATATTTCCAAAATGGATGTAGAAGGAATAGTGCCTTCGGTTCCGTTCGTACCCGGGACGGACTTGTATGGATGAATGCTTGCGAAACATCGTCAGGTGGATGATGGGCATTCTAAGGGATATAGTCTAAAATGTAACGCTTTGCCTGAAGCCTCATCAAATGGGAATGACTGAAAATAAGGGGTTATGCAGCAAGGCTAGGTGGGTAGCACCAAAGCAGGGTGAGGTCATTCCAGTCTAGATGTCCCTTTTATTTCGGCTTAGTGGGCGGTTGCTGATCCCAACCGCGGGGTGATCTCACTCGGGATTATCCAGTAAGGGATAGTCCCGGCCTTGTATTGCAGGGGAGCGGGCGTACTCCTCGGTACGGTGATCTAGGCCCCGTACTGTGACAGGTGGCACCCCAGTGCCTAGTCATTAGTTGGAAACTCATTCTCCCTACGAGCCTTGTACGAGTTTTGTTTGTATTACCCACTCTGTGGCTAGTAGCTGGAATTTAATCACGTAACAATTTCGGCTATTTTATATGTATTTGTATATTGACCTTGTTATAATATCAGAGGATTTCTATAAAATTGTTTTAGCCATCGTAAGGTAAAAACCCGACATGTTTATTTGTGGCGTGGTCTTACGAGATGCTTTTGTTTTCAAAGTTTTTTTGAAACTTTAATAATCAATTGGGTGTGATTTTCTCACGCTGGTATTCCAAACTGACTTGGGTGTTATTTAACTATAATGCTCTGGTCAGACCGAGTATAATAGGATACAGGATATCATGGTGTGGAGCTCAGGAGACGAACTGGGCGACGTTACGTACATTTGTACTTGTTTTATATTTATATATTCCACTGTTTGAGTGGTTGTGTATTTTGAGTTGTTGTGTATCCACTGTATGATATTGATGTTGAGCTGTGATTGATGTACTCTGATGATGTAATATATAAACCGATATATTTGATTTGAGTAAAGATTATCTATTATCTATTACATTTTTCCGCTGCGATGGTTAGATTATGATGTTGATTTTCTATTTTCCTCTTCTACCTCTTCTTCTTTAACCCAAATGGTTCGTATTTCTGTGCAACTTGAGTTGATTGTTGTAGAATAATGTTGACTCAAGGGGTACGGATTTGCGGGCTGTTACACTTGGTATCAGAGCTTAGGTTGGTGATAACCTTGGCTCTGGTGGGAATTACTCATTTAAATTAGAGTATGTAGTAATCTATAATGAGTTTGAGCGTATTAATAGATATGAGCGCGTATTTGTGAGTGAATATAAATTGTTTAATATCGTGTTGATTGGTTTATTGAGTGGCATATGAACCTTCGTCGACATAGTCTGCGCAACTGTATTGAAGGGGTTTCTAAACACTTGAATAGAACAATCGACGCGGTATTGTTTTAAATGTAGGTGAATGAAATAATTTTACCCAAAAACCTATTTTGATATAAAGGAAATTTTTTGAGAACTATTTAGCTAATATATGGTTGCTTGGATGTTAGGAATGATAATATTAAAGTATTATCATTTTTAAGTGACAATTTAACTAGAAATTGAAATATAACTAAAATTTAAGGCAATAAATTCATTATAAAATGAAATTTATAAATATGAATTATAAATGAAATTTATGAATAGATATACAATCAAATGAGAATTTGTATAAGTATAGTGTGCAAATGAATTATAGTTAAAACTGATTTACGCAGGATTTGGACATTTAAAATTTTGGAGATTTTGGAAGTGTTTGTTGAATTATTTTGAAAATAAATGATAGCATTATTGTTTTGGAGGAATTTCTAAAAGGAAATTGTTTAAATGGATTTTTAAGGTGAAATAGCATTGAAATCACTTGGATTATTGGAAATAATTGTGATGATGATGACCGCATCATCAGTATTCATTTTCAAATTTCTGAGTGACATATTGCTGCCAAAAATAAATTTGTTCGGAAAAACTAGTTTTGGAAATCTCAAAGGGAAATTTTTTGGGAATAAAACCAGGATTGTTTAACTTTTGAGAAATGTGATTCGAGATGTAGGAGATTTCAAAATATTTTGAACCCAAAGCCGGGAGTTTAAAAATCCTGATGAGATAGTTGTAAGCTTATAAGTTGAGATGATTTTTAAATTAGAAAGGAAATATAAGCTTTGAAGGTTGGAATTTAAATTTAAAGTGAGAAGTTAAAAATGAGATTTACTTAGATTGATGAATAAAATTGAATCGAATTGAGTTAAATAAAACCGAGTTCAAATAAAATTGGATTGGAATAAGAATTCAATTGAACTATGAATGGAACTATATTCTTACTTAAATAAATGAAAAATAAATTGAATAAGGATTGGAATTGAAATAAGTAAATAAGAATAATGTATAAAGGAATTATAATGCATGGAATAAACTATGCTTAGGATATAAATAAGCATAAGGCTTGAATTAAAAATAATAAAAGAAGAATATATTCAAGCCTATAATGAATGGAATAGTGTAAATAATAAGTTGTGACTTATAAAATTTTAAAAGTGGGATAGAAAACCTAAAATAAATATTTTTGATGAAATGAAAAGTAAAAGAAAAATCAAAACTTGAATTATAAAATAAATTTGAACTTAAGAAAATTTAAATGAAGAGATTTTGAGATTAAAATCAAGTTCTGGATTATAAGTTGCGGAAGGACTATTTAGATAATAAATTAGATAATGAAATATGTAATGAGAACCCAATGCAGTTAAATAAAAGCTGAATGGTGAGATGATAATGAGGTTTGGAAATAAAACTCAAGTTATAAATTAAATTCGACTTAAATTGTCGATGAAGTAAATATAATTGAACTGTGAGTTCATAAAATTGGGTGGTAAATTGAGAATGGATAGAGGATTCAGAACTTGAGTTATTAATTTAAATTTAACTTGAGGTGTTAACAAATTAGATATAATTGGAAAGGTATCGAATAAAAATGAAATGGAATTAAAATAATAATGTTTTGTATTGTAAATAAAATCCAAATATGTAGAAATAAATTGAAATGACCTTGTAATTTATTTATGTGAATTGAGAATGGATCGAACTTGGAAATTTTAATTGTATAATAACTTATCAAATAAATTTGTAGTTTGAAAGGAGATTGGATTGAAAGAGAATCAAGTTAAATTGAAAAGAGAACTTTGTTTGCAAATTGAGAATGAGCTTAAGTATAAATTGGAGTGAATAAACTTAAGCTAAAAGATGGAAAGGAGTTGAAATTGAAATTAACTTAAAATTAAGTTTAATAATAGTGGATTGGATTTAAATCAAGTAAAAATGGATTTTAATTGAAATAAAATTCGGTGAGTTACCGATAATATTTAATGGAATGAAGAATTCTTAAATAAATAATTGTAAACCATTTAAAATTTTAAGGAATTGAAATAACCGGGAGAGCATATTAACAATCGAATGTTTTCAAGTTTAATAGAATAGTTTTAAATGAAACGCTAATGATTGGGTTGAGAATAAAATTTAATTAGAATGGGTCGAGCTAAATAAATGGTCATGAATGAATTAAAATAAAAAAGAAGAAATTTAATTGGTAATGAAGATGAACCTAAGTTGTTAATGGTTTTGAATGAACTAGTTTGGTTAATAAAATGAAATGCAAGTGAATGTATTCAAATTTGATATGCAATGAATGATAATATATGGATTGTGAATAAATTGAAAATGGAATAGAATTAAGTATAAATTGAGTTGAAATCCATTTAAATTGGTTATAAACATAAATACTTATTTGTTCACATAAATCTTGCCAAATTGCATAGAATAAACTGTCATTTGATGTAAATGGAAGTAATTAAAATTCTATGTGTTGATAAAGACAAAAGAAATCGATTTTGAGAACAATTGAATGAAATATGAGTTCAGTTTGCTTAAAAATAAATTAAACGTAAGCGATTGAGTGTTAAACCATTCAAATTGATGAAGTTGTATACGAATGGATTGAAAACCATTCAAATTGAATGAAAATGGTTTATAAATTAATTGGAACAGTTGAATTAGTATGAAATTTGTAAAAAAATTCTTACGGAAAAGGTTGGATGTGCATTTCTTTAGAATTCATATAGTTTAACCATTGCAACTAAGTGAAATAAAGTTAAACTAAATATATTTGGCACTTACATGTTTAAATTGAGTAAGTACAGGTACATGGAAGTCGTGTGGCTGAATTTTGGGCACGCTAACTGCTAAATTATTAAGCTGTTTGCTTAAAATGCTAAATAAGGTACGCCTACGCAATAAAAATAGGAAATATGAACTGTTTTTGGGTTTTTCGACGGTGTGGGTCGATGCATATATATTTATCTCTTTTGTCAAATTGTAAAAGCTCCTCCGTACAAAAGAGACTCTGCCAAAAAATTTCAGAAATTTTGGGAGTTAGAAAATTTTAGAAAATTTTGAAAACTTGTGTTAACGACTAACGAATTCAAATTGGAAACTAAACTAAATTAGTAAAGGAAACCAACTTAAAGTAATGATATGAATTAGTTATTAATGGAAAATAAAGTTTAAAAATTTAGAGTTTAAGATAAATTGAATTCATATGAAAATGAAAGAATCAATTTGAATAGAAATAAATATAAACTAAAGTGGTGTAGTGAAAATAAATAAGAAACATATAAAATGCTTATATTAAACTTAAGTATAAGGAATGGTGAATTCTTAATTGGAAATTGACACAACAAATATATTATAAGATAATATTGGAACGAATAGATATTGACATTTTGTGAGGAAGTCGATAAAATGTTTTGGGAATATTGTGATTAGATATTAGTGTTTAGCAGGATTTGCAGGTATTATAAAGAAAAAGGAAAATTGGTTTTGATTTCAGAAGATAAATTTGAAATGCTCGACAAAAAGTTATGTATTTAAATTTGGTATGAAATTTGATTGGGATTTGGATTGAGCCACTTGGCATTTTGTTTTCTTTTTGGATTTTGGGAGGCCGTAGAGCCATTTTGTAGTTGTACCGGGCTAGCCGCGCAAAGGAGACGCTGGCAAAAAAATTCGAAAAATTAGGGAGATAGAAAAATTTTGAGAAATTTTTTCTAATTCAAATTTGGTTTTATGATTCAAACTTGAATGGTTGGGCAAATAGGATTTGTTTGCAAACTAGGGAAAAGTTTGGAAAGTTAATAAGAATAATAATGGGTCTTTTGTAAAAAGATAATTGGTAAAGATGTTGAATTATTAGAAACTGTTTGGTTTTAGGGAGATAATAAACGGGAATTGGACCATTCTTCCTAATTAATAATTTTGGGGACGAAATTCTTTTAAGGGGGGAGGAATGTGACGACTCGGAATTTTTGAGCAATTGAAATTGGAATATTCAATTGATTTTGAATATTTAAATGTTAATTTTTAACTTGAATTCAAATATCACCAATGATTTGATAATTAAATTATTTAATTAAATAAGTTGAAGTTGGGTAAAATGGGGAATCTGAAGTTTTAAGCCCGTTAAGTATAATTTGTAAGCTTATAAAATTTATATTGATAATACTGAAGATAATAGAAGTGTTAAAATTGAATTTAGCAGTGGTTGGTTCAGTTTTGAAATTTTATGTCTTTTAAATTGAATTTAAAAATAGTCTTCCAAGGCACAGTCGGATTTCGACGAAACCAGTTCCATTGGGTCCGTAATATTGAATTATTATCGGACTTCAAATTTCGTATTGATCGGAGTTAGTGTGTGACGATATATAAACACGCTGAAAATTTAATTGATAATAATTTAATTAGTCAAGCTTCTTGTATACCCCATCTCATATTCGTTTTAACACGCTACCCTTATCTTCCATCGTACACTTCTCATCCCTTCTAAAAACTGCTAGTTCCTTCCTCATTTATTCAATTCAATTTCAACCATTATCAAACAAAAAGAAAACATATAATGGCCGAGCTTCCTCACAAGAATTCATTTAGAAATCGAAAGCCATATTCTTTTCCTCTCTTCCAATTTTACGAATTCTTTTCGTTCGAAACAAAAAAATAAACAGGGCCGAGCCCTTTCGTTTCAATTTCGAAAATCGAAAGAATGGCGGCCATCTCGTTCATCGAAGAATAATGGCCCCTCCTTATCGCGATTTTCCCCTCAAATTTAACTACGTTCCACCCTCCATCTTCCTTTTCTCAATCAAGATCGAACTCGAGGAAAGAGGGCAGCTTTCCCTTCAAAGATTTGATGTCTCGCGTTCGAAAATCTGGTGGGCGATGACTTCAACTTCGTTTCGGGTAGAGGAGATTTAGAAAACATGGGGTTGGTGCTCTCTGTCCGCGATGGCAATTTAGGCTTCGGCGGCAGCTCGTTTAGGGTTTCGTGAGGTCGCGTTCGATTAGGTGGCGTGCGCTCATGCACGCGCACGCATGGGAGAAGAGGGCGTCGAAGTTAGTCCATGGTCGGAATTTCGAAATGGGTCGCGATTTATTTTTTGGAATCGAGGTGAAGCTCGTGATGTTGGGCTCCTGTGCGATTGAGGTAAATTTTATCTTAGAACATTTTTAGTTAGGCAAATTTGAAACTTTTAAATTTAAATTGTTGGTTACTGTTTCAGTAAAAAAAAAAAAAAATGTACAGTAAAATAAAACTCACTGGTCGGGCTAATTACTTGTTTAATTTACGTATTCAATAATTTTAAGTGCTAAAGATATTTCTATTAAAAGAAGAACCTGTTA
Organism: Allium cepa; assembly: GCA_030765085.1. NCBI lineage: Eukaryota > Viridiplantae > Streptophyta > Magnoliopsida > Asparagales > Amaryllidaceae > Allium > Allium cepa. The sequence continues at coordinate 36,174,665 of CM060929.1, forward strand.
AAATTAAATTATCAAGCTTAAAATAAAATCCTTTGTTAATTTAATTAATAAATGAAAATTTTATTATTCGATTTTATTTTAAATATTAATAAATCATATAAATTGTTTATCCAAGGTCAAAAGTCGAGAAACCAAGGCAATATTGGAGTGAAGTGCAAATGGATGCTAATAAAATAAAAGGTGAGTTAATCTCACTCAATTAAATTTAAATTTAAATAATTAAATTTAAATAATTGTTTGAATGGTTGGATTGGTTGTTTTGTTATATAGTAGTATACACTACACCTTGAAATGATTGATTTCCCTCATTTTATAGTGAAGATATCTTATATTATGCTAACGTCTGTAAATGCAGGGAAAACAGGTTGGAGGGATCCAACTGGATCCCTCAACATTTATTATTTAATATGCTCTGTTGTTATTATTTGATATTCTATGATGAATTATATTAAAATATTGTATCTATGGTTCGATTGGATATAATTGGGTATAGTGAATTACCAAATATATATATTGGATTCTGGAAAGAAAATAAAAGAACTAAATTTGTAAGTAAAATAATTATAGAAATTCGAATAAAATTTAAGAATGAATTGGGAAAGAAACAATGTGCCCTTTAAAATTCTAGTAAACAAAATTTTGAGTATAGGAAGGAAATTTTGAATAAATAGGGAATTAATGAATTTTAAAAATCCAATGTTATTATTTAAAACAAACAAAACATTTATTTGAAATTTAAGATTTAAGATACTGGAAAGAATAAAGAAGACATTGGGATAAGGTCTGGAATTTGTATATTTCAGTTAAAAGATTTAAAATCAAACGGAAATTAATAACATTAATAATAAAACACATAATTAATGAATTTTGAAGGAATTGAGTAAGTAAAGAGAATTAATTCAAGTAGCATAAATTGGGAATCAATTTGGGAAATTGATTTAAGTGATTGAAGTTGGAATTCTCCCTGGATAACCAAGTATGTTTTCAAAGTAAATTTTTAAATATAAGTTAAAAGATTAAAAGTTGTTTTAAAAAGAAAGTTTTGAAAAAATCTTATTTCTAATATTTAAATTCTAAAGTATGTATTTTCTCTTAATCTATTGCTACTTATTTAAAGAATGACTTAATATTATGTTTTTTAAAAGTATAAATCTAGTTTTATATTTATTAAGTAACCTTATTTTCGAATATTCATATAGTATGGTATTTTTAATAAATTATTTATGTAGTTTTAACTTAAATGTTTTAAAGTATATTTCAAAGTAAAGTGTTTTAAATTATTTTAAAAATCTAGTTTTGTGCTTGGTGATTTCAGAGGAGATAGAAAATTTTTAGGAAAGTTTATTCTGAAAGGAAAGGTGGTTTGAAACTATTTTCAAAGGATTGAAAATAGAAATATATCTTGTAAAGATATTTTGAGGTAAATAGATAATTTGGGAAATTATTTATTGTGTGATGGATGTTGTGAATATTAATTGATAGTTAAATCACCGACTATCAATATTGGACAAATACATTGATCGTTTCGAAGATACCGGGATCGAGATTAATTTCTCAAAAACCACTTCGATCCGGTTTGTACGTTTCGTGTAAACGATTTTGGATTAGAAGATGGAGCAGTGAAGTGCAAGGGCTAGTCGCTACTAATCCTAAGGATATTTCCAAAATGGATGTAGTAGGAATAGTGCCTTCGATTCCGTTCGAACCCGGGAGGGACTTGTATGGATGAATGCTTGTGAAACATCGTCAGGTGGACGATGGGCATTCTAAGGGATATAGTCTAAAAGGTAACGCTTAGCCTCAAGCCTCATCAAATGGGAATGACTGAAAATCAGGGGTTATGCAGCAAGGCTAGGTGGGTAGCAACCAAGCAGGGTGAGGTCATTCCAGTCTAGATGTCCCTTTTATTTCGGCTTAGTGGGCGGTTGCTGATTCCAACCGCGGGGTGATCTCACTCGGGATTATCCAGTAAGGGATAGTCCTGGCCTTATGTTGTAGGGCAGCGGGCGTACTCCTCGGTACGGTGATCTAGGCCCCGTACTGTGACAGTGGGTACCCCGGTGCCTAGTCATTAGTTGGAAACCCATTCTCCCTACGAGCCTTGCACGAGTTTTGTTTGTATTACCCACTCTGTGGCTAGTAGTTGGAATTTGATCATGTAACAATTTCGGCTATTTTATATGTATTTGTATATAGACCCTAATATAACATCAGAGGATTTCTATAAAATTGTTTTAGCTATCGTAAGGTAAAAACCCGACATGTTTATTTGTGGCGTGGTCTTACAAGATGCTTTTGTTTTCAAAGGATTTTTGAAACTTTAATAATCAATTGGGTGTGATTTTCTCACGTTGGTATTCCAGACTGACTCGGGTGTTATTTAACTATAATGCTCGGGTCAGACCGAGTATTATAGGATACAGGATATGACGCTATGGAGCTCAGGAGACGAGCTGGGCGACGTTACGTACATTCGTACTTGTTTTATATTTATATATTCCGCTGTTTGAGTGGTTGTGTATTTTGAGTTGTTGTGTATCCATTGTATGATATTGATGTTGAGCTGTGATTGATGTACTCTGATGATGTAATATATAAACTGATATATTTGATTTGAGTAAAGATTATCTATTATCTATTATATTTTTCCGCTGCGATGGTTAGATTCTGATGTTGATTTTCTATTTTCCTCTTCTACCTCTTCTTCTTTAACCCAAATGGTTCGTATCTCTGTGCAATTTGAGTTGATTGTTGTAGAATAGTGTTGACTCATGGGGTACGGATTTACGGGCTGTTACACCAAGCAAACACCTTCAGGAAAACTCAATCGAACCAAAGACCAAACCTAAAGCACCAACCTTTGAACCATGTTTACTACGCCGAAACAAACGACACATACACCGCAATACGAAGACATCCCACGCATCACACGAAATCAACAGGAAGGCGCATACACTGATATACGTGCACGTGCATGGCCATAGCCTCGGCCAACCCTAAGTCGCGGTACCCCAAAACAATCCCACAACATTGGTCGAGTGCAAATTGCTACACGACGAAGCAATAAACAATGGCAATCTCCATTTCATATTCCAGGCCGCAAGACCCACGCAACCCCCACAAATTCTCGATTGCTTCGACAATCATCCATCATGACGAACATCAATCACCAATATCGAATGCTGACACATGCAGCGACCTACGAGCCAAATTGCAGAACTTCCGATCGCCCCTTGCTCCTCAAAACCCACTACGTTGTTCACAATACTTCGACCATCTCTTAAACCTTAAAATCCTTATGCGCACACAATCAAAAGCGAAATAGTAAATGCCGCCACAGTCATCGCCTTACCCACGTCACCCAGCACCTACCTGTGCAGGCCGCACCACCCCTCGACGAAGAATTCGCTGGAAAATAATTTTTGAACCAAAACAGTTCAACTTCACATTGCTCACAATCTAAGTGATTAAAAATCACGATTCAACCATCAAAAATCAAATTTTTATCATAGAATCTAACATGCACGTTTGAATCTTTGATTCAAACAACTTAAATTTTCATAAAAAATTGATTTTTACAGTAAAACTCAATGCATATGAACTATACAGCATAAAAATTTAAATAATAAATTTTAACTTAAGATATTCTAGTAAATAAACATACTTGCAGTTCACAATATCATCACATTCAAACTAAATCAACAGATAGGAATTTTAGAAGTGAAGTTAAGCATAATTTTTACTGAATAGAGCATGCATGCAATTCTAAGTTGAAGTCTACAGTTTTCTCACCTTAAACATCTGGTTCTAGCTCCCTTAAAACTTGAAATTTGAATTTTAAAAGCTTGTAATCTTTGACTTGCTTCCAGGAAAATGGGTTCTTCAAGAGCTTGCTTCAAGATCTTCTTTTAAAAGCCTTCTAGATTTTGATTACAGAGCAAATTTTAACTTGCAGAATTTTTCCCAAGTGCTGCCATTTCCTTTATTTATGTTTTGATATTTTTCTTTTAAAATGAACTGTGTTGTTTCATAAGCTACTGATTATTCATTTATATAGTTGTAATTTCTTTTCAATAAGAATGTTGAACAAAGATAGCCTTTAAAGGCTGAAGTAGTATTTTTTTTAAAAAACCAAAGAAAATCTTTGAAAAGAAACATTCATGATTATGTTGGATTTTTTTTCTTTTAAATTCCAAGTGTAATTTATGATTTACATAAGCCATATCATATTATTACACATGCAATTTATATTTAAAATTACAATCAGCCCATTCTTAAAATTGGACCAAGTATAAATGTGATTGTCATTTTTAAATCTTAAACAAAAATAAAAACTTAATTAAATAAGATTTAAGGCATGTATTCCTATTAATTTTAAAATAAATATGAGGCATAAATCAATTAAAATAACCCCTCTTTTTGATTTATCTTTTAATAAATATATTGTTACTTTAAACCAAATGAAATAAAATAACAATTTTATTTTCATATAATTTATATCAATTGGAATTTTGATAAAAATATGAAATCCATACCATAGATTAAGTCTTTAAAATAAATCAAGTCACTCTCCTTTTTATAATATAAAAATATATAACTTCAAACAACTATGTTTCATAAATATTTATGTATAAATAGTTTCTCTTATTTATTTATGTGATTTTTATACATATCAATTTATAACATTTATCTCAAATAACAACTATAAATTTTCTTTCTAATTTATAATTCTATATATGAAAATAATGGATTCACAATAAAATTTAAATTCTAATTATATTTCAATTTTTAGAATAAATATATATATTTATCCTTGAAACAATAACATACATTAAATCTAAACAATATATACATATTTTACTTTGAAACAAAATATATATATTTAAGAAATTTATTTAAATCAACTCCATAATTTAATGTAGTTTTGAAAACCCATGTTATATTGTTTTTAGAAAAATAAGTTTTATATAATGATAAATCATTGATTAATACAAATATTGCATATTAAATACAATATCATTGAATATTATAAATAATATTCACAACTCGGGATGTCCAAAAATCCCAAGTCGTTACAAATACCCATTATAATGTAAACTAACGTAATAATACAAAAAATACATATTAGTAACCAAAATAACCTGTATTGCATGCTTCAAAAGAATACGCACATATAAACATCATAACATAATTGGTATAATATAGTGTATATTAACATACCATTAATAACCAAAATCAGCAAAACAAAATATAAATTTTTTAAACAATTAAAGTAAAATATATATATATATAAATTAAAATTAGTATTTAAAACACATTTTAAAAATCAATATCTCTAGATATTAAAAGCAGTATTCATTAAACATGTGTATTGGGACCAATATATTTGTAAATTATATAAAAAAAGGAATCAAAGACTAAAACCCAATGTATATATAACACGCGACCCAGAAAATGTAAAACAACTAATATATAACTATATACTTTACAAATAAAATGTAATAAAAGAGCTTTAGGAAAGGTAAACCATATGAAGTAATTTTTAAAGCTGTGGGAAAATTTGTACTTAAACAGTAATATATATATATTTTACTATCAACAGTCTTTAAACTAAAAAAACTAGAAAGAAGAACAAAAAAATACAAAGAAAAAAAAATAATATCTGCGGCCATTACCTTCAAGAAGAAGCACGTGCGAGAAGATTAAGGCAATATGAGACGCTGATGAAATTGTGTACATGGGTTTTTGTATTTAACATAGGCTTGCGTTGATTTGGTGTGAAAGGCAAGAAATAAATGATTTGAAACAGTAGAGGAATTATAAGATTTCAATCCTATTAAATACAAATAAGCAAAAGGCAAGTGTAAAAGAGATGAAATAATTTACACGTGAAGTGTAAGGCAAGATTTTTCATTCCTTTTAAAATGCACGGCTGATGATTTTAACAGCTAAGGTAAGAAATCAAAAGTACGCATTAGAGAGGCAATAATTAAATCAAAAGGTACGCCCAAAATTTATAACAAAGTAACGTACTTTGAATTTATTTGTTTCGTATTTATTTAGCAAAATATATGCTAAAGTATATTTCAGAAGATAATGTATCATTTATATAATGCCAAATAATTTAAACAAGAACGGATATAAAACGTAGTAAATAAAACATATAATTAAATAGCTATTTACACAATATTTATTTCTTAATTTAAAATTTAATTTGTTACATCCATTCGATTTGTTTATTACTTTACTAAGAAAACGGATGTATATACGTATAAAAGAAACGTACAAATTTATTCCTTTTTACATATTATCTGTTACTTAATTTAATAGTATATAACCAATTTAAAAGAATCAAAATTGGAACAAATGTTGTACAAATATACGCAGTTTAAATAAAAGATTTGGAAGTTAAAACTTAAAATTTAAAATTTCAATTAAAGTTAAACTTTAACCCAAAATTAAAATTACAAAAATTGTTTATATTTATTACAATTTGGGCAAATGATTTATAATCAATTCAAGTAATTTCTAAAATTCAAATTTTTAAGTAATCAAACACTAGAGTTTTAAATAAGATGAATAAAAATACAAAAATTCAATTAAATATGTAAATAAAACCATTCAAAATTATTAAAATTTTACGGGTCGAAATTATTAAATTTTAAGGGTCATTACACTCTCCCCCACTCAAAACTATCCGTCCCCGTAAAGGAAGGTGGTAGGTGAATAGAACAACCGGAAATAAAAGTAGATTGAAAGTCAAGATTTAAACAATTAATTTGAGATTATATAAAAAAAATTACTTGAAATATTAATTTGAAAACTTCATTTGCAATTCAATTATCTTTAATACTTTAAAACTTTTCAAAACCCATTTGTAAAATTTCTTGCTTCCTTTATAAATGCCCTTTATATGTTTAAATAACACCTTTATAAATATATGAGAACTATTCGAAAACAATTATTTACATCGTTAGTTATATTTACAAAGAAGCTATTGAAACATTAAATCCATAGTTCATAAATTTATTAATTTACCTTAAGATACTTTCAACATTATAGATAAATCAATAATCATTTTCTTTGAATATGGTTTTTTTAATTAATAACTTCTAAAATATTAATAAAACTAATAATTTACTATTAAACCATGTTGTATATAAATGAACAACATTTTAACAGGACATATTCAAAAGGAAAGAAGGTAGATTCGGAAAACAGAAGATAGGTGAATAAATAAAGCTGAGCATATAAGGTAGATTCAAAAGAATAGTATCAAGCACGAATAGTTAATTCAAACCATAAGAATTTAAATTCCAAATATTAATACAAAATTTCTTTGTTGGAAATACTTTTATAATAAAATACTTACATGTCGAAACCAAATTTTCCTTTAGAAAATACTTTTATAACTCGATGTTTCGACAAGTTTATTCTCGTTCTGGCAGACTCTGGCCATGCGTTGATCGGGCGCATAGGTAGAATTCATCAATTACTTAATAGACTTGTTTCAACACCCAATGAAAATACTGGAAAAACTTCAAAAACTGATATGGAAAGTACAATCCAAATAAATCACCTGGATCGTAGGATACATAACAATGGTTACGTCTGGATCCCCCAGGAAATATCCATATCCTTTAAGCAATCACTGCCTTGCGAATTTCTCCATGATAACCAAAACTGTGGACCGTAGGATACATAACAATGATTACGCCTGGATGCTTCAGGAAACATCCATACCCTTTAAGCAATCTCTGCCTTGCGGATTTCGCCACCACAACAAACTGTAGACCGTAGGATACATAACAATCGTACACCTGGATCCCCTAGGAAACATCCATACCCTCTAAGCAATCTCTGCCTTGCGGATTATGCTACCCAAAAAAATGACCACGGGTTACACCATGGTAGGACACTCGAGTATCACATCCGAAAAACCAAAATCAAAGAGAATAATTTGATAGAATGAATCCACAATGCGGCCACAAAGCGGATATGTGATGACCTGGAATTTTCAGATGTTTGAAATCAGAATATTTAATTGATTTTAAATACTTAAAAGTTAATTTTTTATCTTGAATTCAAATGTCACCATTTATTGGGTAATTTAATTATTAAATTAAATAATTTGAAGTTGGGTAAAATGTTGAATCTGGAGTTTTAAGCCTGTTAAAATTTATTTGAAGGCTTGTAAAATTTATATTGATAGTGCCGAGGATAAAAGAAGTTTTAAATTGAATCTAACGCTGATTTATTCATTTTTGAAATTTTATCGTTTAAATTGATATTTAAAAATAGCCTTCCGAGGCACAGTCTCGGATTTCGATGAAACAAGTTCCATTAGATCTGTAATATTTAGTTATTATCGGGTTTCAATTTTCATAGCGTTTGGAGTTACCGTTTGTTCGTACGGGTGAGAAACTTGTTGAAATTAAAATCGATAATTCAATATTTAAACTCGATTCAAAAAGCTATCTTCCACATATGACTGAATTAGGCTCCAAAACATGTTCCATTGTGTTTGGGATAAGGGTAAAGCCTTATAAACGCCTAGCGGCATGTCTAATTTGGAGTTCGAGATTTCGAGTTATGCTAAACGAGATATTTTAGAAATTTAAATAAAAAAAATTGAAAAGTCAAACCAGCCACCCTATAATTATACTCGAGCCACCCTAGCACCTGAATTGCATTAACCTAGCTTATCTCCTCTTCTCATATAAAACACATATCTTCCTTCACAAATCAAAAATCCATCTTCTTTTTAACAATCTTGGCCGCTCCCTTCTAGTTCAAATCCAACAACCGATTCGATGTAACGACTCGAAGGAAGAAGACGAAGGGCATATCGCGAGCTCGTTCGAGCTGCGTGAAATCATGTTCACAAGCCCTCGTTTTCCTTCCATCCGAAATTGAGAAATCGAGTTCGGTTTCTTTTTCAGTCGGCATTTCAAGGTTGTAGCTCGCGCGTGAAAAAGCGAAAGATGCATCGATCGGAGGGTGCGTGGTAGTTGGGTCAGAGCTATTAGAAGGGGGAGATCGTAAATCTTCTCGAATTCTGGAAGGCGGGTTCATCGGAGACTCGCGATTTGGGGATAGGCCTTCGGGCTCGAGCATGGCAGTAGTGGGTCATATGGGATGCGAGCAGCGTGGGTTGTCGAGATGGTGTGGTCGAGTTCAGAGAACAGTGAGGTATTTTGCAGCTTGTTCAATTTAACTTAATAAATAAATATATATAGATTAAAGAGAATAGGAAAGAAATTTCTGATTGAGGAAATATATATATATAGTTGATTTCGGATTTTTCGAAATTTTTATCAGAAATTATTTATTTATGAATATAAGTAAACAAGGATAAACAATATATATATATATATATACACACACACACATACATATATAGATAAGATTTTGGCATATTAAGATATCAAAATATATTTAAAAAAATTTGATTTTTGAATCTATATAATTTATTTTATAATATATATGTAGCTTCAAAAGAAAGATAAATCTACATATTTACGTTTCGAATTAACTAGTTGGTTTAAAATTAACCTATTTAATTATTTTAGTTGCTACAAATATTTTAAAGGTAAAATTATAAGTTTAAGTTTAAATCACTAGTTAATTAAGTTAATTAAAAATTAATTGATTTACTCGATTTTTGAAAATATTAATAAACTGTATAATTGTTATCCAAGGTCTGAAGTCATGAAAAATCAAGTCGGGTTGGACGGATGGCAAAATAAAAATAAAAGGTGAGTTAATCTCACTCATCTGGATTATTTAAATTTAAATGGTTAAATTTAAATAATTGATTGAACGATTGAATTGATTTGATGTGCTATATTATATATAGTAGTATATAGTATATATTGAAGTGATTGATTTCCCACATTATATAGCGAATGAGACCCTATGCATCGCATAATAGCGGATGATATTATATTAATCCCATATACCACGATATTCCACCTCAAAGCGGAATTGGTATTGTGCTAACATCTATGGATGCAAGGAAACCGGTTGGAGGGATCCAACTGGATTCCTCAAAATTATTTAGATTATTTAATATTCCGTGTTATGAATATTTGATATTCTGTGATGAATTATATTGATAAATGGAATATTGAAATGCTATAGTTTGCTTGAATATATATCAGTACACTGAGTGATCAAACTATATATAATTGAATTTTGAGAGTGAATTTTTATGTAAAATAATTGTAGAGAATTTGAATAAATTTTAAAATGAATTGGATAAGAATAAAAGCGATTTTAAAATTCTAATAAATAATTCCGAGCATGGAGAAAGGAGATTTTGAATAAATAGAAAAATAATGAATCATAAAACTTAAGTGGTATTATTTAAAGGCATAATGAATTTATTTTAAAAATGTAAGGTTTAAATTTATTTAAAGGGATAACGAAGGAATTTTTTGAAATCTGAAATTGGTATTTTTCATTTAAAAGATTTTAAATCATAGGTAAGAAAATAAAAATTTGAAGTTAATGGGTTTTGGACTAAATTGAGTAAGTGAAGAAATTTATTTCAAAATGAAGTAAATCGGGAATCAATTTGGAAATTGTTCTAAGTGTTGGAATCAGAATTTTAAAAGGAAGTTGAGTATATAAAACTTATAACTTGGTTTATAAAGGTAAAGCAATATATCAGTAGATATTTGGAAGAATAAATTCACGGTGAGAATTTATTAAAGGAATGGGTAAATTTGTTTAAAAATAAATAGTGACTTATTTTTAAAGGATGTGAAAGAGAAGCATATTTCCCTGGATAGCCAAGTATGTTTTCAAAACAAAATTTACAAGTATGAGTTAAAAATTAAAGTTGTTTTAAGAAATCTGTTTTAGAAAATTTATTATTTTTAAATTTTTAAATTTTAAAGTAAGTCTTTTTCAAATCTATTATAGTAGTAATTATTTAAAGGTGACTTGCTATTATGTTTTAAAAGAGGAAAATTTAGTTTATATTTTATAAAGTAGCTTTATTTTAAATATTCTTAAAGTATATATTTTTAATTAAGTATTAAAATAGTTTTTCTAAATTTAAATGCTAAAGTATGTTTTATAATAAAGTGTTTTAAATTATTTTAAAATCTAAGATATTTGTACTTGGTGATTTAAGTGGGAATCGAAAATATTGGGAAATTTACTCCGAGAGAGAAAATGGCTTGAAACCGTTTTCATAAGGAATTGAAAAGTGGAAATATACCTTGCGAAGATATTTTGAGAATAATAAATAATTTGGAAAATTTATTTATGGTTGTTGGATGTTTGTGAATATTAATTGATAGTTAAATAACCGACTATCAATATTGGCCAATGCGTGGATCATTTCGAAGAGATCGGGATCGGGATAAATTTCTCGAAACCACTTCAATCCGGTTTGAACATTTTCTTGAGGAAGTCGAGTTTGGATTCGAAGATGGAGCAGTGAAGTGCTAGTCGCTACTAATCCTGAGGATGATTCCAAAATCGATGTAGTAGGAGTAGTGCCTTCTGTTCTGTTCAAACCCAGGACGGACTTGTATGGATGAATGCCTTCAGAACATCATCGGGTGGACGATGGGCATTCTAAGTGAAACGATCTAAAAAGGTAACGCTTAGCCTCGAACCTCATCTACCGGGAATGACTGAAAATCAGGAGTTATGCAGCAAGGCTAGGTGGGTAGCGCCCATTAGGGTGAGGTCATCCCTGTCTAGATGTCCCTTTAATTGGCTTAGTGGTGCGGTTGCTGATCCCAACCGTGGGGTGATCTTACTCGGGATTATCCAGTAAGGGGTAGTGTAACAGCCCGCAAATCCGTACCCCTTGAGTCAACACTATTCTACCTCAATCAACTCAAGTTGCACAGAAATACGAACCATTGGGGTTAAAGAAGAAGAGGTAGAAGAAGAAAATAGAAAACAACAACAGAATCTAACCATCGCGGCGGAATAAAATATAATTGATAATAAATAATCTTTACTCAAAAATCAAATATATCTGTTTATATATTACATCATCAGAGTACATCAATCACAGTTCAACATCAATATTCATACAAATGGATACACAACAACTCAACACAGCGGAATATATATAAACAAGTACGAGAGTACGTATCGACATCCAGCTCGTCTCCTGAGCTTCACAACATCATATCCTGTATTCAATAATACTCGGTCTGACCCGAGCATTACAGTTAAATAACACCCGAGTCAGTCTGGAATACCAGCATGAGAAAATCACACTCAATTGATTATTAAAGTTTCAAAAATCCTTTTGAAAACAAAAGCATCTCGTAAGACCACGCCACAAATAAACATGTCGGGTTTTTACCTTACGATAGCTAAAACAATTTTTATAGAAATTCCCTGATATTATAATAGGGTCTATTTACAAATTCTTATAAAATAGCCGAAATTGTTACATCTATTAAATTCCAGCTACTAGCCACAGAGTGGGTAATACAAACAAAACTCGTACAAGGCTCGTAGGGAGAATGGATTTCCAACTAATTACTAGGCACTAGGGTACCACCTGTCGCAGTACGGGGCCTAGATCACCGTACCGAGGAGTACGCCCGCTCCCCTACAACACAAGGCCGGGACTACGCCTTATTGGATAATCCCGAGTGAGATCACCCCGCGGTTGGGACCAGCAACTGCCCATTAAGCCGGAAAAAAGGGACATCTAGACAGGAATGACCTCACCCTGCTTAGGTGCTACCCACCTAGCCTTGCTGCATAACCCCTGATTTTCAGTCATTCCCATTTGATGAGGCTTGAGGCTAAGCATTACCTTTATAGAACATATCCCCTGGAATGCCCATCGTCTACCTGACAATGTTTCGCAAGCATTCATCCGTATAAGTCCATCCCGGGTTCGAACGGAACCGAAGGCACTATTCCTGCTACATCCATTTTGGAAATATCCTTAGGATTAGTAGGGACTAGCCTTTGCACTTCACCGCTCCATCTTCGAATCCAAACTTGTTTCATGAAACGTACAAACCGAATCGAAGTGGTTTTCGAGAAATAAATCTCGATCCCGGTCTCTTCGAAACGATCAACGTATTTGTCCAATATTGATAGTCAGTGATTTAACTATCAATTAATATTTACAAACAACCATCCAACAATAAATAATTTCCCAAATTACATATTTATCTCAAAATATCTTTACAAGATATATTTCTATTCTCAATCCTTTGAAAACAGTTTCAAAACCATCTTTCTTTTCAGAATAAACCTTCCCAAATATTTTCTATCTCCTCTGAAATCACCAAGCACAAAACTAGATTTTAAAATAATTTAAAACACTTTACTTTGAAATATACTCTAAAACATTTAAGTTAAAATTACTTCAATAATTTTTAAAAATACATATTATAAGGATATTTGAAAATAAAGTTACTTAATAAAATATAAAACTAGATTTACACTTTCTAAAACAAAATACTAAGTCACTCTTTAAATAATTATTGCTATAATAGATTGAAAGAAAAGATTAAAAGAAAATACTTACTTTAGAATTTTAAATATTTAGAATAATAAATTTTCTAAAACTTGCTTTTTAAAACAACTTAAAAACTTTTAATTATATTTTAAAACAAAATTACTTTGAAAACATACTTGGTTGTCCAGAAAGAATTTCCAACCTCAATTGCTTAAATCAATTTTCCAAATTGATTCCCACTTTATTTCATTTGAAATAAATTTCTTTACTTATCGGTTTATCTCAAAGTTCATCAATTATGGACTTTATTTTTTTTATTATTATTTTCCCTTTGATTTTATATCATTTAACTGAAATATACAAATTTCAGCTTCTTCCCAATCTTCTGTGTTATTTTCAATAAATTAAATCTTAATTTTAAATAAATGTTTTATTCTTTTTAAAATAATAACACTGAAATTTACAATTCATTAATCTTCTGATTATTCAAATTTCCCTTACTAAACTTAAGCTTTATTTATTAGAATTTTAAAAGCACTTTGTTTCTTTTCCAATTCATTCTTAAATTTATTCAAGTTTCCATAATTATTTTTTTACCTACAATTTCACTTTTTTTATTTTCATTCCCAAACTCAAATTATATATACTTGGTAATTCATTATTGTCAGATTATAACAATCAAGCCATAGCATTCAAGATTTCAACATAAATCATTACAGGATATCAAATACTCAGAACAGATAATATTAAATAATTAAATAAAGTTGAGGGGTCCAGTTGGATCCCTCCAACCTGTTCTCCCTGCATCCACAGACGTTAGCATCACATGATATGCCAATTTCAAATTATACTATACTATATCACATCAATCAATTCAATCGTATAATCAATTATTTAAATTTAATCATTTAAATTTAAATTCAACTGAGTGAGATTAACTCACCTTTGATTTTTGTTTACCATCCACTTCGATCTTGACTTATTTTCTTCACATGATATATTGTCACTTTTCAAATTCCTTTATTATGGATTTTATTATTATTGTTATTATCTTTCGTTCCAAAATCATTTTTCACTCAATCCATTATGAATTTTCATTTCCTTAAATATTATTTACAACCCACCAAATTCAATTCCGATCCAAATTTATTTTTACGTGATTCAAATTCAATCCAACATCATTAAACTTGGTTTTAAGTTGAATTCAATTCAACTCTCCCCCTTATATTCAGCTTAAGTCAATTTATTTTGATTTACTCAAATGTTATACCTAAGCTCATTTTCATTTCACAAATAAATATTTTTCCCCTTTATTCAACTTGATTCTATCTCAATTAAATCTCATTTTAAATCTACAATTTCCTTTGGTTAGCTATTATACATTTTAACTTTTTAGATTCATCTCATTCAATTTATTACAAGGTCATTCCCAATTTATTTCCACTTATTTGGATTTTATTTGCACGTTCAAACCATTGCTATTTTAATCCAATTTCATTTTTATTCGATACCTTTCCAATTATATTCAATTTGTTAACACTTCAAGTCAAACTTTAATTTATGAATCATGTTCTGAATCCACTATCCATTTCAATTTACCACCAAATTTCATGGACTCACAGTGTTGACTCCATCTCGGCCGTGACTCACCGATCTAACACATCAAATAGGTAGCGACCCAGCGTTCTGCCGACCTAAGGCACGAAGGGATGCCGGCCTAGTATCTTAGCATGAAGACCGACTTAACTGCACGAGGCTTAGGAGGGATTCCGACCTAACAGGCTCAAGAGGGATGCCGACCCAAAGTCTTAACAAGGTCGCCGACCTAGGACTTAGCAAGGATGCCGACTTAAGAGTTAACAAAGATGCCGACTTAAGTGTTAGCAAGGATGCCGACTTACGAGTTAAGGCCTGGACGACTCAAGAAATGTTACGACTCAAGAGGCTACGACCTAAAGAAGCTAAAAAAGAGACGACCTAGTGACTCAGGACAAAAAGAATGGAAGCAACCGCATTTAAGTCATGACTGACCTACGACCTAGGATAAGTCGTTCACGACCTAAAACTACAGAGCTCAAAATAGATGCTGCCTCATTTTAAACCGTGAACCTCTTAACTCGTGAAAGAGTTAAGACTTGTATCCAGATGAACAAAGAGAGACTCAGTGCCGCTTCACTCATGCCACTGCCTGCTAACTCTTGGCCCTTAGGTCGTGCGCGACCTACAACCTTCCCTAAGTCGGTCACGACTTATAACTTGGGCAATAATTCCAGACCAGATTTCTCTATAAATACCGACCTACCTCAAACATGATGGGGACTTTTGGCCGACATTTCAAGCGCCGATACTCTGCAGAATTCTCGACACACTCAACACTTCAAGTACTCCAAACACCAAAGACATTACGAGGATATCCAAGAGGAAATCTACATCATTCAACATGAATTCGGAAGATTGTTCTCTATCAAAGTTTGATCTACTGAAGTGTGTTGTAATTGAAGATTGTTGTTAAGTTGTAATCAAATTCAGTAATAAAGAGAGTTAAAGTGGACGTAGGCTTACTCTAAGCCGAACCACTATAAAAATTGTTGTCTTTTCTGCTTTTTTCTGTATTTTCTCTACTTGCTTGTAGTTCCCGTATACACGGGTGGTGCTTTCATCCAACTTCAATTGACACCGGGGTGTTATCGTTCGATTTTCACGTTAACATTTTTGGTGCTTTCACTGAGAATGATCGAACTCAGGGTATTTACATCATTGCTTCACCAAACTTTGAGGAAAGAATCTCCGTTAAGACCAGAAGTCTAACAGAAATTATGGCTCGCGGAAGGAAACGTAGATCTGCCAGATCTGATGATGTTCAAGAGAACACCGCCACTTCTCCTCCTCTGAGTCAGACAACTCCAACTGTGGGAGTTACGCGAGCGGAGTTAGACGCTGTGGTTTTGGGATTGAATCAACAGTTAAATGCTCAGAATGCACAATTAGAGGATCAGAATGTTCAGAATACCTTAATATTGAATAAGCTAAATGATTTGCTCGAGGCTAATCGTCAGCCAACAAATAAAGAAGGGAACTCTGCTGATATAGCTCAGGGTGTTAGAGGGAATACTTCTCAAAGGGTGGTAAGCCCCGTTGAAATGCAAATTCCTCAGGATGGAGGATCGGGACCTCAACCGACCCTTCGTGAACGATTATCAAGGCAGAACTCTAAAAGAATGGCTGACGTTTTCCCCTCAGGGCCTGTGAATGATGAAGAGTATTTTTCAGGGATGGTCCGTCAAATCATGAAAGAAAGTATGCGAAAGGACGAGGATGAGAAAGAGTGGGGCTTTGCTCCAAGCAAAACTCCATTCACTGAGAGGATTCTGAAAGCTGAATTCCCGAGAAAAATTATTCCGCCCACTATTCCAGCTTACAAAGGAACGAGTGATCCTAACGAATTTCTGTATAAGTATGACTGGCATATGACTGGCGCCAGGGCATCCGATGAGATTAAGTGTCGATACTTCCGGAGTATATGGAAGGAGTAGCTTTATTATGGTTTACCAAGATGGAAGTTAGATCCATTGATCAGTTCTCGGACTTAACTAAGAAGTTCAAGGAGCAGTTTCGGTTGTACGCCTCTAAAGCAAAGGATATAATGTCATTGTCAAATCTGGAGCAAAACCCAGGGGAATCCATCAAATCATTTCTAAATCAATTCGACATAGCTTTGGCCGAGGTTGATAATGCTGAGCCACGCATGGTCTTAACATACTTGATGAGGGCAATTGATAAATCGAGCAAGTTTGGAGAATGGTTGAAAATGAAAGAACCAAATTCACTCGATAAATTCTATAAAAAAGCCGATGAGTTCATGCGCCTGGAAAGCCTTCAAGCACTGGCTAAGGTGGCATCAGCAGAAACTAAGGATGATAGTTACGCTCTACACAAAAAGGAATCCAATGCTCAGAAAAGGGGGAATGACGGCGGAAAGAAACAAGGGGACGCAAAGAAGGGTCGAGCTTTCAACTTCACACCCTTGACTGATACCCCTGAAAATATCTTGTTTGCAACCAAAGATAATATCAGTTATCCTACGCCACCTAAGATGTGGGTTGGAGGTAAAATAGAGAAGAGTGGAAGATTCTGTCAGTTTCACAATCAGCCTGGTCATGACACTAACGAATGCCGACACTTGAAGGAAGTAATTGAGCAAGTGTTGAAAGAGAACATGCTCCAACAGTATGTTAAAAGGGGTAGGGACACAACAACCTCATCGGTCCAAAGGCAACAAGTCCCCGCTCACCATCCAAGCTCGAGTGAGAAGGCCGTAGAACATGAGTCAGACAGGCCTGTCATTAATGTGATAACGGGAGGTCCTCACCCAGCAGGCAGGAGCTGGGGTGAGATGGAAAGGTATGCTCGTGCACTGAAGCATGCACCCACAGAGGAAAGTGTTTTTGTGTTAGAGAATGCTGCGCTATTGAAACAACAGAAAGCTTTCCCCGATGACATCATATTTAGCGCCAGGGACTTTATGGGTATTGAAGCCCCTACGATAGATCCTCTGGTCATTTCTACCGGTATTGGCCCGACCACTGTGAGAAGAATTCTGGTCGATTGCGGGGCTTCGTGTAATATTCTCTTTAAGAAAACTTTTGACCAGATGAAGATACCTATGGCTGACGTTCAGGCTTCGTCATTGAAAATTGCTGGCTTCACTGGGGAGCCAAAGCAGCCGATTGGGACTATAGACTTGATTGTAGAGCTCGGAGAGGGACTGAGAAAGGTTGCTCGAAAGCAGACCTTTATAATTGTTGAAGAATTTTCTGCTTATAATGCTTTCTTGGGCCGACCAACCCTGGCTGCATTCAAAGCTATTCTCGCCCCATGGTGTCTAACTATAAAATTTCGCACTGATAACGGAATTGGGATAATTAAAGGAGATCAAAACATGGGACGAGAGTGCTATCTTGCAGAGCTACGTGAAACAAAGAGGAGAGAAATGGGAAAAAATGCGGCGCCTTCAGTCCGCATCAAAGAACGAACCTTGTAGCAACTACAGGTTGGTCCCTGCACTGGCGAACATAGCGGTGCCCGGAGAGAGATGGATCCAAGAAAAGCTAGTGCAGGGGAGAACAGAGTAGTGCCTGTAGAGGTGACAGTGCCAGTACCTGTTGACTTAAAGGACCCAAACAAGGTGCTGAATGTGGGTTCACAACTCAACACTACAGCTCAGAATATTCTGATCTCATTCTTAAAGGCAAATTTAGATGTATTCGCATGGACTCATGCCGACATGTGCGGAATATCACCAGAGATTGCGGTACACGCTCTGAACATCAATCCGAAGTTCACGCCAGTAAAACAAAAAAGATGAACTCAAGGTTCAGAGAGGTCAGTAGCGCTGAAAGAAGAAGTCGATCGACTCATGGAGAATGGTTTCATCAGAGAATCTGTTTACCCAGATTGGGTCTCAAATCCTGTCCTGGTTAAAAAGGCCAATGGGAAGTGGAGAGTATATATTGACTTCTCAGATCTAAATAAAGCTTGCCCCAAAGACTGTTTCCCGCTGCCTAGAATTGATCAGTTGGTGGACGGAACGGCGGGACATGAATTGTTGTCTTTTGTGGATGCTTACTCCGGGTACAATCAGATCATGATGCATGAACAAGATCAGGAGGACACGAGCTTCATAACGGATGTTGGTCTTTACTGCTACAAAGTCATGCCCTTCGGACTCAAGAATGCGGGGGCAACTTACCAAAGGCTTTTTAACACCATGTTTAAACCGCATATCGGAAAGACAATGGAAGTCTATGTCGATGATATGTTGGTAGAGTCAAAGAAAGCAGTGGACCACATGGATCACTTGGCGGAAATGTTCGCAGTCCTCCGGAGATACGGAATGAAGCTTAACCCGTTGAAATGTTCATTCGGAGTGGAGTCCGGAAGGTTTTTGGGATTTATTGTGAGCGCTAGGGGCATTGAGGCTAATCCTGCTCAAATTACTGCCTTGAAGGAGGTCAAAGCTCCTAGAAAAAAGAAGGAACTGCAGAGTCTTAACGGAAAAGTTGCTGCTTTGAGCCGATTCATTTCTAAAGCTACTGATAAATGGATTCCATTCTTTGACGCTCTAAAGAAAGGAAGAAAAAACTTTGACTGGACTCCCGAGTGCCAGAACGCATTTGATGAGTTGGTTCGTCATATGGAAGTGCCTCCAATACTCTCAAAGCCCGACAATGGTGAAGATCTCTACATATATCTGGCAATATCATCTCACGCTCTGAGTGCAGCATTGGTTCGAGAAGATACAAAGATCCAGCGACCAGTCTATTACATTAGTAAAAGATTCACTGGGGCAGAGATGAATTACTCGAAGCTGGAGAAACTTGCATATTGCCTATTGATTGCATCACGGAAATTGAGGCCGTATTTTCAAGCTCATCCCAGCAAAGTCCTCACTGATTAACCTCTGAAGCAAGTCCTGTTTCGCCCTGAGACTTCGGGCCGTCTTTTAAAGTGGAATATTGAACTCGGTCAATATGACATCACTTACCATCCCCGAAGAGCTATCAACGGACATGCTTTAGCAGACTTCATTGCTGAATGCACAGATAAAGGTGATAGTGAGGAAGAGAAAACTAATGACGTCCCGATGAAATGGGAATTATACGTTGATGGTGCAAGGAATGACTACTATTCTAGGGCAGTGGTTGTCCTTGAAACCCCTGAAGGACAATCATTGTGTTATGCACTGAGGCTGGAATTTCCTTCGACTAATAATGAAGCAGAATATGAAGCTCTCATTGCAGGTTTGAGAATCGCGAAAGAGCTAAATATCAGAATATTACAGATCTTCAGTGACTCTCAGCTTGTCGTATGCCAAGTCAAGAAGGAATTCCAAGCTAAAGGAGGAAATTTACCTGCTTATTTGTCAAAGGCCTGGGAGCTTCTTGAAGATTTTGATCATTATTCAATAAACCATATTACCCGGGAAGAGAATATTAAGGCAGATTCCCTCGCGAAGTATTCAAGTACCGGTGAAGCTCAACTATTGGGATTAGTCCCCGTAGAAGTCCTGTCAGCACCAAGTACAGACGAGATGGATGTTGACTGGATTATGAATGTATCTCAGGAACAAGAATCATGGATGACTCCAATACTGGACTATTTACTCAGAGGTTCTTTGCCAGAAAATTCGAGAGAAAGACAGAAGCTTCTAAGGAAAGCCTCCAGATATATAGTCCAAGACGGCCGATTGTACAGGCGGGGTTTTACAATGCCATTACTCCGATGTGTAACTAAAGATGAAGCCAAGACAATTCTAGCTGAAGTACACGGAGGAGAATGTGGAGATCACACGGGTGGTCAGACATTAGCAAAGAAAATTCTCCGTTATGGATATTTTTGGCCGGAAATTAATCAAAACGCCGCTGCATATTCCCGAAAATGTGACAAGTGCCAGAGATTCACCAAAATTCCTAGAGCACCTTCCACTGAGCTAACACAGATGGTCAGTCCGTGGCCATTTGCCATTTGGGAAATGGATCTCATTGGGCCATTACCAACTGCCAAATCAGGGATTAGATATGCTATTGTTGCAGTTGATTATTTTACTAAATGGGCTGAAGCTGAACCTTTGGCTACTATTACCTCTAAGAAAATGATAAATTTTGTGACTAAAAATATCATTTGCAGGTATGGTGTGCCGCAGAAAATAATCACAGACAATGTTACTCAATTTGAAAGCGAGGAATTCCAGGACTTCTGCAAACGATTCAAAATCCAGCAGAGTTTTTCTGCAGTGGCCCATCCGTAGGCAAACGGGCAAGTGGAAGCAGTAAACAAAATCATCAAATCAACCATCAAAAAGCAGCTGGAAAAAGCGAAAAGTGGCTGGGTTGACAAGTTACCGCTTGCACTATGGGCATACAGAACCACCCACAAAACTGCGACTGGGCATACTCCATTTTCGTTGGCATATGGATCAGAAGCAATGATTCCAGTGGGAACTGAAGTCCCTTCACATAGAAGAATCCATTTTGATAAAGATGAGAATGAAAAACTGCAATTGGAAGCATTTGACCTCCTTGATGAAAGAAGAGAAGAGGCTAGACTTAGAATTGCGGCTCATCAACAAAGAATAGCCAGGCACTTCAATTCCAAAGTTCGTCAGTGCAACTTTGAAGTTGGGGACCTAATTCTGAAAAGAATCATGACAGCCACAGGTGTATTTGGGCCAAACTGGGAAGGGCCATATGTTATAGGCATGAAGCTTCTTGACGGCACATTCAAACTCACAACTGTCGAAGGAGAACCAATCCCAAGAGCTTGGAACAGCAATCATTTGCGTCCTTATTTTACTTGAAAGCTTTGCTGAAATATTGTAAAAGAATTGCAAAATATGATTCTTGTATTGAAAGCAATTGTAAAGCAAGTGAATAATGAAAAGCTATAAAGTGGATGTAGGCCCAGTTTTTGGCCGAAGCACTATAAATCTTGTGTTCTCTAATATTATAAACTGCTTTGTTTTATTTCGACATATAAAATACATTAATTGTGTCATTAAAATGTCGATTTAATAATGCAGGTCATGAAAGTAAAGCTTACCCATCCCAAGACCAAGCAAACACACACTAAACCATCAAAAATTTCCATACTCAAATCCTACAAAAGAAGTGCTTCAAACAAGAGTGAGCAATGTGGGTGGAAGTGGACCATCTCTAACTAACTACAAATGTTTGAACAAACAGTCAGTTAAGCAAACTGCGTCCACCACCACCAACTCACCTAACTATGAAGTATATTTCTTTGGATAAGGGAAATTATTGGCAACTAAAAAGTGTTGACACTTGCAAAAGACAAAGGGGATCGCCAACATGAGTGGATGGCGAAAGAAACATGGGCGAGCAAGCATCAATCAGCAAAAAACCTCTTCGGAGGCGCAAGCCCTCTACGAAGGCACAACTCTTCGGAGGAGAAAGACCTCGAGCGGGCCTAGCCAGAAAAAGAGAGATCATTCTCGTTACAAAGTTGCGGAATGATCGGTCGATACACTCCCGTGAATCCGTCCAACCGAGAGAAAGAAACTCCAAACTTCCAGGAAAAAGTCCTACTCAGAGGCACACGTTTCACCAAGATTGAAATAAAACTTCCAGGTGTTGAAACGTGAAAAAAGCCCTCTTCGGAGGCCCATTTCACCACAGTTGAAATGCTAAAAGACCTCGGGCGGGCCAACCAGAAAAAGAGAGATCTTTCTCGATACAAAGTTGCGGAATGATCGGTCGATACACTCCCGTAAATCCGTCCAACCGAGAGAAAGAAACTCCAAACTTCCAGGCAGTAACCCAGCTCAGAGGCACACATTTCATCATCGGTCGATACACTCCCGTAAAATGAAATGTGAAAAGCCCTCTTCGGAGGCCCGCTTCCCAGCGAACAGGGAAAAATAAAAGCCTCTCCCATGGGGCAGAAACCAAAAAGACCTCTTCCCAGAGGCACAACAAAACAAAAAGACCTCTTCGCAGAGGCAGAAATGAAAAGACCTCCTCCCGGAGGTACAATCGAACAGAAAGACCTCTTCGAAGGCACACGTTTCACCAAGATTAAAATAAAACTTCCAAGTGTTGAAACGTGGAAAAGTCCTCCTCAGAGGTGCAACTTTTCAAAGAAGCAAAAATCAAAAAGCCCTTTACTGTGGCCAAAAAAAAAACGCAATCTTCAAAGGCACACTTTAACTCTCAAATGAAGAATGATTCACCTATTCTGGAAAATACTCTTCCTCAAAAAGAAGTTAAAGTACCCTTCAGATGCCCGCTTTACCACATAGAAGAATTCACTTGGTCAAATGTGTATATGCACAAAAGAAAAAAAAAAGTGATATCTTCAAAGGATGAAGCGTAAAAACTTATATGGAGAGAGTTGAACTCTATTTTTAATGAAATAACAATTCCTCCAAGTATGGAATGATTATTCTCCAGAAAATAAAAGTACAAGTCCTCTCAAAATATAAAGTATTGCAACAAGCTTATGGTATAGGGGCAACATGATATAACTATATTGGTAAAATTACGCTCGAACAGTATACCACAAGCTCACTGCAATATCATGTAAAGAAACTTGTAAAAAAATGAATAATAAATGCATTCTCAAATTCAAACAAGAGTTTGTACAAATAAAGGATCGTTTTATTCAATTGTATTACAGATACAAGTTTCGAAATAAATGCATTCTCAGATACAGACAGAAGTTTGTACAAAGAAAAAGAATCATTTTATTCAACACTGTTAAAATTTTGTACAGGTACAGGTTTCAAAGTAAAAATCAAAAGAAAAGCGGGGGCCGGTACCCGCACAATCTCCGGTCAGTACATGCAAAAAGCAAAAAAGTAATATGAAAGCCACAAAACCAGAGCCATCATTTCTTCTTCCGTCCACCTTTTGAGCCCGCACCTGGCCGGATAACCAACTTCTTAGGCCGGCTTGTAAGAGTAGGGGATGAAGGAGAAAGGGGCTCAGTCGGACTTTCTTCCGTTTTTTCTTCGCCAGTTGAAAATCCCTTCTTCTTCTGGGAGACTCCCTGCTTTCCTCTCTTCTTGGAGGAAGACCCACTCCCTGGAGAAAGAAGTTTAGCCAATGGTTCATCTTCGGAACCAGTTGCTTCTGGAGTCTTCTCACTCCCTTCAGTTTCTTCTCCCTTGTGTTCTTGTGAAGCAATGGGACCGTCCAAGTCTTGGAGAGCTTCTATTTGTTCCTCTTGTGATCCTGGTTGCGAGGCAGAAGGAGGAGTCACCTGAATAGATGGAGGAGGAATAATTGGAGGAGGGGAAGTTTGAACAATGCTTGACGTTTTCTCTACAGAAGGAAAAAAGTTCAAGTCAGTAAAAAGAGGAGATAAAGGTTCGCCGAGATTCAAGAAGTAATCAAGAAGCTCATCAAGCTCGTAAGAAACAGATGAGCAGTCTGCTTGGGCAAGATTAACAGTAGAGTTACCTGCAAAGGTCGGTTTCCTGACATCAACCTCGTAAGCATGTGCCTCGGCACTCTCGTCGCCTTCATCTCCACCTTGTATGCTTGTGATCACGGTAGTAACTTTAGTAGGAGATGGGGAATGAGAACTGGAACCGATAATGTCAATTTCTGCCGAAGGGGAAGGCCGAATTGGAGTAGTGGAGATAGTTTTTCCCGAATGTTGTCCTACCGCCGTTTCGGCCCTTAATTTTGCAAGCTGTTCTCTCCCCCTGGCGAGAGCGGCGCGAGCATCATCATCAAGGTAATGCTCCTCAAGAGCTGATTCGGTATAGCCAGCGCCTTTACCGCCAAGCATATCAAGTGCAGCCTCCCAAACTTCAGCCAGAGTAATTTCATACTTGGGGCCTAGAAAGGCGAGGCTACCGTGCCCCAAGACACTATGCAGGTAAAAGTCAAATAATGTTGAGCTGATGTTGGTCTTCGTTGCCTCATGAGATTCTTCGTCTGCAATTTTGCCGACAACGGCCTCATCACGCTCTCTTTCAGCTTTGGAAAGTTGAAGCTTAAGCATTTGAATTTCCGCCTCCTGGGAGCTGACTTTCTCCTGTAGACCTGTAACCTCAGCACGATACATTTCTGCTGTTTTTTGCTCGTCTTCAAGTTGTGCCTCGGCATGTCGTTGAGCTGCGTGAGCATCGCGGACTTGCTTCTGAAATACTTCTTCTTTTTGAGTATATGTGGTAAAAGAAGTAGCAAGCTGTTGTTTAAGTTCCTCAACTTTCGCTTCAAGCTCTTCATTGTAAGTAGCGATGCTCCTCATTTCAGTATCATGTACCTCAAGAACCTTCTGCCATTCGGCTTTATCATTCTCCATAGTGAGCACGGCCTCTATATTTGCACGGTTAACCCTTTGGAGCTCGTCAACAAGCTTTTGCCAGTTCGACATCCTTTCAATATCAAGTCTGACAGCATCAAGATTTCGCAGCATGGCAGGCTTGTCAATTGGGATTAGATCAAGGTCGAACTGCACTCCCTTCAGACAACACTATGGAAACCGGCTTTTCAAAGTGGTTGGGCCCGGTCCAACTTGAAATTTAGGCCTGCTGATTATTATTTGAATGTCTTTTTTCCCAAGAGCGGGAGAGCCGGAAGGAATGTCTAGCTAGACGGGGGCAGTAACCTTTTCAGGAGTTGTAGGGGTATGCTTCTCACCATGTCGGGCTCGCTTGCTTGAGTCCTCAACCATATGACTTTTTCCTCGGTCATCATGGGATTTTCTCTTGTGGGAATCGTCGCCTCTCTGCGAAGAATCATGGCGCTCCTCCCTCTCTCTCTTCTTTCATAACGCTCCTCTTGAGCCCTCTTCTCTTGAGCCTTTCGGGCGGCTCTTTCTTCATCGGATTCTCTGTAAGAGGAGAGGTAGCGCCTATAATCATATTGGCTATGCCTCCCGTAGCGCTGGAAGTCATCATAGTAGGATCCGCTGCGTCCCATCGGAGGATCTGAAATAAAAAGAGATAAGTTTTAGAATTCTTCAAAGTACAAAAAGTCAGAAGCATAAAAGTGCCGAAAGATTCTAAGTGTGTGTAATAAGTAAACTACGCGCATCAAACTACGAACCACTCTTTAATTGTGGAGTAGTTGTGGGTGTAGAAGTTAGCATCAACTCTTGAGTTGACGGAGTCTGTTGCAGAATAGAAGTCGCCTCGACTACTGAAGAAGAAACCCAGGTAGTGATAGGATCATCTTTAAAAATCTCTTGCGAGGTCGCAAAGAGGTCGCTCAGTCCTTCGAAAGTGTCGTCCCTGCTCTGCTTGACAGGGATGGTTTTCTCGGCTTCTTCGTCACCAGACTTCTTTGAATGCGGAGGAGATTCCCGAGGCTCTTCTTCTTCAGTGACCGGGGCAAGTTTACCAGATGACCCCGCGACATTAACAGAAGTGGAGCACTTCACTAGAGAAGCCTCAGAAGCAGGTTCTTTTGGTATGGATGTGTCAGTAGAAACTGGGGCATCCGACGCTCTAGCCGGAGATTCGGGGACCTCATGGGGGTGTGTAGAGCGAGAGGTATGCAAAAGCCCGTATTGATGCAAAAATTCATCCCTCAACAAGAATTTTACACTTCTCTCTTCCGCGTCCACAACACTCGGTCTCTCAAAACTTGCTTATGGATTGGGTCTCTAGAAGGGAGAGGAAGTGTTGAAAAGAGCAAAGAATGAGATTAGCAATTGATAATTCGGATCTCGGAAAAGTTTGGAAATGGAGAAAATAGAAACATGTAATCTTACTTCCTACTCTCCAGATAACATAGAACTCTGGGGGGCAGCGAGCAAAGAAAAACTGGTTCAAAAATCCATGAACGCTTTCTGTGAGATCAGAAATAAGCTTGCGATTTCTAGCACTTCTCACGATGATGAGGGAAGGATGGTCTTTACTCTTTGCAAACGAGCATAAATAGTGAATTTCTTCAAAATTCGGCAAACGATCAAGAGTTCTCCTGAACAAAACACACAACCCCATCAAAATGGCATAGCCATTAGGATGAAGTTGAAATGGATAGATTGTCAACCGAAGGAGAAGGGTTCGGAGGAAGTCGTTGAAAGGAGGAATCGCCCTGCTTAAGCACATTCGACGATTGACTGCAACAAAACCATGAGGAGGACTATCGGCAGTATCATTTGGTCCGGGTAGTAGAACATCATTTTCAGCAAAGCCAAACTGAGTGCGTAGCTGAATGAACACTCTCGGAGTTAGAATAGTCGAAGTTCTCTCCGGGGGATTCTCTATGGGAACAGCTATCGGAAAAGTTTCTTCCTCTTGAGCTACCACTTCTTCTTCTTGATGGGAAGTCATTCTACACAAACAACTGGATATTCAAACGTGAAGGTGCACGTTTCCTAAAAATGTGTGAAGTGTTGTGTAAAATCAACAAAGCAATAAGCAAATATAACTAGAATATAAAAAAAACTAGCAAGCGTTTGTCAGTTATGAAATCCAGGGCTTATTGTTTTTAAATCCAAATATGCAAGTGAGATGTTAATGCAAACAGGTCAGTTCAAGTTATCGATGCTTTGCATTGATGTTTCACTTTAGTTGATTGGTTCACAGCATTTCATACAATGTATTCAAGTTGATTACTCTATGTCGACTAATTTGTCATTTGATGTAGGCAGTCAATGGCGGTATATTCGCCCTCATTTTCTGTAATGGTTATTTTTAGCAGGTTGTTAGCTTATAAATAATATGATACGACAACAAAAGTTAAAAAATATTGGGTTTAGGCATTTTAATCCGGCAGTTCAAGTTGAGCATCCAAGTCATGGAGTAGCAAGGAGCAAGGCTTCGGTTCAAAAGGAGGTGCAAATTTCCCCAAGTGCTAACTCGGTAACGACTCAAGGCTTAGGTCGCATTACGTTAGGTCAATAGGTTTCCCCAAGTGCCAGCTCGGCCGTGACTTAAGGGTTAGGTCGGCAAGTTTCCCTAAGAGCTAGTTCGGTAGCGACTCAAGGTTTAGGTCAGCCAAAAGATAAATCATCCAAATTTCCTGAGTCGCCTCCAAACCAGCATTTCACTCCATTCAACCCATTAACCCGATAACCATTCCATCAACAGCAGCCTTCATTCATGCTATCGAACCACTCAATAAAACAATCCGAAAATGTCACAAATCCAATGACGAACCATCAGAGATCATCGAGCATAAGGTGATAAGCCACCTTCGTTGTATCAACAATCATCTGAAGCCGAATCAAGCTACCTAGGCTTTATGAACTATAAATGTGATGGGATTCGTGATGGAGCATTGTACAAGGAGACAATTCGAGTTCGAGCGACAGGATTCACGAATCGATAGTAATCTACGGTCGAAAGAAGAGTAAAATCACTTACGCAATGAATGGTAGAAATTATCGGTGGTCAGTTGGAATGAAATCGCCTTCAGGAACTTGAGAATATATTAATGGCGGAATCAAGCAATAGAGAAAGTAATGAAGAAAGAAAAAGAAGGTTAACTTATACCCTACAGTGGAAAGAGCGGCGCATACGATCTAACAAATGAGTCGCACACAACCTACCGACCTAAAAATGGACGAGTTAAGGGGTATCGAAGCACACGACCTAACAATTAGGCGTATGCTTCGAGGGGCAAATGTTGACTCCATCTCGGCCGTGACTCACCGATCTAACACATCAAATAGGTAGCGACCCATCGTTCTGCCGACCTAAGGCACGAAGGGATGCCGACCTAGTATCTTAGCATGGAAGACCGACTTAACTGCACGAGGCTTAGGAGGGATTCCGACCTAACAGGCTCAAGAGGGATGCCGACCCAAAGTCTTAACAAGGTCGCCGACCTAGGACTTAGCAAGGATGCCGACTTAAGAGTTAACAAAGATGCCGACTTAAGGGTTAGCAAGGATGCCGACTTACGAGTTAAGGCCTGGACGACTCAAGAATTGTCACGAATCAAGAGGCTACGACCTAAAGAAGCTAAAAAAGAGATGACCTAGATACTCAGGACAAAAAGAATGGAAGCAACCGCATTTAAGTCGTGACTGACCTACGACCTAGGATAAGTCGTTCACGACCTAAAACTACAGAGCTCAAAATAGATGCTGCCTCATTTTAAACCGTGAAACTCTTAACTCGTGAACGAGTTAAGACTTGTATCCAGATGAACAAAGAGAGACTCAGTGCCGCTTCACTCATGCCACTGCCTGCTAACTCTTGGCCCTTAGGTCATGCGCGACCTACAACCTTCCCTAAGTCGGTCACGACTTATAACTTGGGCAATAATTCCAGACCAGATTTCTGTATAAATACCGACCTACCTCAAACATGAAGGGGACTTTTGGCCGACCATTTCAAGCGCCGATACTCTGCAGAATTCTTGACTCACTCAACACTTCAAGTACTCCAAACACCAAAGACATTACGACGATCTCCAAGAGGAAATCTACATCATTCAACTTGAATTCAGAAGATTATTCTCTATCAAAGTTTGATCTACTGGTCTAAAGTGTGTTGTAATTGAAGATTGTTGTTAAGTTGTAATCAAATTCAATAATAAAGAGAGTTAAAGTGGACGTAGGCTTACTCTAAGCCGAACCACTATAAAAATTGTTGTCTTTTCTGCTTTTTTCTATATTTTCTCTACTTGCTTGTAGTTCCCGTATACACGGGTGGTGCTTTCATCCAACTTCAATTGACACCGGGGTGTTAGCGTTCGATTTTCACGTTAACACACAGTTCAGATACATTTACTTTACTGACAATTCAAGTCGAATTTAATTTATAACTTGAGTTTTATTTTCAAACTTCATCATAAATTCACAATTCAGCTTCTATTTAGCTACATTGGTTATCATTATATATTTCGTTATCGAATTTGTCAACTACTTAGTTTTTCCTTAATTTATGATTCAATACTTGAATTTTAATTTTAAATATCACTTCATTCAATTTGCTTAAGTTCAATTTATTTTATAATTCAAGCTTGGTCGTTACAGTGGTATCAGAGCGCTAGGTTAAGTGAATACCTAAGCTCTTGAGTGATTTCTTTCCTGAGAGAGCGTAATTGTAATTTTGATATATATATATATATATATATATATATATATATATATATTCATTTCTATCTATTTGTTGGGTTACCTGTTCGGGTTTTCCAATATAAGTATAAGGGTAGATAGGGTAGTGGTGTGTGTAACACGACTACCAGTGGTTGGAAGTGTATCTGACGAGACCGTAGACCTAATACCGTCTCGAGTGAATTTGTGGTGTAAGAATTTCACCTATCCCTAACGAAACCTATTAAGATTTGGAGTACATTTTTGTAGTACAAGTTTCGATGAGTAGAATTTGGATTTTTGTCATTTGAGTAGAAGCTAGAAATATTATCTTGGTAGCTCAGGAGGTAGTAGTTGTGTGTTGAGATGCAGTAGCGATGGATTGTTTCCGAAGAAGTTCTCAAGGATCTTTGGATAAGGAAGTGTGTCTACATTAGTTTTGAGGCTAAGTTCACCTGAATGTTGTATTTGGCTTTGAGGCCCGAGTTTTTCGAGGAATTTTGGATTAAGGAGTTTTGGCATCAGTAGCAGTGTTGCAGCTCAGATTGTTCTGCCGGCACTCGAGGAGGTCATTTGTCAGCAGTTCTTTAGAGGTGAAGTTCAGAGGCAGTTTTGTGGATCCATTTCTTCAATGAATTGGGTGGATAATCTTAAGCTGTTCAGACTGGTAAGGAGAAAATAATTTTCTCTGGATATTAGCTTGGATTGATCGCAAAAGTGACTTGCGATAGTTGGGCATTCTCTTGGTTATCAAAAATCTTTTTCTGGATATCTTTGAAGAGGTCAGCGGGTTGCCCTAGCATCCGGAGTTGAGTTTGGTATCGACTGGATTCCAGAATCAGTACCGATGGTTTAGCCTAGTAGTAGAATGGTTTCTAGAGAGAGGGTTTGGTAAAGCAGCTTAGGTTCTGGAGGAACTTCTGAGTTTTATTGTGGATCTGTTGAACCATATTTTTGTAATGTGTTGTCCAGTTTACGCTTATGTGCATCATCGGCATTTTCATCTACCCCAGATCAGAGTTGTGCAGCGGAAGCAGTTGGAAGTGCATCTTTTTTTCTTTTCTGGAAAGGAGAGGTTGTTTTCTACTGATGGTAGCAAATGATGTGTTCTTGATTTTGGGTTGATTTTGAGAAGATCATTCTTCTGGATTGTTCATGGTTCAGTTTGCCTGAGAAGCATCAGGAGGGTTGGGTTTGATCAGTAGGGATGAAGGCTGCTCTGGATCATCAGAAGAATTTGGTGGATAAGAGATGGAGGAATTTGGATTTCGAAGTCGAAGATTTGATTTGGATGAATTTTCTCTGATTCAAAGGAGCTATATAATTTGGTAAGTCTGGGAAGCTAGCTCCGAGGTGTTTTTGATTTTCTCTATGTTTTGGTAAGGATAAGTTTTGATCTACGGGAGTGAATTGCTAGTTTGGATATCTGGAATTTGATGTGTTTCATGTATCTCGAAGGGTATACGTGTATAACTCATCTCTGGTTTTGGAACCGGCAGTTCACGAAGTTTTGGTTGTTAAGTCAGACTCGTCTGTAGTCTGATATCTGTGTAGTTTTGTAGATCTTAATGAGTAGGAGTTCTATTGCTTAGTAGTATAGACTGTTTGGGTTCTATAGATCGAGTATTCCAGTATTACTGGGAAAACTCTAGGGAGCTCTATCCAGAATTTTGTCTGGATAGTTAGCTTTGTTGATTGAGTAGATTGGTTGTGATGATTGTTAGCATGTGATTGATATATGCTTATGATTTAAAACTAATTAAAATCTTAAATAGATTATTAAATTACCTTTGCTTTTATATTTCGGGTACGAAATTCTTTTAAGGGGGAAGGAATGTAACAACCCGTAATTTGCGAGCAATATCAATTTAATAATCTGCATTAAAAATTAAATTGGTTTTTCAAATATTAAATATTTATCTGCTTTTCAGATATGGATACGAACAAATTTTTGGATCTTTAGGGTAATCGCTGACATCCTTATTTTAATTATTTATTTATATGACGTTATCCACTGCGTGTGTGTTATTTAACATTATTCATTTAAATATTTCTTTACTAAATATTCAGAATAGTGTGCAGCAAAAATTAAGGAAGAAGTTATATACGAACATGAAATGATAAACATAGTGTTTAATAAATAATTAATTCGTTAGTGTGATGTTTCTTAATGGTGATTTAAATAAATAAAAAAATCGTGTTAAATAGTAATGTTATATGATGAGTTTGTAACATTGTAAATGTAGCTAAAATGAGCTTTGAATATAATATCTTCAAATTCAACTATTTTTTGGAAAGGGTGTTGCTAACTGAAAATGTGGAGGAAAATCACATTGTAATGCTTTTTTTTAACATGATTCGTTAATATCAAAAAATTGTTGATCTCGAGGATCGAACTCGTAACTTCTTTTGCATTTTGAACCTCCAACCACTAAACCAACACGATTGGCGACATCATTCCAAAGTTGATGATGGTAAAAGAAGAGGATCCACAAGTTCTTACCAAAGCAAGCGATACTTTAACAATGAAGCATTGATTTCGTTTAGGATATTTATATTACTTTATCATGCAATTTTATGTAAAAAATAGAAATGAAAGAAAGAGTGAGATTAGAAGAATAGAGATTTAAATAAAAAGAGTTAGGAGGAAATTAAAAAAAAAGGATAAAAAGAAATCTGCCTATGGTTAGACAAACGATTTCACAAATCTTGCATTACCTTCATAATAACCATTGGTTAATTCTATTTGTCAACCTACTATTTCCTTCCACACATAAAATTTTTTTATAAAAAAATTATACACCATTTTTTACTTTTCTCGCACCGCACCTTTTCTAATTCTATTCTTAAATTTTCTTTAACCATTCAATCTCACTCACTCACTCATTAACGCATCGACCAACAAAACCCAAATTCCCTTTTCAATCGATCAACTAATAACACATAACAACATGTCCTCGAGATTCTTAGTCGAAGCCAAAATCAAATTGCACGTCCAGGGAAGAGGGTTGTCATCGTCCTTAAGTAGTTTATGAAGTGTACATCCACAACCTAGTTTGTTTACCAATTTATTTTACTTGTAAATTCTCATAATGAAGGAACTCTAACTCAACCATAGAGACTACACCCCTTAGGTTTTTGAACTCTTTTACATGATAAACATGAATACTGTTAATGAAATTTTTCGTCACATAACACCTCAGATGATCATAGAGCAATCAAAGCTTTAACTATTTCCACAATTTTAGAATCAACAAATTTAAATGATCATAAACTTGCCTTTTAGTAGTATTTATATCATTGTGAACTTGCATGATCAAGAATTTGCAATTTAACTGTTTGTGTCAAATTGGGTTGTAATCTACTAACGGATTAAAGTTGAGAGGGATATAAAGTAAAATAACTAAGAATAGTGCATAAAAGTAAAATACAAATGACTTTTACACGGTTCAGATTCTTTCGAAATCCTACGTCCAAGGGTTAATCTTTTTTATATGTTCCTCCTTGATATCGATTTACATGGACGAAAGCAAAGATAAATGGTATAGTGCTTTTTTATTTTTTAGGAAAAAAAGGAAGAAGAT
The DNA here is from genome assembly GCA_030765085.1 of Allium cepa. Classification (NCBI taxonomy): domain Eukaryota; kingdom Viridiplantae; phylum Streptophyta; class Magnoliopsida; order Asparagales; family Amaryllidaceae; genus Allium; species Allium cepa. Next base: position 36,208,232 of record CM060929.1, read on the forward strand.
CCACTGTCCATTCGCCTTCCATCTCCTATTTATAATGTCAGACATGTTTATGGACCCTTACGTTCACTCTTCATTCCCCGCTTCTGTAACGACCCAGAATTTTAGTCGTTTGAATTTGTAATATTTAATTGATTATAAATATTGAAAATACTATTTTAAAAGTTAAATAAATTGAATTTCAAATATTGCATTTTATTTGATAATTAAATTATTAAATTTGAAAATTTGGAACTGTTTAATTAATTGAATCCTAAATTTAATGCGGATAAAAATGATTTCGAAAACTGATTTAAATTCTGTTTATATAATAATGGAGATAGGAGATATTTAAATTGGAATTAAAAGTGATTTAAACTGATTTTGGAGATTATTCGTCTTAACTAACCTGTAACAATTGCTTTCTGGAGCATAGTCTTGGATTTCGACGAGACCAGTTTCATTGGATCCGTAATAGTGAATTATAGTATGTCGACAAATCTTGTGGCGATTAGACGTATCGTTTGGTCGCATGAGATCGAAATGCATAGAAATTAATTAATGAAATTTATATAATAAATTGGGTTTGAAAAGCTATCTTCTGTATATGATTGAATTAGGCCTCGAGACCAGTTCTATTGCTTTTAGAATAGAGGTATAACATATAGAAAGTTAGACGGAAAGCATCATTTGGAGTTTGAAAATTCAACGCGTGAATAATGTTTTGAAATTTTCTATATAAGACTTAAAAAATTTCATTTTGCAAAACTAAAAACCCTAGTTCTTCTTCTGTTGGAATTTTGATTTAATGGTCGAAAATAGCCCATATTTCACCCTTTATTTTTCCTCATCCACTCAATGGAATGCCATGATTAGTGAGGAAAGCCATAGAGCTCAATGAACACTACGTTATGTGCGGATAAATTGTCAAATCATCGAAGAATGGAAGCGAATTTGAGCCGTGTTCGATCAAACTTGGTACGCCATGGAGGGCGTTTTTGTCGACCGAGCTTGTCCTGGGGGTTGTTGTAGGTGTGGCTCATGATAGGGAAGGTCAAGGATGTTGGATCTTATGTTTTGATTAATAACAGGAAATTCAACTAACACAAAGATTCACGAATCTACGACAAAGAACTACGAAGACCGGACTCAACGATATAAAGTATGGTTCATATTTGTGTTGTTTGGTGTGTGTATATTATTAGAAATATGTTAAAATCTCTCTAATATGGTATATATACACTGACATGCACACATATGCGCAAAACAGGCTACATTCAGCCGGCTGAATGTAACCATTCAATCGTCTGAATGCTAAAATAAAGCATAATTTATTATGCAATTTTAGCCGGCTAAATGAGGCCTAAAATAGCCTGTTTCCTTGGTGTTTCAAATTTAATTTAAATTAGAATGCTGAATTAATATTTCAGACTGCTGATTATCTATAACGGCTAGTTTTCTGAATGGATGCTTCTCTTCAATGAAGAGATACATCTTCAAATCCAACAGGTTCATCTGTTTCTTTTCATCGTTTTCTTTCATGAAAGATTGCAAATTTTAATCTTTATAAATAGAGTTTAGAATCAACAAACAACTCGCCTTATTGATTTAGTATTCTTGAATTCTTATATCGTGTTCTATATTTTCAATTTGCACTCAAACTGCATACAATCTTTGTGATCGCTCTATCTTCTACATTCTTCAAGCACATTACACTACATATCATAAAGGAGAAGTGTAACGCCCCACTCCGAGACCCATATTAGCAAAGAATATTATAAGGTAATACCATCTGCTAATACGGAGAATAGAGCTGGATAGGAGCGACTATTTATAATCTTGTCTTAACTATCTACTGAATACGTCGATAAATGTAGCATATATTTATTTATTTTTAGGTGAATCGACATATCCAATAGATACTTAATACAAAACTATAATGGCTATAAGATCTAATAGAACGAAATATAATAACTCAAATGTAAAACACATCACAGTACAGTAAATCATCACATACAAATACACATATACAGATACATAACAGAGTATACAAAATGATACATGTTAAGTGGTGTAGCAACCACAATATATAGTCGAGTCAAAAGAACATACATATTAGAGTTACAACCAAAAAGGACTACACAAAAAGCTATAACAAAAGGAGCTAGCAGAATAGTCCATGCGGAAGCAGAATAGGCTAAGTCCAAATGTACCTAACCTGAAACACCTTAGTCTGACCCGAGTATAAAATACACGGGTCAGTCTAGCTAAACAAATCAGTTAGATTAGCTAAATGATGACATGCAAGGTCATAAAGTATCACTAATATCTCTAAAAGAGATAATTCGATCATCTAACGAAAGATGAATCGTAACAAGCCTCATATCATCGGCAACTCAAATAAACAAAGGATATGAATATCCCAAATCAAGCCAAAAAGGAAAATAAAAAATACCAATAAAGGTAACACAAGTTTCCACAAGGTAATCGCTATGTATCGAGTAGTTCAAAAGATCAACTCCGAAAGACGATACTCTAGAGAAATATAAATATCAATGAAATAAAAGTTGAACGTGCTCAGTACTGTATAAACAAGGATCCACAAGCCCGAAGGCGACAAACCCTAGTATCTCTCGAGCGGTGACGAAGGACTAACTCCAAAAGCGATACTATAGGGCAACAAACCTGAAGGCAACAAACCCAAGTACCTCTTGAGCGGTGACGATGGACCAACTCCAAAAGCAATACTATAGGGCAACAAACCCGAAGGCATCAAACCCGAAGGCACAAACCCGAAGGCAATAAACCATAGTGGCGAAGGTCCGGAGGCGCAGTACTGGACACCACTAACTGGCAATATGTGTCACAAAATCTCGGAAAGGAACCCGAAAAGTGTTAACGTGTGTCCCATACCACACGTTCTCACTAAACGGTTTACTAACCATTAGTCAATTCCACACTCAAAGAAGTACAAAGTTTACCTCATGTCATCGGTAAACTAGACCCGAAGGTCAAAACGATCAAACGAATAGATTAGGAATTAATTGGAAAGATAAACGCACGTATTCCATAGTACGTGTTTTCACCGAATTTTTTATACTTAAAATAATTTCCATAGTTTCCTTGGATTGGCGGGTTACCGTTGGTTCATTAAGGATTTTTCCTGTGTTGTGCTTCCCCTTACTAGCCTTACTCGGAAAGGCGCTCGTTATATTTGGATGGGACATACGTTAACACTTTTCGGGTTCCTTTCGGAGAGTTCGTGACACATATTGCCAGTTAGTGGTGTCCAGTACTGGGCCTCTGGACCTTCGCCACTACGGTTTGTTGCCTTCTGGTTTGTGCCTTCGGGTTTGTTGCCTTCGAATTTGCTGCCCTATAGTATCGCTTTTGGAGTTGGTCCATCGTCACCGCTCGAGAGGTATATGGGTTTGTTGCCTTTGGGTTTGTTGCCCTATAGCATCTGTAATGATCCCGAATTTTAATTAAGTTTAAATTGTTAATTAATTCAATTTTTTAATAAACATTTGTGAATAATTGATAATTAATATAGAATATTAGTTTAATTTATGAATTAATTGAAAATTAATTTGGATATTTGAAAATAAACGTGTATATAAAATAGATTGAAAATTTAATTTGAATTGGGATTTAAATTTTTAAATATCATAGAAAATGAATTTGTATTTGGATTTTGGATATAACTAAATTTAATGTTATAAAAATTAAACTTTAAAAGGAAATCAAATAAGTGTTTATGTCGAACAAATATTTCAAATAGATTTATAATATGTAAAATATGAAATAAACATATAGACCTAAGAAATATCATATTGATACAAGTATAAGGATAAATACTTTTAAATTAAGAGTTGATGGATTATGTTTAAAAAAGAGATAAATATAAAATATAAACTATTGAAATATATATATATATATAGAAAAAAATAATACAAGACAATTTATATGTAAGATAAAATAAAATTTAAGTTAGAAGTATAAATAAATCAATATAAGGTAAATAATTTAGTATTGTAAAATAGTGAGTAAGACAAGATTTTTATATATATACATATATATAGATGTATACACACACACACACACACTCACACACACGAGTGTTAACGCTAAAAATTGAACGCTAACACCCCGGTGGATGTAGAGGTTAAGTGAAAGCACCACCCGTGAACACGGGAATTAGAAACAAGTAAGAAAGTCCAGAGAAAGCAGTAAAAGACAGCAATTTTATAGTGGTTCGGCTTTAGATTAAGCCTACGTCCACTTTAATCCTCTTTATTACTGAATCAATTACAACTTTACAATAATCCTCAATTACAATACTGATGAGACAAACAACTAGGACTTCAATGTAGAAGAATTATTTGAATCCACGTTGATTGTGTTAGATTTCCTTTTGAAGTTAGTTGAGATGCCTTTCGTGTTTGAAGTGTCGAGTGAGTCGAGAATTCAGCAGAGTATCGGTGTTCCAGTAATGAGCCAAAAGATCCCCTGAATGTTGGAGCTAGCGCCGTATTTATAGGAGAGTTCGGCTTAAGGTCGTAGGTCGCGAGCGACATTGGATAGGTCGTAGGTCGCGAGCGACCTTGGATAGGTCGTAGGTCACCAGCGACCTAGGGGATGTGGTTTACGACTTAATAAGGTCGTACTAGGTCATCTAAGCGAGTTAGTAGGTAGTAGCGACCTATGGGAGATCGGCCCTGATGTAGCTTAAGTCGTCCACGACCTAATGAAGCTCCTTTTCAACTAGGTGCTGGCTGTCAGCGACTTAGCACTTAAAGCATAAATGTTTTATCGGTTTGCTTAGGTTGCAAGCGACCTAATGAGGGAGTATACATGCGGCTTTGTTCTGGAGCTCGCTAGGTCGCTTCCTTTTTTGGCTCGCTAGGTCATTGGATACTTAAGTCGCTAGGTCGTTGGGTACTTAAGTCGCTAGGTCGTTGGGTTCTTAAGTCGCTAGGTCGTACATTCTTCAGATAGTTAAACTCATTAGCTCGCTGAGTGGCTTAACTTGTTTAGTACTATAGGTCGCTAGCTCACTATTGGTCTTGCATTCATGTTAGGTCGCTTGGGTTGTTAGGTCGTGGTCTTCTGTAAGTCGATAAGTCGCGATACCCCTTAGGTTTCGCTTCAGCAGTTAGGTCGCTGTTAACTCGTTCATTCACTAGGTCGCTGGACCATCTGCTCCTTTAGGTCGTTGAGCCCTTGCAATCCTCTAGGTCCTTGAGTCGCATCCAAGTTAACTCGTTCATACTCTAGGTCGTTACATCGCTGATTCGTGAAAAAGAGGAGTTAACACTTGCCCCTCGAAGCATATGCCTAGGTTATAGGTCGTATGCTTCGATATAACTTTGCTGGGTCGTAAGCGACTCAAGAAGATTGCTAACTCGCGCACCTATTCACCTTCTTCCTCTGTTTCCTTTATAAACTGTAAGTAGCTTCGTTCCCCTCACTTTATCACTTATCCCTTTACCTCCATTGTTGTCATTAAAGCTCAAAGGCTAATCACAAAATCTCCTCCTTTTCATCCCCAATTGTTGATTCCAACAGCAAACAAAGGTAATTCCGATCACTTTCGCCATGCTGTAAGATTATGTCCTGATTCGCCTTTCGATTATTGTTGAATCGTTGGCGATCGCTTTAAAAAGTGAATCGGCCTAGGGTTTCATGGAGTTATCTTGGTGAATGTAAAGTTTTTAGAATCGATTAGTGGTTTTTGAGAATGTTTTAGGAGTTTGGAGGAGACAAGGAGATGGTTATCGGGTTAGTAGGTTTTAGGCTTTGCTGTGATACTCCGGTGAGGTGAGGGAGATGAATACGTGGCAGCATGCGAGTGGAGGATAAGACTTAGGATTTCTTGATGGAAGAAAGCTAGGAATATTCCTAAAATACTCTTAGAGCGACCTAATGAGTCAGACGCCCTAAGGTCCTTACATCCTATGATGCATGACCCATTACTCCGGACGAATCATCCTCTTTAACGACCTACCTCTAGGTCGCATCATGACTTGAGCGAGCTAATTTTTGCATCACAACCTTTAAGTCACGGACGAGCTAACCTTTGCATCACAACTTTTAAGTCGCGGACGAGCTAACCTTTGCATCACAACTTTTAAGTCGCTGACGAGCTAACCATTAGAACACAACTTTTAAGTCGCAGACGAGTTAACACTTGGACACTTGTTGTGGCTTAACTTCCTGCGACTTAGGCTTTTAGGTCGTGAGAGTGTCTGAACGACCTAATACTTAACCAAACTTGCATTGCCTTTCCCTGAAATTCTATGCCTTGAACTCTTTAACTTGAACTATGCGACCTAAGAAAGTTTGCCTTGGACATTTGCAAAGCTTTGACAGAACTTGATTGAATTTCCAACTTGAACAGCTAGAATGAATTGCTTGAACTCGTCATACTTTTTTTTACAGATTATTTTAACTTTAATGCTATTAACCTGTTAAATACAACATTCGCAGAGAATGGGACGAATATACTGCCATTGACAGCCCACATCAAATGACAGATTAGTCGATAAAAGATAATCAACTTAAAGAAATTATATGAAATGCTGTGAATCAACAAACTCAAGTGAAGTATTAAAGCAATGCTGAATTAATCAACCAAAGCTAATCTGTTTGCTTCAACACTATACTTGAACTTAAAACAACAAGTCCTGAAGCTTTTTAACTGACAACTATTAATTAGTTTAATTTCAGTTATATTTTCTCGTTATTTTATTAGTTCTGCACAACACTTTACACATTTAGGAAACGTGCACCTTCATATTTGAATATCCAGTTCCTTGTGTAGAATGTCTTCTCAAGAAGAGATAATCGAGCAATCCGAAGGAGTCTTCCCGATAGCCGACCCATTGGTCGATCCTCCGGAAAGAACTCCAACAACCCTGAGTCAGCGGACATTCAATCAATTACGTATTCAATTTGCAATTGCCGAAGCAGATGCTATATTTCCTGGCCCAAATGATAATGCCGACAGGCCACCTCTCGGTTTTGTCGCCGTCAACCGTCAGATGTGCCTTTGTGGTGCCATTCCTCCTTTCAATGAATTTCTTCATCAACTCCTTTTCCGGCTAACCATCTCTCCCTTTCAACTACATCCCAATGGCTACGCAATCCTGATGGGATTGTGTGTTTTATTCGGGAGGACACTTAACCATCTTCCGAGCTTCGAAGAAATTTTCTACTTATGCTCATTTGCGAAGAATAAAGACGACCCCTCCTTTATACTCGTGAGAAGTGCCAAAAATCGTAAACTTATCACTGATCTTTCCGAAAGTGCTCACGGTTTTCTGAATCAATTCTTCTTCGTCCGTTGTCCCCTAGGGTTTTATGCCATCTGGAGAAAAGGAAGTAAGATTGCTCATCCCCGTTCTTTCCGTTTCAGCATTTCAAGATCCGAATTGTTAAGTGCTAACTTCATTCTTTTATTTTACAGCACTTCCTCCTCCCTCTAAAAATCCCAGTCACAAAACAACTTTTGATAGATTAAGTGTCGTGCCGGTTGAAGAAAGAAGTATTAAGTTTTTGTTGAAAGTTGAACTTCTGCACTAGTACGGGCTTTTGCGCCCTTCTCGTTCTACCCAACCTCATGAAGTCCCCGACTCTCCAGTAAAAAACATCCGATGCCCCAGTCCCCGTTGGAGAACTTGAACCGAAAGAACATGCTGTTGAGGCTTCCTTGGTAAAGTGTTCTACTTCGATTGATGTTGCGGGGTCATCCGTCAAACATGCACTTGCCCCGGTTTTCGAAGAAGAGGAGCCTCCTCAACAATCCGGGAGATCTGGTGACGAAGGAGCTAAGAGAACGAGTCCCGCTAGGCACAGCGGTGATGATACTTTTGAGAGGTTGAGCGACCTGATGATTACTTCGCAGGAGCTTTTTAAAGATGATCCTATCACTGCTAAAGTTACTTCTTCAGCAGTCGACGCGACATCCGTTCTGCAACAAACTCCATCAGCTCAAGAGTTGATACTAGCTGTTAAATCCGTCATCACTTCTCAACCCAGGAGTGGTTCGTGATTCGACGCACGTAGTTTGCACATTACACACACTTAGGACTTTTCAGCACTTATATGCATTCAACTCTCTTGCTTTTAAAATTTCTGAGTTTATCTTTTCTTCATTTTCAAATTCTCCAATGGGAACAAGTGGCTCTTACTACGACGATTTCCAGCATTATGGGAAGCGTGGTTCTTATGACCCCAGGAGGTATCTTCCTGCCTCTTGGGAAACTGACGAAGAAAGAGCTGCGAGGAAAGCTCGTGAAAGGGGTGCCTATGAAGAACGCCACGAAAGGCGAGATGAGCGACATGACTCTTCCCAGAGGGAAGATGATTCTCATAAACGGAAATCCTGTGATGATAAAGGGAAAAGCCACATCCCCGAAGATGCTAGTAAAAGGGCCAAACATGGCGAAAAGCCAGCGTCCGAACTTCCTGAAAGGCCCGCTGCTCTTGTACCTTCTCAATCTCCTGCCCTTGCTCGTACTGATATTCAAACAATTATTGGCAGGCCCTCATATCATGTTGGACAAGGCCCAACCACTCTTCAATGTCGGTTTCAGCATTGGTGCCTGAAGGGAGTGCGCTTTGACCTTGATTTGGTCCCGATTGACAAGTAGGCTATGCTGCACAATCTTGATGTTGTGAAACTTGATATCGAGAGAATGTCTAGCTGGCAGAAGCTTGTCGACGAGCTTCATAGAGTAAACCGCGTTAATCTTGAGGCCATGCTAACAATGGAAAATGACAAATCTGAATAGAAGAAAACTCTTGAACAACATGACGCAGAAATGAAGAGCATAGCCACTTATAATGAGAAGCTTGAAGCAGAAGTGGAAAAACTTAAGGAAGAACTCGCCACTTCTTCCACTTCCTACTCTCAGAGAGAGGAAATGCTTCAAAAACAAGTAAGAGACGCTCATGCGGCGCATAGAGATGCTGAAGCCAAATTTGAAGCGCAGTAGCAAGCTGTAGAAAACTATCGGCCTGACGTTGTTCAACTTCGAGAGAAAACCAATGCCCAGAACTTGGATATTGAACTGCTAAAAGCTCGACTTTCCGAAGTTGAGAAGGAGCGTGACGAAGCTGTTGCAGGCAAAGCTGCAGCCGAAGTGTCTCATATGGCAACTAAAGCTGAAGTCAGCTCCACTCTATTCGAGTTTTACATCCATAGCGTTCTGGGGCATGGTAGGCTTATGTTTTTGGGGCCGGCATATGAAATCACTTTGGCCAAAATGTGTGAAAGGCCATACTTGATATGTTTGGAGGAGCCGGATATGACGAAGTAGATTTAATGGCGCATTATCTAGATGATGATGCATGTGCCGCTCTTGCAAGGGGAAAGGAGCAGCTTGCCAAAGAGAAAGCTGAAACGACAGAAGGAGAACATTTAGGAAAGGCAATTTCAACCGACCCAGTTCTACCTTCAGTTTCAGTCGATATCGATATTGCTGGCTCCAGTTCCCATTCTCCTCCTCATGCTAAAGCCGTTATTGAAAGCACCACCGTCCACACTGGAGATGAGGCTCAAGAAAGCGCTGAAGTGCAGGACTTCGAAATTGACATAGTGAAGTCTACTTCTTCAGGTAACCTCAATGTTGATCTCGCTCAAGTGGACTCTTTGTTCGCTTCGACTGAGTTCGACGAGCTTCTTGCTCATTTCTTAAGTGTCGATAAGCCATTATCCCTTCTTTTTATGAGGAATACTGACTTTAACCTTTCTTCTCCTGTAGAGAAAGCACCAAGTATTGTTCAGACTTCCCCTCCTCTAGCTGTTTCCTCTCCGCCTCTTCAGATTACTCCCCCTTCTATCTCTCAACCGGGGTCGCAAGAAGAGCAGATAGAAGCTCTCCGTGACTTGGACGATCCTGTTGCTTCTCAAGAACAAAAGGTCGAAGAACCTGAAGAAGGGGAGAGAACTCCGGAGCAGACTACTTCTGATGACATAACATTATCCACTCTTTTCACTCCGGGTAGTGAATCTTCTTCTAAGAAGAGGCGGAAACGCGGAGTCTCAAAGAAGAAGAGAGAAGCTTCTGCTGGTGAGGAAAAAACAGAATAACACCCAATTGCACCTCTTCCTCTTTCTTCCCCTACTCTCCCAAGCCGGCCCCAAAAATTGATCATCCGGCCAGGCGTAGGCTCGGAAGGTGGCAGGAAGAAGAAATGATGGGCTTGGGACTTATGCTTCTTGTCTTGCTTTTCGCTTTTATTGCTTGTATTGTTTAAAGACTTATGTTGACCGGCGATTATGTGGGTACCGGTCCCCGTCTTCTTTTGTTTCGAAGCTTGCATTTGCATAAATATTTTTATAATATGGAATAAAATGATTCTTTTACTTGTACAAACTTCTGTCTGTATTTGAGAATGCATTTATTCCTTTTTTTTATATACACAAGTTTCTTTATTTTCCCTATGTGATGTTGCAGTAAACCTATGGTATGTTGCTTGAGCATTGTTTTTATTTTTGTGACTATATTATATTGCCCCTCTACCATGGTTTATTGCAATCTCTTTCATATTGGCAGAATTTGGAGAACAACTCTTCTGTTTCGAGAAGATTTGTGCTCTTTCTTTAGAGAACAACTTTTCCATTTGAAGGAGGTTTGCATCTGTACTTTATAAGATAATATTTTCGTTTTAAGGAAATATTTTTTCTGATTTAGTAGAATGCGTCTCGTATTGGAGAAGTTATCTCTTTTTTTATCGCGAAGTTTTTACACTCCACTTTTGGAGAAAGTCACTTTTATTTTGGCAAGTGAATTTTCCTTCGTGGTAAAGTGGGCCTTCAAAAAGGGCTTCGACCTGCTTGTGCCTCCGAAGAGTGCTTTTGTTTGATTGTGCGTTTGGGAAAAATGCTTTTTGTTTGACTATGCCTCTGGGAAGAGGGCTTTTTGTTTGATTATGCCTCTGGGAAGAGGGATTTTTGTTTGTGCCTCCGTGGAGAGGGCTTTTTGTTTGTGCCGCTGGGGAGAGGCTTTTATCTTTTCCTTGTCGGTTGGGAAGCGGGCCTCCGAAGAGGGCTTTTCACATTTCGACTCGTGTGAAGTTTTATTTCATATCACAGTGAAATGTGTGCCTCTGAGTAAGGCTTTTTCCTGGAAGTTTGGAGTTTCTTTCTCTTGGTTGGATGGGTTCACGGGGCGGACACGAGTTACTTGGATTGTTTGTTTGCACAAACGTTCTCAGCTAGTTAACGAGTGTCCTGTGCCACTGGTCAGTCCACAACTTTCTGTCGAGAAAGAGAACTCTCTTTTTTTGGCTAGTCCCATTAAAGGTCTTTTAGCATTTCAACTATGGTGAAATGGGCCTCCGAAGAGGGCTTTTCACATTCCAACACTTGTGAAGTTTTATTTCAAATCATGGTGGAACGCGTGCCTCCGAGTAGGGCCTTTGCCTGGAAATTTGTTGTTTCCTTCTCTCGGTTGGATGGATACACGAGGCGGGCACGAGTTACTTGGATTGTTTGTTTGCACAAATGTTCTCAACTAGTTAACGAGTGTCCTGTGCCACCGGTCGGTCCACAACTTTCTATCGAGAAAGAGAACTCTCTTTTTCTGGCAAGTCCCATCAGAGATCTTTATCCTCCGAAGAGTTGCGTCTCCGAAGAGGGCTTGTGCCTCCAAAGAGGTCTTTTGCTGTTTGTTGTCTGCTCGCCCATGTCTTTTCGCCATTTGCTCATATCAGCGGTTCCCTGTTATCATTTCCAAGCGCACATTCCTTTCTTTTGCAAGTAGCTTATTGTATCCAAAGAAGTGTACTTCATTGTTAAATGGGTTCGCAGGGGTAGACACGGGCTAATATAATCGAAAGTTTGTTTGCACAAACGTTCACAATTAGTTAGGAAGGGTCTACCTCTGGTGGAACTATTAACTGTTTTCTTGAAGCACTCCTTATATAGGATTTGAATCTGGAATTTTTGTGGCTAGATATTCATTTGTTGAGTGATGTCAGGGATCGCTTGGTCTTATGACGGGTAAGCTTTGTTTTAATAGCCTGCAATATTAATTCGATATTTTAGCAATACAATTGAAGTACTTTATATATCGAAATAAAACAAGCAGTAGAGGACACAAGATTTATAATGGTTCAGCTAAGAACTGGGCCTACATCCACTTTATAGTTCTTATTATTCACTTGCACTGGCTTTACAATGGCTTTCAATATAAGAATCATACATTCATAATTCTTTTCACAAACTTAAGCAAAGCTTTTAAGTAAAATATGGACGCAAATGATTGTTGTTCCAAGCTCTTGGAATTGGATCTCCTTCGACAGTTGTCAGTTTGAAAGTGCCATCAAGAAGTTTTTGGCCTATGACATATGGCCCTTCCCAGTTTGGCGCAAACACTCCTGTTGCTGTCATGATCCTTTTCAAGACTAGATCTCCAATCTCAAAGCTGTGTTGGTGAACTTTGGAATTGAAATGCCTGGAAATTCTTTGCTGATGGGCCACAATTCTGAGCTTAGCCTCTTCCCTTTTTTCATCAAGGAAGTCAAGTGCTTCAAGTGGCAACTCTTCGTTTTCAGCATGGTTGAAATGAATTCTTCTATGTGAAGGGACTTCTATTTCTACCAGAATCATTGCTTCTGATCCATATGCTAATGAAAATGGAGTGTGCCCGGTTGCAGTTTTGTGGGCAGTTCTATATGCCCATAGTGCTAGTGGGAGCTTATCGACCCAACCACCTTTCGCTTTTTCCAGCTGTTTTTTGATGGTTGATTTGATAATTTTGTTTACTGCTTCCACTTGCCTGTTTGCCTGCGGATGAGCCACTACTGAGAAGCTTTTCTGGATCTTGAATCGCTTGCAAAAAATTTAGAACTCTTCACTTTCGAATTGGGTTCCATTGTCTGTGATTATCTTTTGAGGCACACCATATCTGCAAATGATATTCTTAGTTACAAAGTTTATCATCTTTTTAGAGGTAATAGTAGCTAATGGTTCAGATTCAACCCATTTAGTAAAATAATCAACAGCAACAATAGCATATCTGATTCCGGATTTGGCGGTTGGCAAAGGCCCGATGAGATCTATTCCCCAAATAGAAAATGGCCACGGGCTGACCATTTGTGTTATCTCAGTGGAAGGTGATCTTGGGATTTTTGCAAATCTCTCGCATCGGTCATATTTTCGGACATAGCTTGCAACATCACGATTAATAGCTGGCCAAAAATACCCATAAAGGAGAATTTTCTTTGCTAGAGTTTGGCCACCTGAATGGTCTCCACACTCTCCTCTGTGTACTTCAGCAAGAATTGTTTTAGCTTCTTCCTTGGTCACACATCGGAGTAATGGAATTGAGAATCCCCACCTGTACAATCGGCCATCTTGAATTATGTATCTGGAGGCTTTTCTTAGTAACTTCTGTCGTTCTTTTGAACTTTCTGGTAGAGAACCATTGAGTAGATATTCCATTATCGGAGTCATCCATGATTCTCGCTCTTGAGATATAGTCATGATCCAATCAATATCCATCTCATCAGTGCTTGGAGCTGACAGGACTTCCACAGGAAATAATCCCAATAATTGAGCTTCACCGGTGCTTGCGTACTTTGCGAGAGAATCTGCCTTCATGTTCTCTTCTCGAGGTATATGATTTATCGTATAATGGTCAAGATCATCGAGAAGTTCCCAAGCTTTTGATAAATAAGCAGGCAGATTTCCTCCTTTAGTCTGAAATTCTTTCTTGAATTGACATACAATAAGCTGTGTATCACTGAAGATCTGCAACAGTTTGACATTCAACTCTTTAGCAATTCTCAAGCCGGCAATAAGAGCTACATATTCTACTTCATTGTTTGTCGAAGGGAATTCCAATCTCAATGCATAGTACAACGACCGTCCTTCAGGGGTTTCAAGCACAACCCCAGCTCCGGAACAGTAATCTTTTCTTGCACCATCTACATACAATTTCCATTGGATCGGGGGCTTATCAGTCATTTCTTCATCACTGTCACAATTACCTGTACATTCTGCGATAAAATCTGCCAAAGCTTGTCCATTGATTGCTCTCCGGGGATGGTAAGTGATGTCGTATTGGCTGAGTTCAATATTCCACTTCAGAAGACGACCCCAAGTCTTAGGACGAAACAGGACTTGCTTTAAAGGTTGATCAGTGAGGACTTTGATAGGATGAGCTTGGAAATACGGCCTCAACTTTCTGAGTGCAATCAGTAGACAATAAGCGAGCTTTTCCAATTTTGAATAATTCATCTCTACCCCGGTGAATCTCTTGCTGATATAATAGACTGGGCGCTAAATTCTTGCTTCTTCCCATACCAACGCTGCACTGAGAGCATGAGTTGAGATAGCCAAATATACAAAAAGATCTTCACCATTGTCTGGCTTAGAGAATATTGAAGGCTTTTCCATATGACGAATCAACTCATCGAAAGCTTCCTGGCATTCATGAGTCCAGTCAAAAAATTTCCTTCCTTTCTTCAGTGCATCGAAGAATGGAATGCATTTATCAGTAGCTTTGGAAATGAATCGACTCATGGCAGCAACTTTTCCATTAATACTTTGCAATTCCTTCTTCTTTCTAGGAGCTTTGACTTCCTTTAAGGCAGCAATCTGAGTAGGATTAGCTTCAATGCCCCTAGCACTCACAATGAAACCTAGAAACTTTCCGGACTCCACTCCAAACGAACATTTCAAAGGATTAAGTTTCATTCCATACTTTCGGAGGATTGCAAACATTTCCGCCAAGTGGTCCATATGGTCTACTGCTTTCTTTGACTTCACCAACATATCATCAACATAAACTTCCATAGTTTTTCCAATCTGCGGTTTGAACATAGCATTGACGAGTCTTTGGTAAGTTGCCCCTGCATTCTTAAGTCCGAAAGGCATGACTCTATAGCAGTAGAGACCAACATCGGTGATGAAGCTCGTATCCTCCTGATCCGGCTCATGCATCATAATCTGGTTGTATCCAGAATAAGCATCCATGAAAGATAACAATTCGTGCCCCGCTGTTCCATCCACCAACCGATCTATCCTGGGTAACGGGAAGCCGTCTTCGGGGTAGGCTTTGTTTAAATCTGAGAAGTCAATGCAAACTCTCCATTTTCCATTAGCTTTCTTAACCAGTACTGGATTTGAAATCCAATTAGGATAAGTAGTCTCCCTGATGAAACCATTCTCCATAAGCCGATCAACCTCTTCTTTCAACGCTACTGACCTTTCAGGACCCCGGGTTCTCCTTTTCTGTTTTACTGGTGTAAACTTCGGATCAATATTCAGAGTATGTACTGCAATTTCTGGGGATATTCCGCACATATCAGCATGAGTCCAAGCGAATACGTCCAGCTTTTCCTTAAAGAATGATATTAAGGAATTTTGAACCGTCACATTAAGTTGTGAACCCACATTCACCACTTTGTTCGGATCTTTCGGGTCAACAGGTACTGGCACCGTTACTTCTACTGGCACCACTCTATTCTCCCCTGCACTAGCTTTTATGGGATCCATTTCTCTTCGTGCCCCGCTATGCTTGCCAGTGCAGGGTCCACCTTGTAATTGCTACAAGGTTGGTTCTTTGATGCGGACTGGGGCTGCCGCATCTTTTCCCATCTCTCCTTTCCTTGCTTCACGCAGCTATATTGGATAACATTCTCGCCCAGCGTTCCAATCCCTTTTAATAAGTCCAACTCCGTTATCCATGGGGAATTTCATAGCGAGGCACCATGGGGCGAGAATTGCTTTAAAAGCCGCAAGAGTTGGTCGGCCTAAATAAGCGTTGTAGGCAGAAAATTCATCAACAATTACAAAAGTCTGTTTCCGAAGCACCTTCTTCTGCCCCTCTCCAAGCTCAACGAACAAGTCGATAGTTCCAATGGGCTGCTTTGGTTCCCTAGTGAATCCAACAATCTTCTGAGATGAGGCCTGAACATCAGCCATTGGGATTTTCATTTGATCGAATGTCTTTTTGAAGAGAATGTTGCAAGAAGCGCCACAATCTACAAGCACTCTTCTCACAATAGCCGGCCCAATGCCTGCAGAGATGACCAAGGGATCCATGGTCGGAGCTTCAGTGCCTATAGAGTCCTTGGCTCTCAAAACAATATCATCATTAAAAGTTTTCTGCTGCTTCGAAGGTGCAGCATCTTCTAGCACAAAAACACTTTCTTCTGTTGGTGCGTATTTCAAGGCACGTGCATATCTTTCCATCTCGCCCCAGCTTCTTCCTGCTGGATGAGGACCTCCTGTAATCACATTAATAACAGGCCTTTCTGATTCATGCACAGTATTCCTCTCACCCGAGCCAGATGGATGAGCAGGAATTTGTTGACCCTTAGTAGACGAAGTTGGGTCATTTCTACTCCTCTTAACATATTGCTGCAACTTGCTCTCTATCAATAGTTCTTCAATTAAATTTCTCAGATGGCGACATTCGTTGGTATCATGACCGGGTTGATTATGAAACGAACAGAATCTCCCACTTTGAGCAGCTTTTTCGTTGACTATCATCTCAGGCGGTCTGGATATTCTACCGCATCTTTGCTAGCAAAGAAGATATTCTCCGGAGTGTCAGTCAAAGGAGTGATATCTGAAGATTTTAAAAAGCGAGGTTTCTTCATATATTTCTGTTTCTTCCCACCATTGTTCTCCCTTTTCTGACTTCCGGATTCCTTTTTGATAGGGGCAGCAGTATTATCCTTAACTTCTGTCAATGCCACTTTAACTGGCGCCCAAAGGCTTTCCAAGCGCATGAATTCATCATCTTTCTTATAGAATTTCTCAAGTGAATTCGGTTCTTTCATCTTCAGCCACTTCCCAAATTCGCTTGATTTGTCAATTGCCCTCATCAGGTATGTCAAGACCATTCGTGGCTCTGCATTGTCCACTTCAGCCAAAGCTATGTTGAAGCGGTTCAAGAAAGAACTGATAGATTCCCCAGGATTCTGTTCCAAGCTCGACAGCGACATAATATCCTTTTCCTTCGAAGCATACAATCTGAATTGCTCTTTAAACTTCCGAGTCAAATCGGTGAACTGGTCTATGGATCGGACCGGAAGTTTTGTGAACCAGAGCAGAGCCACTCCTTCCAAGTATACTGAAAAGTACCGGCATTTGATCTCATCAGACTCTCTAGCACCAGTCATGTGCCAATCATACTTATACAGGAATTGATTGGGGTCGCTTGTTCCCTTATAAGCCGAAATGGTCAGAGGAAGAAACTTTCTTGGGAATTCTGCCTTTAGAATCTTCTCAGTGAACGGAGTTTTGCTCGGAGTGAATCCCATTCCTTCTCATCTTCATCTCTCTACATGCTTTCTTTCATGATTTGTCGCACCATGCCCGAAAGATATTCCTCATCATTTAAAGGATGTGCAGGACAGACTTCGGCCATTTTCTCGGAAGTTTGTCGGGACAAACGTTAGCGGAGAGTTGGCTGTGGTCTCGATCCTCCAGCTTGAGGATGTGTTTCTTTGGCGGGGCTAGCTGCTTTTTGTGGAATATTCCTTTCCTCGGGATCATGAATATCATCTGCAAGGTTTTCTTCATTATTCACCGGTTGACGGTTTGCTCCGAGCAATGCATTTATCCTCTCAAGCATTAAAGCATTCTGAGTTTCCATTTGCTGGTATAATCCAGATACTGCAACATCTAACTCTTCTCGTGTAATTCCGGCACTTGGTGCTACTTGACTTGACGAAGGAGAAGTGGCAGTATTTTCATGGACATTACTAGGTCTTGTATATCCATGCTTTCTTCCAGGAGCCATTATTTCTGATAGACTTTTGGTTTTGATAGAGACTCTTTCAACAAACATTTGCGAAGCAATGACGAAGATAGCCCCGAGTTGGGTTCTCAGTGAAAGCATCAAAAATTTTAACGCTAAAAATTGAAAGCTAACACCCTGGTGGATGTAGAGGTTAAGTGAAAGCACCACCCGTGAACACGAGAATTAGAAACAAGTAAGAAAGTCCAGAGAAAGCAGTAAAAGACAGCAAGTTTGTAGTGGTTCGGCTTTAGATTAAGCCTACGTCCACTTTAATCCTCTTTATTACTGAATCAATTACAACTTTACAACAATCCTCAATTACAATACTGATGAGACAAACAACTAGGAATTCAATGTAGAAGAATTCTTTGAATCCATGTTGATTGTGTTAGATTTCCTTTTGAAGTTAGTTGAGATGCCTTTCGTGTTTGAAGTGTCGAGTGAGTCGAGAATTCAGCAGAGTATCGGTGTTCCAGGAATGAGCCAAAAGATCCCCTGAATGTTGGAGCTAGTACCGTATTTAAAGGAGAGTTCGGCTTTAGGTCGTAGGTCGCGAGCGACCTTAGATAGGTTGTAGGTCGCCCGCGACCTAGGGGATGTGGTTTACGACTTATTAAGATCGTACTAGGTCATCTAAGTGAGTTAGTAGGTAGTAGCGACCTATGGGAGATCGGTCCTGAAGTAGCTTAAGTCATCCACGACCTAATGAAGCTCCTTTTCAACCAGGTGTTGGCTGTCAGCGACTTAGCACTTAAAGCATAAATGTTATATCGGCTTGCTTAGGTCGCAAGCGACCTAATGAGAGAGTATACATGCGGCTTTGTTCTGGAGCTCGCTAGGTCGCTTCCTTTTTTGGCTCGCTAGGTCATTGGATACTTAAGTCGCTAGGTCGTTGGGTACTTAAGTCACTAGGTCATTGGGTTCTTAAGTCGCTAGGTCGTATATTCTTCAGATAGTTAAACTCATTAGCTCGCTGAGTGGCTTAACTCGTTTAGTACTATAGGTCGCTAGCTCGCTGTTGGTCTTGCATTCATGTTAGGTCGCTTGGGTTGTTAGGTCGTGGTCTTCTGTAAGTCGATAAGTCGCGGTACCCCTTAGGTCATTAACCCGCTTCAGCAGTTAGGTCGCTGTTAACTCGTTGATTCACTAGGTCGCTGGACCATCTGTTCCTTTAGGTCGCTGAGCCCTTTCAATCCTCTAGGTCGTTGAGTCGTATCCAAGTTAACTCGTTCATACTCTAGGTCGTTACATCGCTGATTCATGAAAAAGAGGAGTTAACAACGAGTATACTCACACAAATCAAGTTGTACATGAAATAAAACAAATTACAAATATCTTAGCATGAAAAATAAAAATCATTTCACCCCTCCAAAACAAAGCTACAGCCACCAAAGTAAGAAAGGAAATCTCTTTAGTCAATACAAAGTTCATCAACATTTAATGTTTTCATCTCAGCAAACATAAAGGTCAACTCGAAGTGTTTAAATATCATTTCTGTGTTACAAATCTCTGGCCAAAGAAAAATAATAATAATTTCTAATCCTATTTTGTACAGCAATATTTTTTATACCTGTATGGTACAAACAGAATTATTTCCCCTGTAATCCGCTTCTCTATATATCAACCTGTGAAACTTCTTTATATCTATCAATCTACTTCATCTCTGTTTCATTCAATTACAACTGAGAAACATCTGAAGTGAAAGAAAAAAACATAGAAGCAACTCTGATCACCTTTTAATCACTGTGACTAACCAAACATAAATCCAATTAAGTATATCTATATTTGATGATTATCATGCCTGAGCTTGAAGTTGCTTAGTATGTACACATATATACCAAAATTGTCCTCTGTGTATACATATATGTAGATGTGTACGATTGTATAGGCTGAAACCCATATTTTTCTTGCTTCAGAGCATAAGGCTCGATCAAAAAGAATTCAAATATCGAACCACTTGATCTCTATTAGGCCTTGGTTTTAAAAGCAAACATGTTTGTTTAAGTATTAGCTATTATTTAAAATAAGAAAAAGTTTCAAGTAAAATAAAATATATACGTTGTAAAAACAGGATTATACAGAGCCAACTTTAAATCTTGATAATTTCAACTGTCACGAAAAATTGATTCACCTACATGACTTGGTTCGGTATACGAAAAGATGATTTTTGCGATTTGTTTGATGATTTTTAGCATCGTGGTTTGAAAGTAGTTTTGGGATGATCGAAAATTGGTTTTTGACCAATTTCTAGTGATCGGGGGATGATTGATGGTCGGGGCTTCGAGTGGAGGTGAAGGAGCCTATGGCGCTACGGGGAAAAATAGCAGAAGGCGCCCTCGATCATCGAGGCGGCGGCGGCGAGAATTTTCTTTTTGTATACCTAGTTTTGACGAGCGTTTGAATTTCAATTCGTTTGTAACCGATAGGTGATCGAATTGCTTGTGCCTTCGAGTAATGGTGGCTGAGTGGAAGACGAGTTCGTGGCCGAGGGCGCTGGGCTTTTGGTGGCCGGTGGCGAGATCCCGAGGAGGATTTTTGTCGGAGTTTGGTTTAGGTTCTCGAACAAGAAAGGAAACATCGATCTGGAACTTTTGGCTTCGTGATGATCGTTGTAATCAAATGTGATAGTGAATCATGACTTGCCGGAGGTATCGCTGATCGTCGGAGCGCCGTCAAAGGCTTGTGCACATGCACGGTAGTAGTTTGGCGTCAGGTTGAGTGTTCATGTGTGTGTCTTGGAGGCATCCTTGTGCAGGTGGGTTCATGCCTAGGAGTGGAACTTGGGATTTGTGGAGAGCTTTGAGTGTCACAGTTGTATAATAAAAAAGAAAAAAAAAGAGGAAGAAGAAGAACGAACGAGCGGGTATGGAGCGGGGTTGTTCGCGAGATTTGTCTCGAGAAATTCCCGAGTAAATTTGTGTGTCGGCTCGAAGTAATATTCGAGTCTCTCGGGTAGAAATGTTATCCAGGATTTAAGCAAAAACCTGTTCTGTTTGTTTTGAAAATTCAAAATAGAATTTTGAATGACCAAACAAAGTATAAAAGAAGTTTTGAATCAAAGTTAAAAAGAAATCCAAGTCCAGTTGAAACTTAGTTGAAAATAAATAAAGTTTAATAACTTGGAAGTATTTAAGTAATATTGTGGATTTGAAAAGGAAATTGAATTTAAAATTAGAATTTGATTTGTAAAGGAAAGATTTAAGCAAAGTTAAAGCAAGTTTTGAACTGAACTTATAAATTTAAGTTCAAATATGAATTTAGGTTTGGTTTGAAACTTAGTTTGGAAACAAAGTTTAAAAAATTCAAATTTGTTTAGTAACTTAAAGGTGTTAAATACTTAAGTGTATTTTAAAAAGGATTATAGTTTTAAATGGAATTTGTAATGTAAAGTAAGAATTTTTACAAGTTGAATCAAAATGTGAAACCTGGGTTTAAATCTAATTCTCAAAATCAAGATTTTGAAAAGAAATGAAGCTTATAAATTTGAACGTTCAAATCAGTTTAAAAATTAAAGTATACTTTGAATTCTTTTATAACAAAGGTGTTACCTTCACATGGAAAAAAAGGGAAAAAAACTAAAGATTAGTTTTAACTTTTTTTACAAATCAATTGGTATTCGTTTTAAATCTTGAAATTTGAAAGGGATTTAAAAATGAATTGAATATGAATGGTCAACATATTTATAGGTGATAATAAATTCACTAATAAGAATGAGATTTGTCTTAAGTTAACAAAGATATAATGATGATTATAATTCATTAATTATTAAGTTAATTAAAATGAATAATTTATTTATTTAATTAATTAATGATTTGGGTTAACTAAATATCTAATTAAAGGTTTAAATCATTAATTAAGGTTTAAAGATTTATTAATTAAGGGATAATTTATTTGTAAACCAAGGATTATTAATTAGATATTAATTAATAATTAAAGTTGATTTAGTCAAGTGATTAAGCAAAAAAAATTAATTGAAGGACAATGTGATAAATTAACCATTGTAATTAATTTAGAAATAATCATTAATTAAGGAGTAATTAATTAGTCATTGTAATTAATTAAGGATTAATTATTAATTAAGAGTTAATTAATGATTAATTAAAGGATAATTTATTAAATGTTTTGTAATTAATTGATTGTTAATTTACCATAACTAGCAAATTATTCATAGAAATTAATATGATTTGAACCCATCAGATAATTAAATTGACCCTATTTATGGTTGTTTGAATTATATAAGATGTTATATTGTTTGATATCCCAGATATGTAATGCTTTATAATATATCCTGATTTGTGTCGTGATCTATAATTTATTTATCTGGGATGAATGTAATTAATTATCTGTGATATATATATCCGTGTATGAGAGATAAGCTTTATAGCTTATACCGCTTATCAACAATAATTCTCTGTTTTGATCTATGATGATGATGTTGTTGCACTATTGTGTGTAAAACCCCTGGACTACACTGTACACACAAATGTGGATTTCACGAGGAAATCGGTTAAGTCACAGATTTTTAATAATTTTAATAAATGGAATTCTGGAATCCAAAAAAAAGTTTTGGAATTGGAATTGAGAACTTTTGAAATGAGTTTCCAAAAATAAAAGTTATTTTTAAATAACTTAATAAACTTGAAATTCAAATCACTTGATTTAAAATTGAATTCAATTTTTGAAATTGAATTCAATAACTTGGAAATTTTAGTTTAAAACAATATACAAGTCATAATGGATGTTATATGGGCCTTTAACCATTTAAAAAGTATGATTTTGGAAATTTGAATTGAAATCCAAGTTTTATACTTGAATAACTTTAGCTTATGAAAATTGTTAACGTAAAAATCAGACGCTAACACCCCGGTGTAGATTGAAGTTGAGCGAAAGCACCACCCGTGAACATGGGAACTAAAAAACAAGTAGAGAAATCACAGAGAAAGCAGAAAAAACAACAGTTTTTATAGTGGTTCGGCTTAGGGTAAGCATACGTCCACTTTAATTCTCTTTATTACCGAATCGATTACAACTTTATAACAATCTTCAATTACAATTCTGATGAGACAAACAACTAGAACTTTGATGCAGAAGAATTCTTTGAATCCATGTAGATTGCGTTAGATTTTCTTCCGAAGTTAGTTGAAATGCCTTTCGTACTTGAAGTGTCGAGTAAGTCGAGAATTCAGCAGAGTATCGGCGCTTAAAGTGATTGGCCAAAAGTCCCTTTCATGCTTGACGTAGGTTGGTATTTATAGGAAAATCTCCCTCCTTATTTCGTAAGCCATGACCGGTTTAAGGTGGGTTGTGGCCGGTCTAAGGTAAGTCGTGGCCGATTCATCTGGCCCCTCCATGGCTTCACAAGAGTTCATTTGTACAAGTCCTAAGTCGCCTCCGAGTTAACACCCCCTCTTCTCAGTAATATGGCATCGGGCTTATATTCAATGTCTTTAGGTCGCGGATGAGTTAACTTGGTGAGTCGCAAGTCACGGCCCAACTGGTAAGACCTGGACCGTGTATGATTTAATAGGCCATTGTGCCAAGTAGCTGCATTGAACTTACCTTCCTTTGCTTAGGTCGTGACGGACTTAACATTGGTCATAGGTCGGCTGCGACTTAGGTCGGTAGCTATCTTGGGTCGGCATTCTGTTAAGCATTAGGTCGGCAACCATGTTGAAGCATTAGGTCGACATCTCTCTTAGCCTGTTAGGTCGGTATCCTTTTTGAAGTGTTAGGTCGGCATACCCCTTAGGTCTTAGGTCGGCACCCCTGTTAAGCCTTAGGTCGGTAACTTTGTCAAAGCATTGAGTCGGCACCTTTCTTAAGTCGGTATCCCTTTGGTCCTTAGGTCGGCATCCTTTTAAGGCTTAGGTCGGCTATCTTTAGGTCGCCAGAAAAGAGGAAATAACACTTGCCCCTCGAAGTGCGCGCCTAGGTCGTAGGTCGTGTACTTCGACCAAACTTTGTTAAGTCGCGGGCGACCTAAGAGATGGCTTAATCTGCACATTTACTTGCTTCTGCCCTATATAAGCGTTAGCTCATTTTCTTCCTCCTCATCGACTGCTCCCACATCCTTTTCTGCCATTAACAATTTTCCTGAGCTCCAAAAGGCGATTTCACTCCAATCAATTACCGAAAATCTTTGTTTCTCATTGCGTAAGTGATTTCGTTTTCTTCTCCTGGCCCTAACTCACTTTTCCACGCAATGCGTCGTCGTGAACTTTCCATAGTTGGCGAACTCTGGTTGTCTGAATTTAGGTTTAAGCGTTTGATTGGTGGGCTTCGATGCTTCAAGCTAATTGATTTTTGAATTGTGTTAGAGTGACAGGCATTGAATTTGCGGTGATTTAGTTTTTGGATGATTCGTCATCGGGTGAAAATTAGGGCTTGTGCTGGTGGAGAGGCTAATGGGTTAGCGGGCTAAGAAGGTGAAGGGTTTCCGATTAGATGGAGGGTTTGTCGATGAAGTGGAATGCCGACTTGGACACAACTCGGTAGTTTTGGGCGACCTATAACCCTTCACGACTTAGCTAGATACGGCATAAGCTATGAGTCGCGGCCGAGCTAAGATCTATCTCTTCAATATGCTTTGCGGCCTATAGGACCAATGATTTAAGGGGCCAACCACTTAACCGAGTCAACCACTTAACCCTCAGGAGATGTTTTAAGCCATGCACGACTTAATTTCTAGGTCATAGACGACTCAACCTTTAGATCGCGGACTTGAACAATATTCTACTTGCCGAATTGTTTCCTCTAGCCTAAGCCAATTGCATCCCAACCTGCTAGGTCGTGAACGGCTCATGACTTTGAGAGCTTTTGGATTGTGACTCAATGGCCTGAGCAGAATTTGAAAATTTAGAGATGTTGATAGAACTTGATTGTACTTCCAATTTGAATTGCTAGGATAAACTGCTTGAACTCTGTTGCATTACACCAGTTTTATTACCATCGACCTGTTAAACACAACACTTTGCAGAAAAATGGGACAAATATACTTGTCACTGGTCGCCCACATCAAATGACAGATTAGTCGACATAAAACATAGTCAACTTAAATATACTGTATGAGATGTTGTGAACCAATCAACTAAAGTGAAGTATTAATGCAAAGCATCGCTAACTTAAACTGATTTGTTTGCATCAACATTACACTTGCATGTTAAGACAATGAACCCTGGACTTTATAACTGACAAATATTTTTCTAGTTTTTATCCCAGTTGCATTTGCTTATTGTTTGATTGATTTTACACAACACTCCACACACTTTAGGAAACATGCACCTTCATGTTTGAATATCCAGTTGTTTGTGTAGAATGACTTCCCATCAAGAAGAAGAAGAGGTAGCTCAAGCTGAAGAGACCTTTCCGATAGCTATTCCCGTAGAGAACCCTCCAGAGAGCACTTCGACTATCTTAACTCCGAGAGCGTTTATTCAGCTACGCACTCAGTTTGGCTTTGTTGAAAATGATGTTCTACTACCCTGACCAAATGATACTGCCGATAGTCCTCCTCATGGTTTTGTTGCAGTCAATCGTCAAATGTGCTTAAGCGGGGCGATCCCTCCTTTCAACGACTTCCTTCGAACCCTTCTCCTTCGGTTGACAATCTCTCCATTCCAACTTCATCCTAATGGCTACGCCATTTTGATGGGGTTGTGTGTTTTGTTTTGGAGAACTCTTGATCGCTTTCCGAGTTTTGAAGAAATTCGCTACTTATGCTCGTTTGCAAAGAGTAAAGACCACCCTTCCCTCATTATTGTGAGAAGTGCTAGAAATCGCATACTTATTTCCGATCTTACAGAAAGCGTCAATGGATTTTTGAACCAGTTTTTCTTTGCCCGCTGCCCCCCAGAGTTTTATGCCATCTGGAGAGTAGGAAGTAAGATTACCTGTTTCTATTTTCTCCATTTCCAAACTTTTTCGAGATCCGAATTATCAATTGCTAATCTCATTCTTTGCTCTTTTCAGCACTTCATCTCCCTTCTAGAGACCCAATCCATAAGCAAGTTTTTGAAAGACTGAGTGTCGTGGCCGCGGAAGAGAGAAGTGTAAAATTTTTGTTGAGGGATGAATTTTTACATCAGTATGGGCTTTTACACATCTCTCGCTCTACACATCCTCATGAGATTCCAGACTCCCTGGCTAGAGCATCAGATGCCCCGGTTTCCTCTGACACACCCGTACCAAAAGATCACGCTTCTGAAGCTTCTCTAGGAAAATGCTCTACTACTGTCGATGTTGCGGGGTCATCTGGAAAATTCACACTTGCCCCAGTTATTGAGGAAGAAGAGCCTCAGGGATCTCCCCAACGTTCGCTGAAGTCCGGCGAAGAAGCCAAGAAAACAAGCCCTGTTAGGCAGAGCGGGGACAACACTTTCGAAGGGTTGAGCGATCTCTTCGTCACCTCACAACAGCTTTTTAAAGACGACACCGCGACTACTAGAGTTTCTTCTTCAGTAGTGGAAGCAACTTCTTCTTTACAACAAGCTCCGTCGACCCACGAGTTGACGTTGATTACTACCCCCGTGATTACTCTGCCATCGAAGAGTGGTTCGTAGCTTGATGCGCGTAGTTTGCACATCACACACACTTAGAATCCTTCGGCAATTTTATACTCCTAACTCTTTGTACTTTGAAGATTCTAAAGTTATGCTTCTTTTCTCTGAAGACTTTTAAGACTTGTCTCTCTTTTTTATTTCAGATTCTCCGATGGGACACAGCGGCTCTTACTATGATGACTTCCAGCACTACGGGAGGCGTAGCCAATATGATTATAGGCGCTACCTTCCCGTTCACAGAGAAACCGATGAAGAGAGAGCCGCCCGAAAGGCTCAGGAGAGGAGGGCTCAAGAAGAGCGTTATGAGAGAAAAGAAAGGGAGGAGCGCCACGACTCTTCCCAGAGAGGTGACGATTCTTACAAGAGGAAATCGCATGACGATCGGGGAAAAAGCCACATAGTTGAGGACCCAAGCAAGCGTGCCCGGCACGGTGAAAAGCATGCTTCTACAACTCCTGAAAAGGTCACTGCCCCCGTCTCACTTGACATTCCTTCTGGCTCTCCTGCTCTCGGGAAGACAGACATTCAAACAATAATCAGCAGCCCTAAGTTCCAAGTTGGATCAGGTCCGTCTGCTCTGCAAAGTCGGTTCCTGCACTGGTGCCTGAAGGGAGTGTGGTTCGATCTTGACTTGGTCCCTATCGACAAGCCTGCCATGCTGCGAAATCTCGATGCCGTCAGGCTTGATATTGAAAGGATGTCGAACTGGAAAAAGCTTGTTGATGAGCTTCAAAGGGTCAACCGTGCGAATATAGAGGTCATGCTTTCTATGGAGAATGATAAGGCCGAATCGCAGAAGGTTCTTGAGCAGCATGATGCCGAAATGATGAGCATTACTACTTACAATGAAGAGCTTGAAGAAAAAGTTGAGGAACTTAAACAAGAGCTTGCTACTTCTTCTGCCACATATACTAAAAAAGAAGAAGTATTTCAAAAGCAAGTTCGCGATGCTCACGCCGATCAGCGACATGTCGAGGCACAACTTGAAGTTGAGCAGAAAACTACGGGAAGGTATCATGCTGAGGCTACAGAGTTACGGGAGAAAGTCAACTCTCAGGAGGCGGAAATTCAAATGCTAAAGCTTCAACTTTCCAAAGCTGAAAGAGAGCGTGATGAGGCCGTTGCCTATAAAATTGCAGCTGAAGAATCCCATGAGGCAACGAAGACCAACATCAGCTCGACGCTATTTGACTTCTACCTGCACAGCGTCTTGGGGCGCGGTAGTCTCGCCTTTCTAGGCCCCAAGTATGAAATTACTCTGGCTGAAGTGTGGGAGGCCGCACTTGACATGCTTAAAGGCGCTGTCTATGCTGAATGAGCTCTTGAGGAGCATTATTTAGATGATGACACTCGCGCTGCTCTCGCCAAGGGAAAAGAACAACTTGCAAAACTAAGAGCCGAGATGGCCGAAGGGGAACGTTTAGGAAAAACTACTTCAACTATTCCAGTCCAGCCTTCTCCTTCTACCGAAATTAACATCGTCGGCTCCAGTTCTCATTCTCCATCCCTGGTCAAAGTTACAACTAAAATTACAAGTACACAGGGTGGAGATGAAGGCGAAGAGAGCGCCGAAGCACAGGCTTATGAGGTTGATATCAGGAAGCCGACTCCTCCAGGTAACTCTACTGTTAATTTTGCCCAAATAGACTGCTCATTTGCTTCTTATGAGTTCGATGAGCTTCTCGACTATTTCCTGAACCTCAGTGAGCCTTTATCTCCTCTCTTTACTGACTTTAACTTCTTTTCTTCTGTAGAGAAAGCATCGAGCAGTGTTCAAACTTCCCCTCCTCCAACTATTCCTCCTTCGGTTCTTCAGGTCACTCCTCCGTCCGCCTCTCAACCCGGGTCGCAAGAGGAGCAAATAGAAGCTCTTCATGGCTTAGATGATCCTATTGCTTCTCAAGAACATGGGGGAGAAGAGCTTGGAGAAGGCAATGGGTCTCCGGAGCGAACCACTTCTGATAACATTAAATTATCTACTCTTGTTACTCCGGGAAGTGAGTCTTCTTCAAGGAGAATGAGGAAGCGTGCCACTTCCAAGAAGAGAAGGAAAGGCATTCTTGTTTCTGAAGAGGAAACGAAAGTTGATCCGGCAGTAACCCTTTCTCCTTCATCCCCGACTCTACCAAGCCGTCCTGAAAAGATGCCTATTAGGTCAGGTGAAGGCTCTAAGGGTAGTGGCAAGAAGAAGTAAGGGGTCCTGCTTCGATTTATCTTTACTTTTTTCTTTTTGCATGTACTGGCCGGAGATTGTGCGGGTACCGGCCTCCGCTTTTCTTTTTCTTTTTTATTTTGAAACTTGTACCTGTACAAAATTTTGACAGTATTGAATAAAATGATTCTTTTTATTCGTACAAACTTCTGTCTGTATTCGAGAATGCATTTACTATTCATTTTTGTACAAGCTTTTTTATATGATATTGCAGTGAGCTTATGGTATGTTGTTTGAGCGTAATTTTTACCAATGTAATTATACCACGTTGCCCCTATACCATAAGTTCATTGCAATATTTTATACTTTGAGGGGACTTGTACTCTTATTTTCTGGAGAATAATTATTCCATACTTGGAGGAATATTATTTCGTTAAAAATAGAGTACAATTCCCTCCATATGAGTTTTTACGTTTCATCCTTCGAAGATATCACTTTTTTCTTTTGTGCCTTCACACATTTTAACCAAGTGAATTCCTCTATGTGGTAAAGCGGGCCTCTGAAGGACAGTTTAACTTCTTTTTGAGGAAGAACATTTCCAAGAATAGAAGAACAAATCTTCCTTTGAAAGCTAAAGTGTGCCTTTGAAGAGGGCTTCCTTCTTTTTTTATATTGCGCCTCGGTGGAGGGCTTTGATCTTTGCTTTGCATTTCTGACGAAATGCTTCTTTGGAAAGTTGTACCTCTGAGGAGGGCTGTTTCACGTTTCAACACTTGGAAGTTTTATTTCAATCTCGATGAAACGTGTGCCTCCGAAGAGTTATGCCTCCGAGGAGGGCTTTCTACGTTTCAACACTTGGAAGTTTTATTTCAATCTCGGTGAAACGTGTGCCTCCGAAGAGGTCTTTCTACTCGATTGTGCCTCTGGGAGGAGGTCTTTTTATTTCTGCCTCTGGGAAGAGGTCTTTTTTGTTTCTGCCTCTGGAAAGAGGTCTTTTTTGTTTGGTTGTGCCTATGGGAAGAGGTCTTTTTGTTACTGCCCCTTGGGAGAGGCTTTTATTTTTCCCTATTCGCTGGGAAGCGGGCCTCCGAGGAGGGCTTTTCACATTTCATCTCACGGGAGTGTATCGACCGATCACGGTGAAATGTGTGCCTCTGAGTAGGGTTACTGCCTGGAAGTTTGGAGTTTCTTTCTCTCGGTTGGACGGATTCACGGGAGTGTATCGACCGATCATTCCGCAACTTTGTATCAAGAAAGATCTCTCTTTTTCTGGTTTGGCCCGCTCGAGGTCTTTTAGCATTTCAACTGTGGTGAAATGGGCCTCCGAAGAGGGCTTTTCACGTTTCAACACTTGGAAGTTTTATTTCAATCTCGGTGAAATGTGTGCCTCTGAGTAGGGCTTTTGCCTGGAAGTTTGGAGTTTCTTTCTCTCGGTTGGACGGATTCACGGGAGTGTATCGACCGATCATTCCGCAACTTTGTATCGAGAAAGATCTCTCTTTTTATGGCTAGGCCCGCTCGAGGTCTTTATCCTCCGAAGAGTTGTGCCTCCGAAGAGGGCTTGTGCCTCCGAAGAGGTCTTTTGCTATTTGATGCTTGCTCGCCCTTGTCTCTTTGTCATCTATTCATGTTGGCGATCCCCGTTGTCTTTTGCAAGTGTCATCCCGTTTTAGTTGCCAATAATTTTCCTTATCCAAAGGAATATACTTCATAGTTAAGCGAATTGGTGGTGGTAGACACAGGCTATTTAACTGGTTGTTTGTTTGTTCAAACATTTGCAGTTAGTTAGAAATGGTCCACTTCCATCCACATTGCTAACTTTTATTCGAAGCACTTCTTTTGTAGGATTTGAGTGTGGAAATTTTGAATGGCTTAGTGTTTGCTTGATGAGTGATGTCGGAGATCGCTTGGTCTTGTGATGGGTAAGCTTTGCTTTTATGTCCTGCATTAATAAATCGACATTTCAGTGACACACTTAACGTATTTTACATGTCGAAATAAAACAAGGCAGTTTATAATAGTAGAGAACACAAGATTTATAGTGGTTCGGCCAAAAGTTGGGCCTACATCCACTTTATAGCTTTTCATTATTCACTTGCTTTCAATACAAGAATCATATATTCATAATTCTTTTACAACATTTCAGCAAAGCTTTCAAGTAAAATAGGGATGCAAATGATTGCTGTTCCAAGCTCTTGGGATTGATTCTCCTTCGACAGTTGTGATTTTGAATGTGCCATCAAGGAGTTTCGCGCCTATAACATATGGCCCTTCCCAGTTTGGCCCAAACACACCTATGGCTATCATAATTCTCTTCAGGACTAAGTCCCCAACTTCAAAGCTGCGCTGACGAACTTTGGAATTGAAGTGCCTGGCTATTTTTTGCTAGTGAGCTGCAATTCTAAGTCTAGCCTCTTCTCTTCTTTCATCGAGGAGGTCAAGTGCTTCCAATTGCAATTTCTCATTCTCATTTTGATCAAAATGGATCCTTCTGTGTGAGGGGACTTCAGTTTCCACTGGAATCATCACTTCTGATCCGTATGCCAATGAAAATGGAGTATGCCCAGTCGCAGTTTTGTGGGTGGTTCTGTATGCCCATAGTGCAAGTGGTAACTTATCGACCCAACCACCTTTTTCTTTTTCCAGCTGCTTTTTCATGGTTGATTTGATGATTTTGTTTACTGCTTCCACTTGCCCGTTTGCCTGCGGATGAGCCACTACTGAGAAGCTTTTTCGGATCTTGAACTATTTGCAGAAATCTTGGAACTCGTCACTTTCAAACTGAGTACCATTGTCTGTGATTATCTTCTGAGGCACACCATACCTGCAAATGATATTTTTAGTCACAAAACTTATCATTTTCTTAGAGTTAATAGTAGCCAATGGTTCGGGTTCAGCCCATTTAGTGAAGTAATCCACAACAACGATGGCATATTTAATCCCCGATTTGGCAGTTGGTAAAGGCCCAATGAGATCTATTCCCCAGATAGCAAACGGCCATGGACTGGCCATTTGTGTTAGCTCAGTGGAAGGTGCTCTAGGAATTTTAGCGAATCTCTGAAATTTATCACACTTTTGGGAATAGTCAGCAGCATCCTAATTAATTTTCGGCCAAAAGTATCCATAACGAAGGATTTTCTTTGCTAAAGTTTGACCACCTGTATGATCCCCACATTCCCCTCCGTGTACTTCAGTTAGAATTGTCTTAGCTTCTTCCTTTGTCACACATCGGAGTAATGGCATTGAAAATCCTCGTCTGTACAAACGACCATCCTGAACTATATATCTGGAGGCTTTCCTCATCAGCTTCTCTCGTTCTTTTGAACTTTCTGGCAAAGAACCATTGAGTAGATATTCAAGTATCGGAGTCATCCATGATTCTTGTTCTTGGGATACATTCATAATCCAATCAACATCCATTTCATCTGTGCTTGGAGCTGACAAGATTTCGACTGGAACTGATCCCAATAGTTGAGCTTCACCAGTACTCGAATACTTTGCGAGAGAATCCGCCTTCATGTTCTCTTCACGGGGTGTATGGTTTATTGAATAACGGTCAAAATCTTAAAGGAGCTCCCAGGCTTTTGATAAATAGACGGGTAGATTCCCTCCTTTAGCTTGAAATTCCTTCCCAACTTGCCAAACAATAAGTTGAGAATCACTAAAGATCTGTAATGCCTTGATGTTTAGTTCTTTAGCGATCCTTAAGCCAACGATGAGAGCTTCGTATTCAGCTTCATTGTTTGTCGAAGGGAATTCTAGTCTCAGCGCATAACATAGCGATCGCCCTTCTGGGGTTTCAAGGACAACCCCTGCTCCAGAACAGTAATCATTCCTCGCACCATCGACATACAATTTCCATTGGATTGGGATGCTATCAGTGACTTCTTCCTCATTATCACCCTTATCTATACATTCTACGATGAAATCAGCCAAAGCTTGTCCTTTGATTGCTTTTCAGGGATGGTAAGTGATGTCATATTGGCTGAGTTCAATATTCCATTTCAAAAGACGGCCCGAAGTCTCAGGACGTAATAGGACTTGCTTTAGAGGTTGATCTGTGAGGACTTTGATAGGATGAGCTTGGAAATATGGCCTCAATTTTCTTGATGCGATCAAAAAACAATAGGCGAGCTTTTCCAATCTTGAATAGTTCATCTCTGCCCCAGTGAATCTTTTGCTAATATAATAGACTGGGCATTGAATCCTTGCATCTTCCCGTACCAACACTTCACTAAGAGCATAAGACGAAATTGCCAAATATATGAAGAGATCTTCGCCACTATCAGGCTTCGAAAGTATCGGAGGCACTTCCATATGACGAACCAACTCATCAAAGGCTTTCTGACATTCAGGAGTCCACTCAAAGTTTTTCCTTCCTTTCTTCAGAGCATCAAAGAATGGAATGCATTTGTCAGTAGCTTTGGAAATGAACCGACTCAAAGCAACAACCTTTCCATTGAGACTTTGCAATTCCTTCTTCATTCTAGGATCCTTGACCTCTCTCAGGGTAGTGATTTGAGCTGGATTGGCTTCAATGCCCCTAGCGCTCACAATGAAATCCAAAAACTTTCCGGACTCCACTCCAAATGAACATTTCAGGGGATTAAGCTTCATTCTGTACTTGCGGAGTACTGCAAACATCTCTGCCAAGTGATCCATATGGTCCACTGCTTTCGTAGACTTTACTAGCATATCATCAACGTAAACTTCCATTGTCTTGCCAATCTGTGGTTTAAACATGGCATTAACAAGCCTTTGGTAAGTTGCCCCTGCATTCTTGAGTACGAAAGGCATGACCTTGTAGCAGTAGAGTCCAACATCTGTGATGAAACTAGTATCCTCTTGATCTGGCTCATGCATCATAATCTGGTTATATCCGGAGTATGCATCCATAAAAGATAACAATTCGTGTCCTACCGTCCCATCCACCAACTGATCGATCCTGGGCAGCGGGAAACGGTCTTTGGGGCAGGCTTTGTTCAGATCTGAAAAATCAATGCATACTCTCCACTTTCCATTAGCCTTTTTCACCAGCACTGGATTTGATACCCAATTTGGATAAGTAGATTCTCTGATGAAACCGTTCTCCATGAGCCGATCCACTTCTTCTTTTAACGCTGCCGTTCCCTCAGGAACCTGAGTCCTTCTTTTCTGTTTCACAAGTGTAAACTTTGGATCAATGTTCAGAGTATGTACTGCAATCTTTAGGGATATTCCGCACATGTCAGCATGAGTCCAAGCGAATACATCCAAATTAGCCTTCAAAAATGAAATCAGAACATTCTGAACTGTTGTGTTGAGCTGCGAACCCACATTAAGTACTTTGTTTGGGTCCTTTGGGTCAACGGGCATCGGCAATGTTACCTCTACCGGTACTACCCTATTCTCTCCTGCACTGGGTTCCCTTGGATCCATCTCTCTTCGAGCGCGACTACATTCGCCAGTGCATGGTTCACCCTGTAATTGCTACAAGGTTGGTTCCTTGGTGCGGACTGGAGCCGCCGCACCTTTTCCCATTTCTCTTTTCCTTGATTATCACAACTCTGCAAAGTAACATTCTCGCCCCGCATCTTGGTCTCCCTTAATCAAACCAACTCCGTTATCTGTGGGGAATTTTAGAGTCGGACACCATGGGGCAAGAACAGCTTTAAACGCAGCAAGAGTTGGTCGGCCTAAAAAGGCATTGTAGGCAGAGAATTCTTCAACAATTATAAACGTTTTCTTTCGAGCCACCTTCCTCGGTCCCTTTCCAAGTTCTACAAACAAATATATGGTCCCAATCGGCTGTTTGGGTTCTCCAGCAAATCTAGCAATCTTAACTGATGAAGCTTGAACGTCGGCTATTGGAATTTTCATTTGATTGAAGGTCTTCTTGAAGAGTATGTTACATGAAGCTCCACAATCAACTAGAATTCTTCCCACAATTGCCGGCCCAATACCAGCGGATATGACCAAAGGATCTATGGTCGCAGCCTCGATACCCAAAGAATCCCTGGCACTGAACACAATATCATCTGTGGAAGTCTTTTGTTGTTTTAAAGGCGCATCATTCTCTAAAACAAAAACATTTTCTTCAGCTGGTACATGCCTCAAGGCCCGTGCATACCTTTCCATCTCGTCCCAGCTTTTGCCTGCTGGGTGAGGTCCTCCAGTTATTATATTGATAACAGGTCTTTCCGATTCATGCTCTACGGGCTTCTCACTTGGGGCAGGACAGTGAGCGGGAACTTGTTTTCCTTGAGTTGATGAAGCTGGGGCATTTCTGTTCCTTTTCACATACTGCTGGAGCTTGTTCTCTTTCAGGAGTTGTTCAATTACCTCTTTCAAATGACGGCATTCGTTGGTGTCATGGCCGGGCTGGTTGTGGAACCGACAGAACCTTCCACTTTTTTCCATCTTAATCGCAACTCTCATTTTAGGTGGTGCCGGATAATTGACATCATCTTTGGTCGCAAAGAAGATGTTTTCGGGGGTATCGGTCAAGGGAGTGAAATTGAAAGAACGGCCTCTCTTAGCGTCTCCTTGTTTTTTCCCACCATCGTTTCCCCTTTTCTGAGTGTTAGGTTCTTTCTTATTCCAAGCAGCGCCATTGTTCCCGGCTTCCGCTGATACCACCTTAGCCGGTGTTTGGAGGCTCTCCAAGCACATGAATTCGTCCGCTTTCTTGTAGAATTTGTCGAGTGAGTTTGGTTCTTTCATTTTCAACCATTTTCCAAATTCGCTCGACTTGTCAATCGCCCTCATCAAGTATGTTAGGACCATGCGTGGCTCAGCATTATCTACCTCGGCCAATGCTATGTTAAAACAATTCAAAAATGACCTGATGGATTCTGCCGGATTTTGCTCTAGACTTGATAGCGACATTATATCCTTTGCTTTAGAAGCATACAATCAAAATTGCTCCTTGAATTTCCTGGTCAAATCGTAAAATTGATCGACGGACCTGACCGGCAGCTTTGTAAACCACAATAAAGCTACACCTTCTAGATAAACCGGGAAGTATCGACATTTAATCTCATCAGACGCCCTGGCACCAGTCATATGCCAGTCATACTTATACAGAAACTCGTTTGGATCACTCGTCCCCTTGTAGGCCGGAATAGTAGGGGGAACGAATTTCCTTGGGAACTCCGCCTTCAAGATTTTTTTCAGTAAATGGAGTTTTGCTTGGAGCAAATCCCCACTCTTTCTCGTCTTCATCTCTTCGCATACTTTCTTTCATGATTTGACGAACCATACCCGAAAAATACTCTTCATCATTTAGAGGCCCTGGAGGGCACACATCAGCCACTCTCTCTGAATTCTGCCTTGAGAATCGTTCACGACGGGTCGGCTGCGGCCCTGATCCTCCAGCTTGAGGAGGAGTCCTTTCTACAGGGTCTACGGCTCTTTGAGAAATGTTCCCTTCAACATCTTGAACTCCCGCAGTAGGGTTCCTATCATTATTAACCGGTTGATGATTTGCCCCTAGTAGATCATTCAACTCACTCAAGATCAGGGCATTCTAGGCATTCTGGGCTTCCAACTGCGCATTCTGAGCATTAAATTGCTGATTCAATCCCAAAACTACGGCGTCCAATTCTGCTCGGGTAACTCCAACAGTTGGAGCTGCTTGACTTGAAGGAGGAGAGGTAGCGGTATTCTCTTGAACATTGTCGGATCTTACAGAACTTCGTTTTCTCCCAGCAGCCATTATTTCAAATAAACTTCTGGTTTTAAAAGAAATCCTTTCAACAATCCTTTGCGGAGCAATAGTGGAAATTTCCTGAGTTGGGTTCTCAGTGAAAGCACCAAAAATGTTAACGTAAAAATCAGACGCTAGCACCCCGGTTTAGATTGAAGTTGAGCGAAAGCACCACCCGTGAACACGGGAACTAAAAAACAAGTAGAGAAATCACAGAGAAAGCAGAAAAAACAACAGTTTTTATAGTGGTTCGGCTTAGGGTAAGCCTACGTCCACTTTAATTCTCTTTATTACCGAATCGATTACAACTTTACAACAATCTTCAATTACAATTCTGATGAGACAAACAACTAGAACTTTGATGCAGAAGAATTCTTTGAATCCATGTAGATTGCGTTAGATTTTCTTCCGAAGTTAGTTGAAATGCCTTTCGTACTTGAAGTGTCGAGTGAGTCGAGAATTCAGCAGAGTATCGGCGCTTAAAGTGATTGTCCAAAAGTCCCTTTCATGCTTGAGGTAGGTTGGTATTTATAGGAAAATCTCCCTCCTTAGGTCGTAAGCCATGACCGGTTTAAGGTGGGTTGTGGCCGATCTAAGGTAAGTCGTGGCCGATTCATCTGGCCCCTCCATGGCTTCACAAGAGTTCATTTGTACAAGTCCTAAGTCGCCTCCGAGTTAACACCCCCTCTTCTCAGTAATATGGCATCGGGCTTATATTCAGTGTCTTAGGTCGCGGACGAGGTAACTTGGTGAGTCGCAAGTCACGGCCCAACTGGTAAGACCTGGACCGTGTACGAGTTAAGAGACCACTGTGCCAAGTAGCTGCATTGAACTTACCTTCCTTTGCTTAGGTCGTGACCGACTTAACATTGGTCACAGGTCGACTGCGACTTAGGTCGGTAGCTATCTTGGGTCGGCATTCTGTTAAGCATTAGGTCGGCAACCATGTTGAAGCATTAGGTCGACATCTCTCTTAGCCTGTTAGGTCGGTATCCTTTTTGAAGTGTTAGGTCGACATACCCCTTAGGTCTTAGGTCGGCACCCCTGTTAAGCCTTAGGTCGGTAACTTTGTCAAAGCATTGAGTCGGCACCTCTCTTAAGTCGGTATCCCTTTGGTCCTTAGGTCGGCATCCTTTTAAGGTTTAGGTCGGCTATCTTTAGGTCGCCAGAAAAGAGGAAATAACAAAAATGGTAATTAGTTTTTCCCAAACCGAAAACTAGTTGTTTTCAATAATAATAGCTTTCATAAAAAAAGAGAAAGGATTTCCAATTTGTATCAAAAGATTTCAAGTTTGAAATAAAATTGTAAATAGTTTGGAGAACTATAAATTAACCTTTGTTTCAATAATAATAGTTTTGAAATCGAAGGAAGTTTTCAAAAAGTGTATCTTTTATTTTTAAAGATTTGAAATAGGGGTTGTTTGAAAGTTATAAATGGAGTTTTTGGCTTAATAATTGGATAAGTTAATCCAATTCAAAATGGAATTGTCTTGTAAAGTGGTGAATGAATCTTTGTGAAATTGGTGAACTCTGGGAACTGAATCTTTTTATTATAAAGATTTGAAAATGGTAATTTGTTTTAACCATTCGAATGAAAGGTTTTGGGCTTTAAGCTGTGATTTAACTGAGACCCCAGTATCCATATTATTTTTAATATTGCGCTCGTTATGCGGTTTAGTCGGGGGAGGACCTTTGTGTCATATAACCCATTCCGAATAATGATATGTCGTTATGGATAGCATTTAAAGACCGGTGGTGAAGACCGAGTATTTTCGAGAATGAAAGGATAACCCGTCGATTGTCGCTGCACTGAGTCGCGCCGGTATAGAGATTACCTAAGTGATGGGAAGTCCAATCGGGATTGTGAATACCCGGATTGTAAGGGCTTCTTTGGAAGTGCTTTCGGTTCTGTTCGAATCCGTAACAGACTTGTACAGATTGTATGCCTGACATTACATTTTGAGATATAAAGCAGATTTCTTTCAAATACATTTCTGTTGGTGGCAGAGAATTTATTCTCTTAGCTTAACCCCCTTCTCTGAGACATACGAGCTCAGAGGTTATGTAGTTGAAGGTTATCAGTAATATATTCCCAACTTGGTAATGTGGCATGCTGAGTGCTGCTGATCATTTGTTGATCAAAACGTGGATTTTGTGAAAAGCGTAGCTTTGTGGACGAGACTTCGTCGAACCTCATAACACGGTAATGGTCAAAACAGGAAGAATGCAGCAAGGTTATTTGGGGATAGCGCCCCCTGAGGGTATGTACATTTCCTTCTGGATAGAAGTGGTATCATGGTATGGAGCCCAGATACTTAACTTATGTGGATATCGCAAATATATATATATATATATATATATTACTTTGTGATTGTTGTTGGGGCCCCGGATAAAGGTTGGTTACAACCGGGGGGTGGCATACTCGTGTCAGTAGTTTCCTAGTTTAGAGGTAACCCGGCCTTGTGTTGGCAGAGATCCGCTTAGGTTCTCAAGACGTCCCTCCAGAGGCGTACCCATGTGGCCTAGGAAGTTCCTTAGCCTGACCATTTGTTGGAAATCCAATCATCCAATACGCGCTTTGTACGGTTTTAGTTGTAGAACCTGCCATTTACTTATGGTGGTCACCACTGTTTAGATGGTAGCTATAGTAGGCATAGTTCAGAATGTCAATGCTGGTTAAGGTTAATATTATATTTTCAAAATGTTTTATGCACTTTGCACTTATAGTAATAATATCAAAGAAAATTTTTTGTATCAAGCATATTTGACTATCATAAGAAGAAATCTCCTCCAATTCTGTGATTGCATTGTGTTTGTGGCGGGAGGTCTTATGGTAGTTTCATTTTTCAAAAGCATACCGGATTTTCTTTTATAAATCTAGTTTTTTAAAAAGTAACTATTTTTGTTACTCATACCAGTCACACGAATGTCCTGGAGTTTATTGTTTCTTTCCTAAACTTTGTGTGCCCATAATTTTCCACGCGGGCAGTCTAGAGTTGGGTTTTTCAAATAGTTAGGTTCAACAGATTATCTGGAGCTAGTTCAGT
Source organism: Allium cepa (assembly GCA_030765085.1). Taxonomy (NCBI): domain Eukaryota; kingdom Viridiplantae; phylum Streptophyta; class Magnoliopsida; order Asparagales; family Amaryllidaceae; genus Allium; species Allium cepa. The sequence continues at coordinate 36,247,420 of CM060929.1, forward strand.
CTTTGGATATGGACTGCACTTGCTTATCTTCATGCATCATTACTGAGAGTTCGAGCTACTTCTGGATTGGTTCCGTGGATATGGAGATTATACGCTGCTGGTGTTATCTATTTTCTTTCCGCTGCTATTTTCTTGTATCATATCTTTGATGTATATTGATATTCATTGTGTATTGATCATTGTATCAGATATTGTATCAATGCAGTATATCAATGTATTATTCATTTCTTCCGCTGTGTTGTTTACTTAATGGTGTTATAAGCTCCGGCACTAGTCAAATTTTAACGGTTGAATCTGCTGCATTCGAGTGCAAGTGAAGTACAGGTGTCGATTTTCGAACGCTGAAATTTGGATCGTGACATCTTGGTATCAGAGCTGAGGGTTAAAACTTTAGCTCAGGAGTATAACACATTATGTAACTCATTAGAGATAGGGTGAAGTAAACCCTAGAATGAGTAATCCCTAATATATCCGTCCGTATGCCTCAGTAAATTCTCTTACTTTCCACTGATAGTGAGTATGAGTGCAAGAAGAGAATGAGACAGGGGACAAGGGAATACCACTATAAATGGTCAATACTCTATAACAACGAGGAAACAATCTTTTCTATATCAATCTCTTTTTTTCGTCATCTTTTCTCAATTCTTTGATAGTTCCTGGTAGATACAGGAAGAAGATTTGATATCTTGGCATGGGACATAAACTCCAAATAGGACAGAATTGTTTGTTTGGATGAATTGGTTGCTCTGGTTGCTATAGTTGATAGGTATACTTTAGTTTTTAAACTAAAAGTTTTGGAATCGTATCCATATATCTGTCTATTCTTTGGATCCGGATATATTCTACGAATGGTTAGTTATCCCTTTGAACTAACCAATGCCACTGTATACTTCGTAGATCTGGATAACCCGAGTATCTTGTGAAAAGTTAAATAGATTCATTCGTGTATCTATTGTTGATATTCTAATTTGGTGAGCCAAATGAAGAATAGATATCCAGTTTGATTTGGAAAGATATTTCTCTATCTTTGTATATCTATCTTTGTTATTTTCGTGCCTGGCAAATTTTGCGGACGAAATTTCTTAAGGGGGAAATTTGTAACGATGCCGAATTTGTAACGACCCAGAATTTTGGGAAATATCAATTTAACAATCTGTACTAATAAATAAATTGGCTTGATAATTTTTCATTATAATTTTAATTTAAATTTGGTAAATTTAATCTTTTTAGGATTAATAAATATTTAATCTGGTAATTTTGATCAACATCTTTTTAACAATTTAAAATTTGATAAGAATTGTTTTTCAAAGCTAATAAAATGTTATTCTATTTATAATATACATATTTGGTATATATTGTGAATAGAATATCTTTTGTTTTAAATTAAAGATGAATCTTCAAATTGTAATTTATATGTATGTATATGTTATAATTTGATATTGTTTTGAAATTTAATTTAATCTATTTATAATTTATAATTGTAATTTAGAGCTTTGTTTCAAAATTTATATTTTTCAAAAGATAATTTAGTTTAATTCAATTTGTTTTAAAAATATAAAATAATTATTTATTTTGGATATGATAGTTCAAAAAGGGTTTAATTAAAGTCTTATTTTTGTTTTCTTTAAAATGTTTAAATAAAATGATTATAAATGTATATATATAAATGTTTTAGATTTTTAAATCCATGTATAAGAGATTTATTTATATATATGTAAGTATTTATTTACTCAGTAAATTAAATATGTAAATTATATTTACATTTTAAATTAAATAAAAATTTATAAAATACTAATAAACATGTGTAAACATGTTAACACATTTTAATAACACTTGTAAGCTAAAAGGAATTGCATTTGACATTTGTCCAAGTTTTATAACAAGTGGCATATTCATTTTAATTTTTAATAAATGTTTTTTTTAAAGAAATTTTTTTTCTCAAACACTTTTATTTCTTTTTTTCATTTCTTCATTTCTCAAATTAATAACAAATCTGAAAATTTGTTCTCAAAACCTGAAATTAAAACCAGATCTTTTGTTCTCAAAACACTTTTATTTGTCTGCCATCTTGAAGATCTTTTGTGTGGTTTTTTTGTTGGTTTTGGTTTTTCGGGGAGCCTTTGGATTAGAAATCTTTGGTTAGCTGTGGTAGCAGTTCAACTCGAAGTGTTCGGTGTGCTGACGAGAAGGTCTTTAAGCTTTGCAATATCGTCGAGGTAGAGTGCGGAAGCAGCAGTGTGGTTGTTTCTCCGATGGTATAGGAATCTTAGCGGTTCTTCTTTTAGCAGCCCGGGCAGTTGGTGAAAGTTTTCTTGAAGGGTTAACTTGTTTGGAAAAGCTTAAAGCTGTTCTAATTGTTCAAGAGAGGATGGTTTCTTTGGAATCCGAACTAGGTTGAATCGTAAAAGTGCTTGCGATTTGTTTGGGAATTTTTCTTGAGCGATCTTTTGTTGGAGACTAAGGGTTCTCATATGGAAGTAGGAGCTGCTGATGTAATCAGAAGGTTGTCTGCATCTGGAATTGAGGTCCATATTGTTTTGGTTCCAGAAGTGATTCTGATAGTTAGGCTAGTTGTTGGATGGTTCTTGTAGAGGAAGAGTTGGTGTAGCAGCTCAAAAGTTTTTGGAATTTGGATTGGTCAGATCTAGATTTTGAGTTGGATTTCTGCTATAAGGATGTGTGACCGAGTCAGATGTGTCCCTCGGATTTTATGGATTTGATGAACAAAGTTTCCCTGATATATTGGATAAGTTTGTATTCGTGTTCATCAACAGTATTCTCATCTATTTCAAAATCAGAGTTGTGCAGCGGAAGCAAGGTAGCAACTGTACAAGGAAGGAAGCAAGTTGATTTTGCTATTGCTTGAGGAGTAGAGCTTGTGTTCTGGATTTTGACGGATCTTGGAAGACTTTTCTGTTGGATAGGATCCAGAACTGGTTTGCTTTGGTCTAGTTGTTTCTGGAAGCATCAACATAGGTTGAGCTAATCAGGAAGAGATTTGGCAGCCCAGGATTGTCTGTTGAGTTATGCAGATATGAGATAAGGAGTTTGGAATTCGAAGTTGGAGACTTTATTGTTGTTCAGATTTCTCGGGTTTAGATAACTGTATTTGGGTAAGATGGATGGCTAGTTCTGAGGCATTTGGGATTTCTTATCTGTGTTTTTGATAGGATAAGATTGAATTACCAGTTTGGATAGCTGGAATTCATTGTATTTCATGTATCTCTTAGGGAGTACGTGTATGATTCATTGTTGGTTGTTGAATCTGCAGTTCAGTTGGATTTAGAAGTTGAGCTGGATTTGAGTATAGTCTGATGTTCTGTTCAGATTGATGGATCTAGAGATGAGAAGAGCTCTGGATTTTGGTGGTGTAGTTAATTTAGTTTCTGTAGAGCGAGTCTCCCGGGGATTTATACTTGGGAAACTCGAGATAGTATTAGGGATTTATTCCGATTTGTGTTAGGATAATTAGTTAGGTATGTTTGTTTGTTTGATTAATTGCTATAGTGGTTAGTAACTGGTTGATAGGAATGCTTTGCTGTTTGAAATTAAAATCTTTGCTGGGTTATTAAATTATCTTTGCTTTTAAATTTCGGGGACGAAATTCTTTTAAGGGGGGAGGATTGTAACGACCCGGATTTTTGGGCAATATCAATTTAATAATCTGTATTAATAAATAAAATGGCTTGATAATTTTTCTTTATAATTTTAATTTAAAATTGGTAAATTTAATCTTTTTAGGATTAATAAATATTTAATCTGGTAATTTTGATCAACATCTTTTTAACAATTTAAAATTTGATGAGAATTGTTTTTCAAAGCTAATAAAATGTTATTATGTTTATAATATATATATTTGGTATATATTGTGAATATAATATCTTTTGTTTTAAATTAAAGATGAATTTTCAAATTGTAATTTATATGTATGTATATGTTATAATTTGATATTGTTTTGAAATTTAATTTAATCTATTTATAATTAATAATTGTAATTTAGAGCTTTGTTTCAAAATTTATATTTTTCAAAAGATAATTTAGTTTAATTCAATTTGTTTTAAAAATATAAGATAATTTTTTATTTCGGATACGATCGTTTAAAAAGGGTTTAATTGAAGTTTTATTTTTTTCTTTAAAATGTTTAAATAAAATGATTATAAATGTATATACATAAATGTTTTAGATTTTTAAATCCATGTATAAGAGATTTATTTATATATATGTAAGTATTTATTTACTTAGTAAATTAAATATGTAATTTATATTTACATTTTAAATTAAATAAAAATTTATAAAATACTAATAAACATGTGTAAACATGTTAACACATTTTAATATCACTTGTAAGCTAAAAGGAATTGCATTTGACATTTGTTCAAGTTTTATAACAAGTGGCATGTTCATTTTAATTTTTAATAAATGTTTTTTTGAAGAAATTTGTTTTCTCGAACACTTTTATTTCTTTGTTTCATTTCTTCATTTCTCAAATTAATGACAAATCTGAAAATTTGTTCTCAAAATCTGAAATTAAAACTAGAAATTACATTTTGATAATTTGAAACCAAAACCTGCAAACTCAAATGAAGATTAACTCAGCAAGTTCAAGATCAACCTGCAAATTAAATTTGCAAAATAAGGTTCAGTTTCAACGTGCTTTCAAATAAAGTTCAACCTGCATTTCAAAAGGAAATTCAAATCCATTTCAACATTTAGATCATCAGATTGAGGCATGCATGTATTCATTTTCAACAGCAAGCATCAAAGTCTTTTTCAAATTGAAGAATTCAAGCCTGGGAAATAAATTCTAAAAACTGCTCTGAAAATTTTATAAAAGGTGAGTAAATTTATTTTAAAAACAGTTAGATCTACTTTCAACTACCATGCATGTGATGTTATAACTTGTATTTAAGTTCGTTGCCTTGAATTTATATGAATTGGTGAATTTATGATGTGTGAACTTGATTATTTCTGTTCTTTGTTGTCCAATGTGGTGTTCTGCTTCAAAATCAATATCTATGAATCGAATGCATACCATCCTTGGGTATATGAAGGAAATTTGTTTATTGATGTATAATGTAGATTGTAAAAATAGATTCATAATTTTAAAAGCAATAAATGATTATAAAATAGGTAGTTTACAGTAAAATTAGAATTTGGTTAAAAATCAACTATCTTAAATTATAAATTGAATTACATGCATGTAATCACGATGAAAAATCATGAATTTTGATATGCGAGTTGTAATTTTTAGTTGGTTAATTCGTGTGAATTTGGGGTTTTAACGTTTTGGGAATTTTTGTGAATTGCCACCGATCTATTCATTAACTTAATTTGAAATCTTGGTCGAGGCTAGCATTTGAGCTGAGGATGATGGGAAAAATGCTATGGTATTTTTCAAATGGGTGAATTGTTTGGATTCGAGTAAATTAGGGTTTAAGTTTGCACTTTTGTTCGGCCTGGATGTCGAAGCTTCGTGACTTGGATATGGTGCCGAAGTCGTGCGCATCTGGGAGAGTTGTTGTTCATGGTCATGGCGACTCGATGGTGGGGTCGGCGAGGTGAAACGGCGACGTGGTGATCGGCCGTGGGTGGATTTTGGGTTGTGGCTGCTACTATATTTTGGTACGAAGGTCAAATTTTGAATCGCGTACCAAATGTAAGATCTGGGTTGAGATAAGGGTTACGTAGACGAGTGGTGTTGGTCGGCGATCGGAGGATGGCTCGACGTCGATGGGTTTGCCGTGCAACGTGCACGAGTGTTGTTGTGTGCACGGTTTTGGTTCTGGGGAGTTTGGTTTGGGAAGATGGGCTGTGACGCGAAGGGGCACTCGCGATATTCCCGTGTTCATCTCAAAGTTGTGGAGTCAGGGTTTTGTTTCGGGGGTAGCTCGAGATTTTTGGTTGTTGTATGTTGGGTTGTACTGTGTAGGTATTTAGTTGTAAATTTAAACTTGAGTTTGAAAAAAAGAAGGCAAGCCTTAAATTTTATAAACAAGATTATAAAAGAAAACAATTTTCAAAGTTAAACTTATTCTTTGTAAGTAAAAAGTTAATCAACTTTTAAAGGTATTAATTGAATTCAATTTCAAAATTTGAAATGTTTTAGGATGATTTCCTTTGTAAGTAAAGTATTAATTGAATTTGTTAAATGGTTATGATATTTGTTTCAATGAAAATAATTATCTTAATTAAATTTTGAATTCCAATTTAAAGAGTGTCTTGAATTTAATTATTTAATCAAAGTTTTAAGTTAAATTTTTAAGTAGCGATTTTAAAAAACTAAGTTTCAAATTTTAATTAAAATGAATAAGTTTTAAGTTAGATAATTAAAGTATTTTAAATTTAAAATTAATTTCTAATTGCCTTATTTTCAAATAAGGTTATTATTATGATTTTGAAATCCAAATAAGATAATTTGTCTTAAGTTATTAAAAATTTAATTTATTCAAATAATTTAATTATAATGATAAATAGGGTTTATCTTTGTTATTAACTTAAGAGTACTTCATCTAAATATGATTTGTAATTAAGTAAAGATTAGTTAAGATAAATGTTTTCTTAATTAATTAAGGATTTTGAAATATAAGAAGTTAATTAATTAATTATTTAATTAATTTTAAATAATTAGTTAATTTTTTGTTTAATTTTAATGATCACTTAATTGCGATTAATTAAGTGTGGTTACTTAATGAAGTAATCAATGGTTAATTATTGAAAGTAATTAAGAATGTTATTACTTATGGAAGTAATTAGAGGAAATTACTCATGGGAGTAATTAAATGGAAGTGATTAGTGGGTAATCACTTGTTGTTATCGATTAAGGAATAGAATTAATATAATTGTTTTGAGTTAATTAATTATGGAGCAATTAATTAATTAAAGAATCAAAGATCATTTAATGATCGAAGTAATTATTTGTTAAGTAATTAATTAAGAGAGTAATCACTTTTATTAATGAAGTAATTAGAAGATAATTACTTATATAAATAATTAAGAGTTGATTACTCAATTTATTTTAGTTAATTAATTAATGTGATTAACTAATTAATGAACGTGATTAATTTAAGATTAATTACTAAGTATAATTAATTAAAATGTAATTAATTTATAAAGTAATTAATTAATAATTATTTGTTAATTTAATTTGATTAATAATTACTTAATGAAGTAATTAAATATCTATTAATTGGATTAATTAATCAAAGGGATAATATAATTAATTAAGAAGTTAATTAATTAAGATAAGTAATTACAAGTTGTTAATTACTATTTAAATAAAATGATTAATTACAAGTTAATTATTAATTAATAAGGATCATTAGTTAATTAATGATATTAATCAAGGTTGATTAATAAAAGTAATTAATTTAAGTATGATTAATTAATTGTAATTAATTGAGGTTTAATATAATTAATTATAATTGATTAATTAATGGAAATAAATATAGGATCATTAATTATTGTAATAAATGATAGTAATTAAAGGTTAATTGCTGAATATGGTTAAGGATAATTACTGCAATGTAATTTAAAGATGATTAATCAAGGAAGATTAATTAAGGAAGATCGTTAAGCATGATTAATTTTTTTTATTTGGGATAAATAAATGAAGAAGGATTTAAGGTTAATCCAATTGATTTGGAGTTAATCAATTCTGCTACTGGATGATTAATTGATATTTGGCGATTGACATTGGATGATCAATTGATATTCGCTGATTGATATTGGGTGATTGGTTGAAATTGGATGATTTGGATATCTCTGATATATGTGATATGCTACTTTGTGAGATGAATGATTGTTATGAATTATCTATTGTGATAATGTGATTCATCTATCTTTTTATATCATCTAGAATATAGTTTAACTGTTTAAACCTTAAACAACTTGGATGTTAAAATGGCGTTTGGTTTCGGTGAGACCGGGATCGGGTTTCCCTATTTGGATATCCGAAAACCACATCGATCCAAATTAACGTTAGGTCGTGAATCCAGGTGAAGCTTAGTGAAGACTCGAGGTGTAAGAACTATTTGTCAGTATAACTCCATGGGTGATTCCATGATGAGTTTGATGGAATAATACTTATAGATTCGAGATGGTGATTTAGGTGCAAGGGCTATGGTCGTTGACTCTGAGGGTGATTCCAAAATGAGTGCAACGAGATAGTGCCTTCGGTTTCGTTCGAACCCGGAAGAACTTGTATGGATTGAATGCTCTCAGAACATCATCAGGTGGACGATGAGCATTCTAAGATAGATGTGTTCTATAAAGGTAATCGCAGCCTCAAGCCTCATCAACCCGGGAATGGCTAAAACAGGGGAGGTGCAGCAAGGCTAGGTGGGTAGCGCCCATTTCAGGACAAGATTTTACCCTGTCTAGAAGTCCCTTTTTATTCGGCTGTGTGGGCAGTTGGGTCGCGGCCAACTGCGGGGTTGTCTTGCTCGGGACTATGCAGGGGAGTTAGGGTGGCTCCTCGGTACGTTGATCTAGGCCACTTACTGTGACGGGCGGTACCCCAATAGCCATGCCATTGATGGAAACCCATTCTTCCTTCGAGACCTACAATTTTTTTTGTATTACCCACTTTTGTGGCTAGTAGCTGGAATTTAATAATGTAACAATTTCGGCTATTTCTTATTTACTTGAAAATCCTAGACACTATTATAATATCACTGGATTTCCTATCAAATGTTTTGGTTAGCGTAAGGTAAAAACTTTTCCATGTTTATGTGTGGGAAGTCTTACGTGATACCTTTTCTTTTCAAACGTTTTTCTAAAGTTAAGCAATTTTAACCCGTTTACTCACATCAGACCCCTGTCTGACCCGAGTGTTTATTTTCTATTTTATTAGACCCTTGGGTACTCATATTATGTTTGAGTAGTACAGTGTTTCCGGTTAGTTTGACGAACTCTGGAGGAGATATGGAGCAGGAGGCTTCCACATGTAGATATATATATATTTTAGTTCCGCTGTGTTTGCTTGGTATGTATCTTTTGTACTTGAGTTATATAGTTAGACAGATGTTTATAACTATCTAATATGTGTTGTATATGTTGTGTACTCTGATGAATATGATACTGTGTAATATTTCATGTGATATATTATATTTCATTCATTCCGCTGTGAGTTATCTGATGTTGTTGTGTTTCTTCTTTCTCTTTCATTTCTTCTTCTATCCCTTTCTTTCTTCATTAGCGATGCAACTTCCTGGAGATAGGAAGTCGGGTCGCCACAGAATTTTAATTAAGTTTTAATTGTTATTTAATTCAATTTTTGAATAAACATTTGTAAATAATTGGTAATTAACATAGAATATTAGTTTAATTTTTGAATTAATTGAAAATTAATTTGGATATTTGAAAATAAACGTGTATATAAAATAGATTGAAAATTTAATTTGGATTAGGATTTAGATTTTTAAATATCATAGAAAATGAATTTGTATTTGGATTTTCGATATGATTAAATTTAATGTGAGAAAAATTAAACCTTAAAGGGAATTTAAATAAGTGTTTATGTCGAACAAATATTTCAAATAGATTTGTAATTATGTAAAATATGAAATAAACATATAGACTTAAGAAATATGATATTGATACAAGTATAAGGATAAATACTTTTAAGAGTTGATGGATTATGTTGAAAAAAAATGAGACAAATATAAAATATAAACTATTGACATATATATATATATATAGAAAAATAATACAAGACAATTTATGTGTAAGATAAAATAAAATTTAAGTTAGAAATATAAATAAATCTATATAAGATAAATTATTTAGTTTTGTAAAATAGTGAGTAAGACAAGATTATATATATATATATATATGAGTATACTCACACAAATCAAGTTGTATATGAAATAAAAAAATTACAAATATCTTAGCATGCAAAATACAAATCATTTCAACCCACCAAAATAAAGCTGCAGCCACCAAAGTAAGAAAGGAAAAATCTTTAGTCAATACAAAGTACATCAACATTTGATGTTTTCATCTCAGAAAGCATAAAGGTAAACTCGAAGTTTTTAAATATCATTTCCGTGTTACAAATCTTTGTCCAAAGAAAAAAAATTAATTTCTAATCCTATTTTGTACAGCAAGATTTTTTATACCTTTATGGCACAAACAGAATTATTTCCCCTGTAATCTGCTTCTCTATATATCAACCGGTGAAACTTCTTTATATCTATCAATCTACTTCATCTCTGTTTCGTCCAATTACAACCGAGAAACATCTGAAGTAAAAGAAAAAAACATAGAAGCAACTCTGATCATCTTTTAATCACTGTGAGTAACCAAACGTAAACCCAATTAAGTATATCTTTATTTGATGATTATCATGCCCGAGCTTAAAGTTGCTTAGTATGTACACGCATATACCAAAATTGTCCTATGTGTATACATATATGTAGATGTCTATGTCTGTATAGGCTGAAACCCCTATTTTTCTTGCTTCAGAGCATAAGGCTGGATCAAAAAGAATTCAAATATCGAACCACTTGGTCTCTATTAGGCCTTGGTTTTAAAAGAAAACATGTTTGTTTAAGTATTAGCTATTATTTAAAATAAAATAAAAAATGTTTCAAGCAAAATAAAATATATATGTTGTAAAAACTGGATTATACAGAGCCAACTTTAAATCTTGATAATAATAAGTGTCACCAAAAATTGATTCACCAACATGACTTGGTTCGGTATTCGAAAAGATGACTTTTGCGATTCGTTTGGTGATTTTTAGCACCGTGGTTTGAGAGTAGTTTTGGGATGATCGAAAATTGGTTTTTGACCAATTTCTAGTGATATGGGGATGACTGATGGTCGAGGCTTTGAGTGGAGGTGAAGGAGCCTATTGCGCTGCGGCGAAAAATAGCAGAAGGCGCCCTCGATCATCGAGGCGACGACCGTAAGCATTTTCTTATTGTAAACCTAGTTTGGATGAGCGTTTTTATTTCGATTCGTTTGTCACCGATAGGTGATCGAGTTGCTTGTGCCTTCGGGTAATGGTGGCTGGGTGGATGATGAGTTCGTGGTCGGGGGCGCTGGGCTTCTGGTGGCCGGTGGTGAGATCGCAAGGAGGATTTTGGTTGGAGTTTGGTTCAGGTTCTCGAACAAGAAAGGAAACATTGATCTGGCATGATAGTGAATCGCGACTTGCCAGAGGTATCGCCGATCGTCGGAGCGCCGTTGAAGGCTTATGCACATGAACGGTGGTAGTTTGGTGTCAGGTTGAGTGTTCGCGTGTGTATCTCGAAGGCGTTCTCGCGCAGGTGGGTTCGTGACTCCGAATGGAACTCAGGATTTGTGGAGAGCTTTGAGTGTCACAGTTGTATACTGAAAAAGAAAAAAAAGTGGAAGAAGAAGAACGAACGAGAGGGTATGTAGCTGGGTTGTTCGCGAGATTTGTCTCGAGAAATACCCGAGCAAATTTGTGTGTGGACTCGAAGTAATCTTCGAGCGTCTCGGGTAGAAATGTTGTGCAGGATTTAAACAGAAACCTGTTCTATTTGTTTTGAAAATTCAAAACAGAATTTTGAATGATCAGACAAAGTTTAAAATTAGTTTTGAATCAAAGTTAAATAGAAATCCAAGTCCAGTTGAAACATAGTTGAAACTAAATAAAGTTTAATAACTTGGAATTATTTAAGTAATTAAGTGGATTTGAAAAGGAAATTGAATTTAAAATTAGACTTTGATTTGTGAAGGAAAGATTTGAGCAAAGTTAAAGCAAGTTTTGAACTGAACTTATAAATTTAAGTTCAAATATGTATTTAGGTTCGGTTTGAAACTTAGTTTGGAAACAAAGTTTAAAAAATTCAAATTTGTTTAGTAAATTAAAAGCGTTAAATATATAAGTGTATTTTAAAAAGGATTTGAGTTTTAAATGGAATTTGAAATGTAAAGTAAGAATTTTTACAGGCTGAATCAAAATGTGAAACCTGGGTTTAAATCTAATTTTCAAAATCAAGATTTTGAAAAGAAATGAAGCTTATAAATTGAAACGTTCAAATTAGTTTAAACATTAAAGCATACTTTGAATTCTTTTATAACAAAGGTGTTACCTTCACATGGAAAAAAAGAAAAAAAAAACTAAAGTTTGGTTTTAATTTTTTTTACAAATAAATTGGTATTCCTTTTAATTCTTGAAATTTGAAATGAATTTAAAAGTGAATTGGATATGAATGGTCAACATATTTATAAGTGATAATAAAATCACTAATAAGAATGAGATTTGTCTTAAGTTAACAAACATATAATGATGATTATAATTCATTAATTATTAAGTTAATTAAAATGAATAATTTATTTATTTAATTAATGGTTGGGGTTAATTAAGTAAGTAATTAAAGGTTTAGAATCATTAAGGTTTAAAGATTTATTAATTAAGGGATAATTTATTTGTAAACCAAGGATTATTAATTAGATATTAATTAATGATTAAAGTTGATTTAATCAAGTGATTAAGAAAAAAATTAATTGAAGGATAATGTGATAAATTAACCGGTGTAATTAATTTAGAAATAATCATTAATTAAGGAGTAATTAATTAGTCATTGTAATTAATTAAATATAATTAATTAAGGATTAATTATTAATTAAGAGTTAATTAATGATTAATTAAGGGATAATTTATTAAATGTTTTGTAATTAGTTGATTGTTAATTTACCATAACTAGCAAATTATTCATAGAAATTAATCTGATTTAAACCCATCAGATAATTAAATTGACCCTATTTATGGATGTTTGAATTATATTGGATGTTGAATTGTTTGATATCCCTGATATGTAATGCTTTATAATATATCCTGATTTGGGACATGATCTGTAATTTATTTATCTGGGATGAATGTAATTAATTATCTGTGATATATATGTGTATATATTTGTGTATGAGAGATAAGCGTTATAGCTTATACCGCTCATCAATTATAATTCTGTGTTTTGATCAATGATGATGATATTGTTGCACTATTGTGTGTAAAAACCCCTAGACTACACTTTACACACACAAATGTGGATTTCACGAGGAAATCGGTTAAGTCATAGATTTTTAACAATTTTAATAAATTGAATTCTGGAATCCAAATGTAGTTTTGGAATTGGAATGGAGAACTTTGGAAAATGAGTTTCCAAAAATAAAAGTTATTTTTAAATAACTTAATAAACTTGAAATTCAAATCACTTGATTTAAAATTGAATTCAATTTTTGAAATTGAATTCAATAACTTGGAAATTTTAGTCTAAAACATTATACAAGTCATAATGGATGTTATATGGGTCTTTAACCATTTAAAAAGTATGATTTTGGAAATTTGAATTGAAATCCAAGTTTTATACCTGAATAACTTCAACTTATGAAAATGGTAATCAAGTTTTCCCAAGCCGGAAACTAGTTGTTTTCAATAATAATAGCTTTCATAAAAAAAGAGAAAGGATTTCCAATTTGTATCAAAAGATTTTAAGTTTGAAATAAAATTGTAAATAGTTTGGAGAACTATAGATTAACCTTTGTTTAAATAATAATAGTTTTGAAATCAAAGGAAGTTTTCAAAAAGTGTATCTTTTATTTTAAAAGATTTGAAATGGGGGTTGTTTGAAAGTTATAAATGGAATTTTTGGCTTAATAATTGGATAAGTTAATCCAATTCAAAATGGAATTGTCTTGTAAAGCCGTGAATGAATCTTTGTGAAATTGGCGAACTCTGGGAACTGAATCTTTTTATTCTAAAGATTTGAAAATGGTAATTTGTTTTAGCCATTCGAATGAAAGGTTTTGGGCTTTAAGCTGTGATTTAACTAAGACACCGGTATCCATATGATTTTTAATATTGTGCTCGTTATTCGGTTTAGCCGGGGAGGACCTTTGTGTCATATAACCCATTCCGATTAATGATATGTCGTTATGAGTAGCATTTGAAGACCGGTGGTGAAGACCGGGTATTTTCGAGAATGAAAGGATAACCCGTCGATTGTCTCTACACTGAGTGGCGCTGGTATAGAGATTCCCTAACTGATGGGAAGTCCGATCGGGATTGTGAATACCCGGATTGCAAGGGCTTCTTTGGAAGTGCCTTCGGTTGGATTGTATGTGTAACAACCCTAGATTTTTCATATATTTTAATATTTGACTTTGTTTTATTTTGAAATTATTTTAAACTTATTTTATTTCAAACATTTCATTTTTAAATGTAGGTGTCGATTATTATGTGAATTATAATTTCAAACCTTATTTGAATAGTTTTGGAATACGGTACATTTAAGCTCTAAAATATATTAAAGATTGAATAGTTTATTTTGCGGATCAAATCTTTATTTGAAATTTGATAATATTTGAAATGGTTTTGTTGGAAAACTAAATTGAATTGAAACTGATGGTTTGAATTGAATTAAAGCTGGAAATTGTAGACTTGGGTTTAAATTGAATAAATTTGTGAAATGTAAAGAATTAAAGGGATGTTCTATGATTTCAAATGTATGATTTAGAAAAGTCGTGATTTTCAAAGTGTAATGATTCCAAGTATTTTGGTTTCGAAAGATTTATAACTTTGAAAGTATTAAGATTTTTGAAAGTGAATATATGTTTGAAATGGAAATGAATTTGTTTGACCTAAATTTTTGTTGATTTGGAAATTTGAATTATTTTCTAAATCTTTGTTTTAAGAAACTTTAAAACTAGGTATATGTAATTTAGAAGAAATGATTTGGCGAAATCATATATGATTTTGAAACCGAAATGTTATTGAAACAAATTAAAATTGAGAACCTTGTTTTACTAAATACTTGATTTGGGAGTTATCGAACTTATATAAAATGGATTTGTATAAGTATGAAGTTGATTTGAAAATGTTGAATTTAAAAGGTACTCAATTTGTAAATTAAAATCTTTTATAATCGAAGTTTATATATGTGTGATTTGATATACTATTGATTTTGGAAAGTATTCGATTTGAAAATGAAATCTTATATATAATGGAATTTATATAAGTATGATATTTGAAGCTATGATTTTGAAGGGCTACTATATATGGTATATTATATTTTGATGTAAGAGGTATGGGAAGTACCCTCTGGAAGAAGTATAGTGATATGCTTCGACCCAGATGGACTTGGGGAATCCTGGAATGGATTCGACCGATAAACCCCAGTGGACTTGGGTGAATTCAGAAATGGATTCGAACTGATATGGTTGTACGGACTTAAACTCATGAGTTCCTCGATTTTTTTTCCAGGGTAGATGGTTCTTTAGTTTACCCAATAGAGGCGGTTTCGATCCTGGGATCTGTTGTTCATGGATCTTCCGGGAAGGAAGTGCATCTATTGCGTGAATCATCGAATCAGCAGCGTACCACTACAGCAGGGGTCGATGGTCCCTTGTTTACGAACTGGCTACGATATTTTTCTGGAATCCGGAAGGTAGAAGGATCTTATAGAAAGTGTTGTGTCCATTTCGTAAATACTGGATCAGCAGCAGGCCACTGCTATCGTATTATCATCATATGACATTGGATTTTGAGCAGAACTTCTCATACCTTTTTTTTAGTATTTTCACTTGGTGTTGAAACAGGTCTACTAAGTACTTGAAGAATTCTAGCTTGTGCCTGATCAACGCATAGCAGAGTCTGTAGGAACGAAAGTAAACTTGTTAAGACATCGAGTTATAAAAGTATTTTGGTAAAGTATTGTATAAAGGATATTCTAATCATGATTTAAAATGTCTTAAATATTATTTACTTCGAACTATCAAATAACTAAGTATCATATTAAATGTTTAACATGTCAAATTTTTTTTTTAAAAAAAATAATGATTCATCCATGTCTTTCAACCTGCTTTCCCTCCTAGCTACTTTTTCCCTACCTTCTTTCAGGATGTCTTCTAACCTATTGTTCTTTCTTATTATTTCTCAGCTTCCTTCCTTTTCGAGGACGAAAAGATTTGAGTGGGGGAGAGTGTAACAACCCTAGATTTTTCATACATTTTAATATTTGACTTTGTTTTATTTTGAAATTATTTTAAACTTATTTTATTTCAAACATTTCATTTTTAAATGTAGGTGTTGATTATTATGTGAATTTTAATTTCAAACCGGTATAAATTCGATATTTTACTGAAAGATGAATTTCTGTTCAAACTGGTCAAACCTTGACTTTTAAATTTCAAATTTAAATATTTAAATTCTTAAATTTTATCTTTTATTATGAAAATAGATTTAATAACTTGAATACTGCTTTTCGTTTCGTTGAAAACGGATTTAATTTGTGAAAGTCGTGTACATTTCAATTTTGAGTATAATTTGTTTTATTTTGAAATTTTGTCTATTTTAAATTATATAAAACATATTTTCTATGTTATATTTTATTTTAATATGTGTTAATATTTTATTTTATGTATATTTTGTCTTTTAATATTTTTAAAATGATAATAAAAATTTTCCAAAATTTACTGTATTTATTTCCTATTTTTAAAGGCTGTTTTCTATTTTTCTGCTATTTTCTTCATTTAAATTATATTTGATTAAAATTTATTTATTTTTGTGAATTAATTTTTCTTATCTTTATTTATAAATATTTTCCAAGCCCATATAAATTTTTCAAAGTTTATTCTATTTATTTTCAAATTTTCTACACGAGTCTTCATTTTTGTGCTATTTTCTTATTATTATCATATATAATTAATAATTATTTATTTTTATTTTATGTTTTTGTTATATTTTCGAATTTAAACTGAATTTATAATAATTTTCAGTAATTTAAACTTATATAAAGAAATAAAGGAAATTTGAAAAGGTTTAAGACTTTTGATTTTCCTAAGGCCTTTTATATTCCACCTGTTCACATTTTAACTTAACTCTTCATTCAATTGGCCATTACTTCTCATTTCTTGCATCCGACTATCATTTTTATCATTCACGTAAACATTTTTCTCATTCCTGAAGAGAAAATGTCGACCATAGCTTTTAAAGAAAGTTTGGTAAACTTTATTTCCTTTTTTCATTTGTTTATGCTTGAATTCACGGTTTTTGCATTTGTCTCTTCACTCTTTAGGTTCGGCCATGATCCTCCGCAAGGCCTGCCACCTCCACCACCACCTAAACACATCACCATCACCACCTCCTCTCTGGCCAAACCCCAAGCTGAGCCACCAAAGTTGATTATCCACTACAAAAATACCAAAAAACTCCAACCTTTTGTCCGTAGCCGAGCATACAATCAAATCCACCACCTTCCACACCTCATAGCCGCCACCGTCTCCACCTCCACCACCTCCAGCTCCACCTGGACACTTTGCCATGTCATCACTTGGACTCCACATTGAAGGCCATGCCCCATATGGCCTTGGCCGAACCTTGTATTGACTTGAACCCTTGTGATTTTGCTTGTAGTGTTGCCTTGTTGTGTTGTCTACATCACCACTCTTTTGCCCATTAACAAACCTATGAAGGCCGACCCATATCAACCAAAACCTGATCCAAATCCTTGCCTTAGACCTATATTATACCTTATGGCCAAACCTGAAGGTTGTTAAAAGCAAGTGCAAGCATTTCTATTTGATTATGTGCAGTCTATTCTAGTGTAGTTTTGATCGTAGTTGATTTGAAACTCATCGTTGTTATATTGTTTTGTTTGATGTGTGTCCAAGGAATTTGACATTTGGCTCCTCCATTCGAATCTGTGTCGTGCTTTTGTGCTTGTGTAGATCCCGTTTGTGCAATTCGTCGTAGGTCATCAGCTCAAATCTGTGAGTTATTCTCACCAAACAATATGTACTTTTATAACTAGTAAATTGACCCCTTTTGAATCTGTAAAATACATTATCATGTTACACCTGCTATGTTATGATTTTAGGATGCTCACCCATGCTTAAACACCTGTTATGTCATATGTTACTGTTATATTATGCTATTCTATTATTTTTATCAGTTTATCACACTGCAAGTTCCTTTTAGACTAGAATCACTATGGGTTGAAATGATACACACCCGAACGGACCTTAGAATAGGAGAAAATCGTTATGGGCTGAAATAATAGGCCTGAATGAATTTCAATTATTTTCATTTACTTGGGATTGCGGGTTTGAAATGATCAATCCCGGGTTTTCTTTGTAAATTACGGGTTGAAATGATATATTACCCGTATCACTTTACCTAGGCTAGAAAATGAAATACAGACCCGTTGTTAAAATATGCTTTTCTTAAAATTTTAAAATATTTTAGGGATGTAAATATTATAATATTTTGATTTAAATTTTATTAAAAATGATTTTTGTAAAGCATTATTGACTCTCTGAAAATTTATAAGTGAAATAAATTAATAGTAAAGTTAGAAAATATGAAATGTAAGTTTTTTTGGAAATTATAATTTGGTGATAAATGGAATTTAAATTAAATATGAAAATATGATAAATTTATAATATTTTGAACTAAGTTAATTTAAACAATTGTATAATATATTAATGATTTTTGAATTAAGTTAAAATGTGAAATGAATGAATATTTAAGTTGAAATTTTGAAATAGAACTGAATTTCGAAATTTGTGAATTTGGCTTAAAAGTGAATTTAAGTTAAGTAAATAAAAACTAAATTAAGTTATATTTGAAAATTTAAACTTAAGTGTTAAGTTAAATTTAATTTAATGATTTAAAATTTAATGTTGGATTTTAATAAGTGAATTACTATTAAATTTTGGTTTTTGAATAGAGATTTAACTTTATAAAATCATGAATATAAGGGTATTTGAATGATTGTTTTAAAAGTGAAATTATATGATTTTATAAGTTAAAAATGGTTTAAATAAAAATATAATTGTTTGTGAAATTATACTGAATATTTGAAGTTAATTTACTGCATTTCTAAAATGCTATTAATTCCAATGTAAAGGATAATACAGCATTTGTAAATGCTGTAGTTGATAATAATGAACCAAATGGCTCAATTTAATTAAAGGCTATTATATCATTTTTGTGAATGTTATAATGGTTGAATTTAACTAAGTTTATTTGAAACTAATGGAACCCTATTACAGCATTTTAAATATTGTCTTTTGTTAAATTGAACTGTTTGAAGTGTGACTTTCCGTAGCATTTTCTAAATGTTGCGAAAGTTGAATTTTTATTGTTTTAATAAATTTAAGGGAATGAATGAACTTTGAAAGATTAAAATTTTGGAAATTTAATAATTTAATTATTAAATATAATATCTTCATTTCAATTATTTAAATGAAGCAATTTGTTTCGAAATATAAACTATTTTGAAATTTGTTTTGAAATGGTATTTAAATTAAATAAAAATGAATGTGGTTTGGAAGATATGATATTCTGATATTTTGAAATGGATTTTGAATGATACTGAATTTTTAAATGATATTTGATTTCGATGTATAAATACTATTTTGAAATTTTAACCACGGGATGTATTTAATTTATAGTTTAACTAATCTTTACAGGATGGGCGATCCCAAGCATCCTTTAAGTTATAGTGCATTTCTACTACAGTTCACTTAAGTTGATTTACCTTATATAAGTATATATTGTCCTGACTCGAGTGTTTTGTGTTTTACTTTACGCTCGGGTCAGCCTGAGTATTCACAGCTTTGGACTCTCTTTCTGTAACTGGTCTTTGCTGGAGTTTCTGCTTATCTACATTTATATCTACTTTCTGTTTCAGCTATTCTAGTTTATCTCATGTATTATTGAACTCTATGTATTTGGGATTTCTATTATGTTGTTTTCAGACTGTATTATGTTTTTGTTTGAGACTCTGCCGTAGTAGCTTCATGAACTACTATGTATTTTATATTCCACTGCGAGGTATTCTGTGTCTTTGATTTTGTGATTTGTATTTCATTTGCTCCAAATTTATTTACAATGCGGTATTTTGAGCAATTCAAGTCCGACATGTGCAACTGCGAATGGCTGAAAATACCGGGTTGTTACATTTGGTATCAGAGCTTTGGTTTTAGGCAAACCATAGCCTATGGAGCAAAAACTCATTAGAGATAGGGTAAAAATACCCTAGAATGAGTGAAATCAATCTCAGAATCCTTTCTTGTAGAGAACGTATTTTCGAAGTATAAAATATTTTCCAAATGATTTTTAAAGGATTTTCAATGATTATTTTGGTATAAAAATTTTCTTATTTTGAAACTAAGATTTTCAGAACTTCATCCCTTCAGTATCCGTCTTGTTAGAAATCTCTTGGTTATGATTCTTATCGATTATGATTCCTTGAACTTTGGAACGCTCCCACTTGTTCTGAAATCTAGTCTTGTCTTCCCTATTCTATCCATTTTGATTTTGGAGCATTTCATAACTCCACTTTAGAATGACCTCTATAAAGATCGGTGATTCCGCAAATCTTTGAATGATTTGTAAAGGGGTGAAAATCCTTTATACTTGGCATTAATTCACCGTAGATTCCTGTATCCTCATTTTTCGATGCTATCTATCTCCTGCTCTACCCGGATTCTATCTCTGGCGATCGAATGTCGATTTGCCTTAGAATTCCGAATTGATTATATTCCTGAAGTCACGGTTGACCAGTTAAGGTCACCCACGATTTATATAGGCTTATCATCTTCTATTTGGTAATAAAATTATCTTATCTTCGTTCGAGCTTATATTCGAACCGAGTTCTATTCGATTAGAGTTCCTCTAAATTCGAATCTCCGTATTGCTTGAAATCTAAACTTGAATCATTCTTTGGAAATTTGTGTTTGATTGTATTTTGAATTTGTGCATACATTGAAATTATTATTTGAATAAGGATGACCCTATTTTGTATATGAAAGTGAAATGTCTTCGATAAGGACTTTAACTTTGGAAAATGAAAATTTTAAGCTTTGAAAGGATTTGAAATTTTAGAAATTTATAAGAAAATGTGATTTATATAAAAATGATTATAAATGAAGGGTTTTGAATTTGAATTTCGAGGAATCGAACTCCGGTGTTTTGAAATAGGTTTTTAAGATTTTGGATAATATATAATAATAATAATATGATTTAAAGATATTTTTTCAAATAAGAAATGTTTCAAATGTATTCGAATGAATACCAATGATTTCGAAGAGATTTCAAAGAAGTTTCAAGAAATAAAAGTCCAGAACCCACTTATGTCCTTGAAAAATAATTTCGATGATAAATACACGCATCATCGACATTGATTTTTGATTTTCGGTATGGGGGAGAGGCCACTCTAGTAGCTTTTCTATCAAGTGATTTTATGAAACCAAATTTTTATTTCCGATTTCGAAGTATGGTTTGATATTCGAAAGATATGTGTGTGTGTGTGTATGTATATATAATTGAAATGATTTAATATAAGCCGGTGTTCAGTCCTCGAGATTCATATTTGTTTTGGTATAACCTCACCTATTGGAATTGATTTATTAATTTATTGGTGATTTCCAACTCTTATATTGAAAATATGATTTCTTCGACTATTTTGAAGGTTTGGGCACTTCCAAATCAAGGTTAACTTTTCAAAGCTAAGAAATTTTGAATGGTATAAGGTATTTGATAAAGTATAAGTTTACTTTGGTATGATTAATGTATAAAGTAATATGATTTATATAAGTTTGAAACTGTTGTGGAGTGAAATAAATAAGACTATTTTGAATTATACTGGTATGAAATATAGTTTTGAAAAGATATTTGAAGTAAAATGTTGAGTTTTTGTTAAGTTTATAAGTTAAGAAAAACAGTGAATTTTGACTTAACCAATGAAAGTAAGTTTTAAATTGAATCTTTGATTTAAATTTTTTTTGTGATAAATCATATGTTAAAATTATTTAAATATGAAATTTTGAAGTCTAGAAATATGATTTATAAGTTTAAAATTTGATAAAATTGAAGTTGTATTGTTTTTGAAAAGTTGTAATAATATCTGGAATTTTATTAATAGCATTTCCAAAATGCTATAGTTTTATGACAACACTTTAAAATGCTGTTGTTTTGAATTTAACTTTGTTTGAAGTAACTAAATATCTGTTATGGCATTTTATAAATGCCGTTATTTTTGAACTAAACTATTTTGGAAACTATAAGTTACGATAGCACTTTTAAATGCTGTGGTTGTTATAATTTGACAGTGTTTCGTAATGTTATAGATTTTAACACTGTTTGAGTTTTGTTTTAAGGTGTTAAATGATTTAATTTTGGAATTGATTATTTGTGAAATTTAAAGAGTTTTGAATATAATTTAATATTTAAATTTGAATTTTAAGGAATTTAAATTGAATTTGAATTTAAATAAGGTTTACTTGGTTATGTGTTAAATGGAATGAAATGTAATGAGATAAATGAATTTTTGAATGGAATTTTGAAATGTATTTTTGTAATGATATTTGAAATAATAATTGAATGACATATTTGAATTTTTTTTAAATGATAATTAAATTTAAATATTTGAAATTGAATTCAAATAATGATTTGATAATGAGGCTTTGAATGATATAATCTTTATTTGATAAAGAATGTGAATCAGGAATGATAACTGATTTTGATAAATGAAATTTAAAGTTTATATTTGTATGAAAGGATATTTGGTTTACTTATAATTTGAGTTTAATTAAAAACGATGGATTTATGAAATGAATATTTCAAAACTAAGTAATAATGAAGTAAAATTTGAGATATATGAAATTATGAAATTTAGTTTTGGAATACGGTACATTTAAGCTCTGAAATATATTAAAGGTTGAACAGTTTATTTTCCGGATCAAATCTTTATTTGAAATTTGATAATATTTGAAATGGTTTTGTTGGAAAACTAAACTGAATTGAAACTGATGGTTTGAATTGAATTAAAGCTGGAACTTGTAGACTTGGGTTTAAACTGAATAAATTTGTGAAATGTAAAGAATTAAAGGGATGTTTTCTGATTTCAAATGTATGATTTAGAAAAGTTATGATTTTCAAAGTGTAATGATTTCAAGTATTTTGGTTTCGAAAGATTTATAACTTTGAAAGTATTAAGATTTTTGAAAGTGAATATATGTTTGAAATGGAAATGAATTTGTTTGACCTAAATTTTTGTTGATTTGGAAATTTGGATTATTTTCTAAGTCTTTGTTTTAAGAAACTTTAAAACTAGGTATATGTAATTTAAAAGAAATGATTTGGCGAAATCATATATGATTTTGAAACTGAAATGTTATTGAAACAAATTAAGATTGAGAACCTTGTTTTACTAAATACTTGATTTGGGAGTTATCGATCTTATATAAAATGGATTTGTATAAGTATGAAGTTGATTTTAAAATGTTGAATTGAAAAGCTGCACAATTTGTAAATTAAAATCTTGAATAATCGAAGTTTATATAAGTATGATTTGATGTACTACTGATTTTGGAAAGTATTCGATTTGAAAATGAAATCTTATATATAATGGAATTTACATAAGTGCGATATTTGAAGCTATGATTTTGAAGGGCTACTCTATATGGTATATTATATTTTGATGTAAGAGGTACGGGAAGTACCCTCCGGAAGAAGTATAGTGATATGCTTCGACCCAGATGGACTTGGGGAATCCAGGAATGGATTCGAAAGATAAACCCTAATGGACTTGGGTGAATTCAGAAATGGATTCGAACTGATATGGTTGTCCGGACTTAAACTCATGAGTTCCTCGATTTTTTTTCCAGGGTAGATGGTTCTTTAGTCTAACCAATAGAGGTGGTTTGGATCCTGGGATCTGTTGTTTATGGATCTTCCGGGAACGAAGT
Organism: Allium cepa; assembly: GCA_030765085.1. Classification (NCBI taxonomy): domain Eukaryota; kingdom Viridiplantae; phylum Streptophyta; class Magnoliopsida; order Asparagales; family Amaryllidaceae; genus Allium; species Allium cepa. The sequence continues at coordinate 36,271,147 of CM060929.1, forward strand.
GCATCCATTGCGTAAATCATCGAATCAGCAGCGTACCACTACAAAAGGGGTCGATGGTCCCTTGTTTACGAACTGGCTATGATATTTTTCTGGAATCCGAAAGGTAGAAGGATCTTCTGGAAAGTGCTGTGTCCATTTCGTAAATACTGGATCAGCAACGGGCCACTGCTATCGTATTATCATCATTTGACATTGGATTTTGAGCGGAACTTCTCATACCTATTTTTTTTAGTATTTTCACTGGGTGTTGAAACAGGTCTACTAAGTACTTGAAGAATTCTAGCTTTGTGCCTGATCAACCCATAGCCAGAGTCTGCAAGAACGAAAGTAAACTTGTTAAGACATCGAGTTATAAAAGTATTTTTGTAAAGTATCGTATAAAGGATATTCTAATCATGATTTAAAATGTCTTAAATATTGTTTACTTCGAACTATCAAATTTGAATCAAATAACTAATTATCATATTAAACGTTTAACATGTCAAATATTTTTTTTTAAAAATAATGGTTCATCCATGTCTTTCAACTTGCTTTCCCTCCTAGCTACTTTTTCCCTACCTTCTTTCAGGATGTCTTCCAACCTATTGTTCTTTCTTGTTATTTCTCAGCTTCCTTCCTTTTCGAGGACGAAAAGATTTGAGTGGGGGAGAGTGTAACAACCCTAGATTTTTCATATATTTTAATATTTGACTTTGTTTTATTTTGAAATTATTTTAAACTTATTTTATTTCAAACATTTCAATTTTAAATGTAGGTTTTGATAATTATGGGAATTATAATTTCAAACCGGTATAAATTGGATATTTTACTGAAAGATGAATTTCTGTTCAAACTGGTCAAACCTTGACTTTTAAATTTCAAATTTAAATATTTAAATTCTTAAATTTTATCTTTTATCTTTTATTATGAAAATAGATTTAATAACTTGAATACTGCTTTTCGTTTCGTTGAAAACGGATGTAATTTGTGAAAGTCGTGTACATTTCAATTTTGAGTATAATTTGTTTTATTTTGAAATTTTGTCTATTTTAAATTATATAAATCATATTTTCTATGTTATATTTTATTTTAATATGTGTTAATATTTTATTTTATGTATATTTTGTCTTTTAATATTTTTAAAGTGATAATAAAAATTTTCCAAAATTTACTGTATTTATTTCCTTTTTTTAAAAGTTGTTCTCTATTTTTCTGCTATTTTCTTCATTTAAATTATATTTAATTAAAATTTATTTATTTTTGTGAATTAATCTTTCTTATCTTTATTTATAAATATTTTCCAAGTCCATAAATTTTTCAAAGTTTATTCAATTTATTTTCAAATTTTCTAGACTAGTCTTCATTTTTGTGCTATTTTCTTATTATTATCCTATATAATTAATAATTATTTATTTTTATTTTATGTTTTTGTTATATTTTCAAATTTAAACTGAATTTATAATAATTTTTAGTTGTTTAAACTTATATAAAGAAATAAAGGAAATTTGAAAAGGTTTATGACTTTTGATTTTCCAAACGCCTTTTATATTCCACCTGTTCACATTTTAACTTAACTCTTCATTCAATTGGCCATTATTTCTCATTTCTTTCAGCCGACTATCATTTTTATCATTAACGTAAACATTTTTCTCATTCCTGAAGAAAAAATTTCGACCATAGCTTTTGAAGAAAGTTTGGTAAACTTTATCTCCTCTTTTCATTTGTTTATGCTTGAATTCATGGTTTTTGCATTTGTCTCTTCACTCTTTAGGTTCGGCCATGATCCTCCGCAAGGCCTGCCGCCTCCACCACCACCTGAACACATCACCATAACCACCTCCTCTCTGACCAAACCCCAATCCGAGCCACCACAGTTGATTATCCACCACAAAAATACCAAAAAACTCCAACCTTTTGTCCATAGCCGAGCATACAATCAAATCCACCACCTTCCACACCTCATAGCCGCCACCATCTCCACCTCCACCACCTCCAGCTCCACCTGTACACTTTTCCACGTCATCACCTGGACCCCACAGTGAAGGCCATGCCCCATATGGCCTTGGCCGAACCATGTATTGACTTGAACCCTTGTGATTTTGCTTGTAATGTTGCCTTGTTGTGTTGTCTACATCACCACTCTTTTGCCTATCAACAAACCTATGAAGGCCGACCCCTATCAACCAAAACCTGATCCAAATCCTTGCCCTAGACCTATATTATACCTTATGGCCAAACCTGAAGGTGGTTGAAAGAAAGTGCAAGCATTTCTATTTGATTCTGTGCAGTCTATTCTAGTGTAGTTTTGATCGTAGTTGATTTGAAACTATCGTTGTTATATTGTTTTGTTTGATGTGTATCCAAGGAATTTGACATTTGGCGCCTCCATTCGAATATGTGTCGTGCTTTTGTGCTTGTTTAGATCCCGTTTGTGCAATTCGTCGTAGGTCATCAGCTCAAACCGGTGAGTTATTCTCACCAGACAATATGATGCAGAGCGATCTACGAAAGCAATAAGGTTAAAGAGTTCAAGATCTTTCGGTCATTTGGAGAAGGCCACAATTTTAAGTCGTTCATCTACTTTAAGTCGTTTCCAACTTAACGAAGCATGGTCACGACCTAACAGAGGAGTATTGGGTCGTCACCGACCTAACAGAAGAGTATTGGGTCGTCTCCGACCTAAGAAAGCACAGGAGGGAGAATTCCGACCTAACAAGCTCCGACCTAACGAGCTCCGACTTAATGAGTTACGACCTAGTGATGTTGAACGAGCTAACTGTGCCGAGTTACGAACTAGTGATGTTGAACGAGATAACTATGCCGAATTCCGACCTAAGCAAACTAAACTGCATTCTATTTTAGGTCGTGAAGGAAACTTTGGGTCGCGAACGACCTAACTCATAAACTGGTGATGTGTTAGGTCGCAGACGAGGTGAAGCGTTGATATTGTTGTGAACTATTTGTAATGGGTAGTCTGTTAGGTCGGCAACGACCTTGTATAAGTCGTAGGTCGTCAACGACCTAAGTTTGAGTCGCGTTTGTTTTGAGTCAGTGTGTATATATGTTAGGTCGCATAAGGCCTGTATTGTGATGTAGAGTTAACCCGGGATGTTGTGATAGGTCGTTAACGACCTATGGTAGGTCGGTGGTGTTATATTGAGTTGTGTCTTGTGAAGTGTTTGATTTTAAGGCGCAAGTGTTAGGTCGCTGCCGACCTAAGGGTGTTTGATGGCGTGAGTTGTAAATGCTATAAATAGCCGTGTGTGTCATTTTGTAAGGTTGTTGATTCTTGAATAAAATTCTCTTTTGTTAGCTTTGTGCTTTCATACAAATTGGTAGTTGAGTGTGATCTCCTATCTCCTCTTTCGGTTAATCGAGTGCGCTCGATTCAACGATCGTAGAAGCCGATTCACGGTATCTAGTGCGCTAGATCAACGTACGAAGAATCGTAGATCTTCTTTCTCGGTATCGTACGCGATCAACGAGACGAAGATAGCTAGAATCCGGTATCTTTGGATCAACGGATTTGGGCCTTGCAGTATTCTCAACTCACCGATTGCTACATTCCATCGATTGAAGTTTGTTTCGATTTATCCGCTGCGTCAGTTTGGTATCAGAGCCATACTTAGCCAATCATAGCTAAGTTGAGTCTTGGAGCCAAGTATTTGAAGTTGAAGTTTGAAGTTGGTGTTCGTTATGTTCATCTTGAAGTTTCCACAAGTTCGAAGATTTTGATCCATCTCATTTTGGATCTAGATTTGGAGAAGTGTTTGAATTTGAAGTTAGGCCGTGTATACTTGGAAAGTAGCCGAGCCTAGTGAAGGGTTTTGAAGTTTGAAGCCGTGGCTTGAAGTTCTATATTGTTTGAATCATGCCGCCTAGGAGAGCTAACCGTCATCAAAATGTTGAAGCGTTGTATCGAAGAGAGGAACCCGAGCTTATGGAACAACGTATTAATGAAAAGTTTGATGAAGGCATTGGGAAATTGGAGAAATTGATGAATGATTTGAATCAAAGGAGGAGATCACCAAACTCGAACCATGGAGGAAACCGAGTTTCGCCATCGGTTACGGAAGCGAGGAGGGTATCACCACATTCTTGTAGAGATAGAAGAGAAACATCAATTTCATCACGACGAGATCATCGTGACTATGCACATGAAGAGAGAAGAAGTCAACATGAATTTGACAATGAAGCCTATAGAGATGAAGAGAGACATAGTCAAAGAAGCATGCATGAACGAAGGGATGATAATGGTCGAGATCGATGTAGGCGTACCTTTGATTTTGTTGAAGAGGGTGATAGAACTAGTATTCATTATCGAGATCGAGATCAAATTCGAAATCCTTACCGGGATGTTGAAGATGATCGTCGTTGGGAATCGGGGATGAAGACGGAAATTCCAGAGTTTAAAGGAGGAATGGTCGCTGAAGAATTTCTTGATTGGGTATCAAATGTTGAGGAGATCTTTAATTTCAAGGAGGTTCCTGAGCATAGGAGAGTAAAGTTGGTTGCTACTAGGTTGAGGGGGAGAGCTTTGGCATGGTGGCAGCAAACTAAACTTACCAGGGAGAGAATGGGGAAGTCAAAGATAGAATCTTGGGAGAAGATGAAGAAATTGATGCGATCTACTTTCTTACCTTACAACTATCAATCACTTATGTACCAGAGGTTGCAGAATCTGAGGCAAGGGACGAAATCTGTTAGTGATTATGCTGATGAATTTTACCAACTCACTGCCAGGAATGATATTATGGAAACGGAAGAACAGCTAACTGCTAGATTCATTGGGGGATTGAGAATGCAGATCCAGGATATGGTTAATATGTTCGATCCTAGATCAGTTGTGGAGGCACATCAGAAAGCGTTGGCTTGGGAGAAGCAAGGAAGGCGTGGAGGTGGTGTGTTTACTAATTCCAATAATCAAGCGAGGGGTGTTAGTGGAAGTTCTAATGTTCCTAAACCTATCAATAAGCCAGTGGTGAAGGAGGCTGAGAAGGCGAAGGTTAGCAGTGGTTTCAAATGTTATAATTGTCTGGAGTTGGGTCATAAAAGCAATGAATGTCCGAAGCCGAAGAAGAGGGCAATGGTTGCAGAAGTTGAGGAGGATGATGATAAGAAGGCAGAATGTTCAAATACACCTTATGTTGAGGAGGAAGAAGAATTGTCTGGAGATGAAGGTTGTAATCTTATGATGAGGAGGTCATGTCTTACACCAAAGCAAGAGGAGGATTGTAGTTGGTTAAGAAGCAATATTTTTCAGTCGACATGTACTATTCTGGGGAAAGTTTGCAAGTTCGTTATTGATGCTGGAAGTTGCGATAATATTATTTCTACAGAAGCAGTAAGAAAGTTGAACTTGAAAACTGATACGCATCCTAAACCGTACAAGCTAGCATGGTTAAGGAAGGGTGGTGAAGTGAAGGTGTGTCGAAGGGCTTGTGTTAATTTTTCTATTGGGAAGAAGTACAAAGATGAAATTTGGTGTGACGTTGTAGACATGGACGTGTGTCATTTGTTGTTGGGTAGACCGTGGCAGTTTGATAGAGCAGTTCAACATGATGGTCGTGCCAATAGTTACAGTTTCATGTTCGAGGGTACTAAAATCACTTTGGTTCCCAAGAAGCAACAACAGAAGGAGAGCAAGCTAGAGGAGATTGAGGAATTGAAAACTCTGTTGACTTTGAAGGAGTTTGTTAAGGAAGTTGAAGAGGAGCCTGAAGTCTATTTGTTGATTGGGCGAGAGAGTCATGAAGAGGTTAAAATTCCTGAAGAAGCAAAGCCAGTTTTGAAAGAATTTGAAGATGTATTTCCAGAAGAGTTGCCAAAGGAGTTACCGCCACTTAGAGACATTCAACATCAGATTGATCTTGTTCCGGGAGCAGTGCTACCACATCGACCACATTACCGAATGAGTCCGAAGGAACATGAGGAGTTACGAAGGCAGGTGGAAGAGTTGTTGGAACAGGGACGTGTTCAGGAAAGCTTGAGTCCTTGTGCAGTGCCAGCATTGTTGGTGCCAAAGAAGGATGGAACATGGAGAATGTGCACAGATAGTAGAGCTTTGAACAAGATTACTGTTCGTTATAGATTTCCTATGCCAAGGTTGGATGACTTGCTGGATCAGTTGAGTAGGGCAACTATATTTTCGAAGATTGACTTGAAGAGTGGTTATCATCAAATTCGGATTAGACCTGGAGACGAATGGAAGACAGCTTTCAAGACAAGAGAGGGGTTATACGAATGGTTGGTTATGCCATTTGGTTTGTCGAATGCACCTAGTACATTCATGCGGGTGATGAATCAGATCTTTAGACCATTCATTGGGAAGTTCGTCGTGGTTTATTTCGATGATATTCTGATATATAGCAGGAGTATGGAAGAGCATGTTCTACATTTGGGGGAAGTATTGATTATTCTCCGTGAAGAACAATTTTATGCTGCTACGAAGAAATGTGTGTTTATGACAAAAAGTGTCTTATTTCTGGGTTATGTTGTTTCAGGAGAAGGTATTCAAGTTGATCAGAGTAAAGTTAAGGCAGTCAGGAATTGGCCACAGCCAAAGACAATTACGGAAGTGAGAAGTTTTCATGGGCTAGCGTCATTCTACCGAAGATTCATTCCACACTTCAGTAGCGTGATGGCTCCAGTTACTGATTGCATGAAGGGTAAACAGTTTTCGTGGACAGAAGAAGCCGGGATTGCTTTTGAACGAATCAAAGAACTGTTGACGACAGCGCCAATTCTTGTTTTACCTAATTTTCAGTTGTTGTTTGAGCTACACACTGATGCATCAAAGGTGGGGATTGGAGGAGTGTTGAGTCAGCAGGGGTGACCTATTGCATATTTTAGTGAAAAGTTATCAGGGGCAAAGATGAGATACAGTACATATGACGTTGAATTCTATGCTGTTGTGCAAGCTGTTAAGCATTGGAGACACTATCTATTTCAGAAGGAATTTGTTCTTTACAATGATCATGAAGCTTTGAAGCATTTACAGGGGCAGGATAAGATTTCAGCGAGACATGCATCATGGATTGCTTATTTACAGCAGTTTACTTTTGTCGTTAAGCACAAATCAGGGGTGACGAATTGGGTAGCTGATGCTTTGAGTAGGAGGAGTCATTTGTTAACAACAATGAAGGTTGAAGTGACAGGGTTTGAAATGTTGCCTGAATTGTTTGAGGAGGATCCTTACTTTGCAAAGTTTATTGAAAAAGTTAAGGATGGAAGTTCGGATGAATTTGTGTTGATTGATGGATTCTTGTTCAAAGGAAATCAATTATGCATCCCAGACTGTAGCTTGAGATTGAAAATTGTCAAGGAGTTACACGAGGAAGGGCATGTGGGCCGTGATCGTACTTTGCAATTGATTTCACAGTCTTACTTTTGGCCGTCGATGAGAAAAGAGGTTGAAAGATTCGTGGAGAGATGTCATATTTGTCAGGTGTCAAAGGGAACAGCGACGAATGCAGGGTTGTATATGCCGTTGCCTGTACCGTCTAAGCCATGGGTTGATATTAGCATGGATTTCGTTTTAGGTTTGCCTAGAACTCAAAGGGGAAATGATTCGATATTTGTTGTAGTGGACAGATTTTCGAAGATGGCACATTTTATTGCCTGCAAGAAGACAGCGGATGCAGTTCGAGTGGCACAATTATTCTTTAAGGAGGTATATCGATTGCATGGTTTACCAGAATCTATTGTTTCTGATCGAGATACTCGTTTTCTGAGTCACTTTTGGTTGAGTTTGTGGAAGATGGTGGGAACGAAGTTGAATTTCAGTAGTGCGTATCATCCGCAGACAGATGGTCAAACCGAGGTTGTGAACAGATCCTTAGGAAATTTGTTACGATGTTTGGTGAAAGATAATCTGAAGAGTTGGGACATGAAGTTAAGCCATGCAGAATTTGCACATAATCATTTAGTGAATCGTAGCACGGGATTCAGTCCATTTCAGATTGTATATTCAAATTTACCCAGGGGACCGTTGGATTTAGCAGTGGTACCACAACCGAAGGGGACGGTTAAACGAGCTGCTGATTTTGTTGAAGGATTGACAAAATGTCATAGAATCGTTCAAGAACGATTAGAAAAGTCAAATGAGAAGTATAAGCGGGCTGCTGATTTGAAATGACGGAATGTTGAATTTAACGAAGGTGATTTAGTTTACGCTGTGTTAACGAAGGATCGTTTTTCAGTAGGTGCTTATAACAAATTGAAAGCCAGAAAAATTGGTCCAGTAAAAGTTGTGAAACGGATTAATGAAAATGTTTATAAGTTGAAGCTACCGGAGGATGTTTACACTTCTGACGTGTTCAATGTTAAGCATCTCATACCATATTATGGAGATGAACAATCTGAGGTAGAAGAATTTACTAATTCGAGGACGAATTTTTCTTAACCGGGGGAGGATGATGCAGAGCGATCTACGAAAGCAATAAGGTTAAAGAGTTCAAGATCTTTCGGTCATTTGGAGAAGGCCACAATTTTAAGTCGTTCATCTACTTTAAGTCGTTTCCAACTTAACGAAGCATGGTCACGACCTAACAGAGGAGTATTGGGTCGTCACCGACCTAACAGAAGAGTATTGGGTCGTCTCCAACCTAAGAAAGCACAGGAGGGAGAATTCCGACCTAACAAGCTCCGACCTAATGAGCTCCGACTTAATGAGTTACGACCTAGTGATGTTGAACGAGCTAACTGTGTCGAGTTACGAACTAGTGATGTTGAACGAGATAACTATGCCGAATTCCGACCTAAGCAAACTAAACTGCATTCTATTTTAGGTCGTGAAGGAAACTTTGGGTCGCGAACGACCTAACTCATAAACCGGTGATGTGTTAGGTCGCAGACGAGGTGAAGCGTTGATATTGTTGTGAACTGTTTGTAATGGGTAGTCTGTTAGGTCGGCAACGACCTTGTATAAGTCGTAGGTCGTCAACGACCTAAGTTTGAGTCGCGTTTGTTTTGAGTCAGTGTGTATATATGTTAGGTCGCATAAGGCCTGTATTGTGATGTAGAGTTAACCCGGGATGTTGTGATAGGTCGTTAACGACCTATGGTAGGTCGGTGGTGTTATATTGAGTTGTGTCTTGTGAAGTGTTTGATTTTAAGGCGCAAGTGTTAGGTCGCTGCCGACCTAAGGGTGTTTGATGGCGTGAGTTGTAAATGCTATAAATAGCCGTGTGTGTCATTTTGTAAGGTTGTTGATTCTTGAATAAAATTCTCTTTTGTTAGCTTTGTGCTTTCATACAAATTGGTAGTTGAGTGTGATCTCCTATCTCCTCTTTCGGTTAATCGAGTGCGCTCGATTCAACGATCGTAGAAGCCGATTCACGGTATCTAGTGCGCTAGATCAACGTACGAAGAATCGTAGATCTTCTTTCTCGGTATCGTTGGCGATCAACGAGACGAAGATAGCTAGAATCCGGTATCTTTGGATCAATGGATTTGGGCCTTGCAGTATTCTCAACTCACCGATTGCTACATTCCATCGATTGAAGTTTGTTTCGATTTATCCGCTGCGTCACAATATGTACTTTTATAACTAGTAAATTGACCCCTTTTGAATCTGTAAAATACATTATCACTTACACCTGCTATGTTATGATTTTATGATGTTCACCCATGCTTAAACACCTGTTATGTCATATGCTACTGTTATATTATGCTGTTCTATTATTTTCAGCAGTTTATCACACTACAAGTTCCTTTTAGACTAGAATCACTATGGGTTGAAATGATACATACCCGAACGGACTTTAGAATAGGAGAAAATCATTATGGGCTGAAATGATAGGCCTGAATGATTTTCAATTATTTTCATTTACTTGGGATTGCGGGTTTGAAATGATTAAACCCGAGTTTTCTTTGTAAATTACGGGTTGAAATGATATATTACCCGTATTACTTTACCTAGGCTAGAAAATGAAATACAAACCCGTTGTTAAAATATGTTTTTCTTAAAATTTTAAAATATTTTAGGAATGTAAATATTATAATATTTTGATTTAATTTTTATTAAAAATGATTTTTGTAAAGCATTATTAACTCTCTGAAAATTTATAAGTGAAATAAATTAATGGTAAAGTTAGAAAATCTGAAATGTAAGCTTTTTTGGAAATTATAATTTGGTGATAAATGGAATTTAAATTAAATATGAAAATATGATAAATTTATGATATTTTGAACTAAATGAATTTAAAATAATTGTATAATATATTAATGATTTTTGAATTAAGTTAAAATGTGAAATTAATGAATATTTAAGTTGAAATTTTGAAATATAACTGAATTTGGAAATTTGTGAATTTGGCTTAAAATTGAATTTAAGTTAAGTAAATAAAAATGAAATTAAGTTATATTTGAAAATTTAAACTTAAGTGTTAAGTTAAATTTAATTTAATGAATTTAAAATTTAATGTTGGATTTTAATAAGTGAATTACTATTAAATTTTGGTTTTTGAATAGAGATTTAACTTTATAAAATCATGAATATAAGGGTATTTGAATGATTGTTTTAAAAGTGAAATTATATGATTTTATAAGTTAAAAATGGTTTAAATATAAATATAATTGTTTGTTAAATTATACTGAATATTTGAAGTTAATTTACTACATTTCTAAAATGCTATTAATTCCAATGTAAAGGATAATACAGCATTTGTAAATGCTGTAGTTGATAATAATGAACCAAATGGCTCAATTTAATTAAAGGCTATTATAGCATTTTTGTGAATGTTATAACATATAGGCTATCAAGCTAGACCAAATTAACTGTTAATCCATCCTTAATTAGCAGACAGTCAGTCCTTAATTACCCTTTGATTAATCCTTAATCACCATTGATTAATCAAGTAATTACCATTTAAAAACTTCTTAATCAATCCCTCAATTACTTATGTTAATTAGTCCTTTATGATTATTACACTGAGTAATTAAACCTTAATTACTTCATTAATTATAAATTTATCAAATTGGTTAATTAACCTTAATTAATTACATTCATTGATTAAATCCACATTAATTTCGGTTAACCTTATTAATTAACCAAGTAATTTAATCATCTCTTAACCACTATTTAATGATCCCAGAATTACTTCCCATCGATTTCCACTCTAAGAAATTATCCCTTAATTACTTTCTTTATGAATTAAATTTCTACTTCCAACATTTGGTTTTCTTTCAAAACTTGATTTGAGTTTTAAAATTTGAACTCTCCTTACATAACTTTGCTTTTTAAAATTCTTGAAAGCCTGATTTCTCCTTCAACCAATTGTCACCTGAATTCTAGGCTATCATAGCATACTCGAGTCAGACTAAAAAACTCGAGCCTATCCCTCAACACCTCGACCAAACACAAGAGTCACTAGCCAACACCCACAACTTCGAGTTCCTCATGCTAAAACTACGAGTTTTACTCGAGTCACTCCACTTCTTCTCCGAAATTAATTTCACAGCCAAACTCATCGGCCAACCTGCTCGTGCACGTGCATAGAACCCCTGGTCACCGCCGATTGTCACCACGACCATCTACAAGTCGTTAATGACTCCACTACTCCTTCTGATAACCCAGAATCAAAGAAGGCCATGCTAAACGAAATCGAGCTTCACGATAGGAAACTGGAATGAACACAAATGACAAAAACTACTCGCCGCTGATGATCACGACAACTGGAGCTCACTGGCTTCGCTCCGGAGCAGCACCATGTCCCCACGCGGCTATTCCCTGGACTGCGACTAACTCCGGTCTCCCCAAAGTGGCGAAACCATCTGCGACCCAAAACTAGGTTTTGGCACTTCCTCATCCAACCCGCGCTGCCATAGTGATCTGAACATCCATCAAATAATTTTCCCGGCCTCCCTGATGGACGTACTATCGTCGACAAAAACTTCGACCATCAACAGTTCGTTGATGATCAGATAAAGGTTGAAATTTGTTTTCTGTTCAACCACTGATTTCTCACAACACACAATACTAAAAATCAGAATTACCATACTAAAATTCCTAATTCTTGACGTACATTGAAGCAGTATACTTGAAACAATTAATTGTTGAAATCAATTTCCTGATAAATCTCGAGTTGAATGTAAGTTGAATATTTCTGATCGATATTCTTCTTAATTCTTGCTTTCAATGTTTAAATTTTTTTTATATCTTGAAATCTTACATAAATCTTGTTTAAATATTTCATAATACCATAAATCAGAGAAGGAACCCAAAGATTTTGAATTATATTACACCCTGTAATTGTCAACAGAGTAAATACTTCTCTTTCCTTTCTATTATTTTAAGAAAGTTTACTCATAAAATTTTATTGCACAGAGAATCTATATCTGAAGCTGCTAACTTGTATCCTCTTTTAAATCTCAGATCAAGTTAAAAGAAAAAAATCTTTAACTAATTTGTTTGCAGTCCATGTTTGACAAGGATCAGATAAAGAATTTGAAATTTTGTTTCAAATTTTTAAATCCTGTATCAGGAACAAGTAGCACAGATCATACACACATATCTTAACCACACACTTCAAATTTCATACAGAAAACCACATAAATGTCCTCAAGCTAGCATCAATTATCTCAGAAACTTTCACATGCAACAAGCTATAATTTAGATAAGCTTTTAATTTAGACATTCCCAAAAGAACAGAACCAACTAGGCAGATCACTCACCGAATTTTGAAGTAGAGAACACTGTGTTGACAGTCCTTGTTTTGATCTCAGTTGAAACTTTGAAATCTGATGATGCTCACATCTATAAATTTCTTTGATTATCTTTTGAAAGCTTGTTGAATTTGCTGTTGATTCCCATGTTGAATTGCATGTTCTTCAGGCTACAATTTTTTTTTTGATTTTTTTTAAAAGAAAGCCTTAAAAAAGTATGAGCTGAAGAAAATAAACAAAAACTGAACTTTCTCTTCTTTTTTTTTCTTTTTTTATTAAATATTAATTATAAACAAAGTTTTCTTTTAAAATAACGGTTGCCACTTGTTTCATGAATAAATCCATGTATTTACAAATGTCAAAACCTTTATTATTATGTATACAAGTGTGTTTTTCCTAAGCTCTTATGTTGCCAAGTGTTTTAAGATGTGATTATTAAGTTAATCTTCTAATTATTATAAATAATTTAAACCTTAATTACAACATTAGCCTAAATACTTATGTCTTAATATAAACTATGAAATATATATATATCTCTTATGTTTTATTTATTTATATTTACAAATATATTTTCTAAAGATAAGTTTAAAAGAAAGAAAGTGAACATTTATTTAAATTTTATTTAAAAGTTTAAACTAAAGCTATTATATCTATCATTAATATTATATATAAAAACTAAATTTATTTTCAAAAACCAATTTAAAAGAAAATAAATTAAGCTTTTATAAAAATGTACTATTTTCAAGCTATTATACTTTTAATAAAATAAACTTTTCTCTAAGTGTTTTGAAAATACAAGATTAATCTTTAACTAGCTTTTGAAAAGCATTTTATTAAATCAAATCAAAATCTTCCAAATCACCATATATACATATGTATAATATAAATTTGAAAACACATTTTCTACTTAAGTTTACACATCTTATAAATAGACTTAAGATAATAACACTTGTCTCTTTAAGTATTTTATTTAAATTTTAAATGTTAACAAAATGCTTTTAAATTTATAAATTTATAATACTTATCTATATATGTAAATAGCTTAAATAAATGAAATTGATTGTATTTTCATTAATTAAATTCAGCTAATATATAAATTATAGGATTCTAAAACATTCGGGTTATTACATTCCTCCCCCCTTTGAATCTTTTCATCCTCGAAAAGAAATGAAGCCAGAATTTATTAAAATTATCCTTTAAATCCTTTTAGCTATAAACTTCTTTTTATTCAGAACTTGAAAACACTTTAAAAATCTATATAATATTACCAAAATAGTTTTATAAAATTATCATTTTATAACTTGATGTTTCAACTAGTCTATCCTTGTTCTCACAGAAATTCGGTCATACGTTGATCAGGTGTAAGACTGAAAAACTATAAGTACTTAGCAAACCCAATTTCAACACCCAGTGAAAAACTTTGAAAATAATTTTATTGAAAATATAAAAAACAGTTTTTTGAAAATAGAGGATATCTTTGGTGAGAATGCTCTGGAAATCATCACCCCCATACATGGTCGCAGTTACATTCCAAGGTTAAGTTGCCGTCGCAGCAAAAGTCCATGTATATGCAGGATCTCAGCGGCCTTTCGATTAAGCCATGGAACCTACACAATAGATCACAGTTACATCCAGGGTTACGTCGTCGTCACAGCAAAAGTCCATGTAACCGCAGGCTCTCAGCGGCCTCTGATTTTCACTGTCGAAATGAAACCTCTCCACTCCTACATAGGTCGCAGTCTGCCGATATAAAATCAAAAGCAGACTGTTGGCTCTCAGCGGCACAGATGACTTTCGCTATGGTATACTCTACTCATAATCCCCAGGAACTAGTTTTTTCCCGACTCCTCACAGGATCAACTTCAGAACCCCCTCTTGGGGCTCAAGGCAGCACCACCCGGTAGCACTCCTGAGAAGTTCATTTCAAGGGAGCGCCTTTTTCCCCAGAGCCATCATCCAAACATTTTATACTATACACATATAGTATCTTTAAATCATACACCTAGTATAAATCTCATACAAAGCGCCTTTACACAAAGTCGATTATTCCAAAATCGATAATTCTCAAATCAGGCTTTTCAAATTTCCAAAATTGATTTTCCCCAAAAATCAAAAGCCTTACCAAAATCCATAGGTTTCAAAAACCTTTTTCAAAATCCTCATAAGATCCTTTATATATATATAATTTTTAAAACTTTGGATCATTTCAAACTTGTACAAAACTTCTTTTATACTTCAAAACACCTTCAAAATCCTTTTTTTCCGGCAATAGATTCAACAAGGGGAGTTTTACCTCTTATTACTAGGATATATAACTTTATTTATCCAAAATCAAATATTCAAATTTGATTACTCCTTTCAATATAATTTTCATTCCAATCCGTACGATGTACACATATCATTCGTACGCCATACTAATCTGATCGCTCACGCGATCACACAATTTCACTTCCGAACTAGTATCGTCCACCCGACTTCCTAGTGCGGACACAGATCTGGTTTCTTGATCAGAAACCTTCATCCTCCTTGCATAGCCTAACTATGATAGAGAATATCTAGAACCAATCTACAATCCATATCCAGGTTTGCCGTCAAAAATCGAATGAAAAATCCAACTCGGATCGATATAACTATCTCAAAATTCTGTGCTCGAATCTGGATCAAATCACTATGCGAATAGAATAACATACGTACACCCTACGTATTTGTCTTATTGGTTATTAGCCAAATTAATTCCATTTCCATTCACATTCACTTTGATTTTCATTCACTTACTCACAATTGCTTCAATCTATTTGGATTATCACCTCTATTCCTATCTCAATTGGGTATTTAACCAATAACAGTTTGAACTTCGACCAGTTTAATTAGAAAATAGCTTGAAAATTTTTAAAAATGATAAGTAGTTGGAAAATAATTACTAGTTTGTAAAATAGGTGTAAAATAGTTTAGAAAATAGTTAAAATAAATTTTAGATAATTGCAAAATAATATTAAGATATTAATTAGTTTATAAAATAGTTGAAATATAGTAATTAGTTTATAGAACAGTTGGAAAATTGTTAAACAGTTTCAAAAACAATTGTAAAACAAGTATAAGATAGTTTGTCTTTTAAAAGAAAGGTTGTATAAATATAATGAATAGCTTGGAAAAATAGGTTTATATTAAAACAATTTATATTAAAAATAGTCCAGAGTCAAAACTGCTCACTTTCCAATCTCCATTCTCATCAATTCAATTTAAATTTCCACTTCCATTTAAATTGACCCAATTACAATTTAAATAATCTTCAATTTCCAATGATTCAATCCCCAATTCAAGTTGAATTAACCTCTGTTTCTTTCCAAATTTAACTTTATTCAACTTTGATCTCAAATTCTACTAATTCAAATAAATTTCAATTGAACTAGTCCCAATTTCAATTCATTTCAACTCCAGTTTGAATTAATCCCAATTTCAAACTCCATTTCCAAATCAAGTTGAATTATTCCTGATTTCCTTCCAAATTCTATTCAAATTCCATTTGAATTTTTAAAATTATTCAACTTTAATTACATTTCCAAATTATTCAAATCAATTCGGACTAATTTCAAATTGAACCTACTTCAATTTCAAATCGTTTCCAATTAACCCAATTCAAATTTTCCATTTGAATTTTATACTTATACATCTTCAATCATAATTTCAATCAATTCAAATCAAATTCAATCTGAACTAATTTCAATTCAAACTCCAAATTTAAACCATCTCGAATTATATAAATTCGAGTTAATACTCCAAATGTTGATTTAATTCCTTTAAATCAATTTTACCTTCAAAGTCTTTAAACAATTCAATTCACAAATCAGACCTAACATTTACACCACAAATCAAATTAACCTTTTTTATTTTATCAATAACCCAAACCTTTAAATAATTTAATTTTTGAGTCAAATTCTCAAAATTCCATTTTAAATTATCTTTACTTAACTCATTACAAGGTTCAAGTACAAGTTTCAAACAATTTTAATTTACAAATTCATTTCTTTATATTCAAATACATTAAATAATATTATTTATTATTTCTTTATCACTTTGAAACCATTTTCAAATTTTGGACCTAGATTTAAAACTTCACAACTTAGATCAACTTCAATTCCAATTTATAAGTCATACTTCCCTAAATGTTTTATTTCCTTAAAACATTTCATTTTGTGTACTCATTAATACATATTATATTTCAAAAATTATTTATGATAATAACCAAGATTACCATCTCTAAAAACCAATTCATTATCATCTTATTTTGAAATTCTTCTCCAATTTAAGATTTCAATTTCAATTTGAATTCATTTCAAACTTATCTTTATTTAATTTCAGTTTGGTTATATTTCTAATACCACTTAATTTAATTCCATTATTCAACATCCAATTACCTTAATATTTATTAGAAAGATATATTTCTTTATATACCAAAATATATTCTTATATAAAATCATTTAAAATCTTTATATAAGAAAATAACAAGTACGCTCTCATACACACACACACACACACACACTCAACTCATCCTAGGGTACCACTTACCCTATCCTTAATGAGTAATCCCACCAGAGCCAAGGTTCTCGCTTAACCTTCTGCTCTGATACCAAATGTAACGAACCGAAAATTTCTTCCCGAAATTTTCAGATAGTTAGTGAAAAGAAGAAAGAGAAAGAAGAAGAAACAGAAAACTCAAACTCGGAATCTCATTCGCAACGGATAAAATATAATAGCAAATAAAATAACAGTTTACAAAGAAGAACTGTATCAGTACATTTACATTTTACATCAGAGTTACAACAATTTCACAACACTGGACAGTTTTAAACAACATGTCCTAGATAAATAATAATATATATCACAACAAATAATCACTCTATACGTTCCTGTCCTTCAGCTCTCCCCCTGAGCTCTAGAGCGTCCTTACCTGCAAATCTATAATACTCGGTCTGACCCGAGCATTACATCAAAGTAACACCCGGGTCAGGCTGGATACCAGCATGAGTAAACCCATCTAATATGAAATTCAAAAGCACACAACTTAAATAACCCGGGTGACTCGTATCAATTACAAGTTCACAAATTGTTATAGACATAACTTATTTCGCTCACAAATTTCTAAGTATCAAAACTTAGATTAACTAGTCATACCAGCCTATTGATTTCACATATCAATCTATAAAGAATCGAAGTGGTTTCGGGTATTTACTATACCCGACTCCGGCCTCTTCGAATCCAATGTCATCTAAAACCAAGTTATCTAGTTAAATACAACTCAACTTTAATTATCAAAAAACATTTTGCGGCAATCCCTAACTGATTGATAATCACATTATCATCGTCCATCCATCATATCATATCACAAATCGATTCATAACAGAGATATTAACTGATTCTAAGTACTCATCATAATTCAATCATTAATAAGCAAGATTGAACACTTATGTTAATTACATTAATTCAATAATCCTCCAATTACTTTTATCAGTAAATTATTCTTAAATTTCTTTAACTTATTTACATCCATTAATCAATCTTGGTTATTCATCAATAGATATTAATTCAATAGATATCATCCAATTCAGACATTCAATAACCAATCATCCATAAGCAAGCATTATCAATTCATATCATAATTAATTTAATTACTTAAATTAAATTAATTCCTTAAGAATTAATCGCTTAATCTTGCTTATACAATCATTACTTAATTACTAACCTTAATTAATTAATCGCATCCTTGATTAACTCAATCAATCACTTTATCAATCCCTAATCCCAGATTAATTATCCTTTATTTATCAATTAATAATCTTTAATTATTATTTAATCTCCTTTAATACAAAGTAATTAATCCTTAATTACTTTCATAATCAATTAATTAACCCTTAATTAACTGATTAGTTATTCATCAACTATCGATTAAAAACCTTAATTATTAATCAATATCTCAAATTAATCAACCCATAATTACTTTTATAATAAACTAATTAATTAATTATTAATTAACTAATTAATTATCTCTTTCTTTAATTAATAAACCTAATTATCAATTATTAATTAAGAACTTAATTACAGATTACTTATTTCCAAATCACCAGTTAATTAACCATTTAATTAATCCTTAATTAACTGTTAATCCATCCTTAATTAACAGATAATCAGTCCTTAATTACCCTTTGATTAATCCTTAATCACCATTGATTAATCAAGTAATTACCATTTAAAAACTTCCTAATTAATCCCTCAATTACTTATGTTAATTAGTCCTTTACGATTATTACACCGAGTAATTAAACCTTAATTACTTCATTAATTATAAATTTATCAAATTGGTTAATTAACCTTAATTAATTACATTCATTGATTAAATCCACATTAATTTCGATTAACCTTATTAATTAACAAAGTAATTTAATCATCTCTTAACCACTATTTAATGATCCCAAAATTACTTCCCATCGATTTCCACTCTAAGAAATTATCCCTTAATTAATTTCTTTATGAATTAAATTTCTACTTCCAACATTTGGTTTTCTTTCAAAACTTGATTTGAGTTTTAAAATTTGAACTCTCCTTACATAACTTTGCTTTTTAAAATTCTTGAAAGCCTGATTTCTCCTTTAACCAATTCGCACCTGAATTCCAGGCTATCATAGCAAACTCGAGTCGGAATAAAAAACTCGAGCCTATCCCTCAACAACTCGACCAAACACAAGAGTCACTAGCCAACACCCACAACTTCGAGTTCCTCATGCTAAAACTACGAATTTTACCCGAGTCACTCCACTTCTTCTCCAAAATTAATTTCACAGCCAAACTCATCGGCCAACCGTGCTCGTGCTCGTGCACGTGCACAGAACCCCTGGTCACCGCCGATTGTCACCACGACAATCTACAAGTCGTTAATGACTCCACTACTCTTTCCGATAACCCAGAATCAAAACGGCCATGCTAAACGAAATCGAGCTTCACGATAGGAAACTGGAATGAACACAAATGACAAAAACTACTCGCCGCCGATGATCACGACAATGGGAGCTCACTGGCTTCGCTTCGGAGCAGCACCATGTCCCTACGCGGCTATTCCCTGGACTGCGACTAACTCTGGTCTCCCCAAAGTGGCGAAATCATCCCGAAACCATCTGCGACCCAAAACTAGGTTTAGGCACTTCCTTATCCAACCCGCGCTGCCACGGTAACCTGAACACCCATCGAATAATTTTCCCGGCCTCCCTGATGGAAGTACTATCCTCGACAAAAACTTCGACCATCAACAGTTCGTTGATGATCAGATAAAGGTCGAAATTTGTTTTCTGTTCAACCACTGATTTCTCACAATACACAATACTAAAAATCAGAATTACCATACTAAAATTCCTAATTCTTGACGTAGATTGAAGCAGTATACTTGAAACAATTAATTTTTGAAATCAATTTCCTGATAAATCTCGAGTTTGACCGTAAGTTGAATATTTCTGATTGATATTCTTCTTAATTCTTGCTTTCAATGTTTATTTTTTTTTATATCTTGAAATCTTACATAAATCTTGTTTAAACATTTCATTATACCATAAATCAGAGAAGGAACCCAATGATTTTGAATTATATTACACCCTGTAATTCTCAACAGAGTAAATACTTCCCTTTCCTTTCTATTATTTTAAGAAAGTTTACTCACAAAATTTTATTGCATAGAGAATCTATATCTGAAGCTGCTAACTTGAATCCTCTTTTAAATCTCAGATCAAGTTAAAATAAAAAAAAACTTTAACTAATTTGTTTGTAGTCCAAGTTTTACAAGGATCAGATAAAGAATTTGAAATTTTGTTTAAATTTTTTAAATCCTGTATCAGGAACAAGTAGCACAGATCCTACACACATATCTTAACCACACACTTCAAATTTCATACAGAAAACCACATAAATGTCCTCAAGCTAGCATCAATTATCTCAGAAACTTTCACATGCAACAAGCTATAATTTAGATAAGCTTTTAATTTAGACATTCCCAAAAGAACAGAATCAACTAGGCAGATCACTCACCGAATTTTGAAGTAGAGAACACTGTGTTGACAGTCCTTGTTTTGATCTCAGTTGAAACTTTGAAATCTGATGATGCTCACATCTATAAATTTCTTTGATTATCTTTTGAAAGCTTGTTGAATTTGCTATTGATTCCCATGTTGAATTGCATGTCCTTCAGGTTGTAATTTTTTTTTAATTTTTTTTAAAAGAAAGCCTTAAGAAAGTATGAGCTGAAGAAAATAAACAAAAACTGAACTTTCTCTTCTTCTTTTTTTCTTTTTTTTATTAAACATTAGTTATAAACAAAGTTTTCTTTCAAAACAAAGGTTGCCACTTGTTTCATGAATAAATCCATGTATTTACAAATGTCAAAACCTTTATTATTATGTATACAAGTGTGTTTTTCCTAAGTTCATATGTTGCCAAATGTTTTAAGATGTGATTATTAAGTTAATCTTCTTATTATTATAAATAATTTAAACCTTAATTACAACATTAACCTAAATACTTATGTCTTAATATAAACTATGAAATATATTTATCTCTTATGTTTTATTTATTTATATTTACAAATCTGTTTTCTAAAGATAAGTTTAAAAGAAAGAAAGTGAACATTTATTTAAAATTTATTTAAAATTTTAAACTAAAGCTATTATATCTATCATTAATATTATATATCAAAACTAAATTTATTTTCAAAAACCAATTTAAAAGAAAATAAATTATGCTTTTATAAAAATGTACTATTTTCAAGCCATTATATTTTTAATAAAATAAACTTTTCTCTAAGTGTTTTGAAAATACAAGATTAATCTTTAACTAGCTTTTGAAAAGCATTTTATTAAATCAAATCAAAATCTTCCAAATCACCATATATACATATGTATAATATAAATTTGAAAACACATTTTCTACTTAAGTTTACACATGTTATAAATAGACTTAAGATAATAACACTTGTCTCTTTAAGTATTTTATTTAAATTTTAAATGTTAATAAAATGCTTTTAAATTTATAAATTTATAATACTTATCTATATATGTAAATAACTTAAAGAAATAAAATCAATTATAGTTTCGTTAATTAAATTCAGTTAATATATAAACTACAGGGTTCTAAAAAATCTGGGTTATTACACTAATGTAGAATGGGAAAGTGATTGCCTACGCTGGTAGACAATTACGTCCGCACGAGAGAAACTACCCAACGCATGATTTGGAGCTTTTGGCTGTTGTTTTCGCCTTAAAAATTTGGCGATATTATCTTCTGGGTAAGAATCTCCTTCGGCTTTTCTAAATGAAAACTTTAAAGTTCAACTTAACTTAATATATACTAAATAATCTTTCTTATTCAGGTGAAAATTTGAATTATTCACCGATCACAAATATTTAAGATATCTCTTCACCCAGAAAGATTTGAATCTACAACAACAACGTTTGTTGGAATTTCTGGCATCCTATGATCTAGATATTCTATATACACCTGGAAAAGCCAATGCAGTTGTCGATGCTTTGAGTAGGAAACATGTTATTCTTGCTCATCTTGTTATCACTCATACTCTCCTTGAAAGAATGGCCAGCAAACAGAAAGAAGACAAATTTCTTCAGGGAATCTATGTAAGGATTCGTCGAGGAGAGGATTCTAGTTTTGGAATCGATAATAGTGAAGTTATAAGATTAAAAGGAAGGATTTGTGTCCCTGACATTCCGGAGCTGAAACACGAAGTATTGGACGAATGCCATAAGTCTAAACTTTGTATCCATCCAGGAATTAATAAAATGTATAGAGATATTAAAAGGACTTTCTGGTGGAAGACAATGAAAAAATACATATCGATATATGTGAGTCGCTGTGCTACTTGTCAACAAATTAAAAGCGATCAAAAGAAAGTAGCCGGTTTACTTCAACCTTTGGAAGTGCCGAAATGGAAATGGGATGAGGTATCGATGGATTTCATCGACGAATTGCCACGAAACAAAAAGGGAAATGAAGCAATTTGGGTTATAGTGGACCGTCTAATCAAAACTGCTCACTTCATTCTAATGAAATCCACTGGAACTGCAGCAAGCTTAGCAGAGCTATATATAAAAGAGATTGTTCGCCTCCATGGTTTTTCCAACAGCATAGTGAGTGATCGCGACCCGATCTTCACTTGTAGATTTTGGGAGGCATTCCAAGCCGCTTTGAGAACAAAATTGAATTTCGGCACTGCTTAACATCCACAATCTGATGGGCTGACAGAAAGGATAAATCGAATTTTAGAAGACCTATTGCGTGCTTGCATTCTTGATTTTGGTGGTTCTTGGGAGGACCATCTACATCTGGTAGAATTTTCTTATAACAATAACTATCAAGTCAGTATTGAAATGGCTCCTTTTGAAGCTTTATATGGTCGTCCATGCCGATCACCTGCATGCTAGATAGAATCAGGTGATAGACTCGTCCTTGGACCATACATGATTAAAGAAGCCACGGAGAAGGTTGATTTTATTCGAAAGAAATTAATAACTGCTCAAAGTCATCAGAAGAGCTATTATGACCGCCGAAGAAGAGATTTAGAATTAAAAGTTGGAGATTCTATATTTCTAAAAGTGTCTCTGATGTGGGGTGTATCGAGGTTCGGGAAAACTGGAAAGCTAACATCGCGTTATATTGGTCCTTTTCCTATTGTGGAAAGGATTGGTCCTCTAGCATATCGAGTGCAGCTACCCAGTTGGTTATCTGGCGTGCATAATGTATTTCATATTTCTAATCTCCGAAAATTTGTACGCGACCCAGATAGTATTATTGAGGAGGTAGCTCAACAGGATCTTGAGATCATTCCTAACTTGGCAGTAGAGAGAGAGCCGATAAAGATTGTAGATCGTGATGAGAAGCGATTGAGAAACAAAGTCGTGAAACTAGTTAAAGTTCAATGGAGTGGCGATCCAAAGGACTATACTTGGGAAATCGAAGATAATATGAAGAAATCATATCCCACTTGCAGAGCAGACATCTCGACTAAACTGATAGGCCATTTCCTTATTCTTTTCGAATTCGTATGTTCTTTGTTTGTTTTTCTCTCTCTTTCAATTTCGAGGACGAAATTTTCTTAATGGGGGATACTTGTAACATCCCAAAACTTTTAAATTTAATTTTTTAACTTATTAAATTTTTTGAATAAATTTGAGAAATTTCAAAGATAAAATGAAATATTATTAATATTAAGTATAAGAAAAGAATATATGAATATAAATAAATATTTGATAGTTTAAGTTTTTTAAATAAATGGTAAGTAAATGAAATATATAGCCAAAATTTGTATTAATCGATAAAATAAAATATGTGCAAATTAAATGTTTTTAGTTAAAACCTTTGAATAGAACTAAAATTTGGAATGTACGTTATGATAAAAATTATATAGTTAAAATAAAAGACACAAGGTTGCATAGGAAGTTTATAAACAAGGAAACAACAAATAAAATGTTGAAGTCAGACCAAAATAAACTTAGTACTTGCAAGAATTTAAAGTAAGATTGCTGTAAACAAGATGCAAGCATGAGCAATAAATGCCAATTACTCTTCAGCATGTACAAGATCACATCAGCTGAATTAAAAATATGGTTTAGTCTTCTTTTATATACCTCAACCTATACTTGCCTATAACTCACCCTGTACACACTCTTCTATACTTACACCATACTGTCTTCAGTCGTTCAAACCAAATTTAGCATGCATCGTATAATGAAATTCAGATAAAAGTTGACAACATCAACTCTGTTCAAAGAAAAAAAACTGAAGTTGCAAGTAAAATTAAAAAAACAAGTATCAAGTTAAAAGCAAAAGCAGCTCTCTGTTTCAGGGAAATTCAGGTGAGTAAACATCTATTTTTAAAAACTTTAAGTTTAATAAAACAATAGTACATTATTCATTGATAATATGATTTTTGCATATGCTTTAGTTTTGGAAATAATTTTGTGTTTATCATTGGGTTGCTGTGTATATTATGCTTCTCTGTTGTTTGTTATAGGTTGGATATTTTTACGGAAAAAAACTCAGATTATCTTCATCGAATCATTATAAAGCTTTAATTTTTTAACAAAATGAGATGTCTAAACTCAAATCAGGACTTTTAAATTTTTTATAAAAACATAATAGCGAACTATGCTCTGGAATCAAGTTTTACAGGCAAACAAGAATTTTTTTGGATAAATTTTACTTTTGTAAAATGCTAATTCAAATTTATAACTTGAATCTTAACTGAAAGATAAGATTTTTAAAGAAAAAATGGGAATTTTTAGTGATGTATTATTTGAGCAGTTCACAAATGAATTGGATAGGCTTTTTGATCAATTTCTGGAAATCAAAGATATATTGGATGTTGTAATTTCGCTTGAAGCTAGTTTGGAACTCAATAATGTTAGGAAAAATATTGAAAAAAATTATCTATTGCAAGAATTTTGGGGCGAAGCAATTTTAGGTTTTAACTGTCGTTTTAGTCGAGGTTGGAGATGAGGTGTCTCCTCCACCTCTGGTGGATCGAGCTGTGTGGTATAACAAGGGAGGGTAGTACGAGGGGTCGGCGTGGCGACGCCGGAGCTGCAACACTTCTGATGGTCAGAGCAAGGTAGGGCGAGGCGATTGGTTGGATGTGTCGTATGTTTCAGTTTTGAGTGGTAGGCCAGATTTCGCTTCGTACTTCGTGATGCTCGTTCGAAGGGTGAAGTAGCACGTGGGGATGGTCGGCGACATGTTCCTGGTCTCGCCGGAGGTAGGATCGTCGTTGATGATCTGTGCACGTACACGGAGCACATGTTCAGGTGTCTGGAAACTTGGTTTGTATTGGTGAAGGCAGGGAAGTGGACTCGAGTGATTCCTGCGTCCTGCTCGAAGCAAGCTACGGGGAGTAAGGGTTTGAACTCGAGTTTTGACTCGAGGTGGTTTAGGGGTTGTACGAGTTAGTACTTAGAAAAAAATTGGAGAAGAAAAAAATATAGCACGGGTTGATTTTCGAAATGACCCGAAGCAAACACGAATTTTCCTCGTGCGTGACCAGAAGCAGGTCTCGAGACAAATTTGAAAACAGTTTTACTTTAATTCTTTTTTCAATTTTTAAGATACTTTTAAAATAAGTAAAAAACAATGATTTGATTTGAAATTTTAAGCTAAAATATGACTTAAGTGAAATGTTTGAAGAAATTAATTTTAGTTTATTTAGTTTTAATATAATATTTTTATAAAATTGTTTATATTAAATAAATAATGTAATTTAAAGGAAAATTAAAGTAAAATGTTGTTGAACACTAAATCTTAACCTTTAAAATGTGATAAAAGAAATTTATTGAACACGGTTTAAAAGGATATCAAAACAATTCGATTATCTTTTGGGTCTAATTAAACGATTAATGATTTGTCAATATAACCTCTTAAGAAATATTCTTAGTTAATTAATTAATATTAAAGTTTAAATAAATTGATAATTAAGATTTAGATTAATTGATAATTAAGATAAATAAATTTGAAATTAATTAAGATAATTAATTAAGAAGTGATTAAATTATGAAAATGATTAAGATATAATCAACTATAATTAATTGAAATTAATCATTGATTTAAGATTTCTATTGAAAGTAACTATGTAATAAATAAAATTTAAACCACATGACTTATTTATCTAAATTTAAGATGCTTTGATTGTCCTTGATTGCTGTATGTTGGATTGATATTCCCGTTATGTGATGTGATGCTATGTAATATTGAATGCTTTTAGCTGAGCTATGATATTGGTATTACTGCTGTGTGATTTGTGAAAACCCATTGGCCCATAAAATGGCATTTGAATTTCGATGCGACAGGGAGTCAGATTCCGGTTGGTTGTCCGAGACCCACATCTAACTTGTGAATCTTTGTGAATGACAGTCATATGTTTTAAAATTGACACTCACTATTCGAATTAGCCGGGAGAGGACCTTTGTGTCGTATAACCTATTTCGAATATATGATTCAACGTTATGGATAGCATTTGAAGACCGGTGATGAAGACCGGGTATTTGTGGAAACGATAGGATGACCTATCGATTGTCTCTGCACTGAGTTGCTTCGGTATAGAGATTCCCTAAGTGATGAGAAGTCCGATCGGGATTGTGAATACCCGGATTGCAAGGACTTCTTTGGAAGTGCCTTCGGTTCTGTTCGAACCCGGAACAGACTTGTATGGTTGCATGTATGACATTACAAACTGAGATATAAAGCTGATTTCTTTCAAATATATATCTGTTGGTGGCGAAGAATTTATTCTCTTAGCTTAACACCCTTCCCTGAGACGTACGTGCTCAGAGGTTATGTAGTTGAAGGTTATTAGTGATATACTCAAAATTTGGTAGTGTGACATGCTAAGTGCTGCTGATCATTTGTTGATCGAAGCATGGCTTTGTGAAAAGCGTAGCTTTGTGGACGAGACTTCGTCGAACCTCACAACCCGGTTATGGTCGAAACAGGAATCGTGGCAGCAAGGTTATTTGGGGATAACTTCCCCTGAGGGTATGTCCATTTTCTTATGGATTATGAGTGGTAACATGGTACGGAGCCCAGATACTTACTTTGTGGTTGCTGCAAACTTATTACTTTGTGGTTGTCGGTTGAGAAGCGCTTCAGATAAAGGTTGGTAACGGCCGGGAAGTGGCATACTCGTGTCAGTTGTTACATAGATATAGAGGTAATCCGGCCTTGTGTAGCAGATATCTGGTTAGGATCCGGGGACGTCCTTCCAGAGGCGTTCCATTATATATGGGAAGTTCCTTTGCCCGACCATTTGTTGGAAATCCAATCATCCAAATACGAGCCCTTTACGGGTTTAGTTGTAGAACCTGCCATTTAACATGGTAGCTATAGGAAGCATACTATAATGGTACGTATGTTGGCTAGGATTAATATTCTATTTTCGAAATGCTTTCTACACTATGCACTAGTAATAATATAAAAGAAATTTCCCTGTACCAAGCATATTTGACTATCGTAAGAAGAAATTTCCTCCAATTCTACGATTGCATTGTGTGTGTGGCAGGAGGTCTTATGGTAGTTTCATTTTTAAAAGCATACCGAAATCCTTTTATAAATCTAGTTTCTTTAAAAGCAACTGTTTTTGTTACTTATACTAGTCCAATAACTGACCTGGAGTTTATTGTTTCTTTCCTAAACTCTAGGTGCCCATAATTTTCCACATGGGCAGCCTAGAAGCAGGTTATCCGTGTTTTGGAGCTAGCTTGGATTTGAAGCCTTCTAGAAGCTTTGGATAGGAAATCTTTTGAAGTGTTGGAGTTTTGAAGACCTTGTCGAAGTTGAAGTATGTTGGAGACTTGTTGAAGTTTCTGTTGTCGTATTATTGTTGTATCATATTTGTAATACTCTGATATTTGGGATCGGTTTTGTATTGGATATTGTATCATGTTGAATCTGTGTTAATATATGACATTCATTTTGTTTCCGCTGTTTTATATTCATCTGATGTTGTTATAAGCTCCATCCGAACTGAAATTTGACGTTCGAATCTCCGGCAGTCGAATACAAGTGAGGTATTTGACGTCGACTTTTGAACGCTGAATTTTGGGTCATGACAAAATAAATAAACCGGTAAATAAACATAATCATTATAAAACAAAGTTGTTTTACTATCAATTACCATTATTGTACTAACACAACAATTTAGCTTTAAATTGATAACCCTCAGTCGGTAAAATGGTAGAACAACATATCTACCATTAACATAAAATTAAACTTGGAGATAAAACTGTTAAAACTTTAAGACGTGTAAAGTCAGTTGAGAATAGAATAATATCTAAACATCAATTGTATGTCTATGTTCAGAAATTCTATATTACATAATCCCATATAATAAAACATTATTAAAGATGCTTATCCAAAGAATAATACCATAGCTAATTGAGTATGGAATCATGTAAATTTTCTCAAGCAGGATACCTAAAAGAATATAGCTAGTGTATCCCATACTGCATTGCATTCCTTTCCAAAAATTCCTCCTCCTTCGGTCTCTTCCTCTATCAAATCTTGTAGCCATATCACCACTATCTAGCTCCCTTAGTACCATTTCCATAGTCGACATATTTCCTTTTTACCCATTTTGAATAGCATAGCTAACCATTTCACTTGATGAGACAAAATGAAGTTCTCACACTCCAATGGCAACATCTTTAGGATGTGACATTTACCTATATAGCACAAATGCATATAAGAATAAAACTCGATCGAAAAGAAAACAAGACTAAACAAAATATTCTTACCATCTTCAAGAGGTACTTTATTGGTCATAATCAAACTGTAACGACCTGGATTTTTAGCCATCTGATGTTGGGATAATTAGCCAATTTTAATTTTTTGTAAAATATTAATTTTTATAAGTCGAATAGATAAATTTTTATAAGTCGAATAGATAATTAGCCAATTGACATAAATTTAGTAATTACCATTAAATATTAAATTATAACGATAGTTATAATTTAATAACCAGAATAGACAATAAATTTTGGGAATAAATGATAAAATAAAATTTTAGGAACTTTATTATAATGGTTTAAGTTAATAATAAGTGGAAGACGATTTTTATTTGGCGATAGTGCAATAATTTTATTAATTATTGCCATTTGCTTCTTTTAATAATTTTTAAAAGAAGTACTTAATTTTTAAAAGTGTGTTACATTCAATAAAAAAGGGAAATTGGGTTTAAAAATATATTTTTATTATGAATTGGAGTTTAACGTGGTTTGTTATTTTTTTCCAAGTAAGAAAACAATTTTGGTTGAATTTTAGAAGTTCAAAATTTGAACTTTTTCTTTTATTGGCGGAGTAATGTATTTTTGAAAATTAGGGTTTTTAATAATAAAATTCCTTAAAAATAATATTTTTATATGATAGAAAATATTCTATTTTGTATGTTTATAAATTTACATATTTATTTGAGTGAAAACTTGAAAATATTGGTAGGTTGAATCCATTACATTAGTGCTCATATGTATTAAGTGTTAAAATAAATAAACATAGGCTAATTATTCCGTTTAGGTCCAAAACCATTAGTTTTTAGCCCAACTTGTTAGTACATCAGAAAATATAAAAAAACGAAGTACGTACATTCATTTTCTTCTTGCTGTATATTCCAGAAGGCTTCGGAAAGATATAAATCCACCCCCTCTTCAAACCCTAAGCTATAATCTTCAAATTAAAACTCAAGTCTTGTGCTTTAAAATCAAATTGATGTTAAAGCTACAGGGAATTGAATCTAAAACCTAATATTTAGTCTAAAATCCAAATTTTGTGAATGATGGTCGGTTAATTGCTTTTCTCTTTCTTGCATGTCCATATTCCTTTGTTTTACAGGTTTCTGAGGCTTAAATTCGAACAAAGCTCCAACCTTTCAGCTAATAATCCAGGATTTTGCTTTGACATAGCAAGATTAGTTAATAACTCACAATTTCTAGCTACTAAAATGCCCAAAGAGAAGTTCTATGCAAAAATACGTACTTTGTAAACCAATTTTGTTTCAGTTTTGTCCTTTATGAAATATAATCCGAGTCACTAATTTGCATGCTTGTAACTTTCAATTCCGGCAACGAACTGCTGCCTGATTTCTTTCATTTTGTAGTTTATATGTTTCTTTATATTTCTACAAAATTTGGTTGAAAAATAATCTCGTTTTCTATGATAAAAGTTAGCTTGAAAATCAGTTCGTGGCTTGCAAAACATCTGGAACAGAATTTGCGTGAGAAGACTTCATAGATCGACTACTAAATCGACCTGGCATATTCTTAGATGGACCGTACAGTCGACCTAGGGACAAGTGTGGGCGACTTGGAGGTCAACTTGGGGAGCCTTCTTTTTCTGAGTTATTTGTGTGTACTTCGTTTTGCCCCCAGTTTTGTTCCCTTTTGTTTTTCTAGCATTTGATTCTCATTTTCAAGATGTTTTGAGATGTTTTATTGTGCTATGATGCCTACCAATAGGCTAGCTAAATTTTGAGAATTTGAAATTCAAATTTAAATTTAATTCGAATTGATTTTGGGTTGAATTCAAATTGAATTCGAATTGAATTCAAATTATCAGGTTTGAGCTATATTCCTTGGTTTTCCTTGTTTACGAGCACAGTTTTCTCCAAACCCTTTTGAAATAAATGGACATTTCAAAGCAATTTTTATATAATATTTTAAAGTATTTTCAATTATAAAATCTATTTATTTCCAATAATAAAGGAATTTCAAATATGGGTTTCAATATGCGTTTTCGGAAAATAGTTTAAAACGCTAGTATTCTCTAGTAAATTATTTTAAATATTAAATACCTATTTTTGCACTATTCGAACTTATGAGAAAGAGAATTAAACGATCTAGTAAAACACGTGGTATGAGACACGTGCATTAACATTTCGGTTAATTCCGGACTTATACGATCGAAGCAATTCGAAGTTATCGATTCTGAGTTGTTCTTCCATTTTATGGCGTATTATGAGTTGGATAATTCTTATTTAGAGTAATTACCTAGGACGGCCAACATTTGGCGAGTTTTATGGTTTGAGATCTCTTATTCTTGGAGTTGTGGTCGATGAGAGTGATCAGATGTTTTTATACTTGCCGATGATACGAGGCAAGTTTTGGGTTAGTGATTTCCTATTTTAAGATTTATGCTTCATGATGAACCATCACGAGGTTTATTTATACTTGTCGATGAGATGAGACAAGTTTTGAGTTTTCCAATGTTGTATTAATTAAAGGTTAGTAAATCATTAAGTCAGAAAGTGTGGCATGGGACGCACAATACCGCTTTCGAATTCCTAGATTAGAGTTTGTGACACATTCATGAGTGAATGCCAGTATTTGAGCTATTGGGTTCTACGTGTACACATACTTATATATATATATATATATATATACATACACACACACATATATACACATACACATACATACATACATATATATATATATATAGCCCAGGAGCTATTTAGGGGCTGTTGGGTCCTAAAAGAGGCCGTGGATGTCTAGTACACGATACTTGGCAGGCTGTTGGGCCATAGATTGGGCTGTTCGGTCCTTTCATATTTTATAGCTGTTTCACTTTATATTGGGCTGTTGGGTCCAATATGATTTTTTGTAACTACAAATTGGCCGTTGGGTCCTTTCGCTTTTTATAACTGTTGGGCTATTATTGGGTGGTTGGGTCCATATTTTACTTATAGCCGTTGGGCTTTTTATTTGGGTTGTTAGGTCCTATTTCTGAGTATGACGCTATATCCTCTTTTTGGAGATATTTGAGTTTGCCATTTTGGCATATTTTATGTTTGAGGTTTATCCATTTTAAGATTTATCATTCAAGTTTTCTTCCATTTAAGAAATTAGGTTAGAGAAATCATTATAGCTAATTTTGCCTATCGTCGATGATATTAAGCGACTATTATACTTGATGATTTATTTTGAGTTACTTCTTTAGAGGTAATTTATGCTTAAGTGATACTTATTCACTTAAGATATGGACATGCATTTCTATTTATTCTTCTCATTCAAGAAGAATTATCACCTTGTATTATATGCTTCATATTATCGTCTATTCTTATTAACTGATTGTTTTAGCTAGACTGGCTTGTGTATTTTATACTTGGGTCAAATCGAATCGTTTTCGGTTAGCCTTCAGTTTTAGGAATAAATGAGAAAATAAAGTTTTGGGAAATATATTATAATGGTTTGACTTAATAATAAGTGGAAGATGATTATTATTTTGTGATAGTGCAATAAATTTATTAATTATTGCCATTTTCTTCAATTAATAAATTTTAAAAGAAGTAATTAATTTTTAAAAGTGTGTTTTATTTAATAAAAAGGTGAAATTGTTTTTAAAAATATGTTTTGATTATGAATTGGAGTTTAAAGTGGTTTGTTTTATTTTCCCAAGTAAGAAAACAATTTTTGTGGAATATTAGAAGTTAAAAATGTGTACTTTCACATTTATTGGTGGAATGGTGTATTTTTGTAAATTTAGCTTTTTAATAATAAGATGTCATAAAAATAAAGATTAGTCTTTTTATGTGATAGAAAATATTCTAATTTGTATGCGTATAAATTTACATATTTCATTTGAGTGAAAACTTGAAAATATTGAAAAGTTGGATCCATTGCATTAGTGTTCAAGGTGTTAAAATTAATAAACATAGGCTAATTATTCAATTTGGTTCCAAACCCATTACTTTTTAGCCTAACTAGTTAGTCAACAGGAAACAAGAAAAAAATAAAGTACATATATTCATTTTCTTCTTGCTGTATATTCTAGAAGGCTTTAGAAAGATAGAAACCCATTTCCTCTTCAAATCCTAAGCTATAATATTCAAATTAAAACTGATATCTTAAGTTTTAAAAATCAAATTGAGGCTAAAGCTATGAGTAATCGAATCTAAAACCTAATATTTTACCTGAAATCCAAATTTTGTGAATGATGGTATGTTAATTGCTTTTCTCTTTCTTGCATGTCCCCGTTCCTTGTTTTACAGGTTTCTGAGGCTTAAATTCGAGCAAAGCTCCATTTCAGGTAATAATCTAGGTTTTTGCTTTAACATGGCAAGGTGAGTTAATTAAGTCACATTTTTTAGCTACTGCAATGCCCAATGAGAAGTTCTTTGCAAAAATACATACTTTGTAAACCGATTTTGTTTCAGGTTTACTCCTTTATGAAATATGATCCGAGTCTCTACTTTGCATGCTTGTAACTTTCAATTCTGGCATAAAATGCTACCGGTTTTCTTTCAGTTCGTAGTTTATATGTTGCTCTATATGTTTGCCAAATTTGGTTGAAAATAATCCCGTTTGCTATGTAAAAATTTAGCTTGAAAATCGGTTCGCGGCTTGTAAAACGTCTGGAACAATATTCGCATGAGAAGACATTATAGGTGGACCGGTAGGTCGACCTGGCCTATCCTTAGGTCGAATGTACATTCAACCTTAGGACAAGTGAGGTCGCTCGTGCGAGGCTTCTTTTTCTGCGTTATTTATGTGCGCTTCTTTTTGTTACTAGTTTCGTTCCCGTTTGTTTTTCCAGCGTTTGCTTCTCATTTTCAAGATGTTTTGAGATGCTTTGTAGTGCTATGATGCCTATCAATAGGATAGATAAATTTTAGAAATTTGAAATTCAAATTTAAATTGAATTTGAATTGATTTTGAGTGGAATTTGAATCGAATTCGAATTGAATTCAAGTTATCGGGTTTGAGCTACATTCCTTGTTCTTCCTTTTTTTCCTTGTTTTTAAAAATAGTTTTCTCCAAACCTTTTTGAAACAATTTTTGAAATAAGTGGAAATTTCAAAATAAATATTATATAACATTTTAAAGTGTTTTCAGTTATAAAATCTATTTGTTTCCTATGATAAAGGATTTCAAATATGGGTTTCAATAAGCGTTTTCGGGAAATAATTTAAAAGCAAGTTTTCTCTAGTAAATTATTTTAAATATTAATATACATTTTTGCACAATTCAAATGCATGAGAAAGAGAACTAAATGATCTAGTAAAACACGTGGTATAGGACACGTGCGTTTACTGTTTCGGTTAATTCCGGCCTAGTACGATCGAAGCGACTCGAAGTTATCGATTAAGAGTTGTTTTGCCATTTTATGGCGTAATATGATTTTTATAATTCCTGGCTATAGGAATTATCTGGGATGGCCAATATTTGGCAAGTGTCATGGTTTGTGATATCCTATTCTAGGAGATATGGTCGATAAGAGCCATCACGATGTTTTCATACTTGCCAATGATATGAGGCAAGTTTTCTGTTTGTGATTTCCTATTTTGAGATTTATGGTTCATGATGAACCATTACGAGGTTTATTTATTCTTGTCGATAAGACGAGACAAGTTTTAATTTTTCCTTTGTGGCATGGATTAAAAGTTAGTAAACCGTTATTAAGAAAGTTTGGTGTGGGACGCATGTTACTGCTTTTTAGCTTCCTAGCTGGAATTTTGTGGCACATTCATGAGTGATTGCCAGTATTTAAGCTGTTGGGGTCTACGTGTACACATACTTATATATATGTGTGCGTGTGTGTGTATGTGTGTGTGTGTGTGTATAGCCGAAGAGCTATTTAGAGGTTGTTGGGTCCTAAAAGAGGCTGGGGTTCTCTAGTTCATGGTACTTGGCTGGCTGTTGGGCCATAGATTGGGTTATTGGCTCTTTTCATATCTTATAGCTGTTGGGCTTTTTATTAGGCTGTTGGGTCCAATCTGGGTTTTTATAGCTACAAATGGGCTGGTGGGCCCTTTCTCTTTTTATAGCTGTCGGTCTATTAATGGGCTATTGGGTGCATATTTTATTTATAGTTGTTAGGCTTTTTATTTGGGCTATTAGTCCCAATTTCTGAGATTGAGGCTATATTCTCCTTTTGGAGATATCTGTGTTTGCCATTTTGGTGTGTCTTGTGTTTCCGACTTCTCTATTTTGAGATTTATCATTTGAGTTTTCTTCCATTTAAGAAATAAGGTTAGAGAAACCCTTATAGCTAATTTTGGCTATCGTCGATGATATTAGGTGACTATTATACTTGATGATTTATTTTGACTTACTTCTTTAGAGGTACTTTATGCTTAAGTGATATTTACTCACTTAAGATATGGACATGCTTTTTTATTGCTCCTTCTCATTCAAGAAGAATTATCACCTTGTATTATATGCTTCATATTATCGTCTATTCTTATTAACTGATTATTCCAGCTAGACTGACCCGTGTATTTTATATTTTGGTTAGACCGAGTTGTTCTAGGTTAGCTTTCAGTTATGGGACATAACTTTGATGTATCTGCTTGGATGTGAGCTTAGCACTTTTGCATAGTGAGTATTTTCTTCCACTTGACTCTAATATGTATTTTGATTAGGTTTATATAGTGTGGTCTCTGAACCACTTTTGTGTATCATTTTGTATTGTAGTTGGATTGCATTAGTGTAAATGTATTTATATATAGGATGTTTACTGTTCTGTGATGTGATATGCATTCTCTTATTGTATTTTGTTATGATAGATCCATTAGCCACCTATAGTTTTGTATTAAGAATTTATGGGATATGTTGATCCAGGAGAGATAGAAAAAAAATATAAAGCATTCATCGAAGTATTAGTAGATGTTTTAGACGAGATTATAGATGGCCGCTCCTAACCAGCCCTGTTCTCCGCATTAGCAGATAGAATTACCTAGCAATTCTCTTTGTTATTGTGGGTCTCGGGATGGGGTGTCACAGCTTGGTATCAGAGCTGATTTCAGAATAAAATAGGATAAACACAGAATATAACATATATTATGATACATCGAACCACAATATGAGTGAAATCATCATTCTTAATCAAACTTGTTTCGAATCGTGCCTTGACCTTTTCGAGTCCTTAGGGGCAGATGAAAGGGAATACATCTAAGAATGTGATTTTATAATTCCGCAATATTCCTTAATCGATGAATCTTGTAAATAATATCTATACCTGTGGATAATCCATTATAACTTAGCTTTCATCTCCTGGCTGGAAGAAAAAGGAGTCGCACCTCGGATGCTGAGCTGCCTAGTGGCTTACGTCCTGAGGGTGTATACATGTCTACCAATCAGATCTTAGAGCTTGTTCGAAGCATCCATCCTCTTGCTCCACCCAATTCTTCCCCTCTGAACAAATCCGCATTTGCGCATATATGCAGTAACTATTCCCATTTGGGAAGCAGGCCTTTCAAAGGTTCTGGGAAAATTCTTGAGGTACAGGCTTGGCTTTGGACATGCAAGCGCATCTTCACTCGCATTGATTTATTGGATCATCATCGAGTTATTGTAGCATCGAGTGTGATGCAAGGACGTGCTCTCAATTGGTATGAGCTTCTTATCGCTAAGATTGATGAGTCAACCCTCACTTGGCAACAATTTAGAAAGAGGTTCGAGCTTAAGTTTGTGAAAGCTTCCATTATTCGTCACTCCCTTGAATTGAAGTAAGGGAAATCATCTGTTTCAGAGTATGTTTCTTCTTTCGGGTTCCTATCCAAGTATTGGCTCGAATTTATTAGCATTCCATATAGAAAGAACCTTAGATTTTTTTTATGGATTGAGGAAATACATGAAGAAATCTCTTATGCTCCAGCTTAAGTTATCCTTCGAAGAGCTTGTTTATTCAGCGTTTCACCTTAAATCTCTAGAGAAGGAAAGAGATGGTAGTGATGAGGCCGAGGTTCGCAAGAGCCCGGACAAGAGAAAAATTCCTTTCCAAGCATCCCAATATTTTTCTTAGAAGAAGAAGCATTTCTCCTCTAGTTCTCATTCTGGTGCAAGTCACGTTCTCACAAGAATTATTTCAACCATGGTTCTCATGATCACTTTATTCGAAAGTGTTCTAAGCCTATCGTTTGCCGCACTTGCAAACAAAAGGGATATTAGTCTTCCCAGTGCCCCATTTCATCCAAGGATCCTTATTTGGGAAAGCTTATCGTGATGGAAGCTTCTGGTGGTTCCTCTCAACCTAAAGGTACTCCTTTATCTTCTTTTAGAGATCTATGTTATTTTACGATCATTTTATTTGTGTTCTCTTCGACTCGAGTGCTTCACGATCACTCATATCGAAGGAGCTTGATGGTTTTTTCCTTTGTTTGTTCCGTGCTCTGGCATTTCTTAAAGATTTCGAGTCTTATTGAGGGACCGACAACCTTAGTATTTTGAGTATGTGATGTGGAGCTTATTTTGCGTATTTTCCTTTCTGTGTGAATTTTCCTTTCGGAAATTTAATTGGTAACAAGAGGAATATAAATTTGAATTTGAGTCTTTGTAATACTTAAGAAGTATTATAATAAAGAAGTTTGGAAAATTATTCAAGTATTGAAAATTGTGGTAATAAAATACCAAACATATTGAATTTTGGAATTCTATGAATTTTTGGTTAAGAGTTAACACTTATATTATTAGCTTTTGTGTTTATCATACTCTTGTGCTATTTTCTAACGACGTGCATTTATACGGTCGCTTGTGGAAGGTGGTCTTTAATAATACAAAATTTTGGTTGATCTATCTTTCCTTTATTGTGTCTATCAAGCATCGATGTGGTTCCTGCAATGGTGTTATATGGAAAGTTCATATCGATAATCATCTTGTTGATTAGGTTTGGGTGTGGGTTGTGTTAAATCCCAAATCTACTCAAGGAGACTTGGAGAAATCAATTCATTCGGGTAATCTTTTGTGTGTAGCATCTTGTTGGGTTTGTATTTTGAAAGTAAAACGTCTTCCAAATTTTATGTGTCGCTCAGAAAATTCCATGGTTTGCTAGTGTCGATATTAGCACTTTAAAACCATAGAATTAATCGAGCGGGTCCTACCTTGGTTTTCTATCATCCTAGCTTGAGAGTGTGAGAAATTTTTAAAACTCAAGCTTGTTTATCTATCCTTTTCTTAATGAAATAATTGTGTTTTACAGCTTTTTTTTAGGAAATTGCGGGGGCACAATTTTTATAATGGAGAGAGTTTGTAACAACCTTGGTTTTTTGTGATTACCTCTAAATGTTAAATTATACGGATAATTATAATTTAATATTGAGAATTAACAATAAATTTTGGGAATAAGTGAGAAAATAAAGTTTTGGGAAATTTATTATAATGGTTTGAGTTAATAATAAGTGGAAGACGATTTTTATTTGGTGATGGTGCAATAATTTTATTAATTGTTTCCATTTGCTTCTTTTAATAATTTTCAAAAGAAGTACTTAATTATTAAAAGTGTTTTATATTTAATAAAAAGGCGAATTTGGGTTTAAAAATATATATTTATTACGAGTTGGTGTTTAAAGTGGTTTGTTATATTTTTCCATGTAAGTAAATAATTTTTGTTGAATTTTTGAAGTTAAAAATGTGAACTTTTGCATTTATTGGTGGAATAGTGTATTTTTGTAAATTAGAGTTTTTAATAATAAAATGTCTTAAAAATAAAGATTAATCTTTTTATATGGTATAAAATATTATATTTTGTATGTATACAAATTTACATATTTTATTTGAGTGAAAACTAGAAAATATTAGTAGGTCGGATCCAATACATTAGTCTTCATATGTATTAAGTGTTAAAATAAATCAATGTAGGCTAATTATTCAATTTTGGTCCAAACCTATTAGTTTTTAGCCCAACTTGTTAGTAAACCAGAAAGGAGAAAAATAAAGTAAGTACATTCATTTTCTTTTTGCTGTAAATCCCAGAAGGCTTTAGAAAGACAGAAACCCATTCCCTCTTCAAACCCTAAGCTATAATCTTCAAATTAAAACTCAAATCTTGTATTTTTAGAATCTAATTGAAGCTAAAGCTACTGGTAATCGAATCTAAAACCTAATATTTGATCTAAAATCCAAATTTTGTGTATGATGGTCGGTTAATTGCTTTCCTCTTTCTTGCATGTCCTTGTTCCTTTGTTTTACAGGTTTTTGTGGCTTAAATTCGAATAAAGCTCCAACCTTTAAACTAATAATCTTGGTTTTTTCTTTGATGTAGCAAGATGAGTTAATTAGTCATATTTTCTAGCTACTGCAATGCTCAGAGAGAAGTTTTGTGCAAAAATACGAACTTTGTAAACCAATTTTGTTCGAATTTTTCTCCTTTATGAAATATGATCTGAGTCTCTACTTTGCACGCGTATAACTTACAATTTCGGCAATGGAATGCTACCTGATTTCGTTAATTTTATAGTTCATATGTTTCTTTATAAGTTTACAAATTTTGGTTGAAAAAAAAATCTCGTTTTCTATGTTAAAAGTTAGCTTGAAAAATCAGTTCGCGGCTTGCAGAATGTCTGGAACGAAATTCACGTGAGAATACTTCACAGGTCGACCTGGCATATCCTTAGGTCGACTATACGGTTGACCTAGAGACATGTGAAGTCGACCTAGAGGTGGACTTCAGGAGCCTTCTTTACTTGAGTTATTTCTGTATGCTTCTTTTTGTTCCTAATTTCGTTCATATTTGTTTTTCTAGCCTTTGCTTCTCATTTTCAAGATGTTTTGAGATGTTTTGTAATACTATGATGCCTTTCAATAGGCTAGATAAATTTTGAGAATTTGGAATTCAAATTTAAGTTGAATTTGAATTTATTTTGAGTTGAATTTGAATCGAGTTCGAATTGAATTCAAGGTATCAGGTTTAAACTATATTCCTTGGTTTTCCTTGTTTAGGAGCACAGTTTTCTTCATTCCTTTTTGTAGTAAATGGACAATTCAAAATAATTATTATAAAATATTTTAAAGTATTTTCAACTATAAAATCTACTTATGTCCTTTAAAAAAGGAATTTCAAATATGGGTTTCAATAAGCGTTTTAAGAAAATAGTTTTAAAAGCTAGTTTTCTCTAGTAAATTATTTTAAATATTAAATATGCATTTTTGCACTATTCGAACATATGAGAAAGAGATTTGAAAGATGTAGTAAAACACGTGGTATGGGACAAATGCATTTACTATTTCGGCTAATTCTGGACTTATACGATCGAAGCGATTCAAAGTTATCGATTCTGAGTTGTTTTCTTTTATTTTATGGCGTATTATGGGTTTTTTAATTCCTAGTATAGTCATTATCTAGGATTTCCAATATTTAGCAAGTTTCATGGTTTGAGATCTCCTATACTAGAAGTTATGGTCGATGAGAGCCATCACAATGATTTTATACTTTTCGATGATAAGGGGCAAGTTTTGAGTTTGTGATTTCCTATTTTGAGATTTATGGTTGATGATGAACCATCACGAGATTTATTTATACTTGTCGATGAGATGAGACAAGTTTTTAGTTTTCCAACGTGGCATTGATTAATGGTTAGTAAATCGTTTAGTGAGAATGTGTGGTATGAGATGCATGTTACCGCATAACGAGTTCCTAAGTTAGAGTTTATGACACATTCTTGAGCGATTGCAGTATTTGAGCAATTAGGTTCTACGTGTGTACACATACTTATATGGGGTTTTTAGGCTTAAGGAAAAAGTTAGAGAAAAATTTAGTTTCAGGGACAAGAAGATTGTTTTTTAGGCTGAAGGACACTTTTAGTGCAAATCACAGAATGATAGTAGTAACCATCATTTTCAATTTACACTAAAAAGTGTCCTTTAGACTAAAAAGCAAACTTGTTGTCCTTGAAACTAAATTTTTTTGCAACTTCTTCCTTGTGCCTATTTACCTATACTGATATATATATATATGTGTGTGTGTGTGTGTGTGTGTGTGTGTGTGTGTTTGTGTGTGTGTTTGTGTGTGTGTGTGTATGTATCTATACATAGCTAAGGAGCTTTTTAGGGGATGCTGGGTCTTAAAAGAGGCTGTGGGTCTCTAGTACAAGTTACTTGGCAGGATGTTGGCCCATAGATTGGGGTGTTCGGTCCTTTCATATTTTATAGCTATTGTAGTTTTTATTGGGCTGTTGGGTCAAATCTGGGTTTCTATAGCTACAAATAGGCTGTTGGGTCCTTTTGCTTTTTACAGCTGTCGGGCTATTATTGGGTTGTGGGGTCCATATTTTATTTATGGTTGTTGGGCTTTTTATTTGGGCTGTTATGTCCTATTTCTGAGATTGAGGTTATATCCTCCTTTTGGAGGTATTTGAGTTTTCCATTTTGGCATATTTTGTGTTTGAGGTTTCACCATTTTAATATTCGTCATTCAAGTTTTCTTCCATTTAAGAAATAAGGTTAGAGGAATCCTTATAGCTAATTTTGGCTATCGTCGATAATACGAGGCGACTTGTAACGACCCGTAAATTTTCGATAATTTAACTGTTAATTTTGTTAAATGTTTGTTATCTAATATTGGAAAAGCGGAATTTGTGATTCATTAAGGAAATAATAACTTAAAGGAGATGTAACAATGCTAACTTAAATTATTTATTAACTATTTGAATGAAATTACAATAAATGGAAGTAGTGTAAATGTAAGATTAGGCCATAAATTTGATATAGGAAAACAAATGTAAATATTGAATTAATTAATGAATTAATATATAATGTTGAATAAAATTAATGTTCTCTAAGTAATTATA
Source organism: Allium cepa (assembly GCA_030765085.1). Lineage (NCBI taxonomy): Eukaryota > Viridiplantae > Streptophyta > Magnoliopsida > Asparagales > Amaryllidaceae > Allium > Allium cepa. The sequence continues at coordinate 36,312,875 of CM060929.1, forward strand.
ATATTGGTTTGGAAATGATAAACATATAAAAGTGTGATTGAGAGTTTATGGCGACAATTATTATAAGTTACATATATATTTAATCCGTTAAATTGAACTTGTTATCACAATAAATCTATATTATATATTATGTTAATGTAAACCTAAATAGTAAATGGAAAATAATGTTAACTTTGTCCATAGTATGACAATGGGTTGAATAAAAAGAATAGAAATTGAGATATATTAATTTATTAGAATTTAAATTATAATAATTGGATTAATTCCAATAAAATAAAATAAAACACTGTATTTGGTAAATTGATTAACTTTGAAATTCATATCTTAACTTGTTTAAATTATTGTGAATGTTTAAGAAATCAAAAATGGTAAAATTTGTTAATCATAGAATTTGAATTGAAAATTTTGATTTAATTAATTTAATATTTATTTATTTAATTAACTGAAAAGCATCCATTTTGGACACTAACTCGGATTTCGACGAAACTAGTTTCATCAGATCCGTAACGGTGAATTATTGTAGAATTTCAAGTTTCGTAGCGATTGGACTTGTCGTTTGATCGTATGGGCTCGAAACGCCTAGAAATCAATGAAATTGAAATCAATTTGAAATAACTTGATTTAAGCATAACTTCTTCATACGATGGAATTTGGACCTAAAACATATTCGATTGATTTTAAATATTTTAAAACATCTATTTCGATATATGGGTTGACTGATTTTCGTTACGGAGTCGGAACGGGCTTTTTGGGTCATTTATCGTTCAACTTTCGATGCAAATCGATCCGGTCCATTCTTATTTCAGCTTTGTATATATATACCTCATTATAAACCCTACCCTATTTCTTATGTTCTTTTTTCTGCATGTATAATTCCAATTGCTCCTCTTTCTCAATAGCGGACAAACTCTGAATTTCACGGTCAATTGCAAATCAAAAATTTCTACTTCAAAATTCAAATTCCTCAGTATATATCGAATTATATATGGATTTAAGCTCTCGATGTGCGCAAGTCAAATATACGATTTGTATTTCAATCTGGGGTTCAATGTGGCAGGAAATCGATGAAATATCCACGGTCGTTCATCACGCGACGATCAACTTCAATAGATCACCAAATCAATGGTACCGTTGTGTGGAGAAGACCGAGAGGAGCTCATTGGCGTGGTTCATAGGTGGAATCAATGGTCGGATTTGTCACCAAAATTCGATTAGGGTTCGAGTTAAGGGGTGCGGTAGTCTGGTGTGATGGGCGCATCGTAGTCAGAGGCGCTGTGCGTGGCCGCGTGGAGGAAGGGTATAGGCGGCGAGGTCCTAAGCGCTACGACGGCCTACAGCGGCGTGGGTGTGGAGCGAACAAAACGGAGGCTCAGTCATTCGAAAATATGGAAGATGAACATGATAATTCACATGCAGGAGGTGAAGTGTCGTTTCAATGACCTATTTTCTTTTTTTCTTTTTTTACTTAAATTTAATTTTCAACATGTTCTAATCGCTTTAACTTTTACATACGAGGTCCGTTTCATGCGCTGTTTTCACCACTATGTTTTTATTGGAATTCCGGACATTTTGGCTCTAGTTTGGACAGATTCTGAGACCGTTCAAATTTTGGGTTTAAGTTGGATTTAAATTCAATTTAAATTCAAAAGGTGAGTGTTTTGAACCACTCACAATTTCTAAAATTTCTTATGTTTGTTAAATTGATTTATGATGTGATTAGAAATTTATTTATGACTTTTTGGCATGTTTCAATCATCACCTCAGTTAAATTGTTATTTAATTTATTATTGCTTATAAAATGCCAGTTAATTGTTATTTAATTTATTATTGAATATAAACTGCCAGTAAATACCTATTATTTGAATCTGTCTATGTTGATGTTATTGGTTGAATTGGATGATGGTTGTGAAAATTGGTTGATGATTGATATTGGACGAATGTATGTTGTATTTTATATTATTATAAACTGTAAGTTGTATGGATTTCTTTTTCATTCGGGATTGAGGTTTGAAATTATATATAACCGTATTTATAATTTAAATTACAGATTTAAATGACAAATATCTGTATCACTTGACCATAGGATAGAAAATTTTATACAGACACCGCAGTCTATATATAAAAATATTTTAAATGATTTATATGGTTTTGTAAAGAAAATACGGGTTATATAAATATTGATTTTAGATGTTATATAAATGTTATTTTATTTTTGATTTTTAGCTACGCATAAATTTGTTTTGAAATATAAAATAAGCTAAATAATAAAGTTTGATTGTTTTATATAATATGGTTAAGTATCTGTTGAAATTATATTGTGTATAGCGTTTATAATGACTTATATAAAATTAAGGTTGGAAGATAAATATGAAATTGATTTGAATTAAATTAGTTAAGAATTATATTCGAATAAATTGATTTGAAATTTGAATAAAATTGAGATCTTAAAGGGTGTGATTTTATAACTTGATTTTGATTTAGAGTGATTTAAATGAATATCAAGTTGATTTAAATGAATATACCAAGTTAAATAAATTGAAGAATATCCAGTTATTTGTAGTTTAGTGTTTTACTTAAATGATATTGGATTGGATTTATTGAGTAAACATTCCAAATCTAAATAATAGTAATTGAATTTGGTATATATGGAATTATCAAAGAATTAGTTTTGAAATGGTGGAATATTTAAAATTTTGAAATATATTGGAATTGGAATGGTTTATTTGGGCGTTCAAATCTGTATTCGGAATTGATTTGTGAAATTGAAGAAGCTATTTTATTTATAAAGTAATTTAATATTTAAGCCATTTAAGTGGTGTAGTTATGTTTCCAGGTTATGAGTTTCAAAGTATTATGATTTGAAAGTGTTATATTTTAAGGGCTTTGATTTCGAAGTGTTATAACTTTGGAAGTGCTATGATTGTGGAAAAAGGATATATTTGAAATAAAAATGATATTATATTGATTTGGGTTTTATAAAAATGATATCATATTGATTTGGTTTTAAAATGGAAATGATATCGTATTTATGTGGTTTTGAAATGGATATTATATTCTGGTTTTGAAGTATAAAATTATTTTGAAATGACCGCGTTGTTATAATAACGTTTGGTTGTTAAAGAGAGCGGGATCTGATGCTGTCATACTCTCTGCCAACTCCGAAAACCACTTTAACAACTATGTACACGGTGGAGATTCCAAAATGAAGTAGGATGGTGGTGGCATTCCTTTGAGATATATACGTGGACCCGACTCCCGTGAGTTGGCATAAGGTGGCTAAAACAGGAGCGATCGACGGGCTAAGAAGTAGCACCTTTTATCGGACACACTCCTTCGATTCCATTCTATTACTTTATGATTGATTTAGGCCCTTTTGATTTTGGAGGTGTGGCTCGAGGTGGGCGGTAGTAGCTGCTACGCGTTACCATCGGTCCAGAAGCGTAATTGGTATATCTACCCTAGCATTGCCTACTTCTGCCGCGTCATCTACCCTAGCGCGCTTTGTACGAGTTTGATTTGTGTCGTACCTATGGAGTATCCTATGGTAGCCTCCCGATCATGAGGTATTACCGTACTGTATAGACTATTGGAACTATTATGTTAAGGGCTATATGTGTAACCCTTTAACCCTATTAAAAAGTAAGCTTATTTTACTAATAGACATTATTATAATCGCGAAATATTACTACATAGTAAATAGTTTAACAGATCCTTAGGAGATGTGAATCCCGAACATCTCTTAAGTTACCGCACTCACGTTAGATACTGGATAGGAGATGTCAAATCCCATAAACATCTCTGACGCTGTTCCACTCATATTTATTTCTGTTGATTTAACTTACATAGATCTTTTAGTTCTGACTCGAGTGTTTTGTCTTTTCAATTCGCTCAGGTAAGTCTGAGCATTACAGGATTTGAAGACTTTATTCTGGAGGATGGAGACAAAAATTTTATTAGTATTATTTATTATAGTATTCCACTACATTCGTACTGTTCTGCTGCACAATTATTATTCTCTGGTAAGTGTAACTCTTATATGTATTGTATAAGTATAACCGAATACTTTGTATGTAACAACCCGGAATTTTGGGTCGCTAGATGTGAACGTTTAATTCATTTTAAATATTGAATATGTATTATAATTTGAACTTTGATATAAAAAGATTTTGGTTAAATTAATAGAATTAGTTAAATTCCAATACGAAAATTTAATTGAAATTTGAATAATAGTAATTCAATATTGGAATTTGGATAATTGGTGATTCTGGGTGTAAATATGTATAAAAATAGATTCTAAAATTTATTTAAGTTTATTTGGATTTAAATAGTGACGTTGGACTGTTGGATGAAATTAGAAGTCTATAGGTTAAATTTAGAATTTTATATTAATTTAATAATGGAATTTAATAATATAATAATGCAAAACTCAGATTTTGATTTAAATTGAATCAAAATGATTTCAAATGTGAATATAATAAAGTTAGTAAAGTTTTAAAAGTGAAATTTTAAATGATTTCGACGATTTTGAAAATCGCTCGAATTTATCGACGAGTTAAAATTGCCTTCCGAGGCGCAATCTCGGAGTTCGACGAAACTATTTCCGTTGGATCTGTAATAGTTAGTTATTATGGGATTTCAATTTTCGTAGCAATCAGAGTTGTCGTTTGACCCTAGTAGATTAAAACGCATAGAAACTATTTTAATCGATTTAATTTAAAGTTGACCATTTATTTCTGTAACTCACGTACGATCAAATTAGCCCCCGAAACACATTCCATTGTGTTCGAAATGTGGGTAAAACCATAGAAACGCCTGTCGGTGTGCGTCGTTTGGAGATCGTGTGAAAAAGTTGCTTTTAAGTGGATTTAATATTAAAATAATATTTGTACACGTATATATACACGCGCACGGGCCAAAACCCTAGCCCTCTTCGTTCGACAGTCACGAAACATTTCTACGGCTGAAACTTTCTCTCATTCTCCTTCATTTTTCTCTTAATCTAAAGCTTTCGCGAGGAACTTTCAATTGGAAAGTCGACGAGCTCGCCGAGATCTAGAGAACGAACGGTCAAGATCGTTGAAGGAGGAGTAGATTCACCAGAATTTTGGCTCGAAGGCCAGCCGTTCGCGTGCGTTTTTCGGTGAGATGGGGGTGCCGAGTTCCACCATATCCGGGTCGAGCATGGAGGTCATTGTGGGCTACGTAGTGGTGGCCTCCGATCGAGGTGGATGGTTCCACGGTGGTTGCGATTTTGAACCCTAGGCTGTGATTTTGAGTTCGGCTTTCTATAGCATGCGTGTTCGAAGATGAAGAAGGTGTGGCCATTTTTCGTTGGGTATAAAATTTAAAAAAAAAGGAAGAAATTTTTGTTTTCATTTGTAATGGAACAAATAAGTTTCATAACTAATGCATGCGAGGTTGAAATTCGACGAAACTGGCGACGCCGGAATCGCAGAGACGAGTACTACACGGTAGAGCAATTCTGGAATCATTCTGAGCAAGTAAAAATTTAGGTTAAATCAGACGCCCTTTGATTTAATTTAAATTTGAACGCTCATCGAAAACCCAAGGTGAGTTAATCGCACTCACATCTGGGTACCAGTAATTTAAATAGCTAATATTTAAGTGTTTGATTGGTTGTTTAGGTGAATATGATTTATCAAATTGAATCGATATTTATTTGTTGTGCTAATATCTGTGGACACAAGGAAACATGTTGGAGGGATCCAACTGGATTGCACACAAATAGGAATTTTATTTATATTCTGTGATATATCTCATTTGTATCCTATGATAAATTGTTTTGATCTTGTTATGCTGTGTTTTTATTTATGTACCATGATAGGTTAAATTGATGAAATTGTGTTATGCTATGATTGGGTGAATACAACATGGGAATTTAAATATAAATAAGTAAATTGGGTTCAAAGGAAATAGAAGACAATTCTTAAGTAAAGGAATTAAAAGGAATTAAATTCAAGAAATTGGTTGGTAATTTGAATTGTTTGAAATTGTGAATTTAAAGGGAAATGTGAATTGTTTAAAAAAAATAGAGATATTTATTTTTAAGGATGGGAAGTGTGCGTTCTCCTGGAAACTTTAGTATGTTTTTAAGAAAAGCTTTCAAAATATAAATTTACAGTTTAAATATGTTTAGAATAATTTAGAAGGAAATATCATTTAAAATTGTTTGAAGTGTAAGTAAATATTTATTTAAGTAATTATGGTATTTAATTATATTTTTAAAAGTAAGGTAGTATTAAGTTTTGAAAGGGAATTATAGTATGAATATTTGATTTAATAACTTTATTTTTAAAATTAAATTTGACTTAAAGTACTTAGGAAACCTCTATATATTCCCTTAAGTATTATTTTCAATCAAGTAATTTCTAGAAGCTTTATTTTAAATATTTTTAACATATATTTGTAAGTGATTTCCAGGAAACAGCAATGTGTTTAAAAATAAAAGGAGTTTAGTTTTAAAGTATGGAAAGGATTTTACGGGATGAATGTAATATTGAATTGATAAAAAGAATTTTTTGGGTTATCCTAAACTGGAAGTGTATTTCCCTGAAAGCCAAGTATGTTTTTAAAGTAGATTTTTGAATAGTTAGAAGTTTTGAAATTGTAATAAATAATGGTTTCTAGAAAATTATTTAAGCCGTAAGAATTTTAAGGTGAACATTTATAAATTAGACATAGAAATAATCATTTCAAAGAGGTAGTTAGTTGTAACAACCCTGAATTTCTATCGATTGAAATTCGTATATTTAATTAATTTTAAATATTAATAAGTAAGATTTGTAAGACGAATAAATTTATTTCGAATATCTTGATGTGATTGGATCATTTAAATAGATAATTTAATAATTGAAATTACAGTAATAATTGGAAATTGGGTTTAATTTGATTAAAAATGATTTATAAAGTTGTACTAAATCATATTGGAGTTAGAGTGATATAATAGAACTTTTAAAATTGAATCTAAAGTTAATTTGTGAAAATTGAATATTTTAATATTTAATTGAGAAGTTAAAATAGTCATTTTTCAAACAGTCTCGGATTTCGACGAAACTAGTTTCATCGGATCCACAATGTTATATTAATATAAGGTTTCAACTTTCGTGTCAATTGGATTTACGGTTTGTCCGGGGCAAGCCAAAACGCTTAGAAATTAGTTTAAATCGATTTAGTTTGAATTTGATCATTATTTCCGTAAATCGCACATGTGATCGAATTAGCCCCCCGAAACACATTCCATTGTGTCCGGAACACGGGGAGAACCCTAGAAACGTCAGCCGGCATGCTTCGTTTGGAGTTCGGAAAATTTCGTGTGAATATTGTTTTGGAAATTTTTCTATGTAAGGACCTCACATCTTCAATTTTCAAACTAAAATCAAACCCTAACCCTAATTCTCTTCTACCTGTCAGCAAACATTTTAATGGCCGAAAATAGCCAATGTTCTTCCCTTAATCTCGTCCAATCCATCCACTTTCACGTCTCGACTTCAACTACAATGTTGAAGAGGGCTACGAGATCTATAATCTCAACGGCTATGATCGAAATCAATGCAACCAATCATCGACAATTTGCCCAGGAACGTCGCGCATTCGAGCTCGTTTTTAGGGCAGAGGGGATGACCGAGCTCGACACTATCTCGATCGTGGGTGGAGTTCGCCGTGGCCTTTTGAGTGGCAGCGTTTGATCGTCTAATCGATTGACGTGAGAGGTGCGATAATTCAAGGATGAAGGCGGCATATGGGTTACGTTCATGTTTGATTACTGAAGGAGGAAGAAAGCTATTGAACGGGCTAGATTGGGGAAGTTGAAGTCAACGGCCAGAAATTTAGGTTGCAAAATTGAAAAGAAAATTGTAAATTAAATTATATTATAATTTGCATAAACTTTAAACTACCATAACTTGTTGATACGAGGTCGAAAAATGACGAAACGAATGGCGTTGGCTCCTTATTGACGAGCACTACGCAATGGAGCTGGATTGGAATCGATTGGAGCTAGTGATAATTTCGGTTAAAATTAAACACGCGTTTAATTTTATTCGAAATAAACGCTGAAACCGCTATTGAAACCAAGGTGAGAACTTCTCACTCAATCGAATTGTTTCGATTTAAATTTTAAATAGTTAAATTTTAAAATTTTTGGTTGTATGCCTGGATGATAAATTGTTATCTATTGTTTTGAAATAGACCCTATACGTCGCATATTAAGTAGAGGTTATTTATTAAACACATATACCGCGATATTTCACCTTGAAGTGGAATTGGTATTATATATGTACTTGGAGTTGATTTCCCGCATTATATAGTGGATGTGATCCTATCGCGCCGCATAATATTTTATATAAAACCCGTGTACCGCGATATCCCATCTTGAAACAGAATTGGTATTGCGCTAACATCTGTGGATGCAGGGAAACAGGTTGAAGGGATCCAACTGGATTCCTCATTAGTATTGATTTATTTACATATATTGTGATATATTCTGTTATCATATGATATATGATGTTTTGGATGTCGTGATTGCTTTATTTAGTGCTGTTGCAGCATTGGGCCTATTTTTAGAGTTTTAAAGAAATGTTAAAATAAAAATATCGAATTTAAAGGGATTTTTAAAGTAATTTTGAAAGTATACATTTTATTTGAATTTTGGAATTGATTCATTTCAAATAAATAAACGATATAATTTTTATGTTATAAAAATTATGATTTTTGGTGGAATATAACCGAAGTGTGATTTTTTAAATAAGTAGTTGATTAATTTGTAAAATGGTTTAAATTGGGATTTTTGAATTATTATAAACGGTTTATATAAAAGATTTATAAAATTGATATTTATAAATTAAAAATATTGGAATTTTAAAACGAGTTTTTATAAGTGTTAAAATGAATTATAAATTGATTTTGTAAAATAAGAGAATTATAAATAATTTACTTATAAATTGGATTTTAGCATTGAAATGAGATATAAATAGAATTTGTTAATTAAGGGATTTTATAAGTTGAAGTTTTAATATATATATATATATATATATATATATATATATATATATCTATGTGTGTGTGTGTGTGTGTGTGTGTGTGTGAATTTATAAACGTTGTTTTATAAATCCAAAACCAATTGAATTTGATAAGTAAATATGAAAGCTTATTAAAGGAGATATATCCATGATTTTGGACAGAGGATTATCCTTTAAATAAAATATTTAGAAGTGTTGAATTTGACAAACGATGTATATTCACGATTTTGGATAGTGAATAATATATTAAAGGAATGTTTTAGGAAAGTGATATTTTAAATAGCATTAAAACGATTTAAAGATGTTTTAAAATGTATTAAGTATCGAAACCATATATTTCAACATTCATTGTTGAAATAGACGTTTTCAAAAAATAAGGAAATGGTGGACTATAGTACTGTTGTTATAGTAAATGATTTTCGAAAGGAAATGTTTTATGTAGTATTGGGATTTATATATCTATCTCAATTTTGAATCCCTATACTAGTGATTTTGGGTTGTCGTAACGACGTTTTACGCAACATTTGTTTTGACTCAATTAAATGTGTTTAGAGGATGTCTTCCTTAAAGAATAAAATATATACTTAATTGTCATTTAAGTATATTGAATATTTTTCAAATGTTGAAAATAAGTAGATTGGTGAATTACTTATTTTTGAATAAGTATGCAAATGTTTTCCAATATGAGGTGAATGTTTTGAGATTGTATCTTTTAGAGATAAATTGAAAATGCATATTTGAAATCGAGTTGAAAATCGTATATCAGTGGATATTTAGAAATTAAATTCATCATGGAAATTATAAAGGAAAGGAAAATTTGTTTAAAAATAAACACTGATTTATTTTTGAAGTGTGGAAATAAATTTACGGATTTGGAACGTAAATTTAAAATAAATCAGTAAGGATTTATTTGATTGATTTAAATGATCCATTTTGAAATGAAAATGATATATTTGTGAGTATATCCCGTGTAGGGAAATGATTTGAAATTTGTTTTCAAAGGATTGAAAAGTGACTTGAAATTTGTTTCTAAAGGGTTGAAGTGTGAAAATATATCTTGTGAAGATATTTTGAAAATAAATAATTGGGAAAATTATTTAAACCTGAAAATTATTGTGAATATTGATTGATAGTTAAATAACCGACTATTAATAATTGCCTTTAAATGGCGTTTTGAATTTCGATGCGATGGGGGGTCGGATTCCAAGTGGATATCCGGAAACCACATCGAACCTTTGTGATTGCGATGAATCTTTTATTTAAAAGATTGAAGTGAAAAATTGTTGTGATTTGCCTGAATTTGAATGCTACACTTATTTTTAAAATATTGCGCTCGTTATTCGGTTTAGCCAGGGGAGGACCTTTGTGTCATATAACCCATTCCGAATAGTGATACGACGTATATGGATAGCATTGAAGACCGATAGTGAAGACCGTGTATTTGTGTAACAACCCAGAATTTTGTGAAAATTTATTTTGTCAAATGACGATTAAATTGATAGCTAATTGCTTTTTGAAGTTTTTAAGTTTGGTTGTGACTCTTTAATATATTGATTAAGGAATTGAGTAGCTTTGCAATTTTGAATCAAACTGAAATTCTTTTGATAATCCATTTAAAGGTTTGTTAGGGTATTATCCGGGCTTAAAAATTTAATTGGCCCACGTTATTCTTTGTTGCCGTGAAAAACATTTACACCCATTCCTTTTTCTTTTAATTTGATTGAAAAAAAAAGACCCGACCCTCAATTCATTTTCGTTCTACAACCCTAAAGCAAATAAGAAAATAAATGGCGGCCTTGTCTCTCGTTCGTTCCCCTTTTCAAAATTAGGGCCTTTTGTGGCTGCGCCCTTTTTGGTTGATCGATTAAGTGGATTTTCGAAAGTAGCTTGGATCGATCGTTCCTCGTTGCTCATTTCAACCGTGGATTTGCGCGCGCTGGACAAAGGTGAGTGATTTTATTCACTCACATCTTATGATTCACTTTTGTATATTTTGATTTCGTGATTCTTCTCGGCTTTAAATTCTCTGATATTATGTTAAATTCGTCAGTTGATTTTTTGCTGTGGCAGTTGGTGATTTTTTACCTACCGTAGTTCGTCCTTTTGTTTTACACGGCTGTCATGATTTTGTTTTAGTTGTCTTGGGCTTTGCATTTTTGTGTAATAGTTTCGGCCCTTATGTCTTTGATTTTGGTGATCTCGGCACCGTCACTATCCACACTGGTCATTGATAGTTTGATTTGGTGGTGATTTACTATTGTTGCCAGTTTTAATTCTGCTTCCCTTGATGTTTCACATATGGTTGTTCCACGTAGCAGTTGGGTTTCACTGACCACTCATGTAAATGCTTTGGAATCTCCTTTACCTTTGTTCGAAACTGCTATAGACTTTATTGGTATCAATTGGTGGTAGGTATCGAGTATGGGGTTTGCTTTGTCCTTGAACATTCGGTAGGTTGCCATTTTGAACTGCAGGCGACTTTTACTTTGAACTGCAGTTGTTGAATTCAAATATTAGGTTTAGAAATGGAAGTATGTTTTATTTATTATACTGGCTGTTTACTGGAGTCTCTGGTTCATCATCGTCATCTTGATATTGTTCTGCAATTGTTGACCCTGTGCACTGTTGCATCATGTTGCAACAGTTTCAACCCATTGAGGTTTGCAGTCTACCTGAATTTATATATATCGCTTCTTGCATACATCAATATAAGTGTGCATGTATATACTGCATTGTTCAATTGGATAAACTTGGATTCTTCGTGTATTTGTCTCTGTGTCGAGTTTGATACTTTTAAGTTTCCATCTGTTAGCTTGAGGTTCATGTGTTCAAATTGATTAGGTGCTTTGTGCATGTCACCCTTTGGTATTGTGGTCAGACCCGCTTATACCTGATCCAATTAGTTGCTCACCTTTGCACATCCCTGTTATACTTATTGATGCCTTGTGCAGGCTGTTTGGTTCTGGCCATATCTTTGTTTTCTTACACCTTCTTGTTGCTGTGCTTTCACATATGTACCACTGCTTTGTGCACATGGTCATTTGAGTTGATTCTGGCACATTTGAGTTTGTTCATGGGTCGACTTCAACCTGTTCTGTTTTCACCAAGTAGTTGCTGTGCGTTGTGCATATCACTGCACTGCTGCCTTTCACTGTTACAGGCCTATATGCATTTCTTTGATCTATGCAACGTATACTTTCTCAACCGGCTTCTAAGTAATCTTGAGTCTGGTTGATGTCCTTGGTTCTACTTGGGAATTATTTGCATCTGAGTTTCACTTGTGTTGAATTTGGCTGAAAAGCTTGGTTTTGACCTAGTGCTCTTATCGTGGCTTTGTTTCACTTGAGTTGAATTCGATATTCGGTTTTGACCTTGTGTTAGTTTGTGAACTTTCTTTGTGTGCATACGTGTACATTGTCCATGTCTGTCTGCTTCAACCGTTGAGGACGTGGCATCGATATTTGATTCTTCATATGATTTTGGTTCGTTGATCTATTGAGTACATCATCACTGTAGCGGCAAGGCAGTGCATGCAAGCGTGAACTGCAGCCACGGTATCCTTATGCTGCAGTGGCGAGGCAGTGCATGCGTGCGTGTACTGCAGCCCTACCTGTATTGTTACTTTAATTGACATTTCATTTGTTTGAACTGTTTCGTTTATTCAATTCAATATGATTAAATTGTATTTTGATTGGTTTGAATTTGCTGATTTGTTGTTTAACACTGTTACGTGTTATATTTACCATTATCCGATTTCTTTATTTAAAGATCGGATAGACGTGATTTATTATGACTGCCGTTTAATTGTTATTTAATTATTATTGCTTTTAGGCACTAATAACTGAGTTTGAATTAGACTAACCCGTGTATTATTTTCTTTTGAATATAATACTCGGGTCGGACCGAGTATTTACAGGTTGTTGATATCTTACTTTGAGTTGCTGCTTGAACTATGAAGTCTCTTCATATCTTATGGAGTAGTCGTCGTCATGTTTAGTAGTCAGTGTATTTGTATAGGATGTTGTATATCCATGTATATTATTCACGATAATGTACTTGTATATGTAACTTCCAGAGTCGACAGTGTAGTTGTATCATATGTATTGTATCACATGTATATCAACTGACATCAGTTATATATATATATATGAGACTTTCTATTATATTTGTGTTCCGCATTTACTTTATCTGTGTTATTATTATATATATTGTCCTAAACTATTATGAACCATCGTAGTTCGTTTTATACTAGAATTGGGTTTGTCGATGGGAGTAAATAAATATGAGATGAAAAATAAAAATATATACCAATCCTACCGAGATAACCAATACTATTGTAAGGCCTAACCACGGATGGCCGCTCCTATCCAGCCTTATTCTTCGTAATAGCAGACAGTATTTCTTTTAATACTCTTTGTTATTGTGAGCATAGAGGTGGGGCGTCACAGTTGGTATCAGAGATTGGGGTTTATGGACATAATATAAAACATAACTTAGATGGAACATGTGTTACAACTATTTATCGATGTTTTATTTGTGCTTTGAGTCAAAACTAAAGTTTGGAAAATTAGATGAAATTTTTAAATATTATTATTTAAAAATAAAAGTGAAATTGTGTTTTGATGATTGATTGATTTCTGTTCTATTTATCAGAATGCGCAGCGGAAGCAGTGAGACTATCTTCGCTGAGTACAACTGATAATTATTTTGATTTAAAAATCAAAAAGAAAAAAAAATGAATTTAATTTTATTATGTTGTTTAACCAGTGGTTTTGATTTGTTGGAATTCTTGCTGGTTTTCTTTGATGCTAATCATACATGATTAGATTTTTGCTGTTTTAAAATATCTTTATTGAAGATATCATTGAATGATTTCTTTGTTCATTTTGTAGTGTACGTGCAAATTTGAGTTGCACGTTACTGCACTAATTTTACGTTGAGCCGATGCTTGGTTATGAAACATATTTTGTTGCCGTTATTCTTATAACGGGATTTTTACACCAATGCTATATTTTGAAGCAAGGTGTTTTGTTGACATTTTTAATGAATGAAAATTCGCTGATATTATATTTTGATGTGAATTATTTCGATGAGATTTTGACGTTTAGAAATTACTGTCACTTTGAATTCAGTAACCGTCAAATTTTAAAGTGGATTTTCAAGCGGTTATTCCGCAATGCTGATTTTGAGATCTGTTTTTATGGTGTTTTGAGAAGTACAATTTCATTATCGAGTTGCTACTTATGTTGCTGATTTGATCACGTGATTATAAAAAGCGTTTTTAAAAAAAAAAATTGTTTTCAAAAATTTTCAGTTTACGTTTTCAAAAGAATGAGAAAGAGATTTAAACGATTCACCAAAATCGAGGACTATGAACCCTTTCTTTTACTGATTCGCTTAATTCCGGACTTGTCCGTTTGAGAATGTAAATTATTATTTTTATGAAATAAATGAAATTGTTTTCATAAGTTTTGCATTTTGCGCTTTCAAAGGAATGAGGAAGCGATTTAAACGTTTCAGCAAAATCGAGGACTATGACCCCTTTCTTTTACTGATTCGCTTAATTCCGGACTTGTCCGTTTGAGAATGTGAAATGTTATCTATTTAAAATACACAATTTTGCATTTTCAAGGAAACGATGAAGAGATTTAAACGATTTAGCAAAAGTGCGAAGTATGGAACCATACTTTTACTATTTCGGTTAATTCCGGACTCGTTAATTGAAACATTTGCTGTTTGATAATTTTGATGATTTTATGTTAACGCTAAAAATTGAACGCTAACACTCCGGTATGTAGAAGGTAATTGTGAAAGCACCACCCGTTGGTACGGGAACAAAGTATAAGCAGAGAAATCACAGAGAAGCTATAAAAGACACAATATTTATAGTGGTTCGGCTTAAGATCTAGCCTACGTCCACTTTAAAGCTCTTTATTGCTGATTTGGTTACAATTCTTTACCATCAACTCCGATTACAACACACTTAGACAAATAGCTCAAACCCCGATGTAGAAGAATCCTTCGAATGCATGGCGAATGAGTTAGATTTCCTCTTGAGATTTGTTGAAATGTCTTTGGTGATTGGAGTGATAGAAGTGTTGCTTGAACGTTGCTTGAAGTCGAGAAAATGGCAGAGTAATGGCGTCCAGGAAGTCAGCCCAAAAAAGTCCCTTGAATGTTGGAGGTGGCCACGTATTTATAGGCAAATTTCTGGGCTGGAATTGTTGATCAAGTCATAAGTCGTGACCGACTCAGGATGAACCGTGACCGACTCAAGATGAGCCGTGACCGACTCACATACCACGAGTCAGCAGGCAGCGGCATAGGTGTATCGGTATTAAGCTTGTTCCTTGTTCGCTTGAGTCGCCAGCGACTTATGATAGGTCGTTAGTCATCCTGAGTCGTTGAAATCCTTAGGTCGGTCTGCCCCATGAGTCGCTAACTCCATGAGTCGTTAACCCGTTGAGTCGGTCTGCCCCATGAGTCGCTAACTCCATGAGTCGTTAATCCGTTGAGTCGGCCGGCACCTTTAAGTCGCTAAGGTTATAACCCGGTGAGTCGTTAAGGTTATAACCCGGTGAGTCGTTATTCCTCCTGAGTCGTTGAGTCGTAACTCCTCAAGGCCGTTAAGTCGGTAACTCCTCAAGGCTGTTGAGTCGGTAACTCCTCAAGGCTTTTGAGTCGGCAACCAGATAAGTTGAGTCGCTGGCTTACTTCACTCTTTAAGTCGTATACCGTTTTGGTCGGGGCGCTGCCCCCTGGACCCCTGCGACCTGACCGGTCAGGTCGAACACCGTAGGCGGTGGCGTTGCCCCCGCACCCCCACCTTGGGGGTTGGCACCCCCCCCCCCCCCCCGAACCCCCCCTCCATAGGGGATCTTATCCGAAAATTCATTCAACGGAACTTGCTTTATTGGGAGGTTAAATCGACCATCCATCGAGATGAACTATCATTGGCTTCTCGGTCGATTTTTGATGTCACGGCCTTGCTGAAAAAGCAGAGTTAACATTTTACACGTTCAAGGAAACGATGAAGAGAATCAAACGATTTAGTAAAAACACGTGGTATGGGACATGTGCGTTTGCTATTTCGGTTAATTCCGGACCGTTAATTGAATATATGATGATTTTCGTGTGCTTTCGAGCCACTATGTTGGACCTTCGGGTCATATGTTGGACCTTCGGGTCAATACCAGTACCGGACCTTCGGGTCATTTATTGGGCGCCAAAAATTATGTTGGGTACTTGGTAGGCTTCGGCCATTTGTTGATGCACGTACGGCGTAGCTAAAACTCGCCATTTGTTGGGATCGATCCACCTTTTATGTTGATTTTCTAGATCATCTTAATTGATTTCTAGATATTTGTTGTTTCGAATTATCTGCAGGTAATTGGATATTTGTTGATATGAGTTCTAATTATCGTTTTTGATAATTAGATATTTGTTGATTTGATTATCGCTTGTGATAATTAAATATTTGTTGATATGAGTTCTAATTATCGTTTTTGATAATTAGATATTTGTTGATTTGATTATCATTTTTGATAATCGAATATTTGTAGATTTGAGATTTGATTATCGTTTTTGATAATCGAATATTTGTTGATTTGATTATCATTTTTGATAATCGAATATTTTTTGATTTGAGATTTGATTATCGTTTTTGATAATCGAATATTTGTTGATTTGATTATCGTTTTTGATAATCAAATATTTGTTGATTTGATTATCATTTTTGATAATCAAATATTTGTTGATTTGAGATTTTATTATCGTTTTTGATAATCGAATATTTGTTGATTTGATTATCATTTTTGATAATCGAATATTTGTTGATTTGAGATTTGATTATCGTTTTTGATAATCGAATATTTGTTGATTTGATTATCATTTTTGATAATCGAATATTTGTTGATTTGAGATTTGATTATCGTTTTTGATAATCGAATATTTGTTGATTTGATTATCGTTTTTGATAATCGAATATTTGTTGATTTGAATATCATTTTTGATAATCGAATATTTGTTGATTTGAAATTTGATCACCGTTGTGGTAATTCCTGATTATCGTTTTTGATAGTTAGTTATTTGCGATTTTTGTTTTCTAATTATCTTTGTTGATAATTAGATTTTGCTGTCTCCTAATTATTGTATCGATGATTAGATATTGCTGTTTTGTGATTTCTGTATTCTGACTATCTATTTAATAATTAGACTTTGTTGAGAATTTGTGAATCTCTTGTATGCAATTGGAAGATTTCCTTGGTATTGGGTTCTCGATCTTTATTTTTTAACATAACCAGTTTATGTTAGAAGAATAATAATTGTTGACGACCTTAATTATGAAAATTGCGGGGATGCAATTTTTATAAGGAGGGGAGTCTGTAACAACCCAGAATTTTGTAAAAATTTATTTTGTCAAATGACGATTAAATTTATAGCTAATTGCTTTTTGAAGTTTCGTTGTGACTCTTTAATATATTGATTAAGGAATTGAGTAGCTTTGCAATTTTGAATCAAATTGAAATTCTTTTGATAATCCATTTAAAGGTTTGTTAGGGTATTATCCGGGCTTAAAAATTTAATTGGCCCACGTTATTCTTTTGTTGCCGTGAAAAACATTTACACCCATTCCATTTTCTTTTAATTTGATTGAAAAAAAAAGACCCTCAATCCATTTAAGGGCGTTTTGTGGCTGCGCCCTTTTTGGTTGATCGATTAAGTGGATTTTCGAGAGTAGCTTGGATCGATCGTTCCTCGTTGCTCATTTCAGCCGTGGATTTGCGCGCGCTGGACGTAGGTGAGTTATTTTATTCACTTACATCTTCTGATTCACTTTTGTATATTTTGATTTCGTGATTCTTCTCGGCTTTAAATTCTCTGATATTATGTTAAATTCGTCAGTTGATTTTTTGCTGTGGCAGTTGGTATTTTTTATCTGCCGTAGTTTGTCCTTTTGTTTTACACGGCTGTGATGATTTTGTTTTAGTTGTCTTGGGCTTTGCATTTTTGTGTAATAGTTTCGGCCCTTATGTCTTTGATTTTGGTGATCTCGGCACTGTCACTATCCACTGGTCATTGATAGTTTGATTTGGTGGTGATTTACTGTTGTTGCCAGTTTTAATTGTGCTTCCCTTGATGTTTCACATATGTTTGTTTCACGTAGCAGTTGGGTTTCACTGACCACTCATGTAAATGCTTTGGAATCTCCTTTACCTTTGTTCGAAACTGCTATAGACTTTATTGGTATCAATTGGTGGTAGGTATCGAGTATGGGGTTTGCTTCGTCCTTGAACATTCGGTAGGTTGCCATTTTGAACTGCAGGCGACTTTTACTTTGAACTGCAGTTGTTGAATTCAAATACTAGGTTTAGAAATGGAAGTATGTTTTATTTATTATACTGGCTGTTTACTGGAGTCTCTGGTTCATCATCGTCATCTTGATATTGTTCTGCAATTGTTGACCCTGTGCACTGTTGCATCATGTTGCAACAGTTTCAACCCATTGAAGTTTGCAGTCTACCTGAATTTATATATATTTCTTCTTGCATACATGTATATAAGTGTGCATGTATATACTGCATTGTTCAATTGGATAAACTTGGATTCTTCGTGTATTTGTCTCTGTGTCGAGTTTGATATTTTTAAGTTTCCATCTGTTAGCTTGAGGTTCTTGTGTTCAATTTGATTAGGTGCTTTGCGCATGTCACCCTTTGGTATTGTGGTCAGACCCGCTTATACCTGATCCAATTAGTTGCTTACCTTTGCACATCCCTGTTATACTTATTGATGCCTTGTGCAGGCTGTTTGGTTCTGGCCATATCTTTGTTTTCTTACACCTTCTTGCTGTTGTGCTTTCATATATGTACCACTGCTTTGTGCAAATGGTCATTTGAGTTGATTATTGCACATTTGAGTTTGTTCATGGGTCGATTTCAACCTGTTCTGTTTTCAACAAGTAGTTGCTGTGCGTTGTGCATATCACTTCACTGCCGCCTTTCACTGTTACAGGCCTATATGCATTTCTTTGATCTATGCAACGTATACTTTCTCGACCGGCTTCTAAGTAATCTTGAGTCCGGTTGATGTCCTTGGTTCTACTCGGGAATTATTTGCATCTGTGTTTCACTTGTGTTGAATCCGGCTGAAAAGCTTGGTTTTGACCTAGTGCTCTTATCGTGGATTTGTTTGTTTCACTTGAGTTGAATTCGATATTCGGTTTTGACCTTGTGTTAGTTTGTGAACTTTCTTTGTGTGCATACGTGTACATTGTCCATGTCTGTCTGCTTCGACCGTCGAGGACGTGGCATCGATATTTGATTCTTCATATGATTTTGGTTCGTTGATCTATTGAGTACATCATCACTGTAGTGTCAAGGCAGTGCACGCAAGCGTGAACTGCAGCCACGGTATCCTTATGCTGTAGTGGTGAGGCAGTGCACGCGTGCGTGTACTGCAGCCCTACCTGTATTGTTACTTTAATAGATATTTCAATTGTTTGAACTGTTTCGTTTATTCAATTCAATATGATTAAATTGTATTTTGATTGGTTTGAATTTGCTGATTTGTTGTTTAACACTGTTATGTGTTATATTTACCATTATCCGATTTCTTTATTTAAAGATCGGATAGACGTGATTTATTATGACTGTCGTTTAATTGTTATTTAATTATTATTGCTTTTAGGCACTAATAACTGAGTTTGAATTAGACTGACCCATGTATTATTTTCTTTTGAATATAATACTCGAGTCAGACCGAGTATTTACAGGTTGTTGATATCTTACTTTGAGTTGCTGCTTGAGCTATGAAGTCTCTTCATATCTTATGGAATAGTCGTCGTCATGTTTAGTAGTCAGTGTATTTGTATAGGATGTTGTATATCCATGTATATTTTTCACGATAATGTACTTGTATATGTAACTTCCAGAGTCGACAGTGTAGTTGTATCGTATGTATTGTATCACACGTATATCAACTGACATCAGTTATATATATATGAGACTTTCTGTTATATTTGTGTTCCGCATTTACTTTATCTGTGTTATTATTATATATATTGTCCTAAACTATTATGAACCATCGTAGTTCATTTTATACTAGAATTGGGTTTGTCGATGGGAGTAAATAAATATGAGATGAAAAATAAAAATATATACCACTCATATCGAGATAACCAATACTAGTGTAAGGCCTAACCACGGATGCCTGCTCCTATCCAGCCTTATTCTTCGTAATAACAGACAGTATTTCTTTTAATACTATTTGTTATTGTGAGCATAGAGGTGGGGCGTCATAATTTGCGAGAATGATAGGATGACCTATCGATTTTCTCTGCATCATGGCTCAGGTATAGAGATTCCCTAAGTGATGGGAAGTCCGATCGAGATTGTGAATACCCAGATTGCAAGGGCTTCTTCAGAAGTGCCTTCGTTTCTGTTCGAACTCGGAACAGACTTGTATGGATGTGCGTCTGACGTTACACTTTGAGATGTAAAGCTGATTTCTATCAAATACATTTCTGTTGATGGCGAATAATTTATTCTCTTAGCTTAACACCCTTCTCTAAGACGTACGAGCTCAGAGGTTATGTAATTGATGGTTACTAGTGATACATTCCCAATTTGGTAATGTGGCATTCGAAGTGTTGTTGATCATTTGTTGATCGAAGCATGTCTTTGTGAAAAATTATAGCTTTGTGGACGAGACTTCGTCGGGCCTCACAACCCAGTAATGGTCGAAACAGGAATGTTGCAACAAGGTTTTTATTAGGGGTAGCGCCCTAGGGTATGTCCATTTCTTTCTGGATAGAAGGTGATATCATGGTATAGAGCCCAAATATCGAACCTATGTGGTTACTGCATATTTACTACTTTGTGGTTGTTGCTTTGTGGTTGAGGATCCTTGGATAAAGGTCGGTAACGACGGGGGGATGGCATAGCTTTTGTGTTAGCTACCTAGTCACAGCTGTGTAGCGTGAGGTAGCGTCAGTGTGTTAGGTACCTAGTCACAGCTGTATAGCATGAGGTAGCGTCAGTATGTTAGTTACTTAGTCACAACTGTATAGCGTGAGGTAGCGTCGATGTGTTAGTTACCTAGTCACAGCTGTATAGCGTGAGGTAGCCTCAGTATGTTAGTTACCTAGTCATAGCTGTATAGCGTGAGGTAGCGTCGGCCTTGTTTAGCAAAGATCCGGTCAGGTTCTCGGGGGCGTCCTTCTAGAGGCGTTCCATTTCGGTATGGGAAGTTCCTTAGCCCAATCATTTGTTGGAAAATCGAAAGAAACAATACGTACCCTGTACGGATTTAGTTATATAACCTGCCATAGAAAGTGGCGGTAACCTGCTATGGATTTTAGTAGCTATAGTAGGCACAAGTGCGTAATGCCCATGCTGACTAGGGTTACTATTATATTTTTGAAATGTTTTCTACACTATGCACTAGTAATAATATCAAAAATGATTTATTTTGCGTAATGCCATGGAATGTTGTTGTTTTAAGGATAAATAACTGTTTTAGTTCTCACATCAGTCCCATGACTGACCTGGAGTTTATTGTTCCCTTCCTAAACTCCGTGTGCCCATAATTTTTCACTCGGGCAGCCTAGAGTCAGGTTATCAGGATATTCTGGAATTCAGGAGTTGCTGTAGTGATTTGGAGACAAGCTGGATGGCGTGCCGTATTAACCAGTATATAGTATTTCTTTTCCGTTGTTGTTGTTGCACAATCTGTTAATGAAATGTAATGATAATGTGATGCGATTTAATGTAATAACTGATATAGTTCTTTGTTTTAAAGATATTCATTTATCTATTATATGTTGTTCCCCTACGATTGTGAGATTCTGATATTATTTATGTTGCTTCTTCTTTCTTTCTTCTTCTCCCTCTTATTCTTTAACCCTAACAATTTGGTTTTTTCGGCCTTCGATTTCTCGGCAGTTGATACAGTGGACGTATCAATATCGATTTTCGAAAGTCGAAAACCCGTACGTTACAATGTGGTATCGGAGCATTTGGTTAAGCGACAACCTTGGTTCTGTTGGGTGTTACTCATTAGAGATAGAGTCAGCAATACTCTAGAATGAGTGTGAGTGTAATAATAGATATGAGTGTGTATTTGTTTATGAATATGAAATTCTTTTATATTGTGATGATTGGTTTGCTGAGTGGTATATGGATTCTGGTCAATGCGAATAATTGACTTTGTTGATAGGAATCTCTAAACACTTGTACATAAAAAATTTGACACGATATCGTTTTAAAATAGGGTAAATGAAATAATTTTACCTAAGTTATTTTCGTATATAAAAAAAAATTTCTATTAATTATTATAATATATGATTGTTTGGTTGCTAGAAAGTGATGATATTAAATTATCATCATTAATGTTGAAAAAAGAAATTGAAATCGTAACTCCAAAGTTAAGAAATAAATTCACATACAAATAGAATTGGAGAATATAAATTGTAAATGAGATTTGTAATTTAAAATGAAATTGCAGAGTAATATTTGAAAACAAATTTAAAGAATTTGAAATTTTGAGATTTGGGAAATTTATGTTCTTTGGAGTTTGAAAATGGTTTTCAAGGGTTTGGAAAAAATGTTTTTGGGGGGGGATAAATGCTCTAAACTCTTTTCGGTCGTTGGAAAATAACTTCGGTGATGACTGCAGCATCATCAGTGTTCATTTTCGGGTTTCCAAAAGAGGGATTGCTGCCAAGTTGTTTTAAATGAAAGTTGTTGGGAAAATTTGGATTTGGGTTTTGAAATTCAAAGGATAATTTGAATTGGTTTCAAAAATGGTTTTTAAATGTTGGAAAGACTCTGGGGTCTGATAAAAATAGTTATGGAATAAAATTTATTAAGTTAAAAAAATTAGGATAGAAATAAATGAATTGAAATTGAGTTTGAATTATGGAAATAAATTTATGAATGAATGAATTTACAATTGCAAGTAAATGAAATTGGAAACTAAATGTTGAAATTCATCTTGAAACGGCAAGTAAATTGAAAATTTGTCAAATTGGATCAAATGAAGTTGGGTATTAGAATAAAATTAGTAAGTAAAACTAATTGAAATGAATTGAATTCAACATTTATAAATAAAGGGTAAATTAAATTCATATGGAATTTGAAATCCAGTTTAATATAAGTGGTTATAACCAAAATAGTGAATTGAATTGTGTTTGGGAACGAACAAAAGAATGAAAACTGAATAACGAAAACCAATTTAAATTGTGCAAGATGAAATAATTTAGAACTTGTAATGAATTAGTAAAAGAAACTAATTCAAAATAGCAAGATGAATCAGTTGTGAATGAAAAATAATTGATAAAATTCAATATTCAGAAGGTAAACTAAATCTAAATAAAGTTTAAAGTGTAAATCGAATTCAAATGAAATTGACGATGTGAGATTGAATGAAAATGGATATTATATTTAGCAGGATATACAGGTGGATTAAAGGAAATTGGGATTTTGATTTTGAAGATAAAAAAAATTGAATTGCTCGGCAAAAAGGTATGTATTTGAATTTCAGTATGAGATTTGATGATTTTCTTGTCCAGCCACTTGGTTTTTTCTTTTCTTTTTGAAATCTGGGGGCCGTAGTGCCATTTGTAGTCGTACCGAGCTAACCGCGCAAAGAAGACGCTGGCGAAATTTTTCGAAAATTTAAGGCGTTAGAATATTTTTGAGAAAATTGGAAAATTTTGTAAACTGTAACTTTGATTTTGGAGTGAAAAGTTAAACGATATAGTTGGTTTTGAAAAGATAACTAAGTATGATTTGAAAACTTAGTAAAGTTATTGTAAGAAGTTTAACTATGGATTTTGAAAAAGTTAAATTGTTTAAACGAATTTGAAATTTAATTTGAATGGTTTTGCAAAGTTAATGGATTCTTCAATTTTTTATTACATGGTAATTTCGAGGACGAAATTCTTTTAAGGGGGGAAGTTTATAATGACCCAGAATTTCTGTCGATTGAAATTCGTACATTTAATTAATTTTAAAGATTAATAGGTAAGATTTGTAAGTCGAATAAATTTATTTCGAATATCTAGATGTAATTGGATAATTTAAATAGATAATTTAATATTTGAAATTACATAAATAATTGGAAATTGGGTTTAATTTAATTAAAATGATTTATAAAGTTGTATTAAATCATATTGGAGTTAGAATGATGTTATAGAACTTTTAAAATTGAATTAAAAGTTAATTTGTGAAAATTGAATATTTTAATATTTAATTGATGAGTTAAAATAGTCATTTTTCAAATAGTCTCGGATTTTGACGAAACTAGTTTCATCGGATCTGTATTGTTGTATTATTGTATAGTTTCAAATTTCGTGTTAATCGGATTTACGGTTTGTCCGGCGAAAGCCAAAACGCATAGAAATTAGTTTAAATCTATTTAATTTGAATTTGATCATTTATTTCTGTAACTCGCACATATGATCGAATTAGCCTTCGAAACATGTTCCATTGTGTCCGGAACGTGGGGTAAACCCTAGAAACGTCAGCCGGCACGCTTCGTTTGGAGTGCAGAAAATTTCGAGTGAATAGTGTTTTGGAAATTTTTCTATATAAGGACCTCACACCTTCAATTTGCAAACTAAAATCAAACCCTAACCCTAATTCTCTTCTAGCCGCCACTAAATATTTTAATGGCCGAAAATAGCCAATGTTCTTCTCTCAATCTCGTCCAATCCATCCACTTTCACGTCTCGACTTCAAGTACAATGTTGAAGAGGGCTACGAGATCTATAATCTCAACGGCTATGATCGAAATCAATGCAACCAATCATCGGCAATTTGCTCGGGAACGCCATGCGTTCGAGCTCATTTTTAGGGCAGAGGGAATGGCCGAGCTTGAGAGGACCTGATTCTTCGACTTTCGAAAATCGTCATCAATACGTCCACTGTATCGAATGCCGAGAAATCGAATGTCGGAAAATCAAATTCTTAGGGTTTAAGAAGAAGAAGAAAAAAATAGAAGATGTAAGAAGGAAAAGCAACTGAACAATATCAGAATCTAACAATCACAGTGGAACAACATATAATAGATAATTGAATAATCTTTAAAACAAAGAACTGTATCAGTTATTACATCACATTACATTACATTATATCGTCAGAGTGTACAACAACAAACAGCGGAAAAGAAATACTATATACACTAGTGAATACGCCATGCCATCCAGCTTTCCTCCAGCAACTCCTGAATTCCAGAATATCCCGATAAACCTGAATCTTGACTGCCCGTGTGGAAATTGGTGGGCAACCAGAGTTTAGAAAGGGAACAATAAACTCCAGGTCAGTCATGGGACTGGTGTGAGAACTTAAAACAATTATTTATCTTTAAAACAACAACAAAGGAAGTATATTTAAAAATAGATCCGCAATGCTTTTGAAAAATGGAACTACCATAAGGCCTCCCGCCACACACACAATGCAAACGCAGAATTGAAGGAGATTTCTCCTTATGATAGTCAAATATGATTACTACGTAAAAATCAAATCATTTTTGATATTATTATTAATGCATAGTGTAGAAAACATTTCGAAAACAGAATATAAATCTTAGCCGGCATAGGTATCATTATATTATGCCTACTACAGGTAGCATATTAGATGGCAGGTTCTACAACTAAACCGTACGGGGTTCGTATTGTTTCTTTGGATTTCCAACAAATGGTCCGGCCAAGGAACTTCCCATTGCCACATGGGTACGCCTCTGGAAAGACGCCTCGAGAACCTAACGTTACGGTTAGATCTCTGCCAACACAAGGCCGGGTTACCCTTCAAACTGGGTAACTACCGACACGAATATGTCATTCCCTGATCGTAACCGATCTATATCCGAGGATCCTCGATTTAGACAACCACAAATTAATAAATTTGCAGCAACAACATAGGTTAAATATCCGGGATCCATACCATGATACCACCTCTATCTAGAAGGAATGACATACACTAAAGGGGCGCTACCACCTAATAACCCTGCTGCATCCTTCCTATTTTGACCATTTCCGGGGTGTGAGTTCCGACGAAGTCTCATCCACAAAGCCACGCTTTATACGAAAGCTGTGCTTTGATCATCAAATGCTCAACAGCACTTTGTATGCCACATTACCAATTTGGGAATGTATCACTAGCAACCATCAACTACATAACCTCTAGTTAAGCTTAGAGAATAAATTCTCCGCCACCAATGGAAATATATTTGATAGAAACCAGCTTTACATCTCAAATTGTAATGTCAGACACACATCCATACAAGTCCGTTCCGGGATCGAACGGAACCGAAGGCACTTCCAAAGAAGCCCTTGCAATCCGAATATTCACTAATCACGACCGGACTTTCCATCACAAAGGGTAATAAATTTCTATATCGGAGATCAACCAATGCAGAAACATTCGACGGTAATCCTTCCGTTTTCATAAATATCCGGTCTTCAACACCGGTCATCAAATGCAATCCATAACGACGTATCACATATTCGGAATGTGTTATACGACCCAAAGGTCCTTTCCCGGCTAACCCGAATAGTGAGCGCTTATTTTGAAAATAAGTGTGGCGTTCAAATTCAAGCAAATCACAACAAATACCCATTTAAAGGTGAATATTGATAGTCGGTTATTTAACTATCAATAGGTATGCACAACATCACCAGATTCCAAATAATTTTTCAAATTATTTATTTTCCAAAAATATCTTTACAAGATATATTTTTCCACACTTCAACATTTGAATATACGATTTTCAAATCGATTTCTAATATTCATTTTCAATTTATCTTTAAAAGATGTAATCTCAAACATTTCACTTCATATTGGAAAACATTTCCATACTTATTTATAATAAGTAATTCACAAATCTATTCATTTTCATCATTTGGAAAATATTCGATATATTTAAATCACAATTAAGTATATATTTTACTCTTTAAGGAAAACATTCTCTTAAACACATTTATTTGAGTCAAAACGAATGTTGCGTAAAACATCGTTACGACAACCCAAAATCATTAGTATAGGGATTCGAACTTAAAATAGATATATAAATCCCAACACTATATAAAACATTTCCTTTGAGAAATAATTTACTATAACAATAGTGTTATAGTCCACTATTTCCTTCTATTTCTCGAAAACGTCTATTTCAATAATAAATGTTGAAATATATGTATTCGATACTTAACGCAATTTAAAACATCTTTAAATCCTTATAATTCTATTTAAAATATCACTTCCCAAAACATCCAAAATCGTGAATATACTTTCTAACCAAACTCTTATTACTACAACATTTAACTTAAAGGATAACTCGCTGTCCAAAATCATGAATATATCTCCTTTAATAAAGTTCTATGTTTAATTTATCAAATTCAATTGATTTCGGATTCATAAAACAATGTTTATAAATCCCATTTATATTTTATAACAACTTCGATTTACAAATCTCCTTTATTTACCAATTCTATTTATATTTCATTTACATGTCGAAATCAATTTATAAGTAAATTACTTGCAATCCATTTATTCACAAATTCATTCTTTTATATCATCATCAATTTATAAATCTAAAATTCTTATTTACTTATAAATCCATGTACACGCTTCTTTTTTTAACACTTATAAAAATTCGTTTTATGATTCCAATATTTTAATTTATAAATTTCAATTTTACAAAACTTTTATATTAATCGTTTATAATAATTCAAAAATCCCAAATTAAACCATCTTATAAATTTATCAACTATTTATTTCAAAAATCACATTTCGGTTAT
Source organism: Allium cepa (assembly GCA_030765085.1). Lineage (NCBI taxonomy): Eukaryota > Viridiplantae > Streptophyta > Magnoliopsida > Asparagales > Amaryllidaceae > Allium > Allium cepa. The sequence continues at coordinate 36,340,709 of CM060929.1, forward strand.
ATTTTAAAAAAATCATAATTTCTATAACATTAAAAACTATAACGTTTATTTATTTAAAATAAATCAATTCCAAAATTTAATAAAACATATATTTTCAAAAATCACTTTAAAACCCTTTTAAATTAAAAATCATTATTTTGACATTTTTAAAACTTCAAAAATAGGCCAGTGCTGCAACATCAACAATATATCAATCACGATAATCAAAACATCATATATCAATATGATAACAACAAATATCACAATATCTGTAAATAAATCAATATAGTTGAGGAATCCAGTTGGATCCCTCCAACCCGTTTCCCTGCGTCCACAGATGTTAGCACAATACCAATTCTGTTCCAATACGGAATATCGTGGTATATAGGATTTATAAAATATTATCCGCTATTATACGGCGCAATAGGGTCTCATCCGCTATATAATGCTGGAAATCAACTCCAAGTACATATATAATACAAATTCCACTTTACGGTGAAATATTCGCGATATATGTTTTTAATAAATAACCTCCACTTAATATACGGCGTATAATGTCTATTTCAATACAACATATAGCAATCATCATTCATACATACATTCAAGCAATTTTAAATCTAACTATTTAAAATTTAAATCAAAACAATTTCGATTGAGTGAGAAATTCTCACCTTGGTTTCCATACGGTTTCAACGTTTTATTTCGAATAAAATTAAACGCGCTTTTAATTTTACCCGAAATTCAAACTAGCTCCAAACGGCACCAATCTAGTTCCATAGCTTAGTTCTAGACAAAACGAACCCGTCGCAATTCGTTTCGTAATTTTTCGACCTCGTATGCCAAAGTTATACACTTTTAAACATTACACGAATTTTATATAAATTCAATTCATAAATTTCCTTTTATAATTTCAATCTGCAATCACGGTCGTTCAAATTTCTGCGTGAAATCAAGGCCACATGCTTTTTCTTCTTCTCAAACACGTTGCTTCCAGGTTATACACGAACCAATAGAACCCATAGCTGCCTATCTTCTAGAATTAACACGCACGCTATGATCAATGTGATGACGATCGGAGACCGGCGTTTGAATCATCACCACACCCTGCACCACCGCCCAGAGGCACGACGAACTCAGTCGAGCTGTTGCATCGAAATTCGCGTGTGAACCGGTGATGAACGCTAGCAGTTTTCTCCTTCGAACGACTTCGATTCGAGATTCCCACCGTTGGATGTATAGTTCTCAAAGTGCTCTACGTTTTTCTAGTTAGAAGTTTCTGGTGAAAGTCGATGGATTCGAAGAAAAGAGGAGGAGAAGACAAATGATTTTCGGCCATTGATGAATAAGTGGTGGCTGACATTGAAAATTAGGGTTAGGGTTTTCGTTTTGCAAAATTGAAGTTGTGAAGGCCTTTTATAGAAAATTTCCAAATTACTATTCACCCAAAAAATTTCGAAATCCAAATCTCGCGGTGACTGGCGTTTCTAAGGTTTACCCCGTGTTTCGGACACAATGGAATAGGTTTCAGAGGCTAATTCGATCATCTCTCTGAGTTACAGCAATAAACGATCAAATTTAAATTAAACCGATTAAACGAATTTCCATACGTTTTGGCTTGCCCCGGACAAACCGTACATCCGATTGACACGAAATTTGAAATCTTACAATAATATAACATTACGGATCGCATGAAACTGGTTTCGTCGAAATCCGAGACAGTTTGAAAAATGGCTATTTTAACTCGTCAACTAAATATGAAAATATTCAATTTTTCACAAATTAATTTTAAATTCGATTCTAAAAGTTCTATAACATCATTCTGACTTCAATGTGATTAAATAAAATTTTACAAATCATTTTCAATCATATTAAACCCAATTTTCAATTATTTTTGGAATTTCAAATATTAAATTATCGATTTAATTGTCCAATTAAATCAAATATTCGTAATAAATTTATTCGACTTATAAATTTTACATGTTAATATTTAAAATCAATTAAATATACGAATTTTAATTAACAAAAATTCTGGGTCATTACAAACTTCCCACTTAAAAGAATTTCGTCCTCGAAATTACCAAGTAAGAAAAAGTTAAAGAATCCATTAATTTTCCAAAACAAACCATTGAATTTAGATTTGTCTCAAATCTCTTAAGTGTTTAACTTTTCCAAAATTCATAGTTAAACCTCTCACAATAACTTTACTAAGTTTTCAAATCATACTTAGTTTTACTTTGCAAAATTTTCAAATTTCTCAAAAATATTCTAACGCCTTAAATTTTCGAAAAATTTCGCCATAATCTCCTTTGCGCAGCTCGATCCGAAAAAAATGACAGTGTATATATATCACAAATATACATCTCATCAAGTGATGAGGCATCCCGCAGGGAAAAAATGTAAAAGTACGATAATTATTCCGAGATATGTACCTTATTTATTATTAGCGAGCATATACGGCTAATGTACCGCGAAAGCGAGCTCCAAATGCGAAGCTAGCGCAATCCGCACCTACTATACACTCAAAAAACAAATGAGTAACATGTATATATGAAAGTAACATCAATATACAACATATACCAATAACTATATGTGCCAATATAGCAAATGCAATCAAAAGCAATAAATCCAACCATCAAACAAATCAATATACATTCACTTCTCATTAATATTCAATGAATTGGTTTTCCAATTTAAATCACATTTGATTCATTAACATTGAATTTTTTCTACTAACGTTCATTTATTCATATTCAATTAGTTTACATTCACTAATTTATATTCAAGTTAGTTTACTTCCAAATCAAATTCAATTCTATTCAAGTTCATTTTCTTCCAATTCGAATTCAATTACATAGCTTTCAATTTGATCAATTCAACTTCATTAACACTTAACGAAATATACACGATTAATTAACAATCAAATAACAACCAATGTATATTCAACATAACCAAATTATTTAATTTACATTCAATTTGGTCCAACACTTTTAATTCCAATTGGTTTATATTAAATTGATTTTCATTCAATTATTCAACTTCCAATAACATTAGCTTTTAATGAATTAACACTTACATTCATTATTTCATATCAACTTATTTACATTCGATTGATTAATATTCCATCCATTTATCAATTCAATTGCTAATTCCTTTAACAATATAAGGTTGAATTTCATTTATATAACTCAAGTTCACATATTTCCTATTGACTTCATTTCATTTTATAGCTCAAGCCAATATTCATATCATTACTTCACTTTGTTAATTTACTTCGATACCAAAATCAACTTCATTCAACGTTACTTAAGTTATATTCCATCTCGAACATCATTTGTTTAACTTAATTTAAATTTCCACTTATAAATCCAATTTAGATTCAAATTCCAGTTCTATTTACTTACCAATTCGAAATGGATTTCAATTTTATTTTCTTGCACTTGCAAATTTTATTTGTTCATTCACAATTTATTTTCCAACTTAATAATTGCATTCCAATCATTTTATATAACATTCTAAAGTCTTTTCAATCTTTCAAAATGATTTTTTTGAAACCAATTCAATTATCCTTTGAATTTCAAAACCCAAACCCAAATTTTCCAAACAACTTTCATTTAAAACAATTTGGCAGCAATCCCTCTTTTGGAAACCCGAAAATGAACACCGATGATGTCGCGATCATCATTGGAATTATTTTCCAGCGACCGAAAAGAGTTTAGTGCTTTCTTTCCTTTAAATTTTTTTCCAAAACCCTTGAAAAATCATTTTCAAACTTCAAAGAGTTTAAATTTCTCAAATCTCAAAATTTCAAATTCTTTAAATTTGTTTTCAAATATTACTCTGGCATTCCATTTCAAATTATGAATCACGTTTAAAATTTATATTTATAAATATATTCATATAATTTCACTTCTTATACATAAGATAATCTCACAATTGTAAATCACATTAATTATAATTCCAACTTATAATTCTTCGTTTATACAATTTATTCTTTTAGTTAGATTATTCAAACATTTTTTGATTATCTTATATATATTCTTACATTTTCAACAACCAAACAATCAATTTTCATATATATTTTTGTAATTTATGAAAAATTATTTCCTTTATATATAAAATATAACCAAGGTAAAATTATCTCGTTTAAGAGTTTAAAAACCCCTATCGATAATATGGCGCCCATCTACCAGCCAGAATTCACAAGCAGCTCAACGGATAAGGAAACACAATATAAAACATTTTTATATTCACTAACAAATACGCGTCATAGCTATTATTACACTTACACTCATTCTAGAGTACTACTGACTCTATCTCTAATGATTAATTCCCAACAGAGCTAAGGTTGTCGCTTAACCATAAGCTCTGATACCAAATGTAAGGACCCGATTCTTCGACTTTCGAAAACCGCCATCAATACGTCCACTGTATCGAATGCCGAGCAATCGAATGCCAAAAAACCGAATTCTTAGGGTTTAAGAAGAAGAAAAAAATAGAAGAAGTAAGAAAGAAAAGCAACTGAACGATATCAGAATCTAACAATCGCAGCGGAACAACATATAATAGATGAATGAATAATCATTAAAACAAAGAACTATATCAGTTATTACATCACATTACATTAGATTATATCATCAGAGTGTACAACAACAAACAGTGGAAAAGAAATACTATATACACTAGTGAATACGCCATGCCATCCAGCTTGCCTCCAGCAACTCCTGAATTCCAGAATATCCTGATAAACCTGACTCTTGACTGTCGTGTGGAAATTGGTGGGCACCTAGAGATTAGAAAGGGAACAGTAAACTCCAGGTCAGTCATGGGACTGGTGTGAGAACTTAAAACAGTTATTTATCTTTAAAAAAAAAACAAAGGAAGTATTTTTAAAAATAGATCTGCAATGCTTTTGGAAAATGAAACTACCATAAGGCCTCCCGCCACACACACAATGCAAATGCAGAGTTGGAGGAGATTTCTCCTTATGATAGTCAAAGATGATTACTACGTAAAAATCAAATCATTTTTGACATTATTATTAATGCATAGTGTAGAAAACATTTCGAAAACAGAATATAAATCTTAGCCGGCATAGGTATCATTATATTATGCCTACTACAGGTAGCATATTAGATGGCAGGTTCTACAACTAAACCGTACGGGGTTCGTATTGTTTCTTTGGATTTCCAACAAATGGTCCGGCCAAGGAACTTCCCATTGCCACATGGGTACGCCTCTGGAAAGACGCCTCGAGAACCTAACGTTACGGTTAGATCTCTGCCAACACAAGGCCGGGTTACCCTTCAAACTGGGTAACTACCGACACGAATATGTCATTCCCTGATCGTAACCGATCTATATCCGAGGATCCTCGATTCCAACAACCACAAAGTAACAAATTTACAGCAACAACATAGGTTAAATATCTGGGCTCCATACCATGATGCCACCTCTATCCAGAAGGAATGACATACACTAAAGGGGCGCTACCCCCTAATAACCTTCCTACATCCTTCCCGTTTTGACCATTTTCGGGGTGTGTGGTCCGACGAAGTCTCGTCCACAAAGCCACGCTTTATACAAAAGTTGTGCTTTGATCATCAAATGCTTAACAGCAATTCGTATGCCACATTACCAATTTGGGAATGTATCACTAGTAACCATCAACTACATAACCTCTAAGGGTGTTAAGCTAAGAGAATAAATTCTCTGCCACCAACGAAAATATATTTGATAGAAACCAGCTTTACATCTCAAATTGTAATGTAAGACACACATCCATACAAGTCCGTTCCGGGATTGAACGGAACCGAAGGCGCTTCCAAAGAAGCCCTTGGAATCCGGATATTCACTAATCACGACCGGACTTCGCATCACAAAGGGTAATAAATTTCTATATCGGAGATCAGCCGATGCAGAAACATTCGACGGTAATCCTTCCGCTTTCATAAATATCCGGTCTTCAACACCGGTCATCAAATGCAATCCATAACGACGTATCACATATTCAAAATGGGTTATACGACCCAAAGGTCCTTTCCCGGCTAACCTGAATAGTGAGCGCTTATTTTGAAAATAAGCGTGGCATTCAAATTCAAGCAAATCACAACAAATACCTATTTAAAGGTAAATATTGATAGTCGGTTATTTAACTATCAATAGGTATGCACAACATCACCAGATTCCAAATAATTTTCCAAATTATTTACTTTCCAAAAATATCATTACAAGATATATTTTTCCACAATTTAACATTTGAAAACAAATTTTCAATCACTTTCCTTACGCAGAAATACTTTCATTTCAAAATGGTTCATTTTAACCAATTAAATAAATCCTTACCGATTTACTTTAAATTTTCGTTCCAAATTCATAAAATTCATTCCCCTTTCTTTTATAAATTCCATAGTAATTTACATTTCCAAAATATCTATGAATATATGATTTTCAAATCGATTTCTAATATTCATTTTCAATTTATCTTTAAAAGATGTAATCTCAAACATTTCACTTCATATTGGAAAACATTTCCATACATTTATAATAAGTAATTCACAAATCTATTCATTTTCAACATTTGGAAAATATTCGATATACTTAAATCACAATTAAGTATACATTTTACTCTTTAAGGAAAACATCCTCTTAAACACATTTATTTGAGTCAAAACGAATGTTGCGTAAAACATCGTTACGACAACCCAAAATCACTAGTATAGGGATTCAAACTTAAAATAGATATATAAATCCCAATACTATATAAACATTTCCTTTCAGAAATCATTTACTATAACAATAGCGTTATAGTCCACTATTTCCTTCTATTTCTCGAAAACGTCTATTTCAACAATAAATGTTGAAATCTATGTATTCGATACTTAACGCAATTTAAAACATCTTTAAATCGTTTTAATTCTATTTAAAATATCACTTCCCAAAACATATCCATTTTATTTAATAATATATTCACTGTCCAAAATCGTGAATATACTTTCTAACCAAACTCTTATTACTACAACATTTAACTTAAAGGATAATTCGCTGTCCAAAATCATGAATATATCTCCTTTAATAAACTTCTATGTTTAATTTATCAAATTCAATTGATTTCGGATTCATAAAACAATGTTTATAAATTCCGTTTATATTTTATAACAACTTCGATTTATAAATCTCCTTTATTTACCAATTCTATTTATATTTCATTTACATGTCAAAATCCAATTTATAAGTAAATTACTTGTAATCCATTTATTCACAAATTCATTCTTTTATATCATCATCAATTTATAAATCCAAAATTCTTATTTACTTATAAATCCATGTACACACTTCATTTTTTAACACTTATAAAAATTCGTTTTATAATTCCAATATTTTAATTTATAAATTTCAATTTTATAAATCTTTTATATAAATCGTTTATAATAATTCAAAAATCCCAATTTAAACCATCTTATAAATTTATCAACTATTTATTTCAGAAATCACATTTCGGTTATATTTTACAAAAATCATAATTTCTATAGCATTAAAAATTATAACGTTTATTTATTAAAATAAATCAATTCCAAAATTTAATAAAACGTATATTTTCAAAAATCACTTTAAAACCCTTTTAAATTAAAAATCGTTATTTTAACATTTTTAAAACTTCAAAAATAGGCCAATGATGCAACAGCAACAATATATCAATCACGACAATCAAAACATCATATATCAATATGATAATCAACAAATATCACAATATCTGTAAATAAATCAGTACAGTTGAGGAATCCAGTTGGATCCCTCTAACCCGTTTCCCTACATCCACATATGTTGGCACAATACCAATTCCATTCAAAAATGGAATATCGCGGTACATAGGATTTATAAAATATTATCCTCTATTATACGGCGCAATAGGGTCTCATCCGCTATATAATGCGGGAAATCAACTCTAAGTACATATATAATACCAATTCCACTTTAGGTGAAATATTCGCGGTATATGTTTTAATAAATAACCTCCGCTTAATATACGGCGTATAATGCCTATTTCAATACAACAGATAGCAATCATCATTCAAACATACATTCAAGAAATTTTAAATCTAGCTATTTAAAATTTAAATCTAAACAATTTTGATTGAGTGAGAAGTTCTCACCTTGGTTTCCATACAGTTTCAACGTTTTATTTCGAATAAAATTAAAGCGCGTTTAATTTTACCTGAAATTCAGACTAGCTCCAAACGACTCCAATCTAGCTCCATAGCGGAGTGCTCGACAAAACGAACATGTCCCAATTCGTTTCGTAATTTTTCGACCTCGTATGACAAAGTTATACACTTTTAAACATTACACGAATTTAATATAAATTCAGTTCATAAATTTCCTTTTATAATTTCAACCTCCAATCACGGCCGTTGAAATTTCTACATGAAATCAAGGCCACCTACTTTTGCTCCTTCTCAAACACGTTGCTTCCAGCTTATACACGAAAAAATAGAACCCATAGCTGCCTATCTTCTTGAATTAACGCGCACGCTATGATCAATGTGATGACGATCGGAGATCGGCGTTTGAAGCGTCACCACACCCTGCACCATCGCCTAGAGGCACGGCGAACTCGGTCGAGCTGTTGCATCGAAATTCACGTGTGAACCGGTGATGTACGCGAGCAGTTTTCTCCTTCGAACGACTTCAATTCGAGATTCTTACTGTTGGATGTATAGTTCTCAAAGTGCTCTACGTTTTTCTAGTTAAAAGTTTCTGGTGAAAGTCGATGGATTTGAAGAAAAGAGGAGGAGAAGACAAATGCTTTTCGGCCATTGATGAATAAGTGGCGGCTGACATTGAAAATTAGGGTTAGGGTTTTTGTTCTGCAAAATTGAAGTTGTGAAGGCCTTTTATAGAAAATTTCCAAATTACTATTCACCCAAAATTTTCCAAACTCCAAATATCGCGCGGTGACTGGCATTTCTAGGGTTTACCCCGCTTTCCGGACACAATGGAATAGGTTTCAGAGGCTAATTCGATCATCTGTACGAGTTATGGCAATAAGCAATCAAATTTAAATTAAACCGATTAAACGAATTTCTATACGTTTTGGCTTACCCCGGACAAACCGCACATCCGATTGACACGAAATTTGAAATTTTACACTAATATAAAATTACGGATCCGATGAAACTTGTTTCGTCGAAATCCGAGACTGTTTGAAAAATGGCTATTTTAAATCGTCAAATAAATAATAAAATATTCAATTTTTTCACAAATTAACTTTAAATTCGATTTTAAAAGTTCTATAACATCATTCTAACTTCAATATGATTAAATAAAATTTTATGAATCATTTTCGATCATATTAAACACAATTTTCAATTATTTCTGGAATTTCAAATATTAAATTATCGATTTAATTATCCAATTAAATCCAGATATTCGAAATAAATTTATTCGACTTATAAGTTTTACTTGTCAATATTTAAAATCAATTAAATATACGAATTTTAATTAACAAAAATTCTTGGTCGTTACAGAGCTCGACACTATCTCGGCCGTGTGTGGAGTTCGTCGTGGCCTTTCGAGTGGTAGTGCTTGATCGTCTAATCGATTGACGTGAGAGGTGCGATAATTCAAGGATGAAGGCGGCATATGGTTTACGTTCGCGTTTGATTACTGAAGGAGGAAGAAAGCTATCAAACGGGTTAGATTGGGGAAGTTGAAATAAACGGCCAGAAATTTAGGTTAAAAACTGAAAGGAAAATTGTAAAATAAATTATATTATAATTTGTATAAATTTTAAACTATCATAACTTGTTGATACAAGGTCGAAAAATGACGAAACGAATGGCATTGGCTCCGTATTAACGAGCATACGCAATGGAGCTGGATTGGAATCGATTGGAGCTAGTGACAATTACGGGTAAAATTAAACGCGCGTTTAATTTTATTCAAAATAAACGCTGAAACCTCTATTGAAACCAAGGTGAGAACTTCTCACTCAATCGAATTGTTTCATATATAAAAGATTTGTAAGTGGAAGACGATTTTTATTTGGTGATAGTGCAATAATTTTATTAATTGTTGCCATTTGCTTCTTTTAATAATTTTTAAAAGAAGTACTTAATTATTAAAAGCGTTTTATATTTAATAAAAAGGCGAAATTGGGTTTAAAAATATATGTTTATTATGGGTTGGAGTTTAAAGTGGTTTGTTATATTTTTCCAAGTAAGTAAATAATTTTTGTTGAATTTTTGAAGTTAAAAATGTGAACTTTTGCGTTTATTGGTCGAATAGTGTATTTTTGTAAATTAGGGTTTTTAATAATAAAATGTCTTAAAAATAAAGATTAATCTTTTTATATGATAGAAAATATTATATTTAGTATGTATAAAAATTTACATATTTTATTTGAGCGAAAACTAGAAAATATTGGTAGGTTGGATCCAATACATCAGTGTTCATATGTATTAAGTGTTAAAATAAATTAATGTAGGCTAATTATTCAATTTTGGTCCAAACCTATTAGTTTTTAGCCCAACTTGTTCGTAAACTAGAAAGGAGAAAAATAATGTACGTACATTTATTTTCTTTTTGCTGTAAATCCCAGAAGGCTTTAGAAAGATAGAAACCCATTCCCTCTTGAAACACTAAGCTATAATCTTCAAATTTAAACCCAAATCTTGTATTTTTAAAACCTAATTGAAGCTAAAGCTACTGGTAATCTAATCTAAAACCTAATATTTGATCTAAAATCCAAATTTTGTGAATGATGGTCGGTTAATTGCTTTCCTCTTTCTTGCATGTCCTTGTTCCTTTGTTTTACAGGTTTTTGTGGCTTAAATTCGAATAAAGCTCCAACCTTTCAACTAATAATCCAGGTTTTTGCTTTGATATAGCAAGATGAGTTAATTAGTCATATTTTCTAGTTACTGCAATGTTCAAAGAGAAGTTCTGTGCAAAAACACGAACTCTGTAAACCAATTTTGTTCCAATTTTTCTCCTTTATGAAATATGATCTGAGTCTCTACATTGCATGCGTATAACTTCCAATTTCGACAATGAAATGCTACCTGATTTCGTTTATTGTATAGTTTATATGTTTCTCTATATGTTTACAAAATTTGGTTGAAAAATAATCTCCTTTGTTATGTTAAAAGTTAGCTAGAAATCAGTTCGCGGCTTGCGGAATGTCTGGAAAAAAATTCACGTGAGAAGACTTCACAGGTAGACCTGGCATATCCTTAGGTCGACTATACATTTGACCTAGGGACATGTGAAGTCGACATAGAGGTTGATTTCAGGAGCCTTCTTTTCCTGAGTTATTTGTGTGTGCTTCTTTTTGTTCCTAATTTTGTTCCTATTTGTTTTTCTAGCTTTTGCTTCTCATTTTCAAGATGTTTTGAGATGTTTTGTAGTGCTATGATGCATGTCAATAGGCTAGCTAAATGTTGAGAATTTGGAATTCAAATTTAAGTTGAATTTGAATTGATTTTGAGTTGAATTTGAATCGAATTCGAATTGAATTCAAGGTATCAGGTTTAAACTATATTCCTTGGTTTTCCTTGTTTACGAGCACAGTTTTCTTTAAACCTTTTTGAAATAAATGGACAATTCAAAATAATTATTATAAAATATTTTAAAGTATTTTCAACTATAAAATCTATTTATGTCCTATAAAAAAGGAATTTCAAATATGGGTTTCAATAAGCGTTTTCAGAAAATAGTTTTAAAAGCTTGTTTTATCTAGTAAATTATTTTAAATATTAAATATACATTTTTGCACTATTCGAACATATGAGAAAGAGATTTATAAATATGTAGTAAAACACGTGGTATGGGACACAAGCATTTACTATTTCGGTTAATTTTGGACTTATACGATCAAAGCGATTCAAAGCTATCGATTCTGAGTTGTTTTGCCATTTTATGGCATATTATGGGTTTTTTAATTCCTATTATGGTCATTATCTAGGATTGCCAATATTTGGCAAGTTTCATGGTTTGAGACATCCTATACTAGGAGTTATGGTCGATGAGAGCCATCATAATGATTTTATACTTTCCGATGATATGGGGCAAGTTTTGAGTTTGTGATTTCCTATTTTGAGATTTATGGTTGATGATGAACCATCACGATGTTTATTTATACTTGTCGATGAGATGAGACAAGTTTTGAGTTTTCTAATGTGGCATTGATTAATGGTTAGTAAACGTTTAGCGAGAACGTGTGGTATGAGATGCATGTTACCGCATTTCGAGTTCCTAGGTTAGAGTTTATGACACATTCACAAGTGAATGCAGTATTTGAGCAATTGGGTTCTACGTGTACACATACTCATATGGGGTTTTTAGGCTCAAGGAAAAAGTTAGAGAAAAATTTAGTTTCAGGGACAAGAAGTTTGTTTTTTAGGCTGAATGACACTTTTAGCGTAAATCACAGAATGATATTGTAACTATCATTTTCAGTTTACACTAAAAAGTGTCCTTTAGACTAAAAAGCAAACTTGTTGTCCTTGAGAATAAATTTTTTTGCAACTTCTACCTTGTGCCTATTTACCTGTACTTATATATATATATATATATATATATATATATATAGCTAAGGTACTTTTTAGGGGATGTTGGGTCCTAAAAGAGGCTGTGGGTCTCTAGTACAAGTTACTTGGCAAGATGTTGGGCCATAGATTGGGGTGTTCGGTCCTTTTATATTTTATAGCTATTGCACTTTTTATTGGGCTGTTGGGTCAAATCTGGGTTTCTGTAGCTACAAATGGGCTGTTGGGTCCTTTCGCTTTTTATAGCTGTCAGGCTATTATTGGGTTGTCGGGTCCTTATTTTATTTATGGCTTTTGGGCTTTTTATTTAGACTGTTATGTCCTATTTATGAGATTGAGGTTATATCCTCCTTTAAGAGATATTTGAGTTTGCCATTTTGGCATATTTTGTGTTTGAGGTTTCACTATTTTAATATTTATCAATCAAATTTTCTTCCATTTAAGAAATAAGGTTAGAGAAATCCTTATAGCTAATTTTGGCTATCGCCGATAATACGAGGCGACTTTTAACGACCCGTAAATTTTTGATAATTAACTGTTAATTTTGTTAAATGTTTGTTATCTAATATTGGAAAAGCGGAATTTGTGATTCGTTAATGAAATAATAACTTAAAGGAGATGTAATAATGCTAACCTAAATTATTTATTAACTATTTGAATGAAATTACAATAAATGGAATTAGTGAAAATGTTATATTAGGCTATAAATTTAATATAGGAAAACAAATGTAAATATTGAATTAATTAATGAATTAATATATAATGTTGAATAAAATCAATGTTCAATAAGTAATTATAATATCGGTTTGGAAATGATAAACTTATAAAAGTGTGATTGAGAGTTTATGGCGACAATTATTATAAGTTACATATATATTTAATCCGTTAAATTGAACTTGTTAATCACAATAAATCTAAATTATATATTATGTTAATGTAAATCTAGATAGTAAATGGGAAATAATGTTAACATTATCCATAGTATGACAATGGGTTGAATAAAAAGAATGGAAATCGAGATATATTAATTTATTGGAATTTAAATTATAATAATTGGATTAATTGCAATAAAATAAAATTAAACACTGTATTTGGTAAATTGATTAACTTTGAAATTCATATATGAACTTGTTTAAATTATTGTGAATGTTTAAGAAATCAAAAATGGTAAAATTTGTTAATCATAGAATTTGAATTGAAAATTTTGATTTAATTAATTTAATATTTATTTATTTAATTAACTGAAAAACAGCCATTTTGGACACTAACTCGGTTTTCGACGAAACTAGTTTCATCAGATCCGTAACGGTGAATTATTGTAGGATTTCAAGTTTCGTAGCGATTGGACTTGTCGTTTGATCGTATGGGGTCGAAACGCCAAGAAATCAATGAAATTGAAATCAATTTGAAATAGCTTGATTTTAGCATAACTTCTTCATATGATGGAATTTGGACCTGAAACATATTCCATTGATTTTAAATATTCTAAAACATCTATTTCGAGATATGGTTTGACTCATTTTCGTTCCGGAGTCAGAACGGGCTTTTTGGGTCATTTATCGTTTAACTTTCGATGCAAATCGATCCGGTCCATTCTTATTTCAGCTTTGCATATATATACCTCATTATAAACCCTAGTCTATTTCATATGTTCTTTTTTCTGCATGTACAATTCCAATTTCTCCTCTTTCTCAATAGCGGACAAACTCCGAATTTCACAGTCAATTGCAAATCAAAAATTTCTACTTCAAAATTCAAATTCCTTAATATATATCGAATTATATATGTATTTAAGCTCTGACATGCGCAAATCAAATATACGATTCGTATTTCAATCTGGGTTTCGGTGTGGCAGGAAATCGATGAAATATCCACGGTCGTTCATCACGTGACGATAAACTTCAATGGATCGCCAAATCAATTGTACTGTTGTGTGGAGAGGGCCGAGATGAGCTCATTGGCGTGGTTCATAGGTGGAATCAATGGTCAGATTTGTCACCAAAATTCGATTAGGGTTCGAGTTAAGGGTGCGGTGGTCTGGTGTGATAGGCGCATCATCGCCAGAGGCGCTGTGCGTGGCCGCGTGGAGGAAGGGTATAGGGGGCGAGGGCCTAAGCGCTATGACGGCCTGCAGCGGCGTGGGTGTGGAGCGAACGAAACAGCGGCTCAGTCATTCGAAAACCTGGAAGATGAACGCGATAATTCACGTGCAGGAGGTGACGTGTCGTTTCAATGAACTTTTTTCTTTTTTTCTTTTTTCTACTTAAATTTAATTTTTAACATGTTCTAATCGCTTTAACTATTACATGCGAGCTCCATTTCTCGCGCGGTTTTCTCCGCTAGGTTCGTATTGGAATTTCGGACATTTTGGCTCTAGTTTGGACAGATTCTGAGACCGTTTAAATTTTGGATTTAAGTTGGATTTAAATTCAATTTAAATTCAAAAGGTGAGTGTTTTGACCCACTCACAATTTCTAAAATTTCTTATGTTTGTTAAATTGATTTATGATGTGATTAGAAATTTATCTATGACTGTTTGGCATGTTTTAATCATCATCTCAGTTAAATTGTTATTTAATTTATTTTTGCATATAAACTGCCAGTTAATTGTTATTTAATTTATTATTGAGTATAACTGCCAGTAAATACTTATTATTTAAATCTTTCTATGTTGATGTTATTGGTTGAATTGGATGATGACTGTGAAAATTGGTTGATGATTGATATTGGAAGAATGTATGTTATATTTTATATTGTTATAAACTGTAAGTTGTATGGATTTCTTTTTCATTCAGGATTGCGGTTGGAAATGATATATAACCGTATTTATAATTTAAATTACGGATTGAAATGATAAATATCTGTATCACTTGACCATAGGATAGAAAATTTTATACAGACTACGGTCTATATATAAAAATAGTTTGAAATGATTTATATGGTTTTGTAAAGAAAATACGGGTTATATAAATATTGATTTTAGATGTTATGTAATTGTTATTTTGTTTCTGATTTTTAGCTATGCATAAATTTGTTTTGAAATATCGAATAAGCTAAATAATAAAGTTTGATTGTTTATATAATATGGTTTGGTATGTGTTAAAATTGTATTGTATATAGCGTTTATAATGACTTATATAAAATTAAGGTTGGAAGATAAATATGAAATTGATTTGAATTAAATTAGTTAAGAATTATATTCGAATAAATTGATTTTAAATTTGAATAAAATTGAGATTTTAAAGGGTGTGATTTTATAAGTTGATTTTGGTTTAGAGTGATTTAAATGAATATCGAGTTGATTTAAATGAATATACCAAGTTAAATAAATTGAAGAATATCCAGTTATTTGTAGTTTAGTGTTTTACTTAAATGATATTGGATTGGATTTATTGAGTAAACATTCCAAATCAAATAATAGTAACTGAATTTGATATATATGGAATTATCAAAGAATTGGTTTTGAAATGATGGAATATTTAAAGTTTTGAAATATACAGAAATTGAAATGATTTATCTGTGGGTTCAAATCTGTATTCGGAATCGATTTGTGAAATTGAAGAAGCTATTTTATTTACAAAGTAATCTAATATTTAATCCATTTAAGTGGTGTAGTTATGTTTCCAGGATATGAGTTTCAAAGTATTATGACTTGAAAGGGTTATATTTTAAGGGCTTTGATTTCTAAGTGTTATAACTTTGGAAGTGCTATGATTGTGGAAAAAGGATATATTTGAAATAAAAATATTATTATATTGATTTGGGTTTTTATAAAAATGATATCAAATTGATTTGGTTTTAAAATGTAAATGATATCGTATTTATGTGGTTTTGAAATGGATATTATATTCTGGTTTTGAAGTATAAATTTATTTTGAAATGACCGTGTTGTTATAATAACGTTTGGTTGTTAAAGAGAGCGGGATCGGATGTTGTCATACTCTCTGCCAACTCTGAAAACCACTTTAACAACTATAAACACGGTGGAGATTCCAAAATTATGTAGGATGGTGGCGGTGTTCCTTTGAGGTATATACGTGGACCAGACTCCTGTGAGTTGGCATAAGGTGGCTAAAACAGGAGCGATCGACGGGCTAAGAAGGTAGCACCTTTTATCTGACACACTCCTTCGATTCCATTCTATTACTTTATGATTGATATAGGCCCTTCTGATTTTGGGGGTGTGGCTCGAGGTGGGTGGTAGTAGCTGCTACGCGTTACCACCGGTCCGGAAGCGTAATTGGTATATCTACCCTGACATTACCTAGTTGTGCCGTGTAGCATACCCTAGCGCGCCTTGTACGAGTTTGATTTGTGTCGTACCTATGGTGTATCCTCTGGTAGCCTCCCGATCATGAGGTATTATGGTACTGTATAGACTATTGGAACTATTACGTTAAGGGCTATACTGGTAACCCCTTAACGCTATTAAAAAGTAAGTTTATTTTACTAAGAGACATTATTATAATAGCGAAATATTACTACATAGTAAATAGTTTAATGGATCCTTAGGAGATATGAATCTCGAATATGTCCTAAGTTACTGCACTCATGCTAGACACTGGATAGGACATGTCAAATCCCATAAACATCTCTGACGCTGTTCCACTGATATTTATTTATGTTGATTTAACTTACATAGATCTTTTAGTTCTGACTCGAGTGTTTTGTCTTTTCAATTTGCTCAGGTCAGTCAGAGCATTATAGGATTTGGAGACTTTATTCTGGAGGATGGAGACAAAGACTTATTAGTATTATTTATTATAGTATTCCACTACATTCGTTGGTTCTGCTGCATAATTATTATTCTCTGGTAAGTGTAACTCTTATATGTATTGTATAAGTATAATCGAATACTTTGTATGTAACAACCCGGAATTTTGGGTCGCTAGATGTGAACATTTAGTTCATTTTAAATGTTGAATATGTATTATAATTTGAACTTTGAAATAAAAATATTTTGGTTAAATTAATAGAACTAGTTAAATTCCAATACGGAAAATTAATTGAAATTTGAATAATAGTAATTCAATATTGGAATTTGGATAATTGGTGATTCTCGGTGTAAATAGGTATAAAAATAGATTATAAAATTTATTTAAGTTTATTTGAATTTAAATAGTGATGTTGGACTGTTGGATGAAATTAGAAGTCTATAGGTTAAATTTGGAATTTTATATTAATTTAATAATGGAATTTAATAATATAATAATATAAATAATCAGATTTTGATTTAAATTGAATCAAAATGATTTCTAATGTGAATATAAATTTTGTATGATTTATAATACAGTTAGTAAAGTTTTAAAAGTGAAATTTTAAATGATTTCGACGATTTTGAAAATTGCTCGAATTTATCGACGAGTTAAAATTGCCTTCCGGGGCACAGTCTCGGAATTCGACGAAACTAGTACCATTGGATCCGTAATAGTTAGTTATTATGGGATATAAATTTTCGTAGCAATCGGAGTCGTCGTTTGACACTGGCAGCTTAAAACGCATAGAAACTATTTTAATCGATTTAATTTAAAATTGACCGTTTATTTCCGTAACTCGCGCATACGATCAAATTAGCCCCCAAAACACATTCCATTGTGTTCGGAACGTGGGTAAAACCATAGAAACGCCTGTCGGCACGCGTCGTTTGGAGACCGTGTGAAAAAGTTGCTTTTAAGTGGATTTAATATTAAAATAATATTTATACATGTATATATATACACGTGCACGGGCCAAAACCCTAGCCCTCTTCGTTCGACAGTCACGAAATATTTCTATGGCTGAAACTTTCTTTCGTTCTCCTTCATTTTTCTCTCAATCTAAAGCTTTCGCGAGGAACTTCCAATTGGAAAGTCGACGAGCTCGTGGAGATCTAGAGATCCAACGGTCAAGATCGTTGAAGGAGGAGTAGATTCACCAGAATTTTGGCTCGAAGGCCAGCCATTCGTGTGCATTTTTCGATGAGATTGGGGTGCCGAGTTCCGCCATATCTGGGTCGAGCATGGAGGACGTTGTGGTTTACGTAGTGGTGGCCTCCGATCGAGGTGGATGGTTCCACGGTGGTCGCGATTTTGAACCCTAGGCTGCGATTTTGGGTTCGGCTTTCTGTAGCATGCATGTTCGAAGATGAAGAAGGTGTGGCCATTTTTCGTTGGGTATAAAATTAAAAAAAAAGAAATTTTTGCTTTCATTTGTAATGGAACTAATAAATTTCATAGCTAATGCATGCGAGATCGAAATTCGACGAAACTGGCGACGCCGGAATCGTAGAGACGAGTACTACGTAGTAGAGAAATTATGGAATCATTCTGAGCAAGTAAAATTTAGGTTAAATCAAACGCTGTTCGACTTAATTTAAATTTGAACGCTCGTCGAAAACCCAAGGTGAGTTAATCCCACTCACATCTGGGTACCAGTAATTTAAATAGCTAATATTTAAATGTTTGATTGGCTGTTTAGCTAAATATGATAATTATTAATTGATATTTATTTGTTGTGCTAATATCTGTGGATGCAAGGAAACATGTTGGAGGGATCCAACTTGATTCCTCACAAATAGGAAGTTTATTTATATTCTGTGATATGTCTCATTTATATCCTATGATAATTATTTTGATCATGTTATGCTGTGTTTTATTTATATACTGTGATAGGTTAAATTGAAAATTAAATTGTGTTGTGCTATGATTGGGTGAATACAACATGGGAATTTAAATATAAATAAATAAATTAGGTTCAACGGAAATAAAAGAAAATTCTTAAGTAAAGGAATTAAAAGGAATTAAATTCAAGAAATTGGTTGGTAATTTGAATTTTTTGAAATTGTAAATTTAAAGGGAAATGTGAATTGTTTAAAAAAAATAGAGAGATTTATTTTTAAGGATGGGAAGTGTGCTTTCTCTTGGAAATTTTAGTATGTTTTTAAGAAAAGCTTTCAAAATATAAATTTACAGTTTAAATATGTATAGAATAATTTAGAAGGAAATATTATTTTAAATTGTTTAAAGTGTAGGTAAATATTTATTTAAGTAATTATGGTATTTAATATATTTTTAAAAGTAAGGTAGTATTAAGTTTCAAAGGGAATTATAGTATGAATATTTGATTTAATAACTTTATTTTTAAAATTAAATTTGACTTAAAGTACTTAGGAAACCTCTATATATTTCCTTAAGTATTATTTTCAATCAAGTAATTTCTAGAAGCTTTATTTTAAATATTTTTAACATATATTTGTAAGTCATTTCCAGGAAACAACAATGTGCTTAAAAATAAAAGGACTTTAGTTTTAAAGTATGGAAAGGATTTTACGGAATGAACGTAAAATTGAATTGGGGTAAATTGTGTTGGATTGATAAAAAGAATTTTTTGGGTTATCCTAAAATGGAAGTGTATTTCCCTGAAGGCCAAGTACGTTTTTAAAGTAGATTTTTGAATAGTTAGAAGTTTTGAAGTTGTATTAAAGAATGGTTTCAAGAAACTTATTTATGCTGTAAGAATTTTAAAGGTGATCATTTATCAAATTAGACATAGAAATAATCATTTCAAAGAGGTAGTTGTAACGACCCAGAATTTCTGTCGATTGAAATTCGTATATTTAATTAATTTTAAATATTAATAAGTAAGATTTGTAAGTCGAATAAATTTATTTTGAATATCTAAATGTAATTGGATCATTTAAATAGATAATTTAATATTTGAAATTACAGAAATAATTGGAAATTGGGTTTAATTTGATTAAAATTGATTTATAAAGTTGTATTAAACGATATTGGAGTTAGAATGATGTTATAGAACTTTTAAAATTGAATTAAAAGTTAATTTGTGAAAATTGAATATTTTAATATTTAATTGAGGAGTTAAAATAGTCATTTTTCAAACTGTCTGGGATTTCAATGAAACTAGTTTCATTGGATCTGTGATGTTATGGTCTCAAATTTCGTGTCAATCAGAATTACGGTTTGTCCGGGGAAGGCCAAAACGCATAGAAATTAGTTTAAATCGATTTAATTTGAGTTTGATCATTTTTCCGTAACTCGCACATATGATCGAATTAGCCTCCGAAACACGTTCCATTGTGTCCGGAATATGGGTTAAACCCTAGAATCGTAAGCCGGCTTGCTTCGTTTGGAGTTCGAAAAATTTCGAGTGAATAGTATTTTGGAAATTTTTCTATATAAGGACCTCACATCTTCAATTTGCAAACTAAAATCAAACCCTAACCCTAATTCTCTTCTACCTGCCAGTTGTTAACTCCTCTATTTCACGACTCAATGACCTAAGGAAATAAGCGGCCGAAGGAATTTAAAGTGTGAACAAGCTAACAGGGAAGAAGCTCTACAACGACCTAGCGACCTAAAGTTATCACGACCTAGCGACCAAACTATCAGCACAGGGCAACAGCATATCACAATAGAGAGGCTCAACGACTTAACGACCTAAAAGACTCCAAAGATTCAACAGAATAGCGACCTAGCGACCTAGCGTAAGCCAAGACAATCCCTTATGCCACAACATCCTATGCCGCTTCTCTCCAAGTCGCTACTACTCCCACAACTAGCCTAGGTCGCTCCACTAGGTACCTCCACGTGATTGAGTCGCTTACCACTCTCCCCTAGGTCGCCCACGACCTACTAACCCGCTCAGATAAGACCAAGTGCAACCAAGATGAGCCGTAGCTCGTATCCCTTAGGTCGCTCGCGACCTACGACCTACCCTTAGGTCGTTGGCGACCTACCACTTAGCCCAGATTTTTCCAATAAATACTTCACCTGCTCCAACTGTAGGGGGACTTTTGGCTCATTTCTGGAACGCCTATACTCTGCTGATTTCTCGACTCATTCGACACATCAAACACGAAAGACACTTCAACGAACTTCAAGAAGAGATCTAATACATTCAACATGAATTTGAAGAATTCTCCTACATCAGAGTTCTAGTTATTTGTCTAAGTGGTGTTGTAATCGAAGACTTTTGTATAAGTTGTAATCGAATCAACAATAAAGGAAACTAAAGTGGATGTAGGCTTAACTTGAAGCCGAACCACTATAAAACTGTTGTCTCTTTACTATTTTTTCTGTGACTTTTCTACTTACTTCTAATTCCCGTATTGACGGGTGGTGCTTTCACTTTATCTCTACTTACACCGGGGTGTTAGCGTTCAATTTAGCGTTAACATTTTTGGTGCTTTCACTAAGAGCATCGAACTCAGGGTGTTTTCATCATTGATTCGCAAAAGTTGTTGAAAGTATCTCTTTCAAAACCAGAAGTCTATCAGAGATTATGGCTCCTAGAAGAAAGCGCAGATCTACTAGACCCGGTGATGACCACGAAAATACTGCCACTTCTCCTTCGTCAAGTCAAGCAGCTCCAAGTGCTGGAATTACACGGGCAGAGTTGGATGCTGCAGTGTTTGGGTTATATCAGCAGATGGAAGCCCAGAACGCTTTAATGCTTGACAGGTTAAATGCTTTGCTGGGAGCTAACCGTCAACCAGTGAATAATGAAGAAAACTTTTCTGAAGATGTTCATAATCCTGAAGAGAGGAATATTCCTCAAAAGACAGCTAGCCCCACTGAAGAGGCACCTCCCCATGCTGGAGGATCAATGCCATAGCCGACTCTCTGTGAACGTTTGTCCAGACAAACTTCCGTGAAAGTGGCTGAAGTCTGTCCCGTAGAGCCTCTGAATGACGAGGAATATCTCTCAGGAATGGTTCGACAGATTATGAAAGAAAGTCTGCAAAGGGAAGAAGATGAAAAGGAATGGGGGTTCGCTCCAAGCAAAACTCCGTTCACCGAAAGAATTCTAAAGGCGGAATTCCCAAGGAAGTTTATTCCCCCTACCATCCCGGCTTATAAGGGAACAAGCGACCCTAACCAATTCCTATATAAGTATGACTGGCACATGACTGGTGCTAGAGCATCTGATGAGATCAAATGCCGGTACTTTTTGGTATACTTGGAAGGAGTGGCTTTACTCTGGTTTACAAAGTGTAACGACCCGGAATTTTGACGGTATATTTTAATAAATATTTAAACTAATTTAAATTAAATACAAGCTTTTAAATTTTTAAAATGATGAGATCTTTGATAATATACATATAAATACAATGTTAGTTTTTAAAATGATAAGTTTAAAAATAAACAAGCATAGAAGTATTAAACATAAACATGAAAGTATAAGGCAATATGGATATAAACATACAAAACTAGTATAAAACCATAAGTATAACTAATAAGATGTAGTTAAAAATATAAATATACAAATATAAATTATAATTTGAAATAAATAAATACAAATATTTTAGTTAAACAATCATCTTTAAGATTCAATTGTACAACACAACATCCTTAATAAAAATGTTAAGTAAGATCATATGAACAAGTATATAAATTTCATATAAAATATATTTATGCATAACCTGTATATGCAAATGAATAATGCAAAGAAACAAGACAAGTTGTATATAGTTGTACTTAACAAATAAAAACAAAATCAAAATCAGGTTTCACTAAGAATAATAAATATATGTGTTGTATACAGTTTTATGCATGAGAAAACAAAGTTTCACTTCAATATAAAACAAGTTTTGCTTCAAATATAATAAAAACAAGAATCCGTATCTTGTAAAACATGCTAGCCGAAATGAAATAAATATCTTTGTACCATACACAAGTAAGTATCAACAAACATTAATTACTTGCTATCATGATTAAGGGCATAAGCATTAATTAGCATAACTTCTTGTTTAACAAGTACATGTAGCTGAAATCCCAATATCTTTTCATATTGCAGTAAATTTAATACTAAAATTCTTGTTTGGTCAAACATGGAGGCTGTCCAGTTATAACCTATACAAAGTCATTTCTATTTATAAATCACCCTATTCCAATTCATTTACAAACTGAAGAATTAAAACTTATAAAGTAAACCTGAGAAAAACATTGTATGCTTTGCAAACTTGGATTTAATTCAACAGCAAAAACAAAGGAAGGTTTCAGGATTGTTCAACTGTTTATTTTTGGTCAGTAAACTTATCCATTTTAAATTTAAACTTGTATTTTTAGTTTGTAAATGGTAAGTGCTTTGACATTGTTTATATAAATAGCCTTGGTATTTCCTGTTGTTTGAATAGTACAAGTAGCTGTTTCTTCCAAATTTTTGAAATCTGATAAAAGTGAAGCCAAGAAATCTATAATACTTATTCATATAACCATTTGAACTTTGTATTGTGCCAATTCAAGTTTGTTTAACTTAAACAAGGCCTGCAAACATGTTTAAAGTTTAAACAGCATGTTATCAATAGTGTATTTTCAAACTACAGGTAAAAAGAAATCAAAGTTTAAAATTCAAATGTTTAAATTTGTAAATTCCATCACATATTTAGATTCCATACACCTAATTATGATTTTTAACATAAAAATTAGGATTTTTAAGCAAGGAATTTAAGAGCAGTTTTATAATGAAACTAGAATGGGTTTTTGCAAATTCAGGAAGATCGAGTTAATCTTAATTCCTGAAAATTGATAGGAAGTAAGCTTGTAATCTATATGATTCCAGAAAAATGTCAAAAAAAATTTCGAATACATAGATTTGGAGATTTTGACTAAAGTAGGGTTTTAGTGCTAATAGTTTTCATGCTCTGTAAAAATTGAGTTTCTGCATCTTATGACAATCGAGTTGGTCGCGATTTCAGGAGGTGTGAGGGGTGAGTGTGGTCGAGGTATTGGTGGAGTTTCATCACCTCCGGTGATGGATGGTGGCCGCACGAGGAAAATTACGGCGAGGCGTTCTTGGTTCGTGTTCGAGCATCAGGTCATTTTTTTTATCTGGAAATTTTCGTAGGGTTTTGGGTTTGGATTTTGGAAGTCGTGACGTTTTGTGGTTTGTGGGGGTTGGTGCGAGTCGCCGATGGCAACGCGAACCACCGTGCACGTGCACGGTGGTGATCAGTGCCGTGGTTTTTGTTTTTTGGGTTATCGCGTGTGGGTTGCTCGGGGGCTTTGTGAGGTCGCTTCGAGTGTTCCTTTGGTTGCCTTCGAGTCGGATACGAAAGTAGCTATAGCAGTTCGATTTACAACTTTATAAAAAAAATGAGAATAAACTGGGAAGAAGAAGAGAGAGTGAGAGAGAGAGGGACGTAGGGGAGAACTCGGGGAAACTATAGAAATGCTCGAGACCAACTCGAGTTTTTCCTGGGAAATTCTCGGGTCAACTTAGTTTTTGTCTCGAGTCTGTTTGTTTTTACTTAAATACTTAAGTATTTTGATTTACAATGAATAAGAATAATTAAGGGAATAAATTTTGGTTAGTTTAAGTTAATATTTGATTAAAAATTTAGTAAAGTAAGGATTGTGAAGGAAGATGATGATTGATGTAAAAGTATAAGGTTATTAAAATCTAACTTATACTCGTAATTAAATTAAAGTAATACCTTTAAATTAAATTTGAAATTTGAAATAAATCATATGTTTAATCAACTTAACTTAAGAATGTTAGTTAATTACTTCAAGTTTAAATTAATCAATGGTAGTTACTTAAGTAATTAAGTAAAGATAAATGTTTCAATTGTTGATAATTCATTAATTATAAATAAATGATTAATTAAATAAATTTGTGATAAGTAAATATGTAATAAGATTGTAATTATTAATAAGGAAGTTAATAATTAATAATTATGAATCAATTAATTAACTGAGTGATTAAGTATCAGTTAATGAATAAAAGTTTAGTAATTAATTAATTAAAGATTAGTTGATTAATAAATTGATAATTAATGATAACTAATTAATTAATTATTCATTAATAAGCTAATTGATCAGTGATTAATTAAATAAAATAAAGTAGTTTATTCTTAAGCAAATAATTTAGTTAAGTAAAACCAAACTGTTTGGTATGCATTGATAATTATGCTTGATTGACTTTGATATCTATCGATGATTTTTCTATGATATGTTGTGATATTATGGATATCTGTGATAACTGTGTATGATTTATCTGTTATATCTGTTATGTTAATTCTGATATTGAATTGAACTGTTAAGTTAAATAGACAACTTAGCCGTTAAAATGGCGTTTGGATCCGATGAGACCGGGATCGGAAGAATCAATTTTGATTCTCCGAAAACCACATCGATCCAAATTAAACAATAGGTCGTGACTTATGAAATGGGATCAAGATGGCGTTTCAGAATGCAAGGGTTATCGTCGCTGACTCTGAGGGTGATTCCAAAATGAGTGTAACGAGATAATGCCTTCGGTTTCGTTCGAACCCGGAACGAACTTGTATGGATCGAATGCTTTCAACACATCGTCGGGCGGGCGATGAGCATTCTAAGATATGTTCAATAAAGGTAATCGTAGTCTCAAGCCTCATCAACCGGGAATGGCTAAAATAGGGGAGATGCAGCAAGGTTAGGTGGGTCGTGCCCAAGCAGGACAAGATATTCCCCTGTCTAGATGTCCCTTTTTATTTCGGCTGTGTGAGCAGTTGTTGGCCACAACTGCGGGGTTATCTTGTTCGAGACTGTTCAGTAAGGAATGGTTCCGGCCTTGTGTTGTAGGGGGTCGGGAGTGATCCTCGGTACGGTGATCTAGGCCCCGTACTGTGACGGACGGTACCCCAGTAGCCCTGCCATTGATGGAAATCCATTTTCCCTACGAGACCTTAAGGTTTTGATTTGTATTACCCACTTTCGTGGCTAGTAGCTGGAATTTAATAGATGTAACAATTTCGGCTATTTTCTATATATTTGGAAACCCTAGACACTATTATAATATCACAGAATTTCCTATAAAATGTTTTGTTTAGCGTAAGGTAAAAACTTACCCGTATTTATTTGTGGGGATTCTTACGTGATACTTTTATTTTCAAATGATTTTCAAAGTTAAGCAATTTTAACCTGTTCACTCATACCAGACCCATGTATGACCCGGAGTTTACATTTTTTTTTCATAAACTCTTAGGTACTCAAATTTTTATGAGTAGCCAAGTGATAGGTATTTGGGAGGTTGATTTTCTGGAGGAGCTCTTTTGGGGAGAAGACCAGACGTATGTATCTATATATGTAGTTCCGCTGCGTAGTTAGAGTGTGCTGTATTTTGGGATGTATGTATGGACATATATGTATATGACAGTCCTGTTATGTGATATTGTATGACTCTGATATATGTATAACTATGTAATAGTTATGTGATGTATTATATTTTGTTACATTCCGCTGTGAGATTCTGATGTTGTTGTTCTTTCTTTCTATTCTTTTCTATTTCCATCCCTTTCTTTCTTAATGATGAAACGTCTTTCTGGGTTGAGAAAGGCGGGTCGTCACACAAAGCTACCGGTCCGATCTGTGGACCAGTTCTCCGATTTAACTCGAAAGTTTAAAGAACAATTCAGGTTGTATGATTCAAAGGAGAAGGATATTATGTCATTGTCCAGCCTAGAACAGAATCCCAGAGAATCTATTAGGTCTTTCTTAAACCGCTTCAACATAGCCTCGGCTGAAGTGGACAATGTAGAACCACGAATGGTCTTGACCTACTTAATGAGGACAATTGACAAATCGAGTGAGTTTGGGAAATGGTTGAAGATGATGGAACCAAACTCGCTTGAGAAATTCTACAAGAAAGCTGACGAATTCATGCGCTTAGAAAGCCTTCCTGCGCCGGCGAAAGTGGCATTGACAGGGGTTAAGAATAACACTAGTGGTCCTACCAAAAAGGAATCCAGAAGTCAGAAGAGGGAGAATAACAATTGCAAGAAACAGAAGGATGGGAAGAAACCTCGCTTCTCAAAGCCCTCAAATTTCACTCCTTTAAATGATACTCCGGAAAATACCTTTTTTGCTACCAAAGATACCGTGGAATATCCTAAACCACCTGTGATAAAGCTTGGGAAAAAGGCTGTTCAAAGTGGGAGATTTTATCGGTTTCATAATCAACCCGGTCATGATGCTAATGAATGTCTTTATTTGAAAAGTTTGATTGAAGAACTAGCTGCAACAATATGTTAAGAGAAATAGGAACCACCCAGCTTCATCTACTGAGGGCCAGCAACTTCCTGCTCATCCATCTGGCTCGGGTGAGAGGACTACTGCACATGAATCAGAAAGGCCTGTTATAAATGTAATCACGAGAGGTCCTCACCCAGCAGGCAGAAGCTGGGGCGAGATGGAAAGATATGCTCGTGCTTTGAAATACACCCCAGCAGAAGAGAATGTTTTTGTGTTGGAAGATGCTGCACCGTTGAAGCAGCAAAGAACTTTTAATGATGATATTGTGTTCAGGGCCAGGGACTCTATGGGTGTTGAAGCTCCTACCATGGATCCATTGGTCATCTCTGCAGGCATCGGGCCTGCTATTGTAAGAAGAGTGCTTGTTGATAGCGGCGCCTCTTGCAATATCCTCTTCAAAAAGACATTCGATCAAATGAAGTTTCCTAAGATTGCTGGGTTCACTGGGGAACCAAAGCAACCAATTGGAACTATTGACTTATTTGTTGAACTTGGAGAGGGGCAGAAGAAGGTGGTTCGAAAGCCGACTTTTGTGATTGTTGACGGATTTTCTGCTTACAATGCCTTCCTAGACCAGCCAACTCTTGCAGCTTTCAAGGCAATTGTCGCCCTGTGGTGCCTCACTATGACGTTCCCCATGGATAATGGCGTTGTTGTTATTAAAGTGGATCGGAATGCTGGGCTAGAATGTTATCTAATAGAGTTGCGGGAAGCAAGAAAGAGAGAGATGGGAAAGCATGCGGCAGCTCCACTCTGCGTCAAAGAACCAACCTTGTAGCAATTACAGGGTGGACCCTGCACTGGCGAGCATATTGGAGCACGAAAAGAAATGGATCCCAGAAAAGCCAGTACAGGTGAGAATAGAGTGCCGCCAGTGGAAGTAACGGTGCCAGTACCTGTTGATCCGAAAGACCCAAACAAGGTGCTAAATGTGGGTTCGCAACTTAGTGTGAAGTTTTAGAGTATATTGATATCATTTCCGAAAGCAAATCTGGATGTATTCGCTTGGAGTTATGCCAATATGTGCGGAATATCTCCAGAAATCGCAGTACACACTCTGAATATTGATCCGAAATTTACACCTGTGAAGTAGAAAAGAAGAACCTAGGGTCCAGAAAGGTCAACAGCATTGAAAGAAGAAGTAGATCGGCTCATGGAGAATGGTTTCATCAGAGAGTCCACTTATCCAAATTGGGTTTCTAATCCGGTGCTGGTTAAAAAAAGCAAATGGAAAGTGGAGAGTATGCATCGATTTTCAGATTTAAACAAAGCCTGCCCCAAAGACTGCTTCCCGTTGCCCAGGATTGATCAGTTGATGGATGGAACAGCTGGGCATGAATTGTTGTCTTTCATGGATGCTTACCCCGGATATAACCAAATCATGATGCATGAGCCAGATCAGGAGGACACGAGCTTCGTCACCGATATCGGTCTTTACTGCTACAGAGTCATGCCCTTTAGACTAAAGAATGCAGGGGCAACTTACCAAAGCTTGTTAACGCTATGTTCAAGCCATAGATTGTAAAAACTATGAAAGTTTACATTGATGATATGTTGGTAAAGTCAAAGAAAGCAGTGGACCATATGGGTCACTTGGCAGAAATGTTCGGAGTCCTCCGAATATATGGAATGAAGCTTAATCATTTGAAATGTTCATTAGGGGTAGAGTCCAGGAAATTCTTGAGTTTCATTGTGAGTGCTAGGGGCATTGAAGCTAATCCTGCTCACATCACTTCTCTGAGGAAGTCAAAGCCCCTAGGATAAAGAAGGAATTGCAGAGCCTCAATGGAAAAGTTATTGCTTTGAGTCGGTTTATTTCCAAGGCCATAGATAAATGCATTCCATTCTTTGACGCTCTAAAGAAAGGAAGGAAAATTTTTGAATGGACTCCGGAATGTCAGAAAGCTTTCGATGAACAAATTCATCATATGGAAGCGCCTCTAATACTTTCTAAGCCTAGCAGCGGTGAAGATCTTTTCATATATTTAGCGATTTCGTCTCATGCTCTCAGTGCAGCATTAGTACGGGAAGATGCAAGAATTCAGCGTCCGGTCTACTACATCAGCAAAGAGATTTACTGGGGCAGAGATGAATTATTCAAAGCTAGAAAAGCTCGCCTATTGCCTACTGATAGCTTCCAGAAAGTTGAGGCCATATTTTCAAGCTCATCCTATCAAAGTCCTCACTGACCAGCCTCTAAAGCAAGTCCTATTTCGCCCTGAGACTTCGGGTCGTGTTCTGAAGTGGAATATTGAACTCGGCCAATATGATATCACTTACCATCCCCGAAGAGTAATCAATGGACAAGCTTTAGCAGATTTCTTTGCAGAATACACAGTTAAAGGTGACAACGAGGAAGAAGTTACTAATGACACTCCGACCGATGGAAACTATATGTTGATGGTGCAAGAAACGACTATTGTTCTGGATCTAGGGTCATGGTTGAAACCTTCGAAAGGTGATCATTGTGCTACGCATTGAGATTGGAATTTCCTTTGACAAAGAATGAAGCAAAATATGAAGCTCTTATTTTTGGCTTGAAGATTGCTAAAGAACTGAATGTCAAAGTGTTGCAGATCTTTAGTGATTCACAGCTTATTGTATGCCAAGTCAAGAATTAATTTCAAACTAAAGGAGGAAATCTTCCTGCTTAGTTGTCAAGGGCTTGGGAACTCCTCGATGATCTCGATCATTATACGATAAGTCATATACAGCGAGAAGAGAACATGAAGGCATATTCTCTCGCAAAGTATGCAAGCACTGGCAAAGCTCAATTACTGGGACTGGTTCCTGTAGAAGTCTTGTCTGCCCCAAGTATTGATGAAATGGAGATTGATTGGATTATGACTGTTTCTCAAGAGCAAGAGTCGTGGATGACTCCAATCAAGGAATATCTGCTTAACGGCTCCCTTCCAGAGAATTCAAAGGAGCGTCAGAAGCTGTTAAGGAAAGCCTCAACTTGCGTAATGCAAGACGGTCGGTTGTATAGACGGGGATTCTCAATGCCATTACCCCGATGTGTAAACAAGCAAGAGGGTAAGACAATTCTAGCTGAAGTACATGGAGGAGAGTGTGGGGATCATTCGGGTGGTCAAACTCTAGCAAAGAAAGTTCTCCATTATGGGTATTTTTAGCCAGACATTAATCGTGATGCTGCTGGCCACGCCCGAAAATGTGACCGATGCCAGAGATTTGCAAAAATCCCAAGAGCACCTTCCACCAAGATAACGTAGATGGTCAGTCCATGGCCATTTGCTATTTGGGGAATAGATCTCATCGGGCCTTTGCCAACCGCCAAGTCCGGAATAAGATATGCCATTGTTGCTGTTGATTATTTTACTAAATGGGCTGAATCTGAACCATTAGCTACTATTACCTCTAAAAAGATGATAAACTTTGTGACTAAGAATATCATTTGCAGGTATGGTATGCCTTAAAAGATAATCACAGAAAATGGAACCCAATTCGAAAGTGAAGAGTTCCAAGATTTTTGCAAGCGATTCAAGATCCAAAAAAGCTTTTCAACAGTAGCTCGTCCGCAGGCAAACGGGCAAGTAGAAGCAGTAAACAAAATTATCAAATCAACCATAAAAAACAGCTGGAAAAAGCAAAAGGTGGTTGGGTCGATAAGCTACCACTAGCACTATGGGCATACAGAACTACCCCACAAAACTACGACTGGACATACTCCGTTCTCATTAGCGTATGGATCGGAAGCAATGATTCCGGTGGAAATAGAAGTCCCTTCACACAGAAGAATTCATTTCAACCAAGCTAAAAATGAAGAGTTGCAACTTGAAGCACTTGACTTCCTTGATGAAAGAAGGGAAGAGGCTCAGCTCAGAATTGCAACTCATCAGCAAAGAATCGCCAGGCACTTCAATTCCAAAGTTCGCCAACGCAGCTTTGATATTGTGGATTTAGTCTTAAAAAGGATCATGACATCAACAGGAGTGTTTGCGTCAAACTGGGAAGGGTCATATGTCATAGGCAAAAAACTTCTTGACGACACTTTCAAACTGACAACTGTCGAAGGAGATCCAATTCCAAGAGCTTGGAACAGCAATCACTTGCGTCCATATTTTACTTAAAAGCTTTGCTTAAATTTGTAAAATGATTGTGGATGAATGATTCTTGTATTGCAAGCTATTGTAAAATAAAGTGCAAATGAATAATAAGAACTTTAAAGTGGATGTAGGCCCAGTTATTGGCCGAACCACTATAAATCTTGTGTTCTCTACTATTATAAAATGCCTGTTTTGTCTCGATGTGTAAATACTTTAAATGTATTTCTAAAATGTCGATTTAACATTGCAGGCTCTCAAAACAAAGCTTACCCATCATAAGGCCAAGCGATCCCTGAAATCATTCAATAAACAAATGTCAAGCCACAAAAATTCCAGATTTCAAATCCTGTATAAGGAGTGCTTCATGCAAATAGTTAGTGATTCCGTCGGACTCGCTTAACAATGAAGTATACTTCTTTGGATAAGACAAACTGCTTGCAAAAGAAAGGATCATGTGCTTGGAAATGATAACAGGGAATCGCTGATGAGCAAATGACAAACAGACAAGGGCGAGCAGACAGAAAATAGCCAAAAGGAGTCCTTGCCTCTTAACAAAAAGGTTGGTGGAACCACCGGAGAAGCACCATCCCAAAACGAAGGCACCGGGCCCTTGCTAGCTAATTGCGATCATTTGTGCAAATGAACATCCGGTTGGATATCTTGCGTCTGCCCCATGGATCCACTTAACCGTGAGACGCAACCTTCATGGCAAGACAACCACCCCAAAGACCTCTTCGGAGGCACAAGCCCTCTTCGGAGGCACAACTCTTCGGAGGATAAAGACCTCTTCGGAGGCAAAGGACCTCTTCGGAGGCACAAGCCCTCTTTGGAGGCACAAGCCCTCTTCGGAGGCACAACTCTCCGGAGGTTAAAGCCCTCTAACGAGGCATGCCGAAAAATGAAAGTTCTCTACTCAACCAAAAAAGATTGATGGAATCACCGAGGGCCCTTGTTAACTAGTTTCGATCGTTTGTGCAAACGGACATCCAATTAAGTAACTTGCGTCCTCCCCGTGAATCCATTAAACCATGAGAGAGTAACTTCCAGGAAAAAGACCTCTTCGGAGGCACAAGCCCTCTTCGGAGACACTCACCTTCTCCAAAGGCACACACCTGCCCTCTACGGAGGCAGAAGCCCTCTCCCGAGGCACCATAAGCCCTCTTCGGAGGCACTTGCCTTCACCAAAGGCACACACCTTCCCTCTTCGGAGGCGGAAGCCCTCTCCTGAGGCACCACAAGACCTCTTCAGAGGCACAAGACCTCTTCGGAGGCAAAAGACCTCTTCGGAGGCACAAGCCCTCTTCGGAGGCACAATTCTTCGAAGGATAAAGACCTCTTCGGAGGCAATAGACCTCTTTGGAGGCACAAGCCCTCTTCGGAGGCACAAGACCGCTTCGGAGGCACGTCCCAAGAAAAGCACTTTCAAGCGAACGAAGCAAAAAATCCCTCCAATGAGGCAAAACAAGAATAAAGAAAAAAGAAAAAAAAAGCCCTCTTCGGAGGCACACTACAGTGTACGATCTAGATTAACCCTAGAGGGGGGGGGTGAGTAGGGTTATAGCAAATTTTTCCGAATTAAACACAGAAACAAACTGCAGAAATAAATATGATGAAAAATAAATTACACACAAAATTTACCCAGCTTCGGCAACCCCTGCCTACTGCTGCATTCCCAGATTTCTATTAGAATTAAACAGTTTCCCGCTTACAAACACTCTAACAGACTTGCAAACCCTGCTACCGCCTATAGAGTTTTGCAAACTCGCAAACCCTGCTAACTGGACTAACTCTAACTAGACAATCTGACAACACCTAAACCCTAGGTGGTGATTTACAAATTCTTTTGACAAGAAAAACTTCAAAATTAAATGCAAGAGCAAAAAATTAAAATATAAACGTTAACCCTTAATTTTTGCTCAACAAAAAAAACATCTAAAGTTTAAAACCTAAATAAAACTAAAGCCCCTTTAATAACTAAAATAAAATAAGCCGGCCTAATGTTCTTTAACCCGATCCACTTCGTTCCTTCTTTTGCTTGTAAAAACAATGTCGGCCTTGCTTTTGAGATTAGGGTTCGAGTCTTTGATAAAATTAGGGCTTTAAGCTATCGATCCAAATTGAGGCTTTCGGCTCTTACTTGTGCTCGATTTCTGATGATTAATTGTTGACTTTTGAAATTGCTTTGCTCGGCTTGCTCGTTCTCTGATGATCGAGTTGTTGTTGATTCGGTATGTTATTTCTTTTGTTGCTCGTTTTATTGCTTGCTTTTTAACTCGATTTCTCTGTGTTCTATGATGATTTCTTGGGGTTTATTTATAGGGTTGAAACCCTAATAACCACTGTCAGATTTGATTTTTGCACGTCGTTGATTATTTTTCCTGAAATTGTTCTGGATTTGGAGTATTCCTTTCTTGATTTGATTTCGAATTATTGCTGTCCATATTTGTTTTCGAATTAATTAATTCGAAAATTTCTTCCTATATTTGTTGTCTCGGCCCCCATTTGAATTAATACTGACCATATATGAATTCGAGAAATTTGATGCAGAGATTTCTTTCCAAATTAGATTTCTTTGACTTAATCAAAGACTTAATCAAAAGATACGAATTTGATCTTTAACTTCGGCTTGATTTCTGCACTGACTTGTACTTGCCACTGTCTTTGTATTCCCTACTGCACATTCACCTGTTTACTATATATGTGCATACATACAAATGTATGTGTGTATGCATATATTCTTGGGTTTGTACTTGGATTTGAACTGCTTCATGTTATGTTGATCTTGATTTTGGAGCTGCCACTGACTTCTTTGTTGTAACTTGAAACTGTTTTGACAATTCGAATTTCACTTGCATACTCCATGTTGCATTATCACTGTGTTGCATTGTAGCTCCATCTTGACTTGGGCTTTTTCACTGTATCAGATGCTACACTTGTTCATGTATTCAACTGTTGCACTTGAGTTTGTTTCCACTGCTTCATCATGTTGTATTCATCCCTGTACATGTGCACAGAGTTTGTTGTTGCACTCGATGTTTGTAGCTTCACTGTGTTTGCTGTTGCAGTGGTTTGTCTGACCTTGTATGCTTCAAGTTGACTTGAGTTGAACCTATCTTGGGTTTAACCTTGTTTGTGACTTTTGTGCATTGTGCTCTGTTGTTGTATTTTCATTGTGTTACTGATTTTGGTCGAGACTTTGTTTGTTGCAGTATGTCACTGCATTTGGTCTGAGTCACTTGTATCCATTCTCGAGTTGCACACTTTGATTTACTACTGCTTCACCTTGTTGAGTACCTGTAATTGCTGTTACATCACTTCACACTGTTGCATTTGTTCATGTAGCTCACCGTGTTGCATTGTACTGCCCTTGTGTTGCTCACCATGTTGCATACATGTTTTTATGCTTTGTGACATTCGGGTTTGTTGTGTACTTGTCTACTGCAGTTTCATTGTGACTTGACTGTGCTGTTTTGTCTCTGCCCAGTTGATGTTCTGTTCATGTGTGTCTGGTTGTGTTCATTCAATTCATTGATCCTTGTACATGCTGTGCTGTCTGGTCTTTGTTTGCTTGGTAGCAGCTATGCAGTTGCTATGCATCACTATATATATATACTCTCTGTTTTGATTGGCATTGGTGCAGTTTCCATCACTGTTGTGTCTTCGGGAGTTTGCACTGCTTCATGTTGAATTCATTGAAGTATTGATTGCTCTTGTTGATAACGCACACGAGTTGGCGAGGCAGTGCACACGTGTATACATGTACACGTGTGTATTGCAGCCACTCACGATTATCTGTAAGAACACTGATATGCACAGATATTACACAATCAAAGATGATGACAATAACCCATGTATCTGAGACACAAACAAATTTTTATTTTTGCAAATTCAAATTTGTTTGTTTTCAGATTACTGTTGTAGTTGCTAATTATACAGGTACACAGGAGACAGGACAAGAAGTGGAGCTGGATAATGCAGATAGATGTAGATGTGCAGACAGAGTGAAAAACTGAGTGTTGAGTGTTGTAGTGTAAAATGTATGAACTGGTGTATGTATATATAGAGAGAGCTGAAAACTTTGTATTGTTTAAGTGTTGTAATAAAATATTATATTGAATAAAAAAATACTGGTTGAATTATATAAATTCTGTGCAATAGTATAATTATTCAATATGAATATTTCTTCCTTTCTGTATATAGTCCAAACTGCAAACACATATATATATTGATATATATTTTGTTATCATGAAACAAAAAATCACATCAAACAATCTCCCCCTTTTGATGATGACAAACATATATATTAAAGATTTTGAAATGCTAATACATGTGTTTGAGCATGAAATGTTTTAGCTCCCCCTATTTGAATGCTCCCCCTACAACCAAGACCACTCCCTATTTAGAAGATAACAAAAATTACTGATGAATAAACGAACTAAGGAAAATTATCTAACAACATTAAACAAATATTGTTGAAGTATTCCAAAAAATATTTACTTCCTTATCAAAATCTAGTTCTTTTCTCCCCCTTTTGGCATTATCAAAAGACTGACAAAAAACAATGGAACATTAGGAACAAAAAATAATATATCATAACGAGATAACAACTTCCACATTGTAGAGAATGGATCGATGATCGGTTTAAGAAGAGAGATATTTTAACATTAATTTGACATTTAAGCACAAAAAAAATAAGCACTTACTAACCACGCATAACCATAAGGACTTTTAAATGGGATTAGCAGTTACTTATTAGCCTAAGCATCCGGACTTTTAAGTGAGACCAGAATACTTAGTTACCATACTCCATCCATGCATAACCATAAGGACTTTTAAATGAGAATGGAGTAATGATAAAAATAATTCACTCACATGCTCCATCCATGCATAACCATAAGGACGTTTAAATGAGAATGGATGCATGAGAGTTATTATTATTTATTATTATAATTGTATATATATATATATATATATATATTTTCACTCTTCTTATTTTACAAAACCATTATGAACGATAGAAAGATGGTAGAAATAGAAATGATCGTGGAATAAGTTACCAAGTTAATTATATTATGTAATATCCAGTACTGAATACCATATTCGAATCAATCTTTGGATAATATCCAAAACTGGTTTGAATCCTAGAAATTTAAGTTGAAAGTATATATCCAAGAATATTTCAACAAAGAAAATGAAAAATGGTTAGTCAATTTCTATAATCCCCAAATCCAAACGTAATCTGGAAAATCTTTCTTCTGGGAGGGGTTTTGTGAAAATATCAGCAAGTTGAGTCTCAGTTGAAATATATTCAATGCAAATGTCTTCCTTAGCAATGTGATCTCTAAGAAAGTGGTGTCTCACATCAATGTGTTTTGTGCGTGAATGATGAACAGGATTATTTGATAAGTCTATTGCACTTTTACTGTCACATTTTAATGGAACTTGTTTATAAACTAAGCCAAAATCAGAAAGAGTTTGCATCATCCATAAAATTTGAGCACAACAACTCCCTAAAGCAATATATTCTGCTTCAGTGGTGGATAATGCAACACAGTTTTGTTTTCGACTTGACCATGAAACTAACGAGTGTCCTAACATAAAGCATGTTCCACTAGTGCTTTTCCTGTCAACCAATGAACCAGCATAATCAGCATCAGAATAGCCAACTAAATCAAAATTTTCACAAGAAGGATACCATAACCCAAGTTTGTTTGTGTGTGAAAGATATCTCAAAATTCGTTTAGTGGCTTTCAAATGAGATTCTTTAGGATTAGATTGAAAACGTGCACACAGACACACAGAAAACATAATATCAGGTCTAGAAGCAGTAAGATAGAGAAGTGAACCAATTATCCCTCGATATTTCTTTTGATCAACAGCACTTCCTTTCTCGTCTTTGTCCAACTTTGTTGATGGGCTCATAGGAGTTCTCAATGGTTTGGAGTTCTCAACTCCAAATTTCTTCAACAGTTCCAACACATACTTGGATTGTGAAATGAAAATGCCATCACTGCTTTGCTTGATTTGAAATCCAAGAAAATATTTCAATTCTCCAACCAAGCTCATCTCAAATTTCGCCTGCATGACTTGTTCAAATTTCTCGCACAAGAATTCATTAGTAGCGCCATAAATGATATCATCTACATAAATCTGAACAATCAAAAAATCACTTCCTTTATGTAATAGAAACAGTGTCGTGTCAGCACTCCCCTTTTTAAAGCCATTTTCCAAAAGATATGTACAAAGGCAGTCATACCAAGCTCTAGGAGCTTGCTTAAGACCATATAATGCTTTTTCAAGTTTATACACATGATTTGGAAAATCGTGATTTTCAAAACCGGGGGGTTGTTCAACAAAAACCTCTTCTTTCAAATCACCATTTAGAAAAGCACTTTTTACATCCATTTGTTTAAGTTTGAAACCTTTATAACAAGCAAAGTTTAGCAAAATCCTAATGGCTTCTAACCTAGCAACTGGAGCAAATGTTTCATCAAAATCTATGCCTTCTATTTGGTTATATCCTTTTGCGACCAACCTAGCTTTGTTTCTAATTACATTTCCTGATTCATCAAGTTTGTTTTTGAACACCCATTTAGTTCCTACAATTGGATAGTCATTTGGCCTAGGAACTAATTTCCAAACTTTATTTCTCTCAAATTGATTAAGTTCATCTTGCATTGCTAGAATCCAACTTTCATCATTAAGAGCCATTTCAACAGAATCAGGTTCAATTTCAGAAATAAAACCACTATGACAACAAAACGCACACAAATTTTTATCAAATGAAGAGCGAGTGCGTATACCTTCCGTAGGATCTCCTATAACCAATTCAGGAGGATGATTGGTTTTGAACTTCAATCTATCAGCATCAACAGTCCTACTTTCATCTTTCTCACTAGATGTCCCTTCTTTAATGCCTTCATGATCTACCCCATCAACAATCATTTTTTCAGTCATCCTTTCCAGATCAGATTCATCAAATTTCACATTGATTGATTCAACAATTGTCTTTGTTCGTTTGTTGTATATCCTGTAAGCCTTGCTCCTGGTTGAATAGCCCATGAAAATTCCCTCATCGGCCTTTGATTCAAATTTTCCAAGTTGATCACCTGTGTTAAGAATGAAACAAGGGCATCCAAAAACACGAAAGTAAGAGATGTTAGGTTTCCTTTCATGCCACACTTCATAAGACGTTTTGCCAAGTATTGGTCTAATCATTACTCTATTCATCACGTAGCACGAAGTATTCACCGCCTCTGCCCAAAAAGTTAGAGGTAGTTTATACTCACTCAACATGGATCTAGCCAATTCTTGCAATGTACGATTTTTCCTTTCAACCACCCCATTTTGTTGAGGTGTTCGTGGAGCAGAAAATTCATGTTTTAAACCATTTTCTTCACAAAAGTTTTCAAATTCCGAATTTTCAAATTCGCCTCCATGATCACTTCTTAAAGTTTTAATTGAAACTCCTTTTTCATTTTGAACAAGTTTAGCAAATTTTGAAAAATAATCAAAAGATTCAGACTTTTTGGCTAAGAAATAAACCCATGTAAATCTAGAATAATCGTCAACCAATACATAACAATAACGTTTTCCATTCAAGCTTGCAATTTCATTTGGTCCAAATAAGTCCATATGAATTAATTCGAGGACCCTTGATGTGCTAACAATGTTTTTAGGGCGAAATGATGATCGACTAAGCTTGCCCAAGGAACATGCTTTACACACTTTGTTATCTTTAAATTTCTGATGTGGTAACCCTCTGACTAATTCTTTCATTTCAAGATTTTTTAAGAGACTCATGCTAGCATGTCCAAGTCTCCTATGCCATAAAGATGCCTCTTCGTCAGTGGCTACCAAACATCTGGAAAGATTTAGATTGTCAAACGAAAGTGAGTAAACATTTCCTTTTCTTTTGCCCATAAAAACTATGTTATTAGAAGTTTTATCAATGATCTTGCAAGTATCACTATCAAAAACCACATTCATACCTTTGTCACATAGTTGGCTAATAGAAATGAGATTGTGATGCAAATTATCAACGTATAAAACATTAGTCAATGAAAAAGTACCGTTACTTACTTCACCTTTCCCAATAATCTTACACTTGCTATTGTCTCCCATGATCACATTTCCACCTCTAAAATTCTCTAGGCTAAGGAACTTAGATTTATCACCTGTCATATGTCTAGAACAACCTGAGTCTAGAAACCATTCTTGTTGCTCCTTAGCCCGCCAACAGACCTACATAAAGAGAGAGGAGGATGACCTAGAGAAACTCTTAGGTCCAATGATATTAGTAACTGAAGCATTGTGAATAAACAATCCCTTTGGAACCCAAACTTGTTTTGTCCTTTCATTTTTGTTCCTATAGACATGAAATTTGTTTGTAGAATTCTTAGGAACCCAAACTTGTATAAATTTTGTGTTCTTGATCCTATGACTACAATTTTCAACACGATGTCCAATTTCACTTCTAACAAAGACACTCTTACCTTTTGCGTAATCATCAACCTGTGTTTTCCCAAAACCTAGTCCTTTTCTGTTATTAGTAAAGAGTTGATTTCCCAATAACATGTTAAATGATTTTTCTCCTCTTGAAAAATTATTCAGAGATTTCTCAAGATTTTGGACTTTGGTTTTTAGTGTTGTGTTTTCAGTTACAAGTGTGGTGCATCTATTTATAAAATCCTTTTTCCTAGTGTCAATGGTTTCCTTAAGACTTGATTTTTCTTTTTCAAGATTGTCGAAGCTATTCTTAAGTCTTGATATCTCTGAATCTAAAATTTTACATTTTTTACAGTCTAGGTTTTGAATATTTTCAAGTTCAGTTTCTAACCTAGTATTCTCATGAACAAGTTCTCTCCTGTCAGACTTCAATGTTTCAATTTTAGTTTCAAGAGTATCAATTGTATTAGTAAGATCATAACACATCAAAACACGTTCTTTATAAGAATAGTCACGTACCTCACTGGATTCCTCTGAACTTGTTTCTGAATCTGATTTTGCCATAAGGCATAAGTTAGCCTCTTCTGAGCTATTATCCGAAACTTCTTCTCCTTCTTCATCATCCCAAGTTGCTGCAAAGGCCTTCTTCTTCTTTTTCTTTCCTTTGTTGTTTTTGAGAAGTGGACATTTTTGTTTGAAGTGGCCAGGCTTTTTGCAGTTAAAGCATGTCAATTCATTATCGGAATTGTCAGAATCTTTTGACCTATTACCACTTGTTTTCTTCTTACGTCGCCTGAATTTTGACCATTTTCTAAGATTATTGACAGCCATCGCAAGCTCTTCAATTGGATCTTCTTCTTCTTCATCGCTTTCTTCTTTGCTCTTCAAGGCAATTGTCTTCTTTTTTGATTCGGAGTTGTTACGTTCCTCCTTTGCCTTTAGCTCAAGCTCATATGTCATCAAGTTTCCGACCAACTCCTCCATGCTTAGTTTACTCAGATCTTTCGATTCTTGTATTGCCGTGACTTTTGCCTCAAAGTTCATTGGTAAGACTTGCAGTATCTTCCGCACAAGCTCTACTTCAGTGAAGACCTACCCAAGCACTCTAGCATTGTACACCAAAGTTGAAAATCGTCCAAACATATCCTTTATGCTCTCGCCCTTTTCCATCACAAAGTTTTCGTATTCATTGCTAAATAGAGCTAGACGTGACTCCTTGACTTGAGAAGTTCCTTCGTGTGTCACCTCCAAAGTGTGCCAAATTTCCTGTGCTGTTGTACAATGAGAAATTCTATTAAACTCATTTTTATCAAGAGCACAGATCAAAGCGTTCATTGCTTTGGCATTTGTAGTTTTTAGTTTCTTATCGTTAGCATCCCACCTATCCTTAGGTTTAGGAATCTCAGTATCACCAATAACTATAGTGGGAGATTTATAGCCAGTTTCAATAATATCCTAAACATCATAATCGACAGAACTAAGATAAATACTCATCCTAACTTTCCAATAAGCATAATCATTCCCATTAAACATGGGTGGCCTAGCAATAGATTGCCCCTCAGAAAAAGCATTATTTGGTGGATTCATGACTCTAGAGTTAAAGTAAAATACCTAGCTCTGATACCACTTGTAGGTTCTAGATTAACCCTAGAGGGGGAGTGAATAGGGTTATAGCAAATTTTTCCAAATTAAACACGGAAACAAACTGCAGAAATAAATATGCTGAAAAATAAATTACACACAAAATTTACCCAGCTTCGGCAACCCCTGCCTACTGCTGCATTCCCAGATTTCTATTAGAATTAAACAGTTTCCCGCTTACAAACACTCTAACAGACTTGCAAACCCTGCTACCGCCTATAGAGTTTTGCAAACTCGCAAACCCTGCTTACTGGACTAACTCTAACTAGACAATCTGACAACACCTAAACCCTAGGTGGTGATTTACAAATTCTTTTGACAAAAAAAACTTCAAAATTAAATGCAAGAGCAAAAAATTAAAATATAAACGTTAACCCTTAATTTTTGCTCAACAAAAAAAACTTCTAAAGTTTAAACCCTAATAAAACTAAAGCCCCTTTAATAACTAAAATAAAATAAGCCGGCCTAATGTTCTTTAACCCGATCCACTTCGTTCCTTCTTTTGCTTGTAAAAACAATGTCGGCCTTGCTTTTGAGATTAGGGTTTGAGTCTTTGATAAAATTAGGGCTTTAAGCTATCGATCCAAATTGAGGCTTTCGGCTCTTGCTTGTGCTCGATTTCTGATGATTAATTGTTGACTTTTGAAATTGCGTTGCTCGGCTTGCTCGTTCTCTGATGATCGAGTTGTTGTTGATTCGGTATGTTATTTCTTTTGTTGCTCGTTTTATTGCTTGCTTTTTAACTCGATTTCTCCGTGTTCTATGATGATTTCTTGGGGTTTATTTATAGGGTTGAAACCCTAATAACCACTGTCAGATTTGATTTTTGCACGTCGTTGATTATTTTTCCTGAAATTGTTCTGGATTTGGAGTATTCCTTTCTTGATTTGATTTCGAATTATTGCTGTCCATATTTGTTTTCGAATTAATTAATTCGAAAATTTCTTCCTATATTTGTTGTCTCGGCCCCCATTTGAATTAATACTGACCATATATGAATTCGAGAAATTTGATGCAGAGATTTCTTTCCAAATTAGATTTCTTTGACTTAATCAAAGACTTAATCAAAAGATACGAATTTGTTCTTTAACTTCGGCTTGATTTCTGCACTGACTTGTACTTGCCACTGTCTTTGTATTACCTACTGCACATTCACCTATTTACTATATATGTGCATACATACAAATGTATGTGTGTATGCATATATTCTTGGGTTTGTACTTGGATTTGAACTGCTTCATGTTATGTTGATCTTGATTTTGCAGTTGCCACTGACTTCTTTGTTGTAACTTGAAACTGTTTTGACAATTCGAATTTCACTTGCATACTCCATGTTGCATTGTCACTGTGTTGCATTGTAGCTCCATCTTGACTTGGGCTTTTTCACTGTATCAGATGCTACACTTGTTCATGTATTCAACTGTTGCACTTGAGTTTGTTTCCACTGCTTCATCGTGTTGTATTCATCCCTGTACATGTGCACAGAGTTTGTTGTTGTACTCGATGTTTGTAGCTTCACTGTGTTTGCTGTTGCAGTGGTTTGTCTGACCTTGTATGCTTCAAGTTGCCTTGAGTTGAACCTATCTTGGGTTTGACCTTGTTTGTGACTTTTGTGCATTGTGCTCTGTTGTTGTATTTGCATTGTGTTACTGATTTTGGTCGAGACTTTGTTTGTTGCAGTATGTCACTGCATTTGGTCTGAGTCACTTGTATCCATTCTCGAGTTGCACACTTTGATTTACTACTGCTTCACCTTGTTGAGTACTTGTAATTGCTGTTACATCACTTCACACTGTTGCATTTGTTCATGTAGCTCACTGTGTTGCATTGTACTGCCCTTGTGTTGCTCACCATGTTGCATACATGTTTTTATGCTTTGTGACATTCGGGTTTGTTGTGTACTTGTCTACTGCAGTTTCATTGTGACTTGACTGTGTTGTTTTGTCTCTGCCCAGTTGATGTTCTTTTCATGTGTGTCTGGTTGTGTTCATTCAATTCATTGATCCTTGTACATGCTGTGCTGTCTGGTCTTTGTTTGCTTGGTAGCAGCTATGCAGTTGCTATGCATCACTATATATATATACTCTCTGTTTTGATTGGCATTGGTGCAGTTTCCATCACTGTTGTGTCTTCGGGAGTTTGCACTGCTTCATGTTGAATTCATTGAAGTATTGATTGCTCTTGTTGATAACGCACACGAGTTGGCGAGGCAGTGCACACGTGTATACATGTACACGTGTGTATTGCAGCCACTCACGATTATCTGTAAGAACACTGATATGCACAGATATTACACAATCAAAGATGATGACAATAACCCATGTATCTGAGACACAAATAAATTTTTATTT
The DNA here is from genome assembly GCA_030765085.1 of Allium cepa. Taxonomy (NCBI): domain Eukaryota; kingdom Viridiplantae; phylum Streptophyta; class Magnoliopsida; order Asparagales; family Amaryllidaceae; genus Allium; species Allium cepa. Next base: position 36,384,751 of record CM060929.1, read on the forward strand.
TTGCAAATTCAAATTTGTTTGTTTTCAGATTACTGTTGTAGTTGCTAATTATACAGGTACACAGGAGACAGGACAAGAAGTGGAGCTGGATAATGCAGATAGATGTAGATGTGCAGACAGAGTGAAAAACTGAGTGTTGAGTGTTGTAGTGTAAAATGTATGAACTGGTGTATGTATATATAGAGAGAGCTGAAAACTTTGTATTGTTTAAGTGTTGTAATAAAATATTATATTGAATAAAAAAATACTGGTTGAATTATATAAATTCTGTGCAATAGTATAATTATTCAATATGAATATTTCTTCCTTTCTGTATATAGTCCAAACTGCAAACACACATATATATTGATATATATTTTGTTATCATCAAACAAAAAATCACATCAAACATACAGCTGTCCAAGGAAGATCAATTTTTCCATCTTGAAAATATTCTTCCGTAGAAGTTGTAGTGCCAATTCAAATCCTTTTTTGGAAACTCGCTTCATCACGTAGGAGAGTACACTTATCAAAAAATAAAAGTGACTATCTCTGAAAGTGAAGTGTAATATTTCCAAACAAAAGAGAGAGAAGAATTCTCCAATACAGGGCACACTCTACTAAAGCAGAATAACATTTCCTCAAAATGGAAAAAATTATTCTCTAAAGAAAGAGTGCAAGCCTTCTCAAAATGGAAGAAGTGTTCTCAGAAACAGAAGAACCGTTCTCCAACTTAAGAGTGCAAATCTTCTCGAAACAGAAGAATTGTTCTCTAACTTAAAGAATACAAGTCTTCTCAGAAGAACTGTTCTCTAAAATTTTATCAAATGAAAGAAATTGCGATAAGCCGTGGTATGGGGGCAATACAATACAACATAGCTATATTAATAAAAGCAACGCTCAAACAACATACCATAAACTTATTGCAATATCACAGTGAAGAAACTTGTGCGAAAATAAGTAATAAATGCATTCATAAATACTATCAAAGATTGTACAAGTAAAAAGAAGCATTTCATTCCAAACTATAATTTTTTTATACATGCGCAGGTTTTAAAAAAGCGGGGATCGGTGCCCGCACAAATTCCAGTCAATACAAGCCTTTACGTACAAGCAAAAAGCAAAACAAGAAGAGTAGAGCAAGACTCATTATTTTTTCTTCCCGCCACCTTTAGAGAACTCGCCTGGCCTAATGGTTAACTTTGGGAGCCGGCCAGGACGAGTCGGGGAAGAAGGAGATAGAGGTGCAGCCGGGTCTAGTTCCGCCTTCTCTTCGCAGTAGAAGTTCTCTTCCTTCTCCTCTTTCAAATTGCACGCTTGCCCTTCTTCCTTAAAGAAGACTCACTTCCTGGAGTGATAAGTGCAGAAAGTTTCGTGTCGTCATGAAATTGCTCTGGAGTCTTTTCACCTTATTCAAGTTCCTCAGCCTTCTTCTCTTGCGAAGCGGCCGGGTCATCCAAGCCTTGAAGGATTGTATTAATTCTTCTTGCGACCCCGGTTGAGAAGCAGAAGGAGGCGTAACTTGAAGAGATGGGGATGGAACAGCTGAAGAGGAGAAGTATGTGCGGCACTTGGCATTTTCACTATAGAAGAACAGAAATTAAAGTCAGTGTTCCTCGCAAAGAGAGGAGATAGTGGCGCGTCAAGACTTAATTAATAATCAAGAAGTTCGTCAAGTTCATGTGAAGTGAACAAGCAATCCACTTGAGCTAAATCAACGTTGAAGTTACCTGGAGAAGTTGGCTTTATAATGTCAACTTCAAAGCCTTGTGCTTCAGTGCTTTCTTGAGCCTCATCTACAGTGTGAGCGGTTACAATTTCAATGTCAGCTTTGGCAGGTGGCGAGGAATGGGAACTGGAGCCGATGATATCAATGACGGCCGAAACCAAAGGAAGTATCGGGTCGGTCAAATGTGCCTTCCCTAGAGATTCTCCTTCCGCCATCCCGGCTCGCTGTTTAGCAAGTTGCTCCTTCCCCTTGGCAAGGGTGGCACGTGCTTCATCATCCAGATAGTGTGCCTCAAGATCTGCTTCATCATAGCCCGCACCTCCAAGCATATCAATTGCGGCCTCCCACACTTCGGCCAAAGTGATTTCGTACTTCGGACCCAAAAACGAAAGGCAACCGCGCCCCAAAACACTATGATGTAAATCTCGAATAAGGTAGAGCTGATGTTGGCCTTAGTCGCTTCATGAGATTCTTCGGCTTCTGCTTTGCCGGCGATAGCTTCATCACGCTCTTTTTCAACTTCAGAAATTCGAGCTTTTAACATTTCAATTTCCAAGGTCTAGGAGCTGGTTTTTTCTCGCAACTGAGCAACTTCAATTCGGTAGCTTTCTACATCTTGCTGCTGTGCTTCAAATTTAGCTTCAGCGTCGCTTTGTCCGGCATGAGCATCTCTCACCTATTTTTGAAGCATTTCTTCTTTTTGAGAATAAGGAGTGGAAGAAGTGGCAAGCTCTTCTTTGAGTTTCTCAATTTCCGCTTCAAGCTTCACATTGTAAGCGGCGATGCTCTTCATCTCTGCATCATGCTGGTAGAGAGTTTTCTTCCACTCGAATTTATCGTTTTCCATAGTCAGCATGGCTTCGAGATTTGCGTGGTTTACTCTTTGAAGCTCGTCAACAAGTTTTTGCCAACCAGACATTCTCTCAATATGGAGTTTGACGGCTTCAAGATTTCACAACAAAGCTTGCTTTTCGACTGGGACCAAATCAAGATCAAAACGCACTCCTTTTAAGATCAGTGCGGAAACCGGCTTTGAAGAGTAGCCAGACCCTGTCCAACTTAATACGGGGGCCTACTGATGATTGTTTGAATATCAGCTCTTTGAAGGGCAGCAGAGCTGGAAGGGATTTCCAAAGTGACGGGAGCAGCAGGCTTTTCAAAAATTGTAGACTCTGGCCTTTCGCTAAGCTTGGCCCATTTACTTGGATCTTCAGCGATATGACTTTTCCCGTTGTCATCATGAGGTTTTCTTTTGTGGGAAGCATCACCTCTCTGGGAAGAATCATGTCGCTCATCCATTCTCCCATAGCGCTCTTCATAAGCCCGCCTCTCGCGAGCTTTTCTTGCAGCTCTTTCTTCGTCGGTCTCCCTAAAGGTAGGAAGATACCGCTTTGGATCATAAGAGTCGTGTCTTCCATAACGTTGAAAATCATCACAGTAAGAGACGCTACGTCCTATTGGAGAACCTGAAAATGAAGAAGAGACAAGTTTAGAAATCTTCAAAGAAAAGAAGTTAAGTGCACAAAGCTGCTAAAATCCTAAGTGTGTATGGCGTGTGAACTACACGCGTCAAGCTACAAATCACTCTTCGGCTTAAGAGTTATCTCTTGGGTTGATGGAGTTGTTTGCAAAACTGGTGTCACTTCAACCGTTGGAGAAGCAAGTTTAGAAGTGGTAGAATCATCCTTGAAGAGTTCACATGAAGTAACCACCAAATCGCTCAACCCGTCAAAAATATCGTCACTGTCACGTCCAGCGGGACTCTTTCTCTCAGCTCCTTCATCAGCAGCCTTCCCGGAGTGTTGAGGAGGTTCCTCTTCTTTGATAACCGGGGGAAGTACAAATTTGCCGGATGACCCCGTGACGTCAATGGAAGCAGAACATTTTACCAATGAAGCCTCAATAGTAAGTTCCTTCGGTGCATGTTCTTTGACAGAAACTTGGGCATCTGATATTTCTGCTTGAGAACCAGGGACATCTTGAAGATGAGTAGATCGAGAAGGGTGCAAAAGTTTGAACTGATGCAAAAATTCGTCCTTCACGAAAAATTTAATGCTTCTCTCCTCAACCGCCACAGAGCTTAGTCTTTAAAAAGTCGGCTTATGGCTTGAATATTTTGAAGAAGGAGGAAGTGCTGTAAAAATAAAGAATGAAGTTAGCATTTAACAATTCACATTTTGGAAAGTACAGAAACGGAAAGAACGGAGAAGGGCAAGTTTACTTCCTATTCTCCAAAAGCAGTAAAATCCTGGGGGCAACGGACGAAGAAAAATTGATTCAGAAACCCATGGGAGCTTTCGGGAAGATCGGTGATCAATTTCTGGTTCCTTGCGCTTCTCACAAGTATTGTAGAAGGGTGATCTTTGTTCTTCGCGAATGTGCATAAGTAACAAATTTCTTCAAAGCTTGGAAGACGGTCGAGTGTCCGCCTGAACAGTATACATAGTCCCATCAAGATGGCGTAGCCATTGGGGTGCAACTGGAAGGGAGAGATAGTCAACCGGAGATGGAGCTGTCGAAGAAACTCATTAAAGGGAGGAATGGCTCCACTCGAGTACATTTGACGATTAACTGCGATGAAACCAAGAGTTGGCCTGTCAGCATTATCGTTTACCCCCGGAAGCAAAGCATCAACCTCAGCAATACCAAATTGGATACATAGTTGATTGAACACCCGTTGATTCAGAGTAGTCGGAGTTCTTTCTGGGGGATAATCCAAGGGGTGAGCTATTGGGAAGACTTCTTCGGCTTGCTCTACTATCTCTTCTTGAGAAGTCATTCTACATAAGGAACTGGATATTCAAATATGAAGGTGCACGTTTTCTAAATGTGTGAAGTGTTGTGCAAAACTAATAAAATGACAAGCAGATGTGACTGAAATTAAACTAATAAGCATTTGTCGATTATAAAGTTTTAGGGCTTGTCATTTTAGGTCCAAGTACAAGTGCAGTGTTGATGCAAACAGATCGGCTTTAGTTGATTAATTTTGTTTTGCATTAATATTTCATTTGAATTTATTGATTCATAGCACTTCATTCGTATAATCTCTTTAAGTTTATTATTCTTTATCGATTAATCTGTCATTCGATGTGGGCAATCAGTGGCAATATATTCGCCCTAGTTTTCTACAAATTTTGTATTTAACAGGTTGTAAGCATTAAATATAGTATAATCTGTAAAGGAGTACAACGAGTTCAAGCAGTTCATTCTAGCTAATCAAGTTGGAAATTTAATCAAGTTCTATCAAATTTTTGCAATTGTTCAAGTTCTGTTCAAGTCCTTAAGTCGCAGGAACAAATCAAGCAAGCTCGGGGACTATTTAAATCGTCCAGATCAAATCCAACGACTTAACATAAGTCGAAAATTTTATGTCACATTGTTCTAGGCCAAGCAGTGTAAAACTGGCTAAGTCCTAGGTCGCTCGAATGCACACGCGACCTAAAAATTAAGTCGCAAAAGGTGATGTTGCAAGAAGCTAGGTCGCGAATTTGAGGGTCGTTCATCTTCCCTTAGGTTGCAAGGATTCTTAAGTCGGTCGGTTTGTTAGGTCGGCCAAATCTGTTAAGTCGTAAAGGGTGTTATGTCGCTCAGATTCACTAGGTCGCTTCTGATGTAACTCAGCAATCTCGAGCAATCTCCTATCAAAACCGCTATGCCCTACTTTCCTTAACCCTCTAATTCCTCTCCACTCAATAGCTCGCTATATCGCTAACTCGTGATCCGATAACCCATTATCACCTACATAATGAAATCCATCATCCTCTTAGTGAAATCTATTATCTCTCCATACCACCAAATCACCCAATACTGATTCAAATCATCTCAGATCCATCATAGATCCAACGCACTGTTGTGCTCTCGTGAATCACAACGACAACGTAACCAACGACGATCGAAAATCGATCGCAACCTGACTCGAAGTGAAACACAACGCATGGATTTGTACTAGGGTCAGAAGATGGGGATTCGCAATTCGGCGGTGATCATGGTTGGATAAAGATCGTATTCACTTACGTAATATGATAGTAGAGATGAATCGACGACTGGTTAGCTTGAACTCGCCTTTGAGAGCTCGAAGGTTTGTTAATGGCAAGTCAGGTTGTCGCAGCAGTTAAGGCGAAAGAAACGAGCTAACAACTTATATAGGGCAAGGAAAAGTAGACGAATGGGCATGCGAGTTAGCAAATCTCTTGGGTCGCTCACGACCTAGCAGAATTAGGTCGAAGCACACGACCTACGACATAGGCATGTACTTCGAGGGGCAAATGTTAACTCCTCTATTACATGACTCAACGACCTAAGGAAATAAGAGACCGAAGGAATTAAAGTGTGAACAAGTTAACAGGGACGAAGCTCTACAACGACCTAGCGACCTAAAGTTATCGCTACCTAGCGACCTAAAGTTATCACGACCTAGCGACCTAACTATCAGCACAGGGCAACAGCATATCAAAATAGAGAGGCTCAACGACTTAACGACCTAAAAGACTCCAAAGATTCAACAGAACAACGACCTAGCGACCTAGCGTAAGCCAAGACAATCCCTTATGCTGCAACTTCCTATGACGCTTCTCCCTAAGTCGCTACTACTCCCACAACTAGCCTAGGTCGCTCCACTAGGTACCTCGGCGTGATTGAGTCGCCTACCACTCTCCCTTAGGTCGCCCACGACTTGCTAACCCGCTCAGATAAGACCAAGTGCAACCAAGATGAGCCATAGCTCGTATAACTTAGGTCGCTCGCGACCTACGACCTACCCTTAGGTCGTTCGCGACCTACGACTTAGCTCATATTTTCCCTATAAATACTGCACCTGCTCCAACTGTAGGAGGACTTTTGGCTCATTTCTGGAACGCCTATACTCTGTTGATTTCTCGACTCATTCGACACTTCAAACATGAAAGTCACTTCAACGAACTTTAAGAAGAGATCTAATATATTCAACATGAATTTGAAGAATTCTCCTACATCAGAGTTCTAGTTATTTGTCTAAGTGGTGTTGTAATCGAAGATTGTTGTATAATTGTAACCGAATCACCAATAAAGGAGATTAAAGTGGATGTAGGCTTAACTTGAAGCTGAACCACTATAAAACTGTTGTCTCTTTACTGTTTTTTCTCTGACTTTTCTACTTACTTCTAATTCCCGTATTTACGGGTGGTGCTTTCACTTTATCTCTACTTACACCTGGGTGTTAGCGTTCAATTTTAGCGTTAACACAAGTAAACATTTAATTGGCCGAAAATAGCCAATGTTCTTCCCTCAATCTCGTCCAATCCAACCACTTTCACGTCTCGACTTCAACTACAATGTTGAAGAGGGCTATGAGATCTATAATCTCAATAGCTGTGATCGAAGTCAATGCAACCAATCAATGACAATTTGCTCGGGAACATCGTGCGTTCGAGCTCGTTTTTAAGGCAGAGGGGATAATCGAGCTCGACACTATCTCGGCCGTGGGTGGAGTTTGCCGTGGCCTTTCGAGTGGCAGCATTTGATCGTCTAATCGATTGACGTGAGAGGTGCGATAATTGAAGGATGCAGGCGGCATATGGGTTACGTTTGCGTTTGATCACTAAAGGAGGAAGAAAGCTATTGAACGTGCTAGATTGGGGAAGTTGAAATCAACGGCCAGAAATTTAGGTTATAAAATAGAAAAGAAAATTATAAATTAAATTATATTATAATTTGTATAGACTTTAAACTATCATAACTTGTTGACGAGGTCGATAAATGACGAAACGAATGGCGTTGGCTCTATACTGACGAGCACTACGCAATGGAGCTTGATTGGAATCGATTGGAGCTAGTGATAATTTCGGGTAAAATTAAACACGCATTTAATTTCATTCGAAATAAACGCTTAAACCGTTATTGAAACCAAGGTGAGCGACTTCTCACTCAATTGAATTGTTTCGATTTAAATTTTAAAATTTAAAATTTTTGATTGTATGCTTGGATGATAGATTATTATCTATTGTTTTGAAATAGGCCCTATACGCTGCATATTAAGCGGAGGTTATTTATTAAACACATATACCGCGATATTTCACCTTGAAGTGGAATTGGTATTATATATGTACTTGTAGTTGATTTCCCGCATTATATAGCGGATGAGACCCTATTGCGCCACGTAATAGCGGATCATATTTTATATAAAACCCATGTATCATGATATCCCGTCTTGAAACGGAATTGGTATTGTGCTGACATCTGTGGATGTAGGGAAACAAGTTGGAGTTATCCAACTAGATTTCTCAACAGCATTGATTTATTTACAGATATTGTGATATATTCTATTATCATATGATATATGATGTTTTGGATGCCATGATTGTTTTATTTAGTGCTGTTGCAGCATTGGTCTTATTTTTAGAGTTTTAAAGAAATGTTAAAATAACAGTTTCGAATTTAAAAAGATTTTTAAAGTGATTTAGAAAGTATACATTTTATTTGAATTTTGGAATTGATTTATTTTAAATAAATAAACAATATAATTTTTATGTTATAAAAATTATGATTTTTGGTGAAATATAACCGAAATGTTATTTTTTAAATAAGTAGTTGATTAATTTGTAATATGGTTTAAATTGGGATTTTTGAATTATTGTAAATGGTTTATATAAAAGATTTATAAAAATGATATTTATAAATTAAAAATATTGGAATTTTAAAACGAATTTTTTATAAGTGTTAAAATGAATTATAAAATGAATAGATTTTGTAAAATAAGAGAATTATAAATAATTTACTTATAAATTGGATTTTAGCATTCAAATGAGACATGGATAGAATTTGTTAATTAGGGGATTTTATAAGATGAAGTTTTTTTTTAAAATATATATATAAATGTGAATTTATAAACGCTGTTTTATAAATCCAAAACCAATGGAATTTGATAAGTAAATATGAAAGCTTATTAAAGGAGATATATCTACGATTTTGGACAGTGGATAATCCTATAAATAAAATATGTAGAAGTGTTGAATTTGACAAACGATGTATATTCACGATTTTGGATAGTGAATGATATATTAAAGAAATGTTTTGGGAAAGTGATATTTTAAATAGAATTAAAACGATTTAAAGATGTTTTAAAATGTATTGAGTATCAAAACCATAGATTTCAACATTCATTGTTGAAATAGACGTTTTCGAGAAATAAGGAAATGGTGGACTATAACACTGTTGTTATAGTAAATGATTTTCGAAAGAAAATGTTTTATATAGTATTGGGATTTATATATCTATCTCAATTTCGAATCCCTATACTAATGATTTTGGGTTGTCGTAACGATGTTTTATGCAATATTCGTTTTGACTCAATTATGTGTTTAAGAGGATGTTTTCCTTAAAGAATAAAATATATACTTAATTGTGATTTGAGTATATTGAATATTTTTCAAATGTTGAAAATAAATAGATTGGTGAATTACTTATTTTTAAATAAGTATGAAAATGTTTCACAATATGAGGTGAATGTTTTGAGATTATATCTTTTAGAGATAAATTGAAAATGCATATTTGAAATCGATTTCAAAATGTATATTAGTGGATATTTGGAAATTTAAATTCATCATGGAATTTATAAAGGAAAGGGAAATTTGTTTAAAAATAAACATTGATTTATTTTTGAAGTGTGGAAATAAATTTACGGATTTGGAATGTAATTTTAAAATAAATCGGTAAGGATTTATTTGATTGATTTAAATGATCCATTTTGAAATGAAAATGAATAAATATTTGTGAATATATCCTTTGTAGGGAAATGATTTGAAATTTGTTTTCAAAGGATTGAAAAGTGATTTGAAATTTGTTTCCAAAGGGTTGAAGTGTGAAAATATATCTTGCGAAGATATTTTGAAAATAAATAATTGGGAAAATTATTTAAACCTGAAAATTGTTGTGAATATTGATTGATAGTTAAATAACTGACTATCAATAATTGCCTTTAAATGGCGTTTTGAATTTCGTTGCGACCGGGGGTCGGATTCCAAGTGGATATCCGGAAACCACATCGAACCTTTGTGATTTTGATGAATCTTTTATTTAAAAGATCGAAGTGGAAAATTGTTGTGATTTGCTTGAATATGAATGCTACACTTATTTTTAAAATATTGCGCTCGTTATTCGGTTTAGCCGGGGGAGGACCTTTGTGTCATATAACCCATTTCGAATAGTGATACGACGTATATGGATAGCATTGAAGACCGGTGGTGAAGACCGGGTATTTGCGAGAATGATAGGATGACATGTCGATTTTCTCTACATCATGGCTCAGGTATAGAGATTCCCTAAGTGATGGGATGTCCTATCGGGATTGTGAAGACCCGGATTGCAAGGGCTTCTTTAGAAGTGCCTTCGGTTCTGTTCGAACCCGGAACAGACTTGTATGGATGTGTGTCTGACGTTACACTTTGAGATGTAAAGTTGGTTTCTATCAAATACATTACTATTGATGGCAGAGAATTTATTCTCTTAGCTTAACACCCTTCTCTGAGACGTACGAGCTCAGAGGTTATGTAGTTGATGGTTACCAGTGATACATTCCCAATTTGGTAGTGTGGCATACGAAATGTTGCTGATCATTTGTTGATCGAAGCATGGCTTTGTGAAAAAGCGTAGCTTTGTGGACCACACTTCGTCGGGCCTCACAACCCAGTAATGGTCGAAATAGGAATGTTGCAACAAGGTTTTTTTTTCTGAGTAGCGCCCTAGGGTATGTCCATTTCCTTTTGGATAGAAGGTGATATCATGGTATAGATCCCAGATTTCGAACCTATGTGGTTGCTGCATATTTACTACTTTGAGGTTGTTGCTTTATGGTTAAGGATCCTCGGATAAAGGTCGGTAACGACCGGGGGATGGCATAGCTTGTGTTTTAGTTACCTAGTCACAGCTGTATAGCGTGAGGTAGGGTTAGTGTGCTAGTTACCTAGTCACAGCTGTATAGCGTAAGGTAGCGTCAGTGTGTTAGTTACCTAGTCACAGCTGTATAGCGTGAGGTAGCGTCGATGTGTTAGTTGCCTAGTCACAGCTGTATAACATGAGGTAGCGTCGGTGTGTTAGTTACCTAGTCACAGCTGTATAGCGTGAGGTAGGGTCGGCCTTGTTTAGTAGAGATCCGGTCAGTTTCTCGGGGGCATCCTTCCAGAGGCGTTCCATTTCGGTACGGGAAGTTCCTTAGCCCGATCATTTGTTGGAAAATCCAAAGAAACAATACGTACCCTGTACGGTTTAGTTGTATAACCTGCCATAGAATGTGGCGGTAATCTGCTATTGATTTTAGTAGCTATAGTTGGCATAAGTGCGTAATGCCCATGCTAACTAGGGTTACTATTATATTATCGAAATGTTTTCTACACTATGCACTAGTAATAATATCAAAAATGATTTATTTTGCATAATGCCATGGAATGTTGTTGTTTTAAAGATAAATAACTGTTTAGTTCTCACACCAGTCCCATGACTGACCTGGAGTTTATTGTTCCCTTCCTAAACTCTGGATGCCCATAATTTTCCACATAGGAAGTCTAGAGTCAGGTTATCAGTATATTCTGGAATTCAGGAGTTGCTGTAGAGATTTGGAGGCAAGCTAGATGGCGTGGCATATTAACCAGTATATAGTATTTCTTTTTGCACACTCTGATAATGGGATATGATGTAATGTAATAACCGATATAGTTCTTTGTTTTAAAGATATTCGTTTATCTATTATATGTTGTTCCGCGGCGATTGTGAGATTCTAATATTGTTTTTGTTTCTTCTTCTTTCTTTCTTCTTCTACCTCTTCTTCTTTAACCCTAAAAATTCTGTTTTTTCGGCCTTCGATTTCTCGGCAGTTGATACAATAGACGTATTAATGTCGATTTTCGAAAGTCGAAAATCCCGTACGTTACAAGGTCGAATCGGAGCATTTGGTTAAGCGACAACCTTGGCTCTGTTGGGTGTTACTCATTAGAGGTAGAGTCAGCAGTACTCTAGAATGAGTGTGAGTGTAATAATAGATATGAGTCCGTATTTGTTAGTGAATATGAAATTCTTTTATATTGTGATGATTGGTTTGTTGAGTGGTATATGGATTCTGGTCAATACAAGTAATTAACGTTATTGATAGGAATCTCTAAACACTTGTACAAAACAAATTCGACACAATATCGTTTTAAAATAGGGTAAATGAAATAATTTTACCTAAAGTATTTTCTTATATCAAAGAGAAATTTTTTTCTGTGAATTGTTGTAATATATGATTGTTTGGTTGCTAGAAAGTGATGATATTAAATTATCATCATTAATGTCGAAAAAAGAAATTGAAATCGTAACTCCAAAGTTAAGAAATAAATTCACATACAAATAGAATTGGAGAATATAAATTGTAAATGTGATTTGTAATTTAAAATGAAATTCCAGAGTAATATTTGAAAACAAATTTAAAGAATTTAAAATTTTGAGATTTGGGAAAGTTAAATTCTTTGGAGTTTGAAAATGGTTTTTAAGGGTTTGGAAAAAATGTTTTTGGGAGGATAAAAGCTCTAAACTCTTTTCGGTCGCTGGAAAATAACTTCGGTGATGACTGCAGCATATCGGTGTTTATTTTCGGTTTTTCAAAAGAGGGATTGCTGCCAAGTTGTTTTAAATGAAAGTTGTTAGGAAAATTTGGATTTGTGTTTTGAAATTCAAAGGATAATTTGAATTTGTTTCAAAAATGGTTTTGAAATGTTGGAAAGACTCTGGAATCTAATAAAAATAGTTATGGAATAAAATTTATTAAGTTAAAAATAAATTTGGGGTAGAAATAAATGAATTGAAATTGACAATAACAGAATCTGAATCTCGAAGGCATCGACGAAGCTGTGATATACGAAATACGTCGTGAATTCCCAAAAACTGAACAGGTAGCAATATACGATAAGCAACTAAGCCAACGCTTTCTGTGATAGGAAACGGTCCAATATAACGAGGAGCCAGTTTCCCGGAGCTACTAAAACGCACCACACCCTTCAATGGGGATACACGAATGAATTCAAGATCGCCAACAAAAAATTCCAAAGAATTCCTACGATGACCGGCATAAGATTTCTGCCTATTATGAGCCTCTTTCATTCTCTATCTGATAATATCAATTCTCTCAGAAGAATCACGAATATAATCGGGGCGGAGAACTAACTTTTCCCCCGATTCCAACCAATAAGATGGTGATCGACACGGCCTTCCGTAAAGAGCTTCGAAAGGAGCCATACCGATACTAGATTGAAAACTGTTGTTATAAGAAAATTCAACAAGAGGCAAGTGGTCTTCCCAACTACCACCAAAATCAAGAATGCAAACTCAAAGGAGATCCTCCAAAATTTGATTCACCCTTTCAGTCTGACCATCAGATTGTGGATGATAAGTTGTACTGAGATTGAGCTTAGTGACCAAAGCTTCTGAAGGTTCTGCTAGAAACCACTAGTAAAAAGCAGATCTCTGTCACTAACAATAGAACTAGACACTCCATGAAGTCGAACGACTTCTTTAATAAACAGCTTAGCCAACATAGGAGAAGTCCGATTGGACTTGATAGGAATAAAATGGGCTGATTTAGTCAATCTGTCAACAATCACCCAAATACTGATATGGCCCGACCTCGAACGAGGTAGATCATCAATGAAGTCCATGGAAATTTGATCCCATTTCCATAATGGAATCTCAATAGGCTGCAAAAGACCACTGGGACATCGGTATTCTGCTTTAATAAGTTGACAAGTCATGCAACGACTTACATAACTTGCAATATCATGCTTCATCCCCTCCCAATAGTATAAGTGTTTCATATCAGCATACATCTTACTACTATCCAGAGGGATAGTGTACTTAGAACGATAACCGTCCTCAAGAATGTCATTTCTAAGATTAGGAACATCAGGCACGATCAATCTAACCTTCTTTCGAATACGACCATGAACATCAATATCGAAATCCTTAAGATCATCACTTCGGGATTTCGATTCACAACTCTGAATAAGAAAAGCAAAATGTGGATCTTATTTCTGGGCATCGGCAACACGATCCAACAAACTAGGACGAGCTTCCATGCTAAATAAAAGCACGGGAGAATCAGAAACTGAAGGACGGTCTCAGATATCGCAAAGAGATAAAGCTTCTAAAATATTCCACTCTGCTAGCATCACGGAAACAACAGCGTGCTGCTTGCGACAAAGCGCATCAGCAACTCTATTACCCTTACCAGGGGTATACTGAATATCGAAATCATATGAAGCAAGGAATTCGAGCCAACGTTGTTGCCTCATATTAAGCTCTTTCTGAGTAAATAAATACTTCAGAGATTTGTGACCAGTGAAGAGAATAAAACGCTCTCCCGATAAATAGTGTCGCCAAATCTTTAAAGCAAAGACTATAGCGGCCAACTCCAAATCATGGGTAGCATAACGAATCTCGTTAGGCTTTAGTTGTCTAGAAGCATAGGCAACTACTCTATCCTTTTGCATAAGAACAGCACCGAGACCAAAACCACTGGCATCGGTATAAACAACAAGATCATGATTCCCTTCGGGAACCACTAACATAGGAGCATGAGTAAGGAGATATTTTAACTTCAAGAAAGAATTCTCCCACTTATCCGACCAAATAAAAGGAGCAGCTTTTCTTGTGAGAGTGGTAAGCAGCAAAGCAATACCAGAAAAGTCCTTAATAAACCGGTGATAATAACCCGCCAATCCAAGAAAACTACGGATCCCAGTAACGGTCTCGAGCCTCTTCCAATTCTGAATAGATTCGATCTTCGCAGGATCGACATTAGATACCATCGGAAGGAACAACGTGATCGAGAAATTTCACCCTATTCTCCCAGAAGGGACACTTGGAGAATTTGGCATAAAGCTGATGCTGACGAAGAGTACTCAAAACAATCTTCAAATGCTAAATATGATCGGCTTCAGATTTGGAATAAATAAGAATATCATCAATGAAAACCAAGACAAACTATCAAGATATTCCCAGAATATCTGATTCATAAGATCTACAAAATACGCCGGAGCGTTCATCAAACCGAACGGCATAACAAGCCATTCGTAAGAACCATAATGAGTACGGAATGCAGTGAGAGGAATGCTATCTTCCGCCACTCGTAACTGATGAAAACCGGTAGCAAGATCGAGTTGGGAGAAGAGCTTAGTGCCACTTAATTGATCGAACATGTCATCCATCCTTGGTAATGGATACCTATTTTTGATAGTGAGCTCGTTAAGCTTGCGATAATCAATGCAAAGCCTAAGAGTACCATCTGGCGTCTTAACGAAGACAACGGCGCGTCCCAAGTAGACGAGCTAAAATGGATAAAATGTTTGGCTTCCAACTCCGATAATTGTTGCTTGAGTTCCTCATTTTTCTTAGCATACATCCTCGTGGGAGGACGACTGACAGGATGTGCACCAGAGATAAGATCATTACAGAACTCAATTTCCCTTTTTGGCAACAAACTAGAAATAGGCTCGAAAACATCAAAAAAATCACAAACAACCGGAATATTAGCAATGATATCCTCTGATTCGAAGGAAGAAATAGGAGAACTAGAAGCATGATCCATGTCTCGAAATACAATAGATAACTGCTCGCTAGCATCGGGATGCTTGAGATACAAAGTTCTTTCGGGACATAGGATTTGTACTTCATAATCGACGAGCCAATCCATTCCCAATATCGTATCAAAACCAAGATGATCCATAACATGCAGATTCGCATGAAAGGAGAAACCACAAGGAATAATCTAAACATCAACACACAACAAGCCAAGAGTAGCAGATGCACCAATAGGATTTACGATCCTCAAAGGGTAGCAAAGAGTAATAACATCCAAATGAATAATATCAACAAGCTCCTTTGACACGAATGAATGCGATGCGCCCGTATCGAAAAGAACTCTAATAGAATGGCCATGAAATAAAATAAAACCTTCCAAAACAGAAGGAATAATACCTTTGGGCTGAGAAGAAACACCATAAGCTTTAGCAACATTAAGCTTCCCAGATTTGAGACCCCTAGAAGCAGTAGGGCAATCAGAAATCCAATGACCCTCTTTCTTGCAATAGCGGCAAATGCCAGGCTTAGGATAATTATAGCGAAGATGATCTAGAGATCCACAATTATAGCACGCCCTCTGAACAGAAGGTGCACAACTAGACTGAGAACTAGAGGTAGCTTGCTTCTTCTTCTTCTGATTAGAAGCATTAGGCTTATGAAATGGAAACCTCTTCTTGCTGGGGTTCTTAGAAACCTCAACATCATCACAACTATCACGTTCCTTTTCAACAGCTTCAAGACAAAGAACCGAATCAACAAGCTCCTCAAAAGAGAGCTTAAGCTGAAGCAAAAGAACTTTCATCAAATACTTCTTCAAACCATCTACAAAACGAAGATTCTTCTTACGCAGAGTGTTAATGAACTCAACTCCATACTTGGACAAGGCCTCGAAAGATGCAACGTAATCAGAAACAAATGACTTTCCTTGCTTCGACTCAAGTAAACTACGAGCAAGGTTAGCTTTTTTTGATTCGGGAATGAACTTAAGTTTGAATCGTTCCTCAAACTGAATCCGAGAGAGAGAGGACTTGTAACGACCCAGAATTTCTGTTATTTGAAATTCAGATATTTAATTGA
This sequence comes from Allium cepa, assembly GCA_030765085.1. Taxonomy (NCBI): domain Eukaryota; kingdom Viridiplantae; phylum Streptophyta; class Magnoliopsida; order Asparagales; family Amaryllidaceae; genus Allium; species Allium cepa. The sequence continues at coordinate 36,401,114 of CM060929.1, forward strand.
TTTTTAAATATCAACAAGTAAAACTTGTAAGTCGAATAATTTATTTTTCGAATTTTTGGATTTAATTGGATACTTAAATCGATAATTTAATATTTGAAATTGCATAAATAATTGGAATTTGGGTTTAATGTGATTAAAAATGATTTATAAAGTTATAATAAATCATATTAGAGTTAGAATAATGTTGTAGAACTTTTAAAATCGAATTAAAACTTAATTTGTGAAAATTGAATATTTTAATATTTAATTAACGAGTAAAAATATCCATTTTTCAAATAGCCTCGGGTTTCGACGAAACTAGTTTCATCGGATCCGTAACGTTATATTATTGCAAGATTTCAAATTTCGTGTCAATCGGATTTACGGTTTGTCCGGGGCAAGCCAAAACACATAGAAATTGGTTTAACCGATTTAATTTAAATTTGATCGTTTATTTCCGTAACTCGCACATATGATTGAATTAGCTTCCGAAACACGTTCCATTGTGTCCGAAACCCGGGGTAAACCCTAGAAACGCCGGTCAACTTGTGAGATTTGGAGTTCGGAAAAGTCGGATGAATAGTGTTTTTGGAAATTTTCTATAAAAGCACCTCTATATTTTCCATTTGTAAGAAAATCAAACCCTAACCCTAGTTCAAGCTAGCCGCCACTTTCAGAAACAATGACCCAATTCTTCTCCTCTTTCTCCCTCATTTTCTTCGAATCCACACTTCAATTCAAAAAACTTTCAACTGCAAAAACGTAGAGGGCTAGGGGAACTATATATCCAACGGTGATGATCAATTTTAGTAGAGTGGTTTGACGGCAAATCGAGATCGAACTCACCCCAGTTGCACGCGTTTTCCAACATACATACGTGACCGAGCTCATTGATATTCGAGCCGAAGATGAAGCTTATGATGGCAGTCAAAATGGAGGTAGTTGATCAACGTGATGATGCTTGTTGTGGTGGCGAAAAATTCGAGCAAAACGGCGGCCGTGGGTTTATGTTCGTGCGTTCGAACCTGGGAAAGGAGAAGAAGGGATGGGTAGCCAGATTCTCATCAACTGAAATGCACGGTCCAGAGAGTAGGGATATTAAAATTAAAATGATTTGTAAATTATTATATATATATATATATATATATATATATATATATATATATATATATATATATATATATATATATATTAAATCGTGTAATCTTTGCAACTTCATAACTTGTTCATACGAGATCAAAAATGTACGAAACAAATTGCGTTGGGTCCGTTTTGTCGAGCACTACGCAATGGAGCTGGTTTGGAGTCGTTTGGTGGTAGTGAAAATTTTGGGTAAAATTGAACGCACGTTTAATTTTATTCGAAATAGAACGCTATAGCTGTTATCGGAAACTCAAGGTGAGAACTTCTCACTCAATCGAATTGTTTCGATTTAAATTTTAAATAGTTAGATTTAAAATTTCTTGATTGTGTGATTGGACGATAGTTATTATCTGTTGTATTGAAATAGACCCTATACGTCGTATATTAAGCGGATGCGCGATAATTCCAACTTGTATGGAATTGTTATTATATATGTACTTGGACTTGATTTCCCGCATTGTATAGCGGATGAGACCCTATTGTGCCTCATAATAGAGGATAATATTTTACAAATCCTATATACCGCGATATTTCTCCGCGAAGTGGAATTGGTATTGTGGTAACATCTTTGGATGCAGGGAAACAGGTTGGAGGGATCCAACTGGATTCTTCAAACATTTGAATTTGTTTCAATGTTGTGTGTTGATCTATTTATAATCTGCGTGATTATCTTTGTGATTGAAATCGTTAAAGGCTAAATTTTAGCCAATATATTTTTGAAATCGTTAGATGCCGAAAATAAATAAAATTGGATTTTTGAAAATTTAAGTTGAGAATTCATAATAAAATTTAATATTGGAATTGATTCATTTTAAATAAATAAACGTTGATATAAAAATTATGATTTTTGTGAAATATAACCGAAATGTGATTTTTGAAATAAGTAGTTGATTAATTGATAAAATGGTTTAAATTGGCATTTTTGAATTATTATAAATGATTTATATAAAAGATTTATAAAATTGATATTTATAAATTAAAATGTTGGAATTATAAAACGAGTTTTTATAAGTATTAAAATGAAATATAAATGGATTTCATAAGTGGATGAAATCTATAGATGTATAAATTGTGAAGTTATAAAATGAATAGATTTTTTGTAAAATAAAAGATTTATAAGTAATTAACTTATAAATTGGATTTTGGCGTGTAAATGGGATATGGATAGAATTTGTTAATAAAGTGATTTTATAAGTTGAAGTTGTTATAAAATATAAACGGAATTTATAAACATTGTTTTATAAATCCGAAATCGACTTATTTTAATAAGTTAATTATTCTAGCTTATTAAAGGAGATATATCCTCGATTTTGGACAGTGAATAATCCTTTAAATAAAATATGCAGAAATGATGAATTTGGTTAACGAAGTATATTCACGATTTTGGACAGTGAATAATATATTAAAGAAATATTTTGGGAAAGTGATATTTTAAATAGAATTAAAACAATTTAAGGATGTTTTAAAATGTATTAATTATCGAAACCATAGATTTCAACATTCATTGTTGAAATAGACGTTTTCGAGAAATAGAAGGAAATGGTGGACTATAACACTGTTGTTATAGTAAATGATTTCCAAAAGGCAAAGTTTTATATAGTATTGGTGTTTATATATCTATCTTAAATTTCAAATCCCTATACTAGTGATTTTGGGTTGTCGTAACGATGTTTTACGCAACATTCGTTTTGACCTAAATAAATGTGTTTAAGAGAAGTTTTCCTTAAAGAATAAAATATATACTTAATATGGATTTAAGTATATTGAATATTTTCCGAATGTTGAAAATAAATGGATTTGTGAATTACTTATTAGAATAAGTATGGAAATGTTTTCCATATGAAGTGAATGTTTTGAGATTACATCTTTTAAAGATAAATTGAAAGTGAATAATTGAAATCGATTTGAAAAATCGTATAAAAAGTGAATATTTGGAAATGTAAATTCACAATGGTAATTTATAAGGGAAATTTTTTTTAAAAATAAACATTGATTTATTTTTAAAAGTGTGGAATAAATTTACGGATTTGGAACGTAAATTTAATAAATCGGTAATGATTTACTTGATTGGTTTAAATGAACCATTTTGAAATGAAAATTGTAAAGGTGAAAAGTGGTTTGAAATCTGTTTTCAAATGGTTGAAGTGTGGAAAATATATCTTATAAAGATATTTTGAAAATAAATAATTTGGGAAATTATTTGAAATCGGGTGATGTTGTGAATATTGATTGATAGTTAAATAACCGACTATCAATATTGACCATTGAATGGCTATTTATTGTGAATTGGTTCAAATTGAATGCTACACTTATTTTTAAATTATTGCGCTCGTTATTCGGACTACCCATTCCGAATTGTGATACCACTTAATGGATAGCATTGAAAACAGGTTCTGAAGACCGGGTATTTGTAAAAGTTATAGGACGACCTATCGATTGTTATGCATCGTTAGCTATGGTATAGAGATTTCCTTTGTGATGGGAAATTCGATCGGGATTGTGAATACCCAGATTGCAAGGGCTTCTTTGAAAGTGCCTTCGGTTCTGTTCGAACCCGGAACAGACTTGTATGGTTACATGTCTGACATTACATTTTGAGATATAAAGCAGATTTCTTTCAAATACATCTCTGTTGGAGGCAGAGAATTCATTCTCTTAGCTTAACACCCTTCTCTGAGACGTACGAGCTCAGAGGTTTTGTAGTTGAAGGTTATCGGCGATATATTCCTTATTTGGTAATGTGGAATGTTGAGTGTTGCTGTGTGATGATTATTTATTGATCATTTGTTGATCAAAGCGTGGCGTTGCGAAAAAGAGTAGCTTTGTGTACGAGACTTCCTCAGACCTCACACCCCAGAAATGGTGAAAACTGGAATATGCGACAAGGTTATAAGGGGGGCGCCCTTTAGGGTATGTCATTTCCTTCTGGCAAAGGGTGGTGTCAAGTATGGAGCCCTGATGCCTAACCTATGTGGTTGCTGCAATCTCATTTTCTGTGTGGTTGTTGCTTGGTAATAGAGGGCCCTCGGATAAAGGTCCCAAAGGACCGGGGAGTGGCATACTCGAGTAGTAGTTACCTAGTTACAAAGGTAACCTGGCCTTGTGTTGGCAGAGATCCGGTTAGGTTCTCGGGACGTCCTGCCAGAGGCGATCCAATGTGGCAGTAGGAAGTTCCTTAGCCTGACCATTTGTTGGAAATCCAAAGAAACAATACGAGCCTTGTACGGTTTTAGTTGTAGAACCTGCCATTTAATATGGTAGCTATAGTAGGCATACTACTATAATGGTACCTATACTGGCTAAGATTAATATTCTATTTTCGAAATGTTCTCATCACTATGCACTAATAATAATATCAAAATTGATTTGTTTTGCGTAGTAAGCATCTTTTACTATCATAAGGAGAAATCTCCTCCAATTCTGCGTTTGCATTGTGTGTGTGCGGGGAGGCCTTATGGTAGTTTCATTTTCCAAAAGCATTGCGGATATTTTTTTTCACTTCCCTTGTTGTTGTTGTTTTAAAAGATAAATAACTGTTTTGAGTTCTCACACCAGTTGTCACGACCCAACTTCCTATCTCCAGGAAGTCGCATCACTAATAAGAAATAAAGGGATAGAGAATAGAAAGAAAGAAGAAACAACACATCAGAATCTAAACAGCGGAACGAATAAATTATATTAATAACATAAAATATTTTACATAGTTTACAACCACTATCAGTGTATACAGGTAATACAACACATAGTAGACAGTTATAAACACCTATCTAGTATTTACAACATAATACAATCTCAGAGACAATCACAGAACACACAGCGGAATACTGTATAACTACAACGCAGAAGCCTCCTGCTCCATTTGCTCCTCCATAATTCGTCAAAGCTAACCCGAATCCTAACCTGAATCCCTTGGCTACTCGTAAAAATTTGAGTACCCAAGAGTTTATGAAAAACAAAAAAATAAACTCCGGGTCAGACATGGGTCTGGTGTGAGTAACAGGTTAAAATTGCTTAACTTTGAAAAACCTTTTTAAAAGAAAGGTATCACGTAAGACTTCCCACACATAAACATGGAAAAGTTTTTACCTTACGCTAACCAAAACATTTGATAGGAAATCCAGTGATATTATAATAGTGTCTAGGATTTTCAAATAAATATGAAATAGCCGAAATTGTTACATTATTAAATTCCAGCTACTAGCCACAAAAGTGGGTAATACAATCAAAACCGTTGGCACTTATTGGATTTTGGATTCCATACAATGGCAGGGCTACTGGGGTACCGCCCGTCACAGTACGTGGCCTAGATCACCGTACCGAGGAGTACTCCCACTCCCCTGCAACACAAGGCCGGACCCGTTCCTTACTGAACAGTTTCGAACAAGACAACCCCGACAGTTGTCGCGAATCAACCGCCCACACAGCCGAATAAAAAGGGACCTCTAGACAGGGATCAATCTTGCTCTCCAGTGGGATCTACCCACGAAGCCTTGCTGCACCTCCCCTGTTTTAGCCATTCCCGGTTGATGAAGCTTGAGGCTACGATTACCTTTATAGGACATCAAATCTTATAATGCTCATCGTCCACCTGACGATGTTCTGAAAGCATTCAATCCATACAAGTTCGTTCCGGGTTCGAACGAAACCGAAGGCACTATCTCGTTGCACTCATTATTGGAATCACCCTCAGAGTCAACGACCATAGCACTTGCACTCTGATTCACCATCTCGAATCTACAAGCACTATTCCTTCAAACTCATTACGGAACCACCCACAGAGTTATACTGACATATAGCCCTTACACCTCGAGTCTTCACTTGCTCCACTTGGATTAACAACCTAACGTTTAATTGGAATCGATGTGGTTTTCGAATTCTAAATATGGAAACCCGATCCCGGTCTCATCGAAAGCCAAAGCGTTTCTTTTAGGTCCAAGTTGTTTTAAGTTTAAAACAATTAAATCTAAACTATCTATATACACACACATAGATACTTCATATCATCATAATAAATAATCAACAACATTATCATAAACAAGTAATCATCACAAATTGATAATCTATATTATCATCACAAATAGATACTTATATCATCATCACAACGCAACCAACGTGTCCATAACACACAACACTATTTATCTCGTGTCTGAGATTCAAACCATTCAGGGTAAACCATATCATCCATTCATAAGCAAAGATCCATAATTACACCATCTATAATTAATTTAAAATGAATTAAATTAATTACTTCTATATCTAATTAATTTAAAGTGAATTAAATTAATTACTTATCTTTAATTAATTTAAAATGAATTAAATTAATTGCTTCACCATTTTAAAACTTGCTTATTTAACCCTTAATTGATTTCCAATCAATCAAATAATTATCCTCAATTAATCACCTTAATTAATCACCCTTGATTAATTATCCTTTAATTACATTCAAGTAATTATCTTTAATTAATTTTACAAATTAATTATCCTTAACCAAAATCAGTAATTAACCTTTAGTTACTTCATTAATTAATTAATTACTTCCTTAATCACTTATCATTGATTAATTAATCCAAATTAATTAATCCTTAATTACATCATTAATTATATATTAATGATCCTTAATTAAATTTAAATTAATTACTTATTTAAATTAATTACATTAAGTAATTAGCCTTAATTAATCCACAATTATTAATCATACTTGATTAATTACATTTAGTAATTAACTACTCTTAAGTACCTCCTTAATTAATTATATTTAATAAATAATTATATTTATTAATCATTTCTTGATTAATTTCATTAGTAATTAATTATCTTTAATTAATTACACCACTTAATTATTTTCAAAATACTTAATTAATCAATGCTTAAATTAATTACACTAAGTAATTAATTATTAATTTCTTTCACAAAGAAATTACCTTTAATTACATAAAGTAATTAATTCAAAAACTCTTCCATACTTCAATAACTACCCCCAGTAATTTACTTATCTTAATTATTTCTCTAAGTAATTATACTTCATTGATTACTTATCAACCCATTCAATGATTATTCTAAATTAACTAAAGTTAATTAATTAATTTAAACTAACCCAATTAATAAATTAATTACAAAGAGTAATTAATATCTTTGATTATTTTCATGAAGTAATCATACCTAATTAAGTTTCATAATTGATTATTTAAATTAATTAATTCAATTAATTATTAAAAATTAATTACATCAATTAATTAATAAATAATCACAAGTTAATAACCTTTATTAACTCATCATCAATTCTTTAATTACCCATTCTAAGTAATTAACTTAAATTACTTAATATTAATTACAAATTTAATTATCTTTAATTAATTTATTTCAAATCTTTAATTAATTAAACAAATTAATTAATTAAATTATTTAAATTACCTTACTAATTTAATGAAACAAAAATCATTAAATTTTTAATTTACTTAAAAATAAAACATTACTTATTAAGGATTACTTTAGCATAAATAAAGTAACTTAAAACAATTTAACTTAAAATTGTTTCAAATTACATTTTAAATTTTAAATTTAAAAAGAAATCAAACTTAACTTAAACAAAATTTTAAAAACATTTCAAAAACCCTTTTAAAACTTTTGCTAAAGATTTTCTTATTTTATAAAGAAGTTTAAAAACCCAAATTCATTTTAAAATACAAACCATAATTTAAATTAACTTTAACATTCAAAGCTGTTTTTAAACAATTTAAATTTAACAACTTCTTACATTTCAAAACATTGTTTTTCAAATCAAAGTTTGATTCCAGATTTAAACTTATGTTTAAATCTCAAATTAAATCTTAAGGATTTATCTTTTAATTTCAGATTTATTTAAACCCTTTTTAAAAGTTGTTTAAATATTTTGTTTAAAGGTTTAAATTAAAATTTCAAACCTGGATTCAAATCTCACTTGAAATTCATACCTTAAATTTGATTTAAATTCTGTTTCAAAACCTTGCATTTAGATTTTAAACAAACTTTAAAATTAAAACTACAGGTTTCAAAAACCTGTAATTTCAGAAAGCAACCCGAGTTCCCCCTAACCTTAATTCGGGAAAAATCATACTCTACTTCGAGTAAAAACTCGACTTACCCGAGTAAATCTCGAGTCTCAAAAACACAGCAACCCCAAACATTCCCCTGTCACCATTACCTCACCGTGCACGTGCACGGTGGTCTTGGCCACCTTCGGCCATCACTCGGATAACAAGCAGGTCGACGATCATCACTGAATCACATCGCAACCATCACAAACTCACCTCCCATTCAAAATCGCAAATCAAGTTTCCCCTTTCCCATTCAAACCTGGCAACAGTATAAGCTTCAAAACCCAAAACCTGTAAAACCCTCAATCTCTCCTCTCCGGCCATCGGAGATGCTAAAACTTCGGCCAAGACTTCGACCATCCCCTAGCTTCCTTTACCCAGCGTACCAGAGCACTCGAACAACCAGAGGCTCAATGCCGATCGAAAATTCATAAGCACACCAAACTAGGTTTACATAACAAAACCCAACACCGCCGCCGCCACATTGATCTGCCACCACTTACACCATTTTTCACATCATTACTGATAACTCGTCCATCGCCAGAAGGAAGCCCGACACTCCTCTCACCCGTGATCATCAGAATTTTCCCCAATTACATTTTCCAATAAAAACAGAACTGCTCCTCAATTCTACCCTTAAAATTTATGATTTGATTTTTAAAATTCAGTATTTAGTATAAGTATTTATAATTCAATCCTGAATTCATGATTTCATAAGTTTGAATTTTTACTAAAAACTCATACTTTCCTGTTTTTCTTATTTTCAGAGCAAATTACAATTTGTTTTGGCATAAATAAAATTTTAAAGCTTTCTTTATAATCAATCAATCAGATATTGTTCGAATCCTAAATCTTAACATAAACTTTTTAAGAGAAAAATGGATTTTTAACAAAATCCTTGCTCCTGAAACTAGGCAAGCACATTCACAGTTCATACGTTCAACATTCATATGTATATAAACAGTAATGCATTTAAAAACATGCAATCCAGATAACATACACAACATACTTATTTAAGCAACCAACTCATATTTAAATTTTAAAAATTTTTACTCACCTGACAGTAGAGATGAAACAGAGCACAGATTTTCCAGAGAAAACTTTCACTTCTTTGAATCTTTGATAAAACTTGAATTGCTTTGCTTTTAAATTTGCATGCATGCTTTTTGAAACATGAACTTGCTGTTGCTTGATTTATCTTGCATGCAGACAACACTTGATTCCCAGATCCAAAAAATGCAGAGCCCATTTTATTTTTCTTTGATGGTTTAAAGCTTGATTTCCAGATCTTAAAAGAATTTAGAGGCTTTACATTTTCTTTTGAAAATGGTTTTACAGAGGAAAGGAATTTCAGGTGCAGGCTATTTCTTTTGCATTTGGAAAGGTTTAACAGAGGACTGAAGATTTTGGTTTTAAAAACAATTTCCAGATCTATGAATTTAAACTTGAATCACAGATTCCAGTTTTCAAAAATGCAGAGGCTTTCAATTTGCTTTTGAATGATTTTCAAGTGCAGGCTTTGATTTTGAAAAAGAAATAAAAGATATTGATTTTTAAGAGTTTGAAAGCAAATTTTGTTTCAGCTGGAAAAAAATTCTTATCTTAGAAAAAAAATGAACATTAGAAAAATGAGAGTGAAGAAAAACATGTTTTATATAAGTGTATAAATGATTTATTTAAAAATAAAAAGAAAATCAAAATAAAAGACACTTGTTAAAATCTTCAACACTTGTCAAATTAAGTAGTTTAATTGTTTACACTTGTCTTATTAATTGATTAAAATGTTAACATTTGTTTTATACTTTAATTTAAAGATAAATAAAAATCCTCTTTTCTTTATTAAATACATATATAGTAGTTTCATTAATAAATGTATATATATTTCTTTTTAACGAAATAAAACAATATATATAAAAGTGAAAACTTATTTACAAGATTCATATATATATTTATTAATTTGAATTTCAAAATGAATTCAATTTCAAATGCTATTTATACATTCAAAATCAAATTTTAAAACTAATTTGTATTAACATATTTAATTTGACAATAATAATTTTGTCTTTTAAAACATCTCTTCATTTATGCATTTATTATTATTAGAAAATAACATATTTATTAATTTTAAATCATTTATAAAAGAAATCATAAATTACATATCTTATTTATCTTAATTAAAAGAATTAATATATAAAGAGTATCTTAAATTTTCATATAATTCCAAATTATAATTATTAAGCTATACTTCAAAAAGAAATAAAATAAACTTTTGTTTATCTTATTAAAATTTAAACCATGTTTAGAATGTAATTATACAACTTAAAACAATTACTTTAAGTATTTTAAACAATTAGTTATTTATTAAATAAAATAATAATATTCAAATTATCAGATGAATATTAGAATTTTTAAAAAACATATTTTATTTCTTCATTTAACTTCAAATCAAATTTACCCATTCACAATATATATATATATATATATATATATATATATATATATATATATACATACATTATAAATAGGAATACAATTATTAGCTTTTAAAAGATAAAATTCATCAATTAAACATTTATTTAATTGGATTAATAAATCAAGTAAATTTTTATTAAAATTATATCAAATCAATTTAATTTTAAATATAGATTATTAAATTGATATTGCTAAAATTTCCGGGATATCACACCAGTCCCATGACTGACCTGGAGTTTATTGTTCTCTTCCTATTGCGTGCCCATAATTTTCCACACGGGCAGTCTAGAGTCAGGTTATCATGTCATTCTGGATTCAGGAGGGCTATGGAGCTCAAGTGGCGAGCTGGATGGCGAGACGTACCACTTGTATATGATATTATGTATTTTGCTGTAAATTCACTTGTAAGCACGAATTCATATAACTATCCATTGTTTTGTTGTATTGTATATTGTTGTTGTATACTCTGATGATGATGGGATGTAATGTAATAACTGATATAGTTCATTGTTTTAAAGATTATTCATTTACCTATTATATGTTGTTCCACTGCGATATGTGAGATTCTGTTATTGTTTCTATTCTGTTTCCTTACTTCTTATATCTTTTTCTTCTACCTCTTCTTTTTAACCCTGACAATTCGGTTTTCCAGCATTCGATTATGCGGCATTTGATACAGTGGACGTAAGAATGCCGACCTTCGGGTCCCGATAAAATCGCTACGTTACAGGACACATCAACTTCCGCAATAAAAGGCTCATACCAATCAAGCACATGCTCCTGCAACATACTAGAGTCCACGAGAACGCGATAATGATCTGAAAGATCCATCCGAGAAAATATGCGCTCACAAGTGCGCAACCAAGTCTGAACCTCCATAACACTTTACGATCCCTTGAAAGGCTTGTCTCCAAGGTGGGAATAGTCACTACACATGCGGGCAAAGGCAGACTTCTGATTAGTAGCCGTGGGAGTAGCAACAGGAGGCTGAGTACCCCGAAATAGCTCCATATACTGATCAGCTGACATATAGACTCCGTCCGGATGAGAACCACGAGACGAGCCTGCAGAAGAACGCTTCCCTCTACCTCTTCCGGCCATAGGCTGAGAGACAAGAGAAGGTAAGGATTAGTTAAAACAATAAACAATTGATAAGAAATTTAACAAATGGAATACTACGGAATATGAAATTTATTCCTAGACATACTCCATATGTTAAAGTAGGAAGAATAGATTAGAAAGGCAGGAATAAAACCCGAATAGTTGTAACACATGTTCCATTCTATTTTTGTTCTGTGTATATTATAATTTGTTCTGAATTTCAGCTCTGATATCAAGCTATGACGCCCCACCTCTATGCTCACAATAACAAAGGTTATTCCAAGGAATAACATCCGCTATCGCAAAGAATAAGGCTTGTTAGAAGCGACCATCCGTAAGTTATGCCTTAGACGAGTATTGATTACATTGATAGGAGTTGTGAAACTTACTTCCAAAGATATAAATTCAATGCAAATCTAAAACGAAACTGCAGTGGCTAAGGAAGAATCTAGAACAACTCATAATAACAACAATAGTGATAGTATAATTACATCAAAACAGAAATATCAAGTATATAGCGGAAGACAAGTCTAGAATACATGCTACAACAACCGATAATTCACCTGAACCAAATGTACATATATATATATACACACACACACACACACACACATCAACATACATAAGGCGAGAATCAATAAACCAAAAGAACTCCTCGGAAGCTAGACAAAAGATGGAGTGAAATCCCAAAAGCTGAAGCTGCAAATAAATCAGAGATAGAGATCACCCTGAAATAACTCGGTCTAACCCAAGTATTATTTGAAAGAAAATAATAAACGGATCATTCTAATTTATTCTCAGAAATAAGTGTATGTTAAACAACACTTAAAAAAATAATTATAGTCCCGAATGAGACTATACAGCATAAATAATCAGCATAGTTTAAATAATGAAATCTCAATTTAAACTCCATCAAAATCAGTTTTTCAAATTCACAATTAAATTTAAAACTGCAATACGCAAATTTATAATCTCAGAGGAGATTATACACAAACTCAACTTCCAAATTCATAATTGAATTCAAAGCAGCAATTCACAAAATCTAGAAATCAAAATAGATAACTAGAAAATCAACAGTCACAAAATCTTGAAATCAAAATAGATAACTAAAAAATCAGCATAAAAGTGGATCGATCCTAGCAGATGGCGAGTTTTAGCTATATGTGCATCTCAAATGGCCGAAGCCTACCAAGTACTATAGTTTTTGGTGCCCATCAGATGACCCGAAGGTCCACAAAGTGACCCGAAGGTCTAGTACTGATAATTGACCCGAAGGTCCATTAGATGACCCGTAGGTCCAGCAGAGTGGCTCGAAAGCCCACCAAAATCATCAGAATCATCAAACAACAAATATTTCAAATAACGAGTCTGGAATTAACCGAAATAGTAAAAGTATGGTTCCATACTCCGCACTTTTGCTAAATCGTTTAAATCCCTTCATTGTTTTCTTGAAAGTGCAAAATTGTGTATTTTATATAAATAACATTTTACGTTCTCAAACGGACAAGTCCGGAATTAACCGAATCAGTAAAAGTAAGGGTTCATAGTCCATAATTTTTCCGAATCGTTTAAATCACTTCCTCATTCTTTTGATATCGCAAACTGTAAAATTTTTAGAAACAATTTTATTTTAAAACGATTTTTAAAATACGTGATCAAAACAGCAACATCTGTAGTAATTTCGACAAGGAAATTGCACTACTCAAAACACCGTAAAAACGGATACCAAATCAGCGTTGCGAGTTAACCGCTTGAAAAGTCACTTTAAATTAACGGTTACTGACGTTAAAATAACAGTGAATTTTCACTCATTGAAAATGTCACCAAAACACCGCGCTTCAAAAATATAGCACCAGTGTAAAAATTACGTTATAAAAATAACGGCAGTAAAATACGTTGCAAAACAAAACATCGGTTCAAAGAAAATTAAACCGTAGATTGTACGACTATATTTTCATCAAAATACTGTACGTACAAAATGCAAACGCAGGTGCTCTGGAACTTGGCGTCTATGAAATACAACATTTTGTCAAAATGTTGATAACAAGGATGAACTGTCCCTACTTTCTAATGTTAAACTTGCAAAGAACAGAAGTTGATAAAGTTTTAAAGTGAACTGGGTATAGTTATTATTATTTTATACTTGCACTAACAATACATCACAAAACCTGGGCATACAATATATGTATGCGCCCATGCTTGTAATAGTGATTCACTACAGTTATGCACACAAATTCAACTACACGTGTAAACACTTATTTAACTACATGTAAACACATTTTCAACTATGTGAATAAACACATACTTATACAAAATTTTCCACATGCATAATTAAGCAAAACAATTACATAAAACTCAAGCTCCAACTGCAAAACCGGTACGCATGCATGATATAACTTATGGTCTGAAACAAAAATTTTGCACACTAGGTACCATTCGCATGAAACACATGCATGAAGACCCCATTTGCATTTACGTACACAGGGAAAAATTTGAGAAAGCCTGCATTTCACGCATGATGCACATTTCACGTTTCACGCATGATGCCTGCATTTCACGCATTACTGAGAAACAATATAATCAATGCACATTTCACGCATGATGCCTGAATGTTGTTTCACAATACTTAGATACAAGCTCACCCTATGATACATGCACGTCTCATGATATCTACACCTATATACTGACTTAAATGCAACAGACACATGCCTAATCCTTCCCCCATCGAAATGTATTAATGAACTTATGAGCTTAAGATAGTATATAGTTCAATGGACTGAGCCAGTAAGTAAGGTGCACAAGAAACAAAACAGTACATCATTAAAACAGATTCAAGTAAATCATACAAGAAGGGAAAATGAACTAGGTAATATCACTGAATGCCTTGACTCATTTTGACACAGAAGATGAATGAGATATATGTGAGATTTTTCACTCACTGTATGCTTTAAATGACTGACACCTTTAAATCCATCAGAGATCCAATTTATGTTGCCATTAATAATCTGCAGAGCGCAACTTGAAGAATGAAAATGTTGCAGAGAAATATTATTTCTTTTCTTCAATATCGAGACCAAGTCAATATGGATGAGTGTCAAAAAGCATTTTTGTTCTAACACAATTAATGCAGATGTGCTTTGGAGGGGAGTAAGTACAAAGCTGTACAAAGTGATGATGGCTTTTATAAAATTACGTAGTGACAATATTTGCAATACACTTTCATACTTGGTTTATCTTTTGTTTATAACTTTGAATGCCATCAATGCAAATATGCTTTGCATTTTGGAACCTTGTTGTAATATGTTCCAACACTGTTTTATAAAAAGAATGCAACAGTAGTTTATAAATTTGCTTCTTTGAAAAATGTAGCGACGACAACGTGAAGATGAATAAAAGTGTAACGCAATTCAACTGACTTTTGCACTATGAATTGCCTCAATATATTTTTTTCAAATTTTTATTTCAAAATTTCTATTCAAAATATTTACTCCGACCGTAACTCAAAAATTACGGTCGTTACAGGCTTTTAGAATATTTATTACGACAGTGATTCAGAAATCACGGTCGTTACAATATAGAGTTTATAACAACTTAAATAAAATTAAGTTTGGAAGAAAAGTATGAAACTGATTTGAATTAAATTATTTAAGAATTATGCTCGAATAAATTGATTTGAAATTTAAATAAAATTGAGATTTTAGAGGGTATGATTTTATAACTTGATTTTGGTTTAGAGTGATTTAAATGAATATCAAGTCGATTTAAATGAATATCTCAAGATAAATAAATTGAAGAATATCCAGTTATTTGAAGTTTAAAAGTTTTACTTAAATGATATTGGATGGATTTATTGAGTAAATATTCCAAGTCTAAATAATAGTAATTGAATTTGATATATATGGAATTGTCTAAGAATTAGTTTTGAAATGGTGGAATATTTAAAGCTTTGAAATATATGGAAATTGGATTGGTTTATTTGAGGGTTCAAATCTGTATTCGGAATTGATTTGTGAAATTGAAGAAGTTATTTTATTTATAAAGTAATTTAATATTTAAGCCATTTAAGTGGTGTAGTTATGTTTCCAGGTTATGAGTTTCAAAGTATTATGATTTGAAAGTATTATACTTTAAGGGCTTTGATTTTGAAGTGTTATAACATTGGAAGTGCTATGTTTTGGAAAAAGGATATATTTGAAATAAAAATGATATTATATTGAACTAGTACAAAAAGTGCATCTTGCTTCGCCTCATTTGAATCGGTTGAAATAAAAACTGATGCAAATAGAACTATTTGCAACAGTTCTATCTTAATAACCGGCGCAATTGGTACGTGGAAAGCAATAGGTAATAAATAATCAAATTTGCATCAGTTGTCACCAACAAACTAAGAAAATACATTGATGCAAATAGTTTTAGTCGCATCGGTTATAAAGTCAACCGATGCAACTGCATCAGTTGCACCCGCTAATTCCCGCCATCCCAATTTTTTCTGCCGCTTACTTTCATTTGTTTCCCCTAAAATGTATTTCGCCTGCTTCAAAAAAACCCTAGAAAGTAGATCTGACCGGCGTCTACTCTAACGATCTCAAAGTTAAATCCAAGGACTCCAACGTAGCATGCAAAAGCACGTGCGAGGCGTTCAACACCCCTGAGTTCTGCTGCAGTGATGAGTACGGAACCCCCAACACTTGCAAACCTAGCACGTATTCATAGGTATTCAAAAACGCATGTCCTAAGGCTTATAGTTATGCTTACGATGATGGAACTAGTACTTTTACTTGTGGGCAGTGGGTAGATTACTGAAGTTGGATTTTTCTTTTAGGTGAAATCAAAAATGTTGCTTATGTGGATGAAAGACACCGCCACAGATTTGAGGTTTGTCTTTAATTTTATAGTCCCATTCTATAATATATAAAGACATACATTTACTTATGTTGGAGCTAGATTGAACAGAACACTACTAGTCTGTTGGGCGAAATCGAAATTAATCATTGCCATTGCAAAAGTTTGTAAAATGTCATATTTGAGCATTCCTTCAGAAATGTCAATCCATGTTAACTTCCAATGTGAATTATTACTTCAGCTGCCATGTGTGTCAGCATTATGTCTCCAGAAAATAAAGGATAATTTAGACGACTTTGAAGTTGAATTTTACAAATGACTTGTGTAAAATTGATACACACTTGTGATTTTGCGAGGTAAATCTTGATTTTATTATGAAATTCGAAGATGCTAGGCTTAAGTTTGTTGGTAAAGATGAATCTGGGAAAAGAATGAAGGTCTGTCTTATTATTTAATTAGTCTTGCACACGATTTTCAAGAACTTATTTTGATTTTGATGCTGAAATATATAGGTATTGTAGATAATTGAATTGCCCAGTCATCCCTACTATGTTGGTGTTCAGTTTCATCCAGAGTTCAAGTCATCCCTAATATGTAAAAATTTCATAGTCAGTAGTCTACCATATTTCAAAATTTATTAGTTGAACATAGCCATGTGCGATCTCCTTTGGGGATTGTTAGGAGGGCTACTGTTTCTGTTGGGAATTTGAAACTTTGATGCTTTCTTTGAAGCTGTAAGTTCACAAGTAGATTTTTCTAGTATTTACTTGTCTTTGAGGTCTTTCTTCCTCTCTTTTTTATATATATGTGTGTTTTGTAGATAGAGATGTCTATGTTATGTCCTCTCTGTTTCTACATCTCTTCTGGTTTTTGATCAAGAACAAATCTGACAACTACTTATAAACTGTATCGAATGTTTGACAACAAATGATAAAGTATTAGTATAAGTTTGTTAAAAGCTAAGAAGCCATAAACAACAAAATTATTCAACTTGTCAACTTATTTAAAATAGTTAAATTTTGAACTATTCACCAAAAATTAGTCAACTTTTAAGCATTTAAAAGTTGCAATTTGAAGTATTTATTCAAAAAGTTACTCTCGTACTAGTAAAATGAGTACTATTTTTCTATCATTCTTGATATTCCATTGATGAAAAGATATAAAGCAACTTCATTCGTTAATCGTTATCCTTATCTAGAAAGCATGTGTTCAATCCAATCTTATTTCCAGTGGGATGAAAAAGCAACTAAACACAATAAGAGCATCTCCCACGCAAATAACATGTGCAAATACATGTAAAGCTAATTAAATTCTCATCTAATTTGCAGATAACATCAAAATCAGTTTTGAAATATGAATTGCTCATTTGAAAAGGAGGAAGCCGGTAGGCGTTTTTACATATTTAAATGTCGGTTGATAACCTACCGAGCAAAGTCTCTAACATAAAAACATAACTTTTTGACCCTAAATTAAATTTTGGTTTGAAATTTGAACTTTAAAATGTGAATTCCATATTTAACATCTTGTTGTTGTGTTCTCAGTCAACATCATCTTCAACAACATCCTCATCATCTTACTTTCTCAGTTTAAGCCCAATAATTCCTCATGCCACGTACAGCAAGCAGCCGTGGTCACCTTTTTTCAGTACAACTTTAATGATCAAAGTAGTAAGCAAATAACGCTTCCGAACTCTACAGGCATGTATATTAGTACCTTTATTTCATTAGTACACTGATAAAACAAAAAATAAATGTCAAGCCTCATATCAAACGTAATAAGGACTTTATACATTTGTGATCATTAATATCTATTGCTGCAATCATAAGATGGTTATAATTAATCACAGAAACATCTTATTTAATTATTTTTGTTCTTCATTACTATCACACTTAGCACCCCATATGTAAGATGGGATGTGATATCGTATTTCCCAGCAGTCCCTTGTAGAACCACTTTCCTCCCATAATCCATTGTTGCATATTTGCAATGTTGGAGATCGTTTTTATAGGATTCACTACTTACCTTAACAACCGGTGGGACATGTTTATTGTACCTATTTTTATAGTCATTCCATATGGTCTTCTGTTTATCAACAACAAGAGGTACATGTTCGTATCATATGTGTAATGGAGTAGTACATTTACGTGCAATAGGTGTTCTATGCTTGCCACTAATGACTAGCTCCTTTTCAACTTCGATGTGAACCTTGATGCTAGTAATGCTAGCATATCAAACTCACAGTTGTAGTAATTCGTGTATTCTTTGACATCAGCTACTGGGATTATTGAAACCATAATCAGTGATGGAGAAGGTGGAATATTTCGAACATGGGATTCTGAGGTTGGGCATTTCACATTTTGTATTTCCGTTTCTTTTTTTCATCAAACTTTGTTTTCTTGTTTTTCTCAGTACCATAAAATATGTTCATAGTTTCTATTGGTATGTTCTTGTTACCTAGATCATGAAGCATGTCATGGATTAGAAATACCTTCATATCCGAAATTGTGGAATGGTGCTTACTCTTATACAGAAAGATACACCATGTCTGATGCAATTTCTATTGTGTAGTGAATCATTCTTTCCTTCACTATTGACCTTATATTTTCAAGCACTGTGGAAGTTATGCATGAGAATAAGTGCAATTTTCAGGTATGCAGAAAGAAGAGAAGTCAATGTGCTTATTGAGATTGATGTGCCCGGTCATGCATTGGCATGGTAGCCCGCCCATTTTGTTTTCGAAAATAACAATATTCATGCAACTCAATGTGCATAAAACTATGGGAGTCTTTATGTATATGTGTATTTTTTATAGGGGTAAAGGTTATCCTACTTTGTGGCCATCGGCTAGTTGTCAACAGCCTCTTGATGTCAGTAATGAGTTTACATTCAAGATAATCAATGGAGTCCTTTCAGGTTATGTATTTTTGTGTTTTTCTATTTCTAAGTGAAGTTCTACAGTTGTTTCTTGATTCAGACGATTTTATCATTCGCTTCTTTCAGATTTTAGTAAGGTTTTCAAGTTTAAGTTTGTTCATTTAGGAGGCGATGAGGTTGATACAAGTAAGTTTTCTTTTTCCCTTTCACTTACCATTATATATTGCGCATTCACTAATTTGGATCTTTTTCCCTGGTTGAAAAGAAAAGGACTCCCTTGTTAATCTGGAGGACAAAAATATCTTGATCAAAACAATTTATTCTAAACTATCAGCATTTTAATTTCACAAACTAGATTTATGAGTGAAATTATGCTTTCAATCAGTGTAGGTAAATTGGCAATTCAATTGTGTTGTCTTACCATGCAATACTACATTCCATGTAACTTTTTGCTCAATGATTTCAGGTTATTGGACCGTTACTCCTCATGTAAAGGGATGGTAAGCGTCTCTATGTATCATGTGCTGGCTAGTAATTGCATAGAATGGAACGCAAGGTCTTATGTATTAACCAAATTTCCAAAACATGTTTATTTCTTGTTTTTCCAAGTTCAAGTGGACATTGGAAACATGGAATGCAACATATGGTTTTGAGCTAAAGGCTAAAAATTTGGGTTTTCAAGATTCCATGATGTTTTTAAGGTTTTCACTACACTATTTCTTAATGGTTGTACTAATTAAAGATCTGAATTAAAACTATACCACTTAATGATTGTACTAAAGATTGAATTATGCTGCTAAAATGAATATATGAACCATTATTTTGTATAGATTATTAACACTATAATTGATATATGTTTATTTTGGTATTATGTTATTCGGTTTGTATTTACCATCAAATTTGATTTTGAATGATTGTAATATTGCATGCAATAATTGTTTGTTATAATCAATAATATATATATATATATATATATATATTTATATATTATCTATTTGAGTACTGTAATAATGATTTCTGAGAATGGCTTTTTTGCATCAGGTATAAATAGCTGAGGCAATAGAGGGATTAGTTTGCACCAGTTGTTATAAAAAACCGATGCAACAAAGAAGCCTTTTAAACCCAAAGACTCTTATGTTGCATCGGTTGTTAGTAACAATCGATGCAAAAAGGACCGTTTTGCATCGGTTTTAGAACTGATGCAAAACTGTTAAGCCTGTTGCATCGGTTGCATATGCATCGGATGTTGAACCGATGCAAAAAGGGGGTAAACAACCGATGCAAATGGCATGTTTTGTAGTAGTGTTGACTTGGATTTTTATAAAAATGATATCATATTGATTTGGTTTTAAAATGGAAATGATATCGTATTTATATGGCTTTGAAATTGATATTATATTCCGATTTTCAAGTATAATTATATTTTGAAATGACCACGGTGTTATAGTAACCTTTGGTTGTTAAAGAGACCATGATCAGAAGTTATCATACTCTCTGCCGACTCCGAAAACCACTTTAACAACTGTGTATGCGGTGGAGATTCCAAAATGAAGTAGGATGGCGGCGACGTTCCTTTAAGTTATATACGTGGACCTGACTCCAGTGAGTTGGCATAAGGTGGCTAAAACAGGAGTGATCGACAGGCAAAGAAGGTAGCACTTTTATCGGACACACTCCTTCGATACCGTTCTATTACATTGTGATTGATTTGAGCCCTTTTGATATTGGGGGTGTGGCTCGAGGTTGGCGGTAGTAGCTGCCATGTGTTACCACCGGTCTGAAAGCGTAATTGGTATATCTACCCTGGGATGTCCTGTTGTGCCGTGTCATCTACCTTAGCGCGCCTTGTACGAGTTTGATTTATGTCGTACCAATGGAGTATCCTCTGATAGCTCCTGATCAAGAGGTATTACGGTACTGTATAGAATGTAGGCACTATTACGTGTTAAGGGCTATATGGGTAACCCCTTAGCGCTATTAAAAAGTAGTTTATTTTACTAATAGACATTACTATAATAGTGTAATATTACTATGTACTAAATAATTTAACGGATCCTTAGGAGATGTGAATCCCGAACATCTCTTAAGTTACTACACTCACGTTACACATGGATAGGAGATGTCAAATCTCGTAAACATCTCTAACGCCGTACCACTCATATTTATTTCAGTTGATTTAACTTACATTAGATCTTTTAATTCTGACTCGAGTGTTTTGTCTTTTCAATTCGCTCGGGTCAGTCTGAGCATTACAGGATTTGAAGAGTTTATTCTGGAGGACGAAGATGAAGATTTTATTACTATTATTTATTATAGTATTCCACTACATTCATACTTTTCCTCTGCAATATCTATTATTCTCCTGTATGTGTAACTCTGATATGTATTGTATAAGTATAATCGAATAATTTGTAAATCAGCTTCATGAACTGTTATTTGATTATTATATTTTGTTATTCTGCTATGAGATTCTGTTTTGTTTTATTTCTTTCTCTGCTTTTCTTATTCACCCCAAAAAACAATCCGCTCTTTTGTATGATTTGAGTTTCACGTGTGCGGTTTATCGTCGATTTCAAGCGTAGAAAAAGGCGGGATGTTACACGACTGTTATACTTGATGATTTATTTTGAGCTACTTCTTTAGAGGTACTTTATGCTTAAGTGACATTTATTCACTTAAGATATGGACATGCTTTTCTATTACTTCTTCTCATTCGAGAAGAATTATCACCTTGTATTATATGCTTCATATTATCGTCTATTCTTATTAATTGACTGTTTTACCAAGACTGACCTGTGTATTTATATTCAGGTTCAGGTTAGCTTCCATTTATACTCAGGTTCAGGTTAGCTTTCATTTATAGGAATAAATGAGAAAATAAAGTTATGGAAGATGATTTTCATTTGGTGATAGTGGAATAATTTTACTAATTATCGTCATTCGCTTCTTTTGATAATTTTTAAAAGAAGTAATTAATTTTAAAAGTGTGTTATATTTAATAAAAAGGTGAAATTGGTTATAAAAATATGTTTGATTATGAATTAGAGTTTAAATGGTTTGTTATATTTTTCCAAGTATGAAAGTAATTTTTGTTGAATTTTAGAAGTAAAAACTGTGAAATTTTGTTTGTTGGTGAAATAGTGTATTTTTGTAAATTACGTTTTTTAATAATAAGATGTCATAAAAATAAAGATTAATCTTTTTATATGATAGAAAATATATTTTTTGTATATATATAAATTTACATATTTTATTTGAGTGAAAACATGAAAATATTGGTAGGTTTGATCATTGCATTAGTGTTCATGTGTATTAGGTGTTAAAATAAATATACATATGCTAATTATTCAATTTGGTCCCAAACCCACTAGATTTTAGCCCAATTACTTAGTCAACAAGAAAAGAGAAAAAAATAAAGTACATACATTTATTTTATTCTTGCTGTATATTCCAGAAGGCTTCAGGAAGATAGAAACCCATTACCTCTTCAAACCCAAAGCTACTGTCATCAAACTAAAACTCACGTCTTGTGTTTTTAAAATCAAATCGAAGCTAAAGCTATAGTTCATCGAATTTAAAACCTAATATTTCCTATAAAATCCAAATTTTGTGAATGATGGTATGTTAATTGCTTTACTTTTTCTTGCATGTCCCTATTTCCTTAGTTTTATAGGTTTCCGAGGCTTAAATTCGAGTAAAGCTCCAGCCTTTTAGGTAACAATCCACTTTTTTCTTTAATATAGCAAGGTGAGTTAATAACTCACATTTTTTAGCTACTGCAATGCTTAAAAAGAATTTCTGTGCAAAGTACGTAATTTGTAAACCAATTTTTTTCTTCAGTTTTTCTCCTTTATGAAATATGGTCTAAGTCCCCACTTTGGATGCTTGTAACTTCCAATTTCGGCATAAAATGATGTCAGATTTGTTTTAGTTTGTAGTTCATATGTTGCTCTATTTTTCTACAAAATTTGGTTGGAAAATAATTTCGTTTGCTATGTTAAAAGTTAGCTTGAAAATCAGTTCACGTCTTGCAGAATGTCTGGAACAGTATTCGCTTGAGAAGACTTCATAGGTCGACCGCTAAGTCGGCTTGGCTTATCCCTAGGTCAATCGTATGGTCGACTTAGGGACAAGCATGCTCGACCTGGCGATCGACCTGGGGAGCCTTCTTTTCTTGAGTTATTTGCGTGTGCTTCTTTTTGTTCCTGGTTTCGTTCTCGTTTTTTTTTCTAGCATTTGCTTCTCATTTTCAAGATGTTTTGTAGTGCTATGATGTCTATCAATAGGATAGCTAAATTTTGAGAATTTGTGTTTCAAATTTAAATTGAATTTCAATTGATTTTAAGTTGAATTCGAATCGAATTCGAATTGAATTCGATTTATCGGGTTTGAGCTATATTCCTTTTTTTCCTTGTTTTTCCTAGTTTTCAAGGACACTTTTCTCCAAACCTTTTTGAAACAATTTTTGAAATAAATGGACATTTCAAAATAATTATTATATAATATTTTAAAGTACTTTTAGTTTTAAGATCTATTTATTTCCTATAATATAGGAATTTCAAATATGGGTTTCAATAAGCGTTTTCGAAAAATAGTTTCAAAAGCAGTTTTCTCTAGTAAATTATTTTAAATATTAAATGTACATTTTTGCACTATTCAAATGTATGAGAAAGAGAATTAAATGATCTAGTAAAACACGTGGTATGGGTCATGTGCTTTTGCTATTTCGGTTAATTGCGGATTTGTACGATCGAAGCGATTCGAAGTTCTCGATTCAGAGTTGTTTTTCGGTTTTAAGGCATATTATGAGTTTTATAATTCCTATTTGTAGGAATTATTTGGGATGGCGAATATTTGGCAAGTTTTAGCATTTGAAATCTCTTATCCTAGAAGTTATGGTCGATAAGAGCCACTACGATGCTTTTATACTTGCCGATGATATGAGGCAAGTTTTGAGTTTATGATTTCCTATTTTAGGATTTGTGGTTCATGATGAACCCTAACGAGGTTTATTTATAATTGTCGATGAGATGAGACAAGTTTTTAGTTTTCCAATAGGGCGTTGATTAATGGTTAGTAAACCTTTTAGTAAGAATGTGTGGTATGGGACGCACGTTACCGCTTTTCAGGTTCTTAGGTGGGAGTTTGCGACACATTCACTAGTGAATGCCAGTATTTGAGCTGTTGGGTTCTATGTGTACACAGACTTATGTGTGTGTGTGTGTGTGTGTGTGTGTGTGTGTGTAGCTAAGGAGCTATTTAGGGGATGTTAGGTCCTAAAAGAGGCCGGGGTTCCCTAGTTCACGATATTTGGCAGACTATTGGGCCATAGATTGGCTTGTTGGTTCCTTTCATATTTTATAGCTGTTGGGCTTTTTATTGGGCTGTTAGGTCCAATCTGCGTTTTTGTAGCAATGAATGGGCTGGTGGGTCCTTTCTCTTTTTATAGTTGCGGGATATTATTGGGCTGTTGGGCGCATCTTTTATTTATAGCTGTCAGGCTTTTTATTTGGGCTATTAGGTCCTATTTATGAGGTTGAGGTTATATCCTCCTTTCGGAGATATTTTAGTTTGCCATATTTTGGCGTATTTTGTGTTTGAGGTTTCTCCATTTTGAGATTTATCATTTGAGTTTTCTTCCATTTAAGAATTAAGGTTAGAGAAACCTTTATAGCTAATTTTGGCTAACGTTGATGATATGAAGGGACTATTATACTTGATGATTTAATTTTTAGTTACTTCTTTAGAGGTACTTTATGCTTAAGTGATATTTATTCACTTAAGATACGGACATGATTTCTATTGCTTCTTCTCATTCGAGAAGAGTTATCACCTTGTATTGTATGCTTCTTTTTATCATCTATTCTTATTAACTTATTGTTTTAGCTAGACTGACTCGTGTATTTTATACTCGGGTCAGACCGAATTGTTTCAGGTTAGCTTTTAGTTATGGGCCATAACTTTGATGCATCTGCTTAGATATCAGCCTAGCACTTTTTGTAGTGTATATTTCCTTCCACTTGACTCTGATATGTATTTCGATTAGGTTTATATATTGTGGTTTCTGAACCACTTTTGTGTATCATTTTGTATTGTACTCGGATTGTATCAGTGTATATGTATTTATATATAGGATGTTTACTGTTCTGTGATGTGATATGCATTCTGTTATTGTATTTTGTTCCGATAGACCCATTAGCCGCCTATAGTTTTGTGTTTAGCATTAAGTGGACATGTCGATCCACGAGAGATTGAAAAGAATATAGAGCATTCATCGATGTATTTAGCAGATGTTTAAGAAAAGATTATAAATGACTGCTCCTAACCAGCCCTATTCTCCGCATTAGCGGACATAATTACCCAGTAATTCTCTTTGTTATTGTAGGTCTCGGGGTAGGGCATCATAGCTTAGTATCAGAGCTAAGTTCAGAATAAAATAAGATAAACACAGGACAAAACATATCATATGAAACATCAAAGTACAATATGAATGAAATCATCATTCTTAATCAAACTTGTTTCGAATCGTGCCTTCTCCTTTTTGACTCCTTAGGTGCAGATGAAGGGGAATACGTCTAGGAATGTGATTTTATAATTCCATAGTATTACTTAGTTGATGAGCCTTGTTAATAATATCTATCCCTGTGGATAATCCACTCTAATTTAACTTTTAGCTCGTGCCTGGAAGAGAAAGGAGTCGCACCTCGGATGTTGAGCTGCCTAGTGGCTCACGCCCCGAGGGTGTGTACATGTCTATCGATAAGATCTTATAGCTTGTTCGAAGCTCCAGCCTCCTTCTCCACCCATCTTCTCCTCCACTCAAATCTACATTGTGAATATGTGTAGTAACTATTCTCGTTTTGGAGGCAGGCCTTTTAAAGGTTCCGAGACCGTTCTTGAGGTCCAGGCATGGCTTCGAACATGCGAGCGCATCTTCACTCGCATGGATTTATCTGATCATCATCGAGTTCTTGTAGCATCAAGTATGATGCAAAGATGTGCTCTCGATAGGTATGAGCTTCTTATCACCGAGATTGATAAGTCCACCCACACTTGGCAACAATTTAGAGAGCGGTTCGAGCTTAAGTTTGTGACCGAGTCTGAGAAAGCTTCCCTTGTCCGTCGTTCCCTTAAATTGAAGCAAGGGATATCATCTATTTTAGAGCATGTTTCTTCTTTTGAGTCCCTATCAAAGTATGGACTCGAATTTATCTACACTCAATATAGAAAGATACTTAGATTTTTTATGGATTGAGGAAATACATAAAGAATTCTCTTATGCTCCATCTTAAGTTGTCCTTCGAAGAGTTTGTTGAATCGGCGCTTCACCTTGAAGTCGTCGAGAAGTAAAGGGATGGTAGTGATGAGGCTGAGGTTCGCAAGAGCCCAGATAAGAGAAAACTTCCCTTCCAAGCATCCCAATCTTTTTCTCAGAAGAAGAAGAAGCATCTTGTCTCTAGTTTTCATTCTGGTGCAAGTCATCATTCTCACAAGGCTTGCTTCAACTATGGTTCTATTGGTCACTTTATTCGAGAATGTTTTAAGCCTATCGTTCACCGCACTTGCAACCAAAAGGGATATTGGTCTTCCTAGTGCCCCATTTCAACCAAGGATCCTTATTTAGGAAAGCTTATTGTGATGGATGCTTCTAGTGGTTCCTCTTAAACAAAAGGTGCTCCTTCATCTTTCTTTAGAGATATATGTTATTTTATGATCATTTTATTTGTGTTCTCTTCGATTTGAGTGCTCCACGGTTACTCATATCGAAGAAGCTCTATGGTGCTTTGCTTTTCGTTCATTCATGCTTTGTCCCTTCTTAAAGATTGTGAATCATATCGAAGGACCAACAACCTTAGTATTTTGACTATGGGATGTTAAGCTTATTTTGAGCATTTTCCTTTTCGTGTGAATATGCATATTATTCACCATCTTAAGTTTTGTATATTTGGGATTGGATTGGCTTAATTTTTTCAGGACCAATCCTATGCTTTGGAGGGATCCTATATATATTAGGTATCCTGATTTGACTGATGTGTTGTTTATTGTCCTTTAGAATGTTAGTGATAATTCCTAAGTATCTCTATCTTTCTTCGATTTTGAGTTTATGATGATGTATCTCGAATTCTAACTATCTTGACTCTATAATTTTCATGTGTACTTTTTGGGATTGTTCCCCAATCGGGCAATCGAATATTGTATCGATCTCATTTCTGGCTCTTAGCCTTTAGGTAATCCTTCAACAAGGATATCCATTAAAGAATGAGGCAATTGTTCTAGTTCAGTTGATATTATCATCCTTGTTTCTTTCGAGATATCCTTTTTGAATACTCGTTTGGTGTTATATTTTTTGACATTATTTCACTCAAAGTAATGATAGGTTGACAGTGTTCATCTTTTCGCTTAAGGAGAGTATCTTATTCCCATCTATATCTCGTTGACCTATTATTGATCTAATATGCGGTGCTCGAGTCTTTCCTTAGCTTGATCTTGCACCAATTTCCTTCATCTATGAGTCACGTGAGATAGCAATCCTTTCACCGCATTCCATACTCGCATGATTCTTGGGAGTGGCTCGTTATATCGTTTTGGTTGACGAACACTCTATATTATTCTATAAATCTTATGAATCTAGTATTCTAGGAATATCTTGATGAGATCTCTTTGTGTTCTTTGATTTCAAGTTTATGCAGCTATTTGATATGTATTGTAAGAGAAATTGGAAATTTTAGTTATTCTGAAATCAAAGAATAATTTTGTGTATTATATATGAGATATATTTCATTTTATAGAAGTGATTTCTATGTTGGGCTGTCCATCGAGTGCTTTAAGAATTCTAGTCATTGCGCTTGATCAATATTATCGGTAGGAATTTCCTAAATGCTGTGATGAGGCAATCAGATATGATAATTGAGTTTTTACGAGGTTGAGTTTGGAAATAAATTATTTTGGGAATTGAGTATTAAATTTTTATTTTAAATGGTATATGCAGCCATTGAAACATAGTGATGGTTAATTAAGCGGCGAGATAGTTTTGATTACTTAGTCAACTCTACAACCAACAGATGGAGTCGTTCACTATAAACCAATGGCAAGGGAAAGCCAAAATATTGTTTTGAATCTATAGAATTAAGTATAAATATGCATATTATTAAAATGTCGTTTACTAAATAAGATAAGTTTTGGGTTTCGAAATTTAAAATGTCCATTGGATATTTTAATATAATATAAAGGTTATATGTAGTAAATTTGAAGCTTGTTTTCAAAACTTTTGGTGGTTTAGAAAAGAAAGAGTGATGAGATTTTAATTTTTTCTTTGAGAATATATTGGTAGAAATTTATAAAATCCTTTTGGAAATTTAATTTGTAACAAAAGGAATATGAATTTGAATTTTGAGTCTTTGTAATACTTATTAATTAATAAAACATTTTGAAATTTTTTCAAGTATTAAAAATTGTGGTTATAAAGTACCAAAAATATTGTATTTTGGAATTCTAAGAATTTTTGGTTAAGAGTTAATACTTATATTTAACTTTTGTGTTTATCTTACTCTTGTGCTATTTTCTAACGACGTGCATTTATGCTGTCGGTTAAGTGTGGCGGTCTTTGAGGAAACCACCTTTTGGTTGATCTATCTTGCCTCTTTTATGTCTATCTAGCATTGGGGTGGTTCCTTCCATGGTGTTATACGGAAAGATCGTATCAGCAATCATCTTGTTGATTAGGGTTGGTGTTCGGGTTGCCTTAAATCCTCACTCTAATCATGGAGATTTTGAGAAATCAATTCATTCGCATAATCTTTTGTGTGCAGTATCTTGTTGAGTTTCTATTTTGAAGGTGAAACGTCTTTGAAATTTTATGTGTTGCTCGGAAAATTCCATGGTTTGCTAGTCTTAATATTAGCACTTTGAAAACCATAGAATTGATCGAGTGGGTCTTGTCTTGGTTTTCTACCATCCTAGCCTAAGAATGTGAGAAATTTCTAAATTTCAAGCTAGTTTATCCCTCCTTTGCTTAATGAAATAATTGTGTTGTTTACAGCTCTATTAAGGAAATTGCGGTGACGCAATTTTTATAAGGGACATAGTCTGTAATAACCTTGGTTTTAATGATTTTCTGTAAATATTAAATTATAACGAAAGTTATAATTTAATATTGAAAATTAACAATAAATTTTGGGAATAAATGAGAAAGTAAAGTTTTGGGAACTTTATTATAATGGTTTAATTTAAATAAGCGGAAGACGGTTTTGATTTGATGATAATGTAATAATTTTATTACTTATTGCCTTTTGCTTCTTTTAATAATTTTTAAAAGAAGCACTTAATTTTTAAAAGTGTGTCATATTTAATAAAAAGGTGAAATTGGGTTTAAAAATATATTTTTATTATGAACTGGATTCTAAAGTGGTTTGTTATATTTTCCAAATAAGAAAACAATTTTTGTTGAGTTTTAGAAGTTAAAAACGCGAACTTTTGAATTTATTAGTGGAATAGTGTATTTTTGTAAATTAAGGTTTTTAATAATAAAATGTCTTAAAAATAAAGATTAATCTTTTTATATGATAGAAAATATTCTATTTTTTATGTGTATAAATTTACATATTTTATTCGAGTGAAAACTTGAAAATATTGGTAGGTTGGACCAATTACATTAGTGCTCCTATGTATTAAGTGTTAAAATAAATAAACATAGGCTAATTATTCAATTTGGGTCCAAACCCATTAGTTTTTTGCCCAACTTGTTAGTGAAACAGAAAAAGGAAAAATAAAGTACGTACATTTATTGTCTTCTTGCTTTATATTCCAAAAGGCTTTAGAAAGAAAGAAACCCATTCCCTCTTCAAACCCTAAGCTATAATCTTCAAATTAAAACTCAAATCCTGTGTTTTGAAAATCAAATTGAAGCTAAAGCTACAAATAACCGAATCTAAAACCTAATATTTCATCTAAAATCCAAATTTTGTGAATGATGGTCGGTTAATTGCTTTTCACTTTCTTGCATGTCCCTGTTCCTTTGTTTTACAGGTTTCTGAGGCTTAAATTCAAGCAAAGCTCCAACCATTAAGCTATTAATCTGGTTGTTTTCTTTGATATATCAAGGTGAGTTAATAACTCACATTTACTAGCGACTGTAATGCTCGAAGAGAAGTTCTGTGCAAAAGTACATACCCTGTAAACTAATTTTGTTTCAGTTTTTCTACTTCACGAAATATGATCCCAGTCTCTACTTTGCATGTTGTAACTTCCAATTTCAGCAATGAAATGCTACCTGATTTCTTTCATTTTGTAGTCGATATGTTTCTTTATATGTCTACAAAGTTTGTTTGAAAAATAATGTCCTTTGCTATGTTAAAAGATAGCTTGAAAATTAGTTCGCGGCTTGAAAAATGTTTGGAATAGAATCCACATAAGAAGATTTCACAGCTCGACTGCTAGGTCAACCAGGAATATCATTGGGTCAACTATACGATTGACCTAAGGCCTATTGAGGTCGACCTGGAGGTCGTCTTAGGGAGCGTTCTTTTCCTGAGTTATTTGTGTGTGGTTATTTTTGTTCCCAGTTTCGTTCCTGTTTGTTTTTCTAGCTTTTGCTTCTCATATTGAAGATGTTTTGAGATGTTTTTTCGTGCTATGATGCCTATCAATAGGCTAGCTAAATTTCGACAATTTGAAATTCAAATTTAAATTGCATTTGAATTGATTTTGAATCGAATTCGAATTGAATTCAAGTTATCGGGTTTAAGCTATATTCCTTGGTTTTCCTTGTT
The DNA here is from genome assembly GCA_030765085.1 of Allium cepa. Lineage (NCBI taxonomy): Eukaryota > Viridiplantae > Streptophyta > Magnoliopsida > Asparagales > Amaryllidaceae > Allium > Allium cepa. The sequence continues at coordinate 36,432,366 of CM060929.1, forward strand.
TACGAGCACATTTTTCTTAAAACCTTTTCGGAATAAATGGATGGTACAAAATAATTATTATATAATATTTTAAAGTATTTTCGACTATAAAATCTATTTATTTACTATAATAAAGGAATTTCAAATATGGGTTTCAATAAGCGTTTTCGGAAAATAGTTTTAAAAGCTAGTTTCCTCTAGTAAATTATTTTAAATATTAACTACACATTTTTGCACTGTTCGAACGTATGAAAAAGAGAACTAAACAATCTAGTAAAACAAGTAGTATGTGACACATGCGTTTACTATTTCGGTTAATTCCGGACTTATACGATCGAAGTGATTCGAAGTTATCGATTCTGAGTTCTTTTGCCATTTTATGGCGTATTATGAGTTTTATAATTCCTATTTATAGTAATTATCTGGGATGGGTAATGTAACGACCCATAAAATTTCGATTACTAAATTATTTAATTTAATAAGATTTTTGTAATTAAATTTAGAAAGAAATAAAAACTTTATAATTTATAATGAAATGGATGTTAAAAATGAAATGCAGCAATGGTAGTTAAAACTAATCATTGACAATTGGAGTGAAACCCCAATAATGAAATAGTGTAAATTGTTGCACTTGGTTATAAAATTGAAAATAAGTAAATAAGGGAAAGTGTTGTATAAATTGATGAATTAGTATGATTAATGGTAATTGGATGAATTCAGTATTATGTAAGTAATTACGATAATTAGTTGAATGTAAAATGAACTTAAGTGTAAATTAAAGGTTATGATAACAATTACTATAAATTACCTAGTCAATTTGTTAATGAAATTAATTGGAAATTAATTTCATTTAAATGTTAAGTAAATGAAAGGTAAACAATAGTAACTAGGTTTATAGAGTAATAATGCACTTAATATAAAGATTGGAATTAAATCAAATCAAATTTATTTGCAATTAATTATAATTAATTGGGATTCAAATTCTCATAAATGAATTTATTGTAAATTAAATTAAATACTACATTAGCTGGAATTAAGATGAAATTGGTAAATTTTTGAGGTGTTAATATATAACCAATGTTGATATCACCTTTAAGATAGTAAATTAATTGATTCAATAACAAGATGTAGACAATAAATGAATGGATTTATTGGCATTTCAATTGAAAGTTAATGAATTTAATGAAATTGAAACTTAATGCTGTAAGTGTTAAATTTATTAACTTTAAATTGATATATAAGTTGTTTAAATTATTGCAGTGGCTTTAGAAGTCAAAAATGATAAAATTAGTTTAGTGTAGATTGGAAATTTGTAAGGTAATTTAAACGATTAATTATTAATTTATTTAATTATCTGAAAAATAGTCATTTTGGCCACTGTTAACTCCTCTTCTCCGCGACTCAACGACCTAGAGGATTGAAAGACTCAACGACCTAAAGTTATCGACGACCCTGCGACCTATAGAGCTCAGCGACCTAAAGGAGTAGATGGTCCAGCGACCCAACTGTTGAAGCGGGTTAACGACCTAAGGGGTACTACGACTTAACGACTTACAGAAGAACGCGACCTAACTGCTGAAGCGGGTTAACGACCTAAGGGGTACCGCGACCTAACAACCCAAGAGACCTAACACGGATGCGAGACCAACACCGAGCTAGCGACCTAGAGTACTAAACGAGTTAAGCCACTCAGCGAGCTAATGAGTTTAACTATCTGAAGAATGTACGAATTAAGGCAGAGTGCGACCTAGCGACTTAAGTATCCAACGACCTAGCGACCTAAGTATCCAACGACCTAGCGAGCCAAAAAAGGAAGCGACCTAGCGAGCTCCAGAACAAAGCCGCATATATACTCTCTCATTAGGTCGCTTGCGACCTAAGCAAGCCGATATAACACTTATGCTTTAAGTGCTAAGTCGCTGACAGCCAGAACCTGATTGAAAAGGGGCGTCACTAGGTCGTGGACGACTCAGGCTACTCCAGGACCGACCTCCCATAGGTCGCTACTACCTACTAACTCACTCAGATGACCTAGTATGACCTTATTAAGTCGTAAACCCCATCCCATAGGTCGCTGGCGACCTACGACCCATCCAAGGTCGCTCGCGACTTACGACCTAAGCCAGAAATCTCCTATAAATACTCCACCTACTCCAACTAAAAAAGGATCTTTTGGCTCATTCTTGGAACGCCGATACTCTATTGAATTCTCGACTCACTTGACACTTCAAACAGGAAAGGCATCTCAACTAACTTCAAGAGGAAATCTAACACAATTAACATGGATTCAAAGAATTCTTCTACGTTGGAGTTCTAGTTGTTTGTCTCATCAGTATTGTAATTGAAGACTGTTGTAAAGTTGTATTTGATTCAGTAATAAAGAGGATTGAAGTGGACGTAGGCTTAACCTGAAGCCGAACCACTATAAAACTGTTGTCTTTTACTGCTTTCTCTGTGACTTTCCTTCTTGTTTTTAATTCCCGTGTTCACGAGTGGTGCTTTCACTTAATCTCTACATACACCGAGGTGTTAGAATTCAATTTTTAGCATTAACATTTTTGGTGCTTTCACTGAGAACCCAACTCAGGCTATCTTCATCATTGCTTCGCAAAAGTTTGTTGAAAAAGTCTCTCTCAAAACCAGAAGTCTATCAGAAATAATGGCTCCTGGAAGAAAGCGTGGATATACAAGACCTAGTAATGTCCATGAAAATACTGCCACTTCTCCTTTGTCAAGTCAAGCAGCACCAAGTGCCGGAGTTACACGGGCAGAGTTAGATGCTGCAGTATCTGGATTATACCAGCAGACGGAAACTCAGAATGCTCTAATGCTTGAGAGAATAAATGCATTGCTCGGAGCAAACCGTCAACCGGTGAATAATGAAGAAAACCTTGTAGATGATATTCGTGATCCTGAGGAAAGGAATATTCCTCAAAGACCAGCTAGCCCCGCCAAAGAAACACCTCCTCAACCTGGAGGATCGAGACCACAGCCAACTCTCCGCGAACGTTTGTCCCGACAAACTTCCGAGAAAATGGCCAAAGTCTGTCCTGCAGATCCTGTAAATGATGAGGAATATCTTTCGGGCATGGTGCGACAAATCATGAAAGAAAGTATGCAGAGAGATGAAGATGAGAAGGAAGGAGGATTCGCTCCGAGCAAAACTCTGTTCACTGTGAAGATTCTAAGGGCAGAATTCCCAAGGAAGTTCGTTCCTCCGACCATCCCGGCTTATAAGGGAACAAGCGACCCCAATCAATTTCTGTATAAGTATGATTGGCACATGATGGATGCTAGAGCGTCTGATGAGATCAAATGTTGGTACTTTTCGGTATATTTTGAAGGAGTGGCTCTGCTCTGGTTCACAAAACTTCCGGTCCGATCCATAGACTAGTTCGCTGATTTGACTCGGAAGTTTAAAGAGCAATTCAGGTTGTATGCTTCAAAGGAAAAGGATATTATGTCGCTGTCAAGCTTTGGAACAAAATCCTGGGGAATCTATCAGGTCTTTCTTGAACCGCTTCAACATAGCTATGGCTGAAGTGGACAATGCAGAGCCCCGAATGGCCTTGACATACCTGATGAGGGCAATTGACAAATCAAGCGAATTTGGGAAGTGGCTGAAGATGAATGAACCGAATTCACTTGAGAAATTCTATAAGAAAGATGATGAATTCATGCACTTGGAAAGCCTTCGGGCACCAGTTAAAGTGGCATTGACAGAGGTTAAGGATAATTCTGCTGCTCCTACCAAAAGAGAATCCGGGAGTCAGAAAAGGGAAAACAATGGTGGAAAGAAACAGAAAGATACGAAGATACCTCGCTTATAAAATCTTCAGACTTCACTCCTTTGACTGACACTCCGGAGAATATCTTCTTTGCTACCAAAGATGCGATAGAATATCCTAAACCGCCTGAGATGAGAGTTAGCAAAAAAGCTGCTCAAAGTGGGAGATTCTGTCGCTTTCATAACCAACATGGTCATGATACCAACGAATGTCGCCATCTGAAAAATTTAATTGAAGAATTATTGAGAGATAACAAGTTGCAGCAATATGTTAAGAGAAGTAGAAATGATCAACCTCCGTCTACTAAGGGTCAACAACTTCCTGCTCATCCATCTGGCTCGGGTGAGAGGAACATTGTGCATGAATCAGAAAGGCCTGTTATTAATGTGATTACAGGAGGGCCTCACCCAGCAGGCAGAAGCTGGGGCGAGATGGAAAGATATGCCCGTGCCTTGAAGTATGTACCAACAGAAGAGAGTGTTTTTGTGCTAGAAGATGCTGCTCCTTTGAAGCAGCAGAAAACTTTCAATGATGATATTATGTTCAAAGCGAGGGACTCTATGGGTATTGAAGCTCCAACCATGAATCCCTTGGTCATCTCTGCAGGCATTGGGCCGGCTATTGTGAGAAGAGTGCTTGTAGATTGCGGCGCTTCTTGCAATATTCTCTTTAGTAAGACGTTCGACCAAATGAAAATTCCAATGGCTGATGTTCAAGCCTCATCTCAGAAGATTGTTGGGTTCACCGGGGAACCGAAACAGCCCATTGGAAATATCGACTTGTTCGTCGAGCTTGGAGAGGGGTAGAAAAAGGTAGTTCGGAAATAGACTTTTGTAATTGTTGATGAATTTTCTGCCTTCAACGCCTTCCTAGGCCGACCAACTCCTGCGGCTTTTAAGGCAATTCTCGCCCCGTGGTGCCTCACTATGAAATTTCCCACAGATAATGGCTTTGGAGTTATTAAAGGGGATCAAAATGCTGGGCAAGAATGTTATCTAATAGAGTTGCATGAAGCAAGGAAGAGAGAGATGGGAAAAGATGCGGCAGCCCTAGTCCACATCAAAGAACCCACCTTGTAGCAATTACAGGGTGGACCTACACTGGCGAGCATAGCGGGGCACGAAGAGAAATGGATCCCCGAAAAGCTAGTGCAGGGGAGAATAGAGTGGTGCCAGTTGAAGTAACGGTGCCAGTACCTGTTGACTCGAAAGATCCGAACAAAGTAGTGAATGTGGGTTCGCAACTTAATGTGGCGGTTCAAAATTCCTTAATATCATTCTTGATGGAAAACCTGGACGTATTCACTTGGACTCATGCTGATATGTGCGGAATATCCCCAGAAATTGCGGTACATACTTTGAATATTGATCTGAAGTTTGCACCGGGAAAACAGAAAGAAGAACCCAGGGTCCTGAAAGGTCAGCAGCGTTGAAAGAAGAGGTAGACCGGCTTATGGAGAATGGTTTCATCAGGGAGTCTACATATCTGAATTGGGTTTCAAATCCAGTACTGATTAAGAAAGCTAATGGGAAATGGTGAGTTTGCATTGACTTCTCGGATTTAAACAGAGCCTGCCCCAAAGACTGCTTCCCATTACCCAGGATAGATCGGTTGGTGGATGGAACAGCGGGGCACGAATTGTTATCTTTCATGGATGCTTACTCCGGATACAACCAGATTATGATGCATGAGCCTGATCAGGAGGATACAAGCTTCATCACCGATGTTGGTCTCTAATGCTATAGAGTCATGCCTTTCGGTCTTAAGAATGAAGGGGCAACTTACCAAAGACTCGTCAATGCTATGTTCAAACCGTAGATTGGCAAAATCATGGAAGTTTATGTTGACGATAGGTTGGTGAAGTCAAAGAAAGCGGCAGACCATATGGACCACTTGGCGGAAATGCTTGCAATCCTCCGAAAGTATGGAATGAAACTTAATCCTTTGAAATGTTCGTTTAAGGTGGAGTCCGGAAAGTTTCTGGATTTCATTGTGAGTGCTAAGGGCATTGAAGCTAACCCTACACAGATTGCTGCCTTAAAAGAAGTAAAAGCTCCTAGAACGAAGAAGTAATTGCAAAGTCTTAATGGAAAAGTCGCTGCCTTGAGTCGATTCATTTCCAAAGCTACTGATAAATGCATTCCATTCTTTGATGCACTGAAGAAAGGAAGGAAATTTTTTGACTGGAATCCTGAATGCTAGAAAGCTTTCGATGAGTTGATTCGTCATATGGAAACGCCTCCAATACTTTCTAAGCCGTACAATGGGTGAAGATCGTTTTCTATATTTGGCAATCTCATCTCATGCTCTCAGTGCAGCGTTGGTACGGGAAGACGCAAGAATTCAGCGCCCTGTCTATTATATCAGCAAGAGATTCACCGGGGCAGAGATGAATTATTCAAAATTGAAAAAGCTCGCCTATTGTCTACTCATTGCATCAAGGAAGTTGAGGCAGTATTTCCAAGCTCATCCTATCAAAGTCCTCACTGATCAGCCTCTAAAGCAAGTCCTGTTTCGTCCTGAGACTTCGGGTCGCCTTCTGAAGTGGAATATTGAACTCAGCCAATACGACATCACTTATCATCCCCGGAGAGCAATCAATGGACAAGCTTTGGTAGATTTTATTGCAGAATGTACAGATAAAGGTGATAGTGAGGAAGAAGTGACTTATAATCCCCCAATTCAAAGGAAATTATTTGTTGATGGTGCAAGAAACGATTACTGTTCCGCAGCTGGGGTTGTGCTTGAAACCCCTGAAGGGCGGTCGTTGTGCTATGCATTGAGATTGGAATTCCCTTCGACAAATAATGAAACAGAATATGAAGCTCTTATTGCCGGCTTGAGAATTTCTAAAGACTTGAATGTCAAAGTGTTGCAAATCTTCGGTGATTCACAGCTTATTGTATGTCAAGTCAAGAAAGAGTTTCAGACTAAAGGAGGAAATCTGCCTGCTTATTTGCCAAAAGCTTAGGAACTTCTTGATGATCTTGACCATTATACGATAAATCATATACCCCGAGAAGAGAACATGAAGGCAGATTCTCTCGCGAAATACGCAAGCACTAGTGAAGCTCAATTATTGGGATTAGTTCCTGTGGAAGTCCTGTTAGCTCCAAGCATTGATGATATGGATATTTATTGGATCATGACTATATCTCAAGAGCTAGAATCATGGATGACTCCGATAATGGAATATCTTCTCAACGGTTCTCTACCAGAAAGTTCAAAAGAATGACAGAAGTTACTAAGAAAAGCCTCCAGATACATAATTCAAGATGGCCAATTATACAGGCGGGGATTCTCAATGCCATTACTCCGATGTGTGACCAAGGAAGAAGCTAAAACAATTCTACCTGAAGTACACGGAGGAGAGTGTGGAGACCATTCAAGTGGCCAAACTCTAGCAAAGAAAATTCTCCGTTATGGGTATTTTTGGCCAGATATTAATCGTGATGCCGCAAGCTACGCCCGAAAATGTGACCGATGCCAGAGATTTGCAAAAATCACAAGAGCACCTTCCACTGAGATAACACAAATGGTCAGCCCGTGGCCATTTGCTATTTGGGGAATAGATCTCATCGGGCCTTTGCCAACCGCCAAATCCGGAATCAAATATGCTATTGTTGCTGTTGATTATTTTACTAAATGGGTTGAATCTGAATCATTAGCTACTATTACCTCTAAAAAGATGATTAACTTTATAACTAAGAATATCATTTGCAGGATGGTGTGCCTCAAAAGATAATCATAGACAATGGAACCCAATTCGAAAGTGAAGAGTTCCAAGATTTTTGCAAGCGATTCAAGATCCAGAAAAGCTTCTCGGCAGTGGCTCGTCCGCTGGCAAACGGGAAAGTGGAAGCAGTAAACAAAATTATCAAATCAACCATCAAAAAACAGCTGGAAAAAGAGAAAGGTGGTTGGGTCGATAATCTTCCACTAGCACTATGGGCATATAGAACTACCCAAAAAACTGCGACCGGGCACACTACATTTTCATTAGCATATGGATCGGAAGCAATGATTCCGGTGGAAATAGAAGTCCCTTCACATAGAAGAATTCATTTCAACCAAGCTGAAAACGAAGAGTTGCAACTTGAAGCACTTGACTTCCTTGATGAAAAAAGGGAAGAGGCTCACCTCAGAATTGCAGCCCATCAGCAAAGAATTGCCAGGAATTTCAATTCCAAAGCTCGCCAACGCAGCTTTGAGATTGGAGATCTAGTCTTGAAAAGGGTCATGACAACAACATGAGTGTTTGCGCCGAACTGGGAAGGGCCATATGTCATAGGCCAAAAACTTCTTGATGGCACTTTCAAACTGACAACTGTCGAAGGAGATCCAATTCCAAGAGCTTGGAATAGCAATCATTTGCGTCCATATTTTACTTAAAAGCTTTGCTTAAATCTGTGAAAAGAATTACGAATATATGATTCTTGTATTGAAAGCCATTGTAAAGCCAGTGCAAGTGAATAATAAGAACTATAAAGTGGATGTAGGCCCAGTTCTTGGCCGAACCACTATAAATCTTGTGTTCTCCACTGCTTGTTTTATTTCCAAATATAAAGTACTTCGATTGTATTACTAAAATGTCGATTTAATATTGCAGGCTATTAAAACAAAGCTTACCCATCATAAGACCAAGCGATCCTTGACATCACTCAACAAATGAATATCTAGCCACAAAAATTCCAGATTCAAATCCTAGATAAGAAGTGCTTCAAGCAAACAGTTAGTGGTTCCGCCAGAGGTAGACCCTTCCTAACTAATTGTGAACGTTTGTGCAAACAAACATTCAATTAATTAGCCTGTGTCTACCCCTGCGAACTCATTTAACAATGAAGTACAATTCTGTGGGTAAAATAAGTTACTTGCAAAAGAAAGGAATGTGCGCTTAGAAATGATAACAGGGAACCACTGATATGAGCAAATGGCGAAAAGATATAGGCGAGCAGGCAACCAACAGCAAAAGACCTCCTCGGAGGCACAAGCCCTCTTCGGAGGCACAACTCTTCGGAGGATAAAGATCTCTGATGGGACTTGCCAGAAAAAGAGAGTTCTCTTTCTCGATAGAAAGTTGTGGACTGACCGGTGGCACAGGACACTCGTTAACTAACTGAGAATGTTTGTGCAAGCAAACAATCTAAGTAATTTGTGTCCGCCCGGTGAATCCATCCAACCGAGAGAAAGAAACACCAAACTTCCAGGCAAAGGCCCTACTTGGAGGCACGCATTCCACCGAGATTTGAAATAAAACTTCACAAGTGCTGGAATGTGAAAAGCCCTCTTCAGAGGCCCACTTCACCCTAGTTGAAATGCTAAAAGACATTTAATGGGACTAGCTAGAAAAAGAGAGTTCTCTTTCTCGATAGAAAGTTATGGACTGACCGGTGGCACAGGACACTCGTTAACTAGCTGAGAACGTTTGTGCAAACAAACAATCCAAGTAACTTGTGTCCGCCCCGTGAATCCATCCAACCGAGAGAAGAAAACTCCAAACTTCCAGGCAAAAGGCCTACTCAGAGGCACACATTTCACCGTGATCTGAAATAAAACTTCACACGAGTAGAAATGTGAAAAGCCCTCTTCGGAGGCCCGCTTCCCAACGAACAAGGAAAAGATAAAAGCCTCTCCCCAGAGGCAGAAGCAAAAAAGACCTCTCCCCAGAGACACAAATAAAAAGCCCTCTCGCCGGAGGCACAAGCAAAAAGCCCTCTTCCCAGAGGCATAATCAAACAAAAAGCCCTCTTCCCAGAGGCACAATCAAACAAAAGCCCTCTTCGAAGGCACAAGCAGGTCGAACCCCTTTTTCGGAGGCCCACTGTACCACGAAGGAAAATTCACTTGCCAAAATAAAAGTGACTTTCTCCAAAAGTGAAGTGTAAAAACATCGCGATTAAAAAAGAGGAAACTTCTCCAATACGAGTCGCATTCTACTAAATTAGAAAAATATTTCCTTAAAACGGAAATATTATCTTATAAAGTACAGATGCAAACCTCATTCAAATGGAAAAGTTGTTCTCTAAAGAAAGAGCACAAGTCTTCTCGAAACGGAAGAGTTGTTCTCCAAAACTCTGCCTGTGTGAAAGAGATTGCAATAAACCATGGTATAGGGGCAATATAATATAGTCGCAAAAATGAAAACAATGCTCAAACAACACACCATAGGTTTACTGCAACATCACACAGAAAAAATAAAAGAAACCTGTATAAAAAAAAGAAGAGGAATAAATGCATTCTCAAATACAGTCAGAAGTTTGTACAAGTAAAAGAATCATTTTATTCCATACTATAAATTTTTTAGACATGTGCAGGTTTCAAAACAAAAGAAGGCGGGGACCGGTACCCGCACAATCGCCGGTCAACACAAGTCTTTGTATATACAAGCAAAAAAGCGAAAAGCAAAACAAGAAGCATAAGTCCCAAGCCCATCATTTCTTCTTCCTGCCACCTTTCGAGCCTACGCCTGGCCGGATGATCAATTTTTGGGGCCGACTTGTGAGAGTAGGGGAAGAAAGAGGAAGAGGTGCAATTGGGTGTTCTTCAGTTTTTTCCTCACCAGCAGAAGCTTCTCTCTTTTTCTTTGAGACTCCGCGTTTCCCCTTCTTCTTAGAAGAAGACTCACTTACCCGGAGTGAAAAGGGTGGATAATGTTATGTCATGAGAAGCAGTCTGCTCCGGAGTTCTCTCCCCTTCTTTAGGTTCTTCGACCTTTTGTTCTTGAGAAGCAACAGGATTGTCCAAGTCACGAAGAGCTTCTATCTGCTCTTCTTGCGACCCCGGTTGAGAGATAGAAGGGGGAGTAATCTGAAGGGGCGGAGAGGAAACAACCGGAAGAGGGGAAAGCTGAGCAACACTGGGCGCTTCAACTACATGAGAAGAGAAGTTAAAGTCAGTATCTCTCATGAAAAGAGGAGAAAGTAGCGCGTCAAGATTTAAGTAATAATCAAAAAGTTCATCAAGCTCATGTGAAGAAAGCAAGCTGTCCACTTGAGTAAGATCAACATTGAGGTTACCTAGAGAAGCAGACTTTACTATATCAACTTTGAAGTCCTACGCTTCAGCGCTTTCTTGAGTCTCATCTCCAGTATGGGCAGCGGCACTTTCAATAACGCCTTTAGTAGGAGGAGGAGAAAGGGAACTGGAGCCAGCAATATCGATATCGGCCGAAACTAAAGGTAGAACTGGGTCAGTTGAGATTGTCATTCCTTAATGTTCTTCTTCTGTCGTTTCGGCTCTTTCTTTGGCAAACTGCTCCTTCCCCCTTGCAAGAGCGACACATGCATCATCATCTAGATAATGCGCCATTAAATCTACTTCAACATATCCGGTTCCTCCAAACATATCAAGTATGGCCTCCCAGACTTTGGCCAAAGTAATTTCATATGCCGGCCCCAAAAACATAAGGCTACCACGCCCCAGAACGCTATGGATGTAAAACTCGAATAGAGTGGAGCTGACTTCAGCTTTATTTGCCATATGTGACTCTTCGGCTGCAGCTTTGCCGGCAACAGCTTCGTCACGCTCCTTCTCAACTTCAGAAAGTTGAGTTTTGAGCAGTTCAATCTCCAAGTTCTGGGCGTTGGTTTTCTCTCGAAGATGAGCAACATCAGCCCGATAGTCTTCTACAGCTTGTTACTGTGCTTCAAATTTAGCTTCGGCATCTCTCTGTGCCGCGTGAGCGTCTCTCACTTGTTTTAGAAGCACTTCTTCTCTCTCTGAGAATAAGAAGTGGAAGAAGTGGCGAGCTCTTTCTTGAGTTTTTCGACCTCTGCTTCAAGCTTTTCATTATAAGTGGCTATGCTCCTCATTTCCGCGTCATGCTGCTCAAGAGTTTTCTGCCATTCAGATTTGTCATTTTCCATAGTTAGCATGGCCTCAAGATTCGCGCGATTTACTCTCTGAAGCTCGTCAACAAGCTTCTGCGAGCTAGACATTCTCTCGATATCAAGTTTCACGGCATCAAGATTGCGCAGCATAGCCTGCTTGTCAATCGGGACCAAATCAAGGTCAAAGCGTACTCCCTTCAAGCACCAATGCGGAAACAAACTTTGAAGTGTGGCCGGGCCTTGTCCAACCTGATATGAGAGCCTGCCAATAATTGTTTGAATATCAGTACGAGCAAGGGCAGGAGATTGAGAAGGTACAGGAGCAGCGGGCTTTTCAGGAAGTTCGGACGCCGGGTTTTCGCCACATTTGGCCCTTTTACTCGCATCTTCAGGGATGTCTTTTCCCTTTATCGTCACGGGATTTTCGTTTATGAGAAACATCTTCCCTCTAGGAAGAGTCATGTCACTCATCTCGTCTTTCGTGGCGTTCTTCATAGACGCGCCTTTCACGAGATAGGAAGATACCTCCGGGGGTCATAAGCACCGCGCTTCACATAACGCTGGAAGTCTTCGTAGTAGGAGCTACTTCTTCCCATTGGAGAATCTAAAAATGAAGAAAAGATAAACTCAGAAATCTTGAAAGCAAGAGAGTTGAACACATATAAGTGCTGAAAAGTCCTAAGTGTGTGTAACGTGCAAACTACGTGCGTCGAATCACGAACCACTCCTGGTTTGGTGGGTGATGGTGGATCTAACAGCCAGTGTCAACTCTTGGGCTGATGGAGTTTGTTGCAGATTGGATGTCGCTTCGACTGCTGAAGAAGTAACTTTAGTAGTGATAGGATCATCTTTAAAAAGATCCTGTGAAGTAATCATCAGGTCGCTCAACCTCTCAAAAGTATCATCACCGCTGTGCCTAGCGGGACTTGTTCTCTCAGCTCCTTCGTCACCAGAATTCTCGGGTTGTTGAGGAGGCTCCTCTTCTTCGATGACCGGGGCAAGTGCATGTTTGCCGGATGACCGCGCGACATCAATTGAAGTAGAACACTTTACCAAGGAAGCCTTAACAGTATGTTCCTTCGGTGCAAGTTCTTCAACGGGAACTGGGGCATCCGATGTTTTTACTGGAGAGTCGGGGACTTCATGAGGTTGGTAGTGCGAGAAGGGTGCAAAATCCCGTATTGGTGCAGAAGTTCATCTTTTAGCAAAAACTTAATACTTCTTTCTTCAGCCGGCATGACACTTAATCTATCAAAAGTCGTCTTGTGACTGGGATTTCTAGAGGGAGGAGGAAGTGCTGTAAAAGAAAAGAATGAAGCTAGCACTCAGCAATTCTGATCTTGAAAAGAGCTAATGGAAAGAACGAGAATAAGCAATCTTACTTCCTTTTCTCCAGATGGCATAAAACCCTAGGGGGCAGCGGACGAAGAAGAATTGATTCAGAAAATCATGAGCACTTTCGATTACGATTTCTAGCACTTCTCACAAGTATAAAGGAGGGGTGGTCTTTATTCTTTGCGAATGTGCATAAGTAGCAAATTTCTTCGAAGCTCAGAAGACGGTTAAGTGTCCTCCTGAATAAAATACACAATCCCATCAGGATGGCTTAGCCATTGGGATGTAGTTGAAAGGTAGAGATGGTTAGCCGGAAAATGAGTTGATGAAGAAATTCATTGAAAGGGGGAATGGCGCCACAAAGGCCCATCTGATGGTTGAAGGCGACAAAACCGAGAGGTGGCCTGTCGACAGTATCATTTGGGCCAGGAAGTATAGCATCTGCTTCGGCAATCCCAAATTGATTACGTGATTGATTGAATGCCCGCTGACTCAGGGTAGTTGGTGTTCTCTCTGGAGGATCGACCAACGGGTCGGCTATCGGGAAGACTCCTTCGGATTGCTCGATTATCACTTCTTGAGAAGACATTCTACACTAGAAACTGGATATTCAAATATGAAGGTGCACGTTTCCTAAATGTGTGAAGTGTTGTGCAGAACTAATAAAATAACGAGAAAATATAACTGAAATTAAAATAATTAATAGTTGCCAGTTAAAAAGCTTCAGGGCTTGTTGTTTTAAGTTCAAGTATAGTGTTGAAGCAAACAGATTAGCTTTGGTTGATTAATTCAGCATTGCTTTAATACTTCACTTGAGTTTGTTGATTCACAGCATTTCATATAATTTCTTTAAGTTGATTATCTTTTATCGACTAATCTGTCATTCGATGTGGGCAATCAATGGTAGTATATTCGCCCTAGTTTTCTGCAAATGTTGTGTTCAGCAGGTTGTTAACTTACAAGTGAATATGATCTGTAAAGAAGTCCAGACAGTTCAAAGTTCAAATAGTTTAAAATTCAAGCAGTTCATTCTAGCAGTTCAAGTTAGAAGTACAATCAAGTTCTATCGAAATTCTGAAGCTTTCAAGTTTTGTGCAAGTCCTTAAGTCACAATCCAAGTCAAAAAATTCTCTAAGTTCTTGGTCGCTCACGACCTAACAGATGGGATTGAGATCGGTCTAGGTCGCAAGAAGCAACTCAAAATGTGTTTAAGTCCTAAGTCATTCGAACTACCCAGGCACTAAGTCGTTCACACGACCTAAGGACTATGTCGCTCACGCGATCTATAAGTTAAGTCGGCTATTCTAACTCGGCCGCGACGTAAAACCTATGCCGCAGGAAGATAGGTCGTTAATCTGTTAGGTCATTCAACTTTAAGCTTTGAGTTGTTCCAGTAAGTAAAGTTGCGAGCAAGATGGGTCGCATGAGTTACGTTCAAACCAACAACCATAATCCTACTCTCCAATTACATTCTGCCATGCGTCTACTTCATGTGTATAGCCCAGAGGCGTCACGACATAGCTTGCTATCCACTAACCCATTAACCCGATAACCTCTCATCACCAAAATCACCTAAAATTGAGCCAAGTTATCTCAAATCCATCGTGAACTTGGTACATTTCCACGATCGCGGGAATCATAATGATAGTGCGACCGATGACAAGCAACAATCAACCGTAATATGACTTTTGGTGAAGCACAGCGTAAGGAATTGGGTTAGGGAAGGAAATTGTGGAGTTCATAACTCGATGGTGATCAAGGGTCGAATAGTGAACAAATCCACTTACACGATGAGGATGATCGGTGACTGCTTGCTTGACTTCTTGCCTTTGAGAGCTCAGTAATTCGCTAATGGCGGTTTCGAACAGTCAGTAAGGTGAAGGAAGAAGAAAATGACCTAACAACTTATATAGGGGAGAGAAAGGAACACGAATCGACACGAGCGACCTAACTCTCTCATAAGTCGCCCGCGACTTAACGATCTAAGCTTGCACCGGTTAAAAGATATCGAAGCACACGACCTAATCCTTAGGCGTATACTTCGAGGGGCAAGTGTTAACTCCTCTTCTCCGTGACTCAACGACCTAGAGGATTGAAAAACTCAACGACCTAAAGTTATCGATGACCCTGCGACCTACAGAGCTCAGCGACCTAAAGGAGTAGATGGTCCAGCGACCCAACTGTTGAAGCGGGTTAACGACCTAAGGGGTACTACGACTTAACGACTTACAGAAGAACGCGACCTAACTGCTGAAGCGGGTTAACGACCTAAGGGGTACTGCGACCTAACAACCCAAGCGACCTAACACTGATGTGAGACCAACAGTGAGCTAGCGACCTAGAGTACTAAACGAGTTAAGCCACTCAGCGAGCTAATGAGTTTAACTATCTGAAGAATGTACGACTTAAGGCAGAGTGCGAACTAACGACTTAAGTATCCAATGACCTAGCGATCTATGTATCCAACGACCTAGCGAGCCAAAAAAGGAAGCGACCTAGCGAGCTCCAGAACAAAGCCGCATATATACTATCTCTCATTAGGTCGCTTGCGACCTAAGCAAGCCGATATAACACTTATGCTTTAAGTGCTAAGTCGTTGACAGCCAGAACCTGATTGAAAAGGGGCTTCACTAGGTCATGGATGACTTAGGCTACTCCAGGACCGGCCTCCCACAGGTCGCTACTACCTACTAACTCACTTAGATGACCTAGTACGACCTTATTAAGTCGTAAACCCCATCCCCTAGGTCGCTGGCGACCTACGACCCATCCAAGGTCACTCGCGACTTACGACCTAAGCTAGAAATCTCCTATAAATACCCCGCCTACTCCAACTAAAAAGGGATCTTTTGGCTCATTCTTGGAACGCCGATACTCTGCTGAATTCTCGACTCACTTGACACTTCAAATACGAAAGGCATCTCAACTAACTTCAAGAGGAAATCTAACGCAATTAACATGGATTCAAAGAATTCTTCTATGTCGGAGTTCTAGTTGTTTGTCTCATCAGTATTGTAATTGAAGACTGTTGTAAAGTTGTAATTGATTCAGTAATAAAGAGGATTAAAGTGGACGTAGGCTTAACCTGAAGCCGAACCACAATAAAACTGTTGTCTTTTACTGCTTTCTCTGTGACTTTCCTACTTGTTTTTAATTCCCGTGTTCACGGGTGGTGCTTTCACTTAATCTCTACATACACCGAGTTGTTAGCGTTCAATTTTTAGCGTTAGCAGCCACTGACTTGGATTTCGACTAATTTAGTTTCATCGATGCGTAACGATAAACTATTGTAGGATTTCAAGTTTCATAGCGATCGGAATTGTCGTTTGATCGTACGGACTAGAAACGCCTAGAAACCAATTTAATTGAAATCAATTTGAAATAACTTGATTTTAGCATAACTTCTTCATACGATGGAATTTGAACTTGAAACCTATTCCACTAATTTTAAAATATTCAAAAACATCTATTTTTATATACGGGCTGACCCATTTTCGCTCCGAAATCGAAATGGGCTTTTCGGGTCAATTATCGTTCAAAACCCAAATCCAATCTAGCCCATTAGTTTCTATTTTGTTCTTCCTATATATATGTCGTTATAAATCCTAACAATCTTTCTATTTCTCATTTCCGTACGTATATAACTTTCTGTTGCTCCTCTTTCTCAATGGTAGACAAATTCTCAATTCCAAATCCAATTGCAATTCAAAATCAAATAAACAAATTGAAACTCTCCAAACAATATCAAATTTTATATGGATTCAAAGCTCTCAATGTATGCATCTCAGATCTGCAATTCATTTTTGGTTTCGAATCATTGTTTGTTCTGAAATCGAGGATGAATTATGGTCATTCATATCGGATTTTTGACGATCCAACGGTGGATCGTTGACGGTTTGTTGACCGGATGGTGTTGTTGCGAAGCCTGTGTCAAAACACTCATGGATCTGGCAGTCGTTCATCCCCAGTTGGCTGTGGATCATCGAAAATCGACGAGAAAGGGGGCGGCAATGCATGGCTATTTGAGGCGCCGGAGTTCACTACGTCCTGGTGGTGGGTGCGCCGTGAGGTGGTGGTCGAGGAGATGTGCTCTGATCAAGTCGAAGGCTCAAGGGTTGGTCGGCGTTCGTGAGATAAGGGTGGTGGATACACATGTGGTTAGTCGCGAACGAATGAATTAGGGCTTCCGTGTGCTGTAGGCTTCGGTGACGTGGCAGTAGGTATGATAATTAAAATTTGTGTTATATATTTATTATAAGTTAAATTGTTCAATGTTCTAACGCATCTTTCACATACGAGGTCCAATTCACACGCGGTTTCCTCCGCTAGGATCATATCAAAATTTCAGACACTTTGACGCTGGTTTGGTTGAATTCTAAGATTGTTTAAATTATGGGTTTAAATTGGATTTAAATTCAATTTAAATTCAAAAGGTGAGTGTTTTAACCCACTTACAACTTCTAAAATTTCTTATGTTTGTTAAATTGATTTATGATGTGATTAAAAAAATTATTTATGACTGTTTGGCATATTTTGAATCATTATCTCAGTTTATTTGAATTTAATTGGAAAAATGGTTATTCAATCTATTATTGAATGTAAACTGCCAGTAAATACTTGTTATTTATTATCTGTTCTATATTGATGATATTGATTGAATTGGATGATGATTGTGATAAATGTTTGACGATTGATATTTGATGAATGGATGTTGTATTTTATATTGTTATAAATTGCAAGTTGTTATGGATTTTTATTTCATTCGGGATTGCAGTTTGAAATGATATATAACTGTATTTATATTTTAGATTACAGATTGAAATGATCGATATCTGTATCATTTGACCATAGGATAAAAAATTATATATAGACACCGTGGTCTATATATAAAAATATTTTAAATTGATTTTATGGATTTGTAAATAAATATATGGTTTTACATAAAAATTGATTTTAGATGTTATATAAGTGTATTTTATCCCTGATTTTAAGCTATGAATATGTATAAGCTTAGTAATAAGTTTGATTTTATTGGAGATATAATGGTTAAATATTTAAATTATACTTTAATATAGAGCTTATAGTGATTTAGATAAAATTTAGGTTGGAAGATAAATTTTGAGATTTATTTGAAATTGGATTTATTTAAGGATTAAACTCAAATAAGCTTGATGTGAAATTTATTAAATTTTAAATATTAGAAGTTATGATTTTTATAACTTTATTTTGGTTTAAGGTGAATTAAATGAAATACAAATAAATTGAAGGTGTCACGTTCCAAAATTCAGCGTTTGAAAATCGACACCCGTACTTCACTCGTACTCGAATGCCGCAGATCCAAATGTTGAAATTTGACTCGTGCCGGATCTTATAACACATTAAGTATAACAACACAACGGAAGAAAAGAAATGAATATCATTGATATAAAACATTCGATACGACAATGATATAATATGAATCAATATCATAGGTACAAGATAACAATGCTGTTGCAGAAAACCCAACGAACTGGCAGCGGAAACAACTAGAACTTGAAACTCCAGAAGAAACACCAATATCAGCAATCTCCATAGATAGCTCGAACCACCATCACGTTACACCAAGCAAAGCAAGTCTAGTCCGTCATCCTAACCAAATACTTCAATATCCAAAGTCTTCAAAGAATAGGAAAGAGAAAGACGAAAGCTACCGAATCGATATTTATATCTACTATCTGAAAAACCCAACTCTAGACTGCCCATGTGGAAAATTTAGGCACCCAGAGTTTAGGAAGGAAACAATAAATTCCAGGTCAATCATGGGACTGGTGTGAGCAAACGAAAACAATTTTTTATCTTTAAAAAACAAACAACAAAAGGATTTAAATTAAAATCCGCAATGCTTTTTCGAAAAATGAAACTACCATAAGGCCTTCCGCCACACACACAATGCAAGCGTAATCTTGGAGGAGATTTCTCCTTATGATCGTCAAACATGCCTAATACGCGAAAAACCATTTGATATTATTATTAGTTCATAGTGGAAAACATTTCGAAAGTATAATATTAATCTTAACCAGCATAGGTACCATTATATTATGCCAGCTATAGCTACCACCTGAGGTGGCAGGTTATACAATTGAAATCGTAAAGGGCGCGTATTGTTTTGTTTGGATTTCCAATAAATGGTCAGGCAAAGGAACTTCCCATATAAAATGGAATGCCTCTGGAGGGACGCCCCCGAGAACCTAACCGGATCTCTGCTACACAAGGCCGGGTTACCTCTGTAACTAGGTAACAATTGACACGAGAATGCCATCCCCCGGTCGTTACCGACCTTTATCCGAGGGCCCTCAATCCAACAACCACACAGTAAAGTATCTGGGCTCCATACCATGATACCAACTTTCATAAAAAACAACATTAGTAAATATCTTGGCTCCATACCATGATATCACTTTTTATCCAGAAGGAAGTGGTCATACCCTCAAGAGGAGCTACCCCAAAATAACCTTGCTACCACGATTCCTGTTTCGACCATTACCGGGTTGTGAGGCTCGACGAGGTCTCGTCCACAAAGCTACGCTTTTTCCACAAAGCCATGCTTTGATCACAATTGATCAACAAATGATCATCAACACACAGCAGCCCTTAGCATGCCACATTACCAAATTAGGAATGTATCACTAGTAACCATCAACTACATAACCTCTGAGCTCATACGTCTCAGAGAAGGGCGTTGAGCTAAAAGAATAAATCTCCGCCACCAACAGATATGTATTTGATAGAAACCAGCTTTACATCTCAAAGTGTAATGTCAGACACACATCCATACAAGTTTATTTCGGGTTCAAACAGAACCGAAGGCACTTCCGAAGAAGCACTTGCAAATCCAGGTATTCACAATCCCGATCGGACTTCCCATCACTTAGGAAATCTCTATACCGACGTGACTCAGTGCAAAGACAATCAACGGGTTATCCTTTCGTTTTCTAAAATACCCGGTCTTCACCACCGGTCTTCAAATGCTATCCATATCGACGTATCATTATTCAGAATGGGTTATATGACACAAGGTCCTCTCCGGGCTAAACCAAATAATGAGCGTAATATTTAAAAGCATGTGGATATGGGATTTCAGTTAAGTCACAACTTAATATCCCAACTTTTCTTTCAAATGGTTTAAGCAAATTGCCATTTACAAATCTTTAAAAAAAAAGATTTACTTCCAGAAACCTTTCAATGTTTTAAACAATTTCCACACTTTAATCTTTTAAACAAAAGATTCACTTTTAAAACCCCTTTCAATTTTAAAACATGGTTGACCAATCTTTCAAAAAGATTCATTTATAGCCTTTCAAAAAAAATTCCATTTCAAGTTGATTAACTCATCCAGTCTTTAAATCAAAGACTCGTTTCATAGCTTTCAAAATAATTTTCAAAGATTCACTTCCCGTTTCAATCTTTTATATATAAAAGATACACCATTTAAAATCCTCTTCAATTTCAAAATAGGGTTCAATTATCTTTCAAAAAGATTCAATTATAGCTTTCAAAGCCATTCCATTTCAAATTTGAAATCTTTTCATCATAACTTGGAAATTCTTTCAACACAGATTGAAAACCCTTTCCTTATATGAAAGCTATTATTAATTGAAACAAATAGTTTCGTTTTGGGAAAAACTGATTACATTTACCCAAGTTAAAGCCATTCAAGTATAAACTTGGGTTAAAATTTAAAATCCCAAACCAATACTTTTTCAACGGTTAAAAACACATATAAACACTTTTATAACCTGTATAATCTTTTAAAGCCAAAATTTCCAAATCATTGAGTTTAATTTCAAATATTGAATTCAAATCCAAATCAATATATTTCAAATTTCAAACTAAATCAAGTTATTTAAAATAACTTTTATCTTCAAAACTCCTTTTCAATTATTTTTCAAATCCAATCTAATTTCATTTCCAAAACCATTTTGATTCAAGATTCGAACTTTAAAACCATTTCAAAATATTAAATTCAAATATCTGTGACTTAACAGATTTCCTCATGAAATCCATATTTGTGTGTATGGTTTAGTCCAGGGTTTTACACACAATAGTGCTACAACATCAACTATTACAGATTCAAACATAGAAATATCGATAAGCGGTATAATCTATATTGCTTATCTTTATTTACAGATCATGGACGAATAATATAAGTTCATCGTAGATAATAAATTACATTACAGATAAATAAATTACATCACAGATCACAGCACAAATCAGGGTAATTCATAACGCAAAGCATCATATATTAGGGATATCAAACAATTAAATCATCGAATCCAAACCTCCATATGTAATATCAGTTAATTATCTGATTAATTTAAATCAGATTCATCACTAATCTTGGTTAATTAATGTTAAATAATTACAAACCATTTAATTAATTGTTCTTAATAAATTACAATGATCAATTAACCCTTAATCAATAATCATTCCTTAATCACCTTCATTAATTAATTAACCTTTAATTAATTTATCACAATATTTAATTACCCTTAATTAATTATAATAAGTGATTATTCTTAATCACTTAGTCATTCTTAACGCTAAAATTTGAACGCTAGCACCCCGGTGTATAAAGTGTAGTTGTGAAAGCACCACCCGATGATTCGGGAACAGAGTATAAGCAGAAATTCACAGAAAAAGCAGTGAATAACAACGATTTTATAGTGGTTCGGCTCAAGGCGAGCCTACGTCCACTTTAATTCTCTTTATTGGTAAACCGATTACAACTTTACAACAATCTTCAATTACAATTGCGACGAGACAAACAACTAGAACTTTGGTAGAAAAGAATTCTTCGAATCCATGTAGATTGCATTAGATTTTCCCTTGAAGTTAGTTGAGATGCCTTTCGAACTTGAAGTGTCGGGTGAGTTGAGAATTCGGTTGAGTATTGGCGCTTGAAATGATCGGCCAAAAGTCCCTTGAAAGTTGGAGGTGGTCGCGTATTCATAGGAGTTCTTGGTGTCACATTGCAGGTAGTAGCCGAGGTAGGTTAGATCGTGAGTCGGCTCCGGGTTAAACTAGGTCGTGGGTCGGCACCGATCTCTTATGCCCGGTATACAGCTTGAGCCAAAGACCAATGTTTTTCCAGCCTCGTTTCTTAAGTCTTAGGCCGTTGCCGAGTTAATGTGCTCTTCATCAGGTTTTAACACCATATCTCCTTTGTATCCTTAGGTCGCGGCCGATCTAGCATAATCATAAGTCGGTGACCAACTTGGGTAGTTAGATCGGTACACGCGTTGGGTCGGTGGACTTATGTAAGCCCTAGGTCGGAATCTCCTTGAACCTTAAGTCGGTATCATTTCAAGATGTTAGGTCGGAACTCTCTTTGAGGCATTAGGTCGGCATGCTTCTCAAGTCACTTAGGTCGGTATTCCTCTTAAGCCTTATGCAGTTAGGTCGGTCTTCCATGCTAAGATACTAGGTCGGCATCCCTCTGTGCCTTAGGTCGGCAGAACGCTGGATCGCTAACTATTTGATATGCTAGATCGGTGGGTCTTTTAGGTCGGTTATTCTTGGATTGGTAACACTTGACCGAGGTGGAGTCAACATTTGCCCCTCGAAGTACACGCCTAATGGTTAGGTCCTGTGCTTCGATAGCCTTTAACTCGTCCCTTTTAAGTCGGTAGGTCGTATGCGACCTAACAGTTAGACTGTATGTGTCGCTTCAAGTCTTCCATTGCAGGGTATAAGTTAGCCTTCTTCCTCTTTCTTTGTCACTTACTCTCTTGCTTAATTCCGCCATTGAAGTATTCTCAAATTCCTAAAGGCGATTTCTTCCCAACTGATCACCGATAACCTCTACTATCCATCGCGTAAGTAATTTCACTCTTCTCTCGATCGTAGATTACTGTCAATTCATTAGTCCTGCCGCTCGAATTCGAATCGTCTTCTTGAGCAATGCTCCACCATGAATCCCATCATATTTGTAGTTGACCAAGCTTAGGTTGCTCAAGATGATCGCTGATTCAACGAAGGCAGTTTACCACCTCAAGTTCGATGATGTCTGATGGCAGAATGCTGGATTTACAACGATTTCGAGTTGTTTAATTGGGTGATTCGATAGCATGAGTAGAGGTGGCTGCTGATGAAATGGTTATTGGGTTAACGGGTTGAATGCCATGAGAGGTTGGTTCGGGAACGAGTTAGTGAGTTTAGGTGACTTAGTTTTTGGCTGACCTGGCTCTTAAGTCGTGGCCGAGATAATACATGGAGAAATTCCTGCCTTTCGAATCGGAGCTTGCTTTCTTATCTCCCCCTTGTGACCTAGAGGAATGAGTTGCCGAACTAAACTATCCAGGCTTCGACCCGCTACCGACTTAGTGCTATCCTGCAAGAGACTTTTAAACCGTAGCCGAGTTGACCCTTTGAGGAATTTCACGCCACTTTTTGAATCGTAGCCGAGTTAACACTTAAGCTTCGGGCGTGTTGACATTTTAAGAGCATAGACCCACTTTGAGTTTCTGACTCGAACTGCCAAACTAAGTTGCCTAAATTTTGAACTGCCCCAACTTTAAATTTGCTTGAATCTCATTGTATTATTTCATAGATCGCATTAACTTATAAGCTGCCAACCTGCTGAAAATAACAAACAAAGAAACCAAGGCGAGAATACTGCCATTGACTGCCTACATCAAATGACAGATTAGTCGAGATGAAACAAGCAACTTAAATATATTGCATGAAATGTTTGTGAATTAATCAACTAAAGTTAAACATCGATGCAAAATAACAATCTGAACTGATTTGTCTGCATCAACATTATACTTGCATATTTAAGCTTAAAACAATAGTCCCTGGGTTTCATAACTAACAAATGCTTGCTAGTTTTCATTCCAGTTATATTTGTTTATTGCTTTGTTAATTTTACACAACACCTCACACATTTTAGGAAACGTGCACCTTGATGTTTGAATATCCAGTTATTTATGTAGAATGACTTCCCATCAAGAAGAAATGGCAGCTCAAGAGGAAGAAACTTTTCCGGTAGCTTTACCTATAGAGAACCCTCCAGAGAGAACTCCAACCATTCTAACCCCGAGAGCATTTACTCAGCTGCACACTCAATTTGGTTTTACTGAGAGTGATGTCCTGCTCCCTGGGCCGAGTGATACTGCCGACAATCCTCCCCGTGGCTTTATTGCAATCAATCGTCAAATGTGTTTAAGCGGAGCGATCCCTCCTTTTGATGACTTTCTCCGAATTCTTCTACTTCGGTTGTCAATCTCTCCATCCCAACTTCATCCTAATGGTTATGCCATCTTGATGGGGTTGTGCGTTTTGTTCAAAAGAACTTTTGATCGCTTACCAAGTTTTGAAGAAATCCGTTACTTATGCTTGTTTGCAAAGAGTAGAGATCATCCTTCCCTTATAATTGTGAGGAGTGCTAGAAACCGCAAACTTATTTCCGACCTTACCGAAAGCGTTCATGGATTTCTGAACCAATTTTTCTTTGCTCCCTGCCCCCCAGGGTTTTATGCCGATTGGAGAGTAGGAAGTAAGATTACTTGTCTCCATTTTTAAACTTTCTCGAGATCCGAATTACCAATTGCTAATTTCATTCTTTGCTCTTTTCAGCACTTCCTCTTCCCTCTAGAGATCCGGTTCATAAGCAAACTTTTGATAGATTGAGTGTCGTGGCTGTAGCAGAGAGAAGCATTAAGCTTTTGTTGGGGGATGAATTATTGCACCAATACGGGCTTTTGCATACTTCTCGTTGTACACATCCTCATGAAATTCCAGACTCCCCGACTAGAGCATTGGATGCCCCAGCTTCTACAGATACATCCAAACCAAAAGGACCTGCTCCCGAGGCTTTGCTAGTGAAATGTTCCACTTCTGTTGATGTTGCGGGGCCATCTGACGAACTTGCCCCGGTTATTGAGGAAGAGGAGCCTCAGGGATCTCCCCGACGTTCACAGAAATCTGGCGAAGAAGCCGAGAAAACTAGCCTTGCCAAGCAGAGCAGGGATGATACTTTCGAAGGGCTGAGCGACCTCTTTGCCACCTCGCAGGAAATCTTTAAAGATGATCCTATCACTGCTGGGGTTTCTTCTTCAGTAGTTGAAGCAACTTCTGTCCTGCAGCAGACTCCGGCAACTCAGGAGTTGACCCTGACTATTACACCCACAACCACTCCTCAATTAAAGAGTGGTTCGTAGTTTGATGCGCGTAGTTTGCACGCCACACACACTTAGAATTTCTTCTCGGCACTTTTATGTTTCTCACTATTTGTACTTTGAAGACCTCTAAAACTTATCTTTTTTTTTATTTCAGATTCTCCGATGGGGCGCAGCAGCTCATACTACGATGATTTCCAGCGCTACGAGAGGCGTAGCCAATATGATTATAGGCGTTACCTCCCCTCTTATAGAGAATCTGATGAAGAAAGAGCCGCCCGAAAGGCTCAAGAGAAGAGGGCTCAAGAGGAGCGCTACGAAAGAAGACAGAGGGAAGAGCGCCACGATTCTTCACAGAGAGGTGACGATTCCCATAAAAGAAAAACCCATGATGACAGAGGAAAAGGTCATGTGGTTGAAGATTCGAGCAAGCGAGCCCGACATGGTGAGAAGCACACCACTACATCTCCTGAAAAGGTTACCGCCCCTGCCTCGCTTGATATTCCTTCCGGCTCTCCCGCTCTCGGGAAGTCAGACATCCAAACTATAATTAGCAGACCTAAATTCCAAGTTGGACCGGGTCCTGCCACTTTGCAAAGTCGATTTCCTCGGTGGTGTCTGAAGGGAGTAAGGTTTGACCTTGACTTGGTCCCCATTGACAAGTCTGCCATGTTACGAAACTTTGATGCCGTTAAGCTTGATATTGAGAGGATGTCGAACTGGCAGAAACTTGTTGACGAGCTTCAGAGGGTTAATCGTGCAAACATAGAGGCCATGCTCACCATGGAAAATGATAAAGCCGAATGGCAAAAGTTGCTCGAGCAACATGACACCGAGATGAGAAGCATTGCTTCTTACAATGAGGAGCTTGAAGCAAAAGTTGAAGAACTGAAACAAGAGCTTGCTGCTTCCTCTACTTCTTATTCTCAAAAAGAAGAAGTGCTCCTCAAAGAAGTGAGAGATGCCCATGCTGGCCAAAGGGATGCCGAAGACAGGCTCGAAGTGCAGAAAAGAATTAGCGAGGGATATGTCGCTGACATTGAAGAGCTTCGGAAGAAGAATAACTCCCAAGAGGCGGAGATCCAAATGCTTAAGCTTCAACTTTCTAAAGTTGAAATGGAGCGTGATGAGGCCGTTGCCGCCAAAATTGCAGCTGAAGAATCTCATGAGGCAACGAGGGCCAACATCAGCTCAACATTATTTGATTTCTATCTGCATAGCATCTTGGGGCGCGGTAGCCTTGCCTTTCTAGGCCCTAAGTATGAAATTACACTAGCTGAAGTTTGGGAGGCAGCACTCGATATGCTCGGTGGTAAAGGCGCTGGCTACGCTGAGTCAGCTCTTGAAGAGCATTATCTTGATGATGATGCT
Organism: Allium cepa; assembly: GCA_030765085.1. Lineage (NCBI taxonomy): Eukaryota > Viridiplantae > Streptophyta > Magnoliopsida > Asparagales > Amaryllidaceae > Allium > Allium cepa. The sequence continues at coordinate 36,458,826 of CM060929.1, forward strand.
CGCGCGGCTCTTGCCAAGGGGAGAGAACGGCTTGCAAGATTAAGGGCCGAAATAGCGGCAGGAGAATATTCCGGAAAAATCACCTCAACTACTCCTATTCAACCTTCTCCTTCAGCCGAAATTGACATCATCGGTTCTAGTTCTCATTCCCCATCTCCTACTAAAGTCACCACTGATATTACAAGCATACAAGGTGGAGATGAGGCCGGCGAGAGTGCCTAGGCACAGGCTTATGAAGTTGACATCAGGGAACCGACTTCAGCAGGTAACCCTACTGACAATCTTGCCCTAGTAGACTGCTCATCTGTTTCTTATGAACTTGATGGGCTTTTTGACTGCTTCTTGAATCTCAACGAACCTTTATCTCCGCTTTTTGCTGACTTAAACTTTTTTCCTTCTGCAGAGAAAACGTCGGGCATTGTTTAGGCTTCTCCTCCTCCAATTATTCCTTCTCCGCCTCCTAAGGTCACTCCTCCTTCTGCCTCGCAACCCGGGTCACAGGAAGAGCAAATAGAAGCCCTTCACGGCTTAGATGATCCCGTTGCTTCTCAAGATCCGAAAGGAGAAGAAACTGAAGGAAGCGAGAGGATGCCAGAACCCACTGGCTCCGACGCTGAACCGTTATCCAAACTTCTTTCTCCAGGGAGTGGGCCTTCCTCCAAGAAGAGAGGGAAGCAGGGAGTTTCTAAGAAGAAGAATAAGAAGGAATCTTTAACTGGCGGAGAAGAGACGGAAGAAAGTCCGATCGAGCCCCTTTCTCCTTCATCCCCTACCCTTACAAGCCGACCTAAAAAGTTGGTCATTCGGCCAGGTGCGGGCTCAAAAGGTGGGCGGAAGAAGAAATGATGGCTCTGGTTCTGTAGCTTTCATATCGCTTTTTTGCCTTTTTTTGCATGCAATGACCGGAAATTGTGCGGGTACCGGCCCCCTGCTTTCCTTTTGCTGGAACTTGTACCTGTATATAAAATAGTGTTGAATAAAATGATTCTTTTTCTTTGTATAAACTTTTGTCTATATCTGAGAATGCATTTACTATTTATTTTTGTACAAGTTTCTTTGTACGATATTGCAGTGAGCTTGTGGTATATATTGTTCGAGCGCAATTTTACCGATGTAGTTACGCCATGCTACCCCTTTACCATAAGCCCATTGTAATATTTTATTTTATGAGGAACTTGTGCTTTTATTTTTAAGAGAATAATTATTCCACATTTGGAGGAATATGATTTCATTAAAAAATAGAGCACAAATAAGTTTCTTCGCTTCAACTTTCGAAGATATCACTCTTTATTTTGTGCATATACACATTTTATTGAATGAAATCTTCTATGTGGTAAAGCGGGTATTTGTAAAGTACTTCAACTTCTTTTTGAGGAAGAGAATTTTCTAGAACAAGTAATTCACTCTTCCTTTGAAAGTTAAAGTGTGCTCTTAATGAGGATTTTTTTTTTTACTTGCCACAGTAAAGGGCTTCTTGATTTTTGTTTCTTTGAAAAGTTGCACCTCTGAGGAAAACTTTTTCACGTTTCAACACTTGGAAGTTTTACTTCAATCTTGGTGAAACGTGTGCCTCCGAAGAGGTCTTTTCTGCTTGATTGTGCCTCCGGGAGGAGGTCTTTTCATTTCTGCCTCTGGGAAGAGGTCTTTCTGTCTTATTGTGCCTCTGTGAAGAGGTCTTTCTGTTTCTGCCCCTTGGGAGAGGCTCTCTTTTTTTTTTAGCATTTCATCTCCGGTGAAGTGAAACTCCGAAGAGCGGTTATTACACTTCAACTCTTGGCGAAATGGGCCTCCGAAGAGGGCTTTTATTTTGTTTTACATTTCAACTCTGGTGAAGTGAAATTCCAAAGAGCGGTTGTAACACTTCAACTTCTGGTGAAATGGGCCTCCGAAGAGGGCTTTTATTTTGTTTTACATTTCAACTCTGGTGAAGTGAAATTCCGAAGAGCGGTTGTAACACTTCAACTCCTGGTGAAATGGGCCTCCGAAGAGGGCTTTTATTTTGTTTTACATTTCAACTCTGGTGAAGTGAAATTCCGAAGAGCGGTTGTAACACTTCAACTCCTGGTGAAATGGGCCTCCGAAGAGGGCTTTTATTTTGTTTTACATTTCAACTCCGGTGAAGTGAAATTCCGAAGAGCGGTTGTAACACTTCAACTCCTGGTGAAATGGGCCTCCGAAGATTGCTCGGAAGTTACTCTCTCATGGTTGGAGGGTCATGACTCCTCCAATCTTTTTTGATTGAGTAGAGAACTTTCTTTTTTGCGGCATATGCTTCGTTAGAGGTCTTTATCCTCCGAAGAGTTGTGCCTCCGAAGAGGACTTGTGCCTCCGAAGAGGGCTTTAGTTGTTCCTTGTCCACTTGCTTATGACTTTTCAGTGATCCTCTATTTCTTTAAGCTTGCACTCCCTTCTCTTACAAGTAATTTGTTTAATCCAAAGAAGTGTATTTCATTGCTAGGCCAGTTCACGAGAACGGACATAAGCTTCTTAATCGGATGTTTGTTTGTTCAAACTTCTCAATTTATTAGCTAAAGCCCGTTTTCGGCGAAATCATTGACCGTTCAATTGAAGCTCTTCTTATCTAGGATTTAAGCTCGGGAATTTTGTGACTTGGAATTTGTTTGTTGAATGATAACAAGAATCACTTGGTCTTGTAATGTGCAAGTTTTTTTTTTTGTTGCCTGCAAAAATTTAAATCGACATTTCAGTAATACATTTAATGTACTTTTCATATCGAAAATAAAGCAAACATGTAATAATAATAAGGAACACAAGATTTATAGTGGTTCGGCCAAGAATTTGGGCCTACATCCACTTTATAGTCTTTCATTATTCACTTGCATCGGTTTTACAGTCGCTTTCAATTACAGGAATCATACATTCATAATTCTTTTTACAATATTTCAACAAAGCTATCAAGTAAAGTATGGACGCAAGTGATTGCTGTTCCAAGCTCTTGGAATTTGATCTCCTTCGACAGTAGTGAGTTTGAATGTGCCATCAAGAAGCTTCTGACCTATGACATATGGTCCTTCCCAATTTGGCCCAAACACACCTGTCGCTGTCATAATTCTCTTTAGGACTAGATCTCCAATTTCAAAGCTACGTTGGCGAACTTTGGAATTGAAATGTCTGGCTATCCTTTGCTGATGAGATGCGATTCTGAGCTCAACCTCTTCTCTTTTTTCATCAAGGAGATCTAGTGCCTCAAGCTGTAGTTTTTCATTCTCCGCTTGATTGAAATGGATTCTTCTATGTGAAGGGACCTCTGTTTCTACCGGAATCATTGCCTCTGATCCGTATGCCAATGAAAACGGAGTATGCCCAGTCGCAGTTTTGTGGGTAGTTCTGTATGCCCATAGTGCTAGTGGTAGCTTATCGACCCAACCACCTTTCGCTCTTTCAAGCTGTTTCTTGATGGTTGACTTGATAATTTTATTTACTGCTTCCACCTGCCCGTTTGCCTGCGGATGAGCTACTGCTGAGAAGCTTTTTTTGATTTTGAATCGTTTGCAAAAATCTTGGAATTCTTCACTTTCGAACTGAGTACCATTGTCTGTAATTATTTTTTGAGGCACACCATATCTGCAAATGATACTTTTAGTCACAAAACTTATCATCTTTTTTGAGGTGATAGTAGCCAGTGGTTCAGCTTCTTCCCACTTAGTAAAATAATCTACAGCAATAATGGCGTATTTAATTCCAGATTTGGCAATTGGTAACGGTCCTACAAGGTCTATCCCCCATATTGCAAACGGCCATGGACTGACCATCTGTGTGAGTTCAGTGGAAGGAGCTCTAGGAATTGAATCTTTGGCATCTGTTACATTTTCGGGAATAGTCTGCTGCATCTCAATTAATTTCTGGCCAAAAATATCCGTATGGGAGAATCTTTTTCGCTAAAGTTTGACCACCTAAATGATCACCACATTCTCCCCCATGCACCTCAGCTAGGATTGTTTTGGACTCTTCCCTGGATACACATCGAAGTAACGGCATTGAGAATCCCAGTCTGTATAACTGGCCATCCTGGACTATATAGCGAGAGGCTTTCCTCGGTAGCTTCTTTCGTTCTTTTGAATTTTCCGGTAAAGAGCCATTGAGCAGATATTCTGTTATTGGAGTCATCCATGATTCTTGCTCTTGAGACACGCTCATGATCCAATCAATATCCATCTCATCAATGCTCGGAGCCGACAGGACCTCCACTGGAGTCAACCCCAGAAATTGAGCTTCGCCTGTGCTAGAGTACTTTGCGAGAGAATCTGCTTTCATGTTTTCATCTCGAGGAATATGACTTATCATGTAATGATCGAAATCACCCAGGAGTTCCCAAGCCTTTCACAAGTAGGCGGGCAGATTTCCCCCTTTCGCTTGGAATTCCTTCTTGACTTGGCATACAATAAGCTGAGAATCACTGAAGATCTGTAACGCTTGGATGTTTAGTTCTTTAGCAATCCTTAAGCCAGCGATAAGGGCTTCGTATTCTGCTTCATTGTTTGTTGAAGAAAATTCCAATCTTAGCGCATAGCATAATGATCGACCTTCAGGGGTCTCAAGTACAACTCCGGCTCCAGAACAATAGTCGTTTCTCGCGCCATCGGCATATAACTTCCATTGGATTGGGGAATCGTTGAACGTTTCGTTCTCACTGTTACCCTTATCTGTGAATTCTACGATGAAATCCGCTAAAGCTTGTCCGTTGATTGCTTTTCGGGGATGATAAGTGATGTCATATTGACTGAGTTCGATATTCCACTTTAGAAGACGACCCGAAGTCTCAGGGCGAAACAGGACTTGCTTTAAAGGTTGATCAGTGAGGACTCTGATAGGATGAGCTTGGAAATATTGCCTCAACTTCCTGGATGCAATCAGTAGGCAATAGGCGAGTTTTTCCAACTTAGAGTAATTCATCTCTGCCCTAGTGAGTCTTTTGCTGATATAGTAAACTGGATGTTGAATCCTCTTGTCTTCTCGTATCAGCGCTGCACTTAAAGCATGAGATGATACTGCCAAGTATATAAGAAGATCCTCGCCATCACCAGGCCTAGAAAGTATTGGAGGCGTTTCCATATGGCGAATCAATTCATCAAAGGCTTTTTGGCATTCGGGAGTCCAATCGAAGTTTTTCTTTCCTTTCTTTAGGGCATCAAAGAATGGGATGCATTTATCTGTGGCTTTGGAAATGAACCGACTCAAGGCGGCGACTTTTCCATTGAGACTTTGCAATTCCCTCTTCGTTCTAGGAGCTTTGACTTCCTTTAAGGCGGTAATTTGAGCTGGACTAGCCTCAATGCCCCTAGCGCTCACGATGAAACCTAAAAACTTTCCGGATTCCACACCAAATGAACATTTTAAAGGGTTGAGCTTCATTCCGTATTTTCGGAGGACTGTGAACATGTCTGCTAAGTGTTCTATGTAATCCACTGCTTTCTTAGACTTTACTAACATGTCATCGACGTAAACTTCCATAGTCTTGCCCAATTGCGGTTTGAACATAGCATTAACAAGCCTTTGGTATGTTGCCCCTGCATTCTTCAGCCCGAAGGGCATAACTCTGTAGCAGTAAAGACCAACGTCGGTGATAAAGCTCGTGTCCTCCTGATCTGGCTCATGCATCATGATCTGGTTATATCCAGAGTAGGCATCCATAAAAGATAACAATTAGTGTCCCGTTGTTCCGTCTACCAGTTGATCGATCCTGGGTAATGGGAAGCAGTCTTTGGGGCAGGCCTTGTTTAGATCTGAAAAATCGATGCACACTCTCCATTTTCCGTTGGCTTTCTTAACCAGCACTGGATTTGAAACCCAATTCGGATAGGTAGATTCTTTGATAAAGTTATTCTCCATGAGCCGATCAACCTCTTCTTTTAATGCTGCTGACCTTTCTGGACCTTGAGTTCTCCTTTTCTGCTTCACAGGTGTAAATTTTGGATCAATATTCAGAGCGTGTACTGCAACTTCTGGGGATATTCCGCACATATTGGCATGAGTCCAAGTAAAAACATCCAAATTTGCCTTTAAAAAAGGTATTAGGATATTCTGAATTGACACATTAAGTTGTGAACCCACATTCAACACCTTGTTTGGGTCCTTTGGGTCAACAGGTACTGGTATTGTCGTTTCCACTGGTACCACTCTATTCTCCCCTGCACTGGCTTTCCTACGATCCATCTCTTTCCGTGCTCCGCTGTGCTCGCCAGTGCAGGGTCCGCCCTGTAATTGCTACAAGGCTGGTTCTTTGATGCGGACTGGGGTTGCCGCATCCTTTCCCATCTCTCTTTTCCTTGTTTCTCGTAGCTCTGTTAGATAACACTCCCGCCCATCATTTTGGTCCCCTTTTATAACTCCCACTCCATTATCTGTGGGAAATTTAATGGTGAGGCACCAATGGGCCAGAACAGCTTTGAATGCTGCGAGAGTTAGACGGCCAAGGAAAGCATTATAAGCAGAAAACTCGTCAACAATCACAAAAGTTTGCTTGCGGACCACTTTTCTTTCTCCCTCTCCAAGTTCTACAAGCAAATCGACGGTTCCTATCGGCTGTTTTGGCTTCCCAGTGAAGCCAGCGATTTTCTGCGATGATGCTTGCACATCAGCCATAGGGATCTTCATTTGGTCGAATGTTTTCTTGAAGAGGATATTGCAGGATGCGCCACAATCAATGAGAACTCTTCTGACAATAGCTGGCCCGATACCAGCTGAGATGACTAAGGGATCCAAGGTAGGAGCTTCAATACCTGTGGAATCCCTGGCTCTGAACACAATATCATCATTGAAAGTTTTTTGTTGTTTCAGGGGCATAGCACCTTCCAAAACAAATACATCTTCCTCGTTCGGTACATACTTCAAAGCTCGGGTATACCTTTCCATCTCACCCCAGCTCCTGCCTGCTGGGTGAGGTCCTCCCGTAATGACATTGATAACAGGCCTTCCGGATTCATGCCCTGCAGTCTTCTCACTTGTCCTGGGTTGATGAGCAGGAGCTCGTTGCCCCTGACTAGTCGAAGCGGGATTGTTGCTATTCGTTTCCACAAATTGCTGCAGCGTGTTTTCCCTTATCAATTCTTCAATCAAAATTTTCAATTGGCGGCATTCATCGGTATCATGACCGGGTTGATTATGGAAGCGGCAAAACTTTCCGCTTTGTACAGCTTTTTTCCCGGTTTTCAGAACGGGAGGTTTAGGATAATCAACAGAATCTTTAGTGGCAAGGTAAATACGCTCTGGCGTATCCGATAAAGGAGTATATTCAGATGGCTTGAAGGAACGAGGGTTCTTCAGATTTTTCTGTTTCTTCCCATCGTTATTTTCCCTTTTCTGTCCTACAGATTCACTCTTGCGTGGAGCAACAACGTTATTTTCATCTTTTTCCAATGCTGCCTTTACCGGTACAGGACGGCTTTCCAGGCGTATGAACTCATCTGCTTTCTTGTAGAATTTTTCAAGGGAATTTGGTTCCTTCATGTTAAGCCATTTTCCAAATTCGCTCGACTTATCGATGGCCCTCATCAGATAGGTCAAGATCATCCGTGGTTCTGCATTGTCTACCTCGGCCAGCGCTATATTAAAGCGATTCAAGAAAGATCTGATAGTTTCACCTGGATTCTGCTCTAAACTTGACAACGACATAATATCTTTGGCTTTTGAAGCGTATAGTCTGAACTGCTCCTTGAATTTCCGGGTTAAGTCAGAAAACTGATCTATAGACCGGATTAGCAACTTGGTGAACCAAAGCAGAGCTACACCTTCCAGATATACAGGAAAATATCGGCACTTTATTTCATCAGAAGCTCTGGCACCTGTCATGTGCCAATCATACTTATACAAGAATTCGTTCGGATCACTTGTTCCTTTGTAAGCTGGGATAGTTGGAGGGACGACCTTCCTTGGGAACTCAGCCTTTAAGATTCTTTCGGTAAACGGGGTTTTACTTGGAGCGAAACCCCATTCCTTCTCATCTTCATTCCTTTGCATGCTTTCCTTCATGATTTGTCGAACCATTTCAGAAAGATATCCCTCATCATTTCGAGCTTTAGATCCACCAATTTAAGGAAATGTCCGCTCAAAGGGGCTAGCAGGCCTCTCAGGAATGTTTCTTTCTTCATCCTCATGAATGTTGCCAGCAAAGTTCCTTTCATTACCCGTTGGTTGATGGTTTACCCCAAGCAAGTCATTCAACTTATTCAAAATTAGGGCATTTTGGACGTTCTGAGCTTCCAATTGTGCACTTTGGGCATTTATCTGCTGGTTCAGCCCTAAGATTACAGCATCCAACTCCGCTTTTGTAACCCCAACAGGTGGAGTGGCTTGATTAGGTACTGGGGAAGCGAAGGTTCCCTCTTGAACATTTCCAGATCTAACAGATCTACTCTTTCTCCCCGGAGCCATGATTTCAGATAAACTTCTAGTCTTCAGAGAGGTTGCTTCAACAAACTTCCGTGGAGCAATGATGACGATTTGCCTGAGTTCAATTCTCAGTGAAAGCACCAAAAATGTTAACGCTAAAATTTGAACGCTAACACCCCAGTGTATAAAGTGTAGTTGTGAAAGCACCAGCCGATGATTCGGGAACAGAGTATAAGAAGAAAGTCACAGAAAAAGCAGTGAATAACAACGATTTTATAGTGGTTCGGCTCAAGGGGAGCCTACGTCCACTTTAATTCTCTTTATTGCTAAACCGATTACAACTTTACAACAATCTTCAATTACAATTGCGACGAGACAAACAACTAGAACTTTGGTAGAAAAGAATTCTTCGAATCCATGTAGATTGCGTTAGATTTTCCCTTGAAGTTAGTTGAGATGCCTTTCGAACTTGAAGTGTCGGGTGAGTTGAGAATTCGGTTGAGTATTGGCGCTTGAAATGATCGGCCAAAAGTCCCTTGAAAGTTGGAGGTGGTCACGTATTTATAGGAGTTCTTGGTGTCACATTGCAAGTAGTAGCCGAGGCAGGTTAGATCGTGAGTCGGCTCCGGGTCAAACTAGGTCGTGGGTCGGCACCGATCTCTTATGCCCGGTCTACAGCTTAAGCCAAAGACCAATGTTTTTCCAGCCTCGTTTCTTAAGTCTTAGGCCGTTGCCGAGTTAATGTGCTCTGCGTTAGGTTTTAACACCGTATCTCCTTTGTATCCTTAGGTCGCGGCCGACCTAGCATAATCATAAGTCGGCGACCAACTTGGGTAGTTAGATCGGTACACGCGTTGGGTCGATGGACTTATGTAAGCCCTAGGTCGGAATCTCCTTGAACCTTAAGTCGGTGTCATTTCAAGATGTTAGGTCGGAACTCTCTTTGAGGCATTAGGTCGGCATGCTTCTCAATTCCCTTAGGTTGGTATTCCTCTTAAGCCTTATGTAGTTAGGTCGGTCTTCCATGCTAAGATACTAGGTCGGCATCCCTCTGTGCCTTAGGTCGGCAGAACGCTGGGTCGCTACTGTTTGATATGCTAGATCGGTGGGTCTTTTAGGTCGGTTATTCTTGGATTGGTAACACTTGACCGAGGTGGAGTTAACAGTCATCATTAACCATAAATTAACTAGCAATTAATTTACCTTAATTAATTACCTTAATAAATCAGAAATTAATCCACCTTTGATTATTAATTTATTAATTAGCCATTAATTAAATTCTTTAATTAATTAACCTTTAATTAATTAATTATTCTCAAATTAATTACCTTAATTAACTAATCACCTAAACTAATTATTCTTTAGTTAATTATTATTTTTTTACTTGATTAATCAACCCTTAGTCATTTATTTAATTATCATCAACTACTTTCATCAAGTAATTATCTTTAGATAATTAATTCCCCTTTAATCACTTAAATTAATTAATTCACTTTTATTTACTTAAGGCTTTAATTATTAATTAATTCCTTAATTTATCTTTAATTTAAAAAAATTAATCTTTAAGTAATCAACCCTTTAATTATTTTCATTAAGTAATTAATTACATTAATCTATTTGATTAACCTGAAATTAATCACGATGATTAATTTTCTTTAATTTCTTTCATCAATTTCTATTTGAAAATACTTAAGAAAATAAATATTAAAAACTCAAAAACAATTTTAAACATGTTTTTAATTTAAAATCAAATCTTTGAAAAAACTTGACTTAAACTTGTTTATAATTTAAATTCAAAAACTTGGTTTATTTTACATTTAAACTTTTTTATTTTTATATACCTTAAAGTTTAATTTTTTTAAAACTTACTTTACCTTTAAAAATTCAATACTTTTTTTTTGAAAACCTTAAAGAAACCCGAGCCCATCACCATTTCACTCGAGCCATACTTCGAGTTCCCCCCTCTCTCACTTGCTTCAAGCAAATTTACAATTTCCCCGAGTCGCCCACCTGAGTTCCCCTTCGTCATCGTCTTCCTCTAAATACTGCTTCAAACCCAAGTGCATCAATATGAACCATGCACGTGCATCGATCATCTACGATGCTCCGACCTCAAAGACCATCGTCGTCACAACAACGATGACCCATCCATTTAACTTCGACCACCCAGAATTTGCTTGGAACCCAAAATCAAATTCGAAACTACTCAAGCAGTTCCTGGAACCATGATCTTGCCTGGAAATCATTCGAACTCCCAACGCTGACCATCAGAGATCGCTGCCGACTCACCCAAATATTCGCCAAAGACCACTGCTTGCTTTGCCCCAGGTGCGATCGACATCTCGAGCCCAATGCCAACGAACACTTTCCCAAAACTTCATCGACTCAACCGGGTTATTAAACCCTATTTCGATCCCCTCAATCCACCACAACAATTAAAAAAATCGATTATTTTTTTGATGATCCACAACGCCTTATCTTCCTCCAGTCCAAAATTCGAACAACTCCACCTTGCCGTTTGTTGACAGTTCATGAAAATGCCTTTTCTGATCATCTCGAGATATTTCAACATTCATAATGTTAAAAATTATGATTTTCGCGTCTAAATTCATATTTTTGCAACATTAATCAATTTGTATAATCAAAACACACAGATTTAAACATCGAATTTTCCATTCATTTTGATTTTATACTGGCATTTATCATTTTATAAGCAAATACTTAATGAACACATGTGAATTTATTTAAAATGTGATGTGGTATTTATGTAAACATTTTTCATCTAGCAAGCAAAGTTTGAAATGATTTGGTTTGGAGTGATTTGAATTTTCTGACAGGTTTAAAACCTGGAATGAATATACAGAGGCAAGGTTTGCCTATTTTCAGGTATGCATCACACATATGTAAGCAGATTTATATTTCAACATATCAAATATCAGGGAAAACAAATCAATTCAAGCATGCATCAAGACACATAGCTGGTTCAAGACTAGTTTGTTCACCAATTTTATGAAAGAACAGAGGCTAGACACTAGTTTTCATGGAACCTGTTGCTTTTAAACTTGCATGCTTTAAGGTAGAAAACTTGAACAGATTTTGATCTTGCTTCTAGGTTTCAGATTTTCTTTTAAACAGGAAACTTGATCTTTAACTTGCTCTAAAACTAATCTTTGTTTTGAACTTGGATCTGGCTTTTGTTTTCAGGTTTGAAATTTTGTTGGATGCATTTGAATTAGAACTGCTTCTTGTTGTATCAGGTTCTTTTCTTTTACTTTTTTTCTATTTTTTTTTCTTCAGATTTTATTTTTGAGATGAAATAAGTCGGTTTTCAGGTTTTGGTTTCTCAAATTTGTTTTGCAGTTTTGAAAAAAAACATGAGAAATCTGATTTTAACTCTTTCTTATGCATGTTTATAAAATTTAATTAAAAGAAAAATTTACTCTTTGCCACTTATATGATTACAACTAACACTTGTAATTTTAAATAGACACTTGTTATTTCATATTGCTTGAATTTTACAAATGTCAAAATAGAGAAAATTGTGTTTAAATCCTTGCCTTGATTTAATTTATTTTTTTATATTTTAAACTCTTTTCATTTTAATATTTTTTGAATCAATTTATCTCTTATGTTTTATAACTTAACATATGTATTACATTTTTAAATTTATAAATATACAACTATATTTATTCATCCTTCAAACGAAAACGTATTTCAAATCCAAGCCTAAGCTGCTATACTTATTTAAATGTTTACCTTATTAATTTCCAAAACATACGTATATATTTTAAAACTTTTATTTAACCTTGTTTAATATCATCTTGGAAGTTATCCTTTAAATAGTATTTAAAAATTTACCACATTAATTCAAAGTAAAATCTTCACATCAAAATACATACTTTCTAAAATTAGAAAACAAAATTTTATTTAGTTTCCTTACATTCTATTTTGTACTAATACAACTTAAAACAAATGATCTGAAAAAATTATTCATTACAAATAAATAATTATATATCCATATATATTAGTCCTTTAGAAATATAAAATCAATAAATCCAATTTTATTTCTATTTATAAATTCTTATTCTTAAATTCCAAATCAAATTCTATTTATAATCCAAAAATTTATTTCTTCTAGATTTTTTTAATTAATTCATAATTAAATTAACAAATTAATTTCAAAAATTGAATTAATTATCAAATTATCTTAACTAAAATTTCATGGATGTTACAGATTTCCCCCCTTAGAAAATTTTGTTCTCGAAATTTGAAAGTAGGGAGACAACAAAGGATGGATACACAAAGACAGAGAGACAGCTTCCAAATCAAACTGGTATTTATTCTGCATTTGGCTTACCAATCATAATATCAATAATTGATACAAGAACGAATCAAGATACTCGGGTCACCAGAACTACGAATATACAGGGGTATGATTAGTTCAAAGCATAGCTAACCACTCATAGAATATACCTGGACCCAATAGAATAAACAGATATATGGATGCAATCCAAAAAATTTAGTTTAAACAACCAAAATATACCTATCAACCATAGCAAACAAAGCAAACAATTCATCCAACCAAATAATTCTGACCCATTTGGAGTTTATGTCCCATGCAAAAACAAAGCTTCTTCCTGGAGCTGCCAGGAATCATCAAAGAATTGAAAAGACGAATCAAAGGCGATTGATGGAGAAAGTTGTTTCCGCTATTGCAAGGTACTAACTATTTATAGTGGTACTCCCATATCCCCTATCTCGTACTCTTCTTGCACTCACACTTACTATCAGTGGATAGTAAGAGAATTTACTGAGGCATTCGAACGGATATCTTAGGGATATACTCATTCTAGGGTATACTACACCCTATCTCTAATGAGTTACCTGATGTGTTATACTCCAGAGCTAAAGTTTCAACCTTCAACTCTGATACCATAATGTCTGTTAACGTGAAAATCGAACGCTAACACCCCAGTGTGATAAAGTGAGTGTGAAAGCACCACCCGTTTGCACGGGAATCATATTTAAGCAGGAGAAATTACAAAGAAACAGTAAGAACACAACGTTTATAGTGGTTCGGCTCCCAATTGAGCCTACGTCCACTTTAATTCTTTTTTACTGCTGGATCAAATACAATTCTATAACAATCTTCAATTACATCACTTGGAAAGACAAGTAGCTAAAACTTCGATACGAGAAAATCCCTTGAATCCATGTCCAATAAGTTGAATCTCGAGTTGAAGTTGATTGAAGCGTCCTAAGTGTTGCAATTGTTGATGAAGTAGCTCGGCAGAATGTAGTTGCTTCCCAGAAGAATCATTCCAAAAAAAAAGTCCCCTAAGTGTTGGAGTTCGAGGGGTGTTTATAGGAATTTTCGGTGTCAAGTTGCAAGTAGTGGCCGACCTAAAATAGGTCGTAGGTCGTCACCGACTCAGGATAGATCATAGGTCGCCCTCTCTTTCTCATGCATGGCTTACGGCTTAAACGGGAAGTGTATGCTCTTCGGGATTCAAATCACAAGTCCCAAGTCGCCGCCGAGTTAACATGCTGCGTGCTAAGTAGCTGCACCGGATTCTCCTTCGTTGCCTGGGTCGGGAACGACCTAACATAGGCCATAAGTCGGTCATGACTCAAGTGTAGACCGTGAACCTGTTCCGAGCAGTTAGGTCATCAACCTTCTTAGGTATTTAGATCGGTATCCTCCTTAGGTAGGTATCACTCTTAAACCTTAGGTCGGCATCCCTCTTAAGTCTGCTGAGTCGGCATCCCTGTTAAGTCTTAAGTCGGTAACTGTTAAGCCTTAAGTCGGTAATTGCTTTAGGTCGCTGAGTCATGGCTGAGGTGGAGTTAAAATTTGCCCCTCGAAGTATACGCCTAATGGTTAGGTCGTGTGCTTCGATATCCTTTAACCCGTCCCCCTTTAGGTCGGTAGGTCGTACGCGACCTAACAGTTAGATCGTATGTGCCGCTTCAGGTCCCTCCACTGCAAGGTATAAGTCACACATCTTCTTCTTCCTTTTCATTACTTACTTTCTTGCTTGATTCTGCCATTAAAAATTTTCCCGAGCTCCAAAAGGCGATTTCATTCCAATCAATCACCGATAATCTTTGCTACTCATTGCTTAAGTGAACCTTCTCTTTTCTTGATCCCTTATTGTCATTGATTCACGAATTCCATTCAAACCTAACCCACCTCCTTACGCACTGCTTCATTGCGAATCTCATTACACCTGTAGTTTATGAACCCGAGTTAGCTTGGTTTTGGCTTTAAATGATTGATGAGATGATGTCGATGGGTTACTGCTCCTGGCTCACTGATTTCTGATTTGCGTTAGGGTGGCAAAGCATTGATTTTGTGATGATTTCAGACTGTTTTATTGGATGATCCAATATCATGAATGAAATGAAGGTTGTCATTGATGGAGCGACTATTGGGTTAACAGGTTGAGTGGAGTGAGATATTGGTTTGGACGCGACCCAGTGATTTTGGGTGACCTAACTTTTGGCCGATCTAATTTGATGCGACCTAAACCTTAAGTCGTGGCCAAACTAGCACTCGGGGAAATTTGCCGACTTAATCCTTAAATCGTGGTCGAACTAGCACTTGGGGAATCTTGCACCACTTTTTGAACCGGAGCCTTTCTCCTTACTAATCCTCATGACTTAAAGAACCACCGATTTAAGGAATTAGAAACTTAATCTTAACTCGCAAGAGATTCCTTGGGTTGCAGCCGAGTTAACACTTGGATGCCCAACTCGAATTCTCACTTAAAAGCATAATTCCAATTTGAATACTTAACTTGATCTGCTGGACTGAATTGCTTAAATCCTGGATTGTTTTAACTTTGTTGCCTTATTTCACAGACCACATTAACTTATAGGCTAACAAGCTGCTGAAAACAACAATCATAGAAAACCAAGGCGAATATACTGCCATTGACTGCCCACATCAAATGACAGATTAGTCGACATAGAGTAGTCAACTTAAATACATTGTATGAAATGCTGTGAACCAATCAACTAAAGCGAAATATTAATGCAAAGCATCGCTAACTTGAACTGATTTGTTTGCATCAACATTACACTTGCATATTACAACAACGAACCCTGGACTTTATAACTGAAAAATACTTGCTAGTTTTTATTCTATTCATATTTTCTTATTGCTTGATTGATTTTACACAACACTTCACACATTTTAGGAAACGTGCACCTTCATGTTTGAATATCCAGTTTTTTGTGTAGAATGACTTCCCTCCAAGAAGAAGAAGTGGTAGCTCAAGCGGGAGAGACCTTTCAGACAGCTGTTCCCATAGAGAATCCTCCAGAGAGAACTTCGACTATCCTAACTCCGAGAGCGTTTATTCAGCTACGTACTCAATTTGGTTTTGCTGAAAATGATGCTCTACTCCCCGGGCCAAATGATACTACCGACAGTCCTCCCCTTGGTTTTGTCACAGTCAATCGTCAAATGTGCCTAAGCGGGGCGATTCCTCCTTTTAACGACTTCCTTCGAACCCTTCTCCTTCGGTTGACCATCTCTGCGTTCCAACTTCATCCTAATGGGTACGCCATCTTGATGGGGTTGTGTGTTTTGTTTAGGAGAACTCTTGATCGCTTGCCAAGTTTTGAAGAAATTCGCTACTTATGCTCGTTTGCAAAGAGTAAAGACCATCCTTCCCTTATTATTGTGAGAAGTGCTAGAAACCGCAAGCTTATTTCTGATCTTACCAAAAGTGTTCATGGATTTTTGAACCAGTTTTTCTTTGCTCGCTGCCCCCCAGGGTTTTATGCCATCTGGAGAGTAGGAAGTAAGATTACCTGTTTCTATTTTCTCCATTTTCCAAACTTTTTCATGATCCGAATTACCAATTGCTAATTTCATTCTTTGCTCTTCAGCACTTCCTCTCACCTCTAGAGATCCAAGCCACAAGCAAGTTTTTGAAAGATTAAGTGCTGTGACTGCTAGAGAGAGAAGTATAAAGTTTTTGTTGAGGGATGAATTTTTGCATCAGTATGGACTTTTACACGCTTCTCGCTCTACACACCCCCATGAGGTTCTAGACTCCCCACCCAAAGCATTAGATGCCCCAGTTTCCACTAACGAACCCATACCAAAAGAACCTGCCTCCGAGGCTTCTCTGGTGAAGTGCTCTACTACTATCGATTTTGCGGGGCCATCCAGCAAATTGGCACTTGCCCCAGTTATTGAAGAGGAAGAATCTCTTCGTTTCTCTGAAGATGCGGCTGGTCTGGAAGCCGAAAAAGATGCTCCCGTCGAACTTGGCGGTGATGATACTTTCGAGGGGCAAAGTGACCTGATGATAACTTCACAAGAACTCTTTAAATATGATGTCCCTAAAGCTTTTTCTCCTGTTGTCGAGGCGACATCAACTTTTCAACAAATTTTGACGCCTACCACTCAAGTCACTACCACCGCTGCGTCGAAGAGCGATTTGTAGCGTGATGCGTGTAGTTTGCACACCACACACACATAGGACTTTTTGGCACTTTTATGCACCTAATTCTTTGTACTTTGAAGATTCTAAAGTCATGCTTCTTTTCTCTGAAGACTTTTAAGACTTGTCTTTTTTTTAAAAAAAAATTTCAGATTCTCCGATGGGACGCAGCGGCTCTTACTATGATGACTTTCAGCGCTACGGGAGGCGTAGTCAATATGACTATTGGCGCTACCTTCCCGTTCACAGAGAAACCGACGAAGAGAGAGCCGCTCGAAAGGCTCAGGAGAGGAGGGCCCAAGAAGAGCGTTATGAGACAAAAGAAAGGGAGGAGCACCATGATTCTTCCCAGAGAGGTGACGACTCTCACAAAAGAAAGTCGCATGATGATCGGGGAAAAAGCCATATAGTTGAGGACCCAAGAAAGCGTGCCCGACACGGTGAGAAGCATGCATCTACAACTCCTGAAAAGGCCACTGCCCCCATCTCACTCGACATTCGTTTTGGCTCTCCTGCTCTCGGGAAGACAGACATTCAGGCAATAGTTAACAGGCCTAAATTTCAAATTGGACCAGGCCCAGCCACTCTGCAAAGCCGGTTTCCACAATGGTGCTTGAAGGGGGTTCGCTTCGATCTCGACTTAGTTCCAATTGACAAGCCTGCCATGCTGCGAAATCTCGATGCCGTCAGACTTGATATTGAAAGAATGTCGGGCTGGCAAAAGCTTGTTGACGAGCTTCAAAGGGTAAACCATGCGAATCTCGAGGCCATGCTTACTATGGAAAATGACAAAGCTGAATGGCAGAAGGTTCTTGAGCAGCATGACACCGAGATGAGGAGCATCACTACCTATAATGAAGAGCTTGAAGCGAAAGTCAAGAAGCTCAAAGAAGAGCTTGCCACTTCTTCTACTTCCTACACTCCAGAAGAAGAAGTGCTTCAGAAACAAGTGAGAGATGCTCATGCCGGCCAAAGAGACGCAAAAGACAGGCTCGATGTGCAAAAAAGAATCAATGAGGGCTATATTGCTGATATTGCAGAGCTTCGGAAGAAAACCAGCTCCCAAGAGGCGGAGATTCAAATGCTAAAGCTTCAACTCTCCAAAGCTGAAAGAGAGCGTGATGAGGCCGTTGCCGGTAAAATTGCAGTTGAAGAATCTCATGAGGCAACGAAGACCAGCATCAGCTCAACATTATTTGACTTCTACCTGCATAGCGTCTTGGGGCGCGGTAGTCTCGCCTTTCTAGGTCCCAAATATGAAATTACTCTGGCTGAGGTGTGGGAGGCCGCACTTGATATGCTTGGTGCTAAAGGTGCTGGCTACGTCGAATCAGCTCTTGAGGAGCATTACTTTGATGACGAAGCTCGCGCCGCTTTCGTCAGGGGAAAAGAACAACTTGCGAAATTAAGAGCCAAAATGAAAGAAGGGGAATGTTTAGGAAAAACTACTTCAACTGATCCAGTTCAGCCTTCACCTTCGGCCGAAATCGACATTTTCGGCTCTAGTTCTCATTCTCCACCCCCTACTAAAGCTATTACAGAAGGTGCAACTGTCCATAGCGGAGACGAAAGCCAAGAGAGCGGTGAAGTGCTGGGTTTTGAGATTGACGTAGCAAAGTCTACTTTGCCAGGTAATCCTAATGTCGGTCTTGCTCAAATAGATTGCTCATTCGCTTCTTATGAGTTTGATGAGCTTCTTGACTATTTCTTAAATCTCAATGAGCCGCTATCTCCTTTCTTCACGGGAGATACTAATATTTTTGGCTTTTCTTCTTCCATAGCAAAAAGGCCAAGTGCCACACAGACTTCTTCTCCTCCAGCCGTCCCTCCTCCGTTCCCTCAAATCACTCCTATTTCCCAGCCGGGATCACAGGAAGAATTGATAGGAGCCCTTCAAGGCTTGGATGATGTAACGGCGCGGAATTTTCGATCCCGAAATTCCAGATAGTTAGAGAAAAGAAGAAAGAGATAGAAGAAGAACAGAAAAGGAACACACAAACTCACATTCGTAGCGGATAAATATAATATCAATAATAATAACTGTTATACAAAAGAAAACTGTATCTGTCAATTTATATTAATATACGTCAGAGTTACACAAATACATAAACAATGGACAAAAACAATCATGTCCAGATACTACAATATCACAGCGAAAACTCTTGTTACGTTCCTGCCATCCAGCTCGCCTCCTGAGCACCAGATTGTCCTTACCTGAAAATCTGTAATACTCGGTCTGACCCGAGCATTACATCAAAGTAACACCCGCGGGTCAGGCTGGAAACCAGCGCGAGTAAACCCATATAATTTGAAATACTAAGCTCAAATTTAAAAGGAAATCCGGGCAACTCATACTTCACTATGAGTTTATTACTTGTTATGCTCATCACTTATTCCTCAAATCAAATTGTAAGTATTCTTACTAAGTTCTAAGGTCTAATTTATTCTATCCAATCTATTGGTTTCATATATCACATTTATAAAGAATTACCGTATTCCAACTCGAAGTGGTTTTGGGTATTTACTAATACCCGACTCCGATCTCTTCGAATTCAATACCATCTATCTCAAATTATTCAAGTGTAACTCAATTCAAACTTCAAATACAGGGTGTCTACTATATGCATTAATTCATCATAAATGAATATCCACATTTTCTCAGTTTAAATCCAATCTTATCACATCACATAGCATCTCAAAATACATACCCAAGATATCAATCAATCTAAGGCATACAATATTACTCAATCATTTCTAATCAAAATAAATTAGTCTTACCACTTCTAATTAATTCAAACAAATTAAATTAATTACATCAATCTCCATTAATTAATTACAAACAAATTAATTGATCATCCTTTAATTAACCATCCTTGATTAATTACTTTCAATTACATAAAGTATAATTATCCTTTAAATTATACACACAAATTAATTATTCTCAACCATTTACGATAGTTACCCATTAATTACTTTCATTAGTTACATTATTATTTCAATTAATTACCTTGAAAAGTAATTATAAATTAACCTTAACCCTTTAATTAATTTTATTAGTTAATTCTTAAACTAAGTGATTAATCCTTAATCACTTCCATTTAATTACTTCTTTGATTAATTATCCTGATCAATCAATCCCTAGTTAATAAATTAATTACCCTCAAATTAATCTCTTTAATTAATCATCCATGTTAAATAATTATCATTTGATTAATAACTTGATTATATTTTAGTTAATTCAAAAATTTAGACTAAACATATCACATAGCTTCTTAAACCAAATGTTAAGTAAAACATATATTCATATAAAAGAATTTGATTTAAGAAAACAGTCTTAAAACTTAAATTTCAATTCTTAAAACAGATTATTTACTGTTTGAAGTTTAAACCCCACTTCAACAATCCAGACTAACTCTTGCCTAATAATATTTTTGTGAAAACTTGTTGACGTTCCCTTCTATCTATTTCCAACTTTTATTACTTCTTCCCCTTATTTACTTTACTAGGCCCAACTTTCTTCTTCAGCCCAGTACTTCTTCTCTTCTTCATTTTTGAAGAATCTGCTACCAAGTAAAAACACACAAACCTTTACTCGAGTAAGATGAATCACGACTTCGAACACAAACCAGATCTCAACACGAGGCACGCGCAACACATATCCTCGAGTCGAACACGCATCATTCACGAGATTTACCCGAGCAACACTGCATCTTCCCAATCCACGACCAACTCAGATACACAACGTGCACGGTGCAGTTGCACGGCGTCCCACGTCGCTTTGGCCAGCTACGATGGCTCCTACACATCGCCTACGTCTCCCACATCCCCTCTGGCCACCCAGATCCGAAGATGAAATCATAAAACGAAATCGAAGGATCCTGATTTTCACTGGAACCCAGCTGTCGACGACAAACACCTCTCGCCACCAAATACGATCACCGGAAAACTTGTTATTCCACCTAGAGGCGCTCCATGACCTGACAATCCCTTTCCCCCTCATGCGAATCACTCCGGCTATCCATCGACGCTGAACGACTGTAACGACCCGTTAAATTAATAATATTTAATGCATTAGATTAATATAATTTCTAATTTGTTTAGGAATAAATGTAGAAATTTGGTATAGTAGTTGTAACTTGGTGTAACAATAAAACTTTATGACAATAGATTTGATTAATATAGATGGTCACATTTTGTTGAAAGTTAGTGATAAGAAACAAATAAATGTTGAAATTGTGAATGTTAGTATAAATATTAACTTGAATGGTGTTCATTAATACAAAGATGTAATTAGTGTAGATAGTGATAATTTATGCCTGTAGTGAAAGGAAAAGAAAACTAATAGAAACATAAAATTTATTTTATGTAAACAAAAGTATAGTTTTGAACAAATTTATGAAGAGTGATAAGGACAGTGTTTGTAATCAAGTTTGGTTATTAATATTTGAAAGATAGAGATGTGTAAATACGTTAATGAATTTATAATGGGAAGGAATGGTAGAATGAAATGAATATATATAATAATAAGCAATTGATTCAATTAAGGGAATTAAATTTTAATAAATGGTCATTTAATAAATTCAACGTTTGTGAGAAATCATAATAGTTGTGTAAAATATGTACAAACTACGATTTGGAATTTATTGGATTTATAACGGTTTTGTTATTAAGTGTATGAGTTTAAAAGTTATTCCATTTTGTAAAGTAATAGAAGAATGCATGTAAATATAAACAGGGCTTAATAGAATTTGATACTTGATAAATTGAATAAATTGCCCATTTATGTAGATATGTATAGTGGACTATAAATGGCGTAAGCAAATTAAATGGGATGATTATTGAGATTGGTACTATGAAAATAAATAGTAATATTTATTTGCAAGTAATAAAAGCCTATTTAGGTGACTAGAATTTAGATTTAACAACTATTGTATGTTACGTATTCTTGTTTCTTGTTATTTTAAATTTTGGGAATTTATTCAAATTTATCCGCCAATTTACCGCAGTTAAAGTGAAATAATTGGTGATTGAGAAACGTTAAATACAGATAAGATGAAAACCAAAGAAAATCCCATTTGTAATAAATTATGTAGAATAAAGTAAAGAAATCAGTAAGTGGAAATGTGAAAATGTGAATGCAATGAGATCATAAGTGATAATAACTTTGTTAGGTAAGTGATAACGGAAATTTGTGTATAACCAAATAAAAATCCAAATTTGTTTGCAATCAATTGAATTTATTGCAATTTAATGGATTTAATATTAAATAGTTTATGTAATTATTATTTGGAAGAAATTGGAGTTATTTGTAAAAAGGTATGAACCAAATGTTAATTTTTCTTATGAAATTGACAATTGATATGAATGAAAAGAAGATAATTTGGGACAGTAAAATTTGGAATTTATGCATAATAAAACGGATTCTAACGTTAATTATTACGTTATTGAATTTAAAATGGAATTTGTAAACAATTGAGTGAATTTAATAGATTTATCAAACTTATAATATTGAATTCATTAAGATTGGAATTGATAATAGTTAAGAAAAGGAGGGAATAATAATTTGAAACCATAGCAATAGATATTAATGTAAGGTTGCCTTAAATAAATTAAGGCGGATAAATGAGAATAAAGTTAATTAATAATTTGAAATTTAATATATGGTAAAAGTTTATTTGCAATCATGAGTTGGAATTGAAAATCAAATCTATTTACCTAATTGGATTTTTGTTGAGAGTATAAGAATATAAGCTTTAATAATTGAGTTTTAGAATATAATTTATAATTCCCAATTAATAAGAAAGTGCAGATATTAACACTGCAAATTTATATACTGATAGATTTTAATTCACATCCAAGTTTGGTAAATCATGTGGAACTGATTGAATTTTTATAAGTAATGAAATTTGGCCAATATTAGAGGTTGAAAAATAAAATTGGATTTTTATGATTTATTTAATTGATTTAATAAATATTAAAAATAGCCATTTTTGTCACGGACTCGGATTTCGACGAAACCAGTTTCATCGGATCCGTATCGGTGAATTATTATAGAGTTTCAAGTTTCGTATCGATCGGACTTGTCGTTTGATCGTACGGACGCGAAACGCCTTGAAATCAATTTTATTAAAAATCAATTTGAAATCAATTTGGAAATCTTATTTTCAGCATAACTTCTTCATACGATCAAATTTGGACGTGAAACTTTTTCCATCGCGTTCAGAATATTTTAAAATACCTATTTGGATATATAGATTTAATAAATTCGACTCCGGAGGCATAGCGGGCTTTTTGGACCATAGTTGGTCACGCACGTTCATTCTACAGCCTATCTACCCTATCCCTAGCCTTCTTCTATTTGTCTATATATATGCGATCATAAACCCTAGTCTCTATTCTTTTGCTGTACGTTCATTTTCTTCAACCTTCTTTCTTCCTCAATGGATACATCTCAGATCCAATTCCAGATCTATCCACAGTTCAAAATCAAAAGTCAAAACTCAAAAATTTCAGAAAATTCCAGAAAAAATATATGTTGAAGTATTCGATACGCGTAATCTCATAGTGTAGTTCGTTTTTCAATTGGAGCTGTCGTTCATCCAGAATAAATTCAAACAGCCCCAAAACCGTTCATCATCGTCGCACAAAACTTCATCGGATCGAGATTCTGTTTCTGGGTATTGTAGTATGGACGATGGGGAGCGCATCTATGTAATTTGTTTGGCGATTCAACGGCTGGATTGGTGGTAATTTTCGAATTAGGGTTAATAGTGGTGGCGGCGGCTGGATCTTTGGGGGCCGGTAGTGGCCCACGGCGGTCGGCCTGGAGTGGGGAGTCACGTGGCGGTGGTCGGCGGTTCTCTGGTGGCCGGTGGTGGACGTAGCAGATGGTCAAAGGCCGGTCAAAATGCATGAAGATGGGTTCATTTTCTCTGTCGCGACCTGGTATATGCGTGAAGATGGGAGATGTTGCCTGGACGTGGAAAATTTTTTCAAGTGATGATGTGGCATGGAAAGTTAGTAAATGTGTTCCATTTCATTTGTAATTTTGAATTCAATCACCATTTTTCGCCATAACTTTCTCATGCGACCTCGGATTCACACGAAATTTCTTTTGTTAGGATCGTAATTTAATTCCGGACTTGATGACGCTGGTTTGGACGAATTCCGAGGCGGGCGAATTTTTGGGTTTAAATCGAATTTAAATTCGATTTAAATTCAAAAGGTGAGTGTTTTAACTCACTCACAATTACTAGAAGCTTTTATGTTTGTTAAATAAATTTTAGAAATGAATAGAAATTTATTTATGAGCTTTTGGCATGTTATTTCACCCATATCTGTTGAATTGCATTTTTTGAATTTAGCTGTTAATTAAATTGATTAATTGCGTATTAATTGGCTGTTAGAAATTATTGTTTGCATAAGAACTGCTAGTTAACAGTTATGTCAATTATCACTGAAAATAAACTGTTAGATTTATAGTTGATAAATATAATTTGAATTAAACTGCCAATTATTACCTGTTGTATATTCCCAAACATATTTTGTTATTGGTTGATATTGCTTGATGTTTGTGACTGGATGATGGATGTGTTGTTGAATGGATGTTTTATTTGATATCATTAAACTGCAAGTTAGCATACATTTTACATTTCATTCGGGATTGTGGTTTGAAATGATAAAACCGCAAAGTTTTATTTTTTAAAATTGCGGATTGAAATGATAAATATCCCTATCACATGACCATAGGATAGAAAATTATATACAGGCACCGCGGTCTATATATAACTATTTTAATGTGATTTCTATGGTTTGGATTGAATACGGTCTATAGATCTTAAATTTATATTGTATAAATATTTTATTCCATATTTATATACCTATGAAGTTGAAATTTTGAAATTAAAAGGAATATAAATTTCTTTATTGGAAATGGAAGAAATTTAGAAAATGGTGTTTGGTAAATTTATATCCTATGTTTAAATGTAAAGTTGGAAATTTTAAGATATGATATTTGTAATTGGATTTTCCCAAAATAAATAGAAATGGATATTCTAGTATAATTTGAAGTGGAAAAATTCTATATATATATATATATATATATTACTAGAAATTGAAGTCTTATTAATTATGGATTTTATGTGAATGGTCAAGATTAATTAATAGAATATTGATTTTGAAAGGATAAAAATCCAACTTTAGTTGAAATATTAATGCTCAAAAATGGATATAAATATATATAAAATTGAAATGGTTTTGGGACTTGAAGTAATATTTTGGATTTTGGTTTAACTTTAAACAAGAAATATTTGGAAAGCCATGTAATTTATTCTTTATAAAACAACAGTAAAGTTAAACCTTTTTAATTCGCATACCGTTGAATATCCAAACCATTTAGTTTTGAAAATAATGATTTTAAAATACTATGGATTTTCGAAGAATTATGTTGAAAGTTACAAACAAAATATTGGTTACATGGGATATTAAATAATAAAAAGTGACATAATTTTTGGAAAGGAAAATTTTATTTGGGAAACGATATCATTGATTTGGGCTTTTATAAAATAATATGAAAATAAATTGTTTGTGTTTTTAAAGAAGAAATGATATCGTAATATTATGGTTTTGAAAGGGATTATATTCTGGTTTTAAAGTATAAACTGTTTTTAAATAACCGCGGTGTTATAATAACGATTGGTTGGCAAAGAGACCGGGATCGGATATCTGACATACTCTCTGTCGATACCGCAAACCACTTTGACTAACCGTGTACGCGGTGGAGATTCCAGAATGAAGTAGGTGGTGGCGACGTTTCCTGTAAGGTAAATACGTGGACCCGACTCCCGTGAGTTGGCATAAGGTGGCTAAAACAGGAGCGATTCTCAGGCCAATGAGGTCATTCCTCTGATCGGACCCTCCTCTTCGATATTATACTTTGATTTTGGATTGATTCAGTGGCCACTTCTATATTTTGATTTTGGGGAGTTAGTCCGAGGTGGGCGGTAACTGCGGCTACGCGTTTCCACCAGCCTGGATAGCAATTGGTATATCTACCCTGGCATTGCCTAGTTGTGTCGTGTCACCTACCATACCGAGCCTTTACTACGAGTTTCTATTTGTGTCGTACCTATGGAGTATCCTCTGGTAGCTTCCCGATCAGGAGGTATTACGGTACTGTATAGACTATTGGCATTATTTGTGTTAAGGGCTATATGGGTAACCCCTTAACTCTATTTAAAAGTAAGTTTATTTTATAAATAGACACTATTATAATAGCGCAATATACTACATAGTAAATAGTTTAACGGATCCTTAGGAGATGTAAATCCCGAACATCTCTTGAGTTACTGTACTCATATTTATTTCTGTTAATTTAACTCACATAAGATCTTTTGGTCTGACTCGAGTGTTTTTGTCTTTTCAAATTCGCTCGGGTCAGTCCGAGCGTTTCAGGATCGAAGACTTTAGCTTTGGAGGACGAAGAAGAAGAATCCGTATTATTATTATTTATAGTATTGCACCACACCCATTTAATTCCGCTGCATTGATTGTATTGGTATGTGTAACTCTGATATTTATTGTGTAAAGAATAACAAGTGTTTGTAAACCGTTTATGAACTGTATATTTATTATTATATTTTATCCTTCCGCTGTGAGATTCTATTTTGTTTTATTTCTTCTCTGTTTTTCTTATTTACCCCATAACAATCCGCCCTTCCGTATGGTTTGAATTGGCACGTGTGTCGGTTTAAAGTGTGCGAAAAAAGAGTGGACGTTACAGTTGGTATCAGAGCTTTGGTTTAGCGATAAACCTTGGTTTTGTGGGGTTTGACTCCTTGTTAATAGGGTAGTAATACCCTATGGGAGCCGCTGAGTATATATATATGAGAGAGCGTATTTGTTAGTGTTAATAAAGATTTTGATATTGTGTTAATCTGTTCCGCTTTGTATTTATAAATTCTGGTTGGTGCATGGGACGCTATGACATCAATAGGGATTTCTAAACACTTAATAGGACAGACCGACATAATATTTGTTTTAATATAGGTGAATGAAAGAATTTTGCTTATTATATTTTCTATATATAAAAATATTTTTATAAAGATATATATATATTTGGTTGCTATAGATTGGGTGTTAGGCAATAAGACTATTTGTAATAAATTGAAGCTAAGTTGAAATTATGATAAATCAAATTGGAGATTTTAGAACTTAAGTCCGGGATTTTTCCAAATCTGCTTTCAAAGAATTTGTGAAATTTATTGATTTGGTTTATAAGTAATTTCTTATATAAATATTTCGTATAATTTGGAAGAATTGTTTTAAAGAAGATTTTGGGAAGAAAAAAAAAATAAATTCTGTACTTTCCTCTCTGTCGCTGGAAAATAAATTCGGCGATGACGGCCGCATCATCGACTTTCATTTTCGAGTTTCGAAGGGAAAGGCCGCAGTAGTAAATTCTACTGCAGATTTATTTTGAAATTTTCTAAAAAAAAAAAAAATTGTTTCTTTTATTGTTCTAACTATAATTAGAGATATTGAGTTGTAAGAACTTATTTATCTAATATTTTGAAATAAATTGAAATCTGACCCGGAATCCAATTCTAAAATTCTCCATTAATTAATTAATTGTTAAATTGTAGTGAAATAAAAGTTAAGTAGTAAATGAATTGAAACCTCTAATTTAAATAAGAGAATAATTGCATAGTTATAAAGAGGAATTTGCATACATATGAGACAAAGAGAAATATGGATAAACATCAAATTTAATTTAGAGAATTGAGATTCAACTTGTATAAGTTCAATTGCACTTTCTTTGACATAAATAACTTACCCAAATATAAAAGTTGAAATGTTAAATAAGAATTTTAAATAGGATATTATACAAGTAGAATTTTGGAAAAATGAAGTATTCAATAAATTACTGTTGTAAATAAGAATTCAATGGTATAAACTTAAGTTATAATTGAAATTTTGCTGAAAATAAGTTAAGAATTATTAATAGGTGAGATGAACGTAAAGAAAATAAAAGGAAATTCTAAATAAGAATTGATTGTAGGATTATTAGTTTAAGATGTCTTAAGTCTCCCATATTCTAATATAATAGAAAGTAGGAAGAATTTAAATGACTGTAATCCATAGTTAATAGATAAATAAAAACTTCCACTTATAAGAATGAATATTAGCAGATTAAGAATTTAAGGGGAATCTTAGATGTGAAGAGTAAGGAAATGAAGATATTCAAAATATTTGTTGTTATTAATGAGAATTTATTTTATAAACTTAAGTAATAAAAAGGAAATACAAATATAATGAATTTTGTGATAGTTGGAAAATAAAACTTGTAAGAAACAAAGAAATTCCTCATTAATGAAGGAAAGAAAATCAAACCACTGAATTATGAAATAAATGTATAATAAGCTATTTTGGTGTTGGTTTGGATTGTTTGGTTGATGTATGTTTGTTGGGTAAGAAATTTTGGAGTTATGGGATGAACAAATAATCTATCTTTGTTCCATCTAAGATTGTTGAGTAACGGATGCACTTGATAGTTATTCTTCATTCCGTACAATTTCAGAATTTGAACCCGAACAACAAATTGATTGTTTGGTTAAATGATTATCTGTTGGTGGCATGTGCTGTTTGTTAAAATTTATGGTTGTTGCATTTGATTGGATATGAATGATTGAATCTACCCAAACATTTCACTGTAATATAAATATTTAACTTTTAGACTATATAAGTGAATACAGGTGATGGAAGCAACTGCTACTGGCTTTGGTTTCCAAAAAAAAAACGTATAGTGTCCGATAAATAGGTACGTTTCCGGATTACGTATAAAGCGCTATTTTATATATTTTCCCGTGTTGGGATATTTTATTTTGGATAATATATGTAATATATTGTATATTTGGATATTATATTTTCTCCAAAGTCCCTCCGTACAAAGGAGACTCTGCCAAAAGTTTTTCGTAAATTTTGGACTTAGAATTTTGTTAAAATATTTTTCCAACTTTAATAATTCAAGTATTAAAGGATATGATTGATTATAAAACAAGTATATTTCATTAAAGGAAATTAATCCAGTAAAATATAAGTTAATATTTGAAATTAGATATGCTGTGTTATTCTTCCTTCTTCCTTCCTTTTCCTTTTCGGGGACGAAAAGTTTTGAGTGGGGGAGATTGTAACGACCCGTTAAATTAATAATATTTAATGCATTAGATTAATATAATTTCTAATTTGTTTAGGAATAAATGTAGAAATTTGGTATAGTAGTTGTAACTTGGTGTAACAATAAAACTTTATGACAATAGATTTGATTAATATAGATGGTCACATTTTGTTGAAAGTTAGTGATAAGAAACAAATAAATGTTGAATTTGTGAATGTTAGTATAAATATTAACTTGAATGGTGTTCATTAATACAAAGATGTAATTAGTGTAGATAGTGATAATTTATGCCTGTAGTGAAAGGAAAAGAAAACTAATAGAAACATAAAATTTATTTTATGTAAACAAAAGTATAGTTTTGAACAAATTTATGAAGAGTGATAAGGACAGTGTTTGTAATCAAGTTTGGTTATTAATATTTGAAAGATAGAGATGTGTAAATACGTTAATGAATTTATAATGGGAAGGAATGGTAGAATGAAATGAATATATATAATAATAAGCAATTGATTCAATTAAGGGAATTAAATTTTAATAAATGGTCATTTAATAAATTCAACGTTTGTGAGAAATCATAATAGTTGTGTAAAATATGTACAAACTACGATTTGGAATTTATTGGATTTATAACGGTTTTGCTATTAAGTGTATGAGTTTAAAAGTTATTCCATTTTGTAAAGTAATAGAAGAATGCATGTAAATATAAACAGGGCTTAATAGAATTTGATACTTAATAAATTGAATAAATTGCCCATTTATGTAGATATGTATAGTGGACTATAAATGGCCTAAGCAAATTAAATGGGATGATTATTGAGATTGGTACTATGAAAATAAATAGTAATATTTATTTGCAAGTAATAAAAGCCTATTTAGGTGACTAGAATTTAGATTTAACAACTATTGTATGTTACCTATTCTTGTTTCTTGTTATTTTAAATTTTGGGAATTTATTCAAATTTATCCGCCAATTTACCGCAGTTAAAGTGAAATAATTGGTGATTGAGAAACGTTAAATACAGATAAGATGAAAACCAAAGAAAATCCCATTTGTAATAAATTATGTAGAATAAAGTAAAGAAATCAGTAAGTGGAAATGTGAAAATGTGAATGCAATGAGATCATAAGTGATAATAACTTTGTTAGGTAAGTGATAACGGAAATTTGTGTATAACCAAATAAAAATCCAAATTTGTTTGCAATCAATTGAATTTATTGCAATTTAATGGATTTAATATTAAATAGTTTATGTAATTATTATTTGGAAGAAATTGGAGTTATTTGTAAAAAGGTATGAACCAAATGTTAATTTTTCTTATGAAATTGACAATTGATATGAATGAAAAGAAGATAATTTGGGACAGTAAAATTTGGAATTTATGCATAATAAAACGGATTCTAACGTTAATTATTACGTTATTGAATTTAAAATGGAATTTGTAAACAATTGAGTGAATTTAATAGATTTATCAAACTTATAATATTGAATTCATTAAGATTGGAATTGATAATAGTTAAGAAAAGGAGGGAATAATAATTTGAAACCATAGCAATAGATATTAATGTAAGGTTGCCTTAAATAAATTAAGGCGGATAAATGAGAATAAAGTTTATTAATAATTTGAAATTTAATATATGGTAAAAGTTTATTTGCAATCATGAGTTGGAATTGAAAATCAAATCTATTTACCTAATTGAATTTTTGTTGAGAGTATAAGAATATAAGCTTTAATAATTGAGTTTTAGAATATAATTTATAATTCCCAATTAATAAGAAAGTGCAGATATTAACACTGCAAATTTATATACTGATAGATTTTAATTCACATCCAAGTTTGGTAAATCATGTGGAACTGATTGAATTTTTATAAGTAATGAAATTTGGCCAATATTAGAGGTTGAAAAATAAAATTGGATTTTTATGATTTATTTAATTGATTTAATAAATATTAAAAATAGCCATTTTTGTCACGGACTCGGATTTCGACGAAACCAGTTTCATCGGATCCGTATCAGTGAATTATTATAGAGTTTCAAGTTTTGTATCGATCGGACTTGTCGTTTGATCGTACGGACGCGAAACGCCTTGAAATCAATTTTATTAAAAATCAATTTGAAATCAATTTGGAAATCTTATTTTCAGCATAACTTCTTCATACGATCAAATTTGGACGTGAAACTTTTTCCATCGCGTTCAGAATATTTTAAAATACCTATTTGGATATATAGATTTAATAAATTCGACTCCGGAGGCATAGCGGGCTTTTTGGACCATAGTTGGTCACGCACGTTCATTCTACAGCCTATCTACCCTATCCCTAGCCTTCTTCTATTTGTCTATATATATGCGATCATAAACCCTAGTCTCTATTCTTTTGCTGTACGTTCATTTTCTTCAACCTTCTTTCTTCCTCAATGGATACATCTCAGATCCAATTCCAGATCTATCCACAGTTCAAAATCAAAAGTCAAAACTCAAAATTTTCAGAAAAATCCAAAAAAAATATATGTTGAAGTATTCGATACGCGTAATCTCATGGTGTAATTCGTTTTTCAATTGGAGCTGTCGTTCATCCAGAATAAATTCAAACAGCCCCAAAACCGTTCATCATCGTCGCACAAAACATCATCGGATCGAGATTCTGTTTCTGGGTATTGTAGTATGGACGATGGGGAGCGCATCTATGTAATTTGTTTGGCGATTCAACGGCTGGATTGGTGGTAATTTTCGAATTAGGGTTAATAGTGGTGGCGGCGGCTGGATCTTTGGGGGCCGGTGGTGGCCCACGGCGGTCGGCCTGGAGTGGGGAGTCACGTGGCGGTGGTCGGCGGTTCTCTGGTGGCCGGTGGTGGACGTAGCAGATGGTCAAAGGCCGGTCAAAATGCATGAAGATGGGTTCATTTTCTCTGTCTCGACCTGGTATATGCGTGAAGATGGGAGATGTTGCCTGGACGTGGAAAAATTTTTCAAGTGATGATGTGGCATGGAAAGTTAGTAAATGTGTTCCATTTCATTTGTAATTTTGAATTCAATCACCATTTTTCGCCATAACTTTCTCATGCGACCTCGGATTCACACAAAATTTCTTTTGTTAGGATCGTAATTTAATTCCGAACTTGATGACGCTGGTTTGGACGAATTCCGAGACGGGTGAATTTTTGGGTTTAAATCGAATTTCAATTCGATTTAAATTCAAAAGGTGAGTGTTTTAACTCACTCACAATTACTAGAAGCTTTTATGTTTGTTAAATAAATTTTAGAAATGAATAGAAATTTATTTATGAGCTTTTGGCATGTTATTTCACCCATATCTGTTGAATTGCATTTTTTGAATTTAGCTGTTAGTTAAATTGATTGATTGCGTATTAATTGGCTGTTAGAAATTATTGTTTGCATAAGAACTGCTAGTTAACAGTTATGTCAATTATCACTGAAAATAAACTGTTAGATTTATAGTTGATAAATATAATTTGAATTAAACTGCCAATTATTACCTGTTGTATATTCCCAAACATATTTTGTTATTGGTTGATATTGCTTGATGTTTGTGACTGGATGATGGATGTGTTGTTGAATGGATGTTTTATTTGATATCATTAAACTGCAAGTTAGCATACATTTTACATTTCATTCGGGATTGTGGTTTGAAATGATAAAACCGCAAAGTTTTATTTTTTTAAATTGCGGATTGAAATGTTAAATATCCGTATCACTTGACCATAGGATAGAAAATTATATACAGGCACCGCGGTCTATATATAACTATTTTAATGTGATTTCTATGGTTTGGATTGAATACGGTCTATAGATCTTAAATTTATATTGTATAAATATTTTATTCCATATTTATATACCTATGAAGTTGAAATTTTGAAATTAAAAGGAATATAAATTTCTTTATTGAAAATGGAAGAAATTTAGAAAATGGAGTTTGGTAAATTTATATCCTATGTTTAAATGTAATGTTGGAAATTTTAAGATATGATATTTGTAATTGGATTTTCCCAAAATAAATAGAAATGGATATTCTAGTATAATTTGAAGTGGAAAAATTCTATATATATATATATATATATATATATATATATATATATATATATATATTTTACTAGAAATTGAAGTCTTATTAATTATGGATTTTATGTGAATGGTCAAGATTAATTAATAGAATATTGATTTTGAAAGGATAAAAATCCAACTTTAGTTGAAATATTAATGCTCAAAAATGGATATAAATATATATAAAATTGAAATGGTTTTGGGACTTGAAGTAATATTTTGGATTTTGGTTTAACTTTAAACAAGAAATATTTGGAAAGCCATGTAATTTATTCTTTATAAAACAACAGTAAAGTTAAACCTTTTTAATTCGCATACCGTTGAATATCCAAACCATTTAGTTTTGAAAATAATGGTTTTAAAATACTATGGATTTTCGAAGAATTATGTTGAAAGTTACAAACAAAATATTGGTTACATGGGATATTAAATAATAAAAAGTGACATAATTTTTGGAAAGGAAAATTTTATTTGGGAAACGATATCATTGATTTGGGCTTTTATAAAATAATATGAAAATAAATTGTTTGTCTTTTTAAAGAAGAAATGATATCGTAATATTATGATTTTGAAAGGGATTATATTCTGGTTTTAAAGTATAAACTGTTTTTAAATAACCGCGGTGTTATAATAACGATTGGTTGGCAAAGAGACCGGGATCGGATATCTGACATACTCTCTGTCGGTACCGAAAACCACTTTGACTAACCGTGTACGCGGTGGAGATTCCAGAATGAAGTAGGTGGTGGCGACGTTTCCTGTAAGGTAAATACGTGGACCCGACTCCCGTGAGTTGGCATAAGGTGGCTAAAACAGGAGCGATTCTCAGGCCAATGAGGTCATTCCTCTGATCGGACCCTCCTCTTCGATATTATACTTTGATTTTGGATTGATTCAGTGGCCACTTCTATATTTTGATTTTGGGGAGTTAGTCCGAGGTGGGCGGTAACTGCGGCTACGCGTTTCCACCAGCCTGGATAGCAATTGGTATATCTACCCTGGCATTGCCTAGTTGTGCCGTGTCACCTACCATACCGAGCCTTTACTACGAGTTTCTATTTGTGTCGTACCTATGGAGTATCCTCTGGTAGCTTCCCGATCAGGAGGTATTACGGTACTGTATATACTATTGGCATTATTTGTGTTAAGGGCTATATGGGTAACCCCTTAACGCTATTTAAAAGTAAGTTTATTTTATAAATAGACACTATTATAATAGCGCAATATACTACATAGTAAATAGTTTAACAGATCCTTAGGAGATGTAAATCCCGAACATCTCTTGAGTTATTGTACTCATATTTATTTCTGTTAATTTAACTCACATAAGATCTTTTAGTCTGACTCGAGTGTTTTTGTCTTTTCAAATTCGCTCGGGTCAGTCCGAGCGTTTCAGGATCGAAGACTTTAGCTTTGGAGGACGAAGAAGAAGAATCCGTATTATTATTATTTATAGTATTGCACCACACCCATTTAATTCCGCTGCATTG
Source organism: Allium cepa (assembly GCA_030765085.1). Taxonomy (NCBI): domain Eukaryota; kingdom Viridiplantae; phylum Streptophyta; class Magnoliopsida; order Asparagales; family Amaryllidaceae; genus Allium; species Allium cepa. Next base: position 36,493,359 of record CM060929.1, read on the forward strand.
ATTGTATTGGTATGTGTAACTCTGATATTTATTGTGTAAAGAATAACAAGTGTTTGTAAACCGTTTATGAACTGTATATTTATTATTATATTTTATCCTTCCGCTGTGAGATTCTATTTTGTTTTATTTCTTCTCTGTTTTTCTTATTTACCCCATAACAATTCGCCCTTCCGTATGGTTTGAATTGGGACGTGTGTCGGTTTAAAGTGTGCGAAAAAAGAGTGGACGTTACAACGACCCACGAGAACATCATAGCCAAAACCGACCACAAAACCCTAAATTGTCATCCCACGAATGCTCCGATGATCGATATCCTTCGCGATCAATTTCATATATTCCACGAGTCTCGAGTCTCCTCCAGATCAAAGATCCAAAGAAATTTCGCCGCCGTTCAATGGCATTTGGGAATAATCCAAATTTCGAACAATACTGCACAACTCGATTTTTAATGAACTAAAAATTGTGATTTTAGTACCTAAATTCATTATTTGCCAAGGCAATTTATAACATACAATCTAAACTCGAAAATAAAAAATTTGGATTTTCTGATTTTAACAGGTTTTACTGTAAAACTTAATGTTAAAATGTTAACAAAATAATCCACCAGAAAATTATTTTTATAAAAGGAATTTTCCTTATTATAATCATTTTCTATTCTATAATCATAGCTTGAATTCACTTGGATATGTAGATTTAGATTTGTTTTTCCTTTCTGGAGTATGTAATTATGTTTACTGACAGGAACAACAGAGATGCATGTTTTTAACTGATCTAGGAACTATACATTTAAATATATGTATTTAAATTTAACTTACACCATTATATCAAAATTCTTTATTCATAATATGCCATTTTGTCATGATAACAGAAATACACATATGTGTACTCAGGCATGCAAATCAGAGTTTCCATCTATAGACTAACAATCATTATCACATTCGTACACATCAACTTAAAGTTATTTTCACCAACAATTGAGGCATGCACCAATTTTACAGATAATTTTAGGTTAAAGAGTTAGAGTATACTCACCTCTTTATTTGCAGAGAACAGAACTGCATTTTTTTTTCCAGGCTTTTGTAATTTCACTTGCATGTTGAATTAAAATCTGAATCTTCGTTTGCATGTTGATGAATTAGTTCACCTGCCATTGATTACTGAGTTGTTCGATTGTACTTTGAAGATCTTGAATTTGATTTTCCAGCTTACTTCTTCTTGTTTCCAGATTTCTTCATTTTTTTTACAAATTATACAGATTTTCTTGTTTCAGATTTTCCTGTTCTTTGATTTGCATTTTCCTTCTTTCTTATATTTTTTTATATTTGAGTTCAAATGGAGGAAAGATTTTTAGCTGAAGAATAAAATTCTTCTTTTTATTTTTCAATTAATTTTAAAATTAATGACTAAAGAGGAAGACATTTGTCACTATGATGTCTTAATTAACTTACACCTATGCATACTTATTCACAAGTGTCATTTAATGTTTAATTATTATTTTAAATGTTATTTTCTCTTTTTAATAATCTATTTAAATTATGAATGTAATTTTTATGTGATTATAAAATGTGCTTATCCTTTAATAATTTTTTTTAAGATTTTAATAAATTATTCAAAATCAAATTCATGTGGATATTGATATAACATATGTTTATAAATTTGAGAAATTTAGTTTAACTTCTTATATAAAATTTTAAAACAATTTATTTTACGATAAAATTAAAATGAAAGAATATTAAACAAACGAACTTTTTATTTAAATCTTAACCAAAACTCAGGTATAAAATATATATAAGTTAGATAAAGATATTAACTTTGTTATTAAAATTTAAATCTAAAATATCATATATTTTTTTTGTATTAAGTCAAATTAAAATTTTCAAATTACAAATTATATATATATTCTTCAGCTGAAAATACTTAATTAAGTTCAAAACAATATAATTTTCCCATTTCTAAATAATTATATTAGGGAATTACTAAATGAATATTTATGCAGATATAAATACTTACCATCATATTTATTTGTTCAATCTATAAATCAATATTCCATTAATTAATCCAATTTGTTAATCAATTACAGATGTCCAAAAATTTGGGTTATCACATTCTTTCCCCCTTACAATCTTTTCGTCCTAAAAAAGGAACGAAACTAGAATTTTTAAATATTTTAAAACCAGTTAAAATATTCTTTTATCATTTTAAAACACTTTAAAATCTATATAATATTTCCAAAATAGTTTTTATAGAAAATATCATTTTATAACTCAATGTTTCAACAAGTCCGTCCTCGTTCTTGTAGAAATTCGGTCATACGTTGATCAGACGTAGGACTGAAAATCTATAAGTACTTAGCAGACCCAATTCCAACACCTGGTGAAAATATTTTGAAAATAATTTTATTGAAAATATAGAAAACGATTTTTGAAAACAGAGGATATATCTTTGGTGAGAATGCTCAGGAAATCATCACCCCCATTCATGGTCGCAGTTAACCCGATGGTTACGTGCCGTCCCGACAAAATCCATAGATAACTGTAGGCCTCCGCGCCCCTCGATTACACCATGGAACCTGCTACAGATCGCAGCTACAACTGGGGTTACGTAGCTATCACAGTAAAAACCCATATAACTGTAGGCATCAGCGCCCTCGAATTTCGCTGCCAAAAGAATGAATCTTCCCCACTCCACTCGACCATAGATCGCAGTCTACCGATGTTGCGTTGCCTTCCCGGCAAAATCAAGTGTAGACCGTTGGCACTAATCCTCCACACGATTTTCGCTATGGTCCCCATAGTATTTCGCAGTGACATCGAGTTACACTGTCGTCACAGCATAACCCAAATGCCCCTGTAGGCATCAGCGCCCTCGACTTTCGCTACCCAATAATCCTCAGGAACTAGTTTTGTCCGGACTCCTCACAGGATCAACTTTAGAACCCCCCCAGGGCTCAAGGAAGCACCACCTGGTGGTACTCCTGAGAAGTCCATTCCAATGGAGCGCCTTTTTCCCTAGAGCATCATCAAAATATTTTATACTATACATATATAGTATCTTTAAATCATACACCTAGTATGATCTCATACAAAGCTCCTTTACACAAAATCAATTATTCCAAAATCGATAATTCTCAAACTAGGCTTTCCAAATTCTCATATTGATTTTACCCAAAAATCAAAAGCCTTTCCAAATCCGTAGGTTGCCAAAACCTTTCCCAAAATCCTCATTTGATCCTTTATATATATAGATATATATAAAATCCTTGATAAAAATCTTTGGATCGTTTTAAACTTGTATAAAATCCTTTTATACCTCAAACACCTCCAAAAACCATTTTCTTCTGGCAAAAGATTCATCAAGGGGAGTTTTATCTTATATAACAAAGATATATAACTTTGTTTATTCAAAATCAAATATTCAAATTTGATTACTCTTTACAAACCACTTACCATATCACTTACTTCCGTAAACAAAATTTCAACCATAGAAACATCAAATCTCCACTTTACTTCATTATATATTTCATAAAATATATTTTTCATTTCAAAAACCATTCCAAATTTCTTATCCACAAATTCCCAGTATCAATTTTATTCAAATACGTACGATGTACACATATCATCTGTACGCTATACCAATCTGATCGCTCACTCGATCACACAATTTCATTTCCGAACTAGTATTGTCCACCCGACTTCCTAGTGCGGACACAGATCTGGTTTCTTGATCAGAAACCGTCATTCTCATTGCATAGTCATAACTATGATAGAGAATATCTAGAACCAATCAACAATCCATATCCAGGTTAGCCTTCCAAAAGTCGAGTGGAAAATTCCAACTCGGATCGAAATAACTATCTCGAAGTTCTGTGCTCGACTCTGGATCAAATCACTATGCGAATAGAATAACATACGTACACCCTACGTATTTATCTTTTTTGGTTATTAGCCAAATTAATTCTCTTCCTATTCACATTTACTTTAATTTTCATTCACTTATTCACAACCGCTTCAATCTCATTTAGATAATCACCTTTATTTTATCACGATTGGGTATTTAACCAATAACAGATTAAATTCTGTCCAGTTTAAATTTAGAAAATAGCTTGAAAAGTAAAAATAAATAAATAAGTAGTTGGAAAATAATCACTAGTTTGTAAAATAGGTGTAAAATAGTTAGAAAATAGTTAAAATAATTATAGAAACTTTTAGATAATTGCAAAATAATATTAAGATAATAATTAGTTTATAAAACAGTTGGAAAATCGTGGAACAGTTTCAAAAATAATTGTAAAACAAGTATAAGATAATTTGGTTTTTAAAGGAAAGGTTATATATATAATGAATAGCTTGGAAAAATAGGTTTATATTAAAACAATTTATATTAAAAATGGTCCAGAGTCAAAACTGTTCAATTCCCAATCAGTTCAATTTAAATTCCACTTTCATTTAAATTGACTTAACTCCAATTTAAATAACTTCAATTTCTATTGAAATTGATTCAACCCCAATTCAAGTTGAATTAATCTAAGTTTCCTTCCAAATTTAACTTTATTCAACCTTGATCTCAAATTCTACTAATTCAAATAAATTTTGATTGAACTAGTTCCAATTTCAATTCATTTCATTTCCAGTTTGAATTAATTCCAATTTCAAACTCCATTTCCAAATTAAGTTGAATTATTCCTGATTTCCTCCCAAATTCAATTCAAATTCCATTTGAATTTAAAACTATTCAACTTTAATTACAATTCCAAATTAAATCAATTCAAATTTTCCATTTCAATTTTATACTTATACATCTTCAATCACAATTTCAATTAATTCAAATCAAATTCAATTTGAACCAACTTCAAATTCCAGTTCACTATGAACCATCTCGAATTACATAAATTCGAGTTAATTCTTCAATTGTTGATTTAATTCATTTAAATCAATTTACCTTTTATCCCAATAATGGATTACCATACTCCATTCCTCATTCTTTTAAACAAATCCAATTCATATTTTAAAGATTATTAATAACAATAGGATGATATCATCCAATTATTTCAGAACATCCACTCATTTCCAATTTTCGGATCTCAAACCCAAATTTGAGATCACTCAACTCTCAAATATAATCAATTATTTAACTTCCTAAGTTGAATCTTAATTTCATATTAAAATTTACAAATCAGGTTGAACATCCTAACATATTTAACTTTTTCCAAGTTAAACTCAATTCACTTAATCCAGTCAACCTTACCCAGTTTGAACTTCTATTTCAAATTCTAAACTTCATATTAATAATCTTTCCATTTATAAGTTCAAATACTTATCACCTTAGGTATTACATCTTATTCTAAATTCAAAACTCTCTATTTAGAGTTTATTTCCAGTCACCTTTGATATTATGTATATCCACAAGTATACATATAAATTTCTTTTACAAACCAAGTTATACTTTAAAAAATTTAACAACCTTTGGTTTTAATTCAAAACAAATTTCCTTTAAATTTTCAAACAACTCTTGTTTGAAATAGGACCATTTCATTCAATTGCATTAAATAATTTTATTTACTATTTCTTTAAATTAATTACGTCATTAATTAATCACATTCGGTAATTAACTTATTTCTTAATTATCTTCATTAAGTAATTGTCCCTTAAATTGCTTACCTCTAATTACGTCATTAAGTAAATTTATCATGTCCAATTATTATCCATAAATTAATCTCATTAAATAAAGTTTAACTAATTACATAAATTAATTGATTATCCCGAACCCTTTCCCAATTTCAAGATTTAATTCCAATTTGGATGTAATTATTACCACTTAATTCTTATTATAACTTTTAGTTTAATTAACACTACAACTAATTTCCTTAATATAATAGATAATCTATTTCTTATATAAGATTCATTTACTTTTGAAATCATTTAAAAACCTTTCTATAAGAAAATAACAAGTACGCTCTCTCATATTTATACACTCAACTCATTATAGGGTACCACTTACCCTATCCTTAACGAGTAATCCCACTAGAGCCAAGGTTCTCGCTTAACCTTCTGCTCTGATACCAAATGTAACGGCCTGGAATTTTCGATCCCGAAATTCCAAATAGTTAGAGAAAAGAAGAAAGAGATAGAAGAAGAACAGAAAAGGAACACACAAACTCATTTTCGCAGCGGATAAAATATAATATCAATAATAATAACTGTTATACAAAAGAAAACTGTATCTGTCAATTTATATTAATATACGTCAGAGTTACACAAATACATAAACAATGGACAAAAACAATCATGTCCAGATACTACAATATCACAGCGAAAACTCTTGTTACGTTCCTGCCATCCAGCTCGCCTCCTGAGCTCCAGATTGTCCTTACCTGAAAATTTGTAATACTCGGTCTGACCCGAGCATTACATCAAAGTAACACCCGCAGGTCAGGCTGGAAACCAGCGTGAGTAAACCCATATAATTTGAAATACTAAGCTCAAATTTAAAAGGAAATCCGGGTAACTCGTACTTCACTATGAGTTTATTACTTGTTATGCTCATCACTTATTCCTCAAATCGAATTGTAAGTATTCTTACTAAGTTCTAAGGTCTAATTTATTCTATCCAATCTATTGGTTTCATATATCACATTTATAAAGAATTACCGTATTCCAACTCAAAGTGGTTTCGGGTATTTACTAATAATCGACTCCGTTCTCTTCGAGTTCAATACCATCTATCTCAAATTATTCAAGTGTAACTCAATTCAAACTTCAAATACAGGGTGTCTACTATATGCATTAATTCATCATAAACGAATATCCACATTTTCTCAGTTTAAATCCAATCTTATCACATCACATAGCATCTCAAAATACATACCCAAGATATCAATCAATCTAAGGCATACAATATTACTCAATCATTTCTAATCAAAATAAATTAGTCTTACCACTTCTAATTAATTCAAACAAATTAAATTAATTACATCAATCTCCATTAATTAATTACAAACAACTTAATTGATCATCCTTTAATTAACCATCCTTGATTAATTACTTTCAATTACATAAAGTATAAGTATCCTTTAAATTATACACACAAATTAATTATTCTCAACCATTTACGATAGTTACCCATTAATTACTTTCATTAGTTGCATTATTATTTCAATTAATTACCTTGAAAAGTAATTATAAATTAACCTTAACCCTTTAATTAATTTTATTAGTTAATTCTTAAACTAAGTGATTAATCCTTAATCACTTCCATTTAATTACTTCTTTGATTAATTATCCTGATCAATCAATCCCTAGTTAATAAATTAATTACCCTCAAATTAATCTCTTTAATTAATCATCCATGTTAAATAATTATCATTTGATTAATAACTTGATTATATTTTAGTTAATTCAAAAATTTAGACTAAACATATCACATAGCTTCTTAAACCAAATGTTAAGTAAAACATATATTCATATAAAAGAATTTGATTTAAGAAAACAGTCTTAAAACTTAAATTTCAATTCTTAAAACAGATTATTTACTGTTTGAAGTTTAAACCCCACTTCAACTTTCCAGACTAACTCTTGCCTAATATTATTTTTGTGAAAACTTGTTGACGTTCCCTTCTATCTATTTCCAACTTTTATTACTTCTTCCCCTTATTTACTTTACTAGGCCCAACTTTCTTCTCCGGCCCAGTACTTCTTCTCTTCTTCATTTCTTAAGAATCTGCTACCAAGTAAAAACACACAAACCTTTACTCGAGTAAGATGAATCACGACTTCGAACACAAACCAGATCTCAACACGAGGCACTCGCAACACATAGCCTCGAGTCGAACACGCATCATTCGCGAGATTAACCCAAGCAACACTGCATCTTCCCAATCCACGACCAACTCAGATACACAACGTGCACGGTGCACTTGCACGGCGTCCCTACGTCGCTCTGGCCAGCTACGATGGCTCCTACACATCGCCTACGTCTCCCACATCCCCTCTGGCCGCCCAGATCCGAAGATGAAATCATAAAACAAAATGGAGCGATCCTGATTTTCACTGGAACCCAGCCGTCGACGACAAACACCTCTCGCCACAAAATACGATCGCCGGAAAACTTGTTATTCCACCCTGAGGGCTCCATGACCTGACAATCCCTTTCCCCCTCATGCGAATCACTCCGGCTATCCATCGACGCTGAACGACCCACAAGAACATCATAGACAAAACCGACCACAAAACCCTAAATTGTCATCCCACGAATGCTCCGATGATCGATATCCTTCGCGATCAATTTCATATATTCCACGAGTCTCGAGTCTCCTCCAGATCAAAGATCCAAAGAAATTTCGCCGCCGTTCAATGGCATTTGGGAATAATCCAAATTTCGAACAATACTGCACAACTCGATTTTTAATGAACTAAAAATTGTGATTTTAGTACCTAAATTCATTATTTGCCAAGGCAATTTATAACATACAATCTAAACTCGAAAATTAAAAATTTGGATTTTCTGATTTTAACAGGTTTTACTGTAAAACTTAATGTTAAAATGTTAACAAAATAATCCACCAGAAAATTATTTTTATAAAATGAATTTTCCTTATTATAATCATTTTCTATTCTATAATCATAGCTTGAATTCACTTGGATATGTAGATTTAGATTTGTTTTTCCTTTCTGGAGTATGTAATTCTGTTTACTGACAGGAACAACAGAGATGCCTGTTTTTAACTGATCTAGGAACTATACATTTAAATATATGTATTTAAATTTAACTTGCACCATTATATATAAATTCTTTATTCATAATATGCCAGTTTTTCATGATAACAGAAATACACATATGTGTACTCAAGCATGCAAATCAGAGTTTCCATCTATAGACTAACAATCATTACCACATTCGTACACATCAACTTAAAGTTATTTTCACCATCAACTGAGGCATGCACCAATTTTACAGATAATTTTAAGTTAAAGAGTTAGGGTATACTCACCTCTTTATTTGCAGAGAACAGAACTGCATTTTTTTCCAGGCTTTTGTAATTTCACTTGCATGTTGAATTAAAATCTGAATCTTCCTTTGCATGCTGATGAATTAGTTCACCTGCCGTTGATTACTGAGTTGTTCGATTGTACTTTGAAGATCTTGCATTTGATTTTCCAGCTTACTTCTTCTTGTTTCCAGATTTCTTCATTTTTTTTTACAGATTATACAGGTTTTCTTGTTTCAGATTTTCCTGTTCTTTGATTTGCATTTTCCTTCTTTCTTGTATTTTTTTATATTTGAGTTCAAATGGAGGAAAGATTTTCAGCTGAAGAATAAAATTCTTCTTTTTATTTTTCAATTAATTTTAAAATTAATGATTAAAGAGGAAGACATTTGTCACTATAATGTCTTAATTAACGTACACCTATGCATACTTATTCACAAGTGTCATTTAATGTTTAATTATTATTTTAAATGTTATTTTCTCTTTTTAATAATCTATTTAAATTATGAATGTAATGTTTATGTGATTATAAAATGTGCTTATCCTTTAATATATTTTTTTTAGATTTTAATAAATTATTCAAAATCAAATTCATGTGGATGTTGATATAACATATGTTTATAAATTTGAGAAATTTAGTTTAACTTCTTATATAAAATTTTAAAACAATTTATTTTATGATAAAATTAAAATGAAAGAATATTAAACAAATGAACTTTTTATTTAAATCTTAACCAAAACTCCGGTATAAAATATATATAATTTAGATAAAGATATTAACTTTGTTATTAAAATTTAAACCTAAAATATCATATATATTTTTTGTATTAATTCAAATTAAAATTTTCAAATTACAAATTATATATATATTCTTCAGCTGAAAATACTTAATTAAGTTCAAAACAATATAATTTTCCTATTTCTAAATAATTATATTAGGGAATTGCTAAATGAATATTTATGCAGATTTAAATACTTACCATCATATTTGTTTGTTCAATATATAAATCAATATTCCATTAATTAATCCAATTTGTTAATTGATTACAGATGTCCAAAAATTTGGGTTATCACAGATGATCCAATCGCTTCGCAAGAGCAGAAGGACGAAGGACTTGAAGGAGGAGACAAATCCCCGGAGCATACTGTTCTCGATGACGTAAAACTGGCTGCTCTTATTACTCCGGGAAGTGAGTCTTCTTCAAGAAGGAGGAGGAAGCGTACCACTTCCAAGAAGACAAGGAAAAGCATTCTTGTTTCTGAAGAGGAAGCAATGGTTGATCCGACGGTAACCCTCTCTCCTTCATCCCCAACTCTCCAAGCCGTCCTGGAAAACTGCCTATTAGGTCAGGTGAAGGCTCTAAGGGTGGTGGCAAGAAGAAGTAACAGGCCCTGCTTCGACTTGTTTTTACTTTTTGCTTTATGCATGTACTGGCCGGAGATTGTGCGGGTAACAGCCTTCGCTTTTTTATTTTGAAACCTGTACCTGTACAAAATTTTGACAGTATTGAATAAAATGATTCTTTTTGTTTGTACAAACTTCTTTCTGTATTTGAGAATGCATTTACTCTTCATCTTTGTACAAGTTTCTTTATATGATATTGAAGTGAGCTTGTGGTATGTTGTTCGAGCGTAACTTTTACCAGTGTAGTTATGCCATGTTGCCCCTATACCATAAGCTCGTTGCAATATTTTATACGTTGAGGGGACTTGTACTCTCATTTTCTGGAGAATAATTATTCCATACTTGGAGGAATATTATTCTTCTCAAAATAGAGTACAGCTCGCTCCCTTTTGTGTTTCTACGCTTCAACCTTCGAAGATATCACTTTTTCTTTTGTGCATACACACATTTTCACAAAGTGAATTCTCCTATGTGGTAAAGCGGGCCTCTGAAGGGCACTTTAACTTCTTTTTGAGGAAGAGTATTTTCAAGAATAGATGAACTAGTCTTCCTTTGAAAGCTAAAGTATGCCTTTAAAGAGGGCTTCCTTTTTTTTATTGCGCCTCGGTGGAGGGCTTTTGATCTTTGTTTTGCATTTCTGATGAAATGCTTCTTTGAAAAGTTGTACCTCTGAGGAGGGCTTTTTCATGTTTTAACACTTGGAAGTTTTATTTCAATCTTGGTGAAACGTGTGCCTCCGAAGAGGTCTTTCTGTTTGATTGTGCCCCTGGGAAGGGGTCTTTTTGTTCGATTGTGCCTCTGGGAAGAGGTCTTTTTGTTTCTGCCCCTTGGGAGAGGCTTTTATTTTTTCCCTGTTCGTTGGAAAGCGGGCCTCCGAAGAGGGCTTTTCACATTTCGACTCACGGGAGTGTATCACCGATCACGGTGAAATGTGTGCCTCTGAGTAGGGCTTTTGCTTGGAAGTTTGGAGTTTCTTTCTCTCAGTTGGACAGATTCACGGGGGTGTATCACCTATCAGTCCGCAACTTTATGTCGAGAAAGAACTCTCTTTTTTTGGTTAGGCCCGCTCGAGGTCTTTTAGCATTTCAACTGTGGTGAAATGGGCCTCCGAAGAGGGCTTTTCACGTTTCAACACTTGGAAGTTTTATTTCAATCTCGGTGAAACGTGTGCCTCTGAGTAGGGCATTTTCCTGGAAGTTTGGAGTTTCTTTCTCTCAGTTGGACGGATTCACGAGAATGTATCACCGATCAGTCTGCAACTTTATGTCGAGAAAGAACTCTCTTTTTCTGGCGAGGCCCGCTCGAGGTCTTTATCCTCCGAAGAGTTGTGCCCTTGAAGAGGGCTTGTGCCTCCGATGAGGTCTTATGTTGTTTGATGCTTGCTCGACAATGTCTCTTTGCCATCTATTCATGTTGGCGATCTCCGTTATCTTTTGCAAGTATCATCCCTTTTTAGTTGCCAATAATTTTCCTTATCCAAAGAAATATACTTCATAGTTAAGCGAGTTGGTGGTGGTAGACACAGGCTATTTAACTGGATGCTCGTTTGTACAAACATTCGCAGTTAGTTAGAAATGGTCCACCTCCATCCACATCGCTAACTTTTGTTCGAAGCACTTCTTTTGTAGGATTTGAGTATGGAAATTTTGAATGGTTTAGCATTTGCTTGCTGGGTGATGTCGGAGATAACTTGGTCTCGCGATGAGTTAGCTTTTTTTTATGGCCTGCATTATTAAATCGACATTTTAGTAACACAATTAACGTATTTTATATGTCAAAATAAAACAAAGCAGTTTATAGTAGTAGAGAACACAAGATTTATAGTGGTTCGGCCAAAAGCTGGGCCTACATTCACTTTGTAGCTTTTCATTATTTACTTGCTTTACAATTGCTTTCAATACAAGAACCATATATTCGTAATTCTTTTACAACATTTCAGCAAAGCGTTTAAGTAAAATATGGACGCAAATGATTGCTGTTCCAAGCTCTTGGGATTGGTTCTCCTTCGACGGTTGTGAGTTTGAACGTGCCATCAAGAAGTTTCGTGCCTATAACATACGGTCCCTCCCAGTTTGGCCCAAACACACCTGTGGCTGTCATAATTCTCTTCAGGACTAGGTCCCCAACTTCAAAGCTGCGCTGACGAACTTTGGAATTAAAGTGCCTGGCTATTCTTTGCTGATGAGCTGCAATTCTAAGCTTAGCCTCTTCTCTTCTTTCATCAAGGAGGTCAAGTGCTTCCAATTGCAATTTTTCATTCTCATCTTGATCAAAATGGATCCTTCTGTGTGAGGGGAATTCATTTTCCACTGGAATCATCGCTTCTGATCCGTATGCCAATGAAAATGGAGTATGCCCAGTCGTAGTTTTGTGGGTGGTTCTGTATGCCCATAGTGCAAGCAGTAACTTATTGACCCAACCACCTTTTGCTTTTTCCAGTTGCTTTTTGATGGTTTATTTGATGATTTTGTTTACTGCTTCCACTTGCCCGTTTGCCTGCGGATGAGCCACTGTTGAGAAGCATTTTCGGATCTTGAATCATTTGCAGAATTCTTGGAACTCCTCACTTTCAAACTGGGTACCATTGTTTGTGATTATCTTCTGAGGCACACCATACCTGCAAATGATATTTTTAGTCACAAAACTTATCATTTTGTTAGAGGTAATAGTAGCCAATGGTTCGGCTTCAGCCCATTTAGTGAAGTAATCAATAGCAACGATAGCGTATTCAATCCCCGATTTGGCAGTCGGCAAAGGCCTAATGAGATCTATTCCCCAGATGACGAACGGCCATGGACTGACCATTTGTGTTAGCTCAGTGGAAGGTGCTCTAGGAATTTTCGCGAATCTCTAGCATTTATCACACTTTTGGGAATAGTCAGCAGCATCTTGATTAATTTCTGGCCAAAAGTATCCATAACGGAGGATTTTCTTTGCTAAAGTTTGACCACCTGTATGATCCCCACATTCCCCTCCGTGTACTTCAGTTAGAATTGTCTTAGCTTCTTCCTTTGTCACGCATCGGAGTAATGGCATTGAAAATCCTCGTCTGTACAAACGACCATCCTGAACTATATATCTGGATGCTTTCCTCATCAGCTTCTGTCATTCTTTTGAACTTTCTGGCAAAGAACCATTGAGCAAATATTCAAATATCGGAGTCATCCATGATTCTTGCTCTTGGGATACATTCATAATCCATTCAACATCCATTTCATCTGTGCTTGGAGCTGACAAGACTTCGATGGGAACTAATCCCAATAGTTGAGCTTCACCAGTACTTGAATATTTTGCGAGAGAATCCGCCTTCATGTTTCCTTCTCGGGGTATATGGTTTATTGAATAACGGTCAAAATTTTGAAGAAGCTCCCAGCTTTTGATAAATAGGCGGGTAAATTCCCTCCTTTAGCTTGAAATTCCTTCTTGACTTGGCAGACAATAAGCTGAGAATCACTGAAGATCTGCAATGCTTTGATGTTTAGTTCTCTAGCGATTCGTAAACCAGCGATGAGATCTTCATATTCTGCTTCATTATTTGTCGAAGGGAATTCTAGTCTCAGTGCATAACATAACGATCGCCCTTCTGGGGTTTCAAGGACAACTCTTGCTCCGGAACAGTAATCATTCCTTGCGCCATCAACATACAATTTCCATTGGATTGGGACGTTATTAGTGGCTTCTTCCTCACTATCACCTTTATCCATACATTCAGCGATGAAATCTGCTAAAGCTTGTCCATTGATTGCTTTCCGGGGATGGTAAGTGATGTCATATTGGCTGAGTTCAATATTCCATTTCAAAAGACGGCCCGAAGTCTCAGGACGGAATAGGTCTTGCTTTAGAGGTTGATCAGTGAGGACTTTGATGGGATGAGCTTGGAAATACGGCCTCAATTTTCTTGATGCGATCAACAAACAATAGGCGAGCTTTTCCAACCTTGAATAGTTCATCTCTGCCCCAGTGAATCTTTTGCTGATATAATAGACTGGGTGTTGAATCCTTGCGTCTTCCCGTACCAACACTGTACTGAGAGCATGAGACGAAATTGCCAAATATATGAAGAGATCTTCACCATTGTCAGGCTTTGAAAGTATCAGAGGCACTTCCATATGACGAACCAACTCATCAAATGCTTTCTGACATTCAGGAGTCCACTCAAAGTTTTTTCTTTCTTTCTTCAGAGCATCAAAGAATGGAATGCATTTGTCAGTAGCTTTTGAAATGAACCGAGTCAAGGCAGCAACCTTTCCATTGAGACTTTGCAATTCCTTCTTCATTCTAGGAGCTTTGACCTCTCTCAGGGCAGTGATCTGAGCAAGATTAGCTTCAATGCCCTTAGCGCTCACAATGAAACGCAAAAAATTTCCGGACTCCACCCCAAATGAACATTTCAAAGGAATAAGCTTCATTCTGTACTTTCGGAGTACTGCGAACATCTCTGCCAAGTGATCCATGTGGTCCACTGCTTTCTTAGACTTCACTAGCATATCATCAACATAAACTTCCATTGTCTTGACAATCTACGGTTTAAACATGGCATTAACAAGCCTTTGGTAAGTTGCCCCTGCATTCTTGAGTCCGAAAGGCATGACCTTGTAGCAGTAGAGTCCAACATCTGTGATGAAGCTTGTGTCCTCTTGATCTGGCTCATGCATCATAATCTGGTTATATCCGGAGTATGCATCCATAAAAGATAACAATTCATGCCCTGCCGTCCCATCCACCAACTGATCGATCCTGGGCAGCGGGAAACAGTCATTGGGGCAGGCTTTGTTCAGATCTGAAAAGTCAATGCATACTCTCCACTTTCCGTTATCTTTTTTGACCAGCACTGGAATTGATACCCAATTTGGATAAGTAGATTCTCTAATGAAACCGTTCTCCATGAGCCGATCCACTTCTTCTTTTAATGCTGCTGTCCTCTCAGGACCCTGGCTTCTTCTTTACTGTTTCACAGGTGTAAACTTTGGATCAATGTTCAGAGTGTGTACTGCAATCTCTGGGGATATTCCACACATGTCAGCATGAGTCCAAGCGAATACATCCAAATTTGCCTTCAAAAACGAAATCAGAACATTCTGAATCGTTGTGTTGAGTTGTGAACCCACATTCGGCACTTTGTTCGGGTCCTTTGGGTCAACGGCTACCGGCACTGTTACCTCTACCAGCACTACCCTATTCTCCCCTGCACTGGCTTTCCTTGGATCCATCTCTCTTCGTGCGGCACTACATTCACCAGTGCAGGGTCCACCCTGTAATTGCTACAAGGTTGGTTCTTTGGTGCGGACTGGAGCCGCCGCACCTTTTCCCATCTCTCTTTTCCTTGATTCACGCAGCTCTGTAAGATAACATTCTCGCCCCGCATCTTGGTCTCCTTTAATCATACCAACTCCGTTATCCATGGGAAATTTTATAGTCAGCCACCATGGAGCAAGAACAACTTTGAATGCAGCAAGAGTTGGTCGGCCTAAAAAGGCGTTGTAGGCAGAGAATTCTTCAACAATTATGAAGGTTTGCTTTCGAGCCACCTTCCTCAGTCCTTTTTCGAGTTCTACAAACAAATCAGTGGTCCCAATCGGCTGTTTGGGTTCTCTAGTAAACCCAGCAATCTTAAGTGATGAAGCTTGAACGTCATCCATTGGAATTTTCATTTGATCAAAGGTTTTCTTGAAGAGAATGTTGCATGAAGCTCCACAATCAACTAGAACTCTTCTCACAGTAGCTGGCCGATACCAGCGGATATGACCAAAGGATCTATGGTAGGAGCCTCGATGCCCAAAGAATCTCTGGCACTGAATACAATATCATCTATGGAAGTCTTTTGTTGCTTTAAAGGCGCATCATTTTCTAAAACAAAAACATTCTCTTCAGCCGGTACATGCCTCTAGGTCCGGGCATACCTTTCCATCTCGCCCCAGCTTTTGCTCGCTGGGTGAGGCCCTCCAGTTATTATATTGATGACAGGTCTTTTCGATTCATGCTCTACGGCCTTCTCACTTGAGCCAGGACGGTGAGTGGGAACTTGTTGTCCTTGCGTTGACGAAGCTAGGGCATTTCTATTCCTTTTCACATACTGTTGGGGCTTGTTTTCTTTCAAAAGTTGTTCAATTACTTCTTTCAACTGACGGCACTCGTTGATGTCATGGCCGGGCTGGTTGTGGAACCGGCAGAACCTTCCACTCTTCTCCATCTTATTTCCCACTCTCATTTTAGGCGGTGTCGGATAATTGACATCATCCTTGGTCGCAAAGAAGATGTTCTCCGGGGTATCGGTCAAGGGTGTTAAATTGAAAGGACGACCTTTCTTAGCATCTCCCTGTTTCTTTCCACCATCATTTCCCCTTTTCTGAGTGTTAGGTTCTTTCTTGTTCGAAGCAACACCATTGTTCCGGCTTCTACTGATACCATCTTAGCCGGTGTTTGGAGGCTCTCTAAGCGCATGAATTCATCCGCTTTCTTGTAGAATTTGTCAAGTGAGTTTGGTTCTTTCATTTTCAACCATTTTCCAAATTCACTCGATTTGTCAATCGCCCTCATCAAGTATGTTAGGACCATGCGTGGAGCAGCATTATCTACCTTAGCCAATGCTATGTCAAAACGATTCAAAAATGATCTGATGGATTCTCATGGATTTTTCTCTAGACTTGACAGCGACATTATATCCTTTGCTTATGAAGCATATAATCGAAATTGCTCCTTGAACTTCCTGATCAAATCGGAGAACTGATCAATGGACCTGACCGGCAGCTTTGTAAACCACAATAGAGCCACACCTTACAGATAAACTGGGAAATATCGACATTTGATTTCATCAGACGCTCTAGCACCCGTCATATGCCAGTCGTACTTATACAGAAACTCGTTAGGATCACTCGTCCCCTTGTAGGCCGGAATAGTAGGGGGAACAAATTTCCTTGGAAACTCTGCCTTCAAGATCTTTTCAGTAAATGGAGTTTTTCTTGGAGCAAAACCCCACTCTTTCTCATCTTCGTCTCTTCGCATATTTTCCTTCATGATTTGACGAACCATACCCAAAAAATACTCTTCATCATTTAGAGGCTCTAGAGGGCAAACATAGCCACTCTCTCTGAATTCTGTCTTGACAATCGTTCACGGAGGGTCGGCTGCGGCCTTGATCCTCCAGCTTGAGGAGGTGTCCTTTCCACAGGGTCTGTGGCTCTTTGAGAAATGTTCCCTTCAACATCTTGAACTACCACAGTAGGGTTTCCATCATTATTAACCGGTTGACGGTTTGCCCCAAGTAGATCATTCAACTTACTTAAGATCAGGGCATTCTGGGCTTCCAACTGTGCATTTTGAGCATTCAATTGTTTATTCAACCCCAAAATTACGGCTTCCAACAATGTTACATTCCAAAATTTAGCATTCGAAAATCGGCACCCGTACTTTACTCGTACTCGAATTCCTCAGATCCAAATGTTGACATTTGACTCGTGCCCGAGCTTATAACACATTAAGTATAACAACACAGCGGAAGAAAACAAATGACTATCATTGATATACAACATTCGATACAACAATGATACAATATGAATCAATATCAGAGATAAAAGATAACAATGCTACAGTGGAATATCCAACGAACTGGCAGCAGAAACAACTAGAACTTGAAACTCCAGAAGAAACACCAATATTAGCAATCTCCATAGATAGCTCGAACCACCATCACGTTGCACCAAGCTAAGCAAGTCTAGTCCGTCGTCCTAACCAAATACTTCATTATCCAAAGTCTTCAAAGAATACCAAAGAGGAAGCCGAAAGCTACCGAATCGATATCTATATCTACTATCTGAAAAACCCAACTCTAGACTACCCATGTGGAAAATTTGGACACCCAGAGTTCAGGAAGGGATCAATAAACTCCAGGTCAGTCATGGGACTGGTGTGAGCAAACGAAAACAGTTTTTATCTTTAAAAAACAAACAACAAAAGGATTTAAATTAAAATCCGCAATGCTTTTTTGTAAAATGAAACTACCATAAGGCCTTCCGCCACACACACAATGCAAATGCAAATTTGAAGGAGATTTCTCCTTGTGATAGTCAAACATGCTTAATACGTGAAAAACCATTTGATATTATTATTAGTGCATAGTGGAAAACATTTAGAAAGTATAATATTAATCTTAACCAGCATAGGTACCATTATATTATGCCAGTTATAGCTACCACCTGAGGTGGTAGGTTAGACAATTGAAATCGTAGAAGGCGCGTATTGTTTTGTTTGGATTTCCAACAAATGGTCTGCCAAAGGAACTTCCCATATAAAATGGAACGCCTCTGGAGGGACGCCTCCGAGAACCTAACTGGATCTCTGCTACATAAGGTTGGGTTACCACTGTAACTAGGTAACAACTGACATGAGCATGCCATCCCCCCATCGTTACCGACCTTTATCCGAGGGCCCTCAATCCAACAATCACACAATAAAGTATCTAGGCTCCATACCATGATACCAACTTTCATAAAAAACAACATTAGTAAATATCTGGGCTCCATACCATGATATCACTTTTTATCCAGAAGGAAATGGTCATACCCTCAGGAGGAGCTACCCCCAAATAACCTTGCTGCCATATTCCTGTTTCGACCATTACCGGGTTGTAGAGCTCGACGAAGTCTCGTCCACAAAGCTATGCTTTTTCCACAAAGCCATGCTTTGATCACAATTGATCAACAAATGATCATCAACACACAGCAGCACTTAGCATGCCACATTATCAAATTGGGAATGTATCACTAGTAACCATCAACTACATAACCGCTGAGCTCATACGTCCCAGAGAAGGGTGTTAAGCTAAAAGAATAAATCTCCGCCACCAATAGATATGTATTTGATAGAAACCAGCTTTACATCTCAAAGTGTAATGTCGGACACACATCCATACAAGTATGTTCCGGTTCGAACAGAACTGAAGGCACTTCCAAAGAAGCCCTTGCAAATACGGGTATTCACAATCTCGATCGGACTTCCCATCACTTAGGAAATCTCTATACCGGCGCGACTCAGTGCAGAGACAATCGACGAGTTATCCTTTCATTTTCTAAAATACCCGGTCTTCACCACCGGTCTTCAAATGCTATGCATATCGACGTATCGTTATTCGGAATGGGTTATATGACACAGGGTCCTCTCCCGGTTAAACCGAATAATGAGTGTAATATTTAAAAGCATATGGATATGGGATTTCAGTTAAGTCACAAATTAATATCGCAATTTTTCTTTCAAATGGTTTAAACAAATTACCATTTACAAATCTTTAAAACAAAAAGATTTACTTCTAGAAACCTTTCAATTGCTTAAACAATTTCCACACTTTAATCTTTTAAACAAAAGATTCACTTTTAAAACCCCTTTCAATTTTAAAACAAGGTTCACCAATCTTTCACAAAGATTCATTTATAGCCTTTCATAAACAATTCCATTTCAAGTTGGATTAACTCATCTGGTCTTTAAATCAAAGACTCATTTCATAGATTTCAAAACAATTTTCAAAGATTCATTCATAACTTTCAAAACACTTCCCGTTTCAATTTTTATATATAAAAGATACACCATTTAAAGTCCTCTTCAATTTCAAAATAGGGTTCAACTATCTTTCACAAAGATACAATTATAGCTTTCAAAGCCATTCCATTTCAAATCAGAAATATTTTCATCATAATTTGGAAATTCCTTCAACACAAATTTAAAACCCTTTTCTTATATGAAAGCTATTATTAACTGAAACAAATAGCTTTGTTTTAGGAAAAACTGATTACATTTACCTAAGTTAACGCCATTCAAGTATGAACTTGGGTTTAAATTTAAATTCCTAAACCAATACTTTTTCAATGGTTAAAAACCCATATAAACACTTTTATAACCTGTATAATCATTTTAAGCCAAAATTTCCAAATCATTGAATTCAATTTCAAATATTGAATTCAAATCCAAATCAAAATATTTCATATTTCAAACTAAATCAAGTTATTTAAAATAACTTTTACCTTCAAAACTCCATTTCAATTATTTTTCAAATTCAATCCAATTTCATTTCCAAAACCATTTGGATTCAAGATTCGAACTTTAAAACCATTTCAAAATATTAAATTCAAATATCTATGACTTAACTGATTTCCTCGTGTAATCCATATTTGTGTATGTTTGGTGTAGTCCAAGGGTTTTGCACACAATAGTGCTACAACATCAACTATTACAGATTCAAACATAGAAATATCGATAAGCGGTATTATCTATAATGCTTATCTTTATTTACAGATCATGGATAAATAATATAAGTTTATCGTAGATAATAAATTACATCACAGATAAATAGATTACCTCACAGATCACAACACAAATCAGGATAATTCATAACGCAAAGCATCATATATCAGGGATATCGAACAATTAAATCATCCAATCCAAACCTCCATATGTAATGTCAATTAATTATCTTATTAATTTAAATCAAATTCATCACTAATCTTGGTTAATTAATGTTAATTAATTACAAACCATTTAATTAATTATTCATAATTAATTACAATAATTAATTAACCCTTAATCAATAATCATCCCTTAATCACCTTCATTAATTAATTAACCTTTAATTTATTTATCACATTATTTAATTACCCTTAATTAATTATAATAAGTGATTATTCTTAATCACTCAGTCATCGTTAACCATAAATTAAGTAGTAATTAATTTACCTTAATTAATTACCTTAATAAATTAGAAATTAATCCACCTTTAATTATTAATTTATTAATTAGCCTTTAATTAAATTCTTTAATTAATTAACCTTTAATTAACTAATTATTCTCAAATTAATTACCTTAATTAACTAATCACATAAACTAATTATTCTTTAATTAATTATTATTTTTATCACTTGATTAATCAACCCTTAGTCATTTATTTAATTATCCTCAATTACTTTCATCAAGTAATTATCTTTAAGTAATTAATTCCCCTTTAATCACTTAAATTAATTAATTCACTTTTATTTACTTAATACTTTAATTATTAATTAATTCCTTAATTTATCTTTAATTTAAAAAAATTAATCTTTAAGTAATCAACCCTTTAATTATTTTCATTAAGTAATTAATTACATTAATCTATTTGATTAACCTGAAATTAATCACGATGATTAATTTTCTTTAATTTCTTTCATCACTTTCTATTTAAAAATACAAAAGGAAATAATTATTTGAAACTCAAAAACAATTTTAAACATGTTTTTAATTTAAAATCAATTCTTTGAAAAAACTTGACTCAAACTTGTTTATAATTTAAATTCAAAAACTCGGTTTATTTTACTTTTAAACTTATTTATTTTTATATACTTTAAAGTTTAATTTTTTTTAAAACATACTTTACCTTTAAAACTTCAATACATTTTTTTTAAAACCTTAAAGAAACCCGAGCCCATCACCATTTCACTCGAGCCATACTTCGAGTTCCCCTCTCCCTCACTTGCTTCGAGCAAATTTACGATTTCCCCGAGTCGCCCCACTGAGTTCCCCTTCGTCTTTGTCTTCCTCCAAATACTGCTTCAAACCCAGGTGCACCAATATGAACCGTGCACGTGCACCGAAGATCTACGAAGCTCCGACCTCCAAGACCATCACCGTCACACCATCGATGACCAACCCATTTAACTTCGACCAACCAGAATTTTCCTAGAACCTAAAATCAAATTCAAAACCACTCGAGCAGTTCCTGGAACCATGAACTTGCCTGGAAATCATTCGAACTCCCAACGCTGACCATCAGAGATCGCTGCCGCCTTACCCAAATATTCGCCAGAGACCACTGCTTGATTTGCCCTAGGTGCGATCGCCATCTCGAGCCCAACGCCGACGAACACTTTCCCAAAACTTCGTCGACTCAACTGGGTTATTAAACCCTATTTCGATCCCCTCAAGCCACCACAACAATTAAAAAAAATTCGATTATTTTTCTAATGATCCACAACACCTTATCTTCCTCCAGTCCAAAAATCGAACAACTCCACCATGTGGTTTGTTGACAGTTCATGAAAATGCCTTTTCTGATCATCTCGAGATATTTCAACATTCAAAGTGTTAAAAATTATGATTTTCACGTCTAAATTCATATTTTTGCAACACTAATCAATTTGTATAATCAAAACACATAATTTTAAACATCGAATTTTCCATTCAGTTTGATTTTATACTGACATTTATCATTTTATAAGAAAATACTTAATGAACACATGTGAATTTATTTTAAAATGTGATGTGGTATTTATGTAAGCATTTTTCATCTAGCAAGAAAAGTTTAAAATGATTTGGTTTGGGGTGATTTGAATTTTCTGACAGGTTTAAAACCTGGAATGAATATGTAGAGGCAAGGTTTGCCTATTTTTCAGGTATGCATCACATATATGTAAGCAGATTTATATTTCAACATATCAAATATCAGCGAAAACAAATTAATTCAAGCATGCATCAAGACACATAGCAGGTTCAAGGCTAGTTTGCTCACCAATTTTATGAAAGAACAGAGGCCAGACATTAGTTTTCCTGGAACCTGATGCTTTTAAACTTGCATGCTTTCAGGTTAAAAACTTGAACAGATTTTGATCTTGCTTTTTTGAATTCGCATGCTCTCTGATTTGCTTATTCTTACTTCCAAGTTTTAGATTTTATTTTAAACAGGAAACTTGATCTTTAACTTTCTCTAAAACTAATCTTTGTTTTGAACTTGAATCAGGTTTTTGTTTTTAGGTTTAAAATTTTGTTGAATGCATTTGATTTTGAATTGCTTCTTGTTGTATCAGGTTCTTTACTTTTGCCCTTTTTTCGTTTTTTTTCTTCAGATTTTATCTTTGAGATGAAGTAATTTGGTTTTCAGGTTTTTCTTTCTCAAATTTTTTTTGAAGTTTTGAAAAAAAACTTGAGAAATCTGATTTTAACTCTTTCTTATGCATGTTTATAAAATATAATAAAAGAAAATTTTACTTTTTGCCACTTGTATGATTAAAACTAACACTTGTAATTTTAAATAGACACTTATTATTTCATATTGCTTGAATTTTAGAAATGGAAAAATGGAAAAATTTGTGTTTGAATCCTTGCCTTGATTTAATTTAATTTTTTTTTTGAACTCTTTTCATTTTAATATTTTTTTGAATCAATTTATCTATTATGTTTTATAACTTCACATATGTATTACATTTTTAAATTTATAAATATACAACTATATTTATTCATTCCACAAAAGAAAATGTATTTCAAATCCAAGCCAAAGCTACTATACTTATTTAAATGTTTTCCTTATTAATTTCCAAAACATATGTATATTTTTTAAAACTTTTATTTAACCTTGTTTAATATCATCTAGGAAGTTATCCTTTAAATAGTATTAAAAAATTTACCACATTAATTCAAAGTAAAATCTTCACATCAAAATACATACTTGCTAAAATTAGAAAACAAAATTTTCTTTAGTTTCCTTATATTCTATTTTGTACTAATACAATTTAAAACAAATGATTTGAAAAATTTATTCATTACAAATAAATAATTATTTATCCATATATATATTAGTCCATTGGAAATATAAAATCAATAAATCCAATTTTATTTCTATTTATAAATTCTTATTCTTAAATTCCAAATCAAATTCTATTTATAATCCAAAAATTTATTTATTCTAGAAATTTTATTAATTAATTCATAATTAAATTCATAATTTAATTTCAAAAATTAAATTAATTATCAAATTATCTTAACTAAAATTTCAGGGATGTTACAGAAGGAAATATTTAGTTATTTGTAATTTGAGTTTTATTTAAATGATAATGAATTTATTATATAAAATATTACAAAGATAGATAATAGAAAATTGAATTGTTGAATCGTTGTTATCAAATTTAGTTTTGAAATTGTTGATTACTTAGAGTTTGAAACGTATTGAATTTGAAATGGTGTATTCTATGGATCAAATCTGTTTTGAAATTAATAAATTTGGAATCGTTTATTTGGAAATTGAATTGAATTGAAGTTTATGATTTAAGATTTGGTTAAATCAAAATTTTGGAATTCGAGTTGTTTTGAAATCGATTTGTAAAATTTGAAGAAGCTATTTATTATATAAAGTATTTCAATATTTAAACCATTTAAGTGGCGGAGTTATATTTTAAAGTTTCGAGTTTCAAAGTATTATGATTTCCAAATGATAACATTTTGAAATGGTTTTGAAATGGAAATGATATTATATTGATATAGTTTTAAATGGCAATGATATTTTGGTTTTGAAAGTATATACTATTTAGAAATGACCACGGTGTTATAATAATGTTGGGTTGTTAAAGAGACCGGAATCAGATATGGGCGTGCTCTCTGTCGATACCGAAACCACTTTAACCACCGTGTGCGCGATGGAGATTCTAGAACAAGGTAGGATGGTGGCGACGTTCCTTTGAGGTATGATCGTGGACCCGACTCCCATGAGATAGCATAAGGTGGCTAAAACAAGAGCGATTCCAGGCCAATGTTGTCGTTCCTCTGATCGGACACACTCCTTTGATATTATATTCTGACTTTGAGATTGATTCGGTGGCCACTTTAGATTTTTGATTTAGGGGTGTGGCTTGAGGTGCACGGTAGTAGCTGCTACGCATTACCACCAGTCTAGATAGTAATTGGTATATCTACCCTAACATTGCCTAGTTGTGCTGTGTCACCTACACTAGCGTGCCTTGTACGAGTTTGGTTTTCTCCCGTTGCCATGGAGTATTTAGGGTAGTCTCCCGATCTGGATATGCACTGATACTGGATGGGCTACTGGGACTATTACGTGTTAAGGGCAATATGGGTAACCCCTTAACGCTATTTAAAAGTAAGTTTATTTTACTATTAGACATTATTATGATAGCGGATATTACTACATAGTAAATAGTTTAACGAATCCTTAGGAGATGTGAATCCCAAGCATCTCTTAAGTTACTACACTCACGTTAGACACTGGATAGGAGATGTCAAACCCCATAAACATCTCTGACGTCATTCCACTCATATTTATTTACCGTTGATTTAACTTACATAAGATCTTTTCGTTCTAACTCGAGTGTTTTGTCTTTCCAATTTGCTTGGGTCAGTCTGAGCATTTTAGGGTTTGAATACCTTATTTCTGGAGGATGAAGACAAAGATTTTATTATTACTATTATTCACTACATTGTTCCGCTGCATTGTTATATATTATTCCTTAGTATGTGTAACTCTGATTCTGTGTTGTAAAAGTATAATCAATTGTTTTGTAAAATAGCTTCATGAACTGTTATTTGATTATTATATTTTGTCATTCCGCTGCGAGATTCTATTTTTTCCTTCTTTCTCTGCTTTTTCTTATTCACCCCAATAACAATCTGTAAGGACACGGTTCTTCGACGCCCGAACGTCGACATCAATACGTCCACTGTATCAACTGCCAAGCAATCGAAAGCTGGAAAAACGAATTCTTAGGGTTTAAAGAAGGAGGAAAAGGTAGAAGAAGAGAGAAAAGATAGAACAGAACGGAAAGAAAACAACAGAACAATATCAGAATCTCACAATCGCAGCGGAACAACATATAATAAATAAATGAATAATCTTAAACAAAAGAACAATATCAGTTATTACATTACATTACATCATCAGAGTGTACAACAACAAACAACAACAAACAGCGAAAAAGAAATACTATATACTAGTGAATACGCCATTCCATCCATCTTGCCTCCAGCAACTCCTGAATTCTAGAATATCCTGATAATCCTGACTCTGGACTGCCCGTGTGGAAATTGATGGGCATCCAGAGTTTAGGAAGGAAAACAATAAACTCCAATTCAGTCATGGGACTGGTGTGAGAACTTTAAAACAGTTTATCTTTTAAGAACAAAACAGAGGATTTTTTTTATAAAAAAAGTCAATTCAAAATGCTTTTAAAAATGAAACTACCATAAGGCCTCCCGGCATACACACAATGCAAACGCAGACTTGGGGGAGATTTCTCCTTATGATAGTCAAAGATGCTTACTACGCAAAATCAAATCATTTTTGATATTATTACTAGTGCATAGTGTAGAAAACATTTCGAAAGTAGAATATAAATCTTGGCCAGCATAAGTACCATTATATTATGCCTACTATAGCAACCATATTAAATGGCAGGTTCTACAACTAAAACCGTACAAGGCTCGTATTGTTTCTTTGGATTTCCAACAAATCGTTAGGCGAAGGAACTTCCCATTGCCACATGGAAACGCCTCTAGAATGACGTCCTGAGAACCTAACCAGATCTCTGCCAACACAAGGCCGGGTTACCTTTCAAACTAGGTAACTACTGACATGAATAAGCCATCCCCCGATCGTAACCATCTATATCCCAGGATCCTCGATTTCCAACAACAACAAAGTAATAAGTTTGCAGCAACAACATAGGTTAAGTATCTGGGCTCCATACCATGATACCAGCTCTATCCAGAAGGAATGACATACACTAAATGGCGCTAACCCCGATAACCTTGCTGCATCCTTCCTGTTTTGACCATTACTGGGGTGTGAGGTCTGACGCAGTCTCGTCCACAAAGCTATGCTTTATACAAAGCCATGCTTCGATTAACCAATGATCAGCATCACTCATATGCCACATTAAAAATTTGGGAATGTATCACTAGTAACCATCAACCACATAACCTCTGAGCCGTATGTCTCAGAGAAGGGTGTTAAGCTAAGAGAATAAATTCTCCGCCACCAACAGAAATATATTTGATAGAAACCAGCTTTACATCTCAAATTGTATTGTCAGACACACATCCATACAAGTCCGTTCCGAGATCGAACGAAACCGAAGGCACTTCCAAAGAAGTCCTTGCAATCCGGATATTCACTAATCACGTTCGGACTTCCCATCACATATGGAATCTCTATACCGGGGCCATTTGGTGCAGAGACATTCGACGGTAATCCTTCCGTTTTCAAACATATCCAGTCTTCAACACCGGTTATCAAATGCAATTCCATAACGACGTATCACATATTCGGAATGGGTTATACGACCCAAAGGTCCTTTCCCGGCTAACCTGAATGTGAGCACTTATTCAAAAATAAGTGTGGCATTCAAATTCAAGCAAATCACAACAAATACCCATTCAAAGGTAATTATTGATAGTCGGTTATTGAACTATCAATGGATATGCACAACATCACCAGATTCCAAATAATTTTCAAAATTATTTATTTTCCAAAAATATCTTTACAAGATATATAATTTCAATACTTCAAAAATAAATCAATATTTATTTTTAAACAAATTCCCCTTTCTTTTATAAATTCCATAGTGAATTTATATTTCAAAATATCTACTGATATACGGTTTTCAATAGATTTCAAATATTCATTTTCAATTTATCTTTACAAAGATAAATTCTCAAAAATGTTTCATTTCATATTGGAAAAGCATTTCCATACTTATTAATAATAAGTAGTTCACAAATCAATTTATTTTCAACACTTGGAAAAATATTCAATATACTTAAATCACAATTAAGTGTATATTTTATTCTTTAAGGAAAGTGTTCTTTTAAACACATTAATTTGAGTCAAAACGAATTTGCGTAAAACGTCGTTACGACAACTCAAAATCATTAGTATAGGGATTTTAAGTTAAGATAGATACAATACTATATAAAACATTTCCTTCTGGAAATCATTTACTATAACAACAGTGTTATAGTCCACCATTTCCTTCTATTTCTCGAAAACGTCTATTTCAGCAATGAATGTTGAAATCTATAGTTTCGAACCTTAACATATTTTAAAACAGCGTTAAATCGTTTTAATTCTATTTAAAATATCACCTCCAAAACATTTTCTTTAACACATTATTCACTCTCCAAAAACGTGAATATACTTCGTTAACAAATTTCATCATTTCTATACATTTTATTTTAAAGAATTATTCACTTTCCAAAATCATGGATATAACTCCTTTAATAATTTCTACATTTACTTTATCAAATTCAATTGATTTGGATTTATAAAACAATGTTTATAAATTCTAATTCTATTTATTTTATAACAACTTCAATTTATAGATCTCCTTTATTAACCTATTCTATTTATAACCCAATTATATACCAAAAGTCCATATTATAAGTTAAATACTTATAATTTATTTGTTTACAAAATTGTTCTTTTAAACTTCCCAAATTATAAATCTTATAACTTATAAGATTCATTTATTCACCCAAATATATTCTTTTAATAACTTTACAAATTTTTTAAATCTTACTACTTATAAATTCCATTTATAACTTCACCATTTATAATTCTATAATTTCATTCACTTATGAAATCCATTTACACTTCATCCTAACATTTATAAAAACTCGTTTTGTAATTCCAATATTTTAATTTATAAATATCAATTTTATAAATCTTTTATATAAATCAATTTATATTATTATTTTAAAATGTCTTTAAACTCCTTTATAGTTTTATCAATTTGATTTATAAAATAATCAAATTTTATAAATCCTATATTTAAACTTTTTACAATAAATTCAAAAGTCCCAATTTGAACTATTTTATAAAATCATTAACCCCATATTTTCAAAAATCAACTTTTAACTATATTTCTCAAAAATCATAGTTTTTATAACATTAAAATTATAGCATTTATTTATTTAAATGAATCAATTCCAAAAATATTTTATAAAATGTATACTTTCAAAAATCACTTTAAAACCCTTTTAAAATTCCAAAATTGCCCCAATGATGCTACACACCAAATAGTCAATCACGACAACAACAACATCATATATCTGTATATGATAATCAACAAATATCAAGATATCTATAACCAAATAAATACTATTGAGGAATCCAGTTGGATCCCTCCAACCTATTTCCCTGCATCCACAAACATTAGCACAATACCAATACCGTTTCCAAACGAAATATCGCGGTATATAGGATTTAAAATATTATCTGCCATTATATGGCGCAATAGGGTCTCATCCGCTGTATAATGCGGGAAATCAACTTCAAATACATAAATAATACCAATTTCACTATACTGTGAAATATTCGCGGTATATGTTTTTAACAAATAACCTCCGCTTACTAACGGCGTATAATGTCTATTTTAACAATCAACAGATAACAATCATCATTCAACATGCAATCAAGAAATTTTAAATATAACTATTTAAAATTTAAATCGAAACAATTCGATTGAGTGAGAAGTTCTCGCCTTGGTTTCAATTTCGTTTTCAGCTTTTATTTCGAATAAAATTAAACGTGCGTTTAATTTTACCCGAAATTTTCACTAGCTCCAAACGACTCCATACCAGCTCCATTGAGTAGTATTCACGAATACGAACCCGACGCAATTCGTTTCGTGCGTTTTCGACCTCGTATGAAAAAGATATGAATTTTTAAAGTTTAAACAAATTATTATATATGTAAATTAACAATTTCTTTTAATTTTAAAACCCCTACACTCTGGACCGTTGGATTCCCACCCAAGCAAATCTTAGCCGACCACCTTCTTCTTCCCTCACACGATTTTCTTCCAGGAGATGAACGCAACTCCTAACCCATGAAGCCGCCATTAGGGTTAAACGCCACGGCCTCCACGCTTGACTAGAAATCGATCAGGGACCACCACTGCGAAGGCCTACTCGAACTCCCCCTTCGACCGCAACCTTGCAAAGCTCGGCCCCCTCTTCCTCACTGAAAAATATGCACAAACGCGTGACTTCAACCATTGTTTGCTATCAATCCACCAGCTCGTTTTCGATCATAGCCGTTGATCTTCAAGATCTTGGAGTGCTATACACTTTTCATGTTGAGAGTTTCTTGGATTGCTTCATGGATTTAAAGAAAATCGAGGAGAAAGAATTAAATTTTCTGGCCATTGATAATAAGAAGAGGCGGCTGCTAAGAAATTTGGGTTAGGGTTTTATTCTTGTTGCAAATGTGAAGAGTTAAGGTCCTTCTATAGAATTTCTACCGAAAATCACTATTCACTTGATTTTTTGAACTCCAAACGAAGCATGCCGGTTGGCGTTTCTAAGGTTTACCCTGCGCTCCGAACACAATGGAATAGGTTTCGAGAGCCAATTCGATCATCTGTGCGATACGACAATAAACGATCAATTTTAAATAAAATTGATTAAACTATTTTCTAGGCGTTTTGGCTTGCCCCGGACAAACGATAAATCCGATTGACACGAAATTTGACACCATACAATAATATAACATTACGGATCCGATGAAATTGGTTTCGTCGAAATCGCAGACTGTTTGAAAAATGGTTATTTTAACTCGTCAATTAAATGTTAAAATATTAAATTTTCACAAATTAACTTTTAATTCGATTTGAAAAGTTATATAACATCATTCTAACTCCAATATGATTTATTAAAATTTGACAAATCATTTTCAATCATATTTAACCCAATTTTCAATTATTTCTGTAATTTCAACTATTAAATTATCGATTAAATTATCCAATTTAATCCAATTATTAGAAATAAATTTATTCGACTTTTAATTTCACTTATTAATATTTAAAATCAATTAAATGTACGAATTTTAATTGACAGAAATTCTGGGTCGTTACAAACTTCCCCCTTAAAAGAATTTCGTCCTCGAAATTACCAAGAAAAAGTTACAGAATCCATTAAATTTCCCAAAACAAACCATTTAATTTAAATTTTTACAATTCTCTTAATTGTTTAACTTTACCAAAATTCATAGTTAAACTTCTTATAATAACTTTACTAAGTTTACAAATCATACATAGTTATCTTTTCAAACTAAACTATATTGTTTAACTTTCAATTCCAAATCAAATTTTGGTTTTCGCAAAAAATTTCAATTTTCATAAAAAATTTCTAATGCCTTAAATTTTCAGAAAAACTTGCCAGAGTCTCCTTTGCGCGGCTCGATCCGAGAAAAAAAATGATAGTATATATATCACAAATATACATCTCATCAAGTGATGAGGCATCCCGCAGGGGAAAAAGTGTAAAAGTATGATATTTAATCCGAGATATGTACCTTATATATTATTAGCAAGCATTTACGGCTAATATAGCGCGAAAGCGAGCTCCAAATGCGATCCACACCTACTAAACACTCAACAAACAGATAAGAATCATGTATATAGACAATAGTATCGATATACAAAATATAACAACATAATAACTATATATGCCAACATAGCAAATGCCGTAAAAGCAATATATTCAACCGTCAACCAACTAGCATTCAACTAACATCCATAACCAAATCAATATACATTCGTTTTTCATTAATATTCAATGAATTGGTTTTCCAATTTAAATCACATTTGATTCATTAACAGTGGATGTTTTTACTAACATTCATTTTCAATTAGTTCATATTCACTAATTCATATTCAAGTTAGTTTACTTCCAAATCAAATTCAATTCTATTTAAGATTCACTTAACTTCCAATTTGATTTCAATTACTTTAGCTTTCAATTTCATTAACTCGATTTCATTAATACTTAATGAATTATATACAATCAACTAACTATCATATAACAACCAATGTATATTAATTACAACCAAATTCCTTTGCTTATATTCATTCATTTTGGTTTAACACATTTAATTAGCTTTAATGAATTATACTTACACCCATTATTTCTTACCAATTTATTTACATTCAATTGATTTACATTCATTTCATTAATTCAATTCAATTCAAAAGTTGAGTTTCGTTTATATAACTCAAATTCACATTTATCACTTAACTTTATTATTTTACTTCGATACTAAAATCAACTTCATTCAACATCTCTTAAGTTATATTCCATTTTATAAACATCACTTGGTTTTACTTAAGTTAAATTCCTACTTATAAATCCAATTCAGATTCCCAATTCTAAAGTAAATTTTATTTAACCTTTACCAAAGTCAAATTTCATCACTTATTCAAACCCATTTTTATTTACAACTCATATTCATAAATATATTCATATAGTTTCACTTCTTATATATATAGGTTTATTTCACAATTGTAAATCACATTAATTATAATTCAATTCTTATAATTCTTTTGCTTATACAATTATTCTTTTATTTAGATTATTCAAACATCTTTTTAATTAACTTATATATATATTCTTACATTTTCAATCAACCAAACAATCAACTTATATACACTTTAATAATTCTGAAAAATTATTCCTTTATATATAAAATATAATCAAGGTAAAATCATTTCATTTACCCAATTTAAAACAATATCGTGTCGAATTGTTCTGTACAAGTGTTTAGAGATCCCTATCAACAACATTAATTACTCCTATTAAACAGAATCCATATACCACTCAACAAACCAATCATCACAATATAAAACAATTTTATATTCACTAACAAATACGCACTCATAGCTATTATTATACTCAAAATCATTCTAGAGTACTACTGACTCTATCTCTAATGAGTAATTCCCAACAGAGCCATGGTTGTCGCTTAACCATATGCTCTGATACCAGATGTAAGGACACGGTTCTTCGACGCCCGAACGTCGACATCAATACGTCCACTGTATCATTTGTCGAGCAATCAAATGCCGGAAAAATGAATTCTTAGGGTTTAAAGTTGGAGAAAAAGGTAGAAGAAGAGAGAAAAGATAGAACAGAACAGAAAGAAAACAACAGAACAATATCAGAATCTCACAATCGTGGCCGAACAACATATAATAAATAAATGAATAATCTTTAAACAAAAGAACTATATTAGTTATTTCATTACATTACATTACATCAACAGAGTGTACAACAACAAACAACAACAAACAGCGGAAAAGAAATACTATATACTAGTGAATACGCCATGCCATCCAGCTTGCCTCCAGCAACTCCTGAATTACAGAATATCCTGATAATCCTGACTCTAGACTGCCCGTGTGGAAATTGGTGGGCACCCAGAGTTTAGGAAGGAAAACAATAAAATCCAAGTTAGCCATGGGACTGGTGTGAGAACTTTAAAACAGTTTATCTTTTAAGAACAAAATAGAGGAATTTTTTTTAAAGTCAATTCGAAATGCTTTTAAAAATGAAACTACCATAAGGCCTCCCGGCACACACACAATGCAAACGCAGACTTGGGGGAGATTTCTCCTTATGATAGTCAAAGATGCTTACTACGCAAAATCAAATCATTTTTAATATTATTATTAGTGAATAGTGTAGAAAACATTTCGAAAGTAGAATATAAATCTTAGCCAGCATAGGTACCATTATATTATGCCTATTATAGCTACCAGATTAAATGGCATATTATGCCTATTATAGCTACCAGATTAAATGGCAGGTTCTACAACTAAAACTGTACAAATCTCGTATTGTTTCTTTGGATTTCCAACAAATGGTCGGGCTAAGGAACTTCCCATTGCCACATGGAAACGCCTCTGGAATGACGTCACGAGAACCTAACCGGATCTCTGCCAACACAAGGCCGGGTTACCTTTCAAACTAGGTAACTACGGACACGAATATGCCATCCCCCGATCGTCACCGATCTATATCCGAGGATCCTTGATTTCCAACAACCACAAAGTAATAAGTTTGCGACAACAACATAGGTTAAGTATCTTGGCTCCATACCATGATACCACCTCTATCCAGAAGGAATGACATACACTAAAGGGCGCTACCTCGATAACCTTGCCGCATCCTTCCTGTTTTGACCATTTCCGGGGTGTGAGGTCCGACGCAGTCTCGTCCACAAAGCTACGCTTTATACAAAGTCATGCTTCGATCAACCAATGATCAGCACCACTCATATGCCACATTACCAATTTGGGAATGTATCACTAGTAATCATCAACCACATAACCTTTGAGCCGTATGTCTCACAGAAGGGTATTAAGCTAAGAGTATAAATTCTCTGCCACCAACAGAAATATATTTGATAGAAACCAGCTTTGCATCTCAAATTGTAATGTCAGACACACATCCATACAAGTCCGTTCCGGGATCGAACGAAACCGAAGGAACTTCCAAAGAAGTCCTTGCAGTCCGGATATTCACTAATCATGTCCAGACTTCCCATCACATATGGAATCCCTATACCGGGGCCATTCGGTGAAGAGACATTCGACGGTAATCCTTCCGTTTTCAAAAATATCCGGTCTTCGACACCGTTCATCAAATGCAATTCCATAACGACGTATCACATATTCAGAATGGGTTATACGACCCCAAGGTCCTTTCCCGGCTAACCCAAATAGTGAGCGCTTATTCAAAAATAAGTGTGGCATGCAAATTCAAGCAAATCACAACAAATACCCATTCAAAGGTAATTATTGATAGTCGGTTATTGAACTACCAATGGATATGCACAACATCACCAGATTCCAAATAATTTTCCAAATTATTTATTTTCCAAAAATATCTTTACAAGATATATAATTTCCATACTTCAAAAATAAATCCATATTTATTTTTAAACAAATTCCCTTTTCTTTTATAAAATCTATAGTGAATTTATATTTCAAAACATCTACTGATATATGGTTTTCAATAGATTTCAAATATTCATTTTCAATTTATCTTTACAAAGATAAATTATCAAAAATGTTTAATTTCATATTGGAAAAGCATTTCCATACTTATTAGTAATAAGTAGTTCACAAATCAATTTATTTTCAACACTCGGAAAAATATTCAATATACTTAAATCATAATTAAGTGTATATTTTATTCTTTAAGGAAAGTGTTCTTTTAATGTAACGATCCCGGATTTTTATTAAGTTTAAATTGATAATTAAATTTTATTTTTGAATAAAATTTATGAAAATAATTGGTTATTAATATAATATTTTAGTTAAATTTTAAATAATCGAGAATTAATTTGGATATTTGAAAATGAACATGTTTATAAAGTAGATAGAAAATTTTAATTGGGACTTTGGATATGATTAAATTTGATATTAGATAATTTAACTTTAAAAGGAAATATGTATAAAACAATTAGCATTAAAGTTAAAATAAATATTTAAGCTAGAAAATAAATTTGACAAATTAAATAGATATATATAATAAGATAAATTTTAAAATATGAAGTAACATATAGCTAAATTCAAACAACATAATTAAAATAGAAATTTATTTGCAATACAAAGTAACAAAACAAAGATACAAAGTTGTGAATAAATATGCAAAGTAAACAAAATAAAGTAAAATAACAAACAAAAGCATTTTTGTCAAGACAAAGCTGCAGCTCACCATAACAACATCATTCTAGCCGAGATCTTGTTTCATAAAACAAATGAAAATATAAGTACAAATAAAACATAAACAAAGAAATGCAAGATCTCAGTCGAGTAAAAGGGACTTGAGTTATCTTCACCCATGCCATTGTACAAACGAGATCATCACCTGTACAAAGCATTATAATATCACCTAAACTACTCATCTTATATATATTAAACTTCCTCTTCATTGTAGTCTGAGCACCATCATGACTGAAAGAAAGAAAAGAAAAAAAGAACATCATTATTTTATACATTTAAAGCTCAGTTATACAACAAAGCAGATTCAAGAAAAAGAAGAAACTACAGTTCATCAAAACCCAAAAGAAACTCTCTGCTTCAAAATTTTAAAAAGTGAGAAACTTTTAAAATGTAAAATATTTGATAGCATGATAGTATGGTTAGAATAAGTATTTGCTTGTATATTGAAGTGTAAATCTGTAGTTGACATATTCTGTGCATGCTGTGTTGTGCTCTGTTCTTTTCTGGATTAAGTAACATCATTTTAAAAAAAATTAAGGTTATGAAATAAGGTTGCATGATCAATATCTGAAGTTCAATATGTTTGTGTGTATATAGTAGTGAAATTATGTGGATAATTAGATGAATAAGGAAGGTATGCCTGCATACTCCTGTTTCCAGTTTCAAAAATTTAGGATTTGATTTGAAACGCTCTATCCCTTGATCTAGTGATTTTTAGGATTTAGT
Source organism: Allium cepa (assembly GCA_030765085.1). Taxonomy (NCBI): domain Eukaryota; kingdom Viridiplantae; phylum Streptophyta; class Magnoliopsida; order Asparagales; family Amaryllidaceae; genus Allium; species Allium cepa. Next base: position 36,529,777 of record CM060929.1, read on the forward strand.
ATTTAAACAAATTTTACTTGTTTCATCATAAACTAAAGTTTAAAATTTTATTTATGTCAAAAAAATAAATGGGAAATGGCTCTGGAACTAAAACAACAGTATAAGTTGAATATAAGTGAGAATTTAATCCTCTTAGTTCATGGTTTCAGAAATATAATCCAGAATCTTATACAAAATGATGATTTTTAAAACCAAAATCTGAATTTTTAGTGATGAATTTAGTGTGCAATTATGGTTTGTTTGGAAATGGTGTTTTGGGTAAGCACCGGTGATCTCGACGGTCTGATAGGTCAGGTTTCGCTGGGATGGTAGTGGAGTGATCAGAGACGGTGGAAAAAATACTGGATGGGTGAGCAGATGATCGTGGTGGCGACGGGGGCCACATGAAGTCTGTAGCCCTAGTTTTGTCAAGGCAGAGCATTTTGCTTTGTTCGACATCGATGATTGATCGAGTTCAACGAGGGCTTGGGGATAGTGTCACGAGATCAAGGCGAAGCTTCGGTCGAATCTTTGTGGCCTCTGATGGCCAGAGGGTGAGGGACGAGACAATTTCTGGTGGTTGTTTTTGATGAAGTCTTGGTCGTATAGCTCGATTTTCAATTCGAGAGTATGGCGAAGTTCTGGCGATCAAAGACTGAATCGTGGGTGGAGTTCGACTTGCTCGATGGGGAGGCGTTGATTGGAGGCGCGCGGCAGCGCCCTGCACGTGCACGATGGCGTAGTTATTTCACAAGAGTCACGTGATGACTTGACTCGGGTGATACTCGAGAATTTTGGATGGTTGCTTCGAGTTGATTTCGGTGTGCGCGTGAATGTTTATTGATACTGCAGTTTTAATTTTTTTTAAAGTTAAGCTTGTATAAAAAAAAGAAGAAGAAGAGAAGTGAGAAAGGAGGGAACACGGGAAAATAGGTAAATCACTCGGGTCTTAACTCGAGTTACCAAAATTTTTGCTCAGGTATAGTTTTTGTTAAACTTGAAAATTTTAAAGTTATAACAGCTTTTGTTTAAATACAAAATTAAGATTTTTTATGGCAAAGTAATTAAGTGAAAGAGAATTTGAAACAGTGTTTCAAACAAATTGAGAATAATACTTAAATTATAAATATGATTGAACTTTACTTTAAGCAGTGAAGTTGATAGTTTCTATTTCATTAACATATGAATTTCCTATAGTAAATCGATTTATAATTAATAATGGTTAATGTGAGAAATTTTCTTTAAAAAGGGAATTAAAGAAACTAAATAGTTAATGAAATCATTAACTAAGATTATCTGAACAATTAATTAATGTGATGAAATTTTTAACCATAAATTAGATTAATAAATTTAATGATAATAAATTATGGAACTACTAAGTATAATTACTTAATGATAGAAATTATGGAATTGATTTATTTAGCATAATTAATTGAGTTAATTTGATTTATTCAAAAATCTAAATTTCTTAAGTTAATTAAATCAGAATAATCACTTGATAATTTTGAAAATATAATTACTTATAGAAGTAATTAATAGATAATTAATGAATGTAATCAATTAAATGATGATTTGAAATTTTAGTAAATTATTTGTTAATAAATTTAAAGGATTAATTAATAATGTGATTTATTAAGATTAACTTAATAATTTAAAGATTAATTGATTCATTAATTAAGAATGATAGTTAAAAATTAAGGGTTAACTAATAAATTGTGAAAGGGAATTTATTTCAAATAATTTGTAATTAAATTATGATAATTAACCCGGATTAATAATTGATACATCCGATTTAAATTAATTATTTGATTAATAAATTCATTTGTGAATGTTTGGACTTGGCTGAATAATTGTTTTGTTTGATACCCCTGATATGTGATACTTTGTTTTTGAGCTGTGTGACTTATTTATCTGTAATTTATTATCTGTAAATCTGTGAATGGACGATAAGCGTTATAGTTTATATCGCTTATCAACTATATTTCTATGTTCTGATCTATGATGATTGAATGATGTTGCACTATTGTGTTAAACCCCTGGACCACACTTATAAACACACCAATATGGATTTCACGAGGAAATCGATTAAGTCACAGATTTTTGAAATAGTTTTAAATTTGAATATTTGAATTCAAATGTTTTGGAAATGGATTGGGTTTAAAGTGAAAAGCTTTTGAAATGGAATTTCATAGATGAAATTTATTTTGAATAACTTGATAAAATATGAAGTTGAATAATATGATTTGAACTTAAATTCAAGATTTGAAATTAAATTCTATAATTTAAAACTAGGGATTAAAAATGTTATACTAGTTATATATGGGTTAAACTATTTTAAAAGTATTGATTTGGGGATGTGAATAGAATTCAAGGGCTTTAACTCGTGTAAATATAATTGGATTTTTCTGAAACGAAAACTGTTTGTTTTCAAATAATAAAAGCTTTCACATAAGAAATGAACGTCCAATTTGTGTTAAAAAGAATTTCAAGTTTGAAAATGAAGATAATTTCCAAGTTATGAAAACGATTTGAAAGCTATAAGTTGAATTTTGATTTAAAGATGCAACAAGTTAATCGAATTTTGAAAGCTATGAGTTAAATCTTTGATTTAAAGATTTAATGAGTTAATCCAATTGCAATGGAAATTGTTTTAAAGTCTATAAATTGATCTTTGTGAAATAAATCTTTTTGTAATATAAAGATTTGAAATGGTAATTGGTTTAAACCATTTGAAGAAAAGTTTTGGGTTTTAAGTTGTGACTTAATTGAAATCCCAATATCCATATGTTTTTGAAATACTGCGCTCACTGTTCGGTTAGCCGGGAGAGGACCTTTGTGTCATATATCCCATTCCGAATATGTGATATGTCATTATGGATAGCATTTGAAGACCGATGTTGAGGACCGGATATTTTTGAAAGCGAAAGGACAACTCGTCGAATGTCTTTGCATCGACTGGTCCCCGGTATAGAGACTCCATATGTTATGGGAAGTCCGAACGTGATTAGTGAATATACGGATTGCAAGGACTTCTTTGTAAGTGCCTTCGGTTCTGTTCGTGCCCGGAACAGACTTGTATGGATAGTATGTCTGACATTACAAATTGAGATATAAAGCTGATTTCTTTCAAATATATTTCTGTTAGTGGCGGAGAATTTATTCTCTTAGCTTAACACTCTTCTCTGAGACGTACGAGCTCAGAGGTTATGTAGTTGAAGGTCATTAGCAATATATTCCCAATTTCGTAATGTGACATGCTGAGTGTTGCTGTGAAATGATCATTGTTTGATCATTTGTGATATGATCATTTGTTTGATCACTTATCTTTGTGATCATTTCTATGATCATTTGTTGACCCAATGCATAGCTTTTGTATAAAGCGTGGCTTTGTGGACGAGACTTCGTCGAGCCTCACACCCCGGAATGGTCAAAACAGGAAAGATGCTGCAAGGTTATGAGGGGTAGCTCCCTTTAAGGTATGTGCATTTTCTTCTGGAAAAGGGTGGTATCATGGTATGGAGCCCAGATACTTACTCATGTTGAAACACTTTATTTATCATTGTGTGATGTTGGTTAGAGAGCTCTCGGATAAAGGTCCCAAAGGACCGGTGGATGGCATACTCGTGTCAGTAGTTACCCAGTTCGGGGTAACCTGGCCTTGTGTTGGCAGAGATCCGGTTAGGTTCTCGGGGACGTCCTTCCAGAGGCGTTCTCATGTGGCAATGGGAAGTTCCTTGGCCTGACCATTTGTTGGAAATCCAAAGAAACAATACGATCCTTGTACGGTTTTAGTTGTATAACCTGCTATGGAATGTGGCGGTAACCTGCTATTGAACATAGTAGCTATAGTAGGCATAAGTGCGGAATGCCTATGCTGGCTAAGATTTATATCTTTACTTTCGAAATGAATTTTCCTACACTATGCACTAGTAATAATATCAAATATTTCTTTTAATGCGTATCAAGCATCTTTGACTATCATAAGGAGAAATCTCCTCCGATTCTGCGTTTGCATTGTGTGTGTGCGGGAGGCCTTATGGTAGTCTCATTTTTAAAAGCATTGCGAATTGAATTTAAAAAAATATATTCCTCTATTTTGATTTTAAAGACAAATAAACTGTTTTGAGTTCTCACACCAGTCACATGACTGATCCGGAGTTTATTGTTTCTTTCCTAAACTCTGGATTCTCATTATTTTCTACACGAGCAGTCTAGAGTTTGGGTTTTTCAGATAGTCAGGTTTAGTAGAATATCTATAGTTAGTTCAGTATTTGGACCACACCAGTCTTGCTTAGCTTGGTGCATGGTTATCGGGAGTTCGACCTATTGCTGGATTGGTTCTTGGAGATGGAGTTGCAGTTCTCGGAGTTCTCTTTTGAAGACTATCTTAGAGTTATATTGTTCCGCTGCTAGATGTCATCTATTTTCTTTTCCGCTGCTATTTATTGTATCATATCTCTGATGTATATTGATATCTATTGGATCATCTGTTGTATCAGATATTGTATCAAAGATGTATATCAATGTGTTATTCTTTTATTCCGCTGTGTTGTTTACTTAATGTTGTTATAAGCTCCGGCGAATCGGATTTGAACGGTCGAATCTATGGCATTCGAATACGATATGAAGTATGGGCGTTGATTTTCGAGCGGGCAAAATTCGCTCCGTTACATTTGGTATTAGAGCTATGGTTGAAACTTTAGCTCAGGAGTGTAACACGTTAAGTAGCTCATTAGAGATAGGGTGAAGTATCCCTAGAATGAGTAATCCCTAAGATATCTGTTCGAATGCCTCAGTAAATTCTCTTGCTATCCACTGATAGTGAGTATGAGTGTAAGAAGAGAACGAGATAGGGGACAGGGAAATACGACTATAAATGGTCAATACTCTGTAATGACAAAGGAAACAATTTTTCTCTTCTCAATCTTCTTTGATTCGATTCCAATTCTTTTGATTGCTTCGTGACAGCTACAGAAAGAAGTTCGGTGCGTTGATGCTCTACGAATCGTTGTAGAAGATTCTTACTTCGTATTTCATCAATTTCTTATCAGTTTTTCGTTTTAAACTATAATGAATTTGAAATTTAGAATTGAAATTTTGAATAAATTGGAAATTTTAAAAATTGAGTTAAATTGGTTAATGGAATATGAAGGATAAATATGAATAGTACCGATAAAACAATTTCGTTTAAAACTAAATTTGAAATTCTATTATAATTTCTTGTATCTATTGTTGATATTCTGATTTGGTGAGCCAAATGCAAAACTGATATCCAGTTTGATCTGAAAAGATATTTCTCTATCTTTCATCTATCTTTGTTGTTTTCGTGCCTGCGAATTTCGAGGACGAAATTCCTTTTAAGGGGGGAAGTCTGTAACGATCCGGATTTTTATTAAGTTTTAATTGATAATTAAATTTTATTTTTGAATAAAATTTGTGAAAATAATTGGTAATTAATATAATATTTTATGTAAATTTTAAATAATCGAGAATTAATTTGGATATTTGAAAATGAACATGTTTATAAAATAGATTGAAAATTTTAATTGGGATTTTGGATATGATTAAATTTGATATTAGGTAATTTAACTTTAAAAGGAAATATGTATAAAACAATTAGCATTAAAGTTAAAATAAATATTTTAGCTAGAAAATAAATTTGACAAATCAAATAGATATATATAATAAGATAAATTTTAAAATATGAAGTAACATATAGCTAAATTCAAATAACATAATTAAAATAGAAATTTATTTGCAATACAAAGTAACAAAACAAAGAAACAAAGTTGTAAATAAATATGCAAAGTAAACAAAATAAAGTAAAATAACAAACAAAAGCATTTTTGTCAAGACAAAGCTGCAGCTCACCATAACAACATCATTCTAGCCGAGATCTTGTTTCATAAAACAAATGAAAATATAAGTACAAATAAAACATAAACAAAGAAATGCAAGATCTCAGCCGAGTAAAAAGGACTTTAGTTATCTTCACCCATGCCTTTGTACAAACCAGATCATCACCTGTACAAAGCATTACAATATCACCTAAACAACTCATCTTATATATATTAAACTTCCTCTTCATTTTAGTTCGAGCACCATCATGACTGAAAGAAAAAAAAAGAACATCATTATTTTATACATTTAAAGCTCAGTTATACAACAAAGCAGATTCAAGAAAAAGAAGAAACTGCGGTTCATCAAAACCCAAAAGCAACTCTCTGCTTCAAAATTTTAAAAAGTGAGTAACTTTTAAAATGTAAAATATTTGATAGCATGATGGTATGGTTAGAATAAGTATTTTCTTGTATATTTAAGTGTAAATCTGTAGTTGACATATTCTGTGCATGCTGTGTTGTGCTCTGTTCTTTTCTGGATTAAGTAACATCATTTTAAAAAAAATTAAGGTTATGAAATAAGGTTGCATGATCAATATCTGAAGTTCAATATGTTTGTGTGTATATAGTAGTGAAATTATGTGGATAATTAGATGAATAAGGAAGGTATGCCTGCATACTCCTGTTTCCAGTTTCAAAAATTTAGGATTTGATTTGAAACGCTCTATCCCTTGATCTAGTGATTTTTAGGATTTAGTATTTAAACAAATTTTACTTGTTTCATCATAAACTAAAGTTTAAAATTTTATTTATGTCAAAAAAATAAATGGGAAATGGCTCTGGAACTAAAACAACAGTATAAGTTGAATATAAGTGAGAATTTAATCCTCTTAGTTCATGGTTTCAGAAATATAATCCAGAATCTTATACAAAATGATGATTTTTAAAACCAAAATCTGAATTTTTAGTGATGAATTTAGTGTGCAATTATGGTTTGTCTGGAAATGGTGTTTTGGGTAAGCACTGGTGATCTCAACGGTCTGATAGGTCAGGTTTCGCTGGGATGGTAGTGGAGTGATCAGAGACGGTGGAAAAAATACTGGATGGGTGAGCAGATGATCGTGGTGGCGACGGGGGCCACTTGAAGTCTGTAGCCCTAGTTTTGTCAAGGCAGAGCATTTTGCTTTGTTCGACATCGACGATTGATCGAGTTCAACGAGGGCTTGGGGATAGCGTCACGAGATCAAGGCGAAGCTTCGGTCGAATCTTTGTGGCCTCTGATGGCCAGAGGGTGGGGGACGAGACAATTTCTGGTGGTTGTTTTTGATGAAGTCTTGGTCGTATAGCTCGATTTTGAATTCGAGAGTATGGTGAAGTTCTGGCGATCAAAGATTGAATCGTGGATGGAGTTCGACTTGCTCGATGGGGAGGCGTTGATTGGAGGCGCGCGGCAGCGCCGTGCACGTGCACGGTGGCGCAGTTATTTCACAGGAGTCACGTGATGACTTGACTCGAGTGATACTCGAGAATTTTGGATGGTCGCTTCGAGTTGATTCTGGTGCGCGCGTGAATGTTTATTGATACTGCAGTTTTAATTTTTTTTAAGTTAAGCTTGTATAAAAAAGAAGAAGAGGAAGAAGAGAAGTGAGAAAGGAGGGAACTCGGGAAAATAGGTAAATCACTCGGGTCTTAACTCGAGTTACCAAAGTTTTTGCTCAGGTATAGTTTTTGTTAAATTTGAAAATTTTAAAGTTATAACAGCTTTTGTTTAAATACAAAATTAAGTTTATTTATGGCAAATTAATTAAGTGAAAGTGAATTTGAAAGTGTTTCAAACATATTGAGAATAATACATAAATTATAAATATGATTGAACTTTACTTTAAGCAGTGAAGTTAATAATTTCTATTTCATTAACAAATGAATTTCCTATAGTAAATCGATTTATAATTAATAATGGTTAATGTGAGAAATTTTCTTTAAAAAGGGAATTAAAGAAACTAAATAGTTAATGAAATCATTAACTAAGGTTATCTAAACAATTAATTAATGTGATGAAATTTTAACCATAAATTAGACTAATAAATTTAATGATAATAAATATGGAATTACTAAGTATAATTACTTAATGATAGAAATTATGGAATTGATTTATTTAGCATAATTAATTGAGTTAATTTGATTTATTCAAAAATCTAAATTTATTAAGTTAATTAATTCGGAATCAATTGATAATTTTGAAAATATAATTACTTATAGAAGTAATTAATAGATAATTAATGAATGTAATCAATTAAATGATGAATTGAAATTTTAGTAAATTATTTGTTAATAAATTTAAAGGATTAATTAATAATGCGATTTATTAAGATTAACTTAATAATTTAAAGATTAATTGATTCATTAATTAAGAATGATAGTTAAAAATTAAGGGTTAAGTAATAAATTGTGGAAAGGAATTTATTTCAGATAATTTGTAATTAAATTATGATAATTAACCCGGATTAATAATTGATACATCCGATTTAAATTAATTATTTGATTAATAAATTCATTTGTGAATGTTTGGACTTGGCTGAGTAATTGTTTTGTTTGATACCCCTGATATGTGATACTTTTTTTTGAGCCGTGTGACTTATTTATCTGTGATTTATTATATGTGAATCTATGAATGGACGATAAGCGTTATAGTTTATCTCGCTTATCAACTATATTTCTATGTTCTGATCTATGATGATTGAATGATGTTGCACTATTGTGTTAAACCCCTGGACCACACTTATAAACACACCAATATGGATTTCACGAGGAAATCGATTAAGTCACAGATTTTTGAAATAGTTTTAAATTTGAATATTTGAATTCAAATGTTTTGGAAATGGATTGGGTTTAAAGTGAAAAGCTTTTGAAATGGAATTTCATAGATGAAATTTATTTTGAATAACTCGATAAAATATGAAGTTGAATAATTTGATTTGAACTTAAATTCAAGATTTGAAATTGAATTCTATAATTTAAAACTAGGGATTAAAAATGTTATACCAGTTATATATGGGTTAAACTATTTTAAAAGTATTGATTTGGGGATGTGAATAGAATTCAAGGGCTTTAACTCGTGTAAATATAATTGGATTTTTCTGAAACGAAAACTGTTTTTTTTCAAATAATAAAAGCTTTCACATAAGAAATGAACGTCCAATTTATGTTAAAAAGAATTTCAAGTTTGAAAATGAAGATAATTTCCAAGTTATGAAAACGATTTGAAAGCTATAAGTTGAATTTTGATTTAAAGATGCAACAAGTTAATCGAATTTTGAAAGCTATGAGTTAAATCTTTGATTTAAAGATTTAATGAGTTAATCCAATTGGAATGGAAATTGTTTTAAAGTCTATAAATTGATCTTTGTGAAATAAATCTTTTTGTAATATAAAGATTTGAAATGGTAATTGGTTTAAACCATTTGAAGAAAAGTTTTGGGTTTTAAGTTGTGACTTAATTGAAATCCCAATATCCATATGTTTTTGAAATACTGCGCTCACTGTTCGGTTTAGCCGGGAGAGGACCTTTGTGTCATATATCCCATGCCGAACATGTGATATGTCGTTATGGATAGCATTTGAAGACCGATGTTGAAGACCGGATATTTTTGAAAGCGAAAGGACAACTCGTCGAATGTCTTTGCATCGACTGGTCCCCGGTATAGAGACTCCATATGTGATGGGAAGTCCAAACGTGATTAGTGAATATCCGGATTTCAAGGACTTCTTTGTAAGTGCCTTCGTTTCTGTTCGAGCCTGGAACAGACTTGTATGGATAGTATGTCTGACATTACAAATTGAGATATAAAGCTGATTTCTTTCAAATATATTTCTGTTGGTGGTGGAGAATTTATTCTCTTAGCTTAACACCCTTCTCTGAGACGTACGAGCTCAGAGGTTATGTAGTTGAAGGTCATTAGCAATATATTCCCAATTTCGTAATGTGACATGCTGAGTGTTGCTGTGAAATGATCATTGTTTGATCATTTGTGATATGATCATTTGTTTGATAACTTATCGTTGTGATCATTTCTATGATTATTTGTTGACCCAAAGCACAGCTTTTGTATAAAGCGTGGCTTTGTGGACGAGACTTCGTCGAGCCTCACACGCCGGAATGGTCAAAACAGGAAAGTTGCAGCAAGGTTATGAGGGGTAGCTCCCTTTAGGGTATGTGCATTTTCTTCTGGAAAAGGGTGGTATCATGGTATGGAGCCCAGATACTTACTCATGTTGAAACACTTTATTTATCATTGTGTGATGTTGGTTAGAGAGCTCTAGGATAAAGGTCCCAAAGGACCAGGGGATGGCTTACTCGTGTCAGTAGTTACCCAGTTAGGGGTAACCCGGCCTTGTGTTGGCAGAGATCCGGTTAGGTTCTCGGGGACGTCCTTCCAGAGGCGTTCTCATGTGGCAATGGGAAGCTCCTTGGCCTGACCATTTGTTGGAAATCCAAAGAAACAATACGATCCTTGTACGGTTTTAGTTGTATAACCTGCTATGGAATGTGGCGGTAACCTGCTATTGAACATAGTAGCTATAGTAGGCATAAGTGCGGAATGCCTATGCTGGCTAAGATTTATATCTTTACTTTCGAAATGATTTTTCCTACACTATGCACTAGTAATAATATCAAATGTTTCTTTTAATGCGTATCAAGCATCTTTGACTATCATAAGGGGAAATCTCCTCCGATTCTGTGTTTGCATTGTGTGTGTGTGCGGGAGGCCTTATGGTAATCTCATTTTTAAAAGCATTGCGAATTGACTTTAAAAAAAATTCCTCTATTTTGATTTTAAAGACAAATAAACTGTTTTGAGTTCTCACACCAGTCACATGACTGATCCGGAGTTTATTGTTTCTTTCCTAAACTCTGGGTGCTCATTATTTTCTACACGGGCAGTCTAGAGTTTGGGCTTTTCAGATAGTCAGGTTTAGTAGATTATCTAGAGTTAGTTCAGTATTTGGACCACACCAGTCTTTCTTAGCTTGGTGCATGGTTATTGGGAGTTCGAGCTATTGCTGGATTGGTTCTTGGGGATGGAGTTGCAGTTCTCGGAGTTCTCTTTTGAATACTATCTTAGAGTTATATTGTTCCGCTGCTAGATGTCATCTATTTTCTTTTCCGCTGCTATTTATTGTATCGTATCTGTGATGTATATTGATATCTATTGGATCATCTGTTGTATCAGATATTGTATCAAAGCCGTATATCAATGTGTTATTCTTTTATTCCGCTGTGTTGTTTACTTAATGTTGTTATAAGCTCCGGCGAATCGGATTTTAACGGTCGAATCTATGGCATTCGAATACGATATGAAGTATGGATGTCGATTTTCGAGCGGGCAAAATTCGCTCCGTTACATTTAAATACGTTTATTCGAGTCAAAACGAATGTTGCGTAAAACATCGTTACGACAACTCAAAATCATTAGTATAGGGATTTGAAGTTAAGATAGATACAATGCTATATAAAACATTTCCTTTTGGAAATCATTTACTATAACAACAGTGTTATAGTCCACCATTTCCTTCTATTTCTCGAAAACGTCTATTTCAGCAATGAATGTAGAAATCTGTAGTTGCGAACCTTAACACATTTTAAAACATCGTTAAAACATTTTAATTCTATTTAAAATATCACCTCCAAAACATTTTCTTTAACATATTATTCACTCTCCAAAAACGTAAATATACTTCGTTAACCAATTTCATCATTTCTATACATTTTATTTTAAAGGATTATTCACTTTCCAAAATCATGGATATAACTCTTTTAATAATTTCTACATTTACTTTATCAAAATTCAATTGATTTGGATTTATAAAACAATGTTTATAAATTCTAATTCTATTTATTTTATAACAACTTCAATTTATAAATCTCCTTTATTAACCTATTCAATTTATAACCCAATTATATACAAAAAGTCCATATTGTAAGTTAAATGCTTATAATTTATTTGTTTACAAAATCGTTCTTTTAAAGTTCCCAAATTATAAATCTTATAACTTATAAGATTCATTTATTTACCCAAATCTATTCTTTTAATAGCTTTACAAAATTATTAAATCTGACTACTTATAAATTCCATTTATAACTTCACCATTTATAATTCTATAATTTCATTCACTTATCAAATCCATTTACACTTCATCCTAACATTATAAAAACTCGTTTTATAATTCCAATATTTTAATTTATAAATATCAATTTTATAAATCTTTTATATAAAACAATTTATATTATTATTTTAAAATGTCTTTAAACTCCTTTATAATTTTATCATTTTGATTTATAAAATAATCAAATTTTATAAATCCTATATTTAAACTTTTTACAATAAATTCAACAATCCCAATTTAAACTATTTTATAAAATCATTAACCCCATATTTTGAAAAATCAACTTTTAACTATATTTCTCAAAAATCATAAATTTTATACTATTAAAATTATAACATTTATTTATTTAAATGAATCAATTCCAAAAATATTTTATAAAATGTATACTTTCAAAAATCACTTTAAAACCCTTTTAAAATTACAAAATTGGCCTAATGATGCTACACATAAAATATTCAATCACGACAACAACGACATCATATATCCGTATATGATAATCAACAAATATCAAAATATCTATAACCAAATAAATACTGTTGAGGAATCCAGTTGGATCCCTCCAACCTGCTTCCCTGTATCCACAAACATTAGCACAATACCAATTCCGTTTCCAAACGAAATATCGGGGTATATAGGATTTAAAATATTATCCGCTATTATAAGGCGCAATAGGGTCTCATCCACTATATAATGCGGGCAATCAACTCCAAGTACATAAATATTACCAATTTCACTGTATTGTGAAATATTCGCGGTATATGTTTTTAATAAATAACCTCCGCTTACTAACGGCTTATAATGTCTATTTTAACAATCAATAGATAACAATCATCATTCAACATACAATCAAGAAATTTTAATATAACTATTTAAAATTTAAATCGAAACAATTCGATTGAGTGAGAAGTTCTCACCGTGGTTTCAAATTCGTTTTCAGCTTTTATTTCGAATAAAATTAAACGTACGTTTAATTTTACCCGAAATTTTCACTAGCTCCAAACGACTCCAAACAAGCTCCATTGCGTAGTATTCACGAATATGAACCCAACACAATTCGTTTCGTGCATTTTCGACCTCGTATGAAAATGATATGAATTTTTAAAGTTTACACAAATTATTATATACGTAAATTAACAATTTCTTTTAATTTTAAAACCCCTACACACTGGACCGTTGGATTCCCACCCAAGAAAATCTCAGCTGACCACCTTCTTCTTTCCTTATGCGATTTGCTCCCAGGAGATGAACGCAACTCCTAACCCATGAAGCCGCCATTAGGGTTAAACGCCACGGCCTCCACGCTTGACTAGAAATCGATCAGGGACCACCACTGCGAAGGCCTACTCGAACTGCCCCTTCGGCCACAACCTTGCAAAGCTCGGCCCCCTCTTCCTTACTGAAAAACGTGCGCAAATGCGCAACTTCAACCACTGATTGCCATCAATCCACCAGCTCATTTCCGATCATAGCCGTTGATCTTCAAGATCTTGGAGTGCTCTACACTTTTCATGTTGAGAGTTTCTTGGATTGCTTCACGGATTTAAAGAAAATCGAGGAGAAAGAATTAAATTTTCTGGCCATTAATAATAAGAAGAGGGGGCTGCTAGTAGGTTAGGGTTTTATTCTTGTTGCAAATGTGAAGACTTAAGGTCTTTTTATAGAGATTCTGCCGAAAATCACTATTCACTTGATTTTTCGAACTCCAAACGAAGCGTGCCAGTTGGCGTTCCGAAGGTTTACCCCGCATTCTGAACACAATGGAATAGGTTTCGAGAGCCAATTCGATCATCTGTGTGAGTTACGGCAATAAACGATCTATTTTGAATTAAATCGATTAAACTATTTTCTAGGCGTTTTGGCTTGCCCCGGACAAACGATAAATCCGATTGACACGAAATTTGAAATCATACAATAATATAACATTACGGATTCGACGAAACTGCTTTCATCGAAATCCTAGACTTTCTGAAAAATGGCTATTTTAACTCGTCAATTTGATATTAAAATATTAAATTTTCACAAATTAACTTTTAATTCGATTTTAAAAGTTCTATAACATCATTCCAACTCCAATATGGTTTATTAAAATTTTACAAATCATTTTTAATCATATTTAACCCAATTTTCAATTATTTCTGTAATTTCAACTATTAAATTATCGATTAAATTATCAAATTTAATCCAATTATTCGAAATAAAATTTATTCGACTTCTTAATTTCACTTATTAATATTTAAAATCAATTAAATATATGAATTTTAATTGACAGAAATTCTGGGTCGTTACACAATCCGCCCTTCTGTATGGTTTGAGTTTGACATGTGTGTGTTATCGTCGATTTAAAGCATACACTGACGCGATCCGTTACATTTGGTATCAGAGCTTCAGTTTAGCGATAAACCTTAGCTTTGTGGGGTCCGACTCTTTATTTATAGGGTAGTAATACCCTATGATGAGTCGCTGCGTGTATATATATGAGAGAACGTATTTGTTAGTGTTATAAAAAGGTTTTTGATATTTTCTTAATTTGTTCCGTTTTTTATTTATAAATTCTGGTTGGTGCATTGGACGCTATGGCATCAATAGAGATTTCTAAACACTTAATAGGACAGATCAACACAATATTTGTTTTGAAATATAGGTAAATGAAATAATTTTGCCTATTATATTTTCTATATATAAAGCAATAGTTTTTATAAAGTTTATATTCGGTTGTAATATATTGGTTGTTAGGTAGTGAAATTTATAAATATTGATTGGGAACAAAATTCGAAAAAATAAAATAAATGAAAATTGGAAATTTTAGAACTTATGTTCCGGGATATTGAAAATTGCTTTTAATGGATTCTGCTATATAATAATATTGTTATAACTATTTTCTAATATAAATATTCCAATATAATTTGAAAGAATTGTTTTAAAGAAATTTTGGAAAGAAATAACTTCTGTATCCCTCTATTTCGCTGGGAAATAATTTCGGTTATGAGTGCATGCATCATCAACATTCATTTCGAGTTTTAATGGGAAGGCCACTATAGTAGTTTTATTGCAGATTTATTTTGATAAAAAATATAAATGTCAAATTATTTTAAATTTAATTGGATATATAAATTGTAAGTGTACACATCTATCTCTTATTATTTTAAAATGATTTGAAATTTAACCCGGTATTTAGTTCTTAAGTTTCCGTTAATTAATAGTTTCAATTATTATAGTGAAATGGAATGTATCCAATTAATAATTGGAACCTCTAATTAAAATAAGAGATTAAATGCTAGGTTATAATGAAATTACAAGAAAGTTGAAAGTAGTAACTATAAAAAAAAGATATGATTGCTGAACATTAAATTAATTAAAAGAAATAAGATAAACTTGTATAATTTTCTATTGCATTCTTAAAAAGCATATATATAACTTACCAGAAGATTGAAAAGTTGAAATGTTTGATAAGAAAATGTAACGCAAAAATTTACAAGTAAAACTTATGTAATAGAAAGGTTCAATGAATTACTTTTATAAATAGGAATTTGATGTTATAGTGGTTATAAAATTAAATTATGATTTAAATGCTACCAATTTAATAGAAATGTAAGTATTATAAATAAATGATAATAAACTTAAGTAAATGTGTAACAACCCGCATATTTATCGAGTTTATATTTAAATATTTTATTTAAATATTAAATCGTTAATCGGATTTTGGTCCGAAAAGCTACTTTTTGCAAACGGTCAAATTAGGACTCGAGACCACTTTCATTGAGTTCGAAATGCCGTTTACAACTTTTTTAAGTATAAACATCGATAGGTTTGGAGTTAGTGAAATTTCACTAACTTTTCCCGCTTTGGACTTTGGGCAGTTTAGCCTATTAAGCCCAAGTTCCAACTCTCTTCTCCTCACTCTTCATAAATTTCCTAACTAATCAACCTTTGGCATTAATGGTGAAGAGAATGGGAAATTAAAACTTCAAGCTCAAATTTAATTGCAACTCCAAATTCAAGTAGAAGATATTGGATTCAAGCTTTGGATTGCTTCTCCTTGCTTTCAAGCTTCATCTTCATAAATTTTAGTGCAAAGGTGAGATTTTTATCTCACAAATCTAGTTTATAACTATATTGGACTGTTGGGAATGATTCCCTATCACTTTTGCATGCACATTTGCCTTTGGTTTGGATTGGATTGGCGAAAAACTCCAATTTTTAGCATTTTTGGAAATTTCCTGCACTTAGCTCGTTCTGGCCACTTGACTCGTTCAGTGATAGGTCGCAAGGTCACTGGGTCGTAGGTCGAAGGGCTTTAGGTCATTCTGGAAATATTGGCACTTTGGAGTTAGGTCGCTCGCGAGTTAAGACTTAAGTCGTAGGTCGTTCGCGAGTTAAGCCTTAAGTCGTAGGTCGCTCCCGAGTTAAGCCTTAAGTCGTAGGTTGCTCCCGAGTTAAGCCTTAAGTCTAGGTTGCTCCCGAGTTAAGCCTTAAGTCGTAGGTCGCTAGCGAGTTAAGCCTTAAGCCGTAGGTCGTTCGTGAATTAAGCCTTAGGTCGTTAGGCCTATAACCCGTTAAGTCGCGAATACCTTAAGTCGTGAACTCTGTTAGGTCGGCCATGTTGGGTCACGAGTAATCGTTAGGTCGCAACCTCTGTTAGGTCGGCCATGTTGGGTCGCGAGTCATCGTTAGGTCGCAAACTCTATTTGGTCGGCCATGTTGGGTCGCGAGTCATCGTTAGGTCGCAAACTCTGTTAGGTCGGCCATGTTGGGTCGCGAGTCATCGTTAGGTCGCAACCTCTGTTAGGTCGGCCATGTTGGGTCGCGAGTCATTGTTAGGTCGCGAACACCACTAGGTCGCTTGACTCCTAGGTCGCAACCATTAGGTCGCTCGACCCTATTCCCCTTAGGTCGTTAGACCTCAATTTGTCTTCACTAGGTCGTACCGTTTTGGACGGGGCGCTGCCCCGCACTCCACCGGGGGCGCTGCCCCCTGGACCCCCGCGACCTGACCGGGCAGGTCAAACCCCGTAGCGGGGGCGTTGCCCCCGCACCCCCACCTTGGGGGGTTGCCACCCCCTGGACCCCCCCTCCGTAGGGGATCTTATATGAAAAACATTCAACAGAACTTGCTGAGCTGATTTCCTTAGATTTTTATCACATCTCCGAATGTGATCTTTGTGATTGATTGTTTCTATAATCGCTTCTGTGATTGGTCACTTTAAAATAAAAAGGTTTCAAAACTAGTAGTAAATATCAAAACTCTTTCAATAAAAGGATTTCACTCTATTTTTAATAACAAAGCTCTTTTCTTAACCCGTTTTCCAATCTATTAGTATATACAAACCTTTACCTCACTCGGATGAGAAATCTAATTAAACGGCTTAGTAAAACAAGTGGTATGAAATGCTTGCGTTTGCTTCGTCGGTTAATTCTTGGACATGTTCGATTGAACCTCTTGTGACAATTTTCTAGTGAATATTTACAGTTTGTTCACAAATATTTAAGTTAAGAAAGTGGTTATGGGACATGAAGCTAAACTTTTATATTTACTAGCTTAGTGTAATTGACACTTCTCGTTGATCATGACGATCATTCTTATGATTTAGACTAGCAATTGTGCGATGTCTCTTGTTTGCTTGGTCAGACTAGACGCCACTTGTGTGATTCCACTCACACATACCTTTTTGGTTGCTTGGTTAGTCTAGACACCACTTGTGTGATTCCACTCACACATATCTTTTTGTTTGTGAGGTTAGACTAGACACCACTTGTGTGATTCCACTCACACATACCTTTTTGCCTTCTTGGTTAGTCTAGACCTCAATCTGTGTGATTTCGTCTCACACATATAGGGTAGCTCCCCATGGTCTTCGGACCGTCATGTGATAGGCCTCTTTCTCTTTTTATGATTTCTGGATTTCTCGTGTTGATTTCTGGAATTTATGTCATTGACTTGTTAAGAGTGCAAGTTTAGGGTATGATGCCCTCTTTGGATCTTTGAGAAGATTCTTGTGATATCGATTTATCTCTTATTGATTGATCTTCTGTTGGTCATCATTTGCATACTTATAGTAGTATGTCAGTATGGATATTTTATGTTTATGCCATATCTTTTATTTTATACCATGTCATCTGATATTTATAGCTAGACTGATCCATTTATTATTTTCTTAAATAATACTCGGGTCAGACCGAGATGTTACAGGTGCTTCTGCTTGACTTCTTCCCGGGATTCGGCACTCTGGCTTTTGGCTAACTATTTAGATTAGCAGTTTTTGTTGTATACACTTGAGATATAGACTCATAGTTGTATTCTTTTGTATAGCACGTGTTGCTATTCTTTTGTATTATTGTGGATCTTTTGACCACTACTCTGTTGTACACTTTCATGTGTTAGTTATATATTCATATCTTCTTCCGCCTTTGTGATATGGATGTCTGTGACTGATTTGCGTTATGCTTATTTCTATGTTTGTTTCCGAAGATTATTTATAGCCACCTTGTGATAAGCAATTACATGGGTGGTCGCTCCTCAACAGCCTTATTCTCCATGCTAGTTGACAGCACTACTCCGTAGTGTTCTTGGCTAGCGTGGGTATAGAGGTGGGGCGTCACAAAATGGTTGAAGCTATTTATAAATAAAATAAGTAGAAAAGATGAATATTGTAAATATTTGATTTTAGACTTAAGTTAATGTATTGGCATGCTAAGTAATTAAATTGCACGTGAATACTATGAATAAATGAATAATGAAATTAAGTACTAAATGAATGAATGGAATTGAATTTTTGCATGAAATAAATATTAACTAAAGAAACGGTCATTTAGAAATGAAATAAAAAAGAATGAGCTTGATTTATTGCTTGGAATTTGATGATTGTTTAGCTATTGGGTTGTTTGGGATATGATACTTCTAATTGACAAGATGTATGAATAATCTATTGAGTTTTACCTAAGGTTGTTGAGTAAATATTGCACTAAGTAGTCTGTTCATCATTCTATGCGATTTAAAGTTTCTGAACCAAAACAAACCATTTGTTTTGCTTACTATGGATGAATGGTTGATTGCTTTAATTCCTTGTGATGAATGTATGCTTGTTTGCAAATATTAGTTGCTATGTTGTATTGATTTTTTGGTATTGATTGAATCAACTATAAATATTTCAATTTCTATAATTATTAACCTTTTTGGGATTATATAAGTGAATTAAAGGTTATGGATTCAATTGCTAGTGCTTTTGATTTCATAATTAAGCATTAATTGCCCGACAAATATGTACGTTCTCGGATTACGGTTCTATAGCGTTGTTATATTATTTTCTCGTGTTGGAATATATTATTTTGGAAAATATATGTAGAGTCGGTTGGTGTTGTGGGCCATCATGCTGGTGCAGTCGCTGAACTGGTTGATGTTCGTGCTTTGGGTCCGTGGGGTTTTGCGGTCGGAGGACAGGTTGGACACGTACGTGGTCGTTTGGCGGGCTGCTGTCGCCGTTGCGGATAGTGCTGCGTGGGCCCGCTGTTGTGGGCTGCGGGCTGCGGGTGGTGTGGATTCTGAAGGCGGCGTGAGAGACAGGGAGAAGAACAGTACTGTGATGAGGATGCGTTGCTTCATGGTTCTTCTTCTTCTTCAGGGATGTGAGGAGTAGGGGCACTGCTGTTGCTGTTTATATACACGTGTCTTTGGATCGTTGTGACATACGAGTTGGTGAATAGTTGACTTGATTATTTTTTGTTGGAGTTTGGACTTGGATCTTGACTGTGTAGTGCACGTGGGAAGGCATCCGTTGTATGCAAAACCTCGTTTTATTCGACACTGTTTTTATTGTTTCATTTTACACGGAGTAATACTTTTAAAGCATCTCTTATTGACGTTTTAGCCCTTTTAGGACATCGACCACGAGGCTATTTGCGTAAGAAGAATGCCTAGATCAACAAACAAAGACCTAGCTGGTTAAAAATCAATGCTGTGATTCTAACGACCAACGTGAATGTTATGCTCCATCTCATAGCCATCCATCTAATTGTTGAAATTATTTGTCACAATATATCAAATGTTTAAAATCTTATTTAGAAAAGATATTTTTTAGTGGAAAACTTATGAAGCTTCTTTCTCTGCAAGACATCTTCTTATATATAAATGCAAAGGCTTTAACCATTATAATCAAGTAAATAAAATGATTTAAAAACTATATATTTTTAATCTAAAAATCTTCTTTTCTGATTTGTAATCTCTCTTGTATATCCTCGAATTCATTAATAAAAGAAAAGAATTGAATTCAATTTTGTTCTTGTTATTGAATCTATAATTATTCATATCAACGGATATTTTAGTCTTCTAGTCGATGGTTCTAAATTGATTTAGTAAAATTACATTAACAATTTGTATCAAAGCTAGGGAGTCATTGAAGATTAGTTGACTGTGGCGGGATCCATTTGGTTCACTAGCTTGCTTGGTTCACTAAAAATTTGGTCTAGTCTCATTCTTGTTTGGTTGCCACTGTTACTTGAAGTGGTCTTGGTTGAGGTTTCATTTGCATGCTCTGAATGGTCTTCGTTGCTTATGTATGCACTGTGTATACACATGAGTTAGTTGATGTTTTTGGACTTACATTGTTATACATTTGGTGTGATGCTTTCTAAACTATATACATGTCTGTATATATATATATGTATGTATGTATGTATGTATGTATGTATGTATGTATGTATGTATGTATGTATACATGTGTATATGACACTGCATATAAACTTGTAAACGTTGAGGCTTGTTGTATGTATGTCGTCACATGTATGCATTCATGTGTACAGCTATTGCTGAGCTGTATGCATGCATACCAATATTGTTCCTCTTTGGTGTTAAGACTTTGCTCGGTTGACTTGTACAAGGCTGTATATCTGGGTTACCCTGTTTGCATTACTTCGAGTTTCATATCTATTTCCTTGTATGCTGCTTTGCTCCAACCACTACTTCTATGTTGTCTCTCTTTTGTACAACTGAGTTGTGTTGGTTAAGTGAACTGTGTTCATTCATGTATACATTGCTCCGATCTCTAGTTCAGGTTACATGTGCATTGCCATTTGCTTTATGTGCTAGTTGTCATATGTGTTCTCTGAGTTACTGAGTCCTTTGTTTCACTTGAGTTGCACTTGGTTTTGTTCCACATACTTCAATTTAAGTTGTATTCGGTCTTGTTGTTTTCATTGCAATATGAAACCTGCTTTAAACTTGGTTTTGAAGTTTGGTTCATGTGTGGTCTGCTTAGAGTTGCCTCAGGTCATTGCATTGCTCTGGTGCCATAGTATTGTCATGCTTTCATGTTGCCAGGTCTGGTTATGTTCATTTGTGTTGATATTGCACTTGGTTTTGGTCACCACTTACTCTAATCTGTTGAATCTGAACACTTGACCTGTTAGTTGCATTGTTGTACACACTATTCTGGGTTGTTTGGTTCATGACTCCACTGTCGTGTCTGTTCTCACGTGTACACATTTGTGCACTTGTTAGCATGGTCTGGTTTTGGATTCTTGTTACATGAGAACTTGTACTCGATAATTTTGTGATGCTTTTGTATTGCACTGGAGTTGAATCCAGCCTCAGCTTGGGTATGATCTTGTGCTTATGTCGTGACTTTATTTGTATTGCACTTGAGTTGAATCCAGCATTTGGTTGGGTTTGACCTTTTGCTCACTGGTCCCTGTAGTTGTATCAAGTGTATATCGGTGTGCATGGCTTTGTGGCATGTACAGTGATACACTTTGCATGTCATAGGTTGTTCGTGTAGATGATTTCAAAAAATAAATGATGACGAACAACCCTAATAACCGAGTCAAATAATATTTTCAAAAACACATTTTATTTTAACTACAAAAATATTTCTTTCTCAATTTTACTGCATAAGTGTTTATTTTGTGAATAATTCAGATGCTGGATACAGATTGGAAAATAGTTGAAGAAAAAATATGAGTGAATGAGTGTTATGTAGTTAGGTGCAAATGTTAGTGACAATTGTGATGTAATCGACATTGTATTATAATTGAAATTTTGTGTATATATAGTGAGAGCTCAAATTTTGTACTATTCAAAATTGTAATAAAATATTTGTTTGAAGAGAATATCTATTTGAATTTATATTCTGCGTATTTATTTTATTCAGCCAATATTTATTTAATTATGTGAAAAACAAAATAGTACAATAAAAAATTCATTTAAATGAATGTGTGTGTGTGTGTGTATTGGCATCAAACAAAAATCATAAATTAGCATAGTTAACAATCTCCCCTTTTGATTATAACAACCATTTATTTAAGATTTTGAATTTATTAAATGTATTTGGTAATTGGTGGACTTTATTTGCTCCCCCTATTTGAATGCTCCCTCTCTACAACAAAGTTCCCTCTTCATATATGCATGAAAATAAGTAAAAATATGCAAATGGACCTAGAATGCAAATAAAAATAAAATATTTGCTCTTTATTTGCCAAAATGTTAACCTTTCTCTCCCCTTTTGTTATCAACAAAAGAGTAATAGTGTTAGAAAAATAGAGTTAAACTGATAGACATTAATAAAACATTAATAACCAATCGAGTATAAATATTAAATTTCAATAAAAAAATCAAACAAAAATCATCAATACTTCGTTAGGCGCAAATTCCACTTTAGAATGATGGGTGTCATGCCCCACCTCTATGCTCACAATAACAAAGGTTATTATACGGAATAACGTCTGCTATTGCGAAGAATAAGGCTTGTTAGAAGCGACCATCCGTATGTTATGCCTTAGATGAGCATTGATTACATCGATAGGAGTTTTACAACTAACTCCCAAAATATAAATTCAATCCAAATCTAAACCGAAACTACGGTGGCTAAAGAAAAATCCAGAACAACTCATAATATCAACAACACTGATAGTAAATCACAATAGAATAGAAATATCAGATATGTAGCGGAAGACAAGTCTGGAATACATGCTACAACAATCGATAGTTCACAACAACAAAATGTACCTATACATATACATCGACATACATAAATGGGAGTGAAATAACCAAAAGAACTCCTCGAAGGCTAGACAAAAGATGACGTGAAATCCCAAAAGCTAAAGCTGCTACAGAATCAGAGATAGCGATTACCCTGAAATAACTCGGTCTGACCCGAGTATTATTTAAAGAAAATAATAAACGGATCAGTCTAATTTATTCTTAGAAGTGAATGCATCATAAACAAGATAAATCAAAATAATAATAATAATCTCGAATGAGACTATTCAACATAAGAAATCAACATAGTTAAATGAAGAAATCACATCAAACTCCATCAAAATCAACTTTCAAAATCACACTTGAATTAAAAACAGCAAATCACAAAATCTAGAAATCAATAATAGATAAGTAGAAAAATCAACATAAAAGTGGACCGATCCCATCATATGGCGAGTCTAAGCTACGCCGCACGTGCATCTCATATGGCCGAAGCCTACCAAGTACTGTCATCATAATTTTGGCGCCCAACATATGACCCGAAGGTCCAACATATGACCCGAAGCTCTAGTACTGGTATTTGACCTGAAGGTCCATCATAGTGGCTCGAAAGCACACAAAATCATCAAAATCATCAAACAACAAATATTTCAATTAACGAGTCCGGAATTAACCGAAATAGTAAAAGTGTGGTTCCATACTCCGCACTTTTGCTAAATCGTTTAAATCTCTTCATCGTTTCCTTGAAAGTGCAAAATTGTGTATTTTATAAAAATACATTTTACGTTCTCAAGCGGACAAGTCCGGAATTAAGCGAATCGGTAAAAGTTATGGTTCATAGTCCTTAATTTTTTTGAATCGTTTAAATCACTTTCTCAATCTTTTGAAAGCGCAAACTGTAAAAGAATTTGAAACAATTTCAATTTAAAACGATTTTTAAGACATGTGATTAAAATAGCAACAACTATAACAATTTCGACGAGAAAATTGCGTATCATAAAACACCGTAAAAACGGTTACCAAATCAGCGTTGCGGAATAACCGCTTAAAAATTCACTTTAAATTGACGGTTACTGAAGTCAAAACAACAGTAATTTTTTTTTCTCAAAAATCTCATTAAAACAACACGCTTCAAAAATATAATACCGGTATAAAAGATCCGTTATAAAGATAACGGAAACAAAATACGTTTTAAAACGTAAAACCGGTTCAACATAAATTAATAACCATTGGTTCACACTATTTATATATTCCTCAAAATGTTACACTGTTTGACACTAACTTCTTTCACGCGTATTCTAAATTACAAAGAATGGTTTCATGCATTACCTACAATATAACTGCACATACTAAAATGAACAATATAAATATGAATGACATGCCTGAAAATACACATGCACGCTAATAATACATGATGATCTGAACAATACACAGGGACATTTTCACTTAAAAGCCTTACACGCAAATGATGATTATACCAATATTTGACTTGGAATTCACCTTCGTGTGCTACTCGATGTTATAAGAAAAGATGAAATATGGTCTGGCTTAGTTTTTCTTTTTCCTCTTTTTTTTTCCATTCACAATACCTACACACATGACATAATTAAGAAATCTAATTTATGAACCCTACGAATGAATTTATACGAGGACACCTGGACAACAATACTCTCTGCATGCACATATTACTTTTTAGGCCAATATTTCATGTACTACTAGCATATACGTGAATGGTTCACGGGAATGGACGCAAGAAATATGAATAAGGTGGTGGCCTGGCACCCCATATATATGCGCACGCACAAAATATTTTTTTGTTTTTTACTACATTTACTTGCACACGATTAGAAATGCTTTTACACTAAGTGTGCACGCACACCCCCCCTCTACATGCACACATTTTACACTACACTTGCACGCACGCAACCTTCATTACACGCACAAATGCGAACGCAAAATTATGGACTGTACTCGTTTTTGAAATGCAACTACAACCTGGACACATTTTCACACGCACGTGCTACTTCATGCACAAATGAAATGCAAACCTGGGTATTCATTCGTATACTTTATGCATTGATGCAAAAATGAATTGCATAAAGAAAAAGGAATTTCTCAACCCAGTATACAAATACACGTTAATATCTTTGTACTTATTTTTGCATGATACCACTTTGAGCAAAGAAAATGGGATAACAAAAATATCTTATTGCACAGCAGTGCAACAAAATTTTTATCGGTTGTACCATGCGAGTAGGAAATCAGATAATTTTTTGGGCAATACACCCTTTCACGCGTGTTATATAAATTTTTGGAAATATACTGGAACAAAATGATTTCAGGCTTCACTGGTTTGCATGCAAAAGTGAAATGCATGCAACCAGTAAAATCAACACAAATTAGAAGTGTGAGGTTTTTACACTCACCTCAATTCTGCTTCCAAAAGTCAGTTAGCAACAAGAAATATATTGGAGCCAATTTGAACCGCCATTAATTCATTACCAAGCTCCCAGGAAAAATGAGCAACGAAAAAAAAATGAAGCTATTGGAAAATCTGAAACAAGAGACAGTCACAGTGCTTCCTTTGAAAATGAATAAAAGAATGCTTGCAGTGCTTACTTTCTTTTCTCCAAAAAAGTGTACAAATCAAAATGAGGTGTGCTGGAAATGTTTTGGTACAAGGGCATTAAAGGCAAACGTGCTTCTGAGTAAAGAAAGTACAGATTGCCTATAAAAATGATAATGGTGAAGTATGCATTTGCTTTAGATAATAAGGTTGACGGCAAAAGCTCATATTTTACTTTTGAAATAAAAGTGACAGCATGCTTGCAATGTTCCACTAGCTTTTTAAAATAGGTGACAGCAAATTTATATTTTGCTTTAAAAACTAGTGGTATGTAGCCTGAATTAAAGTTTTCCATAAAGCTGGAATTCACAATTTGCATGTCACTGGAATTCACGTTATGTTACCGAAGACGCACGCATATAAGAAATAAAATAAATATACTAACTTAGTTTGATTATTTTTCCAACTAACTTTGCAACATTTGCATTGCGAATTTTATTTTTCAAATTTTAATTTAAAAATTTCTATTTAAAATATTTACTCCGACAGAAATTCCAAAATCACGGTCGTTACGGACTCCCCCCTTATAAAAATTGCGTCCCCGCAATTTTTATACTAGAAGCAGTCAATACACAAATAACTCATCTCAACAAAGGTTAAAATAGAAAATATAGATCAAGAATGCTCACCTCCACCCGAAGAGGAGAGAAAACCCGGATAAAAACGCTCGATGAATTCTCCGGTTTCCCAAGTGCAACCTTTGAGGTTTGCGGACCATTGAATTTTCACAAGCGGGACTTATTTGCTCTGAAGGCGTTTAACCTTCGAAGCCAGCACACGAATAGGATTTTGCACAATAGACAAATTGGGTGAGATCTTAAGATCTTACAACATATGAGGATCAATAAATGAATTCGAATCTCGAAGGCATCGACGAAGCTGTGATATATGAAATATGTCATGAATTCCCAAAATCTGAATAGATAGCGATACACGAAAAGCAACATGATCAATGTATTCCATAATTGGAAATGGTCCGATATAACGAGGAGCCAATTTCCCGGAGCTACAGAAACGCACCACACCCTTCATTAGAGAAACATAAATGAATACGCGATCGCCAACCGAAAATTCCAAAGGCTTCCTACGATGACCGGCATATGATTTCTACCTAATCTGAGCCTCTTTCATTCTCTGTCTAATAATATCGATCCTCTCAGAAGAATCACGCATAAAATCGGGGCAGAGAACTAACTTTTCCCCCTATTCCAACCAACAAGATGGTGACCGAAACGGTCTTCTGTAAAGAGCTTCGAAAGGAGCCATACCGATACTAGATTGGAAACTATTGTTATAAGAGAATTCAACAAGAGATAAGTGGCCTTCCCTACTATCTCCAAAGTCAAGAAGCAGCCCGAATGGACTTGATAGGAATAAATAGGCTGATTTAGTCAATCGGTCAACAATCACCCAAATACTGGTATGACCCGACCTCGAACGAGGTACACCATCAATGCAGTCCATAGAAATTTGATCTCATTTCCAAAATGGACTCTACAGAGGTTGCAAAAGACCCCCAGGACTATGGTGTTCTGCTATAATAAGTTGACAAGTCATGCAACGACTCATATAACTTACAACATCATGCTTCATACCTTCTCAAAAGTATAAGCGTTTCATACCAGCATACATCTTACTTTTACCCGAACGGATAGTATACTTAGAACGATGATAGTCCTCAAGAATGTCATTTCTAAGATTAGAAATATAGACACGATCAACATTCTCTTCTTCGGAATACAACCATGAACATCAATATCGAAATCTTTTAGATCATCACTTCCGGATTCCGATTTACAACCCTGAATAAGGTAAGCAATATGTGGATCTTGTTTCTGGGCAACGGCAACACGATCCAACAAACTAGGACGAGCTTCCATGCTAAATAAAAGCACGGGAGAATCGAAAACTGAAGGACGGTCTCTAATATCACAATGAGATAAAGCTTCCAATATATTCCACTATGCTAGCATCATGGAAACAACAACTTGCTGCTTGTGACTGAGCGCATCAGCAACCCAATTACCCTTACCGCGGTATACTGAATATCGAAATCATATGAAGCTAGAAATTCGAGCCAACGCGGTTGCCTCATATTAAGTTCTTTCTGAGTGAAGTGATATTTCAGAGATTTGTGATCAGTGAAGAGAACAAAACGCTCGCCCAATAAATAATGTCGCCAAATCTTTAAAGCAAAGACTATAGCGGCTAACTTCAAATCAGGGGTAGCATAACGAATCTCGCTAGGCTTTAGTTGTCTAGAAGCATAGGCAATTACTCTATCTTTTTATATGAGAACAGCACCGAACCCAATACGGCAAGTATTCGTATAGATAATGAAGTCTTGGTTCCCTTCAGGAATCACAAGGATAAGAGTATCGGAAAAGATTTCTTGCAAATAATATTCTTTCCTAAAAAGCTAAAACTTCCAAAATTACAATTATCTTTATAAAAATCATTTTTTATAGGTCAATTTATTGTGTCAAATTGTCTCATCAAAGTGTTTAGGAGATTCCTATCGATAACGTTGATCAAGCGTATCGACCAGAATTCTTAAAGCACTCAATGGGCAATACAATCACAAAATCATCTTCTATATGATAAACACAAATCCAATTATACTTGTAAATAATTCTTATAAAAAAGATTTTTGCAAAATTTTACATTACAGTTTTCATCCAAAATCAATAAATACACAAATGGAGTCATCGAGATACCTGTAGAATACTTGATTCATAAAATGGATGAAATAAGCTGGGCAAACTGAATGACATAATAAGTCATTCATAAGAATCATAATGAGTACGGAATGCGATAAGAGGGATGTTATCTTCCGCCACTCGTAACTGATGAAAACCGGAAGCAAGATTGAGTTGGAAGAAGAGCTTAGCGCCACTTAGTTGATCGAACATGTCGTCGATCCTAGGTAATGGGTACCTATTTGATAGTGAACTCGTTAAGCTTGCGAAAATCAATGCAAAGTCTAAGAGTACCATCTGGCTTCTTAACGAAGATAATGGCGGCACACCAAGGAGATGAGCTAGAACAAATAATCATTTGGCTTCCAATTCAGATAATTGTTGCCTGAGTTCCTCATTTCTTTAGCCGACATCCTCGTCGGAGGACGACTGACAGCATGAGCATTAAAGATAAGATCAATACGAAACTCAACTGCCATATTCGACGGCAAACTCGAATAGGCTCGAAGACATCAGAAAAATCACAAACAACTGGAATTCTTAGCTATAACAGCCTCCGATCTGAAGGAAGAAATGATAGCATTCGAAGTATGGTCCATACTTCGAAATATAATAGATAACTGCTCAATAGCATCGGGATGCTTGAGATATAAAGTTCTTTCGGGATATAGGATTGGAACTTCATAACGGACGAGCCAATCCATTCCCGAAATCATACCAAAACCCAGATGATCCATAACATGCAGATTTGCACCAGAGGAACAACCACAAAGAATAATCTCAACACCAACACACAAAAAACCAAGTGTAGTGGATCCACCAATAGGATTTACAATCTTCAAAGGGTCGCAACGAGTAATAACATCCAAAGGAATAAAAACAACAAGCTCCTTCGACATGAATGAATGTGATGCACCCGTATCGGAAAGAACTCTAATAGAACGGCCATGAAATAAAATAAAACCTTCCAAAACAGAAGGAATGAAACCTTTCGGCTAAGAAGACTCACCAGAAGCTTAAGTAACATCAAGCTTCCCAGATTTGAAACCCTTAGGAACAGTAGGACAATCAGAAGCAAAGAACTTTCCTTGTTTTAACTCAAGGAAACTACAAACAAGATTGAAAAGGAATTTAATAAATGGAATACTATGGAAATATGAGATATATTTCTAGACATATTCCAACTGGTTAGAGAGGATAAGAAGTTTAAGAACAACGAAGGAATCGACTAGAAAGGCACGAACAAAACCCTCAAATAGTAGCAACACATGTTCCATACTGTTTCTGTTCTGTGTTTATTATAATTTGTTCTGAACCTCAGCTCTAATACCAAGCTGTCACGCCCCACCTCTATGCTCACAATAACAAAGGTTATTATAAGGAATAACGTCTGCTATTGCGAAGAATAAGGCTTGTTAGAAGCGACCATCCATATGTTATGCCTTAGATGAGCATTGATTACATCGATAGGAGTTGTACAACTTACTCCCAAAATATAAATTCAATCCAAATCTAAAGCGAAACTACGGTGGCTAAAGAAAAATCCAGAACAACTCATAATATCAACAACACTAATAGTAAACCACATCAGAACAGAAATATTAGATATGTAGCGGAAGACAAGTCTGGAATACATGCTACAACAATCGATAGTTCAAAACAACAAAATGTACCTATACATATACATCGACATACATAAGATGGGAGTGAAATAACCAAAATAACTCCTCGAAGGCTAGACAAAAGATGACGCGAAATCCCAAAAGCTAAAGCTGCTACAGAATCAGAGATAGCGATTAGCCTGAAATAACTCGGTCTGACCCGAGTATTATTTAAAGAAAACAATAAACGGATCAGTCTAATTTATTCTTAGAAGTGAATGCATCATAAACAACATAAATCAAAATAATAATAATAATCTCGAATGAGACTATTTAACATAAGAAATCAACATAGTTAAATGAAGAAATCACATCAAACTCCATCAAAATCAACTTTCAAATTCACACTTGAATTCAAAACAGCAAATCACAAAATCTAGAAATCAATAATAGATAACTAGAAAAATCAACATAAAAGTGGATCGATCTCATCATATGGCGAGTCTAAGCTACGCCGCACGTGCATCTCATATGGCCAAAGCCTACCAAGTACTGTCATCATAATTTTGGCGCCCAACATATGACGCGAAGGTCCAACATACGACCCGAAGGTCTAGTACTGGTATTTGACCCGAAGGTCCATCATAGTGGCTCGAAAGCACACAAAATCATCAAAATCATCAAACAACAAATATTTCAATTAACGAGTCCGGAATTAACCGAAATAGTAAAAGTGTTGTTCCATACTCCGCACTTTTGCTAAATCTTTTAAATCTCTTCATCGTTTCCTTGAAAGTGCAAAATTGTGTATTTTATAAAAATACATTTTACGTTCTCAAACGGACAAGCCCGGAATTAAGCGCATCAGTAAAAGTCAGGGTTCATAGTCCTTAATTTTTCTGAATCGTTTAAATCGCTTTCTCATTCTTTTGAAAGCGCAAATTGTAAATTTTTTGGAAACAATTTCAATTTAAAACGATTTTTAAAACATGTGATAAAAATAGCAACAACTATAGGAATTTCGACGAGAAAATTGCGTATCATAAAACACCGTAAAAACGGTTATCAAATCAGCATTGCGAGATAACCGCTTAAAAATTCACTTTAAATTGACGGTTACTGAAGTCAAAACAACAATAATTTTTTTTCGTCAAAAATCTCATTAAAACAACACGCTTCAAAAATATAATACCGGTGTAAAAGATCCATTATAAAGATAAGGGAAACAAAATACGTTTTAAAACGTAAAACCGGTTCAACATAAATTAATAACCATTGGTTCACACTATTTATATATTCCTCAAAATGTTACACTGTTTGACACTAACTTCTTTCACGCGTATTCTAAATTACAAAGAATGGTTTCATGCATTACCTACAATATAACTGCACATACTAAAATGAACAATATAAATATGAATGACATGCCTGAAAATACACATGCACGCTAAAAATACATGATGATCTGAACAATACACAGGGACATTTTCACTTAAAAGCCTTACATGCAAATGATGATTATACCAATATTTGACTTGGAATTCACCTTCATGTGCTACTCAATGTTATAAGAAAAGATGAAATATGGTCTGGCTTAGTTTTTCTTTTTCCTCTTTTTTTTTCCATTCACAATGCCTACACACATGACATAATTAAGAAATCTAATTTATGAACCCTACGAATGAATTTATATGAGGACACCTGGACAACAATACTCTCTGCATGCACATATTACTTTTTAGGCCAATATTTCATGTACTACTAGCATATACGTGAATGGTTACTCTCTGCATGCACATATTACTTTTTAGGCCAATATTTCATGTACTACTAGCATATACGTGAATGGTTCACAGGAATGGACGCAAGAAATATGAACAACGTGGTGGCCTGGCACCCCATATATATGCGCATGCACAAAATACATTTTTTTTACTACACTTACTTGCACGCGATCAGAAATGCTTTTACACTATGTGTGCACGCGCACCCCCACTCTACATGCACGCATTTTACACTACCCTTGCACGCACTCAACCTTCATTACACGCACACATGCGAACGCAAAATTATGGACTGTACTCGTTTTTGAAATGCAACTATAACCTGGACACATTTTCACACGCACGTGCTACTTTATG
Source organism: Allium cepa (assembly GCA_030765085.1). NCBI lineage: Eukaryota > Viridiplantae > Streptophyta > Magnoliopsida > Asparagales > Amaryllidaceae > Allium > Allium cepa. Next base: position 36,561,794 of record CM060929.1, read on the forward strand.
CACAAATGAAATGCAAACCTGGGTATTCATTCGTATACTTTATGCATTGATGCAAAAATGAATTGCATAAAGAAAAAGGAATTTCTCAAACCCAGTATACAAATACACGTTAATATCTTTGTACTTATTTTTGCATGATACCACTTTGAACAAAGAAAATGGGATAACAAAAATATCTTATTGCACAGCAGTGCAACAAAAATTTTATTGGTTGTACCATGCAAGTAGGAAATCAGATAATTTTTTGGGCAATACACCCTTTCACGCGTGTTATATAAATTTTTGCAAATATACTGGAACAAAATGATTTCAGGCTTCACTGGTTTGCATGCGAAACTGAAATGCATGCAACCAGTAAAATCAACACAAATTAGAAGTGTGAGGTTTTTACACTCAGCTCAATTCTGCTTCCAAAAGTCAATTAGCAACAAGAAATATATTGGAGGCAATTTGAACCGCCATTAATTCATTACCAAGCCCCCAAGCAAAATGAGCAACGAAAAAAAAATGAAGCTATTGGAAAATCTAAAACAAGAGACAGTCACAGTGCTTCCATTGAAAATGAATAAAAGAATGCTTGCAGTGCTTACTTTCTTTTCTCCAAAAAAGAGTACAAATCAAAATGAGGTGTGCTGGAAATGTTTTAGTACAAGAGCATTAAAGGCAAACGTGCTTCTAAGTAAAGAAAGTATAGGTTGCCTATAAAAATGATGATGGTGAAGTATGCATTTGCTTTAGATAATAAGGTTGACGGCAAAAGCTCATATTTTACTTTTGAAATAAAAGTGACAGCATGCCTGCAATGTTCCAGTAGCTTTTTAAAATAGGTGACAACAAATTTATATTTTTCTTTTAAAACTAGTGGTATGTAGCCTGAATTAACGTTTTCCATAAAGCTGGAATTCACAATTTGCATGTCACTGGAATTCACGTTATATAACCGAAGACGCACGCATATAAGAAATAAAATAAATATACTAACTTAGTTTGATTATTTTTCCAACTAACTTTGCAACATTTGCATTTCTAATTTTATTTTTCAAATTTTAATTTAAAAATTTCTATTTAAAATATTTACTCCGATAGAAATTCTAAAATCACAGTCGTTACAATGGGGATGATGTCGGCATATAAAACCATATAGTTATATATTTGTAGTATATTTATATCAGGAATTGAATATCTACTAACCATGCATAACCGTTAGGACTTTTAAATGAGATTGTAGTAGTCCTAAGTTTAAAAAAAATGAATTTCAAGCATCTTCTGATCATGCATATCCGTGAGGACTTTTAAATGGGATTAGAACCAACTTATCTATTTACTAATTAATTTTGATATGTGCAATATTCCTAGTAATTCACCAATGCATAACCGTGAGGACTTTTAAATGAGAATGAATACATTGGATGTTTTTATTGCTAAAAATAAAATAAAATAAAATGAAAACGAATAATTTCCCGTTTGAATACCACATATTGACATACTATATTGAATTTTGATCAGTGAGGGTCGATAGAAATATGATAGAAAAAGAGATGGTCATGGAACTTTTACCCATCAAAAGTTATTATAAATCTTATTAAATTTTTAAATAAATTTACTAAATATAGTGTCTCAAGTCATAATATGTGATTAATATAAACGCTCATCACTTTTTCAATCACTATTTATATTTTCGATAATCAGTAGGGAGTCAGATTAGTTAATGTATTCATTTAAGATCAAATCCAAAAATAATTATAAAATCAAATTTTCTAAAATGAATAATCTGAAACAAGGTCAACAAAAACTATTTTCTGGAAGGTGTTTTATAAGAAAAACGTCTGCTGATTGAAAATCAGTTGAAACGAAAAATATGCAGATTTTTTTTTGAAAATGTGGTGCAACTAATGAATGTCTCTACATAAAACATGTTCCACTAGTAATTTTTCTATCAACTAGATTACATTGGTAATCTGCATCCGAATTTCTCCTTGACTCAAGATTATCATTAGTTGGATGTTATAGACCAGATCGTGGAGTGTGCAACAAATACCTTAAAATCCTTTTTACATCTTTTAAATGAAATCCTTTTGGATTTGAGTTTAAGCCGTGCAAATAAACAAACAGTAAACATAATGTCAGTTCTGGAATAAACAAATATATCCACATGTACCTAGAGTAATCATCAACCAACACAAAACAACATATCTATTCACCTAACTTTGCAATATAGTTAGTTCTAGCAAATCTATATGAAATAGTTCAAAGACTCTATAGGTACTTATAGTGTCCTCGGCATAAAAAGGTAATTAGCCAAAAAAAAGTTATAAATCAGAATTATAATCAACGTTTATTTCTTTATCACATAACTGGCTGAATTAAGTTAGATTACGGTGTAGATTTTCATATTTAATATATCGTTCAAGATAAATGTACCATCACCTATTATACGTTTACTGATAATTTTTCCATGGTTACTCATTGTGACTCTGCCACCTTTGTACTTGACTAAGGAACTTTGATTTATTGCCCATCGTACGCCTGGAACAGCCATAATCAAGGTAACACTGCTGTGTTCATTAGCCTTCCACCATACCTACATGAGAAAAGATTTTTGTTACCTATTTATTTTTATATGTCCATGGTTGTTAGTGGCAAAATATTTTGAAAAATATGTTTGTGTAGACCCAAGACTATGTATTTTTGTTCCTTATGGCACCCAAATTTGTTTGACTTTTAGGAATTTTATTTTCGTGCCTTTTGGAACCCAAATTGATATGGTTTTCACGTGTTTGGGTCTATACCAACTATTGTTTTGATCGTGTCCAATTTTTCTATAAATTGTGCACCCGGATTTGACTTGATTAATTTCGCTTCTAACAAGTTTAGATTAATTGTATCCAAATCCTTGTCTAATGGTTTTAACAGTTTGTTTCCCTGATAACATATTTAGCGATCTTTCTCCTTTTGAAAATTTTTCTAAAGTCGTAGACAATTGTTGGACTTGTTTTTTAAGGGATTCATTTTCGCTCAATAACAAAGTGCACTTTTTAATAGAATTTTCTCTCCTCATGTTTTCACTTTCTTTCAAGATCAGAATTTCATTTTCAAATGATTTAATTTTATTTCTTCTTCAAATGATGGACACTTGTCACACTTAGGGTACTTGTTTCGACAATTTTTAACCAATTGATCAAGCTGTTTATTTACTTCTATCAAACTATCTCTTTATGATTCAATTTTTGCGTATTTCTCCCTAAGTCTTTCATAACAGCCATTTACTTCGGGAAAATACATAAGTAATTTCGAATGAGTAAGTTTTTATACCTTGCTTGGCTCGTTGTCATCACTGTCAGTTGTTTCTCCTTGAAGACACAAATTTTGTTTTCAATCTCACTGCCAGTGCTTTTATCCGCTTCGTCAGTTTCATCCCAAGTAGCTGCAAAACTTCTCCATTTCGATTTCTTTCCTTCGTAGAATCGATTCTGAGGATAATTGGGCTTGACATGACCGAGTTTATTGCACTTGTGACAAATGATCTTCTGCTCTTCTGGGTTGTCTAGAACTTTGATTATTCTGCTTTTCAGTTGTTGATTTAGAGCTTGATTTCCATACCTGTGATTCCACCTTTTGAATTTGTTTATTAATAGTGCCAATTCAACTGCTCCATCATCATCAACATCACTCTTCATTGTTTCTTTGAGAGCTTTTGATTTCTTTTGTGTATCACCTTCTTTACATTCTTCCTTGAATTTGATTTCTATATCATAAGTGGTGAGATTTCTGATGAGTTCTTTGACTTTGATTTGTTTCAGATCTTTTAATTCTTGAATGGTTGTAACTTTTGCTTCAAAATTTTATGGATGGACTATGAGGGTTTTTTGGACTATTTCCAATTATATGTATGGATTTTCGAGAACTTTTGATTTGTATACGTGATTATAAAGTTGTCCATACATATCTTTTACATTTTCATCCTTGGCCCTTGTGAAGTTCTCATATTCGCTACTAAGCATGGCAAGGCGAGATTCTTTGACTTGAGTGTTCCTTCGTGAGTCACTTCAAGTGTATGCCAAATTTCCCTGCGTAGTTAGACAATGTGAGACACCATTAAATTCATTTTGATCCAATGAACATATAATAGAATTCATAGCTTTAGCATTAGCATTCTGTAGTCTATTTACTAGATCTGTCCATTGATCCATCAGTTTTTCTATTTCGTAATAATTTACCACTATACTCGGCGTCTTGTATCCTGTCTCAACTATATTTCAAGCATAAATGGTTTATAGAGAAATTTTCATTCTATTATTCCACTAAGTGTATTCACCATTGGACATAGGTGGTCTAACAAAGGACTGTCCCTCAGCAAAAGCATTATTAAAAGAAGCCATTTTGAAAAATCAAAATTTTAAAACAAAAATTAGTTTTTGAAAAAATTAAATTTTTAAGACAAATTTGGCTTCTGTTCTAGCTTCGATACCACTTTTAGGATCGATTTCACCCTAGAGGGGGTAACAAGGTGATAATAATTATTATGAAAATTAATGTGGAAATATGTATAATAATTACAGCACAAATAATAGCAGAATATAAAAGAAGAAATAGAACAACACAGATTTATCCAGCTTTGGAAAATCCCTGCCTACGTGCTGCCCCCAAAGTTTCCACTAGAAATTAAGTAGTTAGAGGCTTACACACGTAAACTTGCGACACCCGCTATCGACTAACCTAACTCTACGCTCAAAACCCTGCCACAACTCAGCCACTAAGTTGCGAATTCTTAAACTACACCACCGTAGTTCGTCCCATAGTCACATGACTAGAATTTTAAAAAAAGTTTAAAAGTAAATTACAAAATGAAAACAACTTAAAAACAAGAAACCCTAATTTTAAAAAATAAAGCCCAATAGTATTAAAAAATCGACCCAACGAAAATAGTGATAAAAATATGTCCCCTTTTCTTTTTATATTATTGACCGCTTCCTCTTTTGTTCATTCCTTCGTTCCTCCTTCAACAATTTAGTGATTCTGGAAGTTTGGAACTGCCGATTCCAGTTGATCGATTGAATAGATATTTTCGAGTTGATTGCTTTGTCGATCGATCGTCTTGCTTTGACCTCACTCGTCTGCTTTAATTTGGCAAGTTCGAATTGAATAATCTTGGTATGTAATCTCATTTATTACACTCGTTGATATGCTTGAACTCCATTGTTGTCATATATGTGAGTGCACTTTGTTTCACTGGCTTGCTTGATTCACTGGAAATTTTGTCTAGTCTCATTCTTGTTTGATTGCCACTGTTACTTGAAGTGGTCTTGGTTGAGGTTTCACTTGCAATCTCGGACTTGTCTTTGTTGCTTATGTATGCACAGTGTATATACATGTGCTAGTTGTTGATTTTGGACTTGCATTCTTGTATATTAGGTGTGATGCTTTTTGAACTATATACATGTATACATATATATGTATATATGTATACATGTGTATATGACATAACATTTAGACTTGTAAATGTTGAGGCTTGTTTTATGTATATTGTCACATTTATGCATTCATGTGTACAGTTATTGTTGAGTGGTATACCATTCCTCTTTGGTGTTGAGACTTTGCTCAGCTGACCTGTACATGGTTGCATATTTGGGTTATCCTGATTGCATTACTTCGAGTTTCATATCTATTTCCTTGTATGCTGCTCCGCTCAAACCACTACTGTATTGTCTCTCTTTTGTTCAACTGAGTTGTGTTGGTTAAGTAAACTGTATTCATACATGTATACATTGCTCTGGTCTCTGGTTCAGGTTACAGGTGCACTTCCATTTGCTTCAAGTGCTAGTTGTCATATGTATTCTCTAGTTTACCGATTCCTTTGTTTCACTTGAGTTTGCACTTGATTGTGCTCCAAATACTTGAATTTAAGTTGTATTTGGTCTTGTAGTCTGCATTGCAATATATAACCTGCTTTAAACTTGGTTTTGAAGTTTGGTTCATGTGTGGTCTGCTTAAAGTTTCTTCTGGTCATTGCAATGCTCTAGTGCCATATTTATTGTCATGCTTTCATGTTGCCAGGTCTAGTTATGTTCACTTGTGTTGATATATCACTTTGGTTTGTTCTCCACTTGCTCTGATCTCTTGAATCTGAACACTTCAACTATTTGGTGCTTTGTTGTACACTTTGGTCTGTACAAGTCTGGGTTTGTTGCTTCATGACTCCACTGTCGAGTCTGTTTTCACGTGCACACATTTGTGCACTTGTTAGCATGGTCTGGTTTTGGTTTCTTCTTGCATGAGAACGTGTACTCGACAATTTTGTGATGCTTTTGTATTGCACCTGAGTTGAATCCAGCCTCGGCTCAAGTTTGACCTTGTGCTTATGTCATGACTTTATTTGTACTGAACTTGATTATTTTCACTTGATTTGAATCCATCTTTTGGTTAGGTCTATCCTTGTGCTCACCAGTCCCTGTAGTTTTATCAAGTGTATATCAGTGTGCACGGCCTTATGCCATGTACAGTGATACACTGTGCATGTCACAGGTTGTTCGTGTAGATGAATTCAAAAATAAATGATGACGAATAACCCAAATAACTGAGGCAAATAATATTAACATATTAAATTTTACACTGCAAAAATATTTCTTTTTCAATTTTACTACATCATATTTATTTTGCAGATAATTCAGATGCTGGAAACAGATTGGAATATAGTTGAAGAACAAATATGAATGAATGAGTGATATGCAGTGAGGTGCAAATGTAGGTGACCATTGCGATGTAATCGAAATTGTATTGTAATTGAAATCTTGTATATCTAATGAGAGCTCAAATTTTGTTCTAATCAAAATTGTAATAAAATATTTGTTTGAATAAAATATCTATATGAATTTAAATTCTATGTCATTTATTTTATTCAGCAAATATTAATTAATTATGTGAAAAATAAAATAGTACAATAACAAATACATTTAAATGAATACATATATACATACATATATATATATGTATACATATATCTATGTATGTATATATATGTATACATATATATGTATATGTATATGTTTATTGTCATCAAACAAAAATTATATACTAGCATATTCAACACCGCTCCCTAGTAGAGGTTTGATAATGACACCACTTATTTTGGAAGTGAAGTTGGTTAACGGGACTGCTTTAGAAACTATTGTAATAACTTCAGAAAAGACGATACAGATCTTGGTGGAAGTCGAGTGAACCACATCGTTTCTACCCCTTTTAGAAAAATCGAAAAAGTGTGACATTTTACCACGTCAAATGCCCTGGCAGAATCCATATATCACTTGTATCTCATTAGATGCTGCTAAGATTCGTATTTCTGCTATATAGCGGCGTTGTTGGCATTACAAACCTTCATCGCTACTATACACAAAGGATGTCCTCAATAAATGGAGTCCGATTAGCAGTACCCCACCATCATTGCTTATGAACTGATTCTCACTATCAAGTCTCCTGACTAGCACTTCAAGTGCCCCGGCTCTGCAGGTTTGACCGAACGGCGGTTGTAACAACCCACCCGAAAACGAGCCTAAATTTTGACCCAGAAAAAGCCATATCCAAACTTAGAACCATTTTAAGGTAAGATGTTGGTAGAACTAAGAAAATAACAGTATAGATCCATAACTAAACTTTCAGAACTCATAGCGGATGGAACAAAATACAATGACAAACTTTTCATTTAATTCAAAATCATAAATATGTCAAACACTTACTGAAAAAGAAATACTAAGGTTTTCACTCATAGTACAACCTTAGCTTCACTTTCCTTGGATTTGCACACCTTTTAATCTCCTCCATAATCTCTCTTTTTATATATATACATGATAGGGAAGATGTACACATTTTATTTGATTTAGAACAGTTAGGGAAAGAAAAAAAGATGAATAGATTGGAGGAGGAAGAAAAAGAATTAATTAGAAAATGGATTGAATTCTTACTTGTACTCTCTAAGAAGTTGTTGAATCTAATTTGGGGAGATAACAATGGTAGAGTTTTGTTTTATTCCATAGAATAATATGAATAAAAAGTGGAGAGTGTAGGGTTCTATTTACAAAGGTTGACACACCATAACCATAGAATCAAATTGGAAGTGAAACGGACAAATATGAAGCGTTAAACAACACAAAACTCTAGTCGCCGCAATCAAGAGACGGTTGACTACCTAAGCTCGACCGGTCGACTACTATGGTTGAATGATTGACAAACGCAGGTCGACTGCTTCGCCTTATTTTCGGTAGTAATGATTCATTTCCTTTACGTTTTGATTTTAATTAATTTCTTACTCTATTTATTCTTAACGTAAACGTTAACTAAAACATTTACTTAGACCACAAGCAAATTTTGAAAGTTAAATCCAAAATTTAAATTCTCTTTTGAATTTGAATTCAAACTACATTAATTTAAATCTGAACACTACAAATGCTCGTTTCTCCTTTTTCTAAGCTCCATTTTAAGCATATTATATATGAATACATATCAGAATTTCGCCACGATTGCAACAGAATAATTTCTGTGGTCAAATTCCGACTTTTATAAAATTTCCATCCACCCCTCTTAAAAAGGTTTTCATCCCAGTATCTTATAAGGGTAGAAAAGCGTGACGTGCAATAACATCCATGTTATTTGACCAACTTATCTACACAACCCTCTACTCATCCAAAGTGAATGTGATTGTGTAGTATAGACATAAAAAAAGTGCTCAATCCTAGCATGAATGTGCAATCGTGTCATGCAAGTATGTATGAAAATACCCTAAACATGCATAATTTTTTTTACATGAGTGCAAAGTTGTTGTGAAAAATTGCAGCGACCATCTCCTACCATCCATTCTAGCGACCACGATTTAACCAAAATCCTAATTTTAGAGAGGCAATTTACTAGAGAAAGGCTTAGGATGAGAAGTCCTTATGCCTTCCATTATATTTTCTCCCCATTGTGCTCGGACCAATCTGATTCTTTATTGCGGAGCTTCCTAGTTTTGTGCTCCACAATGCTTGTAGTTCCATGGGACATAAATGACTCCGTCTTAAAATACGCTAATTGATTATGCTTTACCAGAATTGTTATGTTATGAAGGTATTTCCTCAAATGCAAAGCGCGAAAAACTTAATGGACTCCAGCCAACATAGGATTTTTTTTAATCATTCCCCAATATTTTGAAAGGCCCAATAAATCTAGTGCCAACTTCTCCAACTGACCAAACCGTATGACCTCCGCACGCTACCTAAGGAATTCTGACCTTCCAAAGTCTCACAATACAAATCTGGTCCAAGTAGAATTTGTCGGTGGTTTCCCACCCACAATTAAGTGATTTGCATGGCCTCCCAAAAAGTGCATCAAGAATGTCATCCAATAATCTATTGATGACTACAATCCTACGTGAATTCTACTAAAGGTAAGCACTATTCCTACGGTCCTCTAAAGTCCAAGATGCAAGCTCTCAACATATCCTCCAAGCTCTCGTTCGTTCGTTCGGTATGTCCATCGGCCTTCAACTATAAGCGATGCTCAAATTTAACGAAGTTCCTAAAGCTACTAGAAAATCCCTTCCTAATCTGCTAGCAGGCTAAGGGTATCTATTGCTAAAGATGCTAACTGCAACTCCATGAAGCTACGTTGGAAATGCTGCGGTTTCATTGCTTCTATCGGAAATTTTTGCCACCATTTTCTTAATCCTTGATCAATAGGAAATTCCATTCCCATTTCGATGCATTTTCTCTCTTCCTTGAGGGGTGGCATTTTGTTAGATAAATTCCTTATGTTTCCCAAAATTCTAAGTTTTTTGGGATTGAAACATTTATTCACTTTAGGCCGCCAACCTAATTTCCTCATTAGGTTTATCTATGGTCTATAGCTAGTTAAGTGTTTCCATAAAATTTACTTATTTACTTTGCTTTCCAACATATACCGAGTGATTTAAATCCTAAACAGGAATAAAATAGGATATATCTTATATCACATTACACACTTTTCTAATAGCTAGGGGAGACAACTACTGACTACAATCAAGAACTCTAAAAGAAATTTTCACAGGAAGCTATCCTTTATTACTAACTGATATAATGATGCTAAGTACTAACATGCCTTTCCAAATTAAGATGGGTATCTCCAAAATTTCATTCCATCATCACCCATTTCCCTTAATTTTCCATTTCGGTCTCTAATAAATGTGGTCCATTCATTGGATTAATTAATATATCCATACTAGTGTAATATTACTCATCAAAAGTGGACTATTTCCATTTAATCCTTCTTAAGGTTTCCAAAAATCAATTCATTGCTAAAATTTCTTTCTTTCATAAATGCAGTATCAAGTTTCCTTAACAATCTCCATTTAATTCCCTTTTGTCCTCATTAACTACAAATTTATTGCCCATTAAATCTGTAATTGTTGTCCACAAATTCTAATCCATTAATTACTAACTAATACATATATGGTCGTAATCTATGCCATCTATATAAATTCTAGTCATTAAGCGTGTTATGTGTAATCTGTATCTAACTACTAATTCTACAACTAGAATACTCATTTCCTTATTTTAATTTACCGAACCTACCTTTCCAAAAACATTACCGTTATAGTTTCTCATAAGTTAACCACAATTCATAATTTTTCTTTGTTTGAAATTTCAAAGAATTATTTATTTTCTAATTATCGAAATAGACAGTGTAAACTATGGAAAATAATATCCATCTCTTATACATCTCTTTCCTTTTTAGTGTATTTCTTGTTACTTCAAACAACACACTTTTACACGTATTTGGAACTGGATAATTTATATAAATTACATGAAAACTGCTCCAAAATTAAAATATGGAAACTTATATTCTATAGGCAACCTAATTTACAACATAACTATAGACATGGAATATCTTTACACTTTACCAACTTCTTTAAATAAAGGTTTGGGACTGATTTTCAAATTTTCATAGCAGATTGTACATCCTATTGCTATTTTATTCATATCATAAAAACCTTAGTCTGTCCTACCTAAGTAGTGACCCATATCTACTTTGTACAAACTATTCTTTATAAAACAAAAAATTTAGTAATCGTATAAAATAGTTTTAAATAACTATTTTCGTCAAGTCCAAATCAGAATTTATTACCTCTTTTCTTGTAAATCTTAAAATTTCACAAACATGGAGTACATACTCAAAATTTCTATCTTTGAAAATATAAAATATAACGACCCTGACTCGACCCTCGAAAATCGGCACCGAATACGACACTCATATTCAAATGCCACAGATCCAAACTTCGAATCTGGTTCGCCGGAGCTTATAACACATTAAGTAAAGCACATCGGACGAAATGAAATAATACATCAATATACAACATTGATACAATATCTGATACAATATGATACAATAGATATCCATACTATCAGATATACAAGACACATCGAAAAGAATATCTTCAATGCCAAACTCTAAGAACACCATATCCAATCCAAAGCTAGCGAGAACTCCCATAAAGTTGCATAAAGCTAAGCAAGGTCAGTCGTCCAAGACTGAAGAAGATCCCAAGACTGAAAGCTACCAATCCAAAGACTTCGAAGGCTATCGAATCTATACCTATTATAGGATTATCTGAAAACCCGACTTTAGACTGCCCGTGTGGAAAATAGTGGGCACCCAGAGTTTAGGAAAGGAACAATAAACTCCAGGTCAGTCATGGGACTGGTGTGAGCAAACAAAGCAGTTTAATCTTTTAAAACAAACATCAAAGCTTTTAAAGTTCAAATCCGCAATGCTTTTTAGAAAATGAAACTACCATAAGTCCTCCCGCCACACACACAATGCAAACGCAGAATTGGAGGAGATTTCTCCTTATGATAGTCAAATATGGTTGATACGAAAAAAAATTCTTTGATATTATTACTATAAGTGCAAAGTGTGGAAAACCATTTCGAAAGTATAATATGAATCCTAGCCAACATACGACCAGTATCGTATGCCTACTATAGCTACCATGTTCAATAGCAGGTTACCACCACATTCCATGGCAAGTTATACAACTAAAACTGTACAGGGGCGTATTGTTTTGATTGGATTTCCAACAAATGGTCAGGCAAAGGAACTTCCTATTGCCAATAGGAATGCCTCTTGCAGGGTGCCCTGAGAACTTACCCAGCTCTCTGTCAAACAAGGCCAGTTACCCCCTTCCCAGGGAATAAAACCTAAGATATGCCACCCCCGGTCCTTTGGGACCTTTATCCGAGGGCCCTCCAACAACATCATACAATTATAAATATACTACAGTGTCCACATAAGTAAGTATCTGGGCTCCATACCATGATACCACCCTTTTCCAGAAGGAATGGTCATACCCTAGGGGAGCTACCCCTGAAACCTTGCCGCATCTTTCCTGTTTTGACCATTACCAGCTTGTGAGGCTTGACGAGGTCTCGTCCACAAAGCTAAGCTTGACACAAAATCCATGCTTTGATCACAAATGATCATCAACATACAGCAACACATAGCATGCCACACTACCAAATTGGGAGTATATCGCTGATAACCTTCAACTACATAACATCTAAGCTCGTACGTCTCAGAGAAGGGTGTTAAGCTAAGAGAATAAATTCTCCGCCACCAATAGATATGTATCTGAAAGAAATCGGCTTTACATCTCAAAGTGTAGTGTCAGACACACAACCACACAAGTCTGTTCCGGGTTCGAACAGAACCGAAGGCACTTCCGAAGAAGCCCTTGCAAATCCGGGTATTCACAATCCCGATCGGACTTCCCATCACTTAGGGAATTTCTATACCGTAGCTACTCAGTGCAGAGACAATCGATAGGTCATCCTGTCGTTCTCGCAGATACCCGGTCTTCACCACCGGTCTTCAAATGCTATCCATAACGACGTGTCATTATTTGGAATGGGTTATATGACACAAGGTCCTCTACCGGCTAAACCAAATAACGAGCTCAATATTTAAAAACATATGGATATGGGATTTCAATTAAGTCACAACTTATTGTCCAAAACTTTCCTTTAAATGGTGTAAACCAAATTACCATTTCAAATCTTCAAACAAAAGATTTATTTCACAAAGTTTACCCAGTTTCACAAGGATCCATTCACGGATTTCAAAACAACTTCCGTTCCAATTGGATTAGCTCATTGAATCTTTAAGTCAAAGATTTAACTTATAGCTTTCAAAAACCATTTCCAAAGATTCATTCATAACTTGGAAAGCCATTTCAATTCAAACTTGGAATTCCTTTTATACAAATTGGAAATTCATTTCTTATATGAAAGCTTTTATCATTTGAGAATAAACAGTTTTCATTTTGGAAAAATCCGATTTCAATTATACGAGTTAAAATCTTTGGGTTAAATTTAATTCCAGAACAACACTAAAAAAATGGTTTGAAACCCATATAAGCTTGTATAACCTTTTTACATTTCAAATTCTCAAAAATAGAATTCAATCTCAAATTTTGAATTCAAATTTAAATCAGATTTCAAAACTAAATTAAGTTATTCAAAATAACCTTTATCTCTGAAATTCTTTTTCAAAAGCTTTTCACTTTAAATCCGATCCATTTCCAAAACCATTTGAATTTAAAGATTCAATTTTAAAATAATTTTCAAAAATTTGTGACTTAACCGATTTCCACGTGCAATCCATATTTGTGTGTGTATAGTGTAGTCCGGGGGGTTTTACACAATAATGCACGACATCAATCATCACAGATTCAATCATATCAATATTGATAAGCGGTATGACCATAACGCTTATCTTCGTTCGCAGATTCATAGACAAAGTAAATTTATCAAATCAAAAAGATTTATCATTATGATTCGATGTGGGTTTCGGATAACCAACTGGAATCCGACTCCTTATCGCACTGAAATTCAAATGCCGTTTTACGGGCAAAAAGGGTTTTTCACATAATATGCAAATCACAGTTCATCACAAAGCAATCATAGTATCATAACAAAAATATCAATCCATTACAGAATATTTGATGATGGTCAATCATCTCTGACTATGGTGATTTTGGTTAAGGTGAATTAATCATATAATTATCTTTTTAATTAATTAAATCAGTGTTTAATTTTTCTTAACTATGAATTAATTTAATCTTAGTTGGCTTTATTAATTAATTATTATTTAATTAATTATATTAATTTACAAATTCTTAATTGTTAACTAATTAAGCTTTATTATCTTTGTTAATTGACTATTCTTTAATTGATTAACTATTAATTGTAAAATCATTGCAAAAACATTGATTGTTAATCGTTATTTTTGTCATATAAATGAATTTGGTTTACAGTTAACACGTGATATTTTGATTTACTTCTAGAAATTTGTATTAAGTTAAACCATTGAAACAACTTTTATTTAAAAGAAAACATAAAATTTAAAATATTCTTGAACTCCATAAATCTCAAAAAAATGCTTTCAATACGATTTACCTATATTCCATTCACAATTATCATTAATTTATAAAGAGTGGATTTGAAAAATAATAATTTAACTTGTATTTCAAAATTTAATAAAAACTGGATTTCCTAGTTTAATTTGACTAACCCGAGACCTCTTCGAGTTTTACCCCGAGACCACATGCCCCTCGCTTCGAGTTTCAACCAAAATCTACCTGTGTTGTACTTTTCGAAAATTTGTTTAAGTTTTTTTTTTAAAAACAACACGATACAACTTCCAAACTACACGAGCCCGCCTTCGAGTTCCTATGCAGATTCACCCGAGTAGAACTTCGAGCTACCACCTATCTTCCCTAACCCATCAACCTAACACACAAACCCAATGCGTGCACGTGCACGGCCCCTTTCGCCACCGTTGGTCGGTGCTGCGGCCAATAACACGTCGACATCAAACCCCCAAAACGTTGCAAACACCCAGAATCCAACTTTATTTCGAAATCGCAAATCGAAGCATTACGACCCAAAACCATCATTAGGATTGTCTTCAGTAAATCGGCCCATGCCGCCTCCCCAGTCTATTATAGGCCACCAAATTTGGACCCTAGCTTTGTCATAGTGTCACGCCGCATTTGGCACCATCGCTACAAAGTCCGATCACCAGTGGATGGTGCAGCATCATCATTTCGGTCGCGAACAACAATGGGTTCTAAAACCCTAGTTTGGTCACGAATCAAATACTCAATATTTTATAAATTTAGTTAGCATTTTTCTGGTGATCTCTATCACTAAATCTAGCCTCCACAACAAACTCGAGGCCCATAATTTCATATATCTCCAGAATTTGGAAAATCTTCACTTTCCAGAATATCCCAAATATCCCAGTAATAAATCAATGAAAAATTTAAACTTTAGTTTCAAAAATCACCATTTTTAGAGTGGATTCACATAGTATTATTGAGATTAAAATTTATGAAGTTCGAATTTCTTGAAATTTTTGAAATATGACAGTGCTTCATTGTTTATAGAAAAAAGAACTGTGCATATTATTTTAATTTATTACTGGAAAGCTTAACACAAGTTTGAACAAAAACTCCAACTTGTTTCAATTTACTTTCAGAAGAAATGAGGGAGAGAGGTTCAGATTTGTTTGGATATTGGTTAACCTGTAAACCAAAAAATTACCGTGTTTATTTAGTTCCCAGTAAAAAGAAAATTTCAACCTGCTTTGATTAATTACTGAAATGTAATACAAGTTTTTAAAACAACATTTGAACTTGTTTACAATCCTTGTCAGAATCAAAGAGGGAGAGAGATTTAGATTTATTTTGATATGGTTAGCCTGCAAACCAACATTCATAAGTAACTATGTTTTTTTTTTCTTCAATTTCTAGAAAGAAGGAAGCTTTTAAAACTTTGCTTTGATAAATTACTGAAAACACAAGCATATCCAAACCACAGTTTATTAATCAATTTCAATAGGAATAGAAAAAAAGGTTTTTTTATTTGGCATGGTTTTCACTGTAAGCGAAAGTGTTACAGGAAACAGACAGAAAAAAAAACAGAAGGAACAAACCATATTTTCAGGAAAAGAAAAATTCAAGCATATCACCCATTCACAAGCCAAAACTAACGACATTCATGCAGGCACTTAAACACAAGAAAAAAAATGAAGAAGGCATGGGGTTTACTCACAATTTTCTAGAAGATCCTGACAGTTTTTATCCAAATAGAGATGAAAATGAAGGCCTGCAACTACTCTTTCTTTTCTTAGTTTAAATTGGAGTTTAGATCTGCAAATCATAGTTACAGATCTTTGTTTACTTCTTTTTGTATTCACTTATTCAATTCATCAATAACAATATATATATTTTTTACGTACAGTTGGGATTTTAAATAGGACAGATAAGCTGTTTTTTTCTGAAACTTTGAAAACCAGAAATAGAATGAAGCTTTGATCTTGCTTCCTCGTGCAAAAAAATTGGAAATTGTGGTATTAAATTCCTTGTTGTTTTATAGATTATAACTTCAAATTCAAAATTAAAAAGGTTACTTGCCTTTGAAATTATGTCCAGAAATTAAATAAAAAGTGCACTGCCCTTCATTTAAAAACTAATATGTAGTTTTTAGTTTAAATTTGTTGTTAAAATATGACATCAAAATTATAACTTCATTAACTATAAAAATTTAAAAATTTACCTGAGAGGTTAATGCTTTAAGACGATTCAGATATTTTTCCTTTTCTTTTGAATTGAATTGATGATAGCTTGATAGTTTTTTTCCTGAATTTTTTCTTGTTTCAGTGTTGGAGTTTAAAGATTGCAAAATCTTTTGGGTTACTAAACTTTTCATAGATTTGGAGGTTTTAAAATTTGAAATGGGAAGATGAAAGGTTTTCTGAATTTTTTTATTTGATTATTTTATTAAGGAAATGATGCCTTGTGCCATTTGTTAAAAATAATCATATGCTTTAGATTTTGTTGATTATGCTACTCTACTTTCCATGTGCAATGTATGTTCAGCCCCTTTTCGATTTTTACAAGGAAATTTGAAAATTTTATAAACTTAAATTTTTATATTATATACACTTTAGAAATAAATATATTCCTTTATTCATTTGTATATATGTATGCATATGCACAATGTTAGAAGAGTTTAACCAAATTTACATTACATATTTTACATCTTAATGATTTTAAATGCTACTAAACTTTTAAAACATTTATTTTAAATTTAAATTCAATTTTCAATTTCAAACTTAAAATATAAACTTTCATGTCCATTTGTATATTCATACTCACCTTCAATGGAATTTAAATTAAATTTCAACATGTATTCAATTTTACTCATATTTATAATATACATATATATAAGATTTTTAAATTTGCATGACTTTTTACAACATTTATTATTTCAATATATTAATCTTAAAATAAAATTGGAATTTATTTATATATTATTATCACTTAGTTTCATTTGTTTTAGATTTTTCTTAATTTATTTCCAAATTAAATTCTAAAAGTTAAAATATATTATTAATTTTAATTGATAAGTTTTTTTCAGATGTTACATTTTATTTATAAGATATTAAATATACAAATTCAAAATCCCAATTAAATGTTAAAATCAATACCCAAATAAACAAATATCCTATTTAATTTGAAAAATTCAAATTAATTTACAATTGTATACAAAAATTTATTTTAATTATCAATTTAATTTTAATTAAAAATCGAGATCGTTACAGATTCCCCCTTAAAAAAATTTGTCCTCGAAATTTGCAAGGAAGACGATAAAGAATAGATGATAGATAGGGAAATATCTTTCCAAATCAAACTGGATATCAATTCTGTATTTGGCTCACCAACTCAGAATATCAATCAATATGAGAACAAACCCATACAATTATTTCATAAGATACTCGGGTCTACGAATAGGCTAGGGCATTGATTAGTTCGAAGGATAACTAATCGTTCATAGAATATACCCGATCCCAGAGAATAAATAGATGGATTTAATCTTCCATAATTCTCAAATACTAGGTATGGATTTTAAACTCAAGTCTGAATATCCCAAAGTATACATCAACTTGTCCCTCTTCGGACTTCGACCAACACAAGGAAATACAATAAAATTTCAAATTTGGTTTTAATAGAAATCGTTTTATCAATACAAATAATTTAACTTTATATTTTAGTTAACCAATTTATCAAATTTCAATTTCGCTAAGGTTAAGAACGAAAACCTGATAGAAATTTAACCAAGAGGATACGAAATAGAGACTTATCTACACGATCCGTAGGACAACCATTACACCGAAGCTTCTTCCACGAGCTGCTACGAAGCAATCAAAGAAATTGGAAAGACGAATCAAAGGAGATTGATAGAGAAAGTTATTTCCGTTGTTGCAGAGGATTGACCACTTGTACTGGTATGTCCCTGTCCCCTACCTCGTTCTCTTCTTCCACTCATACTCACTATCGGTGGATAGTAAGAGAATTTGCTGAGGCATTTGAAAGAATATCTTAGGGATATACTCATTCTAGGGTATACTTCACCCTATCTCTAATGAGTTACCTAATGTGTTATACTCCTGAGCTAAAGTTTTAACCCTCAGCTCTGATACCAATTATAACGACCCTGACTCGACCCTCGAAAATCGGCACCGAATACGACACTCGTATTCTGATGTCGCAGATCCAAACGTCGAATCTGGTTCGCCGGAGCTTATAACACATTAAGTACAACACAGGGGAAAAAATGAAATAATACACCAATATACAACATTGATACAATATCTGATACAATATGATACAATAGATGATACAATAGATATCCATACTATCAGCGATACAAGACACAGCGGAAAGAATATCTTCAATGCCAAACTCTAAGAACACCATCTCCAATCCAAAGCTAGCGAGAACTCCCATCAAGTTGCACAAACCTAAGCAAGGTCAGTCGTCCAAGACTGAAGAAGATCCCAAGACTGAAAGCTACCAATCCAAAGACTTCGAAGGCTATCGAATCTATACCTATTACAAGATTATCTGAAAACCCAACTCTAGACTGCCCTTGTGGAAAATAGTGGGCACCCAGAGTTTAGGAAAGGAACAATAAACTCTAGGTCAGTCATGGGACTGGTGTGAGCAAACAAAGCAGTTTAATCTTTTAAAACAAACATCAAAGCTTTTAAAGTTCAAATCTGCAATGCTTTTTAGAAAATGAAACTACCATAAGGCCTCCCGCCACACACACAATGCAAATGCAGAATTAGAGGAGATTTCTCCTTATGATAGTCAAATATGCTTGATACGAAAAAAATTCTTTGATATTATTACTATAAGTGCAATGTGTGGAAAACCATTTCGAAAGTATAATATGAATCCTAGCCAACATACGACCAGTATCGTATGCCTACTATAGCTACCATGTTCAATAGCAGGTTACCACCACATTCCATGGCAGGTTATACAACTAAAACTTTACAGGGGCGTATTGTTTTGATTGGATTTCCAACAAATGGACAGGCTAAGGAACTTCCTATTGCCACATGGGAACGCCTCTGGCGGGAAGCCCGGAGAACTTACCCAGCTCTCTGCTAAGCAAGGTTGGCTACCCTCTTCCCGGGGAATATAACCTAAGATATGCCATCCCCGGTCCTTTGGGACCTTTATCCGAGGGCCCTCCAACAACATCACATAGTAATAAATATACTACAGTTTCCACATGAGTAAGTATTTGGGCTCCATACCATGATACCACCCTTTTCCAGAAGGAATGGTCATACCCTAGGGGAGCTACCCATGAAACCTTGCCGCATCTTTCCTGTTTCGACCATTACTGGTTTGTGAGGCTCGATGAGGTCTCGTCCACAAAGCTGCGCTTTACACGAAAGCAATTCTTTGATCACAAATGATCAACAAATGATCATCAACATACAGCAGCGCTAAGCATGCCACACTATCAAATTGGGAGTATATCGCATACCTTCAACTACATAACATCTGAGCTTGTACATCTCAAAGAATGGTGTTAAGCTAAGAGAATAAATTCTCCGCCACCAATAGATATGGATTTGAAAGAAATCGACTTTACATCTCAGAGTGTAGTGTCAGACACACAACCATACAAGTTTGTTCCGGGTTCGAACAGAACCGAAGGAACTTTCAAAGAAACCCTTGCAAATTCGGGTATTCACAATCCCGATCGAACTTCCCATCACTTAGGGAATCTCTATACCATAGCTACTCAGTGTAGAGATAATCGATAGGTCATCCTATCGTTCTTGCAGATACCCGGTCTACACCACCGTCTTCAAATGCTATCCATAACGACGTGTCATTATCCGGAATGGGTTATATGACACAAGGTCCTATCCCGGCTAAACTGAATAATGAGCGCAATATTTAAAAACATATGGATATGGGATTTCAATTAAGTCACAACTTATTATCCAAAACTTTCCTTTAAATGGTTTAAACCAAATTACCATTTCAAATCTTTAAACAAAAGATTTATTTCACAAAGCTTACCTAGTTTCACAAGGATCCATTCACGGATTTCAAAACAACTTCCATTCCAACTGGATTAGCTCATTTAATCTTTAAATCAAAGATTTAACTTATAGCTTTCAAAAACCATTTCCAAAGATTCATTCATAACTTGGAAAACCATTTCAATTCAAACTTGGAATTCCTTTTATACAAATTGGAAATTCATTTCTTATATGAAAGCTTTTATCATTTGAGAATAAACAGTTTTCATTTTGGAAAAATCCGATTTCAATTATACGAGTTAAAATCTTTGTGTTAAATTTAATTCCCAAAACAACACTAAAAAAATGGTTTGAAATCCATATAAGCTTGTATAACCTTTTTACATCTTATATTCTCAAAAATAGAATTCAATCTCAAATTTTAAATTCAAATTTAAATCAGATCTCAAAACTAAATTAAGTTATTCAAAAATAACTTTTATGTTCGAAATTCTTTTTCAAAATCTTTTCACTTTAAATCCGATCCATTTTCAAAACCATTTGAATTTAAAGATTGAATTTTAAAATTATTTCAAAAATCTATGACTTAACCGATTTCCCCGTGCAATCCATATTTATGTGCGTATAGTGTAGTCCAGGGGTTTTTACATAATAGTGCACAACACCAATCATCACAGATTCAATAATATAAATATTGATAAGCGGTATAACCCATAACGCTTATCTTTGTTCGCAGATTCAAAGATAAAGTAAATTTATCAATCACAAAGATACATCATTATGATTCGATATGGGTTTCGGATAACCAACTGGAATCTGACTCCCTGTTGCATCGAAATTCAAATGACGTTTTACGGGCGAAAAGGATTTTTCACATACATATAGGAACAATCACAGTTCATCACAAAGCAATCACAGTATTATAACAGAAATATCAATCCAGTACAGAATATTTCATGATAGTCAATCATCTCTGATTGCGTGATTGTGGTTAAGGTGAATTAATCATATAGTCATCTTTTTAATTATTTAAATCAATGTTTAATTTTGCTTAACTATGAATTAATTTAATCTTAGTTGGATTTACTAATTAATTATTCTTTGATTACTTATTTTAATTTACAAATTCTTAATTGTTAACTAATTAAGCTTAATTATCTTTGTTAATTGACTATTCTTTAATTGATTGACTATTAATTATAAAATCATTACAAAAACATTAATTGTTAATCGTTATTTTTGTCATATAAATAAATTTGGTTTATAGTTAACACTTGATATTTTGATTTACTTCTAGAATATTTTATTAAGTTAAACCTTTAAAACAACTTTTATTTAAAAGAAAATATAAAATTTAAAATATTCTTGAACACCGTAAATCTCAAAATAATGTTTTCAATACCATTTACCTATATTCCGTTTACAACTATCATTAATTTATAAAGAGTGGATTTAAAGAATAATAATTTAACTTGTAATTAAAAATTTAATAAAAACTGGATTTTCTGCTGTTTTGTGACTAACCCGAGACCTCTTCGAGTTTTACCCCGAGACCACATGCCCCCCACTTCGAGTTTCAACCAAAATCAATCCGTGTTGCACTTTTCGAAAATTTGTTTAAGGTTTTTTTTTTAAAAAAAACAACACGATACAACTTCCAAACAACACGAGCCCACCTCCGAGTTCCTATGCAGATTCACCCGAGTAGAACTTCGACTACCACCTATCTTCCCCAACCAATCAACCTGACACTCAAACCTAACGCGTGCACGTGCACCGCCCCTTTCGCCGCCGTTGGTTGGTGCTGCGGCCACCAACACGTCGACATCCATCCCCCAAAACGTTGCAAACACCCAAAATCCAACTTTATTTCGAAATCGCGAATCGAAGCATTATGACCCAAAACCATCGTTAGGAACGTCTTTAGTAAATCGCCCCACGCCGCCTCCCCAGTCCATTATCGACCACCAAATTTGGACCCTAGCTTCGTCATCGTGTCACGCCGCGTTTGGCACCATCGCTACGAAGTCCGATCACCACTGGATGGTGCAGCACCATCATTTCGGTCGCGAACAACAATGGGTACTTAAACCCTAGTTTGGTCACGAATCAAATACTCAATGTTTTATAAATTCAGGTAGCATTTTATGGGGATCTCGATCACTGAATCTTGCTTCCACAACAAACTCGAGGCCTATAATTTCATATATCTCCAGAATTTGGCAAATCGTCACTTTCCAGAATATCCCAAATATCCCAGTGATAATTCAATGAAAAATTTAAATTTTAGTTTCAAAAATCAGCATTTTTAGAGTGGATTCACATAGTATTATTGAGATCAAAATTTATGAAGTTCGAATTTCTTGAAAATTTTGACCTATGACAATGCTTCATTGTTTACAGGAAGAAAGAACTGTGCATATTATTTTAATTCATTACTAGTGAACATAACACAAGTTTGAACAAAAACTCCAATTTGATCCAATTTACTTTCAAAAGAAATGAGGGAGAGAGGTTTAGATTTGTTTGGATATTGGTTAACCTGTAAACCAAAAATTTGTCTATTTATTTAGTTCCCAGTAAAAAGAAAATTTCAACCTACTTTGATTAATTACTGAAATGTAGTATAGGTTTTTAAACCAACATTTCAACTTGTTTACAATCCTTGCCAGAATCAAAGAGGGAAAGAGATTTAGATTTGTTTTGATATGGTTAGCATGTAAACAAACATTCAGAAGTAACTGTGTTTTTTTTCAGTTTCTAAAAAGAAGGAAGCTTTTAAAACTTTGCTTTGATAAATTACTGAAAACACAAGCATATCCAAACCGCAGTTTATCAGTCAATTTCAATAGGAATAGAGAAAAGAGTTTTTTTTATTTGGCATGGTTTTCACTGTAAACCAAAGTGTTACAGGAAACAGACAGAAAAAAGAAGAAGGAAGAAATCATATTTCCAGGCAAAGAAAAATTCAAACATAGCACCCATTCACAAGCCAAAACTAACCACATTCATGCAGACATTTAAACACAAGAAAAAAAATGAAGAAGGCATGGTTTTTACTCATAATTTTGCAGAAGCTCCTGACAGTTTTTATCCAAACAGAGATGAAAATGAAGGCCTGCAACTACTCTTTCTTTTCTTATTTTCAATTGGAGTTTAGATCTGCAGATCATAATTACAGATCTTTGTTTACTTCTTGTTGTATTCACTTATTCAATTCATCAATAACAATATATTTTTTTACTTACCGTTGGGATTTTAAATAGGACAGAGAAGCTATTTTTTTTCTGAAACTTTGAAAACCAGAAATAGAATGAAGCTTTGATCTTGCTTCTTCCTGCAAAAAATTTGGATATTGTGGTATTAAATTCCTTGTTGTATTATAGATTATAACTTCGAATTCAAAATTAAAAAGGTTTCCTTCCTTTGAAATTATGTCCAGAAATTAAAGAAAAACTGCACTGCCCTGCCTTTACAAACTAATCTGCAGTTTTTAATTTAAATTTATTGTTGAAATATGACTTCAAAATCATAACTTCATTAACTATAAAAATTTAAAAGTTTATCTGAGAGGTGAATGCTTTAGGATGATTCAGATATTCCTCTTTTTGTTTTGAATTGAATGATGCCTTGTGCCATTTGTTAAAAATAATCATATGCTTTAGATTTTGTTGATTATGCTGCTCTACCTTCCATGTGCAATGTATGTTTAGCCCCTTTTTGATTTTTACAAGGAAATTGAAAATTTTATAAACTTAAATTTTTATATTATATACACATTAAAAATAAATTTATTTCTTTATTCATTTGTGTGTGTATATATATATATATGTATGCATATGTACAATGTTAAAAGAGTGTAACCAAATTTACATTACATATGTTACATCTTAATGATTTTAAATGCTACTAAATTTTTAAAACATTTATTTTAAATTTTAATTCAATTTTCAATTTCAAACTTAAAATATAAACATTCATGTCCATTTGTATATTCATACTCACCTTGAATGGAATTTAAATTAAATTTCAATATGTATTCAATTTTACTTATATTTATAATATAAATATATATAAGATTTCTAAATTTGAATGACTTTTTACAACATTTATTATTTCAATATTTTATTCTCAAAATAAAATTGGAATTTATATATTATTATCACTTATTTTCATTTGTTTTAGATTTTTCTTAATTTATTTCCAAATTAAATTCTAAAAGTTAAAATATATTATTAATTTTAACAGATAAATTTTTTTGGGATGTTACATTTTATTTATAAGATATTAAATATACAAATTCAAAATCCTAATTAAATTTTAAAATCAATTCCCAAATAAACAAATATCCTATTTAATTTGAAAAATTCAAATTAATTTACAATTTTATCTAAAAAATTATTTTAGTTATTAATTTAATTTTAATTAAAATCAAGATCGTTACATAAAAATAGAAACCTTTACCAAAAATTCAAAATTTCTAAGTTCCAAATAGGAGAAAATTTTATTTCTCCTTTTTAAACTTTCTTCATCCAAGACTTATCCCTTTAAAAGTTAGACTTTCCATTCATAACATTCAAAGATAGCTTTCAGTTTTCTAAAAGAAATCGTGGAAAACTTCCATTTTTAACGACTTGCTAAAATAAGGACTTACTCCTTTTAAAAATAATATTTTTAACACAAAACATTCAAAACTCAATTATTATTGTAAAATAATAATTTGAATCATTATTATTCCAAAGTGTTTTCTAGTTACACGAATCATCAAATCTAAAATAATAGATTTTCCTTAATTACCATTTAAATATAATGGTTATATCATTCTAAATATAGATTGATATCTATTGCCTTATTACTCATATACCGTTATTTGACAAAATACATTTTGTAATTTTGTCCAAAACTCTTAAAATCTATTGCAATCCTTTTCTTATTCATTCCAATAACATTCTCATTCAAAACAAGTTTGGAATTTGAATAGAAAAAAGTATGTATATTATCAGCTTTACATAAATGCTTTTCAAAAAATATCCAACTCTTTAATTATCAAAAATACCTTTTATAACTTTAAATGATGGAAAAATGGAGTAGATAAAGATATATCTTATCTTATTCCTATTATTTCTCTTCTAATTCTATCACTAGATTAAAATTACTTGATTCTACCATTATATAAATTCAGTTATCATTATCTGCACTTCCATATACATGAATATTCCTTCTCTCTATCTTGTCGGACATTCTTATCCTTTTTTCTTTCTATCCTACGCTAATCAAGCACCTTTTCCATTTGTACACCCTTTTAAAAAAATTAAGGAAAAGAATCACTAATTTTATAAGGCAAGAAAAATCATGCATTTCTCAAAAGAAAATTTCCTTATTAAAAATCCTTGGACCAAAAACTTTTGGCTTAATAAAGTTAAACTAAGAACTTTAAGAATGCAAAATACATTTACATTAGAACCACCTAAGTCGCTAAGTGTTATCTTCGCCATCAGCGTTATTTAACCAATGTTGTAATGAGCAGGGAGTTAGAACAAGAAGTTTCTGCTGAATAAAAACCTCAAGTATTAACTTCTCAGTACTTGGTCATTGTATTTCAAAATAAGAATATGTCTATGAATACAAAACCATTAAATTCAGTTAATAGTTCTTTTTAAGGAAATAAGTAAGTCTCCAAAATCTCATAACCCAAATCATACGTTATAATTAACTAGTGACGCAAGAGATAGCACCTAAGTCGCTTAATACCATTTATTGAAGAATAGGAAGACTATAGTTATTTAATACCTTAATAAAAGCAGACCTCATCATTTAATACCTAACCCCGAGGCATGCTCCTCAATTCTACTATCTAGCTAGCATCATAGGGAATCTCAAGTCACTTAATACTTCTTTATTTGGAAAGACAGACCTTCAAACGGTCACTTAATACCTTATCCAGAAGCGAACACATGTGGGGATGCCACCTATGTGTTCCCTAGGACATTTAATACTTCATTTGGGGAAAGAGGCGGGCCTCAAAGAACCACTTAATACCTCAAGATCCCCAAGCAGGCCACTCGTTCTGTGGCCCATATTCATTATGACATCTCATATTAGTCCATCTATTCATAGGAACTGGTAGCCAGGTTAATTGGGTAGATTTCCCCTAAAGAATTTTGAACTAACTTCGCGTTATTATGAATATTTATCACAAGGATATCTCACATTAATATGAAGTGTGTACAACTGCTGGTAGCCTCAAAGTGAAGGGCAGACTTCCATCATGTAACTCTAGTGACCTCACATCCTTATGACTTAGCCATAAATTAAATACACTCAATATATGTAATAATACTCCTCTCACCATTTCATAAATAAGGCCTTATAAGGAATCTTCCTTATTATCCCTAAGAATAATAATTAGGGTGTATAAAAGTTTCCTCTTATCTTCGCCTAACTATCAATTACATTCCTAATGGGGGAAATAAATAAAAATAAATACTTAATTAACTACGCCATATATGGAATAAGTATATATTAATTATGCTAATAGAGATAAGTAAATATTTGCCAGTAATACATTCAAAACGCATGGATATTACGCTGTAAAGTAGCGTTAAATGTAAATTCCCTAACCAAATACATTTACAAG
This sequence comes from Allium cepa, assembly GCA_030765085.1. Classification (NCBI taxonomy): domain Eukaryota; kingdom Viridiplantae; phylum Streptophyta; class Magnoliopsida; order Asparagales; family Amaryllidaceae; genus Allium; species Allium cepa. The sequence goes on from CM060929.1 coordinate 36,588,849, forward strand.
TACTTTTTCATCACATTCCGAAGATTTCAGCATACAAAATAAGGGATTCTGATATCCAAAATAGGAAACAAGTATTCATAATCAATACTGTAAAAAAAGACTTGTAAATAAAGTAGAAACTCAATTTATTACACTAATTCAGTGGAATATCCTAAACAATTGGAATTGCAATCTAAACTTCATATTCTATTCAACTCCTCTTTTACAAAGAAATAGATAAGAAGGAAATTTGTGTGGAATAAGTGGTGTAAGCTACAAATAAAATCCATAATCTAAACTCCTTATTTCATTGAAGAATCACAAATTGAACCAACGAAGAAGGAGAAGTGGAATAGACTTTAAAGGTATCAAAAATTGCATAAACAAAACAAATTTGATCAAATTAATGTAAATAATTAGGAATCCCAATATAGAATTTACATTTCTAACAAAAAGGAATTTTGGAGGATTTTATTTGTCATATTATGAATTCAAGTTTGTTTTAATTTACTTGTTTGAAGCTTTATTTTACAGTTTTGTCTCAGGTTTGAGAAAACAGGAAATAGACTGAGTATATTTTCTTTTCATATAAGTTAAAAAGAAAATTAAATTCAAAAGACAATTCAAATGCCACTTGTCTTAATGTTTACATTTGTTAAAACATGTTTTGATTTTCTTACAAATGTCTCTTGCAACCTAAATTGTGTTTAAGTCCTCACTTTAATTAAATTTGGAAATTATGGTTTAAACCCTTGTTAAGTTTATATTTATAACTTATATACTTTAAAACAAATGTATATCTTTATCCCTTTTTATACATATACATACATGTTCAATGTTGAAAGTATTTAACCAATATATTTAAGCTTACTTCATTGTATATATATACATATATATATATTTTTGAATTAAGACCATTATATTTTTTAAAATAAACAACTTATCTATATATATTATTTTAAACTTTTATTGCTCATTTTATACACATTTTGTTTTATTAATTTTAAAGAAAGAAATGATTTTTAATACTACTTAATTTTTTAGAATATTTATTTTAAATTTAAATTCAATTTTCCATTTCAAACTTGAAATATAAACTTTCATATCCATTTATACATTCACACTTTATTTTGAACAAATTTAAATTAATTTTAAATATGTATTCAATTTACTCATATTTGTAATATACACATATATATAAGATTTTAAATCTATATGACTTTTTACAATATTTATTATTTCAATATTTTAATCTCAAAATAAAATTGGGATTTAATTATATATTACTATCACTTTTTTTTTTATTTGTTTAGATTTTGAATTAAATACTCAAATAAACAAATATCCTATTTAATTTGAAAATTTCAAGTTAATTTACAATTTTATTCAAAAATTTATTTACATTATCAATTTAAATTTAATTAAAAATCGGGATCGTTACAGATTTCCCCCCTTAAAAGAATTTCGTCCTCGAAATTGCAAAGAAGACGAGAAAGAAAAGATGATAGATAAAGAAATGATTGATCAGATCAGAATCGAATATTTATTCTGCATTTGGTTTCCCAAATCAGAATATCAACAATATGAGAACAAACTCATACAATATTACACAAAATATTCGGGTCCACCGGTCTACGAATATGCAATGACATTGATTAGTTCGAAGAGATAACTAATCGTCCGTAGAATATATCGGATCCCAGAGAATAGATAGATGGATCAAATCTTCATATTAGTTAACCAATTTATTCAATTTAAAATTTTTCCATTTATTTAAAATTTTCAAATTTCAAATTCATTAGAGTTTAGATCGAAAAGCTGATAAGAAACGGATGAAGATACGAAGTAAGGATTTTCTACAACGAGTCGTAAGGTCATCATCACACCGAAACTTCTTTCTGGAGCAGCTACGAAGCAATCAAAGAATTTGAAATCGAATCAAAGGAGATTGATAGAGAAAAGTTGTTTCCACTTTTGCAGGGTATTGACCATTGGTAGTCGTATTCCCCTGTCCCCTATCTCGTTCTCTTCTCGCACTCATACTTACTATCGGTGGATAGTAGGAGAATTTACTGAGGCATTCGAACGGATATCTTAGGGATATACTCATTCTAGGGTATACTTCACCCTATCTCTAATGAGTTACTTAATGTGTTATACTCCTGAGCTAAGGTTTTAACCATCAGCTCTGATACCACTTATAACGACCCTGACTCGACCTTCGAAAATCGGCACCGAATACGACACTCGTATTCAAATGCCGCAGATCCAAACGTCGAACCTGGTTCGCCGGAGCTTATAACACATTAAGTAAATAACACAGCGGAAGAAAAAGAATATGCATAACAATATACAACATTTGATACAATAACTGATACAACATGAATGATACCACAGAATGGTACAATAGATATCAACATTTCAGAGATACAAAGAATAGCAGCGGAAATAAAAGATAACACTAGCAGCGGAACAAATCTCCAAAATAGTCTTCAAGAAAGAACTCCAATATCAGTAATCTCCATCTCCAAAGCACCAATCCAGCAATAGCTCGAACTCCCACTCAAGATGAAGAGAAGCAACTCGATCCAAAATGCGATTGCCAAATCCTAATGGCTGAAAGCTATCGAATCTACACCTACCATTGATTATCTGAAAATCCCAACTCTAGACTGCCCGTGTGGGAAATAGTGGGCACCCAGAGTTTAGGAAAGGAACAATAAACTCCAGGTCAGTCATGGGACTGGTATGAGCAAACAAAAGCATTTGGTCTTTGAAACTAACAAGAGAATTTAAATTTGAAATCCGCAATGCTTTTTGGAAAATGAAACTACCATAAGGCCTCCCGGCACACACACAATGCAAACGCACACATGGGGGAGATTTCTCCTTATGATAGTCAAACATGCTTACTACGAGAAAAATTCTTTGATATTATTACTAGTGCATAGTGGAAAATCTTTCGAAAGTATAATATAAATCCTAGCCAGCATAGGTACCATGATACTATGCCTACTATAGCTGCCATGTTAAATGGCAGGTTCTACAACTAAAACCGTACAAGGCACGTATTGGATGAATGAATTTCCAACAAATGGTCAGGCTAAGGAACTTCCTATTGCCACATGGGTACGCCTCTGGCGGGACGTCCCGAGAACTAACGTTACGGTTAGATCTCTGCCAACACAAGGCCGGGTTACCTCTGTAACTAGGTAACTACTACACGAATATGTCATCCCCCGGTCCTTTGGGACCTTTATCCGAGTGCGCGCACAACAACACCACACAGTAATAGGTATAGTGTATCAACATGAGTAAGTATCTGGGCTCCATACCATGATACCACCCTTTTCCAGAAGGAAATGACATACCCTAAAGGGCGCGACCCTCATAACCTTGCCGCATCTTTCCTGTTTCGACCATTTCCGGGGTGTGAGGTCCTGATGCAGTCTCGTCCACAAAGCTACGCTTTGTGCAACAAAGCCATGCTTTGGGTCAACAGATGACCAAAGCAATGATCACAAAGATAAATGATCAAACAAATGATCATATCACAAATGATCAACCAATGATCATCACACAGCAGCACTCAGCATGCCACATTACCAAATTGGGAATATCACTGATAAATATCAACTACATAACCTCTGAGCTCGTACGTCTCAGAGAAGGGTGTTAAGCTAAGAGAATAAATTCTCCGCCACCAAGCAGAAATGTATTTGATAGAAATCAGTTAACATCTCAAAGTGTAATGTCGGACATACAACCATACAAGTCTGTTCCGGGTTCGAACAGAACCGAAGGCACTTCCGAAGAAGCCCTTGCAAATCCGGGTATCCACAATCCCGATCGGACTTCCCATCACTAAGGGAATCTCTATACCGTAGCTACTCGGTGCAGAGACAATCAATAGGTTATCCTATCGTTCTCACAAATACCCGGTCTTCACCACCGGTCTTCAATTGCTATCCATAACGTCGTATCACTATTCGGAATGGGTTATATGACACAAGGTCCTCTCCCGGCTAAACCGAATAGTAAGCGCCATATTTTAAAACATATGGATATGGGATTTTAGTTAAGTCACAACTTATAAAAATCCAAAACTTTTCTTTCAAATGGTTAAACAAATTACCATTTTTAAATCTTTAAACAAAAAGATTTATTTCACAAAGTTTCACCCAGTTTCACAAAGATCTATCCATAGATTTCAAAAACAATTCCCATTCAATTTGGATTAACCCAATTTATAATCTTTAAAATTAAAGATTTATAGCTTTCAAACCCATTTCCAAAGATTTATCTATAATTTGGAAACCATTTCATTTTAGACTTGAAGTCCTTTTAACACCAATTGGAAATTCATTTCTTATGTGAAAGCTTTATTATTTGAAAACAAATAGTTTTCGTTTTAGAAAAATCCAATTTATACAAGTTGAATCTTGGCTTGAATTTAAATTCCAAAACACCACCTTTAAAATGGTTTAAAAACCCATATAAACCCATTTATAAGTTGAATACCCTTTTTAAACCTTAGTTTCCAAATTTTAGAATTCAATTTCAAATATTGAATTCAAATTTAAATCCAATTACCTAAATTTTCAAAACTTAATCAAGTTATTTAAAAATAACTATTTTCAAAAGCTTCAATTCTAGTTCAAAAACTATTTTGGATTTAAAAATTCAATTTTAAAACAATTTCAAAATCTGTGACTTAACCCATTTCCACATGCAATCCATATTTGTGTGTGTATAAGTGTGGTCCAGGGTTTCAACACAATAGTGCACAACATCAACACAGATTCAATCATATCGATAAGCGGTATAACCCATAACGCTTATCTATATTCACAAATTTATAGATAAAGTAAAATATCAATCACAAAGATTAACTAATATGATTCGATGTGGGTTTCGAATAACCGACTGGAATCCGACTCCCTGTCGCATCGAAATTCAAATGTCGTTCTATGGGTCAAGGGGTTGCATATACATATAACAATATATACGTCACAAATAAAATAGCCCAGCACAAAGCATTACATAGCATCACAAAACATATCAATCCATCATGAAGCATTTAATTGGCAATCAAACATCTACAATTAAGATGAATAAATCTATGTGGTTTTAAATCTATTCCTCACATAATCACTTTCATTAGTAATGAACTACCCTTAATTGCTTCTTTAATTACTTCTAAATTAATTACATTAATTTATTACCTATTATTGATTAATTAATCCAAATTAATCATCCTTAATTACATCACTAATTAAATAATTAATGATCTAAATTATTTCTTAAATTAATTACTCAAAGTAATTAACAACTTAATTACTATATTAAACCAAATTATTTATCCTTAAATTAATTTCTTAATTAATACCTTGATTAATTATTAAATAATTTATCCAAATTACTCATTCTTAAACATCTCCACTTAATTATAATCATGTAATTATTAAACAATTACTTAACTAATTAATTTCCAAAACATTAATTACATAAAGTAATTATTCTTAACCCAGGTGTTTAAAACTAATTAAACTTAATTAATTAAATTAAACAATCTCATTAAATTAAATTAATTACATTAAGTAATTAATTCCTTAATTACTTTATCAAGTAATTTGCTCAAACCATTTACAATTGATTATTATTAAATTAATTAATCTAATTAATTATAAAAATTAACTACATTAAATAATCATTAAATGATCATGGTTAATGACCTCATTAACCATCCTCTAATTTTTTTAAAAAGTAATTAACTTAAATTAATTACCGTTTAAATTATCTTTAATCATTTATTAATTAAAGTTAATTATTAAATAAATTAACCTCAATTTAAATCTTAATTACATAATTAATATTCATTTATCATTAATTAATAACTTAATTAATGATCTTAATTCCAATTGATTAATCATTAATCAATTATAAATCCCAAATACAATTAATTAATTAAATTAATTAATTAATCTTAATTACCTTATTAATAAATCCTAAAACATAATTCTTAATCAATTTTCAAAATAAACATAACTTAAGAAATTTCCTTTCAAATTAATCAATCTTAATTATGTTTAAAACAATATTATCCAAAACAAAATACTTAAGAAATTTCCCTTTAAATTCCAATTTAAATTCAAGTTAAAATAGAATAATATTAAACTTATCAAATTTTAAATAATTTGAAACTTATTTTAAACTACAACTCAAACAAAAGTTTGACTTAAAATGAAATCATAAGAATTTGATGTTAAATTCATTTTTAAATTTTTAGAAATTCCATTCATTCTTAGTTCCAACTTTCAAATTTAAATCTTCTATTTAAATTTAAACTGAACTCATTCTCAAATCTTGAATTCCAGATTTTAAAATTTATCTGTAAATTCTATTCACACTTAAATCTTAATATTTAAAGTTTCAAACTTATTTACCAAATGAAATGGTTAATTAAGATAAATTTTAAACTTTGATTTTATTTTTAAAACTGGGATTAAATTTTGAATCTGAAATTCAAACCTGTATTTGGATTTACACTTAAATTTTAATCAAAACCCAAACTGCAGATTTTAAACAGTTCAACCCAGATTATTTTTTAAAAAAAAACAGGAAACAGTTTTAAAAACCTGGAATTGAATTCAATTCAAAAAATTCAAACTTGAATTTGAATCTAAAATACAAACTTGAATTTGATTTAAACTTAAACTTTCTTAAAACCTAAAAACTACAGAGTTTACAATTTTTTTTAAAACCCAGATTTACAACAAAACAGTTTTTATCTTAAACCTGGAAAAATGCAGAGTTCAACCTGAGACCCCCTAATTTTACTTCGGGTTTTATATCTCCCTACTCCGAGTCACTTACCCACCTGCTTCGAGTCAATCTCCCTTTTTTCCACAGCCTCCCTGCAACACCCAAATTCAACCTGAAAACATATTACAGGTTTCTGTTCCACCTGTCAATGGCCATCTTTTGCCATTCCGACCATCTGGCAATCCACTCCTCCGGCCATGAACTCCCTCACACATCAACTACCCACACACCCAAAAATCAAAACACTTGATCCACTCTTCACCTCCTCACTGTCCCATACTTTAATCCTTATTCAAAACTCAGTGTTCAAACCAAAAATTTTCCCCCAGCAACCAATCAAGCAATTCATTATTCTCATTACAGTTTTCTAGGAATCTAATATCTTTTCTTAATAACTCAGAAGAGTTTGAGTTCCCACAAATACCAGATTGCAAAAATCTGCCAAAAATCAAATTTTCTATTCAAAAACAAACTGTAAATAGAACATACACCAAAATACTAATACTAAATTTAAAAAAAATCAGTTTCCAGTGTTAACTCAAATTTTTTAACTTCTTGACTTTTAAAACATGAACAGATGAATCCAATAAATCTTACTTTGCATCTAAACATAGATTATACCTTGAGTTTATGAAATTTTGAATGAAATATAAGCCTGGAATTCTAGAACAAGAAGAAATGCATCACAGTAACACAGGCATTCAAATCCCATACACATGCACAGACAAATCCATCATACTCATCAAGCAATAATTTAAGCAACAATCCTAATTTAAATTAGTTTTTAAAGATAATTTGTTACTCACCTCTATTCAAAGTGCAGATTCAAAGAAATGGTTTTAAAAATTTAAAGTTGCTCACAGTCATGCAAACAGAGAAGCAATTAACAACAATTTTTTTTTTTTTTTTTTTTTTTTTTTCAAGCCCTGTTATGTTTTTTTTTCTTTTCATTGGGTATGAATTTGGCCACACCTGTAACTCTACAGGGACATATGCATGTATATCTGAACCACATACATCATCATAGACAAGCATTCATAACACAATCATGCAAGCACAACAAGATTTAAAGTTTTAAATAAAGGAGGTTTGTTCACAACAACAAGAACAGATTCAAAGTAGAAGGTTTGCTCACCTGTTGCTTGTAACAGAGAAGCACTAGATCATGAGTGTTTGGGAAGAACAGAAGAACAAGGCCTAGACTTTAGTTGTTGAATTTTCTTGATTGTAGTTTTTCTTTTTCTCTTGCTTTGAATTCCCATCTGTAACTGACTGGTAATATTGCTTAAATCTTTTGTTTTTTTTTTTTTTTTTTTTATTATTACTGAATATCAAATTCAAATTTTAAAGAAAAGAACTTGCCTTCATTTTCTTCTTTCCAGAGAAACTTGTTTTCTTTTGCTTGCTCACTATCTCCAGATTTGATTTGCTTTGCTTCTGATTTGCATTTCAGTTTAAACTTTGAATCCAATTTGCCATTTTTGTTTTGTTACAGGTTGAAGATTAAATTGGTTTCCCAGGTTTTTTGATCTTGAATTCCCAGTTTCTGTTTTGATGTTTTTTTCTTGCCCTGAATTTTACTGCATGCCTCAATTCCGGTTGATCTTATTTTGTTTGAAATGAATTCAAGTTTGTTTTAATTTACTTGTTTGAAGCTTTATTTTACAGTTTTGTCTCAGGTTTGAGAAAACAGGAAATAGACTGAGTATATTTTCTTTTCATATAAGTTAAAAAGAAAATTAAATTCAAAAGACAATTCAAATGCCACTTGTCTTAATGTTTACATTTGTTAAAACATGTTTTGATTTTCTTACAAATGTCTCTTGCAACCTAAATTGTGTTTAAGTCCTCACTTTAATTAAATTTGGAAATTATGGTTTAAACCCTTGTTAAGTTTATATTTATAACTTATATACTTTAAAACAAATGTATATCTTTATCCCTTTTTATACATATACATACATGTTCAATGTTGAAAGTATTTAACCAATATATTTAAGCTTACTTCATTGTATATATATACATATATATATATTTTTGAATTAAGACCATTATATTTTTTAAAATAAACAACTTATCTATATATATTATTTTAAACTTTTATTGCTCATTTTATACACATTTTGTTTTATTAATTTTAAAGAAAGAAATGATTTTTAATACTACTTAATTTTTTAGAATATTTATTTTAAATTTAAATTCAATTTTCCATTTCAAACTTGAAATATAAACTTTCATATCCATTTATACATTCACACTTTATTTTGAACAAATTTAAATTAATTTTAAATATGTATTCAATTTACTCATATTTGTAATATACACATATATATAAGATTTTAAATCTATATGACTTTTTACAATATTTATTATTTCAATATTTTAATCTCAAAATAAAATTGGGATTTAATTATATATTACTATCACTTTTTTTTTATTTGTTTAGATTTTGAATTAAATACTCAAATAAACAAATATCCTATTTAATTTGAAAATTTCAAGTTAATTTACAATTTTATTCAAAAATTTATTTACATTATCAATTTAAATTTAATTAAAAATCGGGATCGTTACAGATTTCCCCCCTTAAAAGAATTTCGTCCTCGAAATTGCAAAGAAGACGAGAAAGAAAAGATGATAGATAAAGAAATGATTGATCAGATCAGAATCGAATATTTATTCTGCATTTGGTTTCCCAAATCAGAATATCAACAATATGAGAACAAACTCATACAATATTACACAAAATATTCGGGTCCACCGGTCTACGAATATGCAATGACATTGATTAGTTCGAAGAGATAACTAATCGTCCGTAGAATATATCGGATCCCAGAGAATAGATAGATGGATCAAATCTTCATATTAGTTAACCAATTTATTCAATTTAAAATTTTTCCATTTATTTAAAATTTTCAAATTTCAAATTCATTAGAGTTTAGATCGAAAAGCTGATAAGAAACGGATGAAGATACGAAGTAAGGATTTTCTACAACGAGTCGTAAGGTCATCATCACACCGAAACTTCTTTCTGGAGCAGCTACGAAGCAATCAAAGAATTTGAAATCGAATCAAAGGAGATTGATAGAGAAAAGTTGTTTCCACTTTTGCAGGGTATTGACCATTGGTAGTCGTATTCCCCTGTCCCCTATCTCGTTCTCTTCTCGCACTCATACTTACTATCGGTGGATAGTAGGAGAATTTACTGAGGCATTCGAACGGATATCTTAGGGATATACTCATTCTAGGGTATACTTCACCCTATCTCTAATGAGTTACTTAATGTGTTATACTCCTGAGCTAAGGTTTTAACCATCAGCTCTGATACCACTTATAACGACCCTGACTCGACCTTCGAAAATCGGCACCGAATACGACACTCGTATTCAAATGCCGCAGATCCAAACGTCGAACCTGGTTCGCCGGAGCTTATAACACATTAAGTAAATAACACAGCGGAAGAAAAAGAATATGCATAACAATATACAACATTTGATACAATAACTGATACAACATGAATGATACCACAGAATGGTACAATAGATATCAACATTTCAGAGATACAAAGAATAGCAGCGGAAATAAAAGATAACACTAGCAGCGGAACAAATCTCCAAAATAGTCTTCAAGAAAGAACTCCAATATCAGTAATCTCCATCTCCAAAGCACCAATCCAGCAATAGCTCGAACTCCCACTCAAGATGAAGAGAAGCAACTCGATCCAAAATGCGATTGCCAAATCCTAATGGCTGAAAGCTATCGAATCTACACCTACCATTGATTATCTGAAAATCCCAACTCTAGACTGCCCGTGTGGGAAATAGTGGGCACCCAGAGTTTAGGAAAGGAACAATAAACTCCAGGTCAGTCATGGGACTGGTATGAGCAAACAAAAGCATTTGGTCTTTGAAACTAACAAGAGAATTTAAATTTGAAATCCGCAATGCTTTTTGGAAAATGAAACTACCATAAGGCCTCCCGGCACACACACAATGCAAACGCACACATGGGGGAGATTTCTCCTTATGATAGTCAAACATGCTTACTACGAGAAAAATTCTTTGATATTATTACTAGTGCATAGTGGAAAATCTTTCGAAAGTATAATATAAATCCTAGCCAGCATAGGTACCATGATACTATGCCTACTATAGCTGCCATGTTAAATGGCAGGTTCTACAACTAAAACCGTACAAGGCACGTATTGGATGAATGAATTTCCAACAAATGGTCAGGCTAAGGAACTTCCTATTGCCACATGGGTACGCCTCTGGCGGGACGTCCCGAGAACTAACGTTACGGTTAGATCTCTGCCAACACAAGGCCGGGTTACCTCTGTAACTAGGTAACTACTACACGAATATGTCATCCCCCGGTCCTTTGGGACCTTTATCCGAGTGCGCGCACAACAACACCACACAGTAATAGGTATAGTGTATCAACATGAGTAAGTATCTGGGCTCCATACCATGATACCACCCTTTTCCAGAAGGAAATGACATACCCTAAAGGGCGCGACCCTCATAACCTTGCCGCATCTTTCCTGTTTCGACCATTTCCGGGGTGTGAGGTCCTGATGCAGTCTCGTCCACAAAGCTACGCTTTGTGCAACAAAGCCATGCTTTGGGTCAACAGATGACCAAAGCAATGATCACAAAGATAAATGATCAAACAAATGATCATATCACAAATGATCAACCAATGATCATCACACAGCAGCACTCAGCATGCCACATTACCAAATTGGGAATATCACTGATAAATATCAACTACATAACCTCTGAGCTCGTACGTCTCAGAGAAGGGTGTTAAGCTAAGAGAATAAATTCTCCGCCACCAAGCAGAAATGTATTTGATAGAAATCAGTTAACATCTCAAAGTGTAATGTCGGACATACAACCATACAAGTCTGTTCCGGGTTCGAACAGAACCGAAGGCACTTCCGAAGAAGCCCTTGCAAATCCGGGTATCCACAATCCCGATCGGACTTCCCATCACTAAGGGAATCTCTATACCGTAGCTACTCGGTGCAGAGACAATCAATAGGTTATCCTATCGTTCTCACAAATACCCGGTCTTCACCACCGGTCTTCAATTGCTATCCATAACGTCGTATCACTATTCGGAATGGGTTATATGACACAAGGTCCTCTCCCGGCTAAACCGAATAGTAAGCGCCATATTTTAAAACATATGGATATGGGATTTTAGTTAAGTCACAACTTATAAAAATCCAAAACTTTTCTTTCAAATGGTTAAACAAATTACCATTTTTAAATCTTTAAACAAAAAGATTTATTTCACAAAGTTTCACCCAGTTTCACAAAGATCTATCCATAGATTTCAAAAACAATTCCCATTCAATTTGGATTAACCCAATTTATAATCTTTAAAATTAAAGATTTATAGCTTTCAAACCCATTTCCAAAGATTTATCTATAATTTGGAAACCATTTCATTTTAGACTTGAAGTCCTTTTAACACCAATTGGAAATTCATTTCTTATGTGAAAGCTTTATTATTTGAAAACAAATAGTTTTCGTTTTAGAAAAATCCAATTTATACAAGTTGAATCTTGGCTTGAATTTAAATTCCAAAACACCACCTTTAAAATGGTTTAAAAACCCATATAAACCCATTTATAAGTTGAATACCCTTTTTAAACCTTAGTTTCCAAATTTTAGAATTCAATTTCAAATATTGAATTCAAATTTAAATCCAATTACCTAAATTTTCAAAACTTAATCAAGTTATTTAAAAATAACTATTTTCAAAAGCTTCAATTCTAGTTCAAAAACTATTTTGGATTTAAAAATTCAATTTTAAAACAATTTCAAAATCTGTGACTTAACCCATTTCCACATGCAATCCATATTTGTGTGTGTATAAGTGTGGTCCAGGGTTTCAACACAATAGTGCACAACATCAACACAGATTCAATCATATCGATAAGCGGTATAACCCATAACGCTTATCTATATTCACAAATTTATAGATAAAGTAAAATATCAATCACAAAGATTAACTAATATGATTCGATGTGGGTTTCGAATAACCGACTGGAATCCGACTCCCTGTCGCATCGAAATTCAAATGTCGTTCTATGGGTCAAGGGGTTGCATATACATATAACAATATATACGTCACAAATAAAATAGCCCAGCACAAAGCATTACATAGCATCACAAAACATATCAATCCATCATGAAGCATTTAATTGGCAATCAAACATCTACAATTAAGATGAATAAATCTATGTGGTTTTAAATCTATTCCTCACATAATCACTTTCATTAGTAATGAACTACCCTTAATTGCTTCTTTAATTACTTCTAAATTAATTACATTAATTTATTACCTATTATTGATTAATTAATCCAAATTAATCATCCTTAATTACATCACTAATTAAATAATTAATGATCTAAATTATTTCTTAAATTAATTACTCAAAGTAATTAACAACTTAATTACTATATTAAACCAAATTATTTATCCTTAAATTAATTTCTTAATTAATACCTTGATTAATTATTAAATAATTTATCCAAATTACTCATTCTTAAACATCTCCACTTAATTATAATCATGTAATTATTAAACAATTACTTAACTAATTAATTTCCAAAACATTAATTACATAAAGTAATTATTCTTAACCCAGGTGTTTAAAACTAATTAAACTTAATTAATTAAATTAAACAATCTCATTAAATTAAATTAATTACATTAAGTAATTAATTCCTTAATTACTTTATCAAGTAATTTGCTCAAACCATTTACAATTGATTATTATTAAATTAATTAATCTAATTAATTATAAAAATTAACTACATTAAATAATCATTAAATGATCATGGTTAATGACCTCATTAACCATCCTCTAATTTTTTTAAAAAGTAATTAACTTAAATTAATTACCGTTTAAATTATCTTTAATCATTTATTAATTAAAGTTAATTATTAAATAAATTAACCTCAATTTAAATCTTAATTACATAATTAATATTCATTTATCATTAATTAATAACTTAATTAATGATCTTAATTCCAATTGATTAATCATTAATCAATTATAAATCCCAAATACAATTAATTAATTAAATTAATTAATTAATCTTAATTACCTTATTAATAAATCCTAAAACATAATTCTTAATCAATTTTCAAAATAAACATAACTTAAGAAATTTCCTTTCAAATTAATCAATCTTAATTATGTTTAAAACAATATTATCCAAAACAAAATACTTAAGAAATTTCCCTTTAAATTCCAATTTAAATTCAAGTTAAAATAGAATAATATTAAACTTATCAAATTTTAAATAATTTGAAACTTATTTTAAACTACAACTCAAACAAAAGTTTGACTTAAAATGAAATCATAAGAATTTGATGTTAAATTCATTTTTAAATTTTTAGAAATTCCATTCATTCTTAGTTCCAACTTTCAAATTTAAATCTTCTATTTAAATTTAAACTGAACTCATTCTCAAATCTTGAATTCCAGATTTTAAAATTTATCTGTAAATTCTATTCACACTTAAATCTTAATATTTAAAGTTTCAAACTTATTTACCAAATGAAATGGTTAATTAAGATAAATTTTAAACTTTGATTTTATTTTTAAAACTGGGATTAAATTTTGAATCTGAAATTCAAACCTGTATTTGGATTTACACTTAAATTTTAATCAAAACCCAAACTGCAGATTTTAAACAGTTCAACCCAGATTATTTTTTAAAAAAAAACAGGAAACAGTTTTAAAAACCTGGAATTGAATTCAATTCAAAAAATTCAAACTTGAATTTGAATCTAAAATACAAACTTGAATTTGATTTAAACTTAAACTTTCTTAAAACCTAAAAACTACAGAGTTTACAATTTTTTTTAAAACCCAGATTTACAACAAAACAGTTTTTATCTTAAACCTGGAAAAATGCAGAGTTCAACCTGAGACCCCCTAATTTTACTTCGGGTTTTATATCTCCCTACTCCGAGTCACTTACCCACCTGCTTCGAGTCAATCTCCCTTTTTTCCACAGCCTCCCTGCAACACCCAAATTCAACCTGAAAACATATTACAGGTTTCTGTTCCACCTGTCAATGGCCATCTTTTGCCATTCCGACCATCTGGCAATCCACTCCTCCGGCCATGAACTCCCTCACACATCAACTACCCACACACCCAAAAATCAAAACACTTGATCCACTCTTCACCTCCTCACTGTCCCATACTTTAATCCTTATTCAAAACTCAGTGTTCAAACCAAAAATTTTCCCCCAGCAACCAATCAAGCAATTCATTATTCTCATTACAGTTTTCTAGGAATCTAATATCTTTTCTTAATAACTCAGAAGAGTTTGAGTTCCCACAAATACCAGATTGCAAAAATCTGCCAAAAATCAAATTTTCTATTCAAAAACAAACTGTAAATAGAACATACACCAAAATACTAATACTAAATTTAAAAAAAATCAGTTTCCAGTGTTAACTCAAATTTTTTAACTTCTTGACTTTTAAAACATGAACAGATGAATCCAATAAATCTTACTTTGCATCTAAACATAGATTATACCTTGAGTTTATGAAATTTTGAATGAAATATAAGCCTGGAATTCTAGAACAAGAAGAAATGCATCACAGTAACACAGGCATTCAAATCCCATACACATGCACAGACAAATCCATCATACTCATCAAGCAATAATTTAAGCAACAATCCTAATTTAAATTAGTTTTTAAAGATAATTTGTTACTCACCTCTATTCAAAGTGCAGATTCAAAGAAATGGTTTTAAAAATTTAAAGTTGCTCACAGTCATGCAAACAGAGAAGCAATTAACAACAATTTTTTTTTTTTTTTTTTTTTTTTTCAAGCCCTGTTATGTTTTTTTTTCTTTTCATTGGGTATGAATTTGGCCACACCTGTAACTCTACAGGGACATATGCATGTATATCTGAACCACATACATCATCATAGACAAGCATTCATAACACAATCATGCAAGCACAACAAGATTTAAAGTTTTAAATAAAGGAGGTTTGTTCACAACAACAAGAACAGATTCAAAGTAGAAGGTTTGCTCACCTGTTGCTTGTAACAGAGAAGCACTAGATCATGAGTGTTTGGGAAGAACAGAAGAACAAGGCCTAGACTTTAGTTGTTGAATTTTCTTGATTGTAGTTTTTCTTTTTCTCTTGCTTTGAATTCCCATCTGTAACTGACTGGTAATATTGCTTAAATCTTTTGTTTTTTTTTTTTTATTTTTTTATTATTACTGAATATCAAATTCAAATTTTAAAGAAAAGAACTTGCCTTCATTTTCTTCTTTCCAGAGAAACTTGTTTTCTTTTGCTTGCTCACTATCTCCAGATTTGATTTGCTTTGCTTCTGATTTGCATTTCAGTTTAAACTTTGAATCCAATTTGCCATTTTTGTTTTGTTACAGGTTGAAGATTAAATTGGTTTCCCAGGTTTTTTGATCTTGAATTCCCAGTTTCTGTTTTGATGTTTTTTTCTTGCCCTGAATTTTACTGCATGCCTCAATTCCGGTTGATCTTATTTTGTTTGAAATGAATTCAAGTTTGTTTTAATTTACTTGTTTGAAGCTTTATTTTACAGTTTTGTCTCAGGTTTGAGAAAACAGGAAATAGACTGAGTATATTTTCTTTTCATATAAGTTAAAAAGAAAATTAAATTCAAAAGACAATTCAAATGCCACTTGTCTTAATGTTTACATTTGTTAAAACATGTTTTGATTTTCTTACAAATGTCTCTTGCAACCTAAATTGTGTTTAAGTCCTCACTTTAATTAAATTTGGAAATTATGGTTTAAACCCTTGTTAAGTTTATATTTATAACTTATATACTTTAAAACAAATGTATATCTTTATCCCTTTTTATACATATACATACATGTTCAATGTTGAAAGTATTTAACCAATATATTTAAGCTTACTTCATTGTATATATATACATATATATATATTTTTGAATTAAGACCATTATATTTTTTAAAATAAACAACTTATCTATATATATTATTTTAAACTTTTATTGCTCATTTTATACACATTTTGTTTTATTAATTTTAAAGAAAGAAATGATTTTTAATACTACTTAATTTTTTAGAATATTTATTTTAAATTTAAATTCAATTTTCCATTTCAAACTTGAAATATAAACTTTCATATCCATTTATACATTCACACTTTATTTTGAACAAATTTAAATTAATTTTAAATATGTATTCAATTTACTCATATTTGTAATATACACATATATATAAGATTTTAAATCTATATGACTTTTTACAATATTTATTATTTCAATATTTTAATCTCAAAATAAAATTGGGATTTAATTATATATTACTATCACTTTTTTTTTTATTTGTTTAGATTTTGAATTAAATACTCAAATAAACAAATATCCTATTTAATTTGAAAATTTCAAGTTAATTTACAATTTTATTCAAAAATTTATTTACATTATCAATTTAAATTTAATTAAAAATCGGGATCGTTACAGAATTTTTGAAATTAATTTGGAGAGATAACAATGGTAAAGTTTGTTGTATTCCTCCAAAGAATATGAATAAAAAGTAGTGAGGGTAGGGTTTATTTATAGGGGTTGAACACCAGAACCATATGATCAAATTAGAAGAGAAACAGACAAATCTAGAGGGTTAAACAACGCAAAACTCCAGCCGCCACCATCAAGAGCTGATTGGCCGCCTAAGCTCGACCAATCGACCGCTATTGTTAACTACTATGGTCAACCGATTGACCCATGTAGGTCGATCGCTCCATCTTATTTTGGACAATAATGATTTGTTTTCGTAGCATTTTAATTTTAATTAATTTCTTACTCTACAAATTCTTAAAATTAAATATTAATTTAAATGTTTACTTTGCCCCCAAGAAAATTTTGAAATTTAAAACCTAAATTTAAATTCACATTTGAATTTGAATTCGAACTAAATTAATTTAAATCAAAAAACTTTAAATGCTCATATCTTCTTCGTTTGAGCTACGTTTTCAACATATTATATATGGAAACGGATCAAAATTTCACCAGTAATGCAATAGAATAATTTCATTGTCAAATTCTAAATTTTATAAAATTTTCATTTTCTACACTCTCGTGTTTAATTCAATTTACTACATTTATTTATGGTTAATTTTACGGGGTGTTACAGCGCTAATCGAAATCTGTTTCGAGTGTTCTGCCCAGCGAACGTTATCGGCATAATCTTAATATCTCGGTTTTCTAGACTATAAGAGATATGTCGGTCCGAAAGTACCCCTATCTAGTTTCTTTGGGTTATATCATCAGCCTCACCGCAATTCTCCAGATTTTGACCATCAATAGCATGTCGTGCTATCAAATTCGGACTGACTTCC
This sequence comes from Allium cepa, assembly GCA_030765085.1. Classification (NCBI taxonomy): domain Eukaryota; kingdom Viridiplantae; phylum Streptophyta; class Magnoliopsida; order Asparagales; family Amaryllidaceae; genus Allium; species Allium cepa. The sequence continues at coordinate 36,607,062 of CM060929.1, forward strand.
AAATGATAAGCTTAGGGCCTACCATTAGAGGGGTCGGTACTGACCACTCATCTTGGTCCAGTAGCGATCCTCAAAGTTGAGCCTAGAGCTTGTCCTCTTCTTTGGTGAGATATTTTAGCAACATTCAGAATCCTCTTTTTCTTCCTATCTCATCGCTTTGCTACGATGATGAGGAACTTTCTCACTTGAGCTGAATCCCTCCTGCTCCTCCTATGGCTGTTTTGAGTTAAATCAATCAACGGCCTCAAGCTTTGCCGCATGGCCTGATTCATCTACGTCCAATTAGCTTGGAACTTTCTTCCATCTGCTACATCATCCTGTCCATTTCCATTTTGATCATGATGTCGGCTGGAGTCTCAAACGCAGGTTGGATAGTTGAACAGTTTCATCTCCATGCTAAGAATTCTAATTTTCAGCATCACTGGTAGCTCAGATGGTGATAGTACGCTCTCTTCTTGTGGGGCCATGCAAAATAGCTTCTCTTAGACTTTTAGAAATCTGACTAGTAGCACAATAGGTCGAAAAAACCAAATGTATCCCTTGGATCTAAGCAATCCAATAATAAGCGATGGACTCAAATGGCCTGAGGATGTTCCTCTTAGTGAAAGCACTAAAACGTCTGAATCAAAAATGGCACAAACACGCATAAGTTTATGTAGAGAATGAAATATGAAGGAATGTAAACGAGAATGAGAATAAACAAGACATAATCATTTATAGAGTTTCGGAAAAGCTTGGCGTACATCCACTTTATTATTTTATTGCATATTAATGAATTAGATGAAGAAATTCTTGGGGGTCGTTACAACTCCCACACTTAGATTTTAAAATTACAAGACTTAAAGATAGAGTAGAGCTAGAGCCCAAAGATCTTGAAAAATGAGCTCTACCATCCTATTTATAGAAGTAGAGAGCCTAATATTTCAAAAAAAATCTCCAAGACGTTGTACATGATTTAGACCAGTTCTCTTAAGAAAGTTGCCATCGCATCGTCAGAAAGTAAGAGTCGGTACTTATCCATAGGAAGTGGTTGGTGCCGATCCCAATGTTCTCAAATTAGCTATCTTCAAGCTTTCATCTTGACTCGTCTTGTAGTTAGCTTCATGATTACATAGTTCTTTGCACCAATGTTAGCTTGATTCAGAGTCCAAATGATGGAGTTATGGAAGAACAAAGTTATAGTTTCAAGTGTTCGAGGACATAATAGAGAATCGCATTGAAATAACAAAGCAACATTGGAAGTAGACTCTTGGAATTGAGTAAGATATGTAGGCAGAAGATGGGGTCCATCCAAGATGGAAGTAGGTGTGGTACCAATCCCTAGTGTGGGGTCAGTACCGATCCCTAACTTGGGCGATCTCATTATTGAGTTGGCTTAGGTTTGTCATGGATCGACCTTGGGACTTTTCCAGTGATGTGTTTCTAGACTCTTGGGCTATCTCTTGGGTTTTCTACCTTGAAAACTCTAAGTTCAACTCATCTAGTCTGTCTGAATATTGCTGGCCAAAAGGCTGGATAATAAATACATGTTTTTTAATTTACTAAGTTATAGTTAGAATGAAGAAACATTCTGGTTGATGAGGGACTGAATTTGATCTCCAAGTTTCATGGTATCATGAGATGAATCGGTTTGCAAAAGAGTTTGGGCAGCTTGCATGCATGGGCTAATGGCGGAGTTTTTATCAAGAGTTTGTGGGTTTGATGCATTTGCATCCAAAGACTCAAAATTGTAGTATTTAAATCCTTGTTGAGAACTTCAAACGGGTTATTATAGAGTAACATGTTCATGGAATAGGGGGAGTTTCCTAGAGTTGCTTGTATGTTATTGTTAAGAGGTAAGGTGGTGTTAATGCATGCATTAATAAATAGATTAGATGCAGAGTTGTGATTGGGGAGAGTGGAAACTTGAAGAGGTAGGTCCTGGGGAATAGCAGGTGATTTAGTGGGATTTATTATATGATTGGCTTGGGAAGATGATTAAATGTCATTGTCGGGTTAATTTGATGGTTTTACAACTATGGAATTTTGAGTATTTGAACATTTTAGCTGCACTGTTCGGATTACTTCAATTTAGATAGGTCTGTTAAAGTTGTTTAGGCTCCAATTTTATTGGAGAGAGATAGTTCCATGGTTCTTTCCTAGGCGGTAACATACGATTAGAAATTTAGGCATGAATGGGGTAACATCTAGGTTGGCTAGCAAATCACAATATTTTGTTTCACGCTCAAAGACCTTACAGTAAGTACAAATTCATTTTGTCCAATCATAGATGACTTGGACATCAGGACAGCCCTCTCTTAATCCGTCAATTTTAATGAAATCAAGAAGTAAGGCTAATATAATAGCTTTAAGAATTTTGGTGATTTTGAATTTATGACTTATACTTGGGTTTATTTATGATTATGGAGATTTTTTGATTATTTCATGGATTAAGTTTGAATATTTTCCCTTTTTACATTACATTCATGAAACCCCTTGTGTTAACCCAAGTGTATGTGAACCCCTTTGTGAAATGGTAGAAATGCATGATATCAAAACTTAGATGCTTATTTGCTTATGATCCTCGATGCGAAGCTTATTATCTTAGCTTATCGTATTCCATTCTAACGGTAAGATTCAGTTGTCTGACCCGAGTTCACGATCGGGAGTGATTTCTATGAGTGTTATATCATATTTAAATCTCTTAAGTTTTTTTGCACTCTTACCAAAACAAGCTAGCCTACCAATGTGACAAGCAAGCCAATTTATAACAATTAGTGTCCATGTAATTAGCAGAACCCTATTGAAATGAACCCAAATAGGAACACTTTTGGTTTGCGCTTGTTCATGGCCATAAAAGGGGTTCCAAATGGATATAACAAACATTTTCCCCTTAACAAAGAAAGGATCAACTTGCAATACCTTCATTTCATCTTGCTCTTTGGAGAACTTGAAATAGAAATTGGTGTTAGCAAATTTAATGTCTACTTCTCCATTAAGTCTCCAATGCTTTCTCAGGTGAGAAACTAATGTTGAATATGAGAGGGAGCCATCTAGGAAGAATTACACTAAATGGTCTTTCCAATTATTGACTCCAGCTTCTCTAATTTCTGGAGAGGTGCTTTGGGAGGCCATCTTTGGTGAAATTAATACACAATATTTTAAGATAGTTCATTTCACACTAGGCTTTAAATCTGACCGACGCTTTGACTCTGTCTATTTTTGTCATAACAACTCTTAGGTACTCGATTGAATAGTTTTAGGAGTCGGGTGCTTTTGGGATACGCTAGTAAGATGCACGTCGGAACATTTTGGAGGTGGGAAATCAATATTTTGGATATTTATACTTTATATTTTAGTAGTACATGATAGACATGCAATTTTTATATGAGACTACTGTATCATATATTTATTCAGAACTCTATGCTTTTAGGAGTTGATGTATTTTTACTTTCTATACTGGTACTTGCTTTTCTGTTTCTTGCACTAGTGCAATCTCTTATACATTGTTATTATGTTCTTTTCATGTATAGTTAGTATATTATATGTTATCATTCCATTGTGAGATTCTATTGATGTCTTAGTTTAGTCTTTTGTTCTAATTTTACCATGATTATCTGTCTTTTATGAGATTCAATAGTTTTTCGTTGCTATAAGACAATGACTTTTGGGTTTTATGGATGGTGGGTTATAAAAGTTGGTATCAAAGCAATGGCTCAACACTTGGACCGGTTAGAGTAGTTTAAGTGAATCAGTCTGGTAAAGGGAGATACATAGAGATAGAGTACTTGTATTTTAGACAATATTATATTGCATACACCACTTGTCTTTTGTACTTTGATTTATTTCTATCTCTAGTCACTATAGTATCTTCATCACGGTATTAATATGAGCAGACGAAGTGCACACACGGCTGCAAATAGGCAATCTGAGATTTTTGATTAGTTTAGAGGCTATTTAGCAACAAAGAAAGATGCTCGGCCATCTATGAAAATTTCCAACGTATACGGCTGGCGTTGGAAGTGGTATTGCCCTTGGGTCACCAATATTTCTAGCTCTACCTACTTTAGAATCATCAAAACATTGTTGGAATTTCCTTAGCCTTAGAGGAAAGCCATATCTTGGTCTTGAGACTGTTGCCGAGACATTGTCTTAGACACTTTTATGAAAGGGCTTCCATCGATATTGGTTTAGAGAATGTTTTAATAAGGAAGATTATTTCTTGGCATTGGATAAGGGAGACATTAGCTTGCTGGGTAGGACGTACCATTAGTGCAGATGATAAGCTGGCTTGTAATTTGGAATTAATTCATGCATAGTTCTCAATTCATTTCTAAGATCGAGAAGGGAGCCTGAGGATTCCATCCATCTTGAGTAGGGCTGCTTGTCAACGAAGGAGTGTTGTCCAATTTAACCTTTTTTGTGTTTGAGATAGTCGGTACTCTTTTGTTGTAGGAAAAGGGTTTTGCCTTAGGTCTTAACATTAGTTGGGGGTTCAATGCTTAGTCATATCTCTGTTAGGGTCCACTTTTGAATATCTTATTGAGATGGTTCTCCTTCAGGAGAATGCCCATGAGATACCGTTGAGGTAATGAAAGTGGAAATTGATTGAAAGTCCAACCGAGGCAAAAAACAACGATACAAGGAAGATTGAGCTTGTGCAAAAAAGAAAGCAGACCTAGTCTGTCACTCCTATAGAATATGGGGGCATTTCTGTAACAACCCGGGATTTCACAATTATTTTATTATCGCCACTAAAGGATTAATCTGCTAGCTAATTGCTTATTGGAGTTTTGATTCGAGTTGAAATTCTTTTCAAAAATTTGGTTAAGAGTTTGGAGGCCTTAAATTTAATCTCGGCCAATGGTGTTTCTTTGTTTTAATGCCGTGATAATCCAAGACCCGTCCCCCATTTCACTTTGATTCGCAAACCCTAAAACAAAACACTCGAAAAAAAATAGCGGCTTCTTCGTTTGCTCCTCCTCCTCCATTTATTTTCACATCGCAAACTAAATCAAACGAAGGGGAAAGGTGGCCACTTGCTAGGGTATCGTTTTCGATCGCGTTTGATTCATCGTTGGCCTCGGCTTCGACTCGTGCTTGTTTCATGCTAAGGGAAACATAGGTGAGTAATTCTTATTTACTCACATCTAATTCAAATTGTTGAGGATTTCATGACTTGTTCGAACTCGTGATTTTGTCGTTTGGGTTATTTGAAGTTGTTAAATTTTATCTCGGCCATTTGATTTTTTTGTTCGATGTGATATTTTTTGACTTGAGTTGATTTTGAGACAGTTGATTGAAATTGCATTATATGGTGACTTCGGCTTTGAATTACTTTGCTCACCTCGGCTTGACTTTTACGATGTTGACGTTGTCTTCAACTTGATTGATTTATGGTTTTGGCTTGAATCTGTTATCATCTAAACTTCGGCATTGGCTATTTAACTTGAATTGGCCTCGGCTATGAATTGATGCTAGAATTTGGTTTTGATTTTTTGGAAAGTTTGGTATGTGAAAGTTTTTTACGACTTCAGCTAATTCTTTGACATTGAACTACACACTTCCATGTTTTATTATGTTAGTCCTCATTGTGCATTACACTTCGAACATATTTAAGTTATATGTCGCAGTTGCATTCACTCATGTACATGCTTGCATCCTTGAATGTTCGTAGATGGTACTGTCCAGACTTGACCTTGGTTGTTTACTTTGGAATACTATCTTGAATTGAAACAGCAGCCCATGAGTTTTCGAACTTGTTTCGACTGTGTCATGGGCATTGCTCTAAACTGTGGGATTGGAATCCCCTCTGTATTGATTGTGCAATTCACTGCCTACTTATTTTTTCGTGTCTTCATATATGTTGATACATACATTTGCATGTGTGTATACATGTATTGTTGAAATTGCACTGCAGTTATTTTTGGACTTGGTTTGTTTAGTGTCTGGTTGTCTTAGAGTTTTATTGTTCGACTTTTGCCATACCATTCACTTATATCATTTTGAAGTTCCTGGTGCACTTTTTGACCTGAGGCTTGTGTATATATTTGCGTATCAACTTGGGTGATTCATAGTGCAGTGCGAACTTTATGTATGTTTGATATGCAAGTTTGAGTTGCATACCCTCGGGTGTATTCCTGTATATTCGAACACTTGATGCCGTGATTTTTATTTGACTTCACTTGAAATTGTTCTGTGCACTTGGTCATTCGAGCCTTTGTGCTCTGTTGGTTCTGGTTGCATGTAAATCAATTGTTGCTAACATGTGGCCTTTGTGCCTTAATGTATTCCTTTATATGTATGCTTTACATTTGGTTTCAAGTATAGTTGCAACTTATCGTTGTTGCAGTAGGTATTTTCTATGCTCTTGGGATCTTGTGGTGGCTGTAGTACTTGTTGTAGTTTTACCCTTGTATTCTTGTGGTTGCTGTCGTTGTACCATGCGAGGCAGTTGGCATTTTGTTCCGTGTATTCATTGAGGAGTTGAGTTATATATATCCTATGCATTGCATCATATTTTAGTTGTGATTTGTGATACCTTTCGGTTTCAAATTTGTAGTATACATATTGTCATCCCTTTGGAGCAGTTCTATATATTTTGTTTGCAGTCATTGCATTGTTGCTGTTTCATTGGGTTTGGCCACTTCATGTACACATAACTCATCACTGTAGTGGCGAGGCAGTGCACGCGTGCGTGTACTGCAGCCACACAGTATTGATGGTTTAATTGATATTTCAATTGTTTGAATTGTTTTGTTTATCCAATTCAATATTTGAATCTTCATTGATTTTGGTTCGTTGATTTTTGGGTACATCATCACTGTAGTGGCAAGGCAGTACGCGCAAGCGTGAACTGCAGCCACACGGTATGGCTTTTATGATATTCTATTTTTTTTTTGATTTATTGATCTTTGGCATATTCATGCTGTAGTGGCGAGGCAGTACACGCGTGCGTGTACTACAGCCCTACCCGAATTGTCATTTTAATTGATATTTCAATATTTTGTGTCGTATCCTGATTTGGTTTAATTTAATGGTTTTGTTGATAGCTAATTATCTTTTTGATAATTAGATTATGAGTTTCTATTTATTTATTTAATAATTAGAATTTTTCGTTAATTGCCGTTTCGGCAATTGTGTTGTCTTCGAAATTATCTTCATTAATAATCTTTAAATTATCTTCATTTATAATCTTTTTAATTTACCTTCGTTGATAATTTGGATTTGCTGATTTGTTGTTTAACACTGTTACGTGTCATATTTATCGTTATCCGATTTCTTTATTTAAGGATCGGATAGACGTGATTTATTGTGACTGTCGTCTAATCGCTATTTAATTATTATTGCTTCTGTGCACTAATAACTGAGTTTGAACTAGACTGACCCGTGTATTATTTTCTTTTGAATTTAATACTCGGGTCAGACCGAGTATTTACAGGTTGTTGATATATTACTGTGGGTTGCTACTAGAGCTATGAAGTTGTTTTATACTTTTTGGAGTAGTCGTTGTCTTGGTATAAGATGTTGTATATTCATATATATTATTTACAATAATGTACTTGTATATGTAACTTCCAGAGTCGACATTTGTAGTTGTATCATATGTATTGTATCACATGTATTGTAACTGACATCAGTTATAATATATATGAGACTTTCTGTTTTATCTGTGTTCCGCATTTATATTATCTGTGTTATTATTATATTTATTGTCCTAAACCATTATGAACCATCGTAGTTCACTTTATATTGGAATTGGGTATGTCGATGGGTGTAAATAAATAAGAGATGAAAAACATAAAAATATATACCACTCCTATCGAAATAATAATGTAAGGCCTAACTACGGATGGCCGCTCCTATCCAGCCTCATTCTTTGTAATAACATACAGTATTTCTTTTAATACCCTTTGTTATTGTGAGCATAGAGGTGGGGCGTCACAGTTGGTATCAGAGCTTGGGGTATATGGACATAATATAAAACATAACTTAGATGGAACATGTGTTACAACTATTAGTCGATGTTTTATTTGTGCTTTGAGTCAAAACCAAATTTTTTAAATTTTAATGAAATTTTTAAATATCTTTATTTATAAATAAAAAGTTAATTTGTGTTCTGATTATCAGAGTGCGCAGCGAAAGCAGCGAGACTGTCTTCGCTGAATACAGCTGATATCCTTTTGATTTAAAAATCAAAATATGAAATTGAAATAAATTCCATTTGTTGTTTACATAGCTGTGTTTATTTTGTTTCCTTTGAAAATTTCGAATCCGATTTGAGGATTCGAAGCGATTACAGTTATGTGATTTGTTGAGATTTTGTTGTTTTGAATTATCTTCGTTGAAGATATATTTGAATGATTTCTTTGTTATTTTGCGGTATACATGCAAATTTATGTTGCACGTTACTGCATTAAATTTATGTTGAACCGATGTTTGGTTTTTAACGTATTTTGTTGCCGTTATTTTATAACGGGATTTTTACGCCGTTGCAAATTTTTTGAAGCACGGTGTTTTGTTGACATTTTAATGAATGAAAATTCACTGATATTATATTTTGATGCAAATTCTTTTGATGAGATTTTGACGTTTAAAAATTACTGTCGCTTTGACTTCAGTATCTGTCATATTTTAAAGTAGATTTTCAAGCGGTTATCCCGCAATGCTGATTTTGAAATTCGTTTTACGGTATTTTGAGAAGTGCAATTTCCTTATCGAAATTGTCACTAATGTTGCTGTTTTGATCACGGATTTACAAATCGTTTTAAAAATAAAATTGTTTTCCAAATTTTAATAGTTTACGCTTTCAAAGGAATGAGGAAGCAATTTAAACGATTCAGGAAAATCGAGGACTATGAACCCTTTCTTTTACTGATTCGCTTAATTTCGGACTTGTTCGTTTGAGAATGTAGATTATTACTTTTATAAAATAAATGAAATTGTTTTCAGAAGTTTTGCAATTTGCCTTTTCAAAAGAATGAGAAAGCGATTTAAACGTTTCAGCAAAATCGAGGATTATGACCCCTTTCTTTTACTTATTCGCTTAATTCCGGACTTGTCCGTTTGAAAATGTGAAATGTTATTTTTGAAATACACAATTTTGCACTTTCAAGGAAACGATGAAGAGAATTAAACGATTTAGTAAAACTCGTGGTTATGGGGACATGTGCGTTTGCTATTTTGGTTAATTCCGGACTCGTTAATTCAAATATTTGATGAATTCGTGTGCTTTCGAGCTACTATGTTGGACCTTCGGGTCATTTGTTGGACCTTCGGGTTAATACCAGTACTAGACCTTCGGGTCATTTGTTGGACCTCCGGGTCATTTGTTGGGCCCCAAAATTATGTTGGGTACTTGGTAGGCTTCGGCCATTTGTTGATGCACGTGCGGCATAGCTTAAAAACTCGCCATTTGTTGGGATCGATCCACCTTTTATGTTGATTTTCTAGTTATCTTGATTGATTCTAGATAATTGTTGTTTCCAATTATCTGCAGGTAATTGGATATTTGTTAATATGAATTCTGATTATCGTTTTTAATAATCAAATATTTGTTGATTTGATTATCGTTTTTGATAATCGAATATATGTTGATTCGATTATCGTTTTTGATAATCGAATATTTGTTGATTTGAGATTTGATTATCGTTTTTGATAATCGAATATTTGTTGATTTGATTATCATTTTTGATAATCGAATATTTGTTGATTTGTTTATCGGATTTGATAATCGAATATTTGTTGATTTGAGATTTGATTATCGTTTTTGATAATCGAATATTTGTTGATTTGATTATCGTTATTGATAATCGAATATTTGTTGATTTGATTATCGTTTTTGATAATAGAATAATTGTTGATTTGAGATTGGATTATCGTTTTGGATAATCGAATATTTGTTGATTTGCTTATCGTTTTTGATAATCGAATATTTGTTGATTTGAGATTTGATTATCGTTTTTGATTATCGAATATTTGTTGATTTGATTATCGTTTTTGATAATCAAATATTTGTTGATTTGAGATTTGATTATCGCTTTTGATAATCGAATATTTGTTGATTTGATTATCGTTTTTGATAATCGAATATTTGTTGATTTGATTATCGTTTTTGATAATCGAATATTTATTGATTTGAGATTTGATTACCGTTTTTGATAATCGAATATTTGTTGATTTGATTATCGTTTTTGATAATCGAATATTTGTTGATTTGATTATCGTTTTTGATAATCGAATATTTGTTGATTTGATATTTGATTATCGTTTTTGATAATCGAATATTTTTTGATTTGATTATCGTTTTTGATAATCGAATATTTGTTGATTTGAGATTTGATTATCGTTTTTGATAATCGAATATTTGTTGATTTGATTATCGTTTTTTGATAATCTAATATTTGTTGATTTGAGATTTGATTATCGTTTTTGGTAATCGAATATTTGTTGATTTGATTATCGTTTTTGATAATCGAATATTTGTTCATTTGAGATTTGATTATCGTTTTTGATAATCAAATATTTGTGATTTGATTATCGTTTTGATAATCGAATATTTGTTGATTTGAGATTTGATTACCCTTTTTGATAATTGAATAATTGTGATTTGAGATTTCTGATTATCGCTTGTGATAATTAAATATTTGCTGATTTGAAAATTTGATTATCGTTTTCGATGATTAAATATTTGATGTTTTTTGATTTGGTATCTTTACCGTTTTGGTAACTAGATATTTGCAGTTTTGCGATTTGCGAATTTTGTTTTCTAATTATCTTTGTTGATAATTAGATTTTTGTTGTTTTCTAATTATCGTATCGATAATTAGATATTGCTGTTTTGTGATTTTTGTATTCTGATTATCTATTTGATAATTAGATTTTGTTGAGAATTTGTTAATTTCTTTTATGAAATTAAAAGATTTCTTTGTCGTTGGTATTCTCGACCTTTAATTTCCTAGCTTAACCAGTTTATGTTAGAAAAATAATTGTTATTGACGACTTTAATTATGAAAATTGCGGGGACACAATTTTTATGAGGGGAGTCTGTAACAACCCGGGATTTCACAATTATTTTATTATCGCCGTTAAACGATTAATCTGCTATCTAATTGCTTATTGGAGTTTTGATTCGAGTTGAAATTCTTTTCAAAAATTCGGTTAAGAGTTTGTGGGCTTTAAATTTAATCTCGGCCCATGGTGTTTCTTTGTTTTGATGCCGTGATAATCCAAGACCCGTCCCTCATTTCACTTTGATTCGTAAACCGTAAAACAAAACACTTGAAAAAAAAATGGCGGCTTCTTCGTTTGCTCCTCCTCCTCCATTTATTTTCGCATCGCAAACTAAATCAAAGGAAGGGGAAAGGTGGCCACTTGCTAAGGTTTCGTTGTTCGATTCATTGTTGGCCTCGGCTTCGACTCGTGCTTGTTTCATGATAAGGGAAACATAGGTGAGTAATTCTTATTTACTCACATCTAATTCAAATTATTGAGGATTTCATGACTTGTTCGAACTCGTGATTTTGTCGTTTGGGTTATTTGAAGTTAAATTTTTATCTCGGCCATTTGATTTTTTTGTTCGATGTGATATTTTTTTGACATGAGTTGATTTTGAGACAGTTGATTGAAGTTGCATTATATGGTGACTTCGGCTTTGAATTACTTTGCTCACCTCGGCTTGACTTTTACGATGTTGACGTTGTCTTCAACTTGATTGATTTATGGTTTTGGCTTGAATTTGTTATCATCTGAACTTCGGCATTGGCTTTTTAACTTGAATTGTCCTCGGCTATGAATTGATGCTAGACTTTGGTTTTGACTTTCTGCAAAGTTTGGTCTGTGAAACTTTTTGACGACTTTAGCTAATTCTTTGACATTGAACTACACACTGCCATGTTTTATTGTGTTAGTCCTCATTGTGCATTACACGTCGAACATATTTAAGTTATATGCCGCAGTTGCATTCACTCATGTACATGCTTGCATCCTTAAATGTTCGTAGATGGTACTGTCCAGACTTGACCTTGGTTGTTTACTTTGGAATACTGTCTTGAATTGAAACAGCAGCCCATGAGTTTTCGAACTCGTTTCTACTGTGTCTTGGGCATTGCTCTAAACTGTGGGATTGGAATCCCCTCAGTATTGATTGTGCAATTCACTGCCTACTTATTTTTTCATGTCATCATATATGTTGATACATACATTTGTATGTGTGTATACATGTATTGTTGAAATTGCACTGCAGTTATTTTTGGACTTGGTTTGTTTAGTGTCTGGTTGTCTCAGAGTTTTATTGTTCGACTTTTGCCATACCATTCACTTATATCATTTTGAAGTTCCTGGTGCACTTTTTGACCTGAGGCTTGTGTACATATTTGCGTATCAACTTGGGTGATTCATAGTACAGTGCGAACTTTATTGTGTGTTTGATATGCAAGTTTGAGTTGCATACCCTCGGGTGTATTCCTGTATATTCGAACACTTGATGCCGTGATTTTTTTTTGACTTCACTTGAAATTGTTCAGTGCACTTGGTCATTCGAGCCTTTGTGCTCTGCTGGTTCTGGTCGCATGTAAATCAATTGTTGCCAACCTGTGGCCTTTGTGCCTTAATGTATTCCTTTATATGTATGTTGTACATTTGGTTTCAAGTATAGTTGCAACATATAGTTGTTGCAGTAGATATTTGATATGCTCTTGGGATCTAGTGGTGGCTGAAGTACTTGTTGCAGTTTTACCCTTGTATTCTTGTGGTTGTTGTCATTGTACCATGCGAGGCAGTTGGCATTTTGTTCCGCGTATTCATTGAGAAGTTGAGTAATATATATGCTATGCATTGCATCATATTTTAGTTGTGATTTGTGATACCTTTGGGTTTCAAATTTGTAGTATACATGTTGTCATCCCTTTGGAGCAGTTCTATATATTTTGTTTACAGTCATTGCATTGTTGCTGTTTCATTGGGTTTGGCCATCTATATACTTCATGTACACATATCTCATCACTGTAGTGGCGAGGCAGTGCACGCGTGCGTGTACTGCAGCCACACAGTATTGACGGTTTAATTGATATTTCAATTGTTTGTATTGTTTTGTTTATCCAATTCAATATTTGAATCTTCATTGATTTTGGTTCGTTGATTTTTGGGTACATCATCACTGTAGTGGCAAGGCAGTGCACGCAAGCGTGAACTGCAGCCACACGGTATGGCTTTTATGATATTCTATTTTGTTTTGATTTATTGATCTTTGGCATATTCCATATGCTGTAGTGCGAGGCAGTACACACGTGCGTGTGCTGCAGCCCTACCCGAATTGTCATTTTAATTGATATTTCAATATTTTGTGTCATATCCTGATTTGGTTTAATTTGATGGTTTTGTTGATATCTAATTATCTTTTTGATAATTAGATTATGATTTTCTAATTATTTATTTGATAATTAGAATTTGTCGTTAATTGCCGTTTCGGCAATTATGTTGTTTTCTAAATTATCTTCATTAATAATCTTTTAAATTATCTTCATTTATAATCTTTTTAATTTATCTTCGTTGATAATTTGGATTTGCTGATTTGTTGTTTAACACTGTTACGTGTTATATTTATCGTTATCCGATTTCTTTATTTAAGGATCGGATAGACGAGATTTATTGTGACTGTCGTCTAATCGCTATTTAATTACTATTGCTTCTGTGCACTAATAACTGAGTTTGAATTAGACTGACCCGTGTATTATTTTCTTTTGAATTTAATACTCGGGTCAGACCGAGTATTTACAGGTTGTTGATATCTTACTTTGGGTTGCTTCTAGAGCTATGAAGTTCTTTTATACTTTTTGGAGTGGTTGTCTTAGTATAGGATGTTGTATATTCATGTATATTATTTACGATAATGTACTTGTATATGTAACTTCTAGAGTCGACATTTGTAGTTGTATCATATGTATTGTATCACATGTATTATAACTGACATTAGTTATTATATATATGAGATTTTCTGTTATATCCGTGTTCCGCATTTATATTATCTGTGTTATTATTATATTTATTGTCCTAACCCATTATGAACCATCGTAGTTCGTTTTATATTGGAATTGGGTATGTCGATGGGAGTAAATAAATAAGAGATGAAAAACATAAAAAATATACTACTCCTATCGAAATAACCAATACTAATGTAAGGCCTAACTACGGATGGCCGCTCCTATCCAGCCTTATTCTTCGTAATAACAGACAGTATTTCTTTTAATACCCTTTGTTATTGTGAGCGTAGTGGTGGGGCGTCACAATTTCCCTATGAAATGTTGTCTAGCCAAAATAAAGAGTGAGTGCTTCAATTGCGATTGGCTTGATCACTTGAATGAGGATGATACTACATTTTTGAAGGGCGTGTAAGTGATGATGACTTGTGCCTTAGAGGCGTTACCAGGACTAGGAGGCTTACAACTCTGGAAAATCGAAAGGAGCTTATGTAGTGAGATATGACCTATTTTTTGGGAACTCGGTTCTATTCCTTCCGATACTTGAGCAGTATATTTTTTTCTATTGCTAATCACAAGGTAGATAGAATAAACTTGACACTTTACAAAGTAGATAAATTCTTCGGTAGAGATCAACCTTGTTTGAGTAACCATAGTTGCAAAGCTGAGGTGAAGCGACCGAGAGTATTACCATTCAAACTTCATGCACATGCTTTCAACTTGAGCAAATTTTATCACTTAAGCGTGTCTTGGATCAATATCCAAGTGGGGTTCGGTGGATGCCCAATAATGAATAAAGACGGAGCGGATGACCTATATACGTTTGCTTAGAGTCTTGACACTTTTCAAAGTAGGTAAATTCTTCAGTAGAGATCAACCATGCATGAGTTGCCTTAGTTACAAAACTAAGGTGAAGCGACCAAGAGTATTACCATTCGAACTTCATGCACGTGCTTTCAGGTTGAGTGAGGTTAGACGATGGAGAATGTCTTGGATTTATATCTAGGTAGGGTTCGATGGATGATCAAAAATGAGCAAAGATGGAGCAGATCACTTGTATGTGTTTGCTTAGAGTTATTCATGTTATAATTGTTTTTTCTTCTTTTTGTTAGTAAATCTCAGGTCTTGGGAGTAATCCCAAGTGCTGAAAAGGACAATTTCTAAAGTTTGGTCCATTTACATGGAAGTTCTCAACCTATAGTTCGAGCGTAGATTTTCTAGGTGAATTGCACTGGTTAATAAAGAGTTTTTCACTTGTTTATGATAGATGAGCAATTGAGTCAGATTCTTGAGATGATTAAGAGATTTCTAAAGCACGAACTTAGTCGTGCATGGATATTTCAATAGTAGGATCAAGGAACTGGAATGGATTTTGCATGTGAGGTGTCATGTGGCCAACCCTAATTTAACAAATAAATCTTACAAGCAAATTAAGGGTGGGAACATGCATCGTGTCATTTTGGATGATCTTTAGTTAGTGGAAAATTTTACTGTAGTATAGTTATTGTTGTATAGGATAGTTCAAGGAAGGATTTCTCCACTTGTTTTGAGGCGATCTGGATAATCTTTTATGGGATGATACTTTCCTATGCAAGCGTCATGGTGTACTTAGTATATTATTCTTAGTAACATTGTGAGGTTGAGGTGAATTTGAACCCGAGAGAACCGAGGCAATTGTGGATCTTCATTTAATGATGATTTATTTAGTATAATTTTCTCCTTTAGATGATGAGTTCTGTTCGGAAGAAAAGGAAAGTTAAGGTAGTGGTTGCTGGGTTTATTCAAGATTTTCAACACTCGATGTTCTGGTATATCGTATAAGATTTACCTTTTATAGCAGGAGATGTAAAGATCTTTTGTGTATTACATTCAAGAAAGGGGCTACAACACTTAAGCATTTATTCCTTTTAAATGTCCAATGGACTTGTTGGAGTTTACGGTTTGACATCTGCATTTGACGCTTGGCTGGTTACTGTCGATGTCGGTATAAACTCTTCTAAATTTCTTATTTAGGTTTGTATGGATTTTGTTTCTTGTTGATTGGTTGTCTGTATTTTGATTGTATGGTGATTGTCTATATTGATTGTTGCTGCTTGTTATTAGTTTCTATTGCCTTTGTTTACTTGCTACCACCTGACGTTGTTGGTTAATTTTGGTTGCTGTTGATTTTGTTGCTTATCTTGGTTTTCTACGATTTAATCGTTTCTTATTGCCTATTTGCTTGTTTCATGATTGTTGTTTATTATTATTGATTAATGTTGCTTGTCTTATGTATTTGATTTCTTGTGTGGAAGTTATAGTTTCATAATTTATAATAAGATTCAGAGAGTGATAGCGATAGCTATTTGGAATAGATCACATATCATCGATGCCTACAATGGGGTTGAGATAGGATCTATACATGTGACGACCCGGAATTTTCAAGCATTTAAAAATCGAAATATTTAATAGATTTTAAATATTCAATAGAGAAATCTTTACTTGAATTCAAATATCATTAATTATTGGTAATTAAATTATTGAATTAAATAATTTGAAATTGGATAAACTATTGAATCTAGAATTTCTAGCCTGTTAAGAACAATTTAAAGGATTGTAAAATTTTGTATTGATCAGAGTTAGTGTGTGAGTGTTGATACCACTGTAACAGCCCGCAAATCCATACCCCTTGAGTCAACACTATTTTACCTGAATCAACTCAAGTTGCACAGAAATACGAACCATTTGGTTAAAGAAGAAGAGGTAGAAGAAGAGAAAACTAAAACAACATCAGAATCTAACCATTGCAACGGAATAAAATATAATAGATAATAATGCTCTTTACATAAAATAAAACTATATATGTTTATACATACATCATCAGAGTACATCAATCACAACTCAACATCAATAACATACAACTGGATACACAACTACTCAACACAGCGGAATATATATATAAAACAAGTAAATGCGCTGAAAATTTAATTGATATTAATCGAAATAAAATATACTTACAAAAAGAAAAAAAATCAAATCTAAAGTCGAATCTTCTTCTATACGCCTCTTTCCCATCTATTTCAAAGCCGAGCTTCTTCCAGAATTCACGTATTAATTTTCTTTGTGAAGCCATCCTCGTTCGAATTAATACCTTCCCTTTCTTCCTTTCAAATCGAACGCAAGTAAAAAAAAAACAACGTCTCCCTAAATCGAAGCACAAAATCAAATAAGGGGGGAGGGCCGAGAAAATCTCCTATTCATTCCTAAATCATTTTCGCATAAGAAGAAAATGGCCGAGAGAGTCACAGCCTCTCGCGATTTAAACGAGTTTGATTTTTAAAAGCCGAGTACCTACTTTAATTCGCGGGCTACTCGTATAGCATCGACCCTAACGTCGCGAGCCAGGGTTCCTTGTTTGTGGATTTAGGGGCGGCCATAGGCGAGGGTAGAAGCCGTGATGGGATGGCGAAAGGGGAAGTGATGGCTCGCGTACGGCTATTACAAGGCAAGTGGAACCATTGGTAGGCAGCAGGGTGAAGAGCGTTCGAGCTGGGTGTTGTAGTGCTCGAGCTCGTTATTGCTGACCGTAGTTGTTTTGGGCATTGATTGCAGTAAGGTAGTTGATGTTTTTTTTTATTATTTAAATTTTATAATTGCATGTATATAGATATAGATAGACTGGATATATACATATATATATATATCAGATTTTGAAAATGAGGATTTAAAAATGGTTATGGAGTTTTTATGAAAAGATGAATAAAATATTTTTACAGCAGGATATATAAACCATTCTGTTTAATCTAACATATATAGGGAATTTTGAGAATTTAAAAGGGATTGTAAGCGTTGTCAGAATTTATATAAGTTAGGGTTTTATGAAAGCTATATATGTATAGATATATACGTAGCTTTTAAAAAAAAAGAGAGAAAATAAATACATATATATGTTTTAAAGTTATTAGTTGTTTTAGAATAAGCATTATGATGATTAGCTTGTTAAATTAACCTATTCGAATTTTAGTCACTAGTGATATTAAAGGAAAATTAGTTTAAAATTTACTACTTTGGTTAAATTAAATCAAAGGTTAAAATTTAATCATTAGTTAAATAATAATCATAAATCATAAATTGTTTGTACATGGTCGAAAAAGATCATGGGAAACAAGTCGAGATTATAGTGGATGGGCAACATAAAAACAAAGGTGAGTTAATCTCACTCAGTTAATTTAAATTTAAATTTAAAGGATTAAATTTAAATAATTTCTTGAATGGTTGAAATTGATTGATGTGATATTTTGGAAATGGGTATATTATGTTGTGCTAACGTCTATGGATGCAGGAAAAACAGGTTGGAGGGTTCCAACTGGGTCCCTCAACATATATATATTATTTACTATTCCCTGTTATACCTTGTGGATATTTTGTGATGGATTATATTAAATGCTATAGTTGTTTGGGTTATTCTGGTACCCTGAATTATCAAATTTGTATAGCATTGGATCGGTGGAAATAAATAATAAAAAAATGAATTTTCAAGAAAACAATTATAAAGAATGTAAATAAATTAAAATGAATTGGATAAGAATATTAGTGTTTCAAAATACTAACTGATAAATTCTGTATATGGAAAGAAAGATTTGAACAAACAGAAAGTTAATGAATTTTAATCTTTAGTGGTATTATTTAAAAGAACGAAACATTTATTTTAAATTTAAGATTTGAATTTTGAAAGAATAAGAAGAAATTGGGAAGAAGCTGAAATTTTTATATTTCAGTTAAATGATTAAAATCAAACGGAAAATAATAATAATAAAAATAAAGTCCAAAATAAATGAATTTTGAAATGAACTGATAAGTAAAGAGATTTATTTCAAATGAAATAAATTGGAAATCAATTTGGGAAATTGATTTAAATGATTGAGATTTGAAATTCTCCCTGAATAACCAAGTACGTTTTCAAAGTAAATTTTTAAATATTGAAAGATTTTATAGTTGTTTTAAAAAGCAAGTTTTGGAAAAAATTATTATTTCTAATATTTAAATTTTAAAGTAAGTATTTCTTTTAAATCTATTATGGTAGTAATTATTTTAAAAAGTGATTTAGTATTGGTTTTTAAAAGTGAAATTAAGTTTTATATTTTACTAAGCAAACTTATTATCAAATATTAATATAGTGTGTATTTTAACAAATTCTTGAAGTAGTTTTAATTTAAATGTTTAAAAGTATATATTCAAAAGTAAAGTGTTTTAAAATTATTTTTTTAATCTAGTTTTGTGTTTGGTAATTTCAGTGGAGATAGTAAATCTTTGGGAGATTTATTCTGTAAAAAGGAAGTTAGTTTGGAAACTGTTTTCAAAAGGGTTTGAAAATGATAATGTATCTTGTGAAGATATTTTTGGGATTAATAAATTATTTGGAAAATTATTTATTATGTGATGGTTGTTTGTGAATATTAGTTGATAGTTAAATAACCGACTATCAATATTGGCCAAATGCGCTGATCGTTTCGAAGAGACCGGGATCTAGATTTATTTCTCGAAAACATTTTCGATCCGGTTTGTACGTTTCGTGCGAAAAACGTGTTCGGAGTCGAAGATGGAGCAGTGAAGTGCAAGGGCTATGTCGCTACTAATCCTGAGGATATTTCCAAAATGGATGTAGTAGGAATAGTGCCTTCGGTTCCGTTCGAACCCAGGACGGACTTGTATGGATGAATGCTTGCGAAACATCGTCAGGTGGACGATGGGCATTCAAAGGGATATCGTTCTAAAGGTAACGCTTAGCCTCAAGCCTCATCAACCGGGAATGACTAAAAATCAGGGGATATGCAGCAAGGCTTCGTAGGTAGCACCCACTTGAGAGTAAGGTCATCCCTGTCTAGAAGTCCCTTTTTATTCGGCTTAGTGGAGCGGTTGCTGATCCCAACCGTGGGGTGATCTTATTCGAAACTGTCCAGTAAGGGATGGGTCTGGCCTTCTGTTGCAGGGGATGAAGGGAGTAGTCCTCGGTACTGTGATCTAGACCACGTACTGTGACAGGTGGTACCCTAGTGCCTAGTCATTGTTGGAAATCCATTTTCCCTACGAGCCTTGTACGAATTTTGTTTGTATTACCAACTCTGTGGCTAGTAGCTGGAATTTAATCATGTAACAATTTCGGCTATTTTATAAGTACTTGTAAATAGACCCTATTATAATATCAGAGGATTTCTATAAAAATTGTTTTAGCTATCGTAAGGTAAAAACCCGACATGTTTATTTGTGGTGTGGTCTTACGAGATGCTTTTGTTTTCAAAGGATTTTTGAAACTTTAATAATCAATTGGGTGTGATTTTCTCACGCTGGTATTCCAGACTGACTCGGGTGTTATTTAACTGTAATGCTCGGGTCAGACCGAGTATTATGGATACAGGTTTTGATGCCGTGGAGCTCAGGAGATGTGCTGGACGACGATGCGTATTCTCGTACTTGTTTATATATATTCCGCTGTGTTGAGTAGTTGTGTATCTAATTGTATGCTATTGATGTTGAGCTGTGATTGATGTACTCTGATGATGTATGTATAAACAGATATAGTTTTGTTTTATGTAAAGATCATTATTATCTATTATATTTTATTCCGCTGCGATGGTTAGATTCTGATGTTGTTTTCAGATTCTCTCTTCTTCTACCTCTTCTTCTTTAACCAAAATGGTTTGTATTTCTGTGCAACTTGAGTTAATTTAGGTAGAATAGTGTTGACTCAAGGGGTACGGATCTGCGGGCTGTTACAGTGGTATCAGAGCCTAGGTTGGTGATAACCTTGGCTCTGGTGGGAATTACTCAATTAGAGTCCGTAGTACTCTAAAATGAGTTTGAGCGTATTAATAGATATGTGGGCGTATTTGTTAGTGAATATAAATTGTTTTAATATTGTGTTGATTGGTTTATTGAGTGGCATATGAACCTTCGTCGACACAGTCTGCGCAACTGTATCGAAGGGGTTTCTAAACTCTTGAATAGAACAATTGACATAGTATTGTTTTAAATGTGGGTAAACGAAATAATTTTACCAAAATATATTTTGATATAAAAGAAAAGTTTTTGTAAACTATGTTATCTAATATATGGATTGCTTAAATGTTAGGAAGAATAATATTAAATTATTATCATTGTTAAGTGAAAATTTGACTAGAAATTGAAAATATAATCAAAGTTTAAGGAAATAAATTCATTATTAAATGAAATTTACAAATGTGAATTATAAACGTGAAATTTATAACTTGAAATATAATTAAATAAGAATTTTTATGAGCATATGCTATGCAAATGAATTATAGTAAAATTTGATTTCAGCAGGATTTGGAAATTTAAAACCCCGGAGATTTTGGAAATGTTTTCCGGAGTATTTTGAATGGAAAATAATAATGTTATTTTGGGAATATTTTTGAAAGAAAACGGTTTTAAATTGATTTTGGGAATGTTATAGCACTGAAATCGCTTGGGTCACTGGAAAATAATTCCGATGATGATCGCGACATCGTCGGTGTTCATTTTTGAGTTTCTAAGCGATGGATTGCTACCGTGGTCATTGTTTTAGAATGTTTTGGAAAAAACAAGCTTGTTTTGAAAATTCCAAAGGAAATTGTTTGGAATAAAAATTAGGAGTGGTTTAAAATTTTGAGAAGTGTGATTTTGAGATGTTGGGAATTTCAAAATGGATTGAAACCAAAAGTCGGGTGTTTTAAAAAAGGAAATCGAATCGAGATTAAATAAATCCGAGTTTGAAATAAAATTGAATTGGAATAAGAATTCAATTGAGTTATTAAATGGAATTATATTCTTACCTGAATAAAGGGAAAATAAATTGGATAAGGATTGGATTGAAATAAATAAATTAAAATAACTTATAAAAGAATTTAAATGCATGGAATAAAATATGCTTGGGTTATAAATAAGCAGAAGGCTTGAGTTAAAAATGAAAGAAGAACATATTCAAGCCTATAATGAATGGAAAGGTGTAAAAAAAAAGTAAGACTTATAAATTGAAAAATAATAATAATATATATATATAGATTAAGTATTGAACTATAAATAAAGAGAACCAATTTGTTAATAAATTGGTTAATGAAGAAATGTGTAAATGAAATCAATCGTAGTTAAATAGAAGCTGAATTGGTAAGTTAATATTGAAGTTTGGAGGTAGAACTCAAGTTAAAAAAATAAAAATAAAAAAAATCAAATTCGACTTGAATTGTCAGTAAAGTAAATGTAACTGAATTGTGAGTTCAGGAAATTTGGTGGTAAATTGAAAATGGGTTGTGGATTCAGAACTTGAGTTATAAATTAAAATTTAATTTGGAGAGTTAACAAATTAAATATAATTGAAATGTATCGAATAAAAATATAAATGGATTAAAATAGTAATGGTATGAATTGCAAATAAAATCCAAATAAGTGGAAAAAAATTGGAAATGGCCTTGTAATAAATTGAATGAGCTGAATCTAAAAAGTTAAAATGTATAATAATTGATCAAATAAATTTTAGTTTGGAATGGAATAAATTGAGTAAATTAACTTAAGTTAGGAATAATTGGAAGCTCGACCATGAGTAAAATTTAAAGGCCACTAAATTAAGGCTTGGTTTGAATTAATTCGGGAATGGGTAGTAACATGCAAGCTTTGAATGGGTCGAGCTAAAATAAATGGTCGTGAAGGAGTTGAAATTAAAGGGAAATTTAATTGGCAATGAAAATGAACCTAAATTGTTAATGGTTTTGAATGAGCTGGTTTGGATGATAAAATGAAATGCAAATGAATGGGTTCAAATCTGAAATGCAATGAAAATGAGAATATATGGATTGTGAATAAATTTTAAAATGGAATGATATTTATATAAATTGAGTTGGAATTAAGTTAATTGGTTATAATCTTTAAGTAATTATTTATTCACTTGAATCATTGCACATAAATAAAATTGATTTTTAAATCAATTGGAATAATATGGTTTGTTGCAAATTAATAATGAATTGAATGTAAGCGATTGAGTTTGAAACCATTTAAATTGAATGAAAGTTGTGTACGAATGGATTGAAAACCATTCTAATTTAATGAAATGGTTATAAATTAATTGGATCAGTGGAATTTGTATGTAAATTGTGTAAGTTGCTTACGGAAAAGGGTTTGGTGTGAATTTCTTTAGCATTCATGTGTTTAGCTATTGCAAATAAGTGAAATGTTGTTAAACTTTATTTATATGACACTTACATGTTTAAATTGAGTAAGTACAGGTATTGGGAGCCGTGTGGCTGGATTTTAGGCATGCTAACTGCTAAATAAATAAGCGCTTGTTTAAAAATGCTAAATAAGGTACGCTTATGCAAAAGAATTCAAAATAGAAAATATGAACTGCATATGTTGGTATATATTGTGATTTCCGGCCTGAGGCCGATGTATATATATATATATATATATATA
This sequence comes from Allium cepa, assembly GCA_030765085.1. NCBI lineage: Eukaryota > Viridiplantae > Streptophyta > Magnoliopsida > Asparagales > Amaryllidaceae > Allium > Allium cepa. The sequence continues at coordinate 36,630,455 of CM060929.1, forward strand.
TTTATGTATCCTGTGATACCGCAGAAGCCCTCCGTACAAAGGAGACTCTGCCAAAAATTTTCAGAAATTTTGAGAGTTAGAATATTTTTGGAAACTTTAGAAAATTTTGTTAACGATAAAACAATTACAAACTGGAAATTTGAAACAAGTTAGTGTATGCAACTAATTTAAAGTAATGAGATGAATCAACTATAAAAGAAAGATAAGAATTCAATATGTTGAATTGAAGATAATTGAATTCATATGGAAATGGAAGAATCAATTTAAATAGAAATAGATATAAACAGAAGTGGTAAAGTGAAAAATAAATACAAGAAACATATAAAATGCTTATACTAACTTAAGATAGAAATGGTGAATTCTCAATTGTAAATTGATATTACAAACATATTCTAAGTTGATGTGTGAATGAATAAGTATTGACTTTGTAAGGAAGTCGATAAAATGTTTTGAAAAATTGTGATTGGATATTAGTGATAAGAAGGATATGCAGGTATTATAAAGGGAAAAGAAATTGATATTTTGATTCCGAAAAATGATAAATTTGAATTGCCCGATAAAAAGGTATGTGTTTAATTTTAGTATGAAATTTGATTTAGATTTTTGATCGAGCCACTTGGCCTTTTTGTTTTCTTTTTGGATTTGGGAGGCCGTAGAGCCATTTTGTAGTTGTACCGAGCTAGCCGCGCAAAGGAGACGCTGGCAAAAATTTTCGGAAATTTAGGGAGTTAGAAAATTTTTGAGAAAATTTTGATAATTTAAATTTGAATTTGAATTTAAATTTGAATAGATGAATACCTAAAGTTATTTGGAAACTATGTAAGGTTTTGGAAGGCTGGTTGGGGTAATAATGGGTCTTTTATAAAAGGATAGTTAGATGTTGAATTGCTTGGTTTTGGAATAAGTAAACGGGTATTGGACCATTATCCCTAACTAGTAATTTCGGGGACGAAATTCTTTTAAGGGGGGAGGAATGTGACGACCCGGAATTTTCAAGCATTTAAAAATCGGAATATTTAATTGATTTTAAATATTCAATAGAGAAATCTTAACTTGAATTCAAATATCATTAATTATTGGTAATTAAATTATTGAATTAAATAATTTGAAATTGGATAAACTATTGAATCTAGAATTTCTAGCCTGTTAATAATAATTTAAAGGCTTGTAAAATTTCGTATTGATCGGAGTTAGTGTGTGAGTGTACGATATATAAACGCGTTGAAAATTTAATTGATATTAATCAAAATAAAATATACTTACAAAAAGATAAAAAAAATCAAATCTAAAGTCGAATCTTCTTCTATACGCCTCTTTCCCATCTATTTCAAAGCCGAGCTTCTTCCAGAATTCACGTATTAATTTTCTTTGTGAAGCCATCCTCGTTCGAATTAATACCTTTCCCTTTCTTCCTTTCAAATCGAACGCAAGTAAAAAAAAAACAACACTCCCTAAATCGAAGCACAAAATCAAATAAGGGGGGAGGGCCGAGCAAATCTCCTATTCATTCCCAAATCATTTTCGCATAAGAAGAAAATGGCCGAGAGAGTCACAGCCTCTCGCGATTTAAACGAGTTTAATTTTTAAAAGCCGAGTACCTACTTTAATTCGCGGGCTACTCGTATAGCATCAACCCTAACGTCGCGAGCTAGGGTTCCTTGTTTGTGGATTTAGGGGCGGCCATAGGCGAGGGTAGAAGCCGTGATGGGATGGAGAAAGGGGAAGTGAAGGCTCGCGTACATCTATTACAAGGCAAGTGGAACCATTGGTAGGCAGCAGGGTGAAGAGCGTTCGAGCTGGGTGTTGCAGTGCTCGAGCTCGTTATTGCTGACCGTAGTTGTTTTGGGCATTGATTGCAGTAAGGTAGTAGATGTTTTTTTTTATTTAAATTTTATAATTGCATGTATATATATATAGATAGACTGGATATATACATATATATAGATCATATTTTGAAAATGAGGATTTAAAAATGGTTATGGAGTTTTTATGAAAAGATGAATAAAATATTTTTACAGCAGGATATATAAACCATTCTGTTTAATCTAACATATATAGGGAATTTTGAGAATTTAAAAGGGATTGTAAATGTTGTCAGAATTTATATAAGTTAGGGTTTTATGAAAGCTATATATTTATAGATATATACGTAGCTTTTTAAAAAAAAAAGAGAAAATAAATACATATATATGTTTTAAAGTTATTAGTTGTTTTAGAATAAGTATTATGATGATTAGCTTGTTAAAATAACCTATTCGAATTTTAGTCACTAGTGATATTAAAGGAAAATTAGTTTAAGATTTACTACTTTGGTTAAATTAAATCAAAGGTTAAAATTAAATCATTAGTTAAATAATAATCATAAATCATAAATTGTTTGTACAAGGTCGAAAAAGATCATGGGAAACAAGTCGAGATTATAGTGGATGGGCAATATAAAAACAAAGGTGAGTTAATCTCACTCAGTTAATTTAAATTTAAATTTAAAGGATTAAATTTAAATAATTTCTTGAATGGTTGAAATTGATTGATGTGATATTTTGGAAATGGGTATATTATGTTGTGCTAATGTCTGTGGATGCAGAGAAAACAGGTTGGAGGGATCCAACTGGTTCCCTCAACATATATATATATTGTTTACTATTCCCTGTTATACCTTGTGGACATTCTGTGATGGATTATATTGAATGCTATAGTTGTTTGGGTTATTCTGGTACCCTGAATTATCAAATTTGTATAGCATTGGATCGGTGGAAATAAATAATAAAAAAATGAATTTTCAAGAAAACAATTATAAAGAATGTAAATAAATTAAAATGAATTGGATAAGAATATTAGTGTTTCAAAATGCTAACTGATAAATTCTGTATATGGAAAGAAAGATTTGAACAAACAGAAAGTTAATGAATTTTAATCTTTAGTGGTATTATTTAAAAGAACGAAACATTTATTTTAAATTTAAGATTTGAATTTTGAAAGAATAAGAAGAAATTGGGAAGAAGCTGAAATTTTTATATTTCAGTTAAATGATTAAAATCCAACGGAAAATAATAATAATAAAAATAAAGTCCAAAATAAATGAATTTTGAAATGAACTGATAAGTAAAGAGATTTATTTCAAATGAAATAAATTGTAAATCAATTTGGGAAATTGATTTAAATGTTTGAGATTTGAAATTCTCCCTGAATAACCAAGTACGTTTTCAAAGTAAATTTTTAAATATAAATGAAAAGATTTTAAAGTTCTTTTAAAAAGCAAGTTTTGGAAAAAATTATTATTTCTAATATTTAAATTTTAAAGTAAGTATTTCTTTTAAATCTATTATGGTAGTAATTATTTTAAAAAGTGATTTAGTATTGATTTTTAAAAGTGAAATTAAGTTTTATATTTTACCAAGCAACTTTATTACCAAATATTAATATAGTGTGTATTTTAACAAATTCTTGAAGTAGTTTTAATTTAAATGTTTAAAAGTATATATTCAAAAGTAAAGTGTTTTAAAATTATTATTTTTAATCTAGTTTTGTGTTTGGTAATTTCAGTGGAGATAGTAAATCTTTGGGAGATTTATTCTGTAAAAATGAAGTTAGTTTGGAAATTGTTTTCAAAAGAGTTTGAAAATGATAATATATCTTGTGAAGATATTTTTGGGATTAATAAATAATTTGGAAAATTATTTATTATGTGATGGTTTTTTGTGAATATTAATTGATAGTTAAATAACCGACTATCAATATTGGCCAAATGCGCTGATCGTTTCGAAGAGACCGGGATCGAGATTTATTTCTCGAAAACCACTTCGATCCGGTTTGTACGTTTCGTGCGAAAAACGTGTTCGGGGTCGAAGATGGAGCAGTGAAGTGCAAGGGCTAGTCGCTAATAATCCTGAGGATATTTCCAAAATGGATGTAGTAGGAATAGTGCCTTCGGTTCCGTTCGAACCCGGGACGGACTTGTATGGATGAATGCTTGCGAAACATCGTCAGGTGGACGATGGGCATTCAAAGGGATATCGTTCTAAAGGTAACACTTAGCTTCAAGCCTCATCAACCGGGAATGACCGAAAATCAGGGGATATGCAGCAAGGCTTCGTGGGTAGCACCCACTTGAGAGTAAGGTCATCCCTGTCTAGATGTCCCTTTTTATTCGGCTTAGTGGTGCGGTTGCTGATCCCAACCGTGGGGTGATCTTATTCGGAACTGTCCAGTAAGGGATGGGTCCGACCATGTGTTGCAGGGGATGAAGGGAGTAGTCCTCGGTACTGTGATCTAGACCACGTACTGTGACAGGTGGTACCCCGGTGCCTAGTCATTGTTGGAAATACATTTTCCCTACGAGCCTTGTACGAATTTTGTTTGCATTACCCACTCTGTGGCTAGTAGCTGGAATTTAATCATGTAACAATTTCGGCTATTTTATAAGTATTTGTAAATAGACCCTATTATAATATCAGAGGATTTCTATAAAATTGTTTTAGCTATCGTAAGGTAAAAACCCGACATGTTTATTTGTGGCGTGGTCTTACGAGATGCTTTTGTTTTCAAAGGATTTTTGAAACTTTAATAATCAATTGGGTGTGATTTTCTCACGCTGGTATTCTAGACTGACTCGGGTGTTATTTAACTGTAATCCTCGGGTCAGACCGAGTATTATGGATACAGGTTTTGATGCCGTGGAGCTCAGGAGATGAGCTGGGTGACGATGCGTATTCTCGTACTTGTTTATATATATTCCGCTGTGTTGAGTAGTTGTGTATCTAATTGTATGTTATTGATGTTGAGCTGTGATTGATGTACTCTGATGATGTATGTATAAACAGATATAGTTTTGTTTTATGTAAAGATCATTATTATCTATTATATTTTATTCCGCTGCGATGGTTAGATTCTGATGTTGTTTTCGAATTCTCTCTTCTTCTACCTCTTCTTCTTTAACCAAAATGGTTCGTATTTCTGTGCAACTTGAGTTAATTTTGGTAGAATAGTGTTGACTCAAGGGGTACGGATCTGCGGGCTGTTACAATACAAGTCCACTAGCTTTTGATGTGACTTGGAGTCCATGGTATATTTTGATATTGACTCACATGATCTTACTCTCCAATTGATTGTTGTGTATGACTGTAGGTTACTATGCTGAGGTTATACATGTTTTAAGTTTGTGTTAGTGCATAATCCTCTTTATATAGTACAATTAGGTACATGAGAGGTGTTGTATAACTATTTAAATGTGTATTTGCTTGGATTGGCATGTAAACGATGAGAAACTTTCTTAAGAGAGGTATGAATTCTTAGGAAGCGTGCGATAACGTCGGTTATTACATATTCCCTAGCGTGTGATGTATTTTAATTTGGTAGTTTTCGTAATGCTGATAGCATTAGGGAAGGTGTTGATGGAAGTTTCTGAAATTAAGATTGGAGAAGTTTGGCCAGTCCTTTTACTTTCTCGTACTCAAGGGAATTTCAGGGTCGAAATTTTTAAGTAGGAGATTATGTAACACCTCATAATTTTAACAATCGAATATTTAAATGATTAATTTAAATATTTAATTATTAAGTGACAGAACACCTCTTATACTCAAATTCTATAAACGAGCAAATTGGTACTTGATACACTCATAGTAGAGTTTGCTTCTTCAATGTGAGTAAAATGAGTACAAACATGACTATGTTCGAAGTCAATAGACTTCTGGAATGAATAGTGTTGGATGAAGAGGATTTGAGCTACAACCAATTACTTGTCTATAAGTTCCCACCCTCTTTATGTTTTCATTTCATTCCTCTTTCACATTATTTCTTCTCCTCTTTCCCTAGTTACTCCACTAATCACCCCTTAACCCACCTGTCCTAAATCCACTAATCCGAGGTTGAATAAATTCCTATAAGTACTAGAAAAATTACCATAATTGTAACGACCTGGAAAATTTCGATCCTGTAATTTCCAGATAGTTAAGAAAAAGAAAAGAAAAAGAAGAAGAAACAGAAACAAGTTACAGAAACCTCACATTCGCAGCGGAGAAAGTATAATATCAAATAAAATAATAGTTTACAAAGAAGAACTGTATCAATACATTTACGTTTTGAAACGTCAGAGTTACAACATTTACAAATCATTGGGCAGATTTAAACAACATGTCCTAGATATACAACTATATACCACAGTGGGTATACTCCATACATTCGTGTCATCCAGCTCGCATCCTGAAATCCAGAATGTCCTTTACTGAAAATCTGTAATGCTCGGTCTGACCCGAGCATTACATCAAAGTAGCACCCGGATCAGGCTGGAAATCAGTGTGAGTAAACTCATCTAACAAGGAATACCCAAAACATACAACTTATATAAACCCGGGGTAACTTGTATCAAATTACAAATTCACAAGACGTTGTAGACATCACTTACATTACACATCAATTTCTAAGTACCAAACCTAGATTAAAAGGTCCAATTTACTTAAATCATTCCATATCAACCAATTTATTTCACATATCAATCTATAAGAATCGAAGTGGTTTCGGATATTAAATAATACCCGACTCCGGTCTCTTCGAATTCAATGTCACCCTATCCAAGTTATTCAAGTGATTAAATTTTGAATATTGGATGTCACTTTTACACAGCAATTCATCATAGATAACCACATTATCTCTGTTCAACCGAACACTTCATATTACAAAAACATTTCATTTCGCAAAGCATCACGATCACATACCAGTAATAACAAATAATCCAAGGCATTCAAATATCATCCAATCATTCATAAGTACGATAAGTTAGTCATACCATTTCCAATTAATTTAATTAACTACCAATGAATTAAATTAACTTCTTATTACCTATAATTCTTACTTATTTAACATTAGTTAATTATATCCAATTGACTAATCATACCTTAATTATTCGTCCTATTAATCATCCTAGATTAATCATTTTTAATAACATTAAGTAATTTCCCCATAAATTAATTTCACAAATTTATCATTCTCAAACCCATCACATTACTTACCCTTTAATTACCATCTTAATTAATTACCCAAACTAATTATCCGACAATTACATTGATTAATTATCCTTTAGTTAATCACTCGCATTAATTTGCTAACCCTTGGTAAATTTTCTCAAATAAATCAACCTTTAATTAATTAATTCTTTAATCCATTTACCCTTTAATTACTTACATCATTACCTTTATTAATTAATCATTAATTATCCACATTAATTAATGACATTAAGAAGTTATCTTTAATTATTTTCATTAAGCAATTATCATTAGTTAATTACATCTACTTATTAACCTTAATTAATCTCTTTCAGTAACTTATCACCCCTTAATTTCTTACATTAATTTATCAATCATTCTATTAACTTAACCTTTTAAAGTTAAATTTTAGCATTTAAATTACCTAAACTTTTAATCATTTCTTCATTTAAAAAAAATCAACTTTCATTGTAAAAAAAAACCTTTCAAACAAAGGTTGTATATGTTATAAGTCACTTTTAAATTTTGAAACCTGTATTATTTATTTTGTTCAAACCGAACGTCACTACCAAAACCCGAGCCTGCTTCACTCCCTTCCCGAGATGAAACCTGAGTCGAACACAAAGATTCCCGAGCAGCTCCTTTCTACTTCACAACCAAACCTGCTTCTACCTTTTTTTTTAAAAACTTAGTCTATTTTTTTTTAGGTTCAAAATCGTTAACTTAAATTCTGGAAACGCACACAAAACAAAACTCGAAGTTTCACTCGAGAAAAAAAACAGAAACCCCGTGAATTATTCGAGCAAAAGCCTCCTCCAGAAATCCATCTCTTCTTCTACTACCTGATGCATCCATCACCTGCACGCATGTCACGGTGCGCCTGCACACGACTAACGGCCGACATCAAGCCTGGCTCCGATCATCGACACGTCAACTATCCTCCACCGAGTTGCCTCGCAACACAAATCGACGAATCATCTCGAAAATAAAGATTTGAACGAACGAACCACCCTAGGCTCCAGAACCTATCGTGTAAGTTCATACCTCATCATTAACTCCAACCACCAGAGATGCCTTCCCCATGCTCGAACCTACACCTGACCTTCGTCATTCATTTCCTCCAATTTCGGACCTTCCCGATGCTATCACGATGCCACAAAAATTCAGCAAACAACCCCATCCAACTGTCAGCCTAAAACCCTAAATCGACGCAATTCGACTTCCTCGGAGATTAGAAAAATTCCAATTCTATTTTCCCATGAGCTTTTACGTCTAGGCTTGCTTCAGACTAAGTTTTGATGATCAAAACTTCCTCGATTGAAAAAAATCGTTGTTTTTCCAAATATCGTTTAACTCGAGAATCCCCATAAATCATGGATTTAAAAATCCTAATTTCTATACTAAAAATCACGGATTCGAAGTACGAATCCAAATTAAAAACCAAAGATAGGAAATTCCTCATTCCAAATTTTACTTAGATTCGTTTCTACTGTAATTTCTATTTACTAGTTAGTTACCTTCACTTATACTTATAACTATTTTAAAAAAACAACATTTATCAATACAATCAGTTTTCTTAAATGATCATGAACTGAAAGTCATTGTAACAAAGCAGATTGATTTTTGGAACTAAAATTTAGCATGCAACCTAAGAACAGAGACTACCTAAGTGAGTATATATATACACAGTTATGTCACATACATGTATCATTGAATTCTCACCTAAATATTCCTGTAAACTATGTATATTATATTACTGTTGCATGCATCAAGGTCTAATCATTCATTCATCACCAGATTTAAATTTTTAAAACAATGGTTTACTAACAGAAATCTGGACACCAAGGGAAGAGCCAAATAAAAGAACTGGGCTTGATCTGGAACTGATTGTGAGATGATCTATACTCGTTTATTGATGTTGAGTTGAGTTTATCATTTCCAGATCGCCAAACTTCAGTTTGATTCTATTCTTAGCTTGATCTCATGTTTGTTGTTGTTTTTAGATGAAAAGATGAAGAACAAAAGAATGGAGAGGGATTGAACTGAAAATCTCAGTTTTGTGTATTATTATTATTATTATTATTATTATTATTTTAAACATGTGCTATTTAATTAAATTTTGTTTTAGATTTAAGATTAATTTTCCACTTGTTAACTTATGTGCTACATAATTTACAAATTTTGAAACCATACCTCCCTATGTGTACAAGTGTTTAAACCTAAATTATTTAAGTTTATATGTAATTATGTAATACATTTTAATGTATTTAATGTTTTGTCTTTTATAAATATGCTTTTAAATTTATGAATATATATATATATATATATATATATATATATATATAAATGTGAATTTATGTAAATATACGTTTATAAATAACTTATCTTTTGAACCAGTTAATTTAAATCAAAATATATTTAAGTTATACTTTCTTTTTAAATTTCAAATTCAAATTCAATCCTTCAAATTCAATTAAAAATCCTAGTTCAAGATCAATTCAAACTAAATACATATATTTAAACAAGCCTAAATCCAATTTGAAATCAATTTTTTTAACACTATTTATCTAAAAATAACACATGAATATTATAGGTTTGAAATTAACAATTTTTCCTAATTTAAATAATTTACTTATATAAACAAACATTATTATTTACTTTTAAAAGAATAACTTGTCAATTTTAAGTGATTATATTAAGATAGGATCAAATAAATATTTACGATTAGATTTATTTGTTAAATTTACAATTCAATATTTCTATTATTTAACCCAATTAATATCTATTATAGATGCCCAAAAATCCGGGTTATCGCATTCCTCCCCACTTTGAATCTTTCCGTCCTCGAAAAGGAACGAAGCCAGAATTTATTAAATATTTAAAACCAGTTAAAATATTCTTTGATCATTTTAAAACACTTTTAGAATCTGTAATACTGCCAAAATAGTTTTATAAAAATACTTTTTATAACTCGATGTCTCAACCATTCCATCCTTGTTCTCATAGAAATTCGGTCATACGTTGATCAGGCGTAAGGCTGAAAATCTACAAGTGCTTGGCAAACCCGTTTTCAACATCCAGTGAAAATACTTTTAAAATATATTTTTTGAAAATTCAGAAAACGGTTTTTAAAAATAGAGGAAATTTCTTTGTGATAATGATATGGAAATCATCACCCCTATCCATGGTCGCAGTTACATCTTGGGTTATGTTGCCATCGCCGTAAAAGTCCATGTAACTATAGGCTCTCCGCGGCCTCTCGATTACGCCATGGAACCCACGATAGATCGCAGTCTACCAATATAAAATCAAATGCGGACTGTTGGCTCTCAGCGGCACATGCGACTATCGCTGTCAAAATGAAACTTCTCCACTCCAACATACGTCGCAGTCTACTGATATAAAATCAAATGCAAACTGTTGGCTCTCAACAGCACACACGACTTTCGCTATGTTACCATAGGTTGCAGTCTACCGATATAAAATCAAACGCATACTGTTGGCTCTCAGCGGCATACATGACTTCCGCTATGGTACACACTACTCATAATCCTCAGGAAGTAGTTTTGTCTGGATTCCTCACAGGATCAACTTTAGAACCACCCCTTGGGGCTCAAGGTAGCACCACCCGGTGGCACTCCTGAGAAGTTCATTTTAAGGGAGCGCCTTTTTCCCCAAAGCCATCATCAAAACACTTTATACTATACACATATAGTATCTTTCAAATCATACACCTAGTATGATCTCATACAAAACTCCTTTACACCAAAATCGATTAACCCAAAATCGATTATTCTCAAACTAGGCTTTCCAAATTTCAATATTGATTTTACCCAAAAATCAAAAGCCTTTCCAAATCCAAAGGTTTCCAAAACCTTTTTCCAAAATCCTCATATGATCCTTATATATATATATATATATATATATATATATATATATATATAATCTTTAAAACTTTGGATCATTTCAAACTTGTATAAAACTCCTTTTATACTTCAAACACTTTCAAAGATCCTTTCTTTCCGGCAATAGATTCAACAAGGGGAGTTTCATTTTATAAAACAAAGATATTTAACTTTGTTTACTCAAAATCAGATATTCAAATTTGATTACTCTTTTCAATATCATTTTCATTCAAATCCGTACGATGTACACATATCATCCATACGCTATACCAATCTGGTCACTCACTCGATCACACAATTTCACTTCCGAACTAGTATCGTCCACCCGACTGCCTAGTGCGGACTCAGATCTGGTTTCTTGATCAGAAACCATTATTATCCATGCATAGTCATAACTATGATAGAGAATATGTCGAACCAATCAACAATCCATATCCAGGTTCGCGTTGAAAATCGAGTGAAAAATACCAACTCGGATTGATGTAACTATCTCGAAATTCTGTGCTCGAATCTGGATCAAATCACTATGCAAGCAGAATAATATATGTACATCCTACGTATTTTAACTTTATTGATTTATTAAACAAATGAATTCTCTTTATATTCACATTCACTTTAATTTCATTCACTAATTCACAATTTCCTCAATCCCATATGAATTATCACCTCAATTCTTATCTCAAATGGATATTCAATCATAAACAGTTTAAATTCTGTCCAGCTTTAATTTAGAAAATAGCTTGGAAAGATTAAAAATAGATAAGTAGTTGAGAAACAATTATTTGGCTGTACAATAGCTATTTGGCTGTACAATAGCTATAAAATAGTTAAGTAATTGTAAACCAGTTGGGAAATAGTCAAATAGTTATAGAATTTTAAATAATGGCAAAATAGTTGTAAAATAATATAAAGTAGTTGAAAAACAGTAATTAATTTATAAAACAGGTTAAAAATTGTTAGATAGTTCCAAAAATAATTGTAAAACAAGCATAAAATAATTTAGCTTTAAAAAGAAAGTTTTAGATAGTAAATAGCTTGGAAAATAGGTTTATACTAAAATAATTATTTTGAAAATAGTCCAGAGCCAAACTGTTCAATTCTCAACCTCCATTCCATCAATTCAATTTAAATTTCCACTTCCATTTAAATTGACTAAATTCCAATTTAAATAACTTCAATTCCCATTGAAATTGATTTAATCCCAATTCAAATTGGATTAATTTTCAATTTCCTCCCAATTTCAAATCAAATTCCAGTTGAATTCAAAATTATTCAACTTTTAATCACAATTTCTAAATATTCAAAACAAATTTCAATTTGAACCAACTTCAAATTCCAGTTCACTATGAACCATCTCGAATTATATAAATTCGAGCTAACACTTCAAATGTTGATTTAATTCCTTTAAATAAATTTACCTTTGAAGTTTTTAAACAATTCATTTCACAGTTCAGACCTAACATATTATACCACAAATCAATTTAACCTTTATTTTTACACCAATAACCCAAACCTTTAAACAATTTAAATTTTGAGTCCAATTCTCAAAATTCCATTTTAAATAATCTTTACTTAACTTTTTCCAAAGTTCAAATAAGAGTTCAAAATAATTTTATCTTAAAATTTTAATTTATTACTCAATTTTATCTTCCAGTTTAAAACTAGTTCCTTAAACAATTTTAATTTACAAGTGTAGTTATTCAAATTTTCAGTTCAAAGTAATTCCTTATCCTTAATTTCAAATTAAATTGTGATTTTCCTTTTATCCCAATAATGGATATATCACCATACTTCATTTCTCATTTATTTAAACAAATCCAATTTCAGCTTAAAGATTATTAATAACAACGGGATGGCATCATTCAAATTATTTTAAAACATCCATCCATTTCCAATTTTTGAATCTCAAACCCATTTTGAGATCACTCAAACTTCCTAATTCAAATCAACCATTTAACTTTCCAAGTTAAATCCCAATTTCATCTTGAAATTTCCAAATCAGGTTGACCATTCCAACTTATTTAACTTTTCCCCAAGTCAAACTCAATTCACTTAATCCAGTCAACCTTACCTAATTTGAACTTCCGTTTCAAATTTTAAACTTCTCATAAATTATCTTCCCACTTATTAAGTTCAAAAACTTATCACTTTGGGTATCATATCTCATTCCAGATTTAAAACTCAATATTTATAGTTTATTTCAAACCATTTTTGGTATTATGCATATCCATACATATATATATTTAACCAACCAGGCTATACTTTAAAATTTAAACCACCCTTGATTATTAATCCAAAACAAAATCCTTTAAATCTTTAAACAACTCTTGTTTGCATCAAGCTCTCTCATTTAAATAATATTATTTATTATCCCTTTTAATAATTTGAAAAAAAAAATTCAAATGTTTTTAAATCTTAAGATTCAAACTTCACAATTTAGATCAACTTCAATTTCAGTTTATAACCCATACTTACCTAAATGGTTTACTTCCTTAAAACATTTCATTATTAAATACAACAACCATTTATGATAATAACCAAGATTACCATTTCTGAAAACCAATTCATTATTATCTTATTCTGAAATTCTTTCCTAAATTCACGATTTAAATTTCAGTTTGAATTTATTCCAAACTTATCTTTATTTAATTTCAATTTGGTTGTATTTCTATTACTTCTTAATTTAATTCAATAATTTAGCAACCAATTCCCTTACTATTTATTAGAAAGAAATATTGCTTTATATATCAAAATATATTTTTATATAAAATCATTTAAAAGCTTTATATAAGAAAATAACAAGTACACTCTCATACACACACACACACTCAACTCATCCTAGGGTACCACTTACTCTATCCTTAATGAGTAATCCCACCAGAACCAAGGTTCTTGCTTAACCTTCAGCTCTGATACCAAATGTAACGACCCGGAAAATTTCGATCCCGAAATTTCCAAATAGTTAAGAAAAAGAAAAGAGAAAGAAGAAGAAATAGAAATAAGTCACAGAAACCTCACATTCGCAGCGAAGAAAGTATAATATCAAATAAAACAACATTTTATGAAGAAGAACTGTATCCGTACATTTACCTTTTTACACATCAGAGTTACAACATTTACACATCATTGGGAAGTTTTAAACAACATGTCCTAGATATAAAACTATATATCACAGTGGTTATGCTCCATACATTCCTGCCATCCAGCTCGCCTCCTGAACTCCAGAACGTCCTTACCTGAAAATCTGTAATACTTGGCTGACCCGAGCATTACATCAAAGTAACACCTGGGTCAGGCTGGAAACCAGTGTAAGTAAACTCATCTAACAAGGAATACCCAAAACATGCAACTTATATAAACCCGGGGTAAGTTGTATCAAATTACAACTTCACAAGACGTTATAGACATCACTTACAATACACATCAATTTCGAAGTACCAAACCTAGATTAAAAGGTCTAATTTACTTAAATCATTCCATATCAACCAATTTATTTCACATATCAATCTATAAGAATCGAAGTGGTTTCGGATATTAAATAATACCCGACTCCGGTCTCTTCGGATCCAATGTCACCCTATCCCAAGTTATTCAAGTGATTAAATTTTGAATATTGGATGTCACTTTTACACGGCAATTCATCATAGATAACCACATTATCTCTGTTCAACCCAACACTTCATATTTCAAAAACAATTCATTTCGCAAAGCATCACGATCACATACCAGTAATAACAAATAATCCAAGGCATTCAAATATCATCCAATCATTCATAAGTAAGAAAAGTTAGTCATATCATTTCCAATTAATTTAATTAACTACCAATGAATTAAATTAACTTCTTATTACTTATAAATCTTACTTATTTAACATTAGTTAATGATATCCAATTGACTAATCATCCCTTAATTATTCATCCCATTAATCATCCTAGATTAATCATTTTTAATAACATTAAGTAATTTGCCCATAAATTAATTTCACAAATTTATCATTCTCAAACCCATCACATTACTTACCCTTTAATTACCATCTTAATTAATTACCCAAACTAATTATCCGATAATTACATTGATTAGTTATCCTTTAATTAATCACTCTCGTTAATTTGCTAACCCTTGGTAAATTTTCTCAAATAAATCAACCTTTAATTAATTATTTCTTTAATCCATTTACCCTTTAATTATTTACATCATTACCTTTAGTAATTAACTGTTAATTATCCACCTTAATTAATGACATTAAGAATTTATCTTTAATTATTTTCATTAAGCAATTATCATTAATTAATTACATCTATTTATTAACCTTAATTAATCTCTTTCAGTAACTTATCATCCCTTAATTACTTACATTAATTTATCAATCATTCTATTAACTTAACCTTTTAAAGTTAAATTTTAGGATTTAAAATTACCTAAACTTTTAATCATTTCTTAATTTACAAAAAATAAAGTTTCATTTTAAAACAAAACTTTCAGACAATGGTTGTATATGTTATAAGTCACTTTTAAATTTTTAAACCTGTATTATTTATTTTGTTCAAACCAAACATCACTTCCAAAACCCGAGCCTGCTTCACTCCCTTTCCGAGATGAAACCTGAGCCAAACACAAAGATTCCCAAGTAGCTCCTTGCTACTTCACAACCAAACCTGCTTCTACCCTTTTTTTTAAAAAAAACTTAGTCTATTTTCTTTTAAGTTCAAAACCGTTAACTTAAATTCTAGAAACGCACACAAAACGAAACTCAAAGTTTCACTCGAGAAAAACAACAGAAACCCCATGAAGAATTCGAGCAAAAGCCTCCTCCAGAAACCCATATCTTCTTCTACTACCTGATGCATCCATCACCTACATGCATGGCACGGTGCACCTGCACACGACGAACGGTCGGCATCAAGCCTGGCCCCGATCATCGACACATCAACCATCCTCCACCGAGTCGCCTCGCAACACTGATCGACGAATCATCTCGAAAATAAAAATTTAAACGAACAAACCACCCTACGCTCCAGAACCTATCGTCTAAGTTCATCCCTCATCGTCAACTCCGACCACCAGAGATGCCTTCCCCATGCTCGAACCTTCACCCGACCTTCGTCATTCTTTTCCTCCAATTCCGGACCTTCCCGATGCTATCACGACGCCACGAAAATTCAGCAAACAACCCCATCCAACTTTCAGCCTAAAACCCTAAATCGATGCAATTCGACTTCCTCGAAGATTAGAAAAATTCCAATTCTATTTTCCCATGAGCTTCTACATCTAGGCTTGCTTCAGACCAAGTTTTGATGATCGAAACTTCCCCAATCGACAAAAATCGTTGTTTTTCCAAATATCGTTTAACTCGAGAATCCCTATAAATCATGGGTTTAAAAATCCTAATTTCTATACCAAAAATCACGGATTCTAAGTACGAATCCAAATTTACCACCAAAGATAGGAAATTCCTCATTCCAAATTTTACTTAGATTCGTTTCTACTTTAATTTCTATTTACTAGTTAATTACCTTCACTTATACTTATAACTATTTTTAAAAAAACAACATTTATCAATACAATCAGTTTTCTTAAATGATCATGAACTAAAAGTCATTGTAACAAAGCAGATTGATTTTTGGAACTGAAATTTAGCATGCAACCTAAGAAAAAAGACTACCTAAGTGAGTATATATATATGCACAATTATGTCACATACATGAATCATTGCATTCTCACCTAAATATTCCTGTAAACTATGCATATTATATCACTATTGCATGCATCAAGGTCTAATCATTCATTCATCACCAGATTTAAAATTTTAAAACAATGGTTTACTCACAGAAGTCTTGAAACCAAGGGGAGAGCCAAATAAAAGAACTGGGCTTGATCTGGAACGTATTGTGAGATGATCTATACTCGTTTATTAATGTTGAGTTGAGTTTATCTTTTCCAGATCGGCAAACTTCAGTTTGATTCTATTCTTAGATTGATCTCAGGTTTGTTGTTGTTGTTTTTAGATGAAAAGATGAAGAACAAAAGAATGGAGAGGCATTGAACTGAAAATCTCAGTTTTGTATATTATTATTATTATTATTATTATTATTATTATTATTTTAAACACGTGTTATTTAATTAAATTTTGTTTTAGATTTAAGATTAATTTGCCACTTGTTAACTTATGTGCTACATAATTTACAAATGTTGAAACCATACCTCCATATGTGTACAAGTGTTTAAACCTAAATTATTTAAGTTCATATATAATTACGTAATACATTTTAATGTATTTAATGTTTTGTCTTTTATAAACAAGCTTTTAAATTTATGAATATATATATATAAATATGAATTTATGTAAATATTCGTTTATAAATAACTTATGTTTTGAACCAATTAATTTAAACCAAAATATATTTAAGATATACTTTCTCTTTAAATTTCAATTTCAAATTCAATCCTTCAAATTCAATTAAAAATCCTAATTTAAGATCAATTCAAAATAAATACATATATTTAGACAAGCCTAAATCCAATTTGAAATCAAATTTTTTTAACACTATTTATCTAAAAATAACATATAAATATTATTGGTTTGAAATTAACAATTTTGCCTAATTTAAATAATTTACTTATATAAACAATCATTATTATTTACTTTTAAAAGAATAATTTGTAAATTTTAGGTGATTATATTAACGTATGATCAAATAAATATTTATGATTAGATTCATTTATTAAATTTACAATTCAGTATTTCTATTAATTAACCCAATTAATATCAATTACAGATGCACAGAAATACGGGTTATCACAATAATTCTTCTCATTGCTTTCCTCACGTAACACCTAATGGAATTGGCTTGGTTTGAATGTCTGCAGCTCCGTCTTAAATTGCAAGATAGTAGAGAAACTGGGTTTCTAGTGATTTTAAGCTTTTTTAGGTGAAGGCGATGTGGATGGGATGATTCTCTTATGTAATCTACTTGTTATTCTTGATTAATTAATGTATAAATGATTATAAAGTATTTTATAGGAAGTTAGATGATGTTAGCAATGCAGTCAGGCTTATGTTTAGGCATTAAACATGTTTATATTCACTCATTATTAGTTTGAGACCTTAATCCTTAATTTTAAAATAGTTAGTAAGTCCTAATTTTTATTATGGGGATAAATAATTAATTTTGAGTGATGTTGCCATTGACTAGAGGCTAATTACATGATATAATTAAGTGCATATAATTGGTTAGGAATAATGAAACTAACTTAAATGGTTTTTGGAAAATTAGTAAGCCAATTAAATGAGTTTTGAACTCTGCACTTATTATTAAAGTGATTAAAGGGTTAATGAAGCTTAATTTGTATTTATAAAATGGTTATATGATTTTATAAATGAAGTATAAATTTTATAAAGTGGAAACAAGATTTTATAAAATAGGAATATGAGGTATACTTAATTTCAAGTGAAATAATTAAGTGTTTAAAGGTTTAAAATTGATTTTTGAGCTAATCATATATTTTATAAAATAGCAGCAAGATTTTATAAAATAGTATGAAACTATTGACCTTTTATTGGAAAGATTTAGTAAATAAAAGTAAGATTTTATTAACTAATTAATGAATTTTTTATTTAAATATATATGTATGTATATGAGTATGGGCTAAGTCGCATGCGAGTACACTGGGCCGAGTAATCGCTCAAGTGAAGTCCGAAATGTGACTTGTGAAGTTAACGTGTCTTTGCGTAAACGTATGTGAATAGGCATCCATGAATGAGTGTACTAACACACGTATAAGCTATGCACTAGGCAAGGAAGCCAGATATGTCATTTTGGCATGCTAGAGGAAGTAGGTCGCTATAATCACCCGTTAAACTCTTCTCGTGTAAAGAGTGGATTTTGGTATCGAAATCGACTTTCGAATACTTATGGAACCACTACCAAAATGGAAACAAATGAACCTCGATAGAGGTTTGATGGGATAAAGGCAGGCCTTAGAAGGAAGGTGACTCGTCGGGCGAAGCATCGAAGGAAACAACAAGTGAATCGGCAACCGTTTGGTAGATTTCTCCCTGCCCTAGATTCATTGATAGGAACCTAGCACTTTTAGTCGACTGAGGTAGAGATTCAGATGAATAATGGTATGTGAAAATTAGTCCCGAGGGGAACCTCCAATGAAAGACTAGGAAAGAAATCTCAACCGATCGAGTTCAGTTGACCGGGAATAGATGTAGTCGACTTGTTCATTCGAGTGAATGAAACCCTCAATCGACTGAATCCCTAGGAGGTGAATGGCTTTGGGGTTTCTTCTCCATTCAATTGTGATTTTTCACGGGTCTTGGTACAACTTTGCAAATTCCTGACCCTCCATAGGGAAAATGAGTTTTGGAGTCTATTTAGGAGCTTTGAATTTTCCGCCAACATCAATACATGTTTCACCAACATTTTGAAGCTACTGGGCGAGTTCACTTTGAATTTTTTTAAAGCATCGCAAACCCATTGTTGCTAAGACAAATGCTTTGTGCCATTATTGGCTTGTATCAACACCTTAATTTTACTCACACTCCTCTTCAATTTTATAATTTCCTAAAACAATGCATATTCATACAATATTACCAAATATCAAATTGGTATACATGGCTTGAGTTGTCACTTAAAGATTCGATTGTATGTTGAAAAGTTTGGCTTTAGCTTCAATAGCCTTAGGTTCAAATGTATTTTCTTTGGTCCGAAAAAATAACTTATGGGCAACCTGAATAAGCCTTAAATGATGCCTTTTAAGAGAAATATGACTATCAATGTGACTTTTACACTTACCATCAATGCAAAAATAAAATATGAGGAATATCCTAAGATTTGATAAGGATGCTTAACGTCGTTTGTTCATAAAGCTTGGAACAATTGATAAGTATACTGGGGCTAGAGATTCAGAGCATGTAAAAACTTCTAAATCCAAGAACATAAGATTAACAAATCTTCTAAAATGATTTATGATGTTATACGATCCCACATCATTCAATACATGTCAGACATTTTATATATTCTCCAAACTTAATCAATCAAAATCTAGAGAACGAAAACATATACAATGTGGGCATATATACAATGATATTATAGAGCTCAAACCTCCTTATTATTTTTCAATCCAACAAAGAGTTGTATTTTAGAAGCCATTACGTGCAACATACAGGAATCATTAGCATAGGACAACCCAAATTTATTCATCAATGCACACCTTTCCCTCTTATGCACTCGTTAACAATGTTTGGAATTCAAGAAAAGAGCTACATGTCCATGTTTTGATGTTGTTATAAGAAAATCCTTATGACCTGAATATGTAAATTTGGTCCTTATTTTTGAAAAGTAGAAAACGCAAGATGCCTTGCACTTTTCTGACAGAAAATGCAAGGTTTTTTTATTTTTAAACTTTTTATAAATTTTTAATTTTTTTTGAAACTATTGAAATTTTTAAAAGCACAAGACTTGCACTTTCTATCAAAAAGCACAAACTAGTCTGCGCTTTCTGATTTTGATTTTTTTTGAAACTTTTGAAATTTTTGAAAAGCGCAATTTAATTTGCACTTTTTATGAGGAAAGCACAAGCTAGTTTGAGATTTTTGACTCTGAAATTTTTTGATATTTTTGAAAATTGTGAAATTTTTGAAAAGCGCAAATTAACTTGCACTTTCTATCAGGAAAACGCTAGGCAGTTTTCTCTTTCTGATGTAGAAAAAACATGGACGTAATTTGCAGACTCATTGCTACAGGGATTTTCTTGTAAGAACATCAGAAATAGGGACCTTCTGTGCATAGCCCTTTTGAAATTACAACTTTACGTAAAAAAATGAAGTTCATTTTGTACTGAAACTGAAACAAATATTTGAGTTTATATTTGAGTTGCATTTAATACCAATTTCTTTTAAATTTTTCCCTATTTATGATTTTAAATTTACAAAAGAAAATTAACACAAATACTTCATGATAAATCTTAGGAATATAGGAGAAATATAAAATATTTTTAGTAAAACTAATGACATATCCTATATCTACATAATTTTAGCAAAATCCCAGGAATGATTTTTAGTTGTATTGACGAAATTTTCTTCCCCCGTTCGAAATTCTCTTTAAAATCATTATATTTATTTAGACTAATATCCAAATAATTAATACTGCCATTTAAGTATATGTCTGAATGGTATACTTAACAAACTTTTTTGCGTTAATTTTAATTACGCCTTTACAAGTAGAGACCTGCTATTTAGATAGAAAATTAATAAAAAGATGGGATATAAAAAATATGGACATTGGATCATTTTGTCTTTACATGGAAGGTGAAAATCAGGAGGAGATCAATGGTCAGGATCGCTTGAGTTCCATTTTGTGTCTACTTTTTGTGTCCAAATAGAATTTCCCTTACAAATACTTTTAGCACGTTAGGTATTGATTTCGATGATAACAACTATGGGCATTATATACAATATAAATACTAATGTTTTATCAAGTTATATATATTATATAGTGTGAGAAATGCGGATCACGGATCTTAAGGCTAAAACAATACTAGAGAGGGGTGAATAGTGTTTTATGGATTTTCTAAATCTTTTTGAAACTTACGTTACTTAGTCACCAACAAATGCAATTCACGGACACAGGTATAATCACAGAATCAGACACAGATGCAAATACTAAATAAAAGCAGTAAAGGAAAGAAACGCCAAGATTTTATACTAGTTCGGAGTTACCCTAAATTCAGCTCCGTTCAATCGTACAGGTTTCTTATCAAAATAATCTCCCAGATCACACCCTCGGTTTCAAGGATACGTGGTACACCCTTCTGTATTCGAGTCTAGGGCAAACTCTCTTGATTTAACCTGGCTATAAGATCACCTAATTGATTTCCGAGGCTACAATCACACCTAATTGATTTTAAGGCTTAACCGCACCTTTTACTCAATAGTTTAATTTACAAATGATTCTATAACTCTGAATAGCACTAAAATCTTATGAAGATAGTGGCAGAGAATAAAACAAGAGAAAATCACGTTTGATTCACTTGGCATTTCGATAGAGTATAGTTTAGGACTCTTTAGAATAAATGTGGAAGATGAAGAGGAGAGAAAACAAGTAAAATTATGATTAAAATTCGTTCAAAACAACAGATATATGTAGTAGAGCAACTACCACATCTCTTCATGAAAGATTATGATGAATACACACTTCTTTTAAAAACTTGAAATTAGAAAATAACGGACACCATGTTGACATGGGGGGTGAGGGATGTCGACATGTTCAAGGCAAATTGATGTTTTGATTTTTCTATTAAAATTGGTTTCCATAATCTGTCAAAACAATTTCTAAACTTTGTAAATATATTTGAATATAGTTTAAACATATAAAAGAGTTTAGAAAGTAATTTTTAATATATATAATCTTAATCTATAAAGTGATTTAAAATCTGAGTATATAAATATTTTGAAGCTAAACATTTTAAAGCTAAATATTTTAAAGCTAAATATTTAAATCTATAAAGTGATTTAAAATCTTGTACTTTTGAAATCTTGAACTCTTGATATCTTTATGCTCATGAGTCTTCAATCTTGATATCTTCAGTCTTGAATCTGTATACTATATGTTCTTCATTCTTGGTACCTACATGTATATATCATGCATATACATATATATCTAACCTATAATGTTAGTATTTATATTTTATAACA
This sequence comes from Allium cepa, assembly GCA_030765085.1. Lineage (NCBI taxonomy): Eukaryota > Viridiplantae > Streptophyta > Magnoliopsida > Asparagales > Amaryllidaceae > Allium > Allium cepa. Next base: position 36,653,038 of record CM060929.1, read on the forward strand.
AGTCCTAAGTTTGTTGTCATCAAAACCATCATCTCAAGGACTAACAATCTCCCTCTTTTTGATGATGACGACCTATGTTTATGAAATATACTTCACCTTCAATATAACTCCTCCTAAAACTAATAACTCCCCCTTAATCTAAGCCTAACTACTCCAACTATTCTATTTTATATTTCTCCACCTTTGTCATCAACAAAAAAAGACTTATCCTAAACTAATATAACTGTAAAACTCCCCCTTAAACTAATACTAGTCCAAAGTATAGTAAATGGAATGTGAAAGACATTAATATAATTATATTATAATTTACGATACATAAATATGTATAAGTATATTTCAGACAATCCAATCAACACATACATCAAATCCAATCATGTCAAACAAGTCAAACAATTCAATCAAGTCAAACAAGTTAATTAAGTCAATCAAGTAAAACAAGTCAATCCAATCAAACAAGTCAATCAAAACACACCAAACAAACCAAAAACTAATAATCCTATATTATAAGACAATAATACAAAATCCTCCTAAATAAGATGCACTTATTATGTGTAGAAGTATGCAATATGTAGTTTGTAATGTGGTATGAAATGTATGACATATGCAATGTAGCATGAGATGATATGCAAAATGAAGTGCAACTGGTGATGCAAATGATTATGATATTTCATGCATTGTAATTTATGATGTAATACATAATGAAATGTGATATGAAATAGAATGCACAATGATATGTAATATGAAATAAAACGACAACGAAGTAAAAAATATTATAATATGCAGAATGATATGATATATATATATATATATAAACTAAGTAAGAGATATTCTCATATTGATTCGTTCAAAACTTAAAACTGGGAATGGCGAAAGTGAAGGGTAATGGCGAATGGCTTCAGGCGATTTTCCCTGTCTGATCTTGCTTCGTCCTGTCCTTTTCTCTCTCGCGTTTCTCTTTTCTACGTCCCCTTCCATGTCCTCTTCACAGCCTCGCCCCCCCTCTTCTACTCGTTCAGGGCGTAGTTTTAGATCTGAGGATGTCGGATTTGCTCGTCCTGACCTTCACTCGCCCCTGGATTTCCCACCGCTCAGTAGTCAGACAACTCCGGATACGCGAAGTAGGATGGGCCTTGATTCCGTGGTGACTTCCAGTCATGCTGCTAATTTAGCGTCTTTGTCTAAAATTGGTACGAAAGTGAATGTTGTTGATGTTCCCCGAAATGTTTTGGGTTTGTCTTCTCTGGTGATGGGCTGCGAGGTTGGTGATTCTTGCTCTGTTGCTTCGGCAGCGCCTTGCGCCATTCCTGCTGTGAACTTAGGCACGCCAACCGTTCGTATCATTGACAAAGACAATATAGGATCCAACGTTAAAAATAATGACGTCCCCTGTTGTAATTTTGGTCCCACTGAATTGGTTTCTTTGGTTAAGGAACATGTTGCGTGCTCTTTGCACCCATCAGCTATGCTTGCTTGTGACAGTACTGAAGCAGTTATTGGCACTCCACCTGGTCGAACTATTGACATTGTTGATGTTGCCAATGTTCTCTCTGAGTCTTCTCCTGTGGCAAATAATGCTGTTGAGACGTGTCGTCCGGTTGCACCTAGCTCGTCTATTCCCAAAACCTGGTCTTCACTCTTTACTTCCATGCCCCGTAATGCGGGTATGTATGAACCGGTTGATTTCGAAATTGTTGAGGAGAATGGAGTTATGATCCCTCCCCCCTGTGTTATGCAAGCGGGTGTGGATTTCTGGTCTGGGTATGTTGTTGGATTTTTTTTGGACCCTAATCATCGCCTTCGAGATTTAGCTGCTGTCTGTCGTCGCGCCTGGCGATTACGTGGGGGCCTCAGTGTTAAGTTGGTTGATTCTCTGTACTATCTTTTGTTCTCCTCCCCTGAGGAGCGTAGCCGTGTTCTCGAGTCGGAGCCTTCCTTCTTTGATGGTCAGCCATTCATTGTTACCCCCTGGTCTCCAACGGTAGCCTGTGTACGTGAACAAGTTTTATCTATCCCCGTATGGGTATATTTCTCCCAAATCCCTTCTGCTCTTCAACCGCTCCGTGGTTTGAACTGGCTAGCATGTAATGTTGGTAAATTGATCTGTTTTGACACTAATACTGTTGCGCGTGACAAGCTTGTTTACGCCAAGGCTCTGATTGAAATTTCACCCCATAAGCCGCTTCCATCCTCTATTCCTGTCCAGCTAGCTGTTGGTCATGTGGTGGAAGTTCGTGTTCGGTATGGTTGGGTCCCAGACATCTGTAGCTCCTGTCACTCCTTTGGACATGTTGCCTCTTTCTGCAAGCTTCCTACTGTTTCTGCTTCTGTGCCAAAGATCCCTCTGCCACGTCCTCCGCTTAGGAAATGGGTTCCCAAAGTCTCTTCGGTTGTTTCTCCGCCGGTACAGTCTCCTCCCTTAGTTCGGCCCACGTCTCCTGTTCCTACTGTTGTTCCTAATGTTTTGTCTGCTATGCCGGTTCTCTCTCCTCCTCTAGTAGTCTGGGCTGAGAAAGAACATAGTTGGGTTGACTACAATACTGATATAAGATACAACCCTGTGGATAAATCATACTTTAGATATATATCTGATGATCTGTTAGACCTACGATGCCTATACTACAGAACTTCTGGTGACTCCTTGATCCTTGATATGGATGGTTTGTATTCTGAGATAAATTCCATAACTCTAGCTGATACGTCTTGGAATCGATCTTTTATATACTCCCCTGATGTTGACTGTTATGATCCCTCTCTTGCTCTTCGATTTCGCCCCTATATTGGTAATCTTGGGTGTGGTTCTCTGGATCCTTCCGGGGTAGTTGAAGATGTTGGTAATTCTTCCTCTTCGGAGGACGAATAGTCGAGTTATTTATTTTAGTAGCTGTGACATGTCTGTCACACTCCTGTGCTGTATTTTATTATTTCCTACCATAGTAGCTAAGGTGTCTCTACCTTTCTCCTGTACTTTATTTTTATTACGTTGGTAATAAAAGTGGTCGGTCCACTATAAAACCGTCGGCCTTGCCAAAAAAAGTAAGAGATATTCTGATTATAAGATAAACATGAGCGATAAGTAATATCTAATTGACAGGTATATATATGTGTGTGTGCGTGTGTATACATATGTCAAACTATTTATTATAAATCACTTCAACCAATCAAAGGTAATACACACCAATTACTAGACTTAGGTTAAGGAAACTATTGAATGGGACTGAAAAAGTAGTAAAGACAAGAGTTTAAATGTAATAAATGGTATTAAAACTATAACATAATCATGAAAGGTAGTAACCAAACTTAATATCAAAATCAAATGATAAGAGATATGGACATAAACTATATATGACCAAATATGGTTTTTATAAAAATTATTACCCTCCTTATTTAATTCTTTTAAAATAATTTTTTTAACTTAATTATTTTTTTAAGAATCCAAACTTCCATGTCTGTAAAATACTTAACTCACTATTAAAACCTAAATATTAAATTATTATTGATTAAAATATTGCGAAACATGTTTAATCACCTTTTTGTTTAAAAAGATATCATAATGAAATATGATATAACAATGATTGAAAAATTAAAATAAACATTTGTTACATTAAGGCCTCTTACATTAAAAAATTTAATTAATTATTAAAAAATATTTAAACATGAAATTAATTTTAAAATATTCTAATCTAAGTTAGAAAATAACTCTAAAAAGAATAAAGGAAAAATACTTAGTTTAAATATTGTTTTTTCATAATTTAAAGTTTCAAACAGAAAAGACAGCATTTACAGAATGCTATAAAAAAAATTGCGATAAAATATATTCAAAACATTATAAAACAAAATTTGCAGCATCTACCAAATGCTTGGAAAAAGTTTCTGAAACACTACAGCATTTTGAAACACAGAAATGCTAGAAAAACGAATTTGTAGCACTTAAAAATGGTTGCAGAAGAAAAGATAGAATTTCAGAAATGCTCTAAAGTTTTTTAGGCCTGTTTTTAACATGATTTTGCACTAATTTTAAGATTAAATTTGACATGTAAATAATTGATATTTGACCCAATTTTTTATAGTAGTTAATATAATTAAAGTAATTGAAAAACGTAAAAAATAGTGAAAAGACATGTGTAAAGACACTTGCATTATGCATGCAAAAATGCTTTTATTAAAGAACAAGTGTAATGATACGTGTCATTTTGCATGTCTATCACTATCTATGTATATGACAAGTGTCATGTGATGTGGCACAATCTTATTAAATGAAGAAATCTATAAATAGAGCCTTATTCTAACATTCTAAATTCATTCTATTAATTTCGTAAAGACATAAAATTAGTATCCTAAAGGAAATAGAGTACGAGAAGTATAAACAACATTAGAAAAGTTGAAATCACGAATGAAGGTACGCTTTTCTACTTAGTATAGTTGTAATAAATTAGTAGTAAGATTTTATTTGAAAGGAAACACATTTTAAAAGACTTAAAAAAATGGACTGATATATCAATATGTGACGCCCCACATCTATACCCACGCTAGCCAAGAACACTACAGTGTAGTGCTGTCAACTAGCACGGAGAATAAGGCTGTTGAGGAGCGGCCATCCGTAGTTAGGCTTTACACTAGTACTGGTTATCTCGATAGGAGTGGTATATATATTCTTTCATTTTTCATCTATGATTTATTTACTCACATCGACATACCCCAATTCCAGTATAAAACGAACTACGATGGTTCATAATAGTTTAGAACAAAATATATAATAATAACACAGATAATATAAATGTGGAACACAGATAAAAATAGAAAGTCTCATATATATAATAACTGATATCAGTTACAATACATGTGATACAATACATATGATACAACTACAACAGTCGACTCAGGAAGTTACATATACAAGTACAATAACGTATATAATATACATGAATACATATCTTCCTATACAATTACACTGACTACTATAAATGATGACGACTACTCCAAAATATATGAAAGAACTTCATAGCTCTAGCAGCAACCCAAAGCAGGATATCTATAACCTGAAATAACTCGGGTCTGGCCCGAGTATTAAATTCAAAAGAAAATATAACCCGGGTCAATCTAATTCAAACTCAGTTATTAATGCACAGAAGCAATAATAATTAAACAAAAATTAGACGATAGTCACAATAAATTTACCTATCCGATTCTTAAATAAGGAAATCGAATAACGGTAAATATAACACATAACGGTGTTAAACAACAAATCAGCAAATTCAACCAAATCAGAATGCAATTCAGAATATTGAATTGAATAAACAAAACAGTTCAAACCATTGAAATATCAATTAAAATATTAATTCGAGTAGGGCTGCAGTACACGCACGCGTGCACTGCCTCGCCGCTACAGCGTATGGAATATGCTAAAGATCAATAAATCAAAACAAAGTAGAATATCACAAAACCATACCGTGTGGCTGCAGTTCATGCTTGCGTGCACTGCCTTGCCACCTCAGTAATGATGTACACAACCGGGCACAAGGTCAAACCCGAAATACCGGATTCAACACAGGTGAAATTCCAAAATCAATATGAAACTCAGGTGCAATAAAAATTGAATAGTGACATGCACAAACACAAGAACATCTCAGAGAAACAAGTCGTAACTACAAAGCTAAGTCACTTACGAAATGAAGAGGTCAAGTCAGTGACTCAACACAACTGCAACAACAACAACAGTGCAGTAATGCATGGAGAACTCAAGTTTGGACCAAATGCCATCGTAAGTTATTGAGCAAACAAGTGCACAGATGTACGCAATCCAGGCAGAGCAGGATGACCACAACTCAACAACATATGTATAGCATGAAGGCATCAAGCAAATGGAACCAAACCCAAATTACAGTGTCATTAAAACATGGACAGTGGAGCACATAGGTACATGAAGTCCAACAGCAAATGAACATCAAAAATGAAAACTGCAAACTGAATCAGCTTGTACAAAGAAGAAGACCAATCAACATCCATATGAAATCATACATGCTCACATGAACAGGTGAAATGCAGTGAACATATACAACATGACAACAGGTATATAGCAAATGCAGACAACAACATTTACACCAGAAGTTAACACACAAACGAATATAATTCAACTCAAAACAAAACCATACTCTAGACAGATACATGAATGCTTACAAAAATGCAAGATTCCAGTGACATCATAGTGACAAGCAAAAGCCTCAACATTAAAATGTAGCAAGACCAGCTCTGAAACAATCTCAACGCATCAATGAACAAGTCCAGCTACGACCAAGAACAAAACTCAAGTATACATGAATATTCGTATATGCAGACACAAGTGGTGATGAAGATATGGTGATGGAAGTGCAGTGGTGGATCCAAGAATCCAAGTTTATATGCAATCAGTGCAGTAAAAAACTTGCACACTTATATAAATGTATGCAAGAAACAATAAGACAACACATAACTTGAACAATGGTCCACCATACAGACACACACACATATGAATGTATGTATGCATATATATATAGATAAATCAACCAAACAATTCGAAATCAATTTCAGTTAAATAGAAAATGCACATGAACATTGTGGCAACAGTTCAAGGCAACAGTAACAACTCGAATGCAAACTATGTCATATATTATACAATGGCAAATTGCACAAACAAGCACAAGTGTGCTACAGAGAATATGCAACATGATAGACATGAAGGCAGTAAATTGCTGACTGGAAGCAACTACAAAGACATCAACGAGTATGACATAAGGAAGTGCAACAAAGGCCACCCATGTTCAATGTAAATGCAAGCTAGTAGCTCACACTACACATCAGGTCAGAGACAAATGAATGACCAGGTACAAAGTGCACCAAAGGGAACACAATGCAAACTGAGTTGCACACAAGTGATACTAGACAAAGTGTAGAAAATCAATGCACTGCATGTACAACAGGTAGATGAAGATGCAATAAAGCCAAAGCAATTCCTAGTAGAAAACAAAACAACCGTGACCAAGTCAAACACTATCACAAACTCAGTCAAGTTCAAACATCAGGTTGTATGTGCAACAGGTAAGGGATGAAGCATTGTAAAACATTTTTAAAAGCGTGTTAACAAAAATTCAAATCAATGCTTCAGGAATGATTACAAAGATGGCCAGAGACGAAGCTCACAGGGGCCATAAAACTCAAAGCCCTAAGGATCGGTGATGCTAGAAATTCACAAAAATCAAAATACAGTTTAACCAAAGAAGTCAAAACTGTGAGCATCAATTAGTTAACCATAGAAAAGCACGAACTAGAGCAAACAGAAATCAAATGTCACAAAGATCCCAAGACAGATATCAAACAAGCCAGTGCCGAAGTCGAAACAAATCAATAATATCGAACCACAATTTAACAGCTGTAAACTCAAGTGACCAAAGTCATGTAAACGGCAACAAAATTATACGAAGAAAAGAAACAGAAGAATCATGGAGTTCCAATTAGATGTGAGTGACAAGTATCACTCACCTTGATTGAAGCGAAGACGAACTCGTTCACGTGGAGGCGTTCGACGATTTGAAGCAACCGAAATCTTCTCAAACTCGACCAAATTTGTAGCAGCGACGATCACAAATCAAGCGGCCGCAAGCACCATAAGAGACGAGCAACGATCGAACGATTGAACATCGGCGTCTTCGAATTTTTCACAAGCCCTAACTTCGAAAAGAAGAACGAAAGGAAGGGCTGCCATTATTTTCGTGATTTTGTTTGTAAGGTTGCGAAGTGAAAATGAAGATAAAGGGGGAAGAGCCGGTTATTATTATTATTTTTATTATTATTATTATTATTATTATTATTATTTTCTTTTTGATAACCATCGGCAAACAAACAAAATGAACGATGTGGGCCAAATTGAGATTGAAGCCCGCAACCTTGTTCATCAAATTTTTGAAAGGAATTCAATCAGGGTTTTATAAACTCCAAAAAGCAATTATGCTATCGCCATAAACCGTTTAACGATGATTGTAGATTGGTGAGAATTCCGGGTTGTTACTGACTCCCCTCCTTAAAGAAATTGCGTCCTCGCAATCATAAGGGATAAACAGACAAAAGGTAACAACCATAAAAGTATATCAACACAAAAGGAAGAAATTCAAAATAGGAAGTTCACCATAAAGAGCATGGAAGAGTAAGCCTGAACGTGTTTGCTCGATGAATTCTCGGGATTCCAAAGAGAAATCCCTAGAATTTGAGAATCATTGAGAATTTCCATAAGAGAAACATCTTTATTTCAAAGGTGCTCAACCTCCGAAGCAATGGTGTGAATAGAATGTTGCTCAAGAATAAAAATCAGAAATCCCTGAGGCATTTCCGTAATTGGAAGACGTGGAAAACGTCATGAATAGCAGAAAAATTGAGCCGGTACAACGGCGTAGTACAATATAAACACCGAAGAAATCTTTTAATTTCATAAAAGAAATTCACAAATTCTCTACGAAATTTAATTATCAAATAGATAATCAGAATACAGAAATCACAAAACAGCAATATCTTATTATCGATACGATAATTAGAAGACAGCAAAATCAGCAAATCTAACTATCAACAAAGATAACTAGAAAACACAAGTCATAAATATCTAACTATCAAAAACGATAATCAGGAATTACCACAATGGTAATCAAATTTAAAATCAACAAATATTCAATTATCAAAACGATAATCAAATCTTAAATCACAAATATTTAATTATCACAAACGATAATCAAAAACAACAAATATCTGATTACAGAAAACGATAATCAGAAATCACAACTCAACGAATATTTAATTATCACAATTGATAATCAAAAAATATATATCTGATTATCAAAAACGATAATCAGAAATCACAACTCAATGAATATTTAATTATCACAATTGATAATCAAATCTTAAATCGCAAATATTTAATTATCACAAACGATAATTAAATCACAAATATCTAATTATCACAAACGATAATTAGAAACAACAAATATTCGATTATCAAAAATGATAGTCAAATCTCAAATATCTAATTATCAAAAACGATAATTAGAAATAACAAATATCTAATTATCAAAAACGATAACCAGAAATCACTAATATTTCAATTAACGAGTCTAGGATTAACCGAAATAGCAAACGCCATGTCCCATAACCACGAGTTTTACTAAATCGTTTAATTCACTTCATGGTTTCCTTGAAAGTGCAAAATTGTGTATATTAAATAAATAACATTTCACATTCTCAAACGGACAAGTCCGGAATTAAGCGAATCAGTAAAAGAAAGGGGTCATAGTCCTCGATTTTTCTGAAACGTTTAAATCGCTTCCTCATTCTTTTGAAAGCATAAACTGTAAAAAAATTGAAAACAATTTTAATTTATATTTTGAAACAATTTTTAAAAATAACAAATTTTTAAAAACACGTGATTAAAACAGCAATATCAGTAGCAACTTCGACAAGGAAATTGCATTTCTCAAAATACCGTAAAAATGGACAACAAAATCAGCGTTGCGGGATAACCGCTTGAAAATTCATTTTAAAATTGACGGCTACTGAAGTTAATACGTCAAAACCACATCAAAATAATTGGCATCAAAATATAAGACCAATGAATTTTCATTCATCAAAAATGTCACAAGAATCTTTTCAAAGATAGGAAGGGATATCATACCCTCAACTTGTATCCATAATAAGTCATTGACACACAAATTTACCAATGCACAAAAAGTGACAAAACTTATCAATAGAAATCGCAAAAATTGGTGAAGCACAAATCCTAGAAATCATCACAAGAAATCCAGAAAACACAAGTTCTAGAAATCTACACAAGAAATCCAGGAAACACAAATTCTAGAAATCTACACAAGAAATCCAGGAAAAAGGGAAAGAGGCCTATCACATGACGGTCCGAAGACCATGGGGAGCTACCCCATATGGATGAGTCAGAATCACCCAGATGAGGTCTAGGCTAACCAAAAAGCAAAAAGGTATGTGTGAATGGAATCACACAAATGGTGTGTAGCCTAACCTCGCAAACAAAAAGGTATGTGTGAGTGGAATCACACAAATGGTGTCTAGGCGAACCAAAAAGCAAAAAGGTATGTGTGAATGGAATCACACAAATGGTGTCTAGCCTAACCAGAAAGCAAAAAGATTTCTGTGAATGGAACCACACAAACGCTGTCTAGGCTAACCAAAAAGAAAAAAGGTATGTGTGAATGGAATCACACAAGTGGTGTCTAGCCTGACCAGAAATGGGAGTATAAAAACTCAAATGGGAGTATGAAAATTCACCTACACGTGAGCATGAAAACTCACCAACACGTATAACGCAAAGCGAGAACGGGAGCATGAAAACTCACAAACACGTGAGCATGAAAACTCACCAACACGTGTAACGCAAAGCGAGAACGGGAGCATGAAAACTCACCTACACGTGAGCATAAAAACTCACCAACACGTGTAACGCATATGTGATGGTGAAACATCACGAAAGCGGGGTCTAGTCTCCCTCGCAGACAAAGAGACATCGTACAATTGCTAGTCTAAATCATAAAATGATCGTCTTGATCAACGAGAAGTCTCAATTACACTAAGTTAGTAAATATAAAAGTTTAGCTTCATGCCCCATAATCACTTGCTTAACTTAAATATTTATGAACAAACTGTAAATCTTCACTAGAAAATTGTCACAAGAGATTCAATCGAACAAGTCCAAGAATTAACCGACGAAGTAAACACAAGCGTTTCATACCACTCGTTTTACTAAGTCGTTTAATTAGATTTCTCATACGAGTGAGGTAAAGGTTTGTATATACTAATAGATTGGAAAATGGTTTAGGAAAAGAGCTTTGTAATAAAATAGTTTTGAACTCGTTTGGAGAAAAGGGTTTTAATATTTACTACTAGTATTGAAAACCTTTATATTTTTAAAGTGACAAATCACAAAAATTATTGTAGGAATAATCAATCACAAGAATTCACATACAAAGATGTGAATAGAATCCAAAGAAATCGATACCGTATCCATCAAAAGGTATGTTCACGAAAATCCCGAACAAAATGTTATCAAAGTTGCTAATAAAGGATAGCAACAAAATCGGGGAATTAACAAGGATCGATTAAATTTGGAAACCAAATCAATTCACTAAAATTCACATTCGAAGACGTGAATAAAATCCAAAGAATTCGATTCTAAATCCATCAAAGTAGAAATACCCAAAACTTCCAGAAATATAAGTTATCAAAGTCGACAAAGATGACAACAACTAATCGGAAAAGTAGAATCGATTAACAATTGGAATAACGAAGCAAAACGAGCATAAATGCATAAATGACTTCAACAAAAATAAACATCAAGTCAATGCTGAAGTCAACAAGTAATGGCCACAACCGCATATAAAGAAATAACAACAAGGCACAAAGGCCAATGCTCAAGAATTCACAGTGCAAACAAATGCAATAAGTAAGTGACAGTAGTGAAAAGCTTCCACCAAGTGAATGTGAAATATGAACACTGCAAATTCGAAAAGGTAGCGGACTACCACAAAATGCAAGGAGATCAAAATAGCTTTAATTGGCCAAATTCAAACAAAATCAACGTCGGCTAAATCAATTCAAAGCCGAAAACACAAGAACAAAATCCTCATCATCAAAAATCCAACTTGAGTTCGTAAAGCAAACGGATGCAGAAGCCAAAATACTTTCACGCAATCAAAATCAAATGCACATGAATAAGCGTTAGGAATTCATAACTAACAATCAAAGATAATCATATACAAAGATGAGAAATAAAACATCGACAAATAGTTGTATCACATGTTCCATCTAAGTTATGTTTTATATTATGCCATAAACTCCAGGCTCTGATACCAAGCTGTGACGCCCCACCTTTATACCCACGCTAGCCAAGAACACGAAAGTGTAGGGCTGTCAACTAGCACGGAGAATAAGGCTGTTGAGGAGCGACCATACGTAGTTAGGCCTTACACTAGTACTGGTTATCTCGATAGGAGTGGTATATATATTCTTTCATTTTTCATCTATTATTTATTTAATCCATCGACATACCTCAATTCCAGTATAAAACGAACTACGATGGTTCATAATAGTTTAGAACAAAATATATAATAATAACACAGATAATATAAATGTGGAACACAGATAAAAATAGAAAGTCTCATATATATAATAACTGATATCAGCTACAATACATGTGATACAATACATATGATACAACTACAACAGTCGACTCAGGAAGTTACATATACAAGTACAATAACGTATATAATATACATGAATACATATCTTCCTATACAATTACACTGACTACTATAAATGATGACGACTACTCCAAAATATATGAAAGAACTTCATAGCTCTAGCAGCAACCCAAAGCAGGATATCTATAACCTGAAATAACTCGGGTCTGGCCCGAGTATTAAATTCAAAAGAAAATATAACCCGGGTCAGTCTAATTCAAACTCAGTTATTAATGCATAGAAGCAATAATAATTAAAGAAAAATTAGACAATAGTCACAATAAATTTACCTATCCGATTCTTAAATAAGGAAATCGAATAACGGTAAATATAACACATAACAGTGTTAAACAACAAATCAGCAAATTCAACCAAATCAGAATGCAATTCAGAATATTGAATTGAATAAACAAAACAGTTCAAACCATTGAAATATCAATTAAAATATTAATTCGAGTAGGGCTGCAGTACACGCACGTGTGCACTGCCTCGCCGCTACAGCATATGGAATATGCTAAAGATCAATAAATCAAAACAAAGTAGAATATCACAAAACCATACCGTGTGGCTGCAGTTCACGCTTGCGTGCACTGCCTTGCCACCTCAGTAATGATGTACACAACCGGGCACAAGGTCAAACCCGAAATACCGGATTCAACTCAGGTGAAATTCCAAAATCAATATGAAACTCAGGTGCAATAAAAATTGAATAGTGACATGCACAAACACAAGAACATGTCAGAGAAACAAGTCGTAACTACAAAGCTAAGTCACTTATGAAATGCAGAGGTCAAGTCAGCGACTCAACACAACTGCAACAACAACAACAGTGCAGTAATGCACGGAGAACTCAAGTTTAGACCAATGCCATCGTATGTTATTGAGCAAACAAGTGAGCAGATGTACGCAATCTAGGCAGAGCAGGATGGCCACAACTCAACAACATATATATAACATGAAGGCATCAAGCAAATGGAACCAAACCCAAATTACAGTGTCATTAAAACATGGACAGTGGAGCACATAGGTACATGAAGTCCAACAGCAAACGAACTTCAAAAATGAAAACTGCAAACTGAATCAGCATGTACAAAGAAGAAGACCAATCAACATCCACATGAAATCAAACATGCTCACATGAACAGGTGAAATGCAGTGAACATATACAACATGACAACAGGTTTATAGCAAATGCAGACAACCACATTTACACCAGAAGTTAACACACAAACGAATATAATTCAACTCAAAACAAAACCATACTCTAGACAGATACATGAATGCTTACACAAATGCAAGATTCCAATGACATCATAGTGACAAGCAAAAGCCTCAACACCAAAATGTAGCAAGACCAGCTCTGAAACAATTCAACGCATCAATGAACAAGTCCAGCTATGACCAAGAACAAAACTAAAGTGTACATGAATATTCGTATATGCAGACACAAGTGGTGATGAAGATATGGTGATGGAAGTGCAGTGGTGGATCCAAGAATCCAAGTTTATACGCAATTAAACAGTGCCGTAAAAAACTTGCACACTTATATAAATGTATGCAACAAACAATAAGACAACACATAACTCGAACAATGGCCAACCATACAGACATATACACATATGAATGTATGTATGCATATATATATACAGATAAATCAACCAAACAATTCGAAATCAATTTCACTTAAATAGAAAATGCACATGAACGTTGTGGCAACAGTTCAAGGCAACGGTAACAACTCGAATGCAAACTATGTCATATATGATACAATGGCAAATTGCACAAACAAGCACAAGTGTGCTACAGAGAATATGCAACATGATAGACATGAAGGCAGTAAATTGCTGACTGGAAGCAACTACAAAGACATCAACGAGTATGACATAAGGCAGTGCAACAAAGGCCACCCATGTTCAATGTAAATGCAAGCTAGTAGCTCACACTACACATCAGGTCAGAGACAAATGAATGACCAGGTACAAAGTGCACCAAAGGGAACACAATGCAAACTGAGTTGCACACAAGTGATACTAGACAAAGTGCAGAAAATCAATGCACTGCATGTACAACAGGTAGATGAAGATGCAATAAAGCCAAAGCAATTCCTAGCAGAGAACAAAACAACCGTGACCAAATCAAACACTATCACAAACCCAATCAAGTTCAAACATCAGGTTGTATGTGCAACAGGTAAGGGACGAAGCACTGTCAAACATTTTTAAAAGCCGTGGTTAACAAAAATTCAAATCAATGCTTCAGGAATGATTACAAAGATGGCCAGAGACGAAGCTCAAAGGGGCCATAAAAATCAAAGCCCTAAGGATCGTGATGCTAGAAATTCACAAAAATCATAATACAGTTTAACCAAAGAAGTCAAAACTATGAGCATCAATTAGTTAACCATAGAAAAGCACGAACTAGAGCAAACAGAAATCAAATGTCACAAAGATCACAAGACAGATATCAAACAAGTCAGTGTCGAAGTCGAAACAAATCAACAATATCGAACCACAATTTGACAGCTGTAAACTCAAGTGACCAAAGTCATGTAAACGGCAACAAAATTATACGAAGAAAAGAAACAGAAGAATCATGGAGTTCCAATTAGATGTGAGTGACAAGTACCACTCACCTTGATTGAAGCGAAGACGAACTCATTCACGTGGAGGCGTTCGACGATTTGAAGCAGCCGAAATCTTCTCAAAATCGACCAAATTTGTAGCAGCGACGATCAGAAATCAAACGGCCACAAGCACCATAAGAGATGAGCAACGATCGAACGTCGGCGTCTTCGGATTTTTCACAAGCCCTAACTTCGAAAAGAAGAACGAAAGGAACGGCCGCCATTATTTTCGTGATTTTGTTTGTAGGGTTGCGAAGTGAAAATGAAGATAAAGGGGGGAAGGGCTGGTTATTATTATTATTATTATTATTATTATTATTATTATTATTTCTTTTTGATAACCATCGGCAAACAAACAAAATGAACGATGTGGGCCAAATTGAGATTGAAGCCTGCAACCATGTTCATCAAATTTTTGAAAGGAATTCAACCAGGGTTTTAAAAACTCCAAAAAGCAATTATGCTACCGCCATAAACCGTTTAACGATGATTGTAGATTGGTGAGAATTCCGGGTTGTTACACAATATGTATACTATGGTGTGTCGATATGTGGACGAAAATATCAAAACTTATAAAAGAGATAAATTTCTATACCTAACTAAACGCATAAATACATATTCCTAAATGCAAAAATAAAGATGAAATAATAATGAAGAATGCCCCTTTTTGCACTCCTCCATCTTTCTAACTTTGTTATTCTTCCATTGTCGTGAACCACACATCTATATCTTCTAGAATTTGACGACGAGATCTGTTCTATTGCGATGGGCTCGTCTTTTTGATCAGTGTAGTATATTCATTTGCTGAATTTGAAGACCATATGAGAAAGATACGGATGATTTAGTAGATTGACCAACTTGGCGCCAAAAATTTGAATTTGAACTTTGAATGAATGGACACTTCAACCACTATAAATAGTCCCAAATGTCACCACATTTCATAAAATTTTCTCTTCTTCTTTTCTCGGTTTTCTATTTACTATCAAACTTGTAGAAGGCATATCTCCTTCGTTTCTTAACGGAATAGGATGAGACCAGTGGAAAATAGAATAATAAGGCAAGGGCTACGATCTAGAAATAGTTTGGTGATGAATTCGGATGCTAATGTGGTGCAACAGGCCGAACAGTAAGAGAAATGCAGGAAATTCCGTACACAGTTTTCAGTTTTGGATAGCCAACTTCAAACTGTCATATCTCACTCAAATTTGATCGAAATTTGACGATCCACCCATCAAAACGACCGCGAGAACAAGAGATACAATTGGGAAATGGAGTTGGGACAAAATACTCAAATATCTGGTGCAATTTGAAGAATACTATTGACAATTTTTCTTTCTTTTTCTCTTTGTTTACCAAAACGTCAATTGATTATAACTTGTTCTTTTCTTGACATATTCGCATGAAACCAGTGGCATTATGAAGCAGATGGAGAGAAGCATGGTATAAAATCAAGTAGATGAGAATCAAAAGTTTATACTGATCTGGTACCCATTTCATTGTCGATTGCCATTATATATTCATTTGTTCTTCATGATCGATGAATGATTATCCGTTATCTTTTAATCAATAGTCATTAGACAGAACTCTTCTCCTGCAAAACAATATAACTTTTTAAAGAATCAAGTGACTTTCCAAAATAACTAAATGTAGTTTTAAACGACAATATCATGATGATTTTGTTACATATTCATATGAAAATAGTGTAAATAATTTTATAAAAAAATTGTCATTTCAAAAAATTTCAAAATTCATATTATGAAATTTTTGAAAACCAATGCTCTGATACCAAATGTGAGAATGCAGATTGCGGATCTTAAGGCTGGAATAACACTAGAGGGGGATGAATAGTGTTTTATGGATTTTCTAAATATTTTTGAGACTTATGTAATTTAATCACCAACAAATGCAATTCACAGACATAGATCACAAAATCAGACACAGATGCAAATACTAAATAAAAGCAGTAAAGGAAAGAACACACCAGGATTTTATACTGGTTCGGAGTTACCCTACATCCAGTCCCATACAATCGTACGGATTTCCTATCAAAATAATCTCCTAGATTACACCCTCAGTTTCAAGGCGAGGTACACCCTCCTGTATTCGAGCCCAAGGCAAACGCTCTTGATTTAACCAGGCTACAAGTTCTCCTAATTAATTTCCTAGGCTACAATCACACCTAATTGATTTCAAGGCTCCATCGCACCTTTTTACTCAACAGTTAGATTTACAAAAGATTCTATAATTCTAATTAGCACTGAGAACTTATGAAGATAGTGGTAGAGAATCAGACAAGAGATAATCAAATTTGATTCACTTGGCATTTTGGCAGAGTATATTTTAGGATTCTTTAGAATAAATGTGGAAGATGAAGAGGAGAGAAAACAAGTAAAATTATGATTAAAATTCGTTCAAAACAACAGGTATACATAATAGAGCAACAGCCATATCTCTTCGCGAAATCTTACGACGAATAGACACTTCTTTTGAAAACTTGAAAGTTGAAAATAACTGACACCATGTCAACATGGGGGTTGAGGGATGTTGACATGCTCAAGGCAAAATTGATGTTTTGATTTTCTTATTAAAATTGATTTCCATAATCTGTCATAACAATTTCTAAACTTTGTAAATATATTTGAATATAGTTTAAACATATAAAAGAGCTTAGAAAGTAATTTTAAATATATATAATCTTAATCTTTAAATTGATTTAAAATTTGAGTAAATAAATATTTTAAAGCTAAATATTTAAATCAAAGATGGTTTAAAAACAAGGACAATTTTGAAATCAAAATATTAAAAATGATAAAAGTAGTTTTGAGGCTAAAATATTTAAAACCAAGTGAGATGTCACTTTTTAAAACAAGAGATATGTTTTTGAAAAGCATTTTTATATAATTAGTGGATATCAAAATAGGACCACTATATGTTCCACTAGATATTGTCGTGGGTTCCATCCCACTAGGGTTCCATCCCTTTAACAGGTTCGAAGTGGATTCCATTCCAAGAATAAATTTCGAATAAAGGTGTAAGTGCTCTCAAGAAGTTTTAACATAACTATAGACTCAGTGCTTATCTTGTACTATTGAAATCTTGAACTCTTGATATCTTGATTCTCATGAGTCTTCAATCTTGATATCTTCAATCTTGAATCTTTATACTGTACAGTATTCATTCTTGGTACCTGCATGTTTATATCCTGTATATATATATATATATATATATATATACTATAATGTTAGTATTCATAATTTATAACAAGTCCTAAGGTTGTTGTCATCAAAACCATCATCTCAAGGACTAACATATAGTGTAGGATATTAGACCGCTGTTGATTATGAAGTATGTACTTCTTCAAGAGTAGATTCAGGATGCTAATATAGAGTTTCAAGAGTTGGAGAATGAAGATTCATGAGTGTTGAAGAGTTCACGATGTTCCATATAAGTTATAAAGTAGTAGAATTTATGTTAAAACCTTGATAGCACTTTCTTGATCTCTCTCCTTCCCTAATTTTGTTTTAAATTATTTTTCAAATATCCTGGTTGTAACAACCCCGATTTTTGAGTCATATTTAACTGGTAATTAAATTGAATTTTAGCATTAAATTATAAATTAATCTGATTTTTTCCAAATTTAATAAGATATTTGTTTATATATTAATTTTAAATCGAAGTGTGAGTTTGAAATTCAAGAATAAATAAATTAGACTTAAGACTATATTTTAAATTTAATAAGAAATTATTTTCTAATTTTAATATATATAATACGTATTTGGAAGTTATGATTTAAATTCAATATAATTTAAATTTCTTAGAAAGCCATTTAAAGAATAAATTCAATATACATATATGTGTACATGTTTGTTCATTTGTATAAATAAATATTTATTTAAAGATATAATAGTTTGGAAATGAATAAAAGAATTTAATATTTTCTTTTAAAATTATATATACATAAGGAAATAATTTTTTTTAAGAATAACATAAGAGTTTAAAATAAAATTTATAAATTAAAAATGAGACAAGGGTTTCAACATAAAAATACACATTTGGACAATTGTAAAACATTAATGCAAACCATTAACAAGTGTAAGTTTATTTTAACATATAATTACAAGTGGCAAAGAAATAAACTTTTATTTTAAATTGAATTTATAAAAAAGCACATGCATGAGAAGGAAAAATAATAGCCAGGCTAATGTATTCTAAAAAATCTTCTCATCTCTTTCTTTCATTTTCAAAACTAAGAATTGAAACAAATAAAAAAAAATAACAAATCTGGAATTCAAACATTCTTTTGAATTCAAAAGTTAAGGCCTGGAGATCATCTCAAACCAGATCAAATTAGCAAGTTAGAAATCAAACTATAAGCAATCAAAGCCCAGTTTAAAAGAAAAATCAAAACCTAAAGCTATCAAGCAAAGTCTTCAACCTGGAAAATAAAACGAAGTTCGAAGCAACTATGCCAGGGATAATGCAAAGCAAAGAAATCAAACTGAAAGCATTTCAGATTAAGTGAGCAAATCAAAGTTCAGTTCAAAAATGCCGGCATTCAAACTCAAATTTGCATTTGCAAATCTCTGTCCTTCTTTGTCTTCACATGGCAAGTGAGCAAACATCATTTGAAAACCCCTTAATATGTTTATATTTCAGTGTTATGTGATGATCTTTGAAGCTGTGAAATGAAATATGCTTGTATGTATATGCCTGCATGTTGTAGAAATGTATGTGTATGCCGGCATAAAGGAAATCATGTTTCTGTTCTTGTTACAGGGTTTTAGAAACTCATTTAAAAATCCAAATCCGATCCTCCAATCTCCTTTAGGCTTTGATATTTAAATGAGAAATGATTGTGAGGTTGTAACATTTTATTTAAAAATAATTTTTAGTATTTAAGTTGAATATTTATTTCGAAAAATATATATACAGTGTTAATTTAAAATAAGCCCAAAAATCAAATATATTAATTTTAAAATCTGATGACATAGTCGCCTTTGAATTGCAAAATGGTGATTTTAAGTTGAAGTCTCATGATTTTTAAGTTAATAAATCTCGAGTATGAGTTAGTTGAACAGGAAACCTATTTTGACCAAATTTTGATGATCGAAATGGAGGTGAGCCTCGGGACCTTGGCCATAGCTAGCTTAGATGTTAGTGATCATTAGAAAAATAGCGGTAGATTTTATTAGTGATCAGGGTGGCTGATTGACGTTGAGTTAGGGTTAAAAGTCTAGTTTGGGTGGCTGTTGAATCTTGGGCTGGATCATCATCATAATCACATCGAGCTGGATGGGACCGAAGGGATTAGAAGCGCGGATGTAGGATGCTGTTTTGGATATGACGGCGTGTTCTCCAATGGCCATGGTTGGCGAGGTGAGCAAGTTTTAGTTGATCAAGTTGGGTTTCAGCTATGCCGAGTAACTCGATTTTGATTGCCGGCAAAACGTTGGGTTTTGGGTGTTCGCGATGCTTGGGGATGTCGTCGATGATGTGTTGGTGATCGGAATGACAATAAGGGCTACGTCGATCTTCAGTGCACGTGCACGCACGTTTACTTGTATCTGGTCTGGATTTTGATCTGTTGGAGAAGAAGAATTGAACTCGGAACTGTACTCGAGGATTTTGAAGTTGGGCTCGAGAAAATTTGATTTTGGCCCGGGTTGTTGCAAAATATTGTAACAGTTCAAAAGTTAGACCATTAAAGTTAAAAAAATAAAACAAAGATAGGTTTTGAGATAAAGAAAATAGGAAGTCACGAAGCTAATCTCAGAAAAAATGGTATTTGGCTCGGGTAAGAACTCGGGTCATCTCGGGTTTGAAGATTTTTACAGTTCAAAATTTAAAATAAAACAATTTTTATTCAAATCTTAATTAAATCAAGTTGAAAACTTTTTCCGAAGAATAATAAATGCTTCGATTTAGTTTTTGGATTATGATTTAAGCAAATTATTTTAAAAATTGAGTTTAAGTTTAATTAAGAAATTAATTAATTTAGAAAGAAAAAAAATGATGTTTTAAATTGTTATTTGACACTAAAGTCTCAAGTTAATTTATGAACTAAAAATAACTCTGTTTTAGAGATTAAATGTTTAAGGATTAAATATTTTAAAGTTAATTGATAATCACTTTGTGTAATTAAATTAAATCTAATTACTTTGTGAAATTGATTTAAAATATAATCACTTTGCGTACTCAATTAAGATTAAATAAATTTGAGATTAAACTAAAGAAAGTTGATTAATTCCTTGATTGATGTTTAAAAATAATAATTAATTACTAAGGATAATTACTTAATAAAGTAATTAAGGATAATTAATTAATGATTTATGATTGATTAAACAAGCGATTAAAGTATAATTACTCAATGAAATTAATTAGTAATTATAAAATATAAGCGATTAGGATAATCATTTATTGTAATTGATTAAAGATAATTAATTAAATGGTAATTAATTAAGAGATAATTAATTAACTTAATTGATTGAGATAATATAATCAATTAAAGGCTTATTAATTAATGAAAGAGATTAAAGGATGATTTATTAATTAAGGATTAATTAAATATTGTAATCAATTAATGGTAATCAATTAAAGAATAATTAAATAATTGAGGATTAATCATTTAATGATTAAAGATTTACTCATTTATTAATAAAAGTTTATTAATTAATGATTTAAAGTCAATTAATTTATAATTAATTAATTAATCTGGATTAGCAATTAATCTGGTTTCAATTAATCAGATGATCAATTAATCTTCCTTATGGATGACTGTATTCTATTGAATGCTGTGAATAGTTGATATTTCTATTGTGTGATGCTTTGTTATATAAATTGTTTTTGTGATGAATGTAATTTATTTTTCTATGATAATTTATTTATCTGCGGATATGTGAATGGAAGATAAGCGTTATAGAGATATACCACTTATCTATAATTACTATACTTGAATCTGTGATGATTGATGATGTCGCACTATTGTGCAAAACCCTTGGACTACACCATACACACACATTTATATAGATCGCACGAAGAAATTGGTTAAGTCACAGATATTTGAATTTAATGAAATGGTTTTAAAGTTGAACATTGAATCCAAAATAGTTTTGGAAATAGAATTGAGTTAAATGTAAAAAGCTTTTGAAAAGGAGTTTTAAGTTATTTCAAAATAACTGGATAAAGTTTTTAGATTTAAATAATTTGATTAGAATTTGAATTCAAGTTTTGAAATTGAATCCTATGTTTGGAAATTATGGTTTAAAAAGGATACACAATTTAGAAATGTGTTTTTAAACCTTCTTAAAAGCATTGTTTTGGAAATTTGAATTTAACCAAAATTTTATACTTGAAGAGCTTTAACTCGTGCAAATGTAATTGGATTTTTTCGGAACGAAAACTATTTGTTTTCATATCAAATAACTTTCATATAAGAAAGGATTTCCAATTTTTGTGGAAATATTTCAAGTTGAAATGGAATAGAAATAGTTTGGAAAGCTATAAATTAATCTTTGTGAAAAATGGTTGAACCTTGTTTTGAAATTTATGAGAATCATAAAGTTGTATCTTTTGTATAAATGATTTGAAATGAAATTGGTTCGAAACCTATAAAGTAATCTTTGTGAAATATTCATGAAACTTTGTTTTCAAACAAAAGAGGATCTCAAAGATAGATCTTTTGTTTGAATATTGTAAATGAATCTTTGTGAAAGGTTGTTGAACTTTGGAAAGTGAATCTTTTGTTTAAAAGATTAAAATGGTAATTTGTTTAACCATTTGAAAGAAAAGTTTTGGGTAACAAATATGACTTAACTGAAATCCCATTATCCATATGTCTTAAAATATTGCGCTCACAATTCAGTTTAACCGTGAGAGGACTTTGCGTCATATAACTCTTTCTGAATAGTGATACGACGAAATGGATTACATTTGAAGACCGATGGTGAAGACCGGGTGTCTTCAAGAACGATAGGATAACCTGTCGAATGACTATGCACTGAGTTGCTCCGGTATACAGATCTCCATATTTTACAAAACAATGAGTTATCAAAACAATGTTTTAAAGTAATTTTTGATTCTAAAAAGAGTATCTCGACATACTTTATGTATGTATGTCGACAGAATGGTTGTTTTTCCCAAATCTAAATCTCAAAAGAAGTGTCTTTTTGTCGTTTCCCATTACGAATGGATATGACCATTGTTCCTCCATAAATACCAGGCTTCAAAACTAATTTTTATATATAATTTTTCTATTCATCTCTCCTCCTTCCACTATCTCATTTTCTAAATCAAAGTATTCCCTAACTCTGTCGAAATTCAACCAGATTCAAATTAAATCATTACTAATTTGATTCTCATTCATCTACTCTCTGATTTCTCTCATCTATCTCACTCAAATAAAGATCAAAGTGCTATTCAAGAGTAAGGAGCAATTGTAATCAATATCGAAGATCCGAGTCTGTAAAACTTTATCAAATCATACTGTTATACTTATGAGTGTGATCGTAGCCCGTAAAATCAATTGAGTATGCTTAGTAGCCCATATATTTAGTGGGTGTACTTGCAGCTTGAAAATCAAGTGAATCTTCCAAGAGGTCCAGATTCTGGAAGATCAAGGAATTGTACGAGACTGGATGTAGGGTTACTCCGAACTAGTATAAAATCATGGTCTGTTCTTTCCTTTTTACTTTTACTACATTTACTTTTATCTACACTTTAATTCTGTGATTGTAGATTACATCATTCCAAGTGGAATCTTAAAGAATTTGAAAATATTCATATACTCCATTAAACACAATTGAGCGTCCCCCCCCCTCTATTGTCAATATAGCCTTAAAATCCTTATTTCGCTAATTCATAAATACCAATTGGTACCAATCTTCTATTGACCAACATTACCTCTATGTTAACCATAAACCAATTTGTAGCAACATTAGAAACTACCCAGTATTTATGGGTGCCTAATCAGTATACTTAATCAATGACAATTACTCCAAATTAGCCCAACTCTCTTATTTTGGAGAGAAATATGAAAATGAGATCCACTTTTGGGAAACATACATCAATCCTCCCTTATTTTGGAACCCATTTCACCAATCTATTTGAGGGAGAAATATGAAAATGACCCCAAATAAGTAATGTAATAGCAAATTAATTCACTTTGATCAGAATTACATATTGGAAAAGAGATTCAGCAAAGGAATAAAATAATAGACACATGTGCCTATTAAATTTCAATTTCATTGTGCATGTAAATATTGTTGTTTTATTAAGATTAAATAACAAACATATTTTAGCCTGCATAAAAAACAAATGTATGAAGTATGAAGTCATGGTTGCTTGACATTATAACGCAATCCTTCATAAATCCAATGCTTTAAAATTTAAATACTACATAGGTAACCAAACAAAAACATTACTTAGATCTGATGCTTTATGAATCAATCCAAATAGTAGAAAATAATCTAGAATAATATATGCAATCAGTGCTTTAAAGTAAGACAAAATATTTATGAATTAGTTCAAGCAATCAGATAAAGGAAAAATGGAGAAATAAGATACTTTATATTTTCCCTAATCCTTATATAATTTCATTTTAATTATTTAATGAATCGTACTATCAAAAGGCCCGGTATAATTGAATTTCGCGGCCTCTTCTCTAGAACTACTTCTTTAATAGAAGGAAAAATATATTTCGCTTAAAGAAAACTCAAGCAAAACTCAAGAAAAAAAGACAAGCACCATTGTCACAATGATTAAGTGATATGGCATTGGTGCGAGAGGTCATAAGTTTGAAACTTGCATAGCGTGATTCAAACATATATTGACATGTGGTTTCTGTTGTGTTGTCCCAGTGACAAGTTGTATCTAAGTACCATTTCAAAAAAAAAACAAAAAAAAAACTCAAGCAAAAAGAGAAGGGGTATTGAATCTAATAAAAATATTATTTTTGCCATATAAGTCGAGACAGGTTTCCACTGATTTAATTCATAATTATATTATGTATCCAAAACAGACAAATAATATTCAGAATGATTAGTTACCTTTAAGTAATCTAATAAAGCTCAAGAGAACTGTGTTATAGCAAATTTATAAGCTTTGGTTTCCTAATAATAACAACCTTTTTCACTATTGAAGAGACAAAACAAATGTCGCCATTTGTGCCCAAACTTATCCTTTGGAGAAATCAAACAATCAATTTCAATAAACATCTTATTGAAAATTGACAAATGGCAATGTATCTAATATTGTCCAAACAAAGAAGCATCAAAAAGAAATTTACAGATGTTAAAAATAACTATCCAAATTGGGTCTTGTGGAGGAACTCTTGATTCTCCAAAATAATCATCTCAAGGAATCGATGAACTATATGCAAAATTAAAATTTACAAAAGGCAATGACTAATTTTTTTATTCTAGTTAAGATTTACTGTAAGCATTTCCAAGTTGTTTAAAGAATTGAAATTTAATTTATAATGAAACTCGGATAACACACAAACACTATGGGTATTTGAAATATTTCATAAGTTGTATGGCGTACAAAAGAACTCCTCATTTTGAGTTAGATTTAAGCACGAATGACCAATGATAGGGTATAAACCAAATGAAATCGAAGATAAATAATCGATAATAAAAAATAGAAAACAAAATTGGGAAAAGAGAAAGGTCACCCAAATTACCGACATTGGACTAAGGTTTTAATCTTTAAATGAACCAATTTCACGCCGTCCTTAGTTCATCGATTAGTTGAGGTGTACTCGTCAGCAAAACTGATTTGACACCATCGTGTAAGAGAAGAATCTAACATGTAGCAGATTTTAACCCTTTCGACCTTAGTAGATAAAGAGTAGGGTTTTTGATGGGTTGTTTTGGAATGGATACGTGGGATTTGATTTCAACTTTAAGCAGAAAAAGGAGTGATAGTGATGGGGAATTGGAGGGAATAGGGTTCAACGAACTATAGAGAAACATGGGAGTACATGCAGACGGGAGGAGAAAGAAAATGTTGGATCTAGGGTCAGGATTAGGGTGGGGAGAGTAGAGAAGGAGATGCGTAGAAGAATAAAAAGATAGGAACAGTATGAATATAAGAAAATAAAATTACGACCATTCATTTCAAAAAATTGTCAGGGGCTTGTGAGCTCTTGAATTTTAGCTCAATAATAATATAATAGGACAGTTTTCCACTGATTTAATTGATAATTATATTAAGTATCCAAAATAGACAAATAATATTTATAATGATTAGTTATCTTTAAGTAACCCTTTGAAGCTCGAGAGAAATGTGTTATAGCAAATTTATAAGCTTTGGTTTCCTAATAATAACAACCTTTTTCACTATTGAAGAGACAAAACAAACATTGCCATTTGCGCCCAAACTTGTCCTTTGGAGAAACCAAACAATCAATTTCAATAAACATCCTATTGAGAATTAACAAATCGCAATGTATCTAATATTGTCTAAATAAAAAAGCATCAAATAGAAATTTATAGGTGTTAAAAATAGCTATCCAAATTGGGTCTTATGGACAAACTCTTGATTCTCCAAAATAATCATCTCAAGGAATTAATAAACTATATGGAAAATTAAAATTTACAAAAGGTAATGACTAATAATTTTATTCCAGTTAAAATTTACTGTAAGCATTTCCAAGTTGTCTCAAGAATTGAAATTTAATTGATAATATAACTCTGATGACACACAAACACTATGGGCATTTGATATATTTCATAAGTTGTATGGCCTATAAAAATACTACTCATTTGGAGTCAGATTTAAGCGTGAATGACCAATGATAGGATATAAACCAAACGAAATCGAAGATAAATAATCGACAACAAAAAATAGAAAACAAAATTGGGAAAAGAGAAAGGTCACCCAAATTATCGACATTGGACTAAGGTTTTAATCTTTAGGTGAATCAATTTCACGCCTTCCTTAGTTCATCAATTAGTTGAGGTGTACTCGTCAGCAAAACTGATTTGACACCATCGTCCAAGAGAAGAATCTAATGTATAGCAGATTTTAACCCTTTCGACCTTAGTAGATGAAGAGTAGGGTTATTGATGAGTTGTTTTGGAATGGATATGTGGCATTTAATTTCAACTTTATGTAGTAGAAGGAGTGTTGGAGATGGGGTAATGAAGGGATCATGATTCGACGAACTATAGAGAAACACGGGAGTACATGCGGACGGGAGTAGAAAGAAAATGTTGGATCTAGGGTCAGGATTAGGGTAGGGAGAGTAGATAAGGAGATGTTGGAACATAAAAAGATAGGAAAGGTATGAATATAAGAAAAAAAATGCAACCGTTCATTTAAAAAAATTATCAAGGGCTTGTGAGCTCTTGAATTTTAGCTCAATAATAATATAATAGTATAGACTAGTGTGTAAGCTGTGTAGCGCATGCGGTAATATTGTAAAATATAGCATTCATACTTTTAATGTTAGACTGATAACTTCCTTATGCAATGTGTGATAAATTCACTGAAAAAAGATTAACTATATATTAAAATTGTCATTATCATTTCTATTTAATTTGTGTTATGTAGCTTTTATATATATACATATATATTTGAATAATAGAATAATTTTATCATTTTTGATATTTTGTTGTTGAGAGCTTAATAATTTTTGTTAATATGAATATGCTACAATATGTTGAAACAGACGTAACTTAATAATATATTACATGAATAAACAAATGTTATTTAATGGAATTTCTTTAAATATGTTAAGTTTAAAATTACTTAATTAGTTTG
Organism: Allium cepa; assembly: GCA_030765085.1. Lineage (NCBI taxonomy): Eukaryota > Viridiplantae > Streptophyta > Magnoliopsida > Asparagales > Amaryllidaceae > Allium > Allium cepa. The sequence goes on from CM060929.1 coordinate 36,680,698, forward strand.
AAAGTTGGACCTAAAGGTAAATAGCAGGAAAAAATGAAGAAGGGTTTTGTAAAAAAATGTACAAATTCTAATGCATAGTTATTTGAGGTTAAAAACAGAAATTTAATAATGTAGTATATGATAAATTCTTGATATAAATGAATTATGACTGATTTACGAATTAACTTTGTTGTTATTGTTTATGTACATAATTTTTCTCATATGATTTGTATATATTTATAGTTGAATGGAAAACGGTAATTTTACCATTTATATATATATATATATATTACCGTATATTTAAGGATTCATTAGAAGAATAGAGTAAATATTCACTATTTAACTAATTTAAATTTGAGATTTCGTAATTAGTTTGTGTACACATATATTTAAAAATAAAATATTTAAAAAGAACTGGAGGGGGGTTTGATAAATACTTGTAGAAATGTTAAAATGTATGTATTTGAAGTTATAGTAACAAAATTTTGTAGTGCAATGTATGAAAAAGTTATTGAGATAAACAAATAACATATTAAACTAGTTAATGTTGTTCTGTATATTGTTATGCAATGTGATTTATATATCTTATATTTGAATGAAAAGCTAATGTTATTATTTTTGTTAATATGAGTATTGTATGCATATTAAAACCATCATATTTTAGGATTTATTACATGAATTAACAAATATTTATTAATTACATTTATTGAAATGGTGAAAAATCAAGTTTACATAATTAATTTGAATATGCTGACTTAAAAATATAATATTTGGTGAAATCAAGGAGGTAAATAACCATAGAAATTTTGAAACATAGGTAATCGATATTAAAAAAGAATTTAACAATGAAATGCATGGTAAATATAGCGATATAAAAGAATTCCAATCTAAATTTGTAATTATTATTTATGAACATATGTTATATGATTGATGTTTTTATGTATTTGAATGAATTTTTATTACGTTTCATCAATATGAATACGGTTTGTATTTTTCTGATTTGTTAGACAAATCGACGTATGGTACTGTACTAAATTTATTTCAACGTTTTTAAGATCACGTAATTAATTCTAATGTCTAGATTTGAATGCAAAATATTAGAAATGTACTTGAGGGTTTTTGCATGTTATTATAAATTTTTTAAATGTAGGTATTTGGAGCAAAAGATAAAATCTTTAGTGAACTGTATGATAAATTTAATGAGATAAATGAATTGTAAATCAAATTTGTTATTATTATTTATGTATGTTATATGACTTAGGTATTTTAATTTAATTAAAAAATATTTTTACATTTTTGTCAATATGAATGTTGTATACATATTGAAATTTTCATATTTTCATAATTTAGTAGACTAAATAATGAATATTAATTAACTTCACTTATATAATTAGTTTAAATTTAAGATTTCATAGTTAATTTAAATATATGGATCGAAATGTAAAATATTAGGAGAAAAGTGTGGTTGGTGTTTTAAATAATTGTGGTAATTTTAAATGTCAATGTTTGAAGTTAATGTATATATAATGTTTCAATGTAATGTATATTAAATTATTGAAATGAATTAATTACAAATTAAATTATTATTATATTCTATGTGATTTATATATTTTTATAATTTAATGAAAAAATAATTCTACTACATTGGTTGGTACAATAGTGATATACATATTGAAATTGTCGTTCTTTAGTATCTATAAGAAATATTAATAAATTTTAGTTAATTGAATTTTTTTTAATACAAATGAGTAGTCCAATTTGGTAGGGCAGCATGCATATAATGTTACCCTGCATTCACAATTTGGAGTTGCCACCAAGCCTAGTAGATAGCGAACCCCGATACATAAATTTAAAAAATAGAAGTTCCTTCACAAACCTAGAACTAGAGATAAAAAAATAAAAAGAAAAATGCAAATCCTAAAGCTAAGTTGTCAAAAGAGTGTCATAAGTAATATAATGAAAATAACATAAGCTTAAGAAGTAAGGCACGCGAAGGAACCGATAAAAATGTAAGCCCACGCATCCGCAAATACGTCAAGAATGTGTGAACTCCAGTCCTTGTCACCTAATAAAACTGTAAATTCTCAAAAAAGAGGTGAGATCGACGCACATATATGTACATAAATAAGTTTATTACTCCTATTGTTGTGCACGATTTTTGCTTTTTAAAGTGTAAATACAACCTTTTATTTTAGTTAGAAATTCCTTGAAATAAATGTGTCTAGCTAGTATATAATTTGATTTTGGAATGGAGTTAAGGAAGAAAAGAGCAAAGGCATGGGTCAGGCAATCAGGCTGCATACTCACATTGTTAAATGTTTTCTAGTTTCTCTCCAACCAAAGGAACCAACAGGTGACTGTGAATACGGTGTCAAGTAGCACTCTATACTCTTTTCTTTGGCTAAATCTAAGATTATTCCATAAGTAAAAGGAATTCAAGTGAGTGGTGATTAGTAGAAGCCAAATATCTCGAGAGTATTCGCCAATACAGAGTTAATTTAGGGATAATTATAGTATAGATGAGTTGTGTTTTCTAGGTCTGTGTCGCAAAAGGTGCAATTCTTATCAATAATAAAATTCTTCCTTTTTAAAATTTCAATTTTTTTAATCGTGTGTAAGATCAACCACATATGCGGTTTTGTTTCGGTTAGGACATCTACATTACAGATGTATTGAAAAGTGGTTCGTTTGGTCTCGTAGAAGTTTAAGAACTTATAAACCAAGTTAGATGAATTTTTTGTTGTTATCCTAACACCAAACTTTGGCCTTTTTCTCACTTTCTAAGCAATAACATTCAAGCTTCGTGTAGAGTAAAACAAATTGAGTTAATTTAGCTCCTTCATGAGTATGGTTGAAAGTAAAGTTCCAGTAAAAATAAATACGAGTATTGTAAACCTCGAAATTAGCGTATTTTTAAAGTTGCATATATTGTAAAGCTCATTATATTAAATTCAAAGGTGAATAATAGAGATCCAACAATCATGCCAACATGATGTATTATTTCCTAAGTGGACAATATTTTTTATCTCTAAGTTAAAGAAATTCAAAATTTTCAAGATGGATTTCCAAAAGTGGGACATACTAATTGGGATTGAGGTGATATATTGAAGGTTATAGGTACTTCCGTAGAACTAATTGGTAAGTTATCATCATTATTTGCAAATTTCCAAAGTTGTTTACCAAATGGTGATACCTTAAGGTTGTGAAGGTTTATAATTATTAAGCCTTCCTCCTGTTCATAATTACAAGCTGTTTCCCAAATGATAAGGCACTTACTACTGGTACATGAGTTGTCTCCACTTCAAAGAAAATTTCTTCTAATTTTACCTATTTTATCTATCACATTGTTTGCACAAAAATTGGGCAAACACCTCCAAGTCGTATAATTTAATCGATTTTATATTGTTCTTAGTGATTTGGATGATTTACGCAAATATGTAAAAGGCAGGTACTAAACTGTAAAAGACACACGGATTTATAGTGGTTCGGCCAGAATGTGCCTACGTCCACTTTATATGTTATTCTCCTTCACTCCTCAGATTACAAGTATAAAGCTTTGATTACAAGTATATGAAAGTTGTTTGAAAGTTCTGTCCGTGCTTGAGCTCTCAAACTTGTCTGCCATTGTTGTACCCCTACCCCTCTATTTATAGAGTGAGGCTGGGGGTAGGGGTCTTGGATGTATATAGCTGCTGGTGGGCCTGGACGGATGTAATCTGGCCTGGCAATGTTGGTTCGGTGATGCCTTGGTCCGGGGAAGGTAGGAGTGGCCTTGGTTCGGCGGTGCTTAGTCCGGCGATGGGTTGGTAGTGGGTGGAGCGTTGATTGGTTCGGCAATAGGTGGAGAGTGTATTGGTGCGGCAGGGACATGGGAAGTGGGTTGGTTCGGCAGGCATGGGAAGTGGGTTGGTTCGGCAGTAGGTGGAGAGTGGATTGGTTCGGCAGGGACATGGGAAGTGGGTTGGTTCGGCAGTTGGTGGAGAGTGGATTGGTTCGGCAGGGACATGGGAAGTGGGTTGGTTCGGCGGGACTTGGTCCGATGAAGGGTGGGAATGCACCCAACATTTGCCCCCCAAACTGGGGCATATGTCAGAATATGTCGCGCTTTGTTTTAGCTTGTGGAATTCTTATTCGGTCTCGAGCGCCGAACCAGTTGGTCAGGTCGCTTCTATTTTCCTATAAGTATAGGCATTAAGCTTCCGTTATTCCCTACCAAGTGAGATAGCCGAACCAGATTTTTCTGCCGAATCAATCGTATTGCCGAATCAACTTGACTACCGAATCAGGTGATTTCCGAATGTATTTTATGTTTTGAACTGCCGAATGAATCGTGGAGTGTGAGTGCCGAATGATCCTTCGAGCCTTGAGCTACCAGATGGGCCTGAGAAGCACGAGTGCCGAATGGCTTTCGAGCCTTGAACTACCGAATGGGCTTGAGTGCCGAATGAACCTTACGCCTTTTATGTTTTAACTTATAAATAAAATTCTAGACTTCATGCACTTGCTTGTTTACTTCCCTCATTCTAACGATACACTTTTTGTGTTTGCAGATAAATGTCTCGCAAAGTAGAAACTCGATCAAATAAGAAGAAACCCAAGGACAGAGAAGAGTCCTCCACAGTGCCCCCAGCTCAGTCAGGATCGGGACGTCATGGACCTCCCTCGAGATCACTAGTAGATGGGTACGTCCCTCAGGAGCTCCTGAACTCGCCACCTGACTGCTTTCCTAGCTCCCTTAAAGAGGAGCAGCTTGATATTATATCTCGTTCTTTCGGGATTGACAGAGCGCACATGGTGCTGCCATGGAATGGAGTTATGCCGTATGACCCCCCTGAAGGATATTTCGCTTATAGCAGGTATCATTGCATGTGCGGGGCCATTCCCCTGATCAATGCTTGGACAGTCAGCTTCATTACCTATCTGAAGGTGGCCCCTTTCCAGCTTCAGCCCAATTCTTATGCTATCTTGGTGTGTCTATTCATCATTTTCCAGAGAAAATACGGGCGACCCCCTTCCAACCGGGAAATCCGGTATTTGTACAACTTGAGGGGCTATAAGAAGGGGTCTCCATACATCAGCTTGGAATCGGCCGTGTCCTTCAAGCCGGTCCTAGACTTATATTCGAAGTTCAGCATGTTCAAGAAAGAATGGTTTTTCATCAAGGATGACTCTGTTTCTATCCGTCGCTTCACCTCCGGCTGTAAGTTGAAGCTTATTTATAATTTCCGTCCTGACTACAATGCTTCTTCTTATATGTTTTTATTTCTTGCTAGCGACAGGTGGCTTTGCCGTCGTGCAGAACGATCGCCTGGTTCAGATGGCTGCGGAGATAGAAGCCATTTCGGGAAGGGAGAGGTCAGCTTCTTACCTGATCAGAAATGCTACTCTTCTTCAGCACAACTTGATTCTACCACGTCAGTCTGTGTCAAGCAGAGAGACACAGTTGAGGAGAGGGCCGTCAAAGCTAAAGGAGGGGCCACGACGAAGAGCAGCAAGAGGAAACCCTTCTCGATACCTCCAGTCGCCGGGGGAAAGAAGCTCAAGAAATCCGACAGACCCTCCTCTAGCACATGTCCAGATGTTCCGGAGGAGGAAAATGTGGAAGAGGAAAGAGGCGAGGAGGAGAGCGGAGGTGATGGAGAAGGTGATGGTGGTGATGGTGGCGAAGGACAGAGCGGTGATGGTGCCGGGCTTTGCCTTTTGGGCAAGCAGGGGAGATCCAAGAGTGGACAGATGATGCTTTCCGCCAGGCTTTTGAGGGGTTGGAGGAAGGATCGGCCTTCGTGGAGAAGCCAAAGAAAACTGATAAGGCCGGGACTGGTGCCGATTCATCTTCCAGGAGCATTTCAGCTAGGGCAACTCCGGCGATTCAAGGTGAATTTTTGACTCCTCTTTTAACTCCACATGTTTCTTGGATTATAGTCCCATGCATGCTTGTAACACTTGGTTTTTATTCCAAGGACGGGTAAGGTGGCCAAGACATCAGACATTCGGCACCGTGTAGAACAATTCAAACTCCTCAAAGCTTCCGCTAAACCAAAGTCTCCGACCAACCGTTCCGGGGACGTAGTCAGCTACCGTCCCCTTCTCGGAGTTATTGAACAGGATATTCAAAAGAAAAAGAGGAGTCGCTCCTTATTCGAACCTTCACCTGGTCCTCAGCCCCCAACCCAGCCTATTCATGATATCACGGGAGAGGATACTAAGTTCGTACCCTCTTCGCATCCGTTTGAGAATCCTACCGTTACTCAGATTGGTCATCCCGGCTTGGCTCGTAATCCATTTGCGGGTCATCCAGATCTGGATCCGGGTTCTCATGATATTTCCTTTGACGAGGTTACTAGTGAGCACCTTCTTCCTCACAATCCTATGGTAAGGGTGCTTGATGAGGCCAAGTCCTTGGACCTTGATTTGCTTACTACTCGGATTGTAACTATGAGGGATGAAGCCAAGGAAAATATCGACCGGGTTGCTGAGGAGACTAGGAAGTTGGTGGGGCATCATGCCCGACTGGTCAAGGCCGGGGAGGAAATCGGGAGTGCCAACATAAGATTGCGGTTAGTGGTTTCCGACCAGGTCAAGCAACTCGTCGATCAGGCCATCCAGATCTCTCAGCACGAGGCTGCCTCCAGACGGTTGAAGAAAACCATGGAAGAGGTTAGTAGAGCCAAGCTGCGGAAAATGGAGGCCATCTACAAGGAATAGATCGATATGGCCATTGCGACGGTGGATGAGGTTCGAAAAGCGGATCTCGAGCGGGTAGAGGAGTTATCTGGGAAGCTTGAAGCCGTGGAGCATGCTCAAGCCAAGCTGAAGGAGGAGATGGAGGCGATGAAGAAATCCCATCACGCTGACCGCTCGCGATACCGATCGGAGAGGGATGCTGCCGTTGCAAAGCTGTTGGCTTCTGAGGTCCGAATGAGGGAGTTTGAGGAGAACGAGGGGATGATGGATGAGATGCTCCAGGATATGTATTTCCGTACTTGGAAGCAGGGCAACTTATCGTGGATGGACGATTATCCCCGGATCATGGCCAGGATTTATCTATGGGCTCTGGAGGAGGCCAAGGCTGATGCGGATAAGGAGGATGGCATGGCCTTCAGAATGGATGTGGTTACGGCTCAATTCACTAAGGAGGAGAAAGTGGCGGTGAAGAGGGCATGCGGCTGCTCGCTGCTGAGGAGGTAGTTGTGCAGTTGGGGGATGATGATCAAGGAACAGATGCTGGTAAGTCTTCCCTTTTAGCCTTTTCATAGCTTGGTTGCTTATTGTTTATTCAATGAATTCTTCTACTGAATTGGACAGGCGGGACCTCTGAAGCGCCAACTACCTCTGGTCAGCATGCTGGGAGTTCTGATCCGGCGGTTAAGTAGAACTCGGAGGGCCAGCAGGATAGAGGCGAAGCCCCGATGCAGTCGGCTCCTTGACTTGATCTGGGCATTTTTCAGTTTACTTAACATCGTTGTCTATGTTAGTCTTAAAACATTAATGTAATCTCCAGGTTGTAATTATGTAACGAACAACTTGATTTTTGGCATCTAACTTTATAACATAAGCTGATTTTGTCATGTTTGAATGCTGTCGTTATTTTGATGTGTTGCATAAAATATAGTTGTGCATGTGTTAGTGATTCAATTGTGTTTGACGCTAAGTTCTTGCTTAAAATATAATTTCATGTCTTGCAATGTTAGTGTGATGTGCGAATAAATTATAGTTACATATTTATGTACAAGAGAAGAAAGTACCGCCCATCAAGTTTTAGCTGTAGACTGTAGCTTTGAATGCCTTGTGTAATCGAATGTGGAATGCAGCTGAGTGACCTGCCATCCAGCTGTGAGTTCTTATTCCCATTAGCGAGTGTCTCCTATTTTGTGTCCTATACTTTAGTGATCGTTATAGAGGATAGGAAGAAAGTTTTTATAAATAAAATGGAAATGTAAGAAATAGTAAAACTTCCAATCACGGAAGGCCTTCGATGTGCTTAAGTTCGTGGCAAACGGGCTTTGTAGTCACTTTCACTAGTTGTGGGCCTTGGAGACAATTGTCACCCATCTTACGCCTCCGCGGGGAGTTTTCTTTTTTACCACAGCCGTAATCAAGACACATTGGAGCCGAGATCGCGAACGGTAACTACCGGGGCCATTATGGCCCATAATCGTGGGTATTATTCGATTTACCGTAGCTGGCTAGCGCTGGTGCCGATCGTCAACCGTGAACTGCCCCTGGCTGGCCACACCTTATGTTGGGGCTTATAATCGGTTCAAGGTTGCCGGCGAGCCGAACGCCGTAATGAGCTGCCTAGGCTATGGTTGGCCTTCTCGGCGGCTTATAATCGGCTCATTACAGTTGGCTTTAAGGGCCGTCACGAGCAATGAGTTAACCCGCAGCAGAGGGATGTTGGAGCAAGAGTGTCTTATTGGCGAGGGCATAGATTCGTATAATACCTGTTAGGTTTTGTCCAGGTGAAGTTGCGCCGTGAAGTGTCTAGAATGGAAATGCCATTACACAGGATTTTGTTCAACGGAAAAGGATAAAGCTTAAAAAGCAGCCAAGATATAGAGGAACAAGTTAAAAAAAGGGACAAGTTTTTAAAGTGGTTCGGCACGAAAATGCCTACATCCACTGATTCTCTTAGTTAATTCACTTTATATGGGCAGTACAAGTTAAGAAAAGTATCGACGAAGGTGTTGGATGTCCCATGCCCTCTGGAACACCTCTCTGTCAACTGTTGACAAAATATAAGCTTCGTTGTGGAGATCTTTATGAATTACATATGGTCCGTCCCAGGTTGGATCTATCGCTCCGGGGCGCGAGAAGATTCGCTTGAGGACAAGATCTCCTTCTTGTAAGCTGCGATGCTTGACTTTGGAGTTGTATTGTGCTGCCACTTTTTGCTTGTGAGCTGTTGCTTTGAGTGCTGCATCATTTCTTCTTTCTTTGATTAGATCCAAAGACATATGGAGGAGCTCTTCGTTCTCTTCTAGGTTATAGTGGATCCTACGGTGGGATGGCACCACAGTTTCAACTAAGAACATGGCCTCCGATCCGTATGCCAAAGAGAAAGGAGTATGCCCCGTTGATGTTCTGAAAGATGTGCGGTAAGCCCAAAGTGCCGTAGGAAGTTCATCCACCCAAGCGCCTTTTGACCTTTCAAGCTTCTTCTTGATTAGAGTTTTAAGAATTTTGTTGACAGCTTCGACTTGTGCATTTGGCTGGGCATAAGCCACAGATGATAAGCTTTTGTGAATTCCGTGCTCTTGGCACCAGTCGGCGAACTCCTCGCTGTCAAACTGAAGTCCATTGTCCGATATGATTTTGAGTGGAACCCCGTACCTGCATAGAACATTTTTGATCAAGAAGCTAATAACTTTTGCCGAAGATATTTTATTTAGAGGTTCCGCTTCCACCCATTTGGTGAAATAGTCGACTGCCACTATAGTATATTTGGCTCCGCCTCGGCCCATGGGCAGTTCGCCAATCAAGTCCCCCATACTGCAAAGGGCCAAGGGCTGGTCATTTGAGTAATCTCATTTGTTGGTAGTCGAGGAATCTTAGCAAATTTTTGACATCTGTCACATCTTTTGACGAAGTCTAAGGCGTCTTTGTTTAAAGTAGGCTAGTAATATCCATATTGGAGTGTCTTCTTTGCCAGAGTCTGCCCACCAGTGTGATCTCCGCAGCTCCCTTGATGGATGTTGGATAAGATTTTCTTGGCTTCCCTTCCAGCAACACACCTTAATAAGGGGTTAGAGAAGCCACATCGATAGAGGATGCCTTCTTGTATTGTGTAGCGGGAAGCTCTCCTCAGGATTTTCTCGACTTCGTTACGCTCGTTGGGTAGCGTGCCATCTTTTAAGTATTTTCGGATAGGAGTCATCCAAGTTTCTTCTTCGACAGCAGCTATCAGATCCTCTTGTTCGAAACTTGGGGCTAGTTGTTTTGTGATGGCTACTGTTCTGGAAATGGTGCTGTTCTTCATGCTAGCTTGCTTTGCCAGTTTGTCAGCCTCTCGGTTCTCCTCTCGAGGAATGTGTTTGATTAAATAGTGGTCCAACTGATCGAGTAGCAGCTTGGTTTTCTTTAGATATGTTGTGAGTCATTCTCCTCGAGTCTGAAACTCTCCTAGTACTTGGTTTACGATAAGTTGAGAATCACTATAAATACATAAAGAACTCACTCCAATTTCTAAGGCAAGTTCTAATCCTTCTATCGCTGCTTCATATTCTGCATCGTTGTTAGTGGCAGCGAATTCCAACCTTAGGGCATAGTGCAGCTTCCTCCCCCTGGGGGTGATTATCACAATACCTGCCACCGAGCCTTGCTCGTTTGATGCTCCATCTACAAAGAGATTCCACTTGATATCTTCTGTTATTTCAGATTGCTTCTTACCTTCGTTGGTAGTGAATTCGGCAATGAAATCGGTCATGGCTTGTCCCTTGATGGTGGTGCGAGGATGGTAGGTGATATCATATTGACTCGGTTCAATGCACCATTTAAGTAGTCGCCCAGAAGTGTTAGGGCGATGGAGTACATGCCTTAGCGGTTGATCGGTTAAAACTATGATGGAATTAGATTGGAAATAGTGTCGCAGTTTCCGTGACGTGATTAGCAAACAGTATGCTTGCTTCTCAAGTTCAGGGTATCGGGCTTCTGCCCCCATAAATCTCTTTCTTACAAAGTATACGGGCCGCTGCGCACGGTTGTCTTCTCTCACCAAAGCGACGCTTAGAGCATGGGACAATACAGCAAGGTATAGGTATAGTTCTTCACCTTCATTTGGAGATGAGAGTACTGGTGGTCTATGGAGGTGTTCGATTAGGTTAAGGAAGGCTGTCGAGCATTCGTCAGTCCATTCGAACTTTCCTTTGTCTTTCTTTAGAGCTTCGAAGAAAGGGATGCATTTGTCGGTTGCTTTAGAGATGAATCTGCTTAGGGCGGCCACTTTCCCATTTAGGCTTTGCATCTCTCTTCGAGTGGATGGTATCTTGATATCTTGTAAAGCTCGGACTTGTTCGGGGTTTGCTTAAATCCCCCTGGCATGGACGATGAATCCCAAGAACTTTCCCGACGATACTCTGAAGGAGCACTTTAGAGGATTCAGCTTCATTCCATATTGGCGAAGTACTTGAATCGTCTCATCCAGGTGGCTTACATGATCGTTGGCTTTCCTCGATTTTACCAGCATGTCATCCACGTAAACTTCCATAGTTCGTCCTATTAGTTCCGCAAACATCTTGTTGACGAGGCACTGATAGGTAGCTCCGGCGTTTTTAAGTCCAAAAGGCGTTACTCTGTAGCAGTACAATCCCCGGTCAGTGATGAAACTAGTGTTGTCTTGATCGGGGTCGTGCATAGGGATCTGGTTATACCCTAAGTATGCGTCCATAAAAGATAAGAGTTCGTGCCCGGCTGTGCTGTCCACGAGTTGATCGATTCGGGGGAGTGGGAAGCAATCCTTCGGGCAAGCGTCATTTAAGTTGGAGAAGTCAATGCATGTTCGCGACTTCCCATTAGCCTTCTTTACCAGTATCGGGTTGGCGATCCATTCTGGGTTGATGGCTTCTCGTATGAAGTTATTGGCAAGTAGGTTCTTTACTTCTTCCTCAAGGGCTGCTGATCGTTCTGCCCCCATACTTCTCTTTTTCTGCTTTACTGGCACCTTGGTGGGATCGATGTTCAGTACGTGGCATGCTACGTCTGGGGAGATTCCAGTCATGTCAGCGTGTGTCCATGCAAATACATCCATGTTGTGGCAAAGAAAATCGACGATTTGATCCTTCAACTCTGCTCTAAACTGAGTCCCGACTCTCAGCAGTCTACTCGGGTCGTATTTGTCTACAGGTACAAATTCAATCCTCTGCAGGCTCGGCGGTGGCCTCCTCCTCTTTGTCCCTGGGGTCTAATTCATTGAAAGGATCACTGGTATATCGAAGAGGAAGGGCTTTCTTTAGTTGCTATGCTTCCAAGTTTTTCTTGCAGAGAGTAGTCTTTACATCCTTCCCTTTATCCTTCCTGCGGTTATTGTGAAGTTCAGTTACATAGCAATCTCGAGCGGCGACTTGATTTCCTTCTACTTCCCCTATCCCATTATCTGTTGGAAATTTCATTTTCAGGCACTAATGGACCAGGACAATCTGGAAGTCAGACAAGGCTGGTCTTCCTAAAAAGGCGTTGTAAGCTGAGTGGTTATCTATTAGCACAAATGTTTGTTTCCGCACAACGGAGCGGGGATGACTTCCTATTTCAACAAAGAGGTCCAATTGCCCGAGGGGCATCTTCGCATCTCCAGTGAAACCGTGTAGTGGTATGTTGCAGGGAGACACATCATTCATTGACAGCTTCATTTTGTCGAAAGCATGCTTGAATAGAATGTTTACGGAGCTTCCAGTATCTACCAGAATTTGAAAAACTTCGGCTGGGCCGAACCAGGCAGAGATAACCATAGGATCCATGTGAGGGTACTGCCTTCCTTCTAGGTTTCGCCTACTGAGTGTGATGTCATTATCCTCTTTCCGCTTCGGGCGGCGTTCTTCCATGACGGAATTGATGCAGTCTTCATTGTTTCTAAGTGACATTCCATATCTTTCCATTTCTACCTAGTTTCTGTCGGTGATGTGTGGTCCTCCCGATATTGTATAGACCACTATCTTCTCTTGACTGGAACTGCTGGTGTTATGATTTCTTCCGCATGCTCTGGGTGGAGTTTCCCTGGGTTCTCCTTGGCAGGAGCTGGAGTCCTGCCCTGACCCTTTACATAGTGTTCCAATCTCTTCCTTTTGATGTGTTCTTCAATTAGGTCCCGGAGATGGCGGCATTCATTGGTATCATGCCCATGCGATTCGTGAAACGACAGAACTTTCCAGACTTGATTGCGTGATCTGATTACTTCTTGTACGGGGGGCGTTTATATTTAAGCTCGTCTTGGGTGGCCAGGAAGATGTTTTCGACTGTTTTATTCAAAGGAGTGTAAGCGTCAAATCTTGGTCCTGGCCGATATAGGCGTTTTTCTCCCTTCCTGCCCCCAGCATTGTCTCGAGAGTCATTTCTTCCGACGTCCTTTGCTGCAGCGGGTGCGTTGCCATGAGCTGCCTTGGCTTGTTGCCATGTCTGCCTTTCGGTGGCAGCGTCTTCAAGTCTCATATATTTTCCGGCTTTATGGAAGAAATCGGGTAAGGTAGCTGGTTTTTCTTTCGTTAATCTTCTAGCAAACTTGGTATCCGGATGTACGCCACTACAAAGAGCCATTAGGATAAGTTTCTCATCGGCATCCTGGACTGCGGCCGCTGCGGCGTTGAATCGGGTTAGATATTGTTGCACTGTCTCTCCGGGCTTCTGTTTGATATTAGATAGGGAATAAGCGTCCTTGGATTGTTCGACATGAATGCGGAACTGGCTGATGAAATTTTCTTTCAACATTTCCCATGTGCTAATGGATCCTTAAGGTAGATGGCAGAACCAGGAGGTAGCTAGATCTGCCAAGAATAGTGGGAAGCATTTACACAACACTCCCTCTGTTGCTCCGCTCATGAGCATACGTTATGTGTATCTCTGCAAGTGTACAACGGGGTCAGAGGTTCCCTTGTAAACTTCCATTGTTGGCAATTTCCATTCCCGGGGGGTGATGGCAGTTTCGATATTGCGGGTGAAGGGGTTGGTTACCCTAGCGCCTATCCCTTGATCCCTTTGGTCCCGTTGGACGCACTCTCTGAACAATCGCGCCATCCTTGCATCAGAACTTGGAGCGGACAGAAATGAGTTTGGTTCTTCTCTGTGGGATTTATTCCATCCAGATAGCCCGTAGGGATGGTATCGCCTATTACTCCTAACATTTTCCAGTGGCTGTCTTCGGTCTTCTGGGTGCATGCTGGGGTCAGCCAAAGTTGGCCCTTGCCTCGATCTTCCCCTGCTGCGCTCTGTTCTAAGTATTCCCTCGGGTCCAACTTCGGGCTGGATTCCAGCTCGGCCCCGTCCATTGGTGTTCCCATGGTTAGGTAGTATGACAGGCTCAGCCATATCCGACCCCTGCTTGGTACCTCCCCCGTTGGTATCGGTTCCAAGTGTTTCCTCGGGTCGGAATTCGGGCTTAGTCTGGGCTCGGCTCCTACCATTGCTGTTTCTGTTGTTAGCCTCTTCGAAGAAGAAAGATCTTTGTCGTCTCCCAGATCCTCTAGACTGGGACTCACCCCATGATTCGGTGTTGCGGTTGGATTCTTCAGCATCCCTTAAGCGTGACATGAGTTGGTCCACCAAGGCTTCTTGTTGAGATGCAAAGCGGTTAGTTACTTCAGCCACAACCTTGTCCAGATCTGCCCTAGTAATTGGTTGTTCCGTAGCAGGGGCTGTCGGATTTGCCTGATTTCCATTTGCTGTTAGAACAGGACGATTCTCTTGATCTCTGATTGCTGGGTCTGGGATACTGCTAGTTGCGGTGTTCTTTCCTTTGCTAGCATCTTTCCTCTACCTGGGAGGCATGTTTTCCAAGTAATGAACGATGCTGTTGGGAAGAGGGTTGAGTGGGAGAAGCTGAAGATTCAAGCTCGAGTTCTCTGTGAAAGCACCAAAAATGTTTGCATAAAAATTGGGCAAACACCTCCAAGTCGTATAATTTAGTCGATTTTATATTGTTCTTAGCGATTTGGGTGATTTACGCAAATATGTTAAAATAAGGTACTAAACTGTAAAAGATACACAGATTTATAGTGGTTCGGCCAGAATGTGCCTACGTCCACTTTATATGTTATTCTCCTTCACTCCTCAGATTACAAATATAAAGCTTTGATTACAAGTATATGAAAGTTGTTTGGAAGTTTTGTCCGTACTTCAGCTCTCAAACTTGTCTGCCATTGTCGTACCCCTACCCCTCTATTTATAGAGTGAGGCTGGGGGTAGGGGTCTTGGATGTATATAGCTGCTAGTGGGCCTGGGCTGATGTAATCTGGCCTGGCAATGTTGGTTCGGTGATGCCTTGGTCTGGGGAAGGTAGGAGTGGCCTTGGTTCGGCGGTGCTTGGTCCGGCGATGGGTTGGTAGTCGGTGGAGCGTTGATTGGCTCGGCAGTAGGTGGAGAGTGTATTGGTTCGGCAGGAACATGGGAAGTGGGTTGGTTCGGCAGGCATGGGAAGTGGGTTGGTTCGGCAGTAGGTGGAGAGTGGATTGGTTCGGCGGGGACATGGGAAGTGGGTTGGTTCGGCAGTAGGTGGAGAGTTGATTGGTTCGGCGGGGACATGGGAAGTGGGTTGGTTTGGCGGGACTTGGTCCGATGAAGGGTGGGAACGCACCCAACACACATATTTTGGTAAAAGACTAAAAGATATCCAGTAAATAAGTAGTGCCGATAAAATAGAATTACCGAGGATGATTCTAACCACCATTGATAAAAATCTACAGTTCCAATTAGATAATCTTTTACTTAATTTGTCAATTATTATTTGCCAATCTTCAGTATTTAGCTTGGTGGGCCTAATCAAAAACCCCAAATAGTTGATAGGAATATGCAAGACTTTTCACTTAAGTAAATTAGCAACCATATTTCTAATGTAATCAACTTTGTTGAGGAATAGAACAAAACTCTTGTCAAAATTAATCTTAAGTCCTAAAAGAATTTCAAAACTGTATAAAATGAATTTATGTATAGTATTGTGTTGTGGTAGATGTAAGATAAAAAGCATGGTATCATAGGCAAAATTGAAAAGCTGAAAGACCGCCACTAACATTATCATAACCTACATCGGATATATCTCCGTGAGTAATAGAAAAGTTAATAATTTTGAAAAAAAATCCACCGCTATGTTAAACAAGAATGATGATAGAGGGTCACCTTGCCTAAGACAACATGTTGATTGAATTTTTTTCCTAGAATGTCTTACACTATCACACTCGATTTTATGGTTTTAAGAAAATTCATGATATAATCTACCCATTCGCCACTAAAACCTCTAGCCATTAGAAGGACTTTTATAAAGAACATCGAAGGATTTGGCGAAATCTAGTTTTAGGAGGTCAAATTTAGTTCTAGCAGGGCACAAATGGTAATATTTTTACAATAATCAGTAAATAAATTCTTGGACCACAGAGACTCCATCCGTAATGTTTCTGCTCTTCGACCAAGTAATATCTATTAAGTCATTCAATTTTGTGGTGACCTATTAGCCTTAACCATAGAGATGATTTTGAAAGATTGGTTAGTTAACGAGATGGGCCTAAAGTCCTTTGGTTCTATCGCACCAACTTTCTTATGAAGAAGCATTACATTAGCAAAGTTAAATATTCCCAATTGCAAATTGTCGTTATAAAATTTATGGAACATATAGGTTTAGTCATATTTTAATATGTGCTACAATTTATGATAGAACAACATAGGAAATCCTTTCGGTCTTGGCGAATTACCATTAGAAATCTTAGAGATAGCCTAAATTCTAATCTTTTGAGAATGGAACATCTAAGTCATCTAAAGCAATCTTTATATTTACGGGATACAAGTTCTCTCATCTCGCATTATTTCTTTGACACTTACTTTTCTAAAATATCTCTGAAGTAGTTAGTGAAAGCATTATTGAGATCATTTTGTTTGAAAATCTCGATATTGTTAATGAGTAACGAGTTTATGGTATTACTATGCTACCATTAGCCATTCTATGAAAAAAAATTATGTTTTTATCCTCTTGTCCATCCATCAAATCCTAGACCTTTGCTTCCATATTATTTCATCTTGTCGCATGACCATGTTAAGTTCTTCTTTATGTTTTGATGGAACATTATACTCTGAAATGTTTAAGGCTCTAAATTCTTCAAGTTTGTTTAGATCTAAGATTTTAGCTATTAATTTACCATTTTTAGTCTTGATGTTATCAAAGAAAGCTTTGCCCCATTTATTCAAAAAAATCCCAAGTCTCTACACATAGAAATAAAAACTATGGCAATATTACCAGAGTATACGTAGTTGTAGTTGCTTATAGAAATCCATTTATTACAAAATAAAACATTGACATTGTTTTCCAAAAGTTATATCTTATTGAACCTAAAGGATCTGCGAGAAAAGAGAAGGTTCTCACAGTACAAGATGATGGGACAATGGTTTGAGAACACAGTGGGGTGCCTTTTCACATGCAGGGTAGGAATTTGTCCTCCGTTTCTTTGTTAATGAGGAAGTAATCGAGTAGCGCCATCGAAGGGATCTATCTTGTGTTCGACTAGGTGAACCACCTATTTGTTAGTGGTAATTCAATCAAATTACTATTAATAATAAACTGATTAGATTCCACCATAGACGACAAGTCACCTTCTCTAAGCGAGGGCTCACTTAAAAACCCAATCACATTGAAGTCCCCTTATAACCCAAGAGCCAACGAAGAGAGATCTGAATTCAAGGCATTTATGCCAAAGAATTCGCCTGTTGACCTTGTTATGATGCCCACAAACATTAGCGACATTTAAATGAAGTCATCACTTAGATATGTAAAATAAGATCAAATTGAGAAAACATTATTAAATGTTTGCAAGTGTTTAACACAGTTGTGTTTTCAACTCACTAAAAGACTCCTTGAAATACCCCTTACAAGGAGACAGACCCATTGGCTAAAGTAAAACCCTCTTAAATTGTTGTAGAAAATATGATCGAGATGTTCTATTTTAGTTTCTTGCAAGATATCTATTTCTATATTGTTATCTTTAAAGAAAGATCTAATTTTGCGGCATTTATCTTTGGCATGCAAATACTAACATTCTAGCTAATAAATCACATGGCCCAGGGGATCTAACCCTTTCTAATTCCTTGTTCCTAATGTAATCTATATCGGACTACTGTCAGTCAAAAATAAATCATATCCACCTAGTTAAAGCAATCGTATCACTAGTAGGTAATTCATTTGTAACTGAAGAATAGTAAGTCCTACCTAGAGGGATAACCGAACCTGAGCTAGAGCTTTAAGCTCTAGTAGTCACTCGAGAATAAAGTCCACGAATTCATACACTCTTTACCAAACTGCTGTGTTGAATAAACATTTCCCAGGTGCATGCTTTTGGACGACTGGCTGCACCACGATGAATGAATCCATAACACCCATCTCCGAATATAATTTGCATCTGAATCTACCATGGGCATTCCTTTTAGATTCTTCTGGCAATATAATAATGTTCTTGCCTTTGGTTGCTGCAACCCCTACAACCTAGCATGAGATATTTGCATTTAAGTTTTTATCCACCATATTTTAAGTTAGCACCATGTTCGCATTTACTCCAATACACATTCATTTTCACTTTACCTTGAGTTACGTCTCATAACTTCTTCAAAAATTCTCAATATCATCAAATGCGTATAATTTCACTCCTTTGTTGGTGAAACCCACTTCACTATTCAAACAATTCAGATCCCCATATTTTCCACTGTTCCAGTTTTAACTTGCACACAAGCCTGCACATCAAAGTCTAATGCTCCCCTCAAACCTTTTGTACCCACATTAGGAAATCTGATCAGGCCTTAATTGCCATCGAAAATAGGCTAAATGCAGGTCGAACACGCTGTGCTAGTGCATGTTGTGTCAACATTTGGATTGTTCTTTTCATATTCAACCATTTTCCGCTTTGCGTCCTATCCATGTTGAGTAGTAGCTAGTGCTACGACGATGTCGACCAAACCCTCTAGCAGTGCAAACATATTATAAGTCTCAAAGTAAGTGAGGTGATCTGTCGTTGGCTACCAAATGTCATCAGATTCCCATTGGCGATGGAAGAGCATGTCAACAATGGCCGAGCCATGCCTAGGATTGAGCTATCTAGTTATAGTGGGTCCTCTGACATAATAATGTAGGTGGTCGACTCATTTTCCATTGATGAGATGATTGACCATTCTTTATTACATGTAATATTGCACGTGCATGGTTTGGTACGAGATTGATAGATGTGGGATATTATATACTACTTTGAGATATTTATGTTTACACAATGCTAGTTGCTATTACATATTAACATCTAAATTCTAGACATAGGCTAACATGTGTGTTATTTATATATAATACCGGGGTTAGTCTGTGGCATTTCAGGTTCAGAGACATGCGACGAACTTTAATTGGTGGGCATAGTGGAGGCTAGTTATTCTGTATAATTGTGTACATCATGCATTATTTAGCATCTTTTGTGTATATAGCTTGATAATGTTCATTGCACTGATACTTGTATATTATTGAGATGGTGGGAATTTGACTAATTTTTATATCCCACTCATTCTTCTTTGATGTATTATATTTGTATCGCCATGTTGTTTACTATGTATTTTCTATTATCAATTTTATATTGTGCATTGTTCTATCCTAGAATCACACGTATTTATGGCTTCGTGCTGATACTGGGTACGTACACGCAAGTTTTATGAGATTTTAAATACATGTTGATGTTAGCCCAAGATATATTCATGTGTGGTAACGCAATATCGCTTCGTACTCTACATTATCAAACTATATTACATAGTAATACTCTTTGGTAGTATTTGTATGGAGGTGGAGTGTTACAGTTGTTACCAGATTAGGTTCACATTATATATTTAAGACATAAGTCTTAACCTTAGACGAGACTTGGAGTCCCTGTCCTCCTATGTGAGTTAGGTAGTTACCCTCTATTATGGGGTAGTAGAAGCATACGAGGATTACTACGGTAATCACCAAGGGATGTTTTTGTTTTTTTCCTACTATCTAATATTTATCTCTTTTACCTTTTGAAAGTTAAACTCTTTATAAGATACAGAGTAGTTGATGTGGGTAGTGAATATAGTGGTAGCTGCCCAATCAATAGGGTAGGGTTTTGTTAATGATTATTACACCTCAATATGGCTTTGAATGGAGTAACCAAGTTCATTAGGAATTAGAATTTACAACAAAAGCCAATTGTGACAACCCACCTCCTCGACCTTCGAAGATCGACATTATTACATCCTCGGTATTCACGTGGCACAAATTTAGGTGCCGAAGAGGCAGATAATCAAGGGATAAAAGAAAATAAGGATAGACGATTTAACAAACAGAATCTCACATTGCATTAAAATAACTTATAATTTTATATATGGAAGATACATAAAATCACTCCAAGTGATTTATCAAACCTACGATACTTACTAACCTAGATAGAATAGTTATAACGGTCTATCTTTACAAGTGCTGGTAGATAAATAACATAGATACAATGGAATTTAGATAATTTTTTCAAAAGACCAAAAATGCTCCTGCTCTGTAACGACCCAGAATTTGACCACTTAAAAATATAGTATTTATAGTGATTTTAAATATAAAATATAAAAGGTTTTATGATTTAAATAATATTTGATCGGATTTGAAAGTAGAAACGTACATAAAAATAGTAACATTTGCCTATATCGACAAAAGTGATAAAATGCTGATTTCAGGAAAGTATGTTTCGGTGGTTAAATAAATTATCTTGATTAGTTTGTGAGTATTTATATTTCTAAATAGCATTATACAAATTTATTTTTAAATTTGGTTTACATAAATAAATATTTTAACTAAAACGTCAAAATGTGACCGTATAACACTTTGTCGAAAAAACGACGTTTTGTCGATTAAAAGTTGTCGCAACGTCAGCGCACCTTTATTTACTTATATAGGAACATATATTCAAATAACATAAGTATAAATTAATTCATTAAACAAGGTTAGAAACTTCTAGCAAACAATTAAGAAAAAGTAAGCACAAAAAAACAAAAATGTCATTTCAAAGCAAAAAAGTAAAACATCAAATCAAAAAAAAACATAATTATTACTTACTTTACTTAATATCTAAATGAATATGAAATAAAATAATGATTTTAAATGTGATGTTAAGTGTTGAAAAAACTAAGATTACTTTATAAGTAAGTAAGGTTTGGTAATTTGGTAAAGGGATATTTTGGTAATTTACCACTTCATTTCTTTTTCTATAAATACCACCCACTTTCTCACTTTTTTCACATTTTTCATTCTTCTTCTTCTTCCTTTTCTATGCTCTATTATTCTTCTTCTTTAGAGCTTTAATGACTTCTTCTTCTCTTCCAAATGCTTACTAACTTTTTCAAAACCATATCAAATCAACTCCAAACTTTGCCAAAAACCTTAGAATACCATTGAAACATGGTTTAGCATCTCAAAGTGAAGAAATGATGGAGAAATGCAAGGAATAGGGCATGGCCGAACCTATAGAAGAAGAGAAGCAAGTCATGAAGTTCCGAAGCAAGAAAAAGAGAAGGAAGTACTGCTGGGATCAAAAGGAAAGTCTAGGGAAAAGATTTGGTGAAGATAAAAGGATTTAGTGAAGTGTTAAATGATATGAATATTGGTAGGAATGAACAATTTGGTTAAAGGTGAGTACTCTTATTTACTGATAAATCCATAAATTATTTCAAGTACAATGATTTGAAAGTTTAAATATTTTGAATGATTAAATATTTGATAACTTGGTTGCAAATAGGCTGATTATGTGATTGATTATGTGGTTGATAACTTGTTTGATAAAGGATAAGAGAAATGATTAGTAATTAACCATAGTTAATTAAATAAGAATTAAATCCATAAAAATATGTGTATGGAAGTTGTTTAGCCTCTTAATGATATTAAATAAGTTAAAATAGTTTAAATATGGTTTAAAACAAATTTGAAGTGTTTCGAACAAGTTCCAAAGTAGTTCACAAAATTGGTCAAAAGGCAGTTCGTAAATTACGACCCGTAACTTTAAATTGACGTAGAGAATGATTCATAAGTCGAATTTCTTTGAAATAAAATTTCTTTGGTCCACAATGATAATAGTTTTCCAACAAAGAAAGAAAAACAAGATTTCGTCAAGTAGAGTTTGAAATATGTCCAAAACAAATTCTGAAAAATCGCGGTTTTGCAGTTTGGAATCCAAAACGGGGTTTCTTTACAAATGATATTTTTAAATGATTAAAAATACTAAATAAATTTGGTGAATCTATTAAAACGGTTTAAAAAAGATTTGGAATGGAAAATACGAATTTTCAAATATTAAAAAGTTGTTTTAATCAAATAAGCTTAGAAAGCACTTTTCGGAGCATTTTTATGCTGTGAATTCTATAACGTTTTGAATATGAGTTTAAACTTAACAATGCTTTCCTAAATCTTTTGTGAATGAATTTAAAGGAATAATTAAGTAATGTAAAGATGATTTGGAAGTTTTAATAAGAGTTTGAATAAGTTGTTAAGATGAATTGTTTATACCACTTAAACAAAAAGTGAAGAAGATTGAATATAATAACAAACTGAGTATGCGAAAACGACTAGTACATTTGTCCCGCCTGTGAAATCTAGGAAGATAAAAATAAGGTGCTTAACTAAGGTTAGGGATGGAGCAACCAGTGCCCTGAATTTACCAGACCTATGTTTTCTCTTCTTAGGCGAGGGGTGGAATAGATCGAAAGGAAAGCCCGGATGTTCTAAAAGATCGTATTTAAGTTTTTCCAATTTAAAAGACAAAGATATTCATGATGTAGGATTACTTGCCATTAGCCCTTGGAGGTGAAACTTGCCATTATTTCCTGGAGGTGAAACTTGCCATTATCCCTTGGAGGTGAAACTTGCCATTATTTCCTTGAGGTGAAACTTTCCATTAGTCCCTAGAAACATTGAGCATCAAACTTGAATTTCAAATCACTTTCTTATGCCATAATCATATTTTGATGAAGAGGCATTTGTGTTAGTGATTGTTTAAGCATAGCCCATTTTGTGTCAACAATATAGGTTATCAAGTTCAAAACAAAAACAACAAATTAAACCACTTCAAGCATTGTCATTAAGCAGAAAAAGAGAGCTATGATTAACAAAATGTTGAAGCTACATGATTGGAGGCTTCATTACCCCTAAATTGAAGGGATTAACCTCTCATATTTGTTATCAAAACAACAAATATAGCTTCCAACATGAATGAAAGAAAAAGAAAAAGAAAACGAGAGCAAAGTAAAGAAACAAAACTATTCTACTTGCATGAAAAATAAATCTACACTACTAACATGAAAGTAAATAAACAAAAGAAGCATGTAAAAGAAAGAGAGCACTAATTAACATTGCCTTGAAAAAAGGAAAAATACATAAAGTAAAAATGGATAAGTAGCCATGGAAAAGAGAAAGAGAACTTTCTTTTATTTTGAGCCTAAACTAATCAGAGCGAGACTAAGCAAGAGGAGAGGGGGGTTACATGAAACATAAGGGGTTATTTATACAAGCATGAAACTCTAATCCATAATTTGGGGATGACCAAACTACCCTTGAGAAAGTGTGGAGGCCAAGTAATCATTAGCTTCTACTAATCATCATTTAAGTGTACATGAAGCCATTAATTCCATAAGCATGTGCATTAGCCTCTAATTTGTACATTAAGGTAGGTGGGTAGGTGAGGTCCCCCATGATCTTCACTTTGAATTATTTCCATCTTCATTCCTTTATATTCATGTTGTGCATGCATGTGTCTTCATGAAACCACTCCTATTTGAGATCAAATTCCTACACAAATATATATAAATTTTCAATTAAATTTTTCTCAAAGAAATATATGCACACAAATGACCGTTTTGCCCCTATATAAAGACAGATATGTGACAATTTGAAATTAATATGGATTTTGGTTGATACAAGTTAAAATACCCCATATGATCATTTATTTAATTTAAATAGAATAAATATGGTGGTAAAAATATGCACATTTACGTGCACGTCAGCTCCCATTATAGAGTTATTTATAGCAGTGGTCTCCTCGTGATGGAGATTTTTCGGATTGCAAGGGCTTCTTGCCTAGTAATGGCCGAGGAAAGTGCCTTCGGTTTCGTTCAGTCTTAGAACGAAATTGTATGGATGTTTGTCTGACATTATATTCTAAATCACATTTGAGTGGTTTCTATAAACGTATATCAGTTGGTGGCGGAGAAGGAAACTTCTCTTAGCTTAACTCCCTTTCTCGAGACATACTAGCTCAGGAAGTTATACTTTTCTAGAAATCAGTCATGTGACGTGAATGACAATGTGGCAGTCAAAGTTGAACCTGTTATGATCAAAGTGTGGTTTTGTACGAAAAGCGTGGTTTTGAAGAAATTGAGCGTAGCCTCGCGAATCTCACACTCCGTTTATAATGGGATTCTATACGGTCAGATGTATGCTCGCATTTTGGATAGTAGTGATTTGGTTATCAGATGTTCTGAGCCCTAGGTACCAGATACGTCTGGGCCTCATGGCACGGATGCGCGAAGTCCGAGTCTTTGGATGTTACTCACAGATTGTATCAACTTTTAGCCATTTGTGTTGTTGTATAACGGCGTCTGAGTCATGGACGTAAGCCGTGGATATAGATTGATCTTTCCACTAGTTCCCTATCATGTTGGAAATCCAATCCCAATACGAGATTTATGGTTTTGATTGTATTCCCAAGATAGCTGTAATGACTTGCAAACATTTCAGCTACCCCTTTGTGGTATCATATATTCCGTTGGTATATTCTGTTGACCTAGTTCGGATATATTACCGTAGACTTAGTCCAGATATTGATATCTTATTTGAATAAGTTTATTTGAAAAGTGTTTTAAAAAGAATGTCATTAAAAATAATATCAACCATTTTGATATATAAAAGTGTTTTAGTTATGATAAGGTAAAAACCCATCCGTGTTTATGTGTGGACGTGGTCTCATGTGATACCCTTCTTTTCAAAGGTTTTGATAACATCATCTTGATCTATACATTTTAAAGTTCGAGTATCTCACGCTGGTTTATCAAGCCAGATCTGGGTATTTTTAATACTCGGATCAGATCCGAGTAAGTTTCAGGTTTAGTTGAAGACGGTTGGAGTTTCCAGAGGAGAGCTAGAGTTCTTCATCATCGTATGGACATATTCTATTATCCGCTGTACTTAGTGTATTTTGTTTGATGTATGTCAGTAATTGTAAGGACAGATGTTTATAACTGCGCAAGCTGAATCTAGGTTTGACTTTGATATTGTATTTTAAAATTTTCCACTGTAAAGATTATTATTGAAATAATAAATGTTATTCCATTCGTGCGAGATTCTGTTCTACCTTTATTTTCTTTCTACCTTTAATGATCCGCTTATTCGTACAATTTGAGTTGGACATGTGTGGTTTATTGTCGATTCAAAGGGTACGGAAAAATGGTTTTTACATTTGGTATCAGAGCTGAAGGTTAAGCGAGAACCGCTTTGGATGGGTAAAGACTCATTCGAGATAGGGTTAGTAATACCTTAGGATGAGTAACTCATTAGAGATAGGGTTAGTAACACCCTAGAATGAGTTTGAGTGTATTATATATGAGCACGTATTTGTTAGTGACTAATAAAATGTTTTGTGTTGATTTATCTATTAAGTGATTTATGGATTCTAATCGATGTGCCTGATCACCATTATCGATTAGGGTTCCTAAACACTTAAACAAGGCGAATCGACACACTAATTTTGAGAAAAAATTGGCAAATGAAATAATTTTACCTTGGATTATATTTTGAATATAAAGTATATATTTTGAAAAATTGTATAGTTAGAAATTAGGATTGGTGAAATTTAAATTGAACATCTTGTGTGAATTTCACAATTTCTTGATTTATTGAAGACGAAAATGGATGAGGATGTTGGTTAGGTACTTTAGTTTTCTATCATAGTTGAGCACTATGCAAGGAAAGCAAAGGTTTCTGAGCAAAGAGCCTGATTAAAGTCCGCACTAAAGAATTGGTAAACCGATACTAGATTGTTGTGTATTCGAATAGGAGACCGAATAAGATATTTCATATGGATGATTTGTGTATATTATACGGATTTAAGTTTAAAGATAAATGTTTTGGATAACTTTTGTTTGGGTAATTTCGAGGACGAAATTCTTTTAAGTAGGGAAGAATGTAACGACCCAGAACTCAACCACTTGAAAATATAGTATTTGGAGTGATTTTAAATATAAAATATAAAAGGTTTTATGATTTAAATAATATCTGATAGGATTTGGAAGTAGAAACATACATAAAAATAGTAACATTTGCCTATATTGACAAAAGTGACAAAATGCTCATTTCGGAAAAGTATGTTTCAGTGGTTAAATAAATTATCTTGATTAACTTAGGAGTGTTTATATTTTTAAATAGCATTATACAAATTTATTTTTAAATTTGGTTTACATAAATAAATGGTTTAACAAAAACGTTAAAATGTGACCGTAAAACATTTTGTCGAAAAAACGACCTTTTGTCGATTAAAAGTTGTCGCAACGTCGTCGCACATTTATTTCTTATATAGGAACATATATTCAAATAATGTAAGTATAAATTAATTCACTAATTAAGTTTAATTTTACTAAACAAGGTTAGAAACTTCTAGAAAACAATTAAGAAAAAGTAAGCACAAAAGGACAAAAATGTCATTTCAAAGCAAAAAAGTAAAACATCAAATCGAAGAAACATAATTATTACTTACTTTACTTAATATGTAAGTGAAAATGACATAAAGTAATGATTTGAAATGTGATGTTAAGTGTTGAAAAAAATAAGATTACTTTATAAGAAAGTAAGGTTATTTTGGTAATTTGGCAAAGGTGTATTTTGGTAATTTACCATGTCATTTCTTTTTCTATAAATACCAACCACTCTCTCATTTTTTTTCACACTTTTCATTCTTCTTCTTCTTCCTTTTCTAAGCTCTCTTCTTCTTCTTCTTCTTTAGAGCTTTAATGGCTTCTTCTTCTCTTCCAAATTCTTACTAACTATTTCAAAACCATATCAAATCAACTCCAAACACTACCAATCTTTGCCAAAGACCTTAGAATACCATTAGAACATGGTTTAACATCTAAAAAGTGAAGAAATGATGGAGAAAGGCAAGGAATAGGGCATGGCCAAACCTATGGAGGAAGAGGAGCAAGTCATGAGTTACGGAGCAAGAAAAAGAGAAGGAAGTGCTGCTGGGATCAAAAGGAAAGTCTAGGGAAAAGATTTGGTGAAGATAAAAGGATTTAGTGAAGTGTTGGATGATATGAATGCTGGTAGGAAGTGAACAATTTGGTTGAAGGTGAGTACTCTTATTTACTAATAAATCCATAAATTATTTCAAGTATAATGATTTAAAAGTTTAAATATGTTGAATGATTAAATGTTTGATAACTTGGTTGCAAATTGGTTGATTATGTAATTGATTCTGTGGCTGATAACTTGTTTGATAAATGATAAGAGAAATGATTAGTAATTAACCATAGTTAATTAAAAGAGAATTAAATCCCTACAAATATGTGTACGGAAGTTATTTAGCCTCTTAATGATTTTAAATAAGTTTAAATAGTTAAAATATGGTTTAAAACAAATTTGAAGCGTTTCGAACAAGTTCCGAAGCAGTTCAAAAAATTGGTCAAAATCGAGCTTGTCGCGTAGTAGTAGTTCGTAAATTTTGACCCGTAGCTTCAAATTGACGTAGAGAATGATTTATAAGTCGGATTTATCTGAAATAAAATTTCTTTGGTCCATAATGACAATAATTTTCCAACGAAGAAAGAAAATAAAGATTTCATCAAGTAGAATTTGAAATATGTCCAAAACTATTTTCTAAAAACATCGCGGTTCTGCAGTTCCGGATCCAAAACGGGATTTCTTTATAAATTATATTTTTAAATGATTAAAAATACGAAATAAATTTTATGAATCTATTAAAATGGTTTAAAAAAGATCTGGAATGGAAAATATGAATTGTCAAATATTAAAAAGTTGTTTTAATCAAATAAGCTTATAAAGCACTTTCCGCAGCATTTTTATGCTGTGAATTCTATAACCTTTTGAATATGAGTTTAAACTTAACAATGCTTTCCTAAATCTTTTGTGAATGAATTTAAAGGATAAGTAATGTAAAGATAATTTGGAAGTTTTAATAAGTGTTTGAATAAATTGTTAAGACAAATTGTTTATATCGGCTAAACAAAAAGTGAAGAAGATTGAATATAATAACAAACTGAGTATGCGAAAACGACTGTACATTTTTCCTGCCTGTGAGATCTGGGAAGTTAAAAACAAGGTGTTTAACGAAGGTTAGGGATGGAGCAACCAGTGCCCTGAACTTACCTGTCCTATGTTTTCTCCTCTTAGGCGAGGGGTGGAACAGATTGAAAGGAAAGCACGTATGCTCTAAAAGATCATATTTAAGTTTTTCCACGTTAAAAGACAAACATATTCATGATGTAGATTGCTTTCCATTAGTCCTCGGAGGTGAAACTTATCATTAGTCCCTGGAGGTGAAACTTGCCATTAGTCCCTAGAGGTGAAATTCACCATATCTAAGATGGCAGTAGTGCTCTATTATGAAAATATTCGATTTGCAAGAATATTATTTGAAGTTAAGAAAGAAAATCTTTGATTAACATTTAATAAATGATTTAGGAATATTTTCCCAAAGTTTAAAAGTTATAACTTGAATATAATATATCTTTGATTAAGATTTAATGAATTATTTGGGAATATTTTCCCTAAGTTAAAAGTTATAACTTGAATACAAGATATCTTTGATTAAGATTTATGAATGATTTGGGAATATTTTCCCTAAGTTAAAAGTTATAACTTGAATATAAGAAATCTTTGGTTAAGGTTTAATGAATGATTTGGAAAGGTTTTCCTAAGTAAAAGAGAAAATTATTAGGATTTAAGAAAGGTTTTAATAAATCATATGATTAGATAAATGTGGCATAATGATTTCATATACATTTGAGAAGAAAATGGAATAAATTGAAAAGAATATATCTAAGAAAGATAATTGATTTAAAAGATGAAGTAATCGATTGATGATTGATATCCACATATGAACTTAATAACTTTTTAAAAGGGATGATTGGCTTCGAAGGAACCAGTTTCAGATTTGGTTGATTCCTATCCGAAAACCACTTCGAACCAATGTATACGTTTGAAAGTGAAGACATGTTGAAGATGGTGATTATTGAAGACCGTGGATCATCCTAGCATGAGGACTGCTTATTGAACATGCTTTGGGTAGCTCCCATTACTATTTATAGTAGTGGTCTCTTCGTGATGGAGATTTTTCGGATTGCAAGGGCTTCTCGCCTAGTAGTGGCCGAGGAAAGTGCATTAGGTTTCGTTCAGTCCTAGAACGAACTTGTATGGATGTTTGTCTAACATTGTATTCTAAATCACATTTGAGTGGTTTCTATAAACGTATATCAGTTGGTGGCGGAGAAGGCAACTTCTCTTAGCTTAACACCCTTTCCCGAGACATACCATCTCAGAAAGTTATACATTTCTAGAAATCAGTCATGTGACGTGGAATGACAATGTGGCATTCAAAGTTGAACCTGTTATGATCAAAGCATGGTTTTGTACGAAAGGCGTGGATTTGAAGAAATTGAGCGTAGCCTCGTGAGCCTCACACCCCGGTTATAATGGGATTCTATGTGGTCAGATGTATGCTCGCATTTCGGATAGTAGTGATTTGGGTTATCAGATGTTCTGAGTCCTAGGTACCAGATACGTCTGGGCCTCATGGCAGGGATACGCGAAGAGTCCTTGGATGTTATTCGTAGATTGTATCCACTTTTAGCCATTTGTGTTGTTGTATAACGGCGTCTGAGTCATGGACGTAAACCATGGATACAGATTGATCTTTCCACTAGTTCCCTATCATGTTGGAAATCCAATCCCAATACGAGATTTATGGTTTTGATCACATTCCCAAAATAGCGGTAATGACTTGTAAACATTTCAACTACCCCTTTCTGGTATCATATATTCTATTGGTATATTCCATTGACCTAGTCCGAATATATTACCTTAGACTTCGTCCAGATATTGATATCTTATTTGAATAAGTTTACTTGAAAAGTGTTTTCAAAATAATGCCATTAAAAATAATATCAACCATTTTTATAAATAAAAGTGTTTTAGTTATCATAAGGTGAAAACCCGTCCGTGTTTATGTGTGAGCGTGGTCTTATGAGATACCCTTCTTTTCAAAGTTTTTGATAACATCGTCATGATCTATACATTTTAAAGTTCTAGTATCTCAAGCTGTATCAACCCTAATCCGGGTATTTTTGATACTCTGGTCAGATCCGAGTAAGTTTCAGGTTTAGTTGAAGACGGCTAGAGTTTCCAGATGAAAGCTGGAGATCTTCATCATCGTATGGACATTTTCTATTATCTGTTGTACTTAGTGTATTTTGTTTGATGTATGTCAGCAATTGTAAGGATGGATGTTTATAATTGTCCAAGTTGAATCTAGGTTAGACTTTGATATTGTATTTTAAAAATTTCCACTGTAAAGATTATTATTGAAATAATATATGTTATTCCATTTGCGTGAGATTTTGTTCTGTCTTTATTTTCTTTCTACCCTTCATGATTTGCTTATTCGTACAATTTGAGTTGGACATGTGTGGTTTATTGTCGATTCAAAGGCTATGGAAAAACAGGCCTTTACATGCTCCATGCTCCATTCCAAAATGCTCCAAGCTTTCCTAACTACTTGGCTGCTCAAGAAAATTAGTGCACTTAGAGTTTAAGAGATAAGAAAAATAAACTCCGAGTAAGTCATAGGACTGGCGTGAGAAACTCCAAAATACGGATGTTTTGAAAAAAAAAAGTATCTCATAAGACCACGCCACACATAAACACGGAATGGATTTTTACCTTATGATAACCAAAATCATTTGCACCGTAAAATCAATTAATGTTATTTTTAATGACATTCTTTTGAAAACCTTACGAATTAACTTATGAATCTTAGCCAAAATTGTTACCATTATTAAATTCTGGCATACTGGCTACAAAGTAGGTACTGCAGTCAAAGCTTTACAAGGCTCATTTGGAGAACGATTCCATGCAATGACAAGGTGAGGGATAACCTTTCGCACAGCATACCTCTAGAGGGATATACATAGAGTCCAGATATTGAACGCCTATACCAACACAAAATCGGCCTATCCCCTTACTGGATAGTACCGAATATGACATCACCCCGGTCGTTACCGACCTTTAATGGGATCCCCAAGCATACACCACATACTCAACATATGGAGAGTAATCTAGAAAGGTGACGACCATCTCTTTATGGGCGCTACCCGCATAGCATTGCCACATCTACCCTGCTTTAGCCATTTCCAGTTGATGAGGCCTGAGGTAACGTTTTGCCTTTCACAAAGCACACTCCACTTTGAATGGCACATTGTCATTCCTTAATCACACAACTGATTTTTATAAATTTATATCTCCTGAGCTCATGTGTCTCATGAAAGGGTGTTAAGCTACGAGAAGATGCCATCTCCACCACCAAACATATGATACATTTATAGAGATCAATCAATGTGGTCTAGATATGCAACATCAAACATTCATCCATACAAGTTGTCTATGAATATGACAAACCAAAGGCACTCTCCTACCACATTCGATCGTGGATTAGCTCTAGGATTAGTAGCGAGAAGTCCTTGCATGGAAAACCTCAAATGAAGAACTACTATCACATGTAAGTGATATGGGAAATTTCCCCCGAGGGTTAGTGACAATCGGCCTTGCATTCCATCTCCCAAATCATATCATCCCAGGTCATTTCATCCAAATAGGTAGATTAGCTCGACGTGGTTCTAGATATGAGCTACCCAAATCTGATTCCGGTTCCTTGAAACAAAACATCTATTTAAAAAAGAGATAAAGTTTATAGATGAATATCATTTGATTAATTCATTTCTTTTTATCAAAAACATCTTTAAAGATATATATAACTTTTAATCATTTCTTTTCGGTATATACAAAATCACTAAACCTCTCTTTATCTTTTCAAAACTATTTATTTAAATCTTAACAAATATTTCTTAATTTCAAATCAAGATTTTGATTAATTTGAAACCATGTTGTCTAGGATATTATCCAAAACCAGTAATTATTAAATGAGAAAAATCTATAAAGATCGTCAAATTCTACTCAATATCAGTTTCCATAATCAACAAGTACTATATGTGGAATAACGATGAAATTGCCTTTTGAATTCCACGAATAGTACGAGTTCCACCTAGGAATTTAACATATAGTATAAAATGATCATCTCTATAATATCCAAGTTATCTAAATTTGGAAAATTGTGACGACCCGCAAACCCATTGAATCGACAATAAACCACACATGTCCGACCCCAAAAGCACAAAATGATGGAAAGTCATGAGAAAGAAAAGAAGAGAGAAGAAGAGAAGAAAGTGAGAAGAAGAAAACCAAATAGAACAAAACAGAATCTCACATCTCAGTGCAAAACATATAATATCATGTCAATGGTCTTTACAAAATAGAAACTGTAACATACATACATCAATCAGAGTTCAACAGTCAATCTAGATCATCATCCTGGACAGTTATAATAACCTGTCCTTATAATTAATAATAATTTAAATAACAAAGCATTGGAAAATAAACATATACAGGAATACGATATGAAGACTTCCAGCTCTCCAGCTGAAGCTTCAAAGCACCAACTCTAAACTTGAAAATATATTCGGTCTGACCCAAGCAATGAAAGGGAAGAATGCCCTGATCAATCTGGTAAACCAGCATGAGAAAACATACTCAACTAAATTTATTTTAGTTTTATTAAGACGTTCTTTTATCAAAAGAATATTAACTCACAAGACATGCCCATACATAAACACAAACATGTTGTTACCTTACAATAACCAAAACCTTTTATATCAAATCATTTTATATTATGACAGTATCTATTTTACAAATAATAGCAAATATTTGAAATTGTTACCACTATTAAATTCCGGACCTAATCATTTAAGGCTATACAAAACAAAATGGTAGGCACGTATTGGAATTGGATTTTCAACATGACAGGAAACTAGTGGAAAGATCAATCTGTATTCACGGCTTACGTCGAAGACTCAAACGCCGCTATACAACAACACAAACGTCGAAAAGGGGATACAATCTACGAATAATATCCAAGGAATCAGAATGTAACGACCCGGAATTTTCAATCCAAAAATTCCAGATAGCTAGAGAAAAGAAGAAAAGAGATAGAAGAAGAAGAAACAAAAAACCAAACTCAGAATTTCACATTCGCAGGGGATAAAATATAATATCAAATAATACTCTTTACACAAAGAAAGTTGTATTAGTTAATTACATTTTAATACATCAGAGTTACAACATTTACACAAACATAGGACAATTAAAATAATTTGTCCCAGATATACTATAATATATCACAGCAGAATACACTCCATACGTTCCTGCCATCCAGCTCGCCTCCTGGGCTCTAGAACATCCTAACCTGAAAATCTGTAATGCTCGGTCTGACCCGAGCATTACATCAAAGTAACACCCGGGTCAGGCTGGAAACCAGCGTGAGTAAACCCATTTAACATGGAATACAAAAGCATACAACTTATGTGAACTCAAACAAGTTGTTATAGACATTACTTATTTCACACATTAATTTCTAAGTACCAAAACTTAGATTAAATGGTCCAATTCACTTAAATCTTTCCATTTCAGCCTATTGATTTCACATATCGATTTATAAAGAATCGAAGTGGTTTTGGGTATTTACGAGTACTCAACTCCGGTCTCTTCGAATTCAATACCATCTTAACCCAAGTTATTCAAGTGAAATACAATTCAACCTTAAATGAAAGATGTCACCTTTTTACACAACAATTCATCATCGATAGATAACCACATTATCATTGTCCACCCAAAAAATATCATATCACAAAACATTTCATATCAGAGATATCAATCAATTCAAGACATTTAATCATCATTTAATCATTCATAAGCGAGATGGATTATTTCCAAAATTAATTTAATTTATCTCTAATTAAAATAATTTCAAATCTTTAATCACTTATACCTTTACTTAACATTAATTAATTACAAATTAATTAATAAATCATCTTTAATTATCCATCTTAATTAATCACCCTTGACTAATTATCCTTTAATTACAATAAGTAATTTACTCTTAATTAATTATTCAAATTAATTATCCTTCATCCATTCACATTAATCACATTGATCCTTAATTAATCTCTTAATTTAATTATTCTTTAATCACTTACATTGATTATCTTATAATTAATCACACTCATTTATCTACTAACCCTTAATTAATCAATCTTTTAATTAAGTACATTAAGTAATTAATCCTTAATTACTTCCCTTAAGTAATCAACCTTAATTAAGTTTCCTAAATCAAAAATTAATCATAATTATCAATTATTCTTTTGCTAATAATTAATTACTCTTTTAATTGCTAATAATTTTTTTTTCAATAATTAACCTAAAATTACTTATTAATTGATCTTTATAAATCAATTAATAAATTTAAATAATAAATCATTTATCCTAATTAATCTTCTTAATTATTTCAAAGTCCTACCTAATAACCTTGGAACCAAATAACTTACAAGCCTTAAGGTTAATTTAAAATTTTATACACTTAATCTTTTAATTAAACTACTTAATTAATTAATTAAGATTTAATAAAAACTTAAGAATTCACTTGATTAATATTTTAATTTTTTCTCAACTTAGATTAACAAAACATTAAAATCAATCTATTTCTTAAAATAGTTTTAGATAATTAATTTTCTTGCCTTTGATAAATTTAAAAGAAAAACTTTTAACATCAAATTTATGACTCGAGAACAAACCCACGTATTCCTCATCAAAAACCTGAGTTATCTCAACTATTTCCTAAGCTTCTTCTTTTTAGTTAAAACTTAGTTTAAGTTTTTAAAACTTGTTATAACTAAAGCACTCATGCGAATCAACACAAAGAAAAACCGAGATAAAACCTGTTTATTCCCAAGCAAAACTACTACCTGCTCCATATTTTTTTCCTTTCCACTCCTCCCCAATTATAAATCCACAACCTAAAAACAACTGACACCCAAACAAAACCGTGCACTTACACCAACGTCGGAGCCACCTACGACCATCGACATTCCCTCCAGCACATCACTCAGCATTGCAGCAACCAATATCGACCACCAAAACATGACCACGGTCCCTCAAACACGATCACGTTACCCAGTTGAAATCTAAAACCAAACGGCCTCCAGCAAACTCCCTTCGACCATACTGCTCCGACGTGTTAGGATCTGAGTGGTGCGTTATTTAATTTATTCATCAAAATTTTATTTATTTTCAAATCTTATAACTCGAATATCTTTCACATACGAACTCCGTTTCACGCGCGATTTTTTTTGTTAGGATCGTAATAAAATTCCGGACATTTTGTCTTTCGTTTAGATAGGTTTGGAGAATGTTTAATTTTTGGGTTTAAATTGGATTTAAATTCAATTTAAATTAAAAAGGTGAGTGTTTTAACCCACTCACAACTTCTAAAATTTCTTATGTTTGTTTAATGGATATAATATGTGATTTAAAAAAATTATAGTTGTTTGGCATATTTTTAATCATCATCTCGGTTAATTTTATTTATTTAAATTAAATTGCTATTTAATTTATTCATTGCGTTTAAACTGC
The DNA here is from genome assembly GCA_030765085.1 of Allium cepa. NCBI lineage: Eukaryota > Viridiplantae > Streptophyta > Magnoliopsida > Asparagales > Amaryllidaceae > Allium > Allium cepa. The sequence goes on from CM060929.1 coordinate 36,716,180, forward strand.
CAGTTAAATTGTTAATTAGTTTTTTTTGCATATAAACTGCCAGTTAAACAGTTATTAATTTATCATTGAATATAAACTGCTAGTTAATTCCTGATGATTATTATCCTTTCTATATTTATGCTATCGTTTGAATTGGATGGTGATTGTGATAAATGGTTGATAGTTGATATTGGACGAATGGATGCTGTATTTTATATTGAAAAAACTGCAAGTTATCATGCATTTTCATTTCATTTGGGATTGCAGTTTGAAATGATATATAACCGTAAATTTTATTTTTAAATTGCGGATTGAAATGATAAATATCCGTATCACTTGACCATAGGATAGAAAATTTTATACAGACATCGCGGTATATATATATAAATATTTTGAAATGATTTTCTACGTTTTATTAAGAAATGTGTATATGGTTTTATGAGATATTGATTTCGGATATTTGATAAAGGTTATTTTACATATAGTTAAATTCTTGGTTTTAAGCTATGTATAAAATTGTTTGAAGTATGAAGTAAGTTAAATAATAAAGTTGATTTTATTAAAATATATTATGGATAAGTATTTACTTAAATTGTATTCCAATATAGAGTTTATATTGATTTTTATAAATCAAAGTTGAGAAGATAGTTTTGAAATTGATTTGAGATTTTATTTAATTAAGATCTTATTGAAATTTAGATTTAAAAAGAATATGGTGTTATAACTAAATTCGGGTTTAAGATGATTTAATTGAATATATCAAGTCTAAATAAATTGAGGAATATTTAATTATTGAATTTGAAAGTTTTATTTGAAGGATACTGGATTTATTAAGTAAGTATTTCAAAACTAAATAATAGTAAAGTAAATATGGAATATATATATATGAATTAAAAATTTAGTTTTGAAATGGTGGAATATTTAAAACTTTGAAATATATGGAAATTTAAATGGTTTATTTGGGGATTCAAATCTGTATTTGGAATTGATTTGAGAAATTAAAAAGCTAATTTACTTTATAAAGTAATTTATTATTAAACCATTTAAGTATTGAAAATTTTGTTTCGAAGCTACGGGTTTAAGGTATATATATTTGAAAGTACTATGATTTTTGGAAAAGGTATATTTAAAATAAAGATGATATCATATTGATTTGGGTTTTAAAATAGAAATGATATCCTATTTATATGGTTTTGAAATGGATATTTTATTCTGGTTTTAAAGTATAAACTATTTTGAAAAGACCGCGGAGTTATAATAACGTTTGGTTGTTGAAGAGACCGAGATCGGAAGTTGTCATACTCTTTGCCAACTGTGGAAACCACTTTAACAACCGTGTACGCGGTGGAGATTCCAGAATGAAGTAGGATGGTAGCGGCGTTTCCTTTGAGGTAAATACGTAGTAACGACCCATGAATTTCGTTAATTAAATTGTCATATTAATAAGATTTTGGAATTAAAGTTATAAAGAAATATAATTGTTAAAAATTTGTAATGTAGTAAAAGTTAAGAATTAACCTATGAAATATTATATTGATTAAAATAGACTTGATTAAAATGGTTGAATTGAATAAATACTATTTTATTGGAACCTAATTTATTGGTATGCAAATTTATAATAAATGAGTTATTGTAAGAAATTGAAATTTGAATAGAATTCTAATGAATGAAAGTGTGAAAAGATTTTTCCCGGATGTAATTGTATATGAGAAATAAAGGAAAGTATTAAATTGATTTATGTAATAAGACATTGTTAACGATATTTGGTTGTAAATTAAGGAAACGTGTTAATGCAAGTTAATATTAAATGAACTTGAATGAACGTTACAATTTAATTAAAATTCAAATATTATGACTTAGCTATAAATAGAATATAATAAAAACAAATACAAAATCTTAGAAACAAAATTCTAGTGTTCGTTGTTGATAATAAACCCTACTTTAATAATTATTAGGAGAGTAACGGAAGTTTAAATGAATTAAATAGAAACAAAAGTTTATTTTAAGGTAGTAATTGATAAATGGGAAAGATAGTTTATAGTATGTTAATTGATGAATTAATACGCAATGTATGCAGAGTAATAAGTTGGTTTAAGGATGAAATTAAGGAATTTCATTTATTGGTTTTAAAACCTTAATTAATGCATTTAATTGATAGAAGTACATTTAGGAATATAATAGTTATTCAAATTAAGTGGTACATAGGCGTATATTAATGTCATGAAATAAACATTTAGCGTATATGAAATTATAAATCCGAATCGATAAGTAAAGAACTTATGTATGCAAATAAAAAGCAAACAAGTGGCATTAATATAGGTTGCTTGTTTATTTAATATGCCAATTAAATTTTTGGTAATCGATTAAAATAAATCTTAATTTTTTTTCGTTGGTTAATGTAAATTAAAGTAACAGTTGATGTAATAAAGGTAAAATGGAAAGTATCAGGGTAATGAAATGTAACCAAATGTTAAATATTTTTATAGGATAAGGATGTTGTTTGAATAATAAGAATGGTAATAAAGATTTGTTTATTTATTTGAATAGATTGGGATAATTGGGTTTATTGCAATTAGTTGAAATTAAATGTTTAAATATTACGTTAATTTAAAAGTTAAGTTAAATTTTGAGAATATTAATGTAATATCTTTGAACCCAATGTTAATTTCATCCATTTGACCATAATGGATTGAATAATAAGAATGAATGGTGAATTCAGTGTAATTATTGAAAATATAATTTATAATTGTTGAATATAATGAAATTTGAATTACGCTGAAAATTATGATTGAATCAACATTTAGTTTGACATCTAAATTTGTTTAAAATCATTGTAAATGATTAAGAAATTTAAATAATAATAATTTTCAAATTTTAGAATTTAAATTTGAAATTTGATTTAATTAATTTATTTATTAATTTATTTAACTAGTGTAAAAATAGCCATTTTGGCCACTGACTTGGATTTGACGAAACCAGTTTCATCGGATTTGTAACGGTGAATTATTGTAGGATTTCAAGTTTCGTGACGATCGGACTTGTCGTTTGATCGTACAGACTCGAAACGCCTTGAAATTTATGCAATAGAAATCAATTGAAATCAATTTGGAAAATATTGTTTTTAGCATAACTTCTTCATATGATGGAATTTGGACTTGAAACCTTTTTCATTGCATTTAAAGTATTTTTAAACATCTATTTTGATATATGGGTTGACCCATTTCCGTTCCAGAGTCAGAACGGGCTTTTTGGGCCACTTTGTCGTTAGCGCGTACATCTATCTTATCTGATCCATCTATTTTCAATTCTATCTATAAATATCCTGCTATAGACACTAGTCTCCCTAGATTCTCATTTGTATGTATGTACATCTCAACTCTCTCCTCCTCAATGGCGGACAAACAAACTCTAGATCCAGATCCAATTGCACATCAAATCCAAAGCATAAATTTCGAAGTTCTCAGAAAAATATGGAAAAAATAAATGTTGAAGCTCTCAATGAGCGTAATCTCCTGCTGAAATTCGTTTTCCGATTTGATGCATCGTTTGACCAGAAATCGCGGTCAAAATTGAATTGTGCGTTTTTGACTGGATCGTCAATCGGGAAATCGGTTTCTGAGTACTGTAGATCTCGACATGGGCTTCGAGATGGTGGTGGTTGTTTGACTTGAATAGACGCGTGGTGGCCGGAATTGGCGTTTTAGTGCTCGAAATCACCGTTTTTCACGTGGCAGCGCAGCGATCTATGAGACACCAGAGGCCGGCGGCCTCAGGCCGAAGGTAGAGGGGGACGAGGCGATTTCGTGGGCGGTGGTGACGAGGCCGGTAGCGGCGTGTGGTGGCGGCCGCGGTTGGTCAAAAATGATGAAGTTGGGATCGGTTGTCACTGGTTTGTGCGTGCATTTTGGTTGCTGTGGCTTGCACATAAAAGTGATGACGTGGAAAAAAGGGAAGGGTAATGTGTTCTCCTTTATTTTTTTAAAAAATTAAAATTCAATCGTATAAATCATCATATTATTCACATACGATATCCGATTTACGCACGGTTTTTTTGTTAGGATCGTGTTGAAATTCTGGACCTGATGATGCTTGTTTGGACAAATTCTGAGACGGTTAAATTTTTGGGTTTAAATTGAATTTAAATTCAATTTAAATTCAAAAGGTGAGTGTTTTAACCCACTCACAACTTCTAAGATTTCTTATGTTGGTTAAATTGATTTATGATGTGTTTAAAATTTTATTTATAGCTGTTTGGCATATATTTCATCATTTTCTCAGTTAAATTGCATTCATTTAATTTACGCGTTATGTAATTCATTCATTGCATTTAAAACTACCAGTTAATTGTGAATTAATTTATTTATTGCATTTAAAACTACCAGTTAAAATTTTAGTTAAATTTGTTATTTCGTATAACCTGCTAGTTAAATTTATTATTATTGCATATAAGCTACAACTAAACAGTTATTTAATTCATTATTGAAAATTTGACTATCAGTAATTAATTATTATTTATTGTTGTGATTGTTTGAATTAGATGATAAATTAATGAATGTTTGATGATTGATATGATGGACGCATGGATGCTGTATTTATATTGTATAAACTAGAAGTTATTATTTTGCATTTTCATTTCATTCGGGATTGCGGTTTGAAATGATATATAATCGCATTTTTATTTTTAAATTGCGGATTGAAATGATAAATATCCGTATCACTTAACCATAGGATAGAAAATTATATACAGGCACCGCGGTGTGTATATATAAAATTATTTTTGAAATGATTTTCTATGGTTTTGGAAAGAATACGGTTTAATAAATATTAAATTTTGATATATATAGTAAAAATTCTTGAATTTAGATATGTATAAATTTGTTTCGAATTTTAAAATAAGCTAAATAATGAAGTTGATGTCGTTTACATAATATGGTTAAGAATATATCTGAAATTATATTGTATATAGAATTTATAAATAACTCAAATAAGAGTAAGGTTGAAGATAAATGTGAATGTGATTTGAATTAAAGTATTCAAGAATTATCTTCGAAAATTTGTTTTGAAATGTAAATAAATTAAGATTTAGAGGGTAAACTTTTATAACTTGATTTTTGGTTTGAGAATTTAATTGAATATCAAATTGATTTAAAGAATATTATCTAGTTAATTTAATTAAAAGAATATCCTGCTGTTATCCCAACTTTTGGCAAAGTTGAGATACCCAAAATTTACTAAAAATCAATGATTATTATTCTTGAATATCAGCTATGCATTGCAGGATAACCATGGATATCGATGAATTTTGTCCTAGTTCAGATCAAGCCACAATTGATAAGACGTGACAAGCAAAGCTGTAGAAGCCAGCGTTTCAAGTTTCAAGTCAATCCAAGTTCGTATGCTCAAGATATGATGGTTTCAATTTGAGAAGGATAGCCCCTTGTTCGGTTTGAACCCATAGGGTACCCATGGTTCGAATCGATGGTCATAGGTTATGTTTGAACCCATTACTTCGAAACCATCTACTCCGAGCCCATCAGGTATCCTTGCTTCAAACCCATGAAGTTCGAAGCCATCATCCTAGGAGTAATTCGAACCCATGAGACATAGCCGTGCCTCAAATCCATCAGCCATCATGTACTTCGAAGATTGCATTCGAACCCATCACGGAGCTTCGGTTCGTATCCATCACAATGTATCGATGCGAACTGAACATCGATGCGAAAGAAGCCCCCTCTCCTCGATTCGAACTAGGTAGATGCAGGCCAACACGAGACTTAAGTAGTTGATTGATTCAAACTATGCAACGGCCATAGATACAAACGAGGCGAAGAACATGGGTGCGAAGCGTTCAACCCGGAAAGAAGACCGGATCGACTCGAAGGACGTGCGCCACGTCACCACTGAACCACGCGCGTCCATGGGTTCGAACTCATGGGTTCAAAGCGATCGATTCGAACAACACAGCCAACCGAAAAACTCCAATTCCAATCGATTGTATCTCCTAAACCACTTATCCAAATGCAATGAAATTTTCACAGTAGCTTCCATACAAGATAAAGATTGTTCCTGCAAAGTTTCAGCTCGATTGGACCATTTCTTGATGGGTTCGAAATCACTTCGAATCGATGTCAGATCGAGATGAAACTTGGTGGGGTCGGTCGCGTGGGCCCACTCACGTGTCAGAAGAAGTCTCCCGAAGTTTGAGCAAGATCTGGGCCTCCGACGCCTATAAATAGAGCCCCAGGTCATTCAGAAAAGGGGATCTTGATTTGGAAGCGCCCAGACTCTGGCAGACTTTACTGTGCACTTCACTACTACCGTTGTACTCGAAGTTCAGAGCTATAATCCATTGTAATCCGCTGTAATCAACTGTAATCAGCGAAGAACATCAATAAAAGTTAAAACCTTTGAAGTGGACGTAGGCCGGAGATAGCCGAACCACTATAAATCGTGTGCTCTTGTTCATAATTTCTGTAGTTCTGCGTATTGCTTGCTTAGATCTGTGCTTTGTGTTTGAATATTGCTGATTTGTATTCATACACTGGTGCTTTCACAATACTTGGGGTTTGTGACCAATTTTGGTTCAAACACTTTGGTGCTTTCACTGAGAGCAACTAGCACCCGCTACATCAGATTCAGAGTTCAGATTCGAAAGTTTAAAGAATTCCAATTAAGAAACAATGACTCGACAAACAAGACAAAGAGTTGACCGGAGCCAACAGGGAGGAAGCCAAGAAGCGTCCTCAGGATCAGGAGAAGGACAAGCTTCCGTCTACATCACCAGAGACGAGATGGAAGCTATGGCTAATGCATTACGCGAAAGCATGATGAAGGCTCAACAAGGGATGCTGCAGAATTTCCTCGAACAAATGAGGGCGGCGAACGTGCAAAACCCTGGACCAACTACAACGACTGCAAGTGCGGGACAAGGAATCAGGATTGCAGAAGCTAATGAAGGTCAGGTTCAAGACCAGAATGCAGGAGTTGAAGGAGACCAACAAGGGCATGGGGGCAAACCCTCAGGGTCCGATACTGGAAGGCCAATAGACGGAGCTCAACAAGCTAGAGCCAATGCATATGCTAACGAACCACCAGAAGAATACGTACCAGAATTCCCTTCAAGGCTCGGGGGGCAGGATAGGAACTTGACAAGGGGCCAACCCCTAGACGGAGACGAGAGAATGATTGGCCTGATGCGACGAATCATGAGAGGAGGACTGCCTAGTGGAGGGCTGGAAGAAGTCAGTCGGAGTCCGTTCACTCCAAACATCCGAAACGCAAGGAACCCTCCAAAGTTTAAGCTACCAACGCTAGATCCTTATGATGGGAGGTCAGACCCGATCGTGCATATTACCAGATATATTAGGCACATGGAAGTGCTGGGGGCATCCGAGGAAGTGATGGCACGATGCTTCCCTCTATATTTGTCAGATTTGGCAGCGCTTTGGTTCAGGCAACTAGAGACTGGATCAATTAGGACATGGAGCGAGCTTGTAGACTACTTCATGAGACAGTTTAGGGTCCACTTAACGCGACCCAAGAGCATGATGACTTTAGCTTCGATCAAGTAAAGGGCCGGAGAGCCCATAAAAGATTTTCTACTAAGATTCAATGTAACAGTGACTTCTGTGGATCGCCCGGATCCATTGTTGATTTTGATGGCGGCGGTAGTGGGAGTCGCGGAAGGTACCAAATTTAAGGATTCTCTGACTAAAGATCCCCTACAAGATCTTGGAGAGTTCTTTCACAAACCTGAAAAGTTCATCCAATTAGAAGAATCACGAGCCGAGAGGCTGGAAACAAATGTTGCGCAGAGCGAAGGAATCTCCAGAGAACGGTCCAGAGCGGACAAATGAAAGAGGAAACAGGATGACAGATATGATGGTCCTGATAAACGGAAGAAATTTCAAGAACCAAGATTCAGGCAGTACACCGATCTGACTGCAGGCCTAGAAAGAATCTACACTGAAACTCGGGGGCAACTCCCCTATCGAAAGCCACCTATAAGGGATCCCACTGAGCGGGACGCAAGACTGGAAAATATTGCCTATTCCATGAGATGGATGGGCACACCACGGATGAGTGCCGCCACCTAAAGGATGAGGTGGAAGAACATGCCAGGAGTGGTAGATTGCCACAATTTGTCAGAGAACGAACAACGACAGCAATACCTAAACAACTACCGCCTCCAAATAACAGGAACGATCCTGGATCGGGATCACGACTCGTCATCCACTGATTGAAGATGGCAAGGGCCAAGTCCAGGGTTGGGACTTTGATCGAATACTTTTATTTAGATTTGTTTTCAGAATAAACGGTTACTCCACTCACACATGTACGGGAACCGGAGAGATCCCTAGGCATGCTCTGAGATGGAGATAAACCGATATGCCCGGAGAGGCAATGCTTAGCTTTTTTGATGTTTGAGATTGAACATCTAGAACTCGAATTTTAATAAATAAATTAGAATCTCTTACAACAAATCTTTTGACCGGAGAGTCAAAGAATGAACATTAAATACCGATATAAACATGATCGCTTTGTGACCCTACCCGGAGAGACGGGGTCCGGAGTGCAAGAAGTGAGTTGCTTCGCCGGAGAGCGACAGGATCAACTCACTTGAGCGCTGTTTCCCCTTCACCGAAGAGTGACAGGATGAGATCCAACAAGAGCCCGGAGAGGCTATGATCGGTCTCGAACGACCAAGACATTGCTTAATGTTCAGATACACTGAAGCGGAGTGCAAGAAGTGAGTTGCTTTGCCGGAGAGCGGCAGTATCAACTCCCTTAAGCGCTGTTTCCCCTTCACTGGAGAGTGACAGTACAAGATCTAGCAAGAGCTCGGAGAGGCTATGATCGGTTTAGAACAACCATGGCATCGCTATACGTCCTAACCAGGATCAGAGTGCAAGGGATAGAAGGCAACGCCGGAGTGCAACAGGATCTTTCTATTCAATCACTAAGTTTGGAATGGACTTAGTAAAGGTTCAGAGTAGCCGTTAATAGTTCGGAGAGACTACCGAACTTCATTCTCAACTTCTACGAAAAGAATGAATGCTGATTCGGCTTCGAACAGCCACAAACTTGATTGATAATACTGCAGCTATCAATGAAACATGAATTTACTGCACTCGATTTAAGACCGTTCAAAACTACCTTTTATAAAAAGGCATGTTTTGGGGGGCAAAGTGTTATCCCAACTTTTGGCAAAGTTGAGATACCCAAAATTTACTAAAAATCAATGATTATTATTCTTGAATATCAGCTATGCATTGCAGGATAACCATGGATATCGATGAATTTTGTCCGAGTTCAGATCAGGCCATAATTGATAAGACGTGACAAGCAAAGCTGTAGAAGCCAGCATTTTAAGTTTCAAGTCAATCCAAGATCGTATGCTCAAGATATGATGGTTTCAATTTGAGAAAGATTGCCCCTTGTTCGGTTCAAACCCATAGGGTACCCAAGGTTCGAATCGATGGTCAGAGGTTATGTTCGAACCCATTGCTTCGAAACCATCTACTCCGAACCCATCAGGTATCCTTGCTTCGAACCCATGAAGTTCGAAGCCATCATCCTAGCAGTAATTCGAACCCACGAGACATAGCCGTGCCTCAAATCCATCAGCCATCATGTACCTCGAAGATTGCGTTCGAACCCATCACGGAGCTTCGGTTCGTATCCATCACAATGTATCGATGCGAACTGAACATCGATGCAAAAGAAGCCCCCTCTCCTCGATTCGAACTAGGTAGATGCAGGCCAACACGAGACTTAAGTAGTTGATTGATTCAAACTATGCAACGGCCATAGATACAAACGAGGCTAAGAACATGGGTGCGAAGCGTTCAACCCGGAAAGAAGACCGGATCGACTCGAAGGACGTGCGCCACGTCACCACTGAACCACGCGCGTCTATGGGTTCGAACTCATGGGTTCGAAGCGATCGATTCGAACAACACAGCCAACCGAAAAACTCCAATTCGAATCGATTATATCTCCTAAACCACTTATCCAAATGTAATGAAAATTTCATGGTAGCTTCCATACAAGATAAAGATTGTTCCTGCAAAGTTTCAGCTCGATTGGACCATTTCTTGATGGGTTCGAAATCACTTCGAATCAATGTCAGATCGAGACGAAACTTGGTGGGGTCGGTCGCGTGGGCCCACTCACGTGTCAGAAGAAATCTCCCGAAGTTTGAGCGAGATCTGGACCTCCGACGCCTATAAATAGAGCCCCAGGTCATTCAGAAAAGGGGATCTTGATTTGGAAGCGCCCAGACTCTGCCAGACTCTACTGTGCACTTCACTACTACCGTTGTACTCGAAGTTCAGAGCTATAATCCATTGTAATCCACTGTAATCAACTGTAATCAGCGAATAACATCAATAAAAGTTAAAACCTTTGAAGTGGACGTAGGCCGGAGATATCCGAACCACTATAAATCGTGTGCTCTTGTTCATAATTTCTGTAGTTCTGCGTATTGCTTGCTTAGATCTGTGATTTGTGTTTGAGTATTGCTGATTTGTATTCATACACTGGTGCTTTCACAATACTTGGGGTTTGTGACCAATTTTGGTTCAAACACCTGCTATTGAAGTTTAAGGGTTATACTTAAATAATATTTGTTTTATTAAGTAAACATTTCAAATTTGAATAATAAGAATTGGATATTGACATATATTGAATTATCAAAGAATCCTTTTTGAAGTATAAAATATTTAAGCTTTGAAATATATGGGAATTAAAATGGTTTATTTGGAGGTTCAAATTGATATTGGGAATTTATTGTAAAATTTAAAGAAGCTGTTTATTTTATAAAGTAATATAGTATTCGAACCATTAAGTATTAAAAGTTATGTTTCAAAGCTATGGTTTTAAGGTATATATATTTGAAAATATCATGATTTTGGGACAGGGATATTTATAAAATAAAAATGATATCTTATTGATGTGGGGTTTTAAAAATATAAATGATATCGTATTTATATGGTTTGAAAGAGATATTATATTCTGCTTTTAAGGTATAAATTATTTTGAAATAACCGCGGTGTTATAATAACGATTGGTTGTTGAAGAGACCGGGATCGGAAGTTGTCATACTCTCTGCCAACTCCGAAAACTACTTTAACAACCGTGTACGCGGTGGAGATTCCAAAATGAAGTAGGATAGTGGCGGCATTTCCTTTAAGGTAAATACATGGACCAAACTCCCGTGAGTTGGCCTAAGGTGGCTAAAACAAGAGCGATCGACGGGTTAATGGAGGTAGCACCTTTGATCGAACACTTCCCTTCGATACTCTACTCTGACTTTGGATTGTTTCGGTGGCCACCTTCACTTTTGATTTCTTTGATTTGGGGGAGTTTGTCCGAGGTGCGCAGTAGCTGCGGCTACGCGTTACCACCGACCCGGAAGCGTAATTAGTGTATCTACCCTGGCATTGCCTAGTTGTGCCGTGTCACCTGCCCTATCGCGCCTTGTACGAGTTTGGCATTCTCCCGTAGCCCGTGGAGTATTTAGGGTAGTCTCCCGATCTGGAGATGCGCTGATATTGGATGGAATACTGGGACTATTACGTGTTAAGGGCTATATGGGTAATCCCTTAACGCTATTAAAAAGTAAGTTTATTTCACAAATAGACACTATTATAATAGCGAAATATACTACATAGTAAATAGTTTAACGGATCCTTAAGAGATGTGAGTCCCGAGCATCTTTTGAGTTACTGCACTTATATTATTTACAGTTGATTTAACTTACATAAGACATTTTAGTTCTGACTCGAGTGTTTTTGTAACGCTCCACCTCTATACCCACACTAGCCAAGGACACTACGGGGTAATGCCGTCAACTAGCACGGAGAATAAGGCTGTTGAGGAGCGACCATCCGCGTAATTGCTTTATGCGAGCAACGATATGTCAGATAGTACGACATGAAATCCGACATACTGATACAAACTCAAAGCTACTACACAGTGGCTATATATATATTCTTCGGAAACAAACATAGAAATAAACATAACACAAATCAGTCACAGACATCCATATCACAAAGGCGGAAAGAGATATGGATATATATAACATATGAAAGTGTACATCAGAGTAGTGGTCAAACAAGATCCACAATATCACAAAATAATGGCTACAAGTGCTAGAAAAAATAATATGTATACATCTATGAGTCTATATCTCAAATGTATACAACAAAAACTACTAATCTAAATAGTTAGCCAAAAGTCAGGGTGATAATCCAGATGTTAAGTCAAGCAGAAGCACCTGCCACATCTCGGTCTGACCCGAGTATTATTTAATAAGAAAATAATAAACGGATCAGTCTAGCTATAAAAATCAGATAAAATGGTATAGAATAAGAGATATGACGTAAACATATGATAACCATAAAGCCATACTGTAATAAGTATGTAATTGAAAATCAACAAGAGATTAATCAGTATAACAAGAATCTTCTCAAAGATCAAAAAGAATGTCATACTATCTGTTTGTATTCCCCAAACCATAAATATTGACAATAACATCAATGCCAATCACAAAAGTTAATGACACACAAATCCACCAATGCACAAATGTTGATAAAACTTATCAATGTAAATCACGAAAATTGGTGAAAACACAAATTCCAGAAATCATCAATGGAAATTCAGAAATCACAAAAAGGGGGAAGGCCTATCACAAAACGGGAGCATGAAAACTCACCAACACGTGTATCACAAAATGGAACGCTATTTCATGGTTGCTAACCATTAATTTTCAAGCCGAAGCTCCACAAAACAGCCCGAAGACCATGGGTCGGCACCCTACCAAATTGAGCCGAAGCTCCATAGAAACGGGGCTTAGTCTCCCTCGTAGACCAAGAGACATTGCACAAATTTCTAGTCTGAATCACAAAAATGATCATCAACGATCATCAAGAAGTGCCAATTACAGTAAGCTAGTAAATATATAAGCTTAGCTTCATGTCCCATAACCACTAGCTTAACTTAAATATTTACGAACAAATTGTAGATCTCCACTTGAAAATTGTCACGAGAGATTCAATCGTACAACTTCAAGATTAACCAGCGAAGTAAAGACAAGCATTTCATACCATTTGTTTTACTAAGCCATTTAATTAGATTTCTCCTACGAGTGAGGTGAAGTGACAAATCACAAAAATGATTATAAAGACAATAAATCACAAAAATTCACATTCGAAGACGTGAATAAAATCCAAATAATTCGATTCCAAATCCATCAAAGTGGAAATACCCTTGCGACTTAACAGCCACGACTTACGACTTAATATAGGTCAACATAAGAAATCAGCGGCTCAAGAAATAGCACACGGCTTAAAGCAGGGGCGACTTAAAGGGTGGCGTGACCTAACTACATGCGATCTAAAGAGCAGCGCGACCCATAGCATGGGCGACTTAACAGTGCAATTTCGGGCCGAGCGACCTAAGGAGGGAAGCGACCTATAGGCAGGCCGACTCATTGCAAGGCGAGCGACCTAGGTGTTGCGACCAAAGGCAGGCCGACCCATCAGTAAGGCAAGCGACCTATGGGGTTACAACCTATGGCATTAAGCGACCTAAGGGGATAAGGATTGGCCGAGCGACTTACTGTAGAGCGCGACCTAAGTGAGCGACTTAAGTGAGAAGGTCAATGGCGCGACCTAAGTGACACGACCTAGCTGAGCGACCAAAGAAATACATATGGCCGAGCGACCTATTGGGCATGCAACCTAAAGACTAAACAAGGCCGAGCAACCTAACACGAGCAACCTAACACATAGGGTCAAGCCGAGCGACCTAACGACCTAAGGGTAAAGAAGGCCGAGCAACGACCTAACGACCTAAAGGATACAAGGCCGAGCGACCTAAGTGGGTACGACCTAGCATGGCGCGATCTATAGGAGAGAGACCTAAATGCAGGCGGACCTAATCTGCAGGCCGAGAATCATCCATGTGCAGACCGAGCGACCTAGGGGTTTGAAGTGCAAAAACTCTCTCAATTTGCAACAGATCGAGCACAAACGCTAGGGGATTGTGCCCATAGGCTACCTGGTCCTATTGACTCCTCGATGCATCACCAAAACATGATCAAACATCAAAGTTAGGATTTTTAAAGATATGAACCAAAAACACTAAAAATTGGGATTTTCACCAATTCTATCCAAATCAAAAGCAAATGCGCATGAATAAGTGTTAGGAATTCATACCAAACAATCAAAGATAGTTATAGACAAAGATGTGAGATAAAAATCTCACCTTTACACAAAATCAATGAAGAAGAAGCTTGAGAGCAAAGGAAGAATCAATGGCTTCTCTTTGAATTTGGAGTTAGATGTTGGACTTGCAAATGAACTTGAGCTTGGAGTATTAATTTCCCATTCCTTCCTCCATTTTTTATGAAGTTTGAGTGTTAGGAAATGAAAGTAAAGTTATGAAGGGAAGGGGGGTTGAGCTAGAGTTAATAGTTTTGGCTAATGGGCTAAACCAAACCCAAAGCCCAAAGTGAAAAGGTAGCAAAATTCCACTAACTCCAAACATATCAAAGTTTATACTCAAAAAGATCGCAAACGGTGTTTTGGAGCCAATGGAAGTGGTTCCGAGTCCTAATTCGACCGTATGCAAAAAGTAACTTTTCGGACTAAAATCCGACCAACGATAAAATATTTAAATATTCAATCGTAAAATATGCGGGTTGTTACCGACTCCCCTCCTCAAAGAAATTGCGTCCTCGCAATATTTAAGAAGAAAATATGAGGTAACAACCATGAAAGAATATCAACACAAAAGAAATTTGAAATAAGAAATTCACCTCATGGAGCACGAGAAAGTAAGTCCGGATGTGTTTGCTCGATGAACTCTCTAAATTCCCAAGAGCAATCCTTAGGATTTGAGGACCATTGGACTTTAACAAGCGGAACATCTTTATTTCGAAGGCGCTTGACCTTCGAAGCAATAGTACGAATAGGATGTTGCTCATAAGTTAAATTAGGTGAAATTTCAATTTCTTCTACAACACCGGGCTCAAGAATAGAATCAGAATCTCGAAGGCACTTTCGTTACTGAGAAACATGAAACACGTCATGAATTGCAGAAAACTGAGCCAGTAATGAAAGGCGATAAGCCACAAAACCAATATGTTCGGTGATAGGAAATGGCCCAATATATCGAGGCGCTAATTTTCTCGATCGACTGAAACGTACAACACCCTTCATAAGTGAAACACAGATAAACACAAGAGATCCCACAGAAAATTCTAATTTTCTTCTCCGGTTATCGGCATAGGATTTTTGTCTACTCTGGGCTTCTTTCATCCTACGACGAATAAGGTCAATCTTTTCTGTGGAATCACGAATAAAATCTGGACCTAAAACCCGCTTCTCATCGGCCTCGAGCCAACAAGAAGGAGATCGGCATGGCCTTCCATAGATTGCCTTAAAAGGTGCCATACCAATACTAGATTGGAAGCCATTATTATAGGAAAACTCAACAAGAGAAATATGATCTTCCCAACTTCCACCAAAATCAAGAACACATGCACGAAGAAGATCTTCAAGAGTTTGATTCACACACTCGGTTTGTCCATCGGACTGGGGATGATAAGTGGTGCTAAAATTATGCTTCGTTCCCAAAGCTTTTTGAAGACTCTTCCAAAATCCTGTAGTAAACAATGGATCACGATCACTAACAATAGAAGAAGGAACCCCATGCAATTTAACAATTTCTTTGATAAAGAGTTTGGCCAAGAGAGGAACGGTTCGATTGGACCGAACGGGAATAAAATGGGCGGATTTAGTAAGTCTATCGACTATCACCCATAAGCTATCATGACCCGAACGAGAACGGGGAAGGCCATCAATAAAATCCATGGAGATTTGGTCCCACTTCCGAATTGGAATTTCTAAAGGTTGCAACAACCCACCGGGCCTTTGATGTTTGGCTTTGACAATTTGGCAAGTCATGCAACACTTAACAAAGTTAGCAATATCAGATTTCATTCCCTCCCAATAATAAAGTCGCTTCATATCTGCGTACATTTTACTACTAGCGGGATGAATGGTAAATTTAGAACGATGAGAATCTTCTAAAATGTCTTTACGAAGATTACTAATATTTGGCACAATAAGTCTACCAAATTTTCAAATACCGACACGAAAATCAATATCAAAGTCTTTCAAACCTTCAATATCAATTTTATCCCTTAAATTCTGACCAAGAAGAGCCAGTTCAGGATCTAGCTTTTGATCTTCAAGAATGCGGTCTAAAAGAGAAGGATGAGCCTCAAGGCTACACAAAACAAGAGATGAACCTAAATTGAAAACACGATCTCGAATCTCACAAGTGGATAGAATTCCGAGATCATTCCATTCGGATATCATCATAGAAACAACCGCTTGTTGCTTACGACTAAGTGCGTCTGCAACACGATTTCCCTTTCCGAGAGTATAAAGAATATCAAGATCATAAGCTGCAAGAAATTCGAGCCAACGTTGTTGACGTAGATTAAGTTCCTTTCGAGAAAATAGATACTTCAAGGATTTATGATCGGTATAAAGAATAAACTTTTCTCCCAAAAAATAATGACACCAAATACGAAGGTCGAAAACAATAACTGCGAATTCTAAATCATGAGTGGCATATCTAGTCTCGGCAGGCTTTAATTGCCTAGAAGCATAAGCAATAACACGCTCCTTTGCATAAGAACAAAACCCAAACCAATGCGACTAGCATCGGTATAAATAATAAAATCTTGGTTTCCCTCGGGAATCACAAGAATAGGAGCATCGGAAAGGAGTTCTTTTAATTTCTGAAAAGAAGCTTCACATTTTTCAGACCAAATGTATTTAACTCCCTTCTTTGTCAAACTAGTAAGAGGCATGGAAATTTTTGAAAAGTCCTTTATGAAATGGCGGTAATAACCTGCCAATCCAAGAAAACTACGACTTTCCGTCACACTCTCCGGTCTCTTCCAATTTTGAATCGCTTCAATCTTTGAAGGATCCATGGAAATTCCGGATTCGACAATAATATGACCGAGAAACTTTATACGAGATTGCCAAAAGTGGCATTTAGAAAATTTTGTTTTCAATTGATTGTCCTAAGAGTTTCCAACACAATCCGCTTTTCATGCTCCTCCTCGGTTTTTGAATACACAAGAATATCATCAATAAAGATGAGAACAAACTGACCGAGGAAGTCTTTGAAAACTCTATTCATAAGGTCAACGAAATAAGCCGGAGCATTCGTTAAACCAAATGGCATAACAAGCCATCCATATGATCCATAACGAGTACGGAAAGATGTCAAAGGAATACTATCCTCTGCAATATGAAGCTGATGAAAACCGGTAGCTAAGTCTAATTGTGAAAAGACTCTAGCACCACTAAGTTGATCGAACAGATCATCAATCCGAGGTAAAGGGTATTTATTCTTAATAGTAAGATCATTTAGCTTTCGGTAGTCAACGCAAAGCCTAAGTGTACCATCGGATTTCTTCACAAAAATAGCCGAAGCTCCCCAAGGCGAGGAACTAGAGCGAATAAATTGCTTCGTCTCCAATTCGGATAATTGTTTGCGCGTCTCCTCATTTTCTTTATTGGACATACGATAAGGAGGACGAGTAATAGGTTGAGATCCAGGGATGAGATTAATTCTGAACTCAATTGCTCGCTTAGGTGGTAATCCTAAAACGGGCTCAAATATGTCGGAAAATTCACGAACAATGTGAATAAGAGAAATAATATCCTCCTCATCATCATTATCGTCATCATGAGGATTTAAAGAATATAAAGATGCAACTAAGCTGGAATACGAATCTTTAAGGTCAATAGAAATCTGCTTAACAGATTGAGGACGTCGAAGATGAACAGTCCGCTCAGGACATAGGATTTTGGCTTTATAGCGGCTAAGCCAATCCATTTCCTAAATCATTCCAAAGCCTAAGTAGCGCATAACATGAAAATCGGCTCGGAAAGAAAAATCACACAAAATAATCTCGACATCATTACACAATAAACTGATTGTTGCGGATACGCCAACCGAATTCGCAATTCTCAAAGAAGTCATTAAACACAAAACATCTAAAGAAAATGCATCAACAAGTTCTTTTGAAATAAAAGAATGGGACGCACCCGTATCAAAAAGAACTCGAATAGGATGATCACGAAATAAAATAATGCCATCAAGGATAGAATGAGAAATACCTTTACCACGAGATGTGTTGCCAGGGGCTTGAGCAACATTAAGCTTTCCCTCCTTCCTATTTTGAAGTTTGGGACAAGAAGATAAATATTGATCCCGGCTTTTGCAATGGCGACAAGTACGAGGCTTTGAACACTTGTTCGCATTATGGTTCTTAGAACCACAGTTGTAGCATTGCCCATCACTTGGGGTATAAGTCTTAGTTGCCGGAGAGGCTTGCTTCCCATTCTTATTGTTGGGATAAGGAGCTTTGAATTTTTAGGCCATTTCTTGTTGTTGAAGTTCGGTTTGGCACCCATAACTTCAACATCACTTTCTTTATCTGCCTCTTCAAATCGAAGAGCAATATCAACGATTTGATCAAAAGAAACTTCTAGCTTTAGAAGTAATGGCTTCCTGAGATTTTTATTCAAGCCATATACAAATCTTTGGTTTTTCTTCAATGGGGTGTTTATGTACTCGACCCCATATTTAGAAAGTGACTCGAAGGATGCGACATAATCTGCCACAGAGGATTCACCTTGAACAAGGTAAATGAAACGGAGACCAAAGTCACCTTCTCAGCTTCTGGCACAAACTTTAATTCAAAGCACTCCCGGAATTTCTCCCAATTAAGATTCGCTTCATTTATTTCAGAAATCAGAAGCTCATACCAATCTAATTCTCTCTCTTGGAGCATACTAGAGGCCACCTGAACACGGTGAAGATCAATAAGATTCATGCGTGAAAAGATTCGATCGCATGATCTCGGCCAAGACTGGACTTCAATAATAGTTTCAGAACCTTTGAATGGCTTCCCACCAAATTGGTATAATCGCTGCACAAACGTGCAAATCCAGACCTAGGGTGAGTAGACTCCGGATTAGATCCGGCTGCTTGAGCAATCCTTAGTAGATCAAGAAGCTGTTGGGCAGACACAAATACTCCATCTTGGGGAGTAGCACGAGATTGACCAGCACTGGGACGGCGAGGTCTAACCATTTCTCTTCCATTTGAAAGAAAGATAGAAGAAGGATAAGGTTATTCACCAAATGAATATCAAGCAATCTTGATAGATAAACAAGGAATCATAAAGAAAATAGGATGAATCGGTACGAAGACTCGAATTAAATCCTAAAGCACGACTCCTAAGATGTACTTAGGACGGCGATCCTTGCTAGATTACTCTACATTGTTCCGAAGATTCGTTCTGATACCAAGTTGTGACTCACCACCTCTATACCCACACAAGCCAAGGACACTACGGGGTAATGCCGTCAACTAGCACGGAGAATAAGGCTGTTGAGGAGCTACCATCCACGTAATTGCTTTGTGCGAGCAACGATATGTCAGATAGTACTACATGAAATCTGACATACCGATACAAACTCAAAGCTACTACACAGTGGCTATATATATTCTTCGAAGACAAACATAGAAATAAACATAACACAAATCCGTCACAAACATCCATATCACAAAGGCGGAAAGAGATATGAATATATATAACACATGAAAGTGTTCATCAGAGTAGTGGTCAAACAAGATCCACAATATCACAAAAGAATAGCTACAAGTGCTAGACAAAAGAATATGGATACATCTATGAGTCTATATCTCAAATGTATACAACAAAAACTACTAATCTAAGTAGTTAGCCAAAAGTCAGGGTGATAATCCCAGATGTGAAGTCAAGCAGAAGCACCTGTAACATCTCGGTCTGACCCGAGTATTATTTAATAAGAAAATAATAAACGGATCAGTCTAGCTATAAATATTAGATAAAATGATATAGAATAAGAGATATGACGTAAACATATGATAACCATAAAGCCATACTGTAATAAGTATGTAATTGAAAATCAACAAGAGATTAATCAATATCACGAGAATCTTCTCAAAGATCAAAAAGAATGTCATACTCTTTGTTTATATTCCCCAAACCATAAATATTGACAATAATATCAATGCCAATAACAAAAGTTAATGACACACAAATTCACCAATGCACAAATGTTGATAAAACTTATCAATGTAAATCACGAAAATTGGTGAAAACACAAATTCCAGAAATCATCAATGGAAATCCAGAAATAAAAAAAGGGGTAGGCCTATCACAAAAAGGGAGCATGAAAACCCACCAACACGTGTATCACAAAATGAAACGCTATTCCATGGTTGCTAACCATTAATTTTTGAGACGAAGCTCCACAAAACGGCCCAAAGACCATGGATCGCTACGCCACCAAATTGAGCCGAAGCTCCACAGAAACGGGGCTTAGTCTCCCTCGTAGACAAAGAGACATCGCACAAATTGCTAGTCTAAATCACAAAAATGATCATCAACGATCATCAAGAAGTGTCAATTACAGTAAGCTAGTAAATATATAAGCTTAGCTTCATGTCCCATAACCACTATCTTAATTTAAATATTTACGAACAAATTATAGATATCCATTCGAAAATTGTCACAAGAGATTCAATCGAACAAGTCCAAGAATTAACCGGCAAAGTAAACACAAGCGTTTCATACCATTTGTTTTACTAAGTCGTTTGATTAGATTTCTCGTACGAGTGAGGTGAAGTGACAAATCACAAAAATGATTGTAGAGACAATAAATCACAAAAATTCACATTCGAAGACGTGAATAATATCCAAAGAATTCGATTCCAAATCCATCAAAGTGGAAATACCCTTGCAACTTAACAGCCACGACTTAAGACTTAATATAAGTCAACACAAGAAATCAGCAGCTCAAGAAATAGCACACGGCTTAAAGCAGGGGCGACTTAAAGGGGGGCGCGACCTAACTACATGCGACCTAAGGAGCGGCGCGACCCATAGCATGGGCGAATTAACAGTGTAAGCGGGCCGAGCGACCTAAGGAGGTAAGCGACCTATAGGCATGCCGACTCATTGCAAGGCGAGCGACCTAGGGGTTGCGACCTAAGGCAGGCCGACCCATCAGTAAGGCAAGCGACCTATGGGGTTGCGACCTATGGCATTGATCGACCTAAGGGGGGTAAGGATAGGCCGAGCGACTTACTGTAGAGCGCGACCTAAGTGAGCGACTTAAGTGAGAAGGTCAATGGCACGACCTAAGAGATACGACCTAGCCGAGCGACCAAAGAAATACATATGGCCGAGCGACCTATTGAACGTGCGACCTAACGACTAAACAAGGCCGAGAGACCTAACACAACCAAGCTAACACATAGGGACAAGCCGAGTGACCTAACGACCTAAGGGTAAAGAAGGCCGAGCAACGACCTAACGACCTAAAAGATACAAGGCCGAGCGACCTAAGTGGGGACAACCTAGCATGGCGCGCCTATAGGGGAGCGACCTAAATGCAGGCCGACCTAATCTGCAGGCCGAGATTCATCAATGTGCAGGCCGAGCGACCTAGGGGTTTGAAGTGCAAAAACTGTCTCAATTTGCAACAGATCGAGCACGAACGCTAGAGGATTATGCCCATAGGCTACCCGATCCTATTGGCTCCTCGATGCATCACCAAAAACGTGTTCAAACGTCAAAGTTAGGATTTTTAATGATTTGAACCCAAAACACTAAAAATTGGGATTTTCACCAATTCAATCCAAACCAAAAGCAAATGCGCATGAATAAGTGTTAGGAATTCATACCCAACAATCAAAGATAGTTATAGACAAAGATGTAAGATAAAAATCTCACCTTTACACAAAATCAATGAAGAAGAAGCTTGAGAGCAAAGGAAGAATCAATGGCTTCTCTTTGAATTTGGAGTTAGATGTTGGATTTGCAAATTTACTTGAGCTTGGAATTTTAATTTCCCATTCCTTCCTCCATTTTTGATGAAGCTTGAGTGTTAGGAAATGAAAGTAAAGTTATGAAGGAAAGGGGGGTTGAGCTAGAGTTAATAGTTTAGGCTAATGGGCTAAACCAAACATAAAGCCCAAAGTGAAAAAGTAGCAAAATTTCACTAACTCCAAACATATCAAAGTTTATAATCAAAAAGATCGCAAACGGTGTTTTGGACCCAATGGAAGTGGTTTCGAGTCGTAATTCGACCGTATGCAAAAAGTAGCTTTTCGGACTAAAATCCGACTAACGATAAAATATTTAAATAAAATATTTAAATATTCAATCATAAAATATGCGGGTTGTTACAGTTTTGTCTTTCCAATTCGCTCGGGTCAGTCCGAGCGTTTCAGGATCGAAGACTTTAGCTCTGGAGACGAAGACAATGATTTTATTACTATTATTATTATATCATATGGTTCCACTACACACTGTATTCCGCTGCATTGATATTTATTAGTATGTGAACTCTGATATTTATTGTATAAAGAAGAATTAAATGTTTTGTTAACGGATTTATGAACTGTATATTGATTATTATATTTTATCCTTCCGCTGTGAGATTCTGTTTTGTTTTTTTGTTCTCCTCGGTTTTCTTATTTACCCCATAACAATCCGCCCTTCCGTATGGTTTGAATGGACATGTGTGTCGATTTGAAGCATGCGAAAAGGCGGCACGTTACAGTTGGTATCAGAGCTTTGGTTTAGCGATAAACCTTGGCTTTATGGGGTTTGACTCTTGGTTAATAGGGTAGTGATACCCTATGGGGGTCGCTGAGTGTATGTATATGAAAGAGCGTATTTGTTAGTGTTATAAAAGGTTTTAATATTGTGTTAATCTATTCCGTTTTGTATTTAAAAATTCTGGTTGATGCATGGGACACCATGACATCAATAGGGGTTTCTAAACACTTAATAGGACAGACCAACATAATATTTGGTTTTAATATAGGTGAATGAATTGCCTATTATATTTTCTATATATAAAGTAATAAATTTTATGAAGATTATATTTGGTTGTAATACATTGGTTGTTAGGTAATGGAAATTATAGATAATAGTGAAATAAGATTTGAAATGAAATAAATATTGGAAATTTTAGAACTTAATTTCCGGGATTTTTGAAATTTCTTTTGAATGATTTTGAAATATAAATAATAATATTATTAAAGGAAGTATTTTTTTGATACAAGTATTTCAATATAATTTGAAAAGAAATTCTGGAAAGATTAAGATGTACTCCCCTCTCTGTCGCTGGAAAATAATTTGGGTGATGAGTGCACGCATCATCGACATTCATTTTCGAGTTTCGAAGTGGGAAGACCATTGTAGTAGTTTTACTACAAATTTATTGTGAAAAAAAAGTGAATTTTTAATTTGTTTTAAATCTACTTGGATATATAAATTGTAAGTTTATATTTATCTATTATTTTAAAATGATTAGAAATTAACCCAGTATTTAAATTCTTAAGTTTCCATTAATTAATAGTTTCAGTTACTGTAGTGAATTGGAACGTAGGTAATTAATAAATTGAAACCTCTAAAGGAAATAAGGGATTTAATGCTAAGTTATAAATGGAAATTAAAAGAAATTAAAATAGAAAGGTAAGTATTATAAATGAAAGTAAATAAATGAAATTAAGTAGTATAAATGGAAGATAATAAACGTAAGTAAATGATTGTAAACCTTAGTAAATGAATTAAAGCAATTCTTTATTTATAACAATCGATGTTATAGAGTTATAAATATAAGTTGTAATTAAAATGTTATTAATTAAATATAATAGAAGCAAATATCATAAGTATTGTAAATATAAGATTATAAACTTAAGAACATGAAATTTAGCAGTGAATAAATGAATGTAATATAATAAAAGAAAATTTCATGATATGAATAAGTGAAATGAGACTTTGTTAGGAATGAATGAGTGAATATGATGCAATAAAGAAGAAACTTACCTAACAATAAAATGTAAAAAAATGAATATTGTAAGTAATAAATGAAAAAAAATGAAGTAACCAATGAATGAATGAAAGAAAGGAAATCAAACAACTAAAGTATGAAATAAAATTTATAATAAGTTAATTTGATTTGTTGGTTGGAATTGTTAATGTTTGGTTTATGGTTGGTTGGGTAAGGAAATTTGAAATTGTCTGGATGAATAAATAAACTATTTTGTTCATCTAAGACTGTTGAGTAATTGGTGCACTCAGTAGTTTATTTTCATTCTGTACACTATGAAGTTTCGAACCCAAACAACTATTTGTTTTGTTTGATATGAATGAATGATTGATGTGGGTTGATTTATATGATAGTTGTATGCTTCGTTACTAGTGATTGATGTTTGTATTGATTTGTTTGTTTATGGTTGAAACAACTTTAAATATTTCATTTTATATAATTATTAACCCTTTGGGATTATATATGTGAAATGCAGGTTATGGAAGTAAATGCTACTGCTTTTGGTTTCATAATTAAGCGTTAATTGCCCGACAAATAGAAACGTTTTCGGATTACGGTTTATAGCTCTATTATATTATTTTCCCAAGTTGGAATATATATTATTTTGAAAAATATATGATATATATTGTTATATTTAATATTATATTTTCTCCTGAGCCTCCCCGTACAAAGGAGACTCTGCCGAAATTTTCCGTAAATTTTTGGACATAGAAAATATTTTGAAATATTTTCCAAACTTTATTTATTTGAGTATAAAAAGATTTAATGGTTATAAAATGGGTATATCTTATTTAAAGTAATAAATTTTGTAAATTATTTGTTTATAAATTTAATATTTTGAATAAGATATATTGATTTCTAAATTCTTCTTTTTCCCTTCTTTTCTCTTTTCGGGGACGAAAAGTTTTGAGTGGGGGAGAGTGTAACGACCCATGAATTTCGTTAATTAAATTGTCATATTAATAACATTTTTGAATTAAATTTATAAAGAAATATAATTGTTAAAAATTTGTAATGCAGTAAATGTTAAGAATTAACCTATGAAATATTATATTGATTAAATAGACTTAATTAAAAAGGTTGAATTGAATAAATCCTATTTATTGGAACCTAATTTGTTGGTATGCAAATTTATAATAAATGAGTTATTGCAAGAAATTGAAATTTGAATAGAATTCTAATGAATGAAAGTAGTGAAAAGATTTTTCCAGGATGTAATTATATATGAGAAATAAAGGAAAGTATTAAATTGATTTATGTAATAAGACATTGTTAACGGTATTTGATTGTAAATTAAGGAAAAGTGTTAATGAAAGTTAATATTAAATGAACTTGAATGAACGCTACAATTTAATTAAAATTCAAATATTATGACTTAGCTATAAATAGAATATAATAAAAACAAATACAAAATGTTAGAAACGAAATTTTAGTGTTCGTTGTTGATAATAAACCCTACTTTAATAATTATTAGGATATTAACGGAAGTGTAAATGAATTAAATAGAAACATAAGTTTATTTTAAGGTAGTAATTGATAAACGGGGAAGATAGTTCATAGTATGTTAATTGATGACTTAGTACGCAATGTATGTAGAGTAATAAGTTGGTTTAAGGATGAAATTAAGGAAATTTCATTTATTGGTTTTAAAACCTTAATTAATGCATTTAATTGGTAGAAGTACATTTAGGAATATAATAGTTATTCAAATTAAGTGGTACATAGCGTATATTAATGTCATGAAATAAACATTTAGCATATATGAAATTATAAATCCGAATCGATAAGTAACGAACTTATGTATGCAAATAAAAAGCAAATAGGTGGCATTAATATAGGCTGCTTGTTTATTTAATATGTCAATTAAATTTTTGGTAATCGATTAAAATAAATCTTAATATTTTTTCGTCGGTTAATGTAAATTAAAGTAACAGTTGATGTAATAAAGGTAAAATGGAAAGTATCAGGGTAATGAAATGTAACCAAATGTTAAATATTTTTAAAGGATAATGATGTTGTTTGAATAATAAGAATGGTAATAAAGATTTTTTTATTTATTTGAATAGATTGGGATAATTGGGTTTATTGCAATTAGTTGAAATTAAATGTTTAAATATTACGTTAATTTAAAAGTTAAGTTAAATTTTGAGAATATTAATGTAATAGCTTTGAACCCAATGTTAATTTCATCCATTTGACCATAATGGATTGAATAATAAGAATGAATGGTGAATTCAGTGTCATTATTGAAAATATAATTTATAATTGTTGAATATAATGAAATTTGAATTACGCTGAAAATTATGATTGAATCAACATTTAATTTGACATCTAAATTTGTTTAAAATCATTGTAAATGATTAAGAAATTTAAATAATAAGAATTTTCAAATTTTAGAATTTAAATTTGAAATTTGATTTAATTAATTTATTTATTGATTTATTTAACTAGTGTAAAAATAGCCATTTTGGTCAGTGACTTGGATTTGACGAAACCAGTTTCATCGGATCCGTAACGGTGAATTATTGTAGGATTTCAAGTTTCGTGACGATCGGACTTGTCGTTTGATCGTACAGATTCGAAACGCCTTGAAATTTATGCAATTAGAATCAATTGAAATCAATTTGGAAAATATTGTTTTTAGAATAACTTCTTTATACATGGAATTTGGACTTGAAACCTTTTCCATTGCATTTAAAATATTTTTAAACATCTATTTTGATATATGGGTTGACCCAATTTCATTCCGGAGTCAAAACGGGCTTTTTGGGCCACTTTGTCGTTAGCACGTACATCTATCTTATCCGATCGATCTATTTTCAATTCTATTTATAAATATGCTGCTATAAACCCTGGCCTCTCTAAATTCTCATTTGTCTGTACGTACATCTCAACTCTCTCCTCCTCAGTGGCAAACAAACAAACTCTAGATCCAGATTCAATTGCACATAAAATCCAAAGCATAAATTTCAAAGTTCTCAGAAAAATCTGGAAAAAATATATGTTGAAGCTCTCAATGAGCGTAATCTGATTTGATGCATCGTTTGAACAGAAATCGCTGTTAAAATTGAATTGGGCTTTTTTGACTGGAGCGTCGATCGGGAAATCGGTTTCTGCGTATTATAGATCTCGTTATGGGCTTCGAGATGGTGGTGGCCGTTTGACTTGAATCGAAGTGTGGTGGCCGGAATTGGCGTTTTAGTGTTCGAAATCACCGTTTTTCAGGTGGCGGCACGGTGATCTTTGAGACACCAGAGGCCGACAGCCTCAGGCCGAAGGTAGAAGGGGACGAGGCGATTTCGTGGGAGGTGGTGACGAGGCCGGTAGTGGCGTGTGGTGGCGGCCACGGTTGGTCAAACATGATGAAGTTGGGTTGGGTCGTCACTGGTTTGTGCGTGCATTTTGGTTGTTGTAGCTTGCACATAAAAGTGATGATGTGGCAATAAGGGAAGGGTAATGTGTTCTCCTTTTATTTTTTTTAAAATTAAAATTCAACCGCATGAATCATCATATCTTTCACATACGATATCCTATTTACGTGCGGTTTTTTTTGTTAGGGTCGTATTGAAATTCCGTAATTGATAACGCTGGTTTAGACAAATTCTAAAACGGTCAAATTTTTGGGTTTAAATTGAATTTAAATTCAATTTAAATTCAAAAGGTGAGTGTTTTAACCCACTCACAACTTCTAAGATTTCTTATTTTTGTTAAATCGATTTATGATGTGTTTAAAATTTTATTTATAGCTGTTTGGCATATATTTCATCATTTTCTCAGTTAAATTGCATTCATTTAATTTACGCATTATGTAATTTATTCAATGCATTTAAAACTGCCAGTTAATTGTTAATTAATTTATTCATTGCATTTAAAACTGCTAGTTAAAATTTTAGTTAAATTTATTATTTCATATAACCTGCTAGTTAAATTTATTGTTATTGCGTATAAGCTACAGTTAAACGGCTATTTAATTCATTATTGAAAATTTAACAATCAGTAATCAATTACTATTTATTGTTGTGATTGTTTGGATTGGATGATAAATTGATGAATGTTTGAAGATTGATATGATGGACGCATGGATGATGTATTTATATTGTATAAACTGCAATTTATTACTATGCATTTTCATTTCATTCGGGATTGCGATTTGAAATGATATATAACCACATTCTTATTTTTAAATTGCGGATTGTAATTATAAATATCCGTATCACTTGACCATAGGATAGAAAATTATATACAGCCACCGCGGTGTGTATATATATATAATTATTTTTGAAATGATTTTCTATGGTTTTGGAAAGAATATGGTTTAATAAATATTAAATTTTGATATATATAGTAAAAATTCTTGAATTTAGATATGTATAAATTTGTTTCAAATTTTAAAATAAGTTAAATAATGAAGTTGATGTCGTTTATATAATAAGAATATATTTGAAATTATATTGTATATAGAGTTTATAAATGACTCAAATAAGAGTATGGTTGAAGATAAATGTGAATGTGATTAGAATTAAAGTATTTAAGAATTATCTTCGAAAATTTGTTTTGAAATGTAAATAAATTAAGATTTAAGGGGTAAACTTTTATAACTTGATTTTTGGTTTGAGAATTTAAATGAATATCAATTTGATTTAAAGAATATTATCAAGTTAATTTAATTAAAAGAATATCTTGCTATTGAAGTTTAAGGGTTATACTTAAATAATATTTGTTTTATCAAGTAAACATTTAAAATTTGAATAATAAGAATTGGATATTGATATATATTAAATTATCAAAGAATCCGTTTTGAAGTATGAAATATTTTAGCTTTGAAATATATGGGAATTAAAATGGTTTATTTGGAGGTTCAAATTGATATTGGGAATTTATTGTAAAATTTAAAGAAGCTGTTTATTTTATAAAGTAATATAGTATTCAAACCATTAAGTATTAAAAGTTATGTTTCAAAGCTATGGTTTCAAGGTATATATTTTTGAAAATATCATGATTTTGGGACAGGGATATTTATAAAATAAAAATGATATCGTATTGATTTGGGGTTTTAAAAATATAAATGATATCTTATTTATATGGTTTGAAAGAGATATTATATTCTGGTTTTAAAGTATAAATTATTTTGAAATAACTCGGTGTTATAATAACGATTGGTTGTTGAAGAGACTGGGATCGGAAGTTGTCATACTTTCTGCCAACTCCGAAAACCACTTTAACAACCATGTCGGTGGAGATTCCAGAATGAAGTAGGATAGTGGCGGCGTTTCCTTTAAGGTAAATACGTGGACCCAACTCCCGTGAGTTGGCATAAGGTGGCTAAAACAGGAGCGATCGACGGGTTAATTGAGGTAGCACCTTTGATCGGACACTTCCCTTCGATACTATACTCTGACTTTGGATTATTTCAATGGCCACCTTCACTTTTGATTTCTTTGATTTGGGGGAGTTTGTCTGAGGTGGGCGGTAGCTGCGGCTACGCGTTACCACCGACCCGGAAGCGTAATTGATATATCTACCCTAGCATTGCCTAGTTATGCCGTGTCACCTACCCTAATGCGCCTTGTACGAGTTTGGGTTTCTCCCATAGCCTGTGGAGTATTTAGGGTAGTCTCTCGATCTGGAGATGCCTGATACTGGATGGACTACAGGGACTATTACGTGTTAAGAGCTATATGGGTAACCCCTTAACGCTATTAGAAAGTAAGTTTATTTTACAAATGGTCACTATTATAATAGCGAAATATACTACATAGTAAATAGTTAACGGATCCTTAAGAGATGTGAATCCCAAGCATCTTTTGAGTTACTGCACTTATATTATTTACAATTGATTTAACTTACATAAGACATTTTAGTTCTGACTCGAGCGTTTTGTCTTTTCAATTCGCTCGGGTCAGTCCGAGCGTTCCAGGATCGAAGACTTTAGCTCTGGAGGATGAAGACGAAGATTTTATTATTATTATTATTATTATTATTATTATTATTATTATTATATCATATGGTTCCACTACACTCTGTATTCTGCTGCATTGATATTTATTGGTATGTGAACTCTGATATTTATTGTATAAAGAAGAATCAAATGTTTTGTAAACGGATTTATGAACTGTATATTGATTATTATATTTTATCCTTTCGCTGCAAGATTCTGTTTTGTTTTTTTGTTCTCCTATGCTTTCTTATTTACCCTATAACAATCCACCCTTCTGTATGGTTTGAATGGACACGTGTGTCAACTTAAAGCATGCAAAAAGGTGGGACATTACATACGTGGACCCAACTCCCATGAGTTAGCATAAGGTGGCTAAAACAAGTGCGATTGACGGGTTAAGAAGGTAGCCCCTTTTATCGGACACATCCCTTCGATATTTTACTCTGACTTTGGATTTATTCTGTCGCCACTTTTGATTTCTTTGATTTAGTGGTGTGGCTCGAGGTGGGCGGTGGCTGTGGCTATGTGTTACCACCGACCCGGAAGCATAATTGGTATATCTACCCTGGCATTGCCTAGTTGTGTCGTGTCACCTACCGTAGCGCTCCTTGTATGATTTTGTTTTGTACCATACCTAGGGAGTGCCCTTCGACGACGCCCAGTACGGGGGAGATTACGGTACTGTATAGACTATGGGAACATATTATGTGTTAAGGGGAATATTGGGTCACTCCTTAACGCTATTTTAAAGTAAGTTTATTTTACTAATAGACACTATCATAATAGCTAAATATTACTACATAGTAAATAGTTTAACGGATCCTTAGGAGATGTAAATCCCTAGCATCTCTTGAGCTACTGCACTCATATTTACTTCTCTTGATTTAACTTACATAAGATCTTTTAGTTCTGACTCTAGTGTTTTGTCTTTTCAATTCGCTCGGGTCAGTCCGAGCATTTCAGGATTTGAAGATTTTATTCAGGAGGACGAAGACGAAGATTTGTAGTACTATTATCTACTATATTATTCCACTAAACCAGTTAATTCCACCGAATTAATTATTATTCTTTGGTATGTGTACTTTGATATTGTATTGTATAAGTAAAGAAAATCCAATATTTTGTAAAACAATTTCATGAATTGTACATTTGATTATTATATTTTATCGTTCTGCTGCAAGATTCTGTTTTGTTTTATTTCTTCTTTCTTTTTCTATTCACCCCATAACAATCTGCCCTTCGGTATGGTTTGAATTGGCACGTCTGTCGATTTAAGTGTACGAAAAGGCGGGATGTTACATGTGGTATCAGAGGTTTGGTTTAGCGATAAACCTTTGCTTTGTGCGGTTTGACTCTTTACTAATAGGATAGTAATACCCTATGGGAGTCGTTGAGTGTATATATATGAGAGAGCGTACTGGTTAGTGTTATAATAAGGTTTTAATATTGTGTTAATTTGTACCGTTTTGTATTTATAAATTCTAGTTGGTGCATGGGACGCTATGACATCAATAAGGATTTCTGAACACTTAATAGGAAAGACCGACATAATATTTGTTTTTAATATAGGTGAATGAAATAATTTTGCCTATTATATTTTCTATATATATATATATATAAAGTAAATTTTTATAAAGGTTACTGGTATTATATTGGTTGTTAGATGATGAAATTTATAATAATAGTTGAAATGAGATTGAAAATAAATAAAATTGAAAATTTAGTGCTTAAGTTCCGGGGTTTTGAATATTTCTTTTGAAATATAATAATAGTATTATTTAGAAGTATTTTCTAATATTAATGTTTCAATATTATTTGAAAGAAATGTTTTAAAAAGGAAATTTGGAAAAGAAATAAGTTCTGTACTTCCCTCTTTGTCGCTGGAAAATAATTTCGGTGATGAGTGCATGCATCACCGATATTCATTTTCGAGTTTCGAAGTGGGAAGGCTACTGTAGTAGCTTTACTGCTGATTTATTTTAATAACCAAAAATAAATTTTAAATTGTTTTAAATACAATTAGATATATATGTTGCTAGTATATACATTTATCTATTATTTTAAATGATTTTTAATAAAAACCCGGTTTTTAATTCTTAAGTTTTTGATAATTAATAGTTCAAGTATAGTAGTGAAACAGAATGAAACTAGTAGATAATTGGAGCCTTTAATTAAAAAAAGAAATTTAATGCTAGGTTATGAATGAAATTAAAGGTAAGTTGAAACTGTAACCTATGAAACAAAGATAATATTATTGAACATTTAGTAATATTAAAGATAATAGAATAAACTTGTATAACTTTCAATTACATCCTTAAAAATATATATAACTTACCAAATATTAAAGTTGAAATGTTAATAAGAAAATGTAATTGATATTATACAAGTAATTAATTTTAGGTAATGAAAGTAATAAATGAAATTCTTTATTTATAAGAATTGATGTTATAAAGTTATAAATTTAAGTTGTAATCAAAATGTTACTATAATTAAATATAATAGAAATGTAAGCATTAAATAAATGAATGAAATTGAGAAATGCATAAATGTAATACAATAAAAAGAAATTTACATGACCTGAACAAATGAAAATGAATAATTGTAAGTAATAAATGAAAATGAATAGAATTAATAGGAATAAACTAATCGTTGTTGTTTTGGTTTATGGTTGTTTGGGTAAGGAAATTTAAAATTGTTTGGATGAAAAAATAATCTATTTTGTTTCATCTAAGACTGTTGAGTAAATGATGCACTTGATAGTTTATTCTTTATTCTGTACAATTTAAAATTTTGAACCCGAACAACTTTTTGTTTTGTTGATGTGTATGAATGATTGATGTGTGTTGATTTATGTGATGGTTGCTTGATTGTTGCAAGTGATGGTTGGGATGTTGAATGTTGTTGTTATTTGAAGCAGTTTTAAATATTTCATTTTATATAATTGTTAAATTTTTGGATTATATAAGTGAAATACAGGTTATGGAAGCAATTGCTACTGCTTTTGATTTCATAATTAAGCCTAATTGCTCGACGAATAGGTACGTTTTCGAATTACGGTTTTAGCGTTATTATTTTGTTTTCCCGTGTTGGGATATATATTATTTTGAAAAATAAATGCTATATATTATCTATTTAATATTATATTTTTCTCTCGAGCCTCCTGTACAAAGGAGACTCTGCCAAAATTTTCCGTAAATTTTGGGCTTAGAAAATGTTTTCCAAACTGTATTAATTTGAGTATAAAAAGATTTAATGGTCATAAATTGATATCTTATTTAAATTATTAAATTTTGAAAAATTTATTTGTGTATGTATATCTAATATTTTAAGTAAAATATAGTGATTTCTTAATTCTTCTTTTCCCTTCTTTTCCTTTTCGGGGACGAAGCGTTTTGAGCGGGGGAGAGTGTAACGACCCAAAATTTTTGATAAATAAATTTGTTAATTAAATAAGATGTTTGTAATTAAATTTAGTAGAAATAAAAAAAATTATAATTAATAATGAAGCAAATGTTGAAAATGGATTGAAACCATGGAAATTAAAGCTAAGTATTAACAATTGAAACGAAATTACGAAAAATTGAAGTAACGTAAATTGTTATGCTAGGCTAAGAATTGAATATAAGAAAACAAAGGTAAATAGTGAATCAATTTAATGAATTAATAATATTAAATAGTAAATTGAATTAAGTCAATGTCCAGTAGTAATTGAAATATTATTTGGGAATGAAAACATATAAAGGTAAGCATTTAATTTACCAATGCAAGGTAAACAATGCTATTTTAAAATTAATAATAAATGAATGGAAAGAAATTCAAATTAATGAAAATAAATTTAAATGGTATACTGGACTATGAATTGGACATAAGTGAATAGACGAAATATTGTATTTACCAAGGGAAAATATAGATAGTTAATGGAAATTGAATGAAATCAAGATTATG
The DNA here is from genome assembly GCA_030765085.1 of Allium cepa. Taxonomy (NCBI): domain Eukaryota; kingdom Viridiplantae; phylum Streptophyta; class Magnoliopsida; order Asparagales; family Amaryllidaceae; genus Allium; species Allium cepa. The sequence goes on from CM060929.1 coordinate 36,750,038, forward strand.
AAAATAAGTGGAGTAACGGAAGTGTGAATGTAAATTTAATAGAAACGTAAATTTATTATAAGGTAGTAGTCGGTGAATTGGGAAATAAGTGCAAAATAAGATGTAAATAAGCGTATATCAATGTAATGAAATAAAAATTAGCGTTATATATGGAATTATAATCTTAATTGATAATGTAACAACCCTGTATTTCATGTCGATTTATAATCGACATTAAACGATTAATATTTTCGCTTATTACCAATTTAAGTTTAATATTTTAATTAAAATTCTTTTATAAATTATTAAAAGGGAATTTTGGGCTTTAAAATTTAAGTCGTGGCCCCGTGAAAATTTACAAGGCCTATACCGTTCTTTTTTTCGCCCTTTTTAATTTTCTTTTTTTCATTCATTCTAAAAACCCGTCTCTTTTATTTCCTTCGTTCGTAATGGCGGCCGTTCCTCTTGCGAAATTTAGGGCTTCGTCCTTGATCAAATTGGGCTTCCGTGAATTCGAAGATGGCTTGCTCCATTCTTCGATCGCCCCGGCTTCGTTTCTGTGATGCTCGACTGCTTCAATTCGTCGACAAGGTGAGTAATCAAATTTACTCACATCTAATTCATTCTTAATATAGTGTTTCGGCAATTCGATGTTGATTCGATGTTGATTTGATGTTGTTTCATCTTGGCCATTTGTTTTCGTTCGATGTTGGTAATCGATGTTGTTTTGTGAATTTCTTCTGTGCTTATGTCGTTCGAATTTATTGATTGTTGGTGATGTTTAACAGTTTAATTTCTGTCATTGTTGATTTCAATTACTTATCTGCTCTTATGTGGTTGCTGTATCATTTACTGGTTCACTTGATTTCATGGTTCGCGATGGTGAACACTTTCTTGTTTTGGAATATCTGCCTTTAGTTATGAATTGAGTTGATATTTGGTCTTGACTCGACTTGATGGAGTTGTTGCCATTACTGATTGGCCTTGGCTTCGTCTTGTCTGCACTTCGATGATCAGGTTGCATACCCTTGCTCTTTTGCTCGCCAGTTCTGTGTTGTCCCAATATTTGTGATTTCATGATTACGTGGGTTGTTTGGGTTTTGATTTCAGATTTGAAACATGTGAGGCCTGTTTAACTGGTACATTGCAGTTGATTTGAACTGCATTTTTTTTGGAATTGGTTTGAAAACTTGAACATGCGAAATTAAATTGGATTTGGCACTGCCTTGACTTGAAACCGTTGTTTCCTGATTTTGAACTCGGCTTCGACTTGTTTACTTCAACTCTGGTCATTTTTGTATTCACCCCTGAGCATTTTCGACCTGCTGCATGCTCACTGCATTGTTGGATTTCGTTCACCCCTGTAAGCATATATGTATTGTATTACATTTTTATATGGCACTGCCTAAGCATGTTTCACTGAGTTCACTGTGGCTTCGGCTCTTGATGTAGTTCGAATTGCTTGGTTGACTTATCTATATATATATGCATACATACATTTGTATGTGTGTATGCATGTATGGTTGACCATTGTTCGAGTTACGTGTTGTCTCATTGTATTTGCATTATGCTCGTCCTGATGCTACACTGTTTTTCTGTTGCAGTGTTGTCATTCACTTGTATTATTCATGAGCATTGCCTTTACACCTATGTTACCTGGTTTCAATGTTCTTGCATTGAGTTAGATGAATTATTCATATGCAGCCATGTTGACTTGAAGTCTGATCTCCATGTAGCTCGACTTTGAGTTGTGTGGTCTGGGCTTGATTCATTTTCGTGTTGCCTGCACATCATCTTTTAAATATGACTTCTTGCATTTGAACGTTATACCTGCTGTGAAGGCTCGAACACGTGCTTGTGATTTTTAGATTTCGTATGTGAGTACATGATTGCTACTTTGGTTATTGCATATATATATGCAGACACATGAGCATATTTTATTGTTTCACTGCCACATTTATGTGTTGTATTTGCACATGTTTGTAAATGCAGACACTTAAGCATATTTTTGTTGTTTCATTTCAACTTTTGTATTGCATATTTAATATGCAGATACTTGGTCATTTTACAATCTGTAGCATTGCATTGACTCATACACTTCTGGTTTAAATGTAGTCCACAATACCACTGTAGTCACTTCTCTTGACCATTTTAGCATGGTCTTGCTGTGGTCGAAATTGTTTACCTGCTGTTGCTTTCGTGAGGCGGAGCCTTCCTCGCTGCACCTCTGGTTCATTTTGTCAATGTGCAGATTGTTATGTACATTCTCTTGTGTACATACTGCATATTCACTTTGTTGGAGTTTTTTTTCACTACTTTCACTTGCTTATGGCATTTGTTTGGACTGTGAATTCTTGTGCATTGGCCTTTGTGCCTTGTTGCTATTTCTGTATATGTTGTTGTGGCGAGGCAGTGTACGCGTGCGTGCACTGCAGCCACACAGTTTCGATATTTTGAATTGATTTTTGAACCTTCATTGATTTTGGTTCGTTGATCCTTTGGGTACATCATCACTGTAGTGGCAGGGCAGTGCACGCAAGCGTGAACTGCAGCCACACGGTATTGAGTTTTTGGGTACGCCATCACTATAGTGGCAAGGCAGTGCACGCAAGCGTGAACTGCAGCCACGCAGTATGGCGTGTATGATATTCTATTTTGCTTCGACTTATGGATCTTTTTGCGTATTCCATATTCCGTAGTGGCGAGGCAATGCACGCGTGCGTGTACTGCAGCCCTACTTGAATTAATATTTTAATTGATATTTCAATGGTTTGAAATGTTTTGTTTATTCAATTCAATATTCTGAATTGCATTCTTATTTGGTTTAATTACTGTCGTCTATTCATTATTTAATTATTATTGCTTCTGTGCACTAATAACTGAGTTTGAATTAGACTGACCCGAGTATTATTTTCTTTTGAATCTAATACCCGGGTCAGACCGAGTACTTCAGGTTGTAGATATTCTGCTTTGGGTTGCTGCTAGAGCTATGAAGTTATTTCATATCTTTTGGAGTAGTCGTCGTTATTTCTAGTAGTCTGTATAATTGTATAGGAAGATATGTATTCATGTATATTATATACGTTAATGTACTTGTATATGTAACTTCCTGAGTCGACTGTTGTAGCTGTATCATATGTACTATGTCAAATGTATCGTAACTGACATCAGTTATTGTTTATATGAGAATTTCTGTTTTATTTGTGTTCCGCATTATATTAACTGTGTAATATGTTATATTTACTGTTCTAAACTATTACGAACCATCGTAGTTCGTTTTATACTGGAATTGGGGTATGTCGATGGGAGAAAATAAATCAGCGATGAAAAATGAAAGAATATATATATATATACCACTCCTATCGAGATAACCAATACTAGTGTAAGGCCTGACTATTGATGGCCACTCCTCAACAGCCTTATTCTCCGCGCTAGTTGACAGCACTACACCGTAGTGTTCTTGGCTAGCGTGGGTATAGAGGTGGGGCGTCACAGCTTGGAATCGGAGCCTGGGGTTTAGAACAAATATAAAACATAACTTAGATAGTACATATGTTATAACTATTTGTTGACGTTTTATCTCTCATATTTGCATATGATTGTCTTTGATTGTTAGGTATGAATTCCTAACGCTTATTCATAAGCATTTGATTTTGATTCTTGTGTTTTCGGCTTTGATTAGATTTGGCCGATGATTGATTTTGTTCGAATCTCAGCGATTCTGGACTTGGTATTTTATGTTTTCCTCGACTTGATTTCCATTCGACTTCGGTCACTTTGTTTTTTTAAAAATAGCTAAATTCTTGATTTCCAAGACTCTGACTATGTTTGCCGTTGAGTCCTTTGATGATGATGTTGAATCGTTTTGTACTCTATTATGGCCATTACTTGTTGACTTCGGCATTGACTTGATTTTCATTTTTGTTGAAGTCATTTATGCATTTATGCTCATTCTGCTTTGTTTTCCAATTGTTAATCGATTCTTCTTTTCCGATTAGCTGTTGTCATCTTTGTCGACTTTGATAACTTCTATTTCTGGAATTTTTGGGTAATTCTACTTTGATGGATTTAGAATCGAATTCTTCGGATTTTATTCACGTCTTCGAATGTGAATTTTAGTGAATTGATTTGGTTTCCAAATTTAATCGATTCTTGTTAATTTCCCGATTTGTTGCTATAATTTATTAGCAACTTTGATAACATTTTCTTCGGAATTTTTGTGAACATTCCTTTTGATGGATACAGTATCGATTTCTTTGGATTCTATTCACACCTTTGTATGTGAATTCTTGTGCTTGATTGTTCCTACAATCATTTTTGTGATTTGTTACTTTAAAAATATAAAGGTTTTCTATACTAGTAGTAAATATCAAAACCCTTTTCTCCAAACGATTTCAAAACTATTTTACTACAAAACTCTTTTCCTAAACCGTTTTCCAATCTATTAGTATATACTAACCTTTATTTCACTCGTATGAGAAATCTAATTAAACGGCTTAGCAAAACAAGTGGTATGAAACGCTTGCGTTTACTTCGTCGGTTAATTTTTGGACTTGTTCGATTGAACCACTTGTGACATTTTTCTAGTGAAGATCTACAATTTGTTCGTAAATATTTAAGTTAAGCTAGTGGTTATGGGACATGAAGCTAAACTTTTATATTCACTAGCTTAGTGTAATTGACACTTCTCGTTGATCTTGATGATCGCTTTATGAATTAGACTAGCAATTGCGCGATGTCTCTTTCATTGCAAGGTTAGACTAGACACCACTTGTGTGATTCCACTCACGCATACCTTTTTGCTTTTTGGTTAGTCTTGACCTCAATCTGTGTGATTCCATTCACACATGCTTAGTGTAATTGACCCTCCTCGTTGATCATGATGATCGTTCTGATGGTCAGACTAGACACCACTTGTGTGATTCCATTCACACATACCTTTCTTCTTTTTGGTTAGTCTTGACCTCAATCTGTGTGATTCCATTCACACATGCGGGGTAGCTCCCCTTGGTCTTCGGACCATCATGTGATAGGCCTCTTTCCCTTTTTCTGTGATTTCTAGATTCCTTATGTTGATTTCTGGAAATTTTATGCTTCACCTATTTTTGTGCATTGGTGAATTCATATGTTATTGATTTGTCATGAGTACAAATTTGGGGTATGATACCTCTTTGGATCTTTGAGAAGATTCTTGTGATATTGATTATCTCTTATCGGTTGATCTCCTGTTGATCATTATTTGCATACTTATAGTTGTATGTCAGTATGGATATTTCATATTTATGCCATACCTCTTATCGGTTGATCTCCTGTTGATCATTATTTACATACTTATAGTAGTATGTCATTATGGATATTTTATGTTATGCCATATCTTTTATTCTATGTCATACTCACATTCGAGTTTCCGTACTCCCATTCGAGTTTCCATACTCCCATTCGAGTTTCCATACTCCCATTTGAGTTTTCGTACTCTCATTTTGTGATATCTGGATTTCTTGTGTAGATTTCTAGAATTTTTGTTTTCTCGATTTCTTGTGATGATTTCTAGAATTTGGGCTTCACCAATTTTCGTGATTTCTATTGATAAGTTTTATCAATTTTTATGCATTGGTGAATTCGCGTGTTATTGACTTGTTATGAATACAAGTTTAGGGTATGATACCCCTTCCTATCTTTGAGAGGATTCTTGTGACATTTTTGATGAATGAAAATTCATTGGTATTATATTTTGATGCCAATTATTTCGATGAAATTTTGACGTGTGTCGAAGTTGCTACGGATGCTGCTGCTTTAATCACGTGTTTTGAAAATTGTTTTAAAATATAAATCAAAATTGTTTTCAAAATTTTTACGATTTGCGCTTTCAAAAGAATGAGGAAGTGAATTAAACGTTTCAGTAAAATCGAGGACTATGACCCCTTCTTTTACTGATTCGCTTAATTCCGGACTTGACCGTTTGAGAATGTAATTTTTTTTTATATATAAAATAAATGAAAATTGTTTTCAGAAGTTTTACAGTTTACACTTTCAAAAGAATGAGGAAGCGATTTAAACGTTTCAGAAAAATCGAGGACTATGACCCCTTTCTTTTACTGATTCGCTTAATTCCGGACTTGTCCGTTTGAGAATGTGAAATGTTATTTTTAAAATACACAATTATGCACTTTCAAGAAAACGATGAAGTGAATTAAACGATTTAGTAAAACTCGTGGTTATGGGTCATGTGTGTTTGCTATTTCGGTTAATTCCGGACTCGTTAATTGAAAATTTTGTGATTTCTGATTATCGTTTTGATAATCGGATGTTGGTGATTATCGTTTTTGGATAATCAAATATTTTGTTGTTTCTAATTATCGTTTGCGATAATTAGATATTTGTGATTTAATTATCGTTTGTGATAATTAAATATTTGCGATTTAAGATTTGATTATCAATTGTGATAATTAAATATTCGTTGATTTGTGATTTCTAAATATCGTTTTTGATAATCAGATATTTATTGTTTCTGATTATCGCTTGTGATAATTAGATATTCGAGATTTAATTATCGTTTGTGATAATTAAATATTTGTGATTTAAGATTTGATTATCATTTGATAATCGAATATCTATTGATTTGAAATTTGATTACCGTTGTGGTAATTCCTGATTATCGTTTTTGATAGTTAGATATTTGTGACTCGTGTTTTCTAATTATCTTTGTTGATAATTAAATTTTTGCTGTCTTTAAATTATCGAATCGATGATTAGATATTGCTGTTTTGTGATTTCTGTATTCTGATTATCTATTTGATAATTAAATTTTGTTGAGAATTTGTGAATTTCTTTTAAGAAATTAAAAGATTTCTTTGGTGTTTATATAGTACTACGCCGGTGTACCGGCTCAATTTTCTGCTATTCATGACGTTTCCTCCGTCTTCCAATTACGGAAATGCCTTAGGGATTTCCGATCCTTATCCTTGAGCAACCTTCTATTCACATCATTACTTCGGAGGTTCAGCACCCTCGAAATAAAAATGTTTTTCTCGTGAAAACTCAGTGGTTCTCAAATTCTATGGATTTCACATTGGAATCCAGAGAATTCATTGAGCAAACACGTTCAGGCTCTCTCTCTCTCTCGTGCTCTTTGTGGTGAACTTCCTATTTCATATTTCTTCATCTTGTGATGATATGCTCTTATGGTTGTTACCTTTTATCCGTTTGTTCCTTAAGATTGCGAGGACGCAATTTCTTTAAGGAGGGGAGTCTGTAACAACCCTGTATTTCGTGTCGATTTATAATCGACATTAAACGATTAATATTTTCGCTTATTACCCATTTAAGTTTAATATTTTAATTAAAATTCTTTTATAAATTATTAAAAGGAAATTTTGGGCTTTAAAATTTAAGTCGTGGCCCCGTGAAAATTTACAAGGCCTATACCGTTCTTTTTTTCCCCCATTTTAATTTTCTTTTTTTCATTCATTCTAAAAACCCGTCTCTTTTATTTCCTTCGTTCGTAATGGCGGCCGTCCCTCTTGCGAAATTTAGGGCTTCGTCCTTGATCAAATTGGGCTTCCGTGAATTCGAAGATGGCTTGCTCGATTCTTCGATCGCCCCGGCTTCGTTTCTGTGATGCTCGACTGCTTCAACTCGTCGACAAGGTGAGTAATCAAATTTACTCACATCTAATTCATTCTTAATATAGTGTTTCGCCAATTCGATGTTGATTCGATGTTGATTTGATGTTGTTTCATCTTGGCCATTTGTTTTCGTTCGATGTTGGTAATCGATGTTGTTTTGTGAATTTCTTCTGTGCTTATGTCGTTCGAATTTATTGATTGTTGGTGATGTTTAACAGTTTAATTTCTGTTATTGTTGATTTCAATTACTTATCTGCTCACTTATGTGGTTGCTGTATCATTTACTGGTTCACTTGATTTCATGGTTCGCGATGGTGAACACTTTCTGGTTTTGGAATATCTGCCTTTAGTTATGAATTGAGTTGATATTTGGTCTTGACTCGACTTGATGGAGTTGTTGCCATTACTGATTGGCCTTGGCTTCGTCTTGTCTGCACTTCGATGATCAGGTTGCATACCCTTGCTCTTTTGCTCGCCAGTTCTGTGTTGTCCCAATATTTGTGATTTCATGATTACGTGGGTTGTTTGGGTTTTGATTTCAGATTTGAAACATGTGAGGCCTATTTAACTGGTTCATTGTAGTTGATTTGAACTGCATTTTTTTTGGAATTGGTTTGAAAACTTGAACATGCGAAATTAAATTGGATTTGGCACTGCCTTGACTTGAAACCGTTGTTTCCTGATTTTGAACTCGGCTTCGACTTGTTTACTTCAACTCTGGTCATTTTTGTATTCACCCCTGAGCATTTTTGACCTGCTGCATGCTCACTGCATTGTTGGATTTCATTCACCCCTGTAAGCATACATGTATTGTATTACATTTTTATATGGCACTACCTAAGCATGTTTCACTGAGTTCACTGTGGCTTCGGCTCTTGATGTAGTTCGAATTGCTTGGTTGACTTATCTGTATATATATATATGCATGCATACATTTGTATGTGTGTATGCTTGTATGGTTGGCCATTGTTCGAGTTATGTGTTGTCTCGTTATATTTGCATTATGCTCGTCCTGATGCTACACTGTTTTTCTGTTGCAGTGTTGTCATTCACTTGTATTATTCATGAGCATTGCCTTTACACCTATGTTACCTGGTTTCAATGTTCTTGCATTAAGTTAGATGAATTATTCATATGCAGCCATGTTGACTTGAAGTCTGATCTCCATGTAGCTTGACTTTGAGTTGTGTGGTCTGGGCTTGATTCATTTTCGTGTTGCCTGCACATCATCTTTTAAATATGACTTCTTGCATTTGAACTTTATACCTGCTATGAAGGCTCGAACATGTGCTTGTGATTTTTAGATTTCGTATGTGAGTACATGATTGCTACTTTGGTTATTGCATATATATATGCAGACACATGAGCATATTTTATTGTTTCACTGCCACATTTATGTGTTGTATTTGCACATGTTTGTAAATGCAGACACTTAAGCATATTTTTGTTGTTTCATTTCAACTTTTGTATTGCATATTTAATATGCAAATACTTGGTCATTTTACAATCTGTAGCATTGCATTGACTCATATACTTCTGGTTTAAATGTAGTCCACAATACCACTGTAGTCACTTCTCTTGACCATTTTGGCATGGTCTTGCTGTGGTCGAAATTGTTTACCTGCTGTTGCTTTCGTGAGGCAAAGCCTTCCTCGCTGCACCTCTAGTTCATTTTGTCCATGTGCAGATTGTTATGTACATTCTCTTGTGTACATACTGCATATTCACTTTGTTGGAGTTTTTTTTCACTACTGTCACTTGCTTATGGCATTTGTTTGGACTGTGAATTCTTGTGCATTGGCCTTTGTGCCTTGTTTCTATTTCTGTATATGTTGTTGTGGCGAGGCAGTGTACGCGTGCGTGCACTGCAGCCACACAGTATCGATATTTTGAATTGATTTTTGAACCTTCATTGATTTTGGTTCGTTGATCCTTTGGGTACATCATCACTGTAGTGGCAGGGCAGTGCACGCAAGCGTGAATTGCAGCCACACGGTATTGAGTTTTTGGGTACGCCATCACTATAGTGGCAAGGCAGTGCACGCAAGCGTGAACTGCAGCCACGCGGTATGGCGTGTATGATATTCTATTTTGCTTCGACTTATGGATCTTTTTGCGTATTCCATATTTCGTAGTGGCGAGGCAGTGCACGCGTGCGTGTACTGCAGCCCTACTTGAGTTAATATTTTAATTGCTATTTCAATGGTTTGAAATGTTTTGTTTATTCAATTCAATACTCTGAATTGCATTCTTATTTGGTTTAATTACTGTCGTCTATTCATTATTTAATTATTGTTGCTTCTGTGCACTAATAACTGAGTTTGAATTAGACTGACCCGAGTATTATTTTCTTTTGAATCTAATACCCGGGTCAGACCGAGTATTTCAGGTTGTAGATATTCTGCTTTGGGTTACTGCTAGAGCTATGAAGTTATTTCATATCTTTTGGAGTAGTCGTCGTTATTTTTAGTAGTCTGTATAATTGTATAGGAAGATATGTATTCATGTATATTATATACGTTAATGTACTTGTATATGTAACTTCCTGAGTCGACTGTTGTAGCTGTATCATATGTACTATGTCAAATGTATCGTAACTGTCATCAGTTATTGTTTATATGAGAATTTCTGTTTTATTTGTGTTCCGCATTATATTAATTGTGTAATATTTTATATTTACTGTTCTAAACTATTACGAACCATCGTAGTTCGTTTTATACTGGAATTGGGGTATGTCGATGGGAGAAAATAAATCAGCGATGAAAAATGAAAGAATATATATATATACCACTCCTATCGAGATAACCAATACTAGTGTAAGGCCTAACTATTGATGGCCGCTCCTCAACAGCCTTATTCTCCGCGCTAGTTGACAGCACTACACCGTAGTGTTCTTGGCTAGCGTGGGTATAGAGGTGGGGCGTCACAGATAAGTAACGAACTTATAAATGCAATCAAAAAGCACGAAGGTGGAAATTAATATAGGTTGCTTGTTTATTTAATATGTTAAATAAAATTTGGTAATCAATTGTAACTAAATCTAAATTTAACGTTTTGTTAATACAAATGAAAGTAATAATCGGAAATAATGTTAATTTTGTTTATAAAATGACAGTTGGTTGAGTAAAAGGAATGCAAAATAAAGTTGTCAAAGTATTGGGAATCAATCAGAGTTAAATGAACCTTTATGTTATATAAATAAGAATTAATGCAGTAACTAATTTAGTGCAAATAAATTTATGGAACAAATGTGTAACAACCCACATATTTATCGATTTTATATTTAAATATTTTATTTCAATATTTATCGTTAGTCGGATTTTAGTCCGAAAAGCTACTTTTTGCAAACGGTCGAAGTAGGACTCGAGACCACTCCCATTGAGTTTAAAATGCCGTTTGCGACCTTTTTGAGTATAAGCTTCGATATGTTTGGAGAAAGTTGATTTTTGCTACTTTTAACTTTGGGTTTGGTTTTGGGCTCAGCCCTATGTTAACTTATGCTCAATTCTGAGCCACTCTTCCCCAATCACCCTCATTCTCATCTCATTTCAGTTTTTAGTGTATTAATGGTGGGAGAGATTGGAAATTGAAAACTCCAAAACCCTAGTTCCTCTTGCAAATCAAATTGCTAGCTCCAAACTCAAGAAGAACCCATTGGTAAGCTTCTCTTCTTCTTCTCCAACTTATTCTCTTACCAATTTCAGAAATTCCTAAACCTAATTTTGGGAATGTTCTTGTTTTTGAGCTTAGATTCAAGCTCAATTGGGTTGTGTTGAAGAGAGGTTGATTCTCCATTTGCTTTCAAGCTTTTTCTTGCCCGATTTTGTGAAAAGGTGAGATTTTTATCTCACATCTATGACTATAATTATCTTTGGTTGTTGGGTATGAATTCTAAACACTTCTTCATGTGCATTTGCTCTTGATTTGGATTGGTTTTGTGAATATTCCAATTTTTGGATTTTTTTAGTCAAATTTGTGTGAAATCCTTTTATGGATGTTTGATCATGCTTTTGGTGATGCATCGAGGAGCATATAGGGCCGGGTTGCCGATTGGCATAAACCTTTAGAGCCAATGTTCGTCCGGTTGCATTTTGGAAGAGTTTGCTCTCCATTTGAATAGGCTGAAAAACATCCCAGGCATGATTCAGCCGACTGAATCTTCTGTTCAGTCGACTGAACCTGGAACCCGAATGTTTCCAGGCATGATTCAGTCGACTGAATCCTCTGTTAAGTCGACTGAACCTGGAAACAGAAAGTTTTCTGAACCTGGAAAATTTCCTGGTACAGGGTCAGTCGACTGAAAACTCTGTTCAGTCGACTGAACCTAATGTTTGAGTCTATTTTGCCTTTTTGGATTGAATTTCCAATTTAAATCGATTCGTGATGATCCTATTTGTTGTTATCATTTATTATGACTTTGATGACTCCTTTTTAGGGATTTTTGAATATCCATTTCGATGGATTCTTTATCGGTTTCGTTGGATTTTTATTCACATCTTCGTGTGTGAATTTTAGTGATTGATTTTTCTACAATCATTTTTGTGATTTGTCACTTTAAAAATATAAAGGTTTCAATACTAGTATTAAATATCAAAACCTCTTCATCAAAACGATTTCAACTATATTTTCAATATCAAACTCGTTTATAAAACCGTTTTCCAATCTACTAGTATACACAAACCTTTACCTCACTCGTATGAGAAATCTAATTAAACGACTTAGTAAAACAAGTGGTATGAAACGCTTGCGTTCACTTTGTTGGTTAATTCTTGGACTTGTTCGATTGAAACTCTTGTGACAATTTTATAGTGAAGATCTACAATTTGTTCGTAAATATTTAAGTTGAGCTAGTGGTTATGGGACATGATGCTAATCTCATATATTTACTAGCTTACTGTAATCGACACTACTCGATGATCATGATGATCATTTTTGAGATTTAGACTAGCAATGTGCGATGTCTCTTTGACTGCGTGGGAGATTAGACCCCGTTTTGTGGAGTTTCGACTCAAATTGGTGGGGTAGCAACCCACGGTCTTCGGACCATTCGTGTGTCAGGTCTTCGGACCATTCGTGTGTCAAATTAATGGCTAACTACCATGAGATAGCTTCTCGTTCATGTGTTACAGCTGTTGGTGAGTTTTCATGCTCCCGTTCGTGTGATAGGCCTCCCCCTCTATTTTGTGTGATTTCTGGTTTTCGTGTGTCGAATTCTGGAATTTCCTTCTTCACCTATTTTTGTGATTTCTATTGATATGATTTATCAATTTTTGTGCATAGGTGAATTTGTGTGTCATTTACTGGATTTCTTGAGATGATTTCTAGAATTTATGCTTCACCAATTTTCGTGATTTCCATTGATAAGTTTTATCAATATTTGTGTATTGGAGAATTTGTGTGTCATTGACTTTTGTGATTGACAATGATATTATTGTCAATATTTGTGCATTGGTGAATTTGTGTGTCATTGACTTTTGTGATTGACGTTGATATTATCGTCAATATTTGTGGTTTGGTGAACGAAATAAGGAGTATGACATTTCTTTGATTCTTGTGTAGATTTGGTGATATTTATTAATCTCTTGTTGATTTTCAATTACTTATATATATCACAGCTTGGCATAGTGATTATTATGTGTTTAGTCATATCTCTTATTCTATATTGTTTCACCTGATATTTATAGCTAGACTAATCCGTTTATTATTTTCTTATTAAATAATACTCGGGTCAGACCGGGATGTTACAGGTGCTTCTGCTTGACTTCTCCCTTGGGATTGATTCCTCTGACTTTTGGTTAACTACTTAGATTAGTAGTTTTTGTTGTATACATTTGAGATATAGACTCCATAATGTATACTTATTCTTTTGTGTAGTTCATGTAACTATTCTTTTGTGATATTGTGGATCTTTTTAGACCACTACTCTGATATACACTTTCATGTGTAATATTCATATCTATTTCCGCCTTTGTGATATGAATTGTCTGTGACTGATTTGTGTCATGTTTATTTCTATATTTGTTTCCGAAGACCTTTATAGCCACTGTGTAGTAGCTTTGAGTTTGTGTCGGTATGTCGGATTTCCTCTTGAGATGAAAAGTTATATTTTTATCTGGTATATCGGTACTCGCACAAAGCAATTACATAGATGGTCGCTCCTCAACAGCCTTATTCTCCGTGCTAGTTGACAGCATTCATAGTAATGTTCTTGGCTAGCGTGGGTATAGAGGTGGGGCGTCACAGTTTGGTATCAGAGCCAAACTTCGAAACAATATGGAATATTATAACAAGGATCATTGTCCTAAGTCCATCTTAGGAGTCGTGCTTTAGGATTTAATTCGAGTCTTCGTACCGATTCATCATATTTTCCTTATGATTCCTTGTTTATCTATCAAGATTGCTTGATATTCAACTTGATGAATAACCTTTTTCTTCTTCTTCTTTCTTTCTAAAGGAAGAGAAATGTCTAGACCAGGCCGCCCCAGAGCCGTGCCATCTAGCATTCCACCACAAGATGGAGTTTTTATGACTGCTCAACAGCTTCTTGATTTAGTGACAAATGCTCAAGCGGCTGGAGCTAACCCGGAACCTACTCACCCAAAGTCGGGATTTGCACGCTTGTGTAGCGATTACACTAATTTGGGTGGGGAGCCGTTCAAAGGTTCCGAAACGGTTATTGAAGTACAGACTTGGCTAAGGTCATGCGATCGAATCTTTTCTCGCATGAATCTTATTGACCTTCACCGAGTTCAGGTGGCCTCAAGTATGCTCCGAGAAAGAGCATTGGACTGGTACGAGCTTCTTATTTCTGAAACTAATGAAGCGGATCTCACTTGGGAGATATTCCGAGAACGCTTCGAATTAAAATTCGTGCCAGAAGCTGAGAAAGTGACATTGGCTCGACGATTTATAGAACTTGTTCAAGGTGAGTCCTCCGTGACTGATTACGTCGCCTCCTTCGAGTCGCTTTCTAAATACGGGGTTGAATACATCAACACCCCTTTAAAGAAGAACCAGAGATTCGTCTATGGCTTAAACAAAAATCTCAAGAAGCCATTACTTCTAAAATTAGAAGTTTCTTTCGACCAACTCGTTGATATCGCTCTTCGTCTTGAAGAGGCGGATAAGGAGAATGATGTTGAAGTGGTGGGTTCCAAACCAAACTTCAACAACAAGAAGAGGCCAAACAAATTCAAAGGCCCTTATCCCAATAAGAAAGGGAGGCAAGCAACTCCTGCTGAAAAGACATTTTCCTCTACTCAAGGGAAATGCTATAATTGTGGTTCGAAAGACCATTTTGCGAACCAGTGTTCAAAGCCTCGTACTTGTCGCTATTGCAAGAGCACGGACCATTTTATGCATGCATGTCCCAAACTTCAAAATAGGAAGGTGGGAAAGCTTAATGTTGCTCAAGCCCCCGGCAACACATCTCGTGGCCAAGATATTTCTCATTCTATTCTGGATGGAATTATTTTATTTCGTGATCATCCTATTCGAGTTCTTTTTGATACGGGTGCGTCCCATTCTTTTATATCAAAAGAGCTTGTTGATACTTTTTCCTTGGATGTTTTGTGTTTAATGACTTCTTTGAGTATTGCGAATCCGGTTGGTGGATCCGCAACGATCAGTTTATTGTGTAAAGATGTCGAGATTATTTTGTGTGATTTTTCTTTCCTAGCCGATTTGCATGTCATGCGTTATTTAGGATTTGGAATGATTTTGGGAATGGATTGGCTTAACCGTTATGAAGCCCATATCCTATGTCCTGAGCGGACTATTCATCTTCGACATCCTCAATATGTTAAGCAGATTTCTATTAATCTTAAAGATTCAGATTCCAGCTTGGTTGCATCTTTGTATTCTTTAAATCCTCGTGATGACGATGATGATGATGAGGGTGATATTATTTCTCTTATTCACGTCGTTTGTGAATTTTCCGACATATTTGAGCCTGTTTTAGGATTACCACCTAAGCGAGCAATTGAGTTCAGAATTAATCTCATTCCTGGAGATCAACCTATCACTCGTCCTCCGTATCGTATGTCCAATAAAGAAAACGAGGAGATGCGTAAACAATTATCTGAATTAGAGACGAAGCAATTTATTCGCTCTAGTTCCTCGCCTTGGGGAGCTTCGGCTATTTTCGTGAAGAAATCCGATGGAACACTTAGGCTTTGCGTTGACTACCGCAAGCTTAATGATCTTACTATCAAAAATAAATATCCTTTACCTCGGATTGATGATCTATTCGATCAACTTAGTGGTGCTAGAGTCTTTTCACAATTAGACTTAGCTACTGGATTTCATCAGCTTCGTATTGCAGAGGATAGTATTCCTTTGACATCGTTCCGTACTCGATATGGATCTTATGAATGGCTAGTCATGCCATTCGGTCTAACGAATGCTCCGGCTTATTTCGTTGACCTTATGAATAGAGTTTTTAAAGACTTCCTCGATCGATTTGTTCTCATCTTTATCGATGATATTCTTGTGTATTCTAAAACCGAGGAGGAGCATGAAAAACATCTTCGGATTGTGTTGGAAACTCTTAGGAGTAATCAATTAAAGGCAAAATTTTCTAAATGCCACTTTTGGCAATCTCGAGTGAAGTTTCTCGGTCATATTATTTCCGAATCTGGAATTTCCGTAGATCCTTCAAAGATTGAAGCGATTCAAGATTGGAAGAGACCGGAGAGTGTGACAGAGATTCGTAGTTTTCTCGGATTGGCGGGCTATTACCGTCGTTTTATCAAAGACTTTTCTAAGATTGCCGTGCCTCTCACTAGCTTGACCAAGAAAGGTGTTAAATACATTTGGTCGGACAAATGTGAAGCTTCTTTTCATAAATTAAAAGAACTCCTTTCTGAGCTCCTATTCTTGTTATTCCCGAGGGGAATCAAGATTTCGTTGTTTATACCGATCCTAGTCGCGTTGGTTTGGGTGCCGTTCTTATGCAAAAAGAACGTGTTATTGCTTACGCTTCTAGGCAATTGAAGCCAGCTGAGACTAGATATGCCGCTCATGATTTAGAACTCGCGGCTATTGTTTTCGCTCTTCGGATTTGGCGTCATTATCTTTTAGGAGAGAAATTTGTTCTCTACACGGATCATAAGTCTTTGAAATATTTATTTTCTCAAAAGGAACTTAATTTGCGTCAACAACGTTGGCTCGAGTTCCTTGCTCCTTATGATCTTGATATTCTTTATACACCCGGTAAGGGTAATCGTGTCGCCGATGCTCTTAGCCATAAAGAACAAGCTGTTGTTTCTATGATGATATCCGAATGGAACGATCTCGAGATCTTATCCACTTGTGAGATTCGAGACCGCGTATCCGATTTATGCTCATCATTTGTTTTATGTAGCCTTGAGGCTCATCCTTCTCTTTTAGACCGCATCCTTGAAGCTCAAAGGCTAGATCCCGAATTGGCTCTTCTTAGCCAAAATATTAAGGATAAGATTGATAGTGAAGGATTGAAAGACTTTGATATCGATTCTCGTGGCGGCGTTCGGAGATTTGGTAGACTCATCGTGCCAAATATTAGTGATCTTCGTAAAGATATGTTAGAAGATTCACATCGTTCTAAATTCACCATTCATCCCGGCAGTAGTAAAATGTACGCGGATATGAAGCGACTTTATTATTGGGAGGGAATGAAACTTGACATCGCTAACTTCGTTAAGCGTTGCATGACTTGCCAACTCGTTAAAGCCGAACATCAAAGGCCCGGTGGGTTATTGCAACCTTTAGAAATTCCTATTTGGAAGTGGGATCAAATTTCCATGGATTTTATTGACGGCCTTCCCCGTTCTCGTTCGGGTCATGATAGCTTATGGGTGATCGTTTATAGACTTACTAAATCCGCCCATTTTATTCCCGTTCGATCTAATCGAACCGTTCCTCTTTTGGCCAAAATCTTTATCGAAGAAATTGTTAAATTGAATGGAGTTTCTACTTCTATTGTTAGCGATCGTGATCCATTATTTTCTAGTGGATTTTGGAAGAGTCTTCAAAAAGCTTTAGGAACGAAGCTCAATTTTAGCACCGCTTATCACCCCCAGTCCGATGGACAAACCGAGCGTGTGAATCAAACTCTTGAAGATCTTCTTCGTGCTTGTGTTCTTGATTTTGGTGGAAGTTGGGAAGATCATATTTCACTTGTTGAATTTTCCTATAATAATAGCTTCCAATCTAGTATTGGTATGGCACCTTTTGAGGCACTCTATGGAAGGCCATGCCGATCTCCTTCTTGTTGGCTTGAGGCCGGTGAGAAGCTGGTTTTAGGTCCAGATTTTATTCGTGATTCCACAGAAAAGATTGATCTTATTCGTCATAGGATGAAAGAAGCCCAGAGTAGACAAAAATCCTATGCGGATAACTGGAGAAGGAAGTTAGAATTTTCTGAGGGAGATCTTGTGTTCATTCGTGTTTCACCTATGAAAGGTGTTGTACGTTTCAGTCGATCGGGAAAATTGGCGCCTCGATATATTGGGCCATTTCCTATCATTGAACGTATTGATTCCATGGCTTATCGCCTTTTATTACCGGCTCAATTTTCTGCTATCCATGACGTGCTTCACGTTTCTCAACTTCGGAAATGACTTCGAGATTCCAATTCTGTTCTTGAGCCCGATGTTGTGGAAGAGATTGAAGTTTCGCCTAATTTAACTTATGAGCAACATCCTATTCGTATCATTGTTTTGGAGGTCAAACGACTTCGAAATAAAGATGTTCCGCTTGTTAAAGTTCAATGGTCTTCAAATCCTAAGGATTGTTCTTGGGAATCTAGAGAATACATCGAGCGAACACATCCGGACTTACTTTCTCGTTCTCTTTGAGGTGAACATCTTATTTCAAGTTTCTTTTGTGATTGAATATGCTTTTATGGTTGTTACTTTATGTTCTCTTCTTAAATATTGCGAGGACGCAATTTCTTTAAGGAGGGGAGTCTGTAACAACCCGCATATTTATTGATTTTATATTTAAATATTTTATTTAAATATTTTATCGTTAGTCGGATTTTAGTTCGAAAAGCTACTTTTTGCATACGGTCGAATTAGGACTCGGGACCACTCCCATTGAGTTTAAAATGCCGTTTGCGACCTTTTTGAGTATAAGCTTCGATATGTTTGGAGAAAGTTGATTTTTGCTACTTTTAACTTTGGGTTTGGTTTTGGGCTCAGCCCTATGTTAACTTATGCTCAAATCTGAGCCACTCTTCCTCACTCACCCTCATTCTCTTCTCATTTCAGTTTTTAGTGTATTAATGGTGGGAGAGATTAGAAATTGAAAACTCCAAAACCCTAGTTCCTCTTGCAAATCAAATTCCTAGCTCCAAACTCAAGAAGAACCCATTGGTAAGCTTCTCTTCTTCTTCTCCAACTTATTCTCTTACCAATTTTAGAAATTCCTAAACCTAATTTTGGGAATGTTCTTGTTTTTGAGCTTAGATTCAAGCTCAATTGGGTTGTGTTGAAGAGAGGTTGATTCTCCATTTGCTTTCAAGCTTCTTCTTGCTCGATTTTATGAAAAGGTGAGATTTTTATCTCACATCTATGACTATAATTATCTTTGGTTGTTGGGTATGAATTCCTAACACTTCTTCATGTGCATTTGCTCTTGATTTGGATTGGTTTTGTGAATATTCCAATTTTTGGGTTTTTTTAGTCAAATTTGTGTGAAATCCTTTTATGGATGTTTGATCATGCTTTTGATGATGCATTGAGGAGCATATAGGGTCGGGTTGCCGATTGGCATAAACCTTTAGAGCCAATGGTCGTCCGGTTGCATTTTGGAAGAGTTTGCTCTCCATTTGAATAGGCTGAAAAACATCCCAGGCATGATTCAGTCGACTGAATCTTCTGTTCAGTCGACTGAACCTGGAACCTGAATGTTTCCAGGCATGATTCAGTCGACTGAATCCTCTGTTCAGTCGACTGAACCTGGAAACAGAAAGTTTCCTGAACCTGGAAAATTTCCAGGTACAGGGTCAGTCGACTGAAAACTCTGTTCAGTCGACTGAACTTGCTGTTTGAGTCTATTTTGCCTTTTTGGATTGAATTTCCATTTTAAATCGATTCGTGATGATCCTATTTGTTGTTATCATTTATTATGACTTTGATGACTCCTTTTTAGGGATTTTTGAATATCCATTTCGATGGATTCTTTATCGGTTTCGTTGGATTTTTATTCACATCTTCGTGTGTGAATTTTAGTGATTGATTTTTCTACAATCATTTTTGTGATTTGTCACTTTAAAAATATAAAGGTTTCAATACTAGTATTAAATATCAAAACCTCTTCATCAAAACGATTTCAACTATATTTTCAATATCAAACTCGTTTATAAAACCGTTTTCCAATCTACTAGTATACACAAACCTTTACCTCACTCGTATGAGAAATCTAATAAAACGACTTAGTAAAACAAGTGGTATGAAACGCTTGCGTTCACTTTGTTGGTTAATTCTTGGACTTGTTCGATTGAAACTCTTGTGACAATTTTATAGTGGAGATCTACAATTTGTTCGTAAATATTAAAGTTAAGCTAGTGGTTATTGGACATGATGCTAAGCTCATATATTTACTAGCTTACTGTAATCGACACTACTCGATGATCATGATGATCATTTTTGTGATTTAGACTAGCAATGTGCGATGTCTCTTTGACTGCGCGGGAGATTAGACCCCGTTTTGTGGAGTTTCGACTCAAATTGGTGGGGTAGCAACCCACGGTCTTCGGACCATTCGTGTGTCAGGTCTTCGGACCATTCGTGTGTCAAATTAATGGCTAGCTACCATGAGATAGCTTCTCGTTCATGTGTTACAGCTGTTGGTGAGTTTTCATGCTCCCATTCGTGTGATAGGCCTCCCCCTATTTTGTGTGATTTCTGGTTTTCGTGTGTCGAATTATGGAATTTCCTTCTTCACCTATTTTTGTGATTTCTATTGATATGATTTATCAATTTTTGTGCATAGGTGAATTTGTGTGTCATTGACTGGATTTCTTGAGATGATTTCTAGAATTTATGCTTCACCAATTTTCATGATTTCCATTGATAAGTTTTATCAATATTTGTGTATTGGAGAATTTGTGTGTCATTGACTTTTGTGATTGACATTGATATTATTGTCAATATTTGTGCATTGGTGAATTTGTGTGTCATTGACTTTTGTGATTGACGTTGATATTATCGTCAATATTTGTGGTTTGGTGAACGAAATAAGGAGTATGACATTTCTTTGATTCTTGTGTAGATTTGGTGATATTTACTAATCTCTTGTTGATTTTCAATTACTTATATATATCACAGCTTGGCATAGTGATTATTATGTGTTTAGTCATATCTCTTATTCTATATTGTTTCACCTGATATTTATAGCTAGACTGATCCGTTTATTATTTTCTTATTAAATAATACTCGGGTCAGACCGAGATGTTACACGTGCTTCTGCTTGACTTCTCCCTTGGGATTGATTCCTTTGACTTTTGGTTAACTACTTAGATTAGTAGTTTTTGTTGTATACATTTGAGATATAGACTCCATAATGTATACTTATTCTTTTGTGTAGTTCATGTAACTATTCTTTTGTGATATTGTGGATCTTTTTAGACCACTACTCTGATATACACTTTCATGTGTAATATTCATATCTATTTCCGCCTTTGTGATATGAATTGTCTGTGACTGATTTGTGCTATGTTTATTTCTATATTTGTTTCCGAAGACCTTTATAGCCACTGTGTAGTAGCTTTGAGTTTGTGTCGGTATGTCGGATTTCCTCTTGAGATGAAAATTTATATTTTTATCCGGTATATCGGTACTCGCACAAAGCAATTACATAGATGGTCGCTCCTCAACAGCCTTATTCTCCGTGCTAGTTGACAGCATTCACAGTAATGTTCTTGGCTAGCGTGGGTATAGAGGTGGGGCGTCACAAAATGTTAAGATCTTAACCGATGGTAATTAATAATTAGAGATAATGTAAATTCCATTTATAATATGACTATTGGTTAATGTAAAGATTGTAAATCAAGATTTTTTAATTTATTTGAATGTAAAGAATTAAGGTAATTGAGTTTACTGCAATTAAGTAGAATTAAACATTTATTATTACGTTAATTGAAATTTAAGTGAAATTCGAAAATATTAATGCAATAGTTTTGAATCTAATTTTAAATCCATCTATTTGGCAATAATGAATGGAATAATGATTTGTTAATTTAATTTAATAGAAATTTTGGAAATTAAATTGATAATTTCTGAATTAGAATGGAATTAAGGAAAATACAGAAGTCGATAAGTTAATCAACTTTAAATTGACTTTTAATTTGTTTAAAACATTGTAATTGATTGATAAATATAAAAGGGATAAAATTGGTCAATATTAAGCTTGAAATTAAAAATTGGATTTTATCTATTAATTATTAAATTATTTAATTAATGGAAAAATAGCCATTTTGGCCACTGACTCGGATTTCGACGAAACCAGTTTCATCGGATCTGTAACGGTGAATTATTGTAGGATTTCAAGTTTCGCAGCGATCGGGCTTGTCGTTTGATCGTTTGGACTCGAAACGCCTTGCAATAAACGAAATTGAAATCACTTGAAATCAATTTGAAAAATATTGATTTTAACATAACTTCTTCATACGATGGAATTTGGACTTGAAACTTGTTCCATTGCGTTTAAAATATTTAAAAACATCTATTTTGATATATAGGTTGACCTAATTTCGTTCCGGAGTCGAAACGGGCTTTTTGGGCCATTTTGGCGTTAGCGCGTATATCTGTTTTATCCATCTATTCTATTTTTTCAATTCTGCCTATAAATATCCTGCTATAAACCCCAGCCTCCCTAATTCTCATTTGTCTGTACGTACATCTCAACTCTCTCCTCCTCAATGGTAGACAAACAAATTCTAGATCCAATTACAAATCAAATCCAAAGCTAAAAATTTCAACCCCTTAGAAAAATTTGAAAAAAATATATATCTAAGCTCTCGACGAGCGTAATTCGCTGCTGGTGTTCGTTCTTCGATTCAGATAATGATTTGTCCTCAAATCGCAAATCAATTCAGACCATCTGTATTAGGGTTTTTATTGTAGACGGTGGATCTTCAATTTGAGGGCGATCGGGGGCCAAGGTCTGATGGAGATTGCCGAGGCATGTTGATTAGTAGGTTTAATTGGGTCTTTGGTGGTCGTAACTCGCCGTATTTGCCTGTGCATCGTCACGGCAACGCTGCCGTTCTGGGCAACTTCGAGTGGCCGTAGTGAGTCAGGGGGGTCGGCCGTGGATGGAGGGGGAGCTGGTGGTGTCTGATCGTGGCAGAGATGATCGAGGGGGCGGGATAAATCGAGCAAGAAGTGGCGGCTGTAGGGTTTGAATTTGTTTGTTCGTGCATATGCTACTGTAGGCGTGTGGGTGATAGTGATAACGAGGTGTCGATATGTCAGGATCTGAGTGGTGCGTTATTCAATTTATTCATCAAAAATCCAAAATATTTTCAAATCTTATAACTCGAATATCTTTCACATACGAACTCCTTTTCAGACGCGATTTTTTTGTTAGGATCATAACAAAATGGCGAATATTTTGGCGCTGGTTTGGACGAGTTTGGAGAATGTTCAATTTTTGGGTTTAAAATGGATTTAAATTCAATTTATATTCAAAAGGTTAGTGTTTTAACCCACTCACAACTTCTAAAATTTCTTATGTTTGTTAAATGGATATATGATGTGATTTAAAAAAAAATTGGTTGTTTGTCATATTTTTAATCATTATCTCGGTTAATTTTATTTATTTAAATTAAATTGCTATTTAATTTATTCATTGCATTTAAACTACCAGTTAAATTGTTAATAAATTTTTTTTGCATATAAACTGTCAGTTAAACAGTAATTAATTTATCATTGAATATAAACTGCTAGTTAATTCCTGATGATTATTATCCTTTCTATATTGATGTTATTGTTTGAATTGGATGATGATTGTGTGTAACGACCCAAAATTTTCGATTCCAAAAATTCCACATATTTATGAAAAAGAAGAAGAAGGGACATCAACATCTCACATTCGCAGCGGATAAACTATAATAATAAATAGTAACAGTTTATAAAGGAATACCATATATGTCGATTACATTTTAATACATCAGAGTTACACATATATACAGAAACTAGATATACCCAATTGCCATGCCTCAGATATAAAACAATACAGTGGAACACTCCATACGTCCTGCCATTCAGCTCGACTCCTGAGCTCTAGAACGTCCTTACCTGGAAATCTGTAGTACTCGGTCTGACCCAAGTATTACATCAAAGTAATACCCGGGTCAGGCTTGAAACCAACGTGAGTAAACCCATCTAACATGGAATACAAAAGTATACTTGTAACGACCCGGGATCTTGGCAAAATATTTTAATAAATATTTAATCTAATTTAAATTAAATACAAGCTTTTCAAATTATAAACTGATAAGATCTTTGAAATTTATCAGTTATATATGTGTTTGTAAAGGAGATTTTGATTTGAAAATTTAAAATAAAATCTCTTAAAATAAATATTTATAAAAAAATCTGTCCTATTCAATTGAAATTAAAAGGTTCAATATTTTCACATTTGATAATATACATATGTATATATAAACGTAGTCTTTAATACTAATGTTTAAAATACGCAACCTTATCAATATTAAACATAAACATAAAAACATAAGTATAAAACATAATTATGAACAAAAGAAGACTATAATGTAAGTAAAAGATATAAATATAAATATAAAATATATAAATACAAGTATATGTTAAAAAACAGTGTTTGAAAATTAAATTACAAATAGAATAAAATTTAGAAACTATGCTAACAATAATTATGATAACTCTACATATATACATATAGGATAAGTTTAGGAAACATATTTTACTGTATAATATATGCATATGTACAATGCAAGGAAGATAAACTATTTCCATAACCTATATATACACATGAACAATGCAAAGAAGACAAAGTATTCACATCATATTCAAAAATATCTTTGTACCAAATCTAAGTATCAGCTAATATTAATTAGATGTAAACTAATTTGAAGACATGCATTAAATTAGCACAACATTTTGTCAAGAAAATCTTACAGCCGAAATAGCAAATATCATTTCAATTTGTTGTAATCGAACACAAATCTGGTCAAACAAGTAAGGCTTGCACCAGTTAAATCTATATTGTTCAAAGTTGTTCCTATATATCCATCATTTTATTTTTAGCTCGTTCCATAACTAAACAAACTTAAGAAGCAAAACTGAGATAAGAAAGAAAAGAAAATAAACATCTTTACTTTGCAAACTCAAATAAATTTAAAATCATGGCAGAAAAGTTCTTCAGGAATTCATCTGCAGCCTTTCAACACAACACTTGCTTTATGTTCAATAATTATTGGGTGAGTAAACATACAGTTTTTAAAAGTTTAAGTTTGGTAATTAGTTCATAAATCTTGTGTTTGCTGTATGATGCAAATATGTGGTTCTAAGATGTTTCAACAATTATTGGGTGAGTAAACATACAGTTTTTAAAAGTTTAAGTTTGGTAATTAGTTCATAAATCTTGTGTTTGCTGTATGATGCAAGTATGTGGTTCTAAGATGTTCTCTGGAAGTTTAATATGTGATGTTCTTTAATATTTAAAATTCTGAGTAAAGAAATGTAAAGAAAACTAATACATCTTTATATAAACATCTTAAGCTTAGAATTTTTAACTAAGTAGGTTGTTTAAAACTTAAATCATAACCTGGAAATGATTTTAAAGTATGACAGTAAAATATAAAATCTGTTTATACAGGTTTAAAGTAGGAAAGAAATCAATTGTTAAAATTTAAATGTTTTAATTTGTAAATTTGATCCCATATCTTGATTTAACACAAAAAAGTTAAGATTTTTAACATAAAAGTGATGATTTTTCAGTAAGAAAATAAGGTGCAGTTTACAAGCAACCGAAAATGTTTTTTTTTTGTGAATATCTGATGACTCAGTTAATATTAGATGTTGTAATTCATGTTGGAGCTTGCTTGATACTCGTTGATGATAGGAAAAATGCTAAAAAAACTATTTAATGTGAGGACGTTTGTGTCAAATCGAAAGTGGGGTTTGGTTCGAGTATTTTTCTGTGTTCTGTAAATTTTTGATTTTGTCGCCGTCGCTTGATCGAGTAGTTCGCGATTCTGGGAGGTGGTAGGGGAGGATATGGTCGAGGTATGGGCGAAGTTTCATCGCCTCAGGTGGTCGACGTTAGTAGGTTGAGGCGATTTTGCTTGGTGTGTTCGTATAGCTAGTTCGAGCTATAGGCTTTTTTTCGATTTCGTGAATTTCACGACAAACTGGAGTTTGTTCTCGAGTGTGGGGTCTTTACGTGACTTGCTGGAGGAGGTGTGAGGCATTGGAGGGACGACGAACCACCGTGCACGTGCACGGTGGCGTGTGAGTGCCAGTGACATCGAGTTTGAGTCGTCTCGAGTGATACTCGAGGAATTTGGAAGTTTGCCTCAAGTCGAACTTGGTGTGTGCTTGTGTATATTTATAGCACTGCAGTATTTAACTTAAGCTAATATAAAAAAAAAGAGAAAAGAACAGGTAGAAGAAGAAGAAGGTGAGAAGAGAGTGATGAGGGAAAAGGGTAAGGAAGACGCGTGATTTTCTCGAGTAAACGAGGTGCTTGTCTTGGGTCCAATTCCTATTGAATTTACATAAATACTTTAAGTATTTTGTTATACTAAGTTTAATATTAATTTAATAAATAATGTTGTTTAATGTTAAGTTAAGATTTGATTTAAAGTTTATTAAAAGAAGGATTTGCAAATGTAAGTTAATAAATTAACTTAAAGTATAAGTTGATGTAGAATGTAAATTAATTTAATAATAGTAATTAACTAAGCAGTTAAATATTAAATAAATTTACATTATTAAACTTGTGTTTAAGCAAATTTGAACTTAAGAATTTTAATTAATTACTTAAAGTTAATTAATAAATAAATAGTAGTTAACTTAAGTGATTAATTAAGGATTAAATGATTAATTAATTGATAATTAATGATTAATTAAATAAATAATGATAATTAAATAGGTAATTAACTTTTATTAACTAATAATTAAGGTTATTAATTAATAATTAAGAATTAATTAATTAATTAAGTAATTAAGAAGTAATTAATAAAGGTAATAAGTTGATTTATTAGTGATTAATCAAACATAATAATAATGATTTATTGTTAAGTAATTAATTAAGTTAAGTTAATCAAACTATATTGGTATGAACTGATGATTCTTGTTTGATTGATTATGATATCTGTTTGGTGATATTCTGTGATATTTTGTGATATATTCTGGATATATCTATGATTACTGTGTATGATCTATCTGTGATAATTGTTATGTGAATTCAAATTGTTTAAACTATTGATGAACTCGGCCCTTAAAATGGCGTTTGGATTTCGATGAGACCGGGATCGGGTATCAATTTGATATTCCGAAAACCACATCGATCCA
Organism: Allium cepa; assembly: GCA_030765085.1. Taxonomy (NCBI): domain Eukaryota; kingdom Viridiplantae; phylum Streptophyta; class Magnoliopsida; order Asparagales; family Amaryllidaceae; genus Allium; species Allium cepa. The sequence continues at coordinate 36,777,186 of CM060929.1, forward strand.
AATTAAATGATAGGTCATGATATCTCAAGTGGAGATCGAGATGGTGTTTCAGAATGCAAGGGTTATCGTCGTTAACTCTAAGGGTGGTTCCAAAACGAGTGTAACGAGATAATGCCTTCGGTTTCGTTCGAACCCGAAACGAACTTGTATGGATTGAATGCTTTCAGCACATCGTCAGGTGGACGATGAGCATTCTAAGAGATATGTTCTCCAAAGGTAATCGCAGCCTCAAACCTCATCAACCGGGAATGGCTAAAACATGGAAGATGCAGCAAGGTTAGGTGGGTCATGCCCAAGCAGGATGAGTTATACCTCTGTCTAGATGCCCCTTTATTTTGGCTGTTTGGGTAGTTATTGGCCACAACTGTGGGTTTATCTTGTTCGAGAATGTTCAGTAAGGAATGGTTCCGGCCTTGTGTTGTATGTGGTCGGATGTGATCCTCGGTACGGCGATCTAGGCCCCGTATTGTGACGGGCGATACCCCAATAGCCCTGCCATTGATGGAAACCCATTTTCCCTATGAGACCCTACCGTTTTGATTTGTATTACCCACTTTTGTGGCTAGTAGCTGGAATTTAATAGATGTAACAATTTCGGCTATTTTTTACTTGAAAACCCTAGACACTATTATAATATCACTGAATTTCCTGTAAAATCTTTTGGGTGTAAGGTAAAAACTTACCCGTGTTTATGTGTGGGGAGTCTTACGTGATACCTTTATTTTCAAATGATTTTCAAAGTTAAAAAATTTCAACCCGTTTACTCACACCAGATCCATGTCTGACCCGGAGTTTATATTTTGTTTTTCATAAACTCTTGGATACTCAAATTTTTATGGGTAGCCAAGTGATGGGTATTTGGAGTATTGAGTTTCTGGAGGAGCTTTGAGAAGAGGACCGGACGTATGTATCTACCTATGTAGTTCCGCTGTGTAGTTGATGTACATTGTATTTTGGATGTATGTATTGGCAGATATGTATGACTGTCATGTTTATGATATCGTAAAACTCTGATATATGTAATAACTATGTAATGATTATGTGATATATTATATTTTGTTCCATTCCGCTGTGAGATTTTGATTGTTGTTATTCTTTCTTTCTATTCTTTTCTATTTCTATCCCTTTCTTTTCTTATTGATGATACGTCTTTCTGGGGTTAGAAAGGCGGTTCGTCACAGTTGGTATCAAAGCGCTAGGTTGAGCGAGCACCTAGGCTCTGGAATAATATTTATCTTGAGAGTGCATATTTGTATTTTCATATAATTATATATCAATCTAAATTTGTTGAGTTACCTATCCAGGTGGCCAACATGAGTTCTGGAAGAAGAGGCAGAGGTAGGGGCAGTACGTCGACTGACAATGGACGAAGTCAAAATGCTAGTAAGGCTGTAAATCCAGTACCGCCTCAGGTTAGTTTTGCTGCCTTATGCAAAGACTTCATCAACCTTGGAGGCCAACCCTTCAAAGGTTCAGAATCGATAATTGATGTTCAAGCTTGACTACGCTCTTGTGAGCGCATCTTTAAGAGCATGGAATTGTCTGATGAACGGAAAAGGGAATGGCATCGTGGCAATTGCAGGTAGGCACAGCAGCCTGGTGGGATGCAACGGTAGCAAAAATTTCTGAGGAAGACATTTCATGGGACAGATTTAAAAAGTTATTTGAGGAGAAGTTTATGCCATCAGCAGGGAAAACTCAATTATATCAGGATTTTCTGAAGTTGAAGCAGGGGAGCATGTCTATTTCGGAGTATGAGACTGTTAACCCTCAATTTCCTACGACTCAAAAACTGCACGACTCAATAAGAAAACGACTCAAGGTGGGCGGCGACTCAATGGACAAACAACTCAGTGAGTTATCAACATAACGAGTTAACAGACGCACGACTCAACGAGTCAAGAGGATGGACGACATAAGGGAATGACGACTTACCAACTTAAGGAAGCTACGACCTAACGGCCTAAGAGAATAGACCGACTCAATACCTTAAAGAAGTTGCCGACTCAGAGTACTTTAAGACCTAAGGCATCCACGACTTAAGGTTTCTACGACTTAAGGAAGTCTGCGGCTCAAGGACAGGATGACTTAACGATTCAAGAGATGGCACGGCTTAAGAAGGAAATGAGCTAACGACTTAGAGCCGTCTGCGACTTACGAACTAACATGTGTCGTAAACGGCTTAAGCAAATAAGGTGCTGCTCCTTACCTAACACAGTGACCTCTTAACTCGTACATGATTCAGGACCTGGGTTATTATCTGAAGGGAACAAGCTTATCAGTTAACTCGTATACGATTCACGACCTAGCTTGAGTCGTCCATGACCTAAAGTTACTGAATGAAGGTACAATGCCGCATCAAAAGGACCAGCTGACTCATTTGCGACTTAGATGTTGACTTGTGGGCGACATAGGACTTGTACAAATGAGCTTTTGTGAGACCATGGGGCTAGGCCAGATAAGTCGGCCACGACTCACCTTAGACCGGTCACGACTTACGACCTAAGAGGGGGATTTCCCCTATAAATACCAACCTACCTCAAGCATGAAGGGTACTTTTGGCCAATCACTTTAAGCGCCGATACTCTGCTGAATTCTCGACTCACTCGACACTTCAAGTACGAAAGGCATTTCAACTAACTTCGGAAGAAAATCTAACGCAATCTACATGGATTCAAAGAATTCTTCTGCATCAAAGTTCTAGTTGTTTGTCTCATCCGAATTGTAATTGAAGATTGTTGTAAAGTTGTAATCGATTCAGTAATAAAGAGAATTAAAGTGGACGTAGGCTTACCCTAAGCCGAACCACTATAAAAACTGTTTTTTTTTCTGCTTTCTCTGTGATTTCTCTACTTGTTTTTTAGTTCACGTGTTCACAGGTGGTGCTTTCGCTCAACTTCAATCTACACCGGGGTGTTAGCGTCTAATTTTTACGTTAACATTTTTGGTGCTTTCACTGAGAACCCCAACTCAGGAAACTTCCACTATTGCTCCGCGAAGGATTGTTGAAAGGATTTCTTTTAAAACCAGAAGTTTATTGGAAATAATGGCTCCTGGGAGAAAACGAAGTTCTATAAGATCCGACAATGTTCAAGAGAATACTGCTACCTCTCCTCCTTCAAGCCAAGCAGCTCCAACTGTTGGAGTTACACGAGCAGAATTGGATGCCGTAGTTTTGGGATCGAACCAGCAATTGAATGCTCAGAATGCGCAGTTGGAAGCCCAGAATGCCCAGAATGCCCAGAATGCCCGATCTTGAGCAAGTTGAATGATCTACTAGGGGCAAATCGTCAACCGGTTAATAATGATGGGAACCCTAATGTGGGAGTTCATGATGTTGAAGGGAACATTTCTCAAAGAGCCGCAGAACCTGTAGAAAGGACTCCTCTTCAAGCAGGAGGATCAGGGCCGCAGTCGACCCTCCGTGAACGATTGTCAAGGCAGAATTCAGAGAGAGTGGCTGATGTGTGCCCTCTAGAGCCTCTAAATGATGAAGAGTATTTTTTGGGTATGGTTCGTCAAATCATGAAAGAAAGTATGTGAAGAGATGAAGACGAGAAAAAGTGGGGATTTGCTCCAAGCAAAACTCCATTTACTGAAAAAATCTTGAAGGCGGAGTTCCCAAGGAAATTCGATCCCCCTACTATTCCGGCCTACAAGGGGACGAGTGATCCAAACGAGTTTCTGTATAAGTACGACTGGCATATGACTGGTGCCAGGGCGTCTGATGAAATTAAATGTCGATACTTCCCGGTTTATCTAGAAGGTGTAGCTCTATTGTGGTTTACAAAGCTGCCGGTCAGGTCCATCGATCAATTTTTCGATTTGACCAGGAAATTCAAGGAGCAATTTCGATTGTATGCTTCTAAAGCAAAGGACATAATGTCGCTATCAAGTCTAGAGCAAAATCCGGGAGAATCCATCAGGTCATTTTTGAATCGTTTTAACATAGCATTGGCCGAGGTGGATAATGCTGAGCCACGCATGGTCCTAACATACTTGATGAGGGCGATTGACAAGTCGAGCGAATTTGGAAAATGGTTGAAAATGAAAGAACCAAACTCGCTCGACAAATTCTACAAGAAAGCGGACGAATTCATGCGCTTGGAGAGCCTCCAAGCAACGGCTAAGGTGGTATCAGCGGAAGCCGGGAACAATGGCGCTGCTTCGAATAAGAAAGAACCTAACACTCAGAAAAGGGGAAACGATGGTGGGAAGAAACAGGGAGACGCTAAGAGAGGCCGTTCTTTCAATTTCACACCCTTGACCGATACCCCTGAAAACATCTTCTTTGCGACCAAAGATGATGGCAATTATCCGGCACCACCTAAAATGAGAGTTGCGATTAAGATGGAAAAAAGTGGAAGGTTCTGTCGGTTCCACAACCAGCCCGACCATGACACCAACGAATGTCGTCAGTTGAAAGAGGTAATTGAAAAACTCCTGAAAGAGAACAAGCTCCAGCAGTATGTGAAAAGGAACAGAAATGCCCCAGCTTCATCAACTCAAGGACAACAAGTTCGCGCTCACTGTCCTGCCTCAAGTGAGAAGCCCGTAGAGCATGAATCGGAAAGACCTGTTGTCAATATAATAACTGGAGGACCTCACCCAGCATGCAAAAGCTGGGGCGAGATGGAAAGGTACGCACGGGCCTTGAGGCATGTACCAGTTGAAGAAAATGTTTTTGTTTTAGAGAATGATGCGCCTTTAAAGCAACAAAAGACTTCCACAGATGATATTGTGTTCAGTGCCAGGGATTCTTTGGGTATCGAGGCTCCGACCATAGATCCTTTGGTCATATCCGCTAGTATTGGGCCGGCAATTGTGAGAAGAGTTCTAGTTGATTGTGGATCTTCATGTAACATCCTCTTCAAGAAGACCTTCGATCAAATGAAAATTCCAATGGCTGACGTTCAAGCTTCATCACTTAAGATTGCTGGATTTGCTGGAGAACCCAAACAGCCGATTGGGACCATAGATTTGTTTATAGAACTTGGAAAGGGACGGAGGAAGGTGGCTCGAAAGCAAACGTTTATAATTGTTGAAGAATTCTCTGCCTACAATGCCTTTTTAGGCCGACCAACTCTTGCTGCGTTTAAAGTTGTTCTTGCCCCATGGTGTCTGACTCTAAAATTCCCCACGGATAACGGAGTTGGTGTGATTAAGAGAGACCAAGATGCGGGGCGAGAATGTTACTTTGCAGAGTTGGGAGAATCAAGGAAAAGAGAAATGGGAAAAGGTGCGGCGTTTCTAGTCCGCACCAAGGAACCAACCTTGTAGCAATTACAGGGTGGACCCTGCACTAACGAATGTAGTCGCGCACGAAGAGAGATGGAACCAAGGAAACCCAGTGCAGGGGAGAATAGGGTAGTACCGGTAGAGGTAACAGTACCGGTGCCCGTTGACCCAAAGGACCCAAACAAAGTACTTAATGTGGGTTCGCAGCTCAACACAATAGTTCAGAAGGTTCTGATTTCATTTTTGAAGGCTAATTTGGATGTGAATAAAAAAATCGATCTTTGCATCAAAGTTAAATAATCAAGTGAATTAAATGATGTAAATAAAGTTGAAATGGAATGCAAGTTAAGTAATGTTGAAAGAATTGATGTTAATATCAAAGTAAGTGAATAAAGTGAGTAAATGAAATTGTTAAAGATGTGAACTTAAATTATATAAATGAAATTCAATTTTATTTGTAAAAAGAACTAGCAATTGAGTTAAAGCATGAATTGAATGTTAATCAATAGAATATGAACAAGTTGATATGAAATGATGCATGCAAGTGTAAATTCATTTGAAAATAGTTGAATAATAGAATGAAAATCAATTGAATGTTAAACCAATTGAAATTAAAACAGTTGAACCAAATTGAATGTAAGAAAAAATGGATAAAATTTGGTTGTATTGGATGTACATTGGTCGTTATTTGCTTGTTGGTTGATTGTATGTAAATTCATTAAGTGTTAATGAAATTGAACTAGCGTAATTGGAAGCTATGAAATTGAATAGAATTGAATTGGAATTGAAACGAATGAAAATGAATATGCAACTTTAATAGTAAACTAAAAGTGGTATAAGAAGCATGTATTGGAAATTTTATAATTGAATTGGCAAATTGGTTTGAATATTATAATTAGATATTATGCTAGCAAGATATACAGGTTATAAAGGAATTGGGATTTTGATTTCAAAGTTAAAAAAAAGATTGAATCGCTCGACAAAAGGTACGTATTTCAATTTTAATATGAGATTTGATGATTTCCTTCTCCAGCCAGTTGGCTTTCTCTTTTCTTTTTGATTCTGAGGGGCCGTAGAGCCGTTTTGTAGTCGTACCGATCTAGCCGCGCAAAGGAGACTCTGGCGAAATTTTTCGAAAATTTAGGGAGTTAGAGAAATTTTGAGAAATTTTGAAAGTTTGAAATTTGAATTTAAATTTAAATTTGAATTGTTGAGTAAACAATGTTGTTTGAAACCTATAATTGAAGTTGGAAAGCTAATTGAAATGATAATAAATCTTTAATAAAAAGATTGGTGTTAGAAGGTTGATAAAACTAATTGGTTTTGGGAAAATAATAAACGGTTTAGGATTATTCTCCTTAACTTGCAATTTCGAGGACGAAATTCTTTTAAGGGGGGAAGATTGTAACGACCCAGAATTTTTAATAATTTAAATTTGAATATTTAATTAATTTTAAATATTAATAAGTGAATTTTTGGAGTCGAATAAATTTTATTTTGAATTTTGGATTTAATTTTGCAATTAAATCGATTTATTTAATAGTGAAATTCCACAAATAATTAGATATTGGGTTAAATATGATTGAAAATGATTTGGAAAATTTTATTTTATCATATTTAAGTTATAGAAATATTTTGGAACTTGTAAAACTGAATTTGGAATTAATTTGTAAAAATTGAATATTTTAATATTTAATTATCGACTGAAAAATAGCCAATTTTTGAACAGTCTCGGAATTGAACGAAACGAGTTCCATTGGATCCGTAATAGTTAGTTATTATCGGATTTCAATTTTCGTAGCAATCGGAGTTGTCGTTTGACCGTGGCAGCTCCAAACGCATCAATATCGTTTTAATATAAATTCGGCGAGTTAAAATAGCCATTTTTCAAACGGTCTCGGATTTCGACGAAACCAGTTTCATCGGATCCGTAATGTGATATTATTGCAAGATTTCAAATTTCAAGTCGATCGGATTTGTCGTTTGTCCAGTACAAGCCAAAACGCCTAGAAATCGCTTAAATCGGTTTAAATTTAAATTGAGCGTTTATTACCGTATCTCACACATATGATGGAATTAGCTTCCGAAACTTGTTCCATTGTGTCCGGAACGTGGAAAAACCTTAGGATCGCCTGGCGGCACGCGTCGTTTGGAGTTCGTTTGCAAAAGTGTTAAATTGGAGATTTTATTATTAAAATAATAATAATAGTTGTTTATAAATGCAATTATCTCTAAACCCTAGCCAAGATAAAGGAGCCGGCCCTAATAAATTCGATGGCCAGAAAATGTCGCCCTTCCACCTCAAATCCACACCAATCCGTCGACATTTTCCACGAACTTTCTAAACGGAAATCGAAGAGCACGCTGTGAACTACAACTTCAACGGTCGAGATCGAAATTGGAGCAACGAGCAGTGGGCGAGGGGCCCGCGTTCTCTGGTGGCTGCGCACGCAACCCAAGGAGGGGGAGAGGGCCGAGCTCCACTCCAGGGCAGCCGAGCATGGCTCTCACGTAGGCGGAGGTGGTGGCGCTCCCTGATCGACGAATAGGCGAACGTTGTGGTCGGAAAATCAAACCCTAGTTTGGTTTTGTGATGGGTTATGCGTGCGTTCTTGTTCCTGGGAACGAAGAAGGCCGTGCGCACGGGTAGAGGATGAGAGAGGGGGGGGCCCGCGTGAAGAGGTTGTGCTTTATTTCTTTTGAAATGTAATTTAAATTGTAAATCTAATTGTTCAGCGTTTAAAACGTGATAACTTTTTGCTGCGAGGTCCAAATTGAACGAGATTTTTTGCGTTGGCTTCGTATCGCCGTGCTCTTCGCAATGCAGCTGGTTTGGAGTCGATTGGAGCTCGTGTGAATTTCGGGTAAAATTAAACGTTCGTTTAATTTTATTCGAAAACGAACGCGAAAACGGAAATAAAATCAAGGTGAGAACTCCTCACTCAATCGAAAGGTTTTGTTTAAAATTTTAAATAGTTAATATTGATCGATAATTGTTGATTGATTGTGGTAGTAGATATAATAGGATATATATTATATATAGCAATATATATATATTGGCATATGTATATATTGGATTTGATTTCCCGCCTCGTATAGCGGATGAGACCCTATTGCGCCGTTATTAAGCGGAATATTTATAAAATCCCATATACCGCGATATTCCACCTTGAAGTGGAATTGGTATTGTGCTAACGTCTGTGGATGCAGGGTAACAGGTTGGAGGGATCCAACTGGATTCCTCGCATATTTATTTGTTTATGAATATTATGTTGATTGTTGATAATCACATTGATATATGATGTTATTCCCGTGATTGACCATTCGATGTCGTTGCATCATCGGATTCTAATTTTTAAATTAAAAATAACGGTTTTGAATTTAAAAGGGGTTTTAAATCGATTTTTTCAAAGAATATGGTTTATTAAAAATTTTGAATTGATTAAATTTTAAAGTAAATAGATGGATAAAATTTTATGTTTTAAAAAAATTTATATTTTTATAAAATATAACTTAAAAGAAATTTTTAACAATAATAGGTTTTTATAAAATAGTTAAATTTGGTTTTTGGGAAGTTATTATTATTAATGGTTTATATAAAGGATTTTATAAATGGATGTTTTTAAATAAAAATCATTGGAGTTATAGAATAAATTTATAAAATGCTGAGTTGATGTATAACATGAATTTCATTATAAATCTATAGATATATAATTTGTGAAATTTATAAAAAGAATGGTTATTGGGAAGTGAAGTTTTATAAGTTATTCACTTATAAAAATGAATTTGGGGCATAAAAAGGGGGTTTGTTGAAATTGTTAATAAATGAAGATTTCATTAGTTGAAATTATTATAAACCATAAAGAAATCTTGTAAGTGATAAGATTTTAAATTGGTGAAGTTCAAAGGAACGATTTGGTAAATAAATAATATTATAAGTATTTAACTTACAATATGGCTTTTGGGTATGAAACTGGGTTATGTAAATTGCATCGGATTAATAAAGGAATTTATAAAATTGGGGTTTATAATAGAAATGGAATTTATAAACTATGTTTATAAATTTGAAATTCATCGAATTTGATAAATTGAAATATGGGAATTTGTTAAGTGGGCTATATTCACTATTTTGAATATTGAATAGATTATTAAATAAAATGGGTTTGTTTTTGGGAAAGGAATGTTTTAAATGGAATTTAAAACGAATTAAAGGTGTTTTAAAATGTATTGAGTATTGAAAACATAGATTTCAACATTAATTGTTGAAATAGACGTTTTCGAGAAACAGAAGGGGATAATTTGTATAGTATTGGATTTATATATCTATTTTTAATTTCAAATCCATATACTAGTGTTTTTGGGTTGTCGTAACGATGTTTTACGCAACATTCGTTTTTAACCCAAATAAATGTGAATAAAAGAATATTTCCTTAAGAGAATGGAATTAATACTTAACTATGGTTTAAGCATATGGAATATTTTCGAATTGTTGAAAATAAATTGAATTGTGAATTACTTATTTTTTTAAATAAGTTTAGAAATGATTTTCCAATATGGAATGGAACGTTTTTGTGAATTCACCTTTTAAAGGTAAAATTGTAAGCGAATATTTTGGGATCGATTTGAAATCAATTATGAATGGGTATTTGGGATTTAAATCCACTTTGGAATTTATATATAGGAAGGGAAATTGGTTTAAAAATAAATGTTGATTTATTTTTAAAGATGGAAATAAAATTCACGAATTTGGAGCGTAAAATTTAAAAATAAATCGGTAAGGATTTATATGTTGTTTTGAAATTTGTTTTCAAAAGGGATAAAGGATGAATGGTGGTTTGAAATTTGTTTTCAAATGGTTGAGTTGTGTAATTTGAAATTTGTTTCCAAATGGTTAAGGTGTTTAATTTGAAATGGGTTTTCAAATGGGTAAAGTGTGGAAAATTTTATTGTGAAGGTGTTTCGGTAAAGCAAATAAATTGGGAAATTATTTGGAAATTGTGTATATATATCTTGCAAAGGTATTTTGGGACTTAATAATTTTGGAAAAAAAATTATTTGGAATCTGATGATGTGGCGCATCTTTATTGATAGTTAAATAACCGACTATCAATATTTACCCTTGGATGGTATTGATTGTGTTTGTTTGGAATTGAATGCACACTTGTTTTTAAAATAAGCGCTCGCTATTCGGTTTAGCCGGGAGAGGACCTTTGTGTCATATATCCCATTCCGAATATGCGATACGTCGTTTGGATTGCATTTGAAGACCGGTGTTGAAGACCGGGTATTTGTGAAAACGATAGGATGACCTATCGATTGTCTCCGCATCGTTAGCTACGATATGGAGATTTCCTTTGTGATGGGAAATTTTATCGGGATTGTGAATACCCGGATTGCAAGGGCTTCTTTGGAAGTGCCTTCGGTTCTGTTCGAACCCGGAACAGACTTGTATGGTTACGTGTCTGACATTACATTTTGAGAGATAGAGCAGATTTCTTTCAAATACATTTCTGTTGGTGGCGGAGAATTTATTCTCTTAGCTTAACACCCTTCTCTGAGACGTACGAGCTCAGAGGTTATGTAGTTGAAGGTTATCAGCGATATTTCCCAATCTGGTAATGTGGCATGCTGAGTGCTGCTGTGTGATGATCATTGGTTGGTCATTTGTGATATGATCATTTGTTTGATCATTTATCTTTGTGATTATTGCTTTGGTCATCTGTGGACCCGAAGCATGGCTTTGTTACACAAAGCGTAGCTTTGTGGACGAGACTTCGTCAGGACCTCACTCCCCGGAAATGGTCGAAACAGGAATATGCGGCAAGGTTATGAGGGTCGCGCCCTTTAGGGTATGTCATTCCCTTCTGGAAAAGGGTGGTATCATGGTATGGAGCCCAGATATTTACTCATGTGGAAAACACTATATCTATTTCTGTGTGGTGTTGTTGGTATCGAGCGCTCGGATAAAGGTCCCAAAGGACCGGGGGATGACATATTCGTGTAGTAGTTACCTAGTTACAGAGGTAACCCGGCCTTGTGTTGGCAGAGATCTAACCGTAACGTTAGTTTCTCGGGACGTCCCGCCAGAGGCGATCCCATGTGGCAGTAGGAAGTTCCTTAGCCTGACCATTTGTTGGAAATCCATTCCTCCAATACGCGCCTTGTACGGTTTTAGTTGTATTACCTGCCATTCACTTATGGTGGTCACCACTGTTTGGATGGTAGCTATAGTAGGCATAGTTCGGAATGTCTATGCTGGCTAGGATTTATATTCTACTTTCGAAATTGTTTTCTACACTATGCACTAGTAATAATATCAAAAATGATTTGATTTTCGCGTAGTAAGCATCTTTGACTATCATAAGGAGAAATCTCCTCCAATTCTGCGTCTGCATTGTGTGTGTGGCGGGAGGCCTTATGGTAGTTTCATTTTCCAAAAAGCATTGCGGATTTAAAAATTTAAATTTTCTTGTTGCTTGTTTAAAGATAAACTGTTTTTGAGTTCTCACACCAGTCACATGACTGACCTGGAGTTTATTGTTCCTTTCCTAAACTCTGGGTGCCCACTATTTTCCACACGGGCAGTCTAGAGTTAGGTTATCAGGTTATTCTGGATTCGGGAGTTGCTGTGCAGATCTGGAGGCGAGCCAGATAGCGTAGTCTATTATTTATTGTATATAGTATTTCTTTTCCGCTGTTTTATTGTTGTTCACTCTGATGATATGATGTATTGTGATGTATGTATAAAATGTATAGTTCTTTTGTTTTAATGATATTCATTTATCTATTATATATTGTTCCGCTGCGACTGTGAGATTCTGTTATTGTTTCCTGTTCTGATTGTTTGTTCTGTTTCTTCTCTCTTTTCTCTCTTCTTCTACCTCTTTCTTTTTCTTAAACCCTAACGGTTGGATTTTTCGGCAACGAAAAATCCCGATCGTTACATTTGGTATAACGACCCTGACTCGACCTTCGAAAATCGGCACCGAATACGACACTCGTATTCAAATGCCGCAGATCCAAACGTCGAACCTGGCTCGCCGGAGCTTATAACACATTAAGTAAATAACACAGCGGAAGAAAAGAATGACATATATCAATATACAACATTTGATACAACAGAATGGTACAATAGATATCAACATTATCAGAGATACAAAGAGTAGCAGCGGAAATATAATAATAACACTAGCAGCGGAACAAATCTCCAAAATAGTCTTCAAGAAAGAACTCCAGTATCAGTAATCTCCATCTCCAAAGCACCAATCCAGAAATAGCTCGAACTCCAATCAAGATGAAGAGAAGCAACTCGATCCAAAATGCGATTGCCAAATCCTAAGGCTGAAAGCTATCGAATCTACACCTACTATAGATTATCTGAAAATCCCAACTCTAGACTGCCCGTGTGGGAAATAGTGGGCACCCAGAGTTTAGGAAAGGAACAATAAACTCCAGGTCAGTCGTGGGACTGGTATGAGCAAACAAAAACATTTGGTCTTTAAAAACAAGCAACAAGGAATTTAAAATAAATCCGTAATGCTTTTTGGAAAATGAAACTACCATAAGGCCTCCCGGCACACACACAATGCAAACGCACACATGGGGGAGATTTCTCCTTATGATAGTCAAACATGCTTACTACGAGAAAAATTCTTTGATATTATTACTAGTGCATAGTGGGAAATCTTTCGAAAGTATAATATAAATCCTAGCCAGCATAGGTACCATGATACTATGCCTACTATAGCTGCCATGTTAAATGGCAGGTTCTACAACTAAAACCGTACAAGGCACGTAATTGAAGAATGGATTTCCAACAAATGGTCAGGCTAAGGAACTTCCTACTGCCACATGGGATCGCCTCTGGCGGGACGTCCCGAGAACTAACGTTACGGTTAGATCTCTGCCAACACAAGGCCGGGTTACCTCTGTAACTAGGTAACTACTACACGAATATGTCATCCCCCGGTCCTTTGGGACCTTTATCCGAGGCGCCTCAAAGCAACAACCACACAGTAAATGAGATTGGAGCAACCACATAGGTTAAATACCAGGGCTCCATACCTGATACCACCCTTTACCAGAAGGGAATGACATACCCTAAAGGGAGCGACCCTCATAACCTTGCCGCATCTTTCCTGTTTCGACCATTTCCGGGGTGTGAGGTCCTGATGCAGTCTCGTCCACAAAGCTACGCTTTGGCACAAAGCCATGCTTTGGGTCAACAGATGACCAAAGCAATGATCACAAAGATAAATGATCAAACAAATGATCATATCACAAATGATCAACCAATGATCATCACACAGCAGCACTCAGCATGCCACATTACCAAATTGGGAATATCACTGATAAATATCAACTACATAACCTCTGAGCTCGTACGTCTCAGAGAAGGGTGTTAAACTAAGAGAATAAATTCTCCGCCACCAAGCAGAAATGTATTTGATAGAGATCAGTTAACATCTCAAAGTGTAATGTCGGACATACAACCATACAAGTCTGTTCCGGGTTCGAACAGAACCGAAGGCACTTCCGAAGAAGCCCTTGCAAATCCGGGTATCCACAATCCCGATCGGACTTCCCATCACTAAGGGAATCTCTATACCGTAGCTACTCGGTGCAGAGAAAATCGATAGGTTATCCTAACGTTCTCGAAGACACCCGGTCTTCAACACCGGTCTTCAAATGCAATCCATAACGTCGTATCACTATTCGGAATGGGCTATATGACACGAAGGTCCTCTCCCGGCTAAACCGAATAGTAAGCGCCATATTTTTAAAACATATGGATATGGGATTTCAGTTAAGTCACAACTTAAAAATCCAAACTTTTCTTTTAAATGGTTAAACAAATTACCATTTTAAAATCTTCAAACAAAATGATTTATTTCACAAAGTTCACAAAGATCCATTCATAGATTTCCAAAACAATTTCTATTTCAATTTGATTAACTCACTTAAATCTTTAAATTAAAGATTTAACTTATAGCTTTCAAACCTGTTTCCAAAGATTTATCTATAACTTGGAAAACCATTTCATTTTAGATTCGAAATCATTTTAACACACATTGGGAAACCATTTCTTATATGAAAGCTTCTATTATTTGAAAACAACAGTTTTCGTTTCAGAAAAGTCCGATTTATACAAGTTGAAATCTTGGGTTAAATTTAAATTCCAAACATCACTTTTTAAAATGGTTTAAAAACCCATATAAATCCATTTATAAGTTGGATAACTTTTTAAACAATAGTTTCCAAATTTTAGAATTCAATTCCAAATATTGAATTCAAATTTAAATCCAATTATCTAAATTTTCAAAACTTAATCAAGTCATTTAAAAATAACCATTTTCAAAAGCTTCAATTCTAGTTCAAAAACTATTTTGGATTTAAAAATTTAATTTTAAAACAATTTCAAAAATCTGTGACTTAACTAATTTCCACGTGCAATCCATATTTGTGTGTGTATAGTGTGGTCCAGGGGTTTTACACAATAGTGCACAACATCATCAATCAGCACAGATTCAATTATTACAATTCGATGTGGGTTTCGGATAACCAAATGGAATCCGACTCCCTGTCGCATCGAAGTTTAAATGCCGTTTTACGGGCAAAAAGGGTTTTACACACATGTAGGAATAAATCACAAATCACAGTCCATCACAAAGCAATCACAGCATCACAACAAAAATATCAACCCAATACAGAACAATTGATGATAGTTAATCATCTCAAATTAGGGTGAATATGATTAAGTGTGTTAACCACACAATTTATTTTTATGAAATTTAAATCAACGACTAATTATTCTTAACTATAAACTGGTTCAATCCTAATTAACTTTATCAACTAGCTTTTCTTAATTTAATTATCTTCATTCATAAAATCCTAAATTTATAATTAAGTAAATCTTAATCTCCAATTAAGTTGAATATGATTAAGTGAATTAACCACACAATTGTTTAATTTACTTTAAATCAATGATTAATTATTCTTATCTATACATTGATTAAATCTTAATTAACTTTATCAATTAATTACTCTTAATTTATTTATCTTAATTAATTTATTCTTAATCATTAATTGATCAACTTTTAATTATAAGATAATTAAAAATTTAATCGTTTAAATCTTTATTAAATCCTTATAAAGAGATTTGTTTTTAAGTTGAATTTGAATATTTGTTTTATCCCTCAAATATTTTATCAAGTCAAATTTTTTTAAATGATTTTATTTTTTCTTTCTAAGTTTTAAAATACTTCATTTATTTCAGACAACTATTTAAAAAAACAAATTTTTAAAAAATCATGTTTTCAGAATTTTCAAAACTTGAATCTTTACTGTTTTAAAGCCCGACCCGAGACCTTCCCCGAGTTTCCCCCCGAGACCAACATTGCCCTGCTTCGAGTTCCTATTGGAAACCACCCGAGAGAAAAATTTTCACAAATTTGCCTAAGTCCAGAAATCTACTCGATAGAGCTCCAAAACTTCACGATCTCGACTTCGAGTTTTTCGCTCAATTTCCCGTGCCATGCTTCGAGCTTTCCTCACTGCTTCCCCAAACCAGTCCACTGACACAACGATCATCCATGTGCACGTGCACCGCTGGAACTGCCGCCGATGGTCAGAGTAAGGCCACCAGTAAGTCAACGATCCTCCCCCCAAAACCACACAACCACCCAAACTCGAATAAATTCGAAAACAAAAATTTGGGTCAACTCAACCCAACAACTCAGCACACCTCGCCAGAAAATATGGGTCGTCCCGCCTCCACCGATCATCAGAGGCCACGAGGTTTGGTCCACAGCTTCGTCGACACATGACGCTTCTAATGGCGCCGGAGACGTGAAGTCCGGTCGCCTAACGATGGCGCAGCTCCGTCATTTCGTACGCGAACCCAAATGGGTTCTTAAACCCTAAATTAAGCTCGAATCCAAAATCTAAACTTTTAAAAATTCAACTTGCATTTTTCTGGTGTCTACTTTGAATCTGTTCTTGTTGTTGTGAACAAACCTCCTTTATTTAAAACTTTAAATCTTGTTGTGCTTGCATGATTGTGTTATGAATGCTTGTCTATGATGATGTATGTGGTTCAGATATACATGCATATGTCCCTGTAGAGTTACAGGTGTGGCCAAATTCATACCCAATGAAAAGAAAAAAACATAACAGGGCTTGAAAAAAAAAAATTGTTGTTAATTGCTTCTCTGTTTGCATGACTGTGAGCAACTTTAAATTTTTAAAACCATTTCTTTGAATCTGCACTTTGAATAGAGGTGAGTAACATTGAAAACTCAAACTATATTAGGTTGCTTGATATAATGATTTAGATAAAGAAAAATTATGTTGTGTTCATCAAAGTTTGGTTATATGGTTGTGTGCTTATATAAGATTGAATGTACATGATGTGTATGCTCTGCTGTGATCTTTAATTCATCTTCCTATTGAAAGTAATCCACCAAATATTGTTAAATTTGTGTTAGTATCTGTTCTTCAAATAACTAAAACTGTTTGCTTATTTAGAGTAAACATGGTATTTCAGAATCATAAAACTATGTATTAATGGAAGCTTGATTTTTGAATCAAGTTCTAGTATTTTTTAGGTGCTTGACAATGATAAAGTTTATTTTTTTAAAAAAACCAAAAATGAGCATAAGTATAATTCTTGTATTCTGTAGTTTAAGAAAACTAATAACTCTTCTGAGTTGTTAAGTAAAGATTATAGATACCTAGAGAAATCTGAAATGATCATGATGATTGTTAGATTGTTGGCAGTTTTGGAAATTTTGGTGTATGAACCCTAGTTGAACAGGGGGTAAAAGGTTGGGTCAGTAAGAAGGCTTGGATGGGTTGAGTGCTCTGGGTTTTGGGGTATGGGTAGTGGATGTGAAATGGAGTTCGTGGCCAAAGGGGGCGGGAGTCCGATGGTTGGAGCAGCGTGAAGTGGAAGTTTACAAGTTTTGAGTAAAACCTGTAAGTTGTTTTTCCAGGTTTTAAAATTTGGGGTTTTCAAAAACTAAATTTGAATGCTTGTAATTCTGTTCAACCTGGTGTTGTAGTTAGGGTATTGAGGGGTTTTGGGTGGTTGTTGGATCATCACTGGAGGTCGCCAGAGGTGGTGCGACATGATTTTCATTCGCTTGGACTCATGCTGACATGTGCGGAATATCCCTAGAGATTGCAGTACATACTCTGAACATTGATCCAAAGTTTGCACCTGTGAAACAGAAAAGAAGGACTCAGGGTCCTGAGAGAACAGCGGCGTTAAAAGAAGAAGTGGATCGGCTCATGGAGAACGGTTTCATCAGAGAATCTACTTATCCAAATTGGGTATCAAATCCAGTGCTGGTGAAAAAGGCTAATGGAAAGTGGAGAGTATGCATTGATTTTTCAGATCTGAACAAAGCCTGCCCTAAAGACTGTTTCCTGCTGCCCAGGATCGATCAGTTGGTGGATGGGACGGCAAGACACAAATTGTTATCTTTTATGGATGCATACTCCAGATATAACCAGATTATGATGCATGAGCCCGATCAAGAGGATACTAGTTTCATCACAGATGTTGGACTCTACTGCTACAAGGTCATGCCTTTCGGACTCAAGAATGCAGGGATAACTTACCAAAGGCTTGTTAATGCCATGTTTAAACCACAGATTGGTAAGACAATGGAAGTTTACATTGATGATATGCTAGTAAAGTCTAAGAAAGCAGTGGACCATATGGATCACTTGGCAGAGATGTTTGCAGTACTCCGCAAGTACAGAATGAAGCTTAATCCCCTGAAATGTTCATTTGGAGTGGAGTCCGGAAAGTTTTTGGGTTTCATTGTGAGCGCTAGGGGCATTGAAGCCAATCCAGCTCAAATCACTGCCCTGAGAGGGGTCAAGGCTCCTAGAACGAAGAAGGAATTGCAAAGTCTCAATGGAAAGGTTGCTGCTTTGAGTCGGTTCATTTCCAAAGCTACTGACAAATGCATTCCATTCTTTGATGCTCTGAAGAAAGGAAGGAAAAACTTTGAGTGGACTCCTGAATGTCAGAAAGCCTTTGATGAGTTGGTTCGTCATATGGAAGTGCCTCCGATACTTTCAAAGCCTGACAGTGGCGAAGATCTCTTCGTATATTTGGCAATTTCGTCTCATGCTCTCAGTGCAGTGTTGGTACGGGATGACGCAAGGATTCAATGCCCAGTCTATTATATTAGCAAAAGATTCACTGGGGCACAGATGAACTATTCAAGATTGAAAAGCTCGCCTATTATTTGTTGATCGCATCAAGAAAATTGAGGCCGTATTTCCAAGCTCATCCTATCAAAGTCCTCACTGATCAACCTCTAAAGCAAGTCCTATTCCGTCCTGAGACTTCGGGCCGTCTTTTGAAATGGAATATTGAACTCAGCCAATATGACATCACTTACCATCCCCGAAAAGCAATCAATGGACAAGCTTTGGCAGATTTCATCGCAGAATGTACAGATAAGGGTGATAGTAAGGAAGAAGTCACTGATAGCATCCCAATCCAATGGAAATTGTATGTCGATGGTGCGAGGAATGATTACGGTTCCAGAGCAGGGGTTGTCTTTGAAACCCCAGAAGGGCGATCGCTAAGTTATGCGCTGAGACTAGAATTCCCTTCGACGAACAATGAAGCTGAATACGAACCTCTCATCGCTAGTTTAAGGATCGCTAAAGAACTAAACATCAAGGCATTACAGATCTTTAGTGATTCTCAACTTATTGTTTGCCAAGTTAGGAAGGAATTTCAAGCTAAAGGAGGGAATCTACCCGTCTATTTTTCAAAAGCCTGGGAGCTCCTTCAAGATTTTGACCGTTATTCAATAAACCATATACCCCGTGAAGAGAACATGAAGGCGGATTCTCTCGCAAAGTATTCAAGTACCGGTGAAGCTCAACTATTGCGATTAATTCCCGTCGAAGTCTTGTCAGCTCCAAGCACAGATGAAATGGATGTTGATTGGATTATGAATGTATCCCAAGAACAGGAGTCATGGATGACTCCGATACTTGAATATCTACTCAATGGTTCTTTGCCATAAAGTTCAAAAGAACGACAGAAGATGATGAGGAAAGCCTCCAGATATATAGTTTAGGATGGTCGTTTGCACAGATGAGGATTTTCGATGCCATTACTCCGATGTGTGACAAAGGAAGAAGCTAAGACAATTCTAACTGAAGTACACGGAGGGGAATGTGGGGATCATACAGGTGGTCGAACTTTAGCAAAGAAAATCCTTCGTTATGGATACTTTTGGCCGGAAATTAATCAGGATGCTGCTGACTATTCCCGAAAGTGTGATAAATGTCAGAGATTCGCTAAAATTCCTAGAGCACCTTCCACTGAGCTAACACAAATGGTCAGTCCATGGCCGTTTGCTATCCGGGGAATAGATCTCATTGGGCCTTTACCAACTGCCAAATCGGGGATTAAATATGCTATCGTTGCTGTGGATTACTTCACTAAATGGGCTGAAGCCGAACCATTAGCTACTATTACCTCTAAGAAAATGATAAGTTTTGTGACTAAAAATATCATTTGCAGGTATGGTGTGCCTCAAAAGATAATCACAGACAATGGTACTCAGTTTGAAAGTGAGAAGTTCTAAGATTTCTGCAAACGGTTCAAGATCCGAAAAAGCTTCTCAGCAGTGGTTCATCCGCAGGCAAACGGGAAAGTGGAAGCAGTAAACAAAATCATCAAATCAACCATCAAAAAGCAGCTGGAAAAAGCAAAAGGTGGTTGGGTCGATAAGTTACCACTTGCATTATGGGCATACAGAACCACCCATAAAACTGCGACTGGGCATACTCCATTTTCATTGGCATACAGATCAGAAGTGATGATTCCAGTGGAAACTGAAGTCCCCTCACACAGAAGGATCCATTTTGATCAAAATGAGAATGAGAAATTGCAATTGGAAGCACTTGACCTCCTCTATAAAAGAAGAGAAGAGGCTAGACTTAGAATTGCAGCTCACCAGCAAAAAATAGCCAGGCACTTCAATTCCAAAGTTCGTCAGAGCGGCTTTGAAGTTGGGGACTTAGTCCTGAAGAGAATTATGACAGCCATAGGTGTGTTTGGGCCAAACTGGGAAGGGCCATATGTTATAGGCGTGAAACTCCTTGATGGCACATTCAAACTCATAACTGTCGAAGGAGAACCAATCCCAAGAGCTTGGAACAGCAATCATTTGCGTCCCTATTTTACTTAAAAACTTTGCTGAAATTTTGTAAAAGAATTATGAATATATGATTCTTGTATTGAAAGCAATTGTAAAGCAAGTGAATAATGAAAATCTATAAAGTGGATGTTGGCCCAACTTTTGGCCGAACCACTATAAATCTTGTGTTCTCTACTATTATAAACTGCTTTATTTTATTTCGACATAAAAAATACGTTAAGTGTGTCACTAAAATGTTGATTTAATAATGCAGGCCAAAAAAACAAAGCTTACCCATCGCAAGACCAAGCGATCTCCGACATTACTCAGCAAGCAAACACGAAGCCATTCAAAATTTCCACACTCAAATCCTACAAAAGAAGTGCTTCGAGTAAAAGTTAGCAATGTGGATGGAAGTGGACCATTTCTAACTAACTGCAAATGTTTGAACAAACAAACAACCAGTTAAATAGCCTGTGTCTACCACCACCAACTCGCTTAACTATGAAGTATATTTCTTTGGATGAGGGAAATTATTGGCAACTAAAAAGGGATGACACGTGCAAAAGACAACGGTGACCGCCAACATGAATAGATGACAAAGAGACAAGGGCGAGCAAGCATCAAACAGCAAAAGACCTCTTCGGAGGCACAAGCCCTTTTCGAAGGCGCAACTCTTCGGAGGATAAAGACCTCGAGCGGGCCTAGCCAGAAAAAGAGATATCTTTCTCGATACAAAGTTGCGAAATGATCGGTCGATACACTCCCGTGAATCCGTCCAACCGAGAGAAAGAAACTCCAAACTTCCAGGCAAAAGCCCTACTCAGAGGCACACGTTTCACCGAGATTGAAATAAAACTTCCAAGTGTTGAAACGTGAAAAGCCCTCTTCGGAGGCCCATTTCACCACAGTTGAAATGCTAAAAGACCTCGAGCTGGCCAAACCATAAAAAGAGAGATCTTTCTCGATACAAAGTTGCGGACTGATCGGTCGATACACTCCCGTGAATCCGTCCAACCGAGAGAAAGAAACTCCAAACTTCCAGGCAGTAACCCTACTCAGAGGCACACATTTCATCGTGATCGGTCGATACACTCCCGTGAAATGAAGTGTGAAAAGCCCTCTTTGGAGGCCCGCTTCCCAGCGAACAGGGAAAATTAAAAGCCTCTCCCAAGGGGCAGAAACAAAAAAGACCTCTTCCCAGAGGCACAACAAAACAAAAATACCTCTTCCCAGAGGCAGAAACAAAAAAGACCTCTTCCCAGAGGCAGAAATGAAAAGACCTCCTCCTGGAGGCACAATCGAACAGAAAGACCTCTTCGGAGGCACACGTTTCACCGAGATTGAAATAAAACTTCCAGGTGTTGAAACGTGAAAAAGCCCTCCTCGGAGGCACAACTCTTTGGAGGCACACGTTTCACCGAGATTGAAATAAAACTTCCAAGTGTTGAAAAGTGAAAAAGCCCTCCTCAGAGGTACAACTTTTCAAAGAAGCATTTCGTCAGAAATGCAAAGCAAAGATCAAAGCCCTCAACCGAGGCGCAATATAAAAAAAAGGGAAGCCCTCTTCAAAGGCACACTTTAGCCTTCAAAGGAAGATTTGTTCTTCTATTCTTGGAAATACTCTTCCTTAAAAAGAAGTTAAAGTGTCCTTCAGAGGCCCACTTTACCACATAGAAGAATTCACTTGGTAAAATGTGTGTATGCACAAAATAAAAAGTGATATCTTTGAAGGATGAAGCGTAAAAACTTATATGGAGGGAGTTGTTCTCTATTTTTAACGAAATAATATTCCTCCAAGTATGGAATAATTATTCTCCAGAAAATAAGAGTACAAGTCCCGTCAAAGTATAAAATATTGCAACGAGCTTATGGTATAGAGGCAACATGGTATAACAACATTGGTAAAAACTACGCTCAAACAACATACCACAAGCTCACTGCAATATCATATAAAGAAACCTGTACAAATATGAATAGTAAATGCATTCTCAAATACGGACAGAAGTTTGTACAAACAAAAAGAATCATTTTATTCAATACTGTCAAAATTTCGTACAGGTACAGGTTTCAGAATAAAAAGGAAAAGGAAAAGCGTAGGCCGGTACCCGCACAATCTCCGGCCAGTACATGCAAAAAGCAAAAAGTAAAGATAAATCGAAGCAGGACCCCTTACTTCTTCTTGCCACCACCCTTAGAGCCTTCGCCCAACCTAATGGGCAGCTTTTCAGGACGGCTTGGGAGAGTCGGGGATGAAGGAGAAAGGGTTGCTGCCGGATCAACTGTCGTTTCCTCTTCAGAAACAAGAATGCCTTTCCTTCTCTTCTTGGAAGTGGCACGCTTCCTCCTTCTCCTTGAAGAAGACTCACTTCCCAGGGTTACAAGAGCAGATAATTTTATGTTATCAGAAGTGGTTCGCTCCGGAGACTCAGTGCCTTCTCCAAGCCCCTCTCCCCCATGTTCTTGAGAAGAAATAGGATCATCTAAGCCATTAAGAGCTTCTATTTGCTCCTCTTGCGACCCGGGTTGAGAGGTGGATGGAGGAGTGACCTGGAGAACCAAAGGAGGAATAATTGGAGGAAGGGAAGCTTGAACAATGCTCGGTGCTTTCTCTATAGAAGAAAAGAAGTTAAAGTCAGTAAAGAGAGGAGATAAAGGTTCATTGAGGTTCAGAAAATAGTCGAGAAGCTCATCGAACTCATAAGAAGCAAATGAGCAGTCTACTTGGGCAAGATTAACAGTAGAGTTACCTGGAGAAGTCGGCTTCCTGATATCAACCTCATAAGCCTGTGCTTCGGCGCTCTCCTCACCTTCATCTCCACCCTGTATACTTGTGATCTCAGTCGTAACTTTGGCCAGGGATGGAGAATGAGAGCTGGAGCCAATAATGTCAATTTTGGCCGAAGGAGAAGGCTGGACTGGAATAGTTAAAGTAGTTTTTCCTAACTGTTCCCCTTCTGCCATTTCAGCTCTTAATTTTGCAAGTTGCTCTTTTCCCTTGGCGAGAGAAGCGCGAGCATCGTCATCCAAGTAATGCTCCTCAAGAGCTGATTCGGCATAGCTAGCACCTTTACCGCCAAGCATGTCAAGTGAAGCCTCCCACACTTCAGTCAGTTTAACTTCATATTTGGGGCCTAGAAAGGCGAGACTACCGTGCCCCAAGATGCTGTGCAGGTAGAAGTCAAACAGTGTCGAGCTGATGTTAGTCTTCATTGCCTCATGAGATTCTTCAGCTGCAATTTTACTGGCAATGGCCTCATCACGCTCTCTTTCAGCTTTGGAGAGTTGAAGTTTTAGCACTTGAATCTCCGCCTCTTGGGAGCTGGTTTTCTTCCAAAACTCTGCAATATCAGCAATATAGCCCTCACTGATTCTTTTTTGCACTTCAAGCCTATCTTCGGCGTCTCTTTGGCCGGCATGAGCATCTCTCGCTTGTTTTAGAAGTACTTCTTCTTTTTGAGTGTAGAAAGTAGAGGAAGTAGCAAGCTCTTGTTTAAGTTCCTCAACTTTCGCTTCAAGCTCTTCATTGTAAGTAGTGATGCTCCTCATTTCGGTATCATGCTGCTCAAGAACCTTCTGCCATTCGGCCTTATCATTCTCCATAGTAAGCATGGCCTCTATATTCGCACGGTTGACACTTTGAAGCTCATCAACAAGCTTTTGCCAGTTCGACATCCTTTCAATATCAAGCCTGACGGCATCAAGGTTTCGCAGCATGGCAGGCTTGTCAATAGGGACCAAGTCAAGATCGAACCGCACTCCCTTCAGGCACCAGTGCGGGAATCGGCTTTGCAAGGTAGCCAGGCCTGATCCAACTTGGAATTTAGGCTAGCTGATTATTGTCTGAATGTCTGTCTTCCAGAGCACAGAAGAGCCAGAAGGAATGTCAAGTGAGACGGGGGTAGTGACCTTTTCAAGAGTTGTAGAAGTATGCCTTTCACCGTGCCGGGCACGCTTGCTTGGGTCCTCAACTATGTGGCTTTTTCCCCTATCATCATGCGACTTTCTCTTGTGAGAATCGTCACCTCTCTAGGAAGAATCATGGTGCTCCTCCCTTTCTTTTCTCTCATAACGCTCTTCTTGAGCCCTTCTCTCCCGAGCCTTTCGAGCGGCTCTCTCTTCATTGGTTTCTCTGTGAATGAGAAGGTAGCGCCTATAATCATATTGACTACGCCTCCCGTAGCGCTGAAATTCGTCATGGTAAGAGCCGCTGCGTCCCATCGGAGAATCTAAAATAAAAAGAGAGACAAATCTTAGAATTCTTCAGAGAAAAGAAATGTAACTTTAGAATCTTCAAAGTATAAAGAGTTAGGTGCATGAAAGTGCTGAAAGGTTCTAAGTGTGTGTGATGTGCAAACTACGCACATCAAACTACGAACCACTCTTTGACTGCGGAGTAATCGTGGGAGTGGTAGTTAACGTCAACTCTTGAGTCGACGGAGCTCGTTGCAAAGAAGAAGTCGCTTCCACTACTGAAGAAGAAACCCTAGTAGTTACAGGGTCGTCTTTAAAGATCTCCTGTGAGGTGGCAAAAAGGTCGCTCAACCCTTAGAAAGTATCATCCCCGCTCTGCCTGACAGGACTTGTCTTCCCGGCTTCTTCGCCAGACTTCTGTGAATGTTGGGGAGATCCCTGAGGCTCCTCTTCCTCAATAACTGGGGCAAGTGTGAGTTTGCCAGATGACCCCGCAACATCGACGGTAGTAGAACATTTCACTAAAGAAGCTTCGGAAGCGGGATCTTTTGGTACGGGTGCGTCAGAAGAAACCGGGGCATCTAATGCTTTAGGTGGGGAGTCTGGAACCTCATAGGGGTGTGTGGAGCGAGAAGGGTGAAGAAGTCCGAACTGGTGAAGAAATTTGTCGTTCAACAAAAATTTCATATCCCTCTCTTCAACCGGTACAGCCACAAGCCTCTCCAAAGTTGGCTTGTGGCTGGGATCTCTGGAAGGAGGGGGAAGCGCTGAAATGAAAAAATAAAGTTAACACTTGGCAATTCAGACTTTACAAGACTCGGAGTATAGAAAAGGAAGAGGTAAATGATCTTACTTCCTTCTCTCCACACAGCATAAAACCCCGGGGGGCAACGGACATAGAAGAATTGAGTTAAGAACCCATGGGCAGTGTCAGGGAGGCCAACGATCAACTTACGATTTCGGGCGCTTCTCACGACAGTGATAGAAGGATGATCCTTAGTCCTAGTAAAGGAACATAGGAATCAAATCTCGTTAAAGCTTGGAAGCCGGTCAAATGTTCTCCTAAATAGCACGCACAACCCCATCAGAATGGCATAGCCATTGGGGTGTAGCTGGAATGGGGAGATAGCTAGTCGAAGGAGAAGATTCTGGAGAAAGTTATTGAAAGGAGGAATGGCCCCGCTTAGGCACTTTGCCGGTTAACCGCTACAAAGCCAGTAGGCGCTACATCAGCAGTGTCACTTTTCTCAGGAAGAATGGCATCTGCTTCAGCAATGCCAAACTGACGGCATAACTGACGAAAAGCTTTGTACGATAAGGTGGTAGGGGCTCTTTCTGGAGGATTGACTAATGGAGCTGGAATAAGAGTGGCGTCTCCAGCCTGGGCTGTTATATCTTCTTGCTGAGAAGTCATTCTACACAAGCAACTGGATATTCAAATATGAAGGTGCACGTTTCCTAAAATGTGTGAAGTGTTGTGTAAAATCAACAGAGCAATAAGCGAATAAAACTGGAATGAAAACTAGCAAGCATTTGTCAGTCATGAAGTCCAGGGTTCGTTGTTTTAAAATATGCAAGAGAAATGTAGATGCAAACAAATCAGTTCAAGATAGCAATGCTTTGCATTAATATTTCACTTTAGTTGATTGGTTCACAGCATTTCATACAGTATGTTTAAGTTGATTACTCTATGTTAACTAATCTGCCATTTGATATAGGCAGTCCGTGGCAGTATATTTGTCCCAGTTTTCTGTAAATGATGTATTGAGCAGATTGTTAACTTGCAAGTCAAAAGTGATCTGTGAAAAAATGCAGCAAAGTTTAGCAGTTCAAAGTTCAAGCAGTTTATCCTGGCAACTCAAATTGGAAATAAAATTAAGTTCTATCAACATCTCTAAGTTTTCAAATTTTGTTCAGATCATTGAGTTACAGTCCGAAGAGTTCTCTAAGTCATAAGTCGTCCACGACCTAAAATTTAAGTCGTCCACGACTTAAAAGATAATTCTCTAAGTCTTAGCTCGGCTGCAACTCAGGGCTAAGTCGTTCACAACCTAAAGGCCAAGTCGTAAAGTCTCAAATCAAGACAGAACAAATGAAGTGCAAATGAAGCTAAGTCTTAAGTCATCCAGAAACAAACATAACCTAAGGGGTTAAGTCGTATGCAACTAAAGTCATAGGGGATCTTAAGTCAGTCACTTCGAAAACTATGCAAATTGGCAAAGTCGAAAAAACTTCACGATATCTCTTCTCAACCCACTGATCCTTCTCTAACCCAATAACCCGTTATCTTCCTAACTCCTAACCCGTTAACCCATGTAGGATGATATCGCCTCCTCTAAATTCATGGATCAACTGAATCGAAATATGTTGACCCATCGCCTTCTCCTTGCAAGTCATCTAAAAACTCAATCAAACCGCCTCAAGCTTGTCAGCAATCAATCATAACGCGATTCAAGAAGAAGCCTGGTGTGAGGATTCAGATTGAGGTTGGAAAATGGGAAATCCATGTTCGAAAGGTAACAGTAATTGTGAAATTGAGCGAGCGATGAGTTTACTTACGTAGTGTAATGATGAAGGTGGCAGGAACTTAATTGGTGATAAGTTGAACTGATCGAATTCGTCTCTGAAAAGCTTCGAAGGTCGTTAATGGCGGAAGTGAACACGGAAACAAGTAGGTGAAGAAGAAGCGACCTAAGCCTTTTATATCTCGAGGCAGAGGAATTTGAATCGGCACACGAGTTAAGATAAGTCGAAGCACACAACCTACGACTTAGGCGTGTACTTCGAGGGGCAAATGTTAACCCTCAATTTCCTACGACTCAAAAACTGCACGACTCAATAAGAAAATGACTCAAGGTGGGCAGCGACTCAATGGACAAACAACTCAGTGAGATATCAACATAACGAGTTAACAGATGCACGAATCAACGAGTCAAGAGGATGGACGACTTAAGGGACTGACGACTTACCAACTTAAGGAAGCTACGACCTAACGTCCTAAGAGAATAGGCTGACTCAATACCTTAAAGAAGTTGCCGACTCAGAGTACTTTACGACCTAAGGCATCCACGACTTAAGGTTTCTACGACTTAAGGAAGTCCGTGGCTCAAGGACAGGATGACTTAACGATTCAAGAGATGGCACGACTTAAGAAGGAAATAAGCTAACGACTTAGAGCTGTCTGCGACTTACGACCTAACATGTGTCGTAAACGGCTTAAGCAAATAAGGTGCTGCTCCTTACCTAACACAGTGACCTCTTAACTCGTACACGATTCAGGACCTGGGTTATTATCTGAAGGGAACAAGCTTATCAGTTAACTCGTATACGACTCACGACCTAGCTTGAGTTGTCCACGACCTAAAGTTACTGGATGAAGGTACAATGCCGCATCAAAAGGACCAGCTGACTCATTTGCGACTTAGATGTTGACTCGTGGGCGACATAGGACTTGTACAAATGAGCTTTTGTGAGACCATGGGGCTAGGCCAGATAAGTCGGCCACGACTCACCTTAGACCGGTCACGACTTACGACCTAAGGGGGGGATTTCCCCTATAAATACCAACCTACCTCAAGCATGAAGGGGACTTTTGGCCGATCACTTTAAGCGCCGATACTCTGCTGAATTCTCGACTCACTCGACACTTCAAGTACGAAAGGCATTTCAACTAACTTCGGAAGAAAATCTAACGCAATCTACATGGATTCAAAGAATTCTTCTGCATCAAAGTTCTAGTTGTTTGTCTCATCAGAATTGTAACTGAAGATTGTTGTAAAGTTGTAATCGATTCAGTAATAAAGAGAATTAAAGTGGACGTAGGCTTACCCTAAGCCGAACCACTATAAAAACTGTTGTTTTTTCTGCTTTCTCTGTGATTTCTCTACTTGTTTTTTAGTTCCCGTGTTCACGGGTGGTGCTTTCGCTCAACTTCAATCTACACCGGGGTGTTAGCGTCTAATTTTTACGTTAACAGAGACCAAATTCAATGAACTTTCTTCCTATGGACCAGGGCTCATTGATACTCCCCTCAAAAAGAACGAGATGTTTGTGCAAGGATTGAGGCTAGAATTTCATGAAAAGATGACGGTGCTTTTGAAAGGATCTTTTGTCGATTTGATTGATATGGCTTTGAGATATGAGAATTTGATGAGTAAGAAATCAGTGGCACCAGTTGTAGCTTCGGGAGGGAATTTCGCTAATCCGAATAAGCAGAAGTTCAATCCCAATTGGAGGAGACCGAACAAGAAGAAGCCTGAAGGTAGCAACGAAACTCGCAAGTGCTATACTTGTCAACAAGAAGGACATTTGGCGAATAAGTGTCCTAGGAAGAGATTTCAGCAGCAGCAGCAACCGCATTATAGTGGTCCAGGTTCAGCTTTGGTTCAGAGATCGTTGTGCTTTAATTGTCACCAACCAAGCCACAAGATCAGGGATTGCCCGTTACTTCATAAAGTGCGGAAGAATAAAGTATTCGCTTTGGGAGGTGCACCATCTACCTCATCCAAGGGCAAGGAAGTATTGAAAGGTACTTTACTTTTAGATGGCAAGTATATTAAAGTTTTGTATATCCAAGGGGGTATTCACAATCCCGATCGAATTTCCTATCACAAAGGAAATCTCCATACTGTAGCTAACGGTGCAAAGACAATCGATAGGTCATCCTATCATTTTCACAAATACCCGGTCTTCACCACCGGTCTTCAATGTTATCCTTTATCACTATTCGGAATGGAAAATCCGAATAATGAGCGCAATAATTTCAAAATAAGTGTAGCATTCAATTTCAACCAATTCAGAACAAATACCTATTTAAAGGTCAATATTGATAGTCGGTTATGTAACTATCAATCAATATTCACTACATCACCCGATTTCAAATAATTTTCTGAATTATTTATTTTCCAAAAATATCTTTACAGCATATATATATCCTCACTTCAACCATTTGAAAACCAATTTCAAATCAATTTACACCCTTACAACTACCATTCAAAATGGTTCATTTAAACCAATTAAATAAATCCTTACCGATTTATTAAACTTACGTTCCAAATTCGTAAATTTATTTCCACACCTTCTAAAAATAAATTAATGTTTATTTTTAAACAAATTTCCCTTTCTTTTATAAATTCCATAGAGAATTTACATTTCCAAAATATTTATGAATATACAATTTTTAAATCGATTTCTAATATTCATTTTCAATTTATCTTTAAAAGATAAAATATCAAAACATTCACTTCATATTGGAAAAACATTTCCATACTTATCTAATAATAATAAGTAATTCACAAATCCATTTATTTTCAACATTTGAAAACATTCAATACACTTAAATCATAATTAAGTATAAATTTTATTCTTTTAAGGAAAACATTCTCTTAAACACATTTATTTGAGTCAAAATGAATGTTGCGTAAAACATCGTTACGACAACCCAAAACCACTAGTATAGGGATTCGAACGTAAAATAGATATATAAATCCCAATACTATACAAAACATTTCCTTTCGGAAATCATTTACTATAACAACAGTGTTATAGTCCACCATTTCCTTTTATTTCTCGAAAAAGTCTATTTCAACAATAAATGTTGAAATCTATGGTTTCGATACTTAATGCATTTTAAAACATCTTTATGTCATTTTAATTCCATTTAAAATATCGCTTTTCCAAAATATTTCTTTAATATATTATTCACTGTCCAAAATCGTGAACATACTTCATTTAATAACTTGTAATACTTAGACTTATTAAAACAAGTCGATTTCGAATTTATAAACAACGTTTATAAATTCTATTTATATTTTATAACAACTTCAACTTATAAAATCACTTTATTAACAAATTCTGTCCATATTCCTTTTTCACGCAAAAATCCAATTTATAAGTTAATTACTTATAAATATTTTATTTTACCAAAAATCCATTCATTTTATAACTTCACAACTTATAAATATATAGTTTCATTCACTTATAAAATCCATTTATATTCCATTTTAACACTTATAAAAACTTATTTTATAATTCCAATATTTTAATTTATAAATATCAATTTTTTTAAATATTTTATATAAATCATTTATAATAATTCAAAAATCCCAATGTAAACCATTTTATAAATTTATCAACTACTTATCTAAAAATCACATTTTGGTTATATTTCTCAAAAATCATAATTTTTATAACATACAAATTACAACGTTTATTCATTTAAAATGAATCAATTTCAAAATTAAATTTTATCATGAATTCTCAACTTAAATTTAGAAAAATCCAATTTAATTCATTTTCGGCATCTAACGATACCAAAATATATTTGGCTAAAATTTAGCCTTTAATGATTCCAATCACAAAGATAATCACGCAGATTATAAATAGATCAATAAATAGATCAACACACAACATTAAAACCAATTTAATTATTTGAGGAATCCAGTTGGATCCCTCCAACCTGCTTCCCTGCATCCAAAGATATTAACACAATACCAATTTCGCTTCAAGACGAAATATCGCGGTATATGGGATTTATAAAATATTATCCGCTATTATGCGGACAATAGGGTCTCATTCGCTATATAATGCGGGAAATCAACTCCAAGTACATATATAATACCAATTCTATACAAGTTGGAATTATCGGGTTACATATTTTTAATAAATAACATCCGCTTAATATACGACATATAATGTTTATTTAACACAATAGACAACAAATTATCATCCCATCACACAATCAAGCATATTTTAAATTTAACTATTTAAAATTTAAATCGAAACAATTCGATTGAGTGAGAAGTTCTCATCTTGAGTTTCCGATAATAGTTGTAGCGTTTTATTTCGAATAAAATTAAACGTGCGTTTAATTTTACCCGAAATTTTCACTAGCTCCAAACGACTCCAAACTAGCTCCATTGCGTAGTGCTCGACAAAATGATTGCAACGCAATTGTGTTAAAGCCAGATCTAATCATCACCATTCGTTCCAAGCCCTAGAATCTCGGCTGCACCCGGATGCTTCTTCCCTCTCCAGTCTCATGTTCGAGCCAATGAAATCCATGCTGCCTATATACATCCAATTTTCGCACCCAATGCCAGCACTTCCACCTCTATCAACTTGCGCCACGTAGAAGACCATGTCGAATGCTACCCACGGATGGAGCATCATGGAGCTCGGCCCCTCCATGATCCTCGAAATTCGTGCCCAGCCAAAGGCCTTTGTGCCCCAAATTATCTTTTGTATAACACTCGAAACCCCATCACATTCGTATGGATCGCAAGATCTCACCTTCCTCTTCATCATTTCAGTTGGAAGTTTTTGCTAATGATTAACGGATTAGAAGATAATATAGGAAGAAGATTTGAGCTCTCTAGGCCATTAAAAAATTTGGTGGCGACTGAAGAACAATGGCCAGGGTTTTGCAAATGAATGATGAATGATTCTTTTATAGAAATTTCAACGAAAACACTATTCACTTGATTTTCCAAACTCCCAATCTCGCACAGTGACTGACATTTCTAGGGTTTAACCCACGTTCCGAACACAATGGAATAGGTTTCGGAGGCTAATTCGGTCGTATGCACGAGCTACAGCAATAAACGATCAATTTTAAATTAAATCGATTAAACGAATTTCTATGCGTTTTGGATTGTCCCGGACAAACGGTAAATCCGATTGACACGAAATTTGAAATGTTACAATAATATTACATTACGGATCCGATGAAACTGGTTTCGTTGGAATCCGAGACTGTTTGAAAATTGGCTATTTTTACACGTCAATTAAATATTAAAATATTCAATTTTCACAGTTTATCTTTTAATTCGATTTTAAAGGTTCTATAATATCATTCTAACTCCAACATGATATAATATAACTTTACAGATCATTTTTAATCATATTAAATTCGATTTCCAATTATTTCTGTAATTTCCAATATTAAATTATCGATTTAACTATCCAATTAAATCCAGTTATTCGAAATAAATTTATTCGACTTACAAATTTTACTTGGTAACATTTAAAATCAAATAAATATTCAAATTTTAATTGGCAGAAATTCCAGGTAATTACAAACTTCCCCCCTTAAAAGAATTTCGTCCTCGAAATTACCAAGTAAGAAAGAGTTTGGAAATCCATTAACTTTTCAAAACAAACCATTCGATTTGGATTTTTCAAATCTCTTAAGTGTTTAACTTTCCCAAAATTCATAGTTAAACTTCTTACAATGTGACGACCAGACTTTCCACTCCCGGAAAATCACATCATCTTGAAGAAAGAAAGGGATAGAAAAGAGAAAAGAAAGAAGAGAAAGAAGAAACACAAGAATCTCAACAGCGGAGAGAATAAATTATATTAATAACATAGGTATTACATAGTATGCATCAAATATCAGAGTTACACAGACAATACAACACATACTAGACAGTTATAAACACCTGTCTAGTTATTACAACTCAATACACAATACAGAACACTCAGAGATACCAACACAGCGGAAACTATATAACTATACGCAGAAGCCTCCTGCTCCATATGCTCCTCCACAATTCGTCAAAGCTAATCTGAATCCTAACCTGAATTCCCTTGGCTACTCGTAAAAATTTGAGTACCCAAGAGTTATAGAAAAACAGAAATAACTCCGGGTCAGACATGAGTCTGGTGTGAGTAACAGGTTAAATTTGCTTAACTTTGAAAAAACCTTTGAAAAGAAAAGGTATCACGTAAGACTTCCCACACATAAACACGGAAAAGTTTTTACCTTACGCTAACCAAAACATTTGATAGGAAATCCGATGATATTATAATAGTGTCTAGGGTTTTCAAGTAAATAAGAAATAGCCGAAATTGTTACATCTATTAAATTCCAGCTACTAGCCACAAAAGTGGGTAATACAATCAAAACCGTTGGCACTTATTGGATTTTGGATTCCATCAATGGCTGGGCTACTGGGGTACCGCCCGTCACAGTACGTGGCCTAGATCACCGTACCGAGGATTACTTCCAATCCCCTACAACACAAAGCCGGACCCGTTACTTACTGAACAGTTCCAAACAAGACAACCCCGCAGTTGTGATCAGCAACCGTACCACTCAGCCGAAAATAAAGGGACCTCTAGACAGGGATAAATCTTTCTCTCAAGTGGGTGCTACCCACGAAGCTTTGCTTCACCTCGCCTATTTTAGCCATTCCCGGTTGATGAGGCTTGAGGCTACGATTACCTTTATAGGACATATCACTTAGAATGCTCATCGTCCGCCTGACGATGTTCTGAAAGCATTAAATCCATACAAGTTCGTTCCGGGTTCGAACGAAACCGAAGGCATTATCTCGTTACACTCGTATTGGAATCACCCTCAGAGTTAACGACAATAACCCTTGCATTCTGATTCACCATCTCGAATCTATAAGTGCTATTCCGTCAAACTCATTACGGAATCACCCACAGAGTTATACTGACGTATAGCCCTTACACCTCGATTCTTCACTCGCTCCACTTGGATTAACGACCTAACGTTATTTGGAATCGATGTGGTTTTCGAATTCCAAATAGGGAAACCCGATCCCGGTCTCATCGAAATCCAAAGCGTGTCTTTTAGGGCCAAGTTGTTTTAAGATTTAAAACAATTCAATTTAATTATCTAAATATACACAGATAGATAATTCACAATACAACAGATAACCAACATTATCATTATCAACAGATAATTCATATCAAAATCAGATAATCCATATTATCATCCAAAAGTAACCAATGCATCCATATCACATACACTACTCATCTCATAACTGAGATTACAAACCATACCAGACAACCAATACCATTCATCAAACATAAGCAATGATCTAATGATCTCACCATTTATAATTAATTTATAATGAATTAAATTAATAACTAAATCTCTAATTAATTTAAAATGAATTAAATTAATTACTTCATCATCAAAATCCTGCTTATCTTAATCTTCAATTGATTATAAATCAATTTATAAATCAACATCTCAATATTCATTTCAATTAATCCTTATTGATTAACTATTTCTAATTACAATAAGTAATTAGCATTTAATATTAATTATATCTTAATTAATCAATTCCAAATTACATCATTAATTAATTAATTAATGATTTCTAACTACAATTAATCAATCTCTAAATATAAATTAATTACATAAGTAATTAATCTCCAATTTAAACAACATATATATTAATCACCCATGATTAATAACCATTCAGTAATTAAATACTTTAATTACCATCCATAAAATTAATTATTCTCAATTAATTATCCTCATTAATCACTTGATAAATTTTCAAAGTAATTTAAATCCAAATTACTTCTATAATAAATATCTTTAATCACATCCTGTAATTATTAATTAATTACTTCTCTAAGTAATTACAAATTTATTAATTACATAAGTAATTATTAATAATCCACAAATGTTTAAATTAGTTAAACTTAATTAATTTAAACTAATTACCTTAATTAAATTAATTATACCAAGTAATTAATTCATTAATTACTTCATTAAGTAATTAAAAATTAATCAATTGATTATTATTAATTAATTAATCTAATTAATTATCAAAAATTAATCACATTAATTAATTGTTAAATAATCTTAAGTTAATGACCTTCATTAACATTACTTAATTACTTAATTAATAATTAACTTCAATTAATCATTATTAATTATCAATTAATTAATATTTAATTACAATTTAATTAATCTCTAATTATTAATTAATTAGGTGTTAATTAAAATCTAAATTATCTTTTAATCACTTGATTAAGTAAATATTAATCATAAATTAAAATTTAATTAATCATCCTTAATTATAGATTAATTAACCTTAATTAATTAATCTCAAATCTAAATTATCTAACTTAAAAATTATTAATTACTTAATTTATAATCCGCATTAATAATTAATTAAATAATTACTGTTTCATTTAAATTAATTTAATAATTTAAATGAAATCAATTTCTTAAGTTTAAAGTTTAAGAAACATTCTTCTTATTCAAAATATTTCAAACACTTTATTTCAAAACAAAATTCAATTTAAAATTTCTTTTTCAAAATTTCAAACTGAAACATAATCTACATTTTCATTCCAAATCCAAACTTAACAATTTAAAACTTTATTTACACTTCCATCTTCATTTCCAAATTCAAATTATTTAACCTTTTCAAAAATGGTTGAAACAAATTTAAATTTAAAAAAAACTATTAAATTTTAAAAACTGACATTAAAGTCAAATCTCAGGTTTTAAAACTAAATTTAAACTTAGTTTAAACTTTATTTCATAAATTAAAACTTATAGTTTTAAATTTCAAATCAATGTACTTTTATACTTTTAAAAAAAAATTTAAAAATCTAAATTTAAACTTCTCAGATTTAAATTCAACTCAGATTTATTTATACAAAAATTTAGTTTCCAGTTTTAAACTTGTTTTAAATTTTCAGTTGTTTAATTAAATTTTATTTCAGATTTAAAAACAGAAACAAAAACATTTTTCTGTTTGGTTTAAAAACATACTACATTTTTGAATACAAAAATGATTCAAAACTCAGTTTTAAATTATTGAATTCATAATTACATTTCAGGTTTGAAAACCCCTGTTGAACTCCAACTTACAATTTAAATTTTACTTTTAAATTTTGAAAACAGAACATAGTTTCTGTTCTTTTTTTTTAGACTTTAAACCCAAAACTAAATTTAAAATCTGAATAATTACAAATACAAAGATTTAAATTATTTAAACTTCAGGTTCCAAACAAGTTTTCCAATTATAGTTTGCAATACTACACTTCACTTCAGTTTTATTTTTAAAAACCTGGAAACAAGTTTTCTTCATAAACTAAAACCTGTAATACTTACCCCTTTTTAGAAAACTCAAATTATTACAAAAATCCCAGAATTCAAACTTTGAATTCATATTTAAATTCAATTTCAACTTATACTTAGTTCAGGTTTAAACTTTCCTTTTAAAGACTTACTTTTAAAAAATTTTAAAACTGGAAATAAGGTTCTGTTTAACCCTGAAACATTACAACCCGAGCTACCACCTAATCTACTTCGAGAAAAATGATTCCCTGCTTCGAATCATTTCACAAATAACTCGAGACCATCTCGGGTTTTAAAACCCTGCAACAAAACAGAACACCACCATGTACACACACCCCTGTGCATCCATAATCCAACTCCGGCCACCTATGACCCTTATCAACGACCATCCCCCATCCACAAGTGACCTCTCATCGCACTCCCATCCTAAAATTCCCATAATTCAACTTGAATTTGAATTCAGGTTTTAAATCCAAAACCTGAAGCACCATCCCCTTTGCACTGTCTAACCTGTCAACGACGAGATCACCTAACTCCGGCCACAACCATCCTTCAAACTACGGCGACAGCTCCATCATCACAACATCT
This sequence comes from Allium cepa, assembly GCA_030765085.1. Taxonomy (NCBI): domain Eukaryota; kingdom Viridiplantae; phylum Streptophyta; class Magnoliopsida; order Asparagales; family Amaryllidaceae; genus Allium; species Allium cepa. The sequence continues at coordinate 36,814,245 of CM060929.1, forward strand.
ATCAATACCCAAAAGAGCTTTGAACTCGATCAACCCAGGAGTCCATATTCAAACAAAATCAGAGACTTATACAAACTAGGGTTCTAAAACTAAATTCCAAAATTCAACATCAATTTTTGAATTGAAACCCAATTTAGAATTTTTCCTATAATCATTGATAGTTATTCAATCAACAGAAGCAAAATCAATCAATTCAAATGCAAGAATCAAGTGTACTATATCAAAATGTAAAATATATTATGTTCATCTCTGCACTTGGTTTACAGCATATTAAATTGTAAATTTTGATTTAAATTCTTAAATTCACTAATAGTTTCTATTTGTAAACTTGAAACAATAGATTATAACATTTGAATTTTCCTCTATATTAATTATTTTTCTGTGTTACCTGATTTCCAGGTTACAGAAAATTCAAATTTGATTTCTATAAATTTGAATTTTACTCTAAACCTAAACAAACAGATTTTATTCAATTTTGAACTTAAACTATAACAATCTAAACCTTGGAAATCTGACTTGCATTTCATTTCTTATATACACAGGCGGGAAGAATAAAAAGCATATGCACAAATTTAATTCATCAGATTTAACCAAGCATATAATCCTACTTATTTATTTTAGGTTAAGTGTTACTCACCTGTAGTTGCAAGTTGCAGAGCAAACTTTCAAATTGCAGGCTCCAGATTTGTAAAAATAGATGAATGCAGTCATGAAAAATTGCATGCAGACCCTTCTTGCTTAAATTTGAAATGCAGGCTTCAACTTTTTTAAAATTGAAATGAAGGAACCACTTGAAGTTGCAGCTCAAATGCAGGCTTGCATATTTTCATGGTTGCAGATTTTTTTTTTTAAAGAAAGATGAATGCATGCATTTAGTTTTGGAGGAGTTACAGGCTTTGTGTAATGCAGGTTAGAGGAGATGAAATTCAGATTTTCATTTAAGTTGATATCCAATTGATTTTTTTTTCTTTTATAAAATGGAAATGAAGAAGGGAGAAGAGAATGGGAAGAGTGCAAATTATATAACTAGTTCATGATTTAAATTAAAATTAAAGAAAACAAAATTAAACAAATGACACATGGCTTGTGTTGTTAACACTTGTCAACTTAAATCTTAAATTACTTACATATGTAAATTAAGCTTACATATGTCTTTGTAAATATTTTGTTATTTTAAATTAAGGTTAAAGAAAATTATACTTAATGAATGCATGTTCATATTTAAAATTGTATTTTAAAATTCAAATTAAATTAACAAGTCACATTTTATAAATTAATATTTTAAAAAGAATAAGACAAATATTTTATAACTTATTTTAAATATCAAAACTTAAATTAAAATGAATTTTAGACTAATAAAACATTTATCTTATATTTAAAAATCATATAGTATTTTATTAAATATTTTTGAAAAGCTTAAATTCAAAAATAAATCACAATTCCTATTTTCAAAACATTAAAATTATGTTATACTAATTTAACAACTTATCTATTTATAATATATACAAATACATATACATTATTAAATAGAAAATAATTTATTAGTTTATTAAAAATAAATTCACAAATTAAATATTTGAATAAAGAAAATTATTAAATCAAACCAAATTTATTAACAAAATTCATCAATTCAATTTAAATTTAAACTCAGATTATTAAATTTTATTGCCCAAAATTCCGGGATATTACAATCCTTCCCCTTTAAAAGAATTTCGTCCCCGAAATTTAAAACATAGGTAATTTAATAATCTATTTACAGATTTTATTTTAAAACACAACATATGTTAATCATATGCCAACAACCTAAGCAACCAATCCACACAAACAGAACAAATCTAATTATTCAAAAGAATTTTGGATAAAACTTTCACGAGTTTCCCCGGTATATATATATCGGGATACTCGCTCAATCAATACTACCAAGCTATAGAGCTCCTAACAACAATTCTAATAAGAATATCAGACTACAAACGAGTCTGAATCAACAACCAAACCATCCTAAACTGCTGGTTCTAAAACCAGAAATATCAAACACGTACTCCCTCAGAGATACGTGAAACACACTGAATCCCAGTTGTCCAAACTGGCCACTCAACTCTAGAAAACCAAACACTGATCTTACCCAAAACACAGAAGAAACCAAAACACTTCGGAGCTAGCTTCCCAAACTTATAGCTCTTTGGATCCAAGAAAAATCAACCAAAACCCAATCTCCGATTCCATAATCCAAATTTCTCCGCCTCTTATCCATAAAAACTCTTCGAACGATCCTGGGCTACCAACATCCATCCTGATCATCTTAACTCATGCTGATTCCATTAGAAACAGACTTGATCAAAACAATCCAATGATCTTCTCAAGATCACTCAAAAACCAAGAACACACACCCTGCTTCTCAGCAACAGAAGACAGAACAAACTTCTTCTTATCCAGAAAAGAAAATCAGAAACACTCCAAACTGCTTCCGCTGCACAACTCTGATCCGAAGCAGAAGAAAATGCTGACGAACAACACAAGCACAGGCTAGACAACCCAACACAGAAATATGGTTCCATATATCCATATAGAAAACTCAGATGTTCCTCCGAAACCTGAGTTGCTTCGCCAACTTCTATCTCAAGGAACCATCCATCTTCTAACTGAACCACCTGTTCCATTTCTGGAAAGAAAACTCGATCTCCAGATGCGGACAAACTCTGACTTCCTGGAAGAAGTCCGGACAATCTCCAACAAACACAAGAGAACATACTATCGCAAGTCACTTTTGCGATCAACTCAGCCTAAATCCAAAGAAAACTGCTCTCTCTTAACCAAACAGAATAGCTTATGCTGGCTTAGCCAATTCACCAGAGAAAACGATCCACTCTGCTGCCTCTGAACTCCATTTAAAAAAAACTACTCAGCCAGAAGACTCCTTACTACTCAGAACACTCTGCTAAACTCAGCCACATCACCTAGCAGACTTACTTCTTACTCTTACTCCAAAGAAACATCTTCGGAAATATCCATAGTCACTGCATCTCATCACGTAGTTACAACTTCCTGAGATATCAAGATATCATCACTCACTGGCTTCTGCCTAAACGACAGATCCAAACTCAACTCTGCACTTCAAAGATGAACTCCGAACCTTTACAGGTTACCTTCAGAGATCAATGAAGTCCTTCATCACTACAGAACTCACTCGAGACGGTATAAGGTCTACAGTCTCGACAAATACACTTTCAACCTTATCCAGCAAACTCCAACCAATGGTAGTCGTGTTACACACACTTCTACCTCATCTACCTTTATACTTATATTGGATAAACCCGAACAGGTAAACCAACAAATAGGTAGAACCATAAATATATATATATAACAAAATACAAATACGCTCTCTCAAGATAGACACCACTACAGAGACTAGGTATTCACTCAACCTAATGCTCTGATACCAACTGTGACGACCCGACTTTCCACTCCCGGAAAATCACATCATCTTGAAGAAAGAAAGGGATAGAAAAGGGAAGAGAAAGAAGAGAAAGAAGAAATACAAGAATCTCAACAGCGGAACGAATAAATTATATTAATAACATAGGTATTATGTAACATTCCCGTTTTTTTAATTAAATTTAAATTGAAAATTTAATTTATTTTAGAAATTAAATTGTGAATTAATTTGGTATTTTCCAGAATTTAATAGATTTTTGTTTGTTTATCAATGTAAATATGGTTTTAAAATAGAATTTCTAATTGGAAATTGAAAATAAACACTTTGAAAAATTACATCAACTATAAAATTTGATTTTGGATTTAATTTGAAAATTTTAAATAAATATATATATATATTGAAAGTTAAAATTGTAAAAGGAATTTTGATTTGGAAAATTCAAAATGTAAATATTTATAAATATATTGGATTTGGAAACTCTACAAATTTAATACCAATAGGAAAAAAATTATTTGTAATATAAGAAGTAGAAACTAATAAATTGATAATTGATTTAATATTTAGGATTTAATCTGGAAAAATTGGTAATCAAATTTAATTCTGGATTTAATTGTGAAATTATTTAGAATTTATTGGCATTTGAAATATAAAAATAAAATTGAATTTATCAAATTTAATAATATATATGTTCATACTAGTGAATTTTAATTGGGAAGTTAAATTTTGAAATTTAATAAATATATTGACAAGGAATATTGTTAATGTGAAAGTACTAAAATAAATATATTTAAAACAAATTCGATTTTATTTTGGAATAAATATGAATATTCCAGAATGAGTAAAAATTATGTGTTATAAAATAATATTTGGATTAGAATTCAATTATAAACATTTTGAATAATAAATATAGTTGTATATAAATATATAAAAGCAATAAATACAAGATTTGAATTTTTACTCGTACAAAATATAAATAAACATAGTTAATGTATATAAGAAAATAAAATTTGTAAATATAAACCTAACTAAGGATATAAGCATAAATTAAATTGAATATATTTAAATATCAATATATAAAATAAAATAAAAAAAAATGTTAGATAGATATGAATCATTTTTTCATATAGTTTATAAATAGTAATAGAAGAAAAAAATAAATAGAAAATAATATAAGGTTATTTGGATGTAATGGATTTTAAAAGTTGTAGAAATAAAATAAAATAAATACAAGTGTATGTAAATAACTTGTAAATAAATTAATAAAAGGCTAAAAACATAGAAGCATGTTTACAAATTTAAAATAAAGTAAGGGGCTGAAACATAAAATTATTTGAATTTTTACAAGTGGCAAGAAAATCTTTTTCTTTTGGATTTGGTCTTTGGAAACATGAACAAAGAAGAAAAGACAAGTCAAGATACTTTTATCTTTCTCAAAAAATCTGCTCAGGCCTGAGAAATCAAGTTTAAAACAACCTAAAAACTTGAGAAAACAAACATAAACAATTCGAAACCATTTTCAATTTCAAATCTGAAAACAAGATTAAGTTTTCAGAATTCAAAGCAAAGTTTCAAAGCAAAACAAAATGCAGATCAAAGAAAAGAAAAAACTGCAGAATTGAAAACAAGATAAATCTTCAACCTGGAGATTAAAATGCAAATTCAACTTGAAAAAAAACAAAATCTGGTCAAGTTAGCATCTTCAAATCAGGTTCAATCAAATCCAAACTAGCCCAGAGAAAAGAAAATCAAAGTAGCAGATCAGTAATCAAGTTTTCAAGTTTGCAATCCAGGGTTTTGCCTGTTTCAAAAAGGAAAAAAAATACAAAACTGTAAGTAAATACTTCCAGAAATTTTGAGTTAGAATTTTTGTTGTTGAAAGATTTAAGCAAGTAATTCATCTAAAAATCAATTCAAGGTCAGTTGCAACCTGGAGTCAAACAGATTATCAAAAATCTTGAATCAACAAAAAAAAAAGCAGAGCAGTTTAGAAAGTTGCATGGTCCAGAGTTTCGAAACTCAATCTTCTCCTCTGTTCTTCAAAAACAAGTGAGCAAACCTCATCATCTTTATTTTGAAATGCCTGTGAGAAAACAGTATGCCTAGCGTTTGAATCAGGTTATTATTGAGTGCTTGTGATCATGCTTGAGATAGATTTGTGAGAAGTATATATATGTATATGTATATATATATATATATGTATATGTATATATATATATACACTTGAATATGATGTTCATGTCTGAAAATAGGCAGAAGTTTGCCTCTGTACACACTTTCCAGGTTTTTAAAACGTATTTGGAAATTTAAATTATCTCAACACAAAACATTATAGGGTTTGATTATCGAATGAATAATGTTTATATGAGTATAACATTTTTTATAAAAATGTAAATAAGTAAAAATAACAAATAAGTTATTGGAAATCGAGAATTTACAGTAATGATCTTTTAATGTTAAAAAAATCAAATGATTTAATTCTTTGTTTTGATCATGCAATCTGATTTGTGCTCATAAATGTTGAATTTTAATAATAAAATTATGATTTTAAGTTATGAATTGAAGTGGAATTTTGGGTTTGAACCGAAAACACAAAATGATCAAATTTCGACTAACGGCATGGTGGAATTGTTTGATTTTTGAACTAAAGGTGGTCTGATTGATTGGGAGAAAGGGAAAAATGTTTATAAAAATTCCAATTGATCGTAGGGGATATACGAATCTAAAGTAGGGTTTAAGGGGAGTTTTTAGCCACTGTCAGTTTTGAATTGAGTTCATGGACGAGGAAGCTTCGTGTTTGATCGGACCTGGGGGAGACTTGGGGTTGGTTGAAGACGAAAACCTGGGCGGAATGGCGATGTTGTTGGTGGCGTGAGGCGATCAGACGAGGTGTTTTTTTTGATGATCGTATGTTGCAGTTTGGTTCAGGATGTTCGAAATTGATTGGCTCACGAACATGTCGATTTGTGGGTTCTAAACGATGGCGTGGTTGATCTGGGATTTGTGGAGTGGGGTGGTGTTGGCCAGAACGCCGTCGAACATCGGTGCACGTGCACCATGGAGATGGGGTATCAGTAATCTACTATAGAAGAAGAAGGAGGTGAGGATGGGAAACTCGAATCTACCCTCGTGAAAATGAGTTGATGGCCATAGTAAGAGCTCGCGTAAATTAGTATGGGTTTTGTAATCAGGTTTTAAATTCTTTAAAGCAAAGTTGTAAAAGAAAAAGGAAAAAAAATGTATAGATTGGCTCGGGTTGTTGCCAGGGGAATGGAGGTTGAATCTCGGGTTGGTTCCTGTAGTAGGTATGGATCAGATTTAAAATACTAACCAAGTTTGCGTATTTTAATAAAACATGTTTCTAAAATCAAACAAACCCAGTTTTAACCCAGTTTTCTCAAACAGGTTTCAAACTTAAAGGTTTATTAAGTAATAAAAAGGTCGGTTACTTTATAATTTAACGTTAATTAATTAGCCTAGTTAATCCAAGTGATTAACTAATGGATAATTTGTTGAAGAGATTAATTAAAGGATAATTAACTAAAAGTTAATTAATAAGTAATTAAGGGTAATTAGTTAATTACTGGTTAATCACTTAATGAGGGTAATTAAGGAAATTAACTAATGATTATAGGTAGATTAATTAAAAGATTAAAAGATGATTACTTAAGGTAAGTAATTAGAGAGTTAATTTGTCAACTAATTAAGGATATAAATTATTAATTAAGGGCTAATTAATTTAATCAATACTTAAATTATGTTACTAAAAAAATGATTTAATTAAGAATAATTAATTAAGGAATAATAAATTAATGTAATTAAGGAAAGTAAATTAAAGGATAATTAAATTATTAGGGGATAATTATTTAATGATTCAAGGTTAATTTAAATTATTATTAACGGTTAACCAATAAATGATTAAAGAATAATTAATCAAAATGATTTGTGATTAATTAACCAGGATTAGTACTTTATTAATCTGGTTTAAAATAAGTTATAATCAGAATTAAGTATTTAATTCATAGGTAAATTAATTAAAAATTTAATTGAATTGATTTGGGATTAAACAACTAATCCCGTTTATAAATGATTTTTGAATGCTTGGATTACTTATGAATGTTTGCATTTATATGCCTTGAATTGATTGTTACCTCTAGACTGTAATTTTCTGTGATGTGAAATATGATGTGTGTTGATCTGTAATATCTGTGATATGTTTCGATGTAAATACCCTTGGCCGTAAAACGACATTTGAACTTCGATGCGACAGGGAGTCGGATTCCAGTTTGTTATCCGAAACCCACATCGAATAATATTAGTGAATCTTTGTGATTGATAAATTTATTTTATCTATGAATATGTGAATGAAGATAAGCGTTATGGGTTATATCGCTTATCGATATCCTTATGATTGATGTTGTGCACTATTGTGTAAAAACCCTGGACCACACCTTACACACACAAATATGGATTGCATGTGGAAATTGGTTAAGTCACAGATTTTTGAAATAAGTTTTTTTTTAAATTGAATTTTGAATCCGAAAATATTTTTGAAATTGGAATTGAAAGTTTTTGGAAAAAAAAGAGTTTCAAAATAGAAGTTATTTTGAATAACTTAATAAAGTTTTGAAATTTAATTAATTTGATTTAAATTTGGATTCAATATTTGAATTGAATACAAAAATCTGGGAATTATGGTTTAAAAGATTATAGAAGTTATAAAGATGTTTATATGGGTATTTAAACCATTTAAAAAGCATTGTTTGGGAACTTAAACTTTAACCCGAGTTTTTACTTAAATGGCTTTAACTTATGTGAAAGATTAATAACCCTTGTTTTGAAATCGAAGAGAATTTTAAATGGTATATCTTTCATATAAAAAAAATTAAATTGGAAATGGTTTGAAAGTTGTGAATTAAATCTTTAATTTAAAGGTTAGATAAGTTAACCCAATGAGAAATGAAATAGTTTTGGAAACTATAAATTAACCTTTGTGGAAAATTGGTAAACTTTGTGAAATGAACCTTTTTATTTGAAAGTTTTGGAATGGTAATTTGTTTTAACCATTTAGAGAAAGGTTTTGGATAATAAGTTGTGACTTAACTGGAACCCTATATCCATACGTTTTTAAGTATTGCACTCATTATTCGATTTAGCCGGGAGAGGACCTTGTGTCATATAACCCATTCCGAATAATGATACGACGATATGGATAGCATTTGAAGACCGGTGGTGAAGACCGGGTATTTTCGAGAACGAAAGGATAACCCGTTGATTGTCTCTGCATCGAGTCGCGCTGGTATAGAGATTTTCTAAGTGATGGGAAGTCCGATCGGGATTGTGAATACCCGGATTTGCAAGGGCTTCTTCGGAAGTGCCTTCGGTTCTGTTCGAGCCCGGAACAGACTTGTATGGTTGTGTGTTTGACACTACACTTTGAGATATAAAGCCAATTTCTTTCAAATACATTTCTGTTTGGTGGCGGAGATTTATTCTCTTAGCTTAACACCCTTCTCTGAGACGTACGAGCTCAGAGGTTATGTAGTTGAAGGTTATTAGCGATATACTCCCAATTTGGTAGTGTGGCATGCTAAGTGCTGCTGTGTGATTGATGATCATTTGTTGATCATTTGTGATCAAAGCATGGCTTTGTGAAAAAGCGTAGCTTTGTGGACGAAACCTCATCGAGCCTCACAACCCGGTAATGGTCGAAACAGGAAAGGTGCGGCAAGGTTTCAGGGGTAGCTCCCCTAGGGTATGACCATTCCTTTTGGAAAAGGGTAGTATCATGGTATGGAGCCCAGATACTTAATCATGTGGGCACTGTAGTATATATCTATTACTGTGTGATGTTGTTGGTGTAGAGGATCCTTGGTTAAAGGTCCCAAAGGACCGGGGGTGGCATATCTTAGGTTTTATTCCCCGGGAAGGGGGTAGCCGACCTTGTTTGGCAGAGATCCGGGTAGGTTCTCGGGGCGTCCCGCCAGAGGCGTTTCCATGTGACAATAGGAAGTTCCTTAGCCTGACCATTTGTTGGAAATCCATTCATCCAGTACGCGCCTTGTACGGTTTTAGTTGTAGAACCTGCCATTTAACATGGCAGCTATAGTAGGCATAGTATCATGGTACCTATGCTGGCTAGGATTTATATTATTTTTCGAAAGGTTTTCCACTATGCACTAGTAATAATATCAAAAAGAATTTTTCTCGTAGTAAGCATGTTTGACTATCATAAGGAGAAATCTCCCCTATGTGTGCATTTGCATTGTGTGTGTGCCGGGAGGCCTTATGGTAGTTTCATTTTCCAAAAGCATTGCGGATTTGAACTTTAAAAGCTTTGTTGTTTGTTTTAAAAGACTAAACTGTTTTGTTTGCTCATACCAGTCCCATGACTGACTTGAAGTTTATTGTTCCTTTCCTAAACTCTGGGTGCCCACTATTTTCCTATACGGGCAGTCTAGAGTTGCGTTTTTTAGATAGTCAGGTTTAGTAGATTATCTGGTGCTAGTTCGGTCTTTGGATGGACTGCACTTGCTTATCTTGGTGCATCGTGATTTGGAGTTCGATCTATTTCTGGATTGAAGCTTAGGATTGAAGATGGAGTTATTGGAGTTTGGCATTGAAGGCATTCTTTTTTTCCGCTGCTATTTCTTGTATCTCTGATAGTATTGATAGCCAGTGTATCATTCTATTGTATTCAGTTGTATCTGATATTTTATCAAATGTTGTATATAATATTATTTCATTTCTTCCGCTGTGTCATTTACTTAATGTGTTATAAGCTCCGGCGAACCAGATTCGACGTTTGGATCTGCGGCATTTGAAGAGGATTGTCTTATTCAGTGCCGATTTTCGAAGGTCGAGTCAGGATCGTCACATTTTACATAGTATACATCAAATATCAGAGTTACACAGACAATACAACACATACTAGATAGTTATAAACACCTGTCTAGTTATTACAACTCAATACACAATGCAGAACACTCTGAGAAACCAACACAGCGGAAACTATATAACTATACGCAGAAGCCTCCTGCTCCATATGCTCCTCCACAATTCGTCAAAGCTAATCTGAATCCTAACCTAAATTCCCTTGGCTACTCGTAAAAATCTGAGTACCCAAGAGTTATAGAAAAACAGAAATAACTCCGGGTCAGACATGGGTCTGGTGTGAGTAACAGGTTAAAGTTGCTTAACATTGAAAAAACCTTTGAAAAGAAAAGGTATCACGTAAGACTTCTCACACATAAACATGGAAAAGTCTTTACTTTACGCTAACCAAAACATTTGATAGGAAATCTGATGATATTATAATAGTGTCTAGGGTTTTCAAGTAAATAAGAAATAGCCGAAATTGTTACATCTATTAAATTCCAGCTACTAGCCACAAAAGTGGGTAATACAATCAAAATCGTTGGCACTTATTGGGTTTTGGATTCCATCAATGGCTGGGCTACTGGGATACCGCCCGTCACTGTACGTGGCCTAGATCACCGTACCGAGGATTACTCCCAATCCCCTGCAACACAAAGCCGGACCCGTTCCTTATTGAACAGTTCCAAACAAGACAACCCCGCAGTTGTGATCAGCAACCGCACCACTAAGCCGAAAATAAAGGGACCTCTAGATAGGGATAAATCTTGCTCTCAAGTGGGTGCTACCCACGAAGCTTTGCTGCATCTCCCCTGTTTTAGCCATTCCCGGTTGATGAGGCTTGAGGCTACGATTACCTTTATAGGACATATCACTTAGAATGCTCATCGTCCGCCTGACGATGTTCTGAAAGCATTCAATCCATACAAGTTCGTTCCGGGTTCGAACGAAACCAAAGGCATTATCTCGTTACACTCGTATTGGAATCACCCTCAGAGTTAATGACAATAACCCTTGCATTCTGATTCACCATCTCGAATCTATAAGTGCTATTCCGTCAAACTCATTACGGAATCACCCACAGAGTTATACTGACGTATAGCCCTTACACCTCAAGTCTTCACTCGCTCCACTTGGATTAACGACCTAACGTTATTTGGAATCGATGTAGTTTTCGGATTCCAAATTGGGAAACCCGATCCCGGTCTCATCGAAATCCAAAGCGTGTCTTTTAGGGCCTAGTTTTTTTAAGATTTAAAACAATTCAATTTAATTATCTAAATATACACAGATAGATAATTCACAATACAACAGATAACCAACATTATCATTATCAACAGATAATTCATATCAAAATCAGATAATCCATATTATCATCCAAAAGCAACCAATGCATCCATATCACATACACTACTCATCTCATAACTGAGATTACAAACCATACCAGACAACCAATACCATTCATCAAACATAAGCAATGATCTAATGATCTCACCATTTATAATTAATTTAAAATGAATTAAATTAATTACTAAATCTCTAATTAATTTAAAATGAATTAAATTAATTACTTCATCATCAAAATCCTTCTTATCTTAATCTTCAATTGATTATAAATCAATTTATAAATCAACATCTCAATATTCATTACAATTAATCCTTATTGATTAACTACTTCTAATTACAATAAGTAATTAGCATTTAATATTAATTATATCTTAATTAATCAATTCCAAATTACATCATTAATTAATTAATTAATGATTTCTAACTACAATTAATCAATCTCTAAATATAAATTAATTACATAAGTAATCAATCTCCAATTTAAACAACATATATATTAATCACCCATGATTAATAACCATTCAGTAATTAACTACATTAATTACCATCCATAAAATTAATTATTCTCAATTAATTGTCCTCATTAATCACTTGATAAATTTTCAAAGTAATTTAAATCCAAATTACTTCTATAATAAATATCTTTAATCACATCCTGTAATTATTAATTAATTACTTCTCTACGTAATTACAAATTTATTAATTACATAAGTAATTATTAATAATCCACAAATGTTTAAATTAGTTAAACTTAATTAATTTAAACTAATAACCTTAATTAAATTAATTATACCAAGTAATTAATTCATTAATTACTTTATTAAGTAATTAAAACTTAATCAATTGATTATTATTAATTAATTAATCTAATTAATTATCAAAAATTAATCACATTAATTAATTGTTAAATAATCATAAGTTAATAACCTTCATTAACATTACTTAATTACTTAATTAATAATTAACTTCAATTAATCATTATTAATATCAATTAATTAATATTTAACTACAATTGAATTAATCTCTAATTATTAATTAATTAAGTGTTAATTAAAATCTAAATTATCTTTTAATCACTTGATTAAGTAAATCTTAATCATAAATTAAAATTTAATTAATCATCCTTAATTATAGATTAATTAACCTTAATTAATTAATCTCAAATCTTAATTATCTAACTTAAAAATTATTAATTACATAAATTATAATCCATATTAATAATTAATTAAATAATTACTGTTTCATTTAAATTAATTTAATAATTTAAATGAAATCAATTTCTTAAGATCAAAGTTTAAGAAACATTCTTCTTATTCAAAATATTTCAAACACTTTATTACAAAACAAAATTCAATTTAGAATTTCTTTTTCAAAATTTCAAATTGAAAAATAATCTGCATTTTCATTCCAAATCCAAACTTAAAAATTTAAAACTTTATTTACCCTTCCATCTTCATTTCCAAATTCAAATTATTTAACCTTTTCTAAAATGGTTTAAACAAATTTTAATTTTAAAAAAAACTATTAAATTTTAAAAACTGACATTAATGTCAAATCTCAGGTTTTAAAACTAAATTTAAACTTAGTTTAAACTTTATTTCATAAATTAAAACTTATAGTTTTAAATTTCAAATCAATGTTCTTTTATACTTTTAAAAAAAAATTTAAAAATCTAAATTTAAACTTCTCAGATTTAAATCCAACTCAGATTTATTTATACAAAAATTTAGTTTCCAGTTTTAAACTTGTTTTAAATTTTCAGTTGTTTAATTAAATTTTACTTCAGATTTAATAACAGAAACAAAAACAGTTTTCTGTTTGGTTTAAAAACATATTACATTTTTGAATACAAAAATGATTCAAAACTCAGTTTTAAATTATTGAATTAATAATTACATTTCAGGTTTGAAAACCCCTGTTGAACTCCAACTTACAATTTAAATTTTACTTTTAAATTTTGAAAAAAAAACTTAGTTTCTGTTCTTTTTTTTAGACTTTAAACCCAAAACTAAATTTAAAATCTGAATAATTACAAATACAAAGATTTAAATTATTTAAACTTCAGGTTCCAAACAAGTTTTCCAATTTTAGTTTGCAATACTGCACTTCAGTTCAGTTTTATTTTTAAAAACCTGGAAACAAGTTTTCTTCATAAACTAAAACCTGTAATACTTACCCCTTTTTAAAAAACTCAAATTATTACAAAAATCCCAGAATTCAAACTTTGAATTCATATTTAAATTCAATTTCAACTTATACTTAGTTCAGGTTTTAAACATTCCTTTTAAAAACTTACTTTTTAAAATTTTTAAAACTGGAAATAAGGTCCTGTTTAACCCTGAAACATTACAACCCGAGCTACCACCTAATCTACTTCGAGAAAAATGATTCCCTGCTTCGAGTCATTTCACAAATAACTCGAGACCATCTCGGGTTTTAAAACCCTGCAACAAAACAGAACACCACCATGTACACACACCGCTGTGCATCCATAATCCAACTCCGGCCACCTCTGACCCTTATCAACGACCATCCCCCATCCACCAGTGACCTCTCATCACACTCCCATCCTCAAATTCCCATAATTCAACTTGAATTTGAATTCAAGTTTTAAATCCAAAACCTGAAGCACCATCCCCTTTCCACTGTCTAACCTGTCAACGACGAGATCACCTAACTCCAGCCACAACCATCCTTCAAACTCCGGCGACAGCTCCATCATCACAACATCTATCAATACCCAAAAGAGCTTTGAACTCGATCAACCCAGGAGTCCATATTCAAACAAAATAAGAGACTCATTCAAACTAGGGTTCTAAAACTAAATTCCAAAATTCAACATCAATTTTTGAATTGAAACCCAATTTAGAATTTTTCCTATAATCATTGATAGCTATTCAATCAACAGAAGCAAAATCAATCAATTCAAATGCAAGAATCAAGTGTACTATATCAAAATGTAAAATATAGTATGTTCATCTCTGCACTTGGTTTACAGCATATTAAATTGTAATTTTTGATTTAGAATTCTTAAATTCACTTATAGTTTCTATTTGTAAACTTGAAACAATAGATTATAACATTTGAATTTTCCTCTATATTAATTATTTTTCTGTGTAACCTGATTTCCAGGTTACAGAAAATTCAAATTTGATTTCTATAAATTTGAATTTTACTCTATACCTAAACAAAAAGATTTTATTCAATTTTGAACTTAAACTATAACAATCTAAACCTTGGAAATCTGACTTGCATTTCATTTCTTATATACACAGGCAGGAAAAATAAAAAGCATATGCACAAATTTAATTCATCAGATTTAAACAAGCATATAATCCTACTTATTTATTTTAGGTTAAGTGTTACTCACCTGTAGTTGCAAGATGGAGAGCAAACTTTCAGATTACAAGCTCCAGATTTGTAAAAATAGATGAATGCAGTCATGAAAAATTGCATGCAGACCCTTTTTGCTTAAATTTGAAATGCAGGCTTCAACTTGTTTAAAATTGAAATGCAGGAACCACTTGAAGTTGCAGCTCAAATGCAGGCTTGCATATTTTCATGGTTGTAGATTTTTTTTTTTTAAAGAAAGATGAATGCAGGCATTTAGTTTTGGAGGAGTTACAGGCTTTGTGTAATGCAGGTTAGAGGAGATGAAATTCAGATTTTCATTTAAGTTGATATGCAATTGATTTTTTTTTTCTTTTATAAAATGGAAATGAAGAAGGGAAAAGAGAATGGGAAGAGTGCAAATTATATAACTAGTTTATGATTTAAATTAAAATTAAAGAAAACAAAATTAAACAAATGACACATGGCTTGTGTTGTTAACACTTGTCAACTTAAATCTTAAATTACTTACATATGTAAATTAAGCTTACATATGTCTTTGTAAATATTTTTTTATTTTAAATTAAGGTTAAAGAAAATTATACTTAATGAATGCATGTTAAAATTTAAAATTGTATTTTAAAATTCAAATTATATTAACAAGTCACATTTTATAAATTAATATTTTAAAAAGAATAACGCAAATATTTTATAACTTATTTTAAATATCAAAACTTAAACTAAAATGAGTTTTAGACTAATAAAACATTTATCTTATATTTAAAAATCATATAGTATTTTATTAAATATTTTTGAAAAGCTTAAATTCAAAAATAAATCACAATTCCTATTTTCAAAACATTAAAATTATGTTATACTAATTTAACAACTTATCTATTTATAATATATACAAATACATATACATTATTAAATAGAAAACTATTTATCAGTTTATTAAAAATAAATTCACAAATTAAATATTTAAATAAAGAAAATTATTAAATCAAACCAAATTTATTAACAAAATTCATCAATTCAATTTAAATTTAAACTCAGATTATTAAATTTATATTGCCCAAAATTCCGGGATATTACATACAAAATATTTACTAAGTTTTCAAATCCATATATAGTTATCTTTTCAAAACCAACTATATCGTCTAACCTTTAACTTCAAATCAAAACTTAGTTTTCACAAATTTTTCCTAAAAATTCCCGAAAATTTTCCAACGCCTTAAATTTCCGGAAAAAATCGCCAGAGTCTCCTTTGCGCGGCTCGATCCAAAAAAAAATGATAGTATATATATCACAAATATACATCTCATCAAGTGATGAGGCATCCCGCAGGGAAAAATTGTAAAAGCACGTTATGTGATCCGAGATATGTACCTTATTTATTATTAGCGAGCGTATACGGCTAATATAGCACGAAAGCAAACTCCAAATGCGAAGCATAAGCCATCCGCACCTACTATACATTCAATCAAACAAATGAGAACATGTATATATGAAAATAATATCAATATACAACATATAGCAACGTAACAACTACATATGCCAACGTAGCAAATCCAACAAAACAACAAACGCAACCATCAAACAACTATCATCCAATTAACATCCAATAAATCAATAACCAAATCAATATTCTTTCATTTCTCATTAATATTCAATGAATTGGTTTTTTTTCATTTTAATCACGTTTGATTTGGTAACATTGGACTTTACAAATATTCATTTTTTCATTTCCAATTAGTATACATCCACTTAATTTACCTTCATTTTAGTTCACTTCCAAATCTAATTCAATTTTTTCAAATTCATTTTCTTCCAATTTGAATTCAACTATATAGCTTTCAATTTCACTAATTTAATTTCATTAACCCTTAATGAATTTATATATATATATATAATCAACTAACAATCAATTAACAACCAATGTATATTCAACATAACCAAATTATCAAATTACATTCAATTTGGTTCAACACTTTTAATTCTGATTTGGTTTAATATTAGATTGGCTTACATTCAATTTATTCAACTTCCAATAACATTAGCTTCTAATGAATTTACACTTACATTCATTATTTCTTATCAATTTATTTTACATTCAAGTGATTAGCATTCAATCCATTAATTAATTAAATTGCTAATTCCTTTAACAATATAAAGTTGAATTTCATTTATATAACTCAAGTTCAAATTCTTAATGACTTCATTTCATTAATTCACTTATTAATTTACTTCGACACCAAAATCACTTTATTCAACATCACTTAAGTTATATCTCATTTCAACGTCTTATCTAATCCAAATCAATTTATTTAACTTTCCTTTAGTTAAATTCCAAATCATATGTTTTGTTATGCTAACTCAAATTCTTTAACTTTACCAAAGCTAAAAATTTTATCTCATAATATAAGTTCAAAACTCGTTTTACTTATATTCATCAATTTCAACTTGGATTTTAAATTCAAATTTGTTTATCACAACAAAATTCAATTTCAATTTACTTTGGTAGCAAATCCATCACACAGAAACTCGAAAACGATACTGATGATGTCGCAGTCATCATCCTTATTATTTCCCGGTAACAATAGTGAAATCAGTGCTAAATATTCTTTCAAAATTTTCCTTTTCATTGTTTAAAAATCACATTTACAAATTTTTTTCCTCATATAATTTCGCTATTTATATATATAAGATTATTTTGCAATTCTAAATCATTTTAATTATAATTCCATACTTATAATTCATTTTCTTATACAATTCATTCTTTTACATCTGTTGTTTTTATTTAACTTATTCAAACAACTTTTATTGACTTATACATTTTTTTACATTTTCAACAACCAAACAATCAATTTATATATACTTTAATAATTTCTAAAAAATTATTTCCTTTATATAAAAATATAATTAAGGTAAAATTATTTCATTTACCCAATTTTAAAACAATATCGTGCCGAATTGTTCTGAACAAGTATTTAGAGATCCTTATCGATAGAGTTGTACAGACTATACCGACCAGAATCCATATAACACTCCACAAACCAATCATCACAACATAAAACAATTTTATTTTCACTAACAAATACGCTCTCATAGCTATTATTACACTTGAACTCATTCTAGAGTACTATTGACTCTATCTCTAATGAGTAATTCCCAACAGAGCCATGGTTGTCGCTTAACCATATGCTCTGATACCACTTTGTAACATATCGATTTTGTCGGGATCCGAAGGTCGGCATTCTTACGTCAACTGTATCAAACGCCGCATAATCGAATGCCGGAAAACCGAATTGTTAGGGTTAAAAAGAAGAGGGAGAAGAAGTAAGAAAACAGAATAGAAACAATATCAGAATCTCACATATCGCAGCGGAACAACATATAATAGATAAATGAATAATCTTTAAAACAAAGAACTATCTCAGTCATTACATTACATCACATCATCAACATAGTATACAACAACCATATACAACACAACTGGACAATGGACAGTTATACAAATGTGTCCTTACAAGAGAAATAAACAACGGAAAACATAATATCATATACAAGTAATACGTCTCGCCATCCATCTCGCCTCTTGAGCTCCAAAGCACTCTTGAATCCAGAATGACCTGATAACCAGACTCTAGACTGCCCGTGTGGAAAATTATGGGCACCCAGAGTTTAGGAAAAGAACAATAAACTCCAGGTCAGTCATGGGACTGGTGTGAGAACTTAAAACAGTTATTTAACTTTTAAAACAACAACAACAATAGAAGTGAAAAATATCCGCAATGCTTTTGGAAAATGAAACTACCATAAGGCCTCCCCGCACACACACAATGCAAACGCAGAATTGGAGGAGATTTCTCCTTATGATAGTCAAAGATGCTTAATACGCAAAAAAAATCATTTTTTATATTATTATTAGTGCATAGTGTAGAAAGCATTTCAAAGATATAATATTAATCTTAGCCAACATACGACCATTTTCGTATGTCTACTATAGCTACCATGTTCAATAGCAGGTTACCGCCACATTCCACAGCAGGTAATACAACTAAAACCGTATAAGGCTCGTATTGTTTCTTTGGATTTTCCAACAAATGGTCAGGCTAAGGAACTTCCTACTGTCATATGGGATCACCTCTGGCAGGACATCCCGAGAACCTAACATTACGGTTAGATCTCTGCCAACACAAGGCCGGGCTACCTCTGTAACTAGGTAACTACTACACGAATATGTCATTCCCCGGTCCCTTCGGACCTTTATCCGAGCGCTCGATAACCAACATCACACGTTAATAAATATAGTGGGTCAACATGAGTAAGTATCTAGGCTCCATACCATGATACCAACCTTTCCAGAAGGAAATGACATACCCTAAAGGGCGCGACCCTCATAACCTTGCCGCATATTCCTGTTTTGACCATCTCCGAGGAGTGAGGTCTGACGAAGTCTCGTCCACAAAGCTACGCTTTTTCACAAAGCCACGCTTTGATCAACAAATGATCAATAAATAGTCATCATATAGCAACACTTAGCATGCCACATTACCAAATTGGAAATATATCGCTGATAACTTTCAATTACATAACCTCTGAGGGTGTTAAGCTAAGAGAATAAATTCTCCGCCACCAAAGGAAATGTATTTGAAAGAAATCTGCTTTATATCTCAAAATGTAATGTCAGACATGTAACCACACAAGTCTGTTCCAGGTTCGAACAGAACCGAAGGCTCTTCAAAAGTAGCCCTTGCAATCCGGGTATTCTCAATCCCGATCGAATTTCCTATCACAAAAGAAATCTCCATACCGTAGCTAACGGTGCAGAGACAATCGATAGGTCATCCTATCGTTTTCACAAATACCTGGTCTTCACCACCGGTCTTCAATGCTATCCATTACGTCGTATCACTATTCGGAATGGGAAATCCGAATAATGAGCGCAATAATTTAAAAATAAGTGTAGCATTCAATTTCAACCAATTCACAACAAATACCTATTTAAAGGTCAATATTGATAGTCGGTTATTTAACCATCAATCAATATTCACAACATCACCCGATTTCAAATAATTTCCCGAAATATTTATTTTCTAAAAATATCTTTACAAGATATATATATCCCACACTTCAACCATTTGAAAACAAATTTCAAATCAATTTACACCCTTACAACTTCCATTCAAAATGGTTTATTTAAACCAATTAAATAAA
Source organism: Allium cepa (assembly GCA_030765085.1). NCBI lineage: Eukaryota > Viridiplantae > Streptophyta > Magnoliopsida > Asparagales > Amaryllidaceae > Allium > Allium cepa. The sequence continues at coordinate 36,834,448 of CM060929.1, forward strand.
TCCTTACCGATTTATTAAACTTACGTTCCAAATTCGTAAATTTATTTCCACACTTTCTAAAAATAAATCAATGTTTATTTTTAAACAATTTCCCATTCTTTTATAAATTCCATAGTGAATTTACATTTCCAAAATATCTATGAATATACAATTTTTAAATCGATTTCTAATATTCATTTTCAATTTATCTTTAAAATATAAAATCTCTAAATATTCACTTCATATTGAAAATACATTTCCATACTTATCTAATAATAATAAGTAATTCACAAATCCACTTATTTTCCACATTTGAAAACATTCAAGATACTTTAATCACAATTAAGTATAAATTTTATTCTTTTAAGGAAAACATTCTCTTAAACACATTTATTTGAGTCAAAACGAATGTTGCATAAAACATCGTTACGACGACCCAATACCACTGGTATAGGGATTCGAACGTAAAATAAATATATAAATCCCAATACTATACAAAATATTTCCTTTCGAAAATCATTTACTATAATAACAGTGTTATAGTCCACCATTTCCTTCTATTTCTCGAAAAAGTCTATTTCAACAATAAATGTTGAAATCTATGGTTTCGATACTTAATGCATTTTAAAACATCTTTAAGTCATTTTAATTCTATCTAAAATATCTCTTTTCCAAAATATTTCTTTAATATATTATTCACCGTCCAAAATCATGAATATACTTCATTTAATAAGTTATAATAATTAGACTTATTAAAACAAGTCGATTTCGAATTTATAAACAACGTTTATAAATTCTATTTATATTTTATAACAACTTCAACTTATAAAATCACTTTATTAACAAATTCTATCCATATTCCTTTTACACGCAAAAATCCAATTTATAAGTTAATTACTTATAAATATTTTATTTTACCAAAAATCCATTCATTTTATAACTTCACAACTTATAAATATATAGATTTCATTCACTTATAAAATCCATTTATACTCCATTTTAACACTTATAAAAACTTGTTTTATAATTCCAATATTTTAATTTATAAATATCAATTTTTTATAAATATTTTATATAAATCATTTATAATAATTCAAAAATCCCAATTTAAACGATTTTATAATTTATCAACTACTTATCAAAAAAATCACATTTTGGTTATATTTCTCAAAAATCATAATTTTTATAACATATAAATTACAACGTTTATTCATTTAAAATGAATCAATTTCAAAATTAAATTTTATCATGAATTCTCAACTTAAATTTACAAAAATCCAATTTAATTCATTTTCGGCATCTAACGATACCAAAATATATTCAGCTAATAGCCTTTAACGATTCCAATAACAAAGATAATCACACAGATTATAAATAGATCAATAAATAGATCAACACACAACATTGAAACCAATTTAATTATTTGAGGAATCCAGTTCGATCCCTCCAACCCGTTTCCCTGCATCCAAAGATATTAGTACAATACCAATTTTGCTTCAAGACGAAATATCGTGGCATATGGGATTTACAAAATATTATCCGCTATTATGCGGCGCAATAGGGTCTCATCTGCTATATTATGCGGGAAATCAACTCCAAGTACATATACAATACCAATTCCATACAAGTTGGAATTATCGCGGTATATGTTTTCAATAAATAACATCCACTTAATATACGACATACAATGTCTATTTAACACAATAGACAACAAATTATCATCCACTTACACAAACAAGCAAATTTTAAATTTAAATATTTAAAATTTAAATCGAAACTTCGATTGAGTGAGAAGTTCTCACCTTGAGTTTCCGATAATAGTTGTAGCGTTTTATTTCGAATAAAATTAAACATGCATTTAATTTTACCTGAAATTTTCACTGGCTCCAAACGACTCCAAACTAGCTCCATTGCGTAATGCTCGACAAAATGATTGCAACGCAATTTGTTTCGTCTCAATCCGATCTCGTATGACAAAGATAAGATAGTTTAAAGTTTATACAATTAAATATAAAATTAATTTACATTTTCCTTATTATTTTTAAAGCCAGCTCTAATCATCACCATTCGTTCCAAGCCCTAGAATCTCGGGCGCACCCTGATGCTTCTTCCCTCTCAAGTTTCACGTTTGAGCCAATGAAACCCATGCCGCCTATACACATCCAATTTTCGCACCCAATACGAGCCGTCCGCCTCGGTCAACTTACGCCACGTAGAACCCCTCGTCGAATGCTACCCACGGCTGGAGCATAATGGAGCTCGGCCCCTCCATGCTCCTCAAAATTCGTGCCCAGCTGAAGGCCTTTGTGCCCCAAATTATCTTCGTATAACACTCGAAACCGCATCACATCCGTTGGATCGATCCCAAGATCTCACCTTCCTCTTCATCTTTTCAGTTGGAAGTTTTTGATAATGATTAACGGATTGGAATATAATATAGAAAGAAGATTCGAGCTCTCTAGGCCATTGAAAAATTTAGTGGCGGCTGAAGAACAATGGCTAGGGCTTTGCAAATGAATGATGAATGGTTCTTTTATAGAAATTTCAACGAAAACACTATTCACTTGATTTTCCAAACTCCCAATCTCGCACGGTGACCGACGTTTCTAGGGTTTAACCCGCGTTCCGAACACATTGGAATAGGCTTCGGAGGCTAATTCGGTCGTATGCGCGAGTTACAGCAATAAACGATCAATTTTAAATTAAACCGATTAAATGAATTTCTATGCGTTTTGGCTTGTCTCGGACAAACGGTAAATCCGATTGACCGAATTTGAAATCTTAAAATAATATCACATTACGAATCCGATGAAACTAGTTTCGTCGAAATTAGAGACTGTTTGAAAATTGGCTATTTTTACACGTCAATTAAATATTAAAATATTCAATTTTCACAGTTTAACTTTTAATTCGATTTTAAAGGTTCTATAATATCATTCTAACTCCAATATGATATAACATAACTTTACAAATCATTTTTAATCATATTAAACTTGATTTCCAATTATTTCTGTAATTTCCAATATTAAATAATGGATTTAACTATCCAATTAAATCCAGATATTCGAAATATTTATTCAGCTTACAAATTTTACTTGTTAACATTTAAAATCAAATAAATATTCAAATTTTAATTGGCAAAAATTCTGGGTCGTTACATACTCCAAATCTGAAGAGGCGCACAGGCATCATTTGAGAATTATATTGGAGACTGTGAGGAGACATGTGTTGAAGTAGAAGTTCTCGAAGTGCCACTGGAAATCGAAAGTCAAATTTTTAGGTCACATTGTTTCTAGTGAAGGTATCTCTGTAGATCCTGCGAAGGTTGACATTTTTCTGGAGTGGAAGCAGCCGGCGACACCGATTGAAGTTCGCAGTTTTTTAGGATTGGATGGCTATTACAGAAAATTTATCAAGGATTATTCCAAGATTTCTTCACATCTCACCAAGCTGACAAGGAAGGGAGAAAAATTCAAATGGACACCCCAGTGTGAAGAAGCTTTTCAGGAGTTGAAGACGAGGCTAACCAGTGCACCAGTGCTTGCTATTCTGGATGGGAAGAGCAAATTTGAGGTTTATACTGATGCTTGTATAGTTGGTCTGGGAGCAGTCCTGATGTAGAATGGAAGAGTAATTGCGTATGCGAGTAGGCAATTGAACCCACATGAGAAGAACTACGGTACGCACAATCTGGAATTGTTAGCCATTGCTTTTGCTTTGAAGATCTGGAGACATTATCTTTTAGGAGATAAATTCGAGTTATTCACGGACCACAAACCGTTGAAATATCTTTTCTCCCAAAAAGATCTTAATTTGAGGCAGCAGCGGTGGGTCGAATTTCTAACATCCTACGATTTGGATATTATGTACACCCAGGGAAAGGCGAATGTTGTAGCTGATGCTCTTAGCAGGAATGCGGTTCTGTCTCTTCTAGAAGTTGTTCCATCTCTTATTGAAAGGTTTTCAAGCAAGCAAGAATCCTATAAGATGTCGAGAAGAATCATCAAAAGAGTTAGGAAGGGTCAGTGTCCCAGTTTTGAAATTGATGACCAAGGAACATTAAGGATTAACGGGAGGATTTGTGTTCCGATTGATAGGGATCTGAGACAGGAGGTGTTGTCAAAGAGTCATCATTCCAAATTGAATATTCACCCGGGAATCTCGAAGATGTATAAGGATATGAGAAGAGTTTTCTGGTGGCCGAATATGAAGAAGGATGTTGCTAGGTTCGTGAATAGTTGTGCCATCTGCCAACAAGTTAAAGGAGATCAGCAGAAGTCAGCCGGATTATTGTAGCCTTTGGAAATTCCAGATTGGAAATGGGAGATGATTTCGATGGATTTCATCGACGGTTTGCCTAGAACCAGGAAAGGAAATGAAGGAATATTGGTTATTGTGGATCGTTTAACTAAGAGCGCCCATTTTATACCGGTTAAGGCAACTCATACTGCAGCTTCTCTGGCAGAGATTTTCTTGAAGGAGATAGTCTGATTGCATGGTGTTCCTATCAGTATAGTAAGTGACCGTGATCCTATTTTCACCAGCAAATTCTGGGACGCTCAGCAATCAGCAATGGGAACAAGTTTGAGATTGAGTACCGCCTATCATCCTCAGACAAACGGAGAGGCTTAATCGTACTCTAGAAGATATGTTGCAAGCTTGTGTTTTAGATTTTGGAGGATCATGGGAAGACCATCTTCATCTAGTGGAATTCTCTTATAATAATACTTATCAGGCAAGTATTAAGATGGCTCCTTATGAAGCTCTGTATGGAAGACCGTGTAGATTCCCATCCTGTTGGATAGAATCAAAAGATCGTCTTGTGCTCGGACCCAATCTAATTTGAGGAGCTTCTGTGAAAGTTGAGCTTATCAAGAAAAGGATGAAAGCTGCTCAGGATTTGATAAAAGGCGAAGAACATTGGAATTTGAGATTGGAGATTTAGTTTTTGTCAAAGTTTCCCCGATCAAAGGTGCTATAAGATTCGGAAAGATGGGAAAACTTGTCCCAAGATATATTGGACCATTCCGAGTATTGGAAAGAATTGGTGCAGTAGCACACCGAATTGAATTGTCAGAACGGATGTCTGGGATTCATAATGCATTTCATGTATCCCATCTAAGGAAATTTGTTCATGACCCATCACTGGTTGTTGAACCAGTAGTTGAGGAAGATTTGGAAATAGAACCCATCTTGATTGTGGTCAGAAATCCAGTTCGGATTATGGATCTAGACGAGAAGCAACTCAGGAGCAAAGTAGTGAAACTCGTCAAAGTGCAGTGGGGTGAGGATCCCAGAGATTGTACCTGGGAAACTCTGGATAGTTTTAGGAAAGCTTATCCGGGTTTGTGTCCGTATAGCTAATGATGTTTGATAGAATAAACTGTTTGATTGTTTGCTATTGTATGGATGATATGTATGTTTGGTTTGTTAATATAAAAGCTTTTGAGTTAACTATTGTTTTAAATTACGAGGACGAAATTCTTTTAAGGAGGGAGGAATGTAACGACCCGGGATTTTGGAAATATATTTTAATAAACATTTAATCTAATTTAAATTAAATACAAGCTTTTCAAATTACAAACTGATAAGATCTTTGATATTTCTCAGTTATATATGTGTTTGTAAAGGAGATTTTGATTTGAAAATTTAAAATAAAATCTCTTAAAAAAATATTTATAACAAAATCTGTCCTATTCAATTAAAATTAAAAGGTTCAATATTTTCACATTTGATAATATACATATGTATATCTAAATGTAGTCTTTAATACTAATGTTTAAAATACTAAACCTTATCAATATTAAACATAAACATAAAAACATAAGTATAAAACACAATTATGAACATATGAAAACTACAATGTAAGTATAAGATATAAATATAAATATAAAATATATAAATACATTGTTATAAATCAATGTTTGAAAATTAAATTACAAATAGAATAAAATTTAGAAACTATGCTAACAATAACTATGGTAACTCTACATATACATGTAGGACAAGCTTACGAAACATATATTACTATATAATATATGCATATGTACAATGCAAGGAAGATAAACTATTTCCATAACCTGTATATACACATGAACAATGCAAAGAAAATAAAGCATTCACATCATATTCAAAAATATCTTTGTACCAAATCTAAGTATCAGCTAATATTAATTAGATGTAAACTAATTTGAAGACATATGCATTAAATTAGCACAACTTTTTGTCATGAAAATCTTACAGCCGAAATAGTAAATATCATTTCAATTTGAAACAAGTAAGGCTTGCACCAGTTAAATCTATACTGTTCAAAGTTGTTCCTATATATCCATCAATTTATTTTTAGCTCGTTCCATAACTAAACAAACTTAAGAAGCAAAATTGAGATAAGAAAGAAAAGAAAATAAACATCTTTACTTTGCAAACTCAAATAAATTCAAAATCAAGACAGAAAAGTTCTTCAGGAATTCATCTGCAGCCTTTCAACACAACACTTGCTTTCTGTTCAACAATTATTAGGTGAGTAAACATACAGCTTTTAAAAGTTTAAGTTTGGTAATTAGTTCATAAATCTTGTGTTTGTTGTATGATGTAAGTATGTGGTTCTAAGATGTTCTCTGGAAGTTTAATATGTGATGTTCTTTAATATTTAAAATTCTGAGTAAAGAACTGTAAAGAAAACTAATACATCTTCGTATAAACATCTTAAGCTTAGAATTTTTGACCAAGTAGGTTGTTTTAAACTTAAATCATATACTGGAAATGATTTTAAAGTATGATAGTAAAATATAAAAACTGTTTATACAGGTTTAAAGTAGGAAAGAAATCAATCGTTAAATTTTAAATGTTTTAATTTGTAAATTTGATCCCATATCTTGATTTAACACACAAAGTTAAGATTTTAACATAAAAGTGATGATTTTTCAGTAAGAAAATAAGGTGCAGTTTACAAGGAACCGAAAATGTTTTTCTTGTGAATATCTGATGATTCAATTAATATTAAATGTTGTAATTCATGTTGGAGCTTGCTTGATACTCGTTGATGACAGGAAAAATGCTAAAAAAAATTATTTAATGCGAGGATGTTTGTGTCGAATCGAAAGTAGGGTTTGGTTCGAGTATTTTTCTGTGTTTTGTAAATTTTTGATTTTGTAGCCGTCGCTTGATTGAGTGGTTCGCGATTCTGGGAGGTGGTAGAGGAGGATATGGCCGAGGTATGGGCGAAGTTTCATCGCCTCAGGTGGTCGACATTAGTAGGTTGAGGCGATTTTGCTTGGTGTGTTCGTATAGCTGGTTCGAGCTATAGGCTTTTTTTCGATTTCATGAATTTCACGACAAACTGGAGTTTTCTCTCGAGTGTGCGGTCTTTACGTGACTTACAGGAGGAGGTGTGAGTGCCAGTGACATCGAGTTTGGGTCGTCTCGAGAGATACTCGAGGAATTTGGAAGTTTGCCTCGAGTAGAACCTGGTGCGTGTGTGAGTATATTTATAGCACTGCAGTATTTAACTTAAGCTAATATAAAACAAAATAAGAGAAAAGAATAGGTAGAAGAAGAAGGTGAGAAGAGAGTGACGCCGGAAAAGGGTAGGGAAGACGCGTGATTTTCTTAGGTAAACGAGGTGCTTGTCTCGGGTCCAATTCCTGTTGAATTTGCCTAAATACTTTAAGTATTTTGTTATACTAAGTTTAATATTAATTAAATAAATAATATTGGTTAGTGTTAAGTTAAGATTTGATTTAAAATTTATTAAAAGAAGGATTTGCAGATGTAAGATAATAAATTAACTTGAAGTATAAGTTGATTAAGAATGTAAATTAATTTTATAATAGTAATTAACTAAGCAGTTAAAGATTAAATAAATTTACATTATTAAAGTTTTGTTTAAAAAAATTTGAACTTAAGAATTTATTTAAAGTTAATTAATAAATAAATTGTTGTTAACTTAAGTGATTAATTAAGGATTAGATAATTAATTAATTGGTAACTAATGATTAATTAAATAATTAGCGATAATTAAATAGGTAATTAACTTTTACTAATTAATAATTAAGGTTATTAATTAATAATTAATAATTAATTAATTAATTAAGTAATTAAGAAGTAATTAATAAAGGTAATAAGTTGATTTATTAGTGATTAATCAAACAGAATAATAATGATTTATTCTTAAGTAATTAATTAAGTTAAGTTAATCAAACTATATTGATATGAACTGATGATTCTTGTTTGATTGATTATGATATCTGTTTGGTGATATTCTGTGATGTTTTGTGATATATTTTGGATATATCTCTGATTACTGCGTACGATCTATCTGTGATAACTATTATGTGAATTCAAATTGTTTGAACTATTAATGAATTTGGCCCTTAAAATGGCGTTTGGATTTCGATGAGACCGGGATCAGGTATCAATTTGATATTCCCAAAACCACATCGATCCAAATTAAACGATAGGTCGTGATATCTCAAGTGGAGATCGAGATGGTGTTTCAGAATGCAAGAGTTATCGTCGTTAACTCTGAGGGTGATTCCAAAACGAGTGTAACAAGATAATGCCTTCGGTTTCGTTCGAACACGGAACGAACTTGTATGGATTGAATTCTTTCAGCACATCGTCAGGTGGACGATGAGCATTCTAAGAGATATGTTTTCTAAAGGTAATCGCAGCCTCAAGCCTCATCAATCGAGAATGGCTAAAATAGGCGATGAGCCTCGAGCCTCATCATCCTCAAGCCTCAAGCCTCAAGCCTCATTCCCGGTTGATGAGGCTTGAGGATAAGCGTTACCTTTTAGATCGTTTCACTTAGAATGTCTATCGCCCACCTGACGATGTTCCGAAAGCATTCGTCCATACAAGTCCGTCCTGGGTTCGAACGGAACCGAATGCACTACTCCTACTACATCTATTTTGGAAATATCCTCAGGATTAGTAGCGACTAGCCCTTGCACTTCACTGCTCCATCTTCGACTCCGAACTCGTTTCTCCCACAAAAACGTATAAACCGGATCGAAGTGGTTTTCGAGAAATAAATCTCGATCCCTGTCTCTTCGAAACGAGCAATGCATTTGTCCAGTATTGATAGTCGGTGATTTAACTATCAATTAATATTCACAAACATCCATCACATAATAAATAATTACCACATTATTTATTTTCCTCAAAATATCTCTGCAAGATATATTTCCATTTCAAAATCCCTTTGAAACACTTTTCAAATTCAATTCTTCTCATGGAATAGATTCCCATATCTTTACTTCCTCTGAAACATCCAAGTACCAATATTTAGGGTTTAAAATAATTTAAATACTTTATTCTTGAAAAATACATTAAAACATTTATATTAACACAAATTACATACTTAAATTAAAAAACATATATTTTTATAAATATTTCAAAAATAACAGCTTTATAAATATAAACTATTTTCTTCAAAATAAAGTTAAGTGATACTAAATTTAAAATAAAGTTTTGAAACTCTATACAAGTTTCAAATAAAACTTTAATTGATTATGTTTAAAATAGAACCATTCATAAAGTATAAATGTAAATAATATTATTTTTAAAATTTGATGCTAATTACCTTTTTAAAATAATTACTTCCATAATTACCTTGATAAATGTTCACCTTTAAATAATTTTACCACTTAAATGATTTTCTTGGAACCATTCTTAATATAACTTCAAACTCGAACATTTCAAAAATCAGCTTAAAAGCGTACTTGGCTTTCAGGGAAATAAACTTCCATTTTAGAATAATCCAAAGAATTCTTTTTATCAATCTAACACGATTTACCCCAATTCAATTTTTCGTTCATCCCGTCAAATCCTTTCCATACTTTAAAAATAGCTCCTTTTATTCTTAAACACATTGCTATTACTTGGAAATCACTTTCAAAATATATGTTTAAAATATTTAAAATAAAGTTTCTAGAAATTATTTAATTGAAAATAATACTTAACGAAATATATAGAAGTTTCCTAAGTATTTTAAGTCAAATTTAAATTTTAAAATAAAGTTATTAAATCGATTACTTATATTATAATTTGCTTTTGAAAACTTAATACTACTTTACCTTTAAAAATTAATTAAATATCAGAATTACTTAATCAAATATTTACTTTCACTTAAAAACACTTTAAAATAATATTTCTTTCTGAAATATTCTAAACATATTTAAACTGCAAATTTATATTTTGAAAACCTTCCTTAGAAAACATACTAAAGTTTCCAGGAGAAAGCATACTTCTCATCCGTTAAAAATAAATTTCACTATTATTTTAAACAATTCACGTTTCCCTTCGAAATCACAATTTCAAACACTTAAAAAATTTCGACCCAATCCTTGAATTTAATCTCTTTTAAAAAATTTTACTTAAGAATTTTCTTTTATTTCCTTTAAACCCAATTAATTTATTTATTTTACATTCCCAGGTTGTATTCACCAAGTCATAACACAATCACAATTTAATTTCAATTTAATCTATCCCAGTGTATAAATGCAACACAACATAACAAGATCTAAATTAATTTATCACCGAATATAAATGAGATGTATTACAGAATATAAATAAATTTCTAATTGTGAGGGATCCAGTTGGATCCCTCCAACCTGTTTCCCTGCATCCACAGATATTAGCACAACAAATATCGATGCAATCTGATAATAATTATCATACTCAGCTAAACAACCGATCAACCATTTACTGGTATCCAGATGTGAGTGAGAATAACTCACCCTGGATTTTCGGCGAGCGTTCAAATTTAAATTAAATCGAATGGCGTTCGATTTAACCTAAATTTTTACTGGCTCGAAATGGTTCTAGAATTGCTCCACTACGTAGCGCGCGTCTCTACAATTCCGGCTTCGCCAGTTCCGTTGAATTTCGACCTCGCATGCATTAGTTATGAAATTTATTAGTTCCAATATAAATTTAAACAAAAATTTCCCTTTTTAAAAAAACCAAAACTTTATCAACATTGGCCACTACTATTCCTCATTCCTCTATCGCGTTCAACAGGCTATTCGAACCCAAACGTTGCCGCATCCCCTACTAGTCGCCGTCTACACGATCATCTAGAGGACGATCAGCTACCGCCACATCGAACACCAACACAGCACGCACCTACGGCCGCCGCCATGGTGAACTCGACTGCACCATGCTCGTGGAAAACGCGAATAAACTCATGCCCTTCATCGACGATTACAGGCCACCTCGACGAGTATCGTGCCACTCCACCGTACAGATGAGTAGCTTACGTCATGCTCTTCGATTTACTAGTTGAAAGTTTTCGAAATCGTCGCGTGGTTTGATTGATAATTGAGGAAGGAGAGTTAGCGTTTTCGGCCATTAAAAGATTAAGAGGCGGATGAGAATGAAGACAGGGTTTCGGCCCTAAATTTAGTATATATATAAACGTTTCGTTATATTATTTTAATATTAAAACCATAATAAAGCAACCTTTTTAAACGATCTCCAAACAACACGTGCCGACAGGCGTTTCTAAGGTTTTACCTACATTCCGAACACAATGGAATATGTTTCGGAGGCTAATTTGGTCGTATGCACGAGTTACGAAAATAAACGATCAATTCTTAATTAAAACGATTAAAGTATTTTCTATGCGTTTGAAGCTGCCAGGTTCAAACGACAACTTCGATTGCTACGAAAATTGAAATCCGATAATAACTCACTATAACGGATCCAATGGAACAAGTTTCGTCGAATTCCGAGACTGTGCCCCGGAAGGCTATTTTAACCCGTCGATAAATTCGAGCGATTTTCAAAATCGTCGAAATCACTTAAAATTTCGCTTTTACAACTTTACTAACTTTATTATAAATCATACAAAATTTATATTCACATCAAAAATCATCCTGATTCATTTCGAACCAAAATCTAGTTATTTGCATTATTATTTTATTAAATTCCATTATCAAATTAATATAAAATTCCAAATCTTAAACCTATCGACTTTTGATTCCATTCAAAAGTCCACTATTGAAATTCAAATCAAACTAGTCTTCAAATAAATCTTAGAAACCATTTCCATAACCATTTATATCCAGATTTACCAATCATTCCCATTTCAAATAGTTAAATTATTATTATCCGAATCCAATTTAATTACCATATTTGAATTGTAACTTAATTTATTAATTTAACCAAAAACTTTTTATTTCAAAATTAAAATTATAATACGTATTCAACATTTAAAATGAATTAAATGTTCAAATCCGGCGACCCAAAATTCCGGGTCGTTACATTCCTCCCCCCTTATAAAAATTTGTCCCCGAAATTTGCTAAGGTAGAAGAATGTTCCTAACCCAATAGCAAAACCTACTTAGTGAAAATCTCAATTTCACTTTGCCTAGATTCTTTAGTTTCGAATAAAAACTACTAGTTTCAATTCTATTCCAAAATTCTTTTTATTAAATTTTAATTTGAAATCAATTCGTCGTTAACGAAACATTTCAAAAAATATTTCAAAAATTTTCTAACTCCCAAAATTTCCGGAAAATTTTGGCAGAGTCTCACTTGTATGGAGGAGCTTTTGCAATATCATAATAGATATAAATATATATACATCGACCCACACGGTCGGAAAAACCAAAAACAATTCATATTTCCTATTTTATTGCGTAGGCGTACCTTTTATTAGCATTTTAACAGCATGCGGCTAATTAATATTGCATAATCGCACTCCAACTCTATCTACTGCCTCCCGTTCCTATACTTATTTAAACAAACACATCAGTTTCCAATAATATAAGAGTTTTAATCACATTCCATTCATTAACCTTAACCAAACATATCAATTTCATAGTTTAACCAAGCAAACTTCATAATTTAACAATGTTAACCATATTTTATCAGTACTTCAAAGATTTAAATCACCATTTTGCATTTCCTGACAAATCCAACTCCATTTTATATCACTTGAATGATTTACATTCAAGTTTACTACTCTCAATCCATATTCTCATCAATATGATTAACATGTGCTTCACGAATATCAATCTATTTCAATTCAATTCCAAATTGGTTCACAATCAAATTCTTATTTTCAATTTGAAGTATTTGCACTTATATACAAATCCACTTAATGAGATTTCAATCCATTTCAAATTGATTTAGAAACCAATTTCATTTGCTTCTTTAAACCAACTCAATTCCGAATACAACAAACGACCCATTTCTTATGCAAATTTTCATGTCATTCAAGCAAATAACCATCACTTAAGCTTATAATCATTAAAATTAATTCCAGTTCAAATTTATATTAGTTTTATTCCATTCGGAATTATTCACAACCCAAATACTCATATTCCCTTGCAATTTTTAAATCAAATCCTTATTATCACTTCAAATTTATCATTCAATTTAAGTTTAAATTAATATCATCCCATTCTATATTATTTACAACTCATACATTCTTGTTTCATCACAACAATTAATTAAAATTCTTTTCACTTGCCTTTAATTTTATTATCTAAATAAATTTCATTCAAGATCACTTATAAAGCTCATCCACAATTTTTTTTCCAATTTGCTTAAGTTCTTTCAATTTCACAATATTTCCATTTCTTCTATATCAATTTTATTTTTATTTCCATTTAGTTCTCATCCAAAACAATTCCAATTCATTTACAAATTTTAATTCAATTTTTTTAACTCATTCACTCCATTTAAAATTTAATTCATCTCCTCGTTTCATTCTGAATTTTATTAATAATATGAACACTTTAAATCATGTCACTTATTTGAATTTATTTACAATTCAAACCATCACTATTATAATCTAATTTCATTATTCATTCACACTATCAGCTTTTTATTGCCAAAATTAAATCCCATACTAGAACTGGATTTTTATTTTTCTTTTCAAAATTTTCTTAACAAACCACCAAAATTTCATCCATGCCAACACAAATTCCATTTAATTTAGTTTACACTAAATTCATTTTCAATCTTCTTTTTATTTAATTTAGCTTACGCTAAATTCATCCTCATACAATTCCTTTGAATTTAGTTGAGTTAAAATTTTATTCATACAATATCCTTTCAACTTAACTATATTCCTTTCAATTCAATTCTTTTTTTCCAATTCTAATTCAAGTTAATTCATATCATTTCCTTCACTATTTTAAATAAGAATTTAATTCTATTCAAAATTATTTGTAACATAACTGAATTTTGACTTTAATTCATTCCAAATTCAACTCAATTCCATTTAATCGAAGTTAAATCCAATTCAATCCAATTTTAATTCTCCATATACAAGTTCAAAACTTATTTACTAACTTAAGTTCATTCACATCTTTTATATTTTATATTTTCTTCACCTTACTTCAATTCACATTCCATTTGAGATTAAGTTTGAATTCACCATACCATTCAACTATTTCCCATTTGTGGTTATAATTCCATTTTCTATTTATATGTTCACCAACTTATTTATTTAAAAGCTTATATTGCACATTTGAATTCATTTACATCTTATGATCTCAATTCCAAATTTTATATATGTGTATTAGTGAATTCTTAAGGATACAAATTTTCTTTCAATTTAATTCTTTGCATAATTTTAAATCCACAATTTCAAATTATAAGTATAACACTTAAGAACTTATGGTACAATTCATTACACAATAACCCACAATTACAAAGTCATTTTACATTTCAATTTAACCCAAATCAATTTAATTCTATGCCCAATTTATTTAACTTATCCAAGTTAAATTCAAATTTTCTATGCACTTCAATATATTTCATTCACTTCCATTTACTCAAGTTAAATTTTAATTCCAAGATTCAAAATTTTATTTCCTTCTTATTAATATCAACTTCACTAAATAAGTTCATTAGTTAATTCATTTTAACCTTCATATCATTTAAATAGAATCTTCCAGAATTCAATTGCCCGGTTTTATTTCAAAACCATTTTGAAATAATAATCAACACATACCCATTTGGTCCATCAAATCAAACTTCCAGATTCCAAATAACTTGTTTATACCAAAACAAATTTCCTCCTTTTGAAATTTCTAAAATCACTTGTAACTCAAACAAGTCCAAAAAATATCATAACCACTCAACGTGGTAGCAATCCATCACTTTAGAAACTCGAAAATGAATTCTAATGATGTGGCCATCATCATAAGGATTATTTTCCAACGACTGAAGTGAGTTCAGTGCTTCCTTACTTTCTCAAATTCATTCCAAAACAATTTCCATTCAAAAATATTCCCAAAATAATATTCCATAATTGCCTTCAAACACCTTAGCAAACATTTCAAACTTTTCCAGTATTTTAAATTTCCAAACTTATTGTTTTCAATACATTTAAAATCTTTTCCCAAAATTTTCGGGATTTAAATTATGGTTTAATTCAAATTTAGTAATTCTTCTTTTGTAAATTTATACTTATAGAATTTAATTTGGTTATAACCATTTCAAATTTTAGATCGAGTTTTAGATTCTTATTTGATTAAGATATTAACAACCAAACATCCAAATGTATAGATAATAATTTCAGAAAAATTATCCCTTTTATATCAAAATATAATTTTGAGTAAAATTGTTTCATTTACCCATATAAAAAACAATACTATGTCGGTTTATCTTGTTTAAGAGTTTAGAAACCCCTATAAATACGGTTGTACTTCCCTCATCGACCAGAATTCATAAACACTCAACCGATAAGTCAATACAGTATAAAAACAATTTTATATTCACTGACAAGTACGCTCTCATAGCTATTATTACAGTCAACTTATTATAGAGTACTATTGACTCTGTTTAATGAGTAATTACCCCACTAAAGCCTAGGTTGTCGCCAACCTAAGCTCTGATACCAAGTGTAAGGACCCGCCCTTCTCGACCCTCAAAAATCGACACAAAATACCCCATAGTATGATATGCCGACGATTAAGTGCCGAAAAAGACAGATAGTTGAGGAAAAAGAAAGAAGGTAGAGGAAAGAAGGAACTAAACAATAACAGAATCTCATAGTCGCAACGGAATAAAATATAATACATAATATCAGATATTTACACAAAATGAAAATTATATCTGTTTATACAATGTATCATCAGAGTATCTCAAACAAACATGTACCAGTCAGACAATTCCATTTAATCACAGCAGCGGATATATATATAAGTACGGATAATACGTCTCGGACTCCAGCTCCTCTCCTGCTCCATAGCATCCAATCCTGAACATATAATACTCTGTTTGACCTGAGCATTATAATGAAATAACACCCAAGTCAGTCCGGAATACCAGATGATAATAATGCACCCAAATTGATTATAAAAGTTTCAAAAATACTTTTGAAAACAAAAGCATCTCGTAAGTAAACGCCACAAATAAACATGTCGGGTTTTTACCTTACGATAGCTAAAACACTTTTATATAGAAATCCTGTGATATTATAAAAGGGTCTATATACAAATACTTGTAAAATAGCCGAAATTGTTACATCTATTAAATTCCAGCTATTAGCCACAAGTGGGTAATACAAACAAAACTCATAAAAGGCGTGTAAGGAGAATGGATTTCCACCAATGACTAGGCACTGGGGTACCACCTGTCACAGTACCTGGTCTAGATCAGTGTAAGGAGGACCACTCCCGATCCCCTGCAACACAAGACCCAGATTACCCCTTACTGGATAATCCACTGTGACGACCCGCCTTTCTCAACCAAGAAAGACGTTTCATCATTAAGAAAGAAAGGGATAGAAATAGAAAAGAATAGAAAGAAAGAATAACAACATCAGAATCTCACAGCGGAATGGAACAAAATATAATACATCACATAACTATTACATAGTTATACATACATCAGAGTTATACAATATCATACAACAGGACTGTCATATACATATATGTCCATACATATATCCAAAATACAGCATACACTAACTACACAGCGGAACTACATATATAGGTACATACGTCTAGTCTTCTTTCCAAAATAGCTTTTCCAGAAAATCAACACTTCCAATACCTATCTCTTGGCTACTCATAAAAATTTGAGTACCCAAGAGTTTATGAAAGACAAAATATAAACTCTGGGTCAGACATGGGTCTGGTATGAGTAAACAGGTTAAAATTGCTTAACTTTGAAAATCATAGAAATAAAGGTATCACGTAAGACTTCCCACAAATAAATACGGGTAAGTTTTTACCTTACGCTAAACAAAACATTTTATAGGATCTTCAGTGATATTATAATAGTGTCTAGGGTTTTCAAGTAAATAGAAAATAGCCGAAATTGTTACATGATTAAATTCCAGCTACTAGCCACAAAAGTGGGTAACACAAATCAAAACCGTAGAGTCCCGTAGGGAAAATGGGTTTCCAACAATGGCAGGGCTACTGGGGTACCACCCGTCATAGTGCGGGGCCTAGATCACCGTACCGAGGATCACTCCCGACCCCCTACAACACAAGGCCGGAACCATTCCTTACCGAAAAGTCCCGAACAAGATAACCCCGCAGTTGTGGCCAACAACTGCTCATACAACCGAAATAGAAAAGGACATCTAGACAGGGGAATATCTTGTCCTGACAGGGCATGACCCACCTAACCTTGCTGCATCTCCCCTGTTTTAGCCATTCCCTGTTGATGAGGCTTGAGGCTGCGATTACCTTTATTGAATGTATCACTTAGAATGCTCATCGTCTGCCTGACGATGTGCTGAAAGCATTCAATCCATACAAGTTCGTTCCGGGTTCGAACGAAACCGAAGGCATTATCACGTTACACTCATTTTGGAATCACCCTCAGAGTTAACGACGATAACCCTTGCATTCTAAAACACCATCTCGATCACCAAATGATAAGTCACGACCTATCGTTTAATTTGGATCGATGTGGTTTTCGGAGAATCAAAATTGATTCTTCCGATCCCGTCTCATCGGAATCCAAATGCCATTTTAAAGGCCAAATTGTCTATTTAACTTAACAGTTCAATTTAATATTAGAATTCACATAACAGATATAACAGATAGATCATACACAGTTATCAAAGATATCCATAATATATTATAACATATCACAGAAATATCATCAACAGATATCAAAGTCAATCAAACAGAATTATCAATGTATACCAAACAGTTTAGTTTACTTAACTTAATTTATTGCTTAAGACTAAACTACTTCATTTTGTTTAATTAATTACCGATTAATTAAATTATTAATGGTCAATAATTACTTAGTTATCATTAATTATTAATTTATTAATCATCTAATCTTTAATTAATTAACTTTTATTCATCAATTATTACTTAATTACTTAGTTAATTAGTTGATTCTTAATTATTAATTCATAACTTACTTATTAAAGATTAATTAATTATTCAATTATCATAAATTATTTAAACTAATAATCTATTATCAATTGTATTACCTATATAATCTTCAATGGATCGCTTAAGTTAATTATTTGAATTAACCTTTAAGTAATTAGCTAACATTCTTAAGACTTAAATTGATTTGACACATGATAAATTTTTAATTACAAAATCAATTTAAAGTTATCAATTTAATTTTAGATATAAACTAATTTACATTCTATTTACTTTATATTAATCAACTATCTTTACGTCACTTACCTTATTAAACTTTTAAAACAAATATTATCCTAACTAACTAATTGTTTAGTTACTTAGTTATAGAAATACTAAAACAAAATTATGCACGTTCAATTGGTAATGGACCCGAGACAGCTCCTCTTTCAACTCGAGTCGGTCTCGAGTTTCCCCGTGCTTCCCATGCGTCTCTCTCCCCATCTTCTTCTTTCTTTTCCTGTTTTCTATTCTTCTTCTCACTTTTTTTTAAGTTGAAGTTATAAATAATAGCAGAAACCACTCTCACACATGCGACCCCGAAGTCAAGTTCAAAGCAACCACCCAAATGTCACGAGCACGCGCACGCGACCGCCCAGGGTAACTCGCCAGACACCTCTTCACCACCGTGCACATGCACGGTGGTTCGCTTCGCCTCCGGCGACTCGCATCAGCCCCCACAAACCCTAAATCGTCCCTAGCATCGAAATCTAAACCCAGATTTTCAAATACAAGATGAAATTGAAAATTTGCCTGAAGCTCTAACTGTCGTACGTACATACTGGAATAAAAACGTCTCGGCCCATCAACGGCGACCACCAAAGACTATGGTACTTCACCCAAACTTTGACCACACTCACCCCTCTCCCCTCCTGGAGCCGCGTTCAACTCGGTTGCCTAATGGAGCCGAAAACAATTTCTTTTACAGAGCATTGAAAATATAAGAACTAAACCTTACCTTTGATTCAAACACAATATTCCTTCATTGAATAAATTTTTCAGCATTTTTCTTGTGTTAAATGGATTACAAGCTTGCTTCATATCCAATTAAAATTAACCCAAACATCCAAAATTCGACAAAAATCCATTTAGCTTCCTTTTGAAACTGCTCTCAATTTCTTTGCTTAAAAATCAAAAATTTTATGTTAAAAATCCTAACTTTGATTATGAAATCAAAATATGTTATTGAATTCACAAATTTAAACATTCATATTTTGACCCTTTTTAATTATCTTACCCGTAACTTGAAATAACAGTATTTATGACATACTGTTAAACTCTAAAGCAAGTTTGCAGGCCTATGTTTAAGATAAACAACTTGAATCAGCACAACACCAAAGTTCAAAGAATTATATGAATAAGTATTTATAAATTTCTTTGCTTTGCTTGTTCAGATTCTCAAATATCTTTGAAGAACAACTTCATACATTAAAGAGCAACAGGAAGTACTCAAGACAACATGCTTAAAGCAGATATCAAAGCACATATCTTTGTAAGTTAAATATACAATTTTAAATTAAAAATAATAAGTTTACTCACCAGGTACACTTTGAACAGAGAGTGATGTGTTGGTGAAATTGCAGAAGAAACTTCCTGAAGCCTTTCTTAAGTTTTTCTGTCTTGAATTTTATTTATGTTTGCAAAGCAAAACAATGTTTCTCAGGTTTTCTTTTAGGTTCGGTTAAGTTTTATAAACGAACATAATATATAGGTGGATATATATATATATACAGAAGCTACTTAACAGGTTGTATCTAGACAGTTGGTATTTGTATTGCTATTCTTTCTTTTTATTAGCTAAGTGTTCTACACAGTAGAAGGAAATTATTACAAGAATTTCGACTGCAGTACTTGTTTAACAAGAAGTTGTGCTAATTAATTTTTATGCTCTTATTTATGATAACATGTAATCAACGTTTACTGATACTTACTTATGTGTTGTACAAAGATATTTATTTTATTTTATTTCGGCCAACATATTTTTTTATAAGACACAAATTTTGTTTTATTATATTGAATTGAAAACTTTGTTTTCTTATGCATATAAACTTCAGCGGCATATAAGTTTTATTTTAATTTTAATTTTAATTTTATTTTTGGACAAAGATCTTTTTGAGCATCTTGTGGTACATATGTATATGTGTACATAGGCTGTGCATAAAGATATCTTATATTAAATTTGTATACTTTGACTTCTTTACGCCCTTATTTGCACAGCAACTTGATATGATCTTTATTAAAATTTATGTTGTTCATGTATGATTTCCATGTTTATGCTTTCTAAATTTATCCTATTTGTAGTTTAATTATCAAACATTGATTTATATCATATACTTGCATTTTTATACTTCAAGTTATAATTTATGTTTGTAGATTTATCTCTTTAGTTACATTCTATAATTTATGATTATGTTTTATACTAGTTTTGTATGTTTATGTTTATAATTATTTATATTGTTTTATACTTATGCGTTAGATTTTCATGTTTATGTTTAATATTACTATGTTTGTTTATTTTTAAACTTTATCATTTTAGAAACTACAATTGTATTCATATGTATATTATCAAATTATAAAATATAGAGTCTTTGATTTGATTTTATTGAATAAGACAGATTTTGTTTTAAATGGTTTTGAAGCATTCTATGTAAAATTTTCATATCAAAACTTTCTTTATAATCACATACATAACCGATAAACAATTTAGATCTCATCAGTTTATAAAATTGAAAACTTGTATTTAATTTAAATTAAACATTTATTAAAATATGCTGTCAAAAATTCCGGGTTGTTACATTCCTCCCCCCTTAAAAGAATTTCGTCCCCGAAATTTAAAACAACAGTTAATTCAAAAGCTTTTTATATTAATAATCCAAACATACTATCATTCATACAATAGCAAACAAACAAACAGTTTATTCTAACAAACATCACTAGTTATCCGAACATAAATCCGAATAAGCATTCTTAAAACTATCGAGAGTTTCCCAGGTACAATCTCTAGGATCCTCACTCCATTGCACCTTGACGAGTTTCACCACTTTGTTCCTGAGTTGCTTCCCGTCTCGATCCACAATCCGAACTGGATTTCTGACCATAGTTAAATTGGGTTCTACTTCCAAATCTTCTTGAATTACCGGTTCTACAACCAGTGATGGATCATGAACAAATTTCCTAGAATTCCAGGCATTCGCTCTGGCAATTCAATCCTGTAGGCTACAGCTCCAATTCTTTCCCACACTCGAAATGGTCCAATGTATCTCGGAGCAAGTTTTCCCGTCTTTCCGAATCTTATAGAACCTTTAATTGGGGAAACTTTAACAAAAACCAAGTCTCCAATCTCAAATTCCAATGGCCTTCATCTTCTAACATCATATTTCTTCTGACGATCTGGAGCAACTTTCATCCTTTTCTTGATAAGCTCAACCTTCGTAGAAGCTTCTCGAATAAGATCGGGTCCGAGCACAAGACGATCCTTCGATTCAATCCAACATGATGGGGATCTACACGGTCTTCCGTATAAAGCTTCATAAGGAGCCATCTTAATACTCTATTGATAACTGTTAGTATAAGAGAATTCTACTAGATGAAGATGGTCCTCCCAAGATCCTCCAAAATCTAAAACACAAGCCCGCAGCATATCCTCAAGAATACGATTAACTGTCCGTCCATTTGAGGATGATAGGCCGTACTCAATCTCAAATCCGTTCCCATTGCTGATTGCAGAGCTTCCCAAAATTTGCTGGTGAAAATAGGATCATGGTCACTTACTATGATGACTGGGACACCATGCAATCTAACTATCTCCTTCAAGAAAATTTCCGCCAGAGAAACTATAGTACGGGTTGCCTTTACCGGTATAAAATGGGCACTCTTAGTTAAACGATCCACAATAACCCAAATACCATCATTCCTTTCCTGGTTCTAGGCAAACCATCAATAAAATCCATCGAGATCATCTCCCATTTCCAATTCGGAATTTCCAAAGGCTGCAATAACCCGGCAGATTTCTGTTGATCACCTTTAACCTGTTGGCAGACGACACAACTGTTAACAAATCTAGCAATATCCTTTTTCATGCCCGGCCACTAGAATACTCTCCTCATGTCTTTATACATCTTTGAGATTCCCGGATGAATTCAATTTGGAACGATGACTCTCTGATAAGACTTCCTGCTTCAAATCCTTGAAATTCGAAACACAAATCCTTCCGTTGATCCTTAACGTTCCTTGGCCATCAATTTCAAAACTGGGACACTGACATTTCCTGACTCTTTTAATGATCCTCCTCAACTTCTTATCAGATTCCTGCTTGCTTGAGATCCTTTCAATAAGAGATGGAACCACTTCCAGAAGAGATAGAACTGCATTCCTACTGAGAGAATCGGCTACGACATTCGCTTTTCCCGGAGTGTACAGAATATCCAAATCATAGGATGCAAGAAATTCAACCCACCGCTGCTGTCTCAGATTAAGATCTTTTTGAGAGAATAGATATTTCAACGGTTTGTGATCCGTGAACAATTCGAATTTCTCTGCCAAAAGAAAATGTCTCCAAATTTTCAAAGCAAAAACAATGGCTGGCAGTTCTAGATCGTGCGTAGTGTAGTTTTTCTCATAAGGCTTCAATTACCGACTAGCATACGCAATAACCCTTCCGTTCTGCATCAGAACTGCTCCCGAACCCACTATACAAGCATCAGTGTAATCCTCGAATTTGCTCTTCCCATCCGGAATAGCAAGTACTGGTGCACTAGTTAACCTTATTTTTAATTCTTGAAAAGCTTCTTCACATTGGGGTGTCCATTTGAATTTTGCTCCTTCTCTAGTCATCTTAGTCATATGTGAAGAAAACTTGGAATAATCCTTGATAAATTTCCTGTAGTAGCCAGCCAATCCTAGAAAACTGCGAACCTCCGTCGGTGTCTTTGGCTGTTTCCATTCCAGAATAGTATCAACTTTTGCTGGGTCTACAGAAATGCCTTCACCAGAAACAATGTGCCCTAAAAATTTAACTTTCGATTTCCAGAAATGGCACTTCGAAAACTTCGCCTGCAAATACATGCTTCCTCAGCGTCACCAATACAATCCTCAAATGCTCCCTGTGCTCTTCTTCGGATTTGGAATAGACCAAGATATCATCAATGAATACCAGCACAAACTTATTCAACACATCCCTAAAGACTCGGTTCATGAGGTCAACGAAGTAGGCAGGAGCGTTGGTTAATCCGAACGGCATAACCAACCACTCATAGAAACAATTTGGTCCTCTAAATGCAGTCAAGGGAATACTGTCTTCAGCTACCCTTAACTGGTGGAAACCTAAAGCTAGATCTAATTGAGAAAAGATATAAGCACCATGCAATTGGCCAAAAAGATCATTGATGCGAGGAAGAGGATATTTATTATGGATAGTCACTTTGTTCTATTCTCTATAATCCACACAGAACCTCAGTGATCCATCCGATTTGGTCACAAATACTGCCGCCGAACCCCAACAAAAAAAATTGGGTCTAATCAACCCTTTCTCTAAAAGATCTTGAGTCTGCTTAATCAACTCTTCTCTTTCCCTAGGAGCCATTTTCCTACTAGGCTGAATCACTGGCACAACTCCCGAAATCAAATCAATACGGAACTCTATTTCTCGATGTGGTGGCAAACACTTAACTTCTTCAAAAACAACAGCAAAATCTTGAACCACATCAATATCTTCAATCTTCTCTTAAGAAGTCTCAATTCCATGCAAAAGACTGCTCAAGTGAATTTCAGAATTATCACACGACACTCTGGCAATTCTACCCAGATCAGTTTCAAACAAAACTGTTCTTTCATCACAATTCAAAACGGCTTTATACTTGTCCAGCTAATCCATTCCCAAAATAAGATCAAGTCCCTTAAAATTCAACACATACAGGTCACAAGAAAAACTGTGAGATAGATAAGAGATCTTCAAGTCCTTACAGGTAATGTCTAATTTTGTCACCCCTCCTACAGGATTAGATACCAAGATAGGACTATCTACAGGACTAGGGGTAAGAGAGAACTTTTCAGGAGAGTCCAAAGAAATAAAACTCAAGGAAGAACCCGAATCAAACAATACTCTAATATATTTCCCATCTAAAAGTAAAGTACCTTCTAATACTCCTTTGCCTATCGAAGAAGAAGATGGTCCGGCTTCAAAAGCAAAAACTTTATTCTGAGGCGCCCTCTGCAGAAGTGGACAATTCTTGATCATGTGTCCTGGCTGATGACAATTAAAGCACAATGATTTCTTAACTATAATTGTTCCTGGGCCACTCTGATGCGGTTGCTGCGGCTGCTGTTGGAATCCTTTTCTAGGACATTTATTTGCCAAATGTCCCTCCTGTTGACAAATGTAGCACTTTCGAGGTCCGTTTTTGTTCCCAGGTTTCTTCTTATTCGGCTTTCTCCATTTAAGATCGAACTTTCGCTTATTCGAATTAGTGAAATTCCCACGTGAAGTTGCAACTGGAGCCCTCGGTTTCTTACACATCAAACTTTCATATCTCAATGCCATATCAATCAAATCAACAAAAGATCCCTTCAGAAGCACTGTCAATTTTCCTTGGAATTCAGGCCTCGATCCTTGCACAAATTTCTTATTCTTTTTAAGAGGAGTATCGATGAGTCCTGGTCCATAACAAGAGAGTTCGTTGAATCTGGTTTCATACTACGAAATAGACATGCCACCCTGCTTCAAATACAGAAAATCCTGATACAATTGGGTTCTTCCTGCCGTTGGCATAAACTTCTCTTCCAACAATTCCTTAAATCTACTCCCATGAAATGTCATCCTCAGAAATATTTGCAATTGTTGAATCCCACCATGCTACTGCACCACCCTGCAATTGCCACGATGCCATATGTCTTTTACGCTCATCAGACAATTTCATGCTCTTGAAAATGCGCTCACAAGAGCGTAGCCAGGCTTGAACTTCAATTATTGACTCTGAACCTTTGAATGGTTGGACTTTGAGATTTTTGAAATCCTTGCATAAAGCTGCAAAACTAACTTGAGGCGGTACTGGATTGACAGCCTCGCTAACATTTTGACTCTGTCCATTATCTTTTGAAGTATTGGCCCTAACTCTGCCTCTTCTTCCTGAACTCATGTTGGCCACCTGAACAGGTAACTTAACAAATTTTAGATAGACATATATATATATAATTATATGAAAATACAAATACGCACTCTCAAGATAAATATAACACAAGAGCCTAGGTACTCGCTCGACCTTTCGCTCTAATACCAACCGTGACGACCCGCCTTTCTCAACCCAGAAAGACGTTTCATCATTAAGAAAGAAAGGGATAGAAATAGAAAAGAATAGAAAGAAAGAATAACAACATCAGAATCTCACAACGGAATGGAACAAAATATAATACATCACATAACTATTACATAGTTATACATACATCAGAGTTATACAATATCATACAACAGGACTGTCATATACATATATGTCCATACATATATCCAAAATATAGCATACACTAGTGGAACTACATATATAGGTACATACGTCTAGTCTTCTTTTCAAAATAGCTTTTCCGGAAAATCAACACTTCCTATACCTATCTCTTGGCTACTCATAATAATTTGAGTACCCAAGAGTTTATGAAAAACAAAATATAAACTCCGGGTCAGAAATGGGTCTGGTATGAGTAAACAGGTTAAAACTGCTTAACTTTGAAAATCATTTGAAATAAAGGTATCATGTAAGACTTCCCACAAATAAATACGGGTAAGTTTTTACCTTACGCTAACCAAAACATTTTATAGGAACTTCAGTGATATTATAATAGTGTCTAGGGTTTTCAAGTAAATAGAAAATAACCGAAATTGTTACATGATTAAATTCCAGCTACTAGCCACGAAAGTGGGTAATACAAATCAAAACCGTAGAGTCTCGTAGGGAAAATGAGTTTCCAACAATGGCAGGGCTACTGGGTACCGCCCGTCACATTACGGGGCCTAGACCACCGTACCGAGGATCACTCCTGACCCCCTACAACACAAGGCCGGAACCATTCCTTACTGAACAGTCCCGAACAAGATAATCCCGCAGTTGTGGCCAACAACTGCTCACACAGCCGAAATAAAAAGGGACATCTAGACAGGGGAATATCTTGTCCTGATTGGGCATGACCCACCTAACCTTGCCGCATCTCCACTGTTTTAGCCATTCTCGGTTGATGAGGCCTGAGGCTGCGATTACCTTTATTGAACGTATCTCTTAGAATGTTCATCGTCCGCCTGACAATGTGCTGAAAGCATTCAATCCATACAAGTTCGTTCCGGGTTCGAACGAAACCGAAGGCATTATCTCGTTACACTCATTTTGGAATCACCCTCAGAGTTAACGACGATAACCCTTGCATTCTGAAAAACCATCTCGATCACCAAATGATAAGTCACGGCCTATCGTTTAATTTGGATCGATGTGGTTTTCGGAGAATCAAAATTGATTCTTCCGATCCCGGTCTCATCGGAATCCAAACGCCATTTTAAAGGCCAAGTTGTCTATTTAACTTAACAGTTCAATTTAATATTAGAATTCACATAACCGATATAACAAATAGATCATACACAGTTATCATAGATATCCATAATATAATATAACATATCACAGAAATATCATCAATAGATATCAAAGTCAATCAAACAGAATTATCAATGCATACCAAACAGTTTGGTTTACTTAACTTAATTTATTGCTTAAGAATAAACTACTTCATTTTGTTTAATTAATTACTGATTAATTAACTTATTAGTGGTCAATAATTACTTAGTTATCATTAATTATTAATTTATTAATCATCTAATCTTTAATTAATTATTTAATTAATTAACTTTTATTCATCAATTGTTACTTAATTACTTAGTTAATTAGTTCTTAATTATTAATTATTAATTCATAACTTACTTATTAAAGATTAATTAATAATTCAATTATCGCAAATTATTTAAACTAATCATCTGTTATCAATTTTATTAACTATATAATCTTCAATTGATCACTTAAGTTAATTATTAGTTATGAATTAACCTTTAAGTAATTAGCTAACATTCTTAAGACTTAAATTGATTTAACACATGATAAATTTTTAATTAAAAAATCAATTTAAAGTTATCAATTTAATTTCAAATATAAACTAATTTACATTCTATTTACTTTATATTAATCAACTATCTTTACATCACTTACCTTATTAAACTTTTAAAACAAATATTAGCCTTACTATTGTTTAGTTACTTAGTTATAAAAATACTAAGACAAAATTATGCACGTTCAATTGGTAATGGACCCGAGACAGCTCCTCTTTCTACTCGAGTCGGTCTCGAGTTTCCCCCGTGCTTCCCCTGCGTCTCTCTCCCCATCTTCTTCTTTCTTTTCCTGTTTTCTATTCTTCTTCTCACTTTTTTTTTAAGTTGAAGTAATAAATAACAGCAGAAACCACTCTCACGCATGCGACTCCGAAGTCAAGTTCGAAGCAACCACCCAAATGTCACGAGCACGCGCACGCGACCGCCCAGGGTAACTCGCCAGACACCTCTTCACCACCGTGCACGTGCATGGTGGTTCGCTTCGCCTCCGGCGACTCGCGTCAGGCCCCACAAACCCCAAATCGTCCCTAACATCGAAATCAAAACCCAGATTTTCAAATACAAGATGAAATTGAAAATTTTCCTGAAGCTCTAACTGCCGTACGTACATACTGGAATAAAAATGTCTCGGCCCATCAACGGCGATCACTAGAGACTATGCTACTACACCCAAACTTCGACCACACTCACTCCTCGCCCCTCCTAGAGTTGCGTTCAACTCGGTTGCCTAATGGACCCGAAAACAATTTTTTTTACAAAGCATTGAAAATATAAGAATAAACCTTACCTTTGATTCAAACTCAATATTCCTTCATTGAATAAATTTTTCAGCATTTTCTTGTGTTAAATGGATTACAAGCTGGCTTCATATTCAATTACAACAATTAAAATTAACCCAAACATCCAAAATTCGACAAAAATCCATTTAGCTTCCTTTTAAAACTGCTCTCAATTTCTTTGCTTAAAAATCAAAATTTTTATGTTAAAAATCCTAACTTTGATTATGAAATCAAAATATGTTATTGAATTCACAAATTTAAACATTCATATTTTGACCCTTTTTAATTATCTTACCCGTAACTTGAAATAACAGTATTTATGACATACTGTTAAACTCTAAATCAAGTTTGCAGGCCTATGTTTAAGATAAAAAACTTGAATCAGCACAACACCAAAGTTCAAACAATTATATGAATAAGTATTTATAAATTTCTTTGCTTTGCTTGTTCAGATACTCAAATATCTCTAAAGAACAACTTCATATATTACAGAGCAACAGAAAGTACTCAAGACAACATGTTTAAAGCAGACATCAAAGCACATATCTTTGTAAGTTAAATATACAATTTTAAATTAAAAATAATAAGTTTACTCACCAGGTAAACTTTGAACAGAGAGTGATGTGTTGGTGAAATTGCAGAAGAAACTTCCTGAAGCCTTTCTTAAGTTTTTCTGTCTTGAATTTTATTTATGTTTGCAAAGAAAAACAATGTTTCTCAGGTTTTCTTTTAGGTTCAGTTAAGTTTTATAAACGAACATAATATATAGGTGGATATATATATATAGAAGCTACTTAATAGGTTATATCTAGACAGTTGGTATTTGTATTGCTATTCTTTCTTTTTATTGGCTAAGTGTTCTACACAGCAGAAGGAAATTATTACAAGAATTTCGGCTGTAGTACTTGTTTAACAAGAAGTTGTGCTAATTAATGTTTATGCTCTTATTTATGATAACATGTAATTAACGTTTACTGATACTTACTTATGTGTTGTACAAAGATATTTATTTTATTTTATTTCGGCCAACATATTTTTTAATAAGACACAGATTCTGTTTTATTATACTGAAGTGAAAACTTTGTTTTCTTATGCATATAAACTTCAGCGACATATAAGTTTTATTTTAATTTTAATTTTAATTTTATTTCTGGACAAAGATCTTTTTGAACATCTTGTGCTACATATGTATATGTGTACATAGGCTTTGCATAAAGATATCTTATATTAAATTTGTATACTTTGACTTCTTTACACCCTTGTTTGCACAGCAACTTGATATGATCTTTATTAAAATTTATGTTGTTCATGTATGATTTCCATGTTTATGCTTTCTAAGTTCATCCTATTTGTAGTTTAATTATCAAACATTGATTTATATCATATACTTGCATTTTAATACTTCAAGTTATAATTTATATTTGTAGATTTATCTCTTTAGTTACATTCTATAATTTATGATTATGTTTTATACTAGTTTTGTATGTTTATGTTCATAATTATTTATATTGTTTTACACTTATGCGTTAGATTTTCATGTTTATGTTTAATATTACTATGTTTGTTTATTTTTAAATTATCATTTTAAAAACAACAATTGTATTCATATGTGTATTATCAAATAATGAAAACATAGAGTCTTTGATTTGATTTTATTGAATAAGACAGATTTTGTTTTAAATGGTTTTGAAGCATTCTATGTTAAATTTTCAAATCAAAACTTTCTTTACAGTCACATATATAATCGATAAATAATTTAGATCTCATCAGTTTATAAATTGAAAAGCTTGTATTTAATTTAAATTAAATTGAACATTTATTAAAATATGCTGTCAAAAATTCCGGGTTGTTACATCTTGAGTAAGATCACCCCACGGTTGGGATCAGCAACCGCACCACTAAGCCGAAATAAAAGGGACATCTAAACAGGAATGACCTTACCCAGAAATGTATGCTGCCCACCAAGCCTTGCTGCATAACCCCTGATTTTCAGTCATTCCCGGTTGATGAGGCTTGAGGCTAAGCGTTACCTTTTAGATCGTTCCACTTAGTATGCCCATCGCCCACCTAACGATGTTCCGAAAGCATTCATCCATACAAGTCGGTCCCGGGTTCGAACGGAACCGAAGGCACTACGCCTACTACATCCATTTTGGAAATATCCTTAGGATTAGTAGCGACTAGCCCTTGCACTTCGCTGCTCCATCTTCGACTCCGAACTCGTTTTTCCCACGAAAACGTACAAACCGGATCGAAGTGTTTTTTGAGAAATAAATCCCTATCCCGATCTCTTCGAAACGATCAACGCATTTTTCCAATATTGATAGACAGTGATTTAACTATCAATTAATATTCACAAACATCCATCACACAATAAATAATTCCCACATTGTTTATTTTCCTCAAAATATCTCAACAAGATATATTTCCATTTCAAAATCCCTTTGAAACACTTTTCAAATTCAATTCTTCTCATGGAATAGATTCCCAAAGCTTTACTTCCTCTAAAACATCCAAGTACCAATATTTAGGGTTTAAAATAATTTAAATACTTTATTCTTGGAAAATACATTAAAACATTTATATTAACACAACTTACATACTTAAATTAAAATATATATACTTTAATAAATATTTCGAAAATAACCGCTTTATAAAATATAAACTATTTTCTTCAAAATAAAGGTTAAGTCATACTAAATTTAAAATAAAGTTATGAAACTCTATACAAGTTTCAAATAAACATTTAATTGATTATTTTTAAAATAGAACCATTCATAAAGTATAAATGTTAATAATATTCTTTTTAAAATATAATGCTAATTACGTTTATAAAATAATTACTTCCATAATTACCTTGATAAATGTTCACCTTTAAAAAATTTACCACTTAAATGATTTTCTTGGAACCATTCTTAATATAACTTCAAACTCTAACGTTTCAAAAATCAGCTTAAAAGCGTACTTGGCTTTCAGGGAAATACACTTCCGTTTTGGAATAATCCAAAGAATTCTTTTTATCAATCTAACATGATCTACCCCAATTCAATTTTTTGTTCATCCCGTCAAATCCTTTCCATACTGTAAAAATAGCTCCTTTTATTTTTAAACACATTGCTAGTTCTTGGAAATCACTTTCAAAATATACGTTTAAAATATCTAAAATATAGTTTCTAGAAATTATTTAATTGAAAATAATACTTAAGGAAATATATAGAGGTTTCCTAAGTATTTTAAGTCAAATTTAACTTTTAAACTAAAGTTATTAAGTCAAATATTTATATTATAATTTGCTTTTGAAAACTTAATACTACTTTACCTTTTAAAAATAATTAAATATCATAATTACTTAATCAAGTATTTATTTTCACTTGAAAACACTTTAAAATAATATTTCTTTCTAAAATATTCTAAACATATTTAAACTGCAAAATTATATTCTGAAAACCTTCCTTAAAAAACATACTAAAGTTTCCAGGAGAAAGCACACTTCCCATCCTTTAAAAATAAATTTCGCTATTATTTTAAACAATTCACATTTCCCTTTGAAATCACAATTTAAACACTTCAAAATTTTCAACCCACTCCTTGAATTTAATCTCTTTTAAAGTTTGTTACTTAAGAATTTTCTTTTATTTCATTTAAACCCAATTCATTTATTACTTCAAGTGGTGTATTCTTACAAACATAGTTTAATTAGCTTTTAAAAATCTTAATTTAGTTTAAACATATTGTTTTAGTCAAAAACTTACAGATTAACAATGTTTGTTTGAACAAAAATATGAATCCGGTAACAAATAACAGAGAAATATATGTACAGAGCAACCTATAAATATACACAGAACCATATTCAAACTGAACATACACAAACCAGATTAACAATGAATCTTGATCTATTTTTAAATAACTTAAAGCTTTAAAATTCATGTTTACTCACCTGAAATCTTTGAACAGAGAATACTTTGATGATATGAAAACTTGTAGTAGGAACTGCCCTTAAAATCTTTTGAGTGCTTTCTGTTTTTGTTTTGAATTCAATTTGATTTTACTTCCTTTTTCTTCCCTAGTTTTCCCTGGTTCACTAAAAATTTTACTGAACGAACTAAATAGCTTAGATGCATACATATATAAAAGCAACATGATGTAATAAGCGATGGTGGTAATTGGTCGTGCTGTTTTCTCTTTTTTTTGTTTTAACTTGACAGATTTCTATAAATATTTTGAATAGACAAAATATTAGGCTGAGATGATAGCAATTAAATACCTTGGTTTCTAAAGATGTTTACACACTAATTATTATGTTTGCCGTATATAGATATTTGTATGTAACTATTCACTTGGAGGTAAACATTTGGCTTTTATGTGAAGATAATTTGTTTGAAAACATTTGTTTTAGCTTGAATAATTCATATACATGTTTTGTCTGGTTTAACTTTATACAATTGTGCTTACAAATGTTCAGTTTATGTTGTATGCATATCTTAACTACTTATTTCTTTGTTAACGCTTAAATTTGAACGCTAACACCCCGGTGTGTGAAGTGTGAATGTGAAAGCACCACCCGACAGTTTGGGAACAGAGTATCAGCTAAAATTACAGAAAATACAGTAAGAGACAGCGATTTTATAGTGGTTCGGCTTAAGGAGTAGCCTACGTCCACTTTAAGTATCTTTATTACTGATCTTGCTACAAAACGATACAATGCTCTTCAAGTAAAAATCTCTTTAGTTACAAAACACTTTGAACAAGTAGCTTAAGCTTCGATGTAGATGAAAGTCTTCGAATCCATGTCGGACGTGAGTAGCTTGTAGTGTTCTTCGAAACTTCAAGTATAGAGTCGGTTTAGAAATTGGCAGAGTATCGGCGCTTGAAGAGATTGTCCAAAAAGTCCCCTCAAAATTGGAGATGGTCATGTATTTATAGAGAATTCTGGGCAGAAATTATTGCCAAGTCTTAAGTCGTGGCCGACTTAAGATAAGTCGTGGCCGACTTATCGAGCCAAGTCCATAGTTTAATAGAGATCAGCTTGTCTTCCTGAATTCATGCCACAAGTCCTAGGTCGTGTACGAGTTATCCGGATGCGGCTTCTTATTTGTCAGCTTAAGTCATGTACAACTCATCATAAGTCGTATGTCGTGACCGTCCTAACCTAAGTCTTGGCTTGCGGCTCAACTGGAGTAAGTTCGTTCACTTGGTCGTATCACAAGTCCTGAGTCGTCAACGAGTTATCGAATCACGTCGTGGTACTGAACTTGCCTCTGTAGTCTTAGGTCGTAAACGACCTAGAAGAAGTCATAAGTCGATTGCGACTTAAGTGTAGTTGTCTTAACCTTTTCGTGCCTTGAGTCGTTACTCCCTTAGGTCGTTAGGTCGTAACATCTTTAAGTCGCATACCTTTTAAGTCGTAGACTTCCTTAAGTCGTAGAATGTCTTAAGTCGTAGACTGTTTGGACCGTTATAATTCTTGAGTCGTGTAGTCCTTAACTCATTAAGTCGTGGAGTGCTTTGAGCTGCTAGATCGTGGTGACCTTAAGTCGTAAGTCGTTCATGTCTTAACTTGTTAAGTCGTCACATACCTTAAGTCGTGAGGTTTCCTTGACTCGTTAAGTCGCGCACTCTGCTTGAGTCGCATACCTTGCTTGAGTCGTATAGTTCTTAAGTCGTAGAAAATTGAGGGTTAACATTTTCCCCTCGAAGTACACGCCTAAGTCGTAGGTCGTGTGCTTCGACTTATCTTAACTCGTGTGCCGATTCAAGTTCCACTGTCCCGAGATATAAAAGGCTTAAGTCGTTCATCTTACTTCCTTCTTCTCATTACTTAATCCTTAAGCTGCTTCTGCCATTAATGCTTCTCCAAGCTTTCAAAGGCGATCTCGACTCGATTTATCTCCGATCATCTCTAGCATCACACTGCGTAAGCGACTTTGCTCCTCCTACAATCGCCGATTATCATCAACTTATGCGCCCCATTTTTCGTCTCCGATTCGCCCCCTTGAGCCCTGCGAGTTTTGTTATACTGGACATCGATGGACTTAAGGCGGTTTCATCTGACTCGTGACGATTCGTTAATTTTGGCGATCTAGCGGTGTGATAGAACTAAGGTTGATGATTGTGGGGTTATTGGGTTAACGGGTTAGGAGTTAGATGGTATGTTGGCCAAATAGAGTGGAATGTTGCCCCGGGTGCGACTTAGCAATCTTTACGACTTAAGCCTTGAGTCGTGGCCGAGTTAGGACTTGAGATTTTCCCATTGCTTTGAATTAGAGTTTCTTCTATCTTCCACGACTTAACATAACATGTAGGAAAAATCTCTTAAGTCGTCGGCGAGTTAGCACTTAAGTCGTTGCCGAGTTAGCACTTGAGTTGTTTACGACTTAGATCTTGAGTCGTCTACGACTTAGCACTAGAGTCGTCTACGACTTAGCACTTGCACTTTTAAACTCTGCTTGAACCTTGAACTACTGCTTGAACCTTGAACTGCTGCTTGAACTTTGAACTGTTACTTGAACTTTGAACTGTTAAACTTTGCTGCATTCTTTCACAGATCACTTTTGACTTGCAAGCTAACAATCTGTTCAATGCATCATTTACAGAAAATTGGGACGAATATACTACCATTGACTGCTCACATCAAATGGAAGATTAGTTAACAACAGATAATCAACTTAAATAGATTGTGTGAACGAAGTGCTTTTAAATCATCAAATTCTAGTATAGTATTAAAGCAACATTCAAATAGTCAATTGAAACTGCCCAGTTTGCACTAATACTATACCTGAACTTTAAATAAACAAGTTCTGAAATTTGGTAATCGAACAATTGTCGGCTAGTTTAATTCCAGTTATATTTACTTGTTATTTTTATTAGTTCTGCACAACACTTCACACTTTTAGGAAACGTGCACCTTCACATTTGAATATCTAGTTGCTTGTGTAGAATGACTTCTCAACAAGAAGAGATAACATCCCAGACTGGAGAAGCCACTCTTATTCCGGCTTCCCTAGTTAATCCTCCAGAGAGAGCCTCTACAACTTTATCATACAAAGTTTTTCGTCAGTTATGCACTCAGTTTGGCATTGCTGAAGCAGATGCCATTCTTCCTGAGAAAACTAACACTGCTGATGTGGCGCCTCCTTGCTTTGTAGCGGTTAATCGACAAATGTGCTCGTGCGGTGCTATTCCCCCCTTTAATGACTTTCTTCAGCAGTTCCTACTTCGATTGTCCATCTCTCTGTTCCAATTGCTCCCCAATGGCTACGCCATTCTGATGGGGTTGTGTGTTTTATTTAGGAGAGTTTTGGATCGATTGCCAAGCTCCGAGGAAATCTGCTACTTATGTTCATTCACAAAAACTAAAGATCATCCCTCCATTATAGTTATAAGAAGTGCTAGGAATCGCAAACTCATCACTGATCTTTCTGAAAGCGTTCATGGCTTCTTAAATCAGTTCTTCTTTGTTCGCTGCCCCCTAGGGTTTTACGCTATCTGGAGAGTAGGAAGTAAGATTACCTGTTTTTATTTTTCCATTCTTGAGCTTTTCGAGATATGAGTTACTAAGTGCTAATTTCACTCTTTCCTTTTTCAGCGCTTCCTCCCCCCTCTAGAGATCCAGGCCACAAGCAAATTTTTGAAAGACTGAATGCCGTGACCGCAGAAGAGAGAAGTATAATGTTTTTATTGAGGGACGAATTTTTACATCAGTTTGGACTTCTGCATTCTTCTCGCTCTACACACCCCCATGAGGTTCCATACTTCCCATCTAAAGCATTAGGTGCCCACAGTTTCTACTAACGAACCCATACCAAAAGAACCTGCCTCCGAGGCTTCTCTGGTGAAGTGCTCTACTACTGCCGACGTTGCGGGGTCATCTGGCAAATTCGCACTTGCCCTAGTCATTGAGGAAGAAGAGCCTCAGGGATCTCCCCAACATTCACAG
Source organism: Allium cepa (assembly GCA_030765085.1). NCBI lineage: Eukaryota > Viridiplantae > Streptophyta > Magnoliopsida > Asparagales > Amaryllidaceae > Allium > Allium cepa. The sequence goes on from CM060929.1 coordinate 36,870,640, forward strand.
AAGTCTAGTGAAGTAGCCGGGAAAACAAGCCCTGTCAAGCAGAGCAGGGACGACACTTTTGAGGGGTTGAGCGACCTGTTTGTCACCTCACAGGAGCTCTTTAAAGACGACCCTGTCACCACTAGGGTTTCTTCTTCAGTAGTTGAAGCGACTTCTACTTTGCAACAAACTCCGTCGACCCAAGAGTTGACGTTAACTACTACCCCCACGATTCCTCCGCGATCGAAGAGTGGTTTGTAGTTTGACGCGCGTAGTTTGCACATTACTCACACTTAGAACTTTTCGGCACTTTCATGCACCTAACTCTTTGTACTTTGAAGATTCTAAAGTTACGCTTCTTTTCCATTTTCAGGTTCTCCAATGAGGTGAGGTGGTTCATATTATGATGACTTCAAGCAATACGGAAAGCGTGGTCAGTATGACTATAGGCGCTATCTTCCCACTTATAGGGAAACTGATGAAGAGAGGGCTGCTCGAAAGGCTCAGGAGAGACGTTCTTATGAAGAACGCTATGGAAGAGGGGATGAGCGGTACGATTCTTCCCATAGAGAGGGTGATTCCCATAAACGTAAATCCCATGATGATAGAGGGAAGAGCCACATGGCTGATGACCCAAACAAACGGGCTAATGTTAGTGAGCAATCAGTGCCTGCAATTTCTGAGAAGACCACTGCTCCCATTCCTTCTCAATCTCCCGCCCCTTCCCGTACCGATATCCAGACAATCATCAACAGGCCTTTATATCAAGTTGGGCCAGGTCCAGCTACTCTCCAAAGCCAGTTTCCACAATGGTGCTTGAAGGGGGTTCGCTTTGATCTCGACTTAGTTCCAATTGACAAGCCTGCCATGTTGCGAAATCTTGATGCCGTCAGACTTGATATTGAGAGAATGTCGAGCTAGCAAAAACTTGTTGACGAACTCCAGAGAGTGAATCGTGCGAATCTTGAGGCTATGCTGACTATGGAGAACGATAAATTGAATGGCAGAAAATTCCCAATGAACATGACGCAGAGATGAGGAGCATCGCTGACTATAACGAAAAGCTTGAAGCAGAAGTTGGAAAACTTAAAGTGGAGCTTGCTACTTCTTCTACTTCGTACTCCCAGAGGGAGAAAGTGCTTCAGGAACAAGTGCGGGACGCTCATGCTGCTCAGAGGGATGCCGAAGATAGGCTCGAGGTGCAAAACAGAATTAACGAGGGCCATACTGCCGATATTGCTGAGCTTCGAAAGAAAACTAGCTCCCAGGAGATGGATATCGAAATGTTAAAGCTTCAACTCTCCAAGATTGAAAGAGAGCGTGATGAGGCAGTGGCCGGCAAAGTTGCAGCTGAAGAAGTTCATCAAGCCACTAAAGCCGATGTCAGTTCAACATTATTTGACTTCTATCTGCATAGCGTCTTGGGGCATGGTAGTCTCTCCTTTCTCGGCCCCAAATATGAAATTACTCTGGCTGAAGTGTGGGAGGCTGCACTTGACATGCTTGGTGCTAAAGGTGTTGGCTACGTCGAATCAGCTCTTGAGGAAAATTACTTGGATGACGAAGCACGCGCCGCTCTTGTCAGGGGAAAAGAACAACTTGCGAAATTAAGAGCCGAAATGGCAGAAGGGGAACATTTAGGAAAAACTACTTCAACTAAACCAGTTCAGCCTTCACCTTCGGCCGTAATCGACATTGTCGGCTTCAGTTCTCATTCTGCATCCCCTACCAAAGCTATCACAGAAGGTGCAACTGTCCATAACGGAGACGAAATCCAAGAGAGCGGTGAAGCGCTGGGTTTTGAGATTGACGTAGCAAAGCCTACTTCGCCAGGTAATCCTAATGCTGATCTTGCTCAAATAGACTGCTCATTTGCTTCCTATGTGTTTGATGAGCTTCTTGACTACTTCCTGAATCTCAACGAGCCTTTATCTCCTCTCTTTACTAACTTTTACTTCTTTTCTTCTGTAGAGAAAGTGTCGAGCATCGTTCAGACTCCCCCTCCTTCAGTTATTCCTCCCCCGCCTCTCCAGGTCACCCCTCCATCCACCTCTCAACCCGGGTCGCAAGAGGAGCAAATAGAGGCTCTCCGAGACTTAGATGATCCTAATGCTTCACAGGAACACGGGGGAGAAGGGCTTGGAGAAGGCAATGAGTCCCCGGAGTGAACCATTTCTGATGATATAAAATTGTCTGCTCTTTTTACTCCGGGAAGCGAGTCTTCTTCGAAGAGGAGGAGGAAGAGTACTATTTCTAAGAAGAAAAGGAAAAGCATTTCCGTTACCAAAAAGGAAGCGGAGGTTGATCCGGCAGTAGCCCTCTCTCCTTCTTCCCCAACTCTCCCAAACCGTCTTGAAAAACTACCTATTAGGTCAGGTAAAGGCTCCAAAGGTGGTGGTAAGAAGAAGAAGTGATGGGCCCTGCTTCCCCTTCCTTGTTTTTAATTTTTGCTTTTAGCCTTTTGTTTGTACTGACCGGACGTTGTGCGGGTACCGGCCCCCGCTTTTATTTTATTTTGAAACCTGCATAAGTACATAATTTTCATAACGTTGAATAAATGTACATAATTTTCATAACATTGAATAAAATGATTCTCTTGCTTGTACAAACTTCTGTCTGTGTTTGAGAATGCATCTAATCTTTTTTTTATATATATGCAAGTTTCTTTATATAATATTACAGTGAGCTTGTGGTATGCTGTTCGGGCGTTGCTTTTACCAATGCAGCCATACCGTATTGCCCCCATACCATAAGCTCATCGGAATATTTCCAATCTCGAGGGGACTTGTACTCCTATTTTTGGGGAATAATTATTCCATATTTGTGGAAATATCATTTCGCCCTAAACAGAGTACACCTCGTTTCATATAAGTTTTTACGCTTCAACCTTCGGAGATATCACTTTTTCTTTTGTGCATATATACGTTTTTACAAAGCGAATTCTCCTATGTGGTAGAGCGGGCCTCTGAAGGGCACTTTAGTCTTTTGAGGAAGGGCCTTCTCAAAATAGATGAACCAATCTTCCTTTGAGAGCTAAAGTGTACCTTTGAAGGGGACCCTTTTTTTTTATATTGACGAAGTTTCGGAGAATAATTCTTCTATTTCAAGAAGACTTGTACTCTTCCTTTTAGAGAACAACTCATCCGTTTGAAAGAAGTTTGCATTTATACTTTATAGGATAATATTTCGGTTTCAAGAAAGTATTTTTCTAGCTTAGTAAAATACACTTCATATTGGATGAGTCTTCTCTTTCTTTCTTCTTCTTTTTTTTATTGCAAAGTTTTTGCACTCCTCTTTTTCTTTTTTTGAAAAAAAGTCACTTTTGCTTTGGCTAGTGAGTTTCACTTCATAGTGCAGTGGGCCTTTCGAAAAGAAAAAGGAGTTTCAACCTGCTTGAGCCTCTGATAAGAGTTTTTGATTGTGCCTCTGGGAAGAGGTCGTTTTGTTTGATTGTGCCTCTGGGAAGAGGTCTTTATGTTTGATTGTGCCTCTGGGAAGAGGTCTTTTTGTTTCTGCCTCCTGGGAGAGGCTTTTATCTTTTCCCTGTTCGCTGGGAAGCGGGCCTCCGAAGAGGGCTTTTCACATTTCGACTCGTGTGAAGTTTTATTTCAGATCACGGTGAAATGTGTACCTCTGAGTAGGGCTTTTGCCTGGAAGTTTGGAGCTTCTTTCTCTTAGTTGGATGGATTCACGGGGGTGTACCACCGATCAGTCCGCAACTTTATGTCGAGAAAGAACTCTCTTTTTCTGGTGAGGCCCGCTCGAGGTCTTTTAGCATCTCAACTATGGTGAAATGGGCCTCCGAAGAGGGCTTTTCACATTCTAGCACTTGTGAAGTTTTATTTTAGATCTCGGTGGAATGCGTGCCTCCGAGTCTACCTGGAAGTTTCTTCCTCATTGTTGGTTGGATTCACGAGGCGAGCGCAAGTTACTTAGACGTTTATTTACGTAGATTGTCTCAACTAGTGAACGAGCGCCTTGCCTTCTACTTGGGAAGGTGCCCCCGGTCGTCTCATGGACTCACGGGGCGGACGCAAGTTACTTTGACGCTTGTCTACGCAAACTGTCTCAACTATTAAACAAGCGCTTTGCCTTCCTGTTGGGAAGGTGCTTCCGATCATTCCATACCATGTTGAGAAAGTCTTCTGGCATGCCCCGTTTGAGGTCTTTATCCTCCGAAGAGTTGTGCCTCCGAAGAGGGCTTGTGCCTCCGAAGAGGTCTTTTTCTGTTTGATGCTTGCTCGCCCATGTCTCTTTGCCATCTATTCATGTCGGCGATCCCCGTTATCTTTTCCAAATTTCATCCCTTTTTAGTTGCCAATAATTTTCCTTATCCAAAGAAATATACTTCATAGTTAAGCAAGTTGGTGGTGGTAGACACAGGCTATTTAACTAGATGCTCGTTTGTACAAACATTCGCAGTTAGTTAGAAATGGTCCACTTCAAGCCACATCGCTAACTTTTGTTCGAAGCACTTCTTTCCTACGATTTGAGTATGGAAATTTTGAATGGTTTAGCGTTTTCTTGCTGGGTGATATCGGAGATCGCTTGGTCTTGCGATGGGTAAGCTTTGTTTTTATGGCCTGCATTATTAAGTCGACATTTTAGTAACACAATTAACGTATTTTATATGTCGAAATAATACAAAGCAGTTTATAGTAGTAGAGAACACAAGATTTATAGTGGTTCGGCCAAAAGCTGGGCCTACATCCACTTTATAGCTTTTCATTATTCACTTGCTTTACAATTGCTTTCAATACAAGAATCATATATTCGTAATTCTTTTACAACATTTCAGCAAAGCTTTTAAGTAAAATATGGACGCAAATGATTGCTGTTCCAAGCTCTTTGGATTGGTTCTCCTTCGACAGTTGTGAGTTTGAATGTGCCATCAAGAAGTTTCGTGCCTATGACATATGGCCCCTCCCAGTTTGGCCCAAACACACCTGTGGCTGTCATAATTCTCTTCAGGACTAGGTCCCCAACTTCAAAGCTGCGCTGACGAACTTTGGAATTGAAGTGCCTGGCTATCCTTTGCTGATGGGCTGCAATTCTAAGCTTAGCCTCTTCTCTTCTTTCATCAAGGAGGTCAAGCGCTTCCAATTGCAGTTTTTCATTCTCATCTTGATTAAAATGGATCCTTCTGTGTGAGGGAACTTCTGTTTCCACTGGAATCATTGCTTCTGATCTGTATGCCAATGAAAATGGAGTATGCCCAGTCGCAGTTTTGTGGGTAGTTCTGTATGCCCATAGTGCAAGTGGTAACTTATCGACCCAACCACCTTTTGCTTTTTCTAGCTGCTTTTTGATGGTTGATTTGATGATTTTGTTTGCTGCTTCCACTTGCCTGCTTGCCTGCGGATGAGCCACTGCTGAGAAGTTTTTTCGGATCTTGAATCGTTTGTAGAAATCTTGGAATTCTTCACTTTCGAACTGCGTACCATTGTCTGTGATTATCTTCTGAGGCACACCATACCTGCAAATGATATTTTTAGTCACAAAACTTATCATTTTCCTAGACGTAACGGTAGCCAATGGTTCAGCTTCAGCCCATTTAGTGAAATAATCAACAGCAACGATAGCATATTTAATCCCCGATTTGGCAGTCGGCAAAGGTCCAATGAGATCTATTCTCCAGATGGCAAACGACCATGGACAGACCATTTGTGTTAGCTCAGTGGAAGGTGCTCTAGGAATTTTGACAAATCTCTGGCATTTATCACACTTTCGAGAATAGTCAGCAGCATCTCGATTAATCTCTGGCCAAAAATATCCATAACGGAGAATTTTCTTTGCTAAAGTTTGACCTCCTGTATGATCTGCACACCCTCCTCCGTGTACTTCAGTTAGAATTGTCTTGGCTTCTTCTTTAGTTACACAGCGGAGTAGTGGCATTGAAAATCCCCGTCTGTACAAGCGGCCATCCTGGATCATATATCTAGAGGCTTTCCTTAACAGCTTCTGTCGTTCTTTTGAACTTTCTGGCAAAGAACCATTGAGAAAATATTCAAATATCGGAGTCATCCATGATTCTTGCTCTTGGGATACATTCATAATCCAATCAACATCCATTTCATCTGTCCTCGGAGCTGACAATACTTCGACGGGAACTAATCCCAATAGTTGAGCTTCGCCAGTACTTGAATACTTTGCGAGAGAATCTGCCTTCATGTTCTCTTCTCGGGGTATATGGCTTATTGAATAACGGTCAAAATCTTCAAGAAGATCCCAGGCTTTTGATAAATAGGCGGGTAGATTCCCTCCTTTAGCTTGAAATTCCTTCTTGACTTGGTAGACAATAAGCTGAGAATCACTGAAGATCTGCAATGCCTTGATGTTTAGTTCTTTAGCAATCCTTAAACCAGCGATGAGAGCTTCATATTCTGCTTCATTATTTGTCGAAGGAAATTCTAGTCTCAGTGCATAACATAGCGATCGCCCTTCTGGGGTTTCAAGGACAACCCCTGCTCCAGAACAGTAATCATTCCTTGCGCCATCGACATACAATTTCCATTGGATTGGGATGTTATCAGTGGCTTCTTCCTCACTATCACCTTCATCCGTACATTCTGCGATGAAATCTGCTAAAGCTTGTCCATTGATTGCTTTTCGGGGATGATAAGTGATGTCATATTGGCTGAGTTCAATATTCCATTTCAAAAGACGGCCCGAAGTCTCAGGATGGAATAGGACTTGCTTTAGAGGTTGATCAGTGAGGACTTTGATAGGATGAGCTTGGAAATACGGCCTCAATTTTCTTGATGCGATCAACAAACAATAGGCGAGCTTTTCCAACCTTGAATAATTCATCTCTGCCCCAGTGAATCTTTTGCTGATATAATAGACCGGGCGTTGAGTCCTTGCGTCTTCCCGTACCAACGCTGCACTGAGAGCATGAGATGAAATTTCCAAATATATGAAGAGATCTTTACCATTGTCAGGCTTTGAAAGTATTGGAGGCACTTCCATATGACGAACCAACTCATCAAATGCTTTCTGACATTCAGGAGTCCATTCAAAGTTTTTTCTTCCTTTCTTTAGAGCATCAAAGAATGGAATGCATTTGTCATTAGCTTTTGAAATGAACCGACTCAAGGCAGTAACCTTTCCATTGAGACTTTGCAATTCCTTCTTCGTTCTAGGAGCTTTGACCTCTCTCAGGGCAGTGATCTGAGCAGGATTAGCTTCAATGCCCCTAGCGCTCACAATGAAACCCAAAAACTTTCCAGACTCCACTCCAAATGAACGTTTCAAGGGATTAAGCTTCATTCTGTACTTTCGGAGTACTGCGAACATCTCTGCCAAGTGATCCATGTGGTCCACTGCTTTCTTAGACTTCACTAGCATATCATCAACATAAACTTCCATTGTCTTGCCAATCTGCAGTTTAAACATGGCATTAACAAGCCTTTGGTAAGTTACCCCTGCATTCTTGAGTCCGAAAGGCATGACCTTGTAGCAGTAGAGTCCAACATTTGTGATGAAGGTTATGTCCTCTTGATCTGGCTCATGCATCATAATCTGGTTATATCCGGAGTATGCATCCATAAAAGATAACAATTCATGCCCCGCTGTCCCATCAACCAACTGATCGATCCTGGGCAGCGGGAAGCGGTCTTTAGGGCAGGCTTTGTTCAAATCTGAAAAGTCAATGCATACTCTCCATTTTCCGTTAGCTTTTTTAACCAGCACTGGATTTGATACCCAATTTGGATAAGTAGATTCTCTGATGAAACCGCTCTCCATGAGCCGATCCACTTCGTCTTTCAATGCTGCTGACCTTTCTGGACCCTGAGTTCTTCTTTTCTGTTTCACGGGTGTAAACTTTGGATCAATGTTCAGAGTGTGTACTGCAATCTCTGGGGATATTCCACACATGTCAGCATGAGTCCAAGTGAATACATCCAAATTTGCCTTCAAAAATGAAATCAGAACATTCTGAACTGTTCTGTTGAGTTGTGAACCCACATTCAGCACTTAGCTTGGGTCCTTTGGGTCAACGGGTACTAGCACTGTTACCTGAACCGGTACTACCCTATTCTCCCCTGCACCGGCTTTCCTTGGATCCATCTCTCTTCATGCGCCACTATATTCACCAGTGTAGGGTCCACCCTGTAATTGCTACAAGGTTGGTTCTTTGATGCGGATTGGAGCCGCCGCACCTTTTCTCGTTTCTCTTTTCCTTGATTCACGCAACTCTGTAAGATAAGATTCTCGCCCCGCATCTTGGTCTCCTTTAATCACACCAACTCCATTATCTGTGGGGAATTTTATAGTCAGACACCATGGGGCAAGAACAGCTTTGAATGCAGCAAGAGTTGGTCGGCCTAAAAAGGCATTGTAGGCAGAGAATTCTTCAACAATTATAAAGGTTTGCTTTCGAGCCACCTTCCTCAGCTCTTTTCCAAGTTCTACAAACAAATCTGTGGTCCGAATCGGCTGTTTGGGTTCCCCATCAAACCCAGCAATCTTAAGTGATGAAGCTTGAACGTCAGCCATTGGAATTTTCATCTGATCAAAAGTCTTCTTGAAGAGGATGTTGCATGAAGCTCTGCAATCAACTAGAACTCTTCTCACAGTAGCCGGCCCAATACCAGCGCATATGACCAAAGGATCTATGGTAGGACCCTCGATACCCAAAGAATCTCTGGCACTGAATACAATATCATCGGTGGAAGTCTTTTGTTGCTTTAAAGGTGCATCATTTTCTAATACAAAAACATTCTCTTCAGCCGGTACATGCCACAAGGCCCGGGCATACCTTTCCATCTCGCCCCAGCTTTTGCCTACTGGGTGAGGCCCTCCAGTTATTATATTGATGACAGGTCTTTCTGACTCATGTTCCACGGCCTTCTCAGTTGAGCCAGGATGGTGAGCGGGAACTTGTTGCCCTTGAGTTGACGAGGCTGGGGCATTTCTTTTCCTTTTCACATACTGTTGGAGCTTGTTCTCTTTCAAGAGTTGTTCAATTACCTCTTCCAAATAACGGCATTCGTTGGTGTCATGGCCGGGTTGGTTGTGGAACCGGCAGAACCTTCCACTTTTTCCATCTTACTTCCCACTCTCAGTTTAGGTGGTGTTGGATAATTGACATCATCCTTGGTCGCAAAGAAGATGTTCTCAGGGGTATCAGTCAAGGGTGTGAAACTAAAAGGACAGCCTTTCTTAGCGTCTCCCTGTTTCTTTCCACCATCATTGCCCCTTTTCTAAGTGTTAGGTTCTTTCTTGTTCGAAGCAGCACCATTGTTCCTGGTTTCTGCTGATACCACCTTAGCCGGTGTTTGGAGGCTCTCCAAGCGCATGAATTCATCCGCTTTCTTGTAGAATTTGTCAAGACAGTTTGGTTCTTTCATTTTCAACCATTTTCCAAATTCGCTTGATTTGTCAATCGCCCTCATCAAGTGTGTTAGGACCATGCGTGGCTCAGCATTATCTACCTCAGCCAATGCTATGTTAGAACGATTCAAAAATGATCTGATGGATTCTCCCGGATTTTGCTCTAGACTTGACAGCCACATTATATCCTTTGCTTTGAAGCATACAATCGAAATTGCTCCTTGAATTTCCTGGTCAAATCGAAGAACTGATCAATGGACCTGACCGGCAGCTTTGTAAACCACAATAGAGCCACACCTTCCAGATATACTGGGAAATATCGACATTTGATTTCATCAAACGCTCTGGCACCCGTCATATGCCAATCATACTTATACAAAAACTCATTAGGATCACTCCTCAACTTGTAAGCCGGAATAGTAGGGGGAACGAATTTCCTTGGGAACTCTGCCTTCAAGATCTTTTCAGTAAATGTAGTTTTGCTTGGAGCGAAACCCCATTCTTTCTCATCTTCATCTTTTCGCATGCTTTCCTTCATAATCTGATGAACCATGCCTGAGAAATACTCTTCATCATTTAGAGGCTCTAGAGGGCAAACATCAGCCACACTTTTTGAATTCTGTCTTGACAACCGTTCACGGAGGGTCGGCTGCGGTCATGATCCTCCAGCCTGGAGAGGTGTCTTTTCCACAGGGTCTGCGGCTCTTTGAGAAATGTTCCCTCCTTCAACATCTTGAACTCCCGCGGTAGGGTTTCCATCACTATTAACCTGTTGACGGTTAGCCCCAAGTAGATCATTCAACTTACTTAAGATCAGGGCGTTCTGGGCATTCTGAGCCTCCAACTGTGCATTCTGGGCATTCAATTGCTGATTCAACCCCAAAACTACGGCGTCCAATTCTGCTCGCGTAACTCCAACAGTTGGAGCTGCTTGACTTGAAGGAGGAGAGGTAGCGGTATTCTCTTGAACATTGTCGGATCTTACAGAACTTCGTTTTCTCCCAGGAGCCATTATTTCCAACAAACTTCTAGTTTTAAAAGAAATCCTTTCAACAACTTTTTGAGAAGCAATGGTGTTAACGTAAAAATCAGACGCTAACACCCCGGTGTAGATTGAAGTTGAGCGAAAGCACCACCCGTGAACACGGGAACTGAAAACAAGTAGAAAAGTCATAGAGAAAGCAGAAAAGACAACAGCTTTTATAGTGGTTCGGCTTAGGGTAAGCCTACGTCCACTTTAATTCTCTTTATTACTGAATAGATTACAACTTTACAACAATCTTCAATTACAATTCTGATGAGGCAAACAACGAGAACTTTGATGCAGAAGAATTCTTTGAATCCATGTAGATTGCGTTAGATTTCCTCTCGAAGTTAGTTGAGATGCCTTTCGTACTTGAAGTGTCGAGTGAGTCGGGAATTCAGTAGAGTATCGTTGCTTAAAGAGATCGGCCCAAAAGTCCCCTTCATGCTTGAAGTGGGTTGGTATTTATAGGGAAATTTTCCTCTTGGGTCGTAAGTCGTCATTGACTTATGGTAGGCCGTGGCCGACTTATCTGGCCCAGCCCCATGGTCTCACAAAAGTTCATTTGTTCAAGTCCTAAGTCACCCACGAGTCAACATCTAAGTCACAAATGAGTCAACTGATCCTCTTGATGCGGCATTGAACCTTAACCCAGTAGCTTTAGGTCGTGGACGACTCAAGCTAGGTCATGAGTCGTGTACGAGTTAACTGATAAGCTTGTTCCCTTCAGATAATAACCCAAGTCCTGAATCGTGTACGAGTTAAGAGGTCACTGTGTTAAGTAAGGAGCAGCGCCTCATTTGCTTAAGTCGCTCACGACACATGCTAGTTCGTAAGTCGCAGATAGCTTTAAGTCGTTTACTCATTTCTTTCTTAAGTCGTGATCTCTCTTGAACCGTTAAGTCATCCTGTCCTTGAGTCGTGGGCTTCCTTAAGTTGTAGAAACCTTAAGTCGTGGATGCCTTAGGTCATGAAGCATTCCTTCTCTTTTAAACCGTTAAGTCACAGATTTCTTTATGTCGTAAATCACCAAGTCCTTCAACTCGCTAAACCGTTAGGTCGTCCATAACTTAAGTCGTAGACCGTCCACTTCCTTAAGTCGTTGATTCCTTTAAGTCGTGGATGCCTTAGGTCGTGAAGCATCCCTTCTCTTTTAAACCGTTAAGTCACAGATTTCTTTATGTCGTAAATCACCAAGTCCTTCAACTCGCTAACCGTTAGGTCGTCCATAACTTGAGTCGTAGACCGTCCACTTCCTTAAGTCGTTGACTCCTTTAAGTCGGCCAATCCTTGACTTGTTAAGTCACATAATTTGTATGAGTCGTGCAGTTTTTGAGTCGTAGGAAATTGAGGGTTAACATTTGCCCCTCGAAGTACACGCCTAGGTCGTAGGTCGTGTGCTTCGACTTATCTTAACTCGTGTGCCGGTTCAAATTCCTCTGCCTCGAGATATAAAAGGCTTAGGTCGCTTCTTCTTCACCTACTTGTTTCCGTGTTTACTTCCTCCATTATTGACCTTTGAAGCTTCCAGAAACAGATCGAATCAGTTTACCTCGCCACCAATCAAGTTCCTACAATCCTCATCGTCACACTGCGTAAGAGATTTTGCCTCTTTTCCAATTGCCGATCATCGTCGATCTTTGTCTCCAATTCTCCCCCTTGACCTTCGCGAATACTGTTATCCTGATGGACTTAAGCCAGACGGTTCGATCTATCTTGCAACGATTCATGATTTGAGGCGACCTAGTAGTGTGGTAGAACTAGGGTTATCCATTGTGAGGTTATTGGGTTAACGGATTAGGAGTTAGATGGTTAACGGGTTAGGAGTTAGATGGTTAACGGGTCAGGAGTAAGAAGGTTAATGGGTTAGGAGTAAGAAGGTTAATGGGTTAGGAGTAAGAGGTTATGTTTGCTAAAGAGAGTGGAATATCGCCTTAGGTATAATTTGGCACCTCTGCGTGATCCAGCAACTTTAGCGACTTAATTATGAACCATCCTAACATACCTTACGACTTAAGCCAAGAGTCGTGGCCGAGTTAGGACTTGAGAGTTTCTCGATGCTATGCATTGAAGTTTCCTTTATCTTCCACGACTTACTACTTAGAGCGCAGCCGACTTAAAGTTCCAACAACTCAAGATTAACACGACCTAACTTAACTTAATGACTTAGGTCGCGGACGAGTTAGCCAGAGAACCAACGACTCAACCTAACCCGTAGAAAAAATTTCTTAAGTCGTTGGCGAGTTAGCACTTGTACTTTTAAGCTTTGTTTGAACTTTGTTGCATTCTTTTGCAAATCACTTTTGACTTGTGTTAACTAACAATCTGTTCAATACATTATTTACAGAAAATTGGGACGAATATACTATCACTGACTGCCCATATCAAATGACAGATTGGTCAACATAGAGTAATCAACTTAAACATACTGTATGAAATGCTGTGAACCAATCAACTAAAGTGAAATATTAATGCAAAGCATTGCTATCTTTAACTGATTTGTTTGCAACTACATTTCTCTTTCATATTTTAAAACAACAAACCCTGGACTTCATAACTGACAAATGCTTGCTAGTTTTCATTTTAGTTTTATTCGCTTATTGCTTTGATGATTTTACACAACACTTCACACATTTTAGGAAACATGCACCTTCATATTTGAATATTCAGTTGCTTGTGTAGAATGACTTCTAAGCAAGAAGATATAACAGCCCAGGCTAGAGAGGCCACTCTTATTCCAGCTCTATTAGTCAATCCTCCAGAAAGAGCCCCTACCACCTTATCGTACAAAGCTTTTCGTCAGTTGTGTGGTCAGTTTGGCATTACTGAAGCAGATGCCATTATTCCTGAGAAAAGTGACACTGCTGATGTGGCACCTACTGGCTTCGTAGCGGTTAACCGGCAAATGTGCCTAAGCGGGGCCATTCCCCCTTTCAACAACTTTCTCAAGAATCTTCTTCGTCGACTAGCTATCTCCCCATTCCAGCTGCACCCCAATGGCTATGCCATTCTGATGGGGTTGTGCGTGCTATTTAGGAGAACATTTGACCGACTTCCAAGCTTTGATGAGATTTGCTTCCTATGCTCCTTTACTAGGACTAAGGATCATCCTTCTATCACCGTTGTGAGAAGCGCCCGAAATCGTAAATTGATCGTTGGTCTCCCTGACACTGCCCATGGATTTTTAACTCAATTCTTCTTTGTCCGCTGCCCCCCGGGGTTTTATGCTGTGTGGAGGGAAGGAAGTAAGATCATCTACCTCTATCTCTTCTACACTTTGAGTTTTGTGAAGTCCGAATTGCCAAGTGTTAACTTCATTTTTTCATTTCAGCGCTTCCCCCTCCTTCTAGAGATCCCAGCCACAAGCCAACTCTGGAGAGGCTCGTAGTTGTACCGGTTGAAGAGCGGGATATCAAATTTTTGTTGAACGACGAATTCCTTTACCAGTTCGGACTTCTTCACCCTTCTCGCTCCACACACCCCCATGAGGTTCCAGACTCCCCACCTAAAGCATTAGATGCCCCAGTTTCTTCTGACGAACCCATACCAAAAGAACCTGCCTCTGAGGCTTCTCTGGTGAAGTGCTCTACTACTGTCGATGTTGCGGGGTCGTCTGGCAAATCCGCACTTGCCCCAGTCATTGAGGAAGAAGAGCCTCAGGGATCTCCTCGACATTCACAGAAGTCTGACGAAGAAGCCGGGAAAACAAGTCCTGTTAGGCAGAGTGGGGACGACACTTTCGAAGGGTCAAGTGACCTCTTTGCCACCTCACAGGAGATCTTTAAAGACGACTTTGTAACTACTAGGGTTTCTTCTTCAGTAGTGGAAGCGACTTCTTCTTTGCAACAAGCTCGGTCGACCCAAGAGTTGACGTTAACTACTACCCCCACGATTACTCCGCAATCAAAGAGTGGTTCGTAGCTTGATGCGCGTAGTTTGCACATCACACACACTTAGAATCTTTCGGCACTTTTATACTCCTAACTCTTTGTACTTTGAAAATTCTAAAGTTATGCTTCTTTTCTCTAAAGACCTTTAAGACTCGTTTTTTTTTATTTTAGATTCCTCGATGGGACGCAGCGGCTCTTACTATGACGACTTTCAGTGCTACGGGAGGCATAGTCAATATGATTATAGGCGCTACCTTCCCGTTCACAGAGAAACTGATGAAGAGAGAGCCACCCGAAAGGCTCAGGAGTGGAGGGCTCAAGAAGAGCGTTATGAGAAAAAAGAAAGGGAGGAGCACCATGATTCTTCCCAGAGAGGTGACGATTCTCACAAGAGAAAGTCGCATGATGATCGGGGAAAAAGCCATATAGTTGAGGACCCAAGCAAGCGTGCCCGGCACGGTGAAAAGCATGCTTCTACAACTCCTGAAAAGGTCACTGCCCCCATCTCACTTGACATTCCTTCTGGCTCTCCTGCTCTCGGGAAGACAAACATTCAGACAATAATCAGCAGGCCTAAATTCCAAGTTGGATCAGGCCCGGCTACTCTGCAAAGCCGGTTCCCGCACTGGTGCCTAAAGGGAGTGCGGTTCGATCTTGACTTGGTCCCTATTGACAAGCCTGTCATGCTGCGAAATCTCGATGCCGTCAGGCTTGATATTGAAAGGATGTTGAACTGGCAAAAGCTTGTTGACGAGCTTCGAAGGGTAAACCGTGCGAATCTCAAGGCCATGCTTACTATGGAGAATGACAATGCTGAATGGCAGAAGGTTCTTGAGCAGCATGATACCGAGATGAGGAGCATCACTACTTATAATGAAGAGCTTGAAGCGAAGGTCGAGAAACTTAAAGAAGAACTCGCCACTTCTTCTACTTCTTACACTCAAAAAGGAGAGGTGCTTCCGAAACAAGTGAGAGATGCTCATGCCGGCCAAAAAGACGCCGAAGATAGGCTCGAAGTGCAAAAAAGAATCAATGAGGGCTATATTGCTGATATTGCAGAGCTTCGAAAGAAAACCGACTCTCAAAAGGCGGAGATCGAAATGCTTAAGCTTCAACTCTCCAAAGCTGAAAGAGAGCGTGATGAGGCCGTTGACGGTAAAATTGCGGTTGAAGAATCTCATGAGGCAACGAAGACCAGCATCAGCTCAACATTATTTGGCTTTTACCTGCATAGCGTCTTGGGGCGCAGTAGCCTCGCCTTCCTAGGTCCCAAATATGAAATTACTCTGGCTGAAGTGTGGGAGGCTGCACTTGACATGCTTGGCGGTAGGGGTGTTGGCTATGCCGAATCAGCTCTTGAGGAGCATTATTTGGATGACGACGCTCTCGCCAAGGGAAGAGTACAACTTGCAAAATTAAGAGCCGAGATGGCCGAAGGGGAACGTTTAGGAAAAACTACTTCAACTATTCCAGTCCAGCCTTCACCTTCAGCCGAAATCGACATTGTCGGATCCAGTTCTCATTCTCCATCCCTGGTCAAAGTTACAACTGAGATTACAAGTGCACAGGGTGGAGATGAAGGCGAAGAGAGCGCTGAAGCACAGGCTTATGAGGTTGATATCAGGAAGCCGACTTCTCTAGGTAACTCTACTGTTAATCTTGCCCAAGTAGACTGCTCATTTGCTTCTCATGAGTTCGATGAACTTCTCAACTATTTCCTGAACCTCAATGAGCCTTTATCTCCTCTCATTACTGACTTTAACATCTTTTCTTCTGTAGAGAAAGTGTCGAGCATCGTTCAAACTCCTCCTCCTTCAATTATTCCTCCTCCGCCTCTCCAGGTCACTCCTCCATCCGCCTCTCAACCCGGGTCGCAAGAGGAGCAAATAGAGGCTCTCATGGCTTAGACGATCCTATTGCTTCTCAAGAACACGGGGGAGAAGGGCTTGGAGAAGGCAATGAGTCTCCGGAGCGAAACCACTTCTGATAACATAAAATTATCTGCTCTTGTTACTCCGGGAAGTGAGTCTTCTTCAAGGAGAAGGAGGAAGCGTGCCACTTCCAAGAAGAGAAGGAAAGACATTCTTGTTTCTGAAGAGGAAACGAAAGTTGATCCGGCAGTAATCCTCTCTCCTTCATCCCCGACTCTCCCAAGCCGTCCTGAAAAGCTGCCTATTAGGTTAGGTGAAGGCTCTAAGGGTGGTGGCAGGAAGAAGTAAGGGGTCCTGCTTCGATTTATTCTTACTTTTTGCTTTTTGCATGTACTGGCCGGAGATTGTGCGGGTACCGGCCTCCGCTTTTCTTTTTCTTTTTATTTTGAAACCTGTACCTGCACAAAATTTTGACAGTATTGAATAAAATGATTTTTTTTGTTTGTACAAACTTCTTTCTGTATTTGAGAATGCATTTACTATTCATTTTTTTGTACAAATTTCTTTATATGATATTGCAGTGAGCTTGTGTTATGTTGTTCGAGCGTAATTTTTACCAATGTAGCTATACCATGATGCCCCTTTACCATAAGCTCGTTGCAATATTTTATACTTTGACGGAACTTGTACTCTTATTTTTTGGAGAATAACTATTCCATACTTGGAGGAATACTATTCTGCTCAAAATAGAGTACAACTCACTCCATATGAGTTTCTACGCTTCATCCTTCGAAGATATCACTTTTTCTTTTGTGCTTCCACACATTTTTACCAAGTGAATTCTTCTATGTAGTAAAGCGGGCCTCTGAAGGGCACTTTAACTTCTTCTTGAGGAAGAGTATTTTCAAGAATAGAAGAACCAGTCTTCCTTTGAAAGCTAAAGTGTGCCTTTGAAGAGGGCTTCTTTTTTTTATATTGCGCCTCGGTGGAGGGCTTTTGATCTTTGCTTTGCATTTCTGGCGAAATGCTTCTTTGAAAAGTTGTACCTCTGAGGAGAGTTTTTTCACGTTTCAACACTTGGAAGTTTTATTTCAATCTCGATGAAACGTGTGCCTCCGAAGAGTTGTGCCTCCGAGGAGGGCTTTCCACGTTTCAACACTTGGAAGTTTTATTTCAATCTCGGTGAAACGTGTGCCTCCGAAGAGGTCTTTCTGTTTGATTGCACCTCTGGGAAGAGGTTTTTTTGTTTGATTGTGCCCCTGGGAAGGAGTCTTTTTGTTTGATTGTGCCCCTGGGAAGGGGTCTTTTTGTTTGATTACGCCTTTGGGAAGAGGTCTTTTGTTTCTGCCCCTTGGGAGAGGCTTTTATTTTTCCCTGTTCGCTGGGAAGCGGGCCTCCGAAGAGGGCTTTTCACATTTCGTCTCACAGGAGTGTATCACCGATCACGGTGAAATGTGTGCCTCTGAGTAGGGTTTTTGACTGGAAGTTTGGAGTTTCTTTCTCTCGGTTGGACGGATTCACGGGAGTGTATCGACAGATCAGTCCGCAACATTGTATCGAGAAAGATCTCTCTTTTTCTAGTTTAGCCCGCTCGAGGTCTTTTAGCATTTCAACTGTCGTGAAATGGGCCTCCGAAGAGGGCTTTTCACGTTTCAACACTTGGAAGTTTTATTTCAATCTCGGTGAAACGTGTGCCTCTGAGTAGGGCTTTTGCCTGGAAGTTTGGAGTTTCTTTCTCTCGGTTGGATGGATTCACGGGAGTGTATCGACCGATCAGTCCGCAACTTTGTATCGAGAAAGATCTCTCTTTTTATGGTTAAGCCCGCTCGAGGTCTTTATCCTCCGAAGAGTTGTGCCTCTAAAGAGGGCTTGTGCCTCCGAAGAGGTCTTTTGCTGTTTGATGCTTGCTCGCCCATGTCTCTTTGCCATCTATTCATGTTCGCGATCCCCGTTGTTTTTTGCAAGTGTCATCCCTTTTTAGTTGCCAATTATTTCCCTTATCCAAAGAAATATACTTCATAGTTAAGCGAGTTGGTGGTGGTAGACACAGGCTATTTAACTGGTCGTTTGTTTGTACAAACATTTGCAGTTAGTTAGAAATGGTCCACTTTCATCCACATCGCTAACTTTTGTTTGAAGCACTACTTTTGTAAGATTTGAGTATGAAAATTTTGAATGGTTTAGCGTTTGCTTGCTGGGTGATGTCGGAGATCGCTTGGTCTAGCGATGGGTAAGCTTTGTTTTTATGGCCTGCATTATTAAATCGACATTTTAGTAACACAATTAACGTATTTTATATGTCGAAATAAAACAAAGCAGTTTATAATAGTAGAGAACACAAGATTTATAGCGGTTCGGCCAAAAGCTGGGCCTACATCCACTTTATAGCTTTTCATTATTCACTTGCTTTACAATTGCCTTCAATAAAAGAATCATATATTCGTAATTCTTTTACAACATTTCAGAAATGCTTTCAAGTAAAATAGGGACACAAATGATTGCTGTTCCAAGCTCTTGGGATTGGTTCTCCTTCGACGGTTGTGAGTTTGAATGTGCCATCAAGGAGTTTTGCGCCTATAACATATGGCCCTTCCCAGTTTGGCCCAAATACACCTATGGCTGTCATAATTCTCTTGAGGACTAAGTCCCCAACTTCAAAGCAGCGTTGACGAACTTTGGAATTGAAGTGCCTGGCTATTCTTTGCTGGTGAGCTGCAATTCTAAGTCTAGCCTCTTCTCTTCTTTCAACGAGGAGGGCAAGTGCTTCCAATTGCAATTTTTCATTCTCATTTTGATGAAAATGGATCCTTCTGTGTGAGGGGACTTCAGTTTCCACTGGAATCATTGCTTCTGATCCGTATGCCAATGAAAATGGAGTATACCCAGTCGCAGTTTTGTGGGTGGTTCTGTATGCCCATAGTGCAAGCGATAACTTATCGACCCAACCACCTTTTGCTTTTTCCAGCTGCTTTTTGATGGTTGATTTGATGATTTTGTTTACTGCTTCCACTTGCCCGTTTGCCTGCGGATGAGCCACTGTTGAGAAGCTTTTTCGGATCTTGAATCATTTGCAAAAATCTTGGAACTCCTTACTTTTAAACTGAGTACCATTGTCTGTGATAATCTTCTGAGGCACACCATACCTGCAAATGATATTTTTAGTCACAAAACTTATCATTTTCTTAGAGGTAATAGTAGCCAATGGTTCGGCTTCAGCCCATTTAGTGAAGTAATCAACAACAACGATAGCATATTTAATCCTCGATTTGGCAGTCGGCAAAGGCCCAATGAGATCTATTCCCCAGATAGCAAACGGCCATGGACTGACCATTTGTGTTAGCTCAGTGGAAGGTGCTCTAGGAATTTTAGCGAATCTCTGGCATTTATCACACTTTCGAGAATAGTCAGCAGCATCCTGATTAATTTCTGGCCAAAAGTATCCATAACGGAGGATTTTCTTTGCTAAAGTTTGACCACCTGTATGATCCCCACATTCCCCTCCATGTACTTCAGTCAGAATTGTCTTAGCTTCTTCCTTTGTCACGCATCGGAGTAATGGCATTGAAAATCCTCGTCTGTACAAACGACCATCTCGAACTATATATCTGGAGGCTTTCCTCATCAGCTTCTGCCGTTCTTTTGAACTTTCTGGCAAAGAACCATTGAGTAAATATTCAAGTATCGGAGTCATCCATGATTCTTGTTTTTGGGATACATTCATAATCCAATCAACATCCATTTCATCTGTGCTTGGAGCTGACAAGACTTCGACGGGAACTAATCCCAATAGTTGAGCTTCACCAGTACTCGAATACTTCACGAGAGAATCCGCCTTTATGTTCTCTTCTCGGGGTATATGGCTTATCGAATAACGGTCAAAATCTTGAAGGAGCTCCCAGGCTTTTGATAAATAGGCGGGTAGATTCCCTCCTTTAGCTTGAAATTCCTTCCTGACTTGGCAAACAATAAGTTGAGAATCACTGAAGATCTGCAATGCATTGATGTTTAGTTCTTTAGCAATTCTCAAACCAGCAATGAGGGCTTCATATTCTGCTTCATTATTTGTCGAAGGAAATTCTAGTCTCAGTGCATAACATAGTGATCGCCCTTCTGGGGTTTCTAGGATAATCCCTGCTCCAGAACAGTAATTATTCCTTGCGTCATCGACATACAATTTCCATTGGATTGGGACGCTATCAGTGACTTCTTCCTCACTATCACCCTTATCTGTACATTCTGCGATGAAGTCTGCCAAAGCTTGTCCATTGATTGCTTTTCGGGGACGGTAAGTGATGTCATATTAGCTGAGTTCAATATTCCATTTCAAAAGACGGCCCGAAGTCTCAGGACGGAATAGGACTTGCTTTAGAGGTTGATCAGTGAGGACTTTGATGGGATGAGCTTGGAAATACGGTCTCAATTTTCTTGATGCGATCAACAAACAATAGGCGAGCTTTTCTAATCTTGAATAGTTCATCTCTGCCCCAGTGAATCTTTTGCTGATATAATAGACTGGGCGTTGAATCCTTGCGCCTTCCCGTACCAACACTGCACTGAGAGCATGAGATGAAATCGCCAAATATATAAAGAGATCTTCACCACTGTCAGGCTTTGGAAGTATCGGAGGCACTTCCATATGACGAACCAACTCATCGAATGCTTTCTGATATTCAGGAGTCCACACAAAGTTTTTTCTTCCTTTCTTCAGAGCATCAAAGAATGGAATGCATTTGTCAGTAGCTTTGGAAATGAACCGACTCAAGGCAGCAACCTTTCCATTGTGACTTTGCAATTCCTTCTTCGTTCTAGGAGCCTTGACCTCTCTCAGGGAAGTGATCTGAGCTGGATTAGCTTCAGTGCCCCTAGCGCTCACAATGAAACCCAAAAACTTTCTGGACTCGACACCAAATGAACATTTTAAGGGATTAAGCTTCATTCTGTACTTTCGGAGTACTGCGAACATCTCTACCAAGTGATCCATGTGGTCCACTGCTTTCTTAGACTTTACTAGCAAATCATCAACATAAACTTCCATTGTTTTGCCAATCTGTGGTTTAAACATGGCATTAACAAGCCTTTGGTAAGTTGCCCCTGCATTCTTGAGTCCGAAAGGCATGACCTTGTAGCAGTGGAGTCCAACATCTGTGATGAAGCTAGTATCCTCTTGATATGGCTCATGCATCATAATCTAGTTATATTCGGAGTATGCATCCATAAAAGATAACAATTCATGCCCTGTCGTCCCGTCCACCAACTGATCGATCCTGGGCAGCGGGAAACAGTCTTTGGGGCAGGATTTGTTCAGGTCTGAAAAGTCAGTGCATACTCTCCATTTTCCGTTAGCTTTTTTAACTAGCACTGGATTTGATACCCAATTTGGATAAGTAGATTCTCTGATGAAACCATTTTCCATGAGCCGATTTACTTCTTCTATTAATGCTGTTGTCCTCTCAGGACCCTGGGTTCTTCTTTTCTGTCTTACAGGTGTAAACTTTGGATCAATGTTCAGAGTGTGTACTGCAATCTCTGGGGGTATTCCACACATGTCAGCATGAGTCCAAGCGAATACATCCAAATTTGCCTTCAAAAACGAAATCAGAACATTCTGCATCATTATGTTGAGTTGTGAACCCACATTCAGCACTTTGTTCGGGTCATTTGGTTCAACGGATAC
Organism: Allium cepa; assembly: GCA_030765085.1. Classification (NCBI taxonomy): domain Eukaryota; kingdom Viridiplantae; phylum Streptophyta; class Magnoliopsida; order Asparagales; family Amaryllidaceae; genus Allium; species Allium cepa. The sequence continues at coordinate 36,892,414 of CM060929.1, forward strand.
CGGCACTGTTACCTCCACCGGTACTATCCTATTCCCCCTGCACTGGCTTTCCTTGGATCCATCTCTCTTCGTGCGACACTACATTCGCCGGTTGCAGGGTCCACCCTGTAATTGCTACAAGGTTGGTTCTTTGATGCGGACTGGAGCCGCCGCACCTTTTCCCATTTCTCTTTTCCTCAATTCACGCAGCTCTGTAAGACAACATTCTCGTCCCGCATCTTGGTCTCCTTTAATCACGCCAACTCCATTATCCGTGGGGAATTTTATGGTCAGACACCATGGGGCAAGAACAGCTTTAAACGCAGCAAGGGTCGGTCGGCCTAAAAAGGCATTGTAGGCAGAGAATTCTTCAACAATTATAAAGGTTTGCTTTCGAGCCACCTTCCTCAGTCCCTTTCCGAGTTCTACAAACAAATCTATGGTCCCAATCGGCTGTTTGGGTTCTCCAGCAAACCCAGCAATCTTAAGTGATGAAGCTTGAACGTCAGCCATTGGAATCTTCATTTGATCAAAGGTTTTCTTGAAGAGAATGTTGCAAGAAGCTCCGCAATCAACTAGAACTCTTCTCACAGTAGCCGGCCCAATACCAGCGGATATGACCAGAGGATCTATGGTAGGAGCCATGATACCCAAGGAATCTCTGGCACTAAATACAATATCATCTGTGGAAGTCTTTTGTTGCTTTAAAGGCGCATCATTCTCTAAAACTCTCTTCAGCTGGTACATGCCTCAAGGCCCGGGCATACCTTTCCATCTCGCCCCAGCTTTTGCCTGCTGGGTGAGGTCCTCCAGTTATTATATTGATAACAGGTCTTTCCGATTCATGCTCTACGGCCTTCTCACTCGAGGCAGGACGGTGAGCGGGAACTTGTTGTCCTCGAGTTGACGAAGCTGGGGCATTTCTATTCCTTTTCACATACTTCTAGAGTTTGTTTTCCTTCAAGAGTTGTTCAATTACCTCTTTCAACTGACGGCATTCGTTGGTGTCATGGCCGGGCTGGTTGTGGAACCGGCAGAACCTTCCACTTTTTTCCATCCTAATCCCAACTCTCATTTTAGGTGGTGTCGGAGAATTGACATCATCCTTGGTCGCAAAAAAGATGTTCTCAAGGGTATCGGTCAAGGGTGTGAAATTGAAAGGACGGCCTTTCTTAGCATCTCCCTATTTCTTTCCACCATCATTTCCCCTTTTCTGGGTGTTAGGTTCTTTCTTGTTCGAAGCAGCACCATTGTTCCCGGCTTCCGCTGATACCACCTTAGCCGGTGTTTGGAGGCTCTCCAAGCGCATGAATTCATCTGCTTTCTTGTAGAATTTGTCAAGTGAGTTTGGTTCCTTCATTTTCAACCATTTTCCAAATTCACTCGATTTGTCAATCGCCCTCATCAAGTATGTTAGGACCATGCGTGGCTCAGCATTATCTACCTCGGCCAAAGATATGTTAAAACGATTCAAAAATGACCTGATGGATTCTCCCGGATTTTGCTCTAGACTTGACAGTGACATTATATCCTTTTCTTTAGAAGCATACAATCGAAATTGCTCCTTGAATTTCCTGGTTAAATCGGAGAACTGATCGATGGACCTGACCGGCAGCTTTGTAAACCACAATAGAGCTACATCTTCGAGATATACCGGGAAATATCAACATTTAATTTCATCAGACGCCCTGGCACTAGTCATATGCCAGTCGTACTTATACAGAAACTCGTTAGGATCACTCATCCCCTTGTAAGCCGGAATAGTAGGGGGAACGAATTTCCTTGGGAACTCTGCCTTCAAGATCTTTTCAGTAAATGGAGTTTTGCTTGGAGCAAAACCCCACTCTTTCTCGTCTTCATCTCTTCGCATATTTTCCTTCATGATTTGACGAACCATACCCGAAAAATACTCTTCATCATTTAGAGGCTCTAGAGGGCACACATCAGCCACTCTCTCTGAATTCTGCCTTGACAATCGTTCACGGAGGGTCGGCTGCGGGCCTGATCCTCCAGCTTGAGGAGGAGTCCTTTCTACAGGGTCTGCGGCTCTTTGAGAAATGTTCCCTTCAACATCCTGAACTCCCACAGTAGGGTTCCCATCATTATTAACCGGTTGACGATTTGCCCCTAGCAGATCATTCAACTTACTCAAGACCAGGGCATTCTGGGCTTCCAACTGCGCATTCTGAGTATTCCATTGTTGATTCAGCCCCAAAACTACGGCGTCCAATTCTGCTCGCGTAACTCCAACAGTTGGAGCTGCTTGACTTGAAGGAGGAGAGGTAGCAGTATTCTCTTGGACATTGTCGGATCTTACAGAACTTCGTTTTCTCCCAGGAGCCATTATTTCCAATAAACTTCTGGTTTTACAAGAAATCCTTTCAACAGACCTTTGCGGAGCAATGGTGGAAGTTCCCTGAGTTGGGTTCTCAGTGAAAGCACCAAAAAATGTTAACGTAAAAATCAGACACTAACACCCCGGTGTAGATTGAAATTGAGCGAAAGCACTACCCGTGAACACGGGAACTGAAATCAAGTAGAAAAGTCACAGAGAAAGCAGAAAAGACAACAGCTTTTATAGTGGTTCGGCTTAGGGTAAGCCTACGTCCACTTTAACTCTCTTTATTACTGAATTGATTACAACTTTACAACAATCTTCAATTACAATTCTGATGAGGCAAACAACTAGAACTTTGATGTAGAAGAATTCTTTGAATCCATATAGATTGCGTTAGATTTCCTCTCGAAGTTAGTTGAGATGCCTTTCGTACTTGAAGTGTCGAGTGAGTCGAGAATTTAGCAGAGTATCGTTGCTTAAAGAGATCGGCCCAAAAGTCCCCTTCATGCTTGAAGTGGGTTGGTATTTATAGGGGAATTTTCCTCTTGGGTCGTAAGTCGTCATTGACTTATGGTAGGTCGTGGCCGACTTATCTGGCCCAGCCCCATGGTCTCACAAAAGTTCATTTGTTCAAGTCCTAAGTTGCCCACGAGTCAACATCTAAGTCGCAAATGAGTCAACTGATCCTCTTGATGCGGCATTGAACCTTCACCAAGTAGCTTTAGGTCGTGGACGACTCAAGCTAGGTCATGAGTCGTGTATGAGTTAACTGATAAGCTTGTTCCCTTCGGATAATAACCCCAAGTCTTGAATCGTGTACGAGTTAAGAGGTCACTGTGTTAAGTAAGGAGCAGCGCCTAATTTGCTTAAGTCGCTCATGACACATGCTAGGTCGTAAGTCGCAGATAGCTTTAAGTCGTTAATTCATTTCCTTCTTAATTCGTGATCTCTCTTGAACCGTTAAGTCATCCTGTCCTTGAGTCGTGGGCTTCCTTAAGTCGTAGAAACCTTAAGTCGTGGATGCCTTAGGTCATGAAGCATCCCTTCTCTTTTAAACCATTAAGTCACATATTTATTTATGTCGTAAATCACCATGTCCTTCAACTCGCTAGACCATTAGGTCGTCCATAACTTGAGTCATAGACCGTCCACTTCCTTAAGTCGTTGACTCCTTTAAGTCATGGATGCCTTAGGTCGTGAAGCATCCATTCTCTTTTAAACCGTTAAGTCACAGATTTCTTTATGTCGTAAATCACCAAGTCCTTCAACTCGCTAAACCGTTAGGTCGTCCATAACTTGAGTCGTAGACCGTCCACTTCCTTAAGTCGTTGACTCCTTTAAGTCGGCCAATCCTTGACTTGTTAAGTCACGTAATTGTTTTGAGTCGTGCAGTTTTTGAGTCGTAGGAAATTGAGGGTTAACAAATGGTGAGAACAACCCTGAGTTCAATTCTTAGTGAACGCACCAAAAATGTTAGCGCTTAAAATTGAACGCTAACACCCGGTGTGTGAAGTGTGAATGTGAAAGCACCACCCGACGGTTCGGGAACAAAGTATCAGCTAAAATAATAGAAAATACAGTAAGAGACAGCGATTTTATAGTGGTTCGGCTTAAGGAGTAGCCTACGTCCACTTTAAGTATCTTTATTACTGATCTTGCTACAAAACGATACAATGCCCTTCAAGTACAAATCTCTTTAGTTACAAAACACTTTGAACAAGTAGCTTAAGCTTCGATGTAGATGATAGTCTTCGAATCCATGTCGGACGTGAGAAAGTCTTTCAAAGTAGCTTGTAGTGTTCTTCAAAACTTCAAGTATAGAGTCGGTTTAGAAACTGGCAGAGTATCGGCGCTTGAAGAGATTGTCCAAAAAGTCCCCTCAAAATTGGAGATGGTCATGTATATATAGAGAATTCTGGACAGAAATTATTGCCACGTCTTAAGTCGTGGCCGACTTAAGATAAGTCGTGGCTGACTTAGGATAAGTCGTGGCCGACTTATCGAGCCAAGTCCATAGTTTAATAGAGATCAGCTTGTCTTCCTGAATTCATGCCACAAGTCCTAGGTCGTGTACGAGTTATCCGGATGCGGCTTCTTATTTGTCTGCTTAAGTCGTGTACGACTCATCATAAGTCGTAGGTCGTGACCATCCTAACCTTAGTCTTGGCTTGCGGCTCAACTGGAGTAAGTTCGTTCACTTGGTCGTATCACAAGTCCTGAGTCGTCAACGAGTTATCGAATCACGGCGTGGTACTGAACTTGCCTCTGTAGTCTTAGGTCGTAAACGACCTAGCAGAAGTCATAAGTCGGTTGCGACTTAAGTGTAGTTGTCTTAACCTTTTCGTGCCTTGAGTCATTACTCCCTTAGGTCGTTAGGTCGTAACATCTTTAAGTCGCATACCTTTGAAGTCGTACTCTTCCTTAAGTCATAGAATGTCTTAAGTCGTAGACTGTTTGGACCGTTATAATTCTTGAGTCGTGTAATTCTTAACTCATTAAGTCGTGGAGTGCTTTGAGCTGCTAGATCGTGGTGACCTTAAGTCGTAAGTCATTCATGTCTTAACTTGTTAAGTCGTCGCACACCTTAAGTCGTGAGGTTTCCTTGACTCGTTAAGTCGTGCACTCTGCTTGAGTCGCATACCTTGCTTGAGTCGTACAGTTCTTAAGTCGTAGAAAATTGAGGGTTAACATTCTTATTTTTATTTTTATTTCTAACTATCAATAATTAAATTACATTCATATATGTGACTTACATTTAATATTTATATTTTATATTGATAGACTTTGATTTTATTTTAAACATTATTATCCATATGTATATTTACCAAATGTAAATAAAGTAAGTATTTTAAATTAATTATATAAGATAAATTTCATTTTAAACATTATTAAAAGATTTATTTCAAATTTTCAAAGTCAAATTTTCTTTCCAAAATACAAATTTATATAAACAAATGGAAATTATCCCAAAGGTCATATTCATTTTAAAATGATCCATTTACATTTTATTTAATTGGATTAAATATTTATTAAAATAATATGGCCAAAATACCGGTTCGTCACATCCCTCCCCCCTTGGAATCTTTTCGTCCTCGAAAAGGAACGAAGCCAGATTTATTAAAATGCTTAAAATCATATAAATTTTCTTTGATCATTTTTAAACTACTTTAAAAATCTATATAATATTTCTAAAATATTTTTTATAAAAATACTTTTATAACTCGATGTTTCGACAAGTCCATCCTTGTTCTCACATAAATTCGGTCATACGTTGATCAGGCGTACGACTGAAAATCTATAAGCGCTTGGCAGACCCGTTTCAACATCTAGTGAAAATACTTGGGAAAATAATTTTATTTAAAAATATAGAAAATAGTTTTTGAAATTAGAGGAATATCTTTGGTGAGAATTCTCTGTAAATCATCACCCCCATCCATGGTCGCAGTTACATCCTGGGTTACGTTGCCATCTTAGCAAAAGTCCATGTAACTGTAGACACTCCATGCCCCTCGATTACACCATGGAACCCACAACAAATCGCATTTACATTCGAGGGTTACGTTGCCATCACAGTAAAAGTCCATGTAACTATTGGCTCTCAGCGGCACACACGACTTTCGCTGTCAAAATGAAACTTCTCCACTCCTACATAGGTCGCAGTCTACCGATGTAAAATCAAACGTAGATTGTTGGCTCTCAGCGGCACACACAACTTTCTCTATGTTTCCATAGGTCGCAGTCTACCGATATAAAATCAAACGCAGACTGTTGGCTCTCAACGACCCACACGACCTCCGCTATGTTACCATAGGTCGCAGTCTACCAATATAAAATCAAACGTAGACTGTTGGCTCTCAGCAACACATACGACTTTCGCTATGGTATACTCTACTCATGATCCTAGGAACTAGTTTTGTCCAGACTCCTCATAGGATCAACTATGGAACCCCACCTTGGGGCTCAAGGCAGCACCACCCGATGGCACTCCTAAGAAGTTCATTTCAAGGGAGCGCCTTTTTCCCCAGAGCCATCTCAAAACACTTTATACTATACACATATAGTATCTTTCAAATCATACACCTAGTATGATCCCATACAAAGCTCCTTTACACAAGATCGATTATCCCAAAATCAATAGTTCTCAAACTAGGCTTTCCAAATTTCAATATTGATTTTACCTAAAAATCAAAAGCCTTTCCAAATAAAAAGGTTCCCAAAACCTTTTTCCAAAATCCTCATAAGATCCTTTATAAATATATAATTATATATATATAAAAAAAATTCTTTAAAAACTTTGGATCTTTTCAATCTTGTATAAAATTCCTTTTATACTTCAAACACTTTCAAAAATCCATTTCTTCCAACAATAGATTCAACAAGGGGGAGATTTATCTTATATAACAAAGATATATAACTTTGTTTATTCAAAATCAATATTCAAATTTGATTACTCTTTCCAATATCAATTTCGTTCAAATCCGTACAATGTACACATATCATCCGTACGCTATACCAATCTGATCGCTCGCTTGATCACACAATTTCACTTCCGAACTAGTATCGTCCACCCGACTTCCTAGTGTGGACACAAATCTGGTTTCTTGATCAGAAACCATCATTCTCCTTGCATAGCTATAACTATGATAGAGAACATCCAGAACCAATCAACAATCCATATCTAGGTTCGCCGTCGAAAATCGAGTGAAAAATCCCAACTCGGATCGATATATAACTATCTCGAAATTCAATGCTCGAATCTGGATTAGATCGCTATGCGAATAGAATAATATACATACATCCTACATATTTAACTTCATTGATTATTAGCCAAAATCAATTTCTCTTTCTATTCACGTTTCCTTTAATTCCTATCACTTATTTACAATTTCCTTAATTCTCATTTGGATTATATCTTCAATTCTTATCTCAGTTGGGTATTTTACCAATAACAGTTTGAACTCCGACCAGTTTATATTTAGAAAATAGGTTGAAAATTTTAAAAATAGATAAGTAGTTGAAAAAATAATTATTAGTTTGCAAAATAACAGTAAAATCGTTGGGAAATAGTCAAATACTTATAGAAATTTTAGATAATTGCAAATTAGTTGTAAAATAGTAATTAGTTTGTAAAATAGTGGAAAACATTAATTAGTTTATAAAACAGTTACAAAATAGTTAAATAACTCGAAAAATATTTATTAAATAAATATATGATAGTTCTGGGTTTAATAAGAAATGTTGTATATATAATAAATAACTTGAAAAAATAGATTTGTACTTAAACAATTTATTTAAAAATAGTCTAGAGTCAAACTGTTCAATTCCTAACCTCCAATTCCATCAATTCACTTTAATTTCCCACTTCCATTTAAATTGACCCAATTCCAATTTGAAGAACTTCAATTTCCATCGAAATCTATTTAACCTCAATTCAAGTTGAATCAATCTAAATTTCTTTCCTAATCCAAATCAACTTCCATTTGATTTTAATCCTGTTCAACTTTAATTATAATTTCAAATTATTCCAATCGATTTGGACTAATATAAATTGAACCCACTTCAATTTCAAATCGTTCCAATTTAATCCAATCCAAATTTTCCATTTAAAATTTTAAACTTATTCATCTTCAATCTTAAATCCAATAAATTCGAATCAGATACAATTTGAATGAATTCAATTCCAATTTCATACTTAAACCATCTCGAATTATATAAATTTGAGTTAAATTTTTAAATGCTGATTTAATCCTTTAAATCAAATCAACTTATCTCTTTAAGCTGTTTAATCCTGAATCCAAAATCCATTTTAAACTTATTTCAAAACTCAAACAATATTTCAAATCTCTTTTAAACAACTAAATCTTGAAATTCAATTTATCACAAAACTTAAATTTTTATAACCCAACTTTTGAAGTTTTATCTTAAACATTTCAGTCTTAAGTCTAAAATGATTCCATACATTAATTCATTACATACTAGTGGTTCATACATTACATACATTTATCCAAAATAGGAGTCTTACAGAAGTCATAAATCTAGATGCCTTCCTATTACCTAGAGGTTTGGAAAGAACAGTGCCCTAATACTCCTACAAGTATCCTTCCTATGGACTTCCTTCCAAAGGGCAAAGCCCGAACATACACTTCTCAACAGGGTGTCCCCACTTATAACATTTACCACAAAATGTTTCTACCCTGTCATCAATCTGGATAACCTTCACGCCTCCAACAGTACGTTCTACAGCCTTACTCCTCTTCTGCCTCTCAGAACAATTCCTAGCAATGTGTCCTGTCTTCTTACAATGATAGCAGATAGTCGACCCATTGACCGGTTCCGCAGGTTTACGCTTCGCCTTTCTCACTTCAGGGCAATGATTTAGAAAATGACCTTTCTTATGACACCTAAAACATAAGATCTCAGAGCGAAACCGTCGGATCCTTGTTTTACTGCACTTGGCTGTGTAATGTCCCTTATTGAAACATCAATAGCAGGTTACATTATCATAAGGTCCTGGTTCTGCCTTTTCCTTAACCTGTTTCTCATACTCTTGAATTTCCTCTTCTCGATTCTTACGTGCAGCTGTTCTTTGCTCTTTGCGTCGACCCTTCCATTTTTCCCTCTTAGTCATCTCTCCCAAAGACTGAATTCTAGAGGGGCTTCCTAACCTATAAATTAGACTTAACTAGAAGAATTCAACTTTTGCCCTTATATTAATCTGCTTACCAAATTATACTTTATGTAAAAGTTTACTTCCTTAAAACATTTCATTTTGCTTTGTCATTAATACACATCTTATTTATCATTTTCATTTATTATCCATTTATTTAATCTCGTTAATTAAACAAAGTTTAATTAATTACATAAATTAATTGATTATCCTTATCCTGAAACCTTTTCCAAATGCAAAATTTAATTTGAGTTTGGTTGTTATTCTATTACCACTTAGTCCTCATTGTTTCTGTTTAATTCCAATGTAACAACCAATTATCCAAATATTTATTAGAAAGAAATATTTCTTTATATATCAAAATATAATCTTAGATAAAATCATTTAAAATCCTTATATAAGAAAATAACAAGTACGCTCTCTCATATATATATATATATATATATATATATATATATATATATATATAGACACACACACACACATACTCAACTCATCCTACGGTACCATTGACCCTATCCTTAATGAGTACACCCATCAGAGCCAAGGTTCTCGTTTAACCTTCATCTCTGATACCAACTGTAACGACCCGAAATTTTCGATTCCGAAAATTCTTGATAGTTATTAAAAGAAGAAAGATAAAGAAAAAGAAGAAGAAGGAACATCAACATCTCACATTCGCAACGGATAAATTATAATAATAAATAGTAATAGTTTACAAAGGAATACCATATCTGTCGATTATATTTTAATACATCAGAGTTACACATATATACAAACACTAGATATACCCAATTACCATGCCTCAGATATAATAAAATACAGTGGAACACCACATACGTTCCTAGCATCCAGCTCGACTCCTGAGCTCCAGAATGTCCTTACATGGAAATCTGTAATACTCGGTCTAATCCGAGCATTACATCAAAGTAACACCCGGGTCAGGCTGGAAACCAGCGTGAGTAAACCCATCTAACATGGAATACAAAAGTATACAACTCATATAAACCCGGGGTAACTTATATCAATCTACACTTCACAAGTTGTTATAGACATCACTTATTTCACACATCAATTTCTAAGTGTCAGAACTTAGATTATTTGGTCTAATTCACTTAAATCATTCCTTTACATCCTATTGATTTCACGTATCAAGGAATCGAAGTGGTTTCGGGTATTAACTGATACCCGACTCTGGTCTCTTCGAATTCAGTTCATCATAACATAAATTATTCAAGTGAAATGCAATTCAACTTTAAATAAAAGATGTCACCTTTACTCAACAATTCATCATTGATAAATAACCACATTATCATTGCCCACCCAAACACATTATATCATGAACCATTTCATATCATGGGTATCAATCAATTCAGGGCATTTAATTATCATTCAATCATACATAAGCAAGGTAAATCAATCACACCATCTCGAATAAATCTAATTAGCCATAATTGAATTAAATCAATTGCCTTTAAGTTCTGCTTATTAATTAATTACAAACCAATTGACTTTCCATCTCAGAATCATTCATCTTAATTAATCCTCCTTGATTAATCATTCTTACTTGTGGTTGAATTATCATTAACAAAGTATTAAAAATAATTATGTATTATTCACAAATCTGTAGTCTTCTTATGATACCACAATGTCACAAATTCCCAAAATCGATAATCTCCTCTTCGTTTTCTTTAAATCAATTAATTAATCTAAATTGATTATCGATTAATGACTTTAATTATTAATCAATAAAACTAAATTACCCATTTATTATTCACTAATTAATTATTTAATCAATTATTAATTCGTAATTAAATTACTTAATTAGTTAACTACTAATCAAACACTAAATAACATAAAGTAGTTAACTACAAATTTATTTATCATTTAATCACTAGTTAATCTATCTTTAATTACAATTATGAATTAATTATTCTTAATTGCTTTCCAAAAATAATTAATTGATATTAATTATTCAACTTGACTAACATTTTTAAAGAAATCTTCTTTAAACATTGAAAATCAATTTAATATTAACTACAAACTTTAAATGTTAATTAATTTCATACTTAACTTAACTTAATTACTTAATTAAAATAATCATTAAGTGTTAAAAACATTGTTAAGTATCAACTAAATAATTAAAACTTGTATTTAAGTTTAACTTAAATTGTTAAACATGTATTTAAATCTACAGTGCTTAAACTTGTAAAAAAAACAATTGCTTAACTTATATTTTTAAAATGCAATACTATAGTTAGAAAAACCTGAGACTTCCTCTTGCTTTACTCAAGTAGCGCTTCGAGTCCTTCATCAACATCCCCGAGACACTTTCCATGTACGCAACTTCTTCTTCTCCTTCTTTTTTTCACATCCCAGTAAGTTTAAGTTAGTATAAACTTAGATATAGATTCAGAAAAACATGCATACTTACTCGATCAAAGCCCCGAAGCGTGCAACCACCTAGCTCGAGTAACGACTCGAGACCGTTCACCAACCACGATGCTGAAACCAAAAATCACGATGTATACGTGCACGGTGGCACGAGTCGACTACGGTGAATCCCAACCCATTAGTCAAGTCACGAATCATCCAAAAACTCGAAATCTAAACTCGCGTCGCCTCCAAAAATTCGAAATCGAAAAATAGCAGTTCGAAAGAAAAACTGCAAACACCACCACTGGCTAAATCACCCCGCCATCGCCGCATAGACTACCAGAGACGCACAAGTTCAGCCAAACCACGACAACCCACCAAGAAACCCTCCACCAGAAATTCATGCAACTCGATCGCGTATTGTTGACGAACTCGACACATTACAGATATTACCAAAAACTTGAACCCAAACCCTAAATTGAGTTCGTTCGACAAATTCGTGAATTTGAAAAATTATCCAACAATTATCTTAACTTCATAGATGTTCAAACTCGCTTCAAAACAAATTTCAACGGTTATTATTGATTCAATCACTAGAAATATGTAACGCCCCGAAAATTTTCGACTTTCGAAAATTCAACATCGATACTCACTTTATCGACTGCCGAGGACTCGAAGGCCAAAAACCCGAAATGTTATGGTTTTAAGAAAAAGAACAAAGAAAAAGAAGAGAGAAGAAGATAGAAAAGATAGAAAATAGAGAGAATAGAAAATAGAAAATAGAACAGAAAGGAACATAGAGAAAACAACAGAACAATAACAGAATCCCACAATTCGCAGCGGAACAACATATAATAATAAATGAATAATCTTTAAACAAAGAACTATCAGTTATTACATTTTATACATTACATTACATCATATCATCAGAGTGTACAACATCATACAACAACAACAGTGCAGCGGAAAAAGAAATACTATATAAGTAATATGCCATGCCATCCAGCTTGCCTCCAGCAACTCCAGAATATCCAGAATATCCTGATAAACCTAACTCTTGACTGCCCGTGTGGAAATTGGTGGGCACCTAGAGTTTAGGAAGGAAAACAATAAACTCCGAGTCAGTCATGTGACTGGTGTGAGAACTCAAAACAGTTTATTTATCTTTAAAATCAAAATAGAGGAATATTTTTAAAGTTAATTCGCAATGCTTTTAAAAATGAGACTACCATAAGGCCTCCCGCACACACACACAATGCAAACGCAGAATCGGAGGAGATTTCTCCTTATGATAGTCAAAGATGCTTGATACGCATTTAAAAGAACATTTGATATTATTATTAGTGTATAGTGTAGAAAAACTTATTTCGAAAGTAGAATATAAATCTTAGCCAGCATAGACATTCCGAACTATGCCTACTATAGCTAACTATGTTCAATAGCAGGTTACCGCCACATTCCATAACAGGTTATACAACTAAAACCGTACAAGTCTCGTATTGTTTCTTTGGATTTCCAACGAATGATCAGGCCAAGGAACTTCCCATTGCCACATGAGAATGCCTCTGGATGGACATTCCCGAGAACCAAACCGGATCTCTACCAACACAAGGCCGGGTTACCCCTAACTGAGTAACAACTGACCGAATATGCCATCCCCCGGTCCTTTGGGACCTTTCACCGAGCGCTCGTAATCAATTCACACAATCATAACAAAGTGTTTTCAACATGAGTAAGTATCTGGGCTCCATACCATGATACCACCCTTTTCCAGAAGGAAATGCACGCATCCTAAAGGGCCCTACCCCTCATAACCTTGCCGCATCTTTCCTGTTTTGACCATTCACGGGGTGTGAGGCTCGACGAAGTCACGTCCACAAAAACATACTTTATACAAAAGCCATGCTTTGGGTCAACAAATGATCAACACAATGATCACCAAGACAGACGATCAAACAAATGATCCTATCACAAATAATCAACACAATGATCATTTCAGCAACACTCAGCATGTCACATTACCAAATAGGGAATATATCGCTGATAACTTCAACTATATAACCTCTGAGCTCGTACGTCTCAGAGAAGGGTGTTAAGCTAAAAGAATAAATTCTCCGCCACCAACAGAAATATATTTGAAAGAAATCGGCTTTATATCTCAACTTGTAATGTCAAGCATACTATCCATACAAGTCTGTTCCGGGATCGAACAAAACCGAAGGCACTTACAAAGAAGTCCTTGCAATCCGGATATTCACAATCCTGATCGGATTTCCCATCACTTAGGGAGAACTCTATACCGGAGCAACTCGGTGCAGAGTCAATCGACAGGTCATCCTATCGCTCTCGCAAATACCGGGTCTTCAACACCGATCTTCAATGCAATTCACAACGACGTATCACATATTCGGAATGGGTTATACGACCCCATGGTCCTTTCCTGGTTAACCCGAATAGTGAGCGCTTATTCAAAAATAAGTGTGGCATTCACATTCAAACAAATCACATCAAATACCCATTCAAAGGGAAATATTGATAGTCGGTTATTGAACTATCAATGGATATGCACAACATCACCAGATTCCAAATAATTTTCCAAATTATTTATTTTCCAAAATATCTTTACAAGATATATTATTTTCAATACTTCAAAAATAAATCAATATTTATTTTTAACAAATTCCACTTTCTTTTATAAATTCCATAGTGAATTTATATTTCACAATATCCATGCATATACCTTTCAATTATTCATTTCAATTTATCTTCAAAAGGATAAATTCTCAAAGTATTCACTTTATATTGGAAAAACATTTCCATACTTATTTATTCATAAGTAATTCACAAATTTTATTTATTTTCAACACTTAGAAAATATTCAATATACTTCAATCGAAATTAAGTATATATTTCATTCTTTAAGGAAATCATTCTCTTAAAACATATTTATTTGGACCAAAATGAATGTTGCGTAAAACATCGTTACGACAACCCAAAATCACTAGTGTAGGGATTCGAATTTTAAATAGATATATAAGTCCCAATACTATACAAAACATTTCCTTTCGGAAATCATTTACTATAACAACAGTGTTATAGTCCACCATTTCCTTTTATTTCTCGAAAACGTCTATTTCAACAATAAATGTTGAAATCTATGGTTTCGAATCTCAACACATTTTAAAACATCGTTTGATCGTTTTAATTCTATTTCAAATATCACATTCAAAACAATTTCTTTAACATCTTATTCACTATTCAAAACGTGAATATACTTTGTTAACAAATTTCATCCTTTTATTCATTTTATTTCAAAGGAATATTCACAGTCAAAAATGTGAATATAACTCCATTAACAAGTTATAACAATTTACTTATCAAAATAAGTCATTTGCAAATTTATAAAACAACGTTTATAAATTCCATTTCTATTTATTTTATAACTACTTCCTTTATTAACCTATTCGATTTATAACTCAATTATAAAACAAAAGTTCACATTATAAGTTAAACACTTATAATTTATGTTTACAAGAATCGTTCTTTTAAACATCCCAATTCATAAATCTTATAACCTATAAGATTCATTTAATCAAAAATCCATTCTTCAATTGACTTTTCAAATTTTATAAACCTACTGTTTATAAAATTCCATTTATAATCTCCCCGTTTATAATTCTATAAATTTCATTCAATTTATGAAATTCATTTTCACTTCATTCAAACACTTATAAAAACTCGTTTTATAATTTCAATATTTCAATTTATAAATATCCATTTATAAATCTCTTAATATAATTCAATTTATATTATTCTTTTAAAACATATTAAATCTCCTTTATTATTTCACCATTTTGATTCATAAAATAATTAAATTTTATAAATCCTATATTTAAACTTTTCACAATAAATTCTAAAATCCCGATTAAACTATTTTATAAAATCATTAGCATCATATTCTCAAAAATCAGTTTTTAACTATATTTCTCAAAAATCATAATTTTTATAACTTTAAAAATTATAACGTTTATTTATTTAAAATGAATCAATTTCCAAACATATAGTATATTTTCAAAAATCACTTTAAAAATCATTTTTAAATTTTCAAAGTTTGGTCCAATGATGCTACACACCAAATAGTCAATCACGACTACAACGATATCATATATCGATATGATAATCAATCAAATATCAAAATATCTGAATTCAAATAAATACTGCTGAGGAATCCAGTTGGATCCCTCCAACCTGTTTTCCTGCATCCACAAACATTAGCACAATACCAATTTCGCTCCAGTACGAAATTATCGCGGTATATGTTTTTAATAAATATTATCCGCTTAATAGACGACGCAATAGGGTCTCATCCGCTAAACAAAAATGCGGGAAATCAATAACTCCAATATATACATATGCCAATATATATATATTGCTACTATATATAATACCAATTTCACTGTTTATGAAATATTCGCGGTATATGTTTTTAATAAATAACATCCGCTTACTAACGGCGTATAATATCTATTTTAACAATCAATAGATATTAATCAACATTCAAACATGCATTCAAATATTTTAAATCTAACTATTTAAAATAAAATCGAAACTGATTCGATTGAGTGAGAAGTTCTCACCTTGATTTTAATTTCGTTTTAGCGATTTATTTCAATAAAATTAAACGGACGTTTAATTTTACACGAAATTTTCACTAACTCCAAATGACTCCAAACCAACTCCATCGCGTAGTGCTCGTCCATACGATTCCAACGCAACTGGTTTCGCGCGTTTTCGACCTCGTATGAAAAAGTTATGATTTTATGAAGCTTATACACGATTTTATATAAACAATTCAACATAAACTTATTAATTTTTAAACCTAGCTAACACCAGGGCCATAGGATCTTGCATCAGCTCATCTCCACCGCTCCTTTCTTTCTTCCTTCTCTATCTCACGCGCGCGTATGCTTACAGGAGAAGCCGAACCCATATCCAAGAATTAGGGTTAAATTATTCACCTCCATCACTCGACTTGACGACGATCAGGGAGTTGCAAATCGAAGCCCCATCCACCACCTACCTTCGGCCTAAACCATACGAAGCTCGGCCACATCCCCATGCTCGAATTGCGTGCGCAAGTTGAAGCAAACGCGGCCATATATCTCCCAAAATATAACTCCAAATCACATCTCCACCGTTGAAGTTGTAGATCTCACCATCCTCTACGAGTTTCTAGTTGAAACTTTCTTGAATCGTTGAGTGGATTTGAAGATTTGGAGGGAGGAACGAAATAAAATTCTGGCCGTTCATACATAGGGTGGCGGCTAGGGTTTGATATTAGGTTATATTTTTTTTTAATAAATGAAGGGTGTGGGTGTCTATTTATAGAAGAAAATCGAACACTATTCATCCGTAAATTCCGAACTCCGATTTACGCGCCGTAACCAGCGTTTTTAAGGTTTACCCCACGTTCCGGACATAATGGAACAGGTTTCGGAAGCTAATTCGGACATCTGTGCGAGTTATGGCAACAAACGTTCAATTTAAATTAAAACGATTTAAATCGATTTCTAGGCGTTTTAATTTGTACCGGACAAACGGTAAATCCAATTGACACGAAATTTGAAACCTTACAATAATATCACATTACGGATCCGATGAAACTGGTTTCGTCGAAATCTAAGACTTTTTGAAAAATGGCTATTTTGACTCGCCAAATTAAAATTAAAAACAATTCGATGCGTTTCGAGCTGCTACGCTCAAACGATAGCTCCGATTGACACGAAAATTGAAATCCGGTAATAACTAACTATTACGGATCCAATGGAACTAGTTTCGTTCAATTCTGAGACTGTTCAAAAATTGACTATTTTCACTTGTCGATTTTATTATTAAAATATTCAATTTTCACAAATTAACTTTTAATTCGATTTTAGAAGTTCTAAAATACCGTTCTAACTTCAATATGATAAAATAAAATTTTACAAATCATTTTCAATCATATTTAACTCCATTTTCAATTATTTCCATAATTTCACATATTAAATTATTGATCTAATTATTCAATTAAATCCAATAATTCAAATAAAAATTTATTTGACTTATAAATTTCACTTATTAATATTTAAAATTAATTAAATATTCAAATTTTAATTATCAAAAATTGTGGGTCGTTACAATCTTCCCCCCTTAAAAGAATTTCGTCCTCGAAATTATCAAGTAAGAAAGTTACAAAATTTATTAATTTTCCAAAATCCATAGTTAATACCTCTTACAATAACTTACTAAGTTTTCAAATCATAATTAGTTATCTTTTCTAAAACAACTACTATTGTTTAACTTTCAATTCCAAAATCAAAGTTAAAGTTTTCAAAAAATTTCCCATTTTCTCTAAAAAAATTCTAACGCCTTAAATTTTCGGAAAAATTCGCTATAGTCTCCTTTGCGCGGCTCGATCCGAAAAAAAATGACAGTATATATATATCACAAATATACATCTCATCAAGTAATGAGGCATCCCGCAGGGAAAAATTTGTAAAAGTACGATATTTAATCCGAGATATGTACCTTATATTTTGTTAGCAAGCATATACGGCTAATATAGCGCGAAAGCGAGCTCCAAATGCGAAGCAAACGCGATCCGCACCTACTAATCACTCAACAAACAACATGAGAACATGTATGTAGACAATAGTATCAATATACAACATATAGTAACATAATAACTATACATGCCAACATAGCAAATGTAATAAAAGCAATATATTCAACCATCAACCAACTAACATCCATAACCAATAAATATCCATTTATATTCTCATAATATTAAATGAATTAGGTTTTCGATTTAATCACATTTGATTCATTAACAGTGGATGTTTTTACTAACATTCATTTTCAATTAGTTTATATTCACTAATTCATATTCAAGTTGGTTCATTTCCAAATCAAATTCAATTCTATTTAAGATTCACTTAACTTCCAATTGGATTCCAATTACTTTAGCTTTCAATTTCATTAACTCAATTTCATTAATACTTGATGAATTATATACAATCAACTAACAATCATATAACAATCAAAGTATATTAATTACAACCAAATTACTTTGCTTATATTCATTTAATTTAGTTTCAACACCATCACTTAACTTAATTAATTTAGTTCGATACCAATATCAACTTCATTCAACATCTCTTAAGTTATATTCCATTTAACTTTAAATTCACTTTTATTTACAACCCATATTCATAAATATATTCATATAGTTTCACTTCTTATATATATAAGTTTATTTCATAATTGTAAATTACTTTAATTATAATCCAATTCTTATAATTCATTTGCTTATACAATAATTCTTTTATTTAGATTATTCAAACAACTAAACAATCAACTTATATACACTTTAATAATTTTGAAAAATTATTTGTTTATATACTAAATATACTCAAGGTAAAATTATTTCATTTACCCAATTTTAAAATCAATATCGTGCCGAATTATTCTATTCAAGTGTTTAGAAACCCCTTCGGCATAGTTGTCGAGACCACGCTGACGAAAGTTCATATGCCACTCAACAAACCAATCATCACAATATAAAACAATTTTATATTCACTAACAAATACGCTCTCATAGCTATTATTACACTCAAACTCATTCTAGATTACTGCTGACTCTATCTCTAACGAGTAATACCCAACAGAACCATGGTTGTCGCTTAACCAACAGCTCTGATACCAAATGTAACGCCCCGAAAATTTCCGACTTTCGAAAATTCAACATCGATACTCACTTTATCGACTGCCGAGGACTCGAAGGCCAAAAACCCGAAATGTTATGGTTTTAAGAAAAAGAACAAAGAAAAAGAAGAGAGAAGAAGATAGAAAAGATAGAAAATAGAGAGAATAGAAAATAGAAAATAGAACAGAAAGGAACATAGAGAAAACAACAGAACAATAACAGAATCTCACAATTCGCAGCGGAACAACATATAATAATAAATGAATAATCTTTAAACAAAGAACTATCAGTTATTACATTTTATACATTACATTACATCATATCATCAGAGTGTACAACATCATACAACAACAACAGTGCAGCGGAAAAAGAAATACTATATAAGTAATACGCCATGCCATCCAGCTTGCCTCCAGCAACTCCAGAATATCCAGAATATCCTGATAAACCTAACTCTTGACTGCCCGTGTGGAAATTGGTGGGCACCCAGAGTTTAGGAAGGAAAACAATAAACTCCGAGTCAGTCATGTGACTGGTGTGAGAACTCAAAACAGTTTATTTATCTTTAAAATCAAAATAGAGGAATATTATTAAAGTTAATTCGCAATGCTTTTAAAAATGAGACTACCATAAGGCCTCCCGCACACACACACAATGCAAACGCAGAATCGGAGGAGATTTCTCCTTATGATAGTCAAAGATGCTTGATACGCATTTAAAAGAACATTTGATATTATTATTAGTGTATAGTGTAGAAAAACTTATTTCGAAAGTAGAATATAAATCTTAGCCAGCATAGACATTCCGAACTATGCCTACTATAGCTAACTATGTTCAATAGAAGGTTACCGCCACATTCCATAGCAGGTTATACAACTAAAACCGTACAAGTCTCGTATTGTTTCTTTGGATTTCCAACGAATGATCAGGCCAAGGAACTTCCCATTGCCACATGAGAATGCCTCTGGATGGACATTCCCGAGAACCAAACCGGATCTCTACCAACACAAGGCCGGGTTACCCCTAACTGAGTAACAACTGACCGAATATGCCATCCCCCGGTCCTTTGGGACCTTTCACCGAGCGCTCATAATCAATTCACACAATCATAACAAAGTGTTTTCAACATGAGTATGTATCTGGGCTCCATACCATGATACCACCCTTTTCCAGAAGGAAATGCACACATCCTAAAGGGCGCTACCCCTCATAACCTTGCCGCATCTTTCCTGTTTTGACCATTCACGGGGTGTGAGGCTCGACGAAGTCACGTCCACAAAAATATACTTTATACAAAAGCCATGCTTTGGGTCAACAAATGATCAACACAATGATCACCAAGATAGACGATCAAACAAATGATCCTATCACAAATAATCAACACAATGATCATTTCAGCAACACTCAGCATGTCACATTACCAAATTGGGAATACATCGCTGATAACTTCAACTATATAACCTCTGAGCTCGTACGTCTCAGAGAAGGGTGTTAAGCTAAAAGAATAAATTCTCCGCCACCAACAGAAATATATTTGAAAGAAATCGGCTTTATATCTCAACTTGTGATGTCAAGCATACTATCCATACAAGTCTGTTCCGGGATCGAACAAAACCGAAGGCACTTATAAAGAAGTCCTTGCAATCCGGATATTCACAATCCTGATCGGATTTCCCATCGCTTAGGGAGAACTCTATACCGGAGCAACTCGGTGCAGAGTCAATCGACAGGTCATCCTATCGCTCTCGCAAATACCGGGTCTTCAACACCGATCTTCAATGCAATTCACAACGACGTATCACATATTCGGAATGGGTTATACGACCCCATGGTCCTTTCCCGGTTAACCCGAATAGTGAGCGCTTATTCAAAAATAAGTGTGGCATTCACATTCAAACAAATCACATCAAATACCCATTCAAAGGGAAATATTGATAGTCGGTTATTGAACTACCAATGGATATGCACAACATCACCAGATTCCAAATAATTTTCCAAATTATTTATTTTCCAAAATATCTTTACAAGATATATTATTTTCAATACTTCAAAAATAAATCAATATTTATTTTTAACAAATTCCACTTTCTTTTATAAATTCCATAGTGAATTTATATTTCACAATATCCATGCATATACCTTTCAATTATTCATTTCAATTTATCTTCAAAAGGATAAATTCTCAAAGTATTCACTTTATATTGGAAAAACATTTCCATACTTATTTATTCATAAGTAATTCACAGATTTTATTTATTTTCAACACTTAGAAAATATTCAATATACTTCAATCGAAATTAAGTATATATCTCATTCTTTAAGGAAATCATTCTCTTAAAACATATTTATTTGGGCCAAAACGAATGTTGCGTAAAACATCGTTACGCCAACCCAAAATCACTAGTATAGGGATTCGAATTTTAATATATAAGTCCCAATACTATACAAAACATTTCCTTTCGGAAATCATTTACTATAACAACGGTGTTATAGTCCACCATTTCCTTTTATTTCTCGAAAACGTCTATTTCAACAATAAATGTTGAAATCTATGGTTTCGAATCTCAACACATTTTAAAACATCGTTAGATCGTTTTAATTCTATTTCAAATATCACATTCAAAACAATTTCTTTAACATCTTATTCACTATTCAAAACGTGAATATACTTTGTTAACAAATTTCATCCTTTTATTCATTTTATTTCAAAGGATTATTCACAGTCAAAAATGTGAATATAACTCCATTAACAGGTTATAACAATTTACTTATCAAAATAAGTCGTTTGCGAATTTATAAAACAACGTTTATAAATTCCATTTCTATTTATTTTATAACTACTTCCTTTATTAACCTATTCGATTTATAACTCAATTATAAAACAAAAGTTCACATTATAAGTTAAACACTTATAATTTATTTGTTTACAAGAATCGTTCTTTTAAACACCCCAATTCATAAATCTTATAACCTATAAGATTCATTTAATCAAAAATCCATTCTTCAATTGACTTTTCAAATTTTATAAACCTACTGTTTATAAAATTCCATTTATAATCTCCCCGTTTATAATTCTATAAATTTCATTCAATTTATGAAATTCATTTTCACTTCATTCAAACACTTATAAAAACTCGTTTTATAATTTCAATATTTCAATTTATAAATATCCATTTATAAATCTCTTAATATAATTCAATTTATATTATTCTTTTAAAACATATTAAATCTCCTTTATTATTTCACCATTTTGATTCATAAAATAATTAAATTTTATAAATCCTATATTTAAACTTTTCACAATAAATTCTAAAATCCCGATTAAACTATTTTATAAAATCATTAGCATCATATTCTCAAAAATCAGTTTTTAACTATATTTCTCAAAAATCATAATTTTTATAACTTTAAAAATTATAACGTTTATTTATTTAAAATGAATCAATTTCCAAACATATAGTATATTTTCAAAAATCACTTTAAAAATCATTTTTAAATTTTCAAAGTTTGGTCCAATGATGCTACACACCAAATAGTCAATCACGACTACAACGATATCATATATCGATATGATAATCCATCAAATATCAAAATATCTGAATTCAAATAAATACTGCTGAGGAATCCAGTTGGATCCCTCCAACCTGTTTTCCTGCATCCACAAACATTAGCACAATACCAATTTCGCTCCAGTACGAAATTATCGCGGTATATGTTTTTAATAAATATTATCCGCTTAATAGACGGCGCAATAGGGTCTCATCCGCTAAACAAAAAATGCGGGAAATCAATAACTCCAATATATACATATGCCAATGTATATATATTGCTACTATATATAATACCAATTTCACTGTTTATGAAATATTCGCGGTATATGTTTTTAATAAATAACATCCGCTTACTAACGGCGTATAATGTCTATTTTAACAATCAATAGATATTAATCAACATTCAAACATGCATTCAAATATTTTAAATCTAACTATTTAAAATAAAATCGAAACTGATTCGATTGAGTGAGAAGTTCTCACCTTGATTTTAATTTCGTTTTAGCGATTTATTTCGAATAAAATTAAACGGACGTTTAATTTTAAACGAAATTTTGACTAACTCCAAACGACTCTAAACCATCTCCATCACGTAGTGCTCGTCCATACGATTCCAACGCAACTGGTTTCGCGCGTTTTCGGCCTCGTATGAAAAAGTTATGATTTTATGAAGTTTATACACGATTTTATATAAACAATTCAACATAAACTTATTAATTTTTAAACCTAGCTAACACCAGGGCCATAGGATCTTGCATCAGCTCATCTCCACCGCTCCTTTCTTTCTTCCTTCTCTATCTCACGCGCGCGTATGCTTACAGGAGAAGCCGAACCCATATCCAAGAATTAGTGTTAAATTATTCACCTCCATCACTCGACTTGACGACGATCAGGGAGTTGCAAATCGAAGCCCCATCCACCACCTACCTTCGGCCTAAACCATACGAAGCTCGGCCACATCCCCATGCTCGAATTGCGTGCGCAAGTTGAAGCAAACGCGGCCATATATCTCCCAAAATATAACTCCAAATCACATCTCCACCGTTGAAGTTGTAGATCTCACCATCCTCTACGAGTTTCTAGTTGAAACTTTCTTGAATCGTTGAGTGGATTTGAAGATTTGGAGGGAGGAACGAAATAAAATTCTGGCCGTTCATACATAGGGTGGCGGCTAGGGTTTGATATTAGGTTATATTTTTTTTTTAATAAATGAAGGGTGTGGGTGTCTATTTATAGAAGAAAATCGAACACTATTCATCCGTAAATTCCGAACTCCGATTTACGCGCCGTAACCAGCGTTTCTAAGGTTTACCCCACGTTCCGGACACAATGGAACAAGTTTCGGAAGCTAATTCGGACATCTGTGCGAGTTATGGAACAAACGTTCAATTTAAATTAAAACGATTTAAATCGATTTCTAGGCGTTTTAATTTGTACCGGACAAACGGTAAATCCAATTGACACGAAATTTGAAACCTTACAATAATATCACATTACGGATCCGATGAAACTGGTTTCGTCGAAATCCGAGACTTTTTGAAAAATGGCTATTTTAACTCGCCAAATTAAAATTAAAAACAATTCGATGCGTTTCGAGCTGCTACGCTCAAACGATAGCTCCGATTGACACGAAAATTGAAATCCGGTAATAACTAACTATTACGGATCCAATGGAACTGGTTTCGTTCAATTCTGAGACTGTTCAAAAATTGACTATTTTCACTAGTCGATTTTATTATTAAAATATTCAATTTTCACAAATTAACTTTTAATTCGATTTTAAAAGTTCTAAAATATCGTTCTAACTTCAATATGATAAAATAAAATTTTACAAATCATTTTCAATCATATTTAACTCCATTTTCAATTATTTCCATAATTTCACATATTAAATTATTGATCTAATTATTCAATTAAATCCAATAATTCAAATAAAATTTATTTGACTTATAAATTTCACTTATTAATATTTAAAATTAATTAAATATTCAAATTTTAATTATCAAAAATTCTGGGTCGTTACAAGAAATTGGTGAAAATACAATTTTTGCTCAAATACAAACTGCTTTTGAATCACTAAACTAAAAATCTTCATTCAAGTTTTAAAAATCATAACTTGCAGTAAGAATTCAAGATATAAACTTGAATTAGCATTTATAACCATCAAATTTATCAAAGAATTATTTGATTTACCTGTAGAACAAGTTACAGTGGTGTATTCTTACAAACATGGTTTAATTAGCTTTTAAAATTCTTATTTTAGTTTAAACATATTGTTTTTTGTTGAAAACTTACAGATTAACAATAATTGTTTGAACAGAATTATGAATCCTGTAACAAATAATAGAGAAATATATGTACAGAGCAACCATAAATATACACAGAATCATATTCAAACTGAACATACACAAACCAGATTATCAATGAATCTTCATCTATTTTCAAATAACTTAAAGCTTTAAAATTCTTGTTTACTCACCTGAAATCTTTGAACAGAGAATAATTTGATGATATGAAAACTTGTAGTAGGAACTGCCCTTGAAATCTTTTGAGTGCTTTCTGTTTTCGTTTTGAATTCAATTTGATTTTACTTCCTTTTTATTCTCTAGTTTTCTCTGGTTCACTAAAATTTTTACTGAACGAACTAAATAGCTTAGATGCATACATATATAAAAGCAACAGGATGTAATAAGAGAAGGTGGTAATTGGTTATGCTGTTTTCTCTTTTTTGTTTTAACTTGACAGATTTTTATAAATATTTTGAATAGACAAAATATTAGGCTGAGATGATAGCAATTAAATGCCTTGGTTTCTAAAGATGTTCACACACCAATTATTATGTTTGACGTATATAGATATTTGTATGTAACTATTCACTTGCAGGTAAACATTTGGCTTGTATGTGAAGATAATTTGTTTGAAAACATTTTTTTAGATTGAATAATTCATATACATGTTTTGTCTAGTTTAACTTTATACATTTGTGCTTACAAATGTTCAGTTTATGTTGTATGCATATCTTAACTACTTATTTCTTGTTTTTATTTTTATTTCTAACTATCAATATTTAAATTACATTCATATATTTGACTTACATTTAATATTTATATTTTATATTGATAGACTTTGATTTTATTTAAAAATTATTATCCATATGTATATTTACCGAATGTAAACAAAGTAAAGTATTTTAATTTAATTATATAAGATAAATTTCATTTTAAACATTATTAAAAGATTTATTTTAAATTTTCAAAATCAAATTTTCTTTCCAAATACAAATTTATATAAACAAATGGCAATTATCCCAAAGGTCATATTCATTTTAAAATGATCAGTTTACATTTTATTTAATTAGATTAAATATTTACTAATATAATATGGCCAAAATACCGGGTCGTCACATTGTGATAAATGGTTGATGGTTGATATTGGATGAATGGATGCTGTATTTTATATTGAATAAACATCAAGTTATCTTGCATTTTCATTTCGTTTGGGATTGCGGTTTGAAATGATATATAACCGTAAATTTTATTTTTAAATTGCGGATGAAATGATAAATATCCTTATCCCTTGACCATTAGATAGAAAATTTTATACAGACACAGAGGTATATATATATAAATATTTTGAAATGATTTTCTATGTTTTGTAAAGAAATGTATATATGGTTTTATGAGATATTGATTTCGGATATTTGATAAAGGTTATTTTATATATAGTTAAATTCTTGGTTTTAAGCTATGTATTAAATTGTTTAAAGTATGAAGTAAGTTAAATAATAAAATTGATTTCAATAAAATATATTATGGACAAGTATTTACTTAAATTATATTCCAATATAGAGTTTATATTGATTTTTATAAATCAAAGTTGAGAAGATAGTTTTGAAATTTATTTGAGATTTTATTTAATTAAGATCTTATTGAAATTTAGATTTAAAAAGAATATGGTGTTATAACTAAATTCGGGTTTAAGATGATTTAAGTGAATATATCTAGTTTAAATAAATTGAGGAATATTCAATTATTGAATTTGAAAGTTTTATTTAAAGGATACTGAATTTATTAAGTACGTATTTGAAAACTAAATAATAGTAAAGTAAATTTGGAAAAAATATATGAATTAAAAATTTAGTTTTGAAATGGTGGAATATTTAAAACTTTGAAATATATGGAAATTTAAATGGTTTATTTGGGAATTCAAATCTGTAGTTGGAATTGATTTGAGAAATTAAAAAGCTAATGTGCTTTATAAAGTAATTTACTTTTAAACCATTTAAGTATTGAAAATTTTGTTTCGAAGCTATGGGTTTAAGGTATATATGTTTGAAAGTACTATGATTTTTGAAAAGATATATTTAAAATAAAAAAGATATCATATTGATTTGGGTTTTAAAATAGAAATGATATCATATTTAAATGGTTTTGAAATGGATATTTTATTCTGGTTTTAAATTATAAACTATTTTGAAAAGACCACGGTGTTATAATAACGTTTGGTTGTTGAAGAGACCGGGATCGGAAGTTGTCATACTCTCTGCCAACTCTGAAAACCACTTTAAAAACCGTGTACGCGGTGGAGATTTCAGAATGAAGTAGCATGGTGGTGGCGTTTCCTTTGAGGATAATACATGGACACAACTCCCGTGTATTGGCATAAGGTGGCTAAAACAGGAGCGATTGATGGGTTAAGAAGGTAGCCCCTTCTATTGGACACATCCCTTCGATATTCTACTCTGACTTTGGATTTATTCGATAGCCTCTTTTGATTTCTTTGATTTGGGGGTGTGGCTCGAGGTGGGCGGTAGCTGGGGCTATGCGTTACCACCGACCCGGAAGCGTAATTGGTATATCTACCCTAGCACTGCCTATTTGTGCGGTGTCACCTACCCTAGCGTGCCTTATACGATTTTGTTTTGTACCATACCTATGGAGTGCCCGATGACGACGCCCAGTACGGGGGAGATTACGGTACTGTATAGACTATGGGAATATATTTTGTGTTAAGGGGAATATTGGGTCACTCCTTAACGCTATTTTAAAGTAAGTTTATTTTACTAATAGACACTATTATAATAGCGAAATAGTACTACATAGTAAATAGTTTAACGGATCCTTAGGAGATGTAAACCCCAAGCAAATCTTGAGTTACTGCACTCATATTTACTTCTGTCGATTTAACTTACATAAGATCTTTTAGTTCTGACTCGAGTGTTTTATTTTTAAATTCGCTCGGATCAGTCCGAGCATTTCAGGATTTGAAGATTTTATTCTAGAGGACGAAGATGAATATTTGTGGTAATATTATCTACTATATTATTTCACTACACCAGTTAATTCCGCTGCATTAATTATTATTCTCTGGTATGTGTACTCTGATATTGTATTGTACAAGTAAAGAAAATCGAATATTTTGTAAAAAAAATTCATGAATTGTATATTTGATTATTATATTTTATCGTTCCGCTGCAAGATTCTGTTTTTTTTTTATTTCTTCCTTCTTTTCTTATTTACCCTATAACAATCTGCCCTTCCGTATGGCTTGAATTGGCACGTGTGTCGATTTAAGCATACGAAAAAGCAGAACATTACAAAAACAGATTTGTATTAAAATAGTTTATTTTGAAAATAGTCCAGGGTCAAACTGTTCAACTTTCCAATCACCATTTCCCATCAATTTCATTTAAATTTCCACTTCCTCTTGAATTGACTCAATTTCAATTCAATTTAAATAATTTCCATTTCTATTTAAATTGATTAAATTCCAATTTGAATTGATCCCAATTCCAAATCAACTTTCTATTTGAATTTGAACTCATTCAACTTCAATTTCATTTCAAATTATCCAATTCAAATTTCCATTTGAATTTTTAAACTTACCCATCTTCCATCATAATTCCAATTAATTCAAAAAATTTCAAATTAAGCCAATTTAAATTTTCAATTCATTTCAACTCCAGTTTGAATTTAATCCCAATTCATGTTGAATTATCCTTGATTCTTTTCAAATTCAAATCAAATTCCATTTAATTTAAAACTATTCAACTTTAATCACAAATCTAAATTATTTTAAATCAAATTTCAGTTTGTACTAATTTCAAATTCAATCTCACCTTAAATCATCTCGAATTATATTAATTCAAGTTAAATTTCACATGTTGGTTTAAGCTCTTAAACCAAATTAACGTTTACTTAAAGTCTTTAAAAATTTTAATTCTGAGTCCAAATTTCAGAATTCCATTTTAAATTATCTTTACTTAACTCATTACAAGGTTCAAGTAAGAGTTCAAAACAATTTTAACTTACAAATTCAATTCTTAACATTCAAATCTTCAGTTCAAAGGAATTCCATATCCTTAATTTCAAATTTAAGTTAAATTTTATTTATCTCTATAATGGATATATTACCACAATCCATTTCTTTTGCTGTTTAAACAAATCAATTCACAGTTTCATAAATTATTTATAACGAGGGAATGATATCAGGACAAATAAACATCCAAATTTATCCAAACACCAATTAACAGTATCCATTTTCAATTTACACATCTCAAACCCATTTTGAGATCACCCATAACTCCTATTTTAAATCAACCATTTAACTTCCCAAGTTAAATCCCAATTTCCTTTTGAAATTTGATATTCAAGGTGCTTGTTAACTTATTTAACTTTCCCAAAGTTAAATTCAATTTACTTAATCCAACCAACCTTACCAAATTTGAATTCCCATTTCTAATTTTAAACTTTACATTATCATCTTTCCACTTATAAGTTCAAAAACTTATCACTTTAGGCTTTCACATCACAGTCCAAGTAAAATTCAAAACCCATCCTTAGAGAGTATTTCAAATCACCTTTGATATTATATCCCTTATTACATATTTATTTCCTTTACAAACCAATTTATCCTTAAATTTTAAACCAACTTTGGTATTTAATCCACAGCAGCTTTCTTTAAAATTTCAAACAACTCTTGTTTGAAATAGGACCCGTTCAATTAAATGCATTAAATAACATTATTAATTATTTCTTTATCACTTTGAAACTAATTTTCAAATTCTGGACCTAGATTTAATTCACAATTTAGATCATTTTCAGTTCCAATTTATAAGTCATACTTGCCTAAATGTTTGCTTCCCTAAAACATTTCATTTTGCTTGCTCACTAATACATATGTGATTATTTAAACACAACAATAATTTACGATAATACCAAAGGAAACCAATTCATTATTATCTTATCCTGAAACTCTTCTCCAAATCCAAGATTTTAATTTCAGTTGAATCCATTTCGAACTTGTCTTTATTCAATTGCAGTGGTTGTATTTCTATTGCCCCTTAATTCTTATTATTACTTTAATTCAATTAATACAACAACCAATTTCCTTAATATAATAGAAAATTTATTGCTTAATAAACTTATACAAGATTCATTTACGTTTGAAACCATTTTAAAACCTTTATATAAGAAAATAACAAGTAAGCTCTCTTATATATATACACTCAACTCATTCTAGGGTTTTATTGACCCTTTCCTTAATGAGTAAACCCTCCAGAGCCAATTTTCGGGATCGAAAATTCAGGTTCGTTACATTTGTTTGTTTTGAATTAAAAACCAAAGGTGGTTTAAAATTTAAGGATAACTTGGTGTGTAAAGGAAATAAATATGTAAATAAGGGATATACATAATATCAAAGGTGATTTGAAATAAAATCTTAGGTTGAGTTTTGAATTTTACTTGGACTGTGATATGAAAGCCCAAAGTGATAAGTTTATGAACTTATAAGTGGAAAGATTATTAATGTAACAACCCGGAAGTTTCGATCCTGAAAATTCCAGATAGTTAGAGAAAAGAAGGAAAGATAAAGAAGAAGAAGAAACAGAAAACCAAACTCAGAATCTCACATTCGCGGTGGATAAAATATAATATCAAATAATATTCTTTACACAAAGAAAGCTGTATCAGCCAATTACATTTTATTACATCAGAGTTACAACATTTACACAAACATAGGACAACTAAAATAACTTGTCCTAGATATACTACAATATATCACAGCGGAATACACTCCATACGTTCCTACCATTCAGCTCGCCTCCTGAGCTCCAAAACGTCCTTACCTGAAAATCTGTAATACTCGGTCTGACCCGAGCATTACATCAAAGTAACAGCCTGGTCAGGTTGGAAACCAGCGTGAGTAAACCCACCAAACATGGAATACAAATGCACACAACTTATGTGAACCCGGGGTAACTTATATCAATTTTCAACTTCACAAGTTGTTATAGACATTACTTATTTCGCATATCAATTTCTAAGTACCAAAACTTAGATTAAATGGTCCAATTCACTTAAATATTTCCATTTCAGCCTATTGATTTCACATATCGATTTATAAAGAATCGAAGTGGGTTCAGGTATTTACTAATACCCGACTTCGGTCACTTCGAATTCTATACCATCTTAGCCCAAGTTATTCAAGTGAAATACAAGTCAACCTTAAATAAAAATGTCATCTTTTGCACGGCAATTCATCATTGATAGATAACCACATTACCATTGTCCACCCAAAACATATCATATCACAAAACATTTCATATCAGAGATATCAATCAATTCAAGACATTTAATCATTCATAAGCGAGATGGATATTTCCAAAATTAATTAAATTTATCTCTAATTAAAATAATTTCAAATCTTTTATCACTTAGATTACTTTACTTAACATTAATTAATTACAAATAAATTAATAAATCATCTTTAGTTATCCATCTTAATTAATCACCCTTGACTAATTATCCTTTAATTACAATTAGTAATTTACTCTTAATTAATTACTCAAATTAATTATCCTTCATCCATTCACATTAATCACATTGATCCTTAATTAGTGTCTTAATTTAATTATTCTTTAATCACTTACATTGATTACCTTATAATTAATCACACTCGCTTATCTACTAAACCTTAATTAATTAAGTATATTAAGTAATTAATCCTTAATTACTTCCCTTAAGTAATCAACCATAATTAATTTTCCTAAATCAAAAATTAATCACGATTATCAATTATTCTTTTGCTAATAATTAATTACTCTTTTAATTACAAATAATTTTTTAAATCAATAATTAATCTAAAATTAATTATTAGTTCATCTTTAATTATAAATCAATTAATAAATTTAAATGATAAATCATTTATCTTAAT
Source organism: Allium cepa (assembly GCA_030765085.1). NCBI lineage: Eukaryota > Viridiplantae > Streptophyta > Magnoliopsida > Asparagales > Amaryllidaceae > Allium > Allium cepa. The sequence continues at coordinate 36,924,282 of CM060929.1, forward strand.
TAATCTTCTTAATTATTTCAAAGTCCTACCTAATAACCGTGGAACCAAATAATTACAAGCTTTAAGTTTAATTTAAAATTTTATACTTCATTAAACTACTTAATTATCTAATTAATTAAGCTTTAAAACAACATAAGAATTTACTTGATTAATATCTTAAAATTCTTTTCTCAACTTAAGTTAACAAAACATTAAAATCAATCTATTTCTTAAAATAGTTTAAGATAATTAATTTTCTTGGCTTTGATAAATTAAAAAAAAAATTAACATCAAATTTATAACCCGAAAACAAACCCGGGTATTCCTCATCAAAAACCTGAGTTTCTCAACTATTTCTCGAGCTTCTTCTTTTTATTTAAAACTTAGTTTAAGTTTTTAAAACTTGTTATAACTAAAACACTAGTGCGAATCAACATGAAGAAAACCCGAGATAAACCCTGCTTATTCCCGAGCAAAACTTCTACCTGCTCCATTTTTTCCTTTCCTCTCCTCCTCAATTATAACAGCCACAACCCAAAAACAACTGACACCCAAACAACACCGTGCACTGCACCAACGCCGGAGCCACCTCCGACCATTGACATTCCCTCCGGCACATCACTCAACATTGCGACAACCAAAATCGACCACCAAAACATGATCACAATTCCTTAGACACGATCGAGTTACCCAGTCGAAATCTAAAACCAAACGGCCTCCAACAAACTCCCTTCGACCACACTGCTCGGACCACCAGAGGTCGAGCGACTCTGGCCACCTCTCCCTGACCCAACGTGCAACTATTCCCCTGAGTTTCACGTCACTCAATCAATCAGAGCCCACATGGTGACCCAAAACCCAAACTAAACAAAAACTAGGGTTTTAAAAATAATTCCGATCACCGCTGATGCCACAGTCCACTATTGCCTCAACCGCTATTTTTGCCAAGCACCTTGATCATCAATCTATCTTCAGACGAAAACTCGACCACTCGAATACCTCCGATCGCCAGAAAATGATCAAGATCTATTTTCTAGACATTCTCTAAATACTAATCCAATTCAACACTAAAAATTATGATTTTTGTTTTAAAATTCCTAACTTTAATAGTAGATTCAAGTTATAATCTTGAATTAATGAACTAAAGTGATTGGGTTTAGCATGTTCAAAAGAGTTTCCACTACATTCATAATTCCAAGATATCTTTTAAGCATTTCTTTACTTAAATTCTTCTTTAAAATTTAATTCAAGTCTAGACGAACCTTGTTGTTTATAAAAAAATCCTATAGTAAATCAGAGGAAGAAAAAATAAATTTTTGTCTAATTTTGAATATACGGTAACAAGAACAGAGAAGAACAAAGCACCTCTGAACACAATCATGTAAATATAGCAACTTCCCATAGATTATACACACATGCAGAGAAACATTATCACAGGAATTTCTAAAACAACAATTATTTAGCTACTTAACATTTTAATTAAAAATGTTTACTCACCAGGCTAAGACAGAGAACAGGGTTTATGCTTTTGTTCTGCATTTTGATTTTAATTGCAACTGGACATGAAAAATCCTTGAAATTGAAGTGCTTTGGGTAAATCTTGATTTTTTCTAACCTTTCTTGAGCTTGATTACAATTGCCTCAGATTTAAATTAATCTGAAGTTGGATCTGAATTTTTTTTTGGTTCAACCTTTACATATTTTTTCTTTGTTTTGAAAGATGGAGATTGAAAAAGAAAATGAGAAGGAATAAAAATGTATATATATCTTCTTATATCTTTTATTTATAATTTAAAAAAAATTCATGACACTTGTTAAAATTCCTACAAATGTCATCATAATTGATTTACATTTGTTATAATGCATAGAATTAGCTTACGTTGTTATTTATTATAATGTCAATTTACATATATATATATATATATATAATTACTTTAAGTGTTTTTAAATATTTAAACTTCTCTTACATATATCTATTTAATAATTACTTTCCTTAATCTATATAAATATGATCTTTTGAAGAAAATAATGTAAAACAAGTTATATACTAATAAAATGATATAATTTTTTTTAAATCCAAATGTTTTAATATGTTTATCTTTTGAATTTTCCATTCAAATTCAATTTCAATTTAATATCCAAATCAAAATCAACCCATATATATATTTACATTTAACAAATAATCATTATTATTTGTTTCATCTATAGATCATTGTTTAATAATTTAAATCCTATTAATTTCCAATTAATAGGTATCTGAAAATCCGGATTATCACATAGACTTTGTGCATCCCTTCCATAAGGCCTAAACGTATCTTGTACCTAGGACTCAGAATATCTGATAACCCAAATATCTACTATCTGAAATGCGAGCATACATCTGACCACACAGAATCTCATCATATCCCAGGTGTGAGGCTGGCGAGGCTACAATTATCTTTCACATATCACATATCACATCTCTGAATGCCACATTGTCATTCCACGTCACACGACTGATTTCTAGAAATGTATAACTTCTTGAGCTTGTATGTCTCAGGAAAGGGTGTAAAGTGAAGGCAAGTTGCCTTCTCCGCCACCAACCGATATACGTTTATAGAAACCACTCAAATGAGATTTAGAATACAATGTCAGACAAACATATATACAAGTTCGTTCTGGGACTGAATGAAATCGAAGGCACTCTCCTACTACCACTAGTAATGATTAGTCCGTATAATCCAAAAAATCTCCACAACGAGAAGACCACTGCTATAAATAAATCTATAATGGGAGCGACCCAGAGAATGTCAACAAGCAGTCCTCATGCTATGAAAATCCTCGGTCTTCATAAATCATCATCAATAACCTGCACTTCAGAACGCGTACATTGGTCCGGAGTGGTTTTCGAATAAATCCGATCCCGGTCTCTGCACACCAATGTCAAAAAGTGGCTCTTAACCTCATACAGAAACCAAGTCTCATAGACTTATCATGGTTCCAATTTCCAACTTGCTATCCTTCGGCCAAGAAGGAAGCTCGATAGATTGGAGTAAAACTCTGCACTATACGAATCAACATCCTCAACACAAATGATAATCAAGCCTACACAATTAGTCATGTGCGAAGTGCACGACTAATTGGTTTCCATATCAAATCAAGGAACCGAAACTTTGACAATAGAATAATCTAGTACTAAAGCAATTACTAGGCCCGTTTTATAATTCTTATAAACCAAATCACTCTTCAAGTATATATATTTCGAAATATCTATAAAAAGATATATACTCACAAACTTTCACAAATATTCAATAATTGGAAAACATTTCAATATACTTATCTCAACGGAATAAGCATATCCATAAATCATTTAAACTCCATCTAGATATATTGCTACTACACATTTTTTAAAAGAGTAATCATGAATTTGTAAAACATGCTCATAACTTGTGACGGCTCGGGATTTTGGCAATGTTATTTTGATAAATATTTAATCTAATTAAATAAAATGTAAACTTATCATTTTAAAAAATAGTCTTTTGGAATATTTTCCATTTATTTATATACATACGTATTTTGAAAAGGAAACTTTGATTCGAAAATTTAAAATAAAATCCCTTAAAAATATTTACAATAAAATCTATCTTATATAATTGAATTAAAATGCTCTACCTTATTTACATTTGGTATAAATATATATATATATATGGATAATAATGTTTAAAATAAAATTTATCTTATAAATATTAAATATAAATATTAAATATAAGTATAAAAAAACATATGAATATAAATTAAATGTTGATAGTTAAAATAGAAATAAATAAAAACAAGAATTTATGTTAGGAATAGGAATAAATATATAGGTTAAATTATATGGTTACATGAAACATAAAGTAACACATATCAGATAACTCTAGAGATATATATATAATTTTGAAAGACATGTAGATACGTAGGTGAATTATGCAAGCAAGAAGATAATAAAACAAAATAACTATATACAAAAATCAAAGGGAATAAGTTTGTAAACTTAGAAGGAAACAATTACATTAAATGTTATCATCTCAGCCAAAACAAAGCCATTTCAAATATTTTGAAATCATTCCAATTTCATAAAAAATATCTGTTCAAAGAAATGAGCTTGTTCCAGAAGACACCCACCCTGTAAAAACCTTTTCTATATATATAACCTTTTGTTCCTGTTCGTTCATAACTTAGCAAGCCAGAAAAAAAATATCACTCTGTAAAAATTCAAATACAAATTCAAATATCATTTCAACTAAACAAAGTAAGCAAAAGGATTGAAGGCAAGATCAAAACTGCAGCTTTTAAAAATAACAGTTGCTCTCTGTTCAGAAAACTTTTCAGGTGAGTAAACATAGATTTTAAAGTTTTAAGTTTAATTAAGAACTGAACAAGTGATTCATTTGTAACATGGTGTTGTATATGTTTTATTTTTGAATATAGTTTTGTGTTTATATATAGGTTGTTCTGTGAAATAATGAATAAACTGTACTTCTCTGTTTATTGCTACAGAGTTGAATATTTATTCAAACTCAAAATATTTTCATCTAATAATTGTTAAGCTTAGAGTTTTCAAACAAAAGAATAATTTTAAACCTAAATCAAGATTTTAAAAGCTATTTAAAACATGTTGGTGCGGTATCACTACTAGAATCTTGTTGTACAGGGAAACATGAAATATTTTATTAAATTCGAAAGTCGTGAAATGCTAATTCAATTTCATAACTTGAATACACACTGCAAAATAGGATTTTCAAAACAAAAGTGGTGGCTTTTAGTTAAGTATTCAATGAGTAGTTCTTAGTTGATCAGAAATCACGTTTTAATCAGCTTCTGGTGATCCAACAAAATTTGGTTGTTGAATTTTTGTTTGAAGCTAGCTTGTTGATTAAAGATTTCAAGAAAATTGTCAAATAATTTTTCTATTGCACAAATTGAAGGAACGAGGTGAATTTAGGGTTTATGTTCAAGTTTTGGACATGTCTGGAAACGAGGTGATTTCGTCACCTATGATGCATCGAGTTGCATGAGCTCCAGGAGGATGGTAGCATGGGGTGTTGACGTGGAGTTGAAGGAGTTGGAACATCTCCGGTGGTTGGAGCAACTGGGGCGAAGGATTTTTGTTAGTTGGGTTGAGTTACAGTTTTTCGAACGAAATGCTTAATTTTGATTTGGAAAATTTGGTGTCGAATCGAGTTTTGATTTCGTATGTAGGGGTGATTCGCGACTTGCCAGAGGTCGTGAAGTTTGCCAGAGCGACGGCGAGACGCCGTGCACGTGTACGGCGTAGATTGTGTCAGAGTTCGTTGTGTGGGGAGCGACTTGAGTTGTTACTCGAGTAAATGAAGGGCGTGCTTCAGGTTGAAACGCGAAATTCTCGAGCCTGGATACAGTTTATTAAGTTTAAATTTAAGTTTTAATAATAAAAGAAGAGGAAGAAGAACGTACGCGAGGAAGAGAAGAATGACTCAGGAGAAATGGTGGGAAACTCGAGTGATTACTCGAGTAAATCTGGGGGGATTACTCGGGTTGATTTTCCAACCCTTTAGTATAATAAAAGTAAGTTAAGCAAAATATTTAAACAATTATAAGTTGTGATGACTAATTAACGTTTGACAATTTTAAGTTAAGACTGTAATACAAGTTTTAGTTATTTTAGTTAATACTTAAGAATGTTTTTTTTTTTAAATCCAATAGATACTTTAATTAAGTAGTTAATATAAGATAGGTTTTAAATTTAATTAACAATTAAAGTTTTCAAATTAGTAATAATTTGATTTCAAAGTTTAAGGAACATTTTTAAATGTTAATTGAGATAAATAATTATTATTAATTAATTGTTTGAAAGGGGTAATTAAGAATGGTTAATTAATTAATAATTATAATTAATTAAGTAATTAGGGATTTATAATTGTAATTAAAGATTGGTTAATTAATAATTAAGTGTCTAATTAATTGGTAATTAAGAATTGTTAATTAGATAATTAAAATTAATTAATTTATGATTAGTAGTTAATTAAATAAATAATTAAGGATTAATTAATTCGAAATGAAGTTTTATTAATAAATAATTAGGTTATTAATTAATAATTAAGGGGTAATTAATTAAGTACTTAAGGTTTAATAAATTGATTAAGAAGTAATTAATTAAATGGTTTAAAATGGAATAGTTAATTAACTAATTATTAATTAAATGGGATTAAGTGACTAATTCTCAAATAATCAGTTTAATTAATTACAATAAGGACTAAAGATGCTTGTTTATAGATGATTGTATAAGTAGAATATCTGGATTTGTGATATCTATTTGGTGATATTCTGTGATACTCTATGATATGCCTTGATATATCTATGATGATTGTGTATGATTTATCTGTGATAAATGCTATTCAATTCAAAGCGTTGAATTAAATTGTTTAAAATTGTTAAACAACTTGACCTTTAAAATGGCATTTGGATTTCGATGAGACCGGGATCGGGTGTCAGTTATGATTATCCAAAAACCACATCGATCCAAATTAAACGTAAGGTCGTGACATTTCAAGTGAAGATCGAGATGGTGTTTCAGAGTGCAAGGATTATTGTCGTTAACTCTGAGGGTGATTCCAAAATGAGTGTAACGAGATAATGCCTTCAGTTTTGTTCGAACCCAGAACGAACTTGTATGGATTGAATGCTTTCAGAACATCGTCAGGTGGGTGATGAGCATTCTACGAAATATGTTCTATAAAGGTTGTGATATCCCGGAAATTTTGACAACATCAATTTAATAATCTTTATATAAAATTTAATTGATATTGACGATATTGATTATAATAATATGATTTGGTTTAATAATCAGAACAAATAAATATTTAATTAGTGATTTATCTTTTAAAGGCTAAAATAAATGTTTTAAATTATAATGTATATACATATTTGTATATATATATTATAGATAATCTTTATTTTGGAATTTAATAAATAAATAAAGTTTTGTTTTTAAATTCGAATAAAATATCTAGTAATTAGGAAATTATGTTTTAAATTAATATTAAGCTTTTAAAAATCTATTTAAACTAGTAATTATATGGTTTGATAATATTTAAGATAAATATTAAATTGTTTAAAATTTGTCTTAGCTTAATTTTTGTTTTAATTTAAATAAAGGTTTATTTTATTTCTTTTTAAATATTATTTTATTTTATATGATTTAAGAAATATTTTATATAAGTCTAAAATATAAGATAATATGTGATTTAAATTCATTTGATAATAAAAGTGGTTTATAGATTTTTTATAAATCATATAAAATTTGTTAAATTGTTATTTTTAAGCCATATTAATAAATATACTATTTTTCATAAATATAAAAGGAATTAAAATAAGGAAATAGAATCTTCATTTTAAATTGAATAAATTGATTTTAATTTTCATTTCAAAGTTTAATTTGATTTGGAATTTTATTTTGAAATTCAAATGAAATTCAAATTAATTGATTCTTTAAAATATTTGTATAAATTTTAATTTATAATTTGTTATAATTACTTTTTCTTTAAATAAGTAATTCACATGTATATTTACATAAATATAAATAAATTAGGTTTAAAGCTTTATCAAACATTTAAATAAAAAAATATAACTAAATTTAATTTAAAGACAAGTGTAACTATTAAACAATCTAAGCTACATGTGTTAAGTTATAAAACAAACAAAATGACAAGTGTCATTTGATTTTAATCTTTTCTTTATTTTAATTAAATTTATTTCAGCCTTTCAAAACATTTTTTTTCACTTTCCTTTATTCTCTTTTCAAAATCAAAGAAAACATTGCATTTAAAAATCTGAATTCCTCAAAGAAGATCAACCTGCAAAAATGAAAATCCTGCAAATCAAAATCAAGTCTGCATTTTAACAACCTGAACATCACTGCATTTGCATCTCTGGAATCAACTTTAATAATGACCTACATGCATCTAATTCTGGTTGGAGTTTCAAATGCAAGCAATCTCAAGTCTGTATCTTTATCAAGAACTTAAGAATCATTGAACCTGAAGCATTAAGTTAAAGACAGGATTCATAAGCTTTTCTAAGTTAATGGTGCTCTGTTCTTCTGAGTATAAGGTGAGTAACCTTTTATTTAAATATAATTAAATAAATGAAGGTTGCCTGATTGTTACTGAAAACTTTGCTTGTGAAAAACATAATCATCTTCCTAAAACTTAAACCATAGATGCATGGTAATATTGAAGTAACTTGTTTGTATGTATATGAGTTTTTGGAAAATTACTTTGTACTTAAATAAGTTTGTATGCTCTGTTAGTATCAGTAAATTGTTGTGTTCTTGACTTAAGCCTTTAAATCCAGATTTTAGGTAGTCTCATGACTTAACCATTATTGAGAAGATGGATTACAAACAAATTTGTTCGTTAAACAAAAATCTGAGCATGAAAATTTAATAAGTAAATTAAATTCAAAATCTTTTCTGTAAACCAAAAATGTTCAGTAAACATGAAATTGTTTAAAAACATAAATTCCTTAATTTATTGAATTAAGATTGTGATCTGAAACCACTCAAGAAAACATGATTTTTAACTCAGGAAACATAATTTATAGTTTAAGATTATAGGGGCAGTTCACTTCCATCTGGAAAATGTGAATTTTAAGAATCCTGTTGATTCGAAACATTTGGGAGTTCGAAGTTTCTTGTGAATGAAGATGAGTGATCAGGAACATCATAAAAATTATCAATTTGAAGAATAAATTTTTGGATTAGCATTTGAGAATTATTTAAGTATAATTACCTAATGAAAGTAATCAAGAAATTAATTACTGATTGTAATTAATTAAGTTTATTTTGATTAATTAAGTTAATTAATTAAGTTTAATTAATTTAATTTAATCACTAGTTGATTTGACAGGTAATTACCAATGTAATTAAAAATGAATAATTACTTAGTGAAGTAATTAAGAAGATATATTACTTGATGTAATTTAATTGAAGGATACTTGGATGATGGAGGAGTTTTTGGAATTAATTACTTTATGTAATTATTATTAGTGTGTTTAATTACTTAAGATAAGTAATTAATAATAAATTATTTGTTGTATTTAATTTTGGGTTTTGATAATTAAGTTATTCAAAGATAATTAAAGATGAAATTTATTAAGTTAATTATTTAATGTGATTGATTAAGAGTGATTAATCAAGTAGGATAATTGATAATTAATTTAATAGAGTAATTATAAAATAAATTGGGATCATTAATTTAAATAATTAATGATGTGATTAAGGATTGATTAATAAGAACAATTAATCATTGAAGAATTAATTAATGTAATTAATTAAGGATTAATGTAATTAATTATTATTAATTAATTAATGAAGTAATTACAGGTTAATTACGGAATCTGGTTTGGAATAATTAATTTGTGAAATAAATTGGAGGTTAATTACTTGAATGTAATTATAAGATAATTAATCAAGATGATTAATTAGGGTAATTTGTTAAGAATAATTAATTAATTGATTAATAACTAATTAAGGAATATGTAAGCAAGATTTATATGGATGATTGATTAATTTAATTCATTTTAAATTAATTAAGGAAGAAGTAATTAATTTAATTCATTTTAAATTAATTATAGAATGGTGATTTAATAAGTCATTGCTTATGAATATGGATTAATACTGATTACCCTGAATGATTGAGATCTCAGATATGAGATAAATGATGTTGTGTGATTTGGATGCTATGGTTGCATTGAGTTGATAATATGAATTATCTACTTGAAATGATAATATTGATTATCTATTTTGATGTTGTGAATTATCTATCCGTGTGTGTATAGATAATATTGAATTGAATTGTTCAAACTTTAAAACAACTTGGACCTAAAAGACATGTTTTGGATTTCGATGATACCGGGATCGGGTTTCCATATTTGGATATTCGAAAACCACATATATCCAAATTAACGATAGGTCATGAATCTGAAATGAAGATAAAGTTTCAGAGTGCAAGGGTTATCGTCGTTAACTCTGAGGGTGATTCCAAAATGAGTGTAACGAGATAATGCCTTCGGTTTCGTTCGAACCCGGAACAAACTTGTATGGACTTGAATGCTTTCAGAACATCGTTAGGTGGACGATGAGCATTCTAAGTGGTGTGTTCTCTAAAGGTAATCGTAGCCTCAAGCCTCATCAACCGGGAATGGCTAAAACAGGGGAGGTGCAGCAAGGCTTCGTGGGTAGCTCCCATTGGAGAGCAAGATTTACCCTTGTCTAGAAGGCCCTTTATATTCGGCTGTGTGGGCAGTTGGTTGCAAACAACTGCGGGGTTATCTTGTTCGAAACTGTTAAGAAAGGAATGGTTCCGGTCTTGTGTTGTAGGGGAGTTAGGGTGGCTTCTCGGTACGGTGATCTAGGCCATGTACTGTGACGGGCGGTACCCCGGTAGCCCTACCATTGTATGGAATCCAAAATCCAATAAGTGCCATCGGATTTGATTGTATTACCCACTTTGTGGCTAGTAGCTGGAATTTAATAAATGTAACGATTTCGGCTATTTTCTATTTACTTGAAAACCCTAGACACTATTATAATATCATCGGATTTCCTATCAATGTTTTGGTTAGCATAAGGTAAAAACTTTTCCATGTTTATGTGTGGGAAGTCTTACGTGATACCTTTTCTTTTCAAAAGGTTTTAAAGTTAAGCAACTTTAACCTGTTACTCACACCAGACCCATGTCTGACCCGGAGTTTATCTTTGTTTTCTTAAACTCTTGGGTACTCAAATTTTTAGGAGTAGCCAAGGGATTCAGGTTGGCTTTGACGAATATTGGAGGAGCAATGGAGCAGGAGGCTTCTGCGTTATAGATATTTAGTTTCCGCTGTGTGTTCCCTGGGTTGTGTTGTATTATGTTGTAAATACTAGACAGGTGTCTATAACTGTCTAGTATATGTGACGTGTATGCTGTGTATCTCTGATTTATATTGTATATTATGTAATACTTATGTTACAAATATAATTTATTCGTTCCGCTGTTGAGATTCTAGTGTTGTTTCTTCTTTCTCTTCTTTCTTTTCTTCCTCTATCCCTTTCTTAATTAATGATGCGATTTTCTAGGAGTAGAAAGTCGGGTCGTCACAAAGGTAATCGCAGCCTCAAGCCTCATCAACCAGGAATGGCTAAAACAGGGGATGTGCAGCAAGGTTAGGCGGGTAGCACCCAAGCAGGACGAGATAAACCCTTGTCTAGATGTCCCTTTTAATTCGGCTATGTGGGCGGTGGCTAGCTACAACCGTGGGGTTATCTTGTTCTGAACTGTTTAGTAAGGAATGGTTCCAGCCTTGTGTTGTAGGGGGTCGGGAGTGATCCTCGGTACGGTGGTCTAGGCCCCGTACTATGACGGGTAGTACCCCAGCAGCCCTGCCATTGTATGGAATCCAATCTCCAATAAGCGCCGTACATTTTGATTATGCCCAACTATGTTGGAATGTGAGATGTAAGCATTTCAGCTATTTCTGTATCTTACTTGAAAACCCTAGACACTATTATAATATCACTGGATTTCCTATAAATTGTTTTGGTTAGCATAAGGTAAAAACTTACCTATATTTATGTATGGGAAGTCTTACGTGATACCTTTAGTTCAAATGATTTTCAAAGTTAAACAACTTTAAACCGTTTACTCACACCAGATCCATGTCTGACCCGGAGTTTATTTCTGTTTTTCATAAACTCTAGGGTAATCAAATTTTTATGAGTAACCAAGTGATAGGTTTTGTATTGTTGAGTTCTAGAGGAGCTTGGAGAAGAAGTCCAGACGTATATATCTATCTAGTTCCGCTGTGTTAGTTAATGTATGTTGTATTTTGGGATGTATGTAAATGGCAAATGTATATATGACTGTCATGTGTATGATATTGTGTAACTCTGATATATGTAAACTATGTAATAGTTATGTGATGTATTATATTTTGTTCCGTTTCCGCTGTGAGATTCTGATGTTGTTATTCTTTCTTTCTATCTTTTCTATTTCTATCTCTTTCTTTTCTTATTGATGATACGTTTTTCTGTGGATAGAAGGGCGGGTCATCACAATTGGTATCAGAGCATAAAATGAGGTAATACCTAGGCTCTGGAGTAATATCTTTCTTGAGAGTGCGTATTTGTATTTTTATATAACTATAAACCTATCTAAATTTGTTGAGTTACTTGTCCAGGTGGCCAACATGAGTTCTGGAAGAAGAGGCAGAGGTAGGGGCAGTACCTCGACTGATAATGGACGAAGTCAAACTGCTAGTAAGGCTGTAGATCCAGTACCGCCTCAGGTTAGTTTTGCCGCTTTATGCAAGGACTTCATCAACCTTGGAGATAAACCATTTAAAGGGACAGAGACGATAATTGAGGTCCAAGATTGGCTACGCTCTTGTGAGCGGATCTTTAAGAGTATGAAGTTGTCTGATGAGCACAAAAGGGAAATGGCTTCATGGCAATTGCAGGAATGCAGTTCTGTCTCTTTTGGAAGTTGTTCCATCTCTCCAGGAAAGAATCATAAGTAAGCAAATGGAGGATAGATCTTTTGAGAAACTGATTCTTGGAACCAAGGATGGTTGATATTCGGATTTTAAGGTGGACGGTCAAGGTGTTTTGAGGATTAATGGTCGTTTGTGTGTACCTAATATAGATGTATTGAGGCAAGAAGTCTTAACCGAGTGTCATCGCTCCAAACTAAATATCCACCCAGGAATCTCTAAGATGTATAAAGATCTGAGAAGAGTCTTCTGGCGGCCGAGCATGAAGAGGGATGTTGCTTCTTTTGTCAATTGTTGTGCTATCTGTCAACGGGTGAAAGGAGATCAGCAGAAGTCAAGCCTTTGGAAGTTCCAGAATGGAAATGGGAGATGATTTCGATGGATTTCATCAACGGTTTTCCTAGAACCAAGAAAGGAAACAAAGGAATATGTGTTATTGTGGACCGTTTAACTAAAGCGCCCATTTTACACCGGTTAAGGAAACTCGTACTGCAGCTTCTCTAGCAGAGATTTTCTTAAGGGAGATAGTTAGATTGCATGGTGTTCCTGTCAGCATAGTAAGTGACCGTGATCCTATCTTCACCAGCAAATTCTGGGAGGCTCTGCAATCAGCTATGGGAACGAGTTTGAGATTGAATACAGCCTATCATCCTCAGTTAGATGGACAGACGGAGAGGCTGAACCGAATTTTAGAAGATTTGCTGCGAGCTTGTGTTTTGGATTTTGGTGGATCGTGGGAAGACCATCTTCATTTGGTAGAATTCTCCTACAATAAGAGTTACCAAGGGAGTATTAAGATGGCTCCTTATGAAGCTTTGTATGGAAGACCGTGTAGATCCCCATCCTGTTGGATAGAGTCGAAAGATCGTCTTATGCTTGGACCCGATCTAATTCGTGAAGCTTCTGCTAAAGTTGAGCTTATCAAGAAGAGGATGAAAGCTGCTCAGGATCGTCAAAAGAAGTACGCAGATAAAAGGAGAAGACAATTGGAATTTGAGATCGGTGATTTAGTCTTTGTCAAAGTTTCCCCGATCAAAGGAGCTGTTAGATTCGGAAAGGCAGGAAAACTTTCCCCGAGATATATTGGACCATTCTGGGTATTGAAAAGGATTGGTGTTGTAGCAAACAGAATTGAGTTGCCAAAACGGATGTCTGGAATTCATAATGTATTTCATGTATCCCATCTAAGGAAGTTTGTTCATGATCCATCATTGGTTGTGGAACCAGTAGTCCAGGAAGATTTGGAGGTCGAGCCAAATTTGACTGTGGTCAGGAATCTAGTTCAGATTGTTGATCAAGACGAGAAGCAACTCAGGAGCAAGGTAGTGAAGCTCGTCAAAGTGCAGTGGAGCGAGGATCCCGAAGATTGTACCTGGGAAACTCTAGATAGTTTTAGGAAAGCCTATCCGGATTTGTGTTCGGACAGCTAGTGATGCTTGTTAGGATAAATTGTTTGGTTGTTTGCTAATGTATGAATGATATGTATGCTTGAATGGTTTGTAACAACCCAAAGTTTTAACAAGTATTTTTCACTTTTAATTATAAAACTTTGTGGGTTTATTATATAAAAATCTAAATTTTGAATTGATTAAAACAATTTCCCAAATATTTAAATAAATAATAAGATCTCTGGAATTTTGACGTGGTTAAGAATTTACTTTAATTGGAAATTTGGGGTTTTTGTTGAAGATGGTAAATAACTTAATTTCTAGCAAAATCATGTTTTAGTTAAGAAATAAGATTTGAAAAAAAATAAGTGTATAAATAAACTGTTTAATTGCGCGTTTAAAAGGCGTGTTATTGATGGAATATTTTAACGTATATTTACTACATAAAAGAACGCGTAAAGTTAAAAAGCGTTACTTTTATTATGAAACTGGGCGTGTGTTTAATTTAATTATTGCGTTGGTTTTTCACACGTCTAAATTTCTTACCTTGGATATAAATAATCAAATAAATCAGTAGACGTGCATTTTTAAGTGGGAAAAGAATAAATTTTCTTTCCATTGACTCCACATATTTAATAAATAAAACCCATTGGTTTTTCAATAACGTTCAAATCAAATATTATTTTCCGTTTCTTTACTCTAAGAATCAACACTTTTCTTTATTCAATTTAATAAAATGTTCGCCAATTTTCCATTTTTTTGTACCCTTAAAACAACGCAATAATGTTTACCTTAGCTATAAATGGATTATGCACTTTTAAAAATTAAATAATTTATAATGTTACTTATATACATTTTAGTAATAGATCTCTTAGTAAATGGTCAATGAATGAAAAAAAACCCAATCTAAAAAAATCATATTTTTTAAGTAATAAATTTCAAAATTTATGTATAAATAAACTGTTTAATTACGCGTTTAAATAGCGTGTTATTTGATGGAATAAATAACGTATAAGAAAACGTATAAAATTTAAATCCGTTATTTTCGATATATTTTGGGCATAAATCAATTGCGTATGTTGTACGCATTCTAAAGAAATCCTCTTTAATATTTACACGTCGCTCAACATTATTCTTTTGGTCAAATTTTCCATTTTTGTTTTAAGTGCGAATTTATTGCTTGCTGTTTTATGTTCTCCTTAATTCACGAAATCTACACTGGTAATAAAAATTTATTACCCGCTGTAATTAATTGTTCCAAACTTTCCTTACCTCTCGTGTGAAATTGATAGGAAAAATATTCAATAGACTGATTCAAAATTAACGCAACAGGGTAATTGTTTTTTTTTAAATAATAATAATTTCTTGCCTTTAACTTCTCATCTAAATCAATGCCTTTTCTTCCTTAAATTTTGCACGTACGAATGTTCACTAATAAAAGAAACTGTCCCTTGATTTACACATGCAGTGATTTTCATCTTCCCTTTTTGCTGCAACTATTTTAATTTAGTATAAAATCTTTGAATAAAGTAACGTTCAAATCTAACATTATTGTCGTTTTCTCCGATATCAATGCTAGTTTCTTCTCATTATTAAACACGTTCGCAAAATTGTTCAAATTCCATTTCCATTCAAAGCAAAAAAAATGCTTGCCGTTTCTTTCGCAAATTAATTCTTACCCACTGTAATTATTTGCTCCAATCATTCTTGTCGTTTCTTTTTATTTATCAACATTTTCTCTTCTTAATAATTACAAACGAGTACAAATGCGTGCCAAATAATCTCTTGCCTCTTTTCTTCCCTTTTAATCAACGCACTTATTTCCAAAATATTAAAAAAAAAGTGTAAAAATGTTGCCAAGTATTCCTATTAGTTTCTTTTGTAAATCAACGAAATCAATTATTCGTTGCCTATTTTCACCTTAAATCAGTGCAAGATTTTATTTATTAGCATAAGTTCAAAAGTTCATTTATCTCTTGTAGTTTCTCCCTGTAAAATCACACAAGATACCCTAAGTACATATTCTAATCACGGGTATAATTGTTTACGTCAATTCTTGTCGTTACTTTGCTAAAATCACTCAACCTGAACCTTTAATAATGCAGTGAAATCATTCATTTTTTTTAGCATTTTAAAATTTGAATTCACTTGCCCTTTTTTTTCCTGCATTGATTTTTCGCATGCCCAAAAACACGCAACCCACTATATAAATTCATAACCCCTCATTTACATTTCCATCACCGCAAGCTCATCTTTAAATACGTAGCACATTTGCAATTATTTCATTCATTTTCTTCCCTGTCGTGCTAAAGCTTCAGGTAGCGTCAGGTACATAGCTGCATCCCTTCTTCCTTCTTATTTTCCTCTTTCTTTTCTTTTTAGTTTTTCTCTATTTCCTATTGTTTGTTCCATAGTGCTCGGCTACTCCGCCACCACCCTTCGCTCCTTGTTCTCTCACCGACCTCGCACCATGAACCATTCCGTGACTTTGTGCATGCGTTTATAAATAAATTTAAAAAAATAAAAAAAATAAAGGGAGAAGTAAATTATGCGTACATGTCAAGAATGAATATATGGGCAAGCATAGTGTTGTGTTGTCCAACTAGAGACTAGGTTAAAATTACCCTTTTGCATTTCCAAAGTAGAAAATGTGCGCCACCTGTAGCTTGTGTAAACAGTCCTCTGTGCCATGACGTGAAGTCTCAGGAGTGCACGCATTCGAGTTTTGAAATTTGGCAAGGGTCGCGCCTTTTTTTAAAAACAAAGAAAAAATTATTATAATAAGAGGGTGAATAGGATAGTAGGGAGCCACCTGTGCATGTGAGTAGAACATCCTGAGCCCTAGCTTGTTAGGATATATAGTGAATATAGGTGGGTAGATACATGCATGAATAACAGTCTTTATGCACTATGAAAAGATCCATATGAAGTATTGTATACTAAGAATAATTATGACGTATTAATACATAAACCACATGTTTCACTTAGTAATGAAAAAAAAAATTGCATGCGCTACCTTTATGTATCAGTGCCGTGAATTGCATTGTTGCCCACATAAGATTTGGCACCTTTTATTTACACGTCATAATATTTTGTAAAAAGGGTAAAAGAAAAAAAAGTATGGAGTATAAATTTATTTTGTAAATTTTGATTTGGAAAAATTAAATGGGCAGGCTGAGCTTTTGTTTTAATGGGTCAAGTCGTGTGGTGAGTGGTCGAGCTGTTATGTCAATTTCCTTTAATTCAATCTTGTTTCAAATTTGATTTGTTCGTGATACGATTCGAATACTTAGTTTTATTTAATTACTTTGTTCAAGATTTGAATCAAGTCGTTGCATCCATTGAAAATTGATCGTGCCTTCTGTACTCTTCTTTCGGGTAGATATCGTTGTTTGAATAAATTTTGCAGCTTCGAAAAGGTGAGTATTCTCACCTGACAAACATGCTTATATATCTATAAATTAATAACAAGTGTAATTGTAGCACGATTTTATTTCATTTATTTGACTGTGACATAAATTGATGATGGTCAAATCCTGTTATTAACCCCACATATCATCAGCTATATTATATACTATTTTATTTATGCTATTACACTATTTATACAATTACTGTTTATCACACTGCAAGTTCTCTGTAGTATAGAACCATTACGGGCTGAAATGATAGGCCTGAACGATATTTATTTATTTGGTTATTTATTTAACTTGGGATTGCGGGTTTTAAATGATAAAACCCGGATTTTCTTTATAAATTACGGATTGAAATGATATATTATCCGTACCACTTGACCTAGGTTAGAAAATATTATACAGACTGTGGTAATATATATATATATATATATATAAATAAATTTTCTGGATTTATAAAATATCTGTAAAAATTGAATGTTATAATATTTGTTAAAATTTGATATAAAATGATTCTTAAGCATAGTTAAATTTTACAAGTTAAAGATGTAAATAAATAAAGGTCAAAAATTTTCATGTAATATAGAATCATTACGGGCTGAAATGATAGACCTGAACGATATTTATTTATTTAACTTGGGATTGCAGGTTTGAAATGATAAAACCCAGATTTTCTTTATAAATTACGGATTGAAATGATATATTATCCATATCACTTGACCTAGGTTAGAAAATATTATGTAGACCGTGGTTATATATATATATATATATATATATATATATTTTCTGGAATTATTAAATATTTGTAAAAATTGAATGTTATAATATTTATTAAAAATTTGATATAAAATGATTCTTAAGCATAGTTATATTTTACAAGTTAAAGATGTAAATAAATAAAGGTTAAAAATTTAAGATAAAAATTTATATTTTAAAATTTGGATTTGTAAAATAAATGGAATTTAAGTTAAGAAAAAAATTATGAAATTTGTTATAACTTGAATATAAAGCGAGGTTAAATTTTCAATGAATTAAATAGTTAAATTAGTGAAAATATGGAAGTTGAAATATAACTTGATTTAGAAATGGAAGGCTGGTTTTGAAATAAAGGTAAGATAAGAAATTAATTGAAAATTTAGTTTATTATGAAAACGGTAATTTAACTTAATTGTTAAGTAAAAATTCATAGAAATTTTGCACTTGATTTTAATAATTAAGTATGAAAAGTTAGATATATATTTGAAGAATTTACTTTAAAAAAATCATAAATTATTGAGAAATTTAAATGACTATTTAAATGTGTAAATTTTGATTTTTTTTTAAGTTAAATTTGTTTAAATAAAGGCTTATATTTTGCTAAAATTATATTTAATTTACTCAATCTGTTGTAAATGATATTACCGCACTGCGCAAGTGCTGTAGTTGATACAAATGAACTAAGGTATAATCTTTGGGATTTATATTGGATTTTTATAAGAATTATATCTTCACTTTTAAATAATTTAAAATGAAGTATTTGATTTAAATATAAATATTTTGGAATTTATAACCACGGGTGATAATAACGTTGGTTGTTAAAGAGACCGGGATCGGATATGGGCATACTCTCTGTCGATACCGAAAACCACTTTGACAACCGTGTGCGCGGTATAGATTCCAGAATGAAGTAGGATGGTGGTGACGTTTTCTATGAGGTAAATACGTGGACCCGAATCCCGTGAGTTGGCATAAGGTGGCTAAAACAGGAGCGATTCTCGGATTAATGAGGTAGCACCTCTGATCGGACGCACTTCTTCGTATGCCATTCTATTACTTTTGTGATTGTTTGGTGCGCACCTTTGATTTGGGAGTGCTGTTCGAGGTGGACAGTAGTAGCAGCTACGTGTTTCCACCGGTCCGGATGCGTAATTGGGATATCTACCATGGCATTGCCTAGTTGTGTCGTGTCACCTACCATAGCGAGCCTTGTACGAGTTTGGTTTTCTTCCGTAGCCCGAGTGGTATCCTCGGTGGCTTCCCGATCAGGAGGGACTATGATATTGGATGGACTACTGGGACTATTATGTGTTATGGTGGAAAATGTGAAGCCTTAAAGCTATTTGAAAGTAAGTTTATTTTAATATAGACACTATTATAATAGCGAAGTATTACTACATAGTAAATAGTTTAACGGATCCTTAGAGGATGGGCGGTCCCAAGCATCCTTTAAGTTACTTGTTCAATATTACAGTACACTTGAATTAGCTTACACTGTATAAGTATGTATGTCCTGACTCGAGTGTTTATGTTTTATTTTACGCTCGGGTCAGCCTGAGTTTTCAGTTCAGATTTCACCTCCAGAGCTAGGACTTCAGCAGATCATCTCTTTTCAAGCCGCCGTCAAGTTTCTATTCAGTTCTTATTTTAGCCTTTGAAATCAATACAATTTAATATTGAGAGTTTCTGTGGAGATTTCATACTATATTTGGTTTAAGACTACGTACTTTATATCTTTTTTGAGACTATGGATAGTGGCTTCATGAACCACTAAGTTAATTTTTAATTCCGCTGCGAATATTCTGATTTCTGTGTCTGTGATTCTGTGATAATTTATTCACTGTATATTCTGAGATTTGCCAAATTTAATTTATAACGCGGTATTTTGAACAATTCAAGTCCGACATGTGAGGATGCGAATGGTTAAAAATATCGGGTGGTTACAGTTTATTATCAAAGCTTTAGCTCTAGGCAAAACTTAGAATGTATGGTAAATTTGATTTACAGAATCACTTTCATTCGAGCTTGAATCTCTTCCTTTTCGAATTTTGGAACGTTCCCTACGGTTCCAAAGTTCATTTGTGTCCCTCACTATTCATCTTTTTTGATTCTGGAGTATCCCATGACTCCACTTCGGATGATCTTTGTAGTGAACTGGCGGTCTCGCCAATATTCTAATAAAGGGGTGAAACTCCTTTACAAATTATCATTGATTCACCAGAGATTTATATTTATCCTCATTTTAGATGCTAGTATCTTTGGTTATTTCGAACTCTATCTCTTCAGATCGAATGTAGATTTTCCCCGGAAAATCCACATCGATCTTACTCTTTAAAGTCACGGTTGACCAGGTTAAGGTTGCCGCGATTTATATAAACTTATCCAGTTCCTTATTCTGTTATTTATCATCGGATTTTCTGATTCCAACTTGTCTTTAATCAAAATTCTCTTTGATTTGAGTCCATCAAATATGAATCTCTATCCTCGTTTTGAAAAATTTATTCCTATATTTGGAAAAATCTAATATTATATATGTAAGTATAATTTTCAGAATTTTTGTAATTAATTTAACTAGTTGTCAAGAGATAACAGTCTTTATTTATGGTTTTGTAAACCATGGGTTTTGTCTCATATAAATAATTGAATATAAACAATGGTTATATATTAATTTGGGAACAGAAATGAATTTAAAACAAGAACTTGAGAATTCAATTTCCGACGGTTTCAAACCTTGTTTTCTAATTTTAAAAGGATACATTATTTAAACTATTTTCGAACAGAAATTTGTTTCCAAAGAATTTTAAAGGTTTAAAAATCAGCGCTCTTCTTTTTGTCGCTGGGAAATAATTTCGGTGATGACTGCAGCATCATCGACATTCATGTTCGAGTTTCGAAGTTAAGAGACCATTCTGCAGTCTGACTACAGTATTACCTTGAGAATTTAATTGATTTGAATCTCTAATATATGACTTGATTTATAACGTATAGATATATGATTTAAATTAGATTTGACATACACTACACCACAAAGCTGTTTTAGCCACATCCCTATGCGCCCTATTTGATACGGCTCAAAGCCATATCAAATTTGATACGGGTAAAAGCCGTATCTAAATTTTGATACGGCTCTGAGCCGTATCAAATTCGTGCCTATTTTCGTTGGAAAATCATACACCCTTGAAAGCATGGTCTTCCCCAAATTTCCTTCCCTCATTATTTTCGTTCTCCCCCAAATTCTTCCCCTAACTCAGCGACTAATTCCGGCTATTCTCTCGTTCTTTCTCCTTAAATCGCGTTTTAAAGTAACAAGTTTCTTCGGCTCAAACTTCTATCAGCCGCCTTTCTTTTTCCTTCACATAATCGGTGCTTTCAGGTATTCTGATGTTGTTTATTTTCCTTTCCACGTATTAGTATTTTTTATTTATTTCTACTATTACGAGCATCACCATGTATTGCATCATAGCTTCAACATCAAAATTTGTTATTGAGTACATGAATTTATCTTCTTCATTTTTTTGCCTCCGTTCCCAAATTATTGTTTGAAAGGGAGAAGTGATTGATGGTATGCGATGGTTCAATTATTGAATTGGGTGATTGGTTTCATGATTGTTTTTTGTAGTGGGAGAGGAGAGTTACGAAGTGAGTTAATTGCGGTTTTTATTTTTTATTTTTATTTATTTTTGTATGGTTTTGATTGGCAGTGTTTGCTGAGGGGGGAGGTGATTGAATGCGCAGATAGAAGTTGGCAAATGGTGACAGTGAAGTTGAGGGAAAGGTTGGTTGGTCAGTAAAGTGTAGGGGAAGCAGCAGTTGTGGATGGCAGAAAGTAGGTTGGTCTATGTATTCGCAGTGCTACTGGATAGGGGTAATGTAAATCCAGTGTTGATGTTAGAGTGGAGATAACTTGATCGTTTCAGGCGGGTTTGGACAGTGAATGTTGTTTTGGTAACAGGGGTTGTGATGGTACGTGTAGTAATGTGTGATGGTTTTGACATATTAATGGTTTTGACATTATTGTATAAGTGGATAAAATTATTGTTAATGGCGCAAGCCATGTATCAGGAGAGGGGTAATGCATAGACATTACTCCGGTGCTACAAAATAGCGCCGCTGTAATGGCACTTTTTTTGGAAACAGTTTGGTGTTAATGTTGTATATTGTTCTGACATTGTTGTATAAGTGGATAAAATTGTTGTTAATGGTGCAAGCCAAGTATCAGGAGAGGGGTAATGCATAGACATTACTCTGGTGCTACAAAATGGCGCCGTTGTAATGGAAATTTTTTTAGAAACAGTTTGGTGCTAATGTTTAAAATAAACCCTATATTTTGAGTTCCAGTTATTGAAATTTAAATAGTCCCTATATTTTGCCTTTGAATTCCTCTTCGAATAAGTTCTCTCATCTAGAATTAGCTTCGATTTGATATTTTTATTTGTTTCCTTGTTCTCAAAAATGTGTTTATTTCTTTTCTTCCAGATGTAATATATAGTAGTGACGATAAAGCACAAGGCAAGACGCATAATTTGATCAGATCAATTTCATCTTCAAGATTAAGGGGTAACACTTCGTTGCTAAGTTTAATTTTAACTTTAGCAATGTCTGTATGTATCTAGGGCATATTTGGATATACTCGTAATTTATAATGTGTATGAATTGCTCAGTAATGACAATTAGTAAGTCAACAATTTAATTAAAAAAAGAGAAATGGAATGTTTCGAACTCCTAAAGTATTCTCGATTAATTGCATAAGTTTTAGAGTAGAGAAAGGAAAGAGTTTTTTTCTTTAAATGAAAGAGTGAAAATATGGTTGGGGTTATGTTAATGATTCAAATAATGAACTAACAAACATTAAAGAAGTAGAGATTGACTGACATCCCACGCATTTTGTAAAACTTGCCTTGTGAGAAGTGAGAAACTATATTAGTAAGTGCATAGTTAATTTTAATCAAAGAAAGAAAAAATACGTCTAATAATTAGAAAAATGTTTTGTCTGATATTTCTTTGCAGGGAGACTGTAGGATAGTTAATGGAATTAGTTATCTAGATGTATTATCAAACACAGACCTAGGCACATTAGTTACATTATTTGTGTCCAAATCAACAGATGCTCTAAATTTTTTTCAAAAACATTTTTTGGGATAGCTTTATTTGTATTGCCTACAGCAATATAAAATTGTTAAGTACTAGCTAGGCGTAATTTATTGTGTTATTCAAAATCTTTATTTTAACCATCCATAATCACAGTTAACCATTTTGCTAATCAAAGCTAGCTATAGTAAAGTGATACCATAGTTCTTTTATTAACGGAAAATATCTATGATTATGTGTATCAAGATGTAATACAGGAAAAAAATGTATTTCCCATGATAATAAAATCATCAGTACTCTAACTACTTATTGTATTGTCAACTAACTATAAAATTGTTCATCTTAGCCCTATTAGAAAATTAATGACTCGTATGAATGGATAAAACCCCAAAAAAGTCATGATATACATTCATAAACTTATGGAGCATTCCATTGACTGCAAAAAAGGTAAAGCAACTCACCAAAGCAAATAGGGAATCATGGATTTGTAGAAGCAATGGCTTCAGATGGTTAGTTCATGAAAATGCCCAGTTAGCCCCCATGTTCTGTTAAATATGATATAGGAGGGCAGTATGTATTTCAGCATAGACAAACAATGGATAAATGAATCAGATCTAAGATCTACATACTATATAGACGGGGTGCAGAAGTTCATTAGTTTTGTTGAAGAAAACGGTGGTAAGAAAGGATTGTATTTATGCCCTTGCACCCGGTGCAAAAATATGAAGACGATCAAATTAGATGACAATGATTTTCATTTGCTTAGATGGGGTATTATCCAATCATAGACAGCGTGGTATTTTCATGGGGAAAAAAGGGCGGAGATGGAAAAACAACAACCAGTTAGTCATGGCAGAACTACTGCTCAGTCTGAACATATTAGAATGGAAGATCTGGTCAATGATGCAGATAGATTTCATCATTTTCAACCTACAAATTCGTTGCCTGATCATGCTAATGTTGGAGAGCAGTCTACTGATTATCCAGATTGGCAGGCCAATGAAAGTAAGAAGTATGAGTCGCTTTTTGGTAGCGTAAAAGAGCCGCTGTATCCTTCATGTTCAAAAGGGATTACGAAGCTATATGCCATTGTGAAACTGAATAGCTTGAAGACCCAATACAACTTTTCAGATAATGGTATGACTGCACTTCTCGAACTAATAAAGGAGTTACTCCCCGAAGGTAACACATTGCCGACAAAGTACTCCGACGTGAAGAAGATCATTAAGCAAGTTGGGATGAATTACAAAACTTATGATGCATGCATCAATGATTGCATATTGTACTAGAAAGATGATGCGAACAAAGTTTCTTGTACAAATTGCAATGAACCAAGATATAGGACATCATTAAATAAAGAGAGAAAATTTACTAAAGTACCTCGAAAGAAATTAAGACATTTTCCTTTAATTTCTAGATTGAAGAGACTGTATACTGTACCATGGATGGCAAATGCGATGACCTAGCATGGTCATGCCAAGTCTGATCCAACCGTAATGCGTCATCCATGTGACACTTCTAAATGGAAAGTCGCAGATTCATTTGATCAAACTTTTGCTGCCGAGCCACGAAATGTCACACTTGGAATAGCAACAGATGGTTTCTGTCCACATGCTTCTCTCTCTAACCCTTACAGTTGTTGGCAAGTAATTGTAGTACCATATAATCTTCCTCCGTCTATGTGCATGAAAAGGGAGTTCTCAATGTTAACATTGTTGATTTCTGGGCCAACACAACCAGGAAAGGATATTGATGTTTATTTACAACCGTTGATAGACAAGTTAAAGCAGTTATGGGAAGGAGTAGTTACATTTGACTCGTTAAATAAATCTGAGTTCACAATGAGAGCTAGGGTGCTGTGGGCAATCCATGATCACCCTGCTTTTGGGACTTTATCGGGATGTACAACTCACGGTTACTTTGCATGTCCTGTTTGTGGGGAAAACACTTGTTCTTATTATCTTCCTGATGTGTTACATGGGACATCGAATGTTTCTTCCTAACGAACACAAGTTTCGATACGATAAGACAAATTTCAACAACGAACAAGAACTTTGTTGCCCTAAATGGCCATTGACTGGTTTTCAAGTTGAAAAGAAAGTAGCGAATATCAAAATGAAAGTTGGTAAACAAAAAGAAGAAATTGGTCGAAAACGGAAAAGGTCAACCAATGAAGATGTTGACAATATTTCTGGATGTATAGGAGGTCTATCTTTTTTGATTTACCATATTAGAAAGCAAATTTGGTCCGACATAATATTGATGTTATGCATACGCTCATCAGCACCCTTATGAACCATAAAGATAAGTCAAAAGATGGCATCAATGCACGCAAGGATTTGAAAATCATGGGTATAAAAAAAAGTTGTGGGTGATGGAAGATCTAGAAACAAATAAAACAATCATACCAAAGACAGCTTTCGCTTTGAGCAAAGAAGAAAAGATACGGTTTTGCACCATTTTGAAAAATCTGAAAGTGCCTAACAAATTTTCTTCTAACTTTCACAACAATGTGAGCATCATTCCACCTGAACTAAGAAATATGAAGTCACATGATTACCATGTCATAATGCAGCATTTGCTTCCGGTATTGCTTCAACATTCTTATCGACAACATTAGGATCTACGAAATGCTATTCATCGTATTAGTTTATTCTTTAACATTTTGTGTTCAAAGGTGATCAATAGGGAACATCTTTTAAAAGCAAAGGCTAGCTTAGTAGAAGCAATGTGTGTATTTGAAAAACATTTTCCACCTGCATTTTTTGATATCAGTGTCAACCTTATGGTTCATTTAGCCGATGAAGCGTTGATTTGTGGCCCTGCTAGATATAGATGTATGTATCCATTTGAATGGTAAATTTGTAATTGTAGTTATGCACATCATTATTTCATATAAATAGCCAAAGTCTACAGTATATAATTGATCACATTTATAGGTTGATGAAAACATATAAAGGATATGTGCGTAACAAAAGATACATTAAAGGGTGTATTGCAGAAGGACATATCGTACAAGAAACTAGTCTTTACTGCATGGAATATATGCCAAACGGAGGTGATGGCAATCATAAACATACCCGCGAAGCGTTTTTAGACGAGGACGATGAGTTTGCTGGCGAGATACCTCTGGATAATGGTAAAGACATAACGTTAACCCAAGTGCAGTTTGAACAGGTGCGTACATGGGTCCTTAATAAGTACGATGGATTGGATGAATGGAAGAAGTAAGTTCACGAACTTGTTTGGAATTTTAATTTTTTTAATTCAATTTATATATACATTTTGATATGTGTTTTTCGTAGGAGGCATAACTCCTATGTGAAAAGTACTAGGTTTCAACCTAGAGGCAGAGCTACCACCATGGAAGTAGTTCAAAGTTTTAATCTATGGTTACGTAATGAGCTGTTAAAGACCATTGATGTTGATCCAACTCTGTGGCGGTTAGTGCACCGGCCGAAGTTCATAACGTGTAGTTATATGAAGTACCAAGTGAATGGATTTTCATTTTCTATGAAAAAGTATGAAGACCGTATGGTAACACAAAATAGCGGTGCATGCATGGGAGCAATTACAATATTTAGAGCGAGTGGCAAGGATAAAAATTATAAGGAAGCAGAAACAACGTATTACGGAGTCATTCAACAGATACTTGAGTTGGATTACACTGACTTCAAACAAACAGTTTTTTATTGTGATTGGGTAAAAGTCGAGGATAAGGTCAATGGTTGCAAAATAGATCCCATTTCAAACCTCATCATGGTAAATTTAGATAAATTGAAGAACAAAAATAACGTGAATGACGAGCCATTTATTCTTGCATCAGAAGCGAGTCACTACTCAAAAGATTTAAAAAATAACGGATGGTCTATGGTCTTGCATACACCAAAACGGTTGACCAAAAATGGGGATGACATTGAGTTCCCTACCGTCTATCAATCAGCTTTTGGAGACAATGAAAAATTAGAAGACCTTACCAAATCCATATGTTAACTTATTAGTATTCGTACATCACATGACTGTGTGTCGGTATATTTTTAATTGCACGATTGTGTGTATGTATGTTTTGAATATTTTATCCATTCCAATGCAATTCCAGGTGTTGTCACTTAATAATTTTGTATGTGCAAGTGTGTTATATTATGGAGTGTTGACGCTGATACATTGATATATCTATAATTATTATCGTGACTTATTACAATAATTAGTATTATTATATTTTGCAGAAAACTATGTCACAAAATCCACCATCTTCACATTCGTCATGTTCAGAGGCGAAGAAAGTTGATCAAAACTTACTTGGTATTCCGGTCTCAGATAACGCTGGAAAAATCGCTACTACGCTCGGTAAACTAGTAAGAGCTCATGTGCCAATATCATATATAAGTTGGAATAAAGTACCTGCAATATACAAGGACAACGTGTGGAACGAATAGGTGGTAAGTATCCTTATCTGTTTGACAACATCTATTTCATTCAATAGCCTTATGGTTTCAACTCTTTGCACAACATTTAATTTAATATATATTTTGCAGAAAATTTATGAGCTCGATCCGCTTTCAAAGGAAATGTTTTTAAGGAGAATGGCCGAGGCTTTTAGGAGATACAAGAAAAACTTGAGAGTAGTTTATTATGACCCTTTCAACAATAACGAAGAACGGTTGAAAAATTGCCCACCTACAGTTGCTCAAGAAGATTGGGCAGAGTTCGTAAAAAATGAGGCAACGCCTGAAGCGAGCGGAAGAAGGGAGGTAGGAAAAAAGAACAGAGCATCGCTCAGTTATGCTCATCATGCAGGACCTAAAAGTCATGCTAAAATAGAACAAGAAATGGTAATTTATATTCATTTTCATTCAAATGATTTACACATTGTGATTGGATATTCATGTCGTTGCAACAACTTGTATTGTAGATCGTTGCTAGTCCATCAACAAATATCAGTCGTCGTCAAGTATGGGAGAAGACACACAGGAAAAAAGATGGTAGCATATCAGATGCCACTTCTCCATACTTTGTAAGTTAAACAAATATTAACTTGCATATTCTTTAAAATTCCTTATTCATGTAAGTATTATCATATTACAGGATCAAATTGTGAAAGCGAAGGAAAAGATCACTGATAGTGATGAAGAAAAATTGACAGTGGATGAAGACATCTTATCACAAGTGCTTGGTAAGGATGCAAGGGGTAGGAGCCGTGGTGTTGGGACTGTTATACCAAAGACTAAAGTTAAGGCTTGTGTCATTGCACAGAAACGACTCCGACATGTTCATAGTGAGTAGGATGAGTTGAAAATGAGGGTGGGAAGTTTGGAGAGTACGGTGGGAAATTTGTCTGGGCAAATGGAGGTTTTGATCAACATGGTGGGAAATATTGAACAGGGAATTCATGCACCGGTCAATTCTTCTGATGAAAGACGCGCCACACAATTCAATTCTCCTGAATTCATTGCTTCGCAGTTCCAGGATTCGACCAATGTTACGTACAATCAAAAATGTGAAATCCTCAACTCTGATTTAGAATTAATAGGAACATGTATTTTTAACATTTAAACATTTATGACATAATAAGTAGAAAACTTAAATAATAATAAATATTCCCTTTTATTGCAATAGGTTCTATATGCCGAGATTCTACATTGTCCAACATCCATGGGAAATCGGCACCATCCACACATGAAAAAGTGGTGTTGGACAGTATACCGCTACCAGATGAGAGAACCAGCAAAATGAATCATCAATTTGCAGAGACCTTTGCTTATGTTGGAGTGGGTGGATATGTGTGCCATCCGAAGTGTCTTATTCGATATCTCTAGATGATGGAGCAGGTATATTTGGCAGGAGAAATAAAAAATGGTTCATGAATCATATGGCAGGAGTAAATTAGAGAAAATAAGAAATGGTTTTGAATTATTATCTCAATGAGTTTTATAAAATTTAGAGTTGAACTCATCCGGACCAGGACACTATAATCATTTGAATTAAAGTAATTTGCTTCACTTCTAATTCATTGAATCTCTCCATTAATTTTTTTAAAAGCAACATAATTTACTTTCTTTTCTACATATAATATGAGGGCTTTCAGAGAAACCGCTTTGATTGTTAATAATTCTTCATAATATGTAATTGCATCCTTTGCAATTTTCTAAAAGCAATTAACTGAATTCCCCACATTGTCAAAAATATTATCTACATTATTCATGTGCCTTCTACTTGACATTCTAGCACGGAATATTATCTATATTATTCATTACAGTATTAAAGTCGCCTAGTAAAACTCAGGAATATTACATTTTTTACCAATCTCTATAAGTTTAATCCAAAGGTTATCCCTTTCAGATTCAAAAATACAGGCATAAATATAAGTTTAATCCACAAGAAGACATTTTGTGTGTGTGCTAAAAAAATATATTGTGTGTTTGTTCTGTTTGATTTTTATGTGTGTTTATTTTGTGTGTGCGCATTTTAGAAAACAAAATATTGTGTGTTTGTTCAATTTTTGTGTGCATTTTGTTGTGTGCTTGTTTTCCTTGTTTGTTTTTGCATTGGCATTTGCATATTTTGTTATATAAAAAAAATTGGCACAATCTCAATTTAAAAAGAAAGAAAAACTCGTTCCATTTTCAAATACGCTTGCATTTTTCTTCTTTACATATTTTTGCACTCGCATTGTTTCAAATACTCCTATGTGTAAATACACTGCATACCACTCACAACAACATCCATAAATAGAAACATAAAAAACAAGTTCCTTTCACAAATGTCGTTCCTCTCTGATCATTCTGCCTCAAACTTCCGATCACATAATACCCATCTCTGCTCTAGTCAGCACACCCACCTGACTATTACTGCACATCAAATATTATATAATTTGGAAATATGGTGCAGTTCAATACCTTTCCTTCTTATAATTTGGAAGAAATTTTAAATCAAATTATGAGGCACTGGTTTATTAATTCAATACATAAAGACATTGTAAAAATCAAAATTTCAACAGATCACGGTATATTTAAAAAACAGACGCATGAATACACTAAAATGTTTCAGCAAAATTCAGTATATACAAATACAGAAACATAATGTCATGTACAGAGCATTTACTCATAGTAAAATCAGAGCAAAATATATAGCAGGGCAATAATTACGAATTCAACCAAGTCATAGCAAGGCAATAATTACTCATCGTTGTAATATGCTGAACAAGACCAATAAAAATATTTATCTAGCGCATGAAAGATACATGCTATCAAAGGCTGAATATGTCCAAAAAGGAGGGTTAAAAGAGGAATAAAACTAAAGTCGAAGAGTATTCAAAGGAAGTATTGTATGTACAAGTTCCCATCTCCTTATTTTTCTTCTCTGATTTGGTATTTTCGTATGTAGCAGCAGCTGCACTCTTTATCCTTTCAGATTCGGATGTGTTTTCCATTGCGTTTTGTTGGTTATCTGAGCACGAATTGTTATTATCATCTGAATTGCAATTAGTTGTTTGTGAATTGTCTTTTTGCTTGGGCTGGAAGCCTGCCGAACCCCATACTTCACTGATAAACCATCCTCATCTACTTGTCTTTTGTACTACTATATATTACACACAATCTACTTCTCAAACTGTCTTTTGTACTACTATAATTTATACTCATTTTTATATTTGCAGGTTGAATCAGGAATGATCTTTATGCAATCTTTGGTGCTAGCTAATTTTATTTGGTTTAGCAAAAAGTGTAGCAAGAGACTTGGAGTAATTCATTTGCAAAAGGTTAAGCCAGAGACACTGTTATAGATGTTATACTCTGGGTTCAATTGAACATCTTAAGGTCTTGTATTGATATTGTGACTTGTGTAGCCCTTGTTTTGAGCTTAACTTCATATTTGTACTAAATGCTAGTATGTACTATTTTTCGTGTTATGTAATGATACTGTTAAGCTATTATGCACTACAATGCGGATTATTGAATCATTTGAATGTGCACTGTCTATAATATTATTTGTTTTCTAATATCATTTGAGTGCGGAATATTGTATATGTATGTGTAATTGACTACTTAGATACGGCTTCTGGCCGTATCTAATGCGTCAATTAGATACAGCTAAAACGGTCGTATCTAATTGATACATTAGATACGGCTACTAGCCGTATCTAATGAGACAATTAGATACGGCTTCAGGCCGTATCTAATTGTCTTATTAGACACGGCTAATACCCGTATCAAATTGATAAGCTCGCCAAATTTTGATACGGCTAAAAGCCGTATCTAATCTTATTAGATACGGCTTTTAGCCGTATCAAAATTTGGTTTATGGTGTAGTGATATTATGTACATATATTTATTTATCTCTAAATGGTTTGAAGGGAATCAGAAATTTAAATCTTAAATTTTATTTTGAGGAATAATTTCAATTATAAAAAAAAATCAAATTTTTGAATAAATGATTCCAGCTTGAGATAATTGACTTTGAATATTTGTATAATACTCAATTGCATTTCAATATAACTTACCTTGTATTTCAGAAGTTAACAATGTAATTGGATAATATACAATATAAAAATATTTATAAATAAAATTTGAGTGGTTATAATAAATGTTATACACTTAAATTCTAGTTATAAAAAAAGATTAACAAGAGGTAATGGAATGATTTACAATATAAAATGATGTTAAAGGAACTAAGAATAAATTTAAGCCGTTGTAATAAGTGTAAACATACTTAGCATAGATGATAAAAATATATTGAGAGAAATAAATTTAGTTATAATTAGGAATAAAAAAGATATTAATTTATCGAATACATTTTTTAGTATAACAAATGATTTTCAAACTTATGATTTTAGAAATTTTTATTTTAAGATAATTGGAAGATGAAGTAATGAAATTTGAAATAGTAAAATTTAACTTAAGTGAAATTAAATAGATGAAATCAACTATTAATTTAAAATTTAATTTCTATGGTTTAGATTTATGATTCATTTTGAGTTTCAATTTAGTTTTCTTTCAGGTAGTTTCTATTCCCCTACCGTCTTCCTTTTCGAGGACGAAAAGTTCTGAGTGGGGGAGAGTCTAATAACCCCAAGTTTTAACAAGTATTTTTCGCTTTTAATTATAAAACTTTGGTGGTTTATTATATAAAAATCTAAATTTTGACTTGATTGAAACAATTTCCCAAATTTTTAAATAAATAATAAGATCTCTGAAATTTTGACGTGGTTAATAATTTTCTTTAATTGGAAATTTGGGGTTTTTGTTGAAGATGGTAAATAACTTAATTTCTAGAAAAATCATGTTTTAATTAAGAAATAAGATTTGAAAAAAAAAATAGTGTATAAAAAAACTGTTTAATTACGCGTTTAAAAGGTGTGTTATTGATGGAATATTTTAACGTATATTTACTACATAAGAGAACGCGTAAATTTAAAAAGCGTTACTTTTATTATGAAACTGGACGTGTGTTTGATTTAGTTATTGCGTCGGTTTTTCACGCGTCTAAATTTCTTACCTTGGATATAAATAATCAAATAAATCAGTAGACATGCATTTTTAAGTGGGAAAAGAATAAATTTTCTTTCCATTGACTCCACATATTTAATAAATAAAACCCATTGATTTTTCAATAACGTTCAAATCAAATATTCTTTTCCTTTTCTTTACTGTAAGAATCAACACTTTTCTTTGTTCAATTTTATAAAATGTTTGCCAATTTTCCATTTTTCTGTACCATTAAAACAACACAATAATGTTTACCTTAGCTATAAATGGATTATGTACTTTTTAAAAATTAAATAATTTATATTGTTACTTATATACATTTTAGTAATAGATTTCTTGGTAAATGGTAAATAAATGAAAAAAAACCCAATGTAAACAAATCATATTTTTTAAGTAATAAATTTCAAAATTTATGTATAAATAAACTGTTTAATTACGCGTTTAAATAGCGCGTTATTTGATGGAATAAATAACGTATAAGAAAACGTATAAAATTTAAATTCGTTATTTTCGTTGTATTTTGGGCCTAAATCAATTGCGTCTGTTGTATGCAATCTAAAGATATCCTCTTTAATATTTACACGTCGCTCAACATTATTCTTTTGGTCAAATTTTCCATTTTCGTTTTAAGTGCAACGCGGTAATTGTTTTTTTTTAAATAATAATAATTTCTTGCCTTTAACTTCTCATCTTAATCATTGTATTTTCTTCCTTAAATTTTGCATGTACGAATGTTCACTAATAAAAGAAACTGCAAATTGATTTACGCATGCCGTGATTTTCACCTTCCCTTTTTGCTGCAACTATTTTAATTTAGTATAAAATCATTGAATAAAGTAACGTTCAAATCTAACATTATTGTCGTTTTCTCCGATATCAACGCTAGTTTCTTCTCATTATTAAACAGTTCGCAAATTGTTCAAATTCCATTTCCATTCAAAGCAAAAAAATATAAACGTTTGTCGTTTCTTTCGCTAATTAATTCTTACCCACTGTAATTATTTGCTCCAACCAATCTTGTCGTTTCTTTTTATTTTGTCAACGCATGTTTGCACAAAAAATGGGCAAACACCTCCAAGTCGTATGAATTAGTTTATTTTATGTTGTTTCTAGTGATTTGGATGATTTACGCAAATATATAAAAAGAAGGGATTAAACTATAAAAGACACACAGATTTATAGTGGTTCGGCCAAAACGTGTCTACGCCCACTTTATATGTTATTCTCCTTTTCTCTTCAGATTACAAGTACAAAGCTTTGATTACAAGTAATTGAAAGTTGTTTGAAAGTTCTATCCATGCTTGAGCTCTCAAACTTGTCTGCCATTGTTGTACCCCTGCCCCTCTATTTATAGAGTGAGGCTGGGGGCAGGGGTCCTGGATGTATATAGCTGCTGGTTGGCCTGGGCTGATGCAATCTGGCCTGGTAGTGCTAGTCCGGTACGCCTTCCTCATGTTAGTTCGGTAGGAGGTGGTATGTTGTTTGGACCGGTAGTAGGTGGAGTGAGGGTTGGTCCGGTCGTAGGTGGTTCGGTAGCTTGGGGATGAGCTGGTCCGGTGAGATGTTTGGACCGGTAGGGCTCGGTGGAGAGTTGGTTCGGTAGGAGCTAGGGAGTGGGTTTGGACCAGTTATGAAGGGAAGTGGGTGGTTCGGTGGACCGGATGGTACGGTGAACTTGGTCCGGTGAAGGGTGGAAACGCGCCCAACATTTTCCCCCCAAATTGTTTTGCTGGGATAGCCTCGTTCGGTTTTAAGCGCCGAGCCATCTGGTCCAGTCATTTAGGTTTGCTTATAAATAGGGGCCACGTGCTTTCGTTATTCCTTACCAACCGGGCCAAACCTTTTGCCAAATCAAACTCTCATTTTCGCCGAACCAAAGCGTTAGCCGAACCAGGTGAGACCCCTTTGCCACCGAATGAACTTTTATATTGTACTACCGAATGAACTTGAGGGTTCGATCGCCGAATGAGTTGTGAAAGTTGGAATGCCGAATGAGCCTTTATATTTGAAATGCCGAATGAGATTTCATACCTGGAACGCCGAATGAGCTCTAGGTTGGGCCTTACTGAATGAACTCGGGGATTCCGAGTGTTGAATGAATCCCTTACCGGATGGACTTTTATACTTGAATTATCAGTGAAACTCTAGATTACATAGTTTATGTGTTTTAACGATATACTTTCTTGTGTCGCAGATAAATGTCTCGCAAAGTGGAAACTCGATCAGAAAAGAGAAAATCTACGGACAGAAGAGAGTCCCCTATGGTGCCCCCAGCCCAGCCAGGGCCGGGACGACAGGGACACACCCCGAGATCACTAGTGGACGGATATGGTCCTCAAGAGCTTCTAAACTCTCCTCCTGATTGCTTTCCGAGCTCTCTCAGAGAGGAGCAGCTTGATGTTATCTCCCGCTCCTTTGGGATTGATAGAGCACGCATGCTGTTGCCGGGGGAGGGGGTCATGCCATATAATCCCCCTGAAGGATACTTCGCTTATAGCAGGTACCACTGCATGTGCGGGGCCATTCCTCCGATCAATGCGTGGATAGTTAGCTTCATTACCTACCTGAAGGTGGCTCCATTCCAGCTTCAGCCCAACTTCTACGCCATCTTAGTGTGTCTATTCGTTATCTTCCAGAGGAGGTATGGGAGCCCCCTTCTAACCGGGAAATCCGATATTTGTATAATCTAAGGGGCTACAAGAAGGGGTCTCCATACATTAGTTTAGAGTCGGCCGTGTCCTTCAAGCCGGTCTTGGACTTATACTCGAAATTCACCATGTTTAAGAAGGAATGGTTCTTCGTCAAGGACGACTCCGTTTCTTTTCGCCTTTTCACTTCTGGCTGTAAGTTGAATTCCATTTGTAATTTCTTTGTCCTGACTGCAACGCATCTTCTTATATGCTTTTATTTCTTGCTAGCTACAGGTGGCTTTGCGGTCGTGGAGAATGATCGCCTGGTACAGATGGCTGCGGAGATAGAGGCTATCTCAGGAAGGGATAGGCCGGCTTCTTACCTGATCAGGAACGCCACTCTCCTGGAGCACAACTTGATTCTGCCACGTCAATCTGTGGTTAAGCAGAGAGATACAGCCGAGGAGAGGGCTGCCAAAGCTAAAGACGGGGCCACTGCGAAGAGTAGCAAGAGAAGACCTTTCTCGGTGCCTCCAGTTGTCGGGGGGAAGAAGCTTAAGAGATCCGATGGACCCTCCCCTAGCACATGCCCAGATGTTCCGGAGGAAGAGGATGTGGAGGAGGGAGAAGGCAAGGACGAAGGAGGCGAAGCGGAGGGGGGAAGTGGTAGAGAAGGTCACGGTGATGAGGGTGGCGAAGGGTGGAGCGGTGATGGCACCGAGGCTTTGTCTTCGGGGCAAGTAGGTGAGATTCAAGAGTGGACGGATGATGCTTTCCGCCAGGCTTTTGAGGGGTTGG
This sequence comes from Allium cepa, assembly GCA_030765085.1. Classification (NCBI taxonomy): domain Eukaryota; kingdom Viridiplantae; phylum Streptophyta; class Magnoliopsida; order Asparagales; family Amaryllidaceae; genus Allium; species Allium cepa. The sequence continues at coordinate 36,960,341 of CM060929.1, forward strand.
AAGAAGGGTCGGCCTTGGTGGAGAAACCGAAGGAACCTGATAAGGCCGGGACTGGTGCCGGTTCATCTTCTCAGAGTATTCCGGCTAAGGAGATTTCGGTGATTCAAGGTGAATTTTTGACTTCCGCAGACTCCCTTTATGATAAGGACTTAGTAATATTTTATGGCCAGCTCCCGTCCTGGAATGAGATTCAGGACTTATTGCAGTATCCAACTCCCCCTCAGGGTTTGTAAAATAAACACGTTTCCCCACTCCTTTTAACTTCACATATTTCTCGGATCATAGTTTCATGCATGCTTGTAACACTTGGTATTTATTCCAGGAACGGGTAAGGTGGCCAAGACATCAGATATTCGGCACCGCCTTGAACAGTACAAGCTACTCAAAGCTTCCGCCAAACCGAAGTCGTCAACTAGCCGTCCCGGAGATGTGGTTGGCTATCGCCCTCTTCTCAGAGTTATTGAAGAAGATATGCAAAAGAGGAAGAGGGGCCGATCTTTGTTTGAACCTTCACCTGGCCCTCAGCCTCCAGTCCAGCCTATCCATGATAATACTGAGGAAGATACTGAGTTTATGCCTTCCCCACATCCGTCCGAAAATCCAACCGTCACCCCGATAGACCATCTTGGTTTGGTTCGCAACCCATTTGTCGGCCACCCGGATCTGGACCCGAGTTTTCAGGACATTTCTTTTGACGAGGCCACGGGTGAGCATTTTCTTCCCCGCAATCCCATGGTACGGGTGCTTGATGAGGCTAAGTCCTTAGACCTTGATTTGCTTACTACTCGGATTGTGACCATGGAGGATGAGGCCAAGGCAAACGTCGATCGGGTGGCTGAAGAGAACAAGAGGCTAATGGAGCATCACGCTCGACTGGCCAAGGCTGGAGAGGAAGTCGGAAGTGCTAACATTCGGTTGCGGCTAAGGGTTTCTGATAAGGCCAAACAGCTTGCCGATCAGGCTATCCAGATATCCCAGCATGAGACGGCCTCCAAACGACTAAAGAAAACCATGGAAGAGGCTAGCAAGGCTGAGTTGCGAAAAATGGAGGCTGTTTGCAAAGAACGAATTGACATGGTCATCGCAACGGTGGATGAGGTTCGGAGAGCGGATCTTGAGCAGGTAGAGGAGTTATCTGGGAGGCTTGAGGCCGCAAAGCTTGCTCAGGCCAAGCTGAAGGAGGAGATGGAAGTGATGCGGAAATCCCTTCAGGCTGACTGCTCGAGATACCGATTGGAGAGAGATGCTGCCGTCGCACGGCTATCGGCTTCTGAGTCCCGTATGAAAGAGTTTGAAGAGAACGAGGGGGTGATGGATGAGATGCTCCAAGACATGTATTTCCGAACTTGGAAGCAGGGCAACCTGTCCTGGATGGACGACTATCCCTGGGTCATGGCTAGGATATATCTTCGGGCTTTGGAGGAGGCTAAGGCCGATGCGGATAAGGAAGGTGGTGCGGCTTTCAGGATGGGTGTGGTTACGGCCCAATTTACTAAGGAAGAGAAGGTAGCGGTTAAGGAAGGCATGAGGCTGCTCGCTGCGGATGAGGTAGGCGTGCAGCTAGATGATGATGATCAGGGAGCAGGTGCTGGTAAGTCTTCCCTCTCAATCTTTCCTTAACTTAATTGCGTATAATTTATCTGATGGATTCTTTTCCCGAATCGGACAGGTGGGACCCCTGGCCAGCATGCTGGGAGTTCTGACCCTGTGGTCAAGTAGATCCCGTAGGGCGAGCAGGATAGAGACGCAACCCTGCTGCAGCTGATTATTTTTTGGCCTTCTTGGCATTCCTGTATATACTAGTCCCAAAACATTAATGTACTTTTGGGTTGTAATTATATCATTTGTAATGAACGGCTTTATTTTTTGACATGTAATTTCATAACATAGACTGATTCTGCTATATTTGAATGCTTTTGTTACTTTGATGTGTTGCATAAGAAATATAGCTGTGCATGTGCTAGTGATTTAATTATGTTTAACGCTAAGTTCTATCTTAAACAATAACTTATGTTTGGTAACGTTAGTGTGATGTGCGCATAAATTATAGCTACGTATTTATATACAAAAGAAGAAAGTACCGCCCTTCAAGTTTTAGCTGTATATGGTAGCTTTGAATGTCTTGTGTAGCTGAGTATGGAATGCAGCTGAGTGTCATGTCATCTAGTTGTGAGTTCCTATTTCCATCGGCGGGCATCTCCTATTCTGTGTCCTGTACTTTAGGGATCGTTATAGAGGATAGGAGGAAAGTTTTTATAAATAAAATGGAAATATAAGAAATAGTAAAACTTCCAATCACGAAAGGCCGTCAATATGCTCAAGTTCGTGGCAAACGGGTTTTGTAGTCACTTTCCCTAGCTGTGGGTCTTGGACACATTTGCCACCCATCTTACGCCTCCGTGGGGAGTTTATCTTTTTTACCACAGCCGCACTTAAGACATATCGGAGCCGAGATCGCGCACAGTAACTACCCGAGCCATTATGGCCCGCAATCGTGGGTATTATTCGATTTACTATGGTCGGCTAGCATGGGTGCCGATCGTCAACCGTGAACTACCCCTGGCTAGCCACACCTTATGTTGGGGCTTAAAGTAGGTTCACAGTTGCCGGCGAGCCGAGCGCCGTAATGAGCTACCATCGGCTATAGTCGGCCTTCTTGATGGCTTATAATCGGCTCATTACAGTTGGCTTTGAGGGCAGTCGCGAGCAATGAGTTAACCCGCAGCAGAGGGATGCTGGAGCAAAAGTGTCTCATTGGCGAGTGCATAGATTCGTATAGTACCTGTTAGGTCTTGTCCAGGTGAGGTTGTGCCGTGAAGTGTCCAGACTGGAAATGTCGTTGTATATGATTTTGTTCAACAGAAAAGGATAAAGCTTAACAAGCAGCCAAGATATAACGGAACAAGTTAAAAAGAGACAAGATTTTTAAAGTGGTTCGGCACGAAAATGCCTACGTCCACTGATTCTCTTTGTTAATTCACTTCATATGGGCAGTACAAGTTAAGAAAAGTATCAACGGAGGTGTTGGATGTTCCATGCCCTCTGGAACACCTCTCCGTCCACTGGTGACAAAATATAAGCTCCGTTGTGGAGATCTTTATGAATTACATAGGGTCCGTCCCAGATTGGATCTAGCGCTCCGGGGCGCGGGAAGATCCGCTTGAGGACAAGATCTCCTTCTTGTAAGCTGCGGTGCTTGACTTTGGAGTTGTATTGTGCTGCCACCTTTTGCTTGTGAGCTGCTGCTTTGAGTGCTGCATCGTTTCTTCTCTCCTCAATTAGATCCAAAGACATGTGGAGGATTTCTTCGTTCTCTTCTGGGTTGCAGTGGATCCTACGGTGGGTAGGCACTACAGTTTCAACTGGGAGCATGGCCTCTGATCCGTATGCCAAAGAGAAAGGAGTATGCCATGTTGATGTTCTGTAAGATGTGCGATAGGCCCAAAGTGCCATAGGAAGTTCATCCACCCAAGCGCCTTTTGACTTTTCAAGTTTCTTCTTGATTAGGATTTTGAGGATTTTGTTGACAGCTTCGACTTGTCCGTTTTCCTGGGGATAAGCCACAGATGAGAAGCTTTTGTGAATTTCGTGCTCTTGGCACCAGTCGGTGAATTGCTCGCTGTCAAATTGAAGTCCATTGTCCGATATGATTTTGAGTGGAACCCCATACCTTCATAAAACATTTTTGATCTAGAAGTTAATAACTTTTGCCGAAGATATTTTATTTAGAGGTTCCGCTTCCACCCATTTGGTGAAATAGTCGACTGCCACTATGGCATATTTGGCTCCGCCTCGGCCCATTGGCAGCTCGCCAATCAAGTCAATTCCCCATACTGCAAAGGGCCAAGGGCTGTTCATTTTAGTAATTTCATTTGTTGGTAGTCGAGGAATATTAGCAAATTTTTGACATCTGTCACATCTTTTGACGAAGTCTAAGGCGTCTTTGTTTAGAGTGGGCCAGTAATACCCGTGTCGGAGTATTTTCTTTGCTAGAGTCTGCCCTCCGGTGTGATCTCCGCAACTTCCTTGATGGATGTTGGACAAGACTTCCCTGGCTTCCCTTCCAACGATACACCTTAATAAGGGACTAGAGAAGTCGCGTCGGTAGAGGATGCCTTCTTGTAATGTGTAGCGGGAAGCTTTCCTTAAGATTTTCTTAGCTTCGTTACGCCCGTTGGGCAGTGTGCCACTTTGTAAGTACTTTCGGATGGGAGTCATCCAAGTTTCCTCTTCGATTGCAGCTATCATATTCATTGGCTCGTAACTCGGGGCCAGTTGGTTTGAGATGGTTATTGTTCGGGAAGCGGTGTCGTTCGTCATGGTAGCTTTCTTTGCCAGTTCGTCGACCTCCTGATTCTCTTCTCGAGTAATGTGTTTGATTACATAGTGATCCAATTGATTGAGCAGCAGCTTGGTCTTCTTTAGATATGCTGTGAGTCATTCTTCTCGAGTCTGGAATTCTCCCAGTATTTGATTTATAATAAGTTGAGAATCACTATGGAGACATAAAGAACCGACTCCGATCTCCAGGGCAAGTTCTAATCCGGCTATCACTGCTTCGTATTCTGCGTCATTGTTGGTGGCAGCGAATTCCAACCTTAGGGCGTAGTGTAGCTTCCTTCCCCTGGGGTGATTGTCACAACACCTGCCCCCGAGCCTTGTTCATTTGATGCTCCATCTACGAAGAGATTCCACTTGATATCTTCTGCTATTTCAGATTTCTCCTTAGCTTTGTTAGTAGTGAATTCGGCAATGAAATCGGCTATGACTTGCCCCTTGACAGCGGTGCGAGGATAGTAGGTGATATCATATTGACTCGGTTCAATGCACCACTTAAGTAGTCGCCCAGAAGTGTCGGGGCGATGGAGTACCTGTCTTAGAGTTTGATCGGTTAAAACTCTGATGGAATGAGATTGGAAATAGTGTTGCAGTTCCCGTGACGTGATTAGCAAACAGTATGCTAGCTTTTCAAGCTTAGGGTATCTAGTTTTTGCCCTTATAAATCTCTTGCTTACAAAGTATACGGGCCGCTGTGCGCGGTTGTCTTCTCTCACCAAAGCGGCGCTTAAAGCATAGGACGATACAGCAAGGTATAGGTATAGTTCTTCGCCTTCATTTGGAGTTGAGAATACTGGTGGTCTCTGAAGGTGTTTGATCAGGTTAAGGAAGGCTGTCGAGCATTCGTCGGTCCATTCGAACTTTCCTTTGTCTTTCTTTAGAGCTTCGAAGAAAGGGATGCATTTGTCGGTCGCTTTAGAGATGAACCTGCTTAGGGCGGCCACTTTCCTGTTTAGGCTTTGCATCTCTCTTCGAGTGGATGGTATCTTAATATCTTGCAAAGACCGAACTTGTTCGGGGTTTGCTTCAATCCCCCTGGCATGGACGATGAATCCCAAGAACTTTCCCGACGATACTCCGAAGGAGCACTTTAGAGGGTTCAGCTTCATTCCATATTGGTGAAGTACTTGAAACATCTCGTCCAGGTGGTTTATATGATCGTGGGCTTTCCTTGATTTTACCAGCATGTCATCCACATAAACTTCCATAGTTCGTCCTATTAGTTCCGCAAACATCTTGTTGACGAGGCGCTGATAAGTAGCTCCGGCGTTTTTAAGTCCAAAAGGCATTACTTTGTAGCAGTACAATCCCCGGTCAGTGATGAAACTAGTGTGGTCTTGGTCGGGGGCGTGCATAGGGATCTGGTTATATCCTGAGTATGCGTCCACAAAGGATAAGAGTTCGTGTCCGGCTGTGCTGTCCACAAGCTGATCGATTCGGGGGAGCGGGAAGCAGTCCTTCGGGCAAGCGTCATTTAAGTTGGAGAAGTCGATGCATGTTCGCCACTTCCCATTAGCCTTCTTTACCAGCACCGGGTTGGCGATCCATTCTGGGTAGATGGCTTCTCGTATGAAGTTATTGACAAGTAGGTTCTTTACATCCTCCTCGAGGGCTGCTGATCGTTCTACCTCCATGCTTCTCTTTTTCTGCTTTACTGGCACCTTGGTGGGATCGATGTTCAGTATGTGGCATGCTACGTCTGGGGAGATTCCTGTCATGTCAGCGTGCGTCCATGCAAATACATCCATGTTGTGGCGAAGAAAATCAATGAGTTGATCCTTTAATTCTTCTTTTAGTTGAGATCCGATATTCAATAGTCTACTTGAGTCATGTTTGTCTACAGCTACGAATTCCATAGCCTCTGCAGGCTCGGCGGTGGCCTCCTCCTCTTTGTCCCTGGAATCTTATTCATTGAAAGGATCACTGGTATATCAAAGAGGAGGGGCTTTCTTTAGTTGCTATACTTCCAAGATTTTCATGCAGAGAGTAGTCTCTGCATTTTTCCCTTTATCTTCTCTGCGGTTATTGCGAAGTTCAGTTACATAGCAGTCTCGAGCAGCGTCTTGATCTCCCTCTACTTCTCCTATTCCGTTATCTGTTGGAAATTTCACCTTAAGACACCATGGGGCTAGGACAATTTGGAAGTCAGACAAGGCTGGTCTTCCCAAAAAGGCGTTGTAGGCCGATTGGTTCTCTATTAGTACAAATGTTTGTTTTCGCACAACGGAGCGGGAATGACTTCCTATTTCAACAAAAAGGTCCAGTTGTCCAAGGGGCATCTTCGCATCTCCACTGAAACCATGTAGTGGTTTGTTGCAGGGAGACACATCCTTCATTGACAGCTTCATTTTGTCGAAAGCATGCTTGAATAGGATATTTACCGAGCTTCCAGTGTCTACTAAAATTCGGAAAACTTTGGATGGACCGAACCAGGCAGAGATGACCATAGGATCCATGTGTGGGTACTGTCTTCCCTCTAGATCACGCCTACTGAATGTGATGTCGTCATTCTCTTTCCATTTCGGGTGGCGTTCTTCCATAACAGAAGCAACGTAGCCTTCATCGTTCCTAAGTGACTTACCGTATCTTTCCATCTCTGTCCAGCTTCTGTCAGCGATGTGTGGTCCTCCTGATATGGTATGGACCACTATCTTCTCTTGACTAGAGCCGCTGGTGTTGTGATTTCCTCCGCCTACTTCTGGGAGGGGTAGCCCTGGGTTTTCATTAGCGGGAGCTGGAGTCCTGTTATGGCTTTTTACATAGCGTTCCAGTCTCTTTCTTCTGATGTGTTCTTCAATTAAGTCCCTGAGATGGTGGCATTCATTGGTGTCATGTCCATGGGATTCGTGGAAGCGGCAGAACTTTTCAGACTTGAGTGCGTTATCTGATTCCTTCTTGTGCGGGGGGCGCTTGTATCTAATTTCGTCTTGGGTTGCTAGGAAGATGTTTTCGATTGTTTCATTCAAAGGAGTGTAAGAGTCAAATCTTGGTCCTGGTCGATATAAGCGCTTTTCTCCCTTCTTGCCCCCAGCATTGTCTCTAGAGTCATTTCTCCGAATATCCTTTGCTGCAGCGGGAACCCTGTCTGGAGTTGCCTTAGCCTGTTGTCCCGACTGGCTCTCAGTGGCAGCGTCTTCAAGTCTCATATATTTTCCAGCTTCATGGAAGAAATCGGGTAAAGTAGCTGGTTTTTCTTTCGTTAGTCTTCTGGCAAATTTATTATCCGGGTGCACGCCACTACAGAGGGCCATTAGGATAAGCTTCTCATCGGCATCTTGAACTGCAGCCGCTGCGGCATTGAATCGGGTTAAATATTGTTGCACTGTCTCTCCAGGCTTTTGTTTGATATTAGATAAGGAATAATCATCCTTGGGTTGTTCCATATGAATGTGAAACTGGCTGATGAACTTTTCTTTCAACATTTCCCACGAGCTGATGGACCCTTGGGGTAGGTGGCAGAACCAGGAGGTAGCTAGATCTGCCAAGAATAGTGGGAAGCATTTACACAATACTCCCTCTGTTGCTCCGCTCATGAGCATATGCTGTGTGTATCTTTGAAGGTGTACGAAGGGGTTAGAGGTCCCCTTGTAAGGTTCCATTGTTGGCATTTTTCATTCTCGGGGGGTGATGGCAATTTCGATATTACGGGTGAAGGGGCTGGTTACCCTAGCGCCTATCCCTCTATCTCTTTGGTCCTGTTGGACGCACTCTCTGAACAATCGCGCCAACCTTTCATCAGAACTTGGAGCGGATAGGAATGAGTTTGGTTCTTCTCGACGAGATTGATTCCGTCCAGATGACCTGTAGGGGTGGTACCGTCTATCACTCCTAACATTCTCTAATGGCTGCCTCTGGTCTTCCGGGGGCATGCTGGGGTCAGCCACAATTGGCCCTTGTCTTGATCTTTCCCTGCTGGGTTCTCTTCTCAGCACTTTCTCGGGTCCAACTTCGGGCTGGACTCCAGCTCGGCCTTGTTCCTTGGTGTATCTATGATTAGGTAACATGGCGGGCTCAGCTACATCCGACCCTTGCCTGATACCTCCCCCGTTGGGTTCGGTTCCAAGCGTTTCCTCGGGTCGGAATTCGGGCTGAGTCCAGGCTCGGCTCCTACCATAGCGGTTTCTGTTATTAGCCTCTTTGAAGAAGAAAGACCCTTGTCATCTCCTAGATCCTCCAGATTGGGACTCTCCCCATGATTCAGTGTTGCGGTTTGTTTCTTCGACATCCCTTAAGCGTGACATGAGTTGATCCACTAAGACTTCTTGTTGAGATGCGAAGCGGTTAGTTAATTTAGCCACAACCCTTCCAGATCCGCCCTTGTAATTGGTTGTTCCGTAGCAGGGGCTGTCCGATCTGCTGATTTAAATTTGCTGTTGGAACTGGACGATTGTCTTGGTCTCTGATCACTAGATCTGGGATACTGCCAGTTGCGATGTTCTTTCCTTTGTTAACATCTTTCTTCCGTCCGAGAGGCATGTTTTCCAGGCAATGAACGATGCTTTAAGTGGGGGAGGCTGAAGCTTCGAGCTCCTTCTCTCAGTGAAAGCACCAAAAATGTTTGCACAAAAAATGGGCAAACACCTCCAAGTCGTATGAATTAGTTGATTTTATGTTGTTTCTAGTGATTTGGGTGATTTACGCAAATATATAAAAAGCAGGGACTAAACTGTAAAAGACACACAGATTTATAGTGGTTCGGCCAGAACGTGCCTACGTCCACTTTATATGTTATTCTCCTTTTCTCTTCAGATTACAAGTACAAAGCTTTGATTACAAGTAATTGAAAGTTGTTTGAAAGTTCTATCCGTGCTTGAGCTCTCAAACTTGTCTGCCATTGTTATACCCCTGCCCCTCTATTTATAGAGTGAGGCTGGGGGCAGGGGTCATGGATGTATATAGCTGCTGGTGGGCCTGGGCTAATGCAATCTGGCCTGGTAGTGCTAGTCCGGTACGCCTTCCTCATGTTGGTTCGGTAGGAGGTGGTATGTTGTTTGGACCGGTAGTAGGTGGAGTGAGGGTTGGTCCGGTCATAGGTGGTTCGGTAGCTTGGGGATGAGCTGGTCCGGTGATATGTTTGGACCGGTAGGGCTCGGTGGATAATTGGTTCGGTAGGAGCTAGGGAGTGGGTTTGGACCGGTTATGCAGGGAAGTGGGTGGTTCGGTGGACCGAATGGTTCGGTGAATTTGGTCTGGTGAAGGGTGGAAACGCGCCCAACAACGCATTCTCTTCTTAATAATTTCAAATGAGTATAAATGCGTGCCAAATAATCTCTTGCCTCTTTTCTTAGCTTTCAATCAACGCACTTATTTCCAAAATATAAAAAAGAAGTGTAAAAATGTTGTCAAATATTCCTATCCGTTTCTTTTGTAAATCAACGAAATCAATTATTCCTTGCCTATTTTCACCTTAAATTAGTGCAAGATTTTATTCATTAGCGTACGTTCAAAAGTTCATTTATCTCTTGCAGTTTCTCCCTGTAAAATCATGCAGGATACCCTATGTACATATTCCAATCACGGATATAATTGTTTAAATCAATTCTTACTGTTACTTTGCTAAAATCACTCAAACTATTTAATTATAAAACACAACCTTTAATAATGCAGTGAAATCTTTCATTTTTTTAGCATTTTAAAATTTGAATTCACTTGCCATTTTTTTCCTGCATTGATTTTTCGCATGCCCAAAAACATGCTACCCGCTATATAAATTCATAACCCCTCATTTACATTTCCATCACCGCAAGCTCATCTTTAAATACGTAGCACATTTGCAACAATTTCATTCATTTTCTTCACTGTCGTGCTAAAGCTTCAGGTAGCATCAGGTATATAGCTGCATCCCTTCTTCCATCTTATTTTCCTTTTTCTTTTCTTTTTAGTTTTTCTCTATTTCCTATTGTTTGTTCCATCATGCTCGGCTACTCCGCCACCACCCTCCGCTCCTTGTTCTGTCACCGACCTCGCACCATGAACCATCCCGTAACTTGGTGCATGCGTTCAGTTAAAATAAAATAATAAAAAAATGGAGAAATAAATTATGCGTACATGTCAGGAATGAATATATTGGAAAGCATAGTGTTGTGTTGTCCAACTAAAAACTAGGTTGAAATTACCCTTTTGCATTTCTGAAGTAGAAAATATGCACCACTTGTAGCTTGTGTAACCAGTCGTCTATGCCATGACGTGAAGTCTCAGGAGTGCATGCATTCGAGTTTTGAAATTTGGCAAGGGCCGTGCCTTTTTTTAAAAAGAAAGAAAAATTATTATAATAAGAGGATGAATAGAATAGTAGGGATCCACCTATGCATGTGAGTAGAACATCCTGAGCATTAGCTTGTTAAGATATATAGTGAATATAGGTAGGTAGATACATGCATGAATAACGGTCTTTATGCACTATGAACAGATCCATATGAAGTATTGTATACTAAGAATAATCATGAAGTATTAATATGTAAACCACATGTTGCACTTAGTAATAAAAAAATAAAAAATAGAAAAATAAAAAGAAAAAGAAAAAGAAACAGAAAAAAATTATAATAAATAAATATTGCATGCGCCACCTTTATGTATCACTGCCGTGAATTGCATTGTTGCCCACATAAGATTTGCCACCTTTTATTTACACGTCATAATATTCTGTAAAAAGGGTAAAAGAAAAAAATATAGAGTATAAATTTATTTTGTAAATTTTGATTTGGAAAAATTAAATGCGCAGGCTAAACTTTTGTTTTAATGGGTCAAGTCGTGTGCTGAGTGGTCGAGCTGTTGTGTCAATTTTCTTTAATTCAATCTTGTTTCAAATTTGCTGTGTTCGTGATAAGATTCGAATACTTAGTTTTATTTAATTACTTTGTTTAAAGATTTGAATCAAGTCGTTGCATCCACTGAAAATTGATCGTGCCTTCTGTACTCTTCTTTCGGGTAGATATCGCTGTTTGAATAAATTCTGCAGCTTCGAAAAGGTGAGTATTCTCACTTGACAAACGTACTTATGTATCTGTAAATTAATAACAAGTGTAATTGTAGCACGATTTTATTTCATTTATTTGACTGTGATATAAATTGATGATATTCAAATCCTGTTATTAACCCCACATATCATCAGTTATAATATGCACTATTTTATTTATGCTGTTACACTATTTATATAATTACTGTTTATCACACTGCAAGTTCCCTGTAGTATAGAATCATTACGGGCTGAAATGATAGGCCTGAACGATATTTATTTATTTAGTTTCTTATTTAACTTAGGATTGCGGGTTTGAAATGATAAAACCCGGATTTTCATTATAAATTACGGATTGAAATGATATATTATCCGTATCACTTGACCTAGGTTAGAAAATATTATACAGACCGTGGTTTTATATATATATATATATATATATATATATATATATATATATATTTTCTGCAATTATTAAATATTTGTAAAAATTGAATGTTATAATATTTTGTTAAAATTTGATATAAAATGATTCTTAAGCATAGTTATATTTTACAAGTTAAAGATGTAAATAAATAAAGGTTAAAAATTTAAGGTATAAATTTATCTTGTAAAATTTGGATTTGTAAAATAAATGGAATTTAAGTTAAGAAAAAAATTATGAAATTTGTTATAACTTGAATATAAAGCGAGGTTCGGTTTTCTATGAATTAAATAGTTAAATTAGTGAAAATATGGAAGTTGAAACATAACTTGATTTAGAAATGGGAGGCTGGTTTTGAAATAAAGGTAAGATAAGAAATTAATTGGAAATTTAGTTTATTCTGAAAACGGTAATTTAACTTAATTGTTAAGTAAAAATTCATAGTAAGTTTGCACTTGATTTTAATAAGTAAGTATAAAAGGTTAGATATATATTTGAAGAATTTACTTTAAAAAAATCATAAATTATTGAGAAATTTAAATGACTATTCAAATGCGGAAATTTTGATTTTTTTTTAAAGTTAAATTTGTTTAAATAAAGGCTTATATTTTGCTAAAATTATATTTAATTTACTCAATCTATTGTAAAGGATATTACCGCACTGTGCAAGTGCTGTAGTTGATACAAATGAACTAAGGTATAATCTTTGGGATTTATATTGGATTTTTATAAGAATTATAACTTCACTTTTAAATAATTTAAAATGAAGTATTTGATTTAAATATAACTATTTTGGAATTTATAACCACGGGTAATAATAACGTTGGTTGTTAAAGGGACCGGGATTGGATATGGGCATACTCTCTGTCGATACCGAAAACTACTTTGATAACCGTGGGCGCGGTGGAGATTCCATAATGTAGTAGGATGGTGGTGACGTTTTCTATGAGGTTAATACGTGGACCCGACTCCCGTGTGTTGGCATAAGGTGGCTAAAACATGAGCGATTCTCGGATTAATGAGGTAGCACCTCTGATCGGAAACACTTCTTTGTATGCCATTCTATTAATTTTGTGATTGTTTGGTGCGCACCTTTGATTTTGGAGTGTTGTTCGAGGTGTGGTAGTAGCAGCTACGCGTTTCCACCGGTCCGGATGTGTAATTGGTTTATCTACCCTGGCATTGCCTAGTTGTTCCGTGTCACCCACCATAGTGTAACGACCCGCATTTTTGGACAGTTTAAATCGACGATCGAATACACATGTCGATTCCAAACCATTCAAAATGGCAGATAGTTATTGGGGTAAATAAGAAAAGAAAAGAAAGAGAAATAAAGGAAATGAACCAACACAGAATCTCGCAGCGGAACGATAAAATATAATAGTCAAATAAACAGTTCATGAAGCTGTCTACTATACTTTGACAATTATTTATACAACATTTATCAGAGTTTATACATATACAACAGAACAATTAAAAAAATGCAGCAGATAACATGATGCAAGGGTGATAATAGTAATAGTATACCAAATCTTCGTCTTCGTCCTCCAGAATAGATCTTCAAAAATCTGAAACTCAGGACTGACCCGAGCGTAATGAAAAGACAAAACACTCGAGTTAGGACTAAATATCCTTATGAAAGTTAAATCAATCGTAAATAAATATGAGTGGAATGGCGTCAGAGATGTTTACGGGGTTTGACATCTCCTATCCAGTGTCAACGTGCGTGCAATAACTTAAGAGATGTTACGGGATTTTCCATCTCCTAAGGATCCGTTAAACTATCTACTATATAGTAATATACGCTAAGTAGATAATGCCTATCAGTAATATAAAATATCAAAATAGCGTTAAGGCGTTACCATAATCCCCCTTAACACATTTTTATATTCCCGAAAGCATATACAAGACCGTAGTTACCCCAAAACCGGAAGTCACCAGAGGGCATTCCATATACTCAAGGTACAAATCAAAAGGTAGTGGTCGCGAATAGGATAATCAGTATGATAAGGTACATGAGGCGATACGAACTAGGATACTGTTTTAGTCATGTCAGGGGTCATCCAATAATCGTTCTCTTTCTTCAGTCAACGCGTTCACCAAACCATCCACTTCATTCTGGATCATCACTCCGCGTATAATAGTTATTAAAGTGGTTTTCGGTATCGACAGAGAGTATGTCCATATCCGATCCCGGTCTCTTTAATAACTACGTATTATTACACCTTTGGCTCTTTTACATTTCAAATCGATTCATAATTTATATCAAAATATCATATTCGCTTCTAAAATCAAATCCATTTCAAAATATCATCGTATCTTTCAAAATATCAGATTCCATTCAAAATCAATTTTCGCATCAATATCTCATTTCGATTTCAAAATCATTTCGAATTTCAATTTAGGTTGCAACTTCATTTAACTCAATTCGTATTTAAATTCAAGATTTAAATATAAACATTTCACCTTATTGACCAGCTTAGGATTTTAGAAAAATAGTTTTAAGTAGTTTAAAAGTAGTTTAAATAATTAAAATGGTTAAAAATACTTAAAATCTTTAAAAATGGATTTAAAATAGATAAATTAGTTTAAAATAATTTAAATCGGGTTAAGTAGATTTAAAATAGATTAAAATAGTTTAAGTATTCAAAATGGTTTATATAATAGAGTAATTTGAAAAACAAAATAAAATAGCTTCAAAACCAATCCGTTTCAATTTTAACTTCCCAATTCAAAACGATTTCACTTTTCATTCTACCGATTTCAATTTCGATTTCAACTCAATTCAACGTCAACTTTGACTTCAAATTTATTCAATTTTATATTCACTTTCGATTAATTCAATTTCAATATTATATTCACTTCCGATTAATTCAATTTCAATATTTTTATTCACTTTCAATTAATTCAATTTCAATTATATATCGATTTGGAGCTTGATTTTTCCAAATATCCATTTATAACACTTAACAAAAATTATCCATCATTATTCAAGTTTAAATCCAAAATTCAAATATGATTCAATTTCAAGCTCAATTTCAAAATATCATTTTTATGTCGCTTTTACTTAGTAATATTCAAAGTTTGAAATAATGTTCAATCTTTAAATCCAATAGATTTTCGAAATTCAATCATATCCCAAATTTTATTCTCAAAATCTCAACTTAAACTATTTAACAATTTTCTTTTACCAAAATTTATTTCAACATTCCAACTCAATTTTTTCGGTGAATTCAATTTCTATAAATCGATTTCTATTTATAACTTTTAAATCAAAAAATTTAAATAAATTTCAAATCAACGATTTCAAAAATTATTAATTTAGCCAATTCGGTGTCCGTATATAATTTTCTATTCTATGGCCAAGTAGTTATTTATTTCACTTAAATGTCAGGGATGAGTATATATTACTTAAATTTAATCACAGTATCATATGTATGCATAACAGCATCTATATAAGCAAATAAACATCCAAACATTTAATTATCAACCAATAGCATCCATCAAAATACATCATCCAATCGACAATATAATTCATGGCAGTTTCATAGTTATCAATGTCAGGTAATTTATTCGCAATTAAATTTTAATTTCAATTTAACTGTCAATTTAATTTTTCAACGGTTAATTCAAATAACAAGCTATATGACAATTAAATTTATATCAAACAACGACAAATAAAATTCATAACACTTCATGATGTCAAATTAACTAGCATAAAGATATTTAGTACGGTGTGAGCGTTATAAAACACTCACCTTGATTTCGATGCAGCTCCAACATTTTATTTCTAATAAAATTAAACGAGCGTTTAATTTTACCCGAAATTTTCTTTAGCTCCAAACGACTCCAATCCAATTCCATATCATATTATTCGATAATACGAACGCAACGCAACTTGTTTCGTCCAAAACGGACCTCGTATGAAAGAGTTATAGCATTTAGAAGTTTAAACAATTTAAAATATAAGACAATTTACACAATCCTTTTATTTATAATCTTCCTTACATCTGAGCCGTCCATTTTCCCATTTCACAATCACGGCCGCACGTGCATTCATCTTCCTTCTTCACGCAAACACCCAGGTGATTCACGCGTGCCCAAACCCATGCCGTTCCTTGAACCCTAATTCATGCACCATCATACAACACCTACACCACGATCAAACACCGCCACACGATGCGCCTCCGAGAGCTCCACCTTTGGCCAAAACCTCCTTGAACTCGGCCACCCCAGGAGTGCGCAAAACGATGACGAACACGTGACATTCAAACCCCCATTGTCGTTAATCCATGGCTCAGAAAACGATCACAACCGTTGAGATGCTAGATCTCACTGTCCTCTACAATTTTCATGTTGAACATTTCATGAATCGATGAACGGATTTGAAGAAATCGAAGGGGGAAGTTAGGAGATTTTCGGCCATTAATTTTTATAAGTGGCGGCCTGCAAATAGGAACTAGGGTTTCTTTCTTTCTTTTTTTTTTGAGAATAAAGGGGCTATTTATAGGAAACGGCAAATATTATTTATTCGGCCTTTCCAAACTCCGAATTTCGCGCGGTGACCGGCGTTCCTAAGGTTTATCCCGCGTTCCGGACACAATGGAATAGGTTTCGGGAGCTAATTCAATCATCTATGCGAGTTACGGAAATAAACGATCAAATTTAAATTAAACCGATTAAACGATTTTCTAGGAGTTTTGGCTCGCCCCGGAGAAACGATAAATCCAATTGACATGAAATTTGAAACCTTACAATAATATCACATTACGGATCCGATGAAACTAGTTTCTTCGAAATCCGAGACTGTTTGAAAAATGGCTATTTTAACTCGTTAAATTAATATTAAAACAATTTCGATGCGTTTCGAGCTGCCGCGGTCAAACGACAACTCTGATTGCTATGAAAATTGAAATCCGACAATAACTAACTATCACGGATCCAATGGAACTGATTTCGTCCAATTCTGAGACTGCTCAAAAATTGGCTATTTTCAGTCGATAATTAAATATTAAAATATTCAATTTTCACAAATAAATTTTAAATTCAGATTTAAAAGTTCTATAACATCACTATAACTCCAATATGATAAAATAAAATTTTACAAATCATTTTTAATCATATTAAACCCGTTATTCAATTTATCCAATAAATTCCAATTTTAAAATCTTATTAACTCTATTAAAATCCAAATATAACTTACATTCACTTTGGAAACCAATTTGAATCATATTAAATCAAATTTCAAATATTCACTCTATTTTCATATATTAAATTTCAATATCGAATTAATCATATCAAATTTGAAATTTAATTTATTCAAACATTCGTAATATTAATTTGACAAATTTGATTATTCTTATATCACTATCTTTTGAAATATTCAAACGAACTTATAAAATTTAACTTTTGAAACGAATTAAAATTATAAAACAACTCTTTACATTATACGGTTATTCCATTCCCATTATTAAATTATTCAATAAATTCCTAATATTTAATTTAAACGATTTCGATTATCCAATAATTCATTATTTTTTAAAATATTGAAATTGTACTTATAAAAGTCAGCTTTTAAAACCAATTCACAATTTTGAACACTATTTTCATTTTACAGTTATTCAATTATTCAACAAGTTTTAAATATTTAATTTAAACAATTTACCTGTTCAATATTCAATATTTGATTTCAAATAAATTATACTTATCAAACAATTAATCTCTTATACCCAATGAATTCAACATTTATTATCCTATTCAACTATCGGTTGCAAAGGAATTCACTAAGTCACATTTATTTTTCATTACTTGGATAATTATTATTGCAATTCCTTCCAATTATTATTAACCAACCGAATTACAAATTTTTTTTTCTAACACTAAATCACGAAATCTTATTAAATTAACTATTTTAATTATCGAAAATTTACCGGTCGTTACACTCTCCCCCACTCAAAACTTTTCGTCCCTGAAAAGGAAAAAGAAGTGAAAAGGAACTAAGTATAGAATTCAACATTAGATATATTTTATTTAAATTTACCAACTTATAAACAATGAAATTCCATTTACAAAGTCATTACTACACTTCCACTAACTTACTCTGAACGGCTTTCTAAACTTAAAAGTTAGTTATCAAAACAAGTTATAAAAAAAAAAATTAAAACTTGAAAAATTTTCTAACACACGGATTTTACGGAAAATTTCGACAGAGTCTCCTTTGCGCGGCTCGATCGGTACAACTACAAAACGCCTCTACGGGCCCCAAACCAACAAAAGAAAATCCAAAAGCCAAGTGGCTCATCAAAAATACCAAATCCAATGATAAAATAAACATGTATCTTATATTATTATTATTATTATTAGCGAGCATATACGAATAATATAGCGCGAAAGCGAGCTCCAAATGCGAAGCAAGCGAAATCCGCACCTACTAAACACTCAACAAACCATGAGAAACATGCATATATAAAAATAATATCAATATACACAATATAGCATCATAATAACTACATGTGCCAACATAGCAAATGCAACAACAACAAATGCAACCATCAATCAACTATCATCCACCAAATTTAAAACCAATCAATATAAATTCACTTCTCATTAATATTTATTGACTTGGGTTTCAATTTTTTAATCACAGTTGATTCATTAACGTTGGATTTTACTAACATTCATTCTCAATTCAATTAGTTAACATTCACTAATTTATATTTACCTTAGTTCACTTCCAATTTGAATCAAATTAAATTCTATTTAAATTCATTTAACTTTCAATTTGATTTCAATGATTTATAGCTTCAATTTACACTTAACAATCAACTAACAATCACATAACAACCAAATCATACCCAACATAACCAAATTATTATTTTACATTCAATTTGGTTTATTTCTTTTATATATATATATATATATATATTGTTATATAATTTTGAAGAATCATTTTATATTTGGCATCATATATTTCCAATATTAACTTTAATTAAGTCCGTAAGCCGTACATATATCATCCGTGAGCAATATCAATCTAATCGCTTACTCGATCACCCAATTTCACTTCCAAACTAGTATCATTCACCCGACTCTCTAGTGCGGACTCAGATTTGGTTCCTTGATTGGAACTGTTACTCTCCTTGCATAGCCATATACTATGATAGAGAATTCCAGAATCAAATTTAAAATCCATATCTAGGGTTTGCCGTCAAAAATCGAGTGAAAAATCCTAACTTGGATCGATATAAATCATCTTGAAATTTTATGCTCGAATTTTGGATCAAATTGTTATGCAAATAAAATAATATACGTACAATCTCACGTATTACCTTCCAATGGATTTCTATACAATTTATCTATATTAAATTATTTTATTGACTTTCATTTTTATTTACAATTAATTATTCACAATCCATTATTCAGTTAATATATCCATTTCTTTACATAACATATTCTCTGACATTATCTCTTCTCAAACATTATATCATAGAATTTGCTTATTCAAGTTCAATTTAAACATTCTATATAATTTAATTAAATTAAATTTCACTTTCCAATTGATTCTTAGCTATACCAAATTCTTTTGTTTACATTTAATTCAATTCATAGTTTCAGTTAATACACATTTTATTAATCATTACTTTAGTTTATTGACATCTCATAAAAGTCTAACTTCTCATATATGACTTTTCTTAGTTTATAGTTATCTTAAAGGTTACAAATTTAATTTTCTTACAATCCTTTGCAATTTATATTTATTTCTATAACCAATTTATAAAGATATAATACGATTCATTTCTTAAGTTCACTTACTTGTTTCATTTATCCATTCATCATTTCATGCTATATTTAAGTATATATAATTTTTATCACAACCAAATTTTTATTTATATACATTTAATTCCGTTTGAGTTTTCCTTATTTGTATACTTCAGTTATTTTCAAGTTCTGTTTATTTGTACAACAACTCATTACATATCCAAAACATCATTTCAACTTCTTAATATTTGGTAAGTCTTGTTATATGTTATCAGAATGCAAATTCGGTATTATAAAGATTTATAGAATTTCATTTTACTTAATTAGAATGTTCACAAATTTATTTTGTTTAAATCCTCTTTACCTTTCAATTTTAAAGTTCCCAAACAATAGCTTAGATATCTTAATCCTCTTATTTTATAAATTCTGGTTATTCACATTTCATTCAAAAAAAAAAATTGAAAATTATTCATTAACAGAACTTAGAATTTTAAATGCCCGGTTCTTTCCAAATCGTTTGAATTAAACATATATACTTATATCCTTTTATATATTAAATCATACCTTTGGAGTTTAAACCAAAACCCATTTACCCAAGATAATTTCAAAAAAAAGCAAAGCTTCTTAGAAGTCTCCCCCACTTTGAGACTCGAAAATGAACGTCGATGATGCTGCGCAGTCATCACCGAAATTATTTTCCAGCGACAGAAGAGAGGAGTACTTAATTCATTCCTTCTTAAAATCCTTTCAAATATTTCCATAAACAATTTTCAACTAATATTACCATATATTTCTTCAAAACTTTGAGAACCATTTTCAAAATCTCCGGGTCTTAAATTCAATATTTTCCCATTTAAATCTATTTTAATTCATATGTCACCTTTATAAACTATTCTTATAGGATTTTACTTCCTTGAAATATTCCACAAGTTGTTTTATCATTGTTTATTTTGTAATAAACCTTATTTGTTAAAACACAATATCCAATTAATAATAACAATCAATATTATCGTATCCAACAACCGAATAAGCTAGATAGATCGCAATAATTCTGAAAATAAATTCTTTATATACAAAATATAATTAGGGCAAAATTATTACATTTACCCAACTTCAAAACAATGCTATGTCGAATTGTTTTGTTCGAGTGTTTAGAGATCCCTATCAATGACGTTAATTACTCGTATTGACCAGGATCCATAAGCCACTCAACAAATCAACCGACACAATATAAAACATTTTATATCACTAACAAATACGCTCTCTCATATACACTCAACTCATTCATATAGTTTACCTCTATTTCAATGAGTTATTCCCCACTAGAGCCAAGGTTTATCGCTAAACCAAAGCTCTGATACCAACTGTAACGACCCGCATTTTTGGACAGTTTAAATCGACGATCAAATACACATGTCGATTCCAAACCATTCAAAAGGGCAGATAGTTATTGGGGTAAATAAGAAAAGAAAAGAAAGAGAAATAAAGGAAATGAACCAACACAGAATCTCGCAGCGGAACGATAAAATATAATAGTCAAATAAACAGTTCATGAAGCTGTCTACTATACTTTGACAATTATTTATACAACATTTATCAGAGTTTATACATATAGAACAGAACAATTAAAAAAATGTAGCAGATAACATGACGCAAGGGTGATAATAGTAATAGTATACCAAATCTTCGTCTTCGTCCTCCAGAATAGATCTTCAAAAATCTGAAACTCAGGACTGACCCGAGCGTAATGAAAAGACAAAACACTCGAGTCAGGACTAAATATCCTTATGAAAGTTAAATCAATCGTAAATAAATATGAGTGGAATTGCGTCAGAGATGTGTACGGGGTTTGACATCTCCTATCCAATGTCAACGTGCGTGCAATAACTTAAGAGATGTTACGGGATTTTCCATCTCCTAAGGATCCGTTAAACTATCTACTATATAGTAATATACGCTAAGTAGATAATGCCTATCAGTAATATAAAATATCAAAATAGCGTTAAGGCGTTACCATAATCCCCCTTAACACATTTTTATATTCCCAAAAGCATATACAAGACCGTAGTTTCCCCAAAACCGGAAGTCACCAGAGGGCAATCCATATACTCAAGGTACAAATCAAAACGTAGTGGTAGCGAATAGGATAATCAGTATGACAAGGTACATGAGGCAATACCAACTAGGATACTAGTAGTTGCGTGATCCGGACTGATGTTGGGAATAGCCAGCAGCTACCCCAACACCGCGAAACAACACTCCGAAATCAAGGGGTGCACCCAAATCGCATCACAAATGTAATAGATATGGTATCGAAGAAGTGTGTCCGCTAGAGGTGGCGAACCTCAATGGCCCGACGCGGCTCCTGTTTTAGTCATGTCAGGGGTCATCCAATAATCGTTCTCTTTCTTCAGTCAACGCGTTCACCAAACCATCCACTTCATTCTGGATCATCACTCCGCATATAATAGTTATTAAAGTGGTTTTCGGTATCGACAGAGAGTATGTCCATATCCGATCCCGGTCTCTTTAATAACTACGTATTATTACACCTTTGGCTCTTTTACATTTCAAATCGATTCATAATTTATATCAAAATATCATATTCGCTTCTAAAATCAAATCCATTTCAAAATATCATCGTATCTTTCAAAATATCAGATTCCATTCAAAATCAATTTTCGCATCAATATCTCATTTCGATTTCAAAATCATTTCGAATTTCAATTTAGGTTGCAACTTCATTTAACTCAATTCGTATTTAAATTCAAGATTTAAATATAAACATTTCACCTTATTGACCAGCTTAGGATTTTAGAAAAATAGTTTTAAGTAGTTTAAAAGTAGTTTAAATAATTAAAATGGTTAAAAATACTTAAAATCTTTAAAAATGGATTTAAAATAGATAAATTAGTTTAAAATAATTTAAATCGGGTTAAGTAGATTTAAAATAGATTAAAATAGTTTAAGTATTCAAAATAGTTTATATAACAGAGTAATTTGAAAAACAAAATAAAATAGCTTCAAAACCAATCCGTTTCAATTTTAACTTCCCAATTCAAAACGATTTCACTTTTCATTCTACCGATTTCAATTTCGATTTCAACTCAATTCAACGTCAACTTTGACTTCAAATTTATTCAATTTTATATTCACTTTCGATTAATTCAATTTCAATATTATATTCACTTCCGATTAATTCAATTTCAATATTTTTATTCACTTTCAATTAATTCAATTTCAATTATATATCGATTTGGAGCTTGATTTTTCCAAATATCTATTTATAACACTTAACAAAAATTATCCATCATTATTCAAGTTTAAATCCAAAATTCAAATATGATTCAATTTCAAGCTCAATTTCAAAATATCATTTTTATGTCGCTTTTACTTAGTAATATTCAAAGTTTGAAATAATGTTCAATCTTTAAATCCAATAGATTTTCGAAATTCAATCATATCCCAAATTTTATTCTCAAAATCTCAACTTAAACTATTTAACAATTTTCTTTTACCAAAATTTATTTCAACATTCCAACTCAATTTTTTCGGTGAATTCAATTTCTATAAATCGATTTCTATTTATAACTTTTAAATCAAAAAATTTAAATAAATTTCAAATCGACGATTTCAAAAATTATTAATTTAGCCAATTCGGTTCCGTATATAATTTTCTATCCTATGGCCAAGTAGTTATTTATTTCACTTAAATGTCAGGGATGAGTATATATTACTTAAATTTAATCACAGTATCATATGTATGCATAATAGGATCTATATAAGCAAATAAACATCCAAACATTCAATTATCAACCAATAGCATCCATCAAAATACATCATCCAATAGACAATATAATTCATGGCAGTTTCATAGTTATCAATGTCAAGTAATTTATTCGCAATTAAATTTTAATTTCAATTTAACTGTCAATTTAATTTTTCAACGGTTAATTCAAATAACAAGCTATATGACAATTAAATTTATTTCAAACAATGACAAATAAAATTCATAACACTTCATGAGGTCAAATTAACTAGCATAAAGATATTTAGTACGGTGTGAACGTTATAAAACACTCACCTTGATTTCGATGCAGCTCCAACATTTTATTTCGAATAAAATTAAACGAGCGTTTAATTTTACCTGAAATTTTCTTTATCTCCAAACGACTCCAATCCAATTCCATAGCATATTATTCGACAATACGAACGCAACGCAACTTGTTTCGTCCAAAACGGACCTCGTATGAAAAAGTTATAGCATTTAGAAGTTTAAACAATTTAAAATATAAGACAATTTACACAATCCTTTTATTTATAATCTTCCTTACATTTGGGCCGTCCATTTTCCCATTTCACAATCACGGCCGCACGTGCATTCATCTTCCTTCTTCATGCAAACACCCAGGTGATTCACGCGTGCCCAAACCCATGCCGTTCCTTGAACCCTAATTCACGCACCATCATACAACACCTACACCACGATCAAACACCGCCACACGATGTGCCTCCGAGAGCTCCAC
Organism: Allium cepa; assembly: GCA_030765085.1. NCBI lineage: Eukaryota > Viridiplantae > Streptophyta > Magnoliopsida > Asparagales > Amaryllidaceae > Allium > Allium cepa. The sequence goes on from CM060929.1 coordinate 36,984,342, forward strand.
CTTCGGCCAACACCGCCTTGAACTCGGCCACCCCAGGAGCGCGCAAAACGATGACGAACACGCGACATTCAAACCCCCATTGCCGTTAATCCACGGCTCAGAAAACGACCACAACCGTTGAGATGCTAGATCTCACTGCCCTCTACAATTTTCATGTTGAACATTTCATGAATCGATGAACGGATTTGAAGAAATCGAAGGGGGAAGTTAGGAGATTTTCGGCCATTAATTTTTATAAGTGGCGGCCTGCAAATAGGAACTAGGGTTTCTTTTTTTTCTTTTTTTTTTTTGAGAATAAAGGGGCTATTTATAGGAAACGGCAAATATTATTTATCCGGCCTTTCCAAACTCCGAATTTCGCGCAGTGACCGGCGTTCCTAGGGTTTATCCCGCGTTCCGGACGCAATGGAATAGGTTTCGGGAGCTAATTCAATCATCTGTGTGAGTTACGGAAATAAACGATCAAATTTAAATTAAACCGATTAAACGATTTTCTAGGCGTTTTGGCTCGCCCCGGACAAACGATAAATCCAATTGACACAAAATTCCAAACCTTACAAAAATATCACATTACGGATTCGATGAAACTGGTTTCGTCGAAATCCGAGACTGTTTGAAAAATGACTATTTTAACTCGTTAAATTAATATTAAAACAATTTCGATGCGTTTCGAGCTGCCACGGTCAAACGACAACTCCGATTGCTATGAAAATTGAAATCCGACAATAACTAACTATCACGGATCCAATGGAATTGATTTCGTCCAATTCTGAGACTGCTCAAAAATTGGCTATTTTCAGTCGATAATTAAATATTAAAATATTCAATTTTCACAAATAAATTTTAAATTCAGATTTAAAAGTTCTATAACATCACTATAACTCCAATATGATAAAATAAAATTTTACAAATCATTTTTAATCATATTAAACCCGTTATTCAATTTATCCAATAAATTCCAATTTTAAAATCTTATTAACTCTATTAAAATCCAAATATAACTTACATTCACTTTGGAAACCAATTTGAATCATATTAAATCAAATTTCAAATATTCACTCTATTTTCATATATTAAATTTCAATATCAAATTAATCATATCAAATTTGAAATTTAATTTATTCAAACATTCGTAATATTAATTTGACAAATTTGATTATTCTTAAATCACTATCTTTTGAAATATTCAAACGAACTTATAAAATTTAACTTTTGAAATGAATTAAAATTATAAAACAACTCTTTACATTATACGGTTATTCCATTCCCATTATTAAACTATTCAATAAATTCCTAATATTTAATTTAAACGATTTCGATTATCCAATAATTCATTATTTTTTGAAATATTGAAATTGAACTTATAAATATCAACTTTTAAAACCAATTCACAATTTTGAACACTATTTTCATTTTACAGTTATTCAATTATTCAACAAGTTTTAAATATTTAATTTAAACAATTTACCTGTTCAATATTCAATATTTGATTTCAAATAGATTATACTTATCAAACAATTACTCTCTTATACCCAATGAATTCAACATTTATTATCCTATTCAACTATCGGTTGCAAAGGAATTCACTAAGTCACATTTATTTTTCATTACTTGGATAATTATTATTGCAATTCCTTCCAATTATTATTAACCAACCGAATTACAAATTTTTTTTTCTAACACTAAATCACGAAATCTTATTAAATTAACTATTTTAATTATCGAAAATTTACCGGTCGTTACACATAGCGAGCCTTGTACGAGTTTGGTTTTCTCCCGTAGCCCGTGTGGTATCCTCTGGTGACTTCCCGATCAGGAGGGACTATGATATTGGATGGACTACTGGGACTATTACGTGTTAAGGTGGAAAATGTAAAGCCTTAACGCTACTTAAAAGTAAGTTTATTTTAATATAGACGCTATTATAATAGTGTAGTATTACTACATAGTAAATAGTTTAACGGATCCTTAGAGGATGGGCGGTCCCAAGCATCCTTTAAGTTACTTGTTCTATATTAAAGTACACTTGAATTAGCTTACACTGTATAAGTATGTATGTCCTGACTCGAGTGTTTGTATTTTATTTTACGCTCGTGTCAGCCTGAGTTTTCAGTTTAGACTTCGCCTTCAGAGCTAGGACTTCAGTAGATCATCCCTTTTCAAGCTGCCGTCAAGTTTCTATTCAGTTCTTATTTTAGCCTTTGAAATCAAGACAATTTAATATTGAGAGTTTCTATGGAGATTTCAAACTATATTTGGTTTAAGACTACGTGCTTTATATTTTTTGAGACTATGGATAGTGGCTTCATGAACCACTAAGTTAATTTTTAATTCCGCTAAGAGTATTCTGATTTCTGTGTCTGTGATTCTGTGATTATTTATTTACTGTATATTCTGAGATTTGCCAAATTTTATTTACAAAGCGGTATTTTGAACAATTTAAGTCCGACATGTGCGGATGCGAATGGTTGAAAATATCGGGTCGTTACAGTTTGGTATCCGTGCTTTGGCTCTAGGAAAAACTTAGAATGTATGGTAAATTTGATTTACAGAATCACTTTCATTCTAGCTTGATCCCTTCCTTTTCGAATTTTGGAACGTTCCCTACGGTTCCAAAGTTCATTCGTGTCCCTCACTATTCACCTTCTTTTGATTCTGGAGTATCCCATGACTCCACTTCGGATGATCTTTATAGTGAATTGGCGGTCTCGCTAATACTCTAATAAAGGGGTGAAACTCCTTTACAAATTAACATTGATTCACCAGAGATTTATATTTATCCTCGGTTTAGATGCTAGTATCTTTGGTTATTCCAAAGTCTATCTCTCCAGATCGAATGTAGATTTACCCCGAAAAATCCACATCGATCTTACCCTTTAAAGTCACGGTTGACCAGGTTAAGGTTGCCGCGATTTATATAAACTTATCCAGTTCCTTATTCTGTTATTTATCATCGGATCTTCTGATTCCAACTTATTTTAATCAAAATTCTCTTTGATTTGAGTCCATCAAATTTGAATCTCTGTCCTTGTTTTGAAAATTTTATTCTTATATTTGGAAAAATCTAATATTATATATATAAGTATAATTTTCAGAATTTTATAATTAATTTAACTAGTTGTCAAGAGATAACAGTCTTTATTCATGGTTTTGTAAACCATGGGTTTTGTCTCATATAAATAATTGAATATAAACAATGGTTATATATTAATTTGGGAACAGAAATGAATTTAAAACAAGAACTGGAGAATTAAATTTCCGACGGTTTCAAACCTTCTTTTCTAATTTTAAAAGGATATATTATTTAAACTATTTTCGAATAGAAATTTGTTTCCAAAGAATTTTAAAGGTTAAAAATCAGTGCTCTACTCTTTTTCGCTGGGAAATAATTTCGGTGATGACTGCAACATCATCGACATTCATGTTCGAGTTTCAAAGTGAAGAGACCATTCTGTAGTCTGGCTACAGTGTTACCTTGAGAATTTAATTGATTTGAATCTCTAAAATATGACTTGATTTATAATATATAGATATATGATTTAAATTTGATTTGACATATTATGTACATATATTTATGTATCTCTAAATGGTTTGAAGGGAATCAGAAATTTAAATCTTAAATTTTATCTTGAGGAATAATTTCAATTAAAAAAAATCAAATTATTGAATAAATGATTCTAACTTGAGATAATTGACTTTGAAAGTTTTATTTGTATAATACTCAATTGCATTTCAATATAACTTACCTTGATTTTCAGAAGTTAACAATGTAATTGGATAATATACAAGATAAAAAGATTTATAAATAAAATTTGAGTGGTTATAACAAATGTTATACACTTAAATTCTAGTTATAAAAAAAGATTAACAAGAGGTAATGGAATGATTTACAATATAAAATGATGTTAAAGGAACTAAGAATAAATTTAAGCAGTTGTAATAAGTGTTAACATATTTAGCATAGATGATAAAAATATATTGCGAGAAATAAATTTAATTATAATTAGGAATAAAAAAAATATTAATTTATTGAATACATTTTTGAGTATAACAAATGATTTTCAAACTTATGATTTTAGAAATTTTTATTTCAAGATAATTGGAAGATGAAGTAATGAAATTTGAAATAGTAAAATTTGACTTAAGTGAAATTAAATAGGTGAAATCAATTATTAATTTAAAATTTAATTTGTATGGTTTAGATTAATGATTCTATTTTGAGTTTCAATTTAGTTTTCTTTCAGGTTGTTTCTATTCCCCTACCTTTTTCCTTTTCGAGGACGAAAAGTTCTGAGTGGGGAAGAGTGTAACAGCCCCAAGTTTTAACAAGTATTTTTCACTTTTAATTATAAAACTTTAGGGGTTTGTTATATAAAAATCTAAATTTTGAATTGATTTAAACAATTTCCCATGTATTTAAATAAATAATAAGATCTCCGAAATTTTGACGTGGTTAAGAATTTACTTTATTGGAAATTTAGGGTTTTTGTTGAAGATGGTAAATAACTTAATTTCTAGCGAAATCATGTTTTAATTAAGAAATAAGATTTGAAAAAAAAATAGTATATAAATAAACTGTTTAATTACGCGTTTAAAAGGCGTGTTATTGATGGAATATTTTAACGTATATTTACAACATAAGAGAACGCGTAAATTTAAAAAGCGTTACTTTTATTATGAAACTGGACGTGTGTTTGATTTAATTATTGCGTCGGTTTTCCACGTGTCTAAATTTCTTACCTTGGATATAAATAATCAAATAAATCAGTAGACATGCATTTTTAAGTGGGAAATGAATAAATTTTCTTTCCATTGACTCCACATATTTAATAAATAAAACCCATTGATTTTTCAATAACGTTCAAATCAAATATTCTTTTCCATTTCTTTACTCTAAGAATCAACACTTTTCTTTGTTCAATTTTATAAAACGTTCACCAATTTTCCATTTTTCTGTACCATTAAAACAACACAATAATGTTTACCTTAGCTATAAATGGATTATGTACTTTTTAAAAATTAAATAATTTATACTGTTACTTATATACATTTTAGTAATAGATTTCTTGGTAAATGGTAAATGAATGGAAAAAAAACCAATGTAAACAAATCATATTTTTTAAGTAATAAATTTCAAAATTTATGTATAAATAAACTATTTAATTACGCGTTTAAATAGCGCGTTATTTGATGAATAAATAACGTATAAGAAAACATATAAAATTTAAATCCGTTAATTTCATTATATTTTGGGCATAAATTAATTGCGTTTGTTATACGCATTCTAAAGATATCCTCTTTAATATTTACACGTCACTCAACATTATTCTTTTGGTCAAATTTTCCATTTTTGTTTTAAGTGCAAATTTATTGCTTGCCGTTTTATGTTCTCCTTAATTCACGAAATCTACACTGGTAATAAATATTTATTACTCACTGTAATTAATTGTTCCAAACTTTCCTTACCTCTCGTATGAAATTGATAGGAAAAATATTCAATAGACTGATTCAAAATCAACGCAACAGGGTAATTGTTTTTTTTTTAATTATAATAACTTCTTGCCTTTAACTTCTCATCTAAATCATTGCATTTTCTTCCTTAAATTTTGCACATACGAATGTTCACTAATAAAAGAAACTGCCCCTTGATTTACGCATGCCGTGATTTTCACCTTCCCTTTTTGCTGCAACTATTTTAATTTAGTATAAAATCATTGAATAAAGTAACGTTCAAATCTAACATTATTGTCGTTTTCTCTGATATCAACGCTAGTTTCTTCTCATTATTAAACACGTTCGCAAATTGTTCAAATTCCATTTCCATTCAAAGCAAAAAATATAATTGCTTGCCGTTTCTTTCGCTAATTAATTCTTACCCACTGCAATTATTTGCTCCAATCATTCTTGTCGTTTCTTTTTATTTATCTACGGATTCTCTTCTTAATAATTTCAAATGAGTACAAATGTGTGCCAAATAAACTCTTGCCTCTTTTCTTCCCTTTTAATCAACGCACTTATTTCCAAAATATAAAAAAAAAGTGTAAAAATGTTGCCAAGTATTCCTATCTGTTTCTTTTGTAAATCAATGAAATCAATTATTCCTTGCCTATTTTCACCTTAAATCAGTGCAAGATTTTATTTATTAGCATACGTTCAAAAGTTCATTTATCTCTTGCAGTTTCTCCCTGTAAAATCGTGCAAGATACCCTATGTACATATTCCAATCACGGGTATAATTGTTTAAATCAATTCTTGCCGTTACTTTGCTAAAATCACTCAACCTATTTAATTATAAAAGCAACCTTTAATAATGTAGTGAAATCATTCTTTTTTCTTAGCATTTTAAAATGTGAATTCACTTGTCATTTTTTTTCCTGCATTGATTTTTCGCATGTCCAAAAACACGAAACCCACTATATAAATTCATAACCCCTCATTTACATTTCCATCACCACAAGCTCATCTTTTAATACGTAGCACATTTGCAACAATTTCATTCATATTCTTCCCAGTCGTGCTAAAGCTTCAAGTAGCATTAGGTACATAGCTGCATCCCTTCTTCCTTCCTATTTTCCTCTTTCTTTTCTTTTTAGTTTTTCTCTATTTCCTATTGTTTTTTCCACCGTGCTCGGCTACTCCGCCACCACCCTCCGCTCCTTGTTCTGTCACCGACCTCGCACCATGAACCATCCCGTGACTTTGTGCATGCGTTCAGTTAAAATAATAAAATAAAAAGGGAGAAGTAAATTATGCATACATGTCAGGAATGACTATATTGGCAAGCATAGTGTTGTGTTGTCCAACTAGAGACTAGGTTGAAATTCCCCGTTTGCATTTCTAAAGTAGAAAATGTGCGCCACCTGTAGCTTGTGTAACCAGTCCTCTATGCCATGACGTGAAGTCTCAGGAGTGCATGCATTTGAGTTTTGAAATTTGGCAAGGGTCGTGCCCTTTTTTAAAAAAGAAAGAAAAAATTATTATAATACGAGGGTGAATAGAATAGTAGGGAGCCACCTATGCATGTGAGTAGAACATCCTGAGCATTAGCTTGTTAGGATATATAGTGAATATAGGTTGGTAGATACATGCATGAATAACCGTCTTTATGCACTATGAACAGATCCATATGAAGTATTGTATACTAAGAATAATTATGAAGGATTAATACGTAAACCACATGTTGCACTAAGTAATAAAAAAATAAAAAAAGAAAAAAAAGAAAAAGAAAAAGAAAAAATAATAATAAATAAATAAATATTGCATGCGCCACCTTTATGTATCACTGCTGTGAATTGCATTGTTGCATACATAAGATTTGCCACCTTTTATTTACACGTCATAATATTCTGTAAAAAGGGTAAAAGAAAAAATATAGTGTAAATTAATTTTGTAAATTTTGATTTGGAAAAATTAAATGGGCAGGCTGAGCTTTTATTTTAATGGGTCAAGTCGTGTAGTGAGTGGTCGAGCCGTTGTGTCAATTTCCTTTAATTCAATCTTGTTTCAAATTTGTTGTGTTCGTGATAAGATTCGAATACTTAGTTTTATTTAATTACTTTGTTCAAGATTTGAATAAAGTCGTTGCGTCAACTGAAAATTGATCGTGCCTTCTGTACTCTTCTTTCGGGTAGATATCGTTGTTTGAATAAATTTTGCAGCTTCGAAAAGGTGAGTATTCTCACCTGACAAACATACTTATATATCTGTAAATTAATAACAAGTGTAATTGTAGCATGATTTTATTTCATTTATTTGATTGTGATATAAATTGATGATGTTCAAATCCTGTTATTAACCCCACATATCATCAGTTATATTATATACTGTTTTATTTATGCTGTTACACTATTTATACAATTACTGTTTATCACACCGCATGTTCCCTGTAGTATAGAATCATTACGGGCTGAAATGATAGGCCCGAACGATATTTATTTATTTAGTTACTTATTTAACTTGGGATTGCGGGTTTTAAATGATAAAACCCGGATTTTCTTTATAAATTACGGATTGAAATGATATATTATCCGTACCACTTGACCTAGGTTAGAAAATATTATACAGACTGTGGTAATATATATATATATATATATATATATAAATTTTCTGGAATTATTAAATATCTGTAAAAATTGAATGTTATAATATTTGTTAAAATTTGATATAAAATGATTCTTAAGCATAGTTATATTTTACAAGTTAAAGATGTAAATAAATAAAGGTCAAAAATTTAAAGTATAAATTTACCTTGTAAAATTTGGATTTGTAAAATAAATGGAATTTAAGTTAAGAAAAAAATTATGAAATTTGTTATAACTTGAATATAAAGCGAGGTTAAGTTTTCTATGAATTAAATAGTTAAATTAGTGAAAATATGGAAGTTGAAACATAACTTGATTTAGAAATGGGAGGCTGGTTTTGAAATAAAGGTAAGATAAGAAATTAATTGGAAATTTAGTTTATTCTGAAAACGGTAATTTAACTTAATTGTTAAGTAAAAATTCGTAGAAATTTTGCACTTGATTTTAACAAGTAAGTATAAAAAGTTATATACATATTTGAAGAATTTACTTTAAAAAATCATATTGAGAAATTTAAATGACTACTCAAATGCGGAAATTTTGATTTTTTTTTTAAGTTAAATTTGTTTGAATAAAGGCTTATATTTTGCTAAAATTATATTTAATTTACTCAATCTGTTGTAAAGGATATTACCGCACTGTGCAAGTGCTGTAGTTGATACAAATGAACTAAGGTATAATCTTTGGGATTTATATTGGATTTTCATAAGAATTATAACTTCACTTTTAAATAATTTAAAATGAAGTATTTGATTTAAATATAACTATTTTGGAATTTATAACCACGGGTAATAATAACGTTGGTTGTTAAAGAGACTGGGATCGGATATGGGCATACTCTCTGTCGATACCGAAAACCTCTTTGACAACCGTGTGCGCGGTGGAGATTCCAGAATGAATTAGGATGGTGGTGACGTTTTCTACGAGGTAAATACGTGGACCCGACTCCCGTGAGTTGGCATAAGGTGGCTAAAACAGGAGCGATTCTCGGATTAATGAGGTTGCACCTCTGATCGGACGCACTTCTTCGTATGCCATTCTATTACTTTTGTAATTGTTTGGTGCGCACCTTTGATTTCGGAGTGTTGTTCGAGGTGGACGGTAGTAGCAACTACGCGTTTCCGCCGGTCTGGATGCGTAATTGGTATATCTACCAGGGCATTGCCTAGTTGTGCCGTGTCACCTACCATAGCGAGCCTTGTACGAGTTTGGTTTTCTCCCGTAGCCCGTGTGGCATCCTCTGGTGGCTTCCCGATAAGGAGGGACTATGATATTGGATAGACTATTGGGACTATTACGTGTTAAGGTGGAAAATGTAAAGCCTTAACGCTATTTAAAAGTAATTATTTTAATATAGACACTATTATAATAGCGAAGTATTACTGCATAGTAAATAGTTTAACAGATCCTTAGAGGATGGGCGGTCCCAAGCATCCTTTAAGTTACTTGTTCTATATTACAGTACACTTGCATTAGCTTACACTGTATAAGTATGTATGTCCTGACTCGAGTGTTTATGTTTTATTTTATGCTCGGGTCAGCTTGAGTTTTCATTTCATACTTCACCTCCAGAGCTAGAACTTCAGCAGATCATCTCTTTTCAAGCTGCCGTCAAGTTTCTATTCAGCTCTTATTTAGCCTTTGAAATCAAGACAAATTAATATTGAGAGTTTCTGTGGAGATTTCAAACTATATTTGGTTTAATACTATGTACTTTATATTTTTTTGACACTATGGATGGTGGCTTCATGAACCACTAAGTTAATTTTTAATTCCGCTGCGAGTATACTGATTTCTGTGTCTGTGATTCTGTGATTATTTATTTACTGTATATTCTAAGATTTGCCAAATTTTATTTACAATGCGGGATTTTGAACAATTCAAGTTCGACATGTACCGATGCGAATGGTTGAAAATATCGGGTCGTTACATGGTTGATATAAAAGCTTTTGAATAATATTTTGTTTTAAATTTCGGGGACTAAATTTTTTAAGAGGGGAAGAATGTGATTGCCCGGTATTTTGGCAATATTATTTTAATAAATATTTAATCTAATTAAATAAAATGTAAACCTATCATTTTAAAAAGATAATCTTTTGGAATATTTGCCATTTATTTATATACATATGTATTTTGAAATGGAAACTTTGATTTGAAATTTTAAAATAAAATCTCTTAAAAATATTTACAATAAAATCTATCTTATATAATTGAATTAAAATGCTCTTCTGTATTAACATTTGGTATAAATATATCTATGGATAATAATGTTTAAAATAAAAAAAATTCTTATCAATCTCAAATATAAATATTAAATATAAGTATAAATAAAACATATGAATATAAATTAAATGTTGATAGTTAGAATAGAAATAAATAAAAACAAGAATTTATGTTAGGAATAGGAATAAATATATAGGTTAAATTATATGGTTACATGAAACATAAAGTAACACATATCAGATAATTCTAGAGATATATATATAATTTTGAAAGACACACAGATATGTAGGTGAATTATGCAAGCAAGAAGATAATAAAACAAACTATCCATATACAAAAATCAAAGAGAATAAGTTTGTAAACTTAGAAGGAAACAATTACATTAAATGCTATCATCTCAGCCAAAACAAAGTCATTTCAAATATTTAGAAATCATTCCAATTTCAGAAGAAAAAAATATGTCCAAAGAAATGAGCTTGTTCCAGAAGACACCCACCCTGTAAAAACCTTTTCTATATATAACCTTTCGTTCTTGTTCATTGATAACTTAGCAAGCCAAAAAAAAATCGCTCTGTACAAATTCAAATACAAATTTAAATATCATTTCAACTAAACAAAGTAAGCAAAAGGATTGAAGGAAAGATCAAAACTGCAGCTTTTAAAAATAACAGTTGCTCTCTATTCAAAAAACTTTTCAGGTGAGTAAACATAGATTTTAAAGTATTAAGTTTAATTAAGAACTGAACAGGTGATTCATTGATAACATGGTGTTGTATATGTTTTATTTTTGAGTATAGTTTTGTGTTTATATATAGGTTGTTCTGTGAAATATTGAATAAACTGTCCTTCTCTGTTTATTGCTACAGAGTTGAATATTTATTCAAACTCAAAATATTTTCATCTAATAATTGTTAAGCTTAGAGTTTTCAAAAAAACAAGAAGTTTAAACCTAAATCAAGATTTTAAAAGCTATTTAAAACATGTTGGTGAGGTATCACCACTGGAATCTTGTTGTACAGGGAAACATGAAACATTTTATTAAATTTGAATGTCATGAAATGCTAATTCAATTTCATAACTTGAATTCACACTGCAAAATAGGATTTTTAAAACAAAAGTGGCGATTTTTAGTTCAGTATTCAACGAGCAATTCTTCGTTGATCAGAAATCACATTTTAATCAGTTTATGGTGATCCAACAAAATTTGGTTATTGAATTTTTGTTTAAAGCTAGCTTGTTGATTAAAGATTTTAGGAAAATTGTCAAATAATTTTTCTATTGCACAAATTGAAGGAACGAGGTGAACTTAGGGTTTATTTTCGAGTTTTGGACATGTTTGGAAACGAGATGATTTTGTCACCTCTGATGCATCGAGTTGCACGAGCTCCAGGGGGATGGTAACATGGGGTGTTGATGTGGAGTGGACGGAGTTGGAACATCTTCGGGGGTCGGAGCAACTGGGGCGAAGGATTTTTGTTAGTTGGGTTGAGTTACAGGTTTTTGATCGAAATGCTTAATTTCGATTTGGAAAATTTGGTGTCGTATCGAGTTTTTATTTCGTATATATGGGTGATTCGTGACTTGCCAGAAGTCTTGAAGTTCGCCAAAGCGACGGCGAGATGCCGTGCACGTGTACGGCGTAGGTTGTGTCAGAATTCGCTGTGTGGATACTCGAGTAAATGAAGGGCATGCTCCGGGTTGAAACACGAAATTCTCGAGCCTGGAAACAGTTTATTAAGTTTAAACTTAATTTTTAAAAATAAAAGAAGAGGAAGAAGAACGTACGTGAGGAAGAGAATAATGACTCGGGAGAAATGGTGGGAAACTCGAGTGATTACTCGAGTAAATCTGGGGGATTACTCCGGTTGATCTTCCTAACCGGCAGTATAATAAAAGTAAGTTAAGCAAAATATTTAAACAATTATAAGTTATGATGACTAATTAACGTTTAACAATTTTAAGTTAAGACTTTAATACAAGTTTTAATTATTTTAGTTAATACTTAAGAATGTTTTTTTGAAATCCAATAAATATTTTAATTAAGTAGTTAATATAAGATAAGTTTTAAATTTAATTAACAATTAAAGTTTTCAAATTAGTTATAATTTGATTTCAAAGTTTAAGGAAGATTTTTAAATGTTAATTAAGATAAATAATTATTATTAATTAATTGTTTGAAAGGGGTAATTAAGAATGGTAAATTAATTAATAATTATAATTAACTAAGTAATTAGGGATTTATAATTGTAATTAAAGATTGGTTAATTAATAATTAAGTGTCTAATTAATTGGTAATTAAGAATTGTTAATTAGATAACTAAAGTTAATTAATTTATAATTAGTAGTTAATTAAATAAATAATTAAGGATTAATTAATTTAAATTAAGTTTTATTAATAAATAATTAGGTTATTAATTAATAATTAAGGGGTAATTAATTAAGTAATTAAGGTTTAATAAATTGATTAAGAAGTAATTAATTAAATGGTTAAAATGGAATAGTTAATTAATTAATGATTAACTAAACTGGATTAAGTGATTAATTCTCATATAATTAGTTTAATTCAGTACAATAAGGATTAAAGATGCTTGCTTATAGATGATTGTATAAGTAGAATATCTGGATTTGTGATATCAATTTGGTGATATTATGTTATACTCTGTGATATGCCTTGATATATCTATGATGACTGTCTATGATTTATCTGTGATAAATGCTATGTCAATTCAAAGTGTTGAATTAAATTGTTTAAAACTGTTAAACAACTTGACCTTTAAAATGGCATTTGGATTTTGATGAGACCGAGATCGGGTGTCAGTTATGATTATCCGAAAACCACATCAATCCAAATTAAACGTTAGGTCGTGACATTTCAAGTGAAGATCGAGATGGTGTTTCAGAGTGCAAGGGTTATTGTCGTTAACTCTGAAGGTGATTCCAAAATGAATGTAACGAGATAATGCCTTCGGTTTCATTCGAACCCGGAACGAACTTGTATGGATTGAATGCTTTCAGAACATCGTCAGGTGGACGATGAGCATTCTATGAAATATGTTCTATAAAGGTAATCGTAGCCTCAAGCCTCATCAACCGGGGATGGCTAAAACGGGGGATGTACAGCAAGGCTAGGTGGGTAGCACCCAAGTAGGAGGAGATATACCCCTATCTAGATATCCCTTTTTATTCGGCTATGTAGGCGGTTGCTAGCTACAACCGCAGGGTTATCTTGTTCGGAACTGTTCAGTAAGGAATGGTTCCGGCCTTGTGTTGTAGGAGGTCGGGAGTGATCCTCGGTACGGTGATCTAGGCCCCGTACTGTGACGGGTGGTACCCCAGTAGCCCTGCCATTGTATAGAATCCAATCTCCAATAAGCGCCGTACGTTTTGATTGTGCCAAATTATGTTGGAATGTGAGATGTAGCTATTTCTGCATTTTACTTGAAAACCCTAGACACTATTATAATATCACTGGATTTCCTATAAATTGTTTTGGTTAGCGTAAGGTAAAAACTTACCTGTATTTATGTGTGGGAAGTCGTACACGATACCTTTATTTCAAATGATTTTCAATGTTAAACAACTTTAAACAGTTTACTCACACCAGACCCATGTCTGACCCAGAGTTTATTTCTGTTTTTCATAAACTCTTGGGCACTCAAATTTTTATGAGTAGCTAAGTGATAGGTTTTGGATTGTTGAGTTGTGGAGGAGCATGGAGCTGGAGTCCAGACGTATATATCTATCTAGTTTCGCTGTGTTAGTTAATGTATGTTGTATTTTGGGATGTATGTAAATGGAAGATGTATATATGACTGTCATGTGTATGATATTGTGTAACTCTGATATATGCAAACTATGTAATAGTTATGTGCTGTATTATATTTTGTTCCGTTTCTGCTGTGAGATTCTGATGTTATTATCCTTTCTTTCTATCTTTTTTATTTCTATCTCTTTCTTTTCTTATTGATGATACGTCTTTCTATGGACAGAAGGGCGGGTCATCACATAACTACAATCTTAACATTACACAATTATTATAATCAAATACCTTATAGTCAAATCGTGAAAATGAATTCACGATACTTCAAGTTTCATATCAAATAAATCCAATCAATCAATGATAATAAATAAACATTATCATTCTTGATAAATATTTATAAATAGGGATTTAGTTATCTTACCTAAATTTAATATTAGGTTTCAACTAATTTCTCACTTATCACTTATTTTATGAAACATCTTATAGTCAAACTGTGCGATTCTAATCAAAAGATTTTCGTATATTCAAATCACAAGATTTTCGTATATTCAAATTTTGTTAATCTTGATTTCATAAATATTTATAAGACAATATTTACAAAAATCAATTACTTGACTTATAAAAATGTTGCTTTTATAAATCCTTAAGATAAAATTCAACTTACAAATCTAATTTACAACATATTATATATAAACTGTAAATTTAAACAATAAAAACCATACATTCTATTTAAGTTTAAAATAAAATCCTTTTCATAATTCACAAATAATTATAAGCACAAATATTTCTAAATCAATAAAAATCACTTTCAAACCAAAATCACTTTTATAGCCTTTCAAAATACGAAAATATGGCCCAATACTGCTAAAGCACTAAATAAGGGATAAACAATCGATTCAACAAGCATGGCATCCAAACGTATCATATATCACATATATATGAAAAATAATAATAAAAAATAAGGAATCCAGTTGGATCCCTCCAATCTCTTCCCCTATATCAAATATCACAGTTACAGCATATATGCATATATATCTGTAAATAAAATAAACAACAGTGGTGAGGAATCCAGTTGGATCTCTCCAACCTATAACCTGCATCAAATATGCATATGAGAATATGTACAATATCTGCTTCGAGGCAAACGCGTATACAAAGGGTCATCCGCTCATACACAGGAACGTATAGGGTCTCATCTGCTCCAATAGGCAGGAATATATCCAACTACTAACTACTATAGCATAACATCCAAAGAATCATCAATCATTGTAAATAAATATATTCTAACTTATACTAAAATATAAGCGAGACAGAAATAGTGAGTTATACTCACTTTGCTTGCTTTTGCCATTATAGCGTTTTATTTCGAATAAAACCAAATGAGCGCTTAATTTTACCCAAAATTTTCACTAGCTCCAAATCCATCCAAACCTGCTCTATAATGTAGTGATCGTCAATACGAACCCAACGCAATTCGTTTCATGCGAAACAGAACATGTATGAGTAGTCATGGCAATTATAAGATTACATGATTTTAAAATAATTAATAACATCATTAACTTAATTAATCTCCACAAAATTATCTTCCTCCTTCATCACGTTACTTCCCAAGTTCACGCACGTTGATGAACCCATCACACTCCTGCTTCATTTGATGGTCGCACCCTCTACATCGCACTAGAATTCGATTGGAGACCACCATATGAAAGCTCATCATGAATTCCGCCTACGCCTGTAAGCACGAGGCGCTCGGCCCCTTCATCGTCACAAAAATCCTCCACGAACGCTCACCCTTCATCAACAGATTTTGGCGAATCCAAGCCACTTCAACGAAAATCCACCGTTGGATGTGAAGACCTCGTTATGCTCTACAATATTGTTGTTGGAAGCTTCTAATAATTGTTAATGGATTAGAAGATGATTGAGGAAGAAGATTCAAGCTCTCTAGGCCATTGAAATTGAAGGTGGCAGCTAGGGTTATGGGAAGCTAGGGTTTGCAAATAAACGTCCTTTTATAGCCATTTACAAAATACTATTCACCCAAAATATTTTCGAACTCGAAACAAAGTATGACGTCTTGCGTTTATAATGTTTTACACCTATTTTGAACACAATAGATAATATATATGGTGCCAATTCAAACGTATTTGGAAGATAGGCTTTCAAATCGAATTATTTTAATTAAATTTACTTAAATAAATATCTACTCGTTTCAGCTACTCACGATCCAACTGTACGTCCGATTGACACGAAATTTGAGATCTTACAGTAATATAACATTACGGATCCAATGAAACAGGTTTCATCGAAATCCGAGATTGTGTCAAAAATGGCTATTTTTATACGTTAATTAAATATTAAAATTTTCAATTTTAATAAACTAACCTTTAAATCAATTTAAAAATTCCCTAGCATCATTCTATTTAAATAAATTTAAATCGACTTTATAAATCATTTTCATTCACATTGAGTTCAAAATCAAATTATTTCTACAATTTCAAATATTAATGAATAATTTAAGTTATCCAAATAAATTATTATATTTGAAATATAAGTTATTCAACTTATAAGATTGACTTGTGAATATTTAAAATCAATTAAATATCCGAATTTCGAATGAATGAAATTCTGGGTCATTACAAAAACTGTTTCTTTTATACTTTGGGAAATTTTGATTTGAGTAAACCAAATTTACTGCCCCTTTTGTCGGGCTAGTCCGGGTAGCTAGGGAGGGCAGACAACTAGTTTGTCAAACCCAATCTAAGAGACTACATATCTATCACCCATAAGGCAGTCAAGTAATTTGATCGACTCTAAATCTTTTGACATACTCAATTAACTTTTATTTGTTTTAGAGCATCCGGGCTTTCATTTCGATCTGTTACATTCCTCGGTCGGATTTTCTATGACACTCACAAACGGAACAAATGTACTAGTCATTTTTGCATATTTATTTTTGAACCCCTTAACCATCTTTAAATACTTAATTGATTATTTAAAAACATTTATAAAAGATTTGGAAAGGAATTTCTAAGTTTAAATTCACATTTCAAAAGTTAGTAAAAAGTGTTGCGGAAAGTGCTGCTATAGTGTTTTAAAAGCTTATTTGGTTAAAACAACTTTTTGATTATTTAGAAATACATTTTTATAACTAAAATCTCTTTTAGAACATTTTAAAATATTTAAAGGGTTTTTTATATTTTAAAAGAATTAAAAATATCCATTTTAAAACATTTACTACTTTGGCCTCTGAACTGCCAAAGCGCGATTTTATTTAAAACTTGATTTGCTCATATTTAAAATTTACTAAACGAAATCTCAATCTTTTCATTTTGTTAGAAAACTATGATTATAAGGGTTCGAAAAATTCTTGTTTCAAAGAAATCCGTCATCGACTCCATCTTACAAATGGATTTAACTTTTAAGACATGAAATTGCGAACTGTCGTTACGCGATGCGCCTTTTTTTGACTAAATTTTCAATATTTATTTAAACTTTGCCAAAACACTATAATGTTTATAAAACATTTCTAAACCATAATAAACCATTTTTAAGAGGTTTAAACATTCCATATACACCATTTCAATCAATAAAGGAAAGTGATTTCCTTTGTGCTTTTCAACGTGTATTAATGTGACTTGTGTGAGTGTGTGTCTATATATATATATATATATATATATATATATATATATATATATATATATATATATATATATATATATATATATATATATATATATATTAAAACAAAATTGAACATCCATATTATCATTTTTAAACATGATAAACAACCATCATTAACAATCATATCCACACATATACATCACTCAATAATATATAACTATACTTTTGGATTTTTCTCACCTTGGGTTAAACAATTGACCTAAAAATCGTTATAGCTTCACTATTTGGATTTTAAATGTAACAATCCGCATATTTTACGATTGTGTATTTAAATATTTTATTTAAAATAGCATCGTTAGTCGGATTATAGTCGGAAATGCTGCTTTTTGCAAACAGTCAAATTAGGACACGAGATCACTTCCATTGAGTCAAAATGATGTTTGCGACCTTTTTGAGTATAAACATCAATATGTTTGGAGTTAGCTAGAATTTCGACCTTTTCACTTAGGGCTTTGGGTTTGGGTTTCAGCCCATTTACCCCAACTTAAGACTCTAGCTCCACCCCTACTCCTCTTCATCCATTTCATTTCTATTTCCTAACACTTCAAGCTTAGAAACAATGGGGGAAGAGATTGGAAATTATAATTCCCAAGCCCTAGCTTCTTTGCAAATTCAAGTTTTGGCTCCAAAAAAATCTAAGAGAAGCTTAGGTAAGCATCTCCTTCTTCTTCTCCATCTCAATCTCTCTCCAATTTCAATAATTCCCTATAACCTAATTTGGGAAACTTTGGCTTATCATCTTAGATTGGAGCTTTTAGAGTAGGGATTGAAGAGTAGTTGATCCTCCTTTGTTTTCAAGCTTCTCCTTCCTTGTTTTTGTGTAAAAGGTGAGATTTTTATCTCACATCCATGTCTATAACTATCATTATTGTTAGGTATGAATTCCTAACATCTATGCATGTTCATTTGCTTTTGATTTAAATTGATTTGGTGAACATTTCAGTTTTTGGTGTTTTGAAGTCAAAAACTTTAAACATCCTAGCTTTGAAGTATGAACATGCTTTCGGTGGTGTATCGAAAAGCGTATAGGGCTGGGTTGTCGATTGGCATAAAACCCTAGCGCCCAATGCTCGTCCGATCGCAAATTGTTGAGAGTTTGCCCTTCATTATGATAGGCAGGAAATACTGGAAAACAGTCGACTGGCTCTCTGAGTCCAGTCAACTGACCTGGAAACTGAGAGTTTTCCAGGCATTGGGCCAGTCGACTGAACTTAGTGTCCAATCGACTGACCTGCTTGCTTCATCCCAATTTGCCTATTTTGCTTGAGATTCCAATTTTTTCCGATTCGTGATTATCCGAGTTGTTGTTACATTTATTCAACTTTGAACACTTCTATTTCGGGATTTTTGGGAATATCCATTTTTGATGGATTCGGTATCGATTTCTTTGGATTTAATTCACGACTTCGAATGTGAATTTTTGGTGAATGATTGTTTCTACAATCATTTCTTTTACTTGTCACTTTGAAATACAAAGGTTTCTATACTAGTAGTAAATATCAAAACTCTTCCATCAAAAATATTTCAACACTATTTTAATACAAAGTTCGTCTATTAAAACCATTTTCCAATCTATTAGTATATACAAACCTTTACCTCATTCGTTTGAGAAATCTAATTAAACGGCTTAGTAAAACAAGTGGTATGAAATGCTTGCGTTTACTTCGTTGGTTAATTTTTGGACTTGTTCGATTAAAACTCTTATGATAATTTTCGAGTGGAGTTCTACAATTTGTTCGTAAATATTTAAGTTAAGCCAGTGGTTATGGGACATGAAGCTAAACTCATTTATTTACCATCTTAATGTAATTCACACTTTTTATTGATCAATGATGATCGTTTTGTGACTTAGACTAGCGATATGCTATGTCTCTTTGTCCACGTAGGGGACGGTACCTCATTTTATTGAGTTTCGTCTCATTTCTTTTATAGGCTTACGACCTATGCATTCTTTGGAGTTTCGACTCATTCTTGTGGGCTAGTGACCTATGTTCTTTTATGGAGTTCGGTTCATCAGACATACCATTGTACTATGTCGTTGTTCTGGCTTATCAGGTTCATCGGGCGTACCGTTGTACTACGTCGTTGTTTCGAATTATTCGAGTTTCAGGTTCCACGGGGGTACCATTGTATTATGTCGTTGCACCGGCTCTATGGTTAGAGACCATGGGATAGCGCCCATTTGTGATACACGTGTTGGAGAGTTTCCATGCTCCCGTTTATGATAGGCTCCCTCTTTTTGTGATTTCTAGATTTCTAATTGATGATTTCTAGACTTTGTATTTCACCAATTTTTTATGATTGGCATTGATATGTTAGCCAATATTTGTGGTTTGGTGAATATGGTAAAGAATATGACATTCTTTTTGATGTTATGAGATTTTTGAGATATTGAATGATTTTTGTTGTTGTCAAATGTATACTTTTCATAGTATGGCATTATTGTTATCATACGTTTTCTTCATATCTCTTATCCTATCTCATTTTATCTGATATTTATAGCTAGACTGATCCGTTTATTATTTTCTTATTAAATAATACTCGGGTCAGACCGAGATGTTACAGATGCTTCTGCTTAACTCCTTATCAGGGATCATCATCTGACTTTTGTTAGACTACATTAGATTGGTAGTTTTTGCTATTATACATTTTAGATAGAGACTTCTTGATGTATACATATTCTTTTGTCTACCACTTGTATCTATTCTTTTGTGATATTGTGGATCTTGTTTGACCACTACTCTGATGTACACTTCTATGTGCTATATTCATATCTATTTCCGCCTTTGTGATATGGATATCTGTGACTGATTTATGTTATGTTTATTTCTATATTTGTTTTCGAAGACCACATAGCCACTGTGTAGTAGCTTTGACTTTGTATCGACATGTCAGATTTCCTCTTGAAATGAAATGCATTTTATACTATCTGACATATCGGTGCTCGCACAAAGCAATTACACGGATGGTCGCTCCTCAACAGCCTTATTCTTCGTGCTAGTTGACGGCATTACTCTGTAGTGTCCTTGGCTAGCGTGAGTATAGAGGTGGGGCGTCACATTAAAGCTCATGATCCCTTGGACTTAAACTCCTAGATAGCTTAGCCTTGCTACGGTATGGCATAGAGGGCTCATGTCCTAGGCCTGGAAGGGGGAAGGCTCGACTTTGATAGGAAACGATGCTGGCCAAGGGTAATGAGAAGGAAAAGGAGGATTTTGGTGAAGGTGTTTTAACTATATATATACATATATATATATATATATTTGCATATATGTATACATATATATGCATATATATATAATTTTACTTTCTTTTTGAGAAACATTTTGTCATTATTTTGTTAACATGAGAAGCCATGAAAGAGGAGAGAAAAGAGCTTAGAAATGAAGAAGAAAACATACAAAAATGAAGAGGAGAAGGGGTGGTGTTAATAGGAAAAGAAGATAAAAATATCTACATATACATCATCATCCTCATATGCATCACCGCCACCATATGCTCGGCCGGAATGACCACCATCATAGTCAAAGCCAACACCCCATGTGCATATGTAAGTGTTGACTTTGAGCTTGCTTAAGTGTTAAGGAATTTAGGATGTATCTTGGATATTTTTAGTGATATATATTTAATTACATGTGTATATGTGTGTTCATGTGCATGTGGATATGTTATCATATATGTACATGTATATGTGCACATGTATGTTACATATAATGCACAACGTTGCACAACTTATTCATGTTGAATTGTTATGAATTTTGATTTTGGTTTCTAATCATATTTTCTCTTCTCACTTAATGCACACATATTTATAAAAAAAGTTAAATAATATCCATCATTAAATAATAATTAATAGAGCTTACTTAATAATTAAAATAATTATTAAATCATTTAAACTAAATTTAAATTCAAAAATCGCTTATTCAAAAATAGTGATATCTATAATATTGTTATAAAGGCAATTTAAATTTCAAAATAAAATAGATAATTTTATTAAATATTCATACTCATATATATAAATGAGTGTATGTATCCAGCTCCGTGCATGAGTTCGGATGACTAAAGAGCTGATTACTGATAAAATAGTTTATAGTTATTTTGTCAATATTTTAACTAAAGTATATAATTTTGTGAGTACTTATTCAAAATAAAATTACCATTATTATTTAAAATTCAAAGCATCACCATTTATGTTTGAAAATCTTATTTTTAAATATTTTGAAATTTTTCTGAAGTAATTTACGAGTCGTTACATACTTCCCCCCTTAAAAGAATTTCATCTCCCAAATTAAGGATAAGAAGAAGATAACTCAAAAACAAATATATATATATATATATATATATATATATATGAAATATATATATATATATAAGATATGGCAGGTGATTACACCACAAGTCGATGAGTACACTACATCGATACAACACATAGATTAATCATCCAATCTGAACTTGGGATAAGCCTTCCTTATTCTGTCTTTTGTTTCCCAAGTGCAATCATTAGCATCACCACTCCATCGAACTTTAACTAATCTCACAAACTATCCCCTTAATCTTTTCTCATTATAATCCATGATTTGATTGGTTGTTTAACGATAGTCAAGTTTAGCTCAATTTCCAAATATTCTTAGGCAGCTTCCTCCACTATTTGTTTTGGGTCGTACACATACTTTTGCAAATAAGTTACGTGAAAAACATTGTGTACACCCAACAATCCTTTTGGTTATTTTACTCAATAAACCAATTGATTCAAGGATAGGAAAACGTCTAATGTACCGAGATGCCTATTTTCTAGCTCTCCCAAATCTCACCACTCCATCGATCGGGGAGACTCTTAAGAATACGAAATCTCCAACTGAGAACTCTAGATTTCTTCATCTTTGATCGGCTTATCTCTTCTGCCTGCTCTGGGCTTCTTTCATCTTCTTTTCGATCACGTCTACCTTTTCTGAGGCTTCTCTAATCATATCAGGACCTTGTACTAACCAATCTCCGGTCTCGATCTAGCATGTTGGGGATCTACATGGACGACCATATAAAGCTTTGTATGGTGCCATGCCAATACTAGTCTGATAGCTGTAGTTGTAGGAAAACTCCACAAGATGAAGTTATTTTCCCAAGAACCTCCGAAATCTAAAACGCGAGCTTGCAAAAGATCTTCCAACGCTCGATTTACCCTTTCAGTTTGCCCATCATTCTGAAGATGATATGACGTGCCTATACTCAGCATCGTTCCTAAAGCCGTTTATAATGCTTCCCAGAAGTTACTGGTAAAGATTAAGTCTCGATCACTGACTATGCTACTTGGGACACCATGTAATCGAATAATTTCCTTTATGTATATTTCTGCAAGACTTGCAGCAGTTCATGTTGGCTTTATAGGGGTAAAGTGTGTGCTTTTGCTTAATCGATCTTTAATAACCCAAATGCCCCAATTCCCTTTCCTTGGTCGAGGTAAGCCGTCGATGAAATCCATCGATATTTGGTCCATTTCCAAGTCGGAATTTTAAGAGGCCGGTGTAGTCCTGCAACCTTCTATTGATTACTCTTGATTTGTTGACAATTTTCATATGTGTTAACATGGATTGAGATATCCCACTTCACATTTTCCACCAAAATGTCATGTCTTTGTACATTTTGTGAACTCCAGGGTGAAAATTTAGTTTGGATTGACGGCATTTAGTCAATACTTCTTGTCTTAGGTTGTCAACATCGGGAACACATATTCTTCCACTTAGTCGTAATACCCTTTGGTTATCGACTTCAAAGATTGAATCATATTGTCTATGTATATCTTTAATAATCTTCTTTAGAGGTTGATCTTCTCTTCGTTTGCCAGCGATTCTTTCTAGGAGAGTCGGGGTAACAACAAGATAAGCTATAACGACATGCTTCCTACTTAATGCATCCGCTGCTACATTGGCCTTACCATGAGTATATAAGATATCCAAAGTCATAAGATGCGAGAAATTCAAGCCAACGCTGCTCTCTCATGTTCAAGTCCTTTTGGGTAAAAGATACTTCAAAAATTTGTGGTTTGTGAAGAGCCCAAACTTTTCACCTAGTAAATAGCGCCTCTACATTTTCAATGCAAACACAACGGCTAACAGCTCTAAGTCATGTGTAACAACTCGCATATTTTGCGATTATATATTTAAATATTTTATTTAAATATAACATCGATAGTCGGATCAAGGTCTGAAATGCTACTTTTTGTAAACAGTCGAATTACGACTCGAGACCCCTTCCATTGAGTCCAAAACGACATTTGCGACCTTTTTGAGTATAAACATCGATACGTTTAGAGTTGACTAGAATTTTGGTATTTTTATTTGGGGCTTTGGATTTGGGTTTCAGCCTAATAACCTAACAAGAGTACCTAGTTCATCTAATACCCTAACTCCTCCTTCACTCCTCTCCATTCATTCATAACATTTTCCTAACACTCTAAAGCTAAAGGAAAATGGGGGAAAGTAGAGGAAATTAAAATTCCTAAAGCCTAGATTACTAGAAAATTCAAGATTCTAGCTCCAAAATCAAAGAGAAGTTTAGATAAGCATCATCTTCATCTTCTCCATCTCAATCTCTCTTCAATTCTCAGAAATTCCTAAACCCTAACTTAGGAAAAACTTCACCTTTGATAATAGATTGAAGATTCTAGAGGTGTATTGAAGAGAAATTGGTATTGCTTTGTTTTAAAACCTCTCATTCGTTGCCTTTGAGTTTTAAAGGTGAGTTCTTGAACTCACATCTATGTCTATAGCTTTCGTTGTTAGGTATGAATTCCTAACATCTATTTCAAGTTCAATTGCTTTTGATTTGGTGAATTTTCCAATTTCGGTGTTTTGAAGTCAAAATCATTAAAGATCATGTCTTGGATGTTTGGCCATGTTTTTGGTTGTGTATCAAAGAGCCTATAGGGCTGGGTTGTTGATTGGCATAAATCCTTAGCATCGATCGCTCGTTCGATCGCTTCCGGTATGGATTTATGCCCTTTTTGGGCTAGGCTGTTTTTGCCTAGCAGAAAAATCCAAACATCTGGTTGAAAAATCAAGACGTCTGAAAAGGGTCTCTAGAAAAGAAAAAAGGGCAGAGACAAAATCCAAACGTCTGGTTGAAAAATCCAAACGTTTGGAACAAAATCCAGACGTTTGGAACAAAAATCCAGACGTCTGAAATGGTTCTGGAATTAAAAAGAGAAAGGAGAAAAAGCACATATTTTTCCAGAACCTAGGGCCAGATGTCTGGCTAAACCTACCAGACGTCTGGAACTATCAATTTCGCCTATTTTGGCTGCTTTTGAGTGGATTTCCAATTTTTATCGATTTTTGTTGATCCGCTTGGTTGTTGTCATTTAGTATTGACTTTGATGACTTCTTTTCTTGATTTTTGGGAATATCCATTTGATTGGACTTGATATCGATTTTTGGGATGTTAATTCACGTCGTCGAATGTGAATTTTTGGTGAACGATTTTTTTTACAAACATTTTCTGTGATTTGTCACTTTAAAATACAAAGGTTTTTATACTAGTAATAAGTACTCAAACTCTTTCACAAAAATGATTTCAACGTTACTTTTAATAAATAACTCGTTTTTAAATCTGTTTTCCAATCTATTAGTATTTACAAACCTTTACCTCATTCGTATGACAAATCTAATTAAACGACTTAGCAAAAGAAGTGGTATGAAACACTTGCGTTTACTTCATCGGTTAATGCTTAGACTTGTTCGATAGAAATCTTGTGCCAATTTTCGAGTGGAAATCTACAATTTGTTCGTAAATATTTAAGTTAAGCCAAGGTTATGGGACATGAAGCTAAACTCATTTATTTACCAGCTTAGTGTAACTCACACTTCCTGTTGATCAATGATGATCATTTTATGTTTAGACTAGCGATATCCGATGTCTTTGTCCACATGGGGGACTGTACCTCCTTTTATTGAGCTTCGTCTCATTTCTTTTATGGGCTAGCGACCCATGTTCTTTAAAGAAGTTTGGCTCATCGGACGTACCGTTATTGTGCTAGGTCATTGTTTCGGCTTATCAGGTTCATCGAGCATACCGTTATTGTACTACGTTGTTGTTCTGAATTATTTGAGTTTCAGGTTCATCGGGCGTACCGTTATTGTACTACGTCGTTGCACCGACTCTATGGTTAGCAACCATGAGATAGCGCCATGTTTATGATGCACGTGTTGATGAGTTTTCATGCTCCCGTTTGTGATAGGCCCCACTTTTGTGATTTCTAGATTTCTAATTGATGATTTCTAGAAGTTGTGTTTCACCAATTTTCGCAATTAGCATTGATATGTTTTGTCAATATTTGTGGTCTAGTGAATAAAATAAGGAATATGACACTCTTTTCGGTGTTTGAGAAAATTTGAGATATTGTATGATTTTTGTTGTTATTTAACGTATACTTATCACACTATGACATTATTATCATCATACGTTTTTGTCATATCTTTTATCCTATCTCATTCTATATGATATTTATAGCTAGACTGATCCGTTTGTTATTTTCTTCTTAAATAATATTTAGGTCGGACCGAGGTATTTCAGGTGCTTCTACATGACTTTTTATCAGGGTCCGTCACCAGACTTTTGGCTAACTACATTAGCTTAGTAGTTTTTTCTTTTATACATTTGAGATAGAGACTCCTTGATGTATACATATTTTTTTGTCTAGCACTTAAACCTATTCTTTTGTGATGTAGTGGAACTAATATGACCACTACTTTTATGTGTTATATTCATATATGTTTCCGCCTTAGTGATATGAATATATGTGACTGATTTATGTTATGTTTATTTTATATTTGTTTCCAAAGATCACATAGCCACTGTGTAGTAGTTTTGAGTTTGTAATTAATATGTCAGATTTCCACTTGAAACAAAATGCATGTAATACTATCTGACATATCGGTACTCGCACAAAGCAATTATATAGATAGTCGCTTCAAAATAGCCTTATTCTTGGTGCTAGTTAACGACATTACTCCGTAGTGTCCTTGGCTACTGTGAGTATAGAGGTGGGGCATCATAGCTTGGTATTAGAGCCAAACTTTGGAACAATATAGAATATTATAGCAAGGATCATTGTCCTAAGTCACTCTTAGGAATCGTGGCTTAGGATTTAATTCGAGTCATTGGACCCATTCTATCCTATTTTCTTTTATGATGCCTTGTTTTATCAATCATGATTGTTTGATATTCATTCTGAGAATAACATTTTTCTTCTTCTTTCTTTCTTTCTTAAAGAAGAGAAATGGTTAGACCAGGCCGTCCCAGCGCCGGTCAATCTAGTGCTACTCCTCAGAATGGAGTATTCATGTCTGCCCAGCTGCTTTTAGATCTTGTAAAGAATGCTCAAGCTGCCGGACCCATTCCAGAGCCTACTCACCCTAAATCTGGGTTTGCACACTTGTGCAGTGATTATACCAATTTGGGTGGAAAACCATTCAAGGTCTCCGAAAGTGTTATAGAAGTCAAGCTTGGCTTAGAACATGCGATCGCATCTTTTCTTGCATGGATCTTGTAGATCTATATCGAGTCCAAGTGGCTTTTAGTGTGCTCCAAGAGAGAGCATTGGATTAGTATGAGCTTTTGGTTTTTGAGATTATCAAAGCGGATTTTACTTGGGAGTAATTACGGGAAAGGTTCGGGTTGAAGTTTGTGTCGAAAGCTGAAAAGGTAACTTTAGCTCGACGTTTTATTGACCTTATTCAAGGTGAATCTTTTGTGACGGACAATGTTGCAACTCTTGAATCCCTCTCTAAATATGGGGTCAAGTATATTAATAACCTATTGAAGAAAAATTAGAGGTTTGTCTATGGGTTAAATAAGAACCTAAAAAGACTTTACTTCTAAAACTAGAAGTTTCTTTTGATCAGCTTGTTGATATCGCTCTTTGACTTGAAGAGGCCGATAAAGAAAGTGATGTTGAAGTTGTGGGTGCCAAACAGATCTTCAACATCAACAAGAAGAGGCCTATTAAGTTCAATCCTAATTCCAACAAGAAAGAGAAACAAACAACTTCGATAGTAAAGACTCCTACCTCTAGTCGTGGGCAATGCTACAATGTTGGTTCTAAGGACCATATGCGAATAGGTGTCCAAATCCCTTTTTTTGTCGTTATTGCAAAAGTTTGGGTCATCTTTTATCTTCACGTCCTAAACTTCCAAGCAATAAAGAGGGAAAGCTAAATGTTGTGCAAGCTCCTAGTAGCACTTCTCATGGTTAAGGTATTTCTCATTCTATCCTTGATGGCATTATTATGTTTCGTGATCATCCTATTTGAGTTCTTTTTGACAATGGTGCATCCCACTCTTTTATATCAAAAGAACTTGTTGATACTTTTTCTTTAAATGTTATGGCTTTGATGAATTTATTGAGAATTGCGAATCCGATTGGTGGATCCAGAACACTTAGTTTGCTTTGCAAAGATGTCGAGATTATTTTACGCGATTATTCTTTACGAGCCAATTTGCATGTTATGCGCTACTAGGTTTCGTAATGATTTTGGGAATGGATTGGTTAACCGTTATGAAGCCCATATCCAATGTCCTGAGAGAACTATATATCTTCGACATCCTCAATCTGTTAAGCAGATTTCTATTGTTCTTAAAAATTAAGATTCTAATTCGATGGCAACCTTATATTTTCTAAACCCTCATGATGAGGATAATGATGATGAGGAAGATGTCATTTCACTCATTCACGTTGTTCGTGAATTTTCCAACATATTTGAGCCCGTTTTAGATTACCCCCTAAGCGAGCAATTGAGTTCAGAATTAATTTAATCCCCGAAGCTCTACCTATCACTTGTCCTCCTTATCGTATATCCAATAACGAAAATAAGGAGATGCGTAAATAATAATCCGAATTGGAAACAAAAACATATTATTCGTTCTAGTTCCTCCCCTTGGGGAGCTTCAGCTGTTTTTGTGAAGAAATTCAATGGCACACTTAGGATTTGCGTTGACGACTGCAAGCTTAATGATCTCACCATCAAGAATAAATATCGCTTACCTTGAATTGATGATTTATTTAATCAACTTAGCGGTGCTAGAGTCTTTTCATAGTTGACTTAGCAACCGGTTTTCATCAGCTTCGTATTGCAGAGGATAGTATTCCTTTGGCATCGTTCCGTACTCATTATGGATCTTTTGAATGGCTTGTTATGCCATTCGGTTTAACGAATGCTCCAGCGTTTTTCGTTGAGCTTATGAATTGAGTATTCAAAGACTTTCTCGATTCATTCGTTCTCATCTTTATAGATGATATTCTTGTTTATTCTAAAACCTAGGAAGAGCATGAAAAACATCTTCGGATTGTGTTGGATACTCTTAGGAGCAATCAGTTGAAAGAAAAAATTTCTAATGCCATTTTTGGCAATCCCGTGTGAAATTTTTAGGACATATCAGTTCTGAATCCTAAATTTCCATGAAACCTTCAAAGATTAAAGCGATTCAAAATTGGAAGAGACCGGAATGTGTGACATAAATTCTTAGCTTTCTTGGATTGGTGGGCTATTACCATCGGTTCATAAAAGACTTTTCTAAAATTTTCATGCCTCTTACTAGTTTGAAAAAGAAGGGAGTTA
This sequence comes from Allium cepa, assembly GCA_030765085.1. NCBI lineage: Eukaryota > Viridiplantae > Streptophyta > Magnoliopsida > Asparagales > Amaryllidaceae > Allium > Allium cepa. Next base: position 37,013,698 of record CM060929.1, read on the forward strand.
AGTACTTTGGTCAAACAAATGTGAAGCTTCTTTTCATAAATTAAAAGAACTCCTTTCTGATGCTTTTATTCTTGTGATTCCCCGGGGCATGAAGACTTTATTGTTTATACCAATGCTAGTCGTATTGGTTTGGGAGCCATTCTCATGCAAGGGGAACGTGTTATAGCTTATGCTTCTAGGCAATTAAAGCCTACCAAGACTAGGTTTGCCACTCATGATTTAGAGCTCGCGGCTATTGTATCCGCCCTTTGAATTTGGCGTCATTATCTTTTGGGAGAGAAATTTGTCCTCTACACCGATCATAAATCTTTGAAGTATTAGTTTCTCAAAAAGAACTTAATTTGCGTCAACAACATTGAGAGTTCCTAGCAACTTATGATCTTGATATTTTTTATACTCCCGAAAAGGGAAATCGTGTTGCCGATGCCCTTAGTCGTAAGCAACAAACAGTTGTTTCAATGATGATATCTGAATGGAATGATCTCGAGACTTTATCCACTTGTGAGATTCATGATCATGAATCTGATTCATGTTCATCTCTTGTTCTATGTAGCCTTGAGGCTCATCCATCACTTTTAGACTGTATTCTTGATGCTCAAAAGCATGATCCCGAATTGGCTCATCTTAGCCAAAGTTGTAGGGATAGAAATATTGATGGTTTGAAAGACTTTGAAATTGTTGCTCGTGGCGGCATTCGAAAATTTGGTAGACTTATCGTGCTAAATATTAGCGATCTTCGTAAAGACATTTTAGAAGATTCTCATTGTTCTAAATTTATGAAGCAACTTTTTTATTGGGATGGAATGAAATCCGATATTGCTAACTTCATTAAGCGTTGCATAACTTGTCAACTCGTAAAGGTCGAGAATCAAAGGCCTGGTAAGTTGTTGCAACCTTTGGATATTCTTATATGGAAGTGGGATCAAGTCTCCATGGACTTTATTGACGGTCTTTCCCATTTTCACTCGGGTTATGATAGTTTATGGATGATAGTAGATGAACTTACAAGATCCGCCCATTTTATTCTCGTTCGGTCTAATCGGACCCACCTCTCTTGGCCAAACTCTATGTTAGAGAAATTATTAAATTGCATGGAGTACCTACTTCTGCTGTTCTCAATCGTGATCCATTATATACTTGTGGATTTTGGGAGAGTCTTCAAAAAGTTTTAGGAACGAAGCTTAATTTTAGCACCGCTTATCATCCTCAGTCCGATGGACAAACCGAGCGTGTGAATCAAAATCTTGAAGATCTTCTTCATGCATGTGTTCTTGATTTCGGTGGAAGTTGGGAAGATCATATTTCTCTTGTTGAGTTTTCTTACAATAATAGCTTCCAATCTAGTATTGGTATGGCACCTTTCGAGGCACTCTACGGAAGGCCATGCTGATCTCCTTCTTGTTGGCTTGAGGTCGGTGAGAAGCTGGTTTTAGGTCCAAATATTATTCGTGATTCCATAGAAAAGAATGACCTTATTCTTCATAGGATGAAAGAAGCTTAGAGTAGAAAAAAATCCTATGCCGATAACCGAATAAGGAACTTGGAATTTTCTATGGGAGATTTGGTGTTTATTCATGTTTCATCTATCAAGGGAGTTGTGCATTTCAGTCGATCGGGAAAATTAGCACCTTGATGTATTGGTCCATTTCCTTTCACCAAACGCATTGGTTCTGTGGCCTATCGCCTTTTGTTACCGGCTCAGTTTTTTGCTATTCACGACGTTTTCCACGTCTCTCCACTACGGAAATGCCTTAGGGATTCCGATTATATTCTTGAGTCCGATGTCATTGAAGAAATTAAAGTTTCACCTAATTTTACTTATGAGCAACATCCTATTTGTATCATTGCTACGAAGGTTAAATGTCTTCATAATTAAGATGTCCCACTTGTGAAAGTTCAATGGTCCTCAAATCCTAAGGATTGTTCCTAGGAATCCAGAGAATTCGTCGAGCGAACACATCTAGACTAACTTTCTCGAGCTCTTTAAGGTGAACTTCTTATTTCAAATTTTCTTTTGTATTGATATGCTTTTATGGTTGTTACTCTTTGTTTTCTTCTTTAGTATTGCGAACGCAATTTATTTAAGGAAGCGAGTCTATAACAACCCGCATATTCTGCGATTATATATTTACATATTTTATTTAAATATAGCATCGATAGTCGGATTAAAGTACGAAATGCTACTTTTTGTAAACAATCGATTTATGACTCGAGACTCCTTCCATTGAGTCCAAAATGATGTTTGCGACCTTTTTGAGTACAAACATCGATATTTTTGGAGTTGACTGGAATTTTGGTATTTTTATTTGGAGCTTTGAGTTTGGGTTTCAGCCCAATAACCTACCAAGGGAACCCAACTCATCTAATACCCTAACTCCCTCTCCACTCCTATTCATTCATTCGTAACATTTTCCTAACACTCTCAAGCTAAAGGAAAATGGGGGAAAGAAGAGGAAATTAAAATTCCTAAACCCTAGATTACTAGGAAATTCAAGATTCTAGCTCCAAAATCAAAGAGAAACTTAGGTAAGCATCCTCTTCTTCTTCTCCATCTCAATCACTCTTCAATTCTCAGAAATTCCTAAACCCTATCTTAGGAAAAACTTCACTTTTGATAATAGATTGAAGAATCTAGAGGTGTATTGAAGAGGAATTGGTCTTGCTTTGTTTTAAAGCCTCGCATTCGTTGTCTTTGAGTTTTAAAGGTGAGTTCTTGAACTCACGTCTATGTCTATAACTTTCATTGTTGTTAGGTATGAATTCCAAACATCTATTTCATTTTCAATTGCTTTTGATTTGAATTGATTTGGTGAATTTTCCAATTTTGGTGTTCTGAAGTCAAAATCTTTAAATATCCTATCTTGGATGTTGGGCCATGTTTTTGGTGGTGTATCGAAGAGCTTGTAGGGCTGGGTTGTCGATTGGCATAAATCTCTAGAATCCATCGCCCGTTCGATCGCTTTTAGTTTGGATTTTTGCCCTCTTTGGGCAAGGCTGTTTTTGCTTAGCAGAAAAATCAAAACGTCTGGTTGAAAAATCCAAACGTCTGGAAAGGGTCCTTGGAAAATAAAAATAGGTAAAGAGAAAATCCAAACGTTTGGAACAAAATCAAGATGTCTGCAACAAAAATCCAGATGTATGAAATGGTTATGAAACTAAAAAGAGAAAGGAGAAAAAGCATATATTTTTCCAGAACCTAGGGGCAAACGTCTGGCTAAACCTACCAGACGTTTGAAACTGTCAATTTTGCCTATTTTGGCTCTTTTTAAGTGGATTTCCAATTTTTACCGATTTTTATTATTCTGATAAGTTATTGTCATTTATTATCGACTTTAATGACTTCTTTTCTGGAATTTTGGGAATATCCATTTGATTAGACTTGATATCGATTATTGGGGTTTTAATTCACGTTTTCGAATGTAAATTTTTGGTGGTCGATTGTTTTTACAATCGTTTTCTTTGATTTTTCACTTGAAAATACAAAAGGTTTTTATACCAGTAATAAATATTTAAACTCTTTCACAAAAATGATTTCAACTTTACTTTTAATACAGAACTCATTTTCAATCTGTTTTCCAATCTATTAGTATATACAAACCTTTACCTCATTCGTAGAGAATGCTAATTAAATGACTTAGCAAAACAAGTGGTATGAAATGCTTGCATTTACTTCGTCGATTAATTCTTAGACTTTTTTGATTGAAATCTTATGACAATTTTCGAGTGGAAATCTACGATTTGTTTGTAAATATTTAAGTTAAGCCAGTGGTTATGGGACATGAAGCTAAACTCTTTTATTTACTAGCTTAGTGTAATTCACACTTCTTATTAATCAATTATGATCATTTTATGGTTTAGACTAGCAATATGTGATGTCTCTTTGTCCACGTGGGGGACTGTACCTCGTTTTGTGGAGCTTCGTCTCGTTTCTTTTATGGGCTAGCGACCCATGTTCTTTTAAGGAGTTTGGCTCATCGGACGTACCGTTGTTGTATTACGTCGTTGTTCCGGCTTACCAGGTTCATCGGGCGTACCGTTATTGTACTATGTCGTTTTTCTTAATTATTCGAATTTCAGGTTCCTCGGGCATACCGTTATTGTACTATGTCGTTGCACCGGCTCTATGGTTAGCTACCATGGGATAACGATCCGTTTGTGATGCACGTGTTGGTGAATTTTCATGCTCCAGTTTGTGATAGGCCTCCTCCTTTTGTGATTTCTGAATTTCTAATTGATGATTTCTATAATTTGTGTTTCACCAATTTTTTGCGATTGGGATTGATATGTTTTGTCAATATTTGTGGTTTGGTGAATAAAATAAAAATTATGACACTTCTTTCGGTGTTTGATAAAATTTGAGATACTGTATAATTTTTGTTATTATTTGATGTATACTTGTCATAGTATGACATTATTATTATCATACTTTTTTACATATCTCTTATCCTATCTCATTTTATATAATATTTATAGCTAGACTGATCCGTTTATTATTTTGTTCTTAAATAATACTCGGGTCAGACCGAGGTATTTCAGGTGCTTCTACTTGACTTCTTATCAGGGTCAGTCACGTGACTTTTGGCTAACTACTTTAGCTTAGTAGTTTTTTCTTTTATACATTTGAGATAGAGACTCCTTGATGTATACTTATTCTTTTGTCTAGCACTTGTACCTATTCTTTTGTGATGTAGTGGAACTTATATGACCACTACTTTTATGTACACATTTGTGTGTTATATTTATATCTGTTTCCGCCTTAGTGATATGAATGTTTGTGACTGATTTATGTTATGTTTATTTTATATTTGTTTCCGAAGATCACATAGCCATAGTGTAGTAGTTTTGAGTTTGTAATTGATGTGTCGGATTTCCTCTTGAAACAAAATGCATGTAATACTATCTGACGTATAGGTACTCGCACAAAGCAATCACATAGATGGTCGCTCCTCCACAGCCTTATTCTTTATGCTAGTTGACGACATTACTCCGTAGTGTCCTTGGCTAGTGTGAGTATAGAGGTGGGGCATCACATCATGCATTGCTTTGTTCCTCTCATGAGTCTTTAGTTGTCGGCTCGTATAAGCGATTAATTTCCCATGCTACATTAGAACTACACCTAAACCTCTTCTCCATAAGCATCAGTATATACGGTTAAACCGGCGCTTCTATCAGCAATAGCTAAGACTAGAGCGCTGGTTAATCTTTCCTTCAACTCATTAAATGCTTCTTCACATTTTGTTGTCCATTCAAATTTAACATTCTATGTTAACATTGTAATATCGGAGGAAATTTTCGAGAAATACCAATCGAACCTCTGGTAATATCCTAACAATCCTAAAAAACTACGGATGTCTTTTGGAGTTTGTGGTGTCTTCCAACCTTAGACTACTATAACTTTCCCTGGATCAACTAATACTCCCTTTCTTTGTACCACATGCCCTAGGAATCTTATTTCTTTCTCCCATAAATGGCTATTCGAGAATTTGTCTTTTAGCACATTTATCTTAATATCTCTAATAAAATCTCAAGATGCCTCTCGTGTTCTTCAATCATCGAATATATAAGAATATAGTCAATAAAGACTAATACAGATTTGTTAAGCACATCTCTAAATACTCTATTCATGAGATCTACAAAATAAGTGGGCACATTACTTATCCCAAAAGACATAACTAACCACTTATAGAAGAAATCTGGACCTCTGAATGTAGTTAAATAGACGAGGTCTTCTTCTATTCTAAGTTGATGGAATCCTGAGGCCAGATCCATTTTTGAGAATACCTATGCACCATGAAATTGATCAAACAAGTTATCTATTCAAGGTAGAGGATACTTGTTCATAATCGTTTGCTTGTTTAGGTCTCGATAGTCTACACGGAGCCTTAAGGAACCAGCGGACTTGGAAATGAAGACTACTGCTGCACCCCAATTCGAGCGACTTGGTTTTATCAATCCCTTTTTCAACAACTCATTGGTTTGTTCCCTCACTTTATCCAACTCTCTTGGAGCCATTCTTCACTTTTGGTGAACAACATTTAAGTACTAATTACCTTTGTTAATTAATGATTAAGTACTCATTTCTTTACTTACTTAATTAATTAATCATTAAAAAATAATTAACTACTTATATTTATTACTTAATATATGTTTTGAAAGCATTTTTCAAAAATAAAATTAATTGAAAAACATTTTAGGTTTAAAAAGAGTTTGTTTTCACGAACTGCATCCATAGCTACTATCTCTGCAGAATCCGCAATTTTCAAAAAGTTGCTTTATATTTCAAATTACTTTCAAAACTTTAGTTTTATGAGTTGACTTATTTTATAAAAAAGAGTAAAAGGTTTTTGAAACTAAATAAAGTTAGAAACTTCTAATCTTTTCATTAAATTAAAATTTGTAAAACAAGTTTTGACCAAAGGATTTCGAAGTCGTAAACTACTTTAAATACTAACTTCCTTGGCTTATCACATGATAAGAAAACTCAGATTCATGAATACAATAGATAATCATATCCTTACTACATACAATAAGTAAAAGTTTAGCTTACTAACTAACTTAACTTAAGATTTCTATTTTCAAATTTATACCACAAACATCCAAACACGCATATTCACATACAAGTCAATATTCATCTCACCCACACAAGAAAGGATTTGTGCAATAAATATAAGCTACAATTATCATATCTATATTAAAGTTAGAAACTACAAATAAAAAAGCAAGCTTTCTTACCTAAAAACTAATTAAACCAAACCAAGCTTTCACTATGCCTTGCGTACGACCTAGAGCTTAGCTTTTCCTTATCAAAAACATGTTTTTGGAGAGCTTAAAGCCAAGGCAATTCAGCCGTGATCTAAAAAGGAAGGTGTGGGTCAGGTTTGGCTAAGTGGAAGTATAGAAAGGAAGGAGGAGCGGTAAACAAAGAAAGGAGAGATTTTTAAACAAGTTTTTCATGACTTAAATAAAACTAATATTTTTAAACTTTAAACTTCATGGAGCCCATGAAAGTTCTTAGGAAAACTTGGAGAAGGTATTAAAATAAGAATTGAAATAAGCGATGTAGAAAATTAAGCAAATTGGCTTTATATAAGAAGAAATAAGCAAATTACCAAATTACCCCTTAAGTACACTATCCTCCTTAAACCCTTGCCACATCATCAAGCTTGCCTCCCCTCCACTTTGTTTCACACGTGTATTATGTCCCCTCTTCAACACTTGAGCCAATGTGCATTAATTAGCATGTGTACTAATGTTTTTTTAATGTTACATAAGGTATCTTATTATATTTTTACTTTTATTTTCATAGAAAGTCTTATTACCCTTTATATACACTTAAGCATGTATATATATACTCATATAATCCCAACTCATTTTATAAATGTATGTAAAAATTTACATTAGAGTTCATAATGTTTTCGATAAATTTTAGTCGAAGAAAAGTCAAAAGTTCAAAAAATGATTTCCGATCCCATTTTCAATTTTTCTTCGAACTGAATATTTTTGTAAACAAATTTTAAAAGCTATTTCAACATGTCTATTTATTATTCAAAATAGTTTTATTTTAATTATAAAAATTTTTATTTGAATATTTATAATTAATTAAATATTCACAAATCAAATTGGTGAAATTCTGAGTCGTTATAAAACACCTTTGATTGAATAGCATTTCTTATTGATTGACCTTCTGCAAAGAGGATGTCAATCGAGAGAAAAAATGCTACTTAGCTGCATTTGATTTTTTTTTTTTAATTATGGTTCAAAATATAATAAATGGAATCACACTCTTTGCATTTGAACATATGACATCAGGGTTTGGAGACCCACGTTCAACTAAACTAAGAGTGCTTTCTTATGATAAGAATCAAGCTCTTTTTTTAAACTAAAGTAATCTTTCCATTTTTAATAAAACTTACAAAACTTTAAAAGATATGTTAGCAAAAAATAAATATAATTTGAATAAATAGGATGATTTTGTTTCTTTCTTATAATTGTTACCAATTCACCAATTTTTATTACTTTTGTAGAAAACAAAAAAATGAAGAAAAAAAATAAGATATGAAACTTTAAATATTTTTGTTATACATTTTTCTTACTTTTTTCAGATATTTCAAAGACATTTCTATTTTCTTCTTTTTTATATTTTATTTCATTTTGACTTTCTTTCCCTCTTGTTTTCTTTTTATTTCCTTCCACTACTCCTTAAGTCCCACACGGTTTGGTGATCCTGAAACCTAATCTCTTTTCCCACCGAAGGAGGGGTACAAAACAAATTAGATTGTTTTCCACGAACTAAATAAGTTCCATAAATTCTTTTTATAGGGAAGGAGTAAAAACTCTTTTTTGTTTTAATGAAAAAATAACCCATTCATCAGAAAAGCAAGAATCTCTTGCAAAAAGAGAAAAAAAATAATCAATGTGATTACAATTCTATCTCTCCTTTTCTAAGAGGTTCCTGCTTTTCTAATGAAGGATTTTTCCTTCCATTAAAAAAAAGAGTTTTTACCCATTTCCTAAAAAAATTACATACTTTACATTTAGGTGTCGGCATAACAATTCTTGCACTGTACTTTCGCACATAGGCGACCTCATTCAATGGGGGAGGGTAGATTAATAGCTGGTAATGATTCTACTACGATGCCGAAAAATCGCAAGTTAGTCTTAAGTAATCGTTGTTGTTCATTGGATTTTGAAGGAATGACTTCGTTAGGATTGGAGAATTGCTGCAATTCTTCCTGAATAGACTTGATTCTCCCATCAAGGGTTTCTTCGGAAGTCTTACCTGAACTCTTATGACTAGATATGATAAAGCCTAAAAAACAACTTACTACTATCATTTCTTCATTATAGATTAAGATCTTCGGGAATTTTTTTTATTACTAAGTGGTCTACGGAAACGGCAATGGTTGTTGGATTATTTATCATAGAAAAATCAAGTCATAGGAAATTGATTAACCAGTCGAAAATTCAAGAGTCAAAAACAAGAAATATCAATAAGATCCGAGTCATAATTTGTATAGATTAAACATAATATTGGAATTTCCAAAATAACATCAAATTTTTTTGGTAATGAAGGAATCAGAGTCTTGCTTTTCATATTATTATTATTACATTACAAAAACAAAAAATTAGTAAAAATTACCTTTTTCAAGAAAAGACGTTATTTTACTTTGAATCATAATAAAAACACATAACAAAACACAATTGAATAGCATTATTTCTCGGTTGATCTCGCCGACGAAGCGGAATTATGGAAGAATGAAATGAAATTTAGGAATGAGCATATCTTAATGGACGTTCCTTGTGGTTTTAATATATGTTAAAAAAAGAGTCGAAAACCTTACAGGCTATTTTTAGCGCTACTTTAATTTTGAAATGAATACATAAATGTTCATCAAAGGAAAGTAAAGGCATTCGAAACACATAAAATGCAGTGAATCATGCTATAAATAAAGCGATTATTGCAAAAATTGGATTGCATATATCCTTCGATTCTCCAAGAGAATTATGATTTATTGGCGAAAAGACAAAGAAACAGAGTTATCATTCCATTACAATATAATCCAGAAGGAGAAACAAAGCAAAAACCCATATCTCTTCCAAAGAGTCTCCTAATTGTTCCAAAGCAACTAGAAAGAGATTCCTTAACAAAAAAGGATTCAGTTCACGAAACAGTTGAGATTGTTCATATGTCATACTCCTTGCTTTAATTTTTAATCTTATCCTTGGAAGAAAATAAGTCCCAAGCTTTTAATTATATAACCGTGATCTATCATTACGTGCGACTATCTCCACAACAGAAAGAAAGAAAAAAAATCAAATTAACTAGTCAATACTTTAAAAAAGGCTTTCTACATATGGGTCATTCAAAGCAACGATTTTTACCAACTGTAGAAAGGGAAGTAATAAAAGTTAAAGGAATCCTGAAAGGATAAAGTCTGATACAAATGGCAAAGAAGGCCTTCTAACGTGGGTTAACCCCGCTTAACCCTTGGAATGTAATAAATCTATCGATCGATTAGTGGATGTGTTTAAAACCTTTACGCCTATCTATTCTTTTTCTCATTCATATTTTCTTTCCTATTTATTCTATTCCTTCATTCTTGTTTACGCTACTTTCAACTAATGATTTTGATGTATAAAAAATAAAAATATTTACCGTGTCAGTGCGAATTTTTTTCTTTATTTCACTACGATGCATGCATTATTGTTATAGAATAAATTAATTATAGATTAAAGTAACGGTGAATTCTTAAGCTGAGATGAATTTGAACCAACATACACAGTCATCAAAAATTTTACAATCTGCCCCCATTAACCGCTCACTAATTAATATACTGGCAAACAAGGAATGAGAAGCTTTTTTTATTCCACCAGTGCTTAACCTATTGAAAGAATGGCTAGAGAAGAGATGAGATTACCTATATAGGTATAGACACATGGAAAGAACAACATTCTTTAGTAAGAATCCTTAATGTATAACGAATGTTTAAAAATGTCAAATTCATTACAATGGATTGGTTACAAAAAGGAAGCACCTCAAACCAATATGCTACCAAAATAAATAGCAACTCAAGTAATATAGATCAAAATGATAATATTACTAAGAAAACATGTAAGTCTAAAGTCAAATGAGTTATTTAGATCAAAATTAACTAAATAAATATAGTTTCAAGGGGGATTTTGACATTTGTTGTAATCACTTCAAATAAACACATAGCAAATCAATAATAGGTAACTAAAGGCCATTTGTGTATGCTTTAGTCCTGGGAAATCATTAAAGATAAAATCACTAAAGATAACTGAACCCAAAACAAACAAATTTCTGTGGTACATACAATTTGTGCCTCAATTTAAATTGAAATGATCAAATAAAATATTCGACTTAGATGGCTTTCTATGAGCCTAGAAAATAACTAAAGATAATATAAGGAAATTTAATCAACAAACATAATAAAAGATGAAAAAAGTAAAATCATACATTAAGAAATGTAACCTGGTAATTGCTTAATGGATCACAACATGGTGGCGTCACATTCCAAATCTTCGGTGATGCCACTTATTCGAAGGTATCTAAGGAAGAGAATGGTATTTTCAGGGAAAAAGAACGAGGAATTGGTAATCTAATTACAAAGTCTTTTTACAGTTAAGAAGCTGATGGTTTCATGAGATTTAAATTGTACGTTGTATGGGTCTTTTTTTTTATTTCCAAACAAAATGAGAATAAGATGGAGCTTATTAAAGATAAGGAAGTAGAGACAAATGTGAGAAAACATATAAGATGAAAAAAACCCCAGACTCTTTGTATGCTGGCACTAACCGCATTTAAGTTACTTGTAAAATTATACCTTAAAATTCTAAGAACTTAGGACCTAGGATGAGAATTAACAAGGTAAAGTTTAATGATGGATTATTAACGAACTTCTTATAAATTAACACACACGCACACACATAGAGTAACAATCAATATAACTAAAAGAACATGCCCCATATTAACAATGGTAGAATAACATCACAAGAGGGTAATAACAAATCGATCTATATACAAAATAAATTTCACCTGCCCTACATATCTACTCAATTTCAATCCAAATATCAAGCCAATTCGAATGCTCAATGTATCAACATAAGATTTACTAACCTAATTGCTTGCTGCACAACCACGAATAACATATATGCACTAATACCGATAATAGCTATATAACTTACTGATGAGTTATATTTGATAACTATAGTATTAGTTACAAATCCAGCAAATAACATGCGCGATAACTACTATGTCAACTAAAAATTAACAAATAACATATGCGTACAAACTAATTTGTTAACGACACATCTAACAAATGATTGGGTAAGGTGTAACAACTATTATGTTAACTACATAAGTGTTAACTCTTTAATCAATTAAAAAAAGGATTAACAGCAAATTCTACCAACCATTTCACAATATACAAATAATATCATAGCATGTTTTGTAAATTTTTGTCTGTAACAAGAAAATAACATATGAATCATATCAACAATGCATCAAGCGATTGTCAATCTTATACATGCATTTTGTTTACATCACTACCAACATTGTAAACAATAAACCATGTGAAAGATATGTGCGTGTATATATATGCATTAACAAATTGATATCTCTTAAGCTCCAAAAATGCAGTTCCAAATAAATCTTCAATTTCAACACAACCAACACTAAACCTATCAACTTTCCCAACGAATTCAATAGATAAAACACACCTCAACCAAACTCGGCATACACAAATTATAAGCAATATTTCAACGATGTATTCGTAAAATGTAAAACGCCATATAAAAGGACGAAGCTAGCAATCAAAGTAGTTAAAGATTGAGAAAAAGGAAAATGTGAGTTTTGAAAATGGGGCTTACATTACTTTACCCAAGTTATTTATTAAAATAGATAACGGACTCTTATTATTTTTCAAAATCATAAATAGAACCCTTATAATATATAATGTAAAAAAACACAAACAAAATCGTGATTATGAAAAATTAGTAGTCCAATTCATAAATTCAAATCAAAAAATAGAAAATAAGATGCAACTATCGAGATTCATGTTGCCAACATTGTCAAAAAATGTAAAGTACGATGAAGTGGAAAATAAATGAACAATTGATAATATTTTGAACAAGTAGCATGTTTATAAAATTTACATGCATCAAACATATCGTTTTTTTTTAAATACGGTCCAAGTTATTTTGGGAAAAACAAACTGATTTCAATGATTTACAAAGGTTATATATTATAATAATGCAACAAACAAAACAATAGCAACGTGTCTATACTGTAAATATGCTACATTGCATTGTATAAATTTCTTCAAAACATAAGCTGATTTTACAAAAAGAATAAAAGTGGGGTGCACTTTAAAATTTCCAAGAATAAAAAGCGTTGTTTTTAAATATTGATAAGCAAGAAAGATTTTGGACTACTTTTAAGATATGGTATTAAAACAATTTTCACCTTTGAAAAGGTGATGTGAATTTGCATAAATGTCCAAATTTTATATTTACTAATAAATAAATCCCTATATCTTATAATGTCTGTAACTTTTGCATACGAGCTTTGATTGAGATGCAATTCACACCATCGAATTCGATTGAAAATTTACTACGTAGGATTTCATTTCAACGGCATTTAGAAACTCCAAGTTAAAATGCTCTTTTTGAAAATGCTATTTTTGAGCTCAAAGGATGCTCTTTTTGTGTGTGAATATATATGCATTAAAAATTGATATCACTTAAGCTCCAAAAAAGTAATTCCACTATAAATCTTCAAATTCAACAAAACCAATAAAAAACCTATCAACTCTCCCAACTAATCCAATGAAAAAAAAACACACCTCAACCTAACCACCTATACACAAGTTATAAGCATTACAAATTTTAAAGATTTATACGTAGATAAATATTTGCAAATTCAATAAAACCAACCCAAAACCTATCAACTCCCCCAACAAATCCAATGAAAAAAACACACCTCAACCAAACCACGTATACACAAATTATAAGCATTACAAATTTCAAAGATGTATTCACAAATAAATATAAAATAATAAAATGATCAACATAAAAGACGAAAATAGCTCCTAAAGTAGTTAGAGATTAAGGGAAACAACGATGAGCGTTTTGAAAAGAGGGCTTATGGTTTTCATCTATGTTATTTATTAAAATAGATAATAGGAAAACTCTTATTGCTTTTCATATCGTAAATCAAAATCTTAATAAAATGTACAGTAAAAAAAGCACAAACTAAAGCATCATTATGAGAAACTAGTAATCCAATTCATAAATTCAAATCCTATAATATAAAACTAAATGCAACTATTGATATTCAAGTTGCCCGCAATGTTAAAAAATGTAAAGTACAAAGAAGTTCAAAATAAATGCAACTTGATAATATTTTGAACGAGCAACATGTTTATAATATTTACATACATCAAGTATATCATTTTTTTTTAAAACATAATCTAAGTTATTTTTGCAAAAACATACCAATTACAAAGATTTACAAAAATTGTATTATAATAATACAACAAACAAAACAATAGCAACATGTCTATATTACAAAAATGCAACATTGCATTGTATAAATTTCTTCATAACATAAGTTAGTTTTACAAGAAGAAAAAAGCGAGGTGCATTTTAAAATTTCCAAGAATAAAAAGTACCGATTTTAGATATCGATAAGCAAGAAAGATTATGGCCTACATTTGGGAAAGAAAATATGGTATTAAAATAATTTTCACCTTCCAAATGGTGACGTGAATTTATGTAAATGTCCTAATTTTATATTTACTAATAAATAAATCCCTAAATCTACTTCATTGGATTTGAGTGAGTTGCAATTCAAACCATCAAATTCATTTGAAAATTTGCTATGTTGGATTTCAATTCAAAAGTATTTAGAAACTCCAACGAATAATAATTTCTAATAATACATCACTGTGTCCTATACTATACCACTGTGTTTATTTATATCCTAGTAATTGTTCACACAAAATATTTGCTATTATAAACAAATAATAACAAACAAATAATAATAATTTCTAATAATCGTACAATTAATATTGGTAAATAAAAGAATAAAACCAAACTGGTTATCATTATAACTGATAATTAATAAATAAACAACTATTAACATGCAAATTTTAACTATAATTAGTAAGGATATAAGCGTACCATCCTACATTCTATGAGATGAGAGATATGATTAAGGTAACTTAAATTGAAGAAAGGAGACGCAAGCAAGCATTATAATACCATGCATTCCTAAACAATAGCAAAATTATCGTAGGTATATGAACGTCCTTTGGACGGGACGCAGGATATTATGGAACATTTGGTTAAAGAGACTTAACTGACAATATTTATCCTTCCCCTTTGTTCAATCTTAATTAACCTCCTACTCAAAGTAAAAGAATCAATCTCTTGCCTAATTGAACTAGCTTAGCAGCCTTTATAAGAAACTGTAAAATAATCTTGAGAAACCAAATAAAAAGGGTAACAAACATGAGACCTGAAACACAAAAAATAACTAGAAGTTTAGCCTATACTATTGTCGATAATCAAAATTATACGTTAGCATATTTAATTGAAGCTTCAGAAATTATCTTACAACAACGTTTACTTCATGTTTTAAAATAATGTAATGATAAAAAATTATGATAAAAAATTATTAAATAGTGCGGAGTTGGATGATTTGGAGCCAAAAGGACTTATTTCACATAGTTCAAATTTAGTACTTACAAAACAAACAAAACAATCAAAACAACAGCATGATGCCTGTATTGTAAACAACGCAACATTGCAATGTATAAAATTCTTTAAAATAGAAGTTAGTTTTGTAATACAAAAAAGAAAAAAGCACCGGGCACTTTGAAATTTCCAAGAATAAAAAGCTAATCGTCTTTGACATTACTAAGAAAGAAAGATTTTAGACAACTTTTGAAGAAAAACTAGGGTATAAACATATTTTACACCTTCGAAAAAATACATGAAATGATATAAATGTCCAAATTTTATACTTACTAGAAAATGTATCCCTATAAGATACAACATCCATAACTTTTGCATACGAGATCTTATTGAGTTGCAAATTGCACCGTTGAATTTGTTTGAAATTTAGCACATTGGATATTTTTCCATAGCACGTAGAAACTATGACCAAAAGTGATTTTTTTAGTTCAAACAACTTCCAAAAGGGAAGCGCCAATTTTAATACTGTATCCCTCACTATTTATGTCCTAATAATTGTTCACATCAAATATAGTAATCATAAACAAATAATAATAATTTCTAATAATTATACAATTAATTTTGTAAATAAAAGAATAAAACCATATTGGTTATTATATAACCAATAATAAACAAATAAACAACCATTACCATGCCAGTTGCAATTTCGTTAGCAAGTATATAAACATACCATTCCATTTTATAAGATGAGAATTATGACTAAAGTAGCTTACAATTGGAAGAAGACAAAAGCGAACATTACCATACCATGCATTCCGGAACTATAGCAAAATTACTGTATGTATATGAAAGTCCTTCATTAGACGTGATGCACAATATTATAGAACATTTGCTTAATGAGACTTCGCTAACAATATTTATCCTTCTCCTTTGTTCAACCTTAATTAACCTCCTACCCAAAGTAAGACATCATTTTCTTGACTAATTACACTTGCTAAGCAGCTTCTAGAAGAAACTGTAAAAACTTTCCAAGAAACCAAATAAAAATTTTAACAAAATATAAAACAGGTAAGATAACAGGAAGTTTGACAAAATTATACGTCAACATTTTTAACTGTATCTTTAGAAATTATTTGTCAACATTTTTAACTACAGCTATAGAAATTATTTTACAACACAGTGTTTATTTCATATTTCAAATAATAATGTAATCATAAACGTTGTTCAAATAATTATTAAATATGTGTGCAACTGGATGATTTTGGACCAAAAAGACTTATTTTCACATAATTCAAATTTACCACTTAATAATAACAAAATTAAAAAAAAAAGAAGATAGTGTGCGTGCTTAGATTGCAGAAATTAAAAAACAGTGAACGGACAAAAAAAATTATTATAGCATAACTCCTCTTTCAATTAAAAAACAATGAACAGTATACTTCTACCTGCCTATATTTGCAATTAGATTTTTCAAGCTTAATTGCATAGATGGTACTTACAATCTTTGCAGCACTGACGATCTTTAGTAAATGGCCACGTATAGTACATTCAGATTCATTAAAAAATAACATAATTACTTAAAAAATTTAAAAGTCGCAACAAATTTAAAGCACAGAAAAATATAGACCAACAATACATAGGATTCATCTTGAAACGGATAAAAACAGACCGAATAGCGTAGCTTTGTAGGCAACAGAGCAAAAGAGTTTGCCAGTTGACACTTATGCCTACTCTGGGAATGTTGCCATTTGATCATTAGTTAGGTATCAATCCAAAAAAAAAAACTAAGATGTTATTCTAATCGAAAATAAAAGAAAAAAGGAAGAATAAAATGAAATCCAAGAAATGAATGAACAGGAAACTACCACAGGATAAAAACGAGTGTAAAAAATAAGAATACTTGCACTTAATGTGAACGCGTTTGGAAACAAGAAGCCGATCAGAGTATTTATAACGGATAAACAAAACCCATGATCTCCATGGATAAAATAAACGGATTATGTTATAAGAATATTGCGGCATACACTTCATGCGTGACTATAGCACATGCTTCGTAGATAAATTGAAATTTTTACAATTATATGTGTCTAACATACACAAATCACATGTGAATAGCTTTAAATTTGACCAAATTTCAACTAAACTTATTGGAATTAAGTACAATTTTTTATAATATATTAATTTTATATCTGATGTGTACAATTTTCTGCATATAACATGCTATTGAATAGGTTGTAGATAGCAGTAATGTTGTCCTTATTGTTAAGTAAGATCTCAAATATAATGGAGGTGCGCAAAAAAATAAAAAGTTTGTCTGCGGTTTATATTTTGAGCATGCTTGGTTGCAGTATATTGTAGATGATGTATAAAAGATGATAAAAGCATTTTTGGGTGTAATGCAAGGAGCTCGTGCAAGGAATCTTTATAAATGATTGAAAATCATGGATATCTCTACGATTGCATTGTTTTTATTGGCTCATATTCTACTCAGCTATAGTTTCTTACAGCATCTCCAATAGTTTGGGGCTTACAAATTCAATATTTGTTAGTTGAGTTCTTATGTTAATTTCATTTTAAAGAATGTTTGTAAACCTGTATCAATCTTGTCCTTCCCCTTCAAGTTATTTATATGATAAATATATTATTTTAATATATGAAATTGTACTTATATGATAAACTTAGAGGAATCGCTTTTTATTGTTGAACCTGATGCAAAAACATAATGCAAAAGCTTAAAATTAAAAATGCATTGTATGTATAAATAACATAGATTATTTTTTTGTATTCTTACGTAGCTTTCTACCTAGCTTTCTACATTTTGTATTACTTGCTTGCATTTGACAAATATCAATAAAGGGATAAAATAAAAATAAAAAGGCATTGCAAAAAAGACCACACATATGAGGATTTTACTAAGCAACAAATATTCAAAAAAAAAAAAAAAAGAATAATGTGCTGCAACGAAGATCAGACGTAGGAAATTAATATTAAAGGAAAATGGATCTAAACTTACTTGAAGCTTTTAAAAAACAATGGTTTTGGAGGTAGCAAGCAGTAGTGGATAATGACAAATAATAGGGAAGAGTGAAGAACACAGATGTAATGAATGATGGAGAAAGTTGGATTGTGAATGGTAGAAGAGAAGAAGAATAGAAAACTTCATAAGATATTTATAGGGTTGTAGCATTTAATCCTATATTTAAGGCATTTTTCTGGAAAAATGGACGCAGAATAGCAACTATTGATTATGTCTATTTTTTATTTAATAAAGATTAGCTCCAAAGATTTGATCAAAATTGTAAAGTCTTTTATTGCATGATATTGATTAGGTCTATTTATTAGAAAAGATTTTACTACCACTTGATTCAATATAAAATTACCGTTTCCAACATGACTCTATGCCTATATTTAAGGCATAGAATTTCATAATATATTTATAGTGGTACTGCCATTTTCTAGAATGTTATATTTAAGGCATTTTACTAGAAAATTGAATGTATGATAGCAGCTATTAATTAGGTCTATTTTTTATTTAATAAAGATTAGCTCCAAAGATTTGGTCAAAATTATTAAGGCTTTTATGGCATGCTATTGATTAGGTCTATTTATTTGGTAAGGATTTTACTATCACTTATTCAATTTGAAAATTATTGTTACCAATATAACTCTATGTCTATATTTAAGGCACAGAATTTCATAAGATATTTATAGGGGTTGTAGCATTTTCTACAATGCTATTTTTAAGGCATTTTACTAAAAAAATGGAATTAAAATAGAACTATTGATTAGATCTATTTTTTATTTGATAAAGATTAACTTCAAAGATTTGCTCAAAAGTATAAAATCATTTACTGCATTCTATTGATTAAGTCTCTCTATTTAGTAAGAATTTTACTATCACTTGATTGAATATAAAAATTATTGCTACCAACATAAATATATGTCTAGCACATATAAACAATAAATTTTACAGCTAAATATAATAACCTAAAATAGAGTATAAATCATCAAAATCAAAAAAGGTGAACGCTTTGTAATATAAGGAAGAAGAAAAAATATCCAATTTAATTACTAAATCTTCAACAAATGGATGAATTTTCGATCAAAAATAAAATTTAACTAGGAAACTGAATAAATTATGAAAACAAAAATCAAGAGCTGAAATTGTACAATTATAATTTGGAGATCTGCCTCTAATTTACGGTGCCGATGTTTCATTTTTAATATTATTTTTCATTATCTATTTATTTTTAATTTTTCTTTTAATTTTTTTTTGAGCTTGTATAAATATTTGAAATCAAAAAGGTGAATGCTTTGTAATATAAGGAAGAGGATAAAATACTTGATTTTACTACTGAATCTCCAGTAAATGGATCAATTGATATCTTGGATCAACGATAAATTTTGATTGATAAATCGAATAAATTACCAAAATAGAAATTAAGAGCTGAAATTGTACAATTTTAATTTGGAGATTGGTCTATAATTTAGGGTGCCGAGGTTGTATTTTTAATATTATTTTTTGTTACCTTTTTAAATTTTAATTTTGTTTAGTTTTTTATGAGCTTGTACAAATCGTCGAAATAAAAAAAGGTGAATGTTTTGTAATACATGGAAGAGGATAAAATATTTGATTTAACTGCTGAAATTCTAGCGAGTGGATGAACTGATATCTTTGATCAACAATAAATTCTGATTGGGAAACTGAATAAATTACAAAAACAGAAATTAAGAGCTGAAATTATACAATTATAATTTGGAGATTGGCCTATAGTTTAGGGTGTCGAGGTTTCATTTTAATATTATTTTTTATTACATTTTTTAATTTTAATTTCTTTTATTTTTTTATGAGATTTTATATAAAGGGAAATTTTGAAATTTCACGGTCAGAACAAAAGATTGCACTTTTAAACCAACATTGATAAAGATTTTTGTGTCTAAATTTGTATTAATTATTCAAATTTTTAGGGCTAGATCTACTATGTGTCCAAGTAGTGTAGGGACCAGATTTTTATTAATTATTTAATTTATTATACTAAACCAAGATAATACTATTTTAACCAATAATTACATTTCATGTTGAATGCAAAATGGTCCGTTAAATGAGTACTAAGAATTCAAAATTGTTGGCGCATGCATTAAAATCATGGAAAAGTATTTAATATTTTTAAATCACTTACGATGTAGCTATAAGATAGAATTGTGACGGTATTGGAATTTCAAAACATCCATTTGATTCTTATAAACAATGATGAGAACCTATGATTTGCACACGGTATGGTTAAAATACAATTAGTTAAAAACAACTAATTTATTAACAATACTGGAAATTGATAAAATAGCTACTTGGATTTACCAATCTTGCCCCGGTGCCATTTTTATGCCGTCAGCGCGGCATCGGTAAGCCATAGGTAGACCTTACCTTCGACTTGTTTTCAGTGCCATTCCGACGCCCTAAAAATAGTGTCCGTACAGGCTCAGTAAATCGTTGCCCCCTCGACTTAATCCAGCCCTGTAACAACTCGGACTTTTGGTCATTTGATTTTAATATTTAATTTATTTTAAATATTTAAATAATTGGATTTTGGTATAATAACTTGAATTCAAATATAGTGATCATTTAAATATTTGAATTGTGAATTAAATATTAATTAAATTGGATTTAACACTCTTATTTAACTCCTATTAATTAACAAGTAAAATTTGTGAATCCAATGTGTAAAATAAATTACAATAATAAATAATTTGTATAAATACTGATAATGTGATCAAAAAATATAGATATTTAAATGTGTGAAACTAGCATTCCGATGCACTGTCTTGAATTCGGACGAAACTTGGGCCATTGGGACCAGAATGACAAGGAATTGTACGACTTATGTGCCTACACTACTTTCTACCATTTTAAAATACTATAATATGGTGCCTTCCAAAAATCCCTTAACACTAATCCCAACTTCCCTATCCCGCAACTATAATATATCGAAATTGAACATATTTCCCATAATAACTATTCCTAATTTTACTCCAAGTTTCATGTCTTCCTTAATCTATTCCTTCTTCATTTTAAAACCGTCCAATTTTGAAAAGAATGGCCAATAATCAATGGAGGGGTTATCCTATTCACAATGACTAATCAAATCAATCTCCAGAGTTTGATAAAAAGGTAACAAGTTTTTACCCAGTATTTATTTTAATAGTTTTGTTCACAGTTTTGATTATATGTATGCAAATACTTTTACAGTGTGAACGTTGGTTCCTTACTAGGAAAAAAACCTCCATATTCACTTTGATGTAATTTTTTTTATTGCCAAAGGTAATCGGTTCAATTCCACTTTATGCGATACTATTTGTAACGACGCGGATTTTTTCGTGCTCGAAAATCGACATCCATACTTCATATCGTATTCGAATGCCATAGATTCAACCGTTCAAATCCGATTCGCCGGAGCTTATAACAACATTAAGTAAACAATACATTGGAATAAAAAAAATACATTGATATACAGCTTTGATACAATATCTGATATAACAGATGATCCAATAGATATCAATATACATCAGAGATATGATACAAGAAATAGCAGCGAAAAAGAAAAAATAGATAACATCTAGCAGCAGAACAATATAACTCTAAGATAGTCTTCAAAAGAGAACTCCAGCAGCAGCTCAAACCAACATCACGATTCACCAAGACAAACAAGTCTCGTCCACATCCAAAGACTGAACTAGTTATCTGAAAAAAAAAACCAACTCTGAACTGCTCGTGTAGAAAATTTTGAGCACCCAGAGTTTAGGAAAAAAACAATAAACTCCGGATCATTCATGGGACTGGTGTGAGCAACAAAAAAAGCAGTTGTCTTTTAAAACAATCAACAAAAGATTTTAAATTCAATTCGCAATGCTTTTAGAAATGAAACCACCATAAGACCTCCCGCCACACACGCAATGCAAACGCAGAATTGGAGGAGATTTCTTCTTATGATAGTCAAACATGCTTGATACGCAATTTCCTTGATACTATTACTATAAGTGCAGAAAAACATTTCGAAAGTAGAATATAAATCTTAACCAGCATAGGTGCCATTGTATTATGCCCGCTATAGCTACCATATTAGATGGCAGGTTCTACAACTAATACCGTACAAGGCTCGTATTGTTTCTTTGGATTTCCAACAAATGGTCAGGCCAAGGAACTTCCCATTGCCACATGAGAACGCCTCAGGAAGGACGACCCCGAGAACCTAACCGGATCTCTGCCAACACAAGGCCGGGTTACCCCTAGCTGGGTAACTACTGACACGAGTATGCCATCCCCCGGTCGTAACCAACCTTTATCCGGGATCCCGATAACCAACAACCACAAAGTAATAAATTTGCAGCAACAACATAGGTTAAGTATCTGGGCTCCATACCAAGATACCACCTTTATCCAGAAGGAAATGCACATATCCTAAGGGGCGCTACCCCCAATAACCTTGCCGCATCTTTCCTGTTTCGACCATTTCGGGGTGTGAGGTCCGACGAAGTCTTGTCCACAAAGCCACGCTTTGGTACAAAGCCATGCTTTGGGTCAACAAATGATCAAAGTAATGATCACAAAGACAAATGATCAAACAAATGATCATATCACAAATGATCAAACAATGATCATTTCACAGCAGCACTCAGCATGTCACATTACCAAGTTGGGAATATATCGCTGATAACCATCAACTACATAACCTCTGAGCGCGTACGTCTCAGAGAAGGGTGTTAAGCTAAGAGAATAAATTCTCCGCCACCAACAGAAATGTATTTGAAAGAAATCTGCTTTATATCTCAAAATGTAATGTCAGACACGTAACCATACAAGTCTATTCTGGGTTTGAACAGAACCGAAGGCACTTCCAAAGAAGCCCTTGAAATCCGGATATTCACTAATTACATTCGGGCTTCCCATCACATATGGAGTGTCTATACCGGGGACCAGTCGATGCAAAGACATTCGAGGAGTTGTCCTTTCGTTTTTGAAAATATCCGGTCTTCACCACCGGTCTTCAAATGCTATCCATAACGACATATCACATATTCGGAATGGGATATATGACACAAAGGTCCTCTTCCGGCTAAACCGAACAGTGAGCGCAGTATTTCAAAAACTTATGGATATTGGGATTTCAATTAAGTCACAACTTAAAACCCAAAAAATTTCCTTTTAAAATGGTTTAAACCAATTACCATTTCAAATCTTTATATTACAAAAAAGATTTATTTCACAAAGATAATTCATAGACTTTAAAACAATTTCCATTCCAATTGGATTAACTCGTTAAATCTTTAAATAAAAGATTTAACTCATAGCTTTCAAAATTCGATTAACTTGTTGAATCTTTAAATCAAGATTCAACTTATAGCTTTCAAAATCATTTCCAAAGATTCATTCATAGCCTTTCAAAACAATTCCAATTCAAACTTGAAACCTTTCAGCCCAATTTGGAAATCATTTCTTTAAATGAAAGTTATTTTTATTTGGAAACAAGTAGTTTTCGTTTCGTAGAAATTCAATCTCATTTATACAAGTTGAAATCTTTGGGTTAATTCGAATTCCCAAAAACAACACCTTAAAATGGTTTAAAACCCATATAAACTTGTATACCATTTAATATCATAAATACTGAATATAGATTTCAATTTCAAATATTGAATTCAAATTTAAATCAAAATATTTAAATTTCAAAACT
This sequence comes from Allium cepa, assembly GCA_030765085.1. Lineage (NCBI taxonomy): Eukaryota > Viridiplantae > Streptophyta > Magnoliopsida > Asparagales > Amaryllidaceae > Allium > Allium cepa. The sequence continues at coordinate 37,037,640 of CM060929.1, forward strand.
CAATCAAGTTATTCAAAATAAATTTCATCTTTGAAATTCAATTTCAAAAACTTTTCACTTTAAACCCAATCTTATTTTCAAACCATTTGAATTTAATCAAAACTATTTTCAAAAATCTGTGACTTAATCGATTTTCTCGTGAAATCCATATTTGTGTGCGTGTGGTGTGGTCCAGGGATTTAATACAATAGTGCAACACATTCAATCATCACAGATTAAAAATACAGAAATAAAGTTGATAAGCAGTATAACTATAATGCTCATCTTTATTTACAGATCACAGATATATAAATTACAGATAAATAAGTCACACAGCTCAAAACAAAGCATCACATATCAGGGGTATCAAACAAAACAATTATTCAGCCAAGTCCGAACGTTCACAAATGAATTTATTAATCAAATAATTAATTTAAATCGGATGTATCAATTATTAATCCGGGTTCATTATCTTAATTTAATTACAAAATATTTGAAATAAATTCCCTTTCACAATTTATTAGTTAACCCTTAATTGTTAACTATCATTCTTAATTAATGAATCAATTAATCTTTAATTATTAAATTAATCTTAATTAATCACCATTATTAATTAATCCTTTAAATTTATTAACAAATAATTTATCAAATTTCAAATCATCATTTAATTGATTACATTCATTAATTATCTATTAATTACTTCTCTAAGTAATTATATTTTCAAAATTATCGAGTGATTATTCTAAATTAATTAACTTAAGAAATTTAGATTTTGAATAAATCAAATTAACTCAATTAATTATGCTAAATAAATCAATCCATAATTTCTATCATTAATTAATTATACTTAGTAGTTCCACAATTTATTATCATTAAATTAATTAATCTAATTTATTGTTAAAAATTCAATCACATTAATTAATTGTTCAGATAATCTTAGTTAACGATTTCATTAACTATTTAGTTTCTTTAATTCCCTTTTTAATGAAAATTTCTCACATTAACCATTATTAACTATAAATCGATTTACTATAGGAAATTCATTCGTTAATGAAGTAGAAATTATTAACTTCATTACTTAAAGTAAAGTTCAATCATATTTATAATTTAAGTATTATTCACAATATGTTTGAAACACTGTTTCAAATTCCCTTTTAATTTTTTTTTTCAATACTTAAGTTATAAAGCTTAATTTTAATTTCAAAACCTTGAAATCAGATGTAGAGTTAATTTCAGATTTAAACTTTTAGTTTCAACTTGCTTAAATTTTTCATTTAAAATTTCAAATCCATTTCCATTTCAAATCTCTTTAATATATTTTGAATTGCTTTTAAGTTATTAAAACAATTTAAATTTAAAACTTATTTATGTTCAATCTAAACTCTAAATTCAACTTGAATTTATATTAACATTTTAATTTGAACTCAGCTTTAAAAATTTTGGTTTAAAATTTAAATTTGGTTTTAAAATTTTCAAACAGAGAGAAAAAAAGTTCCAGGTTGAAAAACTGGGACAAACTCTGACCCGAGTTTACCCTGTCCCTACTTCGAGTAAATGACTCGAATTCCTCGAGTTCGACGCATGAATCCCCTATGCTCTTTCCAGGCAACAACACACTCAAGCACCAGAGTGCTCGTGCACGTGCACTTCGTCGCTGGCGATCTTCCGGCCCCGTCACGTTGTCGAACACGTCGACAATCCTCCCCAGATCCAACTCCGACATTCCTATCCGCATCACCACCTTGAGATCGAAATTCGAATAAACATTCGAAACCTGGAACACTCAAACCCATACGACCCCATCCCGGTCAACGCCATTTCCTCGACGCTCCGACCACCAGAACACTCGAACTTTCGGCCACGACTCCATCAACTCGACAGCCACCATTACCCCAAAACTCGAGCAGCTCGATGCTTGATCGAAGACGAACGAATCGAAAAACAACCCCATGCTAAAACTAGATTTACGAGCAAAAACTGCTCGCCGCCGCTTCCACGTCGAACTGGAGCAACTCCAGATATTTTTCCTAACTCCTCCGGAGGCTCGTTCACCCCCACGCGAAATGCCGAGCACTCCGGTCCACTCGATCACCCAAAAATCGACCATAACCCATTTCCGTTCATCCTGGAACTGCAGCTTAATCCTAGCTCTAAAAATTTTGACTCGAGCTTTAAAAATAATATTAAAGTATAACAATCCCATTTATACATTTGAATTCATAAATTACGAAGTTCGAATTCTTGCTCTTTTTGAAGTTAGCTTGGTTATCTTACTTTCCAGAGAAAGTTAAACTTGGTTTTAACTTATATAAATTTTTTAATCTCAAGTTTATACCATAACCACCAATTTCCATTCTGATTCTAAGTCCACTCTATAAGTAGATTGAAAGAAAAAGAATTTTGAATCAAAGATGTTTTGTTCATGAACTTAAAACGGAGAGGTTTTTAAATATTAGCCTGCACACCGATTCCATTACCAAGAACACACACATATATATAAAAACTTATGTATTCACAAACATGTAGTTGCAACATTTCCTTTTATTTATTTTACTTTTCAATAAAAAAAAGGAAAACAAATATGATACTCACATGTGTTTCAGAAGGAAGAACAGAGTTCCCCCTCTACATTGAAAACTGCAGGCTTGTTTTTTTTTTTGATGGAGTTGTAGAATGGTTTCAGTTTGTAAAGAAGAAAAGAAAACGCTTGCTATATCTTTGATGAATGAAAATGAACTGGAGGTTACAAATATATAGAAGAAAAGATGGCAGAGGGTAGGAGTTCTCTGGGTACAATTTACAGGTACACTTTCCTTTTATTAACATGTATAGGTCAGAGATTTTGGGTATAGAGGCTGATGATTTTGTAAAGAATTCGAATTGACTATAATATTGATATAGCATTTAATGCCAAGTGCTTCATGTCTCCTATATGTTTACTTGTTTTGTACTTGAATAATTTGTTTACTTCAGATCTTTTCTCAGCTTTGAGGAAACAAACTAAAGTGAGGTTGATATATAGGGAATGAGAAGTTTAACAGGGTGTATACTATTTTGTACAGGCTGTTGAATTGTTTAATTATGCTGAGGTAACTTTTTTGAGGCTGCATTTATGAGCTTGTACTTATAACTATTTCCTCCATCTCGGCTGTACAATATGAAGATAGTATATAAAAGAAAAAGCATGTACAGGGTGTTGCATTTCTTTTTTGCTTTTCTTTGTTCCATTTTCTCTTTCTTGTTTTGCTTTCACACTTACATACACATCTACTTGTTTCACTTTTATTTTTGCTCTTACTTTATGTACATTTTATTGCCTACATATATTTTATGACTTTGTATATTCTAGTTAATGTGTTGTTTTAAATTTTAGCTATACGTATTTATTTTATTTTATACATTTTCCCATATATCTTAAACTTGTATTTCTTATTTTACATTTGCAATTAAAATACCCATATTTTTATTTGAATTTAGAGTAAATTTCACAAACCTTTATTCAAAAAAATTAAATTAATTATCATTTTAAAATTAATTAACATTCGGGATCGTTACAGACTTCCCCCTTAAAAGAATTTGGTCCTCGAAATTCGCAAGCACGAAAACAACACAGAGATAGACAGATTCGATCTCCTATAATTCCTCAAACTTAAGATATGAATTCCAAACTCAAGTCGGAATATCTCAGAATACATACCAATTTGTCCCTCCTTGGACTTTGGTATTCACGAGAAATTGTTTTGTCGATTCAATTCAAATTTATCGTCATATTCTATTAATCAATTTAACTCAATTTCAAATGTCCAATTCATTTTCATTAAGGTTTAAATCAAAACTGATAAGAAACCGATGAAGATACGAAGTAAAAATTTCCTATAACGATACATAGAGCCACCATCACACCGAAAACTTCTTCTGGAGCTGTCACGAAGAAATCAAAAGAATTTGAAAAGACGAATCAAAGAAAGTTATTTCCACTGTCGCAGGGCATTGACCATTTATAGTCGTACTTCCCGGTCCCCTACCTCGTTCTCTTCTTGCACTCATACCCACTATATCAGTAGATAGTAAGGGAATTTACTGATACATTCAAACGGATATCTTAGGGATTACTCATTCTAGGGTATACTTCACCCTATCTCTAATGAGCTACTTAATGTGTTATACTCCTGAGCTAAAGTTTTAACCTTAGCTCTGATACCAAATGTAACGACACGGATTTTTTCATGCTCGAAAATCGACATCCATACTTCATATCGTATTCGAATGCCATAGATTCAACCGTTCAAATCCGATTCGCTGGAGCTTATAACAACATTAAGTAAACAATATAGTGGAATAAAAAAAATAGATTGATATACAGCTTTGGTACAATATCTGATATAACAGATGATCCAATAGATATCAATATACATCAAAGATATGATACAAGAAATAGCAGCGGAAAAGAAAAATAGATAACATCTAGCAGCGGAACAATATAACTCTAAGATAGTCTTCAAAAGAGAACTCCAGCAGCAGCTCAAACCAACATCACGATTCACCAAGACAAACAAGTCTCGTCCACATCCAAAGACTGAACTAGCTATCTAAAAAAAAACCAACTCTGAACTGCTCGTGTAGAAAATTTTGAGCACCCAAAGTTTAGGAAAGAAACAATAAACTCCGGATCAGTCATGGGACTGGTGTGAGCAACGAAAAAAAACAGTTGTCTTTTAAAACAATCAACAAAAGATTTTAAAGTCAATTCGCAATGCTTTTAAAAATGAAACCACCATAAGACCTCCCGCCACACACACAATGCAAACGCAGAATTGAAGGAGATTTCTTCTTATGATTGTCAAACATGCTTGATACGCAATTTCCTTGATACTATTACTATAAGTGCAAAGTGCAGAAAAACATTTCGAAAGTAGAATATAAATCTTAGCCAGCATAGGTACCATTATATTATGCCCGCTATAGCTACCATATTAGATGGCAGGTTCTACAACTAATACCATACAAGGCTCGTATTGTTTCTTTGGATTTCCAACAAATGGTCAGGCCAAGGAACTTCCCATTGCCACATGAGAACGCCTCTGAAAGGACGTCCCCAAGAACCTAACCGGATCTCTGCCAACACAAGGCCGGGTTACCCCTAACTGGGTAACTACTGACACGAGTATGCCATCCCCAGGTCGTAACCAACCTTTATCCGGGTTCCCGATAACCAACAACCACAAAGTAATAAATTTGCAGCAACAACATAGGTTAAGTATCTGGGCTCCATTCCATGATACCACCTCTATCCATAAGGAAATGCACATACCCTAAGGGGCGCTACCCCCAATCACCTTGCTGCATCTTTCCTGTTTCGACCATTTCGGGGTGTGAGGTCCGACGAAGTCTCGTCCACAAAGCCACGCTTTGGTACAAAGCCATGCTTTGGGTCAACAAATAATCAAAGTAATGATCAAAAAGATAAATGATCAAACAAATGATCATATCACAAATGATCAAACAATGATCATTTCACAGCAACACTCAGCATGTCACATTACCAAGTTGGGAATATATCACTGATAACCATCAACTACATAACCTCTTAGCGCGTACGTCTCAGAGAAGGGTGTTAAGCTAAGAGAATAAATTCTCCGCCACCAACAGAAATGTATTTGAAAGAAATCTGCTTTATATCTCAAAATGTAATGTCAGACATGTAACCTTACAAGTCTATTCTGGGTTTGAACAGAACCGAAGGCATTTCCAAAGAAGCCTTTGAAATCCGGATATTCACTAATTACGTTCGGACTTCCCATCACATATGGAGTCTCTATACCGGGGACCAGTCGATGCAAAGACATTCGACTAGTTGTCCTTTCGTTTTTGAAAATATCTGGTCTTCACCACCGGTCTTCAAATGCTATCCATAACGACGTATCACATATTCGGAATGGGATATATGACACAAAGGTCCTCTTCCAGCTAAACCGAACAGTGAGCGCAGCGTTTCAAAAACTTATGGATATTGGGATTTCAATTAAGTCACAACTTAAAACCCAAAAACTTTCCTTTTAAAATGGTTTAAACCAATTACCATTTCAAATCTTTATATTACAAAAAAGATTTATTTCACAAAGATCAATTCATAGACTTTAAAACAATTTCCATTCCAATTGGATTAACTCGTTGAATCTTTAAATAAAAGATTTAACTCATATCTTTCAAAATTCGATTAACTTGTTGAATCTTTAAATCAAGATTCAACTTATAGCTTTCAAAATCATTTCCAAAGATTCATTCACAGCCTTTCAAAACAATTCCAATTCAAACTTGAAACCTTTCAGCCCAATTTGGAAATCCTTTCTTTAAATGAAAGTTATTTTTATTTGGAAACAAGTAGTTTTCGTTTCGGAGAAATTCAATCTCATTTATACAAGTTGAAATCTTTGGGTTAATTCAAATTCCCAAAAACAACACCTTAAAATGGTTTAAAACCCATATAAACTTGTATACCATTTAATATCATAAATACTGAATATAGAATTCAATTTCAAATATTGAATTAAATTTTAAATCAAAATATTTAAATTTCAAAACTCAATCAAGTTATTCAAAATAAATTTCATCTTTGAAATTCCATTTCAAAAACTTTTCACTTTAAACCCAATCTTATTTTCAAACCATTTGAATTGAAAATTCAAATTCAAAACTATTTTCAAAAATCTGTGACTTAATCGATTTCCTCGTGAAATCCATATTTGTGTACGTGTGGTGTGGTACAAGGGTCTAACACAATATTGCAACACATTCAATCATCACAGATTAAAAATACAGAAATATAGTTGATAAGCAGTATAACTATAATGCTCATCTTTATTTACAGATCACAGATCACAGATATATAAATTACAGATAAATAAGACACACAGCTCAAAACAAAGCATCACATATCAGGGGTATCAAACAAAACAATTATTCAGCCAAGTCCAAACGTTTACAAATGAATTTATTAATCAAATAATTAATTTAAATCGGATGTATCAATTATTAATCCGGGTTCATTATCTTAATTTAATTACAAAATATTTGAAATAAATTCCCTTTCACAATTTATTAGTTAACCCTTAATTGTTAACTATCATTCTTAATTAATGAATCAATTAATCTTTAATTATTAAATTAATCTTAATTAATCAACTTTATTAATTAATCCTTTAAATTTATTAACAAATAATTTACTCAAATTTCAAATCATCATTTAATTGATTACATTCATTAATTATCTATTAATTACTTCTCTAAGTAAATATATTTTCAAAATTATCGAGTGATTATTCTGAATTAATTAACTTAAGAAATTTAGATTTTGAATAAATCAAATTAACTCAATTAATTATGCTAAATAATTCAATTCCATAATTTCTATCATTAATTAATTATACTTAGTAGTTCCACAATTTATTATCATTAAATTAATTAATCTAATTTATTGTTAAAAATTCAATCACATTAATTAATTGTTCAGATAATCTTAGTTAATGATTTCATTAACTATTTAGTTTCTTTAATTCTCTTTTTAAAGAAAATTTCTCACATTAACCATTATTAATTATAAATCGATTTACTATACGAAATTCATTCGTTAATGAAATAGAAATTATTAACTTCATTACTTAAAGTAAAGTTCAATCATATTTATAATTTAAGTATTATTCACAATATGTATGAAACACTGTTTCAAATTCCCTTTTATTTTTTTTTCAATACTTAAGTTATAAAGCTTAATTTAATTTGAAAACCTTGAAATCAGATGTAGAGTTCATGTCAGATTTAAACTTTTAGTTTCAACTTGCTTAAATTTTTTATTTAAAATTTCAAATCCATTTCCATTTCAAATCTCTTTAGTATATTTTGAATTGCTTTTAAGTTATTAAAACAATTTAAATTTAAAACTTATTTATGTTCAATCTAAACTCTAAATTCAACTTGAATTTATATTAACATTTTAATTTGAACTCAGCTTTAAAAATTTTGGTTTAAAATTTAAATTTGGTTTTAAAATTTTCAAACAAAGAGAAAAAAAAGTTCCAGGTTGAAAAACTGGGACAAACTCTGACCCGAGTTTATCCTGTCCCTGCTTCGAGTAAATGACTCGAATTCCTCGAGTTCGACGCGTGAATCCCCTCTGCTCTTTCCAAGCAACAACACACTCAAGCACCAGAGTGCTCGTGCACGTGCACTTCGTCGCTGGCGATCTTCCGGCCCCGTCACGTTGTCGAACACGTCGACAATCCTCCCCAGATCCAACTCCGACCATCCTATCCGCATCACCACCTTGAGATCGAAATTCGAATAAACATTCAAAACCTGGAACACTCAAACCCATACGACCCCATCCCGGTCAACGCCATTTCCTCGATGCTCCGACCACCAGAACACTCGAACTTTCGGCCACGACTCCATCAACTCGACAGCCACCATTACCCCAAAACTCGAGCAGCTCGATACTCGATCGAAGGCGAACGAATCGAAAAACAACCCCATGCTAAAACTAGGTTTACGAGCAAAAACTGCTCGCCGCTGCTTCCACATCGAACTGGAGAAACTCTAGATATTTTTCCCAACTCCTCCGGAGGCTCCTTCACCCCCACGCGAAATGCCGAGCACCCCGGTCCACTCGATCACCCAAAAATCGACCATAACCCATTTCCGTTCATCCTGGAACTGCAGCTTAATGCTAGCTTTAAAAAATTTCATTCGAGCTTTAAAAATCATATTAAAGTATAACAATCCCATTTATACATCTGAATTCATAAATTACGAAGTTCGAATTCTTGCTCTTTTTGAAGTTAGCTGGGTTATCTTACTTTCCAGAGAAAGTTAAACTTGGTTTTAACTTATATAAATTTTTTAATCTCAAGTTTATACCATAACAACCAATTTCCATTTTGATTCTAAGTCCACTCTATAAGTAGATTGAAAGAAAAAGAATTTTGAATCAAAGATGTTTTGTTCATGAACTTAAAACAGAGAGGTTTTTAAATATTAGCCTGCACACCGATTCCATTACCAAGAACACACACATATATATAAAAACTTATGTATTCCCAAACATGTAGTTGCAACATTTCCTTTTATTTATTTTACTTTTCAATAAAAAAAAGGAAAACAAATATGATACTCACATGTGTTTCAGAAGGAAGAACAGAGTTCCTCCTCTACATTGAAAACTGCAGGCTTGTTTTTTGTTGATGGAGTTATAGAATGGTTTCAGTTTGTAAAGAAAAAAAAGAAAAAGCTTGCTATATCTTTGATGAATGAAAATGAACTGGAGGTTACAAATATATAGAAGAAAAGATGGCAGAGGGTAGGAGTTCTCTGGGTACAATTTACAGGTACACTTTCCTTTTATTAACATGTATAGGTCAGAGATTTTAGGTATAGAGGCTGATGATTTTGTAAAGAATTCAAATTGACTATAATATTGATATAGCATTTAATGCCAAGTGCTTCATGTCTCCTATATTTTTACTTGTTTTGTACTTGAATAATTTGTTTACTTCGGATCTTTTCTCAGCTTTGAGGAAACGAACTAAAGTGAGGTTGATATATAGGGAATTAGAAGTTTGACAGGTTGATATATAGTTAATGTGTTGTTTTAAATTTTAGCTATACGTATTTATTTTATTTTATACATTTTCCCATATATCTTAAACTTGTATTTCTTATTCTACATTTGCAATTAAAATACCCATATTTTTATTTGAATTTAGAGTAAATTTCACAAACTTTTATTCAAAAAAATTAAATTAATTATCATTTTAAAATTAATTAAAATTCGGGATCATTACACTATTGTCATTCAGTTTGTAGGAATTGGAGATTTTTTTTCATACTGATTATATTTAATTTTTTTTGTATAATTTGAACTGATCATTTTACAGACAAATATCTCCAAATTAATTCTCGAGACATGGATTTTGTGGTTGAACATATATGATTTCTCACCAAGTACTTTTCGATCCTTAGAATTTGACACTAATACATCCACGTTATTCACATGCCACAATCTCAAGTGCTGGAAAGATAGATTTTTAATGTGAAAAAGAAAAGAAGATAGAATAGAAAGTAGAATCTCATAAGAATGGAATAATTTATAATATCAATAATCTTTACAATGGAAATTTTTTGAATACAATATCATGGTCTAACCTGCATTCAACCTGTGTAGTTATCAATTTTTGTCCTTACAAATTCTGACAAACAACAGACAACTGTAGTAGACGAAACAGATAGTAGAATGCATCCATATTTAGATGAAGGACTCCACCTCTCCTATGGAAACTCCAAGCGCCTTTAACTGAACTTGAAACTACTTAGATCTAAACCAAGTGTTGAAAACATCTGGATCGAGCTTGATAAAACAGTGTAAGAAACTCGAACATAAATCATATGAGAAGTCATAAATCATTAAACAATACCTTCTGCAAGAGAATAGTATCTCGTAAGACACGTAAGTCATAAATAGGAATGGGTTTTTTTACTTACAATGGCCAAAATACTTTGTGCTGAAAAACATTGATATTATCTTTAATGACATTGGTTTTGAAAACAATTTTCATGTAAATATATATAAAACAATTATCAATACCCGTACTAAGTCTATGATAATATTTCCAGACTAGTTCAAATAGAATATACCTGGACGGAATAAATGATACCAAAAGGATAGTTGAATTGTTTGCAAGACACTACACTATTTTGGGACAACAATCAAAACCAAAAGCTCATATTGGGATTGATTTCCAATGTCAGGATCGGGATTTTCGACTCACGAAGGTGGACATCAATACGTCCACTGTATCAATTGCCGAGCGATCGAATGCCGGAAAACCATACCGTTAGGGTTAAAGAAGAGGTAGAAGATAGAAGAAGAAAGAAAGAAAAGCAACAGAACAATATCAGAATCTCACAATCGTAGCAGAACAACATATAATAGATAAATGAATATCTTTAAAACAAAGAATCATATCTGTCATTACATTACATCACATTACATTACATTATCAGAGTTTACAACAACAGACAGCGGAAAAGAAATATTATATACTAGATGATACGCCATGCCATCCAGCTTGCTCCTGATCTCCATAGCAACTCCTGAATTCCAAAATGACCTTATAACCTAACTCTGGTCTGCCCGTGTTAAAATTGGTGGGCACCCAGAGTTTAGGAAGAGAACAATAAACTCCAGGGACTGATGTGAGAACTTAAAACAGTTTATCTTTTAAAAATAAACAAAGAAATATGTTTAAATTAGAATCGCAATGCTTTTTTGAAAATGAAACTACCATAAGGCCTCCCACACACACACACAATGCAAACGCAGAAGCGGAGGAGATTTCTCCTTATGATAGTCAAATATGCTTGATATGCAAATTTTTCTTTGATATTATTATTATAAGTGCAAAGTGTAGGAAAACATTTCGAAAGTACAATATAAATCTTAGCCAACATACGACCATTATCGTATGCTTACTATAGCTACCATGTTCAATAGCAGGTTACCGCCACATTCCATGGCAGATTATACAACTAAAACCGTACAAAACTCGTATTGTTTCTTTGAATTTCCAATGAATGGACAGGCTAAGGAACTTCCCATTGCCACATAGGTGCGCCTTTGGAAAGACCCCCCGAGAACCTAACCGGATCTCTGCCAACACAAGGCCGGGTTACCCTTAGCTGGGTAACAACTGACACAAATATGCCATCCCCCGGTCGTAACCAACCTAAATCCCGAGATTCACCAACAACCACAAAATAATAAGTTTGCAACAACAACATAGGTTAAGTATCAGGGCTCCATACCATAATACCACCTCTATCCAGAAGGAAATGACATACACTTAGGGGGCGTTGTCCCCTAATAACGTTGCTGCATCTTTCCTGTTTTGACCATTTCCGAGGTGTGAGGTCCGACGAAGTCCCGTCCACAAAGCTACGCTTTTCATAAAAGCCACGCTTTGATCAACAAATGCTCAACAGCACTTCGTATGCCACATTACCAGTTTGGGAATATATCACTAGTAAGCATCAACTACATAACCTCTGAGCTCGTACGTCTCAGAGAAGGGTGTTAAGCTAAGAGAATAAATTCTTCTCCACCAACAGAAATATATTTGATAGAAACCAGCTTCACATCTCAAATTGTAATGTCAGGCACACATCGATATAAGTCCATTTCGGGATCGAACGGAACCGAAGGCACTTCCAAAAGAAGCCCTTGCAATCCGAATATTCACTAATCACGACCAGACTTCCCATCACAAAGGGTGATAAAATCTCTATATCAATGATCAGCCGATGTAGAGACATTCGACGGTAATTCTTCCGTTTTCAAAAATATCTGGTCTTCAACATCGGTCTTCAAATGCTATCCATTACGACATATCATTATTCGGAATGGGATTTATGACATAAAGGTCCTCTCCCGGCTAAACTGAATAACGAGCGCTTATTTTTTTAAAATAAGTGTAGCATTCAAATTTAAGCAATCACAATAAATATTCAGCACCATAACAATCACTAGGCCCTTTTTTATTAATCTTTCATAAATTAAATAACTTGCCAAATATTCACTTCAATTAATCTTTAAAAGATATAATCTCAAAACATTTCACTTCATATTGGAAAAATATTTCCAAATACTTATTTAACAATAAGTAATTCAGAAATCTATTTATTTTCAATACTTAGAAAATATTCAATATACTTAAATTACGTTAGATATATAATTTATTCTTTAAGGAAAACATTCTCTTAATCACATTCATTTGAGTCAAAATCAATGTTGCGTAAAACATCGTTACGACAACCCAAAATCACTAGTATAGGGATTCGAAATTTAGATAGATATATAAATCCCAATACTATATAAAAAACATTTCCTTTCGGAAATCATCTATAATAACGGTGTTATAGTCCATCTTTTCCTTATTTCTCGAAAACGTCTATTTCAACAATGAATGTTGAAATCTATGGTTTCGATCCTAAACACATTTTAAAACAACTTCAAATCGTTTAAATTCCTTTTAAAAGATCACTTCCTAAAACATTTCTTTACTATATTATTCACTATCCAAAATTGTGAATATAAATCGTTTACCAAATCCAACACTTCTACATATTTTATTTAAATGATTATACACTGTCCAAAATCGTGAATATATTTCCTTTAATAAGCTTTCATATTTACTTATCAAATTTAATCAATTTTGGATTTATAAATCAATGTTTATAAATTGACATTTATATATTATAAAACTTCAAATTATAAAACCCCTTGATTAACAACTTCTATTTATATCTCATTCAAATACCAAAATCCAATTTATAAGTTAATTACTTATAAATCTTTTACTTTACAAAATCTATTCATTTTATAACTTCACAATTTAAAAATCTATAAATTTCATTCACTTATAAAATCCATTTATACTTCATTTTAACACTTATAAAAACTCGTTTTATAATTCCAATATTTTAGTTCTATAAATATCAATTTTATAAATCTTGAACTCCATATTTCAAAAAACAATTTCAACTATATTTCTCAAAAATCATATTTTTTATAACATTAAAATTATAATGTTTATTTATTTAAAATGAATAAATTCCAAAATTCAATAAAACGTATACTTTCAAAAATCACTTTAAAATCCTTTTAAATTTGCAAATCATCATTTTAACACTTTTAATTTTCCAAAATAGGCCCAATGCTGCAACGGCACTAAATATAACAATCACGGTATCCAAAACATCATATATCATATGATAACGGAATATATCACAATATCTGTAAATAAATCAAAACGGGTGAGGAATCCAGTTGGATCCCTCCAACCTATTACCCTGCATCCACAGATGTTAGCACAATACCAATCCCGTGTCAATACGGAATATCACGGTATATGAGATTTATAAAATATTATCCGCTGTTATGCCGCGCAATAGGGTCTCATCCGCTATATAATGCACGAAAATCAACTCCAAGTACATATATAATACCAATTCCACTTCAAGATGGAATATTGCGGTATATGTGTTCAATAAATAACATCCGCTTAATATACGACGTATAGGGTCTATTTTAAAACAATAGATAATAATTTATCATCCAAGCATACAATCAAGAAATTTTAAATCTAACTATTTAAAATTTAAATCGAAACAATTTCGATTGAGTGAGAAGTTCTCACATTGTTTCTAATACAGTTGCAGTGTTTATTCCAAATAAAATTAAACACGCGTTTAATTTTACTCAAAATTTTCACTAGCTCCAATTAACTCTACTCTAGCTCCATCGTGTAGTGTTCGTCAATACGAAACCAACGCAATTCGTTTCATCCAAAACGGACCTCGTATGAAAGAGATATTGCATTTTAAAGATTGTACAATTTAAAATAAAATAAATTAACAATTTTCTTATTATTTTTAAACCTAATTCAAATCTGGGCCGCACGTTTTAGTTGATAAAATCTTGGCCGCACCCTTGAGCTTCTTCTTGGTTCCATCGTACACGAGATACCCATAGCCGCCACTTTTCTAGTGAATTATGCTCTACCCCCACTCAACTTCAAGTCGATCGAACTACGCCACAACGAAGCTCTTCACACGAGCTACCCATGGCCGCGAGCACGTCGAACTCAGTCAGCCCTTGACCCCAAAATGCGTGCACGAACCGACCCTGAACGCGAGCCCCTAGCCTCCACGTCAAGCGTCCATTTCTAATCTCCACTATTGATCTTCTAGAGCTCGATTAGCTCTACATGTTTGTAGTTGAAGAGTTTTGCTAATTATCGATGGATTATGAGATATTAGAGGAGAAACGAGATGAGTTTTCGGCCATTAAAAAGTTTCTGGCGGCTAAGGCTTGTAGATTAGGGTTTTGGTGAAAATTAGAGAAAATGAGGTCCTTTTATAGAAAATTCTCAAACACTATTTATCTGAAAAATTTCCAAACTCCAAACGAAGCGTGCCGCCTAGCGTTTATAATGTTTTACCCCCATTCCGAACGCAATGGAATATATATCGGGAGCAAATTCGATCAAATTTGAAAGATAAGTTTTTTGGATTGACTATTTAAATTTAAAAATTCACTCAAACCGATTTCTATGCGTTTTTGCTTGCCCCGGACAAACCGTAAATTCGATTGACACGAAATTTGAAACCACAGAATAATATAACATTACGGATCCAAGAAAACTTGTTTCGTCGAAATCCGAGACTGTTTGAAAAATGGCTATTTTTACTCGTCAATTAAATATTAAAATATTCAATTTTCATAAATTAACTTTTAATTCAATTTTAAAAGTTCTATAACATCATTCTAACTCCAATATGATTTAATACAACTTTACTTGTCAATTTTAATCACATTAAACCCAATTTCCAATTATTTCTGAAATTTCAAATATTAAATTATCGATTTAATTATCCAATTAAATCTAGATATTCAAAATAAATTTATTCGACTTACAAATTTCACTTGTTAATATTTAAAATCAATTAAATATACGAATTTCAAATGACAGGAATTCTGGGTCGTTACAAACTTTCCCCCTTAAATGAATTTCGTCCTCGACATTAACAAGTAAGAAAAAAATCTTGAAATCCATTAACTTTTCAAAACCATTTGTTCAAATTAAATTTCAAATTCACTTAAGTGTTTAACTTTCCCAAAATCCAGTAGTTAAACTTCTTACAATAACTTTACTAAGTTTTCAAACCATACTTTGTTATCCTTTCAAAAGTACTAATATCGTTTAACTTTCAACACAAAATCAAAATTTTAGTTTTCAAAATTTTTCTAATTTTCTCCAAAATATTCTAACGCCTTAAATTTTCAGAAAAATTAGCCATAGTCTTCTTTCCGCGGCTCGATCCGAAAAAAATATGGCAATATACATATCACAAACATACATCTCATCAAAGTAATGAGGCATCCCACGGGAAAAAAGTGTAAAAGTACGATATGTAATCCAAGATATGTACTTTATATATTATTAGCGAGCATATACGGCTAATATAGCGCGAAAGCAAGCTCCAAATGCGAAGCAAGCGCAATCTACACCTACTAAACACTCAACAAACATGAGAAACATGCATATATGAAAGTAATATCAACATACAACATATACCAACAACTATATATGTCAATATAGCAAATGCAATCAAAAGCAATAAATTCAACCATCAACCAACTATCATCCAACTAACATCCATAACCAAATCGATACACTTTCGCTTCTCATTAATATTCAATGAATTTGTTTTCCAATTTAATCATTGTGATATCCCAGAAATTTTGGCAATATAAATTTAATAATCTGTGTTAAAATTAAATTGATTTTGATAATACTTGTTAATAAGATTCGAATTGGTTTAATAATCTTCTTTTAAATAAATATTTAACTGATAATTTATCTTTTAAAAGCTAATAAATTGTTTTCTATTTGTAGTATGTATATATTTGTGTATATTATAAATAGATAAGCTCTGTTCTAAATTTAATAAATAAAGACATATTTTCTAATTTTAATATTTCTGATAACTTGGAAATTTGATTTAATTTAGTATTAAGCTATTAAATAAATAACTATATGGTTTTAAATACTTAAGATAAATGTTTAATAGTTAGAACTTATTCTAGCTTAAGTTTAAATTTAAAATTTATTAACAAAAATATAGTTTATTTTCTTTTTAGTATAGCTTGATAAAAATATGGTTTAAATATACTCAAGATAAAGTTAAAATTTGTTTAGATGATTTTAGCTAAAATTTAAATTTAACAAAAGGTTTGTTTGTTCTTTACTAAATATAGCTTGATGAAAATAAGTAATTAAGTAATAATTTCTTTTATAAATTATTTTAATTTAATAATGAGCTATATTAATAATGTGATGTCTTTACAAATGGATTTTTAATAGAAATTGTTATTTCAAATTTATTTATATAAATAGCTATAATTTGAAAGATTAAAAGTAAGTCTTTTAAAAATGTTAAATTAAAATAAGCCTTATCAATACTAACACAAGTATAAAAATAATAAATAAATTTAGTATTTGATAGTTATGTTAAAATAAAAGAGAGCTAAAATACTTAAGTTAAAAGGCTATAACAATAACTAAAACAACTTGACAATATACATGAAGTGTAGAAAACAAAATCAGGCAAGTGAAAAGAAAATTTGTTGCCTGTAAAGAAAAGAAATGCAGAAGGTAAGTGTAAACAAAACATAAGCTAAAATTTTATATCAATAACTAAAGTAACTTTTTATATGTACTTGAGGTAATTACAAACCAGGGTTGTATATGCGAAGCCTGTAGAGTTTTGAAATGCAAAGGCATAAGAAAATGTAGACAGCCTGTAAGAAATTTAGAAAAAAATAAAAGCAAAAGTAACAAAGTAAGAAAAAATAGGCAGGTAAGAAAAATGTACAAAGCAAAAATATCTGAACATAAGATAAGATTAGTAGAAAAAATAAAGTACATCAACATTTAAAGCTTTCATCTCTAGCAGCAAACATGTCCATACGAATTGGCTCTAGAATCATTTCAGCCCCCAAAATATAATCTTGCCTGATACAAACAAAAACACAATATTGTACTTGCAAATTTGCTAACCCAGATATCACCTACCCCTGTAAAACACTTCTATTTATATGTATATC
The DNA here is from genome assembly GCA_030765085.1 of Allium cepa. Taxonomy (NCBI): domain Eukaryota; kingdom Viridiplantae; phylum Streptophyta; class Magnoliopsida; order Asparagales; family Amaryllidaceae; genus Allium; species Allium cepa. Next base: position 37,055,338 of record CM060929.1, read on the forward strand.
TTCCAGTTCATTTCGTTGATCAAAAATAAGAAAACCAGAGAATAAGCAACCATATCCATTTTTACAAACTTAAACAACATCATACAACAGTTCAATCAACTTTGCAAAACTGAGACTGCATTCTTTCAAATCTGAGAACAACTTCCTCAAGACCAGATCAAAGACTTCATTTTTTTATCAAGCCATTAGCCTGTAATCATTTGCAAAATCAAGAGCCTGTGCATTATTCTTTTTCAACCTGAGACAAAGCAATTCATATTAGTTTCAAGCTTTTTCAAAATCAAAACCAGAGGCTCTGTGTTCATCAATCTAAGGCGAGTAACATCGCAATTGAATAGTTTAAGTATATATTTGTTCTGTTGCAAGTTTTCTATGGAATTCAGTTTGTGTTGAGTATATTTCTTTTGTATAGCCCTGTGTTAAGTATGAATATTGTGATGAGCATCTCCGTGTTTCTATCTGACTTTAGTTCCTGGTTTAAAATCCCCATCAAAATTTCATTGTGTTCTTAATTCAATCTTTAACATGACATAAGTTTGAACATGAAATGCTTGTATTAACAGAGACTTGAGTTTAAAAATTGTTTAAGGGTAAAACTGTTTGTATTACTTCTGGGAAATATAAAACAACAGTAGAAAACTAAAATAAGTTAAAACTCAATTATTATAATTCATGGATTCTGGTATATGAATCGAATGCTAAGACTAAAACTTGATTTTTGAAAACAAAATCACTATTTTTAGTAAAGAGGTTCAGGTGAGGTTCTGGGTTCATCAATATATGGGTTATTGTCGATTTCTGGTGATCAAGTGGACCGGAGTGCTCGGGGTTCTCTATGGTGATGGACGAGTGATCGGAGGGTCGAGGAAAAATGGTGGAAGGCGCTGCAGTTGGACGTGGTGGCAGCGGGGTACGATTTAGTGGGTAACCCCAATTCTTATGGTGGTCGAACTTTTGATCACCGCGACTTCCACCGTGCATCGCGTTGCATGAGATCTCGGGAGGTGGTAGCTTGGTCGAAGACGAGTTCATGGCTCAAATTTCGCATGTTTAGGTCGCCGTGGTTGGGTGAACGGCACGTTGACAGGTTTTGGGTGATAGGCCATGTCGAGTTTCCAGGTTTGAGTTTCGAACTCGATTTCGATTTGAGTTGCCGTGTTGGCTTTGGGTGGTAGTGATCGTGTCTGGTGATGGTCGGCATCGTGTTGAAGTTCTAGTGGGTGGCTGGAGGTGGCGGGAGCCACAGTGCACGTGCACCGTGCCAAATGAAGTGCTGAGGAATTTTTGGTTGGGTGCAGGGTATTTTGACTCGAGGCATACTTGAGTCATTCGAGTATATGACTCGAAGCAGAAGGAGGGAAGACTCGAAGCATTTGTGGTTCGCGTCGAGTCAGTGTTTGTTCAGGCTTTTGTAAAAACCTGGAAGCAAAATTTGTTTTTTTTAAAAAACAAATTCAAATGAAACCTAAAAATAAATCATAGATTTAAACAAGTTTAAATCCAGTTTAAGTATGAATTCAAATTTATTCTTGAATTCAAATCTTAAATAGAAATAAAGTTTTAAAACAATTAAATGTGGGTTTTCTTTCAGGTCTAAAAACCTGACAGTTTCAGATTTTAAAATTTAATTTAAAATCTGAAACAAAAATTTAAACTGTGTTTTAAAATTTAAAGTTCAAAGTATAGATTCAAATGAACTTTTGAATCTAAGTTTTTAAAAATGAATTTGGATTTTAAATCAAGAATTAAAATCAAGTTTTTAAAAAGCAAGTTAAACCAAAGTTTTAAATTCAAAGTTAAACTAACGAATTCAGGTTTTTCTTGAATTCAAATCTGAAATTTAAATCAGTTTTTAAATCTAAATATATAAACAAGTTTAAATCAAATAGATTTTAAAAGGTAATTTGTTTCAAATAAATATTTGAATTGATTTTGACACAGTTCTTTTTAAAGGGATTTTTGAATGGAAGTTAAATAAATTGTTCAAACTTGAATTTTCAAGTTAAAATATTAATGTATTTTGGAAGTTTAAATTTAAGTAAAGATTTAAGTAGTTGAATTTAAAGGCTTATCTTATATAAGTTCATATGTAAGTAATAAATGTTATTTACATTTATTTAAAAGATTATAAATTGAATTTAAATTTGGTAAATGTTTAAACAATAATCATTTTGAATCTTAAATTCAAAATGGAATTTGAATTTAAATTTAAATGTATGTTCTAATACACATTAATATTAAGGGAGTCATTAATAAAGTAATAAATTATCTTAGAAATAATTTAGATATTAAAATGATTTAATGAATAAGTTAATTAAAGAATGACTTATGTATTAATAATTTAGACTAATTTATAACTAGAGATTAATTAAGAAGTAAATTAAGGAATGTTATTAGTTAATGAAATAATTAACTAAGGATTATTAATTAATTAATGTGAATAATTTTGATAATGAATTAGATTAATTAGATAATCTATTGTAAATTGTTAAATGTAATTACTTGATAAAAGTAATTAAGAGATAAATTACTTATTCTAATAAATTTAGATGGTATGATTAATTTAAGGTTATTAATTTAGTTTAATTAATTTAAGAAAATCATTTGATAAATTGATAAGTGTAATTACTTAGTGTATTTAATGGAGTATAATTACTTAAGGAAGTAATTAATGTTAATTACTGAATGTAATTAGTGAAAGATGATTTGTAAATGAAGTAATTTGGATAATTACTTTTGTAATTAATCAAGGGATTAATTAATGGAGATAATTAATTATGGAATAATTAATTTATTAATATAAGTAATTAAGGATAGTTAATTACTGGAATGTTATTAATCAAGGGTGGTTAATAATTGTGTTTAATTAAAGATTATTATTTAATGTAATTAATTTAAATAAAGTAATTAATTTAAATATAATTAGAAATCATTAATTAATGTGATTAATGATGTAATTTATAATGGATTAATTAAGAAATAATTAATAATAAATGATTAATTAATGTAATTAATTAAGGATAAATGTAACTAATTTTAGTGAATTAATAAATGAAGTAATTAAATGTTAATTACTATAAATGATTTAGGATAATTAATCTGTGAAATTAATAAAAAACTAATTACTTATTGTAATTAGAAAATGATTAATCAAAGGTGTTAAATTAAGATGAATACTTAATGGATCATTAATTAATTTGATTTATAATTAATTAATGATTGTATAAGGAGGATTTATAGATGAAGTAATTAATTTAATTTACTTTAAATTAATTAGAGATAGAATTAGCTAATTTAATTCATTTAAAATTAATTATAAATGGTATGATTATAAATCATTGCTTATGGATGAATGATATTGATATTTCATTGATTGATTGTGATCTCAGATATGAGATGAGTAATATCTATGTGATATGGATGTATGGTTTAAGTATGATAATAGTAAGTATCTGTTTGGATGATAATATTGATTATCTGTTTATGATGATAATGTGATTATCTATTATGAGATGTGAATTATCTATCTGTGTGTATATTGATAATATTGAATTGAACTGTTAAGACTAAATAGACAACTTGGCCTTAAAAGATACATTTTGGATTTCGATGAGACCGGGATCGGGTTTCCATATTTGGACATCAGAAAACCACATCGATCCAAATTAACGATAAGTCGTGAATCTGAAGTGAAGATGAAGATTCAGAGTGCAAGGGTTATTGTCGTTAACTCTGAGGGTGATTCCAAAGTGAGTGTAACGAGATAATGCCTTCGATTTCGTTTGAACCCGGAACGAACTTGTATGGATTTAATGCTTTCAGAACATCGTTAGGTGGGCGATGAGCATTCTAAGAAATGTATTCTCTAAAGGTAATCGCAGCCTCAAGCCTCATCAAACGGGAATGGCTAAAACAGGGGAGGTGCAGCAAGGTTAGGTGGGTCATGCCCAAGCAGGATGAGATATACCCCTGTCTAAATGTCCCTTTATTTTTCGACTGTGTGGGCGGTTGATTGCAACAACTTCCGGGGTTAGCTTGTTCGGGACTGTTCAGTAAGGAATGGTTCCGGCCTTGTGTTGTAGGGGGTCGAGAGTGATCCTCGGTACGTTGATCTAGGCCACGTACTATGACGGCCGATACCCCAGTAGCCTTGCCATTGTATGGAATCCAAAATCCAATAAGTGCCATCGGATTTGATTGTATTACCCACTTTTGTGGCTAGTAGCTAGAATTTAATGAATGTAACAATTTCGGCTATTTTCTATTTACTTGAAAACCCTAGACCTATTATAATATCACTGAATTTCCTATCAAATGTTTCGGTTAGCGTAAGGTAAAAACTTACCCATGTTTATTTATGGGGAGTCTTACGTGATACCTTTTGTTTCAAAGGTTTTTAAAATTAAGCAACTTTAACCTGTTACTCACACCAGACCCATGTCTGACCCGGAGTTTATTTCTATTTTCCTAAACTCTCGGGTACTCAAATTTTTACGAGTAGCCAAGGGATTTAGGTTAGCGTTGACGAGTTTTGGAGGAGCAATGGAGCAGGAGGCTTCAGCGTGGTAGATATATATATAGTTCCACTGTGTTGGTATCATTGAGTTATTTGTTTGAGTTGTATCGAGTTGTATTAGCTAGACAGGTGTTTATAACTGTCTAGATGTGTTGTAAGATCTGTATAACTCTGATGTATGTAAAACTATGTAATAGTTATGTGATCTATTATATTTTGTTCCATTCTGCAGTGAGAGTCTGATGTTGTTGTTCTTTCTTCTCTATCTCTTCTATTTTCTCACCCCTTTCTTTCTTCAAGATGAAACAGAATTTTATGGTCAGAAATTCGGGCCTTCACAGTTGGTATCACAGCGCTAGGTTGAGTGAATACCTAGTTTCTTGAGTGTTTCCTATCTTGAGAGAGCGTATTTGTAATTTTGATATATATATATATATATATATATATATATATTTCTACCTATTTGTTGGATTACCAGTTTCGGTTTTCCAATGAGCTATAAAGGTAGATAGGGCAGTGGTGTGCATAACATGACTACCGATGGTTGGAGTTTGAATGATTGAGGTTGGAAGTGTATTTGTCGAGACTGTAAACTTAATTCCGTCTCGAGTGAGCTTTGGGTGGTGTAAGGATTTCATTAATCTCTGAAGGAAACCTGTTAAGGTTCGGAGTTCATTTTTGAAGTGTAAGTTTGGATGAGCTAGAATTTAGATTGGTCGATTGGACAGAAGCCAGACATGATATCTTGATACCTCGAGGTGTAGTAGTTGTGTGATGAAACACAGTGACTATGGATGTCTCCGAAGATGTTTCTTTGGAACAAGTTAAGGAAGAGTGTCTGCTTCGGTTGTTGATGTGTTCAGCTGGGTGTTTCTGTTTGGTTTGAGGTCCAAGTTTCTCGAAGAGCTTTGGATTAGGAAGTCTTCTGGCTTAGCAGTTTTTCTTGGGGTAGCTTCAGAAGCAGCGGAGTAGATCCATTTCCTCGATGGATTGGCTAGGTAAGTGAAAGCTGTTCTGATTGGTAAAGCGAGAACAGTTTTTCTTTGGAAGTAGGCTGGGTTGATCGGAAAAGTGGCTTGCGATAGTTTGAGAGTTCTCTTGTGTTTCAGAGATATTTTTCTAGATGTCTACAGGAAATCAGAGTTTTGTCCGCATTTGGAGATTGAATTTGGTATCGACTGGATTCCAGGAGTGGTACCGATGGATCATCTTAGTAATAAGATGGTTTTTGAGTTTGGTGAAGTAGCTCAGGTTTTGGAGGAACTTATGAGTTTTCTTTTCTGATATGTGAACCTTATTTTTGGAACGTGTTGTCCAGTCTATGTTCGACATCAGCATTTACATCTGTCAGAGTGGCGTAGTGGAAGCATGGTGGCAGCTGTTTTAGTTTGGAAGCAATTGGATGTTGCAATGTTTGGATTGGAGAGTTCTACAGGAAATTTTTTCTAAGGCCAGATTGGAGTGCACCTGTTTTATTTTTTCCGGATGAGAGAAATGAGGCCAGCCTTCTGATTGTGGAATATAGTTTGTGTTCTGAGTTTTGGTTGATCTTGGAAAGATCATTTTGTTAGGTTTTTTTTGGTTCTGTTTGTTTCTAAGGGTATCAGCAAGGGTTAAGCTGATCAGGAAAGATGTAGGCAGCACAAGAACGTCCGAAGAGTTTTGTGGATAAGAGATGGAGGAATTTGAATTCTGAAATCGAAGATTCGATTTTGGATAAGTGTTTGGTCTTTAGGATTGAATTGTCAGTTTGGATAACTGGAATTTGTTGTGTTTCACGTATCTCTGAGGAAGTACGTGTAAGATCTATCTTTGGTTGCAGAACCAGCAGTTCAGGGAGTTTTGGTTGTTGAGTCAGACTTGTCTGTAGTCTGATATCATGTCTTGTTTTGTAAATCTAGATGAGTGGGCTCTGTAGCTTAGTAGTATTGATTGTTTGGATTCTGTAGAGCGAGTATCCCGGTAAGTCTATTTGGGAAACTAGAGAAAATTCTATCCGGAATTTTGTGTTGATAGTTAGATTTGTTGATTGGATAAATTGGTTGCTATGGTTGTTAGCATATGATTGATATATGCTTGTATTTAAAATTTAAATATTCAACTAGATTATTAAATTACCTTTGTTTAAATTTCGGGGACGAAATTCTTTTAAGGGGGGAGGAATGTGATATCCTGGAAATTTTGGCAATATAAATTTAATAACCTGTGTTAAAATTAAATTGATTTTGATAATATTTGTTAATAAGATTCGAATTGGTTTAATAATCTTCTTTTAAATAAATATTTAACTGATAATTTATCTTTTAAAAGCTAATAAATTGTTTTCTATTTGTTGTATGTATATATTTGTATATATTATAAATAGATAAGCTCTGTTTTAAATTTAATAAATAAAGACATATTTTCTAATTTTAATATTTCTGATAACTTGGAAATTTGATTTAATTTAGTATTAGGCTATTAAATAAATAACTATATGGTTTTAAATACTTAAGATAAATGTTTAATAGTTAGAACTTATTCTAGCTTAAGTTTAAATTTAAAATTTATTAACAAAAAGATTGTTTTATTTTCTTTTTAGTATAGCTTGATAAAAATATGGTTTAAATATACTCAAGATAAAGTTAAAATTTGTTTAGATGATTCTAGCTAAAATTTAAATTTAACAAAAGGTTTGTTTGTTCTTTTCTAAATATAGCTTGATGAAAATAAGTTATCAAGTAATGTTTTCTTTTATAAATTATTTTAATTTAATAATGGGCTATATTAATAATGTGATGTCTTTACAAATGGATTTTTAATAGAAATTGTTATTTCAAATTTATTTATAAAAATAGCTATAATTTGAAAGATTAAAAGTAAGTCTTTTAAAAATGTTAAATTAAAATAAACCTTATTAATACTAACACAAGTATAAAAATAATAAATAAATTTAGTATTTGATAGTTATGTTAAAATAAAAGAGAGCTAAAATGCTTAAGTTAAAAGGCTATAACAATAACTAAAACAACTTGACAATATGCATGACGTGTAGAAAACATACTCAGGCAAGTGAAAAGAAAATTTGTTGCCTGTAAAGAAAAGAAATGCAGAAGGTAAGTGTAAACAAAACTTAAGCTAAAAATTTATATCAATAACTAAGGTAACTTTTTATATGTACTTGAGGTAAGTACAAACCATGGTTGTATGTGCGAAGCTTGTAGAGTTTTAAAATGCAAAGGCATAAGAAAATGTAGACAGCCTGTAAGAAATTTAGAAAAAAATAAAAGCAAAAATAAAAAGTAAGAAAAAATAGGCAGGTAAGAAAAATGTACAAAGCAAAAATATCTGAACATAAGATAAGGTTAGTAAAAAACATAAAGTACATCTACATTTAAAGCTTTCATCTCTTGCAGCAAACATGTCCATACGAATTGGCTCAGGAATCATTTCAGCCCCCAAAATATAATCTTGCCTGATACAAACAAAAACACAATATTGTACCTGCAAATTTGCTAACCCATATATCACCTACCCCTGTAAAACACTTTTATTTATATGTATATCTTCCAGTTCATTTCGTTGATAAAAAATAAGAAAACCAGAGAATAAGCAACCATATCCATTTTTACAAACTTAAACAACATCATACGACAATTCAATCAACTTTGCAAACCTGAGACTGCATTCTTTCAAATCTGAGAACAATTTCCTCAAGACCAGATCAAAGACTTCATTTTTTTATAAAGCCGTTAGCCTGTAATCATTTGCAAAATCAAGAGCCTGTGCATTATTCTTTTTCAACCTGAGACAAAGCAATTCATATTAGTTTCAATCTTTTTCAAAATCAAAACCAGAGGCTCTGTGTTCATCAATCTAAGGTGAGTAACATCACAATTGAATAGTTTAAGTATATATTTGTTCTGTTGCAAGTTTTCTTTGGAATTCAGTTTGTGTTGAGTATATTTCTTTTGTATAGCTCTGTGTTAAGTATGAATATTGTGATGAGCATCTCTGTGTTTCTATCTGACTTTAGTTCCTGGTTTAAAATCCTCATCAAAATTTCATTGTGTTCTTAATTCAATCTTTAACAAGACATAAGTTTAAACATGAAATGCTTGTATTAACAGAGACTTGGGTTTAAAAATTGTTTAAGGGTAAAATAGTTTATATTAGTTCTGGGAAATATAAAATAACAGTAGAAAACTAAAATAAGTTAAAACTCAATTATTATAATTCATGGATTCTGGTATATGAATCGAATGCTAAGACTAAAACTTGATTTTTGAAAACAAAATCACTATTTTTAGTAAAGAGGTTCAGGTGAGGTTCTGGGTTCATCAATATATGGGTTATTGTTAATTTCTAGTGATCAAGTGGACCGGAGTGCTCGGGGTTCTCTATGGTGATGGACGAGTGATCGGAGGGTCGAGGAAAAATGGTGGAAGGCGCTGCAGTTGGACGTGGTGGCAGCGGCGTACGATTTTAGTGGGTAACCCAAATTCTTATGGTGGTCGAACTTTTGATCATCGCGACTTCCACCGTGCATCGCATTGCATGAGATCTCGGGAGGTGGTAGCTTGGTCGAAGACGAGTTCATAGCTCAAATTTTGCATGTTCAGGTGGCCGAGGTTGGGTGAACGGCACATTGACAGGATTTTGATGATAGGCCACGTCGAGTTTCCAGGTTTGAGTTTCGAACTCGATTTCGATTCGAGTTGCCGTGATGGCTTTGGGTGGTCGTGATCGTGTCTGGTGATGGTCGACGTCGTGTTGAAGTTCTAGTGGGTGGCTGGAGGTGGCGGAAGCCACGGTGCACATGCACCGTGCCCAATGAAGTGCTGAGGACAGGGTATTTTGACTTGGGGCATACTCGAGTCATTCAAGTATATGACTCGAAGCAGAAGGAGGGAAGACTCGAAGCATTTTTTTGGTTCGCGTCGAGTCAGTGTTTGTTCAGGCTTTTGTAAATACCTGGAAGCAAAATTTGTTTTTTTAAACAAATTCAAATGAAACCTAAAAATAAATAATAGATTTAAACTGGAACAACCCTAGATTTTTGTATATTATTTAAATTGGACTTTCTTTTATTTTTAAATTATTTTAAATTTTTTTTATTTCAAACATTCATTTTTAAATATAAATGATGATTATTAAGTGATTTGTAGTTCAAACTAGTTTAATTTGAATATTTTACTGTAAGTGAATTTCTGGTCAAGCTGTTCAAACTATGACTTTTAAACTTCAAATTTAAATTATTTAAAATCTTAAATTTTATATTTTATTATGAATATAGATGTAATAAATTGAACACTCTTTTTCATTTCGTTGAAAATGGATTTAAATTGTGAAAGTTATACTGTTTTCAATGCAGTGTGTATATTGAATTATTTAACAATATTCTTTGTTTTAATGTATATAAATGATATTTTACTTGATATATCTTATCCTAATTTGTATATTTATGTTAATGTATGTATATTTTTGTATTATAATAATTTTAAAATGAAGTAAACAATTTTCCAAAGTCAATGGTGATTTATTTGTAATTTCTGGACACTGTTTTGGATTTTTAAGAAATTTCTTTAAATCTTTTTCTATTTTCTTTAAGTTTAATTTAATTTTTTATTTTTTTAATGGGTTATTTTAAGTATATTTTTTCTTTTAATATTTTTTTAAAGTGATGTTATAATTTTTCCAAAGTTTACTATGTTGATTTCTTTTTTTTAAAAGGCTATTTTCTGCTATTTTCTTCATTAAAATTATATTTAAATTTAATTTTTTTTATTTTGTGAATGTACTTTTATTTTATATTATTATTTATGTTTAAAAATATATTACAAGATTATATGAATTTTCTAAAATTTATTTCATGTAATTTCATATTTTCTAGGCTAGTTTACTATTTTTAGCTATTTTCCTTAATTTAACTTTATATAATTAATAAATATTATATATATTTTTATATTTTGATAAATTTTCGAAATTTTATCTGGGATTGTTATTATTTCCAGAAATATCATGTTATATAAACAAAATTAAGGATATTTGAAAGTTTTTAAAAGTTTTTGAAACGTAAGTCGTTTCTTTTACCGTTTCCTCATTTACTCTTTGACCGTTTTTTTGTTTTTTTTTTCTCTTTTAGCCGTGGCTTCCTCCTTCATTTTTCACGTGGATCTCAGATCTATTTCTCAACTAAAAAAAAGAAAAAATACAGCCATGGCTTGAAGGAGTTGAGGTAAAAATTATCTTCTTCTTCCTTTGTTTTTCTACTTTTCTATTTTGAATTTTGTACTTGTTCTCACCTTCATAACTTGGCTCCTCCTCAACCAGACATGACTTGACCTCTACCACCCCTTTCCTCCAACCATAACCCATCCTACTATCTCTCCATTTCAGGTCGAGACCATCCATGTCAAGGACCACCACAAAATCCACCAAAAACCATCACCTATTGCACTAGCCTAGCCTAGTTTATCATCTCCTCCTTCTACCACTATTAGCCGCCACTACCTCCACCACCACCACCTCTAACCTAACCTCAACTCTCTGCCCCATCACCCACCACCCTTTGGAAATCAGTCCATGACCATAGAGCATGAGGCCGAGCCCAACAAGAGCCAAGATGTGATGATATTTGCTTTGTTTTGTAAAGTGTTGCACCTATATCTTCATCTCCTTTAAACCCATGTAGGCCGACCACTTTGCACCCAAACCAGACCTTAATCCATGGCATAGCTGATCTTAACCCATCCATAACAGATCCATGTGAAGTTGAGAACAAGTGCAAAGCATTTGACTTTGTTCTAGACATTGATTTCTAATGTTGTTCAAGTATTACATTGTTTTGTAACTTATATGTTGTATTGTTTGTTTAAATATTTGAATATGGAAATTATCTTTGGCTCTCTCAATATCAAATCTTTGTTGTGCATCGTGCTTTTGAAGATCTTAGTTTGGGTCATTTGTATCGCAATCTCTAGCTCAAACAAGTGAGTATTTCTCACCAGACATTATGTACTTATATAAGTAGTAAATTAACACCCTGTGAATCTGTAGAACTATATGATCATGTTATAACCGCTTATATTATTATCATATGATGTTCAACCTGTTATTACACCTATTATGTTATATATTACTGTTATTTCATGCTATTCTGTTTATTTTATCTATCCATCACACTGCAAGTTCCCTTTAGATTAGAATCACTATGGGTTGAAATGATACATACCCGAACGGACTTTAGAATAAGGGAAAATTGTTATGGGCTGAAATGATAGGCATGAATAATTTTCAACTTATTTTATTTACTTGGGACTGCGGGTTTGAAATGATAAAACCCGGATTTTTCTCTGTAAATTACGGGTTGAAATGATATATTATCCGTATCACTTTACCTAGCGTAGAAAATTATATATAGGCCCGTAGTTAAAATATGTTCTTCTAAAAAATTTAAAATATTTTAGAAATTTAATTATTATATTATTTTGATTTAAAATTAAATAGAAATATAATTTTTGTAAAGTATTATTGATTTTCTGGAAATCTATAAGTTAAATAAATTATGGAAAAGTTAGAAAATCTGAATGTAAGTTATTTTGGAAATTTTGATTTTATTTTTTTATGGAATTTAAATTAACTTTGGAAATATGATAAATTTATGATATTTTGAATTTGAATTAATTTAAAATGATTTTATAACATATTAATGATTTTTGAATAAAGTTAAAATGTTAATGAGTGAATATTGAGTTGAATTTGGAAATATAACTTAAATTGGAATTTATGAATTTGGTTTAAAAGTGAAATTTTAAGTTAAGTTAAATGAAATGGAATTAAGTTATATTTGAAATTTTAAACTTAAGTGTTAAGTTGAAATTTAGTGTAATGAATTTAAATTTTAATGTTGAGATTTAATAAGTGAATTATTAATAAATATTGATTTTTGGGAGGAAACTTAGCTTTATAAAATCATGAATTTAAGGAAAATTAAATGATGCTTATAAATGTGAAAATGTATGATTTTATAAGTTAAAAATGATTTAAATAAAAATATAAATGTTTGTGAAATTCTATTGAATATTTGAAGTTAATTAACAGCATTTTTAATACTGTCTTTTGTTACATTTAATTGTTTCTGAATGTAACTTTCTGTAGCATTTTCTAAATGCTGCGAAACTTGAATTTTCATTATTTTAATAAATTTAAGTGCATAAATGAACATTGAAAAGTTTAAATTTTTGTAATTTAATAATTTAATTATTAAATGTAAGAAATTCATTTTTATGATTTAATAATGCAGTAATTTGTTTTGAAATATAACTATTTGATATATTAAAATGATTGAAATGTGGTTTTGAAAGATATAATATTTTGATATCAGATGATTTAAAAAATGGAGTTTTGAAAGATATGATATTTTGGAAATGAAGCTTTGAAAGGTTATGATATTTTGATATATTAAAATGATTTGAAAGGAAGTTTTGAAAGGATATGATGATTTGATATATTGAAATGGTTAGAAACGACTTGATATTTATTTTGATACATATTTGAATTGAAAGATATGGTATGATTATATATTGAAATGGTTTGGAAATGATTTAATCTTTATTTTTATAAAGATTTGGGTTGAAATGTATTTTATTTTGAAGCATAAAATATTGTTTTAAAGTTATAACTATGGGTTATAATAACGATTGGTTGTTAAAGAGACCGGGATCAGATATTGTCTTATAGCCGGCCAATACCGAAAACCACTAACAACTTTGTACGCAGTGGAGATTCCAGAATGAAGTAGGATGGTGGCGACGTTCTCGAAGTATATTACGTGGACCCAACTCCCGTGAGTTGGCATATATGACTAAAACAGGAGCTATACCGGGCTACACAAAGGGTCGCACACTTTCATCGAGCATGCTCCATCGGAAACCATTCTATTACTTTTGTGATTCGATACGTGGCGCCATTTTGATTCGGAGGTATTGTTCGAGGTGGGCGGAAGCTGCTGGCTTGCCGTCACCACCGGTCCGGGAGTGCAAATGGTGTATCCACCCTGGCATTGCCTCGCGTGCCTTGTCATATCCTTATATCGAGCCCACTACGATTTTGGTTTTAAAGATCCGACCGCGTTAAGGTTCACCATCCCCTTAACGCTATTTTCTATATGATTATACTTTAATGATTAGACACTACTGTATATAGCGTATATTACTACATAGTAAATAGTTTAACGGATCCTTAGAGGATGGGCGGTCCCTAGCATCTTCTAAGTTACTTCTACCTTTACTACAGTTCACTTGAGTTGGTTTACATTGTATAAGTATGTATGTCCTGACTCGAGTGTTTGTATTTTTATTTACGCTCGGGTCAGCCTGAGTTATTCACAAATTTGGATTTCCACTTTCGGGAGATTGAAATCGCTGGAGATTATCTACTTGTCAAGTTTATCTTTTGCAGCCTGTTGTTCCGTTCTGCTCTTGTATTAGTAGACTTCTATGTAGTGAGACTTCCTTTGTACTTTATTTCTTCTGATGTATTTTATGTAACTCTGATACTTTTATATAGTAGCTTCATGAACTACTATTTCTTTTACTTCCGCTGCATTATTATTATTACTCTGTGTCTGTGATCTGTGATTTTTATTTATTGTATATTTTAAGATTTGCCAAATTTTTATTTACAACGCGGTATTTTGAGCAACTCAATTCCGACATGGGTGTCTACCTATACACTTATAATGGATGCGAATGGTTGAAAATATCGGGTCGTTACAGTTGGTATCAGAGCTTTGGTAGCTCTAGGCAAAATTCAGCATGTGGAGTGAATGTATTTACAGAATCACTTTCTTTCGAGTTTGAATCTCTTCCTTTTTGACTCGATTCCTTTGAATTTTGGAACATTCCCTACGGTTCCAAAATCCATTCGTGTCCCTCACTATTCATCTTCTTTTGACTCTAGAGTATTCCAAAACTCCGCTTCGAATGATCTTTCAAGTGAGTCGGCGGTCACGCCAATTACAAATTGAATTGAAGAAAAGGGGGAAAACTCCTTTACAATTAGCATCGATTCACCAGAGATTTATATCTATCCTTGGTTTAGATGCTAATATCTTTTGTTATTCCAAACTTTATCCATTGAGATCGAAAGTAGATTTACCCTAGAAAAATCCACATTGATCTTATTCTTTAAGCCACGGTTGACCCGGTAAATGTTGCCCGTGACTTATTTAAGCTTATCCACCTCCCTATTTTGTTATTTAATCATCTTGTCTTTTGTTTCCAACCTATTTCCAAACATTTTGAATTGTACTTTTATATCTATGTTTTGTTTTATATATTATGTTGTATGAGTTGTTGACGTTGATTTGGGTTTCCGATCGTATCGCCTGATCAACGCTATCGATAGGATTTCTAAAACACTTTGACAGAACAAACTGACAAAATATTATTTTAAAATTTGGTTAATGAAATAAATTTTGATATATAAGTAAATTTATGAAACTTAATAAACTGATTTAAATTGATTATTTGAAGTGATAATACTTGATTTGGGAACTGAAATGAATTTAGAACAAGAAATTTGAGAATTTAATTTCCGATGGTTTCAATCCTTTTGTTTAAAAATTTTAAAAGGGATATATTATTTAAAGTATTTTCAAATAGAAATTTGTTTCCAAAGAATTTTAAAGTTTAAAATTAGTGCTCTTCTCATTGTCGCTGGGAAATAACTTCGGTGATGACTGCAGCATCATCGACATTCATTTTCGAGTTTCAAAGTGAAGAGACCGCTCTGTAGTCTTGCTACAGTTTTTTTTAGAAATAAATTTAAATTGAATTTCTAAAATATGACTTGAGCTATAATATATATAGATATATGATTTAAATTTGATTTGATAGATTATGTACATACATTTATTTATCTCTAAATGGGTTGAAGAAATCGGAAATTTAATTCTTAAATTTTATTTTAAAGAATAATTTCAATTATAAAATGAAAATAAAATTTTTGGATAAATATTCAAGAATGAAATGATTTAATTGTATAATACAATTGCATTCAAATATAACTTACCTTAATTCAGAAGTTAACAATGTAATTGGATAATATACAATACAAAAAGATTTTTTGAGTTAAAATAAAATTTGAGTAGTTATAATAAATGTTATACCCTTAAATTTTAATTATAAAATGATTAACAGAGGTAAATAAAATAAATGGGTAATTGAATAATTTACAATATAAAATAATGTTAAAAGACTAAGAATAAAAGAAAATAGTTATAATAAGTTTAAGTATATTTAACATAAGTGATAAATATATTGAGCGGAATAAATTTAATTTTAATTAGGAATAAAGAAGAATAAAATTTATTAAGTACATTGTGAGTGTAATAAATGATTATTTTTCAAACCCATGGTTTTAAAAATTGTTAATTTAAGATGATTGGATAATAAGATAATGAAATTTGGGATAGTTAAGATTTCTTTAACTTGTGTAAAGATTTATTCTCTATTTAAGATGAAATTCCCATGCTTTAAAATTTATTTCCTTATTTTGTTTTTCAAACTATCGTTTTGTTGTCCTTATTATCCTTATCTTCCTACAGACTGGTATAGACATCTTTCTATAATGTTTCCATCTAGAAATCTTTCTATAATCCTTGATAATCTTTGGTAATCATTTTGGATCCACATTTTTCGTGCTTGTGTTCTTAATTTTGGAGAATCTTGGAAAGATCATCTCCACCTTGTTAAACTTGCCTATAACAACAGTTATCAGATATAATTTCAATCTTCTTGTCATCTTATCTTAATCCTATTTCACTCTATCTTTTTCTGTGCTTTTCTGTACCTCATCCCTTTTCGAGGACGAAAAGTTTTTAGTGGGGGAGAGTGTAACAACCCTAGATTTTTGTATATTATTTAAATTGGACTTTCTTTTATTTTTATATTATATTAAAAAAATTTATTTCAAACATTTCATTTTTAAATATAAATGATGATTATTAAGTGATTTATAGTTCAAACTAGTATAATTTGAATATTTTACTGTAAGTGAATTTCTGGTCAAGCTGTTCAAACTGTGACTTTTAAACTTCAAATTTAAATTATTTAAAATCTTAAATTTTATCTTTTATTATGAAAATAGATGTAATAACTTGCAAACTGCTTTTCGTTTCGTTGAAAACGGATTTAAATTGTGAAAGTTATACTGTTTTCAATATTGTGTGTATATTAAATTATTTAACAATATTCTTTGTTTTAATGTATATAAATGACATTTTACTTGATATATATTATCCTAATTTGTATATTTATGTTATTGTATGTATATTTTTGTATTATAGTAATTTTAAAATGAAGTAAATAATTTTTCAAAGTCAATGGTGATTTATTTGTAATTTCTGGACACTATTTTGGATTTTTAAGAAATTTCTTTAAATCTTTTTCTATTTTCATTAAAAAATAATTTCTTATGTGTTAATCGGTTATTTTAAGTATATTTTGTCTTTTAATGTTTTTTTAAAGTGATTTTATAATTTTTCCAAAGTTTACTGTGTTGATTTCTTTTTTTAAAAGGCTGTTTTCTTATTTTCTTAATTAAAATTATATTTAAATTTAATTTTTTTATTTTGTGAATGTACTTTTATTTTATATTATTATTTATTTTTAAAAATATATTACAAGCTCATATGAATTTTCTAAAATTTATTTCATGTAATTTCAAATTTTCTAGACTAGTTTACTATTTTTTGCTATTTTCCTTAATTTAACTTTATATAATTAATCTGGGATTATTATTATTTCCAGAAATACCATGTTATATAAACAAAATTAAGGAAATTTGAAAGGTTTTAAAAACTTTTGAAACGTAAGTCGTTTCTTTTACCGTTTCCTCCTTTACTCTTTGACCCTTTTTTTTGTTTTTTTTTCTCTTTTAGCCGTGACTTCCTCCTTCATTTTTCATGTGGATCTCATATCTATTTATCATTTTAAAAAAAGAAAAAATACGACCATGGCTTGAAGGAGTTGAGGTAAAAATTATCTTCTTCTTCCTTTGTTTTCCTACTTTTCTATTTTGTAATTTGTACTTGTTCTCACCTTCATAACTTGGCTCCTCCTCAACCAGATCTGACCTAACCTCTACCACCCCATTCCTCCGACCATCACCCATCCTACTACCTCTCCAGTTCAGGTCGAGACCATCCATGGCAAGGAGCACCACAAAATCCACCAAAAACCATCACTTATTGTACTAGCCTAGCCTAGTTTATCATCTCCTCCTTCTACCGCCATTAGTCGTCACTACCTCCACCACCACCACCTCTGACCTGACCTCCACCCTCTGCCACATCACCCACCACCCTTTGGAAATCAGTCCATGACGATAGAGCATGAGGCCGAGCCCAATAGGAGCCAAGATGTGATGATATTTGCTATGTTTTGTAAGTGTTGCACCTATATCTTCATCTCCTTTAAACCCATGTAGGACGACCACTTTGCACCCAAAACCAGACCTTAATCTATGGTATAGATGATCTTAACCCATCCATAACTGATCCATGTGAAGTTGAGAACAAGTGCAAAGCATTTGACTTTGTTCTAGACATTGATTTCTAGTGATGTTCAAGTATTACATTGTTTTGTAACTTATATGTTGTATTGTTTGTTTAAATATTTGAATAAGGAAATTATCTTTGGCTCTCTCAATATAAAATCTTTGTCGTGCCATCGTGCTTTTGAAGATCTTAGTTTGCGTCATTTGTCTCGCAATCTCCAGCTCAAACAAGTGAGTATTTCTCACCAAACATTATGTACTTATATAAGTAGTAAATTGACACCCTGTGAATCTGTAGAACTATATGATCATGTTATAACTGCTTATATTATTATCATATGATGTTCACACCTGTTATTATACCTATTATGTTATATGTTACTGTTATTTCATGCTATTCTGTTTATTTTATCTATCCATCACACTGCAAGTTCCCTTTAGATTAGAATCATTATGGGTTGAAATGATACATACCCGAACGGACTTTAGAATAAGGGAAAACTGTTATGGGCTGAAATAATAGACATGAATGATTTTCAACTTATTTTATTTACTTGGGACTGCGGGTTTGAAATGATAAAACCTGGATTTTTCTCTGTAAATTACGGGTTGAAATGATATATTACCCGTATCACTTTACCTAGCGTAGAAAATTATATACAGGCCCGTAGTTAAAATATGTTTTTCTAAAAATTTTAAAATATTTTAGAAATTTAATTATTATAATATTTTGATTTAAAATTAAATAGAAATATAATTTTTGTAAAGTATTATTGATTTTTTGGAAATCTATAAGTTAAATAAATTATGGAAAAGTTAGAAAATCTGAATGTAAGTTATTTTGGAAATTTTGATTTTATTTTTTTATGGAATTTAAATTAACTTTGGAAATATGATAAATTTATGATATTTTGAATTTGAATTAATTTAAAATTATTTTATAACATATTAATGATCTTTGAATAAAGTTAAAATGTTAATGAGTGAATATTGAGTTGAATTTGGAAATATAACTTAAATTGGAATTTATTAATTTGGTTTAAAAGTGAAATTTTAAGTTAAGTTAAATAAAATGAAATTAAGTTATATTTGAAATTTTAAACTTAAGTGTTAAGTCGAAATTTAATGTAATGAATTTAAATTTGAATGATGAAATTTAATAAGTGAATTATTAATAAATATTAATTTTTGGAAGGAAACTTTACTTTATAAAATCATGAATTTGAGGAAAATTAAATGATGCTTATAAATGTGAAAATGTATGATTTTATAAGTTAAAAATGATTTAAATAAAAATATAAGTGTTTGTGAAATTCTATTGAATATTTGAAGTTGATTAACAGCATTTTTAATACTGTCTTTTGTTAAATTTAATTGTTTTTGAATGTAACTTTTTGTAGCATTTTCTAAATGCTGCGAAACTTGAATTTTCATTGTTTTAATAAATTTAAGTGCATAAATGAACATTGAAAAGTTTAAATTTTTTGAATTTAATAATTTAATTATTAAATGTAATAACTTCATTTTTATGATTTAATAATGAAGTAATTTGTTTTGAAAAATAACTATTTGATATATTAAAACGATTGAAATGTGGTTTTGAAAGATATGATATTTTGATATTAGATGATTTGAAAAATGGAGTTTTGAAAGATATGATATTTTGATATTAAAATGATTTAAAAAGAAGTTCTGAAAGATATGATATTTTGGAAATGAAGCTTTAAAAGGTTATGATATTTTGATATGTTAAAATGATTTGAAAGGAAGTTTTGAAAGGATATGATGATTTAATATATTGAAATGGTTAGAAATGACTTGATATTTATTTTGATACATATTTGAATTGAAAGATATGGTATGATGATATATTGAAATGGTTTGGAAATGATTTAGTCTTTATTTTTATAAAGATTTGGGTTGAAATGATATTTTATTTTGAAGTATAAAATATTGTTTTAAAGTTATAACTACGGGTTATAATAACGATTGGTTGTTAAAGAGACCGGGATCAGATATTGTCTTATAGCCGGCCAATACCGAAAACCACTTTAACAACTGTGTACGCGTTGGAGATTCCAGAATGAAGTAGGATGGTGGCGACGTTCTTGAGGTATAGTACGTGGACCCAACTCCCGTGAGTTGGCATATATGACTAAAACAGGAGCTATACCGGGCTACACAAAGGGTCGCACCCTTTCATCGAGCATGCTCCACCGGAAACCATTCTATTACTTTTGTGATTCGATACGTGGCGCCATTTTGATTCAGGGGTATTGTTCGAGGTGGGCGGAAGCTGCTGGCTTGCCGTCACCATCGGTCCGGGAGTGCAAATGGTGTATCCACCCTGGCATTGCCTCGCGTGCCTTGTCATATCCTTATATCGAGCCCACTATGATTTTGGTTTTAAAGATCCGACCGCATTAAGGTTCACCATCCCCTTAACGCTATTTTCTATATGATTATACTTTACTGATTAGACACTACTGTATATAGCGTATATTACAACATAGTAAATAGTTTAACGGATCCTAAGATGATGGGCGGTCCCCAGCATCTTCTAAGTTACTTCTACCTTTACTACAGTTCACTTGAGTTAGTTTACATTGTATAAGTATGTATGTCCTGACTCGAGTGTTTTTATTTTTATTTATGCTCGGGTCAGCCTTAGTTATTCACAGATTTGGATTTCCACTTTCTGGAGATTGAAATTGCGGGAGATTATCTACTTGTCAAGTTTATCTTTTGCAGTCTGTTGTTCCGTTCAGCTCTTGTATTAGTAGACTTCTATGTAGTGAGACTTCCTTTGTACTTTATTTCTTCTGATGTATTTTATGTAACTCTGATATTTTTATATAGTAGCTTCATGAACTACTATTTCTTTTACTTCCGCTGCATTATTATTATTACTCTGTGTCTGTGATTTTTATTTACTGTATATTCTGAGATTTGCCAAATTTTTATTTACAACGCGGTATTTTGAGCAATTCAATTCCGGCATGGGTGTCTACCTATACACTTATAATGGATGCGAATGGTTGAAAATATCGGGTCATTACATAAACAAGTTTAAATCCAGTTGAAGTATGAATTCAAATTTATTCTTGAATTCAAATCTGAAATAAAAACAAACTTTTAAAACAATTAAATGTGGGTTTTGTTTTAGGTTTAAAAACCTTACAGTTTCAGATTTTAAAATTTAATTTAAAATCTAAAACAAAAATTTAAACTGTGTTTTAAAATTTAAAGTTCAAAGTATAGATTCAAATGAACTTTTGAATCTAAGTTTTTAAAAATGAATTTGGATTTTAAATCAAGAATTAAAATCAAGTTTTTAAAAAGCAAGTTAAACCAAAGTTTTAAATTCAAAGTTAAACTAATGAATTCAAGTTTTTCTTGAATTCAAATCTAAAATTTAAATCAGTTTTTAAATCTAAATATATAACAAGTTTAAATCAAATAGTTTTTAAAAGGCAATTTGTTTCAAATAAATATTTGAATTGATTTTGACACGGTTCTTTTTAAAGGGATTTTTGAATGGAAGTTAAATAAATTGTTCAAACTTGAATTTTCAAGTTAAAATATTAATGTATTTTGGAAGTTTAAATTTAAGTAAAGATTTAAGTAGTTGAATTTAAAGGCTTATCTTATATAAGTTCATATGTAAGTAATAAATGTTATTTACATTTATTTAAAAGATTATAAATTGAATTTAAATTTGGTAAATGTTTAAACAATAATCATTTTGAATCTTAAATTCAAAATGGAATTTGAATTTAAATTTAAATGTATGTTCTAATACACTTTAATATTAAGGGAGTCATTAATAAAGTAATAAATTATCTTAGAATAATTTAGATATTAAAATGATTTAATGAATAAGTTAATTAAAGAATTACTTATGTATTAATAATTTACTTATGTATTAATAATTTAGATTAATTTATAACTAGAGATTAATTAAGAAGTAAATTAAGAAATGTTATTAGTTAATGAAATAATTAACTAAGGATTATTAATTAATGTGAATAATTTTGATAAGTAATTAGATTAATTAGATAATCTATTGTAAATTTTTAAATGTAATTACTTGATAAAAGTAATTAAGAGATAAATTACTTATTGTAATAAATTTAGATGATATGATTAAATTAAGCTAATTAATTTAGTTTAATTAATTTAAGAAAATCATTTGATAAATTGATAAGGTAATTACTTAGTGTCATTAATGGAGCATAATTACTTAAGGAAGTAATTAATGTTAATTACTGAATGTAACTAGTGAAAGATGATTTGTAAATGAAGTATTTTGGATAATTACTTTTGTAATTAATCAAGGGATTAATTAATGGAGATAATTAATTAGGGAATAATTAATTTATTAATATAAGTAATTAAGGATAGTTAATTACTGGAATGTTATTAATCAAGGGTGGTTAATAATTATGTTTAATTAAAGATTATTTATTTAATGTAATTAATTTAAATAAAGTAATTAATTTAAATATAATTAGAAATCATTAATTAATGTGATTAATGATGTAATTTATAGTGGATTAATTAAGAAATAATTAATAATGAAGTGATTAATTAATGTAATTAATTAAGGATAAATGTAACTAATTAGTTGATTAATAAATAAAGTAATTAAATGTTAATTACTATAAATGATTTAGGATAATTAATCTATGAAATTAATAAAAAAAAACTACTTACTTCTTGTAGTTAGAAAATGATTAATCAAAGGTGTTTAATTAAGATGAATACTTAATGGATCATTAATTAATTTGATTTATAATTAATTAATGATTGTATAAGAAGGATTTATAGATGAAGTAATTAATTTAATTTACTTTAAATTAATTAGAGATAGAAGTAGTTAATTTAATTCATTTTAAATTAATTATAATTGGTATGATTATAAATCTTTGCTTATGGATGAATGATATTGATATTTCATTGATTGATTGTAATCTTAGATATGAGATGAGTAATATCTATGTGATATGGATGTATGGTTTAAGTATGATAATAGTAAGTATCTGTTTGGATGATAATATTGATTATCTGTTTATGATAATGTGATTATCTATTAGGAGATGTGAATTATCTATCTGTGTGTATATTGATAATATTGAATTGAACTGTTAAGACTAAATAGACAACTTGGCCTTAAAAGACACGTTTTGGATTTCGATGAGACCGGGATCGGGTTTCCATATTTGGACATCCGAAAACCACATCGATCCAAATTAATGATAGGTCGTGAATCTGAAGTGAAGATGAAGATTCAAAGTGCAAAGGTTATTGTCGTTAACTCTGAGGGTGATTCCAAAATGAGTGTAACGATATAATGCCTTCGGCTTCGTTCGAACCCGGAACGAACTTGTATGGATTGAATGCTTTCAGAACATTGTCAGGTGGGCGATGAGCATTCTAAGAAATGTATTCTCTAAAGGTAATCGCAGCCTCAAGCCTCATCAACCGGGAATGGCTAAAACAGGGGAGGTGCCGCAAGGTTAGGTGAGTCATGGCCAAGTAGGATGAGGTACACCCTTGTCTAGATGTCCCTTAATTTTTCGGCTGTGTGGGCGGTTGATTGCAACAACTGCCGGGGTAATCTTGTTCGGGACTGTTCGGTAAGGAATGGTTCCGGCCTTGTGTTGTAGGGGGTCGGGAGTGATCCTCGGTACGTTGATCTAGGCCACGTACTGTGACGGGCGATACCCCAGTAGCCCTGCCATTGTATGGAATCCAAAATCCAATAAGTGCCATCGGATTTGATTGTATTACCCACTTTTATGGCGAGTAGCTGGAATTTAATGAATGTAACAATTTCGGCTATTTTATATTTACTTGAAAACCTTAGACCTATTATAATATCACCGAATTTCCAATCAAATGTTTTGGTTAGCGTAAGGTAAAAACTAACCCATGTTTATTTGTGGGGAGTCATACGTGATAGCTTTTTTTTCAAAGGTTTTTAAAATTAAGCAACTTTAACCTGTTACTCACACCAGCCCATGTTTGACCCGGAGTTTATTTCTGTTTTCCTAAACTCTTGCGTACTCAAATTTTTATGAGTAGCCAAAGGATTCAGGTTAGCGTTGACAAGTTCTAGAGGAGCAATGGAGCAGAAGGCTTCTGCGTGGTAGATATATATATAGTTCCGCTGTGTTGGTATCTTTGAGTTATTTGTTTGAGTTTTATCGAGTTGTATTAACTATACAGGTGTCTATAACTGTCTAGTATGTGTTGTAAGATCTGTATAACACTGATATATCTAAAACTATGTAATAGTTATGTGATCTATTGTATTTTGTTCCATTCCGCTGTGAGAGTCTGATGTTGTTGTTCTTTCTTCTCTATCTCTTCTATTTTCTCACCCCTTTCTTTCTTCAAGATGAAAATGATTTCTGTGGTCAGAAATTCGGGCCGTCACAATCACATTTGATTCATTAACATTGGACTTTACTAACATTCATTTATTCAATTTTTTCAGTTAGTTTATATTCACTAATTCATATTGAAGTTGGTTCACCTCTAAATTAAATTCAATTCGAATTACAAAGCTTTCCATTTATCAATTTCAATTTCATTAACACTTAATGAATTATATACAATCAACTAACAATCATATAACTACTTTATCATAACCAACATAACTAAATTATTAAATTTACATTCAATTTGGTCCAACACATTTAATTAGCTTTAATGAATTAACACTTACATCCATTATTCCATATCAATTTATTTACGTTCGATTGGTTTACATTCAATTTGTTCATTAATTCAATTGCTAATTCATTTTACCATATAAAGTTGCATTTATATAGCTCAAGTTCATATTCATCACTTCACTTTATTAATTTACTTTGATACCAAAATCAACTTAATTCAACATCACTTAAGTTATATTCCATTTCAAACATCATTTGTTTAACTTGACATAAATTTCCCCTTATAAATCCAATTCAGATTCCAATTCTAAATTAAATTCTATTTAACTTTCCTTTAGTTAAATTCCAAAACATATATTTACTATACTAACCCAAATTCTTTATTCTTTACTAAAGCCAAATTTATTACTACATATTATAAGTCCACAACTCGTTTCACTTATATTCAACAATTTCAATTTATAGTTCAAATTCATTTTTATTTACAACTCATATTTATAAATATATTCATATAGTTTCACTTCTTATATATAAGATTATTTCACAATTGTAAATCACATTAATTATAATTCCATCATAGTAATTCATTTGCTTATATAATTTTTCTTTTAATTAACTTATATATATTCTTACATTTTCAACAACCAAACAATCAATTTATTTACACTTTAATAATTTCTAAAAAATTATTCCTTCATATACAAAATATAATCAATAAAATTATTTCATTTACCCAATTTAAAATGATACTATGCCGGTTTATCTCGTTAAAGAGTTTAGAAACCCCTATCGAAACAGTTGGCCAGACTGCACTGACCAGAATCCATAAACAATCAACCGATAAGTCAACACAATACAAAACAATATTTTATATTCACTAACAAATACGCGCTCATAGCTATTATTACACTCAAACTCATTTTAGAGTACTACTGACTCTATCTCTAATGAGTAATTCCCAACAGAGCCAAGGATGTCACTTAACCATATGCTTTGATACCAAATGTCAGGATCGGGATTTTTGACTCACGAAGTTCAACATCAATACGTCCACTGTTTCAGCTGCCGAGCGATCGAATGCCGGAAAACCGTACTGTTAGGGTTAAAGAAGAGGTAGAAGATAGAAGAAGAAAGAAAAGCAACAGAACAATATCAGAATCTCACAATCACAGCGGAACAACATATAATAGATAAATGAATATTTTTAAAACAAAGAATCATATCTGTCATTACATCACATCACATTACATTACCAGAGTTTACAACAACATACATCGAAAAAGAAATACTATATACTAGATGGTACGTCATGCCATCCAGCTTGCTCCTGATCTCCACAGCAACTCCTGAATTCTAGAATGACCTGATAACCTGACTCTAGACTGCCCGTGTTAAAATTGGTGGGCACCCAGAGTTTAGGAAGAGAAAAATAAACTCCAGGTCAGTCATGAGAATGGTGGAGAACTTAAAACAGTTTATCTTTTAAAAATAAACAAAGAAATATTTTTAAATTAGATTCGCAATGCTTTTCTGAAAATGAAACTACCATAAGGCCTCCCACACACACACACAATGCAATCGCAGAATCAGAGGAGATTTCTCCTTATGATAGTCAAATATGCTTGATACGCAAATTTTTCTTTGATATTATTATTATAAGTGCCAATTGTAGGAAAACATTTCGAAAGTACAATATAAATCTTAGCCAACATACGACCATTATCGTATGCCTACTATAGCTACCATGTTCAATAGCAGGTTACCGCCACATTCCATGGCAGATTGTACAACTAAAACCGTACAAAGCTCGTATTGTTTCTTTGGATTTCCAAAAAATGGTTAGGCCAAAGAACTTCCCATTGCCACATAGGTACGCATCTGGAAAGATGCCCCGCGAACCTAACCGGATCTCTACCCAACACAAGGCCGGGTTACCCCTAGCTGGGTAACAACTGACACGAATATGCCATCCCCCGGTCATAACCGACCTAAATCCCGGGATTCACCAACAACCACAAAATAATAAGTTTGCAGCAACAACATAGGTTAAGAATCAGGGCTCCATACCATAATACCACCTCTATCTAGAAGGAAATGACATGCACTAAGGGGGCGCTGTCCCCTAATAACCTTGCTGCATCTTTCATGTTCTGACCATTTCCGGGGTGTGATGTCCGATGAAGTCTCGTCCACAAAGCTACGCTTTTCATAAAAGCCACACTTTGATCAACAAATGCTCAACAGCACTTTGTATGCCACATTACCAATTTGGGAATATATCCCTAGTAACCATCAACTACATAACCTCTGAGCTCGTACATCTCAAAGAAGAGTGTTAAGCTAAGAGAATAAATTCTCCACCATCAACATAAATATATTTGATAGAAACCAGCTTTACATCTCAAATTGTAACGTCAGACACACATCCATACAAGTCCGTTCCGAGATCGAACGGAACCGAAGGCACTTCCAAAAGAAGCCCTTGCAATCCGGATATTCACTAATTACGACTGGACTTCCCATCACAAAGGGTGATAAAATCTCTATATCGGAGATCAGCCGATGCAGAGACATTCGACGGTAATCCTTCCATTTTCAAAAATATCCGGTCTTCAACACCGGTCTTCAAATGCTATCCATTACGACATATCATTATTCGGAATGGGATTTATGACACAAAGGTCCTTTCCCGGCTAAACCGAATAATGAGCGCTTATTTTTTTAAAATAAGTGTAGCATTCAAATTCAAGCAATCACAACAAATATTCAGCACCATAACAACAACTAGGCCCTTTTTTATTAATCTTCCATAAATTAAATAACTTGCCAAATATTCACTTAAATTAATCTTTAAAAGATATAATCTCAAAACATTTCACTTCATATTGGAAAAACATTTCCAAATACTTATTTAACAATAAGTAATTCACAAATCTATTTATTTTCAATACTTAGAAAATATTCAATATATTTAAACTACAATTAGGCATATAATTTATTCTTTAAGGAAAACATTCTCTTAAACATATTCATTTGAGTCAAAACGAATGTTGTGTAAAACATCGTTACGACGACCCAAAATCACTAGTATAAGGATTCGAAATTTAGATAGATACATAAATCCCAATACTATATAAAAATATTTCCTTTCGGAAATCATTTACTATGACAACAGTGTTATAGTCCATCTTTTCCTTATTTCCTGAAAACGTCTATTTCAACAATGAATGTTGAAATCTATGGTTTCGATCCTTAACACATTTAAAACAAGTTCAAATCGTTTTAATTCCTTTTAAAAATCACTTCCTAAAACATTTCTTTAATATATTATTCACTATCCAAAATCGTGAATATAAAACGTTTACCAAATTCAACACTTCTACATATTTAATTCAAATGATTATACACCATCCAAAATCGTGAATATATTTCCTTTAATAAGCTTTCATATTTACTTATCAAATTCAATCAATTTTGAATTTATAAATCAATGTTCATAAATTCACATTTATATATTATAAAACTTCAAATTATAAAACCCCTTGATTAACAACTTCTATTTATATCTCATTCAAATGCCAAAATCCAATTTATAAGTTAATTAATTATAAATCTTTTACTTTACGAAATCTATTCATTTTATAACTTCATAATTTATAAATCTATAAATTTCATTAACTTATGAAATCCATTTATACTTCATTTTAACACTTATAAAAACTCATTTTATAATTCCAATATTTTAATTCTATAAATGTCAATTTTATACATCTTTAACTCCATATTTCAAAAATCAATTTTCAACTATATTTCTCAAAAATCATAATTTTTATAGCATTAAAATTATAACGTTTATTTATTTAAAATGAATATATTCCAAAATTCAATAAAACGTATACTTTCAAAAATCACTTTAAAATCCTTTTAAATTTGGAAATCATCACTTTAACACTTTTAATTTTCCAAAATAGGCCCAATGCTGCAATAGCACTAAATATAACAATCACAATATCCAAAACATCATATATCATATGATAACAGAATATATCACAATATCTGTAAATAAACTAATACGGGTGAGGAATCCAGTTGGATCCCTTCAACCTGTTACCCTACATCCACAGATGTTAGCACAATACCAATCCCGTGTCAACACGGAATATCACGGTATATGGGATTTATAAAATATTATCCGCTATTATGCGGCGCAATAGGGTCTCATCCGCTATATAATGCGGGAAAATCAACTCCAAGTACATATATAATACCAATTCCACTTCAAGATGGAATATCGCGGTATATGTGTTTAATAAATAACATCCGCTTAATATATAGCGTATAAGGTCTATTTCAAAACAATAGATAATAATTTATCATCCAAGCATACAATCAAGCAATTTTAAATCTAATAATTTAAAATTTAAATCGAAACAATTTCGATTGAGTGAGAAGTTCTCACCTTGTTTCTAATACAGCTGCAGTGTTTTATTCCGAATAAAATTAAACACGCATTTAATTTTACCCAAAATTTTCACTTGCTCCAATCAACTCCAATCCAGCTCCATCGCGTAGGGTTCGTCGATACGAAGCCAATGCAATTCATTTCATCCAAAACGGACCTCGTATGAAAGAGATATTGCATTTTAAAGATTGTACAATTTAAAATAAAATAAATTAACAATTTTCTTATTATTTTTAAACCTAATTCGAATCTGGGCCGCACGTTTTAGTTGACGAAATCTCGGCTGCACCCTTGAGCTTCTTCTTCTTCGTTCCATCGTACACGAGATACCCATAGCTGCCACTTTTCTAGGAAATTATGCTCCACCCCCGCTCAACTTCAAGTCCTTACACGAGCTACCCACGGCCGCGAGCATGTCGAACTCGGTCAGCCCTTGACCCCAAAACGCGTGCACGAACCAACCACGAATGCAAGCCCCTAGCCTCCATGTCGAGCCTCCATTTTCAATCTCCACCGTTGATCTTCTAGAGCTCGATTAGCTCTACATGTTTGTAGTTGAAGAGTTTTGCTAATTATCGGTGGATTGTGAGATATTACAAGAGAAATGAGATGAGTTTTCGGCCATTAAAATGTTTCTGGTGGCTAGGGCTTGTAGATTAGGGTTTTGGTGAAAATTAGAGAAAATGAGATCCTTTTATAGAAAATTCTCAAACACTATTCATCCGAAAATTTTCCGAACTCCAAACGAAGCGTGCCGCCTGGCGTTTATAATGTTCTACCCCCATTTCGAACGCAATGGAATATATATCGGGAGCCAATTCGATCAAATTTGAAAGATAAGTTTTTTGAATCGACTATTTAAATTTAAAAATTCACTCAAACCGATTTCTACGCGTTTTAGCTTGCCCTGGACAAACCGTAAATCCGATTGACACGAAATTTGAAACCATACAATAATATAACATTACGGATCCACTGAAACTAGTTTCATCGAAATTCGTGACTGTTTGAAAAATGGCTATTTTTACTCGTCAATTAAATATTAAAATATTCAATTTTGACAAATTGACTTTTAATTCAATTTTTAAAAGTTCTATAACATCATTCTAACTCCAATATGATTTAATAGAACTTTACTTATCAATTTTAATCACACTAAATCCAATTTCCAATTATTTATGAAATTTCAAATATTAAATTATCGATTTAATTATCCAATTAAATACAGGTATTCAAAATAAATTTATTTGACTTACAAATTTTACTTGTTAGTATTTAAAATCAATTAAATATGCGAATTTCAAATGATAGGAATTCTGGGTCGTTACTTCCAACATGACAAGTAACTAGTGGCCTGATATTATGCTTGGATTGCGACAAACATATATCTAATGGCTACACATCCAAGGACTCGGATGCCATTATAACATGTCAACAACCATGGGAATCAATATCAGTGGCCATTCACCAAAGGGCTTAGACACCACTTATTCTACCCATAAAAGGCAATAGCATTTTCGCATTTGATCTGATAGCTCGTAATTATGTCTTGCAGACCATGAAGTATCCAATATCACTGCCGGGTTGTGAGGCTAGAGAGGCTATGCTCTTCTTTTCATAAAGCCTTGCTTTTTCACAAAGCCACCCTTTATTCTTCCACAATGCCCATTCCACTTAAAATGCTACATTGTAATTCTTCAATTACTATGGACATCCATAAACATAAAACCTCCGAGCTCGTATGTCTCAGAGAAGGTTGTTAAGCTAAGGGAAGTTGCCTCCTCCGCCACCAAGCAAATGTATGTTTGTAAAAGAACGTTTATGATCTCAGAAATGCAATGATAGACATTCATCCATATAAGCTCGTTCTATGACTGAACGAAATCGAAGGCACTCCTACAACCACATCCTATTAGGAATCACCCCTAGGATTAGTAGTGTAACGACCAAGGTTTTTAGCGATTTGAAGTTAGAATATTTAGTGATTTTAAATATTTGAAAGTTAATGTTATTAAATAACTTGAATTTCAAAGATAGTGATTATTGGATAATTCAATTTTTAAATTTAATAAATTAAATTGCTTGAATAATTGAATCTTAGGCTTTAAGCTTAATAAAATATTTTAAAAGCTTATTAAAATTTTATTTAACAAGAATGAAGACGACAGAACTTTTAAATTGGTTTTAAAAGCGATTTACTAGATTTTAAAAATAACTCGTTCAAATTAACATATAAAAGTATCCTTCTAGGGCACAGTCTCGGATTCCGAGAAACTGGTGTCGTTGGATCCGTAATAGTATATTATTATCGATTTTCAAATTTTGTAGTGTTTGAAGTTACCGTTTGTCCATATGGGATAGAAACACAATGAAATTTATATTGAAAATTTAATATAATAATTAGGTTCAAAAAGCTATCTTCTCCATACGATCGAATTAGGTCCTGAAACTTTTTCTATCGCATTCGAAATAGTGATATAACATTAGGAACGCCTGGCAGCACGCCTCGATCGAGGTTTGCAATAAAATATAAATATTTTGGAATTTTATATAACATATATATTTATTGTTTTGACTTTTTCCCACCCTAATCCATCATCTCAACCGTCCTATCTCCTGAGCAACCAACCTACCTATCTACATGGTTCATGCTTCATAAAGACGGTCGGTAGCAAGTTTTCGAAGATGGACAAATATTATTGCAACTTCAAAAAAATTATTTCTTGAAATCTACTCATCGAAAAATTACCAAATAATTTTTAAAATCATGATTCGTGGAAAGCTTCGATTTGGTATGCTATTTATAGGGTACGGCCATGATTGTTGTTGCTCGAACCATATACAAGGGAGGATCGAAAACTAGGGCTCGAGAAATTTATCTCTGAAGTGATCGATTGGGGATTTCAGGATCGTGTTGGGTCCATGGTGGTAGAGCGCGTATTCTAGTGAAGTTTTGTGAAGCTCGGTGGACTGGGGAGAAACGCGACCCGATGGTGGTCAACTTGGCTATGGGGATGTTGAATTTTACTTAAGGCGTGCAGAGGGATGGGCGGTGTGCCAGATTGATTAGGATGCGATAGTAGATGTATCGGTGGCTTTATATGGTTGAATGGCGAAGGAACGGGGTGGTTCACGTGCATGGATATGTGCACAATTTTATTGGATTGTTGAGGAGTAAGATGAGGAAGAATGCACTGTAGGAGTCTTGGTTGTTAGGCCTTGGGCCGGTTACATTTAGGTGAGAATTCGATAATATTTGTTCAAGTTTTTATATATTAAAAACATATTAACTTTGGAAATTAATATCTCGGTCGCATGAAATCCATTTAACCCGTGGATTTTTGCGTTGGATCCATATGAACAAATATTACAAGATGGATTTGTTTTTGTTAGGATTGGAGTGGAATTTGAAGCTAAAACAAATACCGTTCGAATTTAGTTGGAACCAGAATGCGGAAGGAATAGCAAAAACCAACATGAGTAAATATCATGCATTTGGATAACTAGGTTCAATTCATAATAATTAAAATTTATTGTTGGATGATTGGTTGAATTGATATATTGTTATCAGTTGAATGTTATATTGTATATATATTACTATATATTAGTATATATTAATAGTTGGATATATTCCCGTCGTTGGAGCGGATGCGACACTATGCGTCCCACATAATAGCGAATGACCCAATGTTACCGTGATATCCCGCCACGAAGTGGGATTGGTTTTTATGTTATATAACGTCTATAGTTGCAGAAAAAAAAGTTTGAGGGATCCCATCAGATTCCTCAAAAATGTTAAATTTAATTTCATATATAGTGATTGGTGATGTGTTTGAATAATATGTGATAGATTATGTTGTGATTTGAATTTATTGGATGCTATAGTAGCACTTGCCTTAATTTTGGTTTTATAAATATCATAAGTAATATTTTTGAATTTATAAAGTAAATTCAAAAGGCGATTTTGGAAATAAAGATATTTATATTGAATTATAGGAGTAATTAAAAGGAAATTGAGTTGGATAAAATAAACGAGTGGATTTAGATATTTATGTAGTATTTCGTAAAATGGTTACAAACAGAGAATTTGAAATTGGGGATATTCTAAACAATTGATTTTGAATAAGATTCTAAAAAAATAAAGTGGAGTCAAAATCGAGATTTGAATGGTTTTGGAATATAGTTTGGATTATTTAAGAAATAGATTTATAAATGGAATTTGATTATAAATAGATTTTAAGTGGATTTTTGTGATATAAACTAGAAATGAGATTATGCAACTTATAAGCAATGTTTATAAAGTGAAGTGATTATCATTTTGTAAATTGGAAATATAGTTTCATAGGGAGAATTTATAATGAGATAAGGTAATCGGTTTAAATAGAAATGGTAGATTCTGTTTTTGGAATGTGAAAAAGGTTATGAAATGGGAAATGTGGTCGATGTATTATGAATCGAGAGAGATTTATAAATATGAAAATGGTTATATTGAAATTTAAAAATATATTTTTATCAAGAAGTTAAGTTTGTTTTTGAAAAGGAATTTTTATTTATTAAACTATGTAGTTTATAAACTAGTAATTGGATTAAAATATTTCAGGGGTTAGTTATTTAAATATTTAAATTTGTTGAAATGAATTCTAAGTTTTATAAACAATTTTTGTAAATAGATTAGCAATTTTATAAATAAATTAGAATTAGTTATTGATAATTATTTTAAAAGTGCTTAGATATTTTAAATAATTATTTAATCATATTTTCAAAATTTATTATATATACATAGTTCTAAGGTAAGTGATTGCAATTTATTAATAAACTAGTGCGTGCCCCGTGCTACGCACACGGGCATTGCTGGGATGGAAATGTTATTGTAGGTTATACTAAATAGATCTCGCAGACTGGCGGAATAGTCATGTTTGAAGTTAAAAAATATGGAAATCCTTGTTCTCATTTTTCACCAGTTAATGATGTTTTTGTACTTCATACTAAATGAACTCATTCTGCTCAGAGTGATGGTATAATTTTTCATCTCAGAATAGTATGTCATGCCCTTTCTTGTTATGTGGGGTTTGATTTTACAGTTTTCCTTTACTTGTCTCAAATGTGATACGCAATATGTTTTTTTTATACAGAATTTACAGTAGCAGTAATCAAGTGAATGCTTTGTTCTTGCTTTTTAAGTAAATCTTTAAGTAGTCACTGTAGGAATTTTTATATATCATACATAGAGAGGAAAAGGTACAATCACCAAATCCGAAATTTTTTATAATTTTAACCTTACGTTAGTGTACAGTAAACAACAGTTGGAGCTGTTGTAGTGCATGAAATAAATAAAATAAATCTTATACACTGTAAATCACAAATAAACAATGACAGAATAATGCAGTGACTGAACTTGGTATTTATTTTTGCATCCATGCCACTGCAGCTTTAGCCATAAATGGATACAGAAAGGCATCCTACACTCTTCAACCAGTAACATCGTTATAAAGTCTTAGAGAATCCAACAAAACATGTGGTTTATCCAAATGAGCATTAGCGACAAAATCAATTTGTTCTGATCCCTCAAACAATTCTTTCGTTGCAATTCTTGTTTTTAGTTTCTCCTGGCATGGATATAACTTTACTGACTAAGGATAACAGTATGAAGTACTAATTATCTCATCAATTGTTATAGAAATTTCATTGATTCGAACTGCTGCTTGGTTTTATTATCGCTTCAGATTGTTTATGCTATTGCAGGACATATTACTCCTCAGATGTTGCTTCAAATATATTCGGACTATCATTGTTGCAGCCAACATTACTCCTTCTATAAGTAATTCATTTCGTTGTTACTGTACTCACTAATCTATGCGGATACAGTAAACTTTGATGCTTAATTGACTGCCAATCTTTTCGATCTGAACATGCTTTCACATAGCTCCATTTAGTTAATTTGTTAGTTGATGCACATGCTCACAATTCCTGACCAGATAAAGCGTACTGTTATCCAGTAACCTAAATAGAATTCCCCATCATTCTGTGTTGACCGTGTTATAATGTTGTAGCATCGTCTGTGACTTCTATATCTGTCTCGTACACAGTTTCACAAAGCGCATCAGCCTAGAGATAATGTCACTGTTGCTTCACATTGCACTCACGCTCATTATACATGGCTACGTTGTTGCTTTATTACTAGGTAGAACCTAATACTCAACTTGTTTGATGTGTTGCTAATGGAAGCTGAACATCCTAAAGTTATAGAGATGATTGTGAATGGTTTAGGCGGAGTTGTATCTGGTGCAGATAAAAAAAAAATTGTTTTCTTCATTTTCATACCTGGCTACGCACGTCCATCCTCAGGCCTCTGTAAGAACATTTTATATAATGTTTCACCTTGCACTCATGCTCACCTTATTCAGATCAAGCATGTTTTCACCTTTTCACAAAGTTGGCAGTATGAACGCTCTTATCAGCTTGTTTCAAAGTATCAAAGTTACAGTCTATTACGCTGATATATAATGCGAGTGAAATATGTTTTGATGTGTAATAAAAATTTGAAATGTAACGGTAATCTATGAAGGATGTGTCATGATGATACTCGTTGTAGCAAAAAGTGATCTAACCTTTTGTGTACACAGGAAGAATTTTTTTTTCTTTAGCAAAACAAAAATATGCATTAAAAAAACTACAAATAAAACAAGCTTGTTTTGGTCAGTTACAAGCACAATATAAGAATATAAAATAGTTTCGCATATGAAAATTAAAAACTCCCAAGCAATCAGAGTCTTCGGCTAAATAGCAACACAAAACAGCCACCCTTAAAATATGATGCATTCCAAATTACAACACCTCAAAGATCTTGAACATGCAAACCTGGGGGAAGAGATTGTTTAAGCTTCTTCGCCTTTTCTACATCAGGCACGCACAATGTGTACAGATACTTGGAGCAGCGAACCTTGAATTTGGTTACGTCCTTGCTCATCTTGATTTTAACTGATCTAGCATCCTTCCTTCTTGCAGTCAGAAGGAAGTCCTTGATCTCGTGAATTTGTTTCAGCATGGCAGATCGATGAGGAAGATGAATTGATCTTTGTGCGAGGCGGCTGCGTACACAAGAAGAGTTCATTCCAAAGTTACCGCAAAGATTGAAATATACAGATAAAAATGGTGGTAAATCAGATGTGGGAAAAGGTTAATAAAACCTGCTTGACAACATGACAGTTTACATCTGAAGTATGATATCAAAGTTAGGCAGAAAAAAAAACTTGTGTATTGTTTAACCTTGTGCAAGATAAGTGTACATCTTACATTATCTTATGAGGATTTGTCTATACTGCTAAGTAAACAATGGATGCACAAATAGTGGTCAGCATAAAATTAAAGCTATTATGTAATTGACCTTTTGTTAATGAAAGTCAACAGTAGCCAAATAAAATTAACTTCACCAAATATCCAAAATAGTTAACACCACAAAAGAATTTGTACTTGTAAAAATTGAATCCCAAACCGACTGAAGTATGAAATAGAGATTGAAAAATTATTTATAGCTAGTTGCATTATTACAAATAACTACTGTTTTTCTTCTTAGAGGTGTTTTGCAGCGCATTTATTTAGCAGATATATTACAGTTTCTACATTTTTAACTAATAGGATGAAAGTTTATAATCCGTAAGTGGTATATTAATTTATATTGATGTTTATTGACACATCATTCAATTCAATATGCACTGGAACCTATGTGTAGATGTGTACAGACTAATATGTAGTGGAATTAGCTCATACTGAAGTTTGATTCATGGAGGACATTGAGTTGACAATTGCTTGTCAGTGTAATATGGTAGTACAGAAATAAGACGCGCAAGAGGGAGTAATAAATATGTGTAAAAATTTTTACTGACCAAACCATACTGCTGTAAAGTGTGTACGAAATATGTATGTACTAATGAAATGTATATGCAGTGAAGTACGTACGAAATATATATGCAGTAAACTGCTTTCGAATGTACGAAAGATTCGTGAAATTTTTTAGTAATTAAAAGTATATGTGGCAGCGAAAAGAATAAAAGCGGAACCAAACGTGCATCTTAACTCTGTTTGTAGTATTGCAGAATGTTTAAATTAGAAGTGGTTAGTAGTAAAGTGAAGTGGGTATAAATGAGCCATAATTGGATCGGATTAATAATTGTCATTTAATACACTGAAAATACATGGATACACCCATGCAGATCTTTAAACAAACACAAATAGATGCAGTAAGCAAATACAGTTGGACAGTTGCAAACAGAGCAGAAAATTTAGGACTGGGTAACACAGAGGTAGGATGGTGCTGCGGGCGTACGATAATGCGCCTTGCGATTGCCGTCATGGCTGCCTACTTCTTCCTCTTACTTCCACTCAGTCGTCCATGTTTTTTCTGCTTACCATCAGGCTGCTTGTGACAGTTAGGCTCATTCTTCTGTCTGACGGTGTGTTCAGTTATGCTGCCATCTTGTAAACAGCCGTCAGTCTCCTACAGTAGTTTATATGGTAGTCAGTTACTGTGTTATGTGGGAATAAGGTTGGAGTGTGGGTTGGAATGCAGACCTGTTTAACTTTAATTTTTTCTATGTTTATCACACCTGGACAATAAAAGCAGAGTGTGGATAGGTAAAATGTTTGTCAGATATCGTTACAGGAATGGACGGAGTGTTGACAAAGAGGCATACCAATTTTCGTGACCGTGATGGATTCAGCAGTTAGCTGTGTACCATCACCTTCCTTCGAATCCTTTGGGTCCAAGGGGTCAGCTCGATCAGGCATAGGGTTGTAAGGCTGGTGAATTTGTGAAACTCTACTGACAGTGAGCGATTTTCCATAATTCATTATATCGTGCTGTGATGGTTTGAATTCAAACCGAGCTTCCGTACCCATCAAGCTTTTGAACAGTTTATCAATCACTTCGTCACCGTTGGTCTGAAGAGGTAGAAGTAGTAGTGTTAGGTCGGGTGAGTTAGCGGAGGAAGGAGAGGGAAAACAGTTGCTTGCGAAGGTTAGACGCATGGAAGTTAGTATTGTAAAATGAGAAAATAGAGTAGGTGTAAGATGTGTACCATTTTGGATATATCCATCATCTCGTCGACGCTCCTTTTGAGGAGGTAAGCAGCATCTTTGTCAAAAGCGGTTACAGTCGCAGTACTGGTATGGTCAAAATTTTCCATAGATATCTTACACCTGTGAGGATATAACGCAAGGGAATGGAATTTAAAAGGAACAGTAAACTTACTTCTGCACACCTGTTAACTAGATGAGTAACATTGTTATTGCATTTAGAGCAGCTAAAACCGGTTGCTTCCTTCGTCACCGTCTTCCTACAAATGGGACAGAAAAGATAACTCCATGTTGATGAAGTGTTAATCCTCATTAGTGTCGCGTTTACGACATACTTCTTTGACTGCAAAGGAGGGAGAAACTGAAAAATGATAATCACAAAGTAAAGGTAGCATAGTGGTAAAAATAAAAGATAATGACATACGTGGCAGTTATTAGAGCGTATGTCGTCTAACATATTAGATATGGTACTTCTAATTTCCAGGTCGTAAGTAGTTGAAGATATAGGCCGTTGGTGCTCAATTGTTGTAACGGTACTGCCTTCATTGTTCTTGACACTGAAATGTAATGCAGTAGAAATAAGGTTGCGGATGAAGTGTACACATCAGCAAAAGTTGTTAATAAGTAGGAGGAGGCATACCATGAAAGTAATTGTGCCACCTCTTGGTAGTCGGTGCTCAAGTATATTTGTGTAGCATTGGTGGATGAAAAAGTAAGCTCTCCTAGAATTATTAGTTTGGAGATAAGGATCAAATTGGACAATGAAATATAAAGTAGGAACAATAGTTTACCTTTGAATAGTTTGACTAACGGTGAAGTGAATGTCACCGATGGTGGTTGTTTTCCTAATTCAATAGCAGTCTCATCTAGGAGGTCAGTTTTGTCAGCCCACAAAGTAATAGATGTATTTTTTAAACTGTGTAAAAGTTGAAATGGAGAGTGTTAGTGAGCATAAATGTGGATGTACATGTGAAGCAGTGCTAAATGTTAAACCTTCCACTGTAAACAGTGATCTCTCTTTTAGATGTTTGACATCTGGTCCTTGTTGTCAGTTGGACAATATCTGAAATACCTCGCAGTACCCCACCAACATCTGATACGAAGAAGGGAAAAAAGGAATGTCAACCAAATGTAAGGATAAGTGTTAGTTGGAGTGGTAGAATGATAGTATACAGCATGTAGTAGTTGGAAAAGTGAGAGCACCTGTAAGTTGAGCCACCTTATCTATGCGTTGAGCAAGAGTTTCAGTATCGACAAAACCAAATTTGTATCGTGGAATATTGTGCAGTGTTGGTGGAAGCTGTTTCACTTTGGTGTCATTACGAAAGATGATCATCAACTCTTCGTCTACAGGACGGTACGTATTCTGGGCAGGGTAGACGTTGAATGTTTCAATCTCGTATAAACATTGTTCTTCAAACGTTTGTGAGTATTTGCCTACCAAACTCTTTGGCACGACAGCATGTTTTTGGTTGCCCTGTCATATAGTCAAGTGTGATTTAGTTGCAGCATGAAAGTAAGTGGTAATAAAATGTCTACATATTAATTGGGTTTACGACTCACCTTTATGTCAAGAAGATGAAGATTGGTTGAGTAAATCTGTTTTGCGGCTTTGGAGATTGAATTCCACATCCTAGACAGTCGTACATGAATGCGATCCCAGTTAGGACCAACTTGCAACTCAGATAGTAGTTGATATTGGTTCGACATTGTGATAGCTGTTGAAAGAAATGTAAGAATGGTTAATAACAGTGGCAAGCAGAATAGTAGTAGAGCATGTAGAAATATGATATTTGCAGTGGGGTATGTGGCATAGAATGATTAGCGGGTTAAGGGAATTTATTTTGTTCAGAGAGAGGGAAGTACCAGGGGAGTATGTGGTAAAGTGGGAGATTAAAATTTGTGGATGCCTAGCGTGGATAAGAATTGAAGATGCTGAGTTATACGTAGTTGGAAACTGTAGAATGTAACTGATGCACAGTTTTAAAAACCCATATTTTCAACACGTGTACATAACTTGGTTTGCCTCTGTTCGTGGTTGATGTAGTTATGTAACGAAATGGGTTGACCGGTTGACCGGGAAAATAATTGTATCCAAAAGATAGTTGCAATTGTGAAAAAATTACGTGGAGTTGAACACCTTAGTAGTTGCTCATAACAATTGTCTGTATGTGAAAAATTTGGGGTTCATGTTTGGATTACAGCTGTACTGGCCATACAATATGAAGTCAGTTATATTTTTAAATTTGTACGTAATGATGATAGAGGAACATGTGAAACAGCAGGAGGTTTGTACGTTGACATAGGGATAAGGGGTAACACAGTTGATTGTAAGTGAGGATAAAAATAAGGTAGTATGTGTATGATGACGTAAAATATATGTAAATAATAACTGACCATACAGAAATATGCGTGTACTGTTATATGAAAGTACAACTGATCAAACAACACAACTAGAACGTATATAGGACAGAAAACAGGTAAAAAGTAAAATATTATTTCACTCATTGGTATTTTAGTGGAAAGGTTAATATTAGGGATGCGGTTGTGTCTATTAGTTATGTGATTTTGATGGACTTTAAGTATCGAATGATATTCAGAAACATACTGAAGGAGAAAAATACAGACATGTACCTTCACTAAGAGGCTCTCAACGTGAGAACTCAAAGAACATGAAAAACAATAGCGGCATTTGGAATTAATGATAAAAAAGGTTTGAGGAAAAGTTAAGCAAATTCGATTGAATATGAAACGATTCAGTTGATTACAATATATACAGTAACATTCCTCATACAATTCATCCTTCATTCTATATCATGACAAAACTTTGTACTTTATTGAGAAGAAGATTTGGGTCAGCTACCAAAAAAAATATTGGGGCTTAAAATGCTTATTCTTCAAATTTACTGATATTAATGCAGACATACAAAGCAGTGAAGACGATGATGAAATAGTTGATGTGTGTCCACCGTCTGAACGCCCTCTTGTTTCTGTTAATGTCCGAACTTCCACGGTTAGCTGGAGTACATGTACTTCAGCTTGACACAGCCTAAAAACAACAGCAATATGTCAGTACATATGGCCATATGTTATGACCTGCTATTGTGGTAAGGTAAGTAGACTGACCTCCTATGTCACGTGCGGCTGTGGGTCAGGACAACCGGTTCAGCCATGTTTCCGTTTCAGCTAATCACTAAGCAGTTCTTGGTAAATAGGTGGGCTGCAAGAGATAAATTCATTATAATTTGTCAGTACCAGATGAAATACACACAATCAAGATTAGGAAGATGTTAGGTTTAAGGAAAAATTATAGCAGATTCTCCACTCATTTTTTTATAGTACCATAATACAATATAAGCGATCCTATTAGGTTAGTCAAATTGTACATATGCACAACTTAGAATTTATATATGCTCGTGCACTTATATATCTTTAGTGGCCTCGATGATTGAAATCACATACTTATTTTATGAAAAAAAATTACACCTGAAATTAAATTTTGACTTAAATTCCAACTTATTCATCCATACACAAAAACTATTTGTAAGTACAGAATAGTTCGTTCTTAAATGGAATCTTAAAAAGGATTACTCAAGAGCACATATTCCTTTTCCATACCTAAAGTAAGGCCATGGTAACTGATAAGACACCTTGGTCTCGAAGAATGAGTAGGGGTAGGAAAGAAAGTCCTCAACACTTATCCCATAAAGTAGAGTTAATAAGTGCATGAGCTAAAATTATTATCAAAACAAACACCGGATATAGAAACAATTGCAGTACAAAGATCAATTTTACAGTGCATGAATCTCTTTTTGCTCTTCAACATGCAACAACCATATTAATGAAAACTAAACTGAAAATGTCATTTTTATGATCGCATTGAGGCCAATCAAGATATCAAATATCATATAAATGTAACAGGCAAGTATGTTATCATTATTTTTCTTAAAGAGATGTCAAGGATTATATACATCAACCTTGAAATTTTTTACAGGCTTTCTATACCCATTTCCTCTTAGAAACACACATAACGAAAATATAACTTTTAGTCGACTATCAAATTAGGCAAACCAAGAAAGCAGTTCACAATAAACATAATACTAACAAAATTATGAAAATTGGAATCAAGTTCCCATTAGATGGCATACTTGTTAATAAGTGATTTATGGATATAAAAAATAGAGGTGCACTGAACATTCCTATATTAAAAATGTTCACTAAGTTAATCATCTAAGCTATTCCAGTTATCCACTTACAAAAATATTTTTTTTGCAATATATTGCATGAAATAAATACGATTAAAAAACCTAGTTTGTGATATTATTTTCTTTTATTCACCAAAATGTGATAAAGTAATTTAAGCAATTTATATTTATTCCAAGATCAGTAGGGCTTTCAAATGTGTACACTCAACTATGGACTTAGCTTTTGGTTTATATAGCCTGAACAAAAAA
Source organism: Allium cepa (assembly GCA_030765085.1). Taxonomy (NCBI): domain Eukaryota; kingdom Viridiplantae; phylum Streptophyta; class Magnoliopsida; order Asparagales; family Amaryllidaceae; genus Allium; species Allium cepa. The sequence continues at coordinate 37,098,067 of CM060929.1, forward strand.
GAATTTGACGTAACATACAAATTTGCTAACTGTTTAATAAATAAAAATAGTTCAAAATAGCATTATTTATATCATAGATATGAGATGAATAATTACTTCTATTTCAGCTCGCTAGCCAAGACAATGCAGAAATGTACTTACAAAGAGCAGTCTAATTAGTACAATATGTGATAGTTTACGATAAATTAAAAGCTGCTACTATTAACTCTTTTGGAAATAGATACTACTTAATCTCATTCAACCTTTATTACTTAAACTTATTTCATAGCATCAAAAAGAGAGTCTAGAATAAAAATCTTCGTTGGATCTAAGGTTTATCCATGCTTGAAGTTTGATCCTACACTTTGTAGGTTCTGCGAGCAATCACAAAATAAGGAGTCGAACATGTCATTTGGACTTATAAAAGGAATATTTTATGTGCTACAATTTTTTCAAGAAATTATCCACATTTACACATGGAACATAATAACAGTGTCTTTTGGTCACATTCTAAGTAGCAAAATTGAAGATAATAGCTTACATTATTAAGTGGTGCAATGTCTTAGATGGTTTTCCGAAAATCTCAATCTTTATCCAAATCATGTTATTTTCAAAAAATCTCAATCTCAGGAATAAAAATCTTTATCGAAATTAAGTAAGAAACGTCATGAAGTCAATGTTTAAGATAAGCTTTATTCAACTATATCTTTCACTGTTGCTTTCAAACAATTGCAAAAAAGTAGTGAAAAGCCTAAGCAATCAAGAAATTTAATAGACATTTTTCACCTTATATAAAGATAACTATTCAATAAATGTCCTAGGTTTGATAACCCATAATATGTACGGTCCAACAAATAAAAAATGAAATTCACAAAAATAGTACAGATGTTAACGATTATGCGTAAAAGTGTTTTTTGATGTTTAGCTTAAAAATGTACTAATATCAAAATGGTAGATCGGTGTGGTAACAACATACTGAGTGAAATATATGAATAAGCAATGTTGATTTATATGTGGTTGTCATGAACAACTAAATAAATACTTTTACGGGCTGCAACAGGAAAAAAATTCGTTCCGTGTCCACGCATTACATCTTTGTTACAACGGTACTTGTTTATACTGAACATTTTTCCTTCAACTGTATTATCTTCTATTTTTAACCTTTTCTTCCTCATGTCCACCTGAAACAAAAAAAAACCTATTTGTATATTACCATCTCAAACAAATCTATATTATTATCAACTAAACAATGCAAGTGATAAAAGATTGAGAAAATGATGTAGGTTTGACAAAAGTAGCCTCTAATTAGTAGCATCCTTCTTGTCGACTCCATGTCAGTATTGCCTCTCTCCGCACCTACTGTTTTAATTTTTTGCCTTTTCCGATTATTGAGGTTGCACCAAATATTGGAAGAGAAAATGGTGAAAAAATATTGGGAGACTGTGGCAAAAGTTTGAGTCAAACAAATACCAAAAAAATATTTTGAAACCACAAAGTCAATACATCAGTAATTATAAAAATAAAATGAAGAAGACAAAACAATTACATTACAGTAAAGTTTGGACTGAAGTCCAAAAGGTGAAACAGATATGAGTATCCATTTCTCCAAATATATAAGTAAAACCAATCATATTTGAACCAAAAAAACCGTAAAAAAACGTAGTAAAAGATACCAAAATAGGTCAATAAGGTGATTCTTTGAAGAGAGGATACTGTTTCATATAGATTTACTGTAATAGTGATAAGCAAAATCTGGTGTACAAATATGGTGTATGCAGTAAAAGGTAAATAACGAATGACAGTAAAATAAAATATCATGTTTCAAACCACCATTTGTAGAAATAATTCCTAAAAACGACAATTCAAAAGTAGAAGATCAGAAAATTACATGAACCAAGTAGTCATGACAAATTGGATCAAAACCTGATCTTGTAGTAAATGTGTGTTTGAGAAAAATGATATATAGTCATGCTTTAGCGGCAACTGACTTTGCCAAAAACAAATTTTGTTGAACTTCGAGGGTTTCAGGAGGTGAAAACTGAACAAACAGTAAGAGAAACTAATATCTAACATCAGAAGCAGTGTAGCAGATGATAATCCGGATGAGGTCGATTCCGTTGTCACCAATTAATCTGTCCATAATCTCGACCAATAATTATAATTATATCAGTAATACTCAAAATTGGGCATATTGGAATAGTATGTGTGAGTAGAGAAATATGTGTTCTTGCAATACTGCCCGCACATAACAGCAGTTACGGACGACTTGTTCAGGTCAGAAGTGTAGAATGGGAGGTCAGTGTTGTTAGCTTGAAACAGAACATGCAGTAAACAGTACAGCGGACACAGATCAATAACATAGAAATTTAAATTAACTCATAATTAGGTAGAAATAAATGTGTGAATATAGGATGTAGTTGACCCACTACATTTTCTAAAGCGGTGGACAGGAAAAAAAGTTTTAATGTATCACAGAGTGTGCAGACATATCAGCATTCATCCGGTTACTAATAATCATTAAATATGAGCATCAAACATAGACGGTTCGAAAATGTAGGTGTGGAAGAGAAATCGGGCAAAATAGGAAATGAGCTATGTTAATAATGAATATATCACACCAGTAAGTTACAAATATGTAAGTTCATGGGGAAAAAATATACAATAAAAATTCAGATAGTAGTATTGAGGATAGACAGTACGTGAAGTAGGGACAAATGAATTTGCAGTGTGAAGATGAAGAGATGGTAGTGGGTAAAATTAGTTACAACAGAAACCGATCATGTAACCGCATTTTTTCCCTCCATAAACTCATCCTGAAAGCAGAAGCAAGAATGTTAACAGAATTGATTGAGAAAGGCAGCAGTAAAATGCATGTAGTAAACGATGTAAAATGTGGTTACTGGATAAACCGTTGAAAACTTCTTTATATACAATATTTTTGGTTAACCCACGACGTCCACCCTCCAATTGACCAATTAAAAACTTAATACCCTGGTATGAAGATGTTCTTGATACAGCAACATACAACTGACCATGGCTGAAAACAGGGAGGGGCAAATATATGCCTATATTCTATAATGTTTTCCCTTGGCTTTTATTTATTGTCATTGATAAGCAAACCTTCACGGGGAATTGTCGCCTACGTAACACAAACGGCCATCTTGTATCCACAGACGTGAGAATGATGTGAGGAATAAGTACCTTCGTACCGATATTAGTACCGGTAATTATTTTAGCTTCAATAACCCTTTTAGCAAGTTGCGTTACGATTAACCGTGTTCCGTTGCAAAGGCCTAACCTCTGGTTTAAATTTCGTAACAACATAATTGGAACTCCTATCTTCAACTGCAGAATGTGGTTAGGTACTCCAGATATTTTTAGAGTGTTAAGAAATTCGGTAGGATAAAGAGTATGTTGATCGTCCACTTGTTTAGATGAAGGACTGATGGAATCAGCACTGAAATAGGACCTTAATTCACTGTTAATTTGAGAAAGGATGTAGGAGTTAATTTCCTCAACAAATTCGTTAGTCGTAGCAAGCACGCACCGTGTGCGTAAATACTCTTTTTCTGGTAACCTACTATGCAAATCAGGATATATAATGTCAACCATATTTTTTAGACCACAATCTCCAACATCGATAAGATATTCAGAAGGTATAGTAATCCACGAAGAATCATCGTCACCGTGTAGTGAAACTGCATCCAAGTTTCCATCTCCAATGTCAAGCACCCATTGTGCAAACTTCTCAACTTTCTCCATTTCACGGGGGTTGCATGTTGAACGTTGCAGTCTCATGTTTCTTGTGAGGATGAAAACCTTACACTTCGACCATAGATACGAATTGCTGATGGAAGCAGAGACCACCATATCTCTGTACCTTTCTGCACTACTGGCAAAGTTTGTCTAAAATCACCTCCCAGTAAAACCGTCTTTCCTCCGAAAAGCCTGGAAGGACCATAATCAGTACCAACTTGCATTATATCCTGTAAACTTTTTTCAAATGCATCAAGGGCATTACGATGCATCGTAGGTGCTTCTTCCCAAATAATTAAATCAGTGGATTTGAGCAACTATCCTAAAGGAGATTGTTTTGATATGTTGCATATTGAATTATCATCGACAATGAGTGGAATTTTGAATTTTGAATGTGCGGTTCTACCGCCGGGTAAAAGTAAGGACGCTATACCAGAAGAAGCGACGGCTAAAACAATCTTCCCTTGTGCTCTGAAGTAAGTGATAATGGTTTTACATAGAAAAGTTTTACCAGTACCCCCACTTCCGTAAACAAAGTAGAAACCACCTTCATTATGGTCAACAGAGTCACTCACAGTGTTAAATATCTTTTGCTGCTCAAAATTTAAAGACGACAGAAGGGGTTGTGACTCAGCTTTCAACATTTCAATATCATAATCATATTTAGATGTTAGCAAGGTACAGTGACCTGTGAAAACTGAAATAAGGTCCGATGTAGGGATGAAGTTAAATTCTGACACAGATCTACCACTTTTATTCATTATCTTTTCTAATTCACGTACAATCTCCAACTTAAGTTGACGATCATCATAACGCTCAGTTTGTTCTTCATGCATACGAACGTGACGCCATTCAATATCGTCTGCCAACATTTTCCAATTTCTATTCCAAAGTTGTACTGGGTTAGGTACTTCGCAGAAAAGCAGTAACATAAGAAAAAGTTCACGTAGAGATGCTGCACTTGCCCAACGTGACGCCTCGGTTAACGCTATGTTCCATTCATTATCATCTTCAAGTAATCCGCGTGCAACACACGCACTTTTAAAAGTGTCGTAAACAAAGGAATTAACGGTTCTTATCTCTTCATGGCTGGTTGGTCCTTTGACAATGTTTAGAAGCAGCCGTAAGTAAAATCGTTCGCCACATGTTGGATGAGCAAAATAAACTCTACCTATTGTGTCCCCTTTTTCCTTGCTGTCCACTTGCCCATTTTTTTGTTCCACACCCATTTTGTAGGAAAATCTACATATATTAACTTTCGTGCCTCCGCACTAATTTTATTAGTTTCCATCCATTCAGTGAAAATAGTGTTGTTAACAGCAGGTTGACATACTACCTCAGCCAAATTATCGTCATCATGAAAAACAACGTTTTGCTCTTCTGGTAAATGAAAGTGTAATCGTTCGACTGAAGGTTTTCGATAGTGAATATCAAATTTGAAAATTCTCCAACTTGCTTCTGACGCTGATATATAACGACAATCTATATAAGTCTTTATTTCATCCACCTCTCGAATAAAATTCTGGTTTGTAACGTTGTTTTCCTCAATTACAACAGCAGCCTTATCGTGACTTTGTGTATCTATTTGAACAAATATTTAACAGACTTCGCACGATTGCATATCTCAACATTAATGTGTGCTTGATACTTCACAACTAAACTCACATTATGCGGTATTACCCAACAGTTATTTAGATTAACCCCAGATAATGTGGTGACAAAGTTATCATTGTTGCGTCTTCTGTAATTTGGAAACCCATGCTTGTCGTATGTTGTTTCGTAATTGATCCGCTTTGGGTAATGTTTTGAACATTTACCGTTTATCATACATGGGCAGTTAGGATTAAGAACGCCGCACGGTCCATGTACCATAAACTGACTAACTGATTGGAATGCAACAGGATCTGCCTCACGGTCTGGTAATTCTGCACTGACCACCTTATCCACCTCAGCTGTCGTTTTAGGTCTGTCCTCCGCCCGTACAAACAGTAAGATATGTGCATGAGGCAAGCCATGCTTGTGAAATTCAATAGCGTACAAAGCTGGAAACATATTAACCAAAATTAATCAATATTGGCAGTGTATGTAACTATTTTGAACGAAAGTTTAGTGCATGATGTGACGTACCTGCATTTACTTTTCCAAAATGTTCTTTTTCCTTTATGTCCTGCATTAATTGCTGCAATTTGATCAAGCAGTTGATATAAATATTCAGGGAATTTTTTGTACCGTGGTAACTTAATTTTACCGTCCTTGCAGCAAATAGAAAACTTTGGATTCAAGGGTCTTCTAGACTTCCTGTTTCTTTCTTCGTACCAAACTATTGCATTACAACTTGAGCAAACAGAGGTAGGACCACCAAAATTCCTTGGTTGCACTGCAGCACCTATGTCAACAGTTTATGACTCATTGTTCCTAACACGAATGTGTACTGTAAACGTACGAAGAGTAAACAAAGTGGTGGATGAACCGTTTTAAGTTTAATTAACAACAAAGTTAAATTTACTGTGCAAACCGTACAATTTGTGCATTGGATATTAGCTAACATAAATATGTTTACAACGAAATATGCAAATGAGTTATTCCAGGTTATATTATATTTTGTAAGAGACAGGGAGATGAAGAGTACACCATTACCTGTGCCTATTTTTGCAAATACACAGATGCGTGAATTTGGCAAGGCAGTTTGTCCATATATTTTTTTCCCTGATTTTGTTATAGCGGAAAGCAGCAGCTGTAGTCTGTTAGTACGTGAACGAAATAACAATATGTACACCAACAGAACCTACCATAACGGCCACTTCGTCCGGAAGTTATCTTTCTCCTACATGGCACACCTCCATGACAGTCGCTTGTACCTTCCATCAGTGACCCCTCATTCTGCAAAACTGCAGTCCTTTTCCTTTTTCTCACGTTGAGTGCACCTCTTCTTTCAGCTCTAGCGTTCCTAGCCACATCAGTGGTTTTCATCATTTCTGATTAAGCAAAAGACCTGCAATGTGTTACAATCGTCAAGAACGCAGTATGTAGTTTGTACAGCCTGCATAAGTGCCAATAAATAGTATTACGTACAGAGTACAAATAAATATGGTACTACTCCCCATCAAATTTCTTAACTTACAACAGCAGTGACGAACAGAATTTGAAATACTTATGTGCATACAGACTGTGTGGTCCATCAGTCAATCATACAGTTAAAAATAATTGAGCCTAGTGGACAGGCGTTTGTAGAGAAATATGATCAGGAGGACATGTAATGCAAAAAACAATGTTTAGTAGGAGGAATATTGTGCAGTACTGCCATACAAAAGTCTAAAAGTAGATGATTTTAGAATGCATTGAGTATTTTGAACATGGTACGTCAGACGGAAAACCACTCATTCATATGGTGTGAACAAAACAACCCGTTCATATGGCATTGTAAGCTGCAGGTGAAATATGTAATTCTGATGGCAAATTATTCAACCTAAATAGTTGAATTTTTTTTTAAAAAAAAATTGGTTGAATGATAAAGCCTGGTCACACAAAACAAATAACAAATAAACAGATTTACATATTCACATGATACATCACAATCCTCATCCAGTAACCAAAAGTGGGATTTGTCATAAATTTGTAATTTTATATCACTTTGAGGGAATATAGGGTAGTTTTATTGATATTGTTTCAAAATTTATTTCCAGAGAAGGTCATTCTCCCTTATGTTGTATATTCACAATGCTATCTCAGTATGGGAATTTACATGTTAGTGTACTGACAGTACGAAGGTAGTCGCCTTACGAAAAAGGCGTGAACTTTACGGTTCATGGACCTGGCTAACCACCTCCTCCAATTAAAATTACACTACAATATTCGTTACGCAGATTTTTTGAGTTTGTAACAATAGAATACAGCAATGAAAGTAAAATAGAATCGTAGTATTCGTATGATAAGCATGGAAATAACAAAAAATAAACATAACAACAACGTAGGATGACGATTGTGCACAAAAATATTGCAATTATATTCAGACCAACATACAAATTCATAAACAACTCAACGATTTATAGTTGTACGATGCGCATGTCAACTATTTCGCTGGAAGGTTTGAAATATGAGAAAACTATGTTGAATACATAGACTTTAATGTAGGAAATTTGAGCAGGCCATTATGGCTCCGCATCGTCGCTATCTGTCAAAATTTTGCATAGCTGACAAACAAAGACTTAACTTCTGGGTACGAATAATTTGTATGAAGTCTATACCCAAAGTGATCAACAATAGCAAACAAAATACAGTGCATCCAAAAAAGCAAAACAATACATCATTTACACTGTATACTTATTCCACTTTACAAAATATCACTAGATAACTTCCGCTTCAACATATGCAAAACGTTGTTGAAGAAATCGGTATAATTTAGGAGAAAAAATTAAATAGCACATTGACAGCATACAGGGCAGAAGCAGAGTAAACGCGTGTACTACACAGTTAATGTAATATCAATATGAATTGAGTAACATCACACAATCAATCTGAACTCTTATTATGCATGTGTGATATTTATAGCATAGTGTAAAGAGTGGAAAACTGAAGTTGCACTTGTCTGTCCGTGTCCATATATGTGTGAGGGGGTGTGCGTCACTGTATAAATAACAGCGTGCCGCTGATAACAGCTCATAATACGAAGAGGCATAGAATAATGGGACAAAAAATTGCTCAGAAACTTTAAGATTTTCATGCATTATTACTGTTGTATAATTTTTAATTACAATCTCATGCTTTGTGTAATTACAGATGAGTTTTGAATTTTATTTGGGAGGAGCACAATTATGAAAAGGGGTCATTGAACACAGTATATTTTTTAGTCAATGGTTCATCGAACCATGGGCTTGTAAGGGTAGAATTAAATGTATTACACAATTATTATGGGATATTCCATTTGTACTGCATAAGATTATCATAGGTATATGCAATTAATACAATTGAGTTGTTGAATTCATATTGATGTCTAAAATTGTTGTACGTAAATTGGTTTGAAAAAATAGATATTTGGTAAGCTATTAATTTGAGAACACAAAAGGAGGAGTTGGTTGCTTTTCAAGTATTTTCGAATACAAATTCTAGGACTCATTCAGTGGACTGCGTATATTTACCTCTTACTAAACTTAACACATTTAACTGTTAGCTACATGATTTGCATTGTTGCACGAAAATGTCCTTTTTTACTGCTTGAATAAATAAGCCTGGTAACACATGTATAACACGCATGTCAAACTTATGTGAATATAATATTAGTTGAAAGAGATGCGTAACAGGATATAAATGGCCAACTATAAAATGATATCTTCAGGATCGATATTACATCACATGACAAATCAAAATCCTCATCCATTAACCAAACTGGGATTTCTCCTACATCTGTAATTTACTACAGCTTTGAGCTAATAGCAAGTAGATTTATTATATTGTTTCAAAATTTATTTCCATAGAAGGTCATACTCCCATACGTCTTATATCCGAACTTCCAGCCCAGTATGGGAATGTACATGCTAGTCTACTTACAATATGAAGGTATTGGACTGTACGAAAAAAGGATAACCTTTACGGATCATGGACCTAGCCAACCACGTTCTCGATTAAAAATTACGGTATACTATTCCTGAAGCATTGATTGTGTACAATTCGAATACATAAATTGTAGTAAAATAGAATCGTAGTATTCGTATATTAAGCATGGAAATAACCAAAAAAACATAACAACAGCATAGAATGATAACTGTCCACAAAAATATTGCAATTATACTCAGACCAACCTACAGATTCATAAACAATTCAAGTGAAATATATTTGTACGATGGGCATGTCAAATCATTAGCTGGTAGGTTTGATATATGAGAAAACTATATTGATTACATAGACTATAATGTAGGAAATTTGAGTAGGCCATTACGGCTCCACATCGTCATTATCTGTCAAAGTCTTCCATAGCTGACAAAGAATGACATAACTTCTGGGTATGAATATGTTGTGTGAAGTCTATACCCAAACTGATCAATCATGGCGAACAGAATTCATTGCATGTAAAAAAACAAACAATACATCATTTGTACTGTGTACACTCATGCCAATCTACAGAATATCAATACGTAACTTCCGCTTTGGAATTTGAAAGCATTATTGAAGAATTTATTCTGCTGTAGGAGAACAAAATTTTGAGGAGATTTGTTTAAATTAAATGTCAAATTATTCTTTCACGTTATAATCAAATGAATGGGCCTTTGGGTCTGTTTTCTCAATACTACACATATATGTTGTTCCCTACCTTTTTGAGAATAATAAGTGAACATTACGTACTGTAGGATAAAAATGGGGGAAAATATATTGAACATTACGTACTGTAGGATAAAAATGAGTATCACTACAATCGGCAGGAACAGATGAGCAGATAAATAACTTTCCGTGAGTATTAAGTCTTCGTTACTCAGCATTGAGAATCATCCCATTTGAAGACCTGAAAAAGACAGGGGAGAGGAAGTTACCGGGCTGTATGTGCTCCATTGTAAAAGACACCATAGTATATATCATATTTTGCATAACTGTAATAACACATATAATACAAAGAAATCCGGACATACAAAGGGGAAAGATGAACAGGAGTGCAAGGCATCATGTCCCTACTACTGTCTACAGTAGTTTCCCGACATCTGTTAACAGTACTGTCTGTACCGTAAATGTTCGGGTTGTCAGAAATGACCTAAGAACATGTTGACCTCTGCGCATGTTAAAAACATATCATCGAGTTCTGACAATGCACAAATTACAGAGTGTAGGTCAGCAAGTGATAACTCCAATTCCCCACCCCAGCTTTTGGACATTTTTTTCCCTATTATTCACTAATCTCATGTTAATAAATTATTTCATACGTGCTTCATAAAGTTGCAACGTACATATTTTTCAGACAGTAAACTGTTGTGTTAGAATAAAAATGTAAACCAACGTTATGTTACTCAATTACAATTATGAAAAAGGGGGTAAACATAAGGATGACTGGGTAATTGACCTTAACAATGCTGCGTTACTACTGACCATTTCATGTACGCACCTCCCATCAGGTGGAAGTGAAAACCACATTATAATTTTAAAAAATGTTCTCTCACGTGTTCGTATAACGTACAGAGTTACGGAATTGGAACGGAGGACGTACGGAAGCAGAGGTGTTTGCAGATCATAATCCACTTAAACAATAAAGTCAACTCGAAGTATGTGGAGTAAAGTAAGGTGCATTTAAAGTGGTGTTAAGATAACAGAATGATGTGGAAAATTCCTTTCCCAAATAATTTTATTTTTGAACATTCTAACGGAGTATTTGTATTCGGCTGATACAGTTGGTCGGAGGCGAAAAATAATATGTTTTAGTTTGTATGATTAAAACGTAAGCACCGTACTGTATGACTGTCCATGAAATAATTAGTTGTAATATGATGAGAAGTAAACACGTAGCAGTAGCAATCACAGCAGTTAATGAGATGAACTTATATCATACCGAATATGGAGAAACGAATCAGCAAGCCTCTACTGGTAGCAAGGCGATGCAATGTTGAAGAAACCACGTTATTACTGTCTGCAAAGGGAGAGGAGGGACTGTTACAGCAGAACAATGATTTGGAATTTACACAGTACAATTAAGGAAGAAGATACGCTGTCTCTCCCAACGATACGTATACCTGAACATCTGTTTGTCCAGTTACAGACTGCACTTTGGACCAGGAGTGCGTCTCCCACAGGCAACTAATATAACACACAGGAAGCATTAGAAATTGAAATAATAAAACAACAGTTTGTTACAACGAACTCTTTGTAAGTATCTATATATTTAAATGAGTTATGTAACTGTTAACTGTTGGTATGCGACAAATAATAAGCGATAAAAACATAGAAGTACGTATATACTTAGCAGTATGCTCAAATTAGTTCCGGGTATTGCAACTGCAGTACACAGTTTCGTGTAAAAAAAGTTGGGAAATTTGGAACAAAATGTAATTTGTCATGTTAATATCATACTTCAGATGTAAACTGTCATACTATCATGTCGTACACGGTAGTGTCGCGGTAATGTATGGATAGTGGGTAAGGAATTTCATGAGCACCGTGATGTAAGGGAGAAGTGTAAGAAATGCAGGCAATTCGGAGCAGCAAACAGTGGGCGATTCGTACATTTCACATGGGTTAATTCGTTAATGAATATACAACAACAACAATATTGGAAGAAGTAAAGTAAATAAATTACTGACCTATCTCCGAATGAAGGTTGAGGGTGAGAGCCAAGGCGACGTAGGAGGAAATCGGAACGGGACTGACGCGGAGGCCAGGTAAGCAGGGGATGGGGAGGCAGGCGAGATGCGGAGGAGAATGGATTGGGGGGCCTTGTAAACAGGGGTGGTTGAACGGCCAAAGTGAAGAGAACGGTGAATGTCGATTTTTATGGTGGCGAAGGGGGGGGGCAACGGGAGAGGACGGATTGTGAGACGGAGCGGCTGAACGGGCAAATCGAGTATGATGATGAGTGTCCGTTTGTCGAATCGTGGAGGGGAGGGGGTGCGGTAAGGGTTAGGTGAGAGGAAATGGGTAGTATCAGAGGAAAATTAGAAGGGGAAGGAGTTGAGGGAGGAAGATAATAAAAGTTGGAAATAAAAGGGAGTCAGTTGAAAGGGACAGTTGTCGACATATGAGTGCGCTGGTTTCTCCTTTCCTTTATTAGTAATAGATTCTCTCGACATTTGTAAATGGGGTTTTATTAAATGGATGCGATTTTATAAGAGAAAATCCTATAAAAAGGAATTTGGGAACTTAAGAAAATTTGAGAAAAAGAAATTTCCAAATTGCTTAAATACGGGAACTTCGAAAATGAATCTGAATTCGTTAAAGGAAATATAAATTTTTAATTGGATTATAAATCAGTTTAATCAATATATTTTAGAAATTGTAAGGGAATTAATAAAAATTCCAAAGATTTATGAGATAAGTAAGGAATATTTCCTAAGCATTGGAATTAAAGGTTAGAGACATTTTAGCGATGGAATGATTTATATAGAAATATTTTTCTAACTAATGAATTGTAAGTTGGATTTTGTAACGACCCGGCTTTTTCAACCGTTAATTTGTGATATTTAAAATGAATTTAAATAATTAATTTGTAATATAATTTGTTTTCAATATGAAAAGTTGGTTTGATTTAATAAAAAGAATTCAGAATTTAAATATAATAATTAATTGAATAAATTAAATAGTAATTGACAATTGGTTAAATTATTTAAATCTGGAATTATAAGTTTGTTGAAAATATTTTAACGGCTTATAAAATTTATATTAATAATACTGAGAATAATAGATGGATTAAAATTGAATTTAACTGCCGTTTGTTCAATTTTAAATTTACATGGTTTAAATTGACATTTGAAAATAGCCTTCCGAGGCACAGTCTCGGAATTCAACGAAACCAGTCCCGTTGGATCCGTAATATTGAATTATTGCCGGATTTCAAATTTCGTAATTTTTGGGATGACCGTGTGATTGTACGATAAGCATACACGCTATAATTTACTTGAAATTCGAAAGGATTTTAAATATAAAGTTTTAAAATGAAATAATTAACATAGCTTCCTCAACACACTAACCCTATCGTTCGTCTTCATGTATACGTTTTCCTTTTCTTTAAAATCACGTTGCTTCTTATTGCTCTCTTCGATCAGAAACCAAAAATTTTAATGGCCGCTACCTCTCTATCATTTTGTTTCCCCAATCGAACGAAATTCCTTTGTTTATTTCTTTCCCTCAAAGCTCGAACCGAAACCTTCATTTTTCCCTCGTTTCCCTTTTCTTCCTAAAGCCGTTTCACAGCATGTCTAAGAATAAAAAAAAATTACACGAACGAAATCGCGTTCGATCAGGTGGCGCGAAAGGGAGGGAATCGATCGTGGGTTGCTGGGGCTAGGATTTGGGGAGTCGCGATGCGAGGAGTGAGCTCGAAAAGGGGTTTGCTCGAATGGCGATGAAGGCGGCGCTGGGAGTTCGGGGCGATTAAGAGCGCTCGCTGCTGAGGATCGGCGATCTAGGGTTTTGTTATTGGGGGCCTTGGCTCGTTCACGGAGGCGACGTGGCCGCGATGGGCCTGAGATGCAGTGGCGCGTCGGCGGCTGAAGGTAGTTGGGTGAAGTCTGTTCGTTCAAGTCTGGGTGCCGCAAGCTCGAGCTCAGTCCTTGGGCTTTGTGTTGACGGCTAATGTCGACACCGGAGGGAGGCAGTGATAACTGTAAGGTATCCTCCATTTTATTTCATCTGTAATTTAAATTTGATAAACATAAGTTGTGAACCGATAATAAATATATGTATACACACATTTTTAACTTATTATATATTATTTTAATCAAATAAACATACTTATTCACATTTTAAATCTGTTAGTTCATGTTTAAATAATATATATATATATGAGTAATTAACTTGTTAATAAATTTATTTAGCTATTTTAACTTCTAAGAGATTTCTTAAAGGGAATTTTGTTTAAATTGAATTATTTGTTTAAAATAAAACTATTAGCTTGAAATTGAAATTTATTGCCTAAATTAAACTTCTTAAACGAAAATAAATTGTTCGATTAGTTCAAAATATTAATAAATCCATGAAATTGTTATTCAAGGTCAAAAATATGGAAACGAATCTGGATTGGGAAGGATTGCAACAATTAAATCAAAGGTGAGTTAATCTCACTCAGTTAAGTTTAAAATTTGAATTGTTGAATTTAAATTTAATTGTTGAATTTCTTGAATGATGGTTGAAGTAGTGAATAATTAAGTAAATTTTTTTTACGCCGCGTAATAAGTGAATGTTAGAAATATTAAACCCATATACTGTAATATTTCACACTGAAGTGAAATTGTTATTTTATTGTGCTAACATCTGTGGATGCAGGGAAAACAGGTTGGAGGGATCCAAAAGGATTCCTCAAAACTATTAATTTTATTTCGTATATATGTTGTTCTGTGACAGGATGTTATATTGAGTTGGGTGGTTTTATAGATAATTGAATTATCAACTGTTGAATAACAGAGAAGTTGAAAATTTGAAATTTCTATTACCGTTGATAAATTAATTTGAAGAAGTTAATTAAAACTCAAATAGAAAATATTTACTTGAAATTTGAATCTACTTTAAGTGAGAATTAAGAAAAGAAATAAAAGTATATTTTCTACTTAAGTTAATCCTTAATGTGATAAAGTTGAGTTTTGGAAAATTTAAATTATAAATTTATACTTGAAGGAATATTGTAATCGATAAGTGAATTAAAGAAAATGGAATTATATTAAGAAATGGAAATGGAGGTCTATTAAGGAAATAAAAAGAAATATTAATAAGAAAAGAAAAGAAAATTTATTAGGAAATAAAGAAGATGCTATTAAGAATTACGAATAAGAAATTCTGTTAAGAGCCAAAAGGAAATTTTATTTAATAATGAATGGAATTTATTAAATGGGACAATATGGAACTTTATAGAAAGAAATAAATTATGAAGATGAGATCTTTAAATCAAACTATCTTATGATAAATGAAATCCAAGAAGATTTTATAAATTCATGAATGGAATTTATAAATGAGATATGAAATTGGTTGAATGGAAATAGCAGGATATTTCCAAAGGTGAATATGGACAAGAGGCATTTGTAAATGGATATTGGATTTTCTAAAATTATAATTTATTTTAAAAAGAATATCTTTAAATTATTATACTATATAAATTTTTTATAAACCATTATTTGAATATTTTCGAATTAGTTACTTTGAAGACTTGGCAAATATTTATTAATAAACTCTATTTTTCTAAAACCAGTTTTGAATTTTATCATTAACTGGTTATGAACTTTAATATTACTTTCGATCCATAATTTGTATAAAACCATACTTCTTATTTTATAAATCTATATGGTTTCAAAATGTTTTTTTTAAAATCCAATTAAAATCCTCTTGTGATGGTAAGCAAATTAATTTAAATGGGATAAGATTTAGGAGAAATCTTATTAAGTGGAGAAAGTGAATTTGTGAAATTATAAAGAAGTGTAAATTGAATTTTTGAGGAAGAAATGAGAAAATAGGAATATTTTCAAAGGATAAATCAATTGTGAGTGAGTATAAGAAATCAGTTAAATGATTTCATGGAAACAAAAGGACTTTGAAAATTTGTTTCAAATGGATTAAATGGAAATATTATCTGAATGATATTTGAGATAAATAATTTATGAAAATTATTTGATGGTTGCTTGTGAGTGATTAATTGATAGTTAAATAACCGACTATCAATACTTGGACAATGCGCTGATCGTTTCGAAGAGTCCGGGATCGGATTTAATTATCCAAAAACCACTTCGATCCGGTTTGAACGATTACGAATGAAGTACGTGAAGAGTGGAAGATGGTGATTTGGTTTATCCAGACCCTGGGCAACTTGTATGGATTGAATGCTTTCAGATCATCGTCAGGTGGACGATGAGCATTCTAAGTGGGACTCGTTCTTGAAAGGTAACGCTTAACCTCAAGCCTCTTCAACCGGGAATGGCTAAAACAGGGGTGGTGCAGCAAGACTTCGTGGGTAGCCCCAACTGGAGAGTGAGGTTTCCCCTGTCTAGATGTCCCTTTTTATTCGGCTTATTGGGCGGTTGATCGCGCCAACTGCGGGGTGATCTTGCTTGGGACTGTCCAGTAAGGAATGGTTCCGGTCTTGTGTTGCAGGGGAGTTAGGGTGGCTCCTTGGTACTCTGATCTAGACCAGGTACTGTGACGGGCGGTACCCTAGTAGCCCTGCCATTGTATGAGATCCAATCTCCAATAAGCGCTTGTACGGTTTTGATTATGCCCAACTATTGCTGAAAGGTGAGATGCAAGCATTTCAGCTAGATTCTATTTTACTTTCTATAGACACTATAATAATATCAGAGAACTTTAATAAAAAGTGTTTTAGCCATCGTAAGGTAAAAACCCGACATATTTATTTGTGGCGTGGTCTTACGATATGCTTTTGTTTTCAAAGGATTTTTGAAACTTTAATAACCCAATTGAGTGTGATTTTCTCACGCTGGTTTTCCAGACTGACTCGGGTGTTGTTTTATATGATGCTCGGGTCAGACCGAGTTAAACAGGATTCAAATTATATGCTGGAGCTCAGGAGATGAGTTGGATGACAGGGCGTATTCCCGTATTTGTTTATTATTTCCGCTGTGTATGGACATGTATGATTGATTGATGTATTCTGATGATGGTATGTATGTATATGTATGCAGTACAGATTCTTTGTATTTAAACCTGTATTTTATATATTATATTTTATTCCGCTGCGATGTGAGATTCTGATGTTGTTTTCTTTCCTTCTTCTTCTACCCCTTTCTTCTTTTTCATAACTATCTGCAGTTTTTGGGTTCGAAAATTCCGAGTTGTTACACTTGGTATCAGAGCTGAAAGGTTAAGCGAGAACCTTAGCTCTGGTGAGGAATTACTCATTAGAAATAGAGTCAGTAGTACTCTAGAATGAGTTTGAGCGTATTTATAGATATGAGCGCGTATTTGTTAGTGAATGTAAAATGATTTTTATATTGCGTTGATTGATTTATTGAGTGGTATATGAACCTTCGTCGACACAGTCTGGACAACTGGATCGAAGGGGTTTCTAAACACTTAAATAGAGCAATTCGACACAATATTGATTTTTAAAAGTGGGTGAATGAAATAATTTCATCCAAAATATATTTTGATATAAAAAGAATATTTTTCTGAAATTATTATAACATGGATGTTGGGATGATAATATGTTTGACAAATGAGATAATTAAATTTAAAATAGTTATCTAATCAAGGAAAGCATAAATGTTGAATTTTGGAATTAAAATCTTAAGTGAAAAGTTAAAGATGCAAATTTAACTTGGATTAAAATTTTAAACTTGAAATTTAATTAATGGTTTGGAGGAAATAAAATAGTGAATTTTAAATGAAGTTGAAACAAGAAATAAAACTTAAAGTGGATTGAAATTAATTCAAGTTATGTGAATGGAAGTAAATTGAGTTAAACTGAAAATAAAATTCAGTTGTATTTGAATAAAGTTGTGATTTGAATTAAAAATGGAATTTAGTGATGAAACCTAAGTTATAAATAGAAATTCCATTGAATGGTAAGTAAATTAAATGTGAATTGGAATTGTTTTGGAATTGGACTAAAGTAAAGATAATTTGAAGTTACAAATTAGATCCAAATCAAGTATGGATGCAACAAATTAGCCCTGGATGTTATCTTAACAAATTTAGATTGGTTAAATTAATCACATGGGATTTGATCTAGATGAGTATCAAATCATTTGCAATGAATTTAAGTAAGAAGTTGCGATAAATGAATAAACTTATGATTTAAAATTTATGGTAAGGTAATTTGGAAGGAAGTGAAAGTTCATTGAATCAAATGGATTGGTAAAGTGATGTGAATGGATAGTGAATAGCAAATTTAATTGGATTGAGCACTTTGATTGATCTAGAATTATCTTAAGCTAAGTTAATGTTTGAATTTGTTTGAAGATGGATTAAATTGAGATATAGTTAATATTATAATAAAACTCTCACTTGAGTAAAATTCATAACAATGAAATAAGGTTGAATTTAATGTAAGCTAAGTGAAAGTAGAATTTGAAGAAATAAGACTTTGATAGCGTATAAAAGAATTGAGAGGCGTTGAAATAAAAATATATACTTGGCTAAGTGAGGACATATAAACCTGAATTAAAATAAATGGAAGTGTGAAGATAAATAAGAAGTGGACTTATAAAATTAAGATGGAATAAATAAGTCAAATAGAATTGTTTGAATCTGGAAAATGAATAGAAATCCAAACCTGAATTTCAAATAGGACTGAACCAAAGAAATTTAAATGAAGAGATTTTTGAAGCTAAAAATCAAGTATTGAATTATAAATTGGGAATAAACTAATTTGGGATAAATTAGTAACTTGAATATGTGAATAAACTTTGAATTGGTTAAATAAAGATTGAATGGTAAATTAATAAAAATTGGGTTGTGAATTTAGGTGAATGGTAGAAAGAGAACTTGAGTTGTATACCTAAAATTCAACTTAAATTGATTAGCAAATAAAATGAAATTGGATTAGATATAAATGGTTAGAAGTGCAAACAAAATTCAATTGTGTATAAATAAAGTGAAAATGGTCTTGAAATTAGTTAAATAAGTTCGAGAATGAATCGGACATGGGAATTGAATTTTTAAATGAAATAATTAATTGAGTTAAGAAGTAAATGAAAGAGATTTGATTTAAATAAAATCAAATTTAATTTGGAAAAGAATTTATGGACAAATGAAATAAACTTAAGTTATGAAAGTTAAATGATTTGAAGTAAACTAACTTAAGTCAAAAGTCAATGAAACATGACTTGTGTAAATTTGAGACATGTTTGTTAAATTTTAAGCATTGAAGTTGTCAAGCTTAATAAAAATGGTTTTGAACGCAATCAATGCAAGGATATGGTTTAAAAATAAATTAGAATGGAATGGAATTTCATAAAACTAGAGTTGGAATTAATTTTAAAACAATTATAAAAACTAAAGAAATTGTTTGTTTGAATGAATATTGTCGAATTTGCATGAAATAATTGTTGTTGTCGTAAATATGATTAAATTAAGTTCTATGGAATAAAAGAAGTAATTGAACTTGATTTTTGAATGAATTGCCATGAATACAAAATAGTGAATGAATTGAATAAAAGAATGATGTGAAAATCATTCCGAATTGGATAGGGTGATTTAAATTAAGTAAGAGCAACTAAGTTAATATGGAAACCTTATTACCTGCTTATAGAACTTGATAATTGTTTATAAAGTATGGTTTTGTATTCATAAGAAGCAGAAATTTATTTTTGAAATCAATTAATTGGAAAATGGGTTTGTGTGGGCATAATTATGAATTGGAGTTGAGTAAATGTGTTGTAACTTACTTAAAGTTGAATGCACCCGGTATTTGTGTCAGTTATAAACAAATAGAACTAGTTTGGGAACTATATAATTTGTTATGAAGTTATTTATATTGCATTGCTTATGATTTTGATTGCTGTAGCTGTTTCAATGAATGCAATGTTATAAATTTCATACATATGTTCCTTATGAGTTTAAATTGAGTAAGTACAGGTACCCGAAGACTGTATAGCGGGATTTTGGGCACGTAAATGCTAAAATAAAATAAGCCGCTTGCTTAAAATGCTAAATAAGGTACGCCTACGCAATACAAACTAGGAAATATAAACTGTTTTTGGTTTTTCCGACCGTGTGGGTCGATGTATATATATCTATATCTATTGTCAAATCGCAAAAGCTCCTCCGTACAAAGGGGAATCTGCCAAAAAATTTCAGAAATTTTGGGAGTTAGAAAATTTTTGGAAGTTTTTGAAAATTTTGTTAACGACAAATGTTTTCAAATTGGAAATTGAAGTAAATTAGTGAATGAAACTAATTTTAAATAATGACATGAATTTGTTAAATGAAAAATAGAATTTAAATATTCAGGGTTATAGAAATGGAAGAATTGATTTGAATAAGAAGGGATATAAACTATAGTGGTAAGATGAAAATAAATAATAAGAAACACATAAATGCTTATACTAAGTATGGAAAGATGCATTCTCTACTGGGAATTGATATTTCAAATATAATCTAAAATAATATTTAAATGAATAGATTTGGACATTCGTAAGAATGTCAATAAAATGTATTGTATATTGTGATTGGATATATTGCTGTATAAGATATGCAGGTAATATAAAGGGTAAGAGAATTGAGTTTGGTTTCAAAAGATAAAATTGAAATGCTCGAAAAAAGGTATGTGTTTAAATTTCTATATGGGAATTGATTGGGATTTTGATTGAGCCGCTTGGCTTTTTGTTTTCGTTTGGGTTTTTGGGAGGCCGTAGAGCCATTTTGTAGTTATACCGAGCTAGCCGCGCAAAGGAGACGCTGGCGAAATTTTTCGAGAATTTAGGGTGTTAGAAACATTTTGAGAAAATTTTGATAAGTCAAAATTTAAGCTTAAATTGAAACTTGAATAGTTAAGCATATAGTATAGTTTTATACTAGGGAAAAAGTTTAGGAAGTTAATAAGAAGGATAATGTGTCTTTTATTAAAAAGGGTAGTTTGGTAGGATGTTGAATTGTTGGTTGTGAAGTAATAATAACGGGTATGGGACCATTCTTCCTAGCTAGTAATTTCGGGGACGAAATTCTTTTAAGGGGGAAGGAATGTAACGACCCGGCTTTTTCAACCGTTAATTTGTGATATTTAAAATGAATTTAAATAATTAATTTGTAATATAATTTGTTTTCAATATGAAAAGTTGGTTTGGTTTAATAAAAAGAACTCAGAATTTAAATATAACAATTAATTGAATAAATTAAATAGTAATTGACAATTGGGTAAATTATTTAAATCTGGAATTATAAGTTTGTTGAAAATATTTTAACGGCTTATAAGATTTATATTAATAATACTGAGAATAATAGATGGATTAAAATTGAATTTAACTGCCGTTTGTTCAATTTTAAATTTACATGGTTTAAATTGACATTTGAAAATAGCCTTCCGAGGCACAGTCTCGGAATTCAACGAAACCAGTTCCGTTGGATCCGTAATATTGAATTATTGCCGGATTTCAAATTTCGTAATTTTTGGGAGGACCGTGTGATTGTACGATAAGCATACGCGCTATAATTTACTTGAAATTCGAAAGGATTATAAATATAAAGTTTTAAAATGAAATAATTAACATAGCTTCCTCGAATTGGGGGCCTTGGCTCGTTCACGGAGGCGACGTGGTCGCGATGGGCCTGAGATGCAGTGGCACGTCGGCGGCTGAAGGTAGCTGGGTGAAGTCTGTTCGTTCGAGTCTGGGTGTCGCGAGCTCGAGCTTAGTCCTTGGGCTTTGTGTTGACGGCTAATGTCGGCACCGGAGGGAGGCAGTGATAACTGTAAGGTATCCTCCATTTTATTTCATTTGTAATTTAAAGTTGATAAACATAAGTTGTGAACCGATAATAAATATATGTATACACACATTTTTAACTTATTATATATTATTTTAATCAAATAAACATACTTATTCACATTTTAAATCTGTTAGTTCATTTTTAAATAATATATATATGAGTAATTAACTTGTTAATAAATTTATTTAGCTATTTTAACTTCTAAGAGATTTCTTAAAGGGAATTTTGTTTAAATTGAATTATTTGTTTAAAATAAAACTATTAGCTTGAAATTGAAATTTATTAGCCTAAATTAAACTTCTTAAACGAAAATAAATTGTTCGATTAGTTCAAAATATTAATAAATCCATGAAATTGTTGTTCAAGGTCAAAAATATGGAAACGAATCTGGATTGGGAAGGATTCCAACAATTAAATCAAAGGTGAGTTAATCTCACTCAGTTAAGTTAAAAATTTGAATTGTTGAATTTAAATTTAATTGTTGAATTGCTTGAATGATGGTTGAAGTAGTGAATAATTAAATAAAAAAAATTTACGCCGCGTAATAAGTGGATGTTAGAAATATTAAACCCATATACTGTAATATTTCACATTAAAGTGAAATTGTTATTTTATTGTGCTAACAGCTGTGGATGCAGGGAAAGCAGGTTGGAGGGATCCAACAGGATTCCTCAAAACTATTTATTTTATTTCGTATATATGCTGTTCTGTGACAGGATGTTATATTGAGTTGGGTGGTTTTATAGATAATTGAATTATCAACTGTTGAATAATAGAGAAGTTGAAAGTTTGAAATTTCTATTACCGTTGATAAATTAATTTGAAGAAGTTAAATAAAACTCAAATAGAAAATATTTATTTGAAATTTGAATCAACTTTAAGTGAGAATGAAGAAAAGAAATAAAAGTATATTTTCTACTTAAGTTAATCCTTAATGTGATAAAGTTGTGTTTTGGAAAATTTAAATTATAAATTTATACTTGAAGGAATATTGTAATCGATAAGTGAATTAAAGAAAATGGAATTATATTAAGAAATGGAATTGGAGGTCTATTAAGGAAATAAAAAGAAATATTAATAAGAAAAGAAAAGAAAATTTATTAGGAAATAAAGAAGATGCTATTAAGAATTACGAATAAGAAATTCTGTTAAGAGCCAAAAGGAAATTTTATTTAATAATGAATGGAATTTATTAAATGGGACAATATGGAACTTTATAGAAAGAAATAAATTATAAAGATGAGTTTTTTAAATCAAACTATCTTATAATAAATGAAATCTAAGGAGATTTTATAAATTCATGAATGGAATTTATAAATGAGATATGAAATTGGTTGAATTGAAATAGCAGGATATTTCCAAAGGTGAATGTGGACAAGAGGCATTTATAAATGGATATTGAATTTTATAAAATTAAATTTATTTTAAAAAGAATATCTTTAAATTATTATACTATATAAATTTTTTATAAACCATTATTTGAATATTTTCGAATTAGTTACTTTGAAGACTTGGCAAATATTTATTAATAAACTCTATTTTTCTATCATTTACTGGTTATGAACTTTAATATTACTTTCGATCCATAATTTGTATAAAACCATACTTCTTATTTTATAAATCCATATGTTTTCAAAATGTTTTTTTTTAAATCCAATTAAAATCCTCTTGTCATGGTAAGCAAATTAATTTAAATGGGATAAGATTTAGGAGAAATCTTATTAAGTGGAGAAAGTGAATTTGTGAAATTATAAGGAAAGTGTAAATTGAATTTTTGAGGAATAAATGAGAAAATAGGAATATTTTCAAAGGATAAATCAATTGTGAGTGAGTATAAGAAATCAGTTAAATGATTTCATGGAAATAAAAGGACTTTGAAAATTTGTTTCAAATGGATTAAATGGAAATACTATCTGAATGATATTTGAGATAAATAATTTATGGAAATTATTTGATGGTTGCTTATGAGTGATTAATTGATAGTTAAATAACCGACTATCAATACTTGGACAATGCGCTGATCGTTTCGAAGAGTCCGGGATCGGATTTAATTATCCTAAAACCACTTTGATCTGGTTTGAACGATTACGAATGAAGACCGTGAAGAGTGGAAGACGGAGATTCGGTTTTTCCAGACCCAGGGCAACTTGTGTGGATTGAATGCTTTCAGAACATCGTCAGGTGGACGATGAGCATTCTAAGTGGGACTCGTTCTTGAAAGGTAACGCTTAACCTCAAGCCTCATCAACCGGGAATGGCTAAAACAGGGGAGGTGCAGCAAGACTTCGTGGGTAGTCCCCACTGGAGAGTGAGATTTCCCCTGTCTAGATGTCCCTTTTTATTCGGCTTAGTGGGCGGTTGGTCGCGCCAACTGCGGGGTGATCTTGCTTGGGACTGTTCAGTAAGGAATGGTTCCGGTCTTGTGTTGTAGGGGTGTTAGGGTGGCTCCTCGGTACTCTGATCTAGACCAGGTACTGTGACGGGCGGTACCCCAGTAGCCCTGCCATTGTATGGGATCCAATCTCCAATAAGCGCCTGTACGGTTTTGATTGTGCCCAACTATTGCTGAAACATGAGATGCAAGCATTTCAGCTAGATTCTATTTTACTTTCTATAGACACTATAATAATATCAGAGAACTTTAATAAAAAGTGTTTTAGCAATCGTAAGGTAAAAACCCGACATGTTTATTTGTGGCGTGATCTTACGATATGCTTTTGTTTTCAAAGGATTTTTGAAACTTTAATAACCCAATTGAGTGTGATTTTCTCACGCTGGTTTTCCAGACTGACTCGGGTGTTGTTTTATATGATGCTCGGGTCAGACCGAGTTAAACAAGATTCAGGTTATATGCTGGAGCTCAGGAGACGAGTTGGATGACAGGGCGTATTCCCGTATTTGTTTATTATTTCCGATGTGTATGGACATGTATGATTGATTGATGTAATCTGATGATGGTATGTATGTATATGTATGCAGTACAGATTCTTTGTATTTAAACCTATATTTTATATATTATATTTTATTCCGCTGCGATGTGAGATTCTGATGTTGTTTTCTTTCCTTCTTCTTCTCCCCCTTTCTTATTTTTCATAACTATCTGGAGTTTTCGGTTTCGAAAATTCCGAGTTGTTACACTTGGTATCAGAGCTGAAAGGTTAAGCGAGAACCTTCGCTCTGGTGAGGAATTACTCATTAGAAATAGAGTCAGTAGTACTCTAGAATGAGTTTGAGCGTATTTATAGATATGAGCGCGTATTTGTTAGTGAATGTAAAATGATTTTTATATTGCGTTGATTGATTTATTGAGTGGTATATGAACCTTCGTTGACACAGTCTGGACAACTGGATCGAAGGGGTTTCTAAACACTTAAATAGAGCAATTCGACACAATATTGATTTTTAAAAGTGGGTGAATGAAATAATTTCATCCAAAATATATTTTGATATAAAAAGAATATTTTTCTGAAATTATTATAACATGGATGTTGGGATGATAATATGTTTGACAAATGAGATAATTAAATTTAAAATAGTTATCTAATCAAGGAAAGCATAAATGTTGAATTTTGGAATTAAAATCTTAAGTGAAAAGTTAAAGATGCAAATTTAACTTGGATTAAAATTTTAAACTTGAAATTTAATTAATGGTTTGGAGGAAATAAAATAGTGAATTTTAAATGAAGTTGAAACAAGAAATAAAACTTAAAGTGGATTGAAATTAATTCAAGTTATGTGAATGGAAGTAAATTGAGTTAAACTGAAAATAAAATTCAGTTGTATTTGAATTAAGTTGTGATCTGAATTAAAAATGGAATTTAGTGATGAAACCTAAGTTATAAATAGAAATTCCATTGAATGGTAAGTAAATTAAATGTGAATTGGAATTGTTTTGGAATTGGACTAAAGTAAAGATAATTTGAAGATACAAATTAGATCCAAATCAAGTATGGATGGAACAAATTAGCCCTGGATGTTATCTTAACAAATTTAGATTGGTTAAATTAATCACATGGGATTTGATCTAGATGAGTATCAAATCATTTGCAATGAATTTAAGTAAGAAGTTGCGATAAATGAATAAACTTAAGATTTAAAATTTATGGTAAGGTAATTTCGAAGGAAGTGAAAGTTCATTGAATAAAATGGATTGGTAAAGTGATGTGAATGGATAGTGAATAGCAAATTTAATTGGATTGAGCACTTTGATTGAACTGGAATTATCTTAAGCTAAGTTAATGTTTGAATTTGTTTGAAGATGGATTAAATTGAGATATCGTTAATATTATAATAAAACTCTCACTTGAGTAAAATTCATAACAATGAAATGAGGTTGAATTTAATGTAAGCTAAGTGAAAGTAGAATTTAAAGAAATAAGACTTTGATAGCTTATAAAAGAATTGAGAGGCGTTCAAATAAAAATATATACTTGGCTAAGTGAGGACGTATAAACCTGAATTAAAATAAAATGGAAGTGTGAAGATAAATAAGAAGTGGACTTCTAAAATTAAGATGGAATAAATAAGTCAAATAGAATTGTTTGAATCTGGAAAATGAATAGAAATCCAAACCTAAATTTCAAATAGGATTGAACCAAAGAAATTTAACTAAAGAGATTTTTGAAGCTAAAAATCAAGTATTGAATTATAAATTGGAAATAAATTAATTTGGGACAAATTAGTAACTTGAATATGTGAATAAACTTTGAATTGGTTAAATAAAGGTTGAATGGTAAATTAATAAAAATTGGGTTGTGAATTTAGGTGAATGGTAGAAAGAGAACTTGAGTTATATATCTAAAATTCAACTTAAATTGATTAGCAAATAAAATGAAATTGGATTAAATATAAATGGTTAGAAGTGCAAACAAAATTCAATTGTGTATAAATAAAGTGAAAATGGTCTTGAAATTAGTTAAATAAGTTCGAGAATGAATCGAACATGGGAATTGAATTTTTAAATGAAATAATTAATTGAGTTAAGAAGTAAATGAAAGAGATTTGATTTAAATAAAATCAAATTTAATTTGGAAAAGAATTTATGGACAAATGAAATAAACTTAAGTTATGAAAGTTAAATGATTTGAAGTAAACTAACTTAAGTCAAAAGTCAATGAAACATGACTTGTGTAAATTTGAGACATGTTTGTTAAATTTTAAGCATTGAAGTTGTCAAGCTTAATAAAAATGGTTTTGAACGCAATCAATGCAAGGATATGGTTTAAAAATAAATTAGAATGTGTTTGCACAAAAAATGGACAAACACCTCCAAGTCGTATTATTTAGTTGATTATATGTAATTTTCAATGATTTTAGATGAGTATGTAAATATGAGAAAAGTAGGGGCTGAAATGTAAAAGACACACAGATTTATAGTGGTTCGGCCAGAATGTGCCTACGTCCACTTTATATGTTATTATTTTCTTTCTTTCAGGTTACAAGTACAATGCGTTGTGTACAAGTGTATGAAAGTAGTTTGAAAGTTCCTTCCTTGCTTGAGCTCTCAAACTTGTCTGCCATTGTTGTACCCCTGCCCCTCTATTTATAGAGTGAGGTAGGGGGCAGGGGTCTTGGAAGTGTATAGCTGCTGGTGGGCCCGGGCTGGAGCAATCTGGACTGGCAACCTTCTGGTTCGGCGAAGCCTTGGTTCGGCCGTGTTGAGGTTGGACCGGTGGTAGCCTCGTCCGGCTATGGTGGTCCGGTGATGGGTGGATATGTGCCATTCGGTAATGGGTTTACATGGAGTTGGTTCGGTCTTGGAGGTGAGTTGGTTCGGTACCAAACAGGCTCGGTGAAGGCTTGTGGATCGGTGGAGTTCGTGAGAGGAGCATGGTTCGGCATAGGGGCATGAAGGCTGGTGGACCGGTAGTGACTGGACCGGTTGGGTCTGGTTCGGTATGGGGCCTGACCGGATGAAGTTGGTTGATGGCTGCCGAATGGGTCGTGCCGAATGGGACATAGGATATGCCGAATGGACTCATGCCCGAATGGATTTGTACACTGAGAATGCCAGATGGGCTCCTATGCTTACGTTGAGCCTTGTGTTTGCTGAACGAGGTGGAGGTTGCGAGCCCGGGTAAAACTTGTGACTTCTTGGTCTTGAGATCCTCTGGGTGAGAATTCGCCCAACATTTGCCCCCCAAAGTGGGGCACGTGCTTGCATGTGTCGCGCTTTGTTTCCTTGTTGTAGGGAGGCTTGTTTTTGTAATGCCATGGGCTAGATGTTCATATCATGTTGATGTCCTGCAAAGGAATTTACAGTTTTAGTGTGATTTCAAATAACGACCGTTCGGGATCGAAATATTCGCGATGAAGTGAATTGTGCCGTTCGGGGTGAGTTAGTGTACCCCGAGGGGGTTATCGATGCCAGGTTCACGTTAGAGTGGTTCCCTGGATCGTTTGTCAAGGTGGTTTATCGCTAGCTCAGAGCATGCCTAGGGGTTGTTCTCGACCCCGTACATGTGTAAGTAGCTTAGCCATTTCATAATTATCAAATATCCATTTGACTGATGGGCTTAAAAAGGGATGTCAAAGTGTAAATTCTCATGACGATAGGGTTAATAGCCATTCAGAGCGTGCCTATGGACCGTTCGTGGTCGCGTGCACGTGTAAATGATTAATCCATGTTAGTGAGAGATTCACGACTTATCCATTGTTATCATATTTTTTATTTTATTAGTAAGCTCTTAGAGTTCGGCACTTATCTGAGTGAAGCGCCCTGCGTGCCCCCAGTTCCTGGTCTTGGACGGTAGATAGAGGGTTCCGTTCGGTTCTTGGTTGGTCCGGCTATTCTCATCCGGCTTCTGGTGGTCCGGTATCATTGGTCCGGTTGGGCGAGACATCTGGTTCGGTGGTTGTGAGTTTGCCTATATATAGAGGCCGTACCCCCCTTGTTTTTCTTTACCGAACGAGTAGAGCCGAATCACTCCATTGCCGAATCAAGTGTTTGCCGAACCAACCTTATACCGAACCAGGTATATACTTATTACCGAATACACACGTATGTCCTTGCTTCACCGAATGGGACTACTGCCTTGGAGCCGAATGAGATGAAAACCGAATGGGGTTGAAACCGAATGAACTCGGAAACCGAATGAACTTGGAAACCGAATGAACTTGGAAGCCGAATGAACATGGAAACCGAATGAACTTGTGATCTGGAAGACTTCAGCTTGCGAATGAAATTCCACACTTGCACGCACTTGTTTGTTTACTTTTCTATTTTCCTTGTTCTAATATTAGGTTTTTCTTGTGCTGCAGAAAATGTCTCGCAAAGCGGAAACACGATCAGACAGAAAGAAGTCTAGAGGCACAGGAGAGCCTTCTTCTTCCTCGCCCCCAGTCCAATCAGGATCCGGGCAACACCGACCTATTCCGAAGTCTCTAGTGGACGGATGTGGTCCACAGGAACTTTTGAACTCTCCCCCTGACTGCTTCCCAAGCTCCTTAAAGGAGGAGCAACTTGACGTTATATCCCGTTCCTTTGGGATAGACAGGGCTCTTATGTTGTTACCGGGGGAAGGGGTCATGCCATATGATCCCCCTGAAGGGTACTTCGCTTATAGCCGGTACCATTGCATGTGCGGGGCTATTCCTCCAATCAACGCCTGGATACTAAGCTTCGTCACTTATCTGAAGGTGGCTCCATTCCAGCTTCAGCCCAACTCTTATGCCATTCTGGTATGCTTATATGCTATCTTCCAGAAGAGATATGGGCGCGCCCCCTCCCACCGGGAAATACGATATCTGTACAATCTGAGGGGGTACAGGAAGGGGTCCCCATATATTAGCTTGGAGTCAGCCGTTTCCTTCAAGCCTGTTTTGGATTTATACTCGAAGTATAGCATGTTCAAGAAGGAGTGGTTCTTTGTCAGGGATGACTCCGTCTCTATTCGCCGATTTACCTCCGGATGTAAGTAAAAACTCTACTCATAATTCCTGTCTTGGCTGTAATTCACTCTCTTATGCGCTTTTATTTCTTGCTAGCGACAGGTGGTTTTGCGGTTGTGGAAGATGATCGCTTGGTTCGGATGGCAGCAGAAATTGAAGCTATTTCCGGGAGAGACAGATCGGCTGCTTATCTGATTAGGAATGCCAGGCTCTTGTCGTATAATTTGATCCTCCCACATCAGTCCGTAGTCAAACAGAGGGACACGGCAGAAGAGAAGGCTGCCCAGCCTAAAGGTGGGGTGACAGCGAAGGGTGGCAAGAGGAAGCCCTTTGCACAACGTCCAGTCGTAGGAGGCAAGAAGCTCAAGGAGTCCGATGGCCCTTCTCCAAGTACTTGCCCGGATGTCCCGGAGGAGGAAGGTGTAGAAGAGGAGGAAGGAGGTGAAGTTGGAGAAGGGTCGGAGGGTGGAGGAGATGGCGATGGTCAGGGTGGTAGCGGTGTTGCTGCTCTAACCTCTGAGCAGGACCTCGAACTGGATGAGGCTCTCCGTCGGGCCTTCGGGGAGTCAGAGGGGGAGTCGGAAACAGAGAAGGAAACGGAGAAGGCAGAGGAAACCGGCAAAGCTGTGGTTAGCACTGACCCATCCTCTAAGGGTTCCTCAGCTAGGGTGACCCCGGCGATGCAAGGTGAACTTTTGTCTTCTGCCGATTCCATTTTCGATAGGGACTTAGAAATTTTTTACGGTTCACTTCCGTCCTGGAATGAGATCCAGGACTTATTGCAGTATCCCACTCCTCCGCCGGGTTTGTATAACAGATGTGTCTCCTCACTTTTCTTTCTTTTTAACTTAGCACATTTTTTGAATTGCGGATTATTGTATGTTCGTAACACTTGTTCTTTATTCCAGGGGCAGGCCAGGCGGGTAAAACGTCGGATGTTCGACACCGCCTTGAACAATTTAAGTCGAGGAGAGCTTCCGCGAAACCTTCTACTGATCGCACTGGGGACGTAGTCAAGTACCGCCCTCTTCTTGGGGTCATCGAAGAGGGCATTCAGAAAAGGAAGCGGAGCCGTTCCTTATTTGAGTCTTCTTCTGCTTCGCAGCTTCCTACTCTGTCTCCCCCTACTCAGCCTCCTCGTGATACTACGGAGGAGAGCACGGAGCCCTGCCCCCCTCCTCCTCCTTCCAAGAGATCTACTGTCATTCATATAAGGCGTCCCGATGTGCCTCGCCCCGTGCCTCGTGACCCTTTTGCCGGTCATCCTGATTTTGATGAGACCACGGGCGAGCACCTACTTCCCCGCAACCCCATGGTACGTGTGCTGGATGAGGCCAAGTCCCTAGATCTTGATCTGCTTACTACTCGGGTAGTTACTATGGGGGACGAGGCCAAGGCTAATATTGACCGGGTGGCCGAAGAGACTAAGAAGTTAATGGAGCATCATGCTCGATTGGTCAAGGCCGGGGAGGAGATTGGGAGTGCTAATATTCGGTTAAGGCTAAAGGTTGCCGATCAGGCCAAGCAGCTTGCCGACCAAGCCATCCAGATCTCCCAGCATGAGGAAGCCTCCCAGCGTCTGAAAGAGACCATGGAGAAGGCCAGTAGGGCGGAGTTACGGAAGATGGAGGTTACCTGCAGGGAGCGGATTAACATGGCCATTACAACGGTGGATGAGGTTCGAAATGCGGATCTCGAGCGGGTAGAGGAGTTGTCGGGGAGACTCGAGGCTGCGGAGATGGCTCAGGCTGAGTTGAAGGAGGAGATGGAGGAGATGAGGAGGTCCCTTAGGTTGAAGGAGGAGGAAATGAGGAGGTCACTCCAGGCTGACTGCTTGAGATACCAATCAGAGAGGGACGTCGCCGTCGCTAAGTTGCAAGCTTCCGAGGCTCGGGTGAGGGAGTTTGAGGAAAATGAGGGGATGATGGATGAGATGCTTCAGGATATGTACTTCCATACTTGGAAAGAGGGCGGCTTGTCTTGGATGGACGATTACCCTCGGGTCATGGCCAAGGTGTATCTCCAGGCTTTAGAGGAGGCCAGGGTGAACGCGGGTAAGGAAGGCGGAGAGGCTTTCAACTTGAGTGCGGTTACTGCTCAGTTCTCAAAGGAGGAGCAAGCGGCGGTGAAGGAGGGGATGCGGCTGCTTGCTGCGGAGGAAGCGGGCGTGCAGTTGGATGATGAGGATCAAGCGGCGGATGCTGGTGAGTTATTCTTTTCCCTTTCTTTTCTTTCCGTGTTTTCATAACTTGATCGTTCGTTTAATGAATTCCTCTTCCGATCTGGACAGGTGGGACTTCAGATCCACATGCTGGGGGCTCCGATCCTGCGGCTAAGTAGGCTGGGGGAGTTGGTGATGGAGTGTGGATGCATCTGCCATCTTTTTGTTTCTTTTTTATCACTGTTCATGTTAGTCTTTGATATGCAACTGTAATAAAATTATTTGCAAAGAATAACTTCGTGTGATCTTATAATATAAGCTGATTTTGTCATGTTTAAATGTTGTTGCTATCTTTATGTGCTGTGTGAGAAGTATAATTATGTATATGCCTGTGATTCCACTTGTGTTTGATGTTAAGTTTTTGCTTGAAATATAATTTCACGTTTTGCAATGTCAGTGTATGAATAAGTTATAGTTACGCATTTATGTACAAGAGAAGAGAGTACCGCCCTTTATGTTTTATTCGCAGGCGGTAGCTTTGAGTGTCTTGTGTAACTGTTCACGGGTATAGCAGAGCGCCCTGCTACCCAGCACGCAGGCTTAGAGCCTCATGAGTGAATGTTTCCTATTTGGTTTCCTGTACTTTAGAGTTTGTTATACAGGATAGGAGAAAAATATTTAAATGAAATGGAAATATAGTAAAAGTAAAACTTCCAGTCACGGAAGGCCGTCGATGTGCTTAAGTTCGTGGCAAACGGGTTTTGTAGTCACTTTCCCTAGCTGTGGGTCTTGGAGACATTTGTCACCCATCTTACGCCTCCGCGGGGAGTTTTCTTTTTTACCACAGCCGCACTTAAGACACATCGGAGCCGAGATCGCGCACGGTAACTACCCGAACCGTTATGGTCCGTAATCGTGGGTATTATTCGATTTACCGTGGCCGGCTAGCGTGGGTGCCGTTGGCCGTGAACTACCCCTGGCTGGCCACACCTTATGTTGGGGCTTAAAGTAGGTTCACGGTTACCGACGAGCCGAACGCCGTAATGAGCTGCCATCGGCTATAGTCGGCCTTTATGATGACTTATAATCGGCTCATTACAGTTGGCTTTGAGGGCAGGCGCGCAATGAGTTAACCCGCAGCAGAGGGATGCTGGAGCAAAAGAGTCTCATTGGCGAGTGCATAGAATCGTGGCGTACCTGTTAGGCCTAGTCTAGATGAGGCCGCGGTGCGTCTTGAGTGGAGATGCCATAGGATTTTGTTCAACAGAAAGGGATAAAACTTAACAAGTAGCCAAGACATAAAGGAACAAGTTAAAAAGAGACAAGATTTTTTAAAGTGGTTCGGCACGAAAATGCCTACGTCCACTGGTTCTCTTTGTTAATTCACTTCATATGGGCAGTACAAGTTAAGAAAAGTATCGACGGAGGTGTCGGATGTTCCATGCCCTCTGGAACACCTCTCCGTCCACTGTTGACAAAATGTAAGCTCCGTTGTGGAGATCTTTGTGAATTACATATGGTCCGTCCCAGATGGGGTCCAGTGCCCCGGGGCGCGGAAAGATTCGCCTGAGGACAAGATCTCCTTCTTGTAAGCTGCGATGCTTGACTTTGGAATTGTATAGTGCTGCCACTTTTTGTTTGTGAGCTGCTGCTTTGAGTGCTGCATCGTTTCTCCTTTCCTCAATCAGTTCCAAAGACATGAGGAGGAGTTCTTCGTTTTCTTCTGGGTTGTAGTGGATCCTACGGTGGGAAGGCACAATAGTCTCAACTGGGAGCATTGCCTCCGATCCATATGCCAAAGAGAAAGGAGTATGTCCCGTTGATGTTCTGAAAGATGTGCGGTATGCCCATAGTGCCGTAGGAAGTTCGTCCACCCAAGCGCCTTTTGACTTTTCAAGTTTCTTCTTGATTAGGGTTTTGAGAATTTTGTTGACAGCTTCAACTTGTCCGTTTGCCTGAGGGTAAGCTACTGATGAGAAGCTTTTATGAATTCCATGCTCTTGGCACCAGTCGGCAAATTCTTCGCTGTCAAATTGGAGTCCGTTGTCTGATACGATCTTGAGGGGGACTCCATACCTGCACAGAATGTTTTTGATCAAGAAGTTAATAATTTTTGCTGAAGATATTTTATTTAAAGGTTCCGCTTCCACCCATTTGGTGAAATAATCGACTGCCACTATAGCATATTTGGCTCCGCCTCGGCCCGTTGGCAGTTCGCCAATTAAGTCAATTCCCCATACAGCAAAGGGCCAAGGGCTGGTCATTTGAGTAATTTCGTTTGTGGGCAGTCGAGGGATCTTGGCGAACTTCTGACATCTGTCGCATTTCTTAACGAAGTCTAGGGTATCTTTGTTTAGTGTGGGCCAGTAATATCCATATCGGAGTATCTTTCTTGCCAAAGTCTGTCCTCCAGTGTGATCTCCGCATCCTCCCTGATGGATGTTTGTTAATATCTCCTTGGCTTCCCTTCCGGCGACGCATCTTAATAAGGGGCTAGAGAAGCCACGCCGGTAGAGGATGCCTTCTTGTATTGTGTAGTGGGGAACTTTTCTCAAGATCTTCTTGGCTTCGTCACGCCTGTCGGGTAGTATGCCATCTTGCAAATATTTCCGGATAGGAGTCATCCAGGTTCCTTCTTCGATTGCAGTTATCAGATTTACTTGTTCGAAACTTGGGGCTAGCTGCCTTGAGATTACTAGTGCTCCGGGAATGGTGCTGTCCTTCATACTAGCTTGCTTTGCAAGTTCATCTGCCTCTTGGTTTTCTTCTCGAGGAATGTGTTTGATTAGATAATGGTCCAATCGATCGAGCAGCAGTCTGGTTTTCTTTAGGTATGCTGTGAGCCGTTCTCCTCGAGTCTGGAATTCTCCTAGTACCTGGTTTACGATAAGCTGAGAATCACTATGAATACATAAGGAATTGATCCCAATTTCTAGGGCCAGTTCCAATCCCGCTATTACTGCTTCATATTCAGCATCGTTGTTAGTGGCCGTGAACTCCAATCTTAATGCATAGTACAACTTTCTTCCCCTGGGGGTGACGATCACAATACCTGCCCCCGAGCCTTGTTCGTTCGATGCTCCGTCTACAAAGAGGTTCCACTTGATGTTTTTTGCTACTTCGGATTGTTCCTTGCCTTCGTTGGTAGTGAATTCGGCAATGAAATCAGCCATGGCTTGTCCTTTGATAGCGGTGCGGGGATGGTAGGTGATATCATACTGACTTAGTTCGATGCACCATTTGAGGAGTCGCCCAGAAGTGTCAGGACGATGGAGCACTTGTCTTAGTGGTTGATCGGTTAGAACCCTGATGGAGTGAGACTGGAAGTAGTGTCGCAGTTTCCGTGACGCGATCAATAAACAATATGCTAACTTCTCAAGTTTAGGATATCTGGCTTCTGCCCCCGTAAATCTCTTGCTTACAAAGTAAACCGGACGTTGTGTGCGGTCTTCTTCTCTTACCAAGGCGGCGCTTAGAGCATGAGATGATACAGCGAGGTATAGGTATAACACTTCACCTTCATTTGGAGTTGAGAGTACTGGTGGTCTCTGAAGGTGTTCGATTAGGTTGAGGAAGGCTTTTAAGCATTCGTCGGTCCACTCGAACCTCCCTTTGTCTTTCTTGAGTGCTTCGAAGAAAGGGACACACTTGTCAGTTGCCTTGGAAATGAATCTGCTTAGGGCGGCCACCTTTCCGTTTAGGCTCTGCATTTCTTTTCGAGTGGAAGGTATCCTTATTTCTTTTAAAGCTCGGATTTGTTCAGGGTTTGCTTCGATTCCTCTGGCGTGGACGATGAATCCTAAGAATTTTCCCGATGATACTCCGAAGGAGCACTTTAGAGGATTCAGCTTCATTCCATATCGGCGAAGTACCCGAAACATATCGTCCAGATGGCTTACATGGTCGTTGGCTTTCCTGGACTTCACCAACATGTCATCCACATATACTTCCATAGTACGTCCTATCAGTTCTGCGAACATTTTGTTGACGAGGCGTTGATAGGTAGCTCCAGCATTTTTGAGTCCAAAAGGCATGACTTTGTAACAATATAATCCGCGGTCGGTGATGAAGCTAGTGTGGTCCTGATCGGGAGCGTGC
Organism: Allium cepa; assembly: GCA_030765085.1. Classification (NCBI taxonomy): domain Eukaryota; kingdom Viridiplantae; phylum Streptophyta; class Magnoliopsida; order Asparagales; family Amaryllidaceae; genus Allium; species Allium cepa. Next base: position 37,134,005 of record CM060929.1, read on the forward strand.
ATGGGGATCTGGTTATATCCGGAGTATGCATCCATAAAAGATAGGAGTTCGTGCCCAGCTGTGCTGTCCACGAGTTGGTCAATTCGGGGAAGTGGGAAGCAGTCTTTCGGGCAAGCGTCATTCAGATTGGAGAAGTCAATACATGTTCGCCACTTTCCATTGGCCTTTTTTACTAGCACTGGGTTAGCGATCCATTCTGGGTAGATGGCTTCCCGTATGAAGTCATTAGCAAGTAGATTTTTTACTTCCTCATCAAGGGCTGCTGATCGCTCTGCCCCCATGCTCCTCTTTTTCTGCTTTACTGGTACCTTGGTGGGATCGATGTTCAACATGTGGCATGCTACGTCTGGGGAGATTCCTGTCATATCGGCATGGGTCCACGCAAATACATCTAAGTTGTGGCGGAGAAAGTCAATGAGTCGATCCTTCAATTCCGTTTTCAGCTGAGATCCGATTTTTAATAGTCTACTTGAATCATGCTTATCTACAGATACGAATTCCATAGCCTCTGCAGGCTCGGCGGTAGCCTCCTCCTCTTTATCCCGGGGGTCTAGTTCATTGAAGGGATCGCTTGTGTATCGAAGAGGAGGGGCTTTCTTTAGTTGCTATGCCTCCAAGCTTTTCATGCAGAGAGTAGTCTCTGCATCTTTTCCTTTATTCTTTCTGCGGTTGTTGCGAAGCTCAGTTACATAGCAGTCTCGGGCAGCGTCTTGATCTCCTTCTACTTCTCCTATTCCGTTGTCTGTCGGGAATTTCATCTTCAGGCACCAGGGGGCTAGGACAATTTGGAAGTCAGACAAGGCTGGTCTCCCCAAGAAGGCGTTGTAAGCCGAGTGGTTCTCTATTAGCACGAACGTTTGTTTTCGCACCACGGAGCGGGGATGACTTCCTATTTCGACGAAGAGGTCAAGTTGCCCGAGGGGCATTTTTGCATCTCCAGTGAAACCGTGCAGTGGTTTGTCGCAGGGAGACACATCCTTCATTGATAACTTCATTTTGTCGAAAGCATGTTTGAACAAGATGTTTACGGAGCTTCCCGTGTCTATTAGAATCCGAAAAACTTTAGCAGGGCCGAACCAGGCAGAGATGACCATAGGATCCATATGTGGGTACTGTCTTCCTTCCAAATCGCGTCTACTGAATATGATGTCGTCGCTCTCTTTTCGTTTCGGTTGGCGTTCTTCTGTGACGGAGTTAACGTATCCTTCGGTATTTCTAAGCGACTTGCCGTACCTTTCCATCTCTGCCCAACTTCTGTCGGCAATGTGTGGTCCTCCTGAGATGGTAAGGACTACTATCTTCTCTTGACTAGAGCCACTGGTGTTGTGATTGTTGCGACTCCCTCCGCCTACTTCTGGGAGGGGTTGCTTTGAGTTCTCATTGGCAGGAGTTGGAGTCCTGTTCTGACTTTTCACATAACGTTCCAGTCTTCTTCTTCTAATGTGTTCTTCGATCAAGTCCCGAAGATGGTGGCATTCATTGGTGTCATGTCCGTGGGATTCGTGGAAGCGACAGAACTTTCCGGACTTGAGTGCGTTATCTGATTCTTTCTTGTGCGGGGGGCGCTTGTATCCGAGTTCGCCCTGAGTGGCTAGGTAGATGTTTTCGATTGTTTCATTCAAAGGAGTGTAGGAGTCAAATCTTGGCCCTGGTCGATATTGGCGCTTCTCACCCTTTCTGCCCCCAGCATTGTCTCTAGATTCATTTCTTCGAGCGTCCTTAGCTGCAGTGGGAACCTTGTCCTGAATTATCTTGCCTTGTTGCCCTGGCTGCCTCTCCGTAGCAGCGTCTTCAAGTCTCATATACTTTCCAGCTTCATGGAAGAAATCAGGCAAGGTAACTGGTTTTTCCTTAGTTAATCTTCTGGCAAACTTGGTGTCTGGATGCACACCACTACAGAGGGCCATTAGAGTGAGTTTTTCATCGGCATCTTGAACTGCTGCCGCTGCGGCGTTGAACCGTGTTAGATATTGTTGTAGCGTCTCTCCGGTTTTCTGTTTGACATTGGATAGAGAATAAGCATCCCTGGGTTGTTCCACATGGATGCGGAACTGGCTAATAAACCTTTCTTTTAACATCTCCCATGAGTTGATGGATCCTTGGGGTAGATGGCAGAACCAGGAGGTAGCTAGATCTGATAGGAATAGCGGAAAGCATTTACATAATACTCCTTCTGTTGCTCCACTCATGAGCATATGCTGGGTGTATCTCTGCAGGTGTACGATGGGGTCGGAAGTTCCTTTGTAAGGTTCCATGGTTGGCATTTTCCATTCCCGGGGGGTGATGGCAGTTTCGATATTTCGGGTAAAGGGACTGGTGACCCTAGCGCCTATTCCCCGGTCCCTTTGCTCCCGTTGGACACATTCTCTGAATAATCGTGCCATCCGCTCGTCAGAACTTGGAGCGGACAAAAATGAGCTCGGTTCTTCCCTGCGGGATCTATCTCGCCCAGATGACCTGTAGGGATGGTACAGTCTATCACCTCTAGCATTATCCAGTGGTTGTCTTTGGCTGCTTGGATGCACGCTAGGACCAGCTACAGTTGCCCCCTGCCTTGATCTTCCCCTGTGGGGTTCTGTTTCGAGCACATCCATGGGGTCAACTTCGGGCTGGGTTCTAGCTCGGCTCCGTTCAGCGGGGTTTCTATGATTAGGTGGCATGACTGGCTCAGCTACATCCGACCCTCGCCTGGTGCCTCCCCCGCTAGGTTCGGTTCCAAGGGCTTCCTCGAGTCGGAATTCGGGCTGAGTCCGGGCGCGGCCCCTATCATCGTTTTTCCTGTTGATAGCTTGTTCGAAGAGTGAAGACCTTTGTTGCCTCCGGGATCCTCCGGATTGGGATTCACCCCATGATTCAGTGTTGCGGTTGGACTCTTCAGCGTCCCTTAAGCGTGTCATGAGTTGGTCCACCAAAGTTTCTTGTTGGGATGTGAAGCGGTTAGTTACTTCAGCCACAACCCTGTCCAGATCTGCCCTAGTGATTGGTTGTTCCGTTGCGGGACCAGTTGGATTTTCCTGATTTTCATCTGGTACTGCTGTTGAAGTGGGCTGATCTGTGATTGCTGGATCTGGAAGGCTGCTAGTTGCGATGTTCTTTCCTTTGTTAACATCCCTTCTCTGTTTGGAAGGCATGATTTCTAAGCAACGAGTGATGTCGTTAGGAAAAAGGTTGAGTGGGAGAAGATGAAGCCTGAGTTCAGTTCTCAGTGAAAGCACCAAAAATGTTTGCACAAAAAATGGACAAACACCTCCAAGTCGTATTATTTAGTTGATTATATGTAATTTTCAATGATTTTAGATGAGTATGTAAATATGAGAAAAGTAGGGGCTGAAATGTAAAAGACACACAGATTTATAGTGGTTCGGCCAGAATGTGCCTACGTCCACTTTATATGTTATTATTTTCTTTCTTTCAGGTTACAAGTACAATGCGTTGTGTACAAGTGTATGAAAGTAGTTTGAAAGTTCCTTCCTTGCTTGAGCTCTCAAACTTGTCTGCCATTGTTGTACCCCTGCCCCTCTATTTATAGAGTGAGGTAGGGGGCAGGGGTCTTGGAAGTGTATAGCTGCTGGTGGGCCCGGGCTGGAGCAATCTGGACTGGCAACCTTCTGGTTCGGCGAAGCCTTGGTTCGGCCGTGTTGAGGTTGGACCGGTGGTAGCCTCGTCCGGCTATGGTGGTCCGGTGATGGGTGGATATGTGCCATTCGGTAATGGGTTTACATGGAGTTGGTTCGGTCTTGGAGGTGAGTTGGTTCGGTACCAAACAGGCTCGGTGAAGGCTTGTGGATCGGTGGAGTTCGTGAGAGGAGCATGGTTCGGCATAGGGGCATGAAGGCTGGTGGACCGGTAGTGACTGGACCGGTTGGGTCTGGTTCGGTATGGGGCCTGACCGGATGAAGTTGGTTGATGGCTGCCGAATGGGTCGTGCCGAATGGGACATAGGATATGCCGAATGGACTCATGCCCGAATGGATTTGTACACTGAGAATGCCAGATGGGCTCCTATGCTTACGTTGAGCCTTGTGTTTGCTGAACGAGGTGGAGGTTGCGAGCCCGGGTAAAACTTGTGACTTCTTGGTCTTGAGATCCTCTGGGTGAGAATTCGCCCAACAGAATGGAATGGAATTTCATAAAACTAGAGTTGGAATTAATTTTAAAACAATTATAAAAACTAAAGAAATTGTTTGTTTGAATGAATATTGTCGAATTTGCATGAAATAATTGTTGTTGTCGTAAATATGATTAAATTAAGTTCTATGGAATAAAAGAAGTAATTGAACTTTATTTTTGAATGAATTGCCATGAATACAAAATAGTGAATGAATTGAATAAAAGAATGATGTGAAAATCATTCCGAATTGGATAGGGTGATTTAAATTAAGTAAGAGCAACTAAGTTAATATGGAAACCTTATTACCTGCTTATAGAACTTGATAATTGTTTATAAAGTATGGTTTTGTATTGATAAGAAGCAGAAATTTATTTTTGAAATCAATTAATTGGAAAATGGGTTTGTGTGGGCATAATTATGAATTGGAGTTGAGTAAATGTGTTGTAACTTACTTAAAGTTGAACGCACTCGGTATTTGTGTCAGTTATAAACAAATAGAACTAGTTTGGGAACTATATAATTTGTTATGAAGTTATTTATCTTGCATTGCTTATGATTTTGATTGTTGTAGCTGTTTCAATAAATGCAATGTTATAAATTTCATACATATGTTACTTATGAGTTTAAATTGAGTAAGTACAGGTACCCGAAGACTGTATAGCGGGATTTTGGGCAGGTAAATGCTAAAATAAAATAAGCCGCTTGCTTAAAATGCTAAATAAGGTACGCCTACGCAATACAAACTAGGAAATATAAACTGTTTTTGGTTTTTCCGACCGTGTGGGTCGATGTATATATATCTATATCTATTGTCAAATTGCAAAAGCTCCTCCGTACAAAGGGGACTCTGCCAAAAAATTTCAGAAATTTTGGGAGTTAGAAAATTTTTGGAAGTTTTTGAAAATTTTGTTAACGACAAATGTTTTCAAATTGGAAATTGAAGTAAATTAGTGAATGAACCTAATTTTAAATAATGACATGAATTTGTTAAATGAAAAATAGAATTTAAATATTCAGGGTTATAGAAATGGAAGAATTGATTTGAATAAGAAGGGATATAAACTATAGTGGTAAGACGAAAATAAATAATAAGAAACACATAAATGCTTACACTAAGTATGGAAAGATGCATTCTCTACTGGGAATTGATATTTCAAATATAATCTAAAATAATATTTAAATGAATAGATTTGGACATTCGTAAGAATGTCGATAAAATGTATTGTATATTGTGATTGGATATATTGCTATATAAGATATGCAGGTAATATAAAGGGTAAGAGAATTGAGTTTGGTTTCAAAAGATAAAATTGAAATGCTCCAAAAAAGGTATGTGTTTAAATTTCTATATGTGAATTGATTGGGATTTTGATTGAGCCGCTTGGCTTTTAGTTTTCTTTTGGGTTTTTGGGAGGCCGTAGAGCCATTTTGTAGTTATACCGAGCTAGTCGCGCAAAGGAGACGCTGGCGAAATTTTTCGGGAATTTAGGGTGTTAGAAACATTTTGAGAAAATTTTGATAAGTCAAAATTTGAGTTTAAATTGAAACTTGAATAGTTAAGCATATAGTATAGTTTTATACTAGGGAAAAAGTTTAGGAAGTCAATAAGAAGGATAATGTGTCTTTTATTAAAAAGGGTAGTTTGGTAGGATGTTGAATTGTTGGCTGTGAAGTAATAATAACGGGTATGGGACCATTCTTCCTAACTAGTAATTTCGGGGACGAAATTTTTTTAAGGGGGAAGGAATGTAACGACCCGGCTTTTTCAACCATTAATTTGTGATATTTAAAATGAATTTAAATAATTAATTTGTAATATAATTTGTTTTCAATATGAAAAGTTGGTTTGGTTTAATAAAAAGAACTCAGAATTTAAATATAACAATTAATTGAATAAATTAAATAGTAATTGACAATTGGGTAAATTATTTAAATCTGGAATTATAAGTTCGTTGAAAATATTTTAACGGCTTATAAAATTTATATTAATAATACTGAGAATAATAGATGGATTAAAATTGAATTTAACTGCCATTTGTTCAATTTTAAATTTACATGGTTTAAATTGACATTTGAAAATAGCCTTCCGAGGCACAGTCTCAGAATTCAACGAAACCAGTTCCGTTGGATCCGTAATATTGAATTATTGCTGGATTTCAAATTTCGTAATTTTTGGGACGACCGTGTGATTGTACGATAAGCATACGCGCTATAATTTACTTGAAATTCGAAAGTATTTTAAATATAAAGTTTTAAAATGAAATAATTAACATAGCTTCCTCAACACACCAACCCTATCGTTCGTCTTCTTGTATACGCTTTCCTTTTCTTTAAAATCACGTTGCTTCTTGTTGCTCTCTTCAATCAGAAACCAAAATTTTTTAATGGCCGCTACCTCTCTATCATTTTGTTTCCCCAATCGAACGAAATTCCTTCGTTTATTTCTTTCCCTCAAAGCTCGAACCGAAACCTTCATTTTTCCCTCGTTTCCCTTTTCTTCCTGAAGCCGTTTCACGGCATGCCTAAGAATAAAAAAAATTACACGAACGAAATCACGTTCGATCAGGTGGCGCGAAAGGGGGGAATCGATCGTGGGTTGTTGGGGCTAGGAATTGGGGAGTCGCGATGCGAGGAGTTAGGTCGAGAAGGAGTTTGCTCGAATGGCGACGAAGGAGGCGCTGGGAGTTCGGGGCGATTAGGAGCGCTCGCTGCTGAGGATCGGCGATCTAGGGTTTTGTTATTGGGGGCCTTGGCTCGTTCACGGAGGCGACGTGGTCGCGATGGGCCTGAGATGCAGTGGCGCGTCGGCGGCTGAAGGTAGCTGGGTGAAGTCTGTTCGTTCGAGTCTGGGTGTCGCGAGCTCGAGCTTAGTCCTTGGGCTTTGTGTTGACGGCTAATGTCGGCACCGGAGGGAGGCAGTGATAACTGTAAGGTATCCTCCATTTTATTTCATTTGTAATTTAAAGTTGATAAACATAAGTTGTGAACCGATAATAAATATATGTATACACACATTTCTAACTTATTATATATTATTTTAATCAAATAAACATACTTATTCACATTTTAAATCTGTTAGTTCATTTTTAAATAATATATATATGAGTAATTAACTTGTTAATAAATTTATTTAGCTATTTTAACTTCTAAGAGATTACTTAAAGGGAATTTTGTTTAAATTGAATTATTTGTTTAAAATAAAACTATTAGCTTGAAATTGAAATTTATTAGCCTAAATTAAACTTCTTAAACGAAAATAAATTGTTCGATTAGTTCAAAATATTAATAAATCCATGAAATTATTATTCAAGGTCAAAAATATGGAAACGAATCTGGATTGGGAAGGATTGCAACAATTAAATCAAAGGTGAGTTAATCTCACTTAGTTAAGTTTAAAATTTGAATTGTTGAATTTAAATTTAATTGTTGAATTGCTTGAATGATGGTTGAAGTAGTGAATAATTAAGTAATTTTTTTACGCCGCGTAATAAGTGGATGTTAGAAATATTAAACCCATATACTGCAATATTTCACATTGAAGTGAAATTGTTATTTTATTGTGCTAACATCTGTGGATGCAGGGAAAACAGGTTGGAGGGATCCAACAGGATTCCTCAAAACTATTTATTTTATTTCGTATATATGTTGTTCTGTGACAGGATGTTATATTGAGTTGGGTGGTTTTATAGATAATTGAATTATCAACTGTTGAATAACAGAGAAGTTGAAAATTTGAAATTTCTATTACCGTTGATAAATTAATTTGAAGAAGTTAAATAAAACTCAAATAGGAAATATTTATTTGAAATTTGAATCTACTTTAAGTGAGAATGAAGAAAAGAAATAAAAGTATATTTTATACTTAAGTTAATCCTTAATGTGATAAAGTTGAGTTTTGGAAAATTTAAATTATAAATTTATACTTGAAGGAATATTGTAATCGAAAGTGAATTAAAGAAAATGGAATTATATTAAGGAATGGAAATGGAGGTCTATTAAGGAAATAAAAAGAAATATTAATAAGAAAAGAAAAGAAAATTTATCAGGAAATAAAGAAGATGCTATTAAGAATTACGAATAAGAAATTTTGTTAAGAGCCAAAAGGAAATTTTATTTAATAATGAATGGAATTTATTAAATGGGACAATATGGAACTTTATAGAAAGAAATAAATTATAAAGATGAGATTTTTAAATCAAACTATCTTATAATAAATGAAATCCAAGGAGATTTTATAAATTCATGAATGGAATTTATAAATGAGATATGAAATTGGTTGAATGGAAATAGCAGGATATTTCCAAAGGTGAATGTGGACAAGAGGCATTTATAAATGGATATTAGATTTTCTAAAATTATAATTTATTTTAAAAAGAGTATTTTTAAATTATTATACTATATAAATTTTTTATAAACCATTATTTGAATATTTTCGAAATTAGTTACTTTGAAGACTTGGCAAATATTTATTAATAAACTCTATTTTTCTAAAACCAGTTTTGAATTTTATCATTAACTGGTTATGAACTTTAATATTACTTTCGATCCATAATTTGTATAAAACCATACTTCTTATTTTATAAATCTATATGTTTTCAAAATGTTTTTTTTTAAATCCAATTAAAATCCTCTTGTGATGGTAAGCAAATTAATTTAAATGGGATAAGATTTAGGAGAAATCTTATTAAGTGGAGAAAGTGAATTTGTGAAATTATAAGGAAAGTGTAAATTGAATTTTTGAGGAAGAAATGAGAAAATAGGAATATTTTCAAAGGATAAATCAATTGTGAGTGAGTATAAGAAATCAGTTAAATGATTTCGTGAAAATAAAAGGACTTTGAAAATTTGTTTCAAATGGATTAAATGGAAATACTATCTGAATGATATTTGAGATAAATAATTTATGGAAATTATTTGATGGTTGCTTGTGAGTGATTAATTGATAGTTAAATAACCGACTATCAATACTTGGACAATGCGCTGATCGTTTTGAAGAGTCCGGGATCGGATTTAATTATCCGAAAACCACTTCGATCCGGTTTGAACGATTACGAATGAAGACCGTGAAGAGTGGAAGACGGTGATTCGGTTTGTCCAGACCCAGGGCAACTTGTATGGATTGAATGCTTTCAGAACATCGTCAGGTGGACGATGAGCATTCTAAGTGGGACTCGTTCTTGAAAGGTAACGCTTAACCTCAAGCCTCATCAATCGGGAATGGCTAAAACAGGGGAGGTGCAGCAAGACTTCATGGGTAGCCCCCACTGGAGAGTGAGGTTTCCCCTGTCTAGATGTCCCTTTTTATTCGGCTTAGTGGGCGGTTGGTCGCGCCAACTGCGGGGTGATCTTGCTTGGGACTGTTCAGTAAGGAATGGTTCCGGTTTTGTGTTGCAGGGGAGTTAGGGTGGCTCCTCGGCACTCTGATCTAGACCAGGTACTGTGACGGGCGGTACCCCAGTAGCCCTGCCATTGTATGGGATCCAATCTCCAGTAAGCGCCTGTATGGTTTTGATTGTGCCCAACTATTGCTGAAACGTGAGATGCAAGCATTTCGGCTAGATTCTATTTTACTTTCTTTAGACACTATAATAATATCAGAGAACTTTAATAAAAAGTGTTTTAGCTATCGTAAGGTAAAAACCCGACATGTTTATTTGTGGCGTGGTCCTACGAGATGCTTTTGTTTTCAGAGGATTTTTGAAACTTTAATAACCCAATTGATTGTGATTTTCTCACGCTGGTTTTCCAGACTGACTCGGGTGTTGTTTTATATGATGCTCGGGTCAGACCGAGTTAAACAGGATTCATGTTATATGCTGAGTTCAGGAGACGAGCTGGATGACAGGGCGTATTCCCGTATTTGTTTATTATTTCCGCTGTGTATGGACATGTATGATTGATTGATGTATTCTGATGATGGTATGTATGTATATGCATGCAATACAGATTCTTTGTTTTAAACATGTATTTTATATATTATATTTTATTCCGCTGCGATGTGAGATTCTGATGTTGTTTTCTTTCCTTCTTCTTATACCCCTTTCTTCTTTTTCATAACTATCTGGAGTTTTCGGGTTCGAAAATTCCGGGTTGTTACAGTTTGGTAATATTTCTAAGTGTTGATATGAGTTGAAATATCTCGTTATGGATTTTATCATTCAAAATTATTTTCAAATATTGAAATATTGAAGAAAATTGAATAAATATCTTTCTAAAGATAATTCGAAATAAATGTTTTAGAAGATTTATCATATCGCCTAGTGATTGCTTATGTGTGTAATTTGATAGTTAAATAATGGATTATCAAATCTAGCGAATTTCGTTGGTCGTTTCGAAGAGACAGAGATCAGATTTGACTATCCGAAAACCACTTCGATTCAATTTGAGCATTGCGAATTGTGATATCGTGAAGATAATGAAGACGTGATTTGGAGATTTGGATTGTTCAGTCCCAAAACTTCTTGTATGAGTGAAAGCTATCATTGCATTGCTTGCCTAGAAGGCAGTGTTAGCATTCCAAGTGTGAATGCTATTCTTAAGGTAAAATGTAGCCTTAAGCCTTATCAACCAGGTTGACTGAAAATCAGGGGAGATGTTGCAAGGCTATATAGATTGTACTCATCATGTTATGTTGTATCCTACATCAACATATTTATGGATCGGTTGTGCATGAGATCTCAAAAGGGTTGCAAAGCAACTAGGGTGATGACTTATTCCATATTATCCCGTAATGGGTGGGCTGGTCTTGTGTTGGCAGGGATCGATATGTTCGATCTAGGTACATTTTCTAGACGTGTACCATGATAGGTGGTACCCCAATGCTCAGTCATTAATTGGAATCCATCCTCAATACGAGCTTTATGGTTTTAGTTGTATACGAAATATGCTAAAACATGAGATCCTAGCATTTCAGCCATTTTATAGGTTACTTTCTGTAGACAATACTATAATATCGGATGATTTTGGTATAAAAGGTTTTGGTTATCGTAAGGTAAAAGCCCATCGTATTTATGTGTGGCGTGGTCTTACGAGATGCCTTTGTTTTTCAATAGGATTTTTGAAAATAACTAAATTCAAGTTGGGTGTGTCTTCTCACGCTGGTTTTCCAAACTAAGTCGGGTGTTATTTTATTAAAAATGCTCGGCTCAGACCAAGTATATTACAGATAAGTTTGGATGCTTGGAGCTTGAAGAGACGAGCTTGAGCTTGAGAAGTATTCACAAAGATGGTTATATTTTCCGCTGTGTGCATGGTTGTGTTATCAACAATTATAAGGACAGATTGTTATAACTGTCTAGGCTGAAATAGGATCGTATACTCTGATTGATGTCTGCATATTTATATATATATATATTACAATTTTTTATATATAAAGATTTTTGGTACGTTATAGATTATTCATTCCACCGTGAGAATCTATGTTGTTTAGTTTAATTCTTATCTTTTTTCTTCTTCTTTTCCCAAACAATCCCCTTTTTGTTCATTTTGAGTTGACATGTTACGGTTTAATGTTAGCTTAGACTATACAAAAAGTGGGTCGTTACATGTGGTTGCAGAGACGAAGGTTAAGAGATAACCTTAGCTTTGATGTGGTAATGTTTATAGATAGGATTAGTAGCACCTTAAAATGAGTTTGAGTGTATTAATAGATATGAGTGCGTATTGGTTAATAAAGACAAAAGGTTTTATATTGTGTTGATTAATCTACTGAGTGGCTTATGGACTTTGGTTAACATGAGTAATTAACGTTATTGATAGGAATCTCTAAACACTCGAGCAGAACAATTCAACATGATATTGTTTTGAAATTGGGTAAATGAAACAATTTTACTCGATATAACTTTTACATTTAAAGAAATAGTTTTTTTTATAAATTATTAGGATACATATGGTGTGCGTGGTTGTAAGGAAATGATATTATTATACTATTATCATTTATTGTTTGTTGTTTATGGTCGAATTAGGAGATTGATACTATAATGAAAATAAGAATAAAAGTTAGAAATAATTTCATATAATAAAATAGAATTATGTAAATATGATTTGTAAATGTAATTGAAGTGAAATTTAAATTCCATTGGTTTTGGAATTGATTTTTCAAAGTTGGAAAATAATAATAGTAATATTTGGAAGATACTTTTGGATAAAAAAAATTAAAAGGATTTTAAAGGGATTAAAGCACTAAACTCACTTTGGCCGTTAGAAAATAATTTAAGTGATGACTGTAGTATCATCGACGTTCCTTTTCAAGTTTTCAAGAGAGGAATTGCTACCAATGGAGTTTTGTTTTAGTAAAGCTAGTGTTGATTTTGAAAATTCAAATAAATTAATTGATCTACCAGGGATTTTGTGTGTATACACACACACACACACACACACACATATATGTCTGTAATTTCAAATTGTTTTGACATAATTTGAGAAATAGGTGCTTAAACTCTGGGAATTTTCATAGAGCATTTAATAAAAATATAGGAAAATAAGTTTTATGACCTATAAATTTCTAGAATTAAAAAGAGAAAACAAAGTTTTTAACTGTTGATATGGATGTTGTGAAAATTAAATTTTGAAAGGTGTCTTAACTTAAGTTAAATAAAGCTAATTTTAGAAAATTAGCCTAAGTTAGGTCGAATAAAATAAATTTTGACAGTGGAATTGATTGAGATTTTACTATCACTTGATTCAATATGAAAATTATTGTTATCAACATAACTCTATGTCTATATTTAAGGCACATAATTTCATAAGATATTTATAGGGGTTGTAGCATTTTCTACAATGATATTTTTAAGGCATTTTACTTAAAAAATGGAAGTAAAATAGAACTATTGATTAGATCTATTTTTTATTTGATAAAGATTAACTTCAAAGATTTGCTCAAAATTATAAAAGCATTTACTGCATTCTATTGATTAAGTCTCTCTATTTAGTAAGAATTTTACTACCACTTGATTGAATATAAAAATTATTGCTGCCAACATAAATATATGTCTAGCACATATAAACAATAAATTTTACAAATAAATATAATAACCTAAAATAGAGTATAAATCATCAAAATCAAAAAAGGTGAATGCTTTGCAACATAAGAAAGAAGAAAAAATATCCAATTTAACTACTAAATCTTCAGCAAATGGATGAATTTTCAATCAAGAATAAAATTTAACTGGGAAACTGAATAAATTATGAAAACAAAAATCAAGAGCTGAAATTGTACAATTATAATTTGGAGATCTGCCTCTAATTTACGGTGCTGAGGTTTCATTTTTAATATTATTTTTCATTATCTATTTATTTTTAATTTTTCTTTTAATTTTTTTATGAGCTTGTATAAATATTTGAAATCAAAAAATTGAATGCTTTGTAATATAAGGAAGAGGATAAAATACTTGATTTTACTACTAAATCTCTAGTAAATGGATGAATTGATATCTTGGATCAACGATAAATTTTGACTGATAAACCGAATAAATTACGAAAATAGAAATTAAGAGCTGAAATTGTACAATTTTAATTTGGAGATTGGTCTATAATTTAGGGTGCCGAGGTTATATTTTTAATATAAGTTTTTGTTACCTTTTTAAATTTTGATTTTGTTTAGTTTTTTATGAGCTTGTACGAATCATCGAAATAAAAAATGGTGAATGTTTTGTAATACATTGAAGAGGATAAAATATTTGATTTAACTGGTGAATCTCTAGCGAGTGGATGAATTCATATCTTCGATCAACAATAAATTCTGACTAGGAAACTGAATAAACGAAAACAGAAATTAAGAACTGAAATTGTACAATTATAATTTGGAGATTGGTCTATAATTTAGGGTGTCGAGGTTTCATTTTAATATTATTTTTTATTACATCTTTTAATTTTAATTTCTTTTATTTTTTTATGAGCTTTTATATAAAAGGAAATTTTGAAATTTCACGGTCAGAACAAAAGATTGCACTTCTAAACCAACTATTGATAATGTTTTTTGTGTCTAAATTTGTATTAGTTATTCAAATTTTTAGGGCTAGATCTACTATGTGTCCAAGTAGTGTAGGGACCAGATTTTTATTAATTATTTAATTTATTATACTGAACCAAGGTAATACTATTTTAACCAATAATTACATTTCATGTTGAATGCAAAATGGTCCATTAAATGAGTACTAAGAATTCAAAATTGTTGGCGCATGCATTCAAATCATGGAAAAGTATTTAATATTTTAAATCACTTACGATGCAGCTATAAGATAGAATTGTGATGGTATTGGAATTTTAAAACATCCATTTGATTCTTATAAACAATGATGAGAACCTATGATTTGCACATGGTATAATTAAAATACAATTAGATAAAAACAAGTAATTTATTAACAATACTAGAAAATTGATAAAATAGCTACTTGGATTTACCAATGTTGCCCCGGTGCCATTTTTATGCCGTCAGTGAGGCATCGGTAAGCCATAGGTATGACCTTACATGCGACTTGTTTTCAGTGCCATTCCGACGCCCTAAAAATAGTGTCCGTACAGGCTCAGTAAATCGTTGCCCCCTCGACTTAATCCAGCCCTATAACAACATGGAATTTTGGTCATTTGATATTAATATTTAATTTATTTTAAATATTTAAATAATTGGATTTTGGTATAATAACTTGAATTCAAATATAGTGATTATTTATATACTTGAATTGTAAATTAAATATTAATTAAATTGGATTTAACACTATTATTTAACTCCTATTAATTAACAAATAAAATTGGTGAATTCAATGTGTAAAATAAATTACAATAATAAATAATTTGTATAAATACTGATAATGTGATCAAAAAATATAGATATTTAAATGTGTGAAAGTAGCATTCCGAGGCACTGTCTTGAATTTGGATGAAACTTGGGTCGTCGAGACCAGAATGACAAGGAATTGTATGGCTTATATGCCTACACTACTTTCTACCATTTTAAAATACTACAATATGGTGCCTTCCAAAAATCCCTTAACACTGATCCCAACTTCCCTATCCCGCAACTATAATCTATCGAAATTGTACATATTTCCCATTATAACTATTCCCAATTTTACTCCAAGTTTCATGTCTTCCTCAATCTATTGCTTCTTCATTCTAAAACCGTCCAATTTTGAAAAGAATGGCCAATAATCAATGGAGGGGTTATCCTATTCACAATGACTAATCAAATCATTCTCCAGAGTTTGATAAAAAAGTGACAAATTTTTACCCAGTATCTATTTTAATAGTTTTGTTCACAGTTTTGATTATATGTATCCAAATACTTTTGCATTGTGAACGTTAAGTTGGTTCCTTACTTGGAAAAAAACTCCATTTAATAAAAATATAGGAAAATAAGTTTTATGACCTATAAATTTCTAGAATAAAAAAGAGAAAACAATGTTATTAACTATTGATATGGATGTTGTGAAAATTAAATTTTGAAAGGAATCTTAACTTAAGTAAAATAAAGTTAATTTTAGAAAATTAGCTTAAGTTAGATCGAATAAAGTAAATTTTGACAATGGAATTGATTGAGATTAACTGAAATAAATTAGTGAATGAACTAAATAATTTAATTAGCGAGTTAAATATCGTTTTGGGATATTATTAATAAAATTGAATATTGAATTGGGAGATAAATTGAGTTAAATGGAATTGAAATTGAATTTGAATCGAAATAGATATAAAGTTATGTTATGAAATGGCGATAAACATAAGGAATGTTGTATGAAATGTTTATGAAATTTAGTAAAATTTTATGAGGTAATTCATAAATGAAATTAATATAAAGTGGAATATTGTTATACATGGAATTGATGGAATAATTCTAATGAGATAATTAGTATTGAAAGGATATACTAAGTAAATACTGAACGTGAATAAAACAATGTGAGTAATGGTTGTGGATAATTGATTGTAAATAAAATGATTGTGAATAAAGGAATTTGTTGCAGCTAAGAAACCAATCGAAATAAATATGTAAGTTGTACGTATATTACTTTATTCGCATAACAATTTGATCCTGCATATTTGAGCAAAGAATTTTGAGATAATTTATATCGATCCGAGTTATGATTTTCATTCGATTCACGACAGCGAACACTAGATACGGATTTTTTATTGATTATGGAATCCTCTATCATAGTATATGGCTATGCAAGGATAATGATGGTTTTTGATCAAGAAACCGGATCTAAGTTTGCACCAGGGTGGTCATGTGAACGATACAAGTTGGCAGTGGAATTGTGTGATCGAGCAAGCAATCAGATTAGGTTATGCATACGGATTATATACGTACATCGTACGGGCGTACATATGACAAATGTTGGAAATTGTAATTTCAAATTAATATGATTGTGAACTATATGGCTGGATATCACTGGTAAATAGGATGTAGGTACATAAAAGCAAGAGTTAAATGATACTTCTGATATCATAGGGAAATTAGGTTGACCAACAAAGAAGTACATGTTTATATTATTGTTTGAGATTGACGATTTTATGATTGAGCCACTTGGATTTTGTTTTCTTTGGTTGGTTTAGGCCCGTAATAGCTATTTGCAGTTGTTCGGATCTGGCCATGCAAAGGATAAGCTGATGAATTTTTTTGAAATTTAAAGAGTTAGAAATTTTGAAGGAATTTATGATAATTAAAATTTGGTTATGAATTATAATTTGAAATGATTGAATGAATAATATTATTTGGGATCTATGGATGAATTTGGAAATTTAGTAAAGATGACAATACAGTTTCAACAAATTGGTTTTGGAAAGTTAAAGGCTTAAATGGATTTGGTAAGTTATTTCAACAAATTGGTTTTAGAAAAGAAATGGGTTTGGTCATTTTCCAACCTTGACAATCGAGGACAAATTCTTTTAAGGGGTAAGGAATGTAAAAACCTAGGATTTTAGCGATTTGAAATTAGAATATTTAAGTGCTTTTAAATATTTGAAAGTTAACTTTATGAATCAAATAACTTGAATTTCAAAGATAGTGATTTTTTGGATAATTTGATTTGTAATTAAATAAAAGAAATTGCTTGATAATTGAATCTTGGGTTTTAAGGTTAGTAAAATATTTTTAAAGCTTATAAAAAATTTGTTTAACAAGAATGAAGATGATAGAACATTTAAATTTGATTTAAAAGCGATTTAAAAATAGCCATCCTGGGCAAGGTCTCGGATTTCAATGAAACTAGTGCTATCGGATCCATAATAGTGTATTATTATTGAATGTCTAAAATCTTAGCGTTTGGATTTACCATTTTGGTCATACGGGATAGAAAAGCATTGAAATTCATATCAGAAATTTAATATAATAATTGGGTTCAAAAAGCTATCTTCTACATACGGTCGAATTTGGTCCCAGAACTTGTTCCATTGTGTTTGGAATAGGGGTATGACATTAGAAACGCCTAGCGAGATGACTAGATAAGGGATCAGAATAAATATCTAGATATCTTGGAATTTTAAATAACATATATATTTATTGATTTGACTTTCGCACACCCTAATCTTCATCTCAACCATCCTATCTCTTGGGAAACCGCCCTACCTATCTGCGTGGTTCATGGTTTATAAAAACGGTTAGTAGTAAGTTTTCAAAGAAGGAAAAAAATATTGCAACTTCAAAAAAATTATTTCTTAAAATCCACTCAATGGAAAATTACCAAACAAATTTTAAAAATCATGATTCATGGGGTGCATCGATTTGGTTTGCTATTTATAGGATGCAGCTACAATCCATGGTAGACCGCATATTCTGGTGAAGTATCGTGAAGCTCGATAGGCTAGGGAGAAACCCGACCTGATGGTGACCGACTTCGCTATGAGGATGTCGCTTTTTACTTAATGCATGTGCAGGTATGTGCGGTGGTGCCCGATTGATTAGGAGGCGATAGGAGATGTCTTGGTGGCTTCATATGGTTGAATGGCAAAGGAATAGGGTAATGCACGTGCACGGATATGTGCACGATTTTACTAGAATAGTGAGGAGGAAGATTAGGGAAGAACGCACTGGAGGGGTCTGGGTTGGTGGGCCTTGGGCCGATTGCATTTAGGTGAGAATTTGATATTATTTGTCTAAGTTTTTATTGTTAAAAACATATTAACTTTGGAAATTAATATATTAGTCACATGAAACCCGTTTAACCCGCAGATTTATGCATTGAGTCCATATGAAGGAGTACTATGCGATGGATTTGTTTTAGCTAGGATTGGAGCTATTGAAATTTTAAGCTAAATTCAATTGCCATTTGAATTTAGTCGGAACTAGAACGTGGAAGAGATAAAGAAAATCAAGGTGAGTAAATCTTACTCATTTTGATAACTGGATTTAATTTATAATAATTTAAATTTATTATTGGATGATTGGTTGAATTGATATATTATTATTATCAGATGAACGTTATATTATATTATATATATATATATTAGTAGTTGGACGTATTCCCCTCTTTGGAGCGGATGAGGCGCCATGCGCCTAAATAATAGCAGATGACCCTATATTACCACGATATCCCGACTCGAAGAGGGATTGGTATTTTATGTTATATAACATCTATGGTTGCAGGGAAACAGATTGGTGAGATCCAACTAGATTCCTCAAAAATGTTAAATTTAATTTCATACGTAGTGATATGTGATGTGTTTGAATAATCTGTGATATTTTATAATGTATTTGAATTTATTAGATGTTATTGTAGCAATGGCCTTAATTTTGGTATTATAAATATTGTAAATAATATTTTTGAATTTTAAAAGGAAATTCAGATGGCGATTTTGGAAATGAAAATATTCATATTGAATTATCGGATTAATTAAAAGGAAATTAAGTTGGATAAAATTAATGAGTGGATTTGGCTATTTGTGTAGCTATTTTGTAAAATGGTTTCAAATAGAGAATCTGAAATTGGAGATTTTAAAGAAATGGATTTTGAATAAGATTCTATCAGAAAATAAAGTGGTGTCGAAATTGAGATATGAATGGTTTTGGAGTATAGTTTGGATTATTTAAGAAATTGATTTATAAATGGAATTTTAATAAGAAATCGATTTTTAAATGGATTTTAGTGGTATAAACCAGTTATAAATAGAAATGATATTATGAAACATATAAACAATGTTTATAAATAAAGTGAAATGATTATCTTTTTGTAAATTGGAAATATAATTTTATAGTGAGAATTTATAATGACGTAGGGTAATCGGTTTAAAAAGAAATGGTAGGTTCTGGTTTTGGAATATGAAAAAGGTTATGAAATTGGGAATGTGGTCGATGTGTTATGGACCGAGAGAGAATTATAAATATGAAAATGGCTATATTGAAATTTAAAAAAATATTTTTATCATGAAGTTAAGGTTGTTTTTGAAAAGGAATTTTTATTTATTAAACTATATAGTTTAAAAATTATTAATTGGACTAATATATTTCAGGGGTTAGTTATTTAAATATTTAAATTTGTTGAAATGAATGCTAAGTTTTATAAACAAGTTTTTTAAAACGATTAGCAATTTTATAAATAAATTGGAACTAGTTATTGACAATTATTTTAAAAGTGCTTAGATATTTTAAATAATTATTTTATCATATTTTCATAATTTATTATATATATATATATATATATATATATATATATATAGTTTTAAGTCAAGTGATTGCAATTTATTTATAAATTCTCTCGGGATTTGTAAATGGGGTTTTTTTTTGATGGATGTGATTTTATAAGAGAAAATCTTATAAAAAGGAATTTGGGAACTAAAGAAAATTTGAGAAAAAAATTTCCAAATCGTTTGAATACGGGAACTTCGAAAATGAATCTGAATTAGTTAAAGGAGTTATAAATTGTCAATTGGGTTATAAATAAGTTTAATCGATATATTTTAGAAATTGTAAGGGAATTAATAAAAATTCTTCAGATTTGTGCGATAAATATAAAAGTTTGTAGGATCGTGTAATATGGAATATACTTAAATCTAAATGTGGAAACAGATGATAATAGCAAAGTAAATGGAAATACGTAAAATAGAACAAGCACATTAGGAATTTTTATACTTGTTCGAACTTCCCATTCTACGTCCAGTCACAGAATCCTTTCTGGAATTTCAACTACAATAACCCTCACTTAACCCGAAGGAACAGGTATATACAGTTTGAGCAACAGAACAGACACCTGAGCAACTGAATAGGATTTTCGCCTCAGCAGCAGAAGAGGACTTCACTAATACAAAATAATATCTGACACTGTGTGTTCTTGATAACACTGATTTGTCACTGATAGTACAAACCTCCTATAATCAAATCCTCAAACATATGAAGTATATGTGAAGATATGAAGAGAAGGTAATGCTAAGAATCAAACATTATGAAAGTTATTTGTAGATTCAAAGCAGTAAAAGCATATGTTCACTGTTTGAATGCAAATATTAAAGCACAAGAAGAATGTTAGAGAGTTAGAATGAAAATAGATAATTGTGAAGTGTTTGGGAGTATCTATATATAATAGTTGAAGAGTTACTGCCATTGGTGAAGGGTTCTGACGAAGAGGAGCACCTATTTCCGTTCAGAGAAGAGTTGCATCCTTTCGAAGAAGAAGATGTCTTTTGGAAAATATGGCAGTTGGTCTCGGGTCAGTCGACTGGTCGTTTATGGTCAGTCGACTGACTATGCAGAATATTTAAAAAATAGACAGTGCATATGTATATGTACACAGTCAATCGATTGGATTGTTACGATCAGTCGACTGGCCGTGACATTTTACGTAGTGTGCTTCTGTTTTGAATGTTTTTGTGAAATATGAAGTGCGTACTACTTGAAGATAGATTTTAACATATTTCTAAGACTCAATTACGCATACTAGACAGTGAAAGCATAGATTAAAAGTCTTTGATGATATAGCCATAGTCCGTTTTCTTTTTGTTGTGAATTCTCTTTTTCTTCTAACTTACTTTGTCATGAATCAAAACTAGTGATTCAACATTCTCCCCCTTTTTGATTGATGACAAACCTATATATATAAAAGTCCTAGATAACAGATATAAAAACTCCCCCTGAATATGGTACTTCTTGTATCTGCATAAAGATGATTAGGACAATTTTTCTCCCCTTTTGTCATCGACAAAAAGGAGAAAGAGCAAAATTAATTTCCATATAAAGTGCAGAAATAAATATCAAAGTGAGACTATTTAGTACAAGTCTTAAAAGACAAATAATTAGCAAGTTCCAATATGTTTAAATAGACAACAAAGTTATAGATAAGCAAATAGTTCATACCCAACTCACTCACCAAAATATTTACTCATCAAGATCCCAACTGTATTCTCCCTCTGGTGCTGGTTCTTTTCCTGGTCTAGAAGCGCCTTGAGCACCACTGCCTGCTCCACTAGTGTCGCTACTAGTATGCTCCTCGAATTTTGACCATGTAAATCGAGGTGCGGGGCGTTTTCCTTGGGCGACAGATGTGGCAGCGGTTGAAGAAGAACATGATAATGCATCCCATAATGTAGAAAAGAAACCTTTGATTTTATCGAGCTTCTTATCCATTTTCTTGAGTCTAGAATCCAAAATAAGTTGATTGCGGGAGAGAATTTCTAAGGATTCACGGGTGCTAGAGGAAGTAGCTAAGCGAATATCACCTTCTTCTTGTTGCGAAACCCGTTCTCGAATTGCAGGACCTCCAGATTGTTGTTGTTGAGCCTGTTGATGCTTCTAATCTTCAAAAGGTGGCGGTCATGTTGGTAGCTTCAAAAGACTTATGGTCCTTATATTTATCATTCCGATAGTTGAGAATTCGGAATCCGGTTGACGAACACCGACATCTAGAAGAAGTCGCATAATATATTCTCCAAAGTAGATAACATGCATATTCCCATGTGTGAAGGTGAGAAATTCATCCACAATACGACGCAACCAATTAACGCGTATATTTCCCCATATGGCATAAAGAGCTTTGAAATTTTCCAGATATATTAATTCATATGATCTGATTCGGGGAAGAATAGATCGCATAAGCATCTTGTGTAAAATTCTTGCTTTAGGACGAAGAAGCTTAGAACGCAATTCAATCATGTCATCACCCATGAACATATGACTTATTCTATCTCTTTTTCTTGGATTGCATTTGACATCATTTAAATCTATTACTTCATTTGGAGATTGAAGTATATGTGTCATTCTATCAAGGGAAAAGAAAACTTGTTGTCCACATACTAAACTCCACACACAATCATTTGGATTAGACGGTTATTGGTGACCAAGATTTAAATTGGCGAAGAAAAGTTTTACCATAAGATGATTGATATTGTGGCAGTTTCATTATAGTCAAGGAGTGGCTCTAAACCACATCTTTGCATTAATTCTTGAAGGGAGTAAGCACCAAAATCAGAATAAACCATGAAGGAGCCTTCAAAGATCCTAGAGTTCTTCATCTTCTCCCATCGTTTAATTGCAGTTGCATCATATAGCCAATGAGCAACGTGAGTATCAACAAAGGATGAAGAGCTTTGTTTTGAGCATTTAGATCTAGGAGGGGCCATTAATTTTGCTGTTTTTTGAGGAATTTGTGAAAAAAATTAGGGGCTAGGGTTTTGGAGGCAGTAAAAACGAAGAAGGTAAAGTGAATAGTGGTGAAATAAAAGTTTAAAAAGACACAAGAGAATTTTTTTGTACAGCCAGTCGACTGGTTGGGGTAGGTCAGTCGACTGGTTGATAACCCGAGAGTTTTTTTACTCTGTAATCAGTCGACTGACCCATATGATCCAGTCGACTGGTTGACATCCCCAGAGTTTTCTCACCCTATAAACAGTCGACTAGCTTGAAATATCAGTCGACTGACTGTAGATACGAAATGCAGTTAAGCTTTAAAACAAAAATTTTATTAAAAAGTCATATACATAATTGAAATTCAAGTAAGAAAGAACAATAAAATACTAGAAAAAAAAGATTATTTAGAAGTTTTTGGAGACCATTCATGTGATTCAACCTTGGTGTTCTCAACATAAGGTTGCAAAGGAGACCAAATGTGACAGAGCCTCCATCTGAGTAAATAATATTTGATAGCATATCTTTGTCTCCTGTCATATGTTTTGACCAACCACTGTCGAAAATCCATTTTCCTCTTTTCTGAGTGGGACCTACAAAAGTATAAGATAACATTGGTACCCGCCTTTTTTATAGGGTCCTAAGAGTTAAGCCTTAGGAAACCAAACCCAAGAAGGTTCAGTATCCCATTTAAAAATGTAATCTTTAATTTTATGAACAGTTTCTATAAAGGTGTTTATGTGTCTCTTCCTAATCAAACTGTTGTTTGTTTTAGGAACCCAAACTTTTATGATTTTTGGATAAGAATTCCTTTTTGTATGTACTGTAGTAGGATTAACATTTCTCCTAATTTGCTTTTTAGGTCGAGCTGTTGTTTTCTTAATATATCCTAATCCTTTCCTACTTTAAATAGATTGAGAACTATCAATAATTTTTGATAGAGTTTCTCTTCCTTTATTAAAGTTTGAAACATTTTTTGTGATTCTTTCTAACTTAGTTTTGGGACTAGCATTATCCAATTCTCTCAATTTTACCTTTGTTTTTAGTTCATGATTTTCAGAAACAAGAGCGTCATTCTTCTCTTTTTGAGTTTCAATTTTTTGACTCAAAAGAGTGATTTTAGAATTGATATTAGAGAATGATTCTTGTAATTTTTCAAGTTCTTCCTCTAGTATTTTCTTCTCATCTTTAAGCATATCTCTTTCGAATTCTGCTTTGTTCTGATGTTCAGAGTCTCCTTATATATTTTTTTGAGATTTTTCAGAGTGTCAACTAGTTCTAATTTATCTCAATCATATCATCAAAAGTAAAATCACTAACCTCGTTTTCAGTAGCCATGAAGCAGACATTTGCTTGCTCGTTTTCATTTTCACTACCGTTATATGATGAAGAAGTATCTGAATCATCCCATGTTACGGAGAATGCTTTCTTTTTATTATCTTTTTTTCCTCTTGTTGAGGTATTTTTTCTTTAGTTCTGGACATTCTTTCTGGATATGACCTTTCTTATGGCAATTAAAGCATTCTAGAATTGAAGAAGATGGTTTGTTTGGAAAGTTTCCTTTTCTATTATTTCTGTTGTTTTTCCCGAATTTCAAGAACTTTTTGAGATTTTTGGCAATAAATGCTAAATCTTCTTCATCCGAATCTTTATCTTTTTCTTCTTCAGCATGGAAAGCTATGTTCTTTTTGTCTTGTGCTTGTACTCGTTTTGCCTGCAAATTCACTTCATAGGACATTAGATTTCCTATTAACTCTTCAGGTTTTATGGTAGAGAGGTCATTAGCTTCTTCAATAGCCAAGACTTTTCTTTCCCATTCATCCGTTAAAGAGTTTAGGATTTTTGATACAATATCAAAATTAGTATACTTTTCTCATAACCCTAATAGTGAATGATAGATACATTGAAATCTAGAGTACATATCATTGATGGATTCATCTTGTTTCATTCTAAAGTTTTGAAACTGATTTTTGAGCGTGGAGATTTTCTTTGTTTAACCTTGTTAGTTCCTTCATGAGTGATTTTAAGCGTTCGCCATATTTCATAAGCTGTTTGACACATGCTAACACGATTAAATTCATTTCTATCTAGTGCACAGAATAACGTGTTCATAGCTTTAGCATTGGCAGTAGCATCTAATTTTTGTGTGTTTGACCAAGTGGAGTAGGAAGAGTGTATTCATTCTGTGTGATATTCCATGATTTAAAACTATTTGATTGCATGTAGATTCTCATACGAGTAAACCAATAATTAAAGTTTATACCATTAAAGAATGGAGGTCGTGCAGTGGATTGAACTTCAATAAAACTAGTGTTAGTGGTAGTGCTGGTGTTATTTTCCAAATTAGCAAGTTATCAGATAACTTTGTAACGGTTATAAGATGCCTTGCTTTGATACCAAATAAAAGTTTGTAGGATCGTGTAATAAGGAATATACTTAAATCTAAATGTGGAAACAGATGATAATAGCAAAGTAAATGGAAATAAGTAAAATAGAACAAGCACACCAGGTATTTTTATACTAGTTCGAACTTCCCGTTCTACATGCAGTCCCAGACTCCTTTCTGTAATTTCAACTACAATAACACTCACTTAACCCAAAGGAATAGGTATATATAGTCTGAGCATCAGAACAGGCACCTGAACAACTGAACAGTATTTTTTCCTCAACAGCAGAAGAGGACTTCACTAGTACAAAATAATATCTGATACTGTGTGTTCTCGATAACACTGATTTGTCACTGATAGTAAAAACCTCCTATAATCAAATCCTCAAGTATATGAAGTATATGTGAAGATATGAAGAGAAGGTAATGCTAAGAATCAAAGATTATGAAAGTTATTTGTAGATTCAAAGCAGTAAAAGCGTATGTTCGCTGTTTGAATGCAAATATTAAAGAACAAGAATGTAACAGCCCGCAAATCCGTACCCCTTGAGTCAAAACTATTCTACAACAATCAAATCAAGTTGCACAAAAATACGAACCATTTGGGTTAAAGAAGAAGAGGTAGAAGAAGGGAAAACAGAAAACAACAACAGAATCTAACTATCGCAGCGGAATAAAATATAATAGATAATAAATAATCTTTACTCAAATATCAAATACCTCAGTTTATATATTACATCATCATCAGAGTACATCAATCACGGTTCAACAATAACAACATACAAATGGATACACAACAACACAACACATCGGAATATATATATATAAACAAGTATGGAAGTACGTATCGACATCCAGCTCGCATCCTGAGCTCCACAGCATCATATCCCGTATTCTATAATACTCGGTCTGACCCGAGCATTACAGTTAAATAACACCCGAGTCGGTCTGGAATACCATCGTGAGAAAATCATACCCAATTGATTATTAAAGTTTCAAAAATCCTTTGAAAACAAAAGCATCTCGTAAGACCACGCCACAAATAAACATGTCGGGTTTTTACCTTACGATAGCTAAAACAATTTTTATAGAAATCCTCTGATATTATAATAGGGTCTATGTTAACCCCGCCTTGGCCATGACTCGACGACTTAAGAGAGATACCGACCCAACTGCCTAAAACAGGAATGCCGACCTAAGACTTAAAGGATACCGACCTAAGATAGCTACCGACCTAACATGGGTACCGGCCTAATGCCTTAAAGGTTGCCGACTTAACAAGGATGCCGACTTAAGATTTGAGGGGGTACCGACCTAAGGCTTAGGTAGGTTACCGATCTAACATGGATACAGGCCTAAAATAGATGCCGATCTAACTATCCAAGGAGGTTGCCGCCCTAACTGCTCAGGACAGGGATAAGATCACGAACTACACTTGAGTCGCGACCGACTTACGGCCTATGCTAAGTCGTTCACGACCCAGGCAAAGGAAGGCAAGTCCGATGCAGCTACTTAGCACACGGCCTCTTAACTCGTACATGGTTCAGGACTTATGATATATCTAGAGTTCAGCAAGGATGCCTTTCTGAGGTCTCGACCTAGCATTTAGGTCGCAACCGAGCCACGACTTAGTTTAAGTCGTCCGCGACCCAATCTAGGCCGGTTACGATTTAGGACTTGGTAATGTTTCCTGCCTAGAATTCTTTATAAATACATTGCCATCTCCAACTTTCAAGGGACTTTTGGGACAATCTCTTCAAGCGCCGATACTCTGCCAGTTTCTAAACCAACTCCATACTTGAAGTTTCGAAGAACACTACAAGCTACTTTGAAAGACTTTCATACATCCGACATGGATTCGAAGATTTTCATCTACATCGAAGCTTAAGCTACTTGCTCAAAGTGTTTTGTAACTAAAGAGAATTGTACTTGAAGAGCATTGTATTGTTCTGTAACAAGATCAGTAATAAAGATACCTAAAGTGGACGTAGGCTACTCCTTAAGCCGAACCACTATAAAATCGCTGTCTCTTACTGTATTTTCTGTTATCTTAGCTGATATTCTGTTCCCGAACCATCGGGTGGTGCTTTCACACTCACATTTCACACACCGGGTGTTAGCGTTCGATTTTTAGCGTTAACATTTTTGGTGCTTTCACTGAGAATTGAACTCAGGATACTTCCATCATTGCTCCGTAAAAGTTTGTGGAAAGGATTTCTTTTAAAACCAGAAGTTTATTGGAAATAATGGCTCCTAGGAGAAAACGAAGTTCTGTAAGATCCGACAATGTTCAAGAGAATACTGCTACCTCTCCTCCTTCAAGTCAAGCAGCTCCAACTGTTGGAGTTACGCGAGCAGAACTGGACGCTGTAGTTTTGGGGTTGAATCAAAAATTGAATGCTCAAAATGCACAGTTGGAAGCCCAGAATGCCCAGAATGCCCTGATCTTAAGTAAGTTGAATGATCTACTTGGGGCAAACCATCAACCGGGTAATAATGGTGGAAACCCTACTGTAGGAGTTCAGGATGTTGAAGGGAACATTTCTCAAAGAGTCACAGACCCTATGGAAAGGACACCTCCCCAAGCTGGAGGATCAGGGCCGCAGCCGACCCTCCGTGAACGATTGTCAAGACAAAATTCATAGAGAGTGGCTGATGTTTGCCCTCCAGAGCCTCTAAATGATGAAGAGTATTTTTCGGGTATGGTTCGTTAAATCATGAAGGAAAATATGCGAAGAGATGAAGATGAGAAAGAGTGAGGTTTTGCTCCAAGAAAAACTCCATTTACTGAAAAGATCTTGAAGGCAGAGTTCCCGAGGAAATTCGTTCCCCCTACTATTCCGGCTTATAAGGGGACGAGTGATCCTAACGAGTTTCTGTATAAGTACGACTGGCATATGATGGGTGCCAGAGCGTCTGATGAAATCAAATGTCGATATTTCCCGGTTTATCTGGAAGGTGTGGCTCTATTGTGGTTTACAAAGCTTCCGGTCAGGTCCATTGATCAGTTCTCCGATTTGACCAGGAAATTCAAGGAGTAATTTCGATTGTATGCTTCAAAAGCAAAGGATATAATGTCACTGTCAAGTCTAGAGCAAAATCCAGGAGAATCCATCAGATCATTTTTGAATCGTTTTAACATAGCATTGGCTGAGGTAGATAACGCTGAGCCACGCATTGTCCTAACATACTTGATGAGGGCGATTGACAAATCAATCGAATTTGGAAAGTGGTTGAAAATGAAAGAACCAAACTCGCTCGACAAATTTTACAAGAAAGCGGATGAATTCATGCGCTTGGAGAGCCTCCAAACACCAGCTAAGGCGGTATCAGTGGAAGCCGGGAACAATGGTGCTGCTTCGAACAAGAAAGAACCTAACACTCAAAAAAGGGGAAATGATGGTGGAAAGAAACAGGGAGATGCTAGAAAGGCCTTCCTTTCAATTTCACGCCCTTGACCGATACCCTTGAGAATGTCTACTTTGCAACCAAGGATGATGTCAATTATCCGACACCGCCTAAAATGTGAGTGGGAAATAATATGTAGAAGAGTGGAAGGTTCTGCCGGTTCCACAACCAACCCGGCCATGACACCAATGAATGCCGTCAGTTGAAAGAGGTAATTGAACAACTTTTGAAAGAGAACAAGCTCCAACAGTATGTGAAAAGGAATAGAAATACCCCAGCTTCGTCGACTCAAGGACAACAAGTTCCCACTCACCGTCCTGGCTCAAGTGAGAAGGCCGTAGAGCATGAATCGGAAAGACCTGTCATCAATATAATAACTGGAGGGCCTCACCCAGCAGGCAAAAGCTGGGGCGAGATGGAAAGGTATGCCCAGGCCTTGAGGCATGTACCAGCCGAAGAGAATGTTTTTGTTTTAGAAAATGATGCGCCTTTAAAGCAACAAAAGACTTCTACAGATGATATTGTATTCAGTGCCAGAGATTCTTTGGGTATCGAGGCTCCTACCATAGATCCTTTGGTCATATCCGCTGGTATTGGGCCGGCTACCGTGAGAAGAGTTCTAGTTGATTGTGGAGCTTCATGCAACATTCTCTTCAAGAAGACCTTTGATCAAATGAAAATTCCAATGGCTGACGTTCAAGCTTCATCACTTAAGATTGCTGGGTTTGCTGGAGAACCCAAACAGCCGATTGGGACAATAGATTTGTTTGTAGAACTTGGAAAAGGACTGAGGAAGGTGGCTCGAAAGCAAACCTTTATAATTGTTGAAGAATTCTCTGCCTACAATGCCTTTTTAGGCCGACTAACTCTTGCTGCATTCAAAGCTGTTCTTGCTCCATGGTGTCTGACTATAAAATTCCCCACGGATAATGGAGTTGGCGTGATTAAAGGAGACCAAGATGCGGGGCGAGAATGTTATCTTACAGAGCTGCATGACTCAAGAAAAAGAGAGATGGGAAAAGGTGCGGCGGCTCCAGTCCGAACCAAAGAACCAACCTTGTAGCAATTACAGGGTGGACCCTGCACTGGTGAATATAGTGGCGTACGAAGAGAGATGGATCCAAGGAAATCCAGTGCGGGGGAGAATAGGGTAGTACCGGTAGAGGTAACGGTGCCGGTACCCGTTGACCCGAAGGACCCAGATACGGTGCTGAATGTAGGTTCACAACTCAACACAACAGTTCAGAATGTTCTAATTTCATTTTTGAAGGCAAATTTGGATATATTCGCTTGGACTCATGCTGACATGTGTGAAATATCCCCAGAGATTGCAGTACACACTCTGAACATTGATCCAAAGTTTACACCCGTGAAACAGAAAAGAAAAACCCAGGGTCCTGAGAGGACAGCAGCATTAAAAGAAGAAGTGGATCGGCTCATGGAGAACGGTTTCATCAGAGAATCTACTTATCCAAATTGGGTATCAAATCCAGTGCTGGTTAAAAAAGCTAACGGAAAATGGAGAGTATGCATTGACTTTTCAGATCTGAACAAAGCCTGCCCCAAAGACTGTTTCCCGCTGCCCAGGATCGATCAGTTGGTGGATGGGACGGCAGGGCATGAATTGTTATCTTTTATGGATGCATACTCCGGATATAACCAGATTATGATGCATGAGCCAGATCAAGAGGATACAAGCTTCATCACAGATGTTGGACTCTACTGCTACAAGGTCATGCCTTTCGGACTCAAGAATGCAGGGGCAACTTACCAAAGGCTTGTTAATGCCATGTTTAAACCGCAAATTGGTAAGACAATGGAAGTTTATGTTGAAGATATGCTAATGAAGTCTAAGAAAGCAGTGGACCACATGGATCACTTGGCAGAGATGTTCGCAGTACTCCGAAAGTACAGAATGAAGCTTAATCCCTTGAAATGTTCATGTGGAGTGGAGTCCGGAAAGTTTTTGGGTTTCATTATGAGCGCTAGGGGCATTGAAGCTAATCCCGCTCAGATCACTGCCCTGAGAGAGGTCAAAGCTCCTAGAACGAAGAAGGAGTTGCAAAGTCTCAATGGAAAGGTTGCTTCCCTGAGTCGGTTCATTTCAAAGGCTACTGACAAATGCATTCCATTCTTTGATGCTCTGAAGAAAGGAAGAAAAAACTTTGAGTGGACTCCTGAATGTCAGAAGGCATTTGATGAGTTGGTTCGTCATATGTAAGTGCCTCCGATACTTTCAAAGCCTGACGATGGTGAAGATCTCTTCATATATTTGGCAATTTCATCTCATGCTCTCAGTGCAGTGTTAGTACGGGAAGACGCAAGGATTCAACGCCCAGTCTATTATATCAGCAAAAGATTCACTGGGGCAGAGTTGAACTATTCAAGGTTGGAAAAGCTCGCCTATTGTTTGTTGATCGCATCAAGAAAATTGAGGCCGTATTTCCAAGCTCATCCCATCAAAGTCCTCACTGATCAACCTCTAAAGCAAGTCCTATTCCGTCCTGAGACTTCGGGCCGTCATTTGAAATGGAATATTGAACTCAGCCAATATGACATCACTTATCATCCCCGGAAAGCAATCAATGGACAAGCTTTAGCAGATTTCATCGCAGAATGTACGGATAAAGGTGATAGTGAGGAAGAAGCCACTGATAACATCCCAATCCAATGGAAATTGTATGTCGATGGCACAAGGAATGATTACTGTTCCGGAGCAGGAGTTGTCCTTGAAACCCCAGAAGGGCGATAGCTAAGTTATGCACTGAGACTAGAATTTCCTTCGACAAATAATGAAGCAGAATATGAAGCTCTCATCGCTGGTTTAAGGATCGCTAAAGAACTAAACATCAAGGCATTGCAGATCTTCAGTGATTCTCAGCTTATTGTCTGTCAAGTCAAGAAGGAATTTCAAGCTAAAGGAGGGAATCTACCCACCTATTTATTAAAAGCCTAGGAGCTTCTTCAAGATTTTGATCGTTATTCAATAAACTATATACCCCGAGAAGAGAACATGAAGGCGGATTCTCTCGCAAAGTATTCAAGTACTGTTGAAGCTCAACTATTGGGATTAGTTTCCGTCGAAGTTTTGTCAGCTCCAAGCACAGATGAAATGGATGTTGATTGGATTATGAATGTATCCCAAGAGCAATAATCATGGATGACTCCGATATTCGAATATTTGCTCAATGGTTCTTTGCCAGAAAGTTCAAAAGAACGAAAGAAGCTGATAAGGAAAGCCTCCAGATATATAGTTCAGGATGGTCACTTGTACAGACGAGGATTTTCAATGCGATAACTCCGATGCGTGACAAAGGAAGAAGCTAAGACAATTCTAACTGAAGTACACGGAGGGGAATGTGGAGATCATACAGGAGGTCAAACTTTAGCAAAGAAAATTCTTCGTTATGGATATTTTTGGCCAGAGATTAATCGAGATGCTGCTGACTATTCCCGAAAGTGTGATAAATGTCAAAGATTTGCCAAAATTCCTAGAGCACCTTCCACTGGGCTAACACAAATGGTCAGTCCCTGGCCGTTTGCCATCTGGGGAATAGATCTCATTGGGCCTTTGCCGACTGCCAAATCGGGAATTAAATATGCTATCGTTGCTGTTGATTATTTCACTAATTGGGCTGAAGCCGAACCATTGGCTACTATTACCTATAAGAAAATGATAAGTCTTGTCACGAAAAATATCATTTGCAGGTATGGTGTGCCTCAGAAGATAATCACAGACAATGGTACCCAGTTTGAAAGTAAGGAGTTCCAAGATTTCTGCAAACGATTCAAGATCCGAAAAAACTTCTCAGCAGTGACTCATCCACAGGCAAACGGGAAAGTGGAAACAGTAAACAAAATCTTCAAATCAACCATCAAAAAGCAGCTGGAAAAAGCAAAAGGTGGTTGGGTCGATAAGTTACCGCTTGCACTATGGGCATGCAGAACTACCCATAAAACTGCTACTGGGCATACTCCATTTTCATTGGCATACGGATCAGAAGCGATGATTCCAGTGGAAACTGAAGTCCCCTCACACAGAAGGATCCATTTTGATCAAGATGAGAATGAAAAACTGCAACTGGAAGCACTTGACCTCCTTGATGAAAGAAGAGAAGAGGCTAGGCTTAGAATTGCAGCTCATCAGCAAAGAATAGCCAGGCACTTCAATTCCAAAGTTCGTCAGCGCAGCTTTGAAGTTGGGGACCTAGTCCTGAAGAGAATTATGATAGCCACAGGTGTGTTTGGGCCAAACTGGGAGGGGCCGCATGTTATAGGCACGAAACTTCTTGATGGCACATTCAAACTCACAACTGTCGAAGGAGAACCAATCCCAAGAGCTTGGAACAGCAATCATTTGCGTCCATATTTTACTTAAAAGCTTTGCTGAAATGTTGTAAAAGAATTACGAATATATGATTCCTGTATTGAAAGAAATTGTAAAGCAAGTGAATAATGAAAAGCTATAAAGTGGATGTAGGCCCAGCTTTTGGCCGAACCACTATAAATCTTGTGTTTTCTACTACTGTAAACTGCTTTGTTTTATTTCGACATATAAAATACGTTAATTGTGTTACTAAAATGTCGATTTAATAATGCAGGCCATAAAAACAAAGCTTACCCATCGTAAGACCAAGCGATTTTCGACATCACCCAGCAAGCAAACGCTAAACCATTCAAAATTTCCATACTCAAATCCTACGAAAGAAGTGCTTCGAACAAAAGTTAGCGATGTGGATGGAAGTGGACCATTTCTAACTAATTGCGAATGTTTGTACAAACGAGCATCCAGTTAAATAGCCTGTGTCTGCCACCACCAACTCGCTTAACTATGAAGTATATATCTTTGGATAAGGAAAATTATTGGCAACTAAAAAGGGATGATACTTGCAAAAGATAACGGGGATCGCCGACATGAATAGATGGCAAAGAGACATGGGAGAGCAAGCATCAAACAGCAAAAGACCTCTTCGGAGGCACAAGCCCTCTTCAGAGGCACAACTCTTCGGAGGATAAAGACCTCGAGTGGGCCTCGCCAGAAAAAGAGAGTTCTTTCTCGACATAAAGTTGTGGACTAATCGGTGATACACTCCTGTGAATCCATCCAACTAAGAGAAAGAAACTCCAAACTTCCAGGCAAAAGCCCTACTCAGAGGCACATGTTTCACCGAGATTAAAATGAAACTTCCAAGTGTTGAAACGTGAAAAGCCCTCTTCGGAGGCCCATTTCACCACAGTTGAAATGCTAAAAGACCTCGAGCGGGCCTTGCCAGAAAAAGAGAGTTCTTTCTCGACATAAAGTTGTGGACTGATCGGTGATACACTCCCGTGAATCCATCAAACTAAGAGAAAGAAACTCCAAACTTCCAGGCAAAAGCCCTACTCAGAGGCACACATTTCACCGTGATCTGAAATAAAACTTCACACGAGTCAAAATGTGAAAAGTCCTCTTCGGAGGCCCGCTTCCCAACGAACAGGGAAAAAATAAAAGCCTCTCCCAAGAGGCAGAAACAAAAAGACCTCTTCCCAGAGGCACAATCAAACAAAAAGACCTCTTCCCAGAGGCACAATCAAACAGAAAGACCTCTTCGGAGGCACACGTTTCACCGAGATTGAAATAAAACTTCCAAGTGTTGAAACGTGGAAAGCCCTCCTCGGAGGCACAACTCTTCGGAGGCACACGTTTCACCAAGATTGAAATAAAACTTCCAAGTGTTGAAACGTGAAAAAACCCTCCTTAGAGGTACAACTTTTCAAAGGAGCAGTTCATCAGAAATGCAAAACAAAGATCAAAAACCCTCCACTGAGGCGCAATATATATAAAAAAAGAAGCCCTCTTTAAAGGCATACTTTAGCTTTCAAAAGAAGATTGGTTCACCTATTCTTGAAAATACTCTTCCTCAAAAAGAAGTTAAAGTGCCCTTCAGAGGCCCGCTTTACCACATAGGAGAATTCACTTTGTAAAAATGTGTGTATGCACAAAAGAAAAAGTGATATCTTCGAAGGTTGAAGCGTAGAAACTCATATGGAGCGAGTTGTACTCTATTTTGAGCAGAATAATATTCCTCCAACTATGGAATAATTATTCTCCAGAAAATAAGAGTACAAGTCCCTTCAAAGTTGAAAATATTGCAACGAGCTTATGGTATATGGGCAGCATGGTATAGCTACATTGGTAAAAATTACGCTCGAACAACATACCACAAGCTCACTGCAATATCATATAAAAAACTTGTACAAAAACGAATAGTAAATGCATTCTCAAATACAGACAGAAGTTTTTACAAACAAAAAGAATCATTTTATTCAATACTGTCGAAATTTTGTACAGGTACAGGTTCCAAAATAATAAGAAAAAGAAAAGCGGAGGCCGGTACCCGCACAATCTCCGGCCAGTACATGAAAAAAGCAAAAAGTAAAAATAAATCGAAGCAGGGCCTCTTACTTCTTCTTGCCACCACCCTTAGAGCCTTCACCTGACCTAATAGGTTGTTTTTCAGGATGACTTGGGAGAGTTGGGGGAGAAGGAGAGAGGGTTACTGCCGAATCAACCTTCGCTTCCTCTTCAGAAACAAGAATGTTTTTCCTTTTCTTGGAAGTGGCACGCTTCCTCCTCCTCCTTGAAGAAGACTCACTTCCCGGGGTAACAAGAGCAGATAGTTTTACGTGATCAGAAATAGTATGCTCCGGCGATTTGTCGCCTCCTTCAAGTCCTTCGTCCTTCTGATCCTGTGAAGCGATTGGATCATCCAAGCCTTGAAGGGCTCCTATCAATTCTTCCTGTGACCCCGGCTGGGAAATAGGAGTGGTTTGAGGGAATGGAGGAGGGACAGCTGGAGGAGGAGAAGTCTGTGTGGCACTTGGCATTTTTGCTACAGAAGAAGAAAAGCCAAAAATATTAGTATCTCCCGTGAAGAAAGGAGATAGCGGCTCATTGAGATTTAAGAAATAATCAAAAAGTTCGTCAAACTCATGAGGAGCAAACAAACAGTCCACTTGGGCAAGATTAACGGTAGAGTTACCTGGAGAAGTCAGCTTCCTAATGTCAACCTCATAAGCCTGTGCTTCGACGCTCTCTTCGCCTTCATCTCCACCCTGCGTGCTTGTGGTCTCAGTTGTAACTTTAACAGGAGATGGAGAATGAGAACCAGAGCCTGTGATGTCAACATCAGCCGAAACCGAAGGAGGGACGGGGCAGTTAATGGTGCTTCTTTCACAAAGTGTTGCTACCCTACCTCAGCTCGTGCTTTGGCAAGCTGCTCTTTTCCCCGGGCTAGGGCAGCTCTGGCATCATCATCTAGAAAGTGTTCTGCAAGAGATGCTTCAGCATAGCCGGCGCCTGTACCTCCAAGCATGTCAAGAATTGACTCCTAAACCTCGGCCAGGGTAATCTCATACTTCGGTCCTAAGAATGAAAGGCTCCCGCGCCCCATAACGCTATGTACGTAGAAGTCAAATAAAGTGGAGCTGATATTGGCTTTAGTCGCCTCATGCGACTGTTCGGCAGCCTGCCTTCCAGCGATAGCTTCATCGCGTTCCTTTTCTGTCTTTAATAATTGGGCCTTTAGCCTCATAATCTCCAAATCCTGGGAGTTGACCTTCTCCCTTAACTCTGCAACGTCAGCACGATACCTTTCCATTGTTTTCTGCTCAGCCTCAAGTTGCCACTCGGCATGTCGCTGAGCAGCGTGAGCATCGCGAACCTGCTTTTGAAGTACTTCTTCTTTTTGAGTATATGAGGTAGAAGAAGTAGCAAGCTCTTGTTTAAGCTTCTCAACTTCTGCTTCAAGCTTCTCGTTGTAATCAGCAATGTTCCTCATCTCATTATCATGCTGGTTTAAAGTTTTTTGCCACTCGGCCTTATCATTTTCCATGGTCAGCATGGCCTCTATGTTCACGCGGTTGACCCTTTGAAGCTCATCAACAAGCTTTTCCACCCTGACATCCGCCCGATATC
This sequence comes from Allium cepa, assembly GCA_030765085.1. NCBI lineage: Eukaryota > Viridiplantae > Streptophyta > Magnoliopsida > Asparagales > Amaryllidaceae > Allium > Allium cepa. Next base: position 37,170,405 of record CM060929.1, read on the forward strand.
AAGTCTGAAAGCATCAAGATTTTGCAGCATTGCTTGTTTGTCAATAGGGACCAAGTCAAGATCGAACCGCACTCCCTTTAGGCACCAGTGCGGGAACCGGCTTTGCAGAATAGCCGGGCCTAGTCCAATTTGGAATTTAGGCATGTTGACTATTGTTTGAATATCTGTCTTCCCGAGAGCAGGAGAGCCGGAAGGGATGTCAAGTGAGACGGGGGCAGTGGCCTTTTTAGGTGTTGTAGATGCATGTTTCTCACCGTGCCTGGCACGCTTGCTTGGGCCCTCAACTATATGACTTTTTCCCCGGTCGCCATGCGACTTTCTTTTGTGAGAGTCGTCACCTCTCTGGGAAGAATCATGGTGCTCCTCCCTTTCTCTCCTTTCATAATTCTCTTCTTGAGCCCTCCTCTCCTGAGCCTTTCGAGCGGCTCTCTCTTCGTCAGTTTCTCTGTGAACGGGAAGGTAGCGCCTATAGTTATATTGACTACGCATCCCGTAGCGCTGAAAGTCGTCATAGTAAGAGCCGTTGCGTCCCATCGGAGAATCTGAAATTTAAAAAAAAAGACAAGTCTTAAAAGTCTTCAGAGAAAAGAAGCGTAACTTTAGAATCTTCAAAGTACAAAGAGTTAGGTGCATGAAAGTGCCGAAAGGTTCTAAGTGTGTGTGATGTGCAAACTACGCGCATCAAACTACGAACCACTCTTCGATTACGAAAGAATCGTGGGGGTAGTAGTTAACGTCAACTCTTGGGTCGACGGAGCTTGTTGCAAAGAAGAAGTCGCTTCCACTACTGAAGAAGAAACCCTAGTAGTGACAGGGTCGTCTTTAAAGAGCTCCTGTGAGGTGACAAAGAGGTCGCTCAACCCTTCGAAAGTGTCGTCCCCGCTCTGCTTGACAGGGATTGTTTTCCCGACTTCTTCACCAGACTTCTGTGAATGTTGGGGAGATCCCTGAGGCTCTTCTTCCTCAATGACTCGGGCAAGTGCGAATTTGCTAGACGACCCTGCAACATCAACAGCAGTAGAGCACATCACCAGAGAAGCCTCGGAGGCAGGTTCTTTTGGTATGGGTTCGTCGGTGGAAACTGGGGCATCTAATGCTTTAGATGGGGAGTCTGGAACCTCATGGGGGTGTGTAGAGCGAGAAGCGTGTAAAAGTCCATACTGATGCAAAAATTCGTCCCTCAACAAAAACTTTATACTTCTCTCTTTAGCAGTCACATCACTTAATCTTTCAATAATTTGCTTATGGCTTGGATCTTTAGAGGGGAGAGGAAGTGCTGAAAAGAGTAAAGAATGAAATTAGCAATTGGTAATTCGGATCTCGAAAAAGTTTGAAAATGGAGAAAATAGAAACAGGTAATCTTACTTCCTACTCTCCAGATGGCATAAAACCCTGGGGGGCAGCGAGCAAAGAAAAACTGATTCAAGAAGCCATGAATACTTTCGGTAAGATCAGAAATAAGCTTGCGGTTTCTAGCACTTCTCACAATAATAAGGGAAGGATGGTCTTTACTCTTTGCAAATGAGCATAAGTAGCGAATTTCTTCAAAACTTGGCAAGCGATCAAGAGTTCTCCTAAACAAAACACACAACCCCATCATGATGGCGTAGCCATTAGGATGAAGTTGGAACGGAGAGATTGTCAACCGAAGGAGAAGGGTTCGAAGGAAGTCGTTAAAGGGAGGAATCGCCCCGCTTAGGCACATTTGACGATTGACTGCGACAAAACCGTTGGGAGGACTGTCGGCAGTATAATTTGGTCCGGGAAGTAGGGCATCATTTTCAGCAAAACCAAATTGAGTACGTAGCTGAATAAACGCTCTCGGAGTTAGGATAGTCAAAGTTCTCTCTGGAGGATTCTCTATGGGAACAGCTGTCAGAAAGGTCTCTCCCGCTTGAGCTACCACTTCTTCTTCTTGGAGGGAAGTCATTCTACACAAACAACTGGATATTCAAACATGAAGGTGCACGTTTCCTAAAATGTGTGAAGTGTTGTGTAAAATCAACAAAACAGTAAGCGAATATAACTGGAATAAAAACTAGCAAGCATTTGTCAGTTATAAAGTCCAGGGTTTGTTGTTTTAAATATGAAAGTGAAATGTAGATGCAAACAAATCAGTTCAAGATAGCGATGCTTTGCATTGATATTTCACTTTAGTTGATTGGTTCACAGCATTTCATACAGTGTGTTTAAGTTGATTACTCTATGTCGACTAATCTGTCATTTGATGTGGGAAGTCAATGGCAGTATATTCGCCCTGGTTTACTGTGATTATTGTTTTCAGCAGGTTGTTAGCCTATAAGTTAACATGATCTGTGAAATAAGGTAACAAAGTTAAAACAATCTAGGATTTAAGCAATCCAGTCCAACAGATCAAGTTAAGTATTCAAGTTGGGATTATACTTTTGAGTGAGAATTCAAGTTGAGCATCCAAGTGTTAACTCGGCTGCGACCCAAGGAATCTCTCGCGGGTTAAGAATAAGTCCCTGGTTCCTTAAATCGTTGGTCTTTTAAGTCGTAGGAGGCTTCGGTTCAAAGTGGTGTGAGTTTCCCCAAGTTCTAACTCGGCAACGATTTAAGGCTCTGGTTACATTAAATTAGGTCGGTAAGTTTCCCCAAGTCTCAGCTCGGCCGCGACTTAAGGTTTAGGTCGCATCGAATCAGATCGGCCAAAAAATAAGGTCACCCAAAGTTGTTGGGTCGCGTCCAAACCAATATCTCACTCCACCCAACCCGTTAACCCGATAGCCACTCCCTCAACAAAAAAAACCCTCATTTCATTCATGATATTTCATGCCATCGGATCTTCCATTAAACCAGTTCAAAACCCCCACGAATTCAACACCTCACAATCCTAACGTAAGTCAAGATTGATTAGCCCGAAGCAGTAACCCATCGGCATCGTTTTATCAACCGTTTGAATCCGAATTGAGCCACCTCAGGATCATCAACTACCGGTATGATAAGATTCGTGATGAAGCATTGCGCGAGGAGGTGGGTGAAGTTTGAATGGGATTCATGAATCAATGACAATAGGGGATCGAGAAGGAAGCAGGTTTACTTACGTAACGATTATCGGTGATTGATGGAACGAAATCGCCTTTGAGAGCTCAGGGAAATGTTAATGGCAGAATTGAATGAAGAGGAAGGAGAAGATGTATGACTTATACCTTGAAATGGAGGAACCTGAAGCGGCGCAAATGGTCTAACTGTTAAGTCGCGTATGACTTGCCGACCTAGAGGGGGACGGGTTAAATCATATCGAAGCACACGACCTAACCATTAAGCATGAACTTCGAGGGGCAAATGTTAACCCCGCCTCGGCCATGACTCGACGACTTAAGAGAGATACCGACCCAACTGCCTAAAACAGGAATGTCGACCTAAGACTTAAAGGATACCGACCTAAGATAGCTACCGACCTAACATGGGTACCGGCCTAATGCCTTAAAGGTTGCCGACTTAACAAGGATGCCGACTTAAGATTTGAAGGGATACCGACCTAAGGCTTAGGTAGGTTGCCGATCTAACATGGATACTGGCCTAAGATAGATGCCGATCTAACTATCCAAGGAGGTTGCCGTCCTAACTGCTCAGGACAGGGACAAGATCACGAACTACACTTGAGTCGCGACCGACTTACGGCCTATGCTAAGTCGTTCACGACCCAGGCAAAGGATGGCAAGTCCGATGCAACTACTTAGCACGCGGCCTCTTAACTCGCACACGCTTCAGGACTTATGATATATCCAGAGTTCAGCAAGGATGCCTTTCTGAGGACTCGACCCAGCATTTAGGTCGCAACCGACCCATGACTTAGTTTAAGTCGTCCGCGACCCAACCTAGGCCGGTTACGATTTAGGACTTGGTAATGTTTCCTGCCCAGAATTCTCTATAAATACATTGCCATCTCCAACTTTCAAGGGACTTTTGGGACTATCTCTTCAAGCGTCAATACTCTGCCAGTTTCTAAACCAACTCCATACTTGAAGTTTCGAAGAACACTACAAGCTACTTTGAAAGACTTTCACACATCCGACATGGATTCGAAGATTTTCATTTACATCGAAGCTTAAGCTACTTCCTCAAAGTGTTTTGTAACTAAAGAGATTTGTACTTGAAGAGCATTGTATTGTTTTGTAACAAGATCAGTAATAAAGATACCTAAAGTGGACGTAGGCTACTCCTTAAGCCGAACCACTATAAAATCGCTGTCTCTTACTGTATTATCTGTTATCTTAGCTGATATTCTGTTCCCGAACCATCGGGTGGTGCTTTCACACTCACATTTCACACAACGAGGTGTTAGCGTTCGATTTTTAGCGTTAACAGACAATATACAAATACTTATAAAATAGCCGAAATTGTTACATTATTAAATTCCAGCTACTAGCCACAAAGTGGGTAATACAAATAAAACTCGTACAAGGCTCGTAGGGAGAGTGGATTTTCAACTTATGACTAGGCACTGGGGTACCACCTGTCACAGTACGTGGCTTAGATCACAGTACCGAGGAGTACGCCCGCTCCCTTACAACACAAGACCGGGACTACCCCTTATTGGATAATCTCGATTGAGATCACCACACGGTTGGGATCAGCAACCGCCCACTAAGCCGAAATAAAAAGGGACATCTAGACAGGGATGACCTCACCCTGCTTGGGTGCTACCCACCTAGGCTTGCTGCATAACCCCTGATTTTCAGTCATTCCCATTTGATGAGGCTTGAGTCTAAGTGTTACCTTTTAGAACATATCCCTTAGAATGCCCATCGTCCACCTGACGATGTTCCGAAAGCATTCATCCATACAAGTCCGTCCCGGGTTCGAAAGGAACCGAAGGCACTATTCCTACTACATCCATTTTGGAAATGTCCTCAGGATTAGTAGCGACTAGCCCTTGCACTTCACTGCTCCATCTTCGAATCCAACTCGTTTTCACGAAACGTACAAACCGGATCGAAGTGGTTTTCGAGAAATAAATCTCGATCCCAATCTCTTCGAAACGATCAACGCATTTGTCCAATATTGATAGTCGGTGATTTAACTATCAATTAATATTCACAAACAACCATCCAATAATATATATTTTCCAAATTATTATTTTTTACCTCAAAAATATCTTCACAAGATATATTTTCACTTTTCAAACCCTTTTGAAAACAGTTTTCAAAAGTATCTTCCTTTCTTAGAATAAATTCCACGTATTTCTATTACCACTGGAATCACCAAGCTTAAAACTTTAGATTTTTAAAATAATTTAAAATGCTTTACTTTGAAATATACTTTAAAACCTTTAAGTTAAAAAAACTATTTCAATAATTTGTTAAAAATATATACTATATGAATATTTGAAAATAAGGTTACTTTATAAAATATAAGACTCGATTTTTACTTTTAAAAAAAAATACTAAGTCACTTTTAAATAATTATTACAGTAATAGATTTGAAAAATATTTGCTTTAGAATTTTAAACATTCATAAATAATAAACTTTCCAAAACATGCTTGTTAAAACAACATTAAACTTTTATCTTATATTTAAAAATTTACTTAAAACATACTTGGCTATCCAGAGAATATACTTCTCTTCACGACCTTTAAAAATAAATCACTATTTATTTTTAAACAATTTTTCTCATTCCTTTAATAAATTTCCACCTTGAATTTATTCTTCCAAATATCCAACTTCAAACACTTAAATCAATTTCCAAATTGATTTCCGATTTACTTCATTTATTCAAAAATCCTTAATTTCAGATTTTATTTCTTAATTATGATTTAAAATACTTTTAATTGAAATACCAATTTAGATTTCTCATTTTGCTTCTTATTCCTTTAGATAAATTTAAAACTTTAAGTTTTAAAATAATTCTTTATCCATTTAAATTAATATCACATAATTTTAAAATTCATTAATTACTGTTTATTCAAATACTTTTCTTTTCAAACTCGAAGTTATTTATTAGTATTTAACATACTTCCATTCCTTTTTCAATTCATACTTAATTTATTAAATTTTCCAAGACTATTTCGTTTACAAATTTACTTCCTTTATTTTCTTTCCAAAACCTAATTTATATATTTTTGGTAATTCATTATACCCAAATATATCCAATCAAATCATAATATTCAATATTCCAATATATTCATCATAGAATATCAAGTAATCACAATAGAGAATATTAAATAGTAAACGATGAGGGGTCCAGTTGGATCCCTCCACCTGTTTTCCCTGCATCCACAGATGTTAGCACAATAATATGCCAATTCCAGAATATACCATACTATAGCACATCAATCAATTCAACCATTCAAACAATTATTTAAATTTAATCATTTAAATTTAAATTTAAATTAACTAAGTGAGATTAACTCACCTTTCCCTTTAAAATTTGCAGACCATTCCAATCCACTTTCAGTCTAGCTTGTTTCTCTATTTTAGACCTTGCATAACATTTATAGTTATTTAATATTCGAAATAAATCGAACAATCAATTTCCATTTATCTATTTAATTTAAACTAACAAATTTGGTTTAAACTATTAATTTCCTTTTTTTTCTTTTTTTCTTTTAGTAACTAAAATAACTAAATAAGTTGACTAACAAGTAAATTTCCATAATTCATTATCTTATGATTTAAACCAGTAAGTGGAAATATGTATACTTACTTTGTTTATTTCTTTAAAACTACATATATATTTATAAGATAATCTAGAGAATCCAAACCAGATTTATATAAATCCTTCAAACATTTTAAAATTTTACATTTCCAAAACCTTATCTCTACATCTATTTACTGTTTTATTTTATCTATAAATAACAAAACAGTAATCCGTTTTACAAAATAAAGATCTGGATTTAAAACCCCTTTTTCTGAATATATAGATACACATATATTACTAATTTTGAATCGAAGAAAAAAAAATGAAGAAAAAAATAAAACCCGCATACCTCCAAGACATTTCGAACCCAGGCGCAGTGTTCTCCCAAATCGGTCACTCCCAAGCTTCTACCATCACGAGCCTTCCAACCTCTCCACGTAGCATCCGCTTCGACCTCTTCTTACCAAACGCGATCGCTGTCGACAACACAACCCACACAAATCTCCATAAAACACGATAATCCCCAAATCGGCTCTACCATCGAATCACGACGTTGGTGGCTTCGCGCTCGCAAGCTCGAGCTTGCCCTGGGTTTCTTCGATTAGGTCAGAGAATTTATAATTGAAAGAAGTGATGATTTCATATGAAACAATTTCGTGAATTAAAAAAGGAATGGGGAAGAACAAAAAGGGTTTTTGATTTTTAGTTATATTAGAAGGAGCTGCGATTTTGTTTGATCGGCCATTTATTATTAATTTTTTATAGCATGCATTCGAACGGAGATTAGAGAAGGGGTAAGAGAAAAGAAGGGGGTACTAAGGAGACACAAGGGTAGTGGGTTGTACTTATTGTCGGATAAAAGAAAAGCAATATATTTTATTCAAATTTAAATTTGTTTCAAAATAAAGTTCAACGCGTTTATATACCGTATGCTCACACAGCTACTCCAATTACTACGAAAATTGAAATCCAATGATAATTCAATATTACGGATCCAATGAAACAGGTTTCGTCGAATTCCGAGACTGTGCCCCGGAAGGCTATTTTTAAATTCAACTTAAACTTTAAAATTTTAAAACTGAACAAACCACTGTTAATTTCAATTTTACAACTTCTATTATCTTCAGTGTTATCAATATAAATTCTACAAGCCTTCAAATTATTTTTAATAGGCCTAGAATTCCAGATTCAATATTTTATCCAACTTCAAATTATTTAATTCAATAATTTAATTATCAATAATTAGTGATATTTGAATTCAAGTTATAATTTTACTTTTAAATATTAAAATCAATTAAATATTCTCATTTCAAACGCTCAAAAATTATGGGTCGTCACATTCCTCCTCCTTAAAAGAATTTCGTCCCCGAAATTACAAGTTAGGAAGAATGGTCCAATACCCGTTTACTTTTCCCAAAAATCAACAATCCCACATCCTACCAACTATCTTTTATAAAAGACCCATTATCAGTCCTACTAACTTCCCAAATTCCCCCATAGTTTTCAAACGATATTATTTGCTCTTCAAATTTCAATTCTAAATCAAGTCTAAAATTATCAGAATTTTCTCAAAAATTTTCTAACTCTCTAAATTTTCGAAAAATTTCGCCAGCGTCTCCTTTGCGCGGCTAACTCGGTACAACTACAAAATGGCTCTACGGCCTCCCAAATCCAAAAAAGAAAAGAAAACGCCAAGTGGCTCGACCCAAACACCCAATCAAATTTCACAGAAATTTAAACACATACCTTTTTGTCGGGCAATTCAATTTTTATCATCGGAAATCAAAACCAATTCTCTTTTCCCTTTATAATACCTGCATATCCTGCTTGGTACTAGTATCCAATCACAATATTCCAAAAAATATTTTATCGACTTCCTTTCAAAATGTCAACATCTGTTCATTCAAATATTGACTTAGATTATATTAGTAGTATCAATTTCTCATTTAAGTATTCTCCATTCCCTCTTAAGTTAGTATAAGCAATTTATATGCTTCTTATATTTATTCCCACTTCACCACTTTAGTTTATATCAAATTTTATTCAAATTGGTTCTCCTATTTCCATATGAATTCAATTTATCTTTCAACTCTGAATATTTGAATTTTATTTTCCATTTATAACTAATTCATGTCAATATTTTAAATTAGTTTCATTTACTATTTTATTTTTCTGTTTTAATACGTTTGTCGTTTCCAAAAACTTTCAAAAAATTTCTAATTCCCAAAATTTTTGAAAAATTTTGGTGGTCTCCTTTGTACAGAGGATCTTTTGCAATGTGACAAAAGATATAAATCTATATACATCGACCCACACGGTCGAAAAAACCAAAAACAATTCATATTTCCTACTTTGTATTGCGTAGGCGTACCTTATTTAGCATTTTTAAGCAAACAGCTTATTAATTTAGCAGTTAGCGTGCCCAAAATCCATCCACACGGCTTCCTGGTACCTGTACTTACTCAATTTAAACATGTAAGTGCCAAATATATGCAATTTAACAATATTTCACTTAGTTGCAATTGTTAAACACATGAATTCTAAAAGAAATTCACACCAAACATTTTTCCGTAAGCAACTTATACAAATTTCATACTAATTCCACTGTTCCAATTAATTTATAACCATTTTCATTCAATTTGAATAGTTTTCAATCCATTCGTATACAACTTCATCAAATTGAACGGTTTAAAACTCAGTCGCTTATATTAATTTATTTTTAAGCAAACTGAACTCATATTTAATTCAATCGCTCTCAAAATCAATTTATTTTACGCATATCAATTCATAGCATCTTAATTACTTCCATTTACATCAAATGACAATTTATTCTATGCAATTCGTCGAGATCTATGTGAATAAATATGTATTTATGTTTTATAACCAATTTAAATGGATTTCAACTCAATTTATACTTAATTCTGTTCCATTTTAAAATTTACTCACAATCCATATATTCTCAATTTCATTGCATTTCAAATTTGAATCCATTCACTTGCATTTCATTTTATTAACCAAACTAGTTTCATTATTCAGACAAGTTCCATTCAAAACCACTTGATTTAGCTCGACACATTCTATTAAATTTTATTCCTTTCCAAATTTATTCACGATCCATTCATTTACATTTCATTCCATATTTGTTTATTCCAAACTATTTTATTTAGCTCGAAAACAATCCAGGATATCTCATTCAATAACTATTTCTCAACTCGTTTAAACCACACTTCATTTTGAGTTCGGCTTCCATTCAACACTTAAGTCGATAACCTAAGTTCATTTCATTTCTTTTTACGAAAAATTCTATTTCCAACATCCACTTGATTCTTATTTATTCTATCCATTTATTAATTCAATACAATTAGTTTATCCACTCAATCCATTATGAATTTTCATTTTGCAAGTAAGCTTTCTTTTCTATCCAACTTGATTCTATCACAATCAAATCTCATTTTAAATCTACAGTTTTGTTTGATTAGTAATTATAAAATTTAACTTTTCCAGATTCAATTCATTCTATTGATTACAAGGCTATTTCCAACTTATTTCCACATAATTGGATTTTATTTGCAATACAAACCATTACCATTTTAATCCAAATTCATTTTTCTTTATTCGACGCATTCCCAACTATATTCAATTTGTTAACACTTCAAGTCAAATTTTTATTTATAACTCAAGTTCTAATTCCACTATTCTCTTTTAATTTACCATCTAGTTCTATTAACCTATAATTCAATTTGATACTCGATTCATTTAATTAATTACAAGGCCACCTCAAATTATATTTTCTTTATTATTAGCTTATAATTCAGCTTCTATTTTACTACATCGAACTCCATTTACACAAGTCCATCCTTGTTCTCACATAAATTCGGTCATACGTTGATCAGGCGTACGACTGAAAATCTATAAGCGCTTGGCAGACCCGTTTCAACATCTAGTGAAAATACTTGGGAAAATAATTTTATTTAAAAATATAGAAAATAGTTTTTGAAATTAGAGGAATATCTTTGGTGAGAATTCTCTGTAAATCATCACCCCCATCCATGGTCGCAGTTACATCCTGGGTTACGTTGCCATCTTAGCAAAAGTCCATGTAACTGTAGACACTCCATGCCCCTCGATTACACCATGGAACCCACAACAAATCGCATTTACATTCGAGGGTTACGTTGCCATCACAGTAAAAGTCCATGTAACTGTTGGCTCTCAGCGGCACACACGACTTTCGCTGTCAAAATGAAACTTCTCCACTCCTACATAGGTCGCAGTCTACCGATGTAAAATCAAACGTAGATTGTTGGCTCTCAGCGGCACACACGACTTTCTCTATGTTTCCATAGGTCGCAGTCTACCGATATAAAATCAAACGCAGACTGTTGGCTCTCAACGACCCACACGACCTCCGCTATGTTACCATAGGTCGCAGTCTACCAATATAAAATCAAACGTAGACTGTTGGCTCTCAGCAACACACACGACTTTCGCTATGGTATACTCTACTCATGATCCTAGGAACTAGTTTTGTCCAGACTCCTCATAGGATCAACTTTGGAACCCCACCTTGGGGCTCAAGGCAGCACCACCCGATGGCACTCCTAAGAAGTTCATTTCAAGGGAGCGCCTTTTTCCCCAGAGCCATCTCAAAACACTTTATACTATACACATATAGTATCTTTCAAATCATACACCTAGTATGATCCCATACAAAGCTCCTTTACACAAGATCGATTATCCCAAAATCAATAGTTGTCAAACTAGGCTTTCCAAATTTCAATATTGACTTTACCTAAAAATCAAAAGCCTTTCCAAATACAAAGGTTCCCAAAACCTTTTTCCAAAATCCTCATAAGATCCTTTATAAATATATAATTATATATATATAAAAAAAATTCTTTAAAAACTTTGGATCTTTTCAATCTTGTATAAAATTCCTTTTATACCTCAAACACTTTCAAAAATCCATTTCTTCCAACAATAGATTCAACAAGGGGGAGATTTATCTTATATAACAAAGATATATAACTTTGTTTATTCAAAATCAATATTCAAATTTGATTACTCTTTCCAATATCAATTTCGTTCAAATCCGTACGATGTACACATATCATCCGTACGCTATACCAATCTGATCGCTCGCTTGATCACACAATTTCACTTCCGAACTAGTATCGTCCACCCGACTTCCTAGTGTGGACACAAATCTGGTTTCTTGATCAGAAACCGTCATTCTCCTTGCATAGCTATAACTATGATAGAGAACATTCAGAACCAATCAACAATCCATATCTAGGTTCGCCGTCGAAAATCGAGTGAAAAATCCCAACTCGGATCGATATATAACTATCTCGAAATTCAATGCTCGAATCTGGATTAGATCGCTATGCGAATAGAATAATATACATACATCCTACATATTTAACTTCATTGATTATTAGCCAAAATCAATTTCTCTTTCTATTCACGTTTCCTTTAATTCCTATCACTTATTTACAATTGCCTTAATTCTCATTTGGATTATATCTTCAATTCTTATCTCAGTTGGGTATTTTACCAATAACAGTTTGAACTCCGACCAGTTTATATTTAGAAAATAGGTTGAAAATTTTAAAAATAGATAAGTAGTTGAAAAAATAATTATTAGTTTGCAAAATAACAGTAAAATCGTTGGGAAATAGTCAAATACTTATAGAAATTTTAGATAATTGCAAATTAGTTGTAAAATAGTAATTAGTTTGTAAAATAGTGGAAAAACATTAATTAGTTTAAAAAACAGTTACAAAATAGTTAAATAACTCGAAAAATATTTATTAAATAAATATATGATAGTTCTGGGTTTAATAAGAAATGTTGTATATATAATAAATAACTTGGAAAAATAGATTTGTACTTAAACAATTTATTTAAAAATAGTCTAGAGTCAAACTGTTCAATTCCTAACCTCCAATTCCATCAATTCACTTTAATTTCCCACTTCCATTTAAATTGACCCAATTCCAATTTGAAGAACTTCAATTTCCATCGAAATCTATTTAACCTCAATTCAAGTTGAATCAATCTAGATTTCTTTCCTAATCCAAATCAACTTCCATTTGATTTTAATCCTGTTCAACTTTAATTATAATTTCAAATTATTCCAATCGATTTGGACTAATATAAATTGAACCCACTTCAATTTCAAATCGTTCCAATTTAATCCAATCCAAATTTTCCATTTAAAATTTTAAACTTATACATCTTCAATCTTAAATCCAATAAATTCGAATCAGATACAATTTGAATGAATTCAATTCCAATTTCATACTTAAACCATCTCGAATTATATAAATTCGAGTTAAATTTTTAAATGCTGATTTAATCCTTTAAATCAAATCAACTTATCTCTTTAAGCTGTTTAATCCTGAATCCAAAATCCATTTTAAACTTATTTCAAAACTCAAACAATATTTCAAATCTCTTTTAAACAACTAAATCTTGAAATTCAATTTATCACAAAACTTAAATTTTTATAACCCAACTTTTGAAGTTTTATCTTAAACATTTCAGTCTTAAGTCTAAAATGATTCCATACATTAATTCATTACATACTAGTGGTTCATACATTACATACATTTATCCAAAATAGGAGTCTTACAGAAGTCATAAATCTAGATGCCTTCCTATTACCTAGAGGTTTGGAAAGAACAGAGCCCTAATACTCCTACAAGTATCCTTCCTATGGACTTCCTTCCAAAGGGCAAAGCCCGAACATACACTTCTCAACAGGGTGTCCCCACTTATAACATTTACCACAAAATGTTTCTACCCTGTCATCAATCTGGATAACCTTCACGCCTCCAACAGTACGTTCTACAGCCTTACTCCTCTTCTGCCTCTCAGAACAATTCCTAGCAATGTGTCCTGTCTTCTTACAATGATAGCAGATAGTCGACCCATTGACCGGTTCCGCAGGTTTACGCTTCGCCTTTCTCACTTCAGGGCAATGATTTAGAAAATGACCTTTCTTATGACACCTAAAACATAAGATCTCAGAGCGAAACCGTCGGATCCTTGTTTTACTGCACTTGGCTGTGTAATGTCCCTTGTTGAAACATCAATAGCAGGTTACAATATCATAAGGTCCTGGTTCTGCCTTTTCCTTAACCTGTTTCTCATACTCTTGAATTTCCTCTTCTCGATTCTTACGTGCAGCTGTTCTTTGCTCTCTGCGTCGACCCTTCCATTTTTCCCTCTTAGTCATCTCTCCCAAAGACTGAATTCTAGAGGGCTTCCTAACCTATAAATTAGACTTAACTAGAAGAATTCAACTTTTGCCCTTATATTAATCTGCTTACCAAATTATACTTTATGTAAAAGTGTACTTCCTTAAAACATTTCATTTTTCTTTGTCATTAATACACATCTTATTTATCATTTTCATTTATTATCCATTTATTTAATCTCGTTAATTAAATAAAGTTTAATTAATTACATAAATTAATTGATTATCCTTATCCTGAAACCTTTTCCAAATGCAAAATTTAATTTGAGTTTGGTTGTTATTCTATTACCGCTTAGTCCTCATTGTTTCTGTTTAATTCCAATGTAACAACCAATTATCCTAATATTTATTAGAAAGAAATATTTCTTTATATATCAAAATATAATCTTAGATAAAATCATTTAAAATCCTTATATAAGAAAATAACAAGTACGCTCTCTCATATATATATATATATAGACACACACACACACATACTCAACTCATCCTACGGTACCATTGACCCTATCCTTAATGAGTACACCCATCAGAGCCAAGGTTCTCGTTTAACCTTCATCTCTGATACCAACTGTAACGACCCGAAATTTTCGATTCCGAAAATTCTTGATAGTTATTAAAAGAAGAAAGATAAAGAAAAAGAAGAAGAAGGAACATCAACATCTCACATTCGCAGCGGATAAATTATAATAATAAATAGTAATAGTTTACAAAGGAATACCATATCTGTCGATTATATTTTAATACATCAGAGTTACACATATATACAAACACTAGATATACCCAATTACCATGCCTCAGATATAATAAAATACAGTGGAACACCACATACGTTCCTAGCATCCAGCTCGACTCCTGAGCTCCAGAATGTCCTTACATGGAAATCTGTAATACTCGGTCTAATCCGAGCATTACATCAAAGTAACACCCGGGTCAGGCTGGAAATCAGCGTGAGTAAACCCATCTAACATGGAATACAAAAGTATACAACTCATATAAACCCGGGGTAACTTATATCAATCTACACTTCACAAGTTGTTATAGACATCACTTATTTCACACATCAATTTCTAAGTGTCAGAACTTAGATTATTTGGTCTAATTCACTTAAATCATTCCTTTACATCCTATTGATTTCACGTATCAAGGAATCGAAGTGGTTTCGGGTATTAACTGATACCCGACTCTGGTCTCTTCGAATTCAGTTCATCATAACATAAATTATTCAAGTGAAATGCAATTCAACTTTAAATAAAAGATGTCACCTTTACTCAACAATTCATCATTGATAAATAACCACATTATCATTGCCCACCCAAACACATTATATCACGAACCATTTCATATCATGGGTATCAATCAATTCAGGGCATTTAATTATCATTCAATCATACATAAGCAAGGTAAATCAATCACACCATCTCGAATAAATCTAATTAGCCATAATTGAATTAAATCAATTGCCTTTAAGTTCTGCTTATTAATTAATTACAAACCAATTGACTTTCCATCTCAGAATCATTCATCTTAATTAATCCTCCTTGATTAATCATTCTTACTTGTGGTTGAATTATCATTAACAAAGTATTAAAAATAATTATGTATTATTCACAAATCTGTAGTCTTCTTATGATACCACAATGTCACAAATTCCCAAAATCGATAATCTCCTCTTCGTTTTCTTTAAATCAATTAATTAATGTAAATTGATTATCGATTAATGACTTTAATTATTAATCAATAACACTAAATTACCCATTTATTATTCACTAATTAATTATTTAATCAATTATTAATTCGTAATTAAATTACTTAATTAGTTAACTACTAATCAAACACTAAATAACATAAAGTAGTTAACTACAAATTTATTTATCATTTAATCACTAGTTAATCTATCTTTAATTACAATTATGAATTAATTATTCTTAATTGCTTTCCAAAAATAATTAATTGATATTAATTATTCAACTTAACTAACATTTTTAAAGAAATCTTCTTTAAACATTGAAAATCAATTTAATATTAACTACAAACTTTAAATGTTAATTAATTTCATACTTAACTTAACTTAATTACTTAATTAAAATAATCATTAAGTGTTAAAAACATTGTTAAGTATCAACTAAATAATTAAAACTTGTATTTAAGTTTAACTTAAATTGTTAAACATGTATTTAAATCTACAGTGCTTAAACTTGTAAAAAAACCAATTGCTTAACTTATATTTTTAAAATGCAATACTATAGTTAGAAAAACCTGAGACTTCCTCTTGCTTTACTCAAGTAGTGCTTCGAGTCCTTCATCAACATCCCCGAGACACTTTCCATGTACGCAACTTCTTCTTCTCCTTCTTTTTTTACATCCCAGTAAGTTTAAGTTAGTATAAACTTAGATATAGATTCAGAAAAACATGCATACTTACTCGATCAAAGCCCCAAAGCGTGCAACCACCTAGCTCGAGTAACGACTCGAGACCGTTCACCAACCACGATGCTGAAACCAAAAATCACGATGTACACGTGCACGGTGGCACGAGTCGACTACGGTGAATCCCAACCCATTAGTCAAGTCACGAATCATCCAAAAACTCGAAATCTAAACTCGCGTCGCCTCCAAAAATTCGAAATCGAAAAATAGCAGTTCGAAAGAAAAACTGCAAACACCACCACTGGCTAAATCACCTCGCCATCGCCGTATAGACTACCAGAGACGCACAAGTTCAGCCAAACCACGACAACCCACCAAGAAACCCTCCACCAGAAATTCATGCAACTCGATCGCGTATTATTGACGAACTCGACACATTACAGATATTACCAAAAACTTGAACCCAAACCCTAAATTGAGTTCGTTCGACAAATTCGTGAATTTGAAAAATTATCCAACAATTTTCTTAACTTCATAGATGTTCAAACTCGCTTCAAAACAAATTTCAACGGTTATTATTGATTCAATCACTAGAAATATGTAACGCCCCGAAAATTTTCGACTTTCGAAAATTCAACATCGATACTCACTTTATCGACTGCCGAGGACTCGAAGGCCAAAGACCCGAAATGTTATGGTTTTAAGAAAAAGAACAAAGAAAAAGAAGAGAGAAGAAGATAGAAAAGATAGAAAATAGAGAGAATAGAAAATAGAAAATAGAACAGAAAGGAACATAGAGAAAACAACAGAACAATAACAGAATCTCACAATTCACAGCGGAACAACGTATAATAATAAATGAATAATCTTTAAACAAAGAACTATCAGTTATTACATTTTATACATTACATTACATCATATCATCAGAGTGTACAACATCATACAACAACAACAGTGCAGCGGAAAAAGAAATACTATATAAGTAATACGCCATGCCATCCAGCTTGCCTCCAGCAACTCCAGAATATCCAGAATATCCTGATAAACCTAACTCTTGACTGCCCGTGTGGAAATTGGTGGGCACCCAGAGTTTAGGAAGGAAAACAATAAACTCCGAGTCAGTCATGTGACTGGTGTGAGAACTCAAAACAGTTTATTTATCTTTAAAATCAAAATAGAGGAATATTTTTAAAGTTAATTCGCAATGCTTTTAAAAATGAGACTACCATAAGGCCTCCCGCACACACACACAATGCAAACGCAGAATCGGAGGAGATTTCTCCTTATGATAGTCAAAGATGCTTGATACGCATTTAAAAGAACATTTGATATTATTATTAGTGTATAGTGTAGAAAAACTTATTTCGAAAGTAGAATATAAATCTTAGCCAGCATAGACATTCCGAACTATGCCTACTATAGCTAACTATGTTCAATAGCAGGTTACCGCCACATTCCATAGCAGGTTATACAACTAAAACCGTACAAGTCTCGTATTGTTTCTTTGGATTTCCAACGAATGATCAGGCCAAGGAACTTCCCATTGCCACATAAGAATGCCTCTGGATGGACATTCCCGAGAACCAAACCGGATCTCTACCAACACAAGGCCGGGTTACCCCTAACTGAGTAACAACTGACCGAATATGCCATCCCCCGGTCCTTTGGGACCTTTCACCGAGCGCTCGTAATCAATTCACACAATCATAACAAAGTGTTTTCAACATGAGTAAGTATCTGGGCTCCATACCATGATACCACCCTTTTCCAGAAGGAAATGCACGCATCCTAAAGGGCGCTACCCCTCATAACCTTGCCGCATCTTTCCTGTTTTGACCATTCACGGGGTGTGAGGCTTGACGAAGTCACGTCCACAAAAACATACTTTATACAAAAGCCATGCTTTGGGTCAACAAATGATCAACACAATGATCACCAAGATAGACGATCAAACAAATGATCCTATCACAAATAATCAACACAATGATCATTTCAGCAACACTCAGCATGTCACATTACCAAATTGGGAATATATCGCTGATAACTTCAACTATATAACCTCTGAGCTCGTACGTCTCAGAGAAGGGTGTTAAGCTAAAAGAATAAATTCTCCGCCACCAACAGAAATATATTTGAAAGAAATCGGCTTTATATCTCAACTTGTAATGTCAAGCATACTATCCATACAAGTCTGTTCCGGGATCGAACAAAACTGAAGGCACTTACAAAGAAGTCCTTGCAATCCGGATATTCACAATCCTGATCGGATTTCCCATCACTTAGGGAGAACTCTATGCCGGAGCAACTCGGTGCAGAGTCAATCGATAGGTCATCCTATCGCTCTCGCAAATACCGGGTCTTCAACACCGATCTTCAATGCAATTCACAACGACGTATCACATATTCGGAATGGGTTAGACGACCCCATGGTCCTTTCCCGGTTAACCCGAATAGTGAGCGCTTATTCAAAAATAAGTGTGGCATTCACATTCAAACAAATCACATCAAATACCCATTCAAAGGGAAATATTGATAGTCGGTTATTGAACTATCAATGGATATGCACAACATCACCAGATTCCAAATAATTTTCCAAATTATTTATTTTCCAAAATATCTTTACAAGATTATTATTTTCAATACTTCAAAAATAAATCAATATTTATTTTTAACAAATTCCACTTTCTTTTATAAATTCCATAGTGAATTTATATTTCACAATATCCATGCATATACCTTTCAATTATTCATTTCAATTTATCTTCAAAAGGATAAATTCTCAAAGTATTCACTTTATATTGGAAAAACATTTCCATACTTATTTATTCATAAGTAATTCACATATTTTATTTATTTTCAACACTTAGAAAATATTCAATATAATTCAATCGAAATTAAGTATATATCTCATTCTTTAAGGAAATCATTCTCTTAAAACATATTTATTTGGACCAAAACGAATGTTGCGTAAAACATCGTTACGACAACCCAAAATCACTAGTGTAGGGATTCGAATTTTAAATAGATATATAAGTCCCAATACAATACAAAACATTTCCTTTCGGAAATCATTTACTATAACAACAGTGTTATAGTCCACCATTTCCTTTTATTTCTCGAAAACGTCTATTTCAACAATAAATGTTGAAATCTATGGTTTCGAATCTCAACACATTTTAAAACATCGTTTGATCGTTTTAATTCTATTTCAAATATCACATTCAAAACAATTTCTTTAACATCTTATTCACTATTCAAAACGTGAATATACTTTGTTAACAAATTTCATCCTTTTATTCATTTTATTTCAAAGGATTATTCACAGTCAAAAATGTGAATATAACTACATTAACAAGTTATAACAATTTACTTATCAAAATAAGTCGTTTGCGAATTTATAAAACAACGTTTATAAATTCCATTTCTATTTATTTTATAACTACTTCCTTTATTAACCTATTCGATTTATAACTCAATTATAAAACAAAAGTTCACATTATAAGTTAAACACTTATAATTTATGTTTACAAGAATCGTTCTTTTAAACATCCCAATTCATAAATCTTATAACCTATAAGATTCATTTAATCAAAAATCCATTCTTCAATTGACTTTTCAAATTTTATAAACCTACTGTTTATAAAATTCCATTTATAATCTCCCCGTTTATAATTCTATAAATTTCGTTCAATTTATGAAATTCATTTTCACTTCATTCAAACACTTATAAAAACTCGTTTTATAATTTCAATATTTCAATTTATAAATATCCATTTATAAATCTCTTAATATAATTCAATTTATATTATTCTTTTAAAACATATTAAATCTCCTTTATTATTTCACCATTTTGATTCATAAAATAATTAAATTTTATAAATCCTATATTTAAACTTTTCACAATAAATTCTAAAATCCCGATTAAACTATTTTATAAAATCATTAGCATCATATTCTCAAAAATCAGTTTTTAACTATATTTCTCAAAAATCATAATTTTTATAACTTTAAAAATTATAACGTTTATTTATTTAAAATGAATCAATTTCCAAACATATAGTATATTTTCAAAAATCACTTTAAAAATCATTTTTAAATTTTCAAAGTTTGGTCCAATGATGCTACACACCAAATAGTCAATCACGACTACAACGATATCATATATCGATATGATAATCAATCAAATATCAAAATATCTGAATTCAAATAAATACTGCTGAGGAATCCAGTTGGATCCCTCCAACCTGTTTTCCTGCATCCACAAACATTAGCACAATACCAATTTCGCTCCAGTACGAAATTATCGCGGTATATGTTTTTAATAAATATTATCCGCTTAATAGACGACGCAATAGGGTCTCATCCGCTAAACAAAAAATGCGGGAAATCAATAACTCCAATATATACATATGCCAATATATATATATTGCTACTATATATAATACCAATTTCACTGTTTATGAAATATTCGCGGTATATGTTTTTAATAAATAACATCCGCTTACTAACGGCGTATAATATCTATTTTAACAATCAATAGATATTAATCAACATTCAAACATGCATTCAAATATTTTAAATCTAACTATTTAAAATAAAATCGAAACTGATTCGATTGAGTGAGAAGTTCTCACCTTGATTTTAATTTCGTTTTAGCGATTTATTTCGAATAAAATTAAACGGACGATTAATTTTACACGAAATTTTCACTAACTCCAAATGACTCCAAACCAACTCCATCGCGTAGTGCTCGTCCATACGATTCCAACGCAACTGGTTTCGCGCGTTTTCGACCTCGTATGAAAAAGTTATGATTTTATGAAGCTTATACACGATTTTATATAAACAATTCAACATAAACTTATTAATTTTTAAACCTAGCTAACACCAGGGCCATAGGATCTTGCATCAGCTCATCTCCACCGCTCCTTTCTTTCTTCCTTCTCTATCTCACGCGCGCGTATGCTTACAGGAGAAGCCGAACCCATATCCAAGAATTAGGGTTAAATTATTCACCTCCATCACTCGACTTGACGACGATCAGGGAGTTGCAAATCGAAGCCCCATCCACCACCTACCTTCGGCCTAAACCATACGAAGCTCGGCCACATCCCCATGCTCGAATTGCGTGCGCAAGTTGAAGCAAACGCGGCCATATATCTCCCAAAATATAACTCCAAATCACATCTCCACCGTTGAAGTTGTAGATCTCACCATCCTCTACGAGTTTCTAGTTGAAACTTTCTTGAATCGTTGAGTGGATTTGAAGATTTGGAGGGAGGAACGAAATAAAATTCTGGCCGTTCATACATAGGGTGGCGGCTAGGGTTTGATATTAGGTTATATTTTTTTTTTAATAAATGAAGGGTGTGGGTGTCTATTTATAGAAGAAAATCGAACACTATTCATCCGTAAATTCCGAACTCCGATTTACGCGCCGTAACCAGCGTTTTTAAGGTTTACCCCACGTTCCGGACATAATGGAACAGGTTTCGGAAGCTAATTCGGACATATGTGCGAGTTATGGCAACAAACGTTCAATTTAAATTAAAACGATTTAAATCGATTTCTAGGCGTTTTAATTTGTACCGGACAAACGGTAAATCCAATTGACACGAAATTTGAAACCATACAATAATATCACATTACGGATCCAATGAAACTCGTTTCGTCGAAATCCGAGACTTTTTGAAAAATGGCTATTTTGACTCGCCAAATTAAAATTAAAAACAATTCGATGCGTTTCGAGCTGCTACGCTCAAACGATAGCTCCGATTGACACGAAAATTGAAATCCGGTAATAACTAACTATTACGGATCCAATGGAACTAGTTTCGTTCAATTCTGAGACTGTTCAAAAATTGACTATTTTCACTAGTCGATTTTATTATTAAAATATTCGATTTTCACAAATTAACTTTTAATTCGATTTTAAAAGTTCTAAAATATCGTTCTAACTTCAATATGATAAAATAAAATTTTGCAAATCATTTTCAATCATATTTAACTCCATTTTCAATTATTTCCATAATTTCACATATTAAATTATTGATCTAATTATTCAATTAAATCCAATAATTCAAATAAAAATTTATTTGACTTATAAATTTCACTTATTAATATTTAAAATTAATTAAATATTCAAATTTTAATTATCAAAAATTCTGAGTCGTTACAATCTTCCCCCCTTAAAAGAATTTCGTCCTCGAAATTATCAAGTAAGAAAGTTACAAAATTTATTAATTTTCCAAAATCCATAGTTAATACCTCTTACAATAACTTACTAAGTTTTCAAATCATAATTAGTTATCTTTTCTAAAACAACTACTATTGTTTAACTTTCAATTCCAAAATCAAAGTTAAAGTTTTCAAAAAATTTCCCATTTTCTCTAAATTTTTTCTAACGCCGTAAATTTTCGAAAAAATTCGCTATAGTCTCCTTTGCGCGGCTCGATCCGAAAAAAAATGACAGTATATATATATCACAAATATACATCTCATCAAGTAATGAGGCATCCCGCAGGGAAAAATTTGTAAAAGTACGATATTTAATCCGAGATATGTACCTTACATTTTGTTAGCAAGCATATACGGCTAATATAGCGCGAAAGCGAGCTCCAAATGCGAAGCAAACGCGATCCGCACCTACTAATCACTCAACAAACAACATGAGAACATGTATGTAGACAATAGTATCAATATACAACATATAGTAACATAATAACTATACATGCCAACATAGCAAATGTAACAAAAGCAATATATTCAACCATCAACCAACTAACATCCATAACCAATAAATATCCATTTATATTCTCATAATATTAAATGAATTAGGTTTTCGATTTAATCACATTTGATTCATTAACAGTGGATGTTTTTACTAACATTCATTTTCAATTAGTTTATATTCACTAATTCATATTCAAGTTGGTTCACTTCCAAATCAAATTCAATTCTATTTAAGATTCACTTAACTTCCAATTGGATTCCAATTACTTTAGCTTTCAATTTCATTAACTCAATTTCATTAATACTTAATGAATTATATACAATCAACTAACAATCATATAACAATCAAAGTATATTAATTACAACCAAATTACTTTGCTTATATTCATTTAATTTAGTTTCAACACCATCACTTAACTTAATTAATTTAGTTTGATACCAATATCAACTTCATTCAACATCTCTTAAGTTATATTCCATTTAACTTTAAATTCACTTTTATTTACAACTCATATTCATAAATATATTCATATAGTTTCACTTCTTATATATATAAGTTTATTTCATAATTGTAGATTACTTTAATTATAATCCAATTCTTATAATTCATTTGCTTATACAATAATTCTTTTATTTAGATTATTCAAACAACTAAACAATCAACTTATATACACTTTAATAATTTTGAAAAATTATTTGTTTATATACTAAATATACTCAAGGTAAAATTATTTCATTTACCCAATTTTAAAATCAATATCGTGCCGAATTATTCTATTCAAGTGTTTAGAAACCCCTTCGGCATAGTTGTCGAGACCACGCTGACGAAAGTTCATATGCCACTCAACAAACCAATCATCACAATATAAAACAATTTTATATTCACTAACAAATACGCTCTCATAGCTATTATTACACTCAAACTCATTCTAGAGTACTGCTGACTCTATCTCTAACGAGTAATACCCAACAGAACCATGGCTGTTGCTTAACCAACAGCTCTGATACCAAATGTAACGCCCTGAAAATTTTCGACTTTCGAAAATTCAACATCGATACTCACTTTATCGACTGCCGAGGACTCGAAGGCCAAAAACCCGAAATGTTATGGTTTTAAGAAAAAGAACAAAGAAAAAGAAGAGAGAAGAAGATAGAAAAGATAGAAAATAGAGAGAATAGAAAATAGAAAATAGAACAGAAAGGAACATAGAGAAAACAACAGAACAATAACAGAATCTCACAATTCGCAGCGGAACAACATATAATAATAAATGAATAATCTTTAAACAAAGAACTATCAGTTATTACATTTTATACATTACATTACATTATATCATCAGAGTGTACAACATCATACAACAACAACAGTGCAGCGGAAAAAGAAATACTATATAAGTAATACGCCATGCCATCCAGCTTGCCTCCAGCAACTCCAGAATATCCAGAATATCCTGATAAACCTAACTCTTGACTGCCCATGTGGAAATTGGTGGGCACCCAGAGTTTAGGAAGGAAAACAATAAACTCCGAGTCAGTCATGTGACTGGTGTGAGAACTCAAAACAGTTTATTTATCTATAAAATCAAAATAGAGGAATATTTTTAAAGTTAATTCGCAATGCTTTTAAAAATGAGACTACCATAAGGCCTCCCACACACACACACAATGCAAACGCAGAATCGGAGGAGATTTCTCCTTATGATAGTCAAAGATGCTTGATACGCATTTAAAAGAACATTTGATATTATTATTAGTGTATAGTGTAGAAAAACTTATTTCGAAAGTAGAATATAAATCTTAGCCAGCATAGACATTCCGAACTATGCCTACTATAGCTAACTATGTTCAATAGCAGGTTACCGCCACATTCCATAGCAGGTTATACAACTAAAACCGTACAAGTCTCGTATTGTTTCTTTGGATTTCCAACGAATGATCAGGCCAAGGAACTTCCCATTGCCACAAGAGAATGCCTCTGGATGGACATTCCCGAGAACCAAACCGGATCTCTACCAACACAAGGCCGGGTTACCCCTAACTGAGTAACAACTGACCGAATATGCCATCCCCCGGTCCTTTGGGACCTTTCACCGAGCGCTCATAATCAATTCACACAATCATAACAAAGTGTTTTCAACATGAGTAAGTATCTGGGCTCCATACCATGATACCACCCTTTTCCAGAAGGAAATGCACACATCCTAAAGGGCGCTACCCCTCATAACCTTGCCGCATCTTTCCTGTTTTGACCATTCACGGGGTGTGAGGCTCGACGAAGTCACGTCCACAAAAACATACTTTATACAAAAGCCATGCTTTGGGTCAACAAATGATCAACACAATGATCACCAAGATAGACGATCAAACAAATGATCCTATCACAAATAATCAACACAATGATCATTTCAGCAACACTCAGCATGTCACATTACCAAATTGGGAATATATCGCTGATAACTTCAACTATATAACCTCTGAGCTCGTACGTCTCAGAGAAGGGTGTTAAGCTAAAAGAATAAATTCTCCGCCACCAATAGAAATATATTTGAAAGAAATCGGCTTTATATCTCAACTTGTAATGTCAAGCATACTATCCATACAAGTCTGTTCCGGGATCGAACAAAACCGAAGGCACTTACAAAGAAGTCCTTGCAATCCGGATATTCACAATCCTGATCGGATTTCCCATCACTTAGGGAGAACTCTATACCGGAGCAACTCGGTGCAGAGTCAATCGACAGGTCATCCTATCGCTCTCGCAAATACCGGGTTTTCAACACCGATCTTCAATGCAATTCACAACGACGTATCACATATTCGGAATGGGTTATACGACCCCATGGTCCTTTCCCGGTTAACCCGAATAGTGAGCGCTTATTCAAAAATAAGTGTGGCATTCACATTCAAACAAATCACATCAAATACCCATTCAAAGGGAAATATTGATAGTCGGTTATTGAACTACCAATGGATATGCACAACATCACCAGATTCCAAATAATTTTCCAAATTATTTATTTTCCAAAATATCTTTACAAGATATATTATTTTCAATACTTCAAAAATAAATCAATATTTATTTTTAACAAATTCCACTTTCTTTTATAAATTCCATAGTGAATTTATATTTCACAATATCCATGCATATACCTTTCAATTATTCATTTCAATTTATCTTCAAAAGGATAAATTCTCAAAGTATTCACTTTATATTGGAAAAACATTTCCATACTTATTTATTCATAAGTAATTCACAGATTTTATTTATTTTCAACACTTAGAAAATATTCAATATACTTCAATCGAAATTAAGTATATATCTCATTCTTTAAGGAAATCATTCTCTTAAAACATATTTATTTGGGCCAAAACGAATGTTGCGTAAAACATCGTTACGACAACCCAAAATCACTAGTATAGGGATTCGAATTTTAAATAGATATATAAGTCCCAATACTATACAAAACATTTCCTTTCGGAAATCATTTACTATAACAACGGTGTTATAGTCCACCATTTCCTTTTATTTCTCGAAAACGTCTATTTCAACAATAAATGTTGAAATCTATGGTTTCGAATCTCAACACATTTTAAAACATCGTTAGATCGTTTTAATTCTATTTCAAATATCACATTCAAAACAATTTCTTTAACATCTTATTCACTATTCAAAACGTGAATATACTTTGTTAACAAATTTCATCCTTTTATTCATTTTATTTCAAAGGATTATTCACAGTCAAAAATGTGAATATAACTCCATTAACAAGTTATAACAATTTACTTATCAAATTAAGTCGTTTGCGAATTTATAAAACAACGTTTATAAATTCCATTTCTATTTATTTTATAACTACTTCCTTTATTAACCTATTCGATTTATAACTCAATTATAAAACAAAAGTTCACATTATAAGTTAAACACTTATAATTTATTTGTTTACAAGAATCGTTCTTTTAAACATCCCAATTCATAAATCTTATAACCTATAAGATTCATTTAATCAAAAATCCATTCTTCAATTGACTTTTCAAATTTTATAAACCTACTGTTTATAAAATTCCATTTATAATCTCCCCGTTTATAATTCTATAAATTTCATTCAATTTATGAAATTCATTTTCACTTCATTCAAACACTTATAAAAACTCGTTTTATAATTTCAATATTTCAATTTATAAATATCCATTTATAAATCTCTTAATATAATTCAATTTATATTATTCTTTTAAAACATATTAAATCTCCTTTATTATTTCACCATTTTGATTCATAAAATAATTAAATTTTATAAATCCTATATTTAAACTTTTCACAATAAATTCTAAAATCCCGATTAAACTATTTTATAAAATCATTAGCATCATATTCTCAAAAATCATAATTTTTATAACTTTAAAAATTATAACGTTTATTTATTTAAAATGAATCAATTTCCAAACATATAGTATATTTTCAAAAATCACTTTAAAAATCATTTTTAAATTTTCAAAGTTTGGTCCAATGATGCTACACACCAAATAGTCAATCACGACTACAACGATATCATATATCGATATGATAATCCATCAAATATCAAAATATCTGAATTCAAATAAATACTGCTGAGGAATCCAGTTGGATCCCTCCAACCTGTTTTCCTGCATCCACAAACATTAGCACAATACCAATTTCGCTCCAGTACGAAATTATCGCGGTATATGTTTTTAATAAATATTATCCGCTTAATAGACGGCGCAATAGGGTCTCATCCGCTAAACAAAAAATACGGGAAATCAATAACTCCAATATATACATATGCCAATGTATATATATTGCTACTATATATAATACCAATTTCACTGTTTATGAAATATTCGCGGTATATGTTTTTAATAAATAACATCCGCTTACTAACGGCGTATAATGTCTATTTTAACAATCAATAGATATTAATCAACATTCAAACATGCATTCAAATATTTTAAATCTAACTATTTAAAATAAAATCGAAACTGATTCGATTGAGTGAGAAGTTCTCACCTTGATTTTAATTTCGTTTTAGCGATTTATTTCGAATAAAATTAAACGGACGTTTAATTTTACACGAAATTTTGACTAATTCCAAACAACTCCAAACCAACTCCATTGCGTAGTGCTCGTCCATACGATTCCAACGCAACTGGTTTCGCGCGTTTTCGACCTCGTATGAAAAAGTTATGATTTTATGAAGTTTATACACGATTTTATATAAACAATTCAACATAAACTTATTAATTTTTAAACCTAGCTAACACCAGGGCCATAGGATCTTGCATCAGCTCATCTCCACCGCTCCTTTCTTTCTTCCTTCTCTATCTCACGCGCGCGTATGCTTACAGGAGAAGCCGAACCCATATCCAAGAATTAGGGTTAAATTATTCACCTCCATCACTCGACTTGACGACGATCAGGGAGTTGCAAATCGAAGCCCCATCCACCACCTACCTTCGGCCTAAACCATACGAAGCTCGGCCACATCCCCATGCTTGAATTGCGTGCGCAAGTTGAAGCAAACGCGGCCATATATCTCCCAAAATATAACTCCAAATCACATCTCCACCGTTGAAGTTGTAGATCTCACCATCCTCTACGAGTTTCTAGTTGAAACTTTCTTGAATCATTGAGTGGATTTGAAGATTTGGAGGGAGGAACGAAATAAAATTCTGGCCGTTCATACATAGGGTGGCGGCTAGGGTTTGATATTAGGTTATATTTTTTTTTAATAAATGAAGGGTGTGGGTGTCTATTTATAGAAGAAAATCGAACACTATTCATCCGTAAATTCCGAACTCCGATTTACGCGCCGTAACCAGCATTTCTAAGGTTTACCCCACGTTCCGGACACAATGGAACAAGTTTCGGAAGCTAATTCGGACATCTGTGCGAGTTATGGCAACAAACGTTCAATTTAAATTAAAACGATTTAAATCGATTTCTAGGCGTTTTAATTTGTACCGGACAAACGGTAAATCCAATTGACACGAAATTTGAAACCTTACAATAATATCACATTACGGATCCGATGAAACTGGTTTCGTCGAAATCCGAGACTTTTTGAAAAATGGCTATTTTAACTCGCCAAATTAAAATTAAAAACAATTCGATGCGTTTCGAGCTGCTACGCTCAAACGATAGCTCCGATTGACACGAAAATTGAAATCCGGTAATAACTAACTATTACGGATCCAATGGAACTGGTTTCGTTCAATTCTGAGACTGTTCAAAAATTGACTATTTTCACTAGTCGATTTTATTATTAAAATATTCAATTTTCACAAATTAACTTTTAATTCGATTTTAAAAGTTCTAAAATATCGTTCTAACTTCAATATGATAAAATAAAATTTTACAAATCATTTTCAATCATATTTAACTCCATTTTCAATTATTTCCATAATTTCACATATTAAATTATTGATCTAATTATTCAATTAAATCCAATAATTCAAATAAAAATTTATTTGACTTATAAATTTCACTTATTAATATTTAAAATTAATTAAATATTCAAATTTTAATTATCAAAAATTCTGGGTCGTTACAAGAAATTGGTGAAAATACAATTTTTGCTCAAATACAAACTGCTTTTGAATCACTAAACTAAAAATCTTCATTCAAGTTTTAAAAATCATAACTTGCAGTAAGAATTCAAGATATAAACTTGAATTAGCATTTATAACCATCAAATTTATCAAAGAATTATTTGATTTACCTGTAGAACAAGTTACAGTGGTGTATTCTTACAAACATGGTTTAATTAGCTTTTAAAATTCTTATTTTAGTTTAAACATATTGTTTTTTGTTGAAAACTTACAGATTAACAATAATTTTTTGAACAGAATTATGAATCCTGTAACAAATAACAGAGAAATATATGTACAGAGCAACCATAAATATACACAGAATCATATTCAAACTGAACATACACAAACCAGATTATCAATGAATCTTCATCTATTTTCAAATAACTTAAAGCTTTAAAATTCTTGTTTACTCACCTGAAATCTT
The DNA here is from genome assembly GCA_030765085.1 of Allium cepa. Taxonomy (NCBI): domain Eukaryota; kingdom Viridiplantae; phylum Streptophyta; class Magnoliopsida; order Asparagales; family Amaryllidaceae; genus Allium; species Allium cepa. The sequence goes on from CM060929.1 coordinate 37,200,402, forward strand.
TGAACAGAGAATAATTTGATGATATGAAAACTTGTAGTAGGAACTGCCCTTGAAATCTTTTGAGTGCTTTCTGTTTTCGTTTTGAATTCAATTTGATTTTACTTCCTTTTTATTCTCTAGTTTTCTCTGGTTCACTAAAAATTTTACTGAACGAACTAAATAGCTTAGATGCATACATATATAAAAGCAACAGGATGTAATAAGAGAAGGTGGTAATTGGTTATGCTGTTTTCTCTTTTTTGTTTTAACTTGACAGATTTTTATAAATATTTTGAATAGACAAAATATTAGGCTGAGATGATAGCAATTAAATGCCTTGGTTTCTAAAGATGTTTACACACCAATTATTATGTTTGACGTATATAGATATTTGTATGTAACTATTCACTTGCAGGTAAACATTTGGCTTGTATGTGAAGATAATTTGTTTGAAAACATTTTTTTAGATTGAATAATTCATATACATGTTTTGTCTGGTTTAACTTTATACATTTGTGCTTACAAATGTTTAGTTTATGTTGTATGCATATCTTAACTACTTATTTCTTGTTTTCATTTTTATTTCTAACTATCAATATTTAAATTACATTCATATATTTGACTTACATTTAATATTTATATTTTATATTGATAGACTTTGATTTTATTTAAAAATTATTATCCATATGTATATTTACCGAATGTAAACAAAGTAAAGTATTTTAATTTAATTATATAAGATAAATTTCATTTTAAACATTATTAAAAGATTTATTTTAAATTTTCAAAATCAAATTTTCTTTCCAAATACAAATTTATATAAACAAATGGCAATTATCCCAAAGGTCATATTCATTTTAAAATGATCAGTTTACATTTTATTTAATTAGATTAAATATTTACTAATATAATATGGCCAAAATACCGGGTCGTCACATTGTGATAAATGGTTGATGGTTGATATTGGATGAATGGATGCTGTATTTTATATTGAATAAACATCAAGTTATCTTGCATTTTCATTTCGTTTGGGATTGCGGTTTGAAATGATATATAACCGTAAATTTTATTTTTAAATTGCGGATGAAATGATAAATATCCTTATCCCTTGACCATTAGATAGAAAATTTTATACAGACACAGAGGTATATATATATAAATATTTTGAAATGATTTTCTATGTTTTGTAAAGAAATGTATATATGGTTTTATAAGATATTGATTTCGGATATTTGATAAAGGTTATTTTATATATAGTTAAATTCTTTGTTTTAAGCTATGTATTAAATTGTTTAAAGTATGAAGTAAGTTAAATAATAAAATTGATTTCAATAAAATATATTATGGACAAGTATTTACTTAAATTATATTCCAATATAGAGTTTATATTGATTTTTATAAATCAAAGTTGAGAAGATAGTTTTGAAATTTATTTGAGATTTTATTTAATTAAGATCTTATTGAAATTTAGATTTAAAAAGAATATGGTGTTATAACTAAATTCGGGTTTAAGATGATTTAAGTGAATATATCTAGTTTAAATAAATTGAGGAATATTCAATTATTGAATTTGAAAGTTTTATTTAAAGGATACTGAATTTATTAAGTACGTATTTGAAAACTAAATAATAGTAAAGTAAATTTGGAAAAAATATATGAATTAAAAATTTAGTTTTGAAATGGTGGAATATTTAAAACTTTGAAATATATGGAAATTTAAATGGTTTATTTGGGAATTCAAATCTGTAGTTGGAATTGATTTGAGAAATTAAAAAGCTAATGTGCTTTATAAAGTAATTTACTTTTAAACCATTTAAGTATTGAAAATTTTGTTTCGAAGCTATGGGTTTAAGGTATATATGTTTGAAAGTACTATGATTTTTGAAAAGATATATTTAAAATAAAAAAGATATCATATTGATTTGGGTTTTAAAATAGAAATGATATCATATTTAAATGGTTTTGAAATGGATATTTTATTCTGGTTTTAAATTATAAACTATTTTGAAATGACCACGGTGTTATAATAACGTTTGGTTGTTGAAGAGACCGGGATCGGAAGTTGTCATACTCTCTGCCAACTCTGAAAACCACTTTAAAAACCGTGTACGCGGTGGAGATTTCAGAATGAAGTAGCATGGTGGTGGCGTTTCCTTTGAGGATAATACATGGACACAACTCCCGTGTATTGGCATAAGGTGGCTAAAACAGGAGCGATTGATGGATTAAGAAGGTAGCCCCTTCTATTGGACACATCCCTTCGATATTCTACTCTGACTTTGGATTTATTCGGTAGCCTCTTTTGATTTCTTTGATTTGGGGGTGTGGCTCGAGGTGGGCGGTAGCTGGGGCTATGCGTTACCACCGACCCGGAAGCGTAATTGGTATATCTACCCTAGCACTGCCTATTTGTGCCGTGTCACCTACCCTAGCGTGCCTTATACGATTTTGTTTTGTACCATACCTATGGAGTGCCCGATGACGACGCCCAGTACGGGGGAGATTACGGTACTGTATAGACTATGGGAATATATTTTGTGTTAAGGGGAATATTGGGTCACTCCTTAACGCTATTTTAAAGTAAGTTTATTTTACTAATAGACACTATTATAATAGCGAAATAGTACTACATAGTAAATAGTTTAACGGATCCTTAGGAGATGTAAACCCCAAGCAAATCTTGAGTTACTGCACTCATATTTACTTCTGTCGATTTAACTTACATAAGATCTTTTAGTTCTGACTCGAGTGTTTTATTTTTAAATTCGCTCGGATCAGTCCGAGCATTTCAGGATTTGAAGATTTTATTCTAGAGGACGAAGATGAATATTTGTGGTAATATTATCTACTATATTATTTCACTACACCAGTTAATTCCGCTGCATTAATTATTATTCTCTGGTATGTGTACTCTGATATTGTATTGTACAAGTAAAGAAAATCGAATATTTTGTAAAAAAAATTCATGAATTGCATATTTGATTATTATATTTTATCGTTCCGCTGCAAGATTCTGTTTTTTTTTATTTCTTCCTTCTTTTCTTATTTACCCTATAACAATCTGCCCTTCCGTATGGTTTGAATTGGCACGTGTGTCGATTTAAGCATACGAAAAAGCAGAACATTACAAAAACAGATTTGTATTAAAATAGTTTATTTTGAAAATAGTCCAGGGTCAAACTGTTCAACTTTCCAATCACCATTTCCCATCAATTTCATTTAAATTTCCACTTCCTCTTGAATTGACTCAACTTCAATTCAATTTAAATAATTTCCATTTCTGTTTAAATTGATTAAATTCCAATTTGAATTGATCCCAATTCCAAATCAACTTTCTATTTGAATTTGAACTCATTCAACTTCAATTTCATTTCAAATTATCCAATTCAAATTTCCATTTGAATTTTTAAACTTACCCATCTTCCATCATAATTCCAATTAATTCAAAAAATTTCAAATTAATCCAATTTAAATTTTCAATTCATTTCAACTCCAGTTTGAATTTAATCCCAATTCATGTTGAATTATCCTTGATTCTTTTCAAATTCAAATCAAATTCCATTTAATTTAAAACTATTCAACTTTAATCACAAATCTAAATTATTTTAAATCAAATTTCAGTTTGTACTAATTTCAAATTCAATCTCACCTTAAATCATCTCGAATTATATTAATTCAAGTTAAATTTCACATGTTGGTTTAAGCTCTTAAACCAAATTAACGTTTACTTAAAGTCTTTAAAATTTTTAATTCTGAGTCCAAATTTCAGAATTCCATTTTAAATTATCTTTACTTAACTCATTACAAGGTTCAAGTAAGAGTTCAAAACAATTTTAACTTACAAATTCAATTCTTAACATTCAAATCTTCAGTTCAAAGGAATTCCATATCCTTAGTTTCAAATTTAAGTTAAATTTTATTTATCTCTATAATGGATATATTACCACAATCCATTTCTTTTGTTGTTTAAACAAATCAATTCACAGTTTCATAAATTATTTATAACGAGGGAATGATATCAGGACAAATAAACATCCAAATTTATCCAAACACCAATTAACAGTATCCATTTTCAATTTACAGATCTCAAACCCATTTTGAGATCACCCATAACTCCTATTTTAAATCAACCATTTAACTTCCCAAGTTAAATCCCAATTTCCTTTTGAAATTTGATATTCAAGGTGCTTGTTAACTTATTTAACTTTCCCAAAGTTAAATTCAATTTACTTAATCCAGCCAACCTTACCAAATTTGAATTCCCATTTCTAATTTTAAACTTTACATTATCATCTTTCCACTTATAAGTTCAAAAACTTATCACTTTAGGCTTTCACATCACAGTCCAAGTACAATTCAAAACCCATCCTTAGAGAGTATTTCAAATCACCTTTGATATTATATCCCTTATTACATATTTATTTCCTTTACAAACCAATTTATCCTTAAATTTTAAACCAACTTTGGTATTTAATTCACAGCAGCTTTCTTTAAAATTTCAAACAACTCTTGTTTGAAATAGGACCCGTTCATTTAAATGCATTAAATAACATTATTAATTATTTCTTTATCACTTTGAAACTAATTTTCAAATTCTGGACCTAGATTTAATTCACAATTTAGATCATTTTCAGTTCCAATTTATAAGTCATACTTGCCTAAATGTTTGCTTCCCTAAAACATTTCATTTTGCTTGCTCACTAATACATATGTGATTATTTAAACACAACAATAATTTACGATAATACCAAAGGAAACCAATTCATTATTATCTTATCTTGAAACTCTTCTCCAAATTCAAGATTTTAATTTCAGTTGAATCCATTTCGAACTTGTCTTTATTCAATTGCAGTGGTTGTATTTCTATTACCCCTTAATTCTTATTATTACTTTAATTCAATTAATACAACAACCAATTTCCTTAATATAATAGAAAATTTATTGCTTAATAAACTTATACAAGATTCATTTACGTTTGAAACCATTTTAAAACCTTTATATAAGAAAATAACAAGTAAGCTCTCTTATATATATACACTCAACTCATTCTAGGGTTTTATTGACCCTTTCCTTAATGAGTAAACCCTCCAGAGCCAATTTTCGGGATCGAAAATTCAGGTTCGTTACATTTGTTTGTTTTGAATTAAAAACCAAAGGTGGTTTAAAATTTAAGGATAACTTGGTGTGTAAAGGAAATAAATATGTAAATAAGGGATATACATAATATCAAAGGTGATTTGAAATAAAATCTTAGGTTGAGTTTTGAATTTTACTTGGACTGTGATATGAAAGCCCAAAGTGATAAGTTTATGAACTTATAAGTGGAAAGATTATTAATGTAACGACCCGGAAGTTTCGATCCCGAAAATTCCAGATAGTTAGAGAAAAGAAGGAAAGAGAAAGAAGAAGAAGAAACAGAAAACCAAACTCAGAATCTCACATTCGCGGTGGATAAAATATAATATCAAATAATATTCTTTACACAAAGAAAGCTGTATCAGCCAATTACATTTTAATACATCAGAGTTACAACATTTACACAAACATAGGACAACTAAAATAACTTGTCCTAGATATACTACAATATATCACAGCGGAATACACTCTATACGTTCCTACCATCCAGCTCGCCTCCTGAGCTCCAAAACGTCCTTACCTGAAAATCTGTAATACTCGGTCTGACCCGAGCATTACATCAAAGTAACAGCCTGGTCAGGTTGGAAACCAGCGTGAGTAAACCCACCAAACATGGAATACAAATGCACACAACTTATGTGAACCCGGGGTAACTTATATCAATTTTCAACTTCACAAGTTGTTATAGACATTACTTATTTCACATATCAATTTCTAAGTACCAAAACTTAGATTAAATGGTCCAATTCACTTAAATATTTCCATTTCAGCCTATTGATTTCACATATCGATTTATAAAGAATCGAAGTGGGTTCAGGTATTTACTAATACCCGACTCCAGTCACTTCGAATTCTATACCATCTTAGCCCAAGTTATTCAAGTGAAATACAAGTCAACCTTAAATAAAAATGTCATCTTTTGCACGGCAATTCATCATTGATAGATAACCACATTACCATTGTCCACCCAAAACATATCATATCACAAAACATTTCATATCAGAGATATCAATCAATTCAAGACATTTAATCATTCATAAGCGAGATGGATATTTCCAAAATTAATTAAATTTATCTCTAATTAAAATAATTTCAAATCTTTTATCACTTAGATTACTTTACTTAACATTAATTAATTACAAATTAATTAATAAATCATCTTTAGTTATCCATCTTAATTAATCACCCTTGACTAATTATCCTTTAATTACAATTAGTAATTTACTCTTAATTAATTACTCAAATTAATTATCCTTCATCCATTCACATTAATCACATTGATCCTTAATTAGTGTCTTAATTTAATTATTCTTTAATCACTTACATTGATTACCTTATAATTAATCACACTCGCTTATCTACTAAACCTTAATTAATTAAGTATATTAAGTAATTAATCCTTAATTACTTCCCTTAAGTAATCAACCATAATTAATTTTCCTAAATCAAAAATTAATCACGATTATCAATTATTCTTTTGCTAATAATTAATTACTCTTTTAATTACAAATAATTTTTTTAATCAATAATTAATCTAAAATTAATTATTAGTTCATCTTTAATTATAAATCAATTAATAAATTTAAATGATAAATCATTTATCTTAATTAATCTTCTTAATTATTTCAAAGTCCTACCTAATAACCGTGGAACCAAATAATTACAAGCTTTAAGTTTAATTTAAAATTTTATACTTCATTAAACTACTTAATTATCTAATTAATTAAGCTTTAAAACAACTTAAGAATTTACTTGATTAATATCTTAAAATTCTTTTCTCAACTTAAGTTAACAAAACATTAAAATCAATCTATCTCTTAAAATAGTTTAAGATAATTAATTTTCTTGGCTTTGGTAAATTAAAAAAAAAAATTAACATCAAATTTATAACCCGAAAACAAACCCGGGTATTCCTCATCAAAAACCTGAGTTTCTCAACTATTTCTCGAGCTTCTTCTTTTTATTTAAAACTTAGTTTAAGTTTTTAAAACTTGTTATAACTAAAACACTAGTGCGAATCAACATGAAGAAAACCCGAGATAAACCCTGCTTATTCCCGAGCAATACTTCTACCTGCTCCATTTTTTCCTTTCCTCTCCTCCTCAATTATAACAGCCACAACCCAAAAACAACTGACACCCAAACAACACCGTGCACTGCACCAACGCCGAAGCCACCTCCAACCATTGACATTCCCTCCGGCACATCACTCAACATTGCGACAACCAAAATCGACCACCAAAACATGATCACAATTCCTTAGACACGATCGAGTTACCCAGTCGAAATCTAAAACCAAACGGCCTCCAACAAACTCCCTTCGACCACACTGCTCGGACCACCGGAGGTCGAGCGACTCTGGCCACCTCTCCCTGACCCAACGTGCAACTATTCCCCTGAGTTTCACGTCACTCAATCAATCAGAGCCCACATGGTGACCCAAAACCCAAACTAAACAAAAACTAGGGTTTTAAAAATAATTCCGATCACCGCTGATGCCACAGTCCACTATTGCCTCAACCGCTATTTTTGCCAAGCACCTTGATCGTCAATCTATCTTCAGACGAAAACTCGACCACTCGAATACCTCCGATCGCCAGAAAATGATCAAGATCTATTTTCTAGACATTCTCCAAATACTAATCCAATTCAACACTAAAAATTATGATTTTTGTTTTAAAATTCCTAACTTTAATAGTAGATTCAAGTTATAATCTTGAATTAATGAACTAAAGTGATTGGGTTTAGCATGTTCAAAAGAGTTTCCACTACATTCATAATTCCAAGATATCTTTTAAGCATTTCTTTACTTAAATTCTTCTTTAAAATTTAATTCAAGTCTAGACGAACCTTTGTTGTTTATAAAAAAATCCTATAGTAAATCAGAGGAAGAAAAAATAAATTTTTGTCTAATTTTGAATATACGGTAACAAGAACAGAGAAGAACAAAGCACCTCTGAACACAATCATGTAAATATAGCAACTTCCCATAGATTATACACACATGCAGAGAAACATTATCACAGGAATTTCTAAAACAACAATTATTTAGCTACTTAACATTTTAATTAAAAATGTTTACTCACTAGGCTAAGACAGAGAACAGGGTTTATGCTTTTGTTCTGCATTTTGATTTTAATTGCAACTGGACATGAAAAATCCTTGAAACTGAAGTGCTTTGGGTAAATCTTGATTTTTTCTAACCTTTCTTGAGCTTGATTACAATTGCCTCAGATTTAAATTAATCTGAAGTTGGATCTGAATTTTTTTTTGGTTCAACCTTTACATATTTTTTCTTTGTTTTGAAAGATGGAGATTGAAAAAGAAAATGAGAAGGAATAAAAATGTATATATATCTTCTTATATCTTTTATTTATAATTTAAAAAAAATTCATGACACTTGTTAAAATTCCTACAAATGTCATCATAATTGATTTACATTTGTTATAATGCATAGAATTAGCTTACGTTGTTATTTATTATAATGTCAATTTACATATATATATATATATATATATATATATATATATAATTACTTTAAGTGTTTTTAAATATTTAAACTTCTCTTACATATATCTATTTAATAATTACTTTCCTTAATCTATATAAATATGATCTTTTGAAGAAAATAATGTAAAACAAGTTATATACTAATAAAATGATATAATTTTTTTTAAATCCAAATGTTTTAAGATGTTTATCTTTTGAATTTTCCATTCAAATTCAATTTCAATTTAATATCCAAATCAAAATCAACCCATATATATATTTACATTTAACAAATAATCATTATTATTTGTTTCATCTATAGATCATTGTTTAATAATTTAAATCCTATTAATTTCCAATTAATAGGTATCTGAAAATCCGGATTATCACATAGACTTTGTGCATCCCTTCCATAAGGCCTAAACGTATCTTGTACCTAGGACTCAGAATATCTGATAACCCAAATATCTACTATCTGAAATGCGAGCATACATCTGACCACACAGAATCTCATCATATCCCAGGTGTGAGGCTGGCGAGGCTACAATTATCTTTCACATATCACATATCACATCTCTGAATGCCACATTGTCATTCCACGTCACACGACTGATTTCTAGAAATGTATAACTTCTTGAGCTTGTATGTCTCAAGAAAGGGTGTAAAGTGAAGGCAAGTTGCCTTCTCCGCCACCAACCGATATACGTTTATAGAAACCACTCAAATGAGATTTAGAATACAATGTCAGACAAACATATATACAAGTTCGTTCTGGGACTGAATGAAATCGAAGGCACTCTCCTACTACCACTAGTAATGAGTAGTCCGTATAATCCAAAAAATCTCCACAACGAGGAGACCACTGCTATAAATAAATCTATAATGGGAGCGACCCAGAGAATGTCAACAAGCAGTCCTCATGCTATGAAAATCCTCGGTCTTCATAAATCATCATCAATAACCTGCACTTCAGAACGCGTACATTGGTCCGGAGTGGTTTTCGAATAAATCTGATCCCGGTCTCTGCACACCAATGTCAAAAAGTGGCTCTTAACCTCATACAGAAACCAAGTCTCATAGACTTATCATGGTTCCAATTTCCAACTTGCTATCCTTCGGCCAAGAAGGAAGCTCGATAGATTGGAGTAAAACTCTGCACTATACGAATCAACATCCTCAACACAAATGATAATCAAGCCTACACAATTAGCCATGTGCGAAGTGCACGACTAATTGGTTTCCATATCAAATCAAGGAACCGAAACTTTGACAATAGAATAATCTAGTACTAAAGCAATTACTAGGCCCGTTTTATAATTCTTATAAACCAAATCACTCTTCAAGTATATATATTTCGAAATATCTATAAAAAGATATATACTCACAAACTTTCACAAATATTCAATAATTGGAAAACATTTCAATATACTTATCTCAACGGAATAAGCATATCCATAAATCATTTAAACTCCATCTAGATATATTGCTACTACACATTTTTTAAAAGATTAATCATGAATTTGTAAAACATGCTCATAACTTGTGACGGCTCGGGATTTTGGCAATGTTATTTTGATAAATATTTAATCTAATTAAATAAAATGTAAACTTATCATTTTAAAAAATAGTCTTTTAGAATATTTTCCATTTATTTATATACATACGTATTTTGAAAAGGAAACTTTGATTCGAAAATTTAAAATAAAATCCTTTAAAAATATTTACAATAAAATCTATCTTATATAATTGAATTAAAATGCTCTACCTTATTTACATTTGGTATAAATATATATATATATGGATAATAATGTTTAAAATAAAATTTATCTTATAAATATTAAATATGAATATTAAATATAAGTATAAAAAAACATATGAATATAAATTAAATGTTGATAGTTAAAATAGAAATAAATAAAAACAAGAATTTATGTTAGGAATAGGAATAAATATATAGGTTAAATTATATGGTTACATGAAACATAAAGTAACACATATCAGATAACTCTAGAGATATATATATAATTTTGAAAGACATGTAGATACGTAGGTGAATTATGCAAGCAAGAAGATAATAAAACAAAATAACTATATACAAAAATCAAAGGGAATAAGTTTGTAAACTTAGAAGGAAACAATTACATTAAATGTTATCATCTCAGCCAAAACAAAGCCATTTCAAATATTTTGAAATCATTCCAATTTCATAAAAAATATCTGTTCAAAGAAATGAGCTTGTTCCAGAAGACACCTACCCTGTAAAAACCTTTTCTATATATATAACCTTTTGTTCCTGTTCGTTCATAACTTAGCAAGCCAGAAAAAAATATCACTCTGTAAAAATTCAAATACAAATTCAAATATCATTTCAACTAAACAAAGTAAGCAAAAGGATTGAAGGCAAGATCAAAACTGCAGCTTTTAAAAATAATAGTTGCTCTCTGTTCAGAAAACTTTTCAGGTGAGTAAACATAGATTTTAAAGTTTTAAGATTAATTAAGAACTGAACAAGTGATTCATTTGTAACATGGTGTTGTATATGTTTTATTTTTGAATATAGTTTTGTGTTTATATATAGGTTGTTCTGTGAAATAATGAATAAACTGTACTTCTCTGTTTATTGCTACAGAGTTGAATATTTATTCAAACTCAAAATATTTTCATCTAATAATTGTTAAGCTTAGAGTTTTCAAACAAAAGAATAATTTTAAACCTAAATCAAGATTTTAAAAGCTATTTAAAACATGTTGGTGCGGTATCACTACTGGAATCTTGTTGTACAGGGAAACATGAAATATTTTATTAAATTCGAAAGTCATGAAATGCTAATTCAATTTCATAACTTGAATACACACTGCAAAATAGGATTTTCAAAAAAAAAGTGGTGACTTTTAGTTAAGTATTCAATGAGTAGTTCTTAGTTGATCAGAAATCACGTTTTAATCAGCTTCTGGTGATCCAACAAAATTTGGTTGTTGAATTTTTGTTTGAAGCTAGCTTGTTGATTAAAGATTTCAAGAAAATTGTCAAATAATTTTTCTATTGCACAAATTGAAGGAACGAGGTGAATTTAGGGTTTATGTTCAAGTTTTGGACATGTCTGGAAACGAGGTGATTTCGTCACCTATGATGCATCGAGTTGCATGAGCTCCAGGAGGATGGTAGCATGGGGTGTTGACGTGGAGTTGAAGGAGTTGGAACATCTCCGGTGGTTGGAGCAACTGGGGCGAAGGATTTTTGTTAGTTGGGTTGAGTTACAGTTTTTCGAATGAAATGCTTAATTTTGATTTGGAAAATTTGGTGTCGAATCGAGTTTTGATTTCATATGTAGGGGTGATTCGCGACTTGCCAGAGGTCGTGAAGTTTGCCAGAGCGACGGCGAGACGCCGTGCACGTGTACGGCGTAGATTGTGTCAGAGTTCGTTGTGTGGGGAGCGACTTGAGTTGTTACTCGAGTAAATGAAGGGCGTGCTTCAGGTTGAAACGCGAAATTCTCGAGCCTGGATACAGTTTATTAAGTTTAAATTTAAGTTTTAATAATAAAAGAAGAGGAAGAAGAACGTACGCGAGGAAGAGAAGAATGACTCAGGAGAAATGGTGGGAAACTCGAGTGATTACTCGAGTAAATCTGGGGGGATTACTCGGGTTGATTTTCCAACCCTGTAGTATAATAAAAGTAAGTTAAGCAAAATATTTAAACAATTATAAGTTGTGATGACTAATTAACGTTTGACAATTTTAAGTTAAGACTGTAATACAAGTTTTAGTTGTTTTAGTTAATACTTAAGAATGTTTTTTTTTAAATCCAATAGATACTTTAATTAAGTAGTTAATATAAGATAGGTTTTAAATTTAATTAACATTTAAAGTTTTCAAATTAGTAATAATTTGATTTCAAAGTTTAAGGAACATTTTTAAATGTTAATTGAGATAAATAATTATTATTAATTAATTGTTTGAAAGGGGTAATTAAGAATGGTTAATTAATTAATAATTATAATTAATTAAGTAATTAGGGATTTATAATTGTAATTAAAGATTGGTTAATTAATAATTAAGTGTCTAATTAATTGGTAATTAAGAATTGTTAATTAGATAATTAAAATTAATTAATTTATGATTAGTAGTTAATTAAATAAATAATTAAGGATTAATTAATTCGAAATGAAGTTTTATTAATAAATAATTAGGTTATTAATTAATAATTAAGGGGTAATTAATTAAGTACTTAAGGTTTAATAAATTGATTAAGAAGTAATTAATTAAATGGTTTAAAATGGAATAGTTAATTAACTAATTATTAATTAAATGGGATTAAGTGACTAATTCTCAAATAATCAGTTTAATTAATTACAATAAGGACTAAAGATGCTTGTTTATAGATGATTGTATAAGTAGAATATCTAGATTTGTGATATCTATTTGGTGATATTCTGTGATACTCTATGATATGCCTTGATATATCTATGATGATTGTGTATGATTTATCTGTGATAAATGCTATTCAATTCAAAGTGTTGAATTAAATTGTTTAAAATTGTTAAACAACTTGACCTTTAAAATGGCATTTGGATTTCGATGAGACCGGGATCGGGTGTCAGTTATGATTATCCAAAAACCACATCGATCCAAATTAAACGTAAGGTCGTGACATTTCAAGTGAAGATCGAGATGGTGTTTCAGAGTGCAAGGGTTATTGTCGTTAACTCTGAGGGTGATTCCAAAATGAGTGTAACGAGATAATGCCTTCGGTTTTGTTCGAACCCAGAACGAACTTGTATGGATTGAATGCTTTCAGAACATCGTCAGGTGGGTGATGAGCATTCTACGAAATATGTTCTATAAAGGTTGTGATATCCCGGAAATTTTGACAACATCAATTTAATAATCTTTATATAAAATTTAATTGATATTGACGATATTGATTATAATAATATGATTTGGTTTAATAATCAGAACAAATAAATATTTAATTAGTGATTTATCTTTTAAAGGCTAAAATAAATGTTTTAAATTATATTGTATATACATATTTGTATATATATATTATAGATAATCTTTGTTTTGGAATTTAATAAATAAATAAAGTTTTGTTTTTAAATTCGAATAAAATATCTAGTAATTAGGAAATTATGTTTTAAATTAATATTAAGCTTTTAAAAATCTATTTAAACTAGTAATTATATGGTTTGATAATATTTAAGATAAATATTAAATTGTTTAAAATTTGTCTTAGCTTAATTTTTGTTTTAATTTAAATAAAGGTTTATTTTATTTTTTTTAAAATATTATTTTATTTTATATGATTTAAGAAATATTTTATATAAGTCTAAAATATAAGATAATATGTGATTTAAATTCATTTGATAATAAAAGTGGTTTATAGATTTTTTATAAATCATATAAAATTTGTTAAATTGTTATTTTTAAGCCATATTAATAAATATACTATTTTTCATAAATATAAAAGGAATTAAAATAAGGAAATAGAATCTTCATTTTAAATTGAATAAATTGATTTTAATTTTCATTTCAAAGTTTAATTTGATTTGGAATTTTATTTTGAAATTCAAATGAAATTCAAAATAATTGATTCTTTAAAATATTTGTATAAGTTTTAATTTATAATTTGTTATAATTACTTTTTCTTTAAATAAGTAATTCACATGTATATTTACATAAATATAAATAAATTAGGTTTAAAGCTTTATCAAACATTTAAATAAAAAAATATAACTAAATTTAATTTAAAGACAAGTGTAACTATTAAACAATCTAAGCTACATGTGTTAAGTTGTAAAACAAACAAAATGACAAGTGTCATTTGACTTTAATCTTTTCTTTATTTTAATTAAATTTATTTCAGCCTTTCAAAACATTTTTTTTCACTTTCCTTTATTCTCTTTTCAAAATCAAAGAAAACATTGCATTTAAAAATCTGAATTCCTCAAAGAAGATCAACCTGCAAAAATGAAATTCCTGCAAATCAAAATCAAGTCTGCATTTTAACAACCTGAACATCACTGCATTTGCATCTCTGGAATCAACTTTAATAATGACCTACATGCATCTAATTCTGGTTGGAGTTTCAAATGCAAGCAATCTCAAGTCTGCATCTTTATCAAGAACTTAAGAATCATTGAACCTGCAGCATTAAGTTAAAGACAGGATTCATAAGCTTTTCTAAGTTAATGGTGCTCTGTTCTTCTGAGTATAAGGTGAGTAACCTTTTATTTAAATATAATTAAATAAATGAAGGTTGCCTGATTGTTACTGAAAACTTTGCTTGTGAAAAACATAATCATCTTCCTAAAACTTAAACCATAGATGCATGGTAATATTGAAGTAACTTGTTTGTATGTATATGAGTTTTTGGAAAATTACTTTGTACTTAAATAAGTTTGTATGCTCTGTTAGTATCAGTAAATTGTTGTGTTCTTGACTTAAGCCTTTAAATCCAGATTTTAGGTAGTCTCATGACTTAACCATTATTGAGAAGATGGATTACAAACAAATTTGTTCGTTAAACAAAAATCTGAGCATGAAAATTTAATAAGTAAATTAAATTCAAAATCTTTTCTGTAAACCAAAAATGTTTAGTAAACATGAAATTGTTTAAAAACATAAATTCCTTAATTTATTGAATTAAGATTGTGATCTGAAACCACTCAAGAAAACATGATTTTTAACTCAGGAAACATAATTTATAGTTTAAGATTATAGGGGCAGTTCACTTCCATCTGGAAAATGTGAATTTGAAGAATCCTGTTGATTCGAAACATTTGGGAGTTCGAAGTTTCTTGTGAATGAAGATGAGTGATCAGGAACATCATAAAAATTATCAATTTGAAGAATAAATTTTTGGATTAGCATTTGAGAATTATTTAAGTATAATTACCTAATGAAAGTAATCAAGAAATTAATTACTGATTGTAATTAATTAATTTTATTTTGATTAATTAAGTTAATTAATTAAGTTTAATTAATTTAATTTAATCACTAGTTGATTTGACAGGTAATTACCAATGTAATTAAAAATGAATAATTACTTAGTGAAGTAATTAAGAAGATATATTACTTGATGTAATTTAATTGAAGGATACTTGGATGATGGAGGAGTTTTTGGAATTAATTACTTTATGTAATTATTATTAGTGTGTTTAATTACTTAAGATAAGTAATTAATAATAAATTATTTATTGTATTTAATTTTGGGTTTTGATAATTGAGTTATTCAAAGATAATTAAAGATGAAATTTATTAAGTTAATTATTTAATGTGATTGATTAAGAGTGATTAATCAAGTAGGATAATTGATAATTAATTTAATAGAGTAATTATAAAATAAATTGGGATCATTAATTTAAATAATTAATGAAGTGATTAAGGATTGATTAATAAGAACAATTAATCATTGAAGAATTAATTAATGTAATTAATTAAGGATTAATGTAATTAATTAATTAATGAAGTAATTACAGGTTAATTACTGAATCTGGTTTGGAATAATTAATTTGTGAAATAAATTGGAGGTTAATTACTTGAATGTAATTATAAGATAATTAATCAAGATGATTAATTAGGGTAATTTGTTAAGAATAATTAATTAATTGATTAATAACTAATTAAGGAATATGTAAGCAAGATTTATATGGATGATTGATTACTTTAATTCATTTTAAATTAATTAAGGAAGAAGTAATTAATTTAATTCATTTTAAATTAATTATAGAATGGTGATTTAATAAGTCATTGCTTATGAATATGGATTAATACTGATTACCCTGAATGATTGAGATCTCAGATATGAGATAAATGATGTTGTGTGATTTGGATGCTATGGTTGCATTGAGTTGATAATATGAATTATCTACTTGAAATGATAATATTGATTATCTATTTTGATGTTGTGAATTATCTATCCGTGTGTGTATAGATAATATTGAATTGAATTGTTCAAACTTTAAAACAACTTGGACCTAAAAGACATGTTTTGGATTTCGATGATACCGGGATCGGGTTTCCATATTTGGATATCCGAAAACCACATATATCCAAATTAACGATAGGTCGTGAATCTGAAATGAAGATAAAGTTTCAGAGTGCAAGGGTTATCGTCGTTAACTCTGAGGGTGATTCCAAAATGAGTGTAACGAGATAATGCCTTCGGTTTCGTTCGAACCCGTAACAAACTTGTATGGACTTGAATGCTTTCAGAACATCGTTAGGTGGACGATGAGCATTCTAAGTGGTGTGTTCTCTAAAGGTAATCGTAGCCTCAAGCCTCATCAACCGGGAATGGCTAAAACAGGGGAGGTGCAGCAAGGCTTCGTGGGTAGCTCCCATTGGAGAGCAAGATTTACCCTTGTCTAGAAGGCCCTTTATATTCGGCTGTGTGGGCAGTTGGTTGCAAACAACTGCGGGGTTATCTTGTTCGAAACTATTAAGAAAGGAATGGTTCCGGTCTTGTGTTGTAGGGGAGTTAGGGTGGCTTCTCGGTACGGTGATCTAGGCCATGTACTGTGACGGGCGGTACCCCGGTAGCCCTACCATTGTATGGAATCCAAAATCCAATAAGTGCCATCGGATTTGATTGTATTACCCACTTTGTGGCTAGTAGCTGGAATTTAATAAATGTAACGATTTCGACTATTTTCTATTTACTTGAAAACCCTAGACACTATTATAATATCATCGGATTTCCTATCAATGTTTTGGTTAGCATAAGGTAAAAACTTTTCCATGTTTATGTGTGGGAAGTCTTACGTGATACCTTTTCTTTTCAAAAGGTTTTAAAGTTAAGCAACTTTAACCAGTTACTCACACCAGACCCATGTCTGACCCGGAGTTTATCTTTGTTTTCTTAAACTCTTGGGTACTCAAATTTTTACGAGTAGCCAAGGGATTCAGGTTGGCTTTGACGAATATTGGAGGAGCAATGGAGCAGGAGGCTTCTGCGTTATAGATATTTAGTTTCCGCTGTGTGTTCCCTGGGTTGTGTTGTATTATGTTGTAAATACTAGACAGGTGTCTATAACTGTCTAGTATATGTGATGTGTATGCTGTGTATCTCTGATTTATATTGTATATTATGTAATACTTATGTTACAAATATAATTTATTCGTTCCGCTGTTGAGATTCTAGTGTTGTTTCTTCTTTCTCTTCTTTCTTTTCTTCCTCTATCCCTTTCTTAATTAATGATGCGATTTTCTGGGAGTAGAAAGTCGGGTCGTCACAAAGGTAATCGCAGCCTCAAGCCTCATCAACCAGGAATGGCTAAAACAGGGGATGTGCAGCAAGGTTAGGCGGGTAGCACCCAAGCAGGACGAGATATACCCTTGTCTAGATGTCCCTTTTAATTCGGCTATGTGGGCGGTGGCTAGCTACAACCGTGGGGTTATCTTGTTCTGAACTGTTTAGTAAGGAATGGTTCCATCCTTGTGTTGTAGGGGGTCGGGAGTGATCCTCGGTACGGTGGTCTAGGCCCCGTACTATGACGGGTAGTACCCCAGCAGCCCTGCCATTGTATGGAATCCAATCTCCAATAAGCGCCGTACATTTTGATTATGCCCAACTATGTTGGAATGTGAGATGTAAGCATTTCAGCTATTTCTGTATCTTACTTGAAAACCCTAGACACTATTATAATATCACTGGATTTCCTATAAATTGTTTTGGTTAGCATAAGGTAAAAACTTACCTATATTTATGTATGGGAAGTCTTACGTGATACCTTTAGTTCAAATGATTTTCAAAGTTAAACAACTTTAAACCGTTTACTCACACCAGATCCATGTCTGACCCGGAGTTTATTTCTGTTTTTCATAAACTCTAGGGTAATCAAATTTTTATGAGTAACCAAGTGATAGGTTTTGTATTGTTGAGTTCTAGAGGAGCTTGGAGAAGAAGTCCAGACGTATATATCTATCTAGTTCCGCTGTGTTAGTTAATGTATGTTGTATTTTGGGATGTATGTAAATGGCAAATGTATATATGACTGTCATGTGTATGATATTGTGTAACTCTGATATATGTAAACTATGTAATAGTTATGTGATGTATTATATTTTGTTCTGTTTCCGCTGTGAGATTCTGATGTTGTTATTCTTTCTTTCTATCTTTTCTATTTCTATCTCTTTCTTTTCTTATTGATGATACGTTTTTCTGTGGATAGAAGGGCTGGTCATCACAATTGGTATCAGAGCATAAAATGAGGTAATACCTAGGCTCTGGAGTAATATCTTTCTTGAGAGTGCGTATTTGTATTTTTATATAACTATAAACCTATCTAAATTTGTTGAGTTACTTGTCCAGGTGGCCAACATGAGTTCTGGAAGAAGAGGCAGAGGTAGGGGCAGTACCTCGACTGATAATGGACGAAGTCAAACTGCTAGTAAGGCTGTAGATCCAGTACCGCCTCAGGTTAGTTTTGCCGCTTTATGCAAGGACTTCATCAACCTTGGAGATAAACCATTTAAAGGGACAGAGACGATAATTGAGGTCCAAGATTGGCTACGCTCTTGTGAGCGGATCTTTAAGAGTATGAAGTTGTCTGATGAGCAGAAAAGGGAAATGGCTTCATGGCAATTGCAGGAATGCAGTTCTGTCTCTTTTGGAAGTTGTTCCATCTCTCCAGGAAAGAATCATAAGTAAGCAAATGGAGGATAGATCTTTTGAGAAACTGATTCTTGGAACCAAGGATGGTTGATATTCGGATTTTAAGGTGGACGGTCAAGGTGTTTTGAGGATTAATGGTCGTTTGTGTGTACCTAATATAGATGTATTGAGGCAAGAAGTCTTAACCGAGTGTCATCGCTCCAAACTAAATATCCACCCAGGAATCTCTAAGATGTATAAAGATCTGAGAAGAGTCTTCTAGCGGCCGAGCATGAAGAGGGATGTTGCTTCTTTTGTCAATTGTTGTGCTATCTGTCAACGGGTGAAAGGAGATCAGCAGAAGTCAAGCCTTTGGAAGTTCCAGAATGGAAATGGGAGATGATTTCGATGGATTTCATCAACGGTTTTCCTAGAACCAAGAAAGGAAACAAAGGAATATGTGTTATTGTGGACCGTTTAACTAAAGCGCCCATTTTACACCGGTTAAGGAAACTCGTACTGCAGCTTCTCTAGCAGAGATTTTCTTAAGGGAGATAGTTAGATTGCATGGTGTTCCTGTCAGCATAGTAAGTGACCGTGATCCTATCTTCACCAGCAAATTCTGGGAGGCTCTGCAATCAGCTATGGGAACGAGTTTGAGATTGAGTACAGCCTATCATCCTCAGTTAGATGGACAGACGGAGAGGCTGAACCGAATTTTAGAAGATTTGCTGCGAGCTTGTGTTTTGGATTTTGGTGGATTGTGGGAAGACCATCTTCATTTGGTAGAATTCTCCTACAATAAGAGTTACCAAGCGAGTATTAAGATGGCTCCTTATGAAGCTTTGTATGGAAGACCGTGTAGATCCCCATCCTGTTGGATAGAGTCGAAAGATCGTCTAATGCTTGGACCCGATCTAATTCGTGAAGCTTCTGCTAAAGTTGAGCTTATCAAGAAGAGGATGAAAGCTGCTCAGGATCGTCAAAAGAAGTACGCAGATAAAAGGAGAAGACAATTGGAATTTGAGATCGGTGATTTAGTCTTTGTCAAAGTTTCCCCGATCAAAGGAGCTGTTAGATTCGGAAAGGCAGGAAAACTTTCCCCGAGATATATTGGACCATTCTGGGTATTGAAAAGGATTGGTGTTGTAGCAAACAGAATTGAATTGCCAAAACGGATGTCTGGAATTCATAATGTATTTCATGTATTTCATGTATCCCATCTAAGGAAGTTTGTTCATGATCCATCATTGGTTGTGGAACCAGTAGTCTAGGAAGATTTGGAGGTCGAGCCAAATTTGACTGTGGTCAGGAATCTAGTTCAGATTGTTGATCAAGACGAGAAGCAACTCAGGAGCAAGGTAGTGAAGCTCGTCAAAGTGCAGTGGAGCGAGGATCCCGAAGATTGTACCTGGGAAACTCTAGATAGTTTTAGGAAAGCCTATCCGGATTTGTGTTCGGACAGCTAGTGATGCTTGTTAGGATAAATTGTTTGGTTGTTTGCTAATGTATGAATGATATGTATGCTTGAATGGTTTGTAACAACCCAAAGTTTTAACAAGTATTTTTCACTTTTAATTATAAAACTTTGTGGGTTTATTATATAAAAATCTAAATTTTGAATTGATTAAAACAATTTCCCAAATATTTAAATAAATAATAAGATCTCTGAAATTTTGACGTGGTTAAGAATTTACTTTAATTGGAAATTTGGGGTTTTTGTTGAAGATGGTAAATAACTTAATTTCTAGCAAAATCATGTTTTAGTTAAGAAATAAGATTTGAAAAAAAATAAGTGTATAAATAAACTGTTTAATTGCGCGTTTAAAAGGCGTGTTATTGATGGAATATTTTAACGTATATTTACTACATAAAAGAACGCGTAAAGTTAAAAAGCGTTACTTTTATTATGAAACTGGGCATGTGTTTAATTTAATTATTGCGTTGGTTTTTCACACGTCTAAATTTCTTACCTTGGATATAAATAATCAAATAAATCAATAGACGTGCATTTTTAAGTGGGAAAAGAATAAATTTTCTTTCCATTGACTCCACATATTTAATAAATAAAACCCATTGATTTTTCAATAACGTTCAAATCAAATATTATTTTCCGTTTCTTTACTCTAAGAATCAACACTTTTCTTTGTTCAATTTAATAAAATGTTCGCCAATTTTCCATTTTTTTGTACCCTTAAAACAACGCAATAATGTTTACCTTAGCTATAAATGGATTATGCACTTTTAAAAATTAAATAATTTATAATGATACTTATATACATTTTAGTAATAGATCTCTTAGTAAATGGTCAATGAATGAAAAAAAACCCAATCTAAAAAAATCATATTTTTTAAGTAATAAATTTCAAAATTTATGTATAAATAAACTGTTTAATTACGCGTTTAAATAGCGTGTTATTTGATGGAATAAATAACGTATAAGAAAACGTATAAAATTTAAATCCGTTATTTTCGATATATTTTGGGCACAAATCAATTGCGTATGTTGTACGCATTCTAAAGAAATCCTCTTTAATATTTACACGTCGCTCAACATTATTCTTTTGGTCAAATTTTCCATTTTTGTTTTAAGTGCGAATTTATTGCTTGCTGTTTTATGTTCTCCTTAATTCACGAAATCTACACTGGTAATAAAAATTTATTACCCGCTGTAATTAATTGTTCCAAACTTTCCTTACCTCTCGTGTGAAATTGATAGGAAAAATATTCAATAGACTGATTCAAAAATAACGCAACAGGGTAATTGTTTTTTTTTAAATAATAATAATTTCTTGCCTTTAACTTCTCATCTAAATCAATGTCTTTTCTTCCTTAAATTTTGCACGTACGAATGTTCACTAATAAAAGAAACTGTCCCTTGATTTACACATGCCGTGATTTTCATCTTCCCTTTTTGCTGCAACTATTTTAATTTAGTATAAAATCTTTGAATAAAGTAACGTTCAAATCTAACATTATTGTCGTTTTCTCTGATATCAATGCTAGTTTCTTCTCATTATTAAACACGTTCGCAAAATTGTTCAAATTCCATTTCCATTCAAAGCAAAAAAAATGCTTGCCGTTTCTTTCGCAAATTAATTCTTACCCACTGCAATTATTTGCTCCAATCATTCTTGTCATTTCTTTTTATTTATCAACATTTTCTCTTCTTAATAATTACAAACGAGTACAAATGCGTGCCAAATAATCTCTTGCCTCTTTTCTTCCCTTTTAATCAACGCACTTATTTCCAAAATATTAAAAAAAAAGTGTAAAAATGTTGCCAAGTATTCCTATTAGTTTCTTTTGTAAATCAACGAAATCAATTATTCGTTGCCTATTTTCACCTTAAATCAGTGCAAGATTTTATTTATTAGCATAAGTTCAAAAGTTCATTTATCTCTTGTAGTTTCTCCTTGTAAAATCACACAAGATACCCTAAGTACATATTCTAATCACGGGTATAATTGTTTAAGTCAATTCTTGTCATTACTTTGCTAAAATCACTCAACCTGAACCTTTAATAATGCAGTGAAATCATTCATTTTTTTTAGCATTTTAAAATTTGAATTCACTTGCCCTTTTTTTTCCTGCATTGATTTTTCGCATGCCCAAAAACACGCAACCCACTATATAAATTCATAACCCCTCATTTACATTTCCATCACCGCAAGCTCATCTTTAAATACGTAGCACATTTGCAATTATTTCATTCATTTTCTTCCCTGTCGTGCTAAAGCTTCAGGTAGCGTCAGGTACATAGCTGCATCCCTTCTTCCTTCTTATTTTCCTCTTTCTTTTCTTTTTAGTTTTTCTCTATTTCCTATTGTTTGTTCCATAGTGCTCGGCTACTCCGCCACCACCCTTCGCTCCTTGTTATCTCACCGACCTCGCACCATGAACCATTCCGTGACTTTGTGCATGCGTTTATAAATAAATTTAAAAAAATAAAAAAATAAAGGGAGAAGTAAATTATGCGTACATGTCAAGAATGAATATATGGGCAAGCATAGTGTTGTGTTGTCCAACTAGAGACTAGGTTGAAATTACCCTTTTGCATTTCCAAAGTAGAAAATGTGCGCCACCTGTAGCTTGTGTAAACAGTCCTCTGTGCCATGACGTGAAGTCTCAGGAGTGCACGCATTCGAGTTTTGAAATTTGGCAAGGGTCGCGCCTTTTTTTAAAAACAAAGAAAAAATTATTATAATAAGAGGGTGAATAGGATAGTAGGGAGCCACCTGTGCATGTGAGTAGAACATCCTGAGCCCTAGCTTGTTAGGATATATAGTGAATATAGGTGGGTAGATACATGCATGAATAACAGTCTTTATGCACTATGAAAAGATCCATATGAAGTATTGTATACTAAGAATAATTATGACGTATTAATACATAAACCACATGTTTCACTTAGTAATGAAAAAAAAAAAAATTGCATGCGCTACCTTTATGTATCAGTGCCGTGAATTGCATTGTTGCCCACATAAGATTTGCCACCTTTTATTTACACGTCATAATATTTTGTAAAAAGGTTAAAAGAAAAAAAAGTATGGAGTATAAATTTATTTGTAAATTTTGATTTGGAAAAATTAAATGGGCAGGCTGAGCTTTTGTTTTAATGGGTCAAGTCGTGTGGTGAGTGGTCGAGCTGTTATGTCAATTTCCTTTAATTCAATCTTGTTTCAAATTTGATTTGTTCGTGATACGATTCGAATACTTAGTTTTATTTAATTACTTTGTTCAAGATTTGAATCAAGTCGTTGCATCCATTGAAAATTGATCGTGCCTTCTGTACTCTTCTTTCGGGTAGATATCGTTGTTTGAATAAATTTTGCAGCTTCGAAAAGGTGAGTATTCTCACCTGACAAACATGCTTATATATCTGTAAATTAATAACAAGTGTAATTGTAGCACGATTTTATTTCATTTATTTGACTGTGACATAAATTGATGATGGTCAAATCCTGTTATTAACCCCACATATCATCAGCTATATTATATACTGTTTTATTTATGCTATTACACTATTTATACAATTACTGTTTATCACACTGCAAGTTCTCTGTAGTATAGAATCATTACGGGCTGAAATGATAGGCCTGAACGATATTTATTTATTTGGTTATTTATTTAACTTGGGATTGCGGGTTTTAAATGATAAAACCCGGATTTTCTTTATAAATTATGGATTGAAATGATATATTATCCGTACCACTTGACCTAGGTTAGAAAATATTATACAGACTGTGGTAATATATATATATATATATATAAATTTTCTGGATTTATAAAATATCTGTAAAAATTGAATGTTATAATATTTGTTAAAATTTGATATAAAATGATTCTTAAGCATAGTTAAATTTTACAAGTTAAAGATGTAAATAAATAAAGGTCAAAAATTTTCATGTAATATAGAATCATTACGGGCTGAAATGATAGACCTGAACGATATTTATTTATTTAACTTGGGATTGCAGGTTTGAAATGATAAAACCCAGATTTTCTTTATAAATTACGGATTGAAATGATATATTATCCATATCACTTGACCTAGGTTAGAAAATATTATGTAGACCGTGGTTATATATATATATATATATATATATATATATATATATATATATTTTGGAATTATTAAATATTTGTAAAAATTGAATGTTATAATATTTATTAAAAATTTGATATAAAATGATTCTTAAGCATAGTTATATTTTACAAGTTAAAGATGTAAATAAATAAAGGTTAAAAATTTAAGATAAAAATTTATATTTTAAAATTTGGATTTGTAAAATAAATGGAATTTAAGTTAAGAAAAAAATTATGAAATTTGTTATAACTTGAATATAAAGCGAGGTTAAATTTTCAATGAATTAAATAGTTAAATTAGTGAAAATATGGAAGTTGAAATATAACTTGATTTAGAAATGGAAGGCTGGTTTTGAAATAAAGGTAAGATAAGAAATTAATTGAAAATTTAGTTTATTATGAAAACGGTAATTTAACTTAATTGTTAAGTAAAAATTCATAGAAATTTTGCACTTGATTTTAATAATTAAGTATAAAAAGTTAGATATGTATTTGAAGAATTTACTTTAAAAAAATCATAAATTATTGAGAAATTTAAATGACTATTTAAATGTGTAAATTTTGATTTTTTTTTAAGTTAAATTTGTTTAAATAAAGGCTTATATTTTGCTAAAATTATATTTAATTTACTCAATCTATTGTAAAGGATATTACCGCACTGCGCAAGTGCTGTAGTTGATACAAATGAACTAAGGTATAATCTTTGGGATTTATATTGGATTTTTATAAGAATTATATCTTCACTTTTAAATAATTTAAAATGAAGTATTTGATTTAAATATAAATATTTTGGAATTTATAACCACGGGTGATAATAACGTTGGTTGTTAAAGAGACCGGGATCGGATATGGGCATACTCTCTGTCGATACCGAAAACCACTTTGACAACCGTGTGCGCGGTATAGATTCCAGAATGAAGTAGGATGGTGGTGACGTTTTCTATGAGGTAAATACGTGGACCCGACTCCCGTGAGTTGGCATAAGGTGGCTAAAACAGGAGCGATTCTCGGATTAATGAGGTAGCACCTCTGATCGGACGCACTTCTTCGTATGCCATTCTATTACTTTTGTGATTGTTTGGTGCGCACCTTTGATTTGGGAGTGCTGTTCGAGGTGGACAGTAGTAGCAGCTACGTGTTTCCACCGGTCCGGATGCGTAATTGGGATATCTACCATGGCATTGCCTAGTTGTGTCGTGTCACCTACCATAGCGAGCCTTGTACGAGTTTGGTTTTCTTCCGTAGCCCGAGTGGTATCCTCGGTGGCTTCCCGATCAGGAGGGACTATGATATTGGATGGACTACTGGGACTATTATGTGTTATGGTGGAAAATGTGAAGCCTTAAAGCTATTTGAAAGTAAGTTTATTTTAATATAGACACTATTATAATAGCGAAGTATTACTACATAGTAAATAGTTTAACGGATCCTTAGAGGATGGGCGGTCCCAAGCATCCTTTAAGTTACTTGTTCAATATTACAGTACACTTGAATTAGCTTACACTGTATAAGTATGTATGTCCTGACTCGAGTGTTTATGTTTTATTTTACGCTCGGGTCAGCCTGAGTTTTCAGTTCAGATTTCACCTCCAGAGCTAGGACTTCAGCAGATCATCTCTTTTCAAGCCGCCGTCAAGTTTCTATTCAGTTCTTATTTTAGCCTTTGAAATCAATACAATTTAATATTGAGAGTTTCTGTGGAGATTTCAAACTATATTTGGTTTAAGACTATGTACTTTATATTCTTTTTTGAGACTATGGATAGTGGCTTCATGAACCACTAAGTTAATTTTTAATTCCGCTGCGAATATTCTGATTTCTGTGTCTGTGATTCTGTGATAATTTATTCACTGTATATTCTAAGATTTGCCAAATTTTATTTATAACGCGGTATTTTGAACAATTCAAGTCCGACATGTGAGGATGCGAATGGTTAAAAATATCGGGTGGTTACAGTTTATTATCAAAGCTTTAGCTCTAGGCAAAACTTAGAATGTATGGTAAATTTGATTTACAGAATCACTTTCATTCGAGCTTGAATCTCTTCCTTTTCGAATTTTGGAACGTTCCCTACGGTTCCAAAGTTCATTTGTGTCCCTCACTATTCATCTTTTTTGATTCTGGAGTATCCCATGACTCCACTTCAGATGATCTTTGTAGTGAACTGGCGGTCTCGCCAATATTCTAATAAAGGGGTGAAAATCCTTTACAAATTATCATTGATTCACCAGAGATTTATATTTATCCTCATTTTAGATGCTAGTATCTTTGGTTATTTTGAACTCTATCTCTTCAGATCGAATGTAGATTTTCCCCGAAAAATCCACATCGATCTTACTCTTTAAAGTCACGGTTGACCAGGTTAAGGTTGCCGCGATTTATATAAACTTATCCAGTTCCTTATTCTGTTATTTATCATCGGATTTTCTGATTCCAACTTGTCTTTAATCAAAATTCTCTTTGATTTGAGTCCATCAAATATGAATCTCTATCCTCGTTTTGAAAAATTTATTCCTATATTTGGAAAAATCTAATATTATATATGTAAGTATAATTTTCAGAATTTTTGTAATTAATTTAACTAGTTGTCAAGAGATAACAGTCTTTATTTATGGTTTTGTAAACCATGGGTTTTGTCTCATATAAATAATTGAATATAAACAATGGTTATATATTAATTTGGGAACAGAAATGAATTTAAAACAAGAACTTGAGAATTCAATTTCCGACGGTTTCAAACCTTGTTTTCTAATTTTAAAAGGATACATTATTTAAACTATTTTCGAACAGAAATTTGTTTCCAAAGAATTTTAAAGGTTTAAAAATCAGCGCTCTTCTTTTTGTCGCTGGAAAATAATTTCGGTGATGACTGCAGCATCATCGACATTCATGTTCGAGTTTCGAAGTTAAGAGACCATTCTGTAGTCTGACTACAGTATTACCTTGAGAATTTAATTGATTTGAATCTCTAATATATGACTTGATTTATAACGTATAGATATATGATTTAAATTAGATTTGACATACACTACACCACAAAGCTGTTTTAGCCACATCCCTATGCACCCTATTTGATACGGCTCAAAGCCATATCAAATTTGATACGGGTAAAAGCCGTATCTAAATTTTGATACGGCTCTGAGCCGTATCAAATTCGTGCCTATTTTCGTTGGAAAATCATACACCCTTGAAAGCACGGTCTTCCCCAAATTTCCTTCCCTCATTATTTTCGTTCTCCCCCAAATTCTTCCCCTAACTCAGCGACTAATTCCGGCTATTCTCTCGTTCTTTCTCCTTAAATCGCGTTTTAAAATAACAAGTTTCTTCGGCTCAAACTTCTATCAGCCGCCTTTCTTTTTCCTTCACATAATCGGTGCTTTCAGGTATTCTGATGTTGTTTATTTTCCTTTCCATGTATTAGTATTTTTTATTTATTTCTACTATTACGAGCATCACCATGTATTGCATCATAGCTTCAACATCAAAATTTGTTATTGAGTACATGAATTTATCTTCTTCGTTTTTTTGCCTCCGTTCCCAAATTATTGTTTGAAAGGGAGAAGTGATTGATGGTATGCGATGGTTCAATTATTGAATTGGGTGATTGGTTTCATGATTGTTTTTTGTAGTGGGAGAGGAGAGTTACGAAGTGAGTTAATTGCGGTTTTTATTTTTTATTTTTATTTATTTTTGTATGGTTTTGATTGGCAGTGTTTGCTGAGGGGGGAGGTGATTGAATGCGCAGATAGAAGTTGGCAAATGGAGACAGTGAAGTTGAGGGAAAGGTTGGTTGGTCAGTAAAGTGTAGGGGAAGCAGCAGTTGTGGATGGCAGAAAGTAGGTTGGTCTATGTATTCGCAGTGCTACTGGATAGGGGTAATGTAAATCCAGTGTTGATGTTAGAGTGGAGATAACTTGATCGTTTCAGGCGGGTTTGGACAGTGAATGTTGTTTTGGTAACAGGGGTTGTGATGGTACGTGTAGTGATGTGTGATGGTTTTGACATATTAATGGTTTTGACATTATTGTATAAGTGGATAAAATTATTGTTAATGGCCAAGCCAAGTATCAGGAGAGGGGTAATGCATAGACATTACTCCGGTGCTACAAAATAGCGCCGCTGTAATGGCACTTTTTTTGGAAACAGTTTGGTGTTAATGTTGTATATTGTTCTGACATTGTTGTATAAGTGGATAAAATTGTTGTTAATGGTGCAAGCCAAGTATCAGGAGAGGGGTAATGCATAGACATTACTCTGGTGCTACAAAATGGCGCCGTTGTAATGGAAAAATTTTTAGAAACAGTTTGGTGCTAATGTTTAAAATAAACCCTATATTTTGAGTTCCAGTTATTGAAATTTAAATAGTCCCTATATTTTGCCTTTGAATTCCTCTTCGAATATGTTCTCTCATCTAGAATTAGCTTCGATTTGATATTTTTATTTGTTTCCTTGTTCTCAAAAATGTGTTTATTTCTTTTCTTCCAGATGTAATATATAGTAGTGACGATAAAGCACAAGGCAAGACGCATAATTTGATCAGATCAATTTCATCTTCAAGATTAAGGGGTAACACTTCGTTGCTAAGTTTAATTTTAACTTTAGCAATGTCTGTATGTATCTAGGGCATATTTGGATATACTCGTAATTTATAATGTGTATGAATTGCTCAGTAATGACAATTAGTAAGTCAACAATTTAATTAAAAAAAGAGAAATGGAATGTTTCGAACTCCTAAAGTATTCTCGATTAATTGCATAAGTTTTAGAGTAGAGAAATGAAAGAGTTTTTTTCTTTAAATGAAAGAGTGAAAATATGGTTGGGGTTATGTTAATGATTCAAATAATGAACTAACAAACATTAAAGAAGTAGAGATTGACTGACATCCCACGCATTTTGTAAAACTTGCCTTGTGAGAAGTGAGAAACTATATTAGTAAGTGCATAGTTAATTTTAATCAAAGAAAGAAAAAATACGTCTAATAATTAGAAAAATGTTTTGTCTGATATTTCTTTGCAGGGAGACTGTAGGATAGTTAATGGAATTAGTTATCTAGATGTATTATCAAACACAGACCTAGGCACATTAGTTACATTATTTGTGTCCAAATCAACAGATGCTCTAAATTTTTTTCAAAAACATTTTTTGGGATAGCTTTATTTGTATTGCCTACAGCAATATAAAATTGTTAAGTACTAGCTAGGCGTAATTTATTGTGTTATTCAAAATCTTTATTTTAACCATCCATAATCACAGTTAACCATTTTGCTAATCAAAGCTAGCTATAGTAAAGTGATACCATAGTTCTTATATTAACGGAAAATATCTATGATTATGTTTATCAAGATGTAATACAGGAAAAAAATGTATTTCCCATGATAATAAAATCATCAGTACTCTAACTACTTATTGTATTGTCAACTAACTATAAAATTGTTCATCTTAGCCCTATTAGAAAATTAATGACTCGTATGAATGGATAAAACCCCAAAAAAGTCATGATATACATTCATAAACTTATGGAGCATTCCATTGACTGCAAAAAAGGTAAAGCAACTCACCAAAGCAAATAGGGAATCATGGATTTGTAGAAGCAATGGCTTCAGATGGTTAGTTCATGAAAATGCCCAGTTAGCCCCCATGTTCTGTTAAATATGATATAGGAGGGAAGTATGTATTTCAGCATAGACAAACAATGGATAAATGAATCAGATCTAAGATCTACATACTATATAGACGGGGTGCAGAAGTTCATTAGTTTTGTTGAAGAAAACGGTGGTAAGAAAGGATTGTATTTATGCCCTTGCACCCGGTGCAAAAATATGAAGACGATCAAATTAGATGACAATGATTTTCATTTGCTTAGATGGGGTATTATCCAATCATAGACAGCGTGGTATTTTCATGGGGAAAAAAGGGCGGAGATGGAAAAACAACAACCAGTTAGTCATGGCAGAACTACTGCTCAGTCTGAACATATTAGAATGGAAGATCTGGTCAATGATGCAGATAGATTTCATCATTTTCAACCTACAAATTCGTTGCCTGATCATGCTAATGTTGGAGAGCAGTCTACTGATTATCCAGATTGGCAGGCCAATGAAAGTAAGAAGTATGAGTCGCTTTTTGGTAGCGTAAAAGAGCCGCTGTATCCTTCATGTTCAAAAGGGATTACGAAGCTATATGCCATTGTGAAACTGAATAGCTTGAAGACCCAATACAGCTTTTCAGATAATGGTATGACTGCACTTCTCGAACTAATAAAGGAGTTACTCCCCGAAGGTAACACATTGCCGACAAAGTACTCCGACGTGAAGAAGATCATTAAGCAAGTTGGGATGAGTTACAAAACTTATGATGCATGCATCAATGATTGCATATTGTACTGGAAAGATGATGCGAACAAAGTTTCTTGTACAAATTGCAATGAACCAAGATATAGGACATCATTAAATGAAGAGAGAAAATTTACCAAAGTACCTCGAAAGAAATTAAGACATTTTCCTTTAATTTCTAGATTGAAGAGACTGTATACTGTACCATGGATGGCAGATGCGATGACCTGGCATGGTCATGCCAAGTCTGATCCAACCGTAATGCGTCATCCATGTGACACTTCTAAATGGAAAGTCGCAGATTCATTTGATCAAACTTTTGCTGCCGAGCCACGAAATGTCACACTTGGAATAACAACAGATGGTTTCTGTCCACATGCTTCTCTCTCTAACCCTTACAGTTGTTGGCAAGTAATTGTAGTACCATATAATCTTCCTCCGTCTATGTGCATGAAAAGGGAGTTCTCAATGTTAACATTGTTGATTTCTGGGCCAACACAACCAGGAAAGGATATTGATGTTTATTTACAACCGTTGATAGACAAGTTAAAGCAGTTATGGGAAGGAGTAGTTACATTTGACTCGTTAAATAAATCTGAGTTCACAATTAGAGCTAGGGTGCTGTGGGCAATCCATGATCACCCTGCTTTTGGGACTTTATCGGGATGTACAACTCACGGTTACTTTGCATGTCCTGTTTGTGGGGAAAACACTTGTTCTTATTATCTTCCTGATGTGTTACATGGGACATCGAATGTTTCTTCCTAACGAACACAAGTTTCGATACGATAAGACAAATTTCAACAACGAACAAGAACTTTGTTGCCCTAAATGGCCATTGACTGGTTTTCAAGTTGAAAAGAAAGTAGCGAATATCAAAATGAAAGTTGGTAAACAAAAAGAAGAAATTGGTCGAAAACGGAAAAGGTCAACCAATGAAGATGTTGACAATATTTCTGGATGTATAGTAGGTCTATCTTTTTTGATTTACCATATTAGAAAGCAAATTTGGTCCGACATAATATTGATGTTATGCATACGCTCATCAGCACCCTTATGAACCATAAAGATAAGTCAAAAGATGGCATCAATGCACGCAAGGATTTGAAAATCATGGGTATAAAAAAAAGTTGTGGGTGATGGAAGATCTAGAAACAAATAAAACAGTCATACCAAAGACAGCTTTCGCTTTGAGCAAAGAAGAAAAGATACGGTTTTGCACCGTTTTGAAAAATCTGAAAGTGCCTAACAAATTTTCTTCTAACTTTCACAACAATGTGAGCATCATTCCACCTGAACTAAGAAATATGAAGTCACATGATTACCATGTCATAATGCAGCATTTGCTTCCGATATTGCTTCAACATTCTTATCGACAACATTAGGATCTACGAAATGCTATTCATCGTATTAGTTTATTCTTTAACATTTTGTGTTCAAAGGTGATCAATAGGGAACATCTTTTAAAAGCAAAGGCTAGCTTAGTAGAAGCAATGTGTGTATTTGAAAAACATTTTCCACCTGCATTTTTTGATATCAGTGTCAACCTTATGGTTCATTTAGCCGATGAAGCGTTGATTTGTGGCCCTGCTAGATATAGATGGATGTATCCATTTGAATGGTAAATTTGTAATTGTAGTTATGCACATCATTATTTCATATAAATAGCCAAAGTCTACAGTATATAATTGATCACATTTATAGGTTGATGAAAACATATAAAGGATATGTGCGCAACAAAAGATACATTAAAGGGTGTATTGCAGAAGGACATATCGTACAAGAAACTAGTCTTTACTGCATGGAATATATGCCAAACGGAGGTGATGGCAATCATAAACATACCCGTGAAGCGTTTTTAGACGAGGACGATGAGTTTGCTGGCGAGATACCTCTGGATAATGGTAAAGACATAACGTTAACCCAAGTGCAGTTTGAACAGGTGCGTACATGGGTCCTTAATAAGTACGATGGATTGGATGAATGGAAGAAGTAAGTTCACGAACTTGTTTGGAATTTTAATTTTTTAATTCAATTTATATATACATTTTGATATGCGTTTTTCGTAGGAGGCATAACTCCTATGTGAAAAGTACTAGGTTTCAACCTAGAGGCAGAGCTACCACCATGGAAGTAGTTCAAAGTTTTAATCTATGGTTACGTAATGAGCTGTTAAAGACCATCGATGTTGATCCAACTCTGTGGCGGTTAGTGCACCGGCCGAAGTTCATAACGTGTAGTTATATGAAGTACCAAGTGAATGGATTTTCATTTTCTATGAAAAAGTATGAAGACCGTATGGTAACACAAAATAGCGGTGCATGCATGGGAGCAATTACAAAATTTAGAGCGAGTGGCAAGGATAAAAATTATAAGGAAGCAGAAACAACGTATTACGGAGTCATTCAACAGATACTTGAGTTGGATTACACTGACTTCAAACAAATAGTTTTTTATTGTGATTGGGTAAAAGTTGAGGATAAGGTCAATGGTTGCAAAATAGATCCCATTTCAAACCTCATCATGGTAAATTTAGATAAATTGAAGAACAAAAATAACGTGAATGACGAGCCATTTATTCTTGCATCAGAAGCGAGTCACTACTCAAAAGATTTAAAAAATAACGGATGGTCTATGGTCTTGCATACACCAAAACGGTTGACCAAAAATGGGGATGACATTGAGTTCCCTACCGTCTATCAATCAGCTTTTGGAGACAATGAAAAATTAGAAGACCTTACCAAATCCATATGTTAACTTATTAGTATTCGTACATCACATGACTGTGTGTCGGTATATTTTTAATTGCACGATTGTGTGTATGTATGTTTTGAATATTTTATCCATTCCAATGCAATTCCAGGTGTTGTCACTTAATAATTTTGTATGTGCAAGTGTGTTATATTATGGAGTGTTGACGCTGATACATTGATATATCTATAATTATTATCGTG
Organism: Allium cepa; assembly: GCA_030765085.1. NCBI lineage: Eukaryota > Viridiplantae > Streptophyta > Magnoliopsida > Asparagales > Amaryllidaceae > Allium > Allium cepa. The sequence continues at coordinate 37,234,478 of CM060929.1, forward strand.
ACTTATTACAATAATTAGTATTATTATATTTTGCAGAAAACTATGTCACAAAATCCACCATCTTCACATTCGTCATGTTCAGAGGCGAAGAAAGTTGATCAAAACTTACTTGGTATTCCGGTCTCAGATAACGCTGGAAAAATCGCTACTACGCTCGGTAAACTAGTAAGAGCTCATGTGCCAATATCATATATAAGTTGGAATAAAGTACCTGCAATATACAAGGACAACGTGTGGAACGAATAGGTGGTAAGTATCCTTATCTGTTTGACAACATCTATTTCATTCAATAGCCTTATGGTTTCAACTCTTTGCACAACATTTAATTTAATATATATTTTGCAGAAAATTTATGAGCTCGATCCGCTTTCAAAGGAAATGTTTTTAAGGAGAATGGCCGAGGCTTTTAGGAGATACAAGAAAAACTTGAGAGTAGTTTATTATGACCCTTTCAACAATAACGAAGAACGGTTGAAAAATTGCCCACCTACAGTTGCTCAAGAAGATTGGGCAGAGTTCGTAAAAAATGAGGCAACGCCTGAAGCGAGCGGAAGAAGGGAGGTAGGAAAAAAGAACAGAGCATCGCTCAGTTATGCTCATCATGCAGGACCTAAAAGTCACGCTAAAATAGAACAAGAAATGATAATTTATATTCATTTTCATTCAAATGATTTACACATTGTGATTGGATATTCATGTCGTTGCAACAACTTGTATTGCAGATCGTTGCTAGTCCATCAACAAATATCAGTCGTCGTCAAGTATGGGAGAAGACACACAGGAAAAAAGATGGTAGCATATCAGATGCCACTTCTCCATACTTTGTAAGTTAAACAAATATTAACTTGCATATTCTTTAAAATTCCTTATTCATGTAAGTATTATCATATTACAGGATCAAATTGTGAAAGCGAAGGAAAAGATCACTGATAGTGATGAAGAAAAATTGACAGTGGATGAAGACATCTTATCACAAGTGCTTGGTAAGGATGCAAGGGGTAGGAGCCGTGGTGTTGGGACCGTTATACCAAAGACTAAAGTTAAGGCTTGTGTCATTGCACAGAAACGACTCTGACATGTTCATGGTGAGTAGGATGAGTTGAAAATGAGGGTGGGAAGTTTGGAGAGTACGGTGGGAAATTTGTCTGGGCAAATGGAGGTTTTGATCAACATGGTGGGAAATATTGAACAGGGAATTCATGCACCGGTCAATTCTTCTGATGAAAGACGCGCCACACAATTCAATTCTCCTGAATTCATTGCTTCGCAGTTCCAGGATTCGACCAATGTTACGTACAATCAAAAATGTGAAATCCTCAACTCTGATTTAGAATTAATAGGAACATGTATTTTTAACATTTAAACATTTATGACATAATAAGTAGAAAACTTAAATAATAATAAATATTCCCTTTTATTGCAATAGGTTCTATATGCCGAGATTCTACATTGTCCAACATCCATGGGAAATCTGCACCATCCACACATGAAAAAGTGGTGTTGGACAGTATACCGCTACCAGATGAGAGAACCAGCAAAATGAATCATCAATTTGCAGAGACCTTTGCTTATGTTGGAGTGGGTGGATATGTGTGCCATCCGAAGTGTCTTATTCGATATCTCTAGATGATGGAGCAGGTATATTTGGCAGGAGAAATAAAAAATGGTTCATGAATCATATGGCAGGAGTAAATTAGAGAAAATAAGAAATGGTTTTGAATTATTATCTCAATGAGTTTTATAAAATTTAGAGTTGAACTCATCCGGACCAGGACACTATAATCATTTGAATTAAAGTAATTTGCTTCACTTCTAATTCATTGAATCTCTCCATTAATTTTTTTAAAAGCAACATAATTTACTTTCTTTTCTACATATAATATGAGGGCTTTCAGAGAAACCGCTTTGATTGTTAATAATTCTTCATAATATGTAATTGCATCCTTTGCAATTTTCTAAAAGCAATTAACTGAATTCCCCACATTGTCAAAAATATTATCTACATTATTCATGTGCCTTCTACTTGACATTCTAGCACGGAATATTATCTATATTATTCATTACAGTATTAAAGTCGCCTAGTAAAACTCAGGAATATTACATTTTTTTACCAATCTCTATAAGTTTAATCCAAAGGTTATCCCTTTCAGATTCAAAAATACAGGCATAATTATAAGTTTAATCCACAAGAAGACATTTTGTGTGTGTGCTAAAAAAATATATTGTGTGTTTGTTCTGTTTGATTTTTGTGTGTGTTTATTTTGTGTGTGCGCATTTTAGAAAAAAAAATATTGTGTGTTTGTTCAATTTTTGTGTGCATTTTGTTGTGTGCTTGTTTTCCTTGTTTGTTTTTGCATTGGCATTTGCATATTTTGTTATATAAAAAAAATTGGCACAATCTCAATTTAAAAAGAAAGAAAAACTCGTTCCATTTTCAAATACGCTTGCATTTTTCTTCTTTACATATTTTTGCACTCGCATTGTTTCAAATACTCCTATGTGTAAATACACTGCATGCCACTCACAACAACATCCATAAATAGAAACATAAAAAACAAGTTCCTTTCACAAACGTCGTTCCTCTCTGATCATTCTGCCTCAAACTTCCGATCACATAATACCCATCTCTGCTCTAGTCAGCACACCCACCTGACTATTACTGCACATCAAATATTATATAATTTGGAAATATGGTGCAGTTCAATACCTTTCCTTCTTATAATTTGGAAGAAATTTTAAATCAAATTATGAGGCACTGGTTTATTAATTCAATACATAAAGACATTGTAAAAATCAAAATTTCAACAGATCACGGTATATTTAAAAAACAGACGCATGAATACACTAAAATGTTTCAGCAAAATTCAGTATATACAAATACAGAAACATAATGTCATGTACAGAGCATTTACTCATAGTAAAATCAGAGCAAAATATATAGCAGGGCAATAATTACGAATTCAACCAAGTCATAGCAAGGCAATAATTACTCATCGTTGTAATATGCTGAACAAGACCAATAAAAATATTTATCTAGCGCATGAAAGATACATGCTATCAAAGGCTGAATATGTCCAAAAAGGAGGGTTAAAAGAGGAATAAAACTAAAGTCGAAGAGTATTCAAAGGAAGTATTGTATGTACAAGTTCCCATCTCCTTATTTTTCTTCTCTGATTTGGTATTTTCGTATGTAGCAGCAGCTGCACTCTTTATCCTTTCAGATTCGGATGTGTTTTCCATTGCGTTTTGTTGGTTATCTGAGCACGAATTGTTATTATCATCTGAATTGCAATTAATTGTTTGTGAATTGTCTTTTTGCTTGGGCTGGAAGCCTGCCGAACCCCATACTTCACTGATAAACCATCCTCATCTACTTGTCTTTTGTACTACTATATATTACACACAATCTACTTCTCAAACTGTCTTTTGTACTACTATAATTTATACTCATTTTTATATTTGCAGGTTGAATCAGGAATGATCTTTATGCAATCTTTGGTGCTAGCTAATTTTATTTGGTTTAGCAAAAAGTGTAGCAAGAGACTTGGAGTAATTCATTTGCAAAAGGTTAAGCCAGAGACACTGTTATAGATGTTATACTCTGGGTTCAATTGAACATCTTAAGGTCTTGTATTGATATTGTGACTTGTGTAGCCCTTGTTTTGAGCTTAACTTCATATTTGTACTAAATGCTAGTATGTACTATTTTTCGTGTTATGTAATGATATTGTTAAGCTATTATGCACTGCAATGCGGATTATTGAATCATTTGAATGTGCACTGTCTATAATATTATTTGTTTTCTAATATCATTTGAGTGCGGAATATTGTATATGTATGTGTAATTGACTACTTAGATACGGCTTCTGGCCGTATCTAATGCGTCAATTAGATACAGCTAAAACGGTCGTATCTAATTGATACATTAGATACGGCTACTAGCCGTATCTAATGAGACAATTAGATACGGCTTCAGGCCGTATCTAATTGTCTTATTAGACACGGCTAATACCCGTATCAAATTGATAAGCTCACCAAATTTTGATACGGCTAAAAGCAGTATCTAATCTTATTAGATACGGCTTTTAGCCGTATCAAAATTTGGTTTATGGTGTAGTGATATTATGTACATATATTTATTTATCTCTAAATGGTTTGAAGGGAATCAGACATTTAAATCTTAAATTTTATTTTGAGGAATAATTTCAATTATAAAAAAAAATCAAATTTTTGAATAAATGATTCCAGCTTGAGATAATTGACTTTGAATATTTGTATAATACTCAATTGCATTTCAATATAACTTACCTTGTATTTCAGAAGTTAACAATGTAATTGGATAATATACAATATAAAAAGATTTATAAATAAAATTTGAGTGGTTATAATAAATGTTATACACTTAAATTCTAGTTATAAAAAAAGATTAACAAGAGGTAATGGAATGATTTACAATATAAAATGATGTTAAAGGAACTAAGAATAAATTTAAGCCGTTGTAATAAGTGTAAACATACTTAGCATAGATGATAAAAATATATTGAGAGAAATAAATTTAGTTATAATTAGGAATAAAAAAGATATTAATTTATCGAATACATTTTTTAGTATAACAAATGATTTTCAAACTTATGATTTTAGAAATTTTTATTTTAAGATAATTGGAAGATGAAGTAATGAAATTTGAAATAGTAAAATTTAACTTAAGTGAAATTAAATAGATGAAATCAACTATTAATTTAAAATTTAATTTCTATGGTTTAGATTTATGATTCATTTTGAGTTTCAATTTAGTTTTCTTTCAGGTAGTTTCTATTCCCCTACCGTCTTCCTTTTCGAGGACGAAAATTTCTGAGTGGGGGAGAGTCTAATAACCCCAAGTTTTAACAAGTATTTTTCGCTTTTAATTATAAAACTTTGGTGGTTTATTATATAAAAATCTAAATTTTGACTTGATTGAAACAATTTCCCAAATTTTTAAATAAATAATAAGATCTCTGAAATTTTGACGTGGTTAATAATTTTCTTTAATTGGAAATTTGGGGTTTTTGTTGAAGATGGTAAATAACTTAATTTCTAGAAAAATCATGTTTTAATTAAGAAATAAGATTTGAAAAAAAAATTAGTGTATAAATAAACTGTTTAATTACGCGTTTAAAAGGTGTGTTATTGATGGAATATTTTAACGTATATTTACTACATAAGAGAACGCGTAAATTTAAAAAGCGTTACTTTTATTATGAAACTGGACGTGTGTTTGATTTAGTTATTGCGTCGGTTTTTCACGCGTCTAAATTTCTTACCTTGGATATAAATAATCAAATAAATCAGTAGACATGCATTTTTAAGTGGGAAAAGAATAAATTTTCTTTCCATTGACTCCACATATTTAATAAATAAAACCCATTGATTTTTCAATAACGTTCAAATCAAATATTCTTTTCCTTTTCTTTACTGTAAGAATCAACACTTTTCTTTGTTCAATTTTATAAAATGTTTGCCAATTTTCCATTTTTCTGTACCATTAAAACAACACAATAATGTTTACCTTAGCTATAAATGGATTATGTACTTTTTAAAAATTAAATAATTTATATTGTTACTTATATACATTTTAGTAATAGATTTCTTGGTAAATGGTAAATAAATGAAAAAAAAACCCAATGTAAACAAATCATATTTTTTAAGTAATAAATTTCAAAATTTATGTATAAATAAACTGTTTAATTACGCGTTTAAATAGCGCGTTATTTGATGGAATAAATAACGTATAAGAAAACGTATAAAATTTAAATTCGTTATTTTCGCTGTATTTTGGGCCTAAATCAATTGCGTCTGTTGTATGCAATCTAAAGATATCCTCTTTAATATTTACACGTCGCTCAACATTATTCTTTTGGTCAAATTTTCCATTTTCGTTTTAAGTGCAACGCGGTAATTGTTTTTTTTTAAATAATAATAATTTCTTGCCTTTAACTTCTCATCTTAATCATTGCATTTTCTTCCTTAAATTTTGCATGTACGAATGTTCACTAATAAAAGAAACTGCAAATTGATTTACGCATGCCGTGATTTTCACCTTCCCTTTTTGCTGCAACTATTTTAATTTAGTATAAAATCATTGAATAAAGTAACATTCAAATCTAACATTATTGTCGTTTTCTCCGATATCAACGCTAGTTTCTTCTCATTATTAAACACGTTCGCAAATTGTTCAAATTCCATTTCCATTCAAAGCAAAAAAATATAAAGGTTTGTCGTTTCTTTCGCTAATTAATTCTTACCCACTGTAATTATTTGCTCCAATCAATCTTGTCGTTTCTTTTTATTTTGTCAACGCATGTTTGCACAAAAAATGGGCAAACACCTCCAAGTCGTATGAATTAGTTGATTTTATGTTGTTTCTAGTGATTTGGGTGACTTACGCAAATATATAAAAAGCAGGGATTAAACTGTAAAAGACACACAGATTTATAGTGGTTCGGCCAGAACGTGTCTACGCCCACTTTATATGTTATTCTCCTTTTCTCTTCAGATTACAAGTACAAAGCTTTGATTACAAGTAATTGAAAGTTGTTTGAAAGTTCTATCCATGCTTGAGCTCTCAAACTTGTCTGCCATTGTTGTACCCCTGCCCCTCTATTTATAGAGTGAGGCTGGGGGCAGGGGTCCTGGATGTATATAGCTGCTGGTTGGCCTGGGCTGATGCAATCTGGCCTGGTAGTGCTAGTCCGGTACGCCTTCCTCATGTTAGTTCGGTAGGAGGTGGTATGTTGTTTGGACCGGTAGTAGGTGGAGTGAGGGTTGGTCCGGTCGTAGGTGGTTCGGTAGCTTGGGGATGAGCTGGTCCGGTGAGATGTTTGGACCGGTAGGGCTCGGTGGAGAGTTGGTTCGGTAGGAGCTAGGGAGTGGGTTTGGACCAGTTATGCAGGGAAGTGGGTGGTTCGGTGGACCGGATGGTTCGGTGAACTTGGTCCGGTGAAGGGTGGAAACGCGCCCAACATTTTCCCCCCAAATTGTTTTGCTGGGATAGCCTCGTTCGGTTTTAAGCGCCGAGCCATCTGGTCCGGTCATTTAGGTTTGCTTATAAATAGGGGCCACGTGCTTTCGTTATTCCTTACCAACCGGGCCAAACCTTTTGCCAAATCAAACTCTCATTTTCGCCGAACCAAAGCGTTAGCCGAACCAGGTGAGACCCCTTTGCCACCGAATGAACTTTTATATTGTACTACCGAATGAACTTGAGGGTTCGATCGCCGAATGAGTTGTGAAAGTTGGAATGCCGAATGAGCCTTCATATTTGAAATGCCGAATGAGATTTCATATCTGGAACGCCGAATGAGCTCTAGGTTGGGCCTTACTGAATGAACTCGGTGATTCCGAGTGTTGAATGAATCCCTTACCGGATGGACTTTTATACTTGAATTATCAGTGAAACTCTAGATTACATAGTTTATGTGTTTTAACGATATACTTTCTTGTGTCGCAGATAAATGTCTCGCAAAGTGGAAACTCGATCAGAAAAGAGAAAATCTACGGACAGAAGAGAGTCCCCTATGGTGCCCCCAGCCCAGCCAGGGCCGGGACGACAGGGACACACCCCGAGATCACTAGTGGACGGATATGGTCCTCAAGAGCTTCTAAACTCTCCTCCTGATTGCTTTCCGAGCTCTCTCAGAGAGGAGCAGCTTGATGTTATCTCCCGCTCCTTTGGGATTGATAGAGCACGCATGCTGTTGCCGGGGGAGGGGGTCATGCCATATAATCCCCCTGAAGGATACTTCGCTTATAGCAGGTACCACTGCATGTGCGGGGCCATTCCTCCGATCAATGCGTGGATAGTTAGCTTCATTACCTACCTGAAGGTGGCTCTATTCCAGCTTCAGCCCAACTCCTACGCCATCTTAGTGTGTCTATTCGTTATCTTCCAGAGGAGGTATGGGAGCCCCCTTCTAACCGGGAAATCCGATATTTGTATAATCTAAGGGGCTACAAGAAGGGGTCTCCGTACATTAGTTTAGAGTCGGCCGTGTCCTTCAAGCCGGTCTTGGACTTATACTCGAAATTCACCATGTTTAAGAAGGAATGGTTCTTCGTCAAGGACGACTCCGTTTCTTTTCGCCTTTTCACTTCTGGCTGTAAGTTGAATTCCATTTGTAATTTCTTTGTCCTGACTGCAACGCTTCTTCTTATATGCTTTTATTTCTTGCTAGCTACAGGTGGCTTTGCGGTCGTGGAGAATGATCGCCTGGTACAGATGGCTGCGGAGATAGAGGCTATCTCAGGAAGGGATAGGCCGGCTTCTTACCTGATCAGGAACGCCACTCTCCTGAAGCACAACTTGATTCTGCCACGTCAATCTGTGGTTAAGCAGAGAGATACAGCCGAGGAGAGGGCTGCCAAAGCTAAAGACGGGGCCACTGCGAAGAGTAGCAAGAGAAGACCTTTCTCGGTGCCTCCAGTTGTCAGGGGGAAGAAGCTCAAGAGATCCGATGGACCCTCCCCTAGCACATGCCCAGATGTTCCGGAGGAAGAGGATGTGGAGGAGGGAGAAGGCAAGGACGAAGGAGGCGAAGCGGAGGGGGGAAGTGGTAGAGAAGGTCACGGTGATGAGGGTGGCGAAGGGTGGAGCGGTGATGGCACCGAGGCTTTGTCTTCGGGGCAAGTAGGTGAGATTCAAGAGTGGACGGATGATGCTTTCCGCCAGGCTTTTGAGGGGTTGGAAGAAGGGTCGGCCTTGGTGGAGAAACCGAAGGAACCTGATAAGGCCGGGACTGGTGCCGGTTCATCTTCTCAGAGTATTCCGGCTAAGGAGATTTCGGTGATTCAAGGTGAATTTTTGACTTCCGCAGACTCCCTTTATGATAAGGACTTAGTAATATTTTATGGCCAGCTCCCGTCCTGGAATGTGATTCAGGACTTATTGCAGTATCCAACTCCCCCTCAGGGTTTGTAAAATAAACACGTTTCCCCACTCCTTTTAACTTCACATATTTCTCGGATCATAGTTTCATGCATGCTTGTAACACTTGGTATTTATTCCAGGAACGGGTAAGGTGGCCAAGACATCAGATATTCGGCACCGCCTTGAACAGTACAAGCTACTCAAAGCTTCCACCAAACCGAAGTCGTCAACTAGCCGTCCCGGAGATGTGGTTGGCTATCGCCCTCTTCTCAGAGTTATTGAAGAAGATATGCAAAAGAGGAAGAGGGGCCGATCTTTGTTTGAACCTTCACCTGGCCCTCAGCCTCCAGTCCAGCCTATCCATGATAATACTGAGGAAGATACTGAGATTATGCCTTCCCGACATCCGTCCGAAAATCCAACCGTCACCCCGATAGACCACCTTGGTTTGGTTCGCAACCCATTTGTCGGCCACCCGGATCTGGACCCGAGTTTTCAGGACATTTCTTTTAACGAGGCCACGGGTGAGCATTTTCTTCCCCGCAATCCCATGGTACGGGTGCTTGATGAGGCTAAGTCCTTAGACCTTGATTTGCTTACTACTCGGATTGTGACCATGGAGGATGAGGCCAAGGCAAACGTCGATCGGGTGGTTGAAGAGAACAAGAGGCTAATGGAGCATCACGCTCGACTGCCCAAGGCTGGAGAGGAAGTCGGAAGTGCTAACATTCGGTTGCGGCTAAGGGTTTCTGATAAGGCCAAACAGCTTGCCGATCAGGCTATCCAGATATCCCAGCATGAGACGGCCTCCAAACGACTAAAGAAAACCATGGAAGAGGCTAGCAAGGCTGAGTTGCGAAAAATGGAGGCTGTTTGCAAAGAACGAATTGACATGGTCATCGCAATGGTGGATGAGGTTCGGAGAGCGGATCTTGAGCAGGTAGAGGAGTTATCTGGGAGGCTTGAGGCCGCAGAGCTTGCTCAGGCCAAGCTGAAGGAGGAGATGGAAGTGATGCGGAAATCCCTTCAGGCTGACTGCTCGAGATACCGATTGGAGAGAGATGCTGCCGTCGCACGGCTATCGGCTTCTGAGTCCCGGATGAAAGAGTTTGAAGAGAACGAGGGGATGATGGATGAGATGCTCCAGGACATGTATTTCCGAACTTGGAAGCAGGGCAACCTGTCCTGGATGGACGACTATCCCTGGGTCATGGCTAGGATATATCTTCGGGCTTTGGAGGAGGCTAAGGCCGATGCAGATAAGGAAGGTGGTGCGGCTTTCAGGATGGGTGTGGTTACGGCCCAATTTACTAAGGAAGAGAAGGTAGCGGTTAAGGAAGGCATGAGGCTGCTCGCTGCGGATGAGGTAGGCGTGCAGCTAGATGATGATGATCAGGGAGCAGGTGCTGGTAAGTCTTCCCTCTCAATCTTTCCTTAACTTAATTGCGTATAATTTATCTGATGGATTCTTTTCCCGAATCGGACAGGTGGGACCCCTGGCCAGCATGCTGGGAGTTCTGACCCTGTGGTCAAGTAGATCCCGTAGGGCGAGCAGGATAGAGACGCAACCCTGCTGCAGCTGATTATTTTTTGGCCTTCTTGGCATTCCTGTATATACTAGTCCCAAAACATTAATGTACTTTTGGGTTGTAATTATATCATTTGTAATGAACGGCTTTATTTTTTGACATGTAATTTCATAACATAGACTGATTCTGCTATATTTGAATGCTTTTGTTACTTTGATGTGTTGCATAAGAAATATAGCTGTGCATGTGCTAGTGATTTAATTATGTTTAACGCTAAGTTCTTGCTTAAACAATAACTTATGTTTGGTAACGTTAGTGTGATGTGCGCATAAATTATAGCTACGTATTTATATACAAAAGAAGAAAGTACCGCCCTTCAAGTTTTAGCTGTATATGGTAGCTTTGAATGTCTTGTGTAGCTGAGTATGGAATGCAGCTGAGTGTCATGTCATCTAGTTGTGAGTTCCTATTTCCATCGGCGGGCATCTCCTATTATGTGTCCTGTACTTTAGGGATCGTTATAGAGGATAGGAGGAAAGTTTTTATAAATAAAATGGAAATATAAGAAATAGTAAAACTTCCAATCACGAAAGGCCGTCAATATGCTCAAGTTCGTGGCAAACGGGTTTTGTAGTCACTTTCCCTAGCTGTGGGTCTTGGACACATTTGTCACCCATCTTACGCCTCCGCGGGGAGTTTATATTTTTTACCACAGCCGCACTTAAGACATATCGGAGCCGAGATCGCGCACAGTAACTACCCGAGCCATTATGGCCCGCAATCGTGGGTATTATTCGATTTACTATGGTCGGCTAGCATGGGTGCCGATCGTCAACCGTGAACTACCCCTGGCTGGCCACACCTTATGTTGGGGCTTAAAGTAGGTTCACAGTTGCCGGCGAGCCGAGCGCCGTAATGAGCTACCATCGGCTATAGTCGGCCTTCTTGATGGCTTATAATCGGCTCATTACAGTTGGCTTTGAGGGCAGTCGCGAGCAATGAGTTAACCCGCAGCAGAGGGATGCTGGAGCAAAAGTGTCTCATTGGCGAGTGCATAGATTCGTATAGTACCTGTTAGGTCTTGTCCAGGTGAGGTTGTGCCGTGAAGTGTCCAGACTGGAAATGTCGTTGTATATGATTTTGTTCAACATAAAAGGATAAATCTTAACAAGAAGCCAAGATATAACGGAACAAGTTAAAAAGAGACAAGATTTTTAAAGTGGTTCGGCACGAAAATGCCTACGTCCACTGATTCTCTTTGTTAATTCACTTCATATGGGCAGTACAAGTTAAGAAAAGTATCAACGGAGGTGTTGGATGTTCCATGCCCTCTGGAACACCTCTCCGTCCACTGGTGACAAAATATAAGCTCCGTTGTGGAGATCTTTATGAATTACATAGGGTCCGTCCCAGATTGGATCTAGCGCTCCGGGGCGCGGGAAGATCCGCTTGAGGACAAGATCTCCTTCTTGTAAGCTGCGGTGCTTGACTTTGGAGTTGTATTGTGCTGCCACCTTTTGCTTGTGAGCTGCTGCTTTGAGTGCTGCATCATTTCTTCTCTCCTCAATTAGATCCAAAGACATGTGGAGGATTTCTTCGTTCTCTTCTGGGTTGCAGTGGATCCTACGGTGGGTAGGCACTACAGTTTCAACTGGGAGCATGGCCTCTGATCCGTATGCCAAAGAGAAAGGAGTATGCCATGTTGATGTTCTGTAAGATGTGCGATAGGCCCAAAGTGCCATAGGAAGTTCATCCACCCAAGCGCCTTTTGACTTTTCAAGTTTCTTCTTGATTAGGATTTTGAGGATTTTGTTGACAGCTTCGACTTGTCCGTTTTCCTGGGGATAAGCCACAGATGAGAAGCTTTTGTGAATTTCGTGCTCTTGGCACCAGTCGGCGAATTGCTCGCTGTCAAATTGAAGTCCATTGTCCGATATGATTTTGAGTGGAACCCCATACCTTCATAAAACATTTTTGATCTAGAAGTTAATAACTTTTGCCGAAGATATTTTATTTAGAGGTTCCGCTTCCACCCATTTGGTGAAATAGTCGACTGCCACTATGGCATATTTGGCTCCGCCTCGGCCCATTGGCAGCTCGCCAATCAAGTCAATTCCCCATACTGCAAAGGGCCAAGGGCTGTTCATTTGAGTAATTTCATTTGTTGGTAGTCGAGGAATCTTAGCAAATTTTTGACATCTGTCACATCTTTTGACGAAGTCTAAGGCGTCTTTGTTTAGAGTGGGCCAGTAATACCCGTGTCGGAGTATTTTCTTTGCTAGAGTTTGCCCTCCGGTGTGATCTCCGCAACTTCCTTGATGGATGTTGGACAAGACTTCCCTGGCTTCCCTTCCAACGATACACCTTAATAAGGGACTAGAGAAGTCGCGTCGGTAGAGGATGCCTTCTTGTAATGTGTAGCGGGAAGCTTTCCTTAAGATTTTCTTAGCTTCGTTACGCCCGTTGGGCAGTGTGCCACTTTGTAAGTACTTTCGGATGAGAGTCATCCAAGTTTCCTCTTCGATTGCAGCTATCATATTCATTGGCTCGTAACTCGGGGCCAGTTGCTTTGAGATGGTTATTGTTCGGGAAGTGGTGTCGTCCGTCATGGTAGCTTTCTTTGCCAGTTCGTCGACCTCCTGATTCTCTTCTCGAGTAATGTGTTTGATTACATAGTGATCCAATTGATTGAGCAGCAGCTTGGTCTTCTTTAGATATGCTGTGAGTCGTTCTTCTCGAGTCTGGAATTCTCCCAGTATTTGATTTATAATAAGTTGAGAATCACTATAGAGACATAAAGAACCGACTCCGATCTCCAGGGCAAGTTCTAATCCGGCTATCACTGCTTCGTATTCTGCGTCATTGTTGGTGGCAGCGAATTCCAACCTTAGGGCGTAGTGTAGCTTCCTTCCCCTGGGGGTGATTGTCACAACACCTGCCCCCGAGCCTTGTTCATTTGATGCTCCATCTACGAAGAGATTCCACTTGATATCTTCTGCTATTTCAGATTTCTCCTTAGCTTTGTTAGTAGTGAATTCGGCAATGAAATCGGCTATGACTTTCCCCTTGACAGCGGTGCGAGGATAGTAGGTGATATCATATTGACTCGGTTCAATGCACCACTTAAGTAGTCGCCCAGAAGTGTCGGGGCGATGGAGTACCTGCCTTAGAGGTTGATCGGTTAAAACTCTGATGGAATGAGATTGGAAATAGTGTCGCAGTTTCCGTGACGTGATTAGCAAACAGTATGCTAGCTTTTCAAGCTTAGGGTATCTAGTTTATGCCCTTATAAATCTCTTGCTTACAAAGTATACGGGCCGCTGTGCGCGGTTGTCTTCTCTCACCAAAGCGGCGCTTAAAGCATGGGACGATACAGCAAGGTATAGGTATAGTTCTTCGCCTTCATTTGGAGTTGAGAGTACTGGTGGTCTCTGAAGGTGTTTGATCAGGTTAAGGAAGGCTGTCGAGCATTCGTCGGTCCATTCGAACTTTCCTTTGTCTTTCTTTAGAGCTTCGAAGAAAGGGATGCATTTGTCGGTCGCTTTAGAGATGAACCTGCTTAAGGCGGCCACTTTCCTGTTTAGGCTTTGCATCTCTCTTCGAGTGGATGGTATCTTAATATCTTGCAAAGACCGAACTTGTTCGGGGTTTGCTTCAATCCCCCTGGCATGGACGATGAATCCCAAGAACTTTCCCGACGATACTCCGAAGGAGCACTTTAGAGGGTTCAGCTTCATTCCATATTGGTGAAGTACTTGAAACATCTCGTCCAGGTGGTTTATATGATCGTGGGCTTTCCTTGATTTTACCAGCATGTCATCCACATAAACTTCCATAGTTCGTCCTATTAGTTCCGCAAACATCTTGTTGACGAGGCGCTGATAAGTAGCTCCGGCGTTTTTAAGTCCAAAAGGCATTACTTTGTAGCAGTACAATCCCCGGTCAGTGATGAAACTAGTGTGGTCTTGGTCAAGGGCGTGCATAGGGATCTGGTTATATCCTGAGTATGCGTCCACAAAGGATAAGAGTTCGTGTCCGGCTGTGCTGTCCACAAGCTGATCGATTCGGGGGAGCGGGAAGCTGTCCTTCGGGCAAGCGTCATTTAAGTTGGAGAAGTCGATGCATGTTCGCCACTTCCCATTAGCCTTCTTTACCAGCACCGGGTTGGCGATCCATTCTGGGTAGATGGCTTCTCGTATGAAGTTATTGACAAGTAGGTTCTTCACATCCTCCTCGAGGGCTGCTGATCGTTCTGCCTCCATGCTTCTCTTTTTCTGCTTTACTGGCACCTTGGTGGGATCGATGTTCAGTATGTGGCATGCTACGTCTGGGGAGATTCCTGTCATGTCAGCGTGCGTCCATGCAAATACATCCATGTTGTGGCGAAGAAAATCAATGAGTTGATCCTTTAATTCTTCTTTTAGTTGAGATCCGATATTCAATAGTCTACTTGAGTCATGTTTGTCTACAGCTACGAATTCCATAGCCTCTGCAGGCTCGGCGGTGGCCTCCTCCTCTTTGTCCCTGGAATCTTATTCATTGAAAGGATCATTGGTATATCAAAGAGGAGGGGCTTTCTTTAGTTGCTATACTTCCAAGATTTTCATGCAGAGAGTAGTCTCTGCATTTTTCCCTTTATCTTCTCTGCGGTTATTGCGAAGTTCAGTTACATAGCAGTCTCGAGCAGCGTCTTGATCTCCCTCTACTTCTCCTATTCCGTTATCTGTTGGAAATTTCACCTTAAGACACCATGGGGCTAGGACAATTTGGAAGTCAGACAAGGCTGGTCTTCCCAAAAAGGCGTTGTAGGCCGAGTGGTTCTCTATTAGTACAAATGTTTGTTTTCGCACAACGGAGCGGGAATGACTTCCTATTTCAACAAAAAGGTCCAGTTGTCCGAGGGGCATCTTCGCATCTCCAGTGAAACCATGTAGTGGTTTGTTGCAGGGAGACACATCCTTCATTGACAGCTTCATTTTGTCGAAAGCATGCTTGAATAGGATATTTACCGAGCTTCCAGTGTCTACTAAAATTCGGAAAACTTTGGATGGACCGAACCAGGCAGAGATGACCATAGGATCCATGTGTGGGTACTGTCTTCCCTCTAGATCACGCCTACTGAATGTGATGTCGTCATTCTCTTTCCATTTCGGGTGGCGTTCTTCCATAACAGAAGCAACGTAGCCTTCATCGTTCCTAAGTGACTTACCGTATCTTTCCATCTCTGCCCAGCTTCTGTCAGCGATGTGTGGTCCTCCTGATATGGTATGGACCACTATCTTCTCTTGACTAGAGCCGCTGGTGTTGTGATTTCCTCCGCCTACTTCTGGGAGGGGTAGCCCTGGGTTTTCATTAGCGGGAGCTGGAGTCCTGTTATGGCTTTTTACATAGCGTTCCAGTCTCTTTCTTCTGATGTGTTCTTCAATTAAGTCCCTGAGATGGTGGCATTCATTGGTGTCATGTCCATGGGATTCGTGGAAGCGGCAGAACTTTTCAGACTTGAGTGCGTTATCTGATTCCTTCTTGTGCGGGGGGCGCTTGTATCTAACTTCATCTTGGGTTGCTAGGAAGATGTTTTCGATTGTTTCATTCAAAGGAGTGTAAGAGTCAAATCTTGGTCCTGGTCGATATAAGCGCTTTTCTCCCTTCTTGCCCCCAGCATTGTCTCTAGAGTCATTTCTCCGAATATCCTTTGCTGCAGTGGGAACCCTGTCTGGAGTTACCTTAGCCTGTTGTCCCGACTGGCTCTCAGTGGCAGCGTCTTCAAGTCTCATATATTTTCCAGCTTCATGGAAGAAATCGGGTAAAGTAGCTGGTTTTTCTTTCGTTAGTCTTCTAGCAAATTTATTATCCGGGTGCACGCCACTGCAGAGGGCCATTAGGATAAGCTTCTCATCGGCATCTTGAACTGCAGCCGCTGCGGCATTGAATCGGGTTAAATATTGTTGCACTGTCTCTCCAGGCTTTTGTTTGATATTAGATAAGGAATAATCATCCTTGGGTTGTTCCATATGAATGTGAAACTGGCTGATGAACTTTTCTTTCAACATTTCCCACGAGCTGATGGACCCTTGGGGTAGGTGGCAGAACCAGGAGGTAGCTAGATCTGCCAAGAATAGTGGGAAGCATTTACACAATACTCCCTCTGTTGCTCCGCTCATGAGCATATGCTGTGTGTATCTTTGTAGGTGTACGAAGGGGTTAGAGGTCCCCTTGTAAGGTTCCATTGTTGGCATTTTTCATTCTCGGGGGGTGATGGCAATTTCGATATTACGGGTGAAGGGGCTGGTTACCTAGCGCCTATCCCTCTATCTCTTTGGTCCTGTTGGACGCACTCTCTGAACAATCGCGCCAACCTTTCATCAGAACTTGGAGCGGATAGGAATGAGTTTGGTTCTTCCCGACGAGATTGATTCCGTCCAGATGACCTGTAGGGGTGGTACTGTCTATCACTCCTAACATTCTCTAATGGCTGCCTCTGGTCTTCCGGGGGCATGCTGGGGTCAGCCACAATTGGCCCTTGTCTTGATCTTTCCCTGCTGGGTTCTCTTCTCAGCACTTCCTCGGGTCCAACTTCGGGCTGGACTCCAGCTCGGCCTCGTTCCTTGGTGTATCTATGATTAGGTAACATGGCGGGCTCAACTACATCCGACCCTTGCCTGATACCTCCCCCGTTGGGTTCGGTTCCAAGCGTTTCCTTGGGTCGGAATTCGGGCTGAGTCCAGGCTCGGCTCCTACCATAGCGGTTTCTATTATTAGCCTCTTTGAAGAAGAAAGACCCTTGTCATCTCCTAGATCCTCCAGACTGGGACTCTCCCCATGATTCAGTGTTGCGGTTTGTTTCTTCGACATCCCTTAAGCGTGACATGAGTTGATCCACTAAGACTTCTTGTTGAGATGCGAAGCGGTTAGTTAATTTAGCCACAACCCTTCCAGATCCGCCCTTGTAATTGGTTGTTCCGTAGCAGGGGCTGTCCGATCTGCTGATTTAAATTTGCTGTTGGAACTGGACGATTGTCTTGGTCTCTGATCACTAGATCTGGGATACTGCCAGTTGCGATGTTCTTTCCTTTGTTAACATCTTTCTTCCGTCCGAGAGGCATGTTTTCCAGGCAATGAACGATGCTTTAAGTGGGGGAGGCTGAAGCTTCGAGCTCCTTCTCTCAGTGAAAGCACCAAAAATGTTTGCACAAAAAATGGGCAAACACCTCCAAGTCGTATGAATTAGTTGATTTTATGTTGTTTCTAGTGATTTGGGTGATTTACGCAAATATATAAAAAGCAGGGACTAAACTATAAAAGACACACAGATTTATAGTGGTTCGGCCAGAACGTGCCTACGTCCACTTTATATGTTATTCTCCTTTTCTCTTCAGATTACAAGTACAAAGCTTTGATTACAAGTAATTGAAAGTTGTTTGAAAGTTCTATCCGTGCTTGAGCTCTCAAACTTGTCTGCCATTGTTGTACCCCTGCCCCTCTATTTATAGAGTGAGGCTGGGGGCAGGGGTCATGGATGTATATAGCTGCTGGTGGGCCTGGGCTGATGCAATCTGGCCTGGTAGTGCTAGTCCGGTACGCCTTCCTCATGTTGGTTCGGTAGGAGGTGGTATGTTGTTTGGACCGGTAGTAGGTGGAGTGAGGGTTGGTCCGGTCATAGGTGGTTCGGTAGCTTGGGGATGAGCTGGTCCGGTGATATGTTTGGACCGGTAGGGCTCGGTGGATAGTTGGTTCGGTAGGAGCTAGGGAGTGGGTTTGGACCGGTTATGCAGGGAAGTGGGTGGTTCGGTGGACCGGATGGTTCGGTGAATTTGGTCTGGTGAAGGGTGGAAACGCGCCCAACAACGCATTCTCTTCTTAATAATTTCAAATGAGTACAAATGCGTGCCAAATAATCTCTTGCCTCTTTTCTTAGCTTTCAATCAACGCACTTATTTCCAAAATATAAAAAAGAAGTGTAAAAATGTTGTCAAATATTCCTATCCGTTTCTTTTGTAAATCAACGAAATCAATTATTCCTTGCCTATTTTCACCTTAAATTAGTGCAAGATTTTATTCATTAGCGTACGTTCAAAAGTTCATTTATCTCTTGCAGTTTCTCCCTGTAAAATCATGCAGGATACCCTATGTACATATTCCAATCACGGATATAATTGTTTAAATCAATTCTTACTGTTAATTTGCTAAAATCACTCAAACTATTTAATTATAAAACACAACCTTTAATAATGCAGTGAAATCTTTCATTTTTTTAGCATTTTAAAATTTGAATTCACTTGCCATTTTTTTCCTGCATTGATTTTTCGCATGCCCAAAAACATGCTACCCGCTATATAAATTCATAACCCCTCATTTACATTTCCATCACCGCAAGCTCATCTTTAAATACGTAGCACATTTGCAACAATTTCATTCATTTTCTTCACTGTCGTGCTAAAGCTTCAGGTAGCATCAGGTATATAGCTGCATCCCTTCTTCCATCTTATTTTCCTTTTTCTTTTCTTTTTAGTTTTTCTCTATTTCCTATTGTTTGTTCCATCATGCTCGGCTACTCCGCCACCACCCTCCGCTCCTTGTTCTGTCACCGACCTCGCACCATGAACCATCCCGTAACTTGGTGCATGCGTTCAGTTAAAATAAAATAATAAAAAAAATGGAGAAATAAATTATGCGTACATGTCAGGAATGAATATATTGGCAAGCATAGTGTTGTGTTGTCCAACTAAAAACTAGGTTGAAATTACCCTTTTGCATTTCTGAAGTAGAAAATATGCACCACTTGTAGCTTGTGTAACCAGTCCTCTATGCCATGACGTGAAGTCTCAGGAGTGCATGCATTCGAGTTTTGAAATTTGGCAAGGGCCGTGCCTTTTTTTAAAAAGAAAGAAAAATTATTATAATAAGAGGATGAATAGAATAGTAGGGAGCCACCTATGCATGTGAGTAGAACTTCCTGAGCATTAGCTTGTTAGGATATATAGTGAATATAGGTAGGTAGATACATGCATGAATAACGGTCTTTATGCACTATGAACAGATCCATATGAAGTATTGTATACTAAGAATAATCATGAAGTATTAATATGTAAACCACATGTTGCACTTAGTAATAAAAAAATAAAAAATAGAAAAATAAAAAGAAAAAGAAAAAGGAAAAGAAATAGAAAAAAATTATAATAAATAAATATTGCATGCGCCACCTTTATGTATCACTGCCGTGAATTGCGTTGTTGCCCACATAAGATTTGCCACCTTTTATTTACACGTCATAATATTCTGTAAAAAGGGTAAAAGAAAAAAATATAGAGTATAAATTTATTTTGTAAATTTTGATTTGGAAAAATTAAATGCGCAGGCTAAACTTTTGTTTTAATGGGTCAAGTCGTGTGCTGAGTGGTCGAGCTGTTGTGTCAATTTTCTTTAATTCAATCTTGTTTCAAATTTGCTGTGTTCGTGATAAGATTCGAATACTTAGTTTTATTTAATTACTTTGTTTAAAGATTTGAATCAAGTCGTTGCATCCACTGAAAATTGATCGTGCCTTCTGTACTCTTCTTTCGGGTAGATATCGCTGTTTGAATAAATTCTGCAGCTTCGAAAAGGTGAGTATTCTCACTTGACAAACGTACTTATGTATCTGTAAATTAATAACAAGTGTAATTGTAGCACGATTTTATTTCATTTATTTGACTGTGATATAAATTGATGATATTCAAATCCTGTTATTAACCCCACATATCATCAGTTATAATATGTACTATTTTATTTATGCTGTTACACTATTTATATAATTACTGTTTATCACACTGCAAGTTCCCTGTAGTATAGAATCATTACGGGCTGAAATGATAGGCCTGAACGATATTTATTTATTTAGTTTCTTATTTAACTTAGGATTGCGGGTTTGAAATGATAAAACCCGGATTTTCATTATAAATTACGGATTGAAATGATATATTATCCGTATCACTTGACCTAGGTTAGAAAATATTATACAGACCGTGGTTTTATATATATATATATATATATATATATATATATATATTTTCTGCAATTATTAAATATTTGTAAAAATTGAATGTTATAATATTTTGTTAAAATTTGATATAAAATGATTCTTAAGCATAGTTATATTTTACAAGTTAAAGATGTAAATAAATAAAGGTTAAAAATTTAAGGTATAAATTTATCTTGTAAAATTTGGATTTGTAAAATAAATGGAATTTAAGTTAAGAAAAAAATTATGAAATTTGTTATAACTTGAATATAAAGCGAGGTTCAGTTTTCTATGAATTAAATAGTTAAATTAGTGAAAATTTGGAAGTTGAAACATAACTTGATTTAGAAATGGGAGGCTGGTTTTGAAATAAAGGTAAGATAAGAAATTAATTGGAAATTTAGTTTATTCTGAAAACGGTAATTTAACTTAATTGTTAAGTAAAAATTCATAGTAAGTTTGCACTTGATTTTAATAAGTAAGTATAAAAGGTTAGATATATATTTGAAGAATTTACTTTAAAAAAATCATAAATTATTGAGAAATTTAAATGACTATTCAAATGCGGAAATTTTGATTTTTTTTTAAAGTTAAATTTGTTTAAATAAAGGCTTATATTTTGCTAAAATTATATTTAATTTACTCAATCTGTTGTAAAGGATATTACCGCACTGTGCAAGTGCTGTAGTTGATACAAATGAACTAAGGTATAATCTTTGGGATTTATATTGGATTTTTATAAGAATTATAACTTCACTTTTAAATAATTTAAAATGAAGTATTTGATTTAAATATAACTATTTTGGAATTTATAACCACGGGTAATAATAACGTTGGTTGTTAAAGGGACCGGGATTGGATATGGGCATACTCTCTGTCGATACCGAAAACTACTTTGATAACCGTGGGCGCGGTGGAGATTCCATAATGTAGTAGGATGGTGGTGACGTTTTCTATGAGGTTAATACGTGGACCCGACTCCCGTGTGTTGGCATAAGGTGGCTAAAACATGAGCGATTCTCGGATTAATGAGGTAGCACCTCTGATCGGAAACACTTCTTTGTATGCCATTCTATTAATTTTGTGATTGTTTGGTGCGCACCTTTGATTTTGGAGTATTGTTCGAGGTGTGGTAGTAGCAGCTACGCGTTTCCACCGGTCCGGATGTGTAATTGGTTTATCTACCCTGGCATTGCCTAGTTGTTCCGTGTCACCTACCATAGTGTAACGACCCGCATTTTTAGACAGTTTAAATCGACGATCGAATACACATGTCGATTCCAAACCATTCAAAATGGCAGATAGTTATTGGGGTAAATAAGAAAAGAAAAGAAAGAGAAATAAAGGAAATGAACCAACACAGAATCTCGCAGCGGAACGATAAAATATAATAGTCAAATAAACAGTTCATGAAGCTGTCTACTATACTTTGACAATTATTTATACAACATTTATCAGAGTTTATACATATACAACAGAACAATTAAAAAAATGCAGCAGATAACATGATGCAAGGGTGATAATAGTAATAGTATACCAAATCTTCGTCTTCGTCCTCCAGAATAGATCTTCAAAAATCTGAAACTCAGGACTGACTCGAGCGTAATGAAAAGACAAAACACTCGAGTTAGGACTAAATATCCTTATGAAAGTTAAATCAATCGTAAATAAATATGAGTGGAATGGTATCAGAGATGTTTACGGGGTTTGACATCTCCTATCCAGTGTCAACGTGCGTGCAATAAGTTAAGAGATGTTACGGGATTTTCCATCTCCTAAGGATCCGTTAAACTATCTACTATATAGTAATATACGCTAAGTAGATAATGCCTATCAGTAATATAAAATATCAAAATAGCGTTAAGGCGTTACCATAATCCCCCTTAACACATTTTTATATTCCCGAAAGCATATACAAGACCGTAGTTTCCCCAAAACCGGAAGTCACCAGAGGGCATTCCATATACTCAAGGTACAAATCAAAAGGTAGTGGTCGCGAATAGGATAATCAGTATGACAAGGTACATGAGGCGATACCAACTAGGATACTAGTAGTTGCGTGATCCGGACTGATGTTGGGCATAGCCAGCAGCTACCCCAACACCGCGAAACAACACTCCGAAATCAAGGGGTGCACCCAAATCGCATCACAAATGTAATAGATATGGTATCGAAGAAGTGTGTCCGCTAGAGGTGGCGAACCTCAGTGGCCCGGCGCGGCTCCTGTTTTAGTCATGTCAGGGGTCATCCAATAATCGTTCTCTTTCTTCAGTCAACGCGTTCACCAAACCATCAACTTCATTCTGGATCATCACTCCGCGTATAATAGTTATTAAAGTGGTTTTCGGTATCGACAGAGAGTATGTCCATATCCGATCCCGGTCTCTTTAATAACTACGTATTATTACACCTTTGGCTCTTTTACATTTCAAATCGATTCATAATTTATATCAAAATATCATATTCGCTTCTAAAATCAAATCCATTTCAAAATATCATCGTATCTTTCAAAATATCAGATTCCATTCAAAATCAATTTTCGCATCAATATCTCATTTCGATTTCAAAATCATTTCGAATTTCAATTTAGGTTGCAACTTCATTTAACGCAATTCGTATTTAAATTCAAAATTTAAATATAAACATTTCACCTTATTGACCAGCTTAGGATTTTAGAAAAATAGTTTTAAGTAGTTTAAATAATTAAAATGGTTAAAAATACTTAAAATCTTTAAAAATGGATTTAAAATAGATAAATTAGTTTAAAATAATTTAAATCGGGTTAAGTAGATTTAAAATAGATTAAAATAGTTTAAGTATTCAAAATGGTTTATATAACAGAGTAATTTGAAAAACAAAATAAAATAGCTTCAAAACCAATCCGTTTCAATTTTAACTTCCCAATTCAAAACGATTTCACTTTTCATTCTACCGATTTCAATTTCGATTTCAACTCAATTCAACGTCAACTTTGACTTCAAATTTATTCAATTTTATATTCACTTTCGATTAATTCAATTTCAATATTATATTCACTTCCGATTAATTCAATTTCAATATTTTTATTCACTTTCAATTAATTCAATTTCAATTATATATCGATTTGGAGCTTGATTTTTCCAAATATCCATTTATAACACTTAACAAAAATTATTAATCATTATTCAAGTTTAAATCCAAAATTCAAATATGATTCAATTTCAAGCTTAATTTCAAAATATCATTTTTATGTCGCTTTTACTTAGTAATATTCAAAGTTTGAAATAATGTTCAATCTTTAAATCCAATAGATTTTCGAAATTCAATCATATCCCAAATTTTATTCTCAAAATCTCAACTTAAACTATTTAACAATTTTCTTTTACCAAAATTTATTTCAACATTCCAACTCAATTTTTTCGGTGAATTCAATTTCTATAAATCGATTTCTATTTATAACTTTTAAATCAAAAAATTTAAATAAATTTCAAATCAACGATTTCAAAAATTATTAATTTAGCCAATTCGGTGTCCGTATATAATTTTCTATTCTATGGCCAAGTAGTTATTTATTTCACTTAAATGTCAGGGATGAGTATATATTACTTAAATTTAATCACAGTATCATATGTATGCATAACAGCATCTATATAAGCAAATAAACATCCAAACATTCAATTATCAACCAATAGCATCCATCAAAATACATCATCCAATCGACAATATAATTCATGGCAGTTTCATAGTTATCAATGTCAGGTAATTTATTCGCAATTAAATTTTAATTTCAATTTAACTGTCAATTTAATTTTTCAACGGTTAATTCAAATAACAAGCTATATGACAATTAAATTTATATCAAACAATGACAAATAAAATTCATAACACTTCATGATGTCAAATTAACTAGCATAAAGATATTTAGTACGGTGTGAGCGTTATAAAACACTCACCTTGATTTCGATGCAGCTCCAACATTTTATTTCTAATAAAATTAAACGAGCGTTTAATTTTACCCGAAATTTTCTTTAGCTCCAAACGACTCCAATCCAATTCCATATCATATTATTCGACAATACGAACGCAACGCAACTTGTTTCGTCCAAAACGGACCTCGTATGAAAGAGTTATAGCATTTAGAAGTTTAAACAATTTAAAATATAAGACAATTTACACAATCCTTTTATTTATAATCTTCCTTACATCTGAGCCGTCCATTTTCCCATTTCACAATCACGGCCGCACGTGCATTCATCTTCCTTCTTCACGCAAACACCCAGGTGATTCACGCGTGCCCAAACCCATGCCGTTCCTTGAACCCTAATTCATGCACCATCATACAACACCTACACCACGATCAAACACCGCCACACGATGCGCCTCCGAGAGCTCCACCTTCGGCCAAAACCGCCTTGAACTCGGCCACCCCAGGAGTGCGCAAAACGATGACGAACACGTGACATTCAAACCCCCATTGTCGTTAATCCATGGCTCAGAAAACGATCACAACCGTTGAGATGCTAGATCTCACTGTCCTCTACAATTTTCATGTTGAACATTTCATGAATCGATGAACGGATTTGAAGAAATCGAAGGGGGAAGTTAGGAGATTTTCGGCCATTAATTTTTATAAGTGGCGGCCTGCAAATAGGAACTGGGGTTTCTTTCTTTGTTTTTTTTTTTGAGAATAAAGGGGCTATTTATAGGAAACGGCAAATATTATTTATTCGGCCTTTCCAAACTCCGAATTTCGCGCGGTGACCGACGTTCCTAGGGTTTATCCCGCGTTCCGGACACAATGGAATAGGTTTCGGGAGGTAATTCAATCATCTATGCGAGTTACGGAAATAAACGATCAAATTTAAATTAAACCGATTAAACGATTTTCTAGGCGTTTTGGCTCGCCCCGGAGAAACGATAAATCCAATTGACATGAAATTTGAAACCTTACAATAATATCACATTACGGATCCGATGAAACTAGTTTCTTCGAAATCCGAGACTGTTTGAAAAATGACTATTTTAACTCGTTAAATTAATATTAAAACAATTTCGATGCGTTTCGAGCTGCCGCGGTCAAAGGACAACTCCGATTGCTATGAAAATTGAAATCCGACAATAACTAACTATCACGGATCCAATGGAACTGATTTCGTCCAATTCTGAGACTGCTCAAAAATTGTCTATTTTCAGTCGATAATTAAGTACTAAAATATTCAATTTTCACAAATAAATTTTAAATTCAGATTTAAAAGTTCTATAACATCACTATAACTCCAATATGATAAAATAAAATTTTACAAATCATTTTTAATCATATTAAACCCGTTATTCAATTTATCCAATAAATTCCAATTTTAAAATCTTATTAACTCTATTAAAATCCAAATATAACTTACATTCACTTTGGAAACCAATTTGAATCATATTAAATCAAATTTCAAATATTCACTCTATTTTCATATATTAAATTTCAATATCAAATTAATCATATCAAATTTGAAATTTAATTTATTCAAACATTCGTAATATTAATTTGACAAATTTGATTATTCTTAAATCACTATCTTTTGAAATATTCAAACGAACTTATAAAATTTAACTTTTGAAACGAATTAAAATTATAAAACAACTCTTTACATTATACGGTTATTCCATTCCCATTATTAAATTATTCAATAAATTCCTAATATTTAATTTAAACGATTTCGATTATCCAATAATTCATTATTTTTTGAAATATTGAAATTGAACTTATAAAAATCAACTTTTAAAACCAATTCACAATTTTGAACACTATTTTCATTTTACAGTTATTCAATTATTCAACAAGTTTTAAATATTTAATTTAAACAATTTACCTGTTCAATATTCAATATTTGATTTCAAATAAATTATACTTATCAAACAATTAATCTCTTATACCCAATGAATTCAACATTTATTATCCTATTCAACTATCGGTTGCAAAGGAATTCACTAAGTCACATTTATTTTTCATTACTTGGATAATTATTATTGCAATTCCTTCCAATTATTATTAACCAACCGAATTACAAAATTTTTTTTCTAACACTAAATCACGAAATCTTATTAAATTAACTATTTTAATTATCGAAAATTTACCGGTCGTTACACTCTCCCCCACTCAAAACTTTTCGTCCCTGAAAAGGAAAAAGAAGGGAAAAGGAACTAAGTATAGAATTCAACATTAGATATATTTTATTTAAATTTACCAACTTATAAACAATGAAATTCCATTTACAAAGTCATTACTACACTTCCACTAACTTACTCTGAACGGCTTTCTAAACTTAAAAGTTAGTTATCAAAACAAGTTATAAAAAAAAAAAATTAAAACTTGAAAAATTTTCTAACACACGGATTTTACGGAAAATTTCGACAGAGTCTCCTTTGCGCGGCTCGATCGGTACAACTACAAAACGCCTCTACGGGCCCCAAACCAACAAAAGAAAATCCAAAAGCCAAGTGGCTCATCAAAAATCACCAAATCCAATGATAAAATAAACATGTATCTTATATTATTATTATTTTTATTAGCGAGCATATACGAATAATATAGCGCGAAAGCGAGCTCCAAATGCGAAGCAAGCGAAATCCGCACCTACTAAACACTCAACAAACCATGAGAAACATGCATATATAAAAATAATATCAATATACACAATATAGCAACATAATAACTACATGTGCCAACATAGCAAATGCAACAACAACAAATGCAACCATCAATCAACTATCATCCACCAAATTTAAAACCAATCAATATAAATTCACTTCTCATTAATATTTATTGACTTGGGTTTCAATTTTTTAATCACAGTTGATTCATTAACGTTGGATTTTACTAACATTCATTCTCAATTCAATTAGTTAACATTCACTAATTTATATTTACCTTAGTTCACTTCCAATTTGAATCAAATTAAATTCTATTTAAATTCATTTAACTTTCAATTTGATTTCAATGATTTATAGCTTCAATTTACACTTAACAATCAACTAACAATCACATAACAACCAAATCATACCCAACATAACCAAATTATTATTTTACATTCAATTTGGTTTATTTCTTTTATATATATATATATATATTGTTATATAATTTTGAAGAATCATTTTATATTTGGCATCATATATTTCCAATATTAACTTTAATTAAGTCCGTAAGCCGTACATATATCATCCGTGAGCAATATCAATCTAATCGCTTACTCGATCACCCAATTTCACTTCCAAACTAGTATCATTCACCCGACTCTCTAGTGCGGACTCAGATTTGGTTCCTTGATTGGAACTGTTACTCTCCTTGCATAGCCATATACTATGATAGAGAATTCCAGAATCAAATTTAAAATCCATATCTAGGGTTCGCCGTCGAAAATCGAGTGAAAAATCCTAACTTGGGTCGATATAAATCATCTTGAAATTTTATGCTCGAATTTTGGATCAAATTGTTATGCAAATAAAATAATATACGTACAATCTCACGTATTACCTTCCAATGGATTTCTATACAATTTATCTATATTAAATTATTTTATTGACTTTCATTTTTATTTACAATTAATTATTCACAATCCATTATTCAGTTAATATAACCATTTCTTTACATAACATATTCTCTGACATTATCTCTTCTCAAACATTATATCATAGAATTTGCTTATTCAAGTTCAATTTAAACATTCTATATAATTTAATTAAATTAAATTTCACTTTCCAATTGATTCTTAGCTATACCAAATTCTTTTGTTTACATTTAATTCAATTCATAGTTTCAGTTAATACACATTTTATTAATCATTACTTTAGTTTATTGACATCTCATAAAAGTCTAACTTCTCATATATGACTTTTCTTAGTTTATAGTTATCTTAAAGGTTACAAATTTAATTTTCTTACAATCCTTTGCAATTTATATTTATTTCTATAACCAATTTATAAAGATATAATACGATTCATTTCTTAAGTTCACTTACTTGTTTCATTTATCCATTCATCATTTCATGCTATATTTAAGTATATATAATTTTTATCACAACCAAATTTTTATTTATATACATTTAATTCCGTTTGAGTTTTCCTTATTTGTATACTTCAGTTATTTTCAAGTTCTGTTTATTTGTACAACAACTCATTACATATCCAAAACATCATTTCAACTTCTTAATATTTGGTAAGTCTTGTTATATGTTATCAGAATGCAAATTCGGTATTATAAAGATTTATAGAATTTCATTTTACTTAATTAGAATGTTCACAAATTTAATTTGTTTAAATCCTCTTTACCTTTCAATTTTAAAGTTCCCAAACAATAGCTTAGATATCTTAATCCTCTTATTTTATAAATTCTGGTTATTCACATTTCATTCAAAAAAAAATTGAAAATTATTCATTAACAGAACTTAGAATTTTAAATGCCCGGTTCTTTCCAAATCGTTTGAATTAAACATATATACTTATATCCTTTTATATATTAAATCATACCTTTGGAGTTTAAACCAAAACCCATTTACCCAAGATAATTTCGAAGAAAAGCAAAGCTTCTTAGAAGTCTCCCCCACTTTGAGACTCGAAAATGAACGTCGATGATGCTGCGCAGTCATCACCGAAATTATTTTCCAGCGACAGAAGAGAGGAGTACTTAATTCATTCCTTCTTAAAATCCTTTCAAATATTTCCATAAACAATTTTCAACTAATATTACCATATATTTCTTCAAAACTTTGAGAACCATTTTCAAAATCTCCGGGTCTTAAATTCAATATTTTCCCATTTAAATCTATTTTAATTCATATGTCACCTTTATAAACTATTCTTATAGGATTTTACTTCCTTGAAATATTCCACAAGTTGTTTTATCATTGTTTATTTTGTAATAAACCTTATTTATTAAAACACAATATCCAATTAATAATAACAATCAATATTATCGTATCCAACAACCAAATAAGCTAGATAGATCACAATAATTCTGAAAATAAATTCTTTATATACAAAATATAATTAGGGCAAAATTATTTCATTTACCCAACTTCAAAACAATGCTATGTCGAATTGTTCTGTTCGAGTGTTTAGAGATCCCTATCAATGACGTTAATTACTCGTATTGACCAGGATCCATAAGCCACTCAACAAATCAACCGACACAATATAAAACATTTTATATCACTAACAAATACGCTCTCTCATATACACTCAACTCATTCATATAGTTTACCTCTATTTCAATGAGTTATTCCCTACTAGAGCCAAGGTTTATTGCTAAACCAAAGCTCTGATACCAACTGTAACGACCCGCATTTTTGGACAGTTTAAATCGACGATCAAATACACATGTCGATTCCAAACCATTCAAAAGGGCAGATAGTTATTGGGGTAAATAAGAAAAGAAAAGAAAGAGAAATAAAGGAAATGAACCAACACAGAATCTCGCAGCGGAACGATAAAATATAATAGTCAAATAAACAGTTCATGAAGCTGTCTACTATACTTTGACAATTATTTATACAATATTTATCAGAGTTTATACATATACAACAGAACAATTAAAAAAATGCAGTAGATAACATGACGCAAGGGTGATAATAGTAATAGTATACCAAATCTTCGTCTTTGTCCTCCAGAATAGATCTTCAAAAATCTGAAACTCGGGACCGACCCGAGCGTAATGAAAAGACAAAACACTCGAGTCAGGACTAAATATCCTTATGAAAGTTAAATCAATCGTAAATAAATATGAGTGGAACGGCGTCAGAGATGTGTACGGGGTTTGACATCTCCTATCCAATGTCAACGTGCGTGCAATAACTTAAGAGATGTTATGGGATTTTCCATCTCTTAAGAATCCGTTAAACTATCTACTATATAGTAATATACGCTAAGTAGATAATGCCTATCAGTAATATAAAATATCAAAATAGCGTTAAGGCGTTACCATAATCCCCCTTAACACATTTTTATATTCCCGAAAGCATATACAAGACCGTAGTTTCCCCAAAACCGGAAGTCACCAGAGGGCATTCCATATACTCAAGGTACAAATCAAAACGTAGTGGTCGCGAATAGGATAATCAGTATGACAAGGTACATGAGGCGATACCAACTAGGATACTAGTAGTTGCGTGATCCGGACTGATGTTGGGCATAGCCAGCAGCTACCCCAACACCGCGAAACAACACTCCGAAATCAAGGGGTGCACCCAAATCGCATCACAAATGTAATAGATATGGTATCGAAGAAGTGTGTCCGCTAGAGGTGGCGAACCTCAATGGCCCGACGCGGCTCCTCTTTTAGTCATGTCAGGGGTCATCCAATAATCGTTCTCTTTCTTCAGTCAACGCGTTCACCAAACCATCCACTTCATTCTGGATCATCACTCCGCGTATAATAGTTATTAAAGTGGTTTTCGGTATCGACAGAGAGTATGTCCATATCCGATCCCGGTCTCTTTAATAACTACGTATTATTACACCTTTGGCTCTTTTACATTTCAAATCGATTCATAATTTATATCAAAATATCATATTCGCTTCTAAAATCAAATCCATTTCAAAATATCATCGTATCTTTCAAAATATCAGATTCCATTCAAAATCAATTTTCGCATCAATATCTCATTTCGATTTCAAAATCATTTCGAATTTCAATTTAGGTTGCAACTTCATTTAACTCAATTCGTATTTAAATTCAAGATTTAAATATAAACATTTCACCTTATTGACCAGCTTAGGATTTTAGAAAAATAGTTTTAAGTAGTTTAAAAGTAGTTTAAATAATTAAAATGGTTAAAATACTTAAAATCTTTAAAAATGGATTTAAAATAGATAAATTAGTTTAAAATAATTTAAATCGGGTTAAGTAGATTTAAAATAGATTAAAATAGTTTAAGTATTAAAAATGGTTTATATAACAGAGTAATTTGAAAAACAAAATAAAATAGCTTCAAAACCAATCCGTTTCAATTTTAACTTCCCAATTCAAAACGATTTCACTTTTCATTCTACCGATTTCAATTTCGATTTCAACTCAATTCAACGTCAACTTTGACTTCAAATTTATTCAATTTTATATTCACTTTCGATTAATTCAATTTCAATATTATATTCACTTCCGATTAATTCAATTTCAATATTTTTATTCACTTTCAATTAATTCAATTTCAATTATATATCGATTTGGAGCTTGATTTTTCCAAATATCCATTTATAACACTTAACAAAAATTATCCATCATTATTCAAGTTTAAATCCAAAATTCAAATATGATTCAATTTCAAGCTCAATTTCAAAATATCATTTTTATGTCGCTTTTACTTAGTAATATTCAAAGTTTGAAATAATGTTCAATCTTTAAATCCAATAGATTTTCGAAATTCAATCATATCCCAAATTTTATTCTCAAAATCTCAACTTAAACTATTTAACAATTTTCTTTTACCAAAATTTATTTCAACATTCCAACTCAATTTTTTCGGTGAATTCAATTTCTATAAATCGATTTCTATTTATAACTTTTAAATCAAAAAATTTAAATAAAT
This sequence comes from Allium cepa, assembly GCA_030765085.1. NCBI lineage: Eukaryota > Viridiplantae > Streptophyta > Magnoliopsida > Asparagales > Amaryllidaceae > Allium > Allium cepa. The sequence goes on from CM060929.1 coordinate 37,266,455, forward strand.
TTCAAATCGACGATTTCAAAAATTATTAATTTAGCCAATTCGGTTCCGTATATAATTTTCTATCCTATGGCCAAGTAGTTATTTATTTCACTTAAATGTCAGGGATGAGTATATATTACTTAAATTTAATCACAGTATCATATGTATGCATAACAGGATCTATATAAGCAAATAAACATCCAAACATTCAATTATCAACCAATAGCATCCATCAAAATACATCATCCAATAGACAATATAATTCATGGCAGTTTCATAGTTATCAATGTCAGGTAATTTATTCGCAATTAAATTTTAATTTCAATTTAACTGTCAATTTAATTTTTCAACGGTTAATTCAAATAACAAGCTATATGACAATTAAATTTATTTCAAACAATGACAAATAAAATTCATAACACTTCATGAGGTCAAATTAACTAGCATAAAGATATTTAGTACGGTGTGAACGTTATAAAACACTCACCTTGATTTCGATGCAGCTCCAACATTTTATTTCGAATAAAATTAAACGAGCGTTTAATTTTACCTGAAATTTTCTTTATCTCCAAACGACTCCAATCCAATTCCATAGCATATTATTCGACAATACGAACACAACGCAACTTGTTTCGTCCAAAACGGACCTCGTATGAAAAAGTTATAGCATTTAGAAGTTTAAACAATTTAAAATATAAGACAATTTACACAATCCTTTTATTTATAATCTTCCTTACATCTGGGCCGTCCATTTTCCCATTTCACAATCACGGCCGCACGTGCATTCATCTTCCTTCTTCATGCAAACACCCAGGTGATTCACGCGTGCCCAAACCCATGCCGTTCCTTGAACCCTAATTCACGCACCATCATACAACACCTACACCACGATCAAACACCGCCACACGATGTGCCTCCGAGAGCTCCACCTTCGGCCAACACCGCCTTGAACTCGGCCACCCCAGGAGCGCGCAAAACGATGACGAACACGCGACATTCAAGCCCCCATTGCCGTTAATCCACGGCTCAGAAAACGACCACAACCGTTGAGATGCTAGATCTCACTGCCCTCTACAATTTTCATGTTGAACATTTCATGAATCGATGAACGGATTTGAAGAAATCGAAGGGGGAAGTTAGGAGATTTACGGCCATTAATTTTTATAAGTGGCGGCCTGCAAATAGGAACTAGGGTTTCTTTTTTTTTTTTCTTTTTTTTTTGAGAATAAAGGGGCTATTTATAGGAAACGGCAAATATTATTTATCCGGCCTTTCCAAACTTCGAATTTCGCGCAGTGACCGGCGTTCCTAGGGTTTATCCCGCGTTCCGGACACAATGGAATAGGTTTCGGGAGCTAATTCAATCATCTGTGTGAGTTACGGAAATAAACGATCAAATTTAAATTAAACCGATTAAACGATTTTCTAGGCGTTTTGGCTCGCCCCGGACAAACGATAAATCCAATTGACACGAAATTCCAAACCTTACAAAAATATCACATTACGGATTCGATGAAACTAGTTTCGTCGAAATCCGAGACTGTTTGAAAAATGACTATTTTAACTCGTTAAATTAATATTAAAACAATTTCGATGCGTTTCGAGCTGCCACGGTCAAACGACAACTCCGATTGCTATGAAAATTGAAATCCGACAATAACTAACTATCACGGATCTAATGGAACTGATTTCGTCCAATTCTGAGACTGCTCAAAAATTGGCTATTTTCAGTCGATAATTAAATATTAAAATATTCAATTTTCACAAATAAATTTTAAATTCAGATTTAAAAGTTCTATAACATCACTATAACTCCAATATGATAAAATAAAATTTTACAAATCATTTTTAATCATATTAAACCCGTTATTCAATTTATCCAATAAATTCCAATTTTAAAATCTTATTAACTCTATTAAAATCCAAATATAACTTACATTCACTTTGGAAACCAATTTGAATCATATTAAATCAAATTTCAAATATTCACTCTATTTTCATATATTAAATTTCAATATCAAATTAATCATATCAAATTTGAAATTTAATTTATTCAAACATTCGTAATATTAATTTGACAAATTTGATTATTCTTAAATCACTATCTTTTGAAATATTCAAACGAACTTATAAAATTTAACTTTTGAAATGAATTAAAATTATAAAACAACTCTTTACATTATACGGTTATTCCATTCCCATTATTAAACTATTCAATAAATTCCTAATATTTAATTTAAACGATTTCGATTATCCAATAATTCATTATTTTTTGAAATATTGAAATTGAACTTATAAAAATCAACTTTGAAAACCAATTCACAATTTTGAACCCTATTTTCATTTTACAGTTATTCAATTATTCAACAAGTTTTAAATATTTAATTTAAACAATTTACCTGTTCAATATTCAATATTTGATTTCAAATAGATTATACTTATCAAACAATTACTCTCTTATACCCAATGAATTCAACATTTATTATCCTATTCAACTATCGGTTGCAAAGGAATTCACTAAGTCACATTTATTTTTCATTACTTGGATAATTATTATTGCAATTCCTTCCAATTATTATTAACCAACCGAATTACAAATTTTTTTTTCTAACACTAAATCACGAAATCTTATTAAATTAACTATTTAATTATCGAAAATTTACCGGTCGTTACACATAGCGAGCCTTGTACGAGTTTGGTTTTCTCCCGTAGCCCGTGTGGTATCCTCTTGTGACTTCCCGATCAGGAGGGACTATGATATTGGATGGACTACTGGGACTATTACGTGTTAAGGTGGAAAATGTAAAGCCTTAACGCTACTTAAAAGTAAGTTTATTTTAATATAGACGCTATTATAATAGTGAAGTATTACTACTTAGTAAATAGTTTAACGGATCCTTAGAGGATGGGCGGTCCCAAGCATCCTTTAAGTTACTTGTTCTATATTAAAGTACAATTGAATTAGCTTACACTGTATAAGTATGTATGTCCTGACTCGAGTGTTTGTATTTTATTTTACGCTCGTGTCAGCCTGAGTTTTCAGTTTAGACTTCGCCTCCAGAGCTAGGACTTCAGTAGATCATCCCTTTTCAAGCTGCCGTCAAGTTTCTATTCAGTTCTTATTTTAGCCTTTGAAATCAAGACAATTTAATATTGAGAGTTTCTATGGAGATTTCAAACTATATTTGGTTTAAGACTACGTGCTTTATATTTTTTGAGACTATGGATAGTGGCTTCATGAACCACTAAGTTAATTTTTAATTCCGCTAAGAGTATTCTGATTTCTGTGTCTGTGATTCTGTGATTATTTATTTACTGTATATTCTGAGATTTGCCAAATTTTATTTACAAAGCGGTATTTTGAACAATTTAAGTCCGACATGTGCGAATGCGAATGGTTGAAAATATCGGGTCGTTACAGTTTGGTATCCGTGCTTTGGCTCTAGGAAAAACTTAGAATGTATGGTAAATTTGATTTACAGAATCACTTTCATTCTAGCTTGATCCCTTCCTTTTCTAATTTTGGAACGTTCCCTACGGTTCCAAAGTTCATTCGTGTCCCTCACTATTCACCTTCTTTTGATTCTGGAGTATCCCATGACTCCACTTTGGATGATCTTTATAGTGAATTGGCGGTCTCGCTAATACTCTAATAAAGGGGTGAAACTCCTTTACAAATTAGCATTGATTCACTAGAGATTTATATTTATCCTCGGTTTAGATGCTAGTATCTTTGGTTATTCCAAAGTCTATCTCTCCAGATCGAATGTAGATTTACCCCGAAAAATCCACATCGATCTTACCCTTTAAAGTCACGGTTGACCAGGTTAAGGTTGCCGCGATTTATATAAACTTATCCAGTTCCTTATTTTGTTATTTATCATCGGATCTTCTGATTCCAACTTATTTTAATCAAAATTCTCTTTGATTTGAGTCCATCAAATTTGAATCTCTGTCCTTGTTTTGAAAATTTTATTCTTATATTTGGAAAAATCTAATATTATATATATAAGTATAATTTTCAGAATTTTATAATTAATTTAACTAGTTGTCAAGAGATAACAGTCTTTATTCATGGTTTTGTAAACCATGGGTTTTGTCTCATATAAATAATTGAATATAAACAATGGTTATATATTAATTTGGGAACAGAAATGAATTTAAAACAAGAACTGGAGAATTAAATTTCCGACGGTTTCAAACCTTCTTTTCTAATTTTAAAAGGATATATTATTTAAACTATTTTCGAATAGAAATTTGTTTCCAAAGAATTTTAAAGGTTAAAAATCAGTGCTCTACTCTTTTTCGCTGGGAAATAATTTTGGTGATGACTGCAACATCATCGACATTCATGTTCGAGTTTCAAAGTGAAGAGACCATTCTGTAGTTTGGCTACAGTGTTACCTTGAGAATTTAATTGATTTGAATCTCTAAAATATGACTTGATTTATAATATATAGATATATGATTTAAATTTGATTTGACATATTATGTACATATATTTATGTATCTCTAAATGGTTTGAAGGGAATCAGAAATTTAAATCTTAAATTTTATCTTGAGGAATAATTTCAATTAAAAAAAATCAAATTATTGAATAAATGATTCTAACTTGAGATAATTGACTTTGAAAGTTTTATTTGTATAATACTCAATTGCATTTCAATATAACTTACCTTGATTTTCAGAAGTTAACAATGTAATTGGATAATATACAAGATAAAAAGATTTATAAATAAAATTTGAGTGGTTATAACAAATGTTATACACTTAAATTCTAGTTATAAAAAAAGATTAACAAGAGGTAATGGAATGATTTACAATATAAAATGATGTTAAAGGAACTAAGAATAAATTTAAGCAGTTGTAATAAGTGTTAACATATTTAGCATAGATGATAAAAATATATTGCGAGAAATAAATTTAGTTATAATTAGGAATAAAAAAAATATTAATTTATTGAATACATTTTTGAGTATAACAAATGATTTTCAAACTTATGATTTTAGAAATTTTTATTTCAAGATAATTGGAAGATGAAGTAATGAAATTTGAAATAGTAAAATTTGACTTAAGTGAAATTAAATAGGTGAAATCAATTATTAATTTAAAATTTAATTTGTATGGTTTAGATTAATGATTCTATTTTGAGTTTCAATTTAGTTTTCTTTCAGGTTGTTTCTATTCCCCTACCTTTTTCCTTTTCGAGGACGAAAAGTTCTGAGTGGGGAAGAGTGTAACAGCCCCAAGTTTTAACAAGTATTTTTCACTTTTAATTATAAAACTTTAGGGGTTTGTTATATAAAAATCTAAATTTTGAATTGATTTAAACAATTTCCCATGTATTTAAATAAATAATAAGATCTCCGAAATTTTGACGTGGTTAAGAATTTACTTTATTGGAAATTTAGGGTTTTTGTTGAAGATGGTAAATAACTTAATTTCTAGCGAAATCATGTTTTAATTAAGAAATAAGATTTGAAAAAAAAAATAGTATATAAATAAACTGTTTAATTACGCGTTTAAAAGGCGTGTTATTGATGGAATATTTTAACGTATATTTACAACATAAGAGAACGCGTAAATTTAAAAGGCGTTACTTTTATTATGAAACTGGACGTGTGTTTGATTTAATTATTGCGTCGGTTTTCCACGTGTCTAAATTTCTTACCTTGGATATAAATAATCAAATAAATCAGTAGACATGCATTTTTAAGTGGGAAATGAATAAATTTTCTTTCCATTGACTCCACATATTTAATAAATAAAACCCATTGATTTTTCAATAACGTTCAAATCAAATATTCTTTTCCGTTTCTTTACTCTAAGAATCAACACTTTTCTTTGTTCAATTTTATAAAACGTTCACCAATTTTCCATTTTTCTGTACCATTAAAACAACACAATAATGTTTACCTTAGCTATAAATGGATTATGTACTTTTTAAAAATTAAATAATTTATACTGTTACTTATATACATTTTAGTAATAGATTTCTTGGTAAATGGTAAATGAATGGAAAAAAAACCAATGTAAACAAATCATATTTTTTAAGTAATAAATTTCAAAATTTATGTATAAATAAACTATTTAATTACGCGTTTAAATAGCGCGTTATTTGATGAATAAATAACGTATAAGAAAACATATAAAATTTAAATCCGTTATTTTCATTATATTTTGGGCATAAATTAATTGCGTCTGTTATACGCATTCTAAAGATATCCTCTTTAATATTTACACGTCACTCAACATTATTCTTTTGGTCAAATTTTCCATTTTTGTTTTAAGTGCAAATTTATTGCTTGCCGTTTTATGTTCTCCTTAATTCACGAAATCTACACTGGTAATAAATATTTATTACTCACTGTAATTAATTGTTCCAAACTTTCCTTACCTCTCGTATGAAATTGATAGGAAAAATATTCAATAGACTGATTCAAAATCAACGCAACAGGGTAATTGTTTTTTTTTTAATTATAATAACTTCTTGCCTTTAACTTCTCATCTAAATCATTGCATTTTCTTCCTTAAATTTTGCACATACGAATGTTCACTAATAAAAGAAACTGCCCCTTGATTTACGCATGCCGTGATTTTCACCTTCCCTTTTTGCTGCAACTATTTTAATTTAGTATAAAATCATTGAATAAAGTAACGTTCAAATCTAACATTATTGTCGTTTTCTCTGATATCAACGCTAGTTTCTTCTCATTATTAAACACGTTCGCAAATTGTTCAAATTCCATTTCCATTCAAAGCAAAAAATATAATTGCTTGCCGTTTCTTTCGCTAATTAATTCTTACCCACTGCAATTATTTGCTCCAATCATTCTTGTCGTTTCTTTTTATTTATCTACGGATTCTCTTCTTAATAATTTCAAACGAGTACAAATGTGTGCCAAATAAACTCTTGCCTCTTTTCTTCCCTTTTAATCAACGCACTTATTTCCAAAATATAAAAAAAAAGTGTAAAAATGTTGCCAAGTATTCCTATCTGTTTCTTTTGTAAATCAATGAAATCAATTATTCCTTGCCTATTTTCACCTTAAATCAGTGCAAGATTTTATTTATTAGCATACGTTCAAAAGTTCATTTATCTCTTGCAGTTTCTCCCTGTAAAATCGTGCAAGATACCCTATGTACATATTCCAATCACGGGTATAACTGTTTAAATCAATTCTTGCCGTTACTTTGCTAAAATCACTCAACCTATTTAATTATAAAAGCAACCTTTAATAATGTAGTGAAATCATTCATTTTTTTAGCATTTTAAAATGTGAATTCACTTGTCATTTTTTTTCCTGCATTGATTTTTCGCATGTCCAAAAACACGCAACCCACTATATAAATTCATAACCCCTCATTTACATTTCCATCACCGCAAGCTCATCTTTTAATACGTAGCACATTTGCAACAATTTCATTCATATTCTTCCCTGTCGTGCTAAAGCTTCAAGTAGCATTAGGTACATAGCTGCATCCCTTCTTCCTTCCTATTTTCCTCTTTCTTTTCTTTTTAGTTTTTCTCTATTTCCTATTGTTTGTTCCACCGTGCTCGGCTACTCCGCCACCACCCTCCGCTCCTTGTTCTGTCACCGACCTCGCACCATGAACCATCCCGTGACTTTGTGCATGCGTTCAGTTAAAATAAAAAAATAAAAAGGGAGAAGTAAATTATGCATACATGTCAGGAATGACTATATTGGCAAGCATAGTGTTGTGTTGTCCAACTAGAGACTAGGTTGAAATTCCCCGTTTGCATTTCTAAAGTAGAAAATGTGCGCCACCTGTAGCTTGTGTAACCAGTCCTCTATGCCATGACGTGAAGTCTCAGGAGTGCATGCATTTGAGTTTTGAAATTTGGCAAGGGTCGTGCCCTTTTTTAAAAAAGAAAGAAAAAATTATTATAATACGAGGGTGAATAGAATAGTAGGGAGCCACCTATGCATGTGAGTAGAACATCCTGAGCATTAGCTTGTTAGGATATATAGTGAATATAGGTTGGTAGATACATGCATGAATAACCGTCTTTATGCACTATGAACAGATCCATATGAAGTATTGTATACTAAGAATAATTATGAAGGATTAATACGTAAACCACATGTTGCACTAAGTAATAAAAAAATAAAAAAGAAAAAAAAGAAAAAGAAAAAGAAAAAAATAATAATAAATAAATAAATATTGCATGCGCCACCTTTATGTATCACTGCTGTGAATTGCATTGTTGCATACATAAGATTTGCCACCTTTTATTTACACGTCATAATATTCTGTAAAAAGGGTAAAAGAAAAAATATAGTGTAAATTAATTTTGTAAATTTTGATTTGGAAAAATTAAATGGGCAGGCTGAGCTTTTATTTTAATGGGTCAAGTCGTGTAGTGAGTGGTCGAGCCGTTGTGTCAATTTCTAATTCAATCTTGTTTCAAATTTGTTGTGTTCGTGATAAGATTCGAATACTTAGTTTTATTTAATTACTTTGTTCAAGATTTGAATAAAGTCGTTGCGTCCACTGAAAATTGATCGTGCCTTCTGTACTCTTCTTTCGGGTAGATATCGTTGTTTGAATAAATTTTGCAGCTTCGAAAAGGTGAGTATTCTCACCTGACAAACATACTTATATATCTGTAAATTAATAACAAGTGTAATTGTAGCACGATTTTATTTCATTTATTTGATTGTGATATAAATTGATGATGTTCAAATCCTGTTATTAACCCCACATATCATCAGTTATATTATATACTGTTTTATTTATGCTGTTACACTATTTATACAATTACTGTTTATCACACCGCATGTTCCCTGTAGTATAGAATCATTACGGGCTGAAATGATAGGCCTGAACGATATTTATTTATTTAGTTACTTATTTAACTTGGGATTGCGGGTTTTAAATGATAAAACCCGGATTTTCTTTATAAATTACGGATTGAAATGATATATTATCCGTACCACTTGACCTAGGTTAGAAAATATTATACAGACTGTGGTAATATATATATATATATATATATATATATATATATATATATATATATAAATTTTCTGGAATTATTAAATATCTGTAAAAATTGAATGTTATAATATTTGTTAAAATTTGATATAAAATGATTCTTAAGCATAGTTATATTTTACAAGTTAAAGATGTAAATAAATAAAGGTCAAAAATTTAAAGTATAAATTTACCTTGTAAAATTTGGATTTGTAAAATAAATGGAATTTAAGTTAAGAAAAAAATTATGAAATTTGTTATAACTTGAATATAAAGCGAGGTTAAGTTTTCTATGAATTAAATAGTTAAATTAGTGAAAATATGGAAGTTGAAACATAACTTGATTTAGAAATGGGAGGCTGGTTTTGAAATAAAGGTAAGATAAGAAATTAATTGGAAATTTAGTTTATTCTGAAAACGGTAATTTAACTTAATTGTTAAGTAAAAATTCGTAGAAATTTTGCACTTGATTTTAACAAGTAAGTATAAAAAGTTATATACATATTTGAAGAATTTACTTTAAAAAATCATATTGAGAAATTTAAATGACTACTCAAATGCGGAAATTTTGATTTTTTTTTAAGTTATATTTGTTTGAATAAAGGCTTATATTTTGCTAAAATTATATTTAATTTACTCAATCTGTTGTAAAGGATATTACCGCACTGTGCAAGTGCTGTAGTTGATACAAATGAACTAAGGTATAATCTTTGGGATTTATATTGGATTTTTATAAGAATTATAACTTCACTTTTAAATAATTTAAAATGAAGTATTTGATTTAAATATAACTATTTTGGAATTTATAACCACGGGTAATAATAACGTTGGTTGTTAAAGAGACTGGGATCGGATATGGGCATACTCTCTGTCGATACCGAAAACCTCTTTGACAACCGTGTGCGCGGTGGAGATTCCAGAATGAATTAGGATGGTGGTGACGTTTTCTACGAGGTAAATACGTGGACCCGACTCCCGTGAGTTGGCATAAGGTGGCTAAAACAGGAGCGATTCTCGGATTAATGAGGTTGCACCTCTGATCGGACGCACTTCTTCGTATGCCATTCTATTACTTTTGTAATTGTTTGGTGCGCACCTTTGATTTGGGAGTGTTGTTCGAGGTGGACGGTAGTAGCAACTACGCGTTTTCACCGGTCTGGATGCGTAATTGGTATATCTACTAGGGCATTGCCTAGTTGTGCCGTGTCACCTACCATAGCGAGCCTTGTACGAGTTTGGTTTTCTCCCGTAGCCCGTGTGGCATCCTCTGGTGGCTTCCCGATAAGGAGGGACTATGATATTGGATAGACTACTGGGACTATTACGTGTTAAGGTGGAAAATGTAAAGCCTTAACGCTATTTAAAAGTAATTATTTTAATATAGACACTATTATAATAGCGAAGTATTACTGCATAGTAAATAGTTTAACAGATCCTTAGAGGATGGGCGGTCCCAAGCATCCTTTAAGTTACTTGTTCTATATTACAGTACACTTGCATTAGCTTACACTGTATAAGTATGTATGTCCTGACTCGAGTGTTTATGTTTTATTTTATGCTCGGGTCAGCTTGAGTTTTCATTTCATACTTCACCTCCAGAGCTAGAACTTCAGCAGATCATCTCTTTTCAAGCTGCCGTCAAGTTTCTATTCAGCTCTTATTTAGCCTTTGAAATCAAGACAAATTAATATTGAGAGTTTCTGTGGAGATTTCAAACTATATTTGGTTTAATACTATGTACTTTATATTTTTTTGACACTATGGATGGTGGCTTCATGAACCACTAAGTTAATTTTTAATTCCGCTGCGAGTATACTGATTTCTGTGTCTGTGATTCTGTGATTATTTATTTACTGTATATTCTAAGATTTGCCAAATTTTATTTACAATGCGGGATTTTGAACAATTCAAGTTCGACATGTACCGATGCGAATGGTTGAAAATATCGGGTCGTTACATGGTTGATATAAAAGCTTTTGAATAATATTTTGTTTTAAATTTCGGGGACTAAATTTTTTAAGAGGGGAAGAATGTGATGGCCCGGTATTTTGGTAATATTATTTTAATAAATATTTAATCTAATTAAATAAAATGTAAACCTATCATTTTAAAAAGATAATCTTTTGGAATATTTGCCATTTATTTATATACATATGTATTTTGAAATGGAAACTTTGATTTGAAATTTTAAAATAAAATCTCTTAAAAATATTTACAATAAAATCTATCTTATATAATTGAATTAAAATGCTCTTCTGTATTAACATTTGGTATAAATATATCTATGGATAATAATGTTTAAAATAAAAAAAATTCTTATCAATCTCAAATATAAATATTAAATATAAGTATAAATAAAACATATGAATATAAATTAAATGTTGATAGTTAGAATAGAAATAAATAAAAACAAGAATTTATGTTAGGAATAGGAATAAATATATAGGTTAAATTATATGGTTACATGAAACATAAAGTAACACATATCAGATAATTCTAGAGATATATATATATAATTTTGAAAGACATACAGATATGTAGGTGAATTATGCAAGCAAGAAGATAATAAAACAAACTATCCATATACAAAAATCAAAGAGAATAAGTTTGTAAACTTAGAAGGAAACAATTACATTAAATGCTATCATCTCAGCCAAAACAAAGTCATTTCAAATATTTAGAAATCATTCCAATTTTAGAAGAAAAAAATATGTCCAAAGAAATGAGCTTGTTCTAGAAGACACCCACCCTGTAAAAACCTTTTCTATATATAACCTTTCGTTCTTGTTCGTTGATAACTTAGCAAGCCAAAAAAAATCGCTCTGTACAAATTCAAATACAAATTTAAATATCATTTCAACTAAACAAAGTGAGCAAAAGGATTGAAGGAAAGATCAAAACTGCAGCTTTTAAAAATAACAGTTGCTCTCTATTCAAAAAACTTTTCAGGTGAGTAAACATAGATTTTAAAGTATTAAGTTTAATTAAGAACTGAACAGGTGATTCATTGATAACATGGTGTTGTATATGTTTTATTTTTGAGTATAGTTTTGTGTTTATATATAGGTTGTTCTGTGAAATATTGAATAAACTGTCCTTCTCTGTTTATTGCTACAGAGTTGAATATTTATTCAAACTCAAAATATTTTCATCTAATAATTGTTAAGCTTAGAGTTTTCAAAAAAACAAGAAGTTTAAACCTAAATCAAGATTTTAAAAGCTATTTAAAACATGTTGGTGAGGTATCACCACTGGAATCTTGTTGTACAGGGAAACATGAAACATTTTATTAAATTTGAATGTCATGAAATGCTAATTCAATTTCATAACTTGAATTCACACTGCAAAACAGGATTTTTAAAACAAAAGTGGCGATTTTTAGTTCAGTATTCAACGAGCAATTCTTCGTTGATCAGAAATCACATTTAATCAGTTTATGGTGATCCAACAAAATTTGGTTATTGAATTTTTGTTTGAAGCTAGCTTGTTGATTAAAGATTTTAGGAAAATTGTCAAATAATTTTTCTATTGCACAAATTGAAGGAACGAGGTGAACTTAGGGTTTATTTTCGAGTTTTGGACATGTTTGGAAACGAGATGATTTTGTCACCTCTGATGCATCGAGTTGCACGAGCTCCAGGGGGATGGTAACATGGGGTGTTGATGTGGAGTGGACGGAGTTGGAACATCTTCGGGGGTCGGAGCAACTGGGGCGAAGGATTTTTGTTAGTTGGGTTGAGTTACAGGTTTTTGAACGAAATGCTTAATTTCGATTTGGAAAATTTGGTGTCGTATCGAGTTTTTATTTCGTATATATGGGTGATTCGTGACTTGCCAGAAGTCTTGAAGTTCGCCAAAGCGACGGCGAGATGCCGTGCACGTGTACGGCGTAGGTTGTGTCAGAATTCGCTGTGTGGATACTCGAGTAAATGAAGGGCATGCTCCGGGTTGAAACGCGAAATTCTCGAGCCTGGAAACAGTTTATTAAGTTTAAACTTAATTTTTAAAAATAAAAGAAGAGGAAGAAGAACGTACGTGAGGAAGAGAATAATGACTCGGGAGAAATGGTGGGAAACTCGAGTGATTACTCGAGTAAATCTGGGGGATTACTCCGGTTGATCTTCCTAACCGGCAGTATAATAAAAGTAAGTTAAGCAAAATATTTAAACAATTATAAGTTTTGATGACTAATTAACGTTTAACAATTTTAAGTTAAGACTTTAATACAAGTTTTAATTATTTTAGTTAATACTTAAGAATGTTTTTTTGAAATCCAATAAATATTTTAATTAAGTAGTTAATATAAGATAAGTTTTAAATTTAATTAACAACTAAAGTTTTCAAATTAGTTATAATTTGATTTCAAAGTTTAAGGAAGATTTTTAAATGTTAATTAAGATAAATAATTATTATTAATTAATTGTTTGAAAGGGGTAATTAAGAATGGTAAATTAATTAATAATTATAATTAACTAAGTAATTAGGGATTTATAATTGTAATTAAAGATTGGTTAATTAATAATTAAGTGTCTAATTAATTGGTAATTAAGAATTGTTAATTAGATAACTAAAGTTAATTAATTTATAATTAGTAGTTAATTAAATAAATAATTAAGGATTAATTAATTTAAATTAAGTTTTATTAATAAATAATTAGGTTATTAATTAATAATTAAGGGGTAATTAATTAAGTAATTAAGGTTTAATAAATTGATTAAGAAGTAATTAATTAAATGGTTAAAATGGAATAGTTAATTAATTAATGATTAACTAAACTGGATTAAGTGATTAATTCTCATATAATTAGTTTAATTCAGTACAATAAGGATTAAAGATGCTTGCTTATAGATGATTGTATAAGTAGAATATTTGGATTTGTGATATCAATTTGGTGATATTATGTTATACTCTGTGATATGCCTTGATATATCTATGATGATTGTCTATGATTTATCTGTGATAAATGCTATGTCAATTCAAAGTGTTGAATTAAATTGTTTAAAACTGTTAAACAACTTGACCTTTAAAATGGCATTTGGATTTCGATGAGACCGAGATCGGGTGTCAGTTATGATTATCCGAAAACCACATCAATCCAAATTAAACGTTAGGTCATGACATTTCAAGTGAAGATCGAGATGGTGTTTCAGAGTGCAAGGGTTATTGTCGTTAACTCTGAAGGTGATTCCAAAATGAATGTAACGAGATAATGCCTTCGGTTTCATTCGAACCCGGAACGAACTTGTATGGATTGAATGCTTTCAGAACATCGTCAGGTGGACGATGAGCATTCTATGAAATATGTTCTATAAAGGTAATCGTAGCCTCAAGCCTCATCAACCGGGGATGGCTAAAACGGGGGATGTACAGCAAGGCTAGGTGGGTAGCACCCAAGTAGGAGGAGATATACCCCTATCTAGATATCCCTTTTTATTCGGCTATGTAGGCGGTTGCTAGCTACAACCGCAGGGTTATCTTGTTCGGAACTGTTCAGTAAGGAATGGTTCCGGCCTTGTGTTGTAGGAGGTCGGGAGTGATCCTCGGTACGGTGATCTAGGCCCCGTACTGTGACGGGCGGTACCCCAGTAGCCCTGCCATTGTATAGAATCCAATCTCCAATAAGCGCCGTACGTTTTGATTGTGCCAAATTATGTTGGAATGTGAGATGTAGCTATTTCTGCATTTTACTTGAAAACCCTAGACACTATTATAATATCACTGGATTTCCTATAAATTGTTTTGGTTAGCGTAAGGTAAAAACTTACCTGTATTTATGTGTGGGAAGTCGTACAGATACCTTTATTTCAAATGATTTTCAATGTTAAACAACTTTAAACAGTTTACTCACACCAGACCCATGTCTGACCCAGAGTTTATTTCTGTTTTTTATAAACTCTTGGGCACTCAAATTTTTATGAGTAGCTAAGTGATAGGTTTTGGATTGTTGAGTTGTGGAGGAGCATGGAGCTGGAGTCCAGACGTATATATCTATCTAGTTTCGCTGTGTTAGTTAATGTATGTTGTATTTTGGGATGTATGTAAATGGAAGATGTATATATGACTGTCATGTGTATGATATTGTGTAACTCTGATATATGCAAACTATGTAATAGTTATGTGCTGTATTATATTTTGTTCCGTTTCTGCTGTGAGATTCTGATGTTATTATCCTTTCTTTCTATCTTTTTTATTTCCATCTCTTTCTTTTCTTATTGATGATACGTCTTTCTATGGATAGAAGGGCGGGTCATCACATAACTACAATCTTAACATTACACAATTATTATTATCAAATACCTTATAGTCAAATCGTGAAAATGAATTCACGATACTTCAAGTTTCATATCAAATAAATCCAATCAATCAATGATAATAAATAAACATTATCATTCTTGATAAATATTTATCAATAGGGATTTAGTTATCTTACCTAAATTTAATATTAGGTTTCAACTAATTTCTCACTTATCACTTATTTTATGAAACATCTTATAGTCAAACTGTGCGATTCTAATCAAAAGATTTTCGTATATTCAAATCACAAGATTTTCGTATATTCAAATTTTGTTAATCTTGATTTCATAAATATTTATAAGACAATATTTACAAAAATCAATTACTTGACTTATAAAAATGTTGCTTTTATAAATCCTTAAGATAAAATTCAACTTACAAATCTAATTTACAACATATTATATATAAACTGTAAATTTAAACAATAAAAACCATACATTCTATTTAAGTTTAAAATAAAATCCTTTTCATAATTCACAAATAATTATAAGCACAAATATTTCTAAATCATTAAAAATCACTTTCAAACCAAAATCACTTTTATAGCCTTTCAAAATACGAAAATATGGCCCAATACTGCTAAAGCACTAAATAAGGGATAAACAATCGATTCAACAAGCATGGCATCCAAACGTATCATATATCACATATATATGAAAAATAATAATAAAAAATAAGGAATCCAGTTGGATCCCTCCAATCTGTTCCCCTATATCAAATATCACAGTTACGGCATATATGCATATATATCTGTAAATAAAATAAACAACAGTGGTGAGGAATCCAGTTGGATCTCTCCAACCTATAACCTGCATCAAATATGCATATGAGAATATGTACAATATCTGCTTCGAGGCAAACGCGCGTACAAAGGGTCATCCGCTCATACACAGGAACGTATAGGGTCTCATCTGCTCCAATAGGCAGGAATATATCCAACTACTAACTACTATAGCATAACATCCAAAGAATCATCAATCATTGTAAATAAATATATTCTAACTTATACTAAAATATAAGCGAGACAGAAATAGTGAGTTATACTCACTTTGCTTGCTTTTGCCATTGTAGCGTTTTATTTCGAATAAAACCAAATGAGCGCTTAATTTTACCCAAAATTTTCACTAGCTCCAAATCCATCCAAACCTGCTCTATAATGTAGTGATCGTCAATACGAACCCAACGCAATTCGTTTCATGCGAAACAGAACATGTATGAATAGTCATGGCAATTATAAGATTACATGATTTTAAAATAATTAATAACATCATTAACTTAATTAATCTCCACAAAATTATCTTCCTCCTTCATCACGTTACTTCCCAAGTTCACGCACGTTGATGAACCCATCACACTCCTGCTTCATTTGATGGTCGCACCCTCTACATCGCACTAGAATTCGATTGGAGACCACCATATGAAAGCTCATCAGGAATTCCGCCTACGCCTGTAAGCACGAGGCGCTCGGCCCCTTCATCGTCACAAAAATCCTCCACGAACGCTCACCCTTCATCACTAGATTTTGGCGAATCCAAGCCACTTCAACGAAAATCCACCGTTGGATGTGAAGACCTCGTTATGCTCTACAATATTGTTGTTGGAAGCTTCTAATAATTGTTAATGGATTAGAAGATGATTGAGGAAGAAGATTCAAGCTCTCTAGGCCATTGAAATTGAAGGTGGCAGCTAGGGTTATGGGAAGCTAGGGTTTGCAAATAAACGTCCTTTTATAGCCATTTACAAAATACTATTCACCCAAAATATTTTCGAACTCGAAACAAAGTATGACGTCTTGCGTTTATAATGTTTTACACCTATTTTGAACACAATAGATAATATATATGGTGCCAATTCAAACGTATTTGGAAGATAGGCTTTCAAATCGAATTATTTTAATTAAATTTACTTAAATAAATATCTACTCGTTTCAGCTACTCACGATCCAACTGTACGTCCGATTGACACGAAATTTAAGATCTTACAGTAATATAACATTACGGATCCAATGAAACAGGTTTCATCGAAATCCGAGATTGTGTCAAAAATGGCTATTTTTATACGTTAATTAAATATTAAAATTTTCAATTTCAATAAACTAACCTTTAAATCAATTTAAAAATTCCCTAGCATCATTCTATTTAAATAAATTTAAATCGACTTTATAAATCATTTTCATTCACATTGAGTTCAAAATCAAATTATTTCTACAATTTCAAATATTAATGAATAATTTAAGTTATCCAAATAAATTATTATATTTGAAATATAAGTTATTCAACTTATAAGATTGACTTGTGAATATTTAAAATCAATTAAATATCCGAATTTCGAATGAATGAAATTCTGGGTCGTTACAAAAATTGTTTCTTTTATACTTTGGGAAATTTTGATTTGAGTAAACCAAATTTACTGCCCCTTTTGTCGGGCTAGTCCGGGTAGCTAGGGAGGGCAGACAACTAGTTTGTCAAACCCAATCTAAGAGACTACCTATCTATCACCCATAAGGCAGTCAAGTAATTTGATCGACTCTAAATCTTTTGACATACTCAATTAACTTTTAATTGTTTTAGAGCATCCGGGCTTTCATTTCGATTTGTTACATTCCTCGGTCGGATTTTCTATGACACTCACAAACGGAACAAATGTACTAGTCATTTTTGCATATTTATTTTTGAACCCCTTAACCATCTTTAAATACTTAATTGATTATTGAAAAACATTTATAAAAGATTTGGAAAGGAATTTCTAAGTTTAAATTCACATTTCAAAAGTTAGTAAAAAGTGTTGCGGAAAGTGCTGCTATAGTGTTTTAAAAGCTTATTTGGTTAAAACAACTTTTTGATTATTTAGAAATACATTTTTATAACTAAAATCTCTTTTAAAACATTTTAAAATATTTAAAGGATTTTTTATATTTTAAAAGAATTAAAAATATCCATTTTAAAACATTTACTACTTTGGCCTCTGAACTGCCAAAGCGCGATTTTATTTAAAACTTGATTTGCTCATATTTAAAATTTACTAAACGAAATCTCAATCTTTTCATTTTGTTAGAAAACTATGATTATAAGGGTTCGAAAAATTCTTGTTTCAAAGAAATCCGTCATCGACTCCATCTTACAAATGGATTTAACTTTTAAGACATGAAATTGCGAACTGTCGTTACGCGATGCGCCTTTTTTTGACTAAATTTTCAATATTTATTTAAACTTTTCCAAAACACTATAATGTTTATAAAACATTTCAAAACCATAATAAACCATTTTTAAGAGGTTTAAACATTCCATATACACCATTTCAATCAATAAAGGAAAGTGATTTCCTTTGTGCTTTTCAACGTGTATTAATGTGACTTGTGTGAGTGTGTCTATATATATATATATATATATATATATATATATATTACAACAAAATTGAACATCCATATTATCATTTTTAAACATGATAAACAACCATCATTAACAATCATATCCACACATATACATCACTCAATAATATATAACTATACTTTTGGATTTTTCTCACCTTGGGTTAAACAATTGACCTAAAAATCGTTATAGCTTCACTATTTGGATTTTAAATGTAACAATCCGCATATTTTACGATTGTGTATTTAAATATTTTATTTAAAAATAGCATCGTTAGTCGGATTATAGTCGGAAATGCTGCTTTTTGCAAACAGTCAAATTAGGACACGAGATCACTTCCATTGAGTCAAAATGATGTTTGCGACCTTTTTGAGTATAAACATCAATATGTTTGGAGTTAGCTAGAATTTCGACCTTTTCACTTAGGGCTTTGGGTTTGGGTTTCAGCCCATTTACCCCAACTTAAGACTCTAGCTCCACCCCTACTCCTCTTCATCCATTTCATTTCTATTTCCTAACACTTTAAGCTTAGAAACAATGGGGGAAGAGATTGGAAATTATAATTCCCAAGCCCTAGCTTCTTTGCAAATTCAAGTTTTGGCTCCAAAAAAATCTAAGAGAAGCTTAGGTAAGCATCTCCTTCTTCTTCTCCATCTCAATCTCTCTCCAATTTCAATAATTCCCTATAACCTAATTTGGGAAACTTTGGCTTATCATCTTAGATTGGAGCTTTTAGAGTAGGGATTGAAGAGTAGTTGATCCTCCTTTGTTTTCAAGCTTCTCCTTCCTTGTTTTTGTGTAAAAGGTGAGATTTTTATCTCACATCCATGTCTATAACTATCATTATTGTTAGGTATGAATTCCTAACATCTATGCATGTTCATTTGCTTTTGATTTAAATTGATTTGGTGAACATTTCAGTTTTTGGTGTTTTGAAGTCAAAAACTTTAAACATCCTAGCTTTGAAGTATGAACATGCTTTTGGTGGTGTATCGAAAAGCGTATAGGGCTGGGTTGTCGATTGGCATAAAACCCTAGCGCCCAATGCTCGTCCGATCACAAATTGTTGAGAGTTTGCCCTTCATTATGATAGGCAGGAAATACTGGAAAACAGTCGACTGGCTCTCTGAGTCCAGTCAACTGACCTGGAAACTGAGAGTTTTCCAGGCATTGGGCCAGTCGACTAAACTTAGTGTCCAATCGACTGACCTGCTTGCTTCATCCCAATTTGCCTATTTTGCTTGAGATTCCAATTTTTTCCGATTCGTGATTATCCGAGTTGTTGTTACATTTATTCAACTTTGAACACTTCTATTTCGGGATTTTTGGGAATATCCATTTTTGATGGATTCGGTATCGATTTCTTTGGATTTAATTCACGACTTCGAATGTGAATTTTTGGTGAATGATTGTTTCTACAATCATTTCTTTTACTTGTCACTTTGAAATACAAAGGTTTCTATACTAGTAGTAAATATCAAAACTCTTCCATCAAAAATATTTCAACACTATTTTAATACAAAGTTCGTCTATTAAAACCATTTTCCAATCTATTAGTATATACAAACCTTTACCTCATTCGTTTGAGAAATCTAATTAAACGGCTTAGTAAAACAAGTGGTATGAAATGCTCGCGTTTACTTCGTTGGTTAATTTTTGGACTTGTTCGATTAAAACTCTTATGATAATTTTCGAGTGGAGTTCTACAATTTGTTCGTAAATATTTAAGTTAAGCCAGTGGTTATGGGACGTGAAGCTAAACTCATTTATTTACCATCTTAGTGTAATTCACACTTTTTATTGATCAATGATGATCGTTTTGTGACTTAGACTAGCGATATGCTATGTCTCTTTGTCCACGTAGGGGACGGTACCTCATTTTATTGAGTTTCGTCTCATTTCTTTTATAGGCTAACGACCTATGCATTCTTTGGAGTTTCGACTCATTCTTGTGGGCTACTGACCTATGTTCTTTTATGGAGTTCGGTTCATCAGACATACCGTTGTACTATGTCGTTGTTTTGGCTTATCAGGTTCATCGGGCGTACCGTTGTACTACGTCGTTGTTTCGAATTATTCGAGTTTCAGGTTCCACGGGGGTACCATTGTATTATGTCGTTGCACCGGCTCTATGGTTAGAGACCATGGGATAGCGCCCATTTGTGATACACGTGTTGGAGAGTTTCCATGCTCCCGTTTATGATAGGCTCCCTCTTTTTGTGATTTCTGGATTTCTAATTGATGATTTCTAGACTTTGTATTTCACCAATTTTTTATGATTGGCATTGATATGTTAGCCAATATTTGTGGTTTGGTGAATATGGTAAAGAATATGACATTCTTTTTGATGTTATGAGTTTTTTGAGATATTGAATGATTTTTGTTGTTGTCAAATGTATACTTTTCATAGTATGGCATTATTGTTATCATACGTTTTCTTCATATCTCTTATCCTATCTCATTTTATCTGATATTTATAGCTAGACTGATCCGTTTATTATTTTCTTATTAAATAATACTCGGGTCAGACCGAGATGTTACAGATGCTTCTGCTTAACTCCTTATCAGGGATCATCATCTGACTTTTGTTAGACTACATTAGATTGGTAGTTTTTGCTATTATACATTTTAGATAGAGACTTCTTGATGTATACATATTCTTTTGTCTACCACTTGTATCTATTCTTTTGTGATATTGTGGATCTTGTTTGACTACTACTCTGATGTACACTTCTATGTGCTATATTCATATCTATTTCCGCCTTTGTGATATGGATATCTGTGACTGATTTATGTTATGTTTATTTCTATATTTGTTTCCGAAGACCACATAGCCACTGTGTAGTAGCTTTGACTTTGTATCGACATGTCAGATTTCCTCTTGAAATGAAATGCATTTTATACTATCTGACATATCGGTGCTCGCACAAAGCAATTACACGGATGGTCGCTCCTCAACAGCCTTATTCTTCGTGCTAGTTGACGGCATTACTCTGTAGTGTCCTTGGCTAGCGTGAGTATAGAGGTGGGGCGTCACATTAAAGCTCATGATCCCTTGGACTTAAGCTCCTAGATAGCTTAGCCTTGCTACGGTATGGCATAGAGGGCTCATGTCCTAGGCCTGGAAGGGGGAAGGCTCGACTTTGATAGGAAACGATGCTGGCCAAGGGTAATGAGAAGGAAAAGGAGGATTTTGGTGAAGGTGTTTTAACTATATATATACATATACATATATATATATATATTTGCATATATGTATACATATATATGCATATATATATAATTTTACTTTCTTTTTGAGAAACATTTTGTCATTATTTTGTTAACATGAGAAGCCATGAAAGAGGAGAGAAAAGAGCTTAGAAATGAAGAAGAAAACATACAAAAATGAAGAGGAGAAGGGGTGGTGTTAATAGGAAAAGAAGATAAAAATATCTACATATACATCATCATCCTCATATGCATCACCGCCACCATATGCTCGGCCGGAATGACCACCATCATAGTCAAAGCCAACACCCCATGTGCATATGTAAGTGTTGACTTTGAGCTTGCTTAAGTGTTAAGGAATTTAGGATGTATCTTGGATATTTTTAGTAATATATATTTAATTACATGTGTATATGTGTGTTCATGTGCATGTGGATATGTTATCATATATGTACATGTATATGTGCACATGTATGTTACATATAATGCACAACGTTGCACAACTTATTCATGTTGAATTGTTATGAATTTTGATTTTGGTTTCTAATCATATTTTCTCTTCTCACTTAATGCACACATATTTATAAAAAAAGTTAAATAATATCCATCATTAAATAATAATTAATAGAGCTTACTTAATAATTAAAATAATTATTAAATCATTTAAACTAAATTTAAATTCAAAAATCGCTTATTCAAAAATAGTGGTATCTATAATATTGTTATAAAGGCAATTTAAATTTCAAAATAAAATAGATAATTTTATTAAATATTCATACTCATATATATAAATGAGTGTATGTATCCAGCTCCGTGCATGAGTTCGGATGACTAAAGAGCTGATTACTGATAAAATAGTTTATAGTTATTTTGTCAATATTTTAACTAAAGTATATAATTTTGTGAGTACTTATTCAAAATAAAATTACCATTATTATTTAAAATTCAAAGCATCACCATTTATGTTTGAAAATCTTATTTTTAAATATTTTGAAATTTTTCTGAAGTAATTTACGAGTCGTTACATACTTCCCCCCTTAAAAGAATTTCATCTCCCAAATTAAGGATAAGAAGAAGATAACTCAAAAACAAATATATATATATATATATAATATATATGAAATATATATATATATATAAGATATGGCAGGTGATTACACCACAAGTCGATGAGTACACTACATCGATACAACACATAGATTAATCATCCAATCTGAACTTGGGATAAGCCTTCCTTATTCTGTCTTTTGTTTCCCAAGTGCAATCATTAGCATCACCACTCCATCGAACTTTAACTAATCTCACAAACTATCCCCTTAATCTTTTCTCATTATAATCCATGATTTGATTGGTTGTTTAACGATAGTCAAGTTTAGCTCAATTTCCAAATATTCTTAGGCAGCTTCCTCCACTATTTGTTTTGGGTCGTACACATACTTTTGCAAATAAGATACGTGAAAAACATTGTGTACACCCAACAATCCTTTTGGTTATTTTACTCAATAAACCAATTGATTCAAGGATAGGAAAACGTCTAATGTACCGAGATGCCTATTTTCTAGCTCTCCCAAATCTCACCACTCCATCGATCGGGGAGACTCTTAAGAATACGAAATCTCCAACTGAGAACTCTAGATTTCTTCATCTTTGATCGGCTTATCTCTTCTGCCTGCTCTGGGCTTCTTTCATCTTCTTTTCGATCACGTCTACCTTTTCTGAGGCTTCTCTAATCATATCAGGACCTTGTACTAACCAATCTCCGGTCTCGATCTAGCATGTTGGGGATCTACATGGACGACCATATAAAGCTTTGTATGGTGCCATGCCAATACTAGTCTGATAGCTGTTGTTGTAGGAAAACTCCACAAGATGAAGTTATTTTCCCAAGAACCTCCGAAATCTAAAACGCGAGCTTGCAAAAGATCTTCCAACGCTCGATTTACCCTTTCAGTTTGCCCATCATTCTGAAGATGATATGACGTGCCTATACTCAGCATCGTTCCTAAAGCCGTTTAAAATGCTTCCCAGAAGTTACTGGTAAAGATTAAGTCTCGATCACTGACTATGCTACTTGGGACACCATGTAATCGAATAATTTCCTTTATGTATATTTCTGCAAGACTTGCAGCAGTTCATGTTGGCTTTATAGGGGTAAAGTGTGTGCTTTTGCTTAATCGATCTTTAATCACCCAAATGCCCCAATTCCCTTTCCTTGGTCGAGGTAAGCCGTCGATGAAATCCATCGATATTTGGTCCATTTCCAAGTCGGAATTTTAAGAGGCCGGTGTAGTCCTGCAACCTTCTATTGATCACTCTTGATTTGTTGACAATTTTCATATGTGTTAACATGGATTGAGATATCCCACTTCACATTTTCCACCAAAATATCATGTCTTTGTACATTTTGTGAACTCCAGGGTGAAAATTTAGTTTGGATTGACGGCATTTAGTCAATACTTCTTGTCTTAGGTTGTCAACATCGGGAACACATATTCTTCCACTTAGTCGTAATACCCTTTGGTTATCGACTTCAAAGATTGAATCATATTGTCTATGTATATCTTTAATAATCTTCTTTAGAGGTTGATCTTCTCTTCGTTTGCCAGCGATTCTTTCTAGGAGAGTCGGGGTAACAACAAGATAAGCTATAACGACATGCTTCCTACTTAATGCATCCGCTGCTACATTGGCCTTACCATGAGTATATAAGATATCCAAAGTCATAAGATGCGAGAAATTCAAGCCAACGCTGCTCTCTCATGTTCAAGTCCTTTTGGGTAAAAGATACTTCAAAAATTTGTGGTTTGAGAAGAGCCCAAACTTTTCACCTAGTAAATAGCGCCTCTACATTTTCAATGCAAACACAACGGCTAACAGCTCTAAGTCATGTGTAACAACTCGCATATTTTGCGATTATATATTTAAATATTTTATTTAAATATAACATCGATAGTCGGATCAAGGTCTGAAATGCTACTTTTTGTAAACAGTCGAATTACGACTCGAGACCCCTTCCATTGAGTCCAAAACGACATTTGCGACCTTTTTGAGTATAAACATCGATACGTTTAGAGTTGACTAGAATTTTGGTATTTTTATTTGGGGCTTTGGATTTGGGTTTCAGCCTAATAACCTAACAAGAGTACCCAGTTCATCTAATACCCTAACTCCTCCTTCACTCCTCTCCATTCATTCATAACATTTTCCTAACACTCTAAAGCTAAAGGAAAATGGGGGAAAGTAGAGGAAATTAAAATTCCTAAAGCCTAGATTACTAGAAAATTCAAGATTCTAGCTCCAAAATCAAAGAGAAGTTTAGATAAGCATCATCTTCATCTTCTCCATCTCAATCTCTCTTCAATTCTCAGAAATTCCTAAACCCTAACTTAGGAAAAACTTCACCTTTGATAATAGATTGAAGATTCTAGAGGTGTATTGAAGAGAAATTGGTATTGCTTTGTTTTAAAACCTCTCATTCGTTGCCTTTGAGTTTTAAAGGTGAGTTCTTGAACTCACATCTATGTCTATAGCTTTCATTGTTAGGTGTGAATTCCTAACATCTATTTCAAGTTCAATTGCTTTTGATTTGGTGAATTTTCCAATTTCGGTGTTTTGAAGTCAAAATCATTAAAGATCATGTCTTGGATGTTTGGCCATGTTTTTGGTTGTGTATCAAAGAGCCTATAGGGCTGGGTTGTTGATTGGCATAAATCCTTAGCATCGATCGCTCGTTCGATCGCTTCCGGTATGGATTTATGCCCTTTTTGGGCTAGGCTGTTTTTGCCTAGCAGAAAAATCCAAACATCTGGTTGAAAAATCAAGACGTCTGAAAAGGGTCTCTAGAAAAGAAAAAAAGGGCAGAGACAAAATCCAAACGTCTGGTTGAAAAATCCAAACGTTTGGAACAAAATCCAGACGTTTGGAACAAAAATCCAGACGTCTGAAATGGTTCTGGAATTAAAAAGAGAAAGGAGAAAAAGCACATAATTTTCCAGAACCTAGGGCCAGATGTCTGGCTAAACCTACCAGACGTCTGGAACTGTCAATTTCGCCTATTTTGGCTGCTTTTGAGTGGATTTCCAATTTTTATCGATTTTTGTTGATCCGCTTGGTTGTTGTCATTTAGTATTGACTTTGATGACTTCTTTTCTTGATTTTTGGGAATATCCATTTGATTGGACTTGATATCGATTTTTGGGATGTTAATTCACGTCGTCGAATGTGAATTTTTGGTGAACGATTTTTTTTACAAACATTTTCTGTGATTTGTCACTTTAAAATACAAAGGTTTTTATACTAGTAATAAGTACTCAAACTCTTTCACAAAAATGATTTCAACGTTACTTTTAATAAATAACTCGTTTTTAAATATGTTTTCCAATCTATTAGTATTTACAAACCTTTACCTCATTCGTATGACAAATCTAATTAAACGACTTAGCAAAAGAAGTGGTATGAAACACTTGCGTTTACTTCATCGGTTAATGCTTAGACTTGTTCGATAGAAATCTTGTGCCAATTTTCGAGTGGAAATCTACAATTTGTTCGTAAATATTTAGGTTAAGCCAAGGTTATGGGACATGAAGCTAAACTCATTTATTTACCAGCTTAGTGTAACTCACACTTCCTGTTGATCAATGATGATCATTTTATGTTTAGACTAGCGATATCCGATGTCTTTATCCACATGGGGGACTGTACCTCCTTTTATTGAGCTTCGTCTCATTTCTTTTATGGGCTAGCGACCCATGTTCTTTAAAGAAGTTTGGCTCATCGGACGTACCGTTATTGTGCTAGGTCATTGTTTCGGCTTATCAGGTTCATCGAGCATACCGTTATTGTACTACGTTGTTGTTCTGAATTATTTGAGTTTCAGGTTCATCGGGCGTACCGTTATTGTACTACGTCGTTGCACCGACTCTATGGTTAGCAACCATGAGATAGCGCCATGTTTATGATGCACGTGTTGATGAGTTTTCATGCTTCCGTTTGTGATAGGCCCCACTTTTGTGATTTCTAGATTTCTAATTGATGATTTCTAGAAGTTGTGTTTCACCAATTTTCGCAATTAGCATTGATATGTTTTGTCAATATTTGTGGTCTAGTGAATAAAATAAGGAATATGACACTCTTTTCGGTGTTTGAGAAAATTTGAGATATTGTATGATTTTTGTTGTTATTTAACGTATACTTATCACACTATGACATTATTATCATCATACGTTTTTGTCATATCTTTTATCCTATCTCATTCTATATGATATTTATAGCTAGACTGATCCGTTTGTTATTTTCTTCTTAAATAATATTTAGGTCGGACCGAGGTATTTCAGGTGCTTCTACATGACTTTTTATCAGGGTCCGTCACCAGACTTTTGGCTAACTACATTAGCTTAGTAGTTTTTTCTTTTATACATTTGAGATAGAGACTCCTTGATGTATACATATTTTTTTGTCTAGCACTTATACCTATTCTTTTGTGATGTAGTGGAACTAATATGACCACTACTTTTATGTGTTATATTCATATATGTTTCCGCCTTAGTGATATGAATATATGTGACTGATTTATGTTATGTTTATTTTATATTTGTTTCCTAAGATCACATAGCCACTGTGTAGTAGTTTTGAGTTTGTAATTAATATGTCAGATTTCCACTTGAAACAAAATGCATGTAATACTATTTGACATATCGGTACTCGCACAAAGCAATTATATAGATAGTCGCTTCAAAATAGCCTTATTCTTGGTGCTAGTTAACGACATTACTCCGTAGTGTCCTTGGCTACTGTGAGTATAGAGGTGGGGCATCATAGCTTGGTATTAGAGCCAAACTTTGGAACAATATAGAATATTATAGCAAGGATCATTGTCCTAAGTCACTCTTAGGAATCGTGGCTTAGGATTTAATTCGAGTCATTGGACCCATTCTATCCTATTTTCTTTTATGATGCCTTGTTTTATCAATCATGATTGTTTGATATTCATTCTAAGAATAACATTTTCTTCTTCTTTCTTTCTTTCTTAAAGAAGAGAAATGGTTAGACCAGGCCGTCCCAGCGCCGGTCAATCTAGTGCTACTCCTCAGAATGGAGTATTCATGTCTGCCCAGCTGCTTTTAGATCTTGTAAAGAATGCTCAAGCTGCCGGACCCATTCCAGAGCCTACTCACCCTAAATGAGCCTACTCACCCTAAATCTGGGTTTGCACACTTGTGCAGTGATTATACCAATTTGGGTGGAAAACCATTCAAGGTCTCCGAAAGTGTTATAGAAGTCAAGCTTGGCTTAGAACATGCGATCGCATCTTTTCTTGCATGGATCTTGTAGATCTATATCGAGTCCAAGTGGCTTTTAGTGTGCTCCAAGAGAGAGCATTGGATTAGTATGAGCTTTTGGTTTTTGAGATTATCAAAGCGGATTTTACTTGGGAGTAATTCCGGGAAAGGTTCGGGTTGAAGTTTGTGTCGAAAGCTGAAAAGGTAACTTTAGCTCGACGTTTTATTGACCTTATTCAAGGTGAATCTTTTGTGACGGACAATGTTGCAACTCTTGAATCCCTCTCTAAATATGGGGTCAAGTATATTAATAACCTATTGAAGAAAAATTAGAGGTTTGTCTATGGGTTAAATAAGAACCTAAAAAGACTTTACTTCTGAAACTAGAAGTTTCTTTTGATCAGCTTGTTGATATCGCTCTTTGACTTGAAGAGGCCGATAAAGAAAGTGATGTTGAAGTTGTGGGTGCCAAACAGATCTTCAACATCAACAAGAAGAGGCCTATTAAGTTCAATCCTAATTCCAACAAGAAAGAGAAACAAACAACTTCGATAGTAAAGACTCCTACCTCTAGTCGTGGGCAATGCTACAATGTTGGTTCTAAGGACCATATGCGAATAGGTGTCCAAATCCCCTTTTTTGTCGTTATTGCAAAAGTTTGGGTCATCTTTTATCTTCACATCCTAAACTTCCAAGCAATAAAGAGGGAAAGCTAAATGTTGTGCAAGCTCCTAGTAGCACTTCTCATGGTCAAGGTATTTCTCATTCTATCCTTGATGGCATTATTATGTTTCGTGATCATCCTATTTGAGTTCTTTTTGACAATGGTGCATCCCACTCTTTTATATCAAAAGAACTTGTTGATACTTTTTCTTTAAATGTTATGGCTTTGATGAATTTATTGAGAATTGCGAATCCGATTGGTGGATCCAGAACACTTAGTTTGCTTTGCAAAGATGTCGAGATTATTTTACGCGGTTATTCTTTACGAGCCAATTTGCATGTTATGCGCTACTAGGTTTCGTAATGATTTTGGGAATGGATTGGTTAACCGTTATGAAGCCCATATCCAATGTCCTGAGAGAACTATATATCTTCGACATCCTCAATCTGTTAAGCAGATTTCTATTGTTCTTAAAAATTAAGATTCTAATTCGATGGCATCCTTATATTTTCTAAACCCTCATGATGAGGATAATGATGATGAGGAAGATGTCATTTCACTCATTCACGTTGTTCGTGAATTTTCCAACATATTTGAGCCCGTTTTAGATTACCCCCTAAGCGAGCAATTGAGTTCAGAATTAATTTAATCCCCGAAGCTCTACCTATCACTCGTCCTCCTTATCGTATATCCAATAACGAAAATAAGGAGATGCGTAAATAATAATCCGAATTGGAAACAAAACATATTATTCGTTCTAGTTCCTCCCCTTGGGGAGCTTCAGCTGTTTTTGTGAAGAAATTCAATGGCACACTTAGGATTTGCGTTGACGACTGCAAGCTTAATGATCTCACCATCAAGAATAAATATCGCTTACCTTGAATTGATGATTTATTTAATCAACTTAGCGGTGCTAGAGTCTTTTCATAGTTGACTTAGCAACTGGTTTTCATCAGCTTCGTATTGCAGAGGATAGTATTCCTTTGGCAACGTTCCGTACTCATTATGGATCTTTTGAATGGCTTGTTATGCCATTCGGTTTAACGAATGCTCCAGCGTTTTTCGTTGAGCTTATGAATTGAGTATTCAAAGACTTTCTCGATTCATTCGTTCTCATCTTTATAGATGATATTCTTGTTTATTCTAAAACCTAGGAAGAGCATGAAAAACATCTTCGGATTGTGTTGGATACTCTTAGGAGCAATCAATTGAAAGAAAAAATTTCTAATGCCATTTTTGGCAATCCCGTGTGAAATTTTTAGGACATATCAGTTCTGAATCCTAAATTTCCATGAAACCTTCAAAGATTAAAGCGATTCAAAATTGGAAGAGACCGGAATGTGTGACATAAATTCTTAGCTTTCTTGGATTGGTGGGCTATTACCATCGGTTCATAAAAGACTTTTCTAAAATTTTCATGCCTCTTACTAGTTTGAAAAAGAAGGGAGTTAAGTACTTTGGTCAAACAAATGTGAAGCTTCTTTTCATAAATTAAAAGAACTCCTTTCTGATGCTTTTATTCTTGTGATTCCCCGGGGCATGAAGACTTTATTGTTTATACCAATGCTAGTCGTATTGGTTTGGGAGCCATTCTCATGCAAGGGGAACGTGTTATAGCTTATGCTTCTAGGCAATTAAAGCCTACCAAGACTAGGTTTGCCACTCATGATTTAGAGCTCGCGGCTATTGTATCCGCCCTTTGAATTTGGCGTCATTATCTTTTGGGAGAGAAATTTGTCCTCTACACCGATCATAAATCTTTGAAGTATTAGTTTCTCAAAAAGAACTTAATTTGCGTCAACAACATTGAGAGTTCCTGGCAACTTATGATCTTGATATTTTTTATACTCCCGAAAAGGGAAATCGTGTTGCCGATGCCCTTAGTCGTAAGCAACAAACAGTTGTTTCAATGATGATATCTGAATGGAATGATCTCGAGACTTTATCCACTTGTGAGATTCATGATCATGAATCTGATTCATGTTCATCTCTTGTTCTATGTAGCCTTGAGGCTCATCCATCACTTTTAGACTGTATTCTTGATGCTCAAAAGCATGATCCCGAATTGGCTCATCTTAGCCAAAGTTGTAGGGATAGAAATATTGATGGTTTGAAAGACTTTGAAATTGTTGCTCGTGGCGGCATTCGAAAATTTGGTAGACTTATCGTGCTAAATATTAGCGATCTTCGTAAAGACATTTTAGAAGATTCTCATTGTTCTAAATTTATGAAGCAACTTTTTTATTGGGATGGAATGAAATCCGATATTGCTAACTTCATTAAGCGTTGCATAACTTGTCAACTCGTAAAGGTCGAGAATCAAAGGCCTGGTAAGTTGTTGCAACCTTTGGATATTCTTATATGGAAGTGGGATCAAGTCTCCATGGACTTTATTGACGGCCTTTCCCATTTTCACTCGGGTTATGACAGTTTATGGATGATAGTAGATGAACTTACAAGATCCGCCCATTTTATTCTCGTTCGGTCTAATCGGACCCACCTCTCTTGGCCAAACTCTATGTTAGAGAAATTATTAAATTGCATGGAGTACCTACTTCTGCTGTTCTCAATCGTGATCCATTATATACTTGTGGATTTTGGGAGAGTCTTCAAAAAGTTTCGGGAACGAAGCTTAATTTTAGTACCGCTTATCATCCTCAGTCCGATGGACAAACCGAGCGTGTGAATCAAAATCTTGAAGATCTTCTTCATGCATGTGTTCTTGATTTCGGCGGAAGTTGGGAAGATCATATTTCTCTTGTTGAGTTTTCTTACAATAATAGCTTCCAATCTAGTATTGGTATGGCACCTTTCGAGGCACTCTACGGAAGGCCATGCTGATCTCCTTCTTGTTGGCTTGAGGTCGGTGAGAAGCTGGTTTTAGGTCCAAATATTATTCGTGATTCCATAGAAAAGAATGACCTTATTCTTCATAGGATGAAAGAAGCTTAGAGTAGAAAAAAATCCTGTGCCGATAACCGAATAAGGAACTTGGAATTTTCTATGGGAGATTTGGTGTTTATTCATGTTTCATCTATCAAGGGAGTTGTGCATTTCAGTCGATCAGGAAAATTAGCACCTTGATGTATTGGTCAATTTCCTTTCACCAAACGCATTGGTTCTGTGGCCTATCGCCTTTTATTACCGGCTCAGTTTTTTGCTATTCACGACGTTTTCCACGTCTCTCCACTACGGAAATGCCTTAGGGATTCCGATTATATTCTTGAGTCCGATGTCATTGAAGAAATTAAAGTTTCACCTAATTTTACTTATGAGCAACATCCTATTCGTATCATTGCTACGAAGGTTAAACGTCTTCATAATTAAGATGTCCCACTTGTGAAAGTTCAATGGTCCTCAAATCCTAAGGATTGTTCCTAGGAATCCAGAGAATTCGTCGAGCGAACACATCCAGACTAACTTTCTCGAGCTCTTTAAGGTGAACTTCTTATTTCAAATTTTCTTTTGTATTGATATGCTTTTATGGTTGTTACTCTTTGTTTTCTTCTTTAGTATTGCGAACGCAATTTATTTAAGGAAGCGAGTCTATAACAACCCGCATATTCTGCGATTATATATTTAAATATTTTATTTAAATATAGCATCGATAGTCGGATTAAAGTACGAAATGCTACTTTTTTTAAACGATCGATTTATGACTCGAGACTCCTTCCATTGAGTCCAAAACGATGTTTGCGACCTTTTTGAGTACAAACATCGATATTTTTGGAGTTGACTGGAATTTTGGTATTTTTATTTGGAGCTTTGAGTTTGGGTTTCAGCCCAATAACCTACCAAGGGAACCCAACTCATCTAATACCCTAACTCCCTCTCCACTCCTATTCATTCATTCGTAACATTTTCCTAACACTCTCAAGCTAAAGGAAAATGGGGGAAAGAAGAGGAAATTAAAATTCCTAAACCCTAAATTACTAGGAAATTCAAGATTCTAGCTCCAAAATCAAAGAGAAACTTAGGTAAGCATCCTCTTCTTCTTCTCCATCTCAATCACTCTTCAATTCTCAGAAATTCCTAAACCCTATCTTAGGAAAAACTTCACTTTTGATAATAGATTGAAGAATCTAGAGGTGTATTGAAGAGGAATTGGTCTTGCTTTGTTTTAAAGCCTCGCATTCGTTGTCTTTGAGTTTTAAAGGTGAGTTCTTGAACTCACGTCTATGTCTATAACTTTCATTGTTGTTAGGTATGAATTCCTAACATCTATTTCATTTTCAATTGCTTTTGATTTGAATTGATTTGATGAATTTTCCAATTTTGGTGTTCTGAAGTCAAAATCTTTAAATATCCTATCTTGGATGTTGGGCCATGTTTTTGGTGGTGTATCGAAGAGCTTGTAGGGCTGGGTTGTCGATTGGCATAAATCTCTAGAATCCATCGCCCGTTCGATCGCTTTTAGTTTGGATTTTTGCCCTCTTTGGGCAAGGCTGTTTTTGCTTAGCAGAAAAATCAAAACGTCTGGTTGAAAAATCCAAACGTCTGGAAAGGGTCCTTGGAAAATAAAAATAGGTAAAGAGAAAATCCAAACGTTTGGAACAAAATCAAGATGTCTGCAACAAAAATCTAGATGTATGAAATGGTTATGAAACTAAAAAGAGAAAGGAGAAAAAGCATATATTTTTCCAGAACCTAGGGGCAGACGTCTGGCTAAACCTACCAAACGTTTGAAACTGTCAATTTTGCCTATTTTGGCTCTTTTTGAGTGGATTTCCAATTTTTACCGATTTTTATTATTCTGATAAGTTATTGTCATTTATTATCGACTTTAATGACTTCTTTTCTGGAATTTTGGGAATATCCATTTGATTAGACTTGATATCGATTATTGGGGTTTTAATTCACGTTTTCGAATGTAAATTTTTGGTGGTCGATTGTTTTTACAATCGTTTTCTTTGATTTTTCACTTGAAAATACAAAAGGTTTTTATACCAGTAATAAATATTTAAACTCTTTCACAAAAATGATTTCAACTTTACTTTTAATACAGAACTCATTTTCAATCTGTTTTCCAATCTATTAGTATATACAAACCTTTACCCCATTCGTAGAGAATGCTAATTAAATGACTTAGCAAAACAAGTGGTATGAAATGCTTGCATTTACTTCGTCGATTAATTCTTAGACTTTTTTGATTGAAATCTTATGACAATTTTCGAGTGGAAATCTACGATTTGTTTGTAAATATTTAAGTTAAGCCAGTGGTTATGGGACATGAAGCTAAACTCATTTATTTACTAGCTTAGTGTAATTCACACTTCTTATTAATCAATTATGATCATTTTATGGTTTAGACTAGCAATATGTGATGTCTCTTTGTCCACGTGGGGGACTGTACCTCGTTTTGTGGAGCTTCATCTCGTTTCTTTTATGGGCTAGCGACCCATGTTCTTTTAAGGAGTTTGGCTCATCGGACGTACCGTTGTTGTATTACGTCGTTGTTCCGGCTTACCAGGTTCATCGGGCGTACCGTTATTGTACTATGTCGTTTTTCTTAATTATTCGAATTTCAGGTTCCTCGGGCATACCGTTATTGTACTATGTCGTTGCACCGGCTCTATGGTTAGCTACCATGGGATAACGATCCGTTTGTGATGCACGTGTTGGTGAATTTTCATGCTCCAGTTTGTGATAGGCCTCCTCCTTTTGTGATTTCTGAATTTCTAATTGATGATTTCTATAATTTGTGTTTCACCAATTTTTTGCGATTGGGATTGATATGTTTTGTCAATATTTGTGGTTTGGTGAATAAAATAAAAATTATGACACTTCTTTCGGTGTTTGATAAAATTTGAGATACTGTATAATTTTTGTTATTATTTGATGTATACTTGTCACAGTATGACATTATTATTATCATACTTTTTTACATATCTCTTATCCTATCTCATTTTATATAATATTTATAGCTAGACTGATCCGTTTATTATTTTGTTCTTAAATAATACTCGGGTCAGACCGAGGTATTTCAGGTGCTTCTACTTGACTTCTTATCAGGGTCCGTCACGTGACTTTTGGCTAACTACTTTAGCTTAGTAGTTTTTTCTTTTATACATTTGAGATAGAGACTCCTTGATGTATACTTATTCTTTTGTCTAGCACTTGTACCTATTCTTTTGTGATGTAGTGGAACTTATATGACCACTACTTTTATGTACACATTTGTGTGTTATATTTATATCTGTTTCCGCCTTAGTGATATGAATGTTTGTGACCGATTTATGTTATGTTTATTTTATATTTGTTTCCGAAGATCACATAGCCATAGTGTAGTAGTTTTGAGTTTGTAATTGATGTGTCGGATTTCCTCTTGAAACAAAATGCATGTAATACTATCTGACGTATAGGTACTCGCACAAAGCAATTACATAGATGGTCGCTCCTCCACAGCCTTATTCTTTATGCTAGTTGACGACATTACTCCGTAGTGTCCTTGGCTAGTGTGAGTATAGAGGTGGGGCATCACATCATGCATTGCTTTGTTCCTCTCATGAGTCTTTAGTTGTCGGCTCGTATAAGCGATTAATTTCCCATGCTACATTAGAACTACACCTAAACCTCTTCTCCATAAGCATCAGTATATACGGTTAAACCGGCGCTTCTATCAGCAATAGCTAAGACTAGAGCGCTGGTTAATCTTTCCTTCAACTCATTAAATGCTTCTTCACATTTTGTTGTCCATTCAAATTTAACATTCTATGTTAACATTGTAATATCGGAGGAAATTTTCGAGAAATACCAAACGAACCTCTGGTAATATCCTAACAATCCTAAAAAACTACGGATGTCTTTTGGAGTTTGTGGTGTCTTCCAATCTTAGACTACTATAACTTTCCCTGGATCAACTAATACTCCCTTTCTTTGTACCACATGCCCTAGGAATCTTATTTCTTTCTCCCATAAATGGCTATTCGAGAATTTGTCTTTTAGCACATTTATCTTAATATCTCTAATAAAATCTCAAGATGCCTCTCGTGTTCTTCAATCATCGAATATATAAGAATATAGTCAATAAAGACTAATACAGATTTGTTAAGCACATCTCTAAATACTCTATTCATGAGATCTACAAAATAAGTGGGCACATTACTTATCCCAAAAGACATAACTAACCACTTATAGAAGAAATCTGGACCTCTGAATGTAGTTAAATAGACGAGGTCTTCTTCTATTCTAAGTTGATGGAATCCTGAGGCCAGATCCATTTTTGAGAATACCTATGCACCATGAAATTGATCAAACAAGTTATCTATTCAAGGTAGAGGATACTTGTTCATAATCGTTTGCTTGTTTAGGTCTCGATAGTCTACACGGAGCCCTAAGGAACCAGCGGACTTGGAAATGAAGACTACTGCTGCACCCCAATTCGAGCGACTTGGTTTTATCAATCCCTTTTTCAACAACTCATTGGTTTGTTCCCTCACTTTATCCAACTCTCTTGGAGCCATTCTTCACTTTTGGTGAACAACACTTAAGTACTAATTACCTTTGTTAATTAATGATTAAGTACTCATTTCTTTACTTACTTAATTAATTAATCATTAAAAAATAATTAACTACTTATATTTATTACTTAATATATGTTTTGAAAGCATTTTTCAAAAATAAAATTAATTGAAAAACATTTTAGGTTTAAAAAGAGTTTGTTTTCACGAACTGCATCCATAGCTACTATCACTGCAGAATCCGCAATTTTCAAAAAGTTGCTTTATATTTCAAATTACTTTCAAAACTTTAGTTTTATGAGTTGACTTATTTTATAAAAAAAAGTAAAAGGTTTTTGAAACTAAATAAAGTTAGAAACTTCTAATCTTTTCAGTAAATTAAAATTTGTAAAACAAGTTTTGACCAAAGGATTTCGAAGTCGTAAACTACTTTAAATACTAACTTCCTTGGCTTATCACATGATAAGAAAACTCAGATTCATGAATACAATAGATAATCATATCCTTACTACATACAATAAGTAAAAGTTTAGCTTACTAACTAACTTAACTTAAGATTTCTATTTTCAAATTTATACCACAAACATCCAAACACGCATATTCACATACAAGTCAATATTCATCTCACCCACACAAGAAAGGATTTGTGCAATAAATATAAGCTACAATTATCATATCTATATTAAAGTTAGAAACTACAAATAAAAAAGCAAGCTTTCTTACCTAAAAACTAATTAAACCAAACCAAGCTTTCACTATGCCTTGCGTACGACCTAGAGCATAGCTTTTCCTTATCAAAAACATGTTTTTGGAGAGCTTAAAGCCAAGGCAATTCAGCCGTGATCTAAAAAGGAAGGTGTGGGTCAGGTTTGGCTAAGTGGAAGTATAGAAAGGAAGGAGGAGCGGTAAACAAAGAAAGGAGAGATTTTTAAACAAGTTTTTCATGACTTAAATAAAACTAATATTTTTAAACTTTAAACGTCATGGAGCCCATGAAAGTTCTTAGGAAAACTTGGAGAAGGTATTAAAATAAGAGTTGAAATAAGCGATGTAGAAAATTAAGCAAATTGGCTTTATATAAGAAGAAATAAGCAAATTACCAAATTACCCCTTAAGTACACTATCCTCCTTAAACCCTTGCCACATCATCAAGCTTGCCTCCCCTCCACTTTGTTTCACACGTGTATTATGTCCCCTCTTCAACACTTGAGCCAATGTGCATTAATTAGCATGTGTACTAATGTTTTTTTAATGTTACATAAGGTATCTTATTATATTTTTACTTTTATTTTCATAGAAAGTCTTATTACCCTTTATATACACTTAAGCATGTATATATATACTCATATAATCCCAACTCATTTTATAAATGTATGTAAAAATTTACATTAGAGTTCATAATGTTTTCGATAAATTTTAGTCGAAGAAAAGTCAAAAGTTCGAAAAATGATTTCCGATCCCATTTTCAATTTTTCTTCGAACTGAATATTTTTGTAAACAAATTTTAAAAGCTATTTCAACATGTCTATTTATTATTCAAAATAGTTTTATTTTAATTATAAAAATTTTTATTTGAATATTTATAATTAATTAAATATTCACAAATCAAATTGGTGAAATTCTGAGTCGTTATAAAACACCTTTGATTGAATAGCATTTCTTATTGATTGACCTTCTGCAAAGAGGATGTCAATCGAGAGAAAAAATGCTACTTAGCTGCATTTGATTTTTTTTTTTTTAATTATGGTTCAAAATATAATAAATGGAATCACACTCTTTGCATTTGAACATATGACATCAGGGTTTGGAGACCCACGTTCAACTAAACTAAGAGTGCTTTCTTATGATAAGAATCAAGCTCTTTTTTTAAACTAAAGTAATCTTTCCATTTTTAATAAAACTTACAAAACTTTAAAAGATATGTTAGCAAAAAATAAATATAATTTGAATAAATAGGATGATTTTGTTTCTTTCTTATAATTGTTACCAATTCACCAATTTTTATTACTTTTGTAGAAAACAAAAAAATGAAGAAAAAAATAAGATATGAAACTTTAAATATTTTTGTTATACATTTTTCTTACTTTTTTCAGATATTTCAAAGACTTTTCTATTTTCTTCTTTTTTATTTTTTATTTCATTTTGATTTTCTTTCCCTCTTGTTTTCTTTTTATTTCCTTCCACTACTCCTTAAGTCCCACACGGTTTGGTGATCCTGAAACCTAATCTCTTTTCCCACCAAAGGAGGGGTACGAAACAAATTAGATTGTTTTCCACGAACTAAATAAGTTCCATAAATTCTTTTTATAGGGAAGGAGTAAAAACTCTTTTTTGTTTTAATGAAAAAATAACCCATTCATCAGAAAAGCAAGAATCTCTTGCAAAAAGAGAAAAAAAATAATCAATGTGATTACAATTCTATCTCTCCTTTTCTAAGAGGTTCCTGCTTTTCTAATGAAGGATTTTTCCTTCCATTAAAAAAAAGAGTTTTTACCCATTTCCTAAAAAAATTACATACTTTACATTTAGGTGTCGGCATAACAATTCTTGCACTGTACTTTCGCACATAGGCGACCTCATTCAATGGGGGAGGGTAGATTAATAGCTGGTAATGATTCTACTACGGTGCCGAAAAATCGCAAGTTAGTCTTAAGTAATCGTTGTTGTTCATTGGATTTTGAAGGAATGACTTCGTTAGGATTGGAGAATTGCTGCAATTCTTCCTGAATAGACTTGATTCTCCCATCAAGGGTTTCTTCGGAAGTCTTACCTGAACTCTTATGACTAAATATGATAAAGCCTAAAAAACAACTTACTACTATCATTTCTTCATTATAGATTAAGATCTTCGGGAATTTTTTTTATTACTAAGTGGTCTACGGAAACGGCAATGGTTGTTAGATTATTTATCATAGAAAAATCAAGTCATAGGAAATTGATTAACCAGTCGAAAATTCAAGAGTCAAAAACAAGAAATATCAATAAGATCCGAGTCATAATTTGTATAGATTAAACATAATATTGGAATTTCCAAAATAACATCAAATTTTTTTGGTAATGAAGGAATCAGAGTCTTGCTTTTCATATTATTATTATTACATTACAAAAACAAAAAATTAGTAAAAATTACCTTTTTCAAGAAAAGACGTTATTTTACTTTGAATCATAATAAAAACACATAACAAAACACAATTGAATAGCATTATTTCTCGGTTGATCTCGCCGACGAAGCGGAATTATGGAAGAATGAAATGAAATTTAGGAATGAGCATATCTTAATGGACGTTCCTTGTGGTTTTGATATATGTTAAAAAAAGAGTCAAAAACCTTACAGGCTATTTTTAGCGCTACTTTAATTTTGAAATGAATACATAAATGTTCATC
The DNA here is from genome assembly GCA_030765085.1 of Allium cepa. Classification (NCBI taxonomy): domain Eukaryota; kingdom Viridiplantae; phylum Streptophyta; class Magnoliopsida; order Asparagales; family Amaryllidaceae; genus Allium; species Allium cepa. The sequence goes on from CM060929.1 coordinate 37,306,092, forward strand.
AAAGGAAAGTAAAGGCATTCGAAACACATAAAATGCAGTGAATCATGCTATAAATAAAGCGATTATTGCAAAAATTGGATTGCATATATCCTTCGATTCTCCAAGAGAATTATGATTTATTGGCGAAAAGACAAAGAAACAGAGTTATCATTCCATTACAATATAATCCAGAAGGAGAAACAAAGCAAAAACCCATATCTCTTCCAAAGAGTCTCCTAATTGTTCCAAAGCAACTAGAAAGAGATTCCTTAACAAAAAAGGATTCAGTTCACGAAACAGTTGAGATTGTTCATATGTCATACTCCTTGCTTTAATTTTTAATCTTATCCTTGGAAGAAAATAAGTCCCAAGCTTTTAATTATATAACCGTGATCTATCATTACGTGCGACTATCTCCACAACAGAAAGAAAGAAAAAAAAATCAAATTAACTAGTCAATACTTTAAAAAAGGCTTTCTACATATGGGTCATTCAAAGCAACGATTTTTACCAACTGTAGAAAGGGAAGTAATAAAAGTTAAAGGAATCCTGAAAGGATAAAGTCTGATACAAATGGCAAAGAAGGCCTTCTAACGTGGGTTAACCCCGCTTAACCCTTGGAATGTAATAAATCTATCGATCGATTAGTGGATGTGTTTAAAACCTTTACGCCTATCTATTCTTTTTCTCATTCATATTTTCTTTCCTATTTATTCTATTCCTTCATTCTTGTTTACGCTACTTTCAACTAATGATTTTGATGTATAAAAAATAAAAATATTTACCGTGTCAGTGCGAATTTTTTTCTTTATTTCACTACGATGCATGCATTATTGTTATAGAATAAATTAATTATAGATTAAAGTAACGGTGAATTCTTAAGCTGAGATGAATTTGAACCAACATACACAGTCATCAAAAAATTTACAATCTGCCCCCATTAACCGCTCACTAATTAATATACTGGCAAACAAGGAATGAGAAGCTTTTTTTATTCCACCAGTGCTTAACCTATTGAAAGAATGGCTAGAGAAGAGATGAGATTACCTATATAGGTATAGACACATGGAAAGAACAACATTCTTTAGTAAGAATCCTTAATGTATAACGAATGTTTAAAAATGTCAAATTCATTACAATGGATTGGTTACAAAAAGGAAGCACCTCAAACCAATATGCTACCAAAATAAATAGCAACTCAAGTAATATAGATCAAAATGATAATATTACTAAGAAAACATGTAAGTCTAAAGTCAAATGAGTTATTTAGATCAAAATTAACTAAATAAATATAGTTTCAAGGGGGATTTTGACATTTGTTGTAATCACTTCAAATAAACACATAGCAAATCAATAATAGGTAACTAAAGGCCATTTGTGTATGCTTTAGTCCTGGGAAATCATTAAAGATAAAATCACTAAAGATAACTGAACCCAAAACAAACAAATTTCTGTAGTACATACAATTTGTGCCTCAATTTAAATTGAAATGATCAAATAAAATATTCGACTTAGATGGCTTTCTATGAGCCTAGAAAATAACTAAAGATAATATAAGGAAATTTAATCAACAAACATAATAAAAGATGAAAAAAGTAAAATCATACATTAAGAAATGTAACCTGGTAATTGCTTAATGGATCACAACATGGTGGCGTCACATTCCAAATCTTCGGTGATGCCACTTATTCGAAGGTATCTAAGGAAGAGAATGGTATTTTCAGGGAAAAAGAACGAGGAATTGGTAATCTAATTACAAAGTCTTTTTACAGTTAAGAAGCTGATGGTTTCATGAGATTTAAATTGTACGTTGTATGGGTCTTTTTTTATATTTCCAAACAAAATGAGAATAAGATGGAGCTTATTAAAGATAAGGAAGTAGAGACAAATGTGAGAAAACATATAAGATGAAAAAAACCCCAGACTCTTTGTATGCTGGCACTAACCGCATTTAAGTTACTTGTAAAATTATACCTTAAAATTCTAAGAACTTAGGACCTAGGATGAGAATTAACAAGGTAAAGTTTAATGATGGATTATTAACGAACTTCTTATAAATTAACACACACGCACACACATAGAGTAACAATCAATATAACTAAAAGAACATGCCCCATATTAACAATGGTAGAATAACATCACAAGAGGGTAATAACAAATCGATCTATATACAAAATAAATTTCACCTGCCCTACATATCTACTCAATTTCAATCCAAATATCAAGCCAATTTGAATGCTCAATGTATCAACATAAGATTTACTAACCTAATTGCTTGCTGCACAACCACGAATAACATATATGCACTAATACCGATAATAGCTATATAACTTACTGATGAGTTATATTTGATAACTATAGTATTAGTTACAAATCCAGCAAATAACATGCGCGATAACTACTATGTCAACTAAAAATTAACAAATAACATATGCGTACAAACTAATTTGTTAACGACACATCTAACAAATGATTGGGTAAGGTGTAACAACTATTATGTTAACTACATAAGTGTTAACTCTTTAATCAATTAAAAAAAGGATTAACAGCAAATTCTACCAACCATTTCACAATATACAAATAATATCATAGCATGTTTTGTAAATTTTTGTCTGTAACAAGAAAATAACATATGAATCATATCAACAATGCATCAAGCGATTGTCAATCTTATACATGCATTTTGTTTACATCACTACCAACATTGTAAACAATAAACCATGTGAAAGATATGTGCGTGTATATATGCATTAAAAAATTGATATCTCTTAAGCTCCAAAAATGCAGTTCCAAATAAATCTTCAATTTCAACACAACCAACACTAAACCTATCAACTTTCCCAACGAATTCAATAGATAAAACACACCTCAACCAAACTCGGCATACACAAATTATAAGCAATATTTCAACGATGTATTCGTAAAATGTAAAACGCCATATAAAAGGACGAAGCTAGCAATCAAAGTAGTTAAAGATTGAGAAAAAGGAAAATGTGAGTTTTGAAAATGGGGCTTACATTACTTTACCCAAGTTATTTATTAAAATAGATAACGGACTCTTATTATTTTTCAAAATCATAAATAGAACCCTTATAATATATAATGTAAAAAAACACAAAAAAAATCGTGATTATGAAAAATTAGTAGTCCAATTCATAAATTCAAAGCAAAAAATAGAAAATAAGACGCAACTATCGAGATTCATGTTGCCTACATTGTCAAAAAATGTAAAGTACGATGAAGTGGAAAATAAATGAACAATTGATAATATTTTGAACAAGTAGCATGTTTATAAAATTTACATGCATCAAACATATCGTTTTTTTTAAATACGGTCCAAGTTATTTTGGGAAAAACAAACTGATTTCAATGATTTACAAAGGTTATATATTATAATAATGCAACAAACAAAACAATAGCAACGTGTCTATACTGTAAATATGCTACATTGCATTGTATAAATTTCTTCAAAACATAAGCTGATTTTACAAAAAGAATAAAAGTGGGGTGCACTTTAAAATTTCCAAGAATAAAAAGCGCTGTTTTTAAATATTGATAAGCAAGAAAGATTTTGGACTACTTTTAAGATATGGTATTAAAACAATTTTCACCTTTGAAAAGGTGATGTGAATTTGCATAAATGTCCTAATTTTATATTTACTAATAAATAAATCCCTATATCTTATCGGGGGAATTAATTTAAAGGACAAAATTTTCTGTATTTTTTGCCTCAAGGACACGACCTCAATATTTTTACCACAAGGACAAACATTCTTCTAAAAATTATTCACAAGGACAAACATTTTCCAAAATTATTCATAAGGACAACAAAACTGATACCGAGCTAAAAACTGATACCTAAAAACTGCTACCGATAACTTAAAACTGATACCTAAAAACTGCTATCAATAACTAAAAACTGATACCTACAGAAAGTTGTCCTTCAGGATAAAATATTGAAGGTCTGTCCTTGAGGCTAAAAAGCTGTAAAATTTTGTCCTTGACAATAATTTCCTGTATCTTATAATGTCTGTAACTTTTGCATACGAGCTTTGATTGAGATGCAATTCACACCATCGAATTCGATTGAAAATTTACTACGTAGGATTTCATTTCAACGGCATTTAGAAACTCCAAGTTAAAATGCTCTTTTTGAAAATGCTATTTTTGAGCTCAAAGGATGCTCTTTTTGTGCGTGAATATATATGCATTAAAAATTGATATCACTTAAGCTCCAAAAAAGTAATTCCACTATAAATCTTCAAATTCAACAAAACCAATAAAAAACCTATCAACTCTCCCAACTAATCCAATGAAAAAAAAACACACCTCAACCTAACCACCTATACACAAGTTATAAGCATTACAAATTTTAAAGATTTATACGTAGATAAATATTTGCAAATTCAATAAAACCAACCCAAAACCTATCAACTCCCCCAACAAATCCAATGAAAAAAACACACCTCAACCAAACCACGTATACACAAATTATAAGCATTACAAATTTCAAAGATGTATTCACAAATAAATATAAAATAATAAAATGATCAACATAAAAGACGAAAATAGATCCTAAAGTAGTTAGAGATTAAGGGAAACAACGATGAGCGTTTTGAAAAGAGGGCTTATGGTTTTCATCTATGTTATTTATTAAAATAGATAATAGGAAAACTCTTATTGCTTTTCATATCGTAAATCAAAATCTTAATAAAATGTACAGTAAAAAAAGCACAAACTAAAGCATCATTATGAGAAACTAGTAATCCAATTCATAAATTCAAATCCTATAATATAAAACTAAATGCAACTATTGATATTCAAGTTGCCCGCAATGTTAAAAAATGTAAAGTACAAAGAAGTTCAAAATAAATGCAACTTGATAATATTTTGAACAAGCAACATGTTTATAATATTTACATACATCAAGTATATCATTTTTTTTAAAACATAATCTAAGTTATTTTTGCAAAAACATACCAATTACAAAGATTTACAAAAATTGTATTATAATAATACAACAAACAAAACAATAGCAACATGTCTATATTACAAACATGCAACATTGCATTGTATAAATTTCTTCATAACATAAGTTAGTTTTACAAGAAGAAAAAAGCGAGGTGCATTTTAAAATTTCCAAGAATAAAAAGTACCGATTTTAGATATCGATAAGCAAGAAAGATTATGGCCTACATTTGGGAAAGAAAATATGGTATTAAAATAATTTTCACCTTCCAAATGGTGACGTGAATTTATGTAAATGTCCTAATTTTATATTTACTAATAAATAAATCCCTAAATCTACTTCATTGGATTTGAGTGAGTTGCAATTCAAACCATCAAATTCATTTGAAAATTTGCTATGTTGGATTTCAATTCAAAAGTATTTAGAAACTCCAATGAATAATAATTTCTAATAATACATCACTGTGTCCTATACTATACACTTGTGTTTATTTATATCCTAGTAATTGTTCACACAAAATATTTGCTATTATAAACAAATAATAACAAACAAATAATAATAATTTCTAATAATCGTACAATTAATATTGGTAAATAAAAGAATAAAACCAAACTGGTTATCATTATAACGATAATTAATAAATAAACAACTATTAACATGCAAATTTTAACTATAATTAGTAAGGATATAAGCGTACCATCCTACATTCTATGAGATGAGAGATATGATTAAGGTAACTTAAATTGAAGAAAGGAGACGCAAGCAAGCATTATAATACCATGCATTCCTAAACAATAGCAAAATTATCGTAGGTATATGAACGTCCTTTGGACGGGACGCAGGATATTATGGAACATTTGGTTAAAGAGACTTAACTGACAATATTTATCCTTCCCCTTTGTTCAATCTTAATTAACCTCCTACTCAAAGTAAAAGAATCAATCTCTTGCCTAATTGAACTAGCTTAGCAGCCTTTATAAGAAACTGTAAAATAATCTTGAGAAACCAAATAAAAAGGGTAACAAACATGAGACCTGAAACACAAAAAATAACTAGAAGTTTAGCCTATACTATTGTCGATAATCAAAATTATACGTTAGCATATTTAATTGAAGCTTCAGAAATTATCTTACAACAACGTTTACTTCATGTTTTAAAATAATGTAATGATAAAAAATTATGATAAAAAATTATTAAATAGTGCGGAGTTGGATGATTTGGAGCCAAAAGGACTTATTTCACATAGTTCAAATTTAGTACTTACAAAACAAACAAAACAATCAAACCAACAGCATGATGCCTGTATTGTAAACAACGCAACATTGCAATGTATAAAATTCTTTAAAATAGAAGTTAGTTTTGTAATACAAAAAAGAAAAAAGCACCGGGCACTTTGAAATTTCCAAGAATAAAAAGCGAATCGTCTTTGACATTACTAAGAAAGAAAGATTTTAGACAACTTTTGAAGAAAAACTAGGGTATAAACATATTTTACACCTTCGAAAAAATACATGAAATGATATAAATGTCCAAATTTTATACTTACTAGAAAATGTATCCCTATAAGATACAACATCCATAACTTTTGCATACGAGATCTTATTGAGTTGCAAATTGCACCGTTGAATTTGTTTGAAATTTAGCACGTTGGATATTTTTCCATAGCACGTAGAAACTATGACCAAAAGTGATTTTTTTTAGTTCAAACAACTTCCAAAAGGGAAGCGCCAATTATAATACTGTATCCCTCACTTTTTATGTCCTAATAATTGTTCACATCAAATATAGTAATCATAAACAAATAATAATAATTTCTAATAATTATACAATTAATTTTGTAAATAAAAGAATAAAACCATATTGGTTATTATATAACCAATAATAAACAAATAAACAACCATTACCATGCCAGTTGCAATTTCGTTATCAAGTATATAAACATACCATTCCATTTTATAAGATGAGAATTATGACTAAAGTAGCTTACAATTGGAAGAAGACAAAAGCGAACATTATCATACCATGCATTCCGGAACTATAGCAAAATTACTGTATGTATATGAAAGTCCTTCATTAGACGTGATGCACAATATTATAGAACATTTGCTTAATGAGACTTCACTAACAATATTTATCCTTCTCCTTTGTTCAACCTTAATTAACCTCCTACCCAAAGTAAGACATCATTTTCTTGACTAATTACACTTGCTAAGCAGCTTCTAGAAGAAACTGTAAAAACTTTCCAAGAAACCAAATAAAAATTTTAACAAAATATAAAACAGGTAAGATAACAGGAAGTTTGACAAAATTATACGTCAACATTTTTAACTGTATCTTTAGAAATTATTTGTCAACATTTTTAACTACAGCTATAGAAATTATTTTACAACACAGTGTTTATTTCATATTTCAAATAATAATGTAATCATAAACGTTGTTCAAATAATTATTAAATATGTGTGCAACTGGATGATTTTGGACCAAAAAGACTTATTTTCACATAATTCAAATTTACCACTTAATAATAACAAAATTAAAAAAAAAAAAAGATAGTGTGCGTGCTTAGATTGCAGAAATTAAAAAACAGTGAATGGACAAAAAAAATTATTATAGCATAACTCCTCTTTCAATTAAAAAACAATGAACAGTATACTTCTACCTGCCTATATTTGCAATTAGATTTTTCAAGCTTAATTGCATAGATGGTACTTACAATCTTTGCAGCACTGACGATCTTTAGCAAATGGCCACGTATAGTACATTCAGATTCATTAAAAAATAACATAATTACTTAAAAAATTTAAAAGTCGCAACAAATTTAAAGCACAGAAAAATATAGACCAACAATACATAGGATTCATCTTGAAACGGATAAAAACAGACTGAATAGCGTAGCTTTGTAGGCAACAGAGCAAAAGAGTTTGCCAGTTGACACTTATGCCTACTCTGGGAATGTTGCCATTTGATCATTAGTTAGGTATCAATCCAAAAAAAAAACTAAGATGTTATTCTAATCGAAAATAAAAGAAAAAAGGAAGAATAAAATGAAATCCAAGAAATGAATGAACAGGAAACTACCACAGGATAAAAACGAGTGTAAAAAATAAGAATACTTGCACTTAATGTGAACGCGTTTGGAAACAAGAAGCCGATCAGAGTATTTATAACCGATAAACAAAACCCATGATCTCCATGGATAAAATAAACGGATTATGTTATAAGAATATTGCGGCATACACTTCATGCGTGACTATAGCACATGCTTCGCAGATAAATTGAAATTTTTACAATTATATGTGTCTAACATACACAAATCACATGTGAATAACTTTAAATTTGACCAAATTTCAACTATACTTATTAGAATTAAGTACAATTTTTTATAATATATTAATTTTATATCTGATGTGTACAATTTTCTGCATATAACATGCTATTGAATAGGTTGTAGATAGCAGTAATGTTGTCCTTATTGTTAAGTAAGATCTCAAATATAATGGAGGTGCGCAAAAAAATGAAAAGTTTGTCTGCGGTTTATATTTTGAGCATGCTTGGTTGCAGTATATTGTAGATGATGTATAAAAGATGATAAAAGCATTTTTGGTGTAATGAAAGGAGTTCGTGCAAGGAATCTTTATTTGCTAAATGATTGAAAATCATGGATATCTCTACGATTGCATTGTTTTTATTGGCTCATATTCTACTCAGCTATAGTTTCTTACAGCATCTCCAATAGTTTGGGGCTTACAAATTCAATATTTGTTAGTTGAGTTCTTATGTTAATTTCATTTTAAAGAATGTTTGTAAACCTGTATCAATCTTGTCCTTCCCCTTCAAGTTATTTATATGATAAATATATTATTTTAATATATGAAATTGTACTTATATGATAAACTTAGAGGAATCGCTTTTTATTGTTGAACCTGATGCAAAAACATAAGGCAAAAGCTTAAAATTACAAAAGCATTGTATGTATAAATAACGTAGATTATTTTTTTGTATTCTTACGTAGCTTTCTACCTAGCTTTCTACATTTTGTATTACTTGCTTGCATTTGACAAATATCAATAAAGGGATAAAATAAAAATAAAAAGGCATTGCAAAAAAGACCACACATATGAGGATTTTACTAAGCAACAAATATTCAAAAAAAAAAAAAAAGAATAATGTGCTGCAACGAAGATCAGACGTAGGAAATTAATATTAAAGGAAAATGGATCTAAACTTACTTGAAGCTTTTAAAAAACAACGGTTTTGGAGGTAGCAAGCAGTAGTGGATAATGACAAATAATATTGAAGAGTGAAGAACACAAATGTAATGAATGATGGAGAAAGTTGGATTGTGAATGGTAGAAGAGAAAAGAAAAGAAAACTTCATAAGATATTTATAGGGTTGTAGCATTTAATCCTATATTTAAGGCATTTTTCTGGAAAAATGGACGCAGAATAGCAACTATTGATTATGTCTATTTTTTATTTAATAAAGATTAGCTCTAAAGATTTGATCAAAATTGTAAAGTCTTTTATTGCATGCTATTGATTAGGTCTATTTATTAGAAAAGATTTTACTACCACTTGATTCAATATAAAATTACCGTTTCCAACATGACTCTATGCCTATATTTAAGGCATAGAATTTCATAATATATTTATAGTGGTACTGCCATTATCTAGAATGTTATATTTAAGGCATTTTACTAGAAAAATGAATGTATGATAGCAGCTATTAATTAGGTCTATTTTTTATTTAATAAAGATTAGCTCCAAAGATTTGGTCAAAATTATTAAGGCTTTTATGGCATGCTATTGATTAGGTCTATTTATTTGGTAAGGATTTTACTATCACTTATTCAATTTGAAAATTATTGTTACCAATATAACTCTATGTCTATATTTAAGGCACAGAATTTCACAAGATATTTATAAGGGTTGTAGCATTTTCTACAATGCTATTTTTAAGGCATTTTACTAAAAAAATGGAATTAAAATAGAACAATTGGTTAGATCTATTTTTTATTTGATAAAGATTAACTTCAAAGATTTGCTCAAAAGTATAAAAGCATTTACTGCATTCTATTGATTAAGTCTCTCTATTTAGTAAGAATTTTACTATCACTTGATTGAATATAAAAATTATTGCTACCAACATAAATATATGTCTAGCACATATAAACAATAAATTTTACAGATAAATATAATAACCTAAAATAGAGTATAAATCGTCAAAATAAAAAAAGGTGAACGCTTTGTAATATAAGGAAGAAGAAAAAATATCCAATTTAATTACTAAATCTTCAACAAATGGATGAATATTCGATCAAAAATAAAATTTAACTAGGAAACTGAATAAATTATGAAAACAAAAATCAAGAGCTGAAATTGTACAATTATAATTTGGAGATCTGCCTCTAATTTACGGTGCCGAGGTTTCATTTTTAATATTATTTTTCATTATCTATTTATTTTTAATTTTTCTTTTAATTTTTTTTTGAGCTTGTATAAATATTTGAAATAAAAAAGGTGAATGCTTTGTAATATAAGGAAGAGGATAAAATACTTGATTTTACTACTGAATCTCCAATAAATGGATCAATTGATATCTTGGATCAACGATAAATTTTGACTGATAAATCGAATAAATTACGAAAATAGAAATTAAGAGCTGAAATTGTACAATTTTAATTTGAAGATTGGTCTATAATTTAGGGTGCCGAGGTTGTATTTTTAATATTATTTTTTGTTACCTTTTTAAATTTTAATTTTGTTTAGTTTTTTATGAGCTTGTACAAATCGTCGAAATAAAAAAAGGTGAATGTTGTGTAATACATGGAAGAGGATAAAATATTTGATTTAACTGCTGAAATTCTAGCGAGTGGATGAACTGATATCTTTGATCAACAATAAATTCTGACTGGGAAACTGAATAAATTACAAAAACAGAAATTAAGAGCTGAAATTATACAATTATAATTTGGAGATTGGCCTATAGTTTAGGGTGTCGAGGTTTCATTTTAATATTATTTTTTATTACATTTTTTAATTTTAATTTCTTTTATTTTTTTATGAGCTTTTATATAAAGGGAAATTTTGAAATTTCACGGTCAGAACAAAAGATTGCACTTTTAAACCAACATTGATAAAGATTTTTGTGTCTAAATTTGTATTAATTATTCAAATTTTTAGGGCTAGATCTACTATGTGTCCAAGTAGTGTAGGGACCAGATTTTTATTAATTATTTAATTTATTATACTAAACCAAGATAATACTATTTTAACCAATAATTACATTTCATGTTAAATGCAAAATGGTCCGTTAAATGAGTACTAAGAATTCAAAATTGTTGGCGCATGCATTAAAATCAAGGAAAAGTATTTAATATTTTTAAATCACTTACGATGTAGCTATAAGATATAATTGTGACGGTATTGCAATTTCAAAACATCCATTTGATTCTTATAAACAATGATGAGAACCTATGATTTGCACACGGTATGGTTAAAATACAATTAGTTAAAAACAACTAATTTATTAACAATACTGGAAAATTAATAAAATAGCTACTTGGATTTACCAATCTTGCCCCGGTGCCATTTTTATGCCGTCAGCGCGACATCGGTAAGCCATAGGTAGGCCTTACCTTCGAATTGTTTTCAGTGCCATTCCGACGCCCTAAAAATAGTGTCCGTACAGGCTCAGTAAATTGTTGCCCCCTCGACTTAATCCAGCCCTGTAACAACTCGGACTTTTGGTCATTTGATTTTAATATTTAATTTATTTTAAATATTTAAATAATTGAATTTTGGTATAATAACTTGAATTCAAATATAGTGATCATTTAAATATTTGAATTGTGAATTAAATATTAATTAAATTGGATTTAACACTCTTATTTAACTCCTATTAATTAACAAGTAAAATTTGTGAATCCAATGTGTAAAATAAATTACAATAATAAATAATTTGTATAAATACTGATAATGTGATCAAAAAATATAGATATTTAAATGTGTGAAACTAGCATTCCGATGCACTGTCTTGAATTTGGACGAAACTTGGGCCATTGGGACCAGAATGACAAGGAATTGTACGACTTATGTGCCTACACTACTTTCTACCATTTTAAAATACTATAATATGGTGCCTTCCAAAAATCCCTTAACACTAATCCCAACTTCCCTATCCCGCAATTATAATATATCGAAATTGAACATATTTCCCATAATAACTATTCCTAATTTTACTCCAAGTTTCATGTCTTCCTTAATCTATTCCTTCTTCATTTTAAAACCGTCCAATTTTGAAAAGAATGGCCAATAATCAATGGAGGGGTTATCCTATTCACAATGACTAATCAAATCAATCTCCAGAGTTTGATAAAAAAGTAACAAATTTTTACCTAGTATTTATTTTAATAGTTTTGTTCACAGTTTTGATTATATGTATGCAAATACTTTTACAGTGTGAACGTTGGTTCCTTACTAGGAAAAAACCTCCATATTCACTTTGATGTAATTTATTTTATTGCCAAAGGTAATCGGTTCAATTCCACTTTATGCGATACTATTTGTAACGACGCGGATTTTTTCGTGCTCGAAAATCGACATCCATACTTCATATCGTATTCGAATGCCATAGATTCAACCGTTTAAATCCGATTCGCCGGAGCTTATAACAACATTAAGTAAACAATACAGTGGAATAAAAAAAAATACATTGATATACAGCTTTGATACAATATCTGATATAACAGATGATCCAATAGATATCAATATACATCAGAGATATGATACAAGAAATAGCAGCGAAAAAGAAAAATAGATAACATCTAGCAGCAGAACAATATAACTCTAAGATAGTCTTCAAAAGAGAACTCCAGCAGCAGCTCAAACCAACATCACGATTCACCAAGACAAACAAGTCTCGTCCACATCCAAAGACTGAACTAGCTATCTGGAAAAAAAACCCAACTCTGAACTGCTCGTGTAGAAAATTTTGAGCACCCAGAGTTTAGGAAAAAAACAATAAACTTCGGATCAGTCATGGGACTGGTGTGAGCAACAAAAAAAGCAGTTGTCTTTTAAAACAATCAACAAAAGATTTTAAAGTCAATTCGCAATGCTTTTAGAAATGAAACTACCATAAGACCTCCCGCCACACACACAATGCAAACGCAGAATCGGAGGAGATTACTTCTTATGATAGTCAAACATGCTTGATATGCAATTTCCTTGATACTATTACTATAAGTGCAAAGTGCAGAAAAACATTTCGAAAGTAGAATATAAATCTTAGCCAGCATAGGTGCCATTGTATTATGCCCGCTACAGCTACCATATTAGATGGCAGGTTCTACAACTAATACCTTACAAGGCTCGTATTGTTTCTTTGAATTTCCAACAAATGGTCAGGCCAAAGAACTTCCCATTGCCACATGAGAACGCCTCTGGAAGGACGTCCCCGAGAACCTAACCGGATCTCCGCCAACACAAGGCCGGGTTACCCCTAACTGGGTAACTACTGACACGAGTATGCCATCCCCCGGTCGTAACCAACCTTTATCCGGGATCCCGATAACCAACAAGCACAAAGTAATAAATTTGCAGCAACAACATAGGTTAAGTATCTGGGCTCCATACCAAGATACCACCTTTATCCAGAAGGAAATGCTCATACCCTAAGGGGCGCTACCCCCAATAACTTTGCCGCATCTTTCCTGTTTCGACCATTTCGGGGTGTGAGGTCCGACGAAGTCTCGTCCACAAAGCCACGCTTTGGTACAAAGCCATGCTTTGGGTCAACAAATGATCAAATTAATGATCACAAAGATAAATGATCAAACAAATGATCATATCACAAATGATCAAACAATGATCATTTCACAGCAGCACTCAGCATGTCACATTACCAAGTTGGGAATATATCGCCGATAACCATCAACTACATAACCTCTGAGCGCGTACGTCTCAGAGAAGGGTGTTAAGCTAAGAGAATAAATTCTCCGCCACCAACAGAAATGTATTTGAAAGAAATCTGCTTTATATCTCAAAATGTAATGTCAGACACGTAACCATACAAGTCTATTCTGGGTTTGAACAGAACCGAAGGCACTTCCAAAGAAGCCCTTGAAATCCGGATATTCACTAATTACGTTCGGACTTCCCATCACATATGGAGTCTCTATACCGGGGACCAGTCGATGCAAAGACATTCGACGAGTTGTCCTTTCATTTTTGAAAATATCCGGTCTTCACCACCGGTCTTCAAATGTTATCCATAACGACGTATCACATATTCGGAATGGGATATATGACACAAAGGTCATCTTCCGGCTAAACCGAACAGTGAGCGCAATATTTCAAAAACTTATGGATATTGGGATTTCAATTAAGTCACAACTTAAAACCCAAAAACTTTCCTTTTAAAATGGTTTAAACGAATTACCATTTCAAATCTTTATATTACAAAAAAGATTTATTTCACAAAGATCAATTCATAAACTTTGAAACAATTTCCATTCCAATTGGATTAACTCGTTAAATCTTTAAATAAAAGATTTAACTCATAGCTTTCAAAATTCGATTAACTTGTTGAATCTTTAAATCAAGATTCAACTTATAGCTTTCAAAATCATTTCCAAAGATTCATTCATAGCCTTTCAAAACTATTCCAATTCAAACTTGAAACCTTTCAGCCCAATTTGGAAATCATTTCTTTAAATGAAAGTTATTTTTATTTGGAAACAAGTAGTTTTCGTTTCGGAGAAATTCAATCTCATTTGTACAAGTTGAAATCTTTGGGTTAATTCAAATTCCCAAAAACAACACCTTAAAATGGTTTAAAGCCCATATAAACTTGTATACCATTTAATATCATAAATACTGAATATAGATTTCAATTTCAAATATTGAATTCAAATTTAAATCAAAATATTTAAATTTCAAAACTCAATCAAGTTATTCAAAATAAATTTCATCTTTGAAATTCAATTTCAAAAATTTTCACTTTAAACCCAAATCTTATTTTCAAACCATTTGAATTTAATCAAAACTATTTTCAAAAATCTGTGACTTAATCGATTTCCTCGTGAAATCCATATTTGTGTGCGTGTGGTGTGGTCCAGGGGTTTAATACAATAGTGCAACACATTCAATCATCACAGATTAAAAATACAGAAATAAAGTTGATAAGTAGTATAACTATAATGCTCATCTTTATTTACAGATCACAGATCACAGATATATAAATTACAGATAAATAAGTCACACAGCTCAAAACAAAGCATCACATATCAGGGGTATCAAACAAAACAATTATTCAGCCAAGTCCAAACATTCACAAATGAATTTATTAATCAAATAATTAATTTAAATTGGATGTATCAATTATTAATCCGGGTTCATTATCATAATTTAATTATAAAATATTTGAAATAAATTCCCTTTCACAATTTATTAGTTAACCCTTAATTATTAACTATCATACTTAATTAATGAATCAATTAATCTTTAATTATTAAATTAATCTTAATTAATCACCATTATTAATTAATCCTTTAAATTTATTAACAAATAATTTATTAAATTTCAAATCATCATTTAATTGATTACATTCATTAATTATCTATTAATTACTTCTCTAAGTAATTATATTTTCAAAATTATCGAGTGATTATTCTAAATTAATTAACTTAAGAAATTTCGATTTTGAATAAATCAAATTAACTCAATTAATTATGCTAAATAAATCAATTCCATAATTTCTATCATTAATTAATTATACTTAGTAGTTCCACAATTTATTATCATTAAATTAATTAATCTAATTTATTGTTAAAAATTCAATCACATTAATTAATTGTTCAGATAATCTTAGTTAATGATTTCATTAACTATTTAGTTTCTTTAGTTCCCTTTTTAATGAAAATTTCTCACATTAACCATTATTAACTATAAATCGATTTACTATAGGAAATTCATTGGTTAATGAAGTAGAAATTATTAACTTCATTACTTAAAGTAAAGTTCAATCATATTTATAATTTAAGTATTATTCACAATATGTTTGAAACACTGTTTCAAATTCCCTTTTAATTTTTTTTTTCAATACTTAAGTTATAAAGCTTAATTTAATTTCAAAACCTTGAAATCAGATGTAGAGTTAATTTCAGATTTAAACTTTTAGTTTCAACTTGCTTAAATTTTTCATTTAAAATTTCAAATCCATTTCCATTTCAAATCTTTTTAATATATTTTGAATTGCTTTTAAGTTATTAAAACAATTTAAATTTAAAACTTATTTATGTTCAATCTAAACTCTAAATTCAACTTGAATTTATATTAACATTTTAATTTGAACTCAGCTTTAAAAATTTTGGTTTAAAATTTAAATTTGGTTTTAAAATTTTCAAACAGAGAGAAAAAAGTTCCAGGTTGAAAAACTGGGACAAACTCTGACCCGAGTTTACCCTGTCCCTGCTTCGAGTAAATGACTCGAATTCCTCGAGTTCGACGCGTGAATCCCCTATGCGCTTTCTAGGCAACAACACACTCAAGCACCAGAGTGCTCGTGCGCGTGCACTTCGTCGTTGGCGATCTTCCGGCCCCGTCACGTTTTCGAACCCGTCGACAATCCTCCCCAGATCCAACTCCGACATTCCTATCCGCATCACCACCTTGAGATCGAAATTCGAATAAACATTCGAAACCTGGAACACTCAAACCCATACGACCCCATCCCAGACAACGCCATTTCCTCGACGCTCCAACCACCAGAACACTCGAACTTTCGGCCATGACTCCATCAACTCGACAGCCACCATTAACCCAAAACTCGAGCAGCTCGATGCTTGATCGAAGACGAACGAATCGAAAAACAACCCCACGCTAAAACTAGATTTATGAGCAAAAACTGCTCGCCGCCGCTTCCACGTCGAACTGGAGCAACTCCAGATATTTTTCCCAACTCCTCCGGAGGCTCCTTCACCCCCACGCGAAATGCCGAGCACTCCGGTCCACTCGATCACCCAAAAATCGACCATAACCCATTTCCGTTCATCCTGGAACTGCAGCTTAATCCTAGCTCTAAAAATTTTGATTCGAGCTTTAAAAATAATATTAAAGTATAACAATCCCATTTATACATCTGAATTCATAAATTACGAAGTTCAAATTCTTGCTCTTTTTGAAGTTAGCTGGGTTATCTTACTTTCCAGAGAAAGTTAAACTTGGTTTTAACTTATATAAATTTTTTAATCTCAAGTTTATACCATAACAACCAATTTCCATTCTGATTCTAAGTCCACTCTATAAGTAGATTGAAAGAAAAAGAATTTTGAATCAAAGTGTTTTGTTCATGAACTTAAAACGGAGAGGTTTTTAAATATTAGCCTGCACACCGATTCCATTACCAAGAACACACACATATATATAAAAACTTATGTACTCACAAACATGTAGTTGCAACATTTCCTTTTATTTATTTTACTTTTCAATAAAAAAAAAGGAAAACAAATATGATACTCACATGTGTTTCAGAAGGAAGAACAGAGTTCCTCCTCTACATTGAAAACTGCAGGCTTTTTTTTTGATGGAGTTGTAGAATGGTTTCAGTTTGTAAAGAAAAAAAGAAAAAGCTTGCTATATCTTTGATGAATGAAAATGAACTGAAGGTTACAAATATATAGAAGAAAAGATGGCAGAGGGTAGGAGTTCTCTGGGTACAATTTACAGGTACACTTTCCTTTTATTAACAAGTATAGGTCAGAGATTTTGGGTATAAAGGCTGATGATTTTGTAAAGAATTCGAATTGACTATAATATTGATATAGCATTTAATGCCAAGTGCTTCATGTCTCCTATATGTTTACTTGTTTTGTACTTGAATAATTTGTTTACTTCAGATCTTTTCTCAGCTTTGAGGAAACGAACTAAAGTGAGGTTGATATATAGGGAATGAGAAGTTTAACAGGGTGTATACTATTTTGTACAGGCCGTTGAATTGTTTAATTATGCTGAGGTAACTTTTTTGAGGCTGCATTTATGAGCTTGTACTTATAACTATTTCCTCCATCTCGGCTGTACAATATGAAGATAGTATATAAAAGAAAAAGCATGTACAGGGTGTTGCATTTCTTTTTTGCTTTTCTTTGTTCCATTTTCTCTTTCTTGTTTTGCTTTCACACTTACATACACATCTACTTGTTTCACTTTTATTTTTGCTCTTACTTTATGTACATTTTATTGCCTACATATATTTTATTACTTTGTATATTCTAGGTAATGTGTTGTTTTAAATTTTAGCTATACGTATTTATTTTATTTTATACATTTTCCCATATATCTTAAACTTGTATTTCTTATTTTACATTTGCAATTAAAATACCCATATTTTTATTTGTATTTAGAGTAAATTTCACAAACTTTTATTCAAAAAAATTAAATTAATTATCATTTTAAAATTAATTAAAATTCGGGATCGTTACAGACTTCCCCCCTTAAAAGTTTTTGGTCCTCGAAATTCGCAAGCACGAAAACAACACAGAGATAGACAGATTCGATCTCCTATAATTCCTTAAACTTAAGATATGAATTCCAAACTCAAGTCGGAATATCTCAGAATACGTACCAATTTGTCCTTCTTTGGACTTTGGTATTCACGAGAAATTGTTTTGTCGATTCAATTCAAATTTATCATCATATTGTATTAAACAATTTAACTCAATTTCAAATTTCCAATTCATTTTCATTGAGGTTTAAATCAAAACTGATAAGAAACCGATGAAGATACGAAGTAAAAATTTCCTATAACGATACATAGAGCCACCATCACACCGAAAACTTCTTCTGGAGCTGTCACAAAGAAATCAAAAGAATTTGAAAAGACGAATCAAAGAAAGTTATTTCCACTATCGCAGGGCATTGACCATTTATAGTCGTACTTCCCGGTCCCCTACCTCGTTCTCTTCTTGCACTCATACTCACTATATCAGTAGATAGTAAGGGAATTTACTGAGACATTCAAACGGATATCTTAGGGATTACTCATTCTAAGGTATACTTCACCCTATCTCTAATGAGCTACTTAATGTGTTATACTCCTGAGCTAAAGTTTTAACCTTAGCTCTGATACCAAATGTAACGACGCGGATTTTTTCGTGCTCGAAAATCGACATCCATATTCATATCGTATTCGAATGCCATAGATTCAACCGTTCAAATCCGATTCGCCGGAGCTTATAACAACATTAAGTAAACAATAAGTGGAATAAAAAAAATAGATTGATATACAGCTTTGGTACAATATCTGATATAACAGATGATCCAATAGATATCAATATACATCAGAGATATGATACAAGAAATAGCAGCGGAAAAGAAAAATAGATAACATCTAGCAACGGAACAATATAACTCTAAGATAGTCTTCAAAAGAGAACTCCAACAGCAGCTCAAACCAACATCACTATTCACCAAGACAAACAAGTCTCGTCCACATCCAAAGACTGAACTAGCTATCTAAAAAAAAACCAACTCTGAACTGCTCGTGTAGAAAATTTTGAGCACCCAAAGTTTAGGAAAGAAACAATAAACTCCGAATCAGTCATGGGACTGGTGTGAGCAACAAAAAAAATAGTTGTCTTTTAAAACAATCAACAAAAGATTTTAAAGTCAATTCGCAATGCTTTTAAAAATGAAACTACCATAAGACCTCCCGCCACACACACAATGCAAACGCAGAATTGGAGGAGATTTCTTCTTATGATAGTCAAACATGCTTGATACGCAATTTCCTTGATACTATTACTATAAGTGCAAATTGCAGAAAAACATTTCGAAAGTAGAATATAAATCTTAGCCAGCATAGGTACCATTATATTATGCCCGCTATAGCTACCATATTAGATGGCAGGTTCTACAACTAATACCATACAAGGCTCGTATTGTTTCTTTAGATTTCCAACAAATGGTCGGGCCAAGGAACTTCCCATTGCCACATGAGAACGCCTCTGGAAGGACGTCCCCGAGAACCTAACCGGATCTCTACCAACACAAGGCCGGGTTACCCCTAACTGGGTAACTACTGACACGAGTATGCCATCCCTCGGTCATAACCAACCTTTATCCAGGTTCCCGATAACCAACAACCACAAAGTAATAAATTTGCAGCAACAACATAGGTTAAGTATCTGGGCTCCATACCATGATACCACCTCTATCCAGAAGGAAATGCACATACCCTAAGGGGGGCTACCCCCAATAACCTTGCCGCATCTTTCCTATTTCGACCATTTCGGGGTGTGAGGTCCGACGAAGTCTCGTCCACAAAGCCATGCTTTGGTACAAAGCCATGCTTTGGGTCAACAAATGATCAAAGTAATGATCACAAAGATAAATGATCAAACAAATGATCATATCACAAATGATCAAACAATGATCATTTCACAGCAACACTCAGCATGTCACATTACCAAGTTGGGAATATATCGTTGATAACCATCAACTACATAACCTCTGAGCGCGTACGTCTCAGAGAAGGGTGTTAAGCTAAGAGAATAAATTCTCCGCCACCAACAGAAATGTATTTGAAAGAAATCTGCTTTATATCTCAAAATGTAATGTCAGACATGTAACCTTACAAGTCTATTCAGGGTTTGAACAGAACCGAAGGCACTTCCAAAGAAACCCTTGAAATCCGGATATTCACTAATTACGTTCGGACTTCCCATCACATATGGAGTCTCTATACCGGGGACCAGTCGATGCAAAGACATTCGACGAGTTGTCCTTTTGTTTTTGAAAATATTCGGCCTTCACCACCGGTCTTCAAATGCTATCCATAACGACGTATCACATATTCGGAATGGGATATATGACACAAAGGTCCTCTTCCGGCTAAACCGAACAGTGAGCGCAGTATTTCAAAAACTTATGGATATTGGGATTTCAATTAAGTCACAACTTAAAACCCAAAAACTTTCCTTTTAAAATGGTTTAAACCAATTACCATTTCAAATCTTTATATTACAAAAAAGATTTATTTCGCAAAGATCAATTCATAGACTTTAAAACAATTTCCATTCCAATTGGATTAACTCATTAAATCTTTAAATAAAAGATTTAACTCATATCTTTCAAAATTCGATTAACTTGTTGAATCTTTAAATCAAGATTCAACTTATAGCTTTCAAAATCATTTCCAAAGATTCATTCATAGCCTTTCAAAACAATTCCAATTCAAACTTGAAACCTTTCAGCCCAATTCGGAAATCCTTTCTTTAAATGAAAGTTATTTTTATTTGGAAACAAGTAGTTTTCATTTCGGAGAAATTCAATCTCATTTATACAAGTTGAAATTTTTGGGTTAATTCAAATTCCCAAAAACAACACCTTAAAATGGTTTAAAACCCATATAAACTTGTATACCATTTAATATCATAAATACTGAATATAGAATTCAATTTCAAATATTGAATTAAAATTTAAATCAAAATATTTAAATTTCAAAACTCAATCAAGTTATTCAAAATAAATTTCATCTTTGAAATTCCATTTCAAAAACTTTTCACTTTAAACCCAATCTTATTTTCAAACCATTTGAATTTAAAATTCAAATTCAAAACTATTTTCAAAAATCTGTGACTTAATCGATTTCCTCGTGAAATCCATATTCGATTAATCGATTTCCTCGTGACTTATTTTCAAAGATCACAGATCACAGATATATAAATTACAGATAAATAAGACACACAGCTCAAAACAAAGCATCACATATCAGGGGTATCAAACAAAACAATTATTCAGCCAAGTCCAAACGTTCACAAATGAATTTATTAATCAAATAATTAATTTAAATTGGATGTATCAATTATTAATCCGGGTTCATTATCATAATTTAATTATAAAATATTTGAAATAAATTCCCTTTCACAATTTATTAGTTAACCCTTAATTGTTAACTATCATACTTAATTAATGAATCAATTAATCTTTAATTATTAAATTAATCTTAATTAATCACCACTATTAATTAATCCTTTAAATTTATTAACAAATAATTTATCAAATTTCAAATCATCATTTAATTGATTACATTCATTAATTATCTATTAATTACTTCTCTAAGTAATTATATTTTCAAAATTATCGAGTGATTATTCTGAATTAATTAACTTAAGAAATTTAGATTTTGAATAAATCAAGTTAACTCAATTAATTATGCTAAATAAATCAATTCCATAATTTCTATCATTAATTAATTATACTTAGTAGTTCCACAATTTATTATCATTAAATTAATTAATCTAATTTATTGTTAAAAATTCAATCACATTAATTAATTGTTCAGATAATCTTAGTTAATGATTTCATTAACTATTTAGTTTCTTTAATTCTCTTTTTAAAGAAAATTTCTCACATTAACCATTATTAATTATAAATCGATTTACTATAGGAAATTCTTTCGTTAATGAAATAGAAATTATTAACTTCATTACTTAAAGTAAAGTTCAATCATATTTATAATTTAAGTATTATTCACAATATGTTTGAAACACTGTTTCAAATTCCCTTTTAATTTTTTTTTTCAATACTTAAGTTATAAAGCTTAATTTAATTTCAAAACCTTGAAATCAGATGTAGAGTTCATGTCAGATTTAAACTTTTAGTTTCAACTTGCTTAAAATTTTCATTTAAAATTTCAAATCCATTTCCATTTCAAATCTCTTTAATATATTTTGAATTGCTTTTAAGTTATTAAAACAATTTAAATTTAAAACTTATTTATGTTCAATCTAAACTCTAAATTCAACTTGAATTTATATTAACATTTTAATTTGAACTCAGCTTTAAAAATTTTGGTTTAAAATTTAAATTTGGTTTTAAAATTTTCAAACAAAGAGAAAAAAAGTTCCAGGTTGAAAAACTGGGACAAACTCTGACCCGAGTTTATCCTGTCCCTGCTTCGAGTAAATGACTCGAATTCCTCGAGTTCGACGCGTGAATCCCCTCTGCTCTTTCCAGGCAACAACACACTCAAGCACCAGAGTGCTCGTGCACGTGCACTTCGTCGCTGGCGATCTTCCGGCCCCGTCACGTTGTCGAACACGTCGACAATCCTCCCCAGATCCAACTCCGACCATCCTATCCGCATCACCACCTTGAGATCGAAATTCGAATAAACATTCAAAACCTGGAACACTCAAACCCATACGACCCCATCCCGGTCAACGCCATTTCCTCGACGCTCCGACCACCAGAACACTCGAACTTTCGGCCACGACTCCATCAACTCGACAGCCACCATTACCCCAAAACTCGAGCAGCTCGATGCTCGATCGAAGGCGAACGAATCGAAAAACAACCCCATGTTAAAACTAGATTTACGAGCAAAAACTGCTCGCCGCCGCTTCCACATCGAACAGGAGAAACTCCAGATATTTTTCCCAACTCCTCCGGAGGCTCCTTCACCCCCACGCGAAATGCCGAGCACCCCGGTCCACTCGATCACCCAAAAATCGACCATAACCCATTTCCGTTCATCCTGGAACTGCAGCTTAATCCTAGCTTTAAAATTTTTGATTCGAGATTTAAAAATCATATTAAAGTATAACAATCCCATTTATACATCTGAATTCATAAATTACGAAGTTCGAATTCTTGCTCTTTTTGAAGTTAGCTGGGTTATCTTACTTTCCAGAGAAAGTTAAACTTGGTTTTAACTTATATAAATTTTTTAATCTCAAGTTTATACCATAACAACCAATTTCCATTTTGATTCTAAGTCCACTCTATAAGTAGATTGAAAGAAAAAGAATTTTGAATCAAAGATGTTTTTTTCATGAACTTAAAACAGAGAGGTTTTTAAATATTAGCCTGCACACCGATTCCATTACCAAGAACACACACATATATATAAAAACTTATGTATTCCCAAACATGTAGTTGCAACATTTCCTTTTATTTATTTTACTTTTCAATAAAAAAAAAGGAAAACAAATATGATACTCACATGTGTTTCAGAAGGAAGAACAGAGTTCCTCCTCTACATTGAAAACTGCAGGCTTGTTTTTTTTTGATGGAGTTGTAGAATGGTTTCAGTTTGCAAAGAAAAAAAGAAAAAAAAGAAAAAGCTTGCTATATCTTTGATGAATGAAAATGAACTGGAGGTTACAAATATATAGAAGAAAAGATGGCAGAGGGTAGGAGTTCTCTGGGTACAATTTACAGGTACACTTTCCTTTTATTAACATGTATAGGTCAGAGATTTTGGGTACAGAGGCTGATGATTTTGTAAAGAATTCGAATTGACTATAATATTGATATAGCATTTAATGCCAAATGCTTCATGTCTCCTATATGTTTACTTGTTTTGTACTTGAATAATTTGTTTACTTCAGATCTTTTCTCAGCTTTGAGGAAACGAACTAAAGTGAGGTTGATATATAGGGAATGAGAAGTTTAACAGGGTGTATACTATTTTGTACAGGCCGTTGAATTGTTTAATTATGCTGAGGTAAATTGTTTGGGGCTGCATTTATGAGCTTGTACTTATAACTATTTCCTCCATCTCGGCTGTACAATATGAAGATAGTATATAAAAGAAAAAGCATGTACTGGGTGTTGCATTTCTTTTTTGCTTTTCTTTGTTCCATTTTCTCTTTCTTGTTTTGCTTTCACACTTACATATTCCCAAACATTTAATAAGCTTTCATATTTACTTATCAAATTTAATCAATTTTGGATTTATAAATCAATGTTTATAAATTGACATTTATATATTATAAAACTTCAAATTATAAAACCCCTTGATTAACAACTTCTATTTATATCTCATTCAAATACCAAAATCTAATTTATAAGTTAATTACTTATAAATCTTTTACTTTACAAAATCTATTCATTTTATAACTTCACAATTTATAAATCTATAAATTTCATTCACTTATAAAATCCATTTATACTTCATTTTAACACTTATAAAAACTCGTTTTATAATTCCAATATTTTAATTCTATAAATATCAATTTTATAAATCTTGAACTCCATATTTCAAAAACCAATTTCAACTATATTTCTCAAAAATCATATTTTTTATAACATTAAAATTATAATGTTTATTTATTTAAAATGAATAAATTGCAAAATTCAATAAAACGTATACTTTCAAAAATCACTTTAAAATCCTTTTAAATTTGAAAATCATCATTTTAACACTTTTAATTTTCCAAAATAGGCCCAATGCTGCAACAGCACTAAATATAACAATCACGGTATCCAAAACATCATATATCATATGATAACAGAATATATCACAATATCTGTAAATAAATCAAAACGGGTGAGGAATCCAGTTGGATCCCTCCAACCTATTACCCTACATCCACAGATGTTAGCACAATACCAATCCCGTGTCAATACGGGATATCACGGTATATGAGATTTATAAAATATTATCCGCTGTTATGCCGCACAATAGGGTCTCATCCGCTATATAATGCGCGAAAATCAACTCCAAGTACATATATAATACCAATTCCACTTCAAGATGGAATATCGCGGTATATGTGTTTAATAAATAACATCCGCTTAATATACGACGTATAGGGTCTATTTTAAAACAATAGATAATAATTTATCATCCAAGCATACAATCAAGAAATTTTAAATCTAACTATTTAAAATTTAAATCGAAACAATTTCGATTGAGTGAGAAGTTCTCACATTGTTTCTAATACAGTTGCAGTGTTTATTCCAAATAAAATTAAACACGCGTTTAATTTTACCCAAAATTTTCACTAGCTCCAATCAACTCTACTCTAGCTCCATCGTGTAGTGTTCGTCAATACGAAACCAACGCAATTCGTTTCATCCAAAACGGACCTCGTATGAAAGAGATATTGCATTTTAAAGATTGTACAATTTAAAATAAAATAAATTAACAATTTTCTTATTATATTTAAACCTAATTCGAATCTGGGCCGCACGTTTTAGTTGATAAAATCTTGGCCGCACCCTTGAGCTTCTTCTTGGTTCCATCGTATACGAGATACCCATAACCGCCACTTTTCTAGTGAATTATGCTCCACCCCCGCTCAACTTCAAGTCGATCGAACTACGCCACAACGAAGCTCTTCACACGAGCTACCCATGGCCGCGAGCACGTCGAACTCAGTCAGCCCTTGACCCCAAAATGCGTGCACGAACCGACCATGAACGCGAGCCCCTAGCCTCCACGTCGAGCGTCCATTTCTAATCTCCACTATTGATCTTCTAGAGCTCGATTAGCTCTACATGTTTGTAGTTGAAGAGTTTGCTAATTATCGATGGATTATGAGATATTAGAGGAGAAACGAGATGAGTTTTCGGCCATTAAAAAGTTTCTGGCGGCTAAGGCTTGTAGATTAGGGTTTTGGTGAAAATTAGAGAAAATGAGGTCCTTTTATAGAAAATTCTCAAACACTATTTATCCGAAAAATTTCCAAACTCCAAACGAAGCGTGCCGCCTAGCGTTTATAATGTTTTACCCCCATTCCGAACGCAATGGAATATATATCGGGAGCAAATTCGATCAAATTTCAAAGATAAGTTTTTTGGATTGACTATTTAAATTTAAAAATTCACTCAAACGGATTTCTATGCGTTTTTGCTTTCCCCGGACAAACCGTAAATTCGATTGACACGAAATTTGAAACCACACAATAATATAACATTACGGATCTAAGAAAACTTGTTTCGTCGAAATCCGAGACTGTTTGAAAAATGGCTATTTTTACTCGTCAATTAAATATTAAAATATTCAATTTTCATAAATTAACTTTTAATTCAATTTTAAAAGTTCTATAACATCATTCTAACTCCAATATGATTTAATACAACTTTACTTATCAATTTTAATCACATTAAACCCAATTTCCAATTATTTCTGAAATTTCAAATATTAAATTATCGATTTAATTATCCAATTAAATCCAGATATTCAAAATAAATTTATTCGACTTACAAATTTCACTTGTTAATATTTAAAATCAATTAAATATACGAATTTCAAATGACAGGAATTCTGGGTCGTTACAAACTTTCCCCCTTAAAAGAATTTCGTCCTCGACATTAACAAGTAAGAAAAAATCTTGAAATCCATTAACTTTTCAAAACCATTTGTTCAAATTAAATTTCAAATTCACTTAAGTGTTTAACTTTCCCAAAATCCAGTAGTTAAACTTCTTACAATAACTTTACTAAGTTTTCAAACCATACTTTGTTATCCTTTCAAAAGTACTAATATCGTTTAACTTTCAACTCAAAATCAAAATTTTAGTTTTTAAAAAATTTCTAATTTTCTCCAAAA
The DNA here is from genome assembly GCA_030765085.1 of Allium cepa. Taxonomy (NCBI): domain Eukaryota; kingdom Viridiplantae; phylum Streptophyta; class Magnoliopsida; order Asparagales; family Amaryllidaceae; genus Allium; species Allium cepa. Next base: position 37,333,382 of record CM060929.1, read on the forward strand.
TATTCTAACGCCTTAAATTTTCAGAAAAATTAGCCATAGTCTTCTTTCCGCAGCTCGATCCGAAAAAAATATGGCAATATACATCTCATCAAAGTAATGAGGCATCCCGCGGGAAAAAAGTGTAAAAGTACGATATGTAATCCGAGATATGTACTTTATATATTATTAGCGAGCATATACGGCTAATATAGCGCGAAAGCAAGCTCCAAATGCGAAGCAAGCGCAATCTACACCTACTAAACACTCAACAAACATGAGAAACATGCATATATGAAAGTAATATCAACATACAACATATACCAACAACTATATATGTCAATATAGCAAATGCAATCAAAAGCAATAAATTCAACCATCAACCAACTATCATCCAACTAACATCCATAATCAAATCGATACACTTTCACTTCTCATTAATATTCAATGAATTTGTTTTCCAATTTAATCATTGTGATATCCCGGAAATTTTGGCAATATAAATTTAATAATCTGTGTTAAAATTAAATTGATTTTGATAATATTTGTTAATAAGATTCGAATTGGTTTAATAATCTTCTTTTAAATAAATATTTAACTGATAATTTATCTTTTAAAAGCTAATAAATTGTTTTCTATTTGTAGTATGTATATATTTGTATATGTTATAAATAGATAAGCTCTGTTCTAAATTTAATAAATAAAGACATATTTTCTAATTTTAATATTTCTGATAACTTGGAAATTTGATTTAATTTAGTATTAAGCTATTAAATAAATAACTATATGGTTTTAAATAATTAAGATAAATGTTTAATAGTTAGAACTTATTCTAGCTTAAGTTTAAATTTAAAATTTATTAACAAAAAGATAGTTTTATTTTCTTTTTAGTATAGCTTGATAAAAATATGGTTTAAATATACTCAAGATAAAGTTAAAATTTGTTTAGATGATTTTAGCTAAAATTTAAATTTAACAAAAGGTTTGTTTGTTCTTTTCTAAATATAGCTTGTTGAAAATAAGTAATTAAGTAATAATTTCTTTTATAAATTATTTTAATTTAATAATGAGCTATATTAATAATGTGATGTCTTTACAAATGGATTTTTAATAGAAATTGTTATTTCAAATTTATTTATATAAATAGCTATAATTTGAAAGATTAAAAGTAATTCTTTTAAAAATGTTAAATTAAAATAAGCCTTATTAATACTAACACAAGTATAAAAATAATAAATAAATTTAGTATTTGATAGTTATGTTAAAATAAAAGAGAGCTAAAATACTTAAGTTAAAAGGCTATAACAATAACTAAAACAACTTGACAATATACATGAAGTGTAGAAAACATAATCAGGCAAGTGAAAAGAAAATTTGTTGCCTGTAAAGAAAAGAAATGCAGAAGGTAAGTGTAAACAAAACATAAGCTAAAATTTTATATCAATAACTAAAGTAACTTTTTATATGTACTTGAGGTAAGTACAAACCAGGGTTGTATATGCGAAGCCTGTAGAGTTTTGAAATGCAAAGGCATAAGAAAATGTAGACAGCCTGTAAGAAATTTAGAAAAAAATAAAAGCAAAAGTAACAAAGTAAGAAAAAATAGGCAGGTAAGAAAAATGTACAAAGCAAAAATATCTGAACATAAAGATAAGATTAGTAGAAAAAAAAAGTACGTCAACATTTAAAGCTTTCATCTCTAGCAGCAAACATGTCCATACGAATTGGCTCTAGAATCATTTCAGCCCCCAAAATATAATCTTGCCTGATACAAAATATTGTACCTGCAAATTTGCTAACCCAGATATCACCTACCCCTGTAAAACACTTCTATTTATATGTATATCTTCCAGTTCATTTCGTTGATCAAAAATAAGAAAACCAGAGAATAAGCAACCATATCCATTTTTACAAACTTAAACAACATCATACAACAATTCAATCAACTTTGCAAAACTGAGACTGCATTCTTTCAAATCTGAGAGCAACTTCCTCAAGACCAGATCAAAGACTTCATTTTTTTATCAAGCCATTAGCCTGTAATCATTTGCAAAATCAAGAGCCTGTGCATTATTCTTTTTCAACCTGAGACAAAGCAATTCATATTAGTTTTAAGCTTTTTCAAAATCAAAACCAGAGGCTGTGTGTTCATCAATCTAAGGCGAGTAACGTCGCAATTGAATAGTTTAAGTATATATTTGTTCTGTTGCAAGTTTTCTATGGAATTCAGTTTGTGTTGAGTATATTCCTTTTGTCTAGCTCTGTGTTAAGTATGAATATTGTGATGAGCATCTCTGTGTTTCTATCTGACTTTAGTTCCTGGTTTAAAATCCTCATCAAAATTTCATTGTGTTCTTAATTCAATCTTTAACAAGACATAAGTTTGAACATGAAATGCTTGTATTAACAGAGACTTGAGTTTAAAAATTGTTTAAGGGTAAAACAGTTTGTATTACTTCTGGGAAATATAAAACAACAGTAGAAAACTAAAATAAGTTAAAACTCAATTATTATAATTCATGGATTCTGGTATATGAATCGAATGCTAAGACTAAAACTTGATTTTTGAAAACAAAATCACTATTTTTAGTAAAGAGGTTCAAGTGAGGTTCTGGGTTCATCAATATATGGGTTATTGTCGATTTCTGGTGATCAACTGGACCGGAATGCTCAGGGTTCTCTATGGTGATGGACGAGTGATCGGAGGGTCGAGGAAAAATGGTGGAAGGCGCTGCAGTTGGACATGGTGGCAGCGGGGTACGATTTTAGTGGGTAACCCTAATTCTTTTGGTGGTCGAACTTTTGATCACCGCGACTTACACCATGCATCGCATTGCATGAGATCTCGGGAGGTGGTAGCTTGGTCGAAGACGAGTTCATGGCTCAAATTTCGCATGTTTAGGTGGCCGTGGTTGGGTGAACGGCACGTTGACAGGTTTTGGGTGATGGGCCATGTCGAGTTTCCAGGTTTGAGTTTCGAACTCGATTTCGATTCGAGTTGCCGTGTTGGCTTAGGGTGGTCGTGATCGTGTCTGGTGATGGTCGGCATCGTGCTGAAGTTCTAGTGGGTGGCTGGAGGTGGCGGGAGCCACGGTGCACGTGCGCCGTGCCCAATGAAGTGCTGAGGAATTTTTGGTTGGGTGCAGTGTATTTTGACTCGAGGCATACTTGAGTCATTCGAGTATATGACTCGAAGCAGAAGGAGGGAAGACTCGAAGCATTTGTGGTTCGCGTCGAGTCAGTGTTTGTTCAGGCTTTTGTAAAAACCTGGAAGCAAAATTTTTTTTTTTTTAAAAACAAATTCAAATGAAACCTAAAAGTAAATAATAGATTTAAACAAGTTTAAATCCAGTTTAAGTATGAATTCAAATTTATTCTTGAATTCAAATCTGAAATAGAAATAAAGTTTTAAAACAATTAAATGTGGGTTTTCTTTCAGGTCTAAAAACCTGACAGTTTCAGATTTTAAAATTTAATTTAAAATCTGAAACAAAAATTTAAACCGTGTTTTAAAATTTAAAGTTCAAAGTATAGATTTAAATGAACTTTTGAATCTAAGTTTTTAAAAATGAATTTGGATTTTAAATCAAGAATTAAAATCAAGTTTTTAAAAAGCAAGTTAAACCAAAGTTTTAAATTCAAAGTTAAACTAACGAATTCAAGTTTTTCTTGAATTCAAATCTGAAATTTAAATCAGTTTTTAAATCTAAATATATAAACAATTTTAAATCTAATAGTTTTTAAAAGGTAATTTGTTTCAAATAAATATTTGAATTGATTTTGACACAGTTCTTTTTAAAGGGATTTTTGAATGGAACTTAAATAAATTGTTCAAACTCGAATTTTCAAGTTAAAATATTAATGTATTTTGGAAGTTTAAATTTAAGTAAAGATTTAAGTAGTTGAATTTAAAGGCTTATCTTATATAAGTTCATATGTAAGTAATAAACGTTATTTACATTTATTTAAAAGATTATAAATTGAATTTAAATTTGGTAAATGTTTAAACAATAATCATTTTGAATCTTAAATTCAAAATGGAATTTGAATTTAAATTTAAATATATGTTATAATACACTTTAATATTAAGGGAGTCATTAATAAAGTAATAAATTATCTTAGAAATAATTTAGATATTAAAATGATTTAATGAATAAGTTAATTAAAGGATGACTTATGTATTAATAATTTAGACTAATTTATAACTAGAGATTAATTAAGAAGTGAATTAAGGAATGTTATTAGTTAATGAAATAATTAACTAAGGATTATTAATTAATTAATTAATTAATGTGAATAATTTTGATAATTAATTAGATTAATTAGATAATCTATTGTAAATTGTTAAATGTAATTACTTGATAAAAGTAATTAAGAGATAAATTACTTATTGTAATAAATTTAGATGATATGATTTATTTAAGCTTATTAATTTAGTTTAATTAATTTAAGAAAATCATTTGATAAATTGATAAGCGTAATTACTTAGTGTATTTAATGGAGGATAATTACTTAAGGAAGTAATTAATGTTAATTACTGAATGTAGTTAGTGAAAGATGATTTGTAAATGAAGTAATTTGGATAATTACTTTTGTAATTAATCAAGGGATTAATTAATGGAGATAATTAATTATGGAATAATTAATTTATTAATATAAGTAATTAAGGATAGTTAATTAATGGAATGTTATTAATCAAGGGTGGTTAATAATTGTGTTTAATTAAAGATTATTATTTAATGTAATTAATTTAAATAAAGTAATTAATTTAAATATAATTAGAAATCATTAATTAATGTGATTAATGATGTAATTTATAATGGATTAATTAAGAAATAATTAATAATAAATGATTAATTAATGTAATTAATTAAGGATAAATGTAACTAATTTTAGTGAATTAATAAATGAAGTAATTAAATGTTAATTACTATAAATGATTTAGGATAATTAATCTGTGAAATTAATAAAAAACTAATTACTTATTGTAATTTGAAAATGATTAATCAAAGGTGTTTAATTAAGATGAATACTTAATGGATCATTAATTAATTTGATTTATAATTAATTAATGATTGTATAAGGAGGATTTATAGATGAAGTAATTAATTTAATTTACTTTAAATTAATTAGAGATAGAATTAGTTAATTTAATTCATTTAAAATTAATTATAAATGGTATGATTATAAATCATTGCTTATGGATGAATGATATTGATATTTCATTGATTGATTGTGATCTCAGATATGAGATGAGTAATATGTATGTGATATGGATGTATGGTTTAAGTATGATAATAGTAAGTATCTGTTTAGATGATAATATTGATTATCTGTTTATGATGATAATGTGATTATCTATTATGAGATGTGAATTATCTATCTGTGTGTATATTGATAATATTGAATTGAACTGTTAAGACTAAATAGACAACTTGGCCTTAAAAGATACATTTTGGATTTCGATGAGATCGGGATCGGGTTTCCATATTTGGACATCAGAAAACCACATCGATCCAAATTAACGATAGGGCGTGAATCTGAAGTGAAGATGAAGATTCAGAGTGTAAGGGTTATTGTCGTTAACTCTGAGGGTGATTCCAAAATGAGTGTAACGAGATAATGCCTTCGGTTTCGTTTGAACCCGAAACGAACTTGTATGGATTGAATGCTTTCAGAACATCGTCAGGTGGGCGATGAGCATTCTAAGAAATGTATTCTCTAAAGGTAATCGCAGCCTCAAGCCTCATCAAACGGGAATGGCTAAAATAGGGGAGGTGCAGCAAGGTTAGGTGGGTTATGCCCAAGCAGGATGAGATATACCCCTGTCTAAATGTCCCTTTATTTTTCGGCTGTGTGGGCGGTTGATTGCAACAACTGCCGGGGTTAGCTTGTTCGGGACTGTTCAGTAAGGAATGGTTCCGGCCTTGTGTTGCAGGGGGTCGGGAGTGATCCTCGGTACGTTGATCTAGGCCACGTACTATGACGGTCGATACCCCAGTAGCCTTGCCATTGTATGGAATCCAAAATCCAATAAGTGCCATCGGATTTGATTGTATTGCCCACTTTTGTGGCTAGTAGCTGGAATTTAATGAATGTAACAATTTCGGCTATTTTCTATTTACTTGAAAACCCTGGACCTATTATAATATCACTGAATTTCCTATCAAATGTTTCGGTTAGCGTAAGGTAAAAACTTACCCATGTTTATTTATGGGGAGTCTTACGTGATACCTTTTGTTTCAAAGGTTTTTAAAATTAAGCAACTTTAACCTGTTACTCACACCAGACCCATGTCTGACCCGAAGTTTATTTCTGTTTTCCTAAACTCTCGGGTACTCAAATTTTTACGAGTAGCCAAGGGATTTAGGTTAGCGTTGACGAGTTCTGGAGGAGCAATGGAGCAGGAGGCTTCAGCGTGGTAGATATATATATAGTTCCACTGTGTTGGTATCTTTGAGTTATTTGTTTGAGTTGTATCGAGTTGTATTAACTAGACAGGTGTTTATAACTGTCTAGATGTGTTTTAAGATCTGTATAACTCTGATATATGTAAAACTATGTAATAGTTATGTGATCTATTATATTTTGTTCCATTCTGTTGTGAGAGTCTGATGTTGTTGTTCTTTCTTCTCTATCTCTTCTATTTTCTCACCCCTTTCTTTCCTCAAGATGAAACAGATTTTTATGGTCAGAAATTCGGGCCTTCACAGTTGGTATCACAGCGCTAGGTTGAGTGAATACCTAGGTTCTTGAGTGTTTCCTATCTTGAGAGAGCGTATTTGTAATTTTGATATATATATATATATATATAATATATATATATATATATATTTCTACCTATTTTCTGGATTACCAGTTTCGGTTTTCCAATGATCTATAAAGGTAGATAGGGTAGTGGTGTGCATAACATGACTACCGATGGTTGGAGTTTGAATGATTGAGGTTGGAAGTGTATTTGTCGAGACTGTAAACTTAATTCCGTCTCGAGTGAGCTTTGGGTGGTGTAAGGATTTCATTAATCTCTGAAGGAAACCTGTTAAGGTTTGGAGTTCATTTTTGAAGTGTAAGTTTGGATGAGCTAGAAGGTCGATTGGACAGAAGCCAGACATGATATCTTGATACCTCGAGGTGTAGTAGTTGTGTGATGAAACACAGTGACTATGGATGTCTCCGAAGATGTTTCTTTGGAACAAGTTAAGGAAGAGTGTCTGCTTCGGTTGTGGCTGTGTTCAGCTGGGTGTTTCTGTTTGGTTTGAGGTCCAAGTTTCTCGAAGAGCTTTGGATTAGGAAGTCTTCTGGCTTAGCAGTTTTTCTTGGGGTAACTTCAGAAGCAGCGGAGTAGATCCATTTCTTCGATGGATTGGCTAGGTATGTGAAAGCTATTCTGATTGGTAAAGCAAGAACAGTTTTTCTTTGGAAGTAGGCTGGGTTGATCGGAAAAGTGGCTTGCGATAGTTTGAGAGTTCTCTTGTGCTTCAGAGATATTTTTCTAGATGTCTTCAGGAAATCAGAGTTTTGTCCGCATTTGGAGATTGAATTTGGTATCGACTGGATTCTAGGAGTGGTACCGATGGATCAGCCTAGTAATAAGATGGTTTTTGAGTTTGGTGAAGTAGCTCAGGTTATGGAGGAACTTATGAGTTTTCTTTTCTGATATGTGAACCTTATTTTTGGAACGGGTTGTCCAGTCTATATTCGACATCAGTACTTACATCTGTTCAGTCAGAGTGGCGCAGTGGAAGCATGGTGGCAGCTGTTTTAGTTTGGAAGCAATTGGATGTTGCAATGTTTGGATTGGAGAGTTCTACAGGAAATTTTTTCTAAGGCCAGATTGGAGTGCACCTGTTTTATCTTTTCCGGTGAGAGAAATGAGGCCAGCCTTCTGATTGTGGAATATAGTTTGTGTTCTGAGTTTTGGTTGATCTTGGAAAGATCATTTTGTTAGGTTATTTTTGGTTCTGTTTGTTTCTAAGGGTATCAGCAAGGGTTAAGCTGATCAGGAAAGATGTAGGTAGCACAGGAACATCCGAAGAGTTTTGTGGATAAGAGATGGAGGAATTTGAATTCCGAAATCGAAGATTCGATTTTGGATAAGTGTTTGGTCTTTAGGATTGAATTGTCAGTTTGGATAACTGGAATTCGTTGTGTTTCACGTATCTCTGAGGAAGTACGTCTAAGATCTATCTTTGGTTGCAGAACCAGCAGTTCAGGGAGTTTTGGTTGTTGAGTCAGACTTGTCTGTAGTCTGATATCCTGTCTTGTTTTGTAAATCTAGATGAGTAGGCTCTGTAGCTTAGTAGTATTGATTGTTTGGATTCTGTAGAGCGAGTATCCCGGTATTTCTATTTGGGAAACTAGAGAAAATTCTATCCGAAATTTTGTGTTGATAGTTAGATTTGTTGATTGGATAAATTGGTTGCTATGGTTGTTAGCATATGATTGATATATGCTTGTATTTAAAATTTAAATATTCAACTAGATTATTAAATTACCTTTGTTTAAATTCGGGGACGAAATTCTTTTAAGGGGGGAGGAATGTGATATCCTGGAAATTTTGGCAATATAAATTTAATAATCCGTGTTAAAATTAAATTGATTTTGATAATATTTGTTAATAAGATTCGAATTGGTTTAATAATCTTCTTTTAAATAAATATTTAACTGATAATTTATCTTTTAAAAGCTAATAAATTGTTTTCTATTTGTTGTATGTATATATTTGTATATATTATAAATAGATAAGCTCTGTTTTAAATTTAATAAATAAAGACATATTTTCTAATTTTAATATTTATGATAACTTGGAAATTTGATTTAATTTAGTATTAAGCTATTAAAAAAGTAACTATATGGTTTTAAATACTTAAGATAAATGTTTAATAGTTAGAACTTATTCTAGCTTAAGTTTAAATTAAAAATTTATTAACAAAAAGATTGTTTTATTTTCTTTTTAGTATAGCTTGATAAAAATATGGTTTAAATATACTCAAGATAAAGTTAAAATTTGTTTAGATGATTCTAGCTAAAATTTAAATTTAACAAAAGGTTTGTTTGTTCTTTTCTAAATATAGCTTGATGAAAATAAGTTACCAAGTAATGATTTCTTTTATAAATTATTTTAATTTAATAATGAGCTATATTAATAATGTGATGTCTTTACAAATGGATTTTTAATAGAAATTGTTATTTCAAATTTATTTATAAAAATAGCTATAATTTGAAAGATTAAAAGTAAGTCTTTTAAAAATGTTAAATTAAAATAAACCTTATTAATACTAACACAAGTATAAAAATAATAAATAAATTTAGTATTTGATAGTTATGTTAAAATAAAAGAGAGCTAAAATGCTTAAGTTAAAAGGCTATAACAATAACTAAAACAACTTGACAATATACATGAAGTGTAGAAAACATACTCAGGCAAGTGAAAAGAAAATTTGTTGCCTGTAAAGAAAAGAAATGCAGAAGGTAAGTGTAAACAAAACTTAAGCTAAAAATTTATATCAATAACTAAGGTAACTTTTTATATGTACTTGAGGTAAGTACAAACCAGGGTTGTATGTGCGAAGCCTGTAGAGTTTTAAAATGCAAAGGCATAAGAAAATGTAGACAGCCTGTAAGAAATTTAGAAAAAAATAAAAGCAAAAGTAAGAAAAAATAGGCAGGTAAGAAAAATGTACAAAGCAAAAATATCTAAACATAAGATAAGGTTAGTAAAAAACTTAAAGTACAACAACATTTAAAGCTTTCATCTCTTGCAGCAAACATGTCCATACGAATTGGCTCTGGAATCATTTCAGCCCCCAAAATATAATCTTGCCTGATACAAACAAAAACACAATATTGTACCTGCAAATTTGCTAACCCATATATCACCTACCCCTGTAAAACACTTCTATTTATATGTATATCTTCCAGTTCATTTCGTTGATAAAAAATAAGAAAACAAAAGAATAAGCAACCATATCCATTTTTACAAACTTAAACAACATCATACGACAATTCAATCAACTTTGCAAACCCGAGACTGCATTCTTTCAAATCTGAGAACAACTTCCTCAAGACCAGATCAAAGACTTCATTTTTTTAACAAGCCGTTAGCCTGTAATCATTTGCAAAATCAAGAGCCTGTGCATTATTCTTTTTCAACCTGAGACAAAGCAATTCATATTAGTTTCAAGCTTTTTCAAAATCAAAACCAGAGGCTCTGTGTTCATCAATCTAAGGTGAGTAACATCACAATTGAATAGTTTAAGTATATATTTGTTCTGTTGCAAGTTTTCTTTGGAATTCAATTTGTGTTGAGTATATTTCTTTTGTATAGCTCTGTGTTAAGTATGAATATTGTGATGAGCATCTCTGTGTTTCTTTCTGACTTTAGTTCCTGGTTTAAAATCCTCATCAAAATTTCATTGTGTTGTTAATTCAATCTTTAACAAGACATAAGTTTAAACATGAAATGCTTGTATTAACAGAGACTTGAGTTTAAAAATTGTTTAAGGGTAAAATAGTTTATATTAGTTCTGGGAAATATAAAATAACAGTAGAAAACTAAAATAAGTTAAAACTCAATTATTATAATTCATGGATTCTGGTATATGAATCGAATGCTAAGACTAAAACTTGATTTTTGAAAACAAAATCACTATTTTTAGTAAAGAGGTTCAGGTGAGGTTCTGGGTTCATCAATATATGGGTTATTGTCGATTTCTGGTGATCAAGTGGACCGGATTGCTCGGGGTTCTCTATGGTGATGGACGAGTGATCGGAGGGTCGAGGAAAAATGGTGGAAGGCGCTGCAGTTGGACATGGTGGCAGCGGCGTACGATTTTAGTGGGTAACCCAAATTCTTATGGTGGTCGAACTTTTGATCACCACGACTTCCACCGTGCATCGCATTGCATGAGATCTCGGGAGGTGGTAGCTTGGTCAAAGACGAGTTCATGGCTCAAATTTTGCTTGTTCAGGTGGCCGAGGTTGGGTGAACGGCATGTTGACAGGATTTTGATGATAGGCCACGTCGAGTTTCCAGGTTTGAGTTTCGAACTCGATTTCGATTTGAGTTGCCGTGATGGATTTGGGTGGTCGTGATCGTGTCTGGTGATGGTCGGCGTCTTGTTGAAGTTCTAGTGGGTGGCTGGAGGTGGCGGAAGCCATGGTGCACATGCACTGTGCCCAATGAAGTGCTGAGGAATTTTTGGTTGGGTGCAGGGTATTTTGACTCGGGGCATACTCGAGTCATTCAAGTATATGACTCGAAGCAGAAGGAGGGAAGACTCGAAGCATTTTGGTTCGCGTCGAGTCAGTGTTTTTTCAGGCTTTTGTAAATACCTGGAAGCAAAATTTGTTTTTTTAAACAAATTCAAATGAAACCTAAAAATAAATAATAGATTTAAACTGGAACAACCATAGATTTTTGTATATTATTTAAATTGGACTTTCTTTTATTTTTAAATAATTTTAAATTTTTTTTATTTCAAACATTCATTTTTAAATATAAATGATGACTATTAAGTGATTTATAGTTCAAACTAGTTTAATTTGAATATTTTACTGTAAGTGAATTTCTGGTCATGCTGTTCAAACTGTGACTTTTAAAATTCAAATTTAAATTATTTAAAATCTTAAATTTTATCTTTTATTATGAATATAGATGTAATAACTTGAACACTCTTTTTCGTTTCGTTGAAAACGGATTTAAATTGTGAAAGTTATACTGTTTTCAATGCTGTGTGTATATTGAATTATTTAACAATATTCTTTGTTTTAATGTATATAAATGATATTTTACTTGATATATCTTATCCTAATTTGTATATTTATATTAACGTATGTATATTTTTGTATTATAATAATTTTAAAATTAAGTAAACAATTTTCCAAAGTCAATGGTGATTTATTTGTAATTTCTGGACACTGTTTTGGATTTTTAAGAAATTTCTTTAAATCTTTTTCTATTTTCTTTAAGTTTAATTCAATTTTTTTTTTAATGTGTTATTTTAAGTATATTTTGTCTTTTAATATTTTTTTAAAGTGATGTTATAATTTTTCCAAAGTTTACTATGTTGATTTCTTTTTTTTTAAAAGGCTATTTTCTGCTATTTTCTTCATTAAAATTATATTTAAATTTAATTTTTTTTTATTTTGTGAATGTACTTTTATTTTATATTATTATTTATGTTTAAAAATATATTACAAGATCATATGAATTTTCTAAAATTATTTCATGTAATTTCAAATTTTCTAGACTAGTTTACTATTTTTAGCTATTTTCCTTAATTTAACTTTATATAATTAATAAATATTATATATATTTTTATATTTTGATAAATTTACCAAATTTTATCCGGGATTGTTATTATTTCCAGAAATATCATGTTATATAAACAAAATTAAGGATATTTGAAAGTTTTTAAAAGTTTTTGAAACGTAAGTCGTTTCTTTTACCGTTTCCTCATTTACTCTTTGACCGTTTTTTTTTGTTTTTTTTCTCTTTTAGCCGTGACTTCCTCCTTCATTTCTCACGTGGATCTCAGATCTATTTCTCAACTAAAAAAAAGAAAAAATACAGCCATGGCTTGAAGGGGTTGAGGTAAAAATTATCTTCTTCTTCCTTTGTTTTTCTACTTTTCTATTTTGAATTTTGTACTTGTTCTCACCTTCATAACTTGGCTCCTCCTCAACCAGACCTGACTTGACCTCTACCACCCCTTTCCTCCGACCATCACCCATCCTACTACCTCTCCATTTCAGGTCGAGACCATCCATGTCAAGTACCACCACAAATCCACCAAAAACCATCACCTATTGCACTAGCCTAGCCTAGTTTATCATCTCCTCCTTCTACCACCATTTGCCGCCACTACCTCCACCACCACCACCTCTGACCTAACCTCCACTTTCTGCCCCATCACCCACCACCCTTTGGAAATCAGGCCATGACCATAGAGCATGAGGCCGAGCCCAACAGGAGCCAAGATGTGATGATATTTGCTTTGTTTTGTAAAGTGTTGCACCTATATCTTCATCTCCTTTAAACCCATATAGGCCGACCACTTTGCACCCAAACCAGACCTTAATCCATGGCATAGCTGATCTTAACCCATCCATAACTGATCCATGTGAAGTTGAGAACAAGTGCAAAGCATTTGACTTTGTTCTAGACATTGATTTCTAATGCTGTTCAAGTATTACATTGTTTTGTAACTTATATGTTGTATTGTTTGTTTAAATATTTGAATAAGGAAATTATCTTTGGCTCTCTCAATATCAAATCTTTGTTGTGCCATTATGCTTTTGAAGATCTTAGTTTGGGTCATTTGTATCGCAATCTCCAGCTCAAACAAGTGAGTATTTCTCACCAGACATTATGTACTTATATAAGTAGTAAATTAACACCTTGTGAATCTGTAGAACTATATGATCATGTTATAACTGCTTATATTATTATCATATGATGTTCAACCTGTTATTACACCTATTATGTTATATATTACTGTTATTTCATGCTATTCTGTTTATTTTATCTATCCATCATACTGCAAGTTTCCTTTAGATTAGAACCACTATGGGTTGAAATGACACATACCCGAACAGACTTTAGAATAAGGGAAAATTGTTATGGGCTGAAATGATAGGCATGAATGATTTTCAACTTATTTTATTTACTTGGGACTGCGGGTTTGAAATGATAAAACCCGGATTTTTCTCTGTTAATTACGGGTTGAAATGATATATTATCCGTATCACTTTACCTAGCGTAGAAAATTATATATAGGCCCGTAGTTAAAATATGTTTTTCTAAAAATTTTAAAATATTTTAGAAATTTAATTATTATAATATTTTGATTTAAAATTAAATAGAAATATAATTTTTGTAAAGTATTATTGATTTTCTGGAAATCTATAAGTTAAATAAATTATGGAAAAGTTAGAAAATCTGAATGTAAGTTATTTTGGAAATTTTGATTTTATTTTTTTATGGAATTTAAATTAACTTTGGAAATATGATAAATTTATGATATTTTGAATTTGAATTAATTTAAAATGATTTTATAACATATTAATGATTTCTGAATAAAGTTAAAATGTTAATGAGTGAATATTGAGTTGAATTTGGAAATATAACTTAAATTGGAATTTATGAATTTGGTTTAAAAGTGAAATTTTAAGTTAAGTTAAATGAAATGGAATTAAGTTATATTTGAAATTTTAAACTTAAGTGTTAAGTTGAAATTTAATGTAATGAATTTAAATTTGAATGTTGAGATTTAATAAGTGAATTATTAATAAATATTGATTTTTGGGAGGACACTTTACTTTATAAAATCATGAATTTAAGGAAAACTAAATGATGCTTATAAATGTGAAAATGTATGATTTTATAAGTTAAAAATGATTTAAATAAAAATATAAATGTTTATGAAATTCTATTGAATATTTGAAGTTAATTAACAGCATTTTTAATACTGTCTTTTGTTACATTTAATTGTTTCTGAATGTAACTTTCTGTAACATTTTCTAAATGCTGCGAAACTTGAATTTTCATTATTTTAATAAATTTAAGTGCATAAATGAACATTGAAAAGTTTAAATTTTTGTAATTTAATAATTTAATTATTAAATGTAAGAACTTCATTTTTATGATTTAATAATGAAGTAATTTGTTTTGAAATATAACTATTTGATATATTAAAATGATTGAAATGTGGTTTTGAAAGATATAATATTTTGATATTAGATGATTTGAAAAATGGAGTTTTGAAAGATATGATATTTTGGAAATGAAGCTTTGAAAGGTTATGATATTTTGATATATTAAATGATTTGAAAGGAAGTTTTGAAAGGATATGATGATTTGATATATTGAAATGGTTAGAAATGACTTGATATTTATTTTGATACATATTTGAATTGAAAGATATGGTATGATTATATATTGAAATGGTTTGGAAATGATTTAATCTTTATTTTTATAAAGATTTGGGTTGAAATGTATTTTATTTTGAAGCATAAAATATTGTTTTAAAGTTATAACTACGGGTTATAATAACGATTGGTTGTTAAAGAGACCGGGATCAGATATTGTCTTATAGCCGGCCAATACCGAAAACCACTAACAACTTTGTACGCGGTGGAGATTCCAGAATGAAGTAGAATGGTGGCAACGTTCTCGAAGTATATTACGTGGACCCAACTCCCGTGAGTTGGCATATATGACTAAAACAGGAGCTATATCGGGCTACACAAAGGGTCGCACCCTTTCATCGAGCATGCTCCATCGGAAACCATTCTATTACTTTTGTGATTCGATACGTGGCGCCATTTTGATTCGGGGGTATTGTTCGAGGTGGGCGGAAGCTGCTGGCTTGCCGTCACCACCGGTCCTGGAGTGCAAATGGTGTATCCACCCTGGCATTGCCTCGCGTGCCTTGTCATATCCTTATATCGAGCCCACTACGATTTTGGTTTTAAAGATCCGACAGCGTTAAGGTTCACCATCCCTTTAACGCTATTTTCTATATGATTATACTTTACTGATTAGACACTACTGTATATTTATTTTTTATATTGATTAAGTCTCTCTATTTAGTAAGAATTTTACTATCACTTGATTGAATATAAAAATTATTGCTACCAACATAAATATATGTCTAGCACATATAAACAATAAATTTTACAGATAAATATAATAACCTAAAATAGAGTATAAATCATCAAAATCAAAAAAGGTGAACGCTTTGTAATATAAGGAAGAAGAAAAAATATCCAATTTAATTACTAAATATTCAACAAATGGATGAATATTCGATCAAAAATAAAATTTAACTAGGAAACTGAATAAATTATGAAAACAAAAATCAAGAGCTGAAATTGTACAATTATAATTTGGAGATCTGCCTCTAATTTACGGTGCCGAGGTTTCATTTTTAATATTATTTTTCATTATCTATTTATTTTTAATTTTTCTTTTAATTTTTTTTTGAGCTTGTATAAATATTTGTAATCAAAAAGGTGAATTTTATCATTCATTCTCACATTGTCTGGAAATCCTGGCAAATTTGCAAATAATTCCGTTTCTCCTGCCTTTGGCCCTTCTAACCAGTATTTTGTCACTCTACAACACCGAAGTCAAATTTCATCATAACTTAAAAATATTTATTGTCGCAAAGTTCAGTGCATATTCTTTGTACATATAAGTACTCTTTCAGAGTTTACAAAAGCAAACTTGGTTCAGTGAATGCATGCTGTATGTATGTATGTATGAGTGCATGTATAATTAAAACATAGTTCTTGCCTGCAGCTGGTGGTTTCAGTATAGAGTAGAAAGCTTTGATCCTGCGATATTTAGACACCATTAGGAAACGTCAAGCCACTTATAACAACATGTGTTGAATTTGTATGGGGATCATATCTTAGTAATCTTCCAGTAGCTTCTGTTTCTAGCAATATGAAGAAGTGATTCCTACAACCACAAACAAAATAATAATGATTGTAAAATATCATCTATGATTATTGTGATCGAGAAGGATGAGATGATATAGCACTTACTGTCTGTTGTATCTCATGCTTGTGTCTGAAAAATAAACAGATCCATTAGGATGTATGTCTAAGTCATTAGCAAAGAGAATGGACTTTCCATGTGCGTGAGTAGCAAGTGAAGTCGCAAGGCCTCCCTTTGGGCCAACCACCATGAGCCCAAAATAAGCGTCCGCTATGTACAAGTCCCCGGTGTATCTATTGAACCTTAGGCCTAGAGGCCGACCGCATTGAGTTTCGTAATCGTATTGCTTTGTTGTCGTTGATTCCACTCCCTTGGCGCATACATTCTCAGTCCTAATGGAATTGATATTCCTTAATACTGTTATGTGGCAGCATGAGGCTAATCAGAAAAAGAATTCTATACCAACGATTCAGAACCTACTTCACGTTCAGATTCATTACATACATACATACATACATACATACATACATACATACATACATATATATATATATATATATATATATATTCCAGTTTCATGTCCCTTTTTTTTACACTAACTTTTTTCTTCTTCCAAACCCATGACGACCCAACGGACCGGTAACCTCTGATAAATTTATATAGGATAGGGAAGCCGGTTGAAATAGAATCTGGATCCACCAACATTGTCAATTGTTCTTTTCATTGTACAACCATAACTCACATTGGTCAACAAAACATTGATGACAGAAGAACATTCAACACAAGGCAATGTTCTCCTTACGTGGATACATAGAAAACAATCGCAACCGTTTGCTTTGAATCTTAGCCTTATATATAGTAACCAGCTTAAAAAATAAATGTTATATCGGCATGTGATTGACAAGGCACTTGATTGAATATAAAAATTATTGCTACCAACATAAATATATGTCTAGCACATATAAACAATAAATTTTACAGATAAATATATTAACCTAAAATAGAGTATAAATCATCAAAATCAAAAAAGGTGAACGCTTTGTAATATAAGGAAGAAGAAAAAATATCCAATTTAATTACTAAATCTTCAACAAATGGATGAATATTCGATCAAAAATAAAATTTAACTAGGAAACTGAATAAATTATGAAAACAAAAATCAAGAGCTGAAATTGTACAATTATAATTTGGAGATCTGCCTCTAATTTACGGTGCCGAGGTTTCATTTTTAATATTGTTTTTCATTATCTATTTATTTTTAATTTTTCTTTTAATTTTTTTTTGAGCTTGTATAAATATTTGAAATCAAAAAGGTGAATGCTTTGTAATATAAGGAAGAGGATAAAATACTTGATTTTACTACTGAATCTCCAATAAATGGATCAATTGATATCTTGGATCAACGATAAATTTTGACTGATAAATCGAATAAATTACGAAAATAGAAATTAAGAGCTGAAATTGTACAATTTTAATTTGGAGATTGGTCTATAATTTAGGGTGCCGAGGTTGTATTTTTAATATTATTTTTTGTTACCTTTTTAAATTTTAATTTTGTTTAGTTTTTTATGAGCTTGTACAAATCGTCGAAATAAAAAAAGGTGAATGTTTTGTAATACATGGAAGAGGATAAAATATTTGATTTAACTGCTGAAATTCTAGCGAGTGGATGAACTGATATCTTTGATCAACAATAAATTCTGACTGGGAAACTGAATAAATTACAAAAACAGAAATTAAGAGCTGAAATTATACAATTATAATTTGGAGATTGGCCTATAGTTTAGGGTGTCGAGGTTTCATTTTAATATTATTTTTTATTACATTTTTTAATTTTAATTTCTTTTATTTTTTTATGAGCTTTTATATAAAGGGAAATTTTGAAATTTCACGGTCAGAACAAAAGATTGCACTTTTAAACCAACATTGATAAAGATTTTTGTGTCTAAATTTGTATTAATTATTCAAATTTTTAGGGCTAGATCTACTATGTGTCCAAGTAGTGTAGGGACCAGATTTTTATTAATTATTTAATTTATTATACTAAACCAAGATAATACTATTTTAACCAATAATTACATTTCATGTTGAATGCAAAATGGTCCGTTAAATGAGTACTAAGAATTCAAAATTGTTGGCGCATGCATTAAAATCAAGGAAAAGTATTTAATATTTTTAAATCACTTACGATGTAGCTATAAGATATAATTGTGACGGTATTGGAATTTCAAAACATCCATTTGATTCTTATAAACAATGATGAGAACCTATGATTTGCACACGGTATGGTTAAAATACAATTAGTTAAAAACAACTAATTTATTAACAATACTGGAAAATTGATAAAATAGCTACTTGGATTTACCAATCTTGCCCCGGTGCCATTTTTATGCCGTCAGCACGACATCGGTAAGCCATAGGTAGGCCTTACCTTCGAATTGTTTTCAGTGCCATTCCGACGCCCTAAAAATAGTGTCCGTACAGGCTCAGTAAATTGTTGCCCCCTCGACTTAATCCAGCCCTGTAACAACTCGGACTTTTGGTCATTTGATTTTAATATTTAATTTATTTTAAATATTTAAATAATTGGATTTTGGTATAATAACTTGAATTCAAATATAGTGATCATTTAAATATTTTAATTGTGAATTAAATATTAATTAAATTGGATTTAACACTCTTATTTAACTCCTATTAATTAACAAGTAAAATTTGTGAATCTAATGTGTAAAATAAATTACAATAATAAATAATTTGTATAAATACTGATAATGTGATCAAAAAATATAGATATTTAAATGTGTGAAACTAGCATTCCGATGCACTGTCTTGAATTTGGACGAAACTTGGGCCATTGGGACCAGAATGACAAGGAATTGTACGACTTATGTGCCTACACTACTTTCTACCGTTTTAAAATACTATAATATGGTGCCTTCCAAAAATCCCTTAACACTAATCCCAACTTCCCTATCCCGCAACTATAATATATTGAAATTGAACATATTTCCCATAATAACCATTCCTAATTTTACTCCAAGTTTCATGTCTTCCTTAATCTATTTCACAGCAGCACTCAGCATGTCACATTACCAAGTTGGGAATATATCGCCGATAACCATCAACTACATAACCTCTGAGCGCGTACGTCTCAGAGAAGGGTGTTAAGCTAAGAGAATAAATTCTCCGCCACCAACAGAAATGTATTTGAAAGAAATCTGCTTTATATCTCAAAATGTAATGTCAGACACGTAACCATACAAGTCTATTCTGGGTTTGAACAGAACCGAAGGCACTTCCAAAGAAGCCCTTGAAATCCGGATATTCACTAATTACGTTCCGACTTCCCATTACATATGGAGTCTCTATACCGGGGACCAGTCGATGCAAAGACATTCGACGAGTTGTCCTTTCATTTTTGAAAATATCCGGTCTTCACCACCGGTCTTCAAATGCTATCCATAACGACGTATCACATATTCGGAATGGGATATATGACACAACGGTCCTCTTCCGGCTAAACCGAACAGTGAGCGCAATATTTCAAAAACTTATGGATATTGGGATTTCAATTAAGTCACAACTTAAAACCCAAAAACTTTCCTTTTAAAATGGTTTAAACCAATTACCATTTCAAATCTTTATATTACAAAAAAGATTTATTTCCCAAAGATCAATTCATAAACTTTAAAACAATTTCCATTCCAATTGGATTAACTCGTTAAATCTTTAAATAAAAGATTTAACTCATAGCTTTCAAAATTCGATTAACTTGTTGAATCTTTAAATCAAGATTCAACTTATAGCTTTCAAAATCATTTCCAAAGATTCATTCATAGCCTTTCAAAACAATTCCAATTCAAACTTGAAACCTTTCAGCCCAATTTGGAAATCATTTCTTTAAATGAAAGTTATTTTTATTTGGAAACAAGTAGTTTTCGTTTCGGAGAAATTCAATCTCATTTGTACAAGTTGAAATCTTTGGGTTAATTCAAATTCCCAAAAACAACACCTTAAAATGGTTTAAAACCCATATAAACTTGTATACCATTTAATATCATAAATACTGAATATAGATTTCAATTTCAAATATTGAATTCAAATTTAAATCAAAATATTTATATTTCAAAACTCAATCAAGTTATTCAAAATAAATTTCATCTTTGAAATTCAATTTCAAAAATTTTCAATTTAAACCCAAATCTTATTTTCAAACCATTTGAATTTAATCAAAACTATTTTCAAAAATCTGTGACTTAATCGATTTCCTCGTGAAATCCATATTTGTGTGCGTGTGGTGTGGTCCAGGGGTTTAATACAATAGTGCAACACGTTCAATCATCACAGATTAAAAATACAGAAATAAAGTTGATAAGTAGTATAACTATAATGCTCATCTTTATTTACAGATCACAGATCACAGATATATAAATTACAGATAAATAAGTCACACAGCTCAAAACAAAGCATCACATATCAGGGGTATCAAACAAAACAATTATTCAGCCAAGTCCAAACATTCACAAATGAATTTATTAATCAAATAATTAATTTAAATTGGATGTATCAATTATTAATCCGGGTTCATTATCATAATTTAATTATAAAATATTTGAAATAAATTCCCTTTCACAATTTATTAGTTAACCCTTAATTATTAACTATCATACTTAATTAATGAATCAATTAATCTTTAATTATTAAATTAATCTTAATTAATCACCATTATTAATTAATCCTTTAAATTTATTAACAAATAATTTATCAAATTTCAAATCATCATTTAATTGATTACATTCATTAATTATCTATTAATTACTTCTCTAAGTAATTATATTTTCAAAATTATCGAGTGATTATTCTAAATTAATTAACTTAAGAAATTTAGATTTTGAATAAATCAAATTAACTCAATTAATTATGCTAAATAAATCAATTCCATAATTTCTATCATTAATTAATTATACTTAGTAGTTCCACAATTTATTATCATTAAATTAATTAATGTAATTTATTGTTAAAAATTCAATCACATTAATTAATTGTTCAGATAATCTTAGTTAATGATTTCATTAACTATTTAGTTTCTTTAATTCCCTTTTTAATGAAAATTTCTCACATTAACCATTATTAACTATAAATCGATTTACTATAGGAAATTCATTCGTTAATGAAGTAGAAATTATTAACTTCATTACTTAAAGTAAAGTTCAATCATATTTATAATTTAAGTATTATTCACAATATGTTTGAAACACTGTTTCAAATTCCCTTTTAATTTTTTTCTTCAATACTTAAGTTATAAAGCTTAATTTAATTTCAAAACCTTGAAATCAGATGTAGAGTTAATTTCAGATTTAAACTTTTAGTTTCAACTTGCTTAAATTTTTCATTTAAAATTTCAAATCCATTTCCATTTCAAATCTTTTTAATATATTTTGAATTGCTTTTAAGTTATTAAAACAATTTAAATTTAAAACTTGTTTATGTTCAATCTAAACTCTAAATTCAACTTGAATTTATTTTAACATTTTAATTTGAACTCAGCTTTAAAAATTTTGGTTTAAAATTTAAATTTGGTTTTAAAATTTTCAAACAGAGAGAAAAAAAGTTCCAGGTTGAAAAACTGGGACAAACTCTGACCCGAGTTTACCCTGTCCCTGCTTCGAGTAAATGACTCGAATTCCTCGAGTTCGACGCGTGAATCCCCTATGCGCTTTCCAGGCAACAACACACTCAAGCACCAGAGTGCTCGTGCACGTGCACTTCGTCGTTGGCGATCTTCCGGCCCCGTCATGTTTTCGAACCCGTCGACAATCCTCCCCAGATCCAACTCCGACATTCCTATCCGCATCACCACCTTGAGATCGAAATTCGAATAAACATTCAAAACCTGGAACACTCAAACCCATACGACCCCATCCCAGACAACGCCATTTCCTCGACGCTCCGACCACCAGAACACTCGAACTTTCGGCCACGAGTCCATCAACTCGACAGCCACCATTACCCCAAAACTCGAGCAGCTCGATGCTTGATCGAAGACGAACGAATCAAAAAACAACCCCACGCTAAAACTAGATTTATGAGCAAAAACTGCTCGCCGCCGCTTCCACGTCGAACTGGAGCAACTCCAGATATTTTTCCCAACTCCTCCGGAGGCTCCTTCACCCCCACGCGAAATGCCGAGCACTCCGGTCCACTCGATCACCCAAAAATCGACCATAACCCATTTCCGTTCATCCTGGAACTGCAGCTTAATCCTAGCTCTAAAAATTTTGATTCGAGCTTTAAAAATAATATTAAAGTATAACAATCCCATTTATACATCTGAATTCATAAATTACGAAGTTCAAATTCTTGCTCTTTTTGAAGTTAGCTTGGTTATCTTACTTTCCAGAGAAAGTTAAACTTGGTTTTAACTTATATAAATTTTTTAATCTCAAGTTTATACCATAACAACCAATTTCCATTCTGATTCTAAGTCCACTCTATAAGTAGATTGAAAGAAAAAGAATTTTGAATCAAAGTGTTTTGTTCATGAACTTAAAACAAAGAGGTTTTTAAATATTAGCCTGCACACCGATTCCATTACCAAGAACACACACATATATATAAAAACTTATGTATTCACAAACATGTAGTTGCAACATTTCCTTTTATTTATTTTACTTTTCAATAAAAAAAAAGGAAAACAAATATGATACTCACATGTGTTTCAGAAGGAAGAACAGAGTTCCTCCTCTGCATTGAAAACTGCAGGCTTTTTTTTTTGATGGAGTTGTAGAATGGTTTCAGTTTGTAAAGAAAAAAAGAAAAAGCTTGCTATATCTTTGATGAATGAAAATGAACTGGAGGTTACAAATATATAGAAGAAAAGATGGCAGAGGGTAGGAGTTCTCTGGGTATAATTTACAGGTACACTTTCCTTTTATTAACATGTATAGGTCAGAGATTTTGGGTATAAAGGCTGATGATTTTGTAAAGAATTCGAATTGACTATAATATTGATATAGCATTTAATGCCAAGTGCTTCATGTCTCCTATATGTTTACTTGTTTTGTACTTGAATAATTTTTTTACTTCAGATCTTTTCTCAGCTTTGAGGAAACGAACTAAAGTGAGGTTGATATATAGGGAATGAGAAGTTTAACAGGGTGTATACTATTTTGTACAGGCCGTTGAATTGTTTAATTATGCTGAGGTAACTTTTTTGAGGCTGCATTTATGAGCTTGTACTTATAACTATTTCCTCCATCTCGGCTGTACAATATGAAGACAGTATATAAAAGAAAAAGCATGTACAGGGTGTTGCATTTCTTTTTTGCTTTTCTTTGTTCCATTTTCTCTTTCTTGTTTTGCTTTCACACTTACATACACATCTACTTGTTTCACTTTTATTTTTGCTCTTACTTTATGTACATTTTATTGCCTACATATATTTTATTACTTTGTATATTCTAGTTAATGTGTTGTTTTAAATTTTAGCTATACGTATTTATTTTATTTTATACATTTCCCCATATATCTTAAACTTGTATTTCTTATTTTACATTTGCAATTAAAATACCCATATTTTTATTTGAATTTAGAGTAAATTTCACAAACTTTTATTCAAAAAAATTAAATTAATTATCATTTTAAAATTAATTAAAATTCGGGATCGTTACAGACTTCCCCCCTTAAAAGATTTTGGTCCTCGAAATTCGCAAGCACGAAAACAACACAGAGATAGACAGATTCGATCTCCTATAATTCCTCAAACTTAAGATATGAATTCCAAACTCAAGTCGGAATATCTCAGAATACGTACCAATTTGTCCTTCTTTGGACTTTGGTATTCACGAGAAATTGTTTTGTCGATTCAATTCAAATTTATCATCATATTCTATTAAACAATTTAACTCAATTTCAAATTTCCAATTCATTTTCATTGAGGTTTAAATCAAAACTGATAAGAAACCGATGAAGATACGAAGTAAAAATTTCCTATAACGATACATAGAGCCACCATCACACCGAAAACTTCTTCTGGAGCTGTCACAAAGAAATCAAAAGAATTTGAAAAGACGAATCAAAGAAAGTTATTTCCACTGTCGCAGGGCATTGACCATTTATAGTCGTACTTCCCGGTCCCCTACCTCGTTCTCTTCTTGCACTCATACTCACTATATCAGTAGATAGTAAGGGAATTTACTGAGACATTCAAACGGATATCTTAGGGATTACTCATTCTAGGGTATACTTCACCCTATCTCTAATGAGCTACTTAATGTGTTATACTCCTGAGCTAAAGTTTTAACCTTAGCTCTGATACCAAATGTAACGACGCGGATTTTTTCGTGCTCGAAAATCGACATCCATACTTCATATCGTATTCGAATGCCATAGATTCAACCGTTCAAATCCGATTCGCCGGAGCTTATAACAACATTAAGTAAACAATATAGTGGAATAAAAAAAAATAGATTGATATACAGCTTTGGTACAATATCTGATATAACAGATGATCCAATAGATATCAATATACATCAGAGATATGATACAAGAAATAGCAGCGGAAAAGAAAAATAGATAACATCTAGCAGCGGAACAATATAACTCTAAGATAGTCTTCAAAAGAGAACTCTAACAGCAGCTCAAACCAGCATCACGATTCACCAAGACAAACAAGTCTCGTCCACATCCAAAGACTGAACTAGCTATCTAAAAAAAAACCAGCTCTGAACTGCTCGTGTAGAAAATTTTGAGCACCCAAAGTTTAGGAAAGAAACAATAAACTCCGGATCAGTCATGGGACTGGTGTGAGCAACAAAAAAAATAGTTGTCTTTTAAAACAATCAACAAAAGATTTTAAAGTCAATTCGCAATGCTTTTAAAAATGAAACTACCATAAGACCTCCCGCCACACACACAATGCAAACGCAGAATTGGAGGAGATTTCTTCTTATGATAGTCAAACATGCTTGATACGCAATTTCCTTGATACTATTAATAAAAGTGCAAAGTGCAGAAAAACATTTCGAAAGTAGAATATAAATCTTAGCCAGCATAGGTACCATTATATTATGCCCGCTATAGCTACCATATTAGATGGCAGGTTCTACAACTAATACCATACAAGGCTCGTATTATTTCTTTGGATTTCCAACAAATGGTCAGGCCAAGGAACTTCCCATTGCCACATGAGAACGCCTCTGGAAGGACGTCCCCGAGAACCTAACCGGATCTCTACCAACACAAGGCCGGGTTACCCCTAAATGGGTAACTACTGACACGAGTATGCCATACCCCGGTCGTAACCAACCTTTATCCGGGTTCCCGATAACCAACAACCACAAAGTAATAAATTTGCAGCAACAACATAGGTTAAGTATCTGGGCTCCATACCATGATACCACCTCTATCCAGAAGGAAATGCACATACCCTAAGGGGCGCTACCCCCAATAACCTTGCCGCATCTTTCCTATTTCGACCATTTCGGGGTGTGAGGTCCGACGAAGTCTCGTCCACAAAGCCACGCTTTGGTACAAAGCCATGCTTTGGGTCAACAAATGATCAAAGTAATGATCACAAAGATAAATGATCAAACAAATGATCATATCACAAATGATCAAACAATGATCATTTCACAGCAACACTCAGCATGTCACATTACCAAGTTGGGAATATATCGCTGATAACCATCAACTACATAACCTCTGAGCGCGTACGTCTCAGAGAAGGGTGTTAAGCTAAGAGAATAAATTCTCCGCCACCAACAGAAATGTATTTGAAAGAAATCTGCTTTATATCTCAAAATGTAATGTCAGACATGTAACCTTACAAGTCTATTCTGGGTTTGAACAGAACCGAAGGCACTTCCAAAGAAACCCTTGAAATTCGGATATTCACTAATTACGTTCAGACTTCCCATCACATATGGAGTCTCTATACCGGGGACCAGTCGATGCAAAGACATTCGACGAGTTGTCCTTTTGTTTTTGAAAATATTCGGTCTTCACCACCGGTCTTCAAATGCTATCCATAACGACGTATCACATATTCGGAATGGGATATATGACACAAAGGTCCTCTTCCGGCTAAACCGAACAGTGAGCGCAGTATTTCAAAAACTTATGGATATTGGGATTTCAATTAAGTCACAACTTAAAACCCAAAAACTTTCCTTTTAAAATGGTTTAAACCAATTACCATTTCAAATCTTTATATTACAAAAAAGATTTATTTCGCAAAGATCAATTCATAGACTTTAAAACAATTTCCATTCCAATTGGATTAACTCATTAAATCTTTAAATAAAAGATTTAACTCATATCTTTCAAAATTCGATTAACTTGTTGAATCTTTAAATCAAGATTCAACTTATAGCTTTCAAAATCATTTCCAAAGATTCATTCATAGCCTTTCAAAACAATTCCAATTCAAACTTGAAACCTTTCAGCCCAATTTGGAAATCCTTTCTTTAAATGAAAGTTATTTTTATTTGGAAACAAGTAGTTTTCGTTTCGGAGAAATTCAATCTCATTTATACAAGTTGAAATTTTTGGGTTAATTCAAATTCCCAAAAACAACACCTTAAAATGGTTTAAAACCCATATAAACTTGTATACCATTTAATATCATAAATACTGAATATAGAATTCAATTTCAAATATTGAATTAAAATTTAAATCAAAATATTTAAATTTCAAAACTCAATCAAGTTATTCAAAATAAATTTCATCTTTGAAATTCCATTTCAAAAACTTTCACTTTAAACCCAATCTTATTTTCAAACCATTTGAATTTAAAATTCAAATTCAAAACTATTTTCAAAAATCTGTGACTTAATCGATTTCCTCGTGAAATCCATATTTGTGTGTGTATGGTGTGGTCCAGGGGTCTAACACAATAGTGCAACACATTCAATCATCACAGATTAAAAATACAGAAATATAGTTGATAAGCAGTATAACTATAATGCTCATCTTTATTTACAGATCACAGATCACAGATATATAAATTACAGATAAATAAGACACACAGCTCAAAACAAAGCATCACATATCAGGGGTATCAAACAAAACAATTATTCAGCCAAGTCCAAACGTTCACAAATGAATTTATTAATCAAATAATTAATTTAAATCGGATGTATCAATTATTGATCCGGGTTCATTATCATAATTTAATTACAAAATATTTGAAATAAATTCCCTTTCACAATTTATTAGTTAACCCTTAATTGTTAACTATCATTCTTAATTAATGAATCAATTAATCTTTAATTATTAAATTAATCTTAATTAATCAACTTTATTAATTAATCCTTTAAATTTATTAACAAATAATTTACTCAAATTTCAAATCATCATTTAATTGATTACATTCATTAATTATCTATTAATTACTTCTCTAAGTAATTATATTTTCAATATTATCGAGTGATTATTCTGAATTAATTAACTTAAGAAATTTAGATTTTGAATAAATCAAATTAACTCAATTAATTATGCTAAATAATTCAATTCCATAATTTCTATCATTAATTAATTACATTAGTAGTTCCACAATTTATTATCATTAAATTAATTAATCTAATTTATTGTTAAAAATTCAATCACATTAATTAATTGTTCAGATAATCTTAGTTAATGATTTCATTAACTATTTAGATTCTTTAATTCTCTTTTTAAAGAAAATTTCTCACATTAACCATTATTAATTATAAATCGATTTACTATAGGAAATTCTTTCGTTAATGAAATAGAAATTATTAACTTCATTACTTAAAGTAAAGTTCAATCATATTTATAATTTAAGTATTATTCACAATATGTTTGAAACACTGTTTCAAATTCCCTTTTAATTTTTTTTTTCAATACTTAAGTTATAAAGCTTAATTTAATTCAAAACCTTGAAATCAGATGTAGAGTTCATGTCAGATTTAAACTTTTAGTTTCAACTTGCTTAAATTTTTCATTTAAAATTTCAGATCCATTTCCATTTCAAATCTCTTTAATATATTTTGAATTGCTTTTAAGTTATTAAAACAATTTAAATTTAAAACTTATTTATGTTCAATCTAAACTCTAAATTCAACTTGAATTTATATTAACATTTTAATTTGAACTCAGCTTTAAAAATTTTGGTTTAAAATTTAATTTTGGTTTTAAAATTTTCAAACAAAGAGAAAAAAAGTTCCAGGTTGAAAAACTGGGACAAACTCTGACCCGAGTTTATCCTGTCCCTGCTTCGAGTAAATGACTCGAATTCCTCGAGTTCGACGCGTGAATCCCCTCTGCTCTTTCCAGGCAACAACACACTCAAGCACCAGAGTGCTCGTGCACGTGCACTTCGTCGCTGGCGATCTTCCGGCCCCGTCACGTTGTCGAACATGTCGACAATCCTCCCCAGATCCAACTCCGACCATCCTATCCGCATCACCACCTTGAGATCGAAATTCGAATAAACATTCAAAACCTGGAACACTCAAACCCATACGACCCCATCCCGGTCAACGCCATTTCCTCGACGCTCCGACCACCAGAACACTCGAACTTTCGGCCACGACTCCATCAACTCGACAGCCACCATTACCCCAAAACTCGAGCAGCTCGATGCTCGATCGAAGGCGAACGAATCGAAAAACAACCCCATGCTAAAACTAGATTTACGAGCAAAAACTGCTCGCTGCCGCTTCCACATCGAACAGGAGAAACTCCAGATATTTTTCCCAACTCCTCCGGAGGCTCCTTCACCCCCACGCGAAATGCCGAGCACCCCGGTCCACTCGATCACCCAAAAATCGACCATAACCCATTTCCGTTCATCCTGGAACTGCAGCTTAATCCTAGCTTTAAAATTTTTGATTCGAGCTTTAAAAATCATATTAAAGTATAACAATCCCATTTATACATCTGAATTCATAAATTACGAAGTTCGAATTCTTGCTCTTTTTGAAGTTAGCTGGGTTATCTTACTTTCCAGAGAAAGTTAAACTTGGTTTTAACTTATATAAATTTTTTAATCTCAAGTTTATACCATAACAACCAATTTCCATTTTGATTCTAAGTCCACTCTATAAGTAGATTGAAAGAAAAAGAATTTTGAATCAAAGATGTTTTGTTCATGAACTTAAAACAGAGAGGTTTTTAAATATTAGCCTGCACACCGATTCCATTACCAAGAACACACACATATATATAAAAACTTATGTATTCCCAAACATGTAGTTGCAACATTTCCTTTTATTTATTTTACTTTTCAATAAAAAAAAGGAAAACAAATATGATACTCACATGTGTTTCAGAAGGAAGAACAGAGTTCCTCCTCTACATTGAAAACTGCAGGCTTGTTTTTTTTTTTTTGATGGAGTTGTAGAATGGTTTCAGTTTGTAAAGAAAAAAAGAAAAAGCTTGCTATATCTTTGATGAATGAAAATGAACTGGAGGTTACAAATATATAGAAGAAAAGATGGCAGAGGGTAGGAGTTCTCTGGGTACAATTTACAGGTACACTTTCCTTTTATTAACATGTATAGGTCAGAGATTTTGGGTATAGAGGCTGATGATTTTGTAAAGAATTCGAATTGACTATAATATTGATATAGCATTTAATGCCAAGTGCTTCATGTCTCCTATATGTTTACTTGTTTTGTACTTGAATAATTTGTTTACTTCAGATCTTTTCTCAGCTTTGAGGAAACGAACTAAAGTGAGGTTGATATATAGGGAATGAGAAGTTTAACAGGGTGTATACTATTTTGTACAGGCCGTTGAATTGTTTAATTATGCTGAGGTAACTTGTTTGGGGCTGCATTTATGAGCTTGTACTTATAACTATTTCCTCCATCTCGGCTGTACAATATGAAGATAGTATATAAAAGAAAAAGCATGTACTGGGTGTTGCATTTCTTTTTTGCTTTTCTTTGTTCCATTTTCTCTTTCTTGTTTTGCTTTCACACTTACATACACATCTACTTGTTTCACTTTTATTTTTGCTCTTACTTTATGTACATTTTATTGCCTACATATATTTTATTACTTCGTATATTCTAGTTAATGTGTTGTTTTAAATTTTAGCTATACGTATTTATTTTATTTTATACATTTTCCCATATATCTTAAACTTGTATTTCTTATTTTACATTTGCAATTATAATACCCATATTTTTATTTGAATTTAGAGTAAATTTCACAAACTTTTATTCAAAAAAATTAAATTAATTATCATTTTAAAATTAATTAAAATTCGGGATCATTACACTATTGTCATTCAGTTTGTAGGAATTGGAGATTTTTTTTCATACTGATTATATTTAATTTTTTTTTGTATAATTTGAACTGATCATTTTATAGACAAATATCTCCAAATTAATTCTCGAGACATGGATTTTGTGGTTGAACATATATGATTTCTCACCAAGTACTTTTCGATCCTTAGAATTTGACACTAATACATCCACGTTATTCACATGCCACAATCTCAAGTGCTGGAAAGATAGATTTTTAATGTGAAAAAGAAAAGAAGATAGAATAGAAAGTAGAATCTCATAAGAATGTAATAATTTATAATATCAATAATCTTTACAATGGAAATTTTTTGAATACAATATCATGGTCTAACCTGCATTCAACCTGAGTAGTTACCAATTTTTGTCCTCGCAAATTCTGAAAAACAACAGACAACTGTAGTAGACGAAACAGATAGTAGAATGCATCCATATTTAGATGAAGGACTCCAGCTCTCCTATGGAAACTCCAAGCGTCTTTAACTGAACTTGAAACTACTTAGATCTAAACCAAGTTTTGAAAATATCTGGATCGAGCTTGATAAAACAGTGTAAGAAACTCGAACATAAATCATATGAGAAGTCATAAATCATTAAACAATACCTTCTGCAAAAGAATAGTATCTCGTAAGACACGTAAGTCATAAATAGGAATGGGTTTTTTTACTTACAATGGCCAAAATACTTTGTGCTGAAAAACATTGATATTATCTTTAATGACATTGGTTTTGAAAACAATTATAATGTAAATATATATAAAACAATTATCAATACCCGTACTAACTCTATGATAATATTTCCAGACTAGTTCAAATAGAATATACCTGGACGGAATAAATGATACCAAAAGGATAGTTGAATTGTTTGCAAGACACTACACTATTTTGGGACAACAATCAAAACCAAAAGCTCATATTGGGATTGATTTCCAATGTCAGGATCGGGATTTTCGACTCACGAAGGTGGACATCAATACGTCCACTGTATCAACTGCCGAGCGATCGAATGCCGGAAAACCGTACCGTTAGGGTTAAAGAAGAGGTAGAAGATAGAAGAAGAAAGAAAGAAAAGCAACAGAACAATATCAGAATCTCACAATCTTAGCAGAACAACATATAATAGATAAATGAATATCTTTAAAACAAAGAATCATATCTGTCATTACATTACATCACATTACATTACATTATCAGAGTTTACAACAATAGACAGCGGAAAAGAAATATTATATACTAGATGATACGCCATGCCATCCAGCTTGCTCCTGATCTCCATAGCAACTCCTGAATTCCAAAATGACCTGATAACCTAACTCTGGTCTGCCCGTGTTAAAATTGGTGGGCACCCAGAGTTTAGGAAGAGAACAATAAACTCCAGGTCAGTCATGAGACTGATGTGAGAACTTAAAACAGTTTATCTTTTAAAAATAAACAAAGAAATATGTTTAAATTAGAATCACAATGCTTTTTTGAAAATGAAACTACCATAAGGCCTCCCCCACACACACACAATGCAAACGCAGAAGCGGAGGAGACTTCTCCTTATGATAGTCAAATATGCTTGATATGCAAATTTTTCTTTGATTTTATTATTATAAGTGCAAAGTGTAGGAAAACATTTCGAAAGTACAATATAAATCTTAGCCAACATACGACCATTATCGTATGCCTACTATAGCTACCATGTTCAATAGCAGGTTACCGCCACATTCCATGGCAGATTATACAACTAAAACAGTACAAAGCTCGTATTGTTTCTTTGAATTTCCAATGAATGGACAGGCTAAGGAACTTCCCATTGCCACATAGGTACGCCTTTGGAAAGACGCCCCGAGAACCTAACCGGATCTCTGCCAACACAAGGCCGGGTTACCCTTAGCTGGGTAACAACTGGCACGAATATGCCATCCCCCGGTCGTAACCGACCTAAATCCCGGGATTCACCAACAACCACAAAATAATAAGTTTGCAGCAACAACATAGGTTAAGTATCAGGGCTCCATACCATAATACCACCTCTATCCAGAAGGAAATGACATACACTTAGGGGGCGTTGTCCCCTAATAACGTTGCTGCATCTTTCCTGTTTTGACCATTTCCGAGGTGTGAGGTCCGACGAAGTCCCGTCCACAAAGCTACGCTTTGCATAAAAGCCACGCTTTGATCAACAAATGCTCAACAGCACTTCGTATGCCACATAACCAGTTTGGGAATATATCACTAGTAACCATCAACTACATAACCTTTGAGCTCGTACGTCTCAGAGAAGGGTGTTAAGCTAAGAGAATAAATTCTTCTCCACCAACAGAAATATATTTGATAGAAACCAGCTTCACATCTCAAATTGTAATGTCAGACACACATCGATATAAGTCCATTTCGGGATCGAACGGAACCGAAGGCACTTCCAAAAGAAGCCCTTGCAATCCGAATATTCACTAATCACGACCGGACTTCCCATCACAAAGGGAGATAAAATCTCTATATCAATGATCAGCCGATGCAGAGACATTCGACGGTAATTCTTCCGTTTTCAAAAATATCTGGTCTTCAACATCGGTCTTCAAATGCTATCCATTACGACGTATCATTATTCGGAATGGGATTTATGACATAAAGGTCCTCTCCCGGCTAAACTGAATAACGAGCGCTTATTTTTTTTAAATAAGTGTAGCATTCAAATTTAAGCGATCACAATAAATATTCAGCACCATAACAATCACTAGGCCCTTTTTTATTAATCTTTCATAAATTAAATAACTTGCCAAATATTCACTTCAATTAATCTTTAAAAGATATAATCTCAAAACATTTCACTTCATATTGGAAAAACATTTCCAAATACTTATTTAACAATAAGTAATTTAGAAATCTATTTATTTTCAATACTTAGAAAATATTCAATATACTTAAATTACGTTAGATATACAATTTATTCTTTAAGGAAAACATTCTCTTAATCACATTCATTTGAGTCAAAATCAATGTTGCGTAAAACATCGTTACGACAACCCAAAATCACTAGTGTAGGGATTCGAAATTTAGATAGATATATAAATCCCAATACTATATAAAAACATTTCCTTTCGGAAATCATCTATAATAACAGTGTTATAGTCCATCTTTTCCTTATTTCTCGAAAACGTCTATTTCAACAATGAATGTTGAAATCTATGGTTTCGATCCTTAACACATTTTAAAACAACTTCAAATCGTTTAAATTCCTTTTAAAAGATCACTTCCTAAAACATTTCTTTACTATATTATTCACTATCCAAAATCGTGAATATAAATCGTTTACCAAATTCAACACTTCTACATATTTAATTTAAATGATTATACACTGTCCAAAATCGTGAATATATTTCCTTTAATAAGCTTTCATATTTACTTATCAAATTTAATCAATTTTGGATTTATAAATCAATGTTTATAAATTAACATTTATATATTATAAAACTTCAAATTATAAAACCCCTTGATTAACAACTTCTATTTATATCTCATTCAAATACCAAAATCTAATTTATAAGTTAATTACTTATAAATCTTTTACTTTACAAAATCTATTCATTTTATAACTTCACAATTTATAAATCTATAAATTTCATTCACTTATAAAATCCATTTATACTTCATTTTAACACTTATAAAAACTCGTTTTATAATTCCAATATTTTAATTCTATAAATATCAATTTTATAAATCTTGAACTCCATATTTCAAAAACTAATTTCAACTATATTTCTCAAAAATCATATTTTTTGTAAGATTAAAATTATAGTGTTTATTTATTTAAAATGAATAAATTCCAAAATTCAATAAAACGTATACTTTCAAAAATCACTTTAAAATCCTTTTAAATTTGAAAATCATCATTTTAACACTTTTAATTTTCCAAAATAGGCCCAATGCTGCAACAGCACTAAATATAACAATCACGGTATCCAAAACATCATATATCATATGATAACAGAATATATCACAATATCTGTAAATAAATCAAAACGGGTGAGGAATCCAGTTGGATCCCTCCAACCTATTACCCTGCATCCACAGATGTTAGCACAATACCAATCCCGTGTCAATACGGGATATCACGGTATATGAGATTTATAAAATATTATCCGCTGTTATGCTGCACAATAGGGTCTCATCCGCTATATAATGCACGAAAATCAACTCCAAGTACATATATAATACCAATTCCACTTCAAGATGGAATATCGCGGTATATGTGTTTAATAAATAACATCCGCTTAATATACGACGTATAGGGTCTATTTTAAAACAATAGATAATAATTTATCATCCAAGCATACAATTAAGAAATTTTAAATCTAACTATTTAAAATTTAAATCGAAACAATTTCGATTGAGTGAGAAGTTCTCACATTGTTTCTAATACAGTTGCAGTGTTTATTCCAAATAAAATTAAACACGCGTTTAATTTTACCCAAAATTTTCACTAGCTCCAATCAAATCTACTCTCGCTCCATCGTGTAGTGTTCGTCAATACGAAACCAACGCAATTCGTTTCATCCAAAACGGACCTCGTATGAAAGAGATATTGCATTTTAAAGATTGTACAATTTAAAATAAAATAAATTAACAATTTTCTTATTATATTTAAACCTAATTCGAATCTGGGCCGCACGTTTTAGTTGATAAAATCTTGGCCGCACCCTTGAGCTTCTTCTTGGTTCCATCGTATACGAGATACCCATAACCGTCACTTTTCTAGTGAATTATGCTCCACCCCCGCTCAACTTCAAGTCGATCGAACTACGCCACAACGAAGCTCTTCACACGAGCTACCCATGGCCGCGAGCACGTCGAACTCAGTCAGCCCTTGACCCCAAAATGCGTGCACGAACCGACCATGAACGCGAGCCCCTAGCCTCCACGTCGAGCGTCCATTTCTAATCTCCACTATTGATCTTCTAGAGCTCGATTAGCTCTACATGTTTGTAGTTGAAGAGTTTTGCTAATTATCGATGGATTATGAGATATTAGAGGAGAAACGAGATGAGTTTTCGGCCATTAAAAAGTTTCTGGCGGCTAAGGCTTGTAGATTAGGGTTTTGGTGAAAATTAGAGAAAATGAGGTCCTTTTATAGAAAATTCTCAAACACTATTTATCCGAAAAATTTCCAAACTCCAAACGAAGCGTGCCGCCTAGCGTTTATAATGTTTTACCCCCATTCCGAACGCAATGGAATATATATCGGGAGCAAATTCGATCAAATTTCAAAGATAAGTTTTTTGGATTGACTATTTAAATTTAAAAATTCACTCAAACGGATTTCTATGCGTTTTTGCTTTCCCCGGACAAACCGTAAATTCGATTGACACGAAATTTGAAACCACACAATAATATAACATTACGGATCCAAGAAAACTTGTTTCGTCGAAATCCGAGACTGTTTGAAAAATGGCTATTTTTACTCGTCAATTAAATATTAAAATATTCAATTTTCATAAATTAACTTTTAATTCAATTTTAAAAGTTCTATAACATCATTCTAACTCCAATATGATTTAATACAACTTTACTTGTCAATTTTAATCACATTAAACCCAATTTCCAATTATTTTTGAAATTTCAAATATTAAATTATCGATTTAATTATCCAATTAAATCCAGATATTCAAAATAAATTTATTCGACTTACAAATTTCACTTGTTAATATTTAAAATCAATTAAATATACGAATTTCAAATGACAGGAATTCTGGGTCGTTACAAACTTTCCCCCTTAAAAGAATTTCGTCCTCGACATTAACAAGTAAGAAAAAATCTTGAAATCCATTAACTTTTCAAAACCATTTGTTCAAATTAAATTTCAAATTCACTTAAGTGTTTAACTTTCCCAAAATCCAGTAGTTAAACTTCTTACAATAACTTTACTAAGTTTTCAAACCATACTTTGTTATCCTTTCAAAAGTACTAATATCGTTTAACTTTCAACTCAAAATCAAAATTTTAGTTTTTAAAAAATTTCTAATTTTCTCCAAAATATTCTAACGCCTTAAATTTTCAAAAAAATTAGCCATAGTCTTCTTTCCGCGGCTCGATCCGAAAAAAATATGGCAATATACATCTCATCAAAGTAATGAGGCATCCCGCGGGAAAAAAGTGTAAAAGTACGATATGTAATCCGAGATATGTACTTTATATATTATTAGCGAGCATATACGGCTAATATAGCGCGAAAGCAAGCTCCAAATGCGAAGCAAGCGCAATCTACACCTACTAAACACTCAACCAACATGAGAAACATGCATATATGAAAGTAATATCAACATACAACATATACCAACAACTATATATGTCAATATAGAAAATGCAATCAAAAGCAATAAATTCAACCATCAACCAACTATCATCCAACTAACATCCATAATCAAATCGATACACTTTCACTTCTCATTAATATTCATTGAATTTGTTTTCCAATTTAATCATTGTGATATCCCGGAAATTTTGGCAATATAAATTTAATAATCTGTGTTAAAATTAAATTGATTTTGATAATATTTGTTAATAAGATTTGAATTGGTTTAATAATATTCTTTTAAATAAATATTTAACTGATAATTTATCTTTTAAAAGCTAATAAATTGTTTTCTATTTGTAGTATGTATATATTTGTATATGTTATAAATAGATAAGCTCTGTTCTAAATTTAATAAATAAAGACATATTTTCTAATTTTAATATTTCTGATAACTTGGAAATTTGATTTAATTTAGTATTAAGCTATTAAATAAATAACTATATGGTTTTAAATAATTAAGATAAATGTTTAATAGTTAGAACTTATTCTAGCTTAAGTTTAAATTTAAAATTTATTAACAAAAGATAGTTTTATTTTCTTTTTAGTATAGCTTGATAAAAATATGGTTTAAATATACTCAAGATAAAGTTAAAATTTGTTTAGATGATTTTAGCTAAAATTTAAATTTAACAAAAGGTTTGTTTGTTCTTTTCTAAATATAGCTTGTTGAAAATAAGTAATTAAGTAATAATTTCTTTTATAAATTATTTTAATTTAATAATGAGCTATATTAATAATGTGATGTCTTTACAAATGGATTTTTAATAGAAATTGTTATTTCAAATTTATTTATATAAATAGCTATAATTTGAAAGATTAAAAGTAATTCTTTTAAAAATGTTAAATTAAAATAAGCCTTATTAATACTAACACAAGTATAAAAATAATAAATAAATTTAGTATTTGATAGTTATGTTAAAATAAAAGAGAGCTAAAATACTTAAGTTAAAAGGCTATAACAATAACTAAAACAACTTGACAATATACATGAAGTGTAGAAAACATAATCAGGCAAGTGAAAAGAAAATTTGTTGCCTGTAAAGAAAAGAAATGCAGAAGGTAAGTGTAAACAAAACATAAGCTAAAATTTTATATCAATAACTAAAGTAACTTTTTATATGTACTTGAGGTAAGTACAAACCAGGGTTGTATATGCGAAGCCTGTAGAGTTTTGAAATGCAAAGGCATAAGAAAATGTAGACAGCCTGTAAGAAATTTAGAAAAAAATAAAAGCAAAAGTAACAAAGTAAGAAAAAATAGGCAGGTAAGAAAAATGTACAAAGCAAAAATATCTGAACATAAGATAAGATTAGTAGAAAAAAAAAGTACATCAACATTTAAAGCTTTCATCTCTAGCAGCAAACATGTCCATACGAATTGGCTCTAGAATCATTTCAGCCCCCAAAATATAATCTTGCCTGATACAAACAAAAACACAATATTGTACCTGCAAATTTGCTAACCCAGATATCACCTACCCCTGTAAAACACTTCTATTTATATGTATATCTTCCAGTTCATTTCGTTGATCAAAAATAAGAAAACCAGAGAATAAGCAACCATATCCATTTTTACAAACTTAAACAACATCATACAACAATTCAATCAACTTTGCAAAACTGAGACTGCATTCTTTCAAATCTTAGAGCAACTTCCTCAAGACCAGATCAAAGACTTCATTTTTTTATCAAGCCATTAGCCTGTAATCATTTGCAAAATCAAGAGCCTGTGCATTATTCTTTTTCAACCTGAGACAAAGCAATTCATATTAGTTTTAAGCTTTTTCAAAATCAAAACCAGAGGCTCTGTGTTCATCAATCTAAGGCGAGTAACATCGCAATTGAATAGTTTAAGTATATATTTGTTCTGTTGCAAGTTTTCTATGGAATTCAGTTTGTGTTGAGTATATTTCTTTTGTATAGCTCTGTGTTAAGTATGAATATTGTGATGAGCATCTCTGTGTTTCTATCTGACTTTAGTTCCTGGTTTAAAATCCTCATCAAAATTTCATTGTGTTCTTAATTCAATCTTTAACAAGACATAAGTTTGAACATGAAATGCTTGTATTAACAGAGACTTGAGTTTAAAAATTGTTTAAGGGTAAAACAGTTTGTATTACTTCTGGGAAATATAAAACAACAGTAGAAAACTAAAATAAGTTAAAACTCAATTATTATAATTCATGGATTCTGGTATATGAATCGAATGCTAAGACTAAAACTTGATTTTTGAAAACAAAATCACTATTTTTAGTAAAGAGGTTCAAGTGAGGTTCTGGGTTCATCAATATATGGGTTATTGTCGATTTCTGGTGATCAACTGGACCGGAATGCTCAGGGTTCTCTATGGTGATGGACGAGTGATCGGAGGGTCGAGGAAAAATGGTGGAAGGCGCTGCAGTTTGACGTGGTGGCAGCGGGGTACGATTTTAGTGGGTAACCCTAATTCTTTTGGTGGTCGAACTTTTGATCACTGCGACTTCCATCATGCATCGCATTGCATGAGATCTCGGGAGGTGGTAGCTTGGTCGAAGACGAGTTCATGGCTCAAATTTCGCATGTTTAGGTGGCCGTGGTTGGGTGAACGGCACGTTGACAGGTTTTGGGTGATGGGCCATGTCGAGTTTCCAGGTTTGAGTTTCGAACTCGATTTCGATTCGAGTTGCCGTGTTGGCTTAGGGTGGTCGTGATCGTGTCTGGTGATGGTCGGCATCGTGCTGAAGTTCTAGTGGGTGGCTGGAGGTGGCGGGAGCCACGGTGCACGTGCGCCGTGCCCAATGAAGTGCTGAGGAATTTTTGGTTGGGTGCAGTGTATTTTGACTCGAGGCATACTTGAGTCATTCGAGTATATGACTCGAAGCAGAAGGAGGGAAGACTCGAAGCATTTGTGGTTCGCGTCGAGTCAGTGTTTGTTCAGGCTTTTGTAAAAACCTGGAAGCAAAATTTATTTTTTTTTAAAAAACAAATTCAAATGAAACCTAAAAGTAAATAATAGATTTAAACAAGTTTAAATCCAGTTTAAGTATGAATTCAAATTTATTCTTGAATTCAAATCTGAAATAGAAATAAAGTTTTAAAACAATTAAATGTGGGTTTTCTTTCAGGTCTAAAAACCTGACAGTTTCAGATTTTAAAATTTAATTTAAAATCTGAAACAAAAATTTAAACCGTGTTTTAAAATTTAAAGTTCAAAGTATAGATTTAAATGAACTTTTGAATCTAAGTTTTTAAAAATGAATTTGGATTTTAAATCAAGAATTAAAATCAAGTTTTTAAAAAGCAAGTTAAACCAAAGTTTTAAATTCAAAGTTAAACTAACGAATTCAAGTTTTTCTTGAATTCAAATCTGAAATTTAAATCAGTTTTTAAATCTAAATATATAAACAATTTTAAATCTAATAGTTTTTAAAAGGTAATTTGTTTCAAATAAATATTTGAATTGATTTTGACACAGTTCTTTTTAAAGGGATTTTTGAATGGAACTTAAATAAATTGTTCAAACTCGAATTTTCAAGTTAAAATATTAATGTATTTTGGAAGTTTAAATTTAAGTAAAGATTTAAGTAGTTGAATTTAAAGGCTTATCTTATATAAGTTCATATGTAAGTAATAAACGTTATTTACATTTATTTAAAAGATTATAAATTGAATTTAAATTTGGCAAATGTTTAAACAATAATCATTTTGAATCTTAAATTCAAAATGGAATTTGAATTTAAATTTAAATATATGTTATAATACACTTTAATATTAAGGGAGTCATTAATAAAGTAATAAATTATCTTAGAAATAATTTAGATATTAAAATGATTTAATGAATAAGTTAATTAAAGGATGACTTATGTATTAATAATTTAGACTAATTTATAACTAGAGATTAATTAAGAAGTGAATTAAGGAATGTTATTAGTTAATGAAATAATTAACTAAGGATTATTAATTAATTAATTAATTAATGTGAATAATTTTGATAATTAATTAGATTAATTAGATAATCTATTGTAAATTGTTAAATGTAATTACTTGATAAAAGTAATTAAGAGATAAATTACTTATTGTAATAAATTTAGATGATATGATTTATTTAAGCTTATTAATTTAGTTTAATTAATTTAAGAAAATCATTTGATAAATTGATAAGTGTAATTACTTAGTGTATTTAATGGAGGATAATTACTTAAGGAAGTAATTAATGTTAATTACTGAATGTAATTAGTGAAAGATGATTTGTAAATGAAGTAATTTGGATAATTACTTTTGTAATTAATCAAGGGATTAATTAATGGAGATAATTAATTATGGAATAATTAATTTATTAATATAAGTAATTAAGGATAGTTAATTAATGGAATGTTATTAATCAAGGGTGGTTAATAATTGTGTTTAATTAAAGATTATTATTTAATGTAATTAATTTAAATAAAGTAATTAATTTAAATATAATTAGAAATCATTAATTAATGTGATTAATGATGTAATTTATAATGGATTAATTAAGAAATAATTAATAATAAATGATTAATTAATGTAATTAATTAAGGATAAATGTAACTAATTTTAGTGAATTAATAAATGAAGTAATTAAATGTTAATTACTATAAATGATTTAGGATAATTAATCTGTGAAATTAATAAAAAACTAATTACTTATTGTAATTTGAAAATGATTAATCAAAGGTGTTTAATTAAGATGAATACTTAATGGATCATTAATTAATTTGATTTATAATTAATTAATGATTGTATAAGGAGGATTTATAGATGAAGTAATTAATTTAATTTACTTTAAATTAATTAGAGATAGAATTAGTTAATTTAATTCATTTAAAATTAATTATAAATGGTATGATTATAAATCATTGCTTATGGATGAATGATATTGATATTTCATTGATTGATTGTGATCTCAGATATGAGATGAGTAATATGTATGTGATATGGATGTATGGTTTAAGTATGATAATAGTAAGTATCTGTTTGGATGATAATATTGATTATCTGTTTATGATGATAATGTGATTATCTATTATGAGATGTGAATTATCTATCTGTGTGTATATTGATAATATTGAATTGAACTGTTAAGACTAAATAGACAACTTGGCCTTAAAAGATACATTTTGGATTTCGATGAGATCGGGATCGGGTTTCCATATTTGGACATCAGAAAACCACATCGATCCAAATTAACGATAGGTCGTGAATCTGAAGTGAAGATGAAGATTCAGAGTGTAAGGGTTATTGTCGTTAACTCTGAGGGTGATTCCAAAATGTGTGTAACGAGATAATGCCTTCGGTTTCGTTTGAACCCGAAACGAACTTGTATGGATTGAATGCTTTCAGAACATCGTCAGGTGGGCGATGAGCATTCTAAGAAATGTATTCTCTAAAGGTAATCGCAGCCTCAAGCCTCATCAAACGGGAATGGCTAAAATAGGGGAGGTGCAGCAAGGTTAGGTGGGTCATGCCCAAGCAGGATGAGATATACCCCTGTCTAAATGTCCCTTTATTTTTCGGCTGTGTGGGCGGTTGATTGCAACAACTGCCGGGGTTAGCTTGTTCGGGACTGTTCAATAAGGAATGGTTCCGGCCTTGTGTTGTAGGGGGTCGGGAGTGATCCTCGGTACGTTGATCTAGGCCACGTACTATGACGGTCGATACCCTAGTAGCCTTGCCATTGTATGGAATCCAAAATCCAATAAGTGCCATCGGATTTGATTGTATTGCCCACTTTTGTGGCTAGTAGCTGGAATTTAATGAATGTAACAATTTCGGCTATTTTCTATTTACTTGAAAACCCTGGACCTATTATAATATCACTGAATTTCCTATCAAATGTTTCGGTTAGCGTAAGGTAAAAACTTACCCATGTTTATTTATGGGGAGTCTTACGTGATACCTTTTGTTTCAAAGGTTTTTAAAATTAAGCAACTTTAACCTGTTACTCACACCAGACCCATGTCTGACCCGAAGTTTATTTCTGTTTTCCTAAACTCTCGGGTACTCAAATTTTTACGAGTAGCCAAGGGATTTAGGTTAGCGTTGACGAGTTCTGGAGGAGCAATGGAGCAGGAGGCTTCAGCGTGGTAGATATATATATAGTTCCACTGTGTTGGTATCTTTGAGTTATTTGTTTGAGTTGTATCGAGTTGTATTAACTAGACAGGTGTTTATAACTGTCTAGATGTGTTTTAAGATCTGTATAACTCTGATATATGTAAAACTATGTAATAGTTATGTGATCTATTATATTTTGTTCCATTCTGTTGTGAGAGTCTGATGTTGTTGTTCTTTCTTCTCTATCTCTTCTATTTTCTCACCCCTTTCTTTCCTCAAGATGAAACAGATTTTTATGGTCAGAAATTCGGGCCTTCACAGTTGGTATCACAGCGCTAGGTTGAGTGAATACCTAGGTTCTTGAGTGTTTCCTATCTTGAGAGAGCGTATTTGTAATTTTGATATATATATATAATATATATATATATATATATATATATATATATATATATATTTCTACCTATTTTCTGGATTACCAGTTTCGGTTTTCCAATGAGCTATAAAGGTAGATAGGGTAGTGGTGTGCAT
This sequence comes from Allium cepa, assembly GCA_030765085.1. Lineage (NCBI taxonomy): Eukaryota > Viridiplantae > Streptophyta > Magnoliopsida > Asparagales > Amaryllidaceae > Allium > Allium cepa. The sequence goes on from CM060929.1 coordinate 37,377,004, forward strand.
AACATGACTACCGATGGTTGGAGTTTGAATGATTGAGGTTGGAAGTGTATTTGTCGAGACTGTAAACTTAATTCCGTCTCGAGTGAGCTTTGGGTGGTGTAAGGATTTCATTAATCTCTGAAGGAAACCTGTTAAGGTTCGGAGTTCATTTTTGAAGTGTAAGTTTGGATGAGCTAGAAGGTCGATTGGACAGAAGCCAGACATGATATCTTGATACCTCGAGGTGTAGTAGTTGTGTGATGAAACACAGTGACTATGGATGTCTCCGAAGATGTTTCTTTGGAACAAGTTAAGGAAGAGTGTCTGCTTCGGTTGTGGCTGTGTTCAGCTGGGTGTTTCTGTTTGGTTTGAGGTCCAAGTTTCTCGAAGAGCTTTGGATTAGGAAGTCTTCTGGCTTAGCAGTTTTTCTTGGGGTAACTTCAGAAGCAGCGGAGTAGATCCATTTCTTCGATGGATTGGCTAGGTATGTGAAAGCTGTTCTGATTGGTAAAGCAAGAACAGTTTTTCTTTGGAAGTAGGCTGGGTTGATCGGAAAAGTGGCTTGCGATAGTTTGAGAGTTCTCCTGTGATTCAGAGATATTTTTCTAGATGTCTTCAGGAAATCAGAGTTTTGTCCGCATTTGGAGATTGAATTTGGTATCGACTGGATTCTAGGAGTGGTACCGATGGATCAGCCTAGTAATAAGATGGTTTTTGAGTTTGGTGAAGTAGCTCAGGTTATGGAGGAACTTATGAGTTTTCTTTTCTGATATGTGAACCTTATTTTTGGAACGGGTTGTCCAGTCTATATTCGACATCAGTACTTACATCTGTTCAGTCAGAGTGGCGCAGTGGAAGCATGGTGGCAGCTGTTTTAGTTTGGAAGCAATTGGATGTTGCAATGTTTGGATTGGAGAGTTCTACAGGAAATTTTTTCTAAGGCCAGATTGGAGTGCACCTGTTTTATCTTTTCCGGTGAGAGAAATGAGGCCAGCCTTCTGATTGTGGAATATAGTTTGTGTTCTGAGTTTTGGTTGATCTTGGAAAGATCATTTTGTTAGGTTATTTTTGGTTCTGTTTGTTTCTAAGGGTATCAGCAAGGGTTAAGCTGATCAGGAAAGATGTAGGTAGCACAGGAACATCCGAAGAGTTTTATGGATAAGAGATGGAGGAATTTGAATTCCGAAATCGAAGATTCGATTTTGGATAAGTGTTTGGTCTTTAGGATTGAATTGTCAGTTTGGATAACTGGAATTCGTTGTGTTTCACGTATCTCTGAGGAAGTACGTGTAAGATCTATCTTTGGTTGCAGAACCAGCAGTTCAGGGAGTTTTGGTTGTTGAGTCAGACTTGTCTGTAGTCTGATATCCTGTCTTGTTTTGTAAATCTAGATGAGTAGGCTCTGTAGCTTAGTAGTATTGATTGTTTGGATTCTGTAGAGCGAGTATCCCGGTATTTCTATTTGGGAAACTAGAGAAAATTCTATCCGGAATTTTGTGTTGATAGTTAGATTTGTTGATTGGATAAATTGGTTGCTATGGTTGTTAGCATATGATTGATATATGCTTGTATTTAAAATTTAAATATTCAACTAGATTATTAAATTACCTTTGTTTAAATTCGGGGACGAAATTCTTTTAAGGGGGGAGGAATGTGATATCCTGGAAATTTTGGCAATATAAATTTAATAATCTGTGTTAAAATTAAATTGATTTTGATAATATTTGTTAATAAGATTCGAATTGGTTTAATAATCTTCTTTAAAATAAATATTTAACCGATAATTTATCTTTTAAAAGCTAATAAATTGTTTTCTATTTGTTGTATGTATATATTTGTATATATTATAAATAGATAAGCTCTGTTTTAAATTTAATAAATAAAGACATATTTTCTAATTTTAATATTTATGATAACTTGGAAATTTGATTTAATTTAGTATTAAGCTATTAAAAAAGTAACTATATGGTTTTAAATACTTAAGATAAATGTTTAATAGTTAGAACTTATTCTAGCTTAAGTTTAAATTAAAAATTTATTAACAAAAAGATTGTTTTATTTTCTTTTTAGTATAGCTTGATAAAAATATGGTTTAAATATACTCAAGATAAAGTTAAAATTTGTTTAGATGATTCCAGCTAAAATTTAAATTTAACAAAAGGTTTGTTTGTTCTTTTCTAAATATAGCTTGATGAAAATAAGTTATCAAGTAATGATTTCTTTTATAAATTATTTTAATTTAATAATGAGCTATATTAATAATGTGATGTCTTTACAAATGGATTTTTAATAGAAATTGTTATTTCAAATTTATTTATAAAAATAGCTATAATTTGAAAGATTAAAAGTAAGTCTTTTAAAAATGTTAAATTAAAATAAACCTTATTAATACTAACACAAGTATAAAAATAATAAATAAATTTAGTATTTGATAGTTATGTTAAAATAAAAGAGAGCTAAAATGCTTAAGTTAAAAGGCTATAACAATAACTAAAACAACTTGACAATATACATGAAGTGTAGAAAACATACTCAGGCAAGTGAAAAGAAAATTTATTGCCTGTAAAGAAAAGAAATGCAGAAGGTAAGTGTAAACAAAACTTAAGCTAAAAATTTATATCAATAACTAAGGTAACTTTTTATATGTACCTGAGGTAAGTACAAACCAGGGTTGTATGTGCGAAGCCTGTAGAGTTTTAAAATGCAAAGGCATAAGAAAATGTAGACAGCCTGTAAGAAATTTAGAAAAAAATAAAAGCAAAAGTAAAAAGTAAGAAAAAATAGGCAGGTAAGAAAAATGTACAAAGCAAAAATATCTAAACATAAGATAAGGTTAGTAAAAAACTTAAAGTACAACAACATTTAAAGCTTTCATCTCTTGCAGCAAACATGTCCATACGAATTGGCTCTGGAATCATTTCAGCCCCCAAAATATAATCTTGCCTGATACAAACAAAAACACAATATTGTACCTGCAAATTTGCTAACCCATATATCACCTACCCCTGTAAAACACTTCTATTTATATGTATATCTTCCAGTTCATTTCGTTGATAAAAAATAAGAAAACAAAAGAATAAGCAACCTTATCCATTTTTACAAACTTAAACAACATCATACGACAATTCAATCAACTTTGCAAACCTGAGACTGCATTCTTTCAAATCTGAGAACAACTTCCTCAAGACCAGATCAAAGACTTCATTTTTTTAACAAGCCGTTAGCCTGTAATCATTTGCAAAATCAAGAGCCTGTGCATTATTCTTTTTCAACCTGAGACAAAGCAATTCATATTAGTTTCAAGCTTTTTCAAAATCAAAACCAGAGGCTCTGTGTTCATCAATCTAAGGTGAGTAACATCACAATTGAATAGTTTAAGTATATATTTGTTCTGTTGCAAGTTTTCTTTGGAATTCAGTTTGTGTTGAGTATATTTCTTTTGTATAGCTCTGTGTTAAGTATGAATATTGTGATGAGCATCTCTGTGTTTCTTTCTGACTTTAGTTCCTGGTTTAAAATCCTCATCAAAATTTCATTGTGTTCTTAATTCAATCTTTAACAAGACATAAGTTTAAACATGAAATGCTTGTATTAACAGAGACTTGAGTTTAAAAATTGTTTAAGGGTAAAATAGTTTATATTAGTTCTGGGAAATATAAAATAACAGTAGAAAACTAAAATGAGTTAAAACTCAATTACTATAATTCATGGATTCTGGTATATGAATCGAATGCTAAGACTAAAACTTGATTTTTGAAAACAAAATCACTATTTTTAGTAAAGAGGTTCAGGTGAGGTTCTGGGTTCATCAATATATGGGTTATTGTCGATTTCTGGTGATCAAGTGGACCGGAGTGCTCGGGGTTCTCTATGGTGATGGACGAGTGATCGGAGGGTCGAGGAAAAATGGTGGAAGGCGCTGCAGTTGGACGTGGTGGCAGCGGCGTACGATTTTAGTGGGTAACCCATATTCTTATGGTGGTCGAACTTTTGATCACCGCGACTTCCACCGTGCATCGCATTGCATGAGATCTCGGGAGGTGGTAGCTTGGTCAAAGACGAGTTCATGGCTCAAATTTTGCGTGTTCAGGTGGCCGAGGTTGGGTGAACGGCATGTTGACAGGATTTTGATGATAGGCCACGTCGAGTTTCCAGGTTTGAGTTTCGAACTCGATTTCGATTTGAGTTGCCGTGATGGATTTGGGTGGTTGTGATCGTGTCTGGTGATGGTCGGCGTCTTGTTGAAGTTCTAGTGGGTGGCTGGAGGTGGCGGAAGCCATGGTGCACATGCACTGTGCCCAATGAAGTGCTGAGGAATTTTTGGTTGGGTGCAGGGTATTTTGACTCGGGGCATACTCGAGTCATTCAAGTATATGACTCGAAGCAGAAGGAGGGAAGACTCGAAGCATTTTGGTTCGCGTCGAGTCAGTGTTTTTTCAGGCTTTTGTAAATACCTGGAAGCAAAATTTGTGTTTTTAAACAAATTCAAATGAAACCTAAAAATAAATAATAGATTTAAACTGGAACAACCATATATTTTTGTATATTATTTAAATTGGACTTTCTTTTATTTTTAAATAATTTTAAATTTGTTTTATTTCAAACATTCATTTTTAAATATAAATGATGACTATTAAGTGATTTATAGTTCAAACTAGTTTAATTTGAATATTTTACTGTAAGTGAATTTCTGGTCATGCTGTTCAAACTGTGACTTTTAAACTTCAAATTTAAATTATTTAAAATCTTAAATTTTATCTTTTATTATGAATATAGATGTAATAACTTGAACACTCTTTTTCGTTTCGTTGAAAACGGATTTAAATTGTGAAAGTTATACTGTTTTCAATGCTGTGTGTATATTGAATTATTTAACAATATTCTTTGTTTTAATGTATATAAATGATATTTTACTTGATATATCTTATCCTAATTTGTATATTTATATTAATGTATGTATATTTTTATATTATAATAATTTTAAAATTAAGTAAACAATTTTCCAAAGTCAATGGTGATTTATTTGTAATTTCTGGACACTGTTTTGGATTTTTAAGAAATTTCTTTAAATATTTTTCTATTTTCTTTAAGTTTAATTTAATTTTTTATTTTTTAATGTGTTATTTTAAGTATATTTTGTCTTTTAATATTTTTTTAAAGTGATGTTATAATTTTTCCAAAGTTTACTATGTTGATTTCTTTTTTTTTAAAAGGCTATTTTCTGCTATTTTCTTCATTAAAATTATATTTAAATTTAATTTTTTTTATTTTGTGAATGTACTTTTATTTTATATTATTATTTATGTTTAAAAATATATTACAAGATCATATGAATTTTCTAAAATTATTTCATGTAATTTCAAATTTTCTAGACTAGTTTACTATTTTTAGCTATTTTCCTTAATTTAACTTTATATAATTAATAAATATTATATATATTTTTATATTTTGATAAATTTACGAAATTTTATCCGGGATTGTTATTATTTCCAGAAATATCATGTTATATAAACAAAATTAAGGATATTTGAAAGTTTTTAAAAGTTTTTGAAACGTAAGTCGTTTCTTTTACCGTTTCCTCATTTACTCTTTGACCGATTTTTTTTGTTTTTTTTTCTCTTTTAGCCGTGACTTCCTCCTTCATTTCTCACGTGGATCTCAGATCTATGTCTCAACTAAAAAAAATAAAAAATACAGCCATGGCTTGAAGGAGTTGAGGTAAAAATTATCTTCTTCTTCCTTTGTTTTTCTACTTTTCTATTTTGAATTTTGTACTTGTTCTCACCTTCATAACTTGGCTCCTCCTCAACCAGACCTGACTTGACCTCTACCACCCCTTTCCTCCGACCATCACCCATCCTACTACCTCTCCATTTCAGGTCGAGACCATCCATGTCAAGTACCACCACAAAATCCACCAAAAACCATCACCTATTGCACTAGCCTAGCCTAGTTTATCATCTCCTCCTTCTACCACCATTTGCCGCCACTACCTCCACCACCACCACCTCTGACCTAACCTCCACTCTCCGCCCCATCACCCACCACCCTTTGGAAATCAGGCCATGACCATAGAGCATGAGGCCGAGCCCAACAGGAGCCAAGATGTGATGATATTTGCTTTGTTTTGTAAAGTGTTGCACCTATATCTTCATCTCCTTTAAACCCATATAGGCCAACCACTTTGCACCCAAACCAGACCTTAATCCATGGCATAGCTGATCTTAACCCATCCATAACTGATCCATGTGAAGTTGAGAACAAGTGCAAAGCATTTGACTTTGTTCTAGACATTGATTTCTAATGCTGTTCAAGTATTACATTGTTTTGTAACTTATATGTTGTATTGTTTGTTTAAATATTTGAATAAGGAAATTATCTTTGGCTCTCTCAATATCAAATCTTTGTTGTGCCATTATGCTTTTGAAGATCTTAGTTTGGGTCATTTGTATCGCAATCTCCAGCTCAAACAAGTGAGTATTTCTCACCAGACATTATGTACTTATATAAGTAGTAAATTAACACCCTGTGAATCTGTAGAACTATATGATCATGTTATAACTGCTTATATTATTATCATATGATGTTCAACCTGTTATTACACCTATTATGTTATATATTACTGTTATTTCATGCTATTCTGTTTATTTTATCTATCCATCACACTGCAAGTTCCCTTTAGATTAGAATCACTATGGGTTGAAATGACACATACCCGAACAGACTTTAGAATAAGGGAAAATTGTTATGGGCTGAAATGATAGGCATGAATGATTTTCAACTTATTTTATTTACTTGGGACTGCGGGTGAAATGATAAAACCCGGATTTTTCTCTGTTAATTACGGGTTGAAATGATATATTATCCGTATCACTTTACCTAGCGTAGAAAATTATATATAGGCCCGTAGTTAAAATATGTTTTTCTAAAAAATTTAAAATATTTTAGAAATTTAATTATTATAATATTTTGATTTAAAATTAAATAGAAATATAATTTTTGTAAAGTATTATTGATTTTCTGGAAATCTATAAGTTAAATAAATTATGGAAAAGTTAGAAAATCTGAATGTAAGTTATTTTGGAAATTTTGATTTTATTTTTTTATGGAATTTAAATTAACTTTGGAAATATGATAAATTTATGATATTTTGAATTTGAATTAATTTAAAATGATTTTATAACATATTAATGATTTTTGAATAAAGTTAAAATGTTAATGAGTGAATATTGAGTTGAATTTGGAAATATAACTTAAATTGGAATTTATGAATTTGGTTTAAAAGTGAAATTTTAAGTTAAGTTAAATGAAATGGAATTAAGTTATATTTGAAATTTTAAACTTAAGTGTTAAGTTGAAATTTAATGTAATGAATTTAAATTTGAATGTTGAGATTTAATAAGTGAATTATTAATAAATATTGATTTTTGGGAGGACACTTTACTTTATAAAATCATGAATTTAAGGAAAAATAAATGATGCTTATAAATGTGAAAATGTATGATTTTATAAGTTAAAAATGATTTAAATAAAAATATAAATGTTTATGAAATTCTATTGAATATTTGAAGTTAATTAACAGCATTTTTAATACTGTCTTTTGTTACATTTAATTGTTTCTGAATGTAACTTTCTGTAGCATTTTCTAAATGCTGCGAAACTTGAATTTTCATTATTTTAATAAATTTAAGTGCATAAATGAACATTGAAAAGTTTAAATTTTTGTAATTTAATAATTTATTTATTAAATGTAAGAACTTCATTTTTATGATTTAATAATGAAGTAATTTGTTTTGAAATATAACTATTTGATATATTAAAATGATTGAAATGTGGTTTTGAAAGATATAATATTTTGATATTAGATGATTTGAAAAATGGAGTTTTGAAAGATATGATATTTTGGAAATGAAGCTTTGAAAGGTTATGATATTTTGATATATTAAAATGATTTGAAAGGAAGTTTTGAAAGGATATGATGATTTGATATATTGAAATGGTTAGAAATGACTTGATATTTATTTTGATACGTATTTGAATTGAAAGATATGGTATGATTATATATTGAAATGGTTTGGAAATGATTTAATCTTTATTTTTATAAAGATTTGGGTTGAAATGTATTTTAGTTTGAAGCATAAAATATTGTTTTAAAGTTATAACTACGGGTTATAATAACGATTGGTTGTTAAAGAGACCGGGATCAGATATTGTCTTATAGCCGGCCAATACCGAAAACCACTAACAACTTTGTACGCGGTGGAGATTCCAGAATGAAGTAGAATGGTGGCAACGTTCTCGAAGTATATTACGTGGACCCAACTCCCGTGAGTTGGCATATATGACTAAAACAGGAGCTATATCGGGCTACACAAAGGGTCGCACCCTTTCATCGAGCATGCTCCATCGGAAACCATTCTATTACTTTTGTGATTCGATACGTGGCACCATTTTGATTCGGGGGTATTGTTCGAGGTGGGCGGAAGCTGCTGGCTTGCCGTCACCACCGGTCCTGGAGTGCAAATGGTGTATCCACCCTGGCATTGCCTCGCGTGCCTTGTCATATCCTTATATCGAGCCCACTACGATTTTGGTTTTAAAGATCCGACAGCGTTAAGGTTCACCATCCCTTTAACGCTATTTTCTATATGATTATACTTTACTGATTAGACACTACTGTATATTTATTTTTTATATTGATTAAGTCTCTCTATTTAGTAAGAATTTTACTATCACTTGATTGAATATAAAAATTATTGCTACCAACATAAATATATGTCTAGCACATATAAACAATAAATTTTACAGATAAATATAATAACCTAAAATAGAGTATAAATCATCAAAATCAAAAAAGGTGAACGCTTTGTAATATAAGGAAGAAGAAAAAATATCCAATTTAATTACTAAATCTTCAACAAATGGATGAATATTCGATCAAAAATAAAATTTAACTAGGAAACTGAATAAATTATGAAAACAAAAATCAAGAGCTGAAATTGTACAATTATAATTTGGAGATCTGCCTCTAATTTACGGTGCCGAGGTTTCAATTTTAATATTATTTTTCATTATCTATTTATTTTTAATTTTTCTTTTAATTTTTTTTTGAGCTTGTATAAATATTTGTAATCAAAAAGGTGAATTTTATCATTCATTCTCACATTGTCTGGAAATCCTGGCAAATTTGCAAATAATTCCGTTTCTCCTGCCTTTGGCCCTTCTAACCAGTATTTTGTCACTCTACAACACCGAAGTCAAATTTCATCATAACTTAAAAATATTTATTGTCCCAAAGTTCAGTGCATATTCTTTGTACATATAAGTACTCTTTCAGAGTTTACAAAAGCAAACTTGGTTCAGTGAATGCATGTTGTATGTATGTATGTATGAGTGCATGTATAATTAAAACATAGTTCTTGCCTGCAGCTGGTGGTTTCAGTATAGAGTAGAAAGCTTTGATCCTGCGATATTTGGACACCATTAGGAAACGTCAAGCCACTTATAACAACATGTGTTGAATTTGTATGGGGATCATATCTTAGTAATCTTCCAGTAGCTTCTGTTTCTAGCAATATGAAGAAGTGATTCCTACAACCACAAACAAAATAATAATGATTGTAAAATATCATCTATGATTATTGTGATCGAGAAGGATGAGATGATATAGCACTTACTGTCTGTTGTATCTCATGCTTGTGTCTGAAAAATAAACAGATCCATTAGGATGTATGTCTAAGTCATTAGCAAAGAGAATGGACTTTCCATGCGCGTGAGTAGCAAGTGAAGTCGCAAGGCCTCCCTTTGGGCCAACCACCATGAGCCCAAAATAAGCGTCCGCTATGTACAAGTCCCCGGTGTATCTATTGAACCTTAGGCCTAGAGGCCGACCGCATTGAGTTTCGTAATCGTATTGCTTTGTTGTCGTTGATTCCACTCCCTTGGCGCATACATTCTCAGTCCTAATGGAATTGATATTCCTTAATACTGTTATGTGGCAGCATGAGGCTAATCAGAAAAAGAATTCTATACCAACGATTCAGAACCTACTTCACGTTCAGATTCATTACATACATACATACATACATACATACATACATACATACATACATACATACATACATACATACATACATACATACATACATACATATATATATATATATATATATATATTCCAGTTTCATGTCCCTTTTTTTTACACTAACTTTTTTCTTCTTCCAAACCCATGACGACCCAACGGACCGGTAACTCTGATAAATTTATATAGGATAGGGAAGCCGGTTGAAATAGAATCTGGATCCACCAACATTGTCAATTGTTCTTTTCATTGTACAACCATAACTCACATTGGTCAACAAAACATTGATGACAGAAGAACATTCAACACAAGGCAATGTTCTCCTTACGTGGATACATAGAAAACAATCGCAACCATTTGCTTTGAATCTTAGCCTTATATATAGTAACCAGCTTAAAAAATAAATGTTATATCGGCATGTGATTGACAAGGCACTTGATTGAATATAAAAATTATTGCTACCAACATAAATATATGTCTAGCACATATAAATAATAAATTTTACAGATAAATATAATAACCTAAAATAGAGTATAAATCATCAAAATCAAAAAAGGTGAACGCTTTGTAATATAAGGAAGAAGAAAAAATATCCAATTTAATTACTAAATCTTCAACAAATGGATGAATATTCGATCAAAAATAAAATTTAACTAGGAAACTGAATAAATTATGAAAACAAAAATCAAGAGCTGAAATTGTACAATTATAATTTGGAGATCTGCCTCTAATTTACGGTGCCGAGGTTTCATTTTTAATATTGTTTTTCATTATCTATTTATTTTTAATTTTTCTTTTAATTTTTTTTTGAGCTTGTATAAATATTTGAAATCAAAAAGGTGAATGCTTTGTAATATAAGGAAGAGGATAAAATACTTGATTTTACTACTGAATCTCCAATAAATGGATCAATTGATATCTTGGATCAACGATAAATTTTGACTGATAAATCGAATAAATTACGAAAATAGAAATTAAGAGCTGAAATTGTACAATTTTAATTTGGAGATTGGTCTATAATTTAGGGTGCCGAGGTTGTATTTTTAATATTATTTTTTGTTACCTTTTTAAATTTTAATTTTGTTTAGTTTTTTATGAGCTTGTACAAATCGTCGAAATAAAAAAAGGTGAATGTTTTGTAATACATGGAAGAGGATAAAATATTTGATTTAACTGCTGAAATTCTAGCGAGTGGATGAACTGATATCTTTGATCAACAATAAATTCTGACTGGGAAACTGAATAAATTACAAAAACAGAAATTAAGAGCTGAAATTATACAATTATAATTTGGAGATTAGCCTATAGTTTAGGGTGTCGAGGTTTCATTTTAATATTATTTTTTATTACATTTTTTAATTTTAATTTCTTTTATTTTTTTATGAGCTTTTATATAAAGGGAAATTTTGGAATTTCACGGTCAGAACAAAAGATTGCACTTTTAAACCAACATTGATAAAGATTTTTGTGTCTAAATTTATATTAATTATTCAAATTTTTAGGGCTAGATCTACTATGTGTCCAAGTAGTGTAGGGACCAGATTTTTATTAATTATTTAATTTATTATACTAAACCAAGATAATACTATTTTAACCAATAATTACATTTCATGTTGAATGCAAAATGGTCCGTTAAATGAGTACTAAGAATTCAAAATTGTTGGCGCATGCATTAAAATCAAGGAAAAGTATTTAATATTTTTAAATCACTTACGATGTAGCTATAAGATATAATTGTGACGGTATTGGAATTTCAAAACATCCATTTGATTCTTATAAACAATGATGAGAACCTATGATTTGCACACGGTATGGTTAAAATACAATTAGTTAAAAACAACTAATTTATTAACAATACTGGAAAATTGATAAAATAGCTACTTGGATTTACCAATCTTGCCCCGGTGCCATTTTTATGCCGTCAGCGCGACATCGGTAAGCCATAGGTAGGCCTTACCTTCGAATTGTTTTCAGTGCCATTCCGACGCCCTAAAAATAGTATCCGTACAGGCTCAGTAAATTGTTGCCCCCTCGACTTAATCCAGCCCTGTAACAACTCGGACTTTTGGTCATTTGATTTTAATATTTAATTTATTTTAAATATTTAAATAATTGGATTTTGGTATAATAACTTGAATTCAAATATAGTGATCATTTAAATATTTGAATTGTGAATTAAATATTAATTAAATTGGATTTAACACTCTTATTTAACTCCTATTAATTAACAAGTAAAATTTGTGAATCCAATGTGTAAAATAAATTACAATAATAAATAATTTGTATAAATACTGATAATGTGATCAAAAAATATAGATATTTAAATGTGTGAAACTAGCATTCCGATGCACTGTCTTGAATTTGGACGAAACTTGGGCCATTGGGACCAGAATGACAAGGAATTGTACGACTTATGTGCCTACACTACTTTCTACCGTTTTAAAATACTATAATATGGTGCCTTCCAAAAATCCCTTAACACTAATCCCAACTTCCCTATCCCGCAACTATAATATATCGAAATTGAACATATTTCCCATAATAACTATTCCTAATTTTACTCCAAGTTTCATGTCTTCCTTAATCTATTCCTTCTTCATTTTAAAACCGTCCAATTTTGAAAAGAATGGCCAATAATCAATGGAGGGGTTATCCGATTCACAATGAATAATCAAATCAATCTCCAGAGTTTGATAAAAAAGTAACAAATTTTTACCTAGTATTTATTTTAATAGTTTTGTTCACAGTTTTGATTATATGTATGCAAATACTTTTACAGTGTGAACGTTGGTTCCTTACTAGGAAAAAACCTCCATATTCACTTTGATGTAATTTATTTTATTGCCAAAGGTAATCGGTTCAATTCCACTTTATGCGATACTATTTGTAACGACGCGGATTTTTTCGTGCTCGAAAATCAACATCCATACTCCATATCGTATTCGAATGCCATAGATTCAACCGTTCAAATCCGATTCGCCGGAGCTTATAACAACATTAAGTAAACAATACAGTGGAATAAAAAAAAATACATTGATATACAGCTTTGATACAATATCTGATATAACAGATGATCCAATAGATATCAATATACATCAGAGATATGATACAAGAAATAGCAGCGAAAAAGAAAAATAGATAACATCTAGCAGCAGAACAATATAACTCTAAGATAGTCTTCAAAAGAGAACTCCAGCAGCAGCTCAAACCAACATCACGATTCACCAAGACAAACAAGTCTCATCCACATCCAAAGACTGAACTAGCTATCTGGAAAAAAAACCCAACTCTGAACTGCTCGTGTAGAAAATTTTGAGCACCCAGAGTTTAGGAAAAAAACAATAAACTTCGGATCAGTCATGCGACTGGTGTGAGCAACAAAAAAAGCAGTTGTCTTTTAAAACAATCAACAAAAGATTTTAAAGTCAATTCGCAATGCTTTTAGAAATGAAACTACCATAAGACCTCCCGCCACACACACAATGCAAACGCAGAATCGGAGGAGATTTCTTCTTATGATAGTCAAACATGCTTGATACGCAATTTTCTTGATACTATTACTATAAGTGCAAAGTGCAGAAAAACATTTCGAAAGTAGAATATAAATCTTAGCCAGCATAGGTGCCATTGTATTATTCCCACTACAGCTACCATATTAGATGGCAGGTTCTACAACTAATACCTTACGAGGCTCGTATTGTTTCTTTGAATTTCCAACAAATGGTCAGGCCAAGGAACTTCCCATTGCCACATGAGAACGCCCCTGGAAGGACGTCCCCGAGAACCTAACCGGATCTCTGCCAACACAAGGCCGGGTTACCCCTAACTGGGTAACTACTGACACGAGTATGCCATCCCCCGGTCGTAACCAACCTTTATCCGGGATCCCGATAACCAACAACCACAAAGTAATAAATTTGCAGCAACAACATAGGTTAAGTATCTGGGCTCCATACCAAGATACCACCTTTATCCAGAAGGAAACGCTCATACCCTAAGGGGCGCAACCCCCAATAACCTTGCCGCATCTTTCCTGTTTCGACCATTTCGGGGTGTGAGATCCGACGAAGTCTTGTCCACAAAGCCACGCTTTGGTACAAAGCCACGCTTTGGGTCAACAAATGATCAAAGTAATGATCACAAAGATAAATGATCAAACAAATGATCATATCACAAATGATCAAACAATGATCATTTCACAGCAGCACTCAGCATGTCACATTACCAAGTTGGGAATATATCGCCGATAACCATCAACTACATAACCTCTGAGCGCGTACGTCTCAGAGAAGGGTGTTAAGCTAAGAGAATAAATTCTCCGCCACCAACAGAAATGTATTCGAAAGAAATCTGCTTTATATCTCAAAATGTAATGTCAGACACGTAACCATACAAGTCTATTCTGGGTTTGAACAGAACCGAAGGCACTTCCAAAGAAGCCCTTGAAATCCGGATATTCACTAATTACGTTCGGACTTCCCATCACATATGGAGTCTCTATACCGGGGACTAGTCGATGCAAAGACATTCGACGAGTTGTCCTTTCATTTTTGAAAATATCCGGTCTTCACCACCGGTCTTCAAATGCTATCCATAACGACGTATCACATATTTTAAAATGGTTTAAACCAATTACCATTTCAAATCTTTATATTACAAAAAAGATTTATTTCACAAAGATCAATTCATAAACTTTAAAACAATTTCCATTCCAATTGGATTAACTCGTTAAATCTTTAAATAAAAGATTTAACTCATAGCTTTCAAAATTCGATTAACTTGTTGAATCTTTAAATCAAGATTCAACTTATAGCTTTCAAAATCATTTCCAAAGATTCATTCATAGCCTTTCAAAACAATTCCAATTCAAACTTGAAACCTTTCAGCCCAATTTGGAAATCATTTCTTTAAATGAAAGTTATTTTTATTTGGAAACAAGTAGTTTTCGTTTCGGAGAAATTCAATCTCATTTGTACAAGTTGAAATCTTTGGGTTAATTCAAATTCCCAAAAACAACACCTTAAAATGGTTTAAAACCCATATAAACTTGTATACCATTTAATATCATAAATACTGAATATAGAATTCAATTTCAAATATTGAATTCAAATTTAAATCAAAATATTTATATTTCAAAACTCAATCAAGTTATTCAAAATAAATTTCATCTTTGAAATTCAATTTCAAAAATTTTCACTTTAAACCTAAATCTTATTTTCAAACCATTTGAATTTAATCAAAACTATTTTCAAAAATCTGCGACTTAATCGATTTCCTCGTGAAATCCATATTTGTGTGCGTGTGGTGTGGTCCAGGGGTTTAATACAATAGTGCAACACATTCAATCATCACAGATTAAAAATACAGAAATAAAGTTGATAAGTAGTATAACTATAATGCTCATCTTTATTTACAGATCACAGATCACAGATATATAAATTACAGATAAATAAGTCACACAGCTCAAAACAAAGCATCACATATCAGGGGTATCAAACAAAACAATTATTCAGCCAAGTCCAAACATTCACAAATGAATTTATTAATCAAATAATTAATTTAAATTGGATGTATCAATTATTAATCCGGGTTCATTATCATAATTTAATTATAAAATATTTGAAATAAATTCCCTTTCACAATTTATTAGTTAACCCTTAATTATTAACTATCATACTTAATTAATGAATCAATTAATCTTTAATTATTAAATTAATCTTAATTAATCACCATTATTAATTAATCCTTTAAATTTATTAACAAATAATTTATCAAATTTCAAATCATCATTTAATTGATTACATTCATTAATTATCTATTAATTACTTCTCTAAGTAATTATATTTTCAAAATTATCGAGTGATTATTCTAAATTAATTAACTTAAGAAATTTAGATTTTGAATAAATCAAATTAACTCAATTAATTATGCTAAATAAATCAATTCCATAATTTCTATCATTAATTAATTATACTTAGTAGTTCCACAATTTATTATCATTAAATTAATTAATCTAATTTATTGTTAAAAATTCAATCACATTAATTAATTGTTCAGATAATCTTAGTTAATGATTTCATTAACTATTTAGTTTCTTTAATTCCCTTTTTAATGAAAATTTCTCACATTAACCATTATTAACTATAAATCGATTTACTATAGGAAATTCATTCGTTAATGAAGTAGAAATTATTAACTTCATTACTTAAAGTAAAGTTCAATCATATTTATAATTTAAGTATTATTCACAATATGTTTGAAACACTGTTTCAAATTCCCTTTTAATTTTTTTTTCAATACTTAAGTTATAAAGCTTAATTTAATTTCAAAACCTTGAAATCAGATGTAGAGTTAATTTCAGATTTAAACTTTTAGTTTCAACTTGCTTAAATTTTTCATTTAAAATTTCAAATCCATTTCCATTTCAAATCTTTTTAATATATTTTGAATTGCTTTTAAGTTATTAAAACAATTTAAATTTAAAACTTATTTATGTTCAATCTAAACTCTAAATTCAACTTGAATTTATATTAACATTTTAATTTGAACTCAGCTTTAAAAATTTTGGTTTAAAATTTAAATTTGGTTTTAAAATTTTCAAACAGAGAGAAAAAAAGTTCCAGGTTGAAAAACTGGGACAAACTCTGACCCGAGTTTACCCTGTCCCTGCTTCGAGTAAATGACTCGAATTCCTCGAGTTCGACGCGTGAATCCCCTATGCACTTTCCAGGCAACAACACACTCAAGCACCAGAGTGCTCGTGCACGTGCACTTCGTCGTTGGCGATCTTTCGGCCTCGTCACGTTTTCGAACCCGTCGACAATCCTCCCCAGATCCAACTCCGGCATTCCTATCCGCATCACCACCTTGAGATCGAAATTCGAATAAACATTCAAAACCTGGAACACTCAAACCCATACGACCCCATCCCAGACAACGCCATTTCCTCGACGCTTCGACCACCAGAACACTCGAACTTTCGGCCACGACTCCATCAACTCGACAGCCACCATTACCCCAAAACTCGAGCAGCTCGATGCTTGATCGAAGACGAACGAATCGAAAAACAACCCCACGCTAAAACTAGATTTATCAGCAAAAACTGCTCGCCGCCGCTTCCACGTCGAACTGGACCAAGTCCAGATATTTTTCACAACTCCTCCGGAGGCTCCTTCACCCCCACGTGAAATGCCGAGCACTCCGGTCCACTCGATCACCCAAAAATCGACCATAACCCATTTCCGTTCATCCTGGAACTGCAGCTTAATCCTAGCTCTAAAAATTTTGATTCGAGCTTTAAAAATAATATTAAAGTATAACAATCCCATTTATACATCTGAATTCATAAATTACGAAGTTCAAATTCTTGCTCTTTTTGAAGTTAGCTGGGTTATCTTACTTTCCAGAGAAAGTTAAACTTGGTTTTAACTTATATAAATTTTTTAATCTCAAGTTTATACCATAACAACCAATTTCCATTCTGATTCTAAGTCCACTCTATAAGTAGATTGAAAGAAAAAGAATTTTGAATCAAAGTGTTTTGTTCATGAACTTAAAACGAAGAGGTTTTTAAATATTAGCCTGCACACCGATTCCATTACCAAGAACACATACATATATATAAAAACTTATGTATTCACAAACATGTACTTGCAACATTTCCTTTTATTTATTTTACTTTTCAATAAAAAAAAAGGAAAACAAATATGATACTCACATGTGTTTCAGAAGGAAGAACAGAGTTCCTCCTCTACATTGAAAACTGCAGGCTTTTTTTTTGATGGAGTTGTAGAATGGTTTCAGTTTGTAAAGAAAAAAAGAAAAAGCTTGCTATATCTTTGATGAATGAAAATGAACTGGAGGTTACAAATATATAGAAGAAAAGATGGCAGAGGGTAGGAGTTCTCTGGGTACAATTTACAGGTACACTTTCCTTTTATTAACATGTATAGGTCAGAGATTTTGGGTATAAAGGCTGATGATTTTGTAAAGAATTCGAATTGACTATAATATTGATATAGCATTTAATGCCAAGTGCTTCATGTCTCCTATATGTTTACTTGTTTTGTACTTGAATAATTTGTTTACTTCAGATCTTTTCTCAGCTTTGAGGAAACGAACTAAAGTGAGGTTGATATATAGGGAATGAGAAGTTTAACAGGGTGTATACTATTTTGTACAGGCCGTTGAATTGTTTAATTATGCTGAGGTAACTTTTTTGAGGCTGCATTTATGAGCTTGTACTTATAACTATTTCCTCCATCTCGGCTGTACAATATGAAGATAGTATATAAAAGAAAAAGCATGTACAGGGTGTTGCATTTCTTTTTTGCTTTTCTTTGTTCCATTTTCTCTTTCTTGTTTTGCTTTCACACTTACATACACATCTACTTGTTTCACTTTTATTTTTGCTCTTACTTTATGTACATTTTATTGCCTACATATATTTTATTACTTTGTATATTCTAGTTAATGTGTTGTTTTAAATTTTAGCTATACGTATTTATTTTATTTTATACATTTCCCCATATATCTTAAACTTGTATTTCTTATTTTACATTTGCAATTAAAATACCCATATTTTTATTTGAATTTAGAGTAAATTTCACAAACTTTTATTCAAAAAAATTAAATTAATTATCATTTTAAAATTAATTAAAATTCGGGATCGTTACAGACTTCCCCCCTTAAAAGATTTTGGTCCTCGAAATTCGCAAGCACGAAAACAACACAGAGATAGACAGATTCGATCTCCTATAATTCCTCAAACTTAAGATATGAATTCCAAACTCAAGTCGGAATATCTCAGAATACGTACCAATTTGTCCTTCTTTGGACTTTGGTATTCACGAGAAATTGTTTTGTCGATTCAATTCAAATTTATCATCATATTCTATTAAACAATTTAACTCAATTTCAAATTTCCAATTCATTTTCATTGAGGTTTAAATCAAAACTGATAAGAAACCGATGAAGATACGAAGTAAAAATTTCCTATAACGATACATAGAGCCACCATCACACCGAAAACTTCTTCTGGAGCTGTCACAAAGAAATCAAAAGAATTTGAAAAGACGAATCAAAGAAAGTTATTTCCACAGTCGCAGGGCATTAACCATTTATAGTCGTACTTCCCGGTCCCCTACCTCGTTCTCTTCTTGCACTCATACTCACTATATCAGTAGATAGTAAGGGAATTTACTGAGACATTCAAACGGATATCTTAGGGATTACTCATTCTAGGGTATACTTCACCCTATCTCTAATGAGCTACTTAATGTGTTATACTCCTGAGCTAAAGTTTTAACCTTAGCTCTGATACCAAATGTAACGACGCGGATTTTTTCGTGCTCGAAAATCGACATCCATACTTCATATCGTATTCGAATGCCATAGATTCAACCGTTCAAATCCGATTCGCCGGAGCTTATAACAACATTAAGTAAACAATATAGTGGAATAAAAAAAAATAGATTGATATACAGCTTTGGTACAATATCTGATATAACAGATGATCCAATAGATATCAATATACATCAGAGATATGATACAAGAAATAGCAGCGGAAAAGAAAAATAGATAACATCTAGCAGCGGAACAATATAACTCTAAGATAGTCTTCAAAAGAGAACTCCAACAGCAGCTCAAACTAGCATCACGATTCACCAAGACAAACAAGTCTCGTCCACATCCAAAGACTGAACTAGCTATCTAAAAAAAAACCAACTCTGAACTGCTCGTGTAGAAAATTTTGAGCACCCAAAGTTTAGGAAAGAAACAATAAACTCCGGATCAGTCATGGGACTGGTGTGAGCAACAAAAAAAATTGTTGTCTTTTAAAACAATCAACAAAAGATTTTAAAGTCAATTCGCAATGCTTTTAAAAATGAAACTGCCATAAGACCTCCCGCCACACACACAATGCAAACGCAGAATTGGAGGAGATTTCTTCTTATGATAGTCAAACATGCTTGATACGCAATTTCCTTGATACTATTACTATAAGTGCAAAGTGCAGAAAAACATTTCGAAAGTAGAATATAAATCTTAGCCAGCATAGGTACCATTATATTATGCCCGCTATAGCTACCATATTAGATGGCAGGTTCTACAACTAATACCATACAAGGCTCGTATTATTTCTTTGGATTTCCAACAAATGGTCAGGCCAAGGAACTTCCCATTGCAACATGAGAATGCCTCTGGAAGGACGTCCCCGAGAACCTAACCGGATCTCTACCAACACAAGGCCGGGTTACCCCTAACTGGGTAACTACTGACACGAGTATGCCATACCCCGGTCGTAACCAACCTTTATCCGGGTTCCCGATAACCAACAACCACAAAGTAATAAATTTGCAGCAACAACATAGGTTAAGTATCTGGGCTCCATACCATGATACCACCTCTATCCAGAAGGAAATGCACATACCCTAAGGGGCGCTACCCCCAATAACCTTGCCGCATCTTTCCTATTTCGACCATTTCGGGGTGTCAGGTCCGACGAAGTCTCGTCCACAAAGCCACGCTTTGGTACAAAGCCATGCTTTGGGTCAACAAATGATCAAAGTAATGATCACAAAGATAAATGATCAAACAAATGATCATATCACAAATGATCAAACAATGATCATTTCACAGCAACACTCAGCATGTCACATTACCAAGTTGGGAATATATCGCTGATAACCATCAACTACATAACCTCTGAGCGCGTACGTCTCAGAGAAGGGTGTTAAGCTAAGAGAATAAATTCTCCGCTACCAACAGAAATGTATTTGAAAGAAATCTGCTTTATATCTCAAAATGTAATGTCAGACATGTAACCTTACAAGTCTATTCTGGGTTTGAACAGAACCGAAGGCACTTCCAAAGAAACCCTTGAAATTCGGATATTCACTAATTACGTTCAGACTTCCCATCACATATGGAGTCTCTATACCGGGGACCAGTCGATGCAAAGACATTCGACGAGTTGTCCTTTTGTTTTTGAAAATATTCGGTCTTCACCACCGGTCTTCAAATGCTATCCATAACGACGTATCACATATTCGGAATGGGATATATGACACAAAGGTCCTCTTCCGGCTAAACCGAACACTGAGCGCAGTATTTCATAAACTTATGGATATTGGGATTTCAATTAAGTCACAACTTAAAACCCAAAAACTTTCCTTTTAAAATGGTTTAAACCAATTACCATTTCAAATCTTTATATTACAAAAAAGATTTATTTCGCAAAGATCAATTCATAGACTTTAAAACAATTTCCATTCCAATTGGATTAACTCATTAAATCTTTAAATAAAAGATTTAACTCAAATCTTTCAAAATTCGATTAACTTGTTGAATCTTTAAATCAAGATTCAACTTATAGCTTTCAAAATCATTTCCAAAGATTCATTCATAGCCTTTCAAAACAATTCCAATTCAAACTTGAAACCTTTCAGCCCAATTTGGAAATCCTTTCTTTAAATGAAAGTTATTTTTATTTGGAAACAAGTAGTTTTCGTTTCGGAGAAATTCAATCTCATTTATACAAGTTGAAATTTTTGGGTTAATTCAAATTCCCAAAAACAACACCTTAAAATGGTTTAAAACCCATATAAACTTGTATACCATTTGATATCATAAATACTGAATATAGAATTCAATTTCAAATATTGAATTAAAATTTAAATCAAAATATTTAAATTTCAAAACTCAATCAAGTTATTCAAAATAAATTTCATCTTTGAAATTCCATTTCAAAAACTTTTCACTTTAAACCCAATCTTATTTTCAAACCATTTGAATTTAAAATTCAAATTCAAAACTATTTTCAAAAATCTGTGACTTAATCGATTTCCTCGTGAAATCCATATTTGTGTGTGTATGGTGTGGTCCAGGGGTCTAACACAATAGTGCAACACATTCAATCATCACAGATTAAAAATACAGAAATATAGTTGATAAGCAGTATAACTATAATGCTCATCTTTATTTACAGATCACAGATCACAGATATATAAATTACAGATAAATAAGACACACAGCTCAAAACAAAGCATCACATATCAGGGGTATCAAACAAAACAATTATTCAGCCAAGTCCAAACGTTCACAAATGAATTTATTAATCAAATAATTAATTTAAATCGGATGTATCAATTATTGATCCGGGTTCATTATCATAATTTAATTACAAAATATTTGAAATAAATTCCCTTTCACAATTTATTAGTTAACCCTTAATTGTTAACTATCATTCTTAATTAATGAATCAATTAATCTTTAATTATTAAATTAATCTTAATTAATCAACTTTATTAATTAATCCTTTAAATTTATTAACAAATAATTTACTCAAATTTCAAATCATCATTTAATTGATTACATTCATTAATTATCTATTAATTACTTCTCTAAGTAATTATATTTTCAAAATTATCGAGTGATTATTCTGAATTAATTAACTTAAGAAATTTAGATTTTGAATAAATCAAATTAACTCAATTAATTATGCTAAATAATTCAATTCCATAATTTCTATCATTAATTAATTACATTAGTAGTTCCACAATTTATTATCATTAAATTAATTAATCTAATTTATTGTTAAAAATTCAATCACATTAATTAATTGTTCAGATAATCTTAGTTAATGATTTCATTAACTATTTAGATTCTTTAATTCTCTTTTTAAAGAAAATTTCTCAGATTAACCATTATTAATTATAAATCGATTTACTATAGGAAATTCTTTCGTTAATGAAATAGAAATTATTAACTTCATTACTTAAAGTAAAGTTCAATCATATTTATAATTTAAGTATTATTCACAATATGTTTGAAACAATGTTTCAAATTCCCTTTTAATTTTTTTTTTCAATACTTAAGTTATAAAGCTTAATTTAATTCAAAACCTTGAAATCAGATGTAGAGTTCATGTCAGATTTAAACTTTTAGTTTCAACTTGCTTAAATTTTTCATTTAAAATTTCAGATCCATTTCCATTTCAAATCTCTTTAATATATTTTGAATTGCTTTTAAGTTATTAAAACAATTTAAATTTAAAACTTATTTATGTTCAATCTAAACTCTAAATTCAAATTGAATTTATATTAACATTTTAATTTGAACTCAGCTTTAAAAATTTTGGTTTAAAATTTAATTTTGGTTTTAAAATTTTCAAACAAAGAGAAAAAAAGTTCCAGGTTGAAAAACTGGGACAAACTCTGACCCGAGTTTATCCTGTCCCTGCTTCGAGTAAATGACTCGAATTCCTCGAGTTCGACGCGTGAATCCCCTTTGCTCTTTCCAGGCAACAACACACTCAAGCACCAGAGTGCTCGTGCACGTGCACTTCGTCGCTGGCGATCTTCCGGCCCCGTCACGTTGTCGAACACGTCGACAATCCTCCCCAGATCCAACTTCGACCATCCTATCCGCATCACCACCTTGAGATCGAAATTCGAATAAACATTCAAAACCTGGAACACTCAAACCCATACGACCCCATCCCGGTCAACGCCATTTCCTCGACGCTCCGACCACCAGAACACTCGAACTTTCGGCCACGACTCCATCAACTCGACAGCCACCATTACCCCAAAACTCGAGCAGCTCGATGCTCGATCGAAGGCGAACGAATCGAAAAACAACCCCATGCTAAAACTAGATTTACGAGCAAAAACTGCTCGCCGCCGCTTCCACATCGAACAGGAGAAACTCCAGATATTTTTCCCAACTCCTCCGGAGGCTCCTTCACCCCCACGCGAAATGCCGAGCACCCCGGTCCACTCGATCACCCAAAAATCGACCATAACCCATTTCCGTTCATCCTGGAACTGCAGCTTAACCCTAGCTTTAAAATTTTTGATTCGAGCTTTAAAAATCATATTAAAGTATAACAATCCCATTTATACATCTGAATTCATAAATTACGAAGTTCGAATTCTTGCTCTTTTTGAAGTTAGCTGGGTTATCTTACTTTCCAGAGAAAGTTAAACTTGGTTTTAACTTATATAATTTTTTTAATCTCAAGTTTATACCATAACAACCAATTTCCATTTTGATTCTAAGTCCACTCTATAAGTAGATTGAAAGAAAAAGAATTTTGAATCAAAGATGTTTTGTTCATGAACTTAAAACAGAGAGGTTTTTAAATATTAGCCTGCACACCGATTCCATTACCAAGAACACACACATATATATAAAAACTTATGTATTCCCAAACATGTAGTTGCAACATTTCCTTTTATTTATTTTACTTTTCAATAAAAAAAGGAAAACAAATATGATACTCACATGTGTTTCAGAAGGAAGAACAGAGTTCCTCCTCTACATTGAAAACTGCAGGCTTGTTTTTTTTTTTTTGATGGAGTTGTAGAATGGTTTCAGTTTGTAAAGAAAAAAAGAAAAAGCTTGCTATATCTTTGATGAATGAAAATGAACTGGAGGTTACAAATATATAGAAGAAAAGATGGCAGAGGGTAGGAGTTCTCTGGGTACAATTTACAGGTACACTTTCCTTTTATTAACATGTATAGGTCAGAGATTTTGGGTATAGAGGCTGATGATTTTGTAAAGAATTCGAATTGACTATAATATTGATATAGCATTTAATGCCAAGTGCTTCATGTCTCCTATATGTTTACTTGTTTTGTACTTGAATAATTTGTTTACTTCAGATCTTTTCTCAGCTTTGAGGAAACGAACTAAAGTGAGGTTGATATATAGGGAATGAGAAGTTTAACAGGGTGTATACTATTTTGTACAGGCCGTTGAATTGTTTAATTATGCTGAGGTAACTTGTTTGGGGCTGCATTTATGAGCTTGTACTTATAACTATTTCCTCCATCTCGGCTGTACAATATGAAGATAGTATATAAAAGAAAAAGCATGTACTGGGTGTTGCATTTCTTTTTTGCTTTTCTTTGTTCCATTTTCTCTTTCTTGTTTTGCTTTCACACTTACATACACATCTACTTGTTTCACTTTTATTTTTGCTCTTACTTTATGTACATTTTATTGCCTACATATATTTTATTACTTCGTATATTCTAGTTAATGTGTTGTTTTAAATTTTAGCTATACGTATTTATTTTATTTTATACATTTTCCCATATATCTTAAACTTGTATTTCTTATTTTACATTTGCAATTATAATACCCATATTTTTATTTGAATTTAGAGTAAATTTCACAAACTTTTATTCAAAAAAATTAAATTAATTATCATTTTAAAATTAATTAAAATTCGGGATCGTTACACTATTGTCATTCAGTTTGTAGGAATTGGAGATTTTTTTTCATACTGATTATATTTAATTTTTTTTTGTATAATTTGAACTGATCATTTTATAGACAAATATCTCCAAATTAATTCTCGAGACATGGATTTTGTGGTTGAACATATATGATTTCTCACCAAGTACTTTTCGATCCTTAGAATTTGACACTAATACATCCACGTTATTCACATGCCACAATCTCAAGTGCTGGAAAGATAGATTTTTAATGTGAAAAAGAAAAGAAGATAGAATAGAAAGTAGAATCTCATAAGAATGTAATAATTTATAATATCAATAATCTTTACAATGGAAATTTTTTGAATACAATATCATGGTCTAACCTGCATTCAACCTGAGTAGTTTTCAATTTTTGTCCTTACAAATTCTGACAAACAACAGACAACTGTAGTAGACGAAACAGATAGTAGAATGCATCCATATTTAGATGAAGGACTCCAGCTCTCCTATGGAAACTCCAAGCGTCTTTAACTGAACTTGAAACTACTTAGATCTAAACCAAGTGTTGAAAACATCTGGATCGAGCTTGATAAAACAGTGTAAGAAACTCGAACATAAATCATATGAGAAGTCATAAATCATTAAACAATACCTTCTGCAAAAGAATAGTATCTCGTAAGACACGTAAGTCATAAATAGGAATGGGCTTTTTTACTTACAATGGCCAAAATACTTTGTGCTGAAAAACATTGATATTATCTTTAATGACATTGGTTTTGAAAACAATTATCATGTAAATATATATAAAACAATTATCAATACCCGTACTAAGTCTATGATAATATTTCCAGACTAGTTCAAATAGAATATACCTGGACGGAATAAATGATACCAAAAGGATAGTTGAATTGTTTGCAAGACACTACACTATTTTGGGACAACAATCAAAACCAAAAGCTCATATTGGGATTGATTTCCAATGTCAGGATCGGGATTTTCGACTCACGAAGGTGGACATCAATACGTCCACTGTATCAACTGCCGAGCGATCGAATGCCGGAAAACCGTACCGTTAGGGTTAAAGAAGAGGTAGAAGATAGAAGAAGAAAGAAAGAAAAGCAACAGAACAATATCAGAATCTCACAATCTTAGCAGAACAACATATAATAGATAAATAAATATCTTTAAAACAAAGAATCATATCTGTCATTACATTACATCACATTACATTACATTATCAGAGTTTACAACAATAGACAGCGGAAAAGAAATATTATATACTAGATGATACGCCATGCCATCCAGCTTGCTCCTGATCTCCATAGCAACTCCTGAATTCCAAAATGACCTGATAACCTAACTCTGGTCTGCCCGTGTTAAAATTGGTGGGCACCCAGAGTTTAGGAAGAGAACAATAAACTCCAGGTCAGTCATGAGACTGATGTGAGAACTTAAAACAGTTTATCTTTTAAAAATAAACAAAGAAATATGTTTAAATTAGAATCACAATGCTTTTTTGAAAATGAAACTACCATAAGGCCTCCCCCACACACACACAATGCAAACGCAGAAGCGGAGGAGATTTCTCCTTATGATAGTCAAATATGCTTGATATGCAAATTTTTCTTTGATTTTATTATTATAAGTGCAAAGTGTAGGAAACATTTCGAAAGTACAATATAAATCTTAGCCAACATACGACCATTATCGTATGCCTACTATAGCTACCATGTTCAATAGCAGGTTACCGCCACATTCCATGGCAGATTATACAACTAAAACAGTACAAAGCTCGTATTGTTTCTTTGAATTTGCAATGAATGGACAGGCTAAGGAACTTCCCATTGCCACATAGGTACGCCTTTGGAAAGACGCCCCGAGAACCTAACCGGATCTCTGCCAACACAAGGCCGGGTTACTCTTAGCTGGGTAACAACTGACACGAATATGCCATCCCCCGGTCGTAACCGACCTAAATCCCGGGATTCACCAACAACCACAAAATAATAAGTTTGCAGCAACAACATAGGTTAAGTATCAGGGCTCCATACCATAATACCACCTCTATCCAGAAGGAAATGACATACACTTAGGGGGCGTTGTCCCCTAATAACGTTGCTGCATCTTTCCTGTTTTGACCATTTCCGAGGTGTGAGGTCCGACGAAGTCCCGTCCACAAAGCTACGCTTTTCATAAAAGCCACGCTTTGATCAACAAATGCTCAACAGCACTTCGTATGCCACATTACCAGTTTGGGAATATATCACTAGTAACCATCAACTACATAACCTCTGAGCTCGTACGTCTCAGAGAAGGGTGTTAAGCTAAGAGAATAAATTCTTCTCCACCAACAGAAATATATTTGATAGAAACCAGCTTCACATCTCAAATTGTAATGTCAGACACACATCGATATAAGTCCATTTCGGGATCGAACGGAACCGAAGGCACTTCCAAAAGAAGCCCTTGCAATCCGAATATTCACTAATCACGACCGGACTTCCCATCACAAAGGGAGATAAAATCTCTATATCAATGATCAGCCGATGCAGAGACATTCGACGGTAATTCTTCCGTTTTCAAAAATATCTGGTCTTCAACATCGGTCTTCAAATGCTATCCATTACGACGTATCATTATTCGGAATGGGATTTATGACATAAAGGTCCTCTCCCGGCTAAACTGAATAACGAGCGCTTATTTTTTTAAATAAGTGTAGCATTCAAATTTAAGCAATCACAATAAATATTCAGCACCATAACAATCACTAGGCCCTTTTTTATTAATCTTTCATAAATTAAATAACTTGCCAAATATTCACTTCAATTAATCTTTAAAAGATATAATCTCAAAACATTTCACTTCATATTGGAAAAACATTTCCAAATACTTATTTAACAATAAGTAATTTAGAAATCTATTTATTTTCAATACTTAGAAAATATTCAATATACTTAAATTACGTTAGATATACAATTTATTCTTTAAGGAAAACATTCTCTTAATCACATTCATTTGAGTCAAAATCAATGTTGCGTAAAACATCGTTACGACAACCCAAAATCACTAGTGTAGGGATTCGAAATTTAGATAGATATATAAATCCCAATACTATATAAAAACATTTCCTTTCGGAAATCATCTATAATAACAGTGTTATAGTCCATCTTTTCCTTATTTCTCGAAAACGTCTATTTCAACAATGAATGTTGAAATCTATGGTTTCGATCCTTAACACATTTTAAAACAACTTCAAATCGTTTAAATTCCTTTTAAAAGATCACTTCCTAAAACATTTCTTTACTATATTATTCACTATCCAAAATCGTGAATATAAATCGTTTACCAAATTCAACACTTCTACATATTTAATTTAAATGATTATACACTGTCCAAAATCGTGAATATATTTCCTTTAATAAGCTTCATATTTACTTATCAAATTTAATCAATTTTGGATTTATAAATCAATGTTTATAAATTGACATTTATATATTATAAACTTCAAATTATAAAACCCCTTGATTAACAACTTCTATTTATATCTCATTCAAATACCAAAATCTAATTTATAAGTTAATTACTTATAAATCTTTTACTTTACAAAATCTATTCATTTTATAACTTCACAATTTATAAATCTATAAATTTCATTCACTTATAAAATCCATTTATACTTCATTTTAACACTTATAAAAACTCGTTTTATAATTCCAATATTTTAATTCTATAAATATCAATTTTATAAATCTTGAACTCCATATTTCAAAAACCAATTTCAACTATATTTCTCAAAAATCATATTTTTTATAAGATTAAAATTATAATGTTTATTTATTTAAAATGAATAAATTCCAAAATTCAATAAAACGTATACTTTAAAAAATCACTTTAAAATCCTTTTAAATTTGAAAATCATCATTTTAACACTTTTAATTTTCCAAAATAGGCCCAATGCTGCAACAGCACTAAATATAACAATCACGGTATCCAAAACATCATATATCATATGATAACAGAATATATCACAATATCTGTAAATAAATCAAAACGGGTGAGGAATCCAGTTGGATCCCTCCAACCTATTACCCTGCATCTACAGATGTTAGCACAATACCAATCCCGTGTCAATACGGGATATCACGGTATATGAGATTTATAAAATATTATCCGCTGTTATGCCGCACAATAGGGTCTCATCCGCTATATAATGCACGAAAATCAACTCCAAGTACATATATAATACCAATTCCACTTCAAGATGGAATATCGCGGTATATGTGTTTAATAAATAACATCCGCTTAATATACGACGTATAGGGTCTATTTTAAAACAATAGATAATAATTTATCATCCAAGCATACAATTAAGAAATTTTAAATCTAACTATTTAAAATTTAAATCGAAACAATTTCGATTGAGTGAGAAGTTCTCACATTGTTTCTAATACAGTTGCAGTGTTTATTCCAAATAAAATTAAACACGCGTTTAATTTTATCCAAAATTTTCACTAGCTCCAATCAACTCTACTCTAGCTCCATCGTGTGGTGTTCGTCAATACGAAACCAACGCAATTCGTTTCATCCAAAACGGACCTCATATGAAAGAGATATTGCATTTTAAAGATTGTACAATTTAAAATAAAATAAATTAACAATTTTCTTATTATATTTAAACCTAATTCGAATCTGGGCCGCACGTTTTAGTTGATA
This sequence comes from Allium cepa, assembly GCA_030765085.1. NCBI lineage: Eukaryota > Viridiplantae > Streptophyta > Magnoliopsida > Asparagales > Amaryllidaceae > Allium > Allium cepa. The sequence continues at coordinate 37,407,010 of CM060929.1, forward strand.
AAATCTTGGCCGCACCCTTGAGCTTCTTCTTGGTTCCATCGTATACGAGATACCCATAACCGTCACTTTTCTAGTGAATTATGCTCCACCCCCGCTCAACTTCAAGTCGATCGAACTACGCCACAACGAAGCTCTTCACACGAGCTACCCATGGCCGCGAGCACGTCGAACTCAGTCAGCCCTTGACCCCAAAATGCGTGCACGAACCGACCATGAACGCGAGCCCCTAGCCTCCACGTCGAGCGTCCATTTCTAATCTCCACTATTGATCTTCTAGAGCTCGATTAGCTCTACATGTTTGTAGTTGAAGAGTTTTGCTAATTATCGATGGATTATGAGATATTAGAGGAGAAACGAGATGAGTTTTCGGCCATTAAAAAGTTTCTGGCGGCTAAGGCTTGTAGATTAGGGTTTTGGTGAAAATTAGAGAAAATGAGGTCCTTTTATAGAAAATTCTCAAACACTATTTATCCGAAAAATTTCCAAACTCCAAACGAAGCGTGCCGCCTAGCGTTTATAATGTTTTACCCCTATTCCGAACGCAATGGGATATATATCGGGAGCAAATTCGATCAAATTTCAAAGATAAGTTTTTTGGATTGACTATTTAAATTTAAAAATTCACTCAAACGGATTTCTATGCGTTTTTGCTTTCCCCGGACAAACCGTAAATTCGATTGACACGAAATTTGAAACCACACAATAATATAACATTACGGATCCAAGAAAACTTGTTTCGTCGAAATCCGAGACTGTTTGAAAAATGGCTATTTTTACTCGTCAATTAAATATTAAAATATTCAATTTTCATAAATTAACTTTTAATTCAATTTTAAAAGTTCTATAACATCATTCTAACTCCAATATGATTTAATACAACTTTACTTGTCAATTTTAATCACATTAAACCCAATTTCCAATTATTTCTGAAATTTCAAATATTAAATTATCGATTTAATTATCCAATTAAATCCAGATATTCAAAATAAATTTATTCGACTTACAAATTTCACTTGTTAATATTTAAAATCAATTAAATATACGAATTTCAAATGACAGGAATTCTGGGTCATTACAAACTTTCCCCCTTAAAAGAATTTCGTCCTCGACATTAACAAGTAAGAAAAAATCTTGAAATCCATTAACTTTTCAAAACCATTTGTTCAAATTAAATTTCAAATTCACTTAAGTGTTTAACTTTCCCAAAATCCAGTAGTTAAACTTCTTACAATAACTTTACTAGTTTTCAAACCATACTTTGTTATCCTTTCAAAAGTACTAATATCGTTTAACTTTCAACTCAAAATCAAAATTTTAGTTTTTAAAAAATTTCTAATTTTCTCCAAAATATTCTAACGCCTTAAATTTTCAGAAAAATTAGCTATAGTCTTCTTTCCGCGGCTCGATCCGAAAAAAATATGGCAATATACATCTCATCAAAGTAATGAGGCATCCCGCGGGAAAAAAGTGTAAAAGTACGATATGTAATCCGAGATATGTACTTTATATATTATTAGCGAGCATATACGGCTAATATAGCGCGAAAGCAAGCTCCAAATGCGAAGCAAGCGCAATCTACACCTACTAAACACTCAACAAACATGAGAAACATGCATATATGAAAGTAATATCAACATACAACATATACCAACAACTATATATGTCAATATAGCAAATGCAATCAAAAGCAATAAATTCAACCATCAACCAACTATCATCCAACTAACATCCATAACCAAATCGATACACTTTCACTTCTCATTAATATTCAATGAATTTGTTTTCCAATTTAATCATTGTGATATCCCGGAAATTTTGGCAATATAAATTTAATAATCTGTGTTAAAATTAAATTGATTTTGATAATATTTGTTAATAAGATTCGAATTGGTTTAATAATCTTCTTTTAAATAAATATTTAACTGATAATTTATCTTTTAAAAGCTAATAAATTGTTTTCTATTTGCAGTATGTATATATTTGTATATGTTATAAATAGATAAGCTCTGTTCTAAATTTAATAAATAAAGACATATTTTCTAATTTTAATATTTCTGATAACTTGGAAATTTGATTTAATTTAGTATTAAGCTATTAAATAAATAACTATATGGTTTTAAATAATTAAGATAAATGTTTAATAGTTAGAACTTATTCTAGCTTAAGTTTAAATTTAAAATTTATTAACAAAAAGATAGTTTTATTTTCTTTTTAGTATAGCTTGATAAAAATATGGTTTAAATATACTCAAGATAAAGTTAAAATTTGTTTAGATGATTTTAGCTAAAATTTAAATTTAACAAAAGGTTTGTTTGTTCTTTTCTAAATATAGCTTGTTGAAAATAAGTAATTAAGTAATAATTTCTTTTATAAATTATTTTAATTTAATAATGAGCTATATTAATAATGTGATGTCTTTACAAATGGATTTTTAACAGAAATTGTTATTTCAAATTTATTTATATAAATAGCTATAATTTGAAAGATTAAAAGTAATTCTTTTAAAAATGTTATATTAAAATAAGCCTTATTAATACTAACACAAGTATAAAAATAATAAATAAATTTAGTATTTGATAGTTATGTTAAAATAAAAGAGAGCTAAAATACTTAAGTTAAAAGGCTATAACAATAAATAAAACAACTTGACAATATACATGAAGTGTAGAAAACATAATCAGGCAAGTGAAAAGAAAATTTGTTGCCTGTAAAGAAAAGAAATGCAGAAGGTAACTGTAAACAAAACATAAGCTAAAATTTTATATCAATAACTAAAGTAACTTTTTGTATGTACTTGAGGTAAGTACAAACCAGGGTTGTATATGCGAAGCCTGTAGAGTTTTGAAATGCAAAGGCATAAGAAAATGTAGACAGCCTGTAAGAAATTTAGAAAAAAATAAAAGCAAAAGTAACAAAGTAAGAAAAAATAGGCAGGTAAGAAAAATGTACAAAGCAAAAATATCTGAACATAAGATAAGATTAGTAGAAAAAAAAAGTACATCAACATTTAAAGCTTTCATCTCTAGCAGCAAACATGTCCATACGAATTGGCTCTAGAATCATTTCAGCCCCCAAAATATAATCTTGCCTGATACAAACAAAAACACAATATTGTACCTGCAAATTTGCTAACCCAGATATCACCTACCCCTGTAAAACACTTCTATTTATATGTATATCTTCCTGCTCATTTCGTTGATCAAAAATAAGAAAACCAGAGAATAAGCAACCATATCCATTTTTACAAACTTAAACAACATCATACAACAATTCAATCAACTTTGCAAAATTGAGACTGCATTCTTTCAAATCTGAGAACAACTTCCTCAAGACCAGATCAAAGACTTCATTTTTTTATCAAGCCATTAGCCTGTAATCATTTGCAAAATCAAGAGCCTGTGCATTATTCTTTTTCAACCTGAGACAAAGCAATTCATATTAGTTTCAAGCTTTTTCAAAATCAAAACCAGAGGCTCTGTGTTCATCAATCTAAGGCGAGTAACATCGCAATTGAATAGTTTAAGTATATATTTGTTCTGTTGCAAGTTTTCTATGGAATTCAGTTTGTGTTGAGTATATTTCTTTTGTATAGCTCTGTGTTAAGTATGAATATTGTGATGAGCATCTCTGTGTTTCTATCTGACTTTAGTTCCTGGTTTAAAATCCTCATCAAAATTTCATTGTGTTCTTAATTCAATCTTTAACAAGACATAAGTTTGAACATGAAATGCTTGTATTAACAGAGACTTGAGTTTAAAAATTGTTTAAGGGTAAAACAGTTTGTATTACTTCTGGGAAATATAAAACAACAGTAGAAAACTAAAATAAGTTAAAACTCAATTATTATAATTCATGGATTCTGGTATATGAATCGAATGCTAAGACTAAAACTTGATTTTTGAAAACAAAATCACTATTTTTAGTAAAGAGGTTCAAGTGAGGTTCTGGGTTCATCAATATATGGGTTATTGTCGATTTCTTGTGATCAACTGGACCGGAGTGCTCAGGGTTCTCTATGGTGATGGACGAGTGATCGGAGGGTCGAGGAAAAATGGTGGAAGGTGCTGCAGTTGGACGTGGTGGCAGCGGGGTACGATTTTAGTGTGTAACCCTAATTCTTTTGGTGGTCGAACTTTTGATCACCGCGACTTCCACCATGCATCGCATTGCATGAGATCTCGGGAGGTGGTAGCTTGGTCGAAGACGAGTTCATGGCTCAAATTTCGCATGTTTAGGTGGCCGTGGTTGGGTGAACGGCACGTTGACAGGTTTTGGGTGATGGGCCATGTCGAGTTTCCAGGTTTGAGTTTCGAACTCGATTTCGGTTCGAGTTGCCGTGTTGGCTTAGGGTGGTCGTGATCGTGTCTGGTGATGGTCGGCATCGTGCTGAATTTCTAGTGGGTGGTTGGAGGTGGCGGGAGCCACGGTGCACGTGCGCCGTGCCCAATGAAGTGCTGAGGAATTTTTGGTTGGGTGCAGTGTATTTTGACTCGAGGCATACTTGAGTCATTCGAGTATATGACTCGAAGCAGAAGGAGGGAAGACTCGAAGCATTTGTGGTTCGCGTCGAGTCAGTGTTTGTTCAGGCTTTTGTAAAAACCTGGAAGCAAATTTTTTTTTTTTAAAAAACAAATTCAAATGAAACGTAAAAATAAATAATAGATTTAAACAAGTTTAAATCTAGTTTAAGTATGAATTCAAATTTATTCTTGAATTCAAATCTGAAATAGAAATAAAGTTTTAAAACAATTAAATGTGGGTTTTCTTTCAGGTCTAAAAACCTGACAGTTTCAGATTTTAAAATTTAATTTAAAATCTGAAACAAAAATTTAAACCGTGTTTTAAAATTTAAAGTTCAAAGTATAGATTTAAATGAACTTTTGAATCTAAGTTTTTAAAAATGAATTTAGATTTTAAATCAAGAATTAAAATCAAGTTTTTAAAAAGCAAGTTAAACCAAAGTTTTAAATTCAAAGTTAAACTAACGAATTCAAGTTTTTCTTGAATTCAAATCTGAAATTTAAATCAGTTTTTAAATCTAAATATATAAACAAGTTTAAATCTAATAGTTTTTAAAAGGTAATTTGTTTCAAATAAATATTTGAATTGATTTTGACACAGTTCTTTTTAAAGGGATTTTTGAATGGAAGTTAAATAAATTGTTCAAACTCGAATTTTCAAGTTAAAATATTAATGTATTTTGGAAGTTTAAATTTGAGTAAAGATTTAAGTAGTTGAATTTAAAGGCTTATCTTATATAAGTTCATATGTAAGTAATAAACGTTATTTACATTTATTTAAAAGATTATAAATTGAATTTAAATTTGGTAAATGTTTAAACAATAATCATTTTGAATCTTAAATTCAAAATGGAATTTGAATTTAAATTTAAATGTATGTTATAATACACTTTAATATTAAGGGAGTCATTAATAAAGTAATAAATTATCTTAGAAATAATTTAGATATTAAAATGATTTAATGAATAAGTAAATTAAAGGATGACTTATGTATTAATAATTTAGACTAATTTATAACTAGAGATTAATTAAGAAGTAAATTAAGGAATGTTATTAGTTAATGAAATAATTAACTAAGGATTATTAATTAATTAATTAATTAATGTGAGTAATTTTGATAATTAATTAGATTAATTAGATAATCTATTGTAAATTGTTAAATGTAATTACTTGATAAAAGTAATTAAGAGATAAATTACTTATTGTAATAAATTTAGATGATATGATTTATTTAAGCTTATTAATTTAGTTTAATTAATTTAAGAAAATCATTTGATAAATTGATAAGTGTAATTACTTAGTGTATTTAATGGAGGATAATTACTTAAGGAAGTAATTAATGTTAATTACTGAATGTAATTAGTGAAAGATGATTTGTAAATGAAGTAATTTGGATAATTACTTTTGTAATTAATCAAGGGATTAATTAATGGAGATAATTAATTATGGAATAATTAATTTATTAATATAAGTAATTAAGGATAGTTAATTAATGGAATGTTATTAATCAAGGGTGGTTAATAATTGTGTTTAATTAAAGATTATTATTTAATGTAATTAATTTAAATAAAGTAATTAATTTAAATATAATTAGAAATCATTAATTAATGTGATTAATGATGTAATTTATAATGGATTAATTAAGAAATAATTAATAATAAATGATTAATTAATGTAATTAATTAAGGATAAATGTAACTAATTTTAGTGAATTAATAAATGAAGTAATTAAATGTTAATTACTATAAATGATTTAGGATAATTAATCTGTGAAATTAATAAAAAAACTAATTACTTATTGTAATTTGAAAATGATTAATCAAAGGTGTTTAATTAAGATGAATACTTAATGGATCATTAATTAATTTGATTTATAATTAATTAATGATTGTATAAGGAGGATTTATAGATGAAGTAATTAATTTAATTTACTTTAAATTAATTAGAGATAGAATTAGTTAATTTAATTCATTTAAAATTAATTATAAATGGTATGATTATAAATCATTGCTTATGGATGAATGATATTGACATTTCATTGATTGATTGTGATATCAGATATGAGATGAGTAATATGTATGTGATATGGATGTATGGTTTAAGTATGATAATAGTAAGTATCTGTTTGGATGATAATATTGATTATCTGTTTATGATGATAATGTGATTATCTATTATGAGATGTGAATTATCTATCTGTGTGTATATTGATAATATTGAATTGAACTGTTAAGACTAAATAGACAACTTGGCCTTAAAAGATACATTTTGGATTTCGATGAGATCGGGATCGGGTTTCCATATTTGGACATCATAAAACCACATCGATCCAAATTAACGATAGGTCGTGAATCTGAAGTGAAGATGAAGATTCAGAGTGTAAGGGTTATTGTCGTTAACTCTGAGGGTGATTTCAAAATGAGTGTAACGAGATAATGCCTTCGGTTTCGTTTGAACCCGGAACGAACTTGTATGGATTGAATGCTTTCAGAACATCGTCAGGTGGGTGATGAGCATTCTAAGAAATGTATTCTCTAAAGGTAATCGCAGCCTCAAGCCTCATCAAACGGGAATGGCTAAAATAGGGGAGGTGCAACAAGGTTAGGTGGGTCATGCCCAAGCAGGATGAGATATACCCCTGTCTAAATGTCCCTTTATTTTTCGGCTGTGTGGGCGGTTGATTGCAACAACTGCCGGGGTTAGCTTGTTCGGGACTGTTCAGTAAGGAATGGTTCCGGCCTTGTGTTGTAGGGGGTCGGGAATGATCCTCGGTACTGTAACGACCCGAAATTTTCGAACCCGAAAATTCCAGATAGTTATGAAAAAGAAGAAAGAGATAGAAGAAAGAAGAAGAACAGAAACATCAACAACTCACATTCGCAGCGGATAAAATATAATAATAAATAATAGTTTACAAAAGAATACTATATTTGTTGATTACATTTAATATACATCAGAGTTTCACATATATATACAGACGCTAGACATATAAATCATGTCCCAGATACACAATAATATACTGCAGCGGAAATACATCGTACGTACTTGCCATCCAGCTCGCCTCCTGAGCTCCAAACGTACCTACCTGAAAACCTGTAATACTCGGTCTGACCCGAGCATTACATCAAAGTAACACCCGGGTCAGGCTGGAGACCAGCGTGAGTAAATCCAACTAACAAGGAATACCAAAGCAAACAACTTATATATAACCCGGGGTAACTTATGTCAATTGAACAATTTCAATATTTTCTATAGGCAACACTTATTCCACACGTCAATGTCTAAGAAGCAAACTTTGTATGAATAATCCAATTCACTTCAATCATTTCATTCCAGCCTATTGATTTCACACATAAAGTTATATAAAAAAAAATATTCGAAGTGGTTTCGGGTATTGCCTAATACCCGACCCCGGCTTCTTCGAAACTCATGTTATTCCGTCCCAAATTATTCAAATGAAATACACAACATTTCATAACAGAGATATCAACTCATTCAAAACATCCAATACCATTCAATTATTCATAACAAAGCTCAATCACATACAAATCAATTCAATTGATTCTAATTGAATTTCAAACCTCAATCACTTATATCCCTTCTTAACGTCAATTAATCCTAAATCAATTAATTGATCAACCCATCATTTCATTTTAATTAATCACCCTAGATTGATTATTATTATTTTCCAATTAAATTCGAGTAATTGTCTTTAATTAATTTCATGATATTATTTATCCTTAATTCCCAATCAATAAATAATCATAATTGCTTCCTAAATTAATTAACAATATCAATTACATTAATCCTTCAATACTTATATATAATAACTTCTCGTAAGTCACTTACATTTATTTATTTTAAAATTCAAGTTAATTTACAATTTCACTTTAACATTTAGGTTGTTCAACATTTAATATTTAAAGCTTTATCTGTTAGATTAACTCTGATCCAGAACTTATTTTAAATCTCTGCTTAACTCCAGTTTTAAATACCACCTTTATTTTTCCAAATTATTTTTAGTTCATTCTATATTTCCTTCATGTTAGAACTTCACTCTTATATTTCTTTCCAAAATCAAATCTTATATTTTCCGATAACTTCGAATACCGGAATATTCAACAAACCACATCATTCAAACTTCCAATACCAATAATATCCATCACTGAATATCAATTACCAAATATATAATATATTACCATATATATATAATATAGCACATCAAAACAACCCAAGCATTCAACCAATCATTTAAATTCAACCATTTAAGTTTAAATAGAAATCCAAAAGCGTGAGATTTACTCACCTTAGATTTTGCAATCCAAATCCGATCTCGATTTGTTCCTTCAGATTTAAACCTTGTATAAATAGTTATTCGATTTATTAATATTCGAACTTATCGAAATTAAATTTCCATTTATGTATTAAATTTTGAATTTACAATTCAATTTTTAAACCAATTTCCTTTAATAAGTTATTATATTTTATTTTTTCTTAAAATAAGTTAATAACTCCAAATATATGCAGGTATATTTATTTTCTTAAATTTCTTCTCTGCATAAAAAAAAATAAAAATCCTCTGGCCAATAAATCTTTTAGTTTAAACTATGGATATCTTCCCTGTATTTTTAGAAAAACAGAAATTTCCTTACAACTTATACCTATATTAAAACAGAGTTGTTTAACTATAACTCATTAATTTTTTTTCATCATTTTTTTCTTTTGTTTTTCCACAACATATATAGGTAAATTTTAAATCGGGAAAACAAAAACAAAAACTGCAATAAGCTCACCATATTCTACCCGAGCCTCAGGAAGCCACCAAGCCCTCCAAGTCGCTGTACAACCTAATCGACATAGCCGAGCTTCCACTGACGAAAACCCTAGCTCGAAGTCGATCGTCTCCCTCTCCTGACCTTGAGTGCGCCATTTCCTGTAGCTAATGCTGTCGCGAGCGCGACCACGCTCAACCCACCAGACAACGCAAGCCCTAGATCACCGAAAACGTGGCAAACGCGAACTTCGAACGGCATGCCCCTCACGTTCGAGCCACCGGCTATCACGATTACGCATTTTTTCAAATTGAATTGAGTAGAAAAATCGTTTCGGCCTGGAGAGAGGATTTGGGAAGAGTAATGAAGGCGAAGGGGTAACCGGCCATGATTATGTACTTGAATTTTGTAAAGAAAATTTTTCTTTTGTTTCGTGAATTTTGGTTTCTGTTTGAGGGTTAGAGAGAAACGAAGATAACATATCAATTAGGGAAGCTTCTCGAGGACGCTGGTTTGTTATATAATTAAATATTGAAAATATCCCGCGTTATGTTTTTTTTTGTGAAATTTCGAACTCCTAATCATACATGCCGATAGGCAATTATAGGGTTTTACCCGCATCCCGAACACAACGAAACGTGTTTCGGAAGCTAATTTGATCGTATGTGCGAGTTATGGAATTTAAACGATCAATATTAAATTAAATCGATTAAATAAACCTAAGCGTTTCGAGCTGCCAGGGTCAAATGATAACTCTGATTTCTACGAAAATTGAAATCCGATAATAACTAACTATTACGGATCCAATGGCACTGGTTTCGTCGAATTCCGAGACTGTGCCTCGGAAGGCTATTTTTAAATATCGATTTAAACGATATAATTACAAACCTGAACAAATCACCTTTAAATTAAATTTCAACCATTCTATTATCTCTAGTATTATCATTATAAGTTTTATAAGCCTTCAAATTATTTAAACAGGCTTAGAAATTTCAGATTCAATAATTTACCCAATTTCAATTATTAAATTCAATATTTAAACTATACAATTCAATGATTTAATTATCAAGTAAATATTGATATCCTGTATTCAAGTTATAATTAACTTTTAAATAATTTAAAATCGATTATTTATTCCAATTTAACTTGCTAAAATTTTCGGGTCGTCACATTCCTCCCCCCTTAAAAGAATTTCGTCCCCGAAATTACTAATCTGGAAGAATGGTCCAATACCCGTTTACTTTTTCCAAACCCACTATTCAACATCCTACCAATTATCTTTTATTAAGATCCTATTATTACCTCAATCAACTTCTCAAAACTTTTCATAGTTTCAAATCATATCTCCTTTGCTCAATTATCTAAACTTCAATTTTGAACCAAATTTTGAATTATCAAATTTTCTCAAATTTTTTCTAACTCTCTAAATTTCCAGAAAATTTTGCCAGCGTCTCCTTTGCGCGGCTAGCTCGGTACTACTACAAAAGGCCTCAAGGGGCTCCCAAATTCCAAAAAGAAAACAAAAGCCAAGTGGCTACATCAAAAACCCAATCCAATATCATACGGAATCAAAATACTTACCTTTTTAGTCGGGCAATTCAAATTTATCATTTGGAATCAAATCCAATTTCCTTCTCTTTTATAATACCTGCATATCCTGCTTAGCACTAATATTCAGACACAATATCCCAAAATCATTTTATACATCTCTTCAGATAAGTTTCATATCCACTTCTATTCAAATTAGTTTTCGCCATTTCATATGAATTCAATTCATTTTCGATTTCTAATATTGAGTTATATCATTCATTTAAATTGATTCATATTAGTTTCATTTACTAGTTTACTTTAAGTTTCCCGTTTGAAATTGTTTTGTCGTTAACCAAAAATTTCCAAAAATTTTCTAACTCCCAAAATTTTCAGAAAATTTTGGCAGAGTCTCCTTTGTACGGAGGAGCTTTTGCAATTTGACAATAGATATAAATATATATACATCGGCCCACCCGGTCGGAAAAAGCAAAAACAGTTCATATTTCCTATTTTTATTGCGTAGGCGTACCTTATTTAGCAATTTAAGCGAGCAACTTATAAATTTTAGCAATTAGCATACCCCAAATCTAGCCAAACGGCTTCCCTGTACCTGTACTTGCTCAATTTAAATATGTAAGTGCCATATATAAAAATTCTATTAGCATTACACTTACTTTTAATAGCTAATCCAAGAATTTACATAAACAACAAGTATTACGAAAGCAATAAGCACCAAACACTTACTAGAAACGATTTATATGGTTTTTAAAGCTAATTTAAATGCTTCCATCCAATTTATATGCTATTTCATTTAATTTCTAATGGTTTACAACGCAATTGTTTACATTCATTTCATTTTTAAGCAAAACAAACTCATAGTCATATCAATTGATTCAAAAATCAATTATATTTGCTTCCACTACTTCATAGAATTTAATTAAATCTCGTTTACGTTAAATGACAATCATTTCTACGCAATTAGATAATATCCATGTGAATAAATAATTACTTAGGTTTTATAACCAACTAAAATTGATCCCAACTTAATTTTATTTCATTCAATTCCATTCCAACCTATTCACACCCATTCATTTAGTTCGCCACATTCCATTCTTGTATACTAGTCATTCCCAAATTACTTCAATCCAAGCTTTTATTAATGGGCTTTCATTCTTATTCGAAGCCAAGCTTCCATGCATTTTAAACTTAAGTTAATTACTTTAATTTATTCCAACATCAACTTAAGTTCACTTCTATTAAATTTGATTCTCATTAAATCAAATTCCATTTAATTCAGTTAGCCCATCTCCTTCATTGTAAATTTAATCCACCTTTTCAATTTATCAAAACAATATCCAGGCACATATGCCACCGAACTTAAGTCCAGTTTGATAATCCAATTCCAATTAAAGTTTGATTCAATTTTTTTTTTCATCAGGCTTCATCCATTTATTATATAATTCCAGTGATCCCATTAAATTTTTTAATTTACTTGTTTATTTCGAATTTATTTTATTAATACAAGGCTATTCTCAATTTATTTCTATTCACTTGGGTTATGTTTTGCAACTCAAACCATTTTTATCATAATCACTTCCATTTCGTATAACATCACTTCTCTTATACCCAATTTACATGCAAATTTCATTAAATGTTACTCAAACCGTCCCTGAATTATAATTCAAACCATCACATTTGCAATCCAACTTTATTTTATTTTTACAACATTTCTTCTAATTTATTTCATTATTAAATCCAAGTCGAGTTCTATTCATAATTCGAATTCATTTCCAAACTCCATTATCAACTTACAACTCATTTTATGTAACCGAGTTAAAGTTTATTAACGTACTCAATCACACGATTATTTAACCAATTAACTTATTTCCAATTTCAAAATCAATATTCGATTATATTTACAAACTCACTTCATTAAAATTTCAATTTGGATTTCCCTTATTTTCCCAAAAATTCCAACACTTTATTTTAACAATTTAGAAATGCTTTAAATTCAGATAATACAATTAAAATAGTTTTTTTATATATATATAAAATATTTCTTATAACTCGATGTCTCAACCAGTCCATCCTTGTTCTCACAGAAATTCAGTCATACGTTGATCAGGCGTAGGACCGAAAATCTATAAGTACTTGGTAAACCCGTTTTCAACACCCAGTGAAAATATTTGGAAAATAATTTTATTGAAAATATTGAAAGCATTTTGAAATAGAGGAAATATCTTTGGTGACAATGCTCTGAAAATCATCACCCCCATCCATGGTCACAGTTACATACCAGGGTTACGTTGCAGTCACAACAAAAGTCCATGTAACTGCAGGCTCTCCGTGGCCTCTCGATTACGCCATGGATCCCACACAACAGATCACAGTTACATCCAGGGTTACGTTGCCGTCGCAGCAAAAGTCCATGTAACTGCAGGCTCTCCGCGGCCTCTGATTTCGCTGTCGAAATGAAACTTCTCCACTCCTACATAGGTCGCAGTCTACCGAGATAAACTCAAACGCAGACTGTTGGCTCTCAGCGGCACACGCGACTTTCGCAATGTTACCATAGGTCGCAGTTACATCCTGGGTTACGTTGCAGTCACAACAAAAGTCCATGTAACCGTTGGCTCTCCGCGGCACACACGACTTACGCTATGGTAACTCAACTCATAATCCTCAGGAACTAGTTTTGTCCGGACTCCTCACAGGATCAACTTTAGAACCCCCCTTGGGGCTCAAGGCAGCACCACCCGGTGGCACTCCTGAGAAGTCCATTTCAAGGGAGCGCCTTTTTCCCCAGAGTCATCATCAAAACATTTTATACTATACATATATAGTATCGTCAAATCATACACCTAGCATGATATTATACTAAATTCCTTTACACAAAATCGATTATCCCACAATCGATAATTCTCCAAATAGGCTTTTCAAAACTCAATATTGATTTTTGATTTTTTTTTTTCAAAAATCAAAAGCCTTTCTCAAAATCCTCATAAGATCCTTTATATATATTCAGATACATACATACATATATATATATATATATAAATTTTTAAACTTTGGATCCTTACCTTCTTGTATAAAACACCTTTCATACTCCAAACACTCTCAGAAACCATAGAAATATCCAATTTCCATCTTTATTCATTTCATATTTCTCAAAATATTCTTTCAGTTCAAAAGAACCATTTCACATTCCCTATTCACCTTTACATTAATCCCCATTTGGATTATTACTTCAACCCTTATCTCAGTTGGGTATTTTAATCAATAACAGTTTGAACTCCGACCAGTTTAGAAAAATAGCTTGAAAATTTTGAAAATAGATAAGTAGTTGAAAAATAATCAATAATTTGCAAAATAGTTATAAAATAGTTAACTAATTATAAAATAGTTGGAAAATAGTTAAATAGTTATAGAAATTTTAAATAATTGCGAAGTAGTTGTAAAATAGAAATTAATTCGTAACTTAGTTGAAAATTAGTAATTAGTGTATAAAACAGTTGTACAATAGTTAAAGAGTCCCAAAAGTAGTGGCAAAATCAGTTTAGGTTTTAAAAAGAAAGTTGTATAGTAAATAGATAAGATAATAGATTTAAAACTATTTATATTAAACAATTTACATTGAAAATGGTCTAGAGTCAAAACTGTTCACTTCCCCAACAATTCAATTTAAATTTCCCCTCCATTTAACCTAACCCAATTCCAATTTAATTTACTCCAATTTCCATTGGACTTGATTTATTCCCTATCCAAATTGAATTGATTCCCAATTTCCTTCCAACTTCAAATCAAATTCCATTTGATCTTAGACCGATTCCACTTTAATTACAATTCCAAATTATTTAGATAAATCTGAACTAATATCAATTGAACTCACTTCAAGTTCAATACCCTTTTCAAGTTAATCCAATACAAATTTCCCATTTGAATTTTAAACTTGTACAACTTTAATTATAATTTAAATTTTACAACTTCTATTTCAAATCAATTGCATCACATTTGCTTTTAACTCGGAGTTATACATTTTATTTAGCCTATATATTTTTATTATTCCATAAACATTTTAAATAAGATTCCAGAGTTTAAACAATTTCCAAAATCCCGGTATTACCTTAGAATTTAACTATATTCAATATTCTTCGGCAAATTCAATTATCCCTTTGAATTTCAAAACCAAACCCAGTTCACAAACAATTCCAATTTGAAACAATTTGGTAGCAATTTCTCTTTTAGAAACTCAAAAATAAACATCGATAATGCTGCAGTCATCATCGACGTTATTTTCCAGTGACCGAAAGAGTTCAATGCTTTTATCTCATTAAAACATTTTCAAATATTTTAATTTCAATCTCCCAGATTTCAAATTCAACACAAAAATATTTTCGAAATAATGCTATTATTTCTCCAAAATCTTTGGAAACCACTTTCAAATCCAAAGGAATTTTAAATTTTCCCAAAAATTCCAAATTCCTAATCCATCCAATTCATATTTAAACATTACTCTGGAATTTTCATCTTACTTTATTTTTAAATATTTTCTGGAAATTCTATCTCAAATTATAATCTCATTTATTTATGAAGTTTATTTCATCTTATAAATTTCATTTACAATTTATATTTCATATTCCTTTTTGATTTTAAACTAATTCCACTTAAATTACAATTCCAAAATTATTCCAATTACTTTGGACTAATATCCATTGAATTGGATCCTACTTCAATTTCAATCATTTCAATTCAATCCAATTCAAATTTTTCGTTTAAATTTTAAACTTTTACATCTTCAATCATATATTCAATTTATTCAAATCAATTTCAATTTGAACTAATTCAATTCCAATCTCAATTTTAACCCATCTCGAATTAGTTAAATTTGAGTTCAATTTTCAGAGGTTGGTTTAACTTTCAAACCAATTAACTTTGTTCACTTAAGGTTTTTAATCAATTTAATTTTTGAGTTCTAATTCTAGAATTTCATTTTTAATTTGGTTGTATTTTATATTACTTCTTAATTTAATTCCAATAATTTTACAACCAATCTCCTTAATATTTATTAGAAGAAGATATAGCTTTATATATCAAATTACATTCTTATATAAAATCATTTAAAACCTTTATATAAGAAAGTAACAAGTATGCGCTCATATATATATATATATATATATATATATATATATATATACACATATATTCACTCAACTCGTTATAGAGTACTACAGACTCTATTAAATGAGTAATCCCCACCAGAGCCAAGGTTCTCGCTTAACCTTTCAGCTCTGATACCAAATGTAACGACCCGAAATTTTCGAACCCGAAAATTCCAGATAGTTATGAAAAAGAAGAAAGAGATAGAAGAAAGAAGAAGAACAGAAACATCAACAACTCACATTCGCAGCGGATAAAATATAATAATAAATAATAGTTTACAAAAGAATACTATATTTGTTGATTACATTTAATATACATCAGAGTTTCACATATATATACAGACGCTAGACATATAAATCATGTCCCAGATACACAATAATATACTGCAGCGGAAATACATCGTACGTACTTGCCATCCAGCTCGCCTCCTGAGCTCCAAACGTACCTACCTGAAAACCTGTAATACTCGGTCTGACCCGAGCATTACATCAAAGTAACACCCGGGTCAGGCTGGAAACCAGCGTGAGTAAATCCAACTAACAAGGAATACCAAAGCAAACAACTTATATATAACCCGGGGTAACTTATGTCAATTGAACAATTTCAATATTTTCTATAGGCAACACTTATTCCACACGTCAATGTCTAAGAAGCAAACTTTGTATGAATAATCCAATTCACTTCAATCATTTCATTCCAGCCTATTGATTTCACACATAAAGTTATATAAAAAAAAATATTCGAAGTGGTTTCGGGTATTGCCTAATACCCGACCCCGGCTTCTTCGAAACTCATGTTATTCCGTCCCAAATTATTCAAATGAAATACGCAACATTTCATAACAGAGATATCAACTCATTCAAAACATCCAATACCATTCAATTATTCATAACAAAGCTCAATCACATACAAATCAATTCAATTGATTCTAATTGAATTTCAAACCTCAATCACTTATATCCCTTCTTAACGTCAATTAATCCTAAATCAATTAATTGATCAACCCATCATTTCATTTTAATTAATCACCCTAGATTGATTATTATTATTTTCCAATTAAATTCGAGTAATTGTCTTTAATTAATTTCATGATATTATTTATCCTTAATTCCCAATCAATAAATAATCATAATTGCTTCCTAAATTAATTAACAATATCAATTACATTAATCCTTCAATACTTATATATAATAACTTCTCGTAAGTCACTTACATTTATTTATTTTAAAATTCAAGTTAATTTACAATTTCACTTTAACATTTAGGTTGTTCAACATTTAATATTTAAAGCTTTATCTGTTAGATTAACTCTGATCCAGAATTTATTTTAAATCTCTGCTTAACTCCAGTTTTAAATACCACCTTTATTTTTCCAAATTATTTTTAGTTCATTCTATATTTCCTTCATGTTAGAACTTCACTCTTATATTTCTTTCCAAAATCAAATCTTATATTTTCCGATAACTTCGAATACCGGAATATTCAACAAACCACATCATTCAAACTTCCAATACCAATAATATCCATCACTGAATATCAATTACCAAATATATAATATATTACCATATATATATAATATAGCACATCAAAACAACCCAAGCATTCAACCAATCATTTAAATTCAACCATTTAAGTTTAAATAGAAATCCAAAAGCGTGAGATTTACTCACCTTAGATTTTGCAATCCAAATCCGATCTCGATTTGTTCCTTCAGATTTAAACCTTGTATAAACAGTTATTCGATTTATTAATATTCGAACTTATCGAAATTAAATTTCCATTTATGTATTAAATTTTGAATTTACAATTCAATTTTTAAACCAATTTCCTTTAATAAGTTATTATATTTTATTTTTTCTTAAAATAAGTTAATAACTCCAAATATATGCAGGTATATTTATTTTCTTAAATTTCTTCTCTGCATAAAAAAAAATAAAAACCCTCTGGCCAATAAATCTTTTAGTTTAAACTATGAATATCTTCCCTGTATTTTTAGAAAAACAGAAATTTCCTTACAACTTATACCTATATTAAAACAGAGTTGTTTAACTATAACATATTTATTTTTTTTCATCATTTTTTTCTTTTGTTTTTCCACAACATATATAGGTAAATTTTAAATCGAGAAAACAAAAACAAAAACTGCAATAAGCTCACCATATTCTACCCGAGCCTCAGGAAGCCACCAAGCCCTCCAAGTCGCTGTACAACCTAATCGACATAGCCGAGCTTCCACTGACGAAAACCCTAGCTCGAAGTCGATCGTCTCCCTCTCCTGACCTTGAGTGCGCCACTTCCTGTAGCTAATGCTGTCGCGAGCGCGACCACGCTCAACCCACCAGACAACGCAAGCCCTAGATCACCGAAAACGTGGCAAACGCGAACTTCGAACGGCATGCCCCTCACGTTCGAGCCACCGGCTATCACGATTACGCATTTTTTCAAATTGAATTGAGTAGAAAAATCGTTTCGGCCTGGAGAGAGGATTTGGGAAGAGTAATGAAGGCGAAGGGGTAACCGGCCATGATTATGTACTTGAATTTTGTAAAGAAAATTTTTCTTTTGTTTCGTGAATTTTGGTTTCTGTTTGAGGGTTAGAGAGAAACGAAGATAACATATCAATTAGGGAAGCTTCTCGAGGACGCTGGTTTGTTATATAATTAAATATTGAAAATATCCCGCGTTATGTTTTTTTTTGTGAAATTTCGAACTCCTAATCATACATGCCGATAGGCAATTATAGGGTTTTACCCGCATCCCGAACACAACGAAACGTGTTTCGGAAGCTAATTTGATCGTATGTGCGAGTTATGGAATTTAAACATCAATATTAAATTAAATCGATTAAATAAACCTAAGCGTTTCGAGCTGCCAGGGTCAAATGATAACTCTGATTTCTACGAAAATTGAAATCCGATAATAACTAACTATTACGGATCCAATGGCACTGGTTTCGTCGAATTCCGAGACTGTGCCTCGGAAGGCTATTTTTAAATATCGATTTAAACGATATAATTACAAACCTGAACAAATCACCTTTAAATTAAATTTCAACCATTCTATTATCTCCAGTATTATCATTATAAGTTTTATAAGCCTTCAAATTATTTAAACAGGCTTAGAAATTTCAGATTCAATAATTTACCCAATTTCAATTATTAAATTCAATATTTAAACTATACAATTCAATGATTTAATTATCAAGTAAATATTGATATCCTGTATTCAAGTTATAATTAACTTTTAAATAATTTAAAATCGATTAATTATTCCAATTTAACTTGCTAAAATTTTCGGGTCGTCACAGGTACGTTGATCTAGGCCACGTACTATGACGGCCGATACCCCAGTAGCCTTGCCATTGTATGGAATCCAAAATCCAATAAGTGCCATCGGATTTGATTGTATTGCCCACTTTTGTGGCTAGTAGCTGGAATTTAATGAATGTAACAATTTCGGCTATTTTCTATTTACTTGAAAACCCTGGACCTATTATAATATCACTGAATTTCCTATCAAATGTTTCGGTTAGTGTAAGGTAAAAACTTACCCATGTTTATTTATGGGGAGTCTTACGTGATACCTTTTGTTTCAAAGGTTTTTAAAATTAAGCAACTTTAACCTGTTACTCACACCAGACCCATGTCTGACCCGAAGTTTATTTCTGTTTTCCTAAACTCTCGGGTACTCAAATTTTTACGAGTAGCCAAGGGATTTAGGTTAGCGTTGACGAGTTCTGGAGGAGCAATGGAGCAGGAGGCTTCAGCGTGGTAGATATATATATAGTTCCACTGTGTTGGTATCTTTGAGTTATTTGTTTGAGTTGTATCGAGTTGTATTAACTAGACAGGTGTTTATAACTGTCAAGATGTGTTTTAAGATCTGTATAGCTCTGATATATGTAAAACTATGTAATAGTTATGTGATCTATTATATTTTGTTCCATTCTGTTGTGAGAGTCTGATGTTGTTGTTCTTTCTTCTCTATCTCTTCTATTTTCTCACCCCTTTCTTTCCTCAAGATGAAACAGATTTTTATGGTCAGAAATTTGGGCCTTCACAGTTGGTATCACAGCGCTAGGTTGAGTGAATACCTAGGTTCTTGAGTGTTTCCTATCTTGAGAGAGCGTATTTGTAATTTTGATATATATATATATAATATATATATATATAATATATATATATATATATATATAATATATATATATATATATATATATATATTTCTACCTATTTTTTGGATTACCAGTTTCGGTTTTCCAATGAGCTATAAAGGTAGATAGGGTAGTGGTGTGCATAACATGACTACCGATGGTTGGAGTTTGAATGATTGAGGTTGGAAGTGTATTTGTCGAGACTGTAAACTTAATTCCGTCTCGAGTGAGATTTGGGTGGTGTAAGGATTTCATTAATCTCTGAAGGAAACCTGTTAAGGTTCGGAGTTCATTTTTGAAGTGTAAGTTTGGATGAGCTAGAAGGTCGATTGGACAGAAGCCAGACATGATATCTTGATACCTCGAGGTGTAGTAGTTGTATGATGAAACACAATGACTATGGATGTCTCCGAAGATGTTTCTTTGGAACAAGTTAAGGAAGAGTGTCTGCTTCGGTTGTGGCTGTGTTCAGCTGGGTGTTTCTGTTTGGTTTGAGGTCCAAGTTTCTCGAAGAGCTTTGGATTAGGAAGTCTTCTGGCTTAGCAGTTTTTCTTGGGGTAACTTCAGAAGCAGCGGAGTAGATCCATTTCTTCGATGGATTGGATAGGTATGTGAAAGCTGTTCTGATTGGTAAAGCAAGAACAGTTTTTCTTTGGAAGTAGGCTGGGTTGATCGGAAAAGTGGCTTGCGATAGTTTGAGAGTTCTCTTGTGTTTCAGAGATATTTTTCTAGATGTCTTCAGGAAATCAGAGTTTTGTCCGCATTTGGAGATTGAATTTGGTATCGACTGGATTCTAGGAGTGGTACCGATGGATCAGCCTAGTAATAAGATGGTTTTTGAGTTTGGTGAAGTAGCTCAGGTTTTGGAGGAACTTATGAGTTTTCTTTTCTGATATGTGAACCTTATTTTTGGAACGTGTTGTCCAGTCTATGTTCGACATCAGTATTTACATCTGTTCAGTCAGAGTGGCGCAGTGGAAGCATGGTGGCAGCTGTTTTAGTTTGGAAGCAATTGGATGTTGCAATGTTTGGATTGGAGAGTTCTACAGGAAATTTTTTCTGAGGCCAGATTGGAGTGCACCTGTTTTATCT
This sequence comes from Allium cepa, assembly GCA_030765085.1. Classification (NCBI taxonomy): domain Eukaryota; kingdom Viridiplantae; phylum Streptophyta; class Magnoliopsida; order Asparagales; family Amaryllidaceae; genus Allium; species Allium cepa. The sequence goes on from CM060929.1 coordinate 37,428,237, forward strand.
TTTCCGGATGAGAGAAATGAGGCCAGCCTTCTGATTGTGGAATATAGTTTGTGTTCTGAGTTTTGGTTGATCTTGGAAAGATCATTTTGTTAGGTTATTTTTGGTTCTGTTTGTTTCTAAGGGTATCAGCAAGGGTTAAGCTGATCAGGAAAGATGTAGGCAGCACAGGAACGTCCGAAGAGTTTTGTGGATAAGATATGGAGGAATTTGAATTCCGAAATCGAAGATTCGATTTTGGATAAATGTTTGGTCTTTAGGATTGAATTGTCAGTTTGGATAACTGGAATTCGTTGTGTTTCACGTATCTCTGAGGAAGTACGTGTAAGATCTATCTTTGGTTGCAGAACCAGCAGTTCAGGGAGTTTTGGTTGTTGAGTCAGACTTGTCTGTAGTCTGATATCCTGTCTTGTTTTGTAAATCTAGATGAGTGGGCTCTGTAGCTTAGTAGTATTGATTGTTTGGATTCTGTAGAGCGAGTATCCCGGTATTACTATTTGGGAAACTAGAGAAAATTCTATTCGGAATTTTGTGTTGATAGTTAGATTTGTTGATTGGATAAATTGGTTGCTATGGTTGTTAGCATATGATTGATATATGCTTGTATTTAAAATTTAAATATTCAACTAGATTATTAAATTACCTTTGTTTAAATTCGGGGACGAAATTCTTTTAAGGGGGGAGGAATGTGATATCCTGGAAATTTTGGCAATATAAATTTAATAATCTGTGTTAAAATTAAATTGATTTTGATAATATTTGTTAATAAGATTCGAATTGGTTTAATAATCTTCTTTTAAATAAATATTTAACTGATAATTTATCTTTTAAAAGCTAATAAATTGTTTTCTATTTGTTGTATGTACATATTTGTATATATTATAAATAGATAAGCTCTGTTTTAAATTTAATAAATAAAGACATATTTTCTAATTTTAATATTTCTGATAACTTGGAAATTTGATTTAATTTAGTATTAAGCTATTAAAAAAATAACTATATGGTTTTAAATACTTAAGATAAATGTTTAATAGTTAGAACTTATTCTAGCTTAAGTTTAAATTAAAAATTTATTAACAAAAAGATTGTTTTATTTTCTTTTTAGTATAGCTTGATAAAAATATGGTTTAAATATACTCAAGATAAAGTTAAAATTTGTTTAGATGATTCTAGCTAAAATTTAAATTTAACAAAAGGTTTGTTTGTTCTTTTCTAAATATAGCTTGATGAAAATAAGTTATCAAGTAATGATTTCTTTTATAAATTATTTTAATTTAATAATGAGCTATATTAATAATGTGATGTCTTTACAAATGGATTTTTAATAGAAATTGTTATTTCAAATTTATTTATAAAAATAGCTATAATTTGAAAGATTAAAAGTAAGTCTTTTAAAAATGTTAAATTAAAATAAACCTTATTAATACTAACACAAGTATAAAAATAATAAATAAATTTAGTATTTGATAATTATGTTAAAATAAAAGAGAGCTAAAATGCTTAAGTTAAAAGGCTATAACAATAACTAAAATAACTTGACAATATACACGAAGTGTAGAAAACATACTCAGGCAAGTGAAAAGAAAATTTGTTGCCTGTAAAGAAAAGAAATGCAGAAGGTAAGTGTAAACAAAACTTAAGCTAAAAATTTATATCAATAACAAAGGTAACTTTTTATATGTACTTGAGGTAAGTACAAACCAGGGTTGTATGTGCGAAGCCTGTAGAGTTTTAAAATGCAAAGGCATAAGAAAATGTAGACAGCCTGTAAGAAATTTAGAAAAAAATAAAAGCAAAAGTAAAAAGTAAGAAAAAATAGGCAGGTAAGAAAAATGTACAAAGCAAAAATATCTAAACATAAGATAAGGTTAGTAAAAAACATAAAGTACAACAACATTTAAAGCTTTCATCTCTTGCAGCAAACATGTCCATACGAATTGGCTCTGGAATCATTTCAGCCCCCAAAATATAATCTTGCCTGATACAAACAAAAACACAATATTGTACCTGCAAATTTGCTAACCCATATATCACCTACCCCTGTAAAACACTTCTATTTATATGTATATCTTCCAGTTCATTTCGTTGATAAAAAATAAGAAAACAAAAGAATAAGCAACCATATCCATTGTTACAAACTTAAACAACATCATACGACAATTCAATCAACTTTGCAAACCTGAGACTGCATTCTTTCAAATCTGAGAACAACTTCCTCAAGACCAGATCAAAGACTTCATTTTTTTATCAAGCCGTTAGCCTGTAATCATTTGCAAAATCAAGAGCCTGTGCATTATTTTTTTTCAACCTGAGACAAAGCAATTCATATTAGTTTCAAGCTTTTTCAAAATCAAAACCAGAGGCTCTGTGTTCATCAATCTAAGGCGAGTAACATCACAATTGAATAGTTTAAGTATATATTTGTTCTGTTGCAAGTTTTCTTTGGAATTCAGTTTGTGTTGAGTATATTTCTTTTGTATAGCTCTGTGTTAAGTATGAATATTGTGATGAGCATCTCTGTGTTTCTATCTGACTTTAGTTCCTGGTTTAAAATCCTCATCAAAATTTCATTGTGTTCTTAATTCAATCTTTAACAAGACATAAGTTTAAACATGAAATGCTTGTATTAACATAGACTTGAGTTTAAAAATTGTTTAAGGGTAAAATAGTTTATATTAGTTCTGGGAAATATAAAATAACAGTAGAAAACTAAAATAAGTTAAAACTCAATTATTATAATTCATGGATTCTGGTATATGAATCGAATGCTAAGACTAAAACTTGATTTTTGAAAACAAAATCACTATTTTTAGTAAAGAGGTTCAGGTGAGGTTCTGGGTTCATCAATATATGGGTTATTGTCGATTTCTGGTGATCAAGTGGACCGGAGTGCTCGGGGTTCTCTATGGTGATGGACGAGTGATCGGAGGGTCGAGGAAAAATGGTGGAAGGCGCTGCAGTTGGACGTGGTGGCAGCGGCGTACGATTTTAGTGGGTAACCCAAATTCTTATGGTGGTCGAACTTTTGATCACCGCGACTTCCACTCTGCATCGCATTGCATGAGATCTCGGGAGGTGGTAGCTTGGTCAAAGACGAGTTCATGGCTCAAATTTTGCGTGTTCAGGTGGCCGAGGTTGGGTGAACGGCATGTTGACAGGATTTTGATGGTAGGCCACGTCGAGTTTCCAGGTTTGAGTTTCGAACTCGATTTCGATTTGAGTTGCCGTGATGGATTTGGGTGGTCGTGATCGTGTCTGGTGATGGTCGGCGTCTTGTTGAAGTTCTAGTGGGTGGCTGGAGGTGGCGGAAGCCATGGTGCACATGCACCGTGCCCAATGAAGTGCTGAGGAATTTTTGGTTGGGTGCAGGGTATTTTGACTCGGGGCATACTCGAGTCATTCAAGTATATGACTCGAAGCAGAAGGAGGGAAGACTCAAAGCATTTTGGTTCGCGTCGAGTCAGTGTTTTTTCAGGCTTTTGTAAATACCTGGAAGCAAAATTTGTTTTTTTAAACAAATTCAAATGAAACCTAAAAATAAATAATAGATTTAAACTGGAACAACCATAGATTTTTGTATATTATTTAAATTGGACTTTCTTTTATTTTTAAATAATTTTAAATTTGTTTTATTTCAAACATTCATTTTTAAATATAAATGATGACTATTAAGTGATTTATAGTTCAAACTAGTTTAATTTGAATATTTTACTGTAAGTGAATTTCTGGTCATGCTGTTCAAACTGTGACTTTTAAACTTCAAATTTAAATTATTTAAAATCTTAAATTTTATCTTTTATTATGAATATAGATGTAATAACTTGAACACTCTTTTTCGTTTCGTTGAAAACGGATTTAAATTGTGAAAGTTATACTGTTTTCAATGCTGTGTGTATATTGAATTATTTAACAATATTCTTTGTTTTAATGTATATAAATGATATTTCACTTGATATATCTTATCCTAATTTGTATATTTATATTAATGTATGTATATTTTTGTATTATAATAATTTTAAAATTAAGTAAACAATTTTCCAAAGTCAATGGTGATTTATTTGTAATTTCTCGACACTGTTTTGGATTTTTAAGAAATTTCTTTAAATCTTTTTCTATTTTCTTTAAGTTTAATTTAATTTTTTATTTTTTTAATGTGTTATTTTAAGTATATTTTGTCTTTTAATATTTTTTCAAAGTGATGTTATAATTTTTCCAAAGTTTACTATGTTGATTTCTTTTTTTTTAAAAGGCTATTTTCTGCTATTTTCTTCATTAAAATTATATTTAAATTTAATTTTTTTTATTTTGTGAATGTACTTTTATTTTATATTATTATTTATGTTTAAAAATATATTACAAGATCATATGAATTTTCTAAAATTATTTCATGTAATTTCAAATTTTATAGACTAGTTTACTATTTTTAGCTATTTTCCTTAATTTAACTTTATATAATTAATAAATATTATATATATTTTTATATTTTGATAAATTTACGAAATTTTATCCGGGATTGTTATTATTTCCAGAAATATCATGTTATATAAACAAAATTAAGGATATTTGAAAGTTTTTAAAAGTTTTTGAAACGTAAGTCGTTTATTTTACCGTTTCCTCATTTACTCTTTGACCGTTTTTTTTGTTTTTTTTCTCTTTTAGCCGTGACTTCCTCCTTCATTTCTCACGTGGATCTCAGATCTATTTCTCAACTAAAAAAAAAGAAAAAATACAGCCATGGCTTGAAGGAGTTGAGGTAAAAATTATCTTCTTCTTCCTTTGTTTTTCTACTTTTCTATTTTGAATTTTGTACTTGTTCTCACCTTCATAACTTGGCTCCTCCTCAACCAGACCTGACTTGACCTCTACCACCCCTTTCCTCCGACCATCACCCATCCTACTACCTCTCCATTTAAGGTCGAGACCATCCATGTCAAGTACCACCACAAAATCCACCAAAAACCATCACCTATTGCACTAGCCTAGCCTAGTTTATCATCTCCTCCTTCTACCACCATTAGCCGCCACTACCTCCACCACCACCACCTCTGACCTAACCTCCACTCTCTGCCCCATCACCCACCACCCTTTGGAAATCAGGCCATGACCATAGAGCATGAGGCCGAGCCCAACAGGAGCCAAGATGTGATGATATTTGCTTTGTTTTGTAAAGTGTTGCACCTATATCTTCATCTCCTTTAAACCCATATAGGCCGACCACTTTGCACCCAAACCAGACCTTAATCCATGGCATAGCTGATCTTAACCCATCCATAACTGATCCATGTGAAGTTGATAACAAGTGCAAAGCATTTGACTTTGTTCTAGACATTGATTTCTAATGCTGTTCAAGTATTACATTGTTTGGTAACTTATATGTTGTATTGTTTGTTTAAATATTTGAATAAGGAAATTATCTTTGGCTCTCTCAATATAAAATCTTTGTTGTGCCATTATGCTTTTGAAGATCTTAGTTTGGGTCATTTGTATCGCAATCTCCAGCTCAAACAAGTGAGTATTTCTCACCAGACATTATGTACTTATATAAGTAGTAAATTAACACCCTGTGAATCTGTAGAACTATATGATCATGTTATAACTGCTTATATTATTATCATATGATGTTCAACCTGTTATTACACCTATTATGTTATATATTACTGTTATTTCAAGCTATTCTGTTTATTTTATCTATCCATCACACTGTAAGTTCCCTTTAGAATAGAATCACTATGGGTTGAAATGACACATACCCGAACAGACTTTAGAATAAGGGAAAATTGTTATGGGCTGAAATGATAGGCATGAATGATTTTCAACTTATTTTATTTACTTGGGACTGCGGGTTTGAAATGATAAAACCCGGATTTTTCTCTGTAAATTACGGGTTGAAATGATATATTATCCGTATCACTTTACCTAGCGTAGAAAATTATATATAGGCCCGTAGTTAAAATATGTTTTTCTAAAAATTTTAAAATATTTTAGAAATTTAATTATTATAATATTTTGATTTAAAATTAAATAGAAATATAATTTTTGTAAAGTATTATTGATTTTCTGGAAATCTATAAGTTAAATAAATTATGGAAAAGTTAGAAAATCTGAATGTAAGTTATTTTGGAAATTTTGATTTTATTTTTTTATGGAATTTAAATTAACTTTGGAAATATGATAAATTTATGATATTTTGAATTTGAATTAATTTAAAATGATTTTATAACATATTAATGATTTTTGAATAAAGTTAAAATGTTAATGAGTGAATATTGAGTTGAATTTGGAAATATAACTTAAATTGGAATTTATGAATTTGGTTTAAAAGTGAAATTTTAAGTTAAGTTAAATGAAATGGAATTAAGTTATATTTGAAATTTTAAACTTAAGTGTTAAGTTGAAATTTAATGTAATGAATTTAAATTTGAATGTTGAGATTTAATAAGTGAATTATTAATAAATATTGATTTTTGGGAGGACACTTTACTTTATAAAATCATGAATTTAAGGAAAATTAAATGATGCTTATAAATGTGAAAATATATGATTTTATAAGTTAAAAATGATTTAAATAAAAATATAAATGTTTGTGAAATTCTATTGAATATTTGAAGTTAATTAACAGCATTTTTAATACTGTCTTTTGTTACATTTAATTGTTTCTGAATGTAACTTTCTGTAGCATTTTCTAAATGCCGCGAAACTTGAATTTTCATTATTTTAATAAATTTAAGTGCATAAATGAACATTGAAAAGTTTAAATTTTTGTAATTTAATAATTTAATTATTAAATGTAAGAACTTCATTTTTATGATTTAATAATGAAGTAATTTGTTTTGAAATATAACTATTTGATATATTAAAATGATTGAAATGTGGTTTTGAAAGATATAATATTTTGATATTAGATGATTTGAAAAATGGAGTTTTGAAAGATATGATATTTTGGAAATGAAGCTTTGAAAGGTTATGATATTTTGATATATTAAAATGATTTGAAAGGAAGTTTTGAAAGGATATGATGATTTGATATATTGAAATGGTTAGAAATGACTTGATATTTATTTTGATACGTATTTGAATTGAAAGATATGGTATGATTATATATTGAAATGGTTTGGAAATGATTTAATCTTTATTTTTATAAAGATTTGGGTTGAAATGTATTTTATTTTGAAGCATAAAATATTGTTTTAAAGTTATAACTACGGGTTATAATAACGATTGGTTGTTAAAGAGACCGGGATCAGATATTGTCTTATAGCCGGCCAATACCGAAAACCACTAACAACTTTGTACGCGATGGAGATTCCAGAATGAAGTAGGATGGTGGCAACGTTCTCGAAGTATATTACGTGGACCCAACTCCCGTGAGTTGACATATATGAGTAAAACAGGAGCTATATCGGGCTACACAAAGGGTCGCACCCTTTCATCGAGCATGCTCCATCGGAAACCATTCTATTACTTTTGTGATTCGATACGTGGCGCCATTTTGATTCGGGGGTATTGTTCGAGGTGGGCGGAAGCTGCTGGCTTGCCGTCACCACCGGTCCTGGAGTGCAAATGGTGTATCCCCCCCGGCATTGCCTCGCGTGCCTTGTCATATCCTTATATCGAGCCCACTACGATTTTGGTTTTAAAGATCCGACAGCGTTAAGGTTCACCATCCCCTTAACGCTATTTTCTATATGATTATACTTTACTGATTAGACACTACTGTATATAGCGTATATTACTACATAGTAAATAGTTTAACGGATCCTTAGAGGATGGGCGGTCCCTAGCATCTTCTAAGTTACTTCCACCTTTACTACAGTTCACTTGAGTTGGTTTACATTGTATAAGTATGTATGTCCTGACTAGAGTGTTTGTATTTTTATTTACGCTCGGGTCAGCCTGAGTTATTCACAGATTTGGATTTCCACTTTCGGGAGATTGAAATCGCTGGAGATTATCTACTTGTCAAGTTTATCTTCTGCAACCTGTTGTTCCGTTCAGCTCTTGTATTAGTAGACTTCTATGTAGTGAGACTTCCTTTGTACTTTATTTCTTCTGATGTATTTTATGTAACTCTGATACTTTTATATAGTAGCTTCATGAACTACTATTTCTTTTACTTCCGCTGCATTATTATTATTACTCTGTGTCTGTGATCTGTGATTTTTATTTACTGTATATTTTTAGATTTGCCAAATTTTTATTTACAACGCGGTATTTTGAGCAATTCAATTCCGGCATGGGTGTCTACCTATACACTTATAATGGATGTGAATGGTTGAAAATATCGGGTCGTTACAGTTGGTATCAGAGCTTTGGTAGCTCTAGGCAAAACTCAGCATGTGGAGTGAATGTATTTACAGAATCACTTTCTTTCGAGTTTGAATCTCTTTCTTTTTGACTCGATTCCTTTGAATTTTGGAACATTCCCTATGGTTCCAAAATCCATTCGTGTCCCTCACTATTCATCTTCTTTTGACTCTGGAGTATTCCAAAACTCCGCTTCAAATGATCTTTCAAGTGAGTCGGCGGTCACGCCAATTACAAATTGAATTGAAAAAAAGGGGGAAAACTCCTTTACAATTAGCATCGATTCACCAGAGATTTATATCTATCCTTGGTTTAGATGCTAATATCTTTTGTTATTCCAAACTTTATCCATTGAGATCGAATGTAGATTTACCCTAGAAAAATCCACATTGATCTTATTCTTTAAGCCACGGTTGACCCGGTAAATGTTGTCCGTGACTTATTTAAGCTTATCCACCTCCCTATTTTGTTATTTAATCATCTTGTCTTTTGTTTCCAACCTATTTCCAAACATTTTGAATTGTACTTTTATATCTATGTTTTGTTTTATATATTGTGTTGTTTGAGTTGTTGACGTTGTTTTGGGTTTCCGATCATATCGTCTGATCAACGCTATCGATAGGATTTCTAAAACACTTTGACAGAACAAACTGACAAAATATTATTTTAAAATTTGGTTAATGAAATAAATTTTGATATATAAGTAAATTTATGAAACTTAATAAACTGATTTAAATTGATTATTTGAAGTGATAATACTTGATTTGGGAACTGAAATGAATTTAGAACAAGAAATTTGAGAATTTAATTTCCGATGGTTTCAATCCTTTTGTTTAAAAAGTTTAAAAGGGATATATTATTCAAAGTATTTTCAAATATAAATTTGTTTCCAAAGAATTTTAAAGTTTAAAATTAGTGCTCTTCTCATTGTCGTTGGGAAATAACTTCGGTGATGACTGTAGCATCATCGACATTCATTTTCGAGTTTCAAAGTGAAGAGACCGCTCTGTAGTCTTGCTACAGTTTTGTTTTAGGAATAAATTTAATTTGAATTTCTAAAATATGACTTGAGCTATAATATATATAGATATATGATTTAAATTTGATTTGATAGATTATGTACATACATTTATTTATCTCTAAATGGGTTGAAGAAATCGGAAATTTAATTCTTAAATTTTATTTTAAAGAATAATTTCAATTATAAAAAGAAAATAAAATTTTTGGATGAATATTCAAGAATGAAATGATTTAATTGTATAATACAATTGCATTCAAATATAACTTACCTTAATTCAGAAGTTAACAATGTAATTGGATAATATACAATATAAAAAGATTTTTTGAGTTAAAATAAAATTTGAGTAGTTATAATAAATGTTATACCCTTAAATTTTAATTATAAAATGATTAACAGAGGTAAATAAAATAAATGGGTAATTGAATAATTTACAATATAAAATAATGTTAAAAGACTAAGAATAAAAGAAAATAGTTATAATAAGTGTAAGTATATTTAACATAAGTGATAAATATATTGAGCGGAATAAATTTAATTTTAATTAGGAATAAAGAAGAATAAAATTTATTAAGTACATTGTGAGTGTAATAAATGATTATTTTTCAAACCCATGGTTTTAAAAATTGTTAATTTAAGATGATTGGATAATAAGATAATGAAATTTGGGATAGTTAAGATTTCTTTAACTTGTGTAAAGATTTATTCTCTATTTAAGATGAAATTCCCATGCCTTAAAATTTATTTCCCTATTTTGTTTTTCAAACTATCGTTTTGTTGTCCTTATTATCCTTATCTTCCTACAGACTGGTATAGACATCTTTCTATAATGTTTCCATTTAGAAATCTTTCTATAATCCTTGATAATCTTTGGTAATCATTTTGGATCCACATTTTTCGTGCTTGTGTTCTTAATTTTGGAGAATCTTGGAAAGATCATCTCCACCTTATTAAACTTGCCTATAACAACAGTTATCAGAATAATTTCAATCTTCTTGTCATCTTATCTTAATCCTATTTCACTCTATCTTTTTTTGTGCTTTTCTGTACCTCATCCCTTTACGAGGACGAAAAGTTTTTAGTGGGGGAGAGTGTAACAACCCTAGATTTTTGTATATTATTTAAATTGGACTTTCTTTTATTTTTAAATTATTTATTTCAAACATTTCATTTTTAAATATAAATGATGATTATTAAGTGATTTATAGTTCAAACTAGTATAATTTGAATATTTTACTGTAAGTGAATTTCTGGTTAAGCTGTTCAAACTGTGACTTTTAAACTTCAAATTTAAATTATTTAAAATCTTAAATTTTATATTTTATTATGAAAATAGATGTAATAACTTGCAAACTGCTTTTCGTTTCATTGAAAACGGATTTAAATTGTGAAAGTTATACTGTTTTCAATATTGTGTGTATATTAAATTATTTAACAATATTCTTTGTTTTAATGTATATAAATGACATTTTACTTGATATATATTATCCTAATTTGTATATTTATGTTATTGTATGTATATTTTTGTATTATAATAATTTTAAAATGAAGTAAATAATTTTTCAAAGTCAATGGTGATTTATTTGTAATTTCTGAACACTATTTTGGATTTTTAAGAAATTTCTTTAAATCTTTTTCTATTTTCTTTAAAAAATAATTTCTTATGTGTTAATAAGTTATTTTAAGTATATTTTGTCTTTTAATATTTTTTTAAAGTGATTTTATAATTTTTCCAAATTTTACTGTGTTGATTTCTTTTTTTTAAAAGGCTGTTTTCTTATTTTCTGCTATTTTCTTAATTAAAATTATATTTAATTTTTTTTTTATTTTGTGAATGTACTTTTATTTTATATTATTATTTATTTTTAAAAATATATTACACGCTCATATGAATTTCCTAAAATTTATTTCATGTAATTTCAAATTTTCTAGACTAGTTTACTATTTTTTGCTATTTTCCTTAATTTAACTTTATATAATTAATAAATATTATATATATTTTTATATTTTGATAAATTTTTGAAATTTTATCTGGGATTATTATTATTTCCAGAAATACCATGTTATATAAACAAAATTAAGGAAATTTGAAAGTTTTTAAAAACTTTTGAAACGTAAGTTGTTTCTTTTACCGTTTCCTCCTTTACTCTTTGACCCTTTTTTTTGTTTTTTTTTCTCTCTTTTAGCCGTGACTTCCTCCTTCATTTTTCATGTGGATCTCATATCTATTTATCATTTTAAAAAAAGAAAAAATACGACCATGGCTTGAAGGAGTTGAGGTAAAAATTATCTTCTTCTTCCTTTGTTTTTCTACTTTTCTATTTTGAATTTTGTACTTGTTCTCACCTTCATAACTTGGCTCCTCCTCAACCAGATCTGACCTGACCTCTACCACCCCTTTCATCCGACCATCACCCATCCTACTACCTCTCCATTTCAGGTCGAGACCATCCATGGCAAGGACCACCACAAAATCCACCAAAAACCATCACTTATTGTACTAGCCTAGCCTAGTTTATCATCTCCTCCTTCTACCGTCATTAGCCGTCACTACCCCCACCACCACCACCTCTGACCTGACCTCCACCCTCTGCCACATCACCCACCACCCTTTGGAAATCAGTCCATGACCATAGAGCATGAGGCCGAGCCCAATAGGAGCCAAGATGTTATGATATTTGCTTTGTTTTGTAAAGTGTTGCACCTATATCTTCATCTCCGTTAAACCCATGTAGGACGAACACTTTGCACCCAAAACCAGACCTTAATCCATGGTATAGCTGATCTTAACCCATCCATAACTGATCCATGTGAAGTTGAGAACAAGTGCAAAGCATTTGACTTTGTTCTAGACATTGATTTCTAGTGATGTTCAAGTATTACATTGTTTTGTAACTTATATGTTGTATTGTTTGTTTAAATATTTGAATAAGGAAATTATCTTTGGCTCTATCAATATAAAATCTTTGTTGTGCCATCGTGCTTTTGAAGATCTTAGTTTGCGTCATTTGTCTCGCAATCTCGAGCTCAAACAAGTGAGTATTTCTCACCAAACATTATGTACTTATATAAGTAGTAAATTGACACCCTGTGAATCTGTAGAACTATATGATCATGTTATAACTGCTTATATTATTATCATATGATGTTCACACCTGTTATTATACCTATTATGTTATATGTTACTGTTATTTCATGCAATTCTGTTTATTTTATCTATCCATCACACTGCAAGTTCCCTTTAGATTAGAATCATTATGGGTTGAAATGATACATACCCGAACGGACTTTAGAATAAGGGAAAATTGTTATGGGCTGAAATGATAGGCATGAATGATTTTCAACTTATTTTATTTACTTGGGACTGCGGGTTTGAAATGATAAAACCTGGATTTTTCTCTGTAAATTACGGGTTGAAATGATATATTACCCGTATCACTTTACCTAGCATAGAAAATTATATACAGGCCCGTAGTTAAAATATGTTTTTCTAAAAATTTTAAAATATTTTAGAAATTTAATTATTATAATATTTTGATTTAAAATTAAATAGAAATATAATTTTTGTAAAGTATTATTGATTTTCTGGAAATCTATAAGTTAAATAAATTATGGAAAAGTTAGAAAATCTGAATGTAAGTTATTTTGGAAATTTTAATTTTATTTTTTTATGGAATTTAAATTAACTTTGTAAATATGATAAATTTAAGATATTTTGAATTTGAATTAATTTAAAATGATTTTATAACATGTTAACTCCACCTCGGTTTAGACTCTGCGACTCAAGGAGATGCCGACCTAAGGCTCAACAAGGGTGCGGACCTAAGGCTCAACAGGGGTGCCGACTTAAGATTCAAAGGGTTGCCGACCTAACACTTCAATGAGGCTACTGACTCTACTGACTCAACATAGATACCGACCTAACAGTCTAGGGAGATTGCCGACTTAACTGGTTGCCGACCTAACTGCCTTAACAGGAATGCCGACCTAAGGCCCTAAATGGATAACGACCTAATGCCTTAAAGGATGCCGACTTAGGAAGTCTACTGACCTAACTTAAGCACCGATCTAATTACCTAAAGGAGTTGCCGACCTAACTGATCAGGACATGGAAAGGTGCACGACTTATACTTAAGTCGCAACCGACTTAAGACTTATGCCAAGCCGTTCACGACCCAGGCAAATGAAGGCAGATCCTATACAGCTACTTAACACGCGCATGTTAACTCAGCAACGACCCAAGTCACAACCGATCCAGCTCCCCAGTTATCTCGTTCAGACCGTGATTTGCGACTTACCAAGATAACTCGTCCACGACCTAAAGCCACTAAGTGTAAGCCCGATGCCATATTACTAAGAAGTAGTAGTGTTGACTCGGAGGCGACCTAGGACTTGTGCAAGTGAACTCCTGTGAAGCCAGAAGGGGGCCAGATGGACCGGCCACGACTCATATTAAGTCGGCTACGACTTAACTTAGATCGGCCACGACTTAGGACTTGGCAAAAATTCCAGACCAGAACTCTCTATAAATAGGCAACCACCTCCAACATTCAAAGGACTTTTGGCGCATTCTCTTCACACACCGTTACCTTGCTGCATTGAGAACTTCATCAACACTTAGAGCTTCCAAGATTAGAGGAATACATCAAAGAAATTCACGAAGAAACCACACATCTTCAAGATGAATCTAAGAACTTTAATCGACATTGAAGCTTAAGACTTGTTCCAAATCATTTGTAACTTGAAGAGTATTGTACTTGAGAAGAATTGTATCGGTTTGTAACAGGATTATTAATAAAAGTACTTAGAGTGGACGTAGGCTAGACCCTTAAGCCGAACCACTATAAAATCGTTGTTGTTTACTGCTTTTCTGCTATTACTTGCTTGTAATTCTTTCCCGATCTATCGGGTGGTGCTTTCACAACTACACTTTACACACCGGGTGTTAGCGTTCACATTTTAGCGTTAACATTTTTTGGTGCTTTCACTGAGAACTGAACTCAGGAAAACTGTCATCATTGCTTCACAGAGATTTGAAGAAAGAATTTCCTTAAAAACCAGAAGTCTATCTGAAATTATGGCTCCTGGAAGGAAAAGTAGATCTATCAGATCTGGAAACATTCAAGAGGGAACCTCCGCTTCCCCTGTACCTAATCAACCCACTCCGTCTGTTGGGGTTACGAAAGCGGAGTTGGATGCTGTGATTCTAGGGCTAAACCAGCAGATAAACGCCCAAAATGCACAATTAGAGGCTCAAAGTGCCCAGAATGCTCTGATTCTGAATAAATTGAACGATTTACTTGGGGCAAACAATCAACCAGCTTGTAATGAAAGGAACTGTGCTTGCAACATTCATGATGTTAGTGAAAGGAATGCTCCTGAAAGGGCTACTAGTCCCTTTGAGCAGGCAGTTCCTGAGGCTGGTGGATCTAGAACTCGGCATGATGAGGAATATCTTTCTGGAATGGTCCGGCAGATCATGAAAGAAAGTATGCAAAGGGTTGAAGATGAGAAGGAATGGGGTTTCGCTCCAAGTAAAACTCCGTTCACTGAAAAAATCTTGAAGGCGGAATTTCCAAGGAAGTTTGTCCCTCCGACTATTCCAGCTTACAAAGGGACAAGTGATCCGAATGAGTTCTTGTATAAATATGATTGGCACATGACAGGTGCCAGGGCCTCTGACGAAATAAAATGTCGATATTTCCCCGTATACCTGGAAGGTGTGGCTCTACTATGGTTCACCAAGTTGCCAGTCCGATCTATCGATCAGTTTTCAGACTTGACCAGAAAATTCAAGGAGCAGTTTAGACTATATGCTTCGAAGGCCAAGGACATTATGTCACTATCGAGTTTGGAGCAGAATGCTGGGGAGTCTATCAGATCCTTCTTGAACCGCTTTAATATAGCACTGGCTGAGGTGGACAATGCTGAACCACGAATGATATTGACTTATCTGATGAGGGCTATTGATAAGTCAAGCAAATTTGGGAAATGGTTAAATATGAAGGAGCCAACCTCTCTCGAAAAGTTCTACAAAAAAGCAGATGAGTTCATTCGCTTGGAAAGCCGTCCTTTACCAGTAAAGACAGTGTTGGAAAAAGCCGAAGACAACACTGTCACTCCACGCAAGAATGAATCGGTGGGGCAAAAAAGGGAGAATAACAATGGGAAGAAACAGAGTAATCTGAAGAAGCCCCGATCCTTCAAGACATCAGAATATACTCCATTATCACATACACCGGAGCACATCTACCTGGCCACTAAAGATTCCGTCGATTTCCCTAAACCTATCCCTTTGAGGACCGGGAAAAAAGCCATACAGAGTGGGAAATTCTGTCGCTTCCACAATCAACCCGGTCATGAAACTGATGAATGCCGTCAGTTGAAAAATCTGATTGAAGAGTTGCTAAGAGAGAACAAACTGCAGCAATTTGTGAAGAAGAATAGCAACAATCCTGCATCGTCAAGTCAGGGGCAACAGGTTCCTGTTCATCAGCCCAGGACAGGTGAGAAAGCTACGGGACATGAATCTGGAAGGCCCGTTATCAATGTCATTACAGGAGGGCCTCACCCAGCTGGCAAGAGCTGGGGTGAGATGGAGAGATATTCCAGGGCTTTGAAATATGCTCCAGCCGAAGAAGACGTCTTTGTTTTAGAAGACACTACGCCCCTGAAACAACAGAAAACTTTCAGCGATGATATTGTTTTCAGAGCCAGAGATTCCACAGGTATAGAAGCTCCTACCCTAGATCCCTTGGTCATCTCGGCTGGTATTGGACCGGCCATTGTCAGAAGAGTCCTCATTGACTGCGGAGCATCATGCAATATCCTCTTCAAGAAGACATTTGACCAGATGAAAATCCCTATGATTGATGTACAAGCCTCATCACAGAAGATCGCTGGCTTCACTGGGGAGCCAAAACAACCAATTGGGACCATCGATCTGCTTGTAGAACTTGGAGAAGCAGAAAGGAAAGTGGTCCGCAAGAAAATATTTGTGATTGTCGATGAGTTTTCTGCTTATAATGCTTTTCTTGGCCGTCCAACACTCGCAGCATTCAAAGCTATCCTAGCCCCGTGGTGCCTCACTATTAAATTCCCTACTGACAATGGAGTAGGAGTTATAAAAGGGGATCAAAATGCTGCGCGAGAGTGCTATTTGACAGAGCTGCGAGAGTCAAGAAAAAGAGAAATGGGGAAGGATGCGGCAACCCCAGTCCGCATCAAAGAACCAGCCTTGTAGCAATTACGGGGCGGACCCTGCACTGGCGAGCACAGCGGGGCACGGAAAGAAATGGATCCCAGAAAAGCCAGTGCAGGGGAGAATAGAGTGGTACCGGTGGAAACGACAGTTCCGGTACCTGTTGACCCGAAGGACCCAAATAAGGTGTTAAATGTGGGTTCACAGCTTAATGTGTCAATTCAGAATATCTTGATATCTTTCCTGAAAGCAAATCTGGATGTCTTTGCTTGGACTCATGCCGATATGTGTGGAATATCCCCAGAAGTTGCAGTACACGCTTTGAATATTGACCCAAAGTTTACGCCAGTTAAACAGAAAAGAAGAACCCAAGGTCCAGAAAGGTCAGCAGCATTAAAAGAAGAAGTTGATCGACTCATGGAAAATAACTTCATCAAAGAATCTACATATCCGAATTGGGTTTCAAATCCTGTGTTGGTCAAGAAAGCTAATGGAAAATGGAGAGTGTGCATTGATTTTTCTGATCTAAACAAGGCTTGCCCCAAAGATTGCTTCCCATTACCCAGGATCGATCAACTGGTAGACGGAACTGCGGGACATGAATTGTTATCTTTCATGGATGCCTACTCCGGTTATAACCAAATCATGATGCACGAGCCGGATCAGGAAGATACAAGCTTTATCACAGATGTTGGACTTTATTGCTACAGAGTTATGCCCTTCGGATTGAAAAATGCAGGGGCAACCTACCAAAGACTTGTTAATGCTATGTTCAAACCGCAATTGGGCAAAACTATGGAAGTCTACGTCGACGACATGTTAGTGAAGTCCAGGAAAGCAGCGGATCACATTGAACACTTAGCAGAAATGTTCGCAGTCCTCCGGAAATACAGAATGAAACTTAACCCTCTGAAATGTACATTTGGGGTCGAGTCCGGAAAGTTCTTAGGTTTCATCGTCAGTGCTAGGGGCATTGAGGCTAGTCCAGCTCAAATTACTGCCTTGAAAGAAGTTAAAGCTCCTAGAACAAAGAAGGAATTGCAGAGTCTCAACGGAAAGGTCGCCGCCCTGAGTCGGTTCATTTCCAAAGCCACTGATAAATGCATCCCATTCTTTGACGCCCTGAAGAAAGGAAAGAAGAATTTTGAATGGACTTCCGAATGCCAAAAAGCCTTCGATGAGTTGATCCGTCATATGGAAACGCCTCCAATACTTTCTAGGCCAGGCAATGGTGAGGATCTTCTTATATACTTGGCAGTATCATCTCATGCTCTAAGTGCAGCGCTGATACGGGAAGACAAAAGGATTCAACATCCGGTTTACTATATCAGCAAAAGACTCACTGGGGCAGAGCTGAATTACTCCAAGTTGGAAAAACTCGCCTATTGCCTACTAGTTGCATCAAGGAAACTGAGGCAATATTTCCAAGCTCATCCTATCAAAGTACTCACTGATCAACCTCTAAAGCAAGTCCTATTTCGCCCTGAAACTTCGGGTCGCCTTCTAAGATGGAACATTGAACTCAGTCAATATGACATCACCTATCACCCCCGAAAAGCAATCAACGGACAAGCTTTAGCTGATTTCATTGCAGAATTCACAGAGAAAGATAATGGTGAGGAAGAAACGATCAATGATTCCCCAATCCAGTGGAAGATGTATGTTGATGGCGCAAGAAATGACTACTGTTCTGGAGCCGGAGTGGTACTTGAAACTCCTGAAGGTCGATCATTATGTTATGCACTAAGATTGGAATTTCCTTCAACAAACAATGAAGCAGAATATGAAGCTCTTATTGCAGGTCTGAAAATCGCTAAAGAGCTAAACATTCGAGCATTACAAATCTTCAGTGATTCTCAGCTTATTGTATGCCAAGTCAAGAAGGAATTTCAAGCAAAAGGTGAAAACCTGCCTTCCTACTTGTCAAAGGCTTGGGAACTCCTATGTGAATTCGATCACTATTCAATAAGCCACATTCCTCGGGAAGAGAATATGAAGGCAGATTCCCTCTCAAAGTATTCAAGTTCCGGTGAAGCTCAACTATTGGGATTGGTCCCTGTAGAAGTCCTTTCAGCACCAAGTATAGACGAGATGGATATAGACTGGATTATGAATGTATCTCAAGAACAAGAGTCATGGATGACTCCAATACTGGACTACCTACTCAGAGGTTCACTGCCAGAAAATTCGATAGAAAGACGAAAGCTACTAAGGAAAGCCTCTCGCTATGTAATTCAGGATGGCCGATTGTACAGACGGGGATTCTCAATGCCATTGCTTCGATGTGTATCCCGGGAAGAGTCCAAAACAATCCTAGCTGAGGTACATAGAGGAGAATGTGGTGATCATTCAGGTGGTCAAACATTAGCAAAGAAAATTCTCCGATACGGATATTTTTGGCCAGAAATTAATCGAGATGCTGCAGATTACTCCCGAAAACATGACAAATGCCAAAGATTTGCCAAAATTCCTAGAGCACCTTCTACCGAACTCACACAGATGGTCAGTCCATGGCCATTTGCAATTTGGGGAATGGATCTCATTGGGCCGCTACCAACTGCTAAATCAGGGATTAAATATGCTATTGTTGCAGTTGATTATTTTACTAAATGGGCTGAAGCTGAACCATTGGCTACTATCACTTCTAAGAAAATGATAAGCTTTGTGACCAAGAATATCATTTGCAGATACGGTGTGCCTCAGAAAATAATCACAGACAATGGTACTCAGTTTGAAAGCGAGGAATTCCAGGATTTTTGCAAACGATTCAAAATCCAGAAAAGCTTTTCGGCAGTAGCTCATCCGCAGGCAAACGGACAAGTGGAAGCAGTGAACAAGATCATCAAATCAACCATCAAAAAGCAACTCGAAAGAGCAAAAGGTGGTTGGGTCGATAAACTACCACTTGCACTATGGGCATACAGAACTACTCACAAAACTGCAACTGGGCATACTCCTTCTTCGTTAGCATACGGATCGGAAGCAATGATCCCGGTTGAAACAGAGGTCCCTTCACACGGAAGAATCCATTTCAATCAAGCAGAAAATGAGAAGCTACAACTTGAAGCGCTGGATCTCCTTGATGAAAAAAGAGATGAAGCTAACCTCAGAGTTGCAGCTCATCAGCAAAGAATAGCCAGACATTTCAATTCCAAAGTTCGTCAACGCAGCTTTGAAATTGGAGATCTAGTCCTGAAAAGAATTATGACCGCGACAGGTGTGTTTGGGCCAAATTGGGAAGGACCGTATGTAATAGGTCAAAAGCTTCTTGACGGCACATTCAAGCTCACCACTGTTGATGGAGATCAAATTCCAAGGGCATGGAACAGCAACCATTTGCGTCCATACTTTACTTGAAAATTTTGTTGAAACACTGTAAAAAGAATTATGAATGTATGATTCTTGTAATTGAAAGCAATTGTGAAACTGATGCAAGTAAATAATGAAAGAATATAAAGTGGATGTAGGCCCAATTTCATGGCCGAACCACTATAAATCTTGTGTTCCTTATTATTATTATATGTTTTCTTTGTTTTCGATATAAAAATACATAAAATGTATTGCTGAAATGTCGATTTAAATTTTTGCAGACAATGGAAGTAAAACTTGCGCATAATAAGACCGAGTGATTCTCACCATCATTCAACAAACAAATTTCAAGTCATAAAGGCCCCGAATTCGAATCCAAGATAGGAAATACTTCAATTGAACGGCTTATGATTTCGATAGAAACGAGCCCTTGCTAATAAATTGAGATTGTTCGAACGAACAAACATCCAATTAGGAAGCTAGTGCCCGTTCTCACGAACTTGCCTGACAATGGAGTACGCTTCCTTGGATTAAACAAGCCACTTGCGAGAAAAGGGGAATGAAAACTTGAAAAGAAAAAAAAAAGAAAAAAGAAAAAAAAGAGAGGATCGCTGAAAAGGCATAAGCAAGTGAACAGAGGAACAACCAAAGCTACCATCAGCAGCACAAGTCCTCTTCGGAGGCGCAACTCTTCGGAGGATAAAAGACCTCTAATGGGTCATACGCCACAAAAAAGAAAGTTCTCTACTCAACAAAAAAGATTGGAGGAGTCATGACCCTCCAACCATGAGAGAGTAACTTCCAGGCGATGAAAACCCTCTCTGAGGCACATTTCACCAGGAGTTGAAGTGTTATGACCGCTCTTCGGGATTTCACTTCACCAGAGTTGAAATGTAAACAAAATAAAAGCCCTCTTCGGAGGCCCATTTCACCAGGAGTTGAAGTGTTATGACCGCTCTTCGGGATTTCACTTCACCAGAGCTGAAATGTAAACAAAATAAAAGCCCTCTTCGGAGGCCCATTTCACCAGGAGTTGAAGTGTTATGACCGCTCTTCGGGATTTCACTTCACCAGAGCTGAAATGTAAACAAAATAAAAGCCCTCTTCGGAGGCACATTTCGCCAGGAGTTGAAGTGCAACAACCGCTCTTCGGAATTTCACTTCACCAAAGTTGAAATGCAAAAACAAAATAAAGACCTTCCTGAAAGCCCACGTTTCACCAAGATTGAAATAAAACTTCCAAGTGTTGAAACGCGAAAAGGCTTTCTTCGAAGGCACAACTCTTTGGAGGTACACGTTTCACCAAGATTGAAATAAAACTTCCAAGTGTTGAAACGTGAAAAATCCCTCCTTAGAGGTACAACCCCCTCCCAGGGACACAATTCAAAGGAAAGACCTCTTCGAAGACACAATCAAGAAGAAAGACCTCTTCGGAAGCCCACGTTTCACCAAGATTGAAATAAAACTTCCAAGTGTTGAAACGTGAAAAGGCTTTCTTCAAAGGCACAACTCTTTGGAGGTACACGTTTCACCGAGATTGAAATAAAACTTCCAAGTGTTGAAACGTGAAAAATCCCTCCTCAGAGGTACGACTTTGTATATAAAAAAAAAAAATCCTCATCAAAAGCGTACTTTAACTTTCAAAGGAAGAGTAATTTACCTACTATGGAAAATGATCGTTAAAAAAAAAAGGGAAAAAGAAAAGAAGTTAAAGTACCCTTCAGAGGTCTGCTTTACCACATAGAGGAATTCACTTGGTAAAATATGCACATAAGCAAAAGAAAAAAGTGATTTCTTCGAACGACAAAGCGTAGAAACTTATACGAAGGGAGTTGTACTCTACAAAAATTTTCTTTAAAGAATAAAATAATTATTCTTTAGCAAATAAGAGTGCAAGTCCCCTCGAAGTATAAAATATTGCAGCAAGCTTGAGGTATGGGGGCAACATGGTATAATAGTGTAGCTGCATCAGTAAAGTAATACTCAAACAACATACCATAAGCCCGCTGCAATATCATATAAATAAACTTGTGCAAAAATGAATAATAAATGCATACTCAAATTCAAACAGAAGTATGTACAAATAAAGAATCATTTTATTCAATTGCAGATATTGCAGATACAGGTTTCAAAATAAGAAGCAGGGGCCGGTGCCTGCACAACATCCGACCATTACACAAAAAAGGAATCAAAAAGCTCAACTCTTCATTTCTTCTTGCCGCCTTTAGACCCTTTACCCGGCCGAGTGGTTAGCTTTTCGGGTCTTCCAGGTTGGTCTGAAGGCATGAGGGAAGAAGGGGAGGGAGGTACAACTGGCGCAATTTCCGGTTCCTCTTCAGTGGTGATAATTTTCTTCCCCCTCCTCTTCGATGTCCCAAGCTTTTTTCTTCTCTGCGAAGAAGACTCACTCCCCGGAGTAACGAGAGCGGACAAAACTACGTCGTCAGAAGGAGTCCGCTCCGGAGAGATCTCGCCTCCTTCGAGTCCCTCATCTTTTTGCTCCTGCGAGGCAACAGGGTCATTCAAACCATGAAGAGCCTCAATTTTCTCCTCTTGTGACCCAGGTTGTGAAGCAGAAGGAGGAGTCACTTGAAGAGATGGAGGAGGAATAACCAGAGAAGGCGAAGTCTGCACGGCACTTGTTGTTTCAACTGCAGAAGAAGAAAAATTGAAAATGTTAGTATCTTCCCGAAAGAAGGGAGATATGGGTTCATCGAGATTCAGGAGGTAATCGAGAAGCTCATCAAATTTTTGAGGAATAAGCAGGCAATCCACCTGAATCGGACCAATGTCGAAATTACCTGAAGATATTGGCTTTGTCAGTTCAATCTCATAATTCTGAGCCCCAATGTCCTCCAAAGCCTCTTCATCAGTAGGGGTGATTACCCCAGTTCTTGTAGGAGGCGGCAAATGAGCACTAGGGCCTGTAATGTCCACCTCGGGAGAAACTAGAGGACGTTCGGAGATGGTAGGCGGTACTTCTTTTTCAGAACGCTCTTCTTCCGCCATCCCGGCCCGCGCTCTGGCAAGCTGCTCCTTACCCTTGGCAAGAGCGGCACGGGCTTCGTCATCAAGATAATGCTCTTCAAGGGCTGACTCAGCATATCCAGCATCTTTACCACCGAGCATATCAAGTGCTGTCTCCCAAACTTCAGCCAGTGTGATTTCATACTTGGGGCCTAGAAAGGCAAGGCTTCCACGCCCCAAGACGCTGTGCAAATAGAAGTCGAATAATGTTGAGCTGATGCTGTTTTTAGTCGCCTCGTGAGATTCTTCAGCTGCGATTATGCCGGCGACAGCCTCATCACGCTCCCTTTCAGTTTTGGCAAGCTGAAGCTTAAGCATTTGTATCTCCGCCTCCTGGGAGTTGTTTTTCTTTCGGAGCTCAGCAATATCAGTAGCATAGCCTTCACTGATTCTTTTTTGTACTTCTAGCCTGTCTTCGGCATCCCTTTGGCTAGCGTGAGCGTCTCTCACTTGTTTCAGGAGCACTTCTTCTTTTTGAGAATAGGAAGTAGAGGAAGCAGCAAGTTCATGTTTCAATTCCTCGACTTTTGCTTCGAGCTCCTCATTGTAAGAAGCAATGTTCCTCATCTCGGTGTCGTGTTGCTCAACGACCTTTTGCCATTCGGCCTTATCGTTTTCCATAGTAAGCATGGCCTCTATGTTGGCACAGTTAACTCTTTGAAGCTCATCGACAAGCTTCTGCCAGTTTGACATCCTCTCGATATCGAGCTTGACGGCATCAAGATTGCGCAACATAGCAGACTTGTCGATGGGGACCAAGTCTAGATCGAACCTCACCCCCTTAAGGCACCATTGAGGAAATCGGCTCTGCAGAGTGGCAGGACCCGGTCCAACTTGAAATTTGGGCCTGCTAATTATCGTTTGAATTCTGATTTCCCAAGAGCGGGAGAGTCAGAAGGAATGTCGAGTGAGGCAGGAATAGTAACTTTCTCAGGAGTAGTAGAGGCCTGCTTTTCACTGTGACGGGCTCGTTTGCTTAAGTCTTCACTCATGTGACCTTTTCCTCGATCGTCATGAGATTTCTCTTGTGAGAGTCATCGCCTTTTTGCCAAGAATCATGGCGCTCTTCTCTCTCCCTTCTTTCACGATGTTCTTCTTCAGTCCTCCTTTCATGAGCCTTTCGGGCAGCCCTCTCTTCATCCGACTCTCTGTAGGAAGGAAGGTAACGCCTGTAATCATACTGGCTACGCCTCCCGTAGCGCTGGAAATCGTCATAATACGAGCCGCTGCGCCCCATAGGAGAATCTGGAATTAAAATAATAAGCTTTAGAAATCTTTAAAGTGCAAGAAGATAAGTGCATAGAAGTGATGAGAAATTCTAAGTGTGTGTGCTGTGCAAACTACGCGCATTAATCTACGAACCACTCTTTATTTGGGGAGTGGTTGTGGGTGTAATAGTTAACGTCAACTCTTGAGTCGACGACGGCTGTTGCAAAATAGAAGTAGCTTCAACTACTGAAGAAGAAATCCCGGTAGTAGTAGGGTCATCTTTGAAGATCTCTTGTGAAGTAGCGAAGAGGTCGCTCAATCCTTCGAAGGTATCATCCCTGCTTTGCTTGACAGGACTGGATTTCTTAGCCTTTTCACCAGATTCTTGTGAATGGTGAGAGGATCCCTGAGGCTCTTCTTCCTCGATAACCGGGGCAAGTTTACCAGATGGCCCCGCAACATCGACAGAAGTGGAGCACTTCACCAGCGAAGATTCAGGAGTCTTTATCGGAGAATCAGGGACTTCCGTTGGAACTTCATGAGCATGCATAGAGCGAGAAGTGTGTAGAAGCCCATGTTGATGTAAAAATTCATCCCTCAACAGAAATTTTATGCTCCTCTCTTCTGTGGCCACGGCACTCAACCTCTCAAAAACTTGCTTGTGAATTGGGTCTCTAGAGGGGAGAGGAAGTGCTGAAAAGAATAAAGAATGAAATTAGCAACTGAAAGTTCAGATCTCGAAAGAGTTTCAAAACGGAGAAAATAGAAACACTAATCTTACTTCCTACTCTCCAGATGGCATAAAAGCCTGAGGGACAGCGGGCAAAGAAAAACTGGTTCAAGAATCCATGAACGCTTTCAGTAAGATCGGAAATGAGCATGCGGTTCCTGGCACTTCTCACAATAATAAGGGAAGGATGATCTTTACTCTTTGCAAACGAGCACAGATAACGAATTTCTTCAAAACTCGGTAGGCGATCAAGGGTTCTTCTAAACAAAACACATAATCCCGTCAAGATGGCATAGCCATTGGGATGAAGTTGAAACGGAGAGATTGTCAACCGAAGGAGAAGAGTTCGAAGGAAGTCGTTAAAAGGAGGAATCGCCCCACTTAAGCACATTTGGCGATTGACTGCAACAAAGCCATAGGGAGGATTGTCAGCAGTATCTCCAGGCCCAGGGAGAAGAACATCACTTTCAGCAAAGCCAAATTGAGTGCGCAGCTGGACAAACGCTCTCGAAGTTAGAATAGTCGGGGTTCTCTCCGGAGGATTCTCTATGGGAACAGCTATCGGAAAAGTTTCTTCCTCTGGAGTTACCACTTCTTCTTCTCGGTGGGAAGTCATTCTACATAAACAACTGGGTATTCAAACATGAAGGTGCACGTTTCCTAAAGTGTGTGAAGTGTTGTGTAAAATCAATCAAGCAGTGAACAAATATAACTGGAATGAAAACTAGCAAACATTCGTTAGTTATGAAATTCAGGGACTATTGTTTTAAGCCTAAATATGCAAGTAAGATGTTGATGCAGATAGATCAGTTCAGATTATTGATACTTTGCATTAATGTTTAACTTTAACTGATTGATTCACAAACATTTCATGCAATATAATTAAGTTGCTCGTCTTGTCTTGACTAATCTGTCATCTGACATGGGCAGTCGATGGCAGTATTTTCGCCTTGGTTTTCTTTGTTTGTTATTTTCAGCAGGTTAGCAGCTTATAAGTTAATGCGATCTGTGAAATAATACAATGAGATTCAAGCAAATTTAAAGTTGGGGCAGTTCAAAATTCAGGCAACTTAGTTTGGCAGTTCAAGTTAGAAACTCAAAGTGGATCTATGCTCTCAACAAGTCAGCATGCCCAAAGCTTAAGTGTTAACTCGGCAGCGGTTTAAGAGCCAACTCGTTCACGGTTTAAGGGCTTAGCTCGGTCACGACTTAGGGGTTAACTTGGCTGCAGTTCAAGGTTAAATCAGTAGAAGGTTGAATCGGCAGATTTCCCCAAGTATTAAGTCGGCTACGGTTCAAATGTTTTTCGCGAGATAAGAATAGGTCGGTAGCGGGTTAGAGTCTAAGCATTTTAATTTGGCAACTCAGTCCTCTAGGTCGCAAGGGAGAGATAAGAATGTAAGCTCCGGTCCGAAAGACAGGAACTTTTCCAAGTATTAACTCGGTCACGATTCAGGCCTTAAAGTTTAAATCGGCAAGTGTTCTTCAAGCACTATCTCAGCCACGACTTAAGGTTGCTAAGAGCCAGGTCGGCTAAAGGATAAGCCACCCAAAATCACTGACTCGCTCCCGAACCAACATCACACTCCATCTACCCATTAACCCGATAACCATTCCATCAACAACAGCCTTCATTCATGCTATCGAATCACCCAATACAACGGTTCGAAGTTGTCACAAATCCAATACCCTGCCATCAGAGATCATCGAGCCTAAGGTGATAAATCACCTTCGTTGTATCAGCGATCATCTGAAGCCGGATTGAGTAACCTAGGCTCCATCAGCTATAAACGTGATGAGATTCGTAATGGAGCGTCATATAGGGAGGCGATTCGAGTTTAGGCAACAGAATTCACGAATCAATGGTAATCTATGGTCGAAAAAAGGATGAAATCGCTTATGCAATGAATAGCAGATGTTTTCAGTAGTTGATTGGAATTAAATCGTCTTTTTTGAGCCCGGAAGAATTTTAATGGCAGAATTGAGCAAGGTAGTAAGTAATGAAAAGGAAGAAGAAGATGGATGTTTTATACCTTACAGTAGGGAGAACTGAAGCGGCAGATGCGGTCTAACTGTTGGGTCGCGTACGACCTACCGACCTAAGAGGGGACGGGTTAAGGACTATCGAAGCACACGACCTAACCAGTAGGCATATACTTCGAGGGGCAATTGTTAAATCCGCCTCGGTTTAGACTCTGCGACTCAAGGAGATGCCGACCTAAGGCTCAACAAGGGTGCGGACCTAAGGCTCAACAGGGGTGCCGACTTAAGATTCAAAGGGTTGCCGACCTAACACTTCAATGAGGCTACTGACTCTACTGACTCAACATAGATACCGACCTAACAGTCTAGGGAGATTGCCGACTTAACTGGTTGCCGACCTAACTGCCTTAACAGGAATGCCGACCTAAGGCCCTAAATGGATAACGACCTAATGCCTTAAAGGATGCCGACTTAGGAAGTCTACTGACCTAACTTAAGCACCGATCTAATTACCTAAAGGAGTTGCCGACCTAACTGATCAGGACATGGAAAGGTGCACGACCTATACTTAAGTCGCAACCGACTTAAGACTTATGCCAAGCCGTTCACGACCCAGGCAAATGAAGGCAGATCCTATACAGCTACTTAACACGCGCATGTTAACTCAGCAACGACCCAAGTCACAACCGATCCAGCTCCCCAGTTATCTCGTTCAGACCGTGATTTGCGACTTACCAAGTTAACTCGTCCACGACCTAAAGCCACTAAGTGTAAGCCCGATGCCATATTACTAAGAAGTAGTAGTGTTGACTCGGAGGCGACCTAGGACTTGTGCAAGTGAACTCCTGTGAAGCCAGAAGGGGGCCAGATGGACCGGCCACGACTCATATTAAGTCGGCTACGACTTAACTTAGATCGGCCACGACTTAGGACTTGGCAAAAATTCCAGACCAGAACTCTCTATAAATAGGCAACCACCTCCAACATTCAAAGGACTTTTGGCGCATTCTCTTCACACACCATTACCTTGCTGCATTGAGAACTTCATCAACACTTAGAGCTTCCAAGATTAGAGGAATACATCAAAGAAATTCACGAAGAAACCACACATCTTCAAGATGAATCTAAGAACTTTAATCGACATTGAAGCTTAAGACTTGTTCCAAATCATTTGTAACTTGAAGAGTATTGTACTTGAGAAGAATTGTATCGGTTTGTAACGGGATTATTAATAAAAGTACTTAGAGTGGACGTAGGCTAGACCCTTAAGCCGAACCACTATAAAATCGTTGTTGTTTACTGCTTTTCTGCTATTACTTGCTTGTAATTCTTTCCCGATCTATCGTGTGGTGCTTTCACAACTACACTTTACACACCGGGGTGTTAGCGTTCACATTTTAGCGTTAACATAACATATTAATGATCTTTGAATAATGTTAAAATGTTAATGAGTGAATATTGAGTTGAATTTGTAAATATAACTCAAATTGAAATTTATGAATTTGGTTTAAAAGTGAAATTTTAAGTTAAGTTAAATAAAATGAAATTAAGTTATATTTGAAATTTTAAACTTAAGTGTTAAGTTGAAATTTAATGTAATGGATTTAAATTTGAATGTTGAAATTTAATAAGTGAATTATTAATAAATATTAATTTTTGGAAGGAAACTTTACTTTATAAAATCATGAATTTGAGGAAAATTAAATGATGCTTATAAATGTGAAAATGTATGATTTTATAAGTTAAAAATGATTTAAATAAAAATATAAGTGTTTGTGAAATTCTATTGAATATTTGAAGTTAATTAACAGCATTTTTAATACTGTCTTTTGTTAAATTTAATTGTTTTTGAATGTAACTTTTTGTAGCATTTTCTAAATGCTGCGAAACTTGAATTTTCATTGTTTTAATAAATTTAAGTGCATAAATGAACATTGAAAAGTTTAAATTTTTGGAATTTAATAATTTAATTACTAAATGTAATAACTTCATTTTTATGATTTAATAATGAAGTAATTTGTTTTGAAATATAACTATTTGATATATTAAAACGATTGAAATGTGGTTTTGAAAGATATGATATTTTGATATTAGATGATTTGAAAAATGGAGTTTTGAAAGATATGATATTTTGATATTAAAATGATTTGAAAAGAAGTTCTGAAAGATATGATATTTTGGAAATGAAGCTTTAAAAGGTTATGATATTTTGATATGTTAAAATGATTTGAAAGGAAGTTTTGAAAGGATATGATGATTTAATATATTGAAATGGTTGGAAATGACTAGATATTTATTTTGATACATATTTGAATTGAAAGATATGGTATGATGATATATTGAAATGGTTTGGAAATGATTTAGTCTTTATTTTGATAAAGATTTGGGTTGAAATGATATTTTATTTTGAAGTATAAAATATTGTTTCAAAGTTATAACTACGGGTTATAATAACGATTGGTTGTTAAAGAGACCGGGATCAGATATTGTCTTATAGCCGGCCAATACCGAAAACCACTTTAACAACTGTGTACGCGGTGGAGATTCCAGAATGAAGTAGGATGGTGGCGATGTTCTTGAGGTATAGTATGTGGACCCAACTCCCGTGAGTTGGCATATATGACTAAAACAGGAGCTATACCGGGCTACACAAAGGGTCGCACCCTTTCATCGAGCATGCTCCACCGAAAACCATTCTATTACTTTTGTGATTCGATACGTGGCGCCATTTTGATTCAGGGGTATTGTTCGAGGTGGGCGGAAGCTGCTGGCTTGCCGTCACCATCGGTCCGGGAGTGTAAATGGTGTATCCACCCTGGCATTGCCTCGTGTGCCTTGTCATTTCCTTATATCGAGCCCACTATGATTTTGGTTTTAAAGATCCGACCGCATTAAGGTTCACCATCCCCTTAACGCTATTTTCTATATGATTATACTTTACTGATTAGACACTACTGTATATAGCGTATATTACAACATAGTAAATAGTTTAACGGATCCTAAGAGGATGGGCGGTCCCCAGCATCTTCTAAGTTACTTCTACCTTTACTACAGTTCACTTGAGTTAGTTTACATTGTATAAGTATGTATGTCCTGACTCGAGTGTTTGTATTTTTATTTATGCTCGGGTCAGCCTTAGTTATTCACAGATTTGGATTTCCACTTTCTGGAGATTGAAATTGCTGGAGATTATCTACTTGTCAAGTTTATCTTTTGCAGTCTGTTGTTCCGTTCAGCTCTTGTATTAGTAGACTTCTATCTAGTGAGACTTCCTTTGTACTTTATTTCTTCTGATGTATTTTATGTAACTCTGATATTTTTATATGGTAGCTTCATGAACTACTATTTCTTTTACTTCCGCTGCATTATTATTATTACTCTGTGTCTATGATTTTTATTTACTGTATATTCTGAGATTTGCCAAATTTTTATTTACAACGCGGTATTTTGAGCAATTCAATTCCGGCATGGGTGTCTACCTATACACTTATAATGGATGCGAATGGTTGAAAATATCGGGTCATTACATAAACAAGTTTAAATCCAGTTGAAGTATGAATTCAAATTTATTCTTGAATTCAAATCTGAAATAAAAACAAACTTTTAAAACAATTAAATGTGGGTTTTCTTTTAGGTTTAAAAACCTTACAGTTTCAGATTTTAAAATTTAATTTAAAATCTAAAACAAAAATTTAAACTGTGTTTTAAAATTTAAAGTTCAAAGTATAGATTCAAATGAACTTTTGAATATAAGTTTTTGAAAATGAATTTGGATTTTAAATCAAGAATTAAAATCAAGTTTTTAAAAAGCAAGTTAAACAAAAGTTTTAAATTCAAAGTTAAACTAATGAATTCAAGTTTTTCTTGAATTCAAATCTAAAATTTAAATCAGTTTTTAAATCTAAATATATAAAACAAGTTTAAATCAAGTAGTTTTTAAAAGGTAATTTGTTTCAAATAAATATTTGAATTGATTTTGACACAATTCTTTTTAAAGGGATTTTTGAATGGAAGTTAAATAAATTGTTCAAACTTGAATTTTCAAGTTAAAATATTAATGTATTTTGGAAGTTTAAATTTAAGTAAAGATTTAAGTAGTTGAATTTAAAGGCTTATCTTATATAAGTTCATATGTAAGTAATAAATGTTATTTACATTTATTTAAAAGATTATAAATTGAATTTAAATTTGGTAAATGTTTAAACAATAATCATTTTGAATCTTAAATTCAAAATGGAATTTGAATTTAAATTTAAATGTATGTTCTAATACACTTTAATATTAAGGGAGTCATTGATAAAGTAATAAATTATCTTAGAATAATTTAGATATTAAAATGATTTAATGAATAAGTTAATTAAAGAATGACTTATGTATTAATAATTTACTTATGTATTAATAATTTAGATTAATTTATAACTAGAGATTAATTAAGAAGTAAATTAAGAAATGTTATTAGTTAATGAAATAATTAACTAAGTATTATTAATTAATGTGAATAATTTTGATAATTAATTAGATTAATTAGATAATCTATTGTAAATTGTTAAATGTAATTACTTGATAAAAGTAATTAAGAGATAAATTACTTATTGTAATAAATTTAGATGATATGATTAAATTAAGATAATTAATTTAGTTTAATTAATTTAAGAAAATCATTTGATAAATTGGTAAGGTAATTACTTAGTGTCATTAATGGAGCATAATTACTTAAGGAAGTAATTAATGTTAATTACTGAATGTAATCAGTGAAAGATGATTTGTAAATGAAGTATTTTGGATAATTACTTTTGTAATTAATCAAGGGATTAATTAATGGAGATAATTAATTAGGGAATAATTAATTTATTAATATAAGTAATTAAGGATAGTTAATTACTGGAATGTTATTAATCAAGGGTGGTTAATAATTATGTTTAATTAAAGATTATTTATTTAATGTAATTAATTTAAATAAAGTAATTAATTTAAATATAATTAGAAATCATTAATTAATGTGATTAATGATGTAATTTATAGTGGATTAATTAATAAATAATTAATAATGAAGTGATTAATTAATGTAATTAATTAAGGATAAATGTAACTAATTAGTTGATTAATAAATGAAGTAATTAAATGTTAATTACTAT
Organism: Allium cepa; assembly: GCA_030765085.1. Taxonomy (NCBI): domain Eukaryota; kingdom Viridiplantae; phylum Streptophyta; class Magnoliopsida; order Asparagales; family Amaryllidaceae; genus Allium; species Allium cepa. The sequence continues at coordinate 37,460,150 of CM060929.1, forward strand.
AAATGATTTAGGATAATTAATCTATGAAATTAATAAAAAAAAATACTTACTTCTTGTAATTAGAAAATGATTAATAAAAGGTGTTTAATTAAGATGAATACTTAATGGATCATTAATTAATTTGATTTATAATTAATTAATGATTGTATAAGCAGGATTTATAGATGAAGTAATTAATTTAATTTACTTTAAATTAATTAGAGATAGAAGTAGTTAATTTAATTCATTTTAAATTAATTATAAATGGTATGATTATAAATCTTTGCTTATGGATGAATGATATTGATATTTCATTGATTGATTGTGATCTTAGATATGAGATGAGTAATATCTATGTGATATGGATGTATGGTTTAAGTATGATAATAGTAAGTATCTGTTTGGATGATAACATTGATTATCTGTTTATGATAATGTGATTATCTATTAGGAGATGTGAATTATCTATTTGTGTGTATATTGATAATATTGAATTGAACTGTTAAGACTAAATAGACAACTTGGCCTTAAAAGATACGTTTTGGATTTCGATGAGACCGGGATCGGGTTTCCATATTTGGACATCCGAAAACCACATCGATCCAAATTAATGATAGGTCGTGAATCTGAAGTGAAGATGAAGATTTAGAGTGCAAAGGTTATTGTCGTTAACTCTGAGGGTGATTCCAAAATGAGTGTAACGAGATAATGCCTTCGGCTTCGTTCGAACCCGGAACGAACTTGTATGGATTGAATGCTTTCAGAACATTGTCAGGTGGGCGATGAGCATTCTAAGAAATGTATTCTCTAAAGGTAATCGCAGCCTCAAGCCTCATCAACCGGGAATGGCTAAAATAGGGGAGGTGCAGCAAGGTTAGGTGAGTCATGGCCAAGTAGGATGAGATATACCCTTGTCTAGATGTCCCTTAATTTTTCGGCTGTGTGGGCGGTTGATTGCAACAACTGCCGGGGTAATCTTGTTCGGGACTGTTCGGTAAGGAATGGTTCCGGCCTTGTGTTGTAGGGGGTCGGGAGTGATCCTCGGTACGTTGATCTAGGCCACGTACTGTGACGGGCGATACCCCAGTAGCCCTGCCATTGTATGGAATCCAAAATCCAATAAGTGCCATCGGATTTGATTGTATTACCCACTTTTATGGCGAGTAGCTGGAATTTAATGAATGTAACAATTTCGGCTATTTTCTATTTACTTGAAAACCTTAGACCTATTATAATATCACTGAATTTCCAATCAAATGTTTTGGTTAGCGTAAGGTAAAAACTAACCCATGTTTATTTGTGGGGAGTCATACGTGATACCTTTTTTTTCAAAGGTTTTTAAAATTAAGCAACTTTAACCTGTTACTCACACCAGCCCATATTTCACCCGGAGTTTATTTCTGTTTTCCTAAACTCTTGCGTACTCAAATTTTTATGAGTAGCCAAAGGATTCAGGTTAGCGTTGACAAGTTCTAGAGGAGCAATGGAGCAGGAGGCTTCTGCGTGGTAGATATATATATATATATATATATATATATATAGTTTCGCTGTGTTGGTATCTTTGAGTTATTTGTTTGAGTTTTATCGAGTTGTATTAACTATACAGGTGTCTATAACTGTCTAGTATGTGTTGTAAGATCTGTATAACTCTGATAAATGTAAAACTATGTAATAGTTATGTGATCTGTTATATTTTGTTCCATTCCGCTGTGAGAGTCTGATGTTGTTGTTCTTTTTTCTCTATCTCTTCTATTTTCTCACCCCTTTCTTTCTTCAAGATGAAACTGATTTCTGTGGTCAGAAATTCGGGCCGTCACAATCACATTTGATTCATTAACATTGGACTTTACTAACATTCATTTATTCAATTTTTTCAGTTAGTTTATATTCACTAATTCATATTGAAGTTGGTTCACCTCTAAATTAAATTCAATTCGAATTACAAAGCTTTCCATTTATCAATTTTAATTTCATTAACACTTAATGAATTATATACAATCAACTAACAATCATATAACTACTTTATCATAACCAACATAACCAAATTATTAAATTTACATTCAATTTGGTCCAACACATTTAATTAGCTTTGATGAATTAACACTTACATCCATTATTCCATATCAATTTATTTACGTTCGATTGGTTTACATTCAATTTGTTCATTAATTCAATTGCTAATTCATTTTACCATATAAAATTGCATTTATATAGCTCAAGTTCATATTCATCACTTCACTTTATTAATTTACTTTGATACCAAAATCAACTTAATTCAACATCACTTAAGTTATATTCCATTTCAAACATCATTTGTTTAACTTGACATAAATTTCCCCTTATAAATCCAATTCAGATTCCAATTCTAAATTAAATTCTATTTAACATTCCTTTAGTTAAATTCCAAAACATATATTTACTATACTAACCCAAATTCTTTATTCTTTACTAAAGCCAAATTTATTACTACATATTATAAGTCCACAACTCGTTTCACTTATATTCAACAATTTCAATTTATAGTTCAAATTCATTTTTATTTACAACTCATATTTATAAATATATTCATATAGTTTCACTTCTTATATATAAGATTATTTCACAATTGTAAATCACATTAATTATAATTCCATCATAGTAATTCATTTGCTTATATAATTTTTCTTTTAATTAACTTATATATATTCTTACATTTTCAACAACCAAACAATCAATTTATATACACTTTAATAATTTCTAAAAAATTATTCCTTCATATACAAAATATAATCAATAAAATTATTTCATTTACCCAATTTAAAATGATACTATGCCGGTTTATCTCGTTAAAGAGTTTAGAAACCCCTATCGAAACAGTTGGCCAGACTGCACTGACCAGAATCCATAAACAATCAACCGATAAGTCAACACAATACAAAACAATTTTTTATATTCACTAAAAAATACGCGCTCATAGCTATTATTACACTCAAACTCATTTTAGAGTACAACTGACTCTATCTCTAATGAGTAATTCCCAACAGAGCCAAGGATGTCACTTAACCATATGCTTTGATACCAAATGTCAGGATCGGGATTTTCGACTCACGAAGTTCGACATCAATACGTCCACTGTTTCAGCTGCCGAGCGATCGAATGCCGGAAAACCATACTGTTAGGGTTAAAGAAGAGGTAGAAGATAGAAGAAGAAAGAAAAGCAACAGAACAATATCAGAATCTCACAATCACAGTGGAACAACATATAATAGATAAATGAATATCTTTAAAACAAAGAATCATATCTGTCATTACATCACATTACATTACATTACCAGAGTTTACAACAACAGACAGCGGAAAAGAAGTACTATATACTAGATGGTACGTCATGCCATCCAGCTTGCTCCTGATCTCCACAGCAACTCCTGAATTCCAGAATGACCTGATAACCTGACTCTAGACTGCCCGTGTTAAAATTGGTGGGCACCCAGAGTTTAGGAAGAGAAAAATAAACTCCAGGTCAGTCATGAGAATGGTGGAGAACTTAAAACAGTTTATCTTTTAAAAATAAACAAAGAAATATTTTTAAATTAGATTCGCAATGCTTTTCTGAAAATGAAACTACCATAAGGCCTCCTACACACACACAATGCAATCGCAGAATCAGAGGAGATTTCTCCTTATGATAGTCAAATATGCTTGATACGCAAATTTTTATTTGATATTATTATTATAAGTGCAAATTGTAGGAAAACATTTCGAAAGTACAATATAAATCTTAGCCAACATACGACCATTATCGTATGCCTACTATAGCTACCATGTTCAATAGCAGGTTACCGCCACATTCCATGGCAGATTATACAACTAAAACCGTACAAAGCTCGTATTGTTTCTTTGGATTTCCAAAAAATGGTTAGGCCAAATAACTTCCCATTGCCACATAGGTACGCATCTGGAAAGATGCCCCGCGAATCTAACCGGATCTCTACCCAACACAAGGCCGGGTTACCCCTAGCTGGGTAACAACTGACACGAATATGCCATCCCCCGGTCATAACCGACCTAAATCCTGGGATTCACCAACAACCACAAATTAATATGTTTGCAGCAACAACATAGGTTAAGAATCAGGGCTCCATACCATAATACCACCTCTATCTAGAAGGAAATGACATGCACTAAGGGGGTGCTGTCCCCTAATAACCTTGCTGCATCTTTAATGTTTTGACCATTTCCGGGGTGTGATGTCCGATGAAGTGTCGTCCACAAAGCTACGCTTTTCATAAAAGCCACACTTTGATCAACAAATGCTCAACAGCACTTTGTATGCCACATTACCAATTTGGGAATATATCCCTAGTAACCATCAACTACATAACCTCTGAGCTCGTACGTCTCAGAGAAGGGTGTTAAGCTAAGAGAATAAATTCTCCACCATCAACAGAAATATATTTGATAGAAACCAGCTTTACATCTCAAATTGTAACGTCAGACACACATCCATACAAGTCCGTTCCGAGATCGAACGGAACCGAAGGCACTTCCAAAAGAAGCCCTTGCAATTCGGATATTCACTAATTACGACCGGACTTCCCATCACAAAGGGTGATAAAATCTCTATATCGGAGATCAGCCGATGCAGAGACATTCGACGGTAATCCTTCCATTTTCAAAAATATCCGGTCTTCAACACCGGTCTTCAAATGCTATCCATTACGACATATCATTATTCGGAATGGGATTTATGACACAAAGGTCCTTTCCCGGCTAAACCGAATAATGAGCGCTTATTTTTTTAAAATAAGTGTAGCATTCAAATTCAAGCAATCACAACAAATATTCAGCACCATAACAATCACTAGGCCCTTTTTTATTAATCTTCCATAAATTAAATAACTTGCCAAATATTCACTTCAATTAATCTTTAAAAGATATAATCTCAAAACATTTCACTTCATATTGGAAAAACATTTCCAAATACTCATTTAACAATAAGTAATTCACAAATCTATTTATTTTCAATACTTAGAAAATATTCAATATATTTAAACTACAATTAGGTATATAATTTATTCTTTAAGGAAAACATTCTCTTAAACACATTCATTTGAGTCAAAACGAATGTTGTGTAAAACATCGTTACGACAACCCAAAATCACTAGTATAAGGATTCGAAATTTAGATAGATACATAAATCCCAATACTATATAAAAATATTTCCTTTCGGAAATCATTTACTATGACAACAGTGTTATAGTCCATCTTTTCCTTATTTCTCGAAAACGTCTATTTCAACAATGAAGGTTGAAATCTATGGTTTCGATCCTTAACACATTTTCAAACAAGTTCAAATCGTTTTAATTCCTTTTAAAAATCACTTCCTAAAACATTTCTTTAATATATTATTCACTATCCAAAATCGTGAATATAAAACGTTTACCAAATTCAACACTTCTACATATTTAATTCAAATGATTATACACCGTCCAAAATCGTGAATATATTTCCTTTAATAAGCTTTCATATTTACTTATCAAATTCAATCAATTTTGAATTTATAAATCAATGTTTATAAATTCACATTTATATATTATAAAACTTCAAATTATAAAACCCCTTGATTAACAACTTCTATTTATATCTCATTCAAATGCCAAAATCCAATTTATAAGTTAATTACTTATAAATCTTTTACTTTACGAAATCTATTCATTTTATAACTTCATAATTTATAAATCTATAAATTTCATTAACTTATGAAATCCATTTATACTTCATTTTATCACTTATAAAAACTCATTTTATAATTCCAATATTTTAATTCTATAAATATCAATTTTATACATCTTTAACTCCATATTTCAAAAATCAATTTTCAACTATATTTCTCAAAAATCATAATTTTTATAACATTAAAATTATAACGTTTATTTATTTAAAATGAATAAATTCCAAAATTCAATAAAACGTATACTTTCAAAATTCACTTTAAAATCCTTTTAAATTTGGAAATCATCACTTTAACACTTTTAATTTTCCAAAATAGGCCCAATGCTGCAATAGCACTAAATATAACAATCACAGTATCCAAAACATCCTATATCATATGATAACAGAATATATCACAATATCTGTAAATAAACTAATACGGGTGAGGAATCCAGTTGGATCCCTTCAACCTGTTACCCTACATCCACAGATGTTAGCACAATACCAATCCCGTGTCAACACGGAATATCACGGTATATGGGATTTATAAAATATTATCCGCTATTATGCGGCGCAATAGGGTCTCATCCGCTATATAATGCGGGAAAATCAACTCCAAGTACATATATAATACCAATTCCACTTCAAGATGGAATATCGCGGTATATGTGTTTAATAAATAACATCCGCTTAATATATGGCGTATAAGGTCTATTTCAAAACAATAGACAATAATTTATCATCCAAGCATACAATCAAGCAATTTTAAATCTAATAATTTAAAATTTAAATCGAAACAATTTCGATTGAGTGAGAAGTTCTCACCTTGTTTCTAATAATGTTGCAGTGTTTTATTCCGAATAAAATTAAACACGCATTTAATTTTACCCAAAATTTTCACTTGCTCCAATTAACTCCAATCCAGCTCCATCGCGTAGGGTTCGTCGATACGAAGCCAATGCAATTCATTTCGTCCAAAACGGACCTCGTATGAAAGAGATATTGCATTTTAAAGATTGTACAATTTAAAATAAAATAAATTAACAATTTTCTTATTATTTTTAAACCTAATTCGAATCTGGGCCGCACGTTTTAGTTGACGAAATATCGGCTGCACCCTTGAACTTCTTCTTCTTCGTTCCATCGTACATGAGATACCCATAGCTGCCACTTTTCTAGGAAATTATGCTCCATCCCCGCTCAACTTCAAGTCCTTACACGAGCTACCCACGGCCGCGAGCACGTCGAACTCGGTCAGCCCTTGACCCCAAAACGCATGCACGAACCAACCACGAATGCAAGCCCCTAGCCTCCATGTCGAGCCTCCATTTTCAATCTCCACCGTTGATCTTCTAGAGCTCGATTAGCTCTACATGTTTGTAGTTGAAGAGTTTTGCTAATTATCGGTGGATTGTGAGATATTACAAGAGAAACGAGATGAGTTTTCGGCCATTAAAATGTTTCTGGTGGCTAGGGCTTGTATATTAGGGTTTTGGTGAAAATTAGAGAAAATGAGATATTTTTATAGAAAATTCTCAAACACTATTCATCCGAAAATTTTCCGAAATCCAAACGAAGCGTGCCGCCTGGCGTTTATAATGTTTTACCCCCATTTCGAACGCAATAGAATATATATCGGGAGCCAATTCGATCAAATTTGAAAGATAAGTTTTTTGAATCGACTATTTAAATTTAAAAATTCACTCAAACCGATTTCTACGCGTTTTAGCTTGCCCCGGACAAACCGTAAATCCGATTGACACGAAATTTGAAACCATACAATAATATAACATTACGGATCCAATGAAACTAGTTTCGTCGAAATTCGTGACTGTTTGAAAAATGGCTATTTTTACTCGTCAATTAAATATTAAAATATTCAATTTTGACAAATTGACTTTTAATTCAATTTTTAAAAGTTCTATAACATCATTCTAACTCCAATATGATTTAATAGAACTTTACTTATCAATTTTAATCACACTAAATCCAATTTCCAATTATTTCTGAAATTTCAAATATTAAATTATCGATTTAATTATCCAATTAAATACAGGTATTCAAAATAAATTTATTTGACTTACAAATTTTACTTGTTAATATTTAAAATCAATTAAATATACGAATTTCAAATGATAGGAATTCTGGGTCGTTACATCCAACATGACAAGTAACTAGTGGCCTGATATTATGCTTGGATTGCGACAAACATATATCCAATGGCTACACATCCAAGGACTCGGATGCCATTATAACATGTCAACAACCATGGGAATCAATATCAGTGGCCATTCACCAAAGGGCTTAGACACCACTTATTCTACCCATAAAAGGCAATAGCATTTTCGCATTTGATCTGATAGCTCGTAATTATGTCTTGCAGACCACGAAGTATCCAATATCACTGCCGGGTTGTGAGGCTAGAGAGGCTATGCTCTTCTTTTCATAAAGCCTTGCTTTTTCACAAAGCCACCCTTCATTCTTCCACAATGCCCATTCCACTTAAAATGCTACATTGTAATTCTTCAATTACTATGGACATCCATAAACATAAAACCTCCGAGCTCGTATGTCTCAGAGAAGGTTGTTAAGCTAAGAGAAGTTGCCTCCTCCGCCACCAAGAAAATGTATGTTTGTAAAAGAACGTTTATGATCTCAGAAATGCAATGATAGACATTCATCCATATAAGCTCGTTCTATGACTGAACGAAATCGAAGGCACTCCTACACCCACATCCTATTAGGAATCACCCCTAGGATTAGTAGTGTAACGACCAAGGTTTTTAGCGATTTGAAGTTAGAATATTTAGTGATTTTAAATATTTGAAAGTTAATGTTATTAAATAACTTGAATTTCAAAGATAGTGATTTATTGGATAATTCAATTTTTAAATTTAATAAATTAAATTGCTTGAATAATTGAATCTTAGGTTTTAAGCTTAATAAAATATTTTAAAAGCTTATTAAAATTTTATTTAACAAGAATGAAGACGACAGAACTTTTAAATTGGTTTTAAAAGCGATTTACTAGATTTTAAAAATAATCCGTTCAAATTAACATATAAAAGTATCCTTCTAGGGCACAGTCTCGGATTCCGACGAAACTGGTGTCGTTGGATCCGTAATAGTATATTATTATCGATTTTCAAATTTTGTAGTGTTTGAAGTTACCGTTTGTCCATATGGGATAGAAACACAATGAAATTTATGTTGAAAATTTAATATAATAATTGGGTTCAAAAAGCTATCTTCTCCATACGATCGAATTAGGTCCTGAAACTTTTTCTATCGCATTCGAAATAGTGATATAACATTAGGAACGCCTGGCAGCACGCCTCGATAGAGGTTTGCAATAAAATATAAATATTTTGGAATTTTATATAACATATATATTTATTGTTTTGACTTTTTCCCACCCTAATCCATCATCTCAACCGTCTTATCTCCTGAGCAACCAACCTACCTATCTATGTGGTTCATGCTTCATAAAGACGGTCGGTAGCAAGTTTTCAAAGATGGACAAATATTATTGCAACTTCGAAAAAATTATTTCTTGAAATCTACTCATCGAAAAATTACCAAATAAATTTTAAAATCATGATTCGTGGAAAGCTTCGATTTGGTATGCTATTTATAGGGTACGGCCATGATTGTTGTTGCTCGAACCATATACAAGGGAGGATCGAAAACTAGGGCTCGAGAAATTTATCTCTGAAGTGATCGATTGGGGATTTCAGGATCGTATTGGGTCCATGGTGGTGGAGCGCGTATTCTGGTGAAGTTTTGTGAAGCTCGGTGGACTGGGGAGAAACGCGACCCGATGGTGGTCAACTTGGCTATGGGGATGTTGAATTTTACTTAAGGCGTGCAGAGGGATGGGCGGTGTGCCAGATTGATCAGGACGCGATAGTAGATGTATCGGTGGCTTTATATGGTTGAATGGCGAAGGAACGGGGTGGTTCATGTGCATGGATATGTGCACAATTTTATTGGATTGTTGAGGGGGAAGATGAGGAAGAATGCACTGTAGGAGTCTTGGTTGTTAGGCCTTGGGCCGGTTACATTTAGGTGAGAATTCGATAATATTTGTTCAAGTTTTTATATATTAAAAACATATTAACTTTGGAAATTAATATCTCGGTCGCATGAAATCCATTTAACCCATGGATTTTTGCGTTGGATCCATATGAACAAATATTACAAGATGGATTTGTTTTTGTTAGGATTGGAGTGGAATTTGAAGCTAAAACAAATACCGTTCGAATTTAGTTGGAACCAGAACGCGGAAGGAATAGCAAAAACCAACATGAGTAAATATCATGCATTTGGATAACTAGGTTTAATTTATAATAATTAAAATTTATTGTTGGATGATTGGTTGAATTGATATATTGTTATCAGTTGAATGTTATATTGTATATATATTACTATATATTAGTATATATTAATAGTTGGATATATTCCCGTCGTTGAAGCGGATGCGACACTATGCGTCCCACATAATAGCGAATGACCCAACGTTACCGTGATATCCCGCCACGAAGTGGGATTGGTTTTTATGTTATATAACGTCTATAGTTGCAGGAAAAAAAGTTTGAGGGATCCCATCAGATTCCTCAAAAATGTTAAATTTAATTTCATATATAGTGATTTGTGATGTGTTTGAATAATATGTGATAGATTATGTTGTGATTTGAATTTATTGGATGCTATAGTAGCACTTGCCTTAATTTTGGTTTTATAAATATCATAAATAATATTTTTGAATTTATAAAGTAAATTCAAAAGGCGATTTTGGAAATAAAGATATTTATATTGAATTATAGGAGTAATTAAAAGGAAATTGAGTTGGATAAAATAAACGAGTGGATTTAGATATTTATGTAGTATTTTGTAAAATGGTTACAAACAGAGAATTTGAAATTGGGGATATTCTAAACAATGGATTTTGAATAAGATTCTAAAAAAATAAAGTGGAGTCAAAATCGAGATTTGAATGGTTTTGGAATATAGTTTGGATTATTTAAGAAATAGATTTATAAATGGAATTTGATTATAAATAGATTTTAAGTGGATTTTTGTGATATAAACTAGAAATGAGACTATGAAACTTATAAGCAATGTTTATAAATAAAGTGAAGTGATTATCATTTTGTAAATTGGAAATATAGTTTCATAGGGAGAATTTATAATGAGATAAGGTAATCGGTTTAAATAGAAATGGTAGATTCTATTTTTGGAATGTGAAAAAGGTTATGAAATTGGAAATGTGGTCGATGTATTATGAATCGAGAGAGATTTATAACTATGAAAATGGTTATATTGAAATTTAAAAATATATTTTTATCAAGAAGTTAAGTTTGTTTTTGAAAAGGAATTTTTATGTATTAAACTATGTAGTTTATAAACTAGTAATTGGATTAAAATATTTCAGGGGTTAGTTATTTAAATATTTAAATTTGTTGAAATGAATTCTAAGTTTTATAAACAATTTTTGTAAATAGATTAGCAATTTTATAAACAAATTAGAATTAGTTATTGATAATTATTTTAAAAGTGCTTAGATATTTTAAATAATTATTTAATCATATTTTCAAAATTTATTATATATACATAGTTCTAAGGTAAGTGATTGCAATTTATTAATAAACTAGTGCGTGCCCCGTGCTACGCACACGGGTATTGCTGGGATGGAAATGTTATTGTAGGTTATACTAAATAGATCTCGCAGACTGGCGGAATAGTCATGTTTGAAGTTAAAAAAATATGGAAATCCTTGTTCTCATTTTTCACCAGTTAATGATGTTTTTGTACTTCATACTAAATGAACTCATTCTGCTCAGGGTGTTGGTATAATTTTTCATCTCAGAATAGTATGTCTTGCCCTTTCTTGTTATATGGGGTTTGATTTTACAGTTTTCCTTTACTTGTCTCAAATGTGATACGCAATATGTTTTTTTTTATACAGAATTTACAGTAGCAGTGATCAAGTGAATGCTTTGTTCTTGCTTTTTAAGTAAATCTGTAAGTAGTCACTGTAGGAATTTTTATATATCATACATAGAGAGGAAAAGGTACAATCACCAAATCCGAATTTTTTTATAATTTTAACCTTACGTTAGTGTACAGTAAACAACAGTTAGAGCTGTTGTAGTGCATGAAATAAATAAAATAAATCTTATACATTGTAAATCACAAATAAACAATGACAGAATAATGCAGTGACTGAACTTGGTATTTATTTCTGCATCCATGCCACTGCAGCTTTAGCCATAAATGGACACAGAAAGGCATCCTACACTCTTCAACCAGTAACATCGTTATAAAGTCTTAGAGAATCCAACAAAACATGTGGTTTATCCAAATGAGCATTAGCGACAAAATCAATTTGTTCTGATCCCTCAAACAATTCTTTTGTCGCCATTCTTGTTTTTAGTTTCTCCTGGCATGGATATAACTTTACTGATTAAGGATAACAGTATGAAGTACTAATTATCTCATCAATTGTTATAGAAATTTCATTGATTCGAACTGCTGCTTGGTTTTATCATCGCTTCAGCTTGTCTATGCTATTGCAGGACATATTACTCCTCACATGTTGCTTCAAATATATTCGGACTATCATTGTTGCAGCCAACATTACTCCTTCTATAAGTAATTCATTTCGTTGTTACTGTACTCACTAATTGATGCGGATGTAGTAAACTTTGATGCTCAATTGACTGCCAATCTTTTCGATCTGAACATGCTTTCACATAGCTCCATTTAGTTAATTTGTTAGTTGATGCACATGCTCACAATTCCTGACCAGATAAAGCGTACTGTTATCCAGTAACCTAAATGGAATTCCCCATCATTCTGTGTTGACCGTGTTATAATGTTGTAGCATCGTCTGTGACTTCTATATCTGGCTCGTACACAGTTTCACAAAGTGCATCAGCCTAGAGATAATGTCACTGTTGCTTCACATTGCACTCACGCTCATTATACATGGCTACGTTGTTGCTTTATTACTAGGTAGAACCTAATACTCAACTTGTTTGATGTGTTGCTAATGGAAGCTGAACATCCTAAAGTTATAGAGATGATTGTGAATGGTTTAGGCGGAGTTGTATCTGGTGCAGATAAAAAAAAATTGTTTTCTTCATTTTCATACCTGGCTACGCATGTCCATCCTCAGGCCTCTGTAAGAACATTTTATATAATGTTTCACCTTGCACTCATGCTCACCTTATTCAGATCAAGCATGTTTTCACCTTTTCACAAAGTTGGCAGTATGAACGCTCTTATCAGCTTGTTTCAAAGTATCAAAGTTACAGTCTATTACGCTGATATATAATGCGAGTGAAATATGTTTTGATGTGTAATAAAAATTTGAAATGTAACGGTAATTTATGAAGGATGTGTCATGATGATACTCGTTGTAGCAAAAAGTGATCTAACCTTTTGTGTACACAGGAAGATTTTTTTTTTCTTTAGCAAAACAAAAATATGCATTAAAAAACTACAAATAAAACAAGCTTGTTTTGGTCAGTTACAAGCACAATATAAGAATATAAAATAGTTTCGCATATGAAAATTAAAAACTCCCAAGCAATCAAAGTCTTCGGCTAAATAGCAACACAAAACAGCCACCCTTAAAATATGATGCATTCCAAATTACAACACCTCAAAGATCTTGAACATGCAAACCTGGGGGAAGAGATTGTTTAAGCTTCTTCGCCTTTTCTGCATCAGGCACGCACAATGTGTACAGATACTTGGAGCAGCGAACCTTGAATTTGGTTACATCCTTGCTCATCTTAATTTTAACTGATCTAGCATCCTTCCTTCTTGCAGTCAGAAGGAAGTCCTTGATCTCGTGAATTTGTTTCAGCATGGCAGATCGATGAGGAAGATGAATTGATCTTTGTGCGAGGCGGCTGCGTACACAGGAAGAGTTCATTCCAAAGTTACCACAAAGATTGAAATATACAGATAAAAATGGTGGTAAATCAGATGTGGGAAAAAGTTAATAAAACCTGCTTGACAACATGACAGTTTACATCTGAAGTATGATATCAAAGTTAGGCAGAAAAAAAAACTTGTGTATTGTTTAACCTTGTGCAAGATGAGTGTACATCTTACATTATCTTATGAGGATTTGTCTATACTGCTAAGTAAACAATGGATGCACAAATAGTGGTCAGCATAAAATTAAAGCTATTATGTAATTGACCTTCTGTTAATGAAAGTCAACAGTAGCCAAATAAAATTAACTTCACCAAATATCCAAAATAGTTAACACCACAATAGAATTTGTACTTGTAAAAATTGAATCCCAAACCGACTGAAGTATGAAATAGAGATTGAAAAATTATTTATAGCTAGTTGTATTATTACAAATAACTACTGTTTTTCTTCTTATAGGTGTTTTGCAGCGCATTTATTTAGCAGATATATTACAGTTTCTACATTTTTAACTAATAGGATGAAAGTTTATAATCCGTAAGTGGTATATTAATTTATATTGATGTTTATTGACACATCATTCAATTTAATATGCATTGGAACCTATGTGTAGATGTGTACAGACTAATATGTAGTGGAATTAGCTCATACTGAAGTTTGATTCATGGAGGACATTGAGTTGACAATTGCTTGTCAGTGTAATATGGTAGTACAGAAATAAGACGCGCAAGAGGGAGTAATAAATATGTGTAAAAATTTTTACTGACCAAACCATACTGCTGTAAAGTGTGTACGAAATATGTATGTACTAATGAAATGTATATGCAGTGAAGTACGTACGAAATATATATGCAGTAAACTGCTTTCGAATGTACGAAACATTCGTGAAATTTTTTAGTAATTAAAAGTATATGTGGCGGCGAAAAGAATAAAAGCGGAACCAAACGTGCATCTTAACTCTGTTTGTAGTATTGCAGAATGTTTAAATTAGAAATGGTTAGTAGTAAAGTGAAGTGGGTATAAATGAGCCATAATTGGACCGGATTAATAATTGTCATTTAATACACTGAAAATACATGGGTACACCCATGCAGATCTTTAAACAAACACAAACAGATGCAGTAAGCAAATACAGTTGGACAGTTGCAGACAGAGCAGAAAATTTTGGACTGGGTAACACAGAGGTAGGATGGTGCTGCGGGAGTACGATAATGCGCCTTGCGATTGCCGTCATGGCTGCCTACTTCTTCCTCTTACTTCCACTCAGTCGTCCACGTTTTTTCTGCTTACCATCAGGCTGCTTGTGACAGTTAGGCTCATTCTTCTGTCTGACGGTGTGTTCAGTTATGCTGCCATCTTGTAAACAGTCGTCAGTCTCCTACAGTAGTTTATATGGTAGTCAGTTACTGTGTTATGTGGGAATAAGGGTGGAGTGTGGGTTGGAATGCAGACCTGTTTAACTTTAATTTTTTCTATGTTTATCACACCTGGACAATAAAAGCAGAGTGTGGATAGGTAAAATGTTTGTCAGATATCGTTACAGGAATGGACAGAGTGTTGACAAAGAGGCATACCAATTTTCGTGATCGTGATGGATTTAGCAGTTAGTTGTGTACCATCACCTTCCTTCGAATCCTATGGGTCCAAGGGGTCAGCTCGATCAGGCATAGGGTTGTAAGGCTGGTGAATTTGTGAAACTCTACTGACAGTGAGCGATTTTCCATAATTCATTATGTCATGCTGTGATGGTTTGAATTCAAACCGAGCTTCCGTACCCATCAAGCTTTTGAACAGTTTATCAATCACTTCGTCACCGTTGGTCTGAAGAGGTAGAAGTAGTAGTGTTAGGTCGGGTGAGTTAGTGGAGGAAGGAGAGGGAAAACAGTGCTTGCGAAGGTTAGACGCATGGAAGTTAGTATTGTAAAATTTGAAAATAGAGTAGGTGTAATATGTGTACCATTTTGGATATATCCATCATCTCGTCGACGCTCCTTTTGAGGAGGTAAGCAGCATCTTTGTCAAAAGCGGTTACAGTCGCGGTACTGGTATGGTCAAAAATTTCCATAGATATCTTACACCTGTGAGGATATAACGCAAGGGAAGGGAATTTAAAAGGAACGGTAAACTTACTTCTGCACACCTGTTAACTGGATGAGTAACATTGTTATTGCATTTAGAGCAGCTAAAACCGGTTGCTTCCTTCGTCACCGTCTTCCTACAAATGGGACAGGAAAGATAACTCCATGTTGATGAAGTGTTAATCCTCATTAGTGTTGCGTTTACGACATACTTCTTTGACTGCAAAGGAGGGAGAAACTGAAAAATGATAATCACAAAGTAAAGGTAGCGTAGTGGTAAAAATAAAAGATAATGACATACGTGGCAGTTATTAGAGCGTATGTCGTCTAACATATTAGATATGGTACTTCTAATTTCCAGGTCGTAAGTAGTTGAAGATGTAGGCCGTTGGTGCTCAATTGTTGTAACGGTACTGCCTTCATTGTTCTTGACACTGAAATGTAATGCAGTAGAAATAAGGTTGCGGATGAAGTGTACACATCAGCAAAAGTTGTTAATAAGTAGGAGGAGGCATACCATGAAAGTAATTGTGCCACCTCTTGGTAGTCGGTGCTCAAGTATATTTGTGTAGCATTGGTGGATGAAAAAGTAAGCTCTCCTAGAATTATTAGTTTGGAGATAAGGATCAAATTGGACAATGAAATATAAAGTAGGAACAATAGTTTACCTTTGAATAGTTTGACTAACAGTGAAGTGAATATCACCGATGGTGGTTGTTTTCCTAATTCAATAACAGTCTCATCTATGAGGTCAGTTTTGTCAGCCCACAAAGTAATAGATGTATTTTTTAAACTGTGTAAAAGTTGAAATGGAGAGTGTTAGTGAGCATAAATGTGGATGTACATGTGAAGCAGTGATAAATGTTAAACCTTCCACTGTAAACAGTGATCTCTCTTTTAGATGTTTGACATCCGGTCCTTGTTGTCAATTGGACAATATCTGAAATACCTCGCAGTACCCCACCAACATCTGATACGAAGAAGGGAAAAAAGGAATGTCAACCAAATGTAAGGATAAGTGTTAGTTGGAGCGGTAGAATGATAGTATACAGCATGTAGTAGTTGGAAAAGTGAGAGCACCTATAAGTTGAGCCACCTTATCTATGCGTTGAGCAAGAGTTTCAGTATCGACAAAACCAAATTTGTATCGTGGAATATTGTGCAGTGTTGGTGAAGCTGTTTCACTTTGGTGTCATTACGAAAGATGACCATCAACTCTTCGTCTACAGGACGGTACGTATTCTGGGCAGGGTAGACGTTGAATGTTTCAATCTCGTATAAACATTGTTCTTCAAACGTTTGTGAGTATTTGCCTACCAAACTCTTTGGCACGACAGCATGCTTTTGGTTGCCCTGTCATATAGTCAAGTGTGATTTAGTTGCAGCATGAAAGTAAGTGGTAATAAAATGTCTACATATTAATTGGGTTTACGACTCACCTTTATGTCAAGAAGATGAAGATTGGTTGAGTAAATCTGTTTTGCGGCTTTGGAGATTGAATTCCACATCCTAGACAGTCGTACATGAATGCGATCCAAGTTAGGACCAACTTGAAACTCAGATAGTAGTTGATATTGGTTCGACATTGTGATAGCTGTTGAAAGAAATGTAAGAATGGTTAACAACAGTGGCAAGTAGAATAGTAGTAGAGCATGTAGAAATATGATATTTGCAGTAGGGTATGTGGCATAGAATGATTAGCGGGTTAAGGGAATTTATTTTGTTCAGAGAGAGGGAAGTACCAGGGGAGTATGTGGTAAAGTGGGAGATTAAAATTTGTGGACGCCTAGCGTGGATAAGAATTGAAGATGCTGAGTTATACGTAGTTGGAAACTGTAGAATGTAACTGATGCACAGTTTTAAAAACCCATATTTTCAACACGTGTACAGAACTTGGTTTGCCTCTGTTCGTGGTTGATGTAGTTATGTAACGAAATGGGTTGACCGAGAAAATAAGTGTATCCAAAAGACTGTTGCAATTGTGAAAAAATTACGTGGAGTTGAACACCTTAGTAGTTGCTCATAACAATTGTCTGTATGTGAAAAATTTGGGGTTCGTGTTTGGATTACAGCTGTACTGCCCATACAATATGAAGTCGGTTATATTTTTAAATTTGTACGTAATGATGATAGAGGAACATGTGAAACAGCAGGAGGTTTGTACGTTGACATAGGGATAAGGGGTAACACAGTTGATTGTAAGTGAGGATAAAAATAAGGTAGTATGTGTATGATGATGTAAAATATATGTAAATAATAACTGACCATACAGAAATATGCGTGTACTGTTATATGAAAGTACAACTGATCAAACAGCACAGCTAGAACGTATATAGGACAGAAAACAGGTAAAAAGTAAAATATTATTTCACTCATTGGTATATTAGTGGAAAGGTTAATATTAAGGATGCGGTTGTGTCTATTAGTTATGTGATTTTGATGGACTTTAAGTATCGAATGATATTCAGAAACATACCGAAGGAGCAAAATACAGACATGTACCTTCACTGAGAGGCTCTCAACGTGAGAACTCAGAGAACATGAAAAACAATAGCAGCATTTGGAATTAATGATAAAAAAGGTTTGAGGAAAAGTTAAGCAAATTCGATTGAATATGAAACGATTCAGTTGATTACAATATATACAGTAACATTCCTCATACAATTCATCCTTCATTCTATATCATGACAAAACTTTGTACTTTATAGAGAAGAAGATTTGGGTCAGCTACCAAAAAAAATATTGGGGCTTAAAATACTTATTCTTCAAATTTACTGATATTAATGCAGACATACAAAGCAGTGAAGACGATGATGAAATAGTTGATGTGTGTCCACCGTCTGAATGCCCTCTTGTTTCTGTTAATGTCCGAACTTCCACGGTTAGCTGGAGTACATGTACTTCAACTTGACACAGCCTGAAAACAACAGCAATATGTCAGTACATATGGCCATATGTTATGACCTGCTATTGTGGTAAGGTAAGTAGACTGACCTCCTATGTCAAGTGCGGCTGTGGGTCAGGACAACCGGTTCAGCCATGTTTCCATTTCAGCTAATCACTAAGCAGTTCTTGGTAAATAGGTGGGCTGCAAGAGATAAATTCATTATAATTTGTCAGTACCAGATGAAATACACACAATCAAGATTAGGAAGATGTTAGGTTTAAGGAAAAATTATAGAAGATTCTCCACTCATTTTTTTATAGTACCATAATACAATATAAGCGATCCTATTAGGTTAGTCAAACTGTACATATGCACAACTTAGAATTTATATATGCTCGTGCACTTATATATCTTTAGTGGCCTCGATGATTGAAATCACATACTTATTTTATGAAAAAATATTACACCTGAAATTAAATTTTGACTTAAATTCCAACTTATTCATCCATACACAAAAACTATTTGTAAGTACAAAATAGTTCGTTCTTAAATGGAATCTTAAAAAGGATTACTCAAGAGCACATATTCCTTTTCCATACCTAAAGTAAGGCCATGGTAACTGATAAGACACCTTGGTCTCGAAGAGTGAGTAGGGGTAGGAAAGAAAGTCCTCAACACTTATCCCATAAAGTAGAGTTAATAAGTGCATGAGCTAAAATTATTATCAAAACAAACACCGGATATAGAAACAATTGCAGTACAAAGATCAATTTTATAGTGCATGAATCTCTTTTTGCTCTTCAACATGCAACAACCATATTAATGAAAACTAAACTGAAAATGTCATTTTTATGATCGCATTGAGGCCAATCAAGATATCAAATATCATATAAAAGTAACAGGCAAGTATGTTATCATTATTTTTCTTAAAGAGATGTCAAGGATTATATACATCAACCTTGAAATTTTTTATAGGCTTTCTATACCCATTTCCTCTTAGAAACACACATAACGAAAATATAACTTTTAATCGACTATCAAATTAGGCAAACCAAGAAAGCAGTTCACAATAAACATAATACTAACAAAATTATGAAAATTGGAATCAAGTTCCCATTAGATGGCATACTTGTTAATAAGTGATTTATGGATATAAAAAATAGAGGTGCACTGAACATTCCTATATTAAAAATGTTCACTAAGTTAATCATCTAAGCTATTCCAGGTATCCACTTACAAATTTTTTTTTTTTTTGCAATATATTGCATGAAATAAATACGATTAAAAAACCTAGTTTGTGATATTATTTTCTGTTATTCACCAAAATGTGATGAAGTAATTTAAGCAATTTATATTTATTCCAAGATCAGTAGGGCTTTCAAATGTGTACACTCAACTATGGACTTAGCTTTTGGTTTATATAGCCTGAAAAAAAAAAAATTTAACGTGACATACAAATTTGCTAACTGTTTAATAAATAAAAATAGTTCAAAATAGCATTATTTATATCATAGATATGAGATGAATAATTACTTCTACTTCAGCTCGCTAGCCAAGACAATGCAGAAATGTACTTACAAAGAGCAGTCTAATTAGTACAATATGTGATAGTTTACGATAAATTAAAAGCTGCTACTATTAACTCTTTTGGAAATAGATACTACTTAATCTCATTCAACCTTTATTACTTAAACTTATTTCATAGCATCAAAAAGAGAGTCTAGAATAAAAATCTTCATTGGATCTAAGGTTTATCCATGCTTGAAGTTTGATCCTACACTTTGTAGGTTCTGCGAGCAATCACAAAATAAGGAGTCAAACATGTCATTTGGACTTATAAAAGGAATATTTTATGTGCTACAATTTTTTCAAGAAATTATCCACATTTACACATGGAACATAATAACAGTGTCTTCTGGTCACATTCTAAGTAGCAAAATTGAAGATAATAGCTTACATTATTAAGTGGTGCAATGTCTTAGATGGTTTTCCGAAAATCTCAATCTTTATCCAAATCATGTTATTTTCAGAAAATCTCAATCTCAGGAATAAAAATCTTTATCCAAATTAAGTAAGAAACGTCATGAAGTCAATGTTTAAGATAAGCTTTATTCAACTATATCTTTCACTGTTGCTTTCAAACAATTGCAAAAAAAGTAGTGAAGAGCCGAAGCAATCAAGCAATTTAATAGACATTTTTCACCTTATACAAAGATAACTATTCAATAAATGGCCTAGGTTTGATAACCCATAATATGTACGGTCCAACAAATAAAAAATGAAATTCACAAAAACAGTACAGATGTTAACGATTATGCGTAAAAGTGTTTTTTGATGTTTAGCTTTAAAATGTACTAATATCAAAATGTTAGATCGGTGTGGTAACAACATACTGAGTGAAATATATGAATAAGCAATGTTGATTTATGTGTGGTTGTCATGAACAACTAAATAAATACCTTTACGGGCTGCAACAGGAAAAATATTCGTTCCGTGTCCACGCATTACATCTTTGTTACAACGGTACTTGTTTATACTGAACATTTTTCCTTCAACTATATTATCTTCTATTTTTAACCTTTTCTTCCTCCTGTCCACCTGGAACAAAAAAAAAACATATTTGTATATTACCATCTCAAACAAATCTATATTATTATCAACTAAACAATGCAAGTGATAAAAGATTGAGAAAATGATGTAGGTTTGACAAAAGTTGCCTCTAATTAGTAGCATCCTTCTTGTCGACTCCATGTCAGTATTGCCTCTCTCCGCACCTACTGTTTTAATTTTTTGCCTTTTTCGATTATTGAGGTTGCACCAAATATTGAAAGAGAAAATGGTGAAAAAATATTGGGAGACTGTGGAAAAATTTTGAGTCAAACAAATACCAAAAAAATATTTTCAAACCAGAAAGTCAATACATCAGTAATTATAAAAATAAAATGAAGAAGACAAAACAATTACATTACAGTAAAGTTTGGACTGAAGTCCAAAAGGTGAAACAGATATGAGTATCCATTTCTCCAAATATATAAGTAAAACCAATCATATTTGAACCAAAAAAACCGTAAAAAAACGTAGTAAAAGATACCAAAATAGGTCAATAAGGTGATACTTTGAAGAGAGGATACTGTTTCATATAGATTTACTGTAACAGTGATAAGCAAAATCTGGTGTACAAATATAATGTATGCAGTAAAAGGTAAATAACGAATGACAGTAAAATAAAATATCATGTTTCAAACCACCATTTGTAGAAATAATTCCTAAAAACGACAATTCAAAAGTAGAAGATCAGAAAATTACATGAACCAAGTAGTCATGACAAATTGGATCAAAACCTGATCTTGTAGTAAATGTGTGTTTGAGCAAAATGATATATAGTCATGCTTTAGCGGCAACTGACTTTGCCAAAAACAAATTTTGTTGAACATGGAGGGTTTCAGGAGGTGAAAACTGAACAAACAGTAAG
The DNA here is from genome assembly GCA_030765085.1 of Allium cepa. Lineage (NCBI taxonomy): Eukaryota > Viridiplantae > Streptophyta > Magnoliopsida > Asparagales > Amaryllidaceae > Allium > Allium cepa. The sequence continues at coordinate 37,482,207 of CM060929.1, forward strand.
AGAAACTAATATCTAACATCAGAAGTAGTGTAGCAGATGATAATCCGGATGAGGTCGATTCCGTTGTCACCAATTAATCTATCCATAATCTCAACCAATAATTATAATTATATCAGTAATACTCAAAATTGGGCATATTGGAATAGTATGCGTGAGTAGAGAAATATGTGTTCTTGCAATACTACCCGCACATAACAGCAGTTACGGACGACTTGTTCAGGTCAGAAGTGTAGAATGGGAGGTCAGTGTTGTTAGCTTGAAACAGAACATGCAGTAAACAGTACAGCGGACACAGATCAATAACATAGAAATTTAAATTAACTCATAATTAGGTAGAAATAAATGTGTGAATATAGGATGTAGTTGACCCACTACATTCTCTAAAGCGGTGGATAGGAAAAAAAGTTTTAATGTATCACAGAATGTGCAGACATATCAGCATTCATCTGGTTACTAATAATCATTAAATATGAGCATCAAACATAGACAGTTCGAAAATGTAGGTGTGGAAGAGAAATCGGGCAAAATAGGAAATGAGCTATGTTAACAATGAATATATCACACCAGTAAGTTACAAATATGTAAGTTCATGGGGAAAAAACATACGATAAAAATTCAGATAGTAGTATTGAGGATAGACAGTGCGTGAAGTAGGGACAAATGAATTTTCAGTGTGAAGATGAAGAGATGGTAGTGGGTAAAATTAGGTACAACAGAAACCGGTCATGTAACCGCATTTTTTCCCTCCATAAACTCATCCTGAAAGCAGAAGCAAGAATGTTAACAGAATTGATTGAGAAAGGCAGCAGTAAAATGCATGTAGTAAACGATGTAAAATGTGGTTACCGGATAAACCGTTGAAAACTTCTTTATATACAATATTTTTGGTCAACCCACGACGTCCACCCTCCAATTAACCAATTAAAAACTTAATACCCTGGTATGAAGATGTTCTTGATACAACAACATACAACTGACCATGGCTGAAAACAGGGAGGGGCAAATATATGCCTATATTCTCTAATGTTTGCCCTTGGCTTTTATTTATTGTCATTGATAAGCAAACCTTCACGGGGAATTGTCGCCTACGTAACACAAACGGCCATTTTGTATCCACAGACGTGAGAATGATGCGAGGAATGAGTACCTTCGTACCGATATTAGTACCGGTAATTATTTTAGCTTCAATAACCCTTTCAGCAAGTTGCGTTACGATTAACCGTGTTCCGTTGCAAAGGCCTAACCTCTGGTTTAAATTTCATAACAACATAATTGGAACTCCTATCTTCAACTGCAGAATGTGGTTAGGTAATCCGGATATTTTTAGAGTGTTAAAAATTCGGTAGGATAAAGAGTATGTTGATCGTCCACTTGTTCAGATGAAGGACTGATGGAATCAGCACTGAAATAGGACCTTAATTCACTGTTAATTTGAGAAAGGATGTAGGAGTTAATTTCCTCAACAAATTCGTTAGTCGTAGCAAGCACGCACCGTGTGCGTAAATACTCTTTTTCTGGTAACCTACTATGCAAATCAGGATATATAATGTCAACCATATTTTTTAGACCACAATCTCCAACATCGATAAGATATTCAGAAGGTATAGTAATCCACGAAGAATCATCGTCACCGTGTAGTGAAACTGCATCCAAGTTTCCATCTCCAATGTCAAGCACCCATTGTGCAAACTTCTCAACTTTCTCCATTTCACGGGGGTTGCATGTTGAACGTTGCAGTCTCATGTTTCTTGTGAGGATGAAAACCTTACACTTCGACCGTAGATACGAATTGCTGATGGAAGCAGAGACCACCATATCTCTAGTACCTTTCTGCACTACTGGCAAAGTTTGTCTAAAATCACCTCCCAGTAAAACCGTCTTTCCTCCGAAAAGCCTGGAAGGACCGTAATCAGTACCAACTTGCATTATATCCTGTAAACTTTTTTCAAATGCCTCAAGGGCATTACGATGCATCATAGGTGCTTCTTCCAAAATAATTAAATTAGTGGATTTGAGCAACTGTCCTAAAGGAGATTGTTTTGATATGTTGCATGTTGAATTATCATCGACAATGAGTGGAATTTTGAATTTTGAATGTGCGGTTCTACCGCCTGGTAAAAGTAAGGACGCTATACCAGAAGAAGCGACGGCTAAAACAATCTTCCCTTGTGCTTTGAAGTAAGTGATAATGGTTTTCCATAGAAAAGTTTTACCAGTACCCCCACTTCCGTAAACAAAGTAGAAACCACCTTCATTATGGTCAACAGAGTCACGCACAGTGTTAAATATCTTTTGCTGCTCAAAATTTAAAGACGACAGAAGGGGTTGTGACTCAGCTTTCAACATTTCAATATCATAATCATATTCAGATGTTAGCAAGGTACAGTGACCTGTGAAAACTGAAATAAGGTCCGATGTAGGGATGAAGTTAAATTCTGACACAGATCTACCACTTTTATTCATTATCTTTTCTAATTCACGTACAATCTCCAACTTAAGTTGACGATCATCATAACGATTAGTTTGTTCTTCATGCATACGAACGTGACGCCATTCAATATCGTCTGCCAACATTTTCCAATTTCTATTCCAAAGTTGTACTGGGTTAGGTACTTCGCAGAAAAGCAGTAACATAACAAAAAGTTCACGTAGAGATGCTGCACTTGCCCAACGTGACGCCTCGGTTAACGCTATGTTCCATTCATTATCATCTTCAAGTAATCCGCGTGCAACACACACACTTTTAAAAGTGTCGTAAACAACGGAATTAACGGTTCTTATCTCTTCATAGCTGGTTGGTCCTTTGACAATGTTTAGAAGCAGCCGTAAGTAAAATCGTTCGCCACATGTTGGATGAGCAAAATAAACTCTACCTATTGTGTCCCCTTTTTCCTTGCTGTCCACTTGCCCATTTTTTTGTTCCACACCCATTTTGTAGGAAAATCTACATATATTAACTTTCGTGCCTCCGCACTAATTTTATTAGTTTCCATCCATTCAGTGAAAATAGTGTTGTTAACAGCAGGTTGACATACTACCTCAGCCAAATTATCGTCATCATGAAAAACAACGTTTTGCTCTTCTGGTAAATGAAAGTGTAATCGTTCGACTGAAGGTTTTCGATAGTGAATATCAAATTTGAAAACTCTCCAACTTGCTTCTGACGCTGATATATAACGACAATCTATATAAGTCTTTATTTCATCCACCTCTCGAATAAAATACTGGTTTGTAACGTTGTTTTCCTCAATTACAACAGCAGCCTTATCGTGACCTTTGTATATGTATTTGAACAAATATTTAACAGACTTCGCACGATTGCATATCTCAACATTAATGTGTGCTTGATACTTCACAACTAAACTCACATTATGCGGTGCTACCCAACAGTTATTTAGATTAACCCCAGATAATGTGGTGACAAAGTTATCATTGTTGCGTCTTCTGTAATTTGGAAACCCATGCTTGTCGTACGTCGTTTCGTCATTGATCCTCTTTGGGTAATGTTTTGAACGTTTACCGTTTATCATACATGGGCAGTTAGGATTAAGAACGCCGCACGGTCCATGTACCATAAAGTGACTAACTGATTGGAATGCAACAGGATCTGCCTCACGGTCTGGTAATTCTGCACTGACCACCTTATCCACCTCAGCTGTCGTTTTAGGTCTGTCCTCCGCCCGTACAAAAAGTAAGATATGTGCATGAGGCAAGCCATGCTTGTGAAATTCAATAGCGTACAAAGCCGGAAACATATTAACCAAAATTAGTCAATATTGGCAGTGTATGTAACTATTTTGAACGAAAGTTTAGTGCATGATGTGACGTACCTGCATTTACTTTTCCAAAATGTTCTTTTTCCTTTATGTCCTGCATTAATTGCTGCAATTTGATTTGGAAAACACGTGAAATTATATCAGGTCTATCTTCTACCCTTTGACCTGGAATATTTTTTAAGCACTCCTTAATCTCCGGCCATTGAGAGTTGCATGTAAATGTGATAAAATAATCCGTAGAACCAGCCCATCGACAAATTGCCATTGCGTCTTCGTAGTTTTGAAGCATATACCTAGGCCCACCAATGAAAGAAGAAGGCAAAACCATTCTTCTGCCAATAGACAAAGCCGATGTGTCACCCGCTGCAACCGCATTCTTCAGCCCTTTGTACAGTTCAGATCTAATGTTATGTTGGTTATTTCTAATCCAATTCAATCTGTCCTCCTCAATGCAACAGTATGCATCAACTATTATCTGCTGGAACAATCTCCCACCGTAAAGCAACGTATTACCATCTCCCTCTCGGTACTGCAGTATGTAAGCATAGTATTCACGCATTGTTACCATGTCGTCCTTATCGATATCAGATGGTTCAACGGATCGATAAGGAATGTTAAGTCTGTAACCATCCTCTGCATAGGGAAATAAGATGGGATACTGCATGGCCATAAAACTGGGGTGTTTCTCGTTAATTCTCTTAAGCGATCCACTTTTCTCCTCGATTATGATATCCCTATAACCTTCACTTCGTCTACCATTCCCTGTAACTAACGCTGCAATTTCAGAAATTGTTGGCAGATTGTACTGCCTACCATCTCTATCCCTCCTTTCCAACAAATGAAGTGATACATTGGTCGAACTACTACTCTCATACCTGTCTCTAGCCATGAGGAACACCTTAGACAGCTCGTTACAGTCATTGAACATAGATATTAAATTTTTAATAATATGGGGGTTTGTGGACTGGCTAGCGGACAACCCAGGCGCGTTAAGTCTGTTTGTAACCTCGTTGGCTGTGTCGTAGATATACAGCTGTGCAAATTTAGCGTGACCCTTAGTGGGAAGCATAGAGCCTATTTTATGATAATTCTGCCCGCTGATTCTAAATACGTAAGGACCCCGACCTACGTTCACTGAATTATCAATACGCCCACCCATAGATGTAAATGCAAACATCTCGTTATATACCCGTTTGTTCTCTCTGAAATTAGAACTATCACGGCCACCATTGTAATCAAGCAGTTGATATAAATATTCAGGGAATTTTTTGTACCGTGGTAACTTAATTTTACCGTCCTTACAGAAAATAGAAAACTTTGGATTCAAGGGTTTTCTAGACTTCCTGTTCCTTTCTTCGTACCAAACTATTGCATTACAACTTGAGCAAACAGAGGTAGGACCACCAAAATTCCATGGTTGCACTGCAGCACCTATGTCAACAGTTTATGACTCATTGTTCCTAACACGAATGTGTACTGTAAACGTACGAAGAGTAAACAAATGGTGGATGAACCGTTTTAAGTTTAATTAACAACAAAGTTAAATTTACTGTGCAAACCGTACAATTTCTGCATTGGATATTAGCTAACATAAATATGTTTACAACGGAATATGCAAATGAGTTATTCCAGGTTATATTATATTTTGTAAGAGACAGGGAGATGAAGAGTACACCATTACCTGTGCCTATTTTTGCAAATACACTGATGCGTGAATTTGGCAAGGTAGTTTGTCCATATATTTTTTTCCTTGATTTTGTTACAGCGGAAAGCAGCAGCTGTAGTCTGTTAGTACGAGAACGAAATAACAATATGTACACCAACAGAACCTACCATAATGGCCACTTCGTCCGGAAGTTATCTTTCTCCTACATGACACACCTCCATGACAGTCGCTTGTACCTTCCATCAGTGACCCCTCATTCTGCAAAACTGCAATCCTTTTCCTTTTTCTCACGTTGAGTGCACCTCTTCTTTTAGCTCTAGCGTTCCTAGCCACATCAGTGGTTTTCATCATTTCTGATTAAGCAAAAGACCTGCAACGTGTTACAATCGTCAAGAACACAGTATGTAGTTTGTACAGCCTGCATAAGTGCCAATAAATAGTATTACGTACAGAGTACAAATAAATATGGTACTACTCCCCATCAAATTTCTTAACTTACAACAGCAGTGACGAATAGAATTTGAAATACTTATGTGCATACAGACTGTGTGGTCCATCAGTCAATCATACAGTTAAAAATAATTGAGCCTAGTGGACAGGCGTTTGTAGAGAAATATGATCAGGAGGACATGTAATGCAAAAAACAATGTTTAGTAGGAGGAATATTGTGCAGTACTGCCATACAAAAGTCTAAAAGTAGATGATTTTAGAATGCATTGAGTATTTTGAACATGGTACGTCAGACGGAAAACCACTCATTCATATGGTGTGAACAAAACAACCCGTTCATATGGCATTGTAAGCTGCAGGTGAAATATGTAATTCTGATGGCAAATTATTCAACCTAAATAGTTGAATTTTTTTTAAAAAGAAATTGGTTGAATGATAAAGCCTGGTCACACAAAACAAATAACAAATAAATAGATTTACATATTCACATGATACATCACAATCCTCATCCAGTAACCAAAAGTGGGATTTGTCATAAATTTGTAATTTTATATCACTTTGAGGGAATATAGGGTAGTTTTATTGATATTGTTTCAAAATTTATTTCCACAGAAGGTCATTCACCCTTATGTTGTATATTCACAATGCTATCTCAGTATGGGAATTTACATGTTAGTGTACTGACAGTACGAAGGTAGTCGCCTTACGAAAAAGGCGTGAACTTTACGGTTCATGGACCTGGCTAACCACCTCCTCCAATTAAAATTACACTACAATATTCGTTACGCAAATTTTTTGAATTTGTAACGATAGAATACAGCAATGAAAGTAAAATAGAATCGTAGTATTCGTATGATAAGCATGGAAATAACAAAAAATAAACATAACAACAACGTAGGATGACGATTGTGCACAAAAATATTGCAATCATATTCAGACCAACTTACAAATTCATAAACAACTCAACGATTTATAGTTGTACGATGCGCATGTCAACTATTTCGCTGGAAGGTTTGAAATATGACAAAACTATGTTGAATACATAGACTTTAATGTCGGAAATTTGAGCAGGCCATTATGGCTCCGCATCGTCGCTATCTGTCAAAATTTTGCATAGCTGACAAACAAAGACTTAACTTCTGGGTACGAATAATTTGTATGAAGTCTATACCCAAAGTGATCAACAATAGCAAACAAAATACAGTGCATCCAAAAAAGCAAAACAATACATCATTTACGCTGTATACTTATTCCACTTTACAAAATATCACTAGATAACTTCCGCTTCAACATATGCAAAACGTTATTGAAGAAATCGGTATAATTTAGGAGAAAAAATTAAATAGCACATTGACAGCATACAGGGCAGAAGCAGAGTAAACGCGTGTACTACACAGTTAACGTAATATCAATATGAAATGAGTAACATCACACGATCAATCTGAACTCTTATTATGCATGTGTGATATTTATAGCATAGTGTAAAGAGTGGAAAACTGAAGTTGCACTTGTCTGTCCGTGTCCATATATGTGTGAGGGGGTGTGCGTCACTGTATAAATAACAGTGTGCCGCTGATAACAGCTCATAATACGAAGAGGCATAGAATAATGGGAAAAAAAATTGCTCAGAAACTTTAAGATTTTCATGCATTATTACTGTTGTATAATTTTTAATTACAATCTCATGCTTTGTGTAATTACAGATGAGTTTTGAATTTTATTTGGGAGGAGCACAATTATGAAAAGGGGTCATTGAACACAGTATATTTTTTAGTCAATGGTTCATCGAACCGTGGGCTTGTAAGGGTAGAATTAAATGTATTACACAATTATTATGGGATATTCCATTTGTACTGCATAAGATTATCATAGGTATATGCAATTAATATAATTGAGTTGTTGAATTCATATTGATGTCTAAAATTGTTGTACGTAAATTGGTTTGAAAAAATAGATATTTGGTAAGCTATTAATTTGAGAACACAAAAGGAGGAGTTGGTTGCTTTTCAAGTATTTTCGAATACAAATTCTAGGACTCATTCAGTGGACTGCGTATATTTACCTCTTACTAAACTTAACACAATTAACTGTTAGCTACATGATTTGCATTGTTGCACGAAAATGTCCTTTTTTACTGCTTGAATGAATAAGCCTGGTAACACATGTATAACACGCATGTCAAACTTATGTGAATATAATATTAGTTGAAAGAGATGCGTAACAGGAAATAAATGGCCAACTATAAAATGATATCTTCAGGATCGATATTACATCACATGACAAATCAAAATCCTCATCCATTAACCAAAACTGGGATTTCTCCTACATCTGTAATTTACTACAGCTTTGAGCTAATAGCAAGTAGATTTATTTATATTGTTTCAAAATTTATTTCCATAGAAGGTCATACTCCCATACGTCTTATATCCAAACTTCCAGCCCAGTATGGGAATGTACATGCTAGTCTACTTACAGTACGAAGGTATTGGACTGTACGAAAAAAGGATAACCTTTACGGATCATGGACCTAGCCAACCACGTTCTCGATTAAAAATTACGGTATACTATTCCTGAAGCATTGATTGTGTACAATTCGAATACAGAAATTGTAGTAAAATAGAATCGTTGTATTCGTATATTAAGCATGGAAATAACCAAAAAAAACATAACAACAGCATAGAATGATAACTGTCTACATAAATATTGCAATTATACTCAGACCAACCTACAGATTCATAAACAATTCAAGTGAAATATATTTGTACGATGGGCATGTCAAATCATTAGCTGGTAGGTTTGATATATGAGAAAACTATATTGATTACATAGACTATAATGTAGGAAATTTGAGTAGGCCATTACGGCTCCACATCATCATTATCTGTCAAAGACTTCCATAGCTGACAAAGAATGACTTAACTTCTGGGTATGAATATGTCGTGTGAAGTCTATACCCAAACTGATCAATCATGGCGAACAGAATTCATTGCATGTAAAAAAACAAACAGTACATCATTTGTACTGTGTACACTCATGCCAATCTACAGAATATCAATACATAACTTCCGCTTTGGAATTTGAAAACATTATTGAAGAATTTATTCTGCTGTAGGAGAACAAAATTTTGAGGAGATTTGTTTAAATTAAATGTCAAATTATTCTTTCACGTTATAATCAAATGAATGGGCCTTTTGGTCTGTTTTCTCAATACTACACATATATGTTGTTCCCCACCTTTTTGACAATAATAAGTGAACACTACGTACTGTAGGATAAAAATGGGGGAAAATATATTGAACATTACGTACTGTAGGATAAAAATGAGTATCACTACAATCGGCAGGAACAGATGAGCAGATAAATACCTTTCCGTGAGTATTAAGTCTTCGTTACTCAGCATTGAGAATCATCCCATTTGAAGACCTGAAAAAGACAGGGGAGAGGAAGTTACCAGGCTGTATGTGCTCCGTTGTAAAAGACACCATAGTATATATCATATTTTGCATAACTGTAATAACACATATAATACAAAGAAATCCGGACATACAAAGGGGAAAGATGAACAGGAGTGCAAGGCATCATGTCCCTACTACTGTCTACAGTAGTTGCCCGACATCTGTTAACAGTACTGTCTGTACCGTAAATGTTCGGGTTGTCAGAAATGACCTAAGAACATGTTGACCTCTGCGCATGTTAAAAACATATCATCGAGTTCTGACAATGCACAAATTACAGAGTGTAGGTCAGCAAGTGATAACTCCAATTCCCCACCCCAGCTTTTGGACATTTTTTTCCCTATTATTCACTAATCTCATGTTAATAAATTATTTCATACGTGCTTCATAAAGTTGCAACGTACATATTTTTCAGACAGTAAACAGTTGTGTTAGAACAAAAATGTAAACCAACGTTATGTTACTCAATTACAATTATGAAAAAGGGGGTAAACATAAGGATGACTGGGTAATTGACCTTAACAATGCTGTGTTACTACTGACCATTTCATGTACGCACCTCCCATCAGGTGGAAGTGAAAACCACATTGCAATTTTAAAAAATGTTCTCTCACGTGTTCGTATAACGTACAGAGTTACGGAATTGGAACGGAGGACGTACGGAAGCAAAGGTGTTTGCAGATCATAATCCACTTAAACAATAAAGTCAACTCCAAGTATGTGGAGTAAAGTAAGGTGCATTTAAAGTGGTGTTAAGATAACAGAATGATGTGGAAAATTCCTTTCCCAAATAATTTTATTTTTGAACATTCTAACGGAGTATTTGTATTCGGCTGATACAGTTGGTCGAAAGCGAAAAATAATATGTTTTAGTTTGTATGATTAAAATGTAAGCACCGTACTGTATGACTGTCCATGAAATAATTAGTTGTAATACGATGAGAAGTAAACACGTAGCAGTAGCAATCACAGCAATTAATGAGATGAACTTATATCATACCGAATATGGAGAAACGAATCAGCAAGCCTCTGCTGGTAGCAAGGCGATGCAATGTTGAAGAAACCACGTTATTACTGTCTGCAAAGGGAGAGGAGGGACTGTTACAGCAGAACAATGATTTGGAATTTACACGGTACAATTAAGTAAGACGATACGCTGTCTCTCCCAACGATACGTATACCTGAACATCCGTTTGTCCAGTTACAGACTGCACTTTGGACCAGGAGAGCCTCTCCCACAGGCAACTAATATAACACACAGGAAGCGTTAGAAATTGAAATAATAAAACAACAGTTTGTTACAACGAACTCTTTGTAAGTAACTATATATTTAAATGAGTTATGTAACTGTTAACTGTTGGTATGCGACAAATAATAAGCGATAAAAACATAGAAGTACGTATATACTTAGCAGTATGCTCAAATTAGTTCCGGGTATTGCAACTGCAGTACACAGTTTCGTGTCAAAAAAGGTGGGAAATTTGGAACAAAATGTAATTGGTCATGTTAATATCATACTTCAGATGTAAACTGTCATACTGTCATGTTGTACACGGTAGTGTCGCGGTAATGTATGGATAGTGGGTAAGGAATTTCGTGAGCACCGTGATGTAAGGGAGAAGTGTAAGAAATGCAGGCAATTCGGAGCAGCAAACAGTGGTCGATTCGTACATTTCACATGGGTTAATTCGTTAATGAATATACAACAACAACAAAATTGGTAGAAGTAAAGTAAATAAATTACTGACCTATCTCCGAATGAAGGTTGGGGGTGAGAGCCAAGGCGACGTAGGAGGAAATCGAAACGGGACTGACGCGGAGGCCAGGTAAGCAGGGGATGGGGAGGCAGGCGAGATGCGGAGGAGAATGGATTGGGGGGCCTTGTAAATAGGGGCGGTTGAACGGCCAAAGTGAAGAGAACGGTGAATGCCGATTTTTATGATGGCGAAGGGGGGGCAACGGGAGAGGACGAGGAGGACGGACTGTGAGACGTTGTAAATAGGAGCGGCTGAACGGGCAAATCGAGTATGATGATGAGTGTCGGTTTGTCGAATCGTGGAGGGGAGGGGGTGCGGTAAGGGTTAGGTGAGAGGAAATGGGTAGTATCAGAGGAAAATTAGAAGGGGAAGGAGTTGGGGGAGGAAGATAATAAAAGTTGGAAATAAAAGGGAGTCAGTTGAAAGGGACAGTTGTCGACATATGAGTGCGCTGGTTTCTCCTTTCCTTTATTAGTAATAGATTCTCTCGACATTTGTAAATGGGGTTTTATTAAATGGATGCGATTTTATAAGAGAAAATCCTATAAAAAGGAATTTGGGAACTTAAGAAAATTTGAGAAAAAGAAATTTCCAAATTGCTTAAATACGGGAACTTCGAAAATGAATCTGAATTCGTTAAAGGAAATATAAATTTTTAATTGGATTATAAATCAGTTTAATCAATATATTTTAGAAATTGTAAGGGAATTAATAAAAATTCCAAAGATTTATGAGATAAGTAAGGAGTATTTCCTAAGCATTGGAATTAAAGGTTAGAGACATTTTAGCGATGGAATGATTTATATAGAAATATTTTTCTAACTAATGAATTATAAGTTGGATTTTGTAACGACCCGGCTTTTTCAACCGTTAATTTGTGATATTTAAAATGAATTTAAATAATTAATTTGTAATATAATTTGTTTTCAATATGAAAAGTTGGTTTGATTTAATAAAAAGAATTCAGAATTTAAATATAATAATTAATTGAATAAATTAAATAGTAATTGACAATTGGTTAAATTATTTAAATCTAGAATTATAAGTTTGTTGAAAATATTTTAACGGCTTATAAAATATATATTGATAATACTGAGAATAATAGATGGATTAAAATTGAATTTAACTGCCGTTTGTTCAATTTTAAATTTACATGGTTTAAATTGACATTTGAAAATAGCCTTCCGAGGCACAGTCTCGGAATTCAACGAAACTAGTCCCGTTGGATCCGTAATATTGAATTATTGTCGGATTTCAAATTTCGTAATTTTTGGGATGACCGTGTGATTGTACGATAAGCATACACGCTATAATTTATTTGAAATTCGAAAGGATTTTAAATATAAAGTTTTAAAATGAAATAATTAACATAGCTTCCTCAACACACTAACCCTATCGTTCGCCTTCTTGTATGCGTTTTCCTTTTCTTTAAAATCACGTTGCTTCTTATTGCTCTCTTCGATCAGAAACCAAAATTTTAATGGCCGCTACCTCTCTATCATTTTGTTTCCCCAATCGAACGAAATTCCTTCGTTTATTTCTTTCCCTCAAAGCTCGAATCGAAACCTTCATTTTTCCCTCATTTCCCTTTTCTTCCTAAAGCCGTTTCACATCATGTCTAAGAATAAAAAAAAAATACACGAACGAAATCGCGTTCGATCAGGTGGAGCGAAAGGGAGGGAATCGATCGTGGGTTGCTGGGGCTAGGATTTGGGGAGTTGCGATGCGAGGAGTGAGGTCGAAAAGGGGTTTGCTCGAATGGCGACGAAGGCGGCGCTGGGAGTTCGGGCCGATTAAGAGCGCTCGCTGCTGAGGATCGGCGATCTAGTGTTTTGTTATTGGGGGCCTTGGCTCGTTCACGGAGGCGACGTTGTCGCGATGGGCCTGAGATGCAGTGGCGCGTCGGCGGCTGAAGGTAGTTGGGTGAAGTCTGTTCGTTCAAGTCTGGGTGTCGCGAACTCGAGCTCAGTCCTTGGGCTCTGTGTTAACGGCTAATGTCGACACCGGAGGGAGGCAGTGATAACTATAAGGTATCCTCTATTTTATTTCATCTGTAATTTAAATTTGATAAACATAAGTTGTGAACCGATAATAAATATATGTATACACACATTTTTAACTTATTATATATTATTTTAATCAAATAAACATACTTATTCACATTTTAAATCTGTTAGTTCATTTTTAAATAATATATATATATATATATATATATATATATATGAGTAATTAACTTGTTAATAAATTTATTTAGCTATTTTAACTTCTAAGAGATTTCTTAAAGAGAATTTTGTTTAAATTGAATTATTTGTTTAAAATAAAACTATTAGCTTGAAATTGAAAATTATTACCTAAATTAAACTTCTTAAACGAAAATAAATTGTTCGATTAGTTCAAAATATTAATAAATCCATGAAATTGTTATTCAAGGTCAAAAATATGGAAACGAATCTGGATTGGGAAGGATTGCAACAATTAAATCAAAGGTGAGTTAATCTCACTCAGTTAAGTTTAAAATTTGAATTGTTGAATTTAAATTTAATTGTTGAATTTCTTGAATGATGGTTGAAGTAGTGAATAATTAAGTAAATTTTTTTTTACGCCGCGTAATAAGTGAATGTTAGAAATATTAAACCCATATACTGTAATATTTCACATTGAAGTGAAATTGTTATTTTATTGTGCTAACATTTGTGGATGCAGGGAAAACAGGTTGGAGGGATCCAACAGGATTCCTCAAAACTATTTATTTTATTTCGTATATATGCTGTTCTGTGACAGGATGTTATATTGAGTTGGGTGGTTTTATAGATAATTGAATTATCAACTGTTGAATAACAGAGAAGTTGAAAATTTGAAATTTCTATTACCGTTGATAAATTAATTTGAAGAAGTTAATTAAAACTCAAATAGAAAATATTTATTTGAAATTTGAATCTACTTTAAGTGAGAATGAAGAAAAGAAATAAAAGTATATTTTCTACTTAAGTTAATCCTTAATGTGATAAAGTTGAGTTTTGGAAAATTTAAATTATAAATTTATACTTGAAGGAATATTGTAATCGATAAGTGAATTAAAGAAAATGGAATTATATTAAGAAATGGAAATGGAGGTCTATTAAGGAAATAAAAAGAAATATTAATAAGAAAAGAAAAGAAAATTTATTAGGAAATAAAGAAGATGCTATTAAGAATTACGAATAAGAAATTCTGTTAAGAGCCAAAAGGAATTTTTATTTAATAATGAATGGAATTTATTAAATGGGACAATATGGAACTTTATAGAAAGAAATAAATTATAAAGATGAGATCTTTAAATCAAACTATCTTATAATAAATGAAATCCAAGGAGATTTTATAAATTCATGAATGGAATTTATAAATGAGATATGAAATTGGATGAATGGAAATAGCAGGATATTTCCAAAGGTGAATTTGGATAAGAGGCATTTATAAATGGATATTGGATTTTCTAAAATTATAATTTATTTTAAAAAGAATATCTTTAAATTATTATACTATATAAATTTTTTATAAACCATTATTTGAATATTTTCGAATTAGTTACTTTGAAGACTTGGCAAATATTTATTAATAAACTCGGGTGTTGTTTTATATGATGCTCGGGTCAGACCGAGTTAAACGGGATTCAAGTTATATGTGGAGCTCAGGAGACGAGTTGGATGACAGGGCGTATTCCCGTATTTGTTTATTATTTCCGCTGTGTATGGACATGTATGATTGATTGATGTATTCTGATGATGGTATGTATGTATATGTATGCAGTACAGATTCTTTGTATTTAAACCTGTATTTTATATATTATATTTTATTCCGCTGCGATGTGAGATTCTGATGTTGTTTTCTTTCCTTCTTCTTCTACCCCTTTCTTCTTTTTCATAACTATCTGGAGTTTTCGGGTTCGAAAATTCCGAGTTGTTACACTTGGTATCAGAGCTGAAAGGTTAAGCGAGAACCTTAGCTTTGGTGAGGAATTACTCATTAGAAATAGAGTCAGTAGTACTCTAGAATGAGTTTGAGCGTATTTATAGATATGAGCGCGTATTTGTTGGTGAATGTAAAATGATTTTTATATTGCGTTGATTGATTTATTGACTGGTATATGAACCTTCGTCGACACTGTCTGGACAACTGGATCGAAGGGGTTTCTAAACACTTAAATAGAGCAATTCGACACGATATTGATTTTTAAAAGTGGGTGAATGAAATAATTTCATCCAAAATATATTTTGATATAAAAAGAATATTTTTCTGAAATTATTATAACATGGATGTTGGGATGATAATATGTTTGACAAATGAGATAATTAAATTTAAAATAGTTATCTAATCAAGGAAAGCATAAATTTTGAATTTTGGAATTAAAATCTTAAGTGAAAAGTTAAAGATGCAAATTTAACTTGGATTAAAATTTTAAACTTGAAATTTAATTAATGGTTTGGAGGAAATAAAATAGTGAATTTTAAATGAAGTTGAAACAAGAAATAAAACTTAAAGTGGATTGAAATTAATTCAAGTTATGTGAATGGAAGTAAATTGAGTTAAACTGAAAATAAAATTCAGTTGTATTTGAATTATGTTGTGATTTGAATTAAAAATGGAATTTAGTGATGAAACCTAAGTTATAAATAGAAATTCCATTGAATGGTAAGTAAATTAAATGTGAATTGGAATTGTTTTGGAATTGGACTAAAGTAAAGATAATTTGAAGTTACAAATCCAAATCAAGTATGGATGCAACAAATTAGCCCTGGATGTTACCTTAACAAATTTAGATTGGTTAAATTAATCACATGGGATTTGATCTAGATGAGTATCAAATCATTTGCAATGAATTTAAGTAAGAAGTTGCGATAAATGAATAAACTTAAGATTTAAAATTTATGGTAAGGTAATTTCGAAGGAAGTGAAAGTTCATTGAATAAAATGGATTGGTAAAGTGATGTGAATGGATAGTGAATAGCAAATTTAATTGGATTGAGCACTTTGATTGAACAAGAATTATCTTAAGCTAAGTTAATGTTTGAATTTGTTTGAAGATGGATTAAATTGAGATATAGTTAATATTATAATAAAACTCTCACTTGAGTTAAATTCATAACAATGAAATAAGGTTGAATTTAATGTAAGCTAAGTGAAAGTAGAATTTGAATAAATAAGACTTTGATAGCGTATAAAAGAATTGAGAGGCATTGAAATAAAAATATATACTTGGCTAAGTGAGGACGTATAAACCTGCATTAAAATAAATGGAAGTGTGAAGATAAATAAGAAGTGGACTTATAAAATTAAGATGGAATAAATAAGTCAAATAGAATTGTTTGAATCTGGAAAATGAATAGAAATCCAAACCTAAATTTCAAATAGGATTGAATCAAAGAAATTTAAATGAAGAGATTTTGAAGCTAAAAATCAAGTATTGAATTATAAATTGGGAACAAATTAATTTGGGATAAATTAGTAACTTGAATATGTGAATAAACTTTGAATTGGTTAAATAAAGGTTGAATGGTAAATTAATAAAAATTGGGTTGTGAATTTAGGTGAATGGTAGAAAGAGAACTTGAGTTATATATCTAAAATTCAACTTAAATTGATTAGCAAATAAAATGAAATTGGATTAAATATAAATGGTTAGAAGTGCAAACAAAATTCAATTGTGTATAAATAAAGTGAAAATGGTCTTGAAATTAGTTAAATAAGTTCGAGAATGAATCGAACATGGGAATTGAATTTTTAAATGAAATAATTAATTGAGTTAAGAAGTAAATGAAAGAGATTTGATTTAAATAAAATCAAATTTAATTTGGAAAAGAATTTATGGATAAATGAAATAAACTTAAGTTATGAAAGTTAAATGATTTGAAGTAAACTAACTTAAGTCAAAAGTCAATGAAACATGACTTGTCTAAATTTGAGACATGTTTGTTAAATTTTAAGCATTGAAGTTGTCAAGCTTAATAAAAATGGTTTTGAACGCAATCAATGCAAGGATATGGTTTAAAAATAAATTAGAATGGAATGGAATTTCATAAAACTAGAGTTGGAATTAATTTTAAAACAATTATAAAAACTAAAGAAATTGTTTGTTTGAATGAATATTGTCGAATTTGCATGAAATAATTGTTGTTGTCGTAAATATGATTAAATTAAGTTCTATGGAATAATTGAAGTAATTGAACTTGATTTTTGAATGAATTGCCATGAATACAAAATAGTGAATGAATTGAATAAAAGAATGATGTGAAAATCATTCCGAATTGGATAGGGTGATTTAAATTAAGTAAGAGCAACTAAGTTAATATGGAAACCTTATTACCTGCTTATAGAACTTGATAATTGTTTATAAAGTATGGTTTTGTATTGATAAGAAGCAGAAATTGATTTTTGAAATCAATTAATTGGAAAATGGGTTTGTGTGGGCATATTTATGAATTGGAGTTGAGTAAATGTGTTGTAACTTACTTAAAGTTGAATGCACCCGGTATTTGTGTCAGTTATAAACAAATAGAACTAGTTTGGGAACTATATAAATTTGTTATGAAGTTATTTATATTGCATTGCTTATGATTTTGATTGTTGTAGCTGTTTAAATGAATGCAGTGTTATAAATTTCATACATATGTTACTTATGAGTTTAAATTGAGTAAGTGCAGGTACCCGAAGACTGTATAGCGGGATTTTGGCGACGTAAATGCTAAAATAAAATAAGCCGCTTGCTTAAAATTCTAAATAAGGTACGCCTACGCAATACAAACTAGGAAATATAAACTGTTTTTGGTTTTTCCGACCGTGTGGGTCGATGTATATATATCTATATCTATTGTCAAATTGCAAAAGCTCCTCCGTACAAAGGGGACTCTGCCAAAAAATTTCAGAAATTTTAGGAGTTAGAAATTTTTTGGAAGTTTTTGAAAATTTTGTTAACGACAAATGTTTTCAAATTGGAAATTGAAGTAAATTAGTGAATGAAACTAATTTTAAATAATGACATGAATTTGTTAAATGAAAAATAGAATTTAAATATTCAGGGTTATAGAAATGGAAGAATTGATTTGAATAAGAAGGGATATAAACTATAGTGGTAAGATGAAAATAAATAATAAGAAACACATAAATGCTTATACTAAGTATGGAAAGATGCATTCTCTACTGGGAATTGATATTTCAAATATAATCTAAAATAATATTTAAATGAATAGATTTGGACATTCGTAAGAATGTCGATAAAATGTATTGTATATTGTGATTGGATATATTGCTGTATAAGATATGCAGGTAATATAAAGGGTAAGAGAATTGAGTTTGGTTTCAAAAGATAAAATTGAAAAGCTCGAAAAAAGGTATGTGTTTAAATTTCTATATGGGAATTGATTGGGATTTTGATTGAGCCGCTTGGCTTTTAGTTTTCTTTTGGGTTTTTGGGAGGCCGTAGAGCCATTTTGTAGTTATACCGAGCTAGCCGCGCAAAGGAGACGCTGGCAAAAATTTTCGGGAATTTATGGTGATAGAAACATTTTGAGAAAATTTTGATAAGTCAAAATTTGAGTTTAAATTGAAACTTGAACAGTTAAGCATATAGTATAGTTTTATACTAGGGAAAAAGTTTAGGAAGTCAATAAGAAGGATAATGTGTCTTTTATTAAAAAGGGTAGTTTGGTAGGATGTTGAATTGTTGGTTGTGAAGTAATAATAACGGGTATGGGACCATTCTTCCTAACTAGTAATTTCGGGGACGAAATTCTTTTAAGGGGGAAGGAATGTAACGACCCGGCTTTTTCAACCGTTAATTTGTGATATTTAAAATGAATTTAAATAATTAATTTGTAATATAATTTGTTTTCAATATGAAAAGTTGGTTTGGTTTAATAAAAAGAACTCATAATTTAAATATAACAATTAATTGAATAAATTAAATAGTAATTGACAATTGGGTAAATTATTTAAATCTGGAATTATAAGTTCGTTGAAAATATTTTAACGGCTTATAAAATTTATATTAATAATACTGAGAATAATAGATGGATTAAAATTGAATTTAACTTCCGTTTGTTCAATTTTAAATTTACATGGTTTAAATTGACATTTGAAAATAGCCTTCCGAGGCACAGTCTCGGAATTCAACGAAACCAGTTCCATTGGATCCGTAATATTGAATTATTGCCGGATTTCAAATTTTGTAATTTTTGGGATGACCGTGTGATTGTACGATAAGCATACGCGCTATAATTTGCTTAAAATTCGAAAGGATTTTAAATATAAAGTTTTAAAATGAAATAATTAACATAGCTTCCTCAACACACTAACCCTATCGTTCGTCTTCTTGTATACGCTTTCCTTTTCTTTAAAATCACGTTGCTTCTTGTTGCTCTCTTCAATCAGAAACTAAAATTTTTTAATGGCCGCTACCTCTCTATCATTTTGTTTCCCCAATCGAACGAAATTCCTTCGTTTATTTCTTTCCCTTAAAGCTCGAACCGAAACCTTCATTTTTCCCTCGTTTCCCTTTTCTTCCTGAAGCCGTTTCACGGCATGCCTAAGAATATAAAAAAAATACACGAACGAAACCGCGTTCGATCAGGTGGCGCGAAAGGAGGGAATCGATCGAGGGTTGTTGAGGCTAGGAATTGGGGAGTCGCGATGCGAGGAATGAGGTCGAGAAGGGGTTTGCTCGAATGGCGACGAAGGCGGCGCTGGGAGTTCGGGGGGATTAGGAGCGCTCGCTGCTGAGGATCGGCGATCTAGGGTTTTGTTATTGGGGGCCTCGGCTCGTTCACGGAGGCGACGTGGTCGCGATGGGCCTGAGATGCAGTGGCGCGTCGGCGGCTGAAGGTAGCTGGTGAAGTCTGTTCGTTCGAGTCTGGGTGTCGCGAGCTCGAGCTCAGTCCTTGGGCTTTGTGTTGACGGCTAATGTCGACACCGGAGGGAGGCAGTGATAAATGTAAGGTATCCTCCATTTTATTTCATTTGTAATTTAAATTTGATAAACATAAGTTGTGAACCGATAATAAATATATGTATACACACATTTCTAACTTATTATATATTATTTTAATCAAATAAACATACTTATTCACATTTTAAATCTGTTAGTTCATTTTTAAATAATATATATATGAGTAATTAACTTGTTAATAAATTTATTAAATGGGACAATATGGAACTTTATAGAAAGAAATAAATTATAAAGATGAGATTTTTAAATCAAACTATCTTATAACAAATGAAATCCAAGGAGATTTTATAAATTCATGAATGGAATTTATAAATGAGATATGAAATTGGTTGAATGGAAATAGCAAGATATTTCCAAAGGTGAATGTGGACAAGAGGCAACTATAAATGGATATTAGATTTTCTAAAATTATAATTTATTTTTAAAAGAATATTTTTAAATTATTATACTATATAAATTTTTTATAAACCATTATTTGAATATTTTCGAATTAGTTACTTTGAAGACTTGGCAAATATTTATTAATAAACTCTATTTTTCTAAAACCAGTTTTGAATTTTATCATTAACCGGTTATGAACTTTAATATTACTTTCGATCCATAATTTTTATAAAACCATACTTCTTATTTTATAAATCTATATGTTTTCAAAATGTTTTTTTTAAATCCAATTAAAATCCTCTTGAGATGGTAAGCAAATTAATTTAAACGGGATAAGATTTAGGAGAAATCTTATTAAGTGGAGAAAGTGAATTTGTGAAATTATAAGGAAAGTGTAAATTGAATTTTTGAGGAAGAAATGAGAAAATAGGAATATTTTCAAAGGATAAATCAATTGTAAGTGAGTATAGGAAATCAGTTAAATGATTTCATGGAAATAAAAGGACTTTGAAAATTTGTTTCAAATGGATTAAATGGAAATACTATCTGAATGATATTTGAGATAAATAATTTATGGAAATTATTTGATGGTTGTTTGTGAGTGATTAATTGATAGTTAAATAACCGACTATCAATACTTGGACAATGCGCTGATCGTTTCGAAGAGTCCGGGATCGGATTTAATTATCCGAAAACCACTTCGATCCGGTTTGAACGATTACGAATGAAGACCGTGAAGAGTGGAAGACGGTGATTCGGTTTGTCCAGACCCAGGGCAACTTGTATGGATTGAATGCTTTCAGAACATCGTCAGGTGGACGATGAGCATTCTAAGTGGGACTCGTTCTTGAAAGGTAACGCTTAACCTCAAGCCTCATCAACCGGGAATGGCTAAAACAGGGGAGGTGCAGCAAGACTTCGTGGATAGCCCCCACTGGAGAGTGAGGTTTCCCCTGTCTAGATGTCCCTTTTTATTCGGCTTAGTGGGCGGTTGGTCGCGCCAACTGCGGGTGATTTTGCTTGGGACTGTTCAGTAAGGAATGGTTCCGGTCTTGTGTTGCAGGGGAGTTAGGGTGGCTCCTTGGTACTCTGATCTAGACCAGGTGCTGTGACGGGCGGTACCCCAGTAGCCCTGCCATTGTATGGGATCCAATCTCCAATAAGCGCCTGTATGGTTTTGATTGTGCCCAACTATTGCTGAAACGTGAGATGCAAGCATTTCGGCTAGATTCTATTTTACTTTCTATAGACACTATAATAATATCAGAGAACTTTAATAAAAAGTGTTTTAGCTATCGTAAGGTAAAAACCCGACATGTTTATTTGTGGCATGGTCCTACGAGATGCTTTTGTTTTCAGAGGATTTTTGAAACTTTAATAACCCAATTGAGTGTGATTTTCTCACGCTGGTTTTCCAGACTGACTCGGGTGTTGTTTTATATGATGCTCGGGTCAGACCGAGTTAAACAGGATTCATGTTATATGCTGGGCTCAGGAGACGAGCTGGATGACAGGGCGTATTCCCGTATTTGTTTATTATTTCCGCTGTGTATGGACATGTATGATTGATTGATGTATTCTGATGATGGTATGTATGTATATGCATGCAGTACAGATTCTTTGTTTTAAACCTGTATTTTATATATTATATTTTATTCCGCTGCGATGTGAGATTCTGATGTTGTTTTCTTTCCTTCTTCTTATACCCCTTTCTTCTTTTTCATAACTATCTGGAGTTTTCGGGTTCGAAAATTCCGGGTTGTTAAAGTTTGGTAATATTTCTAAGTGTTGATATGAGTTGAAATATCTCATTATGGATTTTATCATTCGAAATTATTTTCAAATATTGAAATATTGAAGAAAATTGAATAAATATCTTTCTAAAGATAATTCGAAATAAATGTTTTAGAAGATTTATCGTATCGCCTAGTGATTGCTTATGTGTGTAATTTGATAGTTAAATAATGGATTATCAAATCTAGCGAATTTCGTTGATCGTTTCGAAGAGATAGAGATCAGATTTGACTATTCGAAAACAACTTCGATTCAATTTGAGCATTGCGAATTGTGATATCGTGAAGATAACGAAGACGTGATTTGGAGATTTGGATTGTTCAGTCCCAAACTTCTTGTATGAGTGAAAGCTATCATTGCATTGCTTGCCTAGAAGGCAGTGTTAGCATTCCAAGTGTGAATGCTATTCTTAAGGTAAAATGTAGCCTTAAGCCTTATCAACCAGGTTGACTGAAAATCAGGGGAGATGTTGCGAGGCTATATAGATTGTACTCATCATGTTATGTTGTATCCTACATCAACATATTTATGGATCGGTTGTGCATGAGATCTCAAAAGGGTTGCAAAGCAACTAGGGTGATGACTTATTCCATATTATCCCGTAATGGGTGGGCTGGTCTTGTGTTGGTAGGGATCGATATGTTCGATCTTGGTACATTTTCTAGACGTGTACCATGATAGGTGGTACCCCAATGCTCAGTCATTAATTGGAATCCATTCTCAATACGAGCTTTACGGTTTTAGTTGTATACCAAATATGCTAAAACATGAGATCCTAGCATTTCAGCCATTTTATAGGTTACTTTCTGTAGACAATACTATAATATCGGATGATTTTGGTATAAAAGGTTTTGGTTATCGTAAGGTAAAAACCCATCGTATTTATGTGTGGCGTGGTCTTACGAGATGCCTTTGTTTTTCAATAGGATTTTTGAAAATAACTAAATTCAAGTTGGGTGTTTTTTCTCACGCTGGTTTTCCAAACTAAGTCGGGTGTTATTTTATTAAAAATGCTCGGCTCAGACCAAGTATATTACAGATAAGTTTGGATGCTTGGAGCTTGAAGAGACGAGCTTGAGCTTGAGAAGTATTCACAAAGATGGTTATATTTTCCGCTGTGTGCATGGTTGTGTTATCAACAATTATAAGGACAGATTGTTATAACTGTCTAGGCTGAAATAGGATCGTATACTCTGATTGATGTCTGCATATATATATATATATATATATATATATATATATTACAATTTTTTATATATAAAGATTTTTTGTACGTTATAGATTATTCATTCCACCGTGAGACTCTATGTTGTTTAGTTTAATTCTTATCTTTTTTCTTCTTCTTTTCCCAAACAATCCCCTTTTTGTTCATTTTGAGTTGACATGTTACGGTTTAATGTTAGCTTAGACTGTACAAAAAGTGGGTCGTTACATGTGGTTGCAGAGACGAAGGTTAAGAGAGAACCTTAGCTTTGATGTGGTAATGTTTATAGATAGGATTAGTAGCACCTTAAAATGAGTTTGAGTGTATTAATAGATATGAGTGCGTATTGGTTAATAAAGACAAAATGTTTTATATTGTGTTGATTAATCTACTGAGTGGCTTATGGACTTTGGTTAACATGAGTAATTAACGTTATTGATAGGAATCTCTAAACACTCGAGTAGAACAATTCAACATGATATTGTTTTGAAATTGGGTAAATGAAACAATTTTACTCGATATAACTTTTACATATAAAGAAATAGTTTTTTCTATAAATTATTAGGATACATATGGTGTGCGTGGTTGTAAGGAAATGATATTATTATACTATTATCATTTATTGTTTGTTGTTTATGGTCAAATTAGGAGATTGATACTATAATGAAAATAAGAATAAAAGTTAGAAATAATTTCATATAATAAAATAGAATTATGTAAATATGATTTGTAAATGTAATTGAAATGAAATTTAAATTCCATTGGTTTTGGAATTGATTTTTCAAAGTTGGAAAATAATAATAGTACTATTTGGAAGATACTTTTGGATAAAAAAATTAAAAGGATTTTAAAGGGATTAAAGCACTAAACTCACTTCGGCCGTTAGAAAATAATTTAAGTGATGATTGTAGTATCATCGACGTTCCTTTTCAAGTTTTCAAGAGAGGAATTGCTACCAATGGAGTTTTGTTTTAGTAAAGCTAGTGTTGATTTTGAAAATTCAAATAAACTAATTGATCTACCAGGGATTTTGTGTGTGTATATACACACACACACATATATATGTCTGTAATTTCAAATTGTTTTGACATAATTTGAGAAATAGGTGCTTAAACTCTGAGAACTTTCATAGATCATTTAATAAAAATATAGGAAAATAAGTTTTATGGCCTATAAATTTCTAGAATTAAAAAGAGAAAACAATGTTTTTAACTGTTGATATGGATGTTGTGAAAATTAAATTTTGAAAGGTATCTTAACTTAAGTTAAATAAAGCTAATTTTAGAAAATTAGCCTAAGTTAGGTCGAATAAAATAAATTTTGACAGTGGAATTGATTGAGATTTTACTATCACTTGATTCAATATGAAAATTATTGTTATCAACATAACTCTATGTCTATATTTAAGGCACAGAATTTCATAAGATATTTATAGGGGTTGTAGCATTTTCTACAATGATATTTTTAAGGCATTTTACTTAAAAAATGGAAGTAAAATAGAACTATTGATTAGATCTATTTTTTATTTGATAAAGATTAACTTCAAAGATTTGCTCAAAATTATAAAAGCATTTACTGCATTCTATTGATTAAGTCTCTCTATTTAGTAAGAATTTTATTACCACTTGATTGAATATAAAAATTATTGCTGCCAACATAAATATATGTCTAGCACATATAAACAATAAATTTTACAAATAAATATAATAACCTAAAATAGAGTATAAATCATCAAAATCAGAAAAGGTGAACGCTTTGCAATATAAGGAAGAAGAAAAAATATCCAATTTAACTACTAAATCTTCAGCAAATGGATGAATTTTCAATCAAGGATAAAATTTAACTGGGAAACTGAATAAATTATGAAAACAAAAATCAAGAGCTGAAATTGTACAATTATAATTTGGAGATCTGCCTCTAATTTACGGTGCTGAGGTTTCATTTTTAATATTATTTTTCATTATCTATTTATTTTTAATTTTTCTTTTAATTTTTTTTTGAGCTTGTATAAATATTTGAAATCAAAAAATTGAATGCTTTGTAATATAAGGAAGAGGATAAAATACTTGATTTTACTACTAAATCTCTATTAAATGGATGAATTGATATCTTGGATCAACGATAAATTTTGACTGATAAACCAAATAAATTACGAAAATAGAAATTAAGAGCTGAAATTGTACAATTTTAATTTGGAGATTGGTCTATAATTTAGGTTGCCGAGGTTATATTTTTAATATAAGTTTTTGTTACCTTTTTAAATTTTAATTTTGTTTAGTTTTTTATGAGCTTGTACGAATCATTGAAATAAAAAAAGGTGAATGTTTTGTAATACATTGAAGAGGATAAAATATTTGATTTAACTGGTGAATCTCTAGCGAGTGGATGAATTCATATCTTCGATCAACAATAAATTCTGGCTAGGAAACTGAATAAACGAAAACAGATATTAAGAACTGAAATTGTACAATTATAATTTGGAGATTGGCCTATAATTTAGGGTGTCGAGGTTTCATTTTAGTATTATTTTTTATTACATCTTTTAATTTTAATTTCTTTTATTTTTTTATGAGCTTTTATATAAAAGGAAATTTTGAAATTTCACGGTCAGAACAAAAGATTGCACTTCTAAACCAACTATTGATAATGTTTTTTGTGTCTAAATTTGTATTAATTATTCAAATTTTTAGGGCCAGATCTACTATGTGTCCAAGTAGTGTAGGGACCAGATTTTTATTAATTATTTAATTTATTATACTAAACCAAGATAATACTATTTTAACTAATAATTACATTTCATGTTGAATGCAAAATGGTCCGTTAAATGAGTACTAAGAATTCAAAATTGTTGGCGCATGCATTCAAATCATGGAAAAGTATTTAATATTTTAAATCACTTACGATGCAGCTATAAGATAGAATTGTGATGGTATCGGAATTTCAAAACATCCATTTGATTCTTATAAACAATGATGAGAACCTATGATTTGCACACGGTATAATTAAAATACAATTAGTTAAAAACAACTAATTTATTAACAATACTAGAAAATTGATAAAATAGCTACTTGGATTTACCAATGTTGCCCCGGTGCCATTTTTATGCCGTCAGTGAGGCATCGGTAAGCCATAGGTATGACCTTACGTGCGACTTGTTTTCAGTGCCATTCCGACGCCCTAAAAATAGTGTCCGTATAGGCTCAGTAAATCGTTGCCCCCTCGACTTAATCCAGCCTTATAACAACTCGGAATTTTGGTCATCTGATTTTAATATTTAATTTATTTTAAATATTTAAGTAATTGGATTTTGGTATAATAACTTGAATTCAAATATAGTGATTATTTATATATTTGAATTGTAAATTAAATATTAATTAAATTGGATTTAACACTATTATTTAACTCCTATTAGTTAACAAATAAAATTGGTGAATTCAATGTGTAAAATAAATTACAATAATAAATAATTTGTATAAATACTGATAATGTGATCAAAAAATATAGATATTTAAATGTGTGAAAGTAGCATTCCGAGGCACTGTCTTGAATTTGGACGAAACTTGGGTCGTCGGGACCAGAATGACAAGGAATTGTATGGCTTATATGCCTACACTACTTTCTACCATTTTAAAATACTACAATATGGTGCCTTCCAAAAATCCCTTAACACTAATCCCAACTTCCCTATCCCGCAACTATAATCTATCGAAATTGTACATATTTCCCATTATAACTATTCCCAATTTTACTCCAAGTTTCATGTCTTCCTCAATCTATTGCTTCTTCATTCTAAAACCGTCCAATTTTGAAAAGAATGGCCAATATAAATGGAGGGGCTATCCTATTCACAATGACTAATCAAATCATTCTCCAGAGTTTGATAAAAAAGTGAAAATTTTTTACCCAGTATTTATTTTAATAGTTTTGTTCACAGTTTTGATTATATGTATCCAAATACTTTTACATTGTGAACGCTAAGTTGGTTCCTTACTAGGAAAAAAGCTCCATATTCACTTTGATGTCATTTATTTTATTGCCAATGGTAATCGATTCAATTCCACTTTGTGCGATACTATTTTCATTCAGTTTGTAGGAATTGGAGATTTTTTTTCATACTGATTATATTTGATTATTTTATGTACAATTTGAACCGATCATTTTATAGAAAAATATCTCCCGATTAATTCTCGGGACATGGATTTTGTGGTTGAACATATACGATTTTTCACCAAGTAATGAAACATAGTATATAACAACCCACCTTTTCGATCCTTAGAAATTGACACTAATACATCCACGTTATTCACATGCCGCAATCTCAAGTGCTGGAGAGGTAGATTTTAAATGTGAAAAAGAAAAGAAGATAGAATAGAAAATAGCATCTCATAAGAATGGAATAATTTATAATATCAATAATCTTTACAGTGGAATTTTTTTGAATACAATGTCATGGTCTAACCTGCATTCAACCTGAGTAGTTATCAATTTTTGTCCTTACAAATTCTAACAAACAACATAAAACTGTAGTAGACGAAATGTATAGTAGAATACATCCATATTTAGATGAAGGTCTCCATCTCTCCTATGGAAACTCCAAGCGTCTTTAACTAAACTTGAAACTACTTAGATCAAAACCAAGTGTTGAAAATATCTGGATCAAGCTTGATAAAACAGTGTAAGAAACTCGAACATAAATCAAATGAGAAGTCATAGATCATTAAACAATACCTTTGCAGAAGAATAGTATCTCGTAAGACCACGTAAGTCATAAATAGGAATGGGTTTTTAACTCACAATAACCAAAATACTTTGTGCTCAAAAAACTTTGATATTATCTTTCACGACGTTGGTTTTGAAAACATTTTTCATGTAAATATATATAAAACAATTATCAATACCCGGACTAAGTCTATGATAATATTTCCAGACTAGTTCAAATAGAATATACTTGGACGGAATAAATGATACCAAAAGGGTAGTGAAATGTTTGCAAGACACTACAGCTATTTTGGGACTACAATCAAAACCAAAAGCTTATATTGGGATTGGATTTCCAACATGACAAGTAACTAGTGGCCTGATATTGTGCTTGGATTGCAACAAACATATATCTAATGGCTACACATCCAAGGACTCGGATGCCACTATAACATGTCCACAATCATGGGAATCAATATTAGTGGCCATTCATCAAAGGGCTTAGACACCACTTATTCTACCCATAAAAGTCTATAGCATTTTCGCATTTGATTTGATAGCTCATAATTATGTCTTGCAGACCACGAAGTATCTAATATCATTACCAGGTTGTGAGGCTAGAGAGGCTATGCCCGTCTTTTCATAAAGCCACCCTTTATTCTTCCACAAAGCCCATTCCACTAAAAATGATACATTGTAATTCCTTCAGTTACTATTGACTTCCACAAACATACAACCTCTGTGCTCGTACGTCTCAGAGAAGGTTGTTAAGCTAAGAGAAGTTGCATTCTCCGCCACCAAGCAAATGTATGTTTGTAAAAGACAACGTTTATGATCTCAGAAATGAAATGATAGACATTGATCCATAAAAGCTCGCTCTGTGACTGAACGAAATCAAAGGCACTCCTCCAACCACATCCTATTAGGAATCACCCCTAGGATTAGTCGTGTAATGACCCAGGTTTTTAGCGATTTGAAATTAGAATATTTAGTGATTTTAAATATTTGAAAGTTAATGTTATGAATTAAATAACTTGAATTTCAAAGATAGTGATTTATTGGATAATTCAATTTTTAAATTTAATAAATTAAATTGCTTGAATAATTGAATCTTAGGTTTTAAGCTTAATAAAATATTTTAAAAGCTTACTAAAATTTTATTTAACAAGAATGAAGACGACAGAACTTTTAAATTGGATTTAAAAGAGATTTACTAGATTTTAAAAATAACTCGTTTAAATTAACATATAAAAGTAGCCTTCTAGGGCACAGTCTCGGATTCTGACGAAACTGATGTCGTTGGATCCGTAATAGTATATTATTATCGATTTTCAAATTTTGTAGTGTTTGAAGTTACCATTTGGCCATATGGGATAGAAACACGTTGAAATTTATATTGAAAATTTAATATAATAATTGGGTTCAAAAAGCTATCTTCACTATAACAAAAAGACCCTACGATGGTCCCAAAAAACGCTATTAAAGGATATTATAGCGGTCCAATAAACGCTGTATAACGACATGTGACTAAAAACAACCAACATTAGATAGCACAAAAAAGCACTGTAAAAATTGTTAATTTCATAGCGCAAATATTGCGCTATGTTATTTAATTTTATAGCAGCAAAATAGGCGTTGTTGATTAATATCACAGTGCTATTAGCCCGCTATGAATTCATTATTAGCCACAAAATACTTTTTGTTTTTTCTAAGATAGCACTAATATTGCGCTATAGAAAGTGGTAATAGCGGATTATTAGCGCTGTATTTGAACAGGTTATTGTAGACGGTGACTTGTCACAACTCCAATATGCCGCTATAAAAAGTCAGCTACAATAGCGCTTGTACTCTGCTATAATATCTTATTTTATAGCGCTTAACTGACCTATCATTCATCATTATTTATAGTGCTTTTTGTAATACCATAGCGCTTTTTATGGTCTGCATCTTTAATACTAACAGATTTGATAGCGGCCATTAGGCACTATTAAATATTATAGCGGTTTTGAAGTGCTATAGTTTAATTTCACAATTCAAAAATTTTCTACATCCTACTAATAAACTGCAGTATTAAATACCAATATCAAAAAGCACAATAATAATCATAAAAGATAATAAATATAGAGATGTAACACATTACATTAAACATAAATATTCATACACGTCAAAACGTAGTAGCAAATATTTTAAGCACACACCAAAAAATAGTAGCATGGTTTAACAAAAAAAACAAGTATATATTTGATTGTTTGCATTAAAATGAAGATCACAACTTTAGCATCTTCTTCTTTCACACACCTGCAAATAAGATAAATAATTACATTAAGAACGATACATAATTAGTGATAGATGTTTTTACATGTAACAAAAAACTAAATTATTGCATATTATTGCATGTCTCATTTTATATTCGTACATGTTACTATCCATTTGAATCTACATCAAAATTTCTGGCATAAGTTGGTAGCCAACTGACTTTTATTAAGTCAGAAGGGTATATGCATTTTGGAATGATTAAAACTTTTAAGGAGTAACAAATGTAAAAGGTTGATGGCAATGGAAACAACATCACTTGATAGTTGATACACTTAAATCTCAGAAGTTGAAACATTATAGAGGGTTTCTTAGCTAGAACGACAATTATCTTTTTTCGGTTTCTTAGATAGAATAATAATTCTCATTTTGTGCTTTGAAACTTGATATAGATGTGTTTTTAGTAGATAGAAACATGTTCCATAATAAATGGAAATTGTTTCATATACAACAAAAACATATTCGATGGTATGACAAAACAAAAAACAATTAGATGCAAATGCTTTGGAATAAGTTTTTTGGTTCATCGTCTTTACATTTTACAATTGAACATTGTTTAATAATGAACGTAAAAGTCGGCCAATGTACAAATGAAGAATACCTAAATTGTTCAAATGTTAAACATAAATTGTTGCCTGAAACTCTCATTTCATCAGCCTCTAATTCATTTTATAATCATAGGTAGAAACAACATCTGTAAACCAAGGTATATTTATAACTCTAAGTTACTATCCATTTGTATCACTGCCTTACTTCATAACTTAACTCCTAAACCACTTTACCCCAGCCTCATCACATACAAGTAAGCCACATTTTCCATTCACTGCACAGTTCTTCAACAGTTCAACCACTGATTTGCCTCAACACCAACACAGCAGTCCAAAATACATCCAGTAGCACTGCAAACACCCAGACCCATACCACTATTACCAAAATACATACAAACTCCACTGACATATACAGCATTCACTTGCCTTGCACTAAAAACTGCCCACTTGACCACAGAACAACCACGGTCATTTACATATCACTGCAATAAAACCCCACTACACATTGTCTGCATCACTAACCTCTTCCATACATCTGACATCAAGCAACTGCTGCTCTCCGAACATTACCTCAACAGTCACAACATCGCCTGACTGTTCGACTATGCATCTCCCTGCAACCACTTCTAAAACATTTTTTTGTTTGAATACCCAGGAGAACCCGACGGGCCGGTAAACTCCTGAGGAGGGTATAGTAAAGCCGTCCGCTGATCCAAGCCCCCATACCCCTGGGTAAATTTATGTAGGATAGGGAAGCGCATGGTAGGATTCGAACCTGGGTCTTTCTACCAGAACCCAAGCCTCCTTTCCACTGCGTCGCACCTGCGGACTACCACTTCTAAAACATACCAGACCCGCTTCACACACTTACATACATATGCAACATCAACCTTCCATTTACCTATACTTCAAATCCATACAACATTCACAAACCATAACAACTTATCCCTGTCACTATAGCATCCCTCTTTAATTCAGTTCATCTCCCACAAACCTTTGCTCACCATACACTTCAAACGCTCCTTTTCACCATAAACCGACCACACAACTTCACCAACAACCCACAGGGCAAACACTACAAACCATACTTCTTTAAAACTACACAATTCCTACTGCTTACACTGCTGACCAGAACTCACCAAACCACGAACCCAAAAAAAAGAAAGAAAAAAAACCTACCTTAAATCGACAATCATCAAACAAAACATTTGCCTTTGTGCTTCTATTAGCCGCAACAGTCACGAACATCTCTACTAGCCTAGTATAGCAACTACAATCAAACAACCCATCGCAGACCGGAATCCAATCTCAAACCGCGACCAACTCACTGCCAAACAAGAAATCAACCACTTGCACTTCACTGATATCTCAACTCTCTATTAAACAAAACAGTGCACCTGACATCCTCTTGCACGCAACCAGTTTCAACCCATATCTATTAAGCAAAGAAGTGCACTACTGATATCTAAACTGCAACTACTCCCAATCTACACTTCTAAGTCTCCAACTGTATCACAACATACTGCCACCATTACCGACCACATCACTACTTCACCATACCATAAAACAAACCAGTGGGCAATCAATAAGAATCTGCCATTACCCTCTCCTGGAAATTGCTATACATTTTACCTGATTCACTGCCAAAAACCATTACACAGACTTCACTACAACTGAATCTCAACATCATATAAGGAATTTGTTGATACTAGACATAAATCTAAAGTGGATGCATTTTCCTATGCGAAGATATCCAGTAAAAAAATGCTAAAAAACTGGAATAACCGTATAACAGTTTATGTAAAGTTCAATCCAGATGAATTTGGTGAGAAAGCAGTTGTGTATTATGAGAACCTTTTCAATAAGAGCAAATGTGAAGTGATGCCAAAAATTTGTTTGCAAGAATATCATTTCAGAGTATGGGAAATTTTATTTAAATGATAGAACAAAGTAGATTATACTTACTGAAAATTCATGTCATTACAACGTGTGCAGCAGGCCAAGCTATTATAGAACCAATGGCATCTTCCATGTATTGTAATTCAGATGTTTGTCTCCATAGCACAGCAGTTGGCTCTTTGACAACCTCTATCCAAACTTTGACTGCATTTGGTCCTAGTGGTTTAAAATGGACCAGTGTTTTTGGATCAGTTGACTCTACACGACCTACAGCAACTATTTTTTCCTTTTTTGATAAATCCATCGGCTTGCATTTATTGTTCGTTCTTGAATTTGTCGTCTGTAAATTCACAAAAAGGATATGTTGTAGTTGGTTTATGTTGATAAAATATATCGATTAATCATTATAAAAACATAATTTAAAAGACATGACAGTGCATAAAAATCAAGTACCATAAATGTTTGCACTATGATCCGAGGCGTAGGGATGCTGAAACATTAACCATCTCAACATCTACTTGGGACTCAGGCCATGCTGCCTTCCTACCAACGGCTTCTTCAACATGTATCATTGCAGGGGCTGGCCTCCACAAAAAAGCATCTTTTTTTATTGTATTATCTATCCAAACAATCATAGCACATGGTCCAAGAGGAAGATCATTAATAATTTCATTTGAGTCACTCGAGTGTAATCGCCCTTCAGCCACTAATTCTTTGCTCCCTCCCCAATCATTAATTTTTCATTTGCATTCTAAGTTTCCACTTTTACTCTATTAGAGAAAAATGATTTACTCAGTAAAAGTTGTATATTTTAAAAAAAAAATCAAATCCTAAAGAAAATTGTTTACCACGTCCTCTTCTTCAAGGTGATCACTTGGATGTAAAACAACTCTATTCACTGGCCATGCCACTAAATCATCCTTTGCTTCCCCAATAAGTGTGAACTTAGATGTAGGTCTCCAAAAAAAACATCTGCCTTTTTTGGTAAGTCTATTAGAATTACCATAGCATACGGTCCTAAAGGAATGTTATTAACAAGGTTGTTTGGATCCTTCGACACGACTCTTCCTTCGGCAACAATATCTTCATTCCCTCGCCAATCCAATAAATCACATTTCTGAAGTTTTTTATCATACTTGCACTGTAACTAATCAAAAATAATAAGATATTAATTACTGGAAAAAAAGTAAATAAAAATGATGTGAGATCAATAATACAACGTACAGAAGGTGTGTTTACTTCTATCCAGCTGTCTCTACCCTGCAATATCATTGAAGGAATCATAGCATCAAGTTTTTAATGCAAGTTTAATTTGAAATGCAATATAATGTAAAAACTGCAACCCAAAATGCATAATAGAACACAAAAATCTAAATCTGCACCGTGAAAAGGAAATTTTGCATAATAAAATTGACTAACTGCACGTGAAATGCAAAAAACTACAAATAAAATGCAAAATACTGCAAATAAATGCAAAAAAAGGGATTACAAATGCAAAAACCAGAGCATAAGAATAAAAGTTTGAAAGATGACCCAAAGGATAGTCAAACAAACATATTACAATATGAAATATGATTAGGAAAGCTGTTGAAGTAAAACTCGTTTGTACAGAATAAAGAATCATTAGCTCTTTAGAGTCTGATATTTCATGCACCTATTAGACCCTGCACAGTTTTATTTTCTATTTTTCATTTTAAAAAAACTTGCTATTAATATCAAAACTATTTGAATTTTTTAAATACAGCAAATTTGGGAAACTAAATGTCATAATATGTGGAGAAATTAAAAGTATATACAACATGTTTTGCTACCTCTAATCGATAACTGTCATGTAATAAAAATACCCACAACATGTTTGAAACAAAATAATCCGCACGACGAAAACATAAGACAACATTTCTGCTGAAAACCCAAAAAGAATGTGCCTAAATAAATGATTTGATTGTTGTGATACTACATACAATATGATACCTTGAAATGGGTCCACTGAAAAATTTAATTGTCCAATTGCACTTGTATATAACCTTTGTGTATGCTTGTACTGTAGTGCACATATGCGTAGAAAACTTAGTGAGGACGAAGTAAAGTGTAGATCATGAATTAAAAAGTTCGCATCATGTTTGGTAAAGTTTAAACAAGTATTAGCTAAGCAGCATCTATGTTTTTGATGACTTGGTGTGATTTTTGCTGTAAAAATGGAAGGCATGCCATGGTCTTCACAACTTAAACGTATAAATTTTTGAAATTGAACAATAATTTACAATTGAAGTTGTTATTTTCATATATATATATATATATCGCTTAACTAGGTTTAGGGTTCATTGTGAACGTAAAAGAACTCAATGTGAAAGCAGAAGGTGTACAAGTGAGAACAAACCTGATTTTTCACCATCCCGAGAAATTCCTGCTCTAACTCCAAAAAAAATCTTTTGAGTTGCATTGTATGCTTATCCTTAACCTATGCTAAAGTAGCCCTACTGATGGTCATATTTCTTCCCATTGCTCTTAATTGACCCGGTCTATCTTGCAATGCGTTTGTTTGGTGTAGATTTGGGGTCTTTGACTTCTTTTTGCACGTCAGTGCGCTTTCTCTTTTTCATAGTCCTGTCCATTTTCTATTATACAAATTGATCATGTTAAGATTCATGAATTCTAGTCATAAATTTAACAATGTTTATTATGTCAAATGAAAGAGTGATGCAATTTCGAAATAGAACCAGTGCTGGAGCTGCATAGATTTAATCCTGGTCACATTACGGCATGACAACAATAAAATGCAGCATATAAAATTTTGTAATCCTAGCAAGCATGTTTGCAAGGTAAAATAACATCCTATTTGAATAATTGGATTATTAAATACATATTTCCTTACATAATGTTTTGTTACATTACATCTATTTATGGCATATTGTCAATTTCTTTCATTATGCTCAAAATGTCATCAAATTTAAAATGGAACGTACAATCAATATTACATGTAAATCAATGAGCTCAACTGGAAGAAATCCAAAACAACTGAAATAAAAATACAAAAGGCAATAGCTGATCAACTTTAAGAATACATGATTTTAAACATGATTTTTTTTCAACATGTCAATTTATTTTTGAGTTCAAATTCAAAAACATGATTTTAAATTAAAGATAGACTAACAAACATGATTTTAAATAAAAGATTCATACTTCAAAATTTGCTCAAATATGCCTTCACAATCTTCTCTAACATAACTAATATTTTCCATGGAATCAATATCCATATCAGTTTCTTCGCAATCTTCCCTAACAAAGCCAGCTTCCGTAACATGATCATCTGTCTCTAATTCATGAAAACCTCTTGGTGGTGCCTTCATTACAACATACCAATTAGAATTATCATTCTTTCTTGAATAAAAAACTTGTTTCGCTTGAGATGTAAGGATATATGGATCTCCTACAAATGAAGCTTGACTTTGATGTAAATTGACAAGAGTAAATCCATCTTCGACATTCACCCCGTTTCCTATATTTGCCCAATGACACTTAAATACGGGAATATAAAAAAAACATGATAGTTTAACAAGATTATATCAGTCACTATCCCATAATAAGTGACCACATCGACTCTTTAAGAAATTTCTTTTACACTTGCCCTACACATGGTAGTCGCATCATAAGTCACCCCATAATTTTGAGTTTCTCTCTCGATGTCTTCTGTGTGAACACGTTGTCCATTAATTACATACCCTTTATAGGACAATGCATTACTACTCGGACCAAAGGCAATCCATTTTAATATTTCATCGCCCGTTGAGTGAAAAGGATCTGCAAAAAATTCATCAAATATAAATTTTGAAAAAAGTGTTTTCTTGCTAATGAAATGATAAATTAAAATTAAACTAACCTTCTTTTTAATCCAATCGGAGAAATTATCTGTATGTTTTTTCCAAAGCAATGCAGCATTTTTTTCTAAACGCTTATCCAAATTTTGTAACTCCTCCAAATGCATACTGATGTTCAGAAAAAATTGTTTAAGTAATATTTAACGATATAATTTCACAAAAAAATAGAGTCAAAATATAATATGTACTTACTCTAAATATGGTTCCACCGCAGCCATATTCATTAACACGGCCAAATGAGCAATATCTTTTTCATTAGATGACAATTCTATTGTCTTCGATTTCAAAAGTGGACGTCCTTCGAGTATCACATTGTTCTCGTAATCTTCATTTCGAACCTCTCTCTCCTCCATTTGTACTTTCTTTTTTAGAAATTCACCAAAAAATCTCATTGACTCTTCTGCAAGATAAGATTCTGCAATACACCCTTCAGGTCGAACATAATTCCTCACATAATCTTTAAGTGTTTTCATGTACCTTTTAAATGGGTACATCCAACGAAAATGAATTGGACCACACAATTGCACTTCTCTTCTAAGATGAATTGTCAAATGTATCATTATAACATAAAAGAGGGTGGAAAATATCTTTCAAGCTCGCACAAAATTCCAACAATCTCATCATCAAGATATGTAACTTCTCTTGTTCAAGAACACGTTGACATATTTTATTTAAAAAAGAACATAGACGGATTATTGTTGTTCTGACTTTCTTTGGAAGTAATCCTCTAATTGCAACGGATAACAATTGTTGCATTAGAACATGATAATCATGTGACTTCAAACCACTAACTTTGCAGTCTTCTAATGAAACAAATCTTTTGAAATTTGAGCAATAACCATCAAGACCCTTAAAATCATATAATCTTTTACAAAATAATTTTTTTTCAGACAAAAACAATGTATATGGAGCTGGTGGAAGATATGTTCTATTCCCACGAGGTTGTACATAAAGACTTTGTCGAATACCCCAATCCTCCAAATCCTTTCTAGAATTAGTTCCATCTTTCGATTTACTATCATGCAATATTGTGCCTATAAGGATTTCATCAATATTTTTCTCAACATGCATTACATCTAAATTATGCCGCAAGGGAAGTTCCTACAAATATCAATAATATAACTCTTCAATGAGATAAAAAATTTATTGTTAGGCTAATGAGAAAAAGGTATAATTTAAATACTAACCTCCCAATATGGAAAATCAAAGAAGATTGATCTTTTTTTCCACCTTAATAGCTCATCTTGCTCATCATCTTTTCTATTGTGCTTACTCTTCCTCTTTTTACTTGTTATCTTCTTATTCAACTTCATATTTAACTTCTTCTTGGTCTCCCGCTTTTTGGTTACTCTATTCTTATCTTTTCCAAAAACATTTGGAAAGCCTTTCAAAATTACAGAAATGTTTCTTCCTGTGAGAATTCAAGGCTTGCTGCCTTTCTCTACGATGTTATCAAACCAAGTTTTTTGTTTCCTCCATGGATGTGAAGGATCTAGAAATCTTCTATGTCCCATATAAACAATCTTTCGACTATGTTTTAACCATCGATGATGCGTATTGACACCACATAATGGGCGACCTTTTTCACCTTTCACACAACATCCTGCAAGATTTCCATAGGCCGGAAAGTCACTTATTGTCCATAGTAAAATTGATCTTAAATTGAAAATGGTTCTACTAAACGCATCATAAATATCAATTCCATTATTGCATAAATGATTCAAGTCTTCTA
This sequence comes from Allium cepa, assembly GCA_030765085.1. Lineage (NCBI taxonomy): Eukaryota > Viridiplantae > Streptophyta > Magnoliopsida > Asparagales > Amaryllidaceae > Allium > Allium cepa. The sequence goes on from CM060929.1 coordinate 37,520,732, forward strand.
TCAATGGTGCCAAATATACATCTATATCATTTCTGGGTTGCTTTGGACCAGGAATTAGTAATGTTAGCATAATATTTTCCCTCTTCATACACAACATAGGTGAGAGATTATATGTCACAAGCATGACTGGCCAGCAACTATATTTGGAGCTCATCGAACCAAATGGATTAACACCATCTATGGCAAGACCAAGTCTAAGATTTCGTGGGTCGGATGAAAATGATTTAAACCTCTCATCCACTACATTCCATGTTACAGAATCTACGGGGTGACGCATTTTTTCATCATTACTTTTATTATTGAAATGCCACCTTAGGTCTTTTGCCATTTTTTGAGATCTATACATTCTCCTAAATTTTGGAATGATTGGAAAGTATCTCAACACTTTAGCTGGAACTCCTAGCATAATCTCCTTTGAGTCATCATTTATCTTCCATCTTGAAAAGAATGATTCTTTTCGAATCCCATGTCAAATACTTTGAGGAATTTCTTTACATCTATATAGTCTTAGGAAGTACTTTATTCTTTGGTAACAACAATTGTAACAAGGCCAAAAGCTTATCAAACCCATTATCGGATAATCCGGTCTCGCATTTAAGGTTGTACAAAGCAGTTATGGCATATAGTTTAGTTTGATCTATGCAATCAGGAATAAAGGGGTTTCTGCATCTTTCAAATTTTTAACTAAATCATCCTCTCGTTTCTTCACATCCTCCTTTTCTTTATCATCGGAAAAAAAAATAGTATTCAAAAAATCTTCATCTTCATACCGAATGGCTCTAAGTAAGTCGTATGTATTATCCAACTTGATTTCGTTGCCTACATTGACTTGTTCGCCATGATTATACCACCTACCATTCTTGTACTTAAGATCCATCCCTCTTATAATCAAATGTTCAATGATAATGTCATCATGATGTCGAATAAGATTCCGACAATCCACACAAGGGCATAAAAGTTTCTCCATATTTCTTAACTTTCTCTTTGCAGCATCAACAAAACACCTAGCCCCTTGCTCGTACTCCTTAGTTGCTCTTCGATGAAAAATATAAAGACATAAATATTAATATTTAATATCAAATATATTTTTATTTTTGAAATTAAACATCATTTAAAATATTGTATTATCTATTTACCTGTGTAAATGAACCCAAACTTTTTCCATCAGCATATATAATGTGGAAACAAGCAAGTTTCTAGAATATGAAGCATATACATTAATAATCAAATACAAATTTAAAAGTGATAAAAACTAACCTCTTGCCTGTTAATTTATAAAAAAAGGTATTAGGAAGAGGGAAGGTTGTTATGTTGGGGTGGCATATTTTGAACGAAACATATTTGAACTATGTAGTAAAGCCATCATTGTTGGAAATCATTCATGCTATGCATCCACCAAAACAGTCTTACAGCATCTAAAGTGGTCTGCTATGTCGTAGGGTCATTACCCTATGCAACTTTTTATTCATCAAAGCTACTAGGACTCTATTAAAATAAAAGTAGGCAGTTGAGATATTTTGACAATCAATGCTTCTTTCCACACTTTTTAACCATAAATTGGAATATGCCAAAACTTTGACGATTACTTTTGTCATATGAGCTCACATGCCTAATTGATTCATTTCAAAATCTGATAAGAGGTCATTCCTATATTATTGTTTCCCAATATTCATTATAATATAAGCAACATTCACATGTACTGTATTATATATGATTCTAGTCTTATTTTTACATAAAAAGTGCAAACTACAAACATAAAATGTTATACGTATACTAATTTTTAATGTTGGAAGTTCATACGCATTTTTATTTTCTAGATACAATAACTGTTATTTATTTATCAATAGTAGTATTCATGCATGTACGATGAAATGTGTACATAGAAAAAGAACCACCTTTCCTTTTTTTAAAAGATATTTTATTTCAAAAACAATGAAATTGATAGCGTTGTATTTTTATTGTCGCCGATGTTTGAACTCAAGACCTCTAGAATCCGGGCTAGATTTCTCATTTAGACCGGGTATTCTTGTAATTTCAAAATGTTGTGTTATATAAAGATGAATAAAAGGAATATAAAATTTATTTTTCTTTCCCTGTATCAGAACAGTACATACAACTTAGTTTACATTTTCTAGAAAACATTATAACTCAAAAATGAAGTGCTTGCTGGACTTCAAATATCAATTAACATTTTTGAACCTGTGGATCATATAATTACAAATGAAATTTAGATCACCTGCATTTAAATTTACCAAAACAAAAGAGCAAAATTTATCCCCCCGCACACACAATTTATCAAATTTAAATAAAAAATGTCCAACTGAATTCTCATTGACATCAGGAAATGGAAAGCAACTACTTCACTATTTATTTATTATCGCAACTCATATCTTACATCACCTTAGCTTTAATTTCATAACCCAGGATTAATAATAAAAATACTTAGCTAATCCGAGATAGTAATAAAATGAAAAATAAGGAAGTAAAAAGTGAAGTAGCTAGTACTGGGATTCTGGAACTAATTAATGTGAAGAACATAGCTCAAAAGATAATCCAGAATCAAACAACTCTTCAATCATCTACTCAATATGATGTTCTTCCAATTAGAAAAATCAAAAAATAAAATCGAGCGCTCACCTCCTCGTGACGCTTCTTGAATACAGGGAACGCGGCTAGTTGAATATAATGGAACGCGATCGCCTCTGGCCGTGAGAGGAGAGTTCGAACAGCAAAGACGTGGAAATTGATTAAAACAGCGGAGATGAAAGATCGGAAGTTGTCAAATTTAGGGTTGGAAATTTGGAATGAAATTGATTAAAACAGCGTCTGCGTGATGGAGGGAAATGAAGCGTGATGGAGGGAAATGTATATTTGGAGGGGCGGGCTCTCTTTTGCAAAGCGTTACTTAGGTTTGGGTTAGGAAATTGATTAAGTCGGTAGAGAGTTGAATGAGAGTTAACCACATTAATACCGCTTTACCATATCGAGCTATCTATTGGTGTAATAAGTAGTGAATTATGTTGTAGTGCTTCTCCATAGGATCGAATTAGGTCCCGAAACTTATTCTATCGCATTCGAAATAGTGGTATAACACTAGGAACACCTGGCAACACGCCTCGATCGAGGTTTGTAATAAAATATAAATATTTTGGAATTTACATAACATATATATTTATTGATTTGACTTTTTCCCACCCTAATCCTTCATCTCAGCCGTCCTATCTCCTGAGCAACCAACCTACCTATTTACGTGGTTCATGCTTCATAAAGACGGTCAGTAGCAAGTTTTCAAAGATGGACTAATATTATTGCAACTTCAAAAAAATTATTTCTTGAAATCTACTCATCGAAAAATTACCAAATAAATTTTAAAATCAGAATTCGTGGAAAGCTTCGATTTGGTATGCTATTTATAGGGTACGGCCTTGATTGTTGTTGCTCGAACCATATACAAGGTAGGATCTAAAATTTGGGCTCGAGAAATTTATCTCTGAAGTGATCGTTTAAGTATTTGAGGATCGTATTGGGTCCATGGTGGTGGAGCGCGTATTCTGGTGAAGTTTTGTGAAGCTCGATGGGCTGGGGAGAAACGCGACCAGATGGTGGTCAACTTGGCTATGGGGATGTTGAATATTACTTAAGGCGTGCAGAGGAATGGGCGGTGTGCCAGATTGATTAGGATGCGATAGTAGATGTATTGGTGGCTTTATATGGTTGAATGGCGAAGGAACGAGGTGGTGCACGCGCATGGATATGTGCACAATTTGATTGGATTGTTGAGGAGGAAGACTGAGGAAGAATGCACTGTAGGAGTCTTGGTTGTTTGGCAATGGGCCGGTTACATTTAGGTGAGAATTCGATAATATTTGTTTAAGTTTTTATATATTAAAAACATATTAACTTTGGAAATTAATATCTCAGTCGCATGAAATCCATTTAACCCGTGGATTTTTCCGTTGGTTCCATATGAACGAATATTACAGATGGATTTGTTTTTGTTGGAATTGGAGTTTAATTTTAAGCTAAAACAAATACCGTTCGAATTTAGTTGGAACCAGAACGCGGAAGGAATAACAAAAACCAAGGTGAGTAAATCTCATGCATTTGGATAACTAGATTTAATTTTGTAATAATTAAAATTTATTGTTGGATGATTGGTTGAATTGATATATTATTATCAGTTGAATGTTTTATTATATATATGTATATATTAGTATATATTAATAGTTGGATATATTCCCGTCGTTGGAGCGGATGCGACACTATCGTCCTACATAATAGCGAATGACCCTATGTTACGATGATATCCCTCCACGAAGTGGGATTGGTATTTTATGTTATATAACGTCTATGGTCGCAGGAAAACAAGTTTGAGGGATCCAATCGGATTCCTCAAAAATGTTAAATTTAATTTCATAAATAGTGATATGTGATGTGTTTGAATAATAGGTGATAGATTATGATGTGATTTGAATTTATTGGATGCTATAGTAGCACTTGCCTTAATTTTGTTTTATAAATATCATAAATAATATTATTGAATTTATAAAGTAAATTCAAAGGGCGATTTTGGAACTGAAGATATTTATATTGAATTATGGGAGTAATTAAAAGGAAATTGAGTTGGATAAAATAAACGAGTGGATTTGGATATTTACGTAGTAATTCGTAAAATGGTTACAAATAGAGAATTTGAAATTGGGGATTTTCAAAACAATGGATATTGAATAAGACTCTAAAAAAATGAAGTGGAGTCAAAATCGAGATTTGAATGGTTTTAGAATATAGTTTGGATTATTTAAGAAATATATTTATAAATGGAATTTAGTTATAAATCGATTTTAAGTGGATTTTTGTGATATGAACTAGAAATGAGATTATGAAACTTATAAGCAACGTTTGTAAATAAAGTGAAGTGATTATCATTTTGTAAATTGGAAATATAATTTCATAGGGAGAATTTATAATGAGATAAGTTAATCGGTTTAAATAGAAATGATAGATTCTGTTTTTAGAATGTGAAAAAGGTTATGAAATTGGAAATGTGGTCAATGTGTTATGAATCGAGAGAGATTTATAAATATGAAAATGGTAATATTGAAATTTTAAAATATATTTTTATCAAGAAGTTAAGGTTGTTTTTGAAAAGGAATTTTTATTTATTAAACTATGTAGTTTAAAAACTATTAATTGGATTAAAATATTTCAGGGGTTAGTTATTTAAATATTTAAGTTTGTTGAAATGAATTCTAAGTTTTATAAACAAGTTTTGTAAATAGATTAGAAATTCTATAAATAAATTGGAATTAGTTATTGATAATTATTTTAAAAGTGCTTAGATATTTTAAATAATTATTTAATCATATTCTCAAAATTTATTATATATACATAGTTCTAAGGTAAGTGATTGCAATTTAATAATAAATTCTCTCGACATTTATAAATGGGGTTTTATTTAATGGATGTGATTTTATAAGAGAAAATCCTACAAAAAGGCATTTGGGAACTTAAGAAAATTTAAGAAAAAGAAATTTCCAAATTGCATAAATACAGGAACTTCAAAAATGAATCTGAATTGGTTAAAGGAATTATAAATTTTTAATTGGATTATAAATCAGTTTAATCAATATATTTTAGAAATTGTAAGGGAATTAATAAAAATTCTAAAGATTTATGAGATAAGTAAGGAATATTTCCTAAGCATTGAAATTAAAGGTTAGAGACATCTTAGCGACGGAATGATTTATATAGAAATATTTTTCTAAGTAATGAATTATAAGTTGGATTTGATAATATTTCTAAGTGTTGATATGAGTTGAAATATCCTGTTATGGATTTTAGTATTTGAAATTATTTTCAAATATTGAAATATTGAAGAAAATTGAATATATAACTTTCTAAAGATATTTCGAAACAAATGTTTTGGAAGATTTATAATATCACCTAGTGATTGCTTATGTGTGTAATTTGATAGCTAAATAATGGATTATCAAATCTAGCGAATTTCGTTGATCGTTTCGAAGAGACAGAGATCAGATTTGACTATTTGAAAACCACTTCGATTCGATTTGAGTATTGCAAATTGTGATATCGTGAAGATAATAAAGACGTGATTTGGAGATTTGGATTGTTCAGTCCCAAAACAACTTGTATGAGTGAAAGCTATCATTGCATTGCTTGCCTAGAAGGCAGTGTTAGCATTCCAAGTATGAATGCTATTCATAAGGTAAAATGTAGCCTTAAGCCTCATCAACCAAGATGACTGAAAATCAAGGGAGATGTAGCAAGGCTTTATGGATTGTACCCATTATGTTATGTTGTCACCTTTCTAGATATCCTACATCTACATATTTATGGATTGGTTGTGCATGAGATTTCAAAAGGGTTGTAAAGCAACTAGGGTGATGACGTATTCCATACTATCCCGTAAAGGGTGGGCAAGTCTTGTGTTGGCAGGGATTGATATGTTCGATCTCGGTACATTTTCTAGACGTGTACCGTGATAGGTGGTACCCCAGTGCTCAGTCATTAATTGGAATCCATTCTCAATACGAGCTTTACGGTTTTAGTTGCATACCAAATATGCTAAAACATGAGATCCTAGCATTTCAGCCATTTTATAGTTTACTTTCTGTAGACAATACTATGATATCGGATGATTTTGATATAAAAGGTTTTGGTTATCGTAAGGCAAAAACCCATCGTATTTTTGTGTGGCGTGGTCTTACGAGATGCCTTTGTTTTTCAATAGGATTTTTGAAAATAACTAAATTCAAGTTAGGTGTGTTTTCTCACTCTGGTTTTCCAAACTAAGTCGGGTGTTATTTTATTAAAAATGCTCGGCTCATACCAAGTATATTACAGATAAGTTTGGATGCTTGGAGCTTGAAGAGACAAGCTAGAGCTTGAGACATATTCACAAAGATGGTTATATTTTCCGTTGTATGCATGGTTGTGTTATCAACAATTATGAGGACAGATTGTTATAATTGTCCAGGCTGAAATAGGATAGTATACTCTGATTGATGTCTGTATATATATATATATATATATATATATATATATATATATATATATATATACACTACAATTTTGTTTTTATGTAAAGATTTATGGTACGTTATATATTATGCATTCCACCGTGAGGCTCTATGTTGTTTAGTTTAATTCTTATCTTCTTTCTTCTTCTTTTCCCCAAACAATCCCCTTTTAGTTCATTTTGAGTTGACATGTTGCGGTTTAATGTCAGCTTAGACTGTACAAAAAGTGGGTCGTTACATGTGGTAGCAGAGACGAAGGTTAAGTGAGAACCTTAGCTTTGATGTGGTAATGTTTATAGATAGGATTAGTAGCACCTTAAATGAGTTTGAGTATATTAATAGATATGAGTGCGTATTGGTTAATAAAGATAAAATGTTTTATATTGTGTTGGTTAAGCTACCGAGTGGCTTATGGACTTTGGTTAACATGAGTAATTAACGTTATTGATAGGAATCTCTAAACACTCGAGCAGAGCAATTCAACATGATATTGTTTTAAGATTGGGTAAATGAAACAATTTTGCTCGATATAACTTTTACATATAAAGAAATAGTTTTTTTTATAAATTATTAGGATACACATGGTGTGCGTGGTTGTAAGGAAATGATATTATTATACTATTATCATTTATTGTTTGTTGTTTGTGGTCGAATTAAGAGATTGATATTATAATGAAAATAAGAATAAAAGTTAAGAAATAATTTCGTATAATAAAATAGAATTATGTAAATATGTTTTGTAAATGTAATTGAAATGAAATTTAAATTCTATGGTTTTGGAATTGATTTTTCAAAGTTGGAAAATAACAATAGTATCATTTGGAAGATACTTTTGGATATAAAGATTTAAAAGGATTTTAAAGGGATTAAAGAACTAAACTCACTTCGGCCGTTAGAAAATAATTTAAGTGATGACTATAGTATCATCGACGTTCCTTTTAAAGTTTTCAAGAGCGGAATTGCTACCAATGGAGTTTTGTTTTAGTAAAGCTAGTGTTGATTTTGAAAATTCAAATAAATTAATTAATCTATCAGGGATTGTGTGTATGTATATACATATATGTCTCTGATTTCAAATTTTTTTAACATAATTTGAGAAATAGGTGCTTAAACTCTGAGAATTTTCATTGAGCATTTAATAAAAATATAGGAAAATAAGTTTTATGACCTATAAATTTCTAGAATAAAAAAGAGAAAACAATGTTTTTAACTGTTGGTATGGATGTTGTGAAAATTAAATTTTGAAAGGAATCTTAACTTAAGTTAAATAAAGTTAATTTTAGAAAATTAGATTAAGTTAGGTCGAATAAAGTAAATTTTGACAATGGAATTGATTGAGATTAACTGAAATAAATTAGTGAATGAACTAAATAATTTAATTAGCGAGTTAAATATCGTTTTGGGATATTATTAATAAAATTAAATATTGAATATTGAATTGGGAGATAAATTGTGTTAAATGGAATTGAAATTGAATTTGAATCGAAATAGATATAAAGTTATGTTATGAAATGGAGATAAACATAAGGAATGTTGTATGAAATGTTTATGAAATTTAGTAAAATTTTATGAGGTAATTCATAAATGAAACTAATATAAAGTGAAATATTGTTGTACATGGAATTGATGGAATAATTCTAATGAGATAATTAGTATTGAAAGGATATACTAAGTAAATACTGAACGTGAATAAAACAATGTGAGTAATGGTTGTGGATAATTGATTGTAAATAAAATGATTGTGAATAAAGGAATTTGTTGCAGCTAAGAAACCAATCGAAATAAATATGTAAGTTGTACGTATATTACTTTATTCGCATAACAATTTGATCCTGCATATTTGAGCAAAGAATTTTGAGATAATTTATATCGATCCGAGTTATGATTTTCATTCGATTCATGACAGCGAACACTAGATATGGATTTTTTATAGATTATGGAATCCTCTATCATAGTATATGGCTATGCAAGGATAATGATGGTTTTTGATCAAGAAACCGGATCTAAGTTTGCACCAGGGTGGTCATGTGAACGATACAAGTTGGCAGTGGAATTGTGTGATCGAGCAAGCAATCAGATTAGGTTATGCATACGGATTATATACGTACATCGTACGGGCGTACATATGACAAATGTTGGAAATTGTAATTTCAAATTAATATGATTGTGAACTATATGGCTGGATATCACTGGTAAATAGGATGTAGGTACATAAAAGCAAGAGTTAAATGATACTTCTGATATCATAGGGAAATTAGGTTGACCAACAAAGAAGTACATGTTTATATTATTGTTTGAAATTGACGATTTTATGATTGAGCCACTTGGATTATGTTTTCTTTGGTTGGTTTAGGCCCGTAATAGCTATTTGCAGTTGTTCGGATCTGGCCATGCAAAGGAGAAGCTGATGAAATTTTTTGAAATTTAAAGAGTTAGAAATTTTGAAGGAATTTATGATAATTAAAATTTGGTTATGAATTATAATTTGAAATGATTGAATGAATAATATTATTTGGGATCTATGGATGAATTTGGAAATTTAGTAAAGATGACAATACGGTTTCAACAAATTGGTTTTGGAAAGTTAAAGGCTTAAATGGATTTGGTAAGTTATTTCAACAAATTGGTTTTAGAAAAGAAATGGGTTTGGGCATTTTCCAACCTTGACAATCGAGGACAAAATTCTTTTAAGGGGTAAGGAATGTAAAAACCTAGGATTTTAGCGATTTGAAATTAGAATATTTAAGTGATTTTAAATATTTGAAAGTTAACTTTATGAATCAAATAACTTGAATTTCAAAGATAGTGATTTTTTGGATAATTTGATTTGTAATTAAATAAAAGAAATTGCTTGATAATTGAATCTTGGGTTTTAAGGTTAGTAAAATATTTTTAAAGCTTATAAAAAATTTGTTTAACAAGAATGAAGATGATAGAACATTTAAATTTGATTTAAAAGCGATTTAAAAATAGCCATCCTGGGCAAGGTCTCCGATTTCAACGAAACTAGTGCTATCGGATCCATAATTGTGTATTATTATTGAATGTCTAATATCTTAGTGTTTGGATTTACCATTTTGGTCATACGGGATAGAAAAGCATTGAAATTCATATCAGAAATTTAATATAATAATTGGGTTCAAAAAGCTATCTTCTACATACGGTCGAATTTGGTCCCAGAACTTGTCCATTGTGTTTGGAATAGGGGTATGACATTAGAAACGCCTAGCGAGATGACTAGATAAGGGATCAGAATAAATATCTAGATATCTTGGAATTTTAAATAACATATATATTTATTGATTTGACTTTCGCACACCCTAATCTTCATCTCAACCATCCTATCTCTTGGGAAACCGCCCTACCTATCTGCGTGGTTCATGCTTTATAAAAACGGTTAGTAGTAAGTTTTCAAAGAAGGAAAAAAATATTGCAACTTCAAAAAAATTATTTCTTAAAATCCACTCAATGGAAAATTACCAAATAAATTTTAAAAATCATGATTCGTGGGGTGCATCGATTTGGTTTTCTATTTATAGGATGCAGCTTCAATCCATGGTAGAGCACATATTCTGGTGAAGTATCGTGAAGCTCGATAGGCTAGGGAGAAACCCGACCTGATGGTGACCGACTTCGCTATGTGGATGTCGCTTTTTACTTAATGCATGTGCAGGTATGTGCAGTGGTGCCCGATTGATTAGGAGGCGATAGGAGATGTCTTGGTGGCTTCATATGGTTGAATGGCAAAGGAATAGGGTAATGCACGTGCACGGATATGTGCACGATTTTACTAGAATAGTGAGGAGGAAGATTAGGGAAGAACGCACTGGAGTGGTCTGGGTTAGTGGGCCTTGGGCCGATTGCATTTAGGTGAGAATTTGATATTATTTGTCTAAGTTTTTATTGTTAAAAACATATTAACTTTGGAAATTAATATATTAGTCACATGAAACCCGTTTAACCCGCCGATTTATGCATTGAGTCCATATGAAGGAGTACTATGCGATGGATTTGTTTTAGCTAGGATTGGAGCTATGGAAATTTTAAGCTAAATTCAATTGCCATTTGAATTTAGTCGAAACTAGAACGTGGAAGAGATAAAGAAAATCAAGGTGAGTAAATCTTACTCATTTTGATAACTGGATTTAATTTATAATAATTTAAATTTATTATTGGATGATTGGTTGAATTGATATATTATTATTATCAGATGAACGTTATATTATATTATATATATATATTAGTAGTTGGACGTATTCCCCTCGTTGGAGCGGATGAGGCGCCATGCGCCTAAATAATAGCAGATGACCCTATATTACCACGATATCCCGACTCGAAGAGGGATTGGTATTTTATGTTATATAACATCTATGGTTGCAGGGAAACAGATTGGTGAGATCCAACTAGATTCCTCAAAAATGTTAAATTTAATTTCATACGTAGTGATATGTGATGTGTTTGAATAATCTGTGATATTTTATAATGTATTTGAATTTATTAGATGTTATAGTAGCAATGGCCTTAATTTTGGTATTATAAATATTGTAAATAATATTTTTGAATTTTAAAAGGAAATTCAGATGGCGATTTTGGAAATGAAAATATTCATATTGAATTATCGGATTAATTGAAAGGAAATTAAGTTGGATAAAATTAATGAGTGGATTTGGCTATTTGTGTAGCTATTTTGTAAAATGGTTTCAAATAGAGAATTTGAAATTGGAGATTTTAAAGAAATGGATTTTGAATAAGATTCTATCAGAAAATAAAGTGGTGTCGAAATTGAGATATGAATGGTTTTGGAGTATAGTTTGGATTATTTAAGAAATTGATTTGTAAATGGAATTTTAATAAGAAATCAATTTTTAAATGGATTTCAGTGGTATAAGCCAGTTATAAATAGAAATGATATTATGAAACTTATAAACAATGTTTATAAATAAAGTGAAATGATTATCTTTTTGTAAATTGGAAATATAATTTTATAGTGAGAATTTATAATGACGTAGGGTAATCGGTTTAAAAAGAAATGGTAGATTCTGGTTTTGGAATATGAAAAAGGTTATGAAATTGGGAATGTGGTCGATGTGTTATGGACCGAGAGAGATTTATAAATATGAAAATGGCTATATTGAAATTTAAAAAAATATTTTTATCATGAAGTTAAGGTTGTTTTTGAAAAGGAATTTTTATTTATTAAACTATATAGTTTAAAAATTATTAATTGGACTAATATATTTCAGGGGTTAGTTATTTAAATATTTAAATTTGTTGAAATGAATGCTAAGTTTTATAAACAAGTTTTTTAAAACGATTAGCAATTTTATAAATAAATTGGAACTAGTTATTGACAATTATTTTAAAAGTGCTTAGATATTTTAAATAATTATTTTATCATATTTTCATAATTTATTATATATATATATATATAGTTTTAAGTCAAGTGATTGCAATTTATTTATAAATTCTCTCGAGATTTGTAAATGGGGTTTTTTTTGATGGATGTGATTTTATAAGAGAAAATCTTATAAAAAGGAATTTGGGAACTAAAGAAAATTTGAGAAATTTTTTTTCCAAATCGTTTGAATACGGGAACTTCGAAAATGAATCTGAATTAGTTAAAGGAGTTATAAATTGTCAATTGGGTTATAAATAAGTTTAATCGATATATTTTAGAAATTATAAGGGAATTAATAAAAATTCTTCAGATTTGTGCGATATGAAAGTTTGTAGGATCGTGTAATATGGAATATACTTAAATCTAAATGTGGAAACAGATGATAATAGCAAAGTAAATGGAAATACGTAAAATAGAACAAGCACACTAGGAATTTTTATACTTGTTCGAACTTCCCATTCTACGTCCAGTCCCAGAATCCTTTCTGGAATTTCAACTACAATAACCCTCACTTAACCCGTAGGAACAGGTATATACAGTTTGAGCAACAGAACAGACACCTGAGCAACTGAATAGGATTTTCGCCTCAGCAGCAGAAGAGGACTTCACTAATACAAAATAATATCTGACACTGTGTGTTCTTGATAACACTGATTTGTCACTGATAGTACAAACCTCCTATAATCAAATCCTCAAATATATGAAGTATATGTGAAGATATGAAGAGAAGGTAATGCTAAGAATCAAACATTATGAAAGTTATTTGTAGATTCAAAGCAGTAAAAGCATATGTTCACTGTTTGAATGCAAATATTAAAGCACAAGAAGAATGTTAGAGAGTTAGAATGAAAATAGGTAATTGTGAAGTGTTTGGGAGTATCTATATATAATAGTTGAAGAGTTACTGCCATTGGTGAAGGGTTCTGACGAAGAGGAGCACCTATTTCCGTTCAGAGAAGAGTTGCATCCTTTCGGAGAAGAAGATGTCTTTTGGAAAATATGGCAGTTGGTCTCGGGTCAGTCGACTGGTCGTTTATGGTCAGTCGACTGACTATGCAGAATATTTAAAAAATAGACAGTGCATATGTATATGTACACAGTCAATCGATTGGATTGTTACGATCAGTCGACTGGCCGTGACATTTTACGTAGTGTGCTTCTGTTTTGAATGTTTTTGTGAAATATGAAGTGCGTACTACTTGAAGATAGATTTTAACATATTTCTAAGACTCAATTACGCATACTAGACAGTGAAAGCATAGATTAAAAGTCTTTGATGATATAGCCATAGTCCGTTTTCTTTTTGTTGTGAATTCTCTTTTTCTTCTAACTTACTTTGTCATGAATCAAAACTAGTGATTCAACATTCTCACCCTTTTTGATTAATGACAAACCTATATATATAAAAGTCCTAGATAACAGATATAAAAACTCCCCCTGAATATGGTACTTCTTGTATCTGCATAAAGATGATTAGGACAATTTTTCTCCCCTTTTGTCATCGACAAAAAGGAGAAATAGCAAAATTAATTTCCATATAAAGTGCAGAAATAAATATCAAAGTGAGACTATTTAGTACAAGTCTTAAAAGATAAATAATTAGAAAGTTCCAATATGTTTAAATAGACAACAAAGTTATAGATAAGCAAATAGTTCATACCCAACTCACTCACCAAAAGACTTACTCATCAAGATCCCAACTGTATTCTCCCTCTGGTGCTGGCTCTTTTCCTGGTCTAGAAGCACCTTGAGCACCACTGCCTGCTCCACCGCTACTAGTATGCTCCTCGAATTTTGACCATGTAAATCGAGGTGCGGGGCGTTTTCCTTGGGCGACAGATGTGGCAGCGGTTGAAGAAGAACATGATAATGCATCCCATAATGTAGAAAAGAAACCTTTGATTTTATCGAGCTTCTTATCCATTTTCTTGAGTCTAGAATCCAAAATAAGTTGATTGCGGGAGAGAATTTCTGAGGATTCACGGGTGCTAGAGGAAATAGCTAAGCGAATATCACCTTCTTCTTGTTGTGCAACCGGTTCTCGAATTGCAGGACCTCCAGATTGTTGTTGTTGAGCCTGTTGATGCTTCTAATCTTAAAAAGGTGGCGGTCATGTTGGTAGCTTCAAAAGACTTATGGTCCTTATATTTATCATTCCGATAGTTGAGAATTCGGAATCCGGTTGATGAACACTGACATCTAGAAGAAGTCGCATAATATATTCTCCAAAGTAGATAACATGCATATTCCCATGTGTGAAGGTGAGAAATTCATCCATAATACGACGCAACCAATTAACGCGTATATTTCCCCATATGGCATAAAGAGCTTTGAAATTTTTCGGATATATTAATTCATATGATCTGATTCGAGGAAGAATAGATCGCATAAGCATCTTGTGTAAAATTCTTGCTTTAGGACGAAGAAGCTTAGAACGCAATTCAATCATGTCATCACCCATGAACATATGACTTATTCTATCTCTTTTTCTTGGATTGCATTTGACATCACTTAAATCTATTACTTCATTTGGTGATTGAAGTATATGTGTCATTCTATCAAGGGAAAAGAAAACTTGTTGTCCACATACTAAACTCCACACACAATCATTTGGATTAGATGGTTATTGGTGACCAAGATTTAAATTGGCGAAGAAAAGTTTTACCATAAGATGATTGATATTGTGGCAGTTTCATTATAGTCAAGGAGTGGCTCTAAACCACATCTTTGCATTAATTCTTGAAGGGAGTAAGCACCAAAATCAGAATAAACCATGAAGGAGCCTTCAAAGATCCTAGAGTTCTTCATCTTCTCCCATCGTTTAATTGCAGTTGCATCATATAGCCAATGAGCAATGTGAGTATCAACAAAGGATGAAGAGCTTTGTTTTGAGCATTTAGATCTTGGAGGGGCCATTAATTTTGCTGTTTTTTGAGGAATTTGTGAAAAAAATTAGGGGCTAGGGTTTTGGAGGCAGTAAAAACGAAGAAGGTAAATTGAATAGTGGTGAAATAAAAGTTTAAAAAGACACAAGAGAATTTTTTTGTACAGCCAGTCGACTGGTTGGGGTAGGTCAGTCGACTGGTTGATAACCCGAGAGTTTTTTTACTCTGTAATCAGTCGACTGACCCATATGATCCAGTCGACTGGTTGACATCCCTAGAGTTTTTTCACCCTATAAACAGTCGACTAGCTTGAAATATCAGTCGACTGACTGTAGATACGAAATGCAGTTAAGCTTTAAAACAAAAATTTTATTAAAAAGTCATATACATAATTGAAATTCAAGTAAGAAAGAACAATAAAATACTAGAAAAAAAAGATTATTTAGAAGTTTTTGGAGAGCATTCATGTGATTCAACCTTGGTGTTCTCAACATAAGGTTGCAAAGGAGACCAAATGTGACAGAGCCTCCATCTGAGTAAATAATATTTGATATCATATCTTTGTCTCCTGTCATATGTTTTGAGCAACCACTGTCGAAAATCCATTTTCCTCTTTTCTGAGTGGGACCTACAAAAGTATAAGATAACATTGGTACCCGCCTTTTTTATAGGGTCCTAAGAGTTAAGCCTTAGGAAACCAAACCCAAGAAGGTTCAGTATCCCATTTAAAAATGTAATCTTTAATTTTATGAACAGTTTCTATAAAGGTGTTTATGTGTCTCTTCCTAATCAAACTGTTGTTTGTTTTAGGAACCCAAACTTTTATGATTTTTGGATAAGAATTCCTTTTTGTATGTACTGTAGTAGGATTAACATTTCTCCTAATTTTCTTTTTAGGTGGAGCTGTTGTTTTCTTAATATATCCTAATCCTTTCCTACTTTAAATAGATTGAGAACTACCAATAATTCTTGATAGAGTTTCTCTTCCTTTATTAAAGTTTGAAACATTTTTTGTGATTCTTTCTAACTTAGTTTTGGGACTAGCATTATCCAATTCTCTCAATTTTACCTTTGTTTTTAGTTCATGATTTTCAGAAACAAGAGCGTCATTCTTCTCTTTTTGAGTTTCAATTTTTTGACTCAAAAGAGTGATTTTAGAATTGATATTAGAGAATGATTCTTGTATTTTTCAAGTTCTTCCTCTAGTATTTTCTTCTCATCTTTAAGCATATCTCTTTCGAATTCTGCTTTGTTCTGATGTTCAGAGTCTCCTTATATATTTTTTTGAGATTTTTCAGAGTGTCAACTAGTTCTAATTTATCTCAATCATATCATCAAAAGTAAAATCACTAACCTCGTTTTCAGTAGCCATGAAGCAGACATTTGCTTGCTCGTTTTCATTTTCACTACCGTTATATGATGAAGAAGTTTCTGAATCATCCCATGTTACGGAGAATGCTTTCTTTTTATTATCTTTTTTTCCTCTTGTTGAGGTATTTTTTCTTTAATTCTAGACATTCTTTCTGGATATGACCTTTCTTATGGCAATTAAAGCATTCTAGAACTGAAGAAGATGGTTTGTTTGGAAAGTTTCCTTTTCTATTATTTCTGTTGTTTTTCCCGAATTTCAAGAACTTTTTGAAATTTTTGGCAATAAATGCTAAATCTTCTTCATCCGAATCTTTATCTTTTTCTTCTTCAGCATGGAAAGCTATGTTCTTTTTGTCTTGTGCTTGTACTCGTTTTGCCTGCAAATTCACTTCATAGGATATTAGATTTCCTATTAACTCTTCAGGTTTTATGGTAGAGAGGTCATTAGCTTCTTCAATAGCCAAGACTTTTCTTTCCCATTCATCCGTTAAAGAGTTTAGGATTTTTGATACAATATCAAAATTAGTATACTTTTCTCATAATCCTAATAGTGAATGATAGATACCTTGAAATCTAGAGTACATATCATTGATGGATTCATCTTGTTTCATTCTAAAGTTTTGAAACTGATTTTTGAGCGTGGATATTTTGCTTTGTTTAACCTTGTTAGTTCCTTCATGAGTGATTTTAAGCGTTCGCCATATTTCATAAGCTGTTTGACACATGCTAACACGATTAAATTCATTTCTATCTAGTGCACAGAATAACGTGTCCATAGCTTTAGCATTGGCAGCATCTAATTTTTGTGTGTTTGACCAAGTGGAGTAGGAAGAGTGTATTCATTCTGTGTGATATTCCATGATTTAAAACTATTTGATTGCATGTAGATTCTCATACGAGTAGACCAATAATTAAAGTTTATAAAATGGAGGTCGTGCAGTGGATTGACCTTCAATAAACTAGTGTTAGTGACAGTGTTAGTGGTAGTGCTGGTGTTATTTTCCAAATTAGCAAGTTATCAGATAACTTTGTAACGGTTATAAGATGCCTTGCTTTGATACCAAATAAAAGTTTGTAGGATCGTGTAATAAGGAATATACTTAAATCTAAATGTGGAAACAGATGATAATAGCAAAGTAAATGGAAATAAGTAAAATAGAACAAGCACACCAGGAATTTTTATACTAGTTCGAACTTCCCGTTCTACATGCAGTCCCAGACTCCTTTCTTTAATTTCAACTACAATAACACTCACTTAACCCGAAGGAATAGGTATATATAGTCTGAGCATCAGAACAGGCACCTGAACAACTGAACAGTATTTTCGCCTCAACAGCAGAAGAGGACTTCACTAGTACAAAATAATATCTGACACTGTGTGTTCTTGATAACACTGATTTGTCACTGATAGTAAAAACCTCCTATAATCAAATCCTCAAGTATATGAAGTATATGTGAAGATATGAAGAGAAGGTAATGCTAAGAATCAAAGATTATGAAAGTTATTTGTAGATTCAAAGCAGTAAAAGCGTATGTTCGCTGTTTGAATGCAAATATTAAAGAACAAGAATGTAACAGCCCGCAAATCCGTACCCCTTGAGTCAAAACTATTCTACAACAATCAAATCAAGTTGCACAAAAATACGAACCATTTGGGTTAAAGAAGAAGAGGTAGAAGAAGAGAAAACAAAAAACAACAACATAATCTAACTATCGCAGCGGAATAAAATATAATAGATAATAAATAATCTTTACTCAAATATCAAATACCTCAGTTTATATATTACATCACCATCAGAGTACATCAATCACTGTTCAACAATAACAACATACAAATGGATACACAACAACACAACACAGCGTAATATATATATAAACAAGTATGGAAGTACATATCGACATCCAGCTCGCCTCCTGTGCTCCACAGCATCATATCCCGTATCCTATAATACTCGGTCTGACCCGAGCATTACAGTTAAATAACACCTGAGTCGGTCTGGAATACCATCGCGAGAAAATCATACCCAATTGATTATTAGAGTTTCAAAAATCCTTTGAAAACAAAAGCATCTCGTAAGACCACGCCACAAATAAACATGTCGGGTTTTTACCTTACGATAGCTAAAACAATTTTTATAGAAATCCTCTGATATTATAATAGGGTCTATGTTAACCCCGCTTTGGCCATGACTCGACGACTTAAGAGAGATACCGACCCAACTGCCTAAAACAGGAATGTCGACCTAAGACTTAAAGGATACCGACCTAAGATAGCTACCGACCTAACATGGGTACCGGCCTAATGCCTTAAAGGTTGCCGACTTAACAAGGATGCCGACTTAAGATTTGAGGGGATACCGACCTAAGGCTTAGGTAGGTTACCGATCTAACATGGATACTGGCCTAAAATAGATGCCGATCTAATTATCCAAGGAGGTTGCCGCCCTAACTGCTTAGGACAGGGACAAGATCACGAACTACACTTGAGTCGCGACCGACTTACGGCCTATGCTAAGTCGTTCACGACCCAGGCAAAGAAAGGCACGTCTGATGCAGCTACTTAGCACGCGGCCTCTTAACTCGTACATGGTTCAGGACTTATGATATATCCAGAGTTCAGCAAGGATGCCTTTCTGAGGTCTCGACAAAGCATTTAGGTCGCAACCGACCCACGACATAGTTTAAGTCGTCTGCGACCCAATCTAGGCCGGTTACGATTTAGGACTTGGTAATGTTTCCTGCCTAGAATTCTTTATAAATACATTGCCATCTCCAACATTCAAGGGACTTTTGGGACAATCTCTTCAAGCGCCGATACTCTGCCAGTTTCCAAACCAACTCCATACTTGAAGTTTCGAAGAACACTACAAGCTACTTTGAAAGACTTCCATACATCCGACATGGATTCGAAGATTTTCATCTACATCGAAGCTTAAGCTACTTGCTCAAAGTGTTTTGTAACTAAAGAGATTTGTACTTGAAGAGCATTGTATTGTTTTGTAACAAGATCAGTAATAAAGATACCTAAAGTGGACGTAGGCTACTCCTTAAGCTGAACCACTATAAAATCGCTGTCTCTTACTGTATTTTCTGTTATCTTAGCTGATATTCTGTTCCCGAACCATCGGGTGGTGCTTTCACACTCACATTTCACACACCGGGTGTTAGCGTTCGATTTTTAGCGTTAACATTTTTGGTGACTGAGAATTGAACTCAGGATACTTCCATCATTGCTCCGTAAAAGTTTGTGGAAAGGATTTCTTTTAAAACCAGAAGTTTATTGGAAATAATGGCTCCTGGGAGAAAACGAAGTTCTGTAAGATCCGACAATGTTCAAGAGAATACTGCTACCTCTCCTCCTTCAAGTCAAGCAGCTCCAACTGTTGGAGTTACGCGAGCAGAACTGGACGCCGTAGTTTTGGGGTTGAATCAACAATTGAATGCTCAAAATGCACAGTTGGAAGCCCAGAATGCCCTGATCTTAAGTAAGTTGAATGATCTACTTGGGGCAAACCGTCAATCGGGTAATAATGATGGAAACCCTACTGTGGGAGTTCAGGATGTTGAAGGGAACATTTCTCAAAGAGTCACAGACCCTATGGAAAGGACACCTCCCCAAGCTGGAGGATCAGGGCCGCAGCCGACCCTCCGTGAACGATTGTCAAGACAAAATTCATAGAGAGTGGCTGATGTTTGCCCTCTAGAGCCTCTAAATAATGAAGAGTATTTTTCGGGTATGGTTCGTCAAATCATGAAGGGAAATATGCGAAAAGATGAAGATGAGAAAGAGTGGGGTTTTGCTCCAAGCAAAACTCCATTTACTGAAAAGATCTTGAAGGCAGAGTTCCCGAGGAAATTCGTTCCCCCTACTATTCTGGCTTATAAGGGGACGAGTGATCTTAACGAGTTTCTGTATAAGTACGACTGGCATATGACGGGTGCCAGAGCGTCTGATGAAATCAAATGTCGATATTTCCTGGTATATCTGGAAGGTGTGGCTCTATTGTGGTTTACAAAGCTTCCGGTCAGGTCCGTTGATCAGTTCTCCGATTTGACCAGGAAATTAAAGGAGCAATTTCGATTGTATGCTTCAAAAGCAAAGGATATAATGTCACTGTCAAGTCTAGAGCAAAATCCAGGAGAATCCATCAGATCATTTTTGAATCGTTTTAACATAGCATTGGCTGAGGTAGATAACGCTGAGCCACGCATTGTCCTAACATACTTGATGAGGGCGATTGACAAATCAATCGAATTTGGAAAGTGGTTGAAAATGAAAGAACCAAACTCGCTCGACAAGAAAGCAGATGAATTCATGCGCTTGGAGAGCCTCCAAACACCAGCTAAGGCAGTATCAGTGGAAGCCGGGAACAATGGTGCTGCTTCGAACAAGAAAGAACCTAACACTCAAAAAAGAGGAAATGATGGTGGAAAGAAACAGGGAGATGCTAGAAAGGCCTTCCTTTCAATTTCACGCCCTTGACCGATACCCTTGAGAACGTCTTCTTTGCAACCAAGGATGATGTCAATTATCCGACACTGCCTAAAATGAGAGTGGGAAATAAGATGGAGAAGAGTGGAAGGTTCTGCCGGTTCCACAACCAACCCGTCCATGACACCAATGAATGCCGTCAGTTGAAAGAGGTAATTGAACAACTTTTGAAAGAGAACAAGCTCCAACAGTATGTGAAAAGGAATAGAAATGCCCCAGCTTCGTCGACTCAAGGACAACAAGTTCCCACTCACCGTCCTGGCTCAAGTGAGAAGGCCGTAGAGCATGAATCGGAAAGACCTGTCATCAATATAATAACTAGAGGGCCTCACCCAGCAGGCAAAAGCTGGGGCGAGATGGAAAGGTATGCCCGGGCCTTGAGGCATGTACCAGCCGAAGAGAATTTTTTTGTTTTAGAAAATGATGCGCCTTTAAAGCAACAAAAGACTTCTACAGATGATATTGTATTCAGTGCCAGAGATTCTTTGGGTATCGAGGCTCCTACCATAGATCCTTTGGTCATATCCGCTGGTATTGGGCCGGCTACTGTGAGAAGAGTTCTAGTTGATTGTGGAGCTTCATGCAACATTCTCTTCAAGAAGTCCTTTGATCAAATGAAAATTCCAATGGCTGACGTTCAAGCTTCATCACTTAAGATTGCTGGGTTTGCTGGAGAACCCAAACAGCCAATTGGGACCATAGATTTGTTTGTAGAACTTGGAAAAGGACTGAGGAAGGTGGCTCGAAAGCAAACCTTTATAATTAATGAAGAATTCTCTGCCTACAATGCCTTTTTAAGCCGACTAACTCTTGCTGCATTCAAAGCTGTTCTTGCTCCATGGTGTATGACTATAAAATTCCCCACGGATAATGGAGTTGGCGTGATTAAAGGAGACCAAGATGCGGGGAGAGAATGTTATCTTACAGAGCTGCGTGACTCAAGAAAAAGAGAGATGGGAAAAGGTGCGGCGGCTCCAGTCTGCACCAAAGAACCAACCTTGTAGCAATTACAGGGTGGACCCTGCACTGGTGAATATAGTGGCGCACGAAGAGAGATGGATCCAAGGAAAGCCAGTGCGGGGGAGAATAGGGTAGTACCGGTAGAGGTAACGATGCCGGTACCCGTTGACCCAAAGGACCCAGACACGGTGCTGAATGTAGGTTCACAACTCAACACAACAGTTCAGAATGTTCTGATTTCATTTTTGAAGGCAAATTTGGATATATTCGCTTGGAGTCATGCTGACATGTGTAGAATATCCCCAGCGATTGCAGTACACACTCTGAACATTGATCTAAAGTTTACACCCGTGAAACAGAAAAGAAGAACCCAGGGTCCTGAGAGGACAGCAGCATTAAAAGAAGAAGTGGATCGGCTCATGGAGAACGGTTTCATCAGAGAATCTACTTATCCAAATTGGGTATCAAATCCAGTGCTGGTTAAAAAAGCTAACGGAAAATGGAGAGTATGCATTGACTTTTCAGATCTGAACAAAGCCTGCCCCAAAGACTTTTTCCCGCTGCCCAGGATCGATCAGTTGGTGGATGGGACGGCAGGGCATGAATTGTTATCTTTTATGGATGCATACTCCGGATATAACCAGATTATGATGCATGAGCCAGATCAAGAGGATACAAGCTTCATCACAGATGTTGGACTCTACTGCTACAAGGTCATGCCTTTCGGACTCAAGAATGCAGGGGCAACTTACCAAAGGCTTGTTAATGCCATGTTTAAACCGCAAATTGGTAAGACAATGGAAGTTTATGTTGGTGATATGCTAATGAAGTCTAAGAAAGCAGTGGACCACATGGATCACTTGGCAGAGATGTTCGCAGTACTCCGAAAGTATAGAATGAAGCTTAATCCCTTGAAATGTTCATTTGGAGTGGAGTCCGGAAAGTTTTTGGGTTTCATTGTGAGCGCTAGGGGCATTGAAGCTAATCCCGCTCAGATCACTGCTCTGAGAGAGGTCAAAGCTCCTAGAACGAAGAAGGAGTTGCAAAGTCTCAATGGAAAGGTTGCTGCCCTGAGTCGGTTCATTTCAAAGGCTACTGACAAATGCATTCCATTCTTTGATGCTCTGAAGAAAGGAAGAAAAAACTTTGAGTGGACTCCTGAATGTCAAAAGGCATTTGATGAGTTGGTTCGTCATATGGAAGTGCCTCCAATACTTTCAAAGCCTGACGATGGTGAAGATCTCTTCATATATTTGGCAATTTCATCTCATGCTATCAGTGCAGTGTTAGCATGGGAAGACGCAAGGATTCAACGCCCAGTCTATTATATCAGCAAAAGATTCACTGGGGCAGAGATGAACTATTCAAGGTTGGAAAAGCTCGCCTATTGTTTGTTGATCGCATCAAGAAAATTGAGGCCGTATTTCCAAGCTCATCCCATCAAAGTCCTCACTGATCAACCTCTAAAGCAAGTCCTATTCCGTCCCGAGACTTCGGGCCGTCTTTTGAAATGGAATATTGAACTCAGCCAATATGACATCACTTATCATCCCCGGAAAGCAATCAATGGACAAGCTTTAGCAGATTTCATCGCAGAATGTACGGATAAAGGTGATAGTGAGGAAGAAGCCACTGGTAACATCCCAATCCAATGGAAATTGTATGTCGATGGCGCAAGGAATGATTACTGTTCCGGAGCAGGAGTTGTCCTTGAAACCCCAGAAGGGCGATAGCTATGTTATGCACTGAGACTAGAATTTCCTTCGACAAATAATGAAGCAGAATATGAAGCTCTCATCGCTGGTTTAAGGATCGCTAAAGAACTAAACATCAAGGCATTGCAGATCTTCGGTGATTCTCAGCTTATTGTCTGCCAAGTCAAGAAGGAATTTCAAGCTAAAGGAGGGAATCTACCAGCCTATTTATCAAAAGCCTGGGAGCTTCTTCAAGATTTTGATCGTTATTCAATAAACTATATACCCCGAGAAGAGAACATGAGGGCGGATTCTCTCGCAAAGTATTCTAGTACTGGTGAAGCTCGGCTATTGGGATTAGTTTTCGTCGAAGTTTTGTCAGCTCCAAGCACAGATGAAATGGATGTTGATTGGATTATGAATGTATCCCAAGAGCAATAATCATGGATGACTCCGATATTCGAATATTTGCTCAATGGTTCTTTGCCAGAAAGTTCAAAAGAATGACAGAAACTGATAAGGAAAGCCTCCAGATATATAGTTCTGGATGGTCACTTGTACAGACGAGGATTTTCAATGCGATAACTCCGATGCGTGACAAAGGAAGAAGCTAAGACAATTCTAACTGAAGTACACGGAGAGGAATGTGGAGATCATACAGGAGGTCAAACTTTAGCAAAGAAAATTCTTCGTTATGGATATTTTTGGCCAGAGATTAATCGAGATGCTGCTGACTATTCCCGAAAGTGTGATAAATGCCAAAGATTTGCCAAAATTCCTAGAGCACCTTCCACTGGGCTAACACAAATGGTCAGTCCTTGGCCGTTTGCCATCTGGGGAATAGATCTCATTGGGCCTTTGCCGACTGCCAAATCGGGAATTAAATATGCTATCGTTGCTGTTGATTATTTCACTAAATGGGCTGAAGCCGAACCATTGGCTTCTATTACCTCTAAGAAAATGATAAGTCTTGTGACGAAAAATATCATTTGCAGGTATGGTGTGCCTCAGAAGATAATCACAGACAATGGTACCCAATTTGAAAGTGAGGAGTTCCAAGATTTCTGCAAACGATTCAAGATCCGAAAAAACTTCTCAGCAGTGGCTCATCCGCAGGCAAATGGGAAAGTGGAAGCGGTAAACAAAATCTTCAAATCAACCATCAAAAAGCAGCAGGAAAAAGCAAAAGGTGGTTGGGTCGATAAGTTACCGCTTGCACTATGGGCATACAGAACTACCCATAAAACTGCTACTGGGCATACTCCATTTTCATTGGCATACGGATCAGAAGCGATGATTCTAGTGGAAACTGAAGTCCCCTCGCACAGAAGGATCCATTTTGATCAAGATGAGAATGAAAAACTGCAACTGGAAGCACTTGACCTCCTTGATGAAAGAAGAGAAGAGGCTAGGCTTAGAATTGCAGCTCATCAGCAAAGAATAGCCAGGCACTTCAATTCCAAAGTTCATCAGCGCAGCTTTGAAGTTGGGGACCTAGTCCTGAAGAGAATTATGACAGCCACAGGTGTGTTTGGGCCAAACTGGGAGAGGCCGCATGTTATAGGCACGAAACTTCTTGATGGCACATTCAAACTCACAACTGTCGAAGGAGAACCAATCCCAAGAGCTTGGAACAGTAATCATTTGCGTCCATATTTTACTTAAAAGCTTTGCTGAAATGTTGTAAAAGAATTACGAATATATGATTCCTGTATTGAAAGCAATTGTAAAGCAAGTGAATAATGAAAAGCTATAAAGTGGATGTAGGCCCAGCTTTTGGCCGAACCACTATAAATCTTGTGTTTTCTACTACTATAAACTGCTTTGTTTTATTTCAACATATAAAATACGTTAATTGTGTTACTAAAATGTCGATTTAATAATGCAGGCCATTAAAACAAAGCTTACCCATCGCAAGACCAAGCGATTTCCGACATCACCCAGCAAGCAAACGCTAAACCATTCAAAATTTCCATACTCAAATCCTACGAAAGAAGTGCTTCGAACAAAAGTTAGCGATGTGGATGGAAGTGGACCATTTCTAACTAATTGCGAATGTTTGTACAAACGAGCATCCAGTTAAATAGCCTGTGTCTACCACCACCAACTCGCTTACTATGAAGTATATATCTTTGGATAAGGAAAATTATTGGCAACTAAAAAGGGATGATACTTGCAAAAGATAACGGGGATCGCCGACATGAATAGATGGCAAAGAGACATGGGAGAGCAAGCATCAAACAGCAAAAGACCTCTTCGGAGGCACAAGCCCTCTTCAGAGGCACAACTCTTCGGAGGATAAAGACCTCGAGTGGGCCTCGCCAGAAAAAGAGAGTTCTTTCTCGACATAAAGTTGTGGACTGATCGGTGATACACTCCTGTGAATCCATCCAACTAAGAGAAAGAAACTCCAAACTTCCAGGCAAAAGCCCTACTCAGAGGCACACGTTTCACCGAGATTGAAAAAAAAACTTCCAAGTGTTGAAACGTGAAAAGCCCTCTTCGGAGGCCCATTTCACCATAGTTGAAATGCTAAAAGACCTCGAGCGGGCCTCGCTAGAAAAGGAGAGTTCTTTCTCGACATAAAGTTGTGGACTGATCGGTGATACACTCCCGTGAATCCATCCAACTAAGAGAAAGAAACTCCAAACTTCCAGGCAAAAGCCCTAATCAGAGGCACACATTTCACCGTGATCTGAAATAAAACTTCACACGAGTCGAAATGTGAAAAGCCCTCTTCGGAGGCCCGCTTCCCAGCGAACAGGGAAAAAATAAAAGCCTCTCCCAAGAGGCAGAAATAAAAAGACCTCTTCCCAGAGGCACAATCAAACAAAAAGACCTCTTCCCAGAGGCACAATCAAACAAAAAGACCTCTTCGGAGGCACACGTTTCACCGAGATTGAAATAAAACTTCCAAGTGTTGAAACGTGGAAAGCCCTCCTCGGAGGCACAACTCTTCGGAGGCACACGTTTCACCGAGATTGAAATAAAACTTCCAAGTGTTGAAACGTGAAAAAACCCTCCTCAGAGGTACAACTTTTCAAAGGAGCAGTTCATCAGAAATGCAAAACAAAGATCAAAAACCCTCCACTGAGGCGCAATATATATAAAAAAAGAAGCCCTCTTTAAAGGCATACTTTAGCTTTCAAAGGAAGATTGGTTCACCTATTCTTGAAAATACTCTTCCTCAAAAAGAAGTTAAAGTGCCCTTCAGAGGCCTGCTTTACCACATAGGAGAATTCACTTTGTAAAAATGTGTGTATGCACAAAAGAAAAAGTGATATCTTCGAAGGTTGAAGCGTAGAAACTCATATGGAGCGAGTTGTACTCTATTTTGAGCAGAATAATATTCCTCCAACTATGGAATAATTATGCTCCAGAAAATAAGAGTACAAGTCCCTTCAAAGTTGAAAATATTGCAACGAGCTTATGGTATAGAGGCAGCATGGTATAGCTACATTGGTAAAAATTACGCTCGAACAACATACCACAAGATCACTGCAATATCATATAAAAAACTTGTACAAAAACGAATAGTAAATGCATTCTCAAATACAGACAGAAGTTTGTACAAACAAAAAGAATCATTTTATTCAATACTGTCAAAATTTTGTACAGGTACAGGTTTCAAAATAAAAAGAAAAAGAAAAGCGGAGGCCGGTACCCGCACAATCTCCGGCCAGTACATGAAAAAAGAAAAAAGTAAAAATAAATCGAAGCAGGGCCTCTTACTTCTTCTTGCCACCACCCTTAGAGCCTTCACCTGACCTAATAGGCAGTTTTTCAGGACGGCTTGGGAGAGTTTGGGGAGAAGGAAAGAGGGTTACTGCCGAATCAACCTTCGCTTCCTCTTCAGAAACAAGAATGTTTTTCTATTTCTTGGAAGTGGCACGCTTCCTCTTCCTCCTTGAAGAAGACTCACTTCCCGAGGTAACAAGAGCGGATAGTTTTACGTCATCAGAAATAGTATGCTCCGGCGATTTGTCGCCTCCTTCAAGTCCTTCGTCCTTCTGATCATGTGAAGTGATTGGATCATCCAAGCCTTGAAGGGCTCCTATCAATTCTTCCTGTGACCCCGGCTGGGAAATAGGAGTGGTTTGAGGGAATGGAGAAGGGACAGCTGGAGGAGGAGAAGTCTGTGTGGCACTTGGCGTTTTTGCTACAGAAGAAGAAAAACCAAAAATATTAGTATCTCCCGTGAAGAAAGGTGATAGCGGCTCATTGAGATTTAAGAAATAATCAAAAAGTTCGTCAAACTCATGAGGAGCAAACAAACAGTCCACTTGGGCAAGATTAACGGTAGAGTTACCTGGAGAAGTCGGCTTCCTAATGTCAACCTCATAAGCCTGTGCTTCGGCGCTCTCTTCGCCTTCATCTCCACCCTGCGTGCTTGTGATCTCAGTTGTAACTTTAACAGGAGATGGAGAATGAGAACCAGAGCCTGTGATGTCAACATCAGCCGAAACCGAAGGAGGGACGGGGCAATTAATGGTGCTTCTTTCACAAAGTGTTGCTCCCCTACCTCAGCTCGTGCTTTGGCAAGCTGCTCTTTTCCCCGAGCTAGGGCAGCTCTGGCATCATCATCTAGAAAGTGTTCTGCAAGAGATGCTTCAGCATAGCCGGCGCCTGTACCTCCAAGCATGTCAAGAATTGACTCCCAAACCTCGGCCAGGGTAATCTCATACTTCGGTCCTAAGAATGAAAGGCTCCCGCGCCCCATAACGCTATGTACGTAGAAGTCAAATAAAGTGGAGCTGATATTGGCTTTAGTCGCCTCATGCGACTATTCGGCAGCCTGCCTTCCAGCGATAGCTTCATCGCGTTCCTTTTCGGTCTTTAATAATTGGGCCTTTAGCCTCGTAATCTCCAAATCCTGGGAGTTGACCTTCTCCCTTAACTCTGCAACATCAGCACGATACCTTTCCGTTGTTTTCTGCTCAGCCTCAAGTTGCCACTCGGCATGTCGCTGAGCAGCGTGAGCATCGCGAACCTGCTTTTGAAGTACTTCTTCTTTTTGAGTATATGAGGTAGAAGAAGTAGCAAGCTCTTGTTTAAGCTTCTCAACTTCTACGTCAAGCTTCTTGTTGTAATCAGCAATGTTCCTCATCTCATTATCATGCTGTTTTAAAGTTTTTTTCCACTCGGCCTTATCATTTTCCATGGTCAGCATGGCCTCTATGTTCACGCGGTTGACCCTTTGAAGCTCATCAACAAGCTTTTGCCACCCTGACATCCGCTCGATATCAAGTCTGACAGCATCAAGATTTTGCAGCATTGCTTGTTTGTCAATAGGGACCAAGTCAAGATCGAACCGCACTCCCTTTAGGCACCAGTGCGGGAACCGGCTTTGCAGAGTAGTCGGGCCAGGTCCAATTTGGAATTTAGGCATGTTGACTATTGTCTGAATGTCTGTCTTCACGAGAGCAGGAGAGCCGGAAGGGATGTCAAGTGAGACGGGGGCACTGGCCTTTTCAGGAGTTGTAGATGCATGTTTCTCACCGTGCCTGGTATGCTTGCTTGGGTCCTCAACTATATGACTTTTTCCCCGGTCGTCATGCGACTTTCTTTTGTGAGAGTCGTCACCTCTCTGGGAAGAATCATGGTGCTCCTCCCTTTCTCTCCTTTCATAACGCTCTTCTTGAGCCCTCCTCTCCTGAGCCTTTCGAGCAGCTCTCTCTTCGTCAGTTTCTCTGTGAACGGGAAGGTAGCGCCTATAGTCATATTGACTACGCATCCCGTAGCGCTGAAAGTCGTCATAGTAAGAGCCGCTGTGTCCCATCGGAGAATCTGAAATTTATAAAAAAAAAGGAGACAAGTCTTAAAAGTGTTCAGAGAAAAGAAGCGTAACTTTAGAATCTTCAAAGTACAAAGAGTTAGGTGCATGAAAGTGCCGAAAGGTTCTAAGTGTGTGTGATGTGCAAACTACGCGCATCAAACTACAAACCACTCTTCGATTGCGGAAGAATCGTGGGGGTAGTAGTTAACGTCAACTCTTGGGTCGACGGAGCTTGTTGCAAAGAAGAAGTCGCTTCCACTACTGAAGAAGAAACCTTAGTAGTGGCAGGGTCGTCTTTAAAGAGCTCCTGTGAGGTGACAAAGAGGTCACTCAACCCTTCGAAAGTGTCGTCCCCGCTCTGCTTGACAGAGCTTGTTTTCCCGACTTCTTCACCAGACTTCTGTGAATGTTGGGGAGATCCCTGAGGCTCTTCTTCCTCAATGACTGGGGCAAGTGCGAATTTGCCAGACGACCCCGCAACATCAACAGCAGTAGAGCACATCACCAGAGAAGCCTCGGAGGCAGGTTCTTTTGGTATGGGTTCGTCAGTGGAAACTGGGGCATCTAATGCTTTAGATGGGGAGTCTGGAACCTCATGGGGGTGTGTAGAGTGAGAAGCGTGTAAAAGTCCATACTGATGCAAAAATTCATCCCTCAACAAAAACTTTATACTTCTCTCTTTAGCAGTCACAGCACATAATCTTTCAATAATTTACTTATGGCTTGGATCTCTAGAGGGGAGAGGAAGTGCTGAAAAGAGAAAAGAATGAAATTAGCAATTGGTAATTCGGATCTCGAAAAAGTTTAAAATGGAGAAAATAGAAACAGGTAATCTTACTTCCTACTCTCCAGATGGCATAAAACCCTGGGGGGCAGCGAGCAAAGAAAAACCGATTCAAGAAGCCATGAACACTTTCGGTAAGATCAGAAATAAGCTTGCGGTTTCTAGCACTTCTCACAATAATAAGGGAAGGATGGTCTTTACTCTTTGCAAACGAGCATAAGTAGCGAATTTCTTCAAAACTTGGCAAGCGATCAAGAGTTCTCCTAAACAAAACACACAACCCCATCAAGATGGCGTAGCCATTAGGATGAAGTTGGAACGGAGAGATTGTCAACCGAAGGAGAAGGGTTCGAAGGAAGTCGTTAAAGGGAGGAATCGCCCCGCTTAGGCACATTTGACGATTGACTCCGACAAAACCGTTAGGAGGACTGTCGGCAGTATCATTTGGTCCAGGAAGTAGGGCATCATTTTCAGCAAAACCAAATTGAGTACGTAGCTGAATAAACACTCTCGGAGTTAGGATAGTCGAAGTTCTCTCTGGAGGATTCTCTATGGGAACAGCTGTCTGAAAGGTCTCTCCCGCTTGAGCTACCACTTCTTCTTCTTGGAGGGAAGTCTTTCTACACAAACAACTGGATATTCAAACATGAAGGTGCACGTTTCCTAAAATGTGTGAAGTGTTGTGTAAAATCAACAAAACAATAAGCGAATATAACTGGAATAAAAACTAGCAAGCATTTGTCAGTTATAAAGTCCAGGGTTTGTTGTTTTAAATATGAAAGTGAAATGTAGATGCAAACAAATCAGTTCAAGATAGCGATGCTTTGCATTGATATTTCACTTTAGTTGATTGGTTCACAGCATTTCATACAGTGTGTTTAAGTTGATTACTCTATGTCGACTAATCTGTCATTTGATGTGGGAAGTCAATGGCAGTATATTCGCCTTGGTTTTCTGTGATTATTGTTTTCAGCAGGTTGTTAGCCTATAAGTTAACATGATCTGTGAAATAAGGTAACAAAGTTAAAACAATCTAGGATTTAAGCAATCCAGTCCAACAGATCAAGTTAAGTATTCAAGTTGGGATTATGCTTTTGAGTGAGAATTCAAGTTGAGCATCCAAATGTTAACTCGGCTGCGACCCAAGGAATCTCTCGCGGGTTAAGAATAAGTCCCTGGTTCCTTAAATCGTTGGTCTTTTAATTCGTAGGAGGCTTCGGTTCAAAGTGGTGTGAGTTTTCCCAAGTTCTAACTCGCAATGATTTAAGGCTAAGGTTACATTAAATTAGGTCGGTAAGTTTCCCCAAGTCTCAGCTCGGCCGCGACTTAAGGTTTAGGTCACATCGAATCAGATCGGCCAAAAAATAAGGTCACCCAAAGTTGTTGGGTCACGTCCAAACCAATATCTCACTCCACCCAACCCGTTAACCCGATAGCCACTCCCTCAACAAAAAAAACCCTCATTTCATTCATGCTATTTCATGCCATCGGATCTTCCATTAAACCAGTTCAAAACCCCCACGAATTCAACACCTCACAATCCTAACGTAAGTCAAGATTGATTAGCCCGAAGCAGTAACCCATCGGCATCGTTTCATCAACTGTTTGAATCCGAATTGAGCCACCTCAGGATCATCAACTACCGGTATGATAAGATTCGTGATGAAGCATTGCGCGAGGAGGTGGGTGAAGTTTGAATGGGATTCATGAATCAATGATAATAGGGGATCAAGAAGGAAGCAGGTTTACTTACGTAATGATTATCGGTGATTGATGGAACGAAATCGCCTTTGAGAGCTCAGGGAAATGTTAATGGCAGAATTGAATGAAGAGGAAGGAGAAGATGTATGACTTATACCTTGAAATGGAGGAACCTGAAGCGGCGCAAATGGTCTAACTGTTAAGTCGCGTACGACCTGCCGACCTAGAGGGGGACGGGTTAAATCATATCGAAGCACACGACCTAACCATTAGGCGTGAACTTCGAGGGGCAAATGTTAACCCCGCCTCGGCCATGACTCGACGACTTAAGAGAGATACCGACCCAACTGCCTAAAACAGGAATGTCGACCTAAGACTTAAAGGATATCGACCTAAGATAGCTACCGACCTAACATGGGTACCGGCCTAATGCCTTAAAGGTTGCCGACTTAACAAGGATGCCGACTTAAGATTTGAGGGGATACCGACCTAAGGCTTAGGTAGGTTGTCGATCTAACATGGATACTGGCCTAAGATAGATGCCGATCTAACTATCCAAGAAGGTTGCCGCCCTAACTGCTCAGGACAGGGACAAGATCACGAACTACATTTGAGTCGCGACCGACTTACGGCCTATGCCAAGTCGTTCACGACCCAGGCAAAGGAAGGCAAGTCCGATGCAGCTACTTAGCACGCGGCCTCTTAACTCGCACATGCTTCAGGACTTATGATATATCCAGAGTTCAGCAAGGATGCCTTTCTGAGGTCTCGACCCAGCATTTAGGTCGCAACCGACCCACGACTTAGTTTAAGTCGTCCGCGACCCAACCTAAGCCGGTTACGATTTAGGACTTGGTAATGTTTCCTGCCCAGAATTCTCTATAAATACATTGCCATCTCCAACTTTCAAGGGACTTTTGGGACAATCTCTTCAAGCGCCGATACTCTGCCAGTTTCTAAACCAACTCCATACTTGAAGTTTCGAAGAACACTACAAGCTACTTTGAAAGACTTTCACACATCCGACATGGATTCGAAGATTTTCATCTACATCGAAACTTAAGCTACTTGCTCAAAGTGTTTTGTAACTAAAGAGATTTGTACTTGAAGAGCATTATATTGTTTTGTAACAAGATCAGTAATAAAGATACCTAAAGTGGACGTAGGCTACTCCTTAAGCCAAACCACTATACAATCGCTGTCTCTTACTGTATTTTCTGTTATCTTAGCTGATATTCTATTCCCGAACCATCGGGTGGTGCTTTCACACTCACATTTCACACACCGAGGTGTTAGCGTTCGATTTTTAGCGTTAACAGTCAATATACAAATACTTATAAAATAGCCGAAATTGTTACATTATTAAATTCCAGCTACTAGCCACAGAGTGGGTAATACAAATAAAACTCGTACAAGGCTCGTAGGGAGAGTGGATTTTCAACTTATGACTAGGCACTGGGGTACCACCTGTCACAGTACGTGGCCTAGATCACAGTACCGAGGAGTACGCCCGCTCCCTTACAACACAAGACCGGGACTACCCCTTATTGGATAATCTCGATTGAGATCACCCCGCGGTTGGGATCAGCAACCGCCCACTAAGCCGAAATAAAAAGGGACATCTAGACAGGGATGACCTCACCCTGCTTGGTGCTACCCACCTAGCCTTGCTGCATAACCCCTGATTTTCAGTCATTCCCATTTGATGAGGCTTGAGGATAAGTGTTACATTTTAGAACATATCCCTTAGAATGCCTATCGTCCACCTGACGATGTTCCGAAAGCATTCATCCATACAAGTCCGTCCCGGGTTCGAACGGAACCGAAGGCACTATTCCTACTACATCCATTTTGGAAATGTCCTCAGGATTAGCAGCGACTAGCCCTTGCACTTCACTGCTCCATCTTCGAATCCAACTCGTTTTCACGAAACGTACAAACCAGATCGAAGTGGTTTTTGAGAAATAAATCTCGATCCCAATCTCTTCGAAACGATTAACGCATTTGTCCAATATTGATAGTCGGTGATTTAACTATCAATTAATATTCACAAACAACCATCCAATAATATATATTTTCCAAATTATTATTTTTTACCTCAAAAATATCTTCACAAGATATATTTTCACTTTTCAAACCCTTTTGAAATCAGTTTTCAAAACTATCTTCCTTTCTTAGAATAAATTCCAAGTATTTCTATTTCCACTGGAATCTCCAAGCTTAAAACTTTAGATTTTTAAAATAATTTAAAACGCTTTACTTTGAAATATACTTTAAAACCTTTAAGTTAAAAAAACTATTTCAATAATTTGTTAAAAATATATACTATATGAATATTTGAAAATAAGGTTACTTTATAAAATATAAGACTAGATTTTTACTTTTAAAAAAATACTAAGTCACTTTTAAATAATTATTACAGTAATAGATTTGAAAAATATTTACTTTAGAATTTTAAACATTCATAAATAATAAATTTTCCAAAACATGCTTGTTAAAACAACATTAAACTTTTATCTTATATTTGAAAATTTACTTAAAACATACTTGGCTATCCAGAGAAATATACTTCTCTTCACGACCTTTAAAAATAAATCACTATTTATTTTTAAACAATTTTTCTTATTCCTTTAATAAATTTCCACCTTGAATTTATTCTTCCAAATATCCAACTTCAAACAATCAATTTCCAAATTGATTTCCGATTTATTTCATTTATTCAAAAATCCTTTAATTTCAGATTTTATTCCTTAATTATGATTTAAAATACTTTTAATTGAAATACCAATTTATATTTCTCATTTTTCTTCTTATTCCTTTAGATAAATTTAAAACTTTAAGTTTTAAAATAATTCTTTATCCATTTAAATTAATATCACATGATTTTAAAATTTATTAATTACAGTTTATTCAAATACTTTTCTTTTCAAACTCGAAGTTATTTATTAGTATTTAACATACTTCCATTCCTTTTTCAATTCATACTTCATTTATTAAATTTTCTAAGACTATTTCGTTTACAAATTTACTTACTTTATTTTCTTTCCGAAACCTAATTTATATATTTTTGGTAACTCATTATACCCAAATATATCCAATCAAATCATAACATTCAATATTCCAATATATTCATCATAGAATATCAAGTAATCACAATAAAGAATATTAAATAGTAAACGATGAGGGGTCCAGTGGATCCCTCCAACCTGTTTTCCCTGCATCCACAGATGTTAGCACAATAATATGCCAATTCTAGAATATACCATACTATAGCACATCAATCAATTCAACCATTCAAACAATTATTTAAATTTAATCATTTAAATTTAAATTTAAATTAACTAAGTGAGATT
The DNA here is from genome assembly GCA_030765085.1 of Allium cepa. Taxonomy (NCBI): domain Eukaryota; kingdom Viridiplantae; phylum Streptophyta; class Magnoliopsida; order Asparagales; family Amaryllidaceae; genus Allium; species Allium cepa. The sequence goes on from CM060929.1 coordinate 37,556,186, forward strand.
AACTCACCTTTCCCTTTAAAATTTGCAGACCATTCCAATCCACTTTCAGTCCAGCTTGTTTCTCTATTTTAGACCTTGTATAACATTTATAGTTATTTAATATTCGAAATAAATCGAACAATCAATTTCCATTTATCTATTTAATTTAAACTAACAAATTTGGTTTAAACTATTAATTTTCTTTTTTTCTTTTTTTCTTTTAGTAACTAAAATAACTAAATAAGTTGACAAACAAGTAAATTTCCATAATTCATTATCTTATGATTTAAACCAGTAAGTGGAAATATGTATGCTTACTTTATTTATTTCTTTAAAACTACATATATATTTATAAGATAATCTAGAGAATCCAAACCAGATTTATATGAATGCTTCAAACATTTTAAAATTTTACATTTCTAAAACCTTATCTCTACATCTATTTACTGTTTTATTTTATCTATAAATAACAAAACAGTAATACGTTTTATAAAATAAAGATCTGGATTTAAAACCCCTTTTTTCTGAATATATAGATACACATATATTACTAATTTTGAATCGAAGAAAAAAAATGAAGAAAAAAATAAAACCCGCATACCTCCAAGACATTTCGAACCCAGGCGCAGTGTTCTCCCAAATCGGTCACTCCCAAGCTTCTACCATCGCCAGCCTTCCAACCTCTCCACGTAGCATCCTCTTCGACTCTTCTTACCAAACGCGATCGCTGTTGACAACACAACCCACACAAATCTCCATAAAACACGATAATCCACAAATCGGCTCTACCATCGAATCACGACGTTGGCGGCTTCGCGCTCGCAAGCTCGAGCTTGCCCTGGGTTTCTTTGATTAGGTCAGAGAATTTATAATTGAAAGAAGCGATGATTTCATATGAAACAATTTCGTGAATTATAAATGGAATGGGGAAGAACAAAAAGGGTTTTTGATTTTTAGTTATATTATAAGGAGCTGCGATTTTGTTTGATCGGCCATTTATTATTAATTTTTTATAGCATGCGTTCGAACGGAGATTAGAGAAGGGGAAAGAGAAAAGAAGGGGGTACTAAGGAGACACAAGGGTAGCGGGTTGTACTTATTGTCGGATAAAAGAAAAGCAATATATTTTATTCAAATTTAAATTTGTTTCAAAATAAAGTTCAACGCGTTTATATACCGTATGCTCACACAGCTACTCCAATTACTACGAAAATTGAAATCCAATGATAATTCAATATTACGGATCCAATGAAACAGGTTTCGTTGAATTCCGAGACTGTGCCCCGGAAGGCTATTTTAAATTCAACTTAAACTTTAAAATTTTAAAACTGAACAAACCACTGTTAATTTCAATTTTACAACTTCTATTATCTTCAGTGTTATCAATATAAATTCTACAAGCCTTCAAATTATTTTTAATAGGCCTAGAATTCCAGATTCAATATTTTATCCAACTTCAAATTATTTAATTCAACAATTTAATTATCAATAATTAGTGATATTTGAATTCAAGTTATAATTTTACTTTTAAATATTAAAATCAATTAAATATTCTCATTTCAAACGCTCAAAAATTATGGGTCGTCACATTCCTCCTCCTTAAAAGAATTTCGTCCCCGAAATTACTAGTTAGGAAGAACGGTCCAATACCCGTTTACTTTTCCCAAAAATCAACAATCCCACATCCTACCAACTATCTTTTATAAAAGACCCATTATCAATCCTACTAACTTCCCAAATTCCCCCATAGTTTTCAAACGATATTATTTGCTCTTCAAATTTCAATTCTAAATCAAATCTAAAATTATCAGAATTTTCTCAAAAATTTCCTAACTCTCTAAATTTCCGAAAAATTTCGCCAGCGTCTCCTTTGCGCGGCTAACTCGGTACAACTACAAAATGGCTCTACGGCCTCCCAAATCCAAAAAAGAAATCAAAACGCCAAGTGGCTCGATCCAAACACCCAATCAAATTTCACAGAAATTTAAACACCTACCTTTTTGTCGGGCAATTCAATTTTTATCATCGGAAATCAAAACCAATTCTCTTTTCCCTTTATAATACCTGCATATCCTGCTTGTTACTAGTATCCAATCACAATATTCCAAAAAATATTTATCGAATTCCTTTCAAAATGTCAACATCTGTTCATTCAAATATTGACTTAGATTATATTAGTAGTATCAATTTCTCATTTAAGTATTCTCCATTCCCTCTTAAGTTAGTATAAGCAATTTATATGCTTCTTATATTTATTCCCACTTCACCACTTTAGTTTATATCAAATTTTATTCAAATTGGTTCTCCTATTTCCATATGAATTCAATTTATCTTCAACTCTGAATATTTGAATTTTATTTTCCATTTATGACTAATTCATGTCAATATTTTAAATTAGTTTCATTTACTATTTTATTTTTCTGTTTGAATACGTTTGTCGTTTCCAAAAACTTTCAAAAAAATTCTAAACTCCCAAAATTTTTGAAAATTTTTGGCGGTCTCCTTTGTACGGAGGAGCTTTTGCAATGTGACAAAAGATATAAATCTATATACATCGACCCACACGGTCGAAAAAACCAAAAATAGTTCATGTTTCCTACTTTGTATTGCGTAGGCGTACCTTATTTAGCATTTTTAAGCAAACAGCTTATTAATTTAGCAGTTAGCGTGCCCAAAATCCATCCACACGGCTTCCTGGTACCTGTACTTACTCAATTTAAACATGTAAGTGCCAAATATATGCAATTTAACAATATTTCACTTAGTTGCAATTGTTAAACACATGAATTCTAAAAGAAATTCACACCAAACATTTTTCCGTAAGCAACTTATACAAATTTCATACTAATTCCACTGTTCCAATTAATTTATAACCATTTTCATTCAATTTGAATGGTTTTCAATCCATTCGTATACAACTTCATCAAATTGAGCGGTTTAAAACTCAGTCGCTTAAGCAAACTGAACTCATATTTAATTCAATTGCTCTCAAAATCAATTTATTTTACTCCTATCAATTCATAGAATCTTAATTACTTCCATTTACATCAAATGACAATTTATTCTATGCAATTCGTTGAGATCTATGTGAATAAATATGTATTTATGTTTTATAACCAATTTAAATGGATTTCAACTCAATTTATACTTAATTCTGTTCCATTTTAAAATTTACTCACAATCCATATATTCTCAATTTCATTGCATTTCAAATTTGAGTCCATTCACTTGCATTTCATTTTATTAACCAAACTAGTTTCATTATTCAGACAAGTTCCATTCAAAACCACTTGATTTAGCTCGACACATTCTATTAAATTTTATTCCTTTCCAAATTTATTCACGATCCATTCATTTACATTTCATTCCATATTTGTTTATTCCAAACTATTTTATTTAGCTCGAAAACAATCCAGGATATCTCATTCAATAACTATTTCTCAACTCGTTTAAACCACACTTCATTTTGAGTTCGGCTTTCATTCAACACTTAAGTCGATAACCTAAGTTCATTTCATTTCTTTTTACGACAAATTCTATTTCCATCATCCACTTGATTCTTATTTATTCTATCCGTTTATTAATTCAATACAATTAGTTTATCCACTCAATCCATTATGAATTTTCATTTTGCAAGTAAGCTTTCTTTTCTATCCAACTTGATTCTATCACAATCAAATCTCATTTTAAATCTACAGTTTTGTTTGATTAGTAATTATAAAATTTAACTTTTCCAGATTCAATTCATTCTATTGATTACAAGGCTATTTCCAACTTATTTCCACATAATTGGATTTTATTCGCAATACAAACCATTACCATTTTAATCCAAATTCATTTTTCTTTATTCGACGCATTCTCAACTATATTCAATTTGTTAACACTTCAAGTCAAATTTTTATTTATAACTCAAGTTCTAATTCCACAATTCTCTTTTAATTTACCATCTAGTTTTATTAACCTACAATTCAATTTGATACTCGATTCATTTAATTAATTACAAGGCCACCTCAAATTATATTTTCTTTATTATTAGCTTATAATTCAGCTTCTATTTTACTACATTGAACTCCATTTACACATTTCATTAACTAATTTATTATCTAATTAGTTCTTCCCCTATTTATAATCCAATACTTGAATTTTAATTCCAAATATCACTTCATTTAATTTTCTTAGTTCAATTTATTTTACGATTCAAGTTTTGCATTCTTCGTTTTATTTTCCAATTCATCAAAAATATTTATTTTGGGTTTCTACCCCACTTTTTTTTCAAATTTTATAAGTCACAACTTATTGTTTACACAATTCCATTCATTATAGGCTTGAATATATTCTTCTTTTATTTTAACTAAAGCCTTATGCTTATTTATAACCCAAGTATATTTTATTCCATGCATTTTAATCCTTTTACACGTTATTCTTATTTATTTATTCCAATTCCAATCATTATCCAATTTGTTTTCCATTTTTCCAGGTAAGAATTTAATTCCATTCGATAACTCAATTGGATTTTATTCCAATTCAATTTTTATTTTAACTCAGATTTATTTAATCTCAATTCTATTTCAACTTAATTCGAAAACAACTGGATATTATCTTCAGCCTATCCAATTAATTTCAATCCAGTTAAATTTTTATTTTCCCCAATCCAAGTTTATTTCATTTTTAACTTTTCCCTTTAAATTTAAATTCCCAACGTTCAAAGCTTATATTTATTTCCTGAATTAGAAATTGTCTTAATTTATAAGCTTATAACCTATTTCATCAGGATTTTTAAACACCCGACTTTTGGTTTCAAGTTATTTTGAAATCTCCAACATCTCAAATCACACTTCTCAAAAATCAAACCAATCTTGGTTTTATTCCCAACAAATTTCCTTTGAAATTTTCAAAAACAACTAGCTTTTCTGAACAAATCAAATTTTTAGCAGCAATCCGTCACTTAGAAATTCGAAAATGAATACTGATGATGCGGCCGCCATCATCAGAATTATTTCCCAATAATCCAAGTGATTTCAATGCTATATCACTTTCAAAATCCATTTTAAACAAATTTCCTTTCAGAAATACCTCCAAAACAATAATGCTAGTATTTATCTTCAAAATACTTCCAAATCTTCGGAATTTAGATTCCAAATCCTGCTTAAATCAATTTTAACTATAATTCATTTGCACAGATTATGCTCATACAAATTCTCATTTGATTATATTTCAATTTATAATTTACATTTATAATTCATATTTATAAATTTCATTTTATAATGAATTTATTCCCTTAACTTTGGTTATATTTCCAATTTTCTAGTTAAATTTTTACACAATGATGATAATATTTAATATTATCATTTATAACATCCAAGCAACCATATATTAGGCTAGTTTACAAAAACTTTTCTTCATATCAAAATATATTTTTGGGTAAAATTATTTCATTCACCCACATTTAAAACAATACCGCGTCAAATTGTTCTATTCAAGTGTTTAGAAACCCCTTCGATACAGTTGTACAGACTGCGTCGACAAAGGTTCATATGCCACTCAATAAATCAATCAACACAATATTAAAACAATTTATATTCACTGACAAATACGCGCTCATATTTATTAATACACTCAAACTCATTATGCAGTACTACGGACACTATTTTAAATGAGTAATTTCCCACCAGAGCCAAGGTTATCACCAACCTAAGCTCTGATGCCAACTATAACGGCCCGCAAGTCCGTACCCCTTGAGTCAACACTATTCTACAACAATCAACTCAAGTTGCACAGAAATGCGAACCATTTAGGTTAAAGAAGAAGAGGTAAAAGAAGAGAAAACAGAAAACAACAACAGAATCTAACTATCGCAGCGGAATAAAATATAATAGATAATAAATAATCTTTACGCAAATATCAAATATCTCAGTTTATGTATTACATCATCATCAGAGTACATCAATCACGGTTCAACAATAACAACATACAAATGGATACGCAACAACTCAACACAGCGGAATATATATATAAACAAGTACAGAAGTATGTATCGTCATCCAGCCCGTCTCCTGAGCTCCACAGCATCATATCATGTATCCTATAGTACTCGGTCTGACCCGAGCATTATAGTTAAATAACACCCGAGTCAGTCTGGAATACCAGCGTGAGAAATCACACCCAATTGATTATTAAAGTTTCAAAAATCCTTTGAAAACAAAAGCATCTCGTAAGACCACGCCACAAATAAACATGTCGGGTTTTTACCTTAAGATGGATAAAACAATTTTTATAGAAATCCTCTGATATTATAATAGGGTCTATATACAAATACTTATAAAATAGCCGAAATTGTTACATTATTAAATTCCATCTACTAGCCACAGAGTGGGTAATACAAACAAAACTCATATAAGGCTCGTAGGGAGAATGGATTTCCAACTAATGACTAGGCACTGGGGTACCACCTGTCACAGTACGTGGCCTAGATCACAGTACCGAGGAGTACGCCCGCTCCCCTGCAACACAAGACCGGGACTACCCCTTACTGGATAATCCCGAGTGAGATAACCCCGCGGTTGGGATCAGCAATCGCCCACTAAGCCGAAATAAAAAGGGACATCTAGACAGGGATGACCTCACCCTGCTTGGGTGCTACCCACCTAGCCTTGTTGCATAACCCCTGATTTTCATTCATTCCCATTTGATGAGGTTTGAGGCTAAGCATTACCTTTTAGAACATATCCCTTAGAATGCCCATCGTCCACCTGACGATGTTCCGAAAGCATTCATCCGTACAAGTCTGTCCCGTGTTCGAACGGAACAGAAGGCACTATTCCTACTACATCCATTTTGGAAATATCCTCAGGATTAGTAGCGACTAGCCCTTGCACTTCACTGCTCCATCTTCGAATCCAACTCGTTTTCATGAAATGTACAAACCAGATCGAAGTGGTTTTCGAGAAATAAATCTCGATCCTGGTCTCTTCGAAACGATCAACGCATTTGTCCAATATTGATAGTCGGTGATTTAACTATCAATTAATATTCACAAACAACCATCCAACAATAAATAATTTTCCAAATTATTATTTTTTTACCTCAAAAATATCTTTATAAGGTATATTCTCACTTTTCAAACCCTTTCGAAAACAGTTTTCAAAACTATCTTCCTTTCTCAGAGTAAATTCCAAGTATTTTTATTTCCACTGGAATCACCAAGCATAAAACTTTAGATTTTTAAAATAATTTAAAATTCTTTGCTTTGAAATATACTTTAAAACCTTTAAGTTAAAAACTATTTCAATAATATGTTAAAAATATATACTATATGAATATTTGAAAATAAGGTTGCTTTATAAAATATAAAACTAGATTTTTTACTTTTAAAAACAAAATACTAAGTCACTTTTAAATAATTATTACAGTAATAGATTTGAAAAATATTTACTTTAGAATTTTAAACATTTAGAAATAATAAATTTTCTGAAACATGCTTGTTAAAACAACATTAAACTTTTATTTTATATTTAAAAATTTACTTAAAACTTACTTGGCTATCCAGAGAAATATACTTCTCTTCACAACCTTTAAAAATAAATCACTATTTATTTTTAAACAATTTTTCTCATTCCTCTGATAAATTTCCACCTTGAATTTGTTCTTTCAAATATCCAACTTCAAACACTTAAATCAATTTCCAAATTGATTTCCGATTTACTTTATTTATTCAAAAATCCTTTAATTTCGGATTTTATTCCTTAATTATGATTTAAAATACTTTTAATTGAAATACCAATTTAGATTTCTCAATTTACTTCTTATTTATTTAGATAAATTTAAAACTTTAAGTTTTCAAATAATTCTTTATCCATTTAAATTAATATCACATAATTTTACAATTCATTAATTACTGTTTATTCAAATACATTTCTTTTCAAACTTGAAGTTATTTATTAGTTTTTAACAAACTTACATTCCTTTTTCAATTCATTCTTAATTTATTAAATTTTCTAAGATTATTTCGTTTACAAGTTTACTTTATTTTCTTTCCAAAACCCAATTTATATATTTTTGGTAATTCATTATACCCAAATGTATCCAACCAAATCATAACATTCAATATTCCAACATATTCATCATAGAATATCAAGTAATCACAATAGAGAATATTAAATAATAAACGATGAGGGGTCCAGTTGGATCCCTCCAACCTGTTTTCCCTGCATCCACAGATGTTAGCACAATAATATGCCAATTCCAGAATATACCATACTATAGCACATCAATCAATTCAACCATTCAAACAATTATTTAAATTTAATCATTTAAATTTAAATTAACTGAGTGAGATTAACTCACCTTTCCCTTTAAAATTTGCAGACCATTCCAATCCACTTTCAATCCAGCTTGTTTCTATATTTTAGACCTTGTATAACATTTATAGTTATTTAATATTCGAAATAAATCGAACAATCAATTTCCATTTATCTATTTAATTTAAACTAACAAATTTGGTTTAAACTATTAATTTCCTTTTTTTCTTTTTTTCTTTTAGTAACTAAAATAATTAAATAAGTTGACTAACAAGTAAATTTCCATAATTCATTATCTCATGATTTAAACCAGTAAGTGGAAATATTTATATTTACTTTATTTATTTCTTTAAAACTACATATATATTTATAAGAAAATCTAGAGAATCCAAACCAGATTTATATAAATCCTTCAAACATTTTAAAATTTTACATTTCCAATACCTTATCTCTAATCTATTTACTGTTTTATTTTATCTATAAATTACAAAACAGTAATCCGTTTTACAAAGTAAAGATCTGGATTTAAAACCCCTTTTTCTGAATATATAGATACACATATATTACTAATTTTGAATCGAAGAAAAAAAATAAAGAAAAAAATAAAACCCGCATACCTCCAAGACATTTCGAACCCAAGTGCAGAGTTCTCCCAAATCGGTCACTCCCAAGCTTCAACCATCGCGATCCTTCCAACCTCCCCACATAGCAGCTGCTTCGACCACTTCTTACCAAACGCAATTGTTGCCGACAACACAACCCACACGAATCTCCATAAAACACGATAATCCCCAAATCGGCTCTACCATCGAATCTCGACGTTGGCGGCCTCGCGCTCGCGAGCTCGAGCTTGCCCTGGGTTTCTTTGTCCGGGAATTTATGATTGAAAAAAGCAATAATTTCATATGAAAAAATTTCGTGAATTATAAAACGAATGGGGAAGAACAAAAAGGGTTTTTGATTTTTAGTTATATTAGAAGGAGCTGCGATTTTTGTTTGATCGGTCATTTTTATATATATATATTTTTATAGCATGCGTTCGAATGGAGATTAGAGTAGGGGAAAGAGAAAAGAAGGGGGTACGAAGGAGACACAAGGGTAGCGGGTTGTACTTATTGTCGGATAAAAAAAAAGAAATATATTTTATTTAATTTGTTTCGAAACAAAGTTCAACGCGTTTATATACCGTACGTTCACACAACTACTCCAATTACTACGAAAATTGAAATCCGATAATAATACAATATTACGTATCCAATGAAACAGGTTTCGTCGAATTCCGAGACAGTGCCCCGGAAGGCTATTTTTAAATTCAACTTAAACTTAAAAATTTTAAAACTGAACAAACCACTGTTGATTTCAATTTTACAACTTCTATTATCTTCAGTGTTATCAATGTAAATTCTACAAGCCTTCAAATTATTTTTAATAGGCTTAGAATTCCAGATTCAATATTTTATCCAACTTCAAATGATTTAATTCAATAACTTAACTATCAATAATTAGTGATATCCGAATTCAAGTTAAAATTTTACTTTTAAATATTAAAATCAATTAAATATTCCGATTTCAAATGCTCAAAAATTCTGGGTCGTCACGAAGAAGAATATTAAAGAGTTAGAATGAAAATCGATAATTGTGAAGTGTTTGGGAGTATCTATATATAATAGTTGAAGAGATACTGCCATTGGTGAAGGGTTCTGACGAAGAGGAGCACCTATTTCCATTCAGAGAAGAGTTGCATCCTTTCGGAGAAGAAGATGTCTTTTCGAAAATATGGTAGTTGGTCTCGGGTCAGTCGACTGGTCATTTATGGTCAGTCGACTGATTTGCAGAATATTTAAAAAATAAACAGTGCATATGTATATGTACCCAGTCCGTCGACTGGATGGTTACGTTCAGTCGACTGGCTGTGACATTTTACATAGTGTGCTTCTGTTTTGAATGTTTTTGTGAAATATGAAGTGCGGACTACTTGAGGATAGATTTTATCATATTTCTAAGACTCAATTACACATACTAGACAGTGAAAGCATAGATTAAAAGTCTTTGATGATATACCCATAGTCTGTTTTCTTTTTGTTATGAATTCTCTTTTTCTTCTAACTTGCTTTGTCATGAATCAAAACTAGAGATTCAACAAAGTACGGAATATTTCCTAAGTATGGACATTAGAAATTATTTGGGAAATAGACTTATAATATTTTCCTATGTATTGGAATTAAATTTGTTAGAGACATTTTAGCGATGAAATGACTTATATAGAAATATTTTTCTAAGTAATGAATTATAAGTTGGATTTGAGAATATTTCTGAGTGTTGATATGGGTTGAAATATCCTGTTATGGATTTTAGTATTCGAAATTATTTTCAAATATTGAAATATTGAAGAAAACTGAATATATATATATATATGTACATGTATATATCTTTGTAAAGATGTTTTGAAATAAATGTTTTGAAAGATTTATAATATCGCCTAGTGACTGCTTATGTGTGTAATTCGATAGTTAAATAATAGACTATCGAATCTAGCCAATTTCATTGATCGTTTCGAAGAGACAGAGATCAGACGTGACTATCCGAAAACCACTTCGATCCAATTTGAGCATTGTGAATTGTGATATTGTGATGTTGATGAAGTTTGGAGATTTGGATTGTTCAGTCCCAAAACAACTTGTATGAATGAAAGATGTCATTTCATTGCTTGCCTGGAAGGCAGTGTTAGCGTTCCAAGTTTGAATGCTATTCTAAAGGTAAAATGTAGCCTTAAGCCTCATCAAACAGGATGACTGAAAATCAGTAGAGATGTAGCAAGGCTATGGGGTTGTACTCATTACGTTATGTTGTCACCTTTCTAGATATCCTACATCTACATATTTATGGATTGGTTGAATTGGTTACGCATGAGAATTCGAAAGGGTTGTTAATCAACCGGAGTGATGACGCATTCCATACTATCCAGTAAGGGGTGGACCGGTTTTGTGTTGGCAAGGATCGATATGTTTGATCTCGGTACATATTCTAGATGTGTACCGCGATAGGTGGTACCCCAATGCTCAGTCATTAATTGGAATCAATTCTCAATACGAGCTTTACGGTTTTAATTGCATACCAAATATGATAAACATGAGATCCGAGCATTTTAGCTATTTTATAGTTTACTTTCTATAGACACTATTATAATATCGGATGACTTTGATATAAATGGTTTTGGTTATCATAAGATAAAAACCCATCGTATTTCTATGTGCATGACCTTACGAGATGCCCTTGTTTTTCAAAAGGATTTTGGAAAATAATTAAATTTAAGTTGGGTGTGTTTCCTCACGCTGGTTTTCCAAACTAAGTCAGGTGTTATTTTATTAATAATGCTCGTGTCAGACCAAGTATATTACAAATTTATTAGGATGCTTGGAGCTTCAAGAGACGAGCTAGAGGCCAAAGACGTATTCACAAAGATGGTTATATTTTCCATTGTGTGCATGGCTGTGTTATCAACAATTATGAGGATAGATTGTTATAACTGTCTAGGCTGAAATAGGATAGTATACTCTAATTGATGTCTGTATACTTATATATATTACAATATTGTTTTTATGTAAAGATTTATGGTACTTTATAGATTATTCGTTCGGCCATGGGACTCTATGTTGTTTAGTTTACTTCTTATCTTCTTTCTTCTTCTTTTCCCCCAACAATCCCCTTTTTGTTCATTTTGAGTTGACATGTTGCGGTTTATTGTCAGCTTAGACTGTACAAAAAGTGGGTCATTACACGTAGTAGCAGAGCTGAAGGTTAAGCGAGAACCTTAACTTTGATGGGGTAATTCATCACAGATAGGTTCAGTAGCACCCTAGAATGAGTTTGAGTGTATTAATAGATATGAGTGCATATTTGATAGTAAAGATGACATATTTTATATTGTATTGGTTAATCTACTGAGTGGCTTATGGACTTTGGTTAATATGAGTAATTTACGTGATTGATAGGAATCTCTAAACATTCGAGTAGAACTATTCGACATGGTATTGTTTTGAAATTCGGTAAATGAAACAATTTTACTCGATATTACTTTTATGTATAAACAACTAGTTTTTATAAATTATTAGGAAATATGTGGTGTGCTTGGTTGCAAAGAAATGACAATGTTACACTATTATCATTTGTTGTTTGTTGTTTGTGGTCGAATTAAGAGATTGATATTATAATGAAAATAAGAATAAAAGTAAGAAATAATTTCATATAATAAAGTAGAATTATGTAAATATGATATGTAAATGTAATTGAAATGAAATTTAAATTCCATTGGTTATGGAATTGATTTTTTAAAGTTGGAAAAGAATAATAGTATTATTTGGAAGATACTTTTGGTTAAAAAGATTTAAATGGATTTTAAAGGGATTAAAGCATTAAACTTACTTCGGTCGTTAGAAAATAATTTCGATGATGGCTGTAGCATCATCGACGTTCATTTTCAAGTTCCAAGAGAGTAACTGCTACCAATGGAGTTTTTTTAAGTAAAGCTAGTTTTGATTTTGAAAAGTCAAATGAACAAATTGATATACCAAGGATTGTGTGTGTATATATACATATATATCTATGATTTCAAATTGTTTCGACATAATTTAAGAAATATGTGCTTAGACTCTGAGAGTTTTCATTGAATATTTAATAAAAATATAGGAAAATAAGTTTAATGACCTATGAATTTCTAGAATTAATAAGAGAAAACAATATTTTTAACTGTTGATATGGATGTTGTGAAAATTAAATTTTTAAAGGAATCTTAAATTACGTTAAATGAAGTCAATTTTAGAAATTTAGCCTAAGTTAGGTTGAATAAAAAAAAATTGAAAACGGAATTGATTGAGATTGAAATAAATTAGTGAATGAACTAAATAATTTAATTAGTGAGTTTAGTTTGGTTTTGGGATATCATTGATAAAATTGAGTATTGAATTGGGATATAAATTGAGTTAAATGGAACTGAAATTGAATTTGAATAGAAATGATATAAACTTATGTTATGAAATGGCGATAAACGTAAGGAATGTTGTATGAAATGTTTATGAAATAGAGTAAAATTTTATGAGGTGATTCATAAATGAAATTAATAAAAAGTGGAATGTTGTTATACATGGAATTGATGGAATAATTCTTAAGAGGTAATTAGAATTGAAAGGATATAATAAGTAAATAATGAACGTGAATAAAAAAAATATGAATAATGGTTATGGATAATTGACTGTAAATAAAATAAATGTGAACAAAGGAATTCGTTGCGGCTAAGAAACCAATCGAAATAAATATGTAAGTTGGTATACTACTTTATTCACATAATAATTTGATCCTACAGATTGGAGCATAGAATTTCGAGATAATTTATATCGATCCGAGTTTGGATTTTTCATTCGATTCTCAACAGTGAACACTAGATGTAGATTTTTTTTATTGATTTTTGAATCCTCTATCATAGTATATGGCTACGCAAGGAGAATGATGGTTTCTGATCAAGAAACCTGATCTGAGTCTGCAATAGGTTGGCCATGTGAATGATACTAGTTTGAAAGTGGAATTGAGTGATCGAGCAAGCAATCGGATTTGGTTAAGCGTACAGACTATATATGTGATGTCCCGAAATTTTGAGCAATATTTATTTGATAATCTTCAATTATAATTTTTTAAAATGTGCAATATTCATTTAATAATCTAATTATTTAATTGAGCAATATGAATTGATAAACTTCTTTTATAATTATTTCTAGTAAGTCTATTTATCTTTTCATAAGATAATAATATTTAATTGGTAAAAATGTATCTTTCAAAGCTAATATAAATATATTGTCTAATTATAATGTATATATGTATATATATTGTGATTGGAAATTTGTTATAAATTCAATATAATAATTTATTCAAAGGCTATTTAAAAGTTAAACTTTATATTTCTTAACAACATAGATATTATCCATAAATGTTTATTTAATTAAAAATATATTTTAGCTAAATTTTAAAATAAGATTTAATTAAATATTAATTTATTTTGTTTAAAATCTTCTTTCGTTTTAAAATTTAACATGGGGTAACATGGTTTATAAATATATGTAGTTTAAAAACATAAGTAATATATATAAATATAAAACATAAATTAATAAAATCACATTACGTAAATATGTAAAACATAAGTACTTTTTGAAATAAAGATTTAAACATAAAAATGCATGTACTTAATATTTGTAAGAAAACTAAATCATGCATTTACATTTGTAAGCTAAGTAATTTATGCATTGACATTTGTATAATTTTATTCAACAAGTGGCAACAATTTTCTTATCAATTTAAGTTTATAAATTATGTAGTATTAGAGAGAGATCTGGTTTCCATTTTCAGTTCATAGCATTTTTTCTCTCGTCTTCTAAAATTAGAAACTGAAAACCAAAAATCAAAGGAAAAATCAAAACAATAACAACTTGTTTCAAGATTTCAACTCAACAACTTCCACCTGAACAAGAATCAAACAGCGTCAATTCGAAGAGCAACTCAACAAGTAAATCAACATCAAGCATTTTAGTTACAAGCTTCAAATCATAACAAAATTCCAGATAGAGATCTAAAGCCTGCTTCTCTATTTTTTAATAACAGTGAATAAACATTTCTTTCAAAAACAGACTTAAAACTATGATTATAACTAGATACTTGTGATGATTTATGTTGTTATATAGTTCGCGTGATTGATTTTGTCTAGGATATATTTTGAACTGCGCTGTTTATTTGTACATGTCTGTGTGTGTGTGCGTGTGCGTGTGTGTGTGTGTGTGTGTGTGTGTGTGTGTGTATGTATGTATGTATGAAATTGGACTCTGTTGTTTTTCACAGGCTCAAGATCATCTTTAAAAAAATTCTTATCTTCCCATATATCCAGATTTAGGCCAGGATTTATAAACGAAATATGATTATAATAGTGCAATACAAATTTTAAAAATAGTTTCAGGTATTTCAATTTAGTAATTATTTCAAAAATGAGAAATAACAGTAAAAATCATATATAGGTCAAAAATTAATGATTAAGTTTTCCTGTTTGAATTCAGTGAATTGATTCGTGTTAGAAAACTATGATTTTAGATAGGAATTTCATGATTGTTAGATTCATATTAGTCGACAATTTCTAAAATGATCAGTTTTTGCATTTTCGTTATTTTTTGACGAACGATGGAGGGATGGTCATCGAGCTCGTTTTTGGAGGAGGCTGGAAGGCGGGGCAACTCCAAAAAATTAGAAGGAGGATTTGTAGTTGAATGTGGTGGTCGTACGTAGTTGAACTAGGGTTCAACTGAGAGATTGGGTCGATGTTGATTTTCGAGGTAGTGTGTTGACTGGGAAGCATCGAAGGCGATCGCGAGGGGTGGGAACGCCATGTGGGTCTGTGACGCAGCTGTGGTCCGAGGGACTTGAGCTCCAATGGACGAGTTTATCGTCGGTGAGAGGTTTTTGTCGACTGGGTTGGTTCCGGGATTGATCGATTAGCTCAATTTTTGATATCAGGCGAGATAGACAATACTGGGTGGTCAGGTCGTCAAAGGAGGTGGTCATCGACTTGAGTAGGGTCGCGGCGTTGATCGTTGGTGGCCGGAACGTCCATGCACGTGCACATCTGTATAGTTGTATTTGATGTTGTTCGATAGGTTTTGGGAAGAAGCTCTATACTCGGGTTTGGCTCGAGATGCTCGTGCGTTTGTCTCGAAGGAAGTTGTACGTGAGTTTTGCTCGCATGAGTCTCAGGAAAGAACCGAAGATGGATCGGGTCGATTTTACTTTAAGTCCCTGGTTTTAATATTTAAATGAAAATTTTAACCAGATTTTAAAAATAGAGTAAAACATGAATTGTTTTATATAAAGCAAAGAAAATTCAAAGTTTCAAGCTTAAAGAGAATGGTATAAGGATTTAAAAACCAAACAAAAACAAGTTCTTCCAAGTTAAAATATTTATTAAGTTTTCAAAAGTAAAATGTTTAACAAGTTTTAAAAGTAATTAATGATTAGTTTGGCCAAATTAGGTATATTTAAATGATTTAGTTTTCAAGGGATGTTAACCAAGTTTTCAAAACAATTTATTTAAACAAGTTTTTGAATAAATGTCAAAGTTTAAATTTAATATTTAATGTTTTAAAATTTGTTTGTTTGAAGCAATTATATATTAGACCAATTGTGCAATTAAATTCCTAAGTGGTTCAAATGTAATTAAGTTTAATGATGTAATTAAGAAATTGATTAAGATAAAGAATTTGTCTTTCATAAATTATGGTTGTGATTAATTAGGGTTAATGAATTAGTGAAATTAATTAAAAGTTAATCACTTAATGTAATTAATAGGGTCCAATTAATTTGTATTAATAATCTAAGGATAATTACTTAATGGAAGTAATTAATGGATAGCTAATGAGTGTAATTAATTTAAGGATCATTAACTAGTGATTAAGAGATAATTAATTAATGTAATTAGTTTAAGATAATTGGTTATAATTACTTTATTAATTAAGGGTTAATTAATCTAAGTAATTAAAGGTCAAATTAATTAAAGAGTAATTAATTAATGGACGTAATTAAAAGTATTAATTACTCAATGTAATTAATTATATTAAATAATGTGATTAATTTAAGGTAATTAATTTAATTAATTAACGATAATAACTTATGAAATTGATTAAGTATAATTACTTAATGTGATTATTAAAGTGTTATTATTTGTGTAAGTAATCAATGGATAATAACTTAGTGGAGATAACTAATGATTAATTATTTAGTGTAATTAATTAAAGTTGATTAATGAATGTTATTAATTGAAGATTAATTATTAAATGTAATTAATTAGAAGAATAATTAATTAATTAATGAAAGTAATTAAAGGATCATTAATTAATATAATTAATGAATAATTAAGGGTTAATTAATGTGAATGGTTAAAGGATAATTAATTTGTGTAATTAGTTAAAGGCTAATTACTTAATGTAATTAAAGAAAAGTAATCAAGGATGATTAATTAAGAAGAAATTTAGATGATTTATTGATTGAGTTGTAATTAATTTATATTAAGTAAGCAAGATTTAAAAGTAATTAAAGTAATTAATTTAAATCATTGGTGGTAAATTAAATTAATTAGAGATGGTGTGACAATTAATCATGCTTATAGATAATTGAACGATGTTGAATGCCTTGGATTATGTGATATCTCTGATATGTGATATGTATTGCTTTTGTATATGAGATGCTTTGGTTGAATTGTGATCATATGGATTATCTATCTGTGATAATGAATTATCTATCTATGTGAATATGTTATTCTAAATAATAAATTGAATTGTTAAAACTTAAAACAACCTGGCCTTAAAAGATGACGTTTTGGATTTCAATGAGAACGGGATCCGATTTCCAAATTGGATATCCGAAAACCACATCGATCCAAATTAACGACAGGTCATGAAATCTCAAGTGCAAGTACAAGATGAAGACTCGAAGTGTAAGGGCTATGTGTCATTAAACTCGAAGGGTGATTCCGAAATGAGTTTGACGGAGATAATGCTTTCAGATTCAAGATGAATATTTAGAGTGCAAGAGCTATTGTCGTTAACTCTCTGGGTGATTCCAAATTTGAACCTGGAACGGACTTGTATGGATTGAATGCTTTAGAACATCGCCATTGGAGGACGATGAGCATTCTAAGATATGTGTTCTAAAATGGTAATCGTAGCCTCAAGTCTCAACAACTGGGAATGGCTAAAATAGGGGAGATGCAGCAAGGCTAAATGGGTAGCACCCAAGTAGGATAAGTTTTTCCCTTGTCTAAAGGTCCCTTTTATTCGGCAGTGTGGGTGGTTGGTCGAGCCAACTGTGGGGTTGTCTTATTTGGTATTATCCAGTAAGGGATGGTTCCGGCCTTGTGATGCAGGGGATCAGGGTGGATACTCGGTACTCTGATCTAGACCAGGTACTGTGACGGACTGTACCCAGTAGCCCTATCATTGTATGGAATCCAATCTCCAATAAGTGTCGTACATTTTGATTATGCCCAACTATGTTGGAGCGTGAGAATTAAGCGTTCCACCTATTTCTGTATTTTACTTGAAAACCCTAGACACTATTATAATATCACTGGATTTCCTATCAAATGTTTAGGTTATTGTAAGGTAAAAACCCGACATGTTTATTTGTAGTGTGGTTTTATGGGATACCTTTCTTTCAAATGATTTTCAAAGTTAAACAACTTTAACCCGTTTACTCACAACAGACCCATGTATGACCCGGAGTTTATTTTATTTTCTTAAACTCTTGGATACTCAAATTTTTACGAGTGGCCAAGTGATTCAGGTTATCTTTGACGAATTCTAGAGGAGATATGGAGCAGGAGGCTTCAGCGTATATAGATATTGTGGTTCCGCAGTGTCAATCTCTGTATTGTATCTTGAGTTGTATGATAGACAAGTTTTTATAAATGTCTAATGTGTTGTGAAAAAGTTGTGTAACTCTAATAGATGTTGTATGTTATGTAATAACTATATGATTAATATATTTTATTCATTCCGCTGTGAGATTCTGATATTGTTTAGTTCTTTCTTTCATATCTTTTCTATTTTCTAGTTCTTTCTTTCTTAATAATGATGTGTCTTTGTATGGAATTAAAGGAGGGTCGTTGCAGTTGGTATCGAAGCGCTAGGTTGAGAGAATACCTAGGCTTTGGAGTGATATCTTTCTTGAGAGAGCGTACTTGTATTTTTATTATATATCTATATATCTACCTGTTTTATTGGGTTACCTGTCCGGGTTACCCACATGAGTTAGGCTTGTAGCTTGAGTTCTAGAAGTAGGAGGGGTAGTGGTGTGTGTAGCATGACTACCAATGGAAGAAGTCTGAGTGTTGAGATTGGAAGAGTATCTGTCGAGAATGTAGACCCAATACAGCCTCGAGTAAGCTTTGCAGCATGATGTAAGGATTTCGTTAATCTCGGAGGATGGTCCTTTTAAAAGTACGGAGTCCATCATTGAAGTACAAGTTTGGATGAGCGAATTTTCAAGAGTTTGGATCAGTCATAAGAGTAGAAGCGAGTGATGGCACCTTGGCAACTTCAGGAAGGAGCAGTTGCATGGTGGGACGCAGTGACTATGGATGTTCCCGAAGATATTTCTCTTAGAACAAGTTTAAGGTAGTATTACAGGAATTGTTTTACCCACCATAGGGAAGACTCGGCTGTTTAAGGAATTTTTCTAGATCTCAAGCAAGGGAGTTTGTCTGTATCAGTGATGAGACTAAGTTCAGAGACATGTTTGTGTTTGGTTTGAGGCCCAAGTTACTTGAGATGATGTCTGCCCATCTCAAAGGTTCTTTTGTGGAATTGGTTGATATGGATTTGAGGATCGAAGAGCTTATGGATAAGAAATCTTTGGCATCTGTGGTAGAAGTGCAGCTCGAAAGTGTTCTGTGTGCCAGCAGGAAGATCTTTGGTTAAGCAGTGTCCTAGAGGTGGAATTCAGAAGCAGCAGAGTGGTCCGTCAGCTTTTTTGATAGGCGAAGGTGTTCTTGAAGGGTTTGACCTTATTTTGGTAATGGATTAGAGAGATAATCATAAGCAGTTCTAGTTTGGGAAGAGAGAACAGTGTTTTCACTACTAAATTGGGTAAGATCGCAATAGTGACTTGTGAATGTTCGAGTCGTCTCTTGGATAATTCTTTTGTATGGGATCAAGGTATCTCAAGGGGATGTAGGAGCTATCGAAGTGGTTAGAGATTTTTCGGATAGCTTCGAAGAAGTCAACATTTTGTCTGCATCAGGAGATTGAGTTCCGTATCGACTTGGTTCTAGGAGCGATACCGGTGGATCAGCTAAGTAGACGGATAGCTCCTAGAGAAAGGATTTGGTGAAGCAGTTCAGGATTTCTTAGTACTTTATGTTTTCTCCAATGGATCTAGTTAAAGTTTTCTCCAACTAAGGGTAGTTGAAGTCGGTATACCTTTGACTGCATTTAGAGAACCCATCGGTTTCTTTAAGTGGTTAATTACGTCTTTTGGGTTAACCAATGGCCTAACCTGTGTGTGGATTTGATGAACCATGTCTTCCGGAATGTGTTGATCAAGTTTGTGATCATGTTCATCGACGGTATTCTCATCTACTCCAAATTAGATTTGTTCAGCGGAAGCAAGGTAGCAGTTGTGCAAGAGTGAAGCAACCTCGGACTCCTCTGAAATTTGTGTTTGTCTTAGACTAGAGGATCCCTACAAGATGTTTGTTCAGAATCTGAAGGCTAGGTTGTCTAGTGCACTTGTTATGGTTGCTACTGATTGGAGAAGTAAGTTCGAGGTCTACTAATGCAGGTGAAGTAGAGTTTGTGTTCTGGATTTTTGAAAGATCTTGAGACGACCATTTTGTTGGGTAGGATCCGAAGATCGTCTTATTGTTGGTCCAAATTTGATTCGAGAGGCATCTGTGAAGGTTGAGATGATCAAGAAGGATGAAGGCAGCCCAGAATGGTGAGATAAGTTATGTGAATATAAGACACAGGAATTTGGAACTCGAAGTCGGAGATTTCATTTTTGTTAAGATTCCATCGATCTAAGGAGCAAAAGATTTGGCAAGACTGGGGCCTAGCTCCGAGGTACATTCGATCTTTCCATGTTCTCGGAAGGATAAGTTTTTTGGCCTACATGACTGAATTGCTAGTCCGAATAGATGGAATTCACAATGTATTTCATGTATCTCTGAGGGAGTACGTGTATGATCCATCACTGGTTTTAGAACTAGTAGTTTCGGAAGATTTGGAAGTTGAGTCGGACTTGTCAATGGTCAGATATTCTGTTTAGTTTTGTAGATTAAGATGAGAAGGAGCTCTAGCGCTAAAAGTGTAGCTTATTAGATTCTGTAGAGCGAGGATCCTAGTGACTGTATCTGGGAAACTCTAAATAGTATTAGGAAGGCATATCTTGAATCGTATCAGGATAGTTATATTTTTTGTTTGGATGAATTGGTCACTACGATTGGTACTATAAGGTTGATGTATGCTTTGATGTTTGTAAATAAAATCTTTGTTGGATTATTAAATTATCTTTGCTTTTAAATTTTGGGGATGAAATTATTTTAAGGGGGAGGAGTGTGATGTCCGGAATTTTGAGCAATATTTATTTGATAATCTTCATTTATAATTATTTAAAATGTGAAGTATTGATTTAATAATCTAACTATTTAATTGAGCAATGTGAATTGATAATCTTCTTTTATAATTATTTCTAATATGCCTATTTTTTCTTTTCAAAAGATAATAATATTTGTTATCCCGCTTGTTGGCAAAGCCGTGATGCCAAAAGATCGATCAAAAACAAAAGACAGTTCGTCTCAGAGATTGGTTGTACTTCACATCGCTATGGATATCGATGAATTTTGTCCGAGCCCGGATCAGGCTACAATTGATAGGACACGACAAGCAAATCCATGAAAGCCAGCATTCTAAATTTCAGGTTAATTAGAGATCGTATGAACGAGATATGGTCGATGCAAGTTAGCTAAAGAATGTCGTTCGAACCCATCAAAAAGTGGAGGAGATGCTCATTTCGAACCCATAGGATTCGCATCCATCTTGTTCGAATCCATCGGTTTGCATACGCTTTGAATCGATCGAGTTCGGACCGATCAGGCATGATATTGATCGCTTCGAATCGATCGGTTCGAATCCATCAGATGGGCATCCCCTCAGCACGTTTGTATCCATCCAGCTAAACTACTTCGTATCCATCAAGTTGTAGTGCTTCGAATCCATGGAGTCATTACTCTTCGTATCCATCGGCTTGGAGTACTTCGAATCCATGAGGTTCGTACCCATCCTCATGTCTCAGCTCGACTCCATATAGTTCGCATCCATTAACGCCTCGCTCCATTCGAATCCACCAGGTTCGAATCCATCAGGAGTTAGTCACTTCGAACCAATCCTGTTCATATCGATCGAGTTCGAACCCATTGGGATGCCTCAGTTCGAATCGGTCACGTTCGAATCCACGAACAATCACTTGATCGTATCCACCAAGTCAACTAGCTTGGATGACGTGTCACTCCACGATACGAAGTCGGAAAGATCCAAGGAGACGAAGCGTTCAACCCGGAGAGAAGACCGGATCGACTCAAAGGACGCACGCCACCTCATCACAAGACCACGTGAGCTGATGGAGTCGAAGGGAGTGGATTCGAAGCAATGGATTCGAACGCAACAGCCCTCAAGAAAAACCACAATTTGAATCGATCATATCTCCTAAACCACTGATCCAAATGCAACGAAATTTTCACAGTAGCTTCCATACAAGGCAAAGATTGTTCCTGCCAAGTTTCAGCTCGATTGGATCATTTTTTGATGGATTCGAAATCACTTTGAATCGATCTCAGATCGAGTCGAAACTTGGCGGGGTCGGTCGCGTGGGCCCAATCATGTGCCAGAAAAAGTCTCCCGAAGTTTGAGCGAGATCTGGGCCTCCAACGCCTATAAATACACCCTGAAGCCTTCAGAAAGGGGGATCTTCCGCCATTGAACATCCAGACTCTGCCGAATCAAATTCCATACTTCATTACCGCTGTTGTAATCAGACTAAGAGCTATCATCAGTTGTAATCTGTTGTAATCGATTGAAATCATCAAGTGAATCAATAAAGACATAAGCTTCAGAGTGGACGTAGGCAAGATCGCCGAACCACTATAAATCCTGTGTTTGTGATTGTTATTTGTGAATTATTGTGATTGTTATTGTTTAGATCTGAGTTCTATATTGATTGTTGCTGATTTGTGTTCATAAACGGGTGCTTTCACGATATTGGGTGTTTGTGGTCAATTTTGACGCAAACAATATTTAATTGGTAAAAATCTATCTTTCAGAGCTAATATAAATATATTGTCTAATTATAATGTATATATGTGCATATATGTTGTGGTGGAAAATTGTTTTGAATTCAATATAATAATTTATTCAAAGGCTATTTAAAAGTTAAACTTTATATTTCTTAACAACAAAGATAATATTTATAAATGTTTATTTATTTAAAAATTTATTTTAGCTAAACGTTAAAATAAGATTTAATTAAAGATTAATATCTTTTGTTTTAAATATTCTTTCTTTTTAAAATTTAACATGCGACAACATGGTTTATAAATATATATAGTTTAAAAACATAAGTAATATATATAACATAAATTAATAAAATCACATTTCATAAATATATAAAACATAAGTACTTTTTGGAATAAGGATTTAAACATAAAAATGCATGCATTTAACATATGTAAGAAAACTAAATCATGCATTTACATTTGTAAGCTAAGTAATTTATGCATTGACATTTGTATAATTTGAATTAACAAGTGGCAACAATTTTCTTTATAAATTTAAGTTTATAAATTATGTACTATTAGAGAGAGATCTGGTTTTCATTTTGAGTTCAAACATCTTTTCTCTCTTCTTCTTAAATTAAAAACTGGAAACCAAAAACCGAAGGAAAAATCAAAACAATGACAACTTGTTTCAAGATTTCAACTCAACAACTTCAACCTGAACAAGAATCAAACAGCTTCAATTCGAAGAGCCACTCAACAAGTAAATCAACATCAAGCATTTCAGTTACAAGCTTTAGATCATAACAAAATTCCAGATAAACATCTAGAGCCTGCTTCTTTGTTTTTAATAACAGCGAGTAAACCTTTTCTTTTAAAAATAGACTTAAAACTGTGATTATACCTAGATACTTCTGATGATTTATGTAGTAATATTGTTTGCATGATTGATTTTATCTAGGATATATTTTGAATAGATGTTTATATGTACATGTCTGTGTGTGTGTGTGTGTGTGTATGTATATATACAATTGAACTCCGTTGTTTTTCACAGGCTCAAGATCATCTTTCAAAAATTCTTATCTTCCCATACATCAAGAATTAGCCTAGGATTTACAAATGAAATATGATTATAACAGCGTAATACAAATTTTAAAATAGCTTCAAGTATTTTAATTTACTAATTAATTCAAAAAAGAGAAATAAGAGTAAAAATCATATGTAGGTCAAAAATCAATGATTATGATTCCTGTTTGAATTTCATGAAATGATTCGTGTTAGAAAACTATGATTTTAGATAGTAATTTCATGATTTTTAAATTCATATAAGTCGAGAATTTATGAGATGATCAGTTTTTTCATTTTCGTCTTCCGACAAACGATGGAGGGATGGTCATCGAGCTCGTTTCTGGAGGCGGCTGGAAGGCAAAGGAACTCGGGAAAATTAGAAGGAGGATTTATAGTTGAACGTGGTGGCCGTACGTAGTTGAACTAGGGTTCGACTGACAGATTGGGTTGACGTTGATTTTCAAGGTCGTTTGTTGAGTGGGAAGCACCGGAGGCGATCGCGAGCGGTGAGAACGTCACATGGGTCTGTGATGCAGCTTTGGTCAGAGGGACATGAGCTTTGGTGGGTGAATTCTTCGTCCGCGAGAGGTTTCTATCGACTGAGTTGGTTTCGGGATTGATTGATTGGCTCAATTTTCAATATCAGGTGAGATAGACGATACTAGATGGTTGGGTCGTTAGAGGAGGTGGTCGTCGACTTGAGGAGGGTTGCGGCGTTGATCGTTGTTGGCCAGAACGTTCATGCACGTGCACGTGTGTATGATTGTATATGATGTTGTTCGCTAGGTTTGGGGAAGAAGCTCTGTACTCGGGTTTGCTCGAGATGCTCGTGCATTAGTCTCGAAGGAAGTTGTACGTAAGTTTTGCTCACGTGTGTGACGCCCCACCTCTATACCCGCGCTAGCCAAGAACACTACGGTGTAGTGCTGTCAACTAGCACGGAGAATAAGGCTGTTGAGGAGCGACCATCCGTGTAATTGCTTTGTGCGAACACCGATATGTCAGATAGTAAAAACGTGCAATCTATTTCAGGAGGAAATCCGACATGCCGATGCAAACTCAAAGCTACCACACGGTGGCTATAATAGTCTAGGACAAATATAATCTAATAACACAGATAAATAAAAATTGCGGAACTCAGATGAATATAAATAATATCACAGAGAATATAAATGCGGAACACGGATAAAAACAGAAATTCTCATATATATAATAACTGATGTCAGTTACAATACATTTGACACGGTACATGTGATACAGCTACAATAGTCAACTCAGGAAGTTACATATACAAGTACATTAACGTATATAATATACATGTATACATATCTTCCTATATAATAATACAGACTACAACAAATGACGACTACTCCAAAAGATATGAAAGAACTTCATAGCTCTAGCAGCAACCCAAAGCAGAATATCTACAACCTGTAAAATACTCGGTCTGACCCGAGTATTAGATTCAAAAGAAAATAATACTCGGGTCAGTCTAATTCAAACTCAGTTATTAGTGCACAGAAGCAATAATAATTCAAAAAATATCCTAAAATCAAAAGCAGATAGAATATTAATCAAAGAAATACCGTGTGGCTGCAGTTCACGCTTGCGTGCACTGCCGCACCACAACAGTGATGATGAAACCAATAAATACCGTGTGGCTGCAGTTCACGCTTGCGTGCACTGCCGCGCCACAACAGTGATGATGTAACCAATAAATACCGTGTGGCTGCAGTTCACGCTTGCGTGCACTGCCGCGCCACAACAGTGATGATGTAACCAATAAATACTGTGTGGCTGCAGTTCACGCTTGCGTGCACTGCCGTGCCACAAAAGAATGTTAAAACTGCGTGGCTGCAGTACACGCATGCGTGCACTGCCTCGCCACATAAAAATGTTAAAATCATCACAACAATGAATGCACAGTTCAAAGAAATGCATATAATCCTGCAACAGTGAAACGATACTGTGCAGTGACATGCACAATGCACAGCAACTACACAGTGAAGTCAACAAGGAGATGACCAGACCAAACTACAGAGTAGTACAGATGCAAAAGGCAAGCTTGAACACAAGTGTACATGACAGAACACAAATGCAATAGTGACAGTGGTGTGCAGAGGTGAGCAAAAGAATGGTACATGAATATGCAAGTACCAAACTTGAGTACTAAGACACAAACTCAAGTGCAGTGCACTCAAATATAAACTCAAGTAAGAATGAAACCACCATGCTGCTTCAAATTGAAAATAATATCACCAGTGAAACCAATAGAACAAAATAATGCAAACCAACATCAGTGGTAAAGGTACAAAGATTGACCAGAAATGCAACTGCATATTACATGGGAGATGGCACTGTAAAATGAACCAAAGTTCGATTGAGAAATGAATAAGGCAAGCCGACATCAGTGACACAGCCTCAAAATGAAATGGTTATAAATAACCATATATATGCACATCGCAGCAAAGTCAAGTCAAGCCATGAGTTATCAACCAAAAGACACCAATGCATCAGCAAACACTAAATGAAATAGGACAGTAACAACATGGTGCATGAACACAGCATGCAACAGCCGAAACAACAATGAAGGCTAGAAAAGAAAAACAATGCTCAGTGCACAGCACAACCGGCTCAAGAAAGAATGGACCTGGGTCTATCAAGTGCAAAAACAAGGCATAGTGCAGTGACGAATGTCAATAAGAAACAAGACAAACATAATTCAAAGTGACAACATCAAGAAATATTGGCAAATGCCAGGATCATACACCAAAGAGCAATGATCAGTTTGCAACGTACGAATGCCAAACCAATATACAACTTTGTTTTCCAAACCTGATGTAGAAAATATGCATAAACATGAATGCTTAGTTTATCTGCATAAAAATATGAAATCAGAAGTTGCAGTGCAACTACAAATTGCTCAATTATACCTGCATATAAAATATGCAGAAAGAAGCTGCAGTGCATAAACAAATGTGCTCAAGTATTTACATATTAGTTATGCAATACCAAGTTGCAGTGAAAAAAAAGTGCACAAACAAGCACAAATGTGCTTCAGAGAATATGCATCATGAAAGACATGAAGGCAGTGAAATGAAGGCTGGAAAAAGGCTACAATATGTTCAAGCGATGCCAATAACATCTAGAGTGAATGCTAGTAAATCACAAACCAATTGCTTCCAAAAATGCAACAGGTAAACAACTGTAAAACTGGGCAGTACAAGCATCACCATCAAGAACAAGGCACCATGCCGAAGCAAAAAGGAGAAAAGCCAGTAACATTTAAATGATTCGAGCAAGTGCAACAATGAAAAGAAAATACGACCGAAGTCAGAGGCAGATAAACCCGTGGTGGTCACGAGTTACCACAGTGCCGCGATGACAAAAGAAAATCAAATGAAATCATCATCATCACAGCAAAACAGTGTCGAGACAACCAAGTCAAAATCGTCCCCATTATTAAAACGAAATCGAATGGCCAAGCAACACAATTGAACGAAGAATTCGAACCTTAAATAACTCGAGATATGGATTAGATGTGAGCGAACTCACCATGTCGACGAATTGAAGCCAAGCACACCGCAGGAGCCACGCGAGACGAGCAAAGGAAGACGAACGACACGAGCAGCCGCCATACTTTTCTCTCGTGTTGTTTTAATTAGGGTTCGAAAAAATGAAAAGGGGATCGGGTTAAAGTCGAAGGAAAGGTAAAGGGAGATAGTGGGCTGGGCTGAGAAATGAGTTGCGATTTAAGTTTTATAATTTAATACTTAATTTAGTTAGGGTTTTAGCTTGTTTGTTTAATAGTAAGTGCAATTTGATTGTTATAATAATTATTCACACTTTCTGATAGCATTGTTATTAATTCACATGTACGCTATGGAAAACCAAGTAAACACTACAGAGATCGAACGTTTATCAACAAACTACTGAAAACCAAAGTTTGGACCGAAACCAAAACAAATGAACCACTATTATTTTCAAAGCCCACATTTCCTTTTTATCCATTTATAAAAGAAATTTAATTCAAATTCAAAAATTCAAACGGAAATTTGGGTCAATATTAATCGTTTAAATTGTCGATTATAATTCGACACGAATATCGGGTTGTTACAGACTCCCCTCCTTAAAGAAATTGCGTCCTCGCAATCTTAAGGAATATATGGACAAAAGGTAACAACCACAAGAGCATAACAACACACGATGAAGAAATTTGAAGTAGGAAGTTCACCATATAGAGCGTGAGGGAGAGAGAGCCTAAACGTGTTTGCTCGATGAATTCTCTGGATTCCAAAGTGAAATCCATAGGATTTGAGAACCCATAAACTTTCACGAGAAAAACATCTTTATTTCGAAGGTGCTGAACCCCTGAAACATTGATGTGAATAAAATGCTGCTCAAAGTCAAATCTGGTGAAACTTCAATTTCTTCAATAATACCGGGCTCAAGAATAAAATTGGAACCCCTAAGGCATTTCCGTAGAAGGAAGACGTGTGAAAACGTCATAAATAGTGGAAAATTGAGCCGGTACACTGGCGTAGTACAATATAAACGCCAAAGAAATCTTTTAATTTCATAAAAGAAATTCACAAATTATCAACAAAATCTAATTATCAATAGATAATTCAGAGATCTCAAATCACAAATATTCGATTATCAAAAACGATAATCAAATCAACAAGTATTCGATTATCAAAATCGAAAATCAATCTTAAATCACAAATATTTAATTATCACAAACGATAATTAAATCTCAAATCTCAAATGTTTAATTATCACAAACGATAATTAAACCACAGATATCCAATTATCACAAACGATAATTAGAAACAATAAATATCTGATTATCAAAAACGATAAATCAGAAATCATAAACATCCAATTATCAAAACGATAATCAGAAATTACCACAACGGTAATCAAATTTCAAATTACAAATTTTTCAATTAACGAGTCCGAAATTAACCGAAATAGCAAACGCACATGACTCATAACCACGAGTTTTACTAAATCGTTTAATTCACTTCATCGTTTCCTTGAAAGTGTTAAATTGTGTATTTTAAATAAATAACATTTTACGTTCTCAAACGGACAAGTCCGGAATTAAGCGAATCAGTAAAAGAAAGGGGTCATAGTCCTCGATTTTACTGAAACGTTTAATTCGCTTCCTCATTCTTTTGAAAGCGCAAATCGTAAAAATTTTGAAAACAATTTTGATTTATATTTTGAAACAAATTTTAAAATATGTGATTAAAACAACGACATCCGAAGCAACTTCGATAAGTGGATTTTCATTTATCCAAAGAGTCACAAGAATCTTTTCAAAGATAGAAAGGGGTATCATACCCTAAACTTGTATTCATAACAAGTCAATAACACACGAATTCACCAATGCACAAGAATTGATAAAACTTATCAATAGAAATCACGAAAATTGGTGAAGCACAAATTCTAGAAATCCTCACAAGAAATCCAGAAAACACAAGCTAAGAGTATGAGAACTCGAACGCGAGTATGAAAACTCGAACCGGAGTATGAAAACTCGAACGCGAGTATGAAAACTCGAACGGAGTATGAAAACTCAAACGGAGTATGAAAACTCGAACGCGAGTATGAAAACTCAAACGGAGTATGAAAACTCGAACGGAGTATGAAAACTCAAACGGAGTATGAAAACTCGAACGCGAGTATGAAAACTCGAACGGAGTATGAAAACTCAAACGGAGTATGAAAACTCGAACGCGAGTATGAAAACTCAAACGGAGTATGAAAACTCGAACGGAGTATGAAAACTCAAACGGAGTATGAAAACTCGAACGCGAGTATGAAAATTCATCAACACATGTAACGCAAAGCGAGAACGGGAGCACAGAATCTCACCTACACGTGAGCATGAAAATTACCAACACGGGCAACGCAAAGCGAGAACGGGAGCACGGAATCTCACCTACACGCGAGCATGAAAAATCATCAACACGTGCAACGCAAAGCGAGAACGGGAGCACGGAATCTCACCTACCCGCGAGCATGAAAAATCATCAACACGTGCAACGCAAAGCGAGAACGGGAGCACGGAATCTCACCTACACATGAGCATGAAAATCACCAACACATGCAATGCAAAGCGAGAACGGGAGCACGGAATCTCACCTACACGTGAGCATGAAAATCACCAACACGGGCAACGCAAAGCGAGAACGGGAGCACGGAATCTCACCTACACGCGAGCATGAAAAATCATCAACACGTGCAACGCAAAGCGAGAACGGGAGCACGGAATCTCACCTACCCGCGAGCATGAAAAATCATCAACACGTGCAACGCATAACGAGACGCTATCTCATGGTTGCAAGCCATTAATTCTGACACACGAATGGCCCGAAGACCGTGGGGCGCTACCCCACATGTGTGAGTCGAAATCACACAGATTGAGGTCCAGACTAACCAAAAAAATCAAAAGAGGTATGTGTGAGTGGAATCACACAAGTGGTGTCTAGTCTAACCTCACAATCAAAAGAAAAGTATGTGTGAATGAAATCACACAAGTGGTGTCTAGACAATCCTCAAAGCCCAAGAGATATGTGTGAGACGAAATCACACCGATGAGGCCTAGTCTAACCGTAAAAATGATCGTCATGATCAACGAGAAGTGTCAATTACACTAAGCTAGTAAATATAAAAGTTTAGCTTCATGTCCCATAACCACTTGCTTAACTTAAATATTTACGAACAAACTGTAAATCTTCACTAATAAAATTTGTCACAAGAGATTCAATCGAATAAGTCCAAGAATTAACCGGCGAAGTAAACGCAAGCGTTATATACCACTCGTTTTACTAAGTCGTTTAATTAGATTTCTCATACGAGTGAAACAAAGATTTGTATATACTAATAGATTGAAAAACAGTTTCAAAAACGAGTTTGGTATTGAAAATAGAGTTGAAAACATTTTGATAAAAGAGTTTTGATATTTACTACTAGTATTGAAACCTTTATATTTTTAAAGTGACAAATCACAAAAATGATTGTAGAAACAATCAATCACAAGAATTCACATACGAAGACGTGAATAGAATCCAAAGAAATCGATACCGAATTCATCGAAAGGTATGTTCACAAAAATCCCGAAGAAAAGGTCATCAAAGTTGCTAATAAATGATAGCAACAAATCGGGAAATAATCAAGAATCGATTAAATTCGAAAACCAAATCAATTCACTAAGATTCACATTCGAAGACGTGAATAAAATATAAAGAATTCGATTCCAAATCCATCAAAGTAGGAATACCCAAAATTCCTGAAATAGAAGTTATCAAAGTCGACAAAGGTGATAACAACTAACCGGAAAAGAAGAATCGATCAACAATTGGAAAAACAAAGCAGAACGAGCATAACTGCTTGAATGACTTTAACAAAAGTAAAAGTCAAGTCAACGTCGATAACGATAAGGCAAAGACCAAAGCAATTTCTTTTATACCAAAGAAATTTTAAAACTATCAGAGAGAGACAATTGGAATGCAATTTGTCTCAAAGATTGATACCCAAAACTTAATTGCATGGAGACTGCATTAAGTATGTGAATCAGAGATAAGAATGCCTATAGATAGCAGTTCGAATAAACAATGCGAGTTCAAATCGAAGTGGGTACAAGTTGCAGCAATATGCAACTTGGTAGAGCATACATACACTGATACTTAGAAGTGTAAACTCAAGTTCAGAATCGCTGAGATTCAAACAAAATCAATCATCGGCTAAAACAAATCAGAGCCAAAAACACAAGAATTCAAAATCAAATGCATATGAATAAGTGTTAGGAATTCATACCTAACAATTCAAAAACAATCATATGCAACTATGAGAAATAAAATGTCGACAAATAGTTGTAACACATGTACTTTCTAAGTTATGTTTTATATTTGTTCTAAACCCCAGGCTCTGATACCAAGCTGTGACGCCCCACCTCTATACCCGCGCTAGCCAAGAACACTACGGTGTAGTGCTGTCAACTAGCACGGAGAATAAGGCTGTTGAGGAGCGACCATCCGTGTAATTGCTTTGTGCGAACACCGATATGTCAGATAGTAAAAACGTGCAATCTATTTCAGGAGGAAATCCGACATGCCGATGCAAACTCAAAGCTACCACACGGTGGCTATAATAGTCTAGGACAAATATAATCTAATAACACAGATAAATAAAAATTGCGGAACTCAGATGAATATAAATAATATCACAGAGAATATAAACGCGGAACACGGATAAAAACAGAAATTCTCATATATATAATAACTGATGTCAGTTACAATACATTTGACACGGTACATGTGATACAGCTACAATAGTCAACTCAGGAAGTTACATATACAAGTACATTAACGTATATAATATACATGTATACATATCTTCCTATATAATAATACAGACTACAACAAATGACGACTACTCCAAAAGATATGAAAGAACTTCATAGCTCTAGCAGCAACCCAAAGCAGAATATCTACAACCTGTAAAATACTCGGTCTGACCCGAGTATTAGATTCAAAAGAAAATAATACTCGGGTCAGTCTAATTCAAACTCAGTTATTAGTGCACAGAAGCAATAATAATTCGAAAAATATCCTAAAATCAAAAGCAGATAGAATATTAATCAAAGAAATACCGTGTGGCTGCAGTTCACGCTTGCGTGCACTGCCGCACCACAACAGTGATGATGAAACCAATAAATACCGTGTGGCTGCAGTTCACGCTTGCGTGCACTGCCGCGCCACAACAGTGATGATGTAACCAATAAATACCGTGTGGCTGCAGTTCACGCTTGCGTGCACTGCCGCGCCACAACAGTGATGATGTAACCAATAAATACTGTGTGGCTGCAGTTCACGCTTGCGTGCACTGCCGTGCCACAAAAGAATGTTAAAACTGCGTGGCTGCAGTACACGCATGCGTGCACTGCCTCGCCACATAAAAATGTTAAAATCATCACAACAATGAATGCACAGTTCAAAGAAATGCATATAATCCTGCAACAGTGAAACGATACTGTGCAGTGACATGCACAATGCACAGCAACTACACAGTGAAGTCAACAAGGAGATGACCAGACCAAACTACAGAGTAGTACAGATGCAAAAGGCAAGCTTGAACACAAGTGTACATGACAGAACACAAATGCAATAGTGACAGTGGTGTGCAGAGGTGAGCAAAAGAATGGTACATGAATATGCAAGTACCAAACTTGAGTACTAAGACACAAACTCAAGTGCAGTGCACTCAAATATAAACTCAAGTAAGAATGAAACCACCATGCTGCTTCAAATTGAAAATAATATCACCAGTGAAACCAATAGAACAAAATAATGCAAACCAACATCAGTGGTAAAGGTACAAAGATTGACCAGAAATGCAACTGCATATTACATGGGAGATGGCACTGTAAAATGAACCAAAGTTCGATTGAGAAATGAATAAGGCAAGCCGACATCAGTGACACAGCCTCAAAATGAAATGGTTATAAATAACCATATATATGCACATCGCAGCAAAGTCAAGTCAAGCCATGAGTTATCAACCAAAAGACACCAATGCATCAGCAAACACTAAATGAAATAGGACAGTAACAACATGGTGCATGAACACAGCATGCAACAGCCGAAACAACAATGAAGGCTAGAAAAGAAAAACAATGCTCAGTGCACAGCACAACCGGCTCAAGAAAGAATGGACCTGGGTCTATCAAGTGCAAAAACAAGGCATAGTGTAGTGACGAATGTCAATAAGAAACAAGACAAACATAATTCAAAGTGACAACATCAAGAAATATTGGCAAATGCCAGGATCATACACCAAAGAGCAATGATCAGTTTGCAACGTACGAATGCCAAACCAATATACAACTTTGTTTTCCAAACCTGATGTAGAAAATATGCATAAACATGAATGCTTAGTTTATCTGCATAAAAATATGAAATCAGAAGTTGCAGTGCAACTACAAATTGCTCAATTATACCTGCATATAAAATATGCAGAAAGAAGCTGCAGTGCATAAACAAATGTGCTCAAGTATTTACATATTAGTTATGCAATACCAAGTTGCAGTGAAAAAAAAGTGCACAAACAAGCACAAATGTGCTTCAGAGAATATGCATCATGAAAGACATGAAGGCAGTGAAATGAAGGCTGGAAAAAGGCTACAATATGTTCAAGCGATGCCAATAACATCTAGAGTGAATGCTAGTAAATCACAAACCAATTGCTTCCAAAAATGCAACAGGTAAACAACTGTAAAACTGGGCAGTACAAGCATCACCATCAAGAACAAGGCACCATGCCGAAGCAAAAAGGAGAAAAGCCAGTAACATTTAAATGATTCGAGCAAGTGCAACAATGAAAAGAAAATACGACCGAAGTCAGAGGCAGATAAACCCGTGGTGGTCACGAGTTACCACAGTGCCGCGATGACAAAAGAAAATCAAATGAAATCATCATCATCACAGCAAAACAGTGTCGAGACAACCAAGTCAAAATCGTCCCCATTATTAAAACGAAATCGAATGGCCAAGCAACACAATTGAACGAAGAATTCGAACCTTAAATAACTCGAGATATGGATTAGATGTGAGCGAACTCACCATGTCGACGAATTGAAGCCAAGCACACCGCAGGAGCCACGCGAGACGAGCAAAGGAAGACGAACGACACGAGCAGCCGCCATACTTTTCTCTCGTGTTGTTTTAATTAGGGTTCGAAAAAATGAAAAGGGGATCGGGTTAAAGTCGAAGGAAAGGTAAAGGGAGATAGTGGGCTGGGCTGAGAAATGAGTTGCGATTTAAGTTTTATAATTTAATACTTAATTTAGTTAGGGTTTTAGCTTGTTTGTTTAATAGTAAGTGCAATTTGATTGTTATAATAATTATTCACACTTTCTGATAGCATTGTTATTAATTCACATGTACGCTATGGAAAACCAAGTAAACACTACAGAGATCGAACGTTTATCAACAAACTACTGAAAACCAAAGTTTGGACCGAAACCAAAACAAATGAACCACTATTATTTTCAAAGCCCACATTTCCTTTTTATCTATTTATAAAAGAAATTTAATTCAAATTCAAAAATTCAAACGGAAATTTGGGTCAATATTAATCGTTTAAATTGTCGATTATAATTCGACACGAATATCGGGTTGTTACAACGTGTGTCTTGGGAAAGAATCGAAGATGGATCGGGTCGATTTTACTTTTAAGTCCCTCGTTTTAAATTTAAATGAAAATTTTAACCAGATTTTAAAAATAGAGTAAAACATGAATAGTTTTATGTAAAGCAAAGAAAATTCAAAGTTCAAGCTCAAAGAGAAAGGTATAAGGATTTAAATACTAAACAAAAACAATTATTTCCAAGTTAAAATATTTATTAATTTTTCAAAAGTAAAATGTTTAACAAGTTTTAAAAGTTATTAAAATGATTAATTTGGCAAAATTTAAAGGTAAGCTTAAATGATTGAGTTTTCAAGGGATGTTAACCAAGTTTTCAAAACAATTTATTTAAACAAGTTCTGAACAAATTTCAAAGTTTAAATTTAATGTTAAATGTTTTAAAAAAATGTTTAAAGAAATTATATATTGGACTAATTGTGTAGTTTAATTCCTAAGCGGTTCAAATGTAATTAATTTTAATGATGTAATTAAGAAATTGATTAAGATAAAGAATTTATCTTTCATAAATTAAGGTTGTGATTAATTAGGGTTAATTAATTAGTGAAATTAATTAATAAGGGTTAATTAATTGGTATTAATAATCTAAGGGTAATTACTTAATGGAAGTAATTAATGGATAGTTAATGAATGTAATTAATTTAAGGATCATTAACTAGTGACTAAGAGATAATTAATTAATGTAATTAATTTAAAATAATTGGTTTAATTAATTAAGGATAGTTAATTACTTGATTAATTAAGGGTTAATTAATTAAGTAATTAAAGGTCAAATTAATTAAAGAGTGATTAATTAATGGAAGTAATTAAAAGGATTACTACTCAATGTAATTAATTAAATTAATTAATGTGATTAATTTAAGGTAATTAATTAATTTAATTAATTATGGATAATAATTTATGAAATTGGTATGCATAATTACTTAATGTGATTATTAAAGTGTAATTACTTGTGTAAGTAATTAATGGATAATTACTTAGTGTAATTAATAAAAAGGATAATTACTTAGTGGAAGTAATTAAGGATTAATTACTCAGTGTAATTAATTAAAGTTGATTAATGAATGTGATTATTTAAAGATTAATTATTAAACGTAATTAATTAGAAGAATAACTAATTAATTAATGAAAGTAATTAGAGGATTCTTAATTAATGTAATTAATGAATAATTAATTAAAGTGAATGACTAAAGGATAATTAATTGTGCAATTAATTAAACGCTAATTACTTAATGTAATTAAAGAATAATTAATTAAGAATGATTAATTAAGATGAAATTATAGGTTGATTTATTGATTGAGTAGTAACTAATTAATATTAAGTTAGTAGGATTTAAAACTATTTAAAGTAATTAATTTAATTCGTTGGTGGTAAATTAAATTAATTAGAGATGGTGCGACAATTAATCACGCTGATGGATGATTGAATGATGTTGAATGCCTTGGATTATGTGATATCTCTTATATGTGATATGTGCTTCTTTGTGATATGAGATGCTTTGGTTGAATAGTGATCATATGGATTATCTATCTACATAATTATGTTATTCTAAATAACAAATTGTATTGTTAAAACCTATAACAACTTGGCCTTAAGAGACGGCGTTTTGGATTTCAATGATACCGGGATCGGATTTTCAAATTGGATATTCGAAAACCATAATGATCCAAATAAACGATAGGTCGTGAAATCTCAAGTGAAGTTCAACATGAAAACTCGAAGTGTAAGGGCTATTTGTCGTTAAAATCTAATGGTGATTCCAAAATGAGTTTGACGGAGATAGTCCTTTCAGATTCGAGATGAAGATTTAGAGTGCAAGGGCTATTGTCGTTTACTTTGAGGGTTATTTCAAAATGAGTGTAGCGAGATAGTGCCTTCGGTATCGTTGGAACCTAGAACTGACTTGTATGGATTGAATGCTTTCAGAACATCGTCATTGGAGGATGATAAGCATTCTGAGATAGTGTTCTAAAAAGGTAATCATGGCCTCAAGCCTCATCAAAAGGAATGGCTAAAATAGGGAAGGTACAGCAAGGCTAAGTGGGTAGCACCCAGTGGGAAAAGATTTTCCTCTGTCTAGAGGCCCCTTTTATTCGGCTGTGCGGGCGGTTGGTCGCGCCAACTCCGGGGTTGTCTTATTCGGGATTATCCAGTAAGGGATGGTTCCGGCCTTGTAATGCAGGGGATCAGGGTGGATCCTCGGTACTCTGATCTAGACCCGGTACTGTGACGGATGGTACCCTAGTAACCCTGCCATTATATGGAATCCAATCTCCAAAAACTGTCGTACGTTTTGATTATACCCAACTATATTGGAACATGAGGTGTAAGCGTTCCAGCTATTACTGTATTTTACTTGAAAACCCTAGACACTATTATAATATCACTAGATTTCCTATCAAATGTTTTGGTTACCATAAGGTAAAAACCCGACATGTTTATTGGCAGCGCGGTCTTACGAGATACCTTTCTTTCAAATGATTTTCTAAATTAAACAACTTTAACCCGTTTACTCACACCAGACCCATGTCTGACCTGGAGTTTATTTTCTGTTTCTTAAACTCTTGGGTACTCAAATTTTTCCGAGTAGCAAAGGGATTCAGGTCAGGTTTGATGAATTCTGGATGAGGTATGGAGCAAAAGCTTCAGCGTATACAGATATTGTGGTTCTGTTGTGTCAATCTCGGTGTTGTATCTTGAGTTTAATGATAGATAGGTTCTTATAACTGTCTAACGTGTTGTGAAAAAGTTGTGTAACTCTGATAGATGTTGTATATTATGTAATAACTATGCGATTAATATATTTTATTCGTTTCGCTGTGAGATTCTGATATTTTTTAGTTCTTTCTTTCCTATCTTTTCCCTTTACTATCCATTTCTTTCTTAATAATGATGCGTCTTTCTGTGGAATGAAAGACGGGTCTAACTATATATGTATATCGTACGGGATTAAGTATGACAAATGTTGGAAATTGGAATTTCAAATTGTGAACTATATGGCTGGGTATCACCGGTAAATAGGATATAGGTACATAAAAGCAAGTGCTAAATGATACTTTTGATATCATGGGGAAATTAGGTTGACCAACAAAGATGTACATGTTTATGTTATTGTTTGAGATTGATGATTTTATGATTGAGCCACTTGGCCTTTTTTTCTTTGGATGGTTTGGGCCCGCAGTGGCTATCTGTAGTTGTTCGGATCTAGCCATGCAAAGGAGACGCTGGCGAAATTTTTTGAAATTTAAAGAGTTAGAAATTTTGAAGGAATTTAAGACAATTAAGATTTGGTTTCTAATTACAAGTTGAAATGATTGAATGAATAATATTAGTTGGGATCTATGGATGAATTTGTAAATTTATTAAAGATGATAATAAGGTTTCAACAAATTGGTTTTCTAAAGTTAAAAGGCTTAAATGGATTTGGTAAGTTATTTCAACAAATTGGTTGTAGAAAAGATATAGGTTTGGGCATTTTCCAACCTTGGCAATCGGGGAAGAAATTCTTTTACGGGGGAAGGAATGTAACGACCTAGGATTTTAGCGATTTGAAATTGGAATATTTAAGTGATTTTAAATAATTGAAAGTTAATTTTATGAACTAAATAACTTGAATTTTGAATATAATGACTTTTTAATAATTTAATTTTTGAATTAAACAAATGAAATTGCTTGATAATTGAATCTTGGGTTTTAGGTTTAATAGAATAATTTTAAAGCTTATAAAAAATTTAATCAACAAGAACGAAGAAGATAGAACTTTAAAATTGGATTTAAAAGCGATTTAAAAAAAGCCTTCCAGGGCACAGTCTCAGATTTCAACGAAACTAGTGCCATTAGATCCATAATAGCATATTACTATTGGATTTCTAATTTTCTAGCATTTGGAGTTACCGTTTTGGTTATACGGGATAAAAAAGCATTGAAATTTATATCGGAAATTTAATATAATAACTGGGTTCAAAAAGCTATCCTCTCCATACGGTCGAATTAGGTCCCAGAACTTATTCTATTGTGTTTGGAATAGGGGTATAACCATAGGAACGCCTAGCGGGATGCCTAGATAGGGGTTTATAATAAATATCTAGATATTTTGGAATTTTAAATAACATATATTTATTGATTTGACTTTCGCACACCCTAATCTCTTAGCCATCCTATCTTTTGGGAAACCACCCTACCTATCTGCGTGGTTCGTGCTTTGCAGAAAACGCTGAGTAGCAAGTTTTCAAAGAGGGGAAAAAATATTGCAACTTAAAAAAATTATTTCTCGAAATCTACTCAAAGGAAAATAACCAAAAAAATTTAAAAAATCAAGATTTATGGAGTGCTTCGATTTGGTATGCTATTTATAGGGTGCCGCTATGGTTGTTTTTGCTCGAATCACGTATAGGGGAGGCTTGAAAACTAAGGCTTGGGAAATGTATCTCTATAGTGATCGATTGGGGATTTCAGATCGTATTCGTGTCCGTGATAGAGCGCATATTCTGGTGAAGTATCGTGAAACTCGATAAGCTAGGGAGAAGCACGACCATAATGGTGATTAACTTAGCTATGAGGATGTCGCATTTTAATTAACGCGTGCGGAGGGATGGGCGGTGGCGCCAGATTGATGGGAGGCGATAAGAGATGTCTTGGTGGCTTCACATAGTTGAATGGAAAAGGAATAGGGTGGTACACATGCATGGATATATGCACGATTTTACTGGAATAAGGAGGAGGAAGATTAGAGAAGAACGCTGTGATAACCTGGATTTTTGGATATCTGGTAATTGAATAATTAATTGATTTTTTAAGATACTGATTTTATTTGGTTAAATAAATAAAACTAATAATAAATAATTATATCAACTTATAAATAAATTGGATTTGAAAACTTTATATTTAATATTAATAAAAAGATTTTTTTTTTCTAGTTATAATATATGATATATGTATATATGTATATATAATTGGAGGTTATATTGTGAATTTAATATCAAAAATTTCAAAATTTATTTAAAAGTTAAAATCTATGTTTTTAAGACTTATACTATATTATATATGTGTTTATTTTTTTATGTGTATTTAAATTTTAAAAACATTTCCTTTAAGGTTATATAGATATTTATATAAGGAAATGCTATAATTAAAACAGAAAATGAATTAATAGAAATATAAAACATATATATACATGTAAAAAAAAAAAAATATATAACATAAAATTTAGTTAACATTAGTACATGCAAAATGACATTTGTAAGATAAAATATTTGCATTTAAACATTTGTAGCTCATGTGTGCCATAATTAAACAAGTGTTAACTATAATACAACATGTATTAATTAGTGTCATAAATTCTTTTTATTTTATTTAAAAATTTATGAATAAAGTGAAAATAAGTTTATATATATACCACTCTCCTCCTTCTTTCCCATTTTTCTTTAATCTAATCAAAACCAAAACTAAAGATAATGAAACCTTCTAACTAAGAACAAAATCATAAAAGGAAAATCAGATCTGAAGCAAATTTAAGCAAGCAAAGATCAGAATTAAACACTTCTTTCAAATTCAAAGTTCAATTCAGTTTTAATAAAAAGATCCAGATCAAACAACATCCTCAACCTGAGAAAACAAATGCAAGATCAACACAGTTGCAATTTAGATCAACTCAGCAATCAAAAAAAATTCAACAAGATCAGGATCAAATTACAGATCAAAACAAATCATTTCCATATCAAAATCATAGACCAGGCTCCTCCATTTATCAGTTATAGGTGAGTAAACTTTTCTTTTAAAAACAGTTTTGAAATCTATGATTTAGCTTTAATGCATGTGACGAATGTGTGTAGTAGTAGGGTTTGCATAAGTGTATGGTTGAGAATGCATGTATATGCATATGATATGACAGTAAAATGCCTGTGTATGTATAATATGTGTATGCATACGCATATCTGCTCTGTTGAATCTCAGGCTCAAATTTCCTTAAATAAATTACATTTCTCTTCCAACATTTAGTTTTAATTTCTAAATAAAAAATGTTTGTAAGAATGCTACTTCATTTTTACAAAATGGTTTCAAGAATTTATATTTAGTAACTATTTCAAAATATATAAATTACAGAGATAACCAATCATAAGTCAAAAATAAAAAGGTTTGGAAATCGTGATTTGCTTTCGCAATCTAATTCATCTTGAAAATGAAGAATTTTAAGTATAAAGATCAAGATTTTAAGTTTGGGAGTGTCGATATTTTGAAGATAAGCGATATTCGAACTTTTGTCGAATTCCGATGACCGTCGAGGTGGTTGTCGTCGCGATCAAGGCTGTGGGTAGTGAGGAGGATGGCTAACGATTGAAAAATGATCGCCGGATTTCATACTTGACGTGGTGGCCGTTGATCAGTGATGTACGGTTTTATGCCTAGTTTTTGTCATAGTGGTTCTCGAGACGATTTCGTCGTCGTAGATGATTTGGAAGACCACACATTTGGGGAATGTTGCGTGTGTCTGTAACGCTGCTCTGGT
Source organism: Allium cepa (assembly GCA_030765085.1). Lineage (NCBI taxonomy): Eukaryota > Viridiplantae > Streptophyta > Magnoliopsida > Asparagales > Amaryllidaceae > Allium > Allium cepa. Next base: position 37,598,101 of record CM060929.1, read on the forward strand.
CGTAGGGACGTGGATTCTGGTGATGGGGATCGTCGTCGACGAGAGTTTTTTCGATCGAGTGTTAGGGTTCCGGTGTGTTCGATAGCTCGATTTGGTTTCCCTAGCGATTTCGGTGATCTGGGTGGCCAAGTGGGACGGAAAGGATGCTAGTGTCTTGTTGAGGGTCGGAAAGTTGGTTGGAAAGGCATGGAGTCGTTGTGCACGTGCATGTGTGTATGTTTGTACATGGGCGTTGTTAAAGGATTGGGGAAGAAATAAGATGCTCGGGTTTGTCTCGAAGGCGTGGCGGGTTGATCTCGAAGTAGAGTGCGTACCTGAGTGTATCGTGAGTTGCTCGAGTGTGATCACGGGAATATAGAGGGTTGGGCTTGGGTTATAATTTAGTAACTAGGATTTAGAATGTGAAGTAATTTTTGTGACCTGGTTTTTTATTTAAAATAAATAGCAAAATGTTTCAAACAAGTCTCAGGTTTTAAGAAAATTTATATTAGGTAAATTAGTTCAATTTATCTCTAATTGTTTTCAAAATTCGAAATGAATGCTATGGATGGATGTTTTACACGATTTGGATGTTCATTTATTTTGACTTATCCTGATATCATCCTGTTGTTATTAATAATCTATGAAACTGAGAATTTGATTATTTTAAATGCTAAGAAATGGATTTAGGAAATATACATCCATTAATGAAATAAAATAGAAATAAGATTGAACTTATGAAAAGGAAATTGCGTTGAACTTAAAGATTTAAATGCTAGAAATGAGCATGTTGAAAATTTGTTAAGAATTGGTTTTGAAGTTAAGATTGGGTAATAAATTGGATTCTAAAGATTAAATCGTTTAAAAAGTTTTGAACTCTTATTTGAACTTTGAAATAAGTTAAGTATAAGGTAATTTAAAATGGAATTTTGAAACTTGGACTCGGAACTACATGGTTTAAAATTTTAAGCCGTTAATTTAAAAGTAAAGGATAATTTGATTTAAGGAATTAAATCAACATTTTAAAAAAATTAACTCGAATTTATGTAATACTTGATAGATTAATGTTGAGATTGGAATTAAGATAAATTCAAATGGAAAATTGAATTGAATTAATTTGAAGTGAAATTGAAGTTGAATGAGTTCAAACTCAAATGGGGAATTGATTTGAATTTGGGATAGAAATTGAAGTTAATTCAAATTGAATTGGAATTGAATCAATTTAAGTGGAAATTGGAAATTGATTAGATTGGGAGATTGGGAAATTGGACCAGTTTGACTCTGAAAACTATTTTCAAATAAGTTATTTTAATATAAATTATTTAAATCTATTTTTCGAGCTATTTACTATACAACCTTTCTTTTTAAAACACAAACTATCCTATACTTATTTTACAATTATTTTGAAAACTAATTACTATTTTACATCTGTTTTACGAACTAATTACTATTTTACAACTGCTTACAAACTAATTACTATTTTGCAACTATCCAACTACTCTACAATTATTTAACTACTTCACAACTATTTTAAAATTACTTAACTATTTTACTACTATTTACAGCTAATAGCTATTTTACAACTACATGTCTATTTTAAACTTTTCAAGCCATTTTCTAAATCAAGTGGTCAGAGTGCAAAATGTTTGTAATTGAAGTGATTAACCTAGTAGAATGAAATAAATTGTGAATAAGTGATAGAATCAAAATTTGAAGGTGAATAGAAAGTAAATTTATTTAGCTAATAATCAATGATGATAAATATGTAGGATATACGTATATTATTCTATTCGCAGGATGGTTTGATCTAGATTCGAGCATAGAATTTCAAGATAGTATATCGATTCGAGTTGGGATTTTTCACTCAAATTTCGACGGCGAACCCTGGATATGGATTTTTGATTGATTCTGGAAATTCTCTATCATAGTTAGGCTATGCAAGAAAAATGAAGGTTTCTGATCAAGAAACCAGATCTGAGTCCGCACTAGGAAGTCGGGTGGACGATACTACTTCGAAAGTGAAATTGTGTGATCGAGTGAGTGATCAGATTGGATATTACGTATGGATGGTATATGTACATCATACATGCTTAATTGAAATATATATTGAAATTTTGAAAGAAATGAAAATGATTTTTGGAAAAGGAAATATATTTGGGGATATATATATATATATATGAATAAAGGTGGAAGTTGGGTACCACTCGAAATTCACACTATGAAACGTAAGTGATATGGTAAGTAACTTTATAAAAGAAATCAAAATTTAATGTTGAATTGGTATAGTAAATTTATATATATTTGTTATGCATGATAAACTCCCCCTATGTTGAATCTAAAACCAGAAGAAAGGGTTTTTGAAAATGTTTAAAGTATGAAAAGAAATTTTATACAAGTATGAAAGTGTTCCAAAAAATTTTCAAAATTATATATATGTGTGTATGTATATAGATGATTTAATGAGAATGATTTTGGAAAATGTTTTGGAATCTATGGATTTTGGAAAGGCTTTTGATTTTTGAGAAAAATCATTTTTAGGAATTTGGAAAGCCAAGTTGGAACTATCAATTTGGGATATCGATTTTCTGTAAAGGAGATTTTTTATGTGAATCATAAAGAGTATGATTTGAAAGATACTATATGTGTATAGTATGAATGGTTTTGAGATTGGCTTTGGGGAAAGGCGCTCCCATGAAATGAACTTCATAGGAGATCCATGGGGTGGTTATGCCTTGAGCCATATGGGGGAGGCTCTAAATTTGATCCTGGGAGGAAGTTGGCGCAAACTGAAGTTCCTGAGGATAATGTGTGGGTAGCGAAAGTCGAGGGTGCTGATGCCTACAGAGACATTTGGGTTATGTTGTGACGACAGTGTAACTCGATGTCACTGCTATCTACTGAGGACCATAGTGGAAGTCGTGTGGCCATGAGAGCCAATGGTCTACATTTGATTTTGCCATGATGGAAACTTAACTTCGGTTGACTGCGATCTATAAAGACGTAGCGAAAGTCATGAGGCAGTGAGAGCCTGCAGGCTACATTGGGACTCGACTGATGTAGTCTACGACCTATGTAGGAGTGGTGAAGTTTCATTTGGCAGCGAAATTCGAGGGCGTTGATGCCTCCATGGATTTTTGCCGTGACGGCGACGTAACTCTAGGTGTAGCTGCGATCTATGGCAGGTTCAATGGCGTAATCGAGGGTGCAGAGTACCCACATTTATTTATGGATTTTTCTGGGATGGCAACGTAACCATAGTGTTTACTGCAACCATGGAGGGGGTGATGATTTCCAGAGCATTCTTATAAAAAAATGTTTCCTATTTTCTCAAAAATTTATTTTCTATATTTTCAAAAATGTTTTCTAAGTGTTTTCACTGGGTGTTGAAAATGGGTCTGCTAAGTACTTATAGATTTTCAGTCCTACGCCTGATCAACGTATGACCGAATTTCTGTGAGAACGAGGATGGACTTATTGAGGCATCGAGTTATAGAAGTATTTTTATGAAAACTATTTTGGTAATATTTTGTAGATTTTCATAAGTGCTTTAAAATTTTAAACTAAAAAGAGTTTGTAGTTAAAATTTATAAAGGATAATTTAACTCATAATAAGCATTTTGATAAAATTCTGGCTTCGTTCCTTTACAAGGACGAAAAGATTTAAAAGGAGGAGGAATGTGATAACCCGGATTTTTGGACATTTGGTAATTGAATAATTGATTGGTTTTTTTAAGATACTGATTTTATTGGGTTAACAAATAAAACTGATAATAAATAATTATATCAACTTATAAATAAATTTGATTTGAAAACTTTATATTTTAATATTAATAAAAAGATTTGTTTTCTAATTATAATAAATGATATATGTGTATAAGTATATATATTTGGAGGTTATATTTTGAATTTAATATCAAAAAATTTCAAAAGTTATCTAAAAGTTAAATTATATGTTTTTAAGACTTATATTATATTATATATGTGCTTGTTTATTTATGTGTAATTAAATTTTAAAATCATTTCCTTCAAGGTTATATAGACATTTATATAAGGAAATGCAGTAATTAAAGCAGAAATAAATTAATAGAAATATAAAACATATATATACATGTAAAACTATATAGAAATATAACATAAAATTTAGTTAACATTAATACATGCAAAATGACGTTTGTAAGATAAAGTATTTTCATTTAAACTTTTGTAGCTCATGTGTGTCATGATTAAACAAGTGTTAACTAAAATACAGCATTTATCGACAAGTGTCATAAATTCTTTTTATTTTATCTAAAAATTCATGAATAAGGTGAAAACAAGTTTATATATATACATCACTCTCCTCCTTCATTCTCATTTTTCTTTGATCTAGTCAAAACCAAAACTAAAGAAAATAGAGCCTGGTAACCAAGAACAAAATCATAAAAGGAAAATCAGATCTGAAGCAAATTTAAGCAAGCAAAGATCAAAATTAAACGCCTCTTTCAAATTAAAAGCTCAATTCAGTTTTTTTTTTTTAAAAGATCCAGATCAAACAGCATCTTCAACCTGAGAAAAAAGGCAAGATCAACACAGTTGCTATTTAGATCAACTCAGCAACGAAAAACAAATTCAACAAGATCAGGGCCAAATTACAAATCAAAACAAATCATTTCCAAATCAAAATCAAAGACCAGGCTCCTCTATTTATCAATTACTGGTGAGTAAACTTTTCTTTTAAAAATAGTTTTAAAATCTGTTAAGCTTTAATGCATGTGATGAATGTGGGTAGTAGTAGGCTTTGCATAAGTGTATGGTTGAGAATGCATGTATATACATATGATATGACTGTAAAATGCATGTATACGTATGTATGTATATACATATATGTATATATATATATATGTATGTATGTATGTATGTATGTATCTTCTCTGTTGAATCTTAGGCTCAAATTTCCTAAAACAAATTCCACTTCTCTTCCTACATTTAGTTTTCGGCGTTGATTTCTAAATAGAAAATGGTTATAAGAATGTAATTTCATTTTTAAAAATAGTTTCAATAATTTACATTTAGCAACTGTTTCAAAATATATAAATTATAAAGATAATCAAATATAAGTCAAAAATCAAAAGGTTAGGAAATCATGATTTGGTTTCCCAAACTGATTCATCTTGGAAAAAGATGAATTTCAAGTGTAGAGATCACGATTTTAAGTTTGGATGTGTCGAGATTTTTGATCGTTGTCATCGCGATCAAGGCTGGGGTTAGGGTGGAGTATGGCAATCGAAGGAAAAATGATCGTTGGATTTTATGATCGACGTGGTGGCCGTTCATCGGCGATGTAGGGTTTTATGCCTAGTTTTTGTCGTAGTGGTTCTCGAGAAGATTTCATCATCGTGGATGATCTGGAAGCGATCGCACGTGTGGGAACGTTGCGTGTGTCTGTGATGCTACTCTGGTCGGAGGGGCGGGGATTCTGGTGATGGGGATCGTCGTCGGCGAGAGTTTTTGTTGATTGAATTTTTGGGTTCTAGTGTGTTTGATAGCTTGTTTGGTTTCCCTGGTGATTTCGGTTATCTAGGTGGTCAAGTGGGACGGCGATGAGGTCAGCGTCTTGTTGTGGGTCGTGAAGTTTGTTGGAGAGGCGTGTTGTCGTCGTGCACATGCACGCGTGTATTTTTGTACATAGGTGTTGTTGAAGGATTGGGGAAGAAAGAAGATGCTTGGGTTTGTCTCGAAGGCATGGCGGGTTGATCTCGAAGTAGAGTGGGTACGTGAGTGTACCGTGAGTTGCTCGAGTGTGATCCCGGGAATATAGAGGGTTGGGCTCGGGTTATCACTGAGTAACCAGGATTTAAAATGTGAAGTAATTTTGTGATCTCGTTTTTTTTTGAAATAAACAGTTTTATAATAACAAAATGTTTTAAACAAGTTTCAGGTTTTAAGAAAATTTATATTAGGTAAATTAGTTGAATTTATCTCTAATTGTTTTCAAAATAAAATGATTTAATTAAGTGACTAATTAAGAATGGTTTATCATAAAGTTATTAAAAATATAATTACTCTATGTAATTAACTAAAGGATTTTAAGATAATTAATTAATGTGATTAATTAAGGATCATTAATTAATGTAATTAATTATGGTATAATTAATTAATGTAAGCAATTAAAGGTGATTAATTAATTGAGGTGATTAATTTGAGGATAATTAATCAAGGTAATTAATCAAGGTGATTAATAAAATGAAATGATTAATTAAAGGTTAATTTATTAAGATAACTAATTAAAAGATAATTAATAAAGGAATAATTAATTAATGTGATTAATTAAGGGTTAATCAATTAATGTAATTAAATTAAGGTTAATTAATTTATGTAAAGGATAATTAATTAGTTAAGAATAATTAATTAAGATGGATAGTTAAGATTTATTAATTAATTTCATTAATTAATATCCAATGGGTTGTAATTAATTAATGTTAATTAAGCAGGATCATAAAAGATTAATTTATTGGTTTAAATTAAATTGATTATAGATTATGTGATAAATTGATCTTGCTTATGGATGATTAAATTGTGTTGAATGATTGAATTGATTTATGTGTGGTGCTTTGTGATATGTAATGCTTTGTGGAACTATGATAATGTAAGTTTCCTATCTATGATGAAATGTTGTGTGAACTGACATCCTGTTTAAAGAATTGAATTGTTTTCACTTAAACAACTTGAATTAAGAGGATATTGGATTCGAAGAGGCCGGGGTCGAGTATCACCAAATACCCGAAACTACTTAGATTCTTTATAAATTTGAGTTTAGAACCAAACAGGCAGGAATTGAAATAAATTAAGTAACTTGGTATTTAATTGAGCAATAGTTCTTGGATATTGTTTGTAATAGGTGTGTTGGACTTTAAGAACTCGTAGGAAGGTACGGTTACCCTTGTATTCAATTACGTTTTATCTCAGTGTTTCAATTTTATGGGTTTACTCACGCTGGTTTCCAGCCTGACTCGGGTGTTACTTTATTGTAATGCTCGTGTCAGAACGAATATTACAGGTTTTCAGGTTAGGACGTTCCGGAGTTTGGGTGGCGAGCTGGATGGCAGGAACGCATGGAGTATATTATGTTGTGTGTTTGAGTGTTGTATAGATTATTTTGGGACAAGTTAATTTTAACTGTCCAGATTATGTGTGAATGGTTGTAACTCTGATGAATTGTATATATACTGGTAATTATAGCTTTCTTGTATAAATTCTATTATTTGATATTATATTTAATCCACTGCGAATGTGAAATGCTGTTGTTTCTGTTTCTTATTCTCCTCTTTTCTTCTTTTACCTAACAATCTGAAATTTCCGACGTTTGATTTCTCAACACTTCTACAGTGAACTTATTAGTGTCTTATTATCGAGGTTGAAAAATTTCGGGATGTTACAAACATAATGGAGGGGTCTGGGTTGGTGGGCCTTGGGCCGGTTGCATTTAGGTGAGAATTTGATATTATTTGTTTAAGTTTTTATTACTAAAAACATATTAGCTATGGATGGATTTGTTTTAGCTAGGATTGGAACTATTAAAATTTTAACCTAAATTCAATTACCGTTTGAATTTATTCGGAACCAGAACGCGGAAGCGATAAAGAAAATCAAGGTGAGTAAATCTCACTCATTCGAATAACTAGATTTAATTTATAATAATTTAAATTTATTATTGGACGATTGGCTGAATTGATATATTATTATCAGTTAAATGCTATATTATATATATATATATATATATATATATATATATATGTATGTATGTATATATATATTACTTGGATGTATTCCCACCATTGGAGTGGATAAGACACCATGTGTCCTATATAATAGCGGATGACCCTATATTACCGAGATATCCCGCCTCGAAGAGGAATTGGCATTTCATGTTATATAACATCTGTGGTTGCAGGGAAACAGATTGGAAGGATCCAATTGGATTCCTCAAAAATGCTAAATTTGATTTCATATATAGTGATATGTGACGTGTTTGAATAATCTGTGATATTTTATGATCTATTCAAATTTATTGGATGCTATAGTAGCATGGCCTTAATTTTGGTATTGTAAATATTGTAAATAATATTTTTGAATTTTAAAAGGAAATTCAAAGGCGATTTTGGAAATGAAAATATTTATATTGAATTTTGGGATTAATCAAAAGGAAATTAAGTTGGATAAAATAAACGAGTGGATTTGGATATTTACGTAGCTATTTTATAAAATGGTTCCAAATAGAGAATTTGAAATTGGGGATGTTTAAGAAATGGATTTTGAATAAGATTCTTTCAAAAAATGAAGTGGAGTCGAAATCGAGATATGAATGGTTTTGGAATATAGTTTGGATTATTTAAGAAATAGATTTATAAATGGAATTTTAATTAGAAATCGATTTTTAAATGGATATTAGTGATAAAACAGAAATGAGATTATGAAACTTATAAACAATGTTTATAAATAAAGTGAAATTATTATCATTTTGTAAATTGTAAATATAATTTCACGGTGAGATTTTACAATGAGATAGGGTAATTAGTTCAAAAAGAAATGGTGGATTCTGTTTTTGGAATGTGAAAAAGGTTATGAAATTGGGAATGTGGTTGATGTGTTATGAATCGAGAGCGATTTATAAATATGAAAATGGTTATATTGAAACTTAAAAATATATTTTTATCAAGAAGTTAAGGTTGTTTTTGGAAAGGAATTTTTGTTTATTAAACCATGTAGTTTAAAAACTACTAATTGGATTAAAAATCTACAAGGGTTAGTCATTTAAATATTCAAATTTTTTGGAATGAATTCTAAGTTTTATAAACGAGTTTTATAAATTAATTAGTAATTTATAAATAAATTGGAACTAATTATTGATAATTATTTTAAAAGTTCTTAGATATTTTAACTAATTATTTAATCATATTTTCCAAATTTATTATATATATAGTTTTAAGTTAAGTGACTGCAATTTATTTATAAATTCTCTCGAGATTTGTAAATAAATGGTTGTGATTTTATAGGATAAAATTTTATAAAAAGGAATTTGGAAACTTAAGAAAACTTGAGAAAATATTTTTTCCAAATTGTTTAAATACGGGAACATCGAAAATTAATATGAATTCGTTAAAGGAGTTATAAATTATTAGTTGGATTATAAATAAGTTTAATCGATATATTTTATAAACTGTAAGGGTATTAATAAAAATTCTAGAGATTTATGAGTTAAGTACGGAATATTTCCTAAGTATGGATATTAGAAATGATATGGGAAATAAACTTATAATATTTTCCTAAGTATTGGAATTAAAGGTTAGAGACCCTTTAGCGGCAAAATGATTTATATAGAAACATTTATCTAAGTAATGAATTATAAGTTGAATTTTGGAATATTTCTTAGTGTTGATATGGGTTGAAATGTCCTTTTATAGGATTTAGTATTCGAAATTATTTTCAAATATTGGAATATTGAAGAAAATTGAATATATATCTTTCTAAAGATGTTTTGAAATAAATGTTTTGAAAGATTTATAATATCGCCTAGTGAGTGCTTATGTGTGTAATTTGGTAGTTAAATAATGGACTATCAAATCTAGCGATTATTTTTGATCGTTTCGAAGAGACAGAGATCAGATTTGACCATCCGAAAACCACTTCGATTTGATTTAAGCTTTGCGAATTATGATACCGTAAGGATGATGAAGACGTGATTTGGAGATTTGGATTGTTCAGTCCTAAAACAACTTTTATGAATAAAATCTATCATTGCATTGCTTTCCTTGAAGATAGTATTAGCATTCCCTGTATGAATGCTATTTTTAAGGTAAAATGTAGCTTTAAGCCTCATCAACCAGGATGACTGAAAATCAGGGGAGATGTAGCAAGGCTATGTGGGTTGTGCCCATTATGTTATATTGTCACCTTTCAAGATATCCTACATCTACATATTTATGGATTGGTTGTGCATGAGATCTCAAAAGGGTTGTAAAGCAACCAAGGTGATGACGTATTCTGTACTATCCAGTAAGGGGTGGGTTAGTCTTGTGTTGGCAGGGATCGATATGTTCGATCTTGGTACATTTTATAGACGAGTGTCGTGATAGGTGGTACCCCAGTGCCCAGACATTAGTTGGAATCCATTCTCAATATGATCTTTACGTTTTTAGTTGTATACCAAATATGATAAAACATGATATCCTAGCATTTCACATATTTTATAGTTTACTTTCTATGGACACTATTATAATATTGGATGATTGATATAAAAGGTTTTGGTTATCATAAGGTAAAACCCATCGTATTTATGTGTGGCATGGTCTTATGCGATGCCTTTGTTTTTCAAAAGGATTTTTGAAAATAATTAAATTCAAGTGGGTTGTTTTTGCTGACTCTAGTTTTCCAAACTAAGTCGGGTGTTATTTTATTAAAAATGCTCGGGTCAGACCAAGTATATTACGGATTAGTTTGGATGCTTGGAGCTTCAAGGGACGAGCTATAGGCTAGAGATGTATTCACAAAGATGGTTATATTTTCTGATGTGTGCATGGTTGTGTTATCAACAATTATGAGGATAGATTGTTGTAACTGTCCAGGCTGAAAGTGGATAGTATACTCTGATTGATTTTTGTATATTTATATATATTACAATTTTGTTTTTCTGTAAAGATTTATGGTACATTATAGATTATTCGTTCCACCGTGAGACTCTATGCTGTTTAGTTTACTTCTTATCTTCTTTCTTCTTCTTTTCCCCTAACAATCCCCTTTTTTTTCATTTTGAGTTGACATGTTGCGGTTTATTGTCAGCTTAGATTGTACAAAAAGTGGGTCGTTACACGTGGTAGCAGAGCTGAAGGTTAAGCGAGAACCTTAGCTTTGATGAGGTAACTCTTTACAGATAGGTTCAGTAGCACCCTAGGATGAGTTTGAGTGTATTAATAGGTATGAGTGTGTATTTGTTAGTAAAGATAAAATGTTTTATATTGTATTGGTTAATATACTAAGTGGCTTATGGACTTTGGTTAATACAAGTAATTAACTTTATTAATAGGAATCTCTAAAAGCTCGAGTAGAGCAATTCAACATGGTATTATTTTGAAATTGGGTAAATGAAACAATTTTACTCAATATTATTTTAGAAATTGTATTTTATAAATTATTAGGATATATATTATGTGTTTGGTTGTAAGGAAATGTTAATGTTATACTATTATCATTTGTTGTTTGTTGTTTGTGTTCAAATTAAGAGACTGATATTATAATGAAATAAGAATAAAAGTCAAGAAATAATTTCATATAATAAAATAGAATTATGTGAATATGAATTTATTTTTCAAAGTTGGAAAATAATAATAGTATTATTTGGAAGATAATTTTGGATAAAAAGATTTTAAAGGATTTTAAAGGGATTAAAGCACTAAACTCACTTCGATCGTTAGAAAATAATTTCGGTGATGACTATAGCATCATCGACGTTCCTTTTCAAGTTTCCAAGAGTGGAATTGCTACCAATGGAGTTTTGTTTTAGTAAAGCTAGTTTTGATTTTGAAAATTCAAATAAATAAATTGATATGCCAGGGATTGTGTGTATACATACATACATACATACATGTATTTATGATTTCAACTAGTTTTGACATAATTTGAGAAATAGGTACTTAAACTCTGAGAATTTTCATTGAGTATTTAATAAAAATGTAGGAAAATAAGTTTTATGACCTATGAATTTCTAAAATTAGAAAGAGAAAACAATGTTTTTAACTGTTGATATGGATGTTGTGAAAATTAAATTTTGAACGGAATCTTAACTTAAATTAAATAAGGTTAATTTTAGAAATTTACCCTAAGTTAGGTTGAATAAAATAAATTTTGAAATTGGAATTGATTGAGACTGAAATAAATTAGTGAATGAACTAAATAATTTAAATAGGTAGTAAAATATGGTTTTAGGATATCATTGATAAAAGTGAATATTGAATTGGGAGATAAATTGAGTTAAATGGAATTGAAATTGAATTTGAATAGAAATAGGTATAAACTTATGTTATGAAATGGCGATAAACATAAGGAATGTTGTATGAAATGTTTATGAAATTGAGTAAAAAAAATTTAAGGTAACTCGCAAATGAAATTAGTATAAAGTGGAATGTTGTTATACATGGAATTGATGGAATATTTCTTAAGAGATAATTAGTATTAAAACGATATACTAAGTAAATAATGAACTTGAATAAAATAATGTGAAAAATGGTTGTGGATAATTGATTGTAAATAAAATGAATGTGAATAAAGGAATTTGTTGCGGCTAAGAGACCAATAAAAATAAATATGTAAGTTGTACGTATATTACTTTATGTGCATAACAATTTGATCTTGCAGATTAGAGCATAGAATTTCAAGATAATTTATATCGATCCGAGTTAGGAATTTTCATTCGATTCTCGAAAGTGAACACTAGGTATGGATTTTTTATGATTCTGGAATCCTCTATCATAGTATATAGCTTCCAATCTAGTAATGGTATAGCACCTTTTGAGGCGCTCTATGGAAGGCCATGCCGATTCCTTCTCGTTGGCTTGAGGCCGGTGAGAAGCTGGTTTTAGGTCCAGATTTTATTCATGATTCCACAGAAAAGATTGACCTTATCCGTCATAGGATGAAAGAAGCTCAAAGTAGGCAAAAATCCTACGCCGATAACCGAAGAAGGAAATTAGAATTTTCTGTGGGAGTTTTGTGTTTATTCATGTTTCACCTATGAAGGGTGTTGTCCGTTTCAGTCGATCGGGAAAATTAGCACCTCGATATATTGGTCCATTTCCCATCACCGAACGTATTGGTTCCGTGGCTTATCACCATTTATTGTCGGCTCGGTTTTCTACTATTCATGATGTGTTTCACGTTTCTCAATTACGGAAATGCCTTCGAGATTCCGATTCTATTCTTGAGCCCGGTGTTGTGGAAGAAATTGAAGTTGCGCTTAATTTGACTTATGAGCAACATCCTATTCGTATTATTGCATCGCAGTTTAAACGCCTTTGAAATAAAGATGTCCCTCCTGTGAAGGTTCAATGGTCCTCAAATCCTAAGGATTGTCCTTAGGAATCTTGAGAATTCATCAAGCGAACACATCCGGACTTACTTTCTCGTACTCTTTGAGGTGAACTTTTTATTTCAAATTTCTTTTGTGTTGATATGCTTTTATGGTTGTTACTTTTTATTTTCTTTATAAATATTGCGAGGACACAATTTCTTTAAGGAGGGGCGTCCGTAACAACCTGCATATTTTACGACCGTGTATTTAAATATTTTATTTAAATACAGCATCGTTAGTCGAATTATAGTCCGGAATGCTACTTTTTGCATACAGTCAAATTAGGACTCGGGACTACTTCCATTGAGTTCAAAACGACGTTTGCGATCTTTTTGAGTATAAACTTTGATATGTTTGGAGCTAGCTAAAAATTTAACCTTTGACTTTGGACTTTGGGTTTGGGTTACCTAAACTACTAACTCTAGCTCAACCCCCACTTCTCTTCTTTCACTTTCATTTCCTAATACCTTCAAGCTTTCATAAAAATGGGGAAAGAGAAAAAGAATTAGAATTCCTAAGCCCTAATTCCATTGCAAATCTAAGTTCCAATTCCAAATTCAAAGAGAAGCTATTAGTAAGCATCCTCTTCTTCTTCCCCAACTCATTCTACCTTCTATTTCAAAAATTCCTAAACCTAATTTAGGAAATGTTCTTCTTTTGAGCTTAGATTCAAGCTCCTTAGGTTGTGTTGAAGAGTGGTTGATCCTCCTTGTAACGACCCGCCATTCATCTCCATAGGGTGACGCATCATTAATAAGAAAGAAAGGGATATAAAGAGAAAGAAAGAGAAGAAAGAAGAAACAACACATCAGAATCTAAACAGCGGAATGAATAAATTATATTAATAACATAAGTATTACATAGTATCTTATTGATGCAGCCCAGAGAGACAAAGACATAGGTCGGATCCGACCTAACTTGTTTTTAAGTCGAGTACGACCTAAGAAGTCACAAGATGAAGAGCTCCGACCTAACGAGCTCCGACCTAACGAGCTCCGACCTAATGAAATACGACCTAGTGACTTACGAGTTAACATACATGTCTTAGGTCGGGTACGACCTAGTGATGAAGAATGAGCTAACTGTGCCGAGTTACGACCTAAGCAAGTTAAGCCACATTTTCATTTAGGTCGTGAACGACCTAACTTACCTAACGAGTTACGACCTAAAATAGGTCGCTCCGATATTTCATTGAAGACAATCTCGACCTACGACCTAGTTAGTTTGTGTGAAGATATCCAGAACCTAATACTTAGGTCGCATCGACCTTATCTTGGTACCGACCTACGATAAGTCGCTGAAGAGTTAAACTGCTTGGAGTTAGGTCGCGACCTTGTTTAGGTCGTTAAGTCATATCAAGTATAGGTCGTGAGTCATGTGTTTTAAGTCGTTGAATTTGTTAAGTCGTTATGTGCTTGAGTCGTTTGTACTTAAGTCGTAGGTCCTGTGCGTTGTAATTAGGTCGCGTGATTGTAATTTTGTATGTGTTAGGTCATTGTTGACCTACGTTGAGTCGTTTTTCTTTGTGTTAGGTCGCTGGGTGTTGAAGCGCAAGGTGGATAGGTCGCGTGCGACCTGGGTCATGCTGAGTCTTGCAATATAGGTCCTTAACGACCTATGGTAAGTCACGTGATGTACATAGGTGTGTTGTTTGCTAAGTCGCTAACGACCTTGGATGAGTCGTGAGTCGTGAGTGTTAGGTCGGGGACGACCTAAGGGCTATGTTGTAAAATGCTATAAATAGGGAGTGCGTTGTACATTTCAAGGTGGTTATTGTTGAATAAAATTCTCTTTTGTTAGCTTTGTGCTTTCGATTTAAATTGGTAGTTGAGTGTGATCTCCTATCTCCACTTTCGGTTATTCGAGTGCGCTCGAGTCAACGATTGTTGAAGCCGATTCGCGGAATCAAGTGCGCTTGATCAACGCTTGAAGAATTGAAGATCTTCTCTCACGGTATCGTACGCGATCAACGTGTCGAAGATAGCTAGAATTCGGTATCCTTGTGACCAACGAATTTGGGCATTTCAGTATCTCCAATCCACCGATTGCTACTTTCATTGATCCATATCGTTTTGTTAAATATCCGATGCGTCAGTTTTTGGTACCAAAGCTAGACTTAGCCAATCATAGCTAAGCCGAGTCTTGGAGCCAATTTTTGAAGTTGAAGTTTGAAGTTGTTGTTCATCGTGTTCATCGCGAGATTGCAACAAGTTTGAAGTTTTCGATCCATTTCCTTTTGGATCAAAATCTGAAAAGTGTTTGAATTTTTGGAGATGAGTATAGGCCGTGTATACTTGTGAGAAGTAGCCGAGCCTTGGTATCATTGTTTGAAGTGTTAAGTCGTGTGTGCTTTTTTGAGTCGAAACCGACCTAACTTTGGGTCGTTGCAAAGTTGAGGCCGAGCCAAGTTGAATTGAGCCGAGATTTGTTTGACTTGTGCTGAAAGTCTTGAAGTATTTGTTGAAGTTTTTGAGAAATTTTCAATCATGCCGCCGAGAAGAGCTAACCGTCATCAAAATGTTGAACCATTGTATAGAAGAGAAGAAGCCGAGCAAATGGAACAACGTATCAATGAGAAGTTCGATGAAGGCATTGGAAAGTTAGAGAAATTGATGAATGATTTGAATCAAACTCAAAGGAGGAGATCACCAATCTCGAACCATGGAGGAAACGGAGTTTCGCCATCGGTTACGGAAGCGAGGAGGGTATCACCGCAATCTTTTAGAGAAAGAAGAGAAACATCAATTTCATCAAGGAGAGATCACCATGACTATGGACATGAAGAGAGGAGAACTCCATGAGAGTTTGAAAATGAGCCATATAGAGATGAAGAGAGACATAGTAGAAGAGACATGCGTGATCGAAGGGATGTCGATGATCGAGATCGATATAGATGTACATTTGATTTCGATGAAGAGGGTGATAGAGCAAGTATTCATTATCGAGATCGAGACCAAGTTCGAAATTCATATCGGGATGTAGATGAAGATCGTCGATGGGAGTCGGGTATGAAGATGGAGATTCCGGAGTTTAAAGGTGGAATGGTAGCAGAAGAATTTCTTGATTGGTTGTCTAATGTTGAAGAGATCTTTGATTTCAAGGAGGTTCCGGAGAATCGTCGAGTTAAGTTGGTTGCTACTAGGTTGAGGGGGAGAGCTTTGGCATGGTGGCAGCAAACTAAACTTACACGGGAGAGAATGGGGAAGTCGAAGATTGAATCATGGGAGAAGATGAAGAAGATGATGAGAGCTACATTTTTACCTTACAACTATCAATCACTTATGTACCAGAGATTGCAGAATCTGAGGCAAGGGACGAAGACTGTTAATGATTATGCTGACGAATTTTATCAACTGATTGCTCGAAATGACATTATGGAGACAGAGGAACAATTGGCTGCTAGATTTGTTGGAGGGTTACGAATGCAGATCCAGGATATGGTTAATATGTTTGATCCGAGATCTGTTGCAGAAGCACATCAGAAAGCGTTGGCTTGGGAGAAGCAGGGAAGGCGTGGAGGTGGTGTGTTTACCAATTCCAACAATCAAGTGAAGGGTGTTAGTGGAAGTTCTAATGTTCCTAAACCTGTCAGTAAGCCAGTTGAGAAGGCAAAGGTTAATAGCAGTTTCAAATGTTACAATTGTCAGGGGTTGGGTCACAAAAGCAATGAACGTCCGAAGCCGAAGAGGAGAGCAATGGTTGCAGAGATTGAAGAAGAGGATGCGGAAGCTGATTGTTCTAACTCACATTATGTTGAGGAGGAAGAAGAATTATCAGGAGATGAAGGGTGTAATTTGATGATGAGGAGAAGTTATTTGGCACCAAAACAAGAAGAGGAGAACAGTTGGTTGAGGAATAACATATTTTAGTCCACATGCACTATTCTGGGAAAGGTTTGCAAGTTCGTCGTTGATGCTGGGAGTTGTGACAATATTATCTCTACTGAAGCAGTGAGGAAGTTGAACTTGAAAACTGAGAAGCATCCTAAACCTTACAAGCTAGCATGGTTAAGGAAGGGTGGAGAAGTGAAAGTTGGGCGAAGAGCTTGTGTGAATTTTTCAATTGGAAAGAAGTACAAAGATGAAATCTGGTGTGATGTTGTGGACATGGATGTGTGTCATCTGTTGTTGGGCAGACCATGGCAGTTTGATAGAGCAGTACAACATGATGGACGTGCTAATAGCTATAGTTTCATGTTTGAAGGTACTAAGATTATTTTAGTTCCTAAGAAGCAACAACAGAAGGAAAGCAAGTTGGAGGAGATTGAAGAGCTAAAAACTTTGCTATCTTTGAAGGAGTTTGTTAAAGAAGTTGAAGAGGAGCCTGAATTCTATTTGTTGATAGGGCGTGAAAGCAGTAAAGAGGTTGAAATTCCAGAAGAAGCGAAACCAGTTTTGAAAGAATTTGAAGATGTATTTCCCGAAGAGTTACCTAATGAGTTACCGCCACTGAGAGACATTCAACATCAAATCGATCTTGTTCCGGGAGCAGTATTACCGCATAGACCACATTATCGAATGAGTCCGAAGGAACATGAAGAGTTGAGGAGGCAGGTGGAAGAGTTGCTTGAGCAAGGACGTGTGCAGGAAAGTTTGAGTCCATGTGTTGTGCCAGCTTTGTTGGTACCGAAGAAGGACGGGACGTGGAGGATGTGCACTGACAGTCGAGCATTGAATAAGATTACAGTGAGATATAGATTCCCAACGCTAAGGTTGGATGACTTGCTAGATCAGTTGATTGGGGCAACTATCTTTTCGAAGATTGATTTGAAGAGTGGTTATCATCAAATTCGAATTAGACCAGGAGATGAATGGAAGACAGCTTTCAAGACAAGGGAAGGATTATATGAATGGTTGGTTATGCCATTTGGTCTATCGGATGCACCGAGTACATTCATGAGGGTGATGAACCAAATATTCAGGCCGTATATTGGGAAGTTTGTGGTAGTCTATTTTGATGATATTCTGATATATAGCAGGAGTACGGAGGAGCATGTTCAACATTTGAGGGAAGTGTTGATTATTCTTCGTGAGGAACAATTTTATGCTGCTACAAAGAAATGTGTGTTTATGACGCATAGTGTTTTATTTCTGGGTTATGTTGTTTCAAGAGAAGGCATTCAAGTGGACCAGAATAAAGTTGAAGCAGTCAGAAATTGGCCACAACCGCGGACTATCACTGAAGTTAGAAGTTTTCATGGGTTGGCATCATTCTACCGAAGGTTCATTCCACACTTCAGTAGCGTGATGGCACTAGTTACTGATTGCATGAAAGGAAAGAAGTTTGAGTGGTCAAAGGAAGCGGGGGTTGCTTTTGAGAAGATCAAGGAGCTATTGACGACAGCACCGATTCTTGTTTTACCATATTTTCAGTTGTTGTTTGAGCTACACATTGATGCATCAAAGGTTAGGGTTGGTGGAGTCTTGAGTCAGAATGGGAAACCCGTTGCTTATTTCAGTGAGAAGTTGTCAGGAGCAAAAATGAGATATAGTACATATGATGTGGAATTTTATGCAGTGGTGCAAGCAGTGAAACATTGGAGACACTATCTTTTCCATAAGGAGTTTGTTCTTTACACAGACCATGAAGCTTTGAAACATTTACAAGGACAAGACAAGATTTCAGCGAGACATGCATCATGGATTGCTTATTTGCAAAAATTTACTTTTGTTGTCAAACACAAGTCAGGGGTGACAAATCGAGTAGCAGATGCTTTGAGTAGGAGGAGTCATTTATTAACAACAATGAAAGTTGAGGTGATCGGGTTGGAATTGTTGCCAGAGCTGATTGAAGAAGATCCTTACTTTGTGAAATTTGTTGAGAAAGTCAAGGAAGGAAGTACTGATGAATTTTTGTTGGTTGATGGTCTTCTGTTTAATGGAAATCAGTTATGTATTCCAGAGAGCAGTTTGAGATTGAAGATTATCAAGGAGTTACACAAGGAAGGACATGTGGGTAGAGATCGAACATTGCAGTTGATTTCCCAATCCTACTATTGGCCATCGATGAGGAAGGAAGTTGAAAGGTTTGTTCAGAGATGTCATATCTGTCAGGTTTCGAAAGGAACAGCGACAAATGCAGGGTTGTATATGCCGTTACCTGTACCGACTAAACCATGGGTTGATATCAGCATGGATTTCGTGTTGGGTTTGCCGAGAACGCAAAGGGGAAATGACTCGATATATGTTGTGGTGGATCGTTTCTCGAAGATGGTGCATTTTATTGCTTGTAAAAGGACGGCAGATGTTGTTCGTGTTGCTCAGTTATTTTTCAAAGAAATCTATCGACTTCATGGATTGCCAGAATCTATTGTGTCGGATAGGGATACTCGTTTTCTGAGTCACTTTTGGTTAAGTTTGTGGAAGATGGTTGGAACGAAGTTGAAATTTAGTAGCGCTTATCATCCGCAAACAGATGGACAGACAGAAGTCGTTAACAAATCATTGGGAAATTTGTTGCGATGTCTTGTGAAGGATAATCTGAAGAGTTGGGACATGAAGTTATGCCAAGCAGAGTTTTCTCATAATCATGCAGTGAATCGTAGTACGGGATTCAGTCCATTTCAGATCATATATTCAAGTTTGCCAATGGGACCGTTGGATTTAGCAGTTCTACCACCAAAGGGGACGGTTAAACGAGCTGTTGATTTTGTTGATGAATTAACTGAATGTCATAAAATCGTTCAGGAACGATTGGTGAAGGAAAATGAGAAGTATAAACGAACTGCAGATTTGAAGCGATGAAATGTTGAATTTAACGAAGGTGATTTGGTTTACGCTGTGTTAACGAAGGATCGTTTTCCAATAGGTGCTTATAATAAGTTGAAAGCCATAAAAATTGGTCTTGTAGAAGTTGTGAAACGGATTAATGAAAACGCTTATAAGTTGAAACTGCCGGAGGATGTGTACATTTCTGACGTGTTTAATGTTAAACATCTTATACCGTATCATGGAGATGAGCTTGGTATGGAAGAGGAGGGCACAAATTCGAGGACGAATTTTTCTCAACCAGGGAAGGATGATGCAGCCCAGAGAGACAAAGACATAGGTCGGATCCGACCTAACTTGTTTTTAAGTCGAGTACGACCTAAGAAGTCACAAGATGAAGAGTTCCGACCTAACGAGCTCCGACCTAACGAGCTCCGACCTAATGAAATACGACCTAGTGACTTACGAGTTAACAGACATGTCTTAGGTCGGGTACGACCTAGTGATGAAGAACGAGCTAACTGTGTCGAGTTACGACCTAAGCAAGTTAAGCCACATTTTCATTTAGGTCGTGGACGACCTAACTTACCTAACGAGTTACGACCTAAAATTGGTCGCTCCGATATTTCATTGAAGACAGTCTCGACCTACGACCTAGTTAGTTCGTGTGAAGATATACAGAAGCTAATACTTAGGTCGCATCGACCTTATCTTGGTACCGACCTACGATAAGTCGCTGAAGAGTTAAACTGCTTGGAGTTAGGTCGCGACCTTGTTTAGGTCGTTAAGTCATATCAAGTATAGGTCGTGAGTCGTGTGTTTTAAGTCGTTGAAATTGTTAAGTCGTTATGTAACGACCCGAAAATTTTCGAACCTGAAAATTCCATATATTTATAAAAATAAGAAAGAGATAGAAGAAGAAGAAGAAGAAACCCCAAACATCTCACATTCGCAGTGGATAAAATATAATAATAAATAATAACAGTTTACAAAGCAATACTATATCCGTCGGTTATATTTTAATATATCAAAGTTACACATTCATACAGGCACTGAATATATACAATTATCATGTCACAGATATACTTATAATATAATATAGCGGAAGCACTCCATACGTTCTTGTCATCCAGCTCGCCTCCTGAGCTCCAGATCATACCTACCTGAAATCTGTAATACTCGGTCTGACCCGAGCATTACACCAAAGTAACACCCGGGTCAGGCTGGAAACCAGCGTGAGTAAACTCAACTAACATGGAATACCAATACAATCAACTTATATAAACCCGGGGTAACATATGTCAATTTATCCAATTCAAAATTCGCTATTGACAACACTTGTTTCACATATCAATTTCTAAGTACCAAACTTAGATAAAATATTTCAATTCACTTAAATCATTTTCTCAGACTATCGATTTCACACATCAATTTATTTTTAATTCCGAAGTGGTTTTCGAGTATTTCCTAATATCCGACTCGGGTCTCTTCGAGTTCACCCCCTCTTAGCCCAATTACAATTCAACTTTAAATACAAGATGTCTCTTTCACAATTTAATTATCCTTAAATAATTAAATTCATCAATCAATCCTGAATAATCACATTAGTAATTACTTCTCTTAATTAATTATATCCATTAAATCAACTCCTAGATTTAGTTACATTAATCCTTAATAACGTTGAGCAATTATCTCTTCATTACTTCCCTTGAGTAAGTATCCTTTAATTGCTTTCCATTAAGAAATTTCCCTTTAATTAATTTCATCCAGTAATCATCCGCTCATTTCATTACCTAAGGAATTATACCATATTAATTAACTCCTTAATTAATTAATTAAATTTTATTACAGCCAGTAATTAATCCTTTATCACTTCCTCTAGGTGATTATCTTCCTTATTAATTACTCAAAAGAAATATATAATTAAACCTTAATTATTTCCATATATCAAATTTCTTCTTAATTAGTTTTCCATTAATTAATTACCTAAAGGACTTACTCTTTATAACATTTAGTAATTATCTATTAATTACTTCACTAAGAAATATACTTAGTGAATTACATTAGGGGATTATCTTCAAGTACATAGACTAAATGATTATTCCCAAAGTTAATTACGTTAATTAATCAATCAATTAATCATTACTTAATTACTAGCGAATGATTCAAACCTTAATTTTTCATCTTAATTTAATTACATCAAAAATTAGGTAAATCTAAAGAATTAACTAAATAAATCATTCAACTTAATAAATCAAACTCTTAAATAATCACTTTTATATAAAGAATGATTAGGTGAATTATTAAAAACTTAATTATGCTATTTTAACATTTGAAACCCAATTATCCTTCCCTTTACAAGTTCAACACTCACTTGACACAACTGAGTCCTCTTCATCATTCACTTCGAATCGCGCAGATATCAACCCAAAAATCGAAACCGAGGGAATTCATCTTCTTCACAAATGAACTCGTTCCCCGATGTACCAACGTGCACAGTGCACGTACACCAGCGATCTATGACTCGCCGACCATCGATGCTGGCCTCAACACGTCACAAATCACTCGCGTACTCCAAAACCATACCCAATTCGTCACCTAACACTCGAAATCGAAAAAGAGCAGTGAGCTCGAGAAAAACTGCAAACGACCCATCAGCAAAAAACGCCTCGACATCGTCATTCCATCCACCAGAGAAGCTCGAATTTCATCCACGCCTCAACAACACAACAAACTTCCACCCCCATGAATCGTGTGAAGCTCGGCCACGCAGAAGTGACGAATTCGTCACGTTAATGACATGAACAAAATCTGTAAATGAAACCCTAAGATGATTTTATTCTCTTGATCCACGCAATAGAAAAATATTCTGATATTTTTCACGAAATCCCCGATGCTTAAACTTGCTTCAACACAAATTCCAACATTTATTATTGGATCATTCATCAGTAATTGGTAAAATGCAATTTTAGTTCAAACTCTAACTGCCCTGAGAATACTAAACTGAAAAATCTTCGTTTTGGTTTTAAAAATCATGTTTTGCAATAAGAATTCAAACTATGAACTTGAATTAGCTTTTTATGACAATCGAATTCATCATAGTTTATTTGATTACATGTAAACAAAGTTTCCAGTAAAAGAATTTCACTAACATATTCAATAAACTTTGAAAAATCTCTTGTTTGAAGTTTTAACATCCTGTTTGATAAAAAAAATGAAAACTTTACAATAATTCAGTTGAAAACAAACTGAAATTTGAAAGAAAATCAACCCTGAACCATAACAGTGAAGAGCAATATGTAGAGCAACATAATTCTATTCAAGGGTAATGAATATGCAATACCACATGTTCAATAATTATCCTGGACTGATTTTAATTAAACTAAAAAAAAATTAAACTTGATGTTCACTCACCTGCCAACAGTTTGAACAGAGCATACTTCTTGTAGTTTGAAAAAAATGCTAGCTTAATCCCTTGTCCTTGTTTATTTAGTTAAGATGTTTTTTTAAGTTTGGTAAAAAATGGAAATACTTGCTATATTTCTGATTTTTCTTAGCTTTTGTCAACCAGCGGCAACTAAGAGTATGTATATATAAATAGAAGGAAAGCTATGCAGTGTACATGTTTACTGGGTACAAACTTGTTCAGAGATATTTTTTTTTCTAGCCTCCTTCTTTGACCAGGAAAGAATTTGCCTTCTATCTCAAGCTTGGCCTAATGTATACTTGAAATGATGTATTATAGGCTACAATTAAATGTTTGTCTCAAAATATGTTTACATAATTATCATTATGTTAGCTGTGCATATAGATATTTGTATAAAAATAACTTTGCAGGTGGGTTTTGGCTTGTATATGAAGATATGTTGTTTTAGAGATGTTTGTTTTATCTGGTATTACTTTTAGCTTTCACATAAACGTATATTCACACTTTGTCTTATTTTATACTTTATACATTTGTGTTTTATTTTATTCTATACTTTTAAATTTACAGTTTATGTTGTATGCTTGCTTATTCATTTGATTCTATTTGAATGTTAACTATCAATTAAATTAGATTCATAAGCTTGACTTACTTATATTTATATTTGATAGAATTTGGTTTTATTTCAAACATTATGCTCTATATATAATATGTATCAAATGTAAACAAAGTAAAGTATTTTGATTCATTTATATAAGATAAGTTTTATTGTAAATATTATTGAGATATTTTACTTTAAATTTCCAGAATCAAATTTCCCTTTTTTTTAAAAAAAATACAAATCCATACAAATAAATGGCAATTATTTTTAAAAGTCATATTCATTTTAAAATGATAAGTTTACTTTTTATTTAAATTACATAAATTATTTATTAAAATAATATGGCCAAAAATCCAGGGTCGTCACATTCCTCCCCCCTTTGAATCTTTTCGTCCTCGAAAAGGAACGAAGCCAGATCTACTAAAATGCTTAAAATCATATAAATTTTTCTTTGATCATTTTTAAACCACGTTAAATTAAGTTTCAACTCATTTTATATTTTATTCCGTTTCATTTCTAATTTATTCACCAATATTCATTTAGCTCGACACATTCCATTCTTGTATACTACTTGCCATTGCCAAATCAATTCAATCCAAGCTTTTATTTAATGGGCTTTCACCCTTATTCGAAGCCAAGCTTCCATAAATTTTATACTTAAGTTAATTTACTTTTGTTTATTCTAGCATCAAACTTAAGTTTACTTCTATATGATTCACATTTAATCAACTTCCATTAAATTAAGTAAGCCCATCCATTTGAATTTTAACTTTAATTCATCTTCTCAATTTATCAAAATAATATCCAAGCACATACTTAATTCATTTATACTTCAAATTAATATACCATCAAATTTAAGTTCAGTCTGATAATCCAATTTCAATCACAACTTGATTTAGTTTTTATTCAATCAGACTTCATCCATTCAATATTTAACTCAATTAACTCGTTTAAATTTTTAAGTTACTTACTTAATTCGTTATCGAATTCATTTTATTCATACAAGGCAATTCTCAATTTATTTCTATTCACTTGGATTTTGTTTTGCAATTCAAACCATGTTTATTATAATCCAATTTCATTTCATTCGACATCATTTCCATTATAACTATTTATATTCAAATCACATTTGAATTTTATTTGTAATTCAATCCATCACATTTTCAGTCCAACTCTATTTATCTTTATTTTACAACATCTCTTCTTATTTAATTCATTATTAAATCTAAGTTGAATTCTATTTAAAATTCGAATTCATTTCCAAACCCATTATCAACTTGCAATCCATCGGTTTAACCAAGTTAAATTTTATTAATATACTCAACCAAATAATTATTTAGCCAATTAGCTTACCCTCAACTTCTAAATCAATGTTCGATTTTGATTACAAATTCTCTTCATTAAAATTCCAGTTTGGATTTCCTTGATTTTCCAATATTCCAACATCTTTATTTAAAATCTTAGAAATGCTTTTAAAATTCACATCATGCTATTTAAAATAAATCTTTATAAAAATTCTTTTTATAACTCGATGTCTCAACCAGTCCTTCCTTGTTCTCACAGAAATTCAGTCATACGTTGATCAGGCGTAGGACTGAAAATCTATAAGTACTTAGCAGACCCAATTTCAACATCCGGCGAAAATACTTAGGAAAGTAATTTTATTGAAAATATCGAAGACAGTTTTGAAAATAGAGG
Source organism: Allium cepa (assembly GCA_030765085.1). Taxonomy (NCBI): domain Eukaryota; kingdom Viridiplantae; phylum Streptophyta; class Magnoliopsida; order Asparagales; family Amaryllidaceae; genus Allium; species Allium cepa. Next base: position 37,623,609 of record CM060929.1, read on the forward strand.
AATTTTTTTTTTTTAGTGAGGATGCTCTGGAAATCATCACCCCCATCCATGGTCGCAGTTAACCCGATGATTACGTTGTCATCCCGACAAAATCCACAGATAACTGTAGGCCTCCGCGCCCCACGATTACACCATGGAACCCACGACAGATCGCAGCTACAACTGGGGTTACGTAGCTATCACAGCAAAAACCCATATAACTGTAGGCATCAGCGCCATCGAATTTCGCTGCCAAAAATGAAACTTCTCCACTCCACTTGACTATAGATCGCAGTCTATCGATGTTGCGTTGCCTTCCCGGCAAAATCAAGTGTAGACCGTTGACACTCATCCTCCACACGATTTTCGCTATGGTCCCCACAGTAGATCGCAGCAACATCGAGTTACACTGTCGTCACAGCATAACCCAAATGCCCTTGTAGGCATCAACGCCATCGACTTACGCTACCCAATAATCCTCATGAACTAGTTTTGTCCGGACTCGTCACAGGATCAACTTTAGAACCCCCCCGGGCTCAAGGCAGCACCACCCGGTGGCACTCCTGAGAAGTTCATTTCAAAGGAGCGCCTTTTTCCCCAGAGCCATCGTCAAAATATTTTATACTATACACATATAGTATCTTTAAATCATACACCTAGTATGATATCATACAAAGCTTCTTTACATAAAATCGATTATCCCAAAATCGATAATTCTCAAACTAGGCTTTCCAAATTCAATTTTGATTTTACCCAAAATCAAAAGCCTTTCCAAATTCAGAGGTTCCCAAAACCTTTTTCCCAAAATCCTCATAAGATCCTTTATATATATATATATATATATATATATATATATATATATATTCAAATATATATAACTTCCAAAAATTTGGATTATTTCAATCTCGTATAAAACTCCTTTTATACTTCAAACATGTTCAAAACTCCTTTTCTTCCAGCAATAGATTCAACAATGGAAGATTTATCTTATATAACAAAGATATATAACCTTGTTTGTTCAAAATCAAATATTCAAATTTGATTACTTTTTCCAAGATCAATTTCCTTTCTATTCACATTTCCTTTAATTCCCATTGAATTTGCCACTTCAATTCTTACCTCGGTTGGGTATTTAAACCAATTAACAGTTTGAACTCCGACCAGATTTAGTAAATAGATTGAAAAATTTAAAAATAGATAAGTAGTTGAAAATAATTATTAATTCACCAAATAGCTATAAAATAATTAACTAATTGTAAAATAGTCGAAAACTAATTCAATAGTCTCAAAGATTCCAAATAATTGAAAAATAGTTGTAAAATAGAAATTAGTTTGTGAAATAGTTGAAAAATAGTAATTAGTTCAAGAAACAGTTGAAAGATGGTTAAATAGCTCCAAAACTAATGGTAAAACAAATATAAAATAAGTTAGCTTTAAGAAAGAAAAGTTGTATATATTTAATAGCTTAGAAAAATAAGTTTATGTCAAAACAATTTATATTGAAAATAGTCAAGAGCCAACTGTTCACTTCCCCAACAATTCAAATTAATCTCCATTTAAAGTGACCCAATTCCAATTCAAATAACTCCAAATTCCATTAGACTTGATTAATTCCCAATTCAAGTTGAATCAATCTTGGTTCCTACTAAAATTTAAAACAAATTCTAGTTGATTTTAATCCTGTTCAATTTTAATTATAATTTCATATTATTCCATTCAATTTGGATTATTATCAATTTAATTTCAGAATCCAAATCACTTCATTATAATCCAAATTTTCCATTTAAAATTTTAAACTTATCCATCTTCAAACACGAATCCAATTAATTCAAATCAGATTCAATTTGAACTAATTCAATTCCAATCCCAGGTTTAAACCATCTCGAATTATATAAATTTGAGTTATATTCTCAAAGGTTGATTTAACTCTTTAAACCAAATTTCTGAGTCCAATTCTCAAAATCCCATTTTAAATTATCTTTACTTATGTATTTCAAGGTGCAAATAAGAGTTCAATACAATTTTATTTTAAAATTTTAATTTATTATTAAATTTTATCTCCCCGTTTGAAGCCAGTTCTTAAACAAGTTTATTTTACAATTCAATTATTCAAATTTATTTTATTTATACATTACCATTCTAAATTTAGAGATTTTTATTAAAAATAGGATGGTATCATCCAAATTTTTTTTTTTTAACCGTCCATCCATTCTCAATTCAAATTAACCGTTTAACTTTCCCAGTTAAATTCTAATTTTACTTAATCCAATCAACCTTACTCAATTTGAATTCCCGCTTCAAACTTCAAAATTCTTTCCTTCTTATAAGTTCAAACTTATATCTTTTTGGGTTTTTACATGACACTTCAGGGAAAAATCAAAACTCAGCCTCTTAGAGTTTATTTCAATTTTCTTTGATATCATGTATATCCATATATATATATATATATACATATTTATTTCTTGGCCCTCCTAGCCATGTTTTAAAATTTTAAACCACCCTTGGTTTTAAATTAAAATCAAATTTCAAACAACCCATCGTTTTCAACAAGTCCCAATTACCCAAATAATACTTATTTATTATTATTTCTTTTTTTTTTGTTCCTACTTAATTTAATTCCAATTCTAGACTTCATTTTGGTTGTATTATATTACTACTTAATTTTAATTTCAATAATTAACAACCAATCACTTTAATATTTATTAGAAGAAAATATTGCTTTATATATATCAAAATATATTTTTATTTAAAATCATTTAAAATCTTTTTATAAGAAAATAAAAAGTACACGCTCATATATATTTATATACTCAACTCATTCTAGAGTACTACGGACTCTATTTAAGGAGTAATCCCCACCAGAGCAAGGTTCTCGCTTAACCTTCCGCTCTGACACCAAATGTAACGACCCGAAAATTTCCGAACCTGAAAATTCCAGATAGTTATAAAAAGAAGAAAGAGATAGAAGAAGAAGAAGAAGAAACCCCAAACATCTCACATTCGCAGCGGATAAAATATAATAATAAATAATAACAGTTTACAAAGCAATACTATATTCGTCGATTACATTTTAATATATCAAAGTTACACATTCATACAGGCACTGAATATATACAATTATCATGTCACAGATATACTTATAATATAATATAGCGGAAGCACTCCATACGTTCTTGTCATCCAGCTCGCCTCCTGAGCTCCAGATCGTACCTACCTGAAATCTGTAATACTCGGTCTGACCCGAGCATTACACCAAAGTAACACCGGGGTCAAGCTGGAAACCAGCGTGAGTAAACTCAACTAACATGGAATACCAATACAATCAACTTATATAAACCCGGGGTAACATATGTCAATTTATCCAATTCAAAATTCGCTATTGACAACACTTGTTTCACATATCAATTTCTAAGTACCAAACTTAGATAAAATATTTCAATTCACTTAAATCATTTTCTCAGACTATCGATTTCACACATCAATTTATTTTTAATTCCGAAGTGGTTTTCGAGTATTTCCTAATATCCGACTCGGGTCTCTTCGAGTTCACCCCCTCTTAGCCCAATTACAATTCAACTTTAAATACAAGATGTCTCTTTCACAATTTAATTATCCTTAAATAATTAAATTCATCAATCAATCCTGAATAATCACATTAGTAATTACTTCTCTTAATTAATTATATCCATTAAATCAACTCCTAGATTTAGTTACATTAATCCTTAATAACGTTGAGCAATTATCTCTTCATTACTTCCCTTGAGTAAGTATCCTTTAATTGCTTTCCATTAAGAAATTTCCCTTTAATTAATTTCATCCAGTAATCATCCGCTCATTTCATTACCTGAGGAATTATACCTCATTAATTAACTCCTTAATTAATTAATTAAATTTTATTACAGCCAGTAATTAATCCTTTATCACTTCCTCTAGGTGATTATCTTCCTTATTAATTACTCAAAAGAAATATATAATTAAGCCTTAATTATTTCCATATATCAAATTTCTTCTTAATTAGTTTTCCATTAATTAATTACCTAAAGGACTTACTCTTTATAACATTAAGTAATTATCTATTAATTACTTCACTAAGAAATATACTTAGTGAATTACATTAGGGGATTATCTTCAAGTACATAAACTAAATGATTATTCCCAAAGTTAATTACGTTAATTAATCAATCAATTAATCATTACTTAATTACTAGCGAATGATTCAAACCTTAATTTTTCATCTTAATTTAATTACATCAAAAATTAGGTAAATCTAAAGAATTAACTAAATAAATAATTCAACTTAATAAATCAAACTCTTAAATAATCATTTTTATATAAAGAATGATTAGGTGAATTATTAAAAACTTAATTATGCTATTTTAACATTTGAAACCCAATTATCCTTCCCTTTACAAGTTCAACACTCACTTGACACAACTGAGTCCTCTTCATCATTTACTTCGAATCGCACAGATATCAACCCAAAAATCGAAACCGAGGGAATTCATCTTCTTCACAAATGAACTCGTTCCCCGATGTACCAACGTGCACAGTGCACGTACACCAGCGATCTACGACTCGCCGGCCATCGATACTGGCCTCAACACGTCACAAATCACTCGCGTACTCCAAAACCATACCCAATTCGTCACCTAACACTCGAAATCGAAAAAGAGCAGTGAGCTCGAGAAAAACTGCAAACGACCCATCAGCTAAAAACGCCTCGACGTCGTCATTCCGTCCACCAGAGAAGCTCGAATTTCATCCACGCCTCAACAACACAACAAACTTCCACCCTCATGAATCGTGTGAAGCTCGGCCACGCAGAAGTGACGAATTCGTCACGTTAATGACATGAACAAAATCTGTAAATGAAACCCTAAGATGATTTTATTCTCTTGATCCACGCAATAGAAAAATATTCTGATATTTTTCACGAAATCCCCGATGCTTAAACTAGCTTCAACACAAATTCCAACACTTATTATTGGATCATTCATCAGTAATTGGTAAAATGCAATTTTAGTTCAAACTCTAACTGCCCTGAGAATACTAAACTGAAAAATCTTCGTTTTGGTTTTAAAAATCATGTTTTGCAGTAAGAATTCAAACTATGAACTTGAATTAGCTTTTTATGACAATCGAATTCATCATAGTTTATTTGATTACCTGTAAACAAAGTTTCCAGTAAAAGAATTTCACTAACATATTCAATAAACTTTGAAAAATCTCTTGTTTGAAGTTTTAACATCCTGTTTGATGAAAAAAATGAAAACTTTACAATAATTCAGTTGAAAACAAACTGAAATTTGAAAGAAAATCAACCCTGAACCATAACAGTGAAGAGCAATATGCAGAGCAACAGAATTCTATTCAAGGGTAATGAATATGCAATACCACATGTTCAATAATTATCCTGGACTGATTTTAATTAAACTAAAAAAAAATTAAACTTGATGTTCACTCACCTGCCAACAGTTTGAACAGAGCATACTTCTTGTAGTTTGAAAAAAATGCTAGCTTAATCCCTTGTCCTTGTTTATTTAGTTAAGATGTTTTTTTAAGTTTGGTAAAAAATGGAAATACTTGCTATATTTCTGATTTTTCTTAGCTTTTGTCAACCAGCGGCAACTAAGAGTATGTATATATAAATAGAAGGAAAGCTATGCAATGTACATGTTTACTGGGTACAAACTTGTTCAGAGATATTTTTTTTTCTAGCCTCCTTCTTTGACCAGGAAAGAATTTGCCTTCTATCTCAAGCTTGGCCTAATGTATACTTGAAATGATGTATTATAGGCTACAATTAAATGTTTGTCTCAAAATATGTTTACATAATTATCATTATGTTAGCTGTGCATATAGATATTTGTATAAAAATAACTTTGCAGGTGGGTTTTGGCTTGTATATGAAGATATGTTGTTTTAGAGATGTTTGTTTTATCTGGTATTACTTTTAGCTTTCACATAAACATATATTCACACTTTGTCTTATTTTATACTTTATACATTTGTGTTTTATTTTATTCTATACTTCTAAATTTACAGTTTATGCTGTATGCTTGCTTATTCATTTGATTCTATTTGAATGTTAACTATCAATTAAGTTAGATTCATAAGCTTGACTTACTTATATTTATATTTGATAGAATTTGGTTTTATTTCAAACATTATGCTCTATATATAATATGTATCAAATGTAAACAAAGTAAAGTATTTTGATTCATTTATATAAGATAAGTTTTATTGTAAATATTATTGAGATATTTTATTTTAAATTTCCAGAATCAATTTTCCCTTTTTTAAAAAAAAAATACAAATCCATACAAATAAATGGCAATTATTTTTAAAAGTCATATTCATTTTAAAATGATAAGTTTACTTTTTTTTTAAATTACATAAATTATTTATTAAAATAATAGGGCGAAAAATCCAGGGTCGTCACACGTTATGTGCTTGAGTCGTTTGTACTTAAGTCGTAGGTCGTGGGCGTTGTAATTAGGTTGCGTGATTGTAATTTTGTATGTGTTAGGTCGTTGTTGACCTACGTTGAGTCGTTTTTCTATGTGTTAGGTCGTTGGGTGTTGAAGCGCAAGGTGGATAGGTCGCGTGCGACCTGGGTTATGCTGAGTCTTGTAATATAGGTCCTTAACGACCTATGGTAAGTCGCGTGATGTACATAGGTGTGTTGTTTGCTAAGTCGCTAAAGACCTTGGATGAGTCGTGAGTCGTGAGTCGTGAGTGTTAGGTCGGGGACGACCTAAGGGCTGTGTTGTAAAATGCTATAAATAGGGAGTGCGTTGTACATTTCAAGGTGGTTAGTTGAATAAAATTCTCTTTTGTTAGCTTTGTGCTTTCGATTTAAATTGGTAGTTGAGTGTGATCTCCTATCTCCACTTTCGGTTAATCAAGTGCGCTCGAATCAACGATTGTTGAAGACGATTCGCGGAATCAAGTGCGCTTGATCAACGCTTGAAGAATTGAAGATCTTCTCTCACGGTATCGTGCGCGATCAACGTGTCGAAGATAGCTAGAATTCGGTATCCTTGTGATCCACGAATTTGGGCACTTCAGTATCTCCAATCCACCGATTGCTACTTTCATTGATCCATATCGTTTTGTTAAATATCCGCTGCGTCACTTATACAATAGTTATCAGAGTACACAGATAATACAACACATATTAGACAGTTATAAACACCTGTCTAGATATTACAACTCAATACAACTCAGAGACAACACAGAGATACCAATCACAGCGGAACACTATACATATCTACACGCAGAAGCCTTCTGGTCCATTGCTCCTCCACAATTCATCAAAGCTAACCTGAATCCCTTGGCTACTCATAAAAATTTGAGTACCCAAGAGTTTAAGAAAACAGAAGATAAACTCCGGGTCAGACATGGGTCTGGTGTAAGTAACAGGTTAAGTTGCTTAATTTTGAAAAAACTTTGAAAGGAAAAGGTATCACGTAAGACTTCCCACACATAAACATGGAAAAGTTTTTACCTTACGCTAACCAAAACATTTGATACGAAATCCAGTGATATTATAATAGGTATAGGGTTTCCAAGTAAATATGAAATAGCCGAAATTGTTACATTCATTAAATTCGAGCTACTAGCCACAAAAGTGGGTAATACAATCAAAACCGTTGGCACTTATTGGATTTTGGATTCAGTGCAATGGCAGGGCTACGGGGTACCGCCCGTCACAGTACGTGGCCTAGATCACCGTACCGAGGATTACTCCCAATCCCCTGCAACACAAGGCCGGAACCATTCCTTACTGAATAGTTCCGAACAAGACAACCCTACAGTTGGTGCGCATATCCAACCGCCCATTAAGCCGAATAAAAAGGGACCTCTAGACAGGGGAAAATCTCGTCCTACTTGGGCATGACCCACTTAGCCTTGCTGCACCTCCCTTGTTTTAGCCATTCACGTTTGATGAGGCTTGATGCTACGATTACCTTTATAGGACACATTTATCTTAGAATACTCATCGTCCACCTGACGATGTTCTGAAAGCATTCAATCCATACAGGTTCGTTCCGGGTTCGAACGAAACCGTAAGCATTATCTCGTTACACTCATTTTGAAATCACCCTCAGAGTTAACGACGATAACCCTTGCACTCTGAATCTTTATTTCGAATCTGAAAGTACTACCCCATCAAACTCATCTCGGAATCACCCTCGGAGTTATACTGACGAATAGTTCTTACACCTCGAGTCTTCACTCTTTACTTGAGATTCACGACCTATCGTTAATTTGGATCGATGTGGTTTTCGGATATCCAAATATGGAAACCCGATCCCGGTCTCATCGAAATCCAAAGCGTGTCTTTTAGGTCCAAGTTGTTTTGGAATTTAAAACAATTCAATACAATTATCTATATACACACAAATAGATAATTCACAGATTCACAATAGATAATCATCACAACATATAATCCATATTATCAGTATTAAAAGATAATCCATATCATCATGACAATTCAACCAATGCAGCCATATCACACAATATTACTAATCTCATAGTTGAGATTTCAAACCATTCAAGGCAAATGATATTATCCATCCATACATAAGCAATGATCTATAATCAAACCATCTATAATTAATTTAAAATGAATTAAATTAATTACTTCCATCTCTAATGAATTTAAAGTGAATTAAATTAATTACCGCATCAATATAAATCTTGCTTACATATTCATTAATTAAATACAAATTAATTAATTATCCTCTAGTTAATCAACTTAACTAATCATCCTTGATTAATTATTCTTTAATTACATTCTAGTAATTATCCTTTAATTAGTTGCATAAGTTAATTACTCTAAACCAAATATAGTAATTAACCCTTAATTACTTCATTAATTAATTAACTATAATTAATTACATTAAACCTTAATTAATTACAATTAATTAGTTACCTTTGATTAATTCATCTAAATTAATCAATCTTAATTACATCATTAATTAAATTAATTAATGATCCTTAATTAAATTTAAATTAATGACTTATTTAAAATAAATTAAATTAAGTAATTAATCTCTATTATCATATTATTAATCACCTTGGATTAATCATATTCAGTAATTAACTACCTTAATTATTTCATCAAATTAATACTCCTTAATTAATTATCTATAATCAATCCCTTGATTAATTATACAAAGAATTTTAATCCAGATTACTTCCACAATTAAACCATTTTCCACTAATTACATCCAGTAATTATCATAAATTACTTCACTGAGTAATTACATTCCATTAATTACATTAAGTAATTATTATCAGATCAACAAGTGATTAAAATTAATTAAACTTAATTAATTAATCTCAAACAAATTACATTTAAACTTAATTAATTACACTACGTAATTAATTTCTTAATTACTTCCATCAAGTAATTAATCTTAAAATAATTCACAAATGATGATCATTAATTAATTGATCTAATTAATTATTAAAACTAATCATATTAATTAATTATTATTTTTAAATAATCCTTAGTTAATGACCTTCATTAACTATTAATCATTCCTTAATTACCTTTCTTAATTTACTTCTTAATTAATCTCTAATTTTAAATTAATCCAAATTATTAATTTATAAATAAAATAAATAATTCATTCTTTAATCAATCTCTAAGATAAATCATTTCTTTATTAAAGACCTCATTAATATTAAAGTGTATTTAGAACATTACATTTTAAATTTAAATTCAAATTCCATTTTGAATATGAGATTCAAAATGATTATTTATTTAAACATTAACCAAATTCAATTTATAATCCTTTAAATAAATGTAAATAACCTTTATTACTTACATTTGAAACTTATATAAGATAAGCCTTGAAACTAATTTACTTAAATTTATTTAAAATTAAGTTTTTAAGTACATTACTATTGTACTTGCAAATTCAAGTTATCAAATCATTTAACTTCCATTTGCAAACCTTTTATAAAGAACTTCATTCAAAAATAAAGTTTAAATATTTGTTTTGAAAACAAATTTACCTTTAACAAGCTATTTAAATTTAAACTTGTTTTGGAAACATTCAGAATTTTAAAAACCTATTCAAATACCCAGATTTGAATTCAAGAAACTTGAATCCATTATTTATTTAAAACATTTGATTTTAAACTTGAATTAAACTTTGTTTTAAACCTTGATTTTTAACTTTTTATTAAAACCCAAATTTCATTTTGAAACCTGAAGATTCAAAAGTCTTTGAAAAAAAACTGAACTTAATCTTTGAATTCAAACTACTGTTTAAATTATGCTTTCAGATTTTAAAATAAAATTCAAATTCTAGAAACTGCCAGGTTTCTTTTTTTTAAACCGAAAAACCACTTTAAGAATTTAAACTATTAAGATTCAAAACCATTTGAATCTATACTACATACTAGATTTAAACTTGTTTTAAATCTTATCATTACAACTTTTGAATTCATTCAAATTTGTTTTAAATTTAAATTTACAGGCAGGTTTTATAAAACCTGTAACAAAACAGAACCAACCCGAGGCAACCCAATTCCTGCTTTGAGTCAAAACCTAAAGTGCTTCGGACAAAGCACTTGAATTCTCGTGAAACAACTCGAGTCAATCTGCAGCTCAAACCAAAACCAACAGCATCCACACATGAGTACCGTGCACCTGCACACTGTTCTTGATCGATTCCGATAAACTTCGGCGATCCGTTCCCATCGACGAACAACTCCTCACTCCATTTCGATCATCACATCGCTTACATACAACTCGAATTTAAATTCGAGTTCAAATTTTACAACCTGGAACAGAACAGAACAAACCTACACCAAAGCTGTCAACGCTTCCTCCATGGCGCTCCGTCCAGCAGAGAGCCACCACCACCGGCCACAGCCTCGCCCACCTTCCCTCTAGCGATTTCCAAAAACCCATAACACTCGATGCACTGAGGAGGCCGATCCAATCAAAAACACTAACCAAATAAAATTTAGGGTTCCAGACAAGAAATTAACACAGCTGCCACCTCGATGAATTGCATTGCCATCTAATAATTTTCCAAGCTTCACTGATCACTCCTCTACACACTGGAAGAAACCCGACCCTCCAAATTGCAGAGATCGCCCAAAAACCCAATATCCCCTTTTAAGTTGATACCAGAACTGCTCTTTTAATCTTAGTTTAAAATTTTGGATTTTAGTTTTAAAAATCTTTATTTTGAATGAGATTCTAGATTCCAATCCTAGAACATCAAATTATGATGTTTGAAAATTTGATAATGCTTACACATTTCTGTTCTTATGGCTTTCAGAGAATTTCCAAACTTATTTTTACTTAAATAAATTTTTAAACTTTAATTCCTAAATAAACAAACCATCTTCGTTTATAACTCGAAGCCTAAAAGTTACTAGATTGAGGAATAAAGGATATGTTTGAATTCTTACCCTTAGAAACTAAGCACATCAAACCTAGTTACAACAATAATACCCAAATTTACACATTCATATATCTATGTAGAAATTCAACAAAACAAATAACCATACCACCACATACATTCCAGATTTTAGCATGCAACTAAAATAAATTAAAGTTTTAAAAGGTGATGTTACTCACCTTTAAAAACCAGAAGACAGAGCCTCCAAAATGTTTTGAAAGCTGTTTGATTCTTTTGAAAACTGGAATATGCAGTGCCCCTTTTTGAAAACTTAAATTGCTTTGAAGACTTGAGTTATTGATGCTTAAAACTTGATTTAAAACTGCATGCAGCTGCTTTAATTCCCAGATTTAAGAAATGCAGGTTTGTTTTTTTGAAGATGTCCAGGTTTTTATAAAAATGCAGGTTTTGATTGAATATGCAGGTTTAAAACAGCTTTGCTTTCATACTTGAAAATGTGCAGGTTGATTTTGATTTTCAGGAATTTGGTTTGCAGGGAAATGATCAAATTTGAAGATGGTTACAGGATTTGTTGAAGAAGATTCATATTTTAGTTTTTGAGGTAATTTGTTTTAATTCTTCTTTGGCTTTGAATAAAGGAATAGAGAAGAAATGGAGTTAATGATATAATGGGTTTTATATAAATGAACATGTGGTTTATTAAAAATAAAGAAAAATATTAAAGTTTTTAAAATGACACTTGTCATTAATTTTAACATTTGTCAAGAAGGTAAGTTAATTAGTTAACACATGTTCTTTTAATTTATAAAATGTTTACATTTGTCTTTTGAAGTTAATTAGTTATTTAGTTAATATGTTAGTATAAGATAAATGTAAATCTTTGTTTAATTAATTAATTAATACATACTTATTTACATGTAGATAACTTTGGAATGAATAAATCCATTTTTTTAAATAAAGTTTTATACAAATACTTAAGAATCCAAAACAAATAAAAATATTTATACTTTAAATTTACAAAGCTTTGAATTCAATTTCAAATCAAATTATAAAATTAAATTTTGAAATTAAGTTATATATTTACATATATAACTACACAATTCAATTTTGAAAAACAATTATCTTTATTAAAAAACTATTTGTCAAAAACAATGTATTATGATATTTTGAAAATAAGAAATTTTGATAACTATAAATGATTTATAAAAGAAATTATTTCTTTATCGAAAAAATTATTTATTTTTATCACACTATATTTAAAAAGAAACCAAAATAAACCTTATTGTTATTTTATTTAAACTTGAGTTAAAACAAATTTTAAACCATTTAAATATTTACCTTATGTATTTAAAATCATATAGTTATTTATTATATACTTTTAAAAAAATTTAATATCAAATAAATCAATTTAAACAAATTAAATTTTTACCTTATCAATTTAAAACGATACTTTATCTATTCAATAGCTTTTAAAAGTTTAAATTTAAAATTATACCCAATTTTTACCAAAATTAAAGATTTATTTATTTATTAAATTAAAAATTATATCTATTTACAATATATACATATCATATATACATTATAAATAGAAAACAATTTATCAGATTTTAAAAGATAAAATTTATCAATTAAATATTTATTTTATTGGATTATTAAATTAGTTCAAATCTTATCACAAAGATCATCAAATCAATTTAATTTTTAATTCAGATTATTAAATTGATATTGCTTAAAATTCCAGGTCATCACATTCCTTCCCCCTTAAAAGAACTTCGTCCCCGAATTTAAAACAAAGGTAATTTAAGAATCGATTTAAAGATTTATTTTTAAAACACAAGCATATACCAATGATATGCTAACAACCATAGCAATCAATTCACCCAATCAAACAAATCTAACTATCCAGACAAAAATCTGGATAGAGTTTCCCAAGTATATATATACCGAGATGCCCGCTCTACAGAATTTAAACAATCAACACTACTAAGTTACATAGCTCCTACTCATCTAGATCTACAGAACTAGACAGCATATCAGATTACAGACGAGTATGACTCGACAACCAAACCTCCTAAACTGCTGGTTCCACAACCAGAGATAGACCATACACATACTCCCTCAGAGATAAGTGCAACACATCGAATCCCAGTTATCCAAACTGGCAATTCAATCCTGAAAACCAAATACTTATCCAACAAAAACAAAGAAAAGATCCAAGCATCTCGGAGCCAGCTTCCCATCCTTACCCCATCTTATATCTCCTTGGATCGGAGAAAACTCCAACAACAACGAAGTCTCCAACATCGAATTCCAAATTCCTCCGTCTCTTATCCACAAAATGTCTTCAGACGATCCTGGGCTGCCAACATCCAAACTGATCACCTCAACCCTTGCTGATTCCTCTAGAAACAAACTAGACCAAAAACAACCCAATCCAATGATCTCCTCAAGATCAATCCAAAACCAAGTACACAACTCTTCTCCATAACCAGCAGAAGACTGAACTTACTTCTCTATATCCGGAAAAGACAACAGAAACACTCCCAAACTGCTTCCGCTGCACAACTCTGATCCGAAGTAGATAAGAATGCCGATGAAGAACACAAGCACAAACTGGATAGCACATCCTAGAAATATAGTTCAACGGATCCATAAAGAAAACTCAGAAGTTCCTCCAAAAATCTGAGCTGCTTCATCAAACTCTATCTCTAGGAACCATCTTTTACTAAGCTGAACCACCAGTTCCACTCCTGGAATACTAGTCGATAAGAAAAATAAATCTCCATATGCAAACAAACCTCTGACTTCCCTGAAGACATCTGGAAAATCTCTGACAATCCAAGAGAACACTCAACTATCGCAAGTCACTTTTGCGATTAACAAAGAACAATTTCCAAAGAAAAACTGTCCTATATTTACCCAATAGAACAGCTTACACTGGTCTAGCCAATCCATCGAAGAAACAGATTCACTCTGCTGTTTCTGAACTCGACCTCCAGAAAAACTACTCAGCTAAGACCTCCTTGTCGGTACACAGAACACTCCGAGCTGCATTGCTGACACCAATGCCAAAAAACTTCCTAATCCAAAGCTCTTTGAGAAACTCGGACTTCAAAGCTAACAGATACACCACATCCTGCTGAATCCAGCCAGCATACCGAAACAGACACACTTCCTAAAACTTGTTCCAAAGAAACATCTTTGGTGACAATCCATAGTCACTGCATCTCATCACGCAGCTACTACTTCCTGAGGTATCAAGATACCATTACTCACTTCTGCCCAACCGACTGATTCAAACTCAACTCATCCAGTTCTGCACTTCAAAGATGAACTCCGAACCCTAACAGGTTTCCTTCAGAGATCAATGAAATCCGTACATCACTGAAATCTTACTCGAGACAGTATTCGGTCTACAGTCTTGACAGATACACTTCCAACCTCAAACATAAACTCCAACAAATGGTAGTTGTCGTGTTACACACACCACTACCTCATCTACCTTTATAACCTATATTGGAAAATCCGAACAGGTAACCCAACAGATAGGTAGAAATAGATAAATATATATATATATATATATAACTACAAATATGCTCTCTCAAGATACCACTCCAGAGCCTAGGTATATATTCACTCAACCTAATGCTCTGATACCACTGTAATGACCCACGATTCATCTCCACAGAATGACGCATCATTAATAAGAAAGAAAGGGATAGAAAGAGAGAGAAAGAGAAGAAAGAAGAAACAACACATCAGAATCTAAACGGCGGAATGAATAAATTATATTAATAACATAAGTATTACATAGTATCATATACAATAGTTATCAGAGTACACAGATAATACAACACATACTAGACAGTTACAAACACCTGTCTAGATATTACAACTAAATACAACTCAGAGACAACACAGAGGTACCAAACACAGCGGAACACTATACATATCTACACGCAGAAGCCTCCTGGTCCATTGCTCCTCCACAATTCATCAAAGCTAACCTGAATCCCTTGGCTACCTGTAAAAATTTGAGTACCCAAGAGTTTAAGAAAACAGAAGATAAACTCCAGGTCAGACATGGGTCTGGTGTGAGTAACAGTTTAAGTTGCTTAACTTTGAAAAACCTTTGAAAGGAAAAGGTATCACGTAAGACTTCCCATACATAAACATGGAAAAGTTTTTACCTTACGCTAACCAAAACATTTGATAGGAAATCCAGTGATATTATAATAGGTCTAGGGTTTTCAAGTAAATATGAAATAGCCGAAATTGTTACATTCATTAAATTCCAGCTACTAGCCACAAAAGTGTGTAATACAATCAAAACCGTTGGCACTTATTGGATTTTGGATTCCATACAATGGCAGGGCTGTCGGGGTACCGCATGTCACAGTACGTGGCCTAGATCACCGTACCGAGGATCACTCTCAATCTCCTGCAACACAAGGCCGGAACCATTCCTTACCGAAAAGTTCCGAACAAGACAATCCCGCAGCTGGTGCGCATATCCAACCGCCCACTAAGCCAAATAAAAAGGGACCTCTAGACTGGGGAAAATCTCATCCTACTTGGGCATGACCCACTTAGCCTTGCTGCACCTCCCCTGTTTTAGCCATTCCCAGTTGATGAGGCTTGAGGCTACGATTACCTTTATAGGACACATTTATCATAGAATGGTCATCGTCCACGTGATGATGTTCTGAAAGCATTCAATCCATACAAGTTCGTTCCGGGTTCGAACGAAACCGAAGGCATTATCTCATTACACTCATATTGGAATCACCCTCAAAGTTAACGACGATAACCCTTGCACTCTGAATCTTTATCTCGAATCTGAAAGTACTACCTCGTCAAACTCATCTCGGAATCACCCTTAGAGTTATACTGGCGAATAGGTTCTTACACCTCGTGTCTTCACTCTTCACTTGAGATTCACGACCTATCGTTAATTTGGATCGATGTGGTTTTCGGATATCCAAATGTGGAAACCCGATCCCGGTCTCATCGAAATCCAAAGCGTGTCTTTTAGGTCCAAGTTGTTTTAGAATTTAAAACAATTCAATACAATTATCTATATACACACAGATAGATAATTCACAGATTCACAATAGATAATCATCACAACAGATAATCCATATTATCAGTATTAAAAGATAATCTATATCATCGTCACAATGCAACCAAAGCATCCATATCACACAATATTACTAATTTCATAGTTGAGATTTCAAACCATTCAAGGCAAACAATATTATCCATCCATACATAAGCAATGATCTATAATAACACCATCTATAATTAATTTAAAATGAATTTAATTACTTACATCTCTAATCAATTTAAAGTGAAATAAATTAATTACTACATCAATATAAATCTTGCTTACATATTCATTAATTAATTACAAATTAATTAATTATCCTCTAGTTAATCAACTTAATTAATCATCCTTGATTAATTTTTCATTTTACATTCTAGTCCTTTAAGTAATTGCACAAGTTAATTACTCTAAACCAAATATGGTAATAACCCTTAATTACTTCATTAATTAATTAACAGTAATTAATTACATTAAACCTTAATATATTACAATTAATTAATTACCCTTAATCATTTTTCATTCTAAATTAATCCATCTTAATTACATCATTAATTAAATTAATTAATGATCCTTAATTAAATTAATTAATGATCCTTAATTAAATTTTAATTAATTACTTATTTAAAATAAATTACATTAAGTAATTAATCTCTATTATGATAATATTAATCACCTTGGATTAATCACATTCAGTAATTAAACACCTTAATTATTTCATCAAATTAATCACTCCTTAATTAATTATCTATAATCAATCCCTTGATTAATTATACAAAGTATTTTAGTCCAGATTACTTCCACAATTAAACCATTTTCCACTAATTACATCCAGTAATTATCATTAATTACTTCACTGAGCAATTACATTCCATTAATTACATTAAGTAATTATTATCATACTAACAAGTGATTAAAATTAATTAAACTTAATTAATTAATCTTAACCAAATTACAATTAAACTTAATTAATTACATTAAGTAATTAATTTCTTAATTACTTCCATCAAGTAATTAATCTTGAAATAATTCACAAATGATTACCATTAATTAATTAATCTAATTAATTATTAAAAATAATCATATTAATTATTTTTTTAAATAATCCTTAGTTAATGACCTTCATTACCTATTAATCATTCCTTAATTACCTTTCTTAATTTACTTCTTAATTAATGTCTAATTTTAAATTAATCCAAATTATTAATTTATAAATTAAATATGTAGTTCATTCTTTAATTAATCTCTAAGATAAATCATTTCTTTATTCAAAACCTCATTAATATTAAAGTGTATTTAGAACATTACATTTTAAATTTAAATTCAAATTCCATTTTGAATATGAGATTCAAAATGATTATTTATTTAAACATTAACCAAATTCAATTTATAACCCTTTAAATAAATGTAAATAACCCTTATTACTTACATTTGAATATTATATAAGATAAGCCTTGAAACTAATTTACTTATTTATTTAAAATTAAGTTTTTAAGTACATTACTATTATACTTGCAAATTCAAGTTATCAGATCATTTAACATCCATTTATAAACCTTTTATAAAGAACTTCATTCAAAAATCAAGTTTAAATATTTGTTTTGAAAACAAATTTACCTTTAACAAGTTATTTAAATTTAAACTTGTTTTGGAAACATTCAAAAATTTAAAAACTTATTCAAATACCCAGATTTGAATTCAAGAAATTGAATCCATTATTTATTTAAAATATTTGATTTTAAGCTTGAATTAAACTATGTTTTAAACCTTGATTTTAAACTTTTTATTAAAACCCAAGTTTCATTTTAAAACCTAAAGATTCAAAAGTCTTTGAAAAAAAATTGAACTTAATTTTTGAATTCAAACTACTGTTTAAATTATTCTTTTAGATTTTAAAATAAAATTCAAATTCTAGAAACAGCCAGGTTTCTCTTTTTTTTAAACTGAAAAGCCCACTTTAAAAAAATTTAAAAACTTTTAAGATTCAAAACCATTTGAATCTATACTACATACTAGATTTAAACTTGTTTTAAATCTTATCATTACAACTTTTGAATTCATTCGAATTTGTTTTAAATTTAAATTTACAGGCAGGTTTTATAAAACCTGTAACAAAACAGAACCAACTCGAGACAACCCAATTCTGCTTCGAGTCAAAACCTAAAGTGCTTCGGGCAAAGCACTTGAATTCTCGTGAAACAACTCGAGTCAATCTGCAGCTCAAACCAATGACCAACAGCATCCACACATGAGTACCGTGCACCTGCACACTGTTCTTGATCGATTCCGATCAACTTCGACGATCTTGTCCATCGACGAACAACTCCTCACTCCATTTCGATCATCACATCGCTCATATACAACTCGAATTTGAATTCGAGTTCAAATTTTACAACCTGGAACAGAACAGAACAAACCCACACCAAACCTGCCAACGCTTCCTCCACGGCGCTTCGTCCACTAAAAGAGCCTCCACCACCGGCCACAGCCTCGCCTACCTTCCCTCTAGCGATTTCCAAAAACCCATAACACTCGATGCACCGAGGAGGTCGAACCAATCAAAAACACTACCCAGATAAAATTTAGGGTTCTAGACAAGAAATTAACACCACTACACCTCGATGAATTGCGTCGCCATCCAATAATTTTCCAAGCTTCACTGATCACTCCTCTACCCACTGAAAGAAGCCCGACCCTCCAAATTGCAGAGATCACCCAAAAATCCCAATATCCCCTTTTAAGTTCATACCAGAACTGCTCTTTTAATCTTAGTTTAAAATTTTGAATTTATTTTAAAATATCTTTATTTTGAATGAGATTCCAGATTCCATTCCTGGAACATCTAATTATGATGTTTGAAAATTTGATAATGCTTACACATTTCTGTT
Organism: Allium cepa; assembly: GCA_030765085.1. Classification (NCBI taxonomy): domain Eukaryota; kingdom Viridiplantae; phylum Streptophyta; class Magnoliopsida; order Asparagales; family Amaryllidaceae; genus Allium; species Allium cepa. The sequence goes on from CM060929.1 coordinate 37,642,976, forward strand.
CTTATGGCTTTCAGAGAATTTCCAAACTTACTTTTACTTAAATAAATTTTTAAAATTTAATCCCTAAATAAACAAACCATCTTCGTTTATAACTCGAAGCCTAAAAGGTACTAGATTGAGGAATAAAGGATATGTTTGAATTCTTACCCTTAGAAACTAAGCACAGCCAAACCTAGTTACAAGAACAATGCCCAAATTTACACATTCACACATCTGAGTAGAAATTCAACAATACAAATAATCATACCACTACATACGTTCCAGATTTTAGCATGCAACTAAAATAAATTAAAGTTTTAAAAAGGTGATGTTACTCACCTTTAAAAACCAGAAGACAGAGCCTCCAAAATGTTTTGAAAGCTGTTTTATTCTTTTGAAAACTGGAATATGCAGTGCCCCTTTTCAAAAACTTGAATTGCTTTGAAGACTTGAGTTACTGATGCTTAAAACTTGATTAAAAACTGCATGCAGCTGCTTTAATTCCCAGATTTAAGAAATCCAGGTTTGTTTTTTTGAAGATGTGCAGGTTTTTATAAAAATGCAGGTTTTGATTGAATATGCAGGTTTAAAACAGTTTTGCTTTCATACTTGAAAATGTGCAGGTTGATTTTGATTTTCAGGAATTTGATTTGCAAGGAAATGATCAAATTTGAAGATGGTTACAGGATTTGTTGAAGATGATTCAGATTTTAGTTTTTGAGGTAATTTGTTTTAATTCTTCTTTGGCTTTGAATAAAGGAATAGAAAAGAAATAGAGTTAAGGATATAAAGGGTTTTATATAAATGAACATGTGGTTTATTAAAAATAAATAAAAATTAAAGTTTTAAAATGACACTTGTCATTAATTTTGACATTTGTCAAGAAGGTAAGTTAATTAGTTAACACATGTTCTTTTAATTTATAAAATGTTTACATTTGTCTTTTGAAGTTAATTAGTTATTTAGTTAATATGTTAATATAAGATAAATGTAAATCTTTGTTTAATTAATTAGTTAATGTATACTTATTTACATGTAGATAATTTTGGAATGAATAAATCCAATTTATTTTTTTAAAATAAAGTTTTATACAAATACTTAAGAATCCAAAAAAAATAAAAATATCATACTTTAAATTTTGAAAGCTTTAGATTGAATTTCAAATCAAATTATAAAATTAAATTTTGAAATTAAGTTATATATTTACATATATAACTACACAATTCAATTTTGAAAAACAATTATCTTTATTAAAAATCTATTTGTTAAAAACATTGTATTGTTATGTTTTGAAAATAACAAATTTTGATAACTATAAATGATTTATAAAAGAAATTGTTACTTTATCAAAAAAATTATTTATTTTTATCGCGCTGTATTTAAAAAGAAATCAAAATAAACCTTTTTTTATTTTATTTAAACTTGAGTTAAAACATATTTTAAACCATTTAAATATTTACCATGTGCATTTAAAATCATATAGTTATTTATTATATACTTTTAAAAAAAAGTTAATATCAAATAAATAATTTTAAACAAATTAAAATTTTATCTTATCAATTCAAAACCATACTATATTTATTCAATAGCTTTTAAAAGTTTAACTTTAAAATTATACCCAATTTTTACCATATATATATATATAGAAAACAAGATTTATTTATTTATTAAATTAAAACTATATCGCTTTACAATATATACATATCATATATACATTATAAATAGAAAACAATTTATTAGATTATAAAAGATTAAATTTATCAATTAAATATTTATTTTATTGGATTATTAAATTAATTCAAATCTTATCACAAAGATAATCAAATCAATTTAATTTTTAATTCATATTATTAAATTGATATTGCTTAAAATTCCGGGTCATCACACTCCCTTACTTCCAAGCTTCTTCATCCTTCTTTTTGTGTAAAAGGTGAGATTTTTATCTCACATCTAGGTCTATAACTATCTTTGCTTGTTAGGTATGAATTCCTAACTTCTATTCCGTGTTCATTGGCTTTGGATTGAATTGGTTTCATGAATGTTCCAATTTTTGGTGTTTTGAAGTCAAATCTTTAAAAATCCTAGCTTTATTGTTTGAACATGTTTTTGGTGATGCATCGAAGAGCCTATAGGGCTGGGTTGTCGATTGTCATAAACCCATAGCGCCTATTGCTCGTCCGATCGTGAATTGGCTTGTGATCGCTGTTCATTTGATAGGCTGAAAAACGGACCCAGTGCTAGTCGGTCGACTGACCTTTGTAGTCAGTCGACTCGCTGTAGCAAATGAGGGTTCCTGTGACTATTTGCAGAGGCTGGAAGTCTTTGTTTCCTGCAATCAGTCGACTGACTGCAGGAAATGAAATTTCCAAGTTTCTGGTTCAGTCGACTGAAAATTTGCAGTCAGTCAACTGACTTGCTTGCTTTTGCCTATTTAGCCTATTTTGTTTGAAATTCCAATTTCTATTGATTCGTGGTTTTCTGATTTGTTGTTATCATTTATTATCGACCTTGATGACTTCTATTTTGGAATTTTTGGGTATATCCATTTTGATGGATTTGGAATCGATTTCTTTGGATTTAATTCACGTCTTTGAACGTGAAATTTTGGTGATTGTTTGCTTCTGCAATCATTTTTGTGCTTTGTCACTTTAAAACATAAAGGTTTCTATACTAGTAGTAAATATTCAAACTCTTTCACAAAGATGATTTCAACTCTATTTTCAATATCAAACTCGTTTATAAAACCGTTTTTTTTCCAACCTATTAGTATATACAAACCTTTACCTCACTCATATGAGAAATCTAATTAAATGGTTTAGTAAAACAAGTGGTATGAAATGCTTGTGTTTACTTCGTCGGTTAATTCTTGGACTTGTTCGATTGAATCTCTTGTGACAATTTTCGAGTGGAAACTTACAGTTTGTTCGTAAATATATAAGTTAAGCCAGTAGTTATGGGACATGAAGCTAAACTCATCTATTTACTAGCTTAGTGTAATTGACACTTCTTGATGATCGATGATGGACATTTTGTGATTTAGACTAGCAATATGCGATGTCTCTTTGTCTATGAAGGAGACTAAACCCCGTTTTTGTGGAGCTTCGGCTCAAAAATTGGTAGGGTAGCGACCCATGGTCTTCGGACCGTTTTGTGGAGCTTTGGCTCAAAATAAATGGTTAGCAACCATGGAATAGCGTTCCATTTTGTGATACACGTGTTGGTGAGTTTTCATGCTCCTGTTTTGTGATAGGCCTCCCTCTTTTTGTGATTTCTGGATTTCTATTGATGATCACTAGAGTTTATGTTTCACCAATTTTTGTGATACATTGATAAGTTCTATCAATATTTGTGCATTGGTGAATTTGTGTTTTCAACAACTTTTACAATTGGCATTGTGATGTTTGCCAATATTTGTGACTTGGTGAATAAAAATAAAGAGTATGAGATTCTTTTTTATCTTTGAGAAGATTCTTGTGACATTGATTAATCTCTGGTTGATTTTCAATTACATACTTATCACAGTATGCCTTTATGGTTATCATACGTTTTTATCATATCTCTTATCCTATATCATTTTTCCTGATATTTATAGCCAGACTGATCCGTTTATTATTTCCTTATCAAATAATACTCGAGTCACACCGAGATGTTTCAGGTGCTTCTGCTTGACTCCTCATCTGGGAGTAGTATCTGACTTTTGGTTAACTACATTAGAGTGGTATTTTTTGTTGTTATACACTCGAGACATAGACTCATTGATGTATGTTTATTCTTTTGTCTAGAACTTGTATCTATTCTTTTGTGATATTGTGGATCTTGTTAGACCACTACTCTGATGTAAGCACTTTCATGTGTTGAATTCATATCTGTTTCCGCCTTTGAGATATGAACTTCTGTGACTGATTTGTTGCTTATTTCTATATTTGTTTCCGAAGTTATTATAGCCACTGTGTAGTAGTTTTGAGTTTGTATCGGTATGTTGGATTTATGCATGTTATTCTATCTGACATATTGGTCCTCGCACAAAGCAATTACATGGATGGTCGTACCTCAATAGCCTTATTCTTCATGCTAGTTGACGGCATTACTCCGTAGTGTCCTTGGCTAGAGTGAGTATAGAGGTGGGGCGTCACAATATGGTGTCAGGGCCAAACTTTGGAACAATATGAAATATTATAGCAAGGATCATTGTCCTAAGTCCATCTTAGGAGTCCTGCCTTAGGATTTTATTCGAGTCATTGGACCCATTCTATCCTGTTTTCTTTGTGATGCTTAGTTTTATCAATCATTATTGTTTTATTTCATTCTGAGAATAACTTTTTCTTCTTCTTCTTTCTTTCTTAAAGAAGAGAAATGGTCAGACCAAGCCATCCTAGCACCGGTCAATCTAGTGCTACTCCCCAGGATGGAGTATTTATGTCTTCTCAACAACTTCTAGATCTAGTAAAGAATGCTCAAGTTGCCGGACTCATTCCAGTGCCTACTCACCCTAAATCCGAGTTTGCACGCTTATGTGGTGACTATACCAACTTGGGTAGGAGGACATTCATTGGTTTCGAAAGTGTCATTCAAGTCCAAGCTTGGCTTAGAACATGCGATCGCATCTTTTCTCGCTTGAATCTTATTGATCTTCACCGACTCCAAGTGGCTTCTAGTATGCTCCAAGAAAGAGCATTAGATTGGTACGAGCTTCTAATTTCTGAAATTATTGAAGCGGATCTTACTTGGGAGCAATTCTCGAAAGAATTCAATCGAAATTTGTACTAGAAGCTAAAAAAGTGACTTTATCCCTCCGTTTTATTGACCTCGTTCAAGGTGAATCTTCTATGACGGAATACGTCGCATCTTTCGAATCTCTTTCTAAATACGAAATTGAATACAGCAATACCCCGTTGAAGAAAAATCGGAGATTTGTCTATGGCTTGAGCAAGAATCTTAAAAAGCCATTACTTCTAAAGTTAGAAGTTTCTTTTGATCAACTTATTGATATCGCTTTTCGACTTGAAGAGGCAGATAAGGAAAGCGATGTTGAATTTGTGGGTGCCAGACCGAACTTCAACAACAACAAGAAAAGGCCTAATAAATTCAAAGGTCCTTATCCCAACAAGAAAGGGAAGAAAGCAACTCCTGCGGCAAAACTTCTACCTCTATTGGCGGGCAATGCTACAATTGTGGTTCAAAGGACCATTATGCAAATAAGTGTTCAAAGGCCCTTGCTTGTCGCTATTCCAAAAGTTCGGGTCACTATTTATCCGCATGTCCCAGACTTTAAGGCAAGAAGGAAGGAAATCGAAATGTGGTGCAAACTCCTATTAACACTTCTCATGGTCAAGGTATTTCTCATTTTATACTTGATGGCATTATTATGTTTCATGATCAACTTATTCGAGTTCTTTTTGATACGGGTGCATCCCATTCTTTTATCAAAAGAGCTTGTTGACACTTTTTCTTTGAGTGTTATGGCTTTGATGACTTCTTTTAGAATTGCGAATCCGGTTAGTGGATCTGCAACACTTAGTTTGCTTTGTAAAGATGTTGAGAATATTTTGTGTGATTTTTCTTTCCGAGCCGATATGCGTGTCATACATTACTTGGGCTTCGGAATGATTTTGGGAATGGATTGGCTTAACCGTTATGAAGCCCATATCCCATGTCCTGAGCGGACTATTCATCTTCGACATCCTCAATCTGTTAAGCAGAATTCTATTGTTCTTAAAGATTCGGATTCCAACTTGGTAGCATCTTTATATTCTTTAAATCCTCACGATGACGATAATGATGATAAGGAAGATGTCATTTCTCTAATTCACGTTGTTCGTGAATTTTCCAACATATTTGAGCCCGTTTTAGGATTACCACCTAAACGAGCGATTGAGTACAGAATCAATCTTATCCCTGGAGCTCTACCTATCACTCGTCCTCCTTATCGTATGTCCAATAAAGAAAAAGAGGAGATGCGCAAACAATTATCCGAATTGGAGAAGAAGCAACTTATTCGTTCTAGTTCATCTCCTTGGGGAGCTTCTGCTATTTTTACGAAGAAATCCGATGGTACACTTAGGCTTTGCGTTGACTACCGCAAGCTTAATGATCTTACCATCAAGAATAAATATCCTTTACCTCGGATTGATGATTTATTCGACCAACTTAGTGGTGCTAGAGTCTTTTCACAATTAGACTTAGCAACCGGTTTTCATCAGCTTCATAATTTAGAGGATAGCATTCCTTTGACATTATTCCGTACTCGTTATGGATCGTATGAATGGCTTGTTATGCCATTTGGTTTAACGAATGCTCTGGCTTATTTCGTTGACCTTATGAATCGAGTTTTCAAGGACTTCCTCATTGATTTGTTCTCATCTTTATAGGTGATATTCTTGTTTATTCTAAAACCGAGGAAGAGCATGAAAAGCATCTTCGGATTGTGTTGGAAACCCTTAGGAGCAATCAATTGAAACCAAAATTTTCTAAATGCCATTTTCGGCAATCTCGTGTGAAATTTCTCGGTCATATTATTTCCAAATCCAGAATTTCCATGGATCCTTCAAAGATTGAAGCGATTCAAAATTGGAAGAGACCGGAGAGTGTGACGGAGATTCGTAGCTTTCTTGGATTGGCAGGTTATTACTGCTGGTTCGTAAAGGACTTTTCTAAAATTGTCGTGCCTCTTACTAGCTCGACAAAGAAGGGAGTTAAATACATTTGGTCGGACAAATGTGAAATTTCTTTTCAGAAATTAAAAGAACTCCTTTCTGATGCTCCTATTCTTGTGATTCCCGAGGGGAACCAAGATTTTATTGTTTATATCGATGCTAGTCGTGGTTGTTTGGGAGCCGTTCTCATGCAAAGAGAACGTTTTATTGCTTGTGCTTCTAGGCAATTGAAGCCAGCCGAGACTAGATATGTCACTCATGATTTAGAGATCGCAGCTATTGTTTTCGCCTATTCGAATTTGGCGTCATTATCTTTGGGGAGAGAAATTGGTTCTCTATGCTGATCATAAATCTTTTAAGTATTTATTTTCCCAGAAGGAACTTAATTTGCGTCAACAACGTTGGCTCGAGTTTCTTGCATCTTATGATCTTGATATTCTTTATACTCCCGGAAAGGGGAATCGTGTTGTCAATGCACTTAGTCATAAGCAATAACAGTTGTTTCTACCATGATATCTAAATGGAGTAATCTCGAGACTTTGTCCACTTGTAAGATTCGGGATCGTGAATCAAATTTATGTGCATCTATTGTTTTATGTAGCGTTGAGGCTCATCCTTCTCTTTTAGACCGCATCTTCAAACCTTAAAAGCTAGATCCCAAATTGTCTTTTCTTAGCTAAAATTTTAGGGATAAAATTGATATTGAAGGTTTGAAAGACTTTGATATTGATTCTCGTGGAGGTATTCAAAAATTTGGTAAAATTATCGTGCCAATTATTAGTAATATTCATAAAGATATTTTAGAAGATTCTCATCGTTCTAAGTTTGCCATTCATCCCGGTAGTAATAAAATGTACGCGGATATGAAGCAACTTTATTATTGGGATGGAATGAAATCTGACATTGCTAACTTTATTAAGCGTTGCATGATGTTTGCGTAAAAAATGGCCACAAACACCCAATACCGTGAAAGCACCAGTGTATGAATATAAGTCAGCGATATTCAAACACAAATCACAGATCTCAGCAAATAACTCAAATACGTTTGCACAAAAGATGGGCAAAAAACTCCAAGTCGTATGAATTAGTTGATTTTATGTTGTTCGTAGTGATTTAGGTGGTTTATGCAAATACGTAAAAAGTAGGGGCTAAACTGTAAAAGACACACAGATTTATAGTGGTTCGGCCAAAGTGTGCCTACGTCCACTTTATATGTTATTCTCCTTTTCCAATCCGATTACAAGTACAAAGCTTGTAGTACAAGTGTATGAAAGTTGTTTGAAAGTTCCTTCCAGGTTTGAGCTCTCAAACTTGTCTCCATTGTTGTACCCCTGCCCCTCTATTTATAGAGTGAGGCTGGGGGCAGGGGTCTTGGAAGTATATAGCTGCTGGTGGGCCTGGGCTGAAGCCATCTGGACTGGCAACTTTGGTTCGGCGAGCCTTCATTCGGCATGGAGCTTGGAGTGGTGTTGGTCTGGTCATAGGTTGGACCGGTATGGAGATGGGTTGTGTGATGGTTCGGTGTTGATGTGGTGGTTCGGTAGTGGAGTTGGATCGGTGGATATGTGGAGTGTTGACCTTGGTTCGGCATGCATGGGGGAGGCCGAACGGGCTTGAAGAAGTTTAGTTCGGTGGGTAGGTGGTCCGGTTATAGGCTGGTCCGGCATTGGGTTGCTGAGGTGGTTCGGTGGCCGAACGAGCCTTTATGCCGAATGAACGTAGTACTTCAATGCCGAATGAACATTTACCCTTCAATGCCGAATGAACATTAACTTGTATTGCCGGATGAACATAACTTGCACCACCGAATGAGCTTAAGATCTTAGTGGAATTCCGGATTTATGTACGCTTGCTGGTTGCTTCTTCTTAGCTGTGGTCGAGACGCGCTCAACGTTGATATTCCAGCTTTGTCCAAAAAATGGGATAACACTTTGCCCCCCAAAACATGCCTTGTGATAACAAGGCGTGTTTTGAATAGTCCTGAATCCAATATCCAAAGTCAATAGCCATATTGCCAGAGTAGATCATCCTTGACTGCTCCGAGTCGATATCCAGTTCCAAATCCAATAACCAAAGCTTGAGCCTATTCCTTGTCCATCCGAACTCGACAACCGAGTCCCAAACCATCCTTATCCAATAGCCAACAACCTAATCCAGGACCTCTCTGGGTCGATATCCAAATTCATAACCTCTCCGGGCTCTTGCCAAGCGCAATCCACACCTGACGGTCGTGATCCAGTGTCCCTGGATGTTGAGCTAACCTCTCCGGTTTCTTGCCATGCGTAATCCACACTTGACGACCTTGGTCCAGTGTCCCTGGACGTTGAGCTAACCTCTCCGGGTCCTTGCCAAGCGCAATTCGCACTTGACGATCTTGGTCCAGTGTCCCTGGACGTTGAGCTAACCTCTCCGGGTTCTTGCCAAGCGCAATCCACACTTGACGACCTTGGCCCAGTGTCCCTGGGCGCTGTACAATGCCATGGCTTAAGTCCTAAGCCGAATCCTGGTCTCTCCGGACCCTTGCCGAGCATAGTCCATACTCAACGACCTGAAAATAACGATTGATAATATAGGGCCTAAGTCCTAGGCCGAATCCTGGTCACTCCGGACCCTTGCCGAGCATAGTCCATACTCGACGACCTGAATGAGTCAATTTACCACGTTCGGGCAAAGCGACTCACCCCTTGTCAGGCATAATCCATACCTGACGACCGTTTATCAAAAGTCAGATAAAAATCCAATCAAAATCCAATCCAAAATCCAAATCCAAATCCAAAATCCAAATCCAGAATCCAAATCCGAAAATCCAAATCCAAAACCAGAAAACCAGAAATCCAAACCAGCATCCAAAACCGAAAACAATTGTCCAAAGGAAAATCCAAATCAAAAAGCAAGGAAAACCAAGAGCTCAATCCAAGCTCCAAAACCGAAAACCAAAAAGAAAAAGCAGTGTCCAATCCAAAAGCAAAAGATAAATTTCACAAACCATAGCATCGCAGCCCATTATCATTCAGAGCATGCCTAGGGGCTATCTCCGTCCCCGTACATGTGTAAATGACTTGGTTGCTTGCCAATAGTTTGCTACTTATTTTATGTTAACCTGGTCAAGGGACGATCAACCGACCATCATTCCTGGGCCTCCCACCATCGTAGCTTGAGGTAGGCGGCAGTTGCTCCTGCCTCGCCGTTGCATTCCGAGGTCCAACATATTGCGGCAGTTGTCCATTCCTTACATGTTCCTCAATTATGTCCTTTAAGTGCCTGCAGCTGTTGGTGTCGTGTCCATCCAAATCATGGAAGAGACAGTGCCTTCCTGATGTCCTTTCCCGTTCTGTTGGTTCTCTCCTAGCCGGCCTTCGGTAGTGAAGGCGATTTCGAGTATCCAGGTATATCCGCTCCAGTGTCTCGTTCAATCCTGTGTATGTGGAAAACTTTGGATCCTTCCATTGCTTCCTAGCATTTTCAGAATCACTGTCCAACTTCCTTTTTCCTTTGTTTTTATCCGAACCATTGCTGGATGGTCCTCCCCCCTCAACCGCGTTAACCTTTTTCAGCTTTAAATCCGTACTCGCATCTTCTTGTCGAAGGAACCTTTCTGCCTCATGAAAAAATTCGTCGAGATTCCGTGGGGGATCTCGTATCAGAGATACCTTGAAATCCGAGTTCTCCCTGACTCCTGATACTGCTGCCATTAAAACCATCGATGGATCGGGCCGATCCACCGAAGTAACTGCGGCACTGAATCGAGTTAGAAAAGCTCTAAGCGATTCATCCATCCTTTGCCTTACCGACGTCAACGTCATCACATTCTTCGGTCTCTTGACATGAACCCGAAACTGTCCCAAAAACCTTTCCACCAATTCCCTCCAAGTCCTGATAGATCCTTCTTCCAGCTGCCTGAACCACATTGCAGCTAAGTCCGTCAAGTACAAAGGGAAGCATCGGGCCATCACCTCCTCCGATGCCCCCAGCACCTCCATGTGTCTGGTGTATCTCATCAAGTGATCCGTAGGGTCTTCCTTGCCATTGTATGCCTCCACGCTAGGTAGCTTGAACTTAGGTGGATTCTGAGCCATCCTTATTTCCCGGGTGAACGGACTCCTGTTTACTCCTTCCAAGTCTCCGTTGGTCAAACCACCTCGCACAGTCTTCCTGATTATATCTACCAATCCACCGTTATCTGTCGGGGGTTGCCCCCGAGGGAACTCCGGTACATACTCTTCGTGTGGCTCGTTAGCAGCAACGTTGGTTCTAGCCTGTTGAACTCCTTCCAAAGGTTCTCCTGTGTTGAATCCTGTGGGCCTGCCCCCAAGCCCTTGTCGATTGCCGCCTGGCTCCGTATCCTGTCCTTCATTGGGTTCCATAACCCTAGCTTCTTGTCCTGCATCCACAGCCGTTGTAGCTGTTCCTAGGTTCTGCATCCCTGCAACTCTCATTTGCTCCAAGAAAGTTTGCATCATTTCCTGTTGACTTTTCAGCAACCTCTCTTGCAGTGAATTTGTTATGGCTTCCATTTCATCCCGGGTTATATAGATCGAAGCCGGTCCTTCCTCACCTCCGGAGGATGCTTGTTGACTTCCTCCTTGTTGGCTTCTCTCAGCCCTTAGCCTTCTACTGTTTTGCCTAGTCATCGTCTTCCAAATCTAAACCTCTATCCGATGTAGCGGGAGCTGGTTCCTCTCAATGAAAGCACCAAAATGTTTGCGTAAAAAATGGCCACAAACACCCAATACCGTGAAAGCACCAGTGTATGAATATAAGTCAGCGATATTCAAACACAAATCACAGATCTCAGCAAATAACTCAAATACGTTTGCACAAAAGATGGGCAAAAAACTCCAAGTCGTATGAATTAGTTGATTTTATGTTGTTCGTAGTGATTTAGGTGGTTTATGCAAATACGTAAAAAGTAGGGGCTAAACTGTAAAAGACACACAGATTTATAGTGGTTCGGCCAAAGTGTGCCTACGTCCACTTTATATGTTATTCTCCTTTTCCAATCCGATTACAAGTACAAAGCTTGTAGTACAAGTGTATGAAAGTTGTTTGAAAGTTCCTTCCAGGTTTGAGCTCTCAAACTTGTCTCCATTGTTGTACCCCTGCCCCTCTATTTATAGAGTGAGGCTGGGGGCAGGGGTCTTGGAAGTATATAGCTGCTGGTGGGCCTGGGCTGAAGCCATCTGGACTGGCAACTTTGGTTCGGCGAGCCTTCATTCGGCATGGAGCTTGGAGTGGTGTTGGTCTGGTCATAGGTTGGACCGGTATGGAGATGGGTTGTGTGATGGTTCGGTGTTGATGTGGTGGTTCGGTAGTGGAGTTGGATCGGTGGATATGTGGAGTGTTGACCTTGGTTCGGCATGCATGGGGGAGGCCGAACGGGCTTGAAGAAGTTTAGTTCGGTGGGTAGGTGGTCCGGTTATAGGCTGGTCCGGCATTGGGTTGCTGAGGTGGTTCGGTGGCCGAACGAGCCTTTATGCCGAATGAACGTAGTACTTCAATGCCGAATGAACATTTACCCTTCAATGCCGAATGAACATTAACTTGTATTGCCGGATGAACATAACTTGCACCACCGAATGAGCTTAAGATCTTAGTGGAATTCCGGATTTATGTACGCTTGCTGGTTGCTTCTTCTTAGCTGTGGTCGAGACGCGCTCAACGTTGATATTCCAGCTTTGTCCAAAAAATGGGATAACACATGACTTGCCAAATAGTTAAAGCCGAGCATCAAAGGCTCGGTGGGTTATTGTAACCTTTGGATATTTCAATTTGGAAGTGGGACCAAATTTCCATGGATTTCATTGACGGTCTTCCCCGTTCTCGTTTGAGTCATGATAGCTTATGGGTGATAGTTGATAGTTGATAGACTTACAAAATCCGTCCATTTTATTCTTGTTCGGTCCAATCGCACCATACCTATTTTGGCCAAACTTTTTATTAAAGAAATTATAAAATTGCATGGAGTTCCTACTTCTATTGTTAGTGATCGTGATCCATTGTTTACTAGTAGATTTTGGAAGAGTCTTCAAATAGCTTTGGGAACGAAGCTTAATTTAAGCACCGCTTATCATTCACAGCACAATGGACAAACCGAGCGTGTGAATCAAAATCTTAAAGATCTTCTTCGTCCGTGTGTTCTTGATTTTGGTGGAAGTTGGGAAGATCATATTTCTCTTGTCGAGTTTTCCTATAATAATAGCTTCCAATATAGTACTGGTATGGCACCTTTTGAGGCACTCTATGGAAGGCCATGCCGATCTCCTTCTTGTTGGCTTGAGGCCGGTAGAAGCTGGTTTTAGGTCTAGATTTTATTTGTGATTCCACAGAAAAGATTGACCTTATCCGTCATAGGATGAAAGAAGCTAAAAGTAGGCAAAAATCCTATGCCGATAACCGAAGAAGGAAATTAGAATTTTCTGTGGGAGATTTTGTGTTTATTCATGTTTCACCAATGAAGGGTGTTGTGTGATTCAGTCGATCAGGAAAATTAGCACCTCGATATATTGGTCCATTTCCCATCACAGAACGTATTGGTTCCGTGGCTTATCGCATTTTATTGCCGGCTCAGTTTTCTGGTATTCATGATGTGTTACACGTTTCTCAATTATGGAAATGCCTTCGAGATTCCGATTCTATTCTTGAGCCCGGTGTTGTGGAAGAAATTGAAGTTACGCCTAATTTGACTTATGAGCAACATCCTATTCGTATTATTGCATCGGAGGTTAAACGCCTTCGAAATAAAGATGTCCCTCTTGTGAAGGTCCAATGGTCCTCAAATCCCAAGGATTGTTCTTGAGAATCTAGAGAATTCATCGAGCGAACACATCCAGACTTACTTTCTCGTACTCTTTGAGGTGAACTTTTTATTTCAAATTTCTTTTGTGTTGATATGCTTTTATGGTTGTCACTTTTTATTTTCTTCTTAAATATTGCGAGGACGCAATTTCTTTAAGGATGGGAGTCTGTAATAACCCGCATATTTTACGATTGTGTATTTAAATATTTTATTTAAATACAGCATCGTTAGTCGGATTATAGTCTGAAAAGCTACTTTTTGCATACGGTCAAATTAGGACTCGGGACTACTTCCATTGAGTTCAAAATGACATTTGCGATCTTTTTGAGTATAAACTTTGATATGTTTGGAGCTAGCTAAAAATTTGACCTTTGCACTTTGGACTCTGGGTTTGGGTTACCTAAACTATTAACTCTAGCTCAACCCCCGCTTCTCTTCATTCACTTTCATTTCCTAATACCTTCAAGCTTTCATAAAAATGGGGGAAGATAAAAAGAATTAGAATTCCTAAACCCTAGTTCCATTGCATATCCAAGTTCCAACTCCAAATTCAAAGATAAGTTATTGGTAAGCATCCTCTTCATCTTCTCCAACTATTCTACCTTCAATTTCAGAAATTCCTAAACCTAATTTAGGAAATGTTCTTCTTTTGAGCTTACATTCAATATCCTTGGGTTGTATTGAAGAGTGGTTGATCCTCCCTTACTTCCAAGCTTCTTCATCCTTCTTTTTGTGTAAAAGGTGAGATTTTTATCTCACATCTAGGTCTATAACTATCTTTGCTTGTTAGGTATGAATTCATAACTTCTATTCCGTGTTCATTGGCTTTGGATTGAATTGGTTTCATGAATGTTCCAATTTTTGGTGTTTTGAAGTCAAATCTTTAAAAATCCTAGCTTTATTGTTTGAACATGTTTTTGGTGATGCATCGAAGAGCCTATAGGGCTGGGTTGTCGATTGTCATAAACCCATAGCGCCTATTGCTCGTCCGATCGTGAATTGGCTTGTGATCGCTGTTCATTTGATAGGCTGAAAAACGGACCCAGTGCTAGTCGGTCGACTGACCTTTGTAGTCAGTCGACTCGCTGTAGCAAATGAGGGTTCCTGTGACTATTTGCAGAGGCTGGAAGTCTTTGTTTCCTGCAATCAGTCGACTGACTGCAGGAAATGAAATTTCCAAGTTTCTGGTTCAGTCGACTGAAAATTTGCAGTCAGTCAACTGACTTGCTTGCTTTTGCCTATTTAGCCTATTTTGTTTGAAATTCCAATTTCTATTGATTCGTGGTTTTCTGATTTGTTGTTATCATTTATTATCGACCTTGATGACTTCTATTTTGGAATTTTTGGGTATATCCATTTTGATGGATTTGGAATCGATTTCTTTGGATTTAATTCACGTCTTTGAACGTGAAATTTTGGTGATTGTTTGCTTCTGCAATCATTTTTGTGCTTTGTCACTTTAAAACATAAAGGTTTCTATACTAGTAGTAAATATTCAAACTCTTTCACAAAGATGATTTCAACTCTATTTTCAATATCAAACTCGTTTATAAAACCGTTTTTTCCAACCTATTAGTATATAAGAACCTTTACCTCACTCATATGAGAAATCTAATTAAACGGCTTAGTAAAACAAGTGGTATGAAATGCTTGTGTTTACTTCGTCGGTTAATTCTTGGACTTGTTCGATTGAATCTCTTGTGACAATTTTCGAGTGGAGACTTACAGTTTGTTCGTAAATATCTAAGTTAAGCCAGTAGTTATGGGACATGAAGCTAAACTCATCTATTTACTAGCTTAGTGTAATTGACACTTCTTGATGATCGATGATGGTCATTTTGTGATTTAGACTAGCAATATGCGATGTCTCTTTGTCTACGAAGGAGACTAAACCCCGTTTTTGTGGAGCTTCGGCTCAAAAATTGGTAGGGTAGCGACCCATGGTCTTCGGACCGTTTTGTGGAGCTTTGGCTCAAAATAAATGGTTAGCAACCATGGAATAGCGTTCCATTTTGTGATACACGTGTTGGTGAGTTTTCATGCTCCTGTTTTGTGATAGGCCTCCCTCTTTTTGTGATTTCTGGATTTCTATTGATGATCACTAGAGTTTATGTTTCACCAATTTTTGTGATACATTGATAAGTTCTATCAATATTTGTGCATTGGTGAATTTGTGTTTTCAACAACTTTTACAATTGGCATTGTGATGTTTGCCAATATTTGTGACTTGGTGAATAAAAATAAAGAGTATGAGATTCTTTTTGATCTTCGTGAAAATTCTTGTGATATTGATTAATCTCTGGTTGATTTTCCATTACATACTTATCACAGTATGGCTTTATGGTTATCATACGTTTTTGTCATATTTCTTACCTATATCATTTTTTCTGATATTTATAGCTAAACTGATCCGTTTATTATTTTCTTCTCAAATAATACTCGGGTCAGACCAATATGTTTCAGGTGCTTCTGCTTGACTCCTCCTCTGGGAGTACTATCTGACTTTTGGTTAGCTACATTAGAGTGGTAGTTTTTGTTGTTATACACTCGAGACATAGACTCATTGATGTATACTTATTCTTTTGTCTAGCACTTATATCTATTCTTTTGTGATATTGTGGATCTTGTTAGACCACTACTCTGATGTAAGCACTTTCATGTGTTGAATTCATATCTGTTTCCGCCTTTGAGATATGAACTTCTGTGACTGATTTGTGTTATGCTTATTTCTATATTTGTTTCCGAAGTTATTATAGCCACTGTGTAGTAGTTTTGAGTTTGTATCGGTATGTCTGATTTATGCACGTTATTCTATCTGACGTATCGGTCCTCGCACAAAGCAATTACACGGATGGTCGTACCTCAACAGCCTTATTCTTCATGCTAGTTGACGGCATTACTCCGTAGTGTCCTTGGCTAGAGTGAGTATAGAGGTGGGGCGTCACAACATGGTGTCAGGGCCAAACTTCGGAACAATATGAAATATTATAGCAAGGATCATTGTCCTAAGTCCATCTTAGAAGTCCTGCCTTAGGATTTTATTCGAGTCATTGGACCCATTCTATCCTGTTTTCTTTGTGATGCCTAGTTTTATCAATCATTATTGTTTTATATTCATTCTGAGAATAACTTTTTCTTCTTCTTTCTTTCTTTCTTAAAGAAGAGAAATGGTCAGACCAAGCCATCCTAGCGCCGGTCAATCTAGTGCTACTCCCCAGGATGTAGTATTTATGTCTTCTCAACAACTTCTAGATCTAGTAAAGAATGCTCAAGCTGCCGGACTCATTCCAGAGCCTACTCACCCTAAATCCGAGTTTGCACGCTTATGTGGTGACTATACCAACTTGGGTAGGAGGCCATTCATTGGTTCCAAAAGTGTCATTCAAGTCCAAGCTTGGCTTAGAACATGCGATCGCATCTTTTCTCGCTTGAATCTTATTGATCTTCACCGAGTCCAAGTGGATTCTAGTATGCTCCAAGAAAGAGCATTAGATTGGTACGAGCTTCTAATTTCTGAAATTATTGAAGCGGATCTTACTTGGGAGCAATTTCTGGAAAGATTTCAATCGAAATTTGTACCAGAAGCTGAAAAAGTGACTTTAGCCCTTCGTTTTATTGCCCTCGTTCAAGGTGAATCATCTATGACGGAATACGTCGCATCTTTTGAATCTCTTTCTAAATACGAAATTGAATACAGTAATACCCCGTTGAAGAAAAATCGGAGATTTGTCTATGGCTTGAGCAAGAATCTTAAAAAGCCATTACTTCTAAAGTTAGAAGTTTCTTTTGATCAACTTATAGATATCGCTCTTCGACTTGAAGAGGCAGATAAGGAAAGCGATGTTGAATTTGTGGGTGCCAGACCGAACTTCAACAACAACAAGAAAAGGCCTAATAAATTCAAAGGTCCTTATCCCAACAAGAAAGGGAAGAAAGCAACTCCTACGGCAAAACTTCTACCTCTATTGGCGGGCAATGCTACAATTCTGGTTCAAAGGACCATTATGCAAATAAGTGTTCAAAGCCCCTTGCTTGTCGCTATTTCAAAAGTTCGGTATCCGCATGTCCCAGACTTTAAGGCAAGAAGGAAGGAAATCGAAATGTGGTGCAAACTCCTATTAACACTTCTCATGGTCAAGGTATTTCTCATTCTATCCTTGATGGCATTATTATGTTTCATGATCAACTTATTCGAGTTCTTTTTGATACGGGTGCATCCCATTCTTTTATCAAAAGAGCTTGTTGACACTTTTTCTTTGAGTGTTATGGCTTTGATGACTTCTTTTAGAATTGCGAATCCGGTTAGTGGATCCGCAACACTTAGTTTGCTTTGTAAAGATGTTGAGAATATTTTGTGTGATTTTTCTTTCCGAGCCGATATGCGTGTCATACGTTACTTGGGCTTCGGAATGATTTTGGGAATGGATTGGCTTAACCGTTGTGAAGCCCATATCCCATGTCCTGAGCGGACTATTCATCTTCGACATCCTCAATCTGTTAAGCAGAATTCTATTGTTCTTAAAGATTCGGATTCCAACTTGGTAGCATCTTTATATTCTTTAAATCCTCATGATGACGATAATGATGATGAGGAAGATGTCGTTTCTCTAATTCACGTTGTTCGTGAATTTTCCAACATATTTGAGCCTGTTTTAGGATTACCACCTAAACGAGCGATTGAGTACAGAATCAATCTTATCCCTGCGTCTCTACCTATCAGTCGTCCTCCTTATCGTATGTCCAATAAAGAAAAAGAGGAGATGCGCAAACAATTATCCGAATTGGAGAAGAAGCAACTTATTCGTTCTAGTTCATCTCCTTGGGGAGCTTCTGCTATTTTTACAAAGAAACCGATGGTACACTTAGGCTTTGCGTTGACTACCGCAAGCTTAATGATCTTACTATCAAGAATAAATATCCTTTACCTCGGATTGATGATTTATTCGACCAACTTAGTGGTGCTAGAGTCTTTTCACAATTAGACTTAGCAACCGGTTTTCATCAGCTTCATATTTTAGAGGATAGAATTCCTTTGACATTATTCCGTACTCGTTATGGATCGTATGAATGGCTTGTTATGCCATTTGGTTTAACGAATGCTCTGGCTTATTTCGTTGACCTTATGAATCGAGTTTTCAAGGACTTCCTCATTGATTTGTTCTCATCTTTATAGGTGATATTCTTGTTTATTCTAAAACCGAGGAAGAGCATGAAAAGCATCTTCGGATTGTGTTGGAAACCCATAGGAGCAATCAATTGAAACCAAAATTTTCTAAACGCCATTTTCGGCAATCTCGTGTGGAATTTCTCGGTCATATTATTTCCAAATCCGGAATTTCCATGGATCCTTCAAAGATTGAGGCGATTCAAAATTGGAAGAGACCGGAGAGTGTGACGGAGATTCGTAGCTTTCTT
The DNA here is from genome assembly GCA_030765085.1 of Allium cepa. Taxonomy (NCBI): domain Eukaryota; kingdom Viridiplantae; phylum Streptophyta; class Magnoliopsida; order Asparagales; family Amaryllidaceae; genus Allium; species Allium cepa. Next base: position 37,661,819 of record CM060929.1, read on the forward strand.
GGATTGGCAGTTTATTACTGGTGGTTCGTAAAGGACTTTTCTAAAATTGTCGTGCCTCTTACTAGCTCGACAAAGAAGGGAGTTAAATACATTTGGTCGGACAAATGTGAAACTTCTTTTCAGAAATTAAAAGAACTCCTTTCTGATGCTCCTATTCTTGTGATTCCCGAGGGGAACCAAGATTTTATTGTTTATATCGATGCTAGTCGTGGTTGTTTGGGAGCCGTTCTCATGCAAAGAGAACGTTTTATTGCTTTTGCTTCTAGGCAATTGAAGCCAGCCGAGACTAGATATGTCACTCATGATTTAGAAATCGCAGCTATTGTTTTCGCCCTTCGAATTTGGCGTCATTATCTTTGGGGAGAGAAATTGGTTCTCTATGCCGATCATAAATCTTAGAAGTATTTATTTTCCCAGAAGGAACTAAATTTGCGTCAACAACGTTGGCTCGAGTTTCTTGCATCTTATGATCTTGATATTCTTTATACTCCCGGAAAGGGGAATCGTGTTGCTGATGCACTTAGTCATAAGCAATAACAGTTGTTTCTACCATGATATCTAAATGGAGTAATCTCGAGACTTTGTCCACTTGTAAGATTCGGGATCGTGAATCAAATTTATGTGCATCTATTATTTTATGTAGCGTTGAGGCTCATCCTTCTCTTTTAGACCGCATCTTCAAACCTCAAAAGCTAGATCCCGAATTGGCTTTTCTTAGCTAAATTTTAGGGATAAAATTGATATTGAAGGTTTGAAAGACTTTGATATTGATTCTCGTGGAGGTATTCAAAAATTTGGTAAAATTATCGTGCCAAATATTAGTAATCTTCATAAAGATATTTTAGAAGATTCTCATCGTTCTAAATTTGCCATTCATCTCGGTAGTAATAAAATGTACGCGGATATGAAGCAACTTTATTATTGGGATGGAATGAAATCTGACATTGCTAACTTTATTAAGCGTTGCATGACTAGCCAAATAATTAAAGCCGAGCATCAAAGGCCCGGTGGGTTATTGTAACCTTTGGACATTCCAATTTGGAAGTGGGACCAAATTTCCATGGATTTCATTGACGGTCTTCCCCGTTCTCTTTCGAGTCATGATAGCTTATGGGTGATAGTTGATAGTTGATAGACTTACAAAATCCGTCCATTTTATTCTTGTTCGGTCCAATCGCACCATACCTCTTTTGGCCAAACTTTTTATTAAAGAAATTATAAAATTGCATGGAGTTCCTACTTCTATTGTTAGTGATCGTGATCCATTGTTTACTAGTAGATTTTGGAAGAGTCTTCAAATAGCTTTGGGAACGAAGCTTAATTTAAGCACCGCTTATCATTCACAGTCCGATGGGCAAACCGAGCGTGTGAATCAAAATCTTGAAGATCTTCTTCGTCCGTGTGTTCTTGATTTTGGTGGAAGTTGGGAAGATCATATTTCTCTTGTCGAGTTTTCCTATAATAATAGCTTCCAATATAGTACTGGTATGGCACCTTTTGAGGCACTCTATGGAAGGCCATGCTGATCTCCTTCTTGTTGGCTTGAGGCCGGTAGAAGCTGGTTTTAGGTCTAGATTTTATTTGTGATTCCACAGAAAAGATTGACCTTATCCGTCAAAGGATGAAAGAAGCTCAAAGTAGGCAAAAATCCTATGCCGATAACCGAAGAAGGAAATTAGAATTTTCTGTGGGAGATTTTGTGTTTATTCGTGTTTCACCTATGAAGGGTGTTGTGTGATTCAGTCGATCAGGAAAATTAGCACCTCGATATATTGGTCCATTTCCCATCACAGAACGTATTGGTTCCGTGGCTTATCGCATTTTATTGCCGGCTCAGTTTTCTGCTATTCATGATGTGTTACACGTTTCTCAATTATGGAAATGCCTTCGAGATTCCGATTCTATTCTTGAGCCCGGTGTTGTGGAAGAAATTGAAGTTACGCCTAATTTGACTTATGAGCAACATCCTATTCGTATTATTGCATCGGAGGTTAAATGCCTTCGAAATAAAGATGTCCCTCTTGTGAAGGTCCAATGGTCCTCAAATCCCAAGGATTGTTCTTGAGAATCTAGAGAATTCATCGAGCGAACACATCCAGACTTACTTTCTCATACTCTTTGAGGTGAACTTTTTATTTCAAATTTATTTTGTGTTGATATGCTTTTATGGTTGTCACTTTTTATTTTCTTCTTAAATATTGCGAGGACGCAATTTCTTTAAGGATGGGAGTCTGTAATAACCCGCATATTTTACGATTGTGTATTTAAATATTTTATTTAAATACAGCATCGTTAGTCGGATTATAGTCTGAAAAGCTACTTTTTGCATACGGTCAAATTAGGACTCGGGACTACTTCCATTGAGTTCAAAATGGCATTTGCGATCTTTTTGAGTATAAACTTTGATATGTTTGGATCTAGCTAAAAATTTGACCTTTGCACTTTGGACTCTGGGTTTGGGTTACCTAAACTATTGACTCTAGCTCAACCCCCGCTTCTCTTCATTCACTTTCATTTCCTAATACCTTCAAGCTTTCATAAAAATGAGGGAAGATAAAAAGAATTAGAATTCCTAAACCCTAGTTCCATTGCAAATCCAAGTTCCAAATCCAAATTCAAAGATAAGCTATTGGTAAGCATCCTCTTCTTCTTCTCCAACTATTCTACCTTCAATTTCAGAAATTCCTAAACCTAATTTAGGAAATGTTCTTCTTTTGAGCTTACATTCAAGATCCTTGGGTTGTGTTGAAGAGTGGTTGATCCTCCTTTACTTCCAAGCTTCTTCATCCTTCTTTTTGCGTAAAAGGTGAGATTTTTATCTCACATTTAGGTCTATAACTATCTTTGCTTGTTAGATATGAATTCATAACTTCTATTCTGTGTGCATTGGCTTTGGATTGAATGGTTTTATGAATGTTCCAATTTTTGGTGTTTTGAAGTCAAATCTTTAAAAATCCTAGCTTTTTTGTTTGAACATGTTTTTGGTGCTGCGTGGAAGAGCCTATAGGGCTGGGTTGTCGATTGACATAAACCCCTAGCGCCCATTGCTCATCCGATCGTGAATTGGCTTGCGATTGCTATTCATTTGATAGGCTGAAAAATAGCTCCAGTGCCAGTCAGTCGACCGACCTTTGCAGTCAGTCGACTTGCTGTAGCAAATGAGGGTTCCTGGGACTGTTTGCAGAGGCTGGAATTCTCTGTTTCCTGCAATCAGTCGACTGACTCCAGGAAATGAAATTTCCAAGTTTCTGGTTCAGTCGACTGAAAATTTGCAGTCAGTCAACTGACTTGCTTGCTTTTGCCTATTTAGCCTATTTTGTTTGAAATTCCAATTTCTATTGATTCGTGGTTTTCCGATTTGTTGTTATCATTTATTATCGACCTTGATGACTTTTATTTTGGAATTTTTGGGTATATCCATTTTGATGGATTTGGAATCGATTTCTTTGGATTTAATTCACGTCTTTGAACGTGAAATTTTGGTGATTGTTTGCTTCTGCAATCATTTTTGTGCTTTGTCACTTTAAAACATAAAGGTTTCTATACTAGTAGTAAATATTCAAACTCTTTCACAAAGATGATTTCAACTCTATTTTCAATATCAAACTCGTTTATAAAACCGTTTTTTTCCAACCTATTAGTATATACAAACCTTTACCTCACTCATATGAGAAATCTAATTAAACGGCTTAGTAAAACAAGTGGTATGAAATGCTTGTGTTTACTTCGTCGGTTAATTCTTGATCTTGTTCGATTGAATCTCTTGTGACAATTTTCGAGTGGAGACTTACAGTTTGTTCGTAAATATCTAAGTTAAGCCAGTAGTTATGGGACATGAAGCTAAACTCATCTATTTACTAACTTAGTGTAATTGACACTTCTTGATGATCGATGATGGTCATTTTGTGATTTAGACTAGCAATATGCGATGTCTCTTTGTCTACGAAGGAGACTAAACCCCGTTTTTGTGGAGCTTCGGCTCAAAAATTGGTAGGGTAGCGACCCATGGTCTTCGGACCGTTTTGTGGAACTTTGGCTCAAAATAAATGGTTAGCAACCATGGAATAGCGTTCCATTTTGTGATACACGTGTTGGTGAGTTTTCATGCTCCTGTTTTGTGATAGGCCTCCCTCTTTTTGTGATTTCTGGATTTTGATTGATGATCACTAGAGTTTATGTTTCACCAATTTTTGTGATACATTGATAAGTTCTATCAATATTTGTGCATTGGTGAATTTGTGTTTTCAACAACTTTTACAATTGGCATTGTGATGTTTGCCAATATTTGTGACTTGGTGAATAAAAATATAGAGTATGAGATTCTTTTTGATCTTTGTGAAAATTCTTGTGATATTGATTAATCTCTGGTTGATTTTCCATTACATACTTATCACAGTATGGCTTTATGGTTATCATATGTTTTTGTCATATTTCTTATCCTATATCATTTTTTCGGATATTTATAGCTAAACTGATCCGTTTATTATTTTCTTCTCAAATAATAGTCGGGTCAGACCGATATGTTTCAGGTGCTTCTGCTTGACTCCTCCTCTGGGAGTACTATCTGACTTTTGGTTAGCTACATTAGAGTGGTAGTTTTTGTTGTTATACACTCGAGACATAGACTCATTGATGTATACTTATTCTTTTGTCTAGCACTTATATCTATTCTTTTGTGATATTGTGGATCTTGTTAGACCACTACTCTGATGTAAGCACTTTCATGTGTTGAATTCATATTTGTTTCCGCCTTTGAGATATGAACTTCTGTGACTGATTTGTGTTATGCTTATTTCTATATTTGTTTTCGAAGATATTACAGCCACTGTGTAGTAGTTTTGAGTTTGTATCGGTATGTCGGATTTATGCATGTTATTCTATCTGACGTATCGGTCCTCGTACAAAGCAATTACACGGATGGTCGCTCCTCAACAGCCTTATTCTTCATGCTAGTTGATGGCATTACTCCGTAGTATCCTTGGCTAGCGTGAGTATAGAGGTGTGGCATCACACTTAAGTATGAAAAATGTTGGAAATTGGAATTTCAAATTAAGATGATTGTGAACTGTATGGCTGGATATCACGGGTAAATAAGATGTAGGTACATAAAAGCAAGAGTTAAATGATACTTTTGATATCATAGGGAAATTAGATTGACCGACAAAGAAGAAGTACATGTTATATATTATTGTTTGAAATTGATGATTTTATGATTGAGCCACTTGGTTTTTGTTTTCTTTGGTTGGTTCGGGCCTGTAGTGGCCATTTGTAGATGTTTGGAACTAGCCACGCAAAGGAGACGCTGATGAAATTTTCCAAAATTTAAAGAGTTAGAAATTTTAAAGAAATTTATGGTAATTAAAATTTGGTTTCGAATTTTAATTTGAAATGATTGAATGAATAATATTATTTCGGATCTATGGATGAATTTGAAAATTTTGTAAAGATGATAATAAGGTTTCAACAAATTAGTTTTGGAAAGTTAAAGGCTTAAAAGGATTTGGTAAGTTATTTCAAATAATTGGTTTTAGAAAAAAAAATGAGTTTGGACATTTTCCAACCTTGGCAATTGGGGACGAAATTCTTTTAAGGGGGGACGGAATGTAACGGCCTAGGATTTTAGCAACTTGAAATTGGAATATTTAAGTGATTTTAAATATTTAAAAGTTAATTTTATTAATCAAATAACTTGAATTTCAAAGATAGTGATTTTTTGGATGATTTAATTTTTAAATAAAATAAATGAAATTGCTTGATAATTGAATCTTGGTTTTTAAGTTTAATAAAATACTTTTAAAGCTTATAAAAAAATTATTTAACAATAAAGAAGATGGCAGAACTTTAAATCGGATTTAAAACCGATTTAAAAATAGCCTTCCAGGGCACAGTCTCAGATTTTGACAAAACCAATGCCATCGGATCCATAATAGCATATTATTATTGGGTTTCTAATTTCGTAGCGTTTGGAGTTAGCATTTTGGTCATACGGGATAGAAAAGCATTGAAATTTATATTGGAATTTTAATATAATAATTGGGTTCAAAAAGCTATCTTCTCCATATGATCGAATAAGGTCCCGGAAATTATTCCATTATGTTCGAAATAGGGATATAACATTAGGAATGCCTTGCGGGATGCCTAGATCGGGGTTCAGAATAAATATGTAGATATTTTGGAATTTTAAATGACATATATTTTTATTGATTTGACTTTCACACAGCCTAATCTTCATCTCAGCCGCCCTATCTCTTGGGCAACCAACCTGCCTATCTACGTGGTTCGTGCTTTATAAAAATGGTTAGTAGCAAGTTTTCAAAGAAGGAAAATAATATTCCAACTTCAAATAAATTATTTCTTTAAATCTACTCAAAGGAAAATTACCAAACAAAATTTTAAAATCATGATTTGTGGAGTGCTTCGATTCGGTATGCTATTTATAGGGTGCTTCGATTTGGAATGTGAAAAAGGTTATGAAATCAGGAATGTGGTCGATGTGTTATGAATCGAGAGAGATTTATAGATATGAAATTGGTAATATTGAAATTGAAAAATATATTTTTATCAAGAAGTTAAGATTATTTAAGAAAAGGAACTTTTATTTATTAAACTATGTAGTTTAAAAACTATTAATTTGATTAAAGTATTTCAGGGGTACGTTATTTAAATATTTAAATTCGTTGAAATGAATTCTAAGTTTTATAAACAAGTTTTGTAAATCGATTAGCAATTTTATAAATAAATTAGAATTAGTTATTGACGTTTATTTCAAAAGTGCTTTGATATTTTAAATAATTATTTTAACATATTTTAAAAAATTATGACTATATATATAGTTTTCAACTAAATGATTGCAATTTATTTATAAATTCTCTCGAGATTTGTAAAATGGGTTTTATTTAATGGATGTTACTTTATAAGTGAAAATGTAACAACCCGCATATTTTACGATTGCATATTTAAATATTTTATTTAAATATAGCGTCATTAGTCGGATTTCAGTCCGAAATGCTAGTTTTTGCAAACAGTCGAATTAGGACTCGAGATCCCTTCCATTGAGTCCAAAATGGCATTTGCGGCCTTTTTGAGTATAAACATCGATATGTTTGAAGTTGAGTAAAATTTTGACATTTTCACTTAGGGCTTTGGGTTTCAGCCCACTAACCCAACTCATCTTATACCCCAACTCCACCCCCTCTGCTCTTCATTTATTCTATTATTTTCCTAACACTTCAAGCTTTAGTAAAATAGGGGAAGAGATTGGAAATTAAAATCCTAAGTCCTATTTTTTGCAAATTCAAGTTCTAGCTCCAAAATCAAATAGAAGCTTAGATAAGCATCCTCTTCTTCTTCTCCATCTCAATCTCTCTCCAATTTTAGAAATTTCCTATAAACTAACTTAGGAAATATTTGCTTATGATCTTAGATTGGATCTTTTAGAGTTGAAATTGAAGAATAGTTGATCATCCCTTTTGTTCTCAAGCTTTTCCTTCATTGTTTTTGAGTAAAAGGTGAGTTTTTGAACTCACATCTATCTCGATAACTTTCTTTGTTATTGGGTATGAATTCCTAACATCTATTCTTGTTAATTTTCTTTGGATTGAATTCGTTTTATGAATATTTTAATTTTTGGTGTTTTGAAGTCAAATCTTTAAAAATGCTAGCTTGAAGTTTGAACATGTTTTGGGTGGTGTATCGAAGAGCCTATAGGGCTGAGTTGCTGATTGGCACAAAACCCTAGCACCCATCGCTCATCCAATCGCAGTTTGTTGGATTTTTGCCCATGGTAGGGCTAGGCTGAAAATAGTGGAGATTCCAGTTTGGTCGACTGAACCAGGAAGTCAGTCGACTGAACCGAACCTATGAAATTTTCTGGGCCAGTATCAGTCGACTGACCACTCTGGGTCAATCGACTGAGCCTGGAAACCGAAAGTTTCTAGGCATGATTTGGTCGACTGACCATCCTGGTTTAATCGACTGAACCTAGAAACAGAAAGTTTCCAGGAATTGTGTCAGTCGACTGACCACCCTGGTCCAAGCGACTGAATCTTCTGTCTCAGCCAACTTTCCTATTTTGCTTGGGTTACCAATTTTAATCGGTTCTTGTTGATCCAATTTGTTGTTATCACCTTTGTTGACTTTGATAACTTCTTTTCGGGATTTTTAGGAATATCCATTTCGATGGGTTTGGTATCGATTTCTTTGGATTTGATTCACATCTTCGAATGCGAATTTTTGGTGATTGATTGTTTCTACATCTGTGACTTATCACTTTGAAATACAAAGGTTTCTATACTTATAGTAAATATAAAAACCCTTTCCTCAAAACAATTTCAACACTATTTTAATACAAAGCTCATTTATAAAATCCTTCTCCAATCTATTAGTATGTACAAACATTTTCCTCATTCTTTTGAGAAATCTAATTAAACGGCTTAGTAAAACTAGTGGTATGAAATGCTTGCGTTTACTTCGTCGGTTAATTTTTGGAATTATTCGGTTGAAATTCTTGTGAAATTTTCGAGTGGAGATCTGCAACTTGTTCGTAAATATTTAAGTTAAGCCAGTGGTTATGGGACATGAAGCTAAACTCATTTATTTACCAGCTTAGTGTAATTCACACCTTTTATTGATCAGTGTTGATCATTTTGTGATTTAGAGACTAGCGATATGCTATGCCTCCTTGTCCAAGTGGGGGACTGTACCTCGTTTTGTTGAGTTTCATCTCATTTCTTTTATAGGCTAACGACCTATTGGTTCTTTGGAGTTTCGACTCATTTTTATGGGCTAGCGACCCACATTCTTTTATGGAGTTCGATTCATCGGGTGTACCATTGTACTACGTCGTTGTACGGGCTTATTAGGTTCATCGGGTGTACCATTTTACTACGTTGTTGTTTCGAATTATTTGAGTTTCAGGTTCCTCTGGCGTACCATTATTGTACTACGTGGTTGCACCGGCTCTATGGTTAGCGACCATGGGTTAGCGACCCGTTTGTGATGCACGTGTTGGTGAATTTTCGTGCTCCCATTTTTGATAGGCCTCCCCCCTTTTGTGATTTCTAGATTTTTATTTGATGATTTATAGAATTTGTGTTTCACCAATTTTGTGATTGGCATTGATATATTTGCCAATATTTGTGGTTTGGTGAATAAAATTAAGAATATGACATTCTTTTTTACTTCTAAGATTCTTGAGATGTTGTATGATTTTTGTTGTTGTTAAATGTATGCTTTTCATAGTATGGCATTATTGTTATCATACGTTTTTTGTTATGTCTCTTATTCTATCTCACTTTATCTGATATTTATAGCTAGACTGATCCGATTATTATTTTCTTATTAAATAATACGCGGGTCAGACCGAGATGTTACAGATGCTTCTGCTTGACCCCTTATCTGGGACCATCAACTGACTTTTGTCTAACTACTTTAGATGTGGTTGTTTTTTTCGTTACACATTCGAGGTAGAGACTCCTTATTGTGTATATATTCTTTTGTCTAGCACTTGTATCTATTCTTTTGTGATGATGCGGATCTTTTATTACCACCACTTTGATGTACACATTTATGTGATATATTCATATCTGTTTCTGCCTTTGTGATATGGATATCTGTGACTGATTTGAGTTATGCTTATTTCGATATTTGTTTTCGAGGTCCTCATATCAACTGTGTAGTAGCTTTGAGTTTGTATTTGATATGTCGGATTTCCTCTTGAAATGAAATGCGTGACATACTATTTGACATATCAATATTCGCACAAAGCAATTGCACGGATGGTCGCTCCTCAACAGCCTTATTCTTCGTGCTAGTCGACGTCATTACCCCGTATTGTCTTTGGCTAGCATGAGTATAGAGGTAAGAGTCATAGCTTGGTATCAAAGACAAACTTCGAAACAATGTAGAATCATCTAGCAAGGATCATTGTCCGAAGTCCTTCTTAGGAGTCATGCCTTAGGATTTATTCGAGTCTTAGGACCCGTTCTATCCTATTATCTATGATGCCTTGTTTTATAAATTGTGATTGTTTGATATTCGTTCTGAGAATAACTTTCTTCTTCTTTCTTTCTTTCTTAAAGAAGAGAAATGGTTAGACCAGGCTGTCCCAGTGCCGGTCAATCTAGTGCTACTCCTTAGGATGGAGTATTTATGACTGCCCAACAGCTTCTAGATCTTGTAAAGAATGCTCAAGTTATCGGACCTATTCCAGAGCCTATTCACCCTAAATCTGGGTTTGCATGCTTGTGCAGCGATTATACCTGGGTGGAAAGCCATTCAAGGGTTTCGAAAGCGTTATAGAAGTCAAGGCTTGGCTTAGAACAGGCGATCGCATCTTTTCTCGCATTAATCTTATTGATTTGCATCATGTCCAAGTGGATACTAGTATGCTCCAGGAAAGTGCATTAGATTGGTATGAGCTCCTGATTTCTGAAATTATTGAAGCGAATCTTACTTGGGAGCAATTCCGGGAAAGATTTGAGTTGAAGTTTGTGCGGGAGGCTGAAAAGGAAACTTTAGCTCAGCACTTTATTGACCTTGTTCAAGGTGAATCTTCTGTGATGGGTTACGTGTATCTTTTGAATCCCTCTCTAAATATGGGGTCGAGTACATTAATACCCCATTGAAGAAAAATCAGAGGTTTGTCTATGGCTTGAATAAGAATCTCAAAAATCCTTTACTTCTGAAATTGGAGGTTTCTTTCGACCAACTTGTTGATATCGCTCTTGGACTCGAAGAGGTCGATAGAGAAGATGATGTTGAAGTTATGGGTGCTAAATTGAACTTCAACAGCAACAAGAAGAGGCCTATTAAGTTCAAAGATCCTTATCCCAACAAGAAAGGGAAGCAAGCAACTCCGGTAGCAAAGACTACTACCTCGAGTCATGGGCAATGCTAGAATTGTGATTCTAAGGACCATTTCGCTAATAGATGTCGAAAACCTATATTTTGTCATTATTGCAAAAGTTCGGGTCATCTTTTATCTTCTTGTCCCATGCTTCAAAGTAAGAATGAAGGAAAGCCAAATATTGTGCAAGCCCCCAGTAACACTTCTCGCGGTCAAGGTATTTCCAATTATATCCTTGATGACATTATTATGTTCCCTTATTCGATTTATTTTTGATACCGGTGCATCACATTCTTTTATATCAAAAGGACTTGTTGATACTTTTTCGTTAAGTGTTATGGCTTTGATGACTTCTTTGAGAATTGCAAATCCGGTTGGTGGATCCGCAACACTCAGTTTACTTTGTAAAGATGTCGAGATTATTTTATCTGATTATTCTTTCCGAGTCGATATGCAAGTCATGTGTTACTTAGGCTTTGGAATGATTTTGGGAATGGATTAGCTTAACCATTATGAACCCCATATCCTATGTCCCGAGCGGACTATTCATCTTTGACATCCTCGATCTGTTAGGCAGATTTCTATTGTCCTTAAAGATTTAGATTCCAATCTGGTAGCACCCTTGTATTCTTTAAATCCTCATGATGATGTTGATGACGAGGTGGATATTATTTCCTTCATTCACGTTGTTCGTGAATTTCTCGATATATTTGACCCGTTTTAGGATTACCACCTAAGTGAGCAATTCAGTTCAAAATTAATCTAATCCCTGGAGCTCTACTTATCATTCGTCCCCCTTATCGTATGTCCAATAAGGAAAATGAGTAGATGCGTAAACAATTATCCAAATTGGAGGCGAAGTAGCTTATTTGTTCTAGTTCCTCTCCTTGGGGAGTTTCGGCTATATTTATGAAGAAATCCGATGGTACACTTAGATTTGCGCTGACTACCGCAAGCTTAATGTTTTTACCATTAAGAATAAATATCCTTTACCTCGGATTGATGATTTATTTGACCAACTTCGCAGTGTTGGAGTCTTTTCACAATTAGACTTAGCAACCGGTTTTCATTAGCTTCGTTGCAGAGGATAGCATTACTTTGACATCATTCCGTACTCATTATGGATCCTATGAATCGCTTGTTATGCCATTTGGTTTAACGAATGCTCCAGCTTATTTCATTGACCTTATGAATCAAGTTTTCAAAGACTTCCTCGATCGATTTGTTCTCATCTTTGTAGATGATATTCTTTTTTATTCTAAAATCAAGGAAGAACATGAAAAGCATCTTCGGATTGTATTGGAAACTCTTAGAAGCAATCAATTGAAAGCAAAATTTTCTACGTGCCACTTTTGGCAATCTCATGCGAAATTTCTTGGTCATATTATTTTCGAATCCGGAATTTCCATGGATCCTTCAAAGATCGAAGCGATTCAAAATTGGAGGAGACCGGAGAGTGTGACGGAAATCCGTAGTTTTCTTGGATTGGCGGGCTATTAACGTCATTTCATAAAAGACTTTTCTAAAATTTCCATGCCTCTTACTAGTTTGACAAAGAAGGTAGTTAAGTACATTTTGTCAGATAAATGTGAAGCTTCATTTCGAAGATTAAAAGAACTGCTTTTTGGTGCCCCTATTCTTGTGATTCCCGAAGGGAACCAAGACTTTATTATTTATACCGATGCTAGTCGTGTTGGTTTGGGAGCCGTTCTCATGCAAAGGGAATGAGTTATTGCTTACGCTTCTAGGCAATTAAAGCCTTCTGAGACTTGATATGCCACTCATGATTTAGAGCTCGCGGCTATTGTTTTCGCCCTTAGAATTTGGTGTCATTATCTTTTGGGAGAGAAATTTGTTCTCTATGCCGATCATAAATCTTTGAAGTATTTATTTTCTCAAAAGAAACTTAATTTGCGTCAATAAGGTTGGCTCGAGTTCCTTGAATCTTATGATCTTGATATTATTTATACTTCAAAATGGGGAATCGTGTTGCCGATGCCCTTACCAAAAGCAACAAACGGTTGTTTCTATGATGATATCCAAATGGAAAGATCTCGAGACTTTATCCACTTGTGAGATTCGAGACCATGAATCCGGTTCATGTTCATCTCTTGTTTTATGTAGCCTTGAGGCTCATCCTTCTCTTCTAGACCGCATTCTCGAAGTACAAAAGTTAGATCCCGAATTGACTCTTCTTAGCCAAAGTTGTAGGGATAAAATTGATATTGAAGGTTTGAAAGACATTGATATTGATGCTCGTGGCGGCGTTCGAAAATTTGGTAGACTTATCGTGCCAAATATTAGTAATCTTCGTAAAGACATTTTAGAAGATTCTCATCATTTTAAATTTACCATTCACCCCGTAGTAAAATGTACGCGGATATGAAGTGACTTCATTATAGGGATGGAATGAAATATGATATTGCTAACTTCATTAAGTGTTGCATGACATGCCAACTCATAAAGGTCGAGCATCAATGGCCCGGTGGGTTATTGCAACCTTTGGACATTCCAATTTGGAAGTGGGATCAAGTTTCCATGGACTTTACTGACGAACTTCACAGTTCTCGTTCGGGCCATAACATTTTATGGGTAATTGTGGATAGACTTACAAAATCCGTCCATTTTATTCCCGTTCGGTCTAATCGGACCGTACCTCTTTTGGCCAAACTCTATAATCGATAAATTATTAAATTGCATGGAATTCCTACTTCTATTGTTAGCGATCACGATCCATTGTTTGCTAGTGGATTTTGGAAGAGTCTTCAAAAAGCTTGGGGGACGAAGCTTAATTTTAGCACCGCTTATCATCCTTAGTCCGATGGATAAACCGAGCGTTTGAATCAAACTCTTGAAGATCTTCTTCGTGCGTGTGTTCTTGATTTTGGCGGAAGTTGGGAAGATCATATTTCTCTTGTTGAGTTTATCTATAATAATAGCTTCTAATCAACTATTGGTATGGCACCTTTTAAGGCACTCTATGGAAGGCCATGCTGATCTCCATCTTGTTGGCTCGAGGCCGATGAGAAGCTGGTTTTAGGCCCAGATTTTATTCATGACTCCATAGAAGAGATTGACCTTAGTCGCCACAGGATGAAAGAAGCTCAAAATAGACAACAATCCTATGCCGATAACCGAAGAAAGAAATTAGAATTTTCTATGGGAGATTTGGTATTTGTTCGTGTTTTGCCTATGAAGGTTGTTGTGCATTTCGGTCGATCAGGAAAGTTAGCACCTCGATATATTGGTCCATTTTCCATCACCGAACGTGTTGGTTCTGTGGCTTATCACCTTTTATTACGGGCTCAATTTTCTATTATTCATGACGTGTTTCACGTTTCTCAACTACGGAAGTGCCTTAGAGATTTCGATTCTATTCTTAAGCCCGGTGTTATTGAAGAAATTACAGTTTTGTCTAATTTGACTTATAAGCAACATCCTATTCATATCATTGCTGCGGAGGTGAAACGCCTTCGAAATAAAAATATTCCGCTTGTGAAAGTTCAATGGTCCTCAAATCCAAAGGATTGCTCTTGGGAATCTAGAGAATTCATCAAGCGAACACATCTTGACTTACTCTCTCGTGCTCTTTGAGGTGCACTTCTTATTTCAAATTTTTTCTGTGTTGATATGCTTATATGGTTGTCACTTTCTATTTTCTTCTTAAGTATTGCGAGGACGCAATTTCTTTAAGGAGGGGATCTGCAACAAACCGCATATTTTACGATTGTATGTTTAAATATTTTATTTAAATACAGCATCATTAGCCGGATTTAAGTCCAAAGTGCTAATTTTTGAAAACAGTCGAATTGGGACTCAAGACCCCTTCCATCGGGTCTAAAATGGCATTTGCGACCTCTAGAGTATAAACATCGACATGTTTGGAATTGAGTAAAATTTTGACATTTTCACTTAGGTTTTTGGGTTTGGGTTTCAGCCCACTAAACCAACTCATCTTATATCCTAACTCCACCCCCTCTCCTCTTCATTCATTCTATTTTTTTTCTAACACTTCAAGCTTTAGTTAAAATGGGGGAAGAGATTGGAAATTAAAATCCTAAGTCCTAGTTTCTTTTGCAAATTCAAGTTCTAGCTCCAAAATCAAAGAGAAGCTTAGTTGAGCATCCTCTTCTTCTTCTCCATCTCAATCTCTCTCCAATTTCAGAAATTTCCTACAACCTATCATAGGAAATATTTGCATATCATCTTAGATTGGAGCATTTGTAGTTGAAATTGAAGAGTAGTTGATCTTCCCTTTTGTTTTCAAGCTTCTCCTCCATTGTTTTTGAGTAAAAGGTGAGTTTTTGAACTCACGTCTATGTCTATAACTTTATTTGTTACTAGGTATGAATTCCTAGCATCTATTCTTGTTCATTTGCTTTGGATTGAATTGGTTTTATGAATATTCCATTTTTATTGTTTCGAAGTAAAATATGTAATAATCTTAGCTTGATGTTTGAACATGTTTTTGGTGGTGTATCGAAGAGCCTATAGGGCTGGGTTGCTGATTGACATAAACCCCCTAGCGCCCATCGCTTGTCCGATCGCAATTTGTTGGATTTTTGCCCTTGGTAGGGATAGGCTGAAAATACTGGAGATTTCAGTTCAGTCGACTGAATTAGGAAGTAAGTCGACTGAACCGAACCCAGAAAATTTCCTGGGCCAGAATCAGTCGACCGGCCACTCTGGGTCAGTTGACTGAGCATGGAAACCGAAAGTTTCCAGGCATGATTCAGTCAACTGACCACCCTGGTTCAGTCGATTGAACCTGAAAACAGAAAGTTTGCAGGAATTGTGTCAGTCGACAGACCACCCTGGTCCAACCGACTGAATCTACTGTCTCGGCCAACTTTCCTATTTTGCTTGGGTTTCCAATTTTAATCGATTCTGGTTGATCCAATTTGTTGTTATCACCTTTGGTGACTTTGATAACTTCTTTTCGGGATTTTTGGGAATATCCATTTCGATGGATTTGGTATCGATTTCTTTGGATTTGATTCACGTCTTCGAATGTGAATTTTTGGTGATTGATTGTTTCTGCAATCATTTCCGTGACTTGTCACTTTGAAATACAAAGGTTTCTATACTAGTAGTAAATATCAAAACCCTTTCCTCAAAACGATTTCAACACTATTTTAATACAAAGCTCATTTATAAAACCCTTCTCCAATCTATTAGTATATACAAACCTTTACCTCATTCCTTTGAGAAATCTAATTAAACGTCTTAGTAAAACTAGTGATACGAAACGCTCGTGTTTACTTCGTCGATTAATTTTGGACTTGTTCGATTGAGACTCTTGTGATAATTTTTGAGTGGAGATCTACAATTTGTTCGTAGATATTTAAGTTAAGCCAGTGGTTATGGGACATGAATCTAAACTCATTTATTTACCATCTTAGTGTAATTCACACTTTTTATCGATCAATGTTGATCATTTTGTGATTTAGACTAGTGATATGCTATGTTTCCATGTCTACGTGGGGGACTGTACCACGTTTTATTGAATTTAGTCTTATTTCTTTTATAGGCTAACGACCTAATGGTTCTTTGGAGTTTCGACTCATTTTTGTGGGCTAGCAACACACGTTCTTTTATGGAGTTCGGTTCATCCGGCGTACCGTTGTACAACGCCGTTGTACGGGCTTATCAGGTTCATCGGGCATACCATTGTACTACATTGTTGTTTCGAATTATTTGAGTTTGAGGTTCCTCGGGCGTACCGTTATTATAGTACGTTGTTGCACCGACTCTAAGGTTAGCGACCCATTTGTGATGCACGTGTTGGTGAGTTTTCATACTGTCGTTTGTGATAGGCCTCCCTTTTTTTGTGATTTCTAGATTTCTATTTGATGATTTCTAGAATTTTTGTTCCACCAATCGAAACGACCCTGACTCGACCTTCGAAAATCGGCACCGAATACGACACTCGTATTCAATTACCGCAGATCCAAACGTCAAAATTGGTTCGCCGGAGCTTATAACACATTAAGTACAACACGGCGGAAGAAATGAATATATCAATATACAACATTTGATACAGTAACTGATACGATATGATACTACAGATGATACAATGAATATCAATATACATCAAAGATATGATACAAGATAATAGCAGTGAAAAGAAAAGATAACACCAGCAACGGAACAAAATCTCCAATATGGTCTTCAAGAGAGAACTCCGGTATCGGTAGATCTCCATCTCCAAAGCACCAATGTAGAAGTAGTTCGAACTCCCAATGAAGATGAAGTGAAGCAACTCAACCCAAATGCGATTGCCAAATCCTAAGGCTGAAAGCTATCGAATCTACCCCTACTATTGATTATCTGAAAAACCCAAATCTAGACTTCCCGTGTGGAAAAATTGTAGGCATCCTGAGTTTAGAAAAGGAACAATAAACTCCAGTCGGTCATGGGACTGGTATGAGCAAATAAAAATAGTTTATCCTTAAAACAGACAATAAGAGAATTTAAAATAAATCTGCAATGCTTTTTGGAAAATGAAACTACCATAAGAGCTCCCGCCACACACACAATGCAAACGTAGAATTGGAGGAGATTTCTCCTCATGATAGTCAAATATGCTTGATAGAGAAAATTTCTTTGATATTATTACTAGTGCATAGTGTAGGAAAACCATTTCGAAAGTATAATATTGATCCTAGCCAGCATACGACCAGTATCGTATGCCTACTATAGCTACCATCTAAACAGTGGGGCGCCACCATAAGTAAATGGTAGGTTTTACAAATAAAATCGTACAAGGCGCGTATTGAAGATTGGATTTCCAACAAATAGTCAGGCTAAGGAACTTCCTACTTTCCATGGGTACGCCTCTGGTGGGACGTCCCGAGAACCTAAGCGGGTCTCTGCCAACACAAGACCGGGTTACCTCTGTAACTAGGTAACTACGACTCGAGCATGCCATTCCCCGGTCGTTTGGGACCTTTATCCAAGGCGCCTCTAAACCACAAAGCAATCACAAAGTAATAGATCTGCAGTATCCACATGAGTAAGTATTGGTCTCCATACCATGATACCACCCTTTTCCAGAAGGAAATGACACACCCTAAAGGGAGCGACATATAACCATTTTAAATCTTTAAACAAAATGATTATTCCACTAAGTTCACCCAGTATCACAAAGATCCATTCATAGGTTTTTAAAACGTTTTCCATTTCAATTGGATTAACTCATTAAATCTTTAAATTAAAGGTTTAACTTATAGCTTTCGAATCCATTTCCAAAGATTTATTCATAACTAGGAAAATCATTTCCATTTTAGACTTGAAATCCTTTTTTGTACACGTATTGGAAGTTCATTCTTTATGTAAAAGTTTTTATTATTTGAAAACAAATAGTTTTCGTTTTGGAAAAATCCGATTATATTTATACAAGTTAAAATCTTAGGTTAAATTCAAGTTCCCAAACAACACCTTTAAAATGGTTTAAAACCCATATAACTTGTATGATCCCTTTAAAATCATAAATAGGATTTAATTTCAAATTTGGGATTCAAATTCAAATCAATTTCCAAAACTAATTCAAGTTATTTAAAAATAACTTTTATCTTTGAGATTTCTATCCAAAAACTTTTTATATTAAACCCAATCCATTTCCAAACTATTTGAATTCAAAAATTCAATTTTTAAAACAATTTCAAAAATCTGTGACCTAACCCATATCTACATGCAACCCATATTTGTGTGTGTATAAGTATGGTCCAAGGGTTCAACACAATAGTGCACAACATCATCATCACAGATTCAATCATATCAATAAGCGGTATAACCCATAATGCTTATCTTTATTCACAGATTCATAATAAAATAAATTTATCAATCACAAAGATTTACCATTACAATTCGATATGGGTTTCGGATAACCAACTGGGATCCGACTCCCTGTCGCATCGAAATTTAAATGTCGTTCTACGGGTCAAGGGGTTTTTCATATTTATACGACAGTATATTCATCACAAGCATAGCAGCTCCGCACAAAGAATCACATAGCACCACATCACATATCAAATTTGTCAATCCATTACACAACATTAAGTAACAATCAAACATCTACAATTAAGATGAATAAATTGCGTGGTTTTAAATTTATTACCCACATAATTATTTTCATTGGTAATTTTTAACCAATGATTAATTATCATTAACTACAATTGATTAAGTCTTAACCGCCTTCATTGATTAATCATTTCTTTAATTAATTATCTTAATTAATTAACCTTATTCGTAATTAATTAAACCTTAATTACTTTTATTAATTAACCTTTAATTAATTACTTTAATTAATAAATCCTTAATTATTAATTAAATCTTAATTATAATTAATTATCCTTAATTGATTGCTCTTAATTTAATTACCCTAATTAATTAACCACGTTAATTAATTATGCTTTAAAGTAACCAATCTTTAATCTTTAATTATCTACTCTTAGTTACTTTCACTAAGTAATTATTATTTTTATTTAGTTATTCATTAATTACTTGATTAATTAACTCGAATTATTAATTAATTTCTTTAATTACTTTCATTAAGTAATTCACTTCTAATAATAATAATTTCCCTTTAACAAATATGTTAACTTAAACTTTGAAAATTAATTAACCATTTTAAAACATCCTTTATAATAATTATTCTAAATTATCAATAAACTAATCTTAATTATAAATTATTAATTACTTGATTGTCATTAACAATATAAATTAACTTGCTTTTAAGTTAAAAATTTAAAACATTTGATTTTATTCCTAAATCACTTATTAAGTTTTATTTAAAATAACTTGTTAAAAATATAAGTTTAAAACTTAATTGTTTAAAAATCCTTTATTTCAAAACCTTAAATTTATACCTTCTACAAAATCATCATTTATAAAAAAAGAAATAATTTTAAAAATTCATTTAACTAATTTATTAAAGTTTTAAAACTGGAAACATAAAAACCCCAACCAAACCCGAGCGTTCCCCGAGCCGCTCCACCTCCCGCTTTGAGTTTCCCAAAAATTAACCCGAGAGCACGTTCAGTTTCAACTTAGAATTTTTTCTAAGTATCAACCCTACTCAAACGAAACACTCACTCGAGCCATACTTCGAGTTGTTTCACGTATTCCTTCGAGAACGAACCCGAGCTACTTTTCGTCTCCCTAACTAAAAAACCCACTGACACAATGCATAGGCTTGTGCACATGCACAAACTTCTCCGTTCACTTTCGATCAACGCTGTGAGCGTCCATAAGTCATCCACGACCAACTCAATCCAAACAATCCTCCAGAACCGTGAAAACCCAAGTAACCTGAAATCGAGCACTTTGACATATCCATGGACAAATTCGATCATCAGGAAATCAATTGCGTCGCTACCTCCAGCCATCAGAGGCCACGAAAATTTGGTCAAAGCTTCGTTACGATCCACGGACTCTTTTCCCCCGATCTGATGCGGCTCGATGAAACACCGATGAAGAAATTTATTCGATTACGACACTGCTCAAATTGGGTTGCTCAAACCCTAAACTAATGTTGCGCCTCTACTTCCAACAACATAAAAATCTCCACGGATTTTTCCCGAGTTCCCCTGATCCACTACTATCACCAGCTATGATTTCGAAACCCACTAGTTCATTGATCATCAGATTTTGACGAAAAACCCAAAACTGTTCAATTCAAGAAAACTCCATATTCCCTTCCTTACCACTCATGAAATTTCTTTTAAAAATCAGTATTTAGCAAGACGAATCTGATAAAATGATCAGGATTTAGAATTAAAATATTTGAATTTTCTGTTTTGAGTTTTTTTTTGTAAATCGTACACTGTTAAATTATTTATCATATATTTTTACTCTATATATTTTTTAACATAACTTTACAATGTTATAAACACTTTTCTTTCAAGAATCATAACCTAAAATTAATTTTAGGAGGAAGTAATGTATTTATAAACAAATTCTAAAACCGGTAGGTGTGAAACAGAGGCATGTTTTCTTGCCTGTGCACTAAGATGCACACAGTAATTATTATTATTTTATAAAGGCATGCAAACACATTCACACATCAACCCAGCATAATTCATATCATATATCAGATACAAATCCAAACATCAATGGATATAGCAGAGTTAAGGGGGGTTTTGCTCACCTGGAACAGTTTGAACACAGAACAGGAATCCCTTTTTGAAATTTGAAATGATCTGGAATTCGTGAATAAAAACCTTTGCTTAATCACTATTGTATTTTTTTACTTAATTCATCAAACACAATAATTTTAATTTTTACTTACTGTCTGAATTTTTTTTGTACACAGAGAAGCTTTCCTGCATTCGAAAACAAAAATCAATTTTTTTGCCTTGAACTTGACTTCCTTACTGCAACTGGTTAATTAAATCGATTAAGTCTTGTTTAAATATTGTTTAGCAGTTGTAAATTCAAATCTTTTAGAGAAATTTACTTGCCTTATTTTGTTTGAGATTTTTCAACATATTTTCAAATTAAATTTCAAAAGTTAAAAATATATTACTAATTTTAAATTGATAAATTTTTGGGATGTTATTTTTTATTTATAAGATATTAAATATCCAATTTTCAAATCCACGGTTAAATTTTAAAATCAATGTCCAAATTAACAAATATCCTATTTAATTTGAAAAATTCAAATTAATTTACAATTGTATTCAAAAATTTATTTTAATTATCAATTTGAATTTAATTAAAAATCGGGATCGTTACAGATTCCTTCCCTTAAAAAAAAAATTTGTCCCCGAAATTTGCAAGGGAGACGAGAAAGGATAGATGATAGATAAGAAATGATTGATCAGATCAGATCGAAATATTTATTCTGCATTTGGTTTACCAAATCAGAATATCAACAATATGAGAACAACTCATACAATTATTTCACAAGTTACTCGGGTACACCGGTCTACGAATATGCAAGGGCATTGATTAGTTCGAGGGGATGACTAATCGTTCGTAGAATATATCAGTCCCAAGAATAGATAGACGGATTTAATCTTCTATAATTTCTCAAACACTAGATATGGATTTCAAATTTGGTTTTAACCAATATCGTTTTATCGATATATTTCAAATTTAGCTTTATATTTGTTAACCAATTTAACTCAATTTAAAATTCCCAATTTATATAAAATTTTCAATTTCAAATTTCAAATTCAATAGAGTTTAGAACGAAAAGCTGATAAGAAACGGATGAAGATGCGAAGTAAGGATTTACTACAACGATACATAGGGCCACCATCACACCGAACTTCTTTCTGGAGCTGTCACGAAGATATCAAAGAATTTTGAAATCGAATCAAAGGAGATTGATAGAGAAAGCTATTTCCACTGTTGCAGGGTATTGACCATTTGTAATGGTATTTCCCTGTCCCCTATCTCGTCCTCTTCTTGCACTCATACTTATTATTAGTGGATAGTAAGAGAATTTATTGAGGCATTCGAATGGATATCTTAGGAATATACTCATTCTAGGGTATACATCACCCTATCTCTAATGAGCTACTTAACATGTTATACACCTGAGCTAAAGTTTCAACCTTCAGCTCTGATACCAAAATGAATCGATCGTGACTCGACCTTCGAAAATCGGCACCGAATACGACACTTGTATTCAAATGCCGCAGATCCAAACGTCGAACCTGGTTCGTCGGAGCTTATAGCACATTAAGTACAACACAGTGGAAGAAATGAATATATCAATATACAACATTTGATACAGTAACTGATACGATATGATACAACAGATGATACAATGAATATCAATATACATAGAGATATGATATAAGATAATAGCAGCGGAAAGAAAAGATAACACCAGCAGCGGAACAAAATCTCCAATATGGCCTTCAAGAGAGAACTCCGGTATCGATAGATCTCCATCTCCAAAGCACCAATCCAGACGTAGCTCGAACTCCCAATCAAGATAAAGTGAAGCAACTCAACCCAAATGCGATTGCCAAATCCTAAGGCTGAAAGCTATCGAATCTACCCCTACTATTGAATATCTTTGGGTTAAATTCAAGTTCCTAAAACATCGCTTTAAAAATGTTTTAAAACCCAAATAAACTGTATGATCCTTTTAAAATCATAAATAGGATTTAATTTCAAACATGGGATTTAAATTTAAATCAATTTCCAAAACTAATTCAAGTTATTTAAAAATAACTTTTATCTTTGAGATTCCTTTCCAAAAACTTTTTATATTAAACCCAATCCATTTCCAAACTATTTGAATTCAAAAATTCAATTTTTAGAACAATTTCCAAAATCTGTGACTTAACCCATTTCGACGTGCAACCCATATTTGTGTGCGTATAAGTGTGGTCCAGGGGTTCGACACAATAGTGCATAACATCACCATCACAGATTCAATCATATCGATAAGCGGTATAACCCATGACGCTTATCTTTATTCATAGATTCATAGATAAAATAAATTTATCAATCACAAAGATTTACCATTACAATTCGACATGGGTTTCGGATAACCAACTGGGATCCAACTCCCTGTAGCATCAAAATTTAAATGTCGTTCTATGGGTCAAGGGATTTTTCATATTTATACAACAGTATATTCATCACAAATATAGCAGCTCAGCACAAAGCATCACATTGCATTACATCACTTATCAAATATGTCAATCCATCACACAGCATTTAGTAACAATCAAACATCCACAATTAAGATGAATAAATTGTGTAGTTTTAAATTTATTACTCACATAATTACTTTCATTAGTAATTTTAAATCAATGATTAATTATCATTAACTACAATTGATTAAGTCTTAACCACATTCATTAATTAATCATCTCTTTAATTAATTATCTTAATTAATTAACCTTAATCATAATTAATTAAACCTTAATTACTTTTATTAATTAACCTTTAATTAATTACTTTAATTAATAAATCCTTAATTATTAATTAAATCTTAATTATAATTAATTATCCTTAATTGATTATTCTTAATTTAATTACCCTAATTAATTAACCACATTAACTAATTATGCTTTAAAGTAATCAATCTTTAATCCCTAATTGTCTGCTCTTAGTTAATTTCACTAAGTAATTATTATTTTTATTTAACCATTCATTAATTACTTGATTAATTAACTTGAATTATTAATTAATTTCTTTAATTACTTTAATTACTTTCATTAAGTAATTCACTTCTAATAATATAATTTCCCTTTAACAAATATGTTAACTTAAACTTTGAAAATTAATTAACCATTTTAAAACATCCTTTATAATAATTATTCTTAATTATTAATAAATTAATCTTAATTATAAATTATTATTTACTTGATCATCATTAACAATATAAATTAACTTACTTTTAAGTTAAAAATTTAAAACATTTGATTTTATTCCTAAATCACTTATTAAGTTTTATTTAAATTAACTTGTTAAAAATAAAAGTTTAAAACTTAATTATTTTAAAAATCCTTTATTTCAAAACCTTAAATTTATACCTTCTATAAAATCTTCATTTATAAAAAAAATTTAGAAATTCATTTAACTAATTTATTAAAGTTTTAAAACTGGAAACATAAAAAACCCAACTAAACCCGAGTGTTCCCCAAGCCGCTCCACCTCCTGCTTCGAGTTTCCCAAAAATTAACCCGAGAGCACGTTCAGTTTCAACTTAGAATTTTTTCTAAGTATCAACCCTACTCAAACGAAACATTCACTCGAGCCTTACTCCAAGTTGTTTCACGTATTCCTTCGAGAACGAACCTGAGCTACTTTTCGTCTCCCTAACTCAAAAACCCACTGACACAATTCGTAGGCTCGTGCACATGCACCACTTCTCCGGTCACTTCCGATCAACGCCGTGAGAGTCCACAAATCATCCACGATCATCTCAATCCAAACAATCCTCTAGAAACGTGAAAACCCAAGTAACCTGAAATCGAGCACTTCGACATACCCATAGACAAATTCGATCATCAGGAAATCACTTGCGTCGCTACCTCCGGCCATCAGTGGTCACGAAAATTTGGTCAGAGCTTCATCACGATCCACGAACTCTTTTCCCCCGATCTGATGCAGCTCGATGAAACACCGATGAAGAAATTTATTCGATTACGACACTGCTCAAATTGGGTTGCTAAAACCCTAAACTAATGTTGCGCCTCTACTCTGATCAACATAAAAATCTCCACGCATTTTTCCCGAGTTCCCCTGATCCACAGCTAACACCAGCTATGATTTCGAGACCCACTGGTTCATTGATCATCAGATTTTGACAAAATCCAAAACTCTTCAATTCAAGAAAACTCCATATTCCCTTCCTTACCACTCATGAAATTTCTTTTAAAAATCAATATTTAGCAAGACGAATCTGATAGAATGATTAGGATTTAGAATTAAAATATTTGAATTTTCTGTTTTGAGTATTTTTTTCTGTAAATCCTATATTGCTGACTTATTTATCATATATTTTTACTCTATATATTTTTTAAAATAACTTTACAATGTTATAAACACTTTTCTTTCAAGAATCATAACCTAAAATTAATTTTAGGAGGAGGTATTGAATTTATAAACAGATTCTAAAACCTGTAGGTTGAAACAGAGGCATATTTTCTTGCCTGTACACTAAGATGCACACAGTTATTATTATTTATTTATTTTCGTTTTTTTATAAAGGCATGCAAACACATTCACACATCATACCAGCATAATTCATATCATATATCAGAAACAAATCCAAACATCAATGGATATAGCAAAGTTAAGGGGGGTTTTGCTCACCTGGAATAGTTTGAACAGAGAACAGGAATCCCTTTTTGAAATTTGAAATGATCTGGAATTCGTGAATAAAAACCTTTGCTTAATCACTATTGTATTTGTTTATTTAATTCATCAAACACAACGATTTTAATTTTTACTTACTGTTTGAATTTTTTTATACACAGAGAAGCTTTCCTGCATTTGGAAACAGAAATCAATTTTTTTGCCTTGAACTTGACTTCCTTCCTGCAACTGGTTAATTAAATCGATTAACTCTTGTTTAAATATTGTTTAGCAGCTTTGAATTAAAATCTTTTTAGAGAAATTTACTTGCCTTATTTTGTTTAAGATATTTCAATATATTTTCAAATTAAATTTCAAAAGTTAAAAATATGTTACAAATTTTAAATTGATAAATTTTTGGGATGTTACTTTTGATTTATAAGATATTAAATATCCAATTTTCGAATCCACGGTTAAATTTTAAAATCAATGTCCAAATAAACAAATATCCTATTTAATTTGAAAGTTTCAAATTAATTTACAATTTTATTCAAAAATTTATTCTAATTATCAATTTAAATTTAATTAAAAATCGGGATCGTTACACCAATTTTGTGATTGGCATCTATATATTTGTCAATATTTGTGGTTTGGTGAATAAAATTAAGAATATGACAATCTTTTTTACTTCTGAGATTCTTGAGATATTGTATGATTTGTTTTGTTGTTAAATGTATGTTTTTCACAGTATGGCATTATTGTTATCATACATTTTTTGTTATATCTCTTATTCTATCTCACTTTATCTGATATTTATTGCTAGACTGATCCGTTTATTATTTTCTTATTAAATAATACTCAGGTCAGACCGAGATGTTATAGGTGTTTCTGCTTGACCCCTTATCGGGACCATCAACTGACTTTAGTCTAACTACTTTAGATTTGGTAGTTTTTGTCGTTATACATTCGAGATAGAGACTCCTTGTTGTATACATATTCTTTTGTCTAGCACTTGTAACTATTCTTTTGTGATATTAATGATCTTTTATGACCATCACTTTGATGTACACTTTTATGTGACATATTCATATCTGTTTCCGCCTTTGTGATATGGATATCTATGACTGATTTGAGTTATGCTTATTTCTATATTCGTTTTCGAGGTCCAAATAGCCACTGTATAGCAGCTTTGAGTTTGTAATTGATATGTCGGATTTCCTCTTGAAATGAAATGCGTGACATACTATCTAACATATCGGTACTCGCACAAAGTAGTTACACGGATGGCCGCTCCTCAACAGTCTTATTCTTCGTGTTAGTCGACGGCATTACCCTGTATTGTCCTTGGCTAGCATGAGTATAGAGGTGGCGCATCACAGCTTGGTATCAAAGCCAAACTTCGAAACAACGTAGAATCATCTAGCAACAATCATCGTCCTAAGTCCTACTTAGGAGTCGTGCCTTAGGATTTATCCGAGTCTTATGACCCGTTCTATCCTATTACCTTTTATGATGCCTTGTTTTATCAATCATGATTGTTTGATATTCATTCTGAGAATAACATTTTCTTCTTCTTTCTTTCTTTCTTACAGAAGAGAAATGTTTAGACCGGGCCGTCACAGCGCTGGTCAATCTAGTGCTACTCCTCGGGATGGAGTGTTTATGTCTGTCTAACAGCTTCTAGATCTTGTAAAGAATGCTCAACTGTCGAACCTATTCCAGAGCCTATTCACCCTAAATCTAGGTTTGCACGCTTGTGTAGCGACTATACCAATTTGGGTGAAAAGTCATTCAAGGGTTGCGAAAGCATTATAGAAGTCCAGGCTTTGCTTAGAACATGCGATCGCATCTTTTTTCACATAAATCTTACTGATCTACATCGTGCCCAAGTGGCTACTAGTATGCTCCAGAAAAGAGCATTAGATTGGTATGAGCTTCTGATTTCTGAAATTATTGAAGCGAATCTTACTTGAGAACAATTCCGAGAAAGATTTGAGTTGAAGTTTGTGCTGGAGGCTGAAAAAGTAACTTTAGCTCGGCGCTTTGTTGACCTTGTTCATGGTGAATCTTCTGTGACGGGTTACGTCGCATCTTTTGAATCCCTCTCTAGATATGGGATCGAGTACATTAATACCCTACTGAAGAAAAATCAGAGGTTTTCTATGGCTTGAATAAGATTCTCAAAAAGCCTTTACTTTTGAAATTGGAGATTTTTTTCAATCAACTTGTTGATATCGCTCTTCGACTCGAAGAGACCGACAAAGAATATGATGTTGAAGTTGTGGGTGCCAAACCTAACTTCAATAATAACAAGAAGAGACCTATTAAGTTCAAAGGTCCTTATCCCAATAAGAAAGGGAAGCAAGCAACTCCGGTAGCAAAGACTACTACCTCTAGTCATGGGCAATGCTATAATTGTGGTTCTAAGAACCATTTCGTTAATAGATGTCCGAAACCTATCTTTTGTCGTTATTGCAAAAGTTCGAGTCATCTTTTATCTTCTTGTCTTAAGCTTCAAAGTAAGAACGAAGTAAAGCTAAATATTGTGCAAGCCCCTAGTGACGCTTCTCGTGGTTCTAAGGACCATTTCGCTGGTAGATGTCCGCTAATGATCGATCAATCAAGAAATATAAAAAAAAAATTAACATAAAAATATTTCAATCTCATTGATTATAAAAGTGTTCAAAATTAACAAATATGACGATAATAAATAGTTCCGAGCAATTAATAAGCATTAAGTGAATATAATATAAACTACTAATTCAATAAAATAATAAACAAATATTTTTCACTGTACTAAAATACACACAATTTGACCATAATCTTGACAAAAACTGGATGGATAAATTTCGAATATGAACGTCTTCGTATCCACATCCGCATCCATATTTTCGAATAATATATATTTATCTGCTTTGTAAATGCAGATGCGAACGGACTTTGAATTTGGGTATCCATTGATAGCCCTGAAACTACTTCTATTTATATGTCTGAATACTAACGTGTTCAACATTCTTTATTATTTACTTGCTTCACACATTTACTGGTTTGACATGCTTTATCTTACAGGATAAGCGTTCTCTAATCTACAGGTTTCGTAAGTTGTACTCTAACTGTACTTGGTTAAACCGACAATGAGGAGCATGCAGCCATGAACTATGAGCTAAAGTTGGTGTGTACTTAAAAGTAAGAAGCTTATGTACGTGACTTATCAATACATTAAATAACTTCAAGTATGCCTGGACAACCTTATTTCAGATCCAACACTCTTGCTACTTTATATGCTTGCTATATCCTATTCTTATAGGATCGACATGTTCTACACTACCCTGCTTGTTATTTAAACTTACGTCAGTGCATTCTATCATTTGCCGCACCCTTTCTTTCTCATCACCTGATACATGGAACAGATCAACATGCACATGTATCTCACGTATCACTATATAAAATCTCTTCATCCTTAATCAACTCAACCGAAACAATAGAAATATTAAAAACTATGTTTCCATTAATACCGATACCGCAGCCCATATTTTCATGATGTGTATAGTCCGGTCAACAGATACTTTTGGATGCGAATTGTGTTATATTCGTATTCGAAATTATTTTTAAATATCGAATATCCGCATCCATGGATATGGACTGATTTCGGATAATCACCTGCCCACTAAAGATTGATAACTCAAAAAATATAAAAGGAAAATGTTAATTTAACATAATTTTTTTCGATCGCACTGATTGAATGTGCGTTAAAAATAAATTTAACAATAATATCTAGTTTTGAATGGTTAATATGCATGTAGTACGTATAATATAAACTTCTAACTTCACAAAACCATAAATAAACATCGTTCACCGTCCTAAAATACACATAATTTAAATTATAATTTTGAAAAATACCGAGTGGACAATTTTCTAGTACGGATGCTTCATATCCTCATCCGTATCCGTTTTCTCGAATATGAGATATTTATCCGCTTTTTAAATGCGGATGGATTTTGAATCTTTTGGATATCCTTGACAGTACTTGCTGTTCAATACAATTCACAGTAACATCCTTTAATAAAACTGAACTGTTGCGGACAGATTTTGCATTCTCACTTCATTAATATTTATCTCTCCTCCTAAAGACAATTTCAAACTTTCATTAATACTACAAACCCTGATTCACATTCGAATCCATCACTTCCATAAGTAGCACACCTCCACTAACATGCAAATTTAAGTCTTTCATAAACAATGACACCACATCTTACACACCCCATTCAACATCTATTTCACCGTTACAAAACTTACATTATTATTCACACTCAAACCCCTTTGCATTTAACATAATAATCTCTAACTTTAGAATTAATATCAACTGAACTCAACGTAGATAGTATATTGCTATGTTCATTGTATGTTACAATTCCTCATACCTAATAAACGCTGTATTTGAACATACGACATATCAATGCTGTTGAGCTGGACCTCATCATTTTCTAATATTCCACCTAATATAAATTCGATACCTGATGACATTGCCGCTATTCCACAAATTCGCCATCTCATAATTTTATAGACTCGACACCGTTGTTACTCCACAAACTCACCATCTTATAAACTATCAATCATACCTTATTTATTCCTGATGACATATCAACTTGATTCTAATGTTAGCTTTCTTCAGTTTGTTCATTTAGCAGCTTACGTGTGCTTTTAGGATATGGTAAATTTTGCATTATGCTTAGATAATTACACTTAATACCCAAAATTTCCAGTGTCATATCGTATAAATTCCCAATTTTGACTGAGGTTCTACCTCTTGGTTGCTGCCATTGACAGTTTGAAATCTAGCTTTTGTGTATCTAACATTAGTATCGGCTATTTAATTATAATCACCCTGATGCATACAATAATGGAGAAAATTACGTATAGATAAGGGCGGCTAAAACAACCATAACCTGAACTTAAGAAATGTAATTGTATTAGGAGCGTTTCATTGTTTGTTTACCACAACGAGGTGTAGATTCCCACATGTAGCTGGTGCATGCATTACCCATGCAAGCTATTATGTACTGACATACGTCGTTGTTTTTATCAAGTTCAAACTCTGCTTCAAGATACAAAACAACAAGATCTGCATGATATATCCGCAAATAATGGATCCTTCTAATCGTAGATTGCAAATTACACTTGTTACCTTCATCAATCACATAATCGCTTCAAGCTCCACAAAGGGCATGAAAACGTCTCACGTTTAAGTGAAGAATCAACATTTCTCTTATCTTGAGAATTGGTATCCAATAAAGTTCAATGCCAATAACATAGTAACACCGACAATTACTATAGTCAAAACCAAAAGGACGATACATACCAACTACCACGTCCCTTCACAATTTAGCGGTTTTGTGTTAATCTGCCATTAAGCATAATCCACTTTTTACACTCTACGCATTTGTGATACATTTTTTTCTATCCAAGCAAAGGTGATGCCAAAAATGGAAAGAATAAAAAAAGGTTTTAAAAACAATGAGGTTTAATGTGTATTGGATATGCAAATGTAGACTACATTTACTAAGATTAGTTCTAATAAACTTTAAGGCCACATTTTCTTGCATTTCCAAATACACATTGCACCTCATTAGGTATAAACCTTCTATTTCTTCCATTTTAGGCATCACCACTGGTTGGATAAGAAGCACGTGTCACAAATGCCTAAAGGGTAGAAATTGGAGTATGAATAATGGTAAATTAACAAAACCAATTGTACCGCTAAATTGTATAATAACAGGTATCAACTAAAAATTAACAAATAACATATGTTTACAAACTACATTGTTAACTTCACATCGAACAAATGATTTTTGATTGGTGTAATAACTACAATGCTCACTACATAAATTTTATATTTCTTTAATAGTAAAAGCGGTGCTTTATTCAAACAAAGTACACGTTTTGATGTCTGGTGGGTTCAAATTTATGAACGTCGAGACCTCAATCTACATCGCTCCATACCACTTTACATCGCTCCATACCACTTCGACACTTGAGATTGTTGTGTCTGACACAGTCATTTCACAATATGCAAATGATATGATAACAGGTTTTGAAAAATCAACCTTGCATTCAATAAGAAATTAACATATGAATCGCATCTGGGGTGCAGTAATTAAGTAATTGTTAATCTTATATGTGCATTATGTGTACATCACAACCAACAATGTAAACTATAATTATCGTAAAAGAGATGAGCATGTATATATAGGCATTAAACAAAAAAATCATCTCACTGAAGCTCTAGAAAAAAAGTTCCACTGGAAATATTCAACTTCAACACAACCAACACCAAGACCTTTTCAGTTTCCAAACGAATCCAATGGAAAAAAACACACCTCAATCAAACAACGTATTTTCATATGGGGATACACTCACATAGCTGGTGAATTCATAAGTCTATACGCATATTGTCTGAACCATTAAGTCTGAAGCATGCTAGTTTACCAAATTAAAAAATCTATATGATAGTCAAATAAATACTTTAATCGAATAACTAATTAAGTATGTTATATATAGCAACGCAGTATAACTATGAATCAGTTTTAATATATGATTACGTCCAAATTTTAATCCACAACGTTCTTAACACAATCTAATTTGTACAGTACAGCTGTTATATATTACCAATGCATTATAACAACTAATCAATTTTAAGCAAAAATATTTGCACAATCTCATGTAGCCTTTTGTTTGTATGCAAGTTAGCCTGCCAAATACAAAATAACAAAGGATATCTGCAAGCATAAATAGAATAAGTTCTTTTCGGAGAATGCACCAACTGCAAAAGTATATCTTGCAAGCCATATCTTGCTTATATGTCATTTTTTTTTTGAGACTTTAATGACCTCTAATGAGCAGAAAAATACAAGAAGCTGTGCAAAAAGAACACATAGAAACATTTGCACATGTAATATTTTAGTCTACATAAGAGACTATAGCTTCTTAATGCACAAACAAACCATATATGAAGGGCGTGTTTTGTTAGGCCTTCATGATTGGACCGATATAATAGTGATGAATGTTGTAATATGTAATATGAACATTACTAGGGTAGTGAGCATTGTACTTGCTTGTTTAAGGTATGCAAGAGTTAGTCTTATGCAACGAGAATAGTACTTTCTTTCATCCTTTAACGCATAAAGTGGGATCAACTGTTATTTTAGCTATGGGGTGACTATACACTAATGGATATAAGAATTTTTCTCCATAAATCATTTAATCATACAGTTTGTCTACACAAAGCATACGTACTACATTTCACAAACTCAAACTGTAAATTTACATTTTTCAAAAATCAGCACTTACAGGAAATTATGTGCGTTATTTTGATTAACTTGTTGCAAAATATGAAAGTTTTTCCACAAAGTATACAAACAATTCATCTTTGAACGGATAAAAATGAAAATCAAGTAGTGCAGCTTTGTAGGCAACAGTGCAGAAGAGTTTGCCAATTCACACTTTTGGCTACTCTGAGAAAGCTGACATTTGACCACTAATCAAAAATCACTCCAACACAGACTTAATCGTTAATTTAATTGAAAATAAATTAGAAAAGAGCAATAAAATGAAATCCAAGAAAGCAACGAACAGCAAAATAACCCAAGCAGGCGAATGCAAAACTCCTACACGGCCGCAACAAATGTTTCGATAAACAAGCCTACCATTTTTTCCATATCAACTGCTTACCTTTTCATTCAATTTTGACAAATCAGAATAACGATAGCACAGAAATTAAAAGTCATAAAAAACTAAAAGCACAGAAAAATATAGCCCAAGAATACATACGATTCATCTTGAAACGGATAAAAATGAAAATCAGGTACTAATTATCGCCGATTTATAGACAACATAGCAAAAGAGTTTACCAATTGATACTTATGGCTACTCTGGGAAAGTTTCCCTTTGACCGCTGATCAAATATCAATCCAAAAAAGACTAGGACGTTTATTTAATCGAAAATAAAACAAAATGAGAAGAATAAAATTAAATCCATACATCAAGCCGACGAAGGAAAAAGCTCTTAGGCGGCCACACCAAATGTTTTGATAACCAAGCCTTTCTGTTTTCATCATCAACTGCTTACTTTTTCATACGATTTCAATAAATCAAAAAAGATAGCACAGAGATGAAAAATCAAAATGAATGAAAAAAAATCAGAATCATTGGCTTGATTCCACCGCAAAGGAATTAAATTGCGCGATTTTAATCAGCGTCCATCATTTAGGGAAAGGATCATCATCTCAATAATTCGTTATCAGTATTCATAATACAAAGAATATTAGGAAAGAGACGTGTGGAAACGAAGAAGCTGCGTATGGAAGAGGAAAATCTGAGTATATATAAACAAAAACCTAGATCTCCGTGAAGAAAGCAAATGGACTGCATTTTATATTTTTATGATACTATTCTCAGTATCCATTAGCCTACAACCCAGTTTTGTATTGACTGTTAAAATGTAATTCGCTTTTATCGAGTAATCAAAATAGTCAATTTTACTTTTATAAACACTAGTAAGATCTCGTGTTACGTTTTAACGTCTTGAGTTTTTGTTGCATAATAATCTAGCTATTTAATCAGTGCTACGCACACGGTTGTGGCTCTATATGTTAGTATAAGATGTTAGTAAAAAAATCAAGATTTATTTCTCATCAATATCGAAAAGAAAGCATTATTGATTTCTTCTTATAGAAATGGCTTTATTTGATAAATTGATCGACTACAAGCATTTATTTTGTCAAAAAAGTTATAAAATTATTTATCAATTATCAACGGTAGGATAAAGAACCGAGCTTACAATATGGAAAAAAAAAAATCAAAGAATAAAGTAATCTAACATATACCTACAGTCTATATGCCTTCTTCGTTCTGTAAGCCTTCTGCATTCTTTGAGCCTTATTAGAAATAGAACTAAATTCGAAGGTGGACACAATAACAGCCAAAAATTTAATATACATCTTGGTAAACTATATTAGGAGGTCAACTGCATCGTGTGTCATGGGAAATTCTCAAAGCATTAATTTGAACTCTTTTTCGTTGAAGGGAAATAACTAAGGCTAGTCAAACTCAAATTGCTTTAGCTTTACATCACTGTAAGTATTATATATATTGCAAAAACATTTCCACTATTGATTCCTGTTTTGTATAAAAAACTAAAAGTTGAACATAAAAAACTATATAGTTTTCGGTCGTGCTAGAAATTATAGTGGTTTTCAATATAGATATATACACTTAACTCATGACTTTAATTACAAACATATGGTTAGTTTCCACAATGGTACAATCTTAATAGAACATAAGAAGAGAAACATAAGTAGGTAGAAAAAAAGGCTAGCTAAACAGTTAGATTAAAGAATAACATTCAGTGATGGTCTTTTGCCAAATCAAGGATAATACATGAGTGATATGTAATCAGCAAAAAGATGTAAACAGCCAGCATCAACATCACATAACGCATGTAGATCAATTCAACACTATTTCTAAATAGAGTAATTTTCCACTGTTCTGGAATTTCTTTTATTCTCTGTAACGACCCGAAATTTTCTAACCCGAAAATTCCAGATAGTTATGAAACAGAAGAAAGAGATAGAAGAAGAAGAACGGAAACATCAAACATCTCACAGTCGCAGCGGATAAAATATAATAAATAATAATAGCTTACAAAAAAATATTATATCTGTCGGTTACATTTAATGTACATCAGAGTTTCACATAGTATACAGTCACTGAATAATTACCATTATCATGTTTCAGATTAACAATAATATAAATACAGCGGAATCCTCTATACGATATTGCCATTCAGCTCGCCTTCTGGCTCCAGAACTTACCTACCTGAAAATCTGTAATACTCGGTCTGACCCGAACATTACACCAAAGTAACACCCGGGTCAGGCTGGAAACCAGCGTGAGTAAACCCAGTTAACATGGAATACCAAAGAAATCAACTTTTATAAACCCCGGGGTAACTTGTCTCAATTTATCCAATTCACAATTTGCTATAGACAAAACTTATTTCACATATAAGTTTCTAAGTACCAAACTTAGATAAAATAATCTAATCCACTTAAATCATTTCATTCTTGCCTATTGATTTCACAAATCAATTTATAAAAATTCGAAGAGGTTTCGGGTATTTCCCACACCCTACCCCGCCCTCTTCGAAACTCATGTCATCCTAATTCCAAGCTATTCAAATGAAATACACAACATTTCATATCTGAGATATCTACTCATTCAAAACATCCAATACCCATCAATCATTCATAAGCAAATTTTATCGCTTCCAAATTGATTTAATTGATTCTAATTGAATTTCTAACCTCTAATCACTTAGATTCTTTACCTGTCAAATTACTTAATTCACATCAAATAATTCAATCATCCCCACAATATTCCTCTTAATTAATCAACCCAAATTAATTTTCCTTCAATTCCATTCAAGCACCTTTCTTTAATCAACTTCCCAATATTAATTATACTTAACCAATCTTTAATTACAACATAAATTTTATAAGCTTATAATTTCCAATTATATTTCGATCCATCCTCAGCTAAAATAATTACATCTAATCATTGATCCTAAGTTGAACCACAAGCATTAATTTTTCTTGATTTATCTCAACCTATGATTATCCACCCTTTCATTTACTTCATTAAATGAATCGATTCCCCTTAATTTAATTAACTTAATTTATCTCTCGTTTTATCACCCCAGTAGGTTTACTTAATTTATGACATTAAGTAATTTCTTATTAAACCATCAAATGATCATTCCGAATTAATATAAACTTAATTAATTAACCCAAATCATTAATTAATTTAATTAGAGAATTTTTTTTATTATTTATTTAAATTATCTTACCTATTTAATGAATCATCGATCCTTAAACCTTATTTGATTTTAAACAGAACCATTTTCCTATTTACGCTTTAAGTTTAAAACCATTTAAAGCCCAAATATCTCAAGTAACCACAATTAACTCGAGAAACAACCAAATCTAAAATCACTAGATCATAGGTACACATCCAAACAATTCAATCATTCATCCAATTATATTTAAACATTTAAATTTAAATAAAATCCATGGCGTGAGATTGCTCACCTTTGAAATTTGATTTGCAGTCCATTTCAATTTCGACTTGGTTTCCCGGTTTTTACCTTGAATAAACAATCTATTAGCATTTGAACTAATTGGAAAGTAAATTGCCATTTTATTATTTAAGCTAAGTAATTTAATTAAACCAAATTTTCCCTTGAATAATCCTTAGAAATTAAATTAAGTTGATAAGTAAGTAATATATATATAAAATAAATAAATAAAATGATTTAAAGTTTCTTCCTTTAATTAAGAGTAAGCAAAGCTATAATTAAATCTGAAACCACCATCCTATATGTGTATATAATAAAAATCCGTAAGTGTATAAATGATTTTTTTTTAAATCAGAAACCAAAGTGGATAATACCTCACTGCTATCAGAACAACCCAACTCAGGCACCATCGGACATCCTCCTCAACCGCCGCCGACTCCTCTTCCATTCGAGCCCGCTGCGACTCCAGCAGCCACGACACCAGACTACTCGAAGTTTTCAGAAAGCCACGAAACTCTCGAGTTGTTGTACTACCACAACGACATAGCTGAGCTTCCACTGACGAACGCCTCCCTCTCCTGACCTCGCATGCGCCATCGCCAGTAACTATAGCTGCCGCGAGCGCGAGCTAAAGTCGCGACTCCTCCATCACCAAGCTCAATCGAACACCAATCGAGCACCTACCTCACCCACACGGCTCCGACCCTCTTCCTCCGTGCGCGACTCAAGGGTGCGATCAATTGATCGATCGATTTCGTGCCTTCCCCCATTTTGACTTCTTGAGGATGTAAGGGCTTCGGTCAAAATTAATAAACTGAGGGAAGCGGCCCTTGATTTAAGTTGATTTATTCGATTCTACTGATATTAAGGTGAAGGCTTCGGCCATGTTTTTCAATTATTATTTTTTGATCTGAGAGCAAGACGAGGAAATAGATAATGATAAGGGAAAGCTTCTTGAGAACGTTTTGTAAATAAAAAATATCTCTGACCGATTTGACCATAATTTATTATATTATAAAACTTTTCAAATCGTCTCGTTAATTGTCATTTAAAATCCCAAACTCCACTTAAGGAATGCCGCTAGGCGACTTCAGGGTTTTACCCGCGTTCCTAACACAATGGAATGTGTTTCGGAGACTAATTTGATCGTATGCATGAGTTACAGAAGAAAACGATCAGTTTTAAACTAAATCGATTAAAATAATTCTAAGCGTTTTGAGCTGCCAGGGTCAAACGACAACTCCGATGGCTACGAAAATTGAAATCCGATAATAACCAACTATTACGGATCCCATGGAACTGGTTTCGTCGAATTACGAGGCTGTTCCTCGGAAGGCTATTTTAAAATTCAATTTAAACTATATATTTTTAAAATCGAACAAATTTACCTTTAAATTAAATTTCACACATTCTATTATTTTCAGTATCATCATTATAAATTTTATAAGCCTTCAAATTATTTTAAACAGGCTTAGGATCTCAGGTTCAGAAATCTACCCAATTTCAATTATTAAATTCAGCATTTAAACTATATAATTCAATGATTTAATTATCAAGAAATTATTGTCATCTTGAATTCAAGTTAAAATTAACTTTTAAATATTTTAAAATCAATTAATAATTCCACTTTAAATTATTGGAAATTTCAGGTCGTCACATTCCTTCCCCCTTAAAAGGATTTCGTCCCCGAAATTTCTAGTTAGGAAGAATGGACCAATACCCGTTTACTTTTTCCCAAAACCCACTATTCAACATCTTATCAACTAACTTTTATTAAAGACCCACTATCCTTATCCAACTTCCCAAAATTTCTATAGCTTTCACGCAATACCCTTTTGCTCACTTCTTTAAATTTCAATTTAAACCCAAATTTTGAATTGTCAAAATTTTCTCAAAAATTTTTCTGACTCTCTAAATTTTCAAAAATTTTTGCCAGCGTCTCCTTTGCGCGGCTAGCTCGGTACTACTACAAAAGGCCTCTACGGGCTCCCAAATACCAAAAAGAAAACAGAAAGCCAAGTGGCTACATCAAAAACCCAATCCAATTTCATACAGACACATAGATACATACCTTTTTGTCGGGCAATTCAAATTTATCTTTTGGAACCAAATCCAATTTCCTTTCCCTTTAATACATGCATATCTTACTTAGCAACAATATTCAATCATAACCTTTCAAATCATTTCATACATTTTCCTACATAAGTTTCATATCTATTTCGAAATTAGTTTTCCCATTCCATATGAATTCAATTTGTCTTCACTTCTGAGTATTAAATTTTATCTTTCATTTATAACTGATTCATATTAGTTTCATCTACTGTTTTACTTTAATTTCCAATTTGAAATTGTTTTGTCGTTAACCAAAATTTTTTCAAAAATTCTCAAAAATTTTCTAACTCCTAGAATTTTGGAAAAATTTTGACAGAGTCTCCTTTGTACGGAGGAGCTTTTGCAATTTGACAAGAGATATAAATATGTATACATCGGCCCACACGGTCGAAAAAAGCAAAAACAATTCATATTTCCTATTTTTATTGCGTAGGCGTACCTTATTTAGCATTTAAGCAAGTAGCTTATTAATTTTAGCAAATAGCGCAATCCAAATGTAGTCAAACGGCTTCGCAGTACCTATACTTACTCAATTTAAACATATAAGCACTATATATATGAAGTTTATAACATTTCTTTTACGTAAACAACTATGACACTTCAATTATAAAAGAAATGGATTCAAAATAATTTTCACGAGCAATTTATATGTTTTCATCACTAATTCAATTTCTTTCCATCAAGCATATACCATTCCGTTCAATTTTATTGGTTTACAACTCAATTGCCTACATTCAATTAAGTTTTAATCCAAACAAGTTCATATTCACTTCAAATGATATAAAATCAATTTTATTTAATCTCTATTAACTCAAAGAATTTTAATTTTTTATATATATATATATATATATATATATATATATATATATATATATATATATATATATTGATCACGCCAAACGACAATTATTTTTATGCAATTTTGACGATATTCGCTTGATAGAGTATTAAATTTGAGTTTATAACTACTTTTAAATTAATTTCAACTCATTCTGTATGTAATTCCATTACAATTTTTTTTTCACTACCATACATATACCTTTCATTTCATTTCCAATTTATTCACCACCATTTATTTAGCTCGACATATCATTCATGTATGCTACTAGCCATTCTTCAATCCAAGCTTTTATTTTAATGGGCTTTCACTCTTATACGAAGCCAAGCTTCCATAAACTTTAAACTTAAGTTCATTTATTTTAATTTATTCCAACATCAAACTTAAGTCTACTTCTATTTGATTCTCATTTAATCAACTTCCATTAAATTCAGTTAGTCATCCCATTTTAAATTTTAAATTTTAATTTTAAATTCACCTTTTAATTTATCAAAATAATATCCAAGCAGATACTTATCTCATTTATACTTCGAATTAATATACCACCAAATTTAAGTTCAGTCTGATAATCCAATTCCAATCACAACTTTGATTTAGTTTTTTTTATTCAACCAGACTTCATCCATTTATTATTCAACTCAATTAACCCACTTAAAAATTTTAATTTACTTACTTAATTCGTTATCGAATTTATTTTATTAATACAAGGTCATTTTCAATTTATTTCTATTCATTTGGGTTTTGTTTGCAACCTAACCATTTCTATTATTATTCACTTCCATATCATATGACAACACTTCTATTATATCAAATTTACTTGCAAATTTCATTAAATATTATTCAAATCACACTTGAATTTTATTTGTAATTCAAACTATCACATTTTCAATCCAACTTTATTTTATTTTTATTTTTACAACATCTCCTCTTATTAATTCATTATCAAACCTAAGTCGAATTCTATTTAAAATTCGAATTCATCTCCAAACTCCATTATTAACTTACAATCCATTTATTTACCAAAGTTAAATTTATTAACATATTCAATCAAACAATTATTTAACCAATTAGCTTATTTTCAACTTCTAAATCAATATTCGATTTTAATGACAAAGAATCACTTCTTAAATTTCCCGAGTTTCAAATTTTATTTTATAATTCCAGTTTGGGTTTCCTTATTTTCCAAAATTCCAATATCTTTATTTAAAAATTTTAGAAATGCTTTTAAATTCACATCATACTATTAAAATAACTCTTTATAAAAATAGTCTTTTACAACTCGATGTCTCAACCAGTCCATCCTTGTACTCATAGAGATTTAGTCATATGTTGATCAGACGTAGGACTGAAAATCTATAAGTACTTAGCAGACTCATTTTCAACATCCAGTGAAAATACTTGGAAAATAATTTTATTGAAAATATTGAAAGCATTTTGAAAGAGAGGAAATGTCTTTGGTGAGAATGCTCTGGAAATCATCACCCCCATCCATGGTCGCAGTTACATTCCAAGGTTACGTTGTCGTCACAGCAAAAGTCCATGCAACTGCAGGCTCTCCACGGCCTCTCAATTATGCCATGGATCCCACACAACAAATCACAGTTACATCCAGGGTTACGTTGCCGTCGCAGCAAAAGTCCATGTAACTGCAGGCTCTCCGCGGCCTCTGATTTTCGCTGTCAAAATGAAACCTCTCCACTCCTACATAGGTCGCGGTCTACCGATATAAAATCAAACGCAGACTGTTGGCTCTCAACGGCACACATGACTTTCGGTATGTTATACTCTACTCAAAATCCCTAGGAACTAGTTTTGTCCGGACTCCTCACAGGATCAACTTTAGAACCCCCCCTTGGGGCTCAAGACAGCACCACCCGGTGGCACTCCTGAGAAGTTTATTTCAAGGGAGCGACTTTTTCCCCAGAGTCATCATCAAAACATTTATACTTTACACATATAGTATATGGTATATTCAAATCATACACCTAGTATGATCTCATACAAAGCTCATTTACACAAAATCGATTATCCCAAAATCGATAATTCACAAACTATGCTTTCCAAATTCAATATTGATTTTACCCAAAAATCAAAAGCCTTTCCAAATACAAAGGTTCACAAAACCCCTTTCTAAAATCCTCATATGATCCTTTATATATATATATATATATATATATATATATATATTTTTAAAACTTTGGATCTTTTCAGTCTTGTATAAAACTCCTTTTATACTTCAAACACCTTCAAAAATCCTTTTTTCCGGCAATAGATTCAACAAGGGAAGAATATATAACAAAGATATAACTTTGTTTACCCAAATTCAAATATTCAAATTTGATTATTCTTTCCAATATCAATTTCCTTTCTATTCACATTCACTTAAATTTTCATTCACTTATTC
Source organism: Allium cepa (assembly GCA_030765085.1). NCBI lineage: Eukaryota > Viridiplantae > Streptophyta > Magnoliopsida > Asparagales > Amaryllidaceae > Allium > Allium cepa. The sequence continues at coordinate 37,703,922 of CM060929.1, forward strand.
ACATTTGCCTTAATCCCCTTTTGGATTATTACCTCCAGTCTTATCCCAGTTGGGTATTTAATCAGTAACAGTTTGAACTCCAACCAGTTTATTTTTAGAAAATAGCTTGAAAATTTCAAAAATAGATAAGTAGTTGAAAAATAATTCTTAGTTTGCAAAATAGCTATAAAATAGTTAACTAATTGTAAAATAGTTAGAAAATAGTTAAATAGTTTCAGAAATTTTAGATAATCGCAAAATAGTTGTAAAATAGCAATTTATTTGTAAAATAGTTGAAAATGTAATTAGTTTAGAAACAGCTGAAAAATGATTAAATAGCTCCAAATTAATTGTAAACCAAGTATAAAATAATTTGGCTTTAAGAAAGAAAGGTTATATAGCTTGGAAAAATAAGTTTATATCAAAACAATTTATATTAAAAATAGTCCAGAGTCAAAATCGTTCACTTCCCCCAACAATTCAATTTAAATTTCCACTCCCATTTAAATTGACCCGATTCCAATAACTCCAATTTCCATTGGACTTAATTCATTCCCAACTCAATTAAATTAATTTCTCATTTCTTTCCAACTTCAAATCAAATTCTGTTTGACCTTTAAACTTGTACAATTTTAATTACAGTTTCAATTTTCAATTTCTATTAATAATCAATTACATTCACATTTTGCTTTTAATTCGGAATTATACATTTTATTTAGCCAATATATTTTTATTATTCCATAAACATTTTAATCAAGATTCCAAAGTTTAAACAAATTTCCAAAATTTCAATATCACCTTAGAATTCAACTATATCCAAAATTCCTTGGCAAATTTAATTACCATTTTGAATTTCAAAACCAAACCCAGTTCACAAACATTTCCAATTAAAATAATTTGGTAGCAATTTCTCTTCTAGAAACTCGAAAATGAACATCGATGATGCTGCAGTCATCACCAACGTTATTTTCTAGTGACCAAAAGAGTTCAATGCTTTTATCTCTCTAAAAACACTTCCAAATATTTTTAATTTCAAATCTCCAAGATTTCAAATTCATCACAAAAATATTTTTGAAATAATACTTTTATTTTTCCAAAACCTTTGGAAACCACTTCCAAATCCAAAGGAATTTTAAATTTTCCCCAAAAATTCCAAATTCCCAATCCATCCAATTCATATTTAAAAATTACTCTGGAATTTTCATCTTACTTTATTTTCACATATTCTCTGGAATTCTATTTCAAATTATAATCTCATTTATTTATGAAGTTTATTTCAATTTATAAATTACATCCACAATCTATATTTCAAATTCCATTTTGTTATATATGTTTATTCTTCAACTTTAGTTATAAATTTCAATTTGGTCGTATTTTATATTACTTCTTAACTTAATTCCAATAATTTAATAACTAATCACCTAAATATTCATTAGAAGGAAATGTTGCTATATATATCAAAATATATTTTATACAAAATCATTTAAAATCTTTTTATAAGAAAATAACAAATACGCGCTCATATATATATATATATATATATATATATATATATATACACACACACACACACACACTCAACTCATTCTAGAGTACTACGGACTCTAATGAATGAGTAACTCCCACCAGAGCCAAGGTTCTCGCTTAACCTTTTGGCTCTGATACCAAATGTAACGACCCAAAATTTTCTAACCCGAAAATTCCAGATAGTTATGAAACAGAAGAAAGAGATAGAAGAAGAATAACGAAAACACCAAACATCTCAAAATCGCAGCGGATAAAATATAATAAATAATAATAGCTTACAAAAGAATATTATATCTGTCGGTTACATTTAATGTACATCAGAGTTTCACATAATATACAGTCACTGAATAATTACCATTATCATGTTTCAGATTAACAATAATATAAATACAGCGGAATCCTCTATACGATATTGCCATCCAGCTCACCTCCTGGCTCCAGAATGTACCTACCTGAAAATCTGTAATACTCGGTCTGACCCGAGCATTACACCAAAGTAACACCCGGGTCAGGCTGGAAACCAGCGTGAGTAAACCCAGTTAACATGGAATACCAAAGAAATCAACTTTTATAAACCCCGGGGTAACTTGTCTCTATTTATCCAATTCACAATTTGCTATAGACAAAACTTATTTCACATATAAGTTTCTAAGTACCAAACTTAGATAAAATAATCCAATCCACTTAAATCATTTCATTCTTGCCTATTGATTTCACAAATCAATTTATAAAAATTCGAAGAGGTTTCGGGTATCTCCCACACCTGACCCCGCCCTCTTCGAAACTCATGTCATCCTAATTCCAAGTTATTCAAATGAAATACACAACATTTCATATCTGAGATATCTGCTCATTCAAAACATCCAATACCCATCAATCATTCATAAGCAAATTTTATCTCTTCCAAATTGATTCAATTGATTCTATGTGACGCCCCACCTCTATACCCACGCTATCCAAGAACATTATGGAGTAAATGCTGTCAACTAGCACGGAGAATAAGGTTGTTGAGGAGCGACCATCCGTGTAATTGCTTTGTGCGAGCATCGATATGTCAGATAGTATAACATGCAATTCTTTTCAAGTGGAAATCCGACATGCCGACACAAACTCAAAACTACTACACAGTGGCTATAATATCTTCGGAAACAAATATAGAAATAAACATAACATAAATCAGTCACAGACAATTCATATCACTAAGGCGGAAATAGATATGAATATTACACATAAAAGTGTATATCAAAGTAATGGTCAAATAAGATCCACAACATCACAAAAGAATAGATACAAGTGCTAAGACAAAAGAATATGTATACATCAAGGAGTCTATTTCTCAAATGCATACAACAATAAACTACTAATCTAGAGTAGTTAGCCAAAATCAGACGATTGTTCCAGATAGGAAGTCAAGAGGAAGCACCTGTAAAATCTCAGTCTGACCCGAGTATTATTTAATAAGAAAATAATAAACGGATCAGTCTAGCTATAAATATCAGATAACATGATATAGAATTAAGAGATATGGCATAAACATATATTAATCACAATGCCAAGCTGTGATAAATAAGTAATTGAAAATCAACAAAAGATTAATCAATATCACAATAATCTACTCAAGATAAAAAGGAATGTCATACTCCTAATTTCATTCACTAAGCAACAATAAATGACATATATATTCATGCCAATCGTAAAAGTTGGTGAAACATAAATTCCAGAATTCAACATACGAAATCCAGAAATCACAATCAAAGGGAACAACGACGTCGTACAGCGGAACATCCGATGAACCAAATCACAATCAAAGGGAACAACGACGTCGTACAGCGGGACTTCCGATGAACCAAAACACAATCAAAGGGAACAACGACGTCGTACAGCGAGACATCCGATGAACCAAATCACAATCAAAGGAAACAACGACGTCGTACAGCGGGACATCCGATGAACCAAAACACAATCAAAGGGAACAACGACGTCGTACAGCGAGACAGCCGATGAACCAAAATCTCTAAGACATTGCTCAATGCTAGTCTAAAACATAAAATGATCGTCATGATCAAAGAGAAGTGTCGATTATAGTAAGCTAGTAAATATATGAGCTTAGCTTCATATCCCATAACCACTAGCTTAACTTAAATATTTATGAGCAAATTGTAGATCTCCACTAGAAAATTATCACAAGTGGTTCAATCGAACAAGTCCAAGAATTAACCGACGAAGTAAACGCAAGCGTTTCATACCACTTGTTTTACTAAGCCGTTTAATTAGATTTCTCATACGAGTGAGGTAAAGGATTGTATATACTAATAGATTGGAAAACGGTTTGAGAAAACGAGCTTTGTTATAAAATAGTATTGAAATCATTTTAAGAAAGAGTTTTGATATTTACTACTAGTATAGAAAACCTTTATATTTTAAAGTGACAAATCATAGAAGTGATTGTAGAAACAATCGGGCATAAAAATTCACATTCGAAGACGTGAATAAAATCCAAAGAAATCGATATCAAATCCATCAAAGTGGATATATCTAAAATTCCCAAAGAAAAGGTCATCAAAGTCGATAATAAATGACAACAACAAAAGGGAGACAACACGAATCGATTAAAGTTGGAAATTCAAACGAATTAGCAATATAGGCTAATCTGGCAAATAGTAGCAGGTCGGTCGACCGGACTCCCTGAGTCGGTCGACCGAACCAGAGGTTGGAAGTGCTCGGGGCACCAGGTCGGTCGACCGACCCAGGGGGCTCAGTCGGCCAAAGCCTGTAACCAGCACTTCCAAACAGAGGCAGGAAGTGCCTGGACTACAGGTCGGTCGACCGGCCCAGGGGGCTCGGTCGGCCGAACCTGTATACTTGCACTTCCTACCCTATTTCAAAGGAGGTGCAAATCCCGACCAAATTGCAATCGCACGAGCAACGGCGCTAAGGGTTTATGCCAATTGATTACCCGGCCCTATAAGCTCCTCGATGCATCACCAAAAACATGTTCAAACATCAAAATTATGATTTTTAAAGAATTGAACTCAAAACACTAAAAATTGGAATATTCACCAAATCAATCCAAACCGAAAGCAAATGCACACGAATAAATGTTAGGAATTCATACCTAACAATCGAAGAGAATTATAAGCATAGATGTGAGATTAAAAATCTCACCTTTGAACCCAAATCAATGAAGAAGAAGCTTGAAAGCAAATGGAAATCAACCACACTTCAATCTCAACACTAGAAGCTTGAATCTAAGCTAAAAAGAGAAACATTTCCCAAAGTTAGGTTTAGGAAATTTCTGAAATCAAAGAGAGAATGAGTTGGAGAAGATGAAGAGAAAGCTTACCAACGGGTTCTCTTGAGTTTGGAGCTAGAAGATGGATTTGCTAATGGAAACTAGGGCTTAGGTTTTCCTAATTCTTTTTCTCTTCCCCCATTTTTGATGAAGCTTGAATGTATTAGGAAATTATGAAGTAATGAAGAGGAGAGGGGTTGGGACTGAATACATAAGTGGGGTTATTGGGCTCAGCCCAAACCAAAGCCCTAAGTAAAAAGTGGCAAAAATCAACTTTCTCCAAACATATCGAAGTTTATACTCAAAAAGGTCGCAAACGTCATTTTGAACTCAATAGGGGTGGTCTCGAGTCTCAATTCGACTGTTTGCACAAAGTAGCTTTTCGGACCAAAATCCGATGAACGGTGAAATATTTAAATAAAATATTTAAATATATAATCGATAAATATGCGGGTTGTTACAGACTCCCCTCCTTAAAGAAATTGCGTCCTCGCAATAATTAAGAAGGAAATATAAAGTAACAACCGTGGAAGCATATTAACACAAAAGAAAATTTGAATCAAGAAGTCCACCATAAAGAGCACGAAGGAGTAAATCCGAAAGTTTTCGTTCGATGAATTCTCAAGATTTCACATGAGCAATCCTTAGGATTTGAGAACCATTGAACTTTTATCAAAAAGAATATCTTTATATCGAAGGCGCTCAACCTCCAAAGCAATGATGCGAATAGAATGTTGCTCAAAAGTCAAATTTGGTGAAACTTCAATCCCTCAATAACACCGGGCTCAAGAATAAAAACCGGAAACATAAAAGCATTTCCATAGTTAAAAGACGTGGAAAACGTCAAGAATAGCAGAAAGTTGAGCCGGTGCAACGACGTAGTACAAATACGGTACGCCCGAGAAACTAGAAACTCGAATAATTTGGAACACCGACGTAGTACAAAGACGGTACGTCCAATGAACCAGAAAGCCAAATCATTGATGTAGTGCAAACGATACATCCAATGAATCAAAAAGCGAAGACATTGATGTAGTACAAACGGTGCATCCAATGAATCAAACAGCAAAGTCATTGATGTAGTACAAACGGTACATCCAATGAATCAAAGACACTGATGTAGTACAAACGGTACATCCAATGAATCAAAAGCAAAGACATTGATGTAGTACAAACGGTATATCCAATGAATCAAAAGCAAAGACATTGATGTAGTACAAACGGTACATCCAATGAATCAAACAGCAAAGTCATGGATGTAGTACAAACGGTACATCCAATGAATCAAAGACACTGAGGTACATCCAATGAATCAAAAGCAAAGACAGTGATGTAGTACAAATGGTACATCCAATGAATCAAAAGCAAAGACATTGATGTAGTACAAACGGTACATCCAATGAATCAAACAACAAAGACATTGATGTAGTACAAACGGTACATCCAATGAATCGAACAACAAAGACATTGATGTAGTACAAACGGTACATCTAATGAATCCAAAAAGAAAAGACATTGATGTAGTACAAACGGTACATCCAATGAATCAAATAGCAAAGACATTGATGTAGTACAAACGATACATCCAATGAATCAAACAACAAAGACATTGATGTAGTACAAACGGTACATCCAATGAATCAAACAACAAAGACATTGATGTAGTACAAACGGTACATCTAATGAATCCAAAAAGAAAAGACATTGATGTAGTACAAACGGTACATCCAATGAATCAAATAGCAAAGACATTGATGTAGTACAAACGGTACATCCAATGAATCAAACAACAAAGACATTAATGTAGTATAAACGGTACATCCAATGAATCAAAAGCAAAGACATTGATGTAGTACAAACGGTACATCCAATGAATCAAAAGCAAAGACATTGATGTAGTACAAACGGTACATCCAATGAATCAAACAGCAAAGTCATTGATGTAGTACAAACGGTACATCCAATGAATCAAAGACACTGATGTAGTACAAACGGTACATCCAATGAATCAAAAGCAAAGACATTGATGTAGTACAAACGGTACATCCAATGAATCAAACAACAAAGACATTGATGTAGTACAAACGGTACATCCAATGAATCCAAGCTCAAATAATTCGGAACACCGACGCAGTACAAAAACGGTACGTCCAATGAACCGAAGCCCGAATGATTTCGGAACACCGACGTAGTACAAAAACGGTACGTCCAATGAACCGAACACAATAAAAGGACATCGGACGCTAGTCCATAAAAGAAATGAGATGAAACTCAATAAAACGAAGTACACCAAAACGCCCGATGAACTTGGTAAAAAGATGATTCCATTCCGACATCATCAAAGAATCAACACCTTATTGCCTACGACAAAACGTATTGGCAACATGATTTCCCCTTCGCGAATAAAAAGAATATCAAGATCATAAGATGCTAGGAACTCGAGTCAACATGCAGTTCCTTAAGAGAACATAAATATTCCAAAGATTTATGATCGAGGTAGAGAACAAATTTCTCATCCAAATATGATGATGCCAAATTCCAAAAGCAAAAACAATAGCCGAGAGCACTAGATCATAAGTGGCATATCTAGTCTCGATAAGCTATAATGATTTAGAAGCACAAGTGATAGCACGTTCTCTTTGGCAAGAGAACGGCATCCAAACCAATACGACTAGTATCGGTACAAATAGCAAAGTCTTGGTTCCCCTTCAGGAATCACAAGAACAAGAGTATCGAAAGGAAGAGTTCTTTTAGATAATCTTCTTTCTCGAAAAGCTAAAACTTTCAAAATCACAATTATTTCAATGTAAAAATATTTCTAGAAAAATTTACAATTTACAAGTCAATATATCGTGTCTGATTGTCACATCAAAGCGTTTAGGAAATTCCTATCGATAACGTTGATCAAGCTCATCGACCAAAATTCTTAAAGCACTCAACGGGCAATACAATCACAAAATCATCTTTTATAGGATAAATAAATCTCTTAAAAAGTTTTAAGAATATTCTTTGTTCGTTTCAAGAACAAAATCCAGTTTTACTTATAAATAAATCTTATGAAAAAGATTTGCAAAATTTTAAATTACTATTTTCATCCAAAATCAATAAATACAAGAATGGTCTCATCGAAATATTCATAGAATATTCGATTTATAAAATGGATGAAATAAGCTGGACAAATTGAATGACATAATAAGTCATTCATAAGAATCATAACGAGTGCGGAATGCGGTAAGTGGAATGCTAACTTCCGCAACTCGTAGCAAATGAAAACCGATGATAAGGTCAAATTGAAAAGGCCTTAGCACCACTCAAAAGATTGCTTAGGAGATATTCCTAAGACAAACTCAAAAATACTGGAAAAGTTTCACAAATTATTTAGATAAGAGAAACAATACTTTCCTCACCATAAGGGCTTAAAGAATTAAATGATGCCATCAAATTGGAATCAAAATCACAAAGAAAAAACAGAAATCTGCTTAACAGATAGAAAATGTCGAAGATGAAGAGTCCACTCAGAAAATAGGATATAGGCTTCATAATGATTAAGCCAATCCTATCGCACAAATCAATTCCGGAGCCTAAGCAAAAATATCGGCTCAGAAAGAAAAATCACATAAAATAATTTCGACATCTAAACAAAAGCAAATTGTTGCGGATCCATCCGGATTCACAATCCTCAAAGAAGTCTTCAAGCCCAAAAATGTTTAAAAAGAATCAACAAGTTCTTTTGATATAAATTAGTGAGATGGAACCCATATCAAAAAGAACTCGAAAAGGAAAATCATAAAACAAATGTCATCAAGGATAGAATGGCTACCTTGACTAAGAGAAGAGTTGCTAGGGGCTTGCAGCTTTCCTTCTCTCTTGCTTGGAAGCCTAGGGCACGAAGATAAAAGATGACCCGAACCTTTGCAATAACGACAAGAATGGGGTTTTGGACACATATTCGCATAGTGTTCCTTAGAATTACAATTGTAGCATCCTCCACGATTAGGGATTGGAGTCTTTGCTACAAAAGTAGTTTGCTTCACTCTCTTATTGGGATTAAGGCTCTTGAACTTAATATGCCTCCTCTTGGAAGTCCCAATATCACAAACACTTCCTTTACCAACCTCTTCATGAAGAAGAGTAACATCCACAAGCTGATTGAAAGAAACTTCAAGTTTCAAAGGTAGAACCATTTGGGGGTTCTTACTCAAAGCATAGATAAACTCTTGATTCTTTACAAGATCCAAAAGTTGTTGAGCAGACATGAATACTCCATCCAGGGGAGTAGCACTAGATTGACCGGCGCTGGGACGGCCTGGTCTAACCATTTCTCTTCTTCAAGAAAGAAAGAAAGAAGAGGAAAAAGTTATTCTCAGAATAAATTTCAATCAAACTTGATTGATAAAACAAGGAATCATAAAGAAATTAGGATGAACCGATACGAAGACTCGAACTAAATCCTAAGGCACAACTCCTAAGAAAGACTTAGGACGATGATCCTTGTTATAATATTCCATATTGTTCCAAAGTTTGGCTCTGATACCAAGCAGTGACGCCCCACCTCTATACCCACGCTAGCCAAGAACATTACTGAGTAAATGCTGTCAACTAGCACGGAGAATAAGGCTGTTGAGGAGCGATCATCCGTGTAATTGCTTTGTGCGAGCATCGATATGTCAGATAGTATAACATGCAATTCTTTTCAAGCGGAAATCCGACATGCCGACACAAACTCAAAACTACTACACAGTGGCTATAATATCTTCGGAAACAAATATAGAAATAAACATAACATAAATTAGTCACAGACAATTCATATCACAAAGGCAGAAATAGATATGAATATTACACATAAAACTGTATATCAGAGTAGTGGTCAAATAAGATCCACAACATCACAAAAGAATAGATACAAGTGCTAAGACAAAAGAATATGTATACATCAAGGAGTCTATTTCTCAAATGCATACAAAAATAAACTACTAATCTAGAGTAGTTAGCCAAAATCAGAAGATTGTTCCAGATAGGAAGTCAAGAGGAAGCACCTGTAAAATCTCAGTCTGACCCGAGTATTATTTAATAAGAAAATAATAAACGGATCATTCTAGCCATAAATATCAGATAACATGATATAGAATTAAGAGATATGGCATAAACATATAATAATCACAATGCCAAGCTGTGATAAATAAGTAATTGAAAATCAACAAAAGATTAATCAATATCACAATAATCTACTCAAGATAAAAAGGAATGTCATACTCCTAATTTCATTCACCAAGCCACAATAAATGACATATATATTCATGCCAATCGTAAAAGTTGGTGAAACATAAATTCCAGAATTCAACATACGAAATCCAGAAATCACAATCAAAGGGAACAACGACGTCGTACAGCGGGACATCCGATGAACCAAATCACAATCAAAGGGAACAACGACGTCGTACAGCGAGACATCCGATGAACCAAAACACAATCAAAGGGAACAACGACGTCGTACAGCGAGACATCCGATGAACCAAAATCTCTAAGACATTGCTCAATGCTAGTCTAAAATATAAAATGATCGTCATGATCAAAGAGAAGTGTCGATTACAGTAAGCTAGTAAATATATGAGCTTAGCTTCATGTCCCATAACCACTAGCTTAACTTAAATATTTACGAACAAATTGTAGATCTCCACTAGAAAATTGTCACAAGTGGTTCAATCGAACAAGTCCAAGAATTAATCGACGAAGTAAACGCAAGTGTTTCATACCACTTGTTTTACTAAGCCGTTTAATTAGATTTCTCATACGAGTGAGGTAAAGGCTTGTATATACTAATAGATTGGAAAACGGTTTGAGAAAACGAGCTTTGTTATAAAATAGTATTGAAATCATTTTAAGAAAGAGTTTTGATATTTACTACTAGTATAGAAAACCTTTATATTTTAAAGTGACAAATCATAGAAGTGATTGTAGAAACAATCGGGCATAAAAATTCACATTCGAAGACGTGAATAAAATCCAAAGAAATCGATGTCAAATCCATCAAAGTGGATATATCTAAAATTCCCAAAGAAAAGGTCATCAAAGTCGATAATAAATGACAACAACAAAAGGGAGACAACACGAATCGATTAAAGTTGGAAATTCAAACGAATTAGCAATATAGGCTAATCTGGCAAATAGTAGCAGGTCGGTCGACCGGACTCCCTGAGTCGGTCGACCGAACCAGAGGCTAGAAGTGCTCGGGGCACCAGGTCGGTCGAACGGCCCAGGGGGCTCGGTCGGCCGAAGCCTGTAACCAGCACTTCCAAACAGAGGCAGGAAGTGCTTGGACTACAGGTCGGTCGACCGGCCCAGGGGGCTCGGTCGGCCGAACCTGTATACTTGCACTTCCTACCCTATTTCAAAGAAGGTGCAAATCCCGACCAAATTGCAATCGCACGAGCAACGGCGCTAAGGGTTTATGCCAATCGACTACCCGACCCTATAAGCTCCTCGATGCATCACCAAAAACATGTTCAAACATCAAAATTATGATTTTTAAAGAATTGAACTCAAAACACTAAAAATTGGAATATTCACCAAATCAATCCAAACCGAAAGCAAATGCACACGAATAAGTGTTAGGAATTCATACCTAACAATCGAAGAGAATTATAAGCATAGATGTGAGATTAAAAATCTCACCTTTGAACCCAAATCAATGAAGAAGAAGCTTGAAAGCAAATGGAAATCAACCACACTTCAATCTCAACACTAGAAGCTTGAGTCTAAGCTAAAAAGAGAAACATTTCCCAAAGTTAGGTTTAGGAAATTTCTGAAATCAAAGAGAGAATGAGTTGGAGAAGATGAAGAGAAAGCTTACCAACGGGTTCTCTTGAGTTTGGAGCTAGAAGATGGATTTGCTAATGGAAACTAGGGCTTAGGTTTTCCTAATTCTTTTTCTCTTCCCCCATTTTTGATGAAGCTTGAATGTATTAGGAAATTATGAAGTAATGAAGAGGAGAGGGGTTGGGACTGAATACATAAGTGGGGTTATTGGGCTCAGCCCAAACCAAAGCCCTAAGTAAAAAGTGGCAAAAATCAACTTTCTCCAAACATATCGAAGCTTATACTCAAAAATGTCGCAAACGTCATTTTGAAATCAAAGGGGGTGGTCTCGAGTCTCAATTCAACTGTTTGCACAAAGTAGCTTTTCGGACCAAAATCCGATGAACGGTGAAATATTTAAATAAAATATTTAAATATATAATCGATAAATATGTGGGTTGTTACATTCTAATTGAATTTCTAACCTCTAATCACTTAGATTCTTTACCCTGTCAAATTACTTAATTCACATCAAATAATTCAATCATCCCCACAATATTCCTCTTAATTAATCAACCCAAATTAATTTTCCTTCAATTCCATTCAAGCACCTGTCTTTAATCAACTTCCCAATATTAATTATACTTAACCAAAATCGATAAATCATCACAATTTTCTCATGAATTTATTAACTATATTAATTTAAATTAATTCTTAAATACTTGTATTAATTAAGCCTTCATACATCACTTGTTATGGATTAACAAATTCCAATTTACCAATCTTTAATTACAACATAAATTTTATAAGCTTATAATTTCCAATTATATTTCGATCCATCCTCAGCTAAAATAATTACATCTAATCATTGATCCTAAGTTGAACCACAAGCATTAATTTTTCTTGATTTATCTCAACCTGTGATTATCCACCCTTTCATTTACTTTATTAAATGAATCGATTCCCCTTAATTTAATTAACTTAATTTATCTCTCGTTTTATCACCCCAGTAGGTTTACTTAATTTATGACATTAAGTAATTTCTTATTAAACCATCAAATGATCATTCCGAATTAATATAAACTTAATTAATTAACCCAAATCATTAATTAATTTAATTAGAGAATTTTTTTATTATTTATTTAAATTATCTTACCTATTTAATGAATCATCGATCCTTTAACCTTATTTGATTTTAAACAGAACCATTTTCCTATTTACGCTTTAAGTTTAAAACCATTTAAAGCCCAAATATCTCAAGTCAAACCACAATTAACTCGAGAAACAACCAAATCTAAAATAACTAGATCATAGGTACACATCCAAACAATTCAATCATTCATCCAATTATATTTAAACATCTAAATTTAAATAAAATCCATGGCGTGAGATTACTCACCTTTGGAATTTGATTTGCAGTCCATTTCAATTTCGACTTGGTTTCCCGGTTTTTACCTTGAATAAACAATCTATTAGCATTTGAACTAATTGAAAAGTAAATTGCCATTTAATTATTTAATCTAAATAATTTAATTAAACCAAATTTTCCCTTGAATAATCCTTAGAAATTAAATTAAGTTGATAAATAAGTAATATATATATATATATATATAAAATAAATAAATAAAATGATTTAAAGTTTCTTCATTTAATTAAGAGTAAGCAAAGCTATAATTAAATCTGAAACCACCATCCTATATGTGTATATAATAAGAATCCGTAAGTGTATAAATGATTTTTTTTTAAATCAGAAACCAAAGTGGATAATACCTCACTGCTATCAGAACAACCCAACTCAGGCACCATCGGACATCCTCCTCAACCGCCGCCGACTCCTCTTCCATTCGAGCCCGCTGCGACTCCAGCAGCCACGACACCAGACTACTCGGAGTCTTCAGAAAGCCACGAAACTCTCGAGTTGTTGTACTACCACAACGACATAGCTGAGCTTCCATTGACGAACGCCTCCCTCTCCTGACCTCGCATGCGCCATCGCCACTAACTATAACTGCGGTGAGCGCGAGCGCAAGCTAAAGTCGCCGACTCCTCCGTCACCAAGCTCAATCGAACACCAATCGAGCACCTACCTCACCCACACGGCTCCGACCCTCTTTCTCCGTGCGCGACTCAAGGGTGCGATCGATTGATCGATCGATTTCATGTCTTCCCCCATTTTGACTTCTTGAGAATGTAAGGGCTTCGGTCAAAATTAATAAACTGAGGGAAGCGGCCCTTGATTTAAATTGATTTATTCGATTCTACTGATATTTAGGTGAAGGCTTCGGCCATGCTTTTCAATTTTTTTTTTTGATCTGAGAGCAAGACGGGGAAATAGATAATGATAAGGGAAAGATTCTTGAGAACGTTTTGTAAATAAAAAATATCTCTGACCGATTTGACCATAATTTATAATATTATAAAACTTTTCAAATCGTCTCATTAATTGTCATTTAAAATCCCAAACTCCACTTAAGGAATGCCGCTAGGCGACTTCAGGGTTTTACCCGCGTTCCTAACACAATGGAATGTGTTTCGGAGACTAATTCGATTGTATGCACGAGTTACAGAAGAAAACGATCAGTTTTAAATTAAATCGATTAAAATAATTTTAAGCGTTTTGAGCTGCCAGGGTCAAACGACAACTCCGATGGCTACGAAAATTGAAATCCGATAATAACCAACTATTACGGATCCCATGGAACTGGTTTCGTCGAATTCCGAGACTGTGCCTCGGAAGGCTATTTTAAAATTCAATTTAAACTATATATTTTTAAAATCGAACAAATTTACCTACAAATTAAATTTCACACATTCTATTATTTTCAGTATCATCATTATAAATTTTATAAGCGTTTAAATTATTTTAAACACAGGTTCAGAAATCTATCCAATTTCAATTATTAAATTCAGCATTTAAACTATATAATTCAATGATTTAATTATCAAGAAATTATTGTCATCTTGAATTCAAGTTAAAATTAACTTTTAAATATTTTAAAATCAATTAATAATTCCAATTTAAATTATTGGAAATTATGGGTCGTCACATTCTCATTCCTAGCTTTCATAACCATATCTAGTACCTGTTTGCATTAAAAACTCACTAATTACCAAATGAAGTTATATTTACGCCTGCAAATGAGCAACATACTCAATTCAGAGCAGTAAATCTTAAGCATCCATTATTCTCGTCGTGTTGTCAAAATACCTGTATAAACATATCTTAACATACAGTTAACACAATCAATCAATGATCAATAGGTTTTTTGAATTAACAACCATCAACATCATACGACGCCATAGGTTTAATAAGTATGAAATATTAAATTGAAAATTAAGCTGGAAATAATGTCCTTTCAAGATCATGAGTGTAACATATTATGTGTAGGTTTAAATAATAATCAAACCATAGAAGACTATAAGCATGCAATAACAATTGAACATACATAGTAGATGGAAGCCAGTAAAATGCATATGTCGGTATGCTCAAACTGTATGCTAATTCCAAATTCCAAAATGAATCAAAACACCAAGTTCTTTTTAATTCCTTAACGACTTTAAAACTCTAATTACATATTCAAAGAGGTATACAATCATTTCCATTGAAATCCAGGAAGGAACTGCAATCACAATGTTCAAAAATTTCATTAACACGAAACTCTAAGGAATGTATTACTTAAATTTCAAGTGATATTTAATTTGATTTCAGAATTTGTACACACACATAAACATTTTTGTGCGTGTGCCTGTGCGTGTGTGTGTGCCTGCACACACATGTTTGGATTATGCATGTATATATGTCGAGCACTTATCTAAAGACCAAATTTGACACAACATATCTTGTTGTTGGATCTTATTTTGTTTACATTTAAGGTTGAAATTATAGAGAGATCCAACAGCACAAACAAATAAGTGACCATGTTTGAAAATATAAGCTAATTTGAATGGTACAATTAAGACACAGCTTCACGTAGAATGTGTAGATTCGACCAGAGAGCCTGTTTAATATATCTTTGTTGAATATACCTTTAATTGTGTTAGTTGCCATATCCTAAAGGTGAGTTCTAAAATTTTTGCTAGTTTTGCAAATTATCGAGGGAAGACGGAACAATTAAATGGTTTGTATTATGGTATGCACTTAACAAGCAGTAAAAAGAAATTGTTGTGCCTTGTTGCAAGTAAAATGCATAGCTTACCTTTTTGCTAATTCGTGTAAGATCATCTACATGTTTATTAAGTAAACTCTCCGCCTCCTTGATGAAGGTGATTATTTTTATAGTTGATGTCTTATCATGTATGTTCGGCAACAATTTGAATCTGATAATGTTGGAACCATCGTTAGTTGATGGGTTAATGATCAAAGAAAGGTTGGATGAGAAATGAATAAAAAAATTGGACAGTTTATCAAGAATGGGTTGCATAGACTAATATGTGTAGATCAATACCCTTTTCAGCATATCACGTCAAACTGAAACGTCTGATTCAATCTATCGAACAAACAGAAATCAAAATCATGAAAATCAAAGCCAAAATTATAGTTAGTGAGCTTACATATAATTATTCGCCAACATGTATTACATATGAGGACATAGAATTTGAAATCATTTATATTAATATAGCATTGAAATATGCAAACACAAAGAGACAATATCAACAGGCATTGTTGTAAAAATTCAGCTAACCATATGAAATCATTTTATGGATGATATTATAAAATTTTACAACTAACAGCTTGTAAGCTTCAAAGCTCCGCTCTTGCAATTGGGTCGTTGCGATTACGGGTTGGATGTCTAATTGTCCAGGCGGTAATGATAGTATCTTGTACCTGAACCGGTGGCTCATTTTTTCTAAGTAATGGGGAAGAGGACCGAAACATGCGAGTAGAAGAGGGATTTTTAACCGAAAGCAGGCGCCAGTAAATTAATTAGGGAGGTATATTAATTGGAAGGATCAATTGCAAGCTGCTCGGGAGGTTTGGATTCATAGATGGGCAGAATCCGCTCTTTGCGGGTGGATGCCCAGAGGCTAAAGAAACTGACACCGGTGAATCAATAGTTGTGATATCCACATCCCTGTCCCCTTCTTCTACTATGCATTATGCTCCTCGAAGAAATGGTAAAATGCCTCTGCCAAGCTCTATTGGGTAATAATGTTCGCATGACGTGAACCTCAAATGAAACCTTGGACCAAGTCATACTTGTTATGTCAGTTTAGATATTCCTTAATATAGTACTAAAAAATTCTTATTGAAAAGTAATAATACAGTGATTCACTGTGCTAAACTCATTATAAGTTTGGGTTATAATAATGATATGCCGATTCCATATGGTTTTGATGTTCAAATTTGGAATAAACTTTCACGGTAGTTGATTAAAATATTATTCCAATAGGCAGAAAAAGTAATATTTTTCTCAAATTGTCTTGGTAGATCAAAACACTCTTTCCATTCTATGCTCATTCAACAACAATAGCCAAGGTGGGACATTGTAGCAAAATGGTTTACTTTATTGCACATCTATTTTCTATCACTATGAATTATTTTTTTGGCTTTTGATCAATGTTTGCATGTGGGGACCAAGGATTAAAAAAATTAGGTAGAGGAGGGGTTACTTGTCTGAGTTATATTTAACAAACAGCTGCCAAACTTTATTCCTAAGTTATTATGTAGAATCATAAAGCTACATTAAAGAGAGATGCAAACAAATATCAATCAAATTGAATCACTATTTATCTAAAATTAAATATTAAAAACATATCTTTCCATTAACCGTCAACCACAGATACACATGGCCATATGAACGTACTGTCACTGAAAAAATTTGATGATGAAAATACATGTACTCGCATTATTAGCCACAAGTTAATGTATTGCAGCCTTTGCTAGTCTATGAAGGTAAGCTATGCAAAAGTTAATATCATTAGCTGCTAAAAGAAGATACAACTGTCAGTATTATTTAACTCTGTTGCAAATATGGATAGGATTTTAACATAGACATGGGGTTGTTTTTCTGGGATTAAAATTAGTTACTATTGAGTAAGGAAACATCATACAAACATATAAGTCGAGAATCCTAATCAATGAGGTACCCTTTTTTAAAACCAGTATTCCATCTGAAGCAATCATATAAATTAATTATTTTTACCTCAAATGCATTGTCCTTTATAGGAAAACTCAACTACAATAATTATCTTTATTAAAAGCAACTTCGTACCAAGTTTCTAATAGCTTGTAAGTTCACAATAAGACCATGATCTACTTTTCTTTGATTACTATAAACTTTTTGCCCTATTGTTAATATATGCATCTATATTTTATACATGCCGTATTAACAACCTGCAGTTCATGGGTAGAGTTTAAATCAGCTATAGTAATTAAACTAAAAATAAAGATTAGTTGAATTAGTACATATTTTACTGGATTCTACACATCCACACCTTCTGCTGTTATCCCTAAAATAATCTGCGTTTATAAAAAGCAATTAAACTTTACAGTACATATTTGAATTATATAAATGTTTTACAGAATTGTATTTAATTATTCCCTCTGCCAAGCTATACAGGTACATTTAAAAATGCTTTGCTATGTGGATTGCTGCTCGCTTGGAGAATAAATTTGAAAGGTGAGGTTAAAAAACTGAAGTAGTGTGTTGCTCTGTTAAAAACAAAATATTAACGGTGGAAAAGTATATTGTTGTATAATGTTTTGTAGTGCAATGACAGCATGTCCCTTCCATAGTTTAGACACTAAAAGTACAAAGAAATGTTAAATTCAAAGGCATAATTCTATAATTGGTAAGTATAATAGTAGTCTTACAAAATTACCCAATGTTGGTAAGTTAATCCAAAGTTAAAAAAAATTAAAAAAAAAATTATAATAGAGTAAATGTTAAGTGGAAATATACTCGTTTGCAACAAAATGGATAAAGCGGTATCGGTTGTATATGTACCAGGATCAATATCAAAATATTTGTATAGTGCACATTAAGAAATGGTAAATAATTTGCTCTCATATGATACCCATTTGTTCATTATTTTCTGGAACATTATCAAATTCAGTTTGATAAACAATTAATAGAGATAAAAATAGCAAATCAAAATTACTTCCACATATTGCTACAACTTTTAAAGGATTTCAACAATTAATAATATCCAAATTTGGGGAGAAACATGATGTGAAGTATTAAATTTCATAACAAGAAACATTAGTTTCATATTGTAGGCTACAAAATAAAAACAATAAAATTACCAAACATAAAGTTAAAGTAAAATCTTCAGCTGGACTATTCAAAGAAATTAATTGTTAGCATATATTTCAGGTAACATTTTTTTAATCAGAAAGAAATTAATGGACAACTATATTTTTCAAGTAGAATGAAATAATGGGTGCCGTTTTAATAAAACAATGAAAATTATTTTCCCAATAAAGGCACTAATGTTGGGAGGAAATTATAGTCAGTTGGGAGTATAGAGACTGTTGTATGTGGTTGACACGTTTTCTTTGATTTTAATTTTTAAATGCATCTTAGGCAAGCCACTTATATTCCCTAATTAAACCGCGAGTAATGAGCAAGTGCTGCTTAAACCATTATTTAAAATAAATATATTTTATTTTCTTCCATTTTATTTTTTAATGAGTACTTAGTGCTTCATTATTTAAAATGCGAAGGTAGATAGATTTTGGAACCAAAGACCTTAGTAAACTCAGTTACAAAATAGGTGATTCAAGTTACATATATTAACCATATAGAGTTGTAGACCAGGTTTAAAATGGAAATATAATATGGGGAAAAAGGTTTAAAAGTATAACAAATTGTATAGATTTGGTTTCACTCTTTAATCAAAATTGACACGAAATATAAGCATTTAGTACGAAATCCCAAGGTTATTTGTGTGTCTATACGGTTGGGTCTAACCAAAATATTTGATATACATAATCACAAATAAAACTTGATATTCCACTTTAAATAGAAGAAGTTAAAAAAATACAATACACATTGTAAGATAAAGTATCTATCCATAAAGAATATAAGGATGTAGTGAAGATTCAAACATTAACACCGAAATCTTAAATTAAAAAAAGAACTAATAATTATGTAAAGACAACCCTTTTAGAGTTGCATACCTTTGTGTTTTTATTTACAAAGTAATAGTTTGACCATCTTAAGCATCAAATAAAATTCTTGCAAAACAGTTAGCATGTCATTACGCAGAAGAACATTTTACAATATGTAAAACCCAGAGGAAAAAAATCAATAAAATCAGAAGAAAAACATTTGAAGATTATATAGATCATTACTAAAAATTAATTTAATAGTGTACAACAGTAAGGAGAGTCTTAGGGTAAAAAGGCTAAAATTTTCGACCTTAGTGCTCACGGTGCTCACTAATATGCTTTAATATTTAATTATTTCAGTTTGAGCAAATAATGGTAAACCAATAAGTCGAAGAAAGTTGATGAATGTAATATAATTCCCTTGCAACATCCATATAAATGGATAAGAAAGTAAAATACATAGTGGTAAAAGTTAGTAGTATAAAGTAAGACTATTGTGTAAGCTAATAATCAAGGACAAAACAGTACCAATCAAACAGAGTTGGTTCATATGCAAACCAGTTTGTAAGGAAAAGAATGAGGTATACATAAAATAAATAAAATCAAATTCTTTGTATAACAGGATACAAATAAGAGATGGTTGGAAAGAATGGAATGGTAGCGAAAGATTGAAAACGTGCTATATTCGAATAGTGCGGCACAACAATATCCATGTAGAAACCTTATTAATTTTCAAAAGATTTGAAGTCTATATCTAAATATGCAGTTTAAGTCCCTAATAGATGCTCGAATAATGAAGGAATAATTTTAGTAAAAAAAGTTGTAACAACACTCTTGGAAGATTCATAGATTTGGAAAAATAGTTGATTCGCAAAATTACCCAACATTGGTACATCCATCAAGAGTTCAAAAAATAAATAAAAACTATATAACAGTAGTAAGTGCTAAGCGTAGATACACTCGTCTGTGATGAAAAGGATAAAGCAGTATCAATTGCATACGCACATTAAAGAAATGGTAAAAAAATCTGCTCATAGTATGAACCGTAATAGGCATATACTAAACTTTATACACCTTACAAAAGTCCCAGTGATGATACATCCACTACAACTAACCATCAAGTACATTTTCATTCGGCCGGCACAGATAATAGCAAAAATAAAATTAATACATTCTAGAAATTTGAAGATTCAACTCATGGAAATAAATTATGCTGAGAAGTGAATCTTTGTGTGCACAACTTCATATCTCCTATTTCAGAATTTACGTTAGCTATACAAAAGGCACAGTAGGTCACTAATATTTTTGGTATATAAAAGTACATATAACAAGAGAATCCAGACTTGTACTGACTTTAGTATGTAAAATGGGGAAAAGAAAACGAATACATGGGAAGTAGGTTAAATCTAAATTTCAAAATCAAGAAGAGAACAAAAGTTCTGAAATTCAAGAGAGATAAAGTCATCATATAAAGTAAAGAGAAGTTAATTAGGCGTATAACATTGTGAAAATATTTTTAAAGGCAATAAACATTAGTGCAAAAATACAGGGACGAAATTAGGACACAGAAAATGAACAAAGAAAAAGGGGATTAACAGAAACACACAATGTGAGAAAAATAGGAAGATCCAAAGCACGAAAGCAGAGTCCTTGGCACCAAGATCTGAGAAGATGCAAATGGTCAGAGGATGTAAATGATCGAAAACATCATAGAAAGGAGAAGGGAATAAAAATACCTGTGGTTAGAGGAGGTGGCGAGGGGAAAGATGGAAAAGGAATAAGCAAATGCGGCCATTGCCTATATTGCGTAGTGCGACTATCCATTTTTGTGGGCCTTTGCCGTATCAATTCAAATTGGGGACATGAATATTTAGGTTTAGATGAGAAGGGAGGAATGCAAGAATTAAGAGCAATGTATGAAAAGAATAATTAAAAAGCGTGACGGTTGAGTTTTAGAGGGCTTCAGGGCTCTAGAAACCCAACTCAGCAGTAATATTATAGTATAGATTATATGTGTTATTCCTATCTCATTATTCCCTGTCTACGTGATTAAAGCCTTTAATTTCTTTTCTTCTACTCATTTCAACACTTGAAGTTTGAGATTTGAATTTGGACCGGTTAGCATATACTTTCAGATGCACATAGTTTCATAATCTGATTCGTATCTGAAAACATTTTTAGATATCGGATATCCACATCTCCAAACACGAATGGATATCGGATAACTATTTTGTCTACTTAAAATCGTCAAATCAAGAAACATAAATAAAATAGTTTGGCTTAACATAATTTTTTCTAGTCCCACTAATCATAAAGGAATGCAAAATCAACAAACATGATGATAATAAATAGTTTTGAGCAGTTAATATGTATTGAATGCATGTAACATGAACTATTGACTCGATAAAAATATATATGTAAATCTCTTATTTTACTAAATTACACATAAAATAAAATATATTCTTGAGAAGAACCTAACGGATAATTTTCAGATGCGGATGCTCTCGAGTCTGCATCCACATCCGGTTTTTCAAATATTGAATATTTATCCGCTTTTCAGATATGGATACAAACGAATTTTTGGATTATTAGGGTAATCGTTAACATTCTTATTTAAATTATATATTTATATGACATTATCCAGTGTGTGTGTTATTTAAAATTATTCATTTAAATATTTCTTAACTAAATATTCAAAATAGTGTGCAACCAAAATTAGGGAAGTTATATATGCACATGAAATGATAAACATAGCATTTAATAAAATAATTAATTCGTTAGTGTGATGATTCTTAATGGCTATTTAAATGAATAAAAAAATCATGTTAAATAGTAATGTTATATGACCGTTTTGTAACATTGTAAATGTAGATAAAATGAGTTTTGAATATTAATAAGTTCAAATTCAACTAATTTTCGGAAAGGGAGTTGCTGACTGAAAATGTGGAGGAAAAATCATCAATCCAAAGCTTTTTTTAACATGATTCATTAATATCAAAATGGTGTTGATCTCGAGGATCGAACTCGTAGCTTCTTTTGCATTTTGAACCGCTAACCACTAAACCAACACGATTGACGACATCATTCCAAAGTTGATGATGGTAAAAGAAGAAGATCCACAAGTTCTTACCGAAGAGAGCGATACTTTAACAATGAAGCATTGATTTCATTTGGGATATTTATATATTACTTTATCTTGCAATTTTATGTGAAAAATAGAAATGAAAGAAAGAGTGAGATGAGAAGAATAGAGATTTAAATAAAAAGAGTCAGGTGGAAATTAAAAAAAAAGGATAAAAAGAAATCTGCCTATGGTTAGGCAAACGATTTCACAAATCTTGCATTACCTTCATAATAACCATTGGTTAATTCTATTTGTCAACTTATTATTTCCTTCCATACACCAAAAAATTTTATAAAAAAATTATACACCATTTTTTATTTTTCCCGCACCGCAACTTCTCTAATTCTATTCTTAAATTCACTTTAACCCTTAAATCTCCCTCACTCACTCATTAACGCATCCGCCAACAAAAACCCAAATTCCCTTTTCAATCGATCAACAAATAACACATAATACCATGTCCTCGAGATTCTTAGTCGAAGCCAAAATCAAATTGCATGTCCAGGGAAGAGGGTTTGTCATCGTCCTCAAGTAGTTTCCGAAGTTGTACATCCACAACCCATTTTGTTTACCAATTTATTTTGCTTGAAAATTCTCATAATGAAGTAACTCTAACTCAACCATAGAGACTACACCCCTTAGGTTTTTAAACTCTTTTATATGATAAACATGAACACTACTGATGAAATTTTTTGTCATATAACACCTCAGATGATTGTAGAGTAATCAAAGCTTTAACTACTTCCATAATTTTAGTGTGAACAAATTCAAATGATCTTAAACTTGCCTTTGACTAGTATTTATATCGTTGTGAACTTGCATGATCAAGAATTTGCACTTTAACTGTTTGTTAAAATGTCGAATTGGGTTTATAATCTACTAACGGATTAAAAATGAGAGGGATATGAAGTAAAATAACTAAGAATAGTGCATAAAAGTAAAAGACAAATGACTTTTACATGGTTCGGATTCTTTCAAAATCCTATGTCCAAGAGTTAATCTTTTTTATATGTTCCTCCTTGATATCGGTTTACATGGATGAAAGCAAAGATAAATGATACAATGCTTTTTTTATTTTTTGGAAAAAAGGAAGAAGATCCACTATCCATTCCCCTTCCAACTCCTATTTATAATGTCGGACACATATGTGGATCCTAACGTTCACTCTTCATTCCCCACTTCTGTAATGATCTAGAATTTTGGTCGTTTGAATTTGTAATATTTAATTATTTTAAATATTGAAAATTTAATTTTAAAAGTTAAATAAATTTAATTTCAAATATAGCGTTTTATTTGATAATTAAATTATTAAATTTGAAAATTTGAAATTGTTTAATTAACTGAATCTTAAATTTAATGCGGATAAAAATGATTTCGAAAACTGATTTAAGTTCTATTTAAACAATAGTGGAGATAGCAAACATTTAAATTGGAATTAAAAGCGATTTAAACTGATTTTGGAGATTATTCGTTTTAATTAACCTGTAAAAATTGCTTTCTAGAGCACAGTCTCGGATTTCGACGAAACCAGTTTTGTTGGATCCATAATAGTGAATTATAATATGCCGACAAATCTCATGGCGATTGGATATATCGTTTGGTCGTGTGAGATCCAAGAAATTAATTAATAAAATTTATATAATAAATTGGGTTTGAAAAGCTATCTTCTGTATATGATCGAATTAGGCCTCGAGACCAGTTCTATTGCTTTCAGAATAGACCTATAACATATAGAACGTTAGGAAGCATTCTTCATTTGGAGTTTGAAAATTCAACGTGTGAATAATGTTTTGAAATTTTCTATATAAGACTAAAACAATTTCATTTTGCAAAACTTAAAACCCTAGTTCTTCTTCAGCTGCCATTTTGATTTAATGGCCGAAAATAGCCCATATTTCTCCCTTGATTTTTCCTCATCCACTCAATGAAATGCCATGATGAGTGAAGGAAAGCAGTAGAGCTCAACGAGCATTACGTTATGTACGGATAGATCGTCAAATCATCGAAGAATGGAAGCGAATTCGAGCCGTGTTCGATCGATTTTGGGTACGCCGTGGAGGGCGTTTTGGTCGACCAAGCTTGGCTTGGGGGTTGTTGTAGGTGTGGCTCATGATGGGGAAGGTGAAGGCTGTTGGATCTTATGTTTTGATTAATGACAAGAAATTCAACCGACACAAAGATTCATGAATCTACGACAAAGAACTATGAAGACCGGACTCAACGATATAAAATGGTTCATATATATGTTGTTTAGATTGTGTATATTATTAGAAATATGTTAAAATCTCTCTGATATGGTATATATACACTAACATCCACACATACGCACAAAACAGGCTACATTCAGCCGGTTGAATGTAACCATTCAGCCGTCTGAATGGTAAAACAAAGCATAATTTATTATGCAATTTCAGCCGGCTGAATGAGGCATAAAATAGTCTGTTTCCTTGCTATTACAAATTTAATTTAAATCAAAAGGCTGAATTAATATTTCAGACAGATGATTATCTATAACGGCTAGTTTTCTCAATGGATGCTTCTCTTCAACGAAGGGATACATCTTCAAATCCAACAAGGTCATATGTTTCTTGAATTCTTGAATTTTAGTATTCTTGAATTCTTACCTCTTGTTCTCTATTTTCAATTTGCACTCAAACTGCATACAATCTCTGTGATCACTCTATCTTCCACATTCTTCAAGCACATTACACTACATATCATAAATGAGAAGATTATAGAAAGATTGTACTTAATTGATGTATCTGTGCTATTTGAAGATCATACTACAGTCAAATACTTTTGTTATTTATAAAGAAGTCATGTTCAGTTGTTCAGGAGGTAGAAGTCCCATTCGGTTGCTTAGATGGTAGAAGTTCTATTCGGTTGCTTAGGCGGTGTAAAACTATTCCTCTGGGCTAAGTGAGGGTTGCTAGTTTAATTCTAGAAGGAGTCTGGTTTGGACGTGAAACAGGATTTCGAACCACTATAAAATATTCTGGTGTCATTTACTTTGCTGCTTTATTTATTTATTTACTTACTTATTTTATTTTCCGTACAAGTTGTTTATAGGTATGTCCATATTACATGATCCTATAGCACAACCACTTTCATTTGGTATCAGAGCCTTGGATTCTAGAGATCATAACAACATCCTAGAATAAATGGTCATAAAGAGATCCAGTCAAAGCAATAGGACGAGGAAGATCAATAAAGAAGAATCAAAGGAGCAAACAAATAAATGCTTCATGGCTAAACTCAGATCACAATCGGTATGATTAGATTCTTATATGAAGATCTTTTGTTAGAACATGATGAATTATTAAAAGATTGTAAAAATTTGAATAAATTTAAAAGAATTGCTTTAGCTAAGTTAAAAGATTGTGTGCAAAAAAATTCTAATTTAAAAGTGGAAAATAAATTTTTGGTAAAACAAAATAAATATTTTGAAAATACCATAGAAGAACTTGTTTTACAAAAAGATTTCCTATAAAAAGAAAATGAGCAGTTAGAAGATAAAAATAATTATCTTTTGGAGGAATTCAACGGTTTGCAAAATAAAAATACATTTTTGAAAAATTCTTTAAATAATTCTAGCTCTTTTATTTTATCTCTTGAAAAAGAGAATGAATCTTTAATTAAAAAGAATTTAGAATTATCTAAAGAATTCGAGATTTTAAAAGATAATAGTATTGTTTTACAAAAAGTAGTTTATAATTCTAAAGAAAAATTTGAAAGATTAAATATAAATCATTAATTTTAACAAGGGTAAAGATATATTATCTTCCTTAGTTACAAACTCGAAAGCTCGCAATGATAAAAGAGGTTTAAACTATAAACAAGCTAAAAGTAAAAATAATACTATATATGCATTCTTGTATACTAATTTTAGTGCTAATACTAGTAACCAAGGTACTTTTAAAACCAGTTTTAGTCATAATACTACTTTGCTTAGAAATGATAGAAATTATTTTTCAAGTACTAAGCCAATGACTAATAGCATTAAGATATGGATTCCAGCTAATATATTTGATCACAATAAACAACTTTATATTAACAGCTATTATAAGAATGTGATTTGTAATGAAAACTATATCTTTAAAGGTTCAACCACATCCATATGGGCATGGTTTCCTAAAAATTAGGAAATTATAAGAAACTTGGGTATCGCATGCTCTAAATGTTATTTTTTTTCTAATACCTTAGATTATAAGTAATAGTTATTTTTAAAAATATTTCTTTATTTTTAGAGGATATAACCACACCTATTTTGGTAAAATTTTAATCCTATGATTAACTCTTGGACCCTAACATAGTAAGGAGGTACCAAAATGATTATAATTTATTACAAGTGCATGGAGAAACAGAAGGAAAATGATAGATTTTGGAGTTTTAAAGGATGTTCCATATATTTAATAGAATTATGTTATCATATAAACTCTTCTTTTTTTTCGATGAAAAAGGGGGAGAAAGATATTGCTCTAACACTATTTGTAGCAGGAATAAAAGCGCAGATTTGAAGGGAGAAACTTAAAGATAAGGCGAGCATATATTCGGGGGGAGATATAGAACTACAGAGCAATATTGTTGAAATTCATTCATATCACAAATGGGGTTTTCATCATCAAAAAGGGGGGATGTTGGATTTTATATTTTGATTAATGACAAGAAATTCAACCGACATGAAGATTCATGAATGTACGATAAAGAACTACAAAGACCGGGCTCAACGATATGAAGTATGGTTCATATATATGTTGTTTAGAGTTTGTATATTATTAGAAATATCTTAAAATTTCTTCAATATGGTATATATATACTAACATGCATAATATGCACACATATGCACAAAACATGCCACATTCAGCTCGTTGAATGTAACTATTTAGCTGTCTGAATGCTGAAACAAAACATAATTTATTATGCAGTTTCTGCCAGTTGAATGAGGCCTAAATCAACCTGTTTCCTTGCTGTTTTGAATTTAATTTAAATCGAAAGGCTGAATTAATATTTCAGATGGTTGATTATCCATAACGGCTAGTTTTCTGAAGTGATTCTTTTCATCAATGAAGAAATAGATCTTCATATCTAACAGTTGCATATGTTTCTTTTCATCATTTTCTTTCATGAAATATTGCAACTTTTAATCTATATAAATAGAGTTTAGAATTCAACAAATAACTCACCTTACTAATTTTAGTATTCTTGAATTCTTATCTCTTATTCTCTATTTTCAATTTGCACTCAAACTACATACAACCTTTAATCGTTGATCACTCTATCTTTCACATTCTTCAAGCACATTACACTACATATCATAAAGAAGAAGATTATAGAAAGATTGTACCTAATTGGCTTATCAGTGCTATTTAAAGAGCATACTAAAGTCAGATACTTTTGTTTATTTTTAAAGAAGTCATGTTCGATTGCTCAGGCGGTAGAAGTCTTGTTCGGTTTCTTAGGCGGTAGAAGTCCTATTTGGTTTCTCAGGCGATGTAAACCTATTCCTTCGGGTTAAGTGATGGTTGCTTGTTTAATTCCAGAAGGAGTCTGAGACTGGATGTAGAACAGGAGTTCGAACCAGTATAAAAATCTCTGGTGACATTTACTTTACTTCTTTATTTATTTACTTACTTATTTTATATTCCGCACAAGTTGTTTATAGATATATCCATATTGCACAACCCTATAGCACAGTCACTTTCATTGGCGATGTTCAATTTACCTCCAACAAAGCAAATGAGGCATGGTGATCGAAGATTTTTGATGAAGATGTGTTTTGTTGCTCATGAACTGGAAGGGTGAAGCCGCGCGTGTGTAGTGTATTTTAAGGTTAGGTTAAAAAATTATTCATAATTGGTTATATTAATTAATTTGAAATCCTATAAAGTGTGTAACTACTTCATACGAAGTCCAAACTGAACGCGAGGAGTTTCATTGTGATCGTATCTGTAGGATCTAGATTAACCCTAGAGGGGGGGGGGGGGTTAAATAGGGTTATAGAAAATTTTCTCGATTTAAACACAGAAAAAACTGCAGAAATAAATATGCTGAAAAGTAAATCACATACAAAATTTACCAAGCTTCGGCAACCTCTGCCTACTGCTTAATCCCAGATTTCTATTAGAATTAAACAGCATCCCGCTTACAAACACTCTAACAGACCTGCAAACCCTGCTTCCGCTTACAAACACTCTATAGACTCGCACCCCTGCTCCCGCCTATAAAGTTTTGCAAACTCGCAAACCTTTGCTCAACGCCTATAGAGTTTTGCAAACTCGCACACCCTGCTCACTGAACTAATTCTAACAAGACAATCTGACACTACCTACAACCTAGGTGGTGATTTATCAATACTTTGACTCGAAAAGTTAAAATAGATAAATAACAAACAATTAAAAACTAAAAACCCCCTTTTATAAAACAAAGCCTTTTTAAAATAAAACAAGGCCGGCTCTCTTGTTTTCTTTCACCCGATCCACTTCTATTTTCTTTGCGAAAATGATGGCGGCTTGTTCGATCTGAATTAGGGCTTTTGTTCCCTTGCGAAAATTTGGGGTTTCCCAGTATTCGATTCCTCTGATTTGTATTGTTCGCTGCTCGCGGCTTCTTTGATGATCGATTCTCTTAAGATCGGCTGCTTGGTTGACTTCGAGATTGCGAATCGTTTGCAGCTGCTCCTTTGATCGAGTTCGTTGGTATGTAATTTTCTTTTCGTTGCTGGTTAAATTGCTTGCTTTTAACTCGATGCCTATGATGATAATTGGGTGATGTATTTATATGAATTCGACATTTGAGTTTGTTCGTATCAGTTCGATGCTTTCCTAATTTTCAATTGCCCGATACGCACGGCTTTCCTGATATATTTTCACCTTGTTAGTCACGGCCTTGATTTTCAAACGTTTGATTTTACTTGAGTCATACGAAACAAAATTTCCTCTTTTAATTTCTGACATTTTCAAAGATACACATTTGAATTTCTTGACTTGGTTATCTCTGCACTTTTAATCTTTCGACTTTTACTGTGAATTACTTTAGTTGATTGCCACTGCTTCGGCCATCTTTGTGTTCATCTCGGTGAGCTTCGTCTCTGGCCATCTTCTCTGATGATGTTGATTTCACTGTGACTTTGGTTATTGATATTGATCGAACTTGTTTTGATTCATCTTGATGTTCTGTAGTCATTTATGTATTGACGCTATTCTCTGTTGCACTTCCTCATTCTAGTTGTAGCTTGATACTCATGTCTAGTCTTCATTGTATATTGAATTGTTGAACTCACTTGCTTGAGTTCCACTGAGTTTGGTCGAGACTTGTTTGTTTATGTCTGCACCTTGCGGTTGCTATTGAGCTTCACCTCTATTGGTGTTTCTGTGTTCATGACTGTTGTGTCATTTCTCTGCCTGCACTTAGTGTTTTGGTCATTTCATATGTGATGTTTTGATGTTGTTTCATTTCTTCAAATCTGTAGCTTGCATCACTGGTGCATGTGTATTTGCTCGAGTCACTTGTACACTTGTTGCTTCCTTAACCTTGTAGTTGTTCAATTGTCTTCTGTTCACCCATTACTGCACTGCTTGTTGCTGAGTTGATATACTTGTGATGTTCTTGTAGTCAAGGCTTTGGTTGTTGCAGTATGTCACTGTTTTTCTTGTTAAAAAAAACCGCTGTGTCACTGCCTTTGGTCTGCACTTGAGAACTTTGTTGTGTCTTGTTCATTGGGTTGTAGTCTTTGTTCGTCTGCACTTGTACACTCCATACTTTTGTGTCTGGTGTTCTTGTACAGCTTCATTATGGTTTTCACTTTCACTTGATATTGTAGTCTCTGCTTTGGTTTAACCTGTATTTGCTTCACTTGAACTTTTGTGACTTGTCGTTTGAGCCTTGTTATTCTGTGTTTGGTCACTGATGCATACATGAACTGTTGCTCCAATTGTCATTGATGTATCACTACTTGTGTCTGCATTATCATCACTGACTCTTGACATTAAGCTTGATCTCTGTTGTTTGTTACATTGCTGCACTCATGTTTGTTGTGAATAATCGTGGTCTTGGTTGTTGCTGTGTCATTGTTTACCATGTTGTTGTTCCCTGTACTTTCCTTGTACCGCTGCAAAACTGCATGTTACTGTCTTGTGAGACTGTCTCTGGTATTGCTTGTGACATCCATGTTGCAGCTGGTCTTTGCATCCATTCATGTTGATTTTTGAAATTTTACTTGCGTTGAATCCAGTTTCAAAAACTCGGGTTTGACCTTGTGCTCGTGTCGTGATTGCATGTGAGTTGAGCCCGGCTTTTCATTTGGGTTTGACCTATGCTCACCTGTCCTTGTAAATCGATCAAGTGTATATCGATGTGCACGGCCTTGTGGCATGTACAGTGATACACCGTGCATGTCACACTGTTCGTGTGTGATGAATTCAAATGTAAATGATGACGAACAACCCAAATAACTGAGGCAAAACATATTTTCAAAAATCATATTTCATTTTATATTTCAAAAATATTTCTTTTTCAATTTTACTGCGTTAGTGAATATTTTTGTAGATTGCTCAGATGCTTTGATACCATATCGACGAACTATATTTAAGATTTGATAAACAATGGTCGATAGAAATATGATAGATATAGAAATGGTCATGGAATCTTTACCCAACAAAAGGTTTTATAAATCTTGTTTAAATTCCTAAAGAAATTTTCCAAATATACTCTCTTGAATAATGTATGTTAAATATCAACACTTATCGCCTTTTCAATCACTATTTATCTTTTCGATAATTAGTAGGGAGTCGGATTAGTCAAAATTTGTCATTTAAAATCAAATAAAAATGACTAATCTGAAAATATGGTCAACAATGATTTTCTCGAAGGGGTTATATGAGAAAAAAATTTCTGCTAATTGAAAATTATTTGTAATGAAAAATATGCAGATATTTTCTTTGAAAAGCGATGCAGTTACTAAATGTCTCACCATAAATCACGTTCGACTAGTAATTTTTCTATCAACTAGATTACCAGTGTAATCTGCATCTGAATTTCTCTTTCACTCCAAAATATCACTAACTAAATTTGATAGACCAGATCATGAAGTGTGCATGAAAACTCAAACAGCATTTTAAATGGCATTCTCTTGAATTTGGATTGAAGCCGTGTAAATAATCAGAAAACCGTGAATATAGAGTTAGCCGTATTATAACCAAAAATATTATCATCCAACAAAACACTATATCCAAACTAATATATATGAAGTAAATCAAAGAATAGTGTTTTTGGCATAAATGTAATTGGCCAACTATGTTGAACAAGTCAGAATAAAAAAACATCATCTTTACAACATCTCAATATTGGTTTATTTCATTCAGAATACGGTGCAGATTATTGATCAAATATACCTTCACCTGTTTTACCTTTACGATAATTTTTCGTGATTGCCCATTGTGATTCTGTCACCCTTGTACTAGGCTAAGGAACTTTGCTTTATTGCTCGTTGTGTTTCTGGAACAGCCAAAATCCAGAGAACACTGTTGTTGTTCCTTAGCCTGCCACCATACCTACATGATGAAAGATTTTTGTGGCCTATTTGTTTTTATAGGTCCATGATTGTTAGTGGCAGAATATTTTGAAAAATAATTTTGTGGAGACCCAAAACTATTTATAATTGCTCCCTTCGGCACCCAAATTTGTTTTACTTTGAGAGATTTTATATTTGTGCCTTTTGGAACCCAAGTTTGTATAGTTTTCACATGTTTGGGTCTATACCAACAATTATTGTGATTGTGTCCATATTTTCTACAAATTGTGCACATTGAATTTTCTTGATTAATCTTGTTTTCAACAATTTTAGATTGATTGTATCCAAGCCCTTTTCTATCTGTATTAACTGTTTGCTTTCCTAATAGCATATTCAACGATTTTTCACTTTTTGAAAATTTATCTAAAGTCGTTGACAATTGTTGGACTTGTATTTTGAGAGATTCATTTTCGTTCAATAATTGTGTGCACTTTTTGATAGAATTTTCTCTCCTAGTATTTTCGTTCTCTTTCAAAATCAGAATTTCATTTTCAAGTGATTTTATATTAATTTCTGGTTTTTTAATTTCTTCTTCGAATGTTGGACACTTATCACACTTAGGGATCCTACTTTGATAGGTTTTAACTAATTGGTCAAGTTGTTCATTTAATTCTATCAAAGTGTCTTTTTGTGATTCAAGTTTGGCATACTTCTCCCTAAGTCAATTAAAACAGCCATTTACTTCGTGGAAATAGATAAGTAATTCAGAGTGAGCAAGTTTTGATACCTTGCTTGGCTCGTCATCGTTGCTATCAGTTATATTTCCATGAAGGCACATATCTGCTTTCTCACTCTTACTGTTAGAACTTTGATTATCTTTATCACTTGTATTCCACGTGGCTTTAGTATTTTTCCTTTTTGCTTTCTTTTCAAAATCGCGTTGAAATCGGAGATAATTGGGCTTGATATCACCGGGTTTGTTGCAAGTGATCCCGTGTTCTTCTGAGTTGTCTAGCGCCTTGAT
The DNA here is from genome assembly GCA_030765085.1 of Allium cepa. Lineage (NCBI taxonomy): Eukaryota > Viridiplantae > Streptophyta > Magnoliopsida > Asparagales > Amaryllidaceae > Allium > Allium cepa. The sequence goes on from CM060929.1 coordinate 37,737,224, forward strand.
TATTCTGCTTTTTAATTTTTGATTTAGAGCTGGATTTCCATATTTGTGGTTCCACCTTTTGAATTTCTTCATTTGTAATGCCAGCTCGGCTGCTCCATCATCGTTATCCTCATCACAACTGCTATATACCACTCCTGTTAAGCACATTTCTTTAACTGAGTCGGTTGTGGAGGACATCTCATTGCTGTTGACTTTTGCTCCATATATTGCATCAAAAGTATTCCTGATTTTCTATGCATTTTCACAATGAGAGACGAAATTAAAATTATCACGATTAATATAAGAATATAATATATGCATAGCAAGAGCATTAATCGAGATAATTTCCTTATTTGTTATATCACACCCATTTTCAATAATATCCCAACATTTAATATTAACAGATTTTAAATAAAATTCCATTTTCAATTTCCAGTTCAAAAAATCTGTTCCATCGAAAACAGAAGGAATAATATTGGAACGACCCTCAACAAAAGTATTGTTTGGTGGATTCATGACTCTAGAGTTAAAGAAAAATACCGTGCTCTGATACCACTTGTAGGATCTAGATTAACCCTAGAGGGGGGCTGAATAGGTTTATAGCAAATGCTCTCGATTTAAACACAGAAACAAACAGCATAAATAAATGTGCTGAAAAGTAAATCACACACAAAATTTACCCAGCTTCGGCACCCCCTGTCTACTGCTGCATTCCCATATTTCTATTAGAATTAAACAGTATCCCTCTTACAAACACTCTAACAGACTCGCTAACCCTGCTCCCGCTTACAAACACTCTAATAGACTCGCACCCCCTGCTCCCGCTTACAAACACTCTAATAGACTCGCACCCCCTGCTCCTGCCTATAGAGTTTTGCAAACTCGCAAACCTTTGCTCCCGCCTATAAAGTTTTGCAAACTCGCACACCCTGCTCATCGAACTAATTCTAACTAGACAATCTGACACTACCTACAACCTAGGTGGTGATTTACCAATACTTTAACTCGAAAAGTAAAAACAAATAAATAACAAACAATTAAAAACTTAAAACCCTATAAACTAAAAACCCCCTTTTATAAAACAAAGCCTTTTTAAAATAAAACAAGGCTGGCTCTCTTGTTTTCTTTCACCCGATCCACTTCTATTTTCTTTGAGAAAATGATGGCGGCTTGTTCGATCTGAATTAGGGCTTTTGTTCCCTTGCGAAAATTTGGGGTTTCCCAGTATTCGATTCCTCTGATTTGTGTTGTTCGCTGCTCGCGGCTTCTCTGATGATCGATTCTCTTGAGATCGGCTGCTTGGTTGACTTCGAGATTGCGAATCGTTTGCAGCTGCTCCTTTGATCGAGTTCGATAGATTGGTATGTAATTTTCTTTTCGTTGCTGGTTAAATTTCTTGCTTTTAACTCGATGCCTATGATGATAATTGGGTGACGTATTTATATGAATTCAACACTTGAGTTTGTTCGTATCAATTCGATGCTTTCCTAATTTTCAATTTCCTGATACGCACGGCTTTCCTGATATATTTTCACCTTGTTAGTCACGGCCTTGGTTTTCAAACATTTGATTTTACTTGAGTCATAGGAAACAAAATTTACTCTTTTAATTTTTGACTTTTTTTAAGATACACATTTGAATTTCTTGACTTGGTTATCTCTGCACTTTTAATCTTTCGACTTTTACTGTGAATTACTTTAGTTGATTGCCACTGCTTCGGCCATCTTTGTGTTCATCCCGGTGAGCTTCGTCTCTGGCCATCTTCTCTGATGATGTTGATTTCACTGTGACTTTGGTTATTGATATTGATCGAACTTGTTTTGATTCATCTTGATGTTCTGTAGTCATTTATGTATTGACGCTATTCTCTGTTGCACTTCCTCATTCTAGTTGTAGCTTGATACTCATGTCTAGTCTTCATTGTATATTGGATTGTTGAACTCACTTGCTTGAGTTTCACTGAGTTTGGTCGAGACTTGTTTGTTTATGTCTGCATCTTGTGGTTGCTATTGAGCTTCACCTCTATTGGTGTTTCTGTGTTCATGACTGTTGTGTCATTTCTCTGCCTGCACTTAGTGTTCTGGTCATTTCATATGTGATGTTTTGATGTTGTTTCATTTATTCAAATCTGTAGCTTGCATCACTGGTGCATGTGTATTTGCTCGAGTCACTTGTACACTTGTTGCTTCCCTAACCTTGTAGTTGTTCAATTGTCTTCTGTTCACCCATTACTGCACTGCTTGTTGCCGAGTTGATATACTTGTGATGTTCTTGTAGTCAAGGCTTTGGTTGTTGCAGTATGTCACTGTTTTTCTTGTTAAAAAAAACTGCTGTGTCACTGCCTTTGGTCTGCACTTGAGAACTCTGTTGTGTCTTGTTCATTGGGCTGTAGTCTTTGTTCGTCTGCACTTGTACACTCCATACTTTTGTGTCTGGTGTTCTTGTACAGCTTCATTGTGGTTTGCACTTTCACTTGATATTGTAGTCTCTGCTTTGGTTTAACCTGTATTTGCTTCACTTGAACTTTTGTGACTTGTCGTTTGAGCCTTGTTGTTCTGTGTTTGGTCACTGATGCATACATGAACTGTTGCTTCAATTTTCATTGATGTATCACTACTTGTGTCTGCATTATCATCACTGACTCTTGACATTAAGCTTGATCTCTGTTGTTTGTTACATTGCTGCACTCATGTTTGTTGTGAATAATCGTGGTCTTGGTTGTTGCTGTGTCATTGTTTACCATGTTGTTGTTCCCTGTACTTTCCTTGTACCACTGCAAAACTACATGTTACTGTCTTATGAGACTGTCTCTGGTATTGCTTGTGACATCCATGTTGTAGCTGGTCTTTGCATCCATTTATGTTGATTTTTGAAATTTTACTTGCGTTGAATCCAGTTTTAAAAATTCGGGTTTGACCTTATGCTCTTGTCGTGATTGCACGTGAGTTGAACCCGGCTTTTCATTTGGGTTTGACCTATTCTCACCTGTCCCTGTAAATCGATCAAGTGTATATCGATGTGCACGACCTTGTGGCATGTATAGTGATACACTGTGCATATCACACTGTTCGTGTGTGATGAATTCAAATGTAAATGATGACGAACAACCCAAATAACTGAGGCAAAACATATTTTCAAAAATCATATTTCATTTTATATTGCAAAAATATTTCTTTTTCAATTTCACTGAGTTAGTGAATATTTTTGCAGATTGCTCAGATGCTGGAATCAAACTGGAATGAAGTTGAAGATAAACTACGAGTGTGAGTGATATGTAGTGAGGAAATTATGTAAACTGAATTGTGATGTAATTAGAATCAAAATTGTATATGTATAGTGAGAGCTTGAATTTGTACTATTCAAGATTGTAATAAATATTTGTTTGAATAAAATTTCTGTTTGAATTCAAATTCTGTGTAACTTGTTCTTTTTGAATTCAAATTCTGTGTAATTTATTTTATTCAACAAATATTTATTTGATCTATGAAAAACAAAATAGTACATTACCAAATACATTTAAACGAATGTATATATGTTTATTATCATCAAACAAAAATCATATAAGCGCAAAGCGCATATTCATACAGTATCGACCAATACTATGCTATGGAATTGGATTAGATGGATTCAAAAGTAGTAGGAATTTTAGATAAAACCGAACATCTGTTCAATTTTAATTCAAAACAAAATGTTTTGACAAAACTAAAATTGATGTGAGTTAATCTCACCTTTTTGGTTAATCGAAAATATTATTAGTCGGTAAAATTATTGATGAGATGTGTAAATATTTTATTTTTGACCATTATTGACCGTTGGATGACTTACTAGTTTACATTGTTAGTTTGGATATAATCCTGCCTATGGAGTGAATGAGACACTATTACGTTCCTGTGTACGAGCGTATATATGACCCTTGTGATAAAGTTAAGGGTATGCCCTAGGGGCAACTATGTAATTTGTTACATATACCTAACTCCATAACCAAACTTTTTCGTAATAAAAGGTGTTTTCTTCCTATTATATATTTGATATAATGTGATTGTATTAAATAATTAACTTAACTAAAAGTATATTTAACTGAAAAATCCATAAATGATACATTGTGTGATAGTAGTTACAAAGTGTTGCAACCTGGAGTAATTTATCACAACAAAATAAATATACCATTTTAAATGTTCCTAGTCAAGATGCATCGAGACTGGATATCGATGTATCCATTGAGACTGGAGTACATAACGCTCTCCAAATGTTGGACAGTGTATTACCCATGACTGGTAGGGGAACTTAGGGGTTATGTACTAATAGTTATTGGATAACTATGGAAAGACTCACTTGATAGTTTTTTGTTGGTTAATATAATTAAGGTCAAATAAAAAATATCGGTGTGACTGATTTACATAGTTCTCTCGACTTGAGAATACTGTGGATCTTCAATATGAAAGCACCACTTTGATTATATCCAAATCATGGCATGGCGTCCATCAAGTGACTATAGTTGGGTCGAGTGGAACTATTGGAAGTGAAGCACTATTCAAGAGAGGATTCATCTTCTCAGTTATATGCGGTTAGTATCACAATCAACTCAAATTCAAAGTCTCTAGTTAGAGCATTTAGGTTAATAATAATAATTATTATTGAACCAAGGAATTTGTATTTAGGCTATAAAGTTGATTATGGGCGAGGTTGGCATTTTGACTATTACCAAATTCCATAAGTCCAAACTGATATAGTTTTGACTAATAGAATTGGTGTATACAAATGTCACAACTAGGTAACGTTTATTAAACTAAAATTAGATTTTACTGAAAATGAGTAAGTGATAAATTTGATCATAATGTCACACCACCTGATAAATAACGTGTGAACATTAACATTTTAATAGTTCGATGTTAGTCCCTGGCCAAATTCACACCAAAGTGTTACATAGCCGAAATGATGAATTCCCTTAAGACCGTCGGTTTTATTAGTTTATAATTGTTATAAATTAATTAATTTATTTAATGTTTATGAAATATTAATTATCAAATTTGAATATGATTTGAGAAATAAATAATGTTATATATATTTATAACAGTTATAAATATATTGATCGATATACAATACCGACAAGCGATTAAATTGGATTTAATTGCATTGTATTTTGGCTTGGCTTAGATCGGTTTAAGGCCCATCATTAGGGTTACAGAATTTTGGTTTTGGAAGTTTAATAGGTGGCTAAAACATAAGGAATTGGCTTGGAGATAATAGGTTAAGATAAAGTAAGAATGGATAAAAAGGTTTTCCCCATTTCTCACGAATACAACCCCAGGGGTGTGTGTGTGTGTGTATGTGTGTGTGCCTAAAAACAATGACTAATCTTTTTGGCTACCGTTACCTTCTATTGTTGGTTAGAACATAGCTTTCAATCCAATCCAAAATTATCAAATATATTTCAAATTAAAATAATACTATTCGATAGCTAGAGGTCGGTGATTTCGGATTTGCAATTTGACGAATCAAGAACAGTAAAGGGAAGGGAAGTCATTGCTTTAACGTGGATTCAAAGGCATCATTAAATTGGTAATTTTAATTCATATTACAGAAATTTAATTATATTCTATGATCCATGAGCAATTTCATATCTGTGTAAATATATTGCTACTATATGTTTAGCTAGGTGATATATTGTAAGTTGATGTGGTTGTCACAAATCAGTTTGGTTGTGTGCATAATTTATTTATTATACTATTCGATTTATGTATAGACAAATTTTGTTTATTGTACAAAATCAAATCTTGTCATTAATAAATTTTTTAATATATATTTATTAATAAATTCATATATATATATATTACTATATATTTCTCTCTCATAATAACATATATGCATATATAAGATATATATATATATATATATATATTTGTGTGTGTGATTTAAAAAAATTTAGTACAGTTATTTATATATAATATAAATTTGAAAATTAATTATCATACTTATATTCATATTTTTAAATTAACATTTATTAAATTTTTTAGTTGTTTATTATATATAAAATAATTATTACATTAAAAATTCAATTTTATATGTAAAAAATATTATATCATTTTCGAAACATATCGAAAAAATTTAGGAATTTTTCAATAATTTTTTTACTTTTAGTAATTAATATTATTTTGTAAAAACTATTTATGATTTATTAAAAATAAAAATTAACTGAAAAATTCTTCAAAATTTTTTGTAACCTTTCATTCGTGATCCTAGAATTTTTTGAAATTTTAAAATTTGAAATTTTAATAATATATTATTTTATATTAAATAATAATTTCAAATTCAATGTATTTGTTTTCAAAAATAATAATTCAACTCTTAAAATTCTCCCGGTTTTACCTAAGCTCTATTTTATGATCTTAGATTTTCGAAAATTGTAGAATTTGAATTTTCATTAATAGATTATTTGTGTTAATTATTTATGGATGAAAACATTATTTTATTCATAATATATACAAATTAAAATACTGAATTATTATATTTGCAAAACTAAGTTAATTTTGAATTATAAATAAATTTTAATAATTGTTCTCTCTCTTTCTATATATATTTATATTATGTTCATACATTATATGTAATATATTTATACATACATATGTGTGTTCTATACACACACACACACACATACGCATACACACATATATATTGTAACCCATATGCATGCACATATTTGGATAACATATATGACACTCAAAATGAGCTAATATGTCTGTTGCGATGTAAATTCTTACATCTGCATATGGGAATATTATACCTTTCACGGATTAGTATGTTATACATGCACTCATACATATATGTATATGATACATTTATGTATAAATAAATCAAATAAAATTAATTTCACATCTTAATATACTTGGATTTAAGTAAAATAAATGATTTTATTAAAATAAAATTTAGAAATATTCTAATTCAGTTAGACTCCATAGGCCCAATAAAAGATCCAATAAGGTAAAAGAATTTGAAATTCACCATAACTTCAGTTGCGGCCTAGCCCAGTTCCGACAATGGTATAAGAGCCCAATAGCCTATGCGGTCTAAATTAGTCATATTAGGGCTAACTAATTAAGCTTCTCCACTTAGTATGGTGTCCAGAAAGGTAATGCCTAGGATTGGAATTGGATAATCAAGTACCCTACCATACCTGGATACCGGCCTGGCCCAAAATGTGAAGTGACCCCAAAGGTTGCTCCTAATAGAAAAGGCCCAACTTAATTTAGACCTTGGGCTAATTTTGAAAATCGTTTTGGAAATTAATGTTAATGATTTTAAAATTAATAGTTAAATTTAAAATAAACCATGTTTATTGTAAAAAATTATAAAAATACATAAGTTTTCAAAATGTTTGAAAGGATAATGATATTTTTAAAATGTTTGAAAATATTTGTATAATAATTTCAAATTTTAAATTTATTAATAAGATTAGTAAAATAAATTAATTAAATATGTTAATTAATTAATTCATATATGCATGCATTACATACGTTGATATATGTTATGTTATTTTAAATGTTTAGGATAACATAAATATACGTGTATGTATACAAGATATTAATAAATTTTAATAAAAAATTTAATTGAATAAATTAATTAAAGGTTAATTAATTAAATGAAATAAACATATATATGATATATGTGTGTTACACTATAAAGGTAATTGTGACGCCCCACCTCTATACCCACACTAGCCAAGGACACTACGGGGTAATGCCGTCAACTAGCGTGGAGAATAAGGCTGTTGAGGAGCGACCATCCGCGTAATTGCTTTGTGCGAGCATCGATATGTCAGATAGTACAACATGCATCTGGTTTCAGGAAGAAATCCGACATACCGATGCAAATTCAAAGCTACTACCCAGTGGCTATATATATTCTTCGGAAACAAATATAGAAATAAACATAACACAAATCAGTCACAGACATCCATATCATAAAGGCGGAAATAGATATGAATATATAACACATAAAAGTGTTCATCAGAGTAGTGGTCAGACAAGATCCACAATATCGCAAAAGAATAGTTACAAGTGCTAGACAAAAGAATATGTATACACCAAGGAGTCTATATCTCAAAGGTATACAACAAAATAAACTACCAATCTAAGTAGTTAGCCAAAAGTCTAGATAATAATCCCAGATGAGGAGTCAAGTAGAAGCACCTGTAACAACTCGGTCTGACCCGGGTATTATTTAATAAGAAAACAATAAACGGATCAGTCTAGCTATAAATATCAGATGAAATGATATAGAATAAGAGATATGACAAAAACGTATGATAACCATAAAACCATACCGTGATAAGTATGTAATTGAAAATCAATAAGAGATTAATCAATATCACAAGAATCTTCTCAAAGATCAAAAAGAATGTCATACTCTTTATTTTTATTCACCAAACCATAAATATTGATAATTATATCAATGTCAATCACAAAAGTTAATGACACACAAATTCACCAATGCACAAATATTGATAAAACATATCAATGTAAATCACGAAAATTGGTCATCAATGGAAATCCAGAAATCACAAAAAAGGGGGAGGCCTATCACAAAACGGGAGCATGAAAACTCACCAACATGTGTATCACAAAATGGAACGCTATTCCATGGTTTCTAACCATTAATTTTGAGCCAAAGCTCCACAAAACGGCCCGAAGACCATGGGTCGCTACCCCACCAAATTGAGCCGAAGCTCCACAGAAACAGGGTTTAGTCTCCCTCGTAGACAAAGAGACATCGCGCAGTTACTAGTCTAAGTCATAAAAATGATCATCAACGGTCATCAAGAAGTGCCAATTACAGTAAGCTAGTAAATATATAAGCTTAGCCTCATGTCCCATAACCACTAGCTTAACTTAAATATTTACGAACAAATTGTAGATCTCCACTCGAAAATTGTCACAAGAGATTCAATTGAACAAGTCCAAGAATTAACCGGCGAAGTAAACACAAGCGTTTCATACCACTTGTTTTACTAAACCGTTTAATTAGATTTCTCATACGAGTAAGGTAAAGGTTTGTATATACTAGTAGATTGGAAAACAGTTTAAGAAACGAGCTTTGTAATAAAATAGGGTTGAAATCATTTTGATGAAGGAGTTTTGATATTTACTGCTAGTATCGAAACCTTCATATTTTTAAAGTGACAAATCACAAAATTGATTGTAGAAACAATCAATTACAAAAATTCACATTCGATGACGTGAATAAAATCCCACGAATTCGATTCCAAATCGATCAAAATGGAAGTACCCTTGCGACTTAACAGCCACGACTTACGACTTAACACAATACAACACAAGAAATTAGCGGCTCAACTCATGCGACTCCACGGCATACGACATAAGGGATCAGTGACATAGCATGTGGCCTAACTGAGCGGCTTAAGAAAATAGCGGCACAAGTGAGCGACCTAAGGAGCTAGCGGCATACGACATAAGGGATCAGCAACATAGTAGGTGCGACTTAAAGCAGGCCGAGCGACCTAAGTTGGTATGACCTATAGCGACAGGCCGAGCGACTTGAGGAACGAGCAACCTAACTGGTTGTGACTTGAAGCAAGCCAAGCGACTTAAGGAGGTGAGACCTAACAGGCGGACTCATTAGCGAGGCAAGCGACCTAAGGAGCGCAACTTAACAGGTCGAGTCATTAGCGAGGCGAGCGACCTAAGGAGCGCGACTTAACAGGCTGAGTCATTAGCGAGGCGAGCGACCAAAGGAGCGTGACTTAACAGGCCGACTCATTAGCAAGGCGAGCGACCTAAGGAGCGTGACTTAACAGGCCGAGCGACTTATGAACAGGTCGAGCGACCTAAGTGGTGCGACTTATATGTAGGTGCGACCTAAGTTGGTGTGAGCAAGACGAGCGACCTAAATGGTCAGCGACCTAAAGCAGGCATAGTGACTTAAGGAGGTGAGGCTGAGCGACCTAAGTGGTTGCGACCTAACATGGCGCGACATAACTGCAGGCCGAGAGACATATATGCAGGCCAAACGACCTAAGGAACAGAAGTGCAAAACTCTCTCAATTTGCAACCGGTTAAGCACGGACGCTAGGGGATTACGCCCATTGGCTACCCAGTCTTATTGGCTCCTCGATGCATCACCAAAAATGTGTTCAAACTTCAAAGTTAGGACTTTTAAAGATTTGAACCCAAAACACTAAAAATTGGGATATCACCAATTCAATCCAAACCAAAAGCAAATGCACATGAATAAGTGTTAGGAATTCATACCCAACAATCAAAGATAGTTATAGACAAAGATGTGAGATAAAAATCTCACCTTTTCACAAAATCAATGAAGGAGAAGCTTGAAGGCAAAGGAAGAATCAACCGCACTTCAATCTCAACACAAGAAGCTTGAATCAATGGCTTCTCATAGAATTTGGAGCTAGAGTTTGGATTTTGCAAAATGAACTAGGGCTTGGAGCTTTAATTTCCCATTCCTCTCTCCATTTTTTATGAAGCTTGAGTGTTAGGAAATGAAAGTGAGGTAATGAAGAGAAGAGGGGGTTGAGCCAGAGTTAATAGTTTAGGCTAATGGGCTGAACTAAACCCAAAGTGAAAAAGTGGCAAAATTCCACTAACTCCAAACGTATCAAAGTTTATACTCAAAAAGATTGCAAACCATGTTTTGAACTAAATGGAAGTGGTCCCGAGTCCTAATATGCAAAAAGTAACTTTTCGGACTAAAATTCGACTAACGATAAAATACTTAAACAAAATATTTAGATATTCAATCGTAAAATATGCGGTTATTACAGACTCCCCTCCTTAAAGAAATTGCGTCCTCACAATATTTAAGAAGAAAATATAAGGTAACAACCATGAAAGCATATCAACACAAAAGAAATTTGAAATAAGAAATTCACCTCAAAGGGCATGGGAAAGTAAGTCCGAATGTGTTCGCTTGATGAACTCTCTAGATTCCCAAGAGCAATCCTTAGGATTTGAGGACCATTGAACTTTAACAGGCGGAACATCTTTATTTCGAAGACGTTTGACCTCCGAAGCAATAATACGAATAGGATGTTGCTCATAAGTTAAATTAGCGAAATTTCAATTTCTTCCACTACACCGGGCACAAGAATAGAATCGGAATATCGAATGCATTTCCGTAATTGAGAAACGTGAAACACGTCATGAATAGCAGAAAACTGAGCCGGTAATAAAAGGGGATAAGCCACTGAACCAATACGTTCGGTGGTAGGAAATGGCCCAATATATCGAGGCGCTAATTTTCCCGATCGACTGAAACGTACAACACTCTTCATAGGTGAAACACGAATAAACACAAAATCTCCCACAGAAAATTCTAATTTCCTTCTCCGGTTATCGGCATAGGATTTTTGTCTACTCTGGGCTTCTTTCATCCTATGACGAATAAGGTCATTCTTCTCTGTGGAATCACGAATAAAATCTGGACCTAAAGCCAGCTTCTCACCGGCCTCAAGCCAACAAGAAGGAGATCGGCATGGCCTTCCATAGAGCGCCTCAAAAGGTGCCATACCAATACTAGATTAGAAGCTATTATTATAGGAAAACTCAACAAGAGAAATTTGATCTTCCCAACTTCCACCAAAATCAAGAACACATGCACGAAGAAGATCTTCAAGAGTTTGATTTACACGCTCAGTCTGTCCATCGGACTGAGGATGATAAGCGGTGCTAAAATTAAGCTTCGTTCCCAAAGCTTTTGAAGACTCTTCCAAAATCCACTAGTAAACAATGGATCACGATCACTAACAATAGAAGTAGAAACTCCATGCAATTTAACAATTTCTTTAATAAAGAGTTTGGACAAAAGAGGCACGGTTCGATTGGACCGAACGGGAATAAAATGGGCGGATTTAGTAAATCTATCGACTATCACCCATAAGCTTTCATGACCCGAACGAGAACGGGGAAGGCCGTCTATAAAATCCATGGAAATTTGGTTCCACTTCCAAATTGGAATTTCTAAAGGTTGCAACAACCCACCGGGCCTTTGATACTCGGCTTAATGAGTTGGCAAGTCATGCAACACTTAACTAAGTTAGCAATATCCGATTTCATTCCCTCCCAATAATAAAGTCGCTTCATGTCCGCGTATATTTTACTAGTACCGGGATGAATGGTAAATTTGGAACGATGAAAATCTTCTAAAATGTCTTTACGAAGATTACTAATATTTGGCACGATAAGTCTACCAAATTTTCGAATACCGCCATGATAATCAATATCAAAGTCTTTCAAACCTTCAATATTAATTTTATCCCTAAAATTTTGGCCAAGAAGAGCTAATTCGGGACCTAGCTTTTGAGCTTCAAGAATGCGGTCTAAAAGAGAAGGATGAGCCTCAAGACTACATAAAACAAGAGATGAACACAAATTAGATACATGATCTTGAACCTCACAAGTGGATAATATCTCGAGATTGCTCCATTCGGATATCATCATAGAAACAACCGCTTGTTGCTTATGACTAAGTGCGTCCGCAACACGATTTCCCCTTCTGGGAGTATAAAGAATATCAAGATCATAAGCTGCAAGAAATTCGAGCCAACGTTGTTGACGCAAATTAAGTTCCTTTTGAGAAAATTGATACTTCAAAGATTTATGATCGGTGTAAAGAATAATTTTTTCTCCCAAAAGATAATGACGTCAAATACGAAGGGCGAAAACAATAGTCGCGAGCTCTAAATCATGAGTGACATATCTAGTCTCGGCAGGCTTTAATTGCCTAGAAGCATAAGCAATAACATGTTCTCTTTGCATAAGAATGGCACCCAAACCAATGCGACTAGCATCGGTATAGACAATAAAATCTTGATTCCCCTCGGAAATAACAAGAATAGGAGCATCAGAAAGGAGTTCTTTTAATTTTCGGAAAGAAGCTTCACATTTTTCCGACCAAAAGTATTTAACTCCCTTCTTTGTCAAACTAGTAAGAGGCACGGAAATTTTTGAAAAGTCTTTTATAAAACGACGATAATAGCCCGCCAATCCAAGGAAGCTACGGATCTCCATCACACTCTTCGGTCTCTTCCAATTTTGAATCGCTTCAATCTTTGAAGGATCCACGGAAATTCCGGATTCGGAAATAATATGATCGAGAAACTTCACACGAGATTGCCAAAAGTGGCATTTAGAAAATTTTGTTTTCAATTGATTACGCCTAAAAGTTTCCAACACAAGCCGAAGATGCTTTTCATGCTCTTCCTCGGTTTTTGAATACACAAGAATATCACCAATAAAGATGAGAACAAACCGATCGAGGAAGTCTTTGAAAACTCTATTCATAAGGTCAACGAAACAAGCCGGAGCATTCGTTAAACCAAATGGCATAACAAGCCATTCATATGATCCATAACGGGTGCGGAACGATGTCAAAGGAATGCTATCCTCTGTAATACGAAGCTGATGAAAACCGGTAGCTAAGTCTAATTGTGAAAAGACTCTAGCACCACTAAGCTGATCAAATAAATCATTAATCCGAGGTAAAGGATATTTATTCTTGATAGTAAGATCATTAAGCTTGCGGTAGTCAACGCAAAGCCTAAGTGTACCATCGGATTTCTTCACAAAAATAGCCGAAGCTCCCCAAGGCGAGGAACTGGAGCGAATAAATTGCTTCGTCTTCAATACAGATAATTGTTTGCGCATCTCCCCATTTTCTTCATTGGACATACGATAAGGAGGACGAGTAGTAGGTTAAGCTCTAGGGATGAAATTAATTTTGAACTCAATTGCTCGCTTAGGTGGTAATTCTAAAACGGGCTCAAATATGTCGGAGAATTCACGAACAACGTGAATAAGAGAAATGACATCTTCCTCATCGTCATTATCATCATCATAAGGATTTAAATAATATAAAGATGCAGCCAAGATGGAATCCGAATCTTTAAGGTCAATAGAAATCTGCTTAACAGATTGAGGATGTCGAAGATGAATAGTCCGCTTAGGACATAGGATTTGGGCTTCATAGCGGTTAAGCCAATCCATTCCCAAAATCATTCCAAAGCCTAAGTAGCGCATAACATGCAAATCGGCTCGGAAAGAAAAATCACACAAAATAATCTTGACATCTTTACAAAGCAAACTGATTGTTGCAGATCCACCAACCGGATTCGCAATTCTCAAAGAAGTCATTAAAGCGACAACACTCAAAGAAAAAGTATCAACAAGTTCTTTTGATATAAAAGAATGGGACGCATCCGTATCAAAAAGAACTCGAATAGGGTGATCACGAAATAAAATAATGCCATCAAGGATAGAATAAGAAATACCTTGACCACGTGATGTGTGACTAGGAGTTTGCACCACATTAAGCTTTCCCTCCTTCCTGTTTTGAAGTTTAGGACACGAAGATATATAATGGTCCGGGCTTTTGCAATAGCGACAAGCACGAGGCTTTGAACACTTGTTCGCATAATGGTCCTTAGAACCACAATTGTAGCATTGCCCACCACTAGAGGTAGAAGTCTTTGCCACCGAAGTTGCTTGCTTCCCTTTCTTATTGGGATAAGGACCCATGAACTTATTAGGCCTTTTCTTGTTGGTGAAGTTCGGTTTAACACTCCCAACCTCAACATCACGTACTCTATCAGCCTCTTCAAGTCGGAGAGTGATATCAATGAGCTAATCAAAAGAAACTTCTAATTTTAGAAGTAATGGCTTCTTGAGATTTTTATTCAAGCCATAGAAAAATCTTTGGTTTTTCTTCAATAGGGTGTTTATGTACTCGACCCTGTATTTAGAAAGTGACTCGAATGATGCGACATAGTCTGCCATAGAGGATTCACCTTGAACAAGGTCAATGAAACGGCGAGCCAAAGTCACCTTCTCAGCTTCTGGCATAAATTTTAATTCGAAGCATTTCCGGAATTTATCCCAAGTAAGATCCGCTTCATTTATCTCAGAAATAAGAAGCTCATACCAATCTAATGCTCTTTCTTGGAGCATACTAGAGGCCACCTGAACACAGTGAAGATCAATAAGATTCATGGGAGAAACGATTCGATCGCACGTTCTCAGCCAAGCTTGGACTTCAATAATAGTTTCGGAACCTTTGAATGGCTTCCCACCCAAATTGGTATAATCGTTGCACAAACGTGCAAATCCAGACTTAGGATGAGTAGATTCCGGATTAGATCCGGCTGCTTGAGCATTCCTTACTAGATCAAG
Organism: Allium cepa; assembly: GCA_030765085.1. NCBI lineage: Eukaryota > Viridiplantae > Streptophyta > Magnoliopsida > Asparagales > Amaryllidaceae > Allium > Allium cepa. The sequence goes on from CM060929.1 coordinate 37,752,400, forward strand.
AAGCTGTTGGGCAGACATAAATACTCCATCTTGGGGAGTAGCACTAGATTGACCGACGCTGGGACGGCCAGGTCTAACCATTTCTCTTCCTTAGAATGAAAGAAAGAAGATGGAAAAGGTTATTCACCAAATGAATATCAAGCAATCTTGATAGATAAAACAAGGAATCATAAAGAAAATAGGATGAATCGGTACGAAGACTCGAATTAAGTGCTAAAGCACGACTCCTAAGAAGGACTTAGGACGATGATCCTTGCTAGATTATTCTACATTGTCCTGAAGTTTGGCTCTGATACCTAGCTTTGACGCCCTACCTCTATACCCACTCTAGCTAAGGACACTATGGGGTAATGCCGTCAACTAACGTGGAGAATAAGGCTATTGAGGAGCGACCATCCGTGTAATTGCTTTGTGCGAGCATCGATATGTCAGATAGTACAACATGCATCTGGTTTCAGGAGGAAATCCGACATACCGATACAAACTCAAAGCTACTACCCGGTGGCTATATATATTCTTTGGAAACAAATATAGAAATAAACATAACACAAATCAGTCACAGACATCCATATCACAAAGGCGAAAATAGATATGAATATATAACACATAAAAGTGTTCACTAGAGTAGTGGTCAGACAAGATCCACAATATCGCAAAAGAATAGTTACAAGTGCTAAACAAAAGAATATGTATACATCAAGGAGTCTATATCTCAAAGGTATACAACAAAATAAACTACCAATCTAAGTAGTTAGCCAAAAGTCTAGATAATAATCCTAGATGAGGAGTCAAGTAGAAGCACCTGCAACAACTCGGTCTGACCCGAGTATTATTTAATAAGAAAATAATAAATGGATCAGTTTAGCTATAAATATCAGATGAAATGATATAGAATAAGATATATGACAAAAACGTATGATAACCATAAAACCATACTGTGATAAGTATGTAATTGAAAATCAAAAAGAGATTAATCAATATCACAAGAATCTTCTCAAAGATTAAAATGAATGTCGTACTCTTTATTTTTATTCACCAAACCATAAATATTAACAATTATATCAATGTCTATCACAAAAGTTAATGACATACAAATTCACCAATTCACAAATATTGATAAAACATATCAATGTGAATCACGAAAATTGGTGAAACACCAGTTCTAGAAATCATCAATGGAAATCCAGAAATCACAAAAAAGGGGGAGGCCTATCACAAAACGGGAGCATGCAAACTCACCAACACGTGTATCACAAAATGGAACGCTATTCCATGGTTGCTAACCATTAATTTTGAGCCGAAGCTTCACAAAACGGCCCGAAGACCATGGGTCGCTACACCCACCAAATTGAGTCGAAGCTCCACAGAAACGGGGTTTAGTCTCCCTCGTAGACAAAGAGACATCGTGCAGTTGCTAGTTTAAGTCACAAAAATGATCATCAACGATCATCAAGAAGTGTTACTTAGAGTAAGCTAGTAAATATATAAGCTTAGCCTCATGTCCCATACCACAAATTGTAGATCTCCACTCGAAAATTGTCACAAGAGATTCAATCGAACAAGTCCAAGAATTAACCGGCGAAGTAAACGCAAGCGTTTCATACCACTTGTTTTACTAAGCCGTTTAATTAGATTTCTCATACGAGTGAGGTAAAGGTTTGTATATACTAGTAGATTGGAAAACGGTTTAAGAAAAGAGCTTTGTAGTAAAATAGGGTTCAAATCGTTTTGATGAAGGAGTTATGATATTTACTGCTAGTATTGAAACCTTCATATTTTTAAAGTGACAAATCACAAAAATAATTGTAGAAACAATCAATCACAAAAATTCACATTCGATGACGTGAATAAAATCCAAAGAATTCGATTCCAAATCCATCAAAATGGAAATACCCTTGCGACTTAACAGCCACGACTTACGACTTAACACAATACAACACAAGAAATCAACGGCTCAACTCATGCGACTCCATGGCATACGACATAAGGGATCAGTGATATAGCATGTGGCCTAACTGAGCGACTTAAGAAAATAGCGACACAAGTGAGCGACCTAAGGAGCTAGCGGCATACGACATAAGGGATCAACAACATAGCAGGTGCGACTTAAAGAAGGCGCGACTTAAAGCAGGTGCGACTTAAAGCTGGTGCGACTTAAAGCAGGCCGAGCTACCTAAGTGGGTACGACCTATAGCGGCAGGCCGAGCGACTTAAGGAACAAGCGACCTAAGTGGTTGCGACTTGAAACAAGCCGAGCGACTTAAGGAGGTGAGACCTAACAGGCCGACTCATTAGCGAAGCGAGCGACCTAAGGAGCGCGACTTAACAGGCCGAGTCATTAGCGAGGCGAGTGACCTAAGGAGCGCGACTTAACCGACCGAGTCATTAGCGAAGCGAGCGACCTAAGGAGCGCGACTTAACAGGTCGAGTCATTAGCGAGGCGAGCGACCAAAGGAGCGCGACTTAACAGGCCAAGCGACTTAAGTGGTGCGACTTATATGTAGGTGCGACCTAAGTGGGTGCGAGCAAGCCGAGCGACCTAAATGGTCAGCGACCTAAGGCAGGCATAGCGACTTAAGGAGGTGAAGCTGAGCGACCTAAGGGTTGCGACCTAACATGGCGCGACCTAACTGCAGGCCGAGAGACATATATGCAGGCCAAACGACCTAAGGAACAGAAGTGCAAAACTCTCTCAATTTGCAACCGGTCGAGCACGAACGCTAGGGGATTAGGCCCATCGGCTACCCAGTCCTATTGGCTCCTTGATGCATCACCAAAAACATGTTCAAACTTCAAAGTTAGAATTTTTGAAGATTTGAACCCAAAACACTAAAAATTGGGATATTCACCAATTCAATCCAAACCAAAAGCAAATGCACATGAATAAGTGTTAGGAATTCATACCCAACAATCAAAGATAGTTGTAGACAAAGACGTGAGATAAAAATCTCACCTTTTCACAAAATCAATGAAGGAGAAGCTTGAAAGCAAAGGAAGAATCAACCACACTTCAATCTCAACACAAGAAGCTTGAATCAATAGCTTCTCATAGAATTTGGAGCTAGAGTTTGGATTTTGCAAATGAACTAGGGCTTGGAGTTTTAATTTCCCATTCCTCTCTCCATTTTTTATGAAGCTTGAGTGTTAGGAAATGAAAGTGAGGTAATGAAGAGAAGAGGGGGTTGAGCTAGATTTAATAGTTTAGGCTAATGGGCCGAACCAAACCCAAAGCCCAAAGTGAAAAAGTGGCAAAATTCCACTAACTCCAAACATATCAAAGTTTATACTCAAAAAGATCGCAAACGGCGTTTTGAACTAAATGGAAGTGGTCCGGAGTCCTAATTCGACAGTATGCAAAATGTAACTTTTCGGACTAAAATCCGACTAATGATAAAATACTTAAACAAAATATTTAGATATTCAGTCGTAAAATATGCGGGTTGTTACAGTTATAGTATACACTATAAATGTCATAGTAGATATGTCCAATTTAAAAGTTATATTGGAATACTAATTTAATATTAATTAAAGAGTTAATTGATTAAAATTAATTAGATAATATTTAATTAATGATATATTTTATGTAAGACTAACATATAAGTAATATGTAACATAAAAGTTATATAACAATAAACCTTATATGATATGTGTATAAACTAAACGTGGAACATTAAAGAAAACCAATATGTAAATGTACCTATTCTGTGATTTTTGATGTGTCTGGCACTTGAATCGCTGTGGTATTTCGCAGTAAATATATTATTCTATAAGTCGATGTCACTCAATATATATATTGAAGATTATGAATCTTCAATATAATTTTGTCCTCTACCATATATATATTAATAAATTACTTACATACTCCTTAGTTGTTGAGAAAACTCAAACTAGGTATGTTATGCGTACTATTATTAATATGTTGAACATATAAGGTAAGATAACTATGTATTTGTTAAGCAAACTCAAGGTATATATACTATACTTAGGCCATCATGACATGGTAGGTATGAGTGAATAGTCCCTTTCGATTTGTTGAGAAAACTCAAGGTCGAAATGAGATTAGAATAAGGAAAAATGGGTTACGAGTTGTATATAATACCACTGATAAGGAGTTATCTATCATTTGTGGGGCTATGGTTTGTTGAGAAAACTCAAGATCAGAATATAAAAAACGAGTCCTAACACCCACTAGTGAAGTTGTAAGACTTCTATGTTTCATCTTAGGGTTTAGATAAATATAAAAGACGAGTGGGAGCCTTATTAGAAAAATGAAATGGTAACATTTAACCCTTTCAATACTTTAAGAACATATGTTATATAATGTTATAATTATGTATGGTGATAAATTTGTGCATTTAATATGATTGATAAAACGTTTTTCAATTAACATATATAAACAAACTAAATTGCAAGTTAACAAATAGAAATATAATACATACTTACTAATAATTCTAATTGCATGTTACATAATGTTTCTATACCAATGCAAGTAGACAATTTCGACTACTTAATACATTCGTAAGTTGGTCACTTATACTTTTATTTGGTTTAGACCGTGTATTGCATTATGAGTATTTGAACTCTAAATGCAATTCAAGACCATGAATATTTGATCCAAGTTCTTTCACGTATGAATGTTATATGGTGAACAGTCATAGTTTGTGGGGTACGATATTTTGGTGAAGTTAGTTCCTTCAAAGTAAGCCAATAAATGATATTTTAAGATCATGTATTCAACTTGAATGATTTCAAAAGGATCATGTTGTGTTAATGTAACACAAGATCATAAACTACGAGATACATCTAAGAACTCAATCGTTGAAATGTTATCTTGATCGGTTTACATAATGCGCAACATATTTGATGTCTTAAATGTCAAGAATAATCGAATTTGGATTTTATAAAAGGTTTTTTATGATATTGTAGTAAGGTTTTCTTTTGAGTAGTTTGCCATTTAAAAGAAAACCAAATGTATAAGAATAGATGTAATTTAAGGCAAAGTTGGAATAAAGAGAATGAATAATCACTTCGATCATATACCTAAAAAATATAGATTCAATCTCAGAATTACTCCCCCATGTGATACATGATGATGCATCGATAAGGAGTAATCATACATTGTTGGATAATTTATGATTAATTATGAGTGAAGTTGATTAGTTTCTTTCTATAAGGTCATGTACTTAAGACTAATACACAAGATTGATATTATTTCATCTAAACAACAGTTTACAAAATCATACAAGATAAGAGTTTGTAAGAAATCCCAACATATCATAGGCCAAGAAGTTGATAGGTTGTGCGAGTCGAAAGATTGTATGTAATAATTGTACATGAGGGATCTTGTATAAACCTCAAAAAGTTTTTTGGAAAGGACTGTCATTAAATGACATATTTATATTTTGAACATAATTTTTGTAAACTAAAATCAGTTTTATAAATAAAAAGATTCATAAAGTGTTTACAAATCCTTATCCTATTTGCACTAAGAAAAAATTGTTGTTTCAAGACATATCAACTTTGTTGTGAAGGAATTTCTTAGAGAAATTTTTGGTAGTTAAATGGAATTGGATCCGTTCCATAGATAGAACTGATTAAATCAGATGAAGTGAAATTAACTAACCTAAATGAACACATGGCATTAGAATGTCCAATAAGTATTCTCATACATCAAAGAGAAACTATAAGTTTCTTATTCATGTCGAAAATATACATTATCCTCGGTTGTTCAATTAAACCATTAAGATTGTTGACTCTGTACGGTATGATGCGCAGATCTGAAAGAATTCCAAGTACGCTATCAAAATATGATTTTAGGGGTTGTAACTAAAGAGATATGATCCATCGGCTGAGATTGTGTCATTATTGGAAAGACTTATGTAGTTGAATTAAATAAGCAATCTTGATAAGAATAATATCGCAAATATCAATTGTTGAAATTAGCATAACGGATTCGGTATTCAACATGCTCAAGTTAATTCAGATTTACTCACAAAATTATTGCTCGATAAGACTTAGTATTTGGTACTTACATATTAAAACAAAAGATTCTAAATAATGATTAGAGTACGTCGTTTACACATATTAACCAAAAATGCCTCGAATTCAATGAGAGCGATATCGGGTTTGTAAGTCTTTCAATATAATCCAAGAAATTATACAGATGTATCATTTTATAAGCATCAAGATTGAACAAGTATTTTGATAAAAATATCAAATAGTTTGATTTTCAACCAAAGTGCAGAGAAAGCGTGTGTTCATAAGAAAGAATGTTAAAACGTACATTGATATTTCTAAACTATAAGTAAACAACACGTTGTTGGTTTTAACAATATGCTTTGTATTGAAATCAAATTTAGTTGTTTTGATACTCAATTTTGTAATGTAAATGATGTCATTTATGGTGAGTATAAAAGATATAGGTATTGTCCCAAAACGATATACAAGAGCACCCTATTAAAAAGAGAACATCTAAATTGGATTCCTTATGCATTAGTAATTGGAATTATCATACAAATTATATTATGTATGGTATTGTATTTTGTTTATGTATTTGATACATGGAGCAAATATAAAATCCAAATTTATATCACTAAATGATTGTTTGAGGTATTTTCGTGTATTTATGAAATACTAGATAATTGCTTATAGAAATAATAAACTCGTTATGATGGAACATTTGGACACAAATTTTATAAGTGACATTAAGTATAACATGTCAATGATAAAATTCAAGTTAAAATCTTTAATTTTAAAAATTTTCAAAATAAAAGTGATTGTGGTCGATTCAATGAAACGTTGAGAACATTAACTTGAATAGCGCAATAATAAACCAATGTATATAGGTATAAATGCACAAATTTATAATTGAGCCAAAGGTGATTCCAAATATTAGGTGTAACGACCCAGAATTTTGGGTTATTTGAAATTGGTTATTCAATTGATTTTAAATATTGGAAAGTAAAATTTTATCAATTTAATGGGTAGAATTTTAAATATAATGAATTATTGACAATGTAATTGTCGAATTAAATAATTGAAATCGTGCAAATAATTTAAATCTTGGATTTTTATTTGGAGAAAGATAGTTTAAAGGTTTATTTAATTTCTATTTATAAGGATGAAGATAATAAAAAAATTAATTGGATTTAAAGGCGATTTACTCGATTTTTAAAATAACTTTTTAAATTGACGAGTAAAAATAGCCTTCCGAAGCACAGTCTCGGATTTCGATGAAACCAGTACCATTGGACCGTAATAGTGTATTATTATTCGATTTCAAATTTCATAGTATTTTGAATTATCGTTTGGTCGTACGGGATAGAAACGCGTTGAATTTAATATCGAAACTTCAATATAATAATTGGGTTCAAAAGGCTATCTTTCACATACGATCGAATTAGGACTCGAGACATGTTCTATTGCGTTCCGAATAGGGGTATAACATTATGAATACCTACTGGTACGCCTCGATAGGAGTCCAAAATGAATATCTAGATATTTGAATTTAAAACAACAACAACAATAATAATAATAAATACATTGACTTGACTAGCCTACTTTCTATCACTTTCAGCCTTATATCCTATCTTTTCAGCCACCCTACCTGATCTACCACCTTGTTCCTTTTAAATCAAGCTTCCCTCTTCATTTTTTTACACAACCGGGAAGAACAAAAAGAAGAAGAAGAAAAATTCAAATTCAAAAATTGATTTCTCTTAAATTACTTAACGAAAAATTTCTCAAACAAATTTTAAAATTCTTATTTCTCCACGAACTTCAATCTGGTAGGTGGTTTGATAGGTGCGGTGGTGAGTTGTTGAAACTGACTACAGTCATGTACGAGAGATTGAACTAGGGTTCCCAGATGCAAGCGGTGTAGTTGGAGGTAGATCTTGTGGTGGATTGCAATGGAGTGGCGATATACGTAAGCTTTGGTGGGGATTACTCATTGGAGATAGAGTCGGTACTATTCTAGAATGAGCCTGAGCGTATTAATAGCTATAAGCATGTAATTGTTAGTGGATATAAAATGTTTTTATATTGTGTTGACTTATCGGTTGAGTGTGTATGAATTCTAGTCGGTATAGGAAGTTCAACCGTATCGATAGAGATTTCTAAACTCCTAAACAAGGTAAACCCACATAGTATTGTTTTAAAGTGGGTGAATGAAATAATTTTACCCAAAATTATATTTTGATATAAAAGATAGAAAATTGCTGAAATTATTATATATATTTGGATGTTTGGTTGTTAATATTATAATCAAATAGGTTATAAAATTTAAAACAGTTATATATACAACCAAATAGAAATTGTGTAAGTATGATTTGTACAAGGGAATATAACAAAATTTTGACTTAAAACAAATTTAAAATCTCGACAATTTGGGAAAATGTTTTAAATGAATTTGAACTAAGTGTTGAAATTTTTATGTCTTGAGAATTTTGGAAATGTTTTCCAAAGTGATCTGTGAGAAATAATGATATTATTTTTGGAGATATTTCAGAAAGGAAAATTGTTTTAAAATGAATTTTTGGAAGTAAGGGAGCACCGAACTCACTTTAGTCGCGGAGAAATAATCCTGGTGTTGATGGCCACAACATCAATATTCATTTTCGAGTTTCTAAGTGATGGATTGCTACCATGGTGATTGGAAAATAATTCTAGTTTTTTGGACTTATGGATAGAAAAGTTTGTTTTACAAAATTTCAAAAGGGAAATTGTTTTAGGTAAAACCAAATGGCTTTTAAAATCCGAAAGTATGAGTTGATATACAAAGTGATATATGTATATTTATGATTTCAAAATGTTTTGAAATAAAAAATCAGGTAATTTAATTCTGAGATTTCTATTTAAATGGTTTAAAAAGTTAAGAAGAAATCAATTATTGAACCTATAATTTGGTGTTGATATAGACAAGAAAGGAAAATGAAAAATTTAATCCTGGAATTAAAATTTAACTTGAGTAAATTAAATTCAATAAGATAGGTTGGAAATATAACTTAAGATAAGTTAAATAAAATAGGAGTTGGATTTGAATATAAAGTTGAAATGTAGAATAATTATATAACTATAAGTTATAATTGTTAAATGGGATGATTAAACTTAAGCTATTAAGTGATGTGAATAATCCATAGTTGTGATTATAAATTGAAATGAACTTAAGTAAGTAAAATGAGATATTAAGTAGATGAGTTTTGAACGTATGAATTGAGAAATGAAATGTTAAAACCTAAATGAAAATGGTTTGATATTATGGTAAAAGGAATGGAAATTCATAAAATTGAATTTTAAAAGAAGGGTGAATTTAAATAAAGTAAGATGAACGTAGATATAAATTGTGAAGTGGTTATATAACTATATGTTATAAATGTGAATGTGAGTAAGCTTAAGTGGGAAATTCAAGGAATTGTGAATAAATAAGTCGGTGTAACTTATTAAACCGGGAAGTGAAAGGTACAACCAAATTAAAAAGGTTAAGTGATTGATAGTAAAAAATGAATTCAATTTGAGAGAAAATGAATTGAATATGGTTTTGGAATATGGAATGGATAAGATTGGGTATGAACTTAAGTTAGGAAGCTGAATATGAACTTATGTAGCGATATGGAATATTATAATAAACATTAGAAACAATTATATGAAATGCTTTCTAGGTAATAGTATTAACTAGATATACTAAGTAAATGAAAACAAGTAAATTTAATGGGATTCAAATTAAAATGAATTAGAACTGGGTTGTAATAGGAAACTTAATTTAAGTGATTATTTATGAAATGATTCATAAATAAAATTAATATGGATTGGAATGTTGTTTAATACAACGTGTAATGAACAAAGTTTGGTGAAAAACTTGAACAGGAGCCAAATGGAAATTAGAAAATTTGATTTAGTGTCAATTTAAAAAAGAAATGAATTGAAGTTTAATAAAATGGATTTTCATATAATGGAAGTGAATATAAATGGAATGAAAATAAAATTGATTGTGAATCAAATTTGAAATTGAATTGAAATTATGCAAGTGAAGCATGTAGAAACCAATTTGATATGAATATGAGTTTGGCGGTGGTAAATATGAGAGGAATGCAACAAATTTTGGGTGTAAATCATTTTGAATTGAAGGAAATGGTATGTGGATTCATGGAAAGGGATTAAAATTAGTGCTGGAACCTTAAATATTGTCATAATATATGATTGGCATGTTTGGAAATAATGTCATAATATATTATTGGCATGTTTGGACTATGTAGTTGATGTGTTTGGCTAGTTAAATAAATGAAAAGGCATAAAATTTCATCATTTTGAGACTTATGTACTTATTTTGAGTAATTATAGGTGCAGGGAGTTGTTTGGGTAGATTATGGTTGCAAAATTGCATATTAAATATGCCGCTCGTTTAAAAATGCTAATATGAGGTACGCCTAGCAATAAAATAAAGAATGATAATATATTTATATTTTTTTTCAACCGTGTGGGTCGATATATATATATATATATATATGTATATATATATATATATATATATATTGATATTGTAAAAGGCTGTCCGTACATTGGAGAGACTATCAAAAAAATTCAAAAAATTAGGGCGTTAGAAAATTTTTGGAAATTTTTTGTTTAACTAGAAAGATTGATTTTGTGCCACATTAGAAATCAAGGTTTTTGAAAATAGAAATGAAAGTTAACTGTTTGAATAAAACAGAAAGGTTTAGAGAAGTGAATGTAGAATTTTAATAAAGTGGGTTTTGGGTAAGTTAATGGGATTTGGAGCATTCTTCCTATCATAGCAATTTCGAGGATGAAATTTTTATATGGGGGAGGAGCGGAATGACTCGGAATTCAAGCCATTAGTTGTACTAAATGTGCCCAGCGAAAACGGTCACACCATTTCCGCTGCGCAACTCTAATCACTAAGGATCAAAACACATAATTTAAATCTAAGCCATCCGAGATCGAATTTCTACTATTTTAAAATTCTTTATTTTAATATTTAATTTATTTTAAATATTTAATTTGAATTATTAATTGATTTTTAATATGGAAGAATCGGTGAAATGGTATAAAGTTTCAAATATAGCGATTAATTTTATTTGGTAAATATAAATTTAATATTTGAAATTGGGATAATAAGTGAATCTGGAAATAAATGGACATGAAAATGATTTCTAAAATCTAGTTAAATTCTATTTGGATTTGAATTATAACATTGGACTTCTGAATGAGATTAAGAAGTCGATAATTTAAAATTGGAAATTTATATATTAATTTAATAGTGAATATTAATATACAGGAACAATGTAAATAATTGAATTTTGGATTAAAATAAATCATAATGATTTCTAATATGGATATAGATTCTATTTGATTTATAAATGAGTTATTAAGTTTTAAAAATTGAATTTTTAAAATAATTTCGTCGATTTTGAAAATAGCTCGATATAATTGATGCGTCAAAATAGCCTTCCTGGGCATAGTCTCAGAATTCGACGAAACAAGTACAATTGGATTCGTAATAGTGTATTATTATCGGATTTCAAATTTCGTAGTGTTTGGAGTTAACATTTGGACGTACGGGGTAGAAACGCGTTGAGATAAGTATCGAATATTTAATATTTTAATTCAATTCAAAAGGCTATCTTCCACATACGATCGCATTTGACCTCGAAACATGTTCCATTATGTTCGAAATAAAGGTAAAACATTATAAGCGCCAGGCGGCCTGCTTCGTTTGGAGTTCGTTTGAAAAATCAAGTAAACTGTGAAAGTAATATTGAAATAATAATTGTATACGTGTATATATATACACGCTACAGAAACCCTAGGTCATGGACGCAGCTGCCACTGTTTCTTTTAACGGACGAAAACCTATCGTCTTCCACCTCAAAATTCTTTCGATCTAAGAGATATTGCCAAAAATCTTCAACTAGAAAAAGGAAGAGCTCAGCTAGATCTTTCGATTTAACGGTCACGAACTTGATTCATGTGGTGGGTCGCCGTAGATTCAAGCTCGAATGGCGTGAGAATTTGGCCATTTTCTGGTGACTATGGACGATCGAAAGGGCCGTGGCTATGGTCATGGGTGCGGTGTAGCTTGGCGCACGTGGTGGCTGTTTTGATGGGGCTCCGGCGCTTTGGTTGATGGGCGGCGTTCACAAAATTATGGCGGCTAGTGGGTTTACTCACCTGGGAACGCGAACAAGGGACAAGGAGATAGGGGCAGCCACGATCTTCCATGTCAAAACGAATAGCCATGATCTCGTTCTGGTATTTTTAAAAAAGAATTTTACTGTATAAATTTATATTCAAAACTAATAAGTTTCTATCTTTGCCATACGAGGTTGGAATCGGATGAAACAAGCGGCACCAGAATTGCAACGATGAGCACTCTGCTGTGGAATAGATCTGGAGTAATTTGGAGCCCATTAAAATTTTGGGTAAAATCGAACATGTTCGATTTAATTTAAAATTGAAACGTTTGGCGAATTAAAACTCAAGGTGAGTTAATCTCACTCAATATTGGACTGTTGGCTTTAATTTTTAATAGTTAAAATTAATAAATGATTTATTGGTTAAATTGATTCATTTTTATCGGTTGGATGTGACATTATGTAAAGTAGCATATATATATTGGAGTGATTTATATTCCCGTATATATATAGCGAATGAGAGTTTACGCGTATGCATAACAGCGGATGACCCTATATACCTCGATATTCCACCTCGATGTGGAATTAATATTTTTATGTTGTGCTAACATCTATGGATGCAGGGAAACAGGTTGGAGGGATCCAACTGGATTCCTCAAAATGTTAAATTTAATTTTATATATAGTGATATATGTTTTGTTGAATAATCTGTGACAGGTTATTGTGTGATCTAAATTGATTGAATGTTATGGCAGTTAACCTGGATTTTGGTGTTGTTAACTACCAATAAAAATGTGGTTTAAAATGTTAAGGAATTGTAAACAGGGATTTTTGGAATAAAAGTATATAAAAGGATTTTTAAATAATAAATCCTTAAACGATACATGTTTAAAACTAAAAGGTTTTAAAATCAAAATTTAAAGTATTTTTGAAGGATAAAAGAGAATTAGGAAATAAGTATAAAATTGGTTATACTGGAGCGCGGTGGGAACGGGTAGTAGGATTTTCAAATTTATGGAATGAAATTGGAAATAGAGAAAATTGGACTTGTATTAAAAAGAGAATTTTTGATTATTAATTTGATAATTTTTTAACGGTGTTAAAATATTCTAGGGAATTTGTTGTTTTAAGTATTTTAAATTGTTTAAAGCATATTTTATTATTAATTAGTTACTTTATAATGATTATTAAAGATTTATTATTATTTAAGCATCAGTCAGCAATATTATTTTTAAAGATAATTATTAAATATTAATATGGCTTCGTATAGTAACATTTATTTAAGTATATTTGACTAGATTTAACTTGAAATTTATTTTAGAATTTACAAGCATTATTTTGAGAAAATTTATAAAAATAAAATTTTCGAAAAGTAATGGTATACTCGCGTGGCGTAATCGAAGGCAGTGAGTGCATATAGTTAAGTCTTAGATTTCTCCGGGATAGAGACATAACCATTGAACCGTGATCCATGGTTTGATACCGCAGTGGTACTTTCCACATTATTTTTAAAGGGCTTTCAAATACTTTTGAAAAGATGGTTTGTAAATTTACTAAATTCGATAGCTTACGTATGTATAATTTGGATAAAGAGATTTATATGATTAAAATTAAATTAAAAAGAGATATAATGGTTTCAATGAAAAATGGAATATTTGGTTGAATTGATTGTTTATTTGATAGTTAAATAACTGACTATCAAATCTGGACCTAAATATAACTTTGAAAATATCTAGAATAAGTACGGAGATTATATGGTACAATTACCGTTCGATGTGCTATACTGTACATATAAACTCATTTCAATCTTCTAGGACGTTTTTAAGCAAATCTGTCCACTAACGGTTAGGAAGTGGTCTTCGATCTTATTTTTATCGGTTTATTTTCCAAAAAACCGGGGTTGAGTTTACTGGAAATAATGAACGTTGTTCGAAGAGATTGGGATCTGATTTGTGATCCGAAAACCACTTCGATCCAACGAGTAAATTTTGTAATGAAGACAAGGGTATGGAGTCGAAGATGGAGCAGTGAAGTGCAAGGCCTAATCGCTACAAATTCTAAGGATGATTCCAAAGTGGATGTAGTAGGAATAGTGCCTTCGGTTCCGTTCGGACCGAAAACGGACTTGTATGGATGAATGCTATCAGTACATTGTCATTGGAGGACAATAAACATTCTATGTGAATATTTCTAAAAAGGTAATCATACCCTCTAGCCTCATCAACCGAGAATGACTGATAAGCAGGGGAGATGCAGCAAGGCTAAGTGGGTAGCACCCAAGTAGGGTATGTCAACTGGGAATGACTGAAATGTTTTGGTAATCGTAAGATAAAAACCCGTCGTGTTTATTTATGGCATGATCTTACAAGATACCTTTGATTTTCAAAGGATTTGATAATTTTAATATTTCAAATTTGGGTGTTTTTTCTTACGCTGGTTTTTCAGACTGACTCGGGTGTTATTTTATTATAGTGCTCGGGTCAGACCGAGTATTACAGGTTTAGGTTTGGATACTATGGAGCTCAGGAGACGAGTTGGAGACCAAGACGTATTCTCGTACTTGTTTATTTCTGCTGCAGTGTTGTTTGAAATTACCAGCTGTTGTGAGGATAGAATATTATAACTGTCCAGGCTGGTAATTATTGATGTGTGCACTCTGATGTAAAATATACATATTACACTTTGATTTGTGTAAAGAACTATTGATATTATATATTGTTATATCCGCTGTGAGATTATGTTTTTGTTAGTTTCTTCTTTCTTCTATCTACCTTCTTTTTCCTCAAAAAATCTCTTTCCAACACTTGATCGTTCGGTATGTTATACGATGAACATATTTATGTCGATTTTCGGGAGTCGGAAGGGTAGGTCGTCACACAAAACAAAAGCAACATGTCTACACTGTAAATAATGCAACCTTGCGTTGTATAAATTTCTTCAAAACATAAGCTGATTTTACAAAAAAGACAATGCAAACAAAATTTCTATGACTTTAGAAGAAAGTGTGTTGAATTACCAAGAAATAATACTTAGTTTGACAAGAAGATCCATGATAATAAAAGAGAATTTTCAAAATAGGCGCTTAAGCTCAAAGTGAAAAACTCTAATCTTGAGCACGGTAAAAGAAAATTTGATGAGGAGGTTACAGATCCAAAAAAATGTAAAGATATAGGGAGAAATTGCAAGGTTAAAGAAATGCAACTAGAAAGAAGTAGACTTGTAATTTCAGATGCTTTTATTATTCTTGAATTGTTAAAGATTAGAGAAAAATTTGTTTGTTGTTCAGTTAATTAAAATATTCCTTTTAAAGTACATAAGTGGACAACAGAATTAAAGTAGACGTTATATCCTTTTCAATATCTCAAAGTTGACATTTATAATAGAATGTAGTGTTGCCGAATAATAGACGAACGGCTGTATCATGCTTTGCTATAGGATAAGTTGCAAAAAAAAGCCCTATATGATGAACAGTATACTTCTATTATGCAACATTAACGAACCTTAGTAAATGGCCATGTGTAGTAGATCCAGATTCGTTAACAGATAACATAATTACTTACAAAATTTAAAAGCCATAACAAATAAAAGGCACAGAAAAATATAGGCCAACAACACATACGATTCGTCTTGAAACATATAAAAAAGAATAGATCATTGCCTTATACAATTTAATTGTCATACAAAATGATAGCACAAAAATGGAAAACCAAAATGAATGAAAAAGGATCAGAACCATTGGCTTGACTCATCTGAAGAGGAATTAAATTGTGCGAATTATAATTAGCGTCGATCATTTGGGGAAAGGATCATCATCTCAATCATTTTGATTTATAATATTCTTAATTCAAGAAAACAAAATATATGTAAAAAAATGTAAAAAATAAGAATTCTTACACTTAATTTGAATGCGTTGGAAAACAAGAAGGCGATTGAGTATTTACAATGACAAACAAAACCCTAGGTCTCCGTGGATAAAATAAACGGATTATGTTATATTTTTGTGTCCAAATTTTAATTGATTATTCATATTCTTAGGGCCAGATCTACTTTGAGTCCAATTAACACACGGGCTAGATTTTTATTGATTATTTAATTTATTATACCGAATAAAGCTAATTATGTTTTAACTGATAATTAATTATTTTTCTTGTTCAATGCAAAACTGTGCATTAAGCGAGTACTCGGAATTCAAAAATTGTTGGCATATGTATTCAAATCATGGAAAAGTATTTAAAATTTTAAAATCACTTACAACGTAGATGTAAGATAAAAATGTGATGGTGTTGGCATTCCAAAAATATCCATTTGATTATCATAAACAACGATGAGAACATGTGGTTCACATACGCTATGATAAAAATACAATTAACTAAAAATAATTGATTTATTAACATTACTAGAAAATTGATAAAATAACTACTTAGATTTACCAATGTCGCATCATTGTTGTTTTCGTATCGTCAGCGGGGCATAGTAAGCCGTAGGTATAACCTTGCCTATTACTTGTTACCAATGCCATTCCGACGCCCTAAAAATAGTTTCCGCACATCCTCGACGTATTAAAATAGGTAACATGAAAACACATTGTTAACCTAATTTGAATGCTCAATGTATCCAAATACATCCTCGACGTATCCAAATACCCAGCAAATTTGAATGCTCAATGTATTAAAATAAGGTTTACTAACCTAATTGCATGGTGCACAACCACAAATAGCATATAAGCACTTATACTGGTATTAGCTACATAAAATGCTAATGAATATATGTGATAACAACTATGCTAGTTATGAATCTAACAAATAATGTGCGCAATTACTACAGCGTCAACTAAAAATTGACAAAAAACATGTGTACAAACTACATTGTTAATGGTATCTAACAAGTGATTTGTGTAAGGCGTAATAACTACTATGTTAACTACATAATTTTATATAACTCGATCAAATGAAATGGAGACAAAAAGTAAATGAAACAACCTGCAAATTCGTACCCCTTGAGTCAATCTATTCTACATCAATCAACTCAAGATATACAGAAATACGAACCATTTGGATTAAAGAAGAAGAGGTAGAAGAAGAAAATAGAAAACAACATCAGAATCTAACCATCGCAGCGGAATAAAATATAGTAGATAATAAATGATCTTTACACAAAAAAATACATCTGTTCATATATTACATCATCAGAGTACATCAATCACAACTCAACAGCAATAACATACAACTGGATACACAACTAATCAACACAGCGGAATATGTATATAAACAAGTACGGGAGTACGTATCGCCATCCAGCTCATCTCCTGAACTCCACAGCATCATATCCTATATCCTATAATACTCGGTCTGACCCGAGCATTACAGTTAAATAACACTCGAGTCAGCCTGGAATACCAGGGTGAGAAAATCACACTCAGTTGATTATTAAAGTTTCAAAAATCTTTTGAAAACAAAAGCATCTCGTAAGACACGCCACAAATAAACATGTCGGGTTTTTACCTTACAGTAGCTAAAACAATTTTACAGAAATCTCTGATATTATAATAGGGTCTATGTACGAATACTTATAAAATAGCCGAAATTGTTACATGATAAATTCCAGCTACTAGCCACAGAGTGGGTAATACAAACAAAACTCGTACAAGGTTCGTAGGGAGAATGGATTTCCAACTAATGACTAGGCACTGGGGTACACCTGTCACAGTATGTGGCCTAGATCACAGTACAGAGGAGTGCGCCCGCTCCCCTACAACACAAGACCGGGACTACCCCTTACTGGATAATCTCGAGTGAGATCACCCCGCGGTTGGGATCAGCAACCGCAGCACTAAGCCGAAATAAAGAGGGACATCTAGACAGGGATGACCTCACCCTGCTTTGGTGCTACCCACCTAGCCTTGCTGCATAACCCCTGATTATTAGTCATTCCCGGTTGATGAGGCTTGAGGCTAAGAGTTACCTTTTTAGAACATATCTCTTAGAATGCCCATCGTCCACCTGACGATGTTCCAAAAGCATTCATCCATACAAGTCTGTCCCGGGTTCGAACGGAACCGAAGGCACTATTCCTACTACATCCATTTCGGAAATATACTCAGGATTAGTAGCGACTATCCCTTGCACTTCACTGCTCCATCTTCGAATCCAAACTCGTTTCCACGAAACGTACAAACCGAATCGAAGTGGTTTTAGAGAAATAAATCTCGATCCCGGTCTCTTCGAAATGATCAACGCATTTGTCCAATATTGATAGTCGGTGATTTAACGATCAAATAATATTCACAAACAACCATCTAATAATAAATAATTCCCAAAATTATTTATTAACCTAAAAAAATATCTTCACAAGATATATTTCTATTCTCAACTCTTTGAAAACAGTTTCAAATCATCTTTCTTTTCAGAATAAACTTCCCCAAATATTTTCTATCTCCACTGAAATTACCAAGCACAAAACTAGATTTTTTAAAATAATTTAAAACGCTTTACTTTGAAATATACTTTAACATTTATTTTAAAAACTACTTCAATAATTTGTTAAAAATACATACTATATGAATATTTGAAAATAAGGTTACTTAATCAAATATAAAACTAGATTTTTACTTTTAAAACAAATACTAAGTCACTCTTTAAATAATTACTGCTATAATAGATTAAAAGGAAATACTTACTTTAGGATTTAAATATTAGAAATAATAAATTTTCCAAAACTTGCTTTTTAAAATAACTTTAAAACTTTTAACTTATATTTAAAATTTACTTTGAAAACGTACTTGGTTATTCAGGGAGAATTTCCAAGCTCAATTACTTAAATCAAATTTTCCAAATTGATTCCCAATTTATTCCATTTGAAATAAATTTCTTTACTTATCAGTTCATTTCAAAATTCATTAGTTATGGACTTTATTATTATTATTTTCCGTTTGATTTCAAACCTTTTTGACTGAAATATACAAATTTCAGGTTATTCCCAATTTCTTCTTTATTCTTTTCAATAATTTAAATCTTAAATTTTAAATAAATGTTTTATTCTTTTTAAATAGTAACACTGAATTTAAAATTCATTACTTTCTCTTTATTCAAATTTTCCTTTCCATACTCAAGATATTTATTTGAATTTTAAAGCCATTTTATTTCTTTTCCAATTCATTCTTAAATTTATTCTATAATTATTTTACTTACAAATTCACTTCTTTTATTTTCTTTCCAAAATCCAATTTATATATTTTTAGTAATTCATTATATCCAATTATATCAATCAAGCCATAACATTCAATATTTCCACATAATTCATTATAGAATATCAAATAATCACAACAGAGAATATTAAATAATTTAAATAAAGTTGAGGGGTCCAGTTGGATCCCTCCAACCTGTTTTCCCTACATCCACAGACGTTAGCATAATATAATTACCAATTCCAAAATATACAATACTATAGCACATCAATCAATTCAACCATTCAAACAATTATTTAAATTTAATCATTAAAATTTAAATTTGAATTTAAATTTAACCGAGTGAGATTAACTCACCTTTGCTTTATATATTGCCCATCTACTACAATCTCGACTTGATTCTCCCAATTTTAGACCTTGTATAAACATTATGGTTTATTGATATTTGGATTGATCGAGCAATTTACAACCATTTAATTAACTAACAATATTATTTAGCTAATAATTTATTTAAAACCGATAATTTCCCTTTTAATAATCTTTTAGTAACCAAAATAGTTGAATAGGTTTGCAAAACAAAATAACCACCAAAACACATTTTATTGAATAAATAAGCTAGTAAGTTTAAAAGGTACATATGTATATTTATTTTTTTCTTAACCCAATTTTGAAATTATGTATACTAAAAAAATAAAACCTGTAGAGATCAAAAAAAGCCCCCTTGTTTTCTGTAAGAAAAATAAAAATAAACCACAGTAATTTACTTACTGTGTATATATACAAATTCATAAATTTGAAGGAAATAGATTGCATTAAAACTGCTACTATACATCTAAAGTATCTGCTTCTTGAAATATTCCAATTCAAGGTTGAAATAAACAGTATGCATACCTCATAACCCATGCATGCGCCTCTCCTCCAAACCCTAACTTTCCTCCCAGATCGTCTCCATGCCGGCTCCAATTGCGAGGTCGTGAGCTCGTTCACGACATAAATTCCCACTTTCTTCTTGAAATCGTTGGCCTCCCATGAGGATACACCCCCAGTCGCCAACTGGCGCGCACACGAATGCGATAAAGAGCTCGAGCTTCACCCCTCTTCCACCTTCGTATGCATGAAGCCTCGATCCATCTAAACTCGTCAACGGTCCTTGCCTGAGATGATTTCGAAACCGATTCCAAATGAAGAAACTCTTCCTCCTTCTTCCGTTTGAATTGATTTGGGATTTTGAATTTTAGAAAGAGGCTCGGCTTATTTATTTTTTTAAATCGAACGAACAAATGGAAGGATTAGAGAAGGAAGACTTGGCTTGCGATAGATCGAGAGATGGAAAACAAAAATTTAAATCTCTCAGTATTTCGGCCATTTTTATATTTTTTTAGATCGAACTGATTTCGATCGGAACTAAAATGAAAAGGGTACAATGTGTGGACAAGGAAAAGAATGGAGTCAAAGAATATGCTAACCGTTTAAGGGAAGATATATTTATTTTGTTTGAACTTTACAAAAAGGAGGACTTTGAATTTATTTGCGAAATGTCTACCGACTTGATTCGAACAGAGTGCAACGACGTGATATAAAGAGAGAAAAAAATTGATTGGAGACGGGATTTATGTGAGATAATGTCAATTGTAGTTGACTAGTATAAATGTTCAATTTAGATTCGAATTCAAACCGTTTCGATAGATTTTAGCGCGTTTACTTATCGTATGCTCACACCACAACTCCAAACTCTACGAAAATTGAAATCCGATGATAATACAATATTACGATCCAATGGAACTGGTTTCATCGAAGTCCGAGACTGTGCCTCGGAAGGCTATTTTTAAATTCAATTTAAAAAGATAAGATGTCAAAACTGAACAGATCACTGTTGCATTCAATTTTAACACTTCTATTATCTTCAGTATTATCAAAATAAATTTCATAAGCCTTCAATTTATTTTTAACAGGCTTAAAACTCCAGATTCAACATTTTACTCAACTTCAAATTATTTAATTCAATAAATTTAATTATCAAATAAATTGTGATATTCGTAATTCAAGTTAAAATTACCCTATTGAATATATAAAATTAATTAAATATCCCAATTTTAAATGCTTAAAAATTCCGGATCGTCACATTCTTTCCCCCTCAAAAGAATTTCGTCCCCGAAATTGCTAGTTAGGAAGAATGGTCCAATACCCATTCACTTTTCCCAAAACTAACAATCCAACATCCTATCAATTATTTTTTTTGTAAAAGACCCCCTATTACCTCAACCAATTTCCTAAACCTTCCATTGTTTTCAAATAAATTTACTTGTTTAACCATTCAAATTTAAATTCAAATTCAAATTTTAAATTATCAAAATTTTCTCAAAAATTTTCTAACTTTTTAAATTTCCGAAAAATTTCGCCAGCGTCTCCTTTGCGCGGCTAGCTCGGTACAACTACAAAAGGCCTCTACGGGCTCCCAAATCCCAAAAGAAAATAAAAGCCAGGTGGCTAGATCCAAAAACCCAATCAAATTTCACAGAAACTTAAACTCATACTTTTTTGTCGAGCATTTCAAATTTATCTTCCAAAATCAAAATCAATTCTCTTTCACCTTTATAATACCTGCTTATCTTACTTAGCAATAATATCAAATCACAACATTCCCAAAACATTTTATCGACTTCCTTACAAGTGTCAATATTTATTCATTCAAATATCAACTTATAATATATTTGTAATATTCAATTTCCAATTAAGAATTCACCATTCCTTTCTTAAGTTTAGTATAAGAATTTTATACGCTTCTTTATTTATTTTCACTTTCCTTTGATCAAATCCCAACCATTTCACTAATTTATTCGATTAGTTTATTCTTTTATCCATTTTAAATTTTCATTTACATTAACAATTCATTGTTGAATTTATTAATAATAAGGCCATTCAATTTATGCTTGAATTGGATTTGTTTATATTTCATACCATATCCATTTTAATCTAATTCAAATTTTCATTCAACAACACTTCCAATTATAATCCAATTACAATCCCATACTTGATTTTCTTTTTCATTTATCTTGAAAATCATTTTATTTGATTTCCTTTAGTTCAATCTTATTTTATATCCAAATTTGGATTTTATCTCATAATACATTTTTTTTATTCCGGCTTATTTGTTCCTTTTTAGAATTTTTATAAACTGCTCAATATTCACTCTTCCCTAACTATTTACAATCAATTATATTCTCATTTTACTTTTAACTAGGGGTTATATATTTATATTTTCAATGCTTTTCAATTCTTTTATAAGCTTCCGAAGCTCATTTATTCTAATTCAATACTTGCTTAATTTGCATTTATTTGTTTGTGTAGAATTTTATTCCAGTCAGTATTATCTATAATTCGACTGAATTCATTTAAATTCAGTTTTATTCCAACTCAACTTCAGTTAAATCTAGTTACATACCATTCTTTTAAGTTTTATTAAGCAAGGACTTAATTCCATTTAATATCATTCATGATACAACTGAATTTTGATTCAATTCAATCCAAATTTAACTAAATTTTATTTCTCGATATATAAGTTCAAAACATATTTATTTATTTAAAAGCTTATATTGCTCATTTGAGTCATTTCATCTTATAACCAAATTTCAGATTATATATATAACACCTGCTAGCTTAAGGTATAAATTTTCATTTCACAATCAGAATCATTTTACCTTTCAACTTTATATCCAATTTAATTCAATTTCAATTTCAATTTTATTTAACTTATCTCAAGTTAGATTCAAATATACTTTCTTCACTTTCATTCACTTAAGTTAAATTTTAATTCCCGGATTAAAATTTCCAATTTCTTCTATTAATATCAACTTACTTTATAAGTTCAATAGTTGATCCATTTATTCATTCACAATTTCATTGTCAACCAATAAATTTTATTTCCAAACATAAATTATTTTTAGTCCATTTGATCTTATTATGCACCTTATTTTACATATTTAAATCAAGCATCATCCAATATTGAATTTCATTTCATTTGCATACCATAGTAACTAATCAATTACTTATAAATTTTAGTCTTAAAACTTGTTTATTTAATCCAACTTAACTATTTTTTTCTCAAACTTAAGTTCAACATTCGATTTTGAATACATACATATATATCTAACCAAACTATTCCTTTGCATTTTCAAAATCAACCAAATTTCTCCAACAAACATTAATCCAAAACATCGTGGTAGCAATCCCTCTTTTGGAAACTCGAAAATGAACACCGATGATGTCGCGATCATCATCGGAATTCATTTTCCAACGACCGTAAAGAGTTTAATGCTTTTCTCTCTTTTAAAACCCTTCAAATATTTTTAAATTCCAAATCTCTCTAGATTTCAAATCCGATTCAAAAAATATTTCTCAATATATGTTATCTTCCCAGCCTTTGAGAATCATTATCAAATTCAAAGGAATCTAAATTTCCAAATTTTCAAATTCCAAACCCTTTAAATTTATTTTCAAACATTACTTTGGAACTTTATCTTATTTTAATTATTAATCACACTATAATTTACATTTAGTTTATCTTTACAAATTTCATTTGTATACAAATTGATTTCTTAGTTTTTAATTATGGTTTCAATATCTTATCCAATTATAAATCACATTTACAAATCCCATTTGTTATTAATTTCTTCCTTAATCTTTAGTTATTATTTCAATTTTTATTCAATTATCATACAATGATAATAATTAAATATTATCACTTTCTACCATCCCAGCATCCATATATAAGGATAACAATCTACGAAAAAATTATTTCCTTTATATACAAAATAATTTTGGGAAAAATTATTTCATTTACTCTATTTAAAACAATACTCTGTTGGTTTACCTTGTTTAAGAGTATAGAAATTCCTATTGATAACATGGCGTCCCATATATCGACCAGAATCCATAAACACTCAACAGATAAGTCAACACGATATAAAAACAATTTTATATTCACTAACAAATATGCACTCATATCTATTAATACTCTCAAACTCATTCTAGAGTACTATGGACTCTATTCTATGAGTAATTCCCACCAGAGCTAAGGTTATCACCAACCTGGCTGTGATACCAAGTGAAACGACCCGCAAATTCGTACCCCTTGAGTCAACTCTATTCTACATCAATCAACTCAAGATGTACAGAAATACGAACCAATTGGGTTAAAGAAGAAGAGGTAGAAGAAGAAAATAGAAAACAACATCAGAATCTAACCATCGCAGCGGAATAAAATATAATAGATAATAAATGATCTTTACACAAAAACAAATATATTTGTTCATATATTACATCATCAGAGTACATCAATCACAACTCAATAGCAATAACATACAACTGGATACACAACTAATCAACACAGCGGAATATGTATATAAACAAGTACGGGAGTATGTATCGTCAACCAGCTCATCTTCTGAACTCCACAGCATCATATCCTGTATCCTATAATACTCGGTCTGACCCGAGCATTACAGTTAAATAACACCTGAGTAAGTCTGGAATACCAGCTTGAGAAAATCACACTCAATTGATTACTAAAGTTTCAAAAACCCTTTGAAAACAAAAGCATCTCGTAAGACCACGCCAAAAATGAACATGTCAGGTTTTTACCTTACGATAGCTAAAACAATTTTATAGAAATCCTATGATACTATAATAGGGTCTATATACAAATACTTATAAAATAACCAAAATTGTTAGATTATTAAATTCCAGCTACTAGCCACAGAGTGGCTAAAACAAACAAAACTCGTACAAGGCTCGTAGGGAGAATGGATTTCCAACTAATGACTAGGCACTGGGGTACCACCTGTCACAGTACGTGGCCTAGATCACAGTACCAAGGAGTACGCCCGCTCTCCTGCAACACAAGACCGGGACTACCCCTTACTGGATAATCCCGAGTGAGATCACCCCGCGGTTGGGATCAGCAACCGCACCACTAAGCCGAAATAAAAAGGGACATCTAGACAGGGATGCACCCTGCTTGGGTGCCACTCACCTAGCCTTGCTGCATAACTCCTGATTTTTAGTCATTCCCGGTTGATGAGGTTTGAGGCTAAGCGTTACCTTTTTAGAACATATCTCTTAGAATGCCCATCGTCCACCTGACGATGTTCCGAAAGCATTCATCCATACAAGTCCGTTCCGGGTTCGAACGGAACCGAAGGCACTATTCCTACTATATCCATTTCAAAAATATCCTTAGGATTAGTAGCGACTAGCCCTTGCACTTCACTGCTCCATCTTCGAATCCAAACTCGTTTCCACGAAACGTACAAACCGGATCGAAGTGGTTTTCGAGAAATAAATCTCGATCCCGGTCTCTTTGAAACGATCAACGCATTTGTCCAATATTGATAGTTGGTGATTTAACTATCAAATAATATTCACAAACAACCATCCAATAATAAATAATTCCCTAAATTATTTATTAACCTCAAAAAAATATCTTCACAAGATATATTTCTATTTTCAACTCTTTGAAAACAGTTTCAAATCATCTTTCTTTCCAGAATAAACTTCCCCAAATATTTTCTATCTCCACTGAAATTACCAAGCGTAAAACTATATATTTAAAATAATTTAAAACACTTTACTTTGAAATATACTTTAAACATTTATTTTAAAAACTACTTCAATAATTTGCATACTATATGAATATTTGAAAATAAGGTTACTTAATAAAATATAAAACTAGATTTTCACTTTTAAAACAAATACTGAGCCACTCTTTAAATAATTACTGCTATAATAGATTAAAAGGAAATACTTACTTTAGGATTTAAATATTAGAAATAATAAATTTTCCAAAACTTACTTTTTAAAACAACTTTAAAACTTTTAACTTATATTTAAAATTTACTTTGAAAACGTACTTGGATATTCAGGGAGAATTTCCAACCTCAATTACTTAAATCAAATTTTCCAAATTGATTCCCAATTTATTCCATTTGAAATAAATTTCTTTACTTATCAGTTCATTTCAAAATTCATTAATCATGGATTTTATTATTATTATTTTCCGTTTGATTTCAAACCGTTTTGACTGAAACATACAAATTTCAAGTTATTCCCAATTTCTTCTTTATTCTTTTCAATAATTTAAATCTTAATTTTAAATAAATGTTTTATTCTTTTTAAATAATAACACTGAATTTAAAATTCATTGCTTTCTGTTTATTCAAATTTTCCTTTCCATACTCAAGATATAATTATTTGAATTTTAAAGTCATTTTATTTCTTTTCCAATTCATTCTTAAATTTATTCTATAATTGTTTTACTTACAAATTCACTTCTTTTATTTTCTTTCCAAAATCCAATTTATATATTTTTGGTAATTCATTATTTCCAATTATATCAATCAAGTCATAACATTCAATATTTCCACACAATTCATTATAGAATATTAAATAATCACAACAGAGAATATTAAATAATTTAAATAAAGTTGAGGGGTCCAGTTGGATCACTCCAACCTGTTTTCCCTACATCCACAGACGTTAGCACAATATAATTACCAATTCCAAAATATACCATACTATAGCAAATCAATCAATTCAAACATTCAAACAATTATTTAAATTTAATCATTTAAATTTGAATTTGAATTTAAATTTAACCGAGTGAGATTAACTCACCTTTGCTTTATATGTTGCCCATCCACTACAATCTCGACTTGGTTCTCCCGATTTTAGACCTTGTATAAACATAATGGTTTATTAATATTTTGGATTGATCGAACAATTTACTACCGTTTAATTAACTAACAATATTATTTAACTAATAATTTATTTAAAACTGATAATTTCCCTTTTAATAATCTTTTAGTAACCAAAATAGTTGAATAGGTTTAAAAAAATAACCACCAAAACACATTTTATTGAATAAATAAGTTAGTAAGTTTAAAAGGTACATATGTATATTTATTTTTTTCTTATCCCAATTTTGAAATTATGTATACTAAAAAAATATACCTGTAGAGATAAAAAAAAAACCCCTTGTTTTCTGTAAGAAAAATAAAAATAAACCACAGTAATTTACTTACTGTGTATATATATAAATTCCTAAATTTGAAGGAAATAGATTGCATTAAAACTACTGCTATACATCTAAAGTATCTGCTTCTGGAAATATTCCAATTCAAGATTGAAATAAACAGTATGCATACCTCATAACCCACGCACGCGCCTCTCCTCCAAACCCTAACTTTCCTCCCAGATCATCTCCACGCCGGCTCCAATCGCGAGGTCGTGAGCTCGTTCACGACATAAATTCCCACTTTCTTCTTGAAATCGTTGGCCTCCCACGAGGAAACACCCCCAGTCGCCAACCTGCGCGCACACGAATGCGACAAAGCGCTCGAGCTTCACCCCTCTTCCACCTTCACGTGCGTGAAGCCTCGATCCATCTAAACTCGTCAACGGTCCATGCCTGAGATGATTGCGAAACCGAATCCAAATGAAGAAACTCTTCCCCCTTCTTCCGTTCGAATTGATTTGGGATTTTGAATTTTAGAAAGAGGCTCGGCTTATTTATTTTTTTAAATCGAACAAACAAATGGAAGGATTTGAAAAGGAAGACTTGGCTTGTGATAGATCGAGAGATGGAAAACAAAAATTTAAATCTCTCAGTATTTCGGCCATTTTTATATATATTTTTAGATCGAACTGATTTCGATTGGAACTGAAATGAAGAGGGTACGATGTGTGGACAAGGAAAAGAATGGAATCAAAGAATATGCTAAGCGTTTAAGGGAAGATATATTTATTTTGTTTGAACTTTACAAAAAGGAGGACTTTGAATTTATTTGCGAAATGTCTACCGACTCGACTCGAACAGATCGGAACGACGTGATATAAAGGAAAAAAATTTGATAGGAGACAGGATTTATGTGAGATAATGTCAACTGTAGTTGACTAGTATAAATATTCAATTTAGATTCGAATTTTCAAACCGTTTCGATAGATTTTAGCGCGTTTACTTATCGTACGCTCACACCACAACCAAACTCTACGAAAATTGAAATCTGATGATAATACAATATTACAGATCCAATGGAACTAGTTTCGTCGAAATCCGAGACTGTGCCTCGGAAGGCTATTTTTAAATTCAATTTAAAACGATAAAATGTCAAAACTGAACAGATCACTGTTACATTCAATTTTAACACTTCTATTATCTTCAGTATTATCAAAACAAATTTCATAAGCCTTCAGTTTATTTTTAACCGGCTTAAAACTCCAGATTCAACATTTTACTCAACTTCAAATTATTTAATTCAATAAATTTAATTATCAAATAAATTGTGATATTCGTAATTCAAGTTAAAATTACCCTATTGAATATTTAAAATCAATTAAATATCCCAATTTTAAATGCTTAAAAATTCTGGGTCGTCACATTCCTTCCCCCTTAAAAGAATTTCGTCCCCGAAATTACTAGTTAGGAAGAATGGTCAAATACCCATTCACTTTTCCCAAAACTAACAATCCAACATGCTACCAATTATCTTTTTTGTAAAAGACCCCCTATTACCTCAACCAACTTTCCTAAACCTTCCATTGTTTTCAAATAACTGTCTCCACGCATGCTCCAATCGCGAGGTCGTGAGCTCGTTCACGACATAAATTCCCACTTTCTTCTTGAAATCGTTGGCCTCCCACGAGGATACACCCCCAGTCGCCAACCTGCGCGCACACGAATGCGACAAAGCGCTCGAGCTTCACCCCTCTTCCACCTTCACGTGCGTGAAGCCTCGATCCATCTAAACTCGTCAACAGTCCTTGCCTGAGATGATTTCGAAATGGATTCCAAATGAAGAAACTCTTCCCCCCTTCTTCCGTTCGAATTGATTTGATATTTTGAATTTTAGAAAGAGGCTTGGCTTATTTTATTTTTTAAATCGAACGAACAATTGGAAGAATTTGAAAAGGAAGACTTGGATTGTGATAGATGGAGAGATGGAAAACAAAAATTTAAATCTCTCAGTATTTCGGCCATTTTTATATATTTTTTTAGATCGAACTGATTTCGATTGGAACTGAAATGAAGAGGGTACGATGTGTGGACAAGGAAAAGAATGGAATCAAAGAATATGCTAAGCGTTTAAGGGAAGATATATTTATTTTGTTTGAACTTTACAAAAAGGAGGACTTTGAATTTATTTGCGAAATGTCTACCGACTTGACTCGAACAGATCGGAACGACGTGATATAAAGGAAAAAAATTTGATATGAGACAGGATTTATGTGAGATAATGTCAACTGTAGTTGACTAGTATAAATATTCAATTTAGATTCGAATTTTCAAACCGTTTCGATAGATTTTAGCGCGTTTACTTATCGTACGCTCACACCACAACTCCAAACTCTACGAAAATTGAAATCTAATGATAATACAATATTACAGATCCAATGGAACTAGTTTCGTCGAAATCCGAGACTGTGCCTCGGAAGGCTATTTTTAAATTCAATTTAAAACGATAAAATGTCAAAACTGAACAGATCACTGTTACATTCAATTTTAACACTTCTATTATCTTCAGTATTATCAAAACAAATTTCATAAGCCTTCAGTTTATTTTTAACCGGCTTAAAACTCCATATTCAACATTTTACTCAACTTCAAATTATTTAATTCAATAAATTTAATTATCAAATAAATTGTGATATTCGTAATTCAAGTTAAAATTACCCTATTGAATATTTAAAATCAATTAAATATCCCAATTTTAAATGCTTAAAAATTCTGGGTCGTCACATTCCTTCCCCCTTAAAAGAATTTCGTCCCCGAAATTACTAGTTAGGAAGAATGGTCAAATACCCATTCACTTTTCCCAAAACTAACAATCCAACATGCTACCAATTATCTTTTTTGTAAAAGACCCCCTATTACCTCAACCAACTTTCCTAAACCTTCCATTGTTTTCAAATAACTGTCTCCATGCATGCTCCAATCGCGAGGTCGTGAGCTCGTTCACGACATAAATTCCCACTTTCTTCTTGAAATCGTTGGCCTCCCACGAGGATACACCCCCAGTCGCCAACCTGCGCGCACACGAATGCGACAAAGCGCTCGAGCTTCACCCCTCTTCCACCTTCACGTGCGTGAAGCCTCGATCCATCTAAACTCGTCAACAGTCCTTGCCTGAGATGATTTCGAAATGGATTCCAAATGAAGAAACTCTTCCCCCCTTCTTCCGTTCGAATTGATTTGATATTTTGAATTTTAGAAAGAGGCTTGGCTTATTTTATTTTTTAAATCGAACGAACAATTGGAAGAATTTGAAAAGGAAGACTTGGATTGTGATAGATGGAGAGATGGAAAACAAAAATTTAAATCTCTCAGTATTTCGGCCATTTTTATATATTTTTTTAGATCGAACTGATTTCGATTGGAACTGAAATGAAGAGGGTACGATGTGTGGACAAGGAAAAGAATGGAATCAAAGAATATGCTAAGCGTTTAAGGGAAGATATATTTATTTTGTTTGAACTTTACAAAAAGGAGGACTTTGAATTTATTTGCGAAATGTCTACCGACTTGATTCGAACAGGTCGGAACGACGTGATATAAAGGAAAAAAATTTGATAGGAGACATGATTTATGTGAGATAATGTCAACTGTAGTTGACTAGTATAAATATTCAATTTAGATTCGAATTTTCAAACCGTTTCGATAGATTTTTAGCGCGTTTACTTATCGTACGCTCACACCACAACTCCAAACTCTACAAAAATTGAAATCCGATGATAATACAATATTACGGATCCAATGGAACTTGTTTCGTCGAAATCCGAGACTGTGCCTCGGAAGGCTATTTTTAAATTCAATTTAAAACGATAAAATGTCAAAACTGAACAGATCACTGTTACATTCAATTTTAACACTTCTATTATCTTCAGTATTATCAAAATAAATTTCATAAGCCTTCAATTTATTTTTAACCGGCTTAAAACTCCAGATTCAACATTTTACTCAACTTCAAATTATTTAGTTCAATAAATTTAATTATCAAATAAATTGTGATATTCGTAATTTAAGTTAAAATTACCCTATTGAATATTTAAAATCAATTAAATATTTCAATTTTAAATGCTTAAAAATTCCGGATCGTCACATTAAATCCTCCCAATTTTTCTCAATACATAAATAATATCAGGACATGTGTTCTAAATTTCTATAATTCGAGCATCCAATAAGAACATATGAATCGTATTAAAAATGCAATAAGTAATCGTCAGTCTCTTTCATGCAATTTGTCTACATCACTACCAACATAAAATAGATCTATGCTAATATATATTTATTAAAAAAATGATAATACTTAAGCTCCAAAAAAGTAGTTCCACTATAAATCCTCAAATTCAACAAAACCAACACAAAACTTGCCAACTCGCACAACGAATCCAATGAAAAAAACAAACCTCAAACAAACCATGTATACACAAGTTATAAGCATTACAAATTTCAAAGATTTATTCGTAAATAAATAGGATCAACGTAAAAGAA
This sequence comes from Allium cepa, assembly GCA_030765085.1. Taxonomy (NCBI): domain Eukaryota; kingdom Viridiplantae; phylum Streptophyta; class Magnoliopsida; order Asparagales; family Amaryllidaceae; genus Allium; species Allium cepa. The sequence continues at coordinate 37,784,276 of CM060929.1, forward strand.
GAACATAGCCATCAAAGTAGTTGAAGATTGAGAAAAACAATGATGAGGGTTCGGGCTTACATTTTTCACCCACGTTATTTATTAAAATGGATAACAGGAAAATGCTTATTGCTTTTCATGTCATAAATTAAACCCTTAAAATGTATAACAAAAAAAATCATAAACTAAATCACCATTATGAAAAATTAGTAATTCAATTCATAAATTCAAATTATAAAATATGAAACTAAATGCAACTATCGATATTGAAGTTGCATGCGTTGTTAAAAAACGTAAAGTATAATGAAGTAGAAAATAAATGCACAATTTACAATATTTTGAACAGTAGCATGTTTATAAAATTTACATGCATCAATCATTTTTAAAATATAATCAGAGCTATTTTGGCAAAAACATACAAATTTCAAAGATTTGCAAAGGTTATATGTGACGACCCGAAAATTTTTAACATTTGAAATCGAATATTTAATTGATTTTAAATATTTCGAGGTTAGTTTAACTTGAATTTCAAATATAACTATCGATCTGGCAATTAAATTATTAGATTTATTTTTTGAAATTTGGGTAAAATATTAAATCTTCAATTTTATGCTGATTAAAAAAAATTTGAAGGCTTGGGAAATTTATATTGATAACACTGGAGGTAATAAAACTTTTAAAAGTGAATTTAAAAGCAGTTTGTTCAATTTTGAACTTATATCGTTTAAATCGATATTTTAAAATAGCCTTTCGGGGTACAGTCTCGGAATTTGATGAAACAAGTTCTGTTGGATCCGCAATATTGTATTATCGGATTTCAATTTCCATAGCATTCGGAGTTGTCGTGTAATGGTACGATAAGCAAACGCGCTTATATTGAAATTTAATATAAATAACTGGTTCAAAAAGCTATCTTCTCCATACGATCGAATTTGAACTCGAAGCCTTTTCTATTTCGCTCGAAATAGGGGTTTAACATTATAAACGCCTAGCGGCATGCCTCGATAGGAGATCGAGATTTTTAGTTACATTTCCGAGACAATTTAAAATTTAATAATATTATATACACCGTTGACCAGTCAATGGCGGTTCCTTCTCAGGTACGCCCTTTTTCTCCATTGAACACTAGCTTTCACAGCACGGAACTCACCTCTTCATTTATTTTAAAACCACGAAAACCATTTGTCATTCAAAAAGGAAATGCGGTAGCTTCTGAAATTAATGGCCGAACGATTTCATTCTCCCCTTCATTTCAGATAAACGAAATTCACGAAATTATGTTCAAAAGAAAATAATGGCCGCGTACCCTTTTCAAAATCAAAATTGTTCGAGAATTCATGGCCGCGCTCTCCGTGTATTCCAAAACCAAACGCATTTAATTCCTCTCCCTCAATTCGCGATCTGGTGGCAGGCATCTTGGAGATCGATCGAGTGAGTGGAACGATCGAGTTGAAGCTCGTGGATTGCGTACGACATTTGGAAGCTGGAACTGGTTTTTGAGGCGATTTCAATCGCGGGCTCAAATCAGAGCAGGCACGCGCTCGATTTTGGGGTGAAGTCGTTTCGATCGAGGCAAGGCCAGTCAGTGGCGAAGACGTCGATTTGGGGCATCGTAATGGCAACGAGGCGGCGCGAACATTGGAGGTGGGTTGAAGGAGGTGCAGATCGTTGGGTAGTCTGGAGTTTTGATCGGTAGTAAGGTGTAGAGTATTTTATTTTAATTGAATTTTATAAATATATATATATATATATATACAAACTTAAATATATATATATATATATATTGGCATACTGTTAAAATCTTACTGTAAGGTTAATTCCTATAACCAACTAAGTGTTAAAGGAGATAGATAAATAATATTATCCAGAATGTTTTTATGTAGGTTAAGGAAAAGGAAATTGTAACAGTATGATAACTCTCATTAAAAAAAGGGAAGTTAGTTTTAAATCAAATTGTTGGTTAATTAAAATTAAAAAGGGAATTTATTATTCGATTATTTCGAATATTAACAAATTGTATAAATTGTTTATACAAGGTCAAAATCTGAAAGGAATCAAGCCGAAAATGGAAATGGATTGCAAAATAAAAACAAAGATGAGATTTTCTCACTCAAATTTACAGTAATTGAAAATTTCAGTTATTAATTAATTGTTGAATTATATAGTTAAATTTAAATTGTTGAGTGTGTGTTGAATGATGGTTGTTATTATTTGTTTTGAAATAGACCCTATGCGTCGCATAATAGCGGATGATATTATATTAAACCCATATACCGTGATATTCCACCTAGAACTGGGATTAGTATTATATATATGTATTTGGAGTTGTTGATTTCCCACATTATATAGCGGATGTGACCCTATGCGCCGCATAATAGCGAATGATATTTTATAAATCCCTTATACGGCAATATTCCACCTCGAAGTGGAATGGGTATTTATTTGTTGTGCAAACATGCGTGGATGCAGGGAAAACAGGTTGGAGGGATCCAACTGGATTCCTCAAATAATAAAATTTGCTTCAATGTTGTGTGTTTATTTATTTATAATCTACGTGTGACTATTTGTGGTTGAAACTGTTGAAGGCTATAATTTAGCCGAATATATTTTTTTGGGTATCGTAGGATACCACAAATAGATAAAATTGGATTTTTGAAATTTAGTAGAAAATTTATAGTAAATTAATTTTAGAAAATTGAATAAATTTAAAAGAAGAAATTTGTTTCAAAAGATAATAAATTTGATGTTTGAAATAAATTTGAGAATCATTTTGAAATTTGATTTGGTGTTTAAAATAAAATTTGAAATCAATTTGAGAATTGATTTGTTGTTGAAAGTGAATATTCAGGAATCGATTTGGAAACCATATATTAGTGAATATTTGGGAATTTGAATTCACAATGGGAATTTAAACAGGAAAGGAAAATTTGTTTAAAAGATAAATATCGGTTTATTTTAAAGTGTGAAAAGGAATTTACAGATTTGGAACGTAAATTAAAAATAAATCCAAAAAGATTTATAAATTGATTTGAATGAACCATTTTAGAATGGAAGGTGTACTTTCCCTGAAAAGCCGAGTATGTTTTCAATATAGCCTATAAATATGAAATTAAAGTTGTGAAGGTGGTTTTAAGGAAAGATTACTTTGGAGAAATTATTTACTTGGGTTATTTAGAAAATCTTTAAATTAAAGATTTATTTAATTCATTATAGAAGTGATTATTTAAAGATTAAATAGATATTTGTTTTAGAAAATGGTTATTTAAAATAGTTATACCCTATCTACTAATTTATTTAAAGTTAGTTTGGACTTGAAGTTTTATATGAGATATTGGTATAATATTTTCATAACTAATATTTAAATGTGTTTTAAAATAGTTTTATCTAATGTTTCCGAGTATATATTTTGGATAAGTGATTTAAAGTATTTTAAAGCATTTGAACTCGGCAGACTTTCAGTGGAAATAAATAATATCGGAATTCTTATTCAGCGAGTGAAAAGTGATTTGAAATTTGTTTTCAAATGGTTGAAGTGTGAAATATACCTTGCGAACATATTTTGAAAATAAATAATTGGGAAAATTATTTAAATCTGGAAATTGTTGTGATTGTTGATTGATAGTTAAATAACCGACTATCAATATTTTCCTTTAAATAACATTTGAATTTCGATGCGACTGGGGTCGGATTCCAAATGGATATTCGAAACCCACATCGAACCTTTGTGATTGTGATGAATCTTTTGTTTAAGAAGTTCAAAGTGGAAATTTGTTGTGATTTGTTTGAAATCTGATTGAACACTTATTTTTTTAAAATAAGCACTCATTTTTCGTATTAGCCGGGAGAGGACCTTGTGTCACAAAACCCGTTTCGAATAATGATACGACGAAATGGGTTTGCATTTGAAGACGGTGTTGAAGACCAAGTATTTTCGAAAGCGAAAGGATTACCCGTCGAATGTCTTTGCACCGGGTTGCTCCGGTATAGAGATTTTATCACCATTTGTGATGGGGATTCCGGACGTGATTAGTGAATATCCGGATTGCGAGGGCTTCTTTAAAGTGCCTTCGGTTCAGTTCGATCCCGGAACGGACTTGTATGGATGTGTGTCTGACATTACGCTTTGAGATGTAAAGCTGGTTTCTATCAAATACATTTCTGTTGGTAGCGGAGAATTTATTCTCTTAGCTTAACACCATTCTCTGAGACGTACGAGCTCAGAGGTTATGTAGTTGATGGTTATTAGTGATACATTCCCAAACTGGTAACGTGGCATACGAAGTGCTGCTGATCATTTGTTGATCAAAGCATGATTTTGTGAAAAGTGTAGCTTTTTGGACGAGACTTCGCCGGACCTCACACCCCGGAAATGGTCAAAACAGGAAAGATGCGGCAAGGTTATGAGGGTCGCGCCCTTTAGGGTATGTCATTTCCTTCTGGAAAAGGGTGGTATCATGGTATGGAGCCCAGATACTTAACCCATGTGGTTGCTGCAAATTTATTATACTTTGTGGTTGTTGCTTTGTGGTTGAGGATCCTCGGATAAAGGTCGCAAACGACAGGGGGATGGCATACTCGAGTAGTATTTACCTGGTTACAGAGGTAACCCGGCCTTGTGTTGGTAGAGATCCGGGTAGGTTCTCGGGACGTCCCTCCAGAGGCGTACCCATGTGGCAGTAGGAAGTTCCTTGGCCTGACCATTTGTTGGAAATCCAAACTCCAATACGTGCCTTGTCCGGTTTTAATTGTATAACCTGTCATTTACTTATGGTGGTCACCACTGTTTAGATGGTACCTATAGTAGGCATAGTTCGGAATGTCTATGCTGGCTAAGATTAATATTATACTTTCGAAATGTTTTCTGCGCTATGCACTAATAATAATAATATCAAAGGATTTTGCGTATCAAGCATGTTTGACTATCATAAGGAGAAATCTCCTCCAATTCTGCGTTTGCATTGTGTGTGTGGCGGGAGGCCTTATGGTAGTTTCATTTTCCAAAAGCATAGCGGATTTCTTCTCCTTTTTTTGTGAAAAATAACTGTTTTTAAGATCTCACACCAGTCCCATGACTGACCTGGAGTTTATTGTTCCCTTTCTAAACTCTGGGTGCCCATAATTTTCCACACGGGCAGCCTAGAGTCAGGTTAGCAGTTATTCGGGGGTAAAGTCAAGAAGTTGCTGTGGAGATCAGGAGTTGGAACTGGATGGCAGGTGTATCACTTATATATGTAATATTTCTTTTCCGCTGTTTGTTGTTGTAAACTCTGATAATGTGATGTATAAACTGATATAGTGATTTTGTTTAAAGATATTCATTTATCTATTATATTTGTTTCGTTGCGAAATGTGAGATTCTGTTATTGTTTATGTTTCTTCTTCTATCTTCTCCTTCTTTAACCCTAACGGTTCGGTTTTCCGGCATTTGGCTGAGCGGCATTTGATACAGTGGACGTATTGATGTCGACTTTCGGACGTCGAAAGATTGGGTCGTTACATTGTGGTAACAGAGCATTTGGTTAAGCGACAACCTTGGCTCTGTTGGGTGTTACTCATTAGAGATAGAGTCAGTAGTACTCTAGAATGAGTTTGAGAGTATTAATAGATATGAGCACGTATTTGTTAGTGAATACAAAATTGTTTTATATTGTGATGATTGGTTTGTTGAGTGGTATATGGATTCTGGTCGGTATAGTCTGTACAACTCTATCGATAAGGATCTTTAAACACTCGTACAGAACAATTCAGCACGATATTGTTTTAAAATCGGGTAAATGAAATAATTTTACCCAAAACTACTTTCGTATATTAAACGAATCATTTTTCGCAAATTATTATAATATATGGTTGCTTAGATGTTAGGAATTGATAATATTAAATTATTATCCTTGATTATTGAATAGGAAAATGAAATCGTAACTCCAAAATTAAGAAATAAATTCACATACAAATGGAATTTGAGAATATAAATTGTAAATATGATTTATAATTTGAAACGGAATTCCAGAGAAGTATTTGGAAATGTTTTGAAAAGAATTTGAAAATTTTGGAGATTTGGAAAGTTTAAATCCCTTTTGATTTTGAAGATGATTTTTAAAGGTTTTGGAAAGTGTTTTGAAGGGATGAAAGCTCTAAACTCTTTTAGGTCGCTAGAAAATAACTTCGGTGATGACTGCAGCATCATCGATGTTCATTTTCGAGTTTCCAAGAGAGGAATTGCTGCCAAATTATTTTAAATGGAAGTTGTTTGCAAATTGGGTTTGGTTTTAGAAATTTAAAGGGATAATTTAAATTGATTTCAAAAATGGTTTTGAATTGTTGAAACGACTCTGGAATCTTATAAAAAAATAGTTATGAAATAAAATTTTATAAGGTGGAAAATAAAGTTGTGAATGAATAAATAAATTTACAATTGAAATTAAATGAATGTCAAATTAATTGAAGGAATGACCAAATAGATATTGTTTGGGATGAATTGAATTCAATATTTATAAATGAAAGGTAAATTAAATTCATATGGAATTGGAAATCCAGTTTAATATAAGTGGTTATAAACCAAAATGGTGAATTGAAAATAAATTTTTGGAAATAAACAAAAGAAAAAACTGGAATTGAAACTGAATATTGAAAACCAATTTGAAATGTGTGAAATAAAATGAAGTTGTAAAATTAGTTCGAAGTGAACTAAAGTTAATAAAGGTGGAAAAACGATTTGAGATCAAATGAATTGGAATTTGTAATGAATTAGTAAATGAAACTAATTTAAAATAGTGCAGTTGTGAATGAAAGATAGTTGATAAAAATTTAATATTTAGAGGTTAAATTGAATCCAAACAGAATTGAAAGTGTAAATCGAATTCAAATCAAATTGAAAATGTAAGATTGAATGAAAATGGATATATAACTTCAATAGTAAAGTAAAAACGGTATAAGAAATATATATATTGAAAATTGTGTAAAGGAATGTGCAAAATAAATTTGAATGTTGTAATTGGATATTATGGCTAGTAGGATATACAGGTGTATTAAAGGGAATGGAATTGGGATTTTGATTTCGAAGATAAATTTTGAATTTCTCGAGAAAAATGTGTGTATTTAAATTTCTATATGAAATTTGGAGATTTTCTTGTCAAGCCACTTGGCTTTTTGTTTTCTTTTTGAAATCTAGGGGCCTGTGGTGCCAATTTGTAGTCGTACCGAGCTTGCCGCGCAAAGGAGACGCTGGCGAAGTTTTTCGAAAATTTAGGGAGTTAGAAATTTTTTGAGAAAATTTCGAAAATTTGGAATTTGAATTTCAATTTAAATTTGAATTGACTAAGAAAACAATATTGTTTGAAACTTACGATTAAAGTTGAAAGATTAGTTAAGGTGATAATAGATCCTTGATGAAAAAGACTGTTTTGAAAAGTTGCCAAAACCGTTTGATTTTGGGAAAATAATAATTGGGTTAAGGATCATTCTTCTTAACTAGAAATTTCGAGACGAAATTCCTTTAAGGGGGAAGGATATGACGACCCAGAAATTTTAACATTTGAAATGAAATATTTAATTGATTTTAAATATTTGGAGGTTAGTTTGACTTGAATTTCAAATATAACTACGGATTTGGCAATTAAATTATTAGATTTAATTTTTGAAATTTGGGTAAAGTATTAAATCTTCAATTTTATGCTGATTAAAAATAATTTGAAGGCTTGGGAAATTTATATTGATAATACTGGAGGTAATAAAACTTTTAAAAGTGAATTTAAAAGCAGTTTATTTAATTTTGAATTTATATCGTTTAAATCAATATTTAAAAATAGCATTCCGGGGTATAGTGTCGAAATTCGATGAAACCAGTTCCATTGGATCCCTAATATTGTATTATTATCGGATTTCAATTTCCGTTGCATTCGGAGTTGTCGTGTGATCGTACGATAAGCAAACGCGCTGAAATTTATATTGAAATTCAATATAAATAACTGGTTCAAAAAGCTATCTTCTCCATACGATTAAATAAGGACTCGAAGCCTTTTCCATTTCTTTCAAAATAGGGGTTTAACATTATAAATGCCTAGCGGTGAGATTTTTGCTACGTTTCCGAGGCAATTTAAAATTTAATAATATTATATACACTGTTGACCAGTCAATGACGGTTCCTTCTCAGGTATGTCCTTTTTCTCCATTCAACACTGTCTTTCACAGCACGGAACTCCCCTCTTCATTTATTTTAAAACCACGAAAACCCTTTGTCATTCACAAAAGGAAACGCAGTAGCTTCTGAAATTAATGGCTGAACGATTTCATTCTCCTCTTCATTTCAGATAAACGAAATTCCTGAAATTATATTCAAATGAAAATAGTGGCCGCGTACCCTTTTCAAAATCAAAATTGTTCGAGAATTCATGGTCGCGCTCTCCGTGTATTCCAAAATCAAACGCATTTAATTCCTCTCCCTCAATTCACGATCTAGTGCCAGGCATCTTGGAGATCAATTGAGCGAGTGGAAGGATCGAGTCGAAGCTCGGGGATTGCGTACGACACTTGGAAGCTAGAACTGGTTTGTGAGGCGATTTCAATCGCGAGGCTCAAATCAGAGTCGGCACGCGCTCGATTTTGGGGCGAAGTCATTTCGATCGAGGCAAGGCCCGTCAGGGGCGAAGACGTCGATTCGGGGCATCGTGATGGCAACGAGGCGGCGTGAACATCGAAGGTGGGTTGAAGGAGGTGCAGATCGTTGGGTAGTTTGAAGTTTTGATCGGCAGTAAGGTATAAAGTATTTTATTTTAATTGAATTTTACAAATATATATATATATATATATATATAGACTTAATATATATATATATATATATTGGCATACTGTTAAAATCTTACTATAAGGTTAATTCCTGTAATCAACTAAGTGTTAAAGGAGATAGATAAATAATATTATCCAAAACGTTTTAATGTAGGTTAAGGAAAAGGAAATTGTAACAGTATGATGACTCTCACTAAAAAAAAGGGAAGTTAGTTTTAAATAAAATTGTTGGTTAATTAAAATTAAAAAGGGAATTTATTATTCGATTATTTCGAATATTAACAAATTATATAAATTGTTTATACAAGGTCAAAATCTGAAAGGAATCAAGCCGAAAATGAAAATGGATTGCAAAATAAAAAGCAAAGGTGAGATCTTCTTACTCAAATTTATAATAATTGAAAATTTCAGTTATTGATTGATTGTTGAATTATGATAGTTAAATTTAAATTGTTGATTGTGTGCTTGAATGATGGTTGTTGTTATTTGTTAGGAAATAGACCATATACGCCGCATAATAGCGGATGATATTATATTAAACCCATATACCGCGATATTTCACCTTGAAGTGGAATTGGTATTATATATGTATTTGGAGTTGTTGATTTCCAGCATTATATAGCGGATGAGACCCTATGCGCTGCTTAATAGCGGATGATATTTTATAAATCCCATATACCGCGATATTCCACCTCGAAGTGGAATGAGTATTTATTTGTTGTGCTAACGTCTGTGTATGCAGGGAAAACAGGTTGGAAGGATCCATTTGGATTCCTCAAATAATAGAATTTGTTTTAATGTTGTGTGTTTATTTATTTATAATATGTGTGTGACTATTTGTGGTTGAAACCGTTGAAGGCTATAATTTAGCCGAATATTTTTTTTTGGTATCGTCGGATACCAAAAATAGATAAAATTGCATTTTTGAAATTTAGTAGAAAATTTATAGTAAATTAATTTTAGAAAATTGAATAAATTTAAAAGAAGAAATTTGTTTCAAAAGATAATAAATTTGATGTTTGAAATAAATTTGAGAATCAATTTGAAATTTGATTTGGTGTTTAAAATAAAATTTCAAATCAATTTGAGAATTGATTTGGTGTTGAAAGCGAATATTCGGGAATCGATTTGGAAATCATATATCAGTGAATATTTGGGAATTTGAATTCACAATGGGAATTTAAAAAGGAAAGGGAAATTTTTAAAAAAAATAAATATCGGTTTATTTTAAAGTGTGGAAAGGAATTTGAAGATTTGGAACATAAATTTAAAATAAATCCAAAAAGATTTATAAATTGATTTGAATGAACCATTTTAGAATGGAAGGTGTACTTTCCCTGGAAAGTTGAGTATGTTTTCAGTATAGTCTACAAACATGAAATTGAAGTTGTGAAAGTGGTTTTAAGGAAAGGTTATTTTGGAGAAATTATTTACTTGGGTTATTTTGAAAATCTTTAAAGTAAAGATTTATTTAATTCATTATAGAAGTGATTATTTAAAGATTAAATTGATATTTGTTTTAGAAAATGATTACTTAAAATAGTTATACCCCATCTACAAATTTATTTTAAAGTTAGTTTGGACTGGAAGTTTTATATGAGATATTGGTATAATATTTTTATAACTAATATTTAAATGATGTTTTAAAATAATTTTATCTAATGTTTCCGAGTATATATTTTGGATAAGTGATTTAAAGTATTTTAAAGTATTTGAACTCGGCAGACTTTCTGTGGAAATAAATAATATCAGAATTCTTATTCAGCGAGTGAAAAGCGATTTGAAATTTGTTTTCAAATGGTTGAAGTGTGAAATATACCTTGCGAAGATATTTTGAAAATAAATAATTGAGAAAATTATTTAAATCTGGTAATTATTGTGAATGTTGATTGATAGCTAAATAACCGACTATTAATATTTGCCTTTAAATGACATTTGAATTTCGATGCGGCTGGGGGGTCGGATTCCAAATGGATATTCGAAACCCACATCTAACCTTTGTGATTGTGATGAATCTTTTGTTTTAGAAGATCAAAGTCGAAATTTGTTGTGATTTGTTTGAAATCTGATTGAACACTTATTTTTTTAAAATAAGCGCTCATTTTTCGGATTAGCCGGGAGAGGACCTTGTGTCATAAAACCCATTCCGAATAATGATACGACGAAATGAGATTACATTTGAAGACGGTATTGAAGATCGGGTATTTTCGAAAACGAATGAATTACTTGTCGAATGTCTCTGCACCGGGTTGCTCCGGTATAGAGATTTTAGCACCCTTTGTGATGGGGGTTCCGGACGTGATTAGTGAATATCCGGATTGCAATGGCTTCTTTGAAGTGCCTTCGGTTCCGTTCGATCCTGGAACGGACTTGTATGGATGTGTGTCTGACGTTACACTTTGAGATGTAAAGCTGGTTTCCATCAAATACATTTCTGTTGGTGGCGGAGAATTTATTCTCTTAACTTAACACCCTTCTCTGAGACGTACGAGCTCAGAGGTTATGTAGTTGATGGTTATTAGTGATACATTCCCAAATGGTAACGTGGCATACGAAGTGCTGCTGATCATTTGTTGATCAAAGCATGACTTTGTGAAAAGTGTAGCTTTGTGGACGAGACTTCGTCGGATCTCACACCCCGGAAATAATCGAAACATGAAAGATGCGGCAAGGTTATGAGGGTAGCGACCTTTAGGGTATGTCATTTCCTTTTGGAAAAGGGTGGTATCATGGTATGGAGCCCAGATACTTAACCCATGTGGTTGCTGCAAATTTATTATACTTTGTGCTTGTTGCTTTGTGGTTGAGGATGCTCGGATAAAGGTCGCAAACGACCGGGGGATGGCATACTCGAGTAGTAGTTACCTAATTACAGAGGTAAACCGGGCTTGTGTTGGCAGAGATCAGGGTAGGTTCTCGAGACGTCCCTCCAGAGGCGTACCCATGTGGTGGTAGGAAGTTCTTTAGCCTGACCATTTGTTGGAAATCCAAACTCCAATACGCGCCTTGTACGGTTTTAATTGTATAACCTGCCATTTACTTATGGTGGTCACCACTGTTTATATGGTTGCTATAGTAGGCATAGTTCAGAATGTCTATGCTGGCTAAGATTAATATTATACTTTCGAAATGTTTTTTGCGCTATGCACTAATAATAATAATATCAAAAGATTTTGCGTATCAAGCATGTTTGACTATCATAAGGAGAAATCTCCTCCAATTCTGCATTTGCATTGTGTGTGTGGCGAGAGGTCTTACGGTAGTTTCATTTTCCAAAAGCATAGCGGATTTCTTTTCTTTTCTTTGTGAAAATAATTGTTTCTAAGATCTCACACCAGTCTCATGACTGACCTGGAGTTTATTGTTCCCTTTCTAAACTCTGGCTGCCCATAATTTTCCACACGGGCAGCCTAGAGTCAAGTTAGCAGTTATTCGGGAGCAAAGTCAAGAAGTTGCTGTGGAGATCAGGAGTTGGAGTTGGATGGCATGGCGTATCACTTATATATGCAATATTTCTTTTCCGCTGTTTGTTGTTGTAAACTCTGATAATGTGATGTATAAACTGATATAGTGATTTTGTTTAAAAATATTCATTTATCTATTATATTTGTTCCACTGCGAAATGTGAGGTTCTGTTATTGTTTCTGTTTCTCCTTCTATTTTCTCCTTCTTTAACCCTAACGGTTCGGTTTTCCGGCATTCGGCTGAGCGGCATTTAATACAGTGGACGTATTAATGTCGACTTTCGGGCGTCGAAAAATTGGATCGTTACATTGTATTATAATAATGCAACAAAAAATTATAGCAGCATGTATATGTTGTAAATATGCAACATTGCATTGTATAAGCTTCTTCAAAACATAAGCTGGTTTTACAAAAAGAAAAAAAGCAGGGTGCATTTTAAAATTTCCAAGAATAAAAAGCACCGGTTTTAGATATCGTTAAGCAAGAAAGATTATGGACTACTTTTGGAAAAAAATATGGCATTATAATAATTTTCACCTTCGAAAAGGTGATGTGAAATTATATAAATTTCCTAATTTTATATTTACTATAAATAAATCCCTAAATCTTATAACATCTGTAACTTTTGCATAGAGATTTGATTAAGTTGCAATTCGCACCAATTAATTCAAAAATTTACTACGTTCGATTTCATTACAACAGTAGTTAGAAACTTGAGGTGAAAATAAATTGAGAAAAAGGACAATGAGAGTTTTGAAAAGACACCCATGTTATTTATTAAAATAGATAACAAACTCTTATTACTTTTCATGTCGTAAACTGAATCCTTATATATATATATATACATAATAATAAAAAAATCACAAACAAAATCGTCATTATAAAAAATTAGTAATCCAATTCATAGATTCGAATCCAAAAATATTGAAAACAAGACACAACTATCGAGATTCAAGTTGCCTGCATTGTTAAAAAATGTAAAGTACAACGAAGTGGAAAATAAATGCACAATTGATAATATTCCGAACAACTATCATGTTTATAAAATTTACGTGCATCAAATATATCGGTTTTTAAAATATAAGCAGAACTATTTTGGCAAAAACATACAAATTTCAAAGATTTACAAAGCTTGTATTACGATAATGCAACAAACAAAACAATCGCAACATGCCTTTACTGTAAATATGCAACATCACTTTGTATAAATTTCATCAAAACATAAGTCGATTTTAAAAAAAGAAAAAAAAATAGGATGCACTTAAAATTTCTAAGAATAAAAAGCACCGATTATAGATATCGATAGCCTAGAAAGAATTTGGACTACTTTTAGAAAGAAAAAAAAATATTGTATTAAAATAATTTTCACCTTCGGAAAGGTAATGTGAATTTATATAAATGTCCAAATTTTATATTTACTAATAAATAAATCCCTAAACCTTATAATGTCTGTAACTTTTGCATACGAGATTGATTGAGTTGAAATTCACACCGTCGGTTCGTTTGAAAATTTACCGCATTGGATTTCATTCAACAGCATTTAGAAACCACAAGTTAAAATGCACTTTTGAAAATGATCTTTTTGTTCTAATAAGGACGCGCCAATTCCAATACTCTTTCACTGTGTCGGTATTTATGTCCTAGTAATTGTTCACACCAAATGTTTGTTATTATAAACAAATAATAATAATTTCTAATAATCGTACAATTAATATTGGTAAATAAAAGAGTAAAGCCACATTGGTTATCATTATAACTGATAATTAACAAATAAACAACGGGCGTTTACTTCATGTTTCACATAATAATGTAATGATAAATAATTGTTAAATGGTGCGGAATTAGATGATTTTGAGCCAGAATGACTTATTTCGCAAAATTCAAATTACTACTTAACAATAACAATTTTGGTAAAAAAGATAGCGAGCCCAATTAATATGCAAAAATTCAAAACTGGTGAATGGACAAAAAATGTTACTACAACATAATTCCCCTTTCAATTTTTCTTTCATTTCCTTCACCAACTCAAAAGTACATCTTTCTTTCAACTTTTCCCTTTCCCACAGTTATAAAATGCTAATTCCCCAACCCTCTCTTTTAAAAGCACAATATAAAATCTGGCACATAAACACATATAGCAGCAAACATAATCATGCAAGTTGTAGACGCACTCCTGCATTAATTAACACACGCCAAGATATCACACACATACTGACACATATATTATACAGTCATGCATTGACAAAACAGTAACACCCAACACTGCAGCACTGACGATCTTTAGTAAATGGCCACGTTTTGTACATCCAGATTCATTTACAAATAACATAATTGCTTAAAAAATTTAAAAGTCATAACAAATTAAAAGGACAGAAAAATATAGCCCAGCAACACATACGATTCTTCTTGAAACAGAAAAAAATGAAAATCAGGTACTGAATATCGCAGCTTTGCAGGCAACAGAGCAAACGAGTTTACCAATTGACAATTAACACTTTTGCCTACTCTAGGAAAGTTGCCAGTTGATCGCTAACCAAATATCAATCCAAAAAAGACTAAGACGTTAATCAAATCGAAAATAAAATAAAAGAAGAAAGAATAAAATGAAATCCATGAAATGAATGAACATGAAACCACCACAAGCAGACGAAGGCAAAAGCTCTTAGGCAGCCACAGCAAATGTTTTGACAGACAAGCCTTCATTTTTTTCCCATTGTCAACTGCTTACTTTTTATACAATTTCGATAAATTTAGAAACGTTGCATAGAAATTAAAAACTAAATTAAAGGAATGAAAAAGGATCAGAACCATTGGCTTGATTCTTCCGAAGAGGAATAAAATCACGCAACTTATAATCAGCGACGATCGTTTGGGGAAAGGATCGCCATCTCAATAATTTTGAGTCAAAGCATTCACAATTCAAGAAAACAAAAAATATGTAAAAACGAGTATAAAAAATAAGAATTATTAGGACATCTTAAGTGGATTACGGGCTGAATATTCAACCCGTAATTCGGGTTGGGGCCCCAGTGGCCAGGCGCCCATTAAATGGACACCTGGCCTCAGGCGCCCATTTAATGGGCGCCTGACAATCAGACACCCATTTTATGGGCTCTCATAAAATGGGCACTGCCTTCCCTCCCCCTCACTTCTCTCTCAATTTTTTTCGTTTATTTTTTTTTAAAAGTAAAAAATCTAAACGAAATGCCGCCGCGTACAAACAAAATCATACGAAGAACGGTTCATAGACATCCAACGGAGCAAGCTGGACCATTACACATTCCGCCACCACCTGGAGTTTCACCAGATGATCTATGTGTTCTACATGAGCTGCCAGATGGTTATCGGCATAGAGCCGAAACCGTTTTGACGACCATACAGGTATAAATTGCAAATTACTATAACTTGTTATTTTAATATATACATTACATACTCATATTAAATAACCCTTACTGTATCAAAAATTGTTAACTTATAAATTATCTATAGGACCATTACATTCACTGTCGGGGTAGTTGGGTTAAGTGCATTACCCAGTTTTATCACCATCTTCCCGGTCCTATTATTGAGAGGCTACAGGCTAGTCCTTTTGGTCTATTTTTGTCGATTAAACCTGTTCAGTCCTTTGATCGACCTCTCATTCAGGCATTAGCTGAGAGGTGGTGGCCCACCACGCATACGTTTCATTTTTCAGACTTTGAGCTTGGTATCACCCCAGTTGATTTTTACATGTTTACTGGGATTGAGATTGGACGATATGGTCTTCGACCTTTTCCATTTGATGATTTATACGAGTCACCCAATTTGTTTACAGTTTTTTTTACCGCTGATAGATGTTACCTGCGTAACTAGTGGTTCTGTTAAGTTAACTTACTTGCAGCAGTACATCATGAGTTATATAGCTAGAGCCGATATGATGGATGCAGTTACTAGAGCATTTTTGCTGTACCTGTTTGGTTCGACCTTTTTTTCGAACCAAAAAGGTACTGTTAGACTAGGCTATTTAGCATCTCTTACCAGATTAGACCAGCTACATACTATTGACTGGGGCACAGCGATATTAGGCACCCTATATACAGCTCTAGATTCATTTGCGTTTGGCGATGTCAGGCAGATGTATGCTTTTTGGTATATGTTGTCGCTATGGTACTACGAGTACACGGCAAACATGCATCGCTGTATCCAGCACACGGCTAGTCAGGCTGCTGAGCATTACTTCCCTAGGATGAGACGATGGGAGACTATGCAGTACGTACATCATGTTCCCTTAGGTGTACGGCATGACTTGATGGAGGCTAGGTCACAGCTTGATATGCGTAGTCGAGGTAACATCATTCGGACTCCTTGGGCCTCACATTGGACTCATCTAGCAGATGCAGGTCTTCTGGTGGACGACCATCCCTTGATGGTTGCGTATTCATTATCTAGACGTAGGGTTGCTTTGCATACACCTGCATTTATGCCTATGTGGTATTTGGGAGAGAGATGTGCTTATCAGATTACGGGTGATCGTCGTATACCATATGATGCTTTATCTTGTGAGGACGTGTTTGGTAGACATAGGGCGATCGACGATCAGTACTTAGATGCTCTACGACAGGCTGGATGGGTGGATAGTAGTACTTTCTTCATCGATGGGGATTACGATGCTTATTGGGCTAGAGTAGCACCCCGTTGATTCATCGTACCAGATTATGTTCGTGGGGTCAACTCTGATCATATAGGACCTTATCTGGCAGCCGGTAGAGTTCAGGTACCGCATGTTTCATTTGACCCGATTCCGTCACAGTTCTCCCAGACTCCCATGCAGTTGGAGCCTGATACTACTTTTAGAGCATATGACGTGACAGTTACTTTGATTGAGCAGCCTTTAGTCTTTCCAGATCACCCCGACTATCCTGTTGTGCCTTCAGTCGGGTTATGTCCTCCGTATGAGGTACGTTTGTTGTTTATTGTCATTTTTCCTTTATTTTCTGCTTGGTTTCTTACTATGTCAAATATCATCTTTATGTAGTATGCTGCTAGATTGGACCAGACCAGAGTTTCACTTGGTGTATGTCGCGATATGACTCTTGCACACACACACACACCATGCATGATATGTACATGCAGCATACACAGATGCTAGAGGCCCAAATTGATCGGCTATCAGCTAGACTTGCTGTATATGAGCCTTTCGGAACACAAGGCAGAGGTGATGTTGGTCCCAGTGAGTATGATGCTGGTGGTTCAGATGAGGACGAGGGGGATGATGAGGACGAGGGGGATGATGGTGATGGGTATGACGATGACGACGATGGAGATGATGATGGTGGTGATAGAGATGATAATGGTGATGGAGATGATGATGACGGAGATGATGATGACGGAGATGATGATGATGGTGATGATGCTGACGACGACGACGTTGCATCCCTTTAGCTGTATACATTTTAGTTTATGCGTAGTAGACGTTTTATTGTATGTTGCAGTTCCTATAACTTATGTACTTATGTCATATTTTGAGTATACTGTGTATTCTTTATGTTTATATACTTTCACTTTCTTGGATTTTGGATTATAATGCTCGAGTATACTGTGAATTCTATATGTCTATGTATACTATGAATTATACATGTTGGTATATAATGTGAGTTGTATATGTCTGTTTAATTATGAATTATATATGTTGGTGTACAATGTGAATTCTATATGTTTGTGTATACTTATAAGCACTAACTAGTTACATATAAACATACAAAAAAACGAATAGTGACAGTAGATAGAAAACTTATAAAAACCTACTCGTGACATAAAAAAACTACTAGTGAGGCACATGAACATTGATAAAAAACGACACAGTAAAAATAGACTACAAATATAAAGAAACTAGACATGACGATTAAACTGCAACTCCTGTATAGAAAGTCTAAGACATCTTATCTCCTGTTCTAGTTCGTTTGCATAGGTTATGTCCCTTGGACATAAAAGATCGTCCAACCATTCTGCGTAATTGCAACCATTTGGCCAGAATTGACATAGTTGGATTCGACGACCAATATTTTCTCCATCCGCATGTACTACAACTTCAACTTCATACCCGCACTGACAACAAACTAGGTGCGATCAACTTCTTGCTCAGTGGGAGGTTGAACTACTTGATCCTGGTTCTTAGGTTGCTCATATGCCATACGAACAACATGTTGTTCGTATGGCAGTTCAACCACTTCCTAAAGTCTCAGCTGCTCAAGGTTTTGAAACTGACCGCGGACATCTTCATAGTGTTGTTCTTGATAATCGATAAGCCAATCCTCATCAGTATGTGGATTTTCCGTAGGCACGTAACCTGCATCTGAACCGATAGAAGAAGGCCAAGAAGATATTGCGTTGAAGAATTTATTGTTGTGATGAGGAAGCAGCTGATTATGATTGATGAATAAGTAAGCCAGAAAGAGAATATATAAACAAACATTACACTTGTGCTACCACTACTTTTTGATCTGACAACATACAATACACAAGGGCATATATAAACAAACATTACACATAGGCATTAGCTTTGACAACAACAACATTATCATTTGAAAAGACAATTCAGAAAGCTCTCGACACATTAACGAACGTTACATAACCAATTAGCAATACTGTTATCTTAAGGCCATCCAAATCTTTCTAGCCAGTTTTGACGTATGAAGTACGCATCATGGGCTAAGAAGGACGTGCGTTATTTTAAATTGTATCGACCGTCATAAGTCGAACGTGTAGTCTCAAACACATTTTCCAATATTACCTCATTAATAATATTTGTATAACACGTGCATGCCCTAGTAAAGTTTCTGTATGCAGTCCTAACCTCTTGAGCCGTACGTCTGACTTGAGAGCCCACGTCGTTGTTGTAGAGTTCAGCCAGAGTGTCCCAAAAATTAATTAGTATTTCCTCCTTATTATCGCACATCTCATCGATTTGAATGTAATACTGCATAAGCAACTTCAATTCATGAGACGTGAATGTCATGTTGGACAATGTAGTTTGAATAATGTTAGGTTTTAAAATGATTTAAACATATAATGATTTGTGAATTTATATAATGGATGTTCCTTCTCTCCTCTCAACAAAGCAAAGAATCTTGACCAAAAAATGAACGTGGCTACAGTACGTGATTTGACTGCACACTGACACACCTTCTCTCCACTCAACAAAGTAGAGAATCTTGACCAACAAATGAACGTGGCTACAGTACTTGATTTGACCATACACTTATCAACCTTCTCTCCACTCATCATAGCAGAACTTCTTGACCGGCAAATAAACGTGGCTACGGTACGTGATTTGACCGCACACTGACCCCCCTTCTCTCCACTCTTCATAGCAGATATTCTTGACTGGCAAATGAACATGGGTACATTATGTGATTTGACCGCACACTGACCCCCCTTCTCTCTACTCAACAAAGCAGAGATTCTTGACCGGCAAATTAACGTGGCTACAGTATGTGATGGTGACCGCAAACCGACCCCCTTCTCTCCAATCAAGAATTAGTCATATATATATAACCATATGGATGTCATACTTGTTCACCACAATTTAGTCTAACAAAACATTCAAATATCAAACAACTATCCTCAAATATCAAACAATGTCTGGAAGTTTACTAAACGCTATATTGTTATGCGACAGTGACTAAGAAGAAGAAGCGTATGCGTTAGCGCATTAACAGGAGGAGGAGGAACTGATGGAGATATGCTGTGAAGCATACGGATCAACTTCTGGAAAACATGGTGGTTCCGTCGTGGGTTGGAAATATATCAACCGTAACCAGCAAGCATTTCAAAAAACACTTATGCAAGATTACTTGCCCGTGATCCAACTTACGGTCCAGAAATGTTTAGACAACGATTCAGAATGAGTCGCCCATTATTTATAAGAATTCTCGAAAGTATTCAGCAGAATAATAATAATTTTGTTTTTAAGCAGGACGCTGCAAAAAAAAAGTTTGAGTGGCCATCAAAAGATGACCGCAGCTTTGAGGATGTTAGCATACGGTACACCCGCCGATGCCCTTGACGACGCATATCGTATTGCAGAGAGTATAGCATTGGAAAACCTAGATCACTTCTGTCGGTCAGTTGTGGACATTTATGGGACGGAATATCTTCGTTCTCCAAACGAGGCAGATGTAACGCGCTTGCGTGAAATGCATGAAAACAAGGGCTGGCCTGGAATGCTTGGAAGTCTAGATTGTATGCATTGGGAGTGGAAGAACTGTCCAAAAGCTTTTCTCGGAGCATATAACGGCAAAGAAAAAACCAACTATCATCTTAGAAGCAGTTGCCTCTCATGATTTGTGCATTTGGCATGCTTTCTTTAGAATGCCAGGTTCTTTTAATGACTTAAACGTTGTCGAACGATCTCATTTGTTTAATGATTTGGCGCAAGGTAAGTCAACTCCCGTATCATTTACTCTTGGTCATAACACATATGAGCATGGATACTATTTAGGAGATGGAATTTATCCCAAATGGAGTACGATTGTAAAGACATTTGCAAACCCAATGACGGCAAAATAGAAACAATTTGCTGCAATGCAAGAAGGACAAAGGAAGGACGTAGAAAGGGCGTTTGGGGACCTACAAGCAAGGTTTGCAATGGTCAGCAATCCATGTAGATTATGGAAGAGATCAAAAATGGCTACAATTATGTTCTGTTGTATAATTCTGCATAACATGATCATTGAAGATGAATGTGGTATGGTTTATTCTGATTTCGAATATGAGGGGGCAAGACAACCCCCCAGTTGTTCGCACAACCATGTTACGAAATGAAGGACAGTACGCAATTCATGACGATCATCATGAAGTATATCGTAATGCAACTATTCATAATAGACTCCAAGGGGATTTAATGGAGCATATTTGGAATTCTCATGGAAATCAGTAGTTGGGGATGGTGGATCTTTGTTTAATTACATATGTTTGCCTTTTTTTTATTTCTGTAACGAAGTGTAGAATGCTTCAATTTTTATGTTTGTAATATCATTTGTATTTGATGAAGTAAATCTATATTGATATCTACATAATGCATCGAAAAAATGATATACCATTGAATACTGTAAAACTGAAAATAGCACTTGATTGCAAATATGAACTGAAGGTACATGGATATTTAAACTGCAATAACTAAAAATACCACATTAATACGTCAACTACATATGTTTTGTTCCAGATCTACTCTCAACAATGCGTTGCTTGTACTCTATCCAATATTGCATTGTAATTGGGTCCATTCCGGTGACATCCTTTTCCATTACTAAGGTCTCTTGGCATTGCCGCTGTAGTTCGAAGTGGCCCTTCTCAATCTCAGTCAATTCTTTTAACACGACAAGCTTTTCTGCACTTCTTTTTTGACGTTCTGCATTTTCTCTTGCATGTTTTTCATGCATTAGGGCTAAACAAGAATCGATTTGAGATTGAACAGCAATTTTCTTCTTAGCTGCTCATTGCCCCATCGGTCTAGTGTCTTCATCAAATGCGGGTACTACTTCTTCGTCTTCGTTATCTGGGCATACATTTGAGTCCATATGGGAAGAATTGCCTGGGCTAGAATTGTAATTAGATCTACTTGTTTTTTTCTTCCCCTTCGACTTTGTCTAGACATCTCTTAAGCTTTTTGCGGTGTGTGAGCTCCATTTTTGTTGACTAACAGGGAAGTCATAGCAGTTTGCAAACTGATAGCGGTGGGGTTTCTTTGTACCATTTTCTCTTGAAAATAATTTCAAGAATTGATCGTTCGCCATTCTCTTCTACAAAAATAGAAACACAAAATCATATATTAACAAAGTGATCAGAAATGAATGTAAATTAAAATTCATATTTTACAAAACGCTACCAATTCAGCTTCGCCACCCATTCCACTTGGATTTGCTGTTCTTATTTTGTGGATCTACGACTCGTAGAATTGTGTTTGTCGATTAATCTTCCCAAAATGACCCGTGATTGCAGACATTGACCTCGTCTTTTCAACTTGTTTTTTATTGTATGCAGTCATGACTTTTGCCCAAAACGCCTCTCCACTTTGGTCGTTCCCCTTTATCGAGTCTTTAGAAAAATGACAGTAAATATAACACAAATCCTTATCTCCATCGCCAGACCATGGAGCAGAAGAATGGAACGATAGAGCCCCGGTTTGGGGATGAACATTTTGAAAGGGTTGAGAATCTAAATCCCAGCTATTCATATTCATCGCTTCGGTATATGATTGAAACGGATGAGACATACTTTCAATATTAAGGAATTGAGAATATAATTGTAATAGAAGAAGAGATGTGTGTATTAAAATCTGAATATTATTCCGATATATGTAGTGAAATCATAAATATGACCGTTTATAGCCGATGTAATTTTTAATATGATCGTTTATAGCCATTATAACTTTAAATATGACCGTTTATAGTCGTTGCGGTCAAAATATGATCGTTTTTAGCTGTTGGAATTCAAATGCAGGGGCCTGTTATAGCCGTTGAAAGACGGTAGGTTGTGCAGGAAGGGAGGGCTTGGGCACCCATTTTATGGGCGCTAGAGCTCTAGCGCCCGTAAAATGGGCGTCAGGGCTTGGGCGCCCATTAAATGGGCGCCCAAGCCCAGTTCAGGATTCTGAATTGAATCCTGAACATTCAGCTTAATTTTACCCCTTAATCGAACGGCTGGAGATTTTTTTCGCCCAATTCAGCGTTGAATTTGACCACTGGAGATGCCCTTACACTTAATTTTAATGCATTTGGAAAACAAGAAGCTGATCTGAGTAGTTATAACGGATAAACAAAACCCTAGATCTCCGTGGATAAAATAAATGGGTAATGTTATATTTTTGTGTCCAAATTTGTAGGGCCGGATCTATTTTGAGTCCAATTAGTGTACATGCCAGAATTTTATTGATTATTTAATTTATTATACCGAGCCAAACGTAATACTGTTTCAACTGATGATTAATTACCTTTCATGTTCAATGCAAAACAGGGCATCAATCGACAACTCTAAATTCAAAATCTTGGCACATGTATTCAAATCGTGGAAAAGTATTTAATATTTGAATACCATATAGGATGCATATGCAATATATAAATGTGATGGTATCGGTAATTGGAAAATATCCATTTGATTTTTATAAACATTTTTTATTTTTATAAACATTGATAAGAACCTGTGATTCACATATATATAAATAAAAACACAATTAAGTTAAAGTAATGTATTTACTAATAGTACTAGAAAATTGATAAAATCACTACTTGGATTTGCCGATGCCATGCCCGTGTCATATTTATAACGTCGGAGACATCGGTAAACCGTACAAAAGTTATATTTACAGTTCATGATAGAAGCTGAATTATATGCTTTCGTGTGATTTATATCGAGGATTGTGTAGGTCCTTCTAATTTAATGAAAACTAAGAACAAGTTGAAGCTTATTGAAGATAAAAAAGTTAAGGATAAGAAAGTAGAGGCAAATGGGAGAAGACAATAAAGATGGATACAAAACACCTCGTATATAGCCACTAAATTGATTTTTACTTGCTCTTCAGCTTGACAGACAATGAAAAAATGAAAGATTGTAAAATTACTCTTTAAAATTCTAGGAATTTAAGATCTAGGGTGAGAATTAAAAAGGTAAAGGATTAATGATAGTTCATTATCGAACTACTTATGTATTAAAATATATATGCACAAAATAACAATCAACTTATACTAGCACAATAGAAAGACATTCTTCTTAATGAGCCAAAGTTCGTACTTTTTCGTTTATAACAGTTTGTAAATTTTAGCGTATGCCAAAAATGAAAAAAAAGTATATGATACAGTTTGCACTTTAGTTATGTTATATATAATTTCGTGTCATGTTGTAGTTAAATGAACAGTCATTTAAAAATCATTCAACCTAAGATTATACATCATGGTAGTTGTAAGTTTGAAATGAGAAAAGCACGAACGCTCTTAACCAATTTGGGAACCGTAACCATTGTCTTAACATATCTTGCAATATAAAGGGTTTTCTAAATCTATAATACAAAATAAAGATTTCATTTAGTATCTAATCGAGGAATAAAAGGAAACAGTTAACATAGAATGTCAACATATTGGTTTGTTGTCATGACTGTAGAAAGGATGGAAAAGTGTTAATGCAATCAACTAATGTAATCCCAGCTTTAGTTATTATTCTGGTCGTCCATATTCACAATGAAAATACTAATAATACAAGAAAAGAGCTATAGATTCTTTTTTTTGATGTTGTCATTAGAAAAGTCCCTGCAGAAATAAATATGAAAATTTGGTCCTTATTCTAAAAAATAGAAAATGCAAAGTGTCTTACACTTTTCTGATAGAAAATGCAAAGTAACTTGCATTTTTCTGATTTTGAAATAATTTTTTGAATTTTTAAAATGAGCACGTTACGTTGCATTTTCTATCAGGAAAGCGCAATCTAATTTACGCTTTCTGATTTTGATTTTTTTTTTGAAATGTTTGAAACTTTTATAAAGCACAAGTTAACTTGCGCTTTCTATCTCGGAAGAGCAAGTTAGTTGGCGCTTTCTGATTTTGAAAATTTTGAAATTTTTGTAAAGCATTTTCTATCCGAAAAGCGTAAGTTGGTTTGCGCTCTTTGAATTAGAATAAGAGGCGTCAAATTTACATACTCTTTGCTACATGGACTTTTATTGTAACAACATCGAAAATAAAGACCTTCTATGCAAAGCCTTATGCTAATATACACTACAAAATATAAATCTTTCTAAAATCTATACTATAATATGATACTTAGTTTGATTTCAATAGCGCAAAAGCCCCTCGGATTTTGAAACTCAACAGTCACGCGGCTCCATCTTTTTCTTTCATTCCCCAATTATCCTTCTCATCCTTTTCACCCAACAACTATGATTATTGAGTTAGCCCCTCAGATTTTGAAACTCAATAGTCATATGGCTTCTTTTTCTTTCATTCCCCAATTTTCCTTCTCCTCTTTTTCACCCAACAACCTAAATCAATTTTCCTCTGCCCTAAATCGCATTCCCCAATTTTACAACCACAACCACCCAAATACGTCCCCGACCCCATCATCACCGTTTGCCTTCTTCGACCACTACTCTTTACGTCTGCTGTGGTAGTTCCCCTCTTTCTCCGCCGTTGTTTTCAATGACTACCATGCCCTTTTCATTTTATTATCTATTCATGTTAAGACTCTTCCATGTGGAAGTTTATTATTATTTTAGATGCCTCTTTACTAATCAAGTTGCTCTTCATTTGAGCCATTGGTTGATAATACTGGATAATTTTCAGAAAAATTCATGGTAACGCCTTAATCAGCGAACAAGCCCTAAAAATGGTGTTTGTGTTTTGTTTTTTTATTGCATTTAGAAATTATTTTGTGCCTGTGGTAATTACTTATAAATTAGTGCTAATGATATCTTTTCTCAATTTTTTATCGAAATAATTCTAATGAATATAGGCTCTAATGCACTATGCACCCGACATGAAAAATAAACCTTTGGCTTACAAATTGATTTTCTTCCCCACTATTTATAAAAGTAGGTGTATATTTCAGTTTAGTTTGATCCAATTGCATAAATACACATCTTACATTTATCTAATTTTTCATCCACAATTAGTAGTTCTTAGTTTTTCTTCTATATTAGAACTAACACTACAAGGGGAAGGGCTTTTTCCGACGGCCAGAATCCGTCGGCGGCCGTCGGAAGCCATCGGAAAAAAGCGTCGGAAATGACTACGTCGGAGAGCAGTATTTCCGACGGCTTCCGACGGACGCTGCCGTATACCATTCCGATGGATCCCGACGACGGTTTCCGACGGATTCCGATGGACGTCGGTAACCATCGGAAGCCGTCGGAATTATTGAGCTACAGGCCGCCGGGATTTGTCGGAAGCCATAGTAAATTTTGACCTGTAAGCCGTCGGAAGCCATCGAAAGCCGTTGGAAATCTGCTATTTTTTTTAAAATTTGTTGCAAATATAGCCTTCCAACCACATTTCTCTTCCAAACACTATGATATCAATACTGCACAATCCAATATACAATAATCCAACCAAATATCCAAACCCAAAGTACAAAATATTTAATAAACACACAAATAAATAAAATTACAATCAAAATAAAATACAAAATATAAATAACCATTCCAACATTAACATTAACTGTTCTAGCATGTTGTTAATACACAAATTCATCAATATTCTCATGCACATCCTCATACAACTATAGAACCAAGTGTATCATACATAATTATACAAATCAACAATTACCTGCACCGTCCACCAAATCATTCTAAACTAAAACAAAACATACCTGAACGAACGAACAAGCAAGCAATGAATCAATCTCCTCCAGATCCAGAGCCAGCCGAGAAAGGGAGGCGGCCACCAAACTGCTGCATGTCCTCTAACAACTGTGCGGTCTGCAAGGCCTGTTGGCGGTTCTGCTCCTCCAATTAGGACACTCTAGTCCGCAATTCTTCTATACCTGCTAAATCGCTCTGAGGTCTACTCCGCCGTGCCCTACTCTGACTACTGGACTGCAATAATTGAAAAATAAATAAAACCCAAGTTTATTGTTTTGAAAAGGTCAAAATATCATATTTTAAGTATTTTAAGAAAAAGTAAATTATTTACCGCTAAATTTCCGAATCCGTATCGTCGACCATGCTCTGCTGGATCCATAACGGACTCAAAAATAACGTCCTCCTTATCGGTCATCAGCTGATTTCGACCCGTGTCAGCAAGGAGTTTCTGTCGTTGCTCCATAAACTTCTCCTGCATTAACAAATTAATAATATCATATCTTGTTTCATCATAGTTTAACAATTAAAACAATTACTAATACTGAATAAAATGAAATATGCTTACATGGCTTTAGCTGGATTTATCGTCCTGCCATGTGTACGAAACAGTCACGTCTGGATTAACATGCTCGACAGCATGCGTACGGATGAACACGTCCATATAGCTGACAGGACCATGTGACTCGGTTTCCTGAAGTTGATTGTTACATACAATTATTATACATTTAAAATCATATAGCATAAACTATTTACATTCATTATTCAGTAAATTTACCTACTCCTGCCGATACTGCTGAAACTTCGATCCTCCGCGATGAGTGGCAGGATTCTTATTAATATTTGCAGAGTTTCTATCCGACTCTTCCTGTATATTTAAAATTTGATACATTATTTTTCAATCACGTCAAATTAATAATTCAAAAAAATATTAGTATACTTGCCTTTGCCTCGTCCATCTCCCAGTATCTCAACCAAGCTTGCCACACGCTCTCTCCCATCCACCGTGGTCTCTTACCAGATTTCTTAATCTCAAGTATCGTGTCCCTGTAGTTCATGTGCATCTTCTTCATCCAGTATGCTCGTGCCAGCATCATATCGTCTGTCTGGATGTCTATCTCAGCCTGTGTTAAAAATTGGATTACACTTTAAACGATAAATAGTAGAAAAACGACAAAAACGAATTAAAAATGGAAAACAGAAAAATATACATACTAGGACAT
This sequence comes from Allium cepa, assembly GCA_030765085.1. Taxonomy (NCBI): domain Eukaryota; kingdom Viridiplantae; phylum Streptophyta; class Magnoliopsida; order Asparagales; family Amaryllidaceae; genus Allium; species Allium cepa. The sequence continues at coordinate 37,812,044 of CM060929.1, forward strand.
CCTGCCATATGCACTATATGATGTGAGGAGGGGTGTTACCCACTTCGGCCAGCAAGCACTCATCCTACTGCAATAAGATGCTCTAGAGACGTCCAGCATAACCTTAGAGGGAAGTAGGTCGAACCCCCTGTTTTTAAGTACGATATAGATAAGTACGTACGTATATCATAGAAAAAAATAAGATGCTGAATAAAATTTAATTCTTACGCATCTGCTCTAGGGACTAACGATACAACTGCACGCTGTGGCTCTTGCGATGGGCCATTGCCATCGTCTCCTGACGATCGGGAAGAGCTCCTACCTCTATGTGACATAATGATAAACCTGTGACATATACACATCATTATATAAGAGAATAAAAACATGATAATGAAATATATTTCATATGAAAATGACATCAATGGTATAAATTTCTTAATTAATGACTAAAATGGAAATAGAAATGGAAGTTTGTTATACCTGATTCATAATGGGTGTACTCTTCCAATGATAAGCAGAGTTCATTGCATTTTTAATAAAAATTGCTAAATAAATGACAAATGGAAATAACATAAAACATGCAAACAATAGTAAACGGATTTGGTTTCATAGTTACATCAATTTCATAATACATCAAGAATTCAGCATAGTTACATCAATTGCAAAAAAAAACAAATTCAGGTTTATATCAGTCATCATCGTCTTCTGATTCAGATTCTGTCTCGTTTTCGAAGATATTTTCCTCTGCACCGTCAAACGCTTCTACCAAAACATTTGATTCATCGATCAAAGGACCAAAATCTGTATGATCGTCTGTAATTATTATTTCGTTATTTTGCTCAAGATCTGCCTGATAAGCTTGTTTGTCCGGAATATTCTTCCCATCGAATGTGAATCTGGCCTTTGTTTTAAAAACTGCAGACCAATCTGCTTTATCTCTTTTTAGAGACGGATAAGGAGCGTAATAAACTTGCAATGCTTGTTTGGCTAGTACAAAAGGATCATACTTGTGATAGTGCGATGTATGTTTATTTCGATAAGATTATAATCCTTGTGCACATTATTTCCAGAACCTGGAACATTGCTAAACCAATTGCATCTAAATAGAAACACCTCCTCCGCGGGTCATGAGAAATATGTCAGCTGCAAAATTTGTGTCATAACGCCATAAAAATCATTTAAATGATTTTCTGGATTGTCACTACTTTTAACAAATACACCAATATTATTTGTTAATTTTTCTGCACCGTATTCTTTGGTGTTAAATTTATATCCATTGATGAAATATATTGGATATGTCTTGACCACTCTTTTTGGTCCCATCGCAAGATGTTCCAACCCTTTGTCTACAACACAATTTCTCGGCTCATAAACGTAATTTGAAAACCAATCGGAAAATTATTTACTGAGATCTCCGTTCGGATGTTCACGTTCATAAACACTATTTATATAAACAAAATATTACATTAGGTTATACACGCGCATGCATAATAGAAAAGAATAAAACACAAATTATTATTTCAGATTATCTAACAAACGGTGCAACCTCGGCATAATTTAGAAGAATATAAGTGTGCTACATGAAGATCTCTATCGTCTAGCCATATTTCTACACATTTTCCAGAAGGCCGACCATGTTGTCTAAAAATAGATAACATTGCTTGAAAGGACTCTTGTTCGTCGCCTTCGTCATTACAAGGAACACTTTGAAATGAAATATTCACATGGTCACAGAAATAGTGAGAGAAAAAGAACGAAGCTTCTTCTTCGATGTAAGATTTACATATCGAACCATCAACTCGTGCTTTTTGCCTCACTTTTTTGTTCAGATGATTCAAATATCTATGCAAAATTAATATATATTAACTTCGTCTTTCAAATGCAATTAAATTACGTTATAACATATTACATACCTCTCAAATGGATACATCCATTCATATTGGACAGGACCTCGAAGTCCTGCTTCAGATGGGAGATGAACAGGTAAATGTCCCATCACATTAAAAAAACCTGGCGGAAATATTTTCTCTAATTTGCAAACAATATAGGAATGTCCACTTTAAGTTTACGTAAACGATGCACTTTTAAAGTAGTCGAACAAAGCTCTTTGTAAAACATACTAAGCTCCGTTACTACCTTCCAAACTTTTATCGGCAGTAGTGTGAAGGCCCTGCCTTCTACTACTAGAAAGATGTATCATCATTAAGAAAAGAAAGGGATAGAGATTGGAAAGAAAGAGAAAGAAAGAATAAAAACATTCAGAATCTCACAGCGGAACGGAGCAAAATATAATATATCACATAATTATTACATAGTTTTATATCTATCAGAGTTATACAATACCAATACATACGACAATCATACATATATCCGTCACTACATACATCAGAGATACAGCATACATCAACAAACAAAGCGGAACTAGATAGATAACAACACACGTCTGGAAACTCCTGCCCCAAGCTTCTCCAAAAATCAATGTCCAAAACCTATCACTTGGCTACTCATAAAAAATTTGAGTACCCAAGAGTTTATGAAAACAAAATATAAACTCCGGGTCAGACATGGATCTAGTATGAGTAAACGGTTTAAATTGTTTGACTTTGAATTTTTTTTGAAAATAAAGGTATCACGTAAGACTCCCCACAAATAAATACGGGTATGTTTTTACCTTACGCTAACCAAAACATTTCATAGGAAATCCAGTGATATTATAATAGCGTCTAGGGTTTTCAAGTAAATAGAAAATAGCCGAAATTATTACATGATTACATTCCAGCTACTAGCCACAAAAGTGGGTAATACAAATCAAAACCGTAGGGTCTCGTGGGGAAAATGGATTTTCAACAATGGCAGGGTTATTGGGGTACCACTCGTCACAGTACGGGGCCTAGATCACCGTACCGAGGATCACTCCTGACCCCCTACAACACAAGGCCGGAACCATTCCTTACTGAACAGTCCCGAATAAGGTAAACCCCGCGGTTGTAGCTAGCAACCGTCCACACAGCCGAAATAAAAAGGGACATCTAGACATGGAAAATATCTTGTCCTGCTTGGGCATGACCCACCTAACCTTGCTACATATCCCCTGTTTTAGCCATTCCCGGTTGATGAGGCTTGAGTCTGCGATTACCTTTACAGAACATATTTTTTAGAATGCTCATCGTCCGCCTGACGATGTGCTGAAAGCATTCAATCCATACAAGTTCTTTCCGGGTTCGAACGAAACCGAAGACATTATCTCGTCACACTCATTTTGGAATCACCCTCAGAGTCAATGACGATAACCCTTTCATTCTAAAACACTATCTCGATCTTCATTTAAGAATTCACGACCTAACGTTTAAATTGGATCGATGTGGTTTTCGGAATATCAATTAGATACCCGATCCCGGTCTTATCGAAATCCAAACACCATTTTAAAGGCCAAGTTATCAAATTAACTTAAACGGTTTAAATAATTTAATTCAACAATTGAATTAACATAGCATTTATCACATATAAAACATATACCGGCATCTTAGATATAACACAGCATATCACAGAGTATCACAGGATATCATTAAATAAATATCACAATCAGATATTCTACTCATACAATCCATAAGCAATCAACTTAAATTCTCATTTGTAATTATTTCAATTTAAATTAATTACATCAGAATTAATTACTTAACCCTGTTTTATTGATTAACAGTTTATTACTTATTCCCTTTCGAGCTATTTGAATCAATAGATCATTCATAATCAATTATTAAATCTTAATTACTTAATAACTCATTTTATTTTACACTATTAAATTAATTAATTCTTAATTAAATTATTTAACTTTAATTACTATTCTTTAATCATTAATTTTTACCTTAATTGATATTTAATAACTTGATTACTTATTTGTTAACTTCTAATTACTTAATTAATCATTTATTTATCCTTAATCATTAATTAATTAATTAATTAATTAACTATTAATTCATAATTGATTTGCTTGATAAATTAACTATTTATCATTCATTAATTAACTTAAATAGTTAATTACAATTTACTTTATTACTTAATCACCCTCTTATCCATCCTTAATTACAATTATAAAGTAGTTATTCTTAATCACCTTCTAGAAATAATTCATTTAATTTTAATCACTCAATGAAGTTAACCCTTAATAGTCCTCTTTAAATTATAAATCATTTTATTATTAACTGCAAACTTAAGAGTTAATTAACTTTACACTTAACCTGAATTAATTTCTTAATAATAATTTAAGTGTTAAGAACATCGTTAAGCTTTTGACTAAAATAATTAAAATTTGAACAAAATCTTAGCTTAACTGTTCAACATTTCTAAGCTTACAATGTTTAAACAAATTTGAAGAAAACAAATTTTGCTCAACTTTTATATTACTGCAATACTGCAGTTGACCAAAATCCTGAGACCTCCCATGATTTTCTCGACATACGCTTCAGGTTACCCCCTATATCACCCGAGCCCCTACCTGAAACACCTTCTTCTTCTCTTTTTTTTTTTTCTGTAGTTAGCTTAAGTTTTAACTATGATACAAATTAAAACACCAGTAACATTCACACGAACTCGACTTGCATACGAACCCGAATGAAATTGCTCTAAAACTCGAGCATGCCTCGGGATGATACGCGACCCAAAACTTCACGACGTCACTGATACGACTTGTCGCGCCGTACACATGCACGGCGGCGCGGCCCAGTTCCGGTGAACTCCAAAACTGCAGAAGAATCACAAAACACCCACACACACCAAATTCAAACCCAATTCGTCCTCACATGATCAAAATAGAAAATTTACAGTTCCAAGGAAAAACTGTAAAACATGACCTACGGCAAAATGCCTCGCGATCATCCAACAAGCCACTGGGAACGCTCGCACTACGTCTATACCACGCCCATACGATGAGCTTCCTCACTCTCGAACCTCGTGAAGCTCGAACCCGTGTAGGCGATGAATTCGTTGCGTTTACAGTGATGAACAAAACTGCAAATAAACCCTAAAATGACCTTGATTACTTATTTCACGCAATAATTAATTTTCTTCACATTTTTCCCGAGATCGTGGATGGATAAACATGCTTCAATTCAAGTATCATAAATTAAAATTGAATCAATCACTTGAAATAGGAAGAAATGCAAATTTACTTTAATTCCAAACCGCTCTTTGAATATTAATTTATAAATCTTGATCTTTGTTTTAAATATCCCAATTTGGAATGTTTATTCAAGATTTGAATCCAAACTAACAAATTTTAAACATTCGAATTTATCAAGTAATATGTGAATTACCTGTATAATATGTTACAGAGAATACTCCCTTCACCATGTTTAAAATTAGCTTTAGAAATTAAATCTTAATTTAGTTTTAACATTTTGTTGAGTTGAACTAATTATAGATTTCAATATTGATGGAAATGGTTTGAATTTTGAACAAAAATAAGTAACTGTAACCACCAAGAACACATAGCAGAGGAGATAAATATGCAGTATATCATATACAGATTCATATTCAAACATAAAACCATATACAAATTATATTAGTTAAAGAATCATGACTATTTAGTTGAAAATACTTTGTTTACTCACCAAAACATTCCTGAACAAGGGCAATCATGTTCCATGAAAACTACAGTATGAATATGCTTGAGGCCTGAAACTGTCTGTATATTTTTTTGGTTCGAATTCAGTTTGATCTTTTTTTTTCATTTCCTTCTTTTTTTCTACCCTTTTGTGTGATTTTCTGACCGAACCAAATGGTTCAGATGTAATCATATTTATATATATGAAAAGAACAGGAAGCTTATGGTAGGTATCAACTAGCCGAGCATTATCTTTATTTTTCTTCACCTGATAGATTTAGTGTCCAGATGCATGGATTTGTAAGCGTTTGCATAGACCAAATGGTAGGCTGAGTTGATAACATTTAGTACTTGGATTTCTAAAGATGTTTACATAATTATTATTTGTTTTGCTGACATATTGCAGGTCAAAGGCTTGTCAATGAAGACAATCTTGATATAAATATTTGTTTTGCATACTAATTTCATTAGACTTTGAAATGAAGATATTTTATTTTGTATCTTGCAGGAAGATGTTCTTATGTATGTTTATTTGTTTTATTATTTTATTTATACTTTAGCCTAGATTTCATTCTATTCTATATAACTTTTGTTTTATACTGAAACTTATTTTTATGCTTTATTTACAATTTTAAAGTTATGTTGTATGTATATTTTAATTAATAAATTCTTGCTTTATTCAAACAGAAAATGTTTATTTGGTATATGTCATACCATGTTTACAATTTCCCTGTTTTAGGTTGCAAACATACACTAAGACTTAATTCTTATTTTTATTTTCATTTTAACTTTGATTATCAATATTTAAATTATGTACAATATGATTTAGTTACATTTTATACTTATTTTTATATTCATTTCCATTTGTATTTTAACTATCAATTTTTAAGTTATATTCATGTGTTTTCCTTATATTTATATTTATATTGAACATTATCATCTATTTATATTTTCTATTTTCTATTTTAGCTATAAATATTTGAATTAGATTCATAAGCTATATTTACATTTATTCTCATTTTATAATTCATTTGTATTTTATTTAAATTATATACATAAATTTGACTCATATTTTACATTTATAATTTGTATTGCTAGAATTAGATTTTTAATTTCAAACATTATCACCTATATGTATTATTTTATACTAAATATAAACAAAGTAAAGTATTTTAATTAAATTATATAAGATAAATTTTATTCCAAATATTATTGAAAGATTTAATTTTAAATGCTCCAAATCAATCTCCATTTTAAAACACAAATTTGTATAAACAAATGATAATATTTTCAAAGTCATATTCATTTTAATATAATCAGTTCACGTTTTATTTAATTAAATTAAATATATATTAAAATAAACGGGGCCAGAAATCCAGGGTCGTTACATTCCTTCCCCCTTAAAAGAATTTCGTCCCGGAATTTAAAACGAAGATAATTTTAAAAAACTGTTATACCAACCATTTAAACATACATATCATTTGTATATTAGCAAACAATCAAACAGTCTATCCTAACAAACAGCACTAGTTATCCGAACACCAATCTGGATAAGCTTTTCTAAAACTATCCAGAGTTGTCTCGGTGATCAACAATCCGAACTGGATTCCTGACCACAATCGAATTTGAATCGACCTCCAAATTTTATTGACTTCTTTACAAAATCTCAATATCTATTCAATCAAGCCCGTACGATGTACATATACCATTCGTATGCAATATCAAATCCGATCGCTCGCTCGATCACACAATTTCTCTTCGGAACTAGTATCGTCCACCCGACTTCCTAGTGCGGACTAAGATCTGGTTTCTTGATCAGAAACTGTTATTCTCCTTGCATAGCCACACTATGATAGTGAATTTCCAGAATCAATCAAAATCCATATCCATGGTTAGTCGTCGAAAATCGAGTGAAAAATCCTAACTCGGATCGATATAATTATCTCAAAAATTTGTGCTCGAATTCTGGATCCAATTGCTATGCGAATAAAATAATATACGTACATCCTACGTATTTATATCCATTGATTATCAACTATATCAATTTCTTTTATTCACATTATTTTAATTTTTTATCTACTTGGAAATTTTCTCGATATCAAATTTTACTTATGAATTTCACCATTCATTTCTTAAGTTTAATATAAGCATTATATATATATACTCTTACATTATTACTCCACCACTTTAACCTTTATATCTTCTTATTTTAAATCTGAATTTTCCAATTTCATGTGAATTTAATTTATCTTTAACTCAGAATATTCAATTTTATTGACTATCTTCCATTTATAACTGATTCTTATCATTAGTTTTATCCACTAATTTATTTCAATTTCTAATTTGAAATTGTTTTGTTGCTAATTTTTTTTAGTTTCCAAAATTTTGAAAAGTTTTGGCAGAGTCTCCATTTGTTTAGCATTACATATTTCCATAAGCACCTATGTAAGGTTTCAACACTTATTACAATTACTTCCAACCAATTTCCAAATCATTCCCTTCAGTTTAATTGATTTACAACTTACTTGCTTAAGCAAAACAAACTTATATTCATTTCAATTGATTTCAAAATCATCCTATTTTGCTTCTAATAATTCATAGAATTTTATCTAATCTTGTTTACTTCAAACGACCCATTTTCTTATGCAATTCAACAATACTATTGTGAATAAATAATTACTTAAGCTTTATAACAATTTTAAATTGATTCCAACTCAATTTACACTTGATTCCATCCCAATTAATTTATTCACAATCATTTCATTGCATTTTCTTTCATTTCAAAAGTTTTAATTCCAAATCATTTTATTAAACTCGACAACCAATATTTTAAACAATCATCTCATAATTTACTTAAGTTATTTATTTTCTTCAAACTGTTTCACCCAATAACTTAAGTTTATTCTATTCCACCAATTTCCATTTAAATCTTTGATTTGATTTTCCCTTAATCAAATCCCAACTATTTACTAATTTATTCAATTAGTTTATTCTTTTATTCATTCTTAAATTTTAATTTACATTAACAATTCATTATCAAATTTATTTATAATAAGGTCATTCAATTCATGCTTGAGTTAGATTTGTTTTACAACTCACACCAGTTCTATTTTAATCCAATTCAATACTTGCTCTGGTTTACATTTATTTGTTTACGTAAGAATTTTATTCCATTCAATATTATCTGTAACTCGATTGAGTTTATTTAAATTCAATTTTATTACAACTCAACTTCAGCTAAATCTATCTACTTACCATTCTTTTAAATTTTATTTCTCAATATATGAGCTCAAAACTTATTTACGTACTTAAAAGCTTATATTACTCATTCGAGCCATTTCATTTTATAACCACAATTTTAGATTATATATATAACACTTACTATCTTAAGGTATAAATTTTCATTTCACAATACAATCATTTTACCTTCCAATTTTATATCCAATTAAGTTCATTGTGAACTTCAATTCCATTTAACTTACCTTAGGTTAAAATCCAATATAATTTCTTTTATTTTCATTTACTTAAGTTAAATTTTAATCCTCCCAATTTCTTCTTATTAATACCGACCTTACTTTATAAGTTCAATAGTTGATTCATTTAAACTTTCACATTATCTAAATAGAATTTCTTAGAATTCAATTGCCCGATTTTCATTTCCAAAATCATTTTGAAAAGATAACTACACATACCTACTTGGTATGTCAAATCAAAATTTCAAATTCCAAACACTTGTTTTCACCAAAACAAATTCTCCCTTTGAAGTTTCTAAAACAACTTGTATACCGAACAAGCCCAAACAATATCATGGCCAACTATCCTGGTAGCAATCCATCACTTTAGAAACTCAAAAATGAATACTGATGATGTGGCCATCATCATCAGGACTATTTTCCAGCGACTGAAGTGAGTTCAGTGCTTCCTTACTTCCACAATTTCCTCCCAAAACAATTTCCATTCAACATTATTTTCCCAAAACAATATGCCATTATTGCCTTCAAATCTTTGGAAAAAACATTTCAAACATTTCCATGATTTCAAATTCCCAAATTCCTTTTGTTCAAATTCATTTAAACACCTTTCAAATTTCCGGGACTTAAATTCTAATTTAATCAAATTTTAATTGTATTCCTTTTTATTTAAAAATCATACTTAGATAATTTTATTCAGTTATAAACCACTCAAATTTAAATTTTTATTCAATTATAATATTAACAACCAAACGTCCAAATATATATATATATATATTAATTTCAAAAAAATATTTCTTTTATGACAAAATATAATTTTGGGTAAAATTATTTCATTTACCCTATTTTAAAAACAATACTGTGTCAGTCTACCTTGTTTAAGGGTTTAGAAATCCTTATCGATGAAATGGCATCCCACACATCGACCAGAATCCATAAACACTCAACAGATAAGTCAACACAATATAAAAACAATTTTATATTCACTAACAAATACGCGCTCATATCTATTAATACACTCAGACTCATTTTAGAGTTCTACAAACTCTATTTTATGAGTAATTCCTACCAGAGCCAATGTTATCACCAAACCATGCTCTGATACCAACTGTGAAGACCCGCCCTTCTACTACTAGAAAGATGTGTCATCATTAAGAAAAGAAAGGGATAGAGATAGGAAAGAAAGAGAAAGAAAGAACAACAACATTCAGAATCTCACAGCGGAACGGAACAAAATATAATATATCACATAATTATTACATAGTTTAATATCTATCAGAGTTATACAATATCAATACATACGACAATCATACATATATCCGTCACTACATACATCAGAGATACAGCATACATCAACAAACACAGCGGAACTAGATAGATAACTACACACATTTGGAAACTCCTGCTCCAAGCTTCTACATAAATCAAGGTCCAAAACCTATCACTTGGCTACTCATAAAAATTTGAGTACCCAAGAGTTTATGAAAACAAAATATAAACTCCGGGTCAGACATGGGTGTGGTATGAGTAAACGGTTTAAATTGTTTAACTTTGAAAAACATTTGAAAATAAAGGTATCACGTAAGACTCCCCACAAATAAATACGGGTAAGTTTTTACCTTATGCTAACCAAAACATTTCATAGGAAATCCAGTGATATTATAATAGTGTCTAGGGTTTTCAAGCAAATAGAAAATAGCCGAAATTGTTACATGATTAAATTCCAGCTACTAGCCACAAAAGTGGGTAATACAAATCAAAACCATAGGGTCTCGTAGGGAAAATGGATTTCCAACAATCGTAGGGTTACTGGGGTACCGCCCGTCACAGTACGGGGCCTAGATCACCGTACCGAGGATCACTCCCGACCCCCTACAACACAAGCCGGAACCATTCCTTACTGAATAGTCCTGAACAAGATAAACCCCGCGGTTGTAGCTAGTAACCGCCCACACAGCCGAAATAAAAAGGGACATCTAGACAGGGGAAATATCTTGTCCTGCTTGGGCATGACCCACCTAACCTTGCTGCATCTCCCCTGTTTTAGCCATTCCCGGTTGATGAGGCTTGAGGCTGCGATTACCTTTACAGAACATATTTCTTAGAATGCTCATCGTCCGCCTGACGATGTGCTAAAAGCATTCAATCCATACAAGTTCGTTCCGGGTTCGAACGAAACCGAAGGCATTATCTCGTCACATTCATTTTGGAATCACCCTCAGAATCAATGATGATAACCCTTGCATTCTAAAACACCACCTCAATCTTCATTTCAGAATTCACGACCTAACGTTTAAATTGGATCGATGTGGTTTTCGGAATATCAATTGGATCTGATCCCGGTCTCATCGAAATCCAAACGCCATTTTAAAGGCCAAGTTGTCTAATTAACTTAAACAGTTTAAATAATTTAAATTCAACAATTGAATTAACATAGCATTTATCACATATAAAAGATATACAAGCATCTTAGATATAACACAGCATATCGCAGAGTATCACGGGATATCATTAAATAAATACCACAATCAGATATTCTACTCATACAATCCATAAGCAATCAACTTAGATTCTTATTTGTAATTAATTCAATTTAAATTAATTACGTCAGAATTAATTACTAAACCCTGTTTTATTGATTAACAGTTTATTACTTATTTCCTTTCAAGCTATTTGAATCAATAGATCATTCATAATCAATTATTAAATCTTAATTACTTAATAACTTATTTTATTTTACATTATTAAATGAATTAATTCTTAATTAAATTATTTAACTTTAATTACTATTCTTTAATCATTAATTTTTACCTTAGTTGATATTTAATAACTTGATTACTTATTTGTTAACTTCTAGTTACTTAATTAATCATTTATTTATCCTTAATCCTTAATTAAATTAATTAATTAATTAACTATTAATTCATAATTGATTTGCTTGATAAATTAACTATTTATCATTCATTAATTAACTTAAATAGTTAATTACAATTTACTTTATTACTTAATCACCCTCTTATCCATCCTTAATTACAATTATAAAGTAGTTATTCTTAATCACATTCTAGAAATAATTCATTTAATTTTAATCACTCAATGAAGTTAACCCTTAACAGTCCTCTTTAAATTATAAATCATTTTATTATTAACTGCAAACTTAAGAGTTAATTAACTTTACACTTAACCTGAATTAATTTCTTAATAATAATTTAAGTGTTAAGAACATCGTTAAGCTTTTGACTAAAATAATTAAAATTTGAACAAAATCTTAGCTTAACTGTTCAACATTTCTAAGCTTGCAAAGTTTGAACAAATTTGAAGAAAACAAATTTTGCTCGACTTTTACATTACTGCAATACTGCAATTGACCAAAATCCCGAGACCTCCCATGATTTTCTCGACATACGCTTCGGGTTACCCCCTATATCACCCGAGCCCCTACCTGAAACACCTTCTTCTTCTCTTTTTTTCTTCTTTCTGCAGTTAGTTTAAGTTTTAACTATGATATAAATTAAAACACTAGTAAACATTCTCACGAACTCGACTTGCATACGAACCCGAATGAAATTGCTCTAAAACTCGAGCACGCCTCGGGATGATACGCGACCCAGAACTTCACGACGTCACTGATACGACTCGCCGCGCCGTACACGTGCACGGCGGCGCGGCCCAGTTCCGGTGAACTGCAAAACTGCAGGCGAATCACAAAACACCCACACATACCAAATTCAAACCCAATTCGTCCTCACATGATCAAAATCGAAAATTTACAGTTCCAAGGAAAAACTGTAAAACATGACCTACGGCAAAATGCCTCGCGATCAACCAACAAGCCACTGGGAACGCTCACTCTATGTCCATACCATGCCCATACGATGAGCTTCCTCCCTCTCGAACCTCGTGAATCTCGAACCCGTGTAGGCGATGAATTCGTTGCGTTTACAGTGATGAACAAAACTGCAAATAAACCCTAAAATGACCTTGATTACTTATTTCACGCAATAATTAATTTTCTTCACATTTTTCCCGAGATCGTGGATGGATAAACATGCTTCAATTCAAGTATCATAAATTAAAATTGAATCAATCACTTGAAATAGGAAGAAATGCAAATTTACTTTAATTCCAAACCGCTCTTTGAATATTAATTTATAAAGCTTGATCTTTGTTTTAAAAATCCCACTTTGGAATGTTTATTCAAGATTTGAATCCAAACTAACAAATTTTAAACATTCGAATTTATCAAGTAATATGTGAATTACCTGTATAATATGTTACAGAGAAATACTCCCTTCAACATGTTTAAAATTAGCTTTAGAAATCAAATCTTAATTTAGTTTTAACATTTTGTTGAGTTAAACTAATTACATATTTCAATATTGATGGAAATGGTTTGAATTTTGAACAAAAATAAGTAACTGTAACCACCAAGAACACATAACAGAGGAGATAAATATGCAGTATATCATATACAGATTCATATTCAAACATAAAAACGTATACAAATTATATTCGTTAAAGAATCATGACTATTTAATTAAAAAAACTTTGTTTACTCACCAAAACATTCCTGAACAAGAGCAATCGTGTTCCTTGAAAACTGCAGTATAAATATGCTTGAGGCCTGAAACTGTCTGTATATTTTTTTGTTCTGAATTTAGTTTGATCTTTTTTTTTCATTTCCTTCTTTTTTTCTACCCTTTTGTGTGATTTGCTGACCGAAGCAAATGGTTCAGATGTAATCATATTTATATACATGAAAAGAACAGGAAGCTTAAGGTAGGTATCAACTAGCCAAGCATTATCTTTATTTTTCTTCACCTGACAGATTTAGTGTCCAGATGCATGGATTTGTAAGCATTTGCATAGACCAAATGGTAGGCTGAGTTGATAACATTTAGTACTTGGTTTTCTAAAGATGTTTACATAATTATTATTTGTTTTGCTGACATATTGCAGGTCAAAGGCTTGTGAATGAAGACAATCTTGATATAAATATTTGTTTTACATGCTAATTTCATTTGACTTTGAAATTAAGATATTTTATTTTGTATCTTGTAGGAAGATGTTCTTGTGTATGTTTATTTGTTTTATTATTTTATCATACTTTGGCCTAGATTTCATTCTATTCTATATAACTTTTGTTTTATACTTAAACTTATTTTTATGCTTTATTTACAATTTTAAATTTATGTTGTATGTATATTTTAATTAATAAATTCTTGCTTTATTCAAACAGAAAATGTTTATCTGGTATATGTCATACCATGTTTACAATTTCCCAGTTTTAGGTTGCAAACATACACTAACACTTAATTCTTATTTTTATTTTCATTTTAACTTTGATTATCAATATTTAAATTATGTACAATATGATTTAGTTACATTTTATACTTATTTTTATATTCATTTCCATTTGTATTTTAACTATCAATTTTAAAGTTATATTCATGTGTTTGCCTTATATATAATATTTATATTTATATTTATATTGAACATTATCATCTATTTATATTTTCTATTTTCTATTTTAGCCATAAATATTTGAATTGGATTCATAAGTTATATTTACATTTATTCTCATTTTATAATTCATTTGTATTTTATTTAAATTATATATATAAATTTGACTCATATTTTACATTTATAATTTGTATTGCTAGAATTAGATTTTTAATTTCAAACATTATCACCTGTGTATTATTTTATATTCAATATAAACAAAGTAAAGTATTTTAATTAAATTATATAAGATAAATTTTGTTACAAATATTGTTAAAAGATTTAATTTTAAATGCTCCAAATCAATCTCCTTTTTAAAACACAAATTTGTATAAACAAATGATAATATTTTCAAAGTCATATTCATTTGAATATAATCAGTTCGCATTTTATTTAATTAAATTAAATATATATTAAAATAAACGGGACCAGAAATCTAAGGTCGTTACAAGTAGTTCTTTGAACATTACGGGAAATAAATTTTCCATCATTATGTGATAGTCATGACTTTTCATTCCGCTCAATCTACCATTTTTAAAGTCAACACATCTATGAAGATTTGATGATGTCCCATCAGGAAATCTTAACCTTTCCGCCCATTTTAACATAGCTTTAACTTGATTATTATCTAATTCGTAACAAGCTTTTGGTTTTTTACTGTCATTTGGTTTCATATGAGGCTCAGGATGTTTGCATAATTCTTCTGTATCACGTCTTGATTTCAAATCATCCTTTGTCTTCCCTTTCACATTCAAAATTGTGTTAAAAACATTATCAAATACATTTTTCTCATTGTGCATCACATCTATGTTATGGCGAAGCAGAAGATGTTTCCAATACGGCAACTCCCAAAAAATAGTTTGTTTGCACCAGTTATGAACAACTGATTTGCCTTCAATTTCTGTTCGCTCGCCAGTTTCATATATCTTTGGATAGTCCTTAACAAGTTCATATATGTCTTCACTTGACCATATCGTCGGTGGTTTTCTGATTTCTACTCTATTAGCTAAAAAGTTTTTTTGTCTCCTCTGAAGGGATGATTTACATGGAGAAAATATCGATGATAGTCAAACCATGAAATTTTCTTACCATGAGGTAAAGAAAACGCTCGTGTTTCATGCATGCAATATGGGCATGCTAGACGACCGGCAGTACTCCATCCCGAAAGCATTGCATAGGCAGGAAAACACTTATAGTCCACAACAAAGAAGTAAACATACGAAAATTTTTCTACTTGGACACATCGTATGTTTCTACTCCTTCGTTCCACGGTATTTTTAACTCCTCAATCAACGGTTGTAAATATACATCGATTCC
The DNA here is from genome assembly GCA_030765085.1 of Allium cepa. Classification (NCBI taxonomy): domain Eukaryota; kingdom Viridiplantae; phylum Streptophyta; class Magnoliopsida; order Asparagales; family Amaryllidaceae; genus Allium; species Allium cepa. Next base: position 37,827,914 of record CM060929.1, read on the forward strand.
TTGTGTCGGATCGTCGGGGCGAGGAACGACAACAGTAAGAACATATATTGCATTTTCATACACATCCATGGAGGTAAATTATACGGTGTGACGATAATGGGCCAGGATGAATATTTAGAACCAAATTGAGAAAATGGAGAAAAACCGTCCATACATAATCCTAGTCTAACATTTCGACTCTCCGCTACAAAATTTGGATACGTTTTATCGAAATGCTTCCATGCTTCTCCATTGGCCGGATGTGTCAACGTACCATTTTCCTCCGTTCTCACGCTATGCCATCTCATATTAGGCGCAGTTATAGAAGATGCATATAATCTTTGAAGTCTTGAAGTTATGGGTAGGTAGTGCATACGCTTGTACGGAACTTCCTTCCCCTTCTTTTTTCTTGGTTTGTATCTCTCCTGGTTACAAACTTTACAATTTCTAAGGTTTGTGTCTTCTTTCCAAAACAACATGCATCCTTTTAAACATGTATCTATTTTCTGATACGGTAAACCAAAAGCCGACATAAGTTTTTTAACTTCGTAGTGATTTTCACACATTAGATTATCGGGTGGCATATGTCTTTTTGCAGCTTGTACAATAACCGTAAACCCAGCTTCAGTGATGTTTTATTTTGAATTCATCGCAATGTATTGTGCGATTACTGGCAGTTGAGTGCCGCTTTTACAACCATCCCAAATAGATTTCTTAGCTGCATCTAGTAAAGCATAAAAAATTTTAGCTTCAATATTTGGTTCTTCAACATTTCCTTCATCGTCGTCAACTTCAACCATAGGAAACATTGATCGTGCTGCATCTTCGACCATATTTTCTATATGGGTCGTTGAAACTATTTCGTTAACGACATTTTCAGACTCTACAGAAGTATTTGCTACAACTTCTCCATGCCGATCCCAAACATAATATTCGGGTGCGAAACCGTGTTGGCACAAATGAACTTTCACAATATCTGGTAACAAATACTTCAAATGTCTACACCTACTACACGGACAACGAATTTCTAGTTCGTTTCCGTTATTACTTAAAGCGAATTCAACAAACATGTTTATACCATTATAAAAATCTTCTTTTATTGAGCCACTCGGTCCTTTTTTTGGGTACATCCATCTCCTCCGATCAACAAAATAATCAATCATTTTTCCTACTTGACAAAATGAGAAGTTCAAAATTTAATATTTATTCTGAAGAATACAAATTCGAAAAAGATTATTTTCATGGTCGTATAATATTTTGAATTTAAAGAACAACTTCACAAATTTAAAAATATTTTCAAATAGGGCACATTTTCTTTTTTAACGTAACGATCTAAAAATATATATAATTCTTTTTTCATTGGTTAGACATCCTACTTCCCATTACAAATACAGTAAGCATTTACATTTCGTATATTATTTCGTCTCAAACGATTCAACAAAATTTCGACAGCATTTCCCTTTTGTTCCCTGCATTGTACACAAACGCGTGTACGCAGGAAACAAAAAAGAAAAGTTAGGCCGAAATTTTATGAACCGTTTGAGACGAAGTAGTATACAAAATGTAAATTCTTACTGTGTTCATTACTTATCCAATACAGGGACAAATCCGACAAACATTGTACCTGATGAATATAAATGGTCGTTTTTCGAAAAAAACAACTATTTATACAATGATCATGTACAACACTCGTCAGACGGGGCCAAAAACTCTCTAAGGGACATTTGTTAGTTACATGCGCGCATTTTACGAAAAAATACAGTTTTACTCACTGTTCACATTTACAAAAATATATATTAATTTAACACATTTATTCGACGTATTACGCATCAACTTAAGGCTGGTTTAATATTTTTTGTCATTTTTCAATACACACAATTATAATTTAGAGTAATGCATTTTTTTTGTTTCATAAGTAAATACATGCACAATATAATACTCCTAGTTCATTCAATTATTTTATCTTATTCCAAATAACATATACAATCATCGAATCAAGGCATACACAACAATTTACATATACATGAACAACCACAAATTATACGTGTTTATAACAATTTCACGATGAAAGATGAAATCGTATACCATGTGATGCTATAAACCATTATTACGCTAGTGGAAACAATTGCAATCACTAATTCGCCCTATTTTATCAATTTATGCAAATCTAGAATTAGGGTAAAAACTGAATATTTCACAAAAATAAGAGATTATACCTGAGATTAAGAGTAATGGAGCTTGATTAGGGATCCTTGAAAGATCCGGAAGCTAGAAATTAGGGATTGGAAGCTTGGAGGTTGAATTTGGGGGTTTTTTGGTGTAATTTTCGTATGGAAAGGAGGAGAAAGAAAGATCTCGGCTGGAGCTATAATCGCATATTTCCGACGGCTTCCGACGGCCGCCGATGGTCTGTCGAAAGCCGTCGGAAATTGGCCGTCAGAAGCCGTCGGCCTTGCTGTCGGTATTAGGCCCTTTTTCTAGTTGTGTAAATTTACATCAAAATACTTTTCCACTATGTTGCTATCATTTTATCCATCGTAATTTATGGGCTTATGTTTATTCAACCCATTATATAGGTTAGTACAAAGGTCGTCCAACATATGTATTATGTGATGAAGCCAGTGTTTAAGGGTCAAAGGCCGATACAAGTTCATTATATGAAGAAGTTGCAAAGTTGTTGTATAGAAGGTATTATATATAATCAATCAATTCATCCCACACCCCAACTTAATTTGTTGTTATAGCTTTATTTTGAAGTTTTATGTTTGATTGCATCAGTAATAATTATTATTTAGTGTTATCCCATTTTTGGTCAAAACTGGAATATCAATGTTGTGAGCATTTCCACCACGACCGAACCAAGAAGAAGCAGCCAGCAAGCGTATATAAGTCTGGGATTTCACTCATGATTCAAGTATAAAAGTCCATTCGGTATCAAAGGTTTAAAGTTTCATTCGGTAATGCAGAGCGAAATCTCATTCGGCATTCAAGATGCCTTGGTTCATCCGGCATTCCCAATACAAGAGCTCATTCGGCACTCTCATAGCCGAACCAAGCTCCATCCCTACCACCGATCCAAGAGAAGGAGACCACCGGTCCAACTCCATCTCCACACCACTACCGAACCAAGCCTCACCTCCAACAACTACCGATCCAGGCCACCTCCTACCGAACCAAGGAGGCCTCTCCTTCATCACCGAACCAACCCACACCGAACCAGGTGACCGCCGAACCAAAGCTTCTCCATCCTTCTCTCCAAGCACGGCCGAACCAAGGAACGCCGAACCAGATGTGCCAGGCCAGATTGCATCAGCCCAGGTCCACCAGCAGCTATATACATCCAGAACCCCTACCCCCAGCCTCACTATATAAATAGAGGGGCAGGGGTACAACAATGGCAGACAAGTTTGAGAGCTCAAGTATGGAAGGAACTTTCAAACAACTTTCAGTTACTTGTAATCAAGCTTTGTACTTGTAATCTTAAGAAAAAAGGAGAATAACATATAAAGTGGACGTAGGCACGTTCATGCCGAACCACTATAAATCTGTGTGTCTTTTACAGTTTAGTCCCTGCTTTTTATATATTTGCATAAATCACCCAAATCACTAAAAACAACTTAAAATCAACGGAATCATACGACTTTGAGGTGTTTGCCCATTTTTTGCACAAACATTTTTGGTGCTTTCACTGAGAGTTGAACTCAAGGATTCTACCGCTTGGAATTCGAACTTGAGAGTTTAGAGATTCAGATTGGAAGAGTTATGGCAAGACAATCAAGCAGAAGGCCAAGGCCAGAGAGATGTGAACATAGAGGAAAATCAAGAGGCTTCTTCAGAAGCTAATCAGGCATCGATCCTGCATGGGGGCACCACACTTGGAGCATGTTGATCCAATCCCAGAGAGAGAGAGATAGGGGCCTCTGAGCAACCTGGTAAGTAATGAACGCTCATCCAAGGGGCAGGTAAAATTCCCTCTTGAACTCGGGGGGCAGGTCGAAAGCGATGAACAAGTCGCAAACCTCTCACTAGCACGGTTAGATCACTTACACATGTAAGCGATCGCGCACGATCCATATGCATGCTCTGAATGACTACTGACCGCACCATAGTAAGAATTTACGCTTTGACATCCTCGTCTTGCTCTTGCTTTGATCTTGACTTGAACATTCCTGTTGTGGAATTCGTATGGTTATTGCTTTGATATTTGCAAATTTACTCGTATGCCCGTTGGATCGCGAACGGTCCACAAGCACCTCTTGTATGGCGATGAACCGCCAAAGTATTTGATTCAGAAACTCCCCCGAACATGAAATCTGGCAAACGATCCAGGGACCCACTCGAACGTGAACCTGGTATCAACAATACCAAGCCCCCCCGGCACACTTACTCGCCTCCAATAGGCACACAAACGATCCAAGGACCCACTCGAACGTGAGCCTGGCATCAGTAATACCAAGCCCTCCTGGGCACACTTTCTCGCCTCGAACGGCACCCCAAGCCCTCCTGGGCACACTTTCTCGCCTCGAACGGCACCCCAAGCCCTCCTGGGCACACAATTCGCCTCGAACGGCACCCGACTTCGAACAGTCACAATTCGCCTCGAACGGCACCTGACTTCGAACAGTCACAATTCGCCTCGAACGGCACCCGATCGCGAACGATCATAATTCGCCTCGAGCGGCACCCGACTTCGAACAGTCACAATTCGCCTCGAACGGCACCCGACTTCGAACAGTCACAATTCGCCTCGAACGGCACCCGACTTCGAACAGTCACAATTCGCCTCGAACGACACTCGACTTCGAACAGTCACAAACTCGCCTCGAACGGCACAACTCATCTTGCCACAAATGGCTCGATCGCGAAAGGTTGCCATTTGAGGTCCACCCCCTGACCGCCAACAGTCGCACCTTACCACGAATGGCTCGATCTCGAACGATCGTCATCCGAAGTAAGGCGCTTGACCGCGAACGGTCCCATTTCATCTTTTGCCACGAACGGCACCGGCCGTGAACGGTCACATTTCACCCCAAGTGGCTTGATCGCGAACGGTCGCCATTTGAGGTCCGCCCTCTGACCGGGCTCGGTCGCACTTTACCTCGAATGGCTCGATCCCGAACGGTCGTCATTTGAAGTAAAGCGCTTGACCGTGAACGATCACATTCCACCGCAAATGACTCGATCTCGAACGATCGTCGCATGGATTTAGACGCTTGACCGCGAACAGTCGCACTTCACCTCAAATGACTCGATCGCGAACGGTCGTCATTTGAAGTTAGGCGCTTGACCATGAACGGCCGCGCTTCATCCCAAATAGCTCGATCCCGAACGGTCGTCATTTGGGGCCATATAAAATATCAAGCTCTTTACAGGTTGTCAACGGGATATGAACATCCAGCTCATGGCATTACAAAACACGCCTTCCTACTGCAAGGACATCAACAGGATATGAACATCCAGCTCATGGCACTACAAAACACGCCTTCCTATCGCAAGGCATGTTTTGGGGGGCAAAGTGTTATCCCATTTTTGGTCAAAACTGGAATATCAATGTTGTGAGCATTTCTACCACGACCGAACCAAGAAGAAGCAGCCAGCAAGCGTATATAAGTCTGGGATTTCACTCATGATTCAAGTATAAAAGTCCATTCGGTATCAAATGTTTAAAGTTTCATTCGGCAATGTAGAGCGAATCTCATTCGGCATTCAAGATGCCTTGGTTCATCCGGAATTCCCAATACAAGAGCTCATTCGGCACTCTCATAGCCGAACCAAGCTCCATCCCTACCACCGATCCAGGAGAAGGAGACCACCAGTCCAACTCCATCTCCACACCACTACCGAACCAAGCCTCACCTCCAACAACTACCGATCCAGGCCACCTCCTACCGAACCAAGGAGGCCTCTCCTTCATCACCGAACCAACCCACACCGAACCAGGTGACCGCCGAACCAAAGCTTCTCCATCCTTCTCTCCAAGCACGGCCGAACCAAGGAACGCCGAACCAGATGTGCCAGGCCAGATTGCATCAGCCCAGGTCCACCAGCAGCTATATACATCCAGAACCCCTACCCCCAGCCTCACTATATAAATAGAGGGGCAGGGGTACAACAATGGCAGACAAGTTTGAGAGCTCAAGCATGGAAGGAACTTTCAAACAACTTTCAGTTACTTGTAATCAAGCTTTGTACTTGTAATCTTAAGAAAAAAGGAGAATAACATATAAAGTGGACGTAGGCACGTTCTGGCCGAACCACTATAAATCTGTGTACCTTTTACAGTTTAGTCCCTGCTTTTTATATATTTGCATAAATCACCCAAATCACTAAAAACAACTTAAAATCAACGGAATCATACGACTTTGAGGTGTTTGCCCATTTTTTGCGCAAACATTTAGTACTATGTAAAACTTAAGAGCATGAAAGGTTCTACCGTCTTATCAACAAAATAAAATATTCATGAATATGGTGACCATACAATTGTATTTCTTTTAGGCATACCATTCACTTTGTTAATACCGATGATTAAATTTAAAGTGTTTATATGGAACCAGTCCTACCAGGAAAACTTAATTCTATTGAAATCATCTTCTACTTATGGCATGTTGCTTGCATTTTTGTATTTGGGTGTTTTAATAGAATAATGCATGTCAATAAATTGACAAGTCCACATGGAGAACATTTGTAATAGATCAATTTACATGTTCTTCAAAAGATTTTTAGGGATTTTGTTTTTTGTGACAAACTAATCCACAACAGTCTAGGATTTTGTTACAAAGAGTTATAAAATAGTATGTTTACTTGTGGTAATAAGATGATTCTTTTTTAAAAGGCACATAATATAGTTACAATCATCGTCATTATAATCTTATCACTATGAATACTAACTGATAATGACTCTTTCTCTTTTGTTTGGTTAGTAACTTCATAACAATTTTACCTGCAAGTGCCTTCTAACATTAAACTGCACATCTACTCATAGAAGAGACAATATTTTGTAAATAGAATTTTGAAAAGTATAAAAATGAACTCTAATAGTGAGTTAATGATTAAGAAAAATAGTGATGACTCAAACTAAAAATAAAGGATTATGGTCAACATGGCGTTATAGTTTATGTTCCTCTTAATTAACCATAATTCTTCTTTTCTTTAGGCATGTCAATGGATAATTTCGGATACAGATAGTGTCATATCTGCATTCACATCCAAAACCATTTTCAATATCGAATATCTACATCCGTGGATACGGATGAATATCTGATAATTATCCTATCCATTAACGATCGATAAATCGAGAAATATGAATATCAAATTTATTTTAGCATATTTATTTCATCCTATTGACTATAAAAGTGTACTAAATAAACAAGTATGATGATAATAAATGGTTTTGAGCAATTAATATGCATTAAACGCATATAGTACACACTACTAAGTTAATAAAATGATAAACACATGTCTTTCATTATCCAGCACCACACAAAATATAAATTAAATTATAATCTTAACAAAAACCATACGGATAGTTTTCAGATGCGGATACTGTAACGGTCCTGGCTCGGCCTTCGAAAATTGGCACCGAATACGTCACCTATATTCAAATGCCACAGATTCAAACGCCGAATCTGGCTCGCAGGAGCTTATAACACAGTTAAGTATAACAACACAGCGGAAGAAATGAACAATATCATATACAACATCTGATATAATATCCAGGTAGAATACGATACAATAGAATGATACAACGGATAATAGATATCCATATACAATAGAGATACAAGACACAGCGAAAAAAATATCTACAATAGAATGCATCCCTAAATCAAATGCTCCAATCCAAAACTAACTCGATCCACCATCACGATTCACAAAGATAAGCAAAACTGGTATGATCTAAAGACTGGACTAGCTACGGATAAGCTACTAAACCTGATTGTCTGAAAAAAACCAAACTCTAGATTGCCCGTGTGGAAAATTGTGGGAACCCAGAGTTTAGGAAAGGAACAATAATTTCTAGGTCAGTCGCAGGGCTGGTATGAGTAACAAAAACAGTTTATCTTTAAAAAAAACTAAAAGAAATTACTTTTGAAAATCGCAATGTTTTTGAAAAATGAAACTGCCATAAGATCTCCCACCACACACACCATGCAAGCGCACACTTGGAGGAGATTTCTCCTTATGACAGTTGAAAAATGCTTGATACGCGAAAAGCATTTGATATTAATATTAGTGCATAGTGCAGAAAACATTTCGAAAATATAATAGTAACCTTAGTCAGCATGGGAATTACGCACTTATGCCAACTATAGCTACCATGTTCAATAGCAGGTTACCGCCACATTCCATGGCAGGTTATACGACTAAAACCGTACAAGGTACATATTGTTTTGTTTGGATTTCCAACAAATGGTCGGGCAAAGGAACTTCCCATACCGAAATGGAACGCCTCTGGAAGGACGCCCCCGAGAACCTAACCAGATCTCTGCCAAACAAGGCTGACGCTACCTCACGTTGTACAGTTGTAACTAGGTAACTAACACACGGATGCTACCTCACGCTACACAACTGTAACTAGGTAACTAACACACGAGCTATGCCATCCCCCAGTCGTTACCGACCTTTATTCTTGGATCCCGATAACCAACAACCACAAAGTAATAAATTTGCAGTAACCACATAGGTTCGTTACTTGGGCTCTATACCATGATATCACCTTTTATCCAGAAGGAAATGGACATACTCTAAGGGCGCTACCCCTAAACAAACCTTGTCGCAACATTCCTGTTTCGACCATTACCAGGTAGTGAGGCTCGACGAAGTCTTGTCCACAAAGCTACGCTTTTTCACAAAGCCATGCTTCGATCAACAAATGATTAGCAGCACTTCGTATGCCACATTACCAAATTGGGAATGTATCACTAGTAACCATCAACTACATAACCTCTGAGCTCGTACGTCTCCGAGAAGGGTGTTAAGCTAAGAGAATAAATTCTCCTCCACCAATAGAAATGTATTTGATAGAAACCATCTTTACATCTTAAAGTGTAACATCAGACATACATCTATACAAGTCTGTTCTGGGTTCGGGCAGTACTGAAGGCACTTCCAAAGAAGACCTTGCAATTCGGATAATTCCTAATCACGTCCGGCCTTCCCATCATAATGGGTGCTTAAATCTCTATACCGGGGGCCATTCCTTGCAGAGACATTCGATGGGTTATCCTTTCGCTTTCGAAATATCCGGTCTTCACCACCGGTCTTCAAATGCTATCCATATCGATGTATCGTTATTCGAAATGGGTTATATGACACAAAGGTCCTCTCCTGGCTAATCCGAATAATAGGCGCAATATTTAAAAATCATATGGATACGGGGGTCTCAGTTAAATCACAGCTTAAAGCCCAAAACCTTTCATTTGAATGGTTAAAACAAATTCAAAAAGATTCATTTCAACAACCTTCAATGGTTTAAACAATTTCCACACTTTTGATCTTTTAAACAAAAAGATTTAATTCATAAAGTTCACCCCGTTCACAAAGATCCATTCATGGATTTCAAAACAATTTCCATTTCAATTGGATTAACTCGTTAAATCTTTAAATCAAGATTTAACTTATAGCTTTCAAAACTAGTTTCCAAAGATTCATTCATAGCCTTTTAAAACAATTCCATTTTTAGTTGGATTAACTCATTCGGTGCTTTGAATCAAAGACTCATTTCATAGCTTTCAAAATATTTCAATTCCATCTCAAACTTGAAACCTTTCAACACAACTTGGAAAATTCTTTCTTTAAAAGAAAGCTATTATTATTTGAAAACAAGTAGTTTTCGTTTCGAAGAAATCCGATTACATTTGCTCAAGTTAAAACCCTTCAATGACAAAACTTGGGTTGAATTCAAATTCCCAAAACAATATGTTTTAAAATGGTTTAAAATCCATATAAACACATATAACTTTGTATAACATTTTTAAACCAAAATCTCCAAACATGGATTTCCATTTCAAATCTTGAATTCAAATATAATTCAAACTATTTAAATTCCAAAATTTTATCAAGTTATTCAAAATAATTTTTATCCTCAAAAACCCCAAAAGCTTTTCATATTTAACCCAATTCCATTTCCAAACCTTTTGAATTTAAAATTCAAATTTTAAAACCATTTTCAAAAAATCTGTGACTTAATCGATTTCCACGTGAAATCCATATTTGTGTGTATATAAGTGGTCTAGGGATTTTATACAATAGTGTACGACATCAATCATCACAAATATACCAATATCGATAAGCGGTATAATCCATAACGCTTATCTTCATTCACAGTTTCATAGATAAAATAATTTTATCAATCACAAAGATTCATCATTACAATTCGATGTGGGTTTCGGATAACCAATCGGAATCTGACTCCCTGTCGCATCGAAATTCAAATGTCGTTTTACAGACAAAATGGGATTTTCATATTCATATAACAGTATATTCATCACAGGTATAACAGCTCAGCACAAAGTAATTCATATTACAAAGCATCACAATCACATAACAGAGTTATCAATCCAATACACAACATTCAATAAAATATAGTCATCCATAAATATGCTCAATTAATTATCTGATTTATTTAAATCAGATGGGTCATCAATCATGGTCAAATAACATTAATCGATTCCAAATCATTTGATTAAATTGTCCTTTAATCATTTATTAATCAAATTAAATCAACTTTAAATTATTAAATAATCGACCTTTAATTATTCAATTATCCTTTAATTAATTCATTAGTAAATTAATCAGCCCTTAGTTAATTACTATTTAATTGATTATTCTTAATTAATTACCATAAGTGATTATTCCTAATCACTAAATCAACTTTAATTAAATTATTTACGTTAACAAACACTCTTTAATTATTAATAATAATTGAATTGGTTTAATTATCTACATACATTTATTTATATTTAATTAATCAAAGTTCCTGATTACTTAAGATAAATCTTTATCGTGATTGATTACTAAATCTTAATCTTTAAACTTTATGTTAAATAAAATACTTTACAATTTAATTTTAATTAATTAAACATTCATATTTAACCTTTCACTCTTTAAAACTTTTCTAAGTCAATAATAACTTTTAACACAAACATCACTCAAAAACTTATTTATTACATACTTAAAAACTTGTTTATCTTTGTTTTGAAAGTTAAATTATTTACAAAACCAAACTTCTTTGTTTCTAAAACTTGAAAACCCTGTTAAAAACAATAGTTCTTTAATCATTTACTTCCATAAGTAAAACTTGGTATACTTTTTGTTTAAAACTTAGAGATCCTTTTAACAATCAATTTCTCTTATTTAAAACCTTTTTCTCAACTTCCTGTAACAAATCCTTAAAGCCTGTTCAATCCAGACTCGAGCAAACACCCGCATTCTCATCGAAACAACACGTGAGCAAACTCGACTTCGAGTTACATCACCATTTCTCCGCGTTATTACACGAGGCTTCCCTTTCTTCTTCGATCGACACCATTTCCAACTGCACCAAAACTCACCTGCGTACGTGCACAGTCGCACGGCGATGTTCCGGCCATCACGTCCTCCACTGACAAGTCACTGTCCATCGCCACCACCGATCTTATCCACCAAAAATCCAAAATAAGTTCGAAATCAAAATCGAGAAGTCGAACCCAACCTGGAAACAAACGATAACCCATCATCATCCAAACCTGGAAACTCGCCGTTCACCCAACCTCGACCGCCAGAATGCCTCAAACTCTGGCCATCACTTCGTCGACACTCCCTCTACCATCCTCCCGAACCACGTTGCACTCGGTCGTCCGACGACGACGAACGAGACAAAAACTCAGCCCCCTTTAAAATTAGGTTTAGAAATTTCAAAACTCTGCCGCTGCCACCCCATTCACCTGCGGACTACCCCACTATTTTTCCTCGACACTCCGTTCACTCCGCTACCACCCCTGAGAACTCTGACCTCCCCCATCAAACGAGATCGCCAGAATTCGCCAATATAATGAAATTTGAACAAACTCGAACTGCGCTCAAACCCTAACTCGAAAAATTATGATTTAAGCTTTAAAAATCATATTAAAGTATAAGAATTCCATTTATACACCTGAATTCGTAAATCATGAAGTTTGAATTTTGACTCATTTAGAATTTGCTCAGATTATCTTGTTTTCCAGAAAGAATACTAAGTTGTTTAAACTCAAATAAGTTTTTAATTTTTAGTTTATGCTATAACAAACAATGTTTGTTTTAGTACTATGTCCAAACATTGAGTAAATCAAGTGGAAATGATTTTTTTTGAACTCAAATCTTAAGTTTAGGATTGTAGGCAGAGGACAATATAATCATCAGCCGGCACAAATACTTTCAACATTCAAGTGTACACCGAGAAGTCATATAGATATACCACCATGCTTAGTTACAGATATGCTTGCAACAGATTTATACCTTTAAATTTCAAAGAAAATGTTACTCACATTGCTTCAGAAGAAAGAATAGAGGGCTGCTATTGTTTGAACTTTTGTGAAAATTCCAAGCTGAAGCCTTTTGATTCTCTGGTTTTAAATGAAGTTGTATTGTTGTTTAAAGTTTGAATTTTGTTTAAAGTTGAAGATGGTATGACTTCAGATTCACTCAGCTTTGAAGGAAACGAACTGTAATGAGGATTGATATATAAGAAAGCAAGTTACAGGATGATTATTTTACTGGTACAATCATCAGAGATTTTTTTATTTTATTTTTGTGGCTAAGCAGACTTTTTTTTCGTACTTGACTAAGCAAGATTTTCGGCTGAAAATCTTCTCTTGTGTGCTAGCTTTAATTGTTGTTATACAAATCTACTCTTATCTAATTTGTTCATACTTGAATATATCTTTGCTGGTACATGAATATTTTACCTTTTTATTTTGTATTTTTTTCTTGTGTGCTAGAATTTGATAACATTAAATGCTTGTTCCCTTTATGCCTACATCCTTACTCCATTTTCCTCTAAGTACATAGATATATTATTTTCTTTTGCCTTGCATACTAAACTTCTTTACAGGATGCATTTATTATGTTTGTCTTGTTTTATAAGCTAATACATATCTTTCTTTTGTTTTGTTTAAGTGTACATAGATATTTATATATTTTTTACTTTGTCTTGTTTGCTTTTACTTTATAATTTATCTTATGTATACTTGTTTCTATTTCTAGCTTAAATATTTATTTATTTTCAACTTTACTACCTGAGTGTATTTTTATTTGTTTGAATCTTAACTAGGTGTATTTATTTTTATTTATTTGTTTTGTTTGTAGATATTTTGTTTACTTATTTTCTTACTTACACAAACTCTACATATTATACAATCTTGTCTGGTTTTATAATATAGATGAATTTCTAACTCAAATGCTTATTGTCTCATTTTAATTTTCATTCCTATATATATATATATATATATATATATATATATATTTAACTTCTAAAGGAATCGTTTCTAAAACTTAGTTCTACTTCAATAAAATAAATACACCTATTTTTATTCGAATTTGAAGAAATTCCAATCAGTTTACGAATTAATTTCACAATTTTTATACAAAAATTAAATTAATTATAAATTCAAACATAGTCAAAATCTGGGATCGTTACAGATTTCCTCCTTAAAGAAATTTCTTGCCCGAAATTTGCAGGCACGAAAACAACGAAGATAGATATACAAAGAAGAGAAACAGTTTTCCAGGTCAAACTGGATATTTATTCTGCATTGGCTTACCAAATCAGAATATCGGCAATATGAGAACAAACTCATTCAATTTTTGCACAAGATACTCCGGTTACCAGATCTACGAATATGCAGGGGAACTGCTTAGTTCGACGGATAACTAACCGTTCGTAGAATATATTGGGCTCAACGGAAGAATAGACAAATGGATTCGATCTACCACAATTCTCAAACACAAGGTATGGATTCCAAATCCAAGTCGGAATATCTCAAAGTATACAGAACTTGTCCCTCTTCGAACTTCGATATACACAAGAAATTACAATAGAATTTTAAATTTGGTTTTAAACAAAATCGTTTTATCGATACAATTCAATTTATCCTTCATATTCCATCAATTAATTTAACTCAATTTAAAATTTCCAATTTATAATTTTCAATTTTAAATTTACTAAAGTTAAATCAAAAACTGATGAGAAACCGGTGAAATACGAAGTAAGGATTTTCTTACAACGATCCGTAGGGCCATCATCACACCGAAACTTCTTCTTGCAGCTGCCACGAAGCAATCAATGGAATTTGGAAACGAATCAAAGGAGATGAGAAGAAAATTGTTTCCGCTATTGTAGGGTATTAACCATTTGTAGTGGTACTCCCCTTGTCCCCTATCTCGTCTTCTTCTTGCACACATACTTACTATCAGTGGATAGTAAGAGAATTTACTGAGACATATGGATGGATATCTTAGGAATACTCATTCTAGGGTGTACTTCACCCTATCTCTAATGAGCTACTTAATGTGTTACACTCCTGAGCTAAAATTTCAACCCTCAGCTCTGATGCCACTGTAACGGTCCTGACTCCGCCTTCGAAAATCGGCACCGAATACGTCACCTATATTCAAATGCCATAGATTCAAATGCTGAATCTGGTTCGCCGGAGCTTATAACACAATTAAGTATAACAACACAGCGGAAGAAATGAAAAATATCATATACAACATCAGATACAATATCCAGATACAATATGATACAATAGAATGATACAACTGATAATAGATATCCATATACATCAGAGATACAAGACATAGCGAAAAAATATATCTACAATAGAACGCATCCCCAAATCCAATACTCCAAGCCAAAGCTAACTCGATCCACCATCACGATTCACAAAGATAAGCAAGACTGGTATGATCCAAAGACTGGACTAGCTCCAGATAAGCTACTAAACCTGATTGTCTGAAAAACCCAACTCTAGACTGCCCGTGTGGAAAATTGTGGGCACCCAGAGTTTAGGAAAGGAAAAATAAACTCTAGATCAGTCATGGGACTGGTATGAGTGACAAAAACAGTTTACCTTTAAAAATAACCAAAAGAATTTAATTTTGAAAATCGCAATCCTTTTTGAAAAATGAAACGGCCATAAGGCCTCCCACCACACACACCATGCAAGCGCACACTTGGAGGAGATTTCTCCTTATGACAGTTGAAAAATGCTTGATACGCGTAAAACATTTGATATTATTATTAGTGCATAGTGCAGAAAACATTTCTAAAATACAATAGTAACCTTAATCAGCATGGGCATTACGCACTTATGCCAACTATAGCTACCATGTTCAATAGGAGGTTACCGCCACATTCCATGGCAGGTTATACAACTAAAACCGTACAAGGTAAGTATTATTTTGTTTGAATTTCCAACAAATGGTCGGGCAAAGGAACTTCCTATACCAAAATGGAACGCTTCTGGAAGGACGCCCCCGAGAACCTAACCGGATCTCTACCAAACAAGGCCGACGCTACCTCATGCTGTACAGCTGTAACTAGGTAACTAAAACACCGACGCTACCTCACGCTATACAGCTGTAACTTGGTAACTAACACACGAGCTATGCCATCCCCCGGTCGTTACCGACCTTTATTTTGGGATACTGACAACCAACAACCATAAAGTAATAAATTTACAGTAGCCACATAGGTTGGATACCTGGGCTCTATACCATGATATCACCTTAGGGAGTCGAATTTCGATTGGTTATCTGAAAACCACATCGAATTGTAATGATGAGTCTTTGTGATTGATTAATTTATTTTATCTGTGAAACTGTGAATGAAGATAAGCGTTACGGATTATACCGCTTATCGATATTGGTATATCTGTGATGATTGATGTTGTGCATTATTGTGTAAAATCCCTGGACCACACTTATATACACACAAATATGGATTTCACGTGGAAATCGGTTAAGTCACAAATTTTTTGAAAATGGTTTTAAAATTTGAATTTTAAATTCAAATGGTTTTGAAATGGAATTGGGTTAAATATGAAAAGCTTTTGGGGTTTTTGAGGATAAAAGTTATTTTGAATAACTTGATAAAGTTTTGGAATTTAAATAGTTTGAATTAAATTTGAATTCAAGATTTGAAATGGAAATCCATGTTTGGAGATTATGGTTTAAAAATGTTATACAAAGTGATAATGTGTTTATATAGATTTTAAAACATTTTAAAACATATTGTTTTGAGAATTTGAATTCAACCCAAGTTTTGTCATTGAAGGGTTTTAACTTGAGCAAATGTAATTGGATTTCTCTGAAACTACTTGTTTTCAAATAATAATAGCTTTCGTTTAAAGAAAGAATTTTCCAAGTTGTGTTGAAAGGTTTCGAGTTTGAAATGGAATTGAAATATTTTGAAAGCTATGAAATGAGTCATTGATTCAATGCACCGAATGAGTTAATCCAACATAAAATGGAATTATTTTTAAAGGCTATGAATGAACCTTTGGAAACTAGTTTTGAAAGCTATAAGTTAAATCTTGATTTAAAGATTTAACGAGTTAATCCAATTGAAATGGAAATTGTTTCGAAATCCATGAATGGATCATTATGAACGGGGTGAACTCTGTGAATTGAATCTTTTTGTTTAAAAGATTAAAAGTGTGGAAATTGTTTAAACCATTGTAGGTTGTTGAAATGAATCTTTTTGATTAAAAGATCGGAAATAATAATTTGTTTTAACCATTCGAATGAAAGGTTTTGGGCTTTAAGCTGTGATTTAACTAAGACCCTCGTATCTATATATTTTTAAATATTGCGCCTGTTATTCGGATTAGCCGGGAGAGGACCTTTGTGTCATATAACCCATCCCGAATAACGATACGTCGATATGGATAGCATTTGAAGACCGGTGGTGAAGACCGGATATTTCGAAAGCGAAAGGATAACCCGTCGAATGTCTCTGCACCGAATGACCCCAGGTATAGAGATTTGAGCACCCACTGTGACGGGAAGGGCGGACGTGATTAGGAATTACCGGGATTGCAAGGGCTTCTTTGGAAGTGCCTTCGATTTTGTTCGAACCAGAACTGACTTGTATGGATGTATATCTGACGTTACACTTTGAGATGTAAAGCTGGTTTCTATCAAATACATTTCCGTTGGGGGCGGAGAATTTATTCTCTTAGCTTAACACCCTTCTCTGAGACGTACGAGCTTAGAGGTTATGTAGTTGATGGTTACTAGTGATACATTCCCAATTTGGTAATGTGGTATACGAAGTGCTGCTGATCATTTGTTGATCGAAGCATGGCTTTGTTAAAAAGCGTAGCTTTGTGGAAAAGACATCGTCGAGCCTTACTACCTGGTAATGGTCGAAACAGGAATGTTGCGACAAGATTTGTTTAGGGGTAGCGCCCCTAGGGTATGTCCATTTCCTTCTGGATAAAAGGTGATATCGTGGTATAGAGCCCAAATATCGAACCTATGTGGTTATTGAAAATTTATTACTTTGTGGTTGTTGGTTGTCGGGATCCCGAAATAAAGGTCGGTAACGACCGAGGGATGGCATAGCTCATGTGTTAGTTACCTAGTTACAGCTGTATAGCATGAGGTAGCGTCGGTGTGTTAGTTACCGAGTTACAACTGTACAGCGTGAGGTAGCATCGGCCTTGTTTGGAAGAGATCCGGTTAGGTTCTCGGGGGCGTCCTTCCAGAGGCGTTCCATTTCGGTATAGGAAGTTCCTTTGTTCGACCATTTGTTGGAAATCCTAACAAAACAATACGTATCTTATACGGTTTTAGTTGTATAACTTGCCATGGTGTGACGACCCGAACTCGATGTCCGACATATAACATCAAATTCACATCGTCGGAGCTTATAACAACATTAGATGTAATTAAATAACAGAAAAAAAAATGAATATCCTTGATAAAAACACAGATACAACCTTTATACAATATCCATTACAACATCGATCTCTAATATCAGAGTGATACATAAAAAAAGATACAACAATAAAGTGAAAACTCCACAGCGGAACAACAGACTCCAACCAGTTCTAACATACTTCTACTTGATAAGGCCTTCAAAAAAACTCCAAGAACTTCGAAAGATTTCCGAATCCAAAAGCTTTCCAAAATCTGATAGCTTCCAAAATACGGATAACCTGCTTCTAGGCTGCCCGTGTGGAAAATTATGGGCACCTAGAGTTTAGAAAAGGAGCAATAAACTCCAGGTCAGTCATGGGACTGGTATGAGTAAACAAAACAGTTTATCTTTAAAAATAACCAAAAGAATTTACTTTTGAAAATCGCAATGCCTTTTTGGAAAATGAAACTGCCATAAGGCCTCCCACCACACACACAATGCAAGCGCACACTTGGAAGAGATTTCTCCTTGTGACAGTTGAAAAAAAAATGCTTGATATGCGAAAACCATTTGATATTATTATTAGTGCATAGTGCAGAAAACATTTCGAAAATATAATAGTAACCTTAGTCAGCATGGGCATTACACACTTATGCTAACTATAGCTACCATGTTCAATAGCAGGTTACACCTCATTCCATGGCAGGTTATACAACTAAAACCATACAAGGTACGTATTGTTTCTTTGGATTTTACAACAAATGGTCGGGCAAAGGAACTTCCCACATAAAAATGGAACGCCTCTGGAAGGACGTCCCCGAGAACCTAACCGGATCTCTTCCAAACAAGATCGACGTTACCTCACGCTTTAACCGAGCTGAAACTAGGTAACTAACACACGAGCTATGCCATCCCCGGTCGTTACCGACCTTTATCCGAGTGCTCGACACCAACAACCACAAAGTAATAAATTTGCAGTAACCACATAGGTTCAATATCTGGGCCCTATACAACGATATCACCTTCTATCCAGAAGGAAATGGACATACCCTAGGGGGCCACCCCTAAAAACACAACCTTACCGCAACATTCCTGTTTCGACCATTTCCGGGATGTAAGGCTCGACGAAGTCTCGTCCACAAACCTACGCTTTTTCACAAAGCCATGCTTCGATCAACAAATGATCAGCAGCACTTCGTATGCCACATCACCAAATTGGGAATGTATCACTAGTAACCATCAACTACAAAACCTCTGGGCTCGTACGTCTCGGAGAAGGGTGTTAATATAAGAGAATAAATTCTCCCCACCACCAGAAATGTATTTGATAGAAACCATCTTTACATCTCAAAGTGTAGTGTCAAACATGCAACCATACAAGTCTGTTCCGGGTTCGAACAGAACCGAAAGCACTTCCGAAGAAGGCCTTGCAATCTGGGTATTCACAATCCCGATCGGACTTCCCATCACTTAGGGAATCTCTATACCATAGCTACTCAGTGCAGAGACAATCGATAGGTCATTCTATCGCTCTCGCACGGTCTTCAAATGTTATCCATATTGTCGTATCACTATTCGAAATGGGTTATATGACACAAAGGTCCACTCCCGGCTAAACCGAATAACGAGCACAATATAAAAAATCGTATGGATACTGGGGTCTAAGTTAAATCACAGCTTAAAGCCCAAAACCTTTCATTCGAATGGTTAAAACAAATTTCCATTTCCAATCTTGTAAACAAAAAGATTCAATTCACAAAGTTCATCCTATTTACAAAGATCCATTCATGGATTTCAAAACAATTTCCA
This sequence comes from Allium cepa, assembly GCA_030765085.1. Classification (NCBI taxonomy): domain Eukaryota; kingdom Viridiplantae; phylum Streptophyta; class Magnoliopsida; order Asparagales; family Amaryllidaceae; genus Allium; species Allium cepa. The sequence continues at coordinate 37,847,580 of CM060929.1, forward strand.
TTTCAGTTGGATTAACTCGTTAAATCTTTAAACCAAGATTTAACTCACAGTTTTCAAAATTAGTTTCCAAAGATTCATTCATAGCCTTTCAAAACAATTCCATTTCAAGTTGGATTAACTCATCCGGTCTTTGAATCAAAGACTTCATTTCATAGCTTTCAAAACATTTCAATTCTATTTCAAACTTGAAACCTTTCAACACAATTTCGAAAATCCTTTCTTTAAATGAAAGCTATTATTATTTGAAAACAAGTAGTTTTCGTTTCAGGAAATTTTTTATCTCATTTATACAAGTTAAAATCTTTGGGTTAATTCAGATTCCCAAAATCAACACTTTAAAAATGGTTTAAACCCCGTATAAACTTGTATAACTCTTTTTAAATTATAAATACCAATATAGAATTCAATTTTAGATATTGAATTCCAATTTAAATCAAATTTATTCAGATTTCAAATCTTTATTAAGTTATTCAAAATAACTTACATTCTTAAAACAACTTTTCAAAAGCTTTTCACTTTAAACCCAATCCATTTGAATTTAAAATTCAAATTGAAAACTATTTTAAAAATCTGTGACTTATCCGATTTCCACGTGCAATCCATATTCGTGTGTGTATGGTGTAGTCCAGGGATTTTACATAATAGTGCACAACATCAACCATCACAGATATACCAATATCGATAAGCGGTATAATCGATAACGCTTATCTTCATTCACGGTTTCACGGATAAAATAAATTTATCATTCACAAAGATTCATTATTACAATTCGATGTGGGTTTCGGATAACCAACTGGAATCCGATTCTCTGTCGCATCGAAATTTAAATGTCATTTACGGGCAAAAGGGGTTTTCATATTCATACAGAAATGAATTTCAAATCATAGTTCAGCAATTCACAATCTACATCACACGGTATCACAATCATGAACATAAATATCCATCCAGATTCTTCAAACACCTTTTCAAAAAAAATTCAACACATTTAGATAGACGTATCATCCAGGTGGCCAATAAATTTAGATGGATCCGAGGAAATTTAAATTAATTTAAAGTAACTTTCAATTTAAATTAATTAAACTTCTTACATTTTGTAAAACCTTTTTACTAAATTTAAATAAAGTTTTAGCTTGAATCTTTTCAACAATGTTTTACTTACATAATACTGAGATTTGTTAACAAATAACTTAGAAAGGTTTTAGACTTAACCCTTTAAAAATGATCCGAGGCAAGCACGTGCACTTACTCGAGCAAGGCTCGAGTTTTTCCCCAGCATTTCCCGCGTCTATTCTCCTGCATACATCTTCTTCCTCTACTGTTCTTTTTTTTAGTTAAGAAAAAAGAACTGCAGTACCCATACAACACACGCACGCACCAAAATCAAAAATCGAAGCAAACTTCCCAAATTCTCGAGTGTCACTCGAGACGACCCACGTTCGAAACATGTTGACACACTCATGCCACTGTGCACGTGCACGTGCACGGTGGTTCGCCATCACTCCGGCGACCCTCTTTGCCCCCAGCAAACCACAAATCAACCTTACGTACGAAATCCAAACCCAGTTCAACATGAAACGATTGAAATCAAAATACGCTCGTATATTCGAACAACGACTCGGTCACGACCAAAGAAAAATCGCCACGACCTCACACCCTCAACCACCAACAGCGATGTGGCTCCGGCCATACCACGGCGTCATCATCCTCAACCATCTCCTAAAGTTTCGTTAAGCTCAATTATTCCATGGCGACGAAATCAACGAATATGCAGACCCTAAAATATTCGAACCCAAACCCTATTCTCGATTTGTAACATCCCAGAATTTTGAGTATGGGATTTGTGAACATTTAATTCATTTTAAATGTTTACTATGGGTTTAAAATTTTTTTAAACTAAAGGAATTGGTTTAAATTATATTAACAAGTTAAAATTTCTAAGGTGTGGATTTAATTTGAAAATTGAACCATAATAATATAATATTCAGAATTGAAATAAAAGAAATTCTGGATGTAAATAGTGATAAAATGATTTTAAAAATTTATCTTGGGCAATCTGAGTGTAAATAGCATGGTGAAAATTATAGATGAATTTTGAGGTCAATAAATTAATATTTGGAATTCTATAATAATTTAAAAACGAATTTAATATTATTAAAATGCAAATAATCAGATTTTGGTTCGGAATGAGTCGAAATGATTTTTAATGTGTTTATAAATGTTATATGAATTATTGTTAAGTTAATAAAATTTTAAAAGTGGAAATTTTGAGTGATTTCGATAATTTCGAAAATTGCTTAATTAATAGACGAGTTAAAATAGCCTTCCGGGGCACAGTCTCGGAATTCGACGAAACCAGTTCCATTGGATCCGTAATAGTTAGTTATTACCGGATTTCAATTTTCGTGGCAATCGGAGTTGTCGTTTGACCCCGGCAGCTCGAAACGCATCGAAAATCGTTTTAATCGATTTAATTTTAAATTGAACGTTTAATTCCGTAACTCGCACATACGATCAAATTAGCTTACGAAACCTGTTCCATTGTGTCCGAAAGGCGGAAAAACCCTAGGAACGCCTATTGGTGCGTGAGAATTGGAGGTCGTTTGCATAAACGATTAAATTGGGGATTTTATTAATAAAATAATATTAAACCAATATTATATATATTTAATTTCACTAAACCCTAGCATATACGTTCAGGCCGCCGCTAATCTATCTTCAATGGCCGACATTTCCTCCCCTTCTCCTCCATTTTTCACTAAATCCATAAGCTTTCGCGAAAAGTTTTCAACTAATAAATCGAAGGGGGTGTCGAGATCTACGATGTGTACGGTGGAGATGGAGTTTAGCGCAGCGTGGAGAGGGAAGGAAGGCCGCGTTCGTCATGCGTTCGAGCGCAAGAATCATGATGGAGAGGAGGCCGAGCTTCGTGTAATTCGAGGTGGAGGTCGAGTCGAGTGGGCGCTTCGTCCTGGTGGTAGTCGATCTTGTTCTGGTCGAGCGTGGAGGGAGCGGGTTGAAACCCTATATCACGGCGGTGGGTTTGTTAACCTGGAGGGTTGCGTTTGGGAAGGAGAAAGCGTGAACGGCGTGGATCCCCTGATGCAACGTACGGCCCGATCTGTTTGCAAAAAAAAAAAAAAAGGAAAGAGAATTTGTTTTAAATTTATATTCAAATCTTTAAAACTCAATAACTTTTCCGTATGACATCAGATTCGTACGAAATTCGCGGCGCCGGGATCGCAGAAAAGAATACTACGCACTGATGCAATTCGGGAATCATTCCGAGCAAGTAGAAATTTGGGTTAAATCGGACACCGTCCGGTTTAATTTGAACTTCGAACGCTCGCCGAAACTCAAGGTGAGTTATTCTCACTCACATCTGGATACTAGTAAAGTAGACAGCTAGTATTAATTGTTTGTTTGGATGTTTAGCTGAATATGTTAATTATTATCAAATTGAATTGATATATATTTGGTTGTGCTAATATTTGTGGATGCAGGGAAAAACAGGTTGGAGGGATCCAACTGGATTCCTCACAATGTAGTATTATTTTTATAATCGATGATGATGTCTGTTTATATATTGTGGATGATAATTTTGGAATTAACTGGTATTGTGATATTGTGGTATAAATTACCAATCCAGAATATTAATTATAAGAAATTTGGAGTTTAATTATAAAGGAATTGAATTGAGTTTCAAAGGAAACTAAGAAAAGTATTAAAAAAGGAATTTTAAAGGAATATAAAAATTTGGATCTATTGGATGGAAAAACTGAAATAAATTCAATTGGAATAATGCTGAGTAAATTATAAATCCATAATTAATTGTAAATGGATAAATTGAATTTTTGAGAAATAAAAGGTATTGTTAAATAATGGATTTAAAGAATTAAAATCTGAAATCTATTTAAAAATGGAAATTGAAAATTTGTAAAGATAAACAAAGAGAAATGTTATAAATTGACAAATGTGAAATTAAATTTATGTTATTAAACCATAAAACTAAATTGAATAAATAGACAGAAATCGTGAGAAGGATTTCTGTGATGTTTAATAGGATATGAGATTCCCTGGGAAGAACCAAGTTCGAGTTAAATTGACTTTATAAAAAGAAGATTTAAAAAAAAAAAAAAAAAAAAAAATTTTAAGTTTGTTTAAAAAGAGTGTTTTGGGAATTATTATTTTAAAGTAATTATAAGTACATTAGCAATAGTAAATTTTATAAATACCTTAATAATTATTTGAACAAATGGATTTGTATCAAAGCTAGTTTTGACCTAAGTTATATTAAATTAAGTATTCATCTTTTACAACCTTATTTTTAGAATATAGATTAACTAAACCCATACTTTAAATCAAGTTATATCTTATAAAGTGGTTTTACTTTAAATATTTTGAAAATTTTATTTTGAGTAAATAACTAGAAGTAAATTTGTATATTTTAAAGTATTTTTCAGCATAAAATATTTTAACTATTTTAAATCTAAATGGTTTGAACTTGGTTATTTCCAATGGGAATATAGGGTAAAGGATTTACCTTGTAAAGGAAGAACTTTGGGAATTGTTTTCAAATGAGCTTTGAAAATTTGAAAATATATCTTTTAAAGATATTTGAGGTAAATAAATAATGTGGAATATTATTTATTGTATGATGGATGCTTATGGATGTTTATGAATATTAATTGATAGTTAAATCACCGACTATCAATATTGGACAATGCGTGATCGTTTCGAAGAGACCGGGATAGGGATTTATTTCTCGAAAACCACTTCGATCCGATTTGTACGTTTTCGTGCGATAAAACGTGTTCGGAGTCGAAGATGGAGCAATGAAGTGCAAGGGCTAGTCGCTACTAATCCTGAGGATATTTCCAAAATGGATGTAGTAGGAGTAGTGCCTTCGGTTCCGTTCGAACCCGGGACGGACTTGTATGGACGAATGCTTGCGAAACATCGTCAGGTGGACGATGGACATTCTAAGTGAAAACGTTCTAAAGGTAACGCTTAGCCTCAAGCCTCATCAACCGGGAATGACTGAAAATCAGGGGATATGCAGCAAGGTTAGGTGGGTCATGCCCAAGCAGGACAAGATATTTCCCCTGTCTAGATGTCCCTTATATATTTTCGGCTTAGTGGGTGGTTGGTCGCGCCAACCACGGGGTTTATCTTGTTCGGGACTGTTCAGTAAGGAATGGTTCCGGCCTTGTGTTGCAGGGGATGAAGGGAGTAGTCCTCGGTACGGTGATCTAGGCCCCGTACTGTGACAGGTGGTACCCCAGTGCCTAGTCATTGTTGGAAATCCATTTTCCCTACGAGCCTTGTACGAGTTTTGTTTGTATTACCCACTTTTGTGGCTAGTAGCTGGAATTTAATCATGTAACAATTTCGGCTATTTTATAAGTATTTGTAAATAGACACTATTATAATATCAGAGGATTTCTATAAAAAGTGTTTTAGCTATCGTAAGGTAAAAACCCGACATGTTTATTTGTGGCGTGGTCTTACGAGATGCTTTTGTTTTCAAAGGATTTTTGGAAACTTTAATAATCAATTTGGATGCATTATTATCAGCTGGTATTCCAGACTGACTCGGGTGTTATTTCATTATAATGCTCGGGTCAGACCGAGTATTATATGTTCAGGTTAGGTTGCTATGGAGCAGGAGAGGAGCTGGAGTCCGAGACGTATTATATGTACCTATATATTTATCCGCTGCTATGATTGTATGGTAGGACTGATTTGTGATTGTTGATCTATGAGATACTCTGATGATATGATGTATAAAACAGTAATAGATTTCTTTTTGTGTAAAGTTCTATATTTACTATTATATTTTATTCCGCTGCGACTGTGAGATTTTGATATTGTTTAGTTTCTTCTTCTTCTATCTCTTCTTCTTCAACCCTAATGGTTCGTAATTCTGTGCCACTTGAGTTAATAGAGGTAGAATAGTGTTGATTCAAGGGGTACGGATTTGCGAGCTGTTACACTTGGTATTAGAGCGTAGGTTGGCGACAATCTAGGCTTTGGTGGGGTAATTACTCATTAAACAGAGTCAATAGTACTCTATAATGAGTTGAGAGTAATAATAGATATGAGAGCGTACTTGTTAGTGCATATAAAAATTGTTTTATACTGTGTTGACTTATCGGTTGAGTGTTTATGAATTCTGGTCGGTACGGGAAGTACAACCGTATCGATAGGGGTTTCTAAACTCTTAAACAAGATAAACCGACATAGTATTGTTTTTTTTAGATGGGTAAATGAAATAATTTTACCCAAAAATTATATTTTGGTATAAGGGAAATCATTTTCTGAGATTATTATATATATAATGGATTGTTTGGATGTGAATAACCTAATCAAATGAGAATCTAAAATTTAATCTAAAATTTGAAATGGTTATAACTAAATAACTTCCATGAATATAAATTATATAAAAGAAAGAATAACTAAATTTGAATTAAACCAGAATTCAAATCCCGGAGTTTAGGAAAGGATTTAAAATAAAAATAAAAGTTTGGAAATTTAAAATCCTGGGAAAGTTTGAAATGTTTGTTGAGATTTGAAGGTGTTTGAAGGCAATGTTGGAATATTGTTTTGGGAAATATTTTTAAATGGAAACTGTTTTGAAATGAATTTAGAAAAGTAAGAAGCATTGAACTCACTTCAGTCGCTGGGAAATAATCCTGATGATGCTGGCCACATCATTAGAATTCATTTTCGAGTTTCTAAAGTGATGGATTGCTTCCCTAGTATTTGGTTATGGTATTGTTTGGACTAGTTGGGTATAACAGTTGTTTTGGACATTCCAAAAATGGGAAATTTGTTTTGGTATAAACAAATTGCTTTGGAAAATCTGGTGATTTGATTGATATATCAAATAGGTCTATATTTGATATATTTTAAAATGATTTTGGAAATAAAAACCGGGTAAATTGAATTCTGGGAGAATCCTAATTAAATAATGTGTAAACTTTAAATAAATTAACTATTGAAATCATTTTGGTGCTGAGATGCTATTAAGAGGGAAGGAAATGAAAATTTAAATCTTGAAATTAAAATTTAACTCAAGTAATTGGAAGTGAATAAATATGTTGAAGTAAATGGAAATTTGAATTCAACTTGGATAGGTAAAATGAATTGAACTTAAATAAAGTTGATTTGAATTAAATTAAAATGTAAGATGACCTTGCGATTGAGGGTCATTGTGAAATGAATTGAACTCCTGAGCTATCAGGTGTTATGCTTATAGGTTGAAACTATGGAATTTGGAATTGTGATTATAAAATGTAGATGGGTTAAAGGAGAGCTATATAAGCTTTTAAGTAAATAAGTTGGTGAACTTATATAAATAAAATGAAATTATATTCACAGATGGAAATAGAGGAATGGTATGGAAGATCCAAATTTAATCTCAAATGAATGTGGATTGAGATAAGGTAAAGTGAGATATAATGAAGTGAATGAATTTCACTAGGTAAACAAGTTTTGAACTTGTATTTAGAGAATTAAAATTGTGAGATTGAGATGGAAGTGAATCTAAACGAAATGGAAAATTTAAAATTGAGAATTTGAAATTTAATTAAATCTAGATGAATTGGAATTAAAGTAAATTGGATATAAAGGTGAAATGAAAAATTGTTTATAATTGCATAATGAAGATCATATCCTTAAGTTGTTAAGTTATATAATTTAAATTTGAGATTATAAATTGGAAAATAGATTTGAGTAAGCAATCTAAATTTTTGAATGTAAGTAAAATTGAAATTCATTAATGAAAAGAGTTTAATGGTGTGGCAAATTTAAACTTTGTCCATAAATGAAATGTAAAGTGGGAACATAAATGTGGATGTTCTTAAGTTAGCAAATAAGTCTTGGACTTATGTATTGGGAAGATGAAATTTGCTATGATAATGAAATTGTAATTGAATTTCAGTTGAGTAATAAATAATATTGAAAGAAATTTAGATTCTATTTAAAAGGAGTAAAAAGGAAAGGTAGAAATCTAAATTTGCTAAATGAAATGATTGGAAAATGGTGATATTATAAATGAATTCAGAGTGAATTAAGAAAGTGGATTGGAAACTAATATGGATTAGGTTATTGACTGAATTAAGTTACAAATTAATGGAATTTGTATTGTAATGGATAGATTTTGATAGTCAGTCAAAATTTGAAGGTAAATAAAAATCCTGATTTTGGATTGGGGTTTAAATTGTGGTAATAAATATTGGAAGTATGAATGTATAATGGAATTAGCTATAATGATGAAGGTTTTGAATTGTAAGTAAAATTCAAATGAGTGAAATAATTTAAATGGACTCTTTGTTAATAAAATAAATTTGTTAATGGATTGAATAAATAAACAAAGAGCATTCAAATTTATAAATAGATTGGAATTGATTGATTGAGAATCAAATGGAAATAAAAATTGATATAAGAAGATAGAAAGGGGTATGGTTAAATAATGGATTTTAAATTAATAACTTCTCCAATGTTTATTTAAAAATTGAATTGTAAGTGGAATGATATTCATATAAATCTATTAGATAATGAATTGGAAATATAAGATTTGAGGTATAATTCAATAATTGAGATAAAGCATGAATGTTGGGCTGTAAATAAAATAGAATGGGAAGTTATTAATTTGAACTTAAATGATGATTTTGAAGTGTGAATAAGAAATAGAATTAAAAATTGAAATGGAATAAAAATACTTGGCTTGTGAAAATATGAATCTAAGTAGAATTAATTTTAATGGTTATAAACTTAATGTGACAAATTATTTTGCCTGAATGGAATGAAGTTGGCTGGTATTCGAAATTGAATTGGTTAACAAACAATTGAAATTGATGTTTAAAATAAATTGAACTGAATTGGAATCTAATTAAAAGAGTTTGTAAAAGAATGCAAGTGATTGATTTAAAATAGCAAATGGAATGGGTTTTTAAATCAATTGGAATGAATTGACTTTTGGATAAGTGATGTTTGCATATGAAAAAGAAATGAATCATAAAAGAAATGGAAATGTTTCAACATTGGAAATAAAGTTGGTTTGTAAATCTATTTAGAATTGAATTAGAATAGATTTCTGTTAGTGAAGCATATGTTAATCATATTGAAATAATGTGAATTGGTTGAAATAAATATGAATGGAACATAGCAAACCGTGTATGTAAATCCTTTGTATGAGGTAACTTGGAGTTAGCATGGGAAAATGAACCAAGTGCATGTTATAAAATATGGATTTACTTAGGAAACTATGCAAAGTGTTGTTTGGAATGTAAATAGTTATGTTTGGCTTACATTTATATTGGAAATGATGTTAAATTGCTCATATTCTGATAACTGATGAATTTGTTTGAGTAAGCACAGGTGCAGGAGGCGTTTGAGAGAGTTGGAGTGCGTATATGCATTATATTAGCTGCTTGCTATTAAAAATTTGCTAAAAAGGTACGCCTACGCAAATAAAATTGGGAAAATGATATATATATTGTGTTACATTTTGGTTTCCGGTCGTGTGGGCCGATGTATATATATTTGTGTATCCTGCGATGTCGCAGAAGCTCCTCCGTACAGGGGAGACTCTGCCAAAATTTTCCGTAAATTTTGGGAGTTAGAAAAATTTTGGGTTTTGGAAAAAAGTTAAGTAACTTGGGAAGTTAAATTAAAGCTTTAAAGTTAATAAAGCAAATAGGTTTGGGAATTGAGCAAAAGGATTTTGTGAAGTGTATATAAGCTTTTAACTAAGCAAATGGGATAAGTAAATGGGTTTGAGAGTATGTTCTACCTTATACAAATTTCGGGGACGAAATTTTTATAAGGGGGGAGGAATGTAACATCCCAGAATTTTGAGTATGGGATTTGTGAACATTTAATTCATTTTAAATGTTTACTATGGGTTTAAAATTTATTTTAAACTAAAGGAATTGGTTTAAATTATATTAACAAGTTAAAATTTCTAAGGTGTGGATTTAATTTGAAAATTGAACCATAATAATATAATATTCAGAATTGAAATAAAAGAAATTCTGGATGTAAATAGTGATAAAATGATTTTAAAATTTTATCTTGGGCAATCTGAGTGTAAATAGCATGGTGAAAATTATAGATGAATTTTGAGGTCAATAAATTAATATTTGGAATTCTATAATAATTTAAAAACGAATTTAATATTATTAAAATGCAAATAATCAGATTTTGGTTCGGAATGAGTCGAAATGATTTTTAATGTGTTTATAAATGTTATATGAATTATTGTTAAGTTAATAAAATTTTAAAAGTGGAAATTTTGAGTGATTTCGATAATTTCGAAAATTGCTTAATTAATAGACGAGTTAAAATAGCCTTCCGGGGCACAGTCTCGGAATTCGACGAAACCAGTTCCATTGGATCCGTAATAGTTAGTTATTACCGGATTTCAATTTTCGTAGCAATCGGAGTTGTCGTTTGACCCCGGCAGCTCGAAACGCATCGAAAATCGTTTTAATCGATTTAATTTTAAATTGAACGTTTAATTCCGTAACTCGCACATACGATCAAATTAGCTTACGAAACCTGTTCCATTGTGTCCGAAAGGCGGAAAAACCCTAGGAACGCCTGTTGGTGCGTGAGAATTGGAGGTCGTTTGCATAAACGATTAAATTGGGGATTTTATTAATAAAATAATATTAAACCAATATTATATATATTTAATTTCACTAAACCCTAGCATATACGTTCAGGCCGCCGCTAATCTATCTTCAATGGCCGACATTTCCTCCCCTTCTCCTCCATTTTTCACTAAATCCATAAGCTTTCGCGAAAAGTTTTCAACTAATAAATCGAAGGGGGTGTCGAGATCTACGATGTGTATGGTGGAGATGGAGTTTAGCGCAGCGTGGAGAGGGCAGGAAGGCCGCGTTCGTCATGCGTTCGAGCGCAATAATCGTGATGGAGAGGAGGCCGAGCTTCGTGTAATTCGAGGTGGAGGTCGAGTCGAGTGGGCGCTTCGTCCTGGTGGTAGTCGATCTTGTTCTGGTCGAGCGTGGAGGGAGCGGGTTGAAACCCTATATCACGGCGGTGGGTTTGTTAACCTGGAGGGTTGCGTTTGGGAAGGAGAAAGCGTGAACGGCCTGGATCCCCTGATGCAACGTACGGCCCGATCTGTTTGTAAAAAAAAAAAAAAAAGGAAAGAGAATTTGTTTTAAATTTATATTCAAATCTTTAAAACTCAATAACTTTTCCGTATGACATCAGATTCGTACGAAATTCGCGGCGCCGGGATCGCAGAAAAGAATACTACGCACTGATGCAATTCGGGAATCATTCCGAGCAAGTAGAAATTTGGGTTAAATCGGACACCGTCCGGTTTAATTTGAACTTCGAACGCTCGCCGAAACTCAAGGTGAGTTATTCTCACTCACATCTGGATACTAGTAAAGTAGACAGCTAGTATTGATTGTTTGTTTGGATGTTTAGCTGAATATGTTAATTATTATCAAATTGAATTGATGTATATTTGGTTGTGCTAATATTTGTGGATGCAGGGAAAAACAGGTTGGAGGGATCCAACTGGATTCCTCACAATGTAGTATTATTTTTATAATCGATGATGATGCCTGTTTATATATTATGGATGATAATTTTGGAATTAACTGGTATTGTGATATTGTGGTATAAATTACCAATCCAGAATATTAATTATAAGAAATTTGGAGTTTAATTATAAAGGAATTGAATTGAGTTTCAAAGGAAACTAAGAAAAGTATTAAAAAAGGAATTTTAAAGGAATATAAAAATTTGGATCTATTGGATGGAAAAACTGAAATAAATTCAATTGGAATAATGCTGAGTAAATTATAAATCCATAATTAATTGTAAATGGATAAATTGAATTTTTGAGAAATAAAAGGTATTGTTAAATAATGGATTTAAAGAATTAAAATCTGAAATCTATTTAAAAATGGAAATTGAAAATTTGTAAAAATAAACAAAGAGAAATGTTATAAATTGACAAATGTGAAAGTAAATTTATGTTATTAAACCATAAAACTAAATTGAATAAATAGACAGAAATCGTGAGAAGGATTTCTGTGATGTTTAAGAGGATATGAGATTCCCTGGGAAGAACCAAGTTCGAGTTAAACTGACTTTATAAAAAGAAGATTTAAAAAAATAAAAATAAATAAATAAATAAATTTAAGTTTGTTTAAAAAGAGTGTTTTGGGAATTATTATTTTAAAGTAATTATAAGTACATTAGCAATAGTAAATTTTATAAATACCTTAATAATTATTTGAACAAATGGATTTGTATCAAAGCTAGTTTTGACCTAAGTTATATTAAATTAAGTATTCATCTTTTACAACCTTATTTTTAGAATATAGATTAACTAAACCCATACTTTAAATCAAGTTATATCTTATAAAGTAGTTTTACTTTAAATATTTTGAAAATTTTATTTTGAGTAAATAACTAGAAGTAAATTTGTATATTTTAAAGTATTTTTCAGCATAAAATATTTTAACTATTTTAAATCTAAATGGTTTGAACTTGGTTATTTCCAATGGGAATATAGGGTAAAGGATTTACCTTGTAAAGGAAGAACTTTGGGAATTGTTTTCAAATGAGCTTTGAAAATTTGAAAATTTATCTTTTAAAGATATTTGAGGTAAATAAATAATGTGGAATATTATTTATTGTATGATGGATGCTTATGGATGTTTATGAATATTAATTGATAGTTAAATCACCGAATATCAATATTGGACAATGCGTGATCGTTTCGAAGAGACCGGGATAGAGATTTATTTCTCGAAAACCACTTCGATCCGATTTGTACGTTTTCGTGCGATAAAACGTGTTCGGAGTCGAAGATGGAGCAATGAAGTGCAAGGGCTAGTCGCTACTAATCCTGAGGATATTTCCAAAATGGATGTAGTAGGAGTAGTGCCTTCGGTTCCGTTCGAACCCGGGACGGACTTGTATGGACGAATGCTTGCGAAACATCGTCAGGTGGACGATGGGCATTCTAAGTGAAAACGTTCTAAAGGTAACGCTTAGCCTCAAGCCTCATCAACCGGGAATGACTGAAAATCAGGGGATATGCAGCAAGGTTAGGTGGGTCATGCCCAAGCAGGACAAGATATTTCCCCTGTCTAGATGTCCCTTATATATTTTCGGCTTAGTGGGTGGTTGGTCGCGCCAACCACGGGGTTTATCTTGTTCGGGACTGTTCAGTAAGGAATGGTTCCGGCCTTGTGTTGCAGGGGATGAAGGGAGTAGTCCTCGGTACGGTGATCTAGGCCCCGTACTGTGACAGGTGGTACCCCAGTGCCTAGTCATTGTTGGAAATCCATTTTCCCTACGAGCCTTGTACGAGTTTTGTTTGTATTACCCACTTTTGTGGCTAGTAGCTGGAATTTAATCATGTAACAATTTCGGCTATTTTATAAGTATTTGTAAATAGACACTATTATAATATCAGAGGATTTCTATAAAAAGTGTTTTAGCTATCGTAAGGTAAAAACCCGACATGTTTATTTGTGGCGTGGTCTTACGAGATGCTTTTGTTTTCAAAGGATTTTTGGAAACTTTAATAATCAATTTGGATGCATTATTATCAACTGGTATTCCAGACTGACTCGGGTGTTATTTCATTATAATGCTCGGGTCAGACCGAGTATTATATGTTCAGGTTAGGTTGCTATGGAGCAGGAGAGGAGCTGGAGTCCGAGACGTATTATATGTACCTATATATTTATCCGCTGCTATGATTGTATGGTAGGACTGATTTGTGATTGTTGATCTATGAGATACTCTGATGATATGATGTATAGAACAGTAATAGATTTCTTTTTGTGTAAAGTTCTATATTTACTATTATATTTTATTCCGATGCGACTGTGAGATTCTGATATTGTTTAGTTTCTTCTTCTTCTATCTCTTCTTCTTTAACCCTAATGGTTCGTAATTCTGTGCCACTTGAGTTAATAGAGGTAGAATAGTGTTGATTCAAGGGGTACGGATTTGCGGGCTGTTACACGATTCGTCCGAACAACTTACACAATAGATAAATTTTTTCGCATTTTTCCTGAGTTCGAAAATCACTAAGCTAGCTTCAGTATAATTTCAACATCTAATACTTGTTAAATCAACAGGAATTGATGAAAATACACTTTTGATTGAATTTAGAACGGCACCTTAAATACTCACTTAAAAATCATCATTTACATCCTAAAATTCCTATATTCAAGTAGGAATTCAAGTTATATAATTGAATTAGCTATTTAAAACATTCGAATTCAACATGAATTTGAAATTTTGCTCTGTAAACTAAGGTTTTTAGTTGTGATATTACACCATCATATTTTAAACAATTTTGAGTTCTTGATTTATGTTTCAGCAACTTGTTTTGTTTAAAATTGTAAGCCTAATACTGATTGAATGAGGATATATTGGATTTCTTAATTTATTTCACTCTGAAAACAAGGAACAAAGAAAAACAGGTTACAATCATATGATGTTCACAGAGCTAAAAGTGGAAAACAAACATTCTAGCAAAACAAAATGTTAATCATGGATCATGCACACAGATTTCATTCCACTTAGATCTTGAAATAATTAGTTTACTCACATTAATTTGAAGAACAGAGTCATCAAGTATACACTATACCACATATATTTATACAGTTCAAAAAAAACATGCAATCGAGTTTTTCATGAAACCAAAAATACAGATTTAAATTTTTTGAAGTAGTAACTTTACTCACCGTAATTAAGAGATGAACAAAGCCTGCTTCATGTTGAACAGTTTGTAAAAAATGCAAGCTAAAACCTTTTGATGTCTGGTTTGAATTGATTGTTTAAAGTTCTTGAGTGAATCTTCTTGTTTAAGTTTAATATAGTATTACTTCAGATTTACCTAGCTTTTTCTTAACGAAACTGAGATGAAGAAGTTGGTATATATAAAAGAAATGTACAAGGATTATAATTTTGTTTGTACATAGAGAGGCAATATGTTGGTTTATATAAATATAAAGTCAGAGATTTTTTTCTTTTGTTTGTTGACTGGCGGATTTTATTTCGGCTGATGATTTTATTTTTGGTGGCTAAAAATCTTGTTATTTTCGGCTGATGTGAAATGTTATAGTGTACTAAAGATATTGGTATTAATTGTTGTTGTCATTTCTTATTTTGTAAGCTTAAGGATATATATATATATATATTTTTCCATACTTAATTTTTTATACTTGTTGTCTTGTTTCTTTGGAATAAAAATGATGTTCCATTTTAATATGTTGTTAGATTTTTTGCGAACGCATTCACCTTATATTTTAATTTATCTTATACATATTATTATTATTTTTCTCTCCAAAGTAGAATCTTTAAATTCAATTCATTTTGAATACATATTGAATTGCCAAAACAAAATTCAGTTCAACTCAAAATATTTATTTTGAGTTTCAAAACAAACTCAAAAACGAATAAGTACACATTTCTTATTAAATTTGAAAAATTCAAATAAACACACAATTTAACCCAAGAATTTAATTAAATTACAAATTTAAATTCGTCTTTAAAACCGGGATCGTTACAGATTCCCCCCCTAAAGAAATTTCGTCTCCGAAATTTGCCAAGGAGATAACGAAGATAGATGAAAGATAGAGAAATATTTTTTCAGATCAAACCGAATGTTTATTCCGCATTTGGCTTACCAAATCAGAATATCAATAATAGATATGAGAACAAACTCAATCAACCACGAAACAATTGGGTTATCTGATCCACGAAGTATACAGGGGTATTGGTTAGTTCGAAGGGATAACTAACCGTTTGTAGAATACATCGAAACCCAATGATATAGACAAAAATAGATCCGATAACGATCTTAGATTCAAGATTTAACTCATTTACGATTTGCCGAAAAATAAAACTAAGGGTAGTTCCCGTGTCGAACAAAATTCGAAAAAAAAAATTTATCATAAAGGAGAAAGTTACCTTCCAAAATTCCTTTTCCCTTATCATCCTTTGAGGTTGAAGGATCATCTTTGATTGTATACACCTTTTCTACATGAGCTTGCTTCTTTTTCAGGCAATCTTTAACTTCATGACCTGATTTGTGACAGTAATAGCATTTCTTAACTCCCTAACCAGTCTCCATAGGTTTTTCTTTCTTAACTTGTTTCCTCGGATTCTTGCAGTTGTTTGCATATCGGCCCTTTTCTTGGCAATTGTAACAAGTTATATCTTTCGTTGGGTTTCCCTGACTATCCTTCTTTATCTCGCCTTGATATGGTTTCTTGTTCCCGAACTTTCTTTTCTTCCAATTTTGATTGTTCGTATTTCCCCCTTCCCTTGGAGTTTCCTGCATATCCAGGGTAGCAAACCTATACCCCATATCTATCAATTCAGAAAAAGATTCTTTAACGTGGGTTGTCATCCTTCTGTGGAATTTCTTGTTCATTCCACGACTGAATCTTTCATTCTTTTCAAAGTTGTATTTACTAGTTCTGAACCAAATCGAGACAGCTCGTTGATTTTGTTCAAATATTCTTCAAATGACAAACTTCCCTGCGCCAAATCCATAAATTCCTGGTAAATTCTAGAGATACTAGCTGATGGCATATATCGTTTCTCAAACACTTCCTTAAATCGTTCCCAAGTAAATTCTTCTTCTGGCTTATCAATAGTAACTGTCTCCCACCAAGCAAATGCTTCTTCTTGGAGTTGCCAAGAAGCTATCAATCGCATTTGATCATCTTCTAACTTCAATCCTCTAAAGATTTTTTCACATGAACGAATCCAGGCTTGTGCTTCAAATAATGGATTCTTTGCCAGTGAACAGCTTGCCACCAAATCCAGCAAAGCTTCGATACAATTCAGCCAAATTCGGCTGAGGCTAGGTGCAAATAGCTGTTGTTGCTGTTGCAGGGAATTGACCAGCTGTAGTGATATTTCCCCGACCCCTACCTTGTCCTCTTCTTCCACTCATTCTTACTATCTGTAAATAGTAAGAAAACTTGATTTAGACATTTGGACAAGATATCTCAGGGAATAATAACAGTTAAAGGAAGTAAACTAAATAACTTTGAGGTTTCGGTTTCTCGGTTGTACTCATCCTAAGGTATACTTCATCCTATCTCTAATGAGCCATCTAATGTGTTATACTCCGCAGCTAAAGTTCTTACTCAACCTTCAGCTTTGATACCACTTGTGACGACCCGAACTCGATGTCCGACAAACAACATCAAAGTCGTATCGCCGGAGCTTATAACAACATTAAATGTAATTAAACAGCGGAAACAAAATGAATATCATTGATCATAACATAGATACAACCTTGATACAATATCCCTTACAACATCGATCTCGAATATCAGAGTGATACACAACAAAAGATACAACAATGAAGTGAAAACTCCACAGTGGAACAACAGACTCCAAGCAATTCTAACATACTTCAACTTGATAAGGCCTTCAAAAAAACTCCAAGAACTCTGAAAGATTTCCAAATCCAAAAGCTTTCCAAAATCTGACTGCTTCCAAAATACGGATAACCTGCTTCTAGGTTGCCCATGTGGAAAATTATGGGCACCCAGAGTTTAGGAAAGGAACGATAAACTCCAGGTCAGTCATGAGACTGGAATGAGTAAACAAAACAGTTTACCTTTAAAAACAACCAAAAGAATTTACTTTTGAAAATCGCAATTCCTTTTTGGAAAATGAAACTGCCATACGGCCTCCCACCACACACAATGCAAGAGCACACTTGTAGGATATTTCTCCTTATGACAGTTGAAAAAAATGCTTGATACGGAAAAACCATTTGATATTATTATTAATGCATAGTGTAGAAAACATTTTGAAAATATAATAGTAACCTTAGTCAGCATGGGCATTACGCACTTATGCGAACTATAGCTACCATGTTCAATAGCAGGTTACTGCCACATTCCATGGTAGGTGATACAACTAAAACCGTACAAGGTACGTATTGTTTCTTTGGATTTTCCAACAAATGGTTGGGCAAAGGAACTTCCCACATAAGAATGGAACACCTCTGGAAGGACGTCCCCGAGAACCAAACCGGATCTCTGCCAAACAAGGCCGACGTTACCTCATGCTTTAACCAAGCTAAAACTAGGTAACTAACACACGAGCTATGCCATCCTCGGTCGTTACCGACCTTTATCCGAGCGCTCGACACCAACAACCACAAAGTAATAAATTTGCAGTAACCACATAGGTTCGATATCTGGGCTCTATACCATGATATCACCTTCTATCCAGAAGGAAATGGACATACCCTAGGGGCGCTACCCATAAAAAGACAACCTTGCCGCAACATTCCTGTTTCGACCATTTTCGGATTGTGAGGCTCGACGAAGTCTCGTCCACAAACCTACGCTTTTTCACAAAGCCATCCTTCGATCAACAAATGATCAGCAGCACTTCGTATGCCACATCACCAAATTGGGAATGTATCATTAGTAACCATCAACTACATAACCTCTGAGCTCGTACGTCTCAGAGAAGGGTGTTAAGCTAAGAGAATAAATTCTCCGCCACCAAAAGAAATGTTTTTGATAGAAACCCGCTTTATATCTCAAAGTGTAGTGTCAGACATACAACCATGCAAGTATGTTCTGGGTTCGAACAGAACTGAAGGCACTTCCGAAGAAGCCCTTGCAATCCGGGTATTCACAATCCCGATCGGACTTTCCATCACTTAGGGAATCTCTATACCGTAGCTACTCAGTGCAGAGACAATCGATAGGTCATCCTATCGCTCTTGCAAGTACCCAATCTTCACCACCGGTCTTCAAATGCTATCCATATCGTCGTATCACTATTCGGAATGGGTTATATGACACAAAGGTCCTCTCCCGGTTAAACCGAATAACGAACGCAATATAAACAATCATATGGATACTGTGGTCTAAGTTAAATCATAGCTTAAAGCCCAAAACCTTTCATTCGAATGGTTAAAACAAATTGCCATTTCCAATCTTTTAAACAAAAAGATTCATTTCAAAAACCTTTAATGGTTTAAACAAATTTCCACACTTTTAATCTTTTAAACAAAAAGAGTCAATTCACAAAGTTCACCCCATTTACAAAGATCCATTCGTGGATTTCAAAACAATTTCCATTTCAATTGGATTAACTCATTAAATCTTTAAACCAAGATTTAAATTATAGTTTTCAAAATTCGTTTCCAAAGATTCATTCATAGCATTTCAAAACAATTCCATTTCAAGTTGGATTAACTCATCCGGTCTTTGAATCAAAGACTCATTTCATAGCTTTCAAAACATTTCAATTATATTTCAAACTTGAAACCTTTCAACACAATTTGGAAAATCCTTTCTTTAAGTGAAAGCTATTATTATTTGAAAACAAGTAGTTTTCATTTCGGAAAAAATTCGATCTCATTTATACAAGTTAAAATCTTTGGGTTAATTCAGATTCCCAAAATCAACAATTTAAAAATGGTTTAAACCCCGTATAAACTTGTATAATTCTTTTTAAATTATAAATACCAATATAGAATTCAATTTCAGATATTGAATTCCAATTTAAATCAAATTTATTGAGATTTCAAATCTTTATTAAGTTATTCGAAAAAACTTACGTTCGTAAAACAGCTTTTCAAAAGCTTTTCCCTTTAAACCAAATCCATTTCCAATCCATTTGAATTTAAAATTCAAACTGAAAACTATTTTAAAAATCTGCGACATAACCTATTTCAACGCGCAATCCATATTCGTGTGTGTATGGTGTAGTCCAGGGATTTTACATAATAGTGCACAACATCAATCATCATAGATATACCAATATCGATAAGCGGTATAATCGATAACGCTTATCTTCATTCACGGTTTCATAGATAAAATAAATTTATCAGTCACAAAGATTCATCATTACAATTCGATGTGGATTTTAGATAACCAACTGGAATCTGATTCCATGTCGCATCAAAATTTAAAAGTTGTTTACAGGTAAAAGGGGTTTTCATATTCATACAGAAACGAATCTCAAATCATTGCTCAGCAATTCACATTCTACATCACACAGTATCACAATCATGAACAAAAATATCAATCCAGATTCTTAAAACACCTTTTCAAAAACTTTTCAACACATTTTGATAGACGTATCATCCAGGTGGCCAACAAATTTAGATAGATCCGAGGCAATTTAAATTAATTTAAATTAACTTTCAATTTAAATTAATTAAACATCTTACGTTTTGTAAAACCTTTTTAATAAATTTAAATCAAGTTTTAGCTTGAATCTTGTCAACAATGTTTTACTTACATAATACTGAGATTTGTTAACAAATAACATAGGAAGGTTTTAGACTTAACCCTTTAAAAATGATCTGAGCCAAGCGCGTGCACTTACTCGAGCAAGGCTCGAGTTTTTCCCCAGCATTTCCCACGTCTATTCTCCTGCATACTTCTTCTTCCTCTACTGTTCTTCTTTCTTCCTTTTCTTTTTCTTTTTTGTTTAGTTAAGTAAAAAAAAACTGCAGTACCCATACAACAAACGCGCGCACCCAAATCAAAACTCGAAGCAAACTTCCTAAATTCTCGAGTGTCACTCGAGATGACCCATGTTCGAAACCTGCTGACACACTCACGCCACTGTGCACGTGCACGGTGGTTCGCCATCACTCCGGCGACCCTATTTGCACCCAGCAAACCACAAATCAACCTTACGTAAGAAATCCAAACCCAGTTCAACATGAAACGATCGAAATCTACGCTCATATATTCGAACAGCGACTCGGTCACGACCAAAGAAAAATCGCCACGACCTCACACCCTCGACCACCAGCGGCGACGCGGCTCCGGCCTTACCACGGCGTCATCATCCTCTACCATCTCCTAAAGTTTTGTGAAGCTTGGTTATTCCACGGCGACGAAATCAACGAATATGCATACCCCAAAATATTCAAACCCAAACCCTATTCTCGATACATCCAAACAAATTACACAATAGATAAATTTTTTAGCATTTTTCCTGAGTTTGAAAATTAGTAAGCTAGCTTCAGTATAAATTTCAACATCTAATACTTGTTAAATCAATAGGAATTGACGAAAATACACTTTTGATTGATATTCGAACTGCACCTTAAATACTCACTTAAAAATCATCATTTACATCTTATAAATCCTATCTTCGAGTAAGAATTCAAGTTATATAATTGAAGTAGCTATTTAAAGCATCCGAATTTAACATGAATTTGAAATTTTGCTTTGTAAACTAAGGTTTTTAGCCGTGATATTACACCTGCATGTTTTAAACTATTTTGAGTTCTTGATTTATGTTTCAGCAACTTGTTTTGTTTAAAATTGTAAGCCAATACTGATTGAATGAGGATATATTGGATTTCTTAATTTATTTCACTCTGAAAACTAGGAACAAAGAAAAACAGGTTACAATCATATGATGTTCACTGAGCTAATGTTATCCCGCTTTTTGGCAAAGTCGTGATACCAAAAGATCGATCGAAAACAAAAGACAGTCCGTCTCAAAGATTGGTTACACATTGCTTCGTATGGATATCGATGAACTTTGTCCGAGTCCGGACCAGGCTACAACTTATAGGACATGACAAGCAAGATCATAAAAGCCAGTGCTTCAAATTTCAGGTTAATCAGAGTTCGTATGAACGAGATATGATCGATGCAAGTTAGCCAAAACACGCTGCTCGTATCCATCAAAAAATGTTGAAGAGATGCCCATTTCGAATCCATCGGATTCGTATCCACCATTGTTCGAATCCATCAACATACTTCGAATCGATCGAGTTCGAATCGATCAGCAACGTGATATCGGTCAGTTTGAATAGATCGGTTTTGAATTGATCAAATAGGCATCGCCTCAGCATGTTCGTATCCATTGAGTTTAGAGCAGTTCGAATCCATCGTTCGTATCCATCAGGAAGTCATGCATTGGTCTACTCGAATCACCAGGTTCGAATCGATGACGTTCACATCGATCAACCTACACCGCTTCGCATCCATCGATGCACCATCCATAAACCTTAGTTCGTATCGATTCCATAAAAAAGGCACTTGGTCGAATCCATCAGAGAACCTTGGTTCGTATCCATCTGTTGTTCTCACTTCGTATCCATCCCAAATACGCTTGTTCGTATCGATCGAATGGAGACAACTTCCATCGATGCGAACAAGGCCACCTCCATCGATACGAAGTGGTCACGCTACGAACCGACGTGAAGTACACGTCATTGGTAGATTCGAGCAATACAATGGTCATCGATACAAACAAGGCGAAACTCATGGCATCGAAGCGGTCAACTCGGAGCAAAAGGCGGATCGATGCGAGATGTGCGCGCCATGTCGTCTCGAAGGCACGTGCACCCATCGATTCGAATACATGGATTCGAAGTGATCGAGTCGAAGCGAACAGCCAACCCGTAGACACCAACTCGTATCGATCATATCTCCCAAACAGCTGATCCAAATGCGACGAAATTTTCACAGAAGCTTCCATACAAGGTAAAGATTGTTCCTGCCAAGTTTCAGCTCGATTGGATCATTTTTTGATGGATACGAAATCATTTCGTATCGATCTTAGATCGAGTCAAAACTTGGTGGGATCGGTCGCGTGGGCCCACTCACGTGCCAGAAAAAGTCTCCCGAAGTTTGAGCGAGATCTGAGCCTCCTACGCCTATAAATAACGCCCTGAAGCCTACAGAAAGGGGATCTTTTGGCCATTCAACGTCGAGACTCTGCCAGATTCAATTCTACTCTTCATTACCGCTGTTGTAATCATATTTCAGAGCTATTATCAACTGTAATCCGCTGTAATTGATTGGAATCGTCGAGTGAATCAATAAAGACATAAACTTCAGAGTGGACGTAGGCAAGATCGCCGAACCACTATAAATCCTGTGTTTGTGACTGTTATTTCTAAATTGCTGTGTTTGGTATTGTTTAGATCTGAGATTTGTGTGGAATATTGCTGATTTGTGTTCATAAACGGGTGCTTTCACGATATTGGGGTTTGGACCATTTTTGGGGCAAATAGCTAAAACTGGAAAACAAACATTCGAGCAAAACAAAATGTTAATCATGGATCATACACACAGATTTCATTCCACTTAGATCTTGAAATAATTAGTTTACTCACATTAATTTGAAGAACGGAGTCATCAAGTATACAGTATACCACATATATTTATACAGAACCAAATAAAAACATGCAACCAAGTTTTTCATGAAACCAAAAATACAGATTTAAAAATTTTGAAGTAGCAAGTTTACTCATCGTAATTAAGAGATGAATAGAGCCCGCTTCATGTTGAACAGGTTGTAAAAAATGCAAGCTGAAACCTTTTGATCTCTGGTTTGAATTGATTGTTTAAAGTTCTTAAGTAAATCTTCTTGTTTAAGTTTAAGATAGTATTACTTTAGATTTACCTAGCTTTTGCTTAACGAAACTGAGATGAAGAAATTGGTATATATAAAAGAAATGTACAGGGATTATAATTTTGTTTGTACATAGAGAGGCAATATTTTGGTTTGTACAAATATAAAGTCGAAGATTTTTTTTTCTTTTGTTTGTTGACTGACAGATTTTATTTCGGCTGATGATTTTATTTTTGGTGGCTAAAAATCTTGTTATTTTCGGTTGATATGAAATGTTAATAGTGTACTAGAGATATTGGTATTACTTGCTGTTGTCATTTCTTATTTTGTAAGTTTAAGGATATATATATATATATATATTTCCATACTTATCTTTTTGTACTTGTTGTCTTGTTTCTTTGGAATAGAAATGAAGTTCCATTTTAATATGTTGTTAGATTTTTTGCTAACGCATTCACCTTATATTTTAATTTATCTTGTACATATTATTATTATTTTTTTCCAAAGTAAAATCTTTAAATTCAATTCATTTTGAATACATATTGAATTTTCAAAACAAAATTCAATTCAACTCAAAATATTTATTTTGAGTTTCAAATCAAATTAAAAAACAAATAAGTATACATTTCTTATTAAATTTGAAAAATTCAAATAGACACACAATTTAACCCAAGATTTAATTAAATTACAAATTTAAATTCGTCTTTAAAACCGAGATCATTACACATGGAATATGGCGGTAACCTGCTATTGAACATGGTAGCTATATTTGGCATAAGTGTATAATGCCTATACTGACTAAGGTTACTATTATATTTTCGAAATGTTTTCTGCACTATGCATAATATCAAATGTTTTTCGCGTATCAAGCATTTTTCAACTGCCATAAGGAGAAATCTCTTCCAAATGTGCGCTTGCATGATGTGTGTGGTAGGAGGCCTTATGGAAGTTTCATTTTTCAATAAGCATTGCGATTTTCAAAAGTAAATTCTTTTGGTTGTTTTTAAAGATAAACTGTTTTTGTTACTCATATCAGTCTCACGACTGACCTGGAGTTTATTGTTCCTTTCCTAAACTTTGGGTGCCCATAATTTTCCACACGGACAGTCTAGTGTTGGGTTTTTCAAACAATCAGGTTTAGTAGCTTATCTGTAGCTAGTCCAGTCTTTGGATCATACCAGTCTTGCTTATCTTTGTGAATCGTGATGGCAGATCGAGTTAGCTTTGGATTGGAGCATTGGATTTGGGGATGCATTCTATTGTAGATATTTTTTTTCGTTGTGTCTTGTAACTCTGATGTATATGGATATCTATTATCAGTTGTATCATTCTATTGTATCATATGGTATATGGATACTGTATTAGATGTTGTATATGATATTGTTCATTTCTTCCGCTGTGTTGTTATACTTAATTGTGTTATAAGCTCCGACGAGCCAGATTCGTCGTTTGAATCTGCGGCATTTGAATATAGATGACGTATTCGGTGTCGATTTTCGAAGGCCGAGTCAGGAACATTACAAATACCATCATATCCGCATCCATATCTGTTTTTTTTCATATCAGACAGTTATCCTCTGTGACGCCCTACCTCTATGCTCACAATAACAAAGGTTATTATAAGGAATAACGTCTGCTATTGCGAAGAATAAGGCTTGTTAGAAGCGACCATCAGTAAGTTATGCCTTAGACGAGTATTGATTACATCGATAGGAGTTGTATAAATTACTCCCAAAGATATATATTTAATCCAAATCTAAAACAATACTAAGGTGGCTAAGAAAAATCCAGAACAACTCATAATAACAATACTGATAAATATAATCACATCAGAATAGAAATATCAGGTATATAGCGGAAGACAAGTCTGCATACATGGTACAACAATCGATAGTTCACAAGAACCAATGTACATACACATCTACATCAACATACACGAGATGAGAGTCAGCCCCAAAAGAAACACCCCGAGGCTAGACAAACGATGAAGTGAAATCCCAAAAGCTGAAGCAGCAACAGAATCATAGATAGCGATAATCCTAAAATAACTCGGTCTGACCCGAGTATTATTTAAAAGAAAATAATAAGCGGACCAGTCTAATTTAAACTTAGATGTGAATGCGTCATAAACAACATCAACCAAAATAATAATAGTCTCGAATGAGACTATTCAACATAAGAAATCAACATAGATTAAATGAAGAGATCACATCAACTCCATCAAAATCAATAATCTTGAATGAGGTTATTCAGCACAAATAATCACCATGGTTTAAATGAAGAAATCTCAATTTAAACTCCATCAAAATCATCTTTTAAATTCCCAATTGAATTCAAAACAGCAATACGCAAATTTTATAATCTCGATGAGACTATACACAAAATTATAATCTCGGAAGAGACTGTACACAAAATTATAATCTCGGAATAGACTATACAATAGAGTAACAACATAGTTTAAAGGAAGAAATCGCATTAAACATCATTAAAATCCACTTCCAAATTCACAATTGAATTCAAAGCAGCAGTACACAAAAATGTAGAAATCAATTAAGATAACTAGACAAATCAACAGTCACGAAGTCTAGAAATCAAAATAAGATAACTAGAAAATCAACATAAAGGTGGATCGATCCCAGCAGATGGCGAGTTTTAGCTACGCCGCACGTGCATCTCAGATGGCCGAAGCCTACCAAGTACTATAAATTTTGGCGCCCATCAGATGACCCGAAGGTCCGCAGAGTGACCTGAAGGTCTAGTACTGGTATTTGATCCGAAGGTCCAGCAGAGTGGCTTGAAAGCCCAACAAAATCATCAAACAGCAGATGTTTCAATTAACGAATCCGGAATTAACCGAAATAGTAAAAGTGTGGTTGCATACTCCGCACTTTTGCTAAATTATTAAAATCTCTTCATCATTTCCTTGAAAGTGCAAAATTGTGTATTTTAAATAAATAACATTTTACGTTCTCAAATGAACAAGTACGGAATTAACCGAATCAGTAAAAGTAAGGATTCATAGTCCTCAATTTTACTGAATTGTTTAAATCGCTTCCTCATTCCTTTGAAAGCGCAAACCGTAAAAATTTTTGAAAACAATTTTCATTTTAAAAACAATTTTTAAAACATGTGATTAAAATAACAACAAATATAGCAATTTCGACGAGGAAATTGCGCTTCACAAAACACCGTAAAAATGGATAACAAAATCAGTGTTGCGGAATAGCCGCTTGAAATCCACTTTAAAATTGACGGTTACTTAAGTCAAAATGACAGTAAATTTATTCGTCAAAATATCATCAAATTACCACGCTTCAAAAAATATGACACTGTCGTAAAAATTCCGTTATAAAAATAACGGCAACAGAATACCTTTTAAAAATGTAACCCCGGTTCAACTCAAATTAAACGTTAGTATTTAAAAACTTACGTGCAATGCAACATACACTTGCATAATGAAATTGATAGTCTGGGCCACGTTTCACTATACATGCACTTAACCAATATAAAGCTAAAAATAAAACAACTTATGCACACTCTTTTTTTTTTCATTTGAATTTCTCGTGCAACTGAAGAAGTCCAAAACAAAGACCTGTACCTAAATATAACACGTTCATACATGCATGCCTATTATTTGAATTTCTCATGCAAACCGAAGAAGTCCAAAACAAAGACCTGTACATGTTTTTTTTTTCATCATTATTTCACCACGCATGCAACACTTGGAGAGGGGATACACTGAACATGTAATTTGCCCACTCTTGCATACGCAAAACGGAGGAGGGGATGCAACTGAACCGGTCACACATATATACACTGAGACTTTTTTTTTAAGGAACTCAATCTGTTTCTTTTATAATAGTTCATATTTTGAACACGTAAATCCACTTCAGTATGCATGCAACTTCAGTATGCGTTAACCCACTTCAGTATGCATGCAACTCAATCTGTTTCTTTTATAATAGTCAAATGCGTTAACCCACTTCAGTATGCATGCAACTTGGCACAAAATTTGAACACGTAGATCCAATGGAAATTGCTTTTTAAAAAATTTGACTAACACATTCAACTTCCTACTTACTGGCTCGCATTCGACAGGGACCTGAACGTGGTTTCACTCTACCCAGCTACACGTACACACACACACTATGATGCGCGCACGGACGCTATGATGACCTGCCCCATGAATATACACCAATGTGCCAACTTAATGCAACTGTCTCCAGACAACAATATTAACTAAGCGACAATGCAAAGTTTACACACAAAAATTTAACACACTGAAAAATGTGATATGCTAGAAGAAATAAAATAAAAAGAACCTGGTCTCAACCAAATTTTCACTCAAATTATGAACAAAGGTGTCTGGATAAATTTATTAATGACCGAGCATATGAAGTTCATTTTTGCACGAAAAGACTGAAACGAAGAACAATAAAAATGAATTTTTTTTAAAGCATCCAGTCTTACTAACATTCAAAAAATATATATGAAGTTAGGCATGAAGATAAGAGTTTGAACACTGGCATTCAATGCACGCAAAGAAGAAGAATAAATTAGAAAATGTGAGTTTAGCACTCACCTCTTTTATGTTACAGATAAATTGGCAACCGAGATCCAAGAAGAAAGCAATAATTCGAACAACCATTAATGCATTCCTCAAGCAACGAAGATTAAATGAGCAAAAATGAAAGTGATGCAGGCTCCTGGAACTTTGAAACAAACTGAAAAGTGTTTCCTTTATTTTTCTTTTCACATTAATGTGTACAAGCCAAGGAAAAAGGCTGGCAAACTTCTTTGGGTACAAATGCATTTAAGGCACCGTGCATAAAGTAACAAAAGGACACGGCTAGCTACAATAGAAATGATGGCATCAAAGAAAGAAAAGGGTTCAAAATTTTCTTTAGAATAAGTGACAGCAAGTTTGTATTTTGCTTCGCAAATATGGGTGCGTGACGGCCAAAGTAAAATGTTTGAACTTTTTCTTCATAACTTAGCTGCAGCATGCTTTTACAAAATTATTGGTGTAAACCAAAAATGTTCCAATTGACTTTAATTTTCACATGAAGGCAAAAGGTGCATTTCCTCTCAACGTGCAACCGTTTGCAAGCATATACTGACTTTGCAACAGATTTTACATCATTCATTTTTTTTCGATAGTAATTTAAAAACGCGGTTGTTACAAATTTTTTAAAATATTTATTACGACGATAATTCAAATATCACGGTCCTTTTCGAATACACATGCAGATGGATTTCAATTTATGATAGCTGTTGACAGACCTACTTTTCTTCCCTCATAAAATTTTCTTATTTGATAGAATACTGCATTTTGTAATATATTTATTTTAATTTTAAAATAGCGTCTTATAGCATATCTTGACTTATTGAGCATCAAAATTCTGATCTATACTATAATATTATTAGTCAGTTGGATTTCAAGAGCACACATGCCTCCTTCATATTTTGGAAAATGAACAGTCACGTTTTAAATTTGTTTCTATTTCAAACTTTGAAATGTTATAACTTTTTCTACATTAATTGGATTTAAAAATCGGTTTCACTATTAAATCTGAAATTTAATATGCTTTCCAATGATATCCATTGTTGATAGCAAAAAATAAAATTTTTAAAATCATAGTTTTTCGGATTATTCATATTATTAAATCCGTTTGATTTTATTTCTTTTAACTAATCTATGTCATTGATTGTTTTGAAAATTTCCAGCCTCTGATTCTACTTTCACAAATTGCAGTCAAGTCTACTGAAATTGAACATTTCCAAAATACAACAACAATGTTAGATGGAATTAGAAATGGAACCAGAAAGCTCAAAAACATTAAGTACAATTATATGCTTCTTATTATATTGAATTTGGTTTGAGTGTAAAAGAAATAGAATAAAATTGTTGCATATTGGTTGTTAGTTCCAACACTTCAGACATAAAATATGTATGCTTTAGATTTAGCATATTTTTCACAAGAATCGTTCAAAACAGAAATAAACTCTTTATTCTCTAATCATATCATTCTACAATAATATGATACTGCATAATGTGTTCCTAGACATAGTCAGTTATGGGATCATCATTAACGCTTGCGTTCTCATGAATCATGTCAATGTTGCTTTTGGTATTTTTGGATTAATGGTCATGTGTAAACCAAATGTTGTTACATGCACTACTCTTATGGATAGTTATTACCGAAGCAACAAATGGAATCAATGACATCAAGTATTAAAGAAAATAATTGATAAATGTATCTCACCAAATGAAGTTACATATAGTACAGCTGATGCATGCAATAAATTTATATGTGTATAATTTATATGTGTATTGTATGGAAATTTTATCTTTGTAATCATTTTTGCTCGATATTTTGCAATTGTTTATCAAACACCAGTACTATCTGCATTACTGTTTTCAAAGATTTATACACAAGTTTTAGACAAAATGCAAACTTATTTGAAAATTGATAAAAAAAGATCACTATTTCTTAATCAATGAACCATATAAATCATTTAAATGTGTTGTGGTGATACGAGGTTCAGTGCGGTCCGTATTTACCTCTTCCTATTCTCTCTTCAGCAAAAATAACCTTCATTGTCTAAATTTCTGATTGATGTCCGTTTGGGGACAGACAATAAAATTGTCAATATCAGTAAGTCAAATAATTAAATGATAACCAAAAGGCAACTATTCAGTTTCACTGTTTAAAATAAGCATTTTTGTCCATATGCATGGACAATAATACTAAATTGCAAATACTTAACAATAAAAAGTACCTTTTCCCATGTCTGTATAATGGACATTTGTGCAATTTTATTCCATCAAATAATGATGACTTTGGATTTTACAATTATTGTTACTAATAAGCAAGTTCTTATATCCTGGATAGATGAAGCTTCAAAGATCTGATAAAATGAGTTACTAATATCACAATTATTAAATGATAGTATAAACATACATTTTAACCACCATCATAGTAAGAATATTGAGATAAAATATTTATATACTTTTCTATTTCTTTGCACGTTTTATTGTAGTTTTTAACCAATCTAATATCCATAATTTTTTACTTTCAATTACAATTGCAAACTACTTTTGTCCATAAATCATTGACAAACAATTTACACAAATAGGTT
This sequence comes from Allium cepa, assembly GCA_030765085.1. Lineage (NCBI taxonomy): Eukaryota > Viridiplantae > Streptophyta > Magnoliopsida > Asparagales > Amaryllidaceae > Allium > Allium cepa. The sequence continues at coordinate 37,878,120 of CM060929.1, forward strand.
AATTCATTAGTACATTTTATAGCAATGCCTGTTTTATTATTTCTTAAAGTATAACCATCTTTTTAGTTAATAATGTTCCTACTAGGTGGCTAAACAATAACATTACAAAAAGAAGATAGAAACAAGATCATCAAATGGCTGCACAAAAATAACTAGTCTAGATTATTTATTATATACCAATGTTTTGAATGAATTATCAGCTTAATTAGATTAGTATATCATATATACATATGTGTCAATTTAGCCATCATAGATGGATTGACTGAACTGGTGGTGCTGGTTTTTGATCTAGAATTTCATGTTCATTGAGTTATTGAGCCACAGTTACTACGATTGGAAGATTTGCTGGTATAATAATAATTGCATAAGCAATGAATTTGCGGGTTGTGTCATCTTTTGACTCTGTTACAATTTAGTGCATACATATATTTTGGCATGTGCTGATCTGGTCTATACTTAGATCCAATAATTTAGCATCTTATTATGTCTGTTTTTAGTTTCTTTAGGAGAAAGTAGTGTAAAATAACGGGTGTGTTTTTCCTTTTTAACAGTAGTTCTATGTATGTTTCTTTTCAACTGAGAAATAAAATAGTCTTCATTTTTGCGGAACTTCCTTTTATCAGATTTGTTTTATGGTATCAGAGCCAGGTTTCTCACCAAGTGCTTGTTCTTATTGCTCAGTTTGAAAAATAAAATAAAAAATCGAGTCTTGTTATTGTTCAAGATGAACGAAGGTAGCGGCGTTTCTCAAATGACGGTCGAGAAGCTTGTTGGCACAAATTATCAATATTGGCGATTGTGCATGGAAGCTTACCTTCAAGGACAAGACTTATGGGATATTGTTTCCGGTGATGACGTTATTCCGGATGATACTCAACAGCTTGCTGAAGCAAGACGCAAATGGAAGATAAAATGTGGAAAGGCACTGTTTGCACTTAGAACTTCGATCAGTAAAGAATATATTGATCATGTTCGCGAGCTTGATTCTCCCAAAGAAATTTGGGACACACTGACAAGATTGTTCACCCAGAAAAATACAATGCGACTGCAATACCTTGAAAATAGCTGACCCAAGGTAACATGTCCATTTCTCACTATTTTCTTAAAATCAAAAATGTGTGTGCAGAAATAACAACATTGGACAGTGACGAACCTATAAGTGATGCAAGGTTACGGCGCTATTTAATTCGTGGGTTGAGAAAAGAGTTCATGCCTTTTATTTCTTCTATTCAAGGATGGCCGAAACAACCATCGATCGTTGAATTGGAGAATCTATTATCTAATCAGGAGGAACTAGTTAAACAAATGTGTGGCAAGTCTCTTTCAAATGTTGAAGATGCACTCTTTATCAAGAACAAGTCAAAGTCAAGGAATGCTAATAAGTACTCCTCAAACAGTAACCAGCAAAAGACAGAGGGAGAGCAATCGAGCACTTCTAAACCAACATGTTACCGATGCGGAAAGGTGGGGCATATAAAGCCAAACTGTCGAGTAAAAGTTGTCTGTAAGAGGTGTGGCAAACCTGGGCATATTAAACCATATTGTCGTGTTAATATTACCTCGTCTGACGCAAATGTCACACATGAAGCAACCGAAACCGAAGAGCCGAAGTGGGACAATTGTCTATCCGTGGAGGTAGTCGCTAAACCTGATAACGTTGCCTCTATTGTGCATCAAAATGATGGAAATGCAGATGCTAGTAGAGACGTTGATTATAGAAGGGACTGGATTGTTGATTCGGGCTGCTCACATCATGCCACGGGAGATGCTACATTACTTTCTGGTGTTCGTCCTCATTTAAGGAACCGAGTGATTGTAACTGCAGATAATTCATTGCATCCAGTAATGAAAGAAGGGCAATTCAAAGCTGCAAACTCAAATGGAGAAGGTCTTACTCTTGATGAAGTTTATCAAGTACCCGGTTTAAAGAAGAATCTTGCTTCTGTTTCTCAGTTCACTAACTCAGGAAGGTATGTACTATTCAGCCCAAATAAGGTTGAAATCCTTAGTAACTTAAGGAGCATTGATGCTGATGTCCTATTTACTGGAACAAAGAAAAACTCATTATACACCTTATCAGTCAGTGAGGCCTATGTAGAAAAGACAAGTCAAAACACTAGTGCCTCACTTTGGCATGCTCGACTCGGGCACGTTGGCTATCAGCTATTGCAATTAATATCAACAAACAGGCTGCTTAGAGGTGTTCCTCTATTTAAAACGGTACATTCAGGTGCAGTATGTGCTGGTTGTCAATACGGTAAATCTCACCGTCTTCCTTTTCAAAAGTCAATGAACCATGCTTCCGAAATGTTTCATCTTGTACATTCTGCCCTTATGGGACCAACCAAAACTCCAAGTTGTAGCGGTTTTCATTATATGATGGTTATCGTGGATGATTACTCTCGATATAGTTGGGTATACTTTCTAAGGAACAAAAGCGCAGCTCTCAACCACTTTATGGAGTTTAAGATGATGGTAGAAAAAGAATTCAAATCAGCCATAAAGTGTTTGCGCACTGATAATGGAGGCGAGTTTATATCTCATGATTTCTCAAAGTTTTGCGAAGAGCATGGCATACGGCGTCAAATAACATGTCCTAATACTCCACAACAAAATGGGGTTGCGGAACGAAAACTAGCACACCTTACAGCAGTAACACTATCTTGGTTGCACATAAAAACCTTCCTCGAGAGTTGTGGGCAGCAGCTATGCAATGCGCTTGTCATGTAATCAACCGTTTACCTCCATGGCCAGGTACATCAAAATCTCCTTTTGAGATGTTATACAATACAAAACCCGATGTTAGCTATTTTAGAGTTTTTGTTTCTTACTGCTATGTTCATGTATCTAAGCATAATCGAACTAAGCTTGATCCAAAAGCCAAGAAATGCTTGTTTGTTGGTTATGATGCACACATAAAGGGATGGAAGTGTATGGATCCCGATATAAAGAAGGTTGTTACTTCTCGTGATGTTGTATTTGATGAAGTTTCCACCTTACATCTAAATTCCACACTAGGACAAAATTCTAATATTGTGCCCCTTATTGACTCAAGTATTGAGTCAGTTCATACTCAAACCAACGACTCTAAAAATAAGGGGAGCTCAGAATTTTCTCAAAATGATTCCTTACAAGGTGAAGCCACAGTGCGAAGGACATCAAGACAAAGAAAGTTGCCTAGTCATTTAAATGATTATGAAGTGGAATTAAATCAGTGCAGTATTATCTCCTGTTTTATGATGGCGGATACTTCCGAAAATGTGCCTACCTCTTATTATGAAGCTCAAGGCAAGTCTGATTGGGAAGATGCAATGAGAGATGAGATCACAGCCCTGGAAAACAACTCTACCTGGGATCTAGTACCTAAACCAAAAGATGCTGACCTTGTTACGTGTAAGTGGGTTTATAAGTTAAAGAAGGCAGCGGATGGGACTATTGCAAGGCACAAAGCTCGTTTAGTTGCTCGCGGTTTTTCTCAACAATATGGTAAAGATTACGACGAGACCTTTAGTCCAGTCGCCAAAATGGTAACTGTCCGCACCATCTTCTCCTTGGCTGCTATCAGAGGTTGGACTCTTTGGCAATTTGACGTGAAAAATGCTTTCCTTCATGGAGAGTTAGACCATGATGTATATATGGAGCAACCACAAGGGTTCATTTCCGAGAAGTTTCCTCATTATGTTTGTCGATTGAAGAAGGCACTCTATGGCCTCAAACAAGCGCCTCGGGCTTGGTACGGAAAGATAGCTGAATACTTCACATTTTGTGGCTTTCATCCTTCATGTTCAGATCCTAGTTTTTTTGTTAAGGTAAAAGATTCATCGTATACTGTGATTCTTTTGTATGTGGATGATATGATAATCACCGGCGATGATACACATGAAATCATGCGCCTCGAAGATGATTTATCAATTCGTTTTGAAATGAAGACTCTCGGTGAAGCTCATTATTTCCTTGGTTTAGAACTGGAATGTTCAGGTGGCTATTTTCTTTCACAAAAGGGGTATGCTGCAAGGATCTTGCAAAGCTTTGGAATGGAGAACTCAAACTCTACAACTACTCCAATGGATTCAAGCCTCAAGCTGAGCAAGGATGGTGGAAAGCCCCTTGGTGATCCGACTGAGTACTGTAAAATGATTGGTTGTCTATTATATTTAACGATCACTCGTCCAGATATTACATTTTCAGTGGGAAAATTATCGCAATTTATGAGCCAACCATGTGTTGATCATATGGCTGCTGCAAAACGAGTTTTCAGGTATGCGAAAGGAACTTTGAGTCATGGTTTATACTTTCAGCCAAACAAAAAGTGCTCACTACAAGGTTATGTTGATGCCGATTGGGCCGGAGATATAAATGACAGGCGCTCCACCTCTAGTTATTGTTTCAGTATCGGCTCAGCAGTCATATCTTGGTGCAACAGGAAACAGAGCACAGTGGCTTTATCAAGTGCAGAAGCTGAATATGTCGCAGCAACATTAGCAACGCAGGAATGTATCTGGCTTACCAGGCTTATTCAAGATGTAAACATGGATTGCAATATTCCTGTACCAGTTTTCTGTGATAATGAAAGTGCAATCAAACTTGCTGAAAACCCGGTATTTCATGCACGTACGAAACATATAGAGATTCACTATCATTTTGTTCGGGAAAAAGTGTTGAGTAAAGAAATTGAGCTATGTAAGGTTGAAAGTGAGAAGCAGCTTGCCGATATATTTACCAAAGCTCTCTCACAATCTAAATTCGAAAGGTTTCGCAAAAGACTTGGTGTTGTTGATCGGATGTCTGCACTAAGGGGGAGTGTTACAATTTAGTGCAGACATATATTTTGGCATTTGCTGATCTGGTCTATACTTAGATCCAATAATTTAGCATCTTATTATGTCTGTTTTTAGTTTCTTTAGGAGAAAGTAGTGTAAAATAACGGGTGTGTTTTTCCTTTTTAACGGTAGTTCTATGTATGTTTCTTTTCAACTGAGAAATAAAATAGTCTTCATTTTTGCGGAACTTCCTTTTGTCAGATTTGTTTTAGACTCCTCAGTTCTAAGATGGTTTATTGACTAACCTTTTTATTTACAACTACCTGTACTGAAATCGTTTGTTCACATCTTATGATTTTAACTAATTTTATAGGGATCAACTAATTTCAAGCCATCTAATATGATCATTTTTTTCATTTGCTCATTCTATCTAACAAATAGTATGTATACTCTGATTACTTTTTTGTGTCACTTTCATCTGTTCTAGTTCATGTAGGATATTATCATGTCATAGTTGTAACAGTTTCATGATTGTTTTGGTGTTCCATGTTTCTTTTCTGTTACTTGATTATAGTTGCTTATTTATTTTTCTACTTTTGCATGCAGATGATAGGGATAGTCATCGTCCATGGAGCAAGGACTATTGCATCATGTTAACAGATTTCTTTCACATTGATTGTTCGTATTGCTTAAATTTTTATGTATATGAAGAGAAATACAAATGAATATGGCCAAGTTTCATGAACGTAAGTATAGAGAAAGATGTAAATATTGAAAAAGGTTAATTTGGTACATGGTCATTTTGTAAGTTTATTTCTACTAAATATATAATTAGAGTTACCATCATCTTTATAATGCATTGGACATACAACATTAAGACGGTACTATTTTGTTCCAAATAGTTGCATTTTTGCTCTCATGTGTATATCTTCATTGTTACGAGTAGCAATTGTGATGAACATTACTAACTAATCTTAGAAAAAAGTATAGCATTGGGCATGATAAAGGTGATTGGCCTAAAAATAAGCAAGTAAACTTTTTCCTTTTTGAGTAGTTTGCTTTTAGTACTTGGACATGACTGTGAAATTGTAGACATTGAAACAGTTTACCTCAAAACAACCATTTAAGCTATGAAAACTTTAAACTTAAAATGATGAGTTTTTCGACCAATTTGAATATTGACATCTTAAAAGGTTAAAATTTAGAATGGTATTCCAAAAAAATAATCAAATGTAATATTCAACTTATGTCATCACAATAATAATTTCACAAAAAAAGAAAGACCATCGATAATTGAAAAAATTATAAATCAACACCATGTGCGAAGCACGGGTTCACACTAGTTATAAATTTATATTTCCAATTTTAGCTTTCGTTAATTTGTCCATTAAATAACCTTCATGTGCTTTTAGGCAATGGTGAATTTTACATTATCCTTAGACAATTATGTGTAAAACCTAAAATTTGTAGTGTCATATCGTACAAATTCATAATTTCTTTTAGACTCGGATAATGCCTCTTGGTTGCTGCCATTGTCAGTTTGAACTAGCTGTTTTGTGTATCTAACATTAGTATCGGATATTTAATTAATTTCTTTTATTTCTCAGAATGGAAAAGAAAACACAGGCTTCATTGCGTGAGATATTACACAAAATAAAACCAATATACAAATACACTGATGCATGCAATAACGGAGAAAATTATGTATAAATAAGAGCGGCTAAAGCTATCGTAATCTGAACTTAAGAAAAGTAATAGTATAAGGAGTGTTTCATTGTTCGTTTACCACAACATGGTGTAGATTCCCACATGTAACTGGTACATGCTTTTCCTCACTATACACAAGATTCCCTATAACAAAGATTTATTTTTCAAATTTGGCCCGATTTTGAAGATTTATTACGCAAATAGTCCTATTTCAAAACTTATTACAAATGTAGCATTGTTCTGGCCATCTCAGCGTTGGGTTAGCCAGAAAAAAATGGTGTGATTTCAAATTGCACCAATACACAAGCATTATGATTGCGCCATTTCAAATTGCTTGTACGAAAGAAAAAAAATGTATTGATGCAATTTGAAATTGGGCAAGTTCATTCTGGCCAACTCAGCATTGAGTTGGCGAAAACAGGGCTACATTTGTAATAATTTTTAAAATATAGTTATCTACGTAATAATTTTTTAAAATCGGACCAAACTGAAAAAAACCTCTAACAGATGTAGTGAAAAGCTTTCCCAAAAGGCGGTTACCGACGTAAGTTGTCATGTAGTGGGTGTATATGATATACATTGTCGTTTTTATGAAGTTCAAACTCTACTTCAAGTTACAAAACAACATGATCTGCATGATAAATCAACAAATAATGTTTCTTCTAATCGTATATTGTAGATTACACTTGTTGCCTTCATCAACTACATAATCGCTCCAAGCTCCACATAAAGGGCATGAAACAGTCTCATGTTTAAGTGAAGGATCATCATTTCCCTTGGCTTGAGAATTTTGCATCCAATTATGGTCAATGAAACCAACATAGTAACACCGACAATTACTACCGTCAAAATCAAAATAGCGTTGCATACCCAGCTACCACATCCTTCACAAATTAGTGATACAAGTTGTTTGTGTTAATCTACTGTGATAACCCGGATTTTTGGACATCAGGTATTTGGATAATTATCTGATTTTAACTGTTATTAACATTGATTTTAAGTTGAACGAATAAATCTGATAATTAATATTTATATCTGGGAAGATATTTGTATGACAATTTCCTGATATAATTATTTAAGATGGCAAAACTTATTATTTACAAACAGATTAAATATGTGTTGTTTACATATATATTTGAATGAGTTGATTTTGAATGGAATTTGGATTTGAATTAGAAATTCAAAAGATAAATATCTTGAAATAAAATTGGATTTAAATATAGAAATATGAAAATGTGATTATTTAATTATGTATAGAGTAGCTTTAAACTTATATAAAAGAGAAGTATAATTATAAATTTATAACATATATATATATATATATGATTAAAATATAAATAAATGTAATATAAGTAATATAAAGAGTATACACATTTTAAAACAACAATCCTCATGCTAAAAACAAGTATTAACATACAAAGCAACAAATGTAAGTTATTTAACTTAAGAAATAAACAAGTGTCATCCATTTATTTTCATCTTCTTTTATTTTTAATAATTAAGCTTATATAAACATATATTTCATTTCTTCAATTTTTTTTCCCAGTCTCATTTCAAAACAGTTACAACCTGAAAACATATTCTCAAAATTAAAACAATTATTAATACATACATATTTACACATATAAAATTTTTTAGCATAGATTTAAAAATGTGCAATATTTTAAACATAAGGTAAATATAATTAACTTTTAAAATTGAATTAGTGCATGAATAAAAGACAAGTGTAATTTTTTTTAATATACATCAAAAAAATGTAATTATATTTACAAGCAACTTAACAAGTGGCGTGTCTTATCTTTCTAAATTTGAAAATGTGAAAAAAATCTGGAATGAAAGAAAACTAAGAGAGAAAGAGATCAAAGAAACAAGTTAATTCAAATCTGCAGCATCTCAAACAAGATCAAGTTTCAAAATCATTCAAATCAGAATATGTGTTCATAATCTAACTGGAAAGCAAAAAAAAGGGAGATTCAAAGTACAACATTTAGATCAGATTAAACCCAACAGTAACTCTCAGTTTTCAAGAGTTATAGGCTCTCTGTTCTTTGTTTACAGGTGAGTAAATTACATTCTTTAACATCAGATCTGTTGCATAATCTCTAGTAGTAATGTGAAAGTAATGGTTGCATAAATAAATTCATATGTTAATGTGAATTAAGTAGAAGGATTTGTGCATGTCTGTTCTCTGTTATTTTAAGTGATTGGAATTTCCTTTAAAAATGTATCTCTCAAGATACAATCAGTTTTGAGCCTGGAGCTTTAAATGGAATTTGTAGATAACAGCATGTTGGAAATTCTAAAAGTGTTTTCAAGATTCAGAATTCAGTATTTATTTCTGAAATAAGGAAACCTAGTAAAAATTGAATCATTGTCAAAATTTTATAGAAACAATTTAATGATTTGATTTCCTGAGCAGATTCGTGGTAATAAATCATGAATTTAGGTATAGATATTGGGATTTCTAGTTTAGATATGATGGAGATATTGGGGTTTGGTCGGAATTGGGTCTATTGCCATTTTCCGGCGATCAGTGGCGAAAGGATGAACGTAGTTGGGCATGGAGGTGGCCGAGGTGTCAGGGAACTCTGGTAAAATGGAGGATGAGGTTATCTCTGGCTGTGGTGAACGGCAAGTGATGATGTAGGGTTTTACTTCTCTTTTGGATTGTCGTGGTTGCCGAAGTTCTCTCGGCATCTATGGTGATTTTGGTGGAATCGAGAGTGGGGGAGCAGTAGTAGGGGTTCGTGACGAATCTTTCATGTGGATGATGAGGCTCATCGAGATCTGGTTCGTGGGGGAAGGGACGTTTTCCGACCTTCGCCATTGGGTTCAGTGGGTCTCGTTGCTCGAATGTCGTTTGAAGTTCATTTCTACAGTTTGGCTGGGTTGTGACGAACATGGGGGTCGAGTGTGGTTTGGGAATGGCCAGAGAGCTGATCGGCGACGTGACTTCCAGACGTGCATGTGCACAGTGGCTTATGGTGTCAGTAGGATCGCATTTGAGTTGTCGCAAGTTTTACCTCGAGAAATTTGAGGGTCTGCACGAGTTTGACCTGGTGGTTTAATTTTATACTTAAGTTGAATTTATACTTACTGGAATATAAAGAAAAGGGTAGAAGAAGAAGAGTACGAGAGGGGAAGTGTGACTCGGGAAATGATGACTCGAGTTAAATAGGGGAAGCACTCGGGTGGTTTTACTTTCAAACTGCAGTGTTTAAAATAAGAATGAAGTTAAGCAATCTATGTTCTATCAGGATTTAAACATTGTAAATTTAATAAATGTGTAACAATTTGAGTTAAAACTTAAAATAAGTTTGATCATTCAGTTAATGTATAACAATGTTTAAACTCTTAACTAATATTTTAATTAAGTATTTAATTTAAGTTAAGTATAAAATTAATTAATATTAAGTTGTGTAGTTAATAACAAATCAAAGTTAAAGAAGATTCTTTTAAATGTTAATTTAAATAAATAGTAATTAATTAAGAAAATCATTAAGAGTAATTACTTTATAATTATGATTAAAGATTGACTAATTAATGATAATGCGATTAATAAATTTGTAATTAACTATTTAAAGTTAATTAATGAATGACTCATAGTTAAGTAATTAAGTAATTTAATTAACAAATGGCTAATGATTAATTGGCAATAAAGGAATACTTAATTTGTAATTAAGTTGTGTTAATCAAACATTAAGGTCTATTAATTAATGGTTAAAGAATAATTAATCTACAATTAAGTTTTATTAATTGGGTTTAGGGTAATTAAGGGTTGGATTACCCGACTGAAATTAATTGTTAATTAATTAAAGGTAATCTCTTGGTGAATTATTTAAAATATAAATGATAAGATTTAGTGAAGTAATTCACAATTAGAGGATGTAATAAATTAAAAGGAACTACATAATGAGAAGTAATTAAAGGGTAATTACTTAATAGAAAGTAATTAAGGATAAATTACTTGGTGTAATTAATAAAAAAGGATTAATAATTAAGTAAGGAGTTAATTACTTAAGTAAGTAATGCAGAGCGGTAATTACTGCTTATGAGTAATTGGGGTTGATTAATGGATGCAATTAATTAAGGATAATCATTCATGGAATGTGGTTAAGTATAACTACTTAATGGAAGTAATTAGATAATAATGATAATCTTAATGTAATTAAAGACGAATGATTATGGGATGGTAGATCAATTGGGTTGTAATTAATTAATAAGCAGGACTTAAAGGTAATTGATTTAATTCAATTATGATAAATTAGATTTATTCGAGATGGTGTGATTGATTTATCTTGCTTATGTATGATTAAAGGATAATTAAATACCTGAATGGATTAATACCCCTGATATGAAGGTTCATGATATGATGTATTTGGTGGGCAATGATAATGTGGTTATCTGTCAATGATGAACTACAGAGTAAAAAGGGTGACACCTTTAATTTAAAGTTGAGTTTCTTTTCACTTGAATGACTGGTGTTAAGATGAACTGAATTCGAAGAGACCGGAGTCGGGTATTAGTTAATACCCGAAACCACTTCGATTCTTTATAAATTGATATGAGAAATCAATAGGGTATAATGGAAAGCTTTAAATGAATTGAACCACATAATCTAAGTTCTGACACTTAATTGCTTTGTGAAATAAGTGATGTCTATAGCAATTTATGGAGTTGTAAATTGATATATGTACCCCGGGTTTATATGAGTTGTATACCTTTGTATTACATATTAGATGGATTTACTCACGCTGGTTTCTAGCCTGACCCTGGTGTTGCTTTGATGTAATGCTCGGGTCAGACCGAGTATTACAGATTTTCAGGTAAGGACGTTCTGGAGCCCAGGAGGCGAGCTAGAGAGCAGGAGCGTATGGAGAGTATCTACAGTGATATATTATAATATCTTAAACAGATTGATTTATCTGTCCTATGTTGTAAATATGTTGTAACTCTGATATATATTAAAGTGTAATTTGACAAGAACAGTTTTCCTTTATATAACTATTATTTATGTGATATTACATTTTATCCGCCGTGAATATGAGATTCTGAGTTTGAATTTCTCTTTCTTCTTCTTTCTCTTTCTTCTTTTCACTAACTATCTGGAATTTTCGGGATCGAAATTTTCGGGTCGTTACATTTGGTATCAGAGCTGAAGGTTAAGCGAGAACCTTGGCTCTGGTGAGATTACTCATTAAGGATAGGGTAAGTGGTACCTTAGGATGAGTTGAGTATATATGAGAGCGTACTTGTTATTTTCTTATATAAGGATGTTAAATGATTTTACATAAAAGTATATTTTGATATATAAAGCAATATTTCTTTCTAATAAATACTAAGGGAATTGGTTGTTAAATTATTGGAATTAAATTAAGAAGTAATAAAAATACAACCAAACTGAAATTAAATCTTGAATTTGGGAAAGGTTTCAGGATAAGGATAATCAATTAATTCATGTAATTAGTTAAACTTAATTTAATGAGATTAATTAAAGGATAATGAATGGAAATGATAAATAAAGAGGGAGTTACTTAATGAAGTAACTAGAGGTAAGTAATTTAAAGGACAGTTACTTAATGAAGGTAATTAAGAAATAAGTTAATCACCGAATGTGATTAATTGGAACTAATTAATGATGTAATTAATTTAAAGGATAATTACTTAGTGTAAGTAGTTAATGTGAAATTTCTAAATGGTTGGAAAATTCTTAAAGAATTTGTTTTGAATTAAAACCAAGGGTGATTTAAATTTTAAATTAGGCTTGGTGGGCCAAGAAGTAAAATGTATATATATGTGGATGGTTTGAAATAAGCTCTAAATATTGAGTTTTAAATCTGGAATGAGATGTGATACCCAAAGTGATAAGTTTTTGAACTTAATAAGTGGGAAGATTATTTATGAGAAGTCCAAAATTTGAAATGGAAGATTCAAATTGGGTAAGGTTGACTGCATTAAGTGAATTGAGTTTAACTTGGAAAAAGTTAAATAAGTTGGAATGATCAACCTGATTTGGAAATTTTAAAATGAAATTAAGATTTAACTTGGGAAGTTAAATGGTTGACTATAATTGAGAGTTTGAGTGATCTCAAATTGGGTTTGAGATCCGAAAATTGAAAATGGACGGATATTTTTGAAATAATTTGAAAGATACCATCCTGTTGTTATTAATAATCTTTAAAATAAAAATTGAATTTGTTTAAATGAATAATAAATAAAGTGTGGTGATATATCCTTTATTGAGATAAAAGAAAAATCTAACTTTAATTTGAAATTAAGGATATGGAATTACTTTGAATTGAAAATCTGAATGATTGAATTTGTAAATTAAACTAGTTTAAGAATTGTTTTCAAATTAGAAGAAAAAATTTGGGTGATAAGCTGAATTTTTAAGATAAAAGTCGTTTTGAACTCTTATTTGAACTTTGAAAAAGGTTAAGTAGAGATAATTTAAAATGGAAATTTGAGAATTGGACTTAGAATTAAATTGTTTAAAGATTTGGGTTATTGATTTAAAAATAAAGGTTAATTTGATTTGTGGTCTAATATGTTAGGTCTGAACTGTGAATTTAATTTTTTTTAAAATCTAAAGGTAATTTGATTTAAAGGAATTAAATCAACATTTGAAGTATTAACTCGAATTTATGCAATTCGAGATGGTTCATAGTGAACCAGAATTTGAAGTTGGTTCAAATTGAAATTTGATTTGAATATTTAAAATTGTGATTAAAAATTGAATAGTTTTAAATTCAAATGGAATTTGATTTGAATTTAGAAAATGAACTGTGGTTAATTCAACTTGAATTGGGGTTGAATCAATTTCAATGGAAATTGAAGTTATTTAAATCGGAATTGGGTCAATTTAAACGGAAGAGAAAATTTAAATTGAACTGATGAGAATGGAGATTGGGAAGTGAATAGTTTTGACTCTGGACTATTTTTAAATAAATTGTTTTAATATAAACCTATTTTTCAAAGCTATTCATTATATATACAAACTTTCTTTTAAAAGCCAAACTATCTGATACTTGTTTTACAATTATTTTTGGAACTGTTTAACAATTTTCCAACTGTTTTATAAACTGTTTACTATATTCCAACTATTTTACAAAACTAATTACTATCTTACTATTATTTTGCAGTTATCTAAAATTTTTATAATTATTTTAACTATTTTCTAACTATTTTACACCTATTTTACGAACTAGTATTTATTTTCCAACTACTTATCTATTCTAAATTTTTTCAAGCTATTTTCTAAATAAACTAGTCGGAGTTCAAACTGTTATTGGTTAAATACCCAATCGAGATAAGAATAGAGGTGATAATCCGAATGGATTGAAGCAATTGTGAGTAAGTGAATGTGAATAGAAATGGAATTGATTTGGCTAATAATCAATAAAGATAAATACGTAGGATGTATGTATATTATTCTATTCGCATAATGATTTGATCCAGATTCGAGCACAAAATTTCGAGATAGCATGTCGATCTGAGTTGGGATTTTTCACTCGATTTTCAACGGCGAACCTGGATATGGATTGTTGATTAGTTCTGGATATTCTCTATCATAGTTATGACTATGCAAGGAGAATGACGGTTTTTGATCAAGGAACCAGATCTGAATCCGCACTAGGAAGTCGGGTGGACGATACTAGTTCGGAAATGGAATTGTGTGATCGAGTGAGCGATCAGATTGGTATAGCATACGGATGATATGTGAACATCATACGAATTTGAATAAAATTGATACTGGGAATTTGTGAATTAGAAATGTGAAATAGTTTGAAATGAAAGTTATATTTTGTGAAGTATATGATGAAGTAAAGTGGAAACTGGATATTTCTATGATAGAAATTTACTTTTGGAAGTAAGTAATATGGTTAATGACTTTATAGAGTAATCAAATTTAAATATTTGATTTGGAATAAATAAAGTTATATATCTTTGTTATATAAGATAAATCTCCCCTGGTTGAATCTATTGCCAGAAAAAAAGGATTTTGAAAGTGTCTAAAGTATAAAAGGATTTTATACAAGTTTAAAATGATCCAAAGATTTTTATTAAGGATTTTATATATATATATCTATATATATAAAGGATCTTATGAGGATTTTGGAAAAAGGTTTTGGGAACCTTTGGATTTGGAAAAGGCTTTTGATTTTTGGGTAAAATCAATATGAGAATTTGGAAAGCCTAGTTTGAGAATTATCGATTTTGGAATAATCGATTTTGTGTAAAGGAGCTTTGTATGAGATTATACTGGGTGTATGATTTGAAGATACTATATGTGTATAGTATAAAATGTTTTGACGATGGCTCTGGGGAAAAACGCGCTCCCTTAAAATGAACTTCTGAGGAGTGCCACTGGGTGGTGCTGCCTTGAGCCTCAGGAGGGGTTCTAAAGTTGATCCTGTAAGGAGTCCGAACAAAACTAGTTCCTGGGGATTATGAGTAGAGTATACCATAGCGGAAGTCGTGTGTGCCGCTGAGAGCCAACAGTCTGCGTTTGATTTTATATCGGTAGACTACGACCTATGGTGACATAGTGAAAGTCGTGTGTGCCGCTGAGAGCCAACAGTCTGTGTTTGATTTTTTATTGGTAGACTACGACCTATGCAAGAGTGGAGAAGTTTCATTTTGACAGCGAAAATCAGAGGCCGCTGAGAGCCTGCAGTTACATGGACTTTTGCCGCGATGGCAATGTAACCCTGGAATGTAACTGCGATCTATCGTGAGATCCATGGCGTAATCGAGAGGCCGTGGAGAGCCTACAGTTACACGGACTTTTGCTGAGATGGCAACGTAACCCTGGAATGTAACTGTGACCATGGATGGGTGTAACGACTTCCATTTTTCGTTGCCGAAAAACCGAACCGTTATGGTTGAAGAAGAAGAGAGAAGAAGAACAGGAAAGAACAACAGAACAATATCAGAATCTAACCATCGCAGCGGAACAACATATAATAGATAAATGAATATTCATTAAAACAAAAGAACTGAATATTTTATATATTACATCATTATCAGAGTTTACAACAACAATAGACAACAGAGTCAATACATCAATGGACAGCTATAAAACTTGTCCCGGACAAACGGTAAATCCGATTGACATGAAATTTGAAATCTTACAATAATATTACATTACGGATCTGATGAAACTAGTTTCGTCGAAATCCGAGACCGTTTGAAAAATGGCTATTTTAACTCGCTAAATTGATATTAAAACGATTTCGATGCGTTTCAAGCTGCCACGGTCAAACGACAACTCTGATTGCTACGAAAATGAAAATCCGATAATAACTAACTATTATGGATCCAATGGAACTAGTTTCGTTCAATTCTGAGACTGTTCATAAATTGGCTATTTTTCGATCGATAATTAAATATTAAAATATTCAATTTTCACAAATTAACTTTTAATTCGATTTTAAAAGTTCTATAACATTTCTATAACTCCAATATGATAAAATAAAATTTTCCAAATCATTTTCAATTATATTAACTTGATTTTTAATTATTTACGTATTTCCCGCTATTCAATTATCGATTTAATTATCCAATTAAATCCAGAAATTCGAAATAAAATTATTCGACTTAAGAATTTCATTTATTAATATTTAAAATTAATTAAATATTCAAATTTTAATTATCAAAAATTCTGGGTCGTTACAATCTTCCCCCTTAAAAGAATTTCGTCCCGAAATTGCAAGTTAAGGAGAATGATCCTAAACCGTTTATTATTTACCCAAAACCAAATAGTTTTATCAACTTATTAACCTAAATCTTTTTTTTAAAGATCCATTATCATTTCAACTAGCTTTCCAACTTCAATTATAAGTTTCAAACAATATTGTTTACTTCACAATTCAAATTTAAGTTCAAATTCAAATTTTAAACTTTCAATATTTTCTCAAAAATTTTCTAACACCCTAAATTTTCGAAAAATTTCGCCAGCGTCTCCTTTGCGCGGCTCGATCGGTACGACTACAAAACGGCACTACAGCCCCTCAGAATCAAAAAGAAAAGAGAAAGCCAAGTGGCTAGAGAAGGAAATAATCAAATTTCATACTGAAATCGAAATACGTACTTTTTTGTCGAGCAATTCAATTTTTATCTTTTGAAATCAAAATCCCAATTCCATTTCTTTTAATACACCTGTATAACCTACTACTAGTAGTATCCAATTCCAACATTCAAATATCATTTTGCGCCTTTCATTACAAAATATTCAATATATGCTTTTTATACCATCTTTAGTTTACTACTGAAGTTATATATTCATTTTCATTCAATTTTGTTTACATTCCATATTCATATTCATCTTGAATTTACTTAAGCTATTTCACTTCAAACTCAAGTTCATTTCCTTGTAAACAATCTTCAATTTCATTTCCATTTTCATTTAATTCAATTCATTTACAAATCATATTTACTTTCATTCCTTCAATTAGTTTAGCTTACTAATTTTCATTTCAATACTTCGCTTTGCTTAATTCAAATTCAATTCCAATTCATTTTAATTACTCCAAATTTATTTTCAACTTAATAATATTCCATAAATATTTTTATATAGCATTCCAGAGTCTTTTCAGCTTTTCTAAAACCAAATCCAAATTTTCCAAACAACTTTTATTTAAAACAATTTGGCAGCAATTTCTCTTTGGAAACCCGAAAATGAATACCGATAGTGTCGCGATCACCATCGGAATTATTTTCCAGCGACCGACAAGAGTTTAGATCTTTTCATTCCTTCAAAACAATTTTCAAAACCTTTTAAATTCATTTTCCAAATCAAAAAAGGAAATTAATTTCTAAAATTTCCAAATTCTTTCAAAAACATTTCCAAAAACTTCTCTGGAATTCCATTTCCAATTATAAGTCACATTTATAATTTACATTCTAAAATTTCATTTGTATATGGATTTCATTTTCTTATCTCTATCTCAAATTTTTTTTTTGCATATAACATTGATTTCAATTCTTATTCAATTTCAATAGTAATAGTTTAATATTATTACTATCTAACAACCATGCATCCATATACTATAATAATTTACAGAAAATTATTTCTTTTATATACAAAAATAGTTTTGGGCAAAATTATTTCATTTACCCTATTTTTTGAAAACAATACTATGTCGAATTGTTCTATTCAAGTGTTTAGAAACCCCTTCGATTCAGTTTCGAGGCTGCGCCGACGAAGGTTCATATACCACTCAACAAACCAATCATCACAATATAAAACAATTTTATATTCACTAACAAATACGCACTCATATATATTATTACACTCAAACTCATTCTAGAGTACTGCTAACTCTATCTCTAATGAGTAACACCCAACAGAGCCATGGTTGTCGCTTGACCATATGCTCTGATACCATTTGTAACGACTTCGATTTTTCGTTGCCGAAAAACCGAACCGTTATGGTTGAAGAAGAAGAGAGAAGAAGAACTGGAAAGAACAATAGAACAATATCAGAATCTAACCATCGCAGCGGAACAACATATAATAGATAAATGAATATTCAATAAAACAAAAGAACTTAATATTTTATATATTACATCATTATCAGAGTTTACAACAACAATAGACAACAGAGTCAATACATCAATGGACAGCTATAAAACTTGTCCCGGACAAACGGTAAATACGATTGACACGAAATTTGAAATCTTACAATAATATCACATTACGGATCCGATGAAACTGGTTTCGTCGAAATCCGAGACCGTTTGAAAAATGGCTATTTTAACTCACTAAATTAATATTAAAACGATTTCGATGCGTTTCAAGCTGCCACGGTCAACGACAACTCCGATTGCTACGAAAATGGAAATCCGATAATAACTAACTATTACGGATCCAATGGAACTAGTTTCGTTCAATTCTGAGACTGTTCATAAATTGGCTATTTTTCGGTCGATAATTAAATATTAAAATATTCAATTTTCACAGATTAACTTTTAATTCGATTTTAAAAGTTCTATAACATTTCTATAACTCCAATATGATAAAATAAAATTTTCCAAATCATTTTTAATTATATTAACTTGATTTTTAATTATTTACGTATTTCCCGCTATTCAATTATCGATTTAATTATCCAATTAAATCCAGAAATTCGAAATAAAATTATTCGACTTAAGAATTTCATTTATTAATATTTAAAATTAATTAAATATTCAAATTTTAATTATCAAAAAATTTGGGTCGTTACAATGGGGGTGATGATGTCCAGAGCATTCTCACCAGAGATATTTCCTCTATTTTCAAAAATGTTTCCTATATTTTCAATAAATTATTTTCCAAGTATTTTCACTAGTTGTTGAAGTGGGTCTGCTAAGTACTTATAGATTTTCAGTCTTGCGCCTGATCAATGTATGACCGAATTTCTGTAAGAACGAGGATGGACTTATTGAGACATCGAGTTATAAAAGTATTTTTATAAAACTATTACTGTAATACTATATAGGTTTTAAAGTGTTTTAAAAAAGATTAAAGAATGATTTATCTGATTTTAAACATTTTAATAAATTCTGGCTTCGAACCTTTTCGAGGACGAAAAGATTCAAAGGGGGGAGGAATGTGATAACCCGGATTTTTAGGCATTAGGTATTTGGATAATTATCTGATTTTAACTGTTATTAACACTGATTTTAAGTTGAACGAATAAATCTGATAATTAATATTTATATCGGGGAAGATATTTATATGACAATCTCCTGATATAATTATTTAAGATGGCAAAACTTATTATTTCCAAACAGATTAAATATGTGTTGTTTACATATATATTTGAAAGAGTTTATTTTGAATGGAATTTGGATTTGAATTTGAAATTCAAAAGATAAATATCTTGAAATAAAATTGGATTTAAATATATAAATATGAAAATGTGATTATTTGATTATGTATAGAGTAGCTTTAAACTTATATAAAAGAGAAATATAATTATAAATTTATATCATATATATATAATTAAAATATAAATAAATGTAATATAAGTAATATTAAGAGTACACATTTTAAAATAACAATCCTCATGCTAAAAACAAGTGTTAACATACAAAGCAACAAATGTAAGTTATTTAACTTAAGAAATAAGCAAGTGTCATCCATTTATTTTCATCTTCTTTTATTTTTAATAGTTAAGCTTATATAAACATATATTTCATTTCTTCAATTTTTTTCCTATTCTCGTTTCAAAACAGTTACAATCTGAAAACATATTCTCAAAATTAAAACAATCATTAATACATACATATTTACACATATAAAAGATTTTAGCATAGATTTAAAAATGTGCAATATTTTAAACGTAAGGTAAATATAATTAACATTTAAAATTGAATTAGTGCATGAATAGAAGACAAGTGTAAAAAAAATTAATATACATTAAAACAAATGTAATTATATTTACATGCAGCTTAACAAGTGGCATGTCTTATCTTTCTAAATTTGAAAATGTGAAAAAAAATCCGAAATGAAAGAAAACTAAGAGAGAAAGAGGATCAAAGAAACAAGTTAATTCAAATCTGCAGCATCTCAAACAAGATCAAGTTTCAAAATCATTCAAATCAGAATATGTGTTCATAATCTAACCGGAAAGCAAAAAAAAGGGATATTCAAAGTACAACATTTAGATCAGATTAAACCCAACAGTAACTCTCAGTTTTCAAGAGTTATAGGCTCTCTGTTCTTGGTTTGCAGATGAGTAAATTACATTCTTTAACATTAGATCTGTTGCATAATCTCTGGTAGTAATGTGAAAGTAATGGTTGCACAAATAAATTCATATGTTAATGTGAATTAAGTAGAAAGATTTGTGCATGTCTGTTCTCTGTTATTTTAAGTGATTGGAATTTCCTTTAAAAATGTATATCTCAAGATACAATCAGTTTTGAGCCTTGAACTTTAAATGGAAGTTGTAGATAACAGCATGTTGGAAATTCCAAAAATGTTTTCAAGATTGAGAGTTCAGTAGTTATTTCTGAAATAAGGAAACCCAGTAAAAATTGAATCTTTGTCAAAATTTTATAGAAGCAATTTAATGATTTTATTTACTAAGCAGATTCGTGGTAATAAGTTATGAATTTAGGTATAGATATTGGGATTTCTAGTTTGGATATGATGGAGATATTGGGATTTGGTCGGAATTGGGTCTATTGCCATTTTCAGGCGATCGGTGGTGAAAGGATGAACGTAGTTGGGCATGGAGGTGGCCGAGGTGTCAGGGAACTCTGGTAAAATGGGGGATGAGGTTATCTTTGGCTGTGGTGAACGGCAAGTGGTGATGTAGGGTTTTACTTCTCTTTTGGATTGTCGTGGTTGTCGAAGTTCTCTCGGCGTCTATGGTGATTTTGGTGGAATCGCGAGTGGGGAAACAATAGTAGGGGTTCGTGACGAATCTTACATGTGGACGACGAGGCTCATCGAGATCTGGTTCGTGGGGGAAGGGGCGTTTTCCGACCTTCGCCATTGGGTTCAGTGGGTCTCGTTGCTCGAATTTCGTTTGAAGTTCATTTCTGTAGCTTGGCTGGGTTATGATGATCATGGGGGTCTAGTGTGGTTTGGGAACGGCTAGAGAGCTGGTCGGTGACGTGACTTCCAGACGCGCACGTGCACGGTGGCTTAAGGTGTCAGCGGGGCCGCGTTTGTGTTGTTGCGAGTTTTACCTCGAGAAATTTGGGGGTCTGCACGAGTTCGACCTGGTGGTTTAATTTTATACTTAAATTGAATTTATACTTACTGGAATTTAAAGGAAAGGGGAGAAGAAGAAGTGTACGAGAGGGGAAGAGTGACTTGGGAAAACTTTTGGGATACGCGAGTGATGACTCGAGTCAAAGTAGGGGAAGCACTCTGGTGGTTTTACTTTCAAACTGCAGTATTTAAAATAAGAATGAAGTTAAGAAATCTGTGTTCTATCAGGATTTAAACATTGTAAATTTAATAAATGTGTAACAATTTGAGTTAAAATTTTAATATAATTTTAATCATTTAGTTAATGTATAACAATGTTTAAACTCTTAACTAATATTTTAATTAAGTATTTAATTTAAGTTAAGTATAAAATTAATTGATATTAAGTTGTATAGCTAATAACAAATCAAAGTTAAAGAAGATTCTTTTAAATGTTAATTTAAATAAATAGTAATTAATTAAGAAAATCATTAAGAGTAATTACTTTGTAATTGTGATTAAAGATCGACTAATTAATGATTATGTGATTAATAAATTCGTAGTTAAGTATTTGAAGTTAATTAATGAATGACTAATAGTTAAGTAATTAGGTAATTTAATTAACAAATGGCTAATGACTAATTGGCAATAAAGGAATACTTAATTTGTAATTAATTTATGTTAATCAATAATTAAGGTCTATTAATTAATGGTTAAAGAATAATTAATCTGCAACTAAGATTTTTTTAATTGGGTTTAAAGGTAATTAAGGGTTGGATTACCCGACTGAAATTAATTGTTAATTAATTAAAGGTAATCTCTTGGTGAATTATTTAAAATATAAATACTTGATAAGATTTAGTGAAGTAATTCATAATTACAGGATGTAATAAATTAAAAGAAACTACTTAACAAGAAGTAATTAAAGGGTAATTACTTAGTAGAAAGTAATTAAGGATAAATTACTTGGTGTAATTAATCAACAAGTATTAATAATTAAGTAAGGAGTTAATTACTTAAGTAAGTAATACAGAGGGGTAATTACTGCTTATGAGTAATTGGAGTTGATTAATGGATGCAATTAATTAAGTGTAACGACCCGCAAATCCGTACCCCTTGAGTCAACACTATTCTACAACAATCAATTCAAGTTGCACGGAAATACGAACCATTTGGGTTTAAGAAGAAGAGGTAGAAGAAGAAAATAGAAAACAATAACAGAATCTAACCATCGCAGCGGAATAAAACATAATAGATAATAAATAATCTTTACTCAATCAAATATATCTCTGTTTATATATTACATCAATCAGAGTACATCAATCACAACTCAACATCAATATCATACAAATGGGTACACAACAACTCAACACAGCGGAATGCGTGTGTGTGTGTGTGTGTGTGTGTGTGTGTGTGTGTGTGTGTATATATACAAGTACGAAAGTACGTATCGCCATCCTGCTCGTCTCCTGAGCTCCATAGTATTATATCCTGTATCCTATAATACTCGGTCTGACCCGAGCATTACAGTAAAATAATACCCGAGTCAGTCTGGAATACCAGCGTGAGAAAATCACACCCAATTGATTATTAAAGTTTCAAAAATCCTTTGAAAACAAAAGCATCTCGTAAGACCATGCCACAAATAAACATGTCGGGATTTTACCATACGATAGCTAAAACATTTTTATAGAAATCCTCTAATACTATAATAGGGTCTATATACAAATGCTTATAAAATAGCCGAAATTGTTACATCTATTAAATTACAGCTACTAGCCACAAAGTGGGTAATACAAACAAAACTCGTACAAGGCTCGTAGGGAGAATGGATTTCCAACTAATGACTGGGCACTGGGGTACCACCTGTCACAGTACGGGGCCTAGATCACCGTACCGAGGAGTACGCACGCTCCCCTGCAACACAAGGCCGGGACTATCCCTTACTGGATAATCCCGAGTGAGATCACCTCGCGGTTGGGATCAGAAACCGCCCACTAAGCCGAAATAAAAAGGGACATCTAGACTGGAATGACCTCACCCTGCTTGAGTGCTACCCACCTAGCCTTGCTGCATATTCCTTGATTTTCAGTCATTCCCATTTGATGAGGCTTGAGGCTAAGCATTACCTTTATAGAACATATTCCTTAGAATGCCCATCGTCCACCTGATGATGTTTTGCAAGCATTCATCCATACAAGTCCGTCCCGGGTTCGAACGGAACCGAAGGCACTACTCCTACTACATCCATATTGGAAATATCCTCAGGATTAGTAGCGACTAGCTCTTGCACTTCACTGCTCCATCTTCGAATCCAAAATCGTTTACACGAAACGTACAAACCGGATCGAAGTGGTTTTCGAGAAATAAATCTCGATCCCAGTCTCTTCGAAACGATCAACGCATTGTCCAATATTGATAGTCGGTTATTTAACTATCAATTAATATTCATAACATCCATCACACAATAAATAATTTCCCAAATTATTTATTTACTTCAAAAATATCTTCACCAGATATATTTCTATTTTCAATCCTTTGACAACAGTTTCAAAACCATCTTTCTTTTCAGAATAAACTTTCCAATATTTTCTATCTTCTCTGAAATCACCAAGCACAAAACTAGATTTTTAAAACACTTTACTTTGAAAATATACTTTGAACATTTAAGTTAAGTTACTTCAATAATTTGTTAAAAATACATACTATACGAGTATTTGAAAGTAAGGTTACTTAATAAAACATAAAACCAGATTTAAACTTTTAAAACAAATACTAAATCACTCTGTAAATACTTATTGCTATAATATATTAAAAGGAAATACTTGTTTTAGAAATTAAATATTAGAAATAATAAATTTTACAGAACGTGATTTCTTTAAAAACAACTTTAAAACATTTAATTTATATTTACAAATTTACTTTTAAAAACGTGTACTTGGCCATCCAGAGAAAATCCCAACTTCAAGAACTTAAATCAATTTCCCAAATTGATTTCCAATTTATTCTATTTGAAATAAATTTTTTTACTTACTTGGTTCATTTCAAAATTCATTAATTATGGACTTTATTTTTATTATTATTATTTTCTGTTTGATTTTAAATTAATTTTTTTTTAACTGAAATGTACCAATCTCAGCTTCTTCCAAATTCTTTCTTTATTCTTTTCAATAAATTGAATCTTAAATTTTAAATAAATGTTTTATAATTACACTAAAATTTAAAATTCATAAATCTTCTGATTATTCAAATTTCCATTACTAACTTAGGATTTATTTATTAGAATTTTAAAGGGCACTTTATTTCTTTTCCAATAAATTAAATCTTAAATTTATTCAAATTCCTATAATTATTTTACTTACGAATTCTCTTCGTTTTATTTCCAAAATCCAATTCTATATATATCTTAATAACTTAGTGCACCGGAATATATTCAGGCAAACCATAACATCCAATATTTCTATTATCAAGAATATTCATCAAAGAATATAAAATAATCACATCAGAGAGTATTAAATGATTTAAATAAATGTTGAGGGATCCAGTTGGATCCCTCCAACCTGTTTTTCCTGCATCCACAAACGTTAGCACAATATAAAGTGCCAATTCCAAATATATACAACACTACAGCACATAAAACAATTCAACCATTTCAAACAATTATTTAAATTTAATCATTTAAATTTAATCATTTAAATTTAAATTTAACTGAGTGAGATTAACTCACCTTTGATTCCTGTTTTGCAATCCGACCCTACCCGGCTTGCTTCTATCAGATTTTGACCTTGAACAATCATTATATCATTATTGATATTTGAAATAAACTGAACTATTAATTTCCCTTTTTATAAATGTAGTTAATCAATGATTTAACTTCAGACTAATAATTAACTTCACTAAATTTTTTTTATTCGAATCAATTAAGCAATTAAATTTCCATCCACGAATTTAATTAACTAAGAATTTGGGTTATTAGCTAATAGTTCGATTTTAAACTAATTTTCTTTTAAACAATCTTTAATAACCATATTATTTAAATTCCAGAAAGTGAAAATAGGTATTTATATTTTCTTTGAAACTATATACGTATACTTATAAAAATAGTCAATCTAGAATTTAAAAAAAAACTAAACTTATTTATTTATTTATTTTCATTTTTTTATAACGTCCAAACATGTTAAAATTCGTTAAGTTACTAAACTTTATCTATATTAATTTAATTGAAATGCAATTAGATATACGCTTGTATATATATATATATAAATATAAACATATTATAGATTCATCTCGAAAATGAAATGCATACCTCACTGCTCTCACAATCAGGCACTCACGAGGTGCAGAAACCCAAAATCGCTATCGATTATCTTAATCCACGCGTACTGTTCACCCTCCTCGGGCCTGCTCCGCCCCCCCCCAAGCGAATCGCACCAGCGAACCCATCACCCCCTCAGCCTCACGCGACGTCATCGATTCCATAAATCGCCACCGCATCACCCTTACCCCATAGCTCTTCGATTGACATCGAAATCACCTCCCCCACAACGCGAGCTTCCAGAATTCCCACGCGACTTAGGTCGCGACTACCCTACAGCTCGAACGCGTGGACTCACCGACACCCAGGAGAAGCGGCTGTGGATGGATTTACTGAGATGATGAAAAGCGTTGATATATATTATTATTATTTTTAAGGAGAGGAAGGAAAAGAATATCGGCTAGATATGCTGGATTCAATTTATTTGGGTGAGGGGATTTCGGTCATGGTTGAAGATTTTAAAGAGGGAGATAACTTGATTAAATCGCGTGAGCTGTAAATTCACTCAGCCATTAAATTTTATTTGGGCGAGAAGTAAGTGTTTCGCGAAGTTCCAGAACGAACAAAATATCTAACTCTTTTTTTTTAATGAAGAAGCGTATTGAAGAAGGTAACGCTATTTCAATTATTATTTCTAAACCCTATACGTGATGCTAGTTACAGTACACAATATAATTTCAACGCGTTTATATATCGTGCGCTCACACACTAACTCCGATCAACAAAATTTGAAGCCCGATAATAATCCAATATTACGGACTCAATGGAACTGGTTTCGTCAGATTCCGAGACTGTGCCTCGGAAGGTTATTTTTAAATTCAATTTAAACTATAAAATTTTAAAACTGCACAAACTACTATTAAATTTAATTTTAAAACTTCTATTATCTTCAATATTATCAATATAAATTTTATAAGCCTTCTAATTATTTTTAATAGGCTTAGAATTCCAGATTCAGTATTTTACCCAACTTCAAATTATTTAATTCAACAATTTAATTATCAATAAATTGTGATATTCGTAAGTTCAAGTTAAAATTACTTTATTGAACATTTAAAATTAATTAAATATCCCATTTTAAATGCCCGAAAATTTCGGGTCGTCACATTCCTCCCCCCTTAAAAGAATTTGTTCCCCGAAATTACTAACTAGGAAGAATGGCCCAAAACCCGTTACTTTTCCCAAAACCCATCAGTTTCTAACAATTTAACATCTTACCAACTATCTTTTTATAAAAGATCCATTATCAATCTTATTAACTTCCAAACCTTTCCCAAGTTTCAAACTATACCATTTGT
Organism: Allium cepa; assembly: GCA_030765085.1. NCBI lineage: Eukaryota > Viridiplantae > Streptophyta > Magnoliopsida > Asparagales > Amaryllidaceae > Allium > Allium cepa. Next base: position 37,904,889 of record CM060929.1, read on the forward strand.
TTAACCATTCAAGTTATAATTCAAAATTAAATTTTGAATTATCAAAATTTCCTTAAAAATTTTCTAACTCCCTAAATTCTCGAAATTTTTTGCCAGCGTCTCCTTTGCGCGGCTGACTCGATACAACTATAAAAATGGCTCTACGGCCCCCAAATCCAAAAAGAAAACAAAACGCCAAGTGGCTCAATCCAAAATCCCAATCAAATTTCACACCAAATATAAATACATACCTTTTTGTCGAGCATTTCAAATTTATCTTTTGTAATCAAAACCAATTCTTCTTTCCCTTTATAATACCTGCATATTCTGCTTAGCTCTAATATCCAATCACAATATTCCCAAAACAGTTTATAAACTTTTTCACAAAATGCCAATATCTACTCATTCCAATATTGACTTAAATTACATTGGTAGTATCAATTTCCATTTAGGACTTCACCATTCCCTCTAAAGTTTAGTTTAAGCATTTTATATGCTCCTTATATTTATTTCATCTTCTACTTTAGTTCATATCTATTTTTATTCAAATTAATTCTTTCATTTTCATATGAATTCAATTTATTTTCAACTCCAAATGTTAAATTTTATTTGTCATTTATTACTAATTCATGTCATTACTTTAAATTGAGTTCATTTACTAACTTATTTTAGTTTCCAATTTGAATTTGTTTGTCGTTAACAAAATTTTCCAAAAATTTTGTAATTCTCAAAATTTCTGAAAATTTTTGGCAGAGTCCCCTTTGTACGGAGGAGCTTTTGAAATTTGACAAAAGAGATAAATATATACATCGACCCACACGACCGGAAAAACCAAAAACAGTTCATATTTCCAATTTTTATTACGTAGGCGTACCTTATTTAGCATTTTTAAGCATGCGGCTTATCTTTTTTAGCAAATAGCACTACCAAATCCAGCCACACGACTTCCAAGTACCTGTACTTACTCAATTTAAACATGAAAGTGCCAAATATATGCAATTTAACTATATTTCACTTAGTTGCAAAGGTTAAGACATATGGATTTCTAAAGAAATGCACATCCAACATTTTCGGTAAGCAATTTATACAATTTTCATACTAATTCAATTGTTTCAATTTATTTATAACCATTTTCAGTCAATTTGAATGGTTTAACACTCAATCACCAACATTTAATTTATTCTTAAGCAAACACAATTCATATTTAATTCCATTGCTCTCAAAATCAATTTATTTCTCTCCTATTAATTCGTAGAATTTTAATCACCTCCATTTACATCCAGTGATATTTATTCTATGCAAATTTGACAAGATCTATGTGAACAAACAAATATTTATGTTTTATAACCAATTTAAATGGGTTTCAACTCGATTTATACTTAATTCTATTGCATTTTCAAATTTATTCACAATCTATATATTCTCATTTTCCTTGCATTTGAAGTTTGAATCCATTTACTTGCATTTCATTTTATTAACCAAACTAGTTCATTTAAAACCATTAACAATTTAGATCCATTTTAATTACCAATTAAATTCCTTTTTTTTTAATTCATTCACAACCACTTATTTAGTTCGACACATTTCATCTCAATTTTATTCACAATCCATTCATATACATTCCATTCCACATTTGTTTATCCCAAACTATATTATCAAGCTCGAAGACAATCCAAGCTATTTCATTCAATAACCATTTCTTAACTTATTTAAACCATACTTCCTTTGGTTCTTATTTATCCCATCCATTCACTTATTCAGTATAATTGACTTATCCACTCAATCCATTACGAATTTTCCATTTTCTTAAATATTAATACAACCCACCAAGTTTTATTTCAATCCAAATTCATTGTTATTCTATACACTCCCAATTATATTTAATTTGTTAGCACTTCTTCAATTATATTTACTTCATCGATAATTTAAGTCGAATTTAATTTACAACTTGAGTTTATTTTCCAACTTCATCAAAACTCTCAATTCAGCCTTTATTTAACCCCATTAGGTTTCCATTACATATTTTACTAATTAGTTTATGATCTCATTAGTTTTTCCCCAACTTATAATCCAAAACTTGATTTTAATCTCAAAATCTCTCCATTTAATTTTCTTAAGTTCAAATTTATTTTATTATTCAAGTTTGGATTTTGTTTTATTTCCCAAAACATCAAACTATATTTATTTTGGAATTTTGTATCTCACTTTTCAAATTTAATAAGTCACAACTTATTATTTACACAATTCCATTCATTCTAGACTTGAATATATTCATCCTTTATTTTAACTCAAGCTTCATGCTTATTTATATTCCAAGCATATTTTATTTCATGCATTATAACTCTTTTACACGTTATTCTTATTTATTTATTTCAATTCCCATCCTTATTCAATTTATTTTCCATTTGTATAGGTAAGAATTTTATTCCTTTCATTAATTCAATTGAATTCTCCTCCCAATTCAATTTTATTTTAACTCAGTCTTATTTAATTCAATTCGATTCCAACTTAATTCGAATACAACTGGATACTATTTTCATCTTATTCAATTTATTCCAATCCAGTTAAATTTTTATTCTCCAATCCAAGTTAATTTCAATTTTACAACTTCTCACTTTAAATTTTAATTCCAATATTCAAAGCTTATATTTCCTTCCTGATTTAAAAATCATCTCAATTTATAAGCTTACAATTTATTTCATCGGAATTTTTTTTTGTTTTGTTTTTAAACTCCCGGCTTTTGGTTTCAAATCATTTTGAAATCTCCAATATCCCAAATCACACTTCTCAAAATTTTTTTAAACCAATCCTGGTTTTTATCCCCAACAAATTTCCTTCGAAATTTCAAAAACAAACAGGTTTTTCCTGAACAGATCAATTTGGCAGCAATTCGTCACTTAGAAACTCGAAAATGAATATCGATGATGCTGCAGTCATCACCGAAGTTATTTTCCAGTGACTGAAGTGAATTCAATGCTATCTCACTTCCCAAAATTTATTTGAAACAATTTCCTTTCAGAAATACCCCAAAACAACAATATTACTATTTATCTTCAAAACATTTCCAAAATCTCCGGGGTTTTAACGTTTCAAATTTTATTTTAATTCCAATTTTAACTATAATGCATTTGTACAATTCATGCTTATACAAATTCCCATTTTATTTTAATTCAATTTATAAATTACATTTACAATTCATATTTATAAATTTCATTTCATAATTGGATTTATCTTCTCAATCTTTGATTATATTTACAATTTCTAATTAAATATTTCACTTAACAATGATAATACTTTAATATTATCATTTCTAACATCCAAGCAACCATATAATAGCTATATAGTTTACCAAAAACTTTCTTTATATCAAAAATATATTTTTGGGTAAAATTATTACATTCACCCATATTTAAAACAATACCGTGTCGATTGTTCTATTCAAGTTTTTAGAAACCCTTTCGATACAGTTGTCCAGACTGTGCCGACGAAGGTTCATATGCCACTCAATAAACCGATCAACACAATATTAAAACAATTTACATTCACTAACAAATACGCGCTCATATTTATTAATACGCTCAAACTCATTCTAGAGTACTATAGACTCTATTTTATGAGTAATTCCCACCAGAGCCAAGGTTATCACCAACCTATGCTCTGATACCAACTGTAACGACCCACAAATCCGTACCCCTTGAGTCAACGCTATTCTACAACAATCAACTCAAGTTGCACAGAAATACGAACCATTTGGGTTTAAGAAGAAGAGGTAGAATAAGAAAATAGAAAACAATAACAGAATCTAACCATCGCAGCGGAATAAAATATAATAGATAATAAATAATCTTTACTCAATCAAATATATCTCTGTTTATATATTACATCAATAAGAGTACATCAATCACAACTCAACATCAATATCATACAAATGGATACACAACAACTCAACACAGCGGAATACGTATATATATATACAAGTACGGGAGTACGTATCGCCATCCTGCTCGTCTCCTGAGCTCCACAGCATCATATCTTGTATCCTATAATACTCGGTCTGACCCGAGCATTACAGTTAAATAATATCCGAGTTAGTCTGGAATACCAGCGTGAGAAAATCACACCCAATTGATTATAAAAGTTTCAAAAATCCTTTGAAAACAAAAGCATCTCGTAAGACCACGCCATAAATAAACATGTCGAGTTTTTATATTACGATAGCTAAAACAATTTTTATAGAAATCCTCTGATATTATAATAGGGTCTATATACAAATACTTATAAAATAGCCGAAATTGTTACATCTGTGAAATTCCACCTACTAGCCACAAAGTGGGTAATACAAACAAAACTCGTACAAGGCTCGTAGGGAGAATGGATTTCCAACTAATGACTAGGCATTGGGGTACCACCTGTCACAGTACGGGGCCTAGATCACCGTACCGAGGAGTACGCCCGCTCCACTGCAACACAAGGCCGGGACTATCCCTTACTGGATAATCCCGAGTGAGATCACCCCGTGGTTGGGATCAGCAACCGCCCACTAAGCCGAAATAAAAAGGGACATCTAGACTGGAATGACCTCACCCTGCTTGGGTGCTACCCACCTAGCCTTGCTGCATATCCCCTGATTTTCAGTCATTCCCATTTGATGAGGCTTGAGGCTAAGCGTTACCTTTATAGAACATATTACTTAGAATGCCCATCGTCCACCTGACGATGTTTCGCAAGCATTCATCCATACAAGTCCGTCCCGGGTTCGAACGGAACCAAAGGCACTACTCCTACTACATCCATATTGGAAATATCCTCAGGATTAGTAGCGACTAGCCCTTGCACTTCACTGCTCCATCTTCGAATCCAAAATCGTTTACACGAAACGTACAAACCGGATCGAAGTGGTTTTCGAGAAATAAATCTCGATCCCGGTCTCTTCGAAACGATCAACGCATTGTCAAATATTGATAGTCGGTTATTTAACTATCAATTAATATTCACAACATCCATCACACAATAAATAATTTCCCAAATTATTTATTTACTTCAAAAATATCTTCACCAGATATATTTCTATTTTCAATCCTTTGACAACAGTTTCAAAACCATCTTTCTTTTCAGAATAAACTTTCCAGTATTTTCTATCTTCTCTGAAATCACCAAGCACAAAACTAGATTTTTAAAACACTTTACTTTGAAAATATACTTTAAACATTTAAGTTAAATTACTTCAATAATTTGTTAAAAATACATACTATACGAATATTTGAAAATAAGGTTACTTAATAAAACATAAAACCAGATTTAAAATTTAAAACAAATACTAAATCACTCTGTAAATACTTATTGCTATAATATATTAAAAGGAAATACTTGCTTTAGAAATTAAATATTAGAAATAATAAATTTTACAGAACGTGATTTCTTTAAAAACAACTTTAAAACATTTAATTTATATTTACAAATTTACTTTTAAAAACGTGTACTTGGCCATCTAGAGAAAATCCCAACTTCAAGCACTTAAATCAATTTCCCAAATTGATTTCCAATTTATTCTATTTGAAATAAATTTCTTTACTTACTTGGTTCATTTCAAAATTCATTAATTATGGACTTTATTTTTATTATTAATATTTTCTGTTTGATTTTAAATTAATTTTTTTTAACTGAAATATACCAATCTCAGCTTCTTCCAAATTCTTTCTTTATTCTTTTCAATAAATTGAATCTTAAATTTTAAATAAATGTTTTATAATTACACTAAAATTTAAAATTCATAAATCTTCTGATTATTCAAATTTCCCTTACTAACTTAGGATTTATTTATTAGAATTTTAAAGGGCACTTTATTTATTTTTCCAATAAATTAAATCTTAAATTTATTCAAATTCCTATAATTATTTTACTTATGAAATTCTCTTCGTTTTATTTCCAAAATCCAATTCTATATATATCTTAATAACTTAGTGCACCGGAATATATTCAGGCAAACCATAACATCCAATATTTCTATTATCAAGAATATTCATCACAGAATATAAAATAATCACATCAGAGGGTATTAAATGATTTAAATAAATGTTGAGGGATCTAGTTGGATCCCTCCAACCTGTTTTCCCTGCATCCACAGACGTTAGCACAATATAAAATGCCAATTCCAAATATATACCACACTACAGCACATAAAACAATTCAACCATTTCAAACAATTATTTAAATTTAATCATTTAAATTTAAATTTAACTGAGTGAGATTAACTCACCTTTGATTCCTGTTTTGCAATCCGACCCTACCCGGCTTGCTTCTATCAGATTTTGACCTTGAACAATCATTATATCATTATTAATATTTGAAATAAATTGAACTATTAATTTCCCTTTTTATAAATGTAGTTAATCAATGATTTAACTTCAGACTAATAATTAACTTCACTAATTTTTTTTATTCGAATCAATTAAGCAATTAAATTTCCATCCACGAATTTAATTAACTAAGAATTTGGGTTTTTAGCTAATAGTTCGATTTTAAACTAATTTTCTTTTAAATAATCTTTAATAACCGTATTATTTAAATTCCAAAAAGTGAAAATATGTATTTATATTTTCTTTGAAACTATATACGTATACTTATAAAAATAGTCAATCTAGAATTAAAAAAAACTAAACTAATTTATTTATTTATTTTCATTTTTTTATGTAGTCCAGACATGTTAAAATTCCTTAAGTTACTAAACTTTATCTATATTAATTTAATTGAAATGCAATTAGATATGCGCTTGTATATATATATATATATAAACATATTATAGATTCATCTCGAAAATGAAATGCATACCTCATTGCTCTCACAATCAGGCACTCGCGAGGTGCAGAAACCCAAAATCGCTGTCGATTATCTTAATCCACGCGTACTGTTCACCCTCCTCGGGCCTGCTCCGCCCCCCAACCGAATCGCACCAGCGAACCCATCACCCCCTCAGCCTCACGCGACGTCATCGATTCCATAAATCGCCACCGCGTCACCCTTACCCGATAGCTCTTCGATTGACATCGAAATCACCTCCCCACAACGCGAGCTTCAAGAATTCCCACGCGACTTAGGTCGCGACTACCCTACAGCTCGAACGCGTGGACTCACCGACACCCAGGAGAAGCGGATGTGGATGGATTTACTGAGATGATGAAAAGCGTTGATATATATTATTATTATTTTTAAGGAGAGGAAGGAAAAGAATATCAGCTAGATATGCTGGATTCAATTTATTTGGGTGAGGGGATTTCGGTCATGGTTGAAGATTTTAAAGAGGGAGATAACTTGATTAAATCGCGTGAGCTGTAAATTCACTCAGCCATTAAATTTTATTTGGGCGAGAAGTAAGTGTTTCGCGAAGTTCTAGAACGAACAAAATATCTAACTCTTTTTTTTTATTTTAATGAAGAAGCGTATTGAAGAAGGTAACGCTATTTCAATTATTATTTCTAAACCCTATACGTGATGCTAGTTACTGTACACAATATAATTTCAACGCGTTTATATATCGTGCGCTCACACACTAACTCCGATCAATACAAAATTTGAAGCCCGATAATAATCCAATATTACGGACTCAATGGAACTGGTTTCGTCAGATTCCGAGACCGTGCCTCGGAAGGTTATTTTTAAATTCAATTTAAACTATAAAATTTTAAAACTGAACAAACTACTATTAAATTTAATTTTAAAACTTCTATTATGTTCAATATTATCAATATAAATTTTATAAGCCTTCTAATTATTTTTATTAGGCTTAGAGTTCCAGATTCAGTATTTTACCCAACTTCAAATTATTTAATTCAACAATTTAATTATCAATAAATTGTGATATTCGTAAGTTCGAGTTAAAATTACTTTATTGAACATTTAAAATTAATTAAATATCCCGATTTTAAATGCCCGAAAATTCCAGGTCGTCACATTAAGGATAATCATTCATGGAATGTGGTTAAGTATAATTACTTAATGGAAGTAATTAGATAATGATGATAATCTTAATGTAATTAAAGATGAATGATTATGGGATGGTAGATAAATTGGGTTGTAATTAATTAATAAGTAGGACTTAAAGGTAATTGATTTAATTCATTTATGATAAATTAGATTTATTCGAGGTGGTGTGATTGATTTATCTTGCTTATGTATGATTAAAGGATAATTAAATACCTTAAATGGATTAATACCCCTGATATGAAGGTTCGTGGTATGATGTATTTGCTTGGCAATGATAGTGTGGTTATCTGTCAATGATGAACTACAGAGTAAAAAGGGTGACACTTTTAATTTAAAGTTGAGTTTCTTTTCACTTGAATGACAGGTGTTAAGATGAACTGAATTCGAAGAGACCGGAGTCGGGTATTAGTTAATACCCGAAACCACTTCGATTCTTTATAAATTGATACGAGAAATCAATAAGGTATAATGGAAAGATTTAAATGAATTGAACCATATAATCTTAGTTCTGGCACTTAATTGCTTTGTGAAATAAGTGATGTCTATAGCAATTTGTGGAGTTGTAAATTAATATATGTACCCCGGGTTTATATGAGTTGCATACCTTTGTATTACATGTTAGATGGGTTTACTCATGCTGGTTTCCAGCCTGACCCGGGTGTTACTTTGATGTAATGCTCGGGTCAGACCGCGTATTACAGATTTTCAGGTAAGGACGTTCTGGAGCTGAGGAGGCCAGCTGGAGAGCAGGAGCATATGGAGAGTTTCTGCAGTGATATATTATAGTATCTGAAATAGATTGATTTATCTGCCCTGTGTTGTAAATATGTTGTAACTCTGATATATATTAAAGTATAATTCGACATGAACAGTTTTCCTTTGTATAACTATTATTTATGTGATATTATATTTTATCCGCTGCGAATGTGAGATTTTGATTTGAATTTCTGTTTCTTCTTCTTTCTCTTTCTTCTTTTCACTAACTATCTGGAATTTTCGAGATCGAAATTTCCAGGTCGTTACATCTACCATTAATCATACCCCGATTTCTACACTTTATGCGTTTGCAATACATTTGTTTTTTATCCAAGCGAAGGTGATGCCAAAAATGGAAAAAAAGGAGAGAGAGGGGTTTATAACTAATGAGGTGTAATGTGTTTTGGAAATGCAAGTAAATATAGTCTTAAAGTCTTTTAAGTTTTATCAGCTGATCGTTGAACTCTTGCAACTTTTTCCTTTCTAATTGGAATAAAAGTTTATGAGTTAAAACAACACCAAAGATCTATTACCATTACTATCCCATCTCCTTTTAACTCACACTCTTACAAAGGCTTTAAGACTACATTAATTGCATTTCCAATATACATTACAGCTCATTAGTTATAAACCTTTTTTTTCATTTTTGGCATCACCTTCGTTTGGATAAGAAGCAAATGTATCACAAAGGCATAAAGTGTGGAAATTGAGGTTTGATTAGTGGTAGATTAGTATGAACCATTTATACTGCTAAATTGTGAAGGATGTGTTAGTTGGGGTATGTATCGCCCTTTTGGTTTTGACTCGAGTAATTGTCGGTATTACTATGTAACAATCCACCTTTTCAAACATCGAAAGTCCACATCGAATACGTCCATGGAATTCAATTGTTAATCATCCAAACACCGAAAAGGCAGACTATTTGTGTAAAATAAAATGAAAAGAAACAGAGAACATGGAAAACAGAATCTCACAACGTAAATGACAACATAATGAAAATAAACAGAATCTCACAACGTATATGACAACATATACCGTGATTTCCGATGTGTCTGGCACTTGAATCGTTGTGGTATTTTATAAGAAATATATTATTCTAAAAGTCAATGTCACTCAATATATATATTGAAGATTATGAATCTTCAATATAATGTTGTCCTCTACCATATATATTTATATATATATTAATAAATTACTTACATACTCCTTAGTTGTTGAGCAAACTCAAGCTAAGGATGTTATGCGTAGTATTATTAATATATTGAACAGATGAGGTAAGATAATTATGTATTTGTTAAGCAAACTCAAGGTACATATACTATACTTAGGCCATTACAATATGATAGGTATGAGTGAATAATCTCCTTCGATTTGTTGAGAAAACTAAAGGTCGAAATGAGATTAGAACAAGGAAAAGTGGGTTAGGAGTTGTATATGATACCATCGATAAGGAGATATCCATCGTTTGTGGGGCTATGATTTGTTAAGAAAACTCAAAGTCAGAATACCAAAAAAAGGAGTCCTAACACCCACTAGTGAAGTTGTAAGACTTCTGTTTCAACTTAGGGTATAGATAAATATAAAAGACTAGTGGGAGCCTTATTACAAAAATGAAATGATAATATTTAACCTTTCTAATATGTAAGAACATATGTTATATAATGTTATAATTATCTATAGTGATAAATTTTTGAATTTAATATGATTGATAAAACGTTTGTTAATTAACATATATGAACAAATTGAATTGCAAGTTGACAAATAGAAATATAATATATACTTACCACTAATTCTAATTACATGTTATATAATGTTATTATACCAATGCAAGTGCCTAATTTCAACTACTTAATACATTTGTAAGTTGGTCACTTATATGTTTGTTTGGGTTAGACCGTGTATTGCATTTTATCAGTTTTTGAACTCTAAATGCAATTCAAGACAATGGATATTTGATCCATGTACTTTCACCTATAAATGTTATATAGTGAACTGTCATAGTTTGTGAGGTACAATATTTCGATGAAGTTAGTTCATTTGAAGTTAGCCAATAAACAGTATTTTAAGATCATGTATTCAATTTCAACGATTTCAAAAGAATCATGTTGTGTTAATGTAACACAAGACCATAGACTACGAGATACATCTAACAACTCGATCGTTGAAATGTCATCTTGATCGGTTTATATAATGTGCAACATATTTGATGTCTTAAATGTTAAGAATAATTGAATGCAATTTTGTAAATGGTTTGTTATGATATTGTAGTAAGGTTTTGTTTTGAATAGTTTGACCATTTGAAAGAAAACCAAATGTATACAAATAGATGTAATTTGTGGCAAAGTTGGAATAAAGAGAATGAATAGCCACTTCTGATTCATAGAGAAACGTTGGAAATAAGAATTGTAATAATAGCTGATACTTAATATTGGAATATGAATATGATTTTAATTCAGAAATGTATTTTCATGTAGAAAATTGTTTTAACATTTATTTCTTTGAGTTCAAGATATTTCATCAAAGAACTCTCCTCTATAAACTAGTTGCAGCATATGAAATAAGTAAACGATAATATTAAGTGAATGGTGGACCATTAAATTTAAGACGCTATTATAGTGATGGCGGAAATAGTGGGAGCATGCTATATCGCACCTAATGATTGCATCAAATTACGAAAATTGTTTTTCATAAAATGTACCGAAAATTATTCGTGGAATAGTGTTTATTTTTGGTATTGACTGAAAAATAGACATAACTATATTTCAATATGAGTATTATGAATATTCATTATGAAATAGAACTATATTATGGAATTTGTTTTCATAGTAAAAGTAATGCAACAAAAATACATATGTATCTAATATTATTTACAATTGCTTTGAAATTATATACTATTCCATAGTTTTGAGAAATAATTTTACTATATGATTATGAATCATACGATACAAACTAATTGTATCTCAAATAATTAATGGCAATGTACCCATTCAGTGGAAGCATCATAAGAGTTGATGAACTCTTTGAATTAATACATATTGATGTATGCAATCACAAGTCTATTAATACCAAAAGGGTTTCACATACTTTGTTATATTCATCGATGATTTATTACCAACATGAACATGTGTATGGATACACATGTAGTAAGTTTATGATAGAATCATAGAATATAAAAGAAGAGTAAATAAATAACATGGCAATAGAATAAAGTGATTGGATTTGGTCGAATAAGTGAGTATATTAGAAAGAGTTCCAAATGTACCTAAAAATGAATATAGATTCAATCTCAAAATCACTCCTCCATGTGATACATAATGATACATCGATAAGGAGTAATCAAACATTGTTGAACAATTTATGATTAAGTATGAGTGAAGTTGATTAGTTTCTTTCTAGAAGGTCATGTACTTAAGATTAGTACACAAGGTTGATATTATTTCATCTAAACAGCAGTTTAAAAAATCATATAAGATAAGGTTTTGTAAGAAATCCCAACATATCATAGGCCAAGAAGTTGGTAGGTTGTGCGAGTCAAAAGATTGTATGTAATAATTGTTCATAAGGGATCTTGTACGAATCTCAAAAGGATTTTTAGAAAGGACTGTCATTAAATGAATATTTATATATTGAACATAATTTTTGTAAACTAAGATCAATTTTATAAATAAAAAGGTTCATAAAGTGTTTATGAATCCTTGTTCTATTTGCACTAAAAAAATTGTGGTTTCAAGATATATCAACTTTATTGTGAAGAAATTTCTTTGAGAAATTTTTGGTAGTTAAATGGAATTGGATATGATCCATAGATAGAACCGATTACATGAGATGAAGTAAAATTAACTAATCTAAATGAACACAGCATTAGAATGTCTAATAAGTATTCTCATACATCAAAGAGAAACTATAAGTTTCTTATTAATGTCGAAAACATACATTACCCTCGGTTGTTCAATTAAACCATTAAGATTGTTGACTCTATATGGTATGGTGCGCATATATGAAAGAATTCCAAGTACGCTATCAAAATATGATTTTAGTGGTCGTAACCAAAGAGATATGATCCATAGGTCAAGATTGTGTCTTTATTGGAAAGATTAATGTGGTTGGAATTAAATAAGCAATGTTGATAAGAATAATATCACAAATTTCAATTGTTGAAATTAGCATAACGGATTCGGTATTCAACATGCTCAAGTTAATTCAGATTTACTCACAAAATTATCGCTCGATAAGACTTAGTGTTTGGTACTTACATATTGAAACAAAAGATTCTAAATAATGATTTAGAGTAAGTCGTTTACACATGTTAACTAAAAATGCCTCGAAGTCAATGGGAGCGATGTTGGGTTTGTGAGTCTTTGGATATGATCCAAGAAATTGTACGAATATATCATTATACAAGCATCAGGATTGAATAAGTATTTTGATATAAATATCAAATAGTTTGATTTTCAATCAAAATGCAGAGGAAACGTGTGTTCATAAGAAAGCACGTCAAAAGGTACACTGATATTTCTAAACTATAAGTAAACAACACGTTGTTGATTTTAACAATATGCTTGTATTGAAATCAACTTTGGTTGTTTTAATACTCAATTTTGGAATGTAAATGATGTCTTTTATGGTGAGTATAAAAGATATAAGGGTTGTCCTAAAAATATATACAAGAGCACCCTATTAAAAGGAGAACATGTAAGTTCAATTCCTTATGCATTAGCAATTGGAAGTATCATACAGGTTATATTGTGTATGGTGTTGTATTTTTCTATGTATTTAATACATGGAGCAAATATAAAATCCAAATTTATATCACTAAATTGTTGTTTGAGGTATTTTAGCGTATTTATGAAATACTAGAGAATTGTTTATAGGAATAACAAACTCGTTATGATGAAACATTTGGACACAAATTTTATAAGTGATCATAAAGTATAACATGTCAATGATAAAATTCAAGTTAAAATCTTTAATTTGAAATTTTTTCAAAACAAAAGTGATTGTGATCAATTCAATGAAATGTTGAGATTATTAACTTGAATAGGGCTACAATAAATCAATGTATATAGATATAAATGCATAAATTTATAATTAAGCCAAAGGTGATTCCAAACATTAAGTGTAACCACCTAGAATTTTAGGTTATTTGAAATTGTTTATTTAATTGATTTTAAATATTGGCAAGTAAAATTTTATCGATTTAATGGGTAGAATTTAAAATATAATGATTTATTGATAATTTAATTGTCGAATTAATAATTGAAATCGTGAAAATAATTTAAATCTTGGATTTTTATTTGGAAAAAAATAATTTAATGGTTTATTTAATTTCTATTTATAAGAATGAAGATAATAAAATTTTAAATCGGATTTAAAAGTGATTGACTCGATTTTTAAAATAACTTGTTTAAATTGACGAGTAAAAATAGACTTCCGAAGCACAACCTTGGATTTTGATGAAACTAGTACCATTAGATTTGTAATAGTGTATTATTAATGGATTTCAATTTTCATAGTGTTTGGAGTTATCGTTTGGTCGTACGAGATAGAAACACGTTGAATTTAATATCGAAACTTCCATATTATAATTAGGTTCAAAAAGCTATTTCACATACGATCGAATCAGGACTCGAGACTTATTCCATTGCATTCGGAATAGGGGTATAATGTTATGAATTCCTATCGGAATGCCTCAGTAGGAGTTCAAAATAAATATCTAGATATTTGAATTTAAAATAATAATATATACATTGACGTGACTAGCCTACTTTCTTTCACTTTCAGCCTTATATCCTATCTTTTCAGCCACCCTACCTGGTCTACCACCTTGTTCCTTTTAAATCAAGCTTCTCTCTTCATTTTTTTAACACATCCGAGCAGAATAAAAAGGAGGAGAAAAAAAAACTCAAATTCAAAAATTGATTGCTCTTAAATTACTTGACGAAAAATTCCCAAACAAGTTCTAAAATTCTTATTGCTCCACAAACTTCGATCTAGTAGGCGGTTTGATAGGTGCGGTGGTGAGTTGTTGAAGCCGACTATAGTCACGTCCGGGAACTCAAACTAGGGTTCCAAGATGCGAGCGGTGTAGTTGGAATTAGGTGTTGCGGTGGATTGCAATGGAATGGTGGCGAGAAGGAGCAGCTACGAGTGGACTTTCATGAAGCTAGGTGTTTGGTGGTCAAACACGTCGCTATTGTATTAGTGAAGGGAGAGGCCTGTCATTTTTTGATTTTGAGGTGGAGACATGGGTTGAGGGGTGGAAGAGCGAGAAGAGATGGTCGCTGGCGTGGTCGAAGTGTTTATTTGATGGCTTAAGGACCGTATTAGTTCGTGCATGGCATGGTGGGAACACCTTATTCATGCACAGGTAACTCATTGGGGAAGAAAGGCTTGATAGCGGGCAGGGTCTTGTAGCATAAGGGTGGGTTTCCTTTTTCATTAAGAGAATTGGATTTATATTTTAATTTAATTATAATGATGAACTAAGAAATTAAATAACTGTCTCATACGAGGTCTGATTTGGACGAAACTTTTTGCTTCGCAATCGTGATGACGAGATCTTCATAATGAAACTAGTTTGGACGAATTTGGAGATAGTAGAAATTTGGGTTAAAATCGGACGTTGTTCGGTTTTAGTTCCAGACTGGAACGACTCTGCGACAACATGAATAAAGGTGAATGTTTTATAACGCTCACAAGTACTAGAATATTTTTATGTTGGTTAAATTCAAAATTATGAAGTGATATAAATTTATTGATCGTTGTTTTATAAATTTAATGTCATCTAAATTGTCATTGAATTAACTGTTAAAAATTTAAGTTGACAGTTAAATTTGAAATAGGAATTTAACTACCAGTAAAACAACCGATATTAATAGCTACGATATTGTTGTGAATTATATTGATTGTTTGGATGATTGATTGCAGTGGATGCTATTGTTAGATTTTTTGGATGATTAGGATGTTTATTTATTCTGATATACCCTGCTATCATGTTGTATACTATTTAGTATATATAAAATGTAAATTAAATTATTTCAAATAAAGAAAGAAATATGTTGAAATGATATATATATATATATATCTATGACATTTATTTTGGATTGAAATGATATATATCCATCCCTGAAATTAATTAAAATAACTGATCACTGGGCTATAGGATATACAATTATATACTGACACCAGATTGGTTAAATTAAAGGATTTTAAAAAAATTGATTCGTAATTTATTTAGATAATTTTGATTTCAAGAAATAAAATCCAAATTTATAGAAATCAAATTATTTTTGAACTTAAGCTGTGTAACGACCTTGACTCGACCTTCGAAATTCGAGACTGAACACATCACTCGTATTCAAATGCCGCAGATCCAAACGTCGAATCTGGTTCGCCGGAGCTTATAACACATTAAGTATAACAACACAGTGGAAGAAAAGATTATACCATTGATATACAACAGTTGATACAATATCTGGTACAATATGAACCCCAAAAATATCAGAGAAAATAACAATAGCAGAAAAGATAACAGCGGAAGAGATAACTCAAATATGTTCTTCGATGAAGAGTGAATCCAAAATCAGCAACTCCAAACCAAAAGATCATCCCAAGGACTCCAATCCAATAAGCTTGAACCACCATCAAGATGAATTAAGCAGGGTCAGTCCGGAATGTTAACGAGAAACAAATGCTATCGCCAAGATTCAAAGGTTGAATGTTACCAAATCCACTCTTCCTATTTGATTATCTGAAAAACCCAACTCTAGACTACCCATGTGGAAAATTGTGAGCACCCAGAGTTTAGGAAAGGAACAATAAACTCCGGGTCAGTCATGGGACTGGTATGAGCAAAAAAAAATATTTTTCTTTAAAACAAACAACAAAAGAATTTTAAAACATTGAAATTTGCAACACTTTTTGGAAAATGAAACTACCATAAGGCCTCCCACCGCACACACCATGCAAATGCAGAATTGGAGGAGATTTCTCCTTATGATAGTCAAAAATGCTTGATACGCAAAAACCATTTGATATTTTTAGTGCATAGTGCAGAAAACCTTTCGAAAGTACAATATTAATCTTAGCTAGCATACAATCATTATTGTATACCATCTAAATAGTGGTGACCACCATAAGTAAATGGCAGGTTATAGAACTAAAACTGTACAAGGTGTGTATTGGTAATTGATTTTCCAACAAATAGTCAGGCCAAGGAACTTCCCATTGTCATATGGGTACGCCTCTGGAGGAACGCTCTGAGAACCTACTCGGATCTCTGCCAACACAAGGTCGGTTTACTCCCTTCCCGGGAGTAACACCTAAGATACGCCATCCCCGGTCGTTTGTGACCTTTATCCGAGGATCCTCAACCACAAAGCAACATCACAAAGTAATAAATTTATAGTCTCCACATGAGTTAAGTATCTGGGCTTCATACCATGATACCACCCTTTTCCAAAAGGAATGGACATACCCTAGGGGTGCGACCCCTGCAACCTTGCTGCATCTTTCATGTTTCGACCATTTCCGGGGTGTGAGGTCCTGATGCAGTCTCGTCCACAAAGCTACGCTTTTTCACAAAGCCATGCTTCGATCAACAAATGATCAGCAGTACTTTGTATGCCACATTACCAAATTACCATCAACTACATAACCTCTGAGTTCGTACGTCTCAGAGAAGGTGTTAAGCTAAGAGGATAAATCTCTGCCACCAACAGAAATGTATTTGATAGAAACCAGCTTTACATCTCAAGGTGTAATGTCAGACACACATCCATACAAGTCTGTTCCGGATTCGAACAGAACCGAAGGAACTTCCAAAGAAGACCTTGCAATTCGAGTATTCACAATCCCGATTGGACTACCCATCACATATGGAGATCTCTATACCTACGCGACTCAGTGCTCAGACATTCGATGGTTATCCTTTCGTTCTCGAAAATACCTGGTCTTCACCACCGGTCTTCAAATGTTATCCATTTCGTTGTATCATTATTCTGGCCAAATTCCAATGTCCCTAACTTCGCGATCGCCATGAATTGACCCAAATTCATATTCCATCCAACTCCGGATTTCTCGATCGATACTACATAAAATCATGACTTCTATTCTAAAAATCATTGTTTTTAAATACGAATAGATTTATATAACCAAAATTTAAAAAAAAAATATTGGATTTTCGGATTAAAAAGGATTTTACCATAATCTTTTTTTTCTTCTAAATACTTACTAATATAAAATGCTTAGGACTGTTTGTAAAGTTAATCAGGTAGTTATAACCAAATTTCATTTAGAGTTCATCAAATTATTTTAAATCTTGAGATATGATTTTTTTTATATTTGGATGAATCTGTAGCTTGTCAAAGGAACAGAGAGGTATAAACAGACATGCATATCCTATGTCTTCATATTCACACAGTTATTCAAGCACAATTCATATCACACTTCAGATATGGATCAAACATTTAGAAATCATAACAAGGTAAGTGTGTTTTCTCACCTTGAAGTTTGAAAACAGAGAGGCCTGGGAAAAATGTTTGAAAACTGGAAATGATTTTTGAACTGGAACCTTGAGTCTGATCTTCAACTTGATGTTTGAATTATTTTTAGGGTGAAATTTGTAAGAACTTGCTTTGATTCATTTTGATTTGAATCCGAAAACTGTCTTGAATCTTGCTTGATTACTTCCAGATTGAATTCTTTGATTTACATATTTTAAATTTTTTTCTAGTTTTGATCTTTTGGAAGCTTTAATCTGGCTGCTTGTCTGATTGCCTTGAATTTGTGTTTGTAGTTGTTTGTTTACATCACATTCAAGAGGATCTGAAACTTGCTTTTGGTATTATTCGTTTTGAAGGATTTTTTATTTGTTTTCATATTTCATTCTCTGGTTTGAAATTAGTTTTACAGGCTCTTTAAAATGAATGAAAAGGAAAAGAGAAAGAGAGGAAGAAATATACATATAGCCTATCTTCTTACTTTAATTAAAAATGAAAAAGAAAAACAAATATTCATGACACTTGTACAATTCTTATACTTCTTTAGTTAACACTTGTTTAAATGCATGAATTTCTTATTTCACAAATGTCCTAAATTTGTAATTTTATGCTTAAATCCTTTACAAAATTTTATTTGTAAATTATGGTTTAAACCTTACTCTGTTTTAAATTTATAAAACATGTTTATCTATTTTGTTTTCTAATATTCATATATTATATATATACACACAAATTTAGTCCAACAAATTTAAAAAGAAGGTATATAAACTTTTTATTCAATTCTTATTTTAGACTAAAACTTAAGTTGTTATATTTAAATTTGTATTAAATAATATTAATGTTTGAAAATATTCAAATTTAACTTCTAGTAAATTATTATATTTACAATTCTAGTTATATACAAATACTATTTTTCAAAATATAACTTTTAAATCCAATATATTTTCAAAATATCTACTTTTGAATTTCAAATCAATCCATATACATACATAAACAAACAAATATCTTGTTTAAATTTGGAAAAAATTAAATTAATTTACAATTTAAATCCGCAAATTTATATTAATAACTAAATTTAATTTTACACAAAAATCGGGATCGTTACAAATTCCACCCTTAAGGAAATTTCATCCTCGAAATTTGCTAGGGAGACAACAAAGAACAAATGAAAGATAGAAGAATATTTTTCTAGATCAAACTGAATATCTATTCTGCCTTTGGCTTACCAAATCAGAATATCAACAATAAATTCAAGAATAACTCGTTCAATACTTTACAAGATACTAGGGTCATTTGGTCTATGAATATACAGGGTTATTGGTTAGTTCGAAGGGATAACTAACCATTCGTAGAATATATGTGGACCCAACAGAACAAATAATGGATACTCAATTCAGATTAGAATATCCCAAGTTATATACTAGCTTGTCCCACTTTGGACTTTGATCTTTTACAAGAATTTCAAATTTGGTTGAAATCATTTTATCGATACAAATATTCGTATTTTATTAACCAATTTAAAATTTCCAATTCATTTGAAGTTTAGACTGAAGATGAGAATATGAAATAGAACTTATCTACAACGATTTGCCAGGCCACATCACACGTAGCTCCTTCTTGTAGCTGACATGAAGACATAAGAGAACTGAAAAGACGAATCAAAGGAGATTGATAGAGAAAGTTTCCTTGCTGTTTCAGGGTATCGACTATTTGTAGTCGTACTCCCCTATCCCCTATCTCGTCCTCTCCTTCACTCATACTCACTATCAGTGGATAGTAAGAGAATTTACTGAGGCACACGAACGGATATCTTAGGGATATACTCATTCTAGAGTATACTTCACCCTATCTCTAATGAGTTACCTAATGTGTTATACTCCTAAGCTAAAGTTCAACCTTCAGCTCTGATACCACTATAACAACACTGACTCGACCTTCAAAAATCGGCACTGAATACCTTCAAATCTGGTTCGCCGAAGCTTATAACACATTAAGTACAACAACACAGCGGAAGAAAAGATAATACCATTGATATACAACAGTTGATACAATATCTGATACAATATGAACCCCCATAATAACAGAGACAATAACAACAACGGAAAAGATAACAACGGAAGCGATAACTCAAATATGTTCTTCGATAAAGAGTGAATCCAAAATCTGCAAGTCCAAACCAAAATCTCATACCAAAGCTATGAGGACTCCAATCCAATAAGCTCGAACCACCATCATGCAGGGTTAGCCTGGAATGTTGAAGAGAAACAAATGCTATCACAAAAATCCAAAGATTGAATGCTGTCGAATCTACTCCTACTATTTGATTATCTGAAAAACCCAACTCTAGACTTCCCGTGGGGAAAATTATGGGCACCCAGTGATTGACGACCCAAAATTTTTGGACATTTGAAATCGGAATATTTAATTGACTTTAAATATTTAAAAGTTAATTTTAGCTTGAATTCAAATAGCACCATGTATTTGATAATTAAATTTTTGAATTAAATAATTTGAAGTTGGGTGAAATGTTGAATCTGGAGTTTTAAGCCTATTAAAAATAATTTAAAGGCTTATAAAATTTATAATGATGATACTGAAGATAATAGAATGGTTAAAATTTAATTTAAAGGTGATTTGTTCAGTTTAAAAATATATCGTTTAAATCGATATTAAAAAATAGCCTTTCGAGGCACAGTCTCGGATTTCGACAAAACCAACTCCATTGGATCTGTAATATTATGTATTATCGAATTTCAATTTTCGTAATGTTTGGAGTGATCGTTTGGCCGTACAATAAGTAAACGCGCTGAAAATTTAATCGGAATTTAATATAATAACTGGGTTCAAAGGGCTATCTTCTCCATATAATTGAATTAGGGCTTGAAACCTTTTCCATTGCATTCAGAATAAGGGTTTAACGTTAGAAACGTCTAGCGGCATCCCTCGGTAGGGGTTTGCGAATTTAGCTACGTAAATCGAGACACTTTGAATTTAATTTGAAATAAATACATATATTCACATACACCAGTCAACTGCAATGAAATAATGTCGCATCCAGTTTTTCGTTTCGTTTCTCTTCAAACCACTGTAGCCAGCAAGCAGCACACAAAAATCAAATCATGTCCCCTTTCATTTTTCTTTTTATCACCGCTAACAGATCGAAGAAAAAAGTGAATAGAATTGCCGATCCTTGTTTATCTTCAAATAAGAAATACAAGATCTTAGTTCAAAAAAAAAGGCAGATCAAGTGGAATACGTGAATCGAATTCCTCTCTTCCTAAAAATCATTCCAACAAATTGAATCGAAACCCAATACAAATTCAAGCGAGTCGAACTCGTTTATGTCTCAGGGGAATCTAACGATTTCTAGGGTGTTATGGTGTGTCGTGCGTCTGGAAGCGCGAGTTCGATCGCAGGGTTTGTTCTGGTGGGGGTTTTGGGTATGAGGTGATGGTGGAAATCGCGGCAGAGAGCCGCAGTAGAAGCCGTTAGCAGGGGTGTTGTTTGCTTGGAGTTCGACTTTGTCGTGGAGACGCTATGGGATGGGAGTGGGTTTCGAGGCCGTAGTAGAGTGGTGTGGCAGGACTTGATTGAGGTCGGTGTGGTCGGTCTGAGTTGGAGATGTTGGCATCACGATAAGAAGGGCTGTGAAGCCTCAACAGGTAGTTCAGGTGATAGCTCTTTCGAGCAGCGACGGTGCTCAACGTTTGTAAGGTATCGTTTTATTTTAACTTAGTTAAAAAAATTATATATAAAGTCTGGAAACAGGAATTTGTCTGGTTGAAAAGGATAAAAATAAAATAAAGTTAGATGTTGTTTATATAATCAGGGATTGACCGGAATATACTATAGATAAGATTGTGAAACAGGGATTTTAAAATGTTTATAATCGAAAGGTTACATAAAAATTGGATTTTTAAAATCGTATAGATCATTTTATATATCGAATGTGATTTTCAAGGTAAATTTTAATTGGTCATAACGATTTAAAATTTGTAAGTCAACTTAATCTAAAACAAAAATGTAATTACCATAGTGATTAATAAAGATATGTAATTTGGTTATACAAGGTCTGAAATCGGGAAGGAAACAAGCCGTTTGGATTGGATTGCAAATAAAATCAAAGGTGAGTTAATCTCACTAATGTAGATTTCCATTAAATTTAAATAGCTAAATTTAAATAATTGGTTGAATGGTTGAATTGATTTGATGTGCTATATTATAGTATATAATATATCTTGGAATGATTGATTTCCCGCATTATATAGCGGCTGAGACCCTATGTGCCGCATAATAGCGGATGATGTTTTATAAATCACATATACCGCGGTATTCCACCTCGAAGTGGAATTGGTATTGTGATAACACCTATGGATGCAGAGAAACAGGTTGGAGGGATCCAACTGGATTCCTCACAATATAGAAATTACTTTCATAATTGATGATGCATTTTATTTATATACTGTGAAAGATAAATTTGGGAATTAAATTGTGCTGTGTTATGATTGGATAAGTATAATTTGGGATTCTAAATATAAATAGAATAAATTGGGTGGTTTGATAGGTAATTACTTATTTTAATTATAAAATATAATTACGTAGGGAAGTAATTAATAAATAAGTACTGGTTGTAATTAGTTGAACGATAATTTGTTAATAGAAGTTAATTGGGTATAATTACTTTGTGTAATTAATCAAGAGATTAATTAAGATAATAAATTAAGGAATAATTAATTTATTTAATGAAGTAAATAAAAGGGTAGATAATTACAGGATGAGATAAATCAAGAGATTAATATTTGTGGTTTAATTAATGATTATTTAGTGTAATTAAATTAGATTAGGATAAATTGAAATGTAAATGGGAAATCATTAATTTATATAATGAATGACGTAATTTAAGATTTATTAATTAAGATTAATTAATCAATACTAAGTGATTTATGAGAAATTAATTAAATAAGTAATTAAGGATTAATGTAACTAATTATAGTTAATTAATTTGTGAAGTAATTAAAGATTAATTATTGTTTTTGGTTAAGAATAATTAACTTTTGTAATTAATAAGAGATAATTACTTGGATGAAATTGAAGGATAATTAATCCAGGAAGGTTAATTAAGATGGATAATTAAGGGATGATTAATTAATTGATTTGGAATTAATTAATGTTAAGTGAAGGAATCTAAGTGATTGAGGTTAGAAATTCAATTAGAATCAATTGAATTAATTTGGAAGTGATCAAGTTTGCTTATTGATGATTGAATGGTATTGGATGTCTTGAATGTGACTCGAAGAGACCGGGGTCAGGTATTAGAAATACCCGAAACTACTTCGAAATTTTATAGATTGATACGCGAAATCAGTAGGCTGGAATGTGATGATTTAAGTGAATTGAACTATTTAATCTAAGTTTTGGTACTTAGATATCGATGCGTGAAATTAGAGAAGTCTATAACAAATGGTGAATTTGTAAATCGATACGAGTTACCTGGGTTTTATATAAGTTGTATAATTTGTATTCCATGTTAGAAGGGTTCGCTCACGCTGGTTTCCAGCCTGACCGGGGTGTTACTTTGATGTAATGCTCGGGTCAAATCGAGTATTGCAGATTTTCATGTAAGGACGTTCTGGAGCTCAGGAGGCGAGCGGGATGGCAAGAACGTATAGAGTGTTTCCGTTGTATTATTATTATTGTATATCTGAGACATGATAATTGTGTATATCCAGTGTCTGTATATATATATGTGTGTGTGTGTGTGTGTGTGTGTGTGTGTGTGTGTGTGTAACTCTGATGTATTATAAATATATGTGACAGATACAGAGTTCTCTTGTAAACTGTTATTATTTGATATTATATTTGTTCCGCTGCGAATGTGAGAATTTGTGTTGTGTTTTCTTTTTCTTCTTCTATCTCTTTTTTTTTAACTATCCAGAATTTTCAGGATCGAAAATTACAGGTTGTTACAGTTGGTATCAGAGCCAGCTTAAGCGAGAACCTTGGCTCTGGTGGGGATTACTCATTAAATAGAGTCCATAGTACTCTAGAATCAGTTGAGTATATATATATGAGTGCGTACTTGTTATTTGCTTATATAAAGATATTAAATGATTTTATATAAAAAAAATATTTTGATATATAAAGCAATATTTCCTTCCAATAAATATTAAGGTGATTGGATGTTAAATTATTGGAATTAAATTAAGAAGTAATATAATACAACCAAATTGAAATCTTGAATTGGAATTAAATTAAGTGGTAATAGAAATACAACCAAATTAAAATTAAATGAAGATAAGTTTGAAATGGATCCGGAATTAAATGGTTTAAAGAGATAAGTTGATTTGATTCAAAGGATTAAATCAACATTTAAAAATTTAACTCGAATTTATATAATTAGGGATGGTTTAAATTTAAAATTTGAATTGAATTCGTTCAAATTGAATCTGATTTGAATTATTTGGATTTGTGATCGAAGATGTATAAGTCTAAAAATTTAAATGTTTTGAATTGAAATGATTTGAAATTGAAGTGGGTTCGATTGATATTAGTCCAAATTGATTGGAATAATTTGGAATTGTAATTAAAGTTGAATGGGTTTAAAATCAAATGGAATTTGATTTAAATTAGGAAAGAAATCTGGATTGATTCAACTTGAATTGGGGTTAAATCAATTTCAATGGAAATTGAAGTTATTCAATTGGAACCAAGTCAATTTAAATGGAAGTGGAAATTTAAATTGAATGGATAGGGAAGTGTACAATTTTGACTCTGGACTATTTTCAGTATAAATTGTTTTAATATGAACTTATTTTTTTAAAGCTATTTAATATATACAACCTTTCTTTTTAAAGCCAAATTATTTTATATTTGTTTACAATTATTTTTGAAAACTATTTAACAACGTTTTAACTGTTTTATAAACTAATTACTATTTTTCAACTATTTTACAAATTAATTATTAGTTTATAACTATTTTGTAATTATCTAAAATTTTTGAAACTATTTAACTATTTTCCAACTATTTTACAGCTATTTTGCAAACTAATAATTATTTTTCAACTACTTATTTATTTTTAATATTTCCTAGCTATTTTCTAAAAATAAACTGGTCGGAGTTCAAACTGTTATTGATTAAATACCCAACTGAGATAAGAATTGAAGTGATAATCCAAATGGGGATTAAGACAAATGTGAATAAGTGAATAAAATTCAAAGTGAGGATGAATAGAAAGGAAATTGATTTGGCTAACAATCAATGAAGTTAAATATGTAAGATGTAAGTATATTATTCTGTTCGCATAGTGATTTGATCCAGATTCGAGCATAGAATTTTGAGATAGTTTATCGATCCGAGTTGATATTTTTCACTCGATTTTCGACGGCAAACCTGGATATGGATTGTTGATTGGTTCTGGATGCTCTCTATCATAGTTATGGCTATGCAAGGAGAATGACAGTTTCTGATCAAGAAACCAGATCTGTGTCCGCACTCGAAAGTCGGTTGGACGATACTAGTACGGAAGTGAAATTTGTGTGATCGAGTGAGCGATCAGATTGGTATGGCATATGTATGATAAGTGTACATCGTACGGATTTGAATGAAATTGATACTGAAAAGAGTAATCAAATTTGAATATTTGATTTTGAATAAAGAAAGTTATATATCTTTGTTATATAAGATAAATCTCCCCTTGTTGTATCTATTGACAGAAGAAAAGGATTTTGAAAGTGTTTGAAGTATAAAAGGAGTTTTATACAAGATTGAAATGATCCAAAGTTTTTAAAACAAAAAAACATATATTTATAAATATATATGAAGGATTTTATGAGGATTTTGGAAAAAGGTTTTGGGAACCTTTGGATTTGCAAAGGCTTTTGATTTTTTGGTAAAATCAATATTGGAATTTGAAAAGCCTAGTTTGACAATTCTCGACTTTAGGATAATCGATTTTGTGTCAAGGAGCTTTATATGAGATCATACTAGGTGTATGATTTGAAAGATACTATATGTGTATAGTATAAAGTGTTTGATAATGGCTCTGGGGAAAAAGGTGCTCCCTTGAAATGAACTTCTTAGGAGTGCCACCGGGTGGTGCTGCCTTACACCCTAAGGGGGGTTCTAAAGTTGATCCTGTGAGGAGTCTAGACAAACTAGTTCCTGAGGATAGGCATTTGGGTTATGCTATGACGATAGTGTAACTCGATGTCACTGCGATCTACTATAGACCATAGCGAAAGTCGTGTGTGCCGCTGAGAGCCAATAGTCTACATTTGATTCTACATCGGTAGACTGCGACCTATGGTAACATAGCGAAAGTCGTGTGTGCTGTTGAGAGCCAACAGTCTACGTTTGATTTTATATCGGTAGACTGAAACCTATGTAGGAGTGGAGTAGTTTCATTTTGACAGCGAAAATCGAGGGCGTTGATGCCTACAATTACATGGACTTTTGCTGCAATGGCAACATAACCCTGGAATGTAACTGCGATCTGTTGTGGGTTCCATGGCGTAATCGAGGGGCGTGAAGTGCCTACAGTTACATGGACTTTTGCTGCGATGGCAACGTAACCCAGGATGTAACTGCGACCATGGATGGGGGTGATGATTTCCAGAGCATTCTCACCAAAGATATTTCCTCTATTTCCAAAAACTGTTTTCTATATTTTCAATAAAATTATTTCCTAAGTATTTTTTTCATTGGGTGTTGAAACGGGTTTACCAAGTACTTATAGAATTTCTGTCCTACACCTGATCAATGTATGACCGAATTTCTATGAGAACCAGGATGGACTGGTTGAGACATCGAGTTATAAAAAGTATTTTTATAAAAAGCTATTTTAATAGTATTATGTAAATTTAAAAGTATTCCTAAAATTTTAAAATAAAAATGTTGGAATTTTGGAAAATGGAAGAAATCCAATCCGGAATTATGAAAAAAAAATTGAATTCAGGAAAATTTAATGAAGTGATTATTGTAATAAAAATTGAATATTGAATTAAAGGTTGGAAGTAAGCTAACTAGCTAAATAAATTACTTGATAGATTATATTAATAAAATTTAACTCGGTTAAATAAAATGGATTGTAAGTTAATAATGGAGTTCAGAAATGAACTTGAGTTAAATAAAATAGAGTTGGATTGAAATAGTGATGGCTTGATTACAAATAAAATTCAAGTGTGTTATAAATAATATTTTACGAAATTTGCAAGTAAAGTAGATATAATGGAAGTGTTATCGAATGAAAAGAAAGTGAATTATAATACAAATGGTTTGAGTTGCAAACAAAACCCAAGTGAGTAGAAATAAATTGAGAATGGCTTGTACTAATAAAATAAATTCGAAAATGGATTAAGTAGATGAATTAAAAATCTAAAATGGGGTGAATAAATGGGTTAATTGAATTAAATAATAAGTGGATGAAGTCTGATTGGATAAAAATTAAATCAAAGTTTTAGTTGGAATTGGGTTATCGGAATGAACTTAAGTTATGAGGGATATTAATTTTAAGTAAAATTACTTAATTCAATAAAAACTTGGATTCGAGCAAGAATGGAAGACAATTAAATAAAAGTTTGGGTTAAATTTATTTGGGAAAGAAATGGATATTGATATAAGCATCGAATGTTGTCAAGCTCAACGAAATAGTTCTAAAATGAAACCAATGCGGAGATGAAATAAATTCAAATATATGGTTGGTGAATAAATTAGAAATGAAATGGAATTAAATACAGAATGAGTTGAAATTAATTCGAAGTAGTTATAAACTAAAATGGATACCCTATTAAGCAAATATCGCCGAATTTACATAAAAATAGTTGTCGTTTGACGTAAACAAAAATAATTAAATTTCTATGAGTTGATAGGGATTAAATAAATTGATTTTAGGATCAATTGAATTGAATATGAGCTTGTTTGGATTAAAAATAAATTGAATGTAAGAAATTGAGTTGTAAACCATTAAAATTGAATGAAATGGCATATGAATTGGTTGGAAGCAATTGAATGAATTTCTTTTAGAGTTGATGTGTTGTAGTTGTGTAAGTAAGTGAAATGTTAATAAATTTCATATATTTAGTGCTTACATGTCTGAATTGAGTAAGTACAGATACCGGGAAGCCGTTTGGCTGGATTTGGTTACACTAATTGCTAAAATAATAAACCGCTTGCTTAAAATGCTAAATAAAGGTACGCCTATGCAATAAAAATAGAAAATATGGACTGTTTTTGTTTTTTGACCATGTGGGTCGATGTATATATATTTATATCTCTTGTCAAATTGCAAAACCTCCTCCATACAAAAGAGACTCTGCCAAAAAAATTTGGAAATTTTGGGAGCTAGAAAATTTTTGAAAAATTTTGGAAAATTTTTTGTTAGCGATAAAACATTTTTAAATTGGAAATTGAAATAAATTAGCGGATGAAACTAATTTAAAATAATGATATGAATCAGTTATAAGTGGAAAATAAAATTCAATATTCAGAATTGAAGATAAATTGAATTCATATGGAAATGGGAAAACTAATTTGAATAGAAGTAGATATGAAACTTCTGTAAGGAAATGTATAAAATGATTTTAAATGCTATGATTGGATATTATTGCTAGGTAGGATATGCAGGTATTATAAAGGGAAAGGAAAAATTAGTTTTGATTTTAGAAGATAAACTTGAATTGCCCGATAAAAAGGTATGTATTTAAATTACTGTATGAAATTTGATTGGGTTTTTGATCCAGCCACTTAGCCTTTTGTTTTCTTTTGAAACTTGGGGGCCCGTAGAGGTATTTTGTAGTTGTACCAAGCTAGCCGCAGAAAGGAGACACTGGCAAAAAAATTCAGAAATTTAGAGAGTTAGAAAATTTTTGAGAAAATTTTGATAATTCAAAATTTGGTTTTAAATTGAAATTTGAATGACCGAGCAAAAAGGGTATTGTTTGAAAACTGTAGGTGAGTTTGGAAAGTTAGTAAGAATGATTATGGGTCTTTATAAAAGATAGTTGGTAGGATGTTGAACTGTTGGTTTGGGGGGGAAGTAAACGGATATTGGACCATTCTTCCTAACTAGTAATTTCGGGGACGAAATTCTTTTAAAGGGGAGGAATGTGATGACCCAGAATTTTCGAACATTTGAAATTGGAATATTTAATTGATTTTAAATATTTAAAAGTTAATTTTAGCTTGAATTCAAATATCACCATGTATTTGATAATTAAAATTTTGAATTAAATAATTTAAAGTTGGGTAAAATGTTGAATCTGGAGTTTTAAGCGTATTAGAAATAATTTGAAGGCTTATATAATTTATAATGATGATACTGAAGATAATAATATGGTTAAAATTTAATTTAAAGGTGATTTTTTCAGTTTTAAAAATATATCGTTTAAGTCGATATCTAAAAATAGCCTTCCGAGGCACAGTCTCGGATTTCGACGAAACCAGCTCCAATGGATCCGTAATATTGTATTATTATCGAATTTCAATTTTCGTAATGTTTGGAGTGATCGTTTGGCCGTACGGTAAGTAAACGCGCTGAAAATTTAATCAGAATTTAATATAATAACTGGGTTCAAAGGGCTATCTTCTCCATGCAATTGAATTAGGGCTTGAAACATTTTACATCGCATTCAGAATAGGGGTTTAACATTCGAAACATCTAGCGGCACGCCTCCGTAGGGGTTTACGATTTTAGCTACGTAAGTCGAGACACTTTGAATTTGATTTGAAATAAATACATATATTCAAATGCACCAGTCAACTGCAGCCAAAATAATGTCGCATCTAGTTTTTCTTTTCATTTCTCTTCAAACCACTGTAGCCAACAAGCAGCAAGCAGCATGCAAAAATCAAATCGTGTCCCCTCCCATTTTTCTTTTTATCATCGCTAGCAGATCAAAGAAAAAAAGTGAATAGAATTGCCGAGCCTTGTTTGTCTTCAAATAAGAAATACAAGATCTTAGTTCAAATATAAAAAAAGGGCAGATCAAGTGGAATACGTGAATCGAATTCCTCTCCTCCTAAAAATCATTCCAACAAATTGAATCGAAACCCAATACGAATTCAAGCGAGTCGAACTCGTTTAGGTCTTAGGGGAATCTCGCCATAACACGAGGGTGTTATGGTGTGTCGTGCGACTGAAAGTGCAAGTTCGATTGCAGGGTTCGTTTGGTGGGGTTTTGGGTATGAGGTGATGGTGGAAATCGCGGCAGAGAGTCGCAGTAGAAGCCGTTAACTGGAGTGTCGTTTGCTTGGAGTTCGACTTTGTCGTGGAGATGCTATGAGATGGGAGTGGGTTTCGAGGCTGTAGTGGAGTGATGTGGCAGGACTTGATTGAGGTCGGTGTGGTCGATCTAAGTTGGAGATGATGGCATCGCGATAAGAAGGGCTGCCGAAGCCTCGGCAGGTAGTTCAGGTGATAGCTCTTTCGAGCAACGACGGTGCTCAATGTTTGTAAGGTATTGTTTTATTTTAATTCAGTTAAAAAAAATTATATATAAAGTCTGGAAACAGGATTTTTCTGGTTAGAAACGATAAAAATAAAATAAAGTTAGATGTTGTTTATGTAATCAAGGTTTGACCGGAATATAATATAGATAAGATTGTGAAACATGGATTTTAAAATGTTTATAATCGAAAGGTTACATAAAAATTGGATTTTTAAAATCGTATAGATCATTTTATATATCGAATGTGATTTTCAAGGTAAATTCTAATTGGTCATAACGATTTAAAATTTGTAAGTCAGCTTAGTTTAAAACAAAAATTTAATTACCGTAGTGATTAATAAAGATATGTAATTTGGTTATACAAGGTCTGAAATCGGGAAGGAAACAAGCCAATTGGATTGGATTGAAAATAAATCAAAGGTGAGTTAATCTCACTAATGTAGATTTCCATTAAATTTAAATAGCTAAATTTAAATAATTGGTTGAATGGTTGAATTGATTTGATGTGCGATATTATAGTATATAATATATCTTGGAATGATTTATTTCCCACATTATATAGCGGGTGAGACCCTATATGCCGCATAATAGCGGATGATGTTTTATAAATCACATATACCGCGGTATTCCACCTCGAAGTGGAATTGGTATTGTGCTAACACCTATGGATGCAGAGAAACAGGTTGGAGGGATCCAACTGGATTCGTCACAATATAGAAATTATTTTCATAATTGATGATGCATTTTATTTATATACCGTGAAAGATAAATTTGGGAATTAAATTGTGCTGTGTTATAATTGGATAAGTATAATTTGGGATTCTAAATATAAATAGAATAAATTGGGTTGTTTGATAGGTAATTACTTAATGTAACTAATAAAATATAATTACATGGGGAAGTAATTAATAAATAATTAATGGATGTGATTGGTTGAACGATAATTTGTTAATAGTAGTAAATTGGGTATAATTACTTTGTGTAATTAATGAAGAGATTAATTAAGATAGTAAATTAAGGAATAATTAATTTATTTAATGAAGTAGATAAAAGGGTAGATAATTACAGGATGCGATAAATCAAGAGATGAATATTTTTGGTTTAATTAAAAATTAATTATTTAATGTAATTAAATTAGATTATGATAAATTGAAATATAAATGGGAAATCATTAATTTATATAATCAATGACGTAATTTAAGATTGATTAATTAAGATTAATTAATCAATACTAAGTGATTTATGAGAAATTAATTAAAATAAGTAATTAAGGATTAATGTAATTAATTATAGTTAATTAATTTGTGAAGTAATTAAAGACTTATTATTGTTTTTGGTTTAGAATAATTAATTTGTGTAATTAATTAAAGATAATTACTTGGATGAAATTGAAGGATAATTAATTTAGGAAGATTAATTAAGATGGATAATTAAGGGATGATTAATTAATTGATTTGGAATTAATTAATGTTAAGTGAAGGAATCTAAGTGATTGAGGTTAGAAATTCAATTAAAACCAATTTATTAATTTGGAAGTGATCAAGTTTGCTTATGGATGATTGAATGGTATTGGATGCCTTGAATGTGACTCGAAGAGACCGGGGTCGGGTATTAGAAATACCTGAAACCACTTTGAATATTTATAGATTGATATGTGAAATCAATAGGCTGGAATGTAATGATTTAAGTGAATTGAGCTATTTAATCTAAGTTTTGGTACTTAGATATCGATGTGTGAAATTAGAGAAGTCTATAACAAATGGTGAATTTGTAAATCGATACGAGTTACCTGGGTTTTATATAAGTTGAATGTTTTGTATTCCATGTTAGAAGGATTTACTCACGCTGGTTTCCAGCCTGACCTGGGTGTTACTTTGATGTAATGCTCGGGTCAGACCGAGTATTACAGATTTTCAAGTAAGGATGTTCTGGAGCTCAGGAGGCGAGCGGGATGGCAAGAATGTATAGAGTGTTTCCGTTATATTATTATTATTGTATATCTGAGACATGATAATTGTGTATATCCAGTGTCTGTGTATATATATATATATATATATATATATATATATCTGTGTGTGTGTGTAACTCTGATGTATTATAAATATATGTGACAGATAAAGAGTTCTCTTGTAAACTGTTATTATTTGATATTATATTTGTTCCCCTGCGAATGTGAGAATTTGTGTTATGTTTTCAGTTTCTTCTTTTTCTTCTCCTATCTCTTTCTTCTTTTTTCTAACTATCCGGAATTTTCGGGATCGAAAATTACGGGTCGTTACACAGAGTTTAGGAAAGGAACAATAAACTCTGGTTTAGTCATAGGACTGCTATGAGCAAACAAAAATAATTTTCTTTAAAACAAACAACAAAAGAATTTTAAAACGTTGAAATCTGCATTGCTTTTTGGAAAATGAAACTACCATAAGGCCTCCCGCCGCACACACCATGCAAACGCAGAATTGTAGGTGATTTCTCCTTATGATAGTAAAAAATGCATGATACGCAAAAACCATTTGATATTGTTATTAGTGCATAGTGCAGAAAACCTTTTGAAAGTACAATATTAATCTTAGCCAGCATACAACCATTATTGTATGCCTACTATAGCTACCATCGAAACAGTGGTGACCACCATAAGCAAATGGCAGGTTATACAACTAAAACGGTACAAGGCGCGTATTGGTAATTGGTTTTCCAATAAATGGTCAGGCCAAGGAACTTCCCAATGCCACATGGGTACGCCTCTGGAGGGACGACCGGAGAACCTACCCGGATCTCTGCCAACACAAGGCCGGTTTACTCCCTTCCCAGGGTAATACCTAGGATATGTCATCCCCGGTAGTTTGCGACCCTTATCCGAGGATCCTCAAGCACAAAGCAACATCACACAGTAATAAATTTACAGTGTCCACATGAGTTAAGTATATGGGCTCCATACAATGATACCACCCTTTTCTAAAAGGAATGGACATACCCTAGGAGCGCAACCCCTACAACCTTGCCGCATCATTCCTGTTTCGACCATTTCCGTGGTGTGAGGTCCTGATGCAGTCTCGTCCACAAAGCTACGCTTTTTCACAAAGCCCTGCTTTGATCAACAAATGATCAACAGCACTTCGTACGCCACATTAACAAATGGGAATGCATCACTAGTAACCATCAACTACATAACCTCTGAGCTCGTACGTCTAATAGAAGGGTATTAAGCTAAGAGAATAAATCTCTGCCACCAACAGAAATGTATTTGATAGAAACTAGCTTTACATCTCAAGGTGTAATGTCAGAAACACATCCATACAAGTCTGTTCCGGGTTCGAACAAAACCGAAGGCACTTCTGAAGAAACCCTTGCAATCCGGGTATTCACAATCCCGATCAGACTCCCTATCACATATGGAGATCTCTATACCAACGCGACTCAGTGCAGAGACATTCGATGGGTTATCCTTTCGTTCTCAAAAATATCCAGTCTTCACCACCGGTCTTCCAATGCTATCCATTTCGTCGTATCATTATTCAAAATGGGTAATATTACACAGGATCCTCTCCCGGGTAAACCGAATAATGAGCGCGATATTTAAAAACATATGGATATTGGGATTTCAGTTAAGTCACAACTTATTACCCAAACCTTTATTTCAAATTGTTTAAACAAATTACCGTTTTCAAATTTTTAAACAAAAAGATTCACTTCATAACGTTCACCAATATTTCACAAATATTTATTCGCAGCTTTCCTAAACAATTTCCTTTCCAAATTGGATTATCTCATCCAATTATTAAACCAAAGACTCAAATCATAGTTTCAAAACTATTTCGAAAGATCCATTCATAACTTTCAAAACAATTCCCATTTCAAATCTTTTATATATAAAAGATACACCATTTAAAATCCTCTTCGATTTCAAAAGAAAGTTTAACAATCTTTCACAAAGGTTCATTCATAGCTTTCAAAAACAATTCACAATTTCATTTTAAATTTGAAACTTTTCAACACAATTTGGAAATTCTTTCTTTATATGAAAGCTATTATTATTTAAAAACAAATAGTTTTCATTTCGAAAATTTTCAATTGCATTTGTACGAGTTAAAGCTTTTCAAGTATAAACTTTGGGTTAAATTCAAGTTCCCAAAACAATATTTTTATAAAAAATGGTTTAAAACCCATATAAACACATTTATAACTTGAATAACCTTTTTAAACCATAATTTCCAAACATAGAATTCAATTTCAAATCTTGAATTTAAATTCAAATCAAATTATTTAAGTTCCAAACTTTATCAAGTTATTCAGATAGCTTTCGTCTTTAAAACTCCTTTTCAAAAGCTTTCACATTTAACCCAATTCCAATACCCAACCATTTGGATTTAAAATTCAATTTTAAAACCATTTCAAAAATCTGTGACTTAACCAATTTTCTCGTGCAATCCATATTTGTGTGTGTAAGGTGTAGACCAGGGGTTTTACCCAATAGTGCAACAACATCAGTCAATCACAGATTCAACCATATCAATATCGATAAGCAGTATATTCCTATAATGCTTACCTTTATTCTCAGATTCACAGATAAATGCATCACAGATAAAACGAATAAATAAATAAATTACACACAACTCAATTCACAGAACAGAATATTACAATCCAGAGATAACAATCAATTAAAGGCATTTAATACAATACAAACATTCATAAGCAATCCAAGCCTACAATAATCATTTATAAACAGGATTAATTAATTACTTAATCCTAAATTAATTCAATTTAATATTTTTTTGTTTAATAACTCATGAATTAATTACTCAATCCTGATTAATTAATTACAAATCATTTAGTATTAATTAATGAATTAATCCTTAAATATTCCATCTTAATTAATTATCCTTAATTAATTAATTAGTCCTTAATTTATCACATTAATTAAAATTAACCTTTAGGTCAATTACAGAATTAATTAACCCTTAATTAATTATCATTTAATTAATTATCCTTAATTGATTAAATTAATTAACCCTTAATTGATTAATTAATTAATTATCCCTTAATCATTTTTATTAATTAATTAACTTTTAATTAATTAATTATCCTCAAATTAATTACCTTAATTAATCACATAAATTGATTATCTTTTAATATAATTATTCTTTGATCACTTGGTTAATCAACCTTTATTAGTAATCAAATCTTCCTAATTACTTTCATTAAATAATTATCTTCAAGTAATTAATTACCCTTTAATTACTTATCATTAATTAATCAATAAATCTCAAAAACAATTAACTTTTAAAATTTAACCTTTAAAATAAAATTTATTTTTAGCCTCTGGATTAACTTGAATCCTTAAGTTAATTAAAAATAAAAAACATTTCTTAATTACACCATTTAATTTATTTTAAATAAACTTGGAAATTAACTTAATTTATTCAAGTTAAAAATAAATTATCAAACTCTTATTATCCAAACCTTTTAAATCAACATTAATTTTTTTTTTATTTTTTTAAAGTAATTTATTTTAAACATTCAACTTAAAAAATTAAAACTCTGAAACTTGTTTAAAAGTTTGATAAGTACTTATACTTAGAAAACTTGTTGATTTTTTTTCAAACCCGAGCTCAACCCAAAGGAAACTCGAGACAAAACTCAAGTAACCTCCCCTGCTCTACTACTACGAGCCTAACGCGAGATTATCCCTTAATCCAACCTGAGGCAAAAGCGTCTTCCCCAAACTACCAACCTGAAACAGTACACGAGGTCATTCGTTCACGTGCACAATCAAACAGGCCCCCTTCGACCAAGTCGCCGATCGCCACCAAGTCACTAAACCCATTCTATCTCACTACGAATGCATAGATTTTTGAATCATCTTCGAGATCGAAATTGATTATTATTGAACCAACTGAAACCCAAACCGAACATCTGAATCACCTCATTCAGACCAAGTCGATCGCCAGAGATTTCGCCGGCTAATCCAAAACATCGTTACGACCCTATGCTCCTTTTCCCCCTGGTCTGGTGCCTTCCGATGTCACGTTGATGACGAAATTTTCCCCCAAACCTCATCAACAATATCTGGGTACAAAACCTTAAAATCACGTCACTCGACCACTACGATCACCAGAAAAATCACCGTGCATTTTTCCTGTGTTCTCCTTCCTACAACACACCTCTGGCCAAAATTCTGATGTCCCTAACCTTCGCGATCACCACGAATTGATCCAAATTCAAATTCCATCCAATTTCGGATTTCTCGATGGATACTATATGAAAAAACATGATTTCTATTCTAAAAATCATTGTTTTTAAATACGAATTGATTTATATAACTAAAACATAAAAAATAAAAATATTGGATTTTCAGATTGAAAAAGGATTTTACTGTAATCTTTTTTTTTAAATACTTACTAATATAAAATGCTTAGGATTGTTTGTAAAGTTCAATCAGGTAGTTATAACCAAATTTCATTTATAGTTCATCACCAAAATTTATTTAAATATTGAGATATGAATTTTTTTTATATTTGGATGAATCTGTAGCATGTCAAATGAACAAAGAAGTATAAACAGACATGCATATCCTATGTCTGCATATTCACACAGTTATTCAAGCACAATTCATATCACACTTCGGATACAGATCAAACATTTAGAAATCATAACAGGGTAAGTGTGTTTGCTCGCCTTGAAGTTTGAAAACAGAGAGGCCTGGGAAAAATGTTTGAAAACTGGAAATGATTTTTGAACTAGAACCTTGAGTCTGATCTTCTACTTAACGTTTGAATTCTTTTTAGGCTGAAATTTGTAAGGATTTGCTTTGATTCATTTTGATTTGAATCCGAAAACTGATCTTGAATCTTGCTTGATTGCTTCCACATTGAATTCTTTGATTTCCATATTTTAATTTTTTTTCCTTCTGGTTTTGATCTTTTGTAAACTTTAGTCTGGCTGCTTGTCTGATTGCCTTGAATTTGAGTTTGTATTTGTTTGTTTACATCAGATTTAAGAGGATCTGAAACTTACTTTTGTTTTTATTTGGTTTGAAGGATGTTTGGATTTTGTTTTCATATTTTTTCTCTGGTTTGAAATTAGTTTTACAGGCTTTTTGAAATGAATGAAAAGGAAAAGAGAAAGAGAGGAACAAATATACATATAGCCTCTCTTCTTACTTTAATTGAAAATGAAAAAGAAAAATAAATATTCATGACATTTGTACAATTCTTATGCTTCTTTGGTTAAGGCTCGTTTGAATGCATAAATTTCTTATTTTACAAATGTCCTAAATTTGTAATTTTATGCCTAAATCCTTTAGAAAATTTTATTTGTAAATTATGGTTTAAACCTTACTCTATTTTAATTTATAAAACATGTTTATCTATTTTGTTTTCTTATATTCATATATTATATATATACACACACAAATTTAGTTCAACAAATTTAAAAAGATGGTATATAAACTTTTTATTCAGTTCTTGTTTTAAACTTAAACTTAAGTTATTATATTTAAATTTATATTAAATAATATTAATGTTTGAAACTATTCAAATTTAACTTCTAGTAAATTATTATATTTACAATTCTAGTTATATACATATATTTTTTTCAAAATGTAACTTTTAAATCCAATATATTTTTAAAATATCTACCTTTGAATTTCAAATCAATCCATATACATATATAAACAGACAAATATCTTGTTTAAATTTGGAAAAAATTAAATTAATTTATAATTTAAATCCATAAATTTATATTAATAACTAAATTTAATTTTACTCAAAAATCGAGATCGTTACAAGCCAGAGTGTTGAAATTTAAATTTGGTAAACGAAATGTTTTAAATAATTGAAGTTGGGATTTTTAAGTTAAAATCGAATTATGATTTAAATACCATAGATTGATTTGATTTAAATAACGGGAATTTTTTTCAAACTTTGTATTTTACTCAGCAAAAGTATTTGAAAATTTGGATTTCAAATTGGGTACTGAAGGTAAATTTGATTTAGGTTTTTTGGATCAACGTTTCGAAAATCAGACTCGGAATTAACAAATCGAAATGGTTTTAATTTGGAATTGGAATGGTTTTAATTTGGAATTGGAATGATTTTAATTTGAAAGTCAAAATTTAAGTCAACTGGAATTGAAGGTGAAATTGAATTAATTTGAATCGAAGTCGAAATCGATTTGAATTGAAATCGAAATTAAATCGATTGAATGGAAATTGGAACTGATTCGAATTAGGATGTTGGAATTGGATCGGTTTGACTTTGAAGCTATTTTCAATAAAATTATTTTTATACAAACTATTTAAATCCGTCTTTTCTAAATAATCAAATTATATTGGATTTTTCAAACTATTTTTCTATATAAACAATTTTAATACTTAAACTATTTTGTATTAGATTATTTTAACCATTTAAACTACTTTAACCATTTACACTATCTTTAACCATTTTAGTTATTTAAACTATTTTAAAACTATTCAAACTATTTTCTAAAAAAAGTCAAGCTGGTCAAAAGGGTGAAATGTTTATATTTAAATCTTTGATTTAAATACGAGTTAGGTTAAAATGAAGTTATAACCTAAATTGAAATTCGAAACAATTTTGGAATCGAAATCGACATAACAAGGCGAAAATGATTTTGAACTGAACTGGTAAATTTTGAGTAAATATGATGATTTCATAATGTAAGTTGAAGCGAATATGATATTTTTATATCAAGTGGAACTGTTTTCGAAAGGTAAAAGTAACAACCGGTGTGTAAAACGATGTCTGCTTTTTAAAGAGACCAGGGTCGTGTATGGGCCTACTCTCTGTCGATACCGGAGCCTCTTTAACAATTGTGTACGTGGAGTGATGATCCAGAAAGTGGTTGGATTTGGCGTCGTTTGCTGGATTTGAAAAAAGAGAACGATGATGTACTAGCGTGGCACCTGTGCCAATTTGAAATGACTAAAACAAGAGCCGTACCGGCCAAGTGGGTTAGCTACCCCGAGCGGACGCACTTCTTCATATTACCATCATTCATATTGTGATTGATTGGTGCACGCCCTTTAATTTTGGGAGTGGTTGACGCGTTAGGCGATCTTGGCTATGATGCTTTACCACCAGATGGAAAGGGTAAACTGGTAGTATCATACCATAGGCATTCCCTAAAGTGCCTTATCATACTTATATCCTTATATGAGACCCATACGATTTTGGTTTAGTGTTGTCGTATCATGGCGCATCCTTATCCACCTAGGGTTTACTGGAGTTTTATATACAAATTATACGACAATGCTTAAAAACGATTAAGGGGGATCAATGTTAAGCCTTGACGTTAAGAAAAATATTTATTTTATTGGTTAGACATTATATATGTAGTGCATTCTTCTACTTAGAAACATTATGACGGATCCTTAGGAGATGAAAAATCATGTAACATCTCCTGAGTTGTTGCACGCACATTATACACTAGATAGGAGATGTGAAATCCCATAAACATATCTGATGCTATTATACTCATATCATACGCGATAATGATTTGACTTACATAAGGATATTTTACTCCTGACTCGAGTGCTTTGTCTTTTCATTATGCTCGGGTCAGTCCTGAGTTTTTCAATTTATTGAAGATTTATTCTGAAGGACAAGGACGAAGATTTAGTATACTATTACTATTATTACTTTTGCATTATGTTGTCTGATGCATTACTTTATTCATTCCGGATGTATATATCACTTTGATAAATGTCCTATAAATTATAATCAAAAGTATAGTAAACAGCTTCATGAATTGTTTATTTGATTATTATATTTTATCATTCCGATGCGAGATTCTGTGTTTGTTTTCTTATTCTTTTCTTATTTTTCTTTATTAACCCAATTGATTATCTATGTTACGGATTGTTTAAGTCGAACATGTGTAGATTATTGTCGATTTAAACCTTCCGAAATGTGGGTCGTCACATTAAGAATCCCATAATATTGTTATAAGATAACAATGTCATGAATTGGTCATGATTGAACTTAAGCTCACTAGAAGTCGAAAAACGTACTACGAATCATTCCACACGATAAAGGAATTTTATAAGTGTAAGAGAGAGTTTATCGACAAAGTAGATAATTAAAACATAACAGCATACTCATTCACTAAGGGACTGTCCTAATTGGTTTTGAGAAAAATGATTAGAGAAGTTAGAATTAGATTCCATAATTGACCCTAAGTGTAAGTGGGAGATTGATAGAGTTAGAGGTATGCCCTAGGGGAAATTATGTAATTTGTTACATATATCTAACTCGCTGACCAATCTTGTTTGAAATAAAAGGTGTTTTCTTCGTATTATATACTTGACATAATGTGATTATATTAATTAATTAACTTAACTAAAAGTATATTTAATAGAAAATTCCATAAATGGTATTTTTTTTATAGTAGTTACTAAGTATTGTAACCGTGAGTAATTTATCACAACGAAACAAATATACCACTTTAAATGTTCCTAGTCAAGATGCATCGAAACTGGATATTGATGTGTCCATTGAGATTGGAATACGTTACGCTCTCCAAATGTTGGGCAGTGTATTACTCATGACGGTTGGACGCCCCTAAGGGTTACGTACTAATAGTTATTTGACAAATATGGAACTACTCGCTCGATAGTTTTCTGTTGGTTAATATAACCAAGGTCAAACATAAAATATTGATGTGACTGATTTACGCAGTTCTCTCGACTTGAGGATACTGTGGATCTTCAATATGAAAGCTCCACTTTGATTAAAGCCAAATCATGGCATGACATCCATCGAGTGACTACAGTTGGGTCGAGTGGAAGTGTTGGAAGTTAAGCACTATTCAAGAGAGGATTTATCTCCTCAGTTATATATGGTTAGTATCACAGTTAAATCAAGTCAACTCAAAGTCAAAATCTCTGACCAGAGCATTTTAATTAATAATAATTGTTATTATTAAACTAAGAACTTTATATTCAGACTATAAAGTTGAATGTGGATGAGGTTGGAATTTTGACCATCACCAAATTCCATAAGTACAAGGTGATATAGTTTTGACGAAGAGAATTGGTGTTAACAAATGTTACAACCAGGTAATGCTTATTA
This sequence comes from Allium cepa, assembly GCA_030765085.1. Lineage (NCBI taxonomy): Eukaryota > Viridiplantae > Streptophyta > Magnoliopsida > Asparagales > Amaryllidaceae > Allium > Allium cepa. Next base: position 37,946,638 of record CM060929.1, read on the forward strand.
ACTAAAATTGGATTTTATTGAAAATGAGCAAGTGATAAATTTGGCCATAATGTCACATCACCTGCTAACTGACGTGTGAACGTTAGCATTAGAATAGTTCGATGTTAATCGCTGGCCAAATTTACACCCAAGAGTTACACAGTCGAAATGATGAATTCTCTTAAGACCGAACGATTTAATTATTTTATAATTTTTATAAATTAATTAAGTTAATTAATTTTTACGAAAAATTAATTATAAAATTTGAATATGATTTGAGAAATAAATAATGTTATATATATTTATAACGGCTATAAATATATCGATCCACATACAATACCGACAAGCGATTAACTTAGATTTAACTGCATAGTATTTTGGCTTGGGCTTGGATAGGTTTAAGGCCTATCGTTAGGGCTGCAAAATTTTGGTTTTGGAAAGGTCTAGGTGTGGCTAAAACATGAGAAATTGGCTTGGAGATAATGGGTTGAAATAGGATAAAAGGTTTTCCTCATTTCTCTCTAATACAACCCTATATATATATATATATATATATATATGAATGTATCTCTAAAAACAATGGCTAAACTTTTTGGCCACCATTACCTTCTACATTGTTGGTTAAAACATAGCTCTCCATATACTCCAATATTCTCAAATATATTTCAAACTAAAACAATATTGTTCGATAGTTAATGGTCGGTGATTCTGGACTTGCAATCTAACGAATCTAGGACAGTAAAAGAAAGAAAGGTCATTACTTCAACGTGGATTCAAAAGACCATCAAATTGGTAATTTCAATCATTATTACAGTAATTAAATTATATTCTACGATCCTATAATCAGCAATTTTGTATCTATTTATATATATTGCTACTATATGTTAGGTGAGATTTTGTAAGTAGATGTGGTTGTCACAAATCAATTTGGTTATGTACATAATTTGTTTATTATACTATTTGATTTATGTATAGGCAAATGTTATTTACTGTACAAAATCAAATTTTGTCATTAATAATTGTTTTATATATATAGTTATTAATAACATATATATACACTACTTTATATTTCTCTCTCATAATAGCATATATGCACACATAAGATTTATACGATTTAAAAATTTTAGTACACTTATTTATATGTAATATGAATTTACAATTTCGAAAATTAATTATCATAATATATTCATATTTTTAAATTAACATTTACTGAACTTTTGAAATGTTTATTATATATAAAATAATTATTACATTATAAATTCAATTTTATATCATAAAATATTGTATCATTTTAGAAACATACAGAAAAATTTAGGAATTTTCCAATAAAGTTTGTTATTTTTAATACTTAATATTATTTTAAAAAATTTGTTAATGATTTATTAAAAATAAAAATTTAATTGAAAAGTTCTTCAAAAAATTTCATAACCTTTCATTCATGATCATAGAATTTTTAAAATTTGAATTATTAATAGTATATTATTTTACATTAAATAGTTATTGCCGAAATCAATGTATTTATTTTTAAAAATAATAATTCTTGTTTGAAAACCTTCAGATTTTTCCTAAGCTATATTTTAATTGTAAAATAATTGTAAAATAATTGATTTTTTAAAATTGTAAAATTTTAATTTTCATAGATAGATTATTTTATGTTAATTATTTATGGACGAACACATGATTTATTCATAATATATACAAATTAAAATACTAAAATTATTATGTTCTCAAAAATAAGTTAATTTTGAATCGTAAATAACTATTAATAATTGTTCTCTCTCTTTATATATATATTTATCCATATATAAATGTTTTATGTTCATATATTATGTATAATATATTTATACATACGTCTGTGTGTGTGCGTATTATAACACATATACTTGCACATATTTGGACAATATACATGACATACAAAAAGAGCTAATATGTCTGTTGCGATGTAAATCCCAACATCTACATGTGGGCATATATACCTTTCACGGATTATTATGTTACACATGCACTCATAGACATATGTATATGATACATTTATGTATAAACAAAATAAAATAAAATTAATTTCATACCTTAATTGTAGCGACCCGACTTTCCACTCCCGGAAAATCGCATCATTAATTAAGAAAGAAAGGGATAGAAGAAGAAAAGAAAGAGAAGAAAGAGAACACAACACATCAGAATCTCACAGCGGAACGATTTAAATATAATATAGAACATATACATAGTATCATATACATCAGAGTATACAACTAAACATCTCAATTTAGACAGTTATATCACTTCTGTCTAATATACAATACAAGACAATCATACAGAATATCAACACAGCGGAAAACTCTAACTATATCTACACGCTGAAGCCTCCTTCTCCAAAGCTCCTCCAGAATTCGTCAAGAGATAACCTGAATCACTTGACTACTCATACGGAATATGAGTACCCAAGAGTTTAATAAAACAGAAAATAAACACTCGGGTCAGACAGGGGTCTGGTGTGAGTAAACGGTTTAAAGTTGCTTAACTTTTAGAAAATCCTTTGAAAAGAAAAGGTATCACGTAAGAATTCACACACATAAACATGGAAAAGTTTTTACCTTACGCTAACCAAAACATTTGATAGGAAATCCAGTGATATTATAATAGTGTCTAGGGTTTTCAAATAAATATAAATAGCCGAAATTGTTACATTTATTAAATTCCGGCTACATAGGTATACAAACAAAACCGTAGGGTCTCGTAGAGAAAATGGGTTTCCATCAATGACAGGGCTACTGGGGTACGGCCCGTCACAGTACGTGGCCTAGATCACCGTACCGAGGATTACTACCTTCATCCCCTGCAACACAAAGCCGGAGCCATTCCTTACTGAACAGTCCCGAACAAGACCAGCCCGCAGTTGGCTGCAGTTCCAACCGCCCACAAAGCCGAAATAAAAAGGGACATCTAGACAGGGATGTATCTCGCTCTCCAGTGGGAGCGACCCACGAAGCCTTGCTGCACCTCCCCTGTTTTAGCAATTCCCGATTGATGAGGCTTGAGGCTGCGATTACCTTTATAGGACCAATTATCTTAGAATGCTCATCGTCCGCCTGACGATGTGCTGAAAGCATTCAATCCATACAAGTTCGTTCCGGGTTCGAACGAAACCGAAGGCACTATCTCGTTGCACTCATTTTGGAATCACCCTCAGAGTCAACGACCATAGCCCTTGCACTCTAAAACCACCATCTCGAATCTATAAGCACTATTCCGTCAAACTCATTACGGAATCACCCACAGAGTTATACTGACGTATAGCCCTTACACCTCGAGTCTTCACTTGCTCCACTTGGATTAACGTCCTAATGTTTAATTGGAATCGATGTGGTTTTCGGATATCCAAATATGGAAACCCGATCCCGGTCTCATCGAAACCAAACGCCATTTTAATGTCCAAGTTGTACTTAAGGGATTTAAACAATAGATATTTCAGAAAATATCACTTAACACAAATGGATGTATTCATAACACAGATAGATAATCATCTATTATCACATGCATCCATACATATCACAAAGCAGCATATATATCACATTCAGATATAGCATATTCACATCATCACCCATCAACCAATGTCAACAACCAATATCATTAACTCATCCAATGATATATATCATCCAATCAATTATCATTCATAAACAAGTTTGATTCATACTTGATTAATTTAATTAATCCTTAAATTAAATTAATCCTTAATTAATCACTTGGATTTATCTTCAATTCAACTTCTTATTCATTAATTAATTACAAATTAATTAATTAAGTAACATTACTTAATTATCCATTTCAATTAATCCTCCCTGATTAATTATCACTTAATTACTTTAAGTAAATCTTACTTAATTACCATATTAATTAATCATCCTGATTAATTACTTCCAATTGTACTAAGTAATTACCTCTTAATTACCTTCTAAAATTAATCAACCTTGATTAATTATTCTTTAATTATCCTGATAATTATTCCTTAATTATCCTTTAATCATACCTGATTAATCACTTTTAATTAATCACATTGATTAATTTACTTTTAATTAAATACTTGATTAATTATTCTTAATTAATCACCTTTGATTAATTACTTTAATTACTTTTAGTAATTAAAACTAAATTATACATTAATTATTCTTAAATTATTAATTAATAATTAATTAATTATTTCTATTAATTAATGATTAATTCCATTAATTAAATTTCTTTCTTAATTAATTACTTTAACAAGTAATTAATCACTTAATTAATTACTCTTAATTCTTTTATTAATTAATCATTAATCAAATAATTTAAACCTTTAATTAATTATTAATTAATTCTTTAATTAATAACTAAAGTGATTAACTCTTAATCACATTTACTTAATTACTTTTAATAAAGTAATTATCTTTTATTTAATTACCCTTAGTGATTAACCACTTAATTACTTAATTACTTTCCCAAGTAATTATATTAAATTAACTCATAAGTGATTATCTTAATTGATCACAAATTAATTACTTAATTAATTATTTAACTTAATTATTTAAAATTAATCAAATGATTCTTTAACTTCTTATATTATAAAGATTCTTAATTAAGAAAACCATTATCTTAATTAAATCATTTATTAACCCATAACTCTTGATAATTAAAAATGATTTAATTATCTTCACAAATTCATTTATCTTTAATTAATTCAAATTCTAAATTACTTAAGATAATCTTTATTATAATGGATTACTCAATTTAAATCATTAAACTTTATTTGAAAAAAAAATATAACATTTATAAATCAATTGTAATTAAACACATTTTAAATTGAACTTTTAAATCTTTAAAACCTTTCTAAAAATTTTTAATACAAACGTAGTTTCAAAATTCACTTAATCTATTTTAAAACTTTCATATTTATTATATATAAAACTTGTTTAAACATAACTTTGAAACAAATTTAGCTTAATATATAAACTTATTTAACTTTTGTTTAAAACTTTAACCATTTACAAAATCGTATTATCTTTGTTTTAAATTTTATAAACCTTACTGTTAATTATTTTAAAACTTTTAAACTCGAACTTTAAACTGCAGAACCCTCAACAAAAACACGCACATCAACCCGAGCAACCCACAAAACTCATGCGTTAACCTGAGCAATCCATCCCTAACCTGCTTCGAGCCTAAATAGCAGTTACGCGAAGAATACTCCGAGTCTTCCATCTCTTCTCTTTCCCTACCCCAACATCCATAGCCGAAACACGAAAACTGTGCACGTTCACGTGCACGTCGCCGCCGGTGAACGGCGAACTCCATACCGACCCTCCCCAAGTCGCACACGACCTCTACTACAAATCGCGCCATTCAGAAAATCAATTTCGATCAGAAATAAAAAATTCACCTTCGAACCCATCAGCTCGAAACACCATAGCCAGAAAACCCAACATCCACGGCAACTCAAACTTCAAGAAAACCCACCGACTCCACCATAGCTCTTTCACTACCTCCAGATCCCTTGGCAACCCCTGCGATCATCTATAGTAGCTCCACGTCGCCGTGAAAATCAAGATGAAAACAACATCAACTTCAGGGTGTTAAACCCTAATCCAACAATTAACGGCCAAATCAACCATAAATAAATTCTCAAATCATTTTTCCCATGATCCTTATCTTCTCCATCACCTTCGTGCTCAATCCAGATACCCAGTTCGTCGACGTTTACCAACAATCGGCCAAAAACCCCAAAATAGAAAATCCCAAAATTCTCTTAAATTTCTAATCTAAAAATCATGAGACTAATCTCAAAAATCAAGATTTTGCATTAGGAATTCAGTTATATAATTCAAATCCAAAATTGATTCGATAAGTTTTTGACCCATAATAAGATTTTACTGTAAATTTTAAAACTTTGAACTAAATATCCATTACAAAATCCTATAATTATTTTTAGAAGGAAGATTACATGTTTTCTAACAAACTTTATTTTCAAATCATAAGCTAGTTTGGATTTAAAATTGAATTATTGAATTATATAAAGAAGGTGAAGCCTGTTTATAAACAAAAAGAGTCATTTCATCATCACAGGCATCAAAATGCTTAACATTCATAAAATTTTAATTCAAGAATTCATCAACATCATGATATTCATCATAAGAACAAATTAAAATCCAGAATAAAAACTGTTTTTAAAATTCCATTTACTCACCTGTACATTTGCAGAAAACAGAGAGCAGAACTGCATATACTTTCCAGGCTTTCAATTCCCTTTTTGCATGTTGAATTTCTAGATTTGTTGAAGTTTTACTTGCATTTGAAGATCTTGTATTGATGTTGAACTGCTTTTAAATTTCTTGTTTCCAGATTTCTTCCTATTTCAGGTTTTACAGTTTTTCTGCATTTATCTCTTTTGATTTACAATTCTTTTCAGATTTCTTCTTTCTGATTTTATTTAGTTTGGTTGAGATGAAGATAATATTATTTTCTTTATTAGCTGAAGAAAACTTTTGTTTTATATTTACAAGTTTAATTTTAAATTATATTTACAAGAGAATGCCATTTGTCACAATGAAACTCTAATTTACTTACACCTATGTAAATATGAATACAAGTGTTTTAACATACATTAATATACTTACAAGTGGTTTTATAAGTGTTATTAATGTTTAGTTAATGTTTTATAAATGTTACTTCTTTTTATTTTATAATTATTAAGTTATGTATATGAAATTATGTAATATAGAAATATGTATTTACCTTTTTAATAAATATTCATGTAAATTTAAATAACTTATATTTTGATTTATTTTATATAATATATGTTTATAAACTTAAGATATCTACTTTAATTCTTTATATAGAAATTTTAAAACAATTTATCTTATGTTAAAATGAAAGACTATTAAAACAAATGAATTTTTAATTTAAATCTTACTTAAAAGCTTAAAGTACATATTTATCATAAATAAGGAATTAACTTTGTTATTTAAAATTTAAATCTCAATTATCAATTCAAAGTCATTAAATCAAATTAACATTTCAAATTTCAAAACTATATATATATATATATATATCTAAATAAAGTTTGGAAATACTTATTAAACTCAAATTAATAAAATTCCTATTTAAAACATATATATACAAATATATATACACATTTCAAATAGAAACATTCTAATATTAAATTTATTAATTTCCATATTAAATTTTAAAACAAATATCAAATCACAATATATACATTTATATATATCACAAATTTGAATATAAAGTTTTATTACATTAAAAACTTCTTATTTACCAAAATAAATATTTCCAAATCAAATTATTATAAACTTCAAAAGAATTGATCTTGCCTATATATATTGTTAAGAAAAATGTTTATAGATATTAACAAATTATTATTTTCAGCCTTTGAAATAAATTTAACTTGTCAATTTATAATATAAAATGATCAAATCAATTTAATTATTATCAAAGATTATTAAATTGATATTGCTCAAAATTCCGGGTCGTCACATTCCTCCCCCCTTAAAAGAATTCCGTCCCCGAAATTTAAAAGCAAAGATAATTTAATAACCCAGCTAGAGAATTTAAATTTCAAACAGCAATCACACAATCAATCATACACTACCAATCATAGCAACCAATTCAAACAAATAATTTTATCTATTCAGAAAAATTCTGAATAGAACTTCCTAATATTATCTAGAGTTTCCAGATACCTTTACTGGAATACTCGCTCTACAGGACCTTAAATAACTACACTACTAAAACCAAGAACTTCCTCATCTGATCCTACAAATCTGAACAAGATATCAGATTAAACTTAAAACCAGCTCAACTACCAGATCCTTCTTAACTACTGATTCTATCACTCGAAGAATCATACACATATTCCTCAGAGATATGTGAAATTCACTGAATTCCAGCTATCCAAACTGGCAATCCAATCTTGTAGATCAAAATCAAATCTTCAGAGAACACAGGGAAAAACTCAAAATACTTCCAGAGCGAACTCTCCAGTTTTACCCATTCTTATATCTCCTTTGATTGGATAAAACCAAATCAATATCCAAACTCTAACTGCACATTCCAAAATTTCTCAATTCTTAACTGCACAACTCTTCAGATGCTTCTGAGTCACCTCCAATATTCCTGATCAGCCTAACCCTTGCTGATTGCTTCAAGAAACAACAGGACCAACTCAAACCAAACCTCCAAGTCCTACTCAACAAAGTGGCTTTCCAAAATAATTTGCTGAAATCCAAAACACGACTCTATACCACAATCATCAATGGTCTTCAAACCTACCTCCCATATCTGAAATAGCCAAACAGTTGCAGTTGACAACCTTACCTTCAAACTCCAGAAAATTCCTTCATACTTGGATTTCCTGTAGAAATCCCTTTACTGCAACTCCCGGTTGCTCCTATTCAAGAATAATTCCCAACTCGCTTCCGCTGCACAACTCTGATCTAGAGCAGATAAGAATGCTATCGAAGAATACAAGAAAAATCTTTCTTCATACACAGTTCATCCAACCCATAAAATCTCAGCGACCATTCCACTTGGTCAAAACACTTCAATAGAATCTTAACTTAGAATAAGATGATCAATCCTTCTCCAAAGATTCCTGAGCTGCCTCACCAAACTCTTCTCGCTTTAAGAGTCATCCTACTATAAGGTTGAACCATCAAAATTGCTCTAGGAATCCAAGTCGATAAGAAAACTCAATCTCCGATTCAGGTCAACTTTTGATTCCCTCAAAACATCTAGAGAATCTCTGACTACTTCCATAGCTTTTACCTCCACTTGAGATGCCTCAATCTCAAACCAAAAAATATTCAAAGATTTCCCAAACTAATCGCAAATCACTTTTGCGATTCCATTCAGTTCAGATTCCAAAGAACTGTCTTCTTAACTAGAACAGCTTTTCCTATTCAAGATAAACCTTTCCAGAATGGCTTACCTATCAGAAAAACTGATAGATCACCTCCAATAAATATCCCACTCTGCCGAGCCTTCCGAAGAAAAGGATAAGTCTTCACTATCTGCCCAGTCTGGTGATAGTAGAATCCTAAAGATTACTGAATCATCGAGGAAACAGATCCACGCTGCTGCTTTCAAACTTCACTTCAATGATACTACTAAGCCACAAGATCTTCCTTAACCAGAAGCTTCTTGAAGCACAAAACTAACATCCAAATCCTCAAAAACATCCTTGAGACGAGTCGACATCTTCTCAAGAAACTCGGCTCCAAACCAAACACCAACCACTTATCTTCTCATAAAGAAAACAAATGAGACCATGTCCGAAATGAGGTAACTCATCGAACTTAGTCTCCTACTTTAATACAGATAAGATACCCTTACTTGAGATCTAGAAAATCTCTAAACATTCGAACCTTCATTGTAGTAGACATCAATGCTCTTCTAACACCATCTAAATCTGGCTCCAAAAGAAACATCTTCAGAACCATCTATGGAAACTGCATCTCATCACACAGCTATTCCTTCTTGAAGCTATCAAGATACCACCACTTGCTTCTATTTAGCTGACAGATTCAACTTTTAGAAATCCCGCTCACTTGAGAGCAAATCAACCTCACACTTCAAGAATATACTCCAATTTTTGGAAAAAGACTTCCTCTGGACACAAAGAAATCCTTTCTACAATCTACAAAAATTATTCGAGACGTATTAGGTCTACAATCTCAATAAACACCTCCAACCACAACATATAAACCTCTTCCATTAGTGGTAGTCGTGTTCCACACGCTCCTACCTTATCTACTTTTATAACCTATGTTGGAAAATCCGAACAGATAACCCAACAGATTAGGTAGTTATATAAATATATATTTATATAAATTACAAGTACGCTCTCTCAAGATAGACACTACTCCAGAGCCTAGGTATTCACTCAACCTAATGCTCTGATACCAGCTGTAGCGACCCGACTTTCCACTCCCGGAAAATCGCATCATTAATTAAGAAAGAAAGGGATAGAAGAAGAAAAGAAAGAGAAGAAAGAGAAAAAAACACATCAGAATCTCACAGCGGAACGATTTAAATATAATATAGAACATATACATAGTATCATATACATCAGAGTATACAACTAAACATATCAATTTAGACAGTTATATCACTTATGTCTAATATACAATACAAGACAATCATACAGAATATCAACACAGCGGAAAACTCTAACTATATCTACACGCTGAAGCCTCCTGCTCCAAAGCTCCTCCAGAATTCGTCAAGAGATAACCTGAATCACTTGACTACTCATACGGAATATGAGTACCCAAGAGTTTAATAAAACAGAAAATAAACACTCGGGTCAGACAGGGGTCTGGTGTGAGTAAACGGTTTAAAGTTGCTTAACTTTTAGAAAATCCTTTGAAAAGAAAAGGTATCACGTAAGACTTCCCACACATAAACATGGAAAAGTTTTTACCTTACGCTAACCAAAACATTTGATAGGAAATCCAGTGATATTATAATAGTGTCTAGGGTTTTCAAATAAATATGAAATAGCCGAAATTGTTACATTTATTAAATTCCAGCTACATAGGTATACAAACAAAACCGTAGGGTCTCGTAGGGAAAATGGGTTTCCATCAATGGCAGGGCTACTGGGGTACCGCCCGTCACAGTATGTGGCCTAGATCACCGTACCGAGGATTACTCCCTTCATCCCCTGCAACACAAAGCCGGAACCATTCCTTACTAACAGTCCCGAACAAGACCACCCCGCAGTTGGCTGCAGTTCCAACCGCCCACAAAGCCGAAATAAAAGGGGACATCTAGACAGGGATGTATCTCGCTCTCCAGTGGGAGCGACCCACGAAGCCTTGCCACACCTCCCCTGTTTTAGCCATTACCGGTTGATGAGGCTTGAGGCTACGATTACCTTTATAGGACCAATTATCTTAGAATGCTCATCGTCCGCCTGACGATGTGCTGAAAGCATTCAATCCATACAAGTTCGTTCCGGGTTCGAACGAAACCGAAGGCACTATCTCGTTGCACTCATTTTGGAATCACCCTCAGAGTCAACGACCATAGCCCTTGCACTCTAAAACCACCATCTCGAATCTATAAGCACTATTCCGTCAAACTCATTACGGAATCACCCACAGAGTTATACTGACGTATAGCCCTTACACCTCGAGTCTTCACTTGCTCCACTTGGATTAACATCCTAACGTTTAATTGGAATCGATGTGGTTTTCGGATATCCAAATATGGAAACCCAATCCCAGTCTCATCGAAACCAAACGCCATTTTAATGTCCAAGTTGTACTTAAGGGATTTAAACAATAGATATTTCAGAAAATATCACTTAACACAAATGGATGTATTCATAACATAGATAGATAATCATCTATTATCACATGCATCCATACATATCACAAAGCAGCATATATATCACATTCAGATATAGCATATTCACATCATCACCCATCAATCAATGTCAACAACCAATATCATTAACTCATTCAATGATATATATCATCCAATCAATTATCATTCATAAACAAGTTTGATTCAAACTTGATTAATTTAATTAATCCTTAAATTAAATTAATCCTTAATTAATCACTTGGATTTATCTTCAATTCAACTTCTTATTCATTAATTAATTACAAATTAATTAATTAACTAACATTACTTAATTATCCATTTCAATTAATCCTCCCTGATTAATTATCACTTAATTACTTTAAGTAATTCTTACTTAATTACCATATTAATTAATCATCCTGATTAATTACTTCCAATTATACTAAGTAATTACCTCTTAATTACCTTCTAAAATTAATCAACCTTGATTAATTATTCTTTAATTATCCTGATAATTATTCCTTAATTATCCTTTAATCATACCTGATTAATCACTTTTAATTAATCACATTGATTAATTTACTTTTAATTAAATACTTGATTAATTATTCTTAATTAATCACCTTTGATTAATTACTTTAATTACTTTTAGTAATTAAAACTAAATTATACATTAATTATTCTTAAATTATTAATTAATAATTAATTAATTATTTCTATTAATTAATGATTAATTCCATTAATTAAATTTCTTTCTTAATTAATTACTTTAACAAGTAATTAATCACTTAATTAATTACTCTTAATTCTTTTATTAATTAATCATTAATCAAATAATTTAAACCTTTAATTAATTATTAATTAATTCTTTAATTAATAACTAAAGTGATTAACTCTTAATCACATTTACTTAATTACTTTTAATAAAGTAATTATCTTTTATTTAATTACCCTTAGTGATTAACCACTTAATTACTTAATTACTTTCCCAAGTAATTATATTAAATTAACTCATAAGTGATTATCTTAATTGATCACAAATTAATTACTTAATTAATTATTTAACTTAATCATTTAAAATTAGTCAAATGATTCTTTAACCTCTTATATTATAAAGATTCTTAATTAAGAAAACCATTATCTTAATTAAATCATTTATTAACCCATAACTCTTGATAATTAAAAATGATTTAATTATCTTCACAAATTCATTTATCTTTAATTAATTCAAATTTTAATTACTTAAGATAATCTTTATTATAATTGATTACCCAATTTAAATCATTAAACTTTATTTGAAAAAAATATATAACATTTATAAATCAATTGTAATTAAACACATTTTAAATTGAACTTTTAAATCTTTAAAACCTTTCTAAATTTTTTTTAATACAAACGTAGTTTCAAAATTCACTTAATTTATTTTAAAACTTTCATATTTATTATATATAAAACTTGTTTAAACATAACTTTGAAACAAATTTAGTTTTATATATAAACTTATTTAACTTTTGTTTAAAAATTTAACCATTTACAAAATCGTATTATCTTTGTTTTAAATTTTATAAACCTTACTGTTAATTATTTTAAAACTTTTAAACAAAAACTTTAAACTGTAGAACCCTCAAGAAAAACACGCTCATCAACCCGAGCAACCCACAAAACTCACGCGTTAACCTAAGCAACCCATCCCTAACCTGCTTCGAGCCTAAATAGCAGTTACACGAAGAATACTCCGAGTCTTCCATCTCTTCTCTTTCCCTACCCCAACATCCATAGCCGAAACACGAAAACTGTGCACGTTCACGTGCACGTCGCCGCCGGTCAACGGCGAACTCCATGCCGACCCTCCCCAAGTCGCACACGACCTCTACTACAAATCGCGCCATTCAGAAAATCAATTTCGATCGGAAATCAAAAATTCACCTTCGAACCCATCAGCCCGAAACACCATTGCCAGAAAACCCAACATCCACGGCAACTCAAACTTCGAGAAAACCCACCGACTCCACCGTAGCTCTTTCACTACCTCCAGATCCCTTGGCAACCCCTGCGATCATCTATAGTAGCTCCACGTCGCCGTGAAAATCAAGATGAAAACGACATCAAGTTCAGGGTGTTAAACCCTAATCCAACAATTAACGGCCAAATCAACCATAAATAAATTCTCAAATCATTTTTCCCATGATCCTTATCTTCTCCATCACCTTCGTGCTCAATCCAGATACCCAGTTCGTCGCCGTTTACCAAGAATCGGCCAAAAACCCCAAAATAGAAAATCCCAAAATTCTCTTAAATTTCTAATCTAAAAATCATGAGACTAATCTCAAAAATTATGATTTTGCATTAGGAATTCAGTTATATAATTCAAATCCAAAATTGATTCGATTAGTTTTTGACCCAAAATAAGATTTTACTGTAAATTTTAAAACTTTGAACTAAATATCCATTACAAAATCCTATAATTATTTTTAGAAGGAAGATTACATGTTTTCTAACAAACTTTATTTTCAAATCATAAGCTAGTTTGGATTTAAAATTGAATTATTGAATTATATAAAGAAGGTGAAGCCTGTTTATAAACAAACAGAGTCATTTCATCATCACAGGCATCAAAATGCTTAACATTCAAACATGCATAAAATTTTAATTCAAGAATTCATCAACACCATGATATTCATCATAAGAACAAATTAAAATCCAGAATAAAAACTGTTTTTAAAATTCCATTTACTCACCTGTACATTTGCAGAAAACAGAGAGCAGAACTGCATATACTTTCCAGACTTTCAATTCCCTTTTTGCATGTTGAATTTCCAGATTTGTTGAAGTTTTACTTGCATTTGAAGATCTTGTATTGATGTTGAACTGCTTTTAAATTTCTTGTTTCCAGATTTCTTCCTATTTCAGGTTTTACAGTTTTTCTGCATTTATCTCTTTTGATTTACAATTCTTTTCAGATTTCTTCTTTCTGATTTTATTTAGTTTGGTTGAGATGAAGATAATATTATTTTCTTTATTAGCTGAAGAAAACTTTTGTTTTATATTTACAAGTTTAATTTTAAATTATATTTACAAGAGAATGCCATTTGTCACAATGAAACTCTAATTTACTTACACCTATGTAAATATGATTACAAGTGTTTTAACATACATTAATATACTTACAAGTGGTTTTATAAGTGTTATTATTGTTTAATTAATGTTTTATAAATGTTACTTCTTTTTATTTTATAATTATTAAGCTATGTATATGAAATTATGTAATATAGAAATATGTATTTACCTTTTTAATAAATATTCATGTAAATTTAAATAACTTATATTTTGATTTATTTTATATAATATATGTTTACAAACTTAAGATATCTACTTTAATTCTTTATATAGAAATTTTAAAACAATTTATCTTATGTTAAAATGAAAGACTATTAAAACAAATGAATTTTAAATTTAAATCTTATTTAAAAGCTTAAAGTACATATTTATCATAAATAAGGAATTAACTTTGTTATTTAAAATTTAAATCTCAATTATCAATTCAAAGTCATTAAATCAAATTAACATTTCAAATTTCAAAACTATATAAATATATATCTAAATAAAGTTTGGAAATACTTATTAAACTCAAATTAATAAAATTCCTATTTAAAACATATATATACAAATATATATACACATTTCAAATAGAAACATTCTAACATTAAATTTATTAATTTCCATATTAAATTTTAAAACAAATATCAAATCACAATATATACATTTATATATATCACAAATTTGAATATAAAGTTTTATTACACTAAAAACTTCTTATTTACCAAAATAAATATTTCCAAATCAAATTATTATAAACTTCAAAAGAATTGATCTTGCCTATATATATTGTTAAGAAAAATGTTTACAGATATTAACAAATTATTATTTTCAGCCTTTGAAATAAATTTAACTTGTCAATTTATAATATAAAATGATCAAATCAATTTAATTATTATCAAAGATTTTTAAATTGATATTGCTCAAAATTCCGGGTCGTCACATTAATATACTTGGATTTAAGTAAAATAAATGATTTTATTAAAATGAAATTTAGAAATGTTCTAATTCAATTAGACTTCATAGGCCCAATAAAAGATCCAGTAGAGTAAAAATTTTAAAATTCACTCATAATTTCTGTTGCGGGCTAGTCTAGTTCCAACACCTTATATACGAATCCCGCCTCAAAGCAGTTGATTTTTTATATTATTTGATTATATATTATATGTGATGCAGGCGCACAAGTTGGAGGGATCCAACAGGATTCATCATACTATCGATTTTTCTTTTCATATATTTTAGTATATGACGTGTTGGTTGTCATATTTGATGACATGGATTGTTTTTGCTTATTTAGTGCTATGGTAGCACTGGGCCATAATGTTAGCATTTTGAAATAAAATAAAATAGTGACTCTTAATTAAACTGATTTTCAAAGTGATTTTGGAAGTATATATGTTTTAATAATTTTTAAATTATTAAAGGAATTAATTTATTTTTAAATAAATTAAAAGTATGTTTTTTTATGTTATGAAAGTATAGTTTTGTGAAATATTTTTAAATATCGATTTTTGAATAAGCTTATGTAAATGATTTATTAAAGTGATATTTTATAAATAATTAAATAGATTTACGATCGGAATTTATGAACATTTTGTAAATTGATTTGAAATTTATTTGGTAAATGGATTTATAAAAGGATTTTATAAATAAATAAAGAAATGGATTTATAAGTGGATTTTGATAGTAAAACGAGTTTTTAAAAACGAATGATTTATATATAGAATTTTATAAATAAAGAAACATTATAAATTCGAAGTTTTATAAAATAGAAAGGTATTTATAAACATAGTTTTATAAATATGGAAATGTTTTATGTTGGGATTTAAATATGGATTTTATATAAAGGTAATACCTTCAAGTTTTAAGAGTTAAATAATCCTTTATAGGAATGTTTTGGAGTAATATTTTTCATGAAGCTAATTGTTTTTAAAGTGATAATCTTTAAAAGTGAAGTTTTGAAAGTAGAAATTTCAATTCGAGTTGAAATTGTTTTGAAAAGTGATTTAAAATGGGATAAGTTTAAAGACATGGATTTCAATATTTATTGTTGTAACAGAGGTTTTCGTGGAAGTATGAAAGGCATGGACTAAAACATTGTTGTTATGGTAAATGATTTCCAATAGAAGATATTTTATACATATATGGGGTTTATATGTATGTGTGTCTATATATATATATATATATATATATATATATATATATATATATATATATATATATATAACTAATCATACTAGTGTTTTTGAGTTGTCGTAACGATGTTTTACGCAACACTCGTATCCTATGCATTAGAATTATATGGTATGTGCATCATGATATGAAATGTTGTTTGGTAGATTTAGTTTTTTTTAAATGAAACGTTGTTTAAGACGATTTTGGACAGTTGGAAACTTCCGAATCGTTATAAAACATGAAGCTAAGTGTTTTGTGAAAATATAAAAGTTGAGTTTATATAATACTTGACTTAGGTAAAAGGTAGACACGGGCTTTGAATTTGTTGAACATCCTTGTTATGTAAAACAAAATTGATGTTTTTGTATATACTCTTAGGATGTAGTATAGTATTATACAAGTATGAACTTAAGCTATAAAGGTTTATAAACTTGAAGATATGTTTTATGATATGATTATAAATGATTTTATATTGAATAACATACTATTTGGATAAAATAAAGTGATAAAAGATATTGGTATAGTTATGAAACAAGTAAAATAAATATGTAAATTGTATGTAGATCATTTAATTCGCACGACTGTTCTTGATTCAGTATTCGACCACTTGATTTCAAGGTGATTTGCACCGGTTAGAACAAGAATTATTCACTTGATTCTTAATGGCGAACACTTGATAAGGATTCTTAATAAGGTCCCGAAATTTTATATCACAGTATATGACTGTGCAAAGGGAATGGAGGTCTCTAATCGAAGTCCGCATTAGAGAGGTCAAGTGATCTACATAATTGAGAAGTGAAATTTATGCGATTGAGCAAGTGATTGGAATTGATGCTGCGTATGGATGGTCCTTGTGCATCGTACGGGTTTTTGGATATGCAAACTACGTTTTGTTGGCTTATGGAGAGTTTAGGGGATGATTCTTCGATTTGCTATGAGGTAGCATGAATAGTATACTAAGTAATAACCGAAGGCTACAGAGCATATGGTACGCTTAGTAGGTTGATTATCATCCTTCTGTGATGAGAGGATTTTGAACTTGAGCATACCTTAAGTTTTATTTGCTAAGTGATTTTGAATATTGTTAAGTATTTCTATGTGATTATTTCTTTGGTTGCTCAAGTCGGAATTTCGAATATGAAATATTCTAATTAGGGAAAAATGTAACTGCACGGAATTACGAACACTTCGTATTTAAATATCTGAATTGTATAAATATTTGAATCTTTGATTAAATATGATTAAAATGATGTAGTAAGCATTTTTTGACCGATTTAAACATTTACAATTTAAATGGAAAATAATACACGCGTGAAGCGCATGCTATAACACTCGTATAAAAAAACCCACTTAAACAACTTGTATCTATGGACCGAGACCTAACATGTTCGAACATTAATTATTATTTACATGCTTGACACATTTACTGATTTGACACGCTTTATATTACAGGATAAGCGCTCTTTAATCTGCAGGTTTCGTCAATTATATTCAACTGTGCATAGTTAAACCGACAACGAGGGGCATGCAACCATAAACTAAAGGGTAAAGTTGGCGTGTACTTAAGGCAAGAAGCTTCTGTACGTGACTTATGAATACATTAAATTACTTCATGTTGTACTTCTTTGACAGGTTTAATTATCTTTAGAAAATTGCAGCTGTTTGAACTTGATATGCACTGCGCTTAGACATTCAATGCCTACAAATACGACAACCTCATTTCTGATTCAGCGCTCTTACTACTTTATATGCTTGCTATATCCTATTCTTATAGGATCGTATGTTCTACACTAACCTGCTTGTTATTTAAACTTACTTCAGTGCATTTTATCATTTGCTCCACCCTTTTTTTCTCATCACCTGATACATCGAACCTCAACACACTACCATACTTATCGGATCAACATGCACATGTATCACTATATAATATAATATGTGCATTAAAAATAAATATAACGTAATAACTAGTTTTGAACTGTTAATATGCATGTAGTACGTATAATATAAACTTTAACTTAATAAAACCATAAATAAACATCTTTCGTCGTATTAAAATACACATAATTTAAATTATAATTTTGAAAAATACCGAATGGATAATTTTCTAGTACGGATACGCAACCTCATCCGCGTCCGTTTTTTCGAATATGAGATATTTATCCGCTTTTTGAATGTTGATGGATTTTAGATTTTTTGAGTATCCATTAACAATCTGACTGTGAAATACAATTCACATTAACATCCTTTAATAAAACTGAACTATTACGAACAGACGTTGCATTCCTCACTTCACTAATATGCATCTCTCCTCCTAAAGACAATTTCAAACTTTCATCCACATTTCTTATATTGCCAATGCGCACTACTACAAGCTCTGATTCACATTCGAATCCATCATTTTCATTTACATAAGTAGCACACCTCCACTAACATGCATATTTAAGCCTTTCACAAATAATGACACCACATCTTTCACACCCCATTCAACATCCATTTCACCGTTACAAAGCTTAGACTATTATTCACACTCAAACCGTTTTGCATTTAACATAATCTCTAACTTCAGAATTAATATCAACTGAACTCAACGTAGAATGCCAAACTTATCAAAGCATTCAATATTGCCATCAACACAGTAAGTATATTGCTATGTTCATTGTATGTTACAATTCCTCATACCTAATATATGCTGTATTTAAACATATGACATATCAATGATGTTTAGCTCGACCTCATCATTTTCTAATATTCCACCTAATATAAATTCCATACCTGATGACATTACTGCTATTCCACGAATTCTCCATCTCATAATTTTATAGACTCGACACAGTTGTTACTCCACAAACTCGCCATCTTATAAACTATCAATCATTCCTTATTCCTATTATCGACCTGATACGCCTAATTCCTAGTACAACTCTACTTCAAGATACAAAGCAACAAGTTCTACATGATATATCCACAAATAATGGATCCTTTTAGTTGTAGATTGTAGATTACACTTGTTACCTATCAATCACATAATCTCTCCAAGCTCCACATAAAGGGCATGAAACAGTCTCAGGTTTAAGTGAAGAATCATCATTTATCTTATCTTCAGAATTTGGCATCCAATAAGGATCAATGCCAACAACGTAGTAACACCGAAGATTACTATAGTCAAAACCAAAAGGGCGATACATACCCTAAAATATCACATCCTTCACAATTTAGCGGTGGTTGGAATGCCTAAAAGAACAACATGAATGAAACATACATAAAGTCCCACATCGCCAAAATTGCTAAGCCATACTAGTTTATATATGGTTTTGCAATGAAAATTCTGGAGCCTAGGGGCATTCAAATGTATGATTTGTTGTGAGGAGGGAGATCATGCATTTCCACCACCCGCGCGCGCCGCCGCTGTCCGCCCGAACCGGCCCGGGTTTGGGTCTAATATTATACTCGTATTTTTACTGGACCGGGCTTTTTAGCAGTTGCAGGCTATACGAACGGACATGACCGTTCATAAGCGGACGCGGGTTGAATATGCGTGAACAGTAGCGGGTGCGACCCATTAGAAGCAAACAGGCGCGACCCGATTGAAGCGGACGCGGACGAACAGATGCGACCCGACTGTAGAGGTGCAAGCGGGTGCGAAACAGTACCATTGGACGCAAGCAGATGCGACCAGTAGCAGGTGGGTGCGACCCGTTAACAAACAGCAGCGACCAAAAGGCAAACGGGTGTGACCCGTCAAGCGGACGCGACTGTTTGAAGGGATGCGGACGAAATTATAAATAGGAGAGAATACTGATCACATTCTCATACCATTCCAATCTAATTTCTTCTGCTTCTTTGCTCTACTGTTTAATATTCCATATATATCACAGAGTTGACATACTTATTACAATCTCGTGCAAATTACGTCTGTTGTATCTTGGAAGAATTTTTGAAATAAAATTCTTAAGGAAATTGTTACGACAAGCCTCAGACGGAATTTCCTATATATATACTGGTTAGATTCTCTGTAATCTTTCCGTTTATAAGTTGTACTATTTCTTACAATAATATAACGTTATTGTTGTAATTTATTTACAACGTAACATATAGTTACAATTATCTAATACAGAATTCAAGTGCAGTGGAATCCTAATTGATAAACTTGTGCGACGAGTTTACTGTAGCGTGCTATCTCTTTTGGTACACTAGACAAATAACAGCGGTATAATTGGTTTGTGTTAATTTACCATTAATCAAACCCCACTTTCTACCCTTTATGCATTTGTGATACATTTGGTTCTTATCCAGGTGAAGGTGATGCCAAAAAGAAAAAAGAAAAAGGTTTTACAACTAATGAGGTTTAATGTGTATTGAAAATGCAAATGTAGACTACATTTACTAAGATTATTTCTAATAAACTTTAAGACCACATTTACTTGCATTTCAAAGACACGTTATACCTCATTAGGTATAAACCTTTTAATTCTTCCATTTTTAGCATCACCGTCGGTTGGATAAGAAGCAAAGCGTATCACAAATGCCTAGAGGGTAGAAATTGGGGTATGATTAATGGTAAATTAACAAAACCAATCATACCGCTAAATTGTGTAATAACAAGTGTCAACTAAAAATTAACAAATAACATATGTTTATAAACTACATTATTAACTGCACATCTACCAAATGATTTGTGTAAGGTGTATAACTACAGTGATCACTACATAAATTTCATATTTCTTTAATAATAAAAGTGGTATTTTATTCGAACAAAGCACAAGTTTTGAATATTTGCAGGTTCAAATTCATGATTGTCAGGACCTTAATCTACAGCCATACCACTTAACACTTGAGGTGGTGTTGCCTGACTCAGTCATTTCACAATATACAGATAATATTATAACATGTTTTGTAAATATAACCTTGCAGTCAATAAGAAAATAACATATGAATCGCATTAGTAGTGCAGTAATTAAGTAATTGTTAATCTTATATGTGCATTATGTCTATGTCACTATCAATATTGTAAACTATAAATTATCGTAAAAGAGATGAGAATGTATATACAGGCATTAGATATAAAAATTCATATCACTGAAGCTAAAAAAACAGTTCCACTAGGAATCTTCAACAGATCTAACACCAAAACCTATCAAGTCTCAACGAATCCAACGGAAAAAATACTCCTTGATCAAATCATGCATTTGCATATGGGGTTACACACACAGAGCTGGTGAATTTGATAAGTCTATACGCTTGTTGTCAGGACCATTAAGTTTGAAGCATGCTAGTTTACCAAATCACTACAAGTATAATTCTGTTTAGCATCGACATAGAGCCAACTCCTGCCGACTCCAGCCGACACGAGCTGTCGCTAAATACCGACGCTAAATAGCTCGTCGCTAAGTGAAATGGCGACGGCAAAAGCGACGGGTCCGTCCTCTATTTTAGCGACGGCTCGAATCGGCTAGCCGACTCCGGCTGACCCTAAACATAGTGCACGTATAGAAAAATAAATGACCCTTAGGTCGAACCCAGCCGACGCCAGCCGACGCTAATCTGGGTATATTTTTTCTGCATTTCCAGCACCCCTTTCTACCATCCATCCACACAATCATATATATTCCACAAATATACTTTACCAACAACAAGATATATCAAAATATGTTCAACTAAGAACCACAAAACATCAATATACATCTTCAAGTCCATACATCTCCAAACATCCATCATCACAAATATACATAATATTTACAAAATTCAACAAAAAGTTCATCAAAAAACATATATAAAAGCATGTTACCACTCACCCCAATCATCATCAGTGCCAGATCCCTGTGATGGCGGCATATTCACCCTAGGCTCTGCCAACTATTATATAAACATTTTAACAAATTACAATTACAGATATATGAAAGTAGAAAATTTACCTTCGCGTCTTCGCCTTCCCAATATTGCATAAACCGTGCATACAAATTTTCACTCATACAGTTTGGTTTTTTACCGGCCTCTTTTATCTTGGAGAGCGTACCTCTATGGTTTTCCCTCATGTTCCTCTCCCAGTACGTCCAGAATGTCTCGAGATCTTCGGGATCCACAATAAAGGACGCATGCACGTTGAAATTTAAATGAATTATATAAATTATATATTAATTTTCAAAGATCAAATATGTCAATCTCAAATTAATTAGAATTTTATACTTGTATCGAGGTCAGCCCATATGACATCTCTGATATAAAGTGGGATACTATACCAGTACTCCCAAAAGTCCGACATCCTACTACGGTAGCTGTTTCGAGACACAGCTAGAATGATTTCGGACGGTTGTAAATCGAAACCCCTGAATACATTTGATATTGTTAGTTACTAAATCACAAATATACTAGTTTCATGCACTAAATAATATAATGAAGTTGCAATAAATTAAATACTTACCCTCCATCGATCTTCGACACTAAGTATGCTCTTTGGCGATTATCGGTCGTACCACTACTACCCTCGCCATGAACAAGCCTAGTGAACCTTGGGATCGCCTGCTGTGTGACATAATATCTGCTAGAAACATGCATATATATTTATCATTTCATATAATGAAAAGAACATATATCATTTCATAATTAGAAAACATGTCTGATTAATAATCACATACACATAGCTCACAATAGAATAATATAACAAATGATACGAATTTCCATTACATTAACACAGGTTCTAGAATTGACATAATACAACAAATGATATAAATTTCCATCTTATATACATTACATCATCACTAATTAATAATCAATCTTCGTCGTTTTTTGATTCTAACTCGGTCTCGCACTCTATATTGTCATTTCCCTCTAAAGTCTCAAATGCTTCTATTATAATATTTGATTCATCGTTCAAAGGCCCTATATCGGCATGATCATCAACTATTATTAGTTCATTATTTTGCTCAAGATCTGCTTGATAAGCTGCTTCGTTTGGAATATTATTTCCGTCAAGTGTAAATAATGCCTTAGTTTTAAAATCAACCGACCTGTCTGCTTTATCTCGTTTTAGTGATGGATAGGGAGCAAAATAAACCTATAATGTTTGTTTGGCTAACATGAAAGGATCATATTTTGAGTAACATGAGTTATGGTTTATTTCAATAAGTTTATAGTCTTTGTGCACGTTGATACTAGAGCCCAGACCATTGCTAAACCAACTGCATCTGAAAAAAAAAATACTTTTTCTGCAGATTGGACAGAATATATCAAATCCAAAAACTATGGTAAGACGCCGTAAAAATCATTTATACGTTCATCCGGATCATCAGTCCTTTTGACAAATACACCGCTGTTATAAGTCATTTTTTCAGCATCGTATTCCTTGGTGTTGAATTTAAATCTATTCACGAAGAATATTGGATTAGTGTTGACATTTATTTTTGGTCCTGTCGCAAGACATTTCAATCCTTCATCGCCCATGCAATTTCTTTGATCATAAACGTATTTCGTAAACCAGTTAGAAAATTCTTTGCTAAGATGGCCAAGTGAATGTTCTGATTCGTAAATACTGCAAATATATGTATACGTATATTACGTGCAAAATCAATTTAAATTGGGTAACTCGTAAATAATGCATTACCGAGAATTATCATTCAATATTTACCTGATAAACGGTGCAACTTCAGCACAATTAAGAAGAACGTATGTGTGTGCTATATGGTAATCTCTATCATCTAATCATATTTCCACTCATTTTCCAACAGCTCGGTCATTCTATCTAAAAATAGAAAATATTGATTCAGAACAATCTTGTTCAACGGCTTCATCATTATGCGAAACACTTGCAAATGATAAGTTCACATGGTTACTGAAATAGTGAGAGAAAAAGAATGAAGCTTTTTCTTTGATATATTATTTGAAAATCGAACCTTCAACTCGTGCTTTTTGTATGACTTTTTTCTTGAGATGATTCAAGAACCTATTACAAAATTTATTCGATTGAAATTTACTTACATCAAATTCAAATTCAAATTATTATTTCAAATTATCATAATTACCTCTCAAATTGATACATTCATTCATATTGTCCAGGACCTCGAAGAAGTGCTTCATATGGAAGATGAAAAGGTACATGCTCCTTTACATCAAATATGCCTGGAGGAAATATTTTCTCAAGTTTGGAGAGCAGTATAGGGATGTCATTTTCAAGTTTACGAATATGCTTAACTTTTAAAGTAGTCGAACAAAGCTCTATATAAAACAGACTTAATTCTGTTATAGCACTCCACACTTTTACGGGCAATAGTTCTTTGAAAATGACGGGTAAGAAATTTTCCATCATGACATGGCAATCGTGACTTTTCATCACACTCAATTTATTGTTTTTTAAGTCAACACATCTAGGGAGATTTGAAGAAATCCCATCAGGACATCCCATCCCTTCAATCCACTTTAACACAAGTTTTACTTGATTGTTGTCTAGCTCATAGCATGCTTTGGGCTTTTTTACTGACATTAGGGTTTATATGAAGTTCGGACGTTTACAATATTATTATATATCACGTCTTGAATTGAGATCGTCCTTAGTTTTACCCTTGTCATTTAAAAATATATTAAACACATTATCAAACATGTTTTTCTAGTTGTACATCATATCAATACTATGTCGTAATAAGAGATGCTTCCAATAAGGTAAATCCCAAAATATACTTTGTTTGCACCAATTATGCCAGTTCGATTTACCTGGAATTTCAGTCTGTACTCCAGTTCATTTATTATCGGATATTCTTTAACTAGGTCATATAATTCTTCACCTGATAAAGTGGTTGGTCGTTGTCTATTCGCTGCTCTATTTACTATAAAGTTTTTCTTATCTCTTCTAAAAGTATGATTAACATGGAGAAAACATCAGTGATATTCAAACCACGAAATTTGTCTTTCATACGGTAATGAAAATGCTCGTGTTTCCATGCAGTAAGGACAAGCCAGATGACCGGCCGTACTCCAGCCTCAAAGCATTGCGTAAGCTGAAAAATCACCAATAGTCCATAACAAAGATGCAAATATAAGAAAATTCTTTTTTTTCGACACGTCGTATGTATCCACCCCTTCATACCATAATGTTTTTAACTCTTTGATCAATGACTGTAGATAAATGTCGATTCTTTGTGTCGGATCATCAGGATCAGGGATGACAATCGTTAGAAATATATGTAGAGTTTTCATACATATCCACGGAAGTAAATTATAAGGTGTAACGATAGTAGCCAAGATGAATATTTACTGCCAAATTGAGATGAAAATACTTGGGCTTAACGAATGCGTGCGTGAAGGCTTTTAGGGCCTATAAAATAAATATTAATATGTTTAAAGATGGGCACTTGGGACACTTCGGATTGCTTATCTTAGAAAAAGTTGTGCAATGAAGACTAGAATTTGCATGAAAAGCAAGTACATCTAATAATTTTAATGATTGCATTAGTTGTTTAAATTTTAGTGGCCGGCTGGCTGCACATTTGCACAAGCATATGTTGGGCGGAGCACAATGTTTTGCAAAATCAATGTTTCATGTTCACGTTCTATTTGCGATATAAGGTTCAAGCTGTATAGATCATTAATAATAGAATCTAGTTTTGAGCAGAGCACCAGATTCTATCATATTCAGTATTCCTACAAAAATATTCACCGTCCTTTTCAAAAAACGAATACTCCTTTTCAAAAAACGAATACTATTATAATTCAATTAACTGAACAACAAACACTATTTCTACTATAATATAAGAGTGAAATTATAGCTAAATATCAAAAGGAGCACTTGATATTACATACGTTATAAGAATGCTTTTATTTAGCACCCACTTCTTTAACATTGCAGTTTTGCTCCAAATCTTCGCATTTATTCCTTAGTTCCTTAACATCGTCTTAAATTTTCTTCTACTGTTCTTAAGGTTAGAGTTTTGCACTTTGAGCTCAAGCAACTTTTTTGAAAATTCTCTCTTTATCATGGATCTTCTTTTCTAAACTAAGTATAATTTCCTGGTTATTCATCACACTTTCTTTTAAAGCATTGTTGTAAGATTCTGATCCATCCATGATATCTTTCAGAAGAATTCATTATAGTTTACACTCGTTAATTTCTCAAGATGAGATTAATTTTGAGAGCTTTGCCTAAGAATGAAGCAAGTCCAATTCAGCCTAATTTTTATTCAAAATTTATCTTTGTGCCTATTTTCTTGTATATAAAACATGACAAACTGAGTCCATAGACTATTGCTTTAATTCTTGCCAGAAGTTGTCGAAATGGATATGGCTATAGCTGTAAAAATACTTGTTGAAAACTCTGACAAGCAACCATTGGTAAATATAGTATCAGAAAGTAACAATATATTTGCCTTACTTTATAACTTCATTTTTTTCTGTTATGTGTTGGGTGTACCACTAATCAACTCGGTATCTCTTAATTTTTTTTAAAATTATCTTATTGTATCTCTATACATTTAACTTCCCCAATTATTTGACTAACTTTGTTGTTCGAAATACCCGTAGTTTATTCCTCCTTTTCTCAACAAGTAGTAGAAGCTTCATTTTTTGTTTTTTAAATTTCTTTTAATACATTTGTGGTGGAAGAGCCATGGATAAATGAAGCTTCAAGCACGTTAACCATATAAATAAAAATGAAAATTAAGTAAAGAAACGCATTTTTGACTAGCAAAGTCTATTTTTAGACTGCAGCGAAAGAATTTTTGGTAAATTGAAACGAAGGAAGGAGCAAAATGGAAAGTCGCTAGAAAAGACCTGGAAATGCAAATGATATTGCATTCTCTCTAATAAGCCTACCAACGTATATTTCGGATGTGGATAGTGCTATATCCTTGTCCGCATACGAAATCATCTTCAATTATTAGGAATCCACATTCGCAGACACGACAAGATATCAAATAATTATCATATCTGCCAACGATCGATAAATTAAGTAACATAAATGGAAAAATTTTAGTTTAACATAATTTTTTTTTCCAATTCCATTAATAATTAAAGTGTTAAAAATAAACAAATATGATGATAATAAATAATTTTGAGCAATCAATATGTATGTAGTGCATATGAACTTCTAACTTAATGAAATAATAAATAAATATCTTTAAATGTAAAAAAAATGCACATAACTCAAACTATAATCTTGAATAAAACTCGACAGATAATTTCGAATATGGATCTCCCGTATCCATATCCACAACCCTTTTTATGAATATGGATATTTATCTGCTTTTTAGATACAAATACGGAAGATGACGAATTCAGATTTTTAGGTATCCATTAACAGCCCTACTGTAACGACCCGCCTTTTTGGACAGTTTAAACCGACGAACAAATACACATGCCGATTCCAAACCATTCAAAAAGGACAGATGGTTATTGGGGTAAATAAGAAAAGAAAAGAAAGAGAAATAAAGGAAATGAAACAACACAGAATCTCGCAGCGGAACGATAAAATATAATAGTCAAATAAACAGTTCATGAAGCTGTTTACTATACTTTGAGAATTATTTATACAACATTTATCAGAGTTATACATATACAACAGAACGAACAATTAAAATAATGCAGCAGATAGCATGATGCAAGGGTAATAATAGTAATAGTATACCAAATCGTAGTCTTCATCCTCCAGAATAGATCTTCAAAAATCTGAAAAACTCAGGACTGACCCGAGCGTAATGAAAAGACAAAACACTCGAGGCAGGACTAAAATATCCTTATGAAAGTTAAATCAATCGTAAATAAATATGAGTGTAACGACGTCAGATATGTTTACGATATTTGACATCTCATATCCAGTTTCAACGTGCGTGCAATAACTCAAGAGATGTTACGTGATTTTCCATCTCTTAAGTATCCGTTAAACTATCTACTATGTAGTAATGTACGCTAAGTAGATAATGCCTATCAGTAATATAAAGTATCAAAATAGTGTTAAGGCGTTACCATAATCCCCCTTAACATATTTTTATAATGCCATAGTCTATACACCACCGTAAGCCCCACCGTAAACTGGTGGTTATCAGAGGGTACCCCATAGGTATAACACAAAACATAACGTAGTTGTCGCGAATATGATAATCAGTATGACAAGGTACATGATGCGATACCAACTAGGATACTAGTAGTTGCGTGATCCGGACTGATGTTGAGCATAGCTAGCAGCTACCCCAACACCGCGAAACAACACTCTCAAATCAAGGGGTGCACCCAAATCGCATCACAAATGTAATAGATATGATATCGAAGAAGTGTGTCCGCTAGATGTGGCGAACCTCAATGGCCCGGCGCGGCTCCTGTTTTAGTCATGTCAGGGGTCATCCAATATCGTTCTCTTTTTTCAGTCAACGCGTTCACCAAACCATCCACTTCATTCTGGATCAACACTCCGCGTATAATTGTTATTAAAGTGGTTTTCGGTATCGACAGAGAGTATGTCCGTTTCGATTTCGATTTCAATTCAAATCAATGTCAACTTTGACTTCAAATTTATTCAATTTTACATTCACCTTCGACTTATTCAATTCCAATGTATATCGATTTTTAGCTTGATTTTTCAAAATATCAATTTTTAGCATTTAACAAAATTTGCCTTCAATATTCAAATTTAAATCCCACTTACAAATATGATTCAATTTCAAGCTCAATTTCAATATCATTTTATATCGCTTTTACTTAGTAATATTCAAAGCTCAAATTAAGGTTCAATCCTTTAAAACGGATAAATTTTCGAAATTCAATCATAACTCAATTTTTAATTTCAAAGTCTTAACTTAAATCATTTAACAATTTTCCTTTAACCAAAATTTATTTCAACATTCCAAACTCAATTTTTCGATAAATTCGATTTCTATAAATTGATTTCTATTTATAACTTTTAAATCAAAACGTTTAAATAAATTTCAAGTCGACGATTTTAAAAATTATTAATTTAGCCAATTCGGTGTCCGTATATAATTTTCTATCCTATGGCCAAGTAATTATTTATTTCAATTAAATGTCAGGGATGAGTATATATTACTTAAATTAAATCACAGTATCATATGTACGCATAATAGTATATATATAAGCAAATAAACATCCAAACATTTAACTATCAACCAATAACATCCATCGACATACATCATCCAATAAACAATACGATTCATGGCAATTTCATAGTTATCAATGTCAGGTAATTTAATCGCAATTCAATTTCAATTTCAAATTAACTGTCAATTTAATTTTCAACGGTTAATTCAAATGACAATCTATATGACAATTAAATTCTATGAGAAAACGACTAATAAAATTCATATCACTTCATAATATCAAATTTAACTAGCATAAAGATATTTAGTACGTTGTGAGCGTTATAAAAACACTCACCTTGATTTTTACGATTTTAAATCAAATCGAACGACGTTCGATTTAACCCAAAATTTTCTCTAGCTCCAAACGGTTCCAATCCAGTTCCATAGCGTAGTATTCGACAATACGAACGCAACGCAACTTGTTTCGTCCGATTTCGACCTCGTATGACAAAGTTATGATAGTTTAAAGTTTATTCGAATTATAATATAATAAAATTTACAGCTTTAATTTAATTTTTTTAACCTTATCCAACATCTGCCGTCCATTCCCCATCATCAGATCCTGGCCGCAACCCCCCCTTCTTCCATCTTCGTTCGTTTCCAGGCAAAAATATACGCACGCACAAACCCAAATCACGCAACTAGGGTTCATGGCCGCACCCACATCGTTGACTATGAAGACGATCAACAACCTCCACTTCGCCGCCCATAGCACGCCTATACTCGGCCGAAACCAGGTGGAGCTCGGTCCCCCTATGCCTTTGAAAAACACACCCAATTGCCGTACGAGCGCGCTGCTCCTCTGGCCGATAGGGTTCACCAACGACGATCTTGACCGTTGGATCTCGAGATCTCGGAGTGCTCTACCATTCGTTAGTTGAAAGTTTCGCGAATTGTTGCGTGGATTCGAAGAAATTGAGGGAGGATTGAGATTGATTTTCGGCCATTGCTTTCGTATAAGGCGGCTGGCTTTAGAAAACCCTAGGTTTTGTTTATTTTGGAAAAAATGAAATTAATGAAGTTCTTAAATAGAAAACGACGAACACTATTTATCCGGCTTTTCCGAACTCCGATTTACGTGTGATGACCGACGTTCCTAGGGTTTATCCCGCGTTCCGGACACAATGGGATAGGTTTCAGAGGCTAATTCGATCATATGTGCGAGTTATGGCAATAAATGATCAATTTTAAATTAAACCGATTAAACGATTTTCTAGGCGTTTTGGCTTGCTCCGGACAAACGGTAAATCCAATTGACATGAAATTTGAAATATTACAATAATATCACATTACGGATCCGATGAAACTGGTTTCGTCAAAATCTGAGACCGTTTGAAAAATGACTATTTTAACTCGCCAAATTAATATTAAAACAATTTCAACGCGTTTCGAGCTGCCACGGTCAAACGACAACTCCGATCGCTGCGAAAATTAAAATCCGATAATAACTAACTATTAAGTATCCAATGGAACTAGTTTCGTCCAATTCTGAGACTGTTCAAAAATTGGCTATTTTCTAGTCGATAATTAAATATTAAGATATTCAATTTTCACAAATTTACTTTTAATTTGATTTTAAAAGTTCTACAACATCATTCTAACTTTAATATGATAAAATAAAATTTTACAAATCATTTCTTAATCATATTAAACCCATTATTCAATTATCCAATAATTCCAGTTTTAAAATCTTATTAACTCTATTTTAATCCCAATATAACTTACATTCACTTTGGAAACCAATTTGAATCATATTAAATCAAATTTCAATTATTCACTCTATTTTCATATATTAAATTTCAATATTAAATTAATCGTATCAAATTCGAAATTTAATTATTCAAACATTTGTAATATTAAATTCAAACAAATTTAATTATTCTTAAATCACTATCTTTTGAAATATTCAAAACGAACTTAAAATTTAACTTTTGAGACGAATTAAAATTATAGAACAACAATTTCCATTACACGGTTATTCAATTCCCATTATTAAATTATTCAATCAATTCCAAATATTAAATTTAGACAATTTCGCTTATCTAATAATTCATTATCTTTTGAAATATTGAAATTGAACTTATAAGATTCAACCTTTAAAACCAATTCACAATTTAGAACACTATTTTCATTTTACAGTTATTCAATTATTCAATAAGTTTTAAATATTTAATTTAAACAATTTACCTGTTCAATCTTCAGTATTTGATTTTAAATAGATTTTACTTATCAATCAATTACTCTATTATACCCAATGAATTCATCATTTATTATCCTATTCAACTTTTGATTTCAAAGGCATTCACTAAGTAGCTTTTATTTTTCATTACTTGGATAATTATTGTTGCAATTCATTCCAGTTATTATTATTCCAAACGAATTACAAAAATTTTCTAACATTAAATCACGAAAACTTATTAAATTAGCTATTTTAATTATCGAAAATTTACGGGTCGTTACACCTACTGTCTAACTCTTTTGATGAAACTGAAAACTGAATTTGGCAGTAAGAAAGTAGAACCACTAACAAGTGTTTTAGTAGTACATTATCCTCAAGCATTTGGTGTAATTTAGATGGGAAAAAAGGCGATTGAATAGTGCAGGGAAAACCTAGAAAAAAAGCGATTGAATAGTGCAGGGAAAACCATTCCAGGTTGGAAGTTTGTATATTCAGGAGATACTAGACCGTGTCAATCATTTATAGATGATTCTACTGGTGCAACTATACTTATACATGAGGCAACATTCGAGGATGGAATGGGGGATGATAACATGTAAGGATAGCACAACCAAACAAACAATCAGTGTTGGGGCATCAACTGTTGCCAAGTGCATTATTCTCACCCACTTTAGTTAGAGATATCACAAAATACTCCATATGACCTATGCAGTTAAAGCATTTAACGGTTCTATAATGGTGGATGTGCAAAAAGTTAGCAGAGATAAAATGGGAATATAGCCGAAAATAGCGGAGTTGCAAAAAGCTTCAATAGATATAAAATCAAACATTAAAAGTTAATTTATTCTCATTCTTGCATCATTTCTGTAAAAATATTGGTAATAGTCAATCTTATATAGCAAAACCTAATAATATTATAATTTTAGGTTTGAATGAGAAGTTGAGTTGAACCTTTAACCTTTTTAATTGAAATCGTGGAACTAAGATTGATTTAAATTGAATTTTAGAACTAACGTTGATTTGTGAAATTGGAAGAAACAATTCTACTTTTGAAACAATTTTCGATATAAACTCTTTTATATATAAAACTATTTATATTATTTTAAATTTATAATTTTTTATATATATAAATACACATTTTAATATATAAACTATTTTAATTTATAATCTATTTTTAAATATAATCAATTTTTAATATAACCTCTTTTTAAAAAGAATAAGAAGGATGGAATGTATATACATATTTATACATATTATATGTATATACATATGATTCTCGAATTCAAGATTGTGCTGTTTTGTTTATCCACTGTTTGGAGGTTTCAGAAGTAATTTCTAGCTTGGTCGCTTATCCGTGTGTGTGTCTGTGTCACCTTCTTCATTCTTGTTGTTTCTATAACCACATAAGGTGAGCGATCACTCACGATTGACATTCTTACATTTAGTAAATTTAATTCACATGAAATGACGATTGTATTATGTTGTTAAATTTTGAATTGGTTAGAAATTCAATTGTTAAATATGACATGTTTTATCTACATTTGTTTACATATATTAATTTAAATATGACACCATAACCTATTGTATATATATTGTTTTTAAATTGTTATGTAACAACCCGCATATTTATCGGTTTTATATTTAAATATTTCATCGTTAGTCGGATTTTTAGTCCGAAAAGCTACTTTTTGTATACGGTCGAATTAGTACTCGGGACCACTCCCATTGAGTTTAAAATGCCGTTTGCGACCTTTTTGAGTATAAGCTTCGATATATTTGGAGAAAGTTGATTTTTGCTACTTTTCACTTTGGGTTTGGTTTGGGCTCAGCCCTATGTTAACTTATGCTCAAATCTGAGCCACTCTTCCCCACTCACCCTCATTCTCTTCTCTTTTCAGTTTTTAGAGTATTAATGGTGGGAGAGATTGGAAATTAAAACTCCAAAACCCTAGTTCCTCTTACAAATTCAAATTCCTAGCTCCAAATTCAAGAGAACCCATTGGTAAGCTTCTCTTCTTCTTCTCCAACTTATTCTCTTACCAATTTCAGAAATTCCTAAACCTAATTTTGGGAATGTTCTTGTTTTGAGCATAGATTCAAGCGCATTTGGGTTGTGTTGAAGACAGGTTGATTCTCCATCTGCTTTCAAGCTTCTTCTTGTTTGATTTTGGTAAAAAGGTGAGATTTTTAATCTCACATCTAGGTCTATGATTATCTTTGATTGTTAGGTATGAATTCCTAACACATATTCATGTGTATTTGATTTTGATTTGGATAGGTTTTGTGAACATTCCAAATTTTAGTGTTTTGAGTTCAAATCTTCAATAATCATAGCTTTGTTGTTTGAACTTGTTTTTGGTGATGCATCGAAGAGCTTATTGGACCGGGTAGTCGATTTGCATAAACCCTTAGTGACCGTGCTCGCTCGATTGCATTTTGATGAAGATTGCATCTTCATTTCATAGGCTAAGAAAATAGCCTTAGTGCCAGTCAGTCGACTGGACCTTTGGGTCAGTCGACTGGCTGTAGCACATAGGCATTCCGAAGGCAGCTAACAGAGGCTCGAGTCCTCTGTTTTCCTGCATTCAGTCGACTGAAATTTTAGGTCAGTCGACTGACTGCAGGAAATTATTTTTCCTGCTTTTGGTTCAGTCGACTGGACCTTTGTGTCAGTCGACTGACCTGCACCAATTTGCCTTATTGTGCCTATTTGTGCATGTTTTTGCTTGGTTTCCAAACTCCATCGATTCGTGTTATTTCCCGCTCGTTGTTGCTACAACTTTAATGACTTCTCTTCTTGGAATTTTTGGGAATACCCATTTTGATGGATTCGGATCGATTTCTTTGGATTTTTATTCACGTCTTTGAATGTGAATTTTGGTGGTTGATTGTTCTACAATCATTTTCGTGTTTTGTCACTTTAAAAATATAAAGGTTTCAATACTAGTAGTAAATATCAAAACTCTTTCCTCAAACGATTTCAATTCTATTTTAATACCAAATTCGTTTATAAAACCGTTTTCCAATCTATTAGTATATACAAACCTTTACCTCACTCGTATGAGAAATCTAATTAAACGGCTTGGTAAAACAAGTGGTATGAAACGCTTGCGTTTACTTCGCCGGTTAATTCTTGGACTTGTTCGATTGAATCTCTTGTGACAATTTTCTAGTGGAGATCTACAATTTGTTCGTAAATATTTAAGTTAAGCTAATGGTTATGGGACATGAAGCTAAGCTCATATATTTACTAGCTTACTGTAATTGACACTTCTCGATGATCATGACGATCATTTTTTTTGTGATTTAGACTGGCAATGTGCGATGTCTCTTTGTCTGCGAGGGAGACTAAACCCCGTTTTGTGGAGTTTCGACTCAATTTGGTGGGGTAGCAACCCACGGTCTGCGGACCATTCGTGTGTCAGGTCTTCGGACCATTCGTGTGCCAAATTAATGGCTAGCTACCATGAGATAGCTTCTCGTTCATGTGTTACAGCTGTTGGTGAGTTTTCATGCTCCCGTTCGTGTGATAGGCCTCCCCCCTATTTTGTGTGATTTCTGGATTTCGTGTGTCGAATTCTGGAATTTTCTTCTTCACCTATTTTTGTGATTTCTATTGATATGATTTATCAATTTTTGTGCATAGGTGAAGTCGTGTGTCATTGACTGGATTTCTTGAGATGATTTATGCTTCACCAATTTTCGTGATTTCCATTGATAAGTTTTATCAATATTTGTGCATTGGTGAATTCGTGTGTCATTGACTGGATTTCTTGAGATGATTTCTAGAATTTATGCTTCACCAATTTTCGTGATTTCCATTGATAAGTTTTATCAATATTTGTGCATTGGTGAATTTGTGTGTCATTGACTTTTGTGATTGACTTTGATATAATCGTCAATAATTGTGGTTTGATGAACGAAATAAGGAGTATGACATTTCTTTGATTCTTGTGTAGATTTTTGACATTGAATAATCCCTTGATGATTTTCAACTACTTATATATATATCACAGTTTGGCATTGTGATTATTATGTGTTTAGTCATATCTCTCATTTTATATCGTTTCATCTGATAGTTATAGTTAGACTGATCCGTTTATTATTTTCTTATTAAATAATACTCGGGTCAGACCGAGATGTTACAGGTGCTTCTGCTTGACTTCTCTCCAGGGATCCATTACCCTGACCTTTTGCTTACTACTTAGATTAGTAGTTTTTGTTGTATACTCTTGAGATATTGACTCATTGATGTATTCTTTTGTATATCACATGTTGCTATTATTTTGTATTATTGTGGATCTTTTTGACCACTACTCTGATATACACTTTCATGTGTTAATTATATATTCATATCTTCTTCCGCCTTTGTGATATGAATTATCTGTGACTGATTTATGTTATGTTTATTTCTGTATCTGTTTCCGAAGATATTATAGCCACTGTGTAGTAGCTTTGAGTTTGTGTCGGTACGTCGGATTTTCCTCTTGAGATGAAAACTGATATTATAACTATCTGACATATCGATGCTCGCGCAAAGAAATTTCATGGGTGGTCTCTCCTCAACAGCCTTATTCTCCGTGCTAGTTGACAGCATTCACAGTAATGTTCTTGGCTAGCGTGGGTATAGAGGTGGGGCGTCACAGCTTGGTATCAGAGCCAAACTTCAGAACAATATGGAATATTATAACAAGGATCATCGTCCTAAGTCCATCTTAGGAGTCGTGCTTTAGGATTTAATTCGAGTCTTCGTACCGATTCATCCTATTTTCCTTATGATTCCTTGTTTACCTATCAAGATTGCTTGATATTCAATTTGGTGAATAACTTTTTCTTCTTCTTCTTTCTTTCTAAAGGGAGAAAAATGTCTAGACCAGGCCGCCCCAGAGCCGTACCATCTAGCACTCCACCCCAAGATGGAGTTTTTATGACTGCTCAACAGCTTCTTGATTTGGTAACGAATGCTCAAGCAGCTGGAGCTAACCCAGAACCTACTCACCCGAAGTCGGGATTTGCACGCTTGTGCAGCGATTACACTAATTTGGGCGGGGAGCCATTCAAAGGTTCCGAAACTGTTATTGAAGTACAGGCTTGGCTAAGGTCATGCGATCGAATCTTTTCTCGCATGAATCTTATTGACCTTCACCGAGTTCAGGTGGCCTCTAGTATGCTCCGAGAAAGAGCATTGGACTGGTACGAGCTTCTTATTTCTGAGATTAATGAAGCGGATCTCACCTGGGAGAAATTCCGAGAACGCTTCGAGTTGAAATTCGTACCGGAAGCTGAAAAAGTGACATTGGCTCGACGATTTATAGACCTTGTTCAAGGTGAGTCCTCCGTGACTGATTACGTCGCCTCCTTCGAGTCGCTTTCTAAATACGGGGTTGAATACATCAACACCCCTTTAAAGAAGAACCACAGATTCGTTTATGGCTTAAACAAAAATCTCAAGAAGCCATTACTTCTAAAATTAGACTGGATATGCCACTCATGATTTAGAGCTCGCGGCTATTGTTTTCGCCCTTCGTATTTGGCGTCATTATCTTTTAGGAGAGAAATTTGTTCTTTATACCGATCAAAAATCCTTGAAGTATTTATTCTCTCAAAAGGAACTTAATTTGCGTCAACAGCGTTGGCTCGAATTTCTTGCACCATATGATCTTGATATTCTTTATACACCCGGTAAGGGTAATCGTGTCGCCGATGCTCTTAGCCTCAAACAACAAGCTGTTATTTCTATGATGATATCCGAATGGAACGATCTCGAGATCTTATCCACTTGTGAGATTCAAGACCGCGTATCCGATTTATGCTCATTATTTGTTTTATGTAGCCTTGAGGCTCATCCTTCTCTTTTAGACCGCATTCTTGAAGCTCAAAGGCTAGATCCCGAATTGGCTCTTCTTGGCCAAAATATTAAGGATAAGATTGATATTGAAGGTTTGAAGGACTTTGATATCGATTCCCGTGGCGGCATTCGGAGATTTGGTAGACTTATTGTGCCAAATATTAGTGATCTTCGTAAAGATATTTTAGAAGATTCTCATCGTTCTAAATTTACCATTCATCCCGGAAGTAGTAAAATGTACGCAGATATGAAGCGACTTTATTATTGGGAGGGAATGAAACTTGACATCGCTAACTTCGTTAAGCGTTGCATGACTTGCCAACTCGTTAAGGTCGAACATCAAAGGCCCGGTGGGTTATTGCAACCTTTAGAAATTCCAATTTGGAAGTGGGACCAAATTTCCATGGATTTTATAGATGGCCTTCCTCGTTCTCGTTCGGGTCATGATAGCTTATGGTGATTGTTGATAGGCTTACTAAATCTGCCCATTTTATTCCCGTTCGGTCTAACCGAACCGTTCCTCTTTTGGCCAAGCTCTTTATCAAAGAGATTGTTAAATTGCATGGGGTTCCTACTTCTATTGTTAGGGATCGTGATCCATTGTTTACTAGTGGATTTTGGAAGAGTCTTCAAAAAGCTTTGGGAACGAAGCTTAATTTTAGCACCTCTTATCATCCTCAGTCCGATGGACAAACCGAGCGTGTGAATCAAACTCTTGAAGATCTTCTTCGTGCTTGTGTTCTTGTTTTTGGGGGAAGTTGGGAAGATTATATTTCACTTGTTGAATTTTCCTATAATAATAGCTTCCAATCTAGTATTGGTATGGCACCTTTCGAGGCACTCTATGGAAGGCCATGCCGATCTCCTTCTTGTTGGCTTGAGGCTGGTGAGAAGCTGGTTTTAGGTCCAGATTTTATTCGTGATTCCACAGAAAAGATTGATCTTATTCGTCACAGGATGAAAGAAGCCCAAAGTAGACAAAAATCCTATGCCGATAACCGGAGAAGGAAGTTAGAATTTTCTGTGGGAGATCTTGTGTTCGTTCGTGTTTCACCTATGAAAGGTGTTGTACGTTTCAGTCGATCGGGAAAATTGGCGCCTCGATATATTGGGCCATTTCCTATCACCAAACGTGTTGGTTCCATGGCTTATCGCCTTTTATTACCGGCTCAATTTTCTGCTATCCATGACGTGTTTCACGTTTCTCAACTTCGAAAATGTCTTCGAGATTCCGATTCTGTTCTTGAGCCCGGTGTTGTGGAAGAGATTGAAGTTTCGCCTAATTTAACTTATGAACAACATCCTATTCGTATCATTGCTTCATAGGTCAAACGACTTCGAAATAAAGATGTTCCGCTTGTTAAAGTTCAATGGTCTTCAAATCCTAAGGATTGTTCTTGGGAATCTAGAGAGTTCATCGAGCGAACGCATCCGGACTTACTTTCTCGTGCTCTTTGAGGTGAACTTCTTATTTCAAACTTCTTTTGTGTTGAATATGCCTTTATGGTTGTTACTGTATATATCTTCTTCTTAAAATATTACGAGGACGCAATTTCTTTAAGGAGGGGAGTCTGCAACAACCCGCATATTTATCGGTTTTATATTTAAATATTTCATCGTTAGTCGGATTTTTAGTCTGAAAAGCTACTTTTTGCATACGGTCGAATTAGGACTCGGGACCACTCCCATTGAGTTTAAAATGCCGTTTGCGACCCTTTTGAGTATAAGCTTCGATATGTTTGGTTTAAGTTGATTTTTGCTACTTTTCACTTTGGGTTTGGTTTGGGCTCAGCCCTATGTTAACTTATGCTCAAATCTGAGCCACTCTTCCCCACTCACCCTCATTCTCTTCTCTTTTCAGTTTTTAGAGTATTAATGGTGGGAGAGATTGGAAATTAAAACTCCAAAACCCTAGTTCCTCTTACAAATTCAAATTCCTAGCTCCAAATTCAAGAGAACCCATTGGTAAGCTTCTCTTCTTCTTCTCCAACTTATTCTCTTACCAATTTCAGAAATTCCTAAACCTAATTTTGGGAATGTTCTTGTTTTGAGCATAGATTCAAGCTCATTTGGGTTGTGTTGAAGAGAGGTTGATTCTCCATCTGCTTTCAAGCTTCTTCTTGTTTGATTTTGGTAAAAAGGTGAGATTTTTAATCTCACATCTAGGTCTATGATTACCTTTGATTGTTAGGTATGAATTCCTAACACATATTCATGTGTATTTGATTTTGATTTGGATAGGTTTTGTGAACATTCCAAATTTTAGTGTTTTGAGTTCCAATCTTCAAAAATCATAGCTTTGTTGTTTGAACTTGTTTTTGGTGATGCATCGAAGAGCTTATTGGACCGGGTAGTCGATTTGCATAAACCCTTAGTGACCGTGCTCGCTCGATTGCATTTTGATGAAGATTGCATCTTCATTTCATAGGCTAAGAAAACAGCCTTGGTGCCAGTCAGTCAACTGGACCTTTGGGTCAGTCGACTGGCTTTAGCACATAGGCATTCCGAAGGCAGCTAACAGAGGCTCGGGTCCTCTGTTTTCCTGCATTCAGTCGACTGAAATTTTAGGTCAGTCGACTGACTGCAGGAAATTAGTTTTCCTGCTTCTGGTTCAGTCGACTGGACCTTTGTGTCAGTCGACTCACCTGCACCAATTTGCCTTATTGTGCCTATTTGTGCATGTTTTTGCTTGGTTTCCAAACTCCATCGATTCATGTTATTTCCCGCTCGTTGTTGCTACAACTTTAATGACTTCTCTTCTTGGAATTTTTAGGAATACCCATTTTATGGATTCGGATCGATTTCTTTGGATTTTTATTCACGTCTTTGAATGTGAATTTTGGTGGTTGATTGTTCTACAATCATTTTCGTGTTTTGTCACTTTAAAAATATAAAGGTTTCAATACTAGTAGTAAATATCAAAACTCTTTCCTCAAACGATTTCAATTCTATTTTAATACCAAATTCGTTTATAAAACCGTTTTCCAATCTATTAGTATATACAAACCTTTACCTCACTCGTATGAGAAATCTAATTAAACGGCTTGGTAAAACAAGTGGTATGAAACGCTTGCGTTTACTTCGCCGGTTAATTCTTGGACTTGTTCGATTGAATCTCTTGTGACAATTTTCTAGTGGAGATCTACAATTTGTTCGTAAATATTTAAGTTAAGCTAGTGGTTATGGGACATGAAGCTAAGCTCATATATTTACTAGCTTACTGTAATTGACACTTCTCGATGATCATGACGATCATTTTTTTTGTGATTTAGACTAGCAATGTGAGATGTCTCTTTGTCTACGAGGGAGACTAAACCCCGTTTTGTGGAGTTTCGACTCAATTTGGTGGGGTAGCAACCCACGGTCTTCGGACCATTCGTGTGTCAGGTCTTCGGACCATTCATGTGTCAAATTAATGGCTAGCTACCATGAGATAGCTTCTCGTTCATGTGTTACAGCTGTTGGTGAGTTTTCATGCTCCCGTTCGTGTGATAGACCTCCCCCCTATTTTGTGTGATTTATGGATTTCGTGTGTCGAATTCTGGAATTTTCTTCTTCACCTATTTTTGTGATTTCTACTGATATGATTTATCAATTTTTGTGCATAGGTGAATTCGTGTGTCATTGACTGGATTTCTTGAGATGATTTCTAGAATTTATGCTTCACCAATTTTCGTGATTTCCATTGATAAGTTTTATCAATATTTGTGCATTGGTGAATTCGTGTGTCATTGACTGGATTTCTTGAGATGATTTCTAGAATTTATGCTTCACCAATTTTCGTGATTTCCATTGATAAGTTTTATCAATATTTGTGCATTGGTGAATTTGTGTGTCATTGACTTTTGTGATTGACTTTGATATAATCGTCAATAATTGTGGTTTGATGAACGAAATAAGGAGCATGACATTTCTTTGATTCTTGTGTAGATTTTTGACATTGAATAATCCCTTGATGATTTTCAACTACTTATATATATATCACAGTTTGGCATTGTGATTATTATGTGTTTAGTCATATCTCTCATTTTATATCGTTTCATCTTATAGTTATAGTTAGACTGATCCGTTTATTATTTTCTTATTAAATAATACTCGGGTCAGACCGAGATGTTACAGGTGCTTCTGCTTGACTTCTCTCCAGGGATCCATTACCCTGACCTTTTGCTTACTACTTAGATTAGTAGTTTTTGTTGTATACTCTTGAGATATTGACTCATTGATGTATTCTTTTGTATATCACATGTTGCTATTATTTTGTATTATTGTGGATCTTTTTGACCACTACTCTGATATACACTTTCATGTGTTAATTATATATTCATATCTTCTTCCGCCTTTGTGATATGAATTATCTGTGACTGATTTATGTTATGTTTATTTCTGTATCTGTTTCCGAAGATATTATAGCCACTGTGTAGTAGCTTTGAGTTTGTGTCGGTACGTCGGATTTTCCTCTTGAGATGAAAACTTATATTATAACTATCTGACATATCGATGCTCGCGCAAAGAAATTACACGGGTTGTCGCTCCTCAACAGCCTTATTCTCCGTGCTAGTTGACAGCATTCACAGTAATGTTCTTGGCTAGCGTGGGTATAGAGGTGGGACGTCACATGTTAATTATGATATATGCTCATCATTGGTATGTTATGACATTTATATTATTATTATTATTATTATTATATTGTTTTGACAATGCAAGTTCCCTGATAGTCAGGGAAATCCATATGAGTTGAAATGATATATACCAGAATGATATTATAGATTACGGAAAATTGTTATGAGTTAAAATGATAAAACCTAGCGATTTTATTGATGTTTGAAATTTTGGAATTGCGGGTTGAATGATTTATACCCAAAAATTTAATTTACTACGGACTGAAATAATAAATATCCATACTACTTGACAATATGATAAAAAATTATATACGGACAATGTTGGTCTCTTTTAAATGATTTTCAAATTTTTTGAGAAAGGAAAAATATATGTGTTTTGATTTTAAAATATAATATAAAGGTTTTATTTTTATTTTAATATGTGTATAATTTAGATTTTTAAATTACATGTTTTGGAAATTTAAAAATTATAAGTTAAAGTTTTAAAATGTGAATTGCAAAATTTTACTTATAACTTTATTATTTTTAAAACATATAAATTAGGATTCAAAGTAGATTTAACAAAATGGTTTAATTTAATTTAGTTTAATAAAAAATTAATTTAATGAGTATATAAGATGTTTTAAAATATTTATTTAAGATTTATATTAATATTTGGAAATATTTTTTATTATAACTTTAATAAATAGAGGTTTGAAAAATAAATTAAAGTTGACTTGAAATTTAAATTGGTTAATAATTGTATTTGAATAGGAAATGGTTTGAACTTATTGATTTTGAGATTTTAAAGATATGATTTTATAATTGATTTTATTGAAAGTGGTTAAATAAATATTTTCAAATTTAAATAAAATTGAAATTGGATATTTAATTTTGATTTAAATTTGTAATTTGTTTTTATTTAAATTTTATTGAAAATGATTAGGTGAAGATTTCAAATTTAGATAAATTAAAGTTGAATTTTGAAATATAAATGAAATTTATAAAATTTAGTTATTGTAAATGTTTCAATATTTAAATTTTGAAACCTATTGAATTAGAAGTGGTTTAAACATGTTGTTCAAACCTGGCTTTGAAATCAATATAAATTAAAATGGTTTTGATGAGAAGTTGAATTGAACCTTTAACCTTTTTAATTGAAATTGTGGAACTGAGATTGATTTAAATTAAATTTTGGAACTAAATTTGATTTGAATTGTTTTGTGAAATTGGAAGAAACAATTTTAATTTTGAAACTATTTTTGATATAAACTCTTTTATATATTTAAAATATTTTAATATATATTGTTTAAAATTTATAAACAATTTTAAATAT
Organism: Allium cepa; assembly: GCA_030765085.1. NCBI lineage: Eukaryota > Viridiplantae > Streptophyta > Magnoliopsida > Asparagales > Amaryllidaceae > Allium > Allium cepa. Next base: position 37,990,274 of record CM060929.1, read on the forward strand.
ATATATTTTGTATATAAACTATTTTAATATATAAGCTATTTTAGTCTATAATCTATTTTTAAATATAAACTATTTTTAATGTATAACTATTCCAATATATAAATTACTTTTAATATTCAAACTGTTTAAGTTGGAACAGTTATTATTTAGATTTAATGGATTTAAAGGCGAATACTTTGATATGCTGGTTTAACCTATTTTATGGTTATGATTTTGGAAGTGAATATGATTTCGAAAGTGAATATTATTTTGAAAGTGATATGATTTTGAAATGAATATAATGTTTTGATATGAAGCATGAACTGTTTGAAACGAAACTGACCACGGTGTGAAATAAGCGTTTGGTTGTTAAAGAGGCCATGGTCGGATGCTATCATACTCTCTGCCAATACCCAAAACCCCATTAATAACTGTGTACATGGTGGAGAATCCAGAACGAAACAGGATGGCGGCGAACAACTGTATGAGGTATGAACACTGCCCTGACCCCCTCGGGTCAGCTTGATTGACTAAAATAGGAGCCTTGTCGGGCCAAGAGGTCGCATCGTCGATCGAGCATGCTTCTTCGATACCATTCTATTACTTTATGATTTTAGGCGCACCTTTTATTTTAGGAGTGTGTCTCGAGGTGGGCGGCAGCAGCTGCTATGCTTTACCACCAGTCCAGATTTGCAAAACGGTAGTATCCTACCTTGAGCATTGCCTCGCATGCCTTGTCGTATGCGTTATCGCGCCCATTACGAGTTTGGTTTGTGTCGCACCTATGGAGTGCTCCCTAATAGCCCATCGGTTTGGTCGAGTTTACAGTGTTGTATAGACTACGACATTTATATTAAAATGTGTTAAGGGTGACATGGGTAACGCCTTAACATTATTTTAATACTGTACTGTAGACATTATTTATAAAGGTATTGTATTATGTATGTAGACAGCTTAACGGATCCTTAAAGGATGGAAATCCCAAACATCCTTTAAGTTATATTGCATTTCACTTGGACATTTCACTTGAGTTGATTTACTTGCATAAGAATGTTAATCCTGACTCGAGTGTTTTGTGTTTAGCTTTATGTTCGGGTCAGACTGAGTGTCACAACATTTGAGGCTCACCTTTGGAGCTTGGAGCTTTGCTGGGAGATTCTATCTTTTACCTATTCAAGTTTTCAGTTATTTATAGTTTTATGTTCAAACTTGTCATTTGGTTTGTACATGAGACTTCTTGTATTTGGGATTTCTGTTATATGTTGTTTTAGACTCTGATGTTCTGTAGTAGAATCATGAACTACTATTTATCTATTCCGCCGTTTATTGTCGTATTTTTGTGATTCTCTGGTTGATTTATTTACTGTATATTCTAATTTTGCGAAATATAAATTAACAATCTGTTGTTTTGAGCGATTCAAGTCTGACATGTGTGTATTATTATCGATTTGAATGGTTCAAAATAACGGGGCTTTACATATGGATAACATTTGATATTGATTGTATAGTCATCTTGTAACCAACCTTTGGAGTTAAGTAGTTATTGTACATCATTATTTCATCTTGTCCTAAAAAAATTATATACGATGTATTATATTTTCAAAATAATAAACAAATATTTATCTCAATATTTTCTTCATTTGAAAATGTTCATAAATTAAAACATTATATTTATCATTATTATGCTCACATTAACTTCACAAAGAACCAAAAAGAATTGATTCTACTTGAAGGCACATGCAACTATACTACTGTTGCTAAGTTTTCAAGTATATTTTGTCTTATGAAATAAAGATTTGACATTGAACTTTTACAGTAAATGAACTTTAGATTTTTGCAATATTAGACATCCTAGTAAATATACTGAAGTTATAGGTTAGAGTTTAAAATAAAGAAAGCAGGGAAATAATATGCTTTACAAAACATTGAACTTTGAGTATATTAAATGTTATGCGATTACCTCACAAATCTCGTGCAAGCTTGTTTAAAGTGTCCGATTACAATGCTCATGTGTGAGCTAATATGCTATTCTATTATACTGTTTTATAATGGTGACTATGTGATCTTCTTGTTGTATATAAACATAGCATGATCTTATAAGAGAAATCACTCCCTAAGTTTCTCTATAATTTCCAAAATCATGTATATAATCTAACATTATTCATATTAACATCAAATCATAAGAAATAAATAAAGAAGATATCTGATAAATACTTATTCATATATAATCCGATATACTTCTAAAAATTAATATATCTCCATTTTTGTTGTAAGAATGTATCGACGCACACATAACAATTAGGTATTCATTTTCATATATAAAAAATTAATAACATTCCTCATTTATTTATTTATTGACTATTTTATTCATATTGTTTAAGTCATATAAAACTCATCTTGATTTATCACTCAAATATGTGATTTTTTTTCATGTGTGCATTAACAGGTGATTAGAATTAATATATCTTCAAAACGGTACTTCTTCGTTTTCTAAAATATTTAAATCCTTTCAAAATATTTTTCATAACATTATCTTCACTTTCAAAATGTATTATTCTTTTCAGACAAATAGATCTCTATTTCTAAACCATTGTTATATTTTAAAACTTTAAATATGGCTCCTTGAAAATATTAATTTCTAAGGTTGCTAGAGTATTTTTACTCCTTTCCCAAACACTATAACGCTTCCCAAAATTTTGTGTCCATATGTTGAGTTAATTAGGTTTCAGCTCTCAATAGTGACTCCTACTCAATTTTAATTTTGCATAATCACTTACAATTTTAAAACAACCAAGCATTAATAAACCAACCAATTTTTATCACATCCTATTTTATTTATTAAATATATTTTCAAATTCCAAATTTAATTTGATACATATTATTTGTCATTCTATATTTTATAACTATTAAATGCTTGAGCATTTTTATTACGCCACAGTGATTCTATTTTCTAGAAATAAACATTATAATTGGGTACGCCCAGATTCAGATGGGATTACAAATCCGTTAACTGAATGTATTATTCCATTTTGAATTTTTAAACTACGTATAACAAAAACAAACATTGAGACAATCAACATACATTTTAACCAAACAAAAAAGATCGCCTTTAGCGGAAAGTAGTCTTCTGGTTTCCGTTGCGCACTCTGATCATTAACAGATCAGGGCACAACAATTTAGTTATAAGTCATCTAAGGTCTCATTTGTGCTATCTAATAAATTTCACTCATTACAGAAGTGAATTCCAAATTTAAAATCATTTCCATAGTAAAAAATTGCAAATTACATTAAAATTTTCTACAAATACTTGCAAGTGGTTATTTACAATAATCATTTATATTCCTATTCCTAAATAGTTAATTAAATAACTAACCACTACACACCCTCTAGGTCATCAAGATCTAGATCTTGACGCTGTACAATTTATATTCTATAATGTTCTTAATCCAACTTCGATACAGATGTAATGACCCCATCGCTATGCCTAGTCTAGCATAGAACATTACAAGTAATGTCGTCTGCTAATCTGGTAAATACGGTTGGTTAAGGGCGATCAAATGTAAATATTTACCTTTGTAACGACCTAGATTTTCAACGTTTAATTTGGAATATTTAAATGGTTTTAAATATTGAATTTGAAATTATAATTTAGTTAGTAAGATTTTGAAACTGAAATTTTAAGCAATTTCGTAAAAATTGGAAATTGTCAATTTAATTAACCGTTAAAATGGCGATCCAGGGCACAATCTGGGAATTCAACGAAGCCAGCTCCGTTGGATCTGTAATAGTGTGTTATTATCGAATTTCAAACTTTGTAATGTTTGGATTTACCGATTGGTCAATGATTTGAAAACGCCAAGAGATATTTTAATTGAATTTAATATTAAATAATCGATTTATAAAGCCGTCTTCTCCATACGATCGAATTGGGACTCGGAACAAAATATTTTTTTTACTCAAGCCTTCAAATCTGTCACTTTGTCTCCGTCAACCATCCCACCTATCTATTGCTGCTCCCTTTAAAAGAATCACGTTCCTCTTCTTTTTAAAAACACACGCAACAATTATAGGGCAAAGACAAAAATGGCAACTTAAAAAAATTGATTTCTCCTCCAATACGCAACAGTTAAAGTTACAGGAGTGTGTTAGTGAAGATGGCGTGGCGTTTCGTCAAGCATTTCGCCCTATCACCGTGTGTGCGTGCACGTTAATGGTGCACGACCTCAACCTGGAAGGGAAAAAAAAAGAATGTGCGGAGGAAGAAGGTGGGGTGTTCGTTAGTAGGCCAGGTCTGTGATTTGTGGTATGGGTTTTAGAAAATATTACATAAGTGCTTAATTTAAATTAAATTATCATCAACTAAAAAAATGTATATCTCTCTCATACGAGGTCCAATTGGGTTAAGATTTTTTGCGTTGAGATCACGATGATGAAAGCTATGAAATGGAAATGGTTTGGACGAATTCAGAGCTTGAATAATTTTTAGATAAATTCAAACATGTTCGAATTTAATTGAAACCAAAGCGCAAAAGCAATAGAAAATCAAAGTGAGTAAAATCTCACTCATTTGGATTGCTAGTATAATTTAAAAATGTTGAATTTAATTCATTGGTTGTTTGGATGAATTTATAAATTATTATCAGTTTGGATGTTATATATATAGTAATATATATATTGGCAGTTGGATGTATACCCGCCGATTGGAGTGGATGAGACCCTATGCGCCCCGCATAATAGCGGATGACCCTATATACCGCAATATCCATTGTGAGATTGGTATTTTTATATTGTATTAACATCTGTGGATGTAGAGAAATAGGTTGGAGGGATCCAACTGGATTCCTCAAATATATTGTTTATTTTTCATATATAGTGATATATGTTGTGTGTAGATAATCTGTTGTAGATTATTGTTGTAATTTGAACTATTATATGTTATAGTAGCACTAGCCTTAGATTCTGGTATTTTAAATACCATAAATATTATTTTTGTATTTGAAGGAATTAAAGAGAGAATTTGGATATAAAATTATTTATATTGGATTTCGAATTATTTTGAAGGAAGTTGAGTTGGATAAAAAATAATTTGATTTTGGAATTTTACTTAACTATTGTAAAATATTTTAAATAGAGATTTTAAAATAATTCATAGAAAAGGATTTTTAAACGGTAGATTTTTAAATGATATTACTGGAAAAATGGAAAGGAGTTGAATTCGATATTTTAAATAGATTTGTTAAATATATGGAATTTATTAAGAGATGGATTTATAAAATGAGATTTTATAAATGGGATTAGTTTTTATAAACAAGTGAAACCCAAAGGAGTCATAGATTTATAAGCGATGTTTATAAACAAAGGAAAATGAAAATTAAATGATAAATTGGGATATAATTTCACCGGGTGAATTTATATCGAATATGAAAAATAGATTTTTGGGAATAATAGTGAATCCTATTTTTGAAAAGCGAGGATGGTTAGAGAACCGGAATAGGATCGATGTGCTGTAAATCGAGAGGGATTTATAAATTTAATTGGTTATTAGGATTTTAATAATATATTTGTACAAGAAGTTAAGTTTTGATTTAAAAATGGGAAATTCTATTTATCTAACTATATAATTTTAAACTGGTTAGTATTGAAATACTTCGGAAGTGGATTTTTTAAATATTTAATATTAATTGAAATAAAATTTCTAATTTTTATAATAGACTGTTTGAAAATGAAGTAGGAATGAAGTATCAATGTTTATTAAAGTATTTCAAAATTTTAAATAATTACTTAAACGGGTTTTTAAAAATTAATTTTAGTTCTTTAAAAAAGTTATTATACATATATAGAGTTTTGAAATTGATTTGAATTTATTTATAAACTCTCTAGAGATGTGAAAACGGATATGATTTTTAGAAGTTGTAAATGGATTGACAAGAATATAAGTGATTATAATCAACTTTGGAAAATGTAAAGGAATTATTATCAATTCCGGAAATGTAGGAGACAGGATAAGAAAAACTCCTAAGTATGATATAAACTATCCATACCATAAACTTCTACTGATAGGTTTACATTTAATTTTTATGTCCATTAAGGTTAGAAATTCTAATCTAACCATGGAGTGCACACACAATTACTTAATTACCCCTTCCCAACTATGAAATACTAATGAAGCCATATCAACCACACAATACTTCCAAACCTATTAGCCATTTAGTAATTCTAAATATGAAGCGGGCTTCTATAATTCTTTAAAAGAGAAATAGGTAGAATCTGTCATTTACGACCTTAATTTAGAAGTCCCTATCATTTATGACCTATTCCCAAGGTTGTTTCCTAACAATATATTCAACAGTCAATGGGTCCTAGCTACAATACCTCTAACCACTATTTAAGGCTTCTGACATTTAATGTCCAGCTACTATCGCATTTATCGCTTAATAAAATCATGGTTATGTAATAAATAGTACCCAAGCCTCTTACTACCTTTTCATTTGAAAATAGGCAGACTCTGGTCATCTAAGACCTCAACTAAGGCAAAATCCATTATTTAAGGCCTATCCCCAAGGAGTGCTCCTACATGGTACTATTATTATTTTGACATTAGCAATAAAAGATACTATACCCAAGCCACTTAATACTTTCCAATGGAAAATAGGTAGACCCCACCATTTAAGACTACTTCCAGAAGCATGCTCCTCAATGGTATCATATAGCTATCAATGCTTGGAAATATCATTAGGTTAATTAATACTTCTTTTACAGGAAAGAGGAGGAGTTTATAGTCACTTAAGGCCCCAAACCCGAAGAAAACCCTTCTCGAGATATCCACTCTCACTCTTTAGTTACAAATATCGCATCTCATCAGGTTACTACTTTCGGTAGGGAGGTAGACCCTTCAGCCACTTAAGACCTCAATAATGAAGTAAACCCTTTTTAGAGACATCCTTATTTATTTATTTGGAATCTCACTAGCTTACTTAATACTTCTATTTAGGAGAGAGGTGGACCCTTCAGCCACATAAGACTTCAAACCATTATAGGTATATCCGTCACCACTCCTAATTCCAAATTTGGACCTTTAATACTTTCTAATTTTGAAAGCAAGCCCAATCTCTAACATCATCATGGGTCGTTGGATTAATGGTATCCCACATCAGTAGTAAGTACACCCAATTGCTGGTAGCCTCAACGTAAAAGGCAATCTTCCATTGATGACTCTTTTGACCTCGCATCACTAACCTACTAATTTCAATTAACCATCCTAAGTCTTTATTTATATTATCTTAGGTAGACATTGAACTTAGCATACTAATTCCCTTTTTATTTAAGTTAATAAGATTTATCTTAAATATTTATTTACCCATAAACCTTAGTTTGATGCTCATAAATGTCAATCATTTGCAAAATCCTAATGGACATTTCCTAAGGCTTTTATGTATGATTACTAATTTCGAATTAGTAACCTTTTATATCTATTCCATTTTTATCAGTATAGCTTCTTTATTTATTAGTCCCATTAATCCATTTACCCTATCAAATTGTTACAACTCTCATATTTATTATAATTATTACACTTACAACCTTTTGAATTCTTCTCTCCTTAGTTAGTTATCCTAAACGTGAATATTACGTCCAAGCGTTGTCATTGATTTTTTATTTCATTACTATAAGCGCAGTGATTAGGTACAATATTTACTTTTATGAAACATGTTCTAGTTATATACTTTTACTAGAATATACTTTTTCATGTTAAATTATTTGAATCATATCTAAGAAGATTACCCATTATAATTTTCATAAACTAGTCCAAAACAAAAGATTTAACTTTAAAATATAAAAGCTTGGATCATTCGAAATTATAAGGGAGAATTATTTCTTTTTATTATTGAAATAGACAATGTAAACTACGATGAATTCAAATTTTACATGTTCTTTCTCTTTCTATTTGCATCTATTCCTTGTTAAATCAAACGTTGTATCTTTCTTAAAGGGAAAGAAAGCAAACTAATTTATAAATATTAAACATATCCAAATTCCAGCGATTCCAAATATAAAAAAGTTTATATTCTAATAAGTTTAGGGTAATAATCCAAGTTTATAACATTATTGTACAACATATTTGCATCTATTCCTTGTTAGATAATTCATTTATAACTGAAGAATAGTAAGTGCTACCTAAAGGGATAACCGAACCTGAGCTAGAGCTTTGAGCTTTAGTAGTCACTTCGAAATAAAAATCCATGAAGTTGCACACTACTTATTGTAATACTATATTGAATAGACCTTTTCCCATGTGCATGCTTTTGGACGACTGGATGCACCGAGAAAAATGAATCCATGACACCCACCTTCGAATATAATTTGCATCTGAATTTACTACGAGCATTCCTTTTATATTCTTCTGGCAACATAATAATGTTCTCGCCATTGGTTGCTGCAACCCCGACAACCAGCATGAGATATTTGCATTTAAGTTTTTATCCACTATATTTTAAGTTAGCACCATGTTCACATTTACTTCAGTACACTTTGCATTTTCACTTTAGTTTGCATTACCTCTCACAACTTCTTCAAAATTCTCAATATCATCACATGCATATAATTTCACTCCTTTGTTGGTTAAACCTACTTCACCATTCGAACCATTCAGATCCCCCATAATTTCTACTATTCCAGTTTCAACTTGCACAATAGCTTGCACACCAAAGTCTAATGCTCCCTTTAAACCGTTTGTACCCACATTAGGAAATCTGATCAGGCCTTAATCACCATTGAAAACAAGCCAAATGCTGGTCGAGCACATTGTTCCTGTTTAACGTGTGCAACATTTGGATTGTTCTTTTCACATTTAACTATTTTTCGCTTCGCATCCTGTCCATATTGATCATGTAAAGACCCGATTCTTCGACTTTCGAAAATCGACATTAATACGTCCACCGCATCAACTGCCGAACAATCGAATGCCGAAAAACCGAATCCTTAGGGTTTAAGAAGAAGAAAAAGGTAGAAGAAGAAGAAGATAGAAGAAGAAAACAGAAACAATAACAGAATCTCACATATCGCAGCGGAACGATATATAGTAGATAAATGAATATCTTTAAAACAAAGAACTATATCAGTTATTACATTACATCAAATTACATTACATTATCAGAGTTTACAACAACAAATAGCAAAAAAGAAAAACTATATACTGGTTGATACGCCACGCCATCCAGCTTTCCTCCAGATCTCTACAGCAATCCTTGAATTCCAGAATATCCAGATAACCTGCCTCTAGGCTGCCCGTGTGGAAAATTATGGGCACCCAGAGTTTAGGAAGGAAACAATAAACTCCAGGTCAGTCGGGACTGGTGTGAGAACTAAAACAGTTATTTATCTTTAAAATAACAACATTCCATGGCATTACACAAAATAAATCATTTTTGATATTATTATTAGTGCATAGTGTAGAAAACATTTCGAAAACATAATAGTAACATTAGTCAGCATGGGCATTACGCACTTATGCCAACTATAGCTACCATGATCAATAGCAGGTTACCGCCACATTCTATGGCAGGTTATACAACTAAAACCGTACAGGGTACGTATTGTTTCTTTGGATTTTCCAACAAATGATTGGGCTAAGGAACTTCCCATACCGAAATGGAACGGCTCTGGAAGGACGCCCCCGAGAACCTAACCGGATCTCTTCTAAACAAGGCCGACGCTACCTCACGCTATACAGCTGTGACTAGGTAACTAACACACTGACGCTACCTCACGCTATACAGCTATGACTAGGTAACTAACACACTGACGCTACCTCACGCTATACAACTGCGACTAGGTAACTAACACACTAGCTATGTCATCCCCGATCGTTACTAACCTTTATCCGAGGACCCTCAACCAAAAAGAAACAACCACAAAGTAGTAAATATGCAGTAACAACATAGGTTCGATATCTGGGCTCTATACCATGATATCACCTTCTATCCAGAAGGAAATGGACATACCCTAGGGCGCTACCCCTAACAAAAAACCTTGTCGCAACATTCCAGTTTCGACCATTATAGGGTTGTGACGCCCGACGAAGTCTCGTCCACAAAGCTACGCTTTTTCACAAAGCCATGCTTCGATCAACAAATGATCAACAACACTTCGTATGCCACATTACCAAATTGGGAATGTATCACTAGTAACCATCAACTACATAACCTCTGAGCTCATACGTCTCAGAGAAGGGTGCTAAGCTAAGAGAATAAGTTCTCTGCCATCAACAGAAATGTATTTGATAGAAACCAGCTTTACATCTCAAAGTGTAACGTCAAACACACATCCATACAAGTCTGTTCCGGGTTCGAACAGAACTGAAGGCACTTCTGAAGAAGCCCTTGCAATCCGGATATTCACAATCCCGATCGGACTTCCCATCACTTAGGGAACCTCTAAACCGTAGCTACTCAGTGCAGAGACAATCAATAGGTCATCCTATCATTCTTGCAAATACCCGGTCTTCACCACCGGTCTTCAATGTTATCCATATACGTCGTATCACTAATCAGAATGGGTTATATGACACAAAGGTCCTCCCCCGGCTAAACCAAATAACGAGCGCAATATTATAAAAATAAGTGTAACATTCAAATTCAAGCAAATCACAACAATTTTCCACTTCGATCTTTTAAATAAAAGATTCATCACAATCACAAAGGTTCGATGTGGTTTTCGAATATCCACTTGGAATCCGACCCCCGGTCGCATCGAAATTCAAACGCCATTTAAAAGCAAATATTGATAATCGGTTATTTAACTATCAATCAGTATTCACAACAATTTTCAGGTTTAAATAATTTTCCCAATTATTTATTTTTTAGAATATCTTCGCAAGATATATTTTCACACTTCAACCCTTTGAAAACAAATTTCAAATCACTTTTTAATCCTTTGCAAACAAATTTCAAATCATTTACCTACACGGGATATATTCACAAATATTTATTCATTTTCATTTCAAAATGGTTCATTTAAACCAATTAAATAAATCCTTACCGATTTACTTTAAATCTACGTTCTAAATCCGTAAATGCATTTCCACACTTCAAAAATAAATCATTGTTCATTTTTAAACAAATTTCCCTTTCCTTTATAAATACCATGGTGAATTTAAATTTCCAAATATCCACTGATATACGATTTTCAAATCGATTTCAAATATGCACTTTCAATTTATCTTTAAAAGATATAATCTCAAAACATTCATTTCATATTGGAAAACATTTCCATACTTATTTAATAATAAGTAATTCACCAATCTATTTATTTTCAACATTTGGAAAAAATTCAATATACTTAAATCACAATTAAGTATATATTTTATTCTTTAAGGAAAACATTCTCTTAAACATGTTTATTTGAGTCAAAACGAATGTTACTTAAAACATCGTTACGACAACCCAAAATCACTAGTATGGGGATTGGAAATTAAGATAGATATATAAATCCCAATACTATATAAAACATTTCCTTTCGAAAATCATTTACTATATCAACAGTGTTATAGTCCACCATTTCCTTCTATTTCTCGAAAACGTCTATTTCAACAATAAATGTTGAAATCTATGATTTCGATCCTTAACACATTTTAAAACATCTTTAAATCATTTTAATTCTATTTAAAATATCACTTTCCCAAATATTTCTATAATATATTATTCACTGTCCAAAATCGTGAATATACTTCGTTAACCAAGTTCAACATTTCTACACATTTTATTTTAAAGGATTATCCACTGTCCAAAATCGTGGATATATCTCTTTTAATAAGCTATAAAAATTAACTTATCAAAATAAGTCGATTTTGGATTTATAAAACAATGTTTATAAATTTCATTTATATTCTATAACAACTTCAACTTGTAAAAGCACTTTATTAACAGATTCTATCCATATTCCATTCATACGCCAAAATCCAAATTATAAGCAAATTACCTATATTTTCTATTTACAAATTCATTCTTCTTATAACTTCACAAATCAAAGATTCTATTCTTTTTTAAAATCCATTTATAACATCATTTTAAAACTCCTTTATAATTCCATCACTTAGAATTATAAAAATACAATTTTATAAATCTTATATATGAAGCTTTTATAATAAATTCAAAAACCTCAATTTAAACTATTTTATAAAATCATTAACTCCATATTTAAAAAATCACATTTCAACTATATTTCTCAAAAAGCATAATTTTTATAACATAAAAATTGTAACGTTTATTTATTTAAAATGAATCAATTCCAAAAATTAATAAAACGTATACTTTCAAAAATCACTTTAATTTTTTTTTTAAATTTGAAAATCATCAATTTAACACTTTTAAATTTCCAAAATAGGCCCAATGCTGCAACAGCACTAAATAAAAGAATCACGCCATCCAAAACATCATATATCATATGATAACAGAATATATCACAATATCTGTAAATAAATCAATACGGGTGAGGAATCCAGTTGGATCCCTCCAACCTGTTTCCCTGCATCCACAGATGTTAGCATAATACCAATTCCACTTCGAGGTGGAATATCGCGGTATATGAGATTTATAAAATATTATCCGCTATTATGTGGCGCAATAGGGTCTCATCCGCTATATAATGCGGGAAAATCAACTCCAAGTACATATATAATAACAATTCCACTTCAAGGTGGAATATCGCTGTATATGTGTTTAATAAATAACCTCCGCTTAATATACGGGGTATAGGGTCTATTTCAAAAAAATAGATAGCAATTTATCATCCAAGCATGCAAATCAGCACAATCAAGCAATTTTAAATCTAACTATTTAAAATTTAAATCAAAACAGATCCGATTGAGTGAGAAGTTCTCACCTTGCTTTCAATAACAGTTTTAGCGTTTATTTCGAATAAAATTAAACGCTCGTTTAATTTTACCCAAAAATTTCACTAGCTCCAAACGACTCCAATCCAGCTCCATCGCATAGTGCTCGACAATACATTTCCAACGCAACTTGTTTCGTGCGTTTTCGACCTCGTATGAAAAAGTTATGCCATTATAAAGTTAATACGAATTTATATATAATTAAATTTACATTTTCTTTTATATTTTTACCCTCAACCAATCTAGGCCGTTGGATTCTTGATACTGCAGATCACGGCCGCTAGTGCCTTTCTTCCTCAAAACCGTTCCCGGTAACAAATCGCGTTCGAAAACCCATAGCCGCCATACATCTCGCGAATTATCACGCCACCACGATGAAGTTGAAGATGATCGGCCTCCTTCCCCGCGTGCGCCTACACGAGACTCACCCATGGCCAGAGCTACGGCCAACTCAGTCGTCGTTCCCCCTCGAAAAACACGCACAACCCATGAACGAACACAACCCTTTATTTCCTCCAAACGATGACGATAAGGCGAGATCCACCGTTGGATAGGTAGACGTTGAGGTGATCTTCGACTTTCCAGTTGGAAGCATCTTTTAAAACTTGATGGATTGATCGATAATTGAAGAGGAAGGTGGATGATTTTCGACAATTGAATAATATGGTGGCAGCTAAAGACAATTAGGGTTAGGGTTTGATTTTAGTTTGCAAATTGAAGATGTGAGGTACTTGTATAGAAAAATTTCCAAAACACTATTCACTCGAAATTTTCCGAACTCCAAACGAATCGTGCCAGCTGGCATTTCTAGGGTTTACCCTGCGTTCCGGACACAATGGAATTGGTATCGAGAGCCAATTCGATCATATGTGCGAGTTACAGAAATGAACGATCAAATTTAAATTAAACCGATTAAACTAATTTCTATGCGTTTTGGCTTGCCCCGAACAAACCGTAAATCCGATTGACACGAAATTTGAAACCATATAATAATTTAACAGTATGGATCCGATGAAACTGGTTTAGTCGAAATCCGAGACTGTTTGAAAAATGGCTATTTTAACTCGTCAATTAAATATTAAAATATTCAATTTCTACAATTTAACTTTAATTCAATTTTAAAAGTTCTATAACATTATTATAACTCCAATATAATTTAATATAACTTTACAAATAAATTTTAATTACATTAAAGCCAATTTACAATTATTTCTGTAAATTTCAAATATTAATTTATCGATTTAATTATCCAATAAAATCTAGATATTCCAAATAAAAATTTATTCGACTTGCAAATTTTACTTGTTAATATTTAAAAATCAATTAAATATACGAATTTCAAATGATAGGAATTCTGGGTCGTTACAAACTTCCCCCCTTAAAAGAATTTCATCGTCGATATTACCAAGTAAGAAAAAGTTACAGAATCCATTGTCTTTTCAAAACCATTTGTTCAAATTAATTTCAAATTCATTTGAGTGTTTTACTTTCCCAAAATCCATAGTTAAACTTCTTACAATAACTTTACTAAGTTTTCAAATCATACTTAGTAATCTTTTCAAAACTAACTATATCGTTTAACTTTTAACTCCAAATCAAAGTTATAGCTTCAACAATTTCCATTTTTCTCAAAAACATTCTAACGCCTTAAATTTCCGAAAATTTTTGCCAGCGTCTCCTTTGCGCCGTTAGCTCGGTACGACTACAAAATGGCACTACCTACCCTCAGATTCTAAAAAGAAAAGAAAAAGCCAAGTGGCTGGACAAGAAAATCATCAAATTTCATACTGAAATCGAAATACATACCTTTTTGTCGAGCAATTAATTTTTTTTATCTTCGAAATCAAGATCCCAATTTCCTTTAATCCACCTATAAATCCTGCTAACCATAATATCCATTTTCATTCAATCTCACATTATCAATTTCATTTGAATTCAATTTACAATTTCAATTCTATTTGGATTCAATTTACCTTCTGAATATTGTATTTTATCAATTATTTTTCATTCACAACTGATTCATCTTGCTATTTTAAATTAGTTTCTTTTACTAATTCATTACAAGTTCTAGCTCATTTTATCTCGCACAATTCAAATTGCTTTTCGATATTCAGCTTTCAATTTTAGTTTATAACCACGTATATTTAAACTGGATTTCAAATTCCATATGAATTTAATTTACCCTTATTTATAAATGTTGAATTCAATTCATTTGTTACTAACCCAAATTTATTTTCAACTTAATAAATTTTATTCCATAACTATTTTTATCAGATTCCAGAGTCTTTACAACATTTCAAAACCATTTTTGAAACCAATTCAAATTATCCTTTTAATTTCAAAACCCAAACCCAAATTTTCCAAACAACTTTCATTTAAAACAATTTGGCAGCAATCCCTCTTTTAGAAACCCGAAAATGAACATCGATGATGCTGCAGCCATCACCGAAGTTATTTTCCAGCGAGCGAAAAGAGTTTAGAGCTTTTATCCCTCCCCCTCCCAAAAAACATTTTTTTCCAAATCCTTGAAAATTATTTTCAAACTCAAAAAGGAATTTAATCTTTTTCCAAATCGCAAACCCTTTCAAAACATTTCCAAATATTTCTCTGGAATTTTTACTTCAAATTACAAATCACATCTACCATTTATATTCTCCAATTCTATTTGTATGTGAATTTATTTCTTAACTTTGGAGTTACAATTTCAATTTCTTTTTCAACATTAATGATAATAATTTAATATCATCACTTCCCAGCAACCAAGCAATCATATATTATAATAATTCACAGAATTTTTTTCTCTTTTATATACGAAAATAATTTAGGTAAAATTATTTCATTTACCCTATTTTAAAAACGTTATTATGTCGAATTGTTTTGTACAAGTGTTTAGAGATTCCTATCAATAACGTTAATTGCTCGTATTGACCAGAATCCATATACCACTCAACAAACCAATCAACAAAATATAAAACAATTTTATATTCACTAACAAATACACGCTCATATCTATTACTACACTCACACTCAATCTAGAGTACTGCTGACACTATCTCTAATGAGTAATACCCAACAGAGCCAAGGTTGTGTCTTAACCAAATGCTCTGATACCACATGTAAAGACCCGATTCTTCGACTTTCGAAAATTGACATAATATGTCCACTGTATCATTGCCGAACAATTGAATGCTGGAAAATCGAATCCTTAGGGTTTAAGAAGAAGAAAAAGGTAGAAGAAGAAGAAGAAGATAGAAGAAGAAAACAGAAAAAATAACAGAATCTCACATATCGCAGCGGAACAATATATAATAGATAAATGAATATCTTTAAAACAAAGAACTATATCAGTTATTACATTACATCACATTACATTACATTATCAGAGTTTACAGCAATAAACAGCGGAAAAGAAATACTATATACTGGTTGATACGCCACGCCATCCAGCTTGCCTCCAGATCTCTACAGCAACTCCTGAATTCCAGAATATCTGAATAACCTGACTCTAGGCTGCCCGTGTGGAAAATTATGGGCACCCAGAATTTAGGAAGGGAACAACGAATTACAAGTCGTTCATGGGACTGGTGTGAGAACTAAAACTGTTATTTATCTTTAAAACAACAACATTCCATGGCATTACGCAAAATAAATCATTTTTGATATTATTATTAGTGCATAGTGTAGAAAATATTTTGAAAATATAACAGTAACCCTAGTCAGCATGGGCATTATGCACTTATGCCAACTATAGCTACCATGATCAATAGCAGGTCACCGCCACATGCTATGGAAGGTTATACAACTAAAATAGTACAGGGTACGTATTGTTTCTTTGGATTTTCCAACAAATGATCGGGCTAAGGAACTTTCCATACCGAAATGGAGCGCCTCTGGAAGGATGACCCCGAGAACCTAACCGGATCTCTGCTAAACAAGGCCAATGCTACCTTTCGCTATACAGCTGTGACTAGGTAATTAGCACACTGACGCTACCTCACGCTATATAGCTATGACTAGGTAACTAACACACTGACGCTACCTCACCCTATGAAGCTGTGACTAGCTGATTAACACACTGACGCTACCTCACGCTATACAGCTGTGACTAGGTAACTAACACACTGACGCTCCCTCACGCTATACAGCTATGACTAGGTAACTAACACACTAGCTATGCCATCCCCCGGTCGTTACCGACCTTTATCCAAGGATCCTCAACCACAAAGCAACAACCACAAAGTAGTAAATATGCAGTAACCACATAGGTTCGATGTCTGGGATCTATACCATGATATCACCTTCTATCCAGAAGGAAATGAACATACCCTAGGGCGCTACCCCTAACAAAAAACCTTGTCGCAACATTCCTGTTTCAACCATTACCGGGTTGTGAGGCCCGACGAAGTCTCATCCACAAAGCTATGCTTTTTCACAAAGCCATGCTTCGATCAACAAATGATCAGCAACACTTCGTATGCCACATTACCAAATTGGGAATGTATCACTAGTAACCATCAACTACATAACCACTGAGCTCGTACGTCTCAAAGAAGGGTGTTAAGCTAAGAGAATAAATTATCCTCCATCAACAGAAATGTATTTGATAGAAACCAGCTTTACATCTCAAAGTGTAACGTCAGACACACATCCATACAAGTCTGTTCCGGGTTCGAACAGAATCGAAGGCACTTCTGAAGAAGCCCTTGCAATCCGGGTATTCACAATCCCGATCGGACTTCCCATCACTTAGGGAATCTCTATACCGTAGCGACTCAGTGCAGTGACAATCGATGGGTCATCCTATCATTCTCGCAAATACCCGGTCTTCGCCACCGGTCTTCAATGCTATCCATATACGTCGTATCACCATTCGGAATGGGTTACATGACACAAAGGTCCTCCCCCGGCTAAACCGAGCAACGAGCACAATATTTTAAAAATAAGTGTAGCATTCAAATTCAAGCAAACCAAAATAATTTTCCACTTCGATCTTTTAAATAAATGATTCATCACAATCACAAAGGTCCGATGTGGTTTCCAGATATCCACTTGGAATCCGACCCCCGGTCGCATCGAAATTCAAATGCCATTTAAAGGCAAATATTGATAGTCGGTTATTTAACTATCAATCAATATTCACAACAATTTTCAGGTTTAAATAATTTTCCCAATTATTTATTTTTCAAAATATCTTCGCTAGATATATTTTCACACTTCAACCCTTTGAAAACAAATTTCAAATCACTTTTCAATCCTTTGAAAACAAATTTCAAATCGTTTCCTTACACGGGATATATTCAAAAATATTTATTCATTTTCATTTCAAAATGGTTCATTTAAACCAACTAAATAAATCCTTACCGATTTACTTTAAATCTACGTTCCAAATCCGTAAATGTATTTCCACACTTCAAAAATAAATCGTTGTTTATTTTTAAACAAATTTCCCTTTCCTTTATAAATTCCATGGTGCATTTAAATTTTCAAATATCAACCGATATACAATTTTCAAATCGATTTCAAATATGCACTTTCAATTTATCTTTAAAAGATATAATCTCAAAACATTCACTTCATATTGGAAAACATTTCCATGCTTATTTAATAATAAGTAATTCACCAATCTATTTATTTTCAACATTTGGAAAAAATTCAATATACTTAAATCACAATTAAGTATATATTTTATTCTTTAAGGAAAACATTCTCTTAAACATGTTTATTTGAGTCAAAACGAATGTTACGTAAAACATCGTTACGACAACCCAAAATCACTAGTATGGGGATTGGAAATTAAGATAGATATATAAATCCCAATACTATATAAAACATTTCCTTTCGAAAATCATTTACTATATCAACAGTGTTATAGTCCACCATTTCCTTCTATTTCTCGAAAACGTCTATTTCAACAATAAATGTTGAAATCTATGATTTCGATCCTTAACACATTTTAAAACATCTTTAAATCATTTTAATTCTATTTAAAATATCACTTTCCCAAATATTTCTATAATATATTATTCACTGTCCAAAATCGTGAATATACTTCGTTAACCAAGTTCAACATTTCTACACATTTTATTTTAAAGGATTATCCACTGTCCAAAATCGTGGATATATCTCTTTTAATAAGCTATAAAAATTAACTTATCAAAATAAGTCGATTTTGGATTTATAAAACAATGTTTATAAATTTCATTTATATTCTATAACAACTTCAACTTGTAAAAGCACTTTATTAACAGATTCTATCCATATTCCATTCATACGCCAAAATCCAAATTATAAGCAAATTACCTATATTTTCTATTTACAAATTCATTCTTCTTATAACTTCACAAATCAAAGATTCTATTCTTTTTTAAAATCCATTTATAACATCATTTTAAAACTCCTTTATAATTCCATCACTTAGAATTATAAAAATACAATTTTATAAATCTTATATATGAAGCTTTTATAATAAATTCAAAAACCTCAATTTAAACTATTTTATAAAATCATTAACTCCATATTTAAAAAATCACATTTCAACTATATTTCTCAAAAAGCATAATTTTTATAACATAAAAATTGTAACGTTTATTTATTTAAAATGAATCAATTCCAAAAATTAATAAAACGTATACTTTCAAAAATCACTTTAATTTTTTTTTTAAATTTGAAAATCATCAATTTAACACTTTTAAATTTCCAAAATAGGCCCAATGCTGCAACAGCACTAAATAAAAGAATCACGCCATCCAAAACATCATATATCATATGATAACAGAATATATCACAATATCTGTAAATAAATCAATACGGGTGAGGAATCCAGTTGGATCCCTCCAACCTGTTTCCCTGCATCCACAGATGTTAGCATAATACCAATTCCACTTCGAGGTGGAATATCGCGGTATATGAGATTTATAAAATATTATCCGCTATTATGCGGCGCAATAGGGTCTCATCCGCTATATAATGCGGGAAAATCAACTCCAAGTACATATATAATAACAATTCCACTTCAAGGTGGAATATCGCTGTATATGTGTTTAATAAATAACCTCCGCTTAATATACGGGGTATAGGGTCTATTTCAAAAAAATAGATAGCAATTTATCATCCAAGCATGCAAATCAGCACAATCAAGCAATTTTAAATCTAACTATTTAAAATTTAAATCAAAACAGATCCGATTGAGTGAGAAGTTCTCACCTTGCTTTCAATAACAGTTTTAGCGTTTATTTCGAATAAAATTAAACGCTCGTTTAATTTTACCCAAAAATTTCACTAGCTCCAAACGACTCCAATCCAGCTCCATCGCATAGTGCTCGACAATACATTTCCAACGCAACTTGTTTCGTGCGTTTTCGACCTCGTATGAAAAAGTTATGCCATTATAAAGTTAATACGAATTTATATATAATTAAATTTACATTTTCTTTTATATTTTTACCCTCAACCAATCTAGGCCGTTGGATTCTTGATACTGCAGATCACGGCCGCTAGTGCCTTTCTTCCTCAAAACCGTTCCCGGTAACAAATCGCGTTCGAAAACCCATAGCCGCCATACATCTCGCGAATTATCACGCCACCACGATGAAGTTGAAGATGATCGGCCTCCTTCCCCGCGTGCGCCTACACGAGACTCACCCATGGCCAGAGCTACGGCCAACTCAGTCGTCGTTCCCCCTCGAAAAACACGCACAACCCATGAACGAACACAACCCTTTATTTCCTCCAAACGATGACGATAAGGCGAGATCCACCGTTGGATAGGTAGACGTTGAGGTGATCTTCGACTTTCCAGTTGGAAGCATCTTTTAAAACTTGATGGATTGATCGATAATTGAAGAGGAAGGTGGATGATTTTCGACAATTGAATAATATGGTGGCAGCTAAAGACAATTAGGGTTAGGGTTTGATTTTAGTTTGCAAATTGAAGATGTGAGGTACTTGTATAGAAAAATTTCCAAAACACTATTCACTCGAAATTTTCCGAACTCCAAACGAATCGTGCCAGCTGGCATTTCTAGGGTTTACCCTGCGTTCCGGACACAATGGAATTGGTATCGAGAGCCAATTCGATCATATGTGCGAGTTACAGAAATGAACGATCAAATTTAAATTAAACCGATTAAACTAATTTCTATGCGTTTTGGCTTGCCCCGAACAAACCGTAAATCCGATTGACACGAAATTTGAAACCATATAATAATTTAACAGTATGGATCCGATGAAACTGGTTTAGTCGAAATCCGAGACTGTTTGAAAAATGGCTATTTTAACTCGTCAATTAAATATTAAAATATTCAATTTCTACAATTTAACTTTAATTCAATTTTAAAAGTTCTATAACATTATTATAACTCCAATATAATTTAATATAACTTTACAAATAAATTTTAATTACATTAAAGCCAATTTACAATTATTTCTGTAAATTTCAAATATTAATTTATCGATTTAATTATCCAATAAAATCTAGATATTCCAAATAAAAATTTATTCGACTTGCAAATTTTACTTGTTAATATTTAAAAATCAATTAAATATACGAATTTCAAATGATAGGAATTCTGGGTCGTTACAAACTTCCCCCCTTAAAAGAATTTCATCGTCGATATTACCAAGTAAGAAAAAGTTACAGAATCCATTGTCTTTTCAAAACCATTTGTTCAAATTAATTTCAAATTCATTTGAGTGTTTTACTTTCCCAAAATCCATAGTTAAACTTCTTACAATAACTTTACTAAGTTTTCAAATCATACTTAGTAATCTTTTCAAAACTAACTATATCGTTTAACTTTTAACTCCAAATCAAAGTTATAGCTTCAACAATTTCCATTTTTCTCAAAAACATTCTAACGCCTTAAATTTCCGAAAATTTTTGCCAGCGTCTCCTTTGCGCCGTTAGCTCGGTACGACTACAAAATGGCACTACCTACCCTCAGATTCTAAAAAGAAAAGAAAAAGCCAAGTGGCTGGACAAGAAAATCATCAAATTTCATACTGAAATCGAAATACATACCTTTTTGTCGAGCAATTAATTTTTTTTATCTTCGAAATCAAGATCCCAATTTCCTTTAATCCACCTATAAATCCTGCTAACCATAATATCCATTTTCATTCAATCTCACATTATCAATTTCATTTGAATTCAATTTACAATTTCAATTCTATTTGGATTCAATTTACCTTCTGAATATTGTATTTTATCAATTATTTTTCATTCACAACTGATTCATCTTGCTATTTTAAATTAGTTTCTTTTACTAATTCATTACAAGTTCTAGCTCATTTTATCTCGCACAATTCAAATTGCTTTTCGATATTCAGCTTTCAATTTTAGTTTATAACCACGTATATTTAAACTGGATTTCAAATTCCATATGAATTTAATTTACCCTTATTTATAAATGTTGAATTCAATTCATTTGTTACTAACCCAAATTTATTTTCAACTTAATAAATTTTATTCCATAACTATTTTTATCAGATTCCAGAGTCTTTACAACATTTCAAAACCATTTTTGAAACCAATTCAAATTATCCTTTTAATTTCAAAACCCAAACCCAAATTTTCCAAACAACTTTCATTTAAAACAATTTGGCAGCAATCCCTCTTTTAGAAACCCGAAAATGAACATCGATGATGCTGCAGCCATCACCGAAGTTATTTTCCAGCGAGCGAAAAGAGTTTAGAGCTTTTATCCCTCCCCCTCCCAAAAAACATTTTTTTCCAAATCCTTGAAAATTATTTTCAAACTCAAAAAGGAATTTAATCTTTTTCCAAATCGCAAACCCTTTCAAAACATTTCCAAATATTTCTCTGGAATTTTTACTTCAAATTACAAATCACATCTACCATTTATATTCTCCAATTCTATTTGTATGTGAATTTATTTCTTAACTTTGGAGTTACAATTTCAATTTCTTTTTCAACATTAATGATAATAATTTAATATCATCACTTCCCAGCAACCAAGCAATCATATATTATAATAATTCACAGAATTTTTTTCTCTTTTATATACGAAAATAATTTAGGTAAAATTATTTCATTTACCCTATTTTAAAAACGTTATTATGTCGAATTGTTTTGTACAAGTGTTTAGAGATTCCTATCAATAACGTTAATTGCTCGTATTGACCAGAATCCATATACCACTCAACAAACCAATCAACAAAATATAAAACAATTTTATATTCACTAACAAATACACGCTCATATCTATTACTACACTCACACTCAATCTAGAGTACTGCTGACACTATCTCTAATGAGTAATACCCAACAGAGCCAAGGTTGTGTCTTAACCAAATGCTCTGATACCACATGTAAAGACCCGATTCTTCGACTTTCGAAAATTGACATAATATGTCCACTGTATCATTGCCGAACAATTGAATGCTGGAAAATCGAATCCTTAGGGTTTAAGAAGAAGAAAAAGGTAGAAGAAGAAGAAGAAGATAGAAGAAGAAAACAGAAAAAATAACAGAATCTCACATATCGCAGCGGAACAATATATAATAGATAAATGAATATCTTTAAAACAAAGAACTATATCAGTTATTACATTACATCACATTACATTACATTATCAGAGTTTACAGCAATAAACAGCGGAAAAGAAATACTATATACTGGTTGATACGCCACGCCATCCAGCTTGCCTCCAGATCTCTACAGCAACTCCTGAATTCCAGAATATCTGAATAACCTGACTCTAGGCTGCCCGTGTGGAAAATTATGGGCACCCAGAATTTAGGAAGGGAACAACGAATTACAAGTCGTTCATGGGACTGGTGTGAGAACTAAAACTGTTATTTATCTTTAAAACAACAACATTCCATGGCATTACGCAAAATAAATCATTTTTGATATTATTATTAGTGCATAGTGTAGAAAATATTTTGAAAATATAACAGTAACCCTAGTCAGCATGGGCATTATGCACTTATGCCAACTATAGCTACCATGATCAATAGCAGGTCACCGCCACATGCTATGGAAGGTTATACAACTAAAATAGTACAGGGTACGTATTGTTTCTTTGGATTTTCCAACAAATGATCGGGCTAAGGAACTTTCCATACCGAAATGGAGCGCCTCTGGAAGGATGACCCCGAGAACCTAACCGGATCTCTGCTAAACAAGGCCAATGCTACCTTTCGCTATACAGCTGTGACTAGGTAATTAGCACACTGACGCTACCTCACGCTATATAGCTATGACTAGGTAACTAACACACTGACGCTACCTCACCCTATGAAGCTGTGACTAGCTGATTAACACACTGACGCTACCTCACGCTATACAGCTGTGACTAGGTAACTAACACACTGACGCTCCCTCACGCTATACAGCTATGACTAGGTAACTAACACACTAGCTATGCCATCCCCCGGTCGTTACCGACCTTTATCCAAGGATCCTCAACCACAAAGCAACAACCACAAAGTAGTAAATATGCAGTAACCACATAGGTTCGATGTCTGGGATCTATACCATGATATCACCTTCTATCCAGAAGGAAATGAACATACCCTAGGGCGCTACCCCTAACAAAAAACCTTGTCGCAACATTCCTGTTTCAACCATTACCGGGTTGTGAGGCCCGACGAAGTCTCATCCACAAAGCTATGCTTTTTCACAAAGCCATGCTTCGATCAACAAATGATCAGCAACACTTCGTATGCCACATTACCAAATTGGGAATGTATCACTAGTAACCATCAACTACATAACCACTGAGCTCGTACGTCTCAAAGAAGGGTGTTAAGCTAAGAGAATAAATTATCCTCCATCAACAGAAATGTATTTGATAGAAACCAGCTTTACATCTCAAAGTGTAACGTCAGACACACATCCATACAAGTCTGTTCCGGGTTCGAACAGAATCGAAGGCACTTCTGAAGAAGCCCTTGCAATCCGGGTATTCACAATCCCGATCGGACTTCCCATCACTTAGGGAATCTCTATACCGTAGCGACTCAGTGCAGTGACAATCGATGGGTCATCCTATCATTCTCGCAAATACCCGGTCTTCGCCACCGGTCTTCAATGCTATCCATATACGTCGTATCACCATTCGGAATGGGTTACATGACACAAAGGTCCTCCCCCGGCTAAACCGAGCAACGAGCACAATATTTTAAAAATAAGTGTAGCATTCAAATTCAAGCAAACCAAAATAATTTTCCACTTCGATCTTTTAAATAAATGATTCATCACAATCACAAAGGTCCGATGTGGTTTCCAGATATCCACTTGGAATCCGACCCCCGGTCGCATCGAAATTCAAATGCCATTTAAAGGCAAATATTGATAGTCGGTTATTTAACTATCAATCAATATTCACAACAATTTTCAGGTTTAAATAATTTTCCCAATTATTTATTTTTCAAAATATCTTCGCTAGATATATTTTCACACTTCAACCCTTTGAAAACAAATTTCAAATCACTTTTCAATCCTTTGAAAACAAATTTCAAATCGTTTCCTTACACGGGATATATTCAAAAATATTTATTCATTTTCATTTCAAAATGGTTCATTTAAACCAACTAAATAAATCCTTACCGATTTACTTTAAATCTACGTTCCAAATCCGTAAATGTATTTCCACACTTCAAAAATAAATCGTTGTTTATTTTTAAACAAATTTCCCTTTCCTTTATAAATTCCATGGTGCATTTAAATTTTCAAATATCAACCGATATACAATTTTCAAATCGATTTCAAATATGCACTTTCAATTTATCTTTAAAAGATATAATCTCAAAACATTCACTTCATATTGGAAAACATTTCCATGCTTATTTAATAATAAGTAATTCACCAATCTATTTATTTTCAACATTTGGAAAATATTCAATATACTTAAATCACAATTAAGTATATATTTTATTCTTTAAGGAAAACATTCTCTTAAACACGTTTATTTGAGTCAAAACGAATGTTGCATAAAACATCGTTAAGACAACCCAAAATCACTAGTATATGGACTGGAAATTAAAATAGACATATAAATCCCAGTACTATATAAAACATTTCCTTTCGAAAATCATTTACTATAACAACAGTGTTATAGTCCACCATTTGCTTCTATTTCTCGAAAACGTCTATTTCAACAATGAATGTTGAAATCTATGATTTCGATCCTTAACACATTTAAAACATCTTTAAATCGTTTTAATTCTATTTAAAAATATCACTTTCCTAAATATTTCTTTAATATATTATTCACTGTCCAAAATCGTGAATATACTTCGTTAACAAAGTTCAACATTTCTACACATTTTATTTTAAAGGATTATCCACTGTCCAAAATCGTGGATATATCTCCTTTAATAAGCTATAAAAATTAACTTATTAAAATAAGTCGATTTCGGATTTATAAAACAATGTTTATAAATTTCATTTATATTCTATAACAACTTCAACTTATAAAAGCACTTTATTAACAGATTCTATCCATATTCCATTTACACGCCAAAATCCAACTTATAAGAAAATTACTTATAATTTTCTATTTACAAATTCATTCTTCTTATAACTTCACAAATCATAGATTCTATTCTTTTGTAAAATCCATTTATAACATCATTTTAAAACTCCTTTATAATTCCATCGCTTAGATTTATAAAAATACAATTTTATAAATCTTATATATAAAGCTTTTATAATAAATTCAAAAATCTCAATTTAAACTATTTTATAAAATCATTAACTCCATATTTAAAAAATTACATTTCAACTATATTTCTCAAAAATCATAATTTTTATAACATAAAAATTATAACGTTTATTTATTTAAAATGAATCAATTCCAAAAATTAATAAAACGTATACTTTCAAAAATCACTTTAAAATTTGAAAATCATAACTTTAACACTTTTATTTTTCCAAAATAGGCCCAATGCTGCAACAGCACTAAATAGAACAATCACGACATCCAAAACATCATATATCATATGATAACAAAATATATTACAATATCTGTAAATAAATCAATACGGGTGAGGAATCCAGTTGGATCCCTCCAACCTGTTTCCCTGCATCCACAGATGTTAGCACAATACCAATTCCACTTCGAGGTGGAATACCGGTATATGGGATTTATAAAATATTATCCGCTATTATGCGGCACAATAGGGTCTCATCCGCTATATAATGCGGGAAAATCAACTCCAAGTACATATATAATACCAATTCCACTTCAAGGTGGAATATCGCAGTATATGTGTTTAATAAATAACTTCCACTTAATATACGGGGTATAGGGTCTATTTCAAAACAATAGATAGCAATTTATCATCCAAGCATGCAAATCAGCACAATCAAGCAATTTTAAATCTATCTATTTAAAATTTAAATCAAAACAGATTCGGTTGAGTGAGAAGTTCTCACATTGCTTTCAATAACAGTTTTAGCGTTTATTTCGAATACAATTAAACGCTCGTTTAATTGTACCCAAAAATTTCACTAGCTCCAAACGACTCCAATCCAGCTCCATCGCGTAGTGCTCAACAATACATTTCCAATGCAACTTGTTTCGTGCGTTTTCGACCTCGTACGAAAAAGTTATGCCATTATAAAGTTAATACGAATTTATATATAATTAAATTTACATTTTCTTTTATATTTTTACCCTCAACTAATCTGGGCCGTTGGATTCTTGATACTGCAGATCACGGCCGCTAGTGCCTTTCTTCCTCAAAACCATTCCCGGTAACAAATCGCGTTCGAAAACCCATAGCCTTCATACATCTCGCGAATTATCACGCCACCACGATGAAGTTGAAGATGATCGGCCTCCTTCCCCGCGTGCGCCTACACGAGACTCACCCACGGCCAGAGCTACGGCCAACTCGGTCGTCGTTTCCCCTTGAAAAACGTGCACATCCCATGAACGAACGCGGCCTTTTATTTCCTCCAAACGACGACGATAGCCGAGATCCACCGTTGGATAGGTAGACGTTGAGGTGATCTTTGACTTTCCAGTTGGAAGCATCTTCTAAAACTCGATGGATTGATCGATAATTGAAGAGGACAGTGGATGATCGGCCATTGAATAATATGGTGGCGGCTGAAGACAATTAGGGTTAGGGTTTGATTTTATTTTGCAAATTGAAGATGTGAGGTCCTTATATAGAAAACTTTCCAAAACACTATTCACTCGAAATTTTTCGAACTCCAAACGAAGCATGTCGGCTGGCATTTCTTGGGTTTTCCCCACGTTCCGGACACAATGGAATAGGTACCGAGACACAATAGAATTTGGCTTGCCCTGGACATATTATCAAATTATTGTATTGTTTCAAATTTCGTGTCAATCGGATTTACGGTTTGTCCAGGGCAAGCCAAAACCGTAAATCCGATTGACGCGAAATTTGAAACAATATAATAATTTAACATTGCGGATCCGATGAAACTGGTTTCATCGAAATGCGAGACTGTTTGAAAAATGGCTATTTTAACTCGTCAATTAAATATTAAAATATTCAATTTCTACAATTTAACTTTTAATTCAATTTTAAAAGTTAACATCATTATAACTCCAATATAATTTAATATAACTTTACGAATCAATTTTAATCACATTAAAACCAATTTTCAATTATTTCTGTAAATTTCAAATATTAATTTATCGATTTAATTATCCAATTAAATCTAGATATTCCAAATAAAAATTTATTCGACTTGCATATTTTACTTGTTAATATTTAAAAATCGATTAAATATACGAATTTCAAATGAAAGAAATTCTGGGTCGTTACAGAGCAGTAGCTAGTTCTTCGATGATGTCGAACAAATCCTCTAGTAGAACAGACTTATTAAATGTGTCGATGTAAGTGATGTGGTCTACCACTAGGCTATCAGATGTCATCATAATCCCATTTGCAATGGAAGAGCACATCGACGATGGTCGAGCCACGCTTCAAATTGAGGTTTCTAGTTATGGTGTATCCTCTGACATACTAATGGCGGTAGTTGACTCATTTTCCATTGATGAGACTATTGACCATTCTTTATTACGTGTAATATTATACGTGCATAGTTTGGTATGAGACTGATATATGTGGGATATTATATACTGCTTTAAGATTTTTATGTTTACACCATGTCAGTTGCTATTATATATTGACATATAAATTCTAGACATAATCACACCTATGTGTTATTTGTATAATACTTGGGTTAGTCCATGGCATTTTAGGTTTATAGATAGGTGACCAGCTTTGATTAGTGGGCATAGTAGAGGCGAGTTATTCTATATAATTGTGTATCATCATGCATTATTTAGCACCTTATATGTATGTAGCTTGATAATGTTTATTGCACAAATACTTGTGTATTATTGAGACAGTTAGCATTTGACAAATTTTTATATCCCATTAAGTCTTATTTGATGTATTATATTTGTATCACCGTGTTGTTTAATATGTGTTTTCTATTATCAATTTCATATTGTGTATTGTTCTATCCTAGAATCACAGTATTTATTGTTTTATGCTAACACTGGGTACATATATTATGAGATTTTAAATACATGTCGATGTTAGCCAAGGGAATATTCATGTGTGATAGCCCAATATCGCTTTATTCTCCATATTATCAAATAATATTACCTAGTAATACTCTTTGGTGGTATGTGTATAGAGGTAGGGTGCTACAGTTTGTATCAGATTAGTTTAACAACAATACATTATATATTTAAGACATAGGTTTTAACCTTAGATGAGATTTAGAGTCTTTGTCCCCTTAGGTGAGTTAGGTAGTTCCCTGTAATAAAGGGTAGTAGAACCATACAAGGACTACTAGGGTTATCACCAAGGGATGTTTTTTTTCTTACTAACTTTATCTCTTCTACCTTTTGACAGTCAAACTCTTTATGAGATATAAAGTAGTTGATGTGGGTAGTGAATATATTAGTAATTGCCTGACCAATAGGGTTGGGTTTTGTTAAAGATTATTACACCTCAATAAGGCTTTGAATGGAGTGACCAGATTAATTAGGATCTAGAGTGCGCAACAGAATCCGATTGTGACAATCTATCTCCTTGATCCTCAAAGATCGACATTAATACATCCTCGGTATTCATGTCCTACAAATTTAAGTGCTGGAGAGTCGGATAATCATGGGATAAAAGAAAATAAAGATAGAAGATAGAACAAACAGAACTTCCTATCGCATTAAAATGACTTATAATTTTATATATGCAAGATACCTAAAATCACCAAGTGGTTTATCAGAGTTATGGTATGTACTAACCTGGCCAGGATAGTTATAACGGTTTGTCCTCATAAGTGCTGGTAGATACATAATACAAATACAGTGGAATGTAGAAAACTTCTTTAGAAGACCTAAAATTGTAAATATACATGTTTTAATTTATTTAAAAGAAGTAAAAGGTTCATTTTTAAGTTTGGTTTACTTGAAATGTAGTTTAACAAAAATGTCACAATTTGATTGTAAAATATTTCAACAAAAACACCGTTTTCAACCAAAACAAGTTGTCATCAAGTTGTTGCAATAGGATATATTTTCTAACACATATATCAAACTTTCTAACTTTTAAAGCACATTACATTTAGCACTAAAAGACAAAAGAGGTTTACTTTTGAAAAGTCAAATTAAATAAATAATTCAAAAAATAACATGATTTGACATAAACCAATAAATAAGTCTATACTAAACGAAATCCTTACTAAACCATCTCTTCACATTAATGCATAAGTTTTATCTTATATGGAAAAGGATAAATGGTTATTTTAACATTTTAAAGTTTAGGAAAAAGAGAAGAAATCATGTCATAAGTACAAGATCAAATCAACACATCAACTCCATATTAATACACTTCGTTTCAACTTTAATAACAAATCCAAATCATGCATTGCAAAATGTGAAAGGGGAGACAAAGTTTTATTTAATATAGATAGTATTTTGTTTTTTTTGGCTAAGGATAATATGGCACTTTGGTTGTAAAAATTCAACTATAAATAAGCATACACACCCTTCATTTTTGCACACTTCATTCTTTACTTTCTCTTCACTTTCTCCATCTTCTTCTTTATCCTCTGCACTTCCATATCCATCGCATCCAACCTCTCTTCCACTTCCAAAACTTCATCCATTTTCTTCCTCCACCTCAACATCATCCTTACCCGAGCTTTACCCACCTCTACTTGGCCGTAACCTCCACACACGCACCTACCCAAGCCTGCACATGCACATACCCCCTCCCCTATAGCTCACGCACCCTTCATATAAAAAAAGAAAAAAATAAAAGAAAGGAAAGAAAAGAAATGAACTAGTGTTAGTTCGTTAGCGTAAACATGCCAATTTGCTTAAAGATTGACAGAGTGGATATGAAGGTGAGAAATTTCTCATCATTTTTAAAAGATCTTGTTTTGATTTTGTTATAATAATCATCTTATCATATGCAAGTATACACCCCTTTAAAATGTTATTATGTATGGTTGGATTTGTTTGTGTTATGTTTGAATAGTTGTAAGTGTTTATAGTTGTGATTATTTATCATATTAGTTTGTGTATGAACCACAATTACTTTAGTGATAAATGTTAAAC
This sequence comes from Allium cepa, assembly GCA_030765085.1. Taxonomy (NCBI): domain Eukaryota; kingdom Viridiplantae; phylum Streptophyta; class Magnoliopsida; order Asparagales; family Amaryllidaceae; genus Allium; species Allium cepa. Next base: position 38,021,726 of record CM060929.1, read on the forward strand.
TTTCTTATGCTCATTTTGATTAAGTGATCTCTTTCCTAAATAAGGCCCAATTTGGTGATATGATATACCTTGAAAAAATAAGTCTCTATTTAAGTGGGATTGAAATTAAAGTGGAAATGAAATAGAATTTGAAATTTTATGTAAAAGTGGATTTAAATATGATAGTTTAATTGAAATTGAAATTGAGACGAATAGTTAAATTGAAACTGAAATTGAATTTGAAAATTGAATTTGAAATTAAGGTTGAAATTTAAGCTGAAATTGAAATTAGATTTGAAATCTAAGTTTTAATTGAGTTTAATTTGAAGTTGAAATTGGAATTTAAAATTTAATACTAAAATAATAGGAATAAAATAAAATTATAATATGGTAATAGTGAAATACATTTTAAAATTTTTAAAAGTGAGAATATTGATTTAAAATGATTTGTAATGGTTTTATAGGAGATAAAATTCAATTCGAATAAATTATTTCATATTGAAAATTAAGTTAAAATTAGGTTCATCGCGTAATGGTAGTTCGCGATTTCAAGGGGAAAAGTTCAAATGGGTGTGTATAGTGGAATATAGCTCAGAATTCTTCGAGATAAGAAAATTCTAGGCTATTATATCCATATCTTTTTAATGAAGCAAGAAATTTAAAATTTCATTTAGTAGATTTTGAATTAAGTCCAAATCAATTTTCTAGAAAAATTACACTAATGCAGTTAAGTGACCATAAAGGGAAATCTGTTTAAATAAACGTTTTTAATTATGGAAAAATATGAAATAAATTTGATAAATCCATTTAAATAGTTCAAAATAGATTGGAGTGGAAAATATGAATTATCAAATGTTTCAAAGTTGTTTAAATCAATAAGCTTATAAAGCACTTTTCGTAGCACTTTTATGCTACGAATTGTATAACTTTTGGAATATTAGTTTAAACGTAACGATTATTCCTAGAATCGATTATGGATGTTTTTAAAAGGGAAATTTAAATGTTTAAAGATAATTTGAAATCTTTATAATCAATTCCGAAATAATGTTGATAAATGACTATGCGAAAATGACTTGTACATTTGTCACGCCTATGAGATCTGGGAAGATAAAACAAGGTGTTTGACTAAGGTTAGGGATGGAGCAACCAATGCCCTGAACTTACCTAGCCTCTATTTTCTTTTCTTAGGCGAGGGGTGGAATAGTTCGGAAGGAAAGCCCGGATGCTCTAAAATAAAAGGATTATATTAAGTTTTTCCAAAATACAAGTAGATTAGTATTATCCAAAATTTAAGCAAATCTCCAAAATGAATAAACCACAACTTAGATTACATATAGATTATCTTCGTATACTTGGTATTAAAATCCGAAGAGGGAACTCGCCCTATTCATGGAATTTAAAAGGCATTTTCACCGTTATTCTGCCCATCGCACTTGATGAATACGGAAGTTGATGTTGAGTAAAATCAAAGTGATTTCTATGATCCTAATTACTCAAAAGCATTTTCTAAAATTGATTTAGGGTTTATTGTGAACGATGTCTTAAATAACATTGTTTTTTCTACCAGCGAAAAAGTTAAGGGGTTTGGATTCAGAGTAAAGTGAGACAAATTGAAATATTATCCGAATAAAAAGAATGAATTACTTAGAATTACTCTAAGATAAAAGAAATAGATTTCAAAATCATCCGAAAAGAATTAAAGTGAAAAGAGACTTAATAAATCTTGTATGCTCATATTCACTTTTTATCGATAATTGGATTTCGAAGGAGCTAGGGTCGGATTTGGGTGATTCCTATCTGAAAACCACTTCGAACTAGTTTACGTGTTCGAAGAATGAAGTTGTTTGAAGACGGAGGTATTGAGACAAATAATAACGGGGGATTACTTGTTGATTAATTGGGGATAAACTCTCGATTCACTATGTTATAGCAGTGGTCTCTTTGTTATGAAAAGCCTCAAAATCAAAGGGCTTCTTGCCTAGTAATGGTCGAGGAAAGTTCCTTCGATTTTGTTCAGTCCCAAAATGAAACCGTATGGATGACTGTCGTCTGACCTTGCATTCTAAATCACAACGATTGGTCTCTGTAAATGTATATCAATCAGTGGCGGAGAAGACACCTTCTCTTAGCTTAACACCCTTCCTCGAGACTTACGAGCTCAGGAAGTTATATCTTTGCAGAAATTAGCCATATAAATGTGGAATGGAAATGTGGCATTCAAAGTGAAAGAAGATATGCTATGTGAAAAGGTAATCGTTGCCTCGAGCTTCATCAACCGAAAATGACTGAAATAGGGTTAGATGCGGCAAGGCTAAGTGGGTCATTCCCAATCAGAGTATGATCATCCCATTCTAGATATATTTCTTCCATATATGATGTTTGGGATGTAAATTAATGTGGTTTGTATGCTAGAGCGCGCTCGGTTAAAGGTCAATAACGACCGAGGGATGATATATTAGGTACAATCTAGTTATAGAGGTAGACCAGTCTTATGTTGGTAAAGGATCCTTTGTGATGGACCTCGATACATTCCTTTAGAGATGTATTGCCAGAAGGTAGGATCTTCACCTGGCCATTTTTATGGAAATCCATTCTCCAGTAAGAGCCTATGGTTTTGTTTATAGAGCCTAATATGCTGAAATTTAATAATGGTAACAGTTTAGGCTAAGATTAGAAAGTTTATTTGAAAATGTTTCCAACGAATGTTATTAAAAATAATATCAAATGTTTTCATATATAAGATGTATTAAGTTATCATAAGGTAAAAACCCATCTGTGTTTATGTGTGGGCGTGGTCTTACGAGATACTCTGTGACGACCTGGATTTTCGCGTTCGAAAATCGACATTCATACTTCATTTGTATTCGATTGCCGTAGATTCAAACGTCGAATCTGGTTCGTCGGAGCTTATAACACATTAAGTACAACAATACAGCGGAAGAAATTAATATATTTCATTGATATACAACAGTGAATTACATAATGATACAACGAGAATTAATCAATATTATCAAGATATAAGGTACAGCGGAAAGGAACAACTTCAAAAAAGGAACACCAACATGTGCCTTCGAAAGAGAGAGATATCTTGAGAAGCCAAATAGCAACTCCATATCCAGTCCTCCAAAACTCCAAATCGAAAGCTCAAACCACCATCGAGTTAGACTTAAGCAAGGTCAGCCATCCAAAGACTAAAGAAGATTACCAAAGACTGAAGTCTACTGAATCTACACCTACTATTTGATTATCTGAAAATCCCAACTCTAGACTGCCCGTGTGGAAAATTGTGGGCACCCACAGTTTAGGAAGGGAACAATAAACTCCAGGTCAGTCATGAGACTGGCGTGAGCAAATGAAAACAGTTTTATCTTTAAAAGCAAAACAAAAGAACCTAAAAGAAATCCGCAATGCTTTTTGGAAAATGAAACTACCATAAGGCCTCCCACTGCACACACCATGCAAACGTATAATTGGGGGAGATTTCTCCTTATGATAGTCAAACATGCTTGATATGTAGAAATCTTTTGATATTATTACTAGTGCATAGTGCAGAAAATCTTTCGAAAGTATAATATCAATCTTAGCTGACATACAACCATTATTGTACGCCTACTATGATGACCCTCCTTTCCGTCCATAGAAAGACGCATCGTCATTAAGAAATAAAGGGATAGAAAAAAGAAAAGATAGACAAGAAAGAACGAAAAAAACATCAGAATCTCAACAGCAGAACAAATAAATTATATTAATCATATAAATATTACATAGTATACAACATCTATCAGAGTTACATAGCTTATACAACACATACTAGACAGTTATAAACACCTGTCTAGTCATTACAACTCAAATACAACATAGAGATACTAACACAGTGGAAATCTATATATCTATAAATGTTGAAGCCTCCTGCTCCATTTCTCCTTCAGAGTTCGTCAAAGCTAACCTGAATCCCTTGGGTACTCGTAAAAATTTGAGTACTCAAGTTTAAGAAAACAGGTAATAAACTCTGGACTAGACATGAGTCTGGTGTGAGTAACAGGTTAAAGTTGCTTAACTTTGAAAAACCTTTGAAAACAAAAGGTATCCCGTAAGACTTCCCACACATAAACACGGAAAAGTTTTACCTTATGATAACCAAAACATTTGATAGGAAATCCAGTGATATTATAATAGGGTCTAGAGTTTTCAAATAAACTAGAAAATATCTGAAAATGTTACGTGATTAAATTCCATCATACTAGCCACAAATGGGTTATACAATCAAAACCGTAAAAGCATGTAGGAAGAATGAGTTTCCATCAATGGCAGGGCTATTGGGGTACTGCCCGTCACAGTACTTGGGCTAGATCACTGTACCGAGGATCCACCCTAAATCCCTTGTAACACAAGGCCGGAACCATCCCTTACTGGACAGTCCCGAACAAGACAACCCCGGCAGTTGTTGCAATCAACTGTCCCACAAAGCCGAATAAAAAAGGGCCTCTAGACCAGGGAAAATCTTGTCCTACTTGAGCGCGACTCATTTAGCCTTGCTGCACCTCCCCTGCTTTAGCCATTCTCGGTTGATGAGCCTTGATGCTACGATTACCTTTATAGAACACATCTATCTAAGACTGCTCATCGCCCACCTGACGATGTTTTGAAAGCATTCGATCCATATAAGTTCGTTCCGGGTTTGGGCGAAATCGAAGGCATTATCTCGTTACACTCATTTTGGAATCACCCTCGGAGTGCACGACAATTACCCTTGCACTCTAAATCCATCTCGAACCTGAAAGTACTATCACCGTCGAACTCATCTTAGAATCAGCGTCAAAGTTTTAACGACGAATAGTTCTTACACTTCGAGGCTGCACCAAGATCTTCATTTGGATTCACTACCAAACATTTAATTTGGATCGATGTGGTTTTCAAATATCCAAATTTGGAAACCCGATCCGTCTCATCGAAAGCCAAAACGCTGTCTTCTAAAGCTAAGTTGTTTTAAATTTAAAACAATTCAATTTATTATATATATTCACATAGATAGATAATTCACATTACTACAAATAGTTAATTCATATCATCACTATTCAACCATTGCATCTGATATCACAGATCAACACATATCTCATATTAGAAATATCAAACCATTCAAGGCAATCAATATCATCCAACCATCCATAAGCAAAGATCCATTAATCATGCCATTTCTAATTAATTTAAAATAAAATAAATTAATTATTTCCATCTCTAATTAATTTAAAATAAATTAAATTAATTACTTTCATCCCTATAAATCCTTCTTACTTAACCATTAATTAATTACAACCCAATTAATTAATCAATCTCTAAATATTCATCTTAATTAATCACCCTTGATTAATTATTCTTTAATTACATTAAGTAAGTAGCCTTTAATTAATTACACAAATTAATTATCCTTAACCAATTACAGTAATTAATCTTTAATTACCTTATTAATTAATTATAATTAATTAAATTAATCCTTAATTAATTACGTTAATTAATTATTCTATAATCATTTCGTTGATTAATTATCCTTAATTAATCAACCCTTAACTACTTCATTAATTATATTAATTAATGATCCTCTAATTACTTCTTTAATTATTATTAATCATATTTAATAATAATTTAATTAATCACACTCATTAATCTACCTTGATTAACCATATTTAGTAATTAACTACTCTTAATTAATTACATTACTTAATTAACTCTTAAAATTAATTAATTCTTTAATTAATTACACTAAGTAATTAATCCTTAATTACTTCCACTAAGTAATTATCCTTCTTATTAATGACACAAAGTAATTAAACCCAAAACTACTTTCATTCTTCAATTAATTACATCCAGTAATTACCCATTAATTACTTCACTAAGTAGTTACACTTTATAAATTACATTAAGTAATTATACTTAACAAATCATCTAGTGATTATCTTAAATTAATTAAACTAATCAATTAACTTAAACTAATCACATTAATTTAATTAACTACATTGAGTAATTAATCCCTTTAGTTACTTTTCATTAAATAATTATACTTAACCAATTCCACAAATGATAATCCTTAATTAATTAATCTAATTAAAATTAATCACATTATTTAATCATTTCATAATCCCTAGTTAATGATCTCCATTAACCATTAATAATTGTTTAATTACTTCCCTTAAGTAAACTTAAATTAACCAATATTAATTATAAATAAATTAATTAATTTATTACCAATTAATTCATTCCTAATTACATGCTTAATTGTAATCTAATTATATCTAATTGATGATCCCTAATTACACATTAATTAATCCTTAAATTAATTTAACTTACAACCCTTAATTACTTAATTAATTAATCCTTCATCATAAATTAATTAAATTAATTTATTACTCTTTAATTTTCTTATTAATTTAATTAATTTCAAATCATTAAATCTTCATTAACTTTAAAAAAAACATTATTCTTATCAATGACTTAATTATCATTTACAAATGCATTTGAAAATTTTACTTTTAAATTCCATTTCAAATTTAAGATTTAAAAATGATTACAAATTTAACTTTAACAAAATTTAAAACAGTTTTCAAAACCTTTTAAATCAAATGTTAAAGAAACACTTATATCTTATAAAAGAAATTTATAAGAGTTTTTAAAGCCAAATTATTTAAATTTCAAAATCTTGTTTTTTAATTTAAAAAAGACTTTTAAAAATATGTTCTAACATGCTGCTTCGGTTTCAACCTGAAGCCTACCTTGTTGAGTCACAGACTCTATGAAGTTTTTTGATTTCTGACAAAGAAATAAAGGCGATCGACAAAACGAAGACATCATGGCTATAAAGAGGCACAAAAGAGCTACATATAGTACTCTAAATTATAGGTTGATTATTTGATGTTATAATAGTGATAAACTTGTTAAAATCTATCCTCAAATGATCATGCATGTCAAGGGAATCAATATATACAACTAAATTGCAGTTGCACATTCTGTGTGCAACTTTACAGGGACCGGTCGACCGGTCATAATCTAGGCGGTCGACCGTTCCAGTATAAGTTGCACATTGAAACGTGCACACATGCACATAACGACTATATATTTGAATTCCTGTCTACTGGTCATTTTTTGACCTGTCGACCGTTTTTAAACAGAGAGCAACTTTTCCAAAAGACACTTCTTTCTCCAAAGGTTGCATCTCTTACCTTTCATCAATGATCATATCTCTTAATGACAACTGCTCACAAAGAGTTACAACCATTCTTCTCTATATAAACTCATCTAAATCATTGATTAAAAATATGATTATATATGCTTTTTACTCTAATCTCTGATCTTACTTTCTCCTGCATTCTAAAAGCTCTCAATTATTTTAATTGCTTATTGAATCATTGAATTTATTTCATATCTTTTGATTCAATAAGTAATATACTTCCCTTATTCTTCACAAAACATCATTCACATATTTTGAGGATAAGATTATAGGAAATTTGTACTACAAGTGACAAAACTGTGTTAGCAAGAACACATACCGTCAACAAACAATTATATTTATCATTGTTGAAGTCCTCGGTGTTGTAAGAGGCAAGTGTTGAAGTCCTCAGGTGTTGTAAGAGGCAAGTGTTGAAGTCCTCAGTGTATTAGAGGCGTGAAATCCCGTTCGTTTGCTCGGGTGTTGTAAACCTGTTCCTCCGGGTGAAGCGAGGTAGTTAATAGTGAAAATCCAGATAGAAGTCTGGGACTGGACGTAGGACGGTGCTCCGAACCAGTATAAAAATCTCTGGTGTGATTTTTCTATTTTTATTTACTGTGCTATTATCATCCATTTCCGCATTTATATTATATTCCATATTACACGATCCGTGTGTACTATATTAGCACGTACACTGCCACTTTCATTTGGTATCAGAGCAAGGTCATCACATAGCCGTAACACAATTATTTGATATATTCTTGTAATATGGCAAATAACGCAAGTACTAGCACTCAGAACACCACATACATGGAAGGTCAATCGACACAAAGACCTCCATTTTTCAATGGTCTTAACTATAGTTATTGGGCAACACGTATGTCATTCTTTATGCAATCAAATAGCTATGATGCTTGGAATGCCACTCAAAGAGAAATAGTGAATCCAACAACTGATTATTCAGAATGGACTGCGGCTGAGAAAACGGCAGCAGCCGTAAATGCAAGAGCAATAAATATGTTGTTCTGTGCATTAGAGTAAAATGAATATAACCGTGTTAGTATCTGCACTACTGCATATCAAATTTGGAAAACGCTAAAACCACTCATGAAGGTACTAACAAGGTTAAACAAGCCAAAATAGCCATGCTGAAAAGTCAATTTCAAAATTTCAAAATGAAACCAAATGAGACAATCAATGATATATGTATTCACGGTTTCAAACTATCCACCATGCACTTATTGGCTTAGGACAAAAATATTCTGATTTTGATGTTGTTTCAACAGTCCTACATTCTCTGACTAGTGAATGGGAAGGAAAAGTATTAGCAATTGAAGAAGCTAATGACCTTTCCGTCATGAAGCCAGATGAATTGATAGGAAATTTAATGTCCTATGAAGCGAATTTGCAGGCTAGAAAATAACAGAAAGAAGAAAAGAAAAATGTAGCATTTCATGTTGAGAAAGATGAAAATGAATCAGATTCTGAAGACGAAGATTTGGCATTCATTGCGAAAGGATTCAAAAAATTCCTAAAATATCGAAAAGCCAGTCGTTACAATAAAAGGAAACCTGGATCAAATAAACCATCTTCATCTGCTATAGAATGTTTCAACTGCCACAAAAAGGGACACATGCAGAAGGATTGTCCAGAACAAAAGAAGAAGTCAGAAAATGACAAATTCAAATATAAGAAGGACAAATCAAAGAAACGAGTCTTCTCAGTAACATGGGATGATTCAGAGTCATCTTCATCAGAAAGTGAAAGTGATTCGGAAATTGAACAAGCTAATGTTTGTTTTATGGCAACAAAAGATGAGGTACAAATTCCTACATTTGATGAATTACTTGATATTAATGCTGAATTGATAGTCAAATATAAAGACATAAAACGTCAATTAAAAGTAGTCAAAGCAGATTTAAGTAGAGCAGAGTTTGAACGACATATGTTAAAAGATGAGAAGAAAATATTAGAAGAGGAACTTGAAAAAATTCAAGAATCATCATCTAATGTTGACTCTCAACTATCTCTTTTGAGTCAAGAAATAGAAGCTCAAAAAGAGAAAAATAATGCTCTCACTACTGAAAATCATGAGCTTAAGGCAAAAGTCAAAATTCTAGACCTAGAAAAAGCTAGTTTACAAACAAAGTTTGATGACATTACTCAAAATGTTTCTAACTTTAACAAAGGTCGAGAAAATTTGACAAAAATCATTGAAAACTCACAATCTGCATAAAATAAACAAGGTCTGGGATATAAGAAACAAGAAATCAAGGGTAATAAAAGAAAGAAGAAAGTACAAAAGATTAAAGTTAAGAAAAATCTTAGTTTATTATGTTCCAAACCAAAGCCAGTTGTGAAATTCCAAAAGAAAAATACAAAGACTATCAAAATATGGGTTCCTAAAACAAATAACAATTTGATTAGGAACAAATACATTCAGCAATTCATGAATACCGTGCATCTTAATAATAATTATATATATAAAGGGGATACCGGACCCATATGGGTTTGGACTCCTAAGACCTAACTCTTAGGACCCTATAAAAAGTGGGTACCATAGACTTAATTCTATTTTTTGCAGGTCCCACTTAAGAAAAGAGGAAAGTGGATATTGGATAGTGGTTGCTCGAAGCACATGACGGGAGACAAGAGCTTATTAACAAGTATTACATACTCAGATGGCGGCTCCGTCACTCTTGGAGACAATTCAAAAGGCTATATCATCGGGAAAGGCGATGTGAGCAATTGCGGTACATCTAACTTACCTCTTATTACAAATGGCATGCTAGTTAAAAATTTAAAACACAATTTACTTAGTATTAGTCAGTTATGTGACAAAGGTTTTACAATCTCCTTTTCGAATAATAAGTGTAGTATCTTAGATAAAGACCACAATTTAGTTTTCGAAGGTTATAGAGACAGAAATATATATATTCTGAATATGAATATTAATCATAATTCAGATATATGTCTTGTGGCTAATGATAATGATCCATGGCTATGGCACAAACGCTTCTGTCATATAAACTTCAGAACTATTAACAAGCTAGCCAAAAACAATCTAGTTAGAGGTCTACCCAAGATTAGTTATAAAAACGATAATTTTTGTGATGCCTGTCAGATAGGAAAATTAACCAGATCATCATTCAAGTCAAAAAGGGTCATATCAACATTACAACCACTTGAACTACTACATATGGATTTATTCGGACCAACACAGGTTCAGTCAATAAACCATAATAGATATGTATTTGTAATAGTTGATGACTATTCTCGTTATACATGGACTATTTTTCTGAAAAACAAGAGTGACACTTTTGACCATTCCAAATCTTTCGTCAAAAGAATTCAAAAATCAAAAGGGCTAAAAGTTAAAAACATAAGAAGTGATCATGGTGGTGAATTTGAAAATAACAAATTTGAACATTTTTGTACAAAAAAAGGTATTAACCATAATTTTTCGTTTCCTAGAACTCCACAACAAAACGGAGTTGTAGAACGGAAAAATCGAACATTACCAGAATGTGCAAGAACGTTATTAAATGGATCCACTTTACCAAAACATTTCTGGGCAGAAGCCGTCGCTACTGCGTGTTATGTTTTGAATCATGTGTCCATTCGACCACTCATCAAAAACACGTCTTATGAATTATTTGACGAAAGGAAGCCAAATATATCTTACTTCAAAGTATTTCGTTCAAAATGTTTTATTTTAAATACAAAAGACCATCTCGGAAAGTTTGATCCGAAAGCTGATGAAGGTATATTTGTCGGTTATTCGGAAAGAAGCAAAGCGTATCGTATTTTCAATAAACGAACCAAAACTATTGAAGAATCTCTTCATGTTTCTTTCGATGAATTCTTTAAACCTTCTCAATCAAAACCAGATAATGACGAAACTATATTTACTGAAACTCCTCTCTTCACAAATTATGACTCTGACTCTGAAAATCTTATTGACAATATTTCCCAACAACAACCAGTTTGTGAGATACGTTCCCCTCCAAGATTATTGAGACACCATCCGGTTCAAAATGTAATTGGCGAGGTTAACTCACAAGTAAGAACTAGGAATCAATTACATCAAATGGGTCATGTTGCGTTTCTATCAAATATCGAACCTAAGAATCCAAAAGACGCTGCTACAGACGATTACTGGATCATTGCCATGCAGGAAGAACTAAATCAGTTCGACGCAATGACGTTTGGGAACTTGTTCCAAGGCCAACTGATCAGTCAGTTATTGGTACTAAATGGGTTTATAAAAATAAGGCCGACGAACAAGGAAATATCACCAAAAACAAAGCAAGATTAGTAGCACAAGGGTATAATCAGGAAGAAGGTATCGATTATGAAGAAACTTTTGCACCAGTTGCTCGACTAGAAGCTATTAGAATTCTATTATCTTTTGCTTGTCACCATAACTTCAAACTTTATCAGATGGATGTCAAAAGTGCATTTCTAAATGGATTTATCAAAGAGAATGTATATGTCGAACAACCTCCCTTGTTCGTACATGAAAAATATCCTGACCATGTATTCAAACTTAAGAAAGCTCTGTATGGTTTAAAACAAGCACCTCGTGCTTGGTATGAACGATTACGTTGCTATCTTATTAACTCAGGATTTCAAATAGGCAAAGTCGATCAAACTTTGTTTATTAAACATTCTCAAAAGGATATTCTAGTTATCCAGATATATGTAGACGACATCATCTTTGGTTCAACAAACGATAAACTCTGCAAAGAATTTGCAAGTATTATGACCAAAGAGTTCGAAATGTCTCATATGGGAGAACTATCATATTTTCTTGGACTTCAAATCAAGCAACTTCCGAATGGTATCTTTATCAATCAAGAAAAATATTGTGGAAATCTTATCCAACGCTTTGGATTAGAAAATACATCTGGTAAACCAACTCCTATGAGTACAACTACACATCTTGAAAAAGATGAAAATGGTAAGAGCGTTGACCAGAAATTATATCGAAGCATGATTGGTTCTCTTCTTTATCTTACAGAAAGTCGTCCAGATATATTGGTGAGTGTTTGTCTATGTGCACGCTTTCAAGCAGATCCAAAGGAATCACATCTACGAGCAGTGAAACGCATAATTCGTTATCTTAATAATACCAAAGATTTCGGTCTTTTTTATCCAAAAGAATGTCCATTTGAATTAGTATCATATAGTGATGATGATTTCGGCGGATCGCGAACGGATAGAAAAAGTATAAGTGGTACGTGCCATTTTATTGGAAAATCTCTTGTCTCTTGGTTTAGTAAGAAACAGAATTGTGTTTCACTATCAACATGTGAAGCTGAATATATATCGGCAGCTCTCGCTTGTACTCAAGTACTATATATGCAACAAACACTTCAAGATTTTGATATTCATTTATCAAATTCTGTTATATACTGTGATAACACAAGTGCTATAAATCTCTCTAAGAATCCAGTGAATCATTCTAGAACCAAACACATTGATATCCGTCATCATTTCCTTCGAGATAATATTGAAAAAGGAAATATATGTCTTGAATATGTCCAAACTGACAATCAATTAGCGGACATTTTTACTAAGCCTCTGCTCGAGTCTAGTTTTATTAGATTACGAAGAGAGCTTGGTTTAATTTCAAAAAAAGATCTTGACTAGTAATTACTAATGATCGTCTTGTCTTTTGGTTATATTTTAACTATAGTTTTTGCTTAAGCTATTTTTAACATTGAATATGAGCCTCTGCTTGCTTTAATGGTTAATTTTCTTTATTTATTTTCACCCACAAACTTATTTACAAGGAAACTCTTTATAAGCCTGTAATTTTTTTTCTTTATTCATTTTTCTATGATTAAGACTCTATACATAATTCTCTATGGCTCACATTTGTGATAAATGTGCTCAAGAATCACACATTTCCATTACAAGTTCTGAGTCAGAGGAGTATTATTCTCCTACAACACCAAAACAAAAACCAAGATATCATCATCAGTGCTCTCGTACTCCTGGTAGTACACCTACCTTAAAACGAGTGAAGAAGACGCTGTTTTGTTATCCTCATACCAAAGCACAGATCGACGAGATTCACCACTATCAGAAACATCAAATAGATCTTCAGAGACAGCTCCATTATGGGCAAAGCCAACTTTATCATGAGCAACAAAAAACATCGGCACGTTTATCTGTTTTAGAAAAGGAATGAAGGTACTCAGAAAAACTGGAGTCCATAGGCAAAACGTATTGAAGAAAACAAAGATAATTCTAATGACGAACCTTCCACTTCTCATTAGATTTATATATACTCATTGTATTCTATTTTTTCTTTCTGTCACTCATGTAATAATACTTGTATTCTACAGTGAGAGTGAAAATATAGCATGATATATTCAAAAAAATTGCACAACAGGGTATTATTCGGCATATTGTCAAACCGGTCGACCGTTTACCCTCTGGTTGAAAACGGTCGACCGGCCATAATCCATAGGTCGACCGGTTTACGAAGTTTCAGTTTTTTATATATATCTTGCGTCCTTTTATTCCTCTATCTTCCTTATTTTCTTACTTTCTGTACCTTTTCACCAAAACCCTAAAACCACTCCCCAAAATTTCAAAATTCCTTTTCTCCAAATTCTCTAAAAATGGCTCCTCCTCAAAAGAAATCCAAGAGAGGATCATCCTCCGGAACTTCATCAATCAATATCTCAGCAAAGAAATGGCTTGAAAACCCAGTGGCTATCTCAAGATGGAATCAAATGACTAACTACAAATTTCATCCGGGTTCTTTCATCAAGTTTGATGATTTCACGTCTTATGGAATTCGTAGGTTAGCCGATAACTCCAACATTTCTCCATTGATAGATTTTTCAGAAAACAATGTGGAAATAAATCATTTGATGATAAAATTGTTCTACGCCAACATGAACCTCGACGAGTATCAACCTGATAATTCGAACGGAGTCATTTGGTCTGTCGTCTGTGGCAAACAAATTTTTATCACTCATGATAGGATTGCCTCTATACTTGGTATACCAAATCAAGGCGATGAGTTTTCATCTAATTTCTGTGAAGTCTTCATTCGCAATAGCATCAGCCATCAGTTCATAGAGGACAACAGTGATGAAACAAAGTCTATTGGACTTCGACCCACCGCCAGACTACTACATCGCGTCTTGATGCATTCTCTGTTTCCTAGACTAGGAAATTACGATGCTGTATATAAAGAAAACTTCAAGGCTCTCTATGCTATTTATGGGGATATCCAAATTAATTGGGTTCATATGCTTTTTGACGAAATTCTCAAGGTAAATAACTCTACGCGACCTCATTTTTTCTACAATGAATATATCATGCGTATTTTGCTAGCTTGTGGGGTAAAGCCTCCTGACTCCGCCACCTCGAAACCAAAATGTATTGATTCCGTAACCATCAAACGCATGAAGCTTCCTCCTCCTTACCTTGAGATTATGCCGTTTAAACTATGGCAACAAAGAGGTCCAACAAAACAACAAGCTACATCCTCTCGACCTCTTTCCGATGAAGTTAAACTGTTAAAATCAAAATCATCCACAAAAGAATCACTTGAAACTATTGCGCGTAACCAATTCTTGCTTGAATCACGTCTCAAGCGCATGGACACAAAAATTGATAAATGCTTCAATAAGGTCAGGTCATTCTTTGGTATGTTATAGGATGCTATATCATGTACCATATCCACCTCTGTTCAAGCACAAGACCCAGGAAAACGTCCTGCTCCTCCTGTTTTCAACTGGACATCATCTGAGGAGTCTACTGGTATGAGTGGACATGGACATGGAGAATCATCTAGAGGGAACAATGATGAAGAAGAAGAAGATGACGACGATGACGATGATGATGATGAAGAGGAGATAGGATCTGCCTCATCTTAAATTCTATTGTCTATTATGGTTTAGTACTTTAAAAACATCAATCGACACTTGTACTAAATAGTGTCGTTATTTTTTTTTTCATTTGACATTATGGTCTGTATTATACTCTGGTATGTTTTGGATGTGTTAAGTTTTATTCTGCTATGCATATTATGGTAATTACACTCCTATACTATTCCAGTATCTGTTACTCCTTTTTGTCGATGACAAAGGGGGAGAAAGGGCTAACAATTGTTTGCAGGAATTTACATATATATACAGAATTCAAACAAACTCTCAGAGGGAGATCACATACTCAGGGGGAGATTCATATTTTCAGATATATATTGTCATCAATCAAAAAGGGGGAGAATGTTGAGTCACAGACTCTATGAAGTTTTTTGATTTCTGACAAAGAAATAAAGGCGATCGACAAAACGAAGACATCATGGCTATAAAGAGGTACAAAAGAGCTACATATAGTACTCTAAATTATAGGTTGATTATTTGATGTTATAATAGTGATAAACTTGTTAAAATCTATCCTCAAATGATCATGCATGTCAAGGGAATCAATATATACAACTAAATTGCAGTTGCACATTCTGTGTGTAACTTTACAGGGACCGGTCGACCGGTCATAATCTAGGCGGTCGACCGTTCCAGTATAAGTTGCACACTGAAACGTGCACACATGCACATAACGACTATATATTTGAATTCCTGTCTACTGGTCATTTTTTGACCTGTCGACCGTTTTTAAACAGAGAGCAACTTTTCCAAAAGACACTTCTTTCTCCAAAGATTGCATCTCTTACCTTTCATCAATGATCATATCTCTTAATGGCAACTGCTCACAAAGAGTTACAACCATTCTTCTCTATATAAACTCATCTAAATCAATGATTAAAAATATGATTATATATGCTTTTTACTCTAATCTCTGATCTTACTTTCTCCTGCATTCTAAAAGCTCTCAATTATTTTAATTGCTTATTGAATCATTGAAATTATTTCATATCTTTTGATTCAATAAGTAATATACTTCCCTTATTCTTCACAAAACATCATTCACATATTTTGAGGATAAGATTATAGGAAATTTGTACTACAAGTGACAAAACTGTGTTAGCAAGAACACATACCGTCAACAAACAATTATATTTATCATTGTTGAAGTCCTCGGTGTTGTAAGAGGCAAGTGTTGAAGTCCTCAGGTGTTGTAAGAGGCAAGTGTTGAAGTCCTCAGTGTATTAGAGGCGTGAAATCCCGTTCGTTTGCTCGGGTGTTGTAAACCTGTTCCTCCGGGTGAAGCGAGGTAGTTAATAGTGAAAATCCAGATAGAAGTTTGGGAAAGGACGTAGGACGGTGCTCCGAACCAGTATAAAAATCTCTGGAGTGATTTTTCTATTTTTATTTACTGTGCTATTATCATCTATTTCCGCATTTATATTATATTCCATATTACACGATCCGTGTGTACTATATTAGCACTTACACTGCCACTTTCATACCTGAGTACTTACCCGAGAAATTAACATTTCTTTCTTCATTTCAATTTTTTTTAAACTTTAAAGTTTAAAACTGTAACTAATATCACTCACGTTCAACTCGAGTGTCAGCTTGAGTCCCTTTATCATTTCCTCGAACCTTCCTTCGAGAAAAACCACAAACAAAAACTCTGACACAAAACCACACTGCCGTGCATGTGCACCGCTACAGCAGCCACCTCCGACCATCTACGATGGCTTGCTCATGTCGGCGATTAGCCTCGCACCAGAATCCGACCACCCGAACCTCAACACAAGCTCATAATCAAAATCTACATCCTAGCACCAACCTGGAACAAAACATAGCCTGGAAAAAACTTCGAAATCCCAATGCCGATCACTGGAGCTCCTACGCTTTTAGTCACACCTTCGCCGACCTCCCCACCATCAATCCCCACAATTTGGTGGAACTCGATCCAACAAAGGTAATGGGATGAACACTATTCCAACTAAGCCTAAAAACTAGGATTACAGACCTTCCTGGTCATCCACCGTCGCCACAGTGCCTTGATCACCTTACTGCCATTTTCCCCAAAGTCTCTGATCACTCCACTACCACCAGCGAAGACCACGACCATTCCGATCACTTGGATTGTCAGAAATCACCCAGAATGCAAAATCCAAACAAACTCGAACTGCTCACAAAATTCAATACTAAAATTTGTGATTTCATTTTTAAAAATCAAGTTTTTGGATAGGAATTCAGTTTACATGCCTGAATCAATGAATTAGGATGATTAAATTTTCACTTATATTAAGCTTGCTCTGTTGTTTTGATTTCCAGAGACATTTCAAATTTTATTTCAACTTAATTATAATTTTAAACTATAATCTACGATGAAACAAACAAATTTTTTTTGTAACTTAAATCCTAACAAGGACTAGATCAAGAGAAAATAAATTTTGTTTGAAATCTTAGCCTTGAAGCTAAACACAGTAAAGTCATAGATAACAGACATACACAACATATATACAGTCATATATATACACAAAAAAATGCATTTATATATATTCTCACAACAATACAACAAAACAGCCTTTTTACAACAGGCAATGCCCGTTGTAATATGGTTTTCGCAACGGGCATGTGCCCGTTGTAATAGGCCTCGTTGTAATAGATCCACCACATAATACAATGGGCAAAGCCCGTTGCAGTATACCTTTTTACAACGGGTTATGACCATTGTAATAGACTCTAATACAATGGTCATAGCCCGTTGCAATAGACTAACCATACTAGTTGCATAGCCTTTTTCACAACATGCATTGACTGTTGTAAAAAGCATATTTAACTACTTTTGTTGCCCGTTGCAATAAACTATATAACAACGGCCATAACCCGTTGCAATAGACTAACCATACTAATTGCATAGCCTATGTCATAACATGTATTGACCGTTGTAAAATATCAATTTAACAACGTTTGTTGACCGTTGTAATAAGCTCATATAACAACGCACATTGCCCATTGCAAAATAAATACAAATTTTAAAAAAAATTACAACAGCAACCATGCAATACATCCATACAAATACTAAATATTGTCATAAAATAATTAAAATCACATACGAAAAGACTAAAAGCTAGAATCATAAAATTTTAACACTCCAAAAAGTTAGATAAATTTGGATGCCAAATACATAAAGCGTTAACACATAACAGTCCATTACAAATATCACGTTCTAAGTACAATCATACTATACCACAGAGATGAAGTCTTTATGCCACACGACGGTTGATCCAACAGCCTCTTTGATAGTCTGCATCTCTGAATTTGGCCTAAATAAAAAGGCTTCTGGTTCCACCGCTACATCAACCCATACTTTCCAAGCATTCGCCCCAAGCTTTACAAAATGTACTGAAGCATCAGGATTAGTGCTCGCTATCATCCCCTCTGCAACTACGTTCTTCTACCGACCCAATAGCTTGCACTTTATTTTCACCAAACCATCCACAGTAAGCTGATCTTGACCCTACATATTGTTACTCTCACGGTGTGACTGCAAGCAAAAAACCATGGAACAAGGTTATATAAAAATACCGAGATTCAAAGGTAAGTATGGAACTTACTGTTGCGGTGTCACCTAAAGGTTTTTTTCCCTTTTTTTCTAAAAATAAATGAAATGTCAACTAATTGAACTACTACCACGGTTAATGAACAAAAATTTCTCTAAGAAAAAAAACCAAAATTTCATATACTAATTTAGGATTATTTATATATTCTAACCTGAGATGTATGAGCCTCATCGATCTCCAAGTCTGCCACATTAACATTTCTTCTCTATAAAAGTACAAGAGATGACTTGGTAATTCATAAGCACATATCACATATTTATTAACAATAGCTAATTAAATATAAACTTACTGCCATGAACAAATTAATCAACTCTTCTACTCTAGCCGCCAAATGAGTTACTTGATTTTCCAATGCAATCACCTTTTTTGAATTAGTTGAATAAACACCCATTTAAGATGGTACTACACCAAAACCCAGCCCTCTCACCCTTCCCCTATGCTCATTTCTAAAAACATGTGACATCCTATCTCCACTTACCGATGCTGTTCCATGAGAGCTCTGAGCACTACTGTGCTCTTTTATCCTAGCCTACAAATCAAAATAGACCATTTCAAGAAAAATGAAATATGAATAAACTATCATCCCTCAATGTTCAATTCAATGTTTTTAATATTTGTAGTGAAATGTTGATCGCAAAAATATATATATATGTTGATATATGACTGAATCGCCGAAATATTGATCCCTCAATGTCAAATACATACGAGTTTTGAATAAATACCTACACACATATCTCAAAAGAATAAAAAACTTACGACGCAGTCGGCAACAACGGAATTCGGTGGGTCTCCACTTTTCTTTGTATGGGCTTTGCACCATAGGTCGTCTCTGTTAATATTTTATATTCCAGATTCCTTTTTACGCAAATAATAATAGTAAGAAGACGAACCAAAGAAAAAATTTATTATTGATGTAAATGTACATGCATTTCTTACCATATCTTTAGCTAATCTCGCATCACCCTTTCTACTCATTGTATGCGGAAGTTTATTTTTATCTCTCAGTGCTTTGAATTTTTTGGTAGTTTCCTACATAGGAGAAATTCATCAATAAACTATTATTTACCTTTTAATTTATACTGAATAAAATACAACTTATTACCTCAAATTTCTCCGACAGCTTTTCCTTAACAAAGTTGTTCCACTCTTGAACATTTTCTATAGTATCCGGTTTTACCATTGCTAATCTAGAGGAAGCGTCAGGGCAAGTAGAAGCTACTTTAATAGCCGAAACTAATCTTGACTTTGCCTCTCTCCATCGTACTCCTAACATCTTAAGCAATAAACCCTTGTATGCTTCATCCACCATGAATCTTGACTGCACAACAAAAATCATTTCCTAATCAATACAAACAAAAACTTAAATTTGTAGATATTCGTCAACTATAGTCTTTTAAATAACCAATCTCATTACAATTATTATTATTCAGAGCTACCATGTAATTTTGGGTAAAAATCTCATTTTGTTGTGCATTTGTTCCTAGTGTTTATCTCTCTGCAGCACTAAAGTCAGGTAAATAAGAAGCTAAAATCAGAGGCACAAAATTGTATATGTGCAGGAAATCAAAATATTACAGCACAAGATTTTGAATGCAGCATGTATATGTGCAGCATGTATTTGTGGTATGAGATGAAAAATTGGAGATTCAGACAACACCACTGCACTGACCACAACTCCATCACTTCATTGAAGATGACAGATATATCAATGATGTCAAACGTGTAGCAAAAGGGTCAGGAGTTTAATATGTGCAGTTACTATATCAAACAACCATCATTTCCACTTCATACTGCCGCACCACTGCACTGACCACAACTCCATCACTTCATTTCTACAGCACAAATAAAACCAGACCTACCATATCACCAGTCAAACAACCCAACAACATAAACTATCACTTTAGTTACAACACTACATTCACCTCTACCCACTCAGTCACACAATCAACTTTAACCAATTGCTGCACTGCCCATCAACATTCAACAAGCAAAACCCCGCAGCGTCAAAACATCAAAACCCATCCAACATCAAAACCCCACAGCAGGGAACATAAATCACAAAACTCACCATAACATACAGCCAAACTTCACAGCCCTAATGTACTTCACGAACATATACACTGTACTTCATCTGAAACCATCACCAGTGAAACATATACAACAGTTCTTTCAACATTACAACACTACTCCTTTCCTTATTCAGCAACCACTACCACATACATCCTCCTTGAATCACTGTCAACTCCTGCTTCCAATTGTGCAGACTCCCCAAACCATCCTTTCAACACTGCACCAATTAAACATCACAGTCAACCACCATACATTCTCTTCATCCACTTACAGTGAATTGCCCGCTACCCGCTCCACTGCACAACCATCCTGCACACTCCATAAAATCTACTTCTCTACCTCTCTTCATTTTACTTTAATTCCCACCATAGCACACTACAAACAACATCCCTTTCATAAACATCACCTGAACCCAAATCATTCCCACATTCTTCCTTACTATTCAATTACATCTACTTCAGTTTACCACCTCTGCCTTGTACCATCTCCTCTGGTCACTTCAAACTGCCCTACAAATACCCCTCCATCTATTCACCACAAACAGTCACCGCCAAATCCCCATACCCCCATGACCATCCATCCATTCAACACTGCATCTCTCAAACAACAGTGAACTTCATTTCACAACATACCATCAGAAAAAATTTACCTTGGTATAAAAAAAGTTAAGTTAGTAAAAAAAATTAGATTATTACTTTCAGTTAACAACTATCAGAAAAAATTTCTATCTACAAATCAGACTAAGTGTTTGAATATAATAATTTAACCAGTTTATAAATGAAATTGTACCAAAAAAGAAAACCAAGGATAAATTACTTTGAAAATTGGAGATAATACCACCATATAGAGAGGGTTGAACGCAGATGGAAATCATCGAATTAATATTAATTTCTATGTATGGTTAGTTTGTGATCGATTAACATGTTAGTTACATTAGCACATATGTTCTACTTTGTAAATCGCATTGCATAAAAATAATGTTGCAATCAGAACTAACGTGTAAACCACTAATGAGATATATAGGTTTTTGCATGCATTGACAATCATTAATCGGAGTACAATGTTTGCACTTGCTATAAATAATTTTTTTCTTTGGCGGTAATTCGGAGGCGTAAAAATTTGGTTAATATAGTTATCTAGCCGTATTTATAGGATACTTCTTGTTA
The DNA here is from genome assembly GCA_030765085.1 of Allium cepa. Taxonomy (NCBI): domain Eukaryota; kingdom Viridiplantae; phylum Streptophyta; class Magnoliopsida; order Asparagales; family Amaryllidaceae; genus Allium; species Allium cepa. The sequence continues at coordinate 38,043,648 of CM060929.1, forward strand.
AAAGCTCTCCGCTTTTGACAGCAACTTATAACACCACAAATTTTCATTATTTCCTGTATTTATTTTAGTTTAATGTATACTAAATTTATGTTGACCTTGTTAGATGGGATTAAATTCTATGTCCAAGAGGATAAATGATTTAGCTATGTATTTAAAGTGTATAAGATGGCTTTCATTCGTCTCGTCTTGCGAATATAGGGTAGCTTAATACACAAGCAACTAAACAAGAATCATGCAGTTCCCGACTGTGACCATAAACTATTCTTCAGTCGTAGTATATGTATCAGGTAATTAAAATTAACAAAGATGCTCATGAGTTCGATGCCAATAAAGAATATTAGCTCGAAATCAGCGACGATAAAGAATATTAGCCTGTATCCCAAAACAAAACTACGTGGTCGGTGGAGTGATGCAAGTTGAAGAATGACGTTGGATTCGCTCGTTCCAATCTTGTTCCTTAGGTTCAGTTTTGCATTTACAGATATGCTGTGAATCAGTGCATTTTTATATTAACATTTTGTTTAAAGGTTGATGCACAACTATTTTAGTTAAAAGAAATGTTGTTATGAAACATGTATTTGCAGTTTAAGAACGATATCAACATGTTTAGTATGTAAATTCCGCCATTTCTTTTAACCGTCGAAACCATGCCTTTTTTATTTTTTGAAAAATCATACATTTAAATACAAGTTATACTCAAAAATATTGAAAGAAGTATGGCTACATAGATGACACTGATATGCACACATCAATTTTGCATTCTATATTTAATAATGTTTTTGAGAAGTCTAAAGCTGCTGTAATGTCTGAAAGTGATGTGTACATGCATGAAGGTGAGATGATATGTGCATATAAGGGTAATGAACTGTTGGATATGAATAAGGCACAAAAAGAATCGAAACATGATGAAGTATGACTATATGACAGAATACACATGGCTATTACTGTAGTAATGGCAGGTAAAGGCAACAATAAAACAAATCTACCTATAATTGTGTATACTGATATTAAACATTAATGGTTGAAGAGCTTATGACACACAGTATTCCTTTTTTTAAGAGTTTCATTATTCATTCATTTTTCATTTTTCTTTTTTAAATTTGTGCAGGTCGAGGAAAACTAGTATGCCCAGTTTGTCTTGGCACCGGTTTACCAAATAACAAGGGACTTCTTAGAAGACCTGGATCATACAAATGTTAGCCATTCTCTGCCCGATCATACGCATTCGACTTATGTTTCGGTGTAAAGGTAATAATGTCAAGGATGTTCGTACACTACTAATTTCCAGCAAAGTTTACATATAAATAAAGGATGTCCAAAATTGTATTCGAGTTTACAGCTTATTTCATACCTGAATATAAGTCCATAAATCTTTCTTTAAATTTGCGTCGACTTTTTTCCACTCTGAAATGGTCAAAGGTACCATCTCCCTTGATAAGGTACCGAGATAGGATGATAAGTGCTTAGAGTTGGAGCCTACTGGTTGACCTCGATCGTTGAATTCAATTTCGGCATTTTCATTCGGCATACAAGAAAACGTTTTCATCATCGTCTTCCCTCTTTTTTTCCTTGACGTCTCTTGTTGAATACCATCATTATAATCTAGGTTGTTCAAGGCATCCACGGCGTTGAGTGGGTCTGTGTTTATGGGAGTGATATTTGGAGATTCAGTTTAATTAGGGTCAGGATTGAGATTTGAAGACTGGACTTGAACGGGTGGAGGCTGCATTTCAGTACGCTTCGTAGGGTATCTTCTAGCATTGCTGTTTAAACTTTGAAGAGGATAAGTGTAATAACCCAAAATTTCAGAATATCTGTAACTGATAAAGTAACTGAATTTAATTAGTAGAAATACTGATTTTATTTGGATCAATAAATGAAATTATGATATATAGATATCTGGATATAAATAAAATTAATATTCTTCAAAAGCTAATTTAAAAACTAATTCAATTGTTTTTTAAAAAATAAGATAAACAATTTGTTTTTAAATATGAAAGTTTAAAAGGATTTAAATAAGTTTTGTTTTGTTTTCTTTAAAAATGTTTAATTTTAAAATGGTTATAAGTGTATAAAAATAAAAGTTCTAGATTTTAAATTACATATATAAGATTTATTTGTATTGTAATTAGTTTTATAATACTTTCTTTAAAGTAAATTTATATTTACACATATAAGTATTTAGTAATAAAGTAAATTAAAAATGTAAGTTTATATTTACAATTAAAATATTTAATAACATGTGTAACCATGTTAATCACCTTAATAACACATATTAGTCAACTAAGAGGGGTTTGTGACAAGTGTCTTTAAATTTTTACTCTCTTTAATTTTTATAAAATTAACATATGAAGAAATTTGTTTCTTCTTCAAATTAATGGCAAAAACCAGAAAGTATTTTCAAAATCTGAAATCTGCAAACTCAAATTAAAGCCTGCAAATCTGCAAATTTATGTTCTTCACAACAATTCAACTCAGCGCAACAGTTTAAATCAACAATTTAAAATCTAGCATTGAAATCAAAAACAAACTGAAGTAAAACCTGCAAATGAAATTCAACCTGCAAATACAAATTAAGCTCAACTGCAATTCATAGGGAGCTTTCGACATGCAAAGGGATTTTCAACAGCAAGCATAATCAAAAGCAAAAGTTTTTCCAGATTTAAAGTGAATCAAGAGTCTGGGCATCAAAAACTGTTCTGTGCTCTGCAAAATTAAGCGAGGTGAGTAATCTGATACCTAATATATATATATATATATATATATATATATACATATAGTTTGAATCTGGTGCATGTGATGAATTAATTAGAATATGATGAAATATGCATGCATGTATTTTTTTTCTGAAAGTATGATTGAATCTTCCCTGTATGTATATACAAAGATGTATAAGACTGTGTTATATCAGGTCTCTGTTAAAAAGTCTCTATTAAAATCAGAGCCTTAAAACTTCAACAAAATTCCTATCTTCCATTATAAATCAATTTTGACTTTGATTTCTGAGAGAAAATGTTTTTAAAATAAGGTAATATCATTTATAAATAAGATGGATTTAAATAATTGAGGATTCATCTCTAAAACAAAAGTTACAGTAAAACTTTTAAATTTAGAGTAAAATCGAACATCTTGATTTTAGGTTTGGAATCCATAATCAGGTTAGTTATCGTAAATCATGAATTTAGGTGTAACATTCGTGATTTTTAGCATTGTGTATATCGAGTTATGCTTAGTTGAACGGATTTGGGTATTTTGTCGATTTTCGATTATCGACAGTGGAAGGGGCGGCGAAGTTGGGTCTGAAGGTGTCCAGTGGGTTGAGAGTCACTGGAAAAATAATGGAATAAATTACAGAGGGAAGGGGCAACCAGAGATCGTTAATGTAGGGTTTAGTTTCAGTTTTTATCGAGGTGGATGACGAGCTCTGTTCGACGAGGGTGATGCATCAAGCCGGATCGTGATGGTGGCAAGTGAAGCAGGTTGTAGCGTAGTTGCTTCTGGTTCATGGGCGTGAGACCCCCCAATCGGAGTTGGTGGCTGGAGTTGGTTTTATCCGGTCGAGTTTTGATCCAGTTTGATCAAGGAGTCCGTTTTTGATTCAAGGCATTTTCGGTCGATCTGGGTGTACGTGGGGGTTAGCATGGGGATTGATGGCTTGTTGAGAGCGCAGCAGAGGCCTTCGATGGTCGGAGTAACGGTAGACGTGCACCGCATGCACGTTGTGTCAGATAGGCTTGAGCAGTGGTTTTGTGTTGAGATTCTCAGAGTTGTGCTCGGGTAGTTTAGGGTTTCGGCTCGAAGCAAGAAAGGGTTGTGCTCGAAGATAAGGGGTTATGTGTTTGAGCTTCGGTGCGTTGTTGTTTCCTTCCAGTAAATCTTGTTTTTTTCATGAAGAAATAGAAAGTAGGAAGGAAGAGAAGGGGGAAATCAGTGGATCTCGTGTTCGGCCTGTACCGAAGAATTTGGAATTTTTTTAATAGGTTGCTTTAACTGTTTATAAAAAAAAAAAGGGTTTCAAGAGAAGTGATGACATCAAGTTTCAAGTATAAGATTTCTAATCAAATGTTTTGAAATTTAGTTGTTTGGTTTTTTAAAAAAAATTATAAAATAAGTAAATTGCTTGTTAATATTTCAAAGTGATTTTAATAATGATTAAGTAATCAATTGAGATGATGGATTATTCTAAGTTAATTAAAGTAATTAAGGATGGTTAATTACTGTATGTTTTAAATCAAGATACTTAGTATGATTACTTGTTAAATGTAGTAAATTAAAATGAATAATTAAGTTATGAAAATAATTAGAGGATCCTTAATTTATGACAGTATTTAAAGTAAAAGGATAATCAAAATTAGTGGATAGTAAGTAATTAAAGGAAATTACTTAATGAAGCCATTAAGGATTAATGTCTTGGTGTAATAAATTAAGAATTATTAATTAGATAATTAAAGATAATTAATAATTAATGGTTAATTAATTTAGTGATTAAGTAATAATTAGTGATAAACTAATTAAGTAATTAAGTTATAATTAGTGATGAATTAATTAAAGTAATTAAGGATTAATTTTTAATGTAATTAATTGATTGACTAAGGGAACTAGTTAATTAATTAAGGAATGTTGATCAATGCGGTGATCATAAGATAATCAATTTAAGTTTCAATTGTGTAATTTATTGAAAGTTAATTACTTAATAAAAGGATAATTAATCAAAAGTGATTAATTGAGTATGATTAACTAAGGATAATTAATCAATGTAATTGTTGGATAATTAGCTTGGGTAATAAATTAAGATGGTAATCTAAGGTTAGATAATGCGATGGGTTTGAGAATAATAAATTTGTGAAATTTAAAAGCAAATTACTTAATGATATTAGAGATAATTAATCAAGAATGATTAATTGAGGGATGATTAGTTAATTGGATATAATTAACTAATGTTAAATAAGCAAGATTTTTAAATAGTAAGAGTTAATTTAATTCATTGGTAATTAATTAAAATGATTGGAAATGGTAGGACTAATTTATCTTGCTTATGAATGATTAAATGATATTTGAATGCTTTGGGATATTTGTTATTATTCCTGATTGTGATACTTTGTAAAATGAAATGTTTATTTATATGAAGTGTTGGATTGAACAGAGAAAATGTGGTTATCTATGATGAATTGTGGTGTAAGGATGACATCCAATATTCAAAATTTAATTACTTGAATAACATGGGGAAATGATGACATTAGATTCAAAGAGATCAGAGTCGGGTATCAGTAAATACCCGAAACCACTTTGATTCTTTATAAATTGATATGTAAAATCAATAAGCTGAAATGGAATTATTTAAGTGAATTGGACCATTTAATCTAAGTTTGGTACTTAGAAATTGATGTGTGATATAAGTGATGTTTATATCAACTTGTGAAGTTATAAATTGATATAAGTTACCCGGGTTTATATAAGTTGTATGCTTTTGTCATTCATGTTACATGGTTTTACTCACGCTGGTTTCCAGCCTGACCCGGGTGTTACTTTGATGTAATGCTCGGGTCTAACCTAGTATTACAGATTTACAGGTAGGGACGTTCTGAGCTCAGGAGGCGAGCTGGATGGCTGAAACGTATGGAGTGTTTACCGCTGTGTTATATTATTGTATATATCTTGGACATGTTAAATTGTATCTGACCAATGTTGTATAAATTGTTGTAACTCTGATATATCGATGTAAATTGATAGTTACAGTGAGACGACCCGACTTTCCACTCCCGGAAAAATCGCATCATCTTGAAGAAAAATAGGGATAGAAAAGAGAATAGAAAGAAGAGTAGAAAGAAACAACATCAGAATCTAACAGCAGAACGAATAAATTATATTAATAACATAAACATTACATAGTTTACAACCAATATCAGAGTACGCAGATATACAACACATACTAGACAGTTATAAACACCTGTCTAGTTATACAACTCATTACAGTACAAAGACAACAACTCAGAAAAAACACACAGCGGAAAACTATATATATCTACACGCAGAAGCCTCCTGCTCCATTTGCTCCTCCATAATTTGTCAAAGCAAACCAGAATCCTAACCTGAATCACCCTTGACTACTCGTAAAAATTTGAGTACCCAAGAGTTTATGGAAAACAAAAATAAACTCCGGGTCAGACATGGGTCTGGTGTGAGTAACAGGTTAAAGTTGCTTAACTTTCAAAAACCTTTTGAAAAGAAAGGTATCACGTAAGACTTCCCACACATAAACATGGAAAAGTTTTTACCTTACGCCAACTAAAACATTTGATAGGAAATCCGATGATATTATAATAGTGTCTAGGGTTTTCAAATAAATAAGAAATAGCCAAAATTGTTACATGATTAAATTCCAGCTACTAGCCACAAAAGTGGGTAATACAATCAAAACCGTTGGCACTTATTGGATTTTGCATTCCATACAATGACAGGGCTACTGGGGTACCGCCCGTCGCAGTACGTGGCCTAGATCAACGTACCGAGGATCACTCCCGACCCCCTGCAATACAAAGCCGGACCCATTCCTTACTGAATAGTTCTGAATAGGACAACCCCGTGGTTGTAGCTAGCAACCACCCACACAGACGAATATAAAGGGACTTCTAGACAGGGATCAATCTTGCTCTCCAGTGGGTGCGACCCACGAAGCCTTGCTGCACCTCCCCTGTTTTAGCCATTCCCGGTTTATGAGGCTTGAGGCTACGATTACCTTTATAGGACATATCACTTAGAATGCTCATCGTCCGCCTGGCGATGTTCTAAAAGCATTCAATCCATACAAGTTCGTTCTGGGTTCGAACGAAACCGAAGGCATTATCTCGTTACACTCATTTTGGAATCACCCTCAGAGTTAACGACAATAACCCTTGCACTCTGGATCACCATCTCGAATCTATAAGAACTAATTCCGTCAACTCATTACGGAATCACCCACAGAGTTATACTGACTCATAGTCCTTACACCTCGAGTCTTCACAAAGCTCCACTTTGATTCACGACCTAACGTTATTTCGAATCGATGTGAATTACGGATATCCAAATATGTAAACCCGATCCCGGTCTCATCGAAAACCAAAGCGTGTCTTTTAAGGTCCAAGTTGTTTTAAAGTTTTAAAACAATTCAATACAATATCTATATACACACAGATAGATAATTCATAAATCATAACTGACAATCAATCATTATCAATAACAGGTAATTCATATCATCAATATCACATAGATATTCCATATAATACCATCACAATAGATAACCTATGGTATTATCACAATACAACCAAACATCCATACCACACAATACCATTTATCTCATTACTGAGATTTCATCCATTCAAGACAATCAAGTTCATCCATTCATACATAAGCATTGATTTATTCATCACAATATAATTAATTTAAAATGAATTAAATTAATTATCTCTATTACAAATTAATTTAAAATGAATTAAATTAATTACCCATCTTTAATTAATTTAAAATAAATTAAATTAATTACTTCACCAAATTATAACTTGCTTACCCAACTATTTAATTGACTACAATCAATTAATCAATCATAAATTACTTCAATTAATCACTCTTGATTAATTACCCTTAATTACATTCATGTAATTATCCTAAATTAATTTTACAAATTAATTAACCTCAAACAAAACAGTAATTAACCTTTAATTACTCAACTAATTAATTATTCATAATTGATTACACTAATCTTTAATTAATTAATTAATTAATTACCTTAATTATCTATTATTGATTAATTAATCTTAATTAATCAACTTTAATTACATCATTAATTAAAATAATTAATGATCCTCAATTATTCCTTAAATTAACTACTCTAAGTAATTAACTAACTTAATTACTATTTTAAACCAAATTAATCATTCTTTAATTAATTTCTTAATTAATCTTTGATTAATTACTAAATAATTAAACCCAATTATATCTTACTTAAACATCTTCACTTAATTACAACCATGTAATTATTAAACAATTACTTAACCGAGTAATTCCCAAATCATTAATTACATAAAGTAATTATTTATAAAACTCAAGTGTTTAAAATTTAATTAAACTTAATTAATTAAAAATAAACAATCTCATTAAACTAAATTAATTACATTAGGTAATTAATTTCTTAATTACTTTATCAAGTAATTACTCTCTTACCATTAATTGATTATTATTAAATTAATTAATCCAATTAATTATAAAAATTAACTACATTAATTAATTGTTAAATAATCCTGGTTAATGACCTTCATTAACCATCCTCAAATTATTTATAAAGGAATTAACTTAAATTAATTACAATTTAAATTATCTTTAATCATTCATTAATTAAAGTTAATTATTAAATTTATTAACCTTAATTAAAACTTAATTACATAATTAATATTCATTTATCATTAATTAATAACTTAATTAATGATCTTAATTATAAATTGATTAATCATCAATCAATTATTAATTCCAAATTCAATTAATTAAATAAATTAATTAATAAATCTTAATTACCTTTTTAATTAATTCTAAACATAAATCTTAATTTAAATTTTCAAAATCATAACTTAATTATGTTAAAACAATATTATTCAAAACAAGGTGCGTTTTGAACTCCTTTTAAATTTCAATTTAAATTCAAGTTTAAATTAAAAGTAATTTAAACTTATCAAGTTTGAACGAAATTTAAAACTTATTTAAATTTCAAATCAAACAAGTGCCATGAAAAATTTAAAGTTAAATTCATTTCAATATTTGGATAACTTCCATTCATTCTTAGTTTATAACTTTTAAATTTAAATCTTCTTTTAAATTTAAAACTAAAGTTCATTTTTAAATTTAGATTTCCAGATTTAAAATAAATCTGTAAATCCTTACTCACATTTTTAAAACCTTAATAATTTAAATTTTAAACTATTTTACCAAATGAAATAGTTAATTAAGATAAATTTTTAAACTTTGATTTAATTTTAAAACTGGAATTTAAATTCAAATTAGAAATTTAAACTTGCATTTGAATTTGAACTTAAACTTTACTCTAAACATGAAACTGCAGATTTTTTTTTTAAATTTTAAACCCAGATTTAAGAAAAACACAGAGAAACAGGTTTTCCAAACCTGAATATTTCAAAGATACCCGAGAACCCTATATTTTTACTTCGGGTTTTAAGCTTTCCTGCTTTGAGTTTCTAATATGCCAGCTTCGAGTAAAACACAAACCTACCCTAACCTTTCCCTTGAAACATCCCAAACCCAATAGTTCATCAGAGAACTCATCGCTGCCACCTCTGCCGATCATCTCAGGTGATCAAGCCACAACCAGAAACCCCTCAACCCACTAACATTATCACCAAATCGAACAGAAATCAAAGCATTCAAAAATTTAGCTCCGAAAACCCCCAAATTCAAAAACCTGGAATTTTTTTTTACAGGTTTCAACTCAAAACCTGTCAACGGCCATTGTACGCCACTCCGATCACTTGCAAATCCACCTCTCCGGCCATGAACCCATCCACATACCTACTTCACATTCACCAAGTCCCAAATCACTCGAACCATCCTACACTTCTCCCTGACTAAATGCTCAAACCCACATCAAAACTAGGGTTCATACAGAAAAATCAAAACTGCATCTTCCCTAAACAATATAATCCTTATTTCTGATTTTTCTAAGGGTCTATGATCCTTACCCTATAACTCAAAAAGAATTTTAAGTTTTCTTAAACTACAGATTGCAAGAATTTTCCTCATATTCAATTTTGGTTTAAGAACAAACTGTTTCTTTGTCAAGCACCTAAAAATACTAATACTTGATTTAAAAATCAAGTTACAATTTATATATTTGATTTATACCACTAAATTACAATATCCATTTGATTGGGTTGGATAAAAATAAACATGCATGATGCTTTTCCATGTTTCCAGAGTCAAACTCATATTTTAACTTTCTTGACATTTTTAAACATTAACTTATGAAAATAATACAACTTTACTTTGCATCTTTCTTTTAACAGATAACTGATTAAAGGCAAGAGTAATTAATAAAATTTTACCTGGAAAAAAAAAATCAAAAACAGAACAGATGATATAAACAATATGAACATAAGTCATTTCCACATCAACTACCACAGATAGCACAACAATATTATTTGTATTCAGTAAAACATGCAACTTATTTTTAAAACTAAAGAATTTAAATGTCACTCACTATTTCAATGCAGACCACTGTTTAGATCCTTTGAATTTTGCAGAAAACAAATGCAGGCTTGACCCCTCTGTTGCTCATTTATGCAGAAACAAGCATATGCAGATTTGATCTTTGAGTAACATGCAGATTATTGGTGAATAGATGCAGATTTGCATTGGACTTGAACATGTATTTGAAGGGCTTAGATATGAGGTATGCAGATTTATGGAAGATTTAGTTTTGATGATGAGTTACAGGAATTTGCAGATTGATTTCTATGAAGAGGAATATGCAGATTGGCTTGAATTTGAGATATGTAGATTTTTGTGGATTGTTAATATGAAAATGATTCAGATTCTAAAGATTTGAAGATTTTCTTTTGATTAAGGAAGAATGAAAATGTTATATGAAATGAAGATGCAAACTAACTTAAACAAATGAATTTTCAGATTTAATGAAAGAAAAGAAAAGAAAAAACTAAAATTTTAACACTTGTCTATTTTTACAACACTTGTCAATAGAATGCCTATGAATTTAACACTTGTATTTTTTTTCTTTTAAAAGTAATTAGTATTTATTTACAAGTTAATGCATGTATTAGCTTAGTTTCAATTTATTAATTTGAATTTGAATATGTGTATGAATTTATAAATGAAAACAAACCATGTTTACAAAACTACACAGATAAATAAAAATTAAAACAATTAAACAATTTAAAATTTATACTTTTAAATTTGAATTCAAACTAAATTCAAAACCAAACAATTGCCAAATCAAGTTATAAATATAAATTCAATTTGAAATAGACAATTACAATTCCTATTCAAAACTTATTTATAAAGACAATATTATTAATATTGTTTTTATAAACATCTTCTTATTAAATTAAAATCATTTTACAAAGGTTATATTTTTATTAAATAAATAATCCATTTTATTAAGCCATGAAACCATTTTGTTAGTTTATTCTAAATTTAAAATTCAAGCCAATTTAATTTAAACATTTAATATTTTTCTTATTAGTTTTTTTAAAATCATATTTTTATTTATGAAATAATTTCAAAAACTCAATACTAATTAAAATTAAAATTTCCAATTTAATATATATATATATATATATATATATTAGAATTTTAAAACATGATTTATTTATTAAGTTTAAACAAAAATCATTTATTTAATTTTGAAAAACAAATTTTCCAATTTGGTACAAATATTAAAACTAGAAAATAAGCTTTATTTATTAAAATTAAAACAAATGCTAATCTATTTAAAATATAGACCATATAGTTATATTGAAAATAGAAATCAATTTATTATTTTAAAAAGATAAAATGACCAATTTAATTATTTATTGAAGAAGATTATTAAATTTATTTGAATAATTATTAACAGAATATCAATATCAATTTAATTTTAACTACAGATTATTAAATTGATATTGTTAAAAATTCCGGGATATTACATACAGTTTTCTTTGGTATAACTATTATTATTGATATTATATTTTATCCTCTGCGAATGTGAGATTGTGTGTTTCTTTTCTGTTCTTCTTCTATCTCTTTCTTCTATTCTCTAACTATCTGGAATTTTCGGGATCGAAAATTTCCGGGTCGTTACATTTGGTATCAGAGCAAAGGTTAAGTGAGAACCTTGGCTCTGGTGGGATTATTCATTAAAGGTAGGGTAAGTGGTACCCTAGGATGAGTAGAGTATATAAATATGAGAGAGCGTACTTGTTATTTTCTTATATAAAGGTTTTTAAATGATTTAAAAAGTAAATGAATCTTATATAAGAAATAGATTATCTATATATTAAGGAAATTGGTTGTAGTATTAATTAAATTAAAGGTAATAGTAAGAATTAAGAAGTAATAGAAATACAACCGAACTGATATTAAATCTTGAATTTGGAAAAGGTTTCAGGATAAGGATAATCAATTAATTTATGTAATTAATTAAACTTTATTTAATGAGATTAATTAAAGGATAATATTTGGAAATGATAAATAAAGAGGGAGTTACTTAATGAAGTAACTAGAGGTAAGTAATTTAAGGAACAATTACTTAATGAAGGTAATTAAGAAATAAGTTAATTACCGAATGTGATTAATTGGAATTAATTAATGACGTAATTAATTTAAAGAAACAATAAATAATATTATTTAATGCAATTGAATGAAATGATCCTATTTCAAACAAGAGTTGTTTGAAAATTTAAAATAAATTTGTTTTGAATTTGAAAACCAAAGGTGGTTTAAAATTTTTAAAGTAAAACTGGGTATGTAGAAAAAAAAAGTTAATATGTATATATGTGGATATACATAATATCAAATATGGTTTGAAATAAGCTCTAAATATTTAGTTTTAATTCTAGAATAAGACATGATACCCAAAGTGATAAGTTTTGAACTTAATAAGTGGGAAGATTAATTATGAGAAGTTTAAAATTTGGAATGGATGTTCAGATTAGGTAAGGTTGACTGGATTAAGTGAATTAAGTTTAACTTGGGGAAAAGTTTAAAGGTTGGAATGGTCAACCTAATTTGGAAATTTCAAGATGAAATTGGAAATTTAACTTGGAAGTTAAATGATTAATTTAAATTGGGTATGGTAATATATCCATTATTAAGGTAAAATGGAATCATTTTGGACTTAAGATTTGAATATATAAGATAAAACTTCAAGAGTTCGATTTCAAAATTTAAATTTGATGATAAATTGAATTTCAAAGATATAGTTGTTTAAAAAGAGTTTGAATTATTTGAATTTTGAAATAGATTAAAAATGGAGTTTGAATTTTAAATTAAATTGTTTAAAAGCTTTTAATAAAGGTTAACTTGGTTTAAAAGGGTTAAATCAACATTTGGAATTTAACTCGAATTTATATAATTCGAGATGGCTTAAATTTGGAATTTGAATTGAAATTGGTTCAAATTGAAATTGATTTGAATTATTTGCAATTGTGATTGAAGATATATAAGTATAAAATTCAAATGGAAAATTTGAATTGGATTAATTTGAAACAATTTGAATTGAAGTGGATTCAATTTGAAATTAGTCCAGATTTATTTGAATAATTTGGAATTTGTAATTAAAGTTGAATAATTTTAAATTCAAATGGAATTTGAATTGAATTTGGAAGGAAATCAAGAATAATTCAACTTGTTTTGGAAATGGGGTTTGATGTTGGAATTAAGTCAAACTGGAGTTGAAATGAATTGAAATTGGAACTAGTTAGTTGAATTTTATTTGAATTAGTAGAAATTGAGATCAAGGTTGAATAAAGTTAAATTTTGGAAAGAAACTGAGGTTAATTCAATTTGAATTGGGGTTGAATCAATTTCAATGAAAATTGGAGATTATTTATATTGGGATCGGGTCAGTTTAAATGGAAGTAGAAATTTAAATTGAATTGATGAGAATGGAGATTGGGAAGTGAGCAGTTTTGACTCTGGACTATTTTGTTTAATATAAACCTATTTTTCCAAGCTATTTATTATATATACAACCTTTCTTTTAAAGGCCAAACCTATCTTCTACTTGTTTTACTATTATTTTTGAAACTGTTTAATAATTTTTCAACTGTTTTATAAACTAATTACTATATTTCAACCATTTTACAAAACTAATTACTATCTTACTATTATTTTGCAATTGTCTAAATTTCTATAATTATTTTAATTATTTTCAACCTATTTTACACCTATTTTAAAAACTAGTAATTATTTTCCAACTGCTTATCTATTTTTAAATGTTCCAAGCTATTTTCTAAACAAAATGGTCAGAGTTTAAACTGTTCTTGGTTAAATACCCATTCGAGATAAGAATAGAGGTGATAATCCAAATGGATTAAAGCAAATGGGAGTAAGTGAATGTGAATAGAAATGGAATTGATTTGGCTAATAACCAATAAAGATAAATACGTAGGATGTACGTACGTTATTCTATTCGCATAGTGATTTGATCCAGATTCGAGCACAGAATTTCGAGATAGTTATATCGATCCGAGTGGGAATTTTCACTCAATTTTCGACGGCGGACCTGGATATGTATTGTTGATTGGTTCTGGATATTCTCTATCATAGTTATGACTATGCAAGGAGAATAACGGTTTCTGATCAAGAAACCGGATCTGTGTCCGCACTAGGAAGTCGGGTGGACGATACTAGTTCGAAAGTGAAATTGTGTGATCGAGTGAGCGATTAGATTGGTATGGCGTACAAATGATATGTGTACATCGTACGGATTTGAATGAAATTGATATTGAAAAGCGTAATCAAATTTGAATATTTGATTTTGAATAAACAAAGTTAAGTATCTTTATTTTATAAAATGAAACTTCCCTTGATGAATCTATTGCCAGAAGGAAAGGATTTTGAAAGTGTTTGAAGTATAAAAGGATTTTATACAAGTTTAAAAATTATCCAATGATTTTTATCAAGGATTTTATATTTATCTCTATATATAAAGGATCATATAAGGATTTTGAAAAAGGTTTTGGGAACCTATGGATTTGGAAAGGCTTTTGATTTTTGGGTAAAATCAATATTGAATTTGGAAAGCCTAGTTTGAGAATATCGATTTTGGAGTAATCGATTTTGTGTAAAGAAGCTTTGTATGAGATCATACTAGGTGTATGATTTGAAGATACTATATGTGTATAGTATAAAATGTTTTGATGATGGCTCTAGGGAAAAAGGCGCTCCCTTGAAATGAACTTCTCAGGAGTACCATCGGGTGGTGTTGCCTTGAGCCCCGGGGGGGGGGGGGGGGTTCTAAAGTTGATCTTGTGAGGAGTCCTGACTAAACTAGTTCCTGGGGATCTTGAGTAGAGGTTACCATAGCGAAAGTCGTGTGTGTCGCTGAGAGCCAACAGTCTACGTTTGATTTTATATCGGTAAACTGCGACCTATGGTAACATAGTGAAGGTTGCGTGAGTCGCTGAGAGCCAACAGTCTACGTTTGATTTTATATCGGCAGACTGCGACCTGTGATAACATAGCGGAAGTCGTGTGCGTCGCTGAGAGCCAACAGTCTACATTTGGTTTTACATCGGTAGACCGCGACCTATATTGGAGTGGAGAAGTTTCATTTCGACAGCGAAAATCAGAGGCCGCAGAGAGCCTGTAGTTACATGGACTTTTGCTGCGATGACAACGTAACCCTGGAATGTAACTGTGACCATGGATGGGGGTGATGATTTCAAGAGCATTCTCACCAAAGATATATCCTCCATTTTCAAAAACTGTTTTCTATATTTTCAATAAATTATTTTCCAAGTATTTTCACTGGGTGTTGAAAACGGGACTGCTAAGTACTTATAGATTTTCAGTCGTACGCCTGATCAACGTATGACCGAATTTCTGTGAGAACAAGGATGGACTGGTTGAAATATCGAGTTATAAAAAAATATTTTTATAAAACTATTTGGCAGTATTATAAATTTTAAAGGTGTTTTAAAACGATCAAAGAATAATTTAACTGATTTTAAAATATTTAATAAATTCTGGTTTCGTTCCTTTTCGTCTTTTCGAGGACGAAAAGATTCTAAGGGGGGAGGAATGTAATAACCCGAAATTTCAGAATATCTGTAATTGATAAAGTAACTGAATTTAATTAGTAGAAATACTAATTTTATTTGGATTAATTAATGAAATTATGATATATAGATATCTGGATATAAATAAAATTAATATTCTTCAAAAGCTAATTTAAAAACTAATTTAATTGTTTTTAAAATATAAGACAAACAATTTTTTTTAAAATATGAAAGTTTAAAAGGATTTAAATAAGTTTTGTTTTGTTTTCTCTAAAAATGTTTAATTTTAAAATGGTTATAAGTGTATAAAAATAAAAGTTATAGATTTTAAATTACATATATAAGATTTATTTGTATTGTAATTAGTTTTATAATACTTTCTTTAAAGTAAATTTATATTTACACTTATAAATATTTAGCAATAAAGTATATTAAAAATGTAAGTTTATATTTAAAATTAAAATTAAATAAAAAATTCAATTAAAATATTTAATAACATGTGTAACCATGTCAATCACCTTAATAACACATGTTAGTCAATTAAGAGGTGTTTGTGACAAGTGTCTTTATTTTAAATTTTTACTCTCTTTAATTTTTATAAACTTAACATATGAAGAAATTTGTTTCTTCTTCAAATTAATGGAAAAAACCCGAAAGTATTTTCAAAATCTGAAATCTGCAAACTCAAATTAAAGCCTGCAAATCAGCAAATTTATGTTCTTCACAACAATTCAACTAAGTGCAACAGTTTAAATCAACATTTAAAATTTGGCATTGAAATCGAAAACAAACTGAAGTAAAACCTGCAAATGGAATTCAATCTGCAAATACAAATTAAGCTCAACTGCAATTCATAAGGAGTTTTCAACATGCAAAGGGATTTTCAACAACAAGCATAATCAAAAGCAAAAGTTTTTCCAGATTTAAAGTGAATCAAGAGCCTGGGCATCAAAAACTGTTCTGTGCTCTGCAAAACTAAGTGAGGTGAGTACTCTGATACCTAAATATATATATATATATATATATATATATATATATAGTTTGAATCTGGTGCATGTGATGAATTTATTAGAATATGATGAATTATGCATGCACGTATAATTTTTTCTGAAAGTATGATTGAATCTTCCCTGTATGTATATATAAAGATGTATAAGACTATGTTATATCAAGTCTCTGTTAAAAAGTCTCTGTTAAAATCAGAGCCGCAAAACTTCAACAAAATTCCTATCTTCCATTATAAATCAATTTTGACTTTGATTTCTGAAAGAAATTGTTATTAAAATAAGGTAACATCATTTATAATAAGTTGGATTTAAATAATTGAGGATTCATCTCTAAAACAAAAGTTACAGTAAAACTTTGAAATTTAGAGTAAAATCAAACATCTTGATTTCAGGTTTGGAATCCATAATCAGGTTAGTTATCGTAAATCATGAATTTAGGTGTAACATTCGTGATTTTTAGCATTGTGTATATCGAGTTATGCTTAGTTGAACGGATTTGAGTATTTTGTCGATTTTCGATTATCGACAGTGGAAGGGGCGGCGAAGTTGTCCAGTGGGTTGAGAGTCACTGAAAAAATAATGGAATAAATTATAGTGGGAAGGGGCAACCAGAGATCGTTAATGTAGGGTTTGGTTTCAGTTTTTATCGAGGTGAATGACGAGCTCTGTTTGACGAGGGTGATGCATCGGGTCGGATCGCGATGGTGGCAAGTGAAGCAGGTTGTAGCGTAGTTGCTTCTGGTTCATGGGCGTGAGACCGGTGATCGGAGTTGGTGGCTGGAGTTGGTTTTATCCGATCGAGTTTTGATCCAGTTTGATCAAGGAGTCCATTTTTTATTCAAGGCGTTTTCGGTCGATCTGGGTGTACGTGGGGTTTAGCATGGGGATTGATGGCTTGTTGAGAGCTGCAGCAGAGGCCTTCGATGGTCGGAGTAACGGTGGACGTGCACCGCATGCACGTTGTCTCAGATAGGCTTGAGCAGTGGTTTTGTGTTGAGATTCTCAGAGTTAAGCTCGGGTAGTTTAGGGTTTTGGCTCGAAGCAAGAAAGGGTTGTGCTCGAAGATAAGGGGTTGTGTGTTTGAGCTTCGATGTGTTGTTGTTTCCTTCCAGTAAATCTTGTTTTTTTTTTTCGTGAAGAAATAGAAAGTAGGAAGGAAGAGAAGGGGAAAATCAGTGGATCTCGTGTTCGGCCTGTATCGAAGAATTTGGAAAAAAAATTAATAGGTTGCTTTAACTGTTTATAAAAAAAAGAAACAAGGGCTTCAAGAGAAGTGATGACAGCAAGTTTCAAGTATAAGATTTCTAATCAAATGTTTTGAAATTTGGTTGTTTGGTTTTTAAAATATATATATATATATATATATATAATAAGTTAATTACTTGTTAATATTTCTAAGTGATTTTCATAATGATTAAGTAATCAATTGAGATGATGGATTATTCTAAGTTAATTAAAGTAATTAAGGATGGTTAATTACTGTATGTGATAAATCAAGATAATGAGTATGATTACTGGTTAAATGTAGTAAATTAAAATGAATAATTAAGTTATGAAAATAATTAGAGGATCCTTAATTTATGATAGTATTTAAAGTAAAAGGATAATTAAAATTAGTGGATAGTAAGTAATTAAAGGAAATTACTTAATGAAGCCATTAAGGATTAATTTCTTGGTGTAATAAATTAAGAATTATTAATTAGATAATTAAAGATAATTAATAATTAATGGTTAATTAATTTAGTGATTAAGTAATAATTAGTGATTAACTAATTAAGTAATTAAGTTATAATTAGTGATGAATTAATTAAAGTAATTAAGGATTAATTTTTAATGTAATTAATTGATTGACTAAGCGAACTAGCTAATTAATTAAGGAAAGTTGATCAATGTGGTGATCATAAGATAATCAATTTGAGGATCAATTGTGTAATTAATTGAAAGTTAATTACTTAATAAAAGGATAATTAATCAAAAGTGATTAATTGAGTATGATTAACTAAGGATAATTAATCAATGTAATTGTTGGATAATTAGCTTGGGTAATTAATTAAGATGGTAATCTAAGGTTAGATAATGCGATGGGTTTGAGAATAATAAATTTGTGAAACTTAAAAGCAAATTACTTAATGATATTAGAGATAATTAATCAAGAATGATTAATCAGGATAAATAATTGAGGGATGATTAGTTAATTGGATATGATTAACTAATGTTAAATAAGCAAGATTTTTAAATAGTAAGAGTTAATTTAATTCATTGGTAATTAATTAAAATGATTGGAAATGGTAGGACTAATTTATCTTGCTCATGAATGATTAAATGATATTTGAATGCTTTGGGATATTTTTTATTATTCCTGATTGCGTTACTTTGTAAAATGGAATGTTTATTTATATGAAGTGTTGGATTGAACAGAGAAAATGTGGTTATCTATGATGAATTGCGGTGTAAGGGTGACATCCAATATTCAAAATTTAATTACTTGAATAACATGGGGAAACGATGACATTAGATTCAAAGAGACCGGAGTCGGGTATCAGTAAATACCCGAAACCACTTTGATTCTTTATAAATTGATATGTAAAATCAATAAGCTGAAATGGAATTATTTAAGTGAATTGGACCATTTAATCTAAGTTTGGTACTTAGAAATTGATGTGTGATATAAGTGATGTTTATATCAACTTGCGAAGTTATAAATTGATATAAGTTACCCGGGTTTATATAAGTTGTATGCTTTTGTCATTCATGTTAGATGGGTTTACTCATGCTGGTTTCCAACCTGACCCGGGTGTTACTTTGATGTAATGCTTGGGTCAGACCGAGTATTACAGATTTTCAGGTAGGGACGTTCTGAAGCTCAGGAGGCGAGCTGGATGGCTGAAACATATGGAGCGTTTACCGCTGTGTTATATTATTGTATATATTTAGGACATGTTAAATTGTATCTGACCAATATTGTATAAATTGTTGTAACTCTGATATATCGATGTAAATTGATAGATACAGTTTTCTTTGGTATAACTATTATTATTGATATTATATTTTATCCGCTGCGATTGTGAGATTGTGTGTTTCTTTTATGTTCTTCTTCTATCTCTTTCTTCTATTCTCTAACTATCTGGAATTTTCGGGATCGAAAATTTCCGGGTCGTTACAATAAGCTACATCAACACGGCTTGTTTCATTGGTTTGCACACCAGCAGTCTTATCTTTTGCACGTAAAGCTGCAACTATAGCTAGAGGTTGCCTCTTTGAATATCTCGTTGCTACCTTTGACATTTGAAATTAGCATACACAGTCAAAATAAATTCTAGTACAGTCTGAAATATCAATACTAGATCATTTCATAAAGAATACAATTAGAAAATATAATCTCTAATCTACATAGTTTTCGGTCATTTCATAAAAAATACATATATCTAGTGCGTTTTGTGGTTCATCCTTGATATAATAAAAGTTTTTGAAAAAATGCGTATGCAGAAAACTATGTGCGGAAATAAAAAATTTATGTCATGATATAAGAAATGTCAGTTTAAAAAAATAGAAGTGCATATTAAAATTTTAATATTTTACCTCTCCTTGACCTTGCTCCATTTTACCTATGGATGCTTCAAGTTCAACTATCTTCCGTTAAGAGAAGAACCTAGAAAAAAAAAAATATATATATAAATAATTAGAACATCACACTAATTAATCATTATTGTAAAGTATGAAACTCCTAATATATAATAGCAGTACTTTGCAAAAGAAACATTTTTTTTCAAGTTTACAAATCAAACTTCATGGCTGATAATTCATGATTAATTAATATAACTATGCATAAAACTATGTATAATTACACTCTTTAAGAATATAACCACGTGTAACACAAATATCAATAAAAGATGCTTATATCATACCAAAATACCGTCACAATCCTTCCTTATATAACTTTCATCCCCATCATCGATATCTCTATCATCAAGTAGCGACTCATCTACCGATTTGCTAGTTGACTCATCCTCCTCATCATAGCTTTCCAACTCGTGAAAACCTCTAGGGGGTGCTCTTAGCACAACATACCAATTTGAAAAACTACTTTCTCTACAAAAAGACACTTGTATGGCTTGTGTTGCCAAGATGAAAAGGTCGCTTACAAATTGATTTTGGAATTGATGTAAATTGACTAACGTAAATCCACCTTCGACCTTAACTCCATGATCAATATTTGCCCATTCACACTTAAACAAGGCAATTTGAAACTGACGGTAGTCAAACAACAAAATCTCACGCAAAACACCATAATATATTACTTTCTCAACGTATCCATCTATGCGAACAGTACTTGCCTCAATGGAAACACAGCTATTTTGTGTAGATTTATCATTGTCTTTAGTATGAAAACGGAGGCAATTAATTATATAACCAGTATAAGAAATTACTTGATGGTGAGGTCCATATGAAAGCCAGTTTATTAGTTCATTAACATCGGATGTATTTCTATCATCTTTGACCTGGAAAAACATAATGTTATATATAAAGACTAATCACAATAACATATACTTCTATGTCGAACTTGTCCATCTTAAAAGACATAACATTGTCAACTTTTTTTTAAACCAATAACTAAAAGTCTCTGAATGCAGCTTTGAAAGTTCCAAATTATCTCGTGAAAGCCGGGGATGCAAACGCTTCAATTCCTCATTGTGCATCCTATATACGTAAACATATAAGTCAAAATCTAATTTATTTCACACAAAATAACTAAACTGAACTTATGCTTACTTTATATAAGGCTCCATTTCCTCAGTATTAAACAACACATACAGATGAGCAGCATCAATCACCTTCTTAGTGACTACCTTAGGTTTTCTTTGGAAATAGGACGCCCCTCAAATATGGAATCACTTTGTTCCACTTCATTTCTATTTTTCCTTTGTCCAATTTCTAATGCACCATTAATATATCCAGCATAATACTTCATGCATTCATCAGCAGAATAGCGCTCAACTATGCACCCTTCAGGCCGTGCTTGATTTTTAACATACCCCTTCAGTGTTCTCATATATCTATAATCAAGATGCATAAGTAAAATGTTTTCATAAGCACATGTATTATTAATTACTATAGGTACTAATGCTGAATTTTACCTCTCAAACGGATACATCCACCGATATTGTACTGGCCCACAAATTTTTGCTTCCCTCGCTAAATGTATTATCAAATGAATCATGGTGTCAAAAAAAGAAGGAGGAAAATAGTCTCTCAAGATCGCATAGTGTTAATGCGACCTGATTCTCGATGGATTCTAATTTATCTTTATCAAGCACTCTTTGGAAAATGTCGTTGTAAAAAAGAACATAGTCATAGTAATGCATTCCTTGTCCCTTTAGGTAGAAGTCCTCTCAGTGATACAGGCAGTAGTTGTTGCGTCAAAACATGATAATCATAGGACTCCAGACTTGAAATTTTGTTTTGCTTTGCAAAACATTTTTCAGTATTTGAGCTATACCCATCGGGTACTTTCAAATTCCTCATTCTATTGTAAAAGATCTCCTTTTCTGGATCAGTTAAGGTGCATGGGGCGGCTGGAAGTAATGCTTTGCTTCCCATGTCTATAGGATGCAACTTTTTCCTAGTACCCAGTACTTCTAGATCTTTACGTGAATTAATGCCATCTTTTGATTTTCCTTTAATATCAAGTAACGTCCCAAGAATACTTTCACCGATATTTTTTTCAACATTCATTACATCTAGATTGTGACGTAAAGGAAGTACTTAAGAAAATCAAAAATAGACTATAAATAATTAATAATATAGTATTAATTACGTAGATAGAAAAGAAGAAGCCATTTTGTTTCTGATTAAACTTTACCTGCCAATAAGGCAAATCAAAGAAAATAGACTTCTTCTTCCACATTTGACTTTCTTTTTTCTTCTTATCTCCCCTTTTTCTTTTCCTTTTTTCTTTATCTTTATCTTTCTCTTCCTCCTTTGATTTTTCCCCCAATCATTGCAAATATTTTTAACAATATCAAAGACGTGAGCACCGATTTGTATTGGAGGTCTTTGTCTAGTCTCTTTGGTTCCATCAAACATGTTTTTTCGTAGGCGATAGTCATGATTAGGATCAAGGAATCGCCTATGGCCTAAATATGCACACTTCTTACTAAATGGTAACCATATTGAACATGTATTAACGCCACAAATAGGACATGCCCTCTTACCCTTTACGGTGCAACCTGCTAAATTTCCATAAGATGGAAAATCATTTATCGTCCACATTAAAACTGCATTTAATCTAAATTCATTGCGAGTGTATGCATCATACTCCTTCACCCCTTTATCCCATAATATTTTCAAATCTTCAATAAGTGGTTGTAGATACACATCAATATCATTCCCTGGTTGTCGTGGTCCAGGAATTAATAATGATAATATCATATTATCTTTGTGCATACAAAGCCACGGAGCAAAGTTGTACGCAACAAGAAATACTGGCCAACATCTATAGGCAGAATTCCAATCCCCAAAGGGATTAAAGCCATCACTTGCAAGACCAAGCCTTAAATTTCGTGGATCGGATGCAAAGGAAGGATACATCCTATCAATTGTAGCCCATTGAGAAGAATCTACTGGATGACGTAATTTACCATCTTCACTCTAATGATTGCTATGCCATCTTAATTGCTCTGATGTTTCTGCGGACATAAACATTCTTTTCAGTCTTGGTATTATTGGAAAGTATCTCAAGACCTTTGCGGGTACTTTGGTTTGTTTTCCATCTTCCATCTTCCTTCGTCTTGTTTTTTTTCCAACGAGATTTTCCACATTTTGGACAAAAATCACTATCTGCAAGCTCTTTCCTGAAAAGACAACAATCATTTACACATGCATGTATTTTTCTGTAGCCTAAACCAAATGATTTAAGCAGCTTTTTTGTTGCATACATCAAATCAGGAAGCGTGTTTTCCATAGGCAGCATATCTTTGAGAAGTTTAAGAAGTTCCGTAAATGCTGTGTCAGATACACCATTTCGAGCCTTGTGCTTGTAAGGAAGTGTTATAGCTGACAACTTTGTGTGGATTGCACAACCAGGGTACAAAGGAATTTCAGAATTATATACCATCTCCTTAGTCTCTACCTCATGTACCTCATGTCTTACATTAGAATGATCTTCCACCTCGTCATTACATATTTGTGTGTCTATTCTATATGTATTTTTCGCTTCATCGCCTTCACTTTCTGAAGGGCGTGCTTCCCCGTGAAAAATCCATGAATCATACGTTGGATCAATTCCAAAACAAACCAAGTGTGATACAACTTTCCTTGATGGATGGCGGATAAGATTCCTACATTTGAACAAGGTCCAATGATATTTTCTAGATTTCCCTTCCTTTCTGCATGCTCATAAACAAAATTTCGAACAGCTTGCCTGTATTCTTCAGTCATTCTATGACACATAAAGGGATCAATAATGTAATGACCCGGAATTTTGGGTCGCCAGATTTGAACATTTAATTCATTTTAAATGTTGAATATGTGTTATAATTTGAATTTTGAAATAAAAGACTTTGGTTAAATTAATAAAATTGATTAAAACCACGGTAATTTAATTGAAATTTGAATAATAATAACTTAATATTAGAATTGGGATAATTGGTAATTTTGAGTATAAATAAATATAAAAATGGTTTCTAAAAATTTATTTAAGTTTATTTTGATTTAAATAGTAATATTGGACTATTGGACGGAACTAAAAGTAAATAAATTAAAATTGGGAATTTTATATTAATTTAATAATGGAATTTAATAATATAATAATGCAAATATTCAAATTTTGATTTAAACTGAATCAAAATGATTTCTAATGTGAATATAAATTTTATACGAGTTGTAATAGAGTTAGTAAAATTTTAAAAGTGAAATTTTAGATGATTTCGACGATTGTGAAAATCGCTCGATTTAATTGACGAGTTAAAATAGCCTTCTGGGGCATAGTCTCGGAATTCGATGAAACTAGTTCCATTGGATCCGTAATAGTTAGTTATTATCGAATTTCAATTTTCGTAGCAATCGGAGTTGTCATTTAACCTCGGCATCTTAAAACACATAGAAAATACTTTAATCGATCTAATTTAAAATTGACCATTTATTTCCGTAACTCTCGCATACGACCAAATTAGCCTCCGAAACACGTTCCACTGTGTTCGGAACATGGGTAAAACCTTAGAAATGCCAGGCGGCACGTGTGATTTGGAGATCGTTAGAATAAGTTGCTTTATAATGATTTTAATATTAAAATAATATTTATCAACATTTATATATTCACGTTTTTTAGAGAAACCCTACCCTTTCTTCAGCCGCCGCCTTCTCATATGTTAATGGTCGATATTCAATTCCGTTCTCCCCACTTTTTCTTGAAATCTAGGAAGTATTTTCAAAATATTTCAACATGAAAGTTGGAGAGCACCTTGACGTCTACCCATCCAACAGTGGCGATGTGTTTTCACGAAGGGGATTGGTGGTTACGACGGTTCGAACGTCGTACGTTCATGCTCGAAATTCAAGCTTTGGGCAGAGCCGAGCTTGGCCGCCTTCTGGCCATAGGCGCGCGCGATGTAGAGCGCCGAGATGGAGGCATTTGATCGAAGTATCGGTGATCGATGGTGGTGCGGTTTGGAGCCCTAGGCCGCGTGCGTATGGGTTCGTTTGTACTGGTGATAGGCGCTTGAGGGAGAAAGCTTTTCAAGACCTTGATTTTTTTTGCTTTCCAGATCGCGGCCTGTCTTTGTTTGGTATAATTAAATTAAATTTTAAAGGAAATTTGTTTAATTTTAGATTCAAACTTTAAACCACCATATCTCGTGCGTTTGCTATCAGAATTCAGCGAATTTGGTAGCGCCGAAATTGCAGAAAAGAGTACTACGTAGTGGACCAGTTCTGGAATCTTTCCGAGAAAGTTAAAATTTAGGTTAAATCGAACGCCGTTCGATTTAATTTAAATTTGAACGCTCGCCGAAAACTCAAGGTGAGTTTAACTCACTCACATCTGTAATATTAGTTAATTTAAATAGTCAATAATTGAATGAATGCTTGATGGGTTGAATATGATAATTAATATCAAGTTGAATCAATATATTGTTGTGCTAATATCTATGGATGTAGGGAAACAGGTTGGAGGGATCCAACTGGATCCCTCACAAATAGAAATTAATTTATATTCTATGATAATTTATTTAGATCTTGTTATGCTACGTTTTATTTATATGCCATGGTGAATTAAATTGAAATTTTAATTGTGTTGTACTGTGATTGGGAGAATACAACCTAAAAATTTTAAATGTAAATAGATGAATTGGGTTTAAAGGATATTAAAGAAATTCTTCAGTAAAGAATTTAAAAGGAATTAAATTCAAGAAATTTGTTGATAATTTGAAATGTTGGGAATGTGATCTATAGAGAAAATGTTAATTATTTAAAGAATAGCGAGATTTATTTTAAAGAATGTGAAGTGTGCTTTCTCCTGGAATTTTTTTTTAAGAAAAGCTTTAAAATTATAAATTTGCAGTTTAAATATGTTTAGTATATTTTAGAAAGAAATATTATTTTAAAATGTTTAAAGTGAAAGCAAATATTTGATTTAGTAATTATGGTATTTATTATTTTAAAAAAAAGTAAAGTAGTATTAAGTTTTCAAAAAGAAATTATAATATGAATATTTGATGTAATAACCTTATTTTAAAAGTTAAATTTTACTTAAAGTATTTAGGAAACCTATATATATTTCCTTAAGTACTATTTTTCAATTAAATATTTTTCTAGAAGCTTATTTTAGATATTTTAAACATATGTTTGAAATTGATTTCCAAGAGATAGCAATGTGTTTAAAAATAAAAGGAGCTGTTTTTTAAAGTATGGAAAGGAATTTTACGGGATGAATGTAAAATTGAATTGGGTGAATCGTGATTGGATTGATAAAGAGAATTCTTAGGTTATCCTAAAATGGAAGTATATTTCCCTGAGATGCCAAGTACGTTTTTAAAGTTGATTTTTGAAAAGTTAGGAGTTTTGAGTTTTATTTAAAGAATGGTTTCAAGAAAAATTATTTAAGTTTTAAGAATTTTTGAAGTGAACATATATTAAAGTAGTTATAGAAGTTACTATTTTTAAAGGGTAATTAGAATCATGTTTTAAAGAATATTATTATCATTTATACTTTATAAATGGTTCTATTTTAAAGTAAATCAATTAAAGCTTTATTTGAAATTGTGTAAGGATTCATAACTTTATGTTTAAAACTAGTATTGACTTAACTTATTTTAAAGTTAATTGTTTATATTTTATAAAGCAGTTTTATTCGAAATATTTTTAAAAGTATATGTATATTTTAAATTAAGTATGTAAGTAGATTTGATATAAATGGTTTTAATGTATTTTGAGGGATAAAGTATTTAAATTATTTTAAACCTTAAATATGGGTACTTGGATGTTTCAGAGGGAATAAAGATTTGAGAATCTATTC
This sequence comes from Allium cepa, assembly GCA_030765085.1. Lineage (NCBI taxonomy): Eukaryota > Viridiplantae > Streptophyta > Magnoliopsida > Asparagales > Amaryllidaceae > Allium > Allium cepa. The sequence continues at coordinate 38,070,926 of CM060929.1, forward strand.
CATGAGGAAATTGGGTTTGAAAAGTGTTTCAAAAGGAATTTTGAAATTGGAATTACATCTCATAAAGATATTTTGAGGAAATAAATAGCTGGGAATTATTTATTGTGTGATGGATGTTTGTGAATATTAATTTATAGTTAAATCACCGACTATCAATATTGGACAAATGCGTTGATCATTTCGAAGAGACTGGGATCGAGATTTATTTCTCGAAAACCACTTCGATCCGGTTTGTACGTTTCGTGGAAAAACGTGTTCAGAGTCGATGATGGAGCAGTGAAGTGCAAGAGCTAGTCGCTACTAATCCTGAGGATATTTTCAAAATGGATGTAGTAGGAGTAGTGCCTTCGGTTCAGTTCGAACCTGGGACGGACTTGTACGGACGAATGCTTTCGGAACATCGTCAGGTGGACGATGGGTATTCTAAGTGAAACGTTCTAAAGGTAACGCTTAGCCTCAAGCCTCATCAACCGGGAATGACTGAAAAGCAGGGGATATGTAGCAAGGCTTCGTGGGTAGGCCCCACTTGAGAGTAAGGTCATCCCTGTCTAGATGTCCCCTTTTATTCGGCTTAATGGTGCGGTTGCTGATCCCAACCGTGGGGTGATTTTACTTGGAACTGTCCAGTAAGGGATGGTTCCGGGCTTGTGTTGCAAGAGATCGGGCGTGGTCCTCAGTACGGTGATCTAGGCCCCGTACTGTGACAGGTGGTACCCCAGTGCCTAGTCATTAGTTAGAATCCATTCTCCCTGCGAGCCTTTACGAGTTTTGTTTGCATTACCCACACTGTGGCTAGTAGATGGAATTTAATCATGTAACAATTTCGGCTATTTTATAAGTATTTGTATATAGACCCTATTATAATATCATAGGATTTGTGTAAAAAGTGTTTTAGCTATCGTAAGGTAAAAACCTGACATGTTTATTTGTGGCGTGGTCTTACGAGATGCTTTTGTTTTCAAAAGGATTTTTGAAACTTTAGTAATCAATTTGGATGCATTATTATCAACTGGTATTCCAGACTGACTCGGGTGTTATTTCATTATAATGCTTGGGTCAGACCGCGTATTATATGTTCAGGACATGATGATATGGAGCAGGAGAGGAGCTGGAGTCCGAGACGTATTATCCGTATTTGTATATATCTGTTGCTGTAATTGTATAGAATTGTCTGACTGGTAAATATTGTTTTTATGAGATACTATGATGATATGATGTATAAAATAGATATAGTTTCATTTTGTGTAAAGATCTATTATTTACTATTATATTTTATTCCGCTGCGACTGTGAGATTCTGATATTGTTTAGTTCCTTCTTCTTATATCTCTTCTTCTTTAACCCTAATGATTCGTATTTCTGTTCCACTTGAGTAAATTGATGTAGAATAGTGTTGACTCAAGAGGTACGGATTTGCGGGTTGTTACAAATAATCAACCATAATAATTACAAGTAAACTGATAATCAAATTTGACAAAACCTTGGTGGGTGGATCCATGCTTTGTCCATCTTGATAATCCTTTGATGTTAGAACCTACTGAAAAGACGTTATGCCAACAAAAATATGAGTTTTTCTCATGATGGAATTTCACAATTACCTCCCAATGAAAACTATATAGTAATGTCATAGTTTTTTAATCTCATTTCGTTTTCAGTAAATTCATCAATTTTCTAATGGATAGAAAATCCATTCCGAACAAGTTTTTGGCGCCATTGCCCAAGAAAGTAATTTAATTTCAGTTTTATTCTTTGAATTATTTTTATAGTCGTTTTATTTTTTTATGTTATTTTTAAAAAAAGAGGTTTTATTGCATTTCATTCGTGCATTTCAACTCAAAACTGTTTGCTATCTTTGTTCTTTGTTAGCTATTTTTGTGCGGTTTTCAATTTGCATTTGTTTTCAAAAAGGGAGAAAAAATTCATTGCATGTTGTCGTTAGATTCATTTGTTTTAGTTATGTCCACGATTTTGTTTATTTTTTGGATACTATTGTGTAATAGTTTGCATTTCTCCGACTATATGCGTTTGTTCACAGTTTTTTATTTGCATTTGTGTAACTGTTGTCTGCTTTCACTACCACATCACCTTATCTCCCATAACTACATTAAGCAAAAATTCTCTAGAAAAAACAAGAAAAATTTCTATTTGCATTGCAATAAACCCTTGTATGCTTCATCCACCACGAATCTTGACTGCACAACAAAAATCATTTCCTAATCAAAACAAACAAAAACATGAATTTGTAGATATTTGTTAACTATAGTCTTTTAAATAACCAATCTCATTACAATTATTATTACTCAGAGCGGCCATGTAATTTTGGGTAAAAATCTCATTTTGTTGTGCGTTTGTTCCTAGTGTTTATCTCTCTGCAGCACTAAAGTCAGGTAAATAAGAAGCTGAAAATCAGAGGCACAAAATTGTATATGTGCAGAAAATCAAAATATTATAGCGCAAGATTTTGAATGCAGCATGTGTTTGTGGTATGAGATGACAAATTGGAGATTCAGATAGCACCACTGCATTGACCACAACTCCATCACCATGACAAATTGGAGATTCCTACAGTTCTTCCTTACTGTTCAATTACATCTACATCAGTTTACCACCTCTGCCTTGTACCATCTCCTCTGGTCACTTCAAACTGCCCTACAAATACCCCCTCCATCTATTCACCACAAACAGTCACTTCCAAATCCCCATACCCCCATGACCATCCACCCATACAATACTGCATCTCTCAAACAACAGTGAACATCATTTCACAACATACCATCACTGCCTTGCACTGCTCAACTGCCACATTCCCTCAACCAACTTAACTGCCACATCAGTACCATCCCACTGCAAAACTGATATCACCAGTCAAAACTGATACTGCCCTCCACTATCATACATCTCCTCTAACCCCCAACATATCATCAACACAGTCATCTTGCCTCAACACTACACTGCACATACCAACCATCCCCTCTGCGGTAGTCACACGCCACTGCCACATCAATATCCTAGTCATCATCACTGACATTTACTTCCTGCTACCATTCCCTTGACATACATATCTCATCCTTCATACACACAACGCCACACATGCATTTTAGACACACGTCTCCACTATAGAAACGTCACAGTGCCTGCCTACTTGCTAACTGCTACAGAGCAATTTCCAAGAAACATCACAGTGCTTGCCTACTTGCTAACTGCTACAGAATAATCACCACCTACCTCTTCCATTACTTGTTAACCTCATCCACCCACTACATCAAATCACTACAACCAAACACCTTCATCTACCCTCTTCATTAACATCATCCCTGCATCAAATACCAATTATTAGTGCCTCACCATTCATCAACTACTGCTACCTATAACCACCACATACCACCCCTGACATTCCACTTCAATAACAACTATGTCAACCAACTTCACATTTATTCAAGCAAAAACTCCCTACTGCCAACATTACTACCATCTTCAATAAGTTTATAATTTTTTTTACAAATATCCATTCCTCACCTCTGATCATCATCCACTATTCCAAAAGCAGCATACCTGATGTACCAACCTCCACCAAATTGTACTGCCTACTCCAGCTTACCTTTGCCTCACCAAATCAAGCTTCAATTTCTCGGCCACCCAACTCACATACAGAGCACCATCTGACAACACATCCTCTACTCACCTTTGCCTCGCCGTATTAACCTAAGCACATAAATCTATTCAAGTAATATCTAAAAAAAGTTATGTTAGTATAAAAAAAATTAAATTATTATTTTCAGTTAACAACTATCAGAAAAAATTTCTATCCATAAATCAGACTAAGTGTTTGAATATAATAATTTAACCAGTTTATAAATGAAATTGTACCAAAAAAGAAAACCGAGTATAAATTACTTCGAAAATTGGAGGTAATACCACCATACAATGAGGGTTGAACGCAGATGGAAATCATCGCATTAATATTAATTTCTATGTATGCTTAGTTTGTGATCAATTTACATGTTAGTTACATTAGTACATATGTTCAACTTTGTAAATCACATTGCATAAAAATAATGTTGCAATCAGAACTAACGTGTATATAGGAGCAACCTGCAGTACAATGTTTACCCTTTAAACATGACGTAGGAGCAACCTGCAGTACAATGCATTCACATTTCTGTTTACATTGTTTTTGCATTCACATTTCAGTTTCAAGTTTCTGTAAACTGTGCATTTACAATTTCTGTTTTCAAATTCCTGTTTCTTATAACTTACAAACAACCACAATCCACAGTAACCTACCGCTCCTTCTCCTACACCATCCATCCTACAACCTTCCCGTGCTATGAAAACAACCACTACATCACCACCTGAACTCCTTCTTAACATCAACCACTACATCAACCACACTCCTCCGTAACATCACCACCTGAACTCCTCCTGCCATCAAAATCACTGCTCTAACTTCCTCAAAACTACTCTTGACCTGATCAACATTAATCTCCACAGCAACCGCACTGCAAACCCCGATCATCCAAACCTATACGAACTCAAACTGCTATCCCCTTACATCGCAAACCTCTTTATCCCAACTACCACCCCTAACTGATCTTCAACCAACCATCATCCCCTATCTCCAAATCACCAACAAAAACCCACCACCCTAAATTGACCACTCATCGCGCTCCTCAGTCGCCAAACCAACAGTCAGCACCCAGTAACCCAAAACCACATCCCCGTTGCTGCTTAACAACCAACCACCAAGACACCTTCCTCACCAATCGCCTGCATCTCTTTAAACCATCTCCACCATAGCGACCACAATCCAGGCTTCGTCCTTAAACTGCAACGCCTCGCTCGAACCTTAACTATGCTAGTTTGCCTAATCAAACTCGCAAATCAATTCAATCGCGAACCACCAAATTCACGACTACGCCCAATTTGCAAATCAACCACAGCATCCACTACCTAATCCATGAACCAAATTGCCACGTTATTTAATCGTCAACCAAAATTGCCTAACCTTCCAAGCAACTCGCGATTGAACCAATCCTTAACCAGAAAATTCGGATTTTATTTCCTTTTTGTGAAAATTTGTTTGGAATTTTTGAGGGATTTATTTACTGTATTGAAATTCATTTGGGAAAAGTTTATGAAATTATATATATCTTGAGTTCAAGAATATCTACCAGAAAAACAAAAGGAATCATCGATCGAGTTCAAGAATATCTACCAAAAAAGCAAAAGGAAAATAACATACCAATACAACTCGAACTTGATCGAGAAGCAGCCGGCTTCGAATCAAAGTGACAAAGCAAACCGTATATAATTCATTCGTCAATCAACTACATAAGTCGGCGGCTTCAACAAATTCGAAAGCCCTAATTTTTCGAGCAAAGAAAAGAGGAAAAGAGGAACGAGAGTATTGCTTCACGGAAAAGAGGAAAAGAGGGTCGGCTTCTATAATTTTCTTTGGGGTCCTATAGTTTAAAAATTAGGGTTACCTATTACAACGGTCATTTTTAGCCCGTCATAAAATTGGCACCTATTACAACGGGCAGTTTTAGCCCGTTGTAAAATTGGCACCTCTATTACAACGGGCATTTTGTGAACGTTGTAAAATTGACATCTATTACAACGGGCATGAAAAACCCGTTGTAATAGCATTCTATTACAATAGGCATTGACTATCCGTTGTAAAAAAGACGTCATATAAGACATCTATTACAATGGGCCTGAATGGACCGCTGTAGTAGCCTGCTATTACAACGGGCAGCCAATGCCCGTTGTAAAAAGGACGTTGTAATAGAGTATTTTTGTTGCACTGCAACACACTTATTCCAGGTATTAATCATTCAACCAGATTTATATACTTAAACAAAAAAATGTTACTCCCCTGTAAAAATGATGAACAGAGCCTCTGAAACCAATTTTGATTTTGAAATAGCTTTTTGAAACTTTAAAACTTGAATGCTGAAAATGTTTCTTTGATCTTTGAAAATTGGATGTTAAGATCTGGAAATTTGAAGAGATGACTTAGTAATGAAACAAAGATGAACTACTTTGATCTTTCTTCCTGAGTTTGCTTGCTTTTGTTTAGTCACAGGTTTAAAGAGAATGCAGGCTTTGTTCCAGGTTGAAGAGAAATGCTTGCAGGTTTTATTTTTGATTTGCATGTTTTGATTCAGATTTTGATTTTGATAAGTTTCTGGTTTGTGAAGTTCTGATTATCAGATATTGTTTAAAGAATTTTTTTTACAGGCTGAAGTTCTTGTGTTAGAATGAAGATAGAAAAGAAAATAGAAGAGAAGGAAATATAAATTTTATATAGGTGAAAATGTGATTTATTTAAAAAATAAAAAAATAAAAATAAAAATGATACTTGTTTAACATCTTAACATTTGTTATTTGCCTTTACTTATTATTTAACATCTGTTTAAACAAGCTTTCATAGATTTACACATGTCATTTAAGTAATTCTCACATATTTTAAATGTTAATAAAAGGCTTTTATGTTAAATTTACTAATTTATAAATACTTATCCAAATTTATATATATATAAATTACATTAAAGAAAATATTATAAAATAAATTATATACAAATAAAAGCTTATACATATATTTTTAAAATCCAAAATATTTTAAAATATCTATCTTTTGAATTCAAAATTAAATCCAAATTCAAATTAAGTTTTAAAATCCAATTTAAAGTCAATTTATATATATATACAAATATAACAACACATTATTAATTTTGTTTAAAAATAACAAATTTTCCATTTTAAAATAATTTATAAAAGAGATTATCTCATTATTTATAAATTACTTATATTACTTAAATGAATTAATATTTCTATTTATCAAGCAATATTTATAAAGAAAATAAAACAAACCTTTTATGTTAATTTTATTTATATTTAAACTTAAGCTAAGATATATTTTAAACAATTAAACATTAACTTAAGTATTTTAAAATTATGTGGTTAACTATTTAAACAATCTATGAAAAGTTTTATATTAAATTAACCATAATTTTCAAATTACCAATATATATATTAGAATTTGAAAACATGATTTTATTTTAAATTCAAATCAAAGCTTTTCTATTTACAATATACACGAATATATTTACATTATAAATAGAAAACATTTTATTAGCTTCTAAAAGATAAAATTTACCAATTAAATATTTATTTGCTTTTAAAAAGAATAAACTTTCCAATTTAAATTAAAATTATAAAAGAAAATTATCAAATCAATTTAATTATTAATACGGATTATTAAATTGACCAAAATTTCGGGTCATTACATTCCTCCCCCCTTAAAAGAATTTCGTCCTCGAAATTTAAAAGCAAAGATAAGTTAATAACCCCCCCCAAAGATTTTAATTTTAAACCACAAGCATATATTATCAACCATATGCTAACAACCATAGAAACCAATTCACTCAATCAAACAAATCTAATGATTCTGACACAAATCAGGATAGATCTTCCTAACACCATCTAGAGTTTCCCAGGTATTAACACTGGGATACCTGCGCTATGGAATCCAAATAATCTACACTACTAAACTACAGAGATCCTACTCATCTAGATCTACAAAACTGAACAGGATATCAGACCACAGTCAAGTCCAACTCAACTATCAAATCCTTTCTGAACTGCTGGTTCCATAACCAAAGATGGATCTGACGCGTGCTCCCTTAGAGATACATGAAACACATTGAATCCCAGTCTTCCAAACTTGTAATTCAACCTTGAAGACCAAAGCACTCATCCTTACAAACACAGAAAGATCCAAAACACCTCGGAGCTAGCTTTCTAGTCTTACCAAATCTTATAGTGACTCTGGTAGGAGAACACTTATCCAAGATCAAATCTCCGACATCGAAATCCAAATTTCTCCGTCTCTTATCCACAAAACTTTTCTGACGATCCTGGGCTGCCTTCATCCTTCCTGATCAGATCAACCTTCGCTGATGCCTCTTGAAACAAACTGGACCAAAAACAATCCAACAAAATGATACTCTCCAAGATCAACCAAAATTAAGAACACAAACTCTACTATCATTAGTAGATTTCAAACTCACTTCTCCCATTCGGAAAAGACAAAACAGAAGCACTCGCCAATCTTGCCATCAGATCTAAAAAATCTTCCTGTAGAAACCCTCTATTCCAAGAATACTATGAACTTCCAAGGAGTCTAGGGTTGCTTCCACTCTAGAACAGCTACTACCTCGCTTCCGCTGCACAACTCTGATCTGGAATAGATGAGAAAAATCCATCGATGAACATGAGCGCAAACTTGTCCAACATTTCCCGGAAGACACGGTTCAATAGATCCATAAAGAGAAAACTCAGAAGTACCACGAAATCCTGAGCTGCTTCACCAATCCCTTTCTCTAGAAGGCATCCTTCTATTAATTGAACCACATGTATCATTCATGGAATCCTAGTCGATGTGAAAAATTAATCTCCAGATGTTATGGCAGACCTGGCTTCTAAGAAGAGTCTAGAAAAAATCTCTGACAACTCTGAAAACTCCAGCATTCCCTTGAGATGCCTCGATCCCAAGAAAAAGATTACTTAAGAGAACACACAACTATCGCAAGACACTTTTACGATCAACCCAGCCTAATTCCAAAGATACTATTCTCTCTTTACCAATCAGAACAGCTTATGCTTAACTAACCAATCTATCGACGAAATGGATCCACTTTGCTGCTTCTGAACTCCACCTCTAGAAAACTGCTTAGCCAGATGACCTTCTCGTCGGCATACAGAACATTCCGAGCTGTGCTGCTGCCACTGATGCCAAAGACTTCCTATCCAATGCTCTTCGAACCTCAAAGCCAAATCATCCAATCTCACACAGAGCCTTGAGGTAAGCAGACATCTCCTCAAGAAACTCAGGCCTCAAGCTACACAAAAACACCGTGCTGAACCTAGTCTCATCACCTATGCAGACACACTTCCTTAAAATTGCTCCAAAAGAAACATCTTCAGAAACATCCATAGTCACTGCATCTCACCACGCATTTTCTCCTTCCCGAAGTTGCCACAGATACCATCGCATGCTTCTGCATATCCGACAGATCCAAACTCTCGCTCATTCAAATTTGCGCTTCAAAGATGGAGTCTAAACCTGGAAAAGGCTTCCTTCAGAGATTGGTGAAATCCTTACGCCATAGCAAAGCTCACTCAAGACGGTATTGGGTCTACAGTCTTGACAAATATACTTCCAACCTCAACACTCGAACTCCTACCATTGGTAGTCGTGCTACACACACCACTACCTTTCCTACCTCTAGAACGCATATCGGAAATCCCGAACAGGTAACCCAACAAATAGGTATATATATATATATATTAAAATTACAAGTAAGCTCTCTCAAGAAAGAAATCACCCCAAAGCCTTGGTATTTACTCAACCTTGCGCTCTGATACCAGCTATGATACCCCACCTTTCTCTCCATAGAAAGACACATCATCATTAAGAAAGAAAGGGATAGAAAAGAGAAAATACAGAGAAGAAAGAATGAAAACAACATCAGAATCTCAATAGTAGAACGAATAAATTATATTAATCACATAAGTATTACATAGTATACGACATTTATCAGAGTTACATTGCTTATACAACACATACTAGGCAGTTATAAATACCGTCTAGTCATTACAACTCAAATACAACACAGAGATACCAACATGGTGGATATCTATATATCTATAAACATTGAAGCCTCCTGCTCCACTTTTCCTCTAGAGTTCGTCAAAGCTGACATGAATCCCTTGGCTACCAGTAAAAATTTGAGCAACAAAGAGTTTAAGAAAACAGAAAATAAACTCCGGGTCAGACATGGCTATGGTGTGAGTAACAGGTTAAAGTTGCTTAACTTTGAAAAATCTTTGAAAACAAAAGGTATCTCGTATGACTTCCCACACATAAACATGGAAATTTTTTTACCTTACGATAACCAAAACATTTGATAGGAAATCCGGTGATAATATAATAGGGTCTAAGGTTTTCAAATAAACTAGAAAATAGCCGAAATTGTTACATGATTAAATTTCAACATACTATCCACAAAGTGGGTTATACAATCAAAACCGTAAAGGCACGTAGGAAGAATGGGTTTCAATCAATGGAAGGGCCATTGGGGTACCGCCCGTCACAGTACGTGGCCTAGATCACCGTACCGAAGATCCGTCCTAAATCCCATGCAATACAAGGCCGAAACCATCACTTACTGGAAAGTTTCGAACAAGACAACCACGACAATTGTTGCAATTGACTGCCCCACACAGCCGAATAAAAAGGGACCTCTAGACAGGGGAAGATCTTGTCCTACTTGGGTGCGACTCACTTAGCCTTGCTGCACCTCCCCTGTTTTAGACATTCTCGGTTGATGAGGCTTGAGGCTACGATTACCTTTATAGAACACATCTATCTTAGAATGCTCACCGTCCACTTGATGATGTTTTGAAAGCATTCAATCCATACAAGTTCATTCCGGGTTCGATTGAAACCGAAGGCATTATCTCGTTACACTCATTTTGGAATCACCCTTGGAGTTAATGACAATAACCCTTGCACTTTGAATCCATCTCGAACCTGAAAGTACTATCTCCATCGAACTCATCTTGGAATCACCCTCAGAGCTTTAACGGAGAATAGTTCTTACACTTCGAGTCTTCACCTTGATCTTCACTTGGATTCACGACCCAACGTTTAATTTGGATTGATGTAGTTTTCGAATATCCAAATTTGGGACCCGATCTCAGTCTCATCAAAATCCAAAATGCCGTCTTTTAAAGCCAAGTTGTTTGGAAGTCAAAACAATTCAATTTATTATATATATTCACATTGATAAACAATTCGCATTACCGCAAATAGATAATTCATATCATCACAAATCAACCAAAGCATCTAATATCACATATCAACACATATCTCATATCAGAGATATCAACCCATTCAAGGCAATCAATATCATCCTACCATCCATAAGCAAAGATCTATTAATAACACCATCTCTAATTAATTTAAAATAAATTAAATTAATTACTTTCATCTCTAATTAATTTAAAATAAATTAAATTAATTACTTCCATCCCTATAAATCCTGCTTACTTAACCATTAATTAATTACAACCCAATTAATTAATCAATCTCTAAATATTCATCTTAGTTAACTACCCTTGATTAATTATTCTTTTATTACATTAAGTAATTAGCCTTTAATTAATTACACAAATTAATTTTGTATGCACAACGTTCTAATATGTACTAAAAAGTTGTTACATATTAAAACAACGTTCTAATTTTACTTCACAACGTTCTCAAGATAATCTAATATGCACAATAAAGCTGTTACATATTACTACTAATCAATTTTAAGCAAAAACCTTTGCATAATCTCATGTTGCCTTTTTTTTATATACACATTAACCTGCCTAATATAAAATAACATAGGACTAGTGTGTAACCCGTACGTTGCACATGGTGAAAAATAATATTTATATTTTAGTTATTGCTAAAAATTGAATTTTTTAAGCATTATATAATAAACACACTGAAATAAAAAATTATAATTTGAAATGTCATACAATGCTCAAATGTAAGGTAGAGGGTCGCTAACCACATATTCTTGCCAGAGTTATTATCCTAACTTGGTAATAGCTATATATATATATATATATTGTTATTACTAAATAGTTGATGTTATGCGGTATGTGTATTTTTTTTATATAAATGGATGACAAGGTTGAATTTTCCATTTTTATTAATATGAATATTGTATAATTTTATGATTTGTAATGAAATAATGAATATTACGTAATTGATTATATTTAAATATTTTCAATCAATGATTGGCGTTAATAATTAAATATATGGAGACAAATGTTAGGAAGGAGAGAAAAAATGAGAAGAGCTTTGTATGTAGTAGTAGTTAAGAAAACATCTTACGATCATATTATATAGATACAAACTTTTATTCGTTATCTGAGATTTTAATTAGTAAATCCTTTCTTTAACTTCGTAGTTAATTATAAATTTAACGTTTTAATAGGGATGTCATGTTTATAACTTCCATATTTGCAAAAGAAAAAGAAAATTGTTGTGTTAATTTGAGTTCTGATTTAGGTAAGTTTTAATATCATGTTGAAAATGAGAATGTCTACATAACCTAACTTGTATTAGAGTAATCCGTGCTTCCACATCCCAATGTTGTAAAATATAAATTTATCGTTTAAAAGATGTAAAAAAGAAATATTGTACTACAATGTATGATAAATTTTTGAGATAAATGAATTATAAATTTAAAATATATTACTGTTTATGTTTACATTCTATGTTATGCGATTTGTATATTTTTATATATTAATATAAATAACAATATTATCATCTTTGCTTGTATATATGAGTGTTGTATGCATACTTATCGGTATATTTTAAGATTTATTAGATGAGTTAATAAATATTATTAAATTGAATTTATTTGAATTATTTAAAATAAAGATTACATAATTGGTTAAATACACAGATATGGTAAATATATTAGGAGATAATTAAGAAATTTTTATAAGTAACTACGGAAATTTAAAATATAGGCGTTTAAAGTTAAAAATATAATTTTTCAGTTCAATGTATGATAATTCACTGAGATAAATGAACTAAAAATAAATTTACTATTATTGTTGATCTAATTAATTTGTGCTATATGATCTACATAATTTTGTATGCAAATGAAAATTTTGTTTTAACAGTTTGTTCATACTTAAAATTTAGAATTACACACTAGCAGATTGGTATTTCAGTTGTGTTGATGATACCTTTTAAATTAAAAGGAAAACAAATAGAAGTAGTGTTTAGCTATGTTGTAAGGAAACTTGAGCTTTTTTATAGGTTTTAACTAGATTGTATGTGCAACATTTAAAGCAACAATCTAAAGTTGTTTAATAAAACTGTTTATGAAAATAATTTACATGGTAAAAAATAAAACTGGCCACAATGCAATTGATTTCCAAAGATTAACAGGGAATCCCGCTTAAAAAACAATGATCCAAGTACAATCATGTAAATAACAAAATTTCGAAATTAATCTGTAGTATATGAATATAAACTTCAATATCATAATCATTTATCATAAAAATAAACAGACTAAATGAAATAAACTATTTTATTATCACTCTCAAACTATTTACACATATGAACAAATGTCATTTTAGTTTATTTCTTAATTCCTGAACTAATAAGTTTTTATCATTAGTAGTAACGTTGCCATTATATAAGTAGGGTAACAATCAGTTGGTGTTGATAAATAAAAATTATCAGGAGATTAAAATAATTATTTCATTCATTTTGTCCCTTTGTACTAATTCATATATGCTTTTCATAGTTTGTATAGTTTGTATTTGTATGGGTGCTGAAAGTGTAAAAGAATGTCTCTGGTGAAGGTAGTATTTTTGTGAAGTTGATTAGTTTTTTTCCCTTACCCTTTTTTTGAAAAAAAGTGTGAATGAAATATGAATTTTGCCAAGTTCAAAATGTTACATCAGTAATCATTGTGATAATTCCTTTTAATCTTAGTAAGAAAATGTTGAAACATTTCATTCTATAGTAAGACGGGTTTCAAGATGGGTATATTTCCTTTTTTATCAAAGGAAACACTACGAACGTTAATAGACCCAATGCTCAACATATGCAATACGATTGCTATTTGATATAAAATTTTCTTTATCAATAATTGCTATAATACTTGACTCGGTTTTTTGGAAGTATGAAATTAAGTGCACGATATATATAATTCTTACATATTGATTTTTATTTTACCTTTTGTATCAGGAAGGATAGTACCAATGCATCAAATGCATCTTCTCTTTCCTGCTTCTTCTGTGGCCGCTAAGCCATGATGTCAGCCTCATGGCTACTCTCTTTTAACGTACTACCTTCCTTATACAAAAGGTAAAATAAAAATAGATATGTACGAATTATATATTATGCACTTAATTTCATACTTTCAATAGACCGAGTCGAGTAGCATATTAATTGTTCATAAATACAATTTTTTAACAAACATCAATCGTATTGCATATGTTTAGTATTTTGTCTATTAACGTTAGCGATGTTTCTTTTGATAAAAAGGGAAATATACGCATCTTGAAACCCCTCTTACTATAAAATGAAAGGTTTCAACGTTTCCTCACTATGATTTAAATAAATTATCACATAGATTACTGATGTAACATTTTGAACTTGGCATAATCCATATTTGATTCACACTTTTTTTCAAAAGAGGGGGAAAGGAGAAAAAACTTATCATCTTCATAGCAATATTACCTTCACCAGAGACATTCCTTTACAGTTTGAGAACCCAAAAAAATACAAACTATGGAAAACATATATGAATTAGTAGAAATGGACAAACAGAATGAAATAATTATTTTAATCATATGATTGTTATTTATCAATAGTAATTGATTATTACCCTGCTTATATAATGAAAATGTTACTACTAACGATAAAAACCTATTATATCAGGAATTAAGAAATAAAATAAAATGACATTTGTTCGTAAGTGTAATCAGTTTGAGAGTATTAGTAAAACAGTTCAGTTCATTTAGTCAGTTTATTTTTTTGATAAATGATTATGATGTTGAAGTTTATATTCATATACTACAGATTAATTTCAAAATTTTGTTATTTACATGATATTTAGATCATTGTTTTTTTAAGTGGAATTCTCTGTTAATCTTTGGAAATTAATTGCATTGTGATCAGTAATATTTTTCACCATGTAAATTATTTCCATAAAAAGTCTTATTAGACAAATTTAGATTGTTGTTTTTAAATGTTATACATATAATTCGGTTAAAACCTATAACAAAGCTTAAGTTTCCTTTCAACATAGCTGAACACTACTTCTGTTTGTTTTCCTTTTAACTTACATGGTATCATCAACACAGATAAATGGTTAAATCAATTAAAGTAGGTAAAACATAGATAGCACATAAGCAAGGTAGAAATTTAAACATCCGTAGAGAATGAAGTGGGGAAGATAATGAACAAAGATGCCAAAAGCATACCTTTCAACGATTCGAAGGACTTAAAATTACAACTGTCTCTTGCTCCACTTCAAATTTCGATGCCATCGAAGCAGATTTTGTTATCAGAAAAGCAGGTAAAATTAATATTTTACAAATACAAATGTAAAAAATAAATGACATTTATTGAAGCATTCACCTTTGTTACAAATGTCCATCATAGCCCAAAGGCAAAGGCAGGAAGAAAGATGTCGTATTCTAAACAACAAATTGAAGGCAAAACAAATATGTTACCTTAGTAAGAGACCTTTTAAACTTAATGCATATATTTGTTAGTAGTAAATAATATTATTTATTTTTGATGTAATGGACCTGATCATGAAAGTTTCAAACTTAGGTTTAATAATTGCTTCAATCATAGAAACCAATAGTTCTGTTTTTCCAACTGAAAGATTTGAGGCAAACTTGCAAAACACCTGTTGTGATCAGAGCATAGAAACTGCTGCAATTTCTAAAGGAGAAAAGGTGCATGTTACAGTATGATAATAGTAAATTGAATATAATCTGCAATTATTTAATATTTAACCTTAAAAATAAATGATCACGGTACTTCAATGGCACAAGCGATAGGAAAGGCATCGTATCCTCGAGAATAAACGGATTGCAAACCAAGTCCACAAGAAACAAATTGCAAACCAAATCCATAATATTAGCAAGAAATAGTTCAAATACAAAATACGTAATAATACTATAGAAAACAAGTTTTTAGTTACCTATATTTACCTAATCATCAAAGTGTTGAAGATAGATCACAATGCTATTCCACCCCAAAAAAATAATTGTTCCATGGTAAATATTCAAGGATTCAATGGAAACCTACAAGAAGCACCACATAGAAATATCAACAATTTAAGGTCCACTAAAAATAATCAAAACCAACAAGCTCATAAAGTGGCAGTGACAGCATCATCAACTAGATATGGCACGAAAACAAGTAAGTACCTATGGTTTTAACAAGAAATTTAATATTACAAGAATATATTAACTATTTTGTCATATAATACTATTTATGTTACTAGTTGAAAGAAGTGGTACAAACTTGCAGCAAGCACAACAAATTCATGTGTCGAATGATACATCCATTGACCAAGATGAACCAAATCGACAAACTTATATACCAGAGTAATCATCAGCTACTTATGAAACTATTACAATTAAGTGAAGATGCACTTTATATCAAAGGAATAGTTTATTCATGTACATCATATATCTTACAATTTAAAACATATATGCATACTACAGGGAAAATGTTTAAAATATGGGACTTTGATGAACCAACACATATATGTTCAAAATGCAATGCCATACTATGGTACAGAGAAAGGATTACAAAATCAAAGGCAAAGCCTAAACAAGAATTTTCCCTATGTTGTCGGTTAGGGAAGTAGAACTTCCTATACTAAAAGATTGTCCTCTTTTTTTAAATCATTTAGTAGGTTATAATGGTGGACCAAGAGCATCAAGATTTAGAGAAAAAATAGGGTTTTACAACTATATACTCTCTTTCACCTCTATGGGAGGTAATGTTGACAAAACCATAAATGATGGTCGGGGCTCTTATGTCTTTTCGATAAATGGCCGAAACCATCACAAAATCGATTCACCTCTCCTAATAGAGAACCAACCTAAATTTGCACAACTTTATATTTATGATACCTAAAATGAATTGTCAAATAGAATGAATGTAGTAAGAACAAACAATGATGCGACGTGATGAAGGCATCATTAGCGAACTAATGAGTAGTTTGATCAGTGCAATGAACTCACAAAAGGATTTAGGATGGCAAGGGATCGATCTAAAGAAACAAATTTTCAATCTGTCAGGCTTCGATTGACTAGTTTACGAGAAAATGATGGTAGAATGTATAATTTGCCAACATCTTCTAAGATAGCAGCGATAATAGTAGGTGATGGTTTTCAAAATGATGCATGCAGGGACATCATATTAGAAGAAAAAATGGACTCTTAAGAAGAATAGTTGAACAATATCCAAGTTTTATGGCAATGCAATATCCCATATTATTTCTTTATGGGGAAGATGGCTTTAGATTAAAAATCTCATATATATATATAAATGATGAAGAAACAATCGATGCAACCGATCAAAGTTAGGAGAAAATGCTTACCATGAGGCAGTACTATGCATTTCGTATCCATCAAAGGCCAAATGAAGGGCATAATTTACTTAGAGGTAGTCGATTATTTCAACAATTTTTGGTGGACGCCTATACCTGCATAGAAGAATATAGGCTAAGATGGGTATGCAACAATCAATCAAATATTAAATTTGATCTGTATAAAGGTCTTCGAGATGCAGTAATAACATGTAAACAAATGCATCTTCAAATGGAAAAAGAATTGTCTTACATTACTCATTTACAGGAAGTCCTCGATATATGATACAAAACTATTATGATGTTTTTGCAATTTGTGGAGCAGCAGGCCTGCATAATTTATTCATTACTTTCACATGCAATCCTAATTGGATAGAGATTGAAAGGTTTGTATCACTTATTCCTTGACAAACTATACAAGATAGACCATATATTGTAGCTAGAGTTTTCAAAATTAAACTTGATCGGCTAATGGCAGATTTAAGAGAAGGGAAACATTTCGGCTTTGTTCATGCAGGTATTCTTATGTTTCTTTTTTTATTACAAAATATTTGTTCCATTTATATTAATTAAATGAGTCTTCAATTAAACTAACAAAAATAAAAAAAATAGAATTATCATATTCACTTTAACATTGTTTTGAATGTAAAGAAATAAGACCTCTCAACTCAACAAAGGCAAAAGATATCCAATGTGTAAACAAATAAAAAACTTATAAAATAATAATATCAAAATTGAAGCAGTATAAGAAACAAAACTTGCAATAGCTAATTAACATTTTTTATAACAATTCAAATAGTAATTGATTATCACATTGCATTAGACATAAAAAATAAATAAAGAGCAGAACAATGTTATCAAATTGTATTAACGTTTCTTATAACTAAGAGCATAACAAATACCTATAGTTTTTTGCCCTTGAAAGAAACCTTATTACTTTGTTTACATAAGTTTTACTATAGTAGAAAGATAGTATATAATAAATTACAATTTTTATGAGTACTCTCTTTTATACTTACTCAAATTATAACTCACAACATTGTGTTTCTAAATTCCATATACTCTTTTGTTAAACAGTGTTCTAAAATCAATTTTGAAATAAGACTACAAGGATATTTTATTAGTATAACTAAGATCGGAACAAATACCTATAATACTTTGCCCTGACAAAATGCAATCCACTCTTTCCTTCCATGTAATGGCTGCCAAATATTCTATTGAGTCAGTGGCAATTTTGATGAAATGGTGTTTATGAAATATGTTGATTATGTGATGTAATCCATTCTATGATGCCATTAAACATTCTTCAAATATGTTGATTATGTTTTCTATTGACATATAATAAAATCATGATCTTTGCTAAATGATGACTTTGTAATGTTATTCAGCTATACACACAAAATTTTAATTTTATGTAGCAATGGCCTAATACATATGCATCATTTATAAGTCTTTATGTTGTATGAGTTAGCATATTAAATTCACAATGGAAACTAAGTGATAATCAATCATATCACTTAATATGAACTTCTTTAAGAACAGGTACACTATTACTTCAATATTTCATAGATATAAAATCTCCTGAAATTTCATTTATTCTTGGGGTACTAAGCAATAGGAAATTAGTTATTTATGATTATTTTTATCATTCTCCTTTGAGAATAATACGATGAAAATAAATATAGATGTTTAATTTCTTTTCACATAATTTGACCTTAAAGAAATCTTATTCAATTATATAACTAGCGGTGATATCACTTTGCAGTTTTTATAGTGGTCTACACAATTGAATTTTAAAAACGAAGCCTACCACATGCGCATATATTATTGTTCCTTCATTCTGCCGATAAGCCTAAAACAAATTTAGTTGTTGATAGAATAATTACAGCTGAAATACCAAATAAAGAAGTAGATCCGCTAGCGTATCAATCCGCCTCATAGTTTATGGTGCATGGACCATGTGGTGAGGCTAATCCACAAAATTCTTGCATGGTTAAAGGTCATTGTTCAAAACGTTATCCAAAAGAAAATTGTTCCAACGCAACTTCTGATGATGTTGGATTACCTTTGTAAATACGAAGAGTAAATGATAGGTATGTAATAGTAATGGGTGTGAAATTTGATAGTAAATGGGAAATACCACACAACATGGATCTAATTGTAAAATATTAAGCACGTATAAATGTGGATATATGCAATCGAACCCGATCCATAAAGTATTTGTTCAAATACATCAATTAGGGATATGATCGTGCAATGGTTGTAACTGAAGAAAATATTGAAGATGGTGGACGAAATCTACGAGAAGTTGACGAAATTAAAATGTACCTTGATTGTCAATATATTTCGGCCTTTGAATCTTGCTAGCGAATATTTGAATTGGATATTCAGTTTTGCACAGATGTAGTGCAACGATTGTCATTTCATTTACCTGATGAACCAGCGATTCTATTTCATGATACAGATAATTTAAATGTTATTACTAATCAACCTAATATTAAAAAGTCAATATTTACAAAGTAGCTGGAAATAAATAGATTGGATGAAGATGTAAGAGATCTTACATATATTGATTTTCCAACAAATGGGTGTGGGATAAAAAATATAAAAAATGGAAAAGGAGATAAAAAGGTAATACAATTGGAAGAATTTATTATGCCCATCGAACTTCCAAAGAAAGATTCTATCTACATATGTTGCTAAATATAGTGAATGACCTTACAAACTATGAAGACATACAAACTTATAATGTTACAATTTTCAATGACTTTAAAAATGCCTGTATGGCACGAGGTTTGTTGGAAGATGATAATGTATGGAATGATGCCATTATCGAAGCTGGAAGATGGTCCTCGGCAAAATCCCTATGGGAAATGGATGTTGCCTTACTATTATTTTGTGAAATTTCAAATCCTCTAAGCTTTGGAACAACCATTAGGAGCTACTATTGGACGATATCTTATATATGCAAAGAAAAGTTCTACAAGACAATATGCCAACAATGACACAATGCCAATTGCAAAATTACACATTATATAGAAATTGAAAAAATCATGAATAAGAGAAATAGATCTCTAAAAAATATCCTATGTTTCCCTTTCCTAATTTGATGTTTCTTGAACGATTTCAAAATAGACTTATAAGGGCGGAACAAATGTACAATCATGATGCATCTACAAGATTATGTAAATATGGCATGTTGTTTATATGTTCAACAAAGGAAATTATTTGATTAAGTCATACATGTGGTTGATGGAAATCTTGATGGATTTTTTTTGTTCGCGGTAGTGAAGGTACTGTTAACGATTAAATTGATCAACACCCTGGATTGAGCGTGAAAGCACCAACACTGTTCTTATAGAGCAATAATATAGAAAAAATATATAGGAAAAATGGAAATAGAAAGAAGAAGAAAAGTTTTTATAGTGTTTCGACGGTTAATGGAGCCTACACCCACTTTATAGCTTTTACTATGAACTAATTGATGTTACAAAGGTGGTTCAGGTAACAAAGTTGTTTAATATCCTTCATTAGACAAGTCCCTAATGTTGGAGTTCATTAGAAAATCATAGCAAACTCCTTGGGTGACTATCGTGAGGGAGGAGAAGAGTGAAGTACATTTTCTATAGAGCTTCAGCTGCCAGATTGAAGAATTCTCTTGTCTAGACCGTGAGTGAATATAACTGCCCACAGTTGAATATAGAACGTGGTAAATAAACCTCAACATTTAAGCTTTGTTTCCATGTTCAGTCATATTTTTATGATAAATGGCTTAATATTTATTACATAACTAAATGCTTCTGGTCTAGACCATGCAATGCATTTTCATACGAGGATATATACATCTGGTGTATTCGATAAGTGTATATGCTTATTGTCTGAACCATTAAGTTTGAAGCATGCCAGTTTACCAAATTAAAACATATATATAACAGTCAAGTAAATACTTTAATCGAATAACCAATAAAGTATGCTATATACAAGCAATGCAATATAAATATGAGTCAGCTTTAATATACGATTACATCCAAATTTTACTTTAAAACGTTCTCAAAACTATATAATATGTACAGTATAGCTGTTATGTATATCTCATGCAAAATAACTACTAATCAATTTTAAGCATAAATGTAACAACCCGCATATTTATCGATTTTATATTTAAATATTTTATTTAAATATTTTATCGATACTCGGAATTTAGTCCGAAAAGCTACTTTTTGCATACGGTCGAATTAGGACTCGGGACCACCTCCATTGAGTTCAAAATGTCGTTTGCGACCTTTTTGAGTATAAACTTTGATATATTTGGAGTTAGTCAAAAATTTGACCTTTTTCACTTTGGGTTTGAATTTGGGTTCAGCCCACTAGCCAACTTATACTCAAAACTGAACCACTCTTCCCCATTCACCCTCACTTCTTCCTCTTTTCAGTTCTAAGTCAATAATGGTGGGAGAGATTGGAAATTAAAACTCCAAAACTCTAGTTCCTCTTGCAACCTCAAATTCCTAGCTCCAAATTCAAGAGAACCCATTGGTAAACTTTCTCTTTTTCTTCTCCAACTTATTCTCTTACCAATTTCAGAAATTCCTAAACCTAATTTTGGGAATGTTCTTGTTTTGAGCATAGATTCAAGCTCATTTGGGTTGTGTTGAAGAGAGGTTGATTCTCCATTTGCTTTCAAGCTTCTTCTTGTTTGATTTTGTAAAAAGGTGAGATTTTTATCTCACATCTTTGTCTATAATTATCTTCAATTGCTAGGTATGAATTCCTAACGTATATTCGTGTGCAATTGATTTTGGTTTGAATCGATTTCGTGTATATTCCAATTTTTGGAGTTTTGGTCTAATTTATGAAAATCCTATTATGGATATTTGGACATTGGTATTTGAGGCGTATCGAAGAGCCGTTTAGGCTGGGTTGTCGTTCGACGTAATTCCTTAGTCATCGCCATTTGCTCGTTCGATCGTTTTCGATATTCGTTTGGCCATTTTTGGCCTAGGTTCAGGGAATGCCCTGAACCCCAGATTCAGACGTCTGAAACATAATATTCAGACGTCTGAATATGGTTCTGGGAAGATTTTTATTCCCAGTTTCAGACGCCTGAATATATGGTTTCAAACGTCTGAATTGGTTCTATTTCAAACAGAAAGAAAATAGGCTAAAATATGCCTATTTCAGACGTCTGAAACACTTGATTCAGATGTCTGAATTGTGTTCTGGAAATCTTTATATTTCCAGATTCAGACGTCTGAACCACTTGTTTCAGACGTCTGAAACTGCAGTGTTTTGCCTGCTTGCCTATTTTGTTTACGTATTCCAATTTTTTCGGCTTGTGTTGGTTCCCTTCTATTGTTATCATTTAATTATCAACTTTGATGACATTTTCTTGGGAACTTTTGGAAATATCCACTTTGATGGATTTAATATCGATTTCTTTGGATTTGATTCACGTCTTCGTATGTGAATTTTAGTGATTGATTGTTCTTACAATCTTCTTTGTGATTTGTCACTTTAAAAATATAAAGGTTTTCTATACTAGTAGTAAATATCAAAACTATTTCCTCAAACGATTTCAATACTATTTTAGTAACAAATTCGTTTATAAAACCGTTTTCCAATCTATTAGTATATACAAACCTTTACCTCACTCGTATGAGAAATCTAATTAAACGACTTAGTAAAACAAGTGGTATGAAACGCTTGCGTTCACTTTGTTGGTTAATTCTTGGACTTGTTCGATTGAAACTCTTGTGACAATTTTCTAGTGGAGATCTATAATTTGTTCGTAAATATTTAAGTTAAGCTAATGGTTATGGGACATGATGCTAAGCTCATATATTTACTAGCTTACTGTAATCGACACTTCTCGTTGATCAATGACGATCATCTTTGTGATTTAGACTAGCAATGTGCGATGTCTCTTTGTCTACGAGGGAGACTAAACCCCGTTTTGTGGAGTTTCGACTCAATTTGGTGGGGTAGCAACCCATGGTCTTCGGGCCGTTTGTGGAGCTTCGACTCAATTTGTGATGGTTAGCAACCATGGAATTAGCGTTCCGTTTGTGATACACGTGTTGGTGGGCTTTATGCTCCCGTTTGTGATAGGCCTTCCCCCTTTTTGTGATTTCTGGATTTCTTGAGATGATTTCTAGAATTTGTGCTTCACCAATTTTCGTGATTTCCATTGATAAGTTTTATCAATATTTGTGCATTGGTGAATTTGTGTGTCACTGACTTTTGTGATTGGCATTGATATAATTGTCAATATTTATGGTTTGGTGAACGAAATGAGGAGTATGACATTTCTTTGATTCTTGTGTAGATTTGGTGATATTGATTAATCTCTCGTTGATTTTCAATTACTTATATATATATCACAGCTTGGCATTGTGATTATTATGTGTTTAGTCATATCTCTTATTCTATATCATTTCATCTGATATTTATAGTTAGACTGATCCGTTTATTATTTTCTTATTAAATAATACTCGGGTCAGTCCGAGATGTTACAGGTGCTTCTGCTTGACTTCTCCCCTGGGATTCATTACTCTGACTTTTGGCAAACTACTTAGATTAGTAGTTTATTTTGTTGTATACACTTGAGATATAGACTCATAGTTGTATTCTTTGTATAGCACGTGTTGCTATTCTTTTGTATTATTGTGGATCTTTTTGACCACTACTCTGATTTACACTTCCATGTGTTAATTATGTATTCATATCTTCTTCCGCCTTTGTGATATGAATTATCTGTGACTGATTTACGTTATGTTTATTTCTGTATTTGTTTCCGAAGATTATCATAGCCACTGCGTAGTAGCTTTGTGTTTGTATCGGTGTGTCGGATTTCCTCTTGAGATAAAATGCATGTTATACTATCTGACATATCGGTGCTCGCGCAAAGCAATTATACAGGTGGTCGCTCCTCAACAGCCTTATTCTCCGTGCTAGTTGACAGCATTCACCCGTAGTGTTCTTGGCTAGCATGGGTATAGAGGTGGGGCGTCACAGCCTGGTATCAGAGCCAAACTTCGGAACAATATGGAATAATATAACAAGGATCATCGTCCTAAGTCTACCTTAGGGGTCGTGCTTTAGGATTTTATTCGGGTCCACTTACCGTCCTATCCTATTTTCTTTTATGATTCCTTGTTCTATCTATCAAGAATTGCTTGATATTGAATTTGGTGAATAACCTTTTTCTTCTTCTTCTTTCTTTCTAAGGAAGAGAAATGTCTAGACCAGACCGCCCCAGAGCCGTGCCATCTAGTACTCCACCCTAGGATGGAGTTTTTATGACTGCTCAATAGCTTCTTGATTTAGTGACGAATGCTCAAGCAGCTGGAGCTAACCCGGAACCTACTCACCCAAAGTCGGGATTTGCACGCTTGTGCAGCGATTACACTAATTTGGGTGGGGAGCCATTCAAAGGTTTTGAAACTGTTATTGAAGTACAGGCTTGGCTAAGGTCATGCGATCGAATCTTTTCTCGCATGAATCTTATTGACCTTCACCGAGTTCAGGTGGCCTCTAGTATGCTACGAGAAAGAGCATTGGACTGGTACGAGCTTCTTATTTCTGAGATTAATGAAGCGGATCTCACCCGGGGGAAATTCCGAGAACGCTTCGAGTTGAAATTTGTACCAGAAGCAGAGAAAGTGACATTGGCTCGACGATTTATAGACCTTGTACAAGGTGAGTCCTCCGTGACTGATTACGTCGCCTCCTTCGAGTCGCTTTCCAAATATGGGGTTGAATACATCAACACCCCTTTAAAGAAGAACCAGAGGTTCGTCTATGGCTTAAACAAAAATCTCAAGAAGCCATTACTTCTAAAATTAGAAGTTTCTTTCGACCAACTCGTTGATATCGCTCTTCGTCTTGAAGAGGCGGATAGGGAGAATGTTGTTGAAGTGGTGGGTTCCAAACCAAGCTTCAACAACAACAAGAAGAGGCCAAACAAATTCAAAGGCCCCTATCCTAATAAGAAAGGGAAGCAAGCAACCTCCGTGGCAAAGACTTCTTCCTTTGGTCGTGGGGAATGCTATAATTGTGGTTCGAAGGACCATTATGCGAACAAGTGTCCAAAGTATCTCTCTTGTCGCTACTGCAAAGGTCCCGGTCATGTTATATCCTCATGCCCCAAGCTTCAGGGCAGGAAAGAGGGAAAGCCTAATGTTGCTCAAGCCCCTGGCAACACATCTCGTGGCCAAGGTATTTCTCATTCTATTTTGGATGGAATTATTTTATTTCGTGATCATCCTATTCGAGTTCTTTTTGATACGGGTGCGTCCCATTCTTTTATATCAAAAGAACTTGTTGATACTTTTTCTTTGGATGTTTTGTGTTTAATGACTTCTTTGAGAATTGCGAATCCGGTTGGTGGATCCGCGACAATCAGTTTATTGTGTAATGATGTCGAGATTATTTTGTATGATTTTTCTTTCCGAGCCGATTTGCATGTCATGCGTTATTTAGGCTTTGGAATGATTTTGGGAATGGATTGGCTTAACCGTTATGAAGCTCATATCCTATGTCCTGAGCGGACTATTCATCTTCGACATCCTCAATCTGTTAAGCAGATTTCTATTAATCTTAAAGATTCAGATTCCAGCTTGGTTGCATCTTTATATTCTTTAAATCCTCGTGATGACGATGATGATGATGAGGGTGATATTATTTCTCTTATTCACGTCGTTTGTGAATTTTCTGACATATTCGAGCCCGTTTTAGGATTACCACCTAAGCGAGCAATTGAGTTCAGAATTAATCTTATTCCTGGAGCTCAACCTATCACTCGTCCTCCATATCATATGTCCAATAAAGAAAACGAGGAGATGCGTAAACAATTATTCAAATTGGAGACGAAGCAATTTATTCGCTCTAGTTCCTCGCCTTGGGGAGCTTCAGCTATTTTTGTGAAGAAATCCGATGGAACACTTAGGCTTTGCGTTGACTACCGCAAGCTTAATGATTTTACTATCAAAAATAAATATCCTTTACCTCGGATTGATGATCTATTCGATCAACTTAGTGGTGCCAAAGTCTTTTCACAATTAGACTTAGCTACTGGATTTCATCAGCTTCGTATTGCAGAGGATAGTATTCCTTTGACATCGTTCCGTACTCATTATGGATCGTATGAATGGCTTGTTATACCATTTGGTCTAACGAATGCTCCGGCCTACTTCGTTGACCTTATGAATAGAGTTTTCAAAGACTTCCTCGACCGGTTTGTTCTCATCTTTATCGATGATATTCTTGTGTATTCTAAAACCGAGGAGGAGCATGAAAAACATCTTCGGATTGTGTTGGAAACTCTTAGGAGTAATCAATTAAAGGCAAAATTTTCTAAATGCCACTTTTGGCAATCTCGTGTGAGGTTTCTCGGTCATATTATTTCCGAATCCGGAATTTCCGTGGATCCTTCAAAGATTTAAGCGATTCAAGATTGGAGGAGACCGGAGAGTGTGATAGAGATTCGTAGTTTTCTCGGATTGGCGGGCTATTACCGTCGTTTTATCAAAGACTTTTCTAAGATTGCCGTGCCTCTCACGAGCTTGACGAAGAAAGGTGTTAAATACATTTGGTCGGACAAATGTGAAGCTTCTTTTCGGAAATTAGAAGAACTTCTTTCTGATGCTCCTATTCTCGTTATTCCCGAGGGGAATCAAGATTTCGTTGTTTATACCGATGCTAGTCACGTTGGTTTGGGTGCCGTTCTTATGCAAAAAGAACGTGTTATTGCTTATGCTTCTAGGCAATTGAAGCCAGCCGAGACTAGATATGCCACTCATGATTTAGAGCTCGCGGCTATTGTTTTCGCTCTTCGGATTTGGCGTCATTATCTCCTAGGAGAGAAATTTGTTCTTTATACGGATCATAAGTCCTTGAAGTATTTATTCTCTCAAAAGGAACTTAATTTGCGTCAACAGCATTGGCTCGAATTTCTTGCACCATATGATCTTGATATCCTTTATACTCCCGGAAAGGGGAATCGCGTTGCGGATGCACTTAGTCGAAAGCAACAAGCGGTCATTTCTATGATGATATCCGAATGGAACGATCTCGAGATCTTATCCATTTGTGAGATTCGAGACCGCGTATCCGATTTATGCTCATCATTTGTTTTATGTAGTCTTGAGGCTCATCCTTCTCTTTTAGACCGCATTCCTGAAGCTCAAAGGCTAGATCCCGAAATGGCTCTTCTTGGCCAAAATATTAGGGATAAATTTGGTATTGAAGGATTGAAAGAATTTGATATCGATTCTCGTGGCGGCATTCGAAAATTTGGTAGACTTATCGTACCAAATATTATTGATCTTCGTAAGGATATTTTAGAAGATTCTCATCGTTCTAAATTCACCATTTATCCCGGTAGTGGTAAAATGTACGCGGATATGAAGCGACTATATTATTGGGAGGGAATGAAATTTGATATTGCTAACTTTGTTAAGCGTTGCATGACTTGCCAGCTTGTTAAAGCCGAACATCAAAGGCCCGGTGGGTTATTGCAACCTTTAGAAATTCCAATTTGGAAGTGGGACCAAGTTTCCATTGATTTTATAGATGGCCTTCCCCGTTCTCGTTCGGGTCATGATAGCTTATGGGTAATTGTTGATAGACTTACTAAATTCGCCCATTTTATTCCCGTTCGGTCTAACCGAACCGTTTCTCTTTTGGCCAAGCTCTTTGTTAAAGAGATTGTTAAATTACATGGGGTTCCTACTTCTATTGTTAGTGATCGTGATCCATTGTTTACTAGTGGGTTTTGGAAGAGTCTTCAAAAAGCTTTGGGAATGAAGCTCAATTTTAGCACCGCTTATCATCCTCAGTCCGATGGACAAACCAAGCGTGTGAATCAAACACTTGAAGATCTTCTTCGTGCTTGTGTGCTTGATTTTGGGGGAAGTTGGGAAGATCATATTTCCCTTGTTGAATTCTCCTATAATAATAGCTTCCCATCTAGTATTGGTATGGCACCCTTTGAGGCACTCTACGGAAGGCCATGTCGATCTCCTTCTTGTTGGCTTGAGACCGGTGAGAAGCTGGTTTTAGGTCCAGATTTTATTCGTGATTCCACAGAAAAGATTGATCTTATTCGTCATAGGATGAAAGAAGCCCAGAGTAGACAAAAATCCTATGCCGATAATCGAAGAAGGAAATTAGAATTTTCTGTTGGAGATTCTGTTTTTATTCGTGTTTCACCAATGAAAGGTGTTGTACGTTTCAGTCGATCGGGAAAATTGGTGCCTCGATATATTGGGCCATTTCCTATCACTGAACGTATTGGTTCCATGGCTTATCACCTTTTATTACCGGCTCAATTTTCTGCTATCCATGACGTGTTTCACGTTTCTTAACTTCGGAAATGTCTTCGAGATTCCGATTCTATTCTTGAGCCCGGTGTTGTGGAAGAGATTGAAGTTTCGCCTAATTTAACTTATGAGCAGCATCCTGTTCGAATTGTTGCTTCGGAGGTCAAATGCCTTCGAAATAAAGATGTCCCGCTTGTTAAAGTCCAATGGTCTTCAAATCCTAAGGATTGTTCTTGGGAATCTAAAGAGTTCATCGAGCGAACACATCCGGACTTGCTTTCTCGTGCTCTTTGAGGTGAACCTTTTATTTCAAATTTCTTTTGTGTTGAATATGCTTGTATGGTTGTTACTATATATCTTCTTTTTAAATATTGCGAGGACGCAATTTCTTTAAGGAGGGGAGTCTGTAACAACCCGCATATTTATCGATTTTATATTTAAATATTTTATCGATACTCGAAATTTAGTCCGAAAAACTACTTTTTGCATACGGTCGAATTAGGACTTGGGACCACCTCCATTGAGTTCAAAATGCCGTTTGCGACCTTTTTGAGTATAAACTTTGATATATTTGGAGTTAGTCAAAAATTTGACCTTTTTCACTTTGGGTTTGAGTTTGGGTTCAGCCCACTAGACAACTTATACTCAAAACTGAACCACTCTTCCCCATTCACCCTCACTTCTTCCTCTTTTCAGTTCTAAGGCAATAATGGTGGGAGAGATTGGAAATTAAAACTCCGAAACCCTAGTTCCTCTTGCAACCTCAAATTCCTAGCTCCAAATTCAAGAGAACCCATTGGTAAGCATTCTCTTCTTCTTCTCCAACTTATTCTCTTACCAATTTCAGAAATTCCTAAACCTAATTTTGGGAATATTCTTGTTTTGATCATAGATTCAAGCTCATTTGGGTTGTGTTGAAGAGAGGTTGATTCTCCATTTGCTTTCAAGCTTCTTCTTGTTTGATTTTGTAAAAAGGTGAGATTTTTATCTCACATCTTTGTCTATAATTATCTTCGATTGTTAGGTATGAATTCCTAACGTTTATTCGTGTGCAATTGATTTTGGTTTGAATCGATTTCGTGTATATTCCAATTTTTGGTGTTTTGGTCTAATTTATGAAAATCCTATTATGGATATTTGGACATTGATATTTGAGGCGTATCGAAGAGCCGTTTAGGCTGGGTTGTCGTTCGACGTAATTCCGTAGTCATCGCCATTTGCTCGTTCGATCGTTTTCGATATTCGTTTGGCCATTTTTGGCCTAGGTTCAGGGAATGCCCTGAACCCCAGATTCAGACGTCTGAAATGTAATATTCAGACGTCTGAATATGGTTCTGGGAAGATTTTTATTCCCAGTTTCAGACGTCTGAATATATGGTTTCAGACGTCTGAATTGGTTCTATTTCAAACAGAAAGAAAATAGGCTAAAATATGCCTATTTCAGACGTCTGAAACACTTGATTCAGACGTCTGAATTGTGTTCTGGAAATCTTTATATTTCCAGATTCAGACGTCTGAACCACTTGTTTCAGACGTCTGAAACTGCAGTGTTTTTCCTGCTTGCCTATTTTGTTTACGAATTCCAATTTTTTCCGGCTTGTGTTGGTTCCCTTCTATTGTTATCATTTAATTATCAACTTTGATGACATTTTCTTGGGAACTTTTGGAAATATCCACTTTGATGGATTTAATATCGATTTCTTTAGATTTGATTCACGTCTTCGTATGTGAATTTTAGTGATTGATTGTTCTTACAATCTTCTTTGTGATTTGTCTTTTTAAAAATATAAAGGTTTTCTATACTAGTAGTAAATATCAAAACTCTTTCCTCAAACGATTTCAATGCTATTTTAATACCAAATTCATTTATAAAACCGTTTTCCAATCTATTAGTATATACAAACCTTTACCTCACTCGTATGAGAAATCTAATTAAACGACTTAGTAAAACAAGTGGTATGAAACGCTTGCGTTCACTTTGTTGGTTAATTATTGGACTTGTTCGATTGAAACTCTTGTGACAATTTTCTAGTGGAGATCTACCATTTGTTCATAAATATTTAAGTTAAGCTAATGGTTATGGGACATGATGCTAAGCTCATATATTTACTAGCTTACTGTAATCGACACATCTCGTTGATCATGACGATCATCTTTGTGATTTAGACTAGCAATGTGCGATGTCTCTTTGTCTACGAGGGAGACTAAACCCCGTTTTGTGGAGTTTCGACTCAATTTGGTGGGGTAGCAACCCATGGTCTTCGGGCCGTTTGTGGAGCTTCGACTCAATTTGTGATGGTTAGCAACCATGGAATTAGCGTTCCGTTTGTGATACACGTGTTGGTGGGCTTTATGCTCCCGTTTGTGATAGGCCTTCCCCCTTTTTGTGATTTCTGGATTTCTTGAGATGATTTCTAGAATTTGTGCTTCACTAATTTTCGTGATTTCCATTGATAAGTTTTATCAATATTTGTGCATTGGTGAATTTGTGTGTCACTGACTTTTGTGATTGGCATTGATATAATTGTCAATATTTATGGTTTGGTGAACGAAATGAGGAGTATGACATTTCTTTGATTCTTGTGTAGATTTGGTGATATTGATTAATCTCTCGTTGATTTTCAATTACTTATATATATCACAGCTTGGCATTGTGACTATCATGTGTTTAGTCATATCTCTTATTTTATATCATTTCATCTGATATTTATAGTTAGACTGATCCGTTTATTATTTTCTTATTAAATAATACTCGGGTCAGACCGAGATGTTACAGGTGCTTCTGCTTGACTTCTCCCCTGGGATTCATTACTCTGACTTTTGGCAAACTACTTAGATTAGTAGTTTATTTTGTTGTATACACTTGAGATATAGACTCATAGTTGTATTCTTTGTATAGCACGTGTTGCTATTCTTTTGTATTATTGTGGATCTTTTTGACCACTACTCTGATTTACACTTCCATGTGTTAATTATGTATTCATATCTTCTTCCGCCTTTGTGATATGAATTATCTGTGACTGATTTACGTTATGTTTATTTCTGTATTTGTTTCCGAAGATTATCATAGCCACTGCGTAGTAGCTTTGTGTTTGTATCGGTGTGTCGGATTTCCTCTTGAGATAAAATGCATGTTATACTATCTGACATATCGGTGCTCGCGCAAAGCAATTATACAGGTGGTCGCTCCTCAACAGCCTTATTCTCCGTGCTAGTTGACAGCATTCACCCGTAGTGTTCTTGGCTAGCGTGGGTATAGAGGTGGGGCGTCACAATAAACCTTTGCATAATCTCATGTAGCCTTTTATTTGTATGCATGTTAACCTGCCTAATGCAAAATAACATAGGATATCTGCAAGCATAAATAGAATAAATTATTTTGGAGAATGCACCAACTATAAAAGTATATATTGGAAACCTTATCTTGCTTATATATCATCATTTTTCAACACCTTAATAACCTCCAATGAGCAGTAAAATATAACAAGACATGTAAAAAGAACATATAGAAACATTTGTACATATAATACTTTAGTTTACATAAGAAACTATAGCTTCTTAATAATATGATATGTGGACATTTGCATTCGCACGCATAGACTACATATGCGAGATATGGTTTTTGTTGAAGGCCTACATGTTTGGACCAATATAATAGTGATGAATGTTATAATGTGTGATATGTACATCATTAAGGTAGTGAGTATTGCATTTGCTTGTTTTAGGTATGCAAGAGTTAGTCTTATCCAGTGAGAATAGTGCTTTCTTTCATCCATTCATGCATAAAGTGGGATCAACTGTTATTTTAGCGTATGGTGACTATAGACTAATGGATGTAGTAAATTTTCTCCATTAAATTATTTAATCATATAGTTTGTTTCCACAAAGTATACATATTGCATTTCACAAACCCAAACTGTAATTTTCTTTTTTCCAAAAATAAGGACTTAAAGGAAATTATATGCGTTATCTTGATTAACTTGTTTCTAAGTATGGGATTTTTTCACAAAGTGTACATATAATTCATCTTTAAGTAGATTAAAATGAAAATATAAGCACTGAATAGGGCAGCTTTATAAGCAACAGAGCAAAAGAGTTAAACAATTCACACTTTTGGCTACACTACGAAAGCTGCCATTTGATCGCTAATCAAATATCAATCCAAAAAAGACTAAGACATTAATTTAATCGAAAATAAAATAGAAGAAGTGGAATAAATGAAATCCAAGAAAGGAACGAACAACAAAATACCTCAAGTAGGGGAAGGCAAAAGTTCTTATGCGGGCAGAACAAGTGTTTTGATAAACAAGCCTTCCTTTTTTCATCAACAACTGCTTATTTTTTCATACAATTTCAACAAATCAAAAAAATATGATAGCATGGAAACTAAAAACCAAAATGAACAAAAACGGATGAGAATCATTGGTTTGATTCCTCCGAAGAGGAATTAGATTGCGCAAATTATGAACGGCTTCGATCATTTGGGGAAAGGATCGTCATCTCAATAATTTTGATTCCAATACTCATAATTTAAGGGCACAAAAAATATATATGTAAAAATGAGAATAAAAAATAAGAACTCTTAATGAGTTAGGAAAACAAAAGGCTGGGAATAGAAGAGGAAAATATGATGATATAAAATGGATAAACAAAACCCTAGATCTTCGTTGATAAAATAAACGGACTGTATATTTCACTTGGGTCCATGTATTTTTTTTTCACATTTTCAAAGTCAGATATATTTTGAGTATCCAATTAGTATACACGCCAGATTTGTATTGATTATTTTATTTACTTGTATGATCACAAAGAAAAAAAACAAAAAAAACAAAAACAAAAAAATACTGGCCCCTGCGATGTTGTTATAAAAAAGTACCTACTAAAATTAATATGTAAATTATGTCTCTATTTTCAAAAAATAGAAAACGTAAATTTCACTTTTCTGAAAGAAATTGGAAGAGAACTTGCAGTTTTCGAAGAAAAAATATAATTATATAAATTCAATAGTTGTGAAAAACTTTAGTCATTAATTAAAATTGTACTTAAATAACAGTTATTATTATTTACAAAAAAGAAATTTTATTTTTTTATTTTTTAAATCTTTTTGAAAAGCGCAAGTTAACTTACATTCTCTATCATGAAACTTTAAGGCATTTGTACTTTTTTATTTTAAAAAACAGGAACCGAGTTTACATATGCATTCCGACAGAGATTTTTCTTATAACAACATTAGAAATAGAGACCTTATGTGCAAAGCCTCCAATGAAAACCAACCCTTTAGTGATGTATTTTAAAAAACATATTTTTTTTAAAAGTCTCACTAATATTAATTAATTTTATAATGATGATGTGTTTAGCAAATACCTAACAAGAAACTAAAAATGATAATACCGCACAACATTGAAAGGATCAAACATTGAGCTATATAATTTAAAAAATATCTATGGGGATTTTCTGAAATCATCATCTAGCACTTTGATTTAGCACACTTTTCCAATCTAACCTGTCTTATTTATTCTAACACGAGCGTTACGACATGCGTTTTATGCGTGATGAAGAAGGCTGAATTGTTTTTCTACAAATTGTACTTATTTTATACGTTCAAAAGAAAAGGATTTCACATATATTTAGTCATATTTTTGTATTGAACTATACGTAGGTAATTTAAAATTTTATTTCTAAGTTTCAATATCAAATTTCTTGTAAGTTTAAATTTTAATTTATATTATTAATTAGTAAAAAATAAATTTGTAAAGTATTTTATTTGCCAGATCCTATTTTTATGTGATATTAAGACTTAGTAAATATTTGTAGAGAAAATTTTGATTTATAAAAGAAGCTTAATCATCAGATCTTAAGCTTAAGTATTGCTAAATTTTAATAACATCCGTAGAGAGATATTTTTGGTATTTCATATTGATACCAAAAAAAATGTGACAGCAAATATATTACAACTAATATATTACAACTATTCATAAAGAATTACATATAAAATGCAATTTTGGAAGTTCACAACCGGACTAAAAGTTCGCGCTTCCAAACCAACTATTAATAAAGTAGTTATGCATATTTTAGTTTGCTTAAAAGTAAATAAATAGACGAAATATGCATGTTGGTTCAAATGAATGTGTAAGGTGATGCTACTTTCATAAAGACTCAAAATGTATACTGAAACTTATTTTCAATAGAAAATATACCTTTTGTTTTCGGTTGTAAACAATGTCACTAAAATTGATTAATCACAACATTCACTTACTAACACACTAGAATATGGATATTAATGTTAAAATTTTAGAAAAATCATATCAAAAAATTTAAATTTCAATTCAAATAACGTATGAGTATATATTACATTCCAATAATGTAAGTACAAGAATGAAACATATGTTCATACATGCTTTGTATTTTGATCAAGTTCAATTTAATACCCAAGACATAAAAGGTGAATAAAAGCATTTCAAGAAAATATTGACCTAGTAACATTAAACATTGCCATTAACATTGAAAAAAGTACTTTTGGTATAAAAAAAAACTATATAAACAATAAACACGTGTATATATTTTTGACATTGCGTAAAAGAAAATGTTAACATTTATTCATAAAGTATAAGGTTCGGTAACATACAAGCAGGAAGTTACTAGATTAGATGGAAATGTGGTAACATAGAAATAGCAGAAATGAAATTACGCAGACATGTTCTTAGAAGATAATAAATCTAGATCGCTAATATCATTAAATAATTGAAAGGACAAAATTTCAATTTATACTTGCGGGTTCAAGCATAATTTATTTAAAAAAAATTAACACTTGCGCATTTAAAGTAATTTTTTTAAAGTAACACTTGCGCAATCCAAGCTTGTGCAAATACAAATATTTTTTTTTAGAAAATACACCTACATAATCTATAAATACGCAAAACTAGACCTATTTTACTAATAAAACTAAAACGAGGCCTAAAGTTGAGATATGTTATTTTTTGTGGTCTAACTTGAAAATTTATCCTTTTTGAAAAGATACAACTTGAACTGTGCTACTAGGATGAAATTCATATTTTTGTCTGGGAACAATACAGTGCACGATTATATCAGTAAATCAAGCGAGCTAATAGAACTAAGATCACATATCAATTTCTTCCCGACCACACCCTCCCAACACACACATACCCACCCACAAACACAAATTAACTAGACTTGGATCTTTAACGTAGCCAATTTCCTCATGGAACTCTACAACAAATTAATATGGGAGCAATTTAATACAATAATAAGTCATTTTCCTGCAGTTAAGCATTAGTACCAAATTCGGTATACTACATGATGTGGGTGAATAAAATTGTTAATAATTCTTTGGTCGTAAGGCAAGTATAAAAATGATGAGTAGTAAATTGGCATTTAATTTAACGTGGAAACTAAGCCTAACGTATACAATCTACAGCAAATATCAGGTAGCAAAATGTAACTTTCAAAAAACTAACAAGAATTGATGACCGAGATTTCCACCATTTAGAAGTCAAACTTTTATTCAAAAATAGTCCTTGAAATTCGAAAATAAATAAATGAATGAATCAATCAACAATGCATTTGCATATGGCAATATATAGAGTTGAGATTGTTAGCCTTTTAAATATATAGTTATTATACACCATGGAAGATGGTACAGGCAATTAACATTTTGACCTCTACGTATGAAGAAAAAATATCAGCATGATAATTACAGTCTTGGTATATGTCTAGACCATACAATGCATTTTCATATATGAATATATATAGCTGCTGAATACGATAAATCTATATATGCTTATTTCTTAAATCATTAAGTTCGAAGCATGCTACTTTACCAAATTAAAACATCTATATAACAGTCAGAAAAATATTTTAATCGAATAACGGATAAAGTATTATATATAAGCAATGCAATCTAACTATGAATCAGTTTTAATATATGATTAAATCCAAATTTTAATCCACAACGTTCTCAACACAATCTAATATGTTTAGTACAGCTATTAAATATCGCCAATGTAATATAACCACTAATCAATTTTAAGAAAAAACCTTTGCACAATCTAATGTAGCCTTTTATTTGTATGCCTAGTTAACATGCCTAGTTTACCGATGACATGAGGTGAACTTTTTATTGCTTTGAGTGTGGAAGCTTACGATTGGTTAGTAAACCGTTTAGTGCAAACGTTGGAGTATGGGACTCACGTTACTACTTTACGGGTTCCTTGCTAAGAGTTCGTGACACATTCCTACCGTTAGTGGTAAACGAGTACTGGGCCTACAAGCCTTTACCTACTACGGCGTGTTTCCTGAGTGATACCTTTGGGATAGTGTCTTCGGACTGTCTCTCTTAGGTTTTTGCCTTTGGGATAGTGTCTTTGGACTATCTCCTTCTGGCTCACCACCTTCTGGATATTGTCTTCGGACTGTCTCCTTTAGGTGTTGCTCCTTAGCTAAAGTTATGGGTGTGTCACTGGGGTATATTTCCTGTGTGATTGAGTACAGTATTAGCGCGCTAATGTTTTCCTATGTGATTTATATTCCCTCGTGTAGCGCCATTCGGTGATTGTTTTATGCAACCACACGATATAAGCGCGACTACCTTGTAGAACTTGTTTTATGCCTACACTAGCACTTGTTCTTATGTTATGCCGATGATATAAGGCTTGTTATACATCTCTACTTAGATGTTTGTTTCTTCTCTATGTGAGATATTTTGGTCTTTATTACCATGATATATGTTTCTCTTTTGGAGTTATTATGTTATATGTTGCCTCATTATCTTATCATGATTATTGTTCAGTTTATCTAACTGATTTGTTTAGCTAGCCTGACCCGAGTATTTTATGCTCGGGTCAGACCGAGTTGTTTCAGGTTAGGTCGCTTAGGACTTAGCTTGCTTCGCTGCTTCCGCTTTGGATATATCTGCTATACTATTGATAGCTTTACTTATTATCCAACCTTTATGATACTCTGATATTATGACTATCTTGTGTACATTATTTTGACTCACGGATGTGTGAGTAGTGGCTTCGTACCCACTTTTATATTCGGATCTGTACTTGATGTTGTATTGCTGAGACTATCTGCTTATTATCTGATGTCGTTCTGTGATGATGTTCATTTTGCTATTATGCTTTGTTCTGATAGATCTTTTAGCCATTGTAGTTTTGCTTTATGTATTTATTGAATATGTCGAACCGCATGAGATGAACAAAAAAATAGATTCCATTTTTCGACGTGTTCAGTAAATAGTTAAAATAAGATTACACATGGTCGCTTCCATTATACTCTATTGTCCGCATTAGCAGACGGTATTATCCATATAATACTCTTTGTTAATGAGGCTCTCGGAGTGGGGTGTTACAGTTTGGTATCTGTAACGACCGGCCTTTTTGGACAGTTTAAACCGACGATCAAATACACATGTCGATTCCAAACCATTCAAAAGGGCAGATGGTTATTGGGGTAAATAAGAAAAGAAAAGAAAGAGAAATAAAGGAAATGAAACAACATAGAATCTCGCAGCGGAACGATAAAATATAATAGTCAAATAAACAGTTCATTTAGCTGTTTACTATACTTTGACAATTATTTATATAACATTTATCAGAGTTATACATATACAACAGAATAAATAAAATAATGCAACAGACAGCATGATGCACAGATAATAATAGTAATAGTGTACCAAATCTTCGTCTTCGTCCTCCAGAATAGATCTTCAAAAATCTGAAAACTCAGGACTGACCCGAGCGTAATGAAACGACAAAACACTCGAGTCAGGACTAAAATATCCCTATGAAAGTTAAATCAATCGTAAATAAATATGAGTGTAACGGCGTCAGAGATGTTTACGGGGTTTGACATCTCCTATCCAGTGTCAACGTGCGTGCAATAACTTAAGAGATGTTACGGGATTTTCCATCTCTTAAGGATCCGTTAAACTATCTACAATGTAGTAATGTACGCTAAGTAGATAATGCCTATCAGTAATATAAAGTATCAAAATAGCGTTAAGGCGTTACCATAATCCCCCCTTAACACATTTTTATAATGCCATAGTCTATACAGCAACGTAAGCCCCACCGTAAACTGGTGGTTATCAAAGGGTACCCCATAGGTATAACACAAAACATAACGTAGTGGTCGCGAATAGGATAATCAGTATGACAAGGTACATGAGGCGATACCAACTAGGATACTAGTAGTTGCGTGATCCGGACTGATGTTGAGCATAGCCAGCAGCTACCCCAATACCGCGAAACAACACTCCCAAATCAAGGGGTGCACCTAAATCGAATCACAAATGTAATAGATATGGTATCGAAGAAGTGTGTCCGCTAGAGGTGGCGAACCTCAGTGGCCCGGCGCGGCTCCTGTTTTAGTCATGTCAGGGGTCATCCAGTAATCGTTCTCTTTCTTCAGTCAACGCGTAAACCAAACCATCCACTTCATTCTGGATCAACACTCCGCGTATAATAGTTATTAAAGTGGTTTTCGGTATCGACAGAGAGTATGTCCATATCCGATCCCGGTCTCTTTAATAACTACGTATTATTACACCGATGGCTCTTTTACATTTCAAATCGAATTATAATTGATATCCAAATATCATATTCGTTTCAAAAATCAGATCCATTTCAAATATCATCGTATCTATTCAAATGTAAGATTCCGTTTCAAAGATCATTTTTCGCATCAATATCTCATTTCGGTTTCAAAATCATTTCGAATTTCAATTTAGGTTGCAACTTCATTTAACCCAATTCGTATTTAAATTCAAGATTTAAATATAAACATTTCACCTTATTGACCAGCTTAGAATTTTAGAAAAATAGTTTTAAGTAGTTTAAAAGTAGTTTTAAATAATTAAAATAGTTAAAATACTTAAAATTATAAAATGGATTTGAAATAGATAAATTAGTTTAAAATAATTTAAATTGGGTTAAGTAGATTTAATATAGATTAAAATAGTTTAAGTATTCTAAAATGTTTTATATAGCAGAGTAATTTGAAAAACAAAATTAAATAGCTTCAAAACTAATCCATTTCAATTTATAACTTCCCAATTCAAATCAATTTCAATTACCATTCTACCGATTCAATTTCGATTTCAATTCAAATCAATGTCAACTTTGACTTCAAATTTATTAAATTTTATATTCACTTTCAATTAATTCAATTTCAATTTATATCGATTTAGAGCTTGGTTTTTCAAAATATCCATTTATAACACTTAACAAAATTATCCATCAATTTTCGAGTTTAAATCCAAATTTAAAATATGATTCAATTCCAAGCTCGACTTCAAAATATCAT
Source organism: Allium cepa (assembly GCA_030765085.1). Classification (NCBI taxonomy): domain Eukaryota; kingdom Viridiplantae; phylum Streptophyta; class Magnoliopsida; order Asparagales; family Amaryllidaceae; genus Allium; species Allium cepa. The sequence continues at coordinate 38,110,778 of CM060929.1, forward strand.
TTTTATATCACTTTTACTTGGTAATATTCAAAGCTCGAATTAAGGTTAAATCTTTAAACAAATCAATTTTCGTAATTCAATCGAATCCCATTTTTTAAATTTCAAAGTCTCGACTTATATTATTTAACAATTTCTTTTAACCAAAATTTATTTCAACATTCCAAACTCAATTTTTCGATAAATTTGATTTCTATAAATTGATTTCTATTTTTAACTTTTAAATCAAAACATTTAAATAAATTTCAAATCGACGATTTTAAAAACTATTAATTTAGCCAATTCGGTGTCCGTATATAATTTTCTATCCTATGGCCAAGTAATTATTTATTTCAATTAAATGTCAGGGATGAATATATATCACTTAAATCAATCATGGTGTCATATGTATGCATAACAGGTTATATATAAGCAGTAAACATCCAAACATTTAAATATCAACCAATAGCATCCATCGAAATAAATCATCCAATAGACAATACAATTCATAGCAATTTCATAGTTATCAATGTCAGGTAATTTTATCGCAATTCAATTTCAATTTTAACGGTCAATTTAATTTTCAACGGTTAATTCAAATGACAATCTATATGAAAATTAAATTTATCAAACAACGACAAATAAAATTCATAACATTTCATAATGTCAAATTTAACTAGCATAAAGATATTCAGTACGTTGTGAGCGCTATAAAACACTCACCTTGATTTCAAAGTAGTTTCAGCGTTTTATTTCGAATAAAATTAAACGTGCGTTTAATTTTGCCTGAAATTTTCACTAGCTCCAAACGATTCCAATCCAACTCCATAGCGTAGTGCTCGTCCATACGATCCCAACGCACTTCGTCTCATCAGTTTTCGACCTCGTAGCACAAAGATATCGTATTACAAAGTTAATACGATTTTTATATAAATTAATTTTATATTTCAATTATAATTTACAACCTAGACTCACATCTGCCATTGATTCCTGCAACCCCTGATCGTGGCTGCCCACCCCTTTCTCTTCTCGTTCGTCCGCCCACGTAAAATCGAACCCATGAACGCGTCGCTCAAATAAAAATCGCGACCACCCTCCCTCGTTTCTATGCCGAACGACCACCCTCAAGCTGAAGGCCATCACGAGGCGCACCATCGCCTGAAATATAGGCGAGCTCGGTCACCATCTCGCCGTGATAAACGACCCCAAACACGCGGCACTCACGGCCAATTTGCGCCTCCTACGCGACGAATCATACGATCACAGCCGTCCAGAATATAGATCACGATACTCCCTTCCACTTTGTAGTTGAACACTCTTCAAATAGATCACGGATTGGAAGAAAATCGTGGAGAAAGAAGCAAAATTTTCGGCCGTTGGTTATATTAAGTGGCGTCGGCTGTAAACAACCCTAGCTATATATATTTTTTTTCTAAAAGGGGCTATTTATAGAAATTTCTCGAAACACTATTTATCCCGGGTTTTCCGAACTCCGATTTACGCGTGGTGACCGACGTTTCTAGGGTTTATCCCGCGTTCCGGACACAATGGAACAGGTTTCGGAAGCTAGTTCGATCATCTGTGCGAGATATGGCAATAAACGATCGATTTAAATTAAACCGATTTAAACTAATTTCTAGGCGTTTTGGCTTGCACCGGACAAACGATAAATCCGATTGACTTGAAATTTGAAACCATACAATAATATTACATTACGGATCCGATGAAACTGGTTTCATAGAAATCCGAGGTTGTTTGAAAAATGACTATTTTAACTCGTCAAATTAATATTAAAACAATTTCGATGCGTTTCGAGCTGCCACGGTCAAACGAAAACTCGGATTGCTACGAAAATTGAAATCCGATAATAACAAACTATTACGGATCCAATGGAACTAGTTTCGTCCAATTCTGAGACTGTTCGAAAATTGGCTATTTTTCAGCCAATAATTAAATATTAAAATATTCAATTTTCACAAATTTACTTTTAATTCAATTTTAAAAGTTCTACAACATGATGCTTACTTTAATATGATAAAATGAAATTTTACAAATCATTTTTAATCATATTAAACCCGTTATTCAATTATCCAATAATTTCCAATTTTAAAATCTTATTAACTCTATTATAATCCCAATATAAGTTATATTCACTTTGGAAACCAATCTGAATCGTATTAAATCAAATTTCAATTATTCACCCTATTTTCATATATTAAATTTCAATATCAAATCAATCATATCAAATTCGGAATTTAATTATTCAAACATCCGTAATATTAAATTTAAACAAATTTTATTATTCTTGAATCACTATCTTTTGAGATATTCAAAACGAACTTAAAAATTTAACTTTTGAAACGAATTAAAATTATAGTGTAACAACCCGCATATTTATCGATTTTATATTTAAATATTTTATCGTTCGTCGGATTTTGGTCCGAAAAGCTACTTTTTGCATACGGTCGAATTAGGACTCGAAACCACCTCCATTGAGTTCAAAATGCCGTTTGCGACCTTTTTGAGTATAAGCTTCGATATGTTTGGAGAAAGTTGATTTCTGCTACTTTTTACTTTGGGTTTGGTTTTTGGGCTCAACCCTATGTTAACTTATGCTCAAATCTGAGCCACTCTTCCCCACTCACCCTCATTCTCTTCTCATTTCAGTTTTTAGAGTGTTAATGGTGGGAGAGATTGGAAATTAAAATTCCAAAACCCTAGTTTCCCTTGCAAATCAAATTCCTTGCTCCAAAGTTCAAGAAGAACCCATTGGTAAGCTTCCTCTTCTTCTTCTCCAACTCATTCTCTCTTTGAATTTCAGAAATTTCCTAAACCTAATTTAGGGAATGTTTCTCTTTTAAGCTTAGATTCAAGCTTCTAGTGTTGAGATTGAAGAGTGCTTGTTCTTGCCATTGCTTTCAAGCTTCATCTTCATAAATTTAGTTCAAAGGTGAGATTTTTATCTCACATCTATGACTATAATTATCTTTGGTTGTTGGGTATGAATTCCTAACACTTCTTCATGTGCATTTGCTCTTGATTTGGATTGGTTTTGTGAATATTCCAATTTTTGGGTTTTTAAGTCAAATTTGTGGAAAATCCTTTTATGGATGTTTGATCATGCTTTTGGTGATGCATCGAGGAGCATATAGGGCCGGGTTGCCGATTGGCATAAACCCTTAGAGCCAATGTTCGTCCGATTGCATTTTGGAAGAGTTTGCTCTTCATTTGATTAAGGCTGAAAAACAGCCCAGGCATGATTCAGTCGACTGAAATCTCTGTTCAGTCGACTGAACCTGAAACCCGAGAGTTTCCAGGCATGATTCAGTCGACTGAAAATCTCTGCATAGTCGACTGAAACTGGAAACAGAAAGTTTCCTGAACCTGGAAAATTTCCATGTACAGGGTCAGTCGACTGAAAAGCTCTGTTCAGTCGACTGAACCTGCTGTTTGAGTCCAATTTGCCTTTTTGGATTGAATTTCCAATTTAAATCGATTCATGATGATCCTATTTATTGTCATCATTTATTATCATCTTTGATGACTTATTTTCTTTGGGAATTTTAGATATATCCACTTCGATGGATCCTTTATCGATTTCATTGGATTTTATTCACATCTTCGAATGTGATCTTTGTGATTGATTGTTTCTACAATCCCCCTTGTGCTTTGTCACTTTAAAAATATAAAGGTTTTCTATACTAGTAGTAAATATCAAAACTCTTTCCTCAAACGATTTCAATACTATTAATACCAAATTCGTTTATAAAACCGTTTTCCAATCCATTAGTATATATAAACCTTTACCTCACTCGTATGAGAAATCTAATTAAACGACTTAGTAAAACGAGTGGTATGAAACGCTTGCGTTTACTTCGTCGGTTAATTCTTGGACTTGTTCGATTGAACCTCTCGTGACAATTTTCTAGTGGAGATCTACAATTTGTTCGTAAATATTTAAGTTAAGCTAGTGGTTATGGGACATGAAGCTAAGCTCATATATTTACTAGGTTATTGTAATTGACACTTCTCTTTGATCATGATGATCATCTTTGTGGTTTAGACTAGCAATGTGCGATGTCTTTTTGTCTATGTGGAGGACTGTTCCTCATTTTATTGAGTTTCGTCTCATTTTATACATGGGTCGTACCTTTCTAGGTGCGTCAATGTTTTATTATGCATGGGGTGTATCTTTCTAGGTGCATCGATGTTTATTTGTGCATGGGGCGTATCTTTCTAGGTGCGTCGATGCTAGAGCATGGGGTGTATCTTTCTAGGTGCATCGATGCTCGACATTACATGGGGTGTATCTTTCTAGGTGCATCGATGTTTATTTGTGTATGGGGCGTATCTTTCTAGGTGCGTCGATGCTAGAGCATGGGGTGTATCTTTCTAGGTGCATCGATGTTCGACATTACATGGGGTGTATCTTTCTAGGTGCATCGATGTTTATTTGTGCATGGGGCGTATCTTTCTAGGTGCGTCGATGCTAGGGCATGGGGCGTATCTTTCTAGGTGCGTCGATGTTCGACTGTTCATGGGGTATATCTTTTTAGGTGTGTCGATGTCCAGTTTCTTTTGGGGATTGGCCATCCTTTTTATTGTGATTTTGTTCATCGGATGTCCCGTTGTACGACGTCGTTGTTCCTTTTTCTTGTGATTTCTGGATTTCGTGTGTTGATTTCTGGAATTTATGTTTCACCAACTTTTAAGATGGGCATTGATATATGTCATTTATTGTGGCTTGGTGAATGAAATTAGGAGTATGACATTCCTTTTATCTTGAGTAGATTATTGTGATATTGATTAATCTCTTGTTGATTTCCAATTTACTTATTTATCACGGCTTGGCATTGTGATTATTATATGTTTATGTCATATCTCTTATTATATATCACTTCATCTGATATTTATAGTGTTAACCCCGCCTCGGCCGTGGGTCACCGATCCAAAATGATAGACGACCTAACATTCTGCCGACTTAGCGAGGGAGTGCCGACCTAATATCTTAGCACGGAAGACCGACCTAATTGCATAAGGTTTAAGATAGATACCGACCTAAAAGGCTTGAGAAGGAGACCGACTTAAGGCTCAAAGTAAGTTCCGACTCAATAGCCTTAGCTTGTTGCCGACCTAGCCATTCACATCGTCTGCCGACCCAACTGCTAAGAGTGTGCCGACCTAACGCTTTGAAGTAATGCCGACTCAATGACTCGACCAAGTTACCGACCTAAGGGGCCTTAGAAGATGCCGACTTAAAGTTCAAGGAGATTCTGACCTAGGACTTACAAAGGTCTACCGACCTAACACAATCACCGATCTAAACGACTCAAGTTGTTTGCCGACATAACTGTTAAGAACAAGTTGTCCACACCCAAGTCATGGCCGACCTATGGTTTACGGTAAGTCGTAACCGACCTATGGCTTGTGATAAGTCGTAACCGACCTAGAGATATGAAGGAAGAAGTAGTGCAACAGTTGAACGTGCGGCACGTTACCTCGGCGACGACTTAAGACAGATGATATGAATCAGACAAGCTTGCTTCTATTAAGCCGGGGACTTGGCTCGGTAAATCGGCCATGACTTATACTAAGTCGGCCACGACTTAGAACTTGGCAGTAATTCCAGCCCAGAATCCCTATAAATACGCGACTACCTCCAACACTTAAGGGACTTTTGGCACATTCTCTTCATACACCGTTACCTTGCTGCATTGAGAACTTCATCAACACTTAGAGCTTTCAAGATCAAAGGAATACTTCGAAGAACTTCACGAAGAAACTACACATCTTCAATTTGAATTCAAGGATTTTAATCGACATAGAAGCTTGAGCTACTGGTTCCAAAACTCTTGTAACTTGAAATATATTGTACTTGAGAAGAGTTGTATCAGCTTGTAACGAGATCATTAATAAAAGTACTTAAAGTGGACGTAGGCTATACCCTTAAGCCGAACCACTATAAAATTGTTGTCGTTTATCGCTTTTCTACTGTTTTCTGCTTGTAATCTGTTCCCGAGCTTTCGGGTGGTGCTTTCACAACTATAACTCATACACCGGGGTGTTAGCGTTCAAATTTTAGCGTTAACATTTTTGGTGCTTTCACTGAGAATTGAACTCAGGGGCAAACTTCAACCATTGTTCAACAAAATTCTAACAGAAACCATGGCTTCAGAAAGGAAACGGAAGTTGTTAAGGTTTGAAGGTACTTGCAGCAATGCCATTGCTCTTCCCACGCTAAGTGAAACAGCTTCAAGTATTGGAGTCACAAGGGCTGAATTAAATGCAGTGATATATGGAATATATCAACACATGGAAGTTCAAAGCAATAGGATACTGAATAAGATGAACGCATTGCAGGAAGAAGTCCATCGACTAGAAAGTGATATAAAAACCATTGCCAAAGAGGCCCATGTTTCAGAAGAATGGAATGCTCCTCAACGAGCAACTGGCATTACTATTGGAACATTCCCCCAAACAGAGAATTCATGGCCACGACCAACTATCCACGAACGTTTGTCAAGGCGAACTTTTGAAAGAATAGTTGATGATTACCCATTGAGTCCTGGTAACGATGAAGAATACATACCGGAAATGATTGAACAGAAAGAGAAGAATGGGGGAAGAAGAAAACAGAAACTCTTGAAAAAAGCTCGACGCTTCATACCCTCCAACTTCACTCCCTCGACCGACACTCCGGAAAGTATCTTCTTGGCAACGAAGGATGTTGTTGTTTACCCCAAACCACCTCTGATGAGGAGAAGCGCGACAGACAATGGGAAATTCTGTCAATTTCATAATCAACCTGGCCATGAAACTAACCAATGTCGCCATCTAAGGAAGGAGATTGAAGAATTGATCAAGCAGAATGAACTACAACAGTATGTGAAAAAAGATGAAATTAACTACTCCTCATCCTCTAAGGTGCAGCTGGTTCCCGCTCAACAATGTAGCTCAAGTAAGAGAACCGTGGCACAGGGAGATGAAGGTCCTATCATCAGTGTCATCACAGCAAGCCCTCACCAGGCAGGGAAAAATTGGATGAGGCGGGAAGACGTGCTCACACTCCAAGGAGACCTTCAAAGTGAAAGGAAGTTTCGATTCTGAAAGATGTTGCCATCCAGTCCTCTCATGCCAAAAAATTCAATTCCTAAAGCCTGGGGCAGCAATTGCTTCCATACCTTACTTGAACACTTTGTTTCAAATTTGTAAAAGAGTGCTGATCCAATGATTCTTGTTTCAAAATCTGTAGTAAAAACAATGCCAATGAATAATAAAAACTATAAGTCTTGCTTTCCCTATTATTACGAGTCACTTATTTTATTTCGATATGTGAAATATTCTGAGAATATCACTAAGATTATCGATCTAAATTTGCAGGCAATCAATACCAAGCTGATTCATTGCAATATCAAGCAACCCTTGGTAGCATTCAAAAGCAAGCCATAAACAACAGAATTCCAGGGTCAAATCCTGAATAAGAAGTACTCTAAGCAAACAAATAAGATTTGGCTAGAGTATGTTTCTTCAGTTAAAACCACCCGCCAACATAAGAACACTTAAAGACGGCACTAAGGAATTGCTAATATAATCAATCAAATTCGCAACTGTCAAAAGAAAACCAATTCCAAGAACTTGGAACAACAACTATTTACATCCATATTTTACATGAAAACTTTGCTAAGATATTGCAAAGAATTTACAAATATATGATTCTCTTGTTAAGGGCAATTGCAAGGCAGGCGGATAACAAAAGCTATAAAGTGGATATAGGCCCAGTTTCGGTTAAACCACTATGATTCTTATGTTCCCTACTATTATAAACTGCTTTGTTTTAATTCGGCATATGAAATATGTTAATCGTGTTACTAAAAAAAAAACGATTTAATAATGCAGGCCATAAAAACAAAGCTTACCAGTCACGAGACCAAGCGATCCGCAACATCATTCGGCAATCAAGCACTGGGCCATTCAAAATTCCCATATTCAAATCCTACAAAAGGAGAACTTCAAACGAAAGTAAGCAAGGTGGATAGAAGCAGATCATATATAGCTAACTACAAATGTTTGAACAAACAAACAGCAAGTTAAAGTACCTAAATCTGCCACCACCAATTCGCTTAACTATAAAATATACTCCTTTGGGTAAGGGAGAGGCCTGGTAGCTGAAAGTGGTGACACTTGCGAAGCAATGGGGATTGTCAACATGAATCAACGGCAAAGAGACATGCGAGAGCAAGCGTCAGCCAGCAAAAAGAATATTTCAGAAGCACAAGCCCTCTTTGAAGGAATAACTCCTCAGAGGATAAAGACCTCAAGCGGGCTTCACCGAAAAAAGGCGTCTTTCTCGTTGCAAAGCCGTGGAGTTATCGGTTGACACACTCCCGAGAATCCATCCAACCGAGAAAAGGAAACTCCAAACTTCCTGACAATAACCCTACTTAGGGGCGCGCATTTCACCACAAACGGTCAACATACTCCTGTGAGACGAAATGCTTCTCTACGGAGACCGAATGCTTCTCCTCAGAGAACAAAGCCCTCTTCGGAGGCAAAATACTTCTCTACGGGGACCGAATGCTTCTCCTCAGAGACCAAAGCCCTCTTTGGAGGCAAAATGCTTCTCTACGGGGACCGAATGCTTCTCCTCAGAGACCGAAGCCCTCTTCGGAGGCGAAAAGCTTCTCTACGGAGACCGAATGCTTCTCCTCAGAGACCAAAGCCCTCTTCGGAGGCAAAATACTTCTCTACGGGGACCGAATGCTTCTCCTCAGAGACCAAAGCCCTCTTCGGAGGCAAAATGCTTCTCTACGGAGACCGAATGCTTCTCCTCAGAGACCAAAGCCCTCTTCGGAGGCAAAATGCTTCTCTACGGAGACCGAATGCTTCTCCTCAGAGACCAAAGCCCTCTTCGGAGGCGAAATGCTTCTCTACGGAGACCGAATGCTTCTCCTCAGAGACCAAAGCCCTCTTCGGAGGCGAAATGCTTCTCTACGGAGACCGAATGCTTCTCCTCAGAGACCAAAGCCCTCTTCGGAGGCGAAATGCTTCTCTACGGAGACCGAATGCTTCTCCTCAGAGACCAAAGCCCTCTTCGGAGGCGAAATGCTTCTCTACGGGGACCGAATGCTTCTCCTCAGAGACCAAAGCCCTCTTCGGAGGAAAAATGCTTCTCTACGGAGACCGAATGCTTCTCCTCAGAGACCAAAGCCCACTTCGGAGGCGAAATGCTTCTCTACGGAGACCGAATGCTTCTCCTCAGAGACCAAATCCCTCTTCGGAGGCGAAATGCTTCTCTACGGAGACCGAATGCTTCTCCTCAGAGACCAAAGCCCTCTTCGGAGGCGAAATGCTTCTCTACGGAGACCGAATGCTTCTCCTCAGAGACCAAAGCCCTCTTCGGAGGCAGAATGCTTCTCTACGGGGACCGAATGCTTCTCCTCAGAGACCGAAGCCCTCTTCGGAGGCGAAAAGCTTCTCTACGGAGACCGAATGCTTCTCCTCAGAGACCGAAGCCCTCTTCGGAGGCGAAAAGCTTCTCTACGGAGACCGAATGCTTCTCCTCAGAGACCAAAGCCCTCTTTGGAGGCAAAATGCTTCTCTACGGGGACCGAATGCTTCTCCTCAGAGACCGAAGCCCTCTTCGGAGGCGAAAAGCTTCTCTACGGAGACCGAATGCTTCTCCTCAGAGACCGAAGCCCTCTTCGGAAGCGAAAAGCTTCTCTACGGAGACCGAATGCTTCTCCTCATAGACCAAAGCCCTCTTTGGAGGCAAAATGCTTCTCTACGGAGACCGAATGCTTCTCCTCAGAGACCAAAGCCCTCTTCGGAGGCAAAATGCTTCTCTACGGAGACCGAATGCTTCTCCTCAGAGACCAAAGCCCTCTTTGGAGGCAAAATGCTTCTCTACGGGGACCGAATGCTTCTCCTCAGAGACCGAAGCCCTCTTCGGAGGCGAAAAGCTTCTCTACGGAGACCGAATGCTTCTCCTCAGAGACCGAAGCCCTCTTCGGAGGCGAAAAGCTTCTCTACGGAGACCGAATGCTTCTCCTCAGAGACCGAAGCCCTCTTCGGAGGCGAAATGCTTCTCTACGGAGACCGAATGCTTCTCCTCAGAGACCAAAGCCCTCTTCGGAGGCAAAATGCTTCTCTACGGAGACCGAATGCTTCTCCTCAGAGACCAAAGCCCTCTTCGGAGGCAAAATGCTTCTCTACGGAGACCGAATGCTTCTCCTCAGGGACCAAAGCCCTCTTCGGAGGCAAAATGCTTCTCTACGGAGACCGAATGCTTCTCCTCAGAGATCAAAGCCCTCTTCGAAGGCAAAATGCTTCTCTACGGAGACCGAATGCTTCTCCTCAGAGATCGAAGCCCTCTACGGAGGCAAAATGCTTCTCTACGGAGACCGAATGCTTCTCCTCAGAGACCAAAGCCCTCTTCGGAGGCAAAAAAGTTTCTCTACGGGGACCGAATGCTTCTCCTCAGAGACCAAAGCCCTCTTCGGAGGCAAAATGCTCCTCTTCGGAGGCACAACTCTTCGGAGGACAAAGACCTCAAATGGGACATATGCCGCAAAAAAGAAAGTTCTCTACTCAACAAAAAAGATTGGAGGAGTCATGACCCACCAACCATGAGAGAGTAACTTCCAGGCAATGTAAACCATCTCTGGGGCACATTTCACCAGGAGTTGAAGTGTGACAACCGCTCTTCGGAATTTCACTTCACCAAAGTTGAAATGCAAACAAAATAAAAGCCCTCTTCGGAGGCCCATTTCACCAGGAGTTGAAGTGTTATGACCGCTCTTCGGGATTTCACTTCACCAAAGTTGAAATGCAAACAAAATAAAAGCCCTCCTCGGAGGCACATTTCGCCAGGAGTTGAAGTGTAACAACCGCTCTTCGGAATTTCACTTCACCAAAGTTGAAATGCAAAACAAGATAAAGACCTTCCTGGAAGCCCATGTTTCACCGAGATTGAAATAAAACTTCCAAGTGTTGAAACGTGGAAAGGCTTTCCTCGAAGGCACAACTCTTTGGAGGTACACGTTTCACCAAGATTGAAATAAAACTTCCAAGTGTTGAAACGTGAGAAATCCCTCCCCAGAGGTACGACCCCCTCCCGGGGACACAATTAAAAAGAATGGCCTCTTCAGAAGCCCACGTTTCACCGAGATTGAAATAAAACTTCCAAGTGTTGAAACGTGAAAAGGCTTTCTTCAAAGGCACAACTCTTTGGAGGAACACGTTTCACCAAGATTGAAATAAAACTTCCAAGTGTTGAAACGTGAAAAAATCTCTCCTCAGAGGCACAAATTTAAAAAAAAAAAAAAAAAACTCATCTAGAGCGTACTTTAACTTTCAAAGGAAGAGCGATTTACCTATTTTTTTAAAAAAAAGGGGGGAGAAAGTCAAAGTACATTCAGAGGTCCGCTTTACCACATAGAAGAATTCACTTGGCAAAATGTATACACACGCAAAAGGAAAAAGTGGTTTCTTCGAAGGACAAAGCGTAGAAACTTATATGAAGGAAGTTGCACTCTACGAAAATTCTCTTCGAAAATGAAGTAATTATTCTTTAGAAAACGAGAGTGCAAGTCCCCTCAAAGTATACGATATTGCAGTAAGCTCATGGTATGGGGGCAACATGGTATAGTTACATACAAAGTGGTATAGCTACGTCGGTAAAGTACGCTCAAAAAACTTACCACAAGCTCACCGCAATATCACATAAATAAACTTGTACAAAAATGAATAATAAATGCATTCTCAAATTCAAACAAAAGTCTGTACAAATAAAGAACCATTTTATTCAATTGCAGATATTGCAGATACAGGTTTCAAAATAAAAAAAGCAGGGGCCGGTGCCTGCACAACATCCGACCATTACACAAAAAAGGAATCAAAAAGCTCAACTCTTCATTTCTTCTTGCCGCCTTTAGACCCTTTACCCGGCCGAGTGGTTAGCTTTTCGGGTCTTCCAGGTTGGTCTGAAGGCATAAGGGAAGAAGGGGAGGGAGGTACAACTGGCGCAATTTCCGGTTGCTCTTCAGTGGTGATAATTTTCTTCCCCCTCCTCTTCGATGTCCCATGCTTCTTTCTTCTCTGCGAAGAAGACTCACTCCCCGGAGTAACGAGAGCGGACAAAACTACGTCGTCAGAAGGAGTCCGCTCCGGAGAGATCTCGCCTCCTTCGAGTCCCTCATCTTTTTGCTCCTGCGAGGCAACAGGGTCATCCAAACCATGAAGAGCCTCAATTTTCTCCTCTTGTGACCCAGGTTGTGAAGCAGAAGGAGGAGTCACCTGAAGAGATGGAGGAGGAATAACCAGAGAAGGCGAAGTCTGCACGGCACTTGTTGTTTCAACTGCAGAAGAAGAAAAATTGAAAATGTTAGTATCTTCCCGAAAGAAGGGAGATATGGGTTCATCGAGATTCAAGAGGTAATCGAGAAGCTCATCAAATTTTTGAGGAATAAGCAGGCAATCCACCTGAATCGGACCAATGTCGAAATTACCTGAAGATATTGGCTTTGTCAGTTCAATCTCATAATTCTGAGCCCCAATGTCCTCCAAAGCCTCTTCATCAGTAGGGGTGATTACCCCAGTTCTTGTAGGAGGCGGCAAATGAGCACTAGGGCCTGTAATGTCCACCTCGGGAGAAACTAGAGGACGTTCGGAGATGGTAGGCGGTACTTCTTTTTCAGAACGCTCCTCTTCCGCCATCCCGGCCCGCACTCTGGCAAGCTGCTCCTTACCCTTGGCAAGAGCGGCACGGGCTTCGTCATCAAGATAATGCTCTTCAAGGGCTGACTCAGCATATCCAGCACCTTTACCACCGAGCATATCAAGTGCTGTCTCCCAAACTTCAGCCAGTGTGATTTCATACTTGGGGCCTAGAAAGGCAAGGCTTCCACACCCCAAGACACTGTGCAAGTAGAAGTCGAATAATGTTGAGCTGATGCTGTTTTTGGTCGCCTCATGAGATTCTTCAGCTGCGATTCTGCCGGCGACAGCCTCATCACGCTCCCTTTCAGTTTTGGCAAGCTGAAGCTTAAGCATTTGTATCTCCGCCTCCTGGGAGTTGTTTTTCTTTCGGAGCTCAGCAATATCAGTAGCATAGCCTTCACTGATTCTTTTTTGTACTTCGAGCCTGTCTTCGGCATCCCTTTGGCTAGCGTGAGCGTCTCTCACTTGTTTCAGGAGCACTTCTTCTTTTTGAGAGTAGGAAGTAGAGGAAGCAGCAAGCTCATGTTTCAATTCCTCGACTTTTGCTTCAAGCTCCTCATTGTAAGAAGCAATGTTCCTCATTTCGGTGTCGTGTTGCTCAACGACCTTTTGCCATTCGGCCTTATCGTTTTCCATAGTAAGCATGGCCTCTATGTTGGCACGGTTAACTCTTTGAAGCTCATCGACAAGCTTCTGCCAGTTTGACATCCTCTCGATATCAAGTTTGACGGCGTCAAGATTGCGCAACATGGCAGATTTGTCGATGGGGACCAAGTCTAGGTCGAACCTCACTCCCTTAAGGCACCATTGAGGAAACCGGCTCTGCAGAGTAGCAGGACCCGGTCCAACTTGAAATTTGGGCCTGCTAATTATCATTTGAATATCTGATTTCCCAAGAGCGGGAGAGTCAGAAGGAATGTCGAGCGAGGCAGAAGTAGTAACTTTCTCAGGAGTAGTAGGGGCCTGCTTTTCACTGTGGCGGGCTCGTTTGCTTAAGTCTTCACTCATGTGACCTTTTCCTCGATCGTCATGAGATTTTCTCTTGTGGGAGTCATCGCCTTTTTGCCAAGAATCATGGCGCTCTTCTCTCTCCCTTCTTTCACGATGTTCTTCTTCAATCCTCCTTTCATGAGCCTTTCGGGCAGCCCTCTCTTCATCCGATTCTCTGTAAGAAGGAAGGTAACGCCTGTAATCATACTGGCTACGCCTCCCGTAGCGCTGGAAATCGTCATAGTACGAGCCGCTGCGCCCCATAGGAGAATCTGGAATTAAAATAATAAGCTTTAGAAATCTTTAAAGTGCAAGAAGATAAGTGCATAGAAGTGATGAGAAATTCTAAGCGTGTGTGTTGTGCAAACTACGCGCATTCATCTACGAACCACTCTTTATTTGGGGGGTGGTTGTGGGTGTAATAGTTAACGTCAACTCTTGAGTCGACGACGACTGTTGCAAAATAGAAGTAGCTTCAACTACTGAAGAAGAAATCCCGGCGGTAGTAGGGTCATCTTTGAAGATCTCTTGTGAAGTAGCGAAGAGGTCGCTCAATCCTTCGAAGGTATCGTCCCTGCTTTGCTTGACAGGACTGGATTTCTTAGCCTTTTCACCAGATTCTTGTGAATGGTGAGAGGATCCCTGAGGCTCTTCTTCCTCGATAACCGGGGCAAGTTTACCAGATGGCCCCGCAACATCAACAGAAGTGGAGCACTTCACCAACGAAGATTCAGGAGTCTTTATCGGAGAATCGGGGACTTCCGTTGGAACTTCATGAGCATGCATAGAGCGAGAAGTGTGTAGAAGCCCATGTTGATGTAAAAATTCATCCCTCAACAGAAATTTTATGCTCCTCTCTTCTGTGGCCACGGCACTCAACCTCTCAAAAACTTGCTTGTGAATTGGATCTCTAGAAGGGAGAGGAAGTGCTGAAAGGAACAAAGAATGAAATTAGCAACTGAAAGTTCGATCTCGAAAAAGTTTCAAAACGGAAAAAATAGAAACACTAATCTTACTTCCTACTCTCCAGATGGTATAAAACCCTGAGGGACAGCGGGCAAAGAAAAACTGGTTCAAAAATCCATGAACGCTTTCAGTAAGATCGGAAATGAGCTTGCGGTTTCTGGCACTTCTCACAATAATGAGGGAAGGATGATCTTTACTCTTTGCAAACGAGCACAGATAACGAATTTCTTCAAAACTCGGTAGGCGATCAAGGGTTCTTCTAAACAAAACACATAACCCCGTCAAGATGGCATAGCCATTGGGATGAAGTTGAAATGGAGAGATTGTCAACCGAAGGAGAAGAGTTCGAAGGAAGTCGTTAAAAGGAGGAATCGCCCCACTTAAGCACATTTGGCGATTGACTGCAACAAAGCCATAGGGAGGATTGTCAGCAGTATCACTTGGCCCAGGGAGAAGAACATCACTTTCAGCAAAGCTAACTTGAGTGCGCAGCTGGACAAACGCTCTCGAAGTTAGAATAGTTGAGGTTCTCTCCGGAGGATTCTCTATGGGAACAGCTATCGGAAAAGTTTCTTCCTCTTGAGTTACCACTTCTTCTTCTCGGTGGGGAGTCATTCTACATAAACAACTGGGTATTCAAACATGAATGTGCACGTTTCCTAAAGTGTGTGAAGTGTTGTGTAAAATCAATCAAGCAGTGAACAAATATAACTGGAATAAAAACTAGCAAGCATTTGTTAGTTATGAAATCCAGGGACTATTGTTTTAAGCCTAAATATACAAGTATGATGTTGATGCAGACAAATCAGTCCAGATTGTTGATACTTTGCATTAATGTTTAACTTTAATTGATTGATTCACAAACATTTCATGCAATATATTTAAGTTGCTTGTCTTGTTTCGACTAATCTGTCATCTGACGTGGGCAATCAATGGCAGTATTTTCGCCTTGGTTTTCTTTGTTTGTTATTTTCAGCAGGTTAGCAGCTTATAAGTTAATGCGGCCTGTGAAATAATACAATGAGATTCAAGCAAGTTTAAAGTTGGGGCAGTTCAAAATTCAAACAATATAGTTCGGTAGCTCAAGACAAATGCTCAAAGTGGGTCTATGCTCCTAAATGATAACACGTCTAAAGCTCAAGTATTAAGTCGTCTAAAGCTCAAGTATTAAGTCGGCTACGGTTCAAAAGTTTTTCGCGAGATAAGGCTAGTTCGGTAGCGGGTCAGAGTCTAAGCATTTTAATTTGGCAACTCAGTCCTCTAGGTCGCAAGGGAGAGATAAGAATGCAAGCTCCGGTCCGAAAGACAGGAACTTTTCCAAGTATTAACTCGGTCACGATTCAGGCCTTAAAGTTTAAATCGGCAAGTGTTCTTCAAGCACTATCTCAGCCACGACTTAAGGTTGCTAAGAGCCAGGTCGGCTAAAGGATAAGCCACCCAAAATCACTGACTCGCTCCCGAACCAACATCGCACTCCATCTACCCATTAACCCGATAACCATTCCATCAACAACAGCCTTCATTCATGCTATCGAATCACCCAATACAACAGTTCGAAGTTGTCACAAATCCAATTCCCTGCCATCAGAGATCATCGAGCCTAAGGTGATAAATCACCTTCGTTGTATCAGCGATCATTTGAAGCCGGATTGAGTAACCTAGGCTCCATCAGCTATAAACGTAATGAGATTCGTGATGGAGCGTCATATAGGGAGGCGATTCGAGTTTAGGCAACAGAATTCACGAATCAATGGTAATCTATGGTCGAAAAAAGAATGAAATCGCTTACGCAATGAATAGCAGATGTTTTCAGTAGTTGATTGGAATTAAATCGTCTTTTTTGAGCCCGGAAGATTTTTAATGGCGGAATCGAAGAAATAGGTAATGAGAAGGAAGAAGAAAATGGACGATTTATATCTCACTATGGTAGGGACTGAAGGGACATAGGCCGACCAACTGTTAGGTCGCGTACGACCTACCGATCTAAAAAGGAACGGGTTAAAGGATATCGAAGCATATGACCTAACTATTAGGCGTATGTTTCGAGGGGCAAATGTTAACCCCGCCTCGGCCGTGGGTCACCGATCCAAAATGATAGACGACCTAACATTCTGCCGACTTAGCGAGGGAGTGCCGACCTAATATCTTAGCACGGAAGACCGACCTAATTGCATAAGGTTTAAGATAGATACCGACCTAAAAGGCTTGAGAAGGAGACCGACTTAAGGCTCAAAGGAAGTTCCGACTCAATAGCCTTAGCTTGTTGCCGACCTAGCCATTCACATCGTCTGCCGACCCAACTGCTAAGAGTGTGCCGACCTAACGCTTTGAAGTAATGCCGACTCAATGACTCGACCAAGTTACCGACCTAAGGGGCCTTAGAAGATGCCGACTTAAAGTTCAAGGAGATTCTGACCTAGGACTTACAAAGGTCTACCGACCTAACACAATCACCGATCTAAACGACTCAAGTTGTTTGCCGACATAACTGTTAAGAACAAGTTGTCCACACCCAAGTCATGGCCGACCTATGGTTTACGGTAAGTCGTAACCGACCTATGGCTTGTGATAAGTCGTAACCGACCTAGAGATATGAAGGAAGAAGTAGTGCAACAGTTGAACGTGCGGCACGTTACCTCGGCGACGACTTAAGACAGATGATATGAATTCAGACAAGCTTGCTTCTATTAAGCCGGGGACTTGGCTCGGTAAATCGGCCACGACTTATACTAAGTCGGCCACGACTTAGAACTTGGCAGTAATTCCAGCCCAGAATCCCTATAAATACGCGACTACCTCCAACACTTAAGGGACTTTTGGCACATTCTCTTCATACACCGTTACCTTGCTGCATTGAGAACTTCATCAACACTTAGAGCTTTCAAGATCAAAGGAATACTTCGAAGAACTTCACGAAGAAACTACACATCTTCAATTTGAATTCAAGGATTTTAATCGACATAGAAGCTTGAGCTACTGGTTCCAAAACTCTTGTAACTTGAAATATATTGTACTTGAGAAGAGTTGTATCAGCTTGTAACGAGATCATTAATAAAAGTACTTAAAGTGGACGTAGGCTATACCCTTAAGCCGAACCACTATAAAATTGTTGTCGTTTATCGCTTTTCTACTGTTTTCTGCTTGTAATCTGTTCCCGAGCTTTCGGGTGGTGCTTTCACAACTATAACTCATACACCGGGGTGTTAGCGTTCAAATTTTAGCGTTAACATATAGCTAGATTGATCCGTTTATTATTTTCTTATTAAATAATACTCGGGTCAGACCGAGATGTTACAGGTGCGTCGGCTTGACTTCTCTCTTGGGATTGATCCCTCTGACTTTTGGCTAACTACTTAGATTAGTAGTTTTTGTTGTATACATTTGAGATTTAGACTCCTTGATGTATACTTATTCTTTTGCTAGCACTTGTATCTATTCCTTTGTGTTATTGTGGATCTTTTTAGACCACTACTCTGATGTACACTTTCTAGTGTAATATTCATATCTTATTCCGCCTTTGTGATATGAATTGTCTGTGACTGATTTATGTTATGTTTATTTCTATATTTGTTTCCGAAGAAATTATAGCCACTGTGTAGTCGCTTTGAGTTTGTGTTGGTATGTCGGATTTCCTCTTGAGATGAAAAGTTATATTTTTATCCGGTATATCGGTACTCGCACAAAGCAATTATACAGATGGTCGCTCCTCAACAGCCTTATTCTTCGTGCTAGTTGACAGCATTCACAGTAATGTTCTTGGCTAGCGTGGGTATAGAGGTGGGGCGTCACAGCTTGGTATCAGAGCCAAACTTCGGAACAATGTAGAATAATTTAGCAAGGATCATGTCCTAAGTCTTTCTTAGGAGTTGTGCTTTAGGATTTTATTCGGGTCTTCGTACCGTTCTATCCTACTTTCTTTTATGATTCCTTGTTTTATATATCAAGATTGCTTGATATTCATTTTGAGAATAACTTTTTCCTCTTCTTTCTTTCTTTCTTAAAGAAGAGAAATGGTTAGACCAGGCCGTTCCAGCGCCGGTCAATCTAGCGCTACTCCTCAGGATGGAGTATTCATGTCTGCTCAGCAGCTTCTAGATCTTGTTAAGAACGCTCGAGCAGCCGAACCCAATCCAGAGCCTACTCATCCTAGATCCGGTTTTGCACGCTTGTGCAAAGACTACACCGATTTGGGTGGAGGGCCATTCAGGGGATCCGAGAGTGTTATTGAAATTCAAGCTTGGCTCAAATCATGCGATCGCATCTTTTCTCGCATGAATCTTATTGACCTTCATCGAGTCCAAGTAGCTTCTAGCATGCTCCAAGAAAGAGCATTAGATTGGTATGAGCTTTTAATTTCTGAAATCGTTGAGGCGGATCTCACTTGGGAGCAATTTCGGGAAAGATTCGAATCGAAATTTGTGCCGGTGGCTGAAAAAGTAACTTTAGCCCGGCGTTTCATAGACCTTGTTCAAGGTGAATCTTCTGTGACAGACTATGTCGCATCTTTCGAATCTCTTTCCAAATACGGGGTTGAGTATATTAACACCCCATTGAAGAAAAATCAGAGATTTGTCTATGGCTTGAATAAGAATCTTAAGAAGCCATTACTCCTGAAACTTGAGGTTTTATTTGATCAGCTTATTGATATCGCTCTTCGTCTTGAAGAGGCCGATAATGAAGGTGATGTTGAAGTTGTGCGTGCCCAACAGAACTTCGACAATAACTTGAAGAGGCCTATCAAATTCAAAGGCCCCGATTCTAATAAGAAAGGGAAACAACAAACTCTGGTAGCAAATGTTCCTACCTTTAGTCGTGGACGATGCTACAATTGTGGTTCCACAGACCACCATGTAAGGGAGTGCCCGAAACACCTCTTTTGCCGTTATTGCAAAGGTTCGGGTCATCTTTTATCTTCGTGTCCTAAGCTTCCAAGAAAGTGAGAAGGAAAGCTGCAACTTTTGGTCAAGGTATTTTCATTCAATCCTCGATGGCATTGTTTTAATTCGTGAACTTTCTATTTGAGTTCTTTTTGATATGGGTTTCATCTCATTATTTTTATATCAAAAGAACTTGTCAATTCTTTTTCTTTGAATATTTTGGGCTTATTGACTTCATTGAGAATTGTGAATCCGGATGGTAGATCCGCAACACTCAATTTGCTTTTGTTTAGATGTCGAGATTGTTTTATGTGACTTTTCTTTCCGAGCCAATATTTTTGCTTTGGCTTCGGAATTGACCTTTCTGCAAGGATTGGCTTAATCATTGTGAAGCCCATATCCTATTTTTCCGAGTGGATTATTCATCTTCGACATTTTCAATCTGTTAAGCAGATTTCTATTTTTCCTTTATGATTTTGATTCCAACTTGATGGCATCATTTTATTCCTTAAGCCCACTTATAAGGAAAGTGTTATTTCTCTCATTCATGTAGTTTGAGAAATTTTCCGGTATATTTGACTTGTCTTAGGATTATCACCTAAGTAATCTTTTGTGTGGTACTAAGGTCTTTTTAGTTCGACTTTACCACCGTCTTCATTTGCAACAAGTTGCGGAAGTTAATCGCATTCCGCACTAGTTATGATTCTTATGAATGACTTATTTTGTCATTCAATTTGTCCAGCTTATTTCATCCATTTTATAAATCGAATATTCTATGAATATCTCGATGACTCCATTCTTGTATTCATTGATTTTGGATGAAAATAGTAATTTAAAATTTTGCAGATCTTTTTCATAAGATTTATTTATAAGTAAAACTGGATTTTGTTCTTGAAACGAACAAAGAATATTCTTAAAACTTTTTAAGAAATTTATTTATCCTATAAACTATGATTTTGTGATTGTATTTCCCGTTGAGTGCTTTAAGAATTTTGGTCGATGCGCTTGATCAACGTTATCGCTAGGAATTTCCTAAACGCTTTGATGAGACAATCAGACACAGTATATTAACTTGAAAATGTAAAATTTTTGTAGAAAGATTATTACATAAAAGTAAAAATGTAATTTTGGAAGTTTTAACTTTTCGGGAAAGAGAATTATATTAAAAGAAGTTCTTTCTTTTCAATACTCTTATTCCTTCTTGTGATTCCTGAAGGGGAACCAAGACTTTGCTATTTGTACCTATTGGTTTGGGATGCCATTCTCTTGCAAAGGAGAACGTTCTATCACTTGTGCTTCTAAATCATTATAGCTTCTCGAGACTAGATACCACTTATGATCTAGTGCTCTCGGCTAATGTTTTTGCTTTTGGAATTTGGCATCATCATATTTGGGTGAGAAACTCATTCTCTATCTCGATCATAAATCTTTGGAATATTTATGTTCTCTTAAGGAACTGCTCGTAGACTCGAGTTCCTGACATCTTATGATCTTGATATTCCTTTTTATTCCCGAAAGGGAAATCGTGTTGCCAATGCGCTTTGTCGTAGGCAACAAGTAGTTGATTCTTTGATGTTGTCTGAATGGAATTATTTTTCTATCAAGTTCATCGGACGTTTTGGTATACTTCGTTTATTGAGCTTTATCTCATTCCTTTTAAGGACTAGCGTCCGATGTCCTTTTATTGTGTTCGGTTCATTGGACGTACCGTTTTTGTACTACGTCGGTGTTCCGAAAATCATTTGGGTTTTGATTCATCGGATGTACCGTTTGTACTACATCGATGTCTTTTCTTTTGATTCATCGGATGTACCGTTGTACTACATCGATGTCTTTGCTTTTGATTCATCGGATGTACCGTTGTACTACATCGATGTCTTTTCTTTTGATTCATCGGATGTACCGTTGTACTACATCGATGTCTTTGCTTTTGATTCATCGGATGTACCGTTGTACTGCATCGATGTCTTTGCTTTTTGATTCATCGGATGTACCATTGTACTACATCGATGACTTTGCGTTTGATTCATCGGATGTACCGTTTGTACTACATCGATGTCTTTTCTTTTGATTCATTGGATGTACCGTTGTACTACATCTATGTCTTTGCTTTTGATTCATCGGATGTACCGTTGTACTACATCGATGTCTTTGCTTTTGATTCATCGGATGTACCGTTGTACTACATCGATGTCTTTTCTTTTGATTCATCGGATGTACCGTTGTACTACATCGATGTCTTTGCTTTTGATTCATCGGATGTACCGTTGTACTACATCGATGTCTTTTCTTTTGATTCATCGGATGTACCGTTGTACTACATCGATGTCTTTGCTTTTGATTCATCGGATGTACCGTTTGTACTACATCGATGTCTTTGCGTTTGATTCATCGGATGTACCGTTTGTACTACATCGATGTCTTTGCTTTTGATTCATCGGATGTACCGTTTGTACTACATCGATGTCTTTGTTTTTGATTCATCTGATGTACCGTTTGTACTACATCGATGTCTTTGTATTTGATTCATCGGATGTACTGTTTGTACTACATCGATGTCTTTGCTTTGGTTCATTGGGCGTACCGTTTTTGTACTACGCTGATGTCCCAAATTATTTGAGTTTCTAGTTTTTCGGGCGTACCGTTTTTGTACTACGCCGTTGCACCGGCTCAATTTTCTGCTATTCTTGACGTCCCCCACGTCTTTTATCTACAGGAATGCCTTAGGGATTCCGGTTTTCATTCTTGAGCCCGGTGTTATTGTGGAAATTGAAGTTTCACCAGATTTCTTGCTAACTCTTTTGTGCACTTTATGGTGAACTTCCTATTTCAAAATTTTCTTTTGTGTTAATATGCTTCTATGGTTGTTACTTCATATATTTCCTTCTTACTTATAGCGAGGACGCAATTTCTTTAAGGAGGGGAGTCTGTAACAACCCGCATATTTATCGATTTTATATTTAAATATTTTATCGTTCGTCGGATTTTGGTCCGAAAAGCTACTTTTTGCATACGGTCGAATTAGGACTCGAAACCACCTCCATTGAGTTCAAAATGCCGTTTGCGACCTTTTTGAGTATAAGCTTCGATATGTTTGGAGAAAGTTGATTTCTGCTACTTTTTACTTTGGGTTTGGTTTTTGGGCTCAACCCTATGTTAACTTATGCTCAAATCTGTGCCACTCTTCCCCACTCACCCTCATTCTCTTCTCATTTCAGTTTTTAGAGTGTTAATGGTAGGAGAGATTGGAAATTAAAATTCCAAAACCCTAGTTTCCCTTGCAAATCAAATTCCTTGCTCCAAAGTTCAAGAAGAACCCATTGGTAAGCTTCCTCTTCTTCTTCTCCAACTCATTCTCTCTTTGAATTTCAGAAATTTCCTAAACCTAATTTAGGGAATGTTTCTCTTTTAAGCTTAGATTCAAGCTTCTAGTGTTGAGATTGAAGAGTGCTTGTTCTTGCCATTGCTTTCAAGCTTCATCTTCATAAATTTAGTTCAAAGGTGAGATTTTTATCTCACATCTATGACTATAATTATCTTTGGTTGTTGGGTATGAATTCCTAACACTTCTTCATATGCATTTGCTCTTGATTTGGATTGGTTTTGTGAATATTCCAATTTTTGGGTTTTTAAGTCTAATTTGTGTAAAATCCTTTTATGGATGTTTGATCATGCTTTTGGTGATGCATCGAGGAGCATATAGGGCCGGGTTGCCGATTGGCATAAACCCTTAGAGCCAATGTTCGTACGATTGCATTTTGGAAGAGTTTGCTCTTCATTTGATTAAGGCTGAAAAACGGCCCAGGCATGATTCAGTCGATTGAAATCTCTGTTCAGTCGACTGAACCTGAAACCCGAGAGTTTCCAGGCATGATTCAGTCGACTGAAAATCTCTGCACAGTCGACTGAAACTGGAAACAGAAAGTTTCCTGAACCTGGAAAATTTCCATGTACAGGGTCAGTCGACTGAAAAGCTCTGTTCAGTCGACTGAACCTGCTGTTTGAGTCCAATTTGCCTTTTTGGATTGAATTTCCAATTTAAATCGATTCGTGATGATCCTATTTATTGTCATCATTTATTATCATCTTTGATGACTTATTTTCTTTGGGAATTTTAGATATATCCACTTCGATGGATCCTTTATCGATTTCATTGGATTTTATTCACATCTTCGAATGTGATCTTTGTGATTGATTGTTTCTACAATCCCCCTTGTGCTTTGTCACTTTAAAAATATAAAGGTTTTCTATACTAGTAGTAAATATCAAAACTCTTTCCTCAAACGATTTCAATACTATTAATACCAAATTCGTTTATAAAACCGTTTTCCAATCCATTAGTATATATAAACCTTTACCTCACTCGTATGAGAAATCTAATTAAACGACTTAGTAAAACGAGTGGTATGAAACGCTTGCGTTTACTTCGTCGGTTAATTCTTGGACTTGTTCGATTGAACCTCTCGTGACAATTTTCTAGTGGAGATCTACAATTTGTTCGTAAATATTTAAGTTAAGCTAGTGGTTATGGGACATGAAGCTAAGCTCATATATTTACTAGCTTATTGTAATTGACACTTCTCTTTGATCATGACGATCATCTTTGTGGTTTAGACTAGCAATGTGCGATGTCTTTTTGTCTATGTTGAGGACTGTTCCTCATTTTATTGAGTTTCGTCTCATTTTATACATGGGTCGTACCTTTCTAGGTGCGTCAATGTTTTATTATGCATGGGGTGTATCTTTCTAGGTGCATCGATGTTTATTTGTGCATGGGGCGTATCTTTCTAGGTGCGTCGATGCTAGAGCATGGGGTGTATCTTTCTAGGTGCATCGATGTTCGACATTACATGGGGTGTATCTTTCTAGGTGCATCGATGTTTATTTGTGCATGGGGCGTATCTTTCTAGGTGCGTCGATGCTAGAGCATGGGGTGTATCTTTCTAGATGCATCGATGTTCGACATTACATGGGGTGTATCTTTCTAGGTGCATCGATGTTTATTTGTGCATGGGGCGTATCTTTCTAGGTGCGTCGATGCTAGGGCATGGGGCGTATCTTTCTAGGTGCGTCGATGTTCGACTGTTCATGGGGCATATCTTTTTAGGTGTGTCGATGTCCAGTTTCTTTTGGGGATTGGCCATCCTTTTTATTGTGATTTGGTTCATCGGATGTCCCGTTGTACGACGTCGTTGTTCCTTTTTCTTGTGATTTCTGGATTTCGTGTGTTGATTTCTGGAATTTATGTTTCACCAACTTTTACGATGGGCATTGATATATGTCATTTATTGTGGCTTGGTGAATGAAATTAGGAGTATGACATTCCTTTTATCTTGAGTAGATTATTGTGATATTGATTAATCTCTTATTGATTTCCAATTTACTTATTTATCACGGCTTGGCATTGTGATTATTATATGTTTATGTCATATCTCTTATTATATATCACTTCATCTGATATTTATAGCTAGATTGATCCGTTTATTATTTTCTTATTAAATTATACTCGGGTCAGACCGAGATGTTACAGGTGCGTCGGCTTGACTTCTCTCTTGGGATTGATCCCTCTGACTTTTGGCTAACTACTTAGATTAGTAGTTTTTGTTGTATACATTTGAGATTTAGACTCCTTGATGTATACTTATTCTTTTGTCTAGCACTTGTATCTATTCCTTTGTGTTATTGTGGATCTTTTTAGACCACTACTCTGATGTACACTTTCTAGTGTAATATTCATATCTTATTCCGCCTTTGTGATATGAATTGTCTGTGACTGATTTATGTTATGTTTATTTCTATATTTGTTTCCGAAGAAATTATAGCCACTGTGTAGTCGCTTTGAGTTTGTGTCGGTATGTCGGATTTCCTCTTGAGATGAAAAGTTATATTTTTATCCGGTATATCGGTACTCGCACAAAGCAATTATACAGATGGTCGCTCCTCAACAGCCTTATTCTCCGTGCTAGTTGACAGCATTCACAGTAATGTTCTTGGCTAGCATGGGTATAGAGGTGGGGCGTCACATATAGAACAACCATTTCCATTATACGGCTATTCAATTCTCATTATTAAATTATTCAATAAATTCCAAATATTAAATTTAAACAATTTCGATTATCCAATCATTCATTATCTTTTGAAATATTGAAATTGAACTTATAAGATTCAACTTTTAAAACCAATTCACAATTTAAAACACTATTTCCATTTTACAGTTATTCAATTATTCAATAAGTTTTAAATATTTGATTTAAATAGATTTTACTTATCAATCAATTACTCTATTATACCCAATGGATTCAACATTTATTATTACTCCAAGTGACTTACAAATTTTTTTTCCAACACTAAAACACGAAATCTTATTAAATTAGCTATTTTAATTATCGAAAATTTACGGGTCTTTACACTCTCCCCACTCAAAACTTTTCGTCCTCGAAAAGGAAAAAGAAGGGAAAAGGAACTAAGTATAGAATTCAACATTAGATATATTTTATTCAAAGTTACCTACTTATAAAACAATGAAATTCCATCTATAAGATCATACTACGCTTCCACTAAGTTACTCCGAACGACTTTCTAACTTTAAAAGTTAGTTATCAAAACAAGTTATAAAAACTTTTAAAACTTGAAAAATTTTCTAACACCCGGATTTTTCGAAAAATTTCGGCAGAGTCTCCTTTGCACGGCTCGATCGAAAAAAAAAATGACATTATATATATCACAAATATACATCTCATCAAGTGATGAGGCATCCCGCAGGGAAAAAGTGTAAAAGTACGGTATGTAATCCGAGATATGTACCTTATATATTGTTAGCGAGCATATACGGCTAATATAGCGCGAAAGCGAGCTCCAAATGCGAAGCAAGCGCAATCCGCACCTACTAAACACTCAACAAACCATGAGAAACATGCATATATGAAAATAATATCAATATACATCATATAGAAACATAACAACTACATGTGCCAACATAGAAAATGCAACAAACAACAAATGTGTAACGACCCGTTAAATTCAATGATATTAAATGAGTCAATTTGATATGTTTTCTAATCTAATTTAAATTGAAATAGAAGTCTTAGGATATTTAATGGAGTAAATGTAGGGGTTTGCTAGTAACTGTAATTAAAGGTAAATAATTTAAAATGATTATATGACATAGATTGAAATAACGAAAATTTGTGTTTGTGGTTATAAGTCATAATTAGTTGATTAAAATGGTATTAATGAAATAATAACTGAATTGAATTGCAAATATATAAACATTAGAAAAATTTATTTGGTGGATTAAATTTGTTAAAGTTCATAAGTTTTGTAATTTAATTTAGTAGAAACTTTAAATTATAAACGAAGATTGAAATAAACGCTAAATTTAATTATGTAAATGGTGACTTAAGACCTAGTTATAGGAATTGGAATATAATCCAATTTGAATTAAGTAGAAGAAGGATTTGATTAATATGTAAGTTATTGTTCAAGGTATTGAATAAAAATTGGAAATCCAATTATAATTAATGATAATAACGTTAGTATTAGTTAATAAATATATTTCAGTGCAGTACCCAAACGAATGGAATAAAATGAATATATATTGAATAGAAATGAAATGTAAGGTAAATGACGATTGTGTAAAATCAGTACAAGTTGGAAATGCATAAACCTTAATAAACATTCCAATTTAATAAATTTATGCAAATGTGGGACTTAGTGATAAGCGTGTAATTATGGGCATGATAACAATTAGTATAAAATTCCTATTTCAGTGGCATGTTGCAATGGGTGATTTAGTTTGGGATTTTTATTAAATTTTGGTGGAATTATTTAAGGTTTACAATAACAGAAGTTTAGGAGTAAAGTGAGATAATTGAAAATTTTAATCATTCATATAAGTCATTTGTTTATTAATATGAGTTAGCTAATAAAATTTAATTTGGGCAATACCTATATATTGGAAACACATTTGTAAAGTGTAATTAATTGAATTTGGTGAATTGGGAATGAATCCAAGGTTATAGGAATTGATGTAATACTACGCAAATAAAAGGTAACAGCATAAAATCAATGTTTCGTAATAAATTGTAATTGATAATTAAGTAGGAATGGGTTTGAATTTGACAAAAAGGAAAATTTATTATTTGCTTACCCATCTATTCAATCTATTAAATTTGATCAGATCCATTTGCAATTAAACGAATTTATTTACAAGTTAGTATGTATTTAGCTGATAACTATAAACCAATTAGGGCAATAGGATATATATATTACCAGTTAAGTTATATAAGATAATGGTTGACTTAATTAAGGGAGTTTATGTAATAATTTCATTTATTTTGTAAGTGGAAATAAAACGTTAATGATAACAAGTATTCAAAATTTACCATCTATTTAGTACATTAAGTATAATTGATAATCAACTGCAGCTAGTAATAAATAATAAATACGTAATGTTAAATAAAGTAATATTTGAAATTTAATATTTAGAAACTATGTAAATATAAGTGCAGATGAAATTGGGGATATTTACATATTGAAATATGAATCCAATGATAAATCAATCTAATTGACAATAAATAATGGAAAGTAAATTTAATTAAATTTTGGAAATTTAATATATATATATATATATATATATATATATATATATATATATATTGGTGAAATTAATGAAATTTGAGGATTTCTAAATTTAATTCGACAAGTTAAATTTTGTTTAAATTAGTATAGGTGATTGAAAATTTTATAATAATAAGAATCATCAATTATCAAAGAGAAATGGGAAATTGGATTTAATTGACTAAATTTTGATTTATTTAATGAATATAAAAATAGCCATTTTGGCCACGGACTCGGATTTGGACGAAACTAGTTTCATCGGATCCGTATCAGTGAGTTATTGTAGGGTTTCAAGTTTTGTATCGATCGGACTTGTCGTTTGATCGTACGAACGCGAAACGCCTTGAAATCGATTTAATTAAAATCAATTTGAAATCAATTTGGAAATCTTGTTTTCAGCATAACTTCTTCATACGATCAAATTTGGACGTGAAACTTTTTCCATCGTGTTCAGAATATTTTAAAATACCTATCCGGATATATGGGTTTGACAAATTTCGTTCCGGGGTCAGAACGGGCTTTTTGGGCCATAGTTTGTTTCGTACGTTCATCTATCTAGTCTATCTACTCTAACGCAACCCTACCTATATATATACAGTTATAAACCCTAGCTCCATCCTATTGTCATTTGCTGTATATTCATTTCTTCATCTCTTTCTCTTCTTCAATGATTGCAAACCTAGATCTATCTACAGTTCAAAATCAAAAGTGAAAATTCAAACTCTTCAGAAAATTATCAAAAAAATATATGTTGTAGCTGTAGATGTATACGTCACAGATCCGTGATTCGTTTCTCGATTCAGTTGTTCGTTCATCCAAAAAAATTCAAGACACTTTCGGCCGTTCATAAGAATATACCGACGATTCGACGGTGTATCGTCGTCCTGGGTTGGATCGGGCTGTGCCTCTGGGTAGAGGGGATCGAGCAGGCCCTAGATCTACAGTTCGTTCTCACTGTAGGTGGAGGAAATCGCCAGAAATAGGCTCATAGGGGGCGACGGTCGCGTAGGGCAGGGGGACGCCGGAGTGGGCCGCTCGGCCAGGGAAGGGGCGGCATGAAGGGGGCTTCACGGTG
Source organism: Allium cepa (assembly GCA_030765085.1). Taxonomy (NCBI): domain Eukaryota; kingdom Viridiplantae; phylum Streptophyta; class Magnoliopsida; order Asparagales; family Amaryllidaceae; genus Allium; species Allium cepa. The sequence goes on from CM060929.1 coordinate 38,139,998, forward strand.
GTGGTGCCTGATCTGGATGAAGACGGCCGGGGGTGAGGCAAAAATGGCCTAGGCGTGGCGGCTCTTAGGGTTAGGGTTCGAACCGTGTTACCTGTAGGGTGAAAACGCGTAGGAGAAAGAGGGGCAGGGGATGCTTCACGTGCTCACGTGTTTTAAATGTGAGTGATTATTTTTGTTTGTGTTTGTTTTAATTTTATTTTGATTTCGATAACGTTTATTCGAATAACTTTCTCATACGACCTCGTTTTCACACGAAATTTCTTTTGTTAGGATCGTAATTAAAATCCGGATCTGATGACGCTGGTTTGGACTGATTTGGAGACCGTCGAATTTTGGGTTTAAATCGGATTTAAATTCGATTTAAATTCCAAAGGTGAGTGTTTTAACCCACTCACAACTACTAGAATCTTTTATGTTTGTTAAATTAATTTTAGAAATGAATAGAAATTTATTTATGAGTATTTGGCATGTTTATTTCACTCATATTTGTTGAATTGCATTTATTAAATTTAACTGTTAATTTAATTTATTTATTGCGTATTAATTGATAGTTAGGATTTATTTGTTTGTATATGAACTGCTAGTTAACAGTTATATAATTTATTACTGAATATAGACTGTAGATTAATAGCTGTTAAATTTAATTTGAATAAAATTGCCAGTATTACCTGTTATGTAGTACCAAAAATAATATTGTTATTGATTAATATTGATTGATGATTGCGATTTGGATGATGGATGATGTTGATGAATGGATGTTTATTGTATATCATTAAATTGCAAATTATCATGCATATTTCATTTCATTCGGGATTGTGGTTTGAAATGATATATAACCGCAAAATTTTATATCTTTTAAATTGCGGATTGAAATGATAAATATCCGTATCACTTGACCATAGGATAGAAAATTATATACAGGCACCGCGGTATATATATAACTATTTAAATGTGATTTCTATGGTTTGGATGGAATACGGTTTATAATAATCTTAAATTTTTTTTATAAATATTTTCTTCCATATATATATACATATGAAGTGAAAATTTTGAAATTAAAAGGTGTATAAAAATCTTTATTAAAAATGGAAGAAAATTAAGAAAATGGAGTTTAATAATTTATATCATATGTTTAAATGTTAAGTTTGGAAATTTTAAGATATGATATTTATAATTGGATTTTTTTCCAAAATAAATTGAAATGAATATTCTAGTATAATTTGAATTGGGAAAAATATATATATTTTTTATTACTAGAAATTGAAGTCTTATTATTTATGGATTTTATATGAATATTCAAGACTAATTAATAGAACAATTGATCTATTGAAAGAATAAAATCCAATTTTAGTTTGAAATATTGTTACTCAAAATGGATATACGTATATATAAATAAATTGAAGTGGTTTTGGAACTTGAGAGAGATAATATAAATTTTGGTTTAGACTTTAATAAAGAAATGTATTTGTAAAGCCATGAGAACTATTTTCTTTACAAAGTAACATTTAAGTTAAACCTTTTAATTCATATACCGTTGAATATCCAAACCATTCAAGTTTTAAAAGTTATGGTTTTAAATTATGAATTTTGAAATATTATGCTTTGAAAGGATATTTGGCTTTCAGACGTTATAAATTTTAAAGCATTTGGATTTTTGAAAAGGTTTATATTTGGGATAAAGGATATCATATTGTTTTGGGTTTTAAAATGATATCGTATTCATAATTTTAAAATGGAAATGTTTATTCTGGTTTTAAAGTATGAGCTATTTTTAAATGACCGCGGTGTTATAATAACGATGGGTTGGCAAAGAGACCGGGATCGGATATGGACATACTCTCTGTCGATACCGAAAACCACTTTGACTAACCGTGTACGCGGTGGAGATTCCAGAATGAAGTAGGTGGTGGCGACGTTTCCTGTAAGGTAAATACGTGGACCCGACTCCCGTGAGTTGGCATAAGGTGGCTAAAACAGGAGCGATTCTCAGGCCAATGAGGTCATTCCTCTGATCGGACCCTCCTCTCCGATATTATACTTTGACTTGGATTGATTCAGTGGCCACTTCTATATTTTGATTTTGGGGAGTTAGTCCGAGGTGGGCGGTAACTGGGGCTACACGTTTCCACCTGCCTGGATAGCAATTGGTATATCTACCCTGGCATTGCCTAGTTGTGCCGTGTCACCTACCATATCGAGCCTTTACTACGAGTTTCTATTTGTGTCGTACCTATGGAGTATCCTCTGGTTGCCTCCCGATCAGGAGGTATTACGGTACTGTATAGACTATTGGCTTTTTACGTGTTAAGGTGGAAATTGTAAAGCCTTAACGCTATTTAAAAGTAAGTTTATTTTATATGTAGACACTATTATAATAGCGCAATATACTACATAGTAAATAGTTTAACGGATCCTTAGGAGATGTAAATCTCGAGCATCTCTTGAGTTACTGTACTCATATTTATTTCTGTTAATTTAACTCACATAAGATCTTTTAGTTCTGACTCGAGTGTTTTTGTCCTTTCAAATTCGCTCGGGTCAGTCCGAGCGTTTCAGGATCGAAGTCTTTAGCTTTGAAGGACGAAGACGAAGGAGTCGTATTATTATTTTCTATAGTATTGCACCACACTCATACTGTTCCGCTGCATTGATTGTATTGGTATGTGCAACTCTGATATTTATTGTATAAAGCAAATCAAGTGTTGTAAACTGTTTTGAACTGTATATTTATTATTATATTTTATCCTTCTGCTGTGAGATTATGTTTTGTTTTTATTTCTTCTCTGTTTTTCTTATTTACCCCATAACAATCCGCCCTTGCGTATGCTTTGAATTGGCATGTGTGTCGGTTTAAGGTGTGCGAAAAGGCGAGATGTTAAAGTTGGTATCAGAGCTTTGGTTTAGCGATAAACTTTGGCTTTGTGGGGTTTGACTCTTTATTAATAGGGTAGTAATACCCTATGGGAGTCGCTGAGTGTATATATATGAGAGAGCGTACTTGTTAGTGTTATAAAAAGATTTTAATATTATGTTACTCTGTTCCGTTTTGTATTTATAAATTCTGGTTGATGCATGGGAGGCTATGCCATCAATAGGGATTTCTAAACACTTAATAGGACAGACCGACATAATATTTCTTTTTAATATGGGTGAATGAAATAATTTTGCCTATTATATTTTCTATATATAAAAAAATATTTTTATAAAAATATATATATATATATATATATATATTTGGTTGCTATAGATTGTGTGTTAGGAAATAAAAATATTTATAACAATTGAAGCTAAGTTGAAATTATAATAAATCAAATTGGAGATTTTAGAACTTAAGTCCGGGATTTTGAAAATATGTTTCAATGGATTTATGGGATATAGGGATTTGGTTTATAAGTATTTTCTTATATAAATATTTAGTATAATTCGGAAAAATTATTTTAAAGAAGATTTTGGAGAATATAAATTTTGTACTTTCCTCTCTGTCGCTAGAAAATAATTTCGGTGATGACGGCCGCATCATCGACTTTCATTTTCGAGTTTCGAAGGGAAAGGCCACTGTAGTAAATTCTACTGCAGATTTGTTTTGAAATTATTTAAAAATTTTAATTGTTTAAAGGTAATTAGAGATGTAAAAGTTGTAAGAAATTAATTATCTATTATTTTAAAGAAATTTTGGAATTTGACCCGGTATTAATTCTTGAATTTCCATTAATTAGTTGTAAAAATTTAGGTTAGTGAAATAAAAGAAGTAATCAATGAATTAAAAGAGTTGAGATTAAACTTGCATAAGTTCTTTTGCTTTTTCTTTAACATAGATAACTTACCAAGCATAAAAAGTTGAAATGTAAATTAAGAGTGGAATAGAATATTATGCAAGTAGAATTTTTGGAAATAATGAAGTATTCAATAAATTACTGTTATAAATAAGAATTTAATGGTATTAACTTAAGTGATGATTGGAATTTTACTAAAATTAAAGGTTGTATTATTAAAAGGTGATTTTAACCTTAAGAAAGTAAAAAAAAAAAAATGAAATTCCTTAATTTATAAAGTTTGATTGTAGGGTTATTAACTTAAGTACGCCTTAATTTCCCCCTATTCTAATATAAATGACTGCAATCCATAGTTAATGAATGAGTAAAATCTTTCACTTATAGGAATGCAAGTTATAAGGTTAATAAATTAAGTGTAAGTAGAGGGTTACTGTAACTAAATATAATGGAAACTTCAACATTAAATAAATGAATGAGATTAAAGGTAAGTCGAAATTGTAATTTATAAAACAAATATATATTAATTAAAGGAATGGAGAAGAAACTTGTAAATTTTCACTTACATTCTTAAAACATACATAACTTACCATATAATAAAAAGTTGCAATGTTAGTAGGAAAATGTAAAGGGAAATCTTACTAGTGAAGAGTAAGGTAATAAAGGTATTCTATTAATTTGCTATTATTAATAAGAATTAATTGTATAGACTTAAGTTAAATTGGAAATTTTACTATAAGTAAAGGTAAGTAGTATAAATAGATGATAAAAACTTTAGTAAATAATTTGGAATACAAATAGAATGAATTTTGTGATAAATGGAAAATGAAAATTTGTAAGAAATAAAGAAATCACTCCATAAATGAAAGAAAGAAAATCAAACCATCGAAGCATGAGATAAATGTATAATAAATAAATTTGGGTGTTGGTTTGAATTGTGTTGTTTGATTTATGTTGTTGGGTAAGAAATTTGAAGTGGTTAAATGAATAAGTATCTATCTTAGTTCCATCTAAGACTGTTGAGTAAAGGATGCACTTGATAGTTAATTTCATTTCATACAAATTTCAAGTTTTGAACCCAAACAACTATTTGTTTGATGGATTAAATGGTTGCTTTGTTTTGTGTATGTATGTTGTTTGTAAGGTCGATGGTTGTTGTATTGATTGGATATTAATGATTGAATCCACTTGAATATTTCACTTTAAAATAAATATTTAACTTTTTTAGACTATATAAGTGAAATGCAGGTTATGGAAGCAACTGCTACTGCTTTTGGTTCCATAATAATAAGCGTGTTGCCCGACAAATAGGTACGTTTTCGGATTTCGTTTTATAGCGCCATTTTACATAGTTTCCCGTGTTGGGATATAATATTTTGATAATATATGTAATATATTTGTATATTTGGATATTATAACTTATCCAGAGTCTCTCCGTACAAAGGAGACTCTACCAAAATTTTCCGTAAATTTTGGACTTAGAAATTTTGTGAAAATGTTTTCCAACTTTAATAATTTAAGTATAAAGGCTATAATGACTATAATACGGGCATAGCTCATTTAAGGTAATTAATTTAGTAAATTATTGATTATAAGTTAATATTTGAAATAGATGTACTGTTTTAATTCTTCCTTCTCCCTTCTTTTTCCTTTTCGGGGACGAAAAGTTTTGAGTAGGGGAGAGTGTAACGACCCGTTAAATTCAATGATATTAAATGAGTCAATTTGATATGTTTTCTAATCTAATTTAAATTGAAATAGAAGTCTTAGGATATTTAATGGAGTAAATGTAGGGGTTTGCTAGTAACTGTAATTAAAGGTAAATAATTTAAAATGATTATATGACATAGATTGAAATAACGAAAATTTGTGTTTGTGGTTATAAGTCATAATTAGTTGATTAAAATGGTATTAATGAAATAATAACTGAATTGAATTGCAAATATATAAACATTAGAAAAATTTATTTGGTGGATTAAATTTGTTAAAGTTCATAAGTTTTGTAATTTAATTTAGTAGAAACTTTAAATTATAAACGAAGATTGAAATAAACGCTAAATTTAATTATGTAAATGGTGACTTAAGACCTAGTTATAGGAATTGGAATATAATCCAATTTGAATTAAGTAGAAGAAGGATTTGATTAATATGTAAGTTATTGTTCAAGGTATTGAATAAAAATTGGAAATCCAATTATAATTAATGATAATAACGTTAGTATTAGTTAATAAATATATTTCAGTGCAGTACCCAAACGAATGGAATAAAATGAATATATATTGAATAGAAATGAAATGTAAGGTAAATGACGATTGTGTAAAATCAGTACAAGTTGGAAATGCATAAACCTTAATAAACATTCCAATTTAATAAATTTATGCAAATGTGGGACTTAGTGATAAGCGTGTAATTATGGGTATGATAACAATTAGTATAAAATTCCTATTTCAGTGGCATGTTGCAATGGGTGATTTAGTTTGGGATTTTTATTAAATTTTGGTGGAATTATTTAAGGTTTACAATAACAGAAGTTTAGGAGTAAAGTGAGATAATTGAAAATTTTAATCATTCATATAAGTCATTTGTTTATTAATATGAGTTAGCTAATAAAATTTAATTTGGGCAATACCTATATATTGGAAACACATTTGTAAAGTGTAATTAATTGAATTTGGTGAATTGGGAATGAATCCAAGGTTATAGGAATTGATGTAATACTACGCAAATAAAAGGTAACTGCATAAAATCAATGTTTCGTAATAAATTGTAATTGATAATTAAGTAGGAATAGTTTTAATTTGACAAAAAGGAAAATTTATTATTTGCTTACCCATCTATTCAATCTATTAAATTTGATCAGATCCATTTGCAATTAAACGAATTTATTTACAAGTTAGTATGTATTTAGCTGATAACTATAAACCAATTAGGGCAATCAGATATATATATTACCAGTTAAGTTATATAAGATAATGGTTGACTTAATTAAGGGAGTTTATGTAATAATTTCATTTATTTTGTAAGTGGAAATAAAACGTTAATGATAACAAGTATTCAAAATTTACCATCTATTTAGTACATTAAGTATAATTGATAATCAACTGCAGCTAGTAATAAATAATAAATACGTAATGTTAAATAAAGTAATATTTGAAATTTAATATTTAGAAACTATGTAAATATAAGTGCAGATGAAATTGGGGATATTTACATATTGAAATATGAATCCAATGATAAATCAATCTAATTGACAATAAATAATGGAAAGTAAATTTAATTAAATTTTGGAAATTTAATATATATATATATATTTTGGTGAAATTAATGAAATTTGAGGATTTCTAAATTTAATTCGACAAGTTAAATTTTGTTTAAATTAGTATAGGTGATTGAAAATTTTATAATAATAAGAATCATCAATTATCAAAGAGAAATGGGAAATTGGATTTAATTGACTAAATTTTGATTTATTTAATGAATATAAAAATAGCCATTTTGGCCACGGACTCGGATTTGGACGAAACTAGTTTCATCGGATCCGTATCAGTGAGTTATTGTAGGGTTTCAAGTTTCGTATCGATCGGACTTGTCGTTTGATCGTACGAACGCGAAACGCCTTGAAATCGATTTAATTAAAATCATTTTGAAATCAATTTGGAAATCTTGTTTTCAGCATAACTTCTTCATACGATCAAATTTGGACGTGAAACTTTTTCCATCGCGTTCAGAATATTTTAAAATACCTATCTGGATATATGGGTTTGACAAATTTCGTTCCGGGGTCAGAACGGGCTTTTTGGGCCTTAGTTTGTTTCGTACGTTCATCTATCTAGTCTATCTACTCTAACGCAACCCTACCTATATATATACAATTATAAACCCTAGCTCCATCCTATTGTCATTTGCTGTATATTCATTTCTTCATCTCTTTCTCTTCTTCAAAGATTGCAAAACCTAGATCTATCTACAGCTCAAAATCAAAAGTGAAAATTCAAACTCTTCAGAAAATTCTCAAAAAAATATATGTTGTAGCTGTAGATGTATACGTCACAGATCCGTGATTCGTTTCTCGATTCAGTTGTTCGTTCATCCAAAAAAATTCAAGACACTTTCGGTCGTTCATAAGAATATACCGACGATTCGACGGTGTATCGTCGTCCTGGGTTGGATCGGGCTGTGCCTCTGGGTAGAGGGGATCGAGCAGGCCCTAGATCTACAGTTCGTTCTCACTGTAGGTGGAGGAAATCGCCAGAAATAGGCTCATAGGGGGCGACGGTCGCGTAGGGCAGGGGGACGCCGGAGTGGGCCGCTCGGCCAGGGAAGGGGCGGCATGAAGGGGGCTTCACGGTGGTGGTGCCTGATCTGGATGAAGACGGCCGGGGGCGAGGCAAAAATGGCCTAGGCGTGGCGGCTCTTAGGGTTAGGGTTCGAACCGTGTTACCTGTAGGGTGAAAACGCGTAGGAGAAAGAGGGGCAGGGGATGCTTCACGTGCTGACGTGTTTTAAATGTGAGTGATTATTTTTGTTTGTGTTTGTTTTAATTTTATTTTGATTTCGATAACGTTTATTCGAATAACTTTCTCATACGACCTCGTTTTCACACGAAATTTCTTTTGTTAGGATCGTAATTAAAATCCGAATCTGATGACTGTAACGATCCTGAATTTTAATTTATTTTAAATTGATAATTAAATGAATTTTTGAATAAAAATTTGTAAAATTAATTATAAATAGATGCGAGTTTCCCCGAGTTCAAATATATTCTATATAAATCATTTAAATTTTTAAATATTGTATATACATGCATATATGTGAATACATATATATATATATATATATATGTATGTATATTTGGGTATATATGAGTCAATTTGAAATTATAAAATCTTGTGTGTGTATATATATATATATATTTTGATTTGAATTTAAATCTTAGATGAATGGTTTAATAAATATTTGGGTTATAAAATAAATTAAGAAAAATATATATATATATATATAGTAACTCATAAATAATTTTTAAAAATTTATGATAAGTATTTAAACTAAAAATAGAAGTAAAATAAATATTTGAGTTATAAATAGAGATAAATAAAAGTTAAGTATGGAACCAAATAAATATATATAAAACATCTATGTACAAAACAAAGTTATGGAATTTCAATTATATTTTAAAGTAAGTAGACAAAATAAAATGACAGTAAACAAAACAAAACAAAAGACAAAAACAAAAGAAAAAAAAATAACAAATCAAATACAAGAGCTTGTAAATTAAATCAAGCAAGTTAAAATATATCTTAGTAAACAAAATAATAAAGTAACTAGATACAATGTAACATATGAAACAAGTCAATATAACAAAACAAATACATAAGTATGCAAAGAAAAAAATAAAATAAAATAAGAGCAAATGAAAGTATTCAAACAAAAGAAATAACATACAAAGTAGAAACCACATATTTATAAAATTATGTAAAATATAAAACAAAAGAAAGAAATAAAATAAAATATACGTTGTAAATTTAATACGTATGTTAGAAATATGATTAGAAGATAAATTATAAAACAAAAACAATAAGTATAAAACTAAACTAAAAAGAACAAGTAAACAAAAAAATACATACAAGTATGTACACTTGTAAAAGAATACCTAAAAGCCTGGAAACAAGTATGCAGGCAAGTAAAGGAATCAACAAGTACAACAAAATATTATCACTTGTACAGCTGAAATGGAGTATGGAGAGGAAAGTTTACAAGGCAATAAATGCCATCTTCTCAGCATGTATAAAGCAATCAAATACATTACACCTCAGCCATACTATTTTGTACAAACCATATCATCACTCTGTACACCTTTCTTTTATATACATCCACTTCTTCATTTCATCAGTTTAGTCCATCATAAACAAAAATAAAGTGGCATCATTTCAAAACTCAAACAAACTACAACCAAAGAAATCAAAGAAGGTGATTTCAGCTGGCAATTTCAAAAGCCTGATTCAAAGTAAAAGCCCTGTTCAATCTAAGCAAGTGAGTAACATCACTCTTCTAAAACTTAAGTCTCTGAACTTGTTGCTTGTAAATATTTAGAAATATGTATATATGTGAATGGGGGGGGGGGGAATCTGAGTATGCCTGTAACACTTTGATACCTCTGTTTCTATTTCCTGTTAAAAATCCAGATTTGCAAATAAATCTTTCTCTCTTAATCTAATAACTATTAGAAAGTAAAATACAAACAAAGATTGTTTGTTTGTTCAGAAATTAAGCTTTAAAATTTTATTTCAGATAAAACAATTTGTAAATATTCCTGTACATCAAAACATCTGAGCAAATCTTTATACAAGTCAAAATGCAAACCTCTCATTTCATGAATTCAGGTATGTAAATTTAATTCTCATACAAAAATATGATTTTTAAAGCAAATCTCATGATTTTTAGATCAAAGAATTAAGTGCAGTTTATTTTTGTTTGAAATTCGGGTTTGAATCAAATGCTGTTGATCGGAGGATGATCGGTGGTCGAAGCTTTGTGGGGAGGTAGAGGAGCCTACGGGGCATCGGAGAAAAATAGGAGAGGGTCGGCAGTTGCACGTGGCAGCGGCGGTGGCGAGGTTTAGTTTCTAAACCTAGTTTTACCAAGGCTATGAAAATTGATTCGTTCGACGTCCACAGTGCATCGAGTTGCACGTGATCTTGGGGGGTGGTAAGGAAGATGTTGGCGAAGCTGTAGCCAGAGGGACTGGTGATCTAGTGGTCGGAGTCTCGAGGGAATGGCGTTGCCAGGTTTCGAGAGGAAGTTGTTCTCGAGTTTCCAGGCTGCGAATTTCTCTCGAATTCGAGATTTAGGCGAAGTTTAGGTGGTGGCGAATCGATCTGGTGGTGATTGTCGACGTGTTCGACCACGGGGTGATGCCGGAACATCGCCAGAGGCGATGTGCACGTGTACGTGCACGAGACGGCTGGTATGTAGGGGTTGCTGTATTGATTTGGGGAAGAATCATCGTGACTCGAAGTTGTCTTCGAGGAAACGTAGAGCTGGCTCGAGTTTGAGCTCGGGTAGTTTTAAGTTGTATCTGGGTCAATTTTTACACTTAAACAAAAAATTTGAAATTTACGAGTCTCGGGTTGGTTTGGGGAAAGACTCGAAGCAGGGCTTAGGTAGAACGTGGATTTTCTCGGGTTTGACTCGGGTAGGTAAAAAAAACAGTTTTTGAAACTTTAAAACAAAATTCAAGTTTTAAACATTTTTAACTCATTCTTTTAAATAATTGTTTTATTTAAGTATGGGATTGGTTTAAGGTTTAAAAGTAAATTATTTCAATTTAATTAAGTTTTACTTAAAGATTTAATTAAAAGGATTAATTAATTAAAAGATTTAATCTATGTGATTGAATAAATTAATGTGATTAACTAAAGATTTATTATTTAATAATTTAAAGGTTAATTAAGTACTGATTACAGATTAATTAATTTGTTAAGAGTTAATTTATTAATAATGAAAAATTAAAGGATGACTACTTAAGCATATAATTACTTAATGTAATTGATAAAAGGGTTTTTACTTAATGGAATTTAAGGATAATTACTTAGTGTAATTACATTAAAGGATAATTAATTAATGAGATTAATTTATTAAGGTAAGTAAATTGAGGATAATTAAATAAATTTAAAGGTTAATTAATAAATGAAGGTGATTAAGGAACGATTATTAATCAAAGTAATTAATTAAAATAAATTAATAAAATAGTGAATTAAATAATTAAAGCTTTATTATTTAATAATTAAAAGTTAATAATTAAAGGTTAATTGATTTATTATTAATGGATAATTAATAAATGATTAAAGAATAATTAATCAAAATGATTTGTAAATTATTAATGTTAGTTAACCAGGATTAGTAATTCATAAGAAATAAATTCGATTTAAATTAATCAGATAATTTATTGATCTTACCTATGGATATTTGGATTCTATTGGATGACTTGATTGTTTAATATTCCTGATTTATGATGCTTTGTATATATCCTGATTTATGTTGTGATCTGCGATAAATTATCTGTGATGTAATTTACTAGCCGTGGTATATATATTTGTGATCTGTATATGACAGATAAGCGTTATAGTTTATATCGCTTATCAATTATATTCCTGTATTCTGATCTGTGATAATTGTATGATGTTGCACCACTGTGTATAACCCCTGGACCACACCATACACACACAAATATGGATTTCACGAGGAAATCGATTAAGTCGCAGATTTTTGAAATAGTTAAATTTGAATTTTTAAATTCAAATGTTTTGGAAACGGAATCGGAATAAATGTGAAAAGCTTTTAGAATGAAATTTCAAAATAAAATTTATTATTTTTAAATTACTTGATTAAGTTTTGGAATTTAAATAATTTGATTTAAATTTAAATTCAATACTTGAAATTAAATTCTATGATTTGAAATTAGGGATTAAAGATGTTATATTGGTTATATAAGGATTAAACCACTTTTAAAGTATTATTTTTGGGAATTTGAATTTAACCCAAGGATTTCAACTCGTATAAATGAATCAGATTTCCAAAATGAAAACTGTTGTTTTCAAATAATAAACACTTTTAGATAAGAACTGAGATTCCAGTTAATTAGGGGAATTTCAAGATTGAATAGAGAAATGATTTTCCTAAGTTATGAATGAATTCTTTTTTTTTGGAAGCTATGAATTAAATCTGTTTATTTTTAACAGATTTAAATTGATGATTTGTTTAAATCAAATTGAAATGAAATTGTTGTGAAGGCTATAAGTTAAATCTTTGATTTAAAGATTTAACGAGTTAATCGAATTGAAATGAAAATTGATATGGAAAATCTGTGAATGAATCTTTTATTTAAAAGATTAAAATGTGAAAACTGTTTAAACCGTTAAAGGTTGTGAAAATGAATCTTTTTGTTTAAGAGATTTGAGATGGTAATCGGTTTAAACCATTTGAAAGAAAGTTTTGAATTGTTAAGTTGTGACTTAATTGAAATCCCATATCCATATGTTTTAAATGTTGCGCTCACTATTCGGTTTAGCCGGGAAAGGAACTTTGTGTCATATATCCCATTCCGAATATGTGATATGTCGTTATGGATAGCATTTGAAGACCGGCGTTGAAGACCGGGTATTTGCGAGAGCAATAGGATGACCTATCGATTGTCTCTGCACTGGGTAGCTCCTGGTATAGAGATCCCATATGTGATGGGAAATCCGATCGGGATTGTGAATATCCGGATTGCAAGGACTTCTTTGAAAGTGCCTTCGGTTCTGTTCGAACCCAGAACAGACTTGTATGGATTGTATGTCTGACATTACAAATTGAGATATAAAGCCGATTTCTTTCAAATATATTTTTGTTGGTGGCGGAGAATTTATTCTTTTAGCTTAACACCCTTCTCTGAGACGTACGAGCTCAGAGGTTATGTAGTTGAAGGTTATCAGCAATATATTCCCAATTTGGTAATGTGACATGCTGAGTGTTGCTGTGAAATGATCATTGTGTTGATTATTTATGATAGGATCATTTGTTTGATCGTCTATCTGGGTGATCATTTCTATGATCATTTGTTGACCCAAAGCATGGCTTTTGTATAAAGTATGTTTTTGTGGACGTGACTTCGTCGAGCCTCACACCCCGGAAATGGTCAAAACAGGAAAGATGCGGCAAGGTTATGAGGGGTAGCTCCCTTTAGGGTATGTGCATTTCCTTCTGGATAGAGGTGGTATCATGGTATGGAGCCCAGATATTTAACCTATGTGGTTACCGCGAATTTATTACTTTGTGGTTGTTGGTTATCGGGATCCCGTGAGAAACGTCGTTTACGATCGGGGAATGGCGTGCTCGTGCCAGTAGTTACCCAGTTAGGGGTAACCCGGCCTTGTGTTGGCAGAGTTCCGGTTTGGTTCTCGGGAATGTCCTTCCAGAGGCATTCTCATGTGGCAATGGGAAGTTCCTTGGCCTGACCATTAGTTGGAAATCCAAAGAAACAATACGATCTTGTACGGTTTTAGTTATAGAACCTATCATTCACTTATGGTGGCGCCCCACTGTTTGGATGGTAGCTATAGTAGGCATAAATGCGAAATGCCTATGCTGGCTAAGATTTATATCTTTACTTTTGAAATGATTCTTCTACACTATGCACTAGTAATAATATCAAATGTTCTTTTTAATGCGTATCAAGCATCTTTGACTATCATAAGGAGAAATCTCCTCCGATTCTGCGTTTGCATTGTGTGTGTGTGCGGGAGGCCTTATGGTAGTCTCATTTTTCAAAAGCATTGCGAATTGACTTTAAAATTCTTTCTTTGATTGTTTTTATAAGATAAACTGTTTTTGTTGCTCACACCAGTCCCACGACTGATCCGGAGTTTATTGTTTCTTTTCTAAACTCTGGGTGCTCAAAATTTTTCTACACGAGCAGTCTAGAGTTGGGTTTTTTTAGATAGTCAGATGTAGTAGATTATCTGGAGTTAGTTCAGTCTTTGGATCGCACCAGTCTTGCTTATGCTAGGTGAATTGTTATTGGGGGTTCGAGATATTGCTGGATTAGTTCTTGGAAATGGAGTTGCAGTTCTTCCTTGAAGACTATCTCTGAGTTATTTTGTTCTGCTGCTAGATGTTATCTATCGTTTTCTTTTCCGCTGCTATTTTATTGTATCATGTCTCTGATGTATATTGATATCTATTGGATCATCTGTTGTATCAGATATTGTATCAAAGCTGTATATCAATGTATTATTCTTTTATTCCGCTGTGTTGTTTACTTAATGATTGTTATAAGCTCCGGCGAATCGGATGTGAACGGTCGAATCTATGGCATTCGAATACGATTTGAGGTATGGATGTCGATTTTCGAGCGGGCAAAATCCGACTCGTTACAATGACGCTAGTTTGGACTGATTTGGAGGCCGTCGAATTTTGGGTTTAAATCGGATTTAAATTCGATTTAAATTCCAAAGGTGAGTGTTTTAACCCACTCATAACTACTAGAAGCTTTTATGTTTGTTAAATTAATTTTAGAAATGAATAGAAATTTATTTATGAGTATTTGGCATGTTTATTTCACTCATATTTGTTGAATTGCATTTATTAAATTTAACTGTTAATTTAATTTATTTATTGCGTATTAATTGATAGTTAGGATTTATTTGTTTGTATATGAACTTCTAGTTAACAGTTATATAATTTATTACTGAATATAGACTGTAGATTAATAGCTGTTAAATTTAATTTGAATAAAATTGCCAGTATTACCTGTTATGTAGTACCAAAAATAATATTGTTATTGATTAATATTGATTGATGATTGCGATTTGGATGATGGATGATGTTGATGAATGGATGTTTATTGTATATCATTAAATTGCAAATTATCATGCATATTTCATTTCATTCGGGATTGTGGTTTGAAATGATATATAACTGCAAAATTTTATATCTTTTAAATTGCGGATTGAAATGATAAATATCCGTATCACTTGACCATAGGATAGAAAATTATATACAGGCACCGCGGTATATATATAACTATTTAAATGTGATTTCTATGGTTTGGATGGAATACGGTTTATAATAATCTTAAAATTTTTTTTTATAAATATTTTCTTCCATATATATATATACATATGAAGTGAAAATTTTGAAATTAAAAGGTGTATAAAAATCTTTATTAAAAATGGAAGAAAATTAAGAAAATGGAGTTTAATAATTTATATCATATGTTTAAATGTTAAGTTTGGAAATTTTAAGATATGATATTTATAATTGGATTTTTTCCCAAAATAAATTGAAATGAATATTCTAGTATAATTTGAATTGGGAAAAATATATATATATTTTATTACTAGAAATTGAAGTCTTATTATTTATAGATTTTATATGAATATTCAAGACTAATTAATAGAACAATTGATCTGTTGAAAGAATAAAATCCAATTTTAGTTTGAAATATTGTTACTCAAAATGGATATACGTATATATAAATAAATTGAAGCGGTTTTGGAACTTGAGAGAGATAATATAAATTTTGGTTTAGACTTTAATAAAGAAATGTATTTGTAAAGCCATGAGAACTATTTTCTTTACAAAGTAACATTTAAGTTAAACCTTTTAATTCATATACCGTTGAATATCCAAACCATTCAAGTTTTAAAAGTTATGGTTTTAAATTATGAATTTCGAAATATTATGCTTTGAAAGGATATTTGGCTTTCAGACGTTATAAATTTTAAAGCATTTGGATTTTTGAAAAGGTTTATATTTGGGATAAAGGATATCATATTGTTTTGGGTTTTAAAATGATATCGTATTCATAATTTTAAAATGGAAATGTTTATTCTGGTTTTAAAGTATGAGCTATTTTTAAATGACCGCGGTGTTATAATAACGATGGGTTGGCAAAGAGACCGGGATCGGATATGGACATACTCTCTGTCGATACCGAAAACCACTTTGACTAACCGTGTACGCGGTGGAGATTCCAGAATGAAGTAGGTGGTGGCGACGTTTCCTGTAAGGTAAATACGTGGACCCAACTCCCGTGAGTTGGCATAAGGTGGCTAAAACAGGAGCGATTCTCAGGCCAATGAGGTCATTCCTCTGATCGGACCCTCCTCTTCGATATTGTACTTTGACTTGGATTGATTCAGTGGCCACTTCTATATTTTGATTTTGGGGAGTTAGTCCGAGGTGGGCGGTACCTGCGGCTACGCGTTTCCACCAGCCTGGATAGCAATTCGTATATCTACCCTGGCATTGCCTAGTTGTGCCGTGTCACCTATCATATCGAGCCTTTACTACGAGTTTCTATTTGTGTCGTACCTATGGAGTATCCTATGGTAGCCTCCCGATCAGGAGGTATTACTGTACTGCATAGACTATTGGCATTTTACGTGTTAAGGTGGAAAATGTAAAGCCTTAACGCTATTTAAAAGTAAGTTTATTTTATATGTAGACACTATTATAATAGCGCAATATACTACATAGTAAATAGTTTAACGGATCCTTAGGAGATGTAAATCCCGAGCATCTCTTGAGTTACTGTACTCATATTTATTTCTGTTAATTTAACTCACATAAGATCTTTTAGTTCTGACTCGAGTGTTTTTGTCCTTTCAAATTCGCTCGGGTCAGTCCGAGTGTTTCAGGATCGAAGACTTTAGCTTTGAAGGACGAAGACGAAGGAGTCGTATTATTATTTTCTATAGTATTGCACCACACTCATACTGTTCCGCTGCATTGATTGTATTGGTATGTGTAACTCTGATATTTATTGTATAAAGCAAATCAAGTGTTGTAAACTGTTTTGAACTGTATATTTATTATTATATTTTATCCTTCCGCTGTGAGATTCTGTTTTGTTTTTATTTCTTCTCTGTTTTTCTTATTTACCCCATAACAATCCGCCCTTGCGTATGCTTTGAATTGGCACGTGTGTCGGTTTAAGGTGTGCGAAAAGGAACCAATCAATTATCATCCAACTATCATCCAACAAATCCATAATCAATCAATATAAATTCACTTCTCATTAATATTTATTCACTTGGTTTTAAATTTTAATCACAGTTGATTCATTAACGTTGGATTTTACTAACATTCATTCTCAATTCAATTAGTTAACATTCACTAATTTATATTTACATTAGTTCACTTCCAATTTGAATCAAATTAAATTCTTTTAAATTCATTTAACTTCCAATTTAATTTCAATGGTTTATAGCTTTCAATTTCTTTAACACTTAATGAATTATATACAATCAACTAACAATCATATAACAACCAAATCATACCCAACATAACCAAATTATTAAATTTACATTCAATTTGGTTTATCTCTTTTATATATATATCCTGTTATATAATTTTAAAAGGACCATTTTATATTTGGCATCTTAAATTTCCAATATTCTTTAATTAATTCCGTAAGCCGTACATATATCATCCGTGAGCAATATCAATCTAATCGCTTATTCGATCACACAATTTCACTTCCAACTAGTATCGTTCACACGACTCTCTAGTGCGGACTCAGATTTGGTTCCTTGATTGGAAACTGTTACTCTCCTTGCATAGCCATATACTATGATAGAGAATTCCAGGATCAAACCAAAAATCCATATCCAGGGTTCGCCGTCGAGAATCGAGTGGAAAATCCTAACTTGGATCGATATAGATCATCTCCAAATTTTGTGCTCGAATTTGGATCAAATTGTTACGCGAATAAAATAGTACACGTACAATCTCACGTATTACCTTCCAATGGATTTCTATCCAATTTATCTATACTAAATTATTTTATTGACTTATATATTTTTTTTCCACTTAATTACTCACAATCCATTATTCAGTTAGTATATTCATTTCTTTACACAGCATATTCTTTAACATTATCTTTTCTCAAACATCATATCAAAGAATTTGCTTACTCAAGTTCATTTTAAACATTCTATATAATTTTATTAAATTCAATTTCATTTTCCACTTGATTCTTAGCTATACCAAATTCTTTTGTTTACATTTACTCCAATTTCATAATTTTAGTTAATAACAAATTTATTTGTGGAACATTTTATTAATCATCACTTTAGTTTATAGTCATTCCATAAAAGTCTAACTTCTGATATATGACTTTTCTTAGTTTACGGTTATCTCAAAGTTACAAATTCAAAAAAATTTCTATGCAATTTATATTTGTTTTCTATAACCAATTTACAAAAGATATTATACAATTCATTTGTCTTCTTTCTTAAGTTCACCTACTTGTTCCATTTATCCATTCATCATTTCTTGCTATATTTAAGTATATATATTTTTTATCACAATCAAAATTTTCCATTTATATACATTTTAATTTCTTTTGAGTTTTCCTTACTTGTATATTTCAATTACTTTCAGGTTCTGTTTATCTATACAATATCTCATTACATATCCAAAACATCATTTTAACTTTTAACATTTAGTAAGTCTTGTTATATGTTATCAGAATGTAATTTTGGTACTATACAAATTTATAGAATTTCATTTTACTTAATTAGAATGTTCACAATTTAATTTGTTTAAATCCTCTTTACCTTTCAACTTTAAAATTTTCCCAAACAATAGCTTAGATATCTTAATCCTCTTATTTTATAAATTCTGGTTATTCATATTTCATTCAAATAATTAGAAAATTTCTAATTAACATAACTTAGAATTTTAAATGCCCGTTTTTTTTTCAAATCGTTTGAAATAAATGTATATACTTATATCTTTAATACATCAAATCATACCTTTGGAGTTTAAACCAAAACCCTTTTACCTAAAATAATTTCGAAGAAAAAGCAAAGCTTCTTAGAAGTCTCCCTCACTTTGAGACTCGAAAATGAACGTCGAATGATGCTGCGCAGTCATCATCGAAATTATTTTCCAGCGACAGAAGACAGGAGCACTGAATTCATTCCTTCCTTTAAAAATCCTTTCAAAATATTTCCATAAACAATTTCCAACTAATATTACTATATATTTCTTCAAAGCTTTTGAAAACCATTGTCAAAACCTCCGGGTCTTAAATTCAATTTTTTCCAGTTTAAATCTATTTTAATTTATAAGTCACCTTTATAAATATTCTTATAGGATTTTCTTTTTTAAAACATTCCACAAGTTGTTTTATTATTGTTTATTTTTCAATATGCCTTATTTATTAAAACACAATATCCAATTAATGATAACAATCAATATTATCATTTCCAACAACCAAATAAGCTAGATAGATCACAATAAATTTGAAATAAATTCTTTACATACAAAATATAATTAGGGCAAAATTATTTCATTTACCCAATTTCACAACAATACTATGTCGAATTGTTCTGTTTAAGTGTTTAGAGATCCCTATCAATGACGTTAATTACTCGTATTGACCAGAATCCATAAGCCACTCAACAAATCAACCGACACAATATAAAACATTTTATATCACTAACAAATACGCTCTCTCATATATATACACTCAGCGACTCATCATAGGGTATAACTATCCTATTTATAACGAGTCAGACCCCACAAAGCTAAGGTTATTGCTAAACCAAAGCTCTGATACCAACTGTAACGACCTACCTTTTTGGACAGTTTAAACTGACGATCAAATACACATGTCTATTCCAAACCATTCAAAAGGGCAGATGGCTATTGGGGTAAATAAGAAAAGAAAAGGAAGAGAAATAAAGGAAATGAAACAACATAGAATCTCGCAGCGGAACGATAAAATATAATAGTCAAATAAACAGTTCATGAAGCTGTTTACTATACTTTGACAATTATTTATACAACATTTATCAGAGTTATACATATACAACAGAACAAATAAAATAATGCAGCAGACAACATGATGCACAGATAACAATAGTAATAGTGTACCAAATCTTCATCTTCGTCCTCCAGAACAGATCTTCAAAAATCTGAAAACTCAGGACTGACCCGAGCGTAATGAAAAGACAAAACACTCGAGTCAGGACTAAAATATCCTTATGAAAGTTAAATCAATCGTAAATAAATATGAGTGTAACGGCGTCAAAGATGTTTACGGGGTTTGACATCCCCTATCCAGTGTCAACATGCGTGCAATAACTTAAGAGATGTTATGGGATTTTCCATCTCTTAACGATCCGTTAAACTATCTACTATGTAGTAATGTACGCTAAGTAGATAATGCCTATCAGTAATATAAAGTATCAAAATAGCGTTAAGGCGTTACCATAATCCCCCTTAATACATTTTTATAATGCCATAGTCTATACATCATCGTAATCCCCACCGTAAACTAGTGGTTATCAGAGGGTACCCCATAGGTATAACACAAAACATAACGTAGTGGTCGCGAATAGTATAATCAGTATGACAAGGTACATGAGGCGATACCAACTAGGATACTAGTAGTTGCGTGATCCGAACTGATGTTGAGCATAGCCAGTAGCTACCCCAACACCGCGAAACAACACTCCCAAATCAAGGGGTGCACCCAAATCGAATCACAAATGTAATAGATATGGTATCGAAGAAGTGTGTCCGCTAGAGGTGGCGAACCTCAATGGCCCGGCGTGGCTCCTGTTTTAGTCATGTCAGGGGTCATCCAATAATCGTTCTCTTTCTTCAGTCAACGCGTTCACCAAACCATCCACTTCATTCTGGATCAACACTCCGTGTATAATAGTTATTAAAGTGGTTTTCGGTATCGATAGAGAGTATGTCCATATTCGATCCCGGTCTCTTTAATAACTACGTATTATTACACCGATGGCTCTTTTACATTTCAAATCGATTCATAATTGATATCCAAATATCATATTCGTTTCAAAAATCAAATCCATTTCAAATATCATCGTATCTATTCAAATGTAAGATTTCGTTTCAAAGATCATTTTTCGCATCAATATCTCATTTCGGTTTCAAAATCATTTCGAATTTCAATTTAGGTTGCAACTTCATTTAACCCAATTCGTATTTAAATTCAAGATTTAAATATAAACATTTCACCTTATTGACCAGCTTAGAATTTTAGAAAAATAGTTTTATGTAGTTTAAAAGTAGTTTTAAATAATTAAAATAGTTAAAATACTTAAAATCTTAAAATGGATTTGAAATAGATAAATTAGTTTAAAATAACTTAAATCGGGTTAAGTAGATTTAAAATAGATTAAAATAGTTTAAGTATTCAAAAATGGTTTATATAGCAGAGTAATTTGAAAAACAAAATTAAACAGCTTCAAAACCAATCCATTTCAATTTATAATTTCTCAATTCAAATCAATTTCAATTTCCATTCTACCGATTCAATTTCGATTTCAATTCAAATCAATGTCAACTTTGACTTCAAATTTATTAAATTTTATATTCACTTTCAATTAATTCAATTTCAATTTATATCGATTTAGAGCTTGGTTTTTCAAAATATCCTTTTATAACACTTAACAAAATTATCCATCAATTTTCGAGTTTAAATCCAAATTTCAAATATGATTCAATTCCAAGCTCGACTTCAAAATATCATTTTTATATCACTTTTACTTGGTAATATTCAAAGCTCGAATTAAGGTTAAATCTTTAAACAAATCAATTTTCGAAATTCAGTCGAATCCCAATTTTTAAATTTCAAAGTCTCGTTTTATATTATTTAACAATTTCTTTTAACCAAAATTTATTTCAACATTCCAAACTCAATTTTTCGAAAATTTGATTTCTATAAATTGATTTCTATTTTTAACTTTTAAATCAAAACATTTAAGTAAATTTCAAATCGACGATTTTAAAAACTATTAATTTAGCCAATTCGGTGTCCATATATAATTTTCTATCCTATGGCCAAGTAATTATTTATTTCAATTAAATGTCAGGGATGAATATATATCACTTAAATCAATCATAGTGTCATATGTATGCATAACAGGTTATATATAAGTAGTAAATATCCAAACATTTAAATATCAACCAATAGCATCCATTGAAATAAATCATCCAATAGACAATAAGATTCATAGCAATTTCATAGTTATCAATGTCAGGTAATTTTATCGCAATTCAATTTCAATTTTAACGGTCAATTTAATTTCCAACGGTTAATTCAAATGACAATCTATATGACAATTAAATTTGTCAAACAACGACAAATAAAATTCATAACACTTCATAATGTCAAATTTAACTAGCATAAAGATATTCGATATGTTGTGAGCGTTATAAAACACTCACCTTGATTTCAAAGTAGTTCCAGCGTTTTATTTCGAATAAAATTAAATGAGCGTTTAATTTTACCCGAAATTTTCACTTGCTCCAACCGATTCCAATCAAACTCCATAGCGTAGTGCTCGTCCATACGATCCCAACGCACTTCGTCTCATCAGTTTTCGACCTCGTAGCACAAAGATATCGTATTACAAAGTTAATACGATTTTTATATAAATTTATTTTATATTTCAATTATAATTTACAACCCAGACTCACATCTGCCATTGATTCCTGCAACCCCTAATCATGGCCGCCCACCCCTTTCTCTTCTCATTCGTTCGCCCACGTAAAATCGAACCCATGAACGCGTCGCTCAAATGAAAATCGCGACCACCCTTCCTCGTTTCTAGGCCGAACGACCACCCTCAAGCTGAAGGCCATCACGAGGCGCACCATCGCCTGTAATATAGGCGAGGTCGGTCGCCATCTCGCCGTGATAAACGACCCCAAACACGCGGCACTCACGGCCAATTTGCGCCTCCTACGCGACGAATCATACGATCATAGCCGTCCAGAATATAGATCACGATACTCCCTTCCACTTTGTAGTTGAACACTCTTCGAATAGATGCACGGAGTGGAAGAAAATCGTGGAGGAAGAAGCAAAATTTTCGGCCGTTGGTTATATTAAGTGGCGGCGGCTGTAAACAACCCTAGCTATATATTATTTTTTTATAAAAGGGGCTATTTATAGAAATTTCTTGAAACACTATTTATCCCGGGTTTTCCGAACTCCGATTTACGCATGGTGATCGGCGTTTCTAGGGATTATCCCGCTTTCCGGACACAATGGAACAGGTTTCGGAAGCTAATTCGATCATCTGTGCGAGATATGACAATAAACGATCGATTTAAATTAAACCGATTTAAACTAGTTTCTAGGCGTTTTGGCTTGCACCGGACAAATGATAAATCCGATTGACTTGAAATTTAAAACCATACAATAATATCACATTATGGATCAGATGAAACTGGTTTCATCGAAATCCGAGATTGTTTAAAAAATGACTATTTTAACTCGTCAAATTAATATTAAAACAATTTCGATGCGTTTCGAGCTGCCACGGTCAAATGAAAACTCCGATTGCTACGAAAATTGAAATCCGATAATAACAAACTATTACGGATCCAATGGAACTAGTTTCGTCCAATTCTGAGACTGTTCGAAAATTGGCTATTTTTCAGTCGATAATTAAATATTAAAATATTCAATTTTCACAAATTTACTTTTAATTCAATTTTAAAAGTTCTACAACATCATGCTTACTTTAATATGATAAAATAAAATTTTAAAAATCATTTTTAATCATATTAAACCCGTTATTCAATTATGCAATAATTTCCAATTTTAAAATCTTATTAACTCTATTATAATCCCAATATAACTTATATTCACTTTGGAAACCAATCTGAATCGTATTAAATCAAATTTCAATTATTCACTCTATTTTCATATATTAAATTTCAATATCAAACCAATCATATCAAATTCGGAATTTAATTATTCAAATATTCGTAATATTAAATTTAAACAAATTTTATTATTCTTGAATCACTATCTTTTGAGATATTCAAAACGAACTTAAAAATTTAACTTTTGAAATGAATTAAAACTATAGAACAACCATTTCCATTGTACGGTTATTCAATTCTCATTATTAAATTATTCAATAAATTCCAAATATTAAATTTAAACAATTTCGATTATCCAATCATTCATTATCTTTTGAAATATTGAAATTGAACTTATAAGATTCAACTTTTAAAACCAATTCACAATTTAGAACACTATTTCCATTTTACAGTTATTTAATTATTCAATAAGTTTTAAATATTTAATTTAAACAATTTACCTGTACAATATTCAATATTTGATTTAAATAGATTTTACTTATCAATCAATTACTCTAATATACCCAATGGATTCAACATTTATTATTACTACAAACGACTTACAATTTTTTTTCTAACACTAAAACACGAAATCTTATTTAATTAGCTATTTTAATTATCGAAAATTTACAGGTCGTTACAGTATCAAGCCAGGTTCAGAACTAAGTATAATAAACATAGAACAGTAACACTTAGAACAATACATACTAGTATGATTCAAATATTACAAAGCTCTTTCCTCATGACATTGGATAGATAAGTTAGGAATATGTTTAGGAATACATTTATATTCTACAGTATTCTACTTTGAATTATCTATCTTTGAACGGTGCTTAACTCGTATCTTATCTTAACTTTCAGTATGTCTGGAAGAGGTAGGACCCGTCGTTCTGCGGATGCTGGGCAATCCAGTGACCCACATCCGGGAGGCATTTTATGACTACCAATTAGATTATGGAGCTTGTTCGAAACTCTCAGCCTCCTACTCCAGTTTCTGATGCACCGCGCAAGTCTGCCTTTGCGCGCCTTTGCAGTGATTTCTCATATCTTGAGGGCAAGCCGTTCAATGGCTCCGAGTCTGTTCTTGAGGTCCAGGCATGGATCCGTGTATGTGAGCATATCTTTTCTTACATGACTCTTCCTGATCATGACAGAGTTCTTGTAGCTTCCAGTATGCTTCAGAACTGCGCTTTGGATTGGTATGAGCTTCTCATTGCCGAGGCCGATGAGACCACTCTTACTTGGGCTCAGTTCCGTGAGCGATTTGAGCTCAAATTTGTTCCGGAATCTGAGAATATCTCTCTTGCTCATCGCTTTTTTGATCTTAAGAAAGGGAAATCCACTGTTTCAGATTATGTTTCTTCTTTTGAGACCCTGCCCAAGTACGTCCTCGAGTTCATTAGCACACCACATAAGAAGAATCTCAAATTTGTTGAGGGTATGAAGAAGTACCTCAAGAAGCAATTAATGCTTCAACTCAAGCTTTCATTCGAAGAGCTTGTAGATTCGGCGCTTCACCTTAAATCAGTCGAGAGGGAGAAGGATAGTGATGATGATATTGAGGTGACCAAGCACCCCTACAAGAAGAGGTTTTTCCACAAGCCTAATTCTTCCTCTTCCCAGAAGAAGACGAAGAAGAAGTTCATCAGTTCTGGTTTTGGTTCTCACCCTCAGTCTCAGCCTAGTGGAATACCTTACATTCGAAAGCATTTCAACTGTGGATCTACCGACCATATGGTTAGAGAGTGTGCCATACCTCTTATCTACCGCTATTGTAAGAAGAAGGGTCATCTTATTTCCACTTGTCCTACTGCACCTCCTAAATCTGGCAAGCTTAATGCTGCCAAGGCTCCTGTATCTTCATAACAGCCTCGAGGTACGCATCCTTCCGTTCTCGAAGGTTCTATTTTATTTCATAATTAGTCTATTAGAGTTCTCTTTGATACGGGTGCTTCTCACTCATTCGTATCAAAGGAACTTGTTGATATTATGTCTTTGGATGTTTCTTGTTTGGTTTCTTCTCTAAGGATTGTGAATCCCATTGGCGGATCCACGACCCTTAGCCTGCTTTGTGAGAATGTTGATATTGATCATTGTGGCTTTTCTTTCTGTGCGAATCTGCACGTTATGGCTTATTTGGGTTTCGACATGATACTAGGGTGGCTCATTCGATACGATGCCAAGATCATTTGTTTTGAGCCGGTACTATTTCTTAGTCACCCTGACTCTTCCACTCAGTTAGCTCTTGTTCTTCGGGATGTAGATATCTCCTAAGCTTCTCTATGTGCTCTTGATTCATGAGATGATGATTGTGATATATCTCGTATTCCTATTGTTCGGGATTACCATGATATTTTTGAGCCAGTCTCGAGTTTTCCGCCTAAGCGGGCTATTGAGTTTCGTATTGATCTCATTCCTGGTTCTCATCCAGTTAGTCGTCCTCCCACGAGGATGTCTACAAAGGAGAATGAGGAACTCAAGAAGCAGTTAGTAGAACTCGAAGCAAAGCATTTTATTCAGTCCAGTTCTTCGCCGTGGGGTGCCGCGGTGGTCTTCGTGTAGAAGTCCGATAGTTCTCTTAGGCTTTGCATTGATTACAGCAAGCTTTATGAGGTGACCGTCAAGAATCCTTATCCATTGCCTCGGATAGATGATATGTTCGATCAGTTAAGTGGTGCGAAGGTCTTTTCTCAGCTAGACCTTGCCACCGGATTTCATCACCTCCGAGTTGCGGATGATAGTGTGCCACTTACAGCTTTCCGCACTCGGTATGGTTCATTTGAGTGGTTAGTCATTCCGTTCGGTTTGACGAACGCCCCTGCACTCTTTGTCGATCTCAAGAATCGAGTATTCCGAGAATATCTCGATAAGTTTGTTCTTGTATTCATTGACGACATTCTGATATATTCTAGATCTGAGACAGAGCATACCCATCATCTGAGGATTGTCTTGGATACACCTCGTCAACATCAGCTTAAGGCCAAGTTCTCCAAGTGCCACTTTTGGGAGAGCAAGGTCAAGTTCTTAGGTCATGTTGTATCTTTTGAAGGCATGTATGTCGATCCCGCCAAGATCGAAGCCATTCAGAATTGGAAACGACCTAAAAATGTGCATGAGATTCGTAGCTTTTTGGGACTGGCGAGTTATTACCGCCGGTTCATAAAGGAGTTTTCCCGTGTTGTGCTTCCATTGACTACCCTTAATCGTAAGGGCGTCCGTTATATATGTGAGACAAGTGTGAAGACTCTTTTCAGCGATTGAAAGAACTTCTCACTCATGCTCCTATTCTTGTGGTTCCCGAAGGAAACCACGATCTTGTTGTCCATACTTATGCATGCAGTAGCAGTCTTGGTGCCGTTCTCATGGAGAAGGATCGGGTGGTAGCTTATGCTTCTTGGCAACTACTTCCGAATGAGGTTCGCTATCCTACTCATGATCTTGAGTTAGCTTCCATTGTATTTTCCTTGAAGATATGGCGCCATTATTTATTGGGCGAATGTTTCATTCTTTATACTGATCATAAGTCCTTGAAATATCTCTTCACTCAGAAGGATCTTTATATGAGACAACAACGGTGGCTTAAGTTCCTTGCCTCATATGACCTTGATATTCAGTATACCCCTGGAAAGGGTAATCGTGTGGTAGATGCGCTAAGTCGCAAGCATCGACTGTAGTTTCTATGATGATAGCCGAATGGGATATTCTCGAGACATTATCTATGTGTGATATTCGGGATCGAGCTCTGTCTTCTGATTCACCGATATTATTATTCAGTCTGGAGGCTCGACCTAGTTTACTGGATCGCATTGCCCGTGCTTAATGGCAGGATCTAGACTTGTTGCATTTCATCCATCTTCTTGTGTCGGTATCCAGTGATGAGGCATCACTGGATTATTCTATTGATTCCAATCGGTGTCTTCGCAGGAAAAACCGTATTATTGTGCCCTCTGATTTATCGCTTAGGCGTGACATCCTAGACGATTTTCATCGCACTAAGTACATTATCCATCCCGGTTCGAGTAAGATGTATGCCGACATGAGTCGCTTATATTAGTGGGAAGGCCTGAAGCGTGATGTTACAAGTTATGTGAGCAATTGCATGACTTGTCCACTAATCGAGGCCGAGCATCAGCGCCCTTCCGGTCTTCTTCAGCCATTAGAGATTCCATTGTGGAAATGGGATTAGATTTCGATGGATTTTATTGACGGTCTACCTCGATCAAGGTCGGGCAATAATTCTATTTGGGTCATCGTTGATCGATTGACCAAGTCCGCTCACTTTATTCTGATTAAGTCCACTCGGACTGCTCCTCTTTTGGCTAAGCTTTATGTAAAGGTAGTCGTTCGACTTCATGGTATCCCTAGTTCCATTGTTTGTGACAGTGACCCGTTATTCACTAGTTACTTTTGGAAGTGTCTTCAATCAGCTTTGGGCACAAAGCTGAATTTTTCTACTCCTTATCATCCTTAGACTGATGGTCGGACTGAGAGAGCGAATTGTGTCCTGGAAGATCTCATTCGCTGTTGTATCCTTGATTTTGTAGGTAGTTGGGCCTACAACAACAATTTTCAGTCGAGTATTGGCATAGCTCCTTTCGAAGCCTTATACGGAAGGCCATGTCGTTCTCCATCTTGTTGGTTAGAATCTAGCGAGAAGCTTATTCTTGGTCCAGATTCAGTTCGAGAATCTTTAGAGAAGATTATTCTTATACGTCAAAGAATGAAAGAGGCGCAAATCCGTCAGAAATCCTACGGGGACAATCGTAGGAATCCTCTTGAATTCTCGATTGGGGATCATGTAGTTATTCGGGTATCTCCTATAAAGGGGGTTATGGGTATCAGCTCCATGGGGAAATTGGCTCCTCGCTATATCGGACCATTTCCTATTACGGAACGCATTGGCCCCGTAGCTTATCGTGTTACTCTGCCTGCCCATTTTTCTAGAATGCATGATGTGTTCCATGTTTCTCAGCTTTGCAAATGCGTTCGCGACCCTGATTCTGTTATTGATCAGCTTATTACGCCGGATTTAGAGATTTCTCCTAATCTATCTATTGAGTAGCAACCTCTTCGTGTGCTTGATTCGGAGGTTAGACTCCTTCGAAACAAAGTGATCCCGCTCATGAAGATTCAATGGTCGTCTAATCCTAAGGAATGTGCTTGGGAGACCAGAAAGTTTATCGAGCGTACTTATCCTGGTTTTCTATCTTCATCTGTTGTTGGTGAGTATTTTTACTTCACCTTCGTTTGATTTATTTTGAGGATTAGATGTTATAGATAACTTCCATGATAGCGAATTGCGGGGACGCAATTTTCTTAAGGGGGGAGTCTGTTACTACCCATGATTGCGATTACCAAATAATAAATTAAAATTGGGATTTTAATTTAATTGGAGCTATTAATGAATTTTTTTTATGTGGCTAATTTGTTCAAAAGTTAGTTATTTTGAATAAATTAATATTTTGGGTTTAAGTGTAAAATGGAGAATTTAATGAAAATTAATTAGGGTAAATGGAAATTTATAATATTACAAAATTTTATATGTGTAAAATAGTGCAATATTTGAATTGGGAGTTTAATTCACAATTTAATTGCAAAACAGTGATTTTTGGGCAATTTGGACTAAAAGGTGTTGTGAAATAATTAGGGGTTAAATTGTAAGTTGGCATATATTGTGATGTAAAATTTTGTAACTATAGCTAAATTATTTTGGTAAGATATTTTAAAATTTTATGGGTAAATAATGTGTAGTTTGTACTTAGAGAAATTAGCTAACTTGAGATATAGAACATATTCCAAGTCCTAATGGGTATTAGGCCCACTAACCCACTTCCACTAGCCTATTAAACCATCTTCTACCTATTTGTTTCAGACAACATCTCATTCCATAAATTCTTAAACCCTAGAGCAAAACGCTAAATAATGGCCTCCAAACCTAGAGCGAAGCTTCGTTAATCTTCATCAATGTCAAAGAAAGGGGTTTTAATCTAATCATTAGAAGGTAAAAGCAATCACAAAACCCACCTCTAATCCATTGTTTAATTTATGAAATTATTTTGTAATCCTTTTTTTTATGCATTTTGATTGTTGAAGCTCTTTGATCTTCTTCTCATTGCTTGGGAAAGAGGTAATAAATGCTAGCTGAAATTAAAATTAGTATATTGCTGTTAGTAAATTTGGCATATCTCATTCATCTTAAATCAGAATTAGGATTTTATTGATGTTCTGGAAAGCTTATTTTGTAGTCTATAACTTCTATGTTTTGAGCTTTGCATAATTTTGAGGTTTGAATGGTCGGAATCACGTTTGTTTGTTGCTGACCTGACAACAAACTACATGGTTGATAAAATGAAAACCTGAATTTTTTTTGGCCATAAGTTACTCATTCTTATCCAAATCAAATTATTTTAGATGTTCTTGAAAGCTTATATATAGGGATAAAAGTTTCATGTTTTGAGTTTCATGAAATTTCAAAGTTAATTTGGTCAAAACCGTGCATTCTTACTACTATCTCGAGAGCAAAACGACTGTGATATAGAATTTAGATCTGAGAATTG
The DNA here is from genome assembly GCA_030765085.1 of Allium cepa. NCBI lineage: Eukaryota > Viridiplantae > Streptophyta > Magnoliopsida > Asparagales > Amaryllidaceae > Allium > Allium cepa. The sequence continues at coordinate 38,170,509 of CM060929.1, forward strand.
TTTTAGTCATAGAATTTTCATCTCTGATCTGAATTTGACGATCTTGGTCATTCCGAAAAGCTTAGAAACCAAGCTAGAACTTTTATTTTATTCATTTTGTCAGAATTTGAAGTTTACTATGCCAAAATTATGGTTTTTTGTCTCTGGCCTGTTAGTGCATAGCTACATGCCTTAGTCTCTTTTCTCCCGTTGTTTTCAGCAAAACCCCAACTTTGCGACGCTATCCCAGGCTCGTTCGATGTTGGAATCTCCCATTCTAGGCATCGTTAGAAAGATGAGGTCGAGGTCTTCAACCCTGCGAAGTTTGATTTAGATTTGGATGCGTTAGATACTTCTTTTTTATTGCCGAAGTAGCATCCAGAAACTGTTTTATAACAATGATCATTTTCAGTTATCGTTGGACCAATTTTGAGACGTTGCTATTTCTTTGTTTCAAGTCAAAACTGAACGATTCTTGTTGCATATCAAATTAGGAGTACTGTACTATGCTCTTGCAAATTTTCATCAAGATCTGGGTTCATATGACCCTTCGATCACGTCGTCGAATTTGGACCTTTGCACTGTTTTGACACAGCAGAGTTTTAAGATTTTTGTCCGACTTTGAGACGATGCAGTTTCTTCGTTTCAAGTCGGAATTGCCCGATTCCTTTTGTAGTTTGGAGCTGAGATGTTGGTCTATATGTCTGATAATTTTCACGCAATTTGAACTCTTTTTGCAGGTGCAAATATGCCGTCAAACTAGTGACTTTGACTTGTTTTCAGTGATTTTATACTTTGTATAATTTCGACTATTTTTCTGAGATTTTCCGATTTCTTTGAGATTTTTCTCTAGATTTCATGCATGGATTTTATAAATCATTTTAAAGTGATTTTCCATCAAATTAGCTTTTGAGCTATTATTTGGTATTATTTTAAATATTAAATTAATTACTCCATAATAGGAGAATTTCAAAGGCTATTTCTAAAGAGGTTTTCAAAACGATTAAAAATCCGCTTTCTCCAACTATTTTCTATGTAAAATATACACTCTTCTGCACTTCGAGTGAAGTGGAAAGATGATTAAATGGTTAGGTAAAACAAAGACCATGAATCCGCACGTTTATCTTTCTGATTAATCCCCGACCTATTCGATTGATCGTTTTGGTCTTTTGGCCTAATTTACCGATGACATGAGGTGAACTTTTTACTGCTTTGAGTGTGGAAGCTTACGATTGGTTAGTAAACTGTTTAGTGCGAACGTGGGGTATGGGACTCTTGTTACTACTTTACGGGTTCCTTGCTAAGAGTTTGTGACACATTCCTACCGTTAGTGGTAAACGAGTACTGGGCCTACGAGCCTTTACCACTACGGCGTGTTTCATGAGTGATACCTTTGGGATAGTGTCTTTGGACTTTCTCCCTTGAGTTTATTGCCTTTGGGATAGTGTCTTCGGACTGTCTCCTTCTGGCTCACCACCTTTTGGATAGTGTCTTCGGACTGTCTCCTTTAGGTGTTGCCCATTAGCTAAAGTGATGGGTGTGTCACTTGGGTATATTTCATGTGTGATTGAGTACAGTACTAGTGCGCTAATGTTTTCCTGTGTGATTTATATTCCCTCGTGTAGCGCTATTCGGAAATGGTTTTATGCAACCACATGATATAAGCGCGACTACCTTGTGGAACTTGTTTTATGCCTACACTGGCACTTGTGCTTATGTTATGCCGATGATATGAGTCTTGTTATACATCTCTACTTAGATGTTTGTTTCTTCTATATGTGAGAGATTTTGGTCTTTATTACCATGATATATGTTTCTCTTTTGGAGATTATTATGTTATATGTTGCTTCATAATCTTATCATGATTGTTGTTCAGTTTATCTAACTGATTTGTTTAGCTAGCCCGACCCGAGTATTTTATGCTCGGGTCAGACCGAGTTGTTTCAGGTAAGGTCGCTTTGGACTTAGCATGCTTCAGTGCTTCCGCTTTAGATATATCCGCTATACTATAGATAGCTTTGCTTGTTATCCATCCTTTATGATACTTTGATATTATTACTATATTTTGTATATTCCTTTGACTCATGGATGTGTGAGTAGTGGCTTTGTACCCACTTTTATATTTGGATCTGTACTTAAAGTTGTATTGTGCTGAGACTATTTGCTTATTATCTGATGTCGTTCTGTGATGATGTTCATTTTTCTATTATTCTTTGTTCTGATAGATCTTTTAACCATTGTAGTTTTTCTTTAAATATTTGTTGAATATGTCGAACCACATGAGATGAACAAAAAAATAGGTTCCACTTTTCGACGTGTTTAGTAGATAGTTAAAGTAAGAATACACATGGTCGCTTCCATTATACTCTATTGTCTGCATTAGCAGACGGTATTATCGATATAATAATCTTTGGTAATGAGGCTTTCGAAGTGGGGCGTTACACCCCGAGAACTTAACCAGCTCTCTGCCAACATAAGGTCGGGTTACCTCTGTAACTAGGTAAATAACTGTCACGAGTACGCCACCTCCCGGCCTAGACCGACCTTTTCCGAGGCGCCTCAACAACCAACAACCACATAAGTAAGTAATTTGGGCTCCATACCAGAATACCACTTTTATCCACACAAGTTAAGTATCTGGACTCCATACCAGATACCACTTTTTACCCAGAAGGAGATGTACATAACCTGAGGTGCGCGACCCCCATAAACTTGTCGCATCCTTCGCGTTTCGACCATTTCTGGGGTGTGAGGTCCGATGAAGTCTCGTCCACAAAGCCACGCTTTTCACAAAAGCTATGCTTCGATCAAAAAATGATCAGCAACACTTAGCATGCCACATCACCAAATTGGGAATATATCACTAGTAACCATCAAATACATAACCTCTGAGCTCGTACGTCTCAAAGAAGGGTGTTAAGGTTACAGAATAATTCCCCGCCACCAACAGAAATGTATTTGATAGAAGCCAGCTTTACATCTCAAAGTGTAACGTCAGACATACATCCAGACAAGTCCATTCCAGGTTCGAATGGAACCGAAGGCACTTCCTCCAATTATGGAAAAATGCCCTTGAAAATCCGGATATTCGCTAATCACGTCCGGACTCCCCATCACATAGGGTGATAAAATCTCTATACCGGAGCCACTCAGTGTAGAGACATTCAAAAGGTAATCCTTTCATTTTCGAAAATATGTGGTCTTCAACACCGTCTTCAAATGCAATCCCATTTTGTCGTATCATTATTTGGAATGGGTTTTATAACATAAAGTCCTCTCCCGGCTTAACAGAATAATGAGCGCTTATTTCAAAAATAAGTGGTTATATTCAGATTTCAAGTAAATCACAACAAATTTCCACTTTGATTTTTTACAAAAGATCCATCACAAAGATTTGATGTGGTTTTCGGATACCTATTTGGAATCTGACCCCCGGTCGCATCAAAATTCAAATGCCGTTTAAAGGTCAATATTTAATAGTCGGTTATTTAACTATCAATCAATATTCACAACAATCACCAGATTTAAATAATTTCCCAAATTATTTATTTCAAAATATCTTCGCAATATTTGTTTTCACACTTCAGTCCTTTGAAAAAAAATTCAAATCGCTTTCCGCATGCGGAGTAAATTTCCAAATATTATTTATTTCCACTGAAAATTTTCCAAGTTCGAATACTTTAAATTTTTTTAAAACATTTATAAAAAATATACGTGGAAACATTTAAAATAAAAACTATTTTAAAACATTTGTTTAAATATTAGTTATGAAAAATATTATACTAATATCTCATATAAACTTAAGCCCAAACTAATTTTTTTAAAATAAAATTATTAGATAGAGTATAACTATTTAAATAACCATTTTATAAATCAAATATCAATTAAATCTTTAAAATAATCACTTTTATAATTAACTTAATAAATATTTAGTTTAAAGATTTAAAAACAATTTACGAAAATAATTTTCCAAAAACATTCTTTTCAATAACAACTTTAGAACTTTTAAATTATATTTAAAAGCCACTTTGAAAACATACTCGGCTTTTAGGGAAAATACACTTTCCTTTTCAAAATGGTCCATTTAAATCAATTAATAAACCCTTCTTGATTTATCTCAAATTAACATTCCAAATTCGTAAATTTTCTTTCCATACTTTTTTAAAAGCAAACCAATGTTTATTTTTAAACAAATTTCCCTTTCCTTTATATTTCCCACCGTGAATTTAAATTTCCAAATATCCACTAATATACGATTTTTCAAATCAATTTTCCATATTTTCATTCTCAAACACCAAAACAAATTCCAAATTGATTTCTATATTTATTTCAAGCACCAAATCAAATTCCAAATTTATTTCATTTTAAAATAAACTCTTTTATTTCTCCCAAACTATTTAAAATTCAAATTTTAAATAAATTCTTCAAATTTTGAACAATATTACTCAAAATCCCTTTATTAAAAAATTTCCCTATATTTTGGAATTTATTCAAAAGGATTTTAAAAATCAATCTTTACCCTTTTAAAATTCCTTCTTTTAAATTTATTAAATTCTCAAAAATGAATTTAATAAAATTTTCTATTATAATTTCCAAAAATCTAATTATATATCCTACTATTTTAAAACACTAGAATATATTCGGCCAAACCATAGCCTTCAATAAATTCCAATCACCAATATAATCATTCACAGATTATCAATAATCACACCACAACATATAGAAATAAATTCAACAATTTGAGGAATCTAGTTGGATCCCTCCAACCTATTTCCTTGCATCCATAAATGTTAGCACAACAATTAAATACCAATTCCACTTCGAGGTGGAATATCGCGGTATATGGGATTATATCATATCATCCGTTATTATGTGGCGTACAGGGTCTCATCCGCTATATAATGCGGGAAATCAATCACTCCAATATATATATATATATATATATATATATATATATAATATCACCCAATAAATAAATCATCAAATTTATCCAAGAACATCCAATAATTTAAATTTAACTATTTAAATTAAACAAGCAAACCAATTTGAGTGAGAAGATCTCAACTTTGACTATGCATACAACCCATTTTCCATTTCGGCTTGCTTCTTTTCAATTTTTTGACCTTGTATAAATAGTTATACGAATTTATTAACATTCGAACTAGTCAAACGATTAATTTCCCATTTTAAATAGATTGAATTAACTAATTATTAAATTTCCTTTTTGTAATTAAAATAATTGTAACGACCCCAATTTTTAACTAAATGTAAATTAGTAATTGATGTAAATTTTGGGATAAAATTTTGAAATTAATTTGAATTTTTCAAAATAGATAAATTAAGTGTTGATTTGAGTATATATGTAAGATTGTAAATTTCATTTGAGTTTAAGAATTCAAAATAATAAATGTTTTAGAATTATTTGAATTTGAAATATATATGTATACATATATATGAGTAGATTTGAATTTGACTTTAAATTTGAATTCGAGCTTGTGTTAGAAATAAAATACATATGTTAATATAAAAGAAATGTTTTGTAAAAAAATAAAGCTAAGAGGGATTTAAACAAAAGTCTATAAAATTAATTTAAGTTATGGATCTGAACATAATTTTTATGAAGTTTAACAAGTGTAAACATTTTAAATTTTAGTAAGATAAGTGTTAACAAATGAATAACAAGCGGCAATCTTAATTCCTTAAAACTTTAAAATATAAATATCAAAGAAGCTAAACCAAGTTACATTTTTTTCTTCTCGTTCAAAAGTAAAAAAAATCTAAAAATAGAAACGAGTTAAAGCAAGTAAAGATCAGAGGAAAATAAATTAAATTCAATGCAAGGATTAAGCTTTAGGCAACTCAACATCAAGATTTCCTCAGTAGTAAAGAATCAAACCCGAAACTAAAGATCAAACAATAGCTTTTCAAACATTTCAGGCCTGGAAGCAAGAGATATATCAAACAAACTAAAAACAAATCATTGCAGATCAAAAACATTTCCAAGTTTTTGTTCAAAGCACCTTTGTGTCAACATTTCGGTTTTCCGTCTTCATCTCTCTGGTGAGTAAATGCTTAAAATATGAAGCATTATGTGTTGTTTGTGATGATGTTGACAATAAATTTTTAATGAATTGACATGCATGCAAATTTGTAGATGTTTATATACAGAGAAAATTATGCATGTTTGAGTTACAGGCACATTTGCCACTGTTTGTTCTTAGATTTCTAATATCTGTGCAAAATTAAATTCCTCTTCCCTTGATCCTTACTGGGCTTTAGAATCTAAATAAACTTTGTTTATTTAGCTATGGCTTAATGTTTAAAATATAATTTCAAGGTAATATGAAATAGTTTTGTTTGAAGGATGAATAACAGTGAAAATTCAAATCTTTCGACATTTCAACCTACATGAATTATTGATTCAATTACATCATCTATATCCATTTCGAAAGCAAGGATTTTTAAAAAAAAATTTGAATTTTTAGTTTCATGGCTATCGAGATATTGTGGATGATCAGAGATCGTGAATTTGTCAATTTCTGATGATCGGGAAATTGTTGAGCTTCGAGATTTTTGTAGAGGGTAATGTGTGTTGGAGATTATCGGAAAAATGCAAATTGAATTTATCAATGATCGGGGCGGTGGAACGACGATGATTTAGGGTTTTTAACTCAGTTTGGTTCGTCTGTATTTTCAAGGTGAAGGCGGTGATGATGATGCATTGGAGGCGTTCGCATGTAAGGGAAATGTTGCTGGAGGTCGTGGCGTAGCTATGGTCGAAAGGACGTGGGCTCCGGCTATCGAATTCGTCGGCGGCGAGGTGATTGGCTTCGTTTGGTCTTAGTTCCAGTTCGACAAAGGGTTCAATTTTGATTTGCCGTGGTTATTGACGATGTGAGTGGTCAGTTCGTCTAAGGGGATGTTCCGCGACTTGGTGAAGGTCGGAGCTTTGGTCTCTGATGGTTAGAGTAGATATGCACGTGCACGTGCACGTTGGGTTAGTTGGGTTGTGCTGTGAGTTCGAGTTTGGGGGAAGACGATCGTTTCTCGATGTTGAACTAGAGAATGTTGCGTGAGTAACTCAGGGGCATGAATGGATCACGAGTGGCACGGGAGAGGCTTGGGATTTTCGGTGAATTGCTTGGGTTTTTATTTTTAATTATCGGGTTTTAAAAATTTAAAAGGAAAACATTGTTTCAGGTTTTAAAATATGAAGTATAAATCAGTTTTAAATGTATGAATGGATTTTCAAAAGATATGTTAAACAAGGTTTTAATATACTGAAGCAATTCAAGTTTTAGAACAAAGTTTTCAAATATTTAATTTTACAATAAATGCTTTTAAAATTTATTTGATTATGTGTTTGGTTAATTATCATATTGTTTCAAAAATATAAGAATGTAATTAAGTAACGGATTAAGATAAAAAGGTTTATCTTTAATTAGTTTAGGTAGATAATTAAAGGTATAACTAATTGATTAATTTATTAAAGTAATTAATTAAAGGTTTACTTACTTAATAACTTAAAGAATAATTTGTTAATGTGATTAATTTATGGTTAATTAATTAATGTAATGGATAATTAAAGGTTAATTAAGTAATGATTTAAAATTTAATTAAATTGTAATTGAAGGGTGATTAATTTGTAATTGATTATTAATTAATTGGAGAATAATTAATTAATAAAAGTAATTGAGAGTTAATTAATTAACAATTAAGGATTAACTAATTAAGATAATTAATTAAAGAATGATTAATTAATGAAGGTGATTAATACTTAATCAATTGAAATTAATGATAATAAATCATTGCTTAAAGATTGCTAATGAAAGTAATTATGTGGCTGATAAATTTAAAACCACACGATTTATTCATCTTAATTGAAGATGGTTGATTATTATTGTATGTTGTGTGATGGATTGATGTATTTGATATGTGATGTGGTTCTATGTAATATGAAATGCTTTGTGCTGAGCTGTTATATCTATGATGAATATGCTGTCGTATGAATATGAAAACTCCTTGGGCCATAAAACGGAATTTGACTTTCGATATGACAAGGAGTCGGATTCCAGTTAGTTATCCGAAACCCACATCGAATCGTAATGGTGAATCTTTGTGATTGATAAAGCGGCTTTATCTGTGAATCTATGAACGAAGATAAGCGTTATGGATTATACCGCTTATCGATATTGATATGCGTGAATCTGTGATGATTGATGCTTTGCATTATTGTGTAAAACCCCCTGGACTACACTATACACACATAAATATGGATTTCATGAGGAAAACAGTTAAGTCACAGATTTTTGAATTTAATATTTTTGAAATAGTTTTAAAAAATTGAATTTTTGAAAACAAATTGTGACGCCCCACCTCTATACTCACGCTAGCCAAAGGCACTACCAGGTAATGCTACCTACTAGCACGAAGAATAAGGCTGTTGAGGAGCGACCATCCGTGTAATTGCTTTGGGCGTGCACCGATATGTCAGATAGTATAACATGCAAATCCGACATACCGATACAAATTCAAAGCTATTACACAGTGGCTATGTGGCCTTCGGAAACTAATATAGAAATAAACATAACATAAATTAGTCATAGATATTCATATCACAAAAGTGGAAACAGATATGAATATAACACATATAAGTGTACATCAGAGTGGTGGTCAAATAAGATCTACAATATCACAAAAGAATAGATACAAGTGCAACATCAAAGAGTATGTATACATCAAGGAGTCTCTATCTCGAATGTATAACAACAAAAACTACCAATCTAATGTAGTTAGACAAAAGTCAGATAATGATGATCCCAGATAAGGAGTCAAGCAGAAGCAACTGTAACATCTCGGTCTGACCCGAGTATTATTCAATAAGAAAATAATAAACGGATCGGTCTAGCTATAAATATCAGATAAAAATGAGACAGAATAAGGGATATGACAGAAACGTATGATAACAGTAATGCCATACTGTGACAAGTAGGCATTTGAAAACCAACCAGAGATTAATCAATACACAAGAATCTTCTCATAGATCAAAAAGAAAACCATATTCTTTATTTTTATTTACAAAGTCACAAATATTGGCAAACATCTCAATGCCAATCGCAGAAGTTGTTGAAACACAAATTCTCCAATGCACAAATATTGATAAACTTATCGATGTAAATCACTAAAATTGGTGAGACACAAATTCTAGAAATCATCAATTAGAAATCCAAAAATCACAAGAGGGGGAGGCCAATCACAAAACGGGAGCATGAAAGCTCATCAACACATGTATCACAAAATGGAACGTTATTCCATGATTGCTAACCATCAATTTTGAGCCAAAGATCCACAAAACGGTCCGAAGACCATGGGTCACTACCCTACAAAATTGAGCCAAAGCTCCACAGAAATGGGGTTTAGTCTCCCTTGGAGACAAAGAGACATCGCACATTGCTAGTCTAAATCAAAAATGATCACCATCGATCATCAAGAAGTGTCAATTACACTAAGCTGGTAAATAGATGAGTTTAGCTTCATGTCCCATAACCACTGGCTTAACTTCAAAAATTACGAACAAACTGTAAGTCTCCACTCGAAAGTTGTCACAAGAGTTTCAATCGAATGAGTCTAAGAATTAACCGACAAAATAAACACAAGCTTTTCATGCCACTTGTTTTGCAAAGTCGTTTAATTGGATTTCTCGAACGAATGAGGTAAAGGTTTGTGTATACTAGTAGATTGGAAAAAAAATGGTTTTATAAATGAGTTTGATTATTGAAAATAGAGTTGAAATCATCTTTGTGAAAGAGTTTGAATATTTACTTCTAGCATTGAAACCTTTGAATTTAGAAGTGACAAATCACAAAAATGATTGTGGAAATAATAAATCACCAAAGATTCACATTTGAAGGCGTGAATCAAAGCCATAAAAATCGATATTGAATCTATCAAATGGATATTCTCAAAATTCCGAAAAGAAGTCATCAAAATCAATAATAAATGATAACAAGAAATCGGATAATCATGAATCGATAAAAATTGGAATCTCAAGCAAAATAGGCTAAATAGGCAGAATGCAAGCAGGTCAGTAATTGGCATTCTGAGAACAGTCGACTGGCCAATGCGTGGAAAAACTCTCGGGTTCTAGGTCAGTCGACTGGACTCAGAGGGTCAGTCGACTATTGCCTGTTTTCCAGCATTTCCTGCCTACCTAAATGAAAAGCAAACTCTAGCCAATTCTTGACTGGATGAGCAATGGGAGCTAGGGGTTTATGCTAATCGACAACCCAACCCTATAGGCTCTTCGATGCATCACCAAAAACATGTTCAAACAACGAAGCTTGGATTTTTAAAGATTTGACTTCAAAACACTAAAAATTGGAACATTCATAAAACCAATTCAATCCAAAGCAAATGAACATGGAATAGAAGTTAGGAATTCATACCTAACAACAAAGATAGATATAGACATAGATGTGCCATAAAAATCTCACCTTTTACACCAAAAATAAGAAATTAGAAGCTTGAAAACAATGGATGATCAACCACTCTTCAATCTCAACTCTAAAAGTTCCAATCTAAGATCATAATCAATAATTTCCCAAATTAGGTCATAGGGAATTTCTGAAATTGGAGAGAGACAGAGTATGGTGAAGAAGAAGGAGATACTTACCTAAGCTTCTCTTTGAATTTGGAGCTAAAAATTTGGATTTGCTAAAGAAACTAGGGCTTAGGATTTCAATTTCCCATCTCCATCACCTTTTTTGCTAAAGCTTGAGTTGTAGAAAATTATGAAGGAATGAAGTGCAGTGGTGGTGGAGTTAGGATTATAAGATGAGTTTGGTTAGTGGGTTGAACCCCAAATCCAAACCCAAAGCCCTAAGTGAAAAGGTCAAAATTTTATCCAGCTCCAAACATATCAATGTTTATACTCAAAAAGGTCGCAGATGCCATTTTGAACTCAATGGAAGTGGTATCGAGTCCAAATTCGATTGTTTGCAAAAAGTAACCTTTCGGACTCAAATCCGAATAACGATGTTATATTTAAATAAAATATTTAAATATACAAATCGTTAAATATGCGGGTTGTTATAGACTCCCCTACTTATAGAAATTGCTTCCTCGCAATACTTAAGAAGAAAATATAAAAAGTAACAACCATAAAATCATATCAACACGAAAGAAATTTGAATTAAGAAGTTTACCTCAAAGAGCATGAGAGAGTAAGTCTGGATGTGTTCGCTCGATGAATTCTCTAGATTCCCAAGAACAATCCTAAGGATTTGAGGGCCATTGAACCTTCACAAGAGGGACATCTTTATTTCGAAGGCGCTTTACCTCCAATGCAATGATACGAACAGGATGCTGCTCATAAGTCAAATTAGGCGAAACTTCAATTTCTTCCACAACACCGGGCTCAAGAATAGAATCGGAATACCTAACGCATTTTCGTAGTTGAGAAACGTGAAACACGTCATGAATAGGAAAAAACTGAGCCGGTAATAAAAGGAGATAAGCCACGGAACCAATACGTTCGGTGATGGGAAATGAACCAATATATCGAGGGGCTAATTTTCTCGATCGACTGAAACGCACAACACCCTTCATAGGTGAAACATGAATAAACACAAAACTCGCACAGAAAATTCTAATTTTATTCTTCGGTTATCGACATAGAATTTTTGCCTACTTTGAGATTCTTTCCTCCTATGGCGAATAAGGTCAATCTTTTTTGTAGAATTGCGAATAAAGTCTGGACCTAAAACCAACTTCTCACCGGCCTCAAGCCAACAAGAAGGAGATCAGCATGGCCTTCCATAGAGTGCCTCAAAAGGTGCCATACAGAAGTATGATCTTCCCAACTTCCACCAAAATCAAGAACACATGCACGAAGAAGATCTTCAAGAGATTGATTCACACGCTCGGTTTGTCCATCGGACTGAGGGTGATAAGCGGTGCTAAAATTAAGCTTCGTTCCCAAAGCTTTCTAAAGACTCTTTCAAAATCCACTAGTGAACAATGGATCACGATCGCTAACAATAGAAGTAGGGACTCCGTGCAATTTAACAATTTCTTTAATAAAGAGTATGGCCAAAAGTGGCACAGTCCGATTGGATCGAACGGGAATAAAAGGGGCAGATTTTGTAAGTCTATCCACTATCACCCATAGGCTATCATGACCCGAGCGAGAATGGGGAAGGCCGTCAATAAAATCCTTAGAAATTTGGTCCCACTTCCAAATTGGAATATCCAAAGGTTGCAATAACCCGCCGGGCCTTTGATGCTCGGCCATAACAAGTTGGTAAGTCATGCAACGCTTAACAAAGTTAGCAATATCGGATTTCATTCCATCCCAATAATAAAGTCGGTTCATATTCGCGTACATTTTACTACTACCGGGATGAATGGAAAATTTAGAACGGTGAAAATCTCCTAAAATATCTTTACGAAGATCACTAATATTTGGCACGATAAGTCTACCAAATTTTCGAATACCGCCACGAGCATCAATATCAAAGTCTTTCAAACCCTCAGTATCAGTTTTATCCCTAACATTTTGGCTAAGAAGAGCCAATTCGGGAATCTAGCTTTTGAGCTTCAAGGATGCGGTCTAAAAGAGAAGGATGAGCCTTAAGGCTACATAAAGCGAGAGATGAACATAAATCGGATTCACGACCTTGAATCTCGCAACTGGACAAAATCCCAAGATCATTCCATTCGGATATCATCATAGAAATAATCGCTTGTTGCTTACAACTAAGGGCATTAGCGACACGATTATCCTTTCCAGGAGTGTAAAGAATATCAAGATCATAAGATGCAAGAAATTCAAGCTAAAGTTGTTGACGCAAATTAAGTTCCTTTTGGGAAAATAAATACTTCAAAGATTTATGATCGGTGTAAAGAATAAATTTTCTCCCAAAAGATAATGGCGCCGAATTCTAAGGCCGAAAACAATAGCCGCGATCTCTAAATTATGTGTGGCATATCTAGTCTCGGCAGGCTTTAATTGCTTGGAAGCATAAGCAATAACACGATCCCTTTGCATAAGAACGACTCCCAAACCAACACGACTAGCATAGGTATAAACAATAAAATCTTGGTTCCCTTCAGGAATCACAAGAATAGGAGCATCGGAAAGGAGTTCTTTTAATTTCTGAAAAGAAGCTTCACATTTTTCTGACCAAATGTATTTAACTCCTTTCTTAGTCAAACTAGTAAGAGGCACGGAAATTTTTGAAAAGTCTTTTATGAAACGACGGTAATAACCCGCCAATCCAAGAAAGCTACGGATTTCCATAACACTCTCGGGTCTTTTCCAATTTTGAATCGCTTCAATCTTTAAAGAATCCACGGAAATTACGGATTCAGAAATAATATGACCAAGAAACACGAGATTGCCAAAAGTGGCACTTAGAAAATTTTGCTTTCAATTGATTGCTCCTAAGAGTTTCCAATACAATTCGAAGACGTTTTTCATGCTCTTCCTCGGTTCTAGAATAAACAAGAATATCATCTATAAAGATGAGAACAAACCGGTTGAGGAAGTTTTTGAAAACTCTATTCATAAGGTCAACGAAATAAGCTGAAGCATTCGTTAAACGAAATGGCATAACAAGCCATTCATAAGATCCATAACAAGTACGGAATTACGTCAAAGGAATATTATCTTCTATAGTGCGAAGCTATTGAAAGCAGGTTGCTAAGTCTAACCATGAAAAGCTCTAGCACCACTAAGTTGATCAAATAGATCATCAATCCGAGGTAAAGGATATTTATTCTTGATAGTAAGATCATTAAGCTTGCGGTAGTCAACGCAAAGCCTAAGTGTACCATCGGATTTCTTCACAAAAATAGCCAAAGCTCCCCAAGGAGAGGAACTAGAATGAATAAACTACTTTGTCTCCAATTCGGAAAATTACCCATGCATCTTCTCATTTTCTTTATTGGACATACGATAAGGAGGGCGAGTGATAGATAGAGCTCCAGGGATTAGATTGATTCTGAACTCAATTGCTCGCTTAGGTGGTAATCCTAAAACAGCCTCAAATATGTCGGAAAATTCACGAACAACATGAATAAGAGAAATGACATCTTCCTCATCATCATTATCGTCATCATGAGGATTTAAGAATATAAAGATGATGCCAAGATGGAATCCGAATCTTTAAGAACAACAGAAATCTGCTTAACAGATTGAGGATGTCAAAGATAAATAGTCCACTCAGGACATAGGATTTAATCTTCATAATGGTTAAGCCAATCCATTCCCGAAATCATTCCGAAGCCTAAGTAGCGCAAGACATGCAAATCGGCTCGGAAAGAATAATCGCATAAAACAATCTTGACATTTTTACTAAGCAAACTGAGTGTTGCAGATCCACCAACCGGATTCGCGATTCTCAAAGAAGTCATTACAGCCATAACACGCAAAGAAAAAGTATCAACAAGCTCTTTTGATATAAAAGAATGGGATGCACCCGTATCCAAAAGAACTCGAATAGGTCGATCACGAAACAAAATAATGCCGTCAAGGATAGAATAATAAATACCTTGACCACGAGAAGTGTTACTAGGGGCTTGCACAACATTTAGCTTTCCCTCCTTCCTGCTTTGAAGTTTGGGACATGCAGATATATAATGACCCGAACTTATGCAATAGCGACATGCAAGGGGCTTTGAACACTTATTTGCATAATGGTCCATTGAACCACAATTGTAGCATTGGCCACCACTAAGGGCAGAAGTCTTGGATACTGGAGTTGCTTGTTTCCCTTTCTTGTTGGGATAAGGACCTTTGAACTTATTAGGCCGCTTCTTGTTGTTGTTGAAGTTCGGTTTGGCACTTCCAACTTCAACATCACTCTCTTTATCTGCCACTTCAAGTCGAAGAGCGATATCAACAAGCTGATCGAAAGCAACCTCCGATTTCAGGAGTAATGACTTTTTGAGATTCTTATTCAAGCCATGGAAAAATCTTTGATTCTTCTTCAATGGGGTATTAATGTACTCGACCTCATATTTATAGAGGGATTCAAAAGATGTGACGTAGTCCGTCACAGAAGATTCACCTTGAACAAGGTCAATAAAACAACGGGACAAAGTCACTTTTTCAGCTTCTGGCACAAACTTTGATTCGACTTTCCCGTAATTGCTCCCAAGTAAGATCCACTTTAACTATTTCAGAAATAAGAAGTTCATACCAATCTAATGCTCTCCCTCGGAGCATACTAGAAGCCACTTGGACTCGATGAAGATCAATAAGGTTCATGTGAGAAATGATGTATCGCATGTTCTAAGCCAAGCTTGGACTTCAATAACTCCCTCGGAACCCCTGAACGGCTTTTCACCCAAATTTGTATAATCACTACACGTGCAAATCCGGATTTTCAGTGAGAAGGCTATGGAATGGGTCCGATAGCATGAGCATTCTTTACAAGATCTAGAAGATGTTGAGTTGGCATAAATACTCCATCCTGAGGAGTATCACTTGACTGATCGGCACGAGGACGACCTGGTTTAACCATTTCTCTTCTTTAAGAAAGAAAGAAAGAAAGAAAGAAAGAAGAAAAAGGTTAATCTCAGAATGAATATCAAACAATCATGATTGATAAAACAAGGCATCACAGAGAAAATAGGATAGGATGGGTCCAATGACTCGAATAAAATCCTAAGGCACGACTCCTAAGAAGAACTTAGGACGATGATCCTTGCTAGAATATTCTACATTGTTCCGAAGTTGGCTCTGATACCATGCTGTAACGCCCCACCTCTATACTCACGCTAGCCAAGGGCACTACGAGGTAATGCCGTCAACTAGCACGAAGAATAAGACTGTTGAGGAGCGACCATCCGTGTAATTGCTTTGGACGAGCACCGATATGTCAGATAGTATAGCATGCAAATTCGACATACCGATACAAACTCAAAGCTACTACACAGTGGCTATGTGGCCTTCAGAAACAAATATAGAAATAAACATAACATAAATCAGTCACGGATATTCATATCACAAAGGCGGAAACAGATATGAATATAACACATATAAGCGTACATTAGAGTACTGGTGTAACGACCCGCAAATTTCGATCCCGAAATTTCCAGATAGTTAGAAAAGAAAAGAAAGAGAAAGAAGAAGACACAGGAACAAGACACATAAAACCTCACATTCACAGCGGATCAAAATATAATATCACATAATAATAGTTTACGAAAGAAGAACTGTATTAATACACTTAAATTTATACATCAGAGTTACAATCACTACTATTCACTGGACAGTTTTAAACAACATGTCCTAATTATACAATAATATATCACAGTGGTAAATACTTTATACGTTCCAGCCATCCAGCTCACCTCCTGAGCTCCAGAATGTCCTTACCTGAAAATCTGTAATACTTGGTCTGACCCGAGCATTACATCAAAGTAACACCCGGGTCAGGCGCATTACATCAAAGTAACACCCGGTTCAAGCTGGAAACCAGCATGAGTAAACCCATCTAACATGGAATACAAAAGCATACAACTGATATGAACCCGGGGTAACTTATATCAATTTACAAGTTCACAAGTCGTTGAAGACATTACTCATTTCACACATCAATTTCTAAGTACCAAAACTTAGATTAAATAGTCATATTCACTTAAATCGTTCCATTCCACTCTATTGATTTCACATATCAATTCACAAAGAATCGAAGTGGTTTCGGGTATTTACTAATGCCCGACTCCGGTCTCTTCGAAACCAATATCATCTTATCTTAAATTATTCAAGTGAAATACAATTCAATTTTAAATACAGAATGTCACATAATTCATCATCAATAGATAACCACATCATCACAATTTAAATCAAACATATCTTATCACATAACATCACAAACCACATATTGGGAATAACAATTAATCAAAAGCTTCCAATATCATTCTATTTATCCTTTAATTACATTTAAGTAATTAACCTTAAATTAATCTCACAAATTAATTATTCTTAACCCAATACAGTAATTAACCTTTAATTACTTCATTTGTTAATTACTAACCATAATTATTAATCACCCTTGATTAATAACATCAGTAATTAACTACCCTTAATTGTCAATAGTTTATCATCTCTAATTAACTTAAAGTAAATTAAATTAATTACTTCAATTTATAAATCCTGCTTATATAATCATTGGTTACAAACTAATCATCTAATTAATTCCCTTGATGAATTACAAAGTAATTTAATCTGAATTATTTCCATCATTAACACCCTTAATTACATTCAGTAATTATCAATCAATTACTTCCCTAAGTAATTACAATCCCATTAATTACGTTAACTAATTATTCATCAAATCATCGAGTGTTTAAATTAATTAAACTTAATTAATTAATCTAAACTAATCACACTAAACCAATTAATTGCATCAAGTAATTAATTCATTAATTACTTCTATTAAGTAATTAAACATAAACAATTAAATAAATGATTATTATTAATTAATTAATCTAGTTAATTATTAAAAATCATCACATTAATTAATTGTTAAGTTAATGACCTTCATTAACAAATCTTTAACTACATTATTAAGAAATTAAATCAGATTAACCATCATTAATTTTAAATTAATATTTAATTACCAATTAATTAATTTCTAGTTATTAATTTAATTAGTTGTTAACTGCAACTTAGTTAATCCTTAATCACTCGATAAATTAATCTTAGTTAATTAATCTTAAGACTTTAATTAATCAATTAAAATTCTTAATTACTTAATTAATCATTCATATTGTTAATTAATTAATTAATTACCCATTTAAATTAACTTAATAACTTAAAATGAATCCAAATTGTTGAATTCTAACTTAATTTAAGAAAACATTTCTTACTTATTTAAAGTATTAACACTTTGTTTCAAATCTACTTTAAATTTCACTCTACATTTCATTTTAAAATTTTAAGATTTTAAAATGAATATAATTTATTTAAACAAGGTTTAAAACAATTTAAAATCTTTTTATCTCACATGTTCAAGAAACATCCATTATATAAAATAAATTTGAAAGAATTTAAACCAAATTCATCTTTAAATTCAAATTAGTTCAAAATACACTTTAAAACGTTCCAAATTTATTTTAAAAATAAATTCAATTTAAAAATTTATTTTAATTTCAAATCTGAAATACAGCTTGAATCTTTTATTCCAGATTTAAACTTAAAACTTAAAAAGCTTACTTACATTTTAAACTCCATTTAAATTCAAATCATTTAACCATTTTAAAGTAATTAAACAATTTAAATTTAAACTTATTTTATTTTAAAAACTGAAACTCAACACAATTTCCAGATTTTAAAAGCCAGAAATTAAACTTATTTTCAATTTCTATTTTACAATTTAAAACTTTCGGTTTAAATTCAAAACCAATATTCTTTATACTTAAAATGTTGTTAAACTAAATTTAAATTTCAAATTTAAATTATTCAAACTCAGATTCAAACCAATTTGAAATCAGATTTCAAACTTAGGTTTAAACAAATTTTAAATTTTAGTTTACATTTAAAATTTTCCTTTAAATTTTCAAAACAGAAACAGGATTCTGTCTTATTTAAAACCAACTTCAATTTTCAAAAAAAATTCAAATTATTTCAAAAAAACAAGATTTAAACTATTTGAATTCAGATTCAAATTTCAAGTTTAAATCTTAAGTTAAATTCCAGTTTCTGTTCAAACTTTACTTTAAATTTAAAAAAAAACAGAAACATGTTTCTGTTTGGTTAATAAACCTGAAACAAAGAGAAATACTCGAGCAACCCAATATTTTACTTCGAGTCGTTCCTCTCCGGACTTTGAGCAACTCATACAACTTACTCGAGAAACTCGAGTACCTAGCTTCCCAAACAAACTAGAGACACAACACTACAGTCGTGCACATGCACCGTTGATGCCGCCAACTCCGATCAACGTTGACGATCCCCACAGGTCGACCACCACAACCTCAGACCATAAAATCTCCAATCCCATCGATTTAAGTTCGAGAACAAAATTGAGCTGTACAAACCAACTAAAACTAGAACATGGTCCCACCACATCACCTGAAATTTTGCCTAGTACTCACTCCTTCGGCCACCGAAAAATCATGAGATCCAACCACACTTTCGCCGACGTCCAAGCTTGAAATTGCAGAAGTTCCGATGAACCCGATGCATCAGAGTAGCCCAAGCGACCCCTAAACTTGGCCATGCCTAAAACTAGGGTTTAAAACTTTTACAACCCACCGTCGCCGCCACGGTGGCCTGTCCACCCATCAACCATTTTTGTCGAACACTCCACTCATTCTGCTAGGTCCAGAAGGAACCCCAAACATCCAAACTCTTTTGATCACTAGAAAACTCTTGATAACCCTTTCCCAGAAAACCATGAATTGCTCAGCCAAAACTGATATCACCGTTCAAAACTGATACTGCCCTCCACTATCATACATCTCCTCTAACCCCTAACATATCATCAACACAGTCATCATGCCTCAACACTACACTGCACATACCAACCATCCCCTCTGCTGCAGTCATACGCCACTACCACATCAATATCCTAGTCATCATCACAGACATTTACTTCCTGCTACCATTCCCTTGACATACATATCTCATCCTTCATACACACAATGCCACACATGCATTTCAGACACACATCTCCACTATAGAAACATCCTACTTGCTAACTGCTACAGAGCAATTTCCAAGAAACATCACAGTGCTTGCCTACTTGCTCACTACTACAGAATAATCACCACCTACCTCTGCCATTACTTGTTAACCTCATCCACCCACTACATCAAATCACTACAATGAAACACCTTCATCTTCCCTCTACATTAACATCATCCCTGCATCAAATACCAATTATCAGTGCCTCACCATTCATCAACTACTGCTACCTATAACCACCACATACCACCCATGACATTCCACTTCAATAACAACTATGTCAACCAACTTCACATTTATTCAAGCAAAAACTCCCTACTGCCAACATTAGGACAATATTCAACAAGTTTATATTTTTTTTACAAATATCCATTCCTCACCTCTGATCATCATCCACTATTCCAAAAGCAGCATACCTGATATATCAACCTCCACCAAATTGTATTGCCTACTGCTGCTTACCATTGCCTCATCAAATCAAGCTTCAATTTCTCGGCCACCCAATTCACATACAAAGCACCATCTGACAACACATCCTCTACTCACCTTTGCCTTGCCGTATTAACTTAAGTACATAAATCTATTCATGTAATATCTAAAAAAAGTTATGTTAATATAAAAAATTAAATTATTACTTTCAGTTAACAACTATCAGAAAAAATTTCTATCCACAAATCAGACTAAGTGTTTGAATATAATAGTTTAACCAGTTTATAAATGAAATTGTACCAAAAAAGAAAACCAAGGATAAATTACTTCGAAAATTGGAGATAATACCACTATACAAAGAGGGTTGAACGAAGATGGAAATCATCGCATTGATATTAATTTCTATGTATGCTTAGTTTGTGATCAATTTACATGTTAGTTACATTAGCACATATGTTCAACTTTGTAAATCACATTGCATAAAAATAATGTTGCAATCAGAACTAACGTGTATATAGGAGCAACCTGCAGTACAATGTTTACCCTTTAAACATGACGTAGTAGCAACCTGCAGTACAATGCATTCACATTTCTGTTTACATTGTTTTTGCATTAACATTTCAGTTTCAAGTATCTGTAAACTGTGCATTTACATTTTCTGTTTTCAAATTCCCGTTTCTCACAATTTACAAACAACCACAATCCACAGTAACCTACCGCTCCTTCTCCTACACCATCCATCCTACAACCTTCCCGTGCTATGAAAACAACCACTACATCACCACCTGAACTCCTCCTTAACATCAACCACTACATCAACCACACTCCTCCGTAACATCACCACCTGAACTCCTCCTGCCATCAAAATCACTGCTCTAACTTCCTCAAAACTTCTCCTGACCTGATCAGCATAAATCTCCATAGCAACCTCACTACAAACCACGCTCATCCAAACCTATATGAACACAAACTACTATCCCCTTGCATCGTAAACCTCTTTATCCCAAATACCACCCTAACCGATCTTCAACTAACCATCACCCCCTATCTCCAAATCACCAACAAAAATCCACCACCCTAAATTGACCATTCATCGCCCTCCTCAGTCGCCAAACCAACAGTCAGCACCCAGTAACCCAAAACCACATCCCCGTTGCCGCTTAACAACCAACCACCAAGACGCCTTCCTCACCAATCGCCTGCATCTCTTCAAACCATCTCCACCGTGGCGACCACAATCCAGGCTTCGTCCTTAAACTGCAACGCCTCGCTCGAACCTTAACTGTGCTAGTTTGCCTAATCAAACTCGCAAATCAATTCAATCGTGAACCGCCAAATTCACGACTACACCCAATTTGCAAATCAACCACAGCATCCATGAACCAAATTGCCACGTTATTTAGTCGTCGACCTAAATTGCCTAACCTTCCGAGCAACTCGCGACTGAACCAATCCTTAACTAGAAAATTCGAATTTTATTTCCTTTTTGTGAAAATTTGTTTGGAATTTTTGAGGGATTTATTTACTGTATTGAAATTCATTTGTGAAAAGTTTATAAAGTTATATATATCTTGAGTTCAAGAATATCTACCAGAAAAGCAAAAGGAAAATAAAATCGATCGAGTTCAAGAATATCTACCAGAAAAACAAAAAAAATCATCGATCGAGTTCAAGAATATCTACCATAAAAGAAAAAGGAAAATAACATAACAATACAACTTGAACTCGATCGAGATGCAGCCAGCTGCGAATCAAAGTGACAAAGCAAACTGTATATAATTCATTCTTCAATTAACTACATAAGTCGGCGGCTTCAACAAATTCGAAAACCCTAATTTTTCGAGCAAAGAAAAGAGGAAAAGAGGAACGAGAGTATTGCTTCACGGAAAAGAGGAAAAGAGGGCCAGCTTCTATAATTTTTCTTTGGGGTCCTATAGTTTAAAAATTAGGGTTACCTATTACAACGAGCATTTTTAGCCCGTTATAAAATTGGCACCTATTACAACGGGCAGTTTTAACCCGTTGTAAAATTGGCATCTCTGTTACAACGGGCATTTTGTGAACATTGTAAAATTGACATCTACTACAACGGGCATGAAAAACCCATTGTAATAGCATTCTATTACAACGGGCAATGACTGTCCGCTGTAAAAAAGACGTCATATAAGACATCTATTACAATGGGCCTGAATGGACCGCTGTAGTTGCCTGCTATTACAACGGGCAGCCAGTGCCCGTTGTAAAAAGGACGTTGTAATAGAGTTATTTTGTTGTACTGCAACACACTTATTCCATATATTAATCATGCAACCAGATTTATATACTTAAACAAAAAAATGTTACTCACCTATAAAAATAATGAACAGAGCCTCTAAAACCAATTTTGATTTTGAAATAGCTTTTTGAAACTTTAAAACTTGAATGCTGAAAATGTTTCTTTGATCTTTGAAAATTGGATGTTAAGATCTGGAAATTTGAAGAGATGACTTAGTAATGAAACAAAGATGAACTACTTTGATCTTTCTTCCTGAGTTTGCTTGCTTTTGTTTAGTCACAGGTTTGAAGAGAATGCAGGCTTTGTTCCAGGTTGAAGAAAAATTCTTGCAGGTTTTATTTTCGATTTGCAAGTTTTGATTCAGATTTTGATTTTGATAAGTTTCTGGTTTGTGAAGTTCTGATTATCAGACGTTGTTTAAAGAATTTTTTTTTACAGGCTGAAGTTCTTGTATTAGAATGAAGATAGAAAAGAAAACAGAAGAGAAGGAAATATAAGTTTTATATAGGTGAAAATGTGATTTATTTAAAAAAGAAAAAAAAATCAAAATAAAAATGACACTTGTTTAACATCTTAACATTTGTTATTTGCCTTTACTTATTATTTAACACTTGTTTAAACAAGCTTTCTTAGATTTACACATGTCATTTAAGTAATTATCACATATGTTAAATGTTAATAAAAGGCTTTTATGTTAAATTTACTAATTTATAAATACTTATCCAAATTTATATATATATATAAATTACATTAAAGAAAATATTATAAAATAAATTATATACAAATAAAAGCTTATACATATATTTTTAAAATCCAAAATATTTTAAAATATCTATCTTTTGAATTTCAAAATTAAATCCAAATTCAAATTAAGTTTTAAAATCCAATTTAAAGTCAATTTATATATATACATATATAAAACCACATTATTAATTTTCCTTAAAAATAACAAATTTTCCATTTTAAAACAATTTATAAAAGAGATTATCTCATTATTTATAAATTACTTATATTACTTAAATGAATTAATATATCATATTTATCAAGCAATATTTAAAAAGAAAATAAAATAAACCTTTTATGTTAATTTTATTTATATTTAAACTTAAGCTAAGATATATTTTTAAACAATTAAACATTAACTTAAGTATTTTAAAACTATATGGTTAACTATTTAAACAATCTATGAAAAGTTTTATATTAAATTAACCATAATTTCCAAATTACCAATATATATATATTAGAATTTGAAAACATGATTTTATTTTAAATTCAAATCAAAGCTTTTCTATTTACAATATACACGAATATATTTACATTATAAATAGAAAACATTTTATTAGCTTCTAAAGGATAAAATTTACCAATTAAATATTTATTTGCTTTTAAAAAGAATAAACTTTCCAATTTAAATTAAAATTATAAAAGAAAATTATCAAATCAATTTAATTATTAATACGGATTATTAAATTGACCAAAATTCCGGGTCATCACATTCCTCCCCCCTTAAAAGAATTTCGTCCTCGAAATTTAAAAGCAAAGATAAGTTAATAACCCCCCCCCCCCCCCCAAAGATTTTAATTTTAAACCACAAACATATATTATCAACCATATGCTAACAACCATAGAAACCAATTCACTCAATCAAACAAATCTAATAATTCTGACACAAATTAGGATAGATCTTCCTAACACCATCTAGAGTTTCCCAGGTATTAACACTGGGATACTTGCGCTACTGAGTCCAAATAATCTACACTACTAAACTACAGAGATCCTACTCATCTAGATCTACAAAACTGAACAGGATATCAGACCACAGTCAACTCCAACTCAACTACCAAATCCTTCCTGAACTGCTGGTTCCATAACCAGAGATGGATCAGACGCGTACTCCCTTAGAGATACATGAAACACATTGAATCCCAGTCTTCCAAACTTGTAATTCAACCTTGAAGACCAAAGCACTCATCCTTACAAACACAGAAAGATCCAATACACCTCAGAGCTAGCTTTCTAGTCTTACCAAATCTTATAGTGACTCTGATAGGAGAACACTTATCCAAGATCAAATCTCCGACATCGAAATCCAAATTTCCCGTCTCTTATCCACAAAACTCTTCTGACCATCCTAGGCTGCCTTCATCCTTCCTGATCAGATCAACCTTCGATAATGCCTCTTGAAACAAACTGGACCGAAAACAATCCAACAAAATGATCCTCTCCAAGATCAACCAAAATTAAGATCACAAACTCTACTATCATTAGTAGATTTCAACTCACTTCTCCCATTCGGAAAAGACAAAATAGAAGCACTCGCCAATCTCGTCATCAGATCTCAAAAATCTTCCGGTAGAAACCCTCTATTCCAAGAATACTATAAACTTCCAAGGAGTCTAGGGTTGCTTCCACTCTAGAACAGCTACTACCTCGCTTCCGCTGTACAACTCTGATCTGGAGTAGATGAGAATAATCCATCGATGAACACGAGCGCAAACTTGTCCAACATTTCTCGAAAGACATGGTTCAACAGATCCATAAAGAGAAAACTCAGAAGTACCACGAAATCCTGAGCTGCTTCACCAATCCCTTTCTCTAGAAGCCATCCTTCTATTAATTGAACAACAGGTATCATTCCTGGAATCCTCATTGATGTGAAAAATTAATCTCCAGATGTTATGGCAGACCTGACTAAGAAGACGTCTAGAAAAAATCTCCGACAACTCCGAAAACTCCAACTTTCTCTTGAGATGCCTAGATCCCAAGCAAAAGATTATTCAAGAGAACACACAACTATCGCAAGTCACTTTTCCGATCAACCCAGCCTAATTCCAAAGATACTATTCTCTCTTTACCAATCAGAAGAGCTTATGCTTAACTAACCAATCTATCGACGAAATGGATCCACTCTGCTGCTTCTGAACTCCACCTCTAGAAAACTGCTTAGCCAGATGACCTTCTCGCCGGCATACAGAACATTTCGAGCTGTGCTGCTGCCACTGATGCCAAAGACTTCCTATCCAATGCTCTTCGAACCTCAAAGCCAAATCATCCAATCTCACACAGAGCCTTGAGGTAAGCAGACATCTTCTCAAGAAACTCAGGCCTCAAGCTACACAAAAACACCGTGCTGAACCTAGTCTCATCACCTATGCAGACACACTTCCTTAAAATTGCTCCGAAAGAAACATCTTCAGAAACGTCCATAGTCACTGCATCTCACCATGCATTTTCGCCTTCTCGAAGTTGCCACAGATACCATCGCATGCTTCTGCATATCCAACAGATCCAAACTCTCACTTATTCAAATTTGCGCTTCAAAGATGGAGTCTGAACCTGGAAAAGGCTTCCTTCAGAGATTGGTGAAATCCTTACGCCATAGCAAAGCTCACTCAAGACGGTATTAGGTCTACAGTCTTGGCAAATATACTTCCAACCTCAACACTCGAACTCCTACCATTGGTAGTCGTGCTACACACACCACTACCTTTCCTACCTCTAGAACTCATATTGGAAAACCCAAACAGGTAACCCAACAAATAGGTAGATATATATATATATATATATTAAAATTACAAGTAAGATCTCTCAAGAAAGAAATCACTCCAAAGCCTAGGTATTTACTCAACCTTGCGCTCTGATACCAGCTATGATAACCCACCTTTCTCTCCTTAGAAAGACACATCATCATTAAGAAAGAAAGGGATATGAAAGAGAAAAGACAGAGAAGAAAGAATGAAAACAACATCAGAATCTCAATAGTAGAACCAATAAATTATATTAATCACATAAGTATTACATAGTATACAACATTTATCAGAGTTACATAGCTTATACAACACATACTAGGCAGTTATAAATACCGTCTAGTCATTACAACTCAAATACAACATAGAGATACCAACATGGTGGATATTTATATATCTATAAACATTTAAGCCTCCCGCTCCATTTTTCCTCTAGAGTTCGTCAAAGCTGACCTGAATCCCTTGGCTTCTCGTAAAAATTTGTGTAACCAAGAGTTTAAGAAAACAAGAAATAAACTCCGGGTCAGACATGGGTCTGGTGTGAGTAACAGGTTAAAGTTGCTTAACTTTGAAAAACCTTTGAAAATAAAAGGTATCTCGTAAGACTTCCCGCACATAAACATGGAAAAGTTTATACGTTACGATAACCAAAACATTTGATAGGTAATCCGGTGATAATATAATAGGGTCTAGGGTTTTCAAATAAACTAGAAAATAGCCGAAATTGTTACATGATTAAATTCCAACATACTATCCACAAAGTGGGATATACAATCAAAACCGTAAAGCACGTAGGAAGAATGGGTTTCTATCAACGGCAGGGCTATTGGGGTACCGCCCGTCACAGTACGTGGCCTAGATCACAGTATCGAGGATCCATCCTAAATCCCATGCAATACAAGGTCGTAACCATCACTTACTGGAAAGTCCCGAACAAGACAACTCCGGCAATTGTTGCAATCGACTGCCCTACACAGCTGAATAAAAGGGGACCTCTAGACAGGGAAGATCTTGTCCTACTTGGGCGCGACTCACTTAGCCTTGCTGGTTTTAGCCATTCTCGGTTGATGAGGCTTGAGGCTACGATTACCTTTATAGAACACATCTATCTTAGAATGCTCACCGTCCGCCTGATGATGTTCTGAAAGCATTCAATCCATACAAGTTCATTCCGGGTTCGATTGAAACCGAAGGCATTATCTCGTTACACTCAGTTTGGAATCACCCTTAGAGTTAATGACAATAAACCTTGCACTCTGAATCCATCTCGAACATGAAAGTACTATCTCCATCGAACTCATCTTGGAATCACCCTCAGAGTTTTAACGAAGAATAGTTCTTACACTTCGAGTCTTCACCTTGATCTTCACTTGGATTCACGAATTAACGTTTAATTTGGATTGATGTTGTTTTCGAATATCCAAATTTGGAACCCGATCTCAGTCTCATCGAAATCCAAAATGCCGTCTTTTAAAGCCAAGTTGTTTGGAAGTTAAAACAATTCAATTTATTATCTATATTCACATCGATAAACAATTCAAATTAACGCAAATAGATAATTCATATCATCACAAATCAACCAAAGCATCTAATATCACAGATCAGCACATATCTCATATCAGAGATATCAACCCATTCAGGGCAATTCAAGGCAATCAATATCATCCAACCATCCATAAGCAAAGATCTATTAATCACACCATCTCTAATTAATTTAAAATAAATTAAATTAATTACTTTCATCTCTAATTAATTTAAAATAAATTAAATTAGTTACTTCCATCCCTATAAATCCTGCTTACTTAACCATTAATTAATTGCAACCCAATTAACTAATCAATCTCTAAATATTCATCTTAGTTAGTTACCCTTGATTAATTATTCTTTTATTACATTAAGTAATTAGCCTTTAATTAATTACACAAATTAATTTTGTATGCACAACGTTCTAATATGTACTATAAAGCTGTTACATATTAAAACAACGTTCTAATTTTACTTCACAACGTTCTCAAAACAACCTAATATGCACAATAAAGCTGTTACATATTACCAATGCAATATAACTACTAATCAATTTTAAGCAAAAACCTTTGCACAATATCATGTAGCCTTTTTTTATATGCACATTAACCTGCCTAATATAAAATAACATAGGACTAGTGTGTAACCCGTACGTTGCACATGGTGAAAAATAATATTTATATTTTAGTTATTGCTAAAAATAGATTTTTTTTAAGCATTATATAATAAACATAGTGAAATAAAAAATTATAATTTGAAATGTCATACAATGCTCAAATGTAAGGTAGAGGGTCGCTAACCACATATTCTTGCCAGAATTATTATCCTAACTTGGTAATAGCTATATATATATATATATATATATATTGTTATTACTAAATAGTTGATGTTATGCTGTATGTGTATTTTTTTATATAAATGGATGAAAAGGTTGAATTTTCCATTTTTATTAATATGAATATTGTATAATTTTATGATTTGTAATGAAATAATGAATATTACGTAATTGATTATATTTAAATATTTTAAATTAATGATTGGCGTTAATAATTAAATATATGGAGACAAATGTTAGGAAGGAGAGAAAAAATGAGAAGAGCTTTGTATGTAGTAGTAGTTGAGAAAAACATCTTACGATCATATTATATAGATACAAACTTTTATTCGTTATCTGAGATTTTAATTAGTAAATCCTTTCTTTAACTTCGTAGTTAATTATAAATTTAATGTTTTAATAGGGATGTCATGTTTATAACTTCCATATTTGCAAAAGAAAAAGAAAATTGTTGTGTTAATTTGAGTTCTGAGTTAGGTAAGTTTTGTAACATCCCGCCTTTTCGCACGATTTAAACCGACACACATGTCGATTCAAACCATACGGAAGGGCGGATTGTTATGGGGTAAATAAGAAAAAAAAAACAGAGAAGAAAAAAAACAAATAGAATCTCACAGCGGAAGTATAAAATATAATAAGAAAATATACAGTTTATAAAAACTGTTTACAAACATTTATATAATACATATCAGAGTTACACATACCAATAACAATGCAGCGGAACAGTGTGAGTGTAGTGCAATACTATGAATAATAATAATACAAATTCTTCGTCTTCGTCCTCCAAAGCTAAAGTCTTCGATCCTGAAACGCTCGGACTGACCCGAGCGAATTTGAAAAGACAAAAACACTCGAGTCAGAACTAAAAGATCTTATGTGAGTTAAATTAACAGAAATAAATATGAGTGCAATAACTCAAAAGATGTTCGGGATTTACATCTCCTAAGGATCCGTTAAACTATTTACTATGTAGTATATTGCGCTATTATAATAGTGTCTATAGTAAAATAAACATACTTTTAAATAGCATTAAGGCTTTACATTTTCCACCTTAACACGTAATAGTCCCAGTAGTCCATCCAATATCATAGTCCCTCCTGATCGGGAAGCCACCAGAGGATACCACATGGGCTACGGGAGAAATCCAAACTCGTACAAGGCGCGATAGGGTAGGTGACACGGCACAACTAGGCAATGCCAGGGTAGATATACCAATTACGCTTCCGGGTCGATGGTAACGCGTAGCCGCAGCTACCGCCCACCTCGAACAAACTCCCCAAAATCAAAATAGAAGTGGCCACTGAATCAATCCAAAGTCAAAGTATAATATCGAAGAGGAGTGTCCGATCAGAGGAATGACCTCATTAACCCGTCAATCGCTCCTGTTTTAGCCACCTTATGCCAACTCACGGGAATTGGGTCCACGTATTTACCTTGCAGGAAACGTCGCCACCAACCTACTTCATTCTGGAATCTCCACCGCGTACACGGTTAGTCAAAGTGGTTTTCGGTATCGACAGAGAGTATGTCCATATCCGATCCCGGTCTCTTTGCCAACCCATCGTTATTATAACACCGCGGTCATTTAAAAATAGTTTATACTTTAAAAACCAGAATAAATTTTCCATTTCAAAACTATGAATTCGATATCAATTTAAAAACCCAAAATAATATGATATCATTTTATCTCAAATATAACTCTTTTTCCAAAATCATACCGGTTTAAAATATAAATATCTGGAAACCAAACATTTGAATTATATTTTCAAAACATAATATTTCGGAATTCATACTTTTAAAACCATACTTCTAAAACTTGAATGGTTTGGATATTCAACAGTATATAAAATAAATGGTTTACTTCTAAGGTTACTTTGTAAAGAAATTATTTCCAGGGCTTTACAAATATACTTCTTTATTTAAAGTCTACCAAATTTAAATATCACTTTCAAGTTCCAAAACCACTTCAATTTCTATTTATATATATATATATATCCATTTGGAGTATTAATATTTCAAAACTAAAGTTGGAATTTATTCTTTCAACAAATTAAATGTTCTATTATTTAGTTTTGAATATTTACATAAAATCTATAAATAAAACTCCAATTTCTAGAAATTAACTATTTTCTTAAATTTAAATTATACTAAAATATTCTATTTAAGTAAATCTTGGAAAATCCATTTATAAATATCATACCTTAAAATTTCCAAATTTAAACATATAAGATAAATCACCAAATTCCATTTTCTCAAATTTTTATCATTTTATTCAACAGGGTTATACACAGCTTAAATTTAAAATTTTAACTTCATATGTGTATATCTCGAAGAAAAATATTTTATAAAATATCAAAATTAAATTTTATAAACCGTATCCCATCCAAACCATAGAAATCACTTTTAAAATAATTTATATATAGACCACGGTGCCTGTATATAATTTTCTATCCTATGGTCAAGTGATACGGATATTTATCATTTCAATCCGCAATTTAAAAATAAAATTTTGCGGTTGTATATCATTTCAAACCACAATCCCGAATGAAATGAAAAATGCATGATAACTTGCAATTTAATGATATCAAATAAACATCCATTCATCAACATCATCCATTGTCGAAATCACAATCATCCATCAATATCAATCAAAATCAATTTATATTTGATAATATATAACAGGTAATAACTGGCAATTTTATTCAGATTAAGTTTAACAACTATTAATCTAACAGTTTATATTCAGTAATAAATTATATAACTGTTAACTAGCAGTTCATATACAAACAAATAACTTCTAACTATCAATTAATACTCAATAAATATATTAAATTAACAGTTAAATTCAATAAATGCAATTCAGCAGATATGAATGAAATAAGCATACCAAATACTCATAAATAAATTCTATTCATTTCTAAAATTAATTTAACAAACATAAAAGCTTCTAGTAGTTGTGAGTGGGTTAAAACACTCACCTTTTTTGAATTTAATTTGGATTTAGATCCAATTTAAACCCAAAAATTCGACGGTCTCCAAATCTGTCCAAACCAACGTCAAAAAAATCTGGAATTTAATTACGATCCTAAAAAAAAATCGCGCATGAAACGGAGTTCGTATGTGGAAGTTAAATGTATTAACGCATTTGAAAAATCAAAATTAAATTAAATTCAAACAAAAATAAATTAAACGAAAATGAAATACCGTGTCACATCCGCTCTTCCCACGTGAAAAATGCGTATGCTTCTTCTTGATTTCAAGCTTTGTTCCATAATTTTTCTTTTATTTTCGATTTACTTTAATTTTCCTCCTTATTATATGAATGTATGTATTTTTAAAAGGTTTGGAAAAGAAAAAAAAAATTTGAAAAAGAAGATTTGAAAAAGAAAAGGATTAAAATAAGAACTGAAAATGGAAGAGAAGATCTAGATTTGAAAAGAAAGAAGAAGTATGAAATAGAAGAAAACTTGAAGAAGAATATTTGAAGAGGAAGGAAAAAATTAGAATGAGATATAATAAGGAGATTTGAAGAAGAAAAGGAGAAGGAGATTTGAATGGAGGCTAGGGTTTCATTTGCATCATTTCGTATTTATAAGGTTAGAGTTAGGTTTAGAGACAAATAGATTTGAAAGGAGAGGCTGCTATTAATTAGAAATAAAGTGAATATGAACACTTGGTATTGAAATATAGCAAATATGAACAGTCCTTTTTTTTTTAAAGTAGCAGGTATTAAAAAGAGGTATTTATTAATTAGAAAGAAAATGAATATGGAGGGACAAAAATAAATGACACGTTTCGTTAGTTTGATTCTAAATTAATTAAGTGCTAGATACAGAAAAATTTGAATACATCATATATATATATTCATACTTTAACTGTGTGACCAAATTTCTAAACATACATCAAGTACGATTAATTGGTGACAATATATAGGAATAATCAACAATAAATGTGGATGCAATCACATAAGGATCTAATAGGGAAGGAGATAAAAAGTAACGACGTTGATTAATTCCACTTTCCCACTTTAGCCAATCCGATTACAAAATTTAAAATTTTATAAAATTTCTCTCCTTTGATTTCTTAAACAATTTTAATAACTAACAACAAGTTCTATGTTAATTCAATCATTAATCATTTCGCCAATTACCAAATTAAATTTCAATTATTCGCAATAAATCAAATTATAAATTTTTCATTCCAATAAATAAAATAAATCTTGATTTTTTTTTTCTTCCATCCTTATTAATTCCACAACTTGTTCAATTTGAAAATCATTATCATATTTTCCAAATGTTACCTTAATTTAACACTTATGTAACGTATTATTAGATTCGTTGCAAGATTTCAATTTCAATCCCCATTTCTTAATATACTCAAATTCTGGACATTTTTATTTCCTTACCCATAAGTGTAACATTTATTGCCAATTCCATCCAAATTTAACAGGTAACCCTTAACAATGTTTTCAATCCAAAGGTTATACTTAAGTTTACGTTGTATTCTACAACTTATCATATTATGAAGAAAATTCACATTATTCCCCAATATTACCTTAATTCATATTAACTTAACATTAAATTTACTCTTCATTCTATTATTAACCTATTAGTATTAAATAGATGAAATTAACATTGGTTTTACACTCTATTACGTAGATATCCTTAAATTTTATCTAAGTTTATATTTACATAATATTCCAACATTAAATTTCATCCAATTTTTTTTTCTTCCTTTTTATTTTAATTAAATCCAATTTCCCTAAAGTTACATTCAAACAAGTAAATTTTGATTTCCAATCAATCATTATACTATAACATTCTTAACATTTTTTCATTACACTACTAAATTCTACCTTGATAAGTTTACGCTTCTATTGCTTTACTTTCACACTTCCGTTAAAATATAAATTAATTCTAAAGTAACATTTATTGTTGACCCCGCCATTTTAATTACTCATATTTAGATGAACGTTATTTCAAATAAGTTCATTGACTCATTTAAAT
Source organism: Allium cepa (assembly GCA_030765085.1). NCBI lineage: Eukaryota > Viridiplantae > Streptophyta > Magnoliopsida > Asparagales > Amaryllidaceae > Allium > Allium cepa. Next base: position 38,203,783 of record CM060929.1, read on the forward strand.
TAGGTAGTTTATAGTAGTTGTTATCCCACCCTTACAATTATTTCCTACTAACGTGCTACCAACTCCTTTAATTAAAATTTGAATTCCAAACCTTATTTAATATACTAAGTAAGATAAATAACATATATATATTGCTACCAACTTTCCTTTTCTTGTATCTATGTGTTTATTACTTGACACACCAATAAATATTACATATACACAAAATTCCGTTATCACTTGCCTAACAAGGTAATTATCACTTAAGATCTCACTGCATCCACATTTTCACATTTTCATTTCCTAGTTTCTTTACTTTATTCTACATAATTTATTACAAATGAGATTTTCTTTGGTTTACATCTTATTTGTATTTAACATTTCTCAATCACCAATTCATTTCACTTTAACTGCGGTAAATTGGCGGATAAATTGAATTTGATTCCCAAAATCTAAATTAACAAGAAACAAGGGTAGGTAACATACAATAGTCATTACTCCAAATTCTAGTCACCTAAATAGTCTTTTATTCCTTGCAAATAAATGTTACTATTTATTTTCATAGTACAAATCTCAATGATTATTCCATTTTATATTTGCTTAGGCCATTTATAGTCCACTATACATATCTACATAAATGGGTAATTTATTCAATTCATTAAGTGTCAATTCTATTAAGCCCTGTTTATATCTTATGCATTCTTCTATTACTTTACAAAAGGGAATAACTTTTAAACTCATACACTTAATAACAAAACCGTTATAAATCCAATAAACTTCCAAATCCAAGTTTGTACACATTTTACACAACTATTATGATTTCTCACAAACGTTGAATTTATTAAATGACCATTTATTATAATTTAATTCCCTTAATTGAATCAAATGCTTATTATTATATATATTCTTTTCATTCTACCATTCCTTCCCATTTTATATTCATTAACGTATTTACACATCTCTATCTTTCAAATATAAAATAACCAAACTGATTACAAACACTGTTTCTATCAATTTTCATAAGTTTGTTCAAAATTATACTTTTGTTTACATAAAATAAATTTTATGTTTCTATTAGTTTTCTTTTCCTTTCACTACAGGCATAAATTATTACTATCTACACTAATTACATCTTTGTATTAATGAACACCATTTAAGTTAATATTTATACTAACATTCACAAATTCAACATTTATTTGTTTCTTCAAAATTACTTTAAATCAAGTTGTGAAAATTTACATTATCCACATCTATTATCATAAAATTTTATAGTTACACTAAATTGCAACCACTATACCAAATTTCTACATTTATTCTTAACCAAATTAGAAATTGTATTAATTCATTTTATTAAATATCATAAATTTAACGGGTCGTTACAATCTCCCCCACTCAAAACTTTTCGTCCCCGAAAAGGAAAAAGAAGGGAGGAGGAAGATTTACAGTGCATCTTATTTCAAATATTAACTTATAAACAATATTTTAGTGGATTAATTTCCTTTAATGAAATATACTTGTTTTATAATCATTATATCCTTTAATACTTGAATTATTAAAGTCGGGAAAATACTTTCAAAAAATTCTAAGTCCAAAATTTCCTGAAAATTTTGGCAAAGTCTCCTTTGTACGGAGGGACTCTGGAGAAAATATAATATCCAAATATACAAATATATTACACATATTGTCCAAATAAAATATCCCAACACGGAAAAATATATAAAATAGCGTTTTATACGTAATCCGGAAACGTACCTATTTATCGGGCAATACGCTTATTATTACGGAACCAAAAGCAGTTGCTTCCATAACCTGTATTTTCTTATAAGCCTAAAAAGTTAAATATTTATTTTAAAATGAACTATTCTAGTGGATTCAATCATTCATATCCAATCAAATGCAACAACCATACATTTTAACAAACAGCACACACCGCAAACAAAATCATTCAATCAAACAAACAATTACTTGTTAGGTTCAAATTCCGAAATTGTACGAAATGTAAAATAACTATCAAGTGCATCCTTTACTCAACAGTCTTAGATGGAACAAAGATAGATTATTTCTCCATCCAACAACTTCAAAATTCCTTACCCAACAACCATACATCAACCAAACAATTCAAATCAACACCAAAATAGCTTATTATACATTTATTTCATACTTCAGTGGTTTGATTTTCTTCCCTTCATTTATGAGGGATTTCTTTGTTCTTACAAGTTTTATTTTCCAATTATCCCAAAATTCATTATATTTGTATTTCCTTTTATTACTTAAGTTTCCTTTTATTACCTAAGTTTATAAAATAAATTCTCATTAATAACAACAAATATTTTGAATATCTTCATTTCCTTACTCTTCACTTGTAAGATTTCCCTTAAATTCTTAATCTGCTAACATTCATTCTTATAAGTGGAAGTTTTTATTTATCCATTAACTATGAATTGCAGTCATTTAATTTTTCCTACTTTCCATTATATTAGAATAGGGAAGATTAAAACATACTTAAGTCAATAATCATACAATCAATTCTTATTTTGAATTTCATTTTATATACTTAGGTTCATATCATCTATTAATAATTCTTAACCCTTTTTCAGTAAAATTTCAATTATAACCTAAGTCTATACCATTAAATTCTTATTATAACAGTAATTTATTGAATACTTCATTTTTCCTAAATTCCTACTTGTAAAATATTCAATTCCAGTTTCTCATTTAACACTTCAACTTTTATATTTGGGTAAGTTATTTATGTTAAGGAAATTGCAATTGAACTTATACAAGTTTAATCTCCATTCTTTTAATTAAATTTAATGTTTATCCATATTACTCTTTGTCTCATATGTATGCAAATTTCTCTTTATAGCTTTGCAATTATTCTCTTATTTCAATTAGAGGTTTCAATTCATTTATTACTTAACTTTTATTTCACTACAATTTAACAATTGATTAATTAATGGAGAATTTTAGAATTGGATTCCGGGTCAGATTTCAATTTATTTCAAAATAATAGATAAATAAGTTCTTACAACTCAAAATCTCTAATTATAGTTAGAACAATAAAAGAATTTTTTTTTTTAGAAAATTTCATAATAAATCTGCAGTAGAATTTACTACAGTGGCCTTTCCCCTTCGAAACTCGAAATGAAAGTCGATGAAGCGGCCGTCATCACCGAATTTATTTTCCAGCGACAGAGAGGAAAGTACAGAATTTAATTTTTTTTTTTTCCCAAAATCTTCTTTAAAACAATTCTTCCAAATTATACGAAATATTTATATAAGAAATTACTTATAAACCAAATCAATAAATTTCACAAATTCTTTGAAAGCAGATTTGGAAAAAATCCCGGACTTAAGTTCTAAAATCTCCAATTTGATTTATCATAATTTCAACTTAGCTTCAGTTATTATAAATATTTTATTTCCTAACACACAATCTATAGCAACCAAATATATACATATATCTTTATAAAAATATTTTATATATAGAAAATATAATACGCAAAATTCTTTCATTTACCTATATTAAAACAAATATTATGTCGGTCTGTCCTATTAAGTGTTTAGAAATCCCTATTGATGACATAGCGTCCCATGCATCAACCAGAATTTATAAATACAAAGCGGAACAGATTAACACAATATAAAATCTTTTTATTAATACTAACAAATACGCTCTCTCATATATATACACTCAGCGACTCCCATAGGATATTACTACCCTATTAACAAAGAGTCAAACCCCACAAAGCCAAGGTTTATCGCTAAACCAAAGCTCTGATACCAACTGTAACATCCCGCCTTTTCGCACGATTTAAACCGACACACATGTCGATTCAAACCATACGGAAGGGCGGATTGTTATGGGGTAAATAAGAAAAAAAAACAGAGAAGAAAAAAAACAAATAGAATCTCACAGCGGAAGGATAAAATATAATAAGAAAATATACAGTTTATAAAAACTGTTTACAAACATTTATATAATACATATCAGAGTTACACATACCAATAACAATGCAGCGGAACAGTGTGAGTGTAGTGCAATACTATGAATAATAATAATACAAATTCTTCGTCTTCGTCCTCCAAAGCTAAAGTCTTCGATCCTGAAACGCTCGGACTGACCCGAGCGAATTTGAAAAGACAAAAACACTCGAGTCAGAACTAAAAGATCTTATGTGAGTTAAATTAACAGAAATAAATATGAGTGCAATAACTCAAAAGATGTTCGGGATTTACATCTCCTAAGGATCCGTTAAACTATTTACTATGTAGTATATTGCGCTATTATAATAGTGTCTATAGTAAAATAAACATACTTTTAAATAGCATTAAGGCTTTACATTTTCCACCTTAACACGTAATAGTCCCAGTAGTCCATCCAATATCATAGTCCCTCCTGATCGGGAAGCCACCAGAGGATACCACACGGGCTACGGGAGAAATCCAAACTCGTACAAGGCGCGATAGGGTAGGTGACACGGCACAACTAGGCAATGCCAGGGTAGATATACCAATTACGCTTCCGGGTCGATGGTAACGCGTAGCCGCAGCTACCGCCCACCTCGAACAAACTCCCCAAAATCAAAATAGAAGTGGCCACTGAATCAATCCAAAGTCAAAATATAATATCGAAGAGGAGTGTCCGATCAGAGGAATGACCTCATTAACCCGTCAATCGCTCCTGTTTTAGCCACCTTATGCCAACTCACGGGAGTTGGGTCCACGTATTTACCTTACAGGAAACGTCGCCACCAACCTACTTCATTCTGGAATCTCCACCGCGTACACGGTTAGTCAAAGTGGTTTTCGGTATCGACAGAGAGTATGTCCATATCCGATCTCGGTCTCTTTGCCAACCCATCGTTATTATAACACCGCGGTCATTTAAAAATAGTTTATACTTTAAAAACCAGAATAAATTTTCCATTTCAAAACTATGAATTCGATATCAATTTAAAAACCCAAAATAATATGATATCATTTTATCTCAAATATAACTCTTTTTCCAAAATCATACCGGTTTAAAATATAAATATCTGGAAACCAAACATTTGAATTATATTTTCAAAACATAATATTTCGGAATTCATACTTTTAAAACCATACTTCTAAAACTTGAATGGTTTGGATATTCAACAGTATATAAAATAAATGGTTTACTTCTAAGGTTACTTTGTAAAGAAATTATTTCCAGGGCTTTACAAATATACTTCTTTATTTAAAGTCTACCAAATTTAAATATCACTTTCAAGTTCCAAAACCACTTCAATTTCTATTTATATATATATATATATATATATCCATTTGGAGTATTAATATTTCAAAACTAAAGTTGGAATTTATTCTTTCAACAAATTAAATGTTCTATTATTTAGTTTTGAATATTTACATAAAATCTATAAATAAAACTCCAATTTCTAGAAATTAACTATTTTCTTAAATTTAAATTATACTAAAATATTCTATTTAAGTAAATCTTGGAAAATCCATTTATAAATATCATACCTTAAAATTTCCAAATTTAAACATATAAGATAAATCACCAAATTCCATTTTCTCAAATTTTTATCATTTTATTCAACAGGGTTATACACAGCTTAAATTTAAAATTTTAACTTCATATGTGTATATCTCGAAGAAAAATATTTTATAAAATATCAAAATTAAATTTTATAAACCGTATCCCATCCAAACCATAGAAATCACTTTTAAAATAATTTATATATAGACCACGGTGCCTGTATATAATTTTCTATCCTATGGTCAAGTGATACGGATATTTATCATTTCAATCCGCAATTTAAAAATAAAATTTTGCGGTTGTATATCATTTCAAACCACAATCCCGAATGAAATGAAAAATGCATGATAACTTGCAATTTAATGATATCAAATAAACATCCATTCATCAACATCATCCATTGTCGAAATCACAATCATCCATCAATATCAATCAAAATCAATTTATATTTGATAATATATAACAGGTAATAACTGGCAATTTTATTCAGATTAAGTTTAACAACTATTAATCTAACAGTTTATATTCAGTAATAAATTATATAACTGTTAACTAGCAGTTCATATACAAATAAATAACTTCTAACTATCAATTAATACTCAATAAATATATTAAATTAACAGTTAAATTCAATAAATGCAATTCAGCAGATATGAATGAAATAAGCATACCAAATACTCATAAATAAATTCTATTCATTTCTAAAATTAATTTAACAAACATAAAAGCTTCTAGTAGTTGTGAGTGGGTTAAAACACTCACCTTTTTTGAATTTAATTTGGATTTAGATCCAATTTAAACCCAAAAATTCGACGGTCTCCAAATCTGTCCAAACCAACGTCAAAAAAATCTGGAATTTAATTACGATCCTAAAAAAAAAATCGCGCATGAAACGGAGTTCGTATGTGGAAGTTAAATGTATTAACGCATTTGAAAAATCAAAATTAAATTAAATTCAAACAAAAATAAATTAAACGAAAATGAAATACCGTGCCACATCCGCTCTTCCCACGTGAAAAATGCGTATGCTTCTTCTTGATTTCAAGCTTTGTTCCATAATTTTTCTTTTATTTTCGATTTACTTTAATTTTCCTCCTTATTATATGAATGTATGTATTTTTAAAAGGTTTGGAAAAGAAAAAAAAAATATTTGAAAAAGAAGATTTGAAAAAGAAAAGGATTAAAATAAGAACTGAAAATGGAAGAGAAGATCTAGATTTGAAAAGAAAGAAGAAGTATGAAATAGAAGAAAACTTGAAGAAGAATATTTGAAGAGGAAGGAAAAAATTAGAATGAGATATAATAAGGAGATTTGAAGAAGAAAAGGAGAAGGAGATTTGAATGGAGGCTAGGGTTTCATTTGCATCATTTCGTATTTATAAGGTTAGAGTTAGGTTTAGAGACAAATAGATTTGAAAGGAGAGGCTGCTATTAATTAGAAATAAAGTGAATATGAACACTTGGTATTGAAATATAGCAAATATGAACAGTCCTTTTTTTTTAAAGTAGCAGGTATTAAAAAGAGGTATTTATTAATTAGAAAGAAAATGAATATGGAGGGACAAAAATAAATGACACGTTTCGTTAGTTTGATTCTAAATTAATTAAGTGCTAGATACAGAAAAATTTGAATACATCATATATATATATTCATACTTTAACTGTGTGACAAAATTTCTAAACATACATCAAGTACGATTAATTGGTGACAATATATAGGAATAATCAACAATAAATGTGGATGCAATCACATAAGGATCTAATAGGGAAGGAGATAAAAAGTAACGACGTTGATTAATTCCACTTTCCCACTTTAGCCAATCCGATTACAAAATTTAAAATTTTATAAAATTTCTCTCCTTTGATTTCTTAAACAATTTTAATAACTAACAACAAGTTCTATGTTAATTCAATCATTAATCATTTCGCCAATTACCAAATTAAATTTCAATTATTCGCAATAAATCAAATTATAAATTTTTCATTCCAATAAATAAAATAAATCTTGATTTTTTTTTTCTTCCATCCTTATTAATTCCACAACTTGTTCAATTTGAAAATCATTATCATATTTTCCAAATGTTACCTTAATTTAACACTTATGTAACGTATTATTAGATTCGTTGCAAGATTTCAATTTCAATCCCCATTTCTTAATATACTCAAATTCTGGACATTTTTATTTCCTTACCCATAAGTGTAACATTTATTGCCAATTCCATCCAAATTTAATAGGTAACCCTTAACAATGTTTTCAATCCAAAGGTTATACTTAAGTTTACGTTGTATTCTACAACTTATCATATTATGAAGAAAATTCACATTATTCCCCAATATTACCTTAATTCATATTAACTTAACATTAAATTTACTCTTCATTCTATTATTAACCTATTAGTATTAAATAGATGAAATTAACATTGGTTTTACACTCTATTACGTAGATATCCTTAAATTTTATCTAAGTTTATATTTACATAATATTCCAACATTAAATTTCATCCAATTTTTTTTTCTTCCTTTTTATTTTAATTAAATCCAATTTCCCTAAAGTTACATTCAAACAAGTAAATTTTGATTTCCAATCAATCATTATACTATAACATTCTTAACATTTTTTCATTACACTACTAAATTCTACCTTGATAAGTTTACGCTTCTATTGCTTTACTTTCACACTTCCGTTAAAATATAAATTAATTCTAAAGTAACGTTTATTGTTGACCCCGCAATTTTAATTACTCATATTTAGATGAACGTTATTTCAAATAAGTTCATTGACTCATTTAAATTAGGTAGTTTATAGTAGTTGTTATCCCACCCTTACAATTATTTCCTACTAACGTGCTACCAACTCCTTTAATTAAAATTTGAATTCCAAACCTTATTTAATATACTAAGTAAGATAAATAACATATATAGATTGCTACCAACTTTCCTTTTCTTGTATCTATGTGTTTATTACTTGACACACCAATAAATATTACATATACACAAAATTCCATTATCACTTGCCTAACAAGGTTATTATCACTTAAGATCTCACTGCATCCACATTTTCACATTTTCATTTCCTAGTTTCTTTACTTTATTCTACATAATTTATTACAAATGAGATTTTCTTTGGTTTACATCTTATTTATATTTAACATTTCTCAATCACCAATTCATTTCACTTTAACTGCGGTAAATTGGCGGATAAATTGAATTTGATTCCCAAAATCTAAATTAACAAGAAACAAGGGTAGGTAACATACAATAGTCATTACTCCAAATTCTAGTCACCTAAATAGTCTTTTATTCCTTGCAAATAAATGTTACTATTTATTTTCATAGTACAAATCTCAATGATTATTCCATTTTATATTTGCTTAGGCCATTTATAGTCCACTATACATATCTACATAAATGGGTAATTTATTCAATTCATTAAGTGTCAATTCTATTAAGCCCTGTTTATATCTTATGCATTCTTCTATTACTTTACAAAAGGGAATAACTTTTAAACTCATACACTTAATAACAAAACCGTTATAAATCCAATAAACTTCCAAATCCAAGTTTGTACACATTTTACACAACTATTATGATTTCTCACAACGTTGAATTTATTAAATGACCATTTATTATAATTTAATTCCCTTAATTGAATCAAATGCTTATTATTATATATATTCTTTTCATTCTACCATTCCTTCCCATTTTATATTCATTAACGTATTTACACATCTCTATCTTTCAAATATAAAATAACCAAACTGATTACAAACACTGTTTCTATCAATTTTCATAAGTTTGTTCAAAATTATACTTTTGTTTACATAAAATAAATTTTATGTTTCTATTAGTTTTCTTTTCCTTTCACTACAGGCATAAATTATTACTATCTACACTAATTACATCTTTGTATTAATGAACACCATTTAAGTTAATATTTATACTAACATTCACAAATTCAACATTTATTTGTTTCTTCAAAATTACTTTAAATCAAGTTGTGAAAATTTACATTATCCACATCTATTATCATAAAATTTTATAGTTACACTAAATTGCAACCACTATACCAAATTTCTACATTTATTCTTAACCAAATTAGAAATTATATTAATTCATTTTATTAAATATCATAAATTTAACGGGTCGTTACAAGTTTTAATATCATGTTGAAAATGAGAATGTCTACATAACCTAACTTGTATTAGAGTAATCCGTGCTTCAACATCCCAATGTTGTAAAATATAAATTTATCCTTTAAAAGATGTAAAAAAGAAATGTTGTACTACAATGTATGATAAATTTTTGAGATAAATGAATTATAAATTTAAAATATATTATTGTTTATGTTTACATTCTATGTTATGCGATTTGTATATTTTTATATATTAATATAAATAACAACATTATCATCTTTGCTTGTATATATGAGTGTTGTATGCATACTTATCGGTATATTTTAAGATCTATTAGATGAATTAATAAATATTATTAAATTGAATTTATTTGAATTATTTAAAATAAAGATTACATAATTGGTTAAATACACAGATATGGTAAATATATTAGGAGAGAATTATGAAATTTTTATAAGTAACTACGGAAATTTAAAATATAGGCGTTTAAGGTAATTTTTCAATTCAATGTATGATAATTCATTGAGATAAACGAACTAAAAATAAATTTACTATTATTGTTGATCTATTTAATTTATGCTATATGATCTACATACTTTTGTATGCAAATGAAAATTTTGTTTTACCAGTTTGTTCATACTTAAAATTTAGAATTACACACTAGCGGATTGGTATTTCAGTTGTGTTGATGATACCTTTTAAATTAAAAGGAAAACAAATAGAAGTAGTGTTTAGCTATGTTGTAAGGAAACTTGAGCTTTTTTATAGGTTTTAACTAGATTGTATGTGTAACTAAAGCAACAATCTAAAGTTGTTTAATAAAACTGTTTATGAAAATAATTTACATGGTAAAAAATAAAACTGGCCACAATGCAATTGATTTCCAAAGATTAACAGGGAACCCCGCTTAAAAAACAATGATCCAAGTACAATCATGTAAATAACAAAATTTCGAAATTAATCTATAGTATATGAATATAAACTTCAATATCATAATCATTTATCATAAAAATAAACAGACTAAATAAATAAACTATTTTATTATCACTCTCAAACTATTTACACATATGAACAAATGTCATTTTAGTTTATTTCTTAATTCCTGAACTAATAAGTTTTTATCATTAGTAGTAACGTTGCCATTATATAAGTAGGGTAACAATCAGTTGGTGTTGATAAATAAAAATTAGCAGGAGATTAAAATAATTATTTTATTCATTTTGTCTCTTTGTACTAATTCATATATGCTTTTCATAGTTTGTATAGTTTGTATTTGTATGGGTGCTCAAATTGAAAAAGAATGTCTCTGGTGAACGTAGTATTTTTGTGAAGTTGATTAGTTTTTTCCCTTACCCCTTTTTTTGAAAAAAAGTGTGAATGAAATATGAATTATGCCAAGTACAAAATGTTACATCAGTAATTAGTGTGATAATTCCTTTTAATCTTAGTAAGAAAATGTTGAAACATTTCATTCTATAGTAAGACTTTCAAGATGGGTATATTTCCTTTTTTATCAAAGAAAACACTACAAACGTTAATAGACCCAATGCTCAACATATGCAATACGATTGCTATTTGTTATAAAATTTTCTTTATCAACAATTGCTGTAATACTTGACTCAGTTTTTTGGAAGTATGAAATTAAGTGCACGATATATATAATTCTTACATATCGATTTTTATTTTACCTTTTGTATCAGGAAGGATAGTACTAATGCATCAAATGCATCTTTTGTTTCCTGCTTCTTCTGTGGCCGCTAAGCCATGATGTCAGCCTCATGGCTACTCTCTTTTGATGTACTATCCTTCCTCATACAAAAGGTAAAATAAAAATAGATATGTACGAATTATATATTATGCACGTATTTTCACACTTTCAATAAACCGAGTCAAGTATTATATTAATTGTTCATAAATACAATTTTATAACAAATATCAATCGTATTGCATATGTTTAGTATTTTGTCTATTAACGTTAGCGGTGTTTCCTTTGATAAAAAAAGGAAATATACGCATCTTGAAACCCCTCTTACTATAAAATGAAAGGTTTCAACGTTTCCTCACTAAGATTTAAATAAATTATCACATAGGTTACTGATGTAACATTTTGAACTTGGCATAATCTATATTTGATTCATAATTTTTTCAAAAGATGGGGAAAGGAGAAAAAACTTATCATCTTCACAGCAATATTACCTTCACCGGAGACATTCCTTTACAGTTTGAGAACCCAAAAAAATACAAACTATGGAAAACATATATGAGTTAGTACAAATGGACAAACAAAATGAAATAATTATTTTAATCATATGATTGTTATTTATCAACAGTAATTGATTATTACCCTACTTATAAAATGAAAATGTTACTGCTAATGATAAAAGCCTATTATTTCAGAAATTAAGAAATAAACTAAAATGACATTTGTTCGTAAGTGTAATCAGTTTGAGAGTATTAGTAAAACAGTTCAGTTCATTTATTCAGTTTATTTTTATGATAAATGATTATGATGTTGAAGTTTATATTCATATACTACATATTAATTTCAAAATTTTGTTATTACATGATATTTAGATCATTATTTTTTAAGTGGAATTCTCTGTTAATCTTTGGAAATTAATTGCATTGTGATCAGTAATATTTTTCACCATGTAAATTATTTCCATAAAATGTCTTATTAGACAAATTTAGATTGTTGTTTTTAAGTGTTATACATATAATTCGGTTAAAACCAATAACAAAGCTTAAGTTTCCTTTCAACATAGCTGAACACTATTTCCGTTTGTTTTCCTTTTAACTTACATGGTATCATCAACACAGGTAAATGGTTAAATCAATTGAAGTAGGTAAGACATAGATAGCATGTAAGCAAGGTAGGAATTTAAACATCCATAGACAATGAAGTGGGGAAGATAATGAACAAAGATTCTAAAAGCATACCTTTCAACGATTCGGAGGACTTAAAATTACAACCGTCTCTTCCTCCACTTCAAATTTCGATGCCATTGAAGCAGATTTTGTTATCAGAAAGCAGGTAAAATTAATATTTTACAAATACAAATGTAAAAAATAAATGACATTTATTGAAGCATTCACCTTTGTTACAAATGTCCATCATAGCCCAAAGGCAAAGGCAGGAAGAAAGATGTCGTATTCTTTACAACAAATTGAAGGCAAAACAAATATGTTACCATAGTAAGAGACCTTTTAAAATTAATGCATATATTATGTTACTAGTAAATAATATTCTTTATTTTTGATGTAATGGACCTGATCATGAAAGTTTCAAACTTAGGTTTAATAATTGCTTCAATCATAGAAACCAATAGTTCTGTTTTTCCAACTGAAAGATTTGAGGCAAACTTGCAAAACACCTGTTGTGATCAGGGCATAGAAACTGCTGCAATTTCTAAAGGAGAAGAGGTGCATTTACAGTATGATAATAGTAGATTGAATATAATCAGCAATTATTTAATATTTAACCTTAAAAATAAATTATCATGGTACTTCAATAGCACAAGCGATAAGAAAGGCGTCGTATCCTCGAGAATAAACGGATTGCAAACAAAGTCCACAAGAAACAAATTGCAAACCAAATCCATAATATTAGTAAGAAATAGTTCAAATATAAAATACATAATAATACTATAGAAAATAAGTTTTTAGTTACCTATATTTACCTAATCATCAAAGTGTTGAAGATAGATCACAATGCTGTTCCACCCCAAAAGAATAATTGTTCTGTGGTAAATATTCAAGGATTCAATGGAAACCTATAAGAAACACCACATAGAAATATCAACAATTTAAGATCCACTAAAAATAATCAAAATCAATAAGCTCATAAAGTGGCAGTGACAGCATCATCAACTAGATATGGCACGACAACAAGTAAGTGCCTCTGGTTTTAACAAGAAATTTAATATTAGAAGAATATATTAACTATTTTGTCATATAATAATATTTATGTTACCAGTTGAAAGAAGTGGTACAAACTTGCAGCAAGCACAACAAATTCATGTGTCGAATGGTACATCTATTGAGCAAGATGAACCAAATCGACAAACTTATATACCAGAATAATCATCAGCTACTTATGACATTATTACAATTAAGTGAAGATGCACTTTATATCAAAGGAGTAGTTTATTCATGTACATCATATATCTTACAATTTAAAACATATATGCATACTACAGGGAAAATGTTTAAAATATGGGACTTTGATGAACCAACACATATATGTTCAAAATGCAATGCCATACTATGGTACAGAGAAAGGATTACAAAATCAAAAGAAAAGCCTAAACAAGAATTTTCCCTACGTTGTCGGTTAGGGAAGTAGAACTTCCTATACTAAAAGATGGTCCTCTTTTTTTTAAAAATTTAGTAGATTATAATGGTGGACCAAGAGCATCAAAATTTAGAGAAAAAATAGGGTTTTACAGCTATATATCTCTTTCACCTCTATGGGAGGTAATGTTGACAAAATCATAAATGATGGTCAGGGCCCTTATGTCTTTTCGATAAATGGCCAAAACCATCACAAAATCGATTCACTTCTCCTAATAGAGAACCAACCTAAATTTGCACAACTTTATATTTATGACACCTAAAATGAATTGTCAAATAGAATGAAAGTAGTAAGAACAAACAATGATGAAGAATGTGATGAAGGCATCATTAGCGAACTAATGAGTAATTTGATCAGTGCAATGAACTCACAAAAGGATTTAGGATGGCAAGGGATCGATCTAAAGAAACAAATTTTCAATCTGTTAGGCTTCGATTGATTAGTTTACGACAAAATGATGGTAGAATGTATAATTTGCCAACATCTTCACAGATAGCAGCGATAATAGTAGGTGATGGTTTTCAAAATGATGCATGCAGGGACATCATATTAGAAGAAAAAATGGACTTTTAAGAAGAATAGTTGAAAAATATCCAAGTTTTATGGCAATGCAATATCCTATATTATTTCTTTATGGGGAAGATGGCTTTAGATTAAAAATCGCATATATATATATATATATATATATATATATATATATATATATATAAATGATGAAGAAACAATCGATGCAACCGACCATAGTTAGGAGAAAATGCTTACCATGAGGCAATACTATGCATTTCGTATCCAACAAAGGCCAAATGAAGGGCATAATTTACTTAGAGGTAGTCGATTATTTCAACCATTTTTGGTGGACGCCTATACCTGCATAGAAGAATATAGGCTAAGATGGGTATGCAACAATCAATCAAATATTAAATTTGATCTGTGTAAAGGTCTTCGAGATGCAGTAATAGCATGTAAACAAAGGCATCTTCAAATGGAAAAAGAATTGTCTTACATTACTCATTTACAGGAGGTCCTCGATATATGATACAAAACTATTATGATGTTTTTGCAATTTGTGGAGCAGCAGGCTTGCGTAATTTATTCATTACTTTCACATGCAATCCTAATTGGATAGAGATTGAAAGGTTTGTATCACTTATTCCTTGACAAACTATACAAGATAGACCATATATTGTAGCTAGAGTTTTCAAAATTAAACTTGATCGGCTAATGGCAGATTTAAGAGTTGGGAAACATTTTGGCTTTGTTCATGCAGGTATTCTTATGTTTCTTTTTTTATTACAAACTATTTGTAACATTTATATTAATTAAATGAGTCTTCAATTAAACTAACAAAAATTAAAAAAATAGAATTATCATATTCACTTTAACATTGTTTTGAATGTAAAGAAATAAGACCTCTCAACTCAACAAAGGCAAAAGATATCCAATGTGTAAACAAATAAAAAACTTATAAAAGAATAATATCAAAAAATGAAGCAGTATAAGAAACAAAACTTGCAATAGCTAATTAACATTTTTTTATAACAATTCAAATAGTAATTGATTATCACATTGTATTAGACATAAATAATAAATGAAGAGTAGAACAATGTTATCAAATTGTATTATCGTTTCTTATAACTAAGAGCATAACAAATACTTATAATTTTTTGCCCTTGAAAGACACCTTATTACTTTGTTTACATAAGTTACTATAGTAGAAAGATAGTATATAACAAATTACAATTTTTATGAGTACTCTCTTTTATACTTACTTAAATTTATAACTCACAACATTGTGTTTCTAAATTCCATATACTCTTTTGTTAAACAGTGTTCTAAAATCAATTTTGAAATAAGACTACAAGAATATTTTATCAGTATAACTAAGAGCGGAACAAATACCTATAATACCTTGCCCTGACAAAATGCAATCCACTCTTTCCTTCCATGTAATGGCTGCCAAATATTCTATTGAGTCAGTGGCAATTTTGATGAAATGGTGTTTATGAAATATGTTGATTATGTGATGTAATCCATTCTATAATGCCATTAAACTTCTTCAAATATGTTGATTATGTTTTCTATTGACATATAATAAAATCATGATCTTTGCTAAATGATGACTTTGTAATGTTATTCAGCTATACACACAAAATTATAACTTTATGTAGCAATGGCCTAATACATATGCATCATTTATAAGTCTTTATGTTATATGAGTTAGCATATTAAATGCACAATGGAAACTAAGTCATAATCAATCATATCACTTAATATGAACTTCTTTAAGAACAAGTACACTATTACTTCAATATTTCATTGATATAAAATCTCCTAAAATTTCATTTATTCTTGGAGTACTAAGCAATAGGAAATTAGTTGTTTATGATTTTTTTATCATTCTCCTTTGAGAATAATACGATGAAAATAAATATAGATGTTTAATTTCTTTTCACATAATTTGACCTTAAAGGAATCTTATTCTATTATATAACTAGCGGTGATATCACTTTGAATTTTTTACAGTGGTCTACACAACTAAATTTTAAAAACGAAGCCTACCACATGCGCATATATTATTGTTCCTTCATTCTGCCGATAAGCCAAAAACAAATTTAGTTGTTGATAGAATAATTACAGCTGAAATACCAAATAAAGAAGTAGATCTGCTAGGGTATCAATCCGCCTCATAGTTTATGGTGCATGGACCATGTGGTGCAGCTAATCCACAAAATTCTTGCATGGTTAAAGGTCATTGTTCAAAACATTATCCAAAAGAAAATTGTTCCAACACAACTTCTGATGATGTTGGATTACCTGTGTAAATATGAAGAGTAATAGTAATGGGTGTGAAATTTGATAATAAATGGGAAATACCACACAACATGGATCTAATTGTAAAATATTAAGCACGTATAAATGTGGATATATGCAATCGAACCCGATCCATAAAGTATTTGTTCAAATATATCAATTAGGGATATGATCGTGCAACGGTTGTAACTGAAGAAAATACTGAAGATGGTGGACGAAATCTACGAGAAGTTGACGAAATTAAAATGTACCTTGATTGTCAATATATTTCGGCCTTTGAATCTTGCTAGCGAATATTTGAATTGGATATTCAGTTTTGCACAACTGTAGTGAAACGATTGTCATTTCATTTACCTGATGAACAACCGATTCTATTTCATGATACAGATAATTTAAATGTTATTACTAATCAACCTAATATTAAAAAGTCAATATTTACAAAGTAGTTGGAAATAAATGGATTGGATGAAGATGTAAGAGATCTTACATATGTTTATTTTCCAACAAATGGGTGTGGGATAAAAATATAAAAAATGGAAAAGGGGATAAAAAGGTAATACAATTGGAAGAATTTATTATGCCCATCGAACTTCCAAAGAAAGATTCTATCTACATATGTTGCTAAACATAGCGAACGACCTTACAAATTATGAAGACATACAAACTTATAATGTTACAATTTTTAATGGTTTTAAAAATGCCTGTATGGCACGAGGTTTGTTGGAAGATGATAATGTATGGAATGATGCAATTATGGGAGCTGGAAGATGGTCCTCGGCAAAATCCCTATGGGAAATGTATGTTGCATTACTATTATTTTGTGAAATTTCAAATACTCTAAGCTTTGGAACAACCATTAGGAGCTACTGTTGGATGATATCTTATATATGCAAAGAAAAGTTCTACAAGACTATATGCCAAAAATGACACAATGCCAATTGCAAAATTACACATTATATAGAAATTGAAAAAATCATGAACAAGAGTAATAGATCTCTAAAAGAAAATCCTATGTTTCCCTTTCCTAATTTGATGTTTCTTGAACGATTTCAAAATAGACTTATAAGGGCGGAACAAATGTACAATCATGATGCACTCTACAAGATTACGTAAATAAGGCATGTTGTTTATATGTTCAACAAAGGAAATATTTGATTAAGTCATACATGTGGTTGATGGAAATTTTGATGGATTTTTTTGTTCGCGGTAATGAAGGTTGTAACATTCCTAAAAATTCATTAAGTTTAATTGGGCAATGAAATTAATTTTTGGAAATAAATTGTGATTTAATTAGAAAATTTTCTAGAATAAATAAATAATTTTGATTTTAAATAGAAATTTATATTAGAAATTTAAGAATAAGTGATTTATAAAACAAGTATTGAACTTCAAAATAAAATGTATTAAAAATATAATGGAAATTAAAAGCCTGAGATTAATAAAAAGAGAATGATAGTTGTTTTCGAAAATATTAAATATATTTGGTAGATGTAACAAATTTCAAAAAAAAATATATATATTTTATTTTAAGATTTTAATTCTCTTATATAAATAAATATAACAATTGTTAATATGAAATCAAAGTGTTTGAATCCATTCTTTTCTTTTTATGAAGTTGTACAAAATAAACAAAATAAAAAAAATGTATGAATGTAAATTGTGTTAATATAAATTTTAAATAAGTGTATAAACATGTTGAACAAAAATTTAATGTAAGTACATATACATGAGTTATATTTCAAGTTGAGATTGAAAATTTAAATTTTATTTAAAATAGATGTTTTTAAAAGTAAGTAGCATTTTTTTAAAAAAAAAAAGTTATTAAGATGTAATATATATGTTAGTTAAATTCTTTCAACATTGAACATGTATGTATACATTCAAAAGAATAAAGATATACATTATTTTTAAAAGTGTATAAGTTATAAATATAAAATTTATAAAATTCTTTTTGCTTCATAATATCAACATGTGAGGGTGGAGTAGAAGAATTAACAAAATCTAAGCTCATGATTTCATTCTAACAAATGGCATTCCACATTCATTGCTTAATTAAAATATTCAATTTAAAAATTTCAGAAAATCTTTCAACTTCCATTTCGAATTTATTTAGTCTCATCAAATCTGAAAAGAAACAGTGAAAAGGATTTGAATACCTCAAACTACAACAATACAAAGGTATCAAAGATCTAGCATTTCAAAGTCCAAACACCAAAGAAACAAAATTTATAAAAATCTGAAAGACATTATGAACCAGATTTCCAAATTCTGCAATCTGGAAATTGGTTCTGCATGCAAATCAAAAGCAAAATCTAGGATTCAAGAAGATTCAAAAACAAAAGCTAGAAGCAACTCAACAAGAATCAGAGCATCTCAACTTAATCAAGCAAAACAGATTTGGAAAACAGGAAAAGAAATCTGGAAGAAAAAAAAAATGAAACCTGGGAATATTAAGATAAAAACAATCTTCAAGCTTTGTTTGCATTTCTCAGGTAAGCTTTTAACTTCATAGTTTAATGAATTTATGGTTTCAAAAATAAAGGCTTGACATAAACAAATTCAATAAAATGCAGATTTATAAAAAAATATAGTGCTGCAGTTTTTTTTGGCAGAACAGTGCAAGCACTGTGGAAAATTAATAAAGGCAGGTAAAATTCCTTTGAAATATTTTAGTTTGAAGTTGCTAATCAGCAAATAAAACAAGATTTAAATAATAATGTTCAATAAATTGTTTCCAGGAGAATCAAGTTCAAGGCAAAGTTTGTTTTCTGTTTCTAATTGCAGAAGGAAAATTAAAAGCCTCTGTTATACAACAAGAAAGTCAAATTGTAAGTGAAATCAAGATTGGTTGTTATTGTGAAATAAACAAATAAATACAATAGTAAAATAAGCAAGTTTCTTCTTACAACTTGCAGTTTTAACTCTGGGAATTAAAGAAAAACAAAAATTAAAAGTTCAAGAGCAAAAGGAAAAAAAAAAGGGGTCATCACCCGATTCCTGTTCTCTGTCAATATATTCCAGGTGAGCAAACTCATTTATCTACCTATATGTTCTGATTTTATGGTTGACTCTTGAAGTATGATGGTTTTGATGATTGCATGTTTGAATTTATACATCTTTATGGGTGTAAATGTATGAGTATGTATTAATGCATATCCCTGTTATGAGTCAGAGTACATCTTCTCTGTGCAACAAAATCTGTGAGTAAATTCCTGTTTTAAAAACAGTTTCTACCTTTAAAAAAAACTAAGCTAATAAGATTTGCAGTGCTTAAAGTTAAGTCAAATGCCTTTCAAATAAGAAACTGTAAAACAGTGGTAAATTAAAAAGATAAGAACTGCTCTATTCTTTCTTTAGTCAGCAACATCACTATGTATAGGTTGTTTAAAAATTTATTTGTTGTTTAAATTTTATATGTGCATGTGTTTGGATATAATTGTGACTGTTGTATCATGCCTGCATACTTGAATATGCAGATAGGTGATGCAAATTCTACAGACTTGCTACTGTTTTTATTAAGATTCTAAATACAAATCCACATCTTTATGTCTGAATTTTAGTTAGAAATTATTGTATAAACGTACGGTGTTGTTTAGCATAGATTAAGTTTGTAATTTTATTTCAGAAAAGGTAAAGACAGTTAGTTGTGTAAATCAATAACAGTACACAATAGTTTCTAAAAGTAAAATTATCAGACAACTTTAATCTATTCAATCAAGTTTAAAACCTTAATGCATGTTAAACATGGGTATTAAAAACATGCTTCAGGTCTTAAAAAGTTTTCTGAGGGGTTAGTAAACTTAGTCTGTGCAGTTTTGGGCATTTTGAATTTTGGGTATCTGATCATGGAATGGATTTTGAAACTTGGATTCTTGCCTGAAGATGGAATGTTGACTGGAAGTGAGGGGGGAATAGAAGAAAGGTGGTCAGAAAATAGTGGTAGTGGCAAGCATAGTTTTTTTTTCAGGTTGGAGTTGATGTTGAGTTGCAGGGATTTTTGACTCGGGTTGGTCTAGGGTAAATGGAGGGGAAAACTCGAAGCAAGGTAGTGGTTTACTCGAAGTCATGGGGTTTGTGTGATTTTGTTTCAGGTTTTATTTAACAGACCTGTTCTGTTTTTTTTTGAATTTTAAGAATCAAGTTTGAATTTAAACTGGAAATTTGAACTTAGGGTTAAACCTGAATTTAAAAAAAATGAATTCAAAAAGTTTGAATTCTAAATTTATCATAATTTAAATGCAGAATTCAAATTTGGTTTAAAAATAAAAAAAAAATATATATATAAAGGAAACAGGAAACTGTTTGCAGTTTTTAAATTTGAAGTGAAAGTTTAAATTGTAAACTTAATTTAGACTTAGGCTTTAATAACCAGAATTCAAATATAAATAAGTTTAAATTCTGTTCTTTTGGAAAATATTTAAATTCTGGAAATTTTCAAAGTTTAAGTTTTTTTTAATAAAACAGAAACTGTTTCTGTTTAAATGTGAAGATAAGTTTAAATATATTTTTTAGGGTGGAGATTTAAACTGAGTTTTAGTTTGAATTTGAAAATGAATTCAAATTTTAATTGTCTGAAATTTGAAACCATATTGTGTTTTTAAATTTAAATTTGATTTGAAAATCTCAAGCATAAATGCATATGTGATTTTTATTTGGAATGGAAGGTTAAGTATTTAATTTAGGAATTCAAATGAATTGAAAACTGAGTTTTTTAAATCTGGATTTAAATTTTTTAAACTTCAGTTTTAAAGTAAAGAATTTAAATTTAAATTGCTTTCAAATGATTTACATTTGAATTGAAGGTGAAATTGTAGGAAGAGTTTTAAAGAGTTTAAACTAAATTGAAAATGGAAGTTATATTTCAGTTTTGAGATTTTAAAGCAATTTTTAAATTTATTTGAATTCAAGTTGAATTGAAACCTAAATTGTTTTAAACTTATTAATAAAGTATATGTTTCTTTTAAACATATAAGATTAAGTTGTGTATTGTTTTAAACTCTTATTTAAGACAAATTTGAGTCTTGAGTCTAAAGAGAATGTTAAATGAAATTTAATGATTTTGATTCATTAGATTTTCAAGTTAATTAATCAAGTAATTAATAAATAATTAAATGAAAATAGTAATCACTTAGTAAAAGTAATTAAGAGGAGATAACTAAAGATTAAGGATTGATAAATCAAATATTTGAGGCTAATTACTTTAAATTAATTAATTAGTGTGGTAAATTTATTAAGGTAATTAAATCAATAAAAATAAATTAAGGTTAATAAACTTAAAATGATTAAGAAATCATTATTAATTAAGGGATAATTAATTGTTGAAATTAATTAAGGAATAATAAATCTATTTATAAGGACAATTAAAGGATAATTAATTAAGATAATTAATTTAATAAATGATTAATAAATGAAGATGGATAAGACCTAATTAATTTTAGTTAATAATAATTAATCATCGATTTAAAAGATTACAAATAGAATTTATTATATGAATAATAAATTTATAACCACACGGTTTATTCATCTTAATTAAAGATGTTTGATTGTTATTGGATGTTCTGTGATGGATTGATATATTTGATACGTGATGTGATGCTATGTGATGTTTGTGCTAAGCTGTCATATCTGTGATATATACATATTGTTATGCAAACCCCTTGACCCGTAGAATGACATTTGGATTTCGATGCGACAGGGAGTCGGATTCCAGTCGGTTATCCGAAACCCACATCGAATCATATTAGTTAACCTTTGTGAATGATATTTTACTTTATCTATGAATCTGTGAATATAGATAAGCGTTATGGGTTATACCGCTTATTGATATGATTGAATCTGTGATGATGATGTTGTGCACTATTGTGTTGAACCCCTAGACCACACCTATACACACACAAATATGGATGACACGTGGAAATGGGTTAAGTCACAGATTTTAAAAAAAATCGTTTTAAAATTGAATTTTTCCAAAATAGTTTTGGAATTAAAATTGAAGTTTTTGAAAATGAGTTTTCAAAAATAAAAGTTATTTGAATAACTTGATTGAGTTTTTGAAATGTAAATAAATTAATTTAAATTTGAATTCAATATTTGAAATTGAATTCTGTGACTTGGAAACTATTGTTTAAAAAGTTATTCAACTTACAAATGGGTTATATGGGTTTTAAACCATTTTTAAAGATGTCGTTTTGGAATTTAAATTCAACTCAAGATTTCAACTTGTATAAATTAGATTTGCTTTCCCATAAGAAATGGACTTCCAAGTTGTGTTAAAAGGATTTTCAAGTCTAAAAGGAAAATTGTTTTCCAAGTTATAGATAAATCTTTGGAAATGAGTTTGAAAGCTATAAATCTTTAATTTAAGGATTTAATTGGGTTAATCCAATTGAAATGGGAATTGTTTTGAAATCTATGAATAGATCTTTGTGAAATAAATCTTTTTGTTTGAAGATTTTAAAATGGTAATTTGTTTAACCATTTAAAAGAAAAGTTTGGATTTTTAAGTTGTGACTTAACTGAAATCCCATATCCATATGTTTTAAAATATGGCGCTTACTATTCGGTTTAGCCGGGAGAGGACCTTCGTGTCATATAGCCCATTCCGAATAGTGATACGACGTTATGGATTGCATTTGAAGACCGGTGTTGAAGACCGGGTGTCTTCGAGAACGTTAGGATAACCTATCGATTTTCTCTGCACCGAGTAGCTACGGTATAGAGATTCCCTTAGTGATGGGAAGTCCGATCGGGATTGTGGATACCCGGATTTGCAAGGGCTTCTTCGGAAGTGCCTTCGGTTCTGTTCGAACCCGGAACAGACTTGTATGGTTGTATGTCCGACATTACACTTTGAGATATTAACTGATCTCTATCAAATACATTTCTGCTTGGTGGCGGAGAATTTATTCTCTTAGCTTAACACCCTTCTCTGAGACGTACGAGCTCAGAGGTTATGTAGTTGATATTTATCAGTGATATATCCCAAATTTGGTAATGTGGCATGCTGAGTGCTGCTGTGTGATGGTCATTGGTTGATCATTTGTGATATGATCATTTGTTTGATCATTTATCTTTGTGATCATTGCTTTGGTCATCTGTTGACCCAAAGCATGGCTTTGTGCCAAAGCGTAGCTTTGTGGACGAGACTGCATCAGGACCTCACTCCCCAGAAATGGTCGAAACAGGAAAGATGCGGCAAGGTTATGAGGGTCGCTCCCTTTAGGGTATGTCATTCCCTTCTGGTAAAGGGTGGTATCAGGTATGGAGCCCTGGTATTTAACCTATGTGGTTGCTCCAATCCCATTTACTGTGTGGTTGTTGCTTTGAGGCGCCTCGGATAAAGGTCCCAAAGGACCGGGGGATGGCATATTCGTGTAGTAGTTACCTAGTTACAGAGGTAACCCGGCCTTGTGTTGGCAGAGATCTAACCGTAACGTTAGTTTCTCGGGACGTCCCACCAGAGGCGATCCCATGTGGTAGTAGGAAGTTCCTTAGCCTGACCATTTGTTGGAAATCCATTCATCCAATACGTGCCTTGTACGGTTTTAGTTGTAGAACCTGCCATTTAACATGGCAGCTATAGTAGGCATAGTATCATGGTACCTATGCTGGCTAGGATTTATATTATACTTTCGAAAGATTTTCCACTATGCACTAGTAATAATATCAAAGGATTTTTCTCGTAGTAAGCATGTTTGACTATCATAAGGAGAAATCTCCCCCATGTGTGCGTTTGCATTGTGTGTGTGCCGGGAGGCCTTATGGTAGTTTCATTTTTCAAAAAACATTGCGGATTTCAAATTTAAATTTCTCTATCTGTTTTAGTAGACCAAATGTTTTTGTTTGCTCATACCAGTCCCACGACTGACCTGGAGTTTATTGTTCCTTTCCTAAACTCTGGGTGCCCACTATTTCCCACACGGGCAGTCTAGAGTTGGGATTTTCAGATAATCTATAGTAGGTGTAGATTCGATAGCTTTCAGCCTTAGGATTTGGCTCTAGAGTTGCTTCTGTTCATCATTATTGGGAGTTCGAGCTATTTTCTGGATTGGTGCTTTAGAGATGGAGATTACTGATACTGGAGTTCTTTTCTTTGAAGACCATATTAGAGTTGTTGTTCCGCTGCTAGTGTTATCTTTTCTTTCCGCTGCTATTTCTTGTATCTCTGATGTATATTCATTGTACCATTCATGTTGTATCAGTTATTGTATCGAATGCTGTATATGAAATATATTATTCATTTCTTCCGCTGTGTTATTTACTTAATGTGTTATAAGCTCCGGCGAACCAGGTTCGACGTTTGGATCTGCGGCATTTGAATACGAGTGTCGTATTCGGTGCCGATTTTCGAAGGTCTAGTCAGGATCGTCACAAAGGTACTGTTAACGATTAAATTGATCAACACCATGGATTGAGCGTGAAAGCACCAACACTGTTCTTATAGGGCAATAATATAGAAAAAATATATAGGAAAAGCGGAAATAGTAAGAAGAAGAAAAGTTTTTATAGTGTTTCGACGGTTAATGGAGCCTGCGCCCACTTTATGGCTTTTACTAAGAACTAATTGATGTTACAAAGGTGGTTCGGGTAACAAAGTTGTTTAATATCCTTCATTAGATAAGTCCCTAATGTTGGAGTTCACTAGAAAATCATAGCAAACTCCTTGGGTGACTATCGTGATGGAGGAGAAGAGTGAAGAACATTTTCTACAGAGCTTCAGCTCCCAGATTGAAGAATTCTCTTGTCTAGACCATGAGTGAATATAACTGCCCATGGTTGAATATAGAACGTGGTAAATAAACCTCAACATTTAAGCTTTGTTTCCATGTTTAGTCATATTTTTATGATAAATGGCTTAATATTTATTATATAACTAAATGCTTCTGGTCTAGGCCATGCAATGCATTTGCATACGAGTATATATACAGCTGGTGTATTCGATAAGTGTATATGCTTATTGTCTGAATCATTAAGTTTGAAGCATGCCAGTTTACCAAATTAAAACATCTATATAACAGTCAAGTAAATACTTGAATCGAATAACCAATAAAGTATGTTATATACAACAATGCAATATAAATATGAATCAGCTTTAATATATGATTACATCCAAATTTTACTTTAAAACGTTCTCAAAACTATATAATATGTACAATATAGCTGTTATGTATATCTCATGCAAAATAACTACTAATCAATTTTAAGCATAAACCTTTGCACAATCTCATGTAGCCTTTTATTTGTATGCATGTTAACCTGCCTAATGCAAAATAACATAGGAAATCTGCAAGCATAAATAGAATAAATTATTTTGGAGAATGCACCAACTATAAAAGTATATATTGGAAACCATATCTTGCTTATATATCATCATTTTTCAACACTTTAATAACCACCAATGAGCAGTAAAATATAACAAGACAAGTAAAAAGAACATATAGAAACATTTGTACATATAATACTTTAGTTTACATAAGAAACTATAGCTTCTTAATAATATGATATGTGCACATTCGCATTCACACGCATAGACTACGTATGCGAGATATAGTTTTTGTTGAAGGCCTTCATGTTTGGACCGATATAATAGTGATGAATGTTATAATGTGTGATATGTACATCATTAAGGTAGTGAGTATTGCATTTGCTTGTTTTAGGTATGCAAGAGATAGTCTTATGCAGTGAGAATAGTGCTTTCTTTCATCCATTTATGCATAAAGTGGGATCAACTGTTATTTTAGCGTATGGTGACTATAGACTAATGGATGTAATAAATTTTCTCCATAAAATTATTTAATCATATAGTTTGTTCCACAAAGTATATATATTGCATTTCACAAACCCAAACTGTAATTTCCATTTTTCCAAAAATAAGGACTTAAAGGAAATTATATGCGTTATCTTGATAAATTGTTTCTAAATATGGGATTTTTTCACAAAGTATACATATAATTCATCTTTAAACGGATAAAAATGAAAATATAAGCACAGAATAGCGAAGCTTTATAAGCAACAGAGCAAAAGAGTTAAAAATTCACACTTTTGGCTGAAAGCTGCCATTTGATCGCTAATCAAATATCAATCCAAAAAAGACTAAGACGTTAATTTAATCGAAAATAAAATAGAAGAAGTGGAATAAATGAAATCAAAGAAAGGAACGAACAACAAAATACCTCAAGTAGGGGAAGGCAAAAGTTCTTATGCGGGCAGAACAAGTGTTTTGATAAACAAGCCTTCCTTTTTTCATCAACAACTGCTTATTTTTTCATACAATTTCAACAAATCAAAAAAATATGATAGCACGGATATTAAAAACCAAAATGAACGAAAATAGATGTGAATCATTGGTTTGATTCCTCCGAAGAGGAATTAGATTGCGCGAATTATGAACGGCTTCGATCATTTGGGGAAAGGATCGTCATCTCAATAATTTTGATTCCAATACTCATAATTTAAGGGCACAAAAAATATATATGTAAAAATGAGAATAAAAAATAAGAAATCTTAATGAGTTAGGAAAACAAAAGGGTGGGAATAGAAGAGGAAAATATGATGATATAAAATGGATAAACAAAACCCTAGATCTTCGTTGATAAAATAAACGGACTGTATATTTTACTTGGGTCCATGTATTATTTTTTCACATTTTCAAAGTCAGATATATTTTGAGTATCCAATTAGTATACAAGCCAGATTTGTATTGATTACTTTATTTATTTGTATGATCACAAAGAAAAAAACACAAAAAAAAAAATACAGGCCCCTGCGACGTTGTTATAAAAAGTACCTACTAAAATAAATATGTAAATTATATCTCTATTTTCAAAAAATAGAAAACGTAAGGTAAATTTCACTTTTCTGAAAGAAATTGGAAGAGAACTTGTAGTTTTCGAAAAAAATTATAAATATATAAATTCAATAGTTGTGAAAAACTTTAGTCATTAATTAAAATTGTACTTAAATAACAGTTATTATTATTTACAAAAAGAAATTTTATTTTTTTATTTTTTAAATCTTTTTGAAAGGCGCAAGTTAATTTACATTCTCTATCATGAAACTTTAAGGCATTTGCACTTTTTTATTTTAAAAAACAGAAACCGAGTTTACATATGCATTCCGACAGAGATTTTTCTTATAATAACATTAGAAATAGGGACCTTATGTGCAAAGCCTCCAATGAAAACCAAACCTTTAGTGATGTATTTTAAAAAAAACATATTTTTTTAAAAGTCTCACTAATATTAATTAATTGTATAATGATGATGTGTTTAGCAAGTACCTAACAAGAAACTAAAAATGATAATACCGTACAACATTGAAAGGATCAAACATTGAGCTATATAATTTAAAAAATATCTATGGGGATTTTCTGAAATCATCATCTAGCACTTTGATTTAGCACACTTTTCCAATATAACCTGTCTTATTTATTCTAACATGATCGTTACGGCATGCGTTTCATGCGTGATGAAGAAGGCTGAATTGTTTTTCTACAAATTGTACTTATTTTATACGTCCAAAAGAAAAGGATTTCACATATATTTAGTCATATTTTTGTATTGAACTATACGTAGGTAATTTAAAATTTTATTTCTAAGTTGCAATATAAAATTTCTTGTAAGTTTAAATTTTAATTTATATTATTAATTAATAAAAAATAAATTTGTAAAGTATTTTATTTGCCAGATCCTATTTTTAAGTGATATTAAGACTTAGTAAATATTTGTAGAGAAAATTTTGATTTATAAAAGAAGCTTAATCATCAGATCTTAAGCTTAAGCATTGCTAAATTTCAATAATATCTGTAGAGAGATATTTTTGGTATTTCATATTGATACCAAAAAAATGTGACAGCAAATATATTACAACTAATATATTACAATTATTCATAAAGAATTACATATAAAATGCAATTTTGGAGGTTCGCAACCGGACTAAAAGTTCGCGCTTCCAAACCAACTATTAATAAAGTAGTTATGCATATTTTAGTTTGCTTAAAAGTAAATAAATAGACGAAATATGCACGTTGGTTCAAATGAATGTGTAAGGTGATGCTACTTTCATAAAGACTCAAAATTTATACTGAAACTTATTTTCAATAGAAAATATACCTTTTGTTTTCGGTTGTAAACAATGTCACTAAAATTGATTAATCACAACATTCACTTACTAACACGCTAGAATATGGATATTAACGTTAAAATTTTAGAAAAATCATAACAAAAAATTAAAATTTCAATTCAAATAACGTCTGAGTATATATTACATTCCAATAATGTAAGTACAAGAATGAGACATATGTTCATACATGCTTTGTATTTTGATCAAGTTCAGTTTAATACCCAAGACATTGAAAAGGCGAATAAAAGCATTTCAAGAAAATATTGACCTAGTAACATTAAACTATGCCATTAGCATTGAAAAAGGTACTTTTGGTATCAAAACAAAACTATATAAACAATAAACACATGTGTACATATTTTTGACATTGAGTAAAAGAAAATGTTAACGTTTATTCATAAAGTACAAGGTTCGGTAACATACAAATAGAAGATACTAAATTAGATGGAAATGTGGTAACATAGAAATAGCAGAAATGAAATTACGCAGACATGTGCATAGAAGATAATAAACCTAGATCGCTAATATCATTAAATAATTGAAAGGACAAAATTTCAATTTATTCTTGCGGGTTCAAGCATAATTTATTTAAAAAAATTAACACTTGCGCATTTAAAGTAATTTTTTATAAAAGCAACACTTGCGCAATCCAAGCTTGTGCAAATACAAAACTTTTTTTTTAGAAAATACACCTACATAATCTATAAATACGCAAAACTAGACCTATTTTACTAATAAAACTAAAACAAGACCTAAAGTTGAGATATGTTATTTTTTGTGGTCTAATTTGAAAATTTATCCTTTTTGAAAAGATACAACTTGAACTGTGCTACTAGGATGAAATTCATATTTCTGCCTGGGAACAACACAGTGCATGATTATATCAGTAAATCAAGCGAGCTATTAGAACTAAGATCACATATCAATTTCTTCCCGACCACATCCTCCCAACACACACATACCCACCCCCACACACAAATTAACTAGACTCGGATCTTTAACGTTTGCCAATTTCCTCATGGAACTCTACAACAAATTAATATGGGAGCAATTTAATACAATAATAACTAATTTTCCTGCAGTTAAGCATTAGTACCAAATTCGGTATAGTACATGATGTGAGTGAATAAAATTGTTAATAATTCTTCGGTAGTAAGGCAAGTATAAAAAATGATGAGTAGTAAATTGGCATTTAATTTAACGTGGAAACTAAGCCTAACGTATACAATCTATAGCAAATATCAGGCAGCAAAATGTAACCTTCAAAAAACTAACAAGAATTGATGATCGAGATTTCCACCATTTAGAAGTCAAACTTTTATTCAAAAATAGTCCTAGAAAAGTCGAAAATAAATAAATAAATAAATGAATCAATCAACAATGCATTTGCATATGGCAATATATAGAGTTGAGATTGTTAGTTAGTTATAAATAGGACACAGCCTTTTAAATATATAGTTATTATACACCATGGAAGATGGTACATGCCATTAACATTTTGACCTCTACGTATGAAGAAAAAATATCAGCATGATAATTACAGTTTTGGTATATGTCTAGACCATACAATGCATTTGCATATATGAATATATATAGCTGCTGAATATGATAAATCTATATATGCATATTTCTTAAATCATTAAGTTCAAAGCATGCTACTTTACCAAATTAAAACATCTATATAACAGTCAAAAAAATATTTTAATCGAATAACGGATAAAGTATGTTATATATAAGCAATGCAATCTAACTATGAATCAGTTTTAATATATGATTAAATCCAAATTTTAATCCACAATGTTCTCAACACAATCTAATATGTTTAGTACAGCTGTTAAATATCGCCAATGTAATATAACCACTAATCAATTTTAAGCAAAAACCATTGCACAATCTAATGTAGCCTTTTATTTGTATGCCTAGTTAACATGCCTAGTTTACCGATGACATGAGGTGAACTTTTTACTGCTTTGAGTGTGGAAGCTTACGATTGGTTAGTAAACCGTTTAGTGCAAACATTGGAGTATGGGACTCACGTTACTACTTTACGGGTTCCTTGCTAAGAGTTCGTGACACATTCCTATCGTTAGTGGTAAACGATTATTGGGCCTACAAGCCTTTACCACTACGGCGTGTTTCCTGAGTGATACCTTTGGGATAGTGTCTTCGGACTGTCTCCCTTGGGTTTATTGCCTTTGGGATAGTGTCTTTGGACTATCTCCTTCTGGCTTACCACCTTCTGGATAGTGTCTTCGGACTGTCTCCTTTAGGTGTTGCCCCTTAGCTAAAGTGATGGGTGTGTCACTGGGGTATATTTCCTGTGTGATTGAGTACAGTATTAGCGCGCTAATGTTTTCCTATGTGATTCATATTCCCTCGTGTAGCGCCATTCGGTGATTGCTTTATGCAACCACACGATATAAGCGCGACTACCATGTAGAACTTGTTTTATGCCTACACTAGCACTTGTGCTTATGTTATGCCGATGATATAAGGCTTGCTGTACATCTCTACTTAGATGTTTGTTTCTTCTCTATGTGAGATATTTTGGTCTTTATTACCATGATATATGTTTCTCTTTTGGAGATTATTATGTTATATGTTGCCTCATTATCTTATCATGATTATTGTTCACTTTATCTAACTAATTTGTTTAGCTAGCCTGACCCGAGTATTTTATGCTCGGGTCAAACCAAGTTGTTTCAGGTTAGGTCGCTTAGGACTTAGCTTGCTTCGGTGCTTCCGCTTTGGATATATCTGCTATACTATTGATAGCTTTACTTATTATTCATCCTTTATGATACTCTGATATTATGACTATCTTGTGTATATTCTTTTGACTCACAGATGTGTGAGTAGTGGCTTCGTAACCATTTTTATATTTGGATCTGTAATTGATGTTGTATTGTGCTAAGACTATTTGCTTATTATCTGATGTCGTTCTGTGATGATGTTCATTTTGCTATTATGCTTTTTTCTGATAGATCTTTTAGCCATTGTAGTTTTGCTTTATGTATTTATTGAATATGTCGAACCACATGAGATAAACAAAAAAAATAGGTTCCACTTTTCGACGTGTTCAGTAGATAGTTAAAGTAAGATTACACATGGTCGCTTCCATTATACGCGATTGTCCGCATTAGCAGACAATATTATCCACATAATAC
This sequence comes from Allium cepa, assembly GCA_030765085.1. Lineage (NCBI taxonomy): Eukaryota > Viridiplantae > Streptophyta > Magnoliopsida > Asparagales > Amaryllidaceae > Allium > Allium cepa. Next base: position 38,235,871 of record CM060929.1, read on the forward strand.
TCTTTGTTAATGAGGCTCTCGGAGTGGGGTGTTACAGTTTGGTATCAAAGCCAGGTTCAGAACTAAGTATGATAAACATGGAACAGTAACACTTAGAACAATACATACTAGTATGATTCAAATATTACAAAGCTCTTTCCTCATGACATTGGATAGATAAGTTAGGAATGTGTTTAGGAATACATTTATACTCTGCAGTATTCTACTTTGAATTATCTATCTTTGAATAGTGCTTAATCATATCTTATCTTAACTTTCAGTATGTCTGGAAGAGGTAGGACCCGTCGTTCTGTGGATGTTGGGCAATCCGGTGACCCACATCCGGGAGGCATTTTTATGAATACCAATTAAATTATAGAGCTTGTTCGGAACTCTCAGCCTCCTACTCTAGTTTCTGATGCACCGCGCAAGTCTGCCTTTGTGCGCCTTTGTAGCGATTTCTCACATCTCGGGGGCAAGCCGTTCAATGGCTCCGAGTCTGTTCTTGTGGTCTAGGCATGGATCCGTGTATGCGAGCGTATCTTTTCTTACATGACTCTTCCTGATCATGACAGAGTTCTTATAGCTTCCAATATGCTTCAGAACTGCGCTTTGGATTGGTATGAGCTTCTCATTGCCGAGGTTGATGAGACCACTCTTACTTGGGCTCAGTTCCGTGAGCGATTTGAGCTCAAATTTGTTCCGGAATCTGAGAATATCTCTCTTGCTCGTCGCTTTTTTGATCTTAAGAAAGGGAAATCCGCTGTTTCAGATTATGTTTCTTCTTTCGAGACCCTGTTCAAGTACATCCTCGAGTTCATTAGCACACCACATAAGAAGAATCTCAAATTTGTTGAGGGTCTGAAGAAGTACCTCAAGAAGCAACTAATGCTTCAACTCAAGCTTTCATTCGAAGAGCTTGTAGATTCGACGCTTCACCTTGAAGCAGTCGAGAGGGAGAAGGATAGTGATGGTTATATTGAGGTGACCAAGCACCCCAACAAGAAGAGGTTTTTCCACAAGCCTAATTCTTCCTCTTCCTAGAAGAAGACGCAGAAGAAGTTCATCAGTTCTGGTTCTGGTTCACAGCCTCAGTCTCAGCCTAGTGGAATACATTTCATTCGAAAGTGTTTGAACTGCAGATCACCGACCATATGGTTAGAGAGTGTGCCATACCTCTTATCTACCACTATTGTAAGAAGAAGGGTCATCTTATTTCCGCTTGTCCTACTGCACCTCCTAGATCTGGCAAGCTTAATGCTGCCAAGGCTCTTGTATCTTCATATCAGCCTCGAGGTACGCATCCTTCCATTCTCGAAGGTTCTATTTTATTTCATAATTAGTCTATTAGAGTTCTCTTTGATACGGGTGCTTCTCACTCATTCGTATCAAAGGAACTTGTTGATATTATGTCTTTGGATGTTTCTTGTTTGGTTTCTTCTCTAAGGATTGTGAATCCCATTGGCGGATCCACGACCCTTAGCTTGCTTTGTGAGAATGTTGATATTGATCTTTGTGGCTTTTCTTTATGTACGAATCTGCATGTTATGGCTTATTTGGGTTTCGATATGATACTGGGGTGGCTCATTCGATACGATGCCAAGATCATTTGTTTTGAGTGGGTACTATTTCTTAGTTACGCTGACTCTTCCGCTCAGTTAGCTCTTATTTGTAACATTCCTGAATTTTGAACGAGTTTAATTTGACAATTTATTTAATTTTGAAATTAAATTGTGAATTTAATTATGAAGTGATTGAAATTATCTTTTGAGAATAAACATGACTTGTAATAAAATTAAAAACAAACATTAACAAGATAAAATTTCATTTGATAATACATTTTCTTTTAAAATTTATATGAACTAAGTTGTAAAATTAATTGAACTTAAGGACCAAAACAAAATTTATAAAATAAATTCAAGACAAGGTTAAAAACATAAATATACAAGATTCTAACAAATGTAAGCTATAAGACAAAGATTAACAAGTGCAAATGAATGTTACAAGTGGCAAACTTGATTTTATCTTCATAAAAAAAAAAAAAAAAAAAGAAAAAAAAAAAAAAACAAACAATAACAAATCTGAAATAAAAGAAAACAAATAGAAACCAGGCTATTGTTCTTCACTACTCAAACCTTGTTTTCCAATTCATTCTCAAACTGAAAAATATATCAAAATCTGAGAATGAACAAACTACAAAACCAGATCTGGAAACAGAAATAAGATCAAAGCAAGAAGCAAGTTAAAGTTTCTCAGCAACAAGAAGTAATCAAACAACAAGACAGTGCAGATTCTATGTAACAACCCAGGGATTCGTGACAATTAATATCGTCGTTAGACGACTAGATTTGCTAGCTGTTTGTTGATTAGAGTTTTCGAAACAGTTAGAAATTATTTCAAAATTTTGTATAAGAGTATACGGGCTTTAATTAATTCAATTTGGCCCGTTCTTTTTTTACGATATTTGGCCCGTTACCTTTTGTGGAGATAACGGCAATCACCGGTTCCCCTCTTTGTTTCGTTTGGCAAACCCGTACCCCTCTCTGGTTGGATTCATTCGCTCAAACCCTTGACGAAAGAAAAAAAAAAAAGAGAATGGCGGCTTCAAAAAAAATTTCTTCGTTCGATCAAAAATTAGGGCTTTGGATAGAAGTGCCGCGGTTGTCAATCGTTCGTCTTTCGAGAGGCTTCAACCCCTTCCACGACTTCGTCTTGAACGGCTCGAGAGGTGATCGTTTTCGTTGCTTGCTTCGTCGTTCAAAGGATGGATGCTCGTCGAATCAAAGGTGAGTAATTTTAAATTACTCACATCTAATTCAATTTCTCGTATACGTGATTTTGTGTTATCGGCCATTTGTTTTCGTTTGAATAATGTCGACTTCTCTGTTTTTCTTTATTTACGTGATTTTGAAATGTGATTTGGTTTGATTCTTTGAATATTTACCTTCGGCCATGCGTGGTTATCACATCACAGTTGAAATGGAGGCCACCTGATCTGTTTTGCACTTGACTTTAGTCACATAATTTTGTGAATGTGTTTCCATAACTTGCCATAAACAAGAATTTGCAGTTTATAACTTTGCAATCCCGAGGTTTTGAATCATTGATTTCGTTCTTTGTTTTCTGTGTATCTGGTCAGTAGCTCATGATATCAGATTCTGACTTGATTTTTATGATTTGAGGTAGTAGTTTCACGGTTGCATTCATGGGCATCACTTGAGCTGCTGCATATGTTTGTTTCCCTATCTGTTGCAGTGCAACCTTCATGTGTATACTTTTGAAGCTGGCACTGTCATGTTTACAGTGTATTTTTGATGTTTCTGATCCATTACATATTGTTCCTCTCCTTCTACAATTGCAGATTTCATTTTTGCATAATTGCATCTGTACTGTCCAATGACTGATATGGTCAGTGATGCACTATTGTTTTGGTTGTGGCACTGTGTGTCGCAGTTGCAGTTTGTACTTCGTGCTTGGTTGTGTACTTCGTTTTGGGCTTTGAACATCTCTGAAATTATTTCTTTTGAATGTTGCCTGATATTCCAGGTGCCATCTCTGATCAGTTGCATTTTGCCAAAATATGGCTTGACTGCTTGGTGCATCATATTGATACTGTGTTCATTGTGTCTGGATTAGTGTTCCTTGTTACCTTCATGTGCTGTTGGTATTTTGGCATTTCTGTAGCCTTTCATTCTGTGTTTATTGGTCAGCATATATTGTTGTTCTCACAACACAGTGCATTTAGTCTCCTTTGAATTACCTTTGTGTCTTTACTTTCAAACCAACATTTGTGACCTTGTGATATCTGCATGTCACTTGTTTCTTGGTTGCATTGCCCTGGTTCTTCTTTGGGTCTTCATTACTGATTTGAATTGAAGCTTCTTGCGGCCTTATTTTGGTTAGAGACTTCATTTATTAATCTCTGACCTGTTGCACTTGTGTTCACGGCCTCTAGTCGAGTTTGTACTATCCAGTTTTTTTTTTTTTGTACAAGTACATTTCAGTTGCTTGTAGTCATTCTCTTACCATCAGATGCATTTCTTTGGTTCGTCTCATGTTTGAACCATTGTTTTTTTTGACCTTGTGGTGCTGCAATATAGTTGCAGTCTGTCCTTGTGTTGAGTGCAGTGGTGCCATACCCCGGTGCCCTCACCCCTTCTATTTTGTACCTGTACCATTGCTTCACGCTTTGGTGCTGCAGTTGTGTTGAGTCTGAGACTTGACCTTCTTGCATTTCGTAGTAGCTTGCTACCTTCTCGAATTTGCAGTGTTACTACATTTACTTGGTGGCAGTTAATCTGCAAACATTTTACACTGTGCAACCTCACCCCTGCTGCATTTGTTTGATTGTTGTATCTGGATCCACGGCTGCAGTTTGTTGTCATCTTTTCTTAACTACTTTGGCATTACTCTGCCTTACTCGAACTTGTTCGGCTGCTGTTGCTTGAGACAGTTATCCACCTCAATTCACTTGGATGAGGTTTTTCATTACTGTCCCTTGCCTTCTGCTGTGCTCCTTATTCTCGACTTTGCTTCACGGTGCACTTTTGCAATCGTTGGAGTATTGCCTTCACATAATTTATGTGTGGTTGGCAGATGCATTGACCTTATCTTTGTACCTAGTTGCAACTGTAGTTGCATTGTGACGTTGATAATTAGACCTCCACGGATTTTGGTTCGTTGATCTTTTGGGTATATCATCACTGTTGTGGCGCGGCAGTGCACGCAAGCGTGAACTGCAGCCACACGGTATATGTTGGGTACATCATCACTGTAGTGGCAAGGCAGTGCACGCAAGCGTGAACTGCAGCCACACGGTATTGCTTTTATTGATATTTCAATTACTTTTGATCCTTTGACCTTTGGCGTATTTCATATGCCGTATTGGCGAGGCAGTACACGTTAGCGTGTACTGCAGCCAATTAGAATTGATATTTTTAAGTGATATTTCAATTGTTTGAATTGATTTAGTTTCAATTGATCATTTTGTTGTTATCTAATTATCTATTTGGAAATGAGAGTATGAGTTTCTAGTTATTTATTAATAGCTAGATTTTGTTGTTAATTGCCATTTAGGCAATTCTGATGTTTTCTAAATTATCTTCATTGATATTCTTTTTATCTCTGTTGATGATTTGAATCTGCTGATTTGTTGTTTAACACTATCATGTGTTATATTCACCGTTATCCGATTTCTTGTTAAAGGATCGGATAGGTGAATTTACTTTGACTGTCATCTATTCATATTTAATTATTATTGCTTCTGTGCACTAATAACTGAGTTTGAATTAGACTGACCCGTGTATTATTTTCTTTTGAATTTAATACTCGGGTCAGACCGAGTATTTACAGGTTGTTGATATCCTACTTTGAGTTGCTGCTTGAGCTATGAAGTCACTTCATATCTTTCGGAGTAGTCGTCGTCATTTAGAGTAGTTTGTGTATTTGTATAGGATGTGGTATATTCATGTATATTATTCATGATAATGTACTTGTATATGTAACTTCCAGAGTCGACAGTTGTAGTTGTATCATATGTATAGTGTCAAATGTATTGTAACTGACATCAGTTATTATATATATATGAGACTTTTTGTTTAATCTGTGTTCCGCATTTATACTATCTGTGTTATTATTATATCTATTGTCCTAAACTATTATGAACCATCGTAGTTCGTTTTATACTGGAATTGGATATGTCGATGGGAGTAAATAATTAAGAGATGAAAAAAAAATATATACCACTCCTATCGAAATAACCAATACTAGTGTAAGACCTAACTACGGATGGCCGCTCCTATCCAGCCTTATTCTTCGTGATAACAGACAGTTTTTCTTTTAATACTCTTTGTTATTGCGAGCATAGAGGTGGGGCGTCACAGTTGGTATCAGAGCTTGGGGTTTAGGACATAATATAAAACATAACTTGGATGGAACATGTGTTACAACTATTAGTCGATGTTTTATATATGCTTTGAGTCAAAACTAAAGTTTTGAAAATACGATGGAAATTTTTAAATAGCTTTATTTAAAAATAAAAGTTGATTTGAGTTTTGATGATTGATTGATTTGTGCTTTGATTATCAGAGTGCGCAGCGAAAACAGTGTGACTGCTTCGCTGAGTACAACTGATAATTATTTTGATTTAAAAATCAAAATATGAAAATGAAATTAATTTCATTATGTTGTTTAACCAGTGGATTTGATTTGTTGAAATTTCTTGTTGGTTTTCTTTGATGCTAATCACCTCTGATTAGATTTCTGCTGTTTTAAAATATCTTCATTGAAGATATAATTGAATGATTTCCTTATTCATTTTGTAGTATATGTGCAAATTCAGGTTGCACGTTACTGCATTAATTTTACGTTGAACCGATACTTGGTTATGAAACGTATTCTGTTGCCGTTATTTTTATAACGGGATTTTTCACACCAGTGCTACGTTTTGAAGTACGGTGTTTTGTTGACACTTTTAATAAATGAAATTCCACTGGTATTATATTTTAATGAGAATCATTTTGATGAGATCTTGATGTTTAAAAAATTACTGTCGCATTGACTTCAGTAACCTTCTATTTAAAGTGGATTTTCAAGCGGTTATCCCGCAATGTTGATTTTGAGATCCGTTTCTATGGTGTTTTGAGAAGTACAATTTTCTGGTTGAAGTTACTACTTATGTTGCCGATTTAATCACGTGATTATAAAAAGCGTTTTAAAAAAAAAAAAATGGTTTTCAAAAATTTTCAGTTTACGTTTTCAAAAGAATGAGAAAGAGACTTAAACATTTCAGCAAAATCGAGGACTATGAACCCTTTCTTTTACTGATTCGCTTAATTCCGGACTTGTTCGTTTGAGAATGTAAATTATTACTTTTATGAAATAAATGAAAATTGTTTTCAGAAGTTTTGCATTTTACGCTTTCAAAAGAATGAGGAAGCGATTTAAATGTTTCAGAAAAATCGAGGACTATGACCCCTTTCTTTTACTGATTCGCTTAACTCCGGACTTATCCGTTTGATAATGTGAAATGTTATTTTGAATACACAATTTTGCACGTTCAAGGAAACGATGAAGAGAATCAAACTATTTAGTAAAACACGTGGTATGGGACATGTGCGTTTGCTTTTTCGGTTAATTCCGGACTCGTTAATTGAATATCTGATGATTTTATTTGGCTTTCGAGCCACTCTGCTGGACCTCCGGGTCATTTGTTGGGCTTTCGGGCCACTCTGCTGGACCTTCGAGTCATTTGTTGGGCTTTCGGGCCACTCTGCTGGACCTCCGGGTCATTTTTTTTGGGCTTTCGGGCCACTCTGCTGGACCTTCGGGTCAAATACCAGTACTAGACCTTCGGGTCACTCTGCTGGACCTTCGGGTCATCTGATGGGCGCCAAAAAAATTTATAGTACTTGGTAGGCTTCGGCCACTCTGAGATGCACGTGCGGCGTAGCTAAAACTCGCCATCTGCTGGGATCGATCCAACCTTTTATATTGATTTTCTAGAGTATCTTAATTGATTTCTAGATATTTGTTGTTTCCAATTATCTGCAGGTAATTGGATATTTGTTGATATGAGTTTTGATTATCGTTTTTGATAATCGAATATTTGTTGTTTCTAATTATCGCTTGTGATAATTAGATATCTGTTGATTTTGATTATCGTGTTTGATAATCGAATATTTGTTGTTTCTAATTATCGCTTGTGATAATTAGATATCTGTTGATTTTGATTATCGTTTTTGATAATCGAATATATGTTGTTTCTAATTATCGCTTGTGATAATTAGATATCTGTTGATTTTGATTATCATTTTTGATAATCGAATATTTGTTGTCTCTAATTATCGCTTGTGATAATTAGATATCTGTTGATTTTGATTATCGTTTTTGATAATCGAATATTTGTTGTTTCTAATTATCGCTTGTGATAATTAGATATCTGTTGATTTTGATTATCATGTTTGATAATCGAATATTTGTTGTTTCTAATTATCGCTTGTGATAATTAGATATCTGTTGATTTTGATTATTGTTTTTGATAATCGAATATTTGTTGTTTCTAATTATCGCTTGTGATAATTAGATATCTGTTGATTTTGATTATCGTGTTTGATAATCGAATATTTGTTGTTTCTAATTATCGCTTGTGATAATTAGATATCTGTTGATTTTGATTATTGTTTTTGATAATCGAATATTTGTTGTTTCTAATTATCGCTTGTGATAATTAGATATCTGTTGATTTTGATTATCGTGTTTGATAATCGAATATTTGTTGTTTCTAATTATCGCTTGTGATAATTAGATATCTGTTGATTTTGATTATCGTGTTTGATAATCGAATATTTGTTGTTTCTAATTATCGCTTGTGATAATTAGATATCTGTTGATTTTGATTATTGTTTTTGATAATCGAATATTTGTTGTTTCTAATTATCGCTTGTGATAATTAGATATCTGTTGATTTTGATTATCGTGTTTGATAATCGAATATTTGTTGTTTCTAATTATCGCTTGTGATAATTAGATATCTGTTGATTTTGATTATTGTTTTTGATAATCGAATATTTGTTGTTTCTAATTATCGCTTGTGATAATTAGATATCTGTTGATTTTGATTATTGTTTTTGATAATCGAATATTTGTTGTTTCTAATTATCGCTTGTGATAATTAGATATCTGTTGATTGGTTGACTTGAAATTTGATTATCACCTTTGATAATGAAATATTTGTCGATTTGAGATTTTTAATTATCGTTTTTGATAATTAGGCCTTTTGTTGTTTTCTGACTATCTATTGATAGTTAGATTTTGTTGAGAATTTGTGAATTTCTTTTATGAAATTAAAAGATTTCTTTGGCATTGGTATTCTCTATTTTATTTTTCTAGCTTAACCAGTTTATGTTAGAAAAATAATTAACATTGACAACCTTAATTATGAAAATTGCGGGGACGCAATTTTTATAAGGAGGGGAGTCTGTAACAACCCAGGGATTCGTGACAATTAATATCGTCGTTAGACGACTAGATTTGCTAGCTGTTTGTTGATTAGAGTTTTCGAAACAGTTAGAAATTATTTCAAAATTTTGTATAAGAGTATACGGGCTTTAATTAATTCAATTTGGCCCGTTCTTTTTTTACGATATTTGGCCCGTTACCTTTTGTGGAGATAACGGCAATCACCGGTTCCCCTCTTTGTTTCGTTTGGCAAACCCGTACCCCTCTCTGGTTGGATTCATTCGCTCAAACCCTTGACGAAAGAAAAAAAAAAAAGAGAATGGCGGCTTCAAAAAAAATTTCTTCGTTCGATCAAAAATTAGGGCTTTGGATAGAAGTGCCGCGGTTGTCAATCGTTCGTCTTTCGAGAGGCTTCAACCCCTTCCACGACTTCGTCTTGAACGGCTCGAGAGGTGATCGTTTTCGTTGCTTGCTTCGTCGTTCAAAGGATGGATGCTCGTCGAATCAAAGGTGAGTAATTTTAAATTACTCACATCTAATTCAATTTCTCGTATACGTGATTTTGTGTTATCGGCCATTTGTTTTCGTTTGAATAATGTCGACTTCTCTGTTTTTCTTTATTTACGTGATTTTGAAATGTGATTTGGTTTGATTCTTTGAATATTTACCTTCGGCCATGCGTGGTTATCACATCACAGTTGAAATGGAGGCCACCTGATCTGTTTTGCACTTGACTTTAGTCACATAATTTTGTGAATGTGTTTCCATAACTTGCCATAAACAAGAATTTGCAGTTTATAACTTTGCAATCCCGAGGTTTTGAATCATTGATTTCGTTCTTTGTTTTCTGTGTATCTGGTCAGTAGCTCATGATATCAGATTCTGACTTGATTTTTATGATTTGAGGTAGTAGTTTCACGGTTGCATTCATGGGCATCACTTGAGCTGCTGCATATGTTTGTTTCCCTATCTGTTGCAGTGCAACCTTCATGTGTATACTTTTGAAGCTGGCACTGTCATGTTTACAGTGTATTTTTGATGTTTCTGATCCATTACATATTGTTCCTCTCCTTCTACAATTGCAGATTTCATTTTTGCATAATTGCATCTGTACTGTCCAATGACTGATATGGTCAGTGATGCACTATTGTTTTGGTTGTGGCACTGTGTGTCGCAGTTGCAGTTTGTACTTCGTGCTTGGTTGTGTACTTCGTTTTGGGCTTTGAACATCTCTGAAATTATTTCTTTTGAATGTTGCCTGATATTCCAGGTGCCATCTCTGATCAGTTGCATTTTGCCAAAATATGGCTTGACTGCTTGGTGCATCATATTGATACTGTGTTCATTGTGTCTGGATTAGTGTTCCTTGTTACCTTCATGTGCTGTTGGTATTTTGGCATTTCTGTAGCCTTTCATTCTGTGTTTATTGGTCAGCATATATTGTTGTTCTCACAACACAGTGCATTTAGTCTCCTTTGAATTACCTTTGTGTCTTTACTTTCAAACCAACATTTGTGACCTTGTGATATCTGCATGTCACTTGTTTCTTGGTTGCATTGCCCTGGTTCTTCTTTGGGTCTTCATTACTGATTTGAATTGAAGCTTCTTGCGGCCTTATTTTGGTTAGAGACTTCATTTATTAATCTCTGACCTGTTGCACTTGTGTTCACGGCCTCTAGTCGAGTTTGTACTATCCAGTTTTTTTTTTTTGTACAAGTACATTTCAGTTGCTTGTAGTCATTCTCTTACCATCAGATGCATTTCTTTGGTTCGTCTCATGTTTGAACCATTGTTTTTTTTGACCTTGTGGTGCTGCAATATAGTTGCAGTCTGTCCTTGTGTTGAGTGCAGTGGTGCCATACCCCGGTGCCCTCACCCCTTCTATTTTGTACCTGTACCATTGCTTCACGCTTTGGTGCTGCAGTTGTGTTGAGTCTGAGACTTGACCTTCTTGCATTTCGTAGTAGCTTGCTACCTTCTCGAATTTGCAGTGTTACTACATTTACTTGGTGGCAGTTAATCTGCAAACATTTTACACTGTGCAACCTCACCCCTGCTGCATTTGTTTGATTGTTGTATCTGGATCCACGGCTGCAGTTTGTTGTCATCTTTTCTTAACTACTTTGGCATTACTCTGCCTTACTCGAACTTGTTCGGCTGCTGTTGCTTGAGACAGTTATCCACCTCAATTCACTTGGATGAGGTTTTTCATTACTGTCCCTTGCCTTCTGCTGTGCTCCTTATTCTCGACTTTGCTTCACGGTGCACTTTTGCAATCGTTGGAGTATTGCCTTCACATAATTTATGTGTGGTTGGCAGATGCATTGACCTTATCTTTGTACCTAGTTGCAACTGTAGTTGCATTGTGACGTTGATAATTAGACCTCCACGGATTTTGGTTCGTTGATCTTTTGGGTATATCATCACTGTTGTGGCGCGGCAGTGCACGCAAGCGTGAACTGCAGCCACACGGTATATGTTGGGTACATCATCACTGTAGTGGCAAGGCAGTGCACGCAAGCGTGAACTGCAGCCACACGGTATTGCTTTTATTGATATTTCAATTACTTTTGATCCTTTGACCTTTGGCGTATTTCATATGCCGTATTGGCGAGGCAGTACACGTTAGCGTGTACTGCAGCCAATTAGAATTGATATTTTTAAGTGATATTTCAATTGTTTGAATTGATTTAGTTTCAATTGATCATTTTGTTGTTATCTAATTATCTATTTGGAAATGAGAGTATGAGTTTCTAGTTATTTATTAATAGCTAGATTTTGTTGTTAATTGCCATTTAGGCAATTCTGATGTTTTCTAAATTATCTTCATTGATATTCTTTTTATCTCTGTTGATGATTTGAATCTGCTGATTTGTTGTTTAACACTATCATGTGTTATATTCACCGTTATCCGATTTCTTGTTAAAGGATCGGATAGGTGAATTTACTTTGACTGTCATCTATTCATATTTAATTATTATTGCTTCTGTGCACTAATAACTGAGTTTGAATTAGACTGACCCGTGTATTATTTTCTTTTGAATTTAATACTCGGGTCAGACCGAGTATTTACAGGTTGTTGATATCCTACTTTGAGTTGCTGCTTGAGCTATGAAGTCACTTCATATCTTTCGGAGTAGTCGTCGTCATTTAGAGTAGTTTGTGTATTTGTATAGGATGTGGTATATTCATGTATATTATTCATGATAATGTACTTGTATATGTAACTTCCAGAGTCGACAGTTGTAGTTGTATCATATGTATAGTGTCAAATGTATTGTAACTGACATCAGTTATTATATATATATGAGACTTTTTGTTTAATCTGTGTTCCGCATTTATACTATCTGTGTTATTATTATATCTATTGTCCTAAACTATTATGAACCATCGTAGTTCGTTTTATACTGGAATTGGATATGTCGATGGGAGTAAATAATTAAGAGATGAAAAAAAAATATATACCACTCCTATCGAAATAACCAATACTAGTGTAAGACCTAACTACGGATGGCCGCTCCTATCCAGCCTTATTCTTCGTGATAACAGACAGTTTTTCTTTTAATACTCTTTGTTATTGCGAGCATAGAGGTGGGGCGTCACATTCTATCTAAAAAAAAAAAAAAGAGATAAGTAAATTTTCTTAAACTTTGAATTTCATATCAGTGTTAAAGTATAAATTTAAAACAATTCAAACAAAAAAAATCAAAAAAAAAAAATGCAGATTCGACTTGAAAGCCAATTTGAAATCTATTCTAAAGTCTGGAGCATGCAAGCATGCATCTTCATTTCAACCTGCGAATCTAATCAAGCCGGGAAAACAAATTCAGTGCAAAGAAAAAAAAAAAGAAACTCAAACACTTCACTGTGTCTTCTCTGTCCCTCTCTGCCTCTGTTCTTCTCTGAGCAACAAAACAGGTGAGCAAACCCACTTTCCCCTGATTTTATCTTGATACTTTCTGAAGTGTGATAATGAAATGTGTTTGAATGATGTGTATACTGGCCTGCATGTTGTGTATATGCAAATATCTGAGAGTATTTCTCTATTTATATGAAAATAGGTCCTGTTTTTAGTTACAGGATTCCTCATCTAAGTTTTAAAATTTAAATTCACTTTGTGAAATCAATATTAAGTAGAACTTTGAACAACATAAACTTATTTTTAAAAAAATAACCACAAGTAAAGTATGTGAAAAAAAAAATAGTTAATTGCAGAGATGGTTTTCATTACACTGTCTCTGTTTCAAACATACTCTTTAATACTGCATTGATGTTTAAAAGGATGTTCTGGAATGATTGTAAATATGCCTGTATGTTTTGAATATGCCAGTGCATGTTGTTATTCTGGTGTATATATACATATAGATATATAACTAATCTTGTGTAATTGGTTAGAGACAGAATCTTAAATCAAGATTTGAAAGTTTGAATGAAATTGTTTGAGTGAACCAAGAAGAAAAAAAAAAGGGGTTGACAAAGAACATCATATCTCAGATTTTAAAATAACTTGAGTATTGATCTTTAAAAAGGAAATTTATCATGATACTATATACAAATTCTACATAGTTTCAAATATATATTATGGAGTAAATATTAAGGAGATTAGAATATTATAGTAATAAACCATTATATCAGAAACTTAAAATCATAAAGTCTGGAATTTGTTGAAGCTAAACAGTGTAGCATGGTCTCTGCATACCAATTTCACTGTAAAAAGAACATTTTTATGTTAAATTCAAATGTTAAATTTTGTTGATTTGATTTTGTATCTAGAACAAACATTCAAAAACAAGATTTTTGAAACAAACATGATGATTTTTAGTGACGTATTTAAGGTGCGGTTTCGAGATGAACAAAAAAATGTTTTTGTCAATTTCTGATGATTAAAACAGAACTTGGACATTGAGATTTGTCTTGAAGCTAGCTTAATGGTTTATGAAGTGGGGAAAATGTTAGAAAAAAATTTCTATTTCGTGAATTTGGGGAACGAGATCAATTTAGGGCTTGTGTTCAAGTTTGATTTTGTCTGTAACCATGGGGTGTTCGTCGCCCTCACATGATCGAGTGTCTCGAGATTTGGGAAATGGATGCATCGTGGTCTGTTGCAAATCTTGGGTAAAAGGGCGAGATGGTCGGTGATTGGGATGGTCGTGGATGATGGGTTAGTTGCTTGAAGTTTGGTTCTGATGGAAGCTAATTTGCTCGATTTTGATCTATGGCAAAGTTGAGGGATCTGGGTGCTATGGCGAGTTGAGGGGATCATATGTGACTGGTAGAGATCGGCTACGATGAACGGAATCGCCACGATCGTGTGTACATGTGTACGCGTGGGTTGGGTGTATCAGTTGATTGGGGAGAAGAAGAATGATGGAAGAAGAAGAACGCGACTCGAGAACGAGCTCGGGAAGATAGTGATTTGGCTCGAGTTTCCTTTGCATTTGACTCGAGTAAAAATTTTCATAGGCTCGAGCAGGTTTTCTTCTGAAACCTGACTGTGTGCAGGTTTTAAAATTTAAAACTAAATTTAAAAATATGCTAGGCAAGTTTAAATCTGAGCTTAAAGCAAGATTAATTGATGAATTCAAATAGATTTTGAATTTCAGGTTTTGAAATAATCAAGATTTTCAGAAATATAATATTTAAATTTTTACAACCTACACAGTTTTTGATATTGAGTGATTTTTAAAATACGAAAATAAGTTATCAAAACAAGATTTAAATTCTAAGTTAAATCTGAAATTAGAATCCTGGATTCAAATTTGAATTTGAACCTGGAAGTTTCAAAAAGGAAAATAGGTTGACAAATTCAAATGTAATAATTTGGTTTGAATATTTTAAGTATGTTTAACATGTGTTTTATAAAATCTGTAATAAAATTTAAAACAGAGTCTAAATTTTAATCTTTGAATTTAAACCTGAAACATGATTTGGATCTTGGTTGTAATATAAATAAAAATTTGAAATTTATATGTTCAATATCCTTTGAATTATTTAAAGTATTTTAAACTTGTTAAGTTTGAATGTGGGATAAGTTTTATAATCTATAATCTAACTTAAAGATCTTAAGTTGATAAATTTATTGATGACGGTCTATTTCCCAAGGTTTATTAAATAAGAATCAAACGATAAAAAAAAAAAGAAGAAGAAGAAGATAAATGGCTATCTTCTAATTGATGAAATTTTAAATAATTAATTAATGAAAGTACTTAAAGTAATTAAAGAAATTGATTAATAATTCAAGTTAATTAAATCAAGTAATGAATGATTTAAATTAAAATAATAACTACTAGGTAAAAGTAATTAAGAGTAGATAAATTTAAGATCAAAGATTGATTAATCAAATATTTGGGGTTAATTACTTTAAAGTAAATTAATTAATATGGTTAATTAATTAAGATAACTAATTAAGGTTAATTAACTTAAAGTGATTAAGAAGTTATTATTAATTAAGGAATAATTAATTGTTGAAATTAATTAAGGAATAATAAATCTATTTATTAAAGACAATTAATTTTAACTAAGATTTAATTAATCAATAATTAAAAGTTTATTTTTTTAAAGTAATTAATTGAGGAATAAGTAACTAAGATTTAATTAATTACAATTAAAGGTTAATTAATTACGAAAATTAATTAAATAAATGATTAATAAATGTAGGTAGTTAAAACTTAATTAATTACAGTTAATGATAATTAACCATTGATTTAAAAGAATACTAATAGAATTTATTATATGAATAATAAATTTATAACCACACGGTTTATTCATCTTAATTAAAGATGTTTGATTGTTATTGGATGTTCTGTGATGGATTGATATATCTGATACGTGATGTGATGCTATGTGATGTTTTGTGCTAAGCTGTCATATCTGTGATATATATATTGTTATGCAAACCCCTTGACACGTAGAATGACATTTGAATTTCGATGCGACAGGGAGTCGGATTCCAGTCGGTTATCCGAAACCCACATCGAATCATATTAGTTAATCTTTGTGAATGATATTTTACTTTATCTATGAATCTGTGAATATAGATAAGCGTTATGGGTTATACCGCTTATCGATATGTTTGAACCTGTGATGATGATGTTGTGCACTATTGTGTTGAACCCCTAGACCACACCTGTACACACACAAGTATGGATTGCACGTGGAGATTAGTTAAGTCACAGATTTTAAAAATCGTTTTAAAAATTGAATTTTTCCAAAATAGTTTTGGAATTAGAATTGAAGCTTTTTGAAAATGAGTTTTCAAAAAATAAAAGTTATTTGAATAACTTGATTGAGTTTTGAAATGTAAATAAATTAATTTAAATTTGAATTCAATATTTGAAATTGAATTCTATGACTTGGAAACTATTGTTTAAAAAGTTATTCAACTTACAAAGGGGTTATATGGGTTTTAAACCATTTTTAAAGGTGATGTTTTGAAATTTAAATTCAACTCAAGATTTCAACTTGTATAAATTAGATTTGCTTTCTCATAAGAAATGGACTTTCAAGTTGTGTTAAAAGGATTTTCAAGTCTAAAAGAAAAATTGTTTTCCAAGTTTTAGAATGTGTTTTGAAAGCTATAAATCTTTAATTTAAAGATTTAATTGGGTTAACCCAATTGAAATGGGAATTGTTTTGAAATCTATGAATAGATCTTTGTGAAACTGGGTGAAACTTTGTGAAATAAATCTTTTTGTTTAAAGATTTAAATGGTAATTTGATAACCATTTGAAAGAAAAGTTTTGGATTTTATAAGTTGTGACTTAGCTAAAATCCCATATCCATATGTTTTAAAATATGGCGCTTACTATTCGGTTTAGCCGGGAGAGGACCTTGTGTCATATAGCCCATTCCGAATAGTGATACGACGTTATGGATAGCATTTGAAGACCGGTGGTGAAGACCGGGTATTTGTGAGAACGATAGGATAACCTATCGATTAACTCTGCACTGAGTTGCTCCGGTATAGAGTTCTCCTTAGTGATGGGAAGTCCGATCGGGATTGTGGATACCCGGATTTGCAAGGGCTTCTTCGGAAGTGCCTTCGGTTCTGTTCGAACCCGGAACAGACTTGTATGGTTGTATGTCCGACATTACACTTTGAGATGTTAACTGATTTCTATCAAATACATTTCTGCTTGGTGGCGGAGAATTTATTCTCTTAGCTTAACACCCTTCTCTGAGACGTACGAGCTCAGAGGTTATGTAGTTGATATTTATCAGTGATATTCCCAATTCGGTAATGTGGCATGCTGAGTGCTGCTGTGTGATGATCATTGGTTGATCATTTGTGATATGATCATTTGTTTGATCATTTATCTTTGTGATCATTGCTTTGGTCATCTGTTGACCCAAAGCATGGCTTTGTTGCACAAAGCGTAGCTTTGTGGACGAGACTGCATCAGGACCTCACTCCCCGAAAATGGTCGAAACAGGAAAGATGCGGCAAGGTTATGAGGGTCGCTCCCTTTAGGGTATGTCATTCCCTTCTGGTAAAGGGTGGTATCATGGTATGGAGCCCAGATACTTACCTATGTGGATACTGCAGATCTATTACTTTGTGATACTTTGTGGTTGTTGTTGCGAGCGCTCGGATAAAGGTCCCAAAGGACCGGGGGATGACATATTCGTGTAGTAGTTACCTAGTTACAGAGGTAACCCGGCCTTGTGTTGGCAGAGATCTAACCGTAACGTTAGTTCTCGGGACGTCCCGCCAGAGGCGATCCCATAGACAGTAGGAAGTTCCTTAGCCTGACCATTTGTTGGAAATCCAATCAAAACACTACGCGCCCTGTACGGTTTTAGTTGTATAACCTGCCATGGAATGTGGCGGTAACCTGCTATTGAACATGGTAGCTATAGTAGGCATACGATGAAATGTCGTATGCTGGCTAGGATTAATATTCTATTTTCGAAATGGTTTTTATGCACTATGCACTAGTAATAATATCAAAGAAAACTTTCTCGTATTAAGCATATTTGACTATCATAAGGAGAAATCTCCTCCAATTCTGCGTTTGCATTGTGTGTGTGGTGGGAGGCCTTATGGTAGTTTCATTTTCCAAAAAGCATTGCGGATTTCAAATTTGAATTCTTTGTTTGTTTTAAAGACCAAATGCTTTTGTTTGCTCATACCAGTCCCATGACTGACCTGGAGTTTATTATTCCTTTCCTAAACTCTGGGTGCCCACTATTTCCCACACGGGCAGTCTAGAGTTGGGATTTTCAGATAATCTATAGTAGGTGTAGATTCGATAGCTTTAAGCCTCAGGATTTGGCAATTGCATTTGGATCGAGTTGCTTATCTTCATGCATCATTATTGGGAGTTCGAGCTATTGCTGGATTGGTATTTTGAAGATGGAGTTCTTTCTTGAAGATTATTTTGGAGTTTTGTTCCGCTGCTAGTATTATCATTATCTTTCCGCTGCTATTCTTTGTATCTCTGATATATATATATTGGTGTTCATTGTACCATTCATGTTGTATCAGTTATTGTATCAAATGTTGTATATTGATATGCATATTCTTTTCCTTCCGCTATGTTATTTACTTAATGTGTTATAAGCTCCGGCGAACCAGGTTCGACGTTTGGATCTGCGGCATTTGAATACGAGTGTCGTATTCGGTGCCGATTTTCGAAGGTCGAGTCAGGGTCGTCACAAGTGGTATCAGAGCTGATGGTTAAAACCTTAGCTCAGGAGTATAACACATTAAGTAGCTCATTAGAGATAGGGTGAAGTATACCCTAGAATGAGTGATCCCTATGATATCCGTTCGAATGCCTCAGTAAATTCTCTTGCTATTCACTGATAGTAAGTATGAGTACGAGAAGAGAACGAGATAGGGGACAGGGGAGTACCACTACAAATGGTCAATACCCTGCAACAGTGGAAACAACTTTTCTCTATCAATCTCCTTTGATTCGATTTCGTATTCTTTTGATTGCTTCGTGACAGCTCCAGAAAGAAGTTTCGGTGTGATGGTGGCCCTACGAATCGTGTAGATAAGTCTCTATTTCGTATTCTCTTCATCCAATTTCCTATCAGCTTTTCGTTCTAGACTCTAATAAATTTGAAATTGAAATTGAAAATTTTAAATAAGTTAGAAATTTAAAATTAAGTAAATTGGTTAACTAATATGAAGATTTGATCCATCTATTTATTTTTTTGGGATCCGATATATTCTACGAACGATTAGTTATCCCTTCGAACTAATCAATGCCCTCGTATATTCGTAGACCGATGGACCCAAATATCTTGTGTAATAATTATATGAGTTTGTTCTCATATTGTTGATATTCTGATTTGGGAAACCAAATGCAGAATAAATATTCGATTCTGATCTGATCAATCATTCCTTTATCTATCATCTATTCTTTGTCGTCCCCTACTTACAAATTTCGAGGACGAAATTTCTTAAGGGGGGAAATCTGTAACATTCCTGAATTTTGAACGAGTTTAATTTGACAATTTATTTAATTTTGAAATTAAATTGTGAATTTAATTATGAAGTGATTGAAATTATCTTTTGAGAATAAACATGACTTGTAATAAAATTAAAAACAAACATTAACAAGATAAAATTTCATTTGATAATACATTTTCTTTTAAAATTTATATGAACTAAGTTGTAAAATTAATTGAACTTAAGGACCAAAACAAAATTTATAAAATAAATTCAAGACAAGGTTAAAAACATAAATATACAAGATTCTAACAAATGTAAGCTATAAGACAAAGATTAACAAGTGCAAATGAATGTTACAAGTGGCAAACTTGATTTTATCTTCATTAAAAAAGAAAAAGAAAAAAAAAAAAAAAAGAAGAAGAAGAAGATGCATTCTCAAACTGAAAAATATATCAAAATCTGAGAATGAACAAACTACAAAACCAGATCTGGAAACAGAAATAAGATCAAAGCAAGAAGCAAGTTAAAGTTTCTCAGCAACAAGAAGTAATCAAACAACAAGACAGTGCAGATTCTATCTAAAAAAAAAAAAAAGAGATAAGTAAATTTTCTTAAACTTTGAATTTCATATCAGTGTTAAAGTATAAATTTAAAACAATTCAAACAAAAAAAATCAAAAAAAAAAAATGCAGATTCGACTTGAAAGCCAATTTGAAATCTATTCTAAAGTCTGGAGCATGCAAGCATGCATCTTCATTTCAACCTGCGAATCTAATCAAGCCGGGAAAACAAATTCAGTGCAAAGAAAAAAAAAAAAAAGAAACTCAAACACTTCACTGTGTCTTCTCTGTCCCTCTCTGCCTCTGTTCTTCTCTGAGCAACAAAACAGGTGAGCAAACCCACTTTCCCCTGATTTTATCTTGATACTTTCTGAAGTGTGATAATGAAATGTGTTTGAATGATGTGTATACTGGCCTGCATGTTGTGTATATGCAAATATCTGAGAGTATTTCTCTATTTATATGAAAATAGGTCCTGTTTTTAGTTACAGGATTCCTCATCTAAGTTTTAAAATTTAAATTCACTTTGTGAAATCAATATTAAGTAGAACTTTGAACAACATAAACTTATTTTTAAAAAAATAACCACAAGTAAAGTATGTGAAAAAAAAAAATAGTTAATTGCAGAGATGGTTTTCATTACACTGTCTCTGTTTCAAACATACTCTTTAATACTGCATTGATGTTTAAAAGGATGTTCTGGAATGATTGTAAATATGCCTGTATGTTTTGAATATGCCAGTGCATGTTGTTATTCTGGTGTATATATACATATAGATATATAACTAATCTTGTGTAATTGGTTAGAGACAGAATCTTAAATCAAGATTTGAAAGTTTGAATGAAATTGTTTGAGTGAACCAAGAAGAAAAAAAAAAGGGGTTGACAAAGAACATCATATCTCAGATTTTAAAATAACTTGAGTATTGATCTTTAAAAAGGAAATTTATCATGATACTATATACAAATTCTACATAGTTTCAAATATATATTATGGAGTAAATATTAAGGAGATTAGAATATTATAGTAATAAACCATTATATCAGAAACTTAAAATCATAAAGTCTGGAATTTGTTGAAGCTAAACAGTGTAGCATGGTCTCTGCATACCAATTTCACTGTAAAAAGAACATTTTTATGTTAAATTCAAATGTTAAATTTTGTTGATTTGATTTTGTATCTAGAACAAACATTCAAAAACAAGATTTTTGAAACAAACATGATGATTTTTAGTGACGTATTTAAGGTGCGGTTTCGAGATGAACAAAAAAATGTTTTTGTCAATTTCTGATGATTAAAACAGAACTTGGACATTGAGATTTGTCTTGAAGCTAGCTTAATGGTTTATGAAGTGGGGAAAATGTTAGAAAAAAATTTCTATTTCGTGAATTTGGGGAACGAGATCAATTTAGGGCTTGTGTTCAAGTTTGATTTTGTCTGTAACCATGGGGTGTTCGTCGCCCTCACATGATCGAGTGTCTCGAGATTTGGGAAATGGATGCATCGTGGTCTGTTGCAAATCTTGGGTAAAAGGGCGAGATGGTCGGTGATTGGGATGGTCGTGGATGATGGGTTAGTTGCTTGAAGTTTGGTTCTGATGGAAGCTAATTTGCTCGATTTTGATCTATGGCAAAGTTGAGGGATCTGGGTGCTATGGCGAGTTGAGGGGATCATATGTGACTGGTAGAGATCGGCTACGATGAACGGAATCGCCACGATCGTGTGTACATGTGTACGCGTGGGTTGGGTGTATCAGTTGATTGGGGAGAAGAAGAATGATGGAAGAAGAAGAACGCGACTCGAGAACGAGCTCGGGAAGATAGTGATTTGGCTCGAGTTTCCTTTGCATTTGACTCGAGTAAAAATTTTCATAGGCTCGAGCAGGTTTTCTTCTGAAACCTGACTGTGTGCAGGTTTTAAAATTTAAAACTAAATTTAAAAATATGCTAGGCAAGTTTAAATCTGAGCTTAAAGCAAGATTAATTGATGAATTCAAATAGATTTTGAATTTCAGGTTTTGAAATAATCAAGATTTTCAGAAATATAATATTTAAATTTTTACAACCTACACAGTTTTTGATATTGAGTGATTTTTAAAATACGAAAATAAGTTATCAAAACAAGATTTAAATTCTAAGTTAAATCTGAAATTAGAATCCTGGATTCAAATTTGAATTTGAACCTGGAAGTTTCAAAAAGGAAAATAGGTTGACAAATTCAAATGTAATAATTTGGTTTGAATATTTTAAGTATGTTTAACATGTGTTTTATAAAATCTGTAATAAAATTTAAAACAGAGTCTAAATTTTAATCTTTGAATTTAAACCTGAAACATGATTTGGATCTTGGTTGTAATATAAATAAAAATTTGAAATTTATATGTTCAATATCCTTTGAATTATTTAAAGTATTTTAAACTTGTTAAGTTTGAATGTGGGATAAGTTTTATAATCTATAATCTAACTTAAAGATCTTAAGTTGATAAATTTATTGATGACGGTCTATTTCCCAAGGTTTATTAAATAAGAATCAAACGATAAAAAAAAAAAAGAAGAAGAAGAAGATGAATGGCTATCTTCTAATTGATGAAATTTTAAATAATTAATTAATGAAAGTACTTAAAGTAATTAAAGAAATTGATTAATAATTCAAGTTAATTAAATCAAGTAATGAATGATTTAAATTAAAATAATAACTACTAGGTAAAAGTAATTAAGAGTAGATAAATTTAAGATCAAAGATTGATTAATCAAATATTTGGGGTTAATTACTTTAAAGTAAATTAATTAATATGGTTAATTAATTAAGATAACTAATTAAGGTTAATTAACTTAAAGTGATTAAGAAGTTATTATTAATTAAGGAATAATTAATTGTTGAAATTAATTAAGGAATAATAAATCTATTTATTAAAGACAATTAATTTTAACTAAGATTTAATTAATCAATAATTAAAAGTTTATTTTTTAAAAGTAATTAATTGAGGAATAAGTAACTAAGATTTAATTAATTACAATTAAAGGTTAATTAATTACGAAAATTAATTAAATAAATGATTAATAAATGTAGGTAGTTAAAACTTAATTAATTACAGTTAATGATAATTAACCATTGATTTAAAAGAATACTAATAGAATTTATTATATGAATAATAAATTTATAACCACACGGTTTATTCATCTTAATTAAAGATGTTTGATTGTTATTGGATGTTCTGTGATGGATTGATATATCTGATACGTGATGTGATGCTATGTGATGTTTTGTGCTAAGCTGTCATATCTGTGATATATATATTGTTATGCAAACCCCTTGACACGTAGAATGACATTTGAATTTCGATGCGACAGGGAGTCGGATTCCAGTCGGTTATCCGAAACCCACATCGAATCATATTAGTTAATCTTTGTGAATGATATTTTACTTTATCTATGAATCTGTGAATATAGATAAGCGTTATGGGTTATACCGCTTATCGATATGTTTGAACCTGTGATGATGATGTTGTGCACTATTGTGTTGAACCCCTAGACCACACCTGTACACACACAAGTATGGATTGCACGTGGAGATTAGTTAAGTCACAGATTTTAAAAATCGTTTTAAAAATTGAATTTTTCCAAAATAGTTTTGGAATTAGAATTGAAGCTTTTTGAAAATGAGTTTTCAAAAAATAAAAGTTATTTGAATAACTTGATTGAGTTTTGAAATGTAAATAAATTAATTTAAATTTGAATTCAATATTTGAAATTGAATTCTATGACTTGGAAACTATTGTTTAAAAAGTTATTCAACTTACAAAGGGGTTATATGGGTTTTAAACCATTTTTAAAGGTGATGTTTTGAAATTTAAATTCAACTCAAGATTTCAACTTGTATAAATTAGATTTGCTTTCTCATAAGAAATGGACTTTCAAGTTGTGTTAAAAGGATTTTCAAGTCTAAAAGAAAATTTGTTTTCCAAGTTTTAGAATGTGTTTTGAAAGCTATAAATCTTTAATTTAAAGATTTAATTGGGTTAACCCAATTGAAATGGGAATTGTTTTGAAATCTATGAATAGATCTTTGTGAAACTGGGTGAAACTTTGTGAAATAAATCTTTTTGTTTAAAGATTTAAATGGTAATTTGATAACCATTTGAAAGAAAAGTTTTGGATTTTATAAGTTGTGACTTAGCTAAAATCCCATATCCATATGTTTTAAAATATGGCGCTTACTATTCGGTTTAGCCGGGAGAGGACCTTGTGTCATATAGCCCATTCCGAATAGTGATACGACGTTATGGATAGCATTTGAAGACCGGTGGTGAAGACCGGGTATTTGTGAGAACGATAGGATAACCTATCGATTAACTCTGCACTGAGTTGCTCCGGTATAGAGTTCTCCTTAGTGATGGGAAGTCCGATCGGGATTGTGGATACCCGGATTTGCAAGGGCTTCTTCGGAAGTGCCTTCGGTTCTGTTCGAACCCGGAACAGACTTGTATGGTTGTATGTCCGACATTACACTTTGAGATGTTAACTGATTTCTATCAAATACATTTCTGCTTGGTGGCGGAGAATTTATTCTCTTAGCTTAACACCCTTCTCTGAGACGTACGAGCTCAGAGGTTATGTAGTTGATATTTATCAGTGATATTCCCAATTCGGTAATGTGGCATGCTGAGTGCTGCTGTGTGATGATCATTGGTTGATCATTTGTGATATGATCATTTGTTTGATCATTTATCTTTGTGATCATTGCTTTGGTCATCTGTTGACCCAAAGCATGGCTTTGTTGCACAAAGCGTAGCTTTGTGGACGAGACTGCATCAGGACCTCACTCCCCGAAAATGGTCGAAACAGGAAAGATGCGGCAAGGTTATGAGGGTCGCTCCCTTTAGGGTATGTCATTCCCTTCTGGTAAAGGGTGGTATCATGGTATGGAGCCCAGATACTTACCTATGTGGATACTGCAGATCTATTACTTTGTGATACTTTGTGGTTGTTGTTGCGAGCGCTCGGATAAAGGTCCCAAAGGACCGGGGGATGACATATTCGTGTAGTAGTTACCTAGTTACAGAGGTAACCCGGCCTTGTGTTGGCAGAGATCTAACCGTAACGTTAGTTCTCGGGACGTCCCGCCAGAGGCGATCCCATAGACAGTAGGAAGTTCCTTAGCCTGACCATTTGTTGGAAATCCAATCAAAACACTACGCGCCCTGTACGGTTTTAGTTGTATAACCTGCCATGGAATGTGGCGGTAACCTGCTATTGAACATGGTAGCTATAGTAGGCATACGATGAAATGTCGTATGCTGGCTAGGATTAATATTCTATTTTCGAAATGGTTTTTATGCACTATGCACTAGTAATAATATCAAAGAAAAACTTTCTCGTATTAAGCATATTTGACTATCATAAGGAGAAATCTCCTCCAATTCTGCGTTTGCATTGTGTGTGTGGTGGGAGGCCTTATGGTAGTTTCATTTTCCAAAAAGCATTGCGGATTTCAAATTTGAATTCTTTGTTTGTTTTAAAGACCAAATGCTTTTGTTTGCTCATACCAGTCCCATGACTGACCTGGAGTTTATTATTCCTTTCCTAAACTCTGGGTGCCCACTATTTCCCACACGGGCAGTCTAGAGTTGGGATTTTCAGATAATCTATAGTAGGTGTAGATTCGATAGCTTTAAGCCTCAGGATTTGGCAATTGCATTTGGATCGAGTTGCTTATCTTCATGCATCATTATTGGGAGTTCGAGCTATTGCTGGATTGGTATTTTGAAGATGGAGTTCTTTCTTGAAGATTATTTTGGAGTTTTGTTCCGCTGCTAGTATTATCATTATCTTTCCGCTGCTATTCTTTGTATCTCTGATATATATATATTGGTGTTCATTGTACCATTCATGTTGTATCAGTTATTGTATCAAATGTTGTATATTGATATGCATATTCTTTTCCTTCCGCTATGTTATTTACTTAATGTGTTATAAGCTCCGGCGAACCAGGTTCGACGTTTGGATCTGCGGCATTTGAATACGAGTGTCGTATTCGGTGCCGATTTTCGAAGGTCGAGTCAGGGTCGTCACATATTCTTCGTGATGTAGATATCTCCGAAGCTTCTCTATGTGCTCTTGATTCACGAGATGATGATTATGATATATCTCGTATTCCTATTGTTCGGGATTATCCTGATATTTTTGAGCCAGTCTCGAGTTTACTGCCTAAGCGGGCTATTGAGTTTCGTATTGATCTCATTCCTAGTTCTCATCCAGTTAGTCGTCCTCCTACGAGGATGTCTACAAAGGAGAATGAGGAACTCAAGAAGCAATTAGTAGAACTCGAAGCAAAGCATTTTATTCAGTCCAGTTCTTCGCCGTGGGGTGCCGCGGTGGTCTTCGTGAAGAAGTTCGATGGTTCTATTAGGCTTTGCATTGATTACCGCAAGCTTTATGAGGTGACCATCAAGAATCCTTATCCATTGCCTTGGATACACGATATGTTCGATCAGTTAAGTGGTGCGAAGGTCTTTTCTTAGCTTGACCTTGCCACAGGATTTCATCACCTCCGAGTTGTGGATGATAGTGTGCCACTTACAGCTTTCCGCACTCGGTATGGTTCATTTGAGTGGTTAGTCATGCCGTTCAGTTTGACGAACTCCCCTGCACTCTTTGTCGATCTCATGAATCGAGTATTCCGGGAATATCTCGATAAGTTTGTTCTTGTATTCATTGACGACATTCCAATATATTCTAGATCCGAGACGGAGCATACCCAGCACCTGAAGATTGTCTTGGATACACCTCGTCAGCATCAGCTTATGGCCAAGTTCTCCAAGTGCCACTTTTGGGAGAGCAAGGTCATGTTGTATCTTCTGAAGGCATATCTGTCGATCCCGCCAAGATCGAATCCATTCAAAATTATGGATGAGATTCGTAGCTTTCTGGGACTGGTGGGTTATTACCGCCGGTTCATAAAGCACTTTTCCTGTGTTGTGCTTCCATTGACTACCCTTACTCGTAAGGGCGTCTGTTATATCTGTGAGACAAGTGTGAAGAATCTTTTCAATGATTGAAAGAACTTCTCACTACTGCTCCTATTCTTGTGGTTCCCGAAGGAAACCACGATCTTGTTGTCTATACTAATGCATGCAGTAGCAGTCTCGGTGCTATTCACATGGAGAAGGATCGTGTGGTTGCTTATGCTTCGAGGCAACTACGTCCGAATGAGGTTCGCTATCCTACTCATGATCTTGAGTTAGATTCCATTGTCTTTGCCTTGAAGATATGACGCCATTATTTATTGGGCGAACGTTTCATTCTTTATACCGATCATAAGTCCTTGAAATATCTCTTCACTCAAAAGGATCTTAATATGAGACAACAACGGTGGCTTAAGTACCTTGCCTCATATGACCTTGATATTCAGTATACCCCTGGAAAGGGTAATCGTGTGGCAGATGCGCTTAGTCGCAAGCATTCGACTGTAGTTTCTATGATGATAGCCGAATGGGATATTCTCGAGACATTATCTATGTGTGATATTCAGGATCGAGCTCTGTCATCTGATTCACCGATATTATTATTCAGTCTGGAGGCTCGACCTAGTTTACTGGACCGCATTGCCCATGCTCAATGGCAAGATCCAGACTTGTTGCATTTCATCCATCTTCTTGAATCGGTATCCAGTGATTAGGCATCACTGGATTAATCTATTGATTCCAATCGGTATCTTTGTAGGAAGAACCGTATTATTGTGCCCTCTGATTTATCGCTTAGGCGTGGCATCCTAGACGATTGTCATCGCACTAAGTACATTATCCATCCCGGTTCAAGTAAGATGTATGCCGACATGAGTCGCTTATATTATAGGGAAGGCCTGAAGCGTGATGTTACAAGTTATGTGAGCAATTGCATGACTTGTCCACTAATCGAGGCCGAGCATCAGCGCCCTTCCGGTCTTCTTCAGCCATTAGAGATTCCATTGTGGAAACGGGATTAGATTTCGACGGATTTTATTGACGGTCTACCTCGATCAAGGTCGGGCAATAATTCTATTTGGGTCATCGTTGATTGATTGACCAAGTCCGCTCACTTTATTCCGATTAAGTCCACTCGGACTGCTCCTCTTTTGGCTAAGCTTTATGTAAAGGAAGTCTTTCGACTTCATGGTATCCCTAGTTCCATTGTTTGTGACCGTGACCCGTTATTCACTAGTTACTTTTGGAAGTGTCTTCAATCAGCTTTGGGCACAAAGCTGAATTTTTCTACTGCTTATCATCCTCGGACTGATGGTCAGACTGAGAGAGCGAATCATGTCCTGGAGTTTTCCCGCCGGTTCAGAATTGGAAACGACCTAAAAATGTGCATGAGATTCGTCGCTTTCTGGGACTGGCGGGTTATTACCGCCGGTTCATAAAGGAGTTTTCCCGTGTTGTGCTTCCATTGACTACCCTTAATCTTAAGGGCGTCCGTTATATATGTGAGACAAGTGTGAAGATTCTTTTCAGCGATTGAAAGAACTTCTCACTCATGCTCCTATTCTTGTGGTTCCCGAAGGAAACCACGATCTTGTTGTCCACACTGATGCATGCAGTAGCAGTCTTGGTGCCGTTCTCATGGAGAAGGATCGGGTGGTAGCTTATGCTTCTTGGCAACTACTTCCGAATGAGGTTCGCTATCCTACTCATGATCTTGAGTTAGCTTCCATTGTCTTTGCCTTGAAGATATGGCGCCATTATTTATTGGGCGAATGTTTCATTCTTTATACTGATCATAAGTCCTTGAAATATCTCTTCACTCAGAAGGATCTTTATATGAGACAACAACGGTGGCTTAAGTTCCTTGCCTCATATGACCTTGATATTCAGTATACCCCTGGAAAGGGTAATCGTGTGGTAGATGCGCTTAGTCGCAAGCATCGACTGTAGTTTCTATGATGATAGCCGAATGGGATATTCTCGAGACATTATCTATGTGTGATATTCGGGATCGAGCTCTGCCTTCTGATTCACCGATATTATTATTCAGTCTGGAGGCTCGACCTAGTTTACTGGATCGCATTGCCCATGCTCAATGGCAGGATCTAGACTTGTTGCATTTCATCCATCTTCTTGTGTTGGTATCCAGTGATGAGGCGTCACTGGATTATTCTATTGATTCCAATCGGTGTCTTCGCAGGAAGAACCATATTATTGTGCCCTCTGATTTATCGCTTAGGCGTGACATCCTAGACGATTGTCATCGCACTAAGTACATTATCCATCCCGGTTCAAGTAAGATGTATGCCGACATGAGTCGCTTATATTAGTGGGAAGGCCTGAAGCGTGATGTTACAAGTTATGTGAGCAATTGCATGACTTGTCCACTAATCGAGGCCAAGCATCAGCGCCCTTCCGGTCTTCTTCAGCCATTAGAGATTCCATTGTGGAAATGGGATTAGATTTCGATGGATTTTATTGATGGTCTACCTCGATCAAGGTCGGCCAATAATTCTGTTTGGGTCATCGTTGATCGATTGACCAAGTCCGCTCACTTTATTCCGATTAAGTCCACTCAGACTGCTCCTCTTTTGGCTAAGCTTTATGTGAAGGAAGTCGTTCGACTTCATGGTTTCCCTAGTTCCATTGTTTGTGACCGTGACCCGTTATTCACTAGTCACTTTTGGAAGTGTCTTCAATCAGCTTTGGGAACAAAGCTGAATTTTTCTACTGCTTATCATCCTCGGACTGATGGTCAGACTGAGAGAGCGAATCGTGTCCTGGAAGATCTCCTTCGTTGTTGTATCCTTGATTTTGGAGGTAGTTGGGCCTACAACAACATTTTTCAGTTGAGTATTGGCATATCTCCTTTCGAAGCCTTATACGGAAGGCCATGTCGTTCTCCATCTTGTTGGTTAGAATCTAGCGAGAAGCTTATTCTTGGTCCAGATTCAGTTCGAGAATCTTTAGAGAAGATTATTCTTATACGTCAGAGAATGAAAGAGGCGCAAATCCGTCAGAAATCCTACGGGGACAATCGTAGGAATCCTCTTGAATTCTCGATTAGGGATCATGTAGTTATTTGGGCATCTCCTATGAAGGGGGTTATGCATTTTAGCTCCATGGGGAAATTGGCTCCTCGCTATGTCGAACCATTTCCTATTACGGAACGCATTGGCCCGTAGCTTATCGTGTTACTCTGCCTGCCCATTTTTCTGGAATGCATGACGTGTTCTATGTTTCTCAGCTTCGCAAATGTGTTCGCGACCCTGATTCTGTTATTGATCCACTTATTACGCTGGATTTAGAGATTTCTCCTAATCTATCTACTGAGCAGCAACCTCTTCGTGTGCTTGATTAGGAGGCTAGACTCCTTCGAAACAAAGAGATCCCGCTCATGAAGATTCAATGGACGTCTAATCCTAAGGAATGCACTTGGGAGACCAGAGAGTTTATCGAGCGTACTTATACTGGTTTTCTATCTTCATATGTTGTTGGTGAGTATTTTTACTTCACCTTCGTTTGATTTATTTTGAGGATTAGATGTTATAGATAACTTCCATGATAGCGAATTGCAGGGTCGCAATTTTCTTAAGGGGGAGTCTCTAACTACCCATGATGCGATTACCAAATAATAAATTAAAATTGGGATTTTAATTTAATTGGAGCTATTAATGATTTTTTTATATGGCTAATTTGTTCAAAAGTTAGTTATTTTGAATAAATTAATATTTTGGGCTTAAGTGTAAAATGGAGAATTTAATGAAAATTAATTAGGGTAAATGGAAATTTATAATATTACAAAATTTTATGTGTAAAATAGTGCAATATTTTAATTGGGAGTTTAATTCACAATTTAATTGCAAAACAGTGATTTTTGGGCAATTTGGACTAAAAGGTGTTTTGAAATAATTAGGGGTTGAATTGTAAGTTGGCATATATTGTGATGTAAAATATTTTAACTATTGCTAAATTATTTTGGTAACATATTTTAAAATTTTATAAGTAAATAATGTGTAGTTTGTACTTAGAGAAATTAGCTAACTTGAGATATGGAACATATTCCAAGTCCTAATGGGTATTAGGCCTACTAACCCACTTCCACTAGCCTATTAAACCATCTTCTACCTTTTTGTTTCAGCCAACATCTTATTCCACAAATTCTTAAACCCTAGAGCAAAACACTAAATAATGGCCTCCAAACCTAGAGCGAAGCTTTGTTAATCTTCATCAAAGTCAAAGGGGTTTTAATCTATTCATTAGAAGGTAAAAGCAATCACAAAACCCACCTCTAATCCATTGTTTAATTTCTGAAATTAATTTGTAATCCTATTTTTTTAATGCATTTTGATTGTTGAAGCTCTTTGATCTTCTTCTCATTGCTTGGGAAAGAGGTAATAAACGCTAGCTGAAATTAAAATTAGTATATTGTTGTAAGTAAATTTGGCATATCTCATTCATCTTAAATCGGAATTAGGATTTTATCGATGTTCTGGAAAGCTTATTTTGTAGTCTATAATTTCTATGTTTTGAGCTTTGTAAAATTCTGAGGTTTGAATGGTCGGAATCACGTTTTTTTGTTGCTGACCTGACAACAAACTACAGGGTTGATAAAATAAAAACCTGAAATTGTTTTGGCCATACGTTACTCGTTTCTTATCCAAATCAAATTATTTTGGATTTTCTTCAAAGCTTAGATGTAGGGCTAAAAGTTTCATGTTTTGAGTTTCATGAAATTTCAAAGTTAATTTGGTCAAAACCGTGCATTCTTATTACTATCTCGAGAGCAAAACGACAGTGATATATAATTTAGATCTGAGAATTGTTTTAGTCATAGAGTTTTCATCTCTGATCAGAATTTGACGATCTTGGTCATTCCGGAAAGCTTAGAAACTAAACTAGAACTTTTATTTTATTCATTTTGTCAGAATTTGAAGTTTACTATGCCAAAATTATGGTTTTTTGTCTCTGGCCTGTTAGTGCATAGCTACATGCCCTAGTCTATTTTCTCCTGTTGTTTTCAGCACAGAACCCCAACTTTGCGACGCCATCCCGGGCTCGTTCGATGTTGGAATCTCCCATTCTTGGTCTCGTTGGAAAGACGAGGTCGAGATCTTTAACCCTGTAAAGTTTCGTTTAGATTTGGATGAGTTAGATACTTCGTTTTTATTTCCGAAGTAGCACCCAGAAACTGTTTTACAACAGTGACCATTTTCAGTTATCGTCGGACCAATTTTGAGACGTTGCCATTTCTTCGTTTCAAGTCAAAACTGAACGATTCTTGTTGCATATCAAAGTAGGAGTACTGTACTATGCTCTTACGAATTTTTATCAAGATCTGTGTTCATATGACCCTTCGATCATGTCGTTGAATTTGGACCTTTGCACTGTTTTGACACAGCATAGTTTTATGATTTTTTATCCGAATTTGAGACAACGCAGTTCCTTCGTTTCAAGTCAGAATTTCCTGATTCCTTTTGCAGTTTGGAGCTGTGATGTTGGTCTATATTCCTGCCAATTTTCACGCAATTTGGACTCTGTTTTTAGGTGAAAATATGCCGTCAAACTAGTGACTTCGACTTGTTTTTAGTGATTTTATACTTCGTATAATTTCGACTATTTTTCTGGGATTTACCGATTTCTTTGAGATTTTTCTCTAGATTGCATGCATGGATTTTATAAATCATTTTAAAGTGATTTTCCATCAAATTAGCTTTTGAACTATTATTTGGTATTATTTCAAATATTAAATTAATTACTCCATAATATGAGAATTTCAAAGGCTATTTCTAAAGAGGTTTTCAAACGATTAAAAATCCGCTTTCTCCAACTATTTTCTAAGTAAAATATACACTCTTCTGCACTTCGAGCAAAGTGGAAAGATGATTAAATGGTTAGGTAAAACGCAGAACATGAATCCATGCGTTTATCTTTCTGATTAATCCCCGACCTATTCGATTGATCGTTTTGGTCTAGTTTACCGATGACATGAGATGAACTTTTTATTGCTTTGAGCGTGGAAGCTTACGATTGGTTAGTAAACTGTTTAGTGCGAATGTTGGGGTATGGGACTCTTGTTACTACTTTATGGGTTCCTTGCTAAGAATTCGTGACACATTCCTACCATTAGTGGTAAACGAGTACTGGGCCTACGAGCCTTTACCACTACGGCGTGTTTCATGAGTGATACCTTTGGGATAGTGTCTTCGGACTATCTCCCTTGAGTTTATTGCCTTTGGGATAGTGTCTTCGGACTATCTTCTTTTGGCTCACCACCTTCTGGATAGTGTCTTCGGACTGTCTCCTTTAGGTGTTGCTCCTTAGCTAAAGTGATGGGTCTGTCACTGGGGTATATTTCATGTGAGATTGAGTACAGTACTAGTGCGCTAATGTTTTCCTGTGTGATTTATAATCCCTCGTGTAGCGCCATTCAGCAATCGTTTTATGCAACCACACGATATAAGCGCGACTACCTTGTGGAACTTGTTTTATGCCTACATTGGCATTTGTGCTTAAGTTATGTCGATGATATGAGGCTTGTTATACATCTCTACTTAGATGTTTGTTTCTTCTCTATGTGAGATATTTTGGTCTTTATGACCATGATATATGTTTCTCTTTTGGAGAATATTATGTTATATGGTGCCTCATAACCTTATCATGATTATTGTTCAGTTTATCTAACTGATTTGTTTAGCTAGCCCTGACTCGAGTATTTTATGCTCGGGTCAGACCGAGTTGTTTCAGGTAAGGTCGCTTTGGACTTAGCTTGCTTCGGTGCCTCTGCTTTAGATATATCCGCTATACTATAGATAGCTTTACTTGTTATCCATCCTTTATGATACTTTGATATTATGACTATATTGTGCATATTCTTTTGACTCATGGATGTGTGAGTAGTGGCTTTGTACCCACTTTTATATTTGGATCTGTCCTTGATGTTGTATTGTGTTAAGACTATTTGCTTATTATCTGATGTCGTTCTGTGATGATGTTCATTTTGCTATTATGCTTTGTTCTGATAGATCTTTTAGCCATTGTAGTTTTTCTTTAAGTATTTGTTGAATATGTCGAACCACATGAGATGAACAAAAAAATTGGTTCCACTTTTCGACGTGTTTAGTAGATAGTTAAAGTAAGATTACACATGGTCGCTTCCATTACACTATATTGTCTACATTAGCAGACGGTATTATCCATATAATACTCTTTGGTAATGAGGCTTTCGGAGTGGGGTGTTACACCCCGAGAACTTAACCAGCTCTCTGCCAACACAAGTCGTGTTACCTCTGTAACTAGGTAAATAAGTATGCCACCTCTCGGCCTAGACCGACCTTTTCCGAGGCGCCTCAACAACCAACAACCCCATAAGTTAATAATTTGGGCTCCATACCAGAATACCAGTTTTATCCACACAAGTGAAATATCTGGACTCCATACCAGATATACATACCCTGAGGGGCGCAACCCCCAGAAACTTGTCGCGTCCTTCGTGTTTTGACCATTTCCGAGGTGTGAGGTCCGATGAAGTCTCGTCCATAAAGCCACGCTTTTCACAAAAGCTATGCTTCGATCAACAAATGATCAGCAACACTTAGCATGCCACATCACCAAATTGGGAATATATCACTAGTAACCATTAAATACATAACCTCTGAGCTTGTACGTCTCAGAGAAGGGTATTAAGGTAACAGAATAATTCTCCGCCACCAACAGAAATGTATTTGATAGAAGCCAGCTTTACATCTCAAAGTGTAACGTCAGACATACATCCATACAAGTCCATTCCAGGTTCGAATGGAACCGAAGGCACTTCCTCCAATTAAGGAAAAAAGCCCTTGCAAATCCAGATATTCGCTAATCACGTCCGGACTCCCCATCACATAGGGTGACAAAATCTCTATACCGGAGCCACTCGGTGTAGAGACATTCAAAAGGTAATCCTTTCATTTTCGAAAATATGCGGTCTTCAACACCGTCTTCAAATGCAATCCCATTTCATCGTATCATTATTCGGAATGGGTTTTATAACATAAAGTCCTCTCCCGGCTTAACTGAATAATGAGCGCTTATTTCAAAAATAAGTGGTTATATTCAGATTTCAAGTAAATCACAACAGATTTCCACTTTGATCTTTTTACAAAAGATCCATCACAAAGATTTGATGTGGTTTTCGGATAACTATTTCGAATCGAGCCCCGGTCGCATCAAAATTCAAATGCGGTTTAAAGGCCAATATTTGATAGTCGGTTATTAACTATCAATCAATATTCACAACAGTCACCAGATTTAAATAATTTCTCAAATTGTTTATTTCAAAATATCTTCGCAAGATTTCTTTTCACACTTCAGCTCTTTGAAAACAAATTTCAAATCACTTTCCGCATGCGGAGTAAACTTTCAAATATTATTTATTTCCACTGAATATTTGCCAAGTTCGAATACTTTAAAAAAAATTAAAACATTTATAAAAAATATACTTGGAAACATTTAAAATAAAAACTATTTTAAAACATTTGTTTAAATATTAGTTATGAAAAATATTATACTAATATCTCATATAAACTTAAGCCCAAACTAATTTTTTTTAAATAAAATTATTAGATAGAGTATAACTATTTAAATAACCATTTTATAAATCAAATATCAATTAAATCTTTAATATAATCACTTTTATAATTAAATTAATAAATATTTAGTTTAAAGATTTAAAAACAATTTACGAAAATAATTTTCCAAAAACGTTCTTTTCAATACCAACTTTAGAACTTTGAAATTATATTTAAAAGCCACTTTGAAAACATACTCGGCTTTCAGGGAAAATACACTTTCCTTTTCAAAATGGTCCATTTAAATCAATTAATAAACCCTTCTTGATTTATCTCAAATTACCATTCCAAATTCATAAATTTTCTTTCGATTTATCTCAAATTAACATTCCAAATTCATAAATTTTCTTTCCATACTTTTTAAAAAACAAACCAATGTTTATTTTTAAACAAATTTCCCTTTCCTTTATATTTCCCATTGTGAATTTAAATTTCCAAATATCCACTAATATACGATTTTTCAAATCAATTTCCATATTTTCATTCTCAAACACCAAAGCAAATTCCAAATTGATTTCTATATTTATTTCAAACACCAAATCAAATTCCAAATTTATTTCATTTTAAAATAAATTCTTTTATTTCTCCTAAACTATTTAAAATTCAAATTTTAAATAAATTCTTCAAATTTTAAATAATACTACTCAAAATCCCTTTATTAAAAAATTTCCCTATATTTTGGAATTTATTCAATAGGATTTTAAAAATCAATCTTTACCCTTTTAAAATTCTTTCTTTTAAATTTATTAAATTCTCAAAAATGAATTTACTTAAAATTTTCTACTATAATTTCCAAAATCCAATTATATATCCTCGTATTTTAAAACACCAGAATATATTCTGCCAAACCATAGCCTTCAATAAATTCCAATCACCAATATAATCATTCACAAATTATCAATAATCACACCACAACATATAGAAATAAATTCAACAATTTGAGGAATCTAGTTGGATCCCTCCAACCTATTTCCTTGCATCCATAGTGTTAGCACAACAATTAAATACCAATTCCACTTCGAGGTGGAATATCGTGGTATATGGGATTATATCATATCATCCGTTATTATATGGCGTATAGGGTCTCATCCGCTATATAATGCGGGAAATCAATCACTCCAATATACATACATACATACATACATATATATATATATAATATCATCCAACAGATAAATCATCAAATTTATCCAAGAACATCCAATAATTTAAATTTAACTATTTAAATTAAACAAGTAAACCAATTTGAGTGAGAAGATCTCAACTTTGACTATGCATACAACCCATTTTCCATTTCGGCTTGCTTCTTTTCAGTTTTTTGACCTTGTATAAACAGTTATACGATTTTATTAACATTCGAACTAGTCGAACAATTAATTTCCCATTTTAAATAGATTGAATTAACTAATTATTAAATTTCCCTTTTGTAATTAAAATAATTGTAACGATCCCAATTTTTAACTAAATTTAAATTAGTAATTGATGTAAATTTTGGGATAAATTTAGAAATTAATTTGAATTTTTCAAAATAGATAAATTAAGTGTTGATTTGAGTATATATGTAAGATTGTAAATTTCATTTGAGTTTAAGAATTCAACATAATAAATGTTTTAGAATTATTTGAATTTTAAATATATATGTATACATATATATATGAGTAGATTTGAATTTGACTTTAAATTTGAATTCGAACTTGTATTTGAAATAAAATACATATGTTAATATAAAAGAAATGTTTTGTAAAAAAATAAAGCTAAGAGGGATTTAAACATAAGTCTATAAAATTAATTTAAGTTAAGGATCTAAACATAATTTTTATGAAGTTTAACAAGTGTAACCATTTTAAATTTTATTAAGACAAGTGTTAACAAATGAATAACAAGTGGCAATCTTAATTTCTTAAAACTTTAAAATATAAATATCAAAGAAGTTAAACCAGGTTAAATTTTTTTTCTTCTCGTTCAAAAGCAAAAAAAAAAAATCTAAAACTAGAAACGAATTAAAGCTAGTAAAGATCAGAGGAAAATAAATTAAATTCAATGCAAGGATTAAGCTTTAGACAACTCAACATCAAGATTTCCTCAGTAGTAAAGAATCAAACCCGAAACTAAAGATCAAATAATAGCTTTTCAAACATTTCAAGCCTGGAAGCAAGAAATATATCAAACAAACTAAAAACAAATCATTGCAGATCAAAAGCATTTCCAGATTTTTGTTCAAAGCTCCTCTGTTTCAACATTCCGTTTTTCCGTCTTCATCTCTCTGGTGAGTAAACACTTAAAATCTGAAGCATTATGTGTTGTTTGTGATGATGTTGGCAATAAAATTTTAATGAATTGACATGCATGCAAATTTATAGATGTTTATATGCAAAGGAAATTGTGCATGATTGAGTTACAGGTACATTTGCCTCTGTTTGTTCTTAGATTTCTAAAATCTGTGCAAAATTGAATTCCTCTTCCTTTGATCCTTACCGGGCTTTAGAATCTAAACAAACTTTGTTTGTTTAGCTATGGTTTAATATTTAAAAATATAATTTCAAGGTGATATGAAATAATTTTGTTTGGAGAATGAACAATAGTGAAAATTCAAATCTATCGAAATTTCGACCTACATGAATTTTTGATTCGATTACTTAATCTATATCCATTTCGAAAGCAAGGATTTTTAAAACAAAATTTTGAATTTTTAGTTTCATGGCTATCGAGATATTGGGGATGATCAGAGATCGTGAATTTGTCAATTTCTGATGATCGGGAAATTGTTGAGCTTCGAGATTTATGTAGAGGGTAATATGTGTTGGAGATTATTGGAAAAATGCAAATTGAATTTATCAATGATCGGGGCGGTGGAACGGTGATGGTTTAGGGTTTTTAACTCGGTTTGGTTCGTCTGTGTTTTCAAGGTGAAGGCTGTGACGATGATGCATTGGAGGCATTCGCATGTAAGGGAAATGTTGCTGGAGGTCGTGGCGTAGCTATTGTCGAAAGGACGTGGGCTCCGGCTATCGAATTCGCCGGCGGCGAGGTGATTGGCTTCGTTTGGTCTTAGTTCTAGTTCGACAAAGGGTTCAATTTTGATTTGCCGTGGTTATTGACGATCTAAGTGATCAGTTAGTCTAAGGGGATGTTCCGCGACTTGGTGAAGGTCGGAGCATTGATCTCTAATGGTTAGAGTAGATATTCACGTGCACGTGCACGTTGGGTTAGTTTGGGTTATGCTATGAGTTCGAGTTTGGGGGAAGACGATCGTTTCTCGATGTCGAACTAGAGAATGTTGCGTGCGTAACTCGGAGGCATGAATGGATCGCGAGGGGCACGAGAGAGGCTTGGGATTTTCGGTGAATTGCTTGGGTTTTTATTTTTAATTATCAGGTTTTAAAAATTTAAAAGGAAAACATTGTTTCAGGTTTTAAAATATGAAGTATAAATCAGTTTTAAATGTATGAATGG
Organism: Allium cepa; assembly: GCA_030765085.1. Taxonomy (NCBI): domain Eukaryota; kingdom Viridiplantae; phylum Streptophyta; class Magnoliopsida; order Asparagales; family Amaryllidaceae; genus Allium; species Allium cepa. The sequence goes on from CM060929.1 coordinate 38,274,797, forward strand.
ATTTTCAAACGATATGTTAAACAAGGTATTAATATACTGAAGCAATTCAAGTTTTAGAACAAAGTTTTCAAGGATTTTATTTAAAATAAATGCTTTTAAAATTTATTTGATTATTGTTAGGTTAATTATCATATTGTTTCAAAAATATAATAATGTAATTAAGTAATGGATTAAGATAAAAAGGTTTATCTTTAATTAGTTTAGGTAGATAATTAAAGGTATAATTAATTGATTAATTTATTAAAGTAATTAATTAAAGGTTTACTTACTTAATAACTTAAAGAATAATTTGTTAATGTGATTAATTTATGGTTAATTAATTAATGTAATGGATAATTAAAGGTTAATTAAGTAATGATTTAAAAGTTAATTAAATTGTAATTGAAGGGTGATTAATTTGTAATTGATTATTAATTAGTCGAAGAATAACTAACTAATAAAAGTAATTGAGAGTTAATTAATTAACAATTAAGGATTAACTAATTAAGATAATTAATTAAAGAATGATTAATTAATGAAGGTGATTAAGACTTAATCAATTGAAATTAATGATAATAAATCATTGATTAAAGATTACTAATGAAAGTAATTATGTGGCTGATAAAATTAAAACCACACGATTTATTCATCTTAATTGAAGATGGTTGATTATTATTGTATGTTGTGTGATGGATTGATATATTTGATATGTGATGTGATGCTATGTAATATGAAATGCTTTGTGCTGAGCTGTTATATCTATGATGAATATGTTGTTGTATGAATATGAAAACTCCTTGGGCCGTAAAACGGCATTTGAATTTCGATACGACAGGGAGTCGGATTCCGGTTGGTTATCTGAAACCCACATCGAACCATAATGGTGAATCTTTGTGATTGATAAAGTGACTTTATCTATGAATCTATGAATGAAGATAAGCGTTATGGATTATACCGCTTATCGATATTGATATGAGTGAATTTGTGATGATTGATGCTGTGCATTATTATGCAAAACCCCCTGGACTACACTATACACACACAAAAATGGATTTCATCAGGAAAACAGTTAAGTCAAAAATTTTTGAATTTAATATTTTTGAAATAGTATTAAAAAATTAAATTTTTGAAAACAAATTGTGACGCCCCACCTCTATACTCACATTAGCCAAGGGCACTACGAGGTAATGTCACCAACTAGCACGAAAAATAAGGCTATTGAGGAGCGACCATCCGTGTAATTGCTTTGGGCGAGCACCGATATGTCAGATAGTATAACATGCAAATCAGACATACCGATACAAACTCAAAGCTATTACACAGTGGCTATGTGGCCTTCGGAAACAAATATAGAAATAAACATAACATAAATAAGTCACAGATATTCATATCACAAAAGTGAAAACAGATATGAATATAACACATATAAGTGTACATCAGAGTAGTGGTCAAATAAGATCTACAATATCACAAAAGAATAGATACAAGTGCAACATCAAAGAGTATGTATACATCAAGGAGTATCTATCTCGAATGTATAATAACAAAAACTACCAATTTAATGTAGTTAGACAAAAGTCAGATAATGATGATCCCAGATAAGGAGTCAAGCAGAAGCAACTGTAACATCTCGGTATGACCCGAGTATTATTCAATAAGAAAATAATAAATGGATTGGTCTAGCTATAAATATCAGATAAAAATGAGATAGAATAAGGGATATGACAGAAACGTATGATAACGGTAATGCCATACTGTGACAAGTAGGCATTTGAAAAACAACCAGAGATTAATCAATACACAAGAATCTTCTCATAGATCAAAAAGAAAACCATATTCCTTATTTTTATTCACAAAGTCACAAATATTGGCAAACATCTGAATGCCAATCGCAAAATTTATTGATACACAAATTCTCCAATGCACAAATATTGATAAACTTATCAATGTAAATCACTAAAATTGGTGAGACACAAATTCTAAAAATCATCAATCAGAAATCCAAAAATCACAAGAGGGGGAGGCCAATCACAAAACGGGAGCATGAAAGCTCATCAACACATGTATCACAAAATGGAACGCTATTCTATGGTTGCTAACCATCAATTTTGAGCCAAAGATCCACAAAACGGTCCGAAGACCATGGGTCGCTACCCTACAAAATAGAGCCAAAGCTCCACAGAAATGGGGTTTAGTCTCCCTCGCAGACAAAGAGACATCGCACATTGCTAGTCTAAATCAAAAAATGATCATCATCGATCTTCAAGAAGTGTCAATTACACTAAGCTGGTAAATAGATGAGTTTAGCTTCATGTCCCATAACCACTGTCTTAACTTCAAAAATTACGAACAAACTATAAGTCTCCACTCGAAAGTTGTCACAAGATTTTCAATCGAACGAGTCTAAGAATTAACCGACAAAATAAATGCAAGCGTTTCATGCCACTTGTTTTGCAAAGTCGTTTAATTGGATTTCTCGAACGAATGAGGTAAAGGATTGTGTATACTAGTAGATTGAAAAAACAATGGTTTTATAAATGAGTTTGATTATTGAAAATAGAGTTGAAATCATCTTTGTGAAAGAGTTTGAATATTTACTACTAGCATTGAAACCTTTGTATTTAGAACTGAAAAATCACAAAAATGATTGTACAAACAATCAATCACCAAAGATTAACATACGAAGGCGTGAATCAAAGCCATAAAAATCGATATCGAATTCATCAAGTGGATATTCTCAAAAATTCCGAAAAGGAGTCATCAAAGTCAATAATAAATGATAACAAGAAATTGGATAATCACGAATCGATAAAAATTGGAATCTCAAGCAAAATAGGCTAAATAGGCAGAATGCAAGCAGGTCAGTCAATTGGCACTCTGAGAGCAGTCGACTGGCCAATGCGTGGAAAAACTCTCGGGTTCTAGGTCAGTCGACTGGACTCAGAGGGTCAGTCGACTGTTGCCTGTTTTCCAGCATTTCCAGCCTACCTAAACAAAGAGCAAACTCTAGCCAATTCATGACCGGAGAAGCAATGGGCACTAGGGGTTTATGCCAATCGACAACCCAGCCCTATAGGCTCTTCGATGCATCACCAAAAACATGTTCAAACAACGAAGCTCGGATTTTTAAAGATTTGACTTCAAAACACTAAAAATTGGAACGTTCATAAAACCAATTCAATCCAAAGAAAATGAAAATGGAATAGAAGTTAGGAATTCATACCTAACAACAAAGATAGATATAGACATAGATGTGCGATAAAAATCTCACCTTTTACACCAAAAATAAGAAATTAGAAGCTTGAAAACAATGGATGATCAACCACTCTTCAATCTCAACTCTAAAAGTTCCAATCTAAGATCATAAGCAAATAATTTCCCAAATTAGGTTAGGGAATTTCTGAAATTGGAGAGAGACTGAGTATGGTGAAGAAGAAGGAGATACTTACCTAAGCTTCTCTTTGAATTTGGAGCTAAAACTTTGGATTTGCTAAAGAAACTACGGCTTAGGATTTTAATTTCCCATCTCCATCACCTTTTTTGCTAAAGCTTGAGTTGTAGGAAATTATAAAGGAATGAAATGCAGTGGTGGTGGAGTTAGGATTATAAGATGAGTTGGGTTAGTGGGTCGAACCCCAAATCCAAACCGAAAGCCCTAAGTGAAAAGGTCAAAATTTTATCCAGCTCCAAACATATCAATGTTTATGCTCAAAAAGGTCGCAAATGCCATTTTGAACTCAATGGAAGTGGTATTGACTCCAAATTCGGTTGTTTGCAAAAAGTAACCTTTCGGACTTAAATCCGACTAACGATGTTATATTTAAATAAAATATTTAAATATACAAATGGTTAAATATGCGGGTTGTTATAGACTCCCCTCCTTAAAGAAATGGCTTCCTCGCAATACTTAAGAAGAAAATATAAAAAGTAACAACCATAAAATCATATCAACACAAAAGAAATTTGAATTAAGAAGTTTACCTCAAAGAGTGTGACAACCTGCATATTTATCGATTTTATATTTAAATATTTTATTTAAATATTTTATCGTTTGTCGGATTTTGGTCCGAAAAGCTACTTTTTGCAAACAGTCGAATTGGGACTCGAGACCACCCCCATTGAGTTCAAAATGACGTTTGCGACCTTTTTGAGTATAAACTTCAATATGTTTGGAGATAGTAGAATTTTGCTACTTTTCAGTTAGGGCTTTGGTTTGGGCTGAACCCATTAATCACTTACTAACTCAGTCCCAACCCACTCCAACTCTTCATTACTTTATTTCATATTCCTAACACTCAAGCTTAAGCAAAAATGGTGGAAGAGAATGGGAATTAGAAACTCCAAGCCCTAGTTCCTCTTGCTAGCTCAAGTCTTGCTCCAAAATCAAAGAGAACCTATTAGTAAGCATCTCCTTCTTCTTCTCCAACTCATTCTCTCTTTGATTTCAGAAAATTCCTAAACCTAACTTTGGGAAATATTTCTCTTTTAAGCTTAGATTCAAGCTTCTAGTGTTGAGATTGAAGTGTGGTTGATCTTCCTTTGCTTTCGAGCTTCTTCTTCAAACGTTTGGGTTCAAAGGTGAGATTTTTATCTCACATCTATGTCTATATCTATCTTTGTTGTTAGGTATGAATTCCTAACACTTATTTATATTCATTTGCTTTTGGTTTGGATTGATTTGGTGAATATTTCAATTTGTGGTATTTTGTAGTCAAATCTTTAAAAATCCAATCCTTGATGTTTGAACATGTTTTTGGTGATGCATCGAAGAGCCTATAGTGCTGGGTTGTCGATTGGCATAATTCCTTAGCATCCATCGCTCGTTCGATCGCATTTCGGTTTGGATTTGCCATTTTTGGTATAGGCTGTTTTTTTGCTTAGTAGAAGATTTCAGACGTCTGAAATTAATTTCAGACGTCTGGTTGAATAATCCAAACGTCTGGAAAGGGGTCTGGAAAAGGCAGAGACTAAATCCAGACGTCTGAAACAAATTCCAGACGTTTGAAATCAAATTCAGACGTCTGGCTGAAAATTTCAGACGTTTGAAATGGCCCAGGAATTAAAAATAGAAGGGAGAAAGCACATATACTTCCAGATACTAGGGCCAGACGTCTGGAACTGTTTAATTTGCCAATTTTGGCAATTTTTGAGTATATTTCCAACTTTAATCGATTCGTGTTGATTCCCTTTTTGTTGTTATCATTTATTATGGACTTTGATGACATTTTCATCGTGATTTTTGGGAATATCCATTTTGATGGATTCGGTATCGATTTCTTTGGATTTTATTCACGTCTTCGAATGTGAATTTTTATGATTGATTGTTTCTACAATCAATTCTATGATTTGTCACTTTAAAATATAAAGGTTTTCTATACTAGTAGTAAATATCAAAATTCTTTCCTCAAAACGATTTCAACTCTATTTTCAATACCAAACTCGTTTATAAAACCGTTTTCCAATCTACTAGTATATACAAACTTTTACCTCAGTCGTATGAAGAATGTAATTAAACGACTTAGTAAAACGAGTGGTATGAAACGCTTGCGTTACTTCGTTGGTTAATTCCTGGACTTGTTCGATTGAATCTCTTGTGACAATTTTCTAGTGGAGATCTACAATTTGTTCATAAATATTTAAGTTAAGCTAGTGGTTATGGGACATGAAGCTAAATTTATATATTTACTAGCTTAGTGTAATTGACACTTCTCGTTGATCATGACGATCATCTTTATGATTTAGACTAGCAATGTGCGATGTCTCTTTGTCCATGAGGAGGACTATACCTCAATTTTATTTGAGCTCCGGCTCACCAGGAGGAGCTTCGGCTCAATGTCCGCAATGGGGGACTCTACCCTGTCAGGAGGAGTTTCGACTCACCAGGAGGAGCTTCGGCTCAATATCCGCAATGGGGGACTATACCCTGTCAGGAGGAGTTTCGACTCACCAGGAGGAGCTTCGGCTTAATGTCCGCAATGGGGGACTATACCCTGTCAGGAGGAGTTTCGACTCACCAGGAGGAGCTTCGGCTCGATGTCCGCAATAGGGGACAATACCCTGTCAGGAGGAGCTCCGGCTCATTTTTATGGGATTGGCCATCCTTTTATTACGATTTCTGGATTTCTATTTGATGATTTCTGGAATTTATGTTTCACCAAATTTTACAATTGGCATTGATATGTATGTCATTTTATTGTGGCTTGGTGAATGAAATAAAGAATATGACATTCTTTTTGATGCTATGAGATTCTTTGAGATATTGTATGACTTTTGTGGATTTTCCAATGTATACTTGTCGTAGTATGACATTTTTGGTTATCATACGTCTTTTTATTATATCTCTTCTTATATCTCATTTTAACTGATAACTATAGCTAGACTGATCCGCTTATTATTTTCTTCTTAAATAATACTCGGGTCAGACTGAGATTTTGTAGGTGCTTCTGCTTGACTCCTTATCAGACCTCCATCTGATCCTTTGGCTAACTACTTTAGTTTAGTAGTTTTTGTTGTATACTATTGAGATATAGACTTCTCGATGTATACGTATCCTTTTGTCTTGCATTTGTATCTATTTTTTTGACATTGGGGATCTTGTTTGACCAATACTCTGATGTACACTTTCATGTGTTATATTCATATCTATTTCCTCCTTTGTGATATGAATTATCTGTGACTGATTTGTGTTATGTTTATTTCTATATTTATTTCCGAAGACCTTTATAGCCACTGTGTAGTAGCTTTGAGTTTGTGTCGGTATGTCGGATTTCCTCTTGAGATGAAAAGTTATATTTTTATCTGGCATATCGGTACTCGCACAAAGCAATTATACAGATGGTCGCTCCTCAACAGCCTTATTCTCCGTGCTAGTCGACAGCATTACTCAGTAGTATTCTTGGCTAGCATGGGTATAGAGGTGGGGCGTCACAGCTTGGTATCAAAGCCAAACTTCGGAACAATGTAGAATAATTTGGCAAGGATCATGTCCAAAGTCTTTCTTCGGAGTTGTGCCTTAGGATTTATTCGAGTCTTCGTACCGTTCTATCCTACTTTCTTTTATGGTTCCTTGTTTTATCTATCAAGATTGCTTGATATTTATTTTGAGAATAACTTTTTCCTCTTCTTTCTTTCTTTCTTAAAGAGGAAAAATGGTTCGACCAGGCCGTCCCAGCGTCGGTCAATCTAGTGCTACTCCCCTGGATGGAGTATTTATATCTTCCCAGCAGCTTCTTGATCTAGTAAAGAATACTCAAGCTGTCGGTCCAGAGCCTACTCATCCTAGATCCGGGTTTGCACGCTTATGCAGAGACTATACCGATTTGGGTGGAAGGCCATTCAGGGGATCCGAGAGTGTTATAGAAATTCAAGCTTGGCTCAAATCATGCGATCGCATCTTTTCTCGCATGAACCTTATTGATCTACATCGAGTCCAAGTGGCTTCTAGCATGCTCCAAGAAAGAGTATTAGATTGGTATGAGATTTTAATTTCTAAAATCACTGAAGAGGATCTCACTTGGGAGCAATTCGGGAAATGTTCGAATTGAAATTTGTGCCGGAGGCCGAAAAAGTAACTTTGGCCTGGCGTTTTATTGACCTTGTTCAAGGTGAATCTTCTGTGACAGACTATGTCGCATCTTTCGAATCTCTTTCTAAGTACGGGGTCGAGTATATAAAAATCAGAGATTTGTCTATGGCTTGAATAAGAATCTTAAGAAGCCATTACTTCTGAAACTTGAGGTTTCATTTGATCAGCTTATTGATATTGCTCTTCGTCTTGAAGAGGTCGATAGAGAAAGCGATGTCGAGGTTGGGGGTGCCAAACCGAGCGCCAACAACAACAAGAAGAGGCATCCCTTTATTAGGTTCGAAAGTCCTAATCCTAACAAGAGGGCAAAGCAAGAGACTTCTATAGCAAATACTCCCATTTCTAATCGTGGAGAATGCAACAATTGTGGCTCTAGGGACCACTACATAAATAGTTGTCTAAGGCCTATTTCTTGCCGCTATTGCAACAGTGCGGATCATTATATATCTTCGTGTCCCAAGCGTCAAAGCAAGAGAGAATGCAAGCTGCAAGCCCCTAGAAACTCTTCTCTCAGTCAAGGTATTTTAACTTCAATCCTTGATGGCATCATTTATTTCGTGACCTTCTTATTCGAGTTCTTTTGATATGGGTTTCATCTCATTATTTTTAAATCAAAAGAACTTGTCGATTCTTTTTCTTTTAATATTTGAGGCTTAATGACTTCTTTGAGGATTGTGAATCCGGATGGTAGATCCGCAACACTCAATTTGTCTTTATTGATGTCGAAATTATTTTATGTGATTTTTCTGTCTGAGCCGATTTTTACTTAGGCTTCGGAATTTACTTTTGTAAGGATTGGCTTAATTATTATGAGGCCATATCCTTTGTCCCGTTTGGACTATTCATCTTTGACATTTTCAATATGTTAAGCATATTTCTATTTTTCCTTTATGATTTTGATTCCAACTTGATGGCATCATTTTATTCCTTAAGCCCACTTATAAGGAAAGTGTTATTTCTCCCATTCATGTAGTTTAAGAAATTTTCCGGTATTTTTGAGCTTGTCTTAGGATTATCACCTAAGTAATCTTTTGTGTGGTGCTAAGGTCTATTCAGTTTGACCTTACCACCGGTTTTCATTTGCTACGAGTTGTGGAAGTTAGCATTCCAATTACCGCATTCCGCACTTATTATGATTCCTATGAATGAATTATTATGTCATTCAATTTGTCCAGCTTATTTCATCCATTTTAGATATTGAGCATTCTATCGAATATCTCGATGATTCCATTTTTGCATTTATTGATTTTGGATGAAAATAGCAATTTAAAATTTTGCAAAATCTTTTTCATAAGATTTATTTAGAAGTATAACTGGATTTTTGTTCTTAAAACGAACAAAGAATATTCTTAGAAGTTTTTGAGAAACTTACTTATCCTATAGAATATGATTTTGTGATTGTATTGCCCATTTAGTGTTTTAAGAATTCTGGTCGATGCGCTTGATCAGCGTTATCGATAGGAATTTCCTAAACGCTTTGATGTGACAATCAGACACGATATATTGACTTGTAAAAATGTAAATTTTTCTAGAAAGATTATTACATAAAGATAAATGTAATTTTGAAAGTTTTAGTTTTTCGGGAAAGAAGAACTCTTCTCCGATACTCCTATTCTTGTGATTCCCGATGGGAACCAAGACTTTATCTGTGACGCCCCACCTCTATACCCACGCTAGCCAAGAACACTACGGAGTAGTGCTGTCAACTAGCACGGAGAATAAGGCTGTTGAGGAGCGACCATCCATGTAATTGCTTATCACAAGGTGGCTTTAAATAATCTTCGGAAACAAACATAGAAATAAGCATAACACAAATTAGTCACAGGCATCCATATCACAAGGGCGGAAGAAGATATGAATATATAACTAACACATGAAAGTGTACATCAGAGTAGTGGTCAAAAGATCCACAATAATACAAAAGAATAGCAACACGTGCTATACAATAGAATACAACTATGAGTCTATATCTCAAGTGTATACAACAAAAACTGCTAATCTAAATAGTTAGCCAAAAGTCAGAGTAGCAAATCCTGGGAAGAAGTCAAGCAGAAGCACCTGTAACATCTCGGTCTGACCCGAGTATTATTTGAGAAAATAATAAACGGATCAGTCTAGCTATAAATATCAGATGGCATGATATAAAATAAAAGATATGGCATAAACATAAAATATCCATACTGACATACTACTATAAGTATGCAAATGATGATCAACAGAAGATCAATCGATAAGAGGTAAATCAATATCACAAGAATCTTCTTAAAGATCCAAAGAGGGCATCATACCCTAAACTTGTACTCATAACAAGTAAATGACATAAATTCCAGAAATCAACACGAGAAATACAGAAATCATAAAAAGGGAAAGAGGCCTATCACATGACGGTCCGAAGACCAAGGGAGCTACCCCGCATGTGTGAATGGATTCACACAGATTGAGGTCAAGACTAACCAAAAAGCAGAAAGGTATGTGTGAATGAAATCACACATGTGGTGTCTAGTCTAACCTTGCAATGAAAGAGACATCGCGCAATTTCTAGTCTAATTCATAAAGCGATCATCAAGATCAACGAGAAGTGTCAATTACACTAAGCTAGTAAATATAGAAGTTTAGCTTCATGTCCCATAACCACTTGCTTAACTTAAATATTTACGAACAAACTGTAAATCTTCACTAATAAAATTGTCACAAGAGGTTCAATCAAACAAGTCCAAGAATTAACCGACGAAGTGAACGCAAGCGTTTCATACCACTTGTTTTACTAAGTCGTTTAATTAGATTTCTCATCCGAGTGAGGTAAAGGCTTGTATATACTAATAGATTGGAAAACGGTTTAAGAAAAGAGCTTTGTTATTAAAAATAGAGTTGAAATTGTTTGTTAAAAGAGTTTTGATATTTACTACTAGTATTGAAACCTTTATATTATAAAGTGACAAAACACAGAAGCAATTGTAGAAACAATCAATCACAAAAATCGCATACGGAGATGTGAATAAAATCCAAGGAAATCAGCTCAATGTTTTTCAGATAAGATCCCCTACGGAGGGGGGTCCGGGGGGGGTGGCAACCCCCCAAGGTGGGGGTGCGAGGGCAACGCCACCGCTTACGGGGTTCGACCTGCCCGGTCAGGTCGCGGGGGTCCAGGGGGCAGCGCCCCCGGCGGGGTGCGGGGCAGCACCCCATCCAAAACGGTACGACCTAGTGAAGGCAAAAAGGGGGTCTAACGACCTAAAAGTATTCGCGACTTAACGGGGTATAGGCCTAACTCGTGAGCGACCTACGAGATAGGCAAGTGGAACGACCTAAAGATGATTGGGTCGAACGACCTAACGTGAGCACAGGTGAAGCGACCTATCGGTCCAACGACCTAAGGGAAAAAGGCAACCTAGGTCTAACGACCTAACTGCTCGCGACCTAAGGGTCAAAGGTTATGCGACCTAAAATGGGTTCGCAACCTAACACTCAAACGACCTAAAGAAAATAAGGGGCCGAGCGACCTAAAAGAAGCAGCGACCTAAATAGAATCGAGGTCCAACGAACTACGAGTTAGGTCATGCGAGTTAAGGAGGTCAACGACCTAACAGAGACACACGACCTAATAGAGGGACGCGACCTAAAGGCACGCGACCTTGCGACCTAAGCAGGAAACGCGACCTATAAGGGACAAGCGACTTAAGTGGTTTACGCGACCTAGTGGACGAACAGGTTGAGCGACCTAAGAGGTTCGCGAGTTATCGGTTTAATAAGGCAGAGCGACCTAATGAAGGAACAAGGCCGAACGACCTATAGGGCTCGCGACCTACGACCTATAGGGCTCGCGACCTACGACCTAAAAGGCTTGCGACCTACGACCTAAAACCGAGTGAATCAAATACGAAGGCCGTGACTTTTCCACCCCGAGCGACCTAATGAAGACAGAACGACATAAGAGCAGTTTTTCACCAAAAACACTAAAAATTGGAGTTTTTCGCCAATCCAATCCAAACCAAATGCTAATATGCATGCAAAAGTGATAGGGAATCATTCCCAACAGTCCAATATGGTTATAGGCTAGAATTGTGAGATAAAAATCTCACCTTTGCACCAAATATCAATGAAAACGAAGTTTTAAGCAAGCAAGAATCAATCCTTCTTCTATCTAAGCACAAGAAGCTTGAATCCAATGTCTTCTTCTTGAATTTGGAGTAGAAAGATGGATTGCAATTGAATTTGAGTTTTGGAATTTTAATTTCCCATTCCCTCCACCATTAATGCCAAAGCTTGATTAGTTAGGAAATTTATGAAGAGTGAGGAGAAGAGGGTTGGAACTTGGGCTTAATGGGCTAAACTAACCCAAAGTCCAAAGCGGGAAAAGTTAGTGAAATTTCACTAACTCTAAACCTATCGATGTTTATACTTAAAAAAATTGTAAACGACATTTCGAACTCAATGGAAGTGGTCTCGAGTCCTAATTTGACCGTTTGCAAAAAGTAGCTTTGCGGACCAAAATCCGATTAACGAGTTAATATTTAAATAAAATATTTAAATACAAACTCGATAAATATGCGGGTTGTTACATTATCTTTTGTACCAATGCTAATTCTATTGGTTTGGATGTCGTTCTCTTGCAAAAGAGAACGTGCTATCTCTTATGCTTCTAAATCATTATAGCCTATCGAGGCTAGATATACCACTCATGATCTAGTGCTCGCGGTTATTGTTTCTACTTTTAGAGTTTTGCATCATCATTTTTAGGGGAGGAATTTGTTCTCCAACTCGATCATAAATCCTTGGAATGTTTATTTTCACATAAGGAACTTCATGGTTACTCGAGTTCCTAGCATCTTATGATCTTGATATTCTTTTATTCCCGAAAGGGAAATCGTGTTGCCAATGCGTTTAGTCGAAGCAAAAAGTGGTTGATTCTTTGGTGATGTCTGAATGGAATTATCTTTTTATTAAGTTCATCAGACGTTTTGATGTACTTCGTTTTATTGAGTTACATCTCATTTCTTTTATGGACTAGCGTCTGATGTTCTTTTATGGTGTTCGATTCATTGGACGTACCGTTTTCGTACTACGTCGGTGTTCCGTAATTATTCGAGCTTTGGTTAATTGGGCGTACCGTTTTTGTACTACGCTGTTGTCCCAAATTATTTGAGTTTCTAGTTTATTGGGCGTACTGTTATTATACTACGTCGTTGCACCAGCTCAATTTTCTGATATTCATGACGTTTTCTCGCGTCTTTCTACTACGGAAATGCCTTAGGGATTCCGATTTTTATTCTTGTGCCCGGTGTTATTGAGGAAATTGAAGTTTCACCCAATTTGATTTATGAGCAACATTCAATTCGCATCATTACTTCGGAGGTTGAGCGCCTTCGGAATAAAGATGTTCTTCTTGTGAGAGTTCAATGGTTCTCAAATCCTAAGGATTACTCTTGGGAATCTAGAGAATTCATTGAGCGATCCCGTTCGTGCTAACTCTTTCGTGCTCTTTATGGTGAACTTCTTATTTCAATTTTCTTTTGTGTTGATATGCTTTTATGGTTGTTACTCTTTATTTTCTTCTTAAGTATTGCGAGGACGCAATTGCTTTAAGGAGGGGAGTCTGTAACAACCCGCATATTTATCGATTTTGTATTGTAATATTTTATTTAAATATTTTATCGTTCGTCGGATTTTGGTCCGAAAAGCTACTTTTTGCAAACAGTCGAATTGGGACTCGAGACCACCCCCCATTGAGTTCAAAATGACGTTTGCGACCTTTTTGAGTATAAACTTCGATAGTAGAATTTTGCAACTTTTCACTTAGGGCTTTGGTTTGGGCTGAACCCATTAATCACTTACTAACTCAGTCCCAGCCCACTCCAACTCTTCATTACTTCATTTCATATTTCTAACACTCAAGCTTAAGCAAAAATGGCAGAAGAGAATGGGAATTAGAAACTCCAAGCCCTAGTTCCTCTTGCTAGCTCAAGTTCTTGCTCCAAAATCAAAGAGAACCCATTAGTAAGCATCTCCTTCTTCTTCTCCAACTCATTCTCTCTTTGATTTCAGAAAATTCCTAAACCTAACTTTGGGAAATATTTCTCTTTTAAGCTTAGATTCAAGCTTCTAGTGTTGAGATTGAAGTGTGGTTGATCTTCCTTTGCTTTCGAGCTTCTTCTTCAATCGTTTGGGTTCAAAGGTGAGATTTTTATCTCACATCTATGTCTATATCCATCTTTGTTGTTAGGTATGAATTCCTAACACTTATTCATGTTTATTTGCTTTTGGTTTGGATTGATTTGGGGAATATTTCAATTTGTGGTGTTTTGTAGTCAAATCTTTAAAAACCCAATCCTTGATGTTTGAACATGTTTTTGGTGATGCATCGAAGAGCCTATAGTGTTGGGTTGTCAATTGGCATAATTCCTTAGCAACCATCGCTCGTTCGATCGCATTTTGGTTTGGATTTGCCATTTTTGGTATAGGCTATTTTTTTGGCTAGCAGAAGATTTCAGACATCTGAAATTAATTTCAGACATCTGAAACCAAATCCAGACGTTTGGAAAGGGGTCTGGAAAAGGCAGAGACTAAATCCAAACGTCTGAAACAAATTCCAGACGTCTGAAATCAAATTCAGACGTCTGGTTGAAAATTTCAGACGTCTGAAATGGCCCAAGAGTTAAAAATAGAAGGGAGAAAGCACATGTACTTCCATATACTAGGGCCAGAAGTCTGGGAACACCTACCAGAAGTCTGGAACTGTTTAATTTGCCTATTTTGGCTATTTTTGAGTATATTTCCAACTTTAATCGATTCGTGTTGATTTCCTTTTTGTTGTTATCATTTATTATGGACTTTGATGACATTTTCATCGTGATTTTTGGGAATACCCATTTTGATGGATTCCGTATCGATTTCTTTGGATTTTATTCACGTCTTCGAATGTGAATTTTTATGATTGATTGTTTCTACAATCAATTCTATGATTTGTCACTTTAAAATATAAAGGTTTTCTATACTAGTAGTAAATATCAAAACTCTTTCCTCAAAACGATTTAAACTCTATTTTCAATACCAAACTCGTTTATAAAACCGTTTTCCAATCTACTAGCATATACAAACTTTTACCACACTCGTATGAGAAATCTAATTAAATGACTTAGTAAAATGAGTGGTATGAAACGCTTGCGTTTACTTCATTGGTTAATTCTTGGACTTGTTCGATTGAATCTCTTGTGACAATTTTCTAGTGGAGATCTACAATTTGTTCGTAAATATTTAAGTTAAGCTAGTGGTTATGGGACATGAAGCTAAATTTATATATTTACTAGCTTAGTGTACTTCTCGTTGATCATGATGATCATCTTTGTGATTTAGACTAGTAATGTGCGATGTCTCTTTGTCCATGAGGAGGACTATACCTCAATTTTATTTGAGCTCCGACTCACCTGGAGGAGCTTCGGCTCAATGTCCGCAATGGGGGACTATACCCTCTCAGGAGGAGTTTCGACTCACCAGGAGGAGCTTCGGCTCAATGTCCGCAATGGGGGACTATACCTTGTCAGGAGGAGTTTCGACTCACCAGGAGGAGCTTCGGCTCAATGTCCGCAATGGGGGACTATACCCTGTCAGGAGGAGCTCTGGCTCATTTTTATGGGATTGGCCATCCTTTTATTGTGATTTTTGGATTTCTATTTGATGATTTCTAGAATTTATGTTTCACGAACTTTTACAATTGGCATTGATATGTATGTCATTTTATTGTGGCTTGGTAAATAAAATAAAGAATATGACATTCTTTTTGATGCTATGAGATTCTTTGAGATATTGTATGACTTTTGTGGATTTTCTAATGTATACTTGTCGTAGTATGACATTTTGGGTTATCATACGTCTTTTTATTATATCTCTTCTTATATCTCATTTTAACTGATAATTATAGCTAGACTGATCCGTTTATTATTTTCTTCTTAAATAATACTCGGGTCAGACTGAGATTTTGCAGGTGCTTCTGCTTGACTCCTTATCGGACCTCCATCTGATCCTTTGGCTAACTACTTTAGTTTAGTAGTTTTTGTTGTATATTATTGAGATATAGACTCCTCGATGTATACGTATCCTTTTATCTTGAACTTGTATCTATTCTTTTTTATATTGGGGATCTTGTTTGACCAATACTCTGATGTACACTTTCATGTGTTATATTCATATCTATTTCCGCCTTTGTGATATGAATTATCTGTGACTGATTTGTGTAATGTTTATTTCTATATTTGTTTCCGAAGACCTTTATAGCCACTGTGTAGTAGCTTTGAGTTTGTGTCGGTATGTTGGATTTTCTCTTGAGATGAAAAGTTATATTTGTATCTGGCATATCGGTACTCGCACAAAGCAATTATACAGATGGTCGCTCCTCAACAGCCTTATTCTCCGTGCCAGTCAATAGCATTACTCCGTAGTATTCTTGGCTAGCGTGGGTATAGAGGTGGGCATCACAAAGAGCATGAGAGAGTAAGTCCGGATTTGTTCGCTCGTTGAATTCTCTAGATTCCCAAGAACAATCCTTAGGATTTGAGGACCATTGAACCTTCACAAGAGGGACATCTTTATTTCGAAGGCGCTTTAACTCCAATTCAATGATACGAATAGGATGCTGCTCATAAGTCAAATTAGGCGAAACTTCAATTTCTTCCACAACACCGGGCTCAAGAATAGAATCAGAATCCCTAAGGCATTTCCATAGTTGAGAAACGTGAAACACATCATGAATAGGAAAAAACTGAGCCGGTAATAAAAGGCGAAAAGCCACGGAACCACGGAAATTTCGGATTCAGAAATAATATGACCAAGAAATTTCACACGAAATTGCCAAAAACGGCACTTAGAAAATTTTGCTTTCAATTGATTGCACCTAAGAGTTTCCAATACAATTCGAAGATGTTTTTCATGCTCTTCCTTGGTTCTAGAATAAACAAGAATATCATCTATAAAGATGAGAACAAACTGGTTGAGGAAGTCTTTGAAAACTCTATTCATAAGGTCAACGAAATAAGCTGGAGCGTTCGTTAAACCAAATGGCATAACAAGCCATTCATAAGATCCATAACGAGTACGGAATGACGTCAAAGGAATATTATCTTCTACAGTACGAAGCTGTTGAAAGACGATTGCTAAGTCTAACTGTGAAAAGCTCTAGCACCACTAAGTTGATCAAATAGATCATCAATCCGGGGTAAAGGATATTTATTCTTGATAGTAAGATCATTAAGCTTGCGGTAGTCAACGCAAAGCCTAAGTGTACCATCGGATTTCTTCACAAAAATAGCCGAAGCTCCCCAAGGAGAGGAACTAGAATGAATAAACTACTTTGTCTCCAATTCAGATAATTTCCCACGCATCTCCTCATTTTCATTATTGGACATACGATAAGGAGGACGAGTGATAGACAGAGCTACAGGGATTAGATTGATTCTGAACTCAATTGCTTGCTCAGGTAGTAATCCTAAAACAGCCTCAAATATGTCGGAAAATTCACGAACAACATGAATAAGAGAAATGATATCTTCCTCATCATCATTATCGTCATCATGAGGATTTAAAGAATATAAAGATGCTGCCAAGATGGAATCCGAATCTTTAAGAATAACAGAAATCTGCTTAACAGATTAAGGATGTCAAAGATAAATAGTCCACTCAGGACATAGGATTTAATCTTCATAATGGTTAAGCCAATCCATTCCCAAAATCATTCCGAAGCCTAAGTAGCGCATGACATGCAAATCGGCTCGGAAAGAATAATCGCATAAAATAATCTTGACATCTTTACAAAGCAAACTGAGTGTTGCAGATCCACCAACCGGATTCGCGATTCTCAAAGAAGTCATTACAGCCATAACACTCAAAGAAAAAGTATCAACAAGCTCTTTTGATATAAAAGAATGGGATGCACCCGTATCAAAAAGAACTCAAATAGGTCGATCACGAAACAAAATAATGCCGTCAAGGATAGAATGAGAAATACCTTGACCACGAGAAGTGTTACTAGGGGCTTGCACAACATTTAGCTTTCCCTCCTTCCTGCTTTGAAGTTTGGGACATGCAGATATATAATGACCCGAACTTATGCAATAGCGACAGGCAAGGGGCTTTGAACATTTATTTGCATAATGGTCCATAGAACCACAATTGTAGCATTGGCCACCACTAGGGGCAGAAGTCTTGGATACTGGAGTTGCTTGTTTCCCTTTCTTGTTGGGATAAGGACCTTTGAACTTATTTGGCCGCTTCTTGTGGTTGTTGAAGTTCGGTTTGGTACTTCTAACTTCAACATCACTCTCTTTATCTGCCACTTCAAGTCGAAGAGCGATATCAACAAGCTGATCGAAAGCAACCTCCAATTTCAAGAGTAATGGCTTTTTGAGAATCTTATTCAAGCCATGGACAAATCTTTGATTCTTCTTCAATAGCATATTAATGTACTCGACCCCATATTTAGAGAGGGATTCAAAAGATGTGACGTAATCCGTCACAGAAGATTCACCTTGAACAAGGTCAATAAAACGACGGGCCAAAGTCACTTTTTCAGCTTCCGGCACAAACTTTGATTCGACTTTCCCGGAATTGCTCCCAAGTAAGATCCACTTTAACTATTTCAGAAATAAGAAGCTCATACCAATCTAATGCTCTCCCTCGAAGCATACTAGAAGCCACTTGGACTCGATGAAGATCAATAAGGTTCATGTGAGAATTGATGCGATCGCATGTTCTAAGCCAAGCTTGGACTTCGATAACTCCCTTGGAACCCCTGAATGGCTTTCCACCCAAATTTGTATAATCACTACACATGCAAATCCGGATTTTTGGTGAGTAGGCTATGGAATGGGTCCGATAGCATGAGCATTCTTTACAAGATCTAGAAGATGTTGAGCTGGCATGAATACTCCATCTTGAGGAGTATCACTTGACTGATCGGCACGAGGACGACCTGGTCTAACCATTTCTCTTCTTTAAGAAAGAAAGAAAGAAAGAAAGAAGAAAAAGGTTAATCTCAGAACGAATATCAAACAATCATGATTGATAAAACAAGGCATCACAGAGAAAATAGGATAGGATGGGTCCAATGACTCGAATAAAATCCTAAGGCACGACTCCTAAAAAGAACTTAGGACGATGATCCTTGCTAGAATATCCTACATTGTTCCGAAGTTTGGCTCTGATACCATGCTGTAACGCCCCACCTCTATACTCACGCTAGCCAAGGGCACTACGAGGTAATGCCGTCAACTGGCACGAAGAATAAGACTGTTGAGGAGCGACCATCCGTGTAATTGCTTTGGACGAGCACCGATATGTCAGATACTATAACATGCAAATTCGACATACCGATACAAACTCAAAGCTACTACACAGTGGCTATGTGGCCTTCAGAAACAAATATAGAAACAAACATAACATGAATCAGTCACGGATATTCATATCACAAAGGCGAAAACAGATATGAATATAACACATATAAGCATACATCAGAGTACTGGTGTAACGACCCGATAATTTCGATCCCGAAAATTCCAAATAGTTAGAAAAGAAAAGAAAGAGAAAGAAGAAGACACAGGAACAAGACACATAAAACCTCACATTCGCAGCGGATCAAAATATAATATCACATAATAATAGTTTACGAAAGAAGAACTGTATCAATACACTTAAATTTATACATCAGAGTTACAACCATTACTATTCACTGGACAGTTTTAAACAACATGTCCAAATTATACAATGATATATCACGGTGGTAAATACTCTATACGTTCCAGCCATCCAGCTCACCTCCTGAGCTCCAGAATGTCCTTACCTGAAAATCTGTAATACTTGGTCTAACCCGAGCATTACATCAAAGTAACGCTCGGGTCAGGCGCATTACATCAAAGTAACACCCGGTTCAGGCTGGAAACCAGCATGAGTAAACCCATCTAACATGGAATACAAAATGTGACGACCCAGAATTTTTAAGTATTTAAATTTAGAATATTTAAATTAATTTTAAATATTTAAATGTTAAATATTAACTTGAATCCCAATATCACAATTTTATTTGATGATTAAATTATAGAATTAAATAATTTGAGGTTGGATAAAATGTTAAATCTGGAATTTTAAGCCTGTAAAAAAATAATTTGAAAGCTTATAAAGGTTATATTGATAATACTAAAGAAAATATAAGTGTTGAAATCAAATTTAAGAATGGTTTGTTAAGTTTTGAATTTAATACCGTTTAAAAATAGCCTTCCAAGGCACAGTCTCAGAATTCGCGAAACCAGTTACATTGGATCTGTAATATTGAATTATTGTCGGATTTCAAATTTCGTATTGATTGGAGTTGTTGTGTGAGCGTACGATAAGTAAACGCATTGAAAATTAAATAAAACTTTAATTAATCAAATCAATGCCATCGTTACCTTCTTAAACACGCTTCCCTTTTAATATTCCGTCGACTTCCTTTCATATCCATGTTTCTCCCTTTTATAACATCACGTAACCATCCCATTTTGTTCCCCTTTTCCACTTTAAATCACCACCCCTTTCTCGTCTTCTTTCAGAGCGCAGACCAGAAAAAATAAACGAATGAAAATGGTGAATTGAAAAACAAATCAAAGAAATGTTGCCAAAGTATTTCATTCATCTCCTACTCCAAATCGTGATTCCCTTTTTCCTTCGTTTGATAAGTAATGGCGATGCTCGTCGCATCAAGGCAGCTCGCCTCGTCTAATCAGGAACGGTTCCATTCGACGTCGCTCGTTGGATCTCGACCAAATGCAGAGAAGAGCGCGATACTTTGGTTCGATCTGCGTTCGTTGCTCGAGCTAGGGTTTCAGTTTGCGTGGGATCGAGGTGGAGTTGGGATTGGCAGTGGTCGTATTTCGAGATGATGGTAGGGTAGGCACCTTCGGCTGAAAATTTGAGCGATGCAGTCAACCTTTGGAAGGCGCGATCGTAGACGGTTAACCGTGACCTTCGAGATGGAGGTTGTTCATAGGGAGGTAGGGAATTCAGGACATCGATTTCGTTTGGGGTTGCAGATCTTTTGATTTTGGTTCCAGTTCGATTTGGAGTAAACTCGACTCTTGAAGCTTTTTAATTGAACATTTTCTCGAGTAACCTTGTGAATAAATTATTGTCACTTATCAGGATTAGCCATAATAAGATAATTTTGTTTAAATATATAGGTTAGAAGATAGAAAAGAAAAAAAATGGAGATTTACAGCAAAGAACCTTACTGTCTACTTTACAAATTTTTAAATTCATATTCATATATGTAACTACAAAGAAAAATAAAATAAAATAAATATAGATACCTACACTTACTAGTTTATTTGTAAATAATAAATTATGGAGATAGATTTATTTATTAAACTTATTCAATTATTTTAAATTGCTAAAGATATTTTTATTTACAAAGAAATATCTGTTTAAAATTTAAATTATTAAGTTTAAAATGCTTTGGTTAAAAATAATAATAATAATAAACCACGAATTGTTATACAAGGTTTAAAAATCAAGGAAACAAGCCAATTTGGAATGGATTGCAAACAGCAAAGCAAAGGTGAGTTAATCTCACTTAGTTAAATTTAAATTTAAATTTAAATTTAAATGATTAAATTAAATAATTGATTGTATGATTGAATTGATTGATATGATATATATAGTATAATTTGAAATTGGCATATTATGTGATGCTAACGTCTGTGGCTGCAGGGAAAACAGGTTGGAGGGATCCAACTGGACCCCTCAACTTTTATTTAAATTATTTAATATTCTCTGTTCTGGTTATTTGATATTCTATGATGAATTATGTGGAAGTATTGAATGCTATGGCTTGGATGATATAATCGGGTATAATGAATTACCAAAAATACAAATTTGATTTTGGTAATTATAGAATAAATTTAAGAATGATCTGGAAAAGAAATAAAGTGATTTTAAAATTCCAATTAATGAATCCTGAGTATGGAAAGGAAAATTTGAATAAACATGAAGTTAATGAATTTTAAAATGCAGTATTATCATTTAAAAGAATAAAACATTTATTTAAAATTTAAGATTTAATTTATTGGAAGGCAATAAAGAAGTAATTGGGAAGAAGCTGAAATTGGTATATTTCAGTGAAATGGTATAAAATCAAACAGAAAATAATAATAAACATAAAGTCCATAATTAATGAATTTTGAGATAAACGGATAAGTAAAGAAACTTATGTCAAATGGAATATATTGGGAATCAATTTGGAAAATTGATTTTGGAAAATTGATTTAAGTAATTGAGATTGGGAATTCTTCCAGAATAACCAAGTACGTTTTCAAAGAAATTTTTAAATACAAGTCAAAGGTTTTAAAGTTGTTTTAAAAAGTAAGTTTTTGTAAGATTTATTATTTCTTATATTTAAATTCTAAAGTAAGTATTTTCTTTTAATCTATTATAACTGTAATTACTTAAGTAGTGACTTAGTATTTTGTTTTTTAAAAGTGGAAGTCTAGTTTTATATTTTACTAAGTAATCTTATTTTCAAATATTCATATAGTATGTATTTTTAATAAATTATTTAAGTCTTTTAACTTGAATATTTTAAAGTATATCTCAATGTAAAGTGTTTTAAATTATGTTTAAAGAGCTAGATTTGTGCTTGGTGATTTTAGTGGAGATAGAAAATATTTGGGAGGTTATTCTGAAAGGAAAGATGGTTTGAAACTGTTTTCAAAGGAGTTTTAAAGTGAAAATATATCTTGTAAAGATATATTGAGATAAATAAATAATTTGGGAAATTATTTATTGTTGGATGGATGTTTGTGAATATTAATTGATAGTTAAATCACCGACTATCAATATTGGACAAATACGTTGATCGTTTCGAAGAGACCGGGATCGAGATTAATTTCTCGAAAACCACTTCGATCCGGTTTCTGCGTTTTCGTGAAAATGATTTTGGATTCGAAGATGGAGCAGTGAAGTGCAAGGGCTAGTCGCTACCAATCCTGAGGATATTTCCAAATGGATGTAGTAGGGATAGTGCCTTCGGTTCCGTTCGAACCCGGAACGGACTTGTATGGATGAATGCTTGCGAAACATCGTCAGGTGGACGATAGGCATTCTAAGGGATATGTTCTATAAAGGTAACGCTTAGCCTCAAGCCTCATCAAATGGGAATGCTTAAAATCAGGGGATATGCAGCAAGGCTAGGTGGGTAGCACCCAAGCAGGGTGAGGTCATTCCAGTCTAGATGTCCCTTTTTATTTCGGCTTAGTGGGCGGTTGCTGATCCCAACCGCGGGGTGATCTCACTCGGGATTATCCAGTAAGGGGTAGTCCCGGCCTTGTGTTGCAGGGGAGCGGGCGTAGTCCTCAGTACGGTGATCTAGGTCCCATACTGTGACAGGTGGTACCCCAGTGCCTAGTCTTTTGTTGGAAATCCATTCTCCCTACGAGCCTTGTACGGGTTTTGTTTGTATTACCCACTCTGTGGCTAGTAGCTGGAATTTAATAGATGTAACAATTTCGGCTATTTTATAAGTATTTGTAAATAGACCCTATTATAATATCAGAGGATTTCTATAAAAATTGTTTTAGCTATCGTAAGGTAAAAACCCGACATGTTTATTTGTGGCGTGGTCTTACGAGATGCTTTTGTTTTTCAAAGGATTTTTGAAACTTTAATAATCAATTGGGTGTGATTTTCTCACGCTGGTATTCCAGACGGACTCGGGTGTTATTTAACTGTAATGCTCGGGTCAGACCGAGTATTATAGAATACAGGATATGATGCTGTGGAGCTCAGGAGACGAGCAAGATGACGATACGTACTCCCGTACTTGTTTATATACATATATAACGCTGTATTGTGTTGTTGTGTATCCATTTGTATGATATTGATGTTGAGCTGTGATTGATGTACTCTGATGATGTAATATATAAACAGACATATTTGATGTTGAGTAAAGATTATATATTATCTATTATATTTTATTCCGCTGCGATGGTTAGATTTTGTTATGATTTTCTGTTTTCTTCTTCTACCTCTTCTTTAACCCTAATGGTCGTATTTCTGTATAACTTGAGTTGATTTAAGTAAAATAGTGTTGACTCAAGGGGCACGGATTTGCGGGCCGTTACACTTGGTATCAGAGCTTAGGTTGGTGATAACCTTGGCTCTGGTGGGAACTACTCATTTCAAATAGAGTCCGTAGTACTCTAGAATGAGTTTGAGAGTATTAATAAATATGAGCGCGTATTTGTTAGTGAATGTAAAAAATTTTAATATTGTGTTGATTGATTTATTGAGTGGCATATAAACCTTCGTCAACATAGTCTGCGCAACTATATTGAAGGGGTTTCTAAACACTTGAATAGAACAATCGACACACTATTGTTTTAAATGTGGGTGAATGAAATAATTTTACCCAAAAATATATTTTGATAAAAAGAAAGTTTTTGAAAACTATTTAGCTAATATATGGTTTCGTGGATGTTAGAAATGATGATATTAAAGTATTATCATTGTTAAATGAAAATTTTAACTAGAAATTGTATATATAATCAAAGATTGAGAAGATAAATTCAATTATGAAATGAAATTTATAAATATAAATTATAAATGTAAATTATAAATTGAATTATAATTAAATGGGAAACTATGCAAATGAATTATAGATAAAATTGATTTAAGCAGGATTTGGAAATTTAAAATCCTGAAGATTTTGGAAGTGTTTGTCGAAGTGTTTTGAAGATAAATGATAGTATAGTTGTTTTGGAGATATTTCTGAATGGAAATCTGTTTTAAATGAATTTTGAAAGTGAAATAGCATTGAAATCACTTGGATTATTAGGGAATAATTCTGATGATGACGGCCGCATCATCAATATTCATTTTCGAGTTTCTAAGTGATGGATTGCTGCCCAATTAATTTGTTCAGAAAAAAGCTAGTTTGTTTTTGAAATCTCAAAGGAAATTTGTTGGGAATATAGCCAGGACTGGTTTAACTTTTGAGAAATGTGCTTTGAGATGTTGAAGATTTCAAAATAATTTGAAACCAAAAGTCGGTGTTTGAAAATCCTGAAAGAATAGGTGGTAAGTTTGTAAATTGGGATGATTTTTAAATCAGGAAGGAAATATAAGCTTTGAATGATGGAATTTGAATTTTAAGAGAAAAGTTAAAAATGAAATTAACTTGGATTGGAGAATAAAATTTAACTGGATTGAAATTGATTGAATAGGCTGAAAATAATATCCAGTTGTATTCGAATCAAGTTGAAATCGAATTGAGTTAAATAAATCTGAGTTAAAGTAAAATTGAATTGGGATGAGAATTCAATTGAATTAATGAATGGAATTAAATTCTTACCTGAACGAATGGGAAACAAAATTGAATAAGGATTGGAATTGAAATCAATAATAAGAATAACGAGTAAAGGAATTTTAATACATGGAATAAAATATGCTTGGGTATAAATAAGCATAAGGCTTGAGTTAAAATAAAAGATGAACATATTCAAGCCTATAATGAATGGAAATGTGTAAAATAATAAGTTGTGATTTATAAAATTTAAAGTGGGATAGAAAAACCCAAAACTAATATTTTGATGTATTGAAAAATGAAAAGAAAACCAAAACTTGAATTATAAAATAAATTTGAACTTAAGAAATTAAATGAAGAGATTTTGAGATTAAAAAAAAATCAAGTGTTGAATTTTGTCCAGGGGAAGAATTAATTAGATAATAAATTAGTTAATGTAATTGAATGGTGAGTTTATGATGAAGTTTGGAAATAAACTCAAGTTATAAATTAAATTCGACTTAAATTGTTGATGAAGTGAAAGTAATTGAGAATGAAGTTGAATTGTGAGTTCATAAAATTGGGTGGTAAATTGAAAATGGATAGTGGGTTTAGAACTTGAGTTATTATTTAAAATTTAATGTGAAGTGTTAACAAATTAAATATAATTGAAATGTATCGAATAAAAATGGAAATGGATTAAAATAGTAATGGTATGAACTGCAAATAAAATCCAAATAAGTGGAAATAAATTGGAAATGGCCATGTAATAAATTGAATGAGTTGAATCTGGGAAGTTAAATTCTATAATAACCAATCAAATGAAATTGCAAATTTAAAATGAGATTTAAGTGAGAGAGAGAATTAAGTTGAATAGAAAAGAGAAAATTTTACTTGTAAAATGAAACGAGCTTAAGTATAAAATGAAGTAAATTGACTTAAGCTAAACAAATGGAAGAGTTGAATTAAATTCAACTTAAAACTAAGTGTAATGATATTGGGTTGGATCTAAATCAAGAAAAAATAATATAAATTTGAATCGAAATAGAATTTGGTGGGTTAAAAATAATATTTAAGGAAATGAAAATTCAAAATGGATTGAGTGGATAAACTAATTATATTGAATAAATAAATGGATGGGATAAATAAGAATCAAATAAAGTGTGGTTTAAACGAGTTGAGAAAAGTTATTGAATGAAATAGCCTGGATTGCTTTCGAGCTAAATAAAATAGTTTGGCATAAACAAAAATGGAATAAATTGAGTAAAGTAAATAAAGCTTGGAATGGATTGAGCTAAATAAATGGTTGTGAATGAATTAAAATAAAAAAAGAAATTTAATTGGTAATGAAGATGAACCTAATTGTAAATGGTTTTGAATGAACTGGTTTGGTCAATAAAATGAGATGCAAAGTGAATGGTATTCAAATTTAAAATGCAATGAAAATGAGAATATATGGATTGTGAATAAATTAAAAAATGGAATAGAATTCAGTATAAATTGAGTTGAAATCCATTTAAATTGGTTATAAAACATAAATACTTGTTTATTCACATAGATCTCGTCAAATTGCATAGAATAAATTATCATTGGATGTAAATGGAAGTAATTAAAATTCTATGAGTTGATAGAAGTAAAATAAATTGATTTTGAAAGCAATTGAATTAAATATGAGTTTAATTTGCTTAAGAATAAATTAAAAGTAAGCAATTGAGTTCTAAACCATTCAAATTGACGGAGTTGTATACGAGTGAATTGAAAACCATCTGAATTGAATGAAAATGGTTATAAATTAATTGGAACAGTTGAATTAGCATGGAAACTATATAAATTTCTTACGGAAAAATGTTTGGTATGAGTTTCTTTTAGAATTCATATGTTTTAACTATTGTAAATAAGTGAAATATAGTTAAACTGCATATATTTGGCACTTACATGTTTAAATTGAGTAAATACAGGTACTTGGAAGCCGTGGGGCTGGATTAGATTGCACTAACTGCTAAAATAATAAGCCGCTTGTTTAAAATGCTAAATAAGGTACGCCTACACAATAAAAATAGGAAATATGAACTGTTTTTGTTTTTTTTTTCGACCGTGTGGGTCGATGTATATATATTAATCTCTTTAGTCAAATTGCAAAAGCTCCTCCGTACAAAGGGGACTCTGCCAAAAAAATTCAGAAATTTTGGGAGTTAGAAAATATTTGAAAATTTTGAAAAAAATTGTTAACGACAAACGAATTCAAATTGGAAACTAAAATAAGTTAGTAAATGAAACCAATTTAAAATAATGACATAAATTAATTATAAATGAAAAATAAAATTTATATATGCAGAGTTAAGATAAACTGAATTCACATGGAAATGGAAGAATCGATTTGAATAGAAATGGATATAAACTAAAGTGGTAAAGTGAAAATAAATATAAGAAACATATAAAATGCTTATGTTAACTTAGGTAAGGAAAGGTCAATTTTTAATTGGAAATTGAATATTGCAAATATATTATAAGTTTATATTTGAATGAATAAATATTGACATTGTAAGGAAGTCGATAAAATGTTTTTGGAATACTGTGATTGGATATTAGTGCTAAGCAGGATATGCAGGTATTATATAAAAGAAAAAGGAGAACTGATTTTGATTTCAGAAAGATAAATTTGAAATGCTCGACAAAAAGGTATGTATTTAAATTTCTGTGAAATTTGATTGGGATTTTGGATTGAGCCACTTGGCTTTTTGTTTCTTTTTGGATTTGGGAGGCTGTAGAGCCATTTTGTAGTTGTACCGAGCTAGCCGCGCAAAGGAGACGCTGGAAATTTTTTTCGGAAATTTACGAAGTTAGAAAAATTTTGAGAAAATTTTGATAATTCAAAATTTAGTTTTGAACTATAATTTGAATAGTTGAACAAGTAAGTTATTTGAAAACTATAGAAGGTCTTGGAAAAGTTTGGGAAGTTGATAAGAATAATAATGGGTCTTTTATAAAAAGATAGTGGGTCAGATGTTGAATTGTTAGAAACTATTTGGTTTTGGGAAAGTAAACGGGTTTTGGACCATTCTTCCTAACTAGTAATTTTGGGGACAAAATTCTTTTAACGGGGAGGAATGTGACGACCCAGAATTTTTAAGTATTTAAGTTTGGAATATTTAAATTAATTTTAAATATTTAAATGTTAAATATTAACTCGATTCCCAATACCACAATTTTATTTAATGATTAAATTATAGAATTAAATAATTTGTGGTTGGATAAAATGTTAAATCTGGAATTTTAAGCCTGTAAAAAAATAATTTGAAAGCTTATAAAAGTTATATTGATAATACTGAAGAAAATATAAGTGTTGAAATCAAATTTAAGAATGGTTTGTTAAGTTTTGAATTTAATATCGTTTAAATTGAACTTAAAAATAGCCTTCCGAGGCACAGTCTCAGAATTCGACGAACCAGTTCCATTGGATCCATAATATTGAATTATTATCGGATTTCAAATTTCGTATTGATCGGAGGAGTTGTGTGAGCATACGATAAGTAAACGCGTCGAAAATTAAATTGATCAAATCAATGCCATCGGTACCTTCTTAAACACGCTTCCCTTTTAATATTCAGCCGACTTCCTTTCATGCCCATGTTTCTCCTTTTTATAACATCACGCAACCATCTCGTCTTGTGCCCCTTTTCCACTTTAAATCACGCACCCCTTTCTCGTCTTCTTTCAGAGCGCAGACTAGAAAAAATAAAATGAAAATGATGAATTGAAAAACAAATCAAAGAAATGTTGCCGAAGTATTTCATTCATCTCCTACTCCAAATCGCGATTCCCTTTTTCCTTCGTTTGATAAGTAATGGCGACGCTCATCGCATCAAGGCAGCTCGCCTCATCTAATCAGGCACGGTTCCATTCGACGTCGCTCGTTGGATCTCGACCGAATGCAAAGAAGAGCGCGATACTTTGGTTCGATCTGCGTTCGTTGCTCGAGCTAGGGTTTCAGTTTGCGTAGGATTGAGGTGGAGTTGGGAATGGCAGTGGTCGTATTTCGAGATGATGGTAGGGTAGGCACCTTCGGCTTAAAATTTGAGCGATGCGGTCAACCTTTGGAAGGCGCGATCGTAGACGGTTAAACGTGAGCTTCGAGATGGAGGTTGTTCACAGGGAGGTGGGGAATTCACGACATCGAGTTCGTTTGGGGTTGCAGATCTTCTGATTTTGGTTCCAGTTCGATTTGGGGTAAAATCGACTCTTGAAGCTTTTTAATTGAACATTTTCTCGAGTAACCTTGTGAATAAATTATTGTCACTTATCAGGATTAGCCATAATAAGATAATTTTGTTTAAATATATAGGTTAGAAGATAGAAAAGAAAAAAAATGGAGATTTACAGCAAAGAACCTTACTGTCTACTTTACTAATTTTTAAATTCATATTCATATATATATGTAACGACCCGGAATTTTCGAAGCCGAAAATTCTAGATAGTTATGAAACAAAAAAGAAAGAGATAGAAGAAGAAGGACAGAAGCATCAATAACTCACATTCGCAGCGGACAAAAATATAATAATAAATAATAGTTTACAGAAGAATACCATATCTGTTGATTACATTAATATACATCAGAGTTTCACATATATACAGTCACTGAATAAATACAATTATCATGTCACAGATTTATCTACAATATAAATGCAGCGGAAATATTCTATACGCTATTGCCAACCGGCTCGCCTCCTGAGCTTCAGAACGTCCTACCTGAAAATCTGTAATACTCGGTCTGACCCGAGCATTACACCAAAGTAACACCCGGGTCAGGCTGGAAACCAGCGTGAGTAAACCCAGCTAACATGGAATACCAAAGAAATTCTTATATAAACCCGGGTAACATATATCAGTTTATCCAATTTACAATTGGCAATAGACAACACTTATTTCTCATATCAGTTTCTAAGTACCCACTTAAATAAAATAATCCAGTTCATTTACATCGGTTATTCCAGCCCATTGATTTCACACATAAATTAAATTTTAATTTGAAGTGGATTCGGGTATTTCCTAATACCCATCCCCGGTCTCTTCGAAAACTCATGTTATCCTAACCCAAGCTGTTCAAATGAAATACACAACATTTCATATCAGAGATATTAACTCATTCAAATCATCCAATACATTCAATCATCAATAAGCAAAGCTTAATCACACAAATCAATTCAATTGATTTTAATTGAATTTCAAACCACAATTACTTAGATCACTTCATTCTCATTAACTAATTCCAAATCAATTAATTAGTCAATCCATCATTATTCATCTTAGTTTAATCACCCTAGATTAATTATTTTCCCATTAAATTCAATTAATCTTTAATTAATTTCACGTTATTAATTATCCTTAACACAAATCAATACGTAATCCTAATTACTTCATAAATTAATTAATATTATTAATTACATTAATCCTTAATTACTTATATTAATTAACTTCTCATAAGTCGCTTATATTGACTTATTTTCTTAACTAAAAAATCTCTATTTACATCATTGATTTTATAAATTAATGATTTCTCATTTAAATTACAATTTATCCAAATCTGACTTAATTACTCTTCTTATAATGGAAGCTTAAAGGGGCTTAAAACCAAATTTTATTTTTAAATTCAATTCAGTTTACAATTGCACTTTGACATTTAAGTTATTAAAACAATTAATATTTTAAAATTTTATGTGTTAGATTTAACTTGGTTTTAAACTTATTTTATAGTTTAACTCCATTTTTTAAATATCACTTTTATTTCTTTCCAATTTATTTTTATTTTTATTTTAAATTTTTTTTATTTCAAAATTCACCCTTATACTCTTTTCAAAATCTAATTTAATTTATTTCGATAACTCAGGGTACCGAAATATTCAAGCAACCCACATCATTCAATATTCCAATTAACAATAATATCCATCACAGAATATCAATCACTTCAATATGTACTACCTATTACTATATAATACTGCACATCAATTCAATTCAACCATTCAACCAATCATTTCAATTTAACCATCTAAATTTAAATAAAAACCCAAAAGCGTGAGATTTACTCACCTTTGATTTTGTTGTATGCAATCCATCCCAAACTAGCTTGTATCTTTGATTTTATACCTTGTATGATAATTACATAATTTAATTAATATTCGAAACAATCGAATAATCAAAAATTTTCTCCAATGATTTATTTTGAACAAATTTCCCTTTTACAAATTCATTTAATTAAAATTTAAATTTTAAACAAATGATTTTCCGTTTAATAAAATATTTTACCGGCTAAAATAATTTAATATGCTTATTAAACCACTTACCACCATATATGCATATATGAAGTTAAACATAACTGTTTTCATTTTCTTGAGTAAATAACAAGACTGTAGTTTTATTTACAGTAAAACTTCTTGACGTATCGATATGTCTCGCTGTTAGATCCAGACATTAGTTTTAAAATTTAAACTTCAGTGATAATAAAAAACAAATATGTGTTCACATAGGTAGCTTACTGTAATTTTTAATTTTAATTTTTTTTCATGAGAAACTCAGCAATAAAACACAAGTATTACCTTCCCTCGAGCCTACGAACGACAAGCCACAGACACGCGCGCCTCCACTACCCCGATCCACCACCGAGCTCCACTCCACCGCGGCTCCATTCGCGGCATCCCCTCCTTCACGCGCTGTCGAACCCCCTTTTGGTCGCCATTAAAGTCGTCGCCAAGCTCCTAATTGCGAGCGAAATCAAAACACGTCGCCCCTCTCCTTTTATCTAATTTCAAACGAATAGGGTTCGTATTGATTTCAGTCACCATTTTTGTGTTTTCCGAAGTCGAGATGATTTGGGGAATAGATAGGAATCGGTCGTAAAATGTTAGCTGAGGGATAAGTGGAAGTAGAGTTCGATTTCTATCGATTTTGAGAGTAAAGGCTTCGGCCATTTCTCTCCCCTTATTTTTTTTCGTGAATTAAGGTTCATCCGTTGAAAGTTAGAGAGGGGTTAATGTAGGGTTAGAGAAGCTTTCTGCGTACGCTATAGAAAAATATCTCTGACCCAAAGTACTTCAAAATCTATTATATTATAATATTTCCGAAGTGCCCCCTTGTAATTACAGCCATAAAAATTTCGATTTCCTCATATACAATGCCGCTTGGCGGTTATAGGGTTTTTCCCGCGTTCCGAACACAATGGAACGTGTATCGAAAGCTAATTTGATCACATGCGCGATTTACGGAAGTAAACGATCGATATTCAATTAAAACGATTAAATAAATCTACGTGTTTCGAGCTGCCAGGGTCAAATGACAACTCCAATGGCTACGAAAATTAAAATCCGATAATAACTAACTATTACGGATCCAATGGAACTGGTTTCGTCGAATTCTGAGACTGTGCCTCGGAAGGCTATTTTAAATATCGTTTTAAACGGTATATTATTAAAACTGCACAAATCAGCTTTAAATTAAATTTCAACCTTTCTATTATCGTCAGTATCATCATTATAAATTTTATAAGCCTTCAAATTATTTTAAACATGCTTAGAACTTTCAAGTTCAACAATTTACCCAATTTCAATTATTAAATTCAATATTTGAACCATACAATTAAATGATTTAATTATCGAGTAAATATTGATATCCTGAAATTCAAGTTAAAATTAACTTTTAAATATTTTATAAATCAATTTATTATTCCAATTTAATTTGTCAAAATTTCCGGGTCGTCATATTCCTTCCCCCTTAAAAGAATTTCGTCCCTGAAATTTACTAGATAGGAAGAATGGTCCAATACCCGTTTATCTTCTCCTAAAACTCACAATTCACCGTTCTACCCACTATCTTTTATTAAAGACCCACCGTCCCCTTAGCCAATTTTCTAAAACCTTCTATAGTTTCAAACAACACCCCTTTGCTCAATCATCTAAATATTCATTAGAAGAGAATATTGTTTTATATATCAAAATATACTTTTATATAAAACCATTTAAAACATTGATATAAGAAAATAACAAGTACCGCTCATATATATATACGCTCAACTCATTCTAGAGTTCTACGAACTCTATTTAATGAGTAATCCCCACCAGAGCCAAGGTTCTCGCTTAACCTTTTAGCTCTGATACCAACTGTAACAACCCGGAATTTTCGAAGCCGAAAATTCCAGATAGTTATGAAAGAAAAAAGAAAGAGATAGAAGAAGAAGGACAGAAGCATCAACAACTCACGTTCGCAGCGGACAAAAATATAATAATAAATAATAGTTTACAGAAGAATACTATATCTGTTGATTACATTAATATACATCAGAGTTTCACATATATACAGTCACTGAATAAATACAATTATCATGTCACAGATTTATCAATAATATAAATGCAGCGGAAATATTCTATACGCTATTGCCAACCAGCTCGCCTCCTGAGCTCCAGAACGTCCTACCTGAAAATCTGTAATACTCGGTCTGACCCGTGCATTACACCAAAGTAACACCCGGGTCAGGCTGGAAACCAGCGTGAGTAAACCCAGCTAACATGGAATACCAAAGAAATTTTATATAAACCCGGGTTACATATATCAGTTTATCCAATTTACAATTGGCAATAGACAGCACTTGTTTCTCATATCAGTTTCTAAGTACCCACTTAAATAAAATAATCCAGTTCATTTACATCGGTTATTCCAGCCCATTTATTTCACACATAAATTAAATTTTAATTCGAAGTGGATTCGGGTATTTCCTAATACCCGTCCCCGGTCTCTTCGAAAACTCATGTTATCCTAACCCAAGCTGTTCAAATGAAATACACAACATTTCATATCAGAGATATTAACTCATTCAAATCATCCAATACATTCAATCATCAATAAGCAAAGCTTAATCACACAAATCAATTCAATTGATTTTAATTGAATTTCAAACCTCAATTACTTAGATGACTTCATTCTCATTAACTAATTCCAAATCAATTAATTAGTCAATCCATCATTATTCATCTTAGTTTAATCACCCTAGATTAATTATTTTCCCATTAAATTCAAGTAATCTTTAATTAATTTTACGTTATTAATTATCCTTAACACAAATCAATACGTAATCCTAATTACTTCATAAATTAATTAATATTATTAATTACATTAATCCTTAATTACTTATATTAATTAACTTCTCATAAGTCTCTTATATTGACTTATTTTCTTAACTAAAAAATCTCTATTTACATCATTGATTTTATAAATTAATGATTTCTCATTTACATTACAATTTATCCAAATCTGACTTAATTACTCTTCTTATAATGGAAGGTTAAAGGGGTTTAAAACCAAATTTTATTTTTAAATTCAATTCGGTTACAATTGCACTTTGACATTTAAGTTATTAAAACAATTAATATTTTAAAATTTTATGTGTTAGATTTAACTTGGTTTTAAACTTATTTTATAGTTTAACTCCAGTTTTTAAATATCACTTTTATTTCTTTCCAATTTATTTTTATTTTTATTTTTATTTTATTTTTATTTCAAAATTCACCTTTATACTCTTTTCAAAATCTAATTTAATATATTTCGATAACTCAGGGTACCGAAATATTCAAGCAACCCACAACATTCAATATTCCAATTACCAATAATATCCATCACAGAATATCAATCACTTTAATATGTACTATCTATTACTATATAATATTGCACATCAATTCAATTCAACCATTCAACCAATCATTTCAATTTAGCCATCTAAATTTAAATAAAAGCCCAGAAGCGTGAGATTTACTCACCTTTGATTTTGTTGTATGCAATCCATCCCAAACTGGCTTGTATCTTTGATTTTATACCTTGTATGACAATTACATAATTTAATTAATATTCGAAACAATCGAATAATCAAAATTTTTCTCCAATGATTTATTTTGAACAAATTTCCCTTTTATAAATTCATTTAACTAAAATTTAAATTTTAAACAAATGATTTTCCGTTTAATAAAATATTTTACCGGCTAAAATAATTTAATATGCTTATTAAACCACTTACCACCATATATGCATATATGAAGTTAAACAGAACTGTTTTCATTTTCTTGAGTAAATAACAAGACTGTAGTTTTGTTTACAGTAAAACTTCTTGACGTATCGTTATGTCTCGCTGTTAGATCCAGACATTAGTTTTAAAATTTAAACTTCAGTGACAATAAAAACAAATATGTGTTCACATAGGTAGCTTACTGTAATTTTTAATTTTAATTTTTTTTCATGAGAAACTCAGCAATAAAACACAAGTATTACCTTCCCTCGAGCCTACGAACGACAAGCCACAGACACGCGCGCCTCCACTACCTCGATCCACCACGAGCTCCACTCCATCGCGACTCCATTCGCAGCATCCCCTCCTTCACGCGCTGTCGAACCCCCTTTTGGTCGCCATTAAAGTCGTCGCCAAGCTCCTAATTGCGAGCGAAATCAAAACACGTTGCCCCTCTCCTTTTATCTAATTTCGAACGAATAGGGTTCGTATTGATTTCAGTCACCATTATTGTGTTTTCCGAAGTCGAGATGATTTGGGGAATATATAGGAATCGGTCGTAAAATGTTAGCTGAGGGATAAGTGGAAGTAGAGTTCGATTTCTACTGATTTTGAGAGTAAAGGCTTCGGCCATTTCTCTCCCCTTATTTATTTTTTCGTGAATTAAGGTTCATCCGTTGAAAGTTAGAGAGGGGTTAATGTAGGGTTAGAGAAGCTTTCTGCGTACGCTGTAGAAAAATATCTCTGACCCAAAGTACTTCAAAATCTATTATATTATAATATTTCCAAAGTGCCCCCTTGTAATTGCAGCCATAAAAATTTCAATTTCCTCATATGCAATGCCGCTAGGCGGTTATAGGGTTTTTCCCGCGTTTCGAACACAATGGAACGTATATCGAAAGCTAATTTGATCACATGCGCAATTTATGGAAGTAAACGATCGATATTCAATTAAATCGATTAAAATAAATCTACGCGTTTCGAGCTGCCAGGGTCAAATGACAACTCCGATGGCTACGAAAATTGAAATCCGATAATAACTAACTATTACGGATCCAATGGAACTGGTTTCGTCGAATTCCGAGACTGTGCCTCGGAAGGCTATTTTAAATATCGTTTTAAACGGTATATTATTAAAACTGCACAAATCAGCTTTAAATTAAATTTCAACCTTTCTATTATCGTCAGTATCATCATTACAAATTTTATAAGCCTTCAAATTATTTTAAACATGCTTAGAACTTTCAAGTTCAACAATTTACCCAATTTCAATTATTAAATTCAATATTTGAACACTACAATTAAATGATTTAATTATCGAGTAAATATTGATATCCTGAAATTCAAGTTAAAATTAACTTTTAAATATTTTAAAAATCAATTTATTATTCCAATTTAATTTTTCAAAATTTCTGGGTCGTCACAATATTACTACACAGAAAAATAAAATAAAATAAATATAGATACCTACACTTACTAGTTTATTTGTAAATGATAAATTATGGAGATAGATTTGTTTATTAAACTTATTCAATTATTTTAAATTGCTAAAAATATTTTTATTTACAAAGAAATATCTGTTTAAAATTTAAATTATTAAGTTTAAAAAGCTTTGGTTCAAAATAATAATAATAAACTGCGAATTGTTATACAAGGTTTAAAAATCAAGGAAACAAGCCAGTTTGGAATGCATTGCAAACAGCAAAGCAAAGGTGAGTTAATCTCACTTAGTTAAATTTGAATTTAAATTTAAATGATTAAATTTAAATAATTGATTGTATGATTGAATTGATTGATATGATATAGTATAGTATAATTTGAAATTGCCATATTATGTGATGCTAACATCTGTGGCTGCAGGGAAAACAGGTTGGAGGGATCCAACTAGACCCCTCAACTTTTATTTAAATTATTTAATATTCTCTGTTCTGGTTATTTGACATTCTATGATGAATTATGTGGAAGTATGGAATGCTATGGCTTGGCTGATATAATCGGGTATAATGAATTACCAAAATATAAATTTGATTTTGGTAATTATAGAATAAATTTAAGAATGACCTGGAAAAGAAATAAAGTGACTTTAAAGTTCCAATTAATGAATCCTGAGTATGGAAAGGAAAATTTGAATAAACAGGAAGTTAATGAATTTTAAAATGCAGTATTATCATTTAAAAGAATAAAACATTTATTTAAAATTTAAGATTTAATTTATTGGAAGGCAATAAAGAAGTAACTGGGAAGAAGCTGAAATTGATATATTTCAGTTAAATGATATAAAATCAAACGGAAAATAATAATAAATATAAAGTCCATAATTAATGAATTTTGAGATAAACGGATAAGTAAAGAAACTTATGTCAAATGGAATAGATTGGGAATCAATTTGGGAAAATTGATTTGTGAAAATTGATCTAAGTAATTGAGATTGGGAATTCTTCCAGAATAACCAAGTACGTTTTCAAAGAAATTTTTAGATACAAGTCAAAGGTTTTAAAGTTGTTTTAAAAAGTAAGTTTATGGAAGATTTATTATTTCTAATATTTAAATTCTAAAGTAAGTATTTTCTTTTAATCTATTTGTGACGACCCGAAATTTTCGGGCATTTAAAATCGAAACATTTAATTGATTTTAAATATTCAATAGAGTAATTTTAACTTGAATTACGAATATCACGATTAATTTGATAATTAAATTATTGAATTAAATAATTTGAAGTTGAGAGAAAAAATAAACAAATATCGAATCTGGAATTTTAAGCCTATTGAAAAAATAATAATAATTTAATGGCTTATAAAATTTATATCGATAATATGGAAAATAGTAAAGTGTTAAAATTGATTTTGGAAGTGTTTTGTTCGGTTTCTAAATTTGTATCGTTTAAATTGAATTTTAAAATAGCCTTCCGAGGCACAGTCTCGGAATTTGACGAAATCAGTTCCATTGGGTCCGTAATATTGAATTATTATCGGATTTCAAATTTTTCCATTGATCGATGATAGTGTGTGAGTGCACGATATATATACGCGGAAAAGTTAATTGATTATAAGCTAATGAAATGTAATTTAATTAATTAAGCTTCTTGTGTACGCCTGGTCAAAATCATTATTAAGCTTACTTTGCACGTTTCCTTCCTTTAAATTGCTTCGTGCCTACTTTTATATCAACACAACCGAGTCTTCTTCCCTTCTTTCATTTTCAAGCGACAACAGTTTATAAAAAAAAACAAATTCAATTAAAAATTTAAGGCCGAAGCCAACCTCTTCAAAGCAAAACCTTCCCTTAATCAAAATTGATAATGAATTCGACCTCGGGAAAAAAAAATGGCAGTTGGGGATTAAGAGGAGGGGGAGACTGCTGTTTGTTTAATTAGGAGGGGATTCGCTCGTGTTTTCAAAAACGCGAGCGGCACTTCTAGTTGGGCCAAGTGGTGACATCGGTAGTTGAAAGGAGGGTCGTGGTCGAATTTCGAAGGAGATGGTGGTCACGTGAGCACGATAGGGCGCGCGAGCATCGGAATAGTGGCCGCGACATTCGCGTTGAATTAGGGATCGAACCGATGGAATTTCGAAGTCGCGATCGCTCAAGGGGTGTGGCGATTTCTGAGGAAATTTGGGGTTAGGGTTTGGAGCTCTTGGCGATTCGGCGGCGCGACGTTAAGATGAGGCACGCGGTGATCTGGAAGGGCACGGTGGACGCGATTTTTCCATTCGAGTGAGGTGATCGCCCTGAGCTTTCGATCCTTTCAGGTAATGTTCGATTTAAATTGATAATTAGGAGATAAAATTAAAACCCATTTTTAGTTGAAACGATAGCAGGAAGGAAATTAAGTTAAATTTTAAACTATTGGTTTAAAAGAACGTTTGTTGGTTTAGATTAAGTAAATAAATAAAAATAAATTGTTCGATCAATTCAAATATTAATAGGATGTGTAAATATTTAAAAAGCTTATATATAAGATTTCAAAATAAAATTTTAAAATTGGTATGTTGTTTTAAAAAATTTCGGAGTTGGTGAATAAGTGATAAATTAAATTATTTGGTTATTTTAATTACTAAGATAATTTATTAATAGAATTTTGTTAAGACCAATTTATTAGTTTAAAACCAAATGTTTAATTTAAATTTAATTGTTGGCCAATTTAACTATTAAATAGTAAATCGTTGGTTAATTGAATTTATAAAATGGAATTAAATGGTTCAAGTTATTTCAAAGCGATAATAAATCATGAATTTTATTGATTCAAGGTCAGAAATTTAGAAGAAACCAAGCAATAATGGAAATGGACTGCAAACAAAACAAAGGCGAGTTAATCTCACTCAGTTAAATTTAAATGATTAAATTTAAATAATTGTTTGAAATGATGGAATTGATTTATGTGCTGTGGTGTGGTATATATTTGGAATTGGCATTTTATGTTGTGCTAACATCTGTGGATGCAGGAAAAAAACAGGTTGGAGGGATCCAACTGGACCCCTCAACTTTATTTAATTATTTAATATTCTCTGTTATGAATATTTAATATCCTGCAATGAGTTATGTGGAAATATTGAATGCTATGGCTTGATTGTTATAATTCGACAATAATGAATTACCAAATATATGATTTGAGTTTGGGAATGAAATAAAAGAAGTGAAACTGTAAATAATTATAGAAAAGTTGAATAAATTTGTGAATGAACTGGAAAGGAAATAAAGTGACTTTAAAATTTTAATAAATAAATCTTGAGTATGGGAAGGAAAATTTAAATAAACAGAGAGTTAATGAAAACTTAAATTTCAATGTTATTGTTTAAAAGAACAAAACATTTATTTTAAATTGAGGATTTATATTATTTAAGAAGAATAACGAAGAAATTAGGAATAATCTGAAATTTGTATATTTCAGCTAAAGGATTTAAAAATCAAACTGAAAATAATAATAAAGTCCATAATTAATGAATTTCGAAATGAACGGATAAGTAAAGAAATTTATTTCAAATGGAATAAATTGGAAGTCAATTTGGGGAAAATTGATTTCAGTATTTGAAGTTGGAATTTTCTCTGGGTGACCAAGTACATGTTTTTGAAAAGAAAATTTTAATGTAAATTAAATGTTTTAAAGTTGTTTTTTTAAAAGAAAGAAAGTTTTGTAAAATTATTATTTCTAATATTTAGTTTCTAAAGCAAGTATTTCCTTTTAATATATTATGGCATTAATTATTTAAAAGTGACTTAGTATTTGTTTTAAAAGTGAAAACCTGGTTTTATATTTCATAAAGTAACCTTATTTTCTCAAATTCATATAGTATGTATTTTTAACAAATTATTTAAGTAGTTTTATCCTAAATGTTTTAAAATATATATTTCAAAGTAAAGTGTTTTAAATTATTTTAAAAATCCATTTTCGTGCTTGGTAATTTCAGAGGAGATAGAAAATATTTGGGAAAGTTGATTCTGAGAAGAAAGATGGTTTTGAAACTGTTTTCAAAGGATTGAAAGTAGAAATATATTTTGTGGAGATATTTTTGGAGATTAATAAATAATTTGGAAAAAATTAATTACTGGTTGATGGTTGTTTTGTGAATATAATTGATAGTTAAATCACCGACTATCAATATTGGACAAATGCGTTGATCGTTTCGAAGAGACCGGGATCGAGATTTATTTCTCGAAAACCACTCCGATTCGGTTTGTACGTTTCGTGTAAACGATTTTGGATTCGAAGATGGAGCAGTGAAGTGCAAGGGCTAGTCGCTACTAATCCTGAGGATATTTCCAAAATGGATGTAGTAGGAATAGTGCCTTCGGTTCCGTTCGAACCCGGGACAAACTTGTATGGATGAATGCTTGCGAGACATCGTCAGGTGGACGATGGGCATTCTAAGGAATATGCTCTAAAAAGGTAACGCTTAGCCTCAAGTCTCATCAAATGGGAATGCCTGAAAATCAGGGGATATGTAGCAAGGCTTCGTGGGTAGCCTCCACTGGAGGGTGAGGTCATCCCTGTCTAGATGTCCCTTTATTTCGGCTTAGTGGGCGGTTGCTGATCCCAACCGTAGGGTGATCTTGCTCGGGACTATCCAGTAAGGGATGGTTCCGGTCTTGTGTTGCAGGGGAGGTAGGGTGGCTCCTCGGTACGCTGATCTGGACCAGGTACTGTGACGGGTGTTACCCCAGTGCCTAGCCATTAGTTGGAATCCATTTTCCCTACGCGCCCGTACGGTTTTGATTGTGCCCAACTATTGCTGAAACGTGAGATGCAAGCATTTCTGCTAGATTCTATTTACTTTCTATAGACACTGTTATAATATCAGAGGACTTTAATAAAAAAAAAGTTTTAGCTATCGTAAGGTAAAAACCCGACATGTTTATTTGTGGCGTGGTCTTACGAGACGCTTTTATTTTCAAAGGATTTTTGAAACTTTAATAATCAATTGGGTGTGATTTTCTCACGCTGGTATTCCAGACTGACTTGGGTGTTATTTAACTGTAATGCTCGGGTCAGACCGAATATTATAGAATACAGGATATGATGCTGTGGAGCTCAGGAGACGAGCAGGATGGCGATACGTATTCCCGTACTTGTATATATATACATATTTCGCTGAGTTGAGTTGTTGTGTACCTATTTGTATGATGTTGATGTTGAGTTGTGATTGATGTAATATATAAATAGAGATATTTAAGTTTAGAGTAAAGGCCATTTATTATCTACTATATTTTATTCCGCTGCGATGGTTAGATTCTGTTGTTGATTTCTATTTTCTTCTTCTACCTCTTCTTCTTTAACCCAAATGGTTCGTATTTCTATAAAACTTGAGTTGATTTAGGTAGAATAGTGTTAACTCAAGGGGTACGGATTTACGGGCCATTACACTTGGTATCAGAGCTTAGGTTGGTGATAACCTTGGCTCTGGTGGGAATTACTCATTTAAATTAGAGTCCGTAGTACTCTAGAATGAGTTTGAGCGTATTAACAGATATGAGTGCGTATTTGTTAGTGAATATAAATTGTTTTAATATTGCGTTGATTGATTTATTGAGTGGCATATGAACTTTCGTTGACACAGTCTGCGCAACTGTATCGAAGGGGTTTCTAAACACTTGAATAAAACAATTGACACGGTATTGTTTTAAATGTGGGCAAATGAAATAATTTTACCCAAAATATATTTTGATATAAATAAAAGATTTTATAAACTATTTTAGCTAATATATGGTTGCTTGGATGTTAGAAATAAGGATATTTAAATTATTATCCTTATTGTATGGAAAATTTAATTAGAAACTGAACATATAACTTAAGTTTAAGGGAATAAAGTCGTTAGAAAATGGAATTCATAAATATGAATTATAAATGTAAATTATAAATTGAAATATAACCAAATGATAATTTGTATGAGCATAAGCTATGCAAATGAATTATAGTAAAATTGATTTATGCAGGATTTGGAAATTCAAAATTTCAAAGATTTTGGGAATATTATCGAAGTGTTTTGAAGATAAATGATAACATTATTGTTTTGGGGGTATTTCTGAATGGAAATTTGTTTTAAAGGGATTTTGAAAGTGATATAGCATTG
The DNA here is from genome assembly GCA_030765085.1 of Allium cepa. NCBI lineage: Eukaryota > Viridiplantae > Streptophyta > Magnoliopsida > Asparagales > Amaryllidaceae > Allium > Allium cepa. The sequence continues at coordinate 38,317,258 of CM060929.1, forward strand.
AAATCACTTGGATTATTGGAAAATAATTCGGATGATGACGGCCGCATCATCAGTATTCATTTTCGAATTTCTAAGTGACGGATTGCTACCAAATTGATTTGTTCAGAAAAGCTAGTTATTTTTGAAAGTCTCAAAAGAAATTTGTTGGAAATAAAACAGGATTGGTTTAACTTTTGAGAAATGTGATTTGAGATGTTGAAGATTTCAAAATGATTTGAAACCAAAGGTCGGGTGTTTAAAAATCCTGATGAGATAAATTGTAAGCTTATAAATTGAGATGATTTTTAAATCATGAAAGAAATATAAGCTTTGAATAATGGAATTTATATTTAAAATTAAAATGAAATTAACTTGGATTGGAAAATAAAAATTTAATTGGATTGAAATTGATTGAATTAGGCTGAAGTAATATCCAGTTGTACTCGAATTAAGTTGAAATCGAATTGAGATTAAATAAATCTGAGTTAAAATAAAATTGAATTGGAATAAAAATTCAATTGAATTATTAAATGGAATTAGATTCTTACCTGAATAAATGGAAATAAGTTCGGTAAGGATTGGAATTGAAATAAATGAATAAGAATAACTTATAAGAGAATTAAAAATCCATGGAAATAAAATATGCTTGGGTTATAAATAGGCATAGGCTTGAGTTAAAAATAAAAGAAGAATATATTCAAGCCTATAATGAATGGAAATGTGTAAAATAATAAGTTGTGACTTATAAATTGAAAGTGGAAATGAAAATCCAAAATAAATATTATTGATGAATTGGAGAATAAAATAAAAATCAAAACTTGAATTATGAACTAAATTGAACTAAGAAAATTAAATGAAGTGATATTTGGAATTAAAATTCAAGTGTTGGATTTTAAATAAGGAAAGAACTAATTGACAATAAATTAGTTAATGAAATGTGTAAATGGAGTTTAATGTTGTTAAATAGAAGCTGAATTGTAAGCTAATAATGAAGATTGGAAATAAAACCCAAGTTATAAATCGTTGATGAAGAAAACATAATTGAAAGTGGCCTTGCAATTAATTAAATGATTTGAGAATGAAATTGCATTGTAAGTTAATAAAATTGGAGGGTAAATTAAAAGTGAATGATAGAATCAGAATTTGAGTTGTTATTTAAAATTTGACTTGAAGTGTTAACAAATTAAATATAATTGAAATGTATCGAATAAAAATGTAAATGGATTAAAATAGTAATGGTATGAATTGCAAATAAAATCCAAATAAGTGGAAATAGATTGGAAATGGCCATGTAATCAATTCAATGAGTTAAATCTGGAAAGTTAAATTTTATAATAACTAATCAAATGAAGTTGTAGATTGAAATGAGATTTAATTAAGATAGAATTAAGTTGAATAGAAGAGAGAGTTTACTTGTAAAATGAAAATGAGCTTAAGTATAAAATTTGAATAAGTTGAAGTAAATCAACTTAAGCTAAATGGATGGAGGAGAGTTGAATTGAATTCAACTTAAACTAAGTTTAATGATATTGGGTTAGATTTAAACCAAGTGAAAATAAATTTTAATCGAAATAGAATTCGGTGAGTTACCGATAATATTTAATGGAATGAAATTTTTTAAATAAATAATTGTAAATCGTTTAAATTGTTAAGGAATTGAAATAACTTGGAGGCAATAAGAATTAGAATGTTTTTAAGTTAATGAGAATAATAATGAGTCTTTTATAAGAAGATAGTTAGTGCGATGTTGAATTGTTAGAAACTGTTTGGTATAGGGAATTAGTAAATGGGTATTGGATCATTCTTCCTAACAAGTAATTTCGGGGACGAAATTCTTTCAAGGAGGAAAGAATGTGACGACCCGGAATTTTCGGGCATTTAAAATCGAAACATTTAATTGATTTTAAATATTCAATAAAGTAATTTTAACTTGAATTACGAATATCACGATTCATTTGATAATCAAATTATTGAATTAAACAATTTGAAGTTGAGAGAAAAAAAATAACGAATCTGGAATTTTAAGCCTATTAAAATAATAATAATAATAATTTAATGCTTATAAAATTTATATCGATAATATGGAAAATAGTAAAGTGTTAAAATTGATTTTGGAAGTGTTTTGTTCGGTTTCGAAATTTGTATCGTTTAAATTGAATTTTAAAATAGCCTTCCGAGGCACAGTCTCGGAATTGGACGAAATCAGTTCCATTGGGTCCGTAATATTTAATTATTATCGGATTTCAAATTTTCGTATTGATCGATGATAGTGTGTGCGTGTACGATATATATACGCGGAAAATTTAATTGATTATCAGCTAATGAAATGTAATTTAATTAATTAAGCTTCTTGTGTACGCCTGGTCAAAATCATTATTAAGCTTACTTTGCACGTTTCCTTCCTTTAAATCGCTTCGTGCCTACTTTTATATCAACACGGCCGAGTCTTCTTCCCTTCTTTCATATTCAAGCGACAACTGTTTATAAAAAAAACAAATTCAGTTAAAAATTTAGGCCGAAGCCAACCTCTTCAAAGCAAAACCTTCCCTTAATCAAAATTGATAATGAATTCGACCTCGGGAAAAAAAAATGGCAGCTGGGGATTAAGAGGAGGGGGAGACTGCTGCTTGTTTAATTAGGAGGGGATTCGCTCGTGTTTTCGAAATCGCGAGCGGCACTTCGAGTTGGGTCAAGTGGTGACATCGGTAGTTGAAAGGAGGGTCGCGGTCGAATTTCGAAGGAGATGGTGGTCACGTGAGCACGATAGGGCACGCGAGCATCGGAATAGTGGTCGCGACGTTCGCGTTGAATTAGGGATCGAACCGATGGAATTTCGAAGTCGCGATCGCTCAAGGGGGGCGGCGATTGCTGAGGAAATTTGGGGTTAGGGTTCAGAGCTCTTGGCGATTCGACGGCGCGACGTTATGATGAGGCACGCGGTGATGTGGAAGGGCACGGTGGACGCGATTTTTCCATTCGAGTGAGGTGATCGCCCTGAGCTTTCGATCCTTTCAGGTAATGTTCGATTTAAATTGTTAACTAGGAGATAAAATTAAAACCTATTTTTAGTTGAAACGATAGCAGGAAGGAAATTAAGTTAAATTTAAACTATTGGTTTAAAAGAACGTTTGTTGGTTTAGATTAAGTAAATAAATAAAAATAAATTGTTCGATCAATTCAAATGTAACGACCAGCCCTTTTGGACAATTTAAACCGACGATCAAATATACATGTCGATTCCAAACCATTCAAAAGGGCAGATAGTTATTGGGGTAAATAAGAAAAGAAAAGAAAGAGAAATAAAGTAAAAGAAACAACACAGAATCTCGTAGCGGAACTATAAAATATAATAGTCAAATAAACAGTTCATGAAGCTGTTTACTATACTTTGACAATTATTTATGCAACATTTATCAGAGTTATACATATACAACAGAACAATTAAAATAATGCAGCAGATAGCATGATGCAAGGGTAATAATAGTAATAGTATACCAAATCTTCGTCTTCATCCTCCAGAATAGATTTTCAAAAACCTGAAAAACTCAGGACTGACCCGAGCGTAATGAAAAGACAAAACACTCGAGTCAAGACTAAAATATCCTTATGAAAGTTAAATCAATCGTAAATAAATATGAGTGTAACGGCGTCAAAGATGTTTACGGGGTTTGACATCTCATATCCAGTGTCAACGTGCGTGCAATAACTCAAAAGATGTTACGGGATATTCCATCTCTCAAGGATCCATGAAACTATCTACTATGTAGTAATATACGCTAAGTAGATAATGCCTATCAGTAATATAAAGTATCAAAATAGCGTTAAGGCGTTACCATAATCCCCCTTAACACATTTTATATTCCCAAAAGCATATACAAGACCGTAGCTTCCCCAAAACCGGAGGTCACCAGAGGGCAATCCATATACTCAAGGTACAAATCAAAACGTAGTGGTTGCGAATAGGATAATCAGTATGACAAGGTACATGAGGCGATACCAACTAGGATACTAGTAGTTGCGTGATCCGGACTGATGTTGAGCATAGCCAGCATCTACCCCAACACCGCGAAACAACACTCCCAAATCAAGGGGTGTACCCAAATCGCATCACAAATGTAATAGATATGGTATCGAAGAAGCGTGTCCGCTAGAGGTGGCGAACCTCAATGGCCCGGCGCGGCTCCTGTTTTAGTCATGTCAGGGGTCATCCAATATCGTTCTCTTTCTTTAGTCAACGCACTCACCAAACCATCCACTTCATTCTGGATCAACACTCCGCGTATAATAGTTATTAAAGTGGTGTTCGGTATCGACAGAGAGTATGTCCATATCCGATCCCGGTCTCTTTAATAACTACGTATTATTACACCGTTGGCTCTTTTACATTTCAAATCGATTCATAATTGATATCAAAATATCATATTCGTTTCAAAAATCAAATCCATTTCAAATATCACCGTATCTATCAAAATGCCAGATTCCGTTTCAAAAATCAATTTTCGCATCAATATCTCATTTCTATTTCAAAATCATTTCGAATTTCAATTTAGGTTGCAACTTCATTAACTCAATTCGTATTTAAATTCAAGATTTAAATATAAACATTCCACTTTATTGACCAGCTTAGAATTTTAGAAAATAGTTTTAAGTAGTTTAAAAGTAGTTTTAAATAATTAAAAATAGTTAAAAATACTTAAAATCTTAAAATTTGTTTCAAATAGATAAATTAGTTTAAAATAATTTAAATTGGGTTAAGTAGATTTAAAGTAGATTAAAATAGTTTAGGTATTCAAAAATGGTTTATATAACAGAGTAATTTGGAAAACAAAATAAAACAGCTTCAAAACCAATCCATTTCAATTTATAACTTCCCAAATCAAATCAATTTCAATTTTCATTCTACCGATTCAGTTTCGATTTCAATTCAAATCAATGTCAACTTTGACTTCAAATTTATTCAATTTCATATTCACTTTCAATTAATTCAATTTCATTTTATATCGACTTGGAGCTTGATTTTCCAAAATATCAATTTATAACACTTAACGAAATTATCCTTCAATATTCAATTATTTGACTTTTATTCAATTCCAAGCTCAATTTCAAAATATCGTTTTTATATCACTTTTACTTAGTAGTATTCAAAACTCGAAAAAGTTCAATCTTTAAAACAATTAAATTTTGAAATTCAGTCATATCCCAATTTTTTTTTATCTCAAAGTCTCAACTTAAATTATTCAACAATTTCCTTTAACCAAAATTTATTTCAACATTCCAAACTCAATTTTTCGATAGATTCGATTTCTATAAATTGATTTCTATTTATAACTTTTAAATCAAAACATTCAATTAAGTTTCAAATCGACGATTTCAAAATATTTAATTTAGCCAATTCGGTGTCCGTATATAATTTTCTATCCTATGGCCAAGTAATTTATTTATTTCAATTAAATGTCAGGGATGAATATATATCACTTAAATTAAATCACAGTATCATATGTATGCGTAACAGGATATATATAAGCAAATAAACATCCAAACATTCAAATATCAACCAATAGCATCCATCGAAATACATCATCCAATAGGCAATACAATTCATGGCAATTTCATAGTTATCGATGTCAGGTAATTAAATCGCAATTCAATTTCAAATTTAACTGTCAATTAAATTTTCGACGGTTAATTCAAATGACAATTAAATTCTATCAAACAACGACAAATAAAATTCATATCGCTACATAACGTCAAATTTAACTAGCATAAAGATATTTAGTACGGTGTGAGCGTTATAAAACACTCACCTTGATTTTTCAATTTCAAATCAAATCGAACAACGTTCGATTTAACCTAAAACTTTAATGAGCTCCAAATATTTCCGAATCTGCACTGCAGCGTATCTCTTGTCTCAGCGATTCCGACGCTTCTTGTTTCGTTAGATTCCGACCTCGTATGGAGGAGATATTCAGTATATAAGTTCGTCGACCATTAAATAATTAATTTACCATATTAACATAAATTTTTATTTAAACAAATTACCAAGCCCACAACAGCCCAAGCCCACCCAACACCTTCTTCCCCAAAAGCTCACACCCCCGTAACACGGTAGTGCACGACGTGTCACTGACATGACTTTCCACTCACCGAAAGCAACTTTCGACCTCGCCGTCGTTTCCCTCGTCGAAATCTCCACCTGTCAAGCACCTTCCAACCTCGACTGAGTTACCATATCAAAAAGCGACCGGCCTACCCCCCTTTTCGAATGCTGTAGCAAATGTTGCGATGCCCAAAGCAGTGCCGCACGTCACCAAAATACACCCACGCGATCGCCCTCTTCCCCTGATCACGAATCCACCCTCGCCTTGTGCAACCTCAAATCCAAACATCCAAAAATTGAAACCCTAGTTCCCTCTACCCACTGTCGATCTACACCAACGTGTGCCGCACCCATCGAAAGTCATACCAGATCGAAGCTAAGGGAAAAACTTGATTTTTAAAATTGATTTCGCATTTTTCTCTTGAGTAGATTTTTAGATATTGATTTTTGAAATTTTGTTTTAATATCACTTTACTGTGTGTGTGTGCCGAGCATAATAAAAGGAAGGGAGATGCCTTGCGTGCTGAAATGGGAAAGGCTACCATGATTTGAAGTGAAAGGAAGAAGGTTGATAGCAATATAGTCAATTCAACAATATATATATATATATATATATATATATATATATATATATATTTAAAATTTTAAATCGCCAATTAATATTAAAACCATTTCGATGCGTTTCGAGCTGCCACGGTCAACGAAAACTCCGATTGCTACGAAAATTGAAATCCGATAATAACAAACTATTACGGATCCATTGGAACTAGTTTTGTCCAATTCTGAGACTGTTCGAAGATTGGCTATTTTTCAATCGATATTTAAATATTAAAATCTTCAATTTTCACAAATTTACTTTTAATTCGATTTTAAAAGTTCTATAACATCACTATAACTCCAATATGATAAAATAAAATTTTACAAATCATTTTTAATCATATTAAACCCGTTATTCAATTATCCAATAAATTTCAATTTTAAAATCTTATTAACTCCATTATAATCACAATATAACTTACATTCACTTTGGAAGCCAATTTGAATCGTATTAAATCAAATTTCAATTATTCACTCTATTTTCATATATTAAATTTCAATACCAATTTAATCATATCAAATTCGAAATTTTATTATTCAAACATTTGTATTATTAAATTTAAACAAATTCGATTATTCTCAAATCACTATCCTTTGAAGTTTTCAAAACGAACTTATAAAATTTAACAAATTCAAATATAGAACAACCATTTTCATTAAACAGTTATTCAATTCCCATTATTAAATTATTCAATAAATTCCAAATATCAAATTAAACAATTTCGCTTATCCAATAATTCATTATCTTTTGAAATATTGAAATTAAACTTATAAAATTCAACTTTTAAAACCAATTCATAATTTAGAACACTATTTTCATTTTACAGTTATTCAATTATTCAATAAGTTTTAAATATTTAATTTAAACAATTTACCTGTTCAATATTCGATATTTGATTTTAAATAGATTTGACTTATCAATCAATTACCCTATTATACCCAATGGATTCAACATTTATTATCCTATTCAACTATTGATTGCAAGGCATTCACTAAGTAGCTTTTATTTTTCATTACTTGGATAGTTATTGTTGCCATTCATTCCAATTATTATTATTCTAAACGAATTACAAATTTTTTTTCTAACACTAAATCACGAAATCTTATTAAATTAGCTATTTTAATTATCGAAAATTTACGGGTCGTTACACTCTCCCCAACTCAAAACTTTTCGTCCCCGAAAAGGAAAAAGAAGGGAAAAGGAACTAAGTATAGAATTCAACATTAGATATATTTTATTCAAAGTTACCAACTTATAAAACAATGAAATTTTACTTATAAAGTCATAACTACGCTTCCACTAAGTTACTCCGAACGGCTTTCCAACTTTAAAAGTTAGTTATCAAAACAAGTTATAAATGATTTAAACTTGAAAAAATTTCTAACACCCGAATTTACGGAAAATTTCGGTAGAGTCTCCTTTGCGCGGCTCGATCGGTACAGCTACAAAACGCCTCTACGGGCCCCAAACCAACAAAAGAAAATCAAAAGCCAAGTGGCTCATCCAAAAATCACCAAATCCAATGACAAAATAAACATGTACCTTATATTTTATTAGCGAGCATATACGACTAATATAGCGCGAAAGCGAGCTCCAAATGCGAAGCAAGCACAATCCGCACCTACTAAACACTCAACAAACCATGAGAAACATGCATGTACGAAAATAATATCAATATTCATCATATAGCAACATAACAATTACACATGCCAACATAGCAAATGCAACAGATACAACAAATACAACCATCAATCAATTATCATCCAACTAACCCATAACCAATATAAATTCACTTCTCATTAATATTTATTGACTTGGTTTTTAATTTAAATCACAGTTGCCATTAACGTTGGATTATACTAACATTCATTCTTAATTCAATTACTTAACATTCACTAATTTATATTTACATTACTTCACTTCCAATTTGAATCAAATTAAATTCTATTTAAATTCATTTAACTTCCAATTTGATTTCAATGATTTATAGTTTTCAATTTCATTAACACTTAATGAATTACATACAATCAACTATCAATCATATAATCAACCAAACCATACCCAACATAACCAAATTATTAATTTTTCATTCAATTTGGTTTATCTCTTTTACATATATATATTGTTATATAATTAAAAAAACATCTTATATTTGGCATCTTAAATTTCCAATATTAACTTTAATTAAGTCCGTAAGCCATACACATATCATCCGTGAGCCATATCAATCTCATCGCTTATTCGATCACACAATTTCGCTTCCAAACTAGTATCGTTCACACGACTCTCTAGTGCGGACTCAGATTTGGTTCCTTGATTGGAAACTGTTACCCTCCTTGCATAGCCATATACTATGACAGAGAATTCCACAATCAAATTAAAAATCCATATCTAGGGTTCGCTGTCGAAAATCGAGTGAAAAATCCTAATTTGGATCGATATAAATCATCTCGAAATTTTGTGCTCGAATTTGGGATCAAATCGTTATGCAAATAAAATAATATACGTACAATCTCATGTATTACCTTCCCATGGGTTTCTATCCAATTTATCTATACTAAATTATTTTATTGACTTTCATTTTATTTACAATTAATTATTCACAATCCATTATCCAGTTAATATACATTTCTTTACATAGCATATTCTTCAACATTATCTTTTCTTAACATCGTATCATAGAAATTTGCCTACTCAAGTTTATTTTTAACATTCTATATAATTTAATTAAATTCAATTTCGTTTTCCAATCGATTCTTAGCTATACCAAATTCTTTTATTTACATTTACTTCATATTCATAGTTTCAGTTAATACAAATTTATTTGTGGAACATTTTGTCAACCATCACTTTAGTTTATAGTCCCTCCATAAAAGTCTAACTTCTTATATATGATTTTTCTTAGTTTACGGTTATCTAAATTTACAAATTCAAAAATTTTCTATGCAATTTATATTTATTTTCTATAACCAATTTACAAAGATATTATACAGTTCATTTGTCTTCTTTCTTTAGTTCACTTACTTGTTTCATTTATCATTCATCATTTCAGGCTATATTTAAGTTTTTATAATTTTATCACAACCAAATTTTCCATTTATATACATTTTAATTCTTTTAGAGTTTTTTTTTTCCTCACCTGTATATTTCAATTATTTTCAAGTTCTGTTTATTTGTACAATATCTCATCACATATCAAAACATCATTTTAACTTTTTAATATTTGGTAAGTCATATTATATGTTATTAGAATGCAAATTTGGTACTATACAAATTTATAGAATTTCATTTTTCTAATTTAGAATGTTCACAATTTAAATTTGTTTAAATCCTCTTTACCTTTCAACTTTAAAGTTTTCAAAAACAATAGCTTAGATATCCAAATCCTCTTATTTTATAAATTTTGGTCATTCACATTTCATTCAAATAATTTGAAAATTATTAATTAACAAAACTTAGAATTTTAAATGCCCAGTTTTTTTTCCCAAATCGTTTGAAATAAACATATATACTTATATCTTTAATACATCAAATCATACCTTTGGAGTTTAAACCAAAACCCATTTACCCAAAATAATTTTTTTGAAGAAAAGCAAAGCTTCTTAGAAGTCTCCCCCACTTTGAGACTCGAAAATGAACGTCGATGATGCTGCGCAGTCATCACCGAAATTATTTTCCAACGACATAAGGGAGGAGTACTGAATTCATTCCTTCTTAAAATCCTTTCAAAATATTTCTCATAAATATTTCCAACTAATATTACGATATATTTTCTTCAAAGCTTTGAAAACCATTTTCAAGATCTCCGGGTCTTAAATTCAATATTTTCCAATTTAAATCTATTTTAATTCATAAGTCGCCTTTATAAAATATTCTTATAGGATTTCTTTCTTAAAACATCCCACAAGTGTTTTATGATTGTTCATTTTGTAATTCACCTTATTCATTTAAATTACAATATCCGATTAATGTTAATAGCCAATATTTCATTTCCAACAACCAAATAAGCTAGATTGATCACAATAAATTTTGAAGCAAATTCTTTATATACAAAATATAATTAGGGCAAAATGATTTCATTTACCCAATTTCAAAACAATACTATGTCGAATTGTTCTTTTTAAGTGTTTAGAGATCCCTGTCAATGACGTTAATTACTCATATTGACCAGAATCCATAAGCCACTCAACAAATCAACCGACACAATATAAAACATTTTATATCACTAACAAATACGCTCTCTCATATACACTCAACTCATTCATATAGTTTACCTCTATTTCAACGAGTTATTCCCCACTAGAGCCAAGGTTTATCGCTAAACCAAAGCTCTGATACCAACTGTAACGACCAGCCTTTTTGGACAGTTTAAACCGACGATCAAATACACATGTCGATTCCAAACCATTCAAAAGGGCAGATAGTTATTGGGGTAAATAAGAAAAGAAAAGAAAGAGAAATAATGTAAAAGAAACAACACAGAATCTCGTAGCGGAACGATAAAATATAATAGTCAAATAAACAGTTCATGAAGCTATTTACTATACTTTGACAATTATTTATACAACATTTATCAGAATTATACATATACAACAGAACAATTAAAATAATGCAGCAGATAGCATGATGCAAGGGTAATAATAGTAATAGTATACCAAATCTTCGTCTTCATCCTCCAGAATAGATCTTCAAAAATCTGAAAAACTCAGGACTGACCCGAGCGTAATGAAAAGACAAAACACTCGAGTCAGGACTAAAATATCCTTATGAAAGTTAAATCAATCGTAAATAAATATGAGTGTAACGGCGTCAAAGATGTTTACGGGGTTTGACATCTCATATCCAATGTCAACGTGCGTGCAATAACTCAAAAGATGTTACGGGATTTTCCATCTCTCAAGGATCCGTGAAACTATCTACTATGTAGTAATATACGCTAAGTAGATAATGCCTATCAGTAATATAAAGTATCAAAATAGCGTTAAGGCATTACCATAATCCCCCTTAACACATTTTATATTCCCAAAAGCATATACAAGACCATAGCTTCCCCAAAACCGGAGGTCACCAGAGGGCAATCCATATACTCAAGGTATAAATCAAAACGTAGTGGTCGCGAATAGGGTAATCAGTATGACAAGGTACATGAGGCGATACCAACTAGGATACTAGTAGTTGCGTGATCCGGACTGATGTTGAACATAGCCAGCAGCTACCCCAACACCGCGAAACAACACTCCCAAATCAAGGGGTGCACCCAAATTGCATCACAAATGTAATAGATATGGTATCGAAGAAGTGAGCCCGCTAGAGGTGGCGAACCTCAATGGCCCGGCGTGGCTCCTGTTTTAGTCATGTCAGGGGTCATCCAATATCGTTCTCTTTCTTCAGTCAACGCGCTCACCAAACCATCCACTTCATTCTGGATCAACACTCCGCGTATAATAGTTATTAAAGTGGTGTTCGGTATCGACAGAGAGTATGTCCATATCCGATCCCGGTCTCTTTAATAACTACGTATTATTACACCGTTGGCTCTTTTACATTTCAAATCGATTCATAATTGATATCAAAATATCATATTCGTTTCAAAAATCAAATCCATTTAAAATATCACCGTATCTATCAAAATGCCAGATTCCGTTTCAAAAATCAATTTTCGCATCAATATCTCATTTCTATTTCAAAATCATTTCGAATTTCAATTTAGGTTGCAACTTCATTTAACTCAATTCGTATTTAAATTCAAGATTTAAATATAAACATTCCACTTTATTGACCAGCTTAGAATTTTAGAAAATAGTTTTAAGTAGTTTAAAAGTAGTTTTAAATAATTAAAAATAGTTAAAAATACTTAAAATCTTAAAATGGGTTTCAAATAGATAAATTAGTTTAAAATAATTTAAATTAGGTTAAGTAGATTTAAAATAGATTAAAATAGTTTAGGTATTCAAAAATGGTTTATATAATAGAGTAATTTGGAAAACAAAATAAAACAGCTTCAAAACCAATCCATTTCAATAAATAACTTCCCAAATCAAATCAATTTCAATTTCCATTCTACCGATTCAGTTTCGATTTTAATTCAAATCAATGTCAACTTTGACTTCAAATTTATTCAATTTCATATTCACTTTCAATTAATTCAATTTCACTTTATATCGACTTGGAGCTTGATTTTCCAAAATATCAATTTATAACACTTAACGAAATTATCCTTCAATATTCAATTATTTGACTTTTATTCAATTCCAAGCTCAATTTCAAAATATCGTTTTTATATCACTTTTACTTAGTAGTATTCAAAACTCGAAAAAGTTCAATCTTTAAAACAATTAAATTTCGAAATTTAGTCATATCCCAATTTTTTTATCTCAAAGTCTCAACTTAAATTATTCAACAATTTCCTTTAACCAAAATTTATTTCAACATTCCAAACTCAATTTTTCGATAGATTCGATTTCTATAAATTGATTTCTATTTATAACTTTTAAATCAAAACATTCAATTAAATTTCAAATCGACGATTTCAAATTTTTTAATTTAGCCAATTCGGTGTCCGTATATAATTTTCTATCCTATGGCCAAGTAATTTATTTATTTCAATTAAATGTCAGGGATGAATATATATCACTTAAATTAAATCACAGTATCATATGTATGCATAACAGGATATATATAAGCAAATAAACATCCAAACATTCAAATATCAACCAATAGCATCCATCGAAATACATCATCCAAAAGGCAATACAATTCATGGCAATTTCATAGTTATCGATGTCAGGTAATTAAATCGCAATTCAATTTCAAATTTAACTATCAATTAAATTTTCGACGGTTAATTCAAGTGACAATTAAATTCTATCAAACAGCGACAAATAAAATTCATATCACTACATAACGTCAAATTTAACTAGCATAAAGATATTTAGTACGGTGTGAGCGTTATAAAAAACTCACCTTGATTTTTCAATTTCAAACCAAATCGAACAACGTTCGATTTAACCTAAAACTTTAATGAGCTCCAAACATTTCTGAATCTGCACTACAGCGTAGCTCTTGTCTCAGCGATTCCGGCGCTTCTTGTTTCGTCAGATTCCGATCTCGTATGGAGGAGATATTCAGTATATAAGTTCGTCGACCATTAAATAATTAATTTACCATATTAACATAAATTTTTATTTAAACAAATTACCAAGCCCACAACAGCCCAAGCCCACCCAACACCTTCTTCTCCAAAAGCTCACACCCCCTGTAACACGGTAGTGCACCACGTGTCACTGACATGACTTTCCACTCACCGAAAGCAACTTTCGACCTCGCCGTCGTTTCCCTCGTCGAAATCTCCACCTGTCAAGAACCTTCCCACCTCGACTGAGTTACCATATTAAAAAGCGACCGGCCTACCCCCCTTTTCGAACACTGTAGCAAATGTCGCGATGCCCAAAGTAGTGCCGCACGTCACCAAAATACACCCACGCGATCGCCCTCTTCCCCTGATCACGAATCCACCCTCGCCTTGTGCAACCTCAAATCCAAACATCCAAAAATTGAAACCCTAGTTCCCTCTACCCACTGTCGATCTACACCAATGTGTGCCGCACCCATCGAAAGTCATACCAGATCGAAGCTAAGGGAAAAACTTGATTTTTAAAATTGATTTCGCATTTTTCTCTTGAGCAGATTTTTAGATATTGATTTTTGAAATTTTGTTTTAATATCACTTTACTGTGTGTGCGTGCCGAGCATAATAAAAGGAAGGGAGATGCCTTGCGTGCTGAAATGGGAAAGGCTACTGTGATTTGAAGTGAAAGGAAGAAGGTTGATAGCAATATAGTCAATTCAACAGTATATATATATATATATATATATATATATATTTAAAATTTTAAATCGCCAATTAATATTAAAACCATTTCGATGCGTTTCGAGCTGCCACGGTCAACGAAAACGCCGATTGCTACGAAAATTGAAATCCGATAATAACAAACTATTATGGATCCAATGGAACTAGTTTTGTCCAATTCTGAGACTGTTCGAAGATTGGCTATTTTTCAATCGATATTTAAATATTAAAATCTTCAATTTTCACAAATTTACTTTTAATTCGATTTTAAAAGTTTTATAACATCACTATAACTCCAATATGATAAAATAAAATTTTACAAATCATTTTTAATCATATTAAACCCGTTATTCAATTATCCAATAAATTCCAATTTTAAAATCTTATTAACTCCATTATAATCCCAATATAACTTACATTCACTTTGGAAACCAATTTGAATCGTATTAAATCAAATTTGAATTATTCACTCTATTTTCATATATTGAATTTCAATATCAATTTAATCATATCAAATTCGAAATTTTATTATTCAAACATTTGTATTATTAAATTTAAACAAATTCGATTATTCTTAAATCACTATCCTTTGAAATATTCAAAACGAACTTATAAAATTTAACAAATTCAAATATAGAACAACCATTTTCATTAAACAGTTATTCAATTCCCATTATTAAATTATTCAATAAATTCCTAATATCAAATTAAACAATTTCGCTTATCCAATAATTCATTATCTTTTGAAATATTGAAATTAAACTTATAAAATTCAACTTTTAAAACCAATTCATAATTTAGAACACTATTTTCATTTTACAGTTATTCAATTATTCAGTAAGTTTTAAATATTTAATTTAAACAATTTACCTGTTCAATATTCGATATTTGATTTTAAATAGATTTTACTTATCAATCAATTACTCTATTATACCCAATGGATTCAACATTTATTATCCTATTCAACTATTGATTGCAAGGCATTCACTAATTAGCTTTTATTTTTCATTACTTGGATAATTATTGTTGCCATTCATTCCAGTTATTATTATTCTAAACGAATTACAAATTTTTTTTCTAACACTAAATCACGAAATCATATTAAATTAGCTATTTTAATTATCCAAAATTTATGGGTCGTTACATCAAATATTAATAGGATGTGTAAATATTTAAAAAGCTTATATATAAGATTTCAAAATAAAATTTTAAAATTGGTATGTTGTTTTAAAAAATTTCGGAGTTGGTGAATAAGTGATAAATTAAATTATTTGGTTATTTTAATTACTAAGGTAATTTATTAATAGAATTTTGTTAAGATCAATTTATTAGTTTAAAAAAAAATGTTTAATTTAAATTTAATTGTTGTCCAATTTAACTATTAAATAGTAATCGTTGGTTAATTGAATTTATAAAATGGAATTAAATGGTTCAATTTATTTCAAAGTGATAATAAATCGTGAATTTTATTTATTCAAGGTCAGAAATTTAGAAGAAACCAAGCAATAATGGAAATGGATTGCAAAAAAAACAAAGGTGAGTTAATCTCACTCAGTTAAATTTAAATTTAAATGATTAAATTTAAATAATTGTTTGAAATGATGGAATTGATTTATGTGCTGTGGTGTGGTATATATTTGGAATTGGCATTTTATGTTGTGCTAACATCTGTGGATGCAGTAAAAAACAGGTTGGAGGGATCCAACTGCACCCCTCAACTTTATTTAATTATTTAATATTCTCTGTTCTGAATATTTAATATCCTGCAATGAATTATGTGGAAATATTGAATGCTATGGTTTGATTGTTATAATCGGACAATAATGAATTACCAAATATATGATTTGAGTTTGGGAATGAAATAAAAGAAGTGAAATTGTAAATAATTATAGAAAAGTTGAATAAATTTGTGAATGAACTGGAAAGGAAATAAAGTGACTTTAAAATTTTAATAAATAAATCTTGAGTATGGGAAGGAAAATTTAAATAAACAGAGAGTTAACGAAAACTTAAATTTCAATGTTATTGTTTAAAAGAACAAAACATTTATTTTAAATTGAGGATTTATATTATTTAAGAAGAATAAAGAAGAAATTGGGAATAATCTGAAATTTGTATATTTCAGCTAAAGGATTTAAAAATCAAATTGAAAATAATAATAAAGTCCATAATTAATGAATTTCGAAATGAACGGATAAGTAAATAAATTTATTTCAAATGGAATAAATTGGAAATCAATTTGGGGAAAATTGATTTGAGTATTTGAATTTGGAATTTTCTCTGGGTGACCAAGTACATGTTTTTTAAAAGAAAATTTTAATGTAAATTAAATGTTTTAAAGTTGTTTTTTTTAAAAGAAAGCAAGTTTTGTAAAATTATTGTTTCTAATATTTAATTTCTAAAGCAAGTATTTCCTTTTAATATATTATGGCATTAATTATTTAAAAGTGACTTAGTATTTGTTTTAAAAGTGAAAACCTGGTTTTATATTTCATAAAGTAACCTTATTTTCTCAAATTCATATAGTATGTATTTTTAACAAATTATTTAAGTAGTTTTATCCTAAATGTTTTAAAATATATATTTCAAGGTAAAGTGTTTTAAATTATTTTAAAAATCCCATTTTGTGCTTGGTGATTTCAGAGGAGATAGAAATATTTGGGAAAGTTGATTCTGAAAAGAAAGATGGTTTTGAAACTGTTTCCAAAGGATTGAAAATAGAAATATATCTTGTGGAGATATTTTTGGAGATTAATAAATAATTTGGAAAAAATTAGTTACTGGTTGATGGTTGTTTTGTGAATATAATTGATAGTTATATCACCGACTATCAATATTGGACAAATGCGTTGATCGTTTCGAAGAGACCGGGATTGAGATTTATTTCTCGAAAACAACTTCGATCTGGTTTGTACGTTACGTGTAAATGATTTTGGATTCGAAGATGGCGCAGTGAAGTGCAAGGGCTAGTCGCTACTAATCCTGAGGATATTTCCAAAATGGATGTAGTAGGAATAGTGCCTTCGGTTCCGTTTGAACCCGAGACGGACTTGTATGGATGAATTCTTGCGAGACATCGTCATGTGGACGATGGGCATTCTAAGGAACATGTTCTAAAAAGGTAACGCTTAGCCTCAAGCCTCATCAAATGGGAATGGCTGAAAATCAGGGGATATGCAGCAAGGCTTCGTGGGTAGCCCCCACTGGAGGGTGAGGTCATCCCTGTCTAGATGTCCCTTTATTCGGCTTAGTGGGCGGTTGCTGATCCCAACCGCGGGGTGATCTTGCTCGGGACTGTCCAGTAAGGGATGGTTCCGGTTGTGTTGCAGGTGAGTTAGGGTGGCTCTTCGGTACGCTGATCTAGACCAGTTACTGTGACAGGTGGTACCCCAGTGCCTAGCCATTAGTTGGAATCCATTTTCCCTACGCGCCCGTACGGTTTTGATTGTGCCCAACTATTGCTGAAACGTGAGATGCAAGCATTTCAGCTAGATTCTATTTACTTTCTATAGACACTATTATAATATCAGAGGACTTTAATAAAAAAAAGTTTTAGCTATCGTAAGGTAAAACCCGACATGTTTATTTGTGGAGTGGTCATACGAGATGCTTTTATTTTCAAAGGATTTTTGAAACTTTAATAATCAATTGGGTGTGATTTTCTCACGCTGGTATTCCAGACTGACTCGGGTGTTATTTAACTGTAATGCTCGGGTCAGACCGAGTATTATAGAATACAGGATATGATGCCGTGGAGCTCAGGAGACGAGCAGGATGGCGATACGTATTCTCATACTTGTATATATATACATATTTCGCTGAGTTGAGTTGTTGTGTAGCAATTTGTATGATGTCGATGTTGAGTTGTGATTGATGTACTCTGATTGATGTAATATATAAATAGAGATATTTAAGTTTTGAGTAAAGGCCATTTATTATCTATTATATTTTATTCCGCTGCGATGGTTAGATTCTGTTGTTGATTTCTATTTTCTTCTTCTACCTCTTCTTCTTTAACCCAAATGGTTCGTATTTCTGTAAAACTTGAGTTGATTTAGGTAGAATAGTGTTAACTCAAGGGGTACGGATTTGCGGGTCGTTACACTATTATAACTGTAATTATTTAAGTAGTGACTTAGTATTTTGTTTTTTTAAAAGTGGAAATCTATTTTTATATTTTATTAAGTGATCTTATTTTCAAATATTCATATAGTATGTATTTTTAATAAATTACTTAAGTCTTTTAACTTGAATATTTTAAAGTATATCTCAAAGTAAAGTGTTTTAAATTATGATTAAAGAGCTAGATTTGTGCTTGGTGATTTCAGTGGAGATAGAAAATATTTGGGAGGTTAATCTGAAAGGAAAGATGGTTTGAAACTGTTTTCAAAGGAGTTTGAAAGTGAAAATATATCTTGTAAAGATATTTTGAGATAAATAAATAATTTGGGAAATTATTTATTTTTGGATGGATGTTTGTGAATATTAATTGATAGTTAAATCACCGACTATCAATATTGGACAAATACGTTGATCGTTTCGAAGAGACCGGGATCGAGATTAATTTCTCGAAAACCACTTCGATCCGGTTTGTACGTTTTCGTGAAAACGATTTTGGATTCGAAGATGGTGCAGTGAAGTGCAAGGGCTAGTCGCTACTAATCCTGAGGATATTTCCAAATGGATGTAGTATGGATAGTGCCTTCGGTCCCGTTCGAACCCGGGACGGACTTGTATGGATGAATACTTGCGAAACATCGTCAGGTAGACGATGGGCATTCTAAGGGATATGTTCTATAAAGGTAATGCTTAGCCTCAAGCCTCATCAAATGGGAATGACTGAAAATCAGGGGATATGCAGCAAGGCTAGGTGGGTAGCACCCAAGCAGGGTGAGGTCATTCCAGTCTAGATGTCCCTTTTTATTTCGGCGTAGTGGGCGGTTGCTGATCCCAACAGCGGGGTGATCTCACTCGGGATTATCCAGTAAGGGGTAGTCCCGACCTTGTGTTGCAGGGGAGCGTGCGTACTCCTCGGTACGGTGATCTAGGCACCATACTGTGACAGGTGGTACCCCAGTGCCTAGTCATTAGTTGGAAATCCATTCACTCTACGAGCCTTGTACGAGTTTTGTTTGTATTACCCACTCTGTGGCTAGTAGCTGGAATTTAATAGATGTAACAATTTCGTCTATTTTATAAGTATTTGTAAATAGACCCTATTATAATATCAGAGGATTTCTATAAAATTGTTTTAGCTATCGTAAGGTAAAAACACGACATGTTTATTTGTGGCGTGGTCTTACGAGATGCTTTTGTTTTTCAAAGGATTTTCGAAACTTTAATAATCAATTGGGTGTTATTTTCTCACGTTGGTATTCCAGACTGACTCGGGTGTTATTTAACTGTAATGCTCGGGTCAGACCGAGTATTATAGAATACAGGATATAATGCTGTGGAGCTCAGGAGACGAGCAAGATGACGATACGTACTCCCGTACTTGTTTATACACATATATTCCGCTGTGTTGTGTTGTTGTGTATCCATTTGTATGATATTGATGTTGAGCTATGGTTGATGTATTCTGATGATGTAATATATAAACAGAGATATTTGATGTTGAGTAAAGATTATATATTATCTATTATATTTTATTCCGCTGCGATGGTTAGATTCTGTTATGATTTTCTGTTTTCTTCTTCTACCTCTTCTTCTTTAACCCTAATGGTTCGTATTTCTGTACAACTTGAGTTGATTTAAGTAAAATATTGTTGACTCAAGGGGTACGGATTTGCGGGCAGTTACGCAAAAGCATGCAACTGATATGAACCCGGAGTAACTTATATCAATTTACGAGTTCACAAGTCGTTAAAGACAGTACTCATTTCACACATCAATTTCTAAGTACCAAAACTTAGATTAAATAATCATATTCACTTAAATCGTTCCATTCCACTCTATTGATTTCACATATCAATTCACAAAGAATCGAAGTGGTTTCGGGTATTTACAAATGCCCGACTCTGGTCTCTTCGAAACCAATATCATCTTATCTTAAATTATTCAAGTGAATTCAATTTTAAATACAGAATGTCACATAATTCATCATCAATAGATAACCACATCATCACAATTTAAATCAAACATATCTTATCACATAACATCACAAACCACATATTGGGAATAACAAATAATCAAAGGCCTCCAATACCATTCTATTTATCCTTTAATTACATTTAAGTAATTAACCCTAAATTAATTTCACAAATTAATTATTCTTAACCCAATACAGTAATTAACCTTTAATTACTTCATTTGTTAATTACTAACCATAATTATTAATCACCCTTGATTAATAACATCAGTAATTAACTACCCTTAATAGTCAATAGTTTATCATCTCTAATTAACTTAAAGTAAATTAAATTAATTACTTCAATCTATAAATCATGCTTATATAATCATTGGTTACAAACTAATCATCTAATTTATTCCCTTGATGAATTACAAAGTAATTTAATCTAAAATACTTCCATCATTAACACCCTTAATTACATTCAGTAATTATCAATCAATTACTTCCCTAAGTAATTACAATCCCATTAATTACGTTAAGTAATTATTCATCAAATCATCGAGTGTTTAAATTAATTAAACTTAATTAATTAATCTAAACTAATCACATCAAACGAATTAATTACATCAAGTAATTAATTCATTAATTACTTCTATTAAATAATTAAACATAAACAATTACATAAATGATTATTATTAATTAATTAATCTAGTTAATTATTAAAAATCGTCACATTAATTAATTGTTAAGTTAACGACCTTCATTAACAAATCTTTAATTACATTATTAAGAAATTAACTCAGATTAACTATCATTAATTTCAAATTAATATTTAATTACCATTTAATTAATTTCTAATTATTAAATTAATTAGTTGTAACTGCAACTTAATTAATCCTCAATCACTCGATTAATTAATCTTAGTTAATTAATCTTAAGACTTTAATTAATCAATTAAAAATTCTTAATTACTTAATCAATCATTCATATTATTAATTAATTAATTAATTACCCATTTAAATTAACTTAATAACTTAAAATGAATCCAAATTCTTGAATTCTAACTTAATTTAAGAAAACATTTCTTACCTATTTAAAGTATTTAAAAGCACTTTGCTTCAAATCTACTTTAAATTTCACTCTACATTTCATTATAAAACTTTAAGATTTTAAAATGAATATAATTTATTTAAACAAGGTTTAAAACAACTTAAAATCTTTTTATCTCACATGTTCAAGAAACATCCATTATATAAAATAAATTTGAAAGAATTTAAACCAAATTCATCTTTAAATTCAAAATGGTTCAAAATACACTTTAAAACATTCCAAATTTATTTTAAAAATAAATTCAATTTAAAAATTTCTTTTAATTTCAAATCTGAAATACAGTTGAATCTTTTATTCCAGATTTAAACATAAAACTTAAAAGCTTACTTACATTTTAAACTCCATTTAAATTCAAATCATTTAACCATTTTAAAGTAATTAAACAATTTAAATTTAAACTTATTTTATTTTAAAAAATGAAACTCAACACAATTTCCAGATTTCAAAAACTAGAAATTAAACTTATTTTCAATTTCTATTTTACAATTTAAAACTTTCAGTTTAAATTCAAAATCAATATTCTTTATACTTAAAAAGTTGTTAAACTAAATTTAAATTTCAAATTTAAATTATTCAAACTCAGATTCAAACCAATTTGAAATCAGATTTCAAACTCAGGTTCAAACAAATTTTAAATTTTAGTTTACATTTAAAATTTTCCTTTAAATTTTCAAAACAGAAACAGGATTCTGTCTTATTTAAAACGAACTTAAATTTTCAAAAAAAATTCAAATTATTTCGAAAAAACAAGATTTAGACTATTTGAATTCAAATTTCAGGTTTAAATCCTAAGTTAAATTCCAGTTTCTGTTCAAACTTTACTTTAAATTAAAAAAAAACAGAAACAGGTTTCTGTTTGGTTAATAAACCTGAAACAAAGAGAAATACTCGAGCAACCCTATATTTTACTTTGAGTCATTCCTCTCCGGACTTTGAGCAACTCATACAACTTACTCGAGAAACTCGAGTACCTATCTTCCCAAACAAACTACAGACACAACATACAGTCGTGCACATGCACCGTTGACGCCTCCAACTCCGATCAATGTTGACGATCCCCACAGGTCGACCACCACAACCTTAGACCATAAAATCTCCAATCCCATTGTTTTAAGTTCGAGAACAAAATTGAGATGTACAAACCAACTAAAACCAGAACATGGTCCCACCACATCACCTGAAATTTTGCCTAGTAGTCACTCCTCCGGCCACCAGAAAATCAGGAGATCCAACCACCATTTCGCCGACGTTCAAGCTTTAAATTGCAGAAGTTCCGATGAACTCGATGCATCAGAGTAGCCCACGCGACCCCTAAACTTGGCCATGCCTAAAACTAGGGTTTAAAACTTTTACAACCCACCATCGCCGCCACGGTGGCCTATCCACCCATCAACCATTTTTGTCGAACACTCCACTCATTCTGCTAGGTCCAGAAGGAACCCTAAACATCCAAACTCTTTTGATCACCAGAAAACTCTTGATAACCCATTCCCAGACAACCATCAATTGCTCAGCCAATTCAATATTAAAAATCAAGATTTTAACTTTAAAAATCTTAATTTGGAAATGGAATTCGGATTATATATATAATTTAACAGATCATTATATTTGATTTTAACAAATACTTATGCTCCTCTGTTCTTTTTCATTCTTCCAGATAATATTTATATTTATTATTCTTGAAAATACTTTTAAAACTTAGTTTAGTTTTTAAACAACAATCTTTATTCAAATATCTCAGCCTAAAAGAGATTTCAGTGTGGAGAATTTAAATATTTAAATCTATGTTTACATCTCTGAAACTTAAAACAGAGAAGAATGTCATATCCAGGCATTTACACACCATCTTCATACCATAAACATGTTTTAGGATCATAAAACCATCATGCAGTCACATTTCAAACATACATCTCATATTTAATTCATCCATATGTCACATGCATCGAATCTACAGATGAATCAGGTTTTGCAGATTAAAAGCAGAGGGTTGAACTAAGCTCAGAGACTTTTAAAATCAAAAGACATGCAAAGCAATCATCACACAATAATTCATATGTTACTTAAGTTTTTATAAAAGAAAAAGTTCACTCACCTTAAACAATGATGAAGAACAGAACTTCCATTTTGAAGTTTGTTGGAAATGTCCTTTTCCTTTTGAAAACTTTAAACTGAATTGCCCCTAGCTTCTTGTTTTTGACTTAAACTTAATGTTGCTTGTTGTTTAGATTTGCATGCAGCTTGATCTTGCTTCAGATTTAACTTACTTTAGAAACTCAGGTTGAAAAGAAAATGCTTCACAAATCTATTCTTTGATCCTTTTGTTTTCAGCTGACGTTCCTTTAGTTTGATTAAAGAAAGAAAAATAAAATGAAGAAGAAGAAAACATAAGTATTTAAAATAGCTGAAATGATTAATTTAAAAATTAAACGAAAACAACATTTTGGCATTTGTCATTTGTATATGCTTATTAGTTTTACACATGTTATATGAAGACCTAAGATAATGACACTTGTTTCTTTAAGTATTTATTTAAATTTTTAAATGCTAATAAATTTTTTTTTACTTAATTTATAATTTATAACACTTATCTATATATATATATATATGTATATAATATCTAAAGAAATAAAAATCAATTGTATTTATAAATAAAAGTTTATACAAATGTCTTTAAATTCAAATATTTCAAAATATCCATCCTTTGAAATTTCAAAACTTTAAATTCCAAATTCAAATTTAAATTAAATTCTAAAATCCAATTTACAAAACAAGTTATACATATGTACATATATAACTACTTATTCAATTTAAAAATAACAATTCTATTTCTATGAAATCTATTTATATCTATATATACAAACAACCATTATTATTTGTTTAAAAATATCAATTTTGCCAATTTAAATAATTATACTAGGAAGATTATCAAACCAATACTTATCTAGATATATACTTTCATTACCAAAATTATTTATTTATCTTATAAATCGGTATTTCCATAAATTAAATTCAGTTAATTTATCAATTTTAATTAATTTATTAAAAGATTATCACATTTAAATTGGGTTTGAAATCACGGGTTATCACATTCCTCCCCCCTTAAAATCTTTACGTCCTCAAAAAGGAACGAAGCCAGAATTTATTAAATATTTTAAAATCAGTTAAAATATTCTTTGATCATTTTAAAACACTTTTAAAATCTGTAGGCGCTCTGGCGAGATCCTCACGGACAGAAAAGGATTGCAGTCAGTTTGATAATAATCGAGTGACATTACTTCTTCGGTCCGAACCAAGGAATCCGTTAGATATGATGCAAAATGGATCTTTTTCTATCGTTGATCAGAGATTTTTCTATGAAAAATACGAATCGGAGTTTGAAGAAGGGGAAGGGGCCCTCGACCCGCAACAGATAGAGGAGGATTTATTCAATCACATAGTTTGGGCTCCTATACTGCCAAATAGTTGTAAAAAATACTTTTTATAACTCGATGTTTCAATAAGTCCATCCTTGTTCTTAAAGAAATTCGGTCATACGATGATTAGGCGTATGACTGAAAATCTATAAATCTTAGCAGACTCATTTTCAGCATCTAGTGAAAATACTTGAAAAATAATTTTATTGAAAATATAGAAAACATTTTCGAAAATAGAGGAAATATCTTTGGTAAGAATGCTCTGGAAATCATCACCCCCATCCATGGTCGCAGTTACATTCCAGGGTTACGTTGCCATCGCAGCAAAATTCCATGTAACTGCAGGCTCTCCGCGGCCTTTCGATTACGCCATGGATCCCACAACAGATCGCAGTTACATTCCAGGGTTACGTTGCCGTCACAGCAAAAGTCCATGTAACTGCAGGCTCTCTACGGCCTCAGATTTTCGCTGTCAAAATGAAACTTCTCCACTTCTACATAGGTCGTAGTCTACCGATATAAAATGAAATGCAGAATGTTGTCTCTCAACGGCAGACATGACTTTCGCTATGTTACCATAGGTCGTAGTCTACCGATATAAAATCAAACGCAGACTGTTGGCTCTCAGCGGCACACACGACTTTCGCTATGGTATACTCTACTCATAATCCCCAGGAACTAGTTTTGTCTGGACTCCTCACAGGATCAACTTTAGAACCCCCCTCCCCTTGGCGCTCAAGGCAGCACCACCGGGTGGCACTCCTGAGAAGTTCATTTCAAGGGCGCGCCTTTTTCCCTAAAGCCATCATCAAAACATTTTATACTATACCCATATAGTATCTTCAAATCATACACCTAGTATGATCTCATACAAAGCTCCTTTACACAAAATCGATTATTCCAAAACCGATAATTCTCAAATTAGGCTTTCCAAATTCTCATATTGATTGTACCCAAAAATCAAAAGCCTTTCCCAAATCCAAAGGTTCCCAAAATCTTTTCTAAAATCCTCATAAGATCCTTTATATATATATATACAGATATATATAATTTTTAAAACTTTGGATCTTTTCAAACTTGTATAAAACTCCTTTTATTCTTCAAACATTTTCAAAAACCCTTTTCTTCTAGCAAAAGATTCAACAAAGGGAGTTTAATTTTATAAAACAAAGATATTTAACTTTGTTTACTCAAAATACAATATTCAAATTTGATTACTCCTTTCAATATCATTTTCATTCAAATCCGTACGATGTACGCATATCATCCGTACGCTATATCAATCTGATCCCTCACTCGACCACACAATTTCACTTCCGAACTAGTATCGTCCACCCGACTTCCTGGTGTGGACACAGATCTGGTTTCTTGACCAGAAACCTTCATTCTCCTTGCATAGCCATAACTATGATAAAGAATATCCAGAACCAATCAACAATCCATATCCAGGTTCGCCTTTAGAAATCAAGTGAAAAATCCCAACTCGGATCGACTTAATTATCTCAAAATTCTGTGCTCTAATCTGGATCAAATCACTATGCGAATAGAATAACATACGTACACCCTAATTATTTATCTTTATTGGTCATTAGCCAAATCAATTCCACTTCTATTCACATTCACTTACTCACAATTGCTTCAGTCCATTTGGATTATCACCTCTATTCTTATCTCGATTGGGTATTTAACCAATAATAGTTTGAACTCCGACCAGTTTATTTAGAAAATAGCTTGAAAAATTTTAAAATAGATAAGTAGTTGGAAAATAATTACTAGTTTGTAAAATAGGTGTAAAATAGTTAGAAATTAGTTAAAATAATTTTAGAAATTTTAGATAATTGCAAAATAATAGTAAGATAATAATTAGTTTTGTAAAATAGTTGGAATATAGTAATTAGTTTATAAAACAGTTGGAAAAGTGTTAAACAGTTCCAAAAATAATTGTAAAACAAGTATAAGATAGTTTGGCTTTTGAAAGAAAAGTTGTATATGTAATGAATAGCTTGGAAAAATAGGTTTATATTAAAACAATTTATATTAAAAATAGTCCAGAGTCAAAACTTCTCACTTCCCGATCTCCGTTCTCATCAATTCAATTTAAATTTTCACTTCCATTTAAATTGACCCAATTCAAATTTAAATAACTTCAATTTCCATTGAAATTGATTTAACCCCAATTCAAGTTGAATTAACCTCAGTTTCTTTCCAAATTTGACTTTATTCAGCCTTGATCTCAAATTCTACTCATTCAAATAAATTTCAATTGAACTAGTTCCAATTTCAATTCATTTCAACTCCAGTTTGAATTAATCCCAATTTCAAACTCCATTTCCAAATCAAGTTGAATTATTCTTGATTTCCTCCCAAATTCAATTCAAATTCCATTTGAATTTTATACTTATACATCTTCAATCACAATTTCAATTAATTCAAATCAAATTCACTTTGAACTAATCTCAATTCAAATTTCAAATTTAAACCATCTCGAATTATATAAATTCGAGTTAAATTTACTAAGGTTGGTTTAACCCTTTAAACCAAGTTAACCTTTATTATAAGCTTTTAAACGATTTAATTTTAGAGCTCAAATTTCTAGAATTTTCATTTTAAATTATCTTTACTTATTTATTTCAAAATTAACATAAGAGTTCAAAATAATTTTTATCTTAAAAATTCAACTTATCACCTAATTTTATCTTCTAGTTTGAAATCAATTCTTAAACAAGTTAAATTTTCAAATTCAACCATTCAGATGTTCAACTCAAAGTAATTCCATATCCTTAATTTCAAATTAAATTTGGATTTTTTTAATCTCATTAATGGATATATATCACCACACTTCATATCTTATTCAACTAAACAAATTCAATTTATAGTATTGTAACATCCCGGAATTTTGAGCACTGGATTTGTGAACATTTAATTCATTTTAAATGTTTAATGTGGATCCTTAATTGACTTTGAAATGGAAGGAATCGGATGTAATCAATAAAATAAGCTAGAATTTTTAGTTTTAGTAATTCCGGTTGAATTTGAATAATGGGAAAATAATAATTTAAATATTCGGAATTGAAATAAAAGTAAATCTGGATGTATATAGTGATAAAAATGGTTTTTAAAATTTATTTTGAGTTATTTGAGTGTAAATAGCGTGGTGGGAATTTTAGAAGAATTTTAAAGTTGGTAAATTGATATTTGGGATTTTATATTAATTTAAAAATGAATTTAATATTATTAAAATGCAATTTAATCAGATTTTGGTCCGGAATGATCCAGAATGATTTTATTTGTGTTTATAAATTTCATATGATTTATTATTAAGTTATTAAAATTTTAAAAGTGAAATTTTTAGCGTTTTCGTCAAATTTGAAAATCGCTCGATTTAATAGACCGTTAAAATAGCCTTCCGGGCCACAGTCTCATAATTCTACGAAACTAGTTCCATTGGATCCGTAATAGTTAGTTATTATCGAATTTCAGTTTTCGTAGCAATCGGAGTAGTCGTTTGACCATGGCAGCACGAAACGCTTAGAAATCGATTTAACCGATTTAATTTTAAATTGATCGTTTAATTCCGTAACTCACGCATACGATCAAATTAGCTTACGAAACCTGTTCCATTATGTCCGGAATGCTGAAAAACCCTAGGAACGCCTGTCGGAACGCGTAGCTTGGAGATCGTTTGCATATGAGGTTAAATTGAGAATTTATTAATTAAAATAATATTAAATAATATTATATATATTTGTATTACTCCTAAACCCTAGCATTATCGTGAGCCGCCGTTCGTTTATTCCATTGGCCGGTATTTCCCCTCATCCTCCTCCATTTTCTACTCAATCCATAAGCTTTCGCGAAAAGTTTTCAACTAATAAATCGAAGGGGATGTCGAGATCTTCAAGGTGGACGGTGGTGATGGGTTTTGGCGAAGCGTAGAGGGGATAGAAGGGCCGCGTTTGGTCGCCGCTCGTCTTCGTTTTTCATGCCAAGGTGTCGACCGAGCTTGGCCGCCTTCTGGCCATGTGCGCGCGTGGGGTAGAGCTCCAAAATGGAAGCATTCGATCGAAGTCTCGACGATCCACGGTGATGAATTTTGAAGCCCTAGTTGCGTTGATTGGGTTCGGTGATACCCTGATGTTCGCGTGCGTGTTGAGGAAGATGAGGGTTGCTACGTGCGGCCCTGATTTTTACATCTAGATCTTGAGGCCAGGAATTGGGTTGGAATTTAACGAAACTGGAAATGTTGGAATCGCGGAGAGACATACTACGCGATGGTGCAGATTCGGATTCATTCCGGGTAAGTAGAAATTTGAGTTAAATCGAATGTCGTTCGGTTTAATTTAAATTTCGAACGCTCGCCGAAACTCAAGGTGAGTTAATCTCACTCACATCTGGAATGTTAGCTGATTTAAGTAGTTAATATTTAAATAATTGTGTGATTAGTTGAAATGTTTATTTATATCATCCCAGATTGATATATATATGTGTGTGTGTGTGTGTGTGTATATATATATATATATATATATATATATTGTTGTGCTAATATTTGTGGATGCAGGAAAAACAGGTTGGAGGGATCCAACTGGATTCCTCACACTATAGTAATTATCTTATAATTGGTGTTGTAACCTGTTATATATATTGTGATTGATAATTATGAATTAATTGTACTGTGATATTGTTGGATAAGAATATACACACAATTTTAAAACATAAAATAAAATAAATTGGATTTTAAAGAAATTAAAGAAATTGATAAATAAAGAATTTAAAGAAATAAATTTGGAATCTGGGTTGAGCGAAGAATGAAATTTGGGAACATAAATAAGTGGAATATTTAGTAGTTGATAAATGTGAAAGTATGGAATTCTGGTATAATTTCGATAAGAAATTATAAGTAGTAAAAATAACAAGGGGGTTATTTTGATAATAACGTTCTCTGGAAATTAAATATGATTTCAAAAGAAACCCTTCAAATTAAATTAGCAATAAATTGAATGTTGCAGAAGTATTATTTAAAACCATTGAAAATTTAAGTAGGTATTTAGTTAAGAAATTCCTTAAGTATGATTTCATTAAATAAATTTATAATAGTTTATTTAAAAAGCCCTTTAAACTTATACTTTGGAAGCGAATTTCCGGGAATGGAAATGTGGTTAAGCTTCGTAAGAGGTTATTTTGAACATGGGAAGGAAATTTATGTTATTAAACATAAATCTAAATTGAAATAAAATCGACAGAATTTCTAAGAAGGATTTTCTGAGATGTTTAAGTGGAAATGAGTTCCCTGGGAAAACCAAGTTCGAGTTTTAAACAGATTTTATTAAAGGGAAGTCTAAAATACAAACTTGTTTAAAAGAGTGTTTTGGAAATTATTATTTTAAAGTAATTATTGATAAATTAGCAATAGTACATTTTTTATGAATACCTTAGTAATTATTTTTACAAATAGATTTATTTAGATTTGAACAAAGTTATTTGGAATTGTTATTAATCCTTTGAAAACTCTACTTTTAAATTTAGTTTAACTAAACATTTTTGTAAAACCAAGTTTAGATCTAAATAAATAGTTTTACTTCACTTATTTTAAATTTATATTTTTTATTAAGTAACTAGGAGTAAATTTACGCATTTAAAAGTATATTTCAGTATAAATGTTTTAATTGTTTAAATTCTAAATGGTTTATGAACTTGGTTATTTCCAATGGAAATAAATGGTAAAGGATTTACCTTGTAAGGGAAGATCTTTGGGAATTGTTGCAAATGAGCTTTGAAATTTGAAATATATCTTTTAAAGATATCTGAGGCAAATAAATAATGTGGGAAATTATTTATTGTGTGATGACGCTTATGGATGTTTGTGAATATTAATTGATAGTTAAATCACTAACTATCAATATTGGACAAATGCGTTGATCGTTTCGAAGAGACCGGGATCGAGATTTATTTCTCAAAAACCACTTCGATCCGGATTGTACGTTTCGTGCGTAAAAACATGTTCGGAGACGAAGATGGAGCTGTAAAGTGCAAGGGCTAGTCGCTACTAATCCTAAGGATATTTCCAAAATGGATGTAGTAGGGTAGTGCCTTCGGTTCCGTTCAAACCCGGGACGGACTTGTATGGACGAATGCTTGCGAAACATCGTCAGGTGGGCGATGGGCATTCTAAGTGAAAACGTTCTTAGAAGGTAACGTTTAACCTCAAGCCTCATCAACCGGGAATGGCTAAAACAGGGGAGGTGCAGCAAGGTTAGGTGGGTCATGCCTAAGCAAGACAAGATTTTCCCCTGTCTAGATGTCCCTTTATATTCGGCTTAGTGGGTGGTTGGTCGCGCCAACCACAGGGTTATCTTGTTCGGGACTTTTCAGTAAGGATTGGTTCCAGCCTTGTGTTGCAGGGGAGCGGGCGTACTCCTCGGTACTCTGATCTAGGCCAGGTACTGTGACGGGCGGTACCCCAGTAGCCCAGCCATTGATGGAAATCCATTCTCCCTACGAGCCTTATACGAGTTTTGTTTGTATTACCCACTTTTGTGGCTAGTAGCTGGAATTTAATAGATGTTACAATTTCGGCTATTTTATAAGTATTTGTAAATAGACCCTATTATAATATCAGAGGATTTCTATAAAAAGTGTTTTAGCTATCGTAAGGTAAAACCCGACATGTTTATTTGTGGCGTCGTCTTACGTGATGCTTTTGTTTTGAAAAGAATTTTTGAAACTTTAATAATCAATTTGGATGCATCATTATCAGTTGGTATTCCAGACTGACTCGGGTGTTATTTCATTATAATGCTCGGGTCAGACCGAGTATTTTATGTACAGGACATGATGCTTTGGAGCAGAAGGGGAGCTGGAGTCCGAGACGTATTACCTATATATATGTGTATTCCGCTGTTGTGATTGTTTGGTATGTCTGAATGGTAATTTGATGTATGAGATACTCTGATGATGCGATGTATAAAACAGTTATAGATTTCATTTTGTGTAAAGTTCTATATTTATGATTATAGTTTATTCCGCTGCGACTGTGAGATTCTGATATTGTTTAGTTTCTTCTTCTTCTATCTCTTCTTCTTTAACACTAATGGTTCGTAATTCTGTGCCACTTGAGTTAATAGAGGTAGAATAGTGTTGATTCAAGGGGTACGGATTTGCGGGCTGTCACACTTGGTATCAGAGCTTAGGTTGGCGACAACCTAGGCTTTGGTGGGGAAATTACTCATTAAACAGAGTCGACGGTACTCTATAATGAGTTGAGTGTATTAATAAATATGAGAGCGTACTTGTTAGTGAATATAAAAAATTTTTTATACTGTGTTGACTTATCGATTGAGTGTTTATGAATTCTGGTCGGTACGGGAAGTACAACCGTATCGATAGGGGTTTCTAAACTCTCAAACAAGATGAACCGACATAGTATTGTTTTTAAAATGGGTAAATGAAATAATTTTACCCAAAATTATATTTTGATATAAAAGGAATAATTTTCTGATATTATTATATATATTTGATTGTTTGGATGTGGATATCTATAATTAAATAAGAATCTAAAATCTAATCTAAACTTTGAAATGGTTATAACCAAATAAATTCTATAAGTATGAATTATGCAAAAGAAGAATAACTAAATTTGAATTAAACCAGAATTTAATCCCGGAAGTTTGGGAAAGGATTTTAAATGTATTGAAAACAAAGGTTTGGGAAATTTAAAATCTTGGAAATGTTTGGGAATGTTGTCAAAAAGATGGGTGAAGTCAATGATAGAGAATTATTTTGGGAAGTATTTTTGAATGGAAAGTGTTTGAAATGAATGTGGGAAAGTAAAGAAGCACTGAACTCACTTCAGTTGTTCGAAAATAATCCTGATGATGCTGGCCACATCATTAGAATTCATTTTCGAGTTTCTAAAGTGATGGATTGCTTCCCTAATATTTGGTTATGGTATTGTTTGGACTAGTTGGGTATAAAAGTAGTTTTGGACATTTCAAAAGTGGGAAATTTGTTTTGGTATAAAAAAATTGTTTTGGAAAAATCTGGTGATTTGATTGATATACCAAATCGGTATATATTTGATATATTTCAAAATGGTTTTGAAATAAATCCGGGTAAATTGAATTCTGGAGATTCTGTTTAGAATAAAAATGTGAAAGTTAAAATGAATCAACTATATAACTTGTAAATAAAGTCGATTTAAAAAGTATTGGAGTTGATATTAAGTTAGAAAGGGAATGAAATTTTAATCCTGAAATTAAAATTTATTTGGGTAAATGGAGGTAAATGAAATTATTGAAATGAATGGGAGGTTGAATTTAACTTGGGATAAGTTAAATAAAATTGGGAATTCAAATTAAATTGATTTGGGTTAAATGGAAATGTAAAATAATTTTATAATTGTGGGTCATTGTGTGACAAACTGTACCCATAAGCTATTAAGTGTCATACTTATAATCTGAAGTTGTAAATTTAAAATTTGCAAAGAAGTTAAATGAGAGAAAGTTTGTATCCTTAAGAATCCAGTGATACATATATATAAAATTTGAAGTTGTGATTATAAGATGTAGATGGATTCAAATGAGCAATATAAACTTTTAAATAAATAAGTTGGTGAACTTATATAAATAAGAAGTGAGATTATAATCACAATTGGGAAATAGTTGGATGGTATGGTGAATTCAAACCTAGTCTCAAAATGAAATGTGAATTGAGATAAAGTAAAGTGGAATATAAAGGAAGCGAATGAACTTAAGTTAGTAATAAGTTTTGAACTTGTATATGGAGATTAAAATAGAGAATTTGAAATTGAATTAAATCTAAATGAATTGGAATTAAATTAAATTGGATATAAAAGTGAAATGTAAATTTGTTTATAATCGCATAAAGAAATTCATATTCTTAAGTTATTAAGTATTATAATTTGAACTTGTGAATATAAAATGGAAATGGACTTAAGTAAGCAATTAAAATTCTTGAAAAGAAGTGGAATTGTAATCCATTAATGGAAAGAGTTGAATGGTGTGGCAAATTCAAAACTTAACCATTAATGGAACTTGTTTTGATAGTGAAATTGAAATTAAATTTAAATTGTGTAATAGATAATATTGAAAGAAAAGGAAAGGTAGAAATTTAAATTTGCTAAATGAAATAATTGAAAAATGGTGATATTATAAATGAATTCAGAGTGTATTGAGGAAGTGAATTAAAACCTAATATGGATTAGGTTAGAAACTAAATTGAATTACAATTAAATGGAATTTGTATTGTAATGAATAGAATTTTGATGATGGGTCAAAATTTGGAAGGTAATTAGAAAATCCAATTGTGGCATGGGATTTAAATTTGTGGTGACAAATATTGAAGTGTAGATGAAAAATGGAATTAGATTATAACGGTGATGGTTTGGATTGTAAATAGATTCAAATGAGTGAAATAATTTAAAGTGGTTTCTTTGCTAATAAAATAAGTCTAAAATGGATTTAATAAATAGGCAAAGTGCATTAATGTTTGTAAATGAATTGGAATTTATTTGGATGAGAATCAAATGAAAATAAAAATTGATTTATAAGAAGATAATGGAAATATTGTAAAGAAAGCTTAAGCAAATTAAGTAATTGTGATTAAGCTGAATAATGTCGTCTTGGATAAATTATTTAGATGCAGAAATTGAAATGCAAGTGAAGAGAATTTTAATTAATTATTGTGATGGAATAAGCAAGTATGAATTAAAGATGGGTGAGAGTTGTAAATAATATAGAATGAGATGTTATTAATTTAAACTTAAGCTGAATGTTTAAGCTAGTTGGATTAAAATTTGTAAATGGTTTGATTTTGTAAGAATCGATTAAAATGGAAACAAATTGAGATATTATGGAATTGAAATCATTTAAGAAAGATGATGAGATGGTTATTTAATTTGTTTGGAAAATGAAATTTGAATGCAAGCAAATGACTTTTAAGATAGTTATTGTGATGAAGAAAGAATGTACGAGTTGTAAATAAGTATGGAATGATATATAACTATATAAAAAAATAATAATATTATATATATATAATAAAACAATAAGAGTAATAAAATAATAAAAATAAACTTAAGAGGAATAATAAATTTGAAAAGTGTGAATAAGAATGTGATTTAAAAATTTGAAATGGATGGTTCAGAATGGAGTAAAATTAAGATAAATTAAACTAGAATTAATTGTAAATGGTGATTATAAATTGAACTAAATTGGAATCTAATTCAAAGAGTTTGTAAATGAATGCAAGTGAATTGGTTTCAAGTAGCAAATGGAGTTGATTTTGGACCAATTGGAATGAATTAACATTTTAATAAGCAATGTTTGCATATGAATGGTATATAGTAAACTTGAACGTAAATCATTCAAGTGTAATAAAATGAAGTTAGTTTGGATGAAAGTAGAATTGTCTAAAATCTTAATAAATGGATTTGTGTGTAAATGCAAGTGAGTTATAATAGAAAGCCAATGTATCAAATTGAAATGAAATTTGCTTGATGAATCAATTCCAAAATTGGGTAAAGTATGAATTGGAATAGATGAATTTGTATGTAACTCATTTGTATGAAATAAAATGGAATTTGGTATTAAAAAAAAAAAAAAAACTTGTGCATGATATAAAGTATAGTTTACTTATGAAATCATGCAAATTGTTGATTGGATTATGAAATGGTCATGTTTGGCTTACATTATATTGGAAATGATGTTAAAATACTCATATCTTTGAAAACTGATGAGTTTGTTTGAGTTTAGTACAGGTACGGAAGACATTCGATAGAGTTGGAGCGCGTATATGCGTTATATTAGCCGCTCGCTATTAAAATTGCTAAAAAGGTACGCCTACGCAAATATAATTGGGAAATGATATATATATTGTGATATATTTTGGTTTCCGACCGCGTGGGTCGATGTATATATATTTGTGTGTATCGCGATATCGCGAAAGCTCCTCCGTACAAAGGAGACTCTGCCAAAAAATTTCGGAAATTTTGGGAGTTAGAAATTTTTTGGGGTTTTGGGAGTTTGGAAATTTTAATTAACTTGGAAAGTTGTTTTAAGAAAATGTTGAGACCAAAACATTTGATTCTAAATAAAACATATGAGTTTGGATTTGAAAATGGTTTTGAGAAGTGTATATAAGCTTTTAACTAAGCAAATTGGGCAAGTAAATGGGTTGGAGAGTATTTTCTACCTTAGCAAATTTCAGGGACGAAATTTTTATAAGGGGGGAGGAATGTAACATCCCGGAATTTTGAGCACTGGATTTGTGAACATTTAATTCATTTTAAATGTTTAATGTGGATCCTTAATTGACTTTGAAATGGAAGGAATCAGATGCTATCAATAAAATAAGCTATAATTTTTAATTTTAGTAATTCCGGTTGAATTTGAATAATAGGAAAATAATAATTTAAATATTCGAAATTGAAATAAAAGTAAATCTGGATGTAAATAGTGATAAAAATGGTTTTTAAAATTTATTTTGAGTTATTTGAGTGTAAATAGCGTGGTGGGAATTTTAGAAGAATTTTAAAGTTGGTAAATTAATATTTGGGATTTTATATTAATTTAAAAATGAATTTAATATTATTAAAATGCAATTTAATCTGATTTTGGTCCGGAATGAGCCAGAATGATTTTATTTGTGTTTATAAATTTCGTATGATTTATTATTAAGTTATTAAAATTTTAAAAGTGAAATTTTTAGCGTTTTCGTCAAATTTGAAAATCGCTCGATTTAATAGAAGAGTTAAAATAGCCTTCCGGAGCACAGTCTCAGAATTCGACGAAACTAGTTCCATTGGATCCGTAATAGTTAGTTATTATTTTATTTCAATTTTCGTAGCAATCGGAGTTGTCGTTTGACCGTGGCAGCATGAAAAGCTTAGAAATCGATTTAACCGATTTAATTTTAAATTGATCGTTTAATTCCGTAACTCACGCATACCATCAAATTAGCTTATGAAACCTGTTCCATTGTGTCCGGAATGCTGAAAAACCCTAGGAACGCCTGTTGGAGCGCGTAGTTTGGAGATCGTTTGCATATGAGGTTAAATTGAGAATTTATTAATTAAAATAATATTAAATAATATTATATATATTTATGTTACTCCTAAACCCTAGCATTATTGTGAGCCACCGTTCGTTTATTCCAATGGCCGGTATTTCCCCTCCTCCTCCTCCATTTTCTACTCAATCCATAAGCTTTCGCGAAAAGTTTTCAACTAATAAATCGAAGGGGATGTCGAGATCTTCAAGGTGGACGGTGGTGATGGGTTTTGGCGAAGCGTAGAGGGGATAGAAGGGCCGCGTTTGGTCGCCG
This sequence comes from Allium cepa, assembly GCA_030765085.1. Lineage (NCBI taxonomy): Eukaryota > Viridiplantae > Streptophyta > Magnoliopsida > Asparagales > Amaryllidaceae > Allium > Allium cepa. The sequence goes on from CM060929.1 coordinate 38,354,713, forward strand.
CTCATCTTCTTTTTTCATGCCAAGGTGTCGACCGAGCTTGGCTGCCTTCTGGCCATGTGCGCGCGTGGAGTAGAGCTCCAAAATGGAAGCATTCGATCGAAGTCTCGACGATCCACGGTGATGAGTTTTGAAGCCCTAGTTGCGTTGATTGGGTTCGGCGATACCCTGATGTTCGCGTGCATGTTGAGGAAGATGAGGGTTGCTACGTGCGGCCCTGATTTTTACTTCTAGATCTTACGGCCAGGAATTGGGTTGGAATTTAACGAAACTGGAAATGTTGGAATCGCGGAGACACGTACTACGCGATGGTGCAGATTCGGATTCATTCCGAGCAAGTAGAAATTTGAGTTAAATCGAACGTCGTTCGGTTTAATTTAAATTTCGAACGCTCGATGAGACTCAAGGTGAGTTAATCTCACTCACATCTGGAATGTTAGCTGATTCAAGTAGTTAATATTTAAATAATTGTGTGATTGGTTGAAAAGTTTATTTATATCAGCCTGGATTGATATATATATATATATATATATATATATATTGTTGTGCTAATATTTGTGGATGTAGGGAAAACAGGTTGGAGGGATCCAACTGGATTCCTCACACTATAGTAATTATCTTATAATTGGTGTTGTAACCTGTTATATATATTGTGATTGATAATTCTGAATTAATTGTACTGTGATATTGCTGGATAAGAATATACACAGAATTTTAAAACATAAAATAAATAAATTGGATTTTAAAGAAATTAAAGAAATTGATAAATAAAGAATTTAAAGAAATAAATTTGGAATCTGGGTTGAGCGAAGAATGAAATTTGGGAACATAAATAAGTGGAATATTTAGTAGTTGATAAATGTGAAAGTATGGAATTCTGGTGATAATTTCGATAAGAAATTATAAGTAGTAAAAATAACAAGGGGGTTATTTTGATAACAAAGTTCTCTGGAAATTAAATATGATTTCAAAAGAAACCCTTCAAATTAAATTAGCAATAAATTGAATGTTGCAGAAGTATTATTCAAAACCATTGAAAATTTAAGTCGGTATTTAGTTAAGAAATTCCTTAAGTATGATTTCATTAAATAAATTTATAATAGTTTATTTAAAAAGGCCTTTAAACTTATACTTTGGAAGCGAATTTCCGGGAATGGAAATGTGGTTAAGCTTCGTAAGAGGTTATTTTGAACATAGGAAGGAAATTTATGTTATTAAACATAAATCTAAATTGAAATAAAATCGACAGAATTTCTAAGAAGGATTTTCTGAGATGTTTAAGTGGAAATGAGTTCCCTGGGAAAACCAAGTTCGAGTTTTAAACAGATTTTATTAAAGGGAAGTCTAAAATACAAACTTGTTTAAAAGAGTGTTTTGGAAATTATTATTTTAAAGTAATTATTGATAAATTAGGAATAGTACATTTTTTATGAATACCTTAGTAATTATTTTTACAAATAGATTTATTTAGATTTGAACAAAGTTATTTGGAATTGTTATTAATCCTTTGAAAACTCTACTTTTAAATTTAGTTTAACTAAACATTTTTGTAAAACCAAGTTTAGATCTAAATAAATAGTTTTACTTCACTTATTTTAAATTTATATTTTTGATTAAGTAACTAGGAGTAAATTTACGCATTTAAAAGTATATTTCAGTATAAATGTTTTAATTGTTTAAATTCTAAATTGTTTATGAACTTGGTTATTTCCAATGGAAATAAATGGTAAAGGATTTACCTTGTAAGGGAAGATCTTTGGGAATTGTTGCAAATGAGCTTTGAAATTTGAAATATATCTTTTAAAGATATCTGAGGCAAATAAATAATGTGGGAAATTATTTATTGTGTGATGACGCTTATGAATGTTTGTGAATATTAATTGATAGTTAAATCACCGACTATCAATATTGGACAAATGCGTTGATCGTTTCGAAGAGACCGGGATCGAGATTTATTTCTCAAAAACCACTTCGATCCGGATTGTACGTTTCGTGCGTAAAAACATGTTCGGAGACGAAGATGGAGCTGTAAAGTGCAAGGGCTAGTCGCTACTAATCCTAAGAATAAATTATATTAATCACATAAATGTTTACATAATATCTAACATCAATCAGAGTGATACATATGGTACATCACATACTCGACAGTTATAAACACCTGTCTAGTTAATATACCTCAATACAATACAGCTCAAACAATATGACTCGGAGATACCAACACAGCGGAACTATATATATATATCTACAACGCTGAAGCCTCCTGCTCCATTGCTCCTCCAAAATTCGTCAAAGCTAACCTGAATCCCTTGGCTACCCATAAAAATTTGGGTACCCGAAAGTTTATGAAAACAAAAATAAACTACGGGTTAGACATGGGTCTGGTGTGAGTAACAGGTTAAAATTGCTTAATTTTGAAAAATCCTTTGAAAGAAAGGTATCACGTAAGACTTCCCACACATAAACATGGAAAAGTTTTTACCTTACGCTAACCAAAACATTTGATAGGAAATTCTGTGATACTATAATAGGTCTAGGGTTTTCAAGTAAATAGAAAATAGCCGAAATTGTTACATTCATTAAATTCCAGCTACTAGCCACAAAAGTGGGTAATACAATCAAAACCGTTGGCACTTATTGGATTGTGGATTCCATACAATGGCAGGGCTACTGGGGTACCGCCCGTCACAGTACGTGGCCTAGATCAACGTACCGAGGATCACACCCGACCCCCTGCAACACAAGGCCGGAACCATTCCTTACTGAACAGTCCCGAACAAGATAACCCCGCAGTTGGCTGCAGACCAACTGCCCAAACAGCCGAACAAAAAGAGACATCTGGACAGGGGAATATCCTTGTCCTGATTGGGCATGACCCACCTAACCTTGCTGCACCTCCCCTGTTTTAGCCATTCCCGGTTGATGAGGCTTGAGGTTATGATTACCTTTATAGAACATATCTCTTAGAATGCTCATCGCCCGCCTGACGATGTGTTGAAAGCATTCAATCCATACAAGTTCGTTCCGGGTTCGAATGAAACCGAAGGCATCATCTCGTTACACTCGTTTTGGAATCACCCTCAGAGTTAACGACGATAACCCTTGCATTCTGAATCTTCATCTTCACTTCAGATTCACGACCTATCATTAATTTGGAATCGATGTGGTTTTCGGATGTTCCAAATAAGGAAAACCGATCCCGGTCTCATCGAAATCCAAAACGTATCTTTTAAGGCCAAGTTGTCTATTTATCTTAACAGTTTAATTCAAGATGATAGACATACACACAGATGGATAATTCATAATATCACAATAGATAATCACATCATCATAAACAGATAATTAATATCATCATCCTAACAGATAATTTAATATTATCATACTTAAACCATACATCCATATCACATAGATATTACTCATCTCATAACTAAGATCATAATCAATCAATGAAATATCAATATCATCCATAAGCAATGATTTATGAACCACAATATATAATTAATTTAAAATAAATTAAATTAACTACTTCCATTTTTAATTAATTTAAAATAAATTAAATTAATCATTCATTCCATAAATCCTGCTCTCACAACCATTAATTAATTATAAATCAAATTAATTAATCATTCTCTAATTACAAGAAGTAATTTAGTCTTTAATTAATTTCTCAAATGAATTATTTTAAATCATTCATAGTAGTTAACATTTATTTACTTCCCTATTAATTATTCCTTAATTAAACAATTTTTAATTACATCATTAATTATATTAATCAATGATCTCCAACTTATATTAGATTGCTTTATTTAAATTACATTAAGTGATTAATCTTTACTTAAACACAATTATTAATCACCCCTTGATTAATAACAAACCAGTAATTAACTACCCTTAATTACTTATTAATCATCCCATGATTAATTAATTACATAAATTAATCCTTTGATTAATTACAAAAGAAATTACCCAAATTACTCCACTTACAAATCATCTTGTATGAATTTCATCAAGTAATTATCATCTAATTACTATTCTATGTAATTATACTCCATTAATTACACTATGTAATTACACATACCAAATCATCAAATGATTTCTTAAATTAATTAAAATTAATTAACTTAATTTATATCTTAGCATCAATTACTTATATATTCCAATTAATCATCTTTGATTTAAATATCCTTTGCTATCTTCCAGTAGTTTTCCTTAATTAATTAACAGAAATTAATCTTGAATAAATCCATTAATTAATTTCATTTATATAGATTTATTACCGTTTAATTATCTTGTTGATTTATTATTCCCAAATAAATCAATCTCTAATCCCATCATTTATTATATTAGTTATTGATTTCTAATTACATTTTCATTTGTTAATTATATTAAAAACACAAATCTTCAAATCACAAATATTAATCCTCTCGATTAATAACATACAATAATTAACCGTCGTTAATTAACTACTTCTCAATAACAAGCTTAATTAATCCCTTGATTAATTTAAAGTAATTATATTCCAATTACTTCCATTAACAACATCATCCAGTTAATTACCTCCAGTAATTATCCATCAATTACTTCTCTAAATAATTGACCCCAAAATATCTGTTAATTAAACTAAATTAATTAACTCAAAATAAATCAATTTACACAATTAATAAGTAATTAATTTCTTAATTACTTTCCAAATAAATAATTTTAATTAAACTATTACAATTAAACTATTACAATGATTATTATTGAATTAATTAATCAAATTAATTTATTAAAAATCAATTACATTAATTAATTATAAATAATCTAGTTAATGGTCTTCATTAACACTTATTTAATTATTTTCTTCTAAAATAATTAATTTGTATTAATCATTATTAATTATAAGTTTGATTAACTATAGAAAATCTAATCTATGGTTCTTGATCACATATTAATTAACTAATTCCTTATTTACACTTTGATTAATACATTTAAATTCATAATTACTAATTTACATAATATCAATCATTAATTATTCATACTAAATTAACTTAAAGGTTAATGCATATAAATTCTAAATCTTCATTACTTAAAGTAAACTTTCTTATTATTGATTAAATTTTCATTTCCAATATGTTTAAACTTTTATTTTAAATTACTTTCTAAATAAATCCCAATTTATCCTTAATAAAGTTTTAACACTAATTTATTTTAAAACCCCTTTAAACTTACATATTCAATAGCATTAAAACTTATTTGAATCAATTTAAATTATAAAACTTTATTTTAGTTCCAAATCTAGCTTTTCATATCTAAGTCCCGATTTCAATTTTTGGAGTTAACTTGTCTAAATCTTTTCTTAACAATTTATATTTCATTTTTGAAATTCAACTCTAGTTTGAAAATACTTTAGTTATTAAACACTTTTAAGTTATTAAAATAATTTAAATTTTGAACACTTTATTATTTCCAACTCTATTTCAAAACTAACTTCAATTCACTGTTTAAACTTAAGTTAGGACTAGGTTTGACTTTGATTTAAATTTAAAACAAATTTCAAAACTGTTAAAACCTGTTACAGGTTTTAAAACCTGAAATACTACAGCCGAGCCCCCCTCTTTTACTTCGAGTAAACACACGAGGTTCCCCGAGAAAAACGACAAGTCGCTCCGAGTTTTCCCCCATGCGCGTGCGAAAATGAACAAGAGGAAAACACAACCTGGAAACACACGACTTACTTCCTTCCCCAAACCTAACATCGTCTCGCGTTCGCTACTCCAACCACCGGAGGCCACCAAACTCCGGCCGCAACATCGTTCATCTCCCCGCTACCTCCCCTCAAAACCCCGTACCACTCAATCACCTGCACTGGCCGCGGTGATAAAAATTCAAAACACAGCAAAATTTAGGTTTAAAAACTTTAAACCCACGCCGACGCTTCCACGACCCATTGCGCCGCCATCCACTATTTTTCCTTGATCCACGGTAGCCTCCTCCACCCCCACACAGAAGCTTGACCCTCCAGATCAACTTGATCACCCACGGCGACTCTAAAATCCTCAAAAAGTAAAACACAAACTGCTCCCACAATACCCCATTAAAAATTCCCAATCCTACTTTAAAAATCATATTTTAGTACATGTATTCAATTTATATTCATGAATTTATAATTTAATAAACTCGAATTGTTTACATGTTTGAAGATGTTCTGTAGTTTAAGCCCTTCCAGTGACATACAAATTTATTTACTTAAAACAAATTTTTAAACAAAGGTTTATAGTGTCACAAATATATTTTATTCAAGGCTTAAGGTTTAACATGGATTGGAACAAGATCAAATAAATTTTTGAACCAAGTTTGGGCTTGAAAACTAGAACAGGGTTTCTTAATTTTACAGTAGTGCACAATATATGTATATATCTACATTCAGATGATTCACAGCAGCATATACTTGTATGTTTACCTTACATATCATCACAGAAAACACATACAACCATTTTAACTTGAGTTATAATTTAATAATAATAAATAAGTAAAATGTTACTCACTGAAGAAAAGAACAAAGCTTTCAAATAGGCACAGGATTGAAAATCCTTAGGCTAACTTCTTTATCTTGATCCACTATTAGATTGCATTTTGATTTATGTTCGTTTTTAATGAAGTTTATTTTAGTCTTTACCCATCTCGAACTGATATGAAGATTTATAGAAAAGGAAGGAGACAGGGATATATTATTATGTTTCATATAACTGTAACAATATTCGTACAATACAACATAAAAATCTTGTTTGTACAGATTTTAAAACAAATATATTTTAGATGGAGGCTGATACGAAATGCATTGTGTGCTAGAAAGATTTTCTTTAATTACTTTTGTTTGTTTGCTTAAGAGTACAATACACTGTCTTCCCTAGCAAGCCTTCACATATTTTTTTTATTTTTTATCTTGCTTTCCAGATTATATTCGAACTGATATGAAGATAAGTTGATATATACTTGCATCTACAGGTTATATCATGATGTTTGTACAACAAAACAGAGATATTTGTATTCTTTAATTTGCTTGCCTAGCTATTTCAAGAGGTTAATAAGATAATGTTGTACTAAAGATATTTGCATTGATTATTTCTTGTCTTTTATTATGCAGGTTCATTTAGAGGCTGAGATGTATTTTTTTTTTCATTTTCTTAGCATTAAATGCCATTGTCTTTAGCTTGACTTACAGCTTTTTTTAAAATGGAATGTGAATATGTTAATATTTTTCTTTTGCCCTTTCAAACCTGCATACTGATTTTACTTGTTTGTATAACATGTATATTTTTATTTGTTTTCTTGATGCTTTAAACTTGTATATATATGCTGCAGTTTTTCTTATGATATTTTACAAACTTGAAAATTTATTTGTTTCTAGATTAATTATTGACTTGTTATTATATTTTTGAAAGGTATGTGAATGTTATCATTTTTGTTTTGTTGTTTGAAAACTAAATGAACTTTATAGTTGTTATGTTATTATAATTTAACCAATGTACTTACTTTATATTTTCCCTAATTTATCTTATAGTCTTGTATTTTTATATGTACATTTTAATTTTATTTATATTATAAAAACACATTATCAATTTGAAATGATAAATAAAATGAATTATCTTTCTATTATACTTCTTATTTTATTAATGTACAATTTGACAAAATTGCATTAAAAACTCATATATCATTTTAAATCCATATTTTAATCAAGCTATACTAAAAAGAAAAGAAAACAAATCTTTTTTATTAATAAATTTAAATTTTAACTTAAGCTAAAACAAGTTTCAAACTATTTAAGCATTTATCTTATGTATTTAAAACCCTATATTTATTTATTTATTTATCTTTGAAAAGTTTATATTAAATAAACCATAATTTCCAATTCACTAAAATGTATATTAGAATCTGAAACATAATTTATTTGTTAAACTTTAAAACAAATCTCGTCTATTTACAATGTATACAAATATATACATATATAAATAGAAAACAAACAATTAATTTTAACAGATATCATTTACCAATTAAATATTTATTAAAAGAAAAGTATCAATTCAGATCAAATCAATTTAATATTTAATGCAGATTATTAAATTGATATTGCTAGAAAATTCCGGGTTGTCACATTCCTTCCCCCTTAAAAGAATTTCGTCCCCGAAATTTAAAAGCAAAGGTAATTTAATAATATATTTAAGATTTTAATTAATTTTAAATCATAAGCATATATCAATCACATGCTAACAATCATCACAACCAATCTACTCAATCAACAAGGCTAACTATCCAGACAAAATCCTGGATAGAGCTCCTTAGAGTTTCCCAGTATAATACCGGAATACTCAATCCATAGAATCCAAACAGTTTATACTACTAATCTATAGAACTCCTTCGAATCAGAGAAAATTCATCCAAAATGAAATCTCCGACTCCCAAATCCAAATTCCTCGTCTCTTATCCACCAAATACTTCTGATGATCCAGAGTTGCCTTCATCTTTACTGATCAGCTCAACCTTTGCTGATAACTCCTAAAACAATCTGAATCCAAAAACAATCCAGTAGAATGATCTTCTCAAAATCAACCAAAACCAAGAACTCAACCTTTACTACCCTCAGTAGAAAACAACTTCTCTTTTCCAGAAAACAAAAACAAATGCACTTCCAACTGCTTCCGTCGCACAACTCTGATCTGGAGTAGATGAAAATGTTGATGATGTACATAAGCATAAACTGGATAACACATTACAAAAATATGATTCAACGGATCCAAAGTAAAACTCAGAAGTTCCTCCAAAGCTTGAGCTGCTTTACCAAATTCTCTCTCCAGAAACCATTCTATTACTAAGCTGAACCATTAGCACTACTTCTGAAATCCAGTCGATACCAAACTGAACTCCTCAGATGCTAAGGCAAACCACCGACCTCTTCAAAGATATCCAAAAAAAGATTTTTGATAAACCAAGAGAATGCCCAATTATCGCAAGTCACTTTTGCGATCAACCTAGGCTAATATCCAAAGGAAACCGCTCTCTCCTTACAAATCTGAATAGCTTAAGCTCGTCTAGCCAATTTATTGAAGAAATGGATCCACAAAACTGCCTCTGAACTTCACCTCTAATGAATTGCTGACAGATGACCTCCTTGCGTGCCGGCAGAACAATCTGAGCTGCAACACTGCTGCTGATGCCCAAAAATTCCTTAATCCAAAATTCCTCGAAAACTCAGGCCTCACAATATTCAGCTGAACTCAGCCCCAAAACTAATGCAGACACACTTCCTTATCCAAAGATCCTTGAGAACTTCTTCGGAAACAATCTATCGCTACTGCATCTCAACACACAACCACTACTTCTTGAGTTACCAAGATAATATTTCTAACTTTTGCTCAACTGACAAAATCCAAATTCTACTCATCCAAACTCGTACTACAAAAATGGACTCCAAATCTTAACAGTTTTCCTCCAGAGATTTGGTGAAATCCTTACATCACAAATTTACTCGAGACGGTATTAGGTCTACAGTCTCGTCAAATATACTTCTAACCACAGGTAGTCGTGTCGCACACACTACTACTCAATCTACCCTTATTCTTATATTGGAAAAACCGAACAGGCAATCCAACAAATAGATGAAAATGAATATATATATATATATATATATATATATCAAAATTACAAATACGCTCTCTCAGGAAAGAAATCACTCTAGAGCCTAGGTATTCACTCAAACTAGCGCTCTGATACCACTGTAACGACCCAACTTCCTACGCCCAGGAAGACGTATCGTTTTTAAGAAAGAAAAGATAGAGAAGAAAGAACAATAACATCAGAATCTCACAGCGGAACGAATAAATTATATTAATCACATAAATATTTACATAATATATAACATCAATCAGAGTGATACATATAGTACATCACATACTAGACAGTTATAAACACCTGTCTAGTTAATACACCTCAATACAATACAACTCAAATAATATGACTCAGAGATACCAACACAGCGGAACTATATATATATCTACAACGCTGAAGCCTCCTGCTCCATTGCTCCTCCAAAATTCGTCAAAGCTAACCTGAATCCCTTGGCTACCCGTAAAAATTTGGGTACCCGAGAGTTTATGAAAACAAAAATAAACTCCGGGTCAGACATGGGTCTGGTGTGAGTAATAGGTTAAAGTTGCTTAATTTTGAAAAATCCTTTGAAAGAAAGGTATCACGTAAGACTTCCCACACATAAACATGGAAAAGTTTTTACCTTACGCTAACCAAAACATTTGATAGGAAATTCTGTGATATTATAATAGGTCTGGGGTTTTCAGGTAAATAGAAAATAGCCGAAATTGTTACATTCATTAAATTCCAGCTACTAGCCACAAAAGTGGGTAATACAATCAAAATCGTTGGTACTTATTGGATTGTGGATTCCATACAATGGTAGGGCTACTGGGTTACCGCCCGTCACAGTTGGTGGCCTAGATCGATGTACCGAGGATCACTCCCGACCCCCTGTAACACAAGGCCGGAACCATTCCTTACTGAACAGTCCCGAACAAGATAACCCCGCAGTTGGCTGCAGACCAACTGCCCACACAGCCGAATAAAAAGGGACATCTAGACAGGGGAACATCCTTGTCCTGCTTGAGCATGACCCACCTAACCTTGTTGCACCTCCCTTGTTTTAGCCATTCCCGGTTGATGAGGCTTGAGGTTACGATTACCTTTATAGAACATATCTCTTAGAATTCTCATCGCCCGCCTGACGATGTGTTGAAAGCATTCAATCCATACAAGTTCGTTCCGGGTTCGAACGAAACCGAAGGCATCATCTCGTTACACTCGTTTTGGAATCACCCTCAGAGTTAACGACGATAACCCTTACATTCTGAATCTTCATCTTCACTTCAGATTCACGACCTATCGTTAATTTGGAATCGATGTGGTTTTCAGATGTTCCAAATAAGGAAAACCGATCCCGGTCTCATCGAAATCCAAAACGTGTCTTTTAAGGACAAGTTGTCTATTTATCTTAACAGTTTAATTCAAGATGATCGACATACACACAGATGGATAATTCATAATATCACAATAGATAATCACATCATCATAAACAGATAATTAATATCATCATCCAAACAGATAATTTAATATTATCATACTTAAACCATACATCCATATCACATAGATATTACTTATCTCATAACTGAGATCACAATCAATCAATGAAATATCAATATCATCCATAAGCAATGATTTATGAACCACAATATATAATTAATTTAAAATAAATTAAATTAACTACTTCCATTTTTAATTAATTTAAAATAAATTAAATTAATCATTCATTCCATAAATCCTGCTCTCACAACCATTAATTAATTATAAATCAAATTAATTAATCATTCTCTAATTACAAGAAGTAATTTAGTCTTTAATTAATTTCTCAAATGAATTATTTTGAATCATTCATAGCAGTTAACATTTATTTACTTCCCTATTAATTATTCCTTAATTAAACAATTTTTAATTACATCATTAATTATATTAATCAATGATCTCCAACTTATATTAAATTGCTTTATTAAAATTATATTAAGTGATTAATCTTTACTTAAACACAATTATTAATCACCCCTTGACTAATAACAAACCAGTAATTAACTACCCTTAATTACTTATTAATGATCCCATGATTAATTAATTACATAAATTAATCCTTTGATTAATTACAAAAGAAATTACCCAAATTACTCCACTTACAAATCATCTTGTATGAATTTCATCAAGTAATTATCATCTAATTACTATTCTAAGTAATTATACTCCATTAATTACACTATTTAATTACACATACCAAATCATCAAATGATTTCTTAAATTAATTAAAATTAATTAACTTAATTTATATTTAGCATCAATTACTTATATATTCCAATTAATCATCTTTGATTTAAATATCCTTTGCTATCTTCCAGTAGTTTTCCTTAATTAATTTACAGAAATTAATCTTGAATAAATCCATTAATTAATTTCATTTATATAGATTTATTACCGTTTAATTATCTTGTTGATTTATTATTCCCAAATAAATCAATCTCTAATCCCATCATTAATTATATTAGTTATTGATTTCTAATTACATTTTCATTTATTAATTATATTAAGAATACAAATCTTCAAATCACAAATATTAATCCTCTCGATTAATAACATACAGTAATTAACCGTCCTTAATTAACTACTTCTCAATAACAAGCTTAATTAATCCCTTGATTAATTTCAAGTAATTATATTCCATTACTTCCATTAACAACATCATTCAGTTAATTACCTCCAGTAATTATCCATCAATTACTTCTCTAAATAATTGACCCCAAAATATATGTTAATTAAACTAAATTAATTAACTCAAATTAAATCAATTTACACAATTAATAAGTAATTAATTTCTTAATTACTTTCCAAATAAATAATTTTAATTAAACTATTACAATTAAACTATTACAATGATTATTATTATTAAATTAATTAATCAAATTAATTTATTAAAAATCAATTACATTAATTAATTATAAATAATCTAGTTAATGATCTTCATTAACACTTATTTAATTATTTTCTTTTAAAATAATTAATTTGTATTAATCATTATTAATTATAAGTTTGATTAACTATAGACAATCTAATCTATGGTTCTTGATCACATATTAATTAACTAATTCATTATTTACACTTTGATTAATACATTTAAATTCATAATTAATAATTTACATAATATAAATCATTAATTATTCATACTAAATTAACTTAAAGGTTAATGCATATAAATTCTAAATCTTCATTACTTAAAGTAAACTGTCTTATTATTGATTAAATTTTCATTTCCAATATGTTTAAACTTTTATTTTAAATTGCTTTCTAAATAAATCCCAATTTATCCGTAACAAAGTTTTAACACTAATTTATTTTAAAACCCCTTTAAACTTACATATTCAATAGCATTAAAACTTATTTGAATCAATTTAAATTATAAAACTTTTATTTTAGTTCCAAATCTAGCTTTTCATATCTAAGTCCCGATTTCAATTTTTGGAGTTAACTTGTCTAAATCTTTTCTTAACAATTTATATTTCATTTTTGAAATTCAACTCTAGTTTGAAAATACTTTAATCATCAAACACTTTTAAGTTATTAAAATAATTTAAATTTTGAAAACTTTATTATTTCCAACTCTATTTCAAAACTAACTTAAATTCACTGTTTAAACTTTAAGTTAGAACTAGGTTTGACTTTGATTTAAATTGAAAACAAATTTCAAAACTGTTAAAACCTGTTACGGGATTTAAAACCTGAAATACTACAGCCGAGCCCCTCCCCCCTCTTTTACTTCGAGTAAACACACGAGGTTCCCCGAGAAAAACGACAAGCCGCTCCGAGTTTTCCCCCATGCGCGTGCGAAAATGAACAAGAGGAAAACACAACGTGGAAACACACGACTTACTTCCTTCCCCAAACCTGACATCGTCTCGCGTTCGCTGCTCCAACCGTCGGAGGCCACCAAACTCCGGCCGCAACATCGTTCATCTCCTCGCTACCTCCCCTCAAAACCCCGTACCACTCGATCGCCTGCAATGGCCGCGGTGATAAAAATTCAAAACACAGCAAAATTTAGGTTTAAAAACTTTAAACCGACACCGACGCTTCCACGACCCATTACGCCGCCATCCATTATTTTTCCTTGATCCACGGTAGCCTCCTCCACCCCCACACAGAAGCTTGACCCTCCAGATCAACTTGATCACCCACGGCGACTCTAAAAGCCTCAAACAGTAAAACACAAACTGTTCTCACAATAACCCATTAAAAATTCCCAATCCTACTTTAAAAATCATATTTTAGTACATGTATTCAATTTATATTCATGAATTTATAATTTAATAAACTCGAATTGTTTACATGTTTGAAGATGTTCTGTAGTTTAAGCCTTTCCAGTGACACACAAATTTATTTACTTAAAACAAATTTTTAAACAAAGGTTTATAGTGTCACAAATATATTTTATTCAAGGCTTAAGGTTTAACATGGATTGGAACAAGATCAAATAAATTTTTGAACCAAGTTTGGGCTTGAAAACTAGTACAGGGTTTCTCAATTTTACAGTAGTGCACAATATATGTATATATCTATATTCAGATGATTCACAGCAGCATATACTTGTATGTTTACCTTACATATCATCACAGAAAACACATACAACCATTTTAACTTGAGTTATAATTGAATAATAATAAATAAGTAAAATGTTACTCACTAAAGAAAAGTACAGAGCTTTCAAATAGGCACAGGATTGAAAATCCTCAGGCTAACTTCTTCATCTTGATCCACTATTAGATTGCATTTTGATTTATGTTCAAGTAAAGCTTGTTTTAGTTTGAAATAAGTTTTTAATGAAGTTTATTTTAATCTTTACCCAGCTCGAACTGATATGAAGATTTATAGAAAAGGAAGGAGACAGGGATATATTATTATGTTTCATATAACTGTAACAATATCTGTACAATACAACATAAAAATCTTGTTTGTACAAATTTTAAAACAAAGATATTTTAGATGGAGGCTGATACGAAATACATTGTGTGCTAGAAAGATTTTCATTAATTACTTTTGTTTGTTTGCTTAAGAATACAATACACTGTCTTCCCTAGCAAGCCTTCACATAAATTTTTTTTTATCTTGCTTTCCAGATTATATTCGAACTGATATGAAGATAAGTCGATATATACTTGCATCTACAGGTTATAATATCATAATGTTTGTACAACAAAACAGAGATATTTGTATTCTTAAATTTGCTAGCCTAGCTATTTCAAGAGGTTAATAAGATAATGTTGTACTAAAGATATTTGCATTGATTATTTCTTGTCTTTTATTTTATTATGCAGGTTCATTTAGAGGCTGAGATGTATTTTTTTTCATTTTCTTAGCATTAAATGCCATTGTCTTTAGCTTGACTTACAGCTTGTTTTAAAATGGAATGTGAATATGTTAATATTTTTCTTTTGCCCTTTCAAACCTGCATACTGATTTTACTTGTTTGTATAACATGTATATTTTTATTTGTTTTCTTGATGCTTTAAACTTGTATATATATGCTGCAGTTTTTTTATGATAGTTTACAAACTTGAAAATTTATTTGTTTCTAGATTAATTATTGACTTGTTATTATATTTTTGAAAGGTATGTGAATGTTATCATTTTTGTTTTGTTGTTTGAAAACTAAATGAACTTTATAGTTGTTATGTTATTATAATTTAACCAATGTACTTACTTTATATTTTCCCCAATTTATCTTATAGTCTTGTATTTTTATATGTACATTTTAATTTTATTTATATTATAAAAACACATTATCAATTTGAAATGATAAATAAAATGAATTATCTTTCTATTATACTGCTTATTTTATTAATGTACCATTTGACAAAATTGCATTAAAAATTCATATATCATTTTAAATCCATATTTTAATAAAGCTATACTAAAAAGAAAAGAAAAAAAATCTTTTTTTATTAATAAATTTAAATTTTATCTTAAGCTAAAATAAGTTTCAAACTATTTAAGCATTTATCTTATATATTTAAAACCCTATATTTATTTATTTATTTAGCTTTGAAAAGTTTATATTAAATAAATCATAATTTCCAATTCACTAAAATGTATATTAGAATCTGAAACATAATTTATTTGTTAAACTTTAAAACAAATCTCATCTATTTACAATGTATACAAATATATACATATATAAATAGAAAACAAATAATTAATTTTAACAGATATCATTTACCAATTAAATGTTTATTAAAAGAAAAGTATCAATTCAGATCAAATCAATTTAATATTTAATGCAGATTATTAAATTGATATTGCTAGAAAATTCCGGGTTGTCACACAAACCATCCACATATATATACATTTTACTTCTCGGCCCACCAATCCAAATTTTAGAATTTAAACCACCCTTGGTTTTAATTCAAAACAAATTCCTTTAAATCTTTAAACAACTCTTGTTTGCATCAAACTCTCTCATTCAAATAATATTATTTATTATTCCTTTTAATAGTTTGGGACGCCCCACCTCTATGCTCACAATAACAAAGAGTATTGAAGGAAATACTGTCTGTTATTACGAAGAATAAGGCTGGATAGGAGCGGCCATCCGTGTTGGGCCTTTTTGGTTATCTCGATAGGAGTGGTATATATTTTTATTTTTGATCCCTTATTTATTTACTCCCATTGACATACCCAATTCCAGTATAAAACGAACTACGATGGTTCATAATAGTTTAGCACAATATATATAATAGTAACACAGATAACTAAATGCATAACACAGATAACAAAAGTCTCATATATATATATATATATATATATATATATATATATATAACTGATGTCAGTTACAATACATGTGATACAGTACATATGATACAACTACAACTGTCGACTATGGAAGTTACATATACAAGTACATTATCGTATATAATATACACGAATACATATCTTCCTATACTATGACAAGGACTACTCCAAAAGGTATGAAAAGACTTAATAGCTCTAGCAGCAACCCAAAGTAAGATATCGACAATCTGTAATAACTCGGTCTGACCCGAGTATTAAATTCAAAAGAAAATAATACACGTGTCAGTCTAATTCAAACTCGGTTATTAATGCGCAGAAGCAATAATAAATAAATAATCAAATAGACGACAGTTGCAATAAATCTCGTCTATCCAGTCCTTTAATAAGAAATCGGATAACGATAAATATAACACGTAACCGTGTTAAGCAACAAATCAGCAATTTCAAATTATCAAAGAAGATAAATGAGTAGGATTATCAATGAAGATAATTTAGAAAACAATAGAATTGCCTTAACGGCAATTAACAACAAAATCTAATTATTAAATAAATAATTAGAAACTCATAATCTAATTATCAATTAGATAATTAGACAACACCAAAATGATCGAATCAAATCAAATCAAAATACAATTTCAAAATATTGAATTGAATAAACAAAACAATTCAAACAATTGAAATATCACTTAAAAACATCAATTCCGTTAGGGCTACAGTACACGCACGAGTGTACTGCCTCGCCACTACTGCATGAAATACACAAAAGCTCAATGAAAGTTCACAAACGAGCACAAGGTCAAACCCTAGCGTTTAAGCTGGGTTCAACCCAATGTACAAGTCACAATACAACCATGTCCAGACCAAAGACTATCAATATGGTCGAACAAAGACAAAGGAGATTTCAAATGAAGACTCAAGCATCAATGGCCATGAAACAGCACATTAACTTAATTACAACTAAACTGTATGTATAAATGCAGCGACACACAACATATAGGCATATGCTACAGAGCAACATAGTAGCCAAAGCCGAAGTCAAGAAGAAACCAAACCAAGTAGATAATAGGTTAACATCAAAATCAAAGCCCAATGAACCAGAACATAGCCTATAAGGCTATGAACAGATCAAAGCAAACATATCAAAAAAGCATGGAACAGCAGAACGAAGGTGAAAGCACCCTGTCAGAGCCGAAGTGGTCAAGGAAGTGTACAAAGAAATGATATGGCAGTAGTTTCAAATCAATGCAGCAGTACACACACATATATATAACAAGCATACTGCACAGTCGACTACATGAACACAGCAATATGAAGGTGAGGGCACCAAAAATATGGCACCACAACACACAACAGCAAAAGAGGCACAGTAGCCTCACTTGAAAATAATGTCACCAGTGAAGCACGGTGACCCAATGCAAATGAATACAATGCATCTATGCAATGTATCAATGATTGAACAAGACAATCAAAACAATACACAGGTAACCAAAACAGTGAACAATACTGTCCCAAAGCCACACGGCAAGAACAGTGGATAGAACAAGGCTACAACCCAAAACCACAATCAAATTGAAACAGGCGGTGGCAACAACAATGATGAAGTATATAAGTGCGGATCCACAGTGCAGCAGATATGAATGTTCATATTCATGTGCGAGATGACAACAACTCGATATGCAGACAAAGGTTGCAGTGAAGACTGCAGATACAAATGCTCATGTCATACTAGATTCATAAGAACCAAACATGCAGCGGTTTCAAATAATGTCAACAAAATGATAGTGTAGCTGCAAGTAACATAATACAAGGGCAGTGACCTCGTACATTGATGACCAAGCAGCAAGCCTATATGCAACATAACCAAACTCAAAGTCAAGTGATAAAATCAAGTCCAAGTCTAGTGATAACCAATCAAGCTGAAGCAGTGAGCTACTTAACAAAATAATGGAATCACATTCACACAACCATGTAACCGAAGTCTGATGGAAGTCAAGCCATCGTGGTTACAAGATAAAGCAGTGCCGTAAATATCAGAAACAAGAAATCAGCAACATCAAAATGAAATTACAAAAAACGAACAGTTCAAAACAGCGTGTATGTAACAACCCGCATATTTATCGATTTTATATTTTAATATTTTATTTAAATATTTTATCGTTCGTCGGATTTTGGTCCGAAAAGCTACTTTTTGCAAACAGTCGAATTGGGACTCGAGACCACCCCCCATTGAGTTCAAAATGACGTTTGCGGCCTTTTTGAGTATAAGCTTCGATATGTTTGGAGAAAGTTGATTTTTGCTACTTTTTCCCGCTTATGACTTTGGTTTGGACTGCACCCTTATTAGCTCAGCCCAACCCCTTCTCTTCATAACTTCTCCTATTTAATTAAAACACTTCAAGCTAAAGTAAAAATGGTGGAAGAGATGGGAAAAGGAAATTCCTATGCCCTAGTTTTCTTTGCAAATCCAACTTCTAGCTCCAAACTCAAGTGAACCCATTGGTAAGATTTTCCTTCTTCTTCTCCAACTCTTTCTCTCCTTGATTTCAGAAATTTCCTAAACCTAATTCAGGAAATGTTACTATTTTAAGCTTAGATTGAAGCTTCTTGAGTTGTTATTAAAGAGGAACTGATCTTAGCTTGCTTTCAAGCTTCTTCTTCTATTGTTTGGGTTCAAAGGTGAGATTTTTAATCTCACATCTATGCTTATAATTCTCTTCTATTGTTAGGTATGAATTCCTAACACTTATTCATGTGCATTTGATTTTGATTTGGATTACTTTTGTGAATATTCCAATTTTTAGTGTTTTGAGTTCAATTCGTTAAAAATCCTAACTTTGATGTTTGAACATGTTTTTGGTGATGCATCGAGGAGCATATAGGGCCGGATAGTCGATTGGCATAAACCCTTAGCGCCGTTGCTCATGCGATTGCAATTTGATCGAGAGTTGCACCTCTTTTGAAATAGGGTAGGAAGTGCAAGCATACAGGTTCGGCCGACCGAGCCCCTGGGCCGGTCGACCGACCTGTAGTCCAGGCACTTCCTGCCTCTGTTTGGAAGTGTTGGTTACAGGCTTCGGCCGACCGAGCCCCCTGGGCCGGTCGACCGACCTGGTGCCCCGAGCACTTCCAACCTCTGGTTCAGTCGACCGACTCAGGGAGTCCGGTCGACCGACCTGCTACTATTTGCCAGATTAGCCTATATTGCTAATTCGTTTGAATATCCAACTTTAATCGATTCGTGTTGTCTCCATTTTGTCGTTGTCATTTATTATCGACTTTGATGACCTTTTCTTGGGGAATTTTAGATATATCCACTTTGATGGATTTTATATCGATTTCTTTGGATTTTATTCACGTCTTCGAATGTGAATTTTTATGCCCGATTGTTTCTACAATCAGTTCTATGATTTGTCACTTTAAAATATAAAGGTTTTCTATACTAGTAGTAAATATCAAAACTCTTTCTTCAAATGATTTCAACACTATTTTATTACAAAGCTCGTTTTCTCAAACCGTTTTCTAATCTATTAGTATATACAAACCTTTATCTCACTCGTATGAGAAATCTAATTAAACGACTTAGTAAAACAAGTGGTATGAAACGCTTGCGTTTACTTCGTCGGTTAATTCTTGGACTTGTTCGATTGAATCTCTTGTGACAATTTTCTAGTGGAGATCTACAATTTGTTCATAAATATTTAAGTTAAGCTAGTGGTTATGGGACATGAAGCTAAACTCATATATTTACTAGCTTACTGTAATTGACACTTCTCTTAGATCATGACGATCATTTTATGATTTAGACTAGCAATTGTGCGATGTCTCTTTGTCCACGTGGAGGACTGTACGTCATTTTTATTGAGCTTCGGCTCACCAGGAGGAGCTTCGGCTCAATGTCCGCAATGGGGGACTATGCCCTGTCAGGAGGAGTTTCGACTCACCAGGAGGAGCTTCGGCTCAAAGTCCGCAATGGGGGACTATACCCTGTCACGAGGTGCTTCGGCTCACCAGGAGGAGCTTCGGCTCAATGTCCGCAATGGGGGACTATACCCTGTCAGGAGGAGTTTATTTTTCTGGGATTGGCCATCCTTTTTATTGTGATTTCTGGATTTCGTGTGTTGATTTCTGGAATTTATGTTTCACCAACTTTTACGATGGGCATTGATATATATGTCATTTATTGTGGCTTGGTGAATGAAATTAGGAGTATGACATTCCTTTTTATCTTGAGTGGATTATTGTGATATTGATTAATCTCTTGGTGATTTTCAATTACTTATTTATCACAGCTTGGCATTGTGATTATTATATGTTTATGTCATATCTCTTATTATATATCACTTCATCTGATATTTATAGCTAGACTGATCCGTTTATTATTTTCTTCTTAAATAATACTCGGGTCAGACTGAGATATTACAGGTACTTCGTTATGGCTTCCTACCTGGAACCATCTTCTCACTTTTGGCTAACTACTTTAGTTTAGTAGTTTTTATTGTATACATTTGAGATACAGACTCTATGATGTATACTTATTCTTTTGTCTAGCACTTGTATCTATTCTTTTGTGATGTTGTGGATCTTATTTGACCACTACTCTGATAAACACTTTCATGTGTTATACTCATATCTATTTCCACTTTTGTGATATGAATTGTCTGTGACTGATTTATGTTATGTTTACTTCTATATTTGTTTCCGAAGACCTTTATAGCCACTGTGTAGTAGCTTTGAGTTTGTGTCGGTATGTCGGATTCCCTCTCGAGATGAAAAGTTATATTTTTATCTGGCATATCGGTACTCGCACAAAGCAATCATACAGATGGTCGCTCCTCAACAGCCTTATTCTCCGTGCTAGTTGACAGCATTACACCGTAGTGTTCTTGCCTAGCGTGGGTATAGAGGTGGGGCGTCACAGTGTATCAAGCTAAAAGCACAAAGTATTGAGAGCAACAATTAAATAAACAATCAGAAATTTTCAAGCCGTAAAAATGAATAAACAGTATCAATTTATACGGATTTTACTTAAATCAGAGAAAACCACAACATCAAAACAAAATTAACTACCAAAATACTGCACTGAGATAGAATTTGGATGTGAGTGGAAAACACTCACCTTGATTCGAAGGGCGCAACGATCGATCGGCAAGCAAGGGCCTTTGATCGAGCAACCAAAGGTCGGCATCCATGATTTTTATACAAGCCCTAATTTAAAGAAAGAGATGAACGAAAACAGAGCCGCCATTATTATTATTATTTCTCTTCGTATGCTTTAGGGTTTTCGAAAAGAAAAATGGAGAGAGGAGGGAACGGACCTTTGCCTTGATAATGCAACACCAAAATAAAAGGGAGCTTGGGCCGAGATTTCATTTTTAAAGCCCAAACAACACAACCAATTTTTAAACGAATTTCAACTCGATTTAAAAAACTCCAATAGCAATTGGCAAACCAATCTAATCGTCATTTGACGATAATTAATTGCTATGAAATCCTTATAAAAATTGCGTCCCCGCAATTTTCATAAATAAGGTTGTCAATAACAATTATTTTTCTAACATAAACTGGTTAAGCTAGAAAAATAAAGGTCGAGAATACAAACGCAAAAGAAATCTTTTAATTTCATAAAAGAAATTCACAAATTCTCAACAAAATCTAACTATCAAATAGCTAATCAGAAAACAACAAAATAGAATAAATGCAATTATCAGCAATATTCAATTATCAATTAGAAAATTAGAATATAAAAATCACAAACAGTAATATCTAATTACCGATACGATAATTAGCAAACAGCAAAATCTAATTATCAACAAAGTTAATTAGGAAACACAAATCACCAATCGCAAAACCGCAAATATCTAATTACCAAAAACGATAACCAGAAATCACAAATCAACAAATACCTAATTATCACAAACGATAATCAGAAATCTCAAATCAACAAATATCTAATTATCACAAACGATAACGAGAAATCTCAAATCAACAAATATCTAATTATTGCAAACGATAATCAGAAATCTCAAATCAACAAATATCTGATTATCCCAAACGATAATCAGAAATCTCAAATCGACAAATATCCAATTATCAAAAACGATAATTAGAAACAACAAATATCCGATTATCAAAACGATAATCACAAATCAACAAATACCTAATTATCACAAACGATAATCGGAAATCACAAATCAACGAATATCCAATTATTAAAAACGATAATCCGAATCTCAAATCAACAAATATCCAATTATCAAAAACGATAATCAGAATCTCAAATCAACAAATATCTAATTATCACAAACGATAATCAGAGATTTCAAATTAACAAATATCTAATTATCACAAACGATAATCAGAAATATCAAATCAACAAATGTCCAATTATCAAAAACGATAATTAGAAACAACAAATATCTGATTACCAAAATGATAAACAGAAATCACAAATCAAAAAATACCTAATTATCACAAACGATAATTAGAAATCACAAATCACAAATCTACGAATATCCAATTATCATAAATGATAATCAGAATGTCAAATCAACAAATATCCAATTTTCAAAAACGATAATCAGAATCTCAAATCAACAAATATCTAATTATCACAAACGATAATGAGAGATCTCAAATCAACAATTATCTAATTATCACAAACGATAAACAGAAATCTCAAATCAACAAATATCTAATTATCAAAAACGATAATCAGAAATCACAAATCAACAAATATCTAATTATCACAAACGATAATCAGAAATCTCAAATCAACAAATATCTAATTATCGCAAACGATAATGAGAAATCTCAAATCAACAAATATCTAATTATCGCAAATGATAATCAGAAATCTCAAATCAACAAATATCTAATTATCACAAACGATAATCAGAAATCTCAAATCAACAAATATCCAATTATCAAAAATGATAATTAGAAACAACAAATATCCAACTATCAATACGATAATCAGAAGTCACAAATCAACAAATACATAATTATCACAAACGATAATCATAAATCACAAATCAACAAATATCCAATTATCAAAAACGATAATCAGAATCTCAAATCAACAAATATCCAATCACCAAAAATGATAATCAGAATCTCAAATCAATAAATATCTAATTATCACAAACGATAATCAGAGATCTCAAATCAAAAAATATCTAACTATCACAAACGATAATCAGAAATCTCAAATCAACAAATATCCAATTATCAAAAACGATAATTAGAAACAACAAATATCTTATTATCAAAACGATAATCAGAAATCACAAATCAACAATTCCTGATTATCACAAACGATAATCACAAATCACAAATCAACAAATATCCAATTATAAAAAAATATAATCAGAATCTCAAATCAATAAATATCCAATTATCAAAAACGATAATCAGAATCTCAAATCAACAAATATCTAATTATCACAAACGATAATCGGAGATCTCAAATCAACAAATATCTAATTATCAAAAACGATAATCAGAAATCTCAAATCAACAAATATCTAATAATCACAAACGATAATCAGAAATCTCAAATCAACAGATATCTAATTATCGCAAACGATAATCTGAAATCTCAAATCAACAAATATCTTATTATCCCAAACGATAATCAGAAATCTCAAATCAACAAATATCCAATTATCAAAAACGATAATTAGAAACAAAAAATATTCGATTATCAAAACGATAATCAGAAATCAGTAATCAAAAAATACCTAATTATCACAAACGATAATCAGAAATCTCAAATCAACAAATATCCAATTATCAAAAATGATAATTTAAAACAACAAATATCCGATTATCAAAACAATAATCAGAAACAACAAATATCCGATTATCAAAAACGATAATCAGAACTCATATCAACAAATATCCAATTACCTGCAGATAATTGGAAACAATAAATATCTAGAAATCAATTAAGATGACTAGAAAATCAACATAAAAGGTTGGATCGATCCCATCAGATGGCGAGTTTTAGCTACGCTGCACGTGCATCAACAAATGGCCGAAGCCTACCAAGTACTATATTTTTGGCGCTCAACAAATGACCCGAAGGTCTAGTACTGGTATTGACCCGAAGGTCCAACATATGACCCGAAGGTCCAACATAGTGGCTCAAAAGCACAAAAAATCATCAAATATTTCAATTAACGAGTCCGGAATTAATCAAAATAGCAAACACACATGTCCCATACCATGAGTTTTACTAAATCGTTTATTTCTCTTCATCGTTTAAAATCATCAAACGGTAAATATTTCAATTAACGAGTCCGGAATTAACCAAAATAGCAAACGCACATGTCCCATACCACGAGTTTTACTAAATCGTTTAATTCTCTTCATCATTTCCTTGAAAGAGCAAAATCATCAAACATCAAATATTTCAATTAACGATTTCGGAATTAACCAAAATAGCAAACGCACATGTCCGATAACCACGAGTTTTACTAAATCGTTTAGTTCTCTTCATCGTTTCCTTAAAAGTGCAAAATTGTGTATTTTAAATTAATAACATTTTACGTTCTCAAACGGACAAGTCCGGAATTAAGCGAATCAGTAAAAGTGAGGGTTCATAGTCCTCAATTTTGCTGAAGCGTTTAAATTGCTTCCTCGTTCTTTTGAAAGTGCAAACTATAGAAATTTTGGAATTTTTTTTTATTTTAAAGCGATTTTTAAAATACGTGATTAAACAGCAACATCTGGAACAATTTCGATAAGGAGATTGCACTTCTCAAAGCACCGTAGAAACGGATCTTAAAATCAGCATTGCGGGATAACCGCTTAAAAATTCACTTTAAATTCGACGGTTACTGAAGCCAAAGTGACAGTAATATTCATACATCAAAATCTCATCAAAATAATTTGCATCAAAATATAACACCAGCGAATTTTCATTCATTAAAAATGTCAACAAAACACCGTGCTTCAAAGATTCAACACCGATGTAAAATCCCGTTATAAAAATAACGGCAACAAAATACGTTTAAAACCAAACACCGGTTTAACGTAAAATTAATGCAGTACCGTACAACTTAAATTTGCACGTATACTACAAAATAAACAAAGAAATCATTCGAATATATCTTCAATGAAGATAATTCAAAACAACAAAATCTCAACAAAATCACATAACTACAATCGCTTCGGATCCTCAAATCGGATTCGAAATTTTCAAAGAAACCAAATTAAACACATCTATATAAACAACAAATGAAATTATTTCAATTTCAAATTTTGATTTTTAAATCAAAATAGTTATCAGCTGTATTCAGCAAAGACGGTCTCACTGTTTCCGCTGCGCACTCTGATAAACAAAACACAAACTTCTCAATCATCAAAACACAAATTCACTTTTATTTTTAAATAAGGATATTTAAAAACTTCATCATAATTTCAAAACTTTAGTTTTGACTCATAGCACACTAAAAACATCAACTAATAGTTGTAACACATGTTCCATCTAAGTTATGTTTTATGTTACGTCCATAAACCCCAAGCTCTGATACCAACTGTGACGCCCCACCTCTATGCTCACAATAACAAAGAGTACTAAAGGAAATACTGTCTGTTATTACGAAGAATAAGGCTGGATAGGAGCGGCCATCCGTAGTTAGGCCTTACACAAGTATTGGTTATCTCGGTAGTAGTGGTATATATTTTTATTTTTCATCCCTTATTTATTTGCTCCCATCGACACCCAATTCCAGTATAAAACGAACTACGATGGTTCATAATAGTTTAGGACAATATATATAATAATAACACAGATAACTAAATGTGGAACACAGATAACAAAAGTCTCATATATATATATATATATATATATATATATATAACTGATGTCAGTTACAATACATGTGATACAGTACATATGATACAACTACAACTGTCGACCCTGGAAGTTACGTATACAAGTACATTATCGTATATAATATACATGAATACATATCTTCCTATACTATGACAACGACTACTCCGAAAGGAATGAAAAGACTTCATAGCTCTAGCAGCAACCCAAAGTAAGATATCAACTACCTGTAATAACTCGGTCTGACCCGAGTATTAAATTCAAAAGAAAATAATACACGGGCCAGTCTAATTCAAACTCAGTTATTAATACACGGAATCAATAATAAATAAATAATTAAATAGACCATAGTCACAATAAATCTCGTTTATCCAATCCTTTAATAAGAAATCGGATAACGATAAATATAACACGTAACCGTATTAAACAACAAATCAGCAATTTCAAATTATCAAAGAAGATAAATGAGTAGGATTATCAATGAAGATAATTTAGAAAACAATAGAATTGCCTAAATGGCAATTAACAACAAAATCTAATTATTAAATAAATAATTAGAAACTCATAATCTAATTATCAATTAGATAGATAGACAACACCAAAATGATCGAATCAAATCAAATCAAAATACAATTTCAAAATATTGAATTGAATAAACAAAACAATTCAAACAAATGAAATATCACTTAAAAACATCAATTCTGGTAGGGCTGCAGTAAACGCATGCGTGTACTTCCTCGCCACTATCGCATGAAATACACAAAAGCTCAATGAAAGTTCACAACGAGCACAAGGTCAAACCCGAGCGTTTAAGCTGGGTTCAATCCAATGTACAAAACAATGTACAAGTCACAGTACACCCATGTCCAGACCAAATACTATCAATATGGTCGAACAAAGACAAAGGAGATTTCAAATGAAGACTCAAGCATCAATGGCCATGAAACAACACATTAACTCAATTACAATAAACTGTATGTATAAATGTAGTGACACACAGCATATAGGCATATGCTACAGAGCAACATAGTAGCCAAAGCCGAAGTCAAGAAGAAACCAAACCAAGTAGATAATAGGTTCACATCAAAATCAAAGCCCAATGAACCAGAACATAGCCTATAAGGCTATGAACAGATCGAAGCAAACATATCACAAAAGCATGGAACAGCAGAACAAAGGTGAAAGCACCCTGTCAGAGCCGAAGTGGTCAAGGAAGCGTACAAAGGAATGATATGGCAGCAATTTCAAATCAATGCAGCAGTACACATATATATAACAAGCATACAGCATAGTCGACTACATGAACACAGCAGTATGAAGGTACGGGCACCAAAAATATGGCACCACAACACACAACAGCAAAAGACGCAGAGTAGCCTCACTTGAAAATAATGTCACCAGTGAAGCATGGTGACCCAATGCAAATGAATACAATGCATCTATGCAATGTATCAGTGATTAAACAAGACAGTCAAAACAATACATAGGTAACCAAAACAGTGAACAACACAGTCCCAAAGCCACTCGGCTAGAACAGTGGATAGAATAAGGCTACAACCCAAAACCACAAGAAAATTGAAACAGGCGGTGGCAACAACAATGATGAAGTATATAAGTGCAGATGCACAGTGCAGCAATTATGAATGTTCATATTCATGTGCGACATGACAACAACTCGATATGCAGACAAAGGTTGTAGTGAAGACTGCAGATACAAATTCTCATGTCATACTAGATTCATAAGAACCAAACATGCGACAGTTTCAAATAATGTCAACAAAATGATAGTGCAGCAGTGAGTAACATAATACAGGGGCAGTGACCTCGTACATTGATGACCAGGCAGCAAGCCTATATGCAACATAACCAAATTCAAAGTCAAGTGATAAAATCAAGTCTAAGTCTTGTGATAACCAATCAAGCTGAAGCAGTGAGCTACTTAACAAAATCATCGAATCACATTCACATAACCACGTGACCGAAGTCAGATGGAAGTCGAGCTGTGGTGGTCACAAGATAAAACAGTGCCGTGAATATCAAAAACAAGAAATCAGCAACATCAAAATGAAATTACCAAAAACGAACAGTTCAAAATAGCGCGTATCAAGCTAAAAGTAGTATTCAAAGCAACAATTAAATGAACAAGTCAGAAATTTTCAAGCCGTATAAATGAACAAACAGTATTAATTTATACGAATTTTACTTAAATCAGAGAAAACCTCAACATCAAAACAAAATTAACTACCAAAACACTGAATTGAGATAGAATTTGGATGTGAGTGGAAAACACTCATCTTGATTCGAAGAGTGCAACGATCAATCGGCAAGCAAGGGCCTTTGATCGAGCAACCAAAGGTCGGTATCCTTGATTTTTATACAAGCCCTAATTTAAAGAAAGAGACGAATGAAAACAGAGCCGCCATTCCTCTTCGTATGCTTTAGGATTTTCGAAATGAAAAATGGAGAGAGGAGGGAACGGGCCTTTGCCTTGATAATGCAACACCAAAATAAAAAGGAGCTTGGGCCGAGATTTCAATTTTAAAGCCCAAACAAAACAACCAATTTTTGAACAAATTTCAACTCGATTTAAAAAAAACTCCAACAGCAATTGGCAAACCAATCTAATCGTCATTTGACGATCATTAATTGTTACGAAATCCCGGGTTGTTACGTAATTTGAAAACAAATTTCAAATGTTTTTAAATCTTAAGATTCAAACTTCACAATTTAGATCAACTTCAATTTCAATTTATATCCCATACTTATCTAAATGGTTTACTTCCTTAAAACATTTCATTATTACCTTATTCTGAAATTCTTTCCCAAATTCTTGAATTAAATTTTAGTTTGAATTTATTTCAAACTTATCTTTATTCAATTTCAATTTCAGTTTGCTTGTGTTTTATTACTTCTAAATTTAATTCCAATTGAAATGGGGTTTAGTCTCCCTCGCAGACAAAAAGACATCGCACATTGCTAGTCTAAATCAAAAAATGATCATCATCGATCATCAAGAAGTGTCAATTACACTAAGCTAGTAAATAGATGAGTTTAGCTTCATGTCCCATAAGCACGGGTTAACTTAAATATTTACGAACAAATTGTAAGTCTCCACTCGAAAGTTGTCACAAGATTTTCAATCGAACGAGTCTAAGAATTAACCGACAAAATAAATGCAAGCGTTTCATGCCACTTGTTTTGCAAAGTCGTTTAATTGGACTTCTCGAACGAATTAGGTAAAGGATTGTGTATACTAGTAGATTGAAAAAACAATGGTTTTATAAATGAGTTTGATTATTGAAAATAGAGTTGAAATCATCTTTGTGAAAGAGTTTGAATATTTACTACTAGCATTGAAACCTTTGTATTTAGAAGTGAAAAATAACAAAAATGATTGTAGAAACAATCAATCACGAAAGATTTACATACGAAGGCATGAATCAAAGCCATAAAAATCGGTATTGAATCCATAAAATAGATATTCTTAGAAATTCCGAAAAGGAGTCATCAAAGTCAATAATAAATGATAACAATAAATTGGATAATCACGAATCGATAAAAATTGTAATCTCAAGCAAAATAGGCTAAATAGGCAGAATGAAAGCAGGTAAGTCGACTGGCACTCATAGAACAGTCGACTAGCCAATGCCTGGAAAAACTCTTGGGTTCCAGGTCAGTCGATTGGACTTCGAGGGTCAGTCGACTGGTGCATGTTTTCCAGTATTTCCAGCCTACCTAAATAAAGAGCAAACTCTAACCAATTCGCGACCGGATGAGCAATGGGCGCTAGGGGTTTATGCCAATCGACATCCCAGCCCTGTAGGCTCTTCGATACATCACCAAAAACATGTTCAAACAATGAAGCTAGGATTTTTAAAGATTTGACTTCAAAAAACCAAAAACTGGAACATTCATAAAACCAATTCAACCAAAGCAAATGAGCATGGAATAGAAGTTAGGAATTCATACCTAACAAAAAAGATAGATATAGACATAGATGTGAGATAAAAATCTCACCTTTTACACCAAAAACAAGAAAGAAGAAGCTTGAAAACAAAGGATGATCAACCACTCTTCAATCTCAACTCTAAAAGCTCCAATCTAAGATCATAAGCAAATAATTTCCCAAATTAGGTTATAGGGAGTTTCTAAAATTGGAAAGAGATTGAGATGGAGAAGAAGAAGGAGATACTTACCTATGCTTCTCTTTAAATTTGGAGCTAAAACTTGGATTTGCTAAAGAAACTAGGGCTTAGGATTTTAATTTCTCATCTCCATCACCATTTTTGCTAAAGCTTGAGTTGTAGGAAATTATGAAGGAATGAAGAGGTGGGGTGGTGGAGTTAGGATTATAAGATGAGTTTGGTTAGTGGGTTGAACCGCAAATCCAAACCCAAAGCCCTAAGTGAAAAGGTCAAAATTTTAGCCAGCTCCAAACATATCAATGTTTATACTCAAAAAGGTCACAAACGCCATTTTGAACTCAATGCAAGTGGCATCGAGTCCAAATTCGGCTGTTTGCAAAAAATAACCTTTCGTACTTAAATTCGACAAACGATGCTATATTTAAATAAAAAATTTAAATAAACAAATCGTTAAATATGCGGGTTGTTACACAAATGGTTTTGGAAATGGATTGGGTTTAAAGTGAAAGGCTTTTGAAAAAGAATTTCAGGGATAAAAGTTATTTTTGAATGACTTGATTCAGTTTTGAAATTTGATTTAAATTTGAATTCAAAAAAATTTGAAATTGAATTCTAGGATTTATGATTTAGAAAAGGTTATACAAGTTTATATGAGTTTTTTAACCATTTTAAAAGTGTGGTTTTGGGAATTTGAATTTAACCCAAAGATTTTAACTTGTATAAATGTAATTGGATTTTTCCGAAATGAAAACTATTTGTTTTCAGATAATAAGAGCTTTCATACAAGGAAGGAATTTCCAATTTGTATTAAAGGGATTTCAATTTGAAATGAAATGGTTTTCCAAGTTATAAATGAATCTTTGGAAACAGGTTTTGAAAGCTATAAGTTAAATCTTTGATTTAAAGATTGAATGAGTTAATCCAATTGAAATGGAAATTGTTTTGAAATCCGTAAATGGATCTTTGTGAAACTGGGGCAACTTTGTGAAATGAATCTTTTTGTTTAAAGATTCGGAAATGGTAATTTGTTTAAACCATTTGAAAGAAAGGTTTTGAACTTTAAGTTGTGACTTAAATGAGATCCCATTATCCATATGTTTTTTAAATATTACGCTCACTATTCGGTTTAGCCGGGAGAGGACCTTTGTGTCATATAACCTATTCCGAATAATGAAACGACGAAATGGATAGCATTTGAAGACGGTGGTGAAGACCGAGTTTCTTCGAGAACGATAGGATAACCTGTCGCATGACTCTGCATTGAGTAGCTACGGTATAGAGATCTCCATATGTGATGGGGAGTCCGATCGTGATTGGGGATACCCGGATTGCAAGGGCTTCTTTGGAAGTGCCTTCGTTCTGTTCGAACCCGGAACAGACTAGTATGGATGTGTGTCTGACATTACACTTTGAGATGTAAAGCTGGATTCCATCAAATACATTTCTATTTGGTGGCGGATATTTATTCTCTTAGCTTAACACCCTTCTCTGAGACGTACGAGCTTAGAGGTTATGTAGTTGATGGTTACTAGCGATTCATTCCAAATTTGGTAATGTGGCATACGAAGTGCTGCTAGTCATTTGTTGACCGAAGCTTGGCTTTGTGAAAAAGTGTAGCTTTGTGGACGAGACTATGTCGAGCCTCATAACCTGGTAATGGTCAAAACAGGAATGTTACGGCAAGGGTTTTTAGGGATCGCGCCCCTAGGGTATGTCCATTTCCTTCTGGATAAAAGGTGATATCATGGTATGGAGCCCATATATTTAACCTACGTGGTTGCTACATACTTAGTGTTGCGTGGTTGTTGGTTGAGAGGCGCCTCGGACAAAGGTCGGTAACGACCTGGGATGGCATACTTGTGTGGTAGTTACCTATGTTACAGCTTGGTTAAAGCGTGAGGTAGCGTCGGCCTTGTGTTAGAAGAGATCTGGTTAGGTTCTCGGGGGCGTCCTTCCAGAGGCATACCCATTTCGGTGTAGGAAGTTCCTTTGCCTGACCATTTGTTGGAAATCCAAAGAAACAATACACGCCCTATATGATTTTAGTTGTATAACCTGCCATGGAATGTGGTGGTAACCTGCTATTGAACATGACAGCTATAGTAGGCATACGACGAAATGTTGTATGCTGGCTAAAATTAATATTATATTTTCGAAAGATTTTCTACACTATGCACTAGTAATAATATCAAATAGTTTTCGCATGTCAAGCATTTTTGACTATCATAAGGAGAAATCTCCTCCAATGTGCGCTTGCATTGTGTGTGTGGCAGGAGGCCTTATGGCAGTCTCATTTCCAAAAAAGCATTGTGAATTTCATTTTAACTTCTTTGTTCAACCCAAATGTTTTTGTTTACTCATACTAGTCCCATGACAGATGTAACGCCCTGGAAATTTTCGACTTTCGAAAATTCAACATCGATACTCACTTTATCGACTGCCGAGAAATCGAAGGCCGGAAACCCGAAATGTTATGGTTTAAGAAAAAGAAAAACAAAGAAAAAGAGAAAAAGATAGAAAAGATAGAAAATAGAGAGAATAGAGAATAGAAAATAGAACGGAAAGAAAACAACAGAACAACATCAGAATCTCACAATTCGCAGCGGAACAACATATAATAATAAATGAATAATCTTTAAACAAAGAACTATATCAGTTATTACATTTTATACTTTACATCATATCGTCAGAGTGTACAACAACAACAACAACAACAACAAACAGTGCAGCGGAAAAGAAATACTATATACTAATAATACGCCATGCCATCCAGCTTGCCTCCTGCAACTCCAGAATATCCAGAATATCTGATAAACCTTAACTCTTGACTGCCCGTGTGGAAATTGGTGGGCACCCAGAGTTTAGGAAGGAAAACAATAAACTCCGAGTCAGTCATGTGACTGGTGTGAGAACTCAAAACAGTTTATT
This sequence comes from Allium cepa, assembly GCA_030765085.1. Taxonomy (NCBI): domain Eukaryota; kingdom Viridiplantae; phylum Streptophyta; class Magnoliopsida; order Asparagales; family Amaryllidaceae; genus Allium; species Allium cepa. Next base: position 38,388,046 of record CM060929.1, read on the forward strand.
TATCTTTAAAATCAAAATAGAGGAATATTTTTAAAGTCAATTCGCAATGCTTTTAAAAATGAGACTACCATAAGGCCTCTCGCACACACACACAATGCAAACGCAGAATCGGAGGAGATTTCTCCTTATGATAGTCAAAGATGCTTGATACGTATTTAAAAGAACATTTGATATTATTACTAGTGCATAGTGTAGGGAAAAATTCATTTCGAAAGTAGAATATAAATCTTAGCCAGCATAGACATTCCGAACTATGCCTACTATAGCTACCATCCAAACAGTGGGGCGCCACCATAAGTGAGTGATAGGTTCTACAACTAATACCGTACAAGATCGTATTGTTTCTTTGGATTTCCAACGAATGATCAGGCCAAGGAACTTCCCATTGCCACATGAGAATGCCTCTGGATGGACATCCCTGAGAACCAAACCGGATCTCTACCAACACAAGGCCGGGTTACCCCTAACTGAGTAACAACTGACCGAATATGCCATCCCCCGGTCCTTTGGGACCTTTCACCGAGCGCTCGTAATCAATTCACACAATCATAACAAAGTGTTTTCTACATGAGTAAGTATCTGGGCTCCATACCATGATACCACCCTTTTCCAGAAGGAAATGCACACATCCTAAAGGGCGCTACCCCTCATAACCTTGCTGCATCTTTCCTGTTTTGACCATTCACGGGGTGTGAGGTTCGACGAAGTCACGTCCAAAAAACATACTTTATACAAAAGCCATGCTTTGGGTCAACAAATGATCATAGAAATGATCACCAGGATAGACGATCAAATAAACGATCCTATCACAAATAATCAACACAATGATCATTTACAGCAACACTCAGCATGTCACATTACCAAATTGGGAATATATCGCTGATAACCTTCGACTACATAACCTCTGAGCTCGTACGTCTCAGAGAAGGGTGTTAAGCTAAAAGAATAAATTCTCCGCTACCAACAGAAATATATTTGAAAGAAATCTGCTTTATATCTCAATTTGTAATGTCAGACATACAATCCATACAAGTCTGTTCCGGGATCGAACAAAACCGAAGGCACTTACAAAGAAGACCTTGCAATCCGGATATTCACAATCCTGATCGAATTTCCCATCACTTAGGGAGTCTCTATACCGTTGCAACTCAGTGCAGAGACAATCGACAGGTCATCCTATCGCTCTCGCAAATACCGGGTCTTCAACACCGATCTTCAAATGCAATTCATAACGACGTATCACATATTCGGAATGGGTTATACGACCCCATGGTCCTTTCCCGGTTAACCCGAATAGTGAGCGCTTATTCAAAAATAAGTGTGGCATTCAAATTCAAACAAATCACATCAAATACCTTTCAAAGGTAAATATTGATAGTCGATTATTGAACTATCAATTGATATGCACACATCACCAGATTCCAAATAATTTTCCAAATTATTTATTTTCCAAAATATCTTTACAAGATATATTATTTTCAGTACTTCAAAAATAAATCAATTTTTATTTTTAAACAAATTCTTCTTTTCATTTATAAATTCCATAATGAATTTATATTTCAAAATATTCATGCATATACGATTTCAATTATTCATTTCAATTTATCTTCAAAAAGATAAATTCTCAATATTCACTTCATATTGGAAAACATTTCCATGCTTATTTATTAATAAGTAATTCACAAAGTTATTTATTTTCAACACTCAGAAAATATTCAATATACTTCAATCGAAATTAAGTATATATTTCATTCTTTAAGGAAATCGTTCTCTTAAACATATTTATTTGGGCCAAAACGAATGTTATGTAAAACATCGTTACGACAACCCAAAATCACTAGTATAGGGATTTAAAGTTTAAATAGATATATAAATCCCAACACTATACAAATCATTTCCTTGCGGAAATCATTTACTATAACAACAGTGTTATAGTCCACTATTTCCTTTTATTTCTCGAAAACGTCTATTTCAACAATAAATGTTGAAATCTATGGTTTCGAATCTCAACACATTTTAAAACATCGTTAGATCGTTTTAATTCAATTTAAAACATCACATCCAAAACAATTTCTTTAACATATTATTCACTATTCAAAAACGTGAATATACTTTGTTAACAAATTTCATCATTTCTATTCATTTTATTTCAAAGGATTATTCACAGTCAAAATGTGAATATAACTCCATTAATAGGTTTCAACAATTTACTTATCAAAATAAGTCGTTTGCGGATTTATAAAACAACGTTTATAAATTCCTTTATTAACCTATATTCAATTCATAACCCAATTATAAACCAAAAGTTCACATTATAAGTTAAACACTTATAATTTATTTGTTTGCCAAAAAATCGTTCCTTTAAACTACATAATTATAAATCTTATAACTTATAAGATTCGTTTATTTACCCAAATATATCCTTTAATAACTTCACGAAATTCATAAATCTTATTATTTATAAATTTCACTTATAACTTCACCATTTATAATTTTATAAATTCCATTCACTTATGCAATTCATTTTCACTTCATTCAAACACTTATAAAAACTCGTTTTATAATGTCAATATTTCAATTTATAAATATCCATTTATAAATCTCTTAATATAAATCAATTTATATTATTCTTTAAAACGTCTTCAAATTCCTTTATAATTTCACCATTTTCTTGATTTGTAAAATAATCAAATTTATAAATCCTATATTTAAACTTTTATAATAAATTCAAAAATCCCAATTTAAATTACTTTTTAAGATCATTAATACCATATTTTCAAAAAATCAACTTTTAACTATATTTCTCAAAAATCATAATTTTTATAACATTAAAAATTATATCGTTATTTATTTAAAATAAATCAATTCCAAAAATTATTTTATAAAACGTATACTTTTCAAAAATCACTTTAAAATCCCTTTTAAAACTCCAAAATTTGGTCCAATGATGCTACATACCAAATAGCCAATCACGACAGCAACGATATCATATATCGATATGATAATCCATCAAATATCAAAATATCTGAATTCAAATAAATACTGTTGAGGAATCCAGTTGGATCCCTCCAACCTGTTTTCCTGCATCCACAAACATTAGCACAATACCAATTCCGCTCCAGTACGGAATTATCACGGTATATGGGATTTAAAATATTATCCGCTTAATAGACGGCGCAATAGGGTCTCATCTGCTATACAAGTGCGGGAAATCAACAACTCCAATATATACATATGACAATATATATATATATATATATATATTGCTATTATATATAATACCAATTTCACTGTTTATGAAATATTCGCGGTATATGTTTTTAATAAATAACATCCGCTTACTAACGGCGCATAATGTCTATTTTAACAATCAATAGATAACAATCATCATTCAAACATGCATTCAAATATTTTAAATCTAACTATTTAAAATAAAATCGAAACTGATTCGATTGAGTGAGAAGTTCTCACCTTGATTTCAATTTCGTTTTAGCGATTTATTTCGAATAAAATTAAACGCGCGTTTAATTTTACCCAAAATTTTCACTAAATCCAAACGACTCCAATCGAATTTCATCGCGTAGTGCTCGTCCATACGATCCCAACGCTTCTTGTTTCGCGCGTTTTTGACCTCGTATGAAAAAGTTATGAATTTTTAAACATTGAACGAATTTTTATTCATATAATTTACAACAAATTAAATTAAATTTTAAACCTAGAACTAACACATGCCGTAGGATCTTGCTTCCCTGCATCTCAGCCGCACATGATCTTCTTCCCAAACCCGCGTCCTCCCTCCTGTATACGAACACGCACACTCAAACCCAATACTTAAACTAGGGTTAAGAATCGCAACCACCACACGCGAGTTGAAGGCGATCAGGATGCGCCGTCGTGTAGCCCAACCCCACCACCATGCTCGGCCAGAGCACAGGCCAACTCGGCCTCCCCCATGGCCTCAAAATGCGTGCCGAACTGTAGATGAACGCAGGCATCTTCCCCCCTCCACGCGACGCCAAACTCCATCATCACCGTATGGATCTGAAGCCCTCGACGTTAGCTACAACTTTGCAGTTGAGTGTTTCAAGAATCGATTCACGGATTTAGAAAGATTAATGAAAGAAGTGTTGAACGTTTCTGGCCTTCGAAATAGGGGGAGGCGGCTGCGTTTTCTAGGGTTGGTTTAGTTTTTTTTTTTTTTTTTCTTGTGATTTATGGGGGTATTTATAGGAAAAAATCGAACACTATTCATTCCGATTTTCCAAACTCCGATTTACGTGCCGAAACTAACGTTCCTAGGGTTTATCCCGTGTTCCAGACACAATGGAACGGGTTTCGAAAGCTAATTCGGTCATTTGTGCGAGATATGGCAACAAACGATCGATTTAAATTAAACCGATTTAAACGATTTTCTAGGCATTTTAATTTGTACCGGACAAACGGTAAATCCAATTGACACGAAATTTGAAACCTTACAAAATATCACATTACGGATCCGATGAAACTGGTTTCGTCGAAATCCGAGACTTTTTGAAAAATGGCTATTTTAACTCGCCAAATTAATATTAAAAATAATTCGATGCGTTTCGAGCTGCTACGATCAAACGATAACTCCGATTGACACGAAAATTGAAATCCGGTAATAACTAACTATTACGGATCCAATGGAACTGGTTTCGTCCAATTCTGAGACTGTTCAAAAATTGACTATTTTCACTAGTCGATTCAATATTAAAATATTCAATTTTCACAAATAAACTTTAAATTCGATTTTAAAAGTTCTAAAATATCATTCTAACTTCAACATGATAAAATAAAATTTTACAAATCATTTTCAATCATATTTAACCCAATTTTCAATTATTTCCATAATTTAACATATTAAATTATCGATTTAATTATTCAATTAAATCCAATTATTCGAAATAAAATTTATTCGACTTATAAATTCACTTATTAATATTTAAAATTAATTAAATATTCAAATTTTAATTAAATAAAATTCTGGGTCGTTACAACAGACCCGGAGTTTATTATTCCCTTCCTAAACTCTGGGTGCCCATAATTTTCCACATGGGCAGCCTAGAAGCAGGTTATCCATGTTTTGGGAGCTAGCTTGGATTTAGAAGTCTTTTGGAAGACGTTAGATTTTGGAAAGCTTTTGGGTTTGTAAATCTTTCAAGGTGCTTGGAGTTTTTGGAGTTTTTGAAGACCTTATCGAAGTTGAAGTATGTTGGAAAATTTTTGAAGTCTTTGTTGTTACACCGTGGTGTTGTCATTTTATTGTAGTATCTTTTATGTATCACTCTGATATTAGTGATCAGTGTTGTTATGGATATTGTATCAAAGTTGTATCTTTGTTGTATATCAATGTAGTGGTCTTTTGTTTCCGCTATTTTCATCTAATGTTGTTATAAGCTCCGGCGATGCGGATTTCGATGTCGTTTGTCGAGCATCGAGTTTAGGTCATCACAAGTGGTATCAGAGCTAAAGGTTGAGTAAGAACTTTAGCTAAGGAGTATAACACATTGGATGGCTCATTAGAGATAGGGTGAAGTATTCCCTAGAATGAGTATAACCCGAGTGACCGGAAACCCAAATTTCTTGGTCTATTTCTTTAAATTGTTGATGTCCCTAAGATATTTTGTCCATATGCCTAAATCAAGTTTTCTTACTATTTACAGATAGTGAGGATGAGAGGAAGAAGAGGACAAGGTAGGGGATGGGGAAATACCACTACAGCTAGTCAAGTCCCTATAACGGCAGCTATTCCCACTCAACCTCAGCCGGATCTGGCTGATTTGTATCGAAGCTTTTCCAGATTGGGTGGAAAGCCGTTCACTGGCAAAGAATCCATTATCGAAGCCAGCCCAAGCTTGGATCCGATCATGTGAAAGGATTTTCAGGGGACTGAAATTGGAAGACGATCAAAGGTGATTAATAGCTTCTTGGGAACTCCAGGAAGAGGCTCTAGCATGGTGGGAGACAGTTACCATGGATGAGCCGGAAGATGAGTTTAGTAGGAATCAATTTAAGGAAGTGTTTGAGAAATGATGTATGCCATCGGCTGGTATCTCCCGAATGTACCAAGAATTCATGGACTTAAAACAGGGGAGTTTGTCATTTGAGGAGTACTTAAACAAATTTAACGAATTATCCCGTTTCGGTCCAGAATTGGTGAACACGCCTCTAAAGAAAAACGAAAGATTCATTCGTGGAATGAATAAGAGGTACCACGAAAGGATGACAGCACATGTCAAAGAATCTTTTTCAGATTTGATAGATATGGGGTATAGGTATGCTACCCTGGATATGTAGAAAGTCCCAAGGGAAGGAGGAAATACGAGCAATCAAAATTGGAAGAAAAGAAAGTTCGGGGGCAAGAAACCATATCAAGGCAAGGAAAAGAAGGACACACGGAAACCCGACAAAAGATATAACTTGTTGCAATTGCCAAGAAAAAGGCCACTATTCAAACAACTGCAAGAATCCGAAGAAACAAGTTAAGAAAGAACAACCGGTGAAGACTGATCAGGGAGTTAAGGAATGCTACTACTGTCACAAGCCGGGTCACTAAGTTAAAGATTGCCCTAAAAGAAAGCAAGCTCATGTAGCAACGGTGTATGCAATCAAAGATGATCCTTCAACCTCAAAGGCTGGCAAGGGAAAAGGAATTTTAGAAGGTAACCTTCTCATTTATGATAAAAAAAATTCCAGTTTTTTCCGATACAAAAACTACACATATTTTTATTTCTCAGTAAATCGTAAGTGATTTAAAATCTTGAATCTAAGATTGTAACATATCGGTTTTGTCGAGATCCGAAGGTCGGCATTCTTACGTCCACGGTATCAAATGCCGCATAATCGAATGCCGGAAAACCAAATTGTTAGGGTTAAAAAGAGAAGTAGAAGAAAAAGATAGAAGAAGTAAGAAAACAGAACAGAAACAATATCAGAATCTCACATATCGCAGCGGAACAACATATAATAGATAAATGAATAATCTTTAAAACAAAGTACTATATTAGTTATTACATTACATTACATCATCATCAGAGTATACAACAACAATATACAACACAACACAATAATGGACAGTTATACAAACATGTCCCTATAAGTGAATACACAGCAGAAGGATAATATCATATACAAGTAATACGTTTTGCCATCCAGCTCGCCACTTGAGCTCCAAAGCACTTCTGAATCCAGAATGACCTGATAACCTGACTATAAACTGCCCGTGTGGAAAATTATGGGCACCCAGAGTTTAGGAAGAGAACAATAAACTTCAGGTCAGTTATGGGACCGGTGTGAGAACTCAAAACAGTTATTTATCTTTTAAAACAACAACAACAAGGGAAGTGAAAAATATCCGCATTGCTTTTGGAAAATGAAACTACCATAAGGCCTACCCGCACACACACAATGCAAACGCAGAATTGGAGGAGATTTCTCCTTATGATAGTCAAAGATGCTTACTACACAAAACAAATTATTTTTGATATTATTATTAGTACATAGTGATGAAAACATTTCGAAAATAGAATATAAATCTTAGCCAGCATAGACATTTCGAACTATGCCTGCTATAGCTACCATCTAAACAGTGGTGACCACCATAAGTAAATGGCAGGTTATACAACTAAAACCATACTGGGTTCATATTAGGAATTGGATTTCCAACAAATGGTCAGACTAAGGAACTTCCTACTGCCACATGGGATCGCCTCTGGCGGGACGTCCCGAGAACCTAACCGGATCTCTGCCAACACAAGGCCAGCTTACCTCTGTAACTAGGTAACTACTACTCGAGTATGCCACTCCCCGGTCCTTTGGGACCTTTATCCAAGGGCCTTCTATCATCAAGCAACAACCACACAGAAAATGAGATTGGAGCAACCACATAGGTTAAGCATCAGGGCTCCATACCTGACACCACCCTTTTCCAAAAGGAAATGACATACCCTAAAGGGCGCGACCCTCATAACCATGCCGCATATTCCTGTTTTGACCATTTTCGGGGTGTGAGGTCTGATGAAGTCTTGTCCACAAAGCTACGCTTTTTCACAAAGCCACGCTTTGATCAACAAATGATCAATAAATAATTATCACACAGCAACACTCAACATGTCACATTACCAAATTGGGAATATATCGCTGATAACCTTCAACTACATAACCTCTGAGCTCGTACGTCTCAGAGCTACTTTATATCTCAAAATGTAATGTCAAACACGTAACCATACAAGTCTGTTCCGGGTTCGAACAGAACCGAAGGCACTTCAAAAGAAGCCCTTGCAATTCGGGTATTCACAATCCCGATCGAATTTCCCATCACAAAGGAAACCTCCATACCGTAGCTAACGGTGCAAAGATAATCGATAGGTCATCCTATCGTTTTCAAAAATACCCTGTCTTCACTATCGGTCTTCAATGTTATCCTTTACGTCGTATCACTATTCGGAATGGGTAGTCCGAATAACGAGCGCAATAATTTAAAAATAAGTGTAGCATTCAATTTCAAAAAATTCATAACAAATATCCACTTAAGGGTCAATATTGATGGTCAGTTATTTAACTATCAATCAATATTCACAACGTCACCCGATTTCAAATAATTTCCCAAATTATTTATTTTCAAAAATATCTTTACAAGATATAATTTCCACACTTCAATCATTTGAAAACAAATTTCAAATCAATTTTCACCTTTACAACTTTCATTTCAAAATGGTTCATTTAAACCAATTAAATAAACCCTTACCGATTTACTTTAAATTTACGTTCCAAATCTGTAAATTTATTCCCACACTTTTAAAAATAAATCAATGTTTTTTTAAAACAAATTTCCCTTATAAATTTCCATTGTGAATTTACATTTCCAAATATTCACTTTTTATCCGATTTTCCAAATATATTTCAATTATTCACTTTCAATTTATCTTTAAAAGATATAATCTCAAAACATTCACTTCATATTGGAAAACATTTCCATACTTATTCAGTAATAAGTAATTCACCAATCTATTTATTTTCAATATTTGGAAAACATTCAATATACTTAAATCACAATTAAGTATAAATTTTATTCTTTAAGGAAAACATCCTCTTAAACACATTGTTTGAGTCAAAACGAATGTCGCGTAAAACATCGTTACGAAAACCCAAAATCACTAGTATAGGGATTCGAAGTTAAGATAGATATGTAAGTCCCAATACTATACAAAACTTTTCGTTTCAGAAATCATTTACTATAACAACAGTGTTATAGTCCACCATTTCCTTCTATTTCTCGAAACTTTTATTTCAACAACGAAGGTTGAAATCTATGGTTTCAATACTTAACACATTTTAAAACATCTTTAAATCGTTTTAAATTCTATTTAAAATATCACTTTCCCAAAATATTTCTTTAATATATTATTCACCGTCCAAAATCGTGAATATACTTCATTTACCTAATTCAATTCTACATATTTTATTTAAAGGATTTTTCACTGTCCAAAATCGTGGATATATTTCCTTTAATCAGCTATAATAATTAAACTTATCAAAATAAGTCAATTTCGGATTTATAAAACAACGTTTATAAATTTTGTTTACACTTTACAACAACTTTACTTATAAAATCACTTTATTTACAAATTCTATCCATATCCCATTTACACGCCAAAATCCAATTTATAAGTTAATTACTTATAAATCTTTTATTTTACAAAAATCTATTCGTTTTATAACTTCACAATTTATAAATCTATAGATTTCATCTTCTTATGAAATCCATTTATATTTCATTTTAAATACTTATAAAGACTCGTTTTATAATTCCAACATTTTAATTTATAAATATCAATTTTATAAATCTTTTATATAAATCATTTATAATAATTCAAAAATTCCAATTTAAACCATTTTATAAATTAATCAACTACTTATTTCAAAAATCACTTTCGGTTATATTTCACAAAAATCAAAAATTTTATGACATAAAATCTCAACATTTATTTATTTAAAATGAATCAATTTCAAAATTAAATTTTATTATGAATTCTCAACTTAAATTTCAGAAATCCAATTTTATTTATTTTCGGCATCTAAAGATACCAAAAATATATTCAGCTAAAATTTAGCCTTTAACGATTTCAATCACAAAGATAATCACGCAGATTATAAATAGATCAACACACAACATTGAAATAATTTCAAATGTTTGAGGAATCCAGTTGGATCCCTCCAACCTGTTTCCCTGCATCTAAAGATGTTAGCACAATACCAATTCTGCTTCAAGACGGAATATCTTGGTATATGGAATTTATAAAATATTATCTGCTATTATGCGGCGCAATAGGGTCTCATCCGCTATATAATGCGGGAAATCAACTCCAAGTACATATATAATACCAATTCCATACAAGTTGGAATTATCGCGGTATATGTTTTTAATAAATAACATCCGCTTAATATACGGCGTATAGGGTCTATTTCAATACAATAGATAATAAATTATCATACAAGCAAACAATCAACACAATCAACAATTTTAAATTTTACTATTTTAAATTTAAATCGAAACAAATTCGATTGAGTGAGAAGTTCTCACCTTTGCTTTTATTTTGCAATCCATTTCCATTCCATAATTGTTTCCACCATTTTTAAACCTTGTATAAACAATTTTATACAATTCATTAATTTCGAAATAATTGAATAACCAATTTTCGTTTGGTAATTTTACTTATCCAATTATTTTATTTCAAACCAATTTTCCTTTTATAAAAAATTTGGTAACTAAATAATTGAAACAAATTCATTAACCACATAAGCTACCTTAATAAATTATCTCCAAAATAAACTTACTGTTAATGTTTGATAGCTAAATAAATAAACAATTTATTTAAATTAAATTAAGGTTTACTTAATCTCATATTTAAAAATACTGAAACTTAAAAGAAAAGAAACTAATACCTTAAATTTTAAACAACTTTTCTCCTTTTCTTTTCTTTTTTTAAAATAAACTATAGGTTAAAATATTTATTTATGTTTATTTATTTTATTTCTTACTTCAAAATTCCTTATACTAAATGACCAACAACATTTTATTTTATTTTATAACAGAAATTTACCTTATAGTAAAATTACAGAGTTCAAGTTTACAGTAAAAATAGCGAAGTATTATACCTTTATGAATTTAATTAGGACTGAAATAACGATACCTTCGCTGCCGAGTTCACAATTGAATGAAACCCTAGCTCGACGTTGCGATGAAGTCGCGTGTGCTTGCTTTACTACCGCGAATCCAGGCAAGCACGCTATCCCAATCGAATGACGAACCCTAGTCGTATGCCGCCATTGTCGATCACGCGCCATTGATGTCGCCGACCACCACGAACGCGTCGCCCCGCTGCCGTTATCGAATTCGAACACAGCCCCATCCACATCGCTACCGATCGCGATGTCGCTCTCATCCATCTCGAGACCGCCTTTGCCCATCAATTTAATTCAATTTGATTTCTAAATTTTAGAACGAGATTTCGTTCGAATCAATTGGGAAGAATAAGGGTTAAAACGAAGAGCGACCATATTTTTTTTTCGTTTTTTGAATCTGAAGAGGGGCTTTCGGTTTTGAAGATGAAGGAGGAAGGGGAAACGAGATTTCTACATTTTCTTTAGCTCGGCAATTCTTTTGATTACGTTTTCATTTACATCGGCCATTATTTTCTTTTCTTTCTGAGGAAGAGGCTTCGGCTTAAAATAAAGAGGGAGGAGACAGGAGTACGTGATCAACAGAGAGTAGGACGACGCAAATCAGAAGCTAGGGTGGCTGGTTTGACTTAATTTAATTTTTTTTTATATTATTAAATTTTCAAAATATCTCGTTTAGCACAATTCAAAATTTCGAACTCCAAATCAGACATGCCGCCAGGCATTTATATGGTTTTACCGCATTCCGAACACAATGGAAAAGGTTCCAAGGCAAAATTCGATCATATGGAGAAGATAGCTTTTTGAACCAGTTAAAATATCGAACTTTCGATTTAACTTCAGCGCGTTTGTTTATCGTACGGCCACACAGACACTCCAAATACTACGAAAATTGAAATCCGATAATAATACAATATTCCGGATCCAATGGAACTAGTTTCTTGAATTCCGAGAATGTGCCTTGGAAGGCTATTTTTTCAAATATCGATTAAACGATAAAATTTCAAAACTGAACAAATCACATTCTAATTCAATTCTGAAGCTTTTAGTATCTTCAATATTATTAATGTGAATTTTCCAAGCCTTAAAATATTTTAAATCAGTTTAAAACTAAAGATTCAAATTTTTATCCAACTTCAATAAATTAAATTCAATAATTTAAATTGCCAAATCATATTCGCACTTGAAATTCAAGTTAAAATAAATTACAAATATTTAAAATCAATTAAATATTTTCAATTTCAAATGTTAGAAATTCAGGGTCGTCACAGGGATCGTAGTCGAACCTATTCTTGTCTGTTTTATTGGATTTCGATATATATTCTATGAGTGATTTGTTATTCCTTCGGACTAACCAATTCCCCAATGTCCTACATATTTCGTAGATCAGATGACCCAAATATTTCATACGATGTTAAGTGAGTTTATTCTCATATTTGTGGACATTCCGACTTGATTTGATAAGCCATTTCTCTATCTTTTTCTATGACCTTATATTCTTTGTTTCTTTCTCTCTCTTTCAAATTTCGAGGACGAAATTTTCTTAAGGGGGAATCTGTAACGATCCCAATTTTTAATCAAATTTAAATTAGTAATTGATGTAAATTTTGGGATAAAATTTTGAAATTAATATGAATTTTTCAAAATAAATAAATTAACTGTTGATTTGATTATATATGTAAGATTGTAAAATTCATTTGAGTTTAAGAATTCAAAATAATAAACGTTTTAGAATTATTTGAATTTGAAATATATGTGTATACATATATATGAGTAGATTTGAATTTGATTTTAAATTTGAATTTGAACTTGTATTTGAAATAAAATACATATGTTAATATAAAAAGAAATGTTTAGTAAAAAAATAAAGCTAAGAGGGATTTAAACATAAGTCTATAAAATTAATTTAAGTTAAGGATCTAAACATAATTTTTATGAAGTTTAACAACTGTAACCATTTTAAATTTTATTAAGACAAGTATTAACAAATGAATAACAAGTGGCAATCTTAATTATTTAAAACTTTGAAATATAAATATCAAAGAAGTTAAACCAGGTTACATTTTTTATTCTCTTTCAAAAGTAAAAAAAATCTAAAACCGAAAACGAATTAAGCCAAGTGAAGATCAGAGGAAAATAAATTAAATTCAATGCAAGGATTAAGCTTCAGGCAACTCAACATCAAGATTTCCTCAGCAGTAAAGAATCAAACCTGAAACTAAGGATCAAACAATAGCTTTTCAAACATTTCAAGCCTGGAAGCATGTAACAGATCAAACAAACTAAAACAAATCATTGCAGATCAAAAGCATTTCTAGATTTTTGTTCAAAGCTCCTCTGTTTCAACATTCCAATTTTCTGTCTTCATCTCTCTGGTGATTAAACACTTAAAATCCGAAGCATTATGTGTTGTTTGTGATGATGTTAACAATAAAATTTTAATGAATTAACATGCATGCAAATTTGTAGATGTTTATATGCGGAGAAAATTGTGCATGTTTGAGTTATAGGCACATTTTCCTCTGTCCGTTCTCAAATTTCTAAAACCTATGCAAAACTAAATTCCACTTCCCTTGATCCTTACTAGGCTTTAGAATCTAAACATTTGTTTATTTAGCTATGGTTTAAGGTTTAAAAATATAATTTCAAGATAATATGAAATAGTTTTGTCTGGAGGATGATTAGCTATGGTTTAAGGTTTAAAAATATAATTTCAAGATAATATGAAATAGTTTTGTCTGGAGGATGAATAACAGTGAAAACTCAAATCTATCAAAATTTCAACCTACATGAATTTTTGATTCGATTACATCATCTAAATCTATTTCAAAAGCAAGGATTTTTAAAAAAAAAATTAGAATTTTTAGTTGCATGGTTATCGAGATATTGTGGATGATCAAAGATTACAAATTTGTTAATTTCTAATGATCGGGAAATTGTTGAGCTTCGAGATTTATGTGGAGGGTAATGTGTATGTTGGAGATTATTGAAAAAATGCAAATTGAATTATCAATGATCGGGGCGGTGGAACGGCGATGGTTTAGGGTTTTCAACTCGGTTTGGTTCGTCTGTGTTTTCGAGGTGAAGGCTGTAACGATCTCGGATATTTATTAAGTTTAAGTTGATAATCAAATTAATTTTTTGAATAAAAATTGTGAGATTAATTGATTTATCGATTTGAGTTTCTCCAAATTCAAATAAAATATATTATTTATTAATAAAGAGATAGTTTCTTTTATAAATTGTTTTAATTTAATAATTAGTTATTTTTAAACAATGTTAATAATGTAATGACTTTATAAATGGATTTTTATATAAATAGAAATGGTTATTTCAAATTTATTTATATATAGGGGGAGAGAGAGGGATACAAGATAATAAGTATTAAAGTAAAAAAATAAACATTTAAATTAGAAATAGAAGTGAATATATATATATATATATGATGAATCATAAATTATAAAGTAAATAAAATTAGACAAATTTCAAATAACATATGAACTATAGAAATTCATTTATATTGTAAAGCAATGTACAAAGCAAACAAATGAAAATATAAGTATATGTGTTTGCAAAATGAAGAAAATACGTGCATACAAATAAATGAAATATAGGTATGTACACTTACAAAAGAAAACAAACATATATAAGTAAGTTAACTAGGAAATACAGACAAATATTATTAAACAAGCCCCCACAAAATCTTCTCAACACATACAATATCATTATCAGCCGAGTAAAATAGTACACGGCTAGAACAAGCAAAAGAAAAGAAAGGACTTGAGTAATTAATGCAACATACCTCTAGCATATCAAAGCAAGCATCTTCAGCCATTCCTATTGTACAAACAAAATAATATATCCTATAAACTTCTTTTTATACACATCAATATACTCATCTCAGTTCATTTATCACAACTGAGTAAAATGGGAGGAAGCATCATCTTGAAAACTCAAACAAAAATTCAATTTAAACTTCAACAACAATATGATTCATCAAAACCAGAGAATCAAGCAAGATGATTTAAAGGAAGATCAAAGCAAAAACATGTCCAGTTTTAAAAAGTTTAAAAGATGTTTGAAAACAAATGTGCTTTGTCCCTCTTCTCAAAACAAAGGTGAGTAACACTGTAACGACCCAACTTCCAAATTCCAGGAAGTCGCATCGCTAAGAAGAAAGAAAGGGATAGAAAAGAGAAAAGAAAGAAAAGAAAGAAACAGACAACATCAGAATCTCACAGCGGAATGAATAAATTATATTATATCACATAAAAATTTACATGGTAGCATATACATCAGAGTTTTACAGCCAATACAGCACAAACTAGACAGTTATAAACTCCTGTCTAGCAATTACAATTCAAGTACATCAGAGAAACAGATACAACTCAAACACAGCGGAACCACCATATATATCTACACGTTGAAGCCTCCTGCTCCATTATCTCCTCCCGAATTCGTCAAAGCAATCCTAAACACTTGACTACTCATACGAAAGATGAGTACCCAAGAGTTTAATAAAACAGAAAATAAACACTCGGGTCAGACAGGGGTCTGGTGTGAGTAAACGGGGATAAAAGTTGCTTAACTTTAGAAAATCCTTTGAAACAAAAGGTATCACGTAGACTTCCCACACATAAACATGGAAAAGTTTTTACCTTACGCTAACCAAAACTTTTGATAGGAAATCCAGTGATATTATAATAGTGTCTAGGGTTTTCAAAATAAAATACAGAAATAGCTGGAATGCTTACATCTCATGTTCCAACATAGTTGGGCACAATCAAAACCGTACAGGCACTTATTGGATTTTGGATTCCATCAATGGAAGGGCTATTGGGGTACCGCCCGTCACAGTACGTGGCCTAGATCACCGTACCGAGGAGTACTCCCACTCCCCTGCAACACAAGGCCGGACCCATTCCTTACTGAACAGTTCCGAACAAGACCACCTCGGCGATTCTAGCTAGTAATCGCCCCACACAGCCGAAATATAAAGGGACATCTAGACAGGGGTAAATCTCGTTCTCCAATGGGGGCTACCCACGAAGCCTTGCTGCACCTCCCCTGTTTTAGCCATTCCCGGTTGATGAGGCTTGAGGTTACGATTACCTTTATAGGACATCAAATCTTAGAATGCTCATCGTCCGCCTGACGATGTTCTGAAAGCATTCAATCCATACAAGTTCGTTCCGGGTTCGAACAAAACCGAAGGCACTATCTCGTTGCACTCATTTTGGAATCACCCTCAGAGTCAACGACCATAGCCCTTGTACTCTAAATCACCATCTCGAACCTATAAGTACTATTCCGTCAAACTCATTAAGGAATCACCCATAGAGTTATATGACGTATAGCCCTTACACCTCGAGTCTTCACTTGCTTCACTTGGATTAACGACCTAACATTTAATTGGAATCGATGTGGTTTTCGGATATCCAAATATGGAAATCCGATCCCGGTCTCACCGAAATCCAAACGCCATTTTAATGTCCAAGTTGTACTTAAGGGTTTTAAATAATTAACTCATTTCATTATTATCCATTTCATAAAGATAGATAAACTACAAATCACAATAGGTAATCATATCCTTATCATAAACAGATAATCTGTATCAATATCACAACAGATAATCATCACACTCAGATAATCCATCACAAACCATCATACGTTAACCAAACATCCATATCATACAAATACAACTCATCTCATTACTGAGATCACAACCATTCAATCAATAACATCCATAAGCAATGATTTATCAACCATCAATTATAATTAATTTAAAATGAATTAAATTAATTACAACCATCTCTAATTAATTTAAATTAAATTAAATTAATTACTCATTTAAATCATGCTTAACATCCATTAATTAATTAATCCAGTTAATTAATTATTCACTAAGTATATAACTTGATTAAACAACTTTTGATTAATCATCCTCTAATTACAATAACTAATCAGTCCTTAATTAATTTCATAAATTAATTAAGCTTAATCATAAGTAATTAACCTTAAATTACTCATTTATTAATTAACTATAATTAATTACATTTATCCTTAATTAATTACACTAATTAATCACTTAATAATTAATTATTTCTTAATTAAACATTCCTTAATTACATCATTAATTATATTAATTAATGATTTATAATTTAAATTAATAACTCTATTTAAAATTAATAACATTTAGTAATTAATCTAAAATTAGAATACAATTATTAATCACCTTTGATTAATATTAAACCAGTAACTAACTGCCCTTAATTACAAATTAACAAATTAGTTATCTTCACAATTAATTATCTCCATTAATTAATTCGTTGATTAATTTCAAAAGTAATTACCAAAATTGCTTAATTAAAGTCATTTTTATTAATTACATTCCAGTAATTATCACTTATTTCTTCTTTAAGTAATCCTGCTCCATTAATTACCTTAAGTAATTATTCTTATTAAATCATTAAATGATTTACTTAAATTAATTAAACTAAATTAATTAACTTAACAAATCATATTATCAAAATTAATTACAATATGTAATTAATTCTTTAATTACTTTTATCAAGTAATTAGACTTAACAATTTAAAACTAATTACCTTAAATTAATTAATCAATTAATTATCAAAATTTTAATCATATTAATTAATTTCTTAATTATCCTTACATAATTATCATTATCAATTAATAATATTTCCTTAAATTATTTCCTTAAGAAAATTTTCTTTAATTAATCATCATTAATCATTTCTAATCAAATAAATAAATTCCTTAATTTAATTCCTTTATTATCTTAATTGTCTTAAGATAATTTATTTAATTATAAATGATTTCATTAACATTCAAAATGTATTTAAAACAATACATTTCTAGATTAAATTCAAATTTCATTTTAAAATTTAAGATTTCAAAATGTTGAACTATTTAAACATTATCCAAATTTTAAATAAATAAATTTATTCTTAAAACAAAGGTAAAAACCATTATTACTTACATAAGTTATTTATATATGAATGTTCAAAACAAAATTACTAACAAATTTCTATTTAAGAAATCAAGCTTAAAATAAATTGATTATATAACTTTTCAAATTTAAGTTTAATCATTTCATAATTTTAATTCAAATATTAAAGAAATGATTTTTCTCCAAGTTTAAACCTTTATTTGAAATCAAATTCATTTTTAAATCTTCTTTAAAACATTTTAAAACTTGTTCAATCTTTCAAATTACAAAGCTGTTTGAATTAAACCTGGTTTCAAAATAAACCTGAAAACTATTTTTAACTTGATTTCAAAACAAAATTTAAGCTTTACCTAAATTTAAATTCTTCATTTTTAAAACTTGAATTCAAAAGCCCACTTGAATTCAATTTCAACCTAACTTGAAATTTTAAATTCTTGTTAAAATCCTGTTTAAAAAAAAAAATCTTCCAAGTTTTTTTTTAAAAAAACTGCTCACTTTCAGGTTTTCAAACCTGTAACATCACTAACCCGAGATCCCCCATTTCCTACTTCGAGTTTTCATGGCCTAATCCCCGAGACAATATCCCATTCCCCCAAGTAGTACCCGAGTCACTTGCCTGCACAACCCAGAAAAATGTTCACCAGAAAATTTTGTGCACGGTGCATATGCACCGGCACTTCGACAACCTCCAACCACCCTGACCAACTCCAACAAGTCACCATCTAACCCCCTAAACATGATCACCATCACCAAACTTCTCACAGCCACTTGAATCAAAATCAAGTTGACCTGAAACCTGAAAAAAAAACACTTCACACTGCACCCCTTCAAACCTGTCAACGACAATAACATCCAACCCCGACCATCATGCCTGATGCAACTACGGCCATAACTCCCTCATTCATCTACTCACTCCTCCAGCCAACACTACAACCTCCAAAAAAACCCATGATATGATCAGGCAGATTCAAAACCCAAATCTTGCTTCACCCAGAAATGCATATTCATCCATCAATTATAAAATGTGAATTTTGTTTTAAAAGTTCATGATTCAATCATGCATTCAAGTTATAACTTGTTATAATAATTTAAGGAGTTTGTCATTCTTGCTCATTGAATTT
The DNA here is from genome assembly GCA_030765085.1 of Allium cepa. Lineage (NCBI taxonomy): Eukaryota > Viridiplantae > Streptophyta > Magnoliopsida > Asparagales > Amaryllidaceae > Allium > Allium cepa. The sequence continues at coordinate 38,407,340 of CM060929.1, forward strand.
ATTGACTGTTGTACTTGTTTTCAGAGGCTACAGTTTTTTTTTAATTTAGCTTAATTTTAATCTATAAACTAAATTTCAAACTAAACAAACCATTTTCTATTTACATAACAAAATCCAAACTGAGATTAAACTAGTTGATAGTAGTTTTCTTATTAAAACTTAGTTCAATGCCAAGAACAGATATATAAAATCATGAAACACATATATATACATTAATATACATACACACAGAATCACAATATGGTCATACAAACATGATTATTTATATCAATAAACATGCAACAGATAACTCAAGTTTTTGCATATGTGAGGTTACTTTCTTAAAGAAGACAGTGCATTATTTTCCTTTTTTATCAATAGCAGTTGATTGATTTCTATTTATATAACAGTTTGTTTTAAAACTTGAGTTCAATAAGTTAGCTCTGGTTTTTATAAGAACTGTTTTTAAACATAGAAGTTCACTCACATGCACAGCTAACATAAATTTTAGCATTTTGAGGTTAAACAGTTTTAAACAGAAGAACATAGCAGTTTCTGATTTATGTAAATTAGAAATTGTGTTCTATAAATTTTGTAAAACTTTGATTTAAAAAGAAAAGCTATTTTTAAATAAAAGAAGCTTACTCACCTGATAATTGGAAGATGCAGAGAATAAATCTAAGAGTTGCATCACATGTTCCAAGATCCTGAGCTGAAATCAAGGCTTGCAATTGCTAGTTTGAAGTTGATTTAAATTGCTTGATGAATCTGTGTTTTAGCTTCCATTTGATCATTGAATTTACTTGTTGTTGCTGAAATTTGAAACTGCATGCACATCCATCTTCATATGCTTGAATTGAAGTTGCTAATTTATGTTGAAGATAGGAGCAGGTTCTATTTTGCAGATTTTAAATTGAATTTGGGTTGTAGATTCAGATTGTATTTGGGTTTGAGTTTCCTTTCTAAAATCTGATTTTAGTTTCATTTGAAGATAATGATTTTAACAAAATATATATTTGCTATGTTATCTTATCTATATTAATTATTTTCAAGAAAATAAACTACAGCCACTTGTTATGTTATGATATAGATAAGTTTACAAGTGTCTTTATAATGTGTTAAGAGTTTGACACATATTCATTTTAATAATAAAAAGAAATTTCTAAATTTTAAAAAAGTTTTAATTTCATTTCTTACTTAGTTTAACATGTTTCAATTGTTTAATTACATTTAGTTTTTTACATGCTTACATAAAAACCTTCTTTATAAAATTACACAATTTTAATGTTTATTTGAATTTCTTCAAAATAATACTTTTTAAAGCTAAACTTTTAGAAGAGCAAATTTTAAAAAGAAAAGAAATGTTATTTTCAATTTTATTCAAAAGTTTCCAAATCAAAGTATTATACTTAATATAATAAACTAAATCTTATTTCAAAAGAAAAGCAATTCTTAAAATAAGACAAAACAAACTCTTATTATAAAATACAAACTTAAACTATTTTATTTTTAAACAACTATTATATATTTATAAACAAATAAATATTTACTTATATTTTTTTTTATGAAAATATAAGATAAACTTTTAAAACAACTTTTGAAAAGTTTTCAATACTGATTTTAAATCAATTTAATCAATTCATAAATTATACATCTTATAAAATAAATTGGAAAATATTCTTTATAAAATTTTAATTAAAATCAAAATTCCTATTTACAATGTATACACATTATAAATAAATATCTTTAAATTAGCTTAGAAAAATAAATTTATTACTTAAATATTTTTAACATTTGAAAAGAATAAAATTCCCAAAAGTTATTATTATTATCATCATTATAAATATCATTTATCAAATTAAATAATAACTAATCTTGAAAAAATAATTCCTGTTTGAATTAAATTATTATATCAATATTTGACATTTTAAAATAATTATTAGTGAAATTATCAAATAAATATTGCTTAAATTTCCGGGACATCACAAACACTCATTTTTTTCCTTAAACCTAAGTACCAGGATTGTTGCTCATTTATAGTTGGAAGTGGGTATGTGTGTATATATTTTTAATTCCCTGTGTATATATGCAAATATCTGAATGAATGCATGCATGTATCACTATATACCTCTGTTCTGTTTTAACCCAGATTTTACAAACTAAATGTCCATCACTTGATCTAATCACTGATAGAACATAGCATAAATAAAAGATGTTTGTTTTATCAGAAACTAAAGATTAAACATATAGGTAAGTTAAAACAAATTTTTTACTTGCTCTGAAAAATCAAAGAACTAAGGAAACTTCATATATACCAAAAATTCAAATTTCTTGATTCTCGAATTCGAATATATAATCTGAATTTTGACGCTTAACTTGATTTTTAAAGCAAGGATTATAATTTTTAGACCAAGAATTCAAGAGCGGTTCAATGATAATCGAAATTGGCATTTTGACCCATTTTCGGCGACATGTTGAACTGGAGGGGTCGAGGTTGCTAGTGGTGATGGATGAGCCTATAGTGGTGCGTGGAAAAATAGTTGGAGGTGGCATCGTCTACGGTGGCGGCGGCGGCAAGCGTTTTAAATTCATAAACCTAGTTTTTGGGGTCAAGAGTTTTGGTTCGTTTGTCGTCTATAGGCGATCGAGTTTGACATGGTCATAAAGATAGTGGAAGGGTCAACAACGAAGTCATGGCCGGAGTTTGGGATGGTCTAGGCGGCGAGTTTTAGGTGATGTTTCAGGTTTTGGATGAAGTGGCTACTAACTGTTCCAGGTTTCGAGTTTGTACTCGATTTTGATTTCGTGTCATGGGATGAGCGATTTGATGTTCGAGTTTGTGTTTGGGGATGTTAGTCGATGAGGGAAGATCATCGATGATGATCGGAATCGATCAAAGTCACCGTGCATGTGCTCGGTGAACATTTCTGGTGAAGTTCTATTATTTTGAGCAGTAGCTTGAACTTGTGTTTTATTCGAGTAAATGGGAGGTTGGCTCGAAGCATTTAGGATTTTGACTCGAAGCATTAGCAGGGTGGACTCAGGTCAATGATTTGTTTCAGGTTTTTATAACCTGACAGAGTTCTGTTTTTAAAATTTAAATGAAAATTAAATTTAAAGCAGAATTTAAAACAGGGGTTTTAAATTCAAAGTATAAGTTTGGATTCAAATGAACTTTTGAATCCTAAGTTTTAAAATGAAAATTTAAAATTTAAAGCAAGATTTAAATCAAGGTTTAAAAGCAAGTTTAAATAATGGATTCACGTTACTTTGAATCCAAATCTGGTATGTAAATCAGTTTTTACATATGAATGTTTTTAAAACAAGTTTAAATAAAATAGCTATTAAAAAAAGTAGATTTGTTTCAAACAGATGTTTAACTTGATTTTGATAAAATTCTTTTATAAAGGTTTCCTTAATTTTGAATGAAAAGTTAAATAAATTGTTTTAACTTGAATTTGCAAGTTAAAATATAATGTATTTTAAAGCTTAAATTTTAAATAAAAATTTAAGTAATTTAGTTAGAACTTTTCTTATATAGGTTTATAAGTAGATATTTAAATTTGGTAAATGGTTAAATATCTAATCATTTTGAATCTTAAATTCAAATTGGAATTTGAATTTAAATTTAAAGTGTAATGTTTAAGATACACTTAAATGTTAATGAAATCATTAATAAAGAAATTAATTATCTTAGAGATAATTAAGGTAACAAAATGATTTAATTAATAAGATAATTAAAGAATGATTTAATTCATTTACAAATAAATAATTTAGATTTATTTATAATTAAAAATGATAAATAATGAATTAATCTAAGATAATTTCTTAAGGAAGTAATTAAGGAAATGTTACTAGTTAATAGAGATAATTAACTAAGGATTATTAAGTAATTAAATTGATGTGATTAATTTTGATAATTAATTATATTAATTAATTAAGATAATAAATTGTTAATTGTTAATTACTTAATGAAAGTAATTAAAGGGTTAATTACTAATTGTAATTAAAATTGGATATTTTGATTTATTTACTGATAAAGATTAATTGGTAATTAATGATTTGTTGGTATGAGATGATTGCTTAAAGGTAAGTAATTAAAGGTTTAATTTCTTAAAAATAATTAATTAAGGGTTTAATTAATTATGTAATTGGTTTAGAGGTTAATTTAATTAATACGATTAGTTAAGAATAATTTAATTAATTAAGGTGATTGATTAATTTATTTATATCAAATGATTTGAAATTAATTAATCAGGATTTGGATAATTAATTCATAAGTAATTAATTTAATTGGAAATAAACTGAATTAATTAGGATTAATCAATTAATTAATTCTGCTTATAAATGATTATTGAATGCTTGACCTGACTTATGAATGATTGTATTATATGAGATGCCTTGAATTGATTGTCCCATCTAATCTATGATATTTTGTTCTGTGGATTGAGCTGTGTATAATTTATTCATTTATTTACATTTGTATATTATTTGTGAATCTGTGAATGGACGATAAGCTATATAGTTTATATCGCTTATCAACTATATTTCTGTGTTTTGATCTATGATGATTGAATGACGTTGCACTATTGTGTTAAGCTCCTGGACCACACTTATACACACACAAATATGGATTTCATGAGGAAATCGATTAAGTCACATATTTTTGAAGTGATTTTTAATAAACAATTTGAATCCAAATTGTTTTGGAAATGGATTGGGTTTAAAGTGAAAAGCTAATTGAAATGGAATTTCAAAGATGAAATTTATTTGGAATAACTTGATTAAGTTTGGAGTCTAAATAATTTGATTTAAACTTAAATTCAAGATTTGAAATTGAATTCTATGTTTGAAAACTAGGGACTAAAGATGTTATACCAGTTATATATGGGTTAAACTATTTTAAAAGTATTAATTTGGGAATTTGAACTTAAATTCAAAGGCTTTAACTCGTGCAAATATAATCGGATTTTTGTAAAACGAAAGTTGTTCGTTTTCAAATAATAAAAGCTTTCATATAAGAAGTGAACTTCCAAATTATGTTAAAACGGGATTTCAAGTTAAAAATGAAAATGATTTTCCAAGTTATGGAAATGGTTTGAAAGCTATAAGTTAAATCTTTAATTTAAAGATCTTAAATGAGTTAATCAAATTGAAATGGAAATTGTTTTGAAATCTATGATTGTGAAACTAGGTGAACTTTGTGAACTGAATCTTTTTGTTTAAAAAGATTGAAAATGGTAATTTGTTTAAACCACTTGAAAGAAAAGTTTTGGGTAATAAGTTGTGACTTAATTGAGACCCAATATCTATATGTTTCTCGTAAATATTGCGCTCACTATTCGGTTAAGTCGGGAGAGGACCTTTGTGTCATATAGCCCATTCCGAATATATGATACAACATTATGGATAGCATTTGAAGACCGGTGGTGAAGACCGGGCGTTTGTGAGAACAATAGGATAACCTATCGATTGTCTCTGCACTGAGTTGCTCCGGTATAGAGATTCCCTAAGTGATGGGAAGTCCGATCGTGATTGTGAATACCCAGATTTGCAAGGACTTCTTCGAAAGTGCCTTTGGTTCTGTTCGAACCCAGAACAGACTTGTATGGATTGTATGTCTGACATTACATTTCGAGATATAAAGAAGATTTCTTTCGAATACATATCTGTTCGTGGCGGAGAATTTATTCTCATAGCTTAACACACTTCTCTGAGACGTGCGAGCTCAGAGCTTATGTAGTTGAAGGTTATTAGTGATATACTCCCAATTTGGTAGTGTGACATGCTGAGTGCTGCTGATTATTTGTTGATCAAAGCGTGGCTTTTGTGAAAAGCGTAGCTTTGTCGACGAGATTTTGTCGAGCCTCACAACCCAGTTATGGTCGAAACATGAATCGTGGTAGCAAGGTTATTTGAGGATAGCGCCTTATGAGAGTATGTCATTTCCTTCTGGATTATGAGTGGTATCATGGTATGGAGCCTAGATACTTAATTCCGTGGTTGCTGCAAACTTATTACTTTGTGGTTGTTGGTTGCGAGGATCCTCGGATAAAGGTCGCAAATGACCGGGGGATGGCATGCTCGCATTAGTTGTTACCTAGTTAGAGGTAACCCGACCTTGTGTAGCAGAGATCCGGTTAGGATCCGGGGACGTCCCTCCAGAGGCGTTCTATTTTACTTGGGAAGTTCCTTTTCCTGACCATTTGTTGGAAATCCAATCTTCCAATACGTACCTTGTACGGTTTTAGTTGTAGAACCTGCCATTTAATTATGGTGGTGCCCTACTATTTAGATGGTAGTATAGTAGGCATAGTTCGGAATGTCTATTTTGGCTAAGATTTATATTATACTTTCGAAATGTTTTCGGCACTTTGCACTTATAGTAATAATATCAAAGAAATTCGCGTATCAAGCATGTTTGACTATCATAAGGAGAAATCTCCTCCAATTCTGCGTTTGCATTGTGTGTGTGGCGGGAGGCCTTATGGTAGTTACATTTTCTAAAAGCATTGCGAATTGACTTTAAAAAAAATTCTCTTGCTGTTTGGTTTTAAAGATAAACCGTTTTTGTTATTCATACCAGTCTCACGATTGACCTGGAGTTTGTTGTTCCTTTCCAAACTCTAGGTGCTCAAAAATTTTCCACACGGGCAGTCTAGAGTTGGGTTTTTTCAGATAGTCAGGTTTAGTAGGCTATCTGGAGCTAGTTCAGTCTTTGGATGCGGACGAGACTTGCTTGTCTTAGTGCATCGTGATGTTGGTTCGAGCTGCTGCTGGAGTTCACTCTTGAAGACTATCTTAGAGTTATTGTTCCATTGCTGATGTTATCTATTTTTCCTTTCCGCTGCTGTTTTTTTGTATCATATCTCTGATGTATATTGATATCTATTGTATCATCTGTTGTATCAGATATTGTATCAATGTTGTGTATCAATGTATTACTCTTTTTTTTCCGCTGTGTTGTTTACTTAATGGTGTTATAAGCTCCGGCGACTCGTATTCGAATGGTCGAATCTTCGGCATTCAAGTATGATGTAAAGTATGGATGTCGATTTTCGAACGCGAAAAATCCCGAGCGTCACATTTGGTATCAGAGATGAGGGTTAAAAACTTTATCTCAGGAGTATAACACACTAAATAACTCATTAGAGACAGGGTGAAGTATCCCTAGAATGAGTAATCCCTAAGATATCCGTCCGAATGTCTTAGTAAATTCTCTTATTATCCACTGCTAGTGAGTATTAGGGAAAGAAGAGGACGAGATAGGGGACAGGGGACTACCACTTCATATGGTCAATACCCTGCAATAGTGGAAATAATTTTCTCTATCAATCTTCTTTGACTCGTTTCCAAATTCTTTTGATTACTTCATGACAGCTCCAGAAAGAAGTTTCGGTGTGATGGTGGCCCTACGAATCATTGTAGAAATCCTTACTTCGTATTTCATCGGTTTATTATCAGCTTTTCGATTTAAACATTAATGAAAATGAATTGGAAATTTGGAATTGAAAATTATAAATTGGAAATTATTGAGTTAAAATGATTGATGGAATATAGAGCTAAAATTTAATTGAATCGATAAAACGATTTCGTTTAAAACCAAATTTAAAATTCTGTTGTAATTTCTTGGGAATATCAAAGTCCGAAGAGGGACAAGTTATATATACTTTGGAGTATTCCAACTTGAGTTTGGAATCCATATCTAGTGTTTGAGAATTATGGAAAATCAAATCCATTTATCTATTGTTTGGGTCTCGATATAATCTACGAATGGTTAGTTATCCCTTCGAACTAACCAATGCCACTGCATATTTCGTAAATCTAGATAGCCCGAGGATCTTATGAAGTGTTAAATAGATTCATTGTTGTATCTATTGTTTATATTCTGATTTGGTAAGCCAAATGCAGAATAGATATTCAGTTTGATTTGATGAAATATTCTTCATCTATCTTGGTTGTTTTCGTGCCGGCTAATTTCGAGGACGAAATTTCTTAAGGAGGGGAATCTGTAACGATCTCGGATTTTTATTAAGTTTAAGTTGATAATTAAATTGATTTTTTGAATTAAAATTGTGAGATTAATTGATTTATCGATATGAGTTTCTCCAAATTCAAATAAAATATGTTATTTATTAATAAAGAGATAGTTTCTTTTATAAATTGTTTTAATTTAATAATGAGTTATTTTTAAACAATGTTAATAATGTAATGCCTTTATAAATGGATTTTTATATAAATAGAAATGGTAATTTCAAATTTATTTATATATATAGAGAGAGAAACAAGATAATAAGTATTAAAGTAAAAAAATAAACATTTAAATTAGAAATAGAAATGAATATATATATATATATATGATGAATCATAAATTATAAAGTAAATAAAATTAGACAAATTTCAAATAACATATGAACTATAGAAATTCATTTATATTGTAAAGAATTGTACAAAGCAAACAAATGAAAATATAAGTATGTGTGTTTGCAAAATGAAGAAAATATGTTCACAGAAATAAATGAAATATAGGTATGTACACTTATAAAAGAAAACAAACATATATAGGTAAGTTAACTAGGAAATATAGACAAATATTATTAAACAAGCCACCACAAAACCTTCTCAACACATACAATATCATTATCAGCCGAGTAAAATAGTACAAGGCTAGAACAAGCAAAAGAAAAGAATGGACTTGAGTTATTAATGCAACATACCTCTAGCATATCAAACATCTTCAGCCATGCCTATTGTACAAACAAAATAATATATCCTGTAAACTTCTTTTTATACACATCAATATACTCATCTCAGTTCATTTATCACAACTGAGTAAAATGGGAGCAAGCATCATCTTGAAAACTCAAACAAAAATTCAATTTAAACTTCAACAACGATATGAATTCATCAAAACCAGATAATCAAGCAAGATGATTTAAAGGAAGATCAAAGCAAAAACATGTCCAGTTTTAAAAAGTTTAAAAGCTGTTTGAAAACAAATGTGCTCTGTCCATCTTTCAAAACAAAGGTGAGTAACACTCATTTTTTTCTTAAAACTAAGTACCAGGATTGTTGCTCATTTATAGTTGGAAGTGTGTATGTGTCTATATATTTTTAATTCCTTGTGTATGTATGCAAATATCTGAATGAATGCATGCCTGTATCACTAGATACCTCTGTTCTGTTTTAACCCAGATTTTACAAACTAAATGTCCATCACTTGATCTAATCACTGATAGAACATAGCATAAATAAAAGATGTTTGTTTTATCATAAACTAAAGATTAAACATATAGGTAAGTTAAAACAAATTTGTTAATAGCTCTAAAAAATCAAAGAACTAAGGAAACTTCATATATACCAAAAATTCAAATTTCTTAATTCTCGAATTCGAATATATAATCTGAATTTTGATGCCTTAACTTGATTTTTAAAGCAAGGATTATAATTTTTAGACCAAGAATTCAAGAGCAATTCAATGATAATCGAAATTGGCATTTAGAGACGCGTTGAACTGGAGGGGTCAGGGTTGCTAGTGGTGATGGACGAGCCTATAGTGGTGCGTGGAAAAATAGTTGGAGGTGGCATCGTCCAAGGTGGCAACGGCGGCAAGCGTTTTAAATTCGTAAACCTAGTTTTGTTGGTATCGAGAGTTTTGGTTCGTTTGTCGTCTACAGGCGATCGAGTTCGACATGGTTCAAGAAGATGGTGGAAGGGTTCACGACGAAGTGATGGACCGAGCTTGGGATTTTCTGGTGGTCTAGGCGGCGAGTTTGAGGCGATGTTTCAGGTTTTGGATGAAATGGCTACTAACTGTTCCAGGTTTCGAGTTTGTACTCGATTTTGATTTCGAGTCATGGGATGAGTGATTTGATGTTCGAGTTTGTGTTTAGGGATGTTAGTCGATGAGGGAAGATCACCGATGATGATCGGAATCGATCAAAGTCACCGTGCATGTGCACGGTGAACATTTCTGGTGAAGTTCTGTTGTTTTGAGCAGTAGTTTGAACTCGTGTTTTACTCGAGTAAATGGGAGGTTGGCTCAAAGCATTTAGGATTTTGACTCGAAGCATTAGCAGGGTGATCTCGGGTCAATGATTTGTTTTAGGTTTTTATAACCTGACAGAGTTCTGTTTTTAAAATTTAAATGAAAGTTAAATTTAAAGCAGATTTTAAAAAAGGGGTTTTAAATTCAAAGTTTAAGTTTGGATTCAAATGAACTTTTGAATCCTAAGTTTTAAAATGAAAATTTAAAATTTAAAGCAAGATTTAAATCAAGGTTTAAAATCAAGGTTTAAAATCAAGTTTAAATAATGGATTCAAGTTACTTTGAATCCAAATCTGAAATGTAAATCAGTTTTTACATATGAATGTTTTTAAAACAAGTTTAAATAAAATAGCTTTTGAAAAAAAGTAGATTTGTTTTAAACAGATGTTTAACTTGATTTGATAAAATTATTTTATAAAGGTTTCCTTGATTTTGAATGAAAAGTTAAATAAATTGTTTCAACTTGAATTTGCAAGTTAAAATATAATGTATTTTAAAGCTTAAATTTTAAATAAAAATTTAAGTAATTTAGTTAGAACTTTTCTTATATAGGTTTATAAGTGGATATTTAAATTTGGTAAATATTTAAATATCTAATCATTTTGAATCTTAAATTCAGATTGGAATTTGAATTTAAATTTAAAGTGTAATGTTTAAGATACACTTAAATGTTAATGAAATCATTAATAAAGAAATTAATTATCTTAGAGATAATTAAGGTAATAAAATGATTTAATTAATAAGATAATTAAGGAATGATTTAATTAATTTATAAATAAATAATTTAGATTTATTTATAACTAGAAATGATAAATAATGAATTAATCTAAGATAATTATTTAAGGAAGAAATTAAGGAAATGTTATTTGTTACTGAAGATAATTAACTAAGGATTATTAAGTAATTAAATTGATGTGGTTAATTTTGATAATTAATTAGATTAATTAATTAAGATAATCAATTGTTAATTATTAATTACTTAATGAAAGTAATTAAAGGATTAATTGCTAATTGTAATTAAAATTGGATATTTTGATTTATTTGCTGATAAAGATTAATTGGTAATTAATGATTTATTGGTATGAGATGATTGCGCCATGGTAAGTAATTAAAGGTTTAATTTCTTAAAAATAATTAATTAAGGGTTTAATTAACTATGTAATTGGTTTAGAGGTTAATTTAATTAATATGATTAATTAAGAATAATTTAATTAATTAAGGTGATTGATTAATTTATTTATATCAAATGATTCGAAATTAATTAATCAGGATTTGGATAATTAATTCATAAGTAATTAATTTAATTGGAAATAAATTGAATTAATTAGGATTAATCAATTAATTAATTCTGCTTATAAATGATTATTGAATGCTTGACCTTACTTATGAATGATTGTATTGTATGAGATGCCTTGAATTGATTGTCGTATCTGATCTATGATATTTTGTTCTGTGGATTGAGCTGTGTATAATTTATTCATTTATTTACATTTGTATATTATCTGTGAATCTGTGAATGGACGATAAGCGTTATAATTTATATCGCTTATCAACTATATTTCTGTGTTTTGATCTATGATGATTGAATGATGTTGCACTATTGTGTTAAGCTCCTGGACCACACTTATACACACACAAATATGGATTTCACGAGGAAATCGATTAAGTCACAGATTTTTGAAGTGATTTTTAATAGACAAGTTAAATTCAAATGGTTTTGGAAATGGATTAGGTATAAAGTGAAAAGCTAATTGAAATGGAATTTCAAAAATGAAATTTATTTGGAATAACTTGATTAAGTTTGGAGTTTAAATAATTTGATTTAAACTTAAATTCAAGATTTGAAATTGAATTCTATATTTGGAAACTAGGGACTAAAGATGTTATACCAGTTATATATAGGTTAAACTATTTTAAAAGTATTAATTTGGGAATTTGAACTTAAATTCAAAGGCTTTAACTCGTGCAAATATAATCGGATTTCTGTAAAACGAAAGCTGTTCGTTTTCAAATAATAAAAGCTTTCATATAAAAAGTGAACTTCCAAATTGTGTTAAAAAGGGATTTCAAGTTAAAAATGAAAATGATTTTCCAAGTTATGGTAACGGTTTGAAATCTATAAGTTAAATCTTTAATTTAAAGATTTTAAACGAGTTAATCGAATTGAAATGGAAATTGTTTTGAAATCTATGATTGTGAAACTCGGTGAACTTTATGAAGTGAATCTTTTTGTTTAAAAAGATTGAAAATGGTAATTTGTTTAAACCATTTGAAAGAAAAGTTTTGGGTAATAAGTTGTGACTTAATTGAGACCCCAAAATCCGTATGTTTCTTGTAAATATTGCGCTCACTATTCGGTTTAGCCGGAAGAGAACCTTTGTGTCATGTAGCCCATTCCGAATATGTGATACAATGTTATGGATAGCATTTGAAGACTGGTGGTGAAGACTGGGTATTTGCGAGGACAATAGGATAACCTATCGATTGTCTCTGCACTGAGTTGCTCCGGTATAGTGATTCCATAAGTGATGGGAAGTCCGATCGGTATTGTGAATACCCGGGTTTGCAAGGACTTCTTCGGAAGTGCCTTTGGTTCTGTTCGAACCCAGAACAGACTTGTATGGATTGTATGTCTGACATTACATTTTGAGATATAAAGCGGATTTCTTTCAAATAGATATCTGTTGGTGGAGGAGAATTTATTCTCTTATCTTAACACCCTTCTCTGAGACGTACGAGCTCAGAGGTTATGTAGTTGAAGGTTACTAGTGATATACTCCCAATTTGGTAGTGTGACATGCTGAGTGCTGCTGATCATTTGTTGATCAAAGTGTGGCTTTTGTGAAAAGCATAGCTTTGTCGACGAGATTTCGTCGAGCCTCACAACCCGGTTATGGTCGAAAAAGGAATCGTGGCAGCATGGTTATTTAAGGATAGCGCCCTCTGAGGGTATGTCATTTCCTTCTGGATTATGAGTGGTGTCATGGTATGGAGCCCAGATACTTAACTTTGTGGTTGCTGCAAACTTATTACTTTGTGGTTGTTGGTTGAGAGGATTCTCGGATAAAGGTCGCAAACGGCCGAGGGATGGCATGCTCGTGTCAGTTGTTACCTAGTTAGAGGTAACCCGGCCTTGTGTAGCAGAGATCCGGTTGGGATCCGGGGACGTCCCTCCAGAGGCATTCTATTTTACTTGGGAAGTTCCTTTGCTCGACCACTTTTTCGAAATCCTATCTTCAAATACGTACCTTGTACGGTTTTAGTTGTAGAACCTGCCATTTACTTATGGTGGCGTCCCACTGTTTAGATGGTAGCTATAGTTGGCATAGTTTGGAATGTCTATGTTGGCTAAGATTTATATTATACTTTCAAAATGTTTTCGGCACTTTGCACTTATCTATACTATAAAGCAAAACCTTTGGTCAACAGGTCAAAGTGTAGCCTTTTTGGCATTTCCTTTAACACCCACAATGTGAACTCATAAACCAACACTTCAAAAGAGGCTATTTTCTTCCTGTTTTATCTTGTACTGTTGTTTGTTCAGCATCCGATAGTAGCTCCACGAAGCCACCCACGTTGTCCATGTCATTCACCTCTCCTGCATCCAACATTAAATTTTCTTCATCCTACAATTTAAACAACGATTTTTGAAAAACATAAAAATCAATAGAAAGAAATAAAAATTCTTCAATCGACACGTCTTCTAATCGACCATCAGGAGGAACCTCGACCTTTTCTTCTTTTGTCAATCTTGATGATGCAAACTAAATTACTCCACTCTAATCACAGATCTACTTTAGGTATGTATGAATTTTTTTTTTGCTTTCTTTCTACTTTGAATTCACCTTTTTTATGCTGATGTATAGGAAGAAGAGAGGATTTTCGTCATGTTTTTACCCTGGATTGTTGTTTGTTTCAGCATCCGATAGTTGCTCCACGAAGCTGCCCATGTTGTCCATGCCTTTCAACTATTAACTAGGATTCTTTTCTCTTTTCCTTTAATTTCAACTATTATTTTCTTTTAGTGATGGATTTGCGACAAAATTACCATAGGGCTAAACACACACGATGCCCTACGAATACAAAGTTAGAAAAGGAAAAGGAAAAGGATTTATGCTTGCATTCAATGGTTGGGTTTAAGTATGGCAGTGGAGGGTTTGAGTAAGCTTTATCTACCTTTTGTTGTTTAATCTGTAATTTATGTTTCTTTCTGAAGCTACTGGCACTGTATGGCTTCATAGGAAACTATCATTGATGTGATTTGGTGATTTTATGCCTATATATTCTCATATGTTCCTACAAGTTTGTGTCCTATGATTTTGTTTTCAAATTTTTACGTTCATTTTAGATGATTATCTTGCTTTCAACACCGTTTAAGAAGATGGAGATAAGTTGTTTGATTGTTGAAGAACGTTAATTAGCTTATGACGTAAATTTCTTATTTGGGTTGTAGAGTTTTGATTTAAGAAGCTAATAAATACAGTTTATGATTACATGTGTTGAATGTTGAATAGCAGCGTAGCAAACGGAAACGCTAGGTATCTTAATCATGTACCCATGCTAAAATTAATTGAATGCATTAAATGTGTAATTGAATATTTTTAATCGCAATTGAATGTTTGTGTTCCTAAGTATATTAGCTTTTATAAAAAATGTTAGCTTCATTATTCTTTTAATGGATACGGTCATTTGGAATGGAGCCGATTCCTCTGTAGAATTTCACTATAGTGGATCTAAGAATTTCACTATAGTGGACTATTTGTATGAATGTATTAATCTTTTATGCTACTGCCATCTTAGTTGACCTTTCAATTGGCCTTTTTCCATTAATGGGTGCATTTAATTCATAATGCATCCAAATTTGTAAAATACATGTATTCAATAACAAAAGTCATTTCTTATTGAACCTATTGCTTTAACTACTGATTGCTATCCTAATTGTTAGATATATAGGTCAGATACCATTCTCCATTCTATCTTTGTTTAGTCTTTCATATAAAGGTGAATCAAAATGATGGACAGTCAATAGCAAACAGATTTTCCATGGAAGATCTCAACTTCAGGTATGACATCATGTACTACTTATTTCTTTCTTATATACATAGCCATTTTAGATTATCCATAAAGACAAAGAACGCTTACTTAACTTTGTATATAAAGTTATTTATATATCCTATTGCTTCAGTGCAGAACATTAAATGGATTTCCAATTTCGGGCCTTATAATTCCAATGACCTGAATTGGGGTTGCACGGTTGTCCAACAGAAAGCTAGATTATAAAACTTGGATACAAGGTATTATGTTTTTTCCAGTGATTTTATGTCCTGTGAGTTAGTGACTTTATTTTTTTCTCCAATTTTTTAATTCAGTTTTGGATGGTTATCTTGCTTTCAAGTCCATTAAGAAGAAGAAGTTAGGTTGTTTGATTGTTGAGGATTGATTAGCTTATGACATTAATTGCTTATTCTAGGAATTGAAGATCAGTAATCAAATTAATTATGGTATTGAATTCATTGATTAGGTTATGATATAATTATCTTTTCAGTTTTCTATGAAAATTGAATCCTTTAACTGTTTAACATACGTATAAGATTTAATATCAGCTCTAAATTGGCACCAATTTTAATATTTGTATGTTTAGTTTTTAAGTCTTTTTGCCTCACTTTCTAATTTGATTGCAACAATGTGTTTTAAAAGTGTGAAACCATAACTATCATTTTTCTGTCGGTTAAAGATGTAAAAGGATGGTCAATTACACATTGACTTACAACACATATCTAAAGTCAAGTGTGTCATTGGACAATTTCTTGAAAAGATTTTACGATATAATTAGTCATTTGGTACGCTCTATACTGCTTTACTCAATATATCAAACATATATTTGTTCATCCCCGATATTTCTATTATTTTACCATTAAAAACACATATCTTTGCCAAAACACATTCTACAAGCTTAAGCATGTACAATTAGTAAAACATTTAATCTTTAAGTAATAATATGTATACGATCTGAACTGTGCAAGTTCAAATTCAACTTTTAGCCTTCATATAAGACTTCAAACATAAAACATATGCAAAATAACAAAGTGTAAGAAAACTCAACCTATGGATTGCAGCCTACTTGATCATTTTGTTATACTATATTTTATGAAAACTACTGAGGATGGTGGAAATGCATAATACTTAAAGATTACAAATTTTGGTTTTTATCTACCAAGCATCTAAACGTATGAATTCTATAAAAGGGCACATGCAATAGGAAATTATAACATGGTATCATCATTTTTGATGAGTGGAAGAAATTTAAGTCCATGTATTTGAATGCACTTTATGCATTCTACATTAAAATTTTACGGTAGGTTATTGTTCAAATTGGAAAATAATAGTATTCAGATTTTAGAAATCAAATGTTGGAAAATAATATTGAAAATGTCGTAACATGATAGATCCAATTAGTAAAACTAAAATGAACAAGGATCAACTTGAAAATCTTTGTTCAGTCTATATTAATGTAGCATCAGCATTCGTCGTCGAGCACATTAATTCTGACGATGAGATGTAAGAAACTTAATCTTTTTGGCAGGGTTAAGTCCATACAAATAAAAAATGTATGTATGCTTCAGCTTAATTTTTTTTGATTATTACTAAGCTTGCATTTTGTTCCTCGGCCTATATCAACTCAAATATTTGAGTTGCATTCTGATCTGTTGAAAGCAAGAGAGATTGAATCGAATTGTAGGATTGGGAAGCATTTGCACAATAATGTCATTAGACAATTGTGCATTAGAACCATGGTTTAATATATAGCTAAATGCAGCTGAAGCATCAGCTAAGGGATATAGAGCTACAGATCGAGCATCAGAAGAATCTGCTGTGCATTATAGAGGAACTGGACTGAAGTAGCAGCTGTAGAGTTTGGGGCAAAGACAGTTGAGAAAGGAGAAGCATGTTCCGATGAGAATCAGCATCAGTTTCTTTGTGACCGTGGCTGTCACGGGGAGGAAAGTCGTAGGTGCAGGTGATGGTACTCATTGCCATTGATCCAATACCGCCAATTTGAAACTGTTCAACTCCATTGCTATTATAATTATAGAGAAAATTCTAACTCTATCCTGCTTCATTGTAGGTCATACTGTGATGTTGAGGAATTGAAGAAGCAGTGATTGTTTCATAGACAACAAAAGTACAAGTGCAATGGAGGTAAGTGTTCCAGAGCTCATTCTTGCGGGACTTTTTAAGTTTTTAACCCAAAAGCTTGAACAAATGAAACCTACAATTAAGTGATATGAGTTCAAACAAATGAAACCTATAATTAAGTGATATGAGTTCAAACAAATGAAACCTACAATTAAGTGATATGAGTTCAAAGAGTTGTGAAAAATAAAGGAGGAAGTGAAGTAGTGTTACTGAAAAGTGAGGATTCTTTGTTTCTAACTTTGATTATAAGTAGATTGAATTGATTTCTCAAATCCGTAGATACTCTCAAAAGGCCTACTATTTTTTTTGTGAACTGGGGTAGTGGGGGGTTCATCCCATATTATATGCATATGTATCTCAGTATATATTTGTATATACCTTACAATAACAGGAAATCTGACAACTATATACAACAACAGTGCATATTCCATAGAATAAATATTCTATAGAACATTGTTCAAAAGGTAATGTTTTTTTTATTGATTTTTTTATTTCTGCTTTACATTTTCGATTGATTTTAATTACGTAGAGTATTATCTGGAAATATAAGATTTTGGTGCTGCAAGCAGAAGAATATGAGTTTAAATCTTTTTCTCTACGTCGTTAAAATTTTATTTTCATTTATTTATGACCCACAACACTCCATTTGTGCACCCACATCACTCCATTTGTGCATTCATGGCTATTGGTGCTTTAAAATTTTTTTCTCACGTTTACATGTTTGCATATAAAATGTTTGATTGAATGTGCATAACAACTGTGATAGAAATATACTATTTTTTCTTTTTTGCTTATTTTTGTTTCGCATTCTGATATTAGATTAATATGAAGCAAGTATTTTTCTATTCGTTCATTCTCCTATGACGTGCTCAGTTACTCTTCCCTCACCTCTATTATATCTAACATTACAGTAGATATCTTCTCTTCCAATTTTTGTTCACAGAACCCACTAGTTCATTACTTCTTTTTGAAAAAGTAATCAAACAAAAGTAAAGCAACAAATGATGAAGTTAGAATTGAGGTTACTCATGAAAAAAGACGTACCAAGTGTAAGTAAAAATGACTTGATTTATTACTTGAACAATATAATATGGTACTAATGTGTCTGACCCCACGCGTACATTTGTTCAGTTAGATTTTTTATGGCTAATTTTATTCAGTTTCTACTTAAAACATTATTGTATTTTGTTGGCAGTGATAGATGTTGACAGCCACGGTCACAAAGAAACTGATGATGGGTGCTAGAAGTGGCAGATTTGGCAGCGCAGTAGGAAGAAGTTGGACATGAGCTTCATGTTATATAAGTGGAATAGTAGCTTGATCTTATAGAAAACTGATACGTACTGAACGAGATGTGCAAGCATGAATAATTGAAGCATTCAGCCCCTGTGTGTGATGAGCAATAGGAAAAGCTAAAGGATATGCGTGTGCAGGAAATGCACAACACTGGGCAATATGCACTTCAGGCATAACTGGCTATGGATGAGGCAGAGTTGGACTTTACAAACTTAAAATGTAAAACAGCAGTATTTACTGCCTTATGGATATTAACATCTGATATTGGTACTTATTTTGTTGCTAGCAAAGAGTGTACTTGCTAATTTTTAATCCTGCATAATTATTGATATTTTTGTTTGGTTTTTTCTCAACTGATAATTGTACTATATTCATGCATAAAATGTGAATAAAATTTAACCCTTTTTTGTAGATTTTTTCCTAATGTATGACATAATTTTATGTACTTATGTTACAATAAATATGAGTTAACTCAAAAACATTTCACATGTTCAACCCACGTTACATATCCTTTGTTTTCAGTCATAATAGAACATGCGATGATTGGACTTGGACAATTTATTGTTATCGGAACAGTTGAAGTACGTGTCATTTGTGCAAATGGTTTTCTTCCCGTGGGAAAAGTGCGTCCTATGTTAAAAAAGTATAAAATTAATTTAACATTTGGGCATGTGTTAACTATATTAAAATCACTTTCTGATTACTGTTTTGTTCTTTATTGTTGTTTATTACTGTTTTTATTTCTGGATTTTATATAACAAAAAATACATCTTTTATCTAACCTTTATTTTAAAAGGACAGTATTTTTATTTTTAATATCAACCTAGAAGTACTTTGTTGCACGTGGTTGTAAATGCATTGATGCATATGTTACCAATGTTAAAACCACTTTCTCAAGGTAGAAGTCCTTTGTCTGAAGCGAATGTGTACAATGTTAAAACCAATAATGTAAATTTTCTGTACTAAATCATTTTTTGTCCACTTTATAATGTTACCATTGTTATGTATTTCTTGGTTCACTGTTTTTGGTCTGTTGACTACTATTAGGCCCAATATGAGAAAAGTTTTCAGCTCACAAGCAGTGCTAATTGTTTTCCCACTCTGTAGTAAATTAGCCAGAAGCAAATGGTTTGGTTTGGTCTAATTAGTTTGGTTCAAATGGTTTTGTTTAGTAAAACAAAAACTGAATCAAACCAAAGTTAAAAAAATTCAAAACTGAAACCGGTTCAATCAGGTAGAAAATAAAATCATTACTGTAATCTCTCACAATATCATAATTGTAACAAAGACAAAATATGCTCACTTCCTTCGTTGCATACGTCCAACGAACGTGCCACCATACTCGTGGTAATAATATCAAAGAAATTCATGTATCAAGCATGTTTGACTATCATAAGGAGAAATCTCCTCCAATTCTGCATTTGCATTGTGTGTGTGGCGGAAGGCTTTATGATAGTTACATTTTCTAAAAGCATTGCGAATTGACTTTAAAAAAAAATTCTTTTGCTGTTTTTTTTTAAAGATAGACTGTTTTTGTTACTCATACCAGTCCCATGACTGACCTAGAGTTTATTGTTCCTTTCCTAAACTCTGGGTGCTCAAAATTTTTCCACATGGGCTGTCTAGAGTTGGGTTTTTTTCAGATAGTCAGGTTTAGTAGGTTATTTGTAGCTAGTTCAGTCTTTGGATGCGGACGATACTTGCTTGTCTTAGTGCATCGTGATGTTGGTTCGAGCTGCTGCTAGAGTTCTCTCTTGAAGACCATCTTAGAGTTATTGTTCCGCTGCTGATGTTATCTATTTTTCCGTTCCGCTGCTATTTTCTTGTATCGTATCTCTAATGTATATTGATATATATATTGTATCATCTGTTGTATCAGATATTGTATCAATGCTGTGTACCAATGTATTATTCTTTTTTTTTCGATGTGTTGTTTACTTAATGGTGTTATAAGCTTCGGCAACTCGGATTCGAACGGTCGAATCTACGGCATTCGAGTACGACGTAAAGTATGGACGTTGATTTTCGAACGCGAAAAATCCCGAGCATCACAAAGGCGGTGATGATGATGCATCGGCGGCCTTTGCATGTGGGGGAAATGTTGCTGGAGGTCATGGCATAGCTGTGGTCGGAAGGAGGTGGGCTTCGGTAATCAAATTCGTCGGCGATGAGGTGATTGGCTTCATTTGGTTTTAGTTCCAGCTCGACAGAGGGTTCGATTTTGATTTGCCGTGGTTATTGACGATTTGAGCAGTCAGTTCGTCTAAAGGGATGTTTCACGACTTGGTGAAAGTCGGAGCGTTGATCTTTGATGGTCAGGGTAGATGTGCACGTGCACGTGCACGTTGGGTTAGTTTGGGTTATGCTATGAGTTCGAGTTTGGGGGAAGATGATTGTTTCTCGGTGTCGAACTAGAGAATGTTGCGTGAGTAACTCGAGGGCATGAATGGATCGCGAGTGGCACGAGAGAGGCTCGGGATTTTTGGTGAATTGCTCGGGTTTTTATTTTTAATTACCAGGTTTTTAAATTTTAAAAGGAAACTTTTTTTTCAGATTTTAAAATATGAAGTGCAAATTAGTTTTAAATGTATGAATGGATTTTCAAATGATATGTTAAACAAGGTTTAAATATACTAAGGCAATTCAAGTTTTGGAGCAAAGTTTACAAAGATTTAATTTTACAATAAATGCTTTTAAAATTTATTTGATTATGTGTTAGGTTAAGTATCTTATTGTTTCAAAAATATAATAATGTAATTAAGTAATGAATTAAGATAAAAAGGTTTATCTTTAATTAATTTAGGTAGATAATTAAAGGTATATGTCAGGACCCGATTCTTCGTCTTCCAAAAATTCAACATCGACACTCACTTTATCGACTGCCGAGTAATCGAACGACGGAAAACCGAACACTGAGGGTTTAAGAAAAATTTAGGAAAAGAAAAAGGCAGAAGAAGAGAGGAAAAGATAGAAAATTTTAAAATAGAGAGAAAGAAAATGGAAAATAGAAGAACATAGAAAAGAAAATAGAAAATAGAAAATTTTAAAATAGAAGAAAAAGAGAATAGAACGGAACAGAAAACAACAGAGCAACATCAGAATCTCACAATTCGCAGCGGAACAACATATAATAATAAATGAATAATCTTTAAACAAAGAACTATATCAGTTATTACATTTTATACATTTCATTACATCATCATATCATATCATCAGAGTATACAACATCAAACAAACAGCGGAAAAAGAAATACTATATAAGTAGTAATACGTCATGCCATCCAGCTTGCCTCCAGCAAATCTAGAATATCCAGAATATCCTGATAAACCTTAACTCTTAACTGCCCGTGTGGAAATTGGTGGGCACCCAGAGTTTAGGAAGGAAAACAATAAACTCCGAGTCAGTCATGTGACTGGTGTGAGAACTCAAAACAGTTTAATTATCTTTGAAATCAAAATAGAGGAATATTTTAAAGTCAATTCGCAATGCTTTTAAAAATGAGACTACCATAAGGCCTCCCGCACACACACACAATGCAAACGCAGACTTGGAGGAGATTTCTCCTTATGATAGACAAAGGTGCTTGATACGCATTTAAAAGAACATTTGATATTATTCTTAGTGTATAGTGTAGAAAATATTCATTTCGAAAGTAGAATATAAATCTTAGCCAACATAGACATTTCGAACTATGCCTACTATAGCTACCATCCAAACAGTGTTGCGACACCATAAGTGAATGATAGGTTCTACAACTAATACCGTACAAGATCGTATTGTTTCTTTGGATTTCCAACGAATGATCAGGCCAAGGAACTTCCCATTGCCACATGAGAATGCCTCTGGATGGACATCCCCGAGAACCAAACCGGATCTCTACCAACACAAGGCCGGGTTACCCCTAACTGAGTAACAACTGACCGAATATGCCATCCCCCGGTCCTTTGGGACCTTTAACCGAGCGCTCGTAATCAATTCACACAATCATAACAAAGTGTTTTCAACATGAGTAAGTATCTGGGCTCCATACCATGATACCACCCTTTTCCAGAAGGAAATGCACACATCCTAAAGGGCGCTACCCCTCATAACCTTGCTGCTTCTTTCCTGTTTTGACCATTCACGGGGTGTGAGGCTCGACGAAGTCACGTCCATAAAAACATACTTTATACAAAAGCCATGCTTTGGGTCAACAAATGATCATAGAAATGATCACCAAGATAGACGATCAAATAAATGATCCTATCACAAATAATCAACACAATGATCATTTCACAGCAACACTCAGCATGTCACATTACCAAATTGGGAATATATCGCTGATAACATTCAACTACATAACCTCTGAGCTCGTACGTCTCAGAGAAGGGTGTTAAGCTAAAAGAATAAATTCTCCGCCACCAACAGAAATATATTTGAAAGAAATCGGCTTTACATCTCAACTTGTAATGTCAGGCATACCATCCATACAAGTCTGTTCCGGGCTCGAGCAGAACCGAAGGCACTTCTTACGAAGCCCTTGAAATCCAGGTATTCACAATCCCGATCGAATTTCCCATCACTTAAGGAATCTCTATACCAGGAGCTACCCAGTGCAGAGACAATCGATAGGTCATCCTATCGCTTTCGCAAATACTCGGTCTTCAACACCGATCTTCAATGCAATTCACAACGACGTATCACATATTCGGAATGGGTTATACGACCCCATGGTCCTTTCCCGGTTAACCCGAATAGTGAGCGCTTATTCAAAAATAAGTGTGGCATTCACATTCAAACAAATCACATAAATTACCCATTCAAAGGGGAATATTGATAGTCGGTTATTGAACTATCAATTGATATGCACACATCACTAGATTCCAAATAATTTTCCAAATTATTTATTTTCCAAAATATCTTTACAAGATATAAAATTTCACACTTCAAAAAAATAAATCAACATTTATTTTTAAACAAATTCCACTTTCTTTTATAAATTCAATAGTGAATTTACGTTCCAAAATATAAATGAATATACGACTACAATTCGATTTCTAATATTCATTTTCAATTTATCTTCAAAAAGATAAACTCAAAATATTCACTTTATATTGGAAAACAATTCCATACTTATTTATTCATAAGTAATTCACAGATTTTATTTATTTTCAACACTTAGAAAATATTCTATATACTTAAATCGAAATTAAGTATATATTTCATTCTTTAAGGAAATCATTCTCTTAAACATATTTATTTGGGCCAAAACGAATGTTGCGTAAAACATCGTTACGACAACCCAAAATCACTAGTATAGGGATTCGAAATTAAAATAGATATATAAATCCCAATACTATTCAAAACATTTCCTTTCGGAAATCATTTATTATAACAACAGTGTTATAATCTACCATTTCCTTCTATTTCTCGAAAACGTCTATTTCAACAATCAATGTTGAAATCTATGGTTTCGAATCTCAACACATTTTAAAACATCGTTAGATCGTTTTAATTCTATTTCAAATATCACATTCAAAACAATTTCTTTAACATCTTATTCACTATTCAAAAACGTGAATATACTTCAATTAACAATTTCATCATTTCTATTCATTTTTAAAGGATTATTCACAGCCAAAAATGTGAATATAACTCCATTAATAGGTTTCAACAATTTACTTATCAAAATAAGTTGTTTGCGAATTTATAAAACAACGTTTATAAATTCCTTTTCTATTTATTTTATAACAACTCCTTTTATAAATTCCTTTATTAACCTATTCAATTTATAACTCAATTATAAAACTAAAGGTTCATATTATAAGTTAAATACTTATAATTTATTCGTTCCCAAAAATCGTTCCTTTAAACTTCATAATTATAAATCTTATAACTTATAAGAATGTTTATTTATCCAAAATTCATTCTTTCAATAACTTTATAAATTTTATAAACCTACTGTTTATAAAATTCCATTTATAACTTCACTGTTTAAAATTCTATAAATTCCATTCAATTATGAAATTCATTTTCACTTCATTCAAACACTTATAAAAACTCGTTTTATAATGTCCATATTTCAATTTATAAATATCCATTTATAAATCTCTTAATATAAATCAATTTAAATTATCCTTTTAAAACGTCTTTAATCTCCTTTATTATTTCACCATTTTGATTCATAAAATAATTAAATTTTATAAATCCTATATTTAAACTTTTCACAATAAATTCTAAAATCCCGATTAAACTCTTTTATAAAATCAATAGCATCATATTCTCAAAAATCAGTTTTTTTAACTATATTTCTCAAAAATCATAATTTTTATAACATTAAAAATTATACGTTTATTTATTTTAAAATGAATCAATTCCAAAAATATTTTATAACGTATACTTTCAAAAATCACTTTTGAAATCATTTTAAAATTCCAAAATTTGGTCCAATGATGCTACACACCAAATAGTCAATCACGACTACAACGATATCATATATCAATATGAAAATCCATCAAATATCAAAATATTTGAAATCAAATAAAAACTGTTGAGGAATCCAGTTGGATCCCTCCAACCTGTTTTCCTGCATCCACAAACATTAGCACAATACCAATTTCGCTCCAGTACGAAATTATCGCGGTATATGGGATTTAAATATTATCCGCTTAATAACGGCGCAATAGGGTCTCATCTGCTAAACAAAAAAATGTGGGAAATCAATAACTCCAATATATACATATGCCAATATATATATATTGCTATTATATATAATACCAATTTCACTGTTTATGAAATATTCGCGGTATATGTTTTTAATAAATAACATCCGCTTACTAACGGCGTATAATGTCTATTTTAACAATCAATAGATATCAATCATCATTCAAACATGCATTCAAATATTTTAAATCTAACTATTTAAAATAAAATTGAAACTGATTCGATTGAGTGAGAAGTTCTCACCTTGATTTTATTTCCGTTTTAGCGATTTATTTCGAATAAAATTAAACGGACGTTTAATTTTACCCAAAATTCTCACTAACTCCAAACGACTCCAATCCAATTTCATCGCGTAGTGCTCGACGATACGATTCCAACGCAACTGGTTTCGCGCGTTTTCGACCTCGTATGAAAAAGTTATGAATTTTTGAAGTTACACGAGTTTTAATATATAAATTACAACTTAAATTAAATTTTATAAACCCACATCCATTTCAGGCCGTTAGATCCTTCATCATGCAATCACCACCGCACCTTGCTTTCTTCCTCTCCCCTTCATTCACGTACAGGCCGCACACCCAAACCCATCAACAAGCAACTAGGGTTTTGATTTGCACCATCAATACTCAACTAAACCTCATCAAACCACTGCCATGTCGAAGCCCTTCGCGAGAGCTACCTCCACCACCAACCACCTGAAGTTCGGCCACCTCGTGATGCGCGCGCACGTCCATGAACAGCCCACGCACGCGGCTCCATATCTCCCCCATCGTCGCTCCAAACACGATCTCCACCGTTGAACTTGTAGATCTTGATGTCCTCTTCAATTCTCTAGTTGAAACCTAAGGCTAATTGTCGACGGATTTGGAGTAATCGAGGGAGGAAGGAGAAGAAATACTGGCCTTTGGTTTGTAACTGGCGGCTAGGCAGTTGAAATTAGGGTTTAGGTATATTTTTTTTATTTTTTTTAGAGTGAAGGGCTATTTATAAGGAACCGACGAAACACTATTCATCCCGGAAATTCCGAACTCCGATTTACGCGCCGAAACTGACGTTCCTAGGGTTTATCCCGCGTTCCGGACACAATGGAACAGGTTTCGAAAGCTAATTCGGATATCTGTGCGAGTTATGGCTATAAACGCTCAATTTGAATTAAACCGATTTAAGCGATTTTCTAGGCGTTTTAATTTGTACCGGACAAACGGTAAATCCAATTGACTTGAAATTTGAAACCTTACAATAATATCACATTATGAATCCGATGAAACTAGTTTCGTCAAAATCCGAGACTTTTTGAAAAATGGCTATTTTAACTCGCCAAATTAAAATTAAAAATAAATCGATGCGTTTCGAGCTGCCACGATCAAACGATAACTCCGATTGACACGAAAATTGAAATCCGGTAATAACTAACTATTATGGATCCAATGGAACTGGTTTCATTCAATTCTGAGACTGTTCAAAAATTGACTATTTTCACTAGTCGATTTTAAATATTAAAATATTCAAGTTTCACAAATTAACTTTTAATTCGATTTTAAAAGTTCTAAAATATCATTCTAACTTCAATATGATAAAATAAAATTTTACAAATCATTTTCAATCATATTTAACCCAATTTTCAATTATTTCCATAATTTAACATATTTAATTATCGATTTAATTATTCAATTAAATCCAATAATTCAAATTAAAATTTATTTGACTTATAAATTCACTTCTTAATATTCAAAATTAATTAAATATTCAAATTTTAATTAAATAAAATTCTAGGTCGTTACAGTATAATTAATTGATTAATTTATTAAAGTAATTTATTAAAGATTAACTTACTTAATTACTTAAGGAATAATTTGTTAATGTGATTAATTTATGGTTAATTAATTAATGTAATGGATAATTAAAGGTTAATTAAGTAATGATTTAAAAGCTGATTGAATTGTAATTGAAGGGTAATTAATTTGTAATTAATTATTAATTAATTAAGGAATATTTAATTAATAAAGTAATTGAGAGTTAATTAATTAACAATTAAGGATTAATTAATTAAGATAATTAGTTAAGGAATGATTAATTAATGAAGGTGATTAATCATTCCTTAATCAATTGAAATTAACGATAATAAATCGTTGATTAAAGATTACTAATGAATGTAATATGTGGTTGATAAATTTAAAATCACACGATTTATTCATCTTAATTAAAGATGGTTGATTGTTATTGAATGTCGTGTGATGGATTGATATATTTGATATGTGATGTGATGCTACGTAATATGAAATGCTTTGTGCTAAGCTATTATATCTGTGACGAATATACTGTTGTATGTATATGAAAACCCCTTGGGCCGTAAAATGGCATTTGAATTTCGATGCGGCAGGGAGTCAGATTCCAGTTGGTTATCCGAAACCCAATCGAATCATAATGGTGAATCTTTGTGATTGATAAAGTGACTTTATCTATGAATAGATGAATGAAGATAAGCATTATGGATTATTCCGCTTATCGATATTGATATGATTGAATCTGTGATGATTGATACTGTGCACAATTGTGTAAAACCCCTTGGACCACACTATACACACATAAATATGTATTTCACGAGGAAAAAAGTTAAGTCACAGATTTTTGAATTTAATATTTTTGAAATAGTTTTAAAAAATTGAATTTTTGAAACCAAATGGATTGGGTTTAAAGTGAAAGGCTTTTGAAAAAGAATTTTAAGGATAAAAGTTATTTTTGAGTAATTTGATTCATTTTTGAAATTTGATTTAAATTTAAATTCAAAAAATTTGAAATTGAATTCTATGATTTATGATTTAAAAAAGGTTATACAAGTTTGTATGGGTTTTTAAACCATTTTAAAAGTGTTGTTTTGGGAATTTGAATTTAACCCAAAGATTTTAACTTGTATAAATGTAATCGGATTTTTCCGAAATGAAAACAATTTGTTTTCAAATAATAAGAGCTTTCGTATAAGGAAGGAATTTCCAATTTGTATTAAAGGGATTTCAATTTGAAATGAAATGGTTTTCCAAGTTATGAATGAATCTTTAGAAATGGGTTTTGAAAACTATAAGTTAAATCTTTGATTTAAAGATTGAATGAGTTAATCCAATTAAAATGGAAATTGTTTTGAAATCCATAAATGGATCTTTGTGAAACTGGGGGAACTTTGTGAAATGAATCTTTTTGTTTATAGATTTGGAAATGGTAATTTGTTTAAACCATTTGAAAGAAAGGTTTTGGAATTTACGTTGTGACTTAACTGAGATCCCATTATCCATATGGTTTTTAAATATTGCGCTCGCTATTCAATTTAGCCGGGAGAGGACCTTTGTGTCATATAACCCATTTCGAATAGTGATACGACGAAATGGATAGCATTTGAAGACGGTGGTGAAGACCGGATGTCTTCGAGAACGACAGGATAACCTGTCGAATGACTCTGCACTAAGTAGCTACCATATAGAGATCTACATATGTGATGGGGAGTCCGATCGGGATTGGGGATACCCGGATTGCAAGGGCTTCTTTGAAAGTGCCTTCGATCCTGTTCGAACCCGGAACAGACATGTATGGATGTGTGTCTGACATTACACTTTCAGATGTAAAGCTAGATTCTATCAAATACATTTATGTTTGGTGGCGGAGATTTATTCTCTTAGTGTAACACCCTTCTCTGAGACGTACAAGCTCAGAGGTTATGTAGTTGATGGTTACTAGTGATACATTCCAATTTGGTAATGTGGCATACAAAGTGCCACTGATCATTTATTGATCGAAGCATGGGTTTGTGAAAAAGCATAGCTTTGTAGACGAGTCTTCGTCGAGCCTCACAACCCGGTAACGGTCGAAACAGGAATGTTGCGGCAAGGTTTTTTAGGGGTCGCGCCCCTAGGGTATGTCCATTTCCTTCTGGATAAAAGGTGATATCATGGTATGGAGCACAGATATTTAACCTATGTGGTTGCTACATACTTATTGCTATGTGGTTATTGGTTGAGAGGCGCCTTGGACAAAGGTCGGTAACGATCGGGGATGGCATACTTGTGTGGTAGTTACCTATGTTACAGCTTGGTTAAAGCTTGAGGTAGCTTCGGCCTTGTGTTAGCAGAGATTTGGTTAGGTTCTCGGGGGCGACCTTCCAGTGGAGTACCCATTTTGGTGTAGGAAGTTCCTTTGCCTGACCATTTGTTGGAAATCCAAAGAAACAATCGCGCCCTGTGCGGTTTTAGTTGTATAACCTGCCATGGAATGTGCTGGTAACCTGCTATTGAACATGGCAGCTATAGTAGGCATACGACGAAATGTTGTTTGCTGGCTAAGATTAATATTATATTTTCAAAAGATTTTCTGCACTATGCACTAATAATAATATCAAATGGTTTTCGCGTATCAAGAAATTTTGCCTACCATAAGGAGAAATCTCCTCCAAGTGTGCGCTTGCATTGTGTGTGTGGCAGGAGGCCTTATGGCGGTCTCATTTCCAAAAAGCATTGCGAATTTCATTTTAACTTCTTTGTTCAAACCAAATGTTTTTGTTTACTCGTACCAGTCCCATGACTGACCCAGGGTTTATTGATCCCTTCCTAAACTCTAGGTGCCTATAATTTTCCACACGGGCAGCTTAGAAGCAGGTTATCCGTGTTTTGGGAGCTAGCTTGCATTCGGAAGTCTTTTGGAAGCCATCAAATTTTGGAAAGCTTTTGGGTTTGGAAATCTTTCAAGGCCCTTGGAGTTTTCTGGAGTTTTTGAAGACCTTATCGAAGTTGAAGTATGTTGGAAGCTTTTGGGTTTGGAAATCTTTTAAGGTGTTGTCATTTTATTGTAGTATCTTTTGTGCATCACTCTGATATTAGTGATCAATGTTGTTATGGATATTGTATCAAAGTTGTATCTTTGTTGTATATCAATGTAATCATCTTTTGTTTCTGTTGTTTTCATCTAATGTTGTTATAAGCTCCGGCGATGTGGATTTCGATGTCGTTTGTCGGGCATCAATTATGGGTCGTCACAATAATTACATAAGTTAACTAAATAAACTAATTTCCAATAATACGTTATTTTCTTTGAACTACCTATATATATACTTATAAAGATAATTTACATAGTTTTATTTTTTAAAAGTCTAATTTTATTTTCTGTTCATAAATTTAAAATCCTTATGTTTGCAAACCTTGTCTGTATGGATCTCAAAATTAAATTTTAAATAACCTGTTTAACATTTTAAAAATTCTATTTTCTTCCAAAATCTTGTATGTATATATATTTACCAAATCAAAACTGAATTAATCTATAGCTTATTGTAAATATATTTTTTAACCTATACTGTACATATATATGTAAATTGAAAAATCTGCATATATGTGTCACTGTATATATTTCCAGTAAATAACCAAAATAAGAATTTACTTTACTATAACTTTTCTTCCCTTTTGTAAACCAAAACAGTTTAGAACCTCTATTTAAAATAGAATTGAATCAAAACATATTATAATTTTATTATTCAAGATCTATGCATATATTTTAAATTAAATTGAAAACAATGTTATTCTGCATCTTACTGCAACATATAATTTATTCTTTCTCGGTTTCATGTACATTTTATATGGATATCATAAATTTTGAACTAAAAAGAATAAATCAAATATACCTCGCTCGAACCAAGCCTCGACTTCGGCCACCTCCTTACACGACCTACTACCACTATATGTGTGGCCAAAACCGAGTCAAACGTTGACTTCTCTGATGCCCCTAGCCAATGTTCACTTGAACCTCCATCGAGTTCGAGACCTCCCTCTTTACCTTTCACCGAAAGCCACCATCCACCTACCCCGCCACGAACTCCCCCTCGGTGCCATGAATCAAGCGGCACAACCAATACCACGACGATCCCGAGCATCCTCTTGCATGCGCGAGTAGCCTGCCATCTAGTCGAGTCAAAGATTTATCGATCGGCTTGATACGATCAATGCTTGCTTACAATTTATTTTAAGAGGAACAAAAAAAATCGATTTCGAATTGAAAATAAGGGATCTCGCGATTAGGATAGAGTTCGTCCGCCATTCTTTTTTCTTTAAAATGTTTCTCGACTGAATGAAAAAGTAGAGGGAGATGCGGATTTCAATTGACGAAAATGAAATTTTCATTCGATTGTTTCTTCTGTTATTTATTTATTTTTTATTTTAAATCAAACGCTGACTGTAGAAAATAGAAGAAGGGTGCCAAGTGTGAAGGGAGATGAAACGTGTATAGTTTGCCATTTAAAATCATCATTTAATTTTGAAAAAAAAACACACACACATACATACATATATATATATATATATATATATATATATATATATATTATTTTTAAATTTAAATTTAAATCGTTGCAATTATGCAACTCACAATCTCAATCTCCAATCATGGCATGTCACTAGGCGTTTATAATGTTAAACCCTTATTTCGAACACAATGGAAAAGATTTCGAGTTCAAATTCGATCGTATGGAGAAGATGGCTTTTTGGTTCCAGTTATTAAATTAAATTTCGATAAAATTTTCAGCGCGTTTGCTTATCGTACGGCCAAACGATCACTCCAAACGCTACGAAAATTGAAATCCGATAATAATACAATATTACGGATCCGGTGGAACTGGTTTCAACGAATTCTAAGACTGTGCCCCAGAAAGCTATTTTTAAATATCGACTTAAACAATATAAATTCAAAATTGAACAAATCACTTCCAAATTAAATTCTGAAGCTTCCATCATCCTTAGTATTGTAAATATAAATTTTCCAAGCCTTTGAAATATTTTTAATCAGCTTAAAAATCAAGATTCAATATTTTACCCAAATTTCAATAATTAAATTCAATAATTTAATTGCCAAATAAACAGATATTCTTGAATTTCAAGTTAAAAAAACATTCAAATATTTAAAATAAAATATTTTCAATTTCAAATGTTCAAAATTCTAGGTCGTCATATTCTTCCCCCTTAAAAGAATTTCGCCCCGAAATTACTAGTTAAGAAGAATGATTCATAACCCATTTATCATTTTCCCAAAATCAAACAGTTTTAACAATTTGTCAACACAAATCTTTTTATTTAAGACCCATTACCACTTCAACTAACCTTCCAAACTCAATCATAGGTTCCAAACAATATTGTTTTCTTAAAAATTCAAAGTTGAATTCAAATTCAAATTTTAAATTATCAAAATTTTCTCAAAATTTTTCTAACTCCCTAAATTTTCTAAAAATTTCGCCAGCGTCTCCTTTGCGCGGCTAGCTCGATACGACTACAAAATGCCACAATGGGACCCTAGATTTCAAATGAAAACAAAAGGCCAAGTGGCTAGACAAGAAAATCATCAAATTTCATATAGAAATTTAAATACATATTTTTTTGTCGAGCAATTTCGTTTATCTTCTGAAATCAAAAATCTAATTCCCTTTTCCTTTATATCACATGTATATCCTACTAGCAATAATTTCCAATCATAGCTTTCAAAATCATTTTATACATTTGTTTACAAAAGTTTCAATCATTATTTCATACAAGCCCGTACGATATACATACATCATTCGCACGCAATACCAATTGCGGTCGCTCATTCGATCACACAATTTCACTTTCAAACTAGTATCGTTCACCCGACTTCCAAGTGCAGACTCAGATCTGGTTTCTTGATCAGAAACCGTCATTTTCCTTGCGTAGATGTAAACTATGATAGAGAATTTCCAGAATCAACCAAAAATGCATATCCAGGTTCACCGTCGAAAATCGAGTGAAAAATCCCAACTCGGATCGATATAACTATCTCGAACTTCTATGCTTGAATTCTGGATCAAATCACAATACGAATAAAGTAATATACGTACATCCCACGTACTTATTTCTAACTATATCAATTCTCTTTTATTCACATTTATTTTGATTTCTATCCACTTATTCACAATCACCATTTTACAACTTTCAGTTTAATCTTCATTCACTAATTAACCTAGAATATTTCAACAATTCCAAATTTTACTTAAGAATTTCACCTTTTGTTTCTTCAGTTCAATATAAATATTCTATATAGCTTCTTATATTTATTCTTCACTTCACCACTGAAGTTTATAACTACTTATATTTAACTAGATCTCCAATTCCATATGAATTCAATTTACCTTTCATTTATAAATATTGAATTCAATTCATTTCAAACCATATTTAATTTGTCATTTTTTAATTAGTTGCACTTACTAATTTCATTTCAATACTTTGTTTTATTTAGTCCACTTGACTAATTTCCATTTACTTACAAATTCAAAACGAATTTCAACATCTAGTTTCAATTTCATTTACTTGCAATTGTAAATTCATTTATTCATTTACAATTTATTTTCCACCTTAATAAATTTTATTCCAATCCATTTAGTCTATTAGAATTGCTTTTAAATTTTATTTTTATTCAAATCAATTTAAGTTAAATTCAGTTTCAATTTTAATCTTCCTAAGTTTATTTATTATTCCATAAACATTATTGTATAAGATTCAAGAGTCTTAATAATCACTTAGCATTTCAAAATCATTTTGAAATCAATTCAACTTATCTTTTGAATTTCCAAACCCAAACCCCATTTTGCAAACAACTTCAATTTTAAAATAATTTGGCAGTAATTCCTCTCCTGGAAACTCGAGAATGAACATCGATGATGCTGCAGTCATCGCCGAAGTTATTTTCCAATGACCGAAAAGAGTTTAGTGCTTTTATCCTTTCTAAAATATTTTTCCCAAAACCTTTGAAAACCATTTTCAAACTCAAAAGGGATTTAATTTCCAAGTTTTTTCCAAATTTCAAATCTTTTCAAAAACATTTTCAAATATTTCTCTGGAATTCTATTTCAAATTATAAATCACATTTACAATTCGCATTTCAAATCCTATTTGTATATGAATTTATTTCTTAATCTTTGGTTATTATTTCAATTTTTTATTCAACTTTCACTTAACAATGATAATAATTTAATATTATCACTCCCTAACAACAAACTCATTCTAGAGTACTACTGACTCTATCTCTAATGAGTAATCCCCACCAGAGCCAAGGTTATCGCTTAAACCATTGCTCTGATACCAAAATGTAATGTCCCAATTATTTTACTTTCGAAAGTCGACATCAATACGTCCACTATATCAAATGCCAAAGAATCGACAACTATGGTATAAAGATCTTCATATGTGATGGGGAGTCCGATCGGGATTGTGAATACCCAGATTGCAAGGGCTTCTTTGTGAAGTGTCCTCGGTTCTGTTCTAACTCGGAAGAGACTTGTATGGATGTATGTTTGATGTTACACATTGAGATGTAAAGCTGGTTTCTATCAAATACATTTCTGTTTGGTGGCGGAGAATTTATTCTCTTAGCTTAACACCCTTCTTTAAGACTTACGAGCTCAGAGGTTATGTAGTTGATGGTTACTAGTGATACATTCCCAATTTGGTAATGTGGCATACAAAGTGCTGCTGATCATGTGTTGATCAAAGCATGGATTTTGTGAAAAGCGTAGCTTTGTAGACGAGACTTCGTCGAGCCTCACAACCCGAAAATGGTTGAAACAGGAATGTTGCAGCAAGGTTTTTAGGGGTTGTGCCTCTATGGTATGTCCATTACCCTTTGGATAAAAGGTGGTATCATGGTATAGAGCGCAGATATTTAACCTATGTGGTTGCTGCAGATCAATTGCTTTGTGGTTGTTGGTGTTGAGAGCTCTCGGGTAAAGGTCGGTAACGACAAGGGATGGGATATTTGTAGGTGTTACCTAGTTACAGAGGTAACACAGCCTTGTGTTGGCAGAGATCCAGTTTAGTTCTTAGGGCGTCCGTAACGCCCCACCCAGAGACCCACCTTAGTAAAGAGAATTAATGAGTAATTCTGTCTACTAAAGCGGAGAATAGGGCTGGTTAAGGGCGACCATCTATAACTTTGTCTTAAACATCTACTGAATACGTCGATAAATGCACTATGATTTTTCTTTTCTATCTCAATGGATCGACATACACAATAAATGCTTAATCCAAAGCTATAGGTGGCTAACGGATCTATCAGAACAAAATACCATAACTAAATTTAAAGCACATCACAGAACAGTAATCGACATCATATATATACATATACACTGATACATATTTAGTACAATACAATATGAATACAATAAAGGTGGTATTTGACCACACTATATACATGGAATCGAATATAAATACATCAGAGTCAAGCGGAAAGAAATATAAACGACAAAAGTGCTAGGATGATATCCAAGCAGATGAATCAAAGCAAAGTCCCGTAACTGATAGGTAACCTGAAACAACTCGGTCTGACCCGAGTGATAAACACACGGGTCAGGCAAATGAATCTTATCGTTAGAAAGGAATACGATAAGGTAAAGAGAAGAGCTTCGCAAAGGGATAACATAAGTAGGTATGAACATGTAGGGTTGATATCAAGTAACTTCACTATGTCTCAATGGTGGTTTTCATATACATATACTTAGGTTAATCTGAAGTAATTCATGTATATGATATAAGGGAAAACATTCAAACATTATCCATGAATAAATAAATCTCTCAAGTCGTATATAAATCCCAAGTATAAATCCATAAAATTCGAAATCACCAAAATCCTCAAAGAAATCATATTTGCCTTATTTACATCTATAAGGCTAGGTAAACACATCAAAAACGGTGAAATCGAAATCATCATAACTCATAAAAGAAATCTCATATTGGCCAATTATTACATGCAAAAGCATGTTGCACGTGCTATTTACCAGTACTATTCACCATTATGGTACCATATCCATCTATCGACCGGAATCCTCATCTCGAATTAATCCGGTCTATGACGTCATCTATATTCCCCACGAACACCCGCCATCAAAAGTGATTGGAGCACCTCACTCCAATCGGTGTCCGCTGAGTGCCCGCCATCAAAAGTGATCGAGTCAAGTATTACTTAACCCGATCGGGACTCTAAGTACTGGTAGATCTCCCAGAATGTGTCAACAACTCTCGGATAGTAACCCGGAAAGTGGTAACGTATGTCCCATACCATAAGCTCTCACTTAGCGGTTTTCTAGCCGCTAGTTCGTGCCACACTAAGAAATCATCAACATCATCAAAAGAATCGCATCATGTCATCGGCATAGGTATAAGATGCTAAACCCGTCTCATCTCATCGACGAGTAGAAACTCCATAAAAACATCAAACTCATCAAATTCCATCAAAATCTTGCCTCATATCATTGGCAAGTATATCTCCATCAATAAAGTCCTAATCTCGTATATACTCACGAATAGGAGATCTCGGACTATACGTATTAGGCAAATGGACTAATAAAATATCAAACTCATACCACAATGTGGTTAACATCGAGGAGGAAATCAAATGATTCCTCAAGACCGTTTCGGTAGTACAAGTCCGAAATTAACCGATAAAGTAAATACTCAAGTCCCATACCTCGCGGGTTTACTAAATCGTTTAATTTATTTCCTTGTACGTCCGAAAAAGCATCAAAGTAATTAAAGTAAATAAAATTAATTATAGTATATTTTACTAGAGAAAACGGGATTTTAAACCAATTTATAGAAATTTTATCTAAAGTATTTTGAGTGAAAACCCATCATTTAAAGAATTTTAATGATTTTTGAATGCCTAGAAAATAAAGAATAATTGTTTAAAAACCTTTAAAAATGTATAAAAACATTTATTGCTCAAACCATGATTTTAGAAGATTTTATGCAATTTATTCGGATTTTTAAAACTCAGAAAAAACATCAATTTGCAATTTAATCGGCAAAAACCGATATTCAAATTTTAAATCGAATTTAAAACCAATTTAAATTCAAGTCACATTCTAAATTTACTAGTCCATTGCTGGACAAAATAATCAAATGTTAGCATCAAATTTCGTAGTAAAATTCTTGCAAAAGCGTGCAAATGAAATCATCAAAGTCGAACAATTACATCAATATTGGGGCAGTTCATAACAGACCAACATTGAAAACATCAATTTTCCACCATGCAAACTTCGAAATTCTACAAAACACAAAATAAAAAAATTGTAGCCAACAGCCTCAGGTTTCCAAAACTTTATAAATTTTGATATTCCGATCAGTAACGAAGAAGTTATGATCGAAATACTACTAAGAAAGAAATTATTTGCGCTGCCTGTCAACACAGGACAGTGATGAAAATGCCAATTTTACGCTATGTATACTTCTAAATCACTCAAAATCGAAAACATGAAAGTTGTGGAATATTTCACAAGGATTTCAGAACATCCAAGAAATCAAAATTATGATAAGTAACACAAAAGTTATGGCGAAAATACTAACCATCCACTAGAATATTCTGGGCTTAATCCCTCTCGGATTTTCATTTTTAACAGCAACTAAGAAGGTCCAAACGGACTCAAAACCCAATGAATTTAACATGAACAAACTATAATCAGTCCTCTACAATCTAAAAAAAGAGTGGAATAAATCCCACAATGGACGTGTCAGATATGAGCAAAACAAGACAGAGCATTTTCAGCATCAATCAATATAGAACAGAGGTAAAATTCAACATATTTAACCAAATATTTCAAGCAAGAGATTATTTGCTGCTGAAATTTGTTCACTTACAGTTGCTATAAGCCTTAGCTTACCTATTAGCAGCAAAAAGATGATGATTTAGGCTTGAAGATGGAAGCTTTCAACTCGAATTCGCCTTTGTCGGATCTATGATTGCTGAAAATAGGCATGCAAGAGAAGATAAATTACAAAACAAGAATTACAATAAACAAATATGGATTTCTCCTCAAATTCAAGATAGAGAAGGATGGAGATTACCTTCTTGTTGAATTAGACCCGAATTTCTATTGATTTAGCAAAGAATTTTGTTAATTATGGCTAGGGTTTGAGAAGACAGCCATTGTTTTTTAGTTTCAGAAGTTTTGAGGAGAAGCCGTTTACAATTGAAGAAGAAGAACGTACTTTTCCTCCAGATGTTTCTCATTAGGACTAATGGGTATGGGTTAGGTAATTAGGCCCAGAATTAATTGCTTAACAAAAATAATGAAGTCGATCAATTTACACTTATACAATGCTTAAATCTTCATAACTTCTACATTTTTAATCTGTTTTTAATGATTTTGGATGCGTTGGATTCATTGTGTCATCTAGTTTTTAATAAAATTATCAAAACATAAGTTTTAACAATTTTGTTATTAAATTTCCATTTATTACTCAATTTATCCAATTTTCCCATAATTGCAAAATAAATTGCAAATTTAATACAATTGGTTAAATAAAAAGATGTTATGTACCCAAAACAAAACAAATAAAGGTTTAGACATTATTAAATTATTTCTCACATTTTTAATCATAGTTATCATGATTAATTATTTTATTAACTAATTCTTATATATATAATTAATTAATAAAATGACAATATTGGCAAACAAGCATAATATTGTACAAAGTATCAATGTAATCAAATGTAGTCAATTAACTACATTCAAATTCATGAAATAAAGTAGAAACTTTATTTCACTCATGTCCATCATTTTTTATGCTCAAAGAAGATTATTTTTCTTCTTATTCCCCACGTTTTATTTTACAATAAAATGTATTATTGGTTTTAAATTACCAATATGATTTCCCCAACCCAAACAAAATCCCATTAATTATTCCAAACCACTCCAACCATCGAAATGAAGTGATTAATTTATTTTGTTACAATTCGTTAGCCCAAAAATTCAAATTCATTATGCATATGATGGTTAAGAAATTATTTAACAATTTTCTTTGAATTTAACAAAGAAAAGATGCAATTTGACAATAAATTATATTATCGCCAAATCGTACATGTTAATTGAATATAGTTGCATCTCTATATTCAAAATTCATGAAATAAAGGAC
Organism: Allium cepa; assembly: GCA_030765085.1. Taxonomy (NCBI): domain Eukaryota; kingdom Viridiplantae; phylum Streptophyta; class Magnoliopsida; order Asparagales; family Amaryllidaceae; genus Allium; species Allium cepa. The sequence goes on from CM060929.1 coordinate 38,446,503, forward strand.
AACTTTATCTCACACATATGTTTATTACTATTAATAAAATAAAATCCTTCTACTTTTATTTACCCTTTTATTTTACAATAAAAGGAGAATATTGGAATAAATTGCCAATATTCCTTTAATGCTCCTACTAAATTCCATCAATGACAATTTCCAACTCAAAGATCACAATTAAGTTGTTTACTTCATCTTTCCTTCATCTTAAATTTGCTTCAATCATTTAATTTGAAATAAACCTTATTTTATATTGTTCTTCCAAAATTTATTTATATTATGTTGTTTATTCCAAATAAACAATATAATTCATCATTTTCTTCCAATTAATTCAATTAATTTCAATATTAAATTATAATATTCATTATAATTTAATATTTACGATAATCTCCAACCAGGGTTGTTACAGCGTCCCTCTAGAGGCGTTCCATTTGGAAAGGAAGTTCCTTAGCTTGACCATTGTTGGAAATCTAATCATTCAATACAATCCCTATACGGTTTTAGTTGTAGAACCTGCCATTTACTTATGGTGGCGCCCCACTGTTTAGACGGTAGCTATAGTTGGCATAATTCGAAATGTCTATGTTGGCTAAGATTAATATTATACTTGCAAATGTTTTCCACTATGCATTAATAATAATGTCAAAAGGATTTTTCATAGTAAGTATGTTCGACTATCATAAGGAGAAATCTCCTCCAATTCTACGTTTGCGTTGTGTGTAGGGCGGGAGGCCTTATGGTAGTTTCATTTTCTAAAAAGCATTGCGGATTTCTTTTTTTTTTAATTCTTTTGTTTGTTTTTATTCAAAGAAAACTATTTTTGTTTGCTCATACCAGTCCCATGACTGACCTTAAGTTTATTGTACCTCTTCTAAACTCTGGGTGCCTACAATTTTCCAAATGAGCAGTCTACAGTTAGATTTTCAGATTATCAGCTAGTAGATATAGATTCAATAGCCTTCAGCTTTCGATTTGGAGCTCCTTGGAATCTTTGGATCTTGGCAATTGCATTGCTGGGCGACCTCGCTTAATACAACTTGGTGGTGGTTCGAGCTTCTTGGATTGGAGTTTTGTGATTTGGCATTGAAGACATTTTCTTTCCATTGATGAGCTTTTTGTCTTCTGTTGTTGATTCTTTCCGCTATTGTATTCTAGCTCTGATATATGCATTGATGTTCATTGTATCAGATGTTGTATCTATTGCGTATCAATGTAAATATTGTCTTTCTTCCGTTGTGTTGTTATATTTAATGTGTTATAAGCTCCGGCGAATCGGATTCGAATGTTTGAATCTGCGGCATTCGAATACGGATGAAGTATGGATGTCGATTTTCGAACGCGAAAATCCAGACCATCACACTGTTAATGACACTTTCTCTTTTGTTTGATTAGTAACTTTATAATAAATTTACCGGCAAGAGCCATCTAATTTTAAACTGTACCTATAATCATAGAAGAGACAGTATTTTGTAAATAGAATTTTGAAAACTATAAAAATGAACTCTAATAGTGAGTTAACGATGAAGAAAAATAGTGATGACTCAAACTAAAAATAAAGGATTATGGTCAACATGGTGTTATAGTTTATGTTCCTCTTAATTAACCATAATTCTTCTTTTCTTAGGGATGTCAGTGGATAATTTCGGACACAGATAGTGTCATATCCGCATTCGCATCCAAAATCATTTTCAAATATCAAATATCCACATCCGTATGGATGAATATCTAATAATTATCCTATCCACTAACGATCGATAAATCGAGAAATATCAATATCAAATTTTGGTTTAGCACATTTTTTTAATCCTACTGACTATAAAAGTGTATAAAATAAACAAATATAACGATAATAAAAATGGTTTTGGGCAATTAATATGCATTAAATGCATATAGCACAAACTACTAAGTTAATAAAATGGTAAACACATGTCTTTCATTATACTGCACCACATAAAATATAAATTATAAACTTGAAAAAAAACGTACGGATAGTTTTCATATGCGGATACCTCCATATCCGCGTCAATATCTGTTTTTTTTCATATCGGATAGTTATCCTCTTTTCGAGTACACATGCAGATGGATTTCAATTTCTGATAGCGGTTGACAGACCTGCTTTTCTTCCCTTATAACATTTTCTTATTTGATAAAATACTGCATTTATAATATTTTTATTTTTATTTTATTTTAAAATAGTGTGTTATAGCTGATCTTGACTTATTGAGCATTAAAATCTTAATGTTGCCTATATCAGTGAGTTAGTTGTTACCTCTTCCTATTCTCTCTTGAGGAAAAATAACCTTCATTGCCTGAAGTTCTGATTGATGCCCATTTTGGGGACAGACAATAAAATTGTCAGTATCAGTAAGTCAAATAATTAAATGATAATCAAAAGGCAACTCTTCAGTTTTACTGTTTAAAGTAAGCATTTATGTCCATATGCATGGACAATAATGCTAAATGGCAAATACTTAACAATAAAAAAACCTTTTCCCATGCCTGTATAATGGACATTTGTGAAAATTTTATTCCATCAAATAATAATGACTTTGGATTTACAATTTTTGTTACTAATAAGCAAGTTCTTATATCCTGAATAGACGAAGCTTCAAAGATTTGATAAAATGAGTTACTAATATCACAATTATTGAATGATAATATAAATGTACATTTTAACCATCATCATAGCAAGAATATTGCGACAAAATACTTATATACTTTTCTATTTCTTTACACGTTTTACAGTAGTTTTTAACCACTCTGATATTCATCATTTTTTACTTTCAATTACAATTGCAAACTACTTTTGTCCATAAATCATTGATAAACAATTTACACAAATATGTTAATTCATTAGTATATTTTTTAGGATTGCATGTTTTATTATTTCTTAAAGTATAACCATCTTTTGAGTTAATAATGTTCCTACTCGGTGGCTAAACAATAACGTTACAAAAAGAAGAGAGAAACAGGAACAGCAAATAGCTGCACGAAAACAGCTAGTCTAGATTATTTTTTATATACAAATGTTTTGAATGAATTATGAGCTTAATTAGACTAGTTTATCATATATGTGTGTGTGTGTGTGCCAACTTAGCCATCATGGATGGTTTGACTTAACCGACGGTGCTGGTTTTTAATCTAGAATTTCGTGTTCATTGAGTTGTTGAGCCGTAATTACTATGGTTGCAAGATTTGCTGGTATAACTTATAATTGCACAAACAATGAATTTGTGGATTGTGTTATCTTTTGACTCCTCGGTTCTAAGATAGTTTATTAACTTACCTTTTTATTTACAACTTACCTATACCAAAATCATTTGTTCACATCTTATGATTTTTACTATTTTTATAGGGATCAACTAATTTCAGGCCATCTGACATGATCCATTTTTCATTTTCTCTTTCTATCTAACGAATAGCATGCATACTCTGAGTACTTTTTTTTGTCACTTTCATCTGTTCCAATTCATAGGATATTATCATGCTATAGTCGTAACAGTTTCATGGTTCTTTTGGTGCCCCACGTTTCTTTTCTGTTTAACTTGATTATAATTGCTTATTTATTTTTCTACTTTTGCAGGCAGGTGAAAGGGATTGCCATCGTCCAAGGAGCAAGGACTGGAGCATCATGTTACTAGACTTCTTCCACATTGATTGTTCATATTGCCTAAGTTGCTTATGCACAAGAAAAGAAATGCAAATGAATATGGCCAAGTTTTAAGAGTGTAAGTATAGAGAAAGATGTAAATATTGAAAAAGGTTAGTTTGATACATGGTCATTTTGTTAGTTTATTTCTACTGAATAAAATAATTAGAGTTACCATCATCTTTATAATGCATTTGACATACAACAGTAAGATGGGACTGTTTTGTTCCTAATAGTTGCATTTTTTCTCTCACATGTATATCTTCATTGTTACGAGTAGCAATTGTGATGAACATTACCATAGCATTAGGCATGATAAAAGTGATTGACCTAAAAATAAGCGGGTAATTTTTTTTCCTTTTTGAGCAGTTTGCTTTTAGTACTTGGACATGACTGTGAAATTGTAGACGTTGAAACAATTCACCTTAAAGCAACCATTTCTGTTATGGAAACTTTAAACTTAAAATGATGAGTTTTTCGACCACTTTAAATATTGACATCTTGAAAAAGTTAAAATTTAGAATGGTATTCCAAAAAAATAATCAAATGTAATATTCAACTAATGTCATCACGATAATAATTTCACAAAAAAAGAAAGACGATTGATAATTGAAAAAAAAAATTATAAATCAACACCATGTGCGAAACACGAGTTCACACTAGTTATAGATTTATATTTCTAATTTTACCTTTTGTTAGTTTGTCCATTTAACAGCCTTCGTGTGCTTTTAGGCAATGGTGAATTGTACATTATCCTTAGATAATTATGTATAAAGCCCAAAATTCCCAGTGTCATATCGTACAAATTCACAATTTCTTTTAGACTCGGATTCTGCCTCTTGGTTGCTACCATTGTCAGATTCTGCCTCTTGGTTGCGTCACCTTCGTTTGGATAAGAAGAAAATGTATCACAAATGCATAAAATGTGGAAATTGAGGTATGATTAGTTGTAGATTAGCATGAAACATTTATACCACTAAATTGTGAAGGATGTGGCAGTTGAGGTATGTATCGCCCTTTTGGTTTTGACTCGAGTAATTGTTGGTGTTACTATGTAACAATCCACCATTTCAAACATTGAGAGTCTATATCGAATACATCCATGGCATTCAAATGTTGATCATCCAAACACCGAAAAGGCAGACTATTAGAGTAAAATAAAATGAAAAGAAACAAAGAACATGGAAAATAGAATCTCACAAAGGAAATGACAACATATAATATTACAAAGACAATATAAACTATCTCTCCAAAATACAAGATACAACAGAGTTAAAACAAATCTCATCAGCTTGGACAATTATAACTTCTTGACTCTTGCAATTGTTGATAACAGCCAATAAATATGTACACAATAACAATCAAATATAGTCGCATATTAGAACATGTCACAAAATATCATATTAACACTAGCAAAATAATGTAACAAGGGTGTAATAACATATCAGTCTATATAAAAAATAAATTTCGCTAACCCTATATGTTTACTCAATATTAATCTAAATATCGAGCCAATTCAAATGCTCAATGTATCAATATAATATTTACTAACCTAACTGCTTGGTGCACAACCACAAATAACATGTGTGTGTGTGTGTGTATGTGCACTAATACCGATCCCCATAGCATAACTTACTAATGATATGCATGCGATAACTACTATATTAGTTACAAATCCAAAAAATAACATGTGCAATAACAAGTGTCAAATAAAAATTAACAAATAACATATATTTACAAACTACATTGTTAATTGCACATTCAATAAATGATTTGTGTAAGGTGTAATAACTATAATCCTAATTACTTAAATTTTAAATAATTTTTCTTTGATAATAAAAGTGGTACTTTATTCAAACAAAGCATGCATTTTGATGTATTGTGGGCTCGAATCCATGATTGTTCGAACTTCAATCTACAATGCCATATCACTTAGCACTTGAGATAGTGGTGCCTGACTCAATCATTTCACAATATACAAACAATATCATAACATGTTTTGTAAATATAACCTTGCATCCAATAAGAAAATAACATATGAATTGCATCAGCGATGCAACAATTAAGTAATTGTTAATCTTATACATGCATTATGTCTACATCTCTAGCAACACTGTACACTATAAATTATCGCAAAAGAGATGAGTGTGTATGTATATAGTTATTAAACAAAAAAATGATATCACTGAAGCTCCAGACAAACAGTTCCACTGGAAATGTTCAACTTGAACACGACCAACGCCAAGACCTATCAAGTCTCCCATTGAATCCAATGGAATAAACACATCTCGGTCAAACCATGTATATGCTTCTTGTCTAGTCCATATAATGCATTTGCAAAAGGGGATATATATATATATGTATATATATATATATATATAGCTGGTGTATCTGACAAGTCTGTATGCTTATTGTCTGAACCACTAGGTTTGAAGCATGCTAGCTTACCACATTAAAACATCTATTTAACAGTCAATTAAATACTTTAATCGAACAACCAATAAAGTATGATATATACAAGCAATGAAATATAACTGTGAATCGGTTTTAAAATATGATTACATCCAAATTTTACTCCACAACGTTCACAAAACGGTCTAATATGTATAATAAAGCTGTTACATATTACCAATGCAATAAAAATACTAATCATTTTTAAGCAAAAACCTTTGCATAATCTCATGTAGCCTTTTATTTGTATGCACGTTAACCTGCCTATATAAAATAACACAGGACTAGTGTGTAACCCGTACGTCGCACAAGGTGAAAAATAATATTTATATTTTAGTTATTGCTAAAAATTGAATTTTTTTGACAAGCACCATTGTCCAAGTGGTTAATTGATTCGGCTTTGGTGCAAGAGGTCACAAGTTCGAAACTTGCTTTCGAATGTTTATTGACATGGGATATGTTGTTCCAATGATTTGTTGTATATAAAGTATCATTTCAAAAAAAAAATTGAATTTTTTTAAGCATTATATAATAAACATATTGAAATATAAAAATTTGTAATTTAAAATGACATACAGTGCTCAAATGTAAGGTAGAGGGTCGCTAACCACATATTCATGTCAGAATTATTGTCCTAACTTGGTTATATATATGTATATATATACATATATATTGCTATTACTAAATAGTTGATGCTATGTGATACGTGTATTTTTTATATATAAATGGATGAAAAGGTTGAATTTTCCATTTTTATTAATATGAATATTGTATAATTTTAATGATTTATAATGGAATAATGAATATTAAGTAATTGATTATATTTAAATATTTTAAATCAATGATTGGCTTAAATAGTTAAATATATAGAGTCAAATGTTAGGAAGGAGGGAAAAAATGAGAAGAGCTTTGTATGTAGTAGTAGTTGAGAAAAACATCTTACGATCAACTTATATAGAAACAAACTTTTATCCATTAACAAAGATTTATTTAGAAAATCCTTTCTTTAACTTTGTAGTTAATTATAAATTTAATGTTGTTATAGGGATTTCATGTTTATGAATATAATCTGTAAATAACACCATAATGTAAATATCGTGTAAATAAATTTATGAATATAATCTGTAAATAACACCATAATCTAAATATCATGTAAATAACAAAATTTTGAAATTAATCTATAGTATATGAATATAAACATCAACATTATAATCATTTATCATAAAAATAAACAGACCAAACGAACTTAAATATTTTATTATCAATCTAACTATTTAAACTTATGAACGAATGTCATTTTAGTCTAATTCTTAATTCCTGAACTGTAACGACCCAGAATTCCTGTCATTTGAAATTCGTATATTTAATTCATTTTAAATATTAACAAGTAAAATTTGTAAGTCGAATATATTTTATTTCGAATATCTAAATTTAATTGGATAATTTAATCGATAATCTAATATTTGAAATTACAGAAATAATTGAAAATTGGGTTTAATGTGATTAAAATTGATTTGTAAAGTTGTATTAAATCATATTGGAGTTAGAATAATATTATTGAACTTTTAAAGTGGAATTAAAAGTTAATTTGTGGAAATTGAATATTTTAATATTTAATTGATGAGTAAAACTAGTCATTTTTCCAAACAGTCTCGGATTTCGACGAAACTAGTTTCATTGGATCCTTAATGTTAGATTATTGTAGGATTTCAAATTTCTTGTCAATCGGATTTACGGTTTGTCCAGGGCAAGCTAAAACGCACTGAAATCGGTTTAAGTGAATTTTAAATTTAAATAGTCGATTTGAAAACCTATCTTTCAAATACGATCGAATTGGCTCTCGATATATATTCCATTGCGTTCGGAATAAGGGTAAAACATTATAAACGACATGGCCATGCTTCATTTCGAGTTCGGGAAAATTTCGGGTGAATAGTGTTTCGTCAAATTTTCTATATAAGGACCTTAACATCTCAATTTTTCACAAAACCAAAGGAGATTAGGGTTTTGTTACAGCAGCCGCCACCAACAGTTTCAATAACTGATACCTTCCACCGCTCTTCCTCCTTTGTCAGGACCCGATTCTTCGTGTTCCGAAAATTCAACATCGATACTCACTTTATCGACTGCGAGTAATCGAACGACGGAAAACCGAACACTGAGGGTTTAAGAAGAAGAAAAAGACAGAAAAGAGATAAGAAGGTAGAAAATAGAGAGGAAAGAAAATCGAAAAGGTAGAGAATAGAAAATAGAACGGAACAGAAAGAAAACAACAGAACAACAACAGAATCTCACAATTCGCAGCGGAACAACATATAATAGATAAATGAATAATCTTTAAACAAAGATCTATATCAGTTATTACATTTTATACATTACATTACATCATATCATCAGAGTGTACAACAACAACAACAACAACAAACAGTGCAACGGAAAAAGAAATACTATATATAAATTAGTAATACGCCATGCCATCCAGCTTGCCTCCAGCAACTCCAGAATATCCAGAATATCCTGATAAACCTAACTCTTAACTGCCCGTGTGGAAATTGGTGGGCACCCAGAGTTTAGGAAGGAAAACAATAAACTCCGAGTCAGTCATGTGACTGGTGTGAGGACTCAAAACAGTTTATTTATCTTTAAAATCAAAATAGAAGAATATTTTTAAAGTCAATTCGCAATGCTTTTAAAAATGAGACTACCATAAGACCTCCCGCCACACACACAATGCAAACGCAGACTTGGAGGAGATTTCTTCTTATGTTAGTCAAAGATGCTTGATACGCATTAAAAAGAAACATTTGATATTTTTATTAGTGCATAGTGTAGGAAAAAATCATTTCGAAAGTAGAATATAAATCTTAGCCAGCATAGGTACCATTATAGTATGCTTACTATAGCTACCATACTAAATGGCAGGTTCTACAACTAAAACCGTACAAGTCTCGTATTGTTTCTTTGGATTTCCAAAAACTGGTCAAGCCAAGGAACTTCCCATTGCCACATGGAAACGCCTCTGGATGGACGCACCGAGAACCACCGTTCTCTGCTAAACAAAGCCGGGAATCCCTTTTCCCAAGGAATATTACAAACCCTCAGATATGCCACCCCCGGTCCTTTGGGACCTTTAAACGAGAGCGCTCTCTAACCAACATCACACCACAATAATAAGTGTTTCAACATGAGTAAGTATCTGGGCTCCATACCATGATACTACCCTTTTCCAGAAGGAATGGTCATACCCTAGGAAAGTTATCCCTGAAAACCTTGCCGCACAATTCCTGTTTCGACCATTACCGGTTTGTGAGGCTCGACGAAGTCACGTCCACAAAAACACACTTTATACAAAAGTCGTGCTTTGGGTCAACAAATGATCATAGAAATGATCACCAAGATAGACGATCAAACAAATGATTCTATCACAAATAATCAACACAATGATCATTTACAACAACACTCAGCATGTCACATTACCAAATTGGGAATATATCGCTGATAACATTCAACTACATAACCTTTGAGCTCGTACGTCTCAGAGAAGGGTGTTAAGCTAAAAGAATAAATTCTCCGCCACCAACAGAAATATATTTGAATAAAATCGGCTTTATATCTCAATTTGTAATGTCAGACATACAATCCATACAAGTCTGTTCCGGGCTCGAACAAAACCGAAGGCACTTCTTACGAAGCCCTTGCAATCCGGGTATTCACAATCCCGATCGAATTTCCCATCACTTAAGGAATCTCTATACCAGGAGCTACCAGTGCAGAGACAATCGATAGGTCATCCTATCGCTTTCGCAAATACTCGGTCTTCAACACCGATCATCAAATGCAATTCACAACGACGTATCACATATTCGGAATGGGTTATACGACCCCATGGTCCTTTCCCGGTTAACCCGAATAGTGAGCGCTTATTCAAAAATAAGTGTGGCATTCAAATTCAAACAAATCACATCAAATACCCATTCAAAGGGAAATATTGATAGTCGGTTATTGAACTATCAATGGATATGCACACATCACCAGTTTCCAAATAATTTTCCAAATTATTTATTTTCCAAAATATCTTTACAAGATATATAATTTCACACTTCAAAAATAAATCAATATTTATTTTTAAACAAGTTCCCCTTTCTTTTATAAATTCCATAGTGAATTTATATTTCAAAATATCTATGAATATACGATTTCAATTATTCATTTCAATTTATCTTCAAAAAGATAAATTCTCAAAATATTCACTTTATATTGGAAAAACATTTCCATACTTATTAAATAAGTAATTCACGAATTTTATTTATTTTCAACACTTATAAAATATTCAATATACTTAAATCGAGATTAAGTATATATTTCATTATTTAAGGAAATCATTCTCTTAAACATATTTATTTGGGCCAAAACGAATGTTGCGTAAAACATCGTTACGACAACCCAAAATCACTAGTATAGGGATTCGAAATTAAAATAGATATATAAATCCCAATACTATACAAAACATTTCCTTTCGGAAATCATTTACTATAACAACAGTGTTATAGTCCACCATTTCCTTCTATTTCTCGAAAACGTCTATTTCAACAATAAATGTTGAAATCTATGGTTTCGAATCTCAACACAATTAAAACATCATTAGATCGTTTTAAATTCTATTTAAAACATCACATTCAAAACAATTTCTTTAACATCTTATTCACTATTCAAAAACGTGAATATTCTTTGTTAAAAATTTCATCCTTTTATTCATTTCATTTTAAAGGATTATTCACAGTCAAAAACGTGAATATAACTCCATTAATAGGTTTCAACAATTTACTTATCAAAATAAGTCGTTTGTGAATTTATAAAACAACGTTTATAAATTCCATTTCTATTTATTTTATAACATCTCCTTTTATAAATTCCTTTATCAACCTATTCACTTTATAACTCAATTATAAACCAAAGATTCATATTATAAGTTAAATGCTTATAAAACGATTATTTTACAAAATCGTTTCTTTGAACTTCATAATTATAAATCTTATAACTTATAAGATTCAATTATTCATCCAAATATATTCTTTAATAATTTTCACAAAATTTATAAATCTTACTATTTATAAATTTCATTTATAACTTCACCATTTATAATTTTATAAATTCCATTCATTTACAAAAATTCATTTTCACTCCATTCAAACACTTATAAAAACTCGTTTTATAATGTCAATATTTCGATTCATAAATATCCATTTATAAATCTCTTAATATAAATCAATTTATATTATTCTTTAAAACATCTTTAATCTCCTTTATTATTTCACCATTTTGATTCATAAAATAATTAAATTTATAAATCCTATATTTAAACTTTTCACAATAAATTCTAAAATCCGGATTAAACTATTTTATAAAATCATTAGCATCATATTCTCAAAAATCAGTTTTTAACTATATTTCTCAAAAATCATAATTTTTATAACTTTAAAAATTATAACGTTTATTTATTTAAAATAGATCAAGTTCCAAACATATATTATATTTTCAAAAATCACTTTTAAAATCATTTTAAAATTCCAAATTTGGTCCAATGATGCTACACACCAAATAGTCAATCACGACAACAACGACATCATATATCGATATGATAGTCAATCAAATATCAAAATATCTGAAATCAAATAAATACTGTTGAGGAATCCAGTTGGATCCCTCCAACCTGTTTTCCTGCATCCACAAACATTAGCACAATACCAGTTCCGCTCCAGTACGGAATTATCGCGGTATATGTTTTTATTAAATATTATCCGCTTAATAACGGCGCAATAGGGTCTCATCCGCTAAACAAAAAATGCGGGAAATCAATAACTCCAATATATACATATGCCAATATATATATATTGCTATTATATATAATACCAATTTCACTGTTTATGAAATATTCGCGGTATATGTTTTTAATAAATAACATCCGCTTACTAACGGCGTATAATATCTATTTTAACAATCAATAGATAACAATCATCATTCAAACATGCATTCAAATATTTTAAATCTAACTATTTAAAATAAAATCGAAACTGATTCGATTGAGTGAGAAGTTCTCACCTTGATTTTATTTCCGTTTTAGCGATTTATTTCGAATAAAATTAAACGGACGTTTAATTTTACCCGAAATTCTCACTAACTCCAAACGACTCCAATCCAATTTCATCGCGTAGTGCTCGTCCATACGATTCCAACGCAACTGGTTTCGCGCGTTTTCGACCTCGTATGAAAATGTTATGCATTTATGAAGTTTACACAAATTAATTTACAACTTTAATTAAATTTTAAACCCTACAACAATCATCACCGTGAGATCCATGCCCCCCTCAAATCAAGACCGCACGTTCTATTTCTTCCCCCTCTCTAACTCACGCGCGTAAAACATCAGTATAGCCGAACCCATACTATGAATTTAGGGTTAAATTTTAGAAATTAATCGCTAGCTTCTACCTCGATCAAGTTACTCCACCACGTGCGCCTCCCCCCATGCTACCTTCGGCCCAAGAAGCTTGAAACTCGGCTCAACATATAGCACGAATCTCGAGGCTGAACGCAACCCCTTTGAACGAGATTTGCCGCCAATCCGAAGCACTAGAAACGATCATGACCGTTGGATAGGTAGTTCGCGACGTGCTCTACGATTCTCTAGTTGAGGGTTTCTGTTAAAAGTGAATGGATTTGGAGATTTGAGGGGAAGATGATGGAACAATTTCGGCCATACATGAAGCTATTGGCGGCTGAGCAAATAGATTAGGGTTTTAGATATATATTTTTTTTCTTTAGATTTAGGGGCTATTTATAGGAAAAATCGAACACTATTCATCCGGAAATTCCGAACTCCGATTCACGCGCCATAACCAGCGTTTCTAGGGTTTACCCCGCGTTCCGGACACAATGGAACAGGTTTCGAAAGCTAATTCGTACATCTGTGCGAGTTATGGCAATAAACGTTCAATTTAAATTAAACCGATTTAAATGATTTTCTAGGCGTTTTAATTTGTACCGGACAAACGGTAAATCCAATTGACTTGAAATTTGAAACCTTACAATAATATCACATTACGGATCCGATGAAACTGGTTTCGTAGAAATCCGAGACTTTTTGAAAAATGGCTATTTTAACTCGCCAAATTAATATTAAAAATAATTCGATGCGTTTCGAGCTGCCACGATCAAACGATAACTCCGATTGACACGAAATTTGAAATCCGGTAATAACTAACTATTACGGATCCAATGGAACTGGTTTCGTTCAATTCTGAGACTGTTCAAAAATTGACTATTTTCACTAGTCCATTTTAATATTAAAATATTCAATTTTCACAAATTAACTTTTAATTCGATTTTAAAAGTTCTAAAATATCGTTCTAACTTCAATATGATAAAATAAAATTTTACAAATCATTTTCAATCATATTTAACTCGATTTTCAATTATTTCTATAATTTAACATATTAAATTATCGATTTAATTATCCAATTAAATTCAAAAATTCAAATAAAAATTTATTTGACTTATAAATTCACTTATTAATATTTAAAATAAATTAGATATTCAGATTTTAATTAATAAAAATTCTGGGTCGTTACAATCTTCCCCCCTTAAAAGAATTTCGTCCTCGAAATTATCAAGTAAGAAAAAGTTACAGAATCTATTAATTTTTTTCAAAATCCATAGTTAAATTTCTTACAACCTTTACTAAGTTTCCAAATCATACTTAGTTATTTTTTCAGAAACAACTACTATTGTTTAACTTTCAATTCCAAATCAAAGTCTAAGTTTTCAAAATTTTCCAATTTTCTCAAATTTTTTCTAACGCCTTAAATTTTCGGAAAAATTCGCCATAGTCTCCTTTGCGCGGCTCGATCCGAAAAAAAAATGACAGTATATATATCACAAATATACATCTCATCAAGTAATGAGGCATCCCGCAGGGAAAAATTATAAAAGTACGATATGTAATCCGAAATATGTACCTTATATTTTATTAGCGAGTATATACGGCTAACATAGCGCGAAAGCGAGCTCCAAATGCGAAGCAAACGCGATCCGCACCTACTAATCACTCAACAAACAACATGAGAACATGCATATATGAAAATAATCTCAATATACATCATATAGCAACATAATAACTATATATGTCAACATAGCAATTGAAACAAAAGCAACAAATGCAAGCATCAACCAACTAGCATTCATAAACAATGTATATTCATTTATATTCTCATTAATATTCAATGAAATGGTTTTCAATTTAATCATATTTGATTCATTAACAGTGGATGTTTACTAACATTCATTTTCAATTAGTTTATATTCACTAATTCATATTCAAGTTGGTTCACTTCCAAATCAAATTCAATTCTATTCAAGATTCACTTAACTTCCAATTGAATTTCAATTACTTTAACTTTCCAATTTCATTAATTCAATTTCATTAACACTTAATGAATTATATACAATCAATCACCTAACAACCATATAACAACCAATGTATATCAATTACAACCAAATTCCTTTGCTTATATTCATTCAATTTAGTTTAATTAAATTGATTTTTATTCAACTATTCAACTTTCAATAACATTAGATTTTAATGAATTTACTTTGACCTCTTAAGTTATATTCCCATTTTAAGTAAATTTCCATTTAACTTTAAATTCATTTTTATTTCAACTTATATTTAAATATATTCATATAGTTATTCATAAATATTCACTTCATATTCATAAATATATTCATATAGTTTCTAAATATTCACTTCATATTCATAAATATATTCATATAGTTTCACTTCTTATATATATAAGTTTATTTCACAATTGTAAATCACTTTAATTATAATTCAATTCTTATAATTCTTTTTACTTATACAATTATTCTTTTATTTAGATTATTCAAACATCTAAACAATCAATTTATATACACTTTAATAATTGGGAAAAATTATTTCCTTTATATATAAAATATAATCAAGGTAAAATTATTTCATTTACCCAATCTAAAACAATACTGTGCCGAATTGTTCTATACAAGTGTTTAGAGATCCCTATCAACAACGTTAATTACTCGTATTAACCAGAATCTATATACCACTCAACAAACCAATCATCACAATATAAAACAATTTTATATATTCACTAACAAATATGCTCTCATAGCTATTATTACACTCAAACTCATTCTAGAGTACTACTGACTCTATCTCTAATGAGTAATACCCAACAGAACCATGGTTGTCGCTTAACCATATGCTCTGATACCACATTGTCAGGACCCGATTCTTCGTCTTCCGAAAATTCAACATCGATACTCACTTTATCGACTGCCGAGTAATCGAACGACGGAAAACCGAACACTGAGGGTTTAAGAAGAAGAAAAAGACAGAAGAAGAGATAAGAAGGTAGAAAATAGAGAGGAAAGAAAATGGAAAAGGTAGAGAATAGAAAATAGAATGGAACAGAAAGAAAACAACAGAACAACAACATAATCTCACAATTCGCAGCGGAACAACATATAATAGATAAATGAATAATCTTTAAACAAAGATCTATATCAGTTATTACATTTTATACATTACATTACATCATATCATCAGAGTGTACAACAACAACAACAAACAGTGCAGCGGAAAAAGAAATACTATATATAAATTAGTAATACGCCATGCCATCCAGCTTGCCTCCAGCAACTCCAGAATATCCGGAATATCCTGATAAACCTAACTCTTAACTGCCCGTGTGGAAATTGGTGGGCACCCAAAGTTTAGGAAGGAAAACAATAAACTCCGAGTCAGTCATGTGACTGGTGTGAGAACTCAAAACAGTTTATTTATCTTTAAAATCAAAATAGAAGAATATTTTTAAAGTCAATTCGCAATGCTTTTAAAAATGAGACTACCATAAGACCTCCCGCCACACACACAATGCAAACGCAGACTTGGAGGAGATTTCTTCTTATGTTAGTCAAAGATGCTTGATACGCATTAAAAAGAAACATTTGATATTTTTATTAGTGCATAGTGTAGGAAAAAATCATTTCGAAAGTAGAATATAAATCTTAGCCAGCATAGGTACCATTATAGTATGCTTACTATAGCTACCATATTAAATGGCAGGTTCTACAACTAAAACCGTACAAGTCTCGTATTGTTTCTTTGGATCTCCAAAAAATGGTCAGGCCAAGGAACTTCCCATTGCCACATGGAAACGCCTCTGGATGGACGCCCCGAGAACCATCGTTCTCTGCTAAATAAAGCCGGGAATGCCTTTTCCCAAGGAATATTACAAACCCTCAGTTATGCCACCCCGGTCCTTTGGGACCTTTAAACGAGAGCGCTCTCTAACCAACATCACACCATAATAATAAGTGTTTCAACATGAGTAAGTATCTGGGCTCCATACCATGATACTACCCTTTTCCAGAAGGAATGGTCATACCCTAGGGAAGTTATCCCTGAAAACCTTGCCGCACAATTCCTGTTTCGACCATTACCGGTTTGTGAGGCTCGACGAAGTCACGTCCACAAAAACACACTTTATACAAAAGCCGTGCTTTGGGTCAACAAATGATCATAGAAATGATCACCAAGATAGACGATCAAACAAATGATCCTATCACAAATAATCAACACAATGATCATTTACAGCAACACTCAGCATGTCACATTACCAAATTGGGAATATATCGCTGATAACATTCAACTATATAACCTCTGAGCTCGTACGTCTCAGAGAAGGGTGTTAAGCTAAAAGAATAAATTCTCCGCCACCAACAGAAATATATTTGAATGAAATCGGCTTTATATCTCAATTTGTAATGTCAGACATACAATCCATACAAGTCTGTTCTGGGCTTGAACAAAACCGAAGGCACTTCTTACGAAGCCCTTGCAATCCGGGTATTCACAATCCCAATCGAATTTCCCATCACTTAAGGAATCTCTATACCAGGAGCTACCCAGTGCAGAGACAATCGATAGGTCATCCTATCGCTTTCGCAAATACTCGGTCTTCAACACCGATCATCAAATGCAATTCACAACGACGTATCACATATTCGGAATGGGTTGTACGACCCCATGGTCCTTTCCCAGTTAACCCGAATAGTGAGCGCTTATTCAAAAATAAGTGTGGCATTCAAATTCAAACAAATCACATCAAATACCCATTCAAAGGGAAATATTGATAGTCGGTTATTGAACTATCAATGGATATGCACACATCACCAGTTTCCAAATAATTTTCCAAATTATTTATTTTCCAAAATATCTTTACAAGATATATAATTTCACACTTCAAAAATAAATCAATATTTATTTTTAAACAAGTTCCCCTTTCTTTTATAAATTCCATAGTGAATTTATATTTCAAAATATCTATGAATATACGATTTCAATTATTCATTTCAATTTATCTTCAAAAAGATAAATTCTCAAAATATTCACTTTATATTGGAAAAACATTTCCATACTTATTAAATAAGTAATTCACGAATTTTATTTATTTTCAACACATAGAAAATATTCAATATACTTAAATCGAGATTAAGTATATATTTCATTATTTAAGGAAATCATTCTCTTAAACATATTTATTTGGGCCAAAACGAATGTTGTGTAAAACATCGTTACGACAACCCAAAATCACTAGTATAGGGATTCGAAATTAAAATAGATATATAAATCCCAATACTATACAAAACATTTCCTTTCGGAAATCATTTACTATAACAACAGTGTTATAGTCCACCATTTCCTTCTATTTCTCGAAAACGTCTATTTCAACAATAAATGTTGAAATATATGGTTTCGAATCTCAACACAATTAAAACATCATTAGATCGTTTTAAATTCTATTTAAAACATCACATTCAAAACAATTTCTTTAACATCTTATTCACTATTCAAAAACGTGAATATTCTTTGTTAAAAATTTCATCCTTTTATTCATTTCATTTTAAAGGATTATTCACAGTCAAAAACGTGAATATAACTCCATTAATAGGTTTCAACAATTTACTTATCAAAATAAGTCGTTTGTGAATTTATAAAACAACGTTTATAAATTCCATTTCTATTTATTTTATAACATCTCCTTTTATAAATTCCTTTATCAACCTATTCACTTTATAACTCAATTATAAACCAAAGATTCATATTATAAGTTAAATGCTTATAAAACGATTATTTTACAAAATCGTTTCTTTGAACTTCATAATTATAAATCTTATAACTTATAAGATTCAATTATTCATCCAAATATATTCTTTAATAATTTTCACAAAATTTATAAATCTTACTATTTATAAATTTCATTTATAACTTCACCATTTATAATTTTATAAATTCCATTCATTTACAAAAATTCATTTTCACTCCATTCAAACACTTATAAAAACTCGTTTTATAATGTCAATATTTCGATTCATAAATATCCATTTATAAATCTCTTAATATAAGTCAATATATATTATTCTTTAAAACGTCTTTAATCTCCTTTATTATTTCACCATTTTGATTCATAAAATAATTAAATTTATAAATCCTATATTTAAACTTTTCACAATAAATTCTAAAATCCGGATTAAACTATTTTATAAAATCATTAGCATCATATTCTCAAAAATCAGTTTTTAACTATATTTCTCAAAAATCATAATTTTTATAACTTTAAAAATTATAACGTTTATTTATTTAAAATAGATCAAGTTCCAAACATATATTATATTTTCAAAAATCACTTTTAAAATCATTTTAAAATTCCAAATTTGGTCCAATGATGCTACACACCAAATAGTCAATCACGACAACAACGACATCATATATCGATATGATAGTCAATCAAATATCAAAATATCTGAAATTAAATAAATACTGTTGAGGAATCCAGTTGGATCCCTCCAACCTGTTTTCCTGCATCCACAAACATTAGCACAATACCAGTTCCGCTCCAGTACGGAATTATCGCGGTATATGTTTTTATTAAATATTATCCGCTTAATAACGGCGCAATAGGGTCTCATCCGCTAAACAAAAAATGCGGGAAATCAATAACTCCAATATATACATATGCCAATATATATATATTGCTATTATATATAATACCAATTTCACTGTTTATGAAATATTCGCGGTATATGTTTTTAATAAATAACATCCGCTTACTAACGGCGTATAATATCTATTTTAACAATCAATAGATAACAATCATCATTCAAACATGCATTCAAATATTTTAAATCTAACTATTTAAAATAAAATCGAAACTGATTCGATTGAGTGAGAAGTTCTCACCTTGATTTTATTTCCGTTTTAGCGATTTATTTCGAATAAAATTAAACGGACGTTTAATTTTACCCGAAATTCTCACTAACTCCAAACGACTCCAATCCAATTTCATCGCGTAGTGCTCGTCCATACGATTCCAACGCAACTGGTTTCGCGCGTTTTCGACCTCGTATGAAAATGTTATGCATTTATGAAGTTTACACAAATTAATTTACAACTTTAATTAAATTTTAAACCCTACAACAATCATCACCGTGAGATCCATGCCCCCCTCAAATCAAGACCGCACGTTCTATTTCTTCCCCCTCTCTAACTCACGCGCGTAAAACATCAGTATAGCCGAACCCATACTATGAATTTAGGGTTAAATTTTAGAAATTAATCGCTAGCTTCTACCTCGATCAAGTTACTCCACCACGTGCGCCTCCCCCCATGCTACCTTCGGCCCAAGAAGCTTGAAACTCGGCTCAACATATAGCACGAATCTCGAGGCTGAACGCAACCCCTTTGAACGAGATTTGCCGCCAATCCGAAGCACTAGAAACGATCATGACCGTTGGATAGGTAGTTCGCGACGTGCTCGACGATTCTCTAGTTGAGGGTTTCTGTTAAAAGTGAATGGATTTGGAGATTTGAGGGGAAGATGATGGAACAATTTCGGCCATACATGAAGCTACTGGCGGCTGAGCAAATAGATTAGGGTTTTAGATATATATTTTTTTTCTTTAGATTTAGGGGCTATTTATAGGAAAAATCGAACACTATTCATCCGGAAATTCCGAACTCCGATTCACGCGCCATAACCAGCGTTTCTAGGGTTTACCCCGCGTTCCGGACACAATGGAACAGGTTTCAAAAGCTAATTCGTACATCTGTGCGAGTTATGGCAATAAACGTTCAATTTAAATTAAACCGATTTAAATGATTTTCTAGGCGTTTTAATTTGTACCGGACAAACGGTAAATCCAATTGACTTGAAATTTGAAACCTTACAATAATATCACATTACGGATCCGATGAAACTGGTTTCGTAGAAATCCGAGACTTTTTGAAAAATGGCTATTTTAACTCGCCAAATTAATATTAAAAATAATTCGATGCGTTTCGAGCTGCCACGATCAAACGATAACTCCGATTGACACGAAATTTGAAATCCGGTAATAACTAACTATTACGGATCCAATGGAACTGGTTTCGTTCAATTCTGAGACTGTTCAAAAATTGACTATTTTCACTAGTCCATTTTAATATTAAAATATTCAATTTTCACAAATTAACTTTTAATTCGATTTTAAAAGTTCTAAAATATCGTTCTAACTTCAATATGATAAAATAAAATTTTACAAATCATTTTCAATCATATTTAACTCGATTTTCAATTATTTCTATAATTTAACATATTAAATTATCGATTTAATTATCCAATTAAATTCAAAAATTCAAATAAAAATTTATTTGACTTATAAATTCACTTATTAATATTTAAAATAAATTAGATATTCAGATTTTAATTAATAAAAATTCTGGGTCGTTACAATCTTCCCCCCTTAAAAGAATTTCGTCCTCGAAATTATCAAGTAAGAAAAAGTTACAGAATCTATTAATTTTTTTCAAAATCCATAGTTAAATTTCTTACAACCTTTACTAAGTTTCCAAATCATACTTAGTTATTTTTTCAGAAACAACTACTATTGTTTAACTTTCAATTCCAAATCAAAGTCTAAGTTTTCAAAATTTTCCAATTTTCTCAAATTTTTTCTAACGCCTTAAATTTTCGGAAAAATTCGCCATAGTCTCCTTTGCGCGGCTCGATCCGAAAAAAAAATGACAGTATATATATCACAAATATACATCTCATCAAGTAATGAGGCATCCCGCAGGGAAAAATTATAAAAGTACGATATGTAATCCGAAATATGTACCTTATATTTTATTAGCGAGTATATACGGCTAACATAGCGCGAAAGCGAGCTCCAAATGCGAAGCAAACGCGATCCGCACCTACTAATCACTCAACAAACAACATGAGAACATGCATATATGAAAATAATCTCAATATACATCATATAGCAACATAATAACTATATATGTCAACATAGCAATTGAAACAAAAGCAACAAATGCAAGCATCAACCAACTAGCATTCATAAACAATGTATATTCATTTATATTCTCATTAATATTCAATGAAATGGTTTTCAATTTAATCATATTTGATTCATTAACAGTGGATGTTTACTAACATTCATTTTCAATTAGTTTATATTCACTAATTCATATTCAAGTTGGTTCACTTCCAAATCAAATTCAATTCTATTCAAGATTCACTTAACTTCCAATTGAATTTCAATTACTTTAACTTTCCAATTTCATTAATTCAATTTCATTAACACTTAATGAATTATATACAATCAATCACCTAACAACCATATAACAACCAATGTATATCAATTACAACCAAATTCCTTTGCTTATATTCATTCAATTTAGTTTAATTAAATTGATTTTTATTCAACTATTCAACTTTCAATAACATTAGATTTTAATGAATTTACTTTGACCTCTTAAGTTATATTCCCATTTTAAGTAAATTTCCATTTAACTTTAAATTCATTTTTATTTCAACTTATATTTAAATATATTCATATAGTTATTCATAAATATTCACTTCATATTCATAAATATATTCATATAGTTTCTAAATATTCACTTCATATTCATAAATATATTCATATAGTTTCACTTCTTATATATATAAGTTTATTTCACAATTGTAAATCACTTTAATTATAATTCAATTCTTATAATTCTTTTTACTTATACAATTATTCTTTTATTTAGATTATTCAAACATCTAAACAATCAATTTATATACACTTTAATAATTGGGAAAAATTATTTCCTTTATATATAAAATATAATCAAGGTAAAATTATTTCATTTACCCAATCTAAAACAATACTGTGCCGAATTGTTCTATACAAGTGTTTAGAGATCCCTATCAACAACGTTAATTACTCGTATTAACCAGAATCTATATACCACTCAACAAACCAATCATCACAATATAAAACAATTTTATATATTCACTAACAAATATGCTCTCATAGCTATTATTACACTCAAACTCATTCTAGAGTACTACTGACTCTATCTCTAATGAGTAATACCCAACAGAACCATGGTTGTCGCTTAACCATATACTCTGATACCACATTGTCAGGACCCGATTCTTCGTCTTCCGAAAATTCAACATCGATACTCACTTTATCGACTGCCGAGTAATCGAACGACGGAAAACCGAACACTGAGGGTTTAAGAAGAAGAAAAAGACAGAAGAAGAGATAAGAAGGTAGAAAATAGAGAGGAAAGAAAATGGAAAAGGTAGAGAATAGAAAATAGAATGGAACAGAAAGAAAACAACAGAACAACAACATAATCTCACAATTCGCAGCGGAACAACATATAATAGATAAATGAATAATCTTTAAACAAAGATCTATATCAGTTATTACATTTTATACATTACATTACATCATATCATCAGAGTGTACAACAACAACAACAAACAGTGCAGCGGAAAAAGAAATACTATATATAAATTAGTAATACGCCATGCCATCCAGCTTGCCTCCAGCAACTCCAGAATATCCGGAATATCCTGATAAACCTAACTCTTAACTGCCCGTGTGGAAATTGGTGGGCACCCAAAGTTTAGGAAGGAAAACAATAAACTCCGAGTCAGTCATGTGACTGGTGTGAGAACTCAAAACAGTTTATTTATCTTTAAAATCAAAATAGAAGAATATTTTTAAAGTCAATTCGCAATGCTTTTAAAAATGAGACTACCATAAGACCTCCCGCCACACACACAATGCAAACGCAGACTTGGAGGAGATTTCTTCTTATGTTAGTCAAAGATGCTTGATACGCATTAAAAAGAAACATTTGATATTTTTATTAGTGCATAGTGTAGGAAAAAATCATTTCGAAAGTAGAATATAAATCTTAGCCAGCATAGGTACCATTATAGTATGCTTACTATAGCTACCATATTAAATGGCAGGTTCTACAACTAAAACCGTACAAGTCTCGTATTGTTTCTTTGGATCTCCAAAAAATGGTCAGGCCAAGGAACTTCCCATTGCCACATGGAAACGCCTCTGGATGGACGCCCCGAGAACCATCGTTCTCTGCTAAATAAAGCCGGGAATGCCTTTTCCCAAGGAATATTACAAACCCTCAGTTATGCCACCCCGGTCCTTTGGGACCTTTAAACGAGAGCGCTCTCTAACCAACATCACACCATAATAATAAGTGTTTCAACATGAGTAAGTATCTGGGCTCCATACCATGATACTACCCTTTTCCAGAAGGAATGGTCATACCCTAGGGAAGTTATCCCTGAAAACCTTGCCGCACAATTCCTGTTTCGACCATTACCGGTTTGTGAGGCTCGACGAAGTCACGTCCACAAAAACACACTTTATACAAAAGCCGTGCTTTGGGTCAACAAATGATCATAGAAATGATCACCAAGATAGACGATCAAACAAATGATCCTATCACAAATAATCAACACAATGATCATTTACAGCAACACTCAGCATGTCACATTACCAAATTAGGAATATATCGCTGATAATATTCAACTATATAACCTCTGAGCTCGTACGTCTCAGAGAAGGGTGTTAAGCTAAAAGAATAAATTCTCCGCCACCAACAGAAATATATTTGAATGAAATCGGCTTTATATCTCAATTTGTAATGTCAGACATACAATCCATACAAGTCTGTTCTGGGCTTGAACAAAACCGAAGGCACTTCTTACGAAGCCCTTGCAATCCGTGTATTCACAATCCTAATCGAATTTCCCATCACTTAAGGAATCTCTATACCAGGAGCTACCCAGTGCAGAGACAATCGATAGGTCATCCTATCGCTTTCGCAAATACTCGGTCTTCAACACCGATCATCAAATGCAATTCACAACGACGTATCACATATTCGGAATGTGTTGTACGACCCCATGGTCCTTTCCCGGTTAACCCGAATAGTGAGCGCTTATTCAAAAATAAGTGTGGCATTCAAATTCAAACAAATCACATCAAATACCCATTCAAAGGGAAATATTGATAGTCGGTTATTGAACTATCAATGGATATGCACACATCACCAGTTTCCAAATAATTTTCCAAATTATTTATTTTCCAAAATATCTTTACAAGATATATAATTTCACACTTCAAAAATAAATCAATATTTATTTTTAAACAAGTTCCCCTTTCTTTTATAAATTCCATAGTGAATTTATATTTCAAAATATCTATGAATATACGATTTCAATTATTCATTTCAATTTATCTTCAAAAAGATAAATTCTCAAAATATTCACTTTATATTGGAAAAACATTTCCATACTTATTAAATAAGTAATTCACGAATTTTATTTATTTTCAACACTTAGAAAATATTCAATATACTTAAATCGAGATTAAGTATATATTTCATTATTTAAGGAAATCATTCTCTTAAACATATTTATTTGGGCCAAAACGAATGTTGCGTAAAACATCGTTACGACAACCCAAAATCACTAGTATAGGGATTCGAAATTAAAATAGATATATAAATCCCAATACTATACAAAACATTTCCTTTCGGAAATCATTTACTATAACAACAGTGTTATAGTCCACCATTTCCTTCTATTTCTCGAAAACGTCTATTTCAACAATAAATGTTGAAATCTATGGTTTCGAATCTCAACACAATTAAAACATCATTAGATCGTTTTAAATTCTATTTAAAACATCACATTCAAAACAATTTCTTTAACATCTTATTCACTATTCAAAAACGTGAATATTCTTTGTTAAAAATTTCATCCTTTTATTCATTTCATTTTAAAGGATTATTCACAGTCAAAAACGTGAATATAACTCCATTAATAGGTTTCAACAATTTACTTATCAAAATAAGTCGTTTGTGAATTTATAAAACAACGTTTATAAATTCCATTTCTATTTATTTTATAACATCTCCTTTTATAAATTCCTTTATCAACCTATTCACTTTATAACTCAATTATAAACCAAAGATTCATATTATAAGTTAAATGCTTATAAAACGATTATTTTACAAAATCGTTTCTTTGAACTTCATAATTATAAATCTTATAACTTATAAGATTCAATTATTCATCCAAATATATTCTTTAATAATTTTCACAAAATTTATAAATCTTACTATTTATAAATTTCATTTATAACTTCACCATTTATAATTTTATAAATTCCATTCATTTACAAAAATTCATTTTCACTCCACTCAAACACTTATAAAAAATCGTTTTATAATGTCAATATTTCGATTCATAAATATCCATTTATAAATCTCTTAATATAAATCAATTTATATTATTCTTTAAAACGTCTTTAATCTCCTTTATTATTTCACCATTTTGATTCATAAAATAATTAAATTTATAAATCCTATATTTAAACTTTTCACAATAAATTCTAAAATCCCGATTAAACTATTTTATAAAATCATTAGCATCATATTCTCAAAAATAAGTTTTTAACTATATTTCTCAAAAATCATAATTTTTATAACTTTAAAAATTATAACGTTTATTTATTTAAAATAGATCAAATTCCAAACATATAGTATATTTTCAAAAATCACTTTTAAAATCATTTTAAAATTCCAAATTTGGTCCAATGATGCTACACACCAAATAGTCAATCACGACAACAACGACATCATATATCGATATGATAGTCAATCAAATATCAAAATATCTGAAATCAAATAAATACTGTTGAGGAATCCAGTTGGATCCCTCCAACCTGTTTTCCTGCATCCACAAACATTAGCACAATACCAATTCCGCTCCAGTACGGAATTATCGCGGTATATGTTTTTATTAAATATTATCCGCTTAATAACGGCGCAATAGGGTCTCATCCGCTAAACAAAAAATGCGGGAAATCAATAACTCCAATATATACATATGCCAGTATATATATATTGCTATTATATATAATACCAATTTCACTGTTTACGAAATATTCGCGGTATATGTTTTTAATAAATAACATCCGCTTACTAACGGCGTATAATGTCTATTTTAACAATCAATAGATAACAATCATCATTCAAACATGCATTCAAATATTTTAAATCTAACTATTTAAAATAAAATCGAAACTGATTCGATTGAGTGAGAAGTTCTCACCTTGATTTTATTTCCGTTTTAGCGATTTATTTCGAATAAAATTAAACGGACGTTTAATTTTACCCGAAATTCTCACTAACTCCAAACGACACCAATCCAATTTCATCGCGTAGTGCTCATCCATACGATTCCAACGCAACTGGTTTCGCGCGTTTTCGACCTCGTATGAAAAAGTTATGCATTTATGAAGTTTACACAAATTAATTTACAACTTTAATTAAATTTTAAACCCTACAACAATCATCACCGTGAGTTCCATGCCCCCCCCCCCCAAATCAAGACCGCACGTTCTATTTCTTCCCCCTCTCTAAATCACGCGCGTAAAACATCAGTATAGCCGAACCCATACTATGAATTTAGGGTTAAATTTTGCAAATTAATCGCTAGCTTCTACCTCGATCAAGTTACTCCACCACGTGCGCCTCCCCCCATGCTACCTTCGGCCCAAGAAGCTTGAAACTCGGCTCAACATATAGCACGAATCTCGAGGCCGAACGCAACCCCTTTGAACGAGATTTGCCGCCAATCCGAAGCACTAGAAACGATCATGACCGTTGGATAGGTAGTTCGCGACGTGCTCTACGATTCTCTAGTTGAGGGTTTCTGTTAAAAGTGAATGGATTTGGAGATTTGAGGGGAAGATGATGGAACAATTTCGGCCATACATGAAGCTACTGGCGGCTGAGCAAATAGATTAGGGTTTTAGATATATTTTTTTTCTTTAGATTTTGGGGCTATTTATAGGAAAAATCGAACACTATTCATCCGGAAATTCCGAACTCCGATTCACGCGTCGTAACCAGCATTTCTAGGGTTTACCCCGCGCTCCGGACACAATGGAACAGGCTTCGAAAGCTAATTCGGACATCTGTGCGAGTTATGGCAATAAACGTTCAATTTAAATTAAACCGATTTAAATGATTTTCTAGGCGTTTTAATTTGTACCGGACAAACGGTAAATCCAATTGACTTGAAATTTGAAACCTTACAATAATATCACATTACGGATCCGATGAAACTGGTTTCGTCGAAATCCGAGACTTTTTGAAAAATGACTATTTTAACTCGCCAAATTAATATTAAAAATAATTCGATGCGTTTCGAGCTGCCACGATCAAACGATAACTCCGATTGACACGAAATTTGAAATCCGGTAATAACTAACTATTACGGATCCAATGGAACTGGTTTCGTTCAATTCTGAGACTGTTCAAAAATTGACTATTTTCACTAGTCCATTTTAATATTAAAATATTCAATTTTCACAAATTAACTTTTAATTCGATTTTAAAAGTTCTAAAATATCGTTCTAACTTCAATATGATAAAATAAAATTTTAAAAATCATTTTCAATCATATTTAACTCGATTTTCAATTATTTCTATAATTTAACATATTAAATTATCGATTTAATTATCTAATTAAATTCAAAAATTCAAATAAAAATTTATTCGACTTATAAATTCACTTATTAATATTTAAAATAAATTAAATATTCAAATTTTAATTAATAAAAATTCTGGGTCGTTACATCCTTTTTCTTCAAATCCACCAATTAATTTAAGAAACTTCCAACTGCAACTTAGTAAATCGCGATGAGATCTACATTCTCAAGAGCTATGATCGAGATTAAAGCTATGCATCGATGGCAAATTTATAATGAACGACGCATGTTCATGCACTATTTTCGAGGCAATGGAGAAGCTTTGAGCAACCGATCTCTGGCCGATGGTTCGTGGTGGAGTGGGCGTTCGTTTAGCGAAGCTTGATCATCGTCACGATCAAAAACGAGGCTGTGGCAATTAGGGTTAGAGGCGGCAGGTTGGGTTGTTTGTTCGCGGGTTAGAAACGAAAGGGGGAAGAAAATAAATGCACGGCCTGGATCTAAACCTCGAAAATCAACGACCAGGAAAAAAAGTAGGGTTTAAATATAAAATAGAAGTAGAAATTAATTTATGTAAATTCGTATTAGCTTCTAAATTGTATATCTTTTTGATACGAGGTCCGTTTCGCACGAAACGACTTGCGTTGGGTTCGTATGGACGAATACTACGCAATGAGCTGGATTGGCTTTTTTTGAGCTAGTGGAATTTTGGGTAAAATTAGACGCGTGTTTAATTTTATTCGGAACGAAACACTGCAACTGTTATTGGAAGCATGTTGAGAACTTCTCACTCAATCAAATTGTGTTTCGATTTAAAATTTTAAATAGCTAAATTTAAAATTTCTTGATTGTGTGATTGAATGAAGGTTGCTATCTGTTGTATTGAAATAGACCTTATACGCCGCATATTAAGCGGAAGTTATTTTATTAAACACATATACCGCGATATTCCACCGTAAAGTGGAATTGGTATTATATATGTATTTGGAGTTGATTTCCTGCATTATATAGCGGATGAGATCCAATTGCGCCGCATAATAGCGGATGATATTTTATATAAACCCATGTACCGCGATATCCCATCTTGAAACGAGATTGGTATTGTGCTAACATCTGTGGATGCAGGGAAACAGATTAGAGGGATCCAACTGGATTTCTCGGATAATTGAATTTGTTTCAATGTTGTGTGTTGATTATTTACAATCTCTGTGTGAGTTATCTTTGTGATTGAAATCGTTGAAGGCTAAAATTTAGCCGAATATAATTTTGGTATCGTTGGATACCGGAAATAAATAAAAATTTGATTTTTGAAAATTCAGGTTGAAAGTTTATATTAAAAATTATTTTTGAGGATTGGATAAATTTAAAAGAAGGAATTCTAAAATAATAAAGTTTTATTTTTAATCTTATTGAATAAAATTTCATAATATGGGAAAAGCTTTAATAAACGGATTTCGGGAAATATTATTTAAAATTTGAAAATTTTATTCAAAATACGGATTTTAAAGAGTTCGAAAAAATAAGAGAATTTTTTTCTTTAAAAGGAATTTATTTTTAAAAGGAATAAAATTTGAAATCCATTTGGGAATTGATTTTTGGTGATTGAATTTAAATCATTTGAAAATCCATTTGGAAATTTATCGGGTGTTTTGAAAAGAATTTGGAATCAATTTGAAAATTGATTTGAGATTTAGTAGAAATTGATTTCAATTTGAGATTTGAATGGAATTCACTTCGTGTTTAATTTCTTGGAAAATAAATATGGAATTTGATTTGGTTGTTTGTGAAATAAATTGAAAAATTGGATTGTTGTTGGAAGTGAGTATTTGAAATCGATTTGAAAATCGTATATTAGTGGATATTTGGAAATTTAAATTCACCATGGAATTTATATAGGAAAGGGAAATTTGTTTAAAAATAAACATTGATTTATTTTTGAAGTGTGGAAATAAATTTACGGATTTGGAACGTAAATTTAAAGTATATCGGTAAGGATTTATTTAATTGCTTTAAATGAACCATTTTGAAATGAAAGTGTATTCTCCTTGGAAAGCCGAATAAAATTTCTGAATAGCTTTGAAAGACACACATACACACACACACATATATATATATAATTCTAGAATTGGTTTTGTAAAGGATACTTTAGAGAAATTAACTTCTTAAATTATTTTAAATCCTTTAAGTAAAGATTTATTACGTTGATATAGAAATGATTATTTCTAAGATTTAATCAATAATTGTTTTAGAAAATAGTTATTTAAATAGTTATACTCTATCTACTAATTTTATTTTGAAAATTAGTTTGGACTTAAGTTATATGTAATATTGGTATAATATTTTTATAACTAATAATTTAAGTAAAGTGTTTAAAGAAAAATAGTTTTATTTCAAAGTGTTTTCCTGATAAATTTTGGATAAGTGTTATAAATTATTTTAAAGTATTAGAACTCGGCAGATTTCCAGTGAAAATGAATAAATATTTGGAAGTGTTTCCGCATAAGGAAAATGATTTGAAATTTGTTTTCAAAAGTTGTAAAGGTGAAAAGTGATTTGAAATTTATTTTCAAATGGTTGAAGTGTGGAAAAATATATCTTATAAAGATACTTTTGGAAAATAAATAATTTAGGAAATTATTTGGAATCTGGTGATGTTGTCCATATCTATTGATAGTTAAATAACAGACTATCAATATTTACCGTCAAATGGGTATTTGTTGTGATTTGCTTGAATTTGAATGCTATACTTATTTCAAAATAAGCACTCGTTATTCGGTTTAGCCGAAAGAGGACCTTTGGGTCATAAATCCCATTACGAATAGTGATACATCATAATGGATAGCATTTGAAGACCGGTGTTGAACATGGAATATTTTCGAAAATGGAAGGATTACCATCGAATGTCTCTGCATCGGCTGATCCCCGATATAGAGATTTTATCACCCTTTGTGATGGGAAGTCCGGACGTGATTAGTGAATATCTGGATTTCAAGGGCTTCTTTGGAAGTGCCTTCCGTTCCGTTCGATCCCAGAACGGACTTGTATAGACGTGTGTTTGACATTACAATTGAGATGTAAAACTGGTTTCTATCAAATACATTTCTGTTGCTAGCAGAGAATTTATTCTCTTAGCTTAACACCCTTCTCTGAGACGTACGAGCTCAAAGGTTATGTAGTTGATGGTTACTTGTGATACATTCCCAATTTGGTAATGTGGCATACGACGTGCTGCTGATCATTTGTTGATCGAAGCATGAATTTTGTAAAAAGCGTAGCTTTGTGGATGAGACTTCGTCGGACCTCACACCCCAAAATAGTCGAAACAGGAAGAATGCAGCAAGGTTTAGGGGGTAGCGCCCCTTGGGGTATGTTCATTTCCTTCTGGATAGAGGTGGTATCATGGTATGGAGCCCAAATACTTGAACTATGTGGTTGCTGCAAATTTATTACTTTATGGTTGTTGGTAGTGAGGATCCACATATAAAGGTTGTTTACTACCGGAGGATGGCATACTCGTGTCAGTTGTTACCTATTTTTGCAGAGGTAACCCGACCTTGTGTTGGCGGAGATCCGGTTAGGATTTCGGGGCGTCCCTCCAACGGCGTACCCATCTGGCAATGGGAAGTTCTTTGGTCTGACCATTTTTTGGAAATCCAATCATCAATGCGCGCCTTGTACGGTTTTAGTTGTATAACCTGTCATTTACTTATGATGATCACTACTGTTTAGATGGCAGCTATAGTGGGCATAATGCGAAATGTCTATGCTGGCTAAGATTTATATTATACTTTCGAAATGTTTTTCTACACTTTGTACTTATAGTAATAATATCAAAGAAATTTGCGTATCAAGCATGTTTGACTATCATAAGAGAAATCTCCTCCAATTCTGCGTTTGCATGGTGTGTGTGGCGGGAGGCCTTATGGTAGTTACATTTTCTAAAAGCATTGCGGATCTATTTTAAAATATTTCTTTGTTTGTTTTTAAAGATAACTATTTTTAAGTTCTCACACCAGTCCCATGACTGACCTGGAGTTTATTGTTCCCTTCCTAAACTCTGGGTGCTCATCATTTTCTACACGGGTAGCCTAGAGTCAGGTTATTAGGTCATTCTGGATTCTCAGGAGGCTGTGGAGCAAGAGGCGAGCTGGATGGCGAGACGTATCACTTGTATATGATATTATCTTTTTCGCTATGTATCCACTTGTAAGGACAAGTTCATATAATTGTCCAGTTGTGTTTTGTTGTAAGTTGACTCTAATGATGTAATGTATAAAATGTACAGTTCTTTTGATTTAAATATTATTCATTTATCTATTATAAGTTG
This sequence comes from Allium cepa, assembly GCA_030765085.1. Classification (NCBI taxonomy): domain Eukaryota; kingdom Viridiplantae; phylum Streptophyta; class Magnoliopsida; order Asparagales; family Amaryllidaceae; genus Allium; species Allium cepa. Next base: position 38,478,878 of record CM060929.1, read on the forward strand.
TTTCGCTGCGATTGTGAGATTCTGATATTGTTCTATTGCTTCTTCTTTCTTACTTCTTCTATCTTTTTCTTCTTATTAAAACTTAAGGGTTCTGTTTTTCGGCATTCGATTGTTCGGCAGATGATACAGTGGACGTATTATTGTCGATTATTGAAAGTCGAAGAAACGGGTCTTCACATTTGGTATCAGAGCATTTGGTTAAGCGACAAACTTGGCTCTGTTGGGAATTACTCATTAGAGATAGAGTCAGTAGTACTCTAGAATGAGTGTGGGTGTAATAATAGACATGAGCGTGTACTTGTTAGTGAATATAAAAATGTTTTATATTGTGTTTGCTTATCCGTTGAGCTGTTTGTGAATTCTGGTCGGTATGTGGGACGCCAATTATCGATAGGGATTTCTAAACACTTAAACAAGGCAAGTCGACATAGTATCATTTTAAATTGGGTAAATGAAATAATTCTACCTCGATTATATTTTACATATAAAGAAAATAATTTTTCAAAAATTATTAAAGTGTATATAAATTGATTGTTTGGTTGTTGAAAATGTAAGAATATGTGTAAGTTAATTAAATAATTGTATAAGAAAATGAATTATTAAGTATGGATTTATAATTAATGTGATTTACAATTGTGAAATAATCTTATATATAAGAAATGAAACTATATGAATATATTTATAAATATGAGTTGTAAATAAAAATGAATTTGAACTATGAATTGAAAATGTTGAATCCTGTTTATTTTGGAAATTATTTTCCAAAATTAAAAGTTAAATAGTGAAATTATATAATAAAAAGATTTATAAATGTGATTTATGAATAAAAGGAAAATTTTGAAAGAATATTAAGCACTAAATTCACTACTGTTACTGGGAAATAATAATGGTGATGACTACAGCATCATCGGTATCATTTTCAAGTTTCTGTGTGATGGATTTGCTACCATAGTAAATTGAAAATTGAAATTTGGTTGTGATAATCAGATTTGAATTAAAAATCCAAGTTGTAATTGTTGAATATAAGAGAAACGATTTTTGAACTTATAATATGAGATAATAAATTTAGCTTTGGTAAAGTTAAAAGATTTGGGCTAGCATAGTAAATATATGGTGTGAAATTTAACTAAAGGAAGTTAAATAAATTAAATCAGGTTTGAACTAGATTGGATAAGTTAATGGATTTGGAAATTTAAGTTAAGTTAAACAAATGATGTTTGAAATGGAATATAACTTAAGTAATGTTGAATGAAGTTGATTTTGGTAAATTAATAAAGTGAAGTGATGGATATGAACTTGAGTATATAAACTTGAGTTATGTAATGAAATTCAACTTTTGTAGTTAAATGAATTAGCAATTGAATTGAAATAATGAATTGAATATTAATCAATCGAATGTAAAAGAATTGATATAGAATAATGAATGTAAGTGTCAATTCATTAGAAGCTAATGAAGTGAAAAAAAAATGAATTTGAATTGAAAGTGAACTAATGTGAATTGGTCGTAAGCAATTAAATTTTTTATCGAAACCTTATAAATTGCTTATGGGAATTATTTTGATTGCATTGCTTATGAAAACTATGTGTTTTCTATTGAAAATTAGTGAAATGTAAATGTATTTCCTATATATGTCACTTACATGTTTAAATTGAGTAAGTACAGGTACCGAGGCTGTAGTTGGCTGGATTTGGTCACGCTAAAATGCTAATAAATAACTGCTTTGCTTAAATAATACTAAAAAGGTACGCCTACGTAATAAAAAATAGGAAATATGAACTATTTTTCTGTTTTCCGACCATGTGGGTCGATGTATATATATTTATATCTATTGTGATATTGTAAAAGCTCCTCCGTAAAAGGGAGATTCTGCCAAAATTTTCCGTAAATTTTGAGAGCGAGAAATTTTTTTGAAAATTCTTGGAAAACTTTTGTTAACGAAAAGTCAATTTCTAAATTAAAATGAAAATGTAGGAGTTGAACTAGAAAAGTGTAACCATCGGATTTTGGAAAAGTTAAGAAATTAAAATGAATCTGAAATCAAGTTGGAACGGTTTGTTTCTGAAAAAAAAAAGTTAATGGATTTCAAGACTTTTTCTTACTAGGCAATTTCGAGGACGAAATTCTTTTAAGGGGGAAGTTTGTAATGACCCAGAATTCCTGTCATTTGAAATTCGTATATTTAATTGATTTTAAATATTAACAAGTAAAAGTTGTAAGTCGAGTAAATTTTATTTCGAATATCTAGATTTAATTGGATAATTTAATCAATGATTTAATATTTAAAATTACAGAAATAATTGAAAATTGGGTTTAATGTAATTAAAATTGATTTGTAAAGTTGTATTAAATCATTTTGGAGTTAGAATAATGCTATAGAACTTTTAAAATTGAATTAAAAGTTAATTTGTGGAAATTGAATATTTTAATATTTACTTGACGAGTAAAAATAGTCATTTTTCAAATAGTCTCGGATTTCGACTAAACTAGTTTCATTGGATCCGTAATGTTAAGTTATTGTAAGATTTCAAATTTCGTGTCAATCGGATTTACGCTTCCGGGGCAAGCTAAAATGCACTGAAATCAGTTTTAAGTGAATTTTAAATTTAAATAGTCGATTTGAAAACCTATTTTTCAAATACGATCGAATTGGCTCTCGATATATATTCCATTGCGCACGAAATACGGGTAAAACATTATAAACGCCAGGCGGCATGCTTCTTTTCGAGTTCGGGAAAATTTCGGATGAATAGTGTTTCGTCAAATTTTCTATATAAGGACCTTAACATCTCAATTTTTCACAAAACCAAAGGAGATTAGGGTTTTGTTGCAGCAGCCGCCACCAACAGTTTCAATGGCCGATACCTTCCGCCGCTCTTCCTCCTTTTTCTTCAAATCCACCAATTAATTTAAGAAACTTCAAACTACAACTTAGTAGATCGCGATGCGATCTACATTCTCAACGGCTATGATCGAGATTAAAGCTATGGATCGATGGAAAATTTATAATGAACGACGCACATTTGTGCACTATTTTCGAGGCGATGGCGAAGCTTTGAGTAACCGGTCTCTGGCCGATGGTTCGTGGTGGAGTGGGGATTCGTTTAGCGAAGCTTGATCATCGTCACGATCAAAAACGAGGCCGTGGCAATTAGAGTTAGAGGCGGCAGGTTGGGTTGTTTGTTCGCGAGTTAGAAACGAAAGGGGGAAGAAAATAAACGCATGGCCTGGATCTAAATCTCGAAAATAAACGCATGGCCTGGATCTAAATCTCGAAAATCAACGGCCAGGAAAAAAAGTAGGGTTTAAAATATAAAATAGAAATAGAAATTAATTTGTGTAAATTCGTATTAACTTCTAAATTGAATATCTTTTTGAGACGAGGTCCGTTTCGCATGAAACGACTTGCGTTGGGTTCGTATGGACGAATACTACGCAATGAGCTCGATTGGGATTTATTTGAGCTAGTGGAATTTTGGGTAAAATTAAACGAGTGTTTACTTATTCGGAACGAAACACTACAACTGTTATTGGAAGCAAGGGGAGAACTTCTCACTCAATCGAATTGTGTTTCGATTTAAAATTTTAAATAGTTAAATTTAAAATTGCTTGATTGTGTGATTGAATGATGGTTGCTATCTGTTGCATTGAATTAGACCTTATACACCGCATATTAAGCGGAGGTCATTTTATTGAACACATATACCGCGATATTCCACCTTGAAGTGGAATTGGTATTTTATATATATTTCGAGTTGATTTTCCCGCATTATATAGCGGACGAGACCCAATTGCGCCGCATAATAGCGGATGATATTTTATATAAACCTATGTATCACGATATCCCATCTTGAAACGGGATTGGTATTGTGCTAACATCTGTGGATGCAGGGAAACAGGTTGGAGGGATCCAACTAGATTGCTCAAATAATTGAATTCGTTTCAATGTTGTGTGTTGATTATTTATAATCTCTGTGTGATTATCTTTGTGATTGAAATCGTTGAAGGCTAAAATTTAGCCGAATATAATTTTTGTATCGTTAGATACCGGAAATAAATAAAAATTTGATTTTTGAAAATTCAGGTTGAAAGTTTATAGTAAAAATTATTTTTAAGAATTGGATAAATTTAAAAGAAGAAATTCTAAAATAATAAAGTTTTATTTTTAATCTTATTGAATAAAATTTCAAAATATGGGAAAAGCTTTAATAAATGGATTCCGGGAAATATTATTTAAAATTTGAAGAATTTATTCAAAATACGGATTTTAAAGAGTTTGAAAAAATAAGAGAATTTGTTTTCTTTAAAAGGAATTTATTTTTAAAAGGAAATAAAATTTGAAATCCATTTGGGAATTGATTTTTGGTGATTGAATTTAAATCTTTTTAAAATCCATTTGGAAATTTGTTTGGTGTTTTGAAAACAATTTGGAATCAATTTGAAAATTGATTTGGGATCCAGTAGAAATTGATTTCAATTTGAGATTTGAATGAAATTCACTTGGTGTTTAATTTCTTGGAAAATAAATATGGAATTTGATTTGGTTGTTTTTGAAATAAATTGAAAAATTGAATTGTTGTTGAAAGTGAATATTTGAAATCAATTTGAAAATCGTATATTAGTGGATATTTGGAAATTTAAATTCACCATGGAATTTATAAAGGAAAGTGAAATTTGTTTAAAAATAAACATTGATTTATTTTTGAAGTGTGAAAATAAATTTATGGATTTGGAACGTTAATTTAAAGTAAATCAGTAAGGATTTACTTAATTGGTTTAAATGAACCATTTTGAAATGAAAGTGTATTCTCCCTGGAAAGCCGAATAAAATTTCTGAATAGCTTTGAAAGATATGTACATACATATGTATGTATGTATGTATGTATGTATGTATGTATGTATGTATGTATGTATGTATGTATGTATGAAATTCTAGAATTGGTTTTGAAAAGGATACTTTGGAGAAATTAACTTCTTAAATTATTTTAAATCCTTTAAGTAAAGATTTATTACGTTGATATAGAAATGATTATTTCTAAGATTTAATAAATAATTGTTTTAGAAAATAGTTATTTAAATAGTTATACTCTATCTACTAATTTTATTTTGAAAATTAGTTTGGACTTAAGTTATATGTAATATTGGTATAATATTTTTATAACTAACAATTTAAGTAAAGTGTTCAAAGAAAAATAGTTTTATTTCAAAGTGTTTTCCCGATATATTTTGGATAAGTGTTATAAATTATTTTAAAGTATTAGAACTCGGCAGATTTCCAGTGAAAATGAATAAATATTTGGAAGTGTTTCCGCGTAAGGAAAATGATTTGAAATTTGTTTTCAAAAGTTGTAAAGGTGAAAAGTGATTTGAAATTTGTTTTCAAATGGTTGAAGTGTGGAAAAATATATCTTGTAAAGATATTTTTGGAAAATAAATAATTTGGGAAATTATTTGGAATCTGGTGATGTAGTGCAAATCTATTGATAGTTAAATAACCTGCTATAAATATTTGCCTTTAAATGGGTATTTGTTGTGATTTGCTTGAATTTGAATGCTACACTTATTTTAAAATAAGCGCTCGTTATTCGGTTTAGCCGGGAGAGGACCTTTGGGTCATAAATCTCATTCCGAATAGTGATACATCGTAATGGACAGCATTTGAAGACTGGCGTTGAAGACCGAATATTTTCGAAAATGGAAGGATTACCATTGAATGTCTCTGCATCGGCTGATCCCCGATATAGAGATTTTATCACCCTTTGTGATGGGAAGTCCGGACATGATTAATGAATATCCGGATTTCAAGGGCTTCTTTGGAAGTGCCTTCGGTTCCGTTCGATCCGGAACGGACTTGTATGGATGTGTTTCTGACGTTACAATTGAGATGTAAAGTTGGTTTCTATCAAATACATTTCTATTGGTGGCGGAGAATTTATTCTCTCAGCTTAACACCCTTCTCTGAGACGTACGAGCTTAGAGGTTATGTAGTTGATGGTTACTAGTGATACATTCCCAATTTGGTAATGTGGCATACGAAGTGCTGCTGATCATTTGTTGATCGAAGCATGACTTTTGTGAAAAGCGTAGCTTTGTGGACGAGACTTCGTCGGACCTCACACCCCAAAATGGTCGAAACGGGAAGAATGCAGCAAGGTTTTAGGGGGTAGCGCCCCTTAGGGTATGATCATTTCCTTCTGAATAGAGGTGGTATCATGGTATGTAACCCAGACACTTGACCTATGTGGTTGCTGCAAATTTATTACTTTATGGTTGTTGGTATTTAGGATCCTCAAATAAAGGTTGTTTACAACCGGGGGATGGCATACTCGTTTCGTTCGTTACCTATGTTTGCAGAGGTAACCCGGTCTTGTGTTGGCAGAGATCCGGTTAGGTTCTCGGGGCGTCCCTCCAGAGGCATACCCATGTGGCAATGGGAAGTTCCTTGGACTGACCATTCGTTGGAAATCCAATCACCAATACGCGCCTTGTACGGTTTTAGTTGTATAACCTGTCGTTCACTTATGGTGGTCACCACTGTTTAGATGGTAGCTATAGTAGGCATAGTGCGAAATGCCTATGCTGGCTAAGATTTATATTATACTTTCGAAATGTTTCTCTTCACTTTGCACTTATAGTAATAATATCAAAGAAATTTGCATCTCAAGCATGTTTGACTATCATAAGGAGAAATCTCTTCCAATTCTGCGTTTGCATGGTTTGTGTGACAAGAGGCCTTATGGTAGTTACATTTTCTAAAAGCATTGTGGATTTATTTTAAAATATTTCTTTGCTTGTTTTTAAAGATAACCGTTTTTAAGTTCTCACACCAGTCTCATGACTGATCTGGAGTTTATTGTTCCCTTCCTAAACTCTGGGTGCCCATCATTTTCTACACGGGCAGCCTAGAGTCGGGTTATTAGGTCATTCTGGATTCTCAGGAGGCTGTGGAGCAGGAGGCGAGCTGGATGGTGAGACGTATCACTTGTATATGATATTATCTTTTCCGTTGTGTATCCACTTGTAAGGACAAGTTCATATAATTGTCCAGTTGTGTTGTGTTGTAAGTTGACTCCGATGATGTAATTTATAAAATGTACAGTTATTTTGATTTAAAGATTATTCATTTATCTATTATAAGTTGTTCCGCTGCGATTGTGAGATTCTGATATTGTTCTGTTGCTTCTTCTTTCTTACTTCCTCTATCCTTTTCTTCTTCTTAAAACTTAAGGTTTGGTTTTCCGGCATTCGATTGTTCGGCAGTTGATATAGTGGACGTATTAATATTGATTTTTGGAAGTCGAAGAATCGGGTCTTCACATGAACTAATAGGTTTTTATCACTAGTTGTAACGTTGTTATTACATAAATAAGGTAACAATCGGTTTGGTGTTGATAAATAACAATTATCAGGTTTTTAAAATAATTATTTCATTCATTTTGTCCCTTTGTACTAATTCATATATGCTTTCCATAATTTGTATTTGCATGGGTGCTCAAAGTGTAAAAGAATATCTCTGGTGAAGATAACATTTTTGTGAAGCTGATTAGTTTTTTTCTCTATCCATCTCTGTTGAAAAAAAGTGTGAATGAAATATGAATTATGCCAAGTTCGAAATGTTACATCAGTAATCAGTGTGATAATTCCTTTTAATCTTAGTATGAAAATGTTGAAACCTTTCATTTTATAGTAAGACGGGTTTTAAGATGGGTACATTTCCTTTTTTATCAAAGGAAACACTGCCTTAATAGACCAAATGCTCAACGATACAATAAGGTTGCTATTTTTAAAATTTTCTTTATCAACAATTGCTATAATACTTGACTCACTTTGTTAAAGTATGAAATTAAGTGCACAATATATATAATTCTTACATATCTATTTTTATTTTACCTTTTGTATCAGGAAGGATAGTACCAATGCATCAAATACTTCCTTTATTACCTGCTTCTTCTTTAGTGCTATGCCATGATGGCAGCCCCAAGGCTACACTCTCTTGATGACTATCCTTCATGATACAAAAGGTAAAATAAAAATAGATATGTACGAATTATATATTATGCGCTAAATTTCATACTTTTAAAAAACCGAGTCAAGTATTATATCAGTTGTTCATAAATAAAATTGTATAACAAACATCAATCGTATTGCATCTGTTTAGTATTTGGTCTATTAACGTCAGCAGTGTTTCCTTTGATAAAAAAAGGAAATATACCCATCTTGAAACCCCTCTTACTATAAAATGAAAGTTTTCAACATTTTCTTACTGAGAGTTAAATAAATTATCATATGGATTACTACTGTAACATCTTGAACTTGGCATAATCCATATTTCATTCACAATTTTTTTCAAAAGAGAGGGTAAGGTAAAAAAATCTTATCAGGTTTATAGAAATATTACCTTCATAAAAGACATTCCTTTACAGTTTGAGTGCCTAACACAAACTATGAAAAACATATATGAATTAGTAAAATGGACAAACTGAATGAAATAATTATTTTAATCACATGATTATTATTTATCAATAGTAATGGTATTATCAACACAAATAAATGGTTAAATCAATTGAAGTAGGTAAAACATAGATAGCACGTAAGAGAGGTAGAAATTTAAGCACCCATAGAAAATGAAATGGGGAAGATAATGAACAAAGATGCCAAAAACATACCTTTCAACGATTTGGAGGACTTAAAATTACAACTGCCTCTTGCTCCACTTCAAATTTCGATGCCATTGAAGAAGATTTTGTTATCAGAAAAGCGGGTAAAATTAATATTTTATGAGTACAAATGTAAAAAATAACTGACATTTATTAATGCACTCACCTTTGTTATAAATGTCCATTGTCGTCCAAAGGCAAAGGCGGGGAGAAAGACATCGTATCCTTTAAACAAACTGAAGGCAAAACAAATATTATACCTTGGTAAGAGACCTTTTAAACTCAATGCATATATTATGTTGGTAGTAAATAATATTCTTTATTTTTGACGTAATGGACCTGATCAAGAAAGTTTCAAACTTAGGTTCAATAATTGCTTCAACCATAGAAACGAATAATTCTTATTTTCCAACTAAAAGATTTGAGGTAAACATGCAAAACACCTGTTGTGATCAGACCATAGAATCTACTGCAGTTTCTAAAAGGAGAAAAGGTGCATGCTACAGTATGATAATAGTAAATTTAATATAATCAGCAATTGTTTAAAAATTAACCTTAAAAATAAACGATCACGGTACTTCAATGGCACAAGCGACAGGAAAGGTATCGTATCCTCCAGAATAAATAGATTGCGAACCAAGTCCACAAGAAACAGATTGCAAACTAAATCCACAATATGAGTAAGAAATAATTCAAATACATAATACATAATAAAACTATAGAAAATAAGTTTTTAATTACTTGTATTTACCTAATCATCAAAGTGTCGAACATAGATCACAATGGTGTTCCACCTAAAAAAATAATAGTTCCATGGTAAATATTCAAGGATTCAATGCAAACCTACAAAAAGCACCACATAGAAATGTCAACGATTTAAGATCCACTAAAAATAATCAAAATCAACAAGCTCATAATGGCAGTGACAGCATCACCAACTAAATATGGCACAACAACAAGCAAGTGCCTACGGTTTTAACAAGAAATTTAATATTACAATAATATATTAACTATTTCTTCATATAATATAATTTATGTTACCAGTTGAAAGAAGTGGCACAAACTTACAGCAAGCACAACAAATTTATGTATCGAATGATACATCCATTGACCAAGATGAACCAAATCGACAAACTAATATACCAGAACCATCATCAGCTACCTATGACACTATTACAATTAAGTGAAGATGCACTTTATATCAAAGGAATAGTTTATTCATGTACATCATATATCTTACAATTTAAAACATCTATGCATACTACAGGGAAAATGTTTAAAATATGGGACTTTAATGAACCAACATATATATGTTCAAACTGCAATGCCATACTATGGTACAGAGAAAGGATTACAAAATCAAAAGCCAAGCCTAAACAAGAATTTTTCCTATGTTGTCGGTTACGGAAGTAGAACTTCCTATACTAAAAGATTGTCCTCTTTTTTCAAAACATTTAGTAGATTATAATGGTGGACCAAGAGAATCAAGATTTAGAGAAAAATATGGTTATACAACTATATATTCTCTTTCACCTCTATGGGAGGTAATGTTGACAAAACCATAAATGATGGGCACGTCCCTTATGTCTTTTGGATAAATGGCCAAAACCATCACAAAATCGATTCACTTCTCCTAATAGAGAACCAACCTAAATTTGCACAACTTAATATTTATGACACCTAAAATGAATTGTCAAATAGAATGAATGTAGTAAGAATAAACAATGATGCAGAACGGGATGAAGGCATCATTAGCGAACTAATGAGCAGTTTGATCAGTGCAATGAACTCATAAAAGCATTTAGGATGGCAAAGGATCGATTTAAAGGAACAAATTTTTAATCTGTAAGGCTGCGATTGATTAGTTTACAACAAAATGATGATAATGTATAATTTGCCAACATCTTCTAAGATAGCAGCGTTAATAGTAGGTGGTGGCTTTCAAAATGACGCATGCATGGACATCATATTAGAAGAAAAAAATGGACTCTTAAGAAGAATAGCTGAAAAACATCCATGTTTTATGGTAACACAATATTCTATATTATTTCCTTATGGGGAAGATGGCTTTGGATTAAATATTGCATATAGATATATAAATGATGAAGGAACAATCGATGAAACCGATCAGAGTTAGGAGAAAATGCTTACCATGAGGGAGTACTATGCATTTCGTATCCAACAAAGACCAAATGAAGGGCAAATTTTTGTAGAGGTACTCGATTATTTCAACAATTTTTGGTTGAAGACTACACTTTCATAGAAGAAGATAGGCTAAGATAGGTATGCAACAATCAATCAAATATTAAATCTGATCTGTATAAAGGTCTTCGAGATGCAGTAATAACAGGTAAACAAATGCATCTTCAACTGGAAAAAGAATGGTCTTACCTTCCTCATTTACAAGAGGTCCTCGATATATGATACAAAAACTATTATGATGTTACTGCAATTTATAAAGCATCAGGCCGGCCTGATTTATTCATTACTTTCACATGCAATCCTAATTGGATAGAGATTGAAAGGTTTGTATCACTTATTCCTGGACAAACTATACAAGATAAACCATATATTGTAGCTAGAGTTTTCATAATTAAACTCGATCGGCCAATGGCAGATTTAAGAGAAGGGAAACATTTTTGGTTTGTTCACACAGGTATTCATATATTTCTTTTTTATAACAAACTATTGGTTCCATTTATATTAATTAAATGAGTCTTCAATTAAACTAACAAAAATTAAAAAATAGAATTATCATATTCACTTTAACAATGTTTGAATGCATAGAAATAAGACCTCTCAACTCAAAAAAGGCAAAAGATATCCAATGTGTAAATAACTAAAAAACATATAAAAGAACAATATCAAAAAGTGAAGCACTATAAGAAACAAAACTTGCAATATCCAATTAACATTTTTTTATAACAATTCAAATAGTAGTTGATAATCACATTGTATTAGACATAAATAATAAATTAAAAGCATAACAATGTTATCAAATTGCATTAACGTTTCTTATAACTAAAAGGATAACAAATACCTATAATTTTTCCCTCAAAAAAGCTTTATTCCTTTGCTTACATAAATTTTACTATAGTAGAATGATAGTATATAATAAATTACAATTTTTTTTTTGAACTAGTACTTTATATACAACAAATCAATGGGACAACATATCTCATGTCAAATAAACGTTTGAAAGCAAGTTTCGAACTTGTGACATTCTGCACCAAGCTGAATCAATTAACCACTTGGACAATGGTGCTTGTTAAACAGTGTGTTTCTAAATTACAATTTTTATGAATACTCTCTTTTGTGTTTATTCAAATTTATAACTCACAACATTGTGTTTCTAAATTCCATATACTCTTTTGTTAAACAGTGTTCTAAAATCAATTTTGAAATAAAACTACTAGGATATTTTATCAGTATAACTAAGAGCGAAACAAATACCTGTAATACTTTCCACTGACAAAATGCAATCCACTTTCCTTCCATGCAATGGCTGCCAAATATTATGTTGAGTTAGTGTCAGTTTTGATCAAATGGTGTTTATGAAATATGTTGACTATGTGATGTAATTCATTTTCTGATACCATTAAACATTCTTCAAATATGCTGATTATGTTTTCTATTGACATATAATAAAATCATGATCTTTGCTAAATGATGGCTTTGTAATGTTATTCAGCTATATAGACAAAATTATAACTTTATGTAGCATTGGCCTAGTATATATGAATCATTTATAAGTCTTTATTTTGTATGAGTTAGCGTATTAAATGCATAATGGAAACTAAATCATAATCAATCATATCACTTAATATGAACTTATTTAAGAACAAGTACACTATTATTTCAATATTTCATAGATATAAAATCTCCTAAAATGTCATTTATTCTTTGGATATTAAGCAATAGGAAATTAGTGGTTTACGATTTTTTTTATCATTTTTACTCCTTTGAGAATAATACGATGAAAATAAATATAGATGTTTAATTTTTTTCACATAATTTGACCTTAAAGAAATCTTATTCTATTACTAAACTAGGGGTGGCATCTTTTTACATGTTTTTATAGTGCTCTACACAATTAAATTTTAAAAATGAAGCCTACCACATGCGCATATATTATTGTTCCTTCATTCTGCCGATAAGCGTAAAACAACTTCAGTTGTTGGAAGCATAATTACAGATGAAATACCAAATAAAGAACTAGATCCGCTAGCATATCAATCCGTCTCATAGTTAATGGTGCATGGACCATGTGGTGCAGCTAATCCAAAAAATTATTGCATGGTTAAAGGTCATTGTTCAAAACATTATCCGAAAGAAAATTGTTCCAAAACAACCTCTGATGGTGTTGGATTACCTGTGTACATAAGAAGAGTAAATGATAGCTATTTAACAGTAATGGGTGTGAAATTTGATGATAACTTGGCAATACCACACAATACGGATCTAATTATAAAATATTAGGCACATATAAATGTGAAAATATGCAATCGAACATGATCCATAAAGCATTTGTTCAAATATATCAATTAGGGATATGATCGCGCAACGGTTGTAACTGAAGAAAATACTGAAGATTGTGGACGAAATCTATGAGAAGTTGACGAAATTAAAACGTACCTTGATTGTCGATATATTTCGGCCTTTGAATCTAGCTAGCAAATATTTGAATTTAATATTCAATTTTGCACAGCTGCAGTGCAACGATTATCATTTCATTTACCTGATGAACAACCGATTCTGTTTCATGATATGGATAATTTAAATGTTATTACTAATCAACCTAATATTAAAAAGTCAATATTTACAAAGTAGCTGGAAACAAATAGATTGGATGAAGATGTAAGAGATCTTATATATGATGATTTTCCAACAAATGGGGTGGAATAAAAAATATAAAAAATGGAAAAGGAGATAAAAAGGTAAAAATAGTTGGAAGAATTTATTATGCCCATCGAACTTCCAAAGAAAGATTCTATCTACGTATGTTGCTAAACATAATGAAAGGACTTACAAATTATGAAGACATACAAACTTTTAATGGTATAATTTTTAATGATTTTAAAAATGCCCGCATGGCACGAGGTTTGTTGGAAGATGATATTGAATGGAATGATGCAATTGTGGAATCTGGAAGATGGTCCTCGGCAAAATCCCTACGGGAAATGTTTGTTGCCTTACTATTATTTTGGGAAATTTCAAATCCTCTAAGCTCTGGAACAACCATTGGAAGCAACTGTCGGATGATATCTTATATATGCAAAGAAGAGTACTACAAGACAATATGCTAACAATGACACAATGCCAATTGCAAAATTACATATCATATGGAATTAAAAAAATCACGAATAAGAGTAATAGATCTCTAAAAGAATATCCTAGTTTCCCTTTCCTGATTTGATGTTTCTTCAAAGATTTTAAAACAGACTTATAAGGGAGGAACTGTACAACCATGATGCACTCTACAAGATTACGTAAATATGACGTGTCGTTTATATGTTCAACAAAGGAAAATATTTGATTAAGTCATACATGCGGTTGATGGAAATTTTGGTGGATTTTTTTTTTGTCTGCGGTAGTGAAGGTACTGTTAACAATAAAAATAGATCAATACCCTAGATTGAGCGTAAAAGCGCCAACACTGTTCTTACAGAGCAATAATATAGATAAAAAATATAGAAAAAGTAGAAATAGAAAGAAGAAGAAAAGTTTTTATAGTGTTTCGGTGGTTAATGAAGCATACGCCCACCTTATAGCTTATATTATGAACTATTTGATGTTACAAAGATGGTTTGGATTATAAAGTTGTTTGATATCCTTCATTAGACTAAGTCCTCAATGTTGGAGTTCAATGGGAAATCATAGCAAACTACTTGGATGACTATTGTGCGGGAGAAGAAGAGTGAAGAACGTTTTCTGCAGAGCTTCAACAGTCAAGTTTGAAGAATCCTCTTGTCTAGACCATGAGTGAATATAATTGGCCATGGTTGAATATAGGACGTGATAAATAAACCTCAACATTTAAGCCGTATTGCCATGTTCACTCATATTTTTATAATAAGTGGCTTAATATTTATTAAATAACTAAATGCTTTTGGTCTAGACCATACAATGCATTTGCATACGGGGATATATACAACTGATTATTCAACAAGTCTATATGCTTATTGCCTGAACCATTAAGTTTGAAGCATGCTAGTTTACCAAATTAAAACTTCAATATAATTGTCAAAAATACTTTAATCGAATAACCAATAAAGTATGTTATATACATGCAATGCAATATAACTATGAGTTAGTTTTAATATATGATTACATCCAAATTTCACTCCAGAACGTTCTCAAAACAATATAATATGTACAGTATAGCTGTTATATATTTTCAATGCAAAATAACTACTAATCAATTTTAAGCATAAACCTTTGCACAATCTCATGTAGCCTTTTATTTGTTTGCATGTTAACCTGCCTAATGCAAAATAACATAGGATATCTGCAAGCATAAATAGAATAAATTATTTTGGAGAATGCACCAACTACAAAAGCATATATTGGAAGCCACATCTTGCTTATATATCATCGTTTTTCAACACTTTAATATCCTCCAATGAACAGTAAAATATAACAAGACATGCAAAAGGAACATATAGAAACATTTGTACATATAATACTCTAGTTTACATAAGAAGCTATAGCTTCTTAATAATATGATATGCACACATGCGCATGCACACACATAGACTATATATGTGAAACATGGTTTTTTTGGAGGCCTTCATGTTTGGACCGATATAATAGTGATGAATGTTATAACGTGTAATATGTACATCATTAAGGTAGTGAGTATTGCACTTGCTTGTTTCAGGCATGCAAGAGTTAGTCTTATGCAGTGAGAATAGTGCTTTCTTTCATCCATTTAATGCATAAAGTGGGATCAACTATTATTTTAGCTGTGTGTTGACTATAGACTAATGGATGTACTAAATTTTCTCCATAAAATCATTTAATCATATATAGTTTGTTTCCACAAAGTATACATATTGCATTTCACAAACCCAAACTGTAAATTTCCATTTTTTCAAAAATAAGGACTTAAAGGAAATTATATGCGTTATCTTGATTAACTTGTTTCAAAATATGAGAGTTTTTCACAAAGTATACATACAATTCATCTTTAAACAGACAAAAATGAAAATCAAAGCACCGAATAGCGCAACTTTATAAGCAACAGAGGAAAAGAGTCAAACAATTCACACTTTTGGCTACTCTGCGAAAGCTGCCATTTGATCGCAAATCAAATATCAATCCGAAAAAGACTAAGACGTTAATTTAATCGAAAATAAAATAGAAGAAGTGGAATAAAATGAAATCCAAGAAAGGAATGAACAACAAAGTACCTCAAGCAGGGGAAGGCAAAAGTTCTTATGCAGGCATAACAAATGTTTCGATAAACAAGCCTTTCTTTTTTCATCAACAACTGCTTATTTTTTCATACAATTTCAACAAATCAAAAAACAATGATAGCACGAAAATTAAAAGCCAAAATGAATGAAAACGAATGAGAACCATTGGCTTGATTCCTCCAAAGAGGAATTACATTGCGCGAATTATGAACGGTTTCGATCATTTGGGGAAAGGATCGTCATCTCAAAAATTTTGCCTCACAATACTCATAATTTAAGGGAGCAAAAAATATATAAAAAAATTGAGAATAAAAAATTAGAAATTTTAATGAGTTTGGAAAACAAAAGGCTGGGAATAGAAGAGAAAAATATGAGGACGTATAATGGAAAAACAAAGCCCTAGATCTCTGTTGATAAAATAAACGGACTGCATATTTTACTTGGGTCCATCTATTATTTTTTTCACATTTTCGAGGTCAGGTATATTTTGAGTATCCAATTAGTATAAAAGCCAGATTTGTATTGATTATTTTATTTACTTGTACGATCACAATGAAAAAAAACAACAACAAAAAACTATAGGTCCCAACGATGTTGTTATAAAAAAGTACCTACTAAAATAAATATGTAAATTATATCTCTATTTTCGAAAAATAGGAAACGTAAGGTAAATTGCATGAAAGAAATTGGAAGAGAACTTGCAGTTTATGAAGAAAAAAATATAATTATATACATCCAATAGTTGTGAAAAACTTTAGTCATTTATTAAAATTGTACTTAAATAACAATTTTTATTATTTACAAATAAAGAAGTTTGATTTTTTTTTTAACCTTTTTGAAAAGCGCAAATTACTTGCATTCTCTATCGTGAAACTGTTAGGCATTTTGCACTTTTTTATTTTAAAAAACAGGAACCGAATTTACGTACACATTCCTACAAAGATTTTTTTATAATAACATCAGAAATAGGAACCTTATGTGCAAAGCCTCGAATAAAAAACCAACCCTTTAGTGATGTATTTTGAAAAAACATGTTTTTCAAAAGTCTCGCTAATATTAAAAAAATTAGTGGATTGTATAAGGATAATGTGCTTAGCAAATACCTAACAAGAAAATAAAAATGATAACACCGTACAACATTGAAAGGATCAAACGTTGAGCTGTATAATTTAGAAAAATATCTATAGAGATTTTTTGAAATCGTAATATAGCACTTTGATTTAGCATACTTTTTCGAAATAACATGTGTATTCTAACACGAGCGTTACAGCACGCATTTCACCCGTGATGAAGAAGACTGAATTGTTTTTCTACAAATTTTACTTATTTTATACGTTCAAAGAAAATGATTTGACATATATTTAGTCATATTTTTGTATTGAATCATACGTTGGTAATTTAAAATTTTATTTCTAAGTTGCAATAGCTAATTTCTTGTAAGTTTAAATTTTAATTTATATTATTAATTAGTAAAAAAATAAATTTGTAAAGTAATTTATTTGACAGATCCTATTTTTAAGTGATCTTAAGATCTAGAAAATATTTGTAGAGAAAATTTTGATTTATAAAAAAGGTTTAATCGTCAGATCCTAAGTTTAAGCGATGCTAAATTTTAATAATATCCGTAGAGAGATATTTATGTTATTTCATATTGATACCAAAAAAGTGTGACAGCAAATATATTACAATTATTAATAAAGAATTACATATAAAATGCAATTTTGAAAGCTCGTAGTCCGACCAAAAGATTGCGCTTCCAAACCAACTATTAATAAAGATGTTATGCATATTTTAGTTTGCTTAAAAGTAAATAAATAGAAGGAATATGCATATTGCTTCAAATGAATGTGTAAGGTGATGCTACATTCATAAAGACTCAAAATTTATATTGAAACTTATTTTCAATAGAAAATATACCTTTTGTTTTCCGTTGTAAACAATGTAATTAAAATTGATTAATCACAACATTCACCTACAAACATGCTAGAATACACACACACATTGACGTTAAAATTTTAGAAAAATCGTATTAAAAAGAATTAAAATTTCAATTCATATAACGTACGAGTATATATTACATCCCAATAATGCAAGTACAAGAACGAAACATATGTTCATTACTTGCTTAGTATTTTGATCAAGTTCAAATCTAATACCCAAGACATTAAAAAGGCGAACAAAAGCATTTCAAGAAAATATTAACCTTGTAACATTAAACAATACCATTATCATTGAAAAAAATACTTTTGGTATCAAAACAAAGCTATATAAACAATAAACACATGTGTGTAGTTTTGACATTGAGTAAAAGAAAATGTTAACATTTGTTCATAAAGTACAAGGTTCGATAACATACATATAGAAGATACTACATTACATGAAAATGTGGTAACATAGAAATTGCAGATATGAAACTACACAGACATGCGCATATATAAGATAATAAATCTAGGCCGCTAATATCATAAATAGTTGAAAGGACAAAATTTCAATTTATACTTGAAGGTTCAAGCATAATTTAATTTTTTTAAAAAAATAACACTTGCGTATTTCATAAGAACCCAAGTACAACTTTTTTTTAAAAGGTAACACTTGCGCAGTCCAAGCTTGTGTAAATACTAATTTGTTTTTTTAGAAAATGCACCTGCATAATTTATATATACACAAAACTAGATCTATTTTAGTAATAAAATTAAAACAAGGCCTAAAGTTGAGATTTGTTATTTTTTATGGTCTAATTTGAAAACAGGTAAATAAGCACAGGGAAGAAGTTGCAAAAAAATTTAGTCGACAACAAGTTTGCTTTTTGGTCTGAATGACACTTTTTAGTGTAAACTGACAATGATAGTTACAACTATCATTCTGTGATTTACACTAAAAAGTGTCCTTCAGCCTAAAAAACAAACTTCTTGTCCCTGTGACTAAATTTTTCTCTAACTTTTTCCTTGAGCCTAAAAACCCCATTTGAAAATATATCCTATTTGAAAAGATACAACTTGAACTGGGCTATTAGGATGAAATTCATATTTATGTGGGAACAATATAGTGCACGATTATATCAGTAAATCAAGCGACCTATTAGAACCAAGATCACACATCAATTTCTTCCCGACCACACCGTCCCAACACACACATACCCACCCACACCCACACACACAAATTAACTATATTCGGATCTTTAACATTAGCCAATTTCCTCATGGAACTCCACAACAAATTAATATGGGAGCCATTTAATAAAATAATAACTCATTTTCCTGCAGTTAAGCATTAGTATCAAATTCGGTATACTACATGATGTGGGCGAACAAAATTGTTAGTAATTCTTTAGTAGTAAGGCTAGTATAAAAAATGATGAGTACTAAATTGGCATTTAATTTAACGTAGAAACTAAGCCTAACGTATACAATCTACAAAAAATATCAGGAAGCAAAATGTAACTTTCAAAAAACTAACAAGAATTGATAACTGAGATTTCCACCTTTTAGAACTCAAAACTTTTATTCAAAAATAGTCCTAGAAAAGTCGAAAATAAATAAATGAATCAGCCAACAATGCATTTGCATATGGCAATATATAGAGTTGAGATTGTTATTAACTATAAATAGGACACAACTTTTTAAATATATAGTTATTATACACCGTGGAACATGGTACAGGCCATCAACATTTTGACCTCAGCGTATAAAGAAAAAAAATATCAGCATGATAATTACAGTCATGGTATATGTCTAGACCACATTTGCATATACGGATATAAATAGCTGGTGAATACGATAAATCTATATGCTTATTTTCTAAACCATTTAAGTTTGAAGCATGCTAGTTTACCAAATTAAACATCTATATAAGTCGAATAACGAATAAAGTATGTTATCTATAAGCAATGCATTCTAACTATGAATCAGTTTTAATATATGATTAAATCCAAGTTTTAATCCACAACGTTCTCAACACAATCTAATATGTTTAGTACAGCTGTTATATATCACCAATGTAATATACCCACTAATCAATTTTATGCAAAATCCTTTGCACAATCAGTTTTACAGCTGTTATATATAGTATTTGATGGCTAATTAAATATCAATCGAAAAAATACGTTAATTTAGTCAAAAATAAATCAGAAGAAGAGGAATAAAATGAAAACCAAGAAAGCAACGAACGGCAAAATAACCCAAGCTGGCGAAGGCAAAAGCTCTTAGACTTGCAGGTTTTAGCCGCATTTTAAAAACGCAGTTAAAGACTGCACCACTACAAACTTTTAAATTCCTTTTAAATGATTTATTTTAATTATACAGAAGGGCATCTATTACTAAAAAATACTACAGTGTAGTAGTATGCTTTCCCTCTTGCTTGTTCAGCGTGCTGAATTCAAGTCTCCAACAGAGTTGAAGTAAACATTATATCCTTTCCAATATCTCAAAAGAAACATTTGTAATACAAAACATTGAAATATTCTTCTATCAAACGCACTATATAACGAACAGTATATTTCTACCTGCTAGTATTTGCAACTAGACTTTTCGACCGAGCTTAATTGGCTACGCGGTATTTGGTATTATGCAGCGCTAACAATCATTAGTAAATGGCCAAGGGTAGTACATCCAGATTAATTTATAAATAACATAAAAACTATACAAAGAAACTCTAATGTCATAGCAAATTAACAGCACAGAAAAATATAGGCCACAACACATACGATTCATCTTGAAACAGATAAAAATGAAAATCAAGTACCGAATATCCCAGCTTTGTAGGCAACGGAGCAAAAGAGCTTACCAATTGACACTTACGACTACTCTGGGAAAGTTTCCATTTTATCGCTAGTCAGATATCAATCCAAAAAAGGCTGAGTCGTTAATTAATTGAAAATAAAATAAAAAAGAAGAATAGAATGAAATCCAGGAAAGGAACGAACATTAAAATATCTTAAGCCAGGGATGGCAAAAGCTCTTAGGCGGCCACACCAAATGTTTCGACAAACAAGCCTACCTTTTTTCATATCAACTGCTTAATTTTTCATTCAATTTCGACAAATCAAGAAAACGAGAGCACAGAAATGAAAAACCCAAAATTAATGAAAAAGGATCAGAACCATTCGCTTGATTCCTTCGAAGAGGAATAAAATCGCGCGAATTATAATCAGCATCGAGCATTTGGGGAAAGGATCGTCATCTCAATAATTTTGATCCAAAGTATTCACAGTTTAAGAAAACAAAAAATATGTAAAAACGACTCTGAAAATAAGAATTCTTACACTTGATTTGGACGCGTTTAGAAAACAAGAAGCCGATCTGAGTATTAATAACGGATAAAAACCCTAGATCTCCGTGGTTAAGGTAAACGGCTAGATCTCCATGGATAAAATAAACGGCTTATGTTACAAATTTGTGTCCAAATTTGTATTAATTATTCATATTTTTAGGGCCGGATCTATTTTGAGTCCAATTAGTATACGAACCAGATTTTTATTGATTATTTAATTTACTATACCTAACCAAGGTAATACTGTTTCAACTGATGATTAATTACTTTTCATATTCAATGCAAAATGGGGCATTAAACGACAACGCTAAATTCAAAATCTTGGCACATGTATTCAAATCGTGGAAAAGTATTTGATATTTGAATTTCATTCAGGATGCAGATGCAATATATAAATGTGATGGTATCGGCAATTGAAAAATATCCATTTGATTTTTATAAACATTTTTTATTTTTATAAACATTGATAAGAACCTGTGATTCACATATATATATAAATAAAAACACAATTAAGTTAAAGTAATGCATTTACTAATATTACTAGAAAATTGATAAAATCGCTATTTGGAATTGGCAATGCCATGCCTATGTCATTTTTATAACGTCGGAGACATCGGTAAACCGTACAGAAGTTGTATTTAGAGTTCATGATAGAAGCTGAATTATATGCTTTCGTGTGATTTAAATCGAGGATTGTATAGGTCCTTCTAATTTAATGAAAACTAAGAACAAGTTGAAGCTTATCGAAGATAAAAAAGTTAAGGATAAGAAAGTAGAGGCAAATGGGAGAAGACATTAAAGATGGATACAAAACCCTTCGTATACCGCCACTAAATTGATTTTTACTTGCTCTTCAGCTTGATAGACAATGAAAAAATGAAAGATTGAAATGTAAAATTACTCTTTAAAATTCTAGGAATTTAAGTTCTAGGGTGAGAATTAAAAAGGTAAAGGATTAATGATAGTTCTTTATCGAACTACTTATGTATTAAAATATATATGTAATCATCTTAATGAGCCAAAGTTTGTACTTTTTCGTTCATAACAGTTTGTAAATTTTTAGCGTATGCCAAAAATGAAAAAAAGTGTATGATATAGTTTGCACTTTAGTTATGTTATATATAATTTTATGTCATGTTGTAGTTAAATGAACAGTCGTTTAAAAATCATTCAACCTAAGATTATACATCATGGTGGTTGTAAGTTTGAAATGAGAAAAGCACGAAACTCTTAACTAATTATGCAAGTTATATAATTTTGCATCAATGAGCAGTAAAGTTATTAAAGATTTGTAGAATGAATTTACATAGGTGAATAGGTAAATCCATTTGTGCAAAATAGATAGAAACCAAGGTTAAAAATTCGGTTTTCCGTTCCCGTTCCGGTCATTAATAATTTTATAATTCCTGATTCCGTCTCGGAAATTTTGAAAGTTCCGCTTTAATTTTTTTTCTTCTAATTTCGGAACATTTTTAGCTTTCTTTTGCTATATTCGCTACTAAATATCAAATACTGGCATAAATTTATAGTAAATTTATTACGCTACATATAAAATACACACGTTAGTTAAAAAAAACCATTGTTTAAGATTTTGTATTGTTTATTTGAGATTTAAAAATTTTGATCAATTTTGAATCTTTTATTATGATTCAATGTAAATTAACAAAATTATAAAAACTTTTTTTTATGAAACTAAATGACTTCTTATCCATTTATTTATTGTTCCGTTTAATTTATCTTATTTTTAAAATTACTATTTATTGGTTGTATTTTTTAATTTATTATAATTTTTTTCAATATTTAAAAAGCAAATCTGGAATGTAGGCCAGAACCAAAATTTTAACCGAATTCCGTTCCGGTTATGAGCGGTACCAGAACAGAATCACCGAAATAACCGAATTCCATTAAAATTTTGAACCACGGTACAAACAGAACAGAAAAACAGTATCATTCTTCATCAAATCCCAAACCAATTTGGGAACCATAACCATTGTCGTAACATATCTTGTAATATAAAGGGTTTTCTAAATCTATAATATAAAATAAAGATTTCATTTAGTATCTAATCGAGAAATAAAAGGAAACAATTAACATAGAATGTCAACATATTGGTTTGTTGTCATGACTGTAGAAAGGATGGCAAAGTGTTAATGCAATCATCTAATGTAAGCCCAGCTTTAATTATTATTGTGGTCGTCTATATTCATAATGAAAATACTGATAATACAAGAAAAGAGCTATAGATTTCTTTTTTTGATGTTGTCATTAGAAAAGTCTCTGCAGATATAGATATGAAAATTAGGTCCTTATTCTAAAAAATAGAAAACGCAAAGTGTCTTACGCTTTTCTGATAGAAAATGCAAAGTAACTTGCATTTTTTCTGATTTTAAAATAATTATTTGAATTTTTAAAAAGAGCACTTTAAGTTGCATTTTCTATCAGGAAAGCGCAATCTAATTTACGCTTTCTGATTTTGAATTTTTTTTTGAAATGTTTGAAACTTTTATGAAGCGTGAGTTAACTTGCGCTTTCTTTCTCGGAAGAGCAAGTTAGTTGGCGCTTTCTTATTTTGAAAATTTTGAATTTTTTGTAAAGCATTTTCGATCCGAAAAGCGTAAGTTGGTTTGCGCTCTTTGATTTAGAATAAGAGGCGTCAAATTTACATACTCTTTGCTACAGGGACTTTTATTGTAACAACATCGAAAATAAAGACCTTCTGTGCAAAGCCTCATGCTAATATACACTACAAAATATAAGTCTTTCTAAAATCTATACTATAATATGATACTAAGTTTGATTTCAATAGCGCAGAAGCCCCTCGGATTTTGAAACTCAACAGTCACGCGGCTCCATCTTTTTCTTTCATTCCCCAATTTTCCTTCTCATCTTTTTCACCCAACAACTATATTATGATCACTGAGTTTGATTTCAAGAGCACAAAAGCCCCTC
Source organism: Allium cepa (assembly GCA_030765085.1). Lineage (NCBI taxonomy): Eukaryota > Viridiplantae > Streptophyta > Magnoliopsida > Asparagales > Amaryllidaceae > Allium > Allium cepa. The sequence continues at coordinate 38,503,168 of CM060929.1, forward strand.
AGATTTTGAAACTCAATAGTCATGTGGCTTCTTTTTCTTTCATTCCCCAATTTTCCTTCTGCTCTTTTTCACCCAACAACCTAAATCAATTTTCCTCTTCCCTAAATCACATTCCCCAATTTTACAACCACAACCACCCAAATACGTTCCCGACCTCATCGTCACTGTTTGCCTTTTTCGACTGCTACTCTTTACGTCTACTGTGGTGGTTCCCTCTTTCTTCGCCGTTGTTTTCAATGACTACCATGCCCTTGCTCTTCATTTTATTATTTATTCATGTTAAGACTCTTCCACGTGGAAGTTTATTATTATTTTAGATGTCTCTTTACTAATTGTGACGACCCGGCTTTCTACGTCCAGGAAGACGTGTCATCAATAAGAAAGAAAGGGATAGAAATAGAAAAGAAAAGAAAGAAGGAATAACAACATCAGAATCTCACAGCGGAATGGAATAAAATATAATACCTCAACATAAATATTACATAGTTATATATACATCAGAGTTATACAATATCATACAACATGACTATCATATACATATCTGTCAGAATATACATCTCAAATACATAAACTAACTAACACAGTGGAACTATAGATAGCTACATACGTTTGGTCTTCTGCTCCAACTCTTCCAGAAAACTCTATACTCCGATTACCTATCACTTGGCTACTCATAAAAATTTGAGTACCCAAGAGTTTATGAAAAACAAAATATAAACTCCGGGTCAGACATTGGTCTGGTATGAGTAAACGGGTTAAAGTTGTTTAACTTTGAAAATCATTTGAAACAAAGGTATCACGTAAGACTTCCCACACATAAATACGGGTAAGTTTTTACCTTACGCTAACCAAAACATTTTATAGGAAATCCAGTGATATTATAATAGTGTCTAGGATTTTCAAGTAAAATACAGAAATAGCTGAAATGCTTACATCTCACATTTCAACATAGTTGGGCACAATCAAAACGTACGGCGCTTATTGGAAATTGGATCCTATACAATGGCAGGGCTACTGGGGTACCAACCGTCACAGTACGTGGCCTAGATCACAGTACCAAGGAGCCACCCTAACTCCCCTGCAACACAAGGCCGGAACAATTCCTTACTGAACAGTCCCGAACAAGATAACCCCGCAGTTGGCTGTAGACCAACCGCCCACACAGCGAATAAAAGGGGCATCTAGACAGGGGTATACCTCGTCCTGCTTGGGCGTGACCCACCTAACCTTGCTGCACATCTCCTGTTTTAGCCATTCCCGGTTGATGAGGCTTGAGGCTGCGTTTACCTTTTTAGAACCTATTTCTTAGAATGCTCATCGTCCGCCTGACGATGTGCTGAAAGCATTCAATCCATACAAGTTCGTTCCGGGTTCGAACGAAACCGAAGGCATTACTCGTTACACTCGTTTTGGAATCACCCTTAGAGTTAACGATGATTGCATCGATCTTCACTTGAGATTACTCGACCTAACGTTTAATTTGGATCGATGTGGTTTTCGGAATATCAATTCGATACCCGATTCCGGTCTCATCGAAATCCAAACGCCATTTTAAAGGTCAAGTTGTCTAATTAACTTATACAGTTTAAATTCAATAATTGAATTCATATAGCAATTTAACACAGATAAATAACATCAGATAAATCATCTAACAATTTAACACAGATAAATCATACACAATCATCACAGATATATCTAGAATATCACAGAACATCATATATTTAAATAAACATCAGAGGCAATCAAATAGAATCATCGATTCATATCAACATTTAGTTTGATTTATTCGATTCATATCAACATTTAGTTTGATTTATTTTAAACTTAATTGCATACTTAAGAGTAAATTATATTTTATTCTTTGCTTAATTAATTATTAGTTAATTAACTTATTTCAATTCATTAATTACTTATTAATTATTCCTTAATTAATTAATTAATTCTTAATTACTAATCAAACGTTGATTATTGATTTATAAAACTCAATTACACAATTAATTATTATTAATTGCTTAATTAATCATTAATTATTAATTAACTTAATCGTTTAATCGTTAATTATTTAATTAATTCGTTAACTACGATTTGTTAATTAATCAACTTCAAATGATTACTTAAATTCTTAATTACACATGGTTTTATTCAAGATTATCATTAAAATCTTTAATTACAATTTAATTACATTTTGAACTACTTATTAAATTATTTATAAAATTGATTAGATTCTTAATTTGCTTTGAAATTAACTTAATTACTCTTCTTTGTTTTCTGTAAAACTTTAAAGTTCTTCTTGTATTAACTAGTTTGTAAACATTAATAACCTAACTAATACAGCTTATGAAACTTAACTTAATATAGTTGGCAAGCTATAGGAATTAAAACCCGAAGTCGACACTGTGTTCACTCGTGTAGAACTCGAGACCACCCATTCTTCTCTCGCGTTCCCTCCCCTGCCTCTCTTCTTCTTCTTCCTCTGTTTCTTAAATTCTTCTGTTTCTTTTTTATTATATAAGCTTAAGTTTAAAACTGTTAAAACTATTAATACACACGCGCCAATTCGAAACTCGACCCAGCAAAACTCGAAGCAACACGCGAACCCACTCGCGTTTCACAGGAGTCGAAAATGCCCAGACTCTTCCCCACCGCCGTGTACGTGCACGGCGGTCCACCACCGCGCCACCGCCACGCGATTCCACCCACAAATCACTCGCCACTCCCTCACTCGAATACGAAGCCCAGCACAACGCAATACTCACGAAATCAAAATTCGAGTGAAAAAGTCACACAGCTACCCAAACACGATTGATAAAATCACCACGCTCTCGCGATCGCCGCCACCTGACACGACAAGGCTTCGGCCGTACCTTGCTGACAACCCACTCTAGCATCTACCCAAATCTCATTGCACTCGGTGAAGCCTCGGCGACGCGACCTTCCAATGAACAGAGCTCAAAACATAGACTCCTTAAACCCTACTATTGATCATCTCCAAAAATCCATGCATTCAAAAATTCTTTTAGCATTTTTCTGTTAATCACACATCAATACCCTAGCTTCATGTAAAATTTCATCATCAATCATTGAATGAATCACCTGATATTCATGAAATAGCTCCTACAGTTCATTCATGAACTGCTCTATAAATAGTTAACTAAAAAATTTGATTCTTGTCTTAAAAATCATATTACTATATGTTAAATCAATATATAAACTCAAATTTTCAATTTAAGTTATTTGAATTTTTTACTATAATTATACTTTATACTGTAAATTCAACTTACAATATCCATGCTGTTATTAAAACAGATATCCAGAGTTTACAAACATAACAGAACATTGTTATATCAACATAGTAATTCATTCATAAGTCAATTATTAAAATTAAATTTCAAAAAGTTGGTTTACTCACCAAAACTGTTGTAATAGAGACTAGTATTGGATGATGCAAGAGTACTACAGTTTGAAGTTTGAAATTCCTGTAAACTTCTTTGCTTCCTGCCTTTTGAATATGAAATTTTGTTTATTTTTTTTTCTTTTGCAGTTCAAATGAGCTAAAGGATAAGAAATGATGTATACAAATATTTATAACTTTCAACAATGATGTCTTCTTGCACAAGCTTTGGCTTGGCATAATATCTTGCTTTATTTTATTTTATTTTCTTTTCTTTTATTTTATTTTTTTACTAAAACCTGAGATGGATCAACAATTTCGGCTGGAAGATTTTTTTCCAGAAAGAAAAGTGTGCTAATTAATGTATATGTTCACACTTATGTTAACATTAATTAAATGTTTGCTGACACAAACATTTTGGTACAAAGATATTTCAGGTTTGTTTGTACTAATGTGTTCATATAAGTTTACACTTTTAGTGCTTTGCTGACCAATTTTGTATAAGAGTTTTGTTTTTATTATCTTGTTATGAATACTTGTTCTTATGTTTGTATTATGGTTTTCTTATGATCACATCTAAGTAATGTTTGCAGGTTTTCAATTTTTGTTCATTGCTGATGTTAACATTTCTATTTATATCTTATACATATTATATTTTGTACTTACGTTTGTAAACTTATGTCTATAACCATATTTTAAGTTATACTTATTTATAAGCTTATTTTATTTTAATTACAAAAATTGTTAGAACTACTTCTTATATCATATTTTTATTTAAAGTTTAACCATTCCAAAAATTTGATTTGTAATGTATTTACACTAATTTTATTTTATATTTAATATGAATAGAATTGTATTATTATACTCATCATCATTAACTACGTTTATACCTTTGATATTAAATGTCATTAATATATAATTTTTAATTTCATAGAATAAAACATATTTAATTTTAAATATTGTTAAAAGTGTCTATTTTACATTTTGAAATTATAAATTCCTTTATAACACATATACAACTAAAAATGTCCAACATCTTATTTATTTATAAATGCAAATATTATATTTATTTAAATTTGATCAAAACTTATTACAGTAATAGGGTCAAAATTCCGGGATGTCACATTCCTCCCCCTTAAAAGAATTTCGTCCCCGAAATTTAAACAACAGTTAATTTAAAAACTTAATATTAACAATCTAAACATACATATCATCCATACAAAAACAAACAATCAAACAGTCAATTCTAACAGCATTACTAGCTATCCGGACATAAATCTGGATAAGCTTTTCTAAAATTATCACGGGTTTCCCAGGTACAATCTCTGGGATCCTTACTCCATTGCACCTTGACGAGTTTCACCACTTTATTCCTGAGCTGCTTCTCGTCTTGATCTACAATCTGAACAAGATCTCTAATCACAGTCAGGTTGGGTTCTACTTCTAAATCTTCCTGCACAACCGGTTCTACCACTAATGATGGGTCATGAATATATTTCCTTAAATGAGATACATGAAATACATTGTGAATCCCAGACATCCGTTCTGGTAATTCAATCCTGTAGGCTACAGTTCCAATTCTTTCCAGCACTCGGAATGGACCAATATATCTCGGAGCAAGTTTTCTCGTCTTTCCGAATCTTATAGCACCTTTGATTGGGGAAACTTTGGTAAAAACTAAATCTCCAATCACAAATTCCAATGGTCTTCGTCTCTTATCTGCATATTTCTTCTGACGATCTTGAGCAGCTTTCATCCTTTTCTTGATAAGCTCAACCTTCGCAGAAGCTTCAAGAATTAGATCGGGTCCGAGCACAAGTCGATCATTCGATTCAATCCAACAAGATGTGGATCTACACAGTCTTCCATACAGAGCTTCATAAGGAGCCATCTTAATACTTGCTTGATAACTGTTATTATAGGAAAATTCCACTAGATGAAGATGGTCTTCTCATGATCCACCAAAATCTAATACACAAGCTCGCAGCATATCCTCCAGAATACGATTAAGTCTCTCCGTTTGTCCGTCCGTCTGAGGATGATAGGCTGTACTTAATCTCAAACTTGTTCCCATTGCTGATTGCAGTGCTTCCCAAAATTTTCTAGTAAAAATAGGATCACGGTCACTTACTATACTGACAGGAACACCATGCAATCTGACTATCTCCTTCAAGAAAATTTCTGCTAAGGAAACTGCAGTACGAGTTGCCTTAACTGGAATAAAATGGGCACTCTTCGTTAAACGATCCACAATAACCCATATTCCTTCATTTCCTTTTCTGGTTCTAGGCAAACCGTCGATGAAGTCCATCGAGATCATCTCCCACTTCCAATCTGGAATTTCCAAAGGTTGCAATAGTCCTGCAGACCTTTGTTGATCTCCCTTCACTTGTTGGCAGATGGCACAACTATTTACAAAAGCAGCTACATCCTTCTTCATATTCGGCCACCAGAAAACTCTCCTCATATCTTTATACATCTTCGAGATTCCCGGGTGAATATTCAATTTGGAGCGATGACACTCAGCTAAAACTTCTTGCCTCAGTCCCTCATATTAGGCACACACAAATGACCATTAATCCTTAGAACACCTTGATCGTCTATCTTGAAATCCGAATACCGACCGTCCTTAGTCCCAAGAATTATTTCCTCAAAAGATTTATCCTCCATTTGCTTACCAATGATCTTTTCTTGGAGAGATGGAACTACTTCCAAAAGAGATAAAACAGCATTTCTGCTAAGAGCATCAGCCACGACATTTGCTTTCCCCGGAGTATACAAAATATCCAGATCATAAGATGCCAAAAATTCGACCCATCTCTGCTGTCTCAAATTAAGATCTTTCTGAGAGAAAATATATTTCAACGGTTTGTGATCCGTGAATAACTCAAACTTTTCTCCCAAAAGATAATGTCTCCAAATCTTCAAAGCAAAAACAATAGCTAACAGTTCTAGATCATGTGTAGCATAGTTCTTCTCATGTGACTTCAATTGTCGACTAGCATACGCAATTACTCTGCCATTCTGCATCAGAACTGCTCCCAATCCAACTAAAGATGCATCCGTATATACTTCAAATTTGCTCTTCCCATCCGGAATAGCAAGTACTGGTGCACTAGTTAGCCTTGTCTTCAATTCCTGAAAAGATTCTTCACACTGAGGTGTCCATTTGAATTTAGTTCCCTTCCTAGTCAGCTTGGTCAGATGTGAAGAAATTTTGGAATAATCCTTAATGAATTTTCTGTAGTAGCCAGCCAAACCCAGAAAACTATGAACTTCCGTCGGTGTCTCCGGCTGTTTCCATTGCAAAATAGTTTCAACCTTTGCTGGATCTACTGAAATACCTTCACATGAAATAATGTGCCCTAAAAATTTAACTTCTGATTTCCAAAAATGACACTTTGAAAACTTTGCTTTCAACACATGCTTCCTCAGAGTCTCCAATACAATTCTCAAATGATGCCTGTGCTCTTCTTCCGATTTGGAGTAGACCAAAATATCATCAATGAATACCAAAACAAACTTATTCGGCACATCTCTAAAAACTCGGTTCATGAGGTCAACAAAATAGGCAGGAGCATTGGTTAATCCGAACGGCATAACCAACCACTCATAAAAACAATTCGGTCCCCTAAATGCTGTCAAGGGAATACTATCTTCAGCTACTCTCAATTGATGAAAACCTGAAGCTAGATCTAGTTGGGAAAAGATTGATGCTCCATGCAACTGGTCAAAAAGATCATCGATGCGAGGAGAAGGATATTTATTTCGAATGGTCACTTTGTTCAATTCTCTATAATCAACACAGAACCTTAGCGAACCATCCGATTTGGTGACAAACACCGCAGCAGAGCCCCAATAAGAAAAACTGGGTCTAATCAAACCCTTCTCCAAAAGATCTTGTGTCTGCTTAACCAACTCTTCTCTCTCTCTCTCTCTCTCTCTCTCTAGGAGGCATTCTCCTACTGGGCTGAATCACCGGCACTGCCCCTGGAATCAAATCAATACGAAACTCAATCTCTCGATGTGGCGGAAGACACTTAACTTCTTCAAAAACATCAGGAAAATCTTGAACCACATCGATTTCTTCAACTTTCTCTTGAGAAGTCTCAACTCCTTTGAGAATAATACGATGAAAATAAATATAGATGTTTAATTTTTTTCACATAATTTGACCTTAAAGAAATATTATTCAATTACTAAACTAGGGGTGACATTTTTTTGCATGTTTTTACAGTGCTCTACACAATTAAATTTTAAAACGAAGCCTACCACATGCGCATATATTATTGTTCCTTCATTCTGCCGATAAGCATAAAACAACTTCAGTTGTTGGGAGCATAATTACAGCTGAAATACCAAATAAAGAATTAGATCCGCTAGCATATCAATCCGTCTCATAGTTTATGGTGCATGGACCATGTGGTGCAGCTAATCCAAAAAATTCTTGCATGGTTAAAGGTCATTGTTCAAAACATTATCCGAAAGAAAATTGTTCCCAAACAACCTCTGATTGTGTTGGATTACCTGTGTACATATGAAGAGTAAATGATAGCTATGTAACAGTAATGGGTGTGAAATTTGATGATAAATTGGCAATACCACACAATACGGATCTAATTATAAAATATTAGGCGCATATAAATGTGAAAATATGCAATCGAACACGATCCATAAAGCATTTGTTCAAATATATCAATTAGGGATATGATCGTGCAACGGTTGTAATTGAAGAAAATACTGAAGATTGTGGACGAAATCTATGAGAAGTTGACGAAATTAAAACGTACCTTGATTGTCGATATATTTCGGCCTCTGAATCTAGCTAGCAAATATTTGAATTTGATATTCAATTTTGCACAGCTGCAGTGCAACGATTATCATTTCATTTACCTGATGAACAACTGATTATGTTTCATGATACGGATAATTTAAATGTTATTACTAATCAACCTAATATTAAAAAGTCAATATTTACAAAGTAGCTGGAAACAAATAGATTGGATGAAGATGTAAGAGATCTTACATATGTTGATTTTCCAACAAATGAGGTGGAATAAAAAATATAAAAAATGGAAAAGGAGATAAAAAGGTAAAAATAGTTGGAAGAATTTATTATGCCCATCGAACTTCCAAAGAAAGATTCTATCTACATATGCTGCTAAACATAATGAAAGGACTTACAAATTATGAAGACATACAAACTTTTAATGGTATAATTTTCAATGATTTTAAAAATTCCCGCATGGCACGAGGTTTGTTGGAAGATGATATTGTATGGAATGATGCAATTGTGGAATCTGGAAGATGGTCCTCGGCAAAATCCCTACGGGAAATGTTTGTTGCCTTACTATTATTTTGGGAAATTTCAAATCCTCTAAGCTTTGGAACAACCATTGGAAGCAAATGTCGGATGATATCTTATATATGCAAAGAAGAGTTCTACAAGACAATATGCTAACAATGACACAATGCCAATTGCAAAATTACACATTATATGGAATTGAAAAAATCATGAATAAGAGTAATAGATTTCTAAAAGAATATCCTATGTTTCCCTTTCCTGATTTGATGTTTCTTCAAAGATTTCAAAACAGACTTATAAGGGAGGAACTGTACAACCATGATGCACTCTACAAGATTACGTAAATATGACGTGTTGTTTATATGTTCAACAAAGGAAAATATTTGATTAAGTCATACATGCGATTGATGGAAATTTTGGTGGATTTTTTTTTGTTCGCGGTAGTGAAGGAACTGTTAACAATAAAAATAGATCAATACCCTAGATTGAGCGTGAAAGCTCCAACACTGTTCTTACAGAGCAATAATATAGAGAAAAAATATAGAAAAAGTAGAAATAGAAAGAAGAAGAAAAGTTTTTATAGTGTTTCGGTGGTTAATGAAGCATACGCCCACCTTATAGCTTTTATTATGAACTATTTGCTGTTACAAAGATGGTTTGGATTATAAAATTGTTTAATATCCTTCATTAGACTAAGTCCCCAATGTTGGAGTTCAATGGGAAATCATAGCAAACTCCTTGGATGACTATTGTGTGGGAGAAAAAGAGTGAAGAACGTTTTCTGTAGAGCTTCAACAGTCAAGTTTGAAGAATCCTCTTGTCTAGACCATGAGTGAATATAATTGGCCATGGTTGAATATAGGACGTGATAAATAAACTTCAACATTTAAGCTGTATTGCCATGTTCAGTCATATTTTTATGATAAGTGGCTTAATATTTATTAAATAACTAAATGCTTTTGGTCTAGACCATACAATGCATTTGCATACGGGGATATATACAACTAGTTTATTCAACAAGTATATATGCTTATTGCCTGAACCATTAAGTTTGAAGATGCTAGTTTACCAAATTAAAACTTCAATATAACTGTCAAAAATACTTTAATCGAATAACCAATAAAGTATGCTATATACAAGCAATGCAATATAACTATGAATTAGTTTTAATATATGATTACATCCAAATTTTACTCCAGAACGTTCTCAAAACAATATAATATGTACAGTATAGCTGTTATATATTTTCAATACAAAATAACTACTAGTCAATTTTAAGCATAAACCTTTGCACATTCTCATGTAGCCTTTTATTTGTATGCATGTTAACCTGCCTAATGCAAAATAACATAGGATATCTGCAAGCATAAATAGAATAAACTATTTTAGAGAATGCACCAACTATAAAAGCATATATTGGAAGCCACATCTTGCTTATATATCATCGTTTTTCAACACTTTAATATCCTCCAATGAACAGTAAAATATAACAAGACATGCTAAAAGAACATATAGAAACATTTGTATATATAATACTCTAGTTTACATAAGAAGCTATAGCTTCTTAATAATATGATATGTACACATGCGCATGCACACACATAGACTACATATGTGAAACATGGTTTTTTTGGAGGCCTTCATGTTTGGACCGATATAATAGTGATGAATGTTATAACGTGTAACATGTACATCGTTAAGGTAGTGAGTATTGCACTTGCTTGTTTCAGGCATGCAAGAGTTAGTCTTATGCAGTGAGAATAGTGCTTTCTTTCATCCGTTTAATGCATAAAGTGGGATCAACTATTATTTTAGCTGTGTGTTGACTATAGACTAATGGATGTACTAAATTTTCTCCATAAAATCATTTAATCATATATAGTTTGTTTCCACAAAGTATACATATTGCATTTCACAAACCCAAACTGTAAATTTCCATTTTTTTTCAAAAATAAGGACTTAAACGAAATTATATGCGTTATCTTGATTAACTTGTTTCAAAATATGAGAGTTTTTCACAAAGTATGCATACAATTCATCTTTAAACAGACAAAAATGAAAATCAAAGCACCGAATAGCGCAGCTTTATAAGCAACAGAGGAAAAGAGTCAAACAATTCACACTTTTGGCTACTCTGCGAAAACTGCCATTTGATCGCTAATCAAATATCAATCCGAAAAAGACTAAGACGTTAATTTAATCGAAAATAAAATAGAAGTGGAATAAAATGAAATCCAAGAAAGGAATGAACAACAAAGTACCTCAAGTAGGGGAAGGCAAAAGTTCTTATGCGGGCATAACAAATGTTTCGATAAACAAGCCTTTCTTTTTTCATCAACAACTGCTTATTTTTTCATACAATTTCAACAAATCAAAAAACAATGATAGCACGAAAATTAAAAGCCAAAATGAATGAAAACGAATGAGAACCATTGGCTTGATTCCTCCAAAGAGGAATTAAATTGCATGAATTATGAACGGCTTCGATCATTTGGGGAAAGGATCGTCATCTCAAAAATTTTGCCTCACAATACTCATAATTTAAGGGAGCAAAAAATATATATTAGAAATTTTAATGAGTTTGGAAAACAAAAGGCTGGGAATAGAAGAGGAAAATATGAGGACGTATAACGGAAAAACAAAGCCCTAGATCTCTGCTGATAAAATAAACGGACTGCATATTTTACTTGGGTCCATCTATTATTTTTTTCACATTTTCGGGTCAGGTATATTTTGAGTATCCAATTAGTATACAAGCCATATTTGTATTGATTATTTTATTTACTTGTACGATCACAATGAAAAAAAACAACAACAAAAAACTATAGGTCCCTACGATGATGTTATAAAAAAGTACCTACTAAAATAAATATGTAAATTATATCTCTATTTTCGAAAAATAGGAAACGTAAGGTAAATTGCATGAAAGAAATTGGAAGAGAACTTGCAGTTTACGAAGAAAAAAAATATAATTATATACATTCAATAGTTGTGAAAAACTTTAGTCATTTATTAAAATTGTATTAAATAACAATTTTTATTATTTACAAATAAAGAAGTTTGATTTTTTTTAATTTTTTAAATCTTTTTGAAAAGCGCAAGTTAACTTGCATTCTCTATCATGAAACTTTTAGGCATTTTGCACTTTTTTATTTTAAAAAACAAGAAACGAATTTACGTACGCATTCCTACAGAGATTTTTTTTATAATAACATCAGAAATAGGAACCTTATGTGCAAAGCCTCCAATGAAAAACCAACCCTTTAGTGATGTATTTTGAAAATACATATTTTTTAAAAGTCTCGCTAATATTAAAAAAATTAGTGGATTGTATAAGGATAATGTGCTTAGCAAATACCTAACAAGAAAATAAAAATGATAATACCGTACAACATTTGTTAACCCTAACTCGTTCACAAGTTAACAGGTCCACGAGTTAAGGCATGTACGACTCAAGGCATGTACGACTCAAGGCATGTACGAGTTAAAGGATACATGAGTCAGCAACTTCCTACAACTTAAAGACCTCTACGAGTTAGCAAGCTTACGAGATAAGCAGCCTACGAGTTAAGGAGTACCCGAGTTAAGCTACTTGCGAGATAAGCCTTTACGAGTTAGCATATCTACAAATTAGCAAGTGTACGAGTTAAGATCTTCCACAAGTTAATCCTCCACGAGTTAAGCCTCTACGAGTTAATCCTCTGCGAGTTAAGATCTTCTACGAGTTAGCAGGCATACGAGTTAAGAAAAGCTAACGACTTAAGGTCTTTACGACTTAAGGAAATTGATGGCCTACGACTTAATGATAACTGCAGTTTGTACGACTTAAGACCCTTACGACTTAAAGAAGTTATACGACTTAAGGAGGATACGACCTAAAGACACACCTCTTAACTCGTCTACGAGTTAAGACTTGCTTTAAACCAGTTGCAATTAGTTAAGTCGACTACGACTTACGACATAAAAAGAGTCGTATACGACTTAAGAAAGGAAATTAGCAATTGCAGCCAGATAACTCGCACACGACTTAGAACTTAGGGATGGGTTCAAAAAAGGGGAACTGCCATAGACTCGGCTCAGTGACCCGGGGACGACTTACCTTAAGTCGAACACGACTTATCTTAAGTCGGCCACGAGTTAGGACTTAGCACTTTTTCCGCCCAGAACTCTCTATAAATATGAAACCATCTCCAACATGCAAAGGACTTTTGGCTCATTCTCTTCAAGCGCCATTACTCTGCCGAATTCCAGACTACTTCAAAGCTTTTTAGATCCAACAAACTTCTAAAGGAACTCCATGAAGGAATCATCCACATTCGCCATGGATTTGAAGATGATTGTCAACATCAAAGCTTGAGCTACTTGTTTCACATATCCTATCACTTGAAGTGTGTTGTAATTGAAAGATCTTGTAAAGAATTGTAATCAAACTAGTGATAAAAAGATTAAAGTGGACGTAGGCTGGATTATAAGCCGAACCACTATAAATACTGTGTCTCTTACTGTTTTTCTGCATACTTTCTGCTTATTTCTGTTTCCCGTACGAACGGGTGGTGCTTTCACAATCACATCTTATACACCAGGGTGTTAGCGTTTAAATTTGAGCGTTAACATTTTGGTGCTTTCACTGAGAATTGAACTCAGGACATCTATCATCATTGCTTCAGAAAGATTTGTAGATAAAGTTTCTTTAAGAACCAGAAGTCTATCCGAAATCATGGCTCCTGGAAGGAAAAGTAAATCTGTGAGATCTGCAAACATTCAAGAGGGAACCTCCGCTTCCCCAACACCAAATCAAGCCACTCCAGCTGTTGGAGTTTCAAAAGCGGAATTGGACGCTGCTATCTTTGGGTTGAATCAGCAAATAAATGCCCAGAACGCGCAATTGGAAGCTCAGAATGCTCAGAATGCTCTGATTCTGAATAAGTTAAACGATTTGCTCGGGGCAAACCGTCAACCTGCGAATAATGAAAGGAACTTTGTCGGTAATGTCCATGATGCTGAAACTAGAAACATTCCCGAAAGGGCTGCTAGCCCCTTTGAACAGACATTGCCTGAGGCTGGAGGATCCAGAAATAGGAATGACGAAGAATATCTTTCTGGTATGGTTCGACAGATTATGAAAGAAAGTATGCAAAGGGTCGAAGATGAGAAAGAGTGGGGTTTCGCTCCGAGCAAGACTCCGTTTACTGAAAAGATCCTAAAAGCTGAATTCCCAAGGAAGTTCGTCCCTCCGACCATTCCAGCTTACAAAGGGACAAGTGATCCAAATGAGTTCCTGTACAAATATGATTGGCACATGACAGGTGCCAGAGCTTCTGACGAGATAAAATGCCGCTATTTTCCTGTGTATTTGGAAGGGGTAGCTCTGCTTTGGTTCACAAAACTGCCTGTCCGGTCCATCGATCAGTTTTCAGACCTAACCAGGAAATTTAAAGAGCAATTTAGGCTATATGCTTCAAAGGCAAAAGACATCATGTCGTTATCCGGTTTGGAACAGAATCCGGGGGAAACTATCAAGTCTTTTTTAAATCGCTTTAATATAGCGTTAGCTGAGGTGGATAATGCAGAACCCCGCATGGTCTTGACCTATTTGATGAGAGCTATTGATAAGTCAAGTGAATTCGGAAAGTGGCTGAACATGAAGGAGCCAAATTCTCTGGAAAAGTTCTACAAAAAGGCGGATGAATTCATGCGTTTGGAAAGCCGTCCTGTCCCGGCAAAGGCAACAGTAGAGAAAGCTGAAGACAACACTGCTGCGCCACGTAAGAATGGATCTGTGGGACAGAAAAGAGAAAATAATGATGGAAGGAAACAACACAATTCAAAGAAGCCTCGATCCTTCAAGCCATCAGAATATACTCCTTTGTTAGAGACACCAGAGCGCATCTACCTGGCTACAAAAGATTCTTTTGAGTATCCCAAACCTCCTGTTCTCAGAACCGGAAGAAAAGCTGTGCAAAGTGGGAAGTTCTGTCGCTTCCATAATCAGCCTGGTCATGACACAGACGACTGCCGTCAATTGAAAAATATAATCGAAGAATTGCTAAGAGAAAATAAGCTGCAGCAATTTGTGAAGAAGAGTGGTAATGATCCTGCTTCGTCAAGTCAGGGGCAACAAGCTCTTGCTCATCAGCCCAGGACAAATGAGAAGGCCGCAGGACATGAATCTGGAAGGCCAGTTATTAATGTCATCACAGGAGGACCCCACCCAGCAGGCAGAAGCTGGGGTGAAATGGAGAGGTACACTCGAGCTCTGAAACATGTGCCAACTGAAGAGGATGTCTTTGTTTTAGAGGACTCTACACCCCTGAAACAACAAAGGACTTTTAATGATGATATTGTGTTCAGGGCTAGAGATTCCACGGGCATTGAGGCCCCTACTTTGGACCCGTTAGTCATCTCGGCCGGTATTGGACCGGCTATTGTCAGAAGAGTTCTTATTGACTGCGGCGCATCTTGCAACATCCTCTTCAAGAAAACGTTTGACCAGATGAAAATCCCGATGGTGGATGTGCAAGCCTCATCTCAGAAGATTGTTGGCTTCACTGGGGAGCCAAAGCAACCAGTAGGAACCATTGACTTGCTTGTGGAACTCGGAGAAGGAGAAAGAAAAGTAGTTCGCAAGCAGACTTTTGTGATAGTAGATGAATTTTCTGCTTATAATGCTTTCTTTGGTCGACCTATTCTTGCTGCATTCAAAGCTGTCCTTGCCCCATGGTGTCTTACTATTAAATTCCCTACAGACAATGGGGTAGGAGTTATTAAAGGAGACCAGAACGCTGGGCGAGAATGTTATATGACAGAGCTGCGAGAAACAAGGAAGAGAGAAATGGGAAAAGATGCGGCAACCCCAATCCGCATCAAAACACCAACCCTATAGCAACTACAGGGCGGACCCTGCACTGGCGAGCATAGCGGGGCACGAAAAGTGATGGATCCTAGAAAGGCCAGTGCGGGGGAGAGTAGGGTGGTACCAGCAGAAACAACGATACCGGTGCCCGTTGATCTGAAGGACCCAAACAAGGTGCTGAATGTGGGTTCACAACTTAATGTGTCAGTTCAGAATGCCTTGATATCTTTTTTGAAAGCAAACCTGGATGTTTTCGCTTGGACCCATGCCGATATGTGCGGAATATCCCCAGAAGTTGCGGTACATGCTCTGAATATTGACCCAAAGTTCACGCCAGTAAAGCAGAAAAGAAGAATCCAAGGTCTAGAAAGGTCGACAGCATTGAAAGAGGAAGTTGACCGGCTCATGGAGAATAATTTCATCAGAGAATCTACCTATCCAAATTGGGTTTCAAATCCAGTGCTAGTTAAGAAAGCCAATGGTAAATGGAGAGTGTGCATCGACTTTTCAGATCTAAACAAGGCCTGTCCCAAAGACTGCTTCCCATTACCCAGGATCGATCAACTGGTAGATGGAACAGCGGGTCATGAATTGTTGTCTTTTATGGATGCCTACTCCGGATATAATCAGATCATGATGCATGAGCCAGATCAGGAGGACACAAGCTTTATCACCGATGTCGGTCTTTACTGTTACAGAGTTATGCCCTTTGGGTTGAAGAATGCGGGGGCAACATACCAAAGACTGGTCAATGCTATGTTCAAACCGCAGTTGGGAAAGACTATGGAAGTTTACGTTGATGACATGCTAGTAAAATCTAAGAAAGCAGTGGATCACATCGAACACTTAGCAGAAATGTTCGCAATTCTCCGAAGATACGGAATGAAGCTTAACCCTTTAAAATGTTCTTTCGGGGTAGAATCTGGGAAGTTCTTGGGTTTCATCGTGAGCGCTAGGGGCATTGAAGCTAGTCCAGCTCAAATCACTGCTCTAAAAGAAGTCAAAGCTCCTAAAACAAAGAGGGAATTGCAAAGTCTCAATGGAAAAATTGCCGCCTTAAGTCGGTTCATATCCAAAGCTACTGATAAATGCATTCCATTCTTCGACGCTCTAAAGAAAGGAAAGAAAAAACTTTGACTGGACTCCCGAATGCCAGAAAGCTTTTGAAGAATTGATTCAACATATGGAAACGCCTCCAATACTTTCTAGGCCCGGCGATGGCGAGGATCTTCTTATATACTTGGCAGTTTCATCTCATGCTTTAAGTGCAGCGCTGGTACGGGAAGACAAAAGGATTCAACATCCAGTTTACTATATCAGCAAAAGACTCACTGGGGCAGAAATGAATTACTCCAAGTTGGAAAAACTCGCCTATTGTCTATTGATTGCCTCAAGAAAGTTGAGGCAATATTTCCAGGCTCATCCTATCAAAGTCCTCACTGATCAACCTTTAAAGCAAGTCTTGTTTCGCCCTGAGACTTCGGGCCGCCTTTTAAAGTGGAATATTGAATTGAGCCAATATGACATCACTTATCATCCTAGAAAAGCGATCAACGGACAAGCTTTGGCAGATTTTATTGCAGAATTTACAGACAAGGGTAACAGCGAGGAAAAAACAATCGAGAACCCCCCAATCCAATGGAAGTTATTTGTAGATGGCGCAAGAAACGATTACTGTTCAGGTGCTGGAATTGTTCTTGAAACTCCTGAAGGCCGGTCATTATGCTATGCGCTAAGATTAGAATTTCCTTCAACAAACAATGAAGCAGAATATGAAGCTCTGATTGCTGGTTTGAAAATTGCTAAAGAACTAAACATTCGAGCGTTACAGATCTTCAGTGATTCGCAGCTTATAGTATGCCAAGTCAAGAAGGAGTTTCAAACGAAAGGAGGAAATCTGCCCGCTTATGTGTCAAAGGCTTGGGAACTTTTATGTGAATTCGACCATTACACGATAAGTCATATTCCTCGAGAAGAAAACATGAAAGCAGATTCTCTCGCAAAATACTCAAGTTCTGGCGAAGCCCAATCCTTAGGGTTAGTTCCAGTGGAAGTTTTGTCAAATCCGAG
Organism: Allium cepa; assembly: GCA_030765085.1. NCBI lineage: Eukaryota > Viridiplantae > Streptophyta > Magnoliopsida > Asparagales > Amaryllidaceae > Allium > Allium cepa. The sequence goes on from CM060929.1 coordinate 38,520,787, forward strand.
CATTGATGAAATGGATATCGATTGGGTTATGAGTATGTCGCAAGAGCAAGAATCATGGATGACTCCAATAACAAAGTATCTACTCAATGGCTCTTTACCAGAAAACTCTAAAGAACGACAAAAGCTACTGAGAAAAGCTTCTCGATATATAATCCAGGATGGTCAATTATACAGACGAGGATTCTCAATGCCATTGCTTCGATGTGTATCCAAAGAAGAAGCCAAAATAATCCTATCAGAGGTACATGGAGGAGAATGTGGGGATCATTCAGGTGGTCAAACTTTAGCAAAGAAAATTCTCCGATATGGATATTTTTGGCCAGAAATTAATCGAGATGCTGCAGATTACTCTCGAAAATGTGACAGATGTCAAAGATTTGCCAAAATTCCTAGAGCACCTTCTACTGAGCTCACACAAATGACCAGTCCGTGGCCGTTTGCGATTTGGGGAATAGATTTGATCGGACCTTTACCAACCGCCAAATCTGGAATCAAATATGCCATTGTTGCTGTAGATTATTTCACTAAATGGGCTGAAGCTGAACCATTGGCAACTATCACCTCCAAAAAGATGATAAATTTTGTGACTAAGAATATCATTTGCAGATACGGTGTGCCTCAGAAAATAATCACAGACAATGGTACTCAGTTTGAAAGCGAGGAATTCCAGGATTTTTGCAAGCGATTCAAAATCCAGAAAAGCTTTTCGGCAGTAGCTCATCCGCAGGCAAACGGGCAAGTGGAAGCAGTGAACAAGATCATCAAATCAACCATCAAAAAGCAACTCGAAAGAGCAAAAGGTGGTTGGGTCGATAAACTACCACTTGCACTATGGGCATACAGAACTACTCACAAAACTGCAACTGGGCATACTCCTTTTTCGTTAGCATACGGATCGGAAGCAATGATCCCGGTTGAAACAGAGGTCCCTTCACACAGAAGAATCCATTTCAATCAAGCAGAAAATGAAAAGCTGCAACTTGAAGCGCTGGATCTCCTTGATGAAAAAAGAGATGAAGCTAACCTCAGAGTTGCAGCTCATCAGCAAAGGATAGCCAGACATTTCAATTCCAAAGTTCGTCAACGCAGCTTTGAAATTGGAGATCTAGTCCTAAAAAGAATTATGACTGCGACAGGTGTGTTTGGGCCAAATTGGGAAGGACCGTATGTAATAGGTCAGAAACTTCTTGACGGCACATTCAAGCTCACCACAGTTGATGGAGATCAAATTCCAAGGGCATGGAACAGCAATCACTTGCGTCCATACTTTACTTGAAAATTTTGTTGAAACATTGTAAAAAGAATTATGAATGTATGATTCCTGTAATTGAAAGCAATTGTGAAACTGATGCAAGTAAATAATGAAAGAATATAAAGTGGATGTAGGCCCAATTTCATGGCCGAACCACTATAAATCTTGTGTTCCTTATTATCATTATATGTTTGCTTTGTTTTCGATATAAAAATACACAAAATGTATTGCTGAAATATCGATTTAAATTTTTGCAGACAGTGGAGATAAAACTTGCGCATAATAAGACCGAGCGATTCTCACCATCATTCAACAAACAAATTTCAAGTCACAAAGACCCCGAATTCAAATCCTAGATAGGAAATACTTCAATTGAACGGCTAATGATTTCGATAGGAACGAGCCCTTGCTGATAAATTGAGATTGTTTAAACAAACAAACATCCAATTAGGAAGCTAGTGCCCGTTCTCACGAACTTGCCTGGCAATGAAGTACACTTCCTTGGATTAAACAAGCCACTTGTGAGAAAAAGGGGGATGAAAACTTGAAAAGAAAAAAAAAAAAAAAAAAAAAAAAAAAGGATCGCTGAAAAGGCATAAGCAAGTGAACAGAGGAACAACCAAAGCTACCATCAGCGCCACAAGTCCTCTTCGGAGGCGCAACTCTTCGGATAATAAAAGACCTCTAATGGGTCATATGCCACAAAAAAGAAAGTTCTCTACTCAACAAAAAAAGATTGGAGGAGTCATGACCCTCCAACCATGAGAGAGTAACTTCCAGGCGATGAAAACCCTCTCTGAGGCACATTTCACCAGGAGTTGAAGTGTTATAACCGCTCTTCGGGATTTCACTTCACCAGAGTTGAGATGTAAACAAAATAAAAGCCCTCTTCGGAGGCCCATTTCACCAGGAGTTGAAGTGTTATAACCGCTCTTCGGGATTTCACTTCACCAGAGTTGAAATGTAAACAAAATAAAAGCCCTCTTCGGAGGCCCATTTCGCCAGGAGTTGAAGTGTTATAACCGCTCTTCGGGATTTCACTTCACCAGAGTTGAGATGTAAACAAAATAAAAGCCCTCTTCGGAGGCCCATTTCACCAGGAGTTGAAGTGTTATAACCGCTCTTCGGGATTTCACTTCACCAGAGTTGAAATGTAAACAAAATAAAAGCCCTCTTCGGAGGCCCATTTCGCCAGGAGTTGAAGTGTTATAACCGCTCTTCGGGATTTCACTTCACCAGAGTTGAAATGTAAACAAAATAAAAGCCCTCTTCGGAGGCCCATTTCGTCAGGAGTTGAAGTGTAGCAACCGCTCTTCGGAATTTCACTTCACCAAAGTTGAAATGCAAAAACAAAGACCTTCTTGAAAGCACACGTTTCACCGAGATTGAAATAAAACTTCCAAGTGTTGAAACGTGAAAAGGCTTTCTTCAAAGGCACAACTCTTTGGGGGTACACGTTTCACCAAGATTGAAATAAAACTTCCAAGTGTTGGAACGTGAGAAATCCCTCCTCAGAGGTACAACCCCCTCCCGGGAACACAATTAAGAAGAAAGACCTCTTTGGAAACCCACGTTTCACCGAGATTGAAATAAAACTTCCAAGTGTTGAAACGTGAAAAGGATTTCTAAAGCATAACTCTTTGGAGGTACACGTTTCACCGAGATTGAAATAAAACTTCCAAGTGTTGAAACGTGAAAAAATCCCTCCTCAGAGGTACAACTTTCTATAAAAAAATCCTCATCAAAAGCGTACTTTAACTTTCAAAGGAAAAGTAATTTGCCTACTATGGGAAATGATCGTAAAAAGAAAAGAAGTTAAAGTACCCTTCAGAGGTCCGCTTTACCACATAGAGGAATTCACTTGATGAGATATGCACATAAGCAAAAGAAAAAAGTGATTTCTTCGAACGACCAAGCGTAAAAACTTATACGAAGGGAGTTGTACTCTATAAAAATTTTCTTTAAAGAATAAAATAATTATTCTTTAGCAAATAAGAGTGCAAGTCCCCTCGAAGTATAAAATATTGCAGCAAGCTTAAGGTATGGGGGCAACATGGTATAGTAGTATAGATGCATCAGCAGAGTAATACTCAAGCAACATACCATAAGCCCGCTGCAACACTATATAAACAAACTTGTGCAAAAATAAATAGTAAATGCATTCTCAAATTCAAACAGAAGTTTGTACAAATGAAGAATCATTTTATTCAACTATAATGCAGATACAGGTTCTCAAAATAAAAGCGGGGGCCGATACCCGCACAACTCTCGGCCAGTTCATACAAAAGACAAAAAGCTAAAGTCTTCACTTCTTTTTACTGCCTTTGGACCCTTTACCCGACCGAATGACCAGCTTTTCAGGTCGGCCAGTGGGTATAAGGGAGGAAGGAGAGGTAGGCGCAGCTGGCCCAACTTCTGGCTCCTCTTCAGTGGCAGTGATTATCTTCCCTCTCCTCCTTGATGCTCCTTGCTTCCTTCTCCTCTTTGAGGAAGACTCACTTCCTGGAGTGACAAGTTTAGATAAAGTTATATCGTCAGAAGGAGTCCGCTCCGGAGATATGTCACCTCCCTCAAGTCCCTCATCTTTTTGCTCTTGCGAAGCAATGGGATCATCCAGGCCATGGAGAGCTTCTATTTGTTCTTCTTGTGACCCAGGTTGCGAGGCAGAAGGAGGCGCCACTTGAAGAGATGGAGGAAGGATCACCGGGGGAGAAGAAGCTTGAGTTTGACTCGGTGCTTTCTCTACAAAGGAGAAAAAACTTAAAATATCAGTATCTTTCGAAAAGAGAGGGGATGACGGCTCGTCAAAAGTCGGGAATTCATTAACATTTGAGGAATAATCAAAAGTCGGGAATTCATTGACATTTGAAAAATAATCAAGAAGATCGTCAAGTTCACAAGGAGCGAACGAGCAGTTCACCACTTGGGCTGGTCCGGTGTCAAGTTTACCTGGGGTAGTTGGATCTCTGAGGCTGATTTCATATCGCTGTGCTTCGTTGCTTTCACCACCTTCATCCCCGCCTTGTGCACTTGTAGTTTCAGTTACTGTCTTAGTTGCAGGCGGAGTAGAGGAGCTAGAACCCGTGATGTCAACCACAGGAGAAACTGGAGGTTGGACAGAGGAAGTAAGCGTTAATTCCTTTCCAGAACGTTCCTCTTCCGCCATTCCAGTTCTCATCCTGGCAAGTTGTTCTCGCCCCTTCGCAAGAGCAGCGCGAGCTCCCTCATCCAGGTAACGCGCCTCAAAATCTTCATCGCCATACCCGGCGTCTTTAAACATGTTAAGAGCAGCTTCCCACACCTCGGCCAGGGTGATTTCATACTTAGGACCAAGAAAAGAGAGGCTGCCGCGTCCCAAGACACAATGTAAATAAAAATCGAATAAAGTCGAATTGATATCGTTTTCCATGGTCTGAGCAGTTTCTTCGGCTGCAATTTTGCCAGCCATGGCCTCATCTCGATCTTTTTCGGTCTGAGCAAGTTGGGCTTTTAGCGCTTCAATCTCCATGTCCCGGGCGCTCAGTTTATTCTGCAGCTGGGTGACATCAGTGCGGTGGTTCTCTACAGCTTGTTCCAACCTCTCAGCTTTAGCTTCAGCGTCCCTCTGGCTGGCGTGCGCATCTCGCACTTGTTTTTGCAATACCTCTTCTCTTTGGGTGTAAGTATTAGTAGAAGAGGCAAGATCATCTTTGAGCTGCTTTACTTCAGCTTCGAGTTTTTCATTGTATTCGGCTATCTCCTTCATCTCAGCGTTGTGTTGATCAAGAATCTTCTGCCATTCTGATTTGTCATTTTCCATGGTCAGCATTGCTTCGATGTTAGCCCGATTAACTCTTTGAAGTTCATCAACCAGCTTTTGCCATCCAGACATTCTATCGATATCAAGCTTGACAGCATCGAGATTTCTGTACATAGCTTCTTTGTCGATGGGGACCAAATCAAGGTCGAAGCGTACCCCCCTCAAACACCAGTTCGGGAATCGGCTCTGCAAAGTCGGGGGGCCCCTTTCAACATGGTATGAAGGCCTGTTGAGAAGTGTTTGGATGGCACTTCCTTCAAGAGCAGGAGATTTGGAAGGGATGTCAATAGAAACTGAGGCACCAGGTCTCTCAGATGTCACGGGCACGTGCTCCTCGCCAAGTTTGGTCCGCTTTCTCGAATCCTCAATATGGCTCTTCCCCCTATCATCGTGCGTTTTACGTTTATGGGAGTCATCATCCCTTGGGAAGGATTCATGTCGCGTGCCCGCTCCCTCATGACGTTCTTCATACCTTCTCCTCTCTTCAGCTTTTCGCGCAGCTCTCTGCTCATTGGTTTCTCTGGGATCGGCATAGTATTGCTTGTAGTCATAGCTGCCACGCCCTCCATAGCGTCGAAAGTCCTTGTAATAAGAACCGCTGCCGCTGCGCCCCATAGAGGAATCTGAAAAGGCAAAAATAGCAAGTCTTAGAAACTTCCGGAGAAAAGAAGTTAAATATGAACAAATGCCAAAAAATCCTAAGTGTTGTGTGATGTGCAAGCTACGCGCATTAAGCTACAAACCACTCATTGGTGTAGAGGTGATGATAGCTTGGGTATGAGGAGTTGGTGTTTGTGTTGGTGTTAGTCGAAGAAGGGACGTCGCCTCAATTATAGGAGAGATAGTTTTAGACACGTCATCTCTAAAAAGCTCCTGTGAGGTCACTATTATGTCGCTCAACCCATCATAAACATCGTCACCATCATGCTCGGTGAGACTTGTTTTCTCAGTTCCTACATCAGCTAATCCCCCGAGAGGCTGTGAAGGTTCTTCTTCTTCCTCAATCGGGGCAAGTGCCGTCTTACTAGATGACCCCATAATGTCGGTAGGGGTGGAACATTTCACCAATGAAGCTTCGATGTTAGACTCTTTTGATGAAGGTTGTTCGATAGTAACGGGGGCATCCGATGCTTCAGTCGGGGAATCGGGAACTTCAGTCGGGGCTTCATGAGGCTGAGTATAGCGAGAAGAGTGAAGAAGCCCGTATTGATGTAAAAAGTCATCTCTCAGCAAAAACTTTATACTCCTCTCTTCTACTGGCACAACATTCAATCTTTCAAAAATTTGCTTATAGCCTGGGTCTCTAGAAGGAGGTGGAAGCGCTGAAAAGTAAAAAGGGAAATTAACATCTAACTACTCAGGCTATGAAAAGATTTTATAAGGAAAACATGTGTCAGGAATAAAGCTGAACGCCCTTACTTCCAACTCTCCACACACCATAAAACCCCGGAGGGCAACGAACATAGAAGAATTGGGTTAAAAACCCGTGAGCAGTATCAGGGAGGCCAACAATCAGTTTGCGGTTTCGGGCGCTCCTCACAACAGTAATGGAAGGATGATCCTTAGTCCGAGTAAAAGAGCATAGATAACAAACTTCACCAAAGCTTGGAAGTCGATCAAGTGTTCTCCTAAAAAGCACACACAACCCCATTAGAATGGCATAGCCATTGGGGTGTAGCTGGGATGGAGCAATGGCCAGTTGACGGAGAAGTTGTTGGAAAAAGTCGTTGAAAGGAGGAATGCCTCCACTTAGGCACATTTGCCGGTTAATTGTCACAAAGCCAGAAGGAGCTATATCGGCAGTGTTATTTCTTTCGGGAAGAATGGCATCTGATTCAACGATACCAAACTGAGCACACAACTGGCGAAAAACTTTGTATGATAGTGAAGTAGGAGCTCTTTCGGGAGGATTAACCAGTGGAGCCGGAAGAACAGTTACCTCTCCAGTCCGAACTGTTGTATCACCTTCCTGAGAAGTCATTCTACACAAACAACTGGATATTCAAATATGAAGGTGCACGTTTCCTAAAAAAGTGTGAAGTGTTGTGCAAAAAACTAATAAAAAAATAATAATAACAAGTAAATATAACTGAAATAAGACTAGTCGACGATTGATCGATTACAAAAATTTCAGAACTTGTTAGTCTTTAGTTCAAGTATAATATTAATGCGAGCTGGTCAATTTTAATTGACTATTTCAGTATTGCTTTAGTATTTTACTTGAAGTTAATAAGTTGAGCACTTCATTCACACAATCTGTTTAAGTTTAATGACTGTTATTAGCTAATCTGTCATTCGAAGAGGGCGATCAATGGCAGTATATTCGCCCCGGTTTTTCTGTAAATGTTGTATTGGACAGGTTGTTAACTTGCGAGTCAAAGTAATTTGTAAAAGAAGGCATCAAAGTTCAACAGTTCAACATCACTGCAACAATTCAAGGTTTAAGCAGATCCTAAAAAAAAACAAGTGCTAAGTCGTATCGAACACAAGTGCTAAGTCGTATCGAACACAAGTGCTAAGTCGTATCGAACACAAGTGCTAAGTCGTATCGAACACAAGTGCTAAGTCGTATCGGACTCAAGTGCTAAGTCAAAACCGACTCAAGTACTAAGTCGCAACCGACTCAAGGGATGAGTCGTTCCTATCCTCAGCCATCAAACACATCAAGCTGCTTATCCTCTAAGTCCTAAGTCGTAACTCGGGGAACAGGAGAAAGGCCCTGATCCAAAACAACTAGAAATCCTCCAAGTCTTAACCCGGCTACGGCTCATGGAAATCGCTAAGTCACATGGAAGAAGCCGAGTCATATATGAGACGATCCCTTGTTATTTTCAATCAACCTATTCGATCAACTCGCCTCCCTTTCAAATCTCTTAACCTGTTCATCCTTGGCTTCTTCAGCAGCGACAACCTTAACCCGTTACACTATGAATCGCCCCAAAGCGCGAATCACCATAGGCCAAATCAGATGAATTTTAGTTCATCGGTAATCAATTCGAATAGAATTCGCAGGGTTTGAATGGGGCAAACCAAAGATGATGAACTGAATACATAAAGTAACAATGGTTAACGGTCGAAGTTTGAAGCAAGATCTCTTACGATTGTTTGATGCTAGAAAGAATCAGAGATGAATCGGGTCGAAATCGCCTCGGAGAGCTTGAAGATGCGTTAATGGCAGAAAGCAGTTTAAAAGGTTAAGTGATGAGAAGAAGGACGACTCAGGCTTTTATATCTGGAAAGGTTGGGATTTGAAACGACATGACCGAGTTATGATAAGTCGAAGCACACGACTTACGATTTAAGCGTGTGCTTCGAGGGGCAAATGTTAACCCTAACTCGTTCACAAGTTAACAGGTCCACGAGTTAAGGCATGTACGACTCAAGGCATGTACGACTCAAGGCATGTACGAGTTAAAGGATACATGAGTCAGCAACTTCCTACAACTTAAAGACCTCTACGAGTTAGCAAGCTTACGAGATAAGCAGCCTACGAGTTAAGGAGTACCCGAGTTAAGCTACTTGCGAGATAAGCCTTTACGAGTTAGCATATCTACAAATTAGCAAGTGTACGAGTTAAGATCTTCCACAAGTTAATCCTCCACGAGTTAAGCCTCTACGAGTTAATCCTCTGCGAGTTAAGATCTTCTACGAGTTAGCAGGCATACGAGTTAAGAAAAGCTAACGACTTAAGGTCTTTACGACTTAAGGAAATTGATGGCCTACGACTTAATGATAACTGCAGTTTGTACGACTTAAGACCCTTACGACTTAAAGAAGTTATACGACTTAAGGAGGATACGACCTAAAGACACACCTCTTAACTCGTCTACGAGTTAAGACTTGCTTTAAACCAGTTGCAATTAGTTAAGTCGACTACGACTTACGACATAAAAAGAGTCGTATACGACTTAAGAAAGGAAATTAGCAATTGCAGCCAGATAACTCGCACACGACTTAGAACTTAGGGATGGGTTCAAAAAAGGGGAACTGCCATAGACTCGGCTCAGTGACCCGGGGACGACTTACCTTAAGTCGAACACGACTTATCTTAAGTCGGCCACGAGTTAGGACTTAGCACTTTTTCCGCCCAGAACTCTCTATAAATATGAAACCATCTCCAACATGCAAAGGACTTTTGGCTCATTCTCTTCAAGCGCCATTACTCTGCCGAATTCCAGACTACTTCAAAGCTTTTTAGATCCAACAAACTTCTAAAGGAACTCCATGAAGGAATCATCCACATTCGCCATGGATTTGAAGATGATTGTCAACATCAAAGCTTGAGCTACTTGTTTCACATATCCTATCACTTGAAGTGTGTTGTAATTGAAAGATCTTGTAAAGAATTGTAATCAAACTAGTGATAAAAAGATTAAAGTGGACGTAGGCTGGATTATAAGCCGAACCACTATAAATACTGTGTCTCTTACTGTTTTTCTGCATACTTTCTGCTTATTTCTGTTTCCCGTACGAACGGGTGGTGCTTTCACAATCACATCTTATACACCAGGGTGTTAGCGTTTAAATTTGAGCGTTAACAACATTGAAAGGATCAAACATTGAGCTGTATAATTTAGAAAAATATCTATAGAGATTTTTTGAAATCGTCATCTAGCACTTTGATTTAGCACACTTTTTCGAAATAACATGTGCCATTTATTCTTACACGAGCGTTACAGCACGCGTTTCACGCGTGATGAAGAAGACTGAATTGTTTTTCTATAAATTTTACTTATTTTATACGTTCAAAAGAAAATGATTTGACATATATTTAGTCATATTTTTGTATTGAATCATACGTTGGTAATTTAAAATTTTATTTCTAAGTTGCAATAGCTAATTTCTTGTAAGTTTAAATTTTAATTTATATTATTAATTAGTAAAATAATAAATTTGTAAAGTAATTTATTTGACAGATCCTATTTTTAAATGATCTTAAAATCTAGAAAATATTTGTAGAGAAAATTTTGATTTATAAAAAAAGTTTAATCGTCAGATCCTAAGTTTAAGCGATGCTAAATTTTAATAATATCTGTAGAGAGATATTTATGTTATTTCATATTGATACCAAAAAAGTGTGACAGAAAATATATTACAATTATTAATAAAGAATTACATATAAAATGCAATTTTGAAAGCTCGTAGTCCGACCAAAAGTTTGCGCTTCCAAACCAACTATTAATAAAGATGTTATGCGTATTTTAGTTTGCTTAAAAGTAAATAAATAGAAGCAATATGCATATTGCTTCAAATGAATGTGTAAGGTGATGCTACTTTCATAAAGACTCAAAATTTATATTGAAACTTATTTTCAATAGAAAATATACCTTTTGTTTTCCGTTGTAAACAATGTAATTAAAATTGATTAATCACAACATTCACTTACAAACACGCTAGAATACACACACACACACATTGACGTTAAAATTTTAGAAAAATCGTATTAAAAAAAATTAAAATTTCAATTCATATAACGTACGAGTATATATTACATTCCATTAATGCAAGTACAAGAACGAAACATATGTTCATTACTTGCTTAGTATTTTGATCAAGTTCAAATCTAATACCCAAGACATTAAAAAGGCGAATAAAAGCATTTCAAGAAAATATTAACCTTGTAACATTAAACAATACCATTATCATTGAAAAAAATACTTTTGGTATCAAAACAAAGCTATATAAACAATAAACACGTGTGTGTATTTTTGACATTGAGTAAAAGAAAATGTTAACATTTGTTCATAAAGTACAAGGTCCGATAACATACAAATAAAAGATGCTAAATTACAAGAAAATGTGGTAACATAGAAATAACAGATATGAAATTACACAGACATGCGCATATATAAGATAATAAATCTAGGCCGCTAATATCATAAATAGTTGAAAGGACAAAATTTCAATTTATACTTGAAGGTTCAAGCATAATTTAATTTAAAAAAAAATAACACTTGCGTATTTCATAAGAACCCAAGTACAACTTTTTTTTAAAAAGTAACACTTGCGCAGTCCAAGCTTGTGTAAATACTAATTTGTTTTTTTAGAAAATGCACCTGCATAATTCATATATACGCAAAACTAGATCTATTTTAGTAATAAAATTAAAACAAGGCCTAAAGTTGAGATTTGTTATTTTTTATGGTCTAATTTGAAAATATATCCTATTTGAAAAGATACAACTTGAACTGGGCTATTAGGATGAAATTTATATTTCTGTGGGAACAATATAGCGCACGATTATATCAGTAAATCAAGCGACCTATTAGAACCAAGATCACAAATCAATTTCTTCCCGACCACACCGTCCCAACACACACATACCCACCCACACCCACACACACAAATTAACTATATTCGGATCTTTAACATTAGCCAATTTCCTCGTGGAACTCCACAACAAATTAATATGGGAGCCATTTAATACAATAATAACTCAATTATCCTACAGTTAACCATTAGTATCAAATTCGGTATACTATATGATGTGGGCGAATAAAATTGTTAGTAATTCTTTAGTAGTAAGGCAAGTATAAATAATGATGAGTATTAAATTGGCATTTAATTTAATGTAGAAACTAAGCCTAACGTATACAATGTACAGAAAATATCAGGCAGCAAAATGTAACTTTCAAAAAACTAACAAGAATTGATGACTGAGATTTCCACCTTTTAGAACTCAAAACTTTTATTCAAAAATAGTCCTAGAAAAGTCGAAAATAAATAAATGAATCAGCCAACAATGCATTTGCATATGGCAATCTATAGAGTTGAGATTGTTATTAACTATAAATAGGACACAGCTTTTTAAATATATAGTTATTATACACCGTGGAACATGGTACAGGCCATCAACATTTTTACCTCAGCGTATAAAGAAAAAAAATATCAGCATGATAATTACAGTCATGTTATATGTCTAGACCACATTTGCATATACGGATATAAATAGCTGGTGAATACGATAAATCTATATGCTTATTTTCTAAAACCATTTAAGTTTGAAGCATGCTAGTTTACCAAATTAAACATCTATATAAGTCGAATAACGAATAAAGTATGTTATATATAAGCAATGCATTCTAACTATGAATCAGTTTTAATATATGATTAAATCCAAGTTTTAATCCACAACGTCCTCAACACAATCTAATATGTTTAGTATAGCTGTTATATATCACCAATGTAATATACCCACTAATCAATTTTAAGCAAAATCCTTTGCACAATCAGTTTTACAGCTGTTATATATAGTATTTGATGGCTAATTAAATGTGACATTCGAAAAAATACGTTAATTTAGTCAAAAATAAATTAGAAGAAGAGGAATAAAATGAAAACCAAGAAAGCAACGAACGGCAAAATAACCCAAGCTGGCGAAGGCAAAAGCTCTTAGACTTGCAGGTTTTAGCCGCATTTTAAAAACGCAGTTAAAGACTGCACCACTATAAACTTTTAAATTTCTTTTAAATGATTTATTTTAACTATACAGAAGGGCATCTATTACTAAAAAATACTACAGTGTAGTAGTATGCTTTCCCTCTTGCTTGTTCAGCGTGCTGAGTTCAAGTCTCCAACAGAGTTGAAGTAAACATTATATCCTTTCCAATATCTCAAAACAAACATTTGTAATACAAAACATTGAAATATTCTTCTATCAAACGCACTATATAACGAATAGTATATTTCTACCTGCAAGTATTTGCAACTAGACTTTTCGACCGAGCTTAATTGGCTACGCGGTATTTGGTATTATGCAGCGCTAACAATCATTAGTAAATGGCCAAGGGTATTACATCCAGATTAATTAATTTATAAATAACATAAAAACTATACAAAGAAACTCTAATGTCATAGCAAATTAACAGCACAGAAAAATATAGGCCACAACACATACGATTCATCTTGAAACAGATAAAAATGAAAATCAAGTACCGAATATCCCAGCTTTGTAGGCAACGGAGCAAAAGAGCTTACCAATTGACACTTACGACTACTCTGGGAAAGTTTCCATTTTATCGCTAGTCAGATATCAATCCAAAAAAGGCCGAGTCGTTAATTTATTGAAAATAAAATAAAAAAGAAGAATAGAATGAAATCCAGGAAAGGAAGGAACATTAAAATATCTTAAGCCAGGGATGGCAAAAGCTCTTAGGCGGCCACACCAAATGTTTCGACAAACAAGCCTATCTTTTTTCATATCAACTGCTTAATTTTTCATTCAATTTTGATAAATCAAGAAAACGAGAGCACAGAAATGAAAAACCCAAAATTAATGAAAAAGGATCAGAACCATTCGCTTGATTCCTTCGAAGAGGAATAAAATTGCACGAATTATAATCAGCATCGAGCATTTGGGGAAAGGATCGTCATCTCAATAATTTTGATCCAAAGTATTCACAGTTTAAGAAAACAAAAAAATGTAAAAACGACTCTGAAAATAAGAATTCTTACACTTGATTTGGACGCGTTTAGAAAACAAGAAGCCGATCTGAGTATTAATAACGGATAAACAAAACCCTAGATCTCCGTGGTTAAGGTAAACGGCGAGATCTCCATGGATAAAATAAACGGCTTATGTTACAAATTTGTGTCCAAATTTGTATTAATTATTCATATTTTTAGGGCCGGATCTATTTTGAGCCCAATTAGTATACAAACCAGATTTTTATTGATTATTTAATTTACTATACCTAAACAAGGTAATACTGTTTCAACTGATGATTAATTACTTTTCATATTCAATGCAAAATGGGGCATTAAACGACAACGCTAAATTCAAAATCTAGGCACATGTATTCAAATCGTGGAAAAGTATTTGATATTTGAATATCATTCAGGATGCAGATGCAATATATAAATGTGATGGTATTGGCAATTGAAAAATATCCATATGACTTTTATAAACATTTTTTTTATAAACATTGATAAGAACCTGTGATTCACAAATATATAAATAAAAACACAATTAAGTTAAAGTAATGTATTTACTAATATTACTAGAAAATTGATAAAATCGCTACTTGGAATTGGCAATGCCGTGCCTGTGTCATTTTTATAACGTCGGAGACATCGGTAAACCATACAAAAGTTATATTTACAGTTCATGATAGAAGCTGAATTATATGCTTTCGTGTGATTTAAATCGAGGATTGTATAGGTCCTTCTAATTTAATGAAAACTAAGAACAAGTTGAAGCTTATGGAAGATAAAAAAGTTAAGGATAAGAAAGTAGAGGCAAATGGGAGAAGACATTAAAGATGGATACAAAACCCTTCGTATACCGCCACTAAATTGATTTTTACTTGCTCTTTAGCTTGATAGACAATGAAAAAATGAAAGATTGAAATGTAAAATTACTCTTTAAAATTCTAGGAATTTAAGTTCTAGGGTGAGAATTAAAAAGGTAAAGGATTAATGATAGTTCTTTATCGAACTACTTATGTATTAAAATATATATGTAATCATCTTAATGAGCCAAAGTTTGTACTTTTTCATTCATAACAGTTTGTAAATTTTTAGCGTATGCCAAAAATGAAAAAAAGTGTATGATATAGTTTGCACTTTAGTTATGTTATATATAATTTTATGTCATGTTGTAGTTAAATGAACAGTCGTTTAAAAATCATTCAACCTAAGATTATACATCATGGTGGTTGTAAGTTTGAAATGAGAAAAGCACGAAACTCTTAACTAATTATGCAAGTTATATAATTTTGCATCAATGAGCAGTAAAGTTATTAAAGATTTGTAGAATGAATTTACATAGGTGAATAGGTAAATCCATTTGTGCAAAATAGATAGAAACCAAGGTTAAAAATTCGGTTTTCCGTTTCCGTTCTGGTCATTAATAATTTTATAATTCCTGATTTCGTCTCGGAAATTTTGAAAGTTCCGCTTTAATTTCTTTTTTCTAATTTCGGAACATTTTTAGCTTTCTTTTGCTATATTCGCTAATAAATATCAAATACTGCCATAAATTTATAGTAAATTTATCACGCTACATATAAAATACACACGTTGATTAAAAAAAACCATTGTTTAAGATTTTGTATTGTTTATTTGAGATTTTAAAATTTTGATCAATTTTGAATCTTTTATTATGATTCAATGTAATTTAACAAAATTATAACAACTTTTTTTATGAAACTAAATGACTTCTAATCCATTTATTTATTGTTCCGTTTAATTTGTCTTATTTTTAAAATTACTATATATTGGTTGTATTTTTTAATTTATTATAATTTTTTTCAATATCTAAAAAACAAATCTGGAATGTAGGCCAGAACCAAAATTTTAACCGAATTACGTTCCGGTTATGAGCGGTACCAGAACAGAATCACCGAAATAACCGAATTCCATTAAAATTTTGAACCACGGTACAAACAGAACAGAAAAACAGTATCATTCTTCATCGAAGCCCAAACCAATTTGGGAACCATAACCATTGTCGTAACATATCTTGTAATATAAAGGGTTTTCTAAATCTATAATATAAAATAAAGATTTCATTTAGTATCTAATCGAGAAATAAAAGGAAACAATTAACATAGAATGTCAACATATTGGTTTGTTGTCATGACTGTAGAAAGGATGGCAAAGTGTTAATGCAATCATCTAATGTAAGCCCAGCTTTAATTATTATTCTGGTCGTCTATATTCATAATGAAAATACTGATAATATAAGAAAAGAGCTATGGATTTCTTTTTTTTGATGTTGTCACTAGAAAAGTCTCTGCAGAAATAGATATGAAAATTAGGTCCTTATTCTAAAAAATAGAAAACGCAAAGTGTCTTACGCTTTTCTGATAGAAAATGCAAAGTAACTTGCATTTTTTTTTTTTGATTTTGAAATAATTATTTGAATTTTTAAAAAGAGCACTTTAAGTTGCATTTTCTATCAGGAAAGCGCAATCTAATTTACGCTTTCTGATTTTGAATTTTTTTTTTTGAAATGTTTGAAACTTTTATGAAGCGCGAGTTAACTTGCGCTTTCTTTCTCGGAAGAGCAAGTTAGTCGGCGCTTTCTTATTTTGAAAATTTTGAAATTTTTGTAAAGCATTTTCGATCCGAAAAGCGTAAGTTGGTTTGCGCTCTTTGATTTAGAATAAGAGGCGTCAAATTTACATACTCTTTGCTACAGGGACTTTTATTGTAACAACATCGAAAATAAAGACCTTCTATGCAAAGCCTCATGCTAATATACACTACAAAATATAAGTCTTTCTAAAATCTATACTATAATATGATACTAAGTTTGATTTCAATAGCGCAGAAGCCCCTCGGATTTTGAAACTCAACAGTCACACGGCTCCATCTTTTTCTTTCATTCCCCAATTTTCCTTCTCTTCTTTTTCACCCAACAACTATATTATGATCACTGAGTTTGATTTCAAGAGCACAAAAGCCCCAGATTTTGAAACTCAATAGTCATGTGGCTTCTTTTTCTTTCATTCCCCAATTTTCCTTCTGCTCTTTTTCACCCAACAACCTAAATCAATTTTCCTCTGCCCTAAATCACATTCCCTAATTTTACAACCACAACCACCCAAATACGTTCCCGACCTCATCGTCACTGTTTGCCTTCTTCGACTACTACTCTTTACGTCTACTGTGGTGGTTCCCCTCTTTCTTCGCCGTTGTTTTCAATGACTACCATGCCCTTGCTCTTCATTTTATTATTTATTCATGTTAAGACTCTTCCATGTGGAAGTTTATTATTATTTTAGATGTCTCTTTACTAATTGTGACGACCCGGCTTCCTACGCCCAGGAAGACGTGTCATCAATAAGAAAGAAAGGGATAGAAATAGAAAAGAAAAGAAAGAAGGAATAACAACATCAGAATCTCACAACGGAATGGAATAAAATATAGTACCTCAACATAAATATTACATAGTTATATATACATCAGAGTTATACAATATCATACAACATGACTATCATATACATATCTGTCAGAACATACATCTCAAATACATAAACTAACTAACACAGCGGAACTATAGATAGCTACATACGTTTGGTCTTCTGCTCCAACTCTTCCAGAAAACTCCATACTCCGATTACCTATCCCTTGGCTACTCATAAAAATTTGAGTACCCAAGAGTTTATGAAAAACAAAATATAAACTCCGGGTCAAACATTGGTCTGGTATGATTAAACGGGTTAAAGTTGTTTAACTTTGAAAATCATTTGAAATAAAGGTATCACGTAAGACTTCCCACACATAAATACGGGTAAGTTTTTACCTTACGCTAACCAAAACATTTTATAGGAAATCCAGTGATATTATAATAGTGTCTAGGGTTTTCAAGTAAAATACAGAAATAGCTGAAATGCTTACATCTCACATTTCAACATAGTTGGGCACAATCAAAACGTACGGCGCTTATTGGAAATTGGATCCCATACAATGGCAGAGCTACTGGGGTACCGCCCGTCACAGTACGTGGCCTAGATCACAGTACCGAGGAGCCACCCTAACTCCCCTGCAACACAAGGCCGGAACCATTCCTTACTGAACAGTCCCGAACAAGATAACCCCGCAGTTGGCTGCAGACCACCCGCCCACACATTCGAATAAAAGGGACATCTAGACAGGGGTATACCTCGTCCTGCTTGGGCATGACCCACCTAACCTTGCTGCACATCCCCTGTTTTAGCCATTCCCGGTTGATGAGGCTGGAGGCTGCGTTTACCTTTTTAGAACCTATTTCTTAGAATGCTCATCGTCCGCCTGACGATGTGCTAAAATCATTCAATCCATACAAGTTCGTTCCGGGTTCGAACAAAACCGAAGGCATTATCTCGTTACACTCGTTTTGGAATCACCCTCAGAGTTAACGATGATAACCCTTGCATTCTGAAAACACCATCTCGATCTTCACTTGAGATTACTCTACCTAACGTTTAATTTGGATCGATGTGGTTTTCGAAATATCAATTCGATACCCGATCCCGGTCTCATCGAAATCCAAACGCCATTTTAAAGGTCAAGTTGTCTAATTAACTTATACAGTTTAAATTCAATAATTGAATTCATATAGCAATTTAACACAGATAAATAACATCAGATAAATCATCTAACAATTTAACACAGATAAATCATACACAATCATCACAGATATATCTAGAATATCACAGAACATCATATATTTAAATAAACATCAAAGGCAATCAAATAGAATCATCGATTCATATCAACATTTAGTTTGATTTATTCGATTCATATCAACATTTAGTTTGATTTATTTTAAACTTAATTGCATACTTAAGAGTAAATTATATTTTATTCTTTGCTTAATTAATTATTAATTAATTAACTTATTTCAATTCATTAATTACTTATTGATTATTCACTTAATTAATTAATTAATTAATTAATTCTTAATTACTAATCAATAACCTTGATTATTGATTTATAAAACTCAATCACATAATTAATTATTATTAATTGCTTAATTAATCATTAATTATTAATTAACTTAATCGTTTAATCATTAATTATTTAATTAATTCGTTAACTACGATTTGTTAATTAATCAACTTCAAATGATTACTTAAATTCTTAATTACACATGGTTTTATTCAAGATTATCATTAAAATCTTTAATTACAATTTAATTACATTTTGAACTACTTATTAAATTATTTATAAAATTGATTACATTCTTAATTTGCTTTGAAATTAACTTAATTACACTTCTTTGTTTTCTGTAAAACTTTAAAGTTCTTCTTGTATTAACTAGATTGTAAACATTAATAACCTGACCAATACTTAGCTTATGAAACTTAACTTAATATAGTTGGCAAGCTACAGGAATTAAAACCCGAAGTCGACACTGTGTTCACTCGTGTAGAACTCGAGACCACCCATTCTTTTCTCGCGTTCCCTCCCCTGCCTCTCTTCTTCTTCTTCCTCTGTTTCTTAAATTCTTCTATTTCTTTTTTTTATACAAGCTTAAGTTTAAAACTGTTAAAACTATTAATACACACGCGCCAATTCGAAACTCGACCCAGTAAAACTCGAAGCAACACGCGAACCCACTCGTGTTTCACAGGAGTCGAAAATGCCCAGACTCTTCCCCAACGCCATGTACGTGCACGGCGGTCCACCACCGCGCCATCGCCACACAATTCCACCCACAAATCACTCGCCACTCCCTCACTCGAATACGAAGCCCAGCACAACCCAATACTCACGAAATCAAAATTCGAGTGAAAAAGTCACACAGCTACCCAAACACGATTGATAAAATCACCACGCTCTCGCGATCGCCGCCACCTGACACGACAAGGCCTCGGCCGTACCTTGCTGACAACCCACTCTAGCATGTACCCAAATCTCATTGCACTCGGTGAAGCCTCGGCGACGCGACCTTCCAATGAACAGAGCTCAAAACATAGACTCCTTAAACCCTACTATTGATCATCTCCAAAAATCCGTGCATTCGAAAATTCTTTTAGCGTTTTTCTTTTAATCACACATCAATACCCTAGCTTCATGTAAAATTTCATCATCAATCATTGAATGAATCACCTGATATTCATGAAATAGCTCCTACAGTTCATTCATGAACTGCTCTATAAATAGTTAACTAAAAAATTTGATTCTTGTCTTAAAAATCATATTACTGTATGTTAAATCAATATATAAACTCAAATTTTCAATTTAAGTTATTTGAATTTTTTACTATAATTATACTTTATAATGTAAATTCAACTTACGGTATCCATGCTGTTATTAAAACAGATATCCAGAGTTTACAAACATAACAGAACATTGTTATATCAACATAGTAATTCATTCAGAAGTCAATTATTAAAATTAAATTTCAAAAAGTTGGTTTACTCACCAAAACTGTTGCAATAAAGACTAGTATTGGATGATGCAAGAGTACTGCAGTTTGAAGTTTGAAATTCCTGTAAACTTCTTTGCTTCCTGCCTTTTGAATATGAAATTTTGTTTATTTTTTTTTCTTTTGCAGTTCAAATGAGCTAAAGGATAAGAAATGATGTATACAAATATTTATAACTTTCAGCAATGATATCTTCTTGCACAAGCTTTGGCTTGGCATAATATCTTGCTTTATTTTATTTTATTTTATTTTTTTACTAAAACCTGAGATGGATCAACAATTTCGGCTGGAAGATTTTTTTCCAGAAAGAAAAGTGTGCTTATTAATGTATATGTTCACACTTATGTTAACATTAATTAAATGTTTGCTGACACAAACATTTTGGTACAAAGATATTTCAGGTTTGTTTGTACTAATGTGTTCATATAAGTTTACACTTTTAGTGCTTTGCTGACCAATTTTGTATAAGAGTTTTGTTTTTATTATCTTGTTATGAGTACTTGTTCTTATGTTTATATTATGGTTTTCTTATGATCACATCTAAGTAATGTTTGCAGGTTTTCAATTTTTCTTCATTGCTGATGTTAACATTTCTATTTATATCTTATACATATTATATTTTGTACTTACGTTTGTAAACTTATGTTTATAACCATATTTTAAGTTATACTTATTTATAAGCTTATTTTATTTTAATTACAAAAATTGTTAGAACTACTTCTTATATCATATTTTTATTTAAAGTTTAATCTTTCCAAAAATTTGATTTGTAATGTATTTACACTAATTTTATTTTATATTTATATTTAATATGAATAGAATTGTATTATTATACTCATCATTATTAACTACGTTTATACCTTTGATATTAAATGTCATTAATATATAATTTTTAATTTAATAGAATAAAACATATTTAATTTTAAATATTGTTAAAAGTGTCTATTTTACATTTTGAAATTATAAATTCCTTTATAACACATATACAACTAAAAATGTCCAACATCTTATTTATTTATAAATGCAAATATTATATTTATTTAAATTTGATCAAAACTTATTATAGTAATAGGGTCAAAATTCCGGGATGTCACATTCCTCCCCCCTTAAAAGAATTTCGTCCCCGAAATTTAAACAACAGTTAATTTAAAAACTTAATATTAACAATCTAAACATACATATCATCCATACAAAAACAAACAATCAAACAGTCAATTCTAACAGCATTACTAGCTATCCGGACATAAATCTGGATAAGCTTTTCTAAAATTATCAAGAGTTTCCCAAGTACAATCTCTGGGATCCTCACTCCATTGCACCTTGACGAGTTTCACCACTTTATTCCTGAGCTGCTTCTCGTCTTGATCTACAATCTGAACAGGATCTCTAATCACAGTTAGGTTGGGTTGTACTTCTAAATCTTCCTGAACAACCGGTTCTACCATTAATGATGGGTCATGAATATATTCCCTTAAATGAGATACATGGAATACATTGTGAATCCCAGACATCCGTTCTGGTAATTCAATCCTGTAGGCTACAGTTCCAATTCTTTCCAGCACTCGGAATGGACCAATATATCTCGGAGCAAGTTTTCCCGTCTTTCTGAATCTTATAGCACCTTTGATTGGGGAAACTTTGATAAAAACTAAATCTCCAATCTCAAATTCCAATGGTCTTCGTCTCTTATCTGCATATTTCTTCTGACGATCTTGAGCAGCTTTCATCCTTTTCTTGATAAGCTCAACCTTCGTAGAAGCTTCACGAATTAGATCGGG
Source organism: Allium cepa (assembly GCA_030765085.1). Classification (NCBI taxonomy): domain Eukaryota; kingdom Viridiplantae; phylum Streptophyta; class Magnoliopsida; order Asparagales; family Amaryllidaceae; genus Allium; species Allium cepa. Next base: position 38,542,476 of record CM060929.1, read on the forward strand.
TCCGAGCACAAGTCGATCATTTGATTCAATCCAACAAGATGGGGATCCACACGGTCTTCCATACAGAGCTTCATAAGGAGCCATCTTAATACTAGCTTGATAACTGTTATTATAGGAAAATTCCACTAGATGAAGATGGTCTTCTCATGATCCACCAAAATCTAATGCACAAGCTCGCAGCATATCCTCCAGAATACGATTAAGTCTCCCCGTTTGTCTGTCCGTCTGAGGATGATAGGCTGTACTTAATCTCAAACTTGTTCCCATTGCTGATTGCAGTGCTTTCCAAAATTTTCTAGTAAAAATAGGATCACGGTCACTTACTATACTGACAGGAACACCATGCAATATGACTATCTCCTTCAAGAAAATTTCTGCCAAGGAAACTGCAGTACGAGTTGCCTTAACTGGAATAAAATAGGCACTCTTCGTTAAACAATCCACAATAACCCATATTCCTTCATTTCCTTTTCTAGTTCTAGGCAAACCGTCGATGAAGTCCATCGAGATCATCTCCCACTTCCAATCTGGAATTCCCAAAGGTTGCAATAGTCCTGCAGACCTTTGTTGATCTCCCTTCACTTGTTGGCAGATGGCACAACTATTTACAAAAGCAGCTACATCCTTCTTCATATTCGGCCACCAGAAAACTCTCCTCATATCTTTATACATCTTCGAGATTCCTGGGTGAATATTCAATTTGGAGCGATGACACTCAGCTAAAACTTCTTGCCTCAGTCCCTCAATATTAGGCACACACAAACGACCATTAATCCTTAGAATACCTTGATCGTCTATCTTGAAATCCGAATACCGACCGTCCTTAGTCCCAAGAATTATTTCCTCAAAAGATTTATTCTCCATTTGCTTACCAATGATCTTTTCTTGCAGAGGTGGAACTACTTCCAAAAGAAATAAAACAACATTTTTACTAAGAGCATCAGCCATGACATTTGCTTTCTCCGGAGTATACAAAATATCCAGATCATAAGATGCCAAAAATTCGACCTATCTCTGCTGTCTCAAATTAAGATCTTTCTGAGAGAAAATATATTTCAACGGTTTGTGATCCGTGAATAACTCAAACTTTTCTCCCAAAAGATAATGTCTCCAAATCTTCAAAGCAAAAACAATAGCTAACAGTTCTAGATCATGCGTAGCATAGTTCTTCTCATGTGACTTCAATTGTCGACTAGCATACGCAATTACTCTGCCATTCTGCATTAGAACTGCTCCCAATCCAAATAAACATGCATCCATATATACTTCAAATTTGCTCTTCCCATCCGGAATAGCAAGTACTGGTGCACTAGTTAGCCTTGTCTGCAATTCCTGAAAAGCTTCTTCACACTGAGGTGTCCATTTGAATTTAGTTCCCTTCCTAGTCAGCTTGGTCAGATGTGAAGAAATTTTGGAATAATCCTTAATGAATTTTCTGTAGTAGCCAGCCAAACCCAGAAAACTGCGAACTTCCGTCGGTGTCTCCGACTGCTTCCATTGCAAAATAGTTTCAACCTTTGCTGGATCTACTGAAATGCCTTCACAAGAAACAATGTGCCCTAAAAATTTAACTTCTGATTTCCAAAAATGACACTTTGAAAACTTTGTTTTCAACACATGCTTCCTCAGAGTCTCCAATACAATTCTCAAATGATGCCTGTGCTCTTCTTCCGATTTGGAGTAGACCAAAATATCATCAATGAATACCAAAACAAACTTATTCAGCACATCTCTAAAAACTCGGTTCATGAGGTCAACAAAATAGGCAGGAGCATTGGTTAATCCAAACGGCATAACCAACCACTCATAAAAACAATTCGGTCCCCTAAATACTGTCAAGGGAATACTATCTTCAGCTACTCTCAATTGATGGAAACCTGAAGCTAGATCTAGTAGAGAAAAGATTGAAGCTCCATGCAACTGGTCAAAAAGATCATCGATGCGAGGAGAAGGATATTTATTTCGAATGGTCACTTTGTTCAATTCTCTATAATCAACACAGAACCTTAGCGAACCATCCGATTTGGTGACAAACACCGCAGCAGAGCCCCAACAAGAAAAACTGGGTCTAATCAAACCCTTCTCCAAAAGATCTTGTGTCCGCTTAACCAACTCTTCTCTCTCTCTCTAGGAGGCATTCTCCTACTGGGCCGAATCACCGGCACTGCCCCTGGAATCAAATCAATACGAAACTCAATCTCTCGATGTGGCGGAAGACACTTAACTTCTTCAAAAACATCAGGAAAATCTTGAACCACATCGATTTCTTCAACTTTCTCTTGAGAAGTCTCAACTCCTTTGAGAATACTACGATGAAAATAAATATAGATGTTTAGTTTTTTTCACATAATTTGACCTTAAAGAAATCTTATTCAATTACTAAACTAGGGGTGACATCTTTTTGCATGTTTTTACAGTGCTCTACACAATTAAATTTTAAAAACGAAGCCTACCACATGCGCATATATTATTGTTCCTTCATTCTGCCGATAAGCATAAAACAACTTCAGTTGTTGGGAGCATAATTACAGCTGAAATACCAAATAAAGAATTAGATCCGCTAGCATATCAATCCGTCTCATAGTTTATGGTGCATGGACCATGTGGTGCAGCTAATCCAAAAAATTCTTGCATGGTTAAAGGTCATTGTTCAAAACATTATCCGAAAGAAAATTGTTCCAAAACAACCTCTGATGGTGTTGGATTACCTGTGTACATATGAAGAGTAAATGATAGCTATGTAACAGTAATGGGTGTGAAATTTGATGATAAATTGGCAATACCACACAATACGGATCTAATTATAAAATATTAGGCACATATAAATGTGAAAATATGCAATCGAACACGATCCATAAAGCATTTGTTTAAATATATCAATTAGGGATATGATCGTGCAACGGTTGTAATTGAAGAAAATACTGAAGATTGTGGACGAAATCTATGAGAAGTTGACGAAATTAAAACGTACCTTGATTGTCGATATATTTCGGCCTCTGAATCTAGCTAGCAAATATTTGAATTTGATATTCAATTTTGCACAGCTGCAGTGCAACGATTATCATTTCATTTACCTGATGAACAACCGATTATGTTTCATGATACGGATAATTTAAATGTTATTACTAATCAACCTAATATTAAAAAGTTAATATTTACAAAGTAGCTGGAAACAAATAGATTGGATGAAGATGTAAGAGATCTAACATATGTGATTTTCCAACAAATGGGGTGGAATAAAAAATATAAAAAATGGAAAAGGAGATAAAAAGGTAAAAATAGTTGGAAGAATTTATTATGCCCATCGAACTTCCAAAGAAAGATTCTATCTACGTATGCTGCTAAACATAATGAAAGGACTTACAAATTATAAAGGCATACAAACTTTTAATGGTATAATTTTCAATGATTTTAAAAATGCCCGCATGGCACGAGGTTTGTTGGAAGATGATATTGTATGGAATGATGCAATTGTGGAATCTGGAAGATGGTCCTCGGCAAAATCCCTACGGGAAATGTTTGTTGCCTTACTATTATTTTGGGAAATTTCAAATCCTCTAAGCTTTGGAACAACCATTGGAAGCAAATTTCGGATGATATCTTATATATGCAAAGAAGAGTTCTACAAGACAATATGCTAACAATGACACAATGCCAATTGCAAAATTACACATTATATGGAATTGAAAAAATCATGAATAAGAGTAATAGATCTCTAAAAGAATATCCTATGTTTCCCTTTCCTGATTTGATGTTGCTTCAAAGATTTCAAAATAGACTTATAAGGGAGGAACTGTACAACCATGATGCACTCTACAGGATTACGTAAATATGACGTGTTGTTTATATGTTCAACAAAGGAAAATATTTGATTAAGTCATACATGCGATTGATGGAAATTTTGGTGGATTTTTTTTTGTTCGCGGTAGTGAAGGAACTGTTAACAATAAAAATAGATCAATACCCTAGATTGAGCGTGAAAGCTCCAACACTGTTCTTACAGAGCAATAATATAGAGAAAAAATATTGAAAAAGTAGAAATAGAAAGAAGAAGAAAAGTTTTTATAGTGTTTCGGTGGTTAATGAAGCATACGCCCACCTTATAGCTTTTATTATGAACTATTTGCTGTTACAAAGATGGTTTGGATTATAAAGTTGTTTAATATCCTTCATTAGACTAAGTCCCCAATGTTGGAGTTCAATGGGAAATCATAGCAAACTCCTTGGATGACTATTGTGCGGGAGAAAAAGAGTGAAGAACGTTTTCTGTAGAGCTTCAACAGTCAAGTTTGAAGAATCCTCTTGTCTAGACCATGAGTGAATATAATTGGCCATGGTTGAATATAGGACGTGATAAATAAACTTCAACATTTAAGCCGTATTGCCATGTTCAGTCATATTTTTATGATAAGTGGCTTAATATTTATTAAATAACTAAATGCTTTTGGTCTAGACCATACAATGCATTTGCATACGGGGATATATACAACTAGTTTATTCAACAAGTCTATATGCTTATTGCCTGAACCATTAAGTTTGAAGCATGCTAGTTTACCATATTAAAACTTCAATATAACTGTCAAAAATACTTTAATCGAATAACCAATAAAGTATGCTATATACAAGCAATGCAATATAACCACGAATTAGTTTTAATTTATGATTACATCCAAATTTTACTCCAGAACGTTCTCAAAACAATATAATATGTACAGTATAGCTGTTATATATTTTCAATACAAAATAACTACTAATCAATTTTAAGCATAAACCTTTGCACATTCTCATGTAGCCTTTTATTTGTATGCATGTTAACCTGCCTAATGCAAAATAACATAGGATATCTGCAAGCATAAATAGAATAAATTATTTTAGAGAATGCACCAACTATAAAAGCATATATTGGAAGCCACATCTTGCTTATATATCATCGTTTTTCAACACTTTAATATCCTCCAATGAACAGTAAAATATAACAAGACATGCTAAAAGAACATATAGAAACATTTGTATATATAATACTCTAGTTTACATAAGAAGCTATAGCTTCTTAATAATATGATATGTACACATGCGCATGCACACACATAGACTATATATGTGAAACATGGTTTTTTTGGAGGCCTTCATGTTTGGACCGATATAATAGTGATGAATGTTATAACGTGTAACATGTACATCGTTAAGGTAGTGAGTATTGCACTTGCTTGTTTCAGGCATGCAAGAGTTAGTCTTATGCAGTGAGAATAGTGCTTTCTTTCATCCGTTTAATGCATAAAGTGGGATCAACTATTATTTTAGCTGTGTGTTGACTATAGACTAATGGATGTACTAAATTTTCTCCATAAAATCATTTAATCATATATAGTTTGTTTCCACAAAATATACATATTGCATTTCACAAACCCAAACTGTAAATTTCCATTTTTTTTCAAAAATAAGGACTTAAAGGAAATTATATGCGTTATCTTGATTAACTTGTTTCAAAATATGAGAGTTTTTCACAAAGTATACATATAATTCATCTTTAAACAGACAAAAATGAAAATCAAAACACCGAATAGCGCAGCTTTATAAGCAACAGAGGAAAAGAGTCAAACAATTCACACTTTTGGCTACTCTGCGAAAACTGCCATTTGATCGCTAATCAAATATCAATCCGAAAAAGACTAAGACGTTAATTTAATCGAAAATAAAATAGAAGTGGAATAAAATGAAATCCAAGAAAGGAATGAACAACAAAGTACCTCAAGCAGGGGAAGGCAAAAGTTCTTATGCGGGCATAACAAATGTTTCGATAAACAAGCCTTTCTTTTTTCATCAACAACTGCTTATTTTTTCATACAATTTCAACAAATCAAAAAACAATGATAGCACGAAAATTAAAAGCCAAAATGAATGAAAACGAATGAGAACCATTGGCTTGATTCCTCCAAAGAGGAATGAAATTGCACGAATTATGAACGGCTTCGATCATTTGGGGAAAGGATCGTCATCTCAAAATTTTTGCCTCACAATACTCATAATTTAAGGGAGCAAAAAATATATATTAGAAATTTTAATGATTTTGGAAAAAAAAAGGCTGGGAATAGAAGAGGAAAATATGAGGACGTATAATGGAAAAACAAAGCCCTAGATCTCTGCTGATAAAATAAACGGACTGCATATTTTACTTGGGTCCATCTATTATTTTTTTCACATTTTCGGGTCAGGTATATTTTGAGTATCCAATTAGTATACAAGCCAGATTTGTATTGATTATTTTATTTACTTGTACGATCACAATGAAAAAAAACAACAACAAAAAACTATAGGTCCCTACGATGATGTTATAAAAAAGTACCTACTAAAATAAATATGTAAATTATATCTCTATTTTCGAAAAATAGGAAACGTAAGGTAAATTGCATGAAAGAGATTGGAAGAGAACTTGCAGTTTATGAAGAAAAAAAATATAATTATATACATTCAATAGTTGTGAAAAACTTTAGTCATTTATTAAAATTGTACTTAAATAACAATTTTTATTATTTACAAATAAAGAAGTTTGATTTTTTTAATTTTTTAAATCTTTTTGAAAAGCGCAAGTTAACTTGCATTCTCTATCATGAAACTGTTAGGCATTTTGCACTTTTTTATTTTAAAAAACAGGAACCGAATTTACGTACGCATTCCTACAGAGATTTTTTTATAATAACATCAGAAATAGGAACCTTATGTGCAAAGCCTCCAATGAAAAACCAACCCTTTAGTGATGTATTTTGAAAATACATATTTTTTAAAAGTCTCGCTAATATTAAAAAAATTAGTGGATTGTATAAGGATAATGTGCTTAGCAAATACATAACAAGAAAATAAAAATGATAACGCCGTACAACATTGAAAGGATCAAACATTGAGCTGTATAATTTAGAAAAATATCTATAGAGATTTTTTGAAATCGTCATCTAGCACTTTGATTTAGCACACTTTTTCGAAATAACATGTGCCATTTATTCTAATACGAGCATTACAACACGCGTTTCACGCGTGATGAAGAAGAATGAATTGTTTTTCTATAAATTTTACTTATTTTATACGTTCAAAAGAATATGATTTGACATATATTTAGTCATATTTTTGTATTGAATCTACGTTGGTAATTTAAAATTTTATTTCTAAGTTGCAATATCTAATTTCTTGTAAGTTTAAATTTTAATTTATATTATTAATTAGTAAAATAATAAATTTGTAAAGTAATTTATTTGACAGATCCTATTTTTAATTGATCTTAAAATCTAGAAAATATTTGTAGAGAAAATTTTGATTTATAAAAAAAGTTTAATCGTCAGATCCTAAGTTTAAGCGATGCTAAATTTTAATAATATCCGTAGAGAGATATTTATGTTATTTCATATTGATACCAGAAAAGTGTGACAGCAAATATATTACAATTATTAATAAAGAATTACATATAAAATGCAATTTTGAAAGCTCGTAGTCCGACCGAAAGTTTGCGCTTCCAAACCAACTATTAATAAAGATGTTATGCGTATTTTAGTTTGCTTAAAAGTAAATAAATAGAAGGAATATGCATATTGCTTCAAATGGATGTGTAAGGTGATGCTACTTTCGTAAAGACTCAAAATTTATATTGAAACTTATTTTCAATAGAAAATATACCTTTTGTTTTCCGTTGTAAACAATGTAATTAAAATTGATTAATCACAACATTCACTTGCAAACATGCTAGAATACACACACACACACACATTGACGTTAAAATTTTAGAAAAATCGTATTAAAAAAAATTAAAATTTCAATTCATATAACGTGCGAGTATATATTACATTCCATTAATGCAAGTACAAGAACGAAACATATGTTCATTACTTTCTTAGTATTTTGATCAAGTTCAAATCTAATACCCAAGACATTAAAAAGGCGAATAAAAGCATTTCAAGAAAATATTAACCTTGTAACATTAAACAATACCATTATCATTGAAAAAAAAATACTTTTGGTATCAAAACAAAGCTATATAAACAATAAACACGTGTGTGTATTTTTGACATTGAGTAAAAGAAAATGTTAACATTTGTTCATAAAGTACAAGGTCCGATAACATACAAATAGAAGATGCTAAATTACATGAAAATGTGGTAACATAGAAATAGCAGATATGAAATTACACAGACATGCGCATATATAAGATAATAAATCTAGGCCGCTAATATCATAAATAGTTGAAAGGACAAAATTTCAATTTATACTTGAAGGTTCAAGCATAATTTAATTTAAAAAAAAATAACACTTGTGTATTTCATAAGAACCCAAGTACAACTTTTTTTTAGAAAGTAACACTTGCGCAGTCCAAGCTTGTGTAAATACTAATTTCTTTTTTTAGAAAATGCACCTGCATAATTTATATATACGCAAAACTATATCTATTTTAGTAATAAAATTAAAACAAGGCCTAAAGTTGAGATTTGTTACTTTTTATGGTCTAATTTGAAAATATATCCTATTTGAAAAGATACAACTTGAACTGGGCTATTAGGATGAAATTCATATTTCTGTGGGAACAATATAGTGCACGATTATATCAGTAAATCAAGCGACCTATTAGAACCAAGATCACACATCAATTTCTTCCCGACCTCACCGTCCCAACACACACATACCACCCACACCCACACACACAAATTAACTATATTCGAATCTTTAACATTAGTCAATTTCCTCATGGAACTCCACAACAAATTAATATGGGAGCCATTTAATACAATAATAACTTATTTTCCTGCAGTTAAGCATTAGTATCAAATTCGGTATACTACATGACGTGGGCGAATAAAATTGTTAGTAATCCTTTAGTAGTAAGGAAAGTATAAAAAATGATGAGTAGTAAATTGGCATTTAATTTAACGTAGAAACTAAGCCTAACGTATACAATCTACAGAAAATATCAGGCAGCAAAATGTAACTTTCAAAAAACTAACAAGAATTGATGACTGAGATTTCCACCTTTTAGAACTCAAAACTTTTATTCAAAAATAGTCATAGAAAAGTCGAAAATAAATAAATGAATCAGCCAACAATGCATTTGCATATGGCAATCTATAGAGTTGAGATTGTTATTAACTATAAATAGGACACAGCTTTTTAAATATATAGTTATTATACACCGTGGAACATGGTAAACTCCCAATAACGATGCGCCAAGCTAAGCAAGACTGGTGTGATCCAAAGACTGAACTAACTCGAGATAATCTACTAGACCTGACTCGAACTCGAGAATGAAATCGAGTAACCCAACCCAAAATCTGGAACCACCCTCCATCTGAAAAACCACCACGTGCCGACGATCTACGCCACCATCAACTTCGCCATTCCACCCAGGGCTTCGTCTTCAACCCACGCCGAGTCTCCCCCAGGTCCGATTGAACACGAAGCATCCTCGTCAATGAATTAAATTCAAAACTGACCCTAACAAAATTTCACTCTAAAACCCTAGTTCAACCTCATCTGCTTCCCACAACGAATTATAAAATCATCCATCATTTTTCTGATGATCTTTAACCTCCAAACATGCTTCCCCTTCAATCACGAGATTTATCGTTACTCCAATCACCAAAAATTGACGAATTTACAATTTCTGTTCATACCACAATATCTCGACAACCATGCAACTGAAAATCTTGAAATAACTCTCTAAAATCATCATTTTGAAATTCAACCATGACTGTGTAATCAGATTTTAAAGTTAACATATTCGATTTTTCTGATGAATATATTGATCTACTGTAAATTTTTAATTTCAAAAATATTTCCTAAAACCTAATATTATTTTTAAAACTAACTTAGAGTTATATTGTTCCGCTGCTAGATGTCATCTATTTGCTTTTCCGCTGCTATTTTATTGTATGATATCTCTGATGTATATTGATATCTATTGGATCATCTATTGTATCAGATATTGTATCAAATCTGTATATCAATGTATTATTCTTTTATTCCGCTGTGTCATTTACGTAATGTTGTTATAAGCTCCGACGAATCGGATTTGAACGGTCGAATCTATGGCATTCGAATACGATATGAAGTATGGATGTCGATTTTCGAGCGGGCAAAATCCGATATCGTTACATAGGCCATCAACATTTTGACCTCAGCGTATAAAGAAAAAAAAAATCAGCATGATAATTACAGTCATGTTATATGTCTAGACCACATTTGCATATACAGATATAAATAGCTGGTGAATACGATAAATCTATATGCTTATTTTCTAAAACCATTTAAGTTTGAAGCATGCTAGTTTACCAAATTAAACATCTATATAAGTCGAATAACGAATAAAGTATGTTATATATAAGCAATGCATTCTAACTATGAATCAGTTTTAATATATGATTAAATCCAAGTTTTAATCCACAACGTTCTCAACACAATCTAATATGTTTAGTACAGCAGTTATATATCACCAATGTAATATACCCACTAATCAATTTTAAGAAAAATCCTTTGCACAATCAGTTTTACAGCTGTTATATATAGTATTTGATGGCTAATTAAATATCAATCCGAAAAAATACGTTAATTTAGTCAAAAATAAATTAGAAGAAGAGGAATAAAATGAAAACCAAGAAAGCAACGAACGGCAAAATAACCCAAGTTGGCGAAGGCAAAAGCTCTTAGACTTGCAGGTTTTAGCCGCATTTTAAAAACGCAGTTAAAGACCGCACCACTACAAACTTTTAAATTTCTTTTAAATGATTTATTTTAATTATACAGAAGGGCATCTATTACTAAAAAATACTACAGTGTAGTAGTATGCTTTCCCTCTTGCTTGTTCAGCGTGCTGAGTTCAAGTCTCCAACAGAGTTGAAGTAAACATTATATCCTTTCCAATATCTCAAAACAAACATTTGTAATACAAAACATTGAAATATTCTTCTATCAAACGCACTATATAACGAACAGTATATTTCTACCTGTTAGTATTTGCAACTAGATTTTTCGACCGAGCTTAATTGGCTACGCGGTATTTGGTATTATGCAGCGCTAACAATCATTAGTAAATGGCCAAGGGTAGTACATCCAGATTAATTTATAAATAACATAAAAACTATACAAAGAAACTCTAATGTCATAGCAAATTAACAGCACAGAAAAATATAGGCCACAACACATACGATTCATCTTGAAACAGATAAAAATGAAAATCAAGTACCGAATATCCCAGCTTTGTAGGCAACGGAGCAAAAGAGCTTACCAATTGACACTTACGACTACTCTGGGAAAGTTTCCATTTTATCGCTAGTCAGATATCAATCCAAAAAAGGCTGAGTCGTTAATTTATTGAAAATAAAATAAAAAAGAAGAATAGAATGAAATCCAGGAAAGGAAGGAACATTAAAATATCTTAAGCCAGGGATGGCAAAAGCTCTTAGGCGGCCACACCAAATGTTTCGACAAACAAGCCTACCTTTTTTCATATCAACTGCTTAATTTTTCATTCAATTTCGATAAATCAAGAAAACGATAGCACAGAAATGAAAAACCCAAAATTAATGAAAAAGGATCAGAATCATTCGCTTGATTCCTTCGAAGAGGAAAAAAATCGCGCGAATTATAATCAGCGTCGAGCATTTGGGGAAAGGATCGTCATCTCAATAATTTTGATCCAAATTATTGAGATGTAAAAACGACTCTGAAAATAAGAATTCTTACACTTGACGCATTTAGAAAACAAGAAGCCGATCTGAGTATTAATAACGGATAAACAAAACCCTAGATCTCCGTGGATAAGATAAACGGCTAGATCTCCATTGATAAAATAAACGGCTTATGTTACAAATTTGTGTCCAAATTTGTATTACTTATTCATATTTTTAGGGCCGGATCTATTTTGAGTCCAATTAGTACACGAACCAGATTTTTATTGATTATTTAATTTACTATACCTAACCAAGGTAACACTGTTTCAACTGATGATTAATTACTTTTCGTATTCAATGCAAAATGGGGCATTAAACGACAACCCTAATTCAAAATCTGGACACATGTATTCAAATCGTGGAAAAGTATTTGATATTTGAATATCATTCAGGATGCAGATGCAATATATAAATGTGATGGTATCGGCAATTGAAAAATATCCATTTGATTTTTATAAACATTTTTTATTTTTATAAACATTGATAAGAACCTGTGATTCACATATATATAAATAAAAACACAATTAAGTTAAAGTAATGTATTTACTAATAGTACTAGAAAATTGATAAAATCGCTACTTGGAATTGGCAATGCCATGCCTGTGTCATTTTTATAACGTCGAAGACATCGGTAAACTGTATAAAAGTTATATTTACAATTCATGATAGAAGCTGAATTATATGCTTTCGTGTGATTTAAATCGAGGATTGTATAGGTCCTTCTAATTTAATGAAAACTAAGAACAAGTTGAAGCTTATTGAAGATAAAAAAGTTGAGGATAAGAAAGTAGAGGCAAATGGGAGAAGACATTAAAGATGGATACAAAACCCTTCGTATACAGCCACTAAATTGATTTTTACTAGCTCTTCAGCTTGATAGACAATGAAAAAATGAAAGATTGAAATGTAAAATTACTCCTTAAAATTCTAGGAATTTAAGTTCTAGGGTGAGAATTAAAAAGGTAAAGGATTAATGATAGTTCTTTATCAAACTACTTATGTATTAAAATATATATGTACACAATAACAATCAACTTATACTAACACAATAGAAAGACATTCTTCTTAATGAGCCAAAGTTTGTACTTTTTCATTCATAACAGTTTGTAAATTTTAGCGTATGCCAAAAATGAAAAAAAAGTGTATGATGCAGTTTGCACTTTAGTTATGTTATATATAATTTTATGTCATGTTGTAGTTAAATGAACAGTCGTTTAAAAATCATTCAACCTAAGATTATACATCATGGTGGTTGTAATTTTGAAATGAGAAAAGCACGAAACTCTTAACTAATTATGCAAGTTATATAATTTTGCATCAATGAGCAGTAAAGTTATTAAAGATTTGTAGAATGAATTTACATAGGTGAATAGGTAAATCCATTTGTGCAAAATAGATAGAAACCAAGCCTAAAAATTCGGTTTTCCGTTTCCGTTCCGGTCATTAATAATTTTATAATTCCTGATTCCGTCTCGGAAATTTTGAAAGTTCCGCTTTAATTTCTTTTTTCTAATTTTGGAACATTTTTAGCTTTTTTTTGCTATATTCGCTAATAAATATCAAATTCTGCCACAAATTTATAGTAAATTTATTACACTACATATAAAATACACACGTTGGTTAAAAAAAACCATTGTTTAAGATTTTGTATTGTTTATTTGAGATTTTAAAATTTTGATCAATTTTGAATCTTTTATTATGATTCAATGTAAATTAACAAAATTATAAAACTTTTTTTATGAAACTAAATGACTTCTTATCCATTTATTTATTGTTCCGTTTAATTTGTCTTATTTTTAAAATTACTATATATTGGTTGTATTTTTAAATTTATTATAATTTTTTTCAATATTTAAAAAGCAAATCTGGAATGTAGGCCAGAACCAAAATTTTAACCGAATTCCGTTCCGGTTATGAGCGGTACAAGAACAGAATCACCGAAATAACCGAATTCCATTAAAATTTTGAACCAGGTACAAACAGAACAGAAAAACAGTATCATTCTTCATCAAAGCCCAAACCAATTTGGGAACCATAACCATTGTCTTAACATATCTTGTAATATAAAGGGTTTTCTAAATCTATACTATAAAATAAAGATTTCATTTAGTATCTAATCGAGAAATAAAAGGAAACAATTAACATAGAATGTCAACATATTGGTTTGTTGTCATGACCGTAGAAAGGATGGCAAAGTGTTAATGCAATCATCTAATGTAAGCCCAGCTTTAATTATTATTCTGGTCGTCTATATTCATAATGAAAATACTGATAATACAAGAAAAGAGCTATAGATTTCTTTTTTTGATGTTGTCATTAGAAAAGTCTCTGCAGAAATAGATATGAAAATTAGGTCCTTATTCTAAAAAATAGAAAACGCAAAGTGTCTTACGCTTTTCTGATAGAAAATGCAAAGTAACTTGCATTTTTTCTGATTTTGAAATAATTATTTGAGTTTTTAAAAAGAGCAGTTTAAGTTGCATTTTCTATCAGGAAAGCGCAATCTAATTTACGCTTTCTGATTTTGAATTTTTTTTTTTTGAAATGTTTGAAACTTTCATGAAGCACAAGTTAACTTGCGCTTTCTTTCTCGGAAGAGCAAGTTAGTTGGCGCTTTCTTATTTTGAAAATTTTGAAATTTTTGTAAAGCATTTTCGATTCGAAAAGCGTAAGTTGGTTTGCGCTCTTTGATTTAGAATAAGAGGCGTCAAATTTACATACTCTTTGCTACAGGGACTTTTATTGTAACAACATCGAAAATAAAGACCTTCTGTGCAAAGCCTCATGCTAATATACACTACAAAATACAAGTCTTTCTAAAATCTATACTATAATATGATACTGAGTTTGATTTCAATAGCGCAGAAGCCCCTCGGATTTTGAAACTCAACAGTCACGCGGCTCCATCTTTTTCTTTCATTCCCCAATTTTCCTTCTCATTATTTCACCCAACAGCTATATTATGATTACTGAGTTTGATTTCAAGAGCACAAAAGCCCCTTAGATTTTGAAACTCAATAGTCATGTGGCTTCTTTTTCTTTCATTCCTCAATTTTCCTTCTACTCTTTTTCACCCAACAACCTAAATCAATTTTCCTCTGCCCTAAATCACATTCCCTAATTTTACAACCACAACCACCCAAATACGTTCTCGACCTCATCGTCACTGTTTGCCTTCTTCGACCGCTACTCTTTACGTCTACTGTGGTGGTTCCCCTCTTTCTTCGCCGTTGTTTTCAGTGACTACCATGCCCTTGCTCCTCATTTTATTATTTATTCATGTTAAGACTCTTCCATGTGGAAGTTTATTCTTATTTTAGATGCCTCTTTACTAATCAAGTTGCTCTTCATTTAAGCCATTGGTTGATAATACTAGATAGTTTTCAGAAAAATTCATGGTAACGCCTTAATCAGCGAACAAGCCCTAAAAATGGTGTTTGTGTTTTGTTTTTTATTTGCATTTAGAAATTATTTTATGCCTGTGGTAATTACTTATAAATTAGTGCTAATGATATCTTTTCTCAATTTTTTATCGAAATAATTCTGATGAATATAGGTTTTTTTATTTCAGTTTAGTTTGATCCGATTGCATAAATACACATCTTAATTTATCTAATTTTTCATCCACAATTAGTAGTTCTTAGTTTTTCTTTTATATTAGAACTAAATTTACATCAAAATACTTTTCCACTATGTTGCTGTCATTTTATCCATCGTAAATTATGGGCTTATGTTTATTCAACCCATTATATAGGTTAGTACAAAGGTCGTCCAACATATGTATTATGTGATGAAGCCAATGTTTAAGGGTCAAAGGCTAATACAAGTTCATTATATGAAGAAGTTGCAAAGCTGTTGTATGGAAGGTATTATATATAATCAATCAATTCATCCCACACCCCAATTTAATTTGTTGTTATGGCTTTATTTTGAAGTTTTATGTTTGATTGCATCAGTAATAATTATTATTTAGTACTACGTAAAACTTAAGAGCATGAAAGGTTCTACCGTCTTATGCAGTAAAATAAAATATTCATGAATATGGTGACCATACAATTGTATTTCTTTTATGCATACCATTCACTTTGTTAATGCCAATGATTAAATTTAAAGTGTTTACATGGAATCAGTCCTACCAGAAAAACTTAATTCTATTGAAATCATCTTCTACTTATGGCATGTTGCTTGCATTTTTGTATCTGGGTGTTTTAACAGAATAATGCATGTCAATAAATTGACAAGTCCACATGGAGAACATTTGTATTAGATCAATTTACATGTTCTTAAATTTTTTTTTTGGGATTTTGCTTTTTGGGACAAACTAATCCACAACAGTCTAGGATTTTGTTACAAAGAGTTATAAAATAGTATGTTTACTTGTGGTAATAAGATGATTCTTATTTTAGAAGGCACATATCATCATTATTATCTTATCATTATGAATACTAATTGATAATGGCTCTTTCTCTTTTGTTTGGTTAGTAACT
Organism: Allium cepa; assembly: GCA_030765085.1. Classification (NCBI taxonomy): domain Eukaryota; kingdom Viridiplantae; phylum Streptophyta; class Magnoliopsida; order Asparagales; family Amaryllidaceae; genus Allium; species Allium cepa. The sequence continues at coordinate 38,558,665 of CM060929.1, forward strand.
TCATAACAAATTTACCTGCAAGTGCCTTCTAACATTAAATTACACATCTACTCATAGAAGAGACAGTATTTTGTAAATAGAATTTTGAAAAGCATAAAAATGAACTCTAATAGTGAGTTAATGATGAAGAAAAATGGTGATGACTCAAACTAAAAATAAAGGATTATGGTCAACATGGCGCTATAGTTTATGTTCCTCTTATTTAACCTTAATTCTTCTTTTCTTTAAGCATGTCAACGGATAATTTCGGATATAGTGCCATATCCGCATTCACATGCAAAATCATTTTCGAATATCGAATATCTGCATCCGTGGATACGGATGAATATCTGATAATTATTCTATCAACTAACGATCGATAAATCGAGAAATATCAATATCAAATTTTTTAGCACATTTACTTCAATCCTATTGACTATAAAAGTGTACAAAATAAACAAATATGGTGATAATGAATGGTTTTGAGCAATTAATATGCATTAAATGCATATAGTACAAACTATTAAGTTAATAAAATGATAAACACATGTCTTTCATAATACTGCACCACACAAAATATAAATTAAATTATAATTATGACAAAAACCATACGGGTAATTTTCAGATGCGGATACCTTCATATCCGTATCCATATCTGTTTTTTTCATATCGGAGAGTTATCCTCTTTTCGAATACACATGCAGATGGATTTCATTTTATGATAGTTGTTGACAGACCTACTTTTCTTCACTCATAACATTTTCTTATTTGACAGAATACCGCATTTGTAATATTTTTATTTTTATTTTTAGCGTCTTATAGCTTATCTTGACTTACTGAGCATCAATATTTTGATTGTTGCCTATATCAGTGAGTCAATTGTTACCTCTTCCTATTCTCTCTTCAGCAAAAATAACCTTCATTGTCTAAATTTCTGATTGATGTCCGCTTAGGGACAGACAATAAAATTTTCAATATCAGTAAGTCAAACAATTAAATGATAACCAAAAGGCAACTCTTCTGTTTCACTGTTTAAAATAAGCATTTCTGTCTATATGCATGGACAATGATACTAAATTGTAAATACTTAACAACAAAAAAGTACCTTTTCCCATGTCTGTATAATGGACATTTGTGCAATTTTATTCCATCAAATAATGATGACTTTGGATTTACAATTTTTGTTACTAATAAGCAAGTTCTTATATCCTGGATAGGCGAAGCTTCAAAGATTTGATAAAATGAGTTACTAATATCACAATTATTAAATGATGGTATAAACATACATTTTAACCACCATTGTAGTAAGAATATTGAGATAAATATTTATATACTTTTCTATTTCTTTGCACGTTTTATAGTAATTTTTAACCACTCTAATAATCATAATTTTTACTTTCAATTACAACTGCAAACTACTTTTGTCCATAAATCATTGATAAACAGTTTACACAAATAGGTTAATTCGTCGGTACATTTTATAGCAACGTCCTTTTCATTATTTCTTAAAGTATAACCATCTTTTGAGTTAATAATGTTCCTACTAGGTGGCTAAACAATAACATTACAAAAAGAAGATAGAAACAAAATCAGCAAATGGCTGCACAAAAATAACTAGTCTAGATTATTTATTATATACAAATGTTTTGAATGAATTATGAGCTTAATTAGATTAGTATATCATATATATATGTGTCAACTTGGCCATCATAGACGGATTGACTGAACTAGCAGTGCTGGTTTTTGATCTAGAATTTCGTGTTCATTGAGTTATTGAGCCACGGTTACTACGATTGGAAGATTTGCCAGTATAACTTATAATTGCATAAGCAATGAATTTGCGGATTATGTCATCTTTTGACTCATCGGTTCTAAGATGGTTTATTGACTAACCTTTTTATTTAAAACTACCTGTCTTGAAATCGTTTGTTCACATCTTATGATTTTAACTAATTTTATAGGGATCAACTAATTTCAAGCCATCTAATCATTTTTTCATTTGCTCATTCTATCTAACGAATAATATGTATACTCTGAGTACTTTTTTGTGTCACATTCGTCTGTTCTAGTTCATGTAGGATATTATCATGTCATAGTTGTAATAGTTTCATGGTTCTTTTGGTGTTCCATGTTTCTTTTCTGTTTAACTTTATTATAGTTGCTTATTTATTTTTCTACTTTTGCATGCAGATGATAGGGATAGTCATCGTCCATGGAGCAAGGACTATTGCATCATGTTAACAGATTTCTTTCACATTGATTGTTCATATTGCTTAAGTTTTTATGTATATGAAGAGAAATACAAATGAATATGGCCAAGTTTCATGAATGTAAGTATAGAGAAAGATGTAAATATTGAAAAAGGTTAATTTGGTACATGGTCATTTTGTTAGTTTATTTCTACTGAATATATAATTAGAGTTACCATCATCGTTATAATGCATTGGACATACAAAGGTAAGACGGTACTATTTTGTTCCGAATAGTTGCATTTTTGCTCTCACGTGTATATCTTCATTCTTACGAGTAGCAATTGTGATGAACATTACCAACTAATCTTAGAAAAAAGCATAGCATTGGGCATGATAAAGGTGATTGACCTAAAAATAAGCAGGTAAACTTTTTCCTTTTTGAGTAGTTTTCTTTTAGTACTTGGACATGACTGTGAAATTGTAGATATTGAAACAGTTTACGTTAAAACAACCATTTATGCTATGAAAACTTTAAACTTAAAATGATGAGTTTTTCAACCAATTTGAATATTGACATCTTAAAAAAGTTAAAATTTAGAATGGTATTCCAAAAATAATCAAATGTAATATTCAACTTATGTCATCACAATAATAATTTCACAAAAAAAGAAAGACCATCGATAATTGAAAAAAATTATAAATCAACACCATGTGCGAAGCATGGGTTCAAACTAGTTATAAATTTATATTTCTATTTTTTAGCTTTCGTTAATTTGTCCATTAAATAGCCTTCATGTGCTTTTAGGCAATGGTGAATTTTACATTATCCTTAGATAATTACGTGTAAAATCCAAAATTTCTAGTGTCATATCGTACAAATTCATAATTTCTTTTGGACTCAGATTCTGCCTCTTGGTTGCTGCCATTGTCAGTTTGAACTAGCTATTTTGTGTATCTAACATTAGTATTGGCTATTTAATTAATTTCTTTTATTTCTCAGAAGGGAAAAGAAAACACAGGCTTCGTTGCGTGAGATATTACACAAAATAAAGCCAATATACAAATGCATTGATGCATACAATAACGGAGAAAATTATGTATAAATAAGAGCGACTAAAGCTAACGTAATCTGAACTTAAGAAAAGTAATAGTATAAGGAGTGTATCATTGTTAGTTTACCACAACATGGTGTAGATTCCCACGTGTAACTGGTACATGCTTTTCCTCACCATGCACAAGATTCCCTATAACAAAGATTTATTTTTCAAATTTGTCCCGATTTTGAAGACTTATTACGCAAATAGTCCTATTTCAAAACTTATTACAAATGTAGCTTTGTTCTGGCCATCTCAGCGCTGGATTAGCCAGAAAAAGATAGTGTGATTTCAAATTGCACCAATACACAAGCATTATGATTGCGCCATTTCAAATTGCTTGTACGAAAGAAAAAAATTGTATTGGTGCAATTTGAAATTGGGCAAGTTCATTCTGGCCAACTCGGCGTTGAGTTGGGCAAAACAGGGCTACATTTGTAATAATTTTTAAAATATAGTTATTTGTGTAATAATTTTTTAAAATCGGGCCAAACTGAAAAAAACCTCTAACAGATGTAGTGAAAAGCTTTCCTAAAAGGCGGTTACTGACGTAAGTTGTCATGTAATGGGTGTTTGTGATATACATTGTCGTTTTTATAAAGTTCAAACTCTACTTCAAGATACAAAACAACATGATCTGCATGATATGTCAACAAATAATGTTTTGTTTAATTGTATATTGTAGATTACACTTGTTACCTTCATCGACCACATAATATCTCCAAGCTCCACATAAAGGGAATGAAACAGTCTCAGGTTTAAGTGAAGGATCATCATTTCCCTTGGCTTGAGAATTTGGCATCCAATTATGGTCAATGAAACCAACATAGTAACACCGATAATTACTACCGTCTAAATCAAAATAGCGATGCATACCCAGCTACCACATCCTTCACAAATTAGTGATACAATTTGTTTGTGTTAATCTACCATTAATCATACCCCAATTTCTACACTTTATGCTTATGCAATACATTTGCTTCTTATCCAAGCGAAGATGATGCCAAAAATGAAAAAAAAAAAAGGAGAGAGAGGGGTTTATAACTAATGAGGTGTAATGCATTTTGGAAATGCAAGTAAATATAGTCTTAAAGTCTTTTAAGTTTTATCAGCTAATCATTGAACTCTTGCAACTTTTTCCTTTCTAATTGGAACAAAAGTTTATGGGTTAAAACAATATCAAAGATCTATTACCGTCCCATCTCCTTTTAACTCACACTCTTATAGAGGCACTTTTACTATCTTTCATTCCAATATAAAAAGAAAAAAGTAGCAGGACTTCAATGACCATTCGATAAAACTTGAAAGACTTTAAGACTACATTACTTGCATTTCCAATATACATTACACCTCATTAGTTATAAACCTTTTTTTTTCATTTTTGGCATCACCTTCGTTTGGATAAGAAGCAAATGTATCACAAATGCGTAAAGTGTGGAAATTGAGGTTTGATTAGTGGTAGATTAGCACGAACCATTTATACTGCTAAATTGTGAAGGATGTGGTAGTTGGGGTATGTATCACCCTTTTAATTTTGACTCGAGTAATTGTCGGTATTACTATGTAACAATCCACCTTTTCAAACATCGAAAGTCCACATCGAATATGTCCATGGCATTCAATTGTTGATCATCCAAACACCGAAAAGGCAGTCTATTAGTGTAAAATAAAATGAAAAGAAACAGAGAACATGGAAAATAGAATCTCACAACGTAAACGACAACATAATGAAAATAAACAGCATCTCACAACGTATATGACAATATATACTGTGATTTCTGATGTGGCCTTTATTTTATTTATTTGAAATTTAAAACATAAGAGAAAATTGTTTTTCCTCTTTCATTTTCCAAAACTTTCTTTCTTCATTCTTTCATGCATTAATGGCAACCAGAAAATCTTTCTCAAACCTGAAATTTTAAAATCCAAAAGCAAATCTAAAAACTCCAATCTGCAAAGCAAAATTAAAGTTGCAATTCAATTCCAACCTGCATTTCAAATATTGATCAGCAGTTCATCTTTTTAAGCATCAGATTGAAGGCATGCATTCAAGTTTTCAGATTTTATAAGCAAGTACTGAAAATAAACCTGCTCTGCAAATAAATTTATGAGTAAACTCTATTTTAAAAACAGTTTTGATTTAATCTTTGATTGAATGTTGCATGCAAATGGATTTGATTATGATGATGTATATTAGCCTACCTGAATGTATGTTTATATATATATATATATATATATATATATATATATTGAATGCCTGTATATGTATACTGTGGTTATACAGGTTTGTTTTTTTTCTTTTTAAAATCAATAACCTGATTTTAAATACAAATTGGATTGTGATTTGTAAATGAAATTTTTTTGTAATCAAGTGATTTATCATCTAAAAATAGTTATAGGGTTTTAAATGAATTAATTATTCATATTTTCAAATTTACAGTAAAAATCAAAATTTGGGAAAAATTTTATGATTTCAAATTCTAGTTTTGAAGGTATAAATGAATTACAATAGGAAAGTTATGATTTTAGAGTTGGTATCATAATTTTTAATTGTGTATTTAAGTTGAATTTTTGGTTTGAATGATTTGGGAATTTTTATGAACTGTGGATGTTATACATAGTAATTTGATTTGATTTTTGGATCGTAGCTTTTATGTAAGTTATAGATCATGGGAAAAATGCAAAATAATTTTTCAATGGAGTGAATTGATGTGAATTGAAGAATCTAGAGTTTTGGTGGGTATTGACTTTGATGCAGCCCAGCCCACAGGTTCAACAATGGAGTCAAGTCATTCCAGATCCTTAGGTCGTGAACGACCTAAGGAAGGCGAGTTACGACTTATCAAAGCCCTTAAGGCACCACAACAAGTTAATGAAGGTCATGAAAGTTGCGAACGACCTAACGAAATGGATGAGTCACGACCTAACAGCCTATCTCCTTGTACCGCTATGAAGTTAGGTCGCTGCCTTTAAGTCGCTACAACGAGTTATGACCTAGATAGGTCGCGTGAAGAGGTGCAGAAGCTTCCCTCTTGAGTCGCTGAGGGTTTAAGTCGTGCCATTTTCTTTTAAGTCGTTGACATTATGTGCGTTGTATCTGTTAAGTCGTGGATATGTTAAGTCGCGTGTATTTGGGTCGTTGATTGATAAGTCGTCCGTGTTGAGTATATGGGTTGTATTGAGTTGTAAACGGTGTTAAGTCATATGTCGTGTATTCGTTAAGTCGTGTACTATCTTAAGTCGTTGTTGTTGTTGATTCGTCATACTGTTATGTCGCTTGCGTTTGTAACCCGTATGTCGGCAAGGAGTTAAGTCGGTCATGTGTGTGTGGTGATGTAATAAGTTGAGTCGTTGAAGGCTTAGGTCGTGAGCGACCTTGGCTAAGTCGTAAGTCCTGGGGTGTTAGGTCGGAAACGACTTAAGGCTTTGGGTTGTAAAACGCTATAAATAGCGGTTGTGTTGGTCATTTGTAACTAGGTTGATTTTTGAATAAAACTTTGTTTGAGTGCTTTGTGCCTCTTTGAAATTGGTAGTTGAGTGTAATCTCCTATCTCCACTTTCGGTTAATCGAGTGCGCTCGATTCAACGATTGTTGAAGCCAATTCGTGGTATCAAGTGCGCTTGATCAACGCTTGAAGAATTGAAGATCTTCTTTCACGGTATCGTGCGCGATCAACGTAACGAGGATAGCTAGAATTCGGTATCTTCGGATCAACGAATTTGGGCATTTCAGTATTCATCAATCCACCGATTGCTACTTTCATCGATCTATATCATTTCGTTATTATCCGCTGCGTCAGTTTGGTATCAGAGCTAGACTTAGCCAATCATAGCTAAGCCGAGTCTTGGAGCCAAGGAGTTTGAAGTTGGTGTTCATCGTGTTCATCTTGAAGTTGCAACAAGTTAGAAGCTTTCGATCCATTTCATTTTGGATCAAAGTTGGAAATGTGTTTGAGTTTGAGCCGAGTTGGGTAGAGCCGTGCATCACTTGTTTAAGCCGAGAGTTTGAAGTGTAGGTCGAGTTTGTAGTGAAGTGTTGAGCTTGTGCGAGCTAGTTGAAGTTTGATTTGTAGAAGATTTGTTAAGTTTTGAAGTGTTTGTATTGATTTAATCATGCCGCCAAGGAGAGCTAATCGTCATCAAAATGTTGAAGCGTTGTATAGAAGAGAAGAAGCCGAGCAAATGGAACAACGCATTAATGATAAATTTGATGAAGGTATTGGGAAGTTAGAGAAATTGATGAATGATTTTAATCAAAGTCAAAGGAGGAGATCGCCAATCTCGAACCATGGAGGAAACCGAGTTTCGCCATCGGTTACGGAAGCAAGAAGGGTGTCACCGCAATCTTTTAGAGAGAGAAGAGAAACATCAATTTCATCGAGGAGAGATCACCATGACTATGGACATGAAGAGAGAAGAACTCCATGTGAGTTTGAAGATGAGCCATATCGAGATGAAGAGAGACATAGTAGAAGAGACATGCGTGATCGAAGGGATGTTGATGGTCGAGATCGATATAGATATACATTTGATTTTGATGAAGAGGGTGAAAGAGCTATCTTTCATTATCAAGATCGAGACCAAGTTCGAAATTCATATCGAGATGTAGATGATGATCGTCGATGGGAATCGGGTATGAAGATGGAGATTTCAGAGTTCAAGGGTGGAATGGTAGCTGAAGAATTTCTTGATTGGTTGTCTAATGTTGAAGAGATCTTTGATTTCAAAGAGGTTCCTGAGTATAGAAGAGTGAAGTTGGTTGCTACTAGGTTGAGGGGTAGAGCTATGGCATGGTGGCAGCAAACTAAACTTACACGGGAGAGAATGGGGAAGTGGAAGATTGAATCATGGGAGAAAATGAAGAAGATGATGAAAGCTACATTCTTACCTTACAATTATCAATCGCTCATGTATCAGAGGTTGCAGAATCTGAGGCAAGGGACGAAGACTGTTAATGATTATGCTGATGAATTTTATCAACTGATTGCTCGAAATGGCATAATGGAGACAGAGGAACAATTGACTGCTAGATTTATTGGGGGGTTGAGAATGCAGATACAGGATATGGTGAATATGTTTGATCCTAGATCTGTGGCTGAAGCGCACCAGAAAGCGTTGGCTTGGGAGAAGCAGGGAAGACGTGGAGGTGGTGTGCTTACAAGTTTCAATATTCAGAACAAAGGTGCTAGTGGGAGTTCCAATGTTTCGAAAGCTTTCAGTAAACCTGTTGTGAATGAAGTTGCAAAGGCGAAGGTCAACAACAGTTTCAAATGTTATAATTGCCAGGAAGTGGGTCACAAGAGTAATAAATATCCAAAGCCGAAGAAACGAACTATGATTGCTGAAGTTGAAGGTGAGGATGTTGGGGAAGGTTATTCTAGTCCGCTTGAGGAGGATGAACAGGATGTTAAGTCAGGAGATGAAGGATGTAATCTAATGATGAGGAGGTCTTGTTTAATACCGAAGCATGAAGAAGAAGCTAGTTGGTTGAGGAGTAATGTCTTTCAGTCAACATGCACTATTCTGGAGAAGGTTTGTAAATTTGTGATTGACGCAGGAAGTTGTGACAATATAATTTCTACCGAAGCTGTGAGAAAGTTGAAGCTGAAAACGGAGAAGCATCCAAATCCTTACAAGTTAGCGTGGTTGAGAAAAGGAGGAGAGGTGAAGGTGGACAGGCGAGTACATGTTCCATTTTCTATTGGGAAGAAGTATAAAGACGAGATTTGGTGTGACGTTGTGGAGATGGATGTTTGTCATTTGCTTTTGGGAAGACCATGGCAGTATGATCGAGCAGTGCAGCATGACGGTCGGACCAATAGCTACAGTTTTATGTTTGAAGGTGTTAAGATTATTTTGATTCCAAAGAAGAGACAACAAGGAGAAAGCAAGTCAGAAGAGATTGAGGAGCTGAAGATTCTGTTGACTTTGAAAGAATTTGTTGAAGAAGTAGAGGAGAGTCCAGAGGTATTTTTGTTGATTGGACGTGAAACGACTGAATCTGTTGAAATCACAGAGGAAGTAAAGCCGGTATTAGAAGAATTCAGTGATGTGTTTCCTGAAGAGTTGCCAACGGAGTTGCCACCGTTGAGGGATATTCAACATCAGATTGATCTTGTGCCGGGGGCGGTATTACCACACAGACCACACTATCGTATGAGTCCGAAGGAACACGAGGAGTTGAGAAGGCAGGTGGAGGAGCTGTTAGAACAAGGGCGTGTTCAGAAGAGCTTGAGTCCTTGTGCAATGCCAGCTTTATTGGTGCCAAAGAAGGATGGTTCGTGGAGAATGTGTACGGACAGTCGGGCACTAAACAAGATCACTGTGAGATACATATTTCCTATGCCGAGGTTTGATGATTTGATTGATCAGCTGAGTGGGGCTGTTGTGTTTTCAAAGATTGACTTGAAGAGTGGATACCATCAAATTCGTATTAGATCGGGTGACGAGTGGAAGACTGCTTTCAAAACCAGGGAAGGTCTATACGAATGGTTGGTTATGCCGTTTGGTTTATCGAATGCACCAAGTACTTTTATGAGAGTGATGAACCAGATTTTCAGACCATACATTGGAAAGTTTGTGGTAGTTTATTTCGATGATATTCTGATCTATAGTGCTAGTACAGAAGAGCATATTCAGCATTTGCGGAAGGTGTTATTTATTCTTCGTGAAGAGCAGTTTTATGCAGCAACAAAGAAGTGTGTGTTCATGACTCCAAGTGTTTTATTTTTGGGGTATGTTGTATCTGAGAAGGGTATCCAAGTGGATCAAAGTAAAGTTGAAGCAATTAGAAATTGGCCACAGCCCAAGACTATCACAGAAGTTAGGAGTTTTCATGGATTGGTATCTTTCTATCGAAGATTCATTCCACATTTTAGTAGCGTGATGGCACCTGTAACCGATTGCATGAAAGGAAAGAAGTTTGCATGGTCAGAGGAAGCAGGGGTTGCTTTTGAGAAGATCAAGACACTATTGACGACAGTACCAATTCTAGTATTACCGGATTTTCAGTTGCTGTTCGATTACATACCGATGCATCGAAGGTTGGGATTGGTGGAGTTTTGAGTCAGAAAGGAAGACCGGTTGCTTATTTCAGTGAGAAATTGTCTGGAGCAAAGTTGAGGTATAGCACTTATAATGTGGAATTTTACGCAATTGTTCAAGCAGTGAAGCACTGGAGACATTATCTGTTTCAAAAGGAGTTTGTTCTCTATACGGATCATGAAGCTTTGAAGCATTTGCAAGGGCAGGACAAAATTTTAGCTAGGCACGCTTCATGGGTCGCGTATCTTCAGCAGTTTACTTTTGTTGTTAAACACAAATCAGGGGTGACGAATCGTGTAGCTGATGCATTGAGCAGGAGGAACCATTTATTGACAACGATGAAGGTTGAAGTGATAGGATTTGAGCTATTGCCAGAATTGGTTGAAGAGGATCCTTACTTGCAAAGTTTGTTGAGAAAGTTAAGGATGGGAGTACTGATGGGTTTGTGTTGGTAGACGGATTTTTATTCAAGGGAAATCGGTTATGCATACCAGATGGCAGTTTAAGAATGAAGATTATCAAAGAGTTACATGAAGAAGGCCATATGGGTAGAGATTGAACATTGCAGTTGGTTTCTCAGTCTTATTATTGGCCGTCAATGAGAAGGGAAGTTGAAAGGTTTGTGCGTAGATGTCATGTTTGTAAGGTTTCGAAAGGGCAGCTACCAATGCGGGATTATATATGTCGTTACCTGTACCGACTAAACCTTGGGTTGATGTGAGTATGGATTTTGTTTTGGGGTTGCCTAGAACTTAAAGGGGGAACGATTCCATTTATGTGGTGGTTGACCGATTTTCGAAAATGGCACATTTTAGTGCTTGTAAGAAGACGGCAGATGCTGTTCGTGTTGCCTAGTTATATTTCAAAGAGATCTATCGATTTCATGGGTTGCTAGAGTCTATTGTTTCAGATAGAGATACTCGCTTTCTGAGTCAATTTTGGCTAAGCTTGTGGAAGATGGTGGGAACAAAGTTGAACTTTAGTAGCGCTTACCATCCGCAGACAGATGGACAGACTGAGGTTGTGAACAGATAGTTGGGAAATTTGTTGCGATATCTTGTGAAGGATAATTTGAAAAGTTGGGATATGAAGTTATGTCAAGCGGAGTTTGCTTATAATCATGCTATCAACCGTAGTATGGGTTTCAGTCCATTTCAGATTGTATATTCGAGCTTGCCAAAGGGGCCGTTGGATTTAGTGATAGTGCCACAACCGAAGGGGACAGTTAAGCAGGCTGTTGATTTTGTTGAAGGTTTGACGGAATGTCATAGAATCGTTCGGGAACGATTGGAGAAGTCGAATGAGAAATATAAGCGATTGATAGATTTGAAGCGACGAAGTGTTGAATTTAACAAGGGTGATTTGGTCTACACAGTGTTGACAAAAGATCGTTTTCCGGTGGGAACGTACAATAAATTAAAGGCGCGAAAAATTGGTCCAGTTGAAATTTTGAAGAAAATTAATGAGAATTCGTATCAATTGAAATTACCAGATGATGTTCATACTGCTGATGTTTTCAATGTTAAATACTTAATTCCGTATCATGGAAGTGAACTTGTTGTGGAAGAAGAAGATGTAAATTCGAGGTCGAATTTCAATCAACCCGGGGAGGATGATGCAGTCCTGCCCACAAGTTCAATAATGGAGTTAAGTCGTTCCAGATCCTTAGGTCGTGAATGACCTAAGGAAGGCGAGTTACAACTTATCAAAGCCCTTAAGGCACCACAGCAAGTTAATGAAGGTCATGAAAGTTGCGAACGACCTGACGAAATGGACGAGTCACGACCTAGCAGCCTATCTCCTTGTACCACTATGAAGTTAGGTCGCTGCCTTTAAGTCGCTACAACGAGTTACGACCTAGGTAGGTCGCGTGAAGAGTTGCAGAAGCTTCCCTCTTGAGTCGCTGAGGGTTTAAGTCGTGTCATTTTCTTTTAAGTCGTTGACATTCTGTGCGTTGTATCTGTTAAGTCGTGGATATGTTAAGTCGCGTGTATTTGGGTCGTTGATTGATAAGTCGTCCATGTTGAGTATATGTGTTGTATTGAGTTGTAAACGGTGTTAAGTCGTATGTCGTGTATTCGTTAAGTCGTGTACTATCTTAAGTCGTTGTTGATGTTGAGTCGTCATACTGTTATGTCGCTTGTGTTTGTAACCCGTAAGTCGGCAAGGACTTAAGTCGGTCATGTGTGTGTGGTGATGTAATAAGTTGAGTCGTTGAAGGCTTAGGTCGTGAGCGACCTTGGCTAAGTCGTAAGTCGTGGGGTGTTAGGTCGGAAACGACTTAAGGCTTTGGGTTGTAAAACGCTATAAATAGCGGTTGTGTTGGTCATTTGTAACTAGGTTGATTTTTGAATAAAACTTTGTTTGAGTGCTTTGTGCCTCTTTGAAATTGGTAGTTGAGTGTAATCTCCTATCTCCACTTTCGGTTAATCGAGTGCGCTCGATTCAACGATTGTTGAAGCCGATTCGCGGTATCAAGTGCGCTTGATCAACGCTTGAAGAATTGAAGATCTTCTTTCACGGTATCGTACGCGATCAACGTGACGAAGATAGCTAGAATTTGGTATCTTCGGATCAACGAATTTGGGCATTTCAGTATTCAACAATCCACCGATTGCTACTTTCATCGATCTATATCGTTTCGTTATTATCTGTTGCATCACACTTGGGCTTGATAGTAGTGGAAATTGTGACGTGAATATATGTCCGAAGTCGTTCGCATTTGGGAGGTTGACGATATGGGTTGTGGCATCACGATGGAGTGGTCGGCATGGTTCATAGGTGTCGAGAGTGGTCGGCCGTGGGTGGTTTGGTTCGAGTTGTTTCTGCAGTTTTGGTTCGAACGATCGAAATTTGATTCGATTTCTTATCCTTCGATCTGAGTGGAGGAAATGGTCGTAAGGGTCGCTTGGCGTTTGTCGGCGATCGACTTGATGATCGAAGTGGGTTGGATGGTGGTGCAACGTGCACCATGATTTGGTCTGTGCACTGGGGTTTTTTTTTGGATAAGATGAGTTGAAGCTCAGGGAAGCTATCGTGTTGGTCGCGTGATCGACTCGAAGATATTAGGGTTTGGTTTGCTTCGGTTTTGTCTCGGGTAGATCCTTTGTTTTGCTCGAGATTTCTGGAGTTTGGTTCTGTAGTGAAATGCAGATTTTTTACTTCATTGCGTAGAATAAGTAAAAATCAAGTTTAAGTTGTAGAACAAGTATATAAAGGTAATGAAATATAAAGTTAAACTTGTTATTTTAAAAACGAAGTAAATTAAACATTTAAAAGTGAAAATTTAATTTATATTTAAATTTAAAAATGTTTTAAGATGTTTGATTTTAAAAATAATAATCTTAATTAAGTTTAAAATTCAAATTTAAAAGAGAAATTTGAATTTAATTATCAAATCAATGTTTTGAGTAAAAGTTTGAAGTAATGTTTTAATAACAAATTTTCAACTTATATTGAAATTAAATTAGTTTTAAAACTTGATAATTTAAAGTGTTTTAGATTTGGAAATGATTTATAAATGCTTTATCTCCTAGTAAGACTATTATTATGATTTTGTAAACCAAGTTTAATAATTTGTTTTTGAATTAATAAGATTCAAATAATTCAAAAAATTTATTTATGGAAATAAATAAGGTTAAATTATTTGGGATAATTAACTTAAAAACACTTATTTAATATGATTTGTTAAGTTTGATTAAGATTAATGATTTTCTTAATTAATTAAGGATTTTGTAATATAATAAGTTAATTAATTAAATAGTTAATCAATTTTAAATAATTAGTTAATTGTTTATTTAATTTTAATAATCACTTAATTATGGATTAGTTAAGTGTAATTACTTAATAAAGTAATTAGTGGTTAATTATTGAATGTAATTAAGGAAGTTAATTACTTATGAAAGTAATTAATGATAATTACTCGTAGGAGTAATTAGTTGAAATGATTATTGGGTAATCATTTGTTGTTATCAATTAAAGAATTGATTAATAAAATTGATTAAAATTAATTAATTATGGAGTAATTAATTAATTAATGAATTAGGGATTGTTTAATAATGGGATTAATTATTTGTTAAGTAATTAATTAAGGAAATAATCAAGAGTTATTAATGAAGTAATTAAAGATAATTACTTATGAAAGTAATTAAGGAATAATTATTTAATTAATTTTAGTTAATTAATTTATGAATAAGATTTAATTAAAGATTAATTACTAAGTGTAATTAATTAAAATTGTAATTAATTAATTAAGGTTTTATTTTTTAATTTAATTATTTAATAATTACTTAATGAAGTAATTAAAGATTAATTAATTAGAATAATTAATCAAAGGATTACTATAATTAATTAAGAAGTTAATTAATTGGGATAAGCAATTACAAATTGTTAATTTCTAATTATGATTAATGAGTTGATCAATCACAAGTTAATTATTTAATTAAAGAGAATCGTTAATTAATGGGGATCATTAATTAATGTAATTTATGATATTAATCAAAGTTGATTAGTATAAGCAATTAATTTAAGTGTGACTAATTAATTGTAATTAATTGAGGTTAAATGCAACTAATTATAGTTAATTAATGGAAGTAAATGAATGAGCATTAATTATTGAAATTAATGATAGTAATTAAAGGTTAATTATTTAATATGGTTAAGGATGATTACTTGAATGTAATTAAAGTATAATTAATCAAGGAAGATTAATTAAAGGAGATCATTATAGATGATCAATTTATTTATTTAGAATGAATTATTGAAGAAGGATTTAGGTAATCCTTATTGAATAAGAGTTAATCAATTTTGTTTTGGATGATTTATCAATATTGGTTGATTAATTGATATTGGATGATTAATTGATATTGGATCATTGATATTGGGTGTTTGGTTGATACTGGATGTTTTGGATATCTATGATATGTGATATGCTGCTTTGCGAGATGAATGATTGTTATGAATTATTTATTGTGGTAATGTTATTCATATATCTGTTATATCATCCTGGATATAATTTTAAATTGTTAAACCCTTAAGTACAACTTGGACATTAAAATAGCATTTGGTTTCGATGAGACCGGGATTGGGTTTGCTACAGCACAGCGTGATAGGGGGTTCTCGCTTTGTGTTAGGTGGCGAACGGGAGACTCTTGCCCCTTCATTCCCCCGGGGGTAGTATAAGGCCTTGCGGGGTTGGTTAAGAGTCGAGAGGCTGGCCGTAAAAGCAAACCCGAGGTATTAATGTGAGCCACGGTGGGGCTGGGATGGTTGAAAATCCTATCGGTCGAGTGAGCCGTTGTCGATGGTTGCGAGGCCTAGACTATCACAGTTGGTATCAGAGCATTAGGTTGAGTGAATACCTAGGCTTTGAAGTGTGTCTTTCTTGAGAGAGCATTAGGTTGAGTGAATACCTAGGCTCTATAGTGGTGTCTTTCTTGAGAGAGCGTACTTGTAATTTTTTTTATAACTATATATTTATATATATCTATATCTACCCAATCTGTTGGGTTATCTGTTCGGATTTTCCAACATAATTTTTAGAGGTAGATGAAGTAGTGGTGTGTGTGTAACATGACTACCACTGATGGAAGAGGTCCATATGTTTAAGGTTGGAAGTATTTGTCGAGACTGTAGACCCAATACCGTCTCGAATAAGATTTGTAGTTTGGAATAAAGATTTCTCTAATATCCAAAGGAATTTTTTTTAAAAGATTCGGAGTTTATCTTTGATGTGTAAGTTTGGATTTCGCTCGGGTGAGCGAATTTTTCTTGAGTTTGGATCTGTTGGTAGTGCAAAAGTAAGTAATGACATCTTGGTAATTGCGTGATAAGATGCAGTATCCATGGATATTCCAGAAGATGTTTCCTTTTGAAGCCAGTTTTAGTAGTAGTTGAAGAGCAGTCTTTTCCTGCCGCAAGGAAGATTCGTCTGTGTAGAAGTTGTTTGGATCTTTAGCATGGAGATTGGCTGTTCTGGAATATGAGACTAAGGGCTATGAGTTATTCCTCTTTGGCATGGTCTCATTTTTTATCCATTAAGGAGAACGAGATGTTGATGCTTGGTTTGGAGTTCGAGTTTCTTGAGAAGATGTCCGCCATCTTGAGGTCTTTTGTGTGGTTTGTTGATGGTTTTGGTTTTCGAGAAGCCTTTGGATTAGAAGTCTTTGGTTAGCTGTGGTAGCAGTTTCAATTCGAAGTGTTCGGTGTGCTGGCGAGAAGGTCTTTTAGCTTTATAGTATCATCGAGGTAGAGTTCGGAAGCAGCAGTGTGGCTCGTTTCTCTGATGGTTCAGGAATCTTTGTAGTTCTCTTTCAGCAGCCCGGGCAGTTGGAGATGTTTTCTTGAAAGGTTAACCTTGTTTGGAGAAGTTTAAAGCTGTTCTAATTGGTAAAGAGATGACGGTTTCTTTGGAATTCGAACTAGGTTGGATCGCAAAAGTGACTTGTGATTAGTTTGGAAATTTATCTGGGCAATCTTTTGTTGAGACTGAGGATTCTCATATGGAAGTAGGAGCTACTGAAGTAATCAGAAGTTTGTCTGCATCTGGAGTTGAGTTCCATATTGTTTTGGTTCCAGAAGCGATTTTGGTAGTTAGCCTAGTAGGAGAGTTGATGTAGCAGCTCGGAATATTTTTGGAATTTGGACTAGTTAGATCTTGTTTTGAGTAGGATTCTGTAATAAGGTTGTGTGACTGAGTCAGATGGGTCACTCAGATTTTATGGATTTGATGAACAAAGCTTTTCGGATATATTGGATAAGTTTGTATTCGTGTTCATCAACAGTATTCTCATCTATTTCAGAATCAGAGTTGTGCAGCGGAAGCGAGATAGCAGCTGTGCAAGGAAGGAAGCGAGTCCTATTTGCTATTGCTTGAGGAGTAGAGCTTGAGTTCTAGATTTCAACGGATTTTGGAAGACTTTTCTGTTGAATAGAATCCAGGAACTGCTGCTTTGGTCTAGTTGTTTCTAGAAGTACCAGCATAGGTTGAGCTGACCAGGAAGAAGTTTGGCAGCCCAAGATTGTCTGTTGAGTTATACAGATATGAGATAAGGAGTTTGGAATTCGTAGTTGGAGACTTCATTGTTGTTAAGATTTCTCTGGTTAAGAAAACAGATATTGGGTAAGTTTGGTTGGTTAGTGTTGTGGTATTTGAGATTTCTTATCCGTGTTTGATAGGATAAGATTAAATTGCCAGTTTGGATAGCTGGAATTCATTGTATTTCACGTATCTCTGAGGGAGTACGTGTATGATTCATCAATTGGTTGTTGAATCTGTAGTTCAGTTGGATCTGGAAGTTGTTCTGGACTTGAGTAAAGTCCGATGTTCTGTTCTGATTGAAGGATCTAGAGATATGAGGAGCTCTGGATTGCGGTGGTGTAGTTTGTTAGCTTCTGTAGAGTGAGTCTCCTGGTGATTTATACTTGGAAACCCGAAATAGTGTTAGTAAGATTTATTCTGTTTTGGGACAGAATAATTAGTTAGGTCTGTTTGTTTGATTGATTGCTATGGTTGTTAGTAACTGATTGTTAGGTATGCTTTGCTGTTTGAAATTAAAATCTTGGCTGGATTATAAAATTATCTTTGCTTCTAAATTTCAGGGACGAAATTCTTTTAAGAGGGGAGGATTGTAACGACCCAGAATTTTGGGCGATATAAATTTAATAATTTGTATAAATAATTTAACTGGTTTGATAATTTTTCTTTATAATCTTAATTCAAACTGATAAATTTATTCTTTTTTATGGTTAATAAATATATAATCTGATAATTGTGATCAATATCTTTTTAACAATTTAAAATGGATAAGATTTATTTTTCAAAGCTAATCAAATTCTATTCAGTTTATAATATATACATTTGATATATATTGTGAATAGAATATCTTTTGTTTAAACTAAAGATGAATTTTAAAATTGTAATATATATGTTTGTATATGTTATAATTTGAGTTATTTAGAAATTTAATTTAATCAATTGATAATTTATAATGTATGAATATTGTAGATTGAAGCTTTGTTTTGTTTTCTTTAAAATATTTAAAATAAAATGGTTATAGATGTATATTTATATTATAACTAGTTTCATAATAATTTTCTTTAAAGATTTAACTTAAATATTCATACATAAGTATTCATTTATAAAGTAACTTAAATAATTAAGCTTATATTACAATTTAATTTAATAAAAATTTATCAGAAATATAAAGACAAATGTAAACATGATAAGGCCTCTCTAAAACATATGTAAGTAAATTTATATTTACCTTTAAATTGAATATAAAATTATAAAAAAAATGCTTAAATACAAATGCAACCATGTTAATCATCTTTGGAACATTTGTAAAGAAATTAAACAAGATGAATGACACTTGTTCAATTTATTAACAAGTGGCCTTCATTTTATTTATTTGAAATTTAAAACATAAGAGAAAATTGTTTTTCCTCTTTCATTTTCCAAAACTTTCTTTCTTCATTCTTTCATGTATTAATGGCAACCAGAAAATCTTTATCAAACCTGAAAATTTTAAAATCCAAAAGCAAATCTGAAAACTCCAATCTGCAAAGCAAAAGTAAAGCTGCAATTCAATTCCAACCTGCATTTCAAATATTGATCATCAGTTCATCTTTTTAAGCATCAGATTGAAGGCATGCATTCAAGTTTTCAGATTTTATAAGCAAGGCCTGAAAATAAACCTGCTCTGCAAATAAATTTATGAGTAAACTCTTTTTTAAAAATAGTTTTGATTTAATCTTTGATTGAATGTTGCATGCAAATGGATTTGATTATGATGATGTATATTAGTCTACCTGAATGTATGTTTATATATATATATATATATATATATATATATATATATATTGAATGCCTGTATATGTATACTGTGGTTATACATGTTTGTTTGTTTTTCTTTTTAAAATCAATAACTTGATTTTGAATACAAATTGGACTGTGATTTGTAAATGAAAATTGTTTGTAATCAAGTGATTTATCATCTAAAAATAGTTATAGGATTTTAAATGAATTAGCTATTCATATTTTCAAATTTATAGTAAAAATCAAAATTTAGGCAAAAATTTATGATTTCAAATTCTAGTTTTGAAGGTATAACTGAATTACAATAGGAAAGTTATGATTTTTAGAGTTGGTATCATAATTTTTAATTGTGTATTTAAGTTGAATTTTTGGTTTGAATGATTTGGGAATTTTTATGAACTGTGGATGTTATACATAATAATTTGATTTGATTTTTGGATCGTAGCTTGTATGTAAGTTATAAATCATGGGAAAAATGCAAAATAATTTTTGAATAGAGTGAATTGATGTGAATTGAAGAATCTAGGGTTTTGGTGGGTTTCGACTTGGGCTTGACTGTAGTGGAAATTGTGACGTGAATATATGTCCGAAGTCGTTCGCATTTGGGATGTTGACGATATGGGTTGTGGCATCACGATGGAGTGGTCGGCATGGTTCATAGGTGTCGAGAGTGGTCGGCCGTGGGTGGTTTGGTTCGAGTTGTTTCTGCAGTTTTGGTTCGAACGATCGATTCGATTTCTTATCCTTTGATCTAAGTGGAGGAGATGGTCGTAGGGGTCGCTTGGCGTTTGTCGGCGATCGACTTGATGATCGAAGTGGGTTGGATGGTGGTGCGACGTGCACCGTGATTTGGTTTGTGCACTGGGGGGGTTTGTTTGGAGAAGATGAGTTGAAGCTCGGGGAAGCTATCGTGTTGGTCGCGTGATCGACTCGAAGATATTGGGGTTTGGTTTGCTTCGGTTTTGTCTCGGGTAGATCCTTTGTTTTGCTCGAGATTTCTGGAGTTTGGTTCTGTAGTGAAATGCAGATTTTTACTTCATTGCATAGAATAAGTAAAAATCAAGTTTAAGTGGTGGAACAAGTATATAAAGGTAATGAAATATAAAGTTAAACTTGTTTAAAAACGAAGTAAATTAAACATTTAAAAGTGTAAGATGTTTGATTTTAAAAATAATAATCTTAATTAAGTTTAAAATTCAAATTTAAAAGAGAAATTTGAATTTAATTATTAAATCAAAGTTTTAAGTTAAAGTTTGAAGTAATGTTTTAATAACAAATTTTCAACTTATATTGAAATTAAATTAGTTTTAAAACTTGATAATTTAAAGTGTTTTAAATTTGGAAATGATTTATAAATGCTTTATCTCCAAGTAAGACTATTATTATGATTTTGTAAACCAAGTTTAATAATTTGTTTTTGAATTAATAAGATTTAAATAATTCAAAAAATTTATTTATGGAAATAAATAAGGTTAAATTATTTGGGATAATTAACTTAAAAACACTTATTTAATATGATTTGTTAAGTTTGATTAAAATTAATGATTTTCTTAATTAATTAAGGATTTTGTAATACAATAAGTTAATTAATTAAATAGTTAATCAATTTTAAATAATTAGTTAATTATTTATTTAATTTTAATAATCACTTTATTATGGATTAGTTACGTCTAATTACTTAATAAAGTAATTAGTGGTTAATTGTTGAATGTAATTAAGGAAGTTAATTACTTATGAAAGTAGTTAATGATAATTACTCGTAGGAGTAATTAGTTGAAATGATTATTGGGTAATCATTTGTTGTTATCAATTAAAGAATTGATTAACAAAATTGATTAAAATTAATTAATTATGGAGTAATTAATTAATTAGGGATTGTTTAATAATGGGATTAATTATTTGTTAAGTAATTAATTAAGGAAATAATCAAGAGTTATTAATGAAGTAATTAAAGATAATTACTTATGAAAGTAATTAAGGATTAATTATTTAATTAATTTTAGTTAATTAATTTATGAATGAGATTTAATTAAAGATTAATTACTAAGTGTAATTAATTAAAATTGTAATTAATTAATAAAGTAATTAATTAATTAAGGTTTTATTTTTTTAATTTAATTGTTTAATAATTACTTAATGAAGTAATTAAAGATTAATTAATTAGAATAATTAATCAAAGGATTACTATAATTAATTAAGAAGTTAATTAATTATAATTAATTAGGATAAGTAATTACAAATTGTTAATTTCTAATTATGATTAATGAGTTGATCAATCACAAGTTAATTATTTAATTAAAGAGAATCATTAATTAATAGGGATCATTAATTAATGTAATTTATGATATTAATCAAAGTTGATTAGTATAAGCAATTAATTTAAGTGTGATTAATTAATTGTAATTAATTGTGGTTTAATGCAATTAATTATAGTTAATTAATGGAAGTAAATGAATAATCATTAATTATTGAAATTAGTGATAGTAATTAAAGGTTAATTATTTAATATGGTTAAGGATGATTACTTGAATGTAATTAAAGTATAATTAATCAAGGAAGATTAATTAAAGGAGATCATTAGAGATGATCAATTTATTTATTTAGAATAAATTATTGAAGAAGGATTTAGGTAATCCTAATTGATTAAGAGTTAATCAATTCTGTTTTGGATGATTTATCAATATTGGTTGATTAATTGATATCGGATGATTAATTGATATTGGATGATTGATATTTGGTGTTTGGTTGATACTGGATGTTTTGGATATCTATGATATGTGATATGATGCTTCGCGAGATGAATGATTGTTATGAATTATCTATTGTGGTAATGTTATTCTTCTATCTATTATATCATCCTGAATATGAGTTTAAATTGTTAAACCCTTAAGTACAACTTGGACATTAAAATGGCGTTTGGTTTCGGTGAGACGGTGATCGGTTTTCCATATTTGAATATCCGAAAACCACATCGATTCCAATTAAACGTTGGGTCGTGAATGGAGCAAGTGAAGACTCGAGGTGTAAGAACTGTACGTCAGTATAACTCTATGGGTGATTCCGTAATGAGTTGACGGAATAGTGCTTATAGATTCGAGATGGTAATTTAGAGTGCAAGGGCTATGGTCGTTGACTCTAAGGGTGATTCCAAAATGAGTGCAACGAGATAGTGCCTTCGGTTTTGTTCGAACCCGGAACGAACTTGTATGGATTGAATGCTTTCAGCACATCGTCAGGTGGACGATGAGCATTCTAAGATAGGTGTGTTCTGTAAAGGTAATCGCAGTCTCAAGCCTCATCAACCGGGATTGGCTAAAACAGGGGAGGTGCAGCAAGGCTTCGTGGGTAACTCCCACTGGAGAGCGAGATTTACCCTTGTCTAGAGGTCCCTTTCTGTTTCGGCTTAGTGTGTGGTTGGTCGTGCCAACTACGGGGTGGTCTTGTTCGGGACTGTCCAGTAAGGGATGGTTCTGGCCTTGTGTTGGAGGGGAGCGCACGTACTCCTCGGTACGGTGATCTAGGCCATGTACTGTGACGGGCGGTACCCCAGTAGCCCTGCCATTGTATGGAATCCAAAATCCAATAAGTGCTGTATGTATTAGTTGTGCCCAACTATGTTGGAAGGTGAGATGTAAGCATTCCATCTATTTCCATATTTTATTTTGAAAACCCTAGACACTATTATAATATCACTGGATTTCCTATCAAATGTTTTGGTTAGTGTAAGGTAAAAACTTTTCCATGTTTATGTGTGGGAAGTCTTACGTGATACCTTTTCTTTTCAAAGGTTTTTCTAAAGTTAAGCAATTTTAACCCGTTTACTCACACCAAACCCCTGTCTGACCCGAGTGTTTATTTTCTGTTTTATTAAACTCTTGGATACTCATATTTCGTATGAGTAGTCAAGTGATTTAGGATTTGCTTGACGAGTTCTGGAGGAGTTTTGGAGCATGAGGCTTCCATGTGTAGATATATTATGGTTCCGTTGTGTTTGTTTGATATCTGTACCTTGTGTATAGTGAGTTGTATAGTTAGACAGACGATTATAACTATCCAATATGTGTTGTATAAATTGTGTACTCTGATGTAATAAGTTAATATGTAATATTTTATGTGATATATTATATTTCATTCGTTCCACTGTGAGTCATCCGTTGTTGTTGTGTTCTTCTTTCTCTTTATTTTTCTTCTTCTATCCCTTTCTTTCTTCATTGATGATGCGATTTCCTGGAGATAGGAAGTCGGGTCGTCTCAATTCTCGTACATCAAAGGGAAACTATAAGTTTCTTATTAATGTCGATAACATACATTACCCTCGCTTGTTCAATTAAACCATTAAGATTGTTGACTCTATATGATATGGTGCGCAGATCTGAATGAATTCCAAGTACGCTATCAAAGTATGATTTTAGTGGTCATAACCAAAGATATATGATCCATCGGTCGAGATTATGTCTTTATTGGAAAGACTAATGTCGTTGGAATTAAATAAGCAATGTTGATAAGAATAATATAACGGATTCGGTATTCAACATGCTCAAGTTAATTCAGATTTACTCACAGAATTATCGCTCGATAAGACTTAGTGTTTGGTACTTACATATTGAAACAATAGATTCTAAATAATGATTTAGAGTAAGTCGTTTACACATATTAACCAAAAATACCTCGAAGTCAATGAGAGCGATATTGGGTTTGTGAGTCTTTGGATATGATCCAAGAAATTGTACGAATGCATCATTATATAAGCATCAGGATTGAATAAGTATTTTGATATAAATATCAAATAGTTTGATTTTCAATCAAAGTGCAGAGGAAACGTGTGTTCATAAGAAAGAACGTCAAAAGGTATATTGATATTTCTAAACTATAAGTAAACAACACGTTGTTGATTTTAACAATATGCTTGTATTGAAATCACTTTAGTTGTTTTAATACTCGATTTTGGAATGTAAATGATGTCTTTTATGGTGAGTATAAAAGATATAGGGGTTGTCCCAAAAAGATATACAAGAGCACCCTATTAAAAGGAGAACATGTATGTTGAATTCCTTATGCATTAGCAATTGGAATTATCATACAGGTTATATTGTGTTTGGTATTGTATTTTTTTTATGTATTTGATACATGGAGAAAATATAAAATCCAAATTTATATCACTAAATGGTTGTTTGAGGTATTTTAGCGTATTTATTAAATACTAGAGAATTGTTTATAGAAATAACAAACTCGTTATGATGGAACATTTGGACACAAATTTTATAAGTGGTCATAAAGTATAACATGTCAATGATAAAATTCAAGTTAAAATCTTTAATTTGAAATTATTTCAAAATAAAAGTGATTATGACCAATTCAACGAAATGTTGAGATTGTTAACTTGAATAGCGCTACAATAAATCAATGTATATAGATATAAATGCACAAATTTATAATTAAGCCAAAGGTGATTCCAAATGTTAAGTGTAACGACCCAGAATTTTGGGTTATTTGAAATTGTTCATTTAATTGATTTTAAATATTGGCAGGTAAAATTTTATCGATTTAATGGGTAGAATTTAAAATATAATGATTTATTGATAATTTAATTGTCGAATTAATAATTGAAATCATGAAAATAATTTAAATATTGGATTTTTATTTGGAAAAAAAGAGTTTAAAGGTTTATTTAATTTCTATTTATAAGAATGAAGATAAAAAAAAAATTAATTGGATTTAAAAGTGATTGACTCGATTTTTAAAATAACTTGTTTAAATAAACGAGTAAAAATAGCATTCCGAAGCACAGCCTTGGATTTTGATGAAACTAGTACCATTGGATTTGTAATAGTGTATTATTACTGGATTTCAATTTCATAGCGTTTGGAGTTATCGATTGGTCGTAAGAGATAGAAACACGTTGAATTTAATATCGAAACTTCAATATAATAATTGGGTTCAAAAAGCTATCTTTCACATACGATCGAATTAGGACTCGATACTTATTCCATTGCGTTCGGAATAGGGGTATAATGTTATGAATTCCTATCGGCATGCCTCAGTAGGAGTTCAAAATAAATATCCAGATATTTGAATTTAAAGTAATAATAATAATACATACATTAACTTGACTAGCCTACTTTCTTTCACTTTCAGCCTCATATCCTATCTTTTCAGCCACCCTACCTGGTCTACCACCTTGGTCCTTTTAAATCAAGCTTCTCTCTTCATTTTTTTAACATAGCCGAGCAGAACAAAAAGAAGGAGGAAAAAATTCAAATTCAAAAATTGATTTCTCTTAAATTACTTAACCAAAAATTCCCAAACAAGTTCTAAAATTCTTATTTCTCCACGAACTTTGATCTGGTAGGCGGTTTGATAGGTGTGGTTGTGAGTTATTGAAATCGACTGTAGCCACGTACGAGAAATCAAACTAGGGTTCCAATATGCGAGCGGTGTAGTTGGAATTAGGTGTTGCGGTGGATTGCAATGGAATGGTGGCGGGAAGAAGCAGCTGCGAGTGGACTTTCATGAAGCTCGGTGATTGGTGGTTGAACACGTCGCTATAGTATTAGTGAAGGGGGAGGCCTGTCATTTCTTGATTTCGAGGTGGAGGCATGGGTTGAGGGGTAGGAGAGTGAGAAGAGATGGTCGCTGGCGTGGTCGAAGTGTTTATTTGATGGCTTAAGGACCGTATTAATTCGTGCATGGCATGGTGGAACACCTTGTTCATGCACATGTAACTCATTGGGGAAGAAAGGCTTGATAGCGGGCAGGGTCTTGTAGCATAAGGGTGGGTTTCCTTTTTATTAATAGAATTGGATTTGTATTTTAATTTAATTATAATGATGAACTAAGAAATTAAATAACTCTCTCATATGAGGTCTGATTTGGACGAAACTTTTTGTGTCGCAATCGTGATGACGAGATCTTCGTAATGAAAATAGTTTGGATGAATTTGTAGATAGTAGAAATTTGGGTTAAAATCGGACATTGTTCGGTTTTAGTTCCAGACTGGAACGACTCGACGACAACAAGAATAAAGGTGAATGTTTTATAACACTCACAAGTACTAGAATATTTTTATGCTAGTTAAATTCGAAATTATGAAGTGATATAAATTTATTGATCATTGTTTTATAAATTTAGTTATCATCTAAATTGTCATTGAATTAACTGTTAAAAATTTAAATTGACAATTAAATTTGAAATAGGAATTTAACTGCCAGTAAAACAACTGATATTAATAACTATGATATTGTTGTGAATTATATTGACTGTTTGGATGACTGATTGCACTGGATGCTATTGTTAGACTTTCTGGATGATTAGGATGTTTATTTATTCTGATATATCCCGCTATCACGCTGTATATTATTTACAGTATATATAAAATGTAAATTGAATTATTTCGAATAAAGAAACAAATACGTTAAAATGATATATATCTATGACATTTATTTTGGATTGAAATAATGTATATCGGTCCCTGAAATTAATTAAAATAACTGATCACTTGGCCATGAGATATAAAATTATATACGAACACCGGATTGGTTAAATTAAAGGATTTTAAAAAATTTGATTTGTGATTTATTCAGATAATTTTGATTTAAAGAAATAAAAACCAAATTTATAGAAATCAAATTATTTTTGAACTAGAGCTGTGTAATGACCCTGACTCGACGTTCAAAAATCGGCACTGAATACGTCACTCGTATTCAAATGCCGCAGATCCAAACGTCGAATCTGGTTCGTCGAAACTTATAACACATTAAATACAACAACACAGCGGAAGAAAAGATAATACCATTGATATACAACAGTTGATACAACATCTGATACAATATAAACCCCAACAATATCAGAGAAAATAACAACAGCGGAAAAGGTAATAATGGATGAGATAACTCAAATATGTTCTTCAATGAAGAGTGAATCCAAAATCAGCAACTCCAAACCAAAAGCTCATCCCAAAAGCTATGAGGACTCCAATCCAATAAGCTTGAACCACCATCAAGATGACTTAACCAGGGTCAGTCCGGAATGTTAAAGAGAAACAAATGTTATCGCCAAAATTCAAAGGTTGAATGCTATCGAATCTACTCCTACTATTTAATTACCTAAAAAACCCAACTCTAGACTACCAGTGTGGAAAATTGTGAGCACCCAGAGTTTAGGAAAGGAACAATAAACTCCGGGTCAGTCGTGGGACTGGTATGAGCAAACAAAAACAGTTTTCTTTAAAACAAACAACAAAAGAATTTTAAAACATTAAAACCCGCAATGCTTTTTTGAAAATGAAACTACCATAAGGCCTCCCGCCGCACACACCATGCAAATGCAGAATTGGAGGAGATTTCTCATTATGATAGTAAAAAATGATTGAGACGCGAAAACCATTTGATATTATTATTAAGGCATAGTGCAGAAAACCTTTCGAAAGTACAATATTAATCTTAGCCTGCATACAACCATTATTGTATGCCTACTATAGCTACCATCTAAACAGTGGTGATCACCATAAGTAAATGGCAGGTTATAGATCTAAAACTGTACAAGGTGCATATTGGTAATTGGTTTTCCAACAAATAGTCTGGCCAAGGAACTTCCCATTGCCACATGGGTATGCCTCTAGAGGGACGCCCCGAGAACCTACTCGGATCTCTTCCAACACAAGGCCGGTTTACTCCCTTCCCGGGAGTAACACCTAAGATACGCCATCCCCGGTCGTTTGCGACCTTTATTCGAGGATCCTCAACCACAAAGCAACATTACACAGTAGTAAATTTATAGTGTCCACATGAGTTAAGTATCTGGGCTCCATACCATGATACCACCCTTTTCCAAAAGGAATGGACATACCCTAGGGGTGCGACCCCTGCAACCTTGCCGCATCTTTCCTGTTTCGACAATTTCCGTGGTGTGAGGTCCCGATGCATTCTCGTCCACAAAGCTACGCTTTTTCACAAAGCAATGCTTCGATCAACAAATGATCAGCAGTACTTCGTATGCCATATTACCAAATTACCATTAACTACATAACCTCTGAGTTCGTACGTCTCAGAGAAGGGTGTTAAGCTAAGAGAATAAATCTCCGCCACCAATAGAAATGTATTTGATAGAAACCAGCTTTACATCTCAAGGTGTAATGTCAGACACACATCAATACAAGTTTGTTCTGGGTTCGAACAAAACTGAAGGCACTTCTAAAGAGGCCCTTGCAATCCGGGTATTCACAATCCCTATCGGACTACCCATCACATAAGGAGATCTCTATACCGGCGTGACTCGGTGCAGAGACATTCGACGGGTTATCCTTTCGCTCTCGAAAATAACCTGTCTTCACCACCGGTCTTTCAATGCTATCCATTTCATCGTATCATTAATTGGAATGGGTTATATGATAAAAGGTCCTCTCCCGGCTAAACCGAATAATGAGCGCGATATTTAAAAATATATGGATATTGGGATTTCAGTTAAGTCACAACTTATTACCCAAACCTTTACTTCAAATGGTTTAAACAAATTACCATTTAAATCTTTTAAAAAAAAGATTCACTTCACAAAGTTCACCAATATTTCACAAAGATTTATTCACAGCTTTCCAAAACAATTTCCTTTCCAAATTGGATTATCTCATCCAATAATTAAACCAAAGACTTGAATTATAGTTTCAAAACCATTTTCAAAGATCCATTCATAACTTTCAAAATAATTCCCATTTCAAATCTTTTATATATAAAAGACACACCATTTAAAATCCTCTTCGATTTCAAAACAAAGTACAATAATCTTTCACAAAGGTTCATTCATAGCTTTCAAAAACAATCCACAATTTTAGTTTAAACTTGAAACTTTTCAACACAAATTGGAAATCCTTTCTTTATATGAAAGCTATTATTATTTGAAAACAAATAGTTTTCATTTCGGAAAAATTCAATTACATTTGTACGAGTTAAAGCTTTTCAAGTATAAATTTTGGGTTAAATTCAAATTCCCAAAACAATACTTTTATAAAAAAAGGGTTTAAAACCCATATAAACACATTAGTAACTTGAATAACCTTTTTAAAACATAATTTCCTAACATAGAATTCAATTTCAAATCTTGAATTTAAATTCAAATCAAATTATTTAGATTCCAAACTTTATCAAGTTATTCAAATAACTTTTGTCTTTAAAACTCCTTTTCAAAAGCTTTTCACATTTAACCCAATTCCAATACCCAACCATTTGGATTTAAAATTCAATTTTAAAACCATTTCAAAAATCTGCGACTTAACCAATTTCCTCGTGCAGTCCATATTTGTGTGTGTAAGGTGTAGTCCAGGGGTTTTACCCAATAGTGCAACAACATCAATCGATCATAGATTTAATCATATCAATATCGATAAGTGGTATATTCCTATAACGCTTACCTTTATTCATTCATAGATAAATGTATCATAGATAAAATGAATAAATAAATATATTACACACGCTCAATTCACAGAACAGAATATTACAATCCAGAGATAACAATCAATTCAAGGCATTTCATACAATACAAACATTCATAAGCAATCCAAGCCCACAATAATCATTTATAAACAGGATTAATTAATTATTTAATTCTAAATTAATTCAATTTAATATATTTTTATTTAATTACTCATGAATTAATTACTCAATCCTGATTAATTAATTACAAATTATTTAGTATTAATTAATTAATGAATTAATCCTTAAATATTCCATCTTAATTAATTACCCTTAATTAATTAATTAATTAGTCCTTCATTAATCACGTAAATTAAAATTAACCTTTAGGTTAATTACATAATTAATTAACCCTTAATTAAATATCATTTAACTAATTATCCTTAATTGATTAAATTAATTAACCCTTGATTAATTAATAAATTATCCCTTAATCATTTTTATTAATTAATTAAATTTTAATTATCCTCGAATTAATTACCTTAATTAATCACATAAATTAATTATCTTTTAATGTAATTATTCTTTGATCACTTGGATTAATCAAACTTTATTAGTAATCAAATCTTCCTAATTACTTTCATTAAATAATTATCTTCAAGTAATTAATTACCCTTTAATTACTTCTTATTAATTAATCTTTTAATTAATCAATAAATCTAAAAAACAATTAACTTTTAAATTTTAACCTTTAAAATAAAATTTACAATTAGCCTCTAGATTAACTTAAATCCTTAAGTTAATTAAAACTGAAAAACATTTCTTAATTACACCATTTAATTTATTTTAAATAAACTTGGAAATTAACTTACTTCATTCAAGTTAAAAATAAATTATCAAACTCTTATTTAACCAAACCTTTTAAATCAACATTAATTTATTTTATTTTATTTTTAAAGTAATTTATTTTAAACATTCAACTTAAAAATTTAAAACTCTGAAACTTGTTTGAAAGTTTGATAGTACTTATACTTAGAAAACTTGTTCATTTTTTTCAAACCCGAGCTCAACCCAGAGGAAACTCAAGACAAAAATCGAGTAACCTCCCCTGTTCTACTACTTCAAGCCTAATGCGAGATTATCCCTTCACCCAACCCGAGGCAGAAGCTTCTTCCCTAAACTACCAACCTGAAATAGATACACGAGGTCATTCGTGCACGTGCACGATCAAACAGCCCCCTCCGACCAAGTCGTCGATCACCACTAAGTCACCAAACCCTTTCTATCTCACTACGAACGCACAGATTTTCGAACCATCTTCGAGATCGAAATCGAGTATTATTGAACCAACTGAAACCCAAACCGAACATTTTAATCACCTTGTTCCGACCAAGTCGATCGCTAAAGATTTCGTCGGCTCGTCCAAAACATTGTTACAACCCCATGCTCCTTTTCCTCTGGTCCGGTGCCTTCCGATGTCACGTTGATGATGAATTTTTCCCCCAAACCTCATCGACAATTTCTAGGTATAAAACCCTTAAATCACGTCGATCGACCATTATGATCACCAGAAGAATCACCGCGTATTTTTCCTGCGTTCGCTGTTTTACAACACACCTCTGGCCAAAATTTCGATGTCCTTAACTTCGCGATTACCATGAATTGACCCAAATTCGAATTCCATCCAACTCCGGATTTCTGGATCGATACTACATAAAATCATGATTTCTATTCTAAAAATCATTGTTTTTAAATACTAATCGATTTATATAACCAAAATTTAAAAATAAAAATATTAGATTTTCAGATTATAAAGGATTTTACCGTAATCTTTTTTTTTCTAAATACTTACTAATATAAAATGCTTAGGATTGTTTGTAAAGTTCAATCAGGTAGTTATAACCAAATTTCATTTAGAGTTCATCACCAAAATTTATTTAAATCTTGAGATATGAATTTTTTTTGAATTTGGATAAATCTGTAGCTTGTCATATGAATAGAGAGGTATAAACAGACTTGCATATCCAATGTCTGCATATTCACACAGTTATTCAAGCACAATTCATATCACACTTTAGATATAGATCAAACATTTATAAATCATAACAGGGCCAGTGTGTTTTCTCACCTTGAAGTTTGAAAACAGAGAGGCTTGGGAAAAATGTTTGAAAACTAGAAATGATTTTTGAACTGTGTTAACCCTATCTCGGTTACGACTCAGCAGGTCTAGTGTGTGGAGATGGCGCCGACCCAAGAGATACCGACCTAACTGCTTAAGGCTTAAAAAGCAGGCCGACCTAACCATTCGCATGACTTGCCGACCTAATGCTCTAACAAGAATGACCGACCTAAAATAGCTCAGGACTTAAAGAGATAACCGACCTAACTAATTAGAGGGTGGCCGACCTAACTAATTAGAGGGTGGCCGACCTAGCTAATTAGAAAGGGGTCCGACTTAGCATGGTTGCCGACCCAATGCCTCACATAATTGCCGACCCAATGCCTCACATGGTGCCGACCTAACTACGATGAATCGCGACCGATCCAGAGAGATGAAGGGAGAAGCGGTTCAACCATTTAAAGCGTAGCGCGTTAGACCGGAGGCGACTTAGTCTAAGTCGGAGACAACTTAGGACTTGTGCAAATTCAGCGAAGAAGGATCAACACAGCTTGACCATATCAGAGCTCCTATAAGCCGGCTGCGACTTAACTGGGTCGGTGAGGAGTTAAGACCGAGCCTAATCTTTGCCTATAAATACCACCCTACCTTCAACATGAAGGGGACTTTTGCTCATTCTCTTCAAGCGCCATTACTCTGCCGAATTCCAGACTACTTCAAAGCTTGAGCCACTTGTTTTACATATCCTATAACTTGAAGTGTGTTGTAATTGAAAGATCTTGTAAAGGATTGTAATCAAACTAGAGATAAAAAGATTAAAGTGGACGTAGGCTGGATTATAAGCCGAACCACTATAAATACTGTGTCTCTTACTGTTTTTCTGCATACTTTCTGCTTATTTTTGTTTCCCGTACGAACGGGTGGTGCTTTCACAATCACATCCTTTACACCAGGGTGTTAGCGTTCAAATTTTAGCGTTAACATTTTGGTGCTTTCACTGAGAATCGAACTCAGGACATCTATCATCATTGCTTCAGAAAGATTTGTAGATAAAGTTTCTTTAAGAACCAGAAGTCTATCCGAAATCATGGCTCCTGGAAGGAAAAGTAAATCTGTGAGATCTGCAAACATTCAAGAGGGAACCTCCGCTTCCCCAACACCAAATCAAGCCACTCCAACTGTCGGGGTTACGAAAGCAGAGTTGGATGCCGCAATTTTGGGGTTGAACAGACAGATACATGCTCAAAATGTGCAAATGGAAGCCCAGAATGCCCAAAATGCCTTAATCCTGAATAAGTTGAACGATTTGCTCGGGGCAAACCGTCAATCAACAGCTAATGAAAGGAATTTCGCTGGTAATATTCATGAAACTGAAGAAAGGAATGTTTCCGAAAGGGATACTAACCCCGCTGAGCAAATACTTCCTGAGGTAGGCGGATCTAGGGCTCGTAATGATGAAGAATATCTCTCTGGAATGGTTCGCCAAATTATGAAGGAGAGCATGCAAAGAGTCGAAGATGAGAAAGAATGGGGCTTTGCTCCGAGCAAGACTCCATTTACTGAAAAAATTCTAAAGGCTGAATTCCCACGAAAATTTGCTCCTCCAACTATCCCAGCTTATAGGGGGACAAGTGATCCAAACGAATTTCTGTATAAATATGATTGGCATATGACGGGTGCCCGAGCCTCAGATGAAGTAAAATGCAGATACTTCCCCGTATATTTGGAAGGCGTAGCTCTGCTTTGGTTCACAAAGCTACCTGTCCGGTCCATCGATCAGTTTTCGGACCTAACCAGGAAATTTAAAGAGCAATTTAGGCTATATGCTTCAAAGGCAAAAGACATCATGTCGTTATCCAGTTTGGAGCAGAATCCGGGGGAAACTATCAAGTCTTTCTTAAATCGCTTCAATATAGCGTTAGCTGAGGTTGATAATGCGGAACCTCGCATGGTCTTGACCTATTTGATGAGGGCCATAGATAAATCTAGTGAGTTTGGAAGATGGTTGAATATGAAGGAACCAAGCTCTCTCGAAAAGTTCTACAAGAAAGCAGACGAGTTCATGCGTCTGGAAAGTCGCCCTGTATCGACAAAAGCAGCATTGGAAAAGGTTGAAGCTAACGCCAATGCTCCACGCAACTGAAGCTGAACCATTGGCTACTATCACTTCTAAGAAAATGATAAGCTTTGTGACCAAGAATATCATTTGCAGATACGGTGTGCCTCAGAAAATAATCACAGACAATGGTACTCAGTTTGAAAGTGAGGAATTCCAGGATTTTTGCAAACGATTCAAAATCCAGAAAAGCTTTTCGGCAGTAGCTCATCCGCAGGCAAACGGGCAAGTGGAAGCAGTGAACAAGATCATCAAATCAACCATCAAAAAGCAACTCGAAAGAGCAAAAGGTGGTTGGGTCGATAAACTACCACTTGCACTATGGGCATACAGAACTACTCACAAAACTGCAACTGGGCATACTCCTTTTTCGTTAGCATACGGATCGGAAGCAATGATCCCGGTTGAAACAGAGGTCCCTTCACACAGAAGAATCCATTTCAATCAAGCAGAAAATGAAAAGCTGCAACTTGAAGCGCTGGATCTCCTTGATGAAAAAAGAGATGAAGCTAACCTCAGAATTGCAGCTCATCAGCAAAGGATAGCCAGGCATTTCAATTCCAAAGTTCGTCAACGCAGCTTTGAAATTGGAGATCTAGTCCTGAAAAGAATTATGACCGCGACAGGTGTGTTTGGACCAAATTGGGAAGGACCATATGTAATAGGTCAGAAGCTTCTCGACGGCACATTCAAGCTCACCACTGTTGATGGAGATCAAATTCCAAGGGCATGGAACAGCAACCACTTGCGTCCATACTTTACTTGAAAATTTTGTTGAAACATTGTAAAAAGAATTATGAATGTATGATTCTTGTAATTGAAAGCAATTGTGAAACTGATGCAAGTAAATAATGAAAGAATATAAAGTGGATGTAGGCCCAATTTCATGGCCGAACCACTATAAATCTTGTGTTCCTTATTATCATTATATGTTTGCTTTGTTTTCGATATAAAAATACATAAAATGTATTGCTGAAATGTCAATTTAAATTTTTGCAGACAATGGAAATGAAACTTGCGCATAATAAGACCGAGTGATTCTCACCATCATTCAGCAAACAAATTTCAAGTCATAAAGGCCCCGAATTCAAATCCTAGATAGGAAATGCTTCAATTGAACGGCTTATGATTTCGATAGAAACGAGCCCTTGTTAATAAATTGAGATTGTTTGAACGAACAAACATCCAATTAGGAAGCTAGTGCCCGTTCTCACGAACTTGCCTGACAATGAAGTACACTTCCTTGGATTAAACAAGCCACTTGTGAGAGAAAGGGGAATGAAAACTTGAAAAGAAAAAAAAAAAAAAAAAGAGGATCGCTGAAAAGGCATAAGCAAGTGAACAGAGGAACAACCAAAGCTACCATCAGCGGCACAAGTCCTCTTCGGAGGCGCAACTCTTCGGAGGATAAAAAGACCTCTAATGGGTCATACGCCACAAAAAAGAAAGTTCTCTACTCAACAAAAAAAGATTGGAGGAGTCATGACCCTCCAACCATGAGAGAGTAACTTCCAGGCGATGAAAACCCTCTCTGAGGCACATTTCACCAGGAGTTGAAGTGTTATAACCGCTCTTCGGGATTTCACTTCACCAGAGTTGAAATGTAAACAAAATAAAAGCCCTCTTCGGAGGCCCATTTCACCAGGAGTTGAAGTGTTATAACCGCTCTTCGGGATTTCACTTCACCAGAGTTGAAATGTAAACAAAATAAAAGCCCTCTTCGGAGGCCCATTTCGCCAGGAGTTGAAGTGTAGCAACCGCTCTTCGGAATTTCACTTCACCAAAGTTGAAATGCAAAAACAAAGACCTTCTTGAAAGCACACGTTTCACCGAGATTGAAATAAAACTTCCAAGTGTTGAAACGTGAAAAGGCTTTCTTCAAAGGCACAACTCTTTGGGGGTACACGTTTCACCAAGATTGAAATAAAACTTCCAAGTGTTGGAACGTGAGAAATCCCTCCTCAGAGGTACAACCCCCTCCCGGGAACACAATTAAGAAGAAAGACCTCTTTGGAAACCCACGTTTCACCGAGATTGAAATAAAACTTCCAAGTGTTGAAACGTGAAAAGGATTTCTAAAGCATAACTCTTTGGAGGTACACGTTTCACCGAGATTGAAATAAAACTTCCAAGTGTTGAAACGTGAAAAAATCCCTCCTCAGAGGTACAACTTTCTATAAAAAAAAATCCTCATCAAAAGCGTACTTTAACTTTCAAAGGAAAAGTAATTTGCCTACTATGGGAAATGATCGTAAAAAGAAAAGAAGTTAAAGTATCCTTCAGAGGTCCGCTTTACCACATAGAGGAATTCACTTGATGAAATATGCACATAAGCAAAAGAAAAAAGTGATTTCTTCGAACGACCAAGCGTAAAAACTTATACGAAGGGAGTTGTGCTCTATAAAAATTTTCTTTAAAGAATAAAATAATTATTCTTTAGCAAATAAGAGTGCAAGTCCCCTCGAAGTATAAAATATTGCAGCAAGCTTAAGGTATGGGGGCAACATGGTATAGTAGTATAGATGCATCAGTAGAGTAATACTCAAGCAACATACCATAAGCCCGCTGCAACACTATATAAACAAACTTGTGCAAAAATAAATAGTAAATGCATTCTCAAATTCAAACAGAAGTTTGTACAAACGAAGAATCATTTTATTCAACTATAATGCAGATACAGGTTCTCAAAATAAAAGCGGGGGCCGATACCCGCACAACTCTCGGCCAGTTCATACAAAAGACAAAAAGCTAAAGTCTTCACTTCTTTTTACTGCCTTTGGACCCTTTACCCGACCGAATGACCAGCTTTTCAGGTCGGCCAGTGGGTATAAGGGAGGAAGGAGAGGTAGGCGCAGCTGGCCCAACTTCTGGCTCCTCTTCAGTGGCAGTGATTATCTTCCCTCTCCTCCTTGATGCTCCTTGCTTCCTTCTCCTCTTTGAGGAAGACTCACTTCCTGGAGTGACAAGTTTAGATAAAGTTATATCGTCAGAAGGAGTCCGCTCCGGAGATATGTCACCTCCCTCAAGTCCCTCATCTTTTTGCTCTTGCGAAGCAATGGGATCATCCAGGCCATGGAGAGCTTCTATTTGTTCTTCTTGTGACCCAGGTTGCGAGGCAGAAGGAGGCGCCACTTGAAGAGATGGAGGAAGGATCACCGGGGGAGAAGAAGCTTGAGTTTGACTCGGTGCTTTCTCTACAAAGGAGAAAAAACTTAAAATATCAGTATCTTTCGAAAAGAGAGGGGATGACGGCTCGTCAAAAGTCGGGAATTCATTAACATTTGAGGAATAATCAAAAGTCGGGAATTCATTGACATTTGAAAAATAATCAAGAAGATCGTCAAGTTCACAAGGAGCGAACGAGCAGTTCACCACTTGGGCTGGTCCGGTGTCAAGTTTACCTGGGGCAGTTGGATCTCTGAGGCTGATTTCATATCGCTGTGCTTCGTTGCTTTCACCACCTTCATCCCCGCCTTGTGCACTTGTAGTTTCAGTTACTGTCTTAGTTGCAGGCGGAGTAGAGGAGCTAGAACCCGTGATGTCAACCACAGGAGAAACTGGAGGTTGGACAGAGGAAGTAAGCGTTAATTCCTTTCCAGAACGTTCCTCTTCCGCCATTCCAGTTCTCATCCTGGCAAGTTGTTCTCGCCCCTTCGCAAGAGCAGCGCGAGCTCCCTCATCCAGGTAACGCGCCTCAAAATCTTCATCGCCATACCCGGCGTCTTTAAACATGTTAAGAGCAGCTTCCCACACCTCGGCCAGGGTGATTTCATACTTAGGACCAAGAAAAGAGAGGCTGCCGCGTCCCAAGACACAATGTAAATAAAAATCGAATAAAGTCGAATTGATATCGTTTTCCATGGTCTGAGCAGTTTCTTCGGCTGCAATTTTGCCAGCCATGGCCTCATCTCGATCTTTTTCGGTCTGAGCAAGTTGGGCTTTTAGCGCTTCAATCTCCATGTCCCGGGCGCTCAGTTTATTCTGCAGCTGGGTGACATCAGTGCGGTGGTTCTCTACAGCTTGTTCCAACCTCTCAGCTTTAGCTTCAGCGTCCCTCTGGCTGGCGTGCGCATCTCGCACTTGTTTTTGCAATACCTCTTCTCTTTGGGTGTAAGTATTAGTAGAAGAGACAAGATCATCTTTGAGCTGCTTTACTTCAGCTTCGAGTTTTTCATTGTATTCGGCTATCTCCTTCATCTCAGCGTTGTGTTGATCAAGAATCTTCTGCCATTCTGATTTGTCATTTTCCATGGTCAGCATTGCTTCGATGTTAGCCCGATTAACTCTTTGAAGTTCATCAACCAACTTTTGCCATCCAGACATTCTATCGATATCAAGCTTGACAGCATCGAGATTTCTGTACATAGCTTCTTTGTCGATGGGGACCAAATCGAGGTCGAAGCGTACCCCCCTCAAACACCAGTTCGGGAATCGGCTCTGCAAAGTCGGGGGGCCCCTTTCAACATGGTACGAAGGCCTGTTGAGAAGTGTTTGGATGGCACTTCCTTCAAGAGCAGGAGATTTGGAAGGGACGTCAATAGAAACTGAGGCACCAGGCCTCTCAGATGTCACGGGCACGTGCTCCTCGCCAAGTTTGGTCCGCTTTCTCGAATCCTCAATATGGCTCTTCCCCCTATCATCGTGCGTTTTACGTTTATGGGAATCATCATCCCTTGGGAAGGATTCATGTCGCGTGCCCGCTCCCTCATGACGTTCTTCATACCTTCTCCTCTCTTCAGCTTTTCGCGCAGCTCTCTGCTCATTGGTCTCTCTGGGATCGGTATAGTATTGCTTGTAATCATAGCTGCCACGCCCTCCATAGCGTCGAAAGTCTTTATAATAAGAACCGCTGCCGCTGCGCCCCATAGAGGAATCTGAAAAGGCAAAAATGGCAAGTCTTAGAAACTTCCGGAGAAAAGAAGTTAAATGTGAACAAACGCCAAAAAAAAAAAAAAAAAAAAAAAATCCTAAGTGTTGTGTGATGTGCAAGCTACGCGCATTAAGCTACAAACCACTCATTGGTGTAGAGGTGATGATAGCTTGGGTATGAGGAGTTGGTGTTTGTGTTGGTGTTAGTCGAAGAAGGGACGTCGCCTCAACTATAGGAGAGATAGTTTTAGACACGTCATCTCTAAAAAGCTCCTGTGAGGTCACTATTATGTCGCTCAACCCATCATAAACATCGTCACCATCATGCTCGGTAAGACTTGTTTTCTCAGTTCCTACATCAGCTAATCCCCCGAGAGGCTGTGAAGGTTCTTCTTCTTCCTCAATCGGGGCAAGTGCCGCCTTACTAGATGACCCCATAATGTCGGTAGGGGTGGAACATTTCACCAATGAAGCTTCGATGTTAGACTCTTTTGATGAGGGTTGTTTGATAGTAACGGGGGCATCCGATGCTTCAGTCGGGGAATCGGGAACTTCAGTCGGAGCTTCACAAAGCTGAGTATAGCGAGAAGGGTGGAGAAGTCCGTATTGATGTAGAAATTCGTCGCTTAGTAGAAACTTGATACTTCTCTCTTCTGCGGCTACAGCGCTCAGTCTATCAAAAGTCTGCCTATGTATCGGATCTCTAGAGGGAAGGGGAAGTGCTGAAAAAAGCAAAGAATGAGATCAGCAATTTGGACCCCGAAAAGAGTTAAAAAAGAAAGTGGAAAGACGGAAATAAATGATCTTACTTCCTACTCTCCAAGAAGCATAAAACTCTGGGGGACTGCGGGCAAAGAAAAATTGGTTTAAAAATCCATGGACACTTTCAGTAAGATCAAGAATGAGCTTGCGGTTTCTTGCACTTCTCACAATGATAAGAGAAGGATGGTCTTTGCTCTTTGCAAACGAGCATAAGTAGCGAATTTCTTCGAAGCTCGGCAGTCGGTCAAGATTTCTTCTGAACAAAACACCCAACCCCATCAAGATAGCGTAACCATTAGGATGAAGTTGGAACGGAGAAATTGACATCCGAAGAAGAAGAGTTCGAAGAAAGTCATTGAAAGGTGGGATCGCCCCACTTAAGCACATATGACGATTAACCGCGACAAAACCATAGGGAGGTCGGTCAGCAGTATCATTCGGTCCAGGAAATATGACATCATCTTCAGCAAAGCCGAATTGAGTACGCAACTGAATAAATGTTCTCGAAGATAGAATAGTCGAAGTTCTTTCCGGAGGATTCTGTATAGGAACAGCTATCGGGAAAGTTTCTTCTTCTTGACTTGCTGCTTCTTCTCCTTGATGGGAAGTCATTCTACATAAACAACTATATATTCAAATATCAAGGTGCACGTTTCCTAAAATGTGTGAGGTGTTGTGTAAGATCAACAAGACGATAAACAAATATAACTGGAATTAAAAAAAAAAAAAAAAAACTGGCAAGCATTTGTTAGTTGTGAAAATCCAGGGGTCATTGTTTTAAGTCTGAATATGTAGGCACAACATTGATGCAAACGAATTAGTTCAAATTGTTCATACTTTGCATTGATATTTGGCCTTAGTTGATCGATCCACAAGCATTTCATGCAATGCATTTAAGTTAATTACTTTGTCTCAACTAATCTGTCATTTGATGTGGGCAGTCAATGGCAAAATTTTCGCCTTGGTTTTCTTTGTTTATTATTTTCGACAGGTTGGCAAGTTAACACAATCTGTGGAGTAATGCAATGAGATTCAAGCAAATCCAAGGTTGGAACAGTTCAAAGTACAAATCAGGTGCTCGAGGAAGGCCAATGCTCCTAGGTGTCAGCACGTTCAGGGCTAAAGTCCTAACCCAGCTACGGTCTAAAAAATCCCACGAGATAAAACTAAGACGGTAAGAGATCAGATGCTCAAGTGTTAACCCGGTCACGACCTAAGGATCTCTTACAAGTTAAAGCCGGTTTGTTAGTTCCCTAACTCGGCAGTCATCTAAGTTGCAAGCGACAGATAGGGATCTCTCCAAGTATTAACACGGCCGCGGTTCAAAGGCTTAGGTCGGCAAGTTCCACTGAGCGATTAACTCGGCTTCGATTCAAGTTTTAAAGTTTAAGTCGGCAGAAATTTGAGTCACTCAAATTCCCTGAAAACCACCATCTCACGGCATTCAACCCGTTAACCCAATAACCTTCCCATCAACAGCCACCTTCATTCACACCAACCAATCATCCAACAAAGCAAACTGAGATTGTCACAAGTTCAATGCCCAGCCATTGGAGATCATCGAGCCTGAAGCGATCAACCGCCTTCATGGTATTAACGATCATCTGAAGCCAAAACTTCATAACCTAAGTTTCATCAACTATGAATACGATGGGGTTCATAATGAAGCGTCGTGCAAGGAGGCGATTCGGTGCAAGGAGGCGATTCGAGTTCGAACAAACAAGGAATG
This sequence comes from Allium cepa, assembly GCA_030765085.1. Lineage (NCBI taxonomy): Eukaryota > Viridiplantae > Streptophyta > Magnoliopsida > Asparagales > Amaryllidaceae > Allium > Allium cepa. The sequence goes on from CM060929.1 coordinate 38,599,784, forward strand.
TGAATCGGCAATAAATTACAATCAGGAAAACCACTTACACGATGCGTAGCAGAGATTATTTGTGATCGATTGAATAAAGTTGCCTTTAAGATCTGAGGGTGCTTTAATGGCGGAATTGAGCAGGGGTTTGAATGAAGGAAAAGGAGGAAGGGGGCTAATTTATATCTCATGGTGAAGGAATGTTAAACAACACTAACTGGTAAGTCGTACGCGATCTACCGACCTAAGAGAAGCCGAGCTAAGATATTTCGAAGCACACGACTTAAGTCTAAGGCGTATACTTCGAGGGGCAGATGTTAACCCTATCTCGGTTACGACTCAGCAGGTCTAGTGTGTGGAGATGGCGCCGACCCAAGAGATACCGACCTAACTGCTTAAGGCTTAAAAAGCAGGCCGACCTAACCATTCGCATGACTTGCCGACCTAATGCTCTAACAAGAATGACCGACCTAAAATAGCTCAGGACTTAAAGAGATAACCGACCTAACTAATTAGAGGGTGGCCGACCTAACTAATTAGAGGGTGGCCGACCTAGCTAATTAGAAAGGGGTCCGACTTAGCATGGTTGCCGACCCAATGCCTCACATAATTGCCGACCCAATGCCTCACATGGTGCCGACCTAACTACGATGAATCGCGACCGATCCAGAGAGATGAAGGGAGAAGCGGTTCAACCATTTAAAGCGTAGCGCGTTAGACCGGAGGCGACTTAGTCTAAGTCGGAGACAACTTAGGACTTGTGCAAATTCAGCGAAGAAGGATCAACACAGCTTGACCATATCAGAGCTCCTATAAGCCGGCTGCGACTTAACTGGGTCGGTGAGGAGTTAAGACCGAGCCTAATCTTTGCCTATAAATACCACCCTACCTTCAACATGAAGGGGACTTTTGCTCATTCTCTTCAAGCGCCATTACTCTGCCGAATTCCAGACTACTTCAAAGCTTGAGCCACTTGTTTTACATATCCTATAACTTGAAGTGTGTTGTAATTGAAAGATCTTGTAAAGGATTGTAATCAAACTAGAGATAAAAAGATTAAAGTGGACGTAGGCTGGATTATAAGCCGAACCACTATAAATACTGTGTCTCTTACTGTTTTTCTGCATACTTTCTGCTTATTTTTGTTTCCCGTACGAACGGGTGGTGCTTTCACAATCACATCCTTTACACCAGGGTGTTAGCGTTCAAATTTTAGCGTTAACAAACTGGAACCTTGAGTTTGATCTTCTACTTGATGTTTGAATTTTTTTACGCTAAAATTTGTAAGGACTTACTTTGATTCATTTTGATTTGAATCTAAAAACTGATCTTGAATCTTGCTTGATTACTTCCAGATTGAATTCTTTTATTTCTAGATTTTAATTTTTTTCTTCTGGTTTTGATCTTTTGGAAACTTTAATCTGCATGCTTGTCTGATTGCCTTGAATTTGAGTTTGTAGTTGTTTGTTTACATCAGATTCAAGAGGATCTGAACTTGCTTTTGGTATTATTTGTTTTAAAGGATGTTTTGATTTTGTTTTCATATTTTATTCTCTGGTTTGAAGCTAGTTTTATAGGCTTTTTGTAATGAATGAAAGGAAAAGAGGAAGAAATATACATATAGCCTATCTTCTTGCTTTAATTAAAAAAGAAAAAGAAAAATAAATATTCATGACACTTGTACAATTCTTATGCTTCTTTAGTTGACACTTGTTTAAATGCGTGAATTTCTTATTTCACAAATGTCCTAAATTTGTAATTTTATGCCTAAATCCTTTACAAAATTTTATTTGTAAATTATGGTTTAAACCTTACTCTATTTTAATTTATAAAACATGTTTATCTTTTTTGCTTTCTTATATTCATATATTATATATATATATATATATATATATATCTGTATATACAAATTTAGTTCAACAAATTTAAAAAGAAGGCATATAAACTTTTTATTCAATTCTTATTTTAAACTTAAACTTAAGTTGTTATATTTAAATTTATAGTAAATAATATTAATGTTTGAAAATATTCAAATTTAACTTCTAGTAGATTATTATATTTACAATTCTAGTTATATACATATATTATTTTTCAAAATATAACTTTTAAATCCAATATATTTTCAAAATATCTACCTTTGAATTTCAAATCAATCCATATACATATATAAACAAACAAATATCTTGTTTAAATTTGGAAAAAATTAATTTACAATTTAAATCCACAAATTTATATTAATAACTAAATTTAATTTTACACAAAAATCGGGATCGTTATAGATTCCACCCTTAAGAAAATTTCGTCCTCGAAATTTGCTATGGAGACAACAAAGAACAGATGAAGGATAGAAGAATATTTTTCTAGATCAAACTGAATATCTATTCTGCCTTTGGCTTACCAAATCAGAATATCAACAATAAATTAAAGAACAACTCGTTCAATACTTCACAAGATACTAGGGTCATCTGGTCTACGAATATACAAGGGTATCGGTTAGTTCGAAGGGATAACTAACCATTCGAAGAATATATATGGACCCAATAGAACAAATAATGGATACTCAATTCAGACTTGAATATCCCAAGTTATATACTAGCTTGTCCCACATCGAACTTTTTCTTTCACAAGAATTTCAAATTTGGTTGAAATCGTTTTATCTATACAAATCTTCATATTTTATTAACCAATTCAAAATTTCAAATTCATTTGAAGTTAAGACTGAAGATGAGAATACGAAATAGAACTTATCTACAACGATTCGCCAGGCCAGCATCACACTGTAGCTCCTTCTTGTAGCTGCCGTGAAGACATAAGAGAATTGAAAAGACGAATCAAAGGAGATTGATAGAGAAAATTTCCTTGTTGTTTCAAGGTATCGACCATTTGTACTCATACTCCCTGTCCGCTATCTCGTCCTCTCCTTGCATTCATACTCACTATCACGGGATAGTAAGAGAATTTACTGAGGCATACGAACGGATATCTTAGGGATATACTAATTCTAGGGTATACTTCACCCTATCTCTAATGAGTTACCTAATGTGTTATACTCCTGAGCTAAAGTTCAACCTTCAGCTCTGATACCACTGAACGACCCTGACTCGACGTTCAAAAATCGGCATTGAATACCTTCGAATCTAGTTCGCTGGAGCTTATAACACATTAAGTACAACAACATAGCGAAAGAAAAGATAATACCATTGATATACAACAGTTGATACAATATCTGATACAATATGAACCCCAAAAAACAGAGACAATAACAACAGTGGAAAAGATAACAAAGGAAGAGATAACTCAAATATATTGTTCGATGAAGAGTGAATCCAAAATCTGCAACTCCAAACCAAAACCTCATCCCAAGCTATGAGGACACCAACCCAATAAGCTCAAACCACCATCGCGCAGGGCCAGTCCGGAATGTTGAAGAGAAACAAATGCTATCGCAAAAATCCAAAGGTTGAATGCTGTCGAATCTACTCCTACTATTTGATTATCTGAAAACCCCAACTCTAGACTGCCCATGCAGAAAATTGTGGGCACCCTGAGTTTAGAAAAGGAACAATAAACTCTGGGTCGGTCGTAGGACTGCTATGAGCAAACCAAAACAATTTTCTTTTAAACAAACAACAAAAGAATTTTAAAACATTGAAATCCGCAATGCTTTTTGGAAAATGAAACTACCATAAGGCCTCCCGCCGCACACACCATGCAAACGCAGAATTGGAGGAGATTTCTCCTTATGATAGTCAAAAATGCTTGATACGCGAAAACCATTGATATTATTATTAGTGCATAGTGCAGAAAACCTTTCGAAAGTACAATATTAATCTTAGCCAGCATATAACCATTATTGTATGCCTACTATAGCTACCATCGAAACAGTGGTGGCCACCATAGGTAAATGGCAGGTTATACAACTAAAACCATACAAGGCGCGTATTGGTAATTGGTTTTCCAACAAATGGTCGGACCAAGGAACTTCTCATTGCCACATGCATACGCCTCTGGAGGGACGCCCCGAGAACCTACCGGAATCTCTGCTGACACAAGGCCGGTTTACTCCCTTCTCAGGAGCAACACCTAAGATACGCCATCCCCGGTCGTTTGCGACCTTTATCCAAGGATCCTCAACCACAAAGCAACATCACACAGTAATAAATTTACAGTGTCCACATGAGTTAAGTATCTGGGCTCCATACCACGATACCATCCTTTTTCAAAAGGAATGGACATACCCTAGGGGCGCAACCCCTACAACCTTGCCATATCTTTCCTGTTCCGACCATTTTCGGGGTGTGAGGTCCTGATGCATTCTCGTCGACAAAGCTACGCTTTTTCACAAAGTGATGCTTCCATCAACAAATGATCAGTAGCACTTCGTATGCCACATTACCAAATAGGAATGTATCACTAGTAACCATCAACTACATAACCTCTGAGCTCGTACGTCTCTGAGAAGGGTGTTAAGCTAAGAGAATAAATCTCCACCACCAACAGAAATGTATTTGATAGAAACTAGATTTACATCTCAAGGTGTAATGTTAGACACACATCCATACAAGTCTGTTCTGGGTTCGAACAAAACTGAAGGCACTTCTGAAGAAGCCCTTGCAATCCGGTTATTCACAATCCCGATCGGACTACCCATCACATATGGAGATCTCTTTACCGGCGTGACTCAGTGCAGAGGCATTCGACGGGTTATCCTTTCGTTCTCGAAAACACCCGGTCTTCAACACTGGTCTTCCAATGCTATCCATTTCGTCGTGTCATTATTCAGAATGTGTTATGTGATAAAAGGCCCTCTCCCAGCTAAACCGAATAATGAGCGCGGTATTTAAAAACATATGGATATTGGGATTTCAGTTAAGTCACAACTTATTATCCAAACCTTTACTTCAAATGGTTTAAGCAAATTAACATTTTCATATCTTTAAACAAAAAGATTCACTTCACAAAGTTCACCAATAATTCACAAAGATTTATTCACAGCTTCCCAAAACAATTTCCTTTCCAAATTGGATTATCTCATCCAACTATTAAACGAAAGACTCAATTTATAGTTTCAAAACTATTTTCAAACATCCATTCATAACTTTCAAAACAATTCCCATTTCAAATCTTTTATATATAAAAGATACACAATTTAAAACCCTCTTCGATTTTAAAACAAAGTATAATAATCTTTCACAAAGGTTCATTCATGGCTTTCAAAAATAATTCACAATTTTATTTTAAACTTGAAACTTTTCAACACAAATTGGAAATCCTTTCTTTATATGAAAGCTATTATTATTTGAAAACAAATAGTTTTCATTTCAGAAAAATTCAATTACATTTGCACGAGTTAAAGCTTTTCAAGTGTAAACTTTGGGTTAAATTCAAATTCCCAAAACAATACTTTTGTAAAAAAATGGATTAAAACCCATATAAACACATTTATAACTTGAATAACCTTTTTAAACCATAATTTCCTAACATAGAATTCAATTTCAAATCTTGAATTTAAATTCAAATCAAATTATTTAAATTCCAAACTTTATCAAGTTTTTCAAATAACTTTTGTCTTTAAAACTCCTTTTCAAAAGCTTTTAACATTTAACCCAATTCCAATACCCAACCATTTGGATTTAAAATTCAATTTTAAAACCATTTCAAAAATCCATGACTTAACCAATTTCCTCGTGCAGTCCATATTTGTGTATGTAAGGTGTAGTGCAGGGGTTTTACCCAATAGTGCAACAACATCAATCAATCAAAGATTTAATCATATCAATATCGATAAGCGGTATATTCCTATAACGCTTACCTTTATTAATAGATTCACAGATAAATGTATCACAGATAAAATGAATAAATAAATAAATTACACACAGCCCAATTCATAGAACAAAATATTACAATCCAGAGATAATAATCAATTCAAGGCATTTCATACAATACAAACATTCATAAGCAATCCAAGTCCACAATAATCATTTACAAACAGGATTAATTAATTATTTAATCCTAAATTAATTCAATTTAATATATTTTTATTTAATTACTCAAGAATTAGTTACTTAATCCTGATTAATTAATTACAAATCATTTAGTATTAATTAATTAATTAATGAATTAATCCTTAAATATGCTGTGACGCCCCACCTCTATACCCACGCTAGCCAAGAACATTACGGTGAATGCTATCAACTAGCACGGAGAATAAGGCTGTTGAGGAGCGACCATCCGTGTAATTGCTTGGTGCGAGCATCGACATGTCAGATGGTATAACATGCAATACTTTATCAAGAGAAAAATCCGACACACCGACACAAACTCAAAGCTACTACACAGTGGCTATAATATCTTCGGAAACAAATACAGAAATAAACATAACATAAATCAGTCACAGATAATTCATATCACAAAGGCGGAAGAAGATATGAATATATAATTAACACATGGAAGTGTATATCAGAGTAGTGGTCAAAAAGATCCACAATAACACAAAATAATAGCAACATGTGCTATACAAAAGAATACATCAATGAGTCAATATCTCAAGAGTATACAACAAAAACTACTAATCTAAGTAGTAAGAAAAAGGTCAGAGTAATGGATCCCTGGAGAGAAGTCAAGCAGAAGCACGTGCAACATCTCGGTCTGACTCGAGTATTATTTAATAAGAAAATAATAAACGGATCAGTCTAACTATAAATATCATATGAAACGATATAGAGTAAGAGATATGACTAAACACATAATAATCACAATGCCAAGCTGTGATATATATATATATAAGTAATTGAGAATCAACAAGAGATTAATCAATATCACCAAATCTACGCAAGAATCAAAGGAAATGTCATACTCCTTATTTCGTTCACCAAACCATAAATATTGACGATTATATCAATGTCAATCACAAAAGTCCATGACACACAAATTCACCAATACACAAATATTGATAAAACTTATCAATGGAAATCACGAAAATTGGTGAAGCATAAACTCTAGAAATCATCTCAAGAAATCCAGTCAATGACACACGAATTCACCTTTGCACAAAAATTGATAAATCATATCAATAGAAATCACAAAAATAGGTGAAGAAGAAAATTCCAGAATTCGACACACGAAATCCAGAAATCACACAAAATAGGGGGGAGGCCTATCACACGAACGGGAGCATGAAAACTCACCAACATATGTATCACACGAACGAGACGCTATCTCATGGTAGCTAGCCATTAATTTTTGACACACGAACGGCCCAAAGACCATGGGGAGCTACCCCACATATGTGAGTTGAAACTCACACAAACGGGGTTTAGTCTCCCTCATAGACAAAGAGACATCGCACATTGCTAGTCTAAATCACAAAAATGATCGTCATGATCATCAAGAAGTGTCAATTACAGTAAGCTAGTAAATATATGAGCTTAGCTTCATGTCCCATAACCACTAGCTTAACTTAAATATTTACGAACAAATTGTAGATCTCCACTAGAAAATTGTCACAAGAGATTCAATCGAACAAGTCCAAGAATTAACCGACGAAGTAAACGCAAGTGTTTCATACCACTCGTTTTACTAAGCCGTTTAATTAGATTTCTCATACGAGTGAGGTAAAAGTTTGTATATACTAATAGATTAGAAATCGATTTAAGAGAAGATCTTTGTTATTGAAAATAGAGTTGAAATCGTTTTGATGAAAGAGTTTTGATATTTACTACTAGTACTGAAACCTTTATATTTTAAAGTGACAAATCACAAAGAAGATTGTAGGAACAATCAATCACTAAAATTCACATTCGAAGACGTGAATAAAATCCAAAGAAACCGATAAAGAATCCATCGAAGTGGATATTCAAAAATCCCTAAAAAGGAGTCATCAAAGTCATAATAAATGATAACAACAAATAGGATCATCACGAATCGATTTAAATTGGAATTCTCAAGCAAATAGGCAAATAGGCAAAACACTGCAGTTTCAGACGTCTGAAACAAGTGGTTCAGACGTCTGAATCTGGAAATATAAAGATTTCCAGAACACAATTCAGACGTCTGAATCCAATGTTTCAGACGTCTGAAATAGGCATTTTTAGCCTATTTCCTTTCTGGTTCCAAATGAACCAATTCAGACGTCTGAAACCATATATTCAGACGTCTGAATCTAGGGATAGAAATCTTCCCAGAACAATATTCAGACGTCTGAATATTACGTTTCAGACGTCTCAGTCTGGGGTTCAGGGCATTCCCTGAACCTAGGCCAAAATGGCCAAACGAATATCGAAAACGATCGAACGAGCAAATGGCGATGACTAAGGAATTACGTCGAACGACAACCCAGCCTAAACGGCTCTTCGATACGCCTCAAATATCAATGTCCAAATATCCATAAAAGAATTTTCATAGATTTTGATTTCTAAATACCAAAATTGGAATATACACCAAATCGATCCAAACCAAAATCAATTGCACAAGAATAAACGTTAGGAATTCATACCTAACAATCGAAGATAATTATAAACAAAGATGTGAGATAAAAATCTCACCTTTTTACAAAATCAAACAAGAAGAAGCTTGAAAGCAAATGGAGAATCAACCTCTCTTCAACACAACCAAATGAGCTTGAATCTATGCTCAAAACAAGAACATTCCCAAAATTAGGTTTAGGAATTTCTGAAATTGGTAAGAGAATAAGTTGGAGAAGAAGAAGAGAATGCTTACCAATGGGTTCTCTTGAATTTGGAGCTAGGAATTTGAGGTTGCAAGAGGAACTAGGGTTTTGGAGTTTTAATTTCCAATCTCTCCCACCACTATTGCCTTAGAACTGAAAAGTGGAAGAAGTGAGGGTGAATGGGGAAGAGTGGTTCAGTTTTGAGTATAAGTTGGCTAGTGGGCTGAACCCAAACTCAAACCCAAAGTGAAAAAGGTCAAATTTTTGACTAACTCCAAATATATCAAAGCTTATACTCAAAAAGGTCGCAAACGGCATTTTGAACTCAATGGAGGTGGTCTCGAGTCCTAGTTCGTCTGTTTGCAAAAAGTAGCTTTTCGGACTAAAATCCGACTAACGATAAAATATTTAAATAAAATATTTAAATATAAAATCGATAAATATGCGGGTTGTTACAGACTCCCCTCCTTAAAGAAATTGCGTCCTCGTAATATTTAAAAAGAAGATATATAGTAACAACCATAAAAGCATATTCAACACAAAAGAAATTTGAAATAAAAGGTTCACCTCAAAGAGCACGAGAAAGTAAGTCCGGATGTGTTCGCTCGATGTACTCTCTAGATTCCCAAGAACAATCCTTAGGATTTGAAGACCATTGAACTTTAACAAGCGGAACATCTTTATTTCGAAGTCCTTTTACCTCCGAAGCAATGATACGAATAGGTTGTTGCTCATAAGTTAAATTAGGCGAAACTTCAATCACTTCCACAACACCGGGCTCAAGAATAGAATCGGAATCTCGAAGACATTTCCGAAGTTGAGAAACGTGAAACACGTCATGGATAGCAGAAAATTGAGCCGGTAATAAAAGGCGATAAGCCATGGAACCAATACGTTCAGTGATAGGAAATGGCCCAATATATCGAGGCGCTAATTTTCCCGATCGACTGAAACGTACAACACCTTTCATAGGTGACACATGAATGAACACAAGATCTCCCACAGAAAATTCTAACTTCCTTCTTCGGTTATCGACATAGGATTTTTGTCTACTCTGGGCTTCTTTCATCCTATGACGAGTAAGATCAATCTTTTCTGTGGAATCACGAATAAAATCTGGACCTAAAACTAGCTTCTCACCGGTCTCAAGCCAACAAGAAGGAGATCGGCATGGCCTTCCGTAGAGTGCCTCGAAAGGTGCCATACCAATACTAGATTGGAAGCTATTATTGTAGGAAAATTCAACAAGTGAAATATGATCTTCCCAACTTCCACCAAAATCAAGAATACATGCACGAAGAAGATCTTCAAGTGTTTGATTCACAAGCTCGGTTTGTCCATCGGACTGAGGATGATAAGCGGTGCTAAAATTAAGCTTCGTTCCCAAAGCTTTTTGAAGACTCTTCCAAAATCCACTAGTAAACAATGGATCACGATCACTAACAATAGAAGTAGGAACTCAATGCAATTTAACAATCTCTTTAACAAAGAGTTTGGCCAAAAGAGGAACGGTTCGGTTAGACCGAACGGGAATAAAATGGGCGGATTTAGTAAGTCTATCAACGATCACCCATAAGCTATCATGACCCGAACGAGAACGGGGAAGCCATCTATAAAATCCATGGAAATTTGGTCCCACTTCCAAATTGGAATTTTTAAAGGTTGCAATAACCCACCGGGCCTTTGATGTTCGGCCTTAACGAGTTGGCAAGTCATGAAACGCTTAACGGAGTTAGCGATGTCAAGTTTCATTCCCTCCCAGTAATAAAGCCGCTTCATATCCGCGTACATTTTACTACTACCGGGATGAATGGTAAATTTAGAATGATGAGAATGTTCTAAAATATCTTTACGAAGATCACTATTATTTGGCACAATAAGTCTACCAAATCTCTGAATGCCGCCACGAGAATCGATATCAAAGTCTTTCAAACCTTCAACATCAATTTTATCCTTAATATTTTGGCCAAGAAGAACTAATTCGGGATCTAGCCTTTGAGCTTCAAGAATGCGGTCTAAAAGAGAAGGACGAGCCTCAAGGCTATATAAAACAAGAGATGAACATAAATTGGGAACACGGTCTCGAATTTCGCAAGAGGATAAAATCTCGAGATCGTTCCATTCGGATATCATCATCGAAACAACTGCTTGTTGCTTTCGACTAAGTGCATCCGCAACACGATTTCCCTTTCCGGAAGTATAAAGGATATCAAGATCATATGGTGCAAGAAATTCGAGTCAACGCTGTTGACGCAAATTAAGTTCCTTTTGAGAGAATAAATACTTCAAGGACTTATGATCGGTATAAAGAACAAATTTCTCTCCTAAAAGATAATGACGCCAAATACGAAGGGCGAAAACAATAGCCGCAAGCTCTAAATCATGAGTGGCATATCTAGTCTCGGCTGGCTTCAATTGCCTAGAAGCATAAGCAATAACACGTTCTTCTTGCATAAGAACGGCACCCAAACCAACGCGATTAGCATCGGTATAAACAACGAAATCTTGGTTTCCCTTGGGAATAACAAGAACAGGAGCATCAGAAAGAAGTTCCTTTAGTTTCTAAAAAGAAGTTTCACATTTGTCCGACCAAATGTATTTAACACCTTTCTTGGTTAAGCCAGTGAGAGGCAAGGCAATTTTAGAAAAGTCTTTGATAAAACGGCGGTAATAACCCGCCAATCAAAGAAAACTACGAATCTTTGTCACACTCTCCGGTCTCTTCCAATCTTGAATCGCTTCAATCTTTGAAGGATCCACGGAAATTCCGGATTCGGAAATAATATGACTGAGAAACTTCACACGAGATTGCCAAAAATGGCATTTAGAAAATTTTGCCTTTAAACGATTACTCCTAAGAGTTTCCAACACAATCCGAAGATGTTTTTCATGCTCTTCCTCGGTTTTAGAATACACAAGAATATCATCGATAAAGATGAGAACAAACCGGTCGAGGAAGTCTTTGAAAACTCTATTCATAAGGTCAACGAAATAAGCCGGAGCATTCGTTAGACCAAATGGCATAACAAGCCATTCATAAGATCCATAACGAGTACGGAACGATGTCAAAGGAATACTATCCTCTGCAATACAAAGCTGATGAAATCCAGTAGCTAAGTCTAATTGTGAAAAGACTTTGGCACCACTAAGTTGATCGAATAGATCATCAATCCAAGGTAAAGGATATTTATTTTTGATAGTAAAATCATTAAGCTTGCGGTAGTCAATGCAAAGCCTAAGTGTTCCATCGGATTTCTTCACAAAAATAGCTGAAGCTCCCCAAGGCGAGGAACTAGAGCGAATAAATTACTTCGTCTCCAATTCGGATAATTGTTTACGCATCTCCTCGTTTTCTTTATTGGACATACGATACGGAGGATGAGTGATAGGTTGAGCTCCAGGAATAAGATTAATTCTGAACTCAATTGCTCGCTTAGGTGGTAATCCTAAAACGTGCTCGAATATGTCGGAAAATTCACGAACGACGTGAATAAGAGAAATAATATCACCCTCATCATCATCATCGTCATCACGAGGATTTAAAGAATATAAAGATGCAACCAAGCTGGAAACTGAATCATGAAGATTAATAGAAATCTGCTTAACAGATTGAGGATGTCGAAGATGAATAGTCCGCTCAGGACATAGGATATGAGCTTCATAATGGTTAAGCCAATCCATTCCCAAAATCATTCCAAGGCCTAAATAACGCATGACATGCAAATCAGCTCGGAAAGAAAAATCACACAAAATAATCTCGACGTCTTTACACAATAAACTGATTGTCGTGGATCCACCAACCGGATTCGCAATTCTCAAAGAAGTCATTAAACACAAAACACCCAAAGAAAAAGTATCAACAAGTTCTTTTGATATAAAAGAATGGGACGCACCCGTATCAAAAAGAACTCGAATAGGATGATCACGAAATAAAATAATTCCATCCAGAATAGAATGAGAAATACCTTGGCCACGAGATGTGTTGCCAGGGCTTGAGCAACATTAAGCTTTCCCTCCCACCTATTTTGAAGTTTGGGACACACATGCATAAAATGGTCCGGGCTTTTGCAATAGCGACAAGTACGAGGCTTTGAACACTTGTTCGCAAAATGGTCTTTCGAACCACAATTATAGCATTTCCCTTGAGTAGAGGAAAAGGTCTTTTCAGCAGGAGTTGCTTGCCTCCCTTTCTTATTGGGATAAGGGCCTTTGAATTTGTTTGGCCTCTTCTTGTTGTTGAAGTTTGGTTTGGGACCCACCACTTCAACATCATTCTCCCTATCCGCCTCTTCAAGACGAAGAGCAATATCAACGAGTTGGTCGAAAGAAACTTCTAATTTTAGAAGTAATGGCTTCTTGAGATTTTTGTTTAAGCCATAGACGAACCTCTGGTTCTTCTTTAAAGGGGTGTTGATGTATTCAACCCCATATTTGGAAAGCGACTCGAAGGAGGCGACGTAATCAGTCACGGAGGACTCACCTTGAACAAGGTCTATAAATCATCGAGCCAATGTCACTTTCTCTGCTTCTGGTACAAATTTCAACTCGAAGCGTTCCCGGAATTGCTCCCAGGTGAGATCCGCTTCATTAATCTCAGAAATAAGAAGCTCGTAACAGTCCAATGCTCTTTCTCGGAGCATACTAGAGGCCACCTGAACTCGGTAAAGGTCAATAAGATTCATGCGAGAAAAGATTTGATCGCATGACCTTAGCCAAGCCTGTACTTCAATAATAGTTTCGGAACCTTTGAATGGCTCCCCTCCCAAATTAGTGTGATCGCTGCACAAGCGTGCAAATCCCGACTTTGGGTGAGTAGGTTCCGGGTTAGCTCCAGCTGCTTGAGCATTAGTTACCAAATCAAGAAGCTGTTGAGCAGTCATAAAAACTCCATCTTGGGGTAGAACACTAGATGGTCCAGCTCTGGGACGGCCTGGTCTAGACATTTCTCTTCCTTTAGAAAGAAAGAAGAATAAGAAGAAGATTATTCACTAATGAATATCAAGCAATCTTGATAGATAAAACAAGGAATCATAAAAGAAAATAGGATGAATCGGTACGAAGACTCGAATAAAATCCTAAAGCACGACTCCTAAGAAAGACTTAGGACGATGATCCTTGTTATAATATTCCATATTGTTCCGAAGTTTGGCTCTGATACCAAGCTGTAACGCCCCACCTCTATACCCACGCTAGCCAAGAACATTACGGTGAATGCTGTCAACTAGCACGGAGAATAAGGCTGTTGAGGAGTGACCATCCGTGTAATTGCTTTGTGCGAGCATCGATATGTCAGATGGTATTATACCATGCAATACTTTATCAAGAGAAAAATCCGACACACCGACACAAACTCAAAGCTACTACACAGTGGCTATAATATCTTCGGAAACAAATACAGAAATAAACATAACATAAATCAGTCACAGATAATTCATATCACAAAGGCGGAAGAAGATATGAATATATAATTAACACATGGAAGTGTATATCAGAGTAGTGGTCAAAAAGATCCACAATAACACAAAATAATAGCAACATGTGCTATACAAAAGAATACATCAATGAGTCAATATCTCAAGAGTATACAACAAAAACTATTAATCTAAGTAGTAAGAAAAAGGTCAGAGTAATGGATCCCTGGAGAGAAGTCAAGCAGAAGCACCTGCAACATCTCGGTCTGACCCGAGTATTATTTAATAAGAAAATAATAAACGGATCAGTCTAACTATAAATATCAGATGAAATGATATAGAGTAAGAGATATGACTAAACACATAATAATCACAATGCCAAGCTGTGATATATATATATATATATATATATATATATATAAGTAATAGAGAATCAACAAGAGATTAATCAATATCACCAAATCTACACAAGAATCAAAGGAAATGTCATACTCCTTATTTCGTTCACCAAACCATAAATATTGACGATTATATCAATGTCAATCACAAAAGTCCATGACACACAAATTCACCAATACACAAATATCGATAAAACTTATCAATGGAAATCACGAAAATTGGTGAAGCATAAATTCTAGAAATCATCTCAAGAAATCCAGTCAATGACACACGAATTCACCTATGCACAAAAATTGATAAATCATATCAATAGAAATCACAAAAATATGTGAAGAAGAAAATTCCAGAATTCGACACACGAAATCCAGAAATCACACAAAATAGGAGGGAGGCCTATCACACGAACGGGAGCATGAAAACTCACCAACATATGTATCACACGAACGAGACGCTATCTCATGGTAGCTAGCCATTAATTTTTGACACACGAACGGCCCGAAGACCATGGGGCGCTACCCCACATATGTGAGTTGAAACTCACACAAACGGGGTTTAGTCTCCCTCGTAGACAAAGAGACATCGCACATTGCTAGTCTAAATCACAAAATGATCGTCATGATCATCAAGAAGTGTCAATTACAGTAAGCTAGTAAATATATGAGCTTAGCTTCATGTCCCATAACCACTAGCTTAACATAAATATTTACGAACAAATTGTAGATCTCCACTAGGAAATTGTCACAAGCGATTCAATCGAACAAGTCCAAGAATTAACTGACGAAGTAAACGCAAGCGTTTCATACCACTCGTTTTACTAAGCCGTTAAATTAGATTTCTCGTACGAGTGAGGTAAAGGTTTGTATATACTAATAGATTAGAAATTGGTTTAAGAGAAGATCTTTGTTATTGAAAATAGAGTTGAAATCGTTTTGATGAAAGAGTTTTGATATTTACTACTAGTACTGAAACCTTTATATTTTTAAAGTGACAAATCACAAAGAAGATTGTAGGAACAATCAATCACTAAAATTCACATTCGAAGACGTGAATAAAATCCAAAGAAACCAATAAAGAATCCATCGAAGTGGATATTCAAAAATCCCTAAAAAGGAGTCATCAAAGTCATAATAAATGATAACAACAAATAGGATCATCACTAATCGATTTAAAATGGAATTCTCAAGCAAATAGGCAAATAGGCAAAACACTGCAGTTTTAGACGTTTGAAACAAGTGGTTCAGACGTCTGAATCTGGAAATATAAAGATTTCCAGAACACAATTCAGACGTCTGAATCCAATGTTTCAGACGTCTGAAATAGGCACTTTTTAGCCTATTTTCTTTCTGGTTCCAAATGAACCAATTCAGACGTCTGAAACCATATATTCAGACGTCTGAATCTAGGGATAGAAATCTTCCCAGAACAATATTCAGACATCTGAATATTACGTTTCCGACGTCTGAATCTGGGGTTCAGGGCATTCCCTGAACCTAGGCCAAAATGGCCAAACGAATATCGAAAACGATCGAACGAGCAAATGACGATGACTAAGGAATTACGTCGAACGACAACCCAGCCTAAACGGCTCTTCGATACGCCTCAAATATCAATGTCCAAATATCCATAAAAGAATTTTCATAAATTTTGATTTCTAAATACCAAAATTGGAATATACACCAAATCAATCCAAACCAAAATCAATTGCACACGAATAAATGTTAGGAATTCATACCTAACAATCGAAGATAATTATAGACAAAGATGTGAGATAAAAATCTCACCTTTTTACAAAATCAAACAAGAAGAAGCTTGAAAGCAAATGGAGAATCAACCTCTCTTCAACACAACCCAAAGAGCTTGAATCTATGCTCAAAACAAGAACATTCCCAAAATTAGGTTTAGGAATTTCTGAAATTGGTAAGAGAATAAGTTGGAGAAGAAGAAGAGAATGCTTACCAATGGGTTCTCTTGAATTTGGAGCTAGGAATTTGAGGTTGCAAGAGGAACTAGGGTTTTGGAGTTTTAATTTCCAATCTCTCCCACCACTATTGCCTTAGAACTGAAAAGTGGAAGAAGTGAGGGTGAATGGGGAAGAGTGGTTCAGTTTTGAGTATAAGTTGGCTAGTGGGCTGAACCCAAACTCAAACCCAAAGTGAAAAAGGTCAAATTTTTGACTAACTCCAAATATATCAAAGCTTATACTCAAAAAGGTCGCAAACGGCATTTTGAACTCAATGGAGGTGGTCTCGAGTCCTAGTTCGTCTGTTTGCAAAAAGTAGCTTTTCGGACTAAAATCCGACTAACGATAAAATATTTAAATAAAATATTTAAATATAAAATCGATAAATATGCGGGTTGTTACATATTCCATCTAAATTAATTACCCTTAATTAATTAATTAATTAGTCCTTGATTAATCACGTTAATTAAAATTAACCTTTAGGTTACTTACATAATTAATTAACCCTTAATTAAATATCATTTAACTAATTATCCTTAATTGATTAAATTAATTAACCCTTAATTAGTTAATAAATTATCCCTTAATCATTTTTATTAATTAATTAACTTTTAGTTAATTAATTATCCTCAAATTAATAAGCTTAATTAATCACATAAATTAATTATCTTTTAATATAATTATTCTTTGATCACTTGGTTAATCAACCTTTATTAGTAATCAAATCTTCCTAATTACTTTCATTAAATAATTATCTTCAAGTAATTAATCACCCTTTAATTACTTGTCATTAATTAATCTTTTAATTAATCAATAAATCTTAAAAACAATTAACTTTTGGATGAATCTGTAGCTTGTCATATGAATAGAGAGGTATATACAGACATGCATATCCTATGTCTGTATATTCATATAGTTATTCAAGCACAATTCATATCACACTTTAGATACGTATCAAACATTTAGAAATCATAAAAGGGTAAGTGTGTTTGCTCACCTTGAAGTTTGAAAACAGAGAGGCCTGGGAAAAATATTTGAAAACTGGAAATGATTTTTGAACTGGAACCTTGAGTCTGATCTTCTACTTGATGTTTGAATTGTTTTTAGGCTGAAATTTGCAAGGACTTTCTTTGATTCATTTTGATTTGAATCCGAAAACTGAACTTGAATCTTGCTTGATTGCTTCCAGATTGAATTCTTTGATTTCCAGATTTTAAACTTTTTTTCTCCTGGTTTTGATCTTTTGTAAACTTTAGTCTAGCTGCTTGTCTGATTGCCTTGAATTTGAGTTTGTAATTGTTTGTTTACATCAGATTTAAAAGGATTAGAAACTTACTTTTGTTTTTATTTGGTTTGAAGGATGTTTTGATTTTATTTCATATTTTTTCTCTGGTTTGAAATTAGTTTTGCAGGCTTTTTGAAATGAATGAAAAGGAAAAGAGAAAGAGAGGAAGAAATATACACATAGCCTATCTTCTTACATTAATTAAAAATGAAAAAGAAAAATAAATATTCATGACATTTGTACAATTCTTATGCTTCTTTGGTTAAGACTAGTTTAAATGCATATATTTCTTATTTTACAAATGTCCTAAATTTGTAATTTTATGCCTAAATCCTTTAGAAAATTTTATTTGTAAATTATGGTTTAAACCTTACTCTATTTTAATTTATAAAACATGTTTATCTATTTTGTTTTCTTATATTCATATATTATATATATATATATATATACACAAATTTAGTTCAACAAATTTAAAAAGATGGTATATAAAAATTTTATGCAGTTCTTATTTTAAACTTAAACTTAAGTTATTATATTTAATTTTACATTAAATAATATTAATGTTTGAAACTATTCAAATTTTAACTTCTAGTAAATTATTATATTTACAATTCTAGTTATATACATATATTATTTTTCGAAATTTAACTTTTAAATCCAATATATTTTCAAAATATCTACCTTTGAATTTCAAATCAATCCATATACATATATAAACAAACAAATATCTTGTTTAAATTTGGAAAATTTTAAATTAATTTACAATTTAAATCCACAAATTTATATTAATAACTAAATTTAATTTTACTCAAAAATCTTGATCGTTACAAGCTAGAGTATTGAAATTTAAATTTGGTAAACGAAATATTTTAAATAATTGAAGTTGGGATTTTTAAGTTAAAATCGAATTATGATTTAAATACCAGAAATTGACTTGATTTAAGTAATGGACTTTTTTTCAAACTTTGACTTTTACTAAGCAAAAGTTTTTGAAATTTTGGATTTCAAATTGGGTACTTAAGGTAAATTTGATTTAGGTATTTTGGATCAACGTTTTGAAAATCAAACTCTGAATTAATAAATCAAAATGGTTTTAATTTGGAATTGGAATGGTTTTAATTTGGAAGTTGAAATTTAAGTCGATTGGAATTGAAGGTGAAACTGAATTAATTTGAAATCAAAGTTGAAATCGATTTGAATTCAAATCGAAATTAAATCGATTGAATGGAAATTGAAATTAATTCGAATTGGGATGTTGGAATTGAATCGGTTTGACTTTGAAGCTATTTTCAATAAAATTATTTTGATACAAACTATTTAAATCTGTCGTTTCTAAATAATCAAATTATATTGGATTTTTCAAAAAAAATTCTATATAAACCATTTTAATACTTAAACTATTTTACATTAGATTATTTTAACCATTTAAACTATTTTAAACTATTTTAACCATTTACACTATTTTTAACTATTTTAATTATTTAAACTATTTTAAAACTATTCGAACTATTTTCTAAAAGAATTCAAGCTGGTCAAAAGGGTGAAATGTTTATATTTAAATCTTTGATTTAAGTACGAATTGGGTTAAATGAAGTTATAACCTAAATTGAAATTCGAAGCAATTTTGAAATCGAAATCGACATAACAAGGCGAAAACGATTTTGAACTGAACTCTTATATTTGAGTAAATACGATGATTTCAAAATGTAAGTTGAAGCGAATATGATATATTTATATCAAGTGGAACTGTTTTCGAAAGATAAAAGTACCAACGGGTGTGTAAAACGATGTCTGGTTGTTAAAGAGACCAGGGTCGTATATGGGCCTACTCTCTGTCGATACCGGAGCCACTTTAACAATTGTGTACGTGGAGTGATGATCCAGAATGAAGTGGTTGGATTTGACGTCGTTTGCTGGATTTGAAAAAAGAGAACGATGATGTACTAGCCTGGCACTTGTGCTAATTTGACATGACTAAAACAGGAGCCATACCATCCCAGTGGGTTAACCACCCCGAGCGGACACACTTCTTCATATTACCATCATTTACATTGTGGTTGATTGGTGCACGCCTCCGATTTTGGGAGTGGTTGACGCGGTAGGCGATCTTGGCTATGGTGCTTTACCACCAGGTGGAAATGGTAAACTGGTAGTATCCTACCTTGGGCATTGCCTAAAGTGCCTTACATACTTATATCCCTATACGAGACTCGTACGATTTGGGTTTAGTGTTGTTGTATCATGGAGCGTCCTTATCCACCTAGGGTTTACTAGAGTTTTATATACAAATTGTACGACGATGCTTAAAAACGCATTAAGGGGATCAATGTTAAGCCTTGACGTTAAGAAAAATATATATTTTATTGGTTAGACATTATATATGTAGCGTATTCATCTATATATAAATATTATGATGGATCCTTAGGAGATGAAAAATCCTGTAACATCTCCTGAGTTATTGCACGCACATTATACACTGGATAGGAGATGTGAAATCCCATAAACATCTCTGATGCTATTACACTCATATTATACGCGATATTGATTTGACTTACATAAGGATATTTTACTCCTGACTCGAGTGTTTTGTCTTTTCATTATGCTCGGGTCAGTCCTGAGTTTTTCAGTTTATTGAAGATTTATTCTAAAGGACTAGGACTAAGATTTGGTATAATATTACTATTATTACTTTTGCATCATGTTGTCTGTTGCATTACTTTATTCATTCCCGATGTATATATAACTTTGATAAATGTCCTATAAATTATAATCAAAAGTATAGTAAACAACTTCATGAATTGTTTATTTGATTATTATATTTTATCATTTCGATGCGAGATTCTGGGTTTGTTTTCTTATTTTTTTCTTATTTTTCTTTATTAACCCTATTGATTATCTATGTTACGGATTGGTTAAGTCGAAAATGTGTGGATTATTGCCGATTTAAACCTTCCAAAATGTGGGTCATCACATTAAGAATCCCATAATATTGTTATAAGATAACAATGTCATGAATTGGTCATGGTAGAACTGAAGCTCACTAGAAGTCGAAAAACGTACTTCGAATCATTCCGCACGATAAAGGCATTTTATAAGTGTAAGAGAGAGTTTATCGACAAAGTACATAATTAAAACATAATAGTATACTCATTTACTAAGGGACTGACCTGATTGGTTTTGAGAAAACTGATTAGAGAAGTTAGAGTTAGATTCCATAATTGACCCTAAGTGCAAGAGGGAGATTGATAGAGTTAGAGGTACGCCCTAAGGGCAATTATGTATTTTGTTACCTATATCTAACTCGTTGACCAATCTTGTTTGAAATAAAAGGTGTTTTCTTCCTATTATATACTTGACATAATGTTATTATATTAATTAATTAATTTAATTAAAAGTATATTTAATAGAAAAATCCATAAATGGTATATTTTGTGATAGTAGTTATAAAGTGTTGTAACCGTGAGTAATTCATCACAACGAAACAAATATATCACTTTAAATGTTCCTAGTCAAGATGCATTGGAACTGGATATTGATGTGTCCATTGAGATTGGAGTACGTTACGCTCTCCAAATGTTGGGTAGTGTGTTACTCATGACTGCCGGAGGCACCTAAGGGTTACGTACTAATAGTTATTTAAAAACTATGGAACTACTCGCTCGATAGTTTTCCGTTGGTTAATATAACCAATGTAATGACCCAGAATTTCTAGTCGTAAATTTTGAACATTAAATTCATTTCAAATGTTAAATGTGGATTTGGTATTGATTTTGAAATAAGGATTTTGTTAAATCAATATAATTTAGTTGTAGTTTTCAACATGGAAATTCAATTGAAATTTGAATAATAATAATTTAATATTGGAATTGGGATAATTGGTGAATCTGGATATAAATGGTTATGAATTGGTTTCTAAAATTTATTTTAAGTCTATTTGGATTTAAATAATGATATCGGACTGTTGGGTGGACTTCAAAGTCGATAGGTTGAATTTGGAATTTTATATTAATTTAATAATGGAATTTAATAATATAATAATGCAAATAATCAGATTTTGGTTCGAAGTGAATCAGAATAGTTTCTAATGTAATTATAAAGTCTATACGATTTATAATAGAGTTAGTGAAGTTTTAAAGGTGAAATTTTAAGTGATTTCGACGATTATGGAAAATCGCTCGAATTTATCGACGAGTTGAAATAGCCTTCTGAGGCACAGTCTCGGAATTCGACGAAACTAGTTTCATTGGATCTGTAATAGTTAGTTATTATTGGATTTCAATTTTCGTAGCAGTCGGAGTTGTCGTTTGACTCTGGCAGCTCAAAACGCATAGAAACTATTTTAATCGATTTAATTTAAAATCGAGCGTTTATTTCCGTAAACGTGCATATGACCGAATCAGCCTTCGAAACATGTTCCATTGTGTTCGGAAAGTGGGTAAAACCTTATAATCGCCAGGCCGCACGTGTGATTTGGAGTTCGTTTGTATAAGCTTGTTATTTGCAAAATTTTATTAATAAAATAATATAAATAAACGTTTATATTCACGTTTAAGGGGCAAAACCCTAGCTATTTCCTTCGTCCGTCACTTATACAATTAATGAAGGAAATGCTTCCACTTTCTTCTTCGATTTTCTTCAAATCCACTCGTTTTTACAAAAATCTTTTAACTGGGAAGTTGGAGAACACCTCGACATCTACCTATCCAACGGTGGATCTGGAGTACGTCGTCCACTGGGGGCGAATTTGGGGGGGGGGGGCATTCGTTTCACGTTTTCATGCGGTTTTCTTGAGTTTGGTGACATGGTGGAAGGCCGGTCTCTGGCCGTGGGCGAAGCTTAGCAAGGCGTGTCGTTCGATGATCTCAAATCGATCTCCGAGGCGTAGGAGGGGGGTGCGACATCGGGAAGCAAGGTTGCGTGTTGGGTTCGAATAACCTTTGGAACGAGTGAGTTTGGAAGAGAATGTCTTCGGCCGTGATTTGTTTGGTAATATAAAAAAAAAGAAATTTTGTTTTATAAATTCTATTCAAACTTTAAAAATTCATATTTCATGCGTTCATTATCAGATTCAAACGAAAAAAGAAGCGCCGGAATCGCAGCGATGCGATCTACGGTGTAGTCTAGATTTGAAGACGATCGGAGTTAGTGGAATTTTGGGTTAAATAGATCGCGGTCGATTTAATTCAAAATTTAAACGCTCAACAAATGCAAGGTGAGTTAATCTCACTCAAATCTAGATATGAGTTAATTTAAATAGCCAATATTTAAATGTTTAATTAGTTGTTTAGCTGAATATGATAATTATTATCAGATTGAATCGAGATTTGTTGGTTGTGCTAATATCTATGGATGCAGGGAAACGGGTTGGAGGGATCCAAATGGATTCCTCACAAATAGTAATTTTATTTATATTCTATGATATATCTAATTGATAAATTTATTCTATCTACGAGTCTATGAATGAAGATAAGCGTTATGGATTATACCGCTTATCGATGCTAATACGATTGAATCTGTGATGGTTGATGTTGCACACTATTGCGTTAGACCCTTGGACTACACTATACACACACGAATATGGATTGCACATGGAAATTAGTTAAGTCACAGTTTTTTTTTGAATAATTTTAGAATTGAATTTTTGAATCCAAATGGTTTTGGAAATAAATTGGATTTAAAGTGGAAAAACTTTAGAAAAGGAATTTCAAAATTAAGAGTTGTTTTTGAATAACTCAATTTAGTTTTGAAATTTGATTAAATTTGAATTAAAAATTTGAAATTGAATTCTATATTGGGAACTTATGATTTAAAAAAAAAGGTTATATATGTTTACATGAATTTAAACCATTTTAGAAAGTGTTGCTTTGGGAATTTAAATTAACCCAAAGATTTTAACTTGTATAAATGAAATCGGATTTTTCTGAAATAAAAACTATTTGTTTTCAAACGATATAAGCTGTCATATAAGAAATGAATTTCCAATTTGTATTAAAGGAAGTTCAAGTTGAATTAGAAATGGTTTTTCAAGTTAGGAATGATTTGGAAATTATGGTCTAAAAGATTATACAAGTTATAAAGATGTTTATATAGGGTTTTAGCCATTTAAAAAGTATGGTTTTGGAAATTTAAATTTAAATCCAAGCTTTATACTTGAATGGTTTAACTTATGTAATTTGTAATCGGTTTTTCCCAAACGAAAACTATTTGTTTCAAATAATAATATCTTTCATAAAAAGAAAGGATTTCCAATTTGTGTCGAAAGATTTCAAGTTTGAAATGAAATTGTAAATAATTTGAAAAACTATGAATTAACCTTTGTGAAGACGATTAAATCTTGTTTTGAAATCTAAGAGGATTTAAATGGTATATCTTCCATATAAAAGATTTGAATTGGAAAGGGTTTGAAAGTTATGAATTAAATCTTAAACTGAAAGATTGGATGAGTTAATCCAACTTGAAATGGAAATTGTTTTGAAATTCATGAATGGATCTTTGTGAAACTGGGTGAACTTTGTGAGTTGAATCTTTTATTTAAATAGATTTGAAATGGTAATTTGTTTAAACCATTTGAAAGAAAAGTTTTGGATAATAAGTTATGACTTAACTGAAATCCCATATCCATATGTTTTTAAATTTACGCTCATTATTCGGTTTAGCCGGGAGAGGACTTTGTGTCATATAACCCATTTCGAATAATGATACGTAGATATGGATAGCATTTGAAGACCGGTGGTGAAGACCGGGTATTTTCGAGAACGAAAGGATAACCCGCCAATTGTCTCTACACTGTGTGACGTCCCGGAAATTCTCGACTTTTGAAAATTCAACATCGATACTCACTTTATCGACTGCCGAGAAATCGAAGGTCGGAAACCCGAAATGTTATGGTTTAAGAAAAAGAAAGAGGAAGAAGAAGAGATATAAAAATAGAAAATAGAGAGAAAAGAAGATAGAAAATAGAACAGAATAGAAAATTTTAAAATAGAAGAAAAAGAGAATAGAACGGACAGAAAGGAAACAACAGAACAACAACAGAATCTCACAATTCGCAACGGAACAACATATAATAATAAATGAATAATCTTTAAACAAAGAATTATATCAGTTATTACATTTTATACATTTCATTTCATTACATCATATCATCAGAGTGTACAACAACAACAAACAGTGCAGCGGAAAAGAAATACTATATAAGTAATGCGCCATGCCATCCAGCTTGCCTCCAGCAACTCCAAAATATCCAGAATATCCTGATAAACCTAACTCTTAACTCCCCGTGTGGAAATTGGTGGGCACCCAGAGTTTAGGAAGGAAAACAATAAACTCCAAGTCAGTCATGTGACTGGTGTGAGAACTCAAAACAGTTTTTTTTTTTAAATCAAAATAGAAGAATTTTTTAAAGTTAATTCGCAATGCTTTTAAAAATGAGACTACCATAAGGCCTCCCGCACACACACACATGCAAAAGCAGAATCGAAGGAGATTTCTCCTTATGATAGTCAAAGATGCTTGATACGCATTTAAAAGAACATTTTGATATTATTACTAGTGTATAATGTAGGAAAAATTCATTTCGAAAGTAGAATATAAATCTTAGCCAACATACGACCATTATCGTATGCCTACTATAACTACCATCCAAACAGTGTTGCGACACCATAAGTGAATGATAGGTCCTACAACTAAAACCGTACAAGTCACGTATTGTTTCTTTGGATTTCCAACGAATGATCAGGCCAAGGAACTTCCCATTGCCACATGAGAATGCCTCTGGATGGACATCCCCGAGAACCAAACCGGATCTCTGTCAACACAAGGCCGGGTTACCCCTAACTGAGTAACAACTGACCGAATATGCCATCCCCCGGTCCTTTGGGACCTTTTCACCGAGCGCTCGCAATCAATTCACACAATCATAACAAAGTGTTTTCAACATGAGTAAGTATCTGGGCTCCATACCACGATACCACCCTTTTCCAGAAGGAAATGCACACATCCTAAAGGGCGCTACCCCTCATAACCTTGCCGCATCTTTCCTGTTTTGACCATTCACGGGGTGTGAGGCTCGACGAAGTCACGTCCACAAAAACATACTTTATACAAAAGCAATGCTTTGGGTCAACAAATGATCATTGAAATGATCACCAAGATAGACGATCAAATAAACGATCCTATCAAAATAATCAACACAATGATCATTTACAGCAACACTCAGCATGTCACATTACCAAATTGGGAATATATCGCTGATAACTTCAACTATATAACCTCTAGGTCGTACGTCTCAGAGAAGGGTGTTAAGCTAAAAGAATAAATTCTTCGCCACCAACAGAAATATATTTGAAAGAAATCGGCTTTATATCTCAACTTGTAATGTCAGACATACAATCCATACAAGTCTGTTCCGGGCTCGAACAAAACCGAAGGCACTTACAAAGAAGTCCTTGCAATCCGGATATTCACAATCCTGATCGGATTTCCCATCACTTAGGGAGTCTCTATACCGTTGCAACTCATTGCAGAGACAATCGATAGGTCATCCTATCGCTTTCGCAAATACCGGGTCTTCAACACCGATCTTCAATGCAATTCATAACGACGTATCACATATTCGGAATGGGTTATACGACCCCATGGTCCTTTCCCAGTTAACCCGAATAGTGAGCGCTTATTCAAAAATAAGTGTGGCATTCACATTCAAACAAATCACATCAATTACCCATTCAAAGGGAAATATTGATAGTCGGTTATTGAACTATCAATGGATATGCACACATCACCAGTTTCCAAATATATCAATTGATAGTCCATTATTTCCTTCTATATCTCGAAAACGTCTATTTCAACAATAAATGTTGAAATCTATGGTTTCGAATCTCAACACTTTTTAAAACATCGTTAGATCGTTTTTTATTCAATTTAAAACATCACATTCAAAACAATTCTTTAACATATTATTCACTATTCAAAAACGTGAATATACTTCAATTAACAATTTCATCCTTTTATTCATTTTAATTCAAAGGATTATTCACATTCAAAAATGTGAATATAACTCCATTTATAGGTTTCAACAATTTACTTATCAACATAAGTCATTTGCGAATTTATAAAACAACGTTTATAAATTCCATTTCTATTTATTTTATAACAACTTCCTTTTATAAATTCCTTTATTAACCTATTCGATTTATAACTCAATTATAAAACAAAAGTTCACATTATAAGTTAAACACTTATAATTTATTTGTTTGCAAAATCGTTCCTTTGAACTTCATAATTATAAATCTTATAACTTATAAGATTCAATTATTCATCCAAATATATTCTTTAATAATTTCACAAAATTTATAAATCTTACTATTTATAAATTTCATTTATAACTTCACCATTTAAAATTTTATGAATTCCATTCATTTACAAAAATTCATTTTCACTTCATTCAAACACTTATAAAAACTCGTTTTATAATGTCAATATTTCAATTTATAAATATCCATTTATAAATCTCTCAATATAAATTAATTTATATTATTCTTTAAAACGTCTTTAAACTCCTTTAAAAACTTCATCATTCTCTTGATTTATAAAATAATTAAATTTTATAAATTCTATATTTAAACTTTTCACAATAAATTCAATTAGTCCCGATTAAACTATTTTATAAAATCATTAACATCATATTCTCAAAAATCAGTTTTTAACTATATTTCTCAAAAATCATAATTTTTATAACATTAAAAATTATAACGTTTATTTATTTAAAATAGATCAAATTCCAAACATATAGTATATTTTCAAAAATCACTTTATAAATCATTTTAAAATTCCAAAATTTGGTCCAATGATGCTACACATCAAATAGTCAATCACGACAACAACGATATCACATATCGTATATGATAATCAATCAAATATCAAAATATCTGAATTCAAATAAATACTGTTGAGGAATCCAGTTGGATCCCTCCAACCTGTTTTTCCTGCATCCACAAACATTAGCACAATACCAATTCCGCTCCAGTACGAAATTATCGCGGTATATGGGATTTTAAATATTATCCGCTTAATAGACGGCGCAATAGGGTCTCATCCGCTAAACAAAAAATGCGGGAAATCAATAACTGCAATATATACATATGCCAATATATATATATTGATATTATATATAATACCAATTTCACTGTTTATGAAATATTCGCGGTATATGTTTTTAATAAATAACATCCGCTTACTAACGGCGTATAATGTCTATTTTAACAATCAATAGATATCAATCATCATTCAAACATGCATTCAAATATTTTAAATCTAACTATTTAAAATAAAATCGAAACTGATTCGATTGAGTGAGAAGTTCTCACCTTGATTTTAAATTCCGTTTTAGCGATTTATTTCGAATAAAACTAAACGTACGTTTAATTTTACCCAAAATTCTCACTAGCTCCAAACGACTCCAATCCAATTATCGCGTAGTGCTCGTCGATACGATTCCAACGCAACTGGTTTCGCGCGTTTTCGACCTCGTATGAAAAAGTTATTGATTTTACAAGTTTCACGATTTTTAAAATAAAATTACAACAAACTTTATATATTTTAAACCTTGCTTCTAATCTAAGCCGTAGGATCTCTTCCCAGCAAATCCAAGCCGTGCCCCCCTTCATCTTCTTCACGTTCCTTTTCTACAGATCAAGGCCGCACCACCCAACCCATTCCTTAGCCAACTAGGGTTCCAATTTGCACCATCAATACTCAACTAAACTCCATCACACCACCGCCATCTTGAAGCCCTTCGCACAAGCTACACTCGGCCCCAAGCAAGTTGAACTCGGCCATCCCTGTAGCACGCAGTTCGAGGCCGAACTCCAGGCCTTTGAGCGAGATTTGTCGCCAATCCGGAGCACTAGAAACGATCATGACCGTTGGATAGGTAGTTCGCGATGTGCTCTACGAGTTTCTAGTTGAAACTTTCTTGAATCGTTGCACGGATTTGAAGATTTGGAGGGAGGAACGAAACAAATTTCTGGCCATTCATGGGGGCTGGCGGCTAGGGTTAGAAAATTAGGGTTTAGATATTTTATTTTATTTTATTTGTGAATGGTGGGCTATTTATAAGGAACCGACGAAACACTATTCATCCCGGAAATTCCGAACTCTGATTTACGCGCCGTAACCAGCGTTTCTAGGGTTTACCCCGCGTTCCGGACACAATGGAACAGGTTTTGAAAGCTAATTCGGACATCTGTGCGAGTTATGGCAATAAACGCTCAATTTAAATTAAACCGATTTAAATCGATTTCTAGGCGTTTTAATTTGTACCGGACAAACGGTAAATCCAATTGACTTAAAATTTGAAACCTTACAATAATATCACATTAGGGATCCGATGAAACTGGTTTCGTCGAAATCCGAGACTTTTTGAAAAATGGCTATTTTAACTCGCCAAATTAAAATTAAAAACAATTCGATGCGTTTCGAGCTGCCACGATCAAACGATAGCTCCGATTGACACGAAAATTGAAATCCGGTAATAATTAACTATTACGGATCCAATGAAACTGGTTTCGTTCAATTCTGAGACTGTTCAAAAATTGGCTATTTTCACTAGTCGATTAAATATTAAAATATTCAATTTTCACAAATTAACTTTTAATTCGATTTTAAAAGTTCTAAAATATCGTTCTAACTCTAATATGATAAATAAAATTTTACAAATCATTTTCAATCATATTTAACTCAATTTTCAATTATTTCCATAATTTAACATATTAAATTATTGATTTAATTGTTCAATTAAATCCAATAATTCAAAACAAAAATTATTCGACTTATAAATTCACTTATAAATATTTAAAATTAATTAAATATTCAAATTTTAATTAATAAAAATTCTGGGTCGTTACAATCTTCCCCCCTTAAAAGAATTTCGTCCTCGAAATTATTAAGTAAGAAAATTACAGAATCTATCAACTTTCCAAAATTCATAGTTAAACTTCTTACAATAACTTTACTAAGTTTTCAAATCATACTTAGTTATATTTTCAAAACAACTACTATTGTTTAACTTTCAATTCCAAATCAAAGTTAAAGTTTTCAAAATTTTCCAATTTTCTCAAAAATTTTCTAACGCCTTAAATTTTCGGAAAAATTCGCCATAGTCTCCTTTGCGCGGCTCGATCCGAAAAAAAAATGACAGTATATATATCACAAATATACATCTCATCAAGTAATGAGGCATCCCGCAGGGAAAAAAATGTAAAAGTACGATATTTAATCCGAGATATGTACCTTATATTTTATTAGCGAGCATATACGGCTAATATAGCGCGAAAGCGAGCTCCAAATGTGAAGCAAACGCGATCCGCACCTACTAAACACTCAACAAACAACATGAGAACATGCATATATGAAAATATTCTCAATATACAACATATATCTCCATAACAACTATATATGTCATATAGCAAATGCAACTAAACAACAAATGCAATATATATTCAACCATCAACCAACTATCATCCAACAAATTCATAACCAATATATATTCATTCATATTCTCATTAATATTCAATGAAATAGGTTTTTCAATTTTAATCATATTTGATTCATATACAGTGGATGTTTTTACTAACATTCATTTTCAATTAGTTTGCATTCACTAATTCACAAGTTGGTTCACTTCCAAATCAAATTCAATTCCATTCAAATTTATTTACTTCTAATTTGAATTCAATTACATAGCTTTCAATTTCATTAATTCACTTTCATTAACACTTAATGAATTATATACAATCAAATAACAACCAAAGTATATTAACTACAACCAAATTCCTTTGCTTATATTCATTCAGTTTGGTTTAATTAATTGATTTTCATTCAAACTTTCAACTTCCAATAACATTAGATTTTAATGAATTAACACTTATATTCATATTTCATATCAAATTAATTCACATTGATTAGCATTCAATCCATTAATTTAATTCAATTACCAATTCATTTTTATTTCAACTCATATTTATAAATATATTCATATAGTTTCACTTCTCATATATATAAGTTTATTTCACAATTGCAATCACTTTAATTATAATTCAATTCTTATAATTCTTTTGCTTATACAATTATTCTTTAATTTAAATTATTCAAACAACTTATTCAACAATCAAACAATCAACTTATATACACTTTAATAATTCTGAAAAATTATTTCTTTATATATAAAAATATACTCAAGGTAAAATTATTTCATTTACCCAATTTAAAACAATATTGTGTCGAATTGTTCTATACAAGTGTTTAGAGATCCCTATCAACAACGTTAATTACTCGTATTAACCAGAATCTATATACCACTCAACAAACCAATCATCACAATATAAAACAATTCTATATTCACTAACAAATACGCTCTCATAGTTATTATTACACTCAAACTCAATCTAGAGCACTACTGACTCTATCTCTAATGAATAATACCCAACAGAACCATGGTTGTCGCTTAACCATAAGCTCTGATACCAAATGTGACGTCCCGGAAATTCTCGACTTTCGAAAATTCAACATCGATACTCACTTTATCGACTGCCGAGAAATTGAAGGCCGGAAACCCGAAATGTTATGGTTTAAGAAAAAGAAAGAGGAAGAAGAAGAGATAGAAAAATAGAAAATAGAGAGAAAAGAAGATAGAAAATAGAACAGAATAGAAAATTTTAAAATAGAAGAAAAAGAGAAAAGAACGGACAGAAAGGAAACAACAGAACAACAACAGAATCTCACAATTCGCAACGGAACAACATATAATAATAAATGAATAATCTTTAAACAAAGAATTATATCAGTTATTACATTTTGTACATTTCATTTCATTACATCATATCATCAGAGTGTACAACAACAACAAACAGTGCAGCGGAAAAGAAATACTATATAAGTAATGCGCCATGCCATCCAGCTTGCCTCCAGCAACTCCAAAATATCCAGAATATCCTGATAAACCTAACTCTTAACTCCCCGTGTGGAAATTGGTGGGCACCCAGAGTTTAGGAAGGAAAACAATAAACTCCAAGTCAGTCATGTGACTGGTGTGAGAACTCAAAACAGTTTTTTTTTTTAAATCAAAATAGAAGAATATTTTTAAAGTTAATTCGCAATGCTTTTAAAAATGAGACTACCATAAGGCCTCCCGCACACACACACATGCAAAAGCAGAATCGGAGGAGATTTCTCCTTATGATAGTCAAAGATGCTTGATACGCATTTAAAAGAACATTTTGATATTATTACTAGTGTATAATGTAGGAAAAATTCATTTCGAAAGTAGAATATAAATCTTAGCCAACATACGACCATTATCGTATGCCTACTATAACTACCATCCAAACAGTGTTGCGACACCATAAGTGAATGATAGGTCCTACAACTAAAACCGTACAAGTCACGTATTGTTTCTTTGGATTTCCAACGAATGATCAGGCCAAGGAACTTCCCATTGCCACATGAGAATGCCTCTGGATGGACATCCCCGAGAACCAAACCGGATCTCTGTCAACACAAGGCCGGGTTACCCCTAACTGAGTAACAACTGACCGAATATGCCATCCCCCGGTCCTTTGGGACCTTTTCACCGAGCGCTCGCAATCAATTCACACAATCATAACAAAGTGTTTTCAACATGAGTAAGTATCTGGGCTCCATACCACGATACCACCCTTTTCCAGAAGGAAATGCACACATCCTAAAGGGCGCTACCCCTCATAACCTTGCCGCATCTTTCCTGTTTTGACCATTCACGGGGTGTGAGGCTCGACGAAGTCACGTCCACAAAAACATACTTTATACAAAAGCAATGCTTTGGGTCAACAAATGATCATTGAAATGATCACCAAGATAGACGATCAAATAAACGATCCTATCACAAATAATCAACACAATGATCATTTACAGCAACACTCAGCCTGTCACATTACCAAATTGGGAATATATCGCTGATAACTTCAACTATATAACCTCTAGGTCGTACGTCTCAGAGAAGGGTGTTAAGCTAAAAGAATAAATTCTTCGCCACCAACAGAAATATATTTGAAAGAAATCGGCTTTATATCTCAACTTGTAATGTCAGACATACAATCCATACAAGTCTGTTCCGGGCTCGAACAAAACCGAAGGCACTTACAAAGAAGTCCTTGCAATCCGGATATTCACAATCCTGATCGGATTTCCCATCACTTAGGGAGTCTCTATACCGTTGCAACTCAGTGCAGAGACAATCGATAGGTCATCCTATCGCTTTCGCAAATACCGGGTCTTCAACACCGATCTTCAATGCAATTCATAACGACGTATCACATATTCGGAATGGGTTATACGACCCCATGGTCCTTTCCCAGTTAACCCGAATAGTGAGCGCTTATTCAAAAATAAGTGTGGCATTCACATTCAAACAAATCACATCAATTACCCATTCAAAGTGAAATATTGATAGTCGGTTATTGAACTATCAATGGATATGCACACATCACCAGTTTCCAAATAATTTTCCAAATTATTTATTTTTCAAAATATCTTTACAAGATATATTATTTCATACTTCAAAAATAAATCAATATTTATTTTTAAACCAATTCCACTTTCTTTTATAAATTCCTTAGTGAATTTATAATCCAAAATATCTATGGATATTCGATTTCAATTATTCATTTCAATTTATCTTCAAAAAGATAAATTCTCAAAATATTCACCTTATATTGGAAAACATTTCCATACTTATTTATTCATAAGTAATTCACAAATTTTTATTTATTTTCACCCTTGGAAAATATTCAATATACTTAAATCGAGATTAAGTATATATTTCATTCTTTAAGGAAATCATTCTCTTAAACATATTTATTTGGGCCAAAACGAATGTTGCGTAAAACATCGTTACGACAACCCAAAATCACCAGTATAGGGATTCGAAATTAAAATAGATATATAAATCCCAATACTATACAAAACATTTCCTTTCGGAAATCATTTACTATAACAACAGTGTTATAGTCCATTATTTCCTTCTATATCTCGAAAACGTCTATTTCAACAATAAATGTTGAAATCTATGGTTTCGAATCTCAACACTTTTTAAAACATCGTTAGATCGTTTTTTATTCAATTTAAAACATCACATTCAAAACAATTCTTTAACATATTATTCACTATTCAAAAACGTGAATATACTTCAATTAACAATTTCATCCTTTTATTCATTTTAATTCAAAGGATTATTCACATTCAAAAATGTGAATATAACTCCATTTATAGGTTTCAACAATTTACTTATCAACATAAGTCATTTGCGAATTTATAAAACAACGTTTATAAATTCCATTTCTATTTATTTTATAACAACTTCCTTTTATAAATTCCTTTATTAACCTATTCGATTTATAACTCAATATTAAAACAAAAGTTCACATTATAAGTTAAACACTTATAATTTATTTGTTTGCAAAATCGTTCCTTTGAACTTCATAATTATAAATCTTATAACTTATAAGATTCAATTATTCATCCAAATATATTCTTTAATAATTTCACAAAATTTATAAATCTTACTATTTATAAATTTCATTTATAACTTCACCATTTAAAATTTTATGAATTCCATTCATTTACAAAAATTCATTTTCACTTCATTCAAACACTTATAAAAACTCGTTTTATAATGTCAATATTTCAATTTATAAATATCCATTTATAAATCTCTTAATATAAATTAATTTATATTATTCTTTAAAACGTCTTTAAACTCCTTTAAAAACTTCATCATTCTCTTGATTTATAAAATAATTAAATTTTATAAATTCTATATTTAAACTTTTCACAATAAATTCAATTAGTCCCGATTAAACTATTTTATAAAATCATTAACATCATATTCTCAAAAATCAGTTTTTAACTATATTTCTCAAAAATCATAATTTTTATAACATTAAAAATTATAACGTTTATTTATTTAAAATAGATCAAATTCCAAACATATAGTATATTTTCAAAAATCACTTTATAAATCATTTTAAAATTCCAAAATTTGGTCCAATGATGCTACACATCAAATAGTCAATCACGACAACAACGATATCACATATCGTATATGATAATCAATCAAATATCAAAATATCTGAATTCAAATAAATACTGTTGAGGAATCCAGTTGGATCCCTCCAACCTGTTTTTCCTGCATCCACAAACATTAGCACAATACCAATTCCGCTCCAGTACGAAATTATCGCGGTATATGGGATTTTAAATATTATCCGCTTAATAGACGGCGCAATAGGGTCTCATCCGCTAAACAAAAAATGCGGGAAATCAATAACTACAATATATACATATGCCAATATATATATATTGATATTATATATAATACCAATTTCACTGTTTATGAAATATTCGCGGTATATGTTTTTAATAAATAACATTCGCTTACTAACGGCGTATAATGTCTATTTTAACAATCAATAGATATCAATCATCATTCAAACATGCATTCAAATATTTTAAATCTAACTATTTAAAATAAAATCGAAACTGATTCGATTGAGTGAGAAGTTCTCACCTTGATTTTAAATTCCGTTTTAGCGATTTATTTCGAATAAAACTAAACGTACGTTTAATTTTACCCAAAATTCTCACTAGCTCCAAACGACTCCAATCCAATTTCATCGCGTAGTGCTCGTCGATACGATTCCAACGCAACTGGTTTCGCGCGTTTTTGACCTCGTATGAAAAGGTTATTGATTTTACAAGTTTCACGATTTTTAAACTAAAATTACAACAAACTTTATATATTTTAAACCTTGCTTCTAATCTAAGCCGTAGGATCTCTTCCCAGCAAATCCAAGCCGTGTCCCCCTTCATCTTCTTCACGTTCCTTTTCTACAGATCAAGGCCGCACCACCCAACCCATTCCTTAGCCAACTAGGGTTCCAATTTGCACCATCAATACTCAACTAAACTCCATCACACCACCGCCATCTTGAAGCCCTTCGCACAAGCTACACTCGGCCCCAAGCAAGTTGAACTCGGCCATCCCTGTAGCACGCAGTTCGAGGCCGAACTCCAGGCCTTTGAGCGAGATTTGTCGCCAATCCGGAGCACTAGAAACGATCATGACCGTTGGATAGGTAGTTCGCGATGTGCTCTACGAGTTTCTAGTTGAAACTTTCTTGAATCGTTGCACGGATTTGAAGATTTGGAGGGAGGAACGAAATAAATTTCTGGCCATTCATGGGGGCTGGCGGCTAGGGTTAGAAAATTAGGGTTTAGATATTTTTTTTTATTTTATTTGTGAATGGTGGGCTATTTATAAGGAACCGACGAAACACTATTCATCCCGGAAATTCCGAACTCCGATTTACACGCCGTAACCAGCATTTCTAGGGTTTACCCCGCGTTCCGGACACAATGGAATAGGTTTCGAAAGCTAATTCGGACATCTGTGCGAGTTATGGCAATAAACGCTCAATTTAAATTAAACCGATTTAAATCGATTTCTAGGCGTTTTAATTTGTACCGGACAAACGGTAAATCCAATTGACTTGAAATTTGAAACCTTACAATAATATCACATTACGGATCCGATGAAACTGGTTTCGTCGAAATCCGAGACTTTTTGAAAAATGACTATTTTAACTCGCCAAATTAAAATTAAAAACAATTCGATGCGTTTCGAGCTGCCACGATCAAACGATAGCTCCGATTGACACGAAAATTGAAATCCGGTAATAATTAACTATTACGGATCCAATGAAACTGGTTTCGTTCAATTCTGAGACTATTCAAAAATTGGCTATTTTCACTAGTCGATTAAATATTAAAATATTCAATTTTCACAAATTAACTTTTAATTCGATTTTAAAAGTTCTAAAATATCGTTCTAACTCTAATATGATAAAATAAAATTTTACAAATCATTTTCAATCATATTTAACTCAATTTTCAATTATTTCCATAATTTAACATATTAAATTATTGATTTAATTGTTCAATTAAATCCAATAATTCAAAACAAAAATTATTCGACTTATAAATTCACTTATAAATATTTAAAATTAATTAAATATTCAAATTTTAATTAATAAAAATTCTGGGTCGTTACAATCTTCCCCCCTTAAAAGAATTTCGTCCTCGAAATTATTAAGTAAGAAAATTACAGAATCTATCAACTTTCCAAAATTCATAGTTAAACTTCTTACAATAACTTTACTAAGTTTTCAAATCATACTTAGTTATATTTTCAAAACAACTACTATTGTTTAACTTTCAATTCCAAATCAAAGTTAAAGTTTTCAAAATTTTCCAATTTTCTCAAAAAATTTCTAACGCCTTATATTTTCGGAAAAATTCGCCATAGTCTCCTTCGCGCGGCTCGATCCGAAAAAAAATGACAGTATATATATCACAAATATACATCTCATCAAGTAATGAGGCATCCCGCAGGGAAAAAAATGTAAAAGTACGATATTTAATCCGAGATATGTACCTTATATTTTATTAGCGAGCATATACGGCTAATATAGCGCGAAAGCGAGCTCCAAATGTGAAGCAAACGCGATCCGCACCTACTAAACAGTCAACAAACAACATGATAACATGCATATATGAAAATATTCTCAATATACAACATATATCTCCATAACAACTATATATGTCACATAGCAAATGCAACTAAACAACAAATGCAATATATATTCAACCATCAACCAACTATCATCCAACAAATTCATAACCAATATATATTCATTCATATTCTCATTAATATTCAATGAAATAGGTTTTTCAATTTTAATCATATTTGATTCATATACAGTGGATGTTTTTACTAACATTCATTTTCAATTAGTTTGCATTCACTAATTCACAAGTTGGTTCACTTCCAAATCAAATTCAATTCCATTCAAATTTATTTACTTCTAATTTGAATTCAATTACATAGCTTTCAATTTCATTAATTCACTTTCATTAACACTTAATGAATTATATACAATCAATCAACAATCAAATAACAACCAAAGTATATTAACTACAACCAAATTCCTTTGCTTATATTCATTCAGTTTGGTTTAATTAATTGATTTTCATTCAAACTTTCAACTTCCAATAACATTAGATTTTAATGAATTAACACTTATATTCATATTTCATATCAACTTAATTCACATTGATTAGCATTCAATCCATTAATTTAATTCAATTACCAATTCATTTTTATTTCAACTCATATTTATAAATATATTCATATAGTTTCACTTCTCATATATATAAGTTTATTTCACAATTGCAATCACTTTAATTATAATTCAATTCTTATAATTCTTTTGCTTATACAATTATTCTTTAATTTAAATTATTCAAACAACTTATTC
The DNA here is from genome assembly GCA_030765085.1 of Allium cepa. Lineage (NCBI taxonomy): Eukaryota > Viridiplantae > Streptophyta > Magnoliopsida > Asparagales > Amaryllidaceae > Allium > Allium cepa. Next base: position 38,637,897 of record CM060929.1, read on the forward strand.
AACAACCAAACAATCAACTTATATACACTTTAATAATTCTGAAAAATTATTTCTTTATATATAAAAATATACTCAAGGTAAAATTATTTCATTTACCCAATTTAAAACAATATTGTGTCGAATTGTTCTATACAAGTGTTTAGAGCTCCCTATCAACAACGTTAATTACTCGTATTAACCAGAATCTATATACCACTCAACAAACCAATCATCACAATATAAAACAATTCTATATTCACTAACAAATACGCTCTCATAGCTATTATTACACTCAAACTCAATCTAGAGCACTACTGACTCTATCTCTAATGAATAATACCCAACAGAACCATGGTTGTCGCTTAACCATAAGCTCTGATACCAAATGTGACGTCCCGGAAATTCTCGACTTTCGAAAATTCAACATCGATACTCACTTTATCGACTGCCGAGAAATTGAAGGCCGGAAACCCGAAATGTTATGGTTTAAGAAAAAGAAAGAGGAAGAAGAAGAGATAGAAAAATAGAAAATAGAGAGAAAAGAAGATAGAAAATAGAACAGAATAGAAAATTTTAAAATAGAAGAAAAAGAGAATAGAACGGACAGAAAGGAAACAACAGAACAACAACAGAATCTCACAATTCGCAACGGAACAACATATAATAATAAATGAATAATCTTTAAACAAAGAACTATATCAGTTATTACATTTTATACATTTCATTTCATTACATCATATCATCAGAGTGTACAACAACAACAAACAGTGCAGCGGAAAAGAAATACTATATAAGTAATGCGCCATGCCATCCAGCTTGCCTCCAGCAACTCCAAAATATCCAGAATATCCTGATAAACCTAACTCTTAACTGCCCGTGTGGAAATTGGTGGGCACCCAGAGTTTAGGAAGGAAAACAATAAACTCCAAGTCAGTCATGTGACTGGTGTGAGAACTCAAAACAGTTTTTTTTTTTTAAATCAAAATAGAAGAATATTTTTAAAGTTAATTCGCAATGCTTTTAAAAATGAGACTACCATAAGGCCTCCCGCACACACACACATGCAAAAGCAGAATCGGAGGAGATTTCTCCTTATGATAGTCAAAGATGCTTGATACGCATTTAAAAGAACATTTTGATATTATTACTAGTGTATAATGTAGGAAAAATTCATTTCGAAAGTAGAATATAAATCTTAGCCAACATACGACCATTATCGTATGCCTACTATAACTACCATCCAAACAGTGTTGCGACACCATAAGTGAATGATAGGTCCTACAACTAAAACCGTACAAGTCACGTATTGTTTCTTTGGATTTCCAACGAATGATCAGGCCAAGGAACTTCCCATTGCCACATGAGAATGCCTCTGGATGGACATCCCCGAGAACCAAACCGGATCTCTGTCAACACAAGGCCGGGTTACCCCTAACTGAGTAACAACTGACCGAATATGCCATCCCCCGGTCCTTTGGGACCTTTTCACCGAGCGCTCGCAATCAATTCACACAATCATAACAAAGTGTTTTCAACATGAGTAAGTATCTGGGCTCCATACCACGATACCACCCTTTTCCAGAAGGAAATGCACACATCCTAAAGGGCGCTACCCCTCATAACCTTGCCGCATCTTTCCTGTTTTGACCATTCACGGGGTGTGAGGCTCGACGAAGTCACGTCCACAAAAACATACTTTATACAAAAGCAATGCTTTGGGTCAACAAATGATCATTGAAATGATCACCAAGATAGACGATCAAATAAACGATCCTATCACAAATAATCAACACAATGATCATTTACAGCAACACTCAGCATGTCACATTACCAAATTGGGAATATATCGCTGATAACTTCAACTATATAACCTCTAGGTCGTACGTCTCAGAGAAGGGTGTTAAGCTAAAAGAATAAATTCTTCGCCACCAACAGAAATATATTTGAAAGAAATCGGCTTTATATCTCAACTTGTAATGTCAGACATACAATCCATACAAGTCTGTTCCGGGCTCGAACAAAACCGAAGGCACTTACAAAGAAGTCCTTGCAATCCGGATATTCACAATCCTGATCGGATTTCCCATCACTTAGGGAGTCTCTATACCGTTGCAACTCAGTGCAGAGACAATCGATAGGTCATCCTATCGCTTTCGCAAATACCGGGTCTTCAACACCGATCTTCAATGCAATTCATAACGACGTATCACATATTCGGAATGGGTTATACGACCCCATGGTCCTTTCCCGGTTAACCCGAATAGTGAGCGCTTATTCAAAAATAAGTGTGGCATTCACATTCAAACAAATCACATCAATTACCCATTCAAAGGGAAATATTGATAGTCGGTTATTGAACTATCAATGGATATGCACACATCACCAGTTTCCAAATAATTTTCCAAATTATTTATTTTCCAAAATATCTTTACAAGGTATATTATTTCATACTTCAAAAATAAATCAATATTTATTTTTAAACCAATTCCACTTTCTTTTATAAATTCCTTAGTGAATTTATAATCCAAAATATCTATGGATATTCGATTTCAATTATTCATTTCAATTTATCTTCAAAAAGATAAATTCTCAAAATATTCACCTTATATTGGAAAACATTTCCATACTTATTTATTCATAAGTAATTCACAAATTTTTATTTATTTTCACCCTTGGAAAATATTCAATATACTTAAATCGAGATTAAGTATATATTTCATTCTTTAAGGAAATCATTCTCTTAAACATATTTATTTGGGCCAAAACGAATGTTGCGTAAAACATCGTTACGACAACCCAAAATCACCAGTATAGGGATTCGAAATTAAAATAGATATATAAATCCCAATACTATACAAAACATTTCCTTTCGGAAATCATTTACTATAACAACTGTGTTATAGTCTATTATTTCCTTCTATATCTCGAAAACGTCTATTTCAACAATAAATGTTGAAATCTATGGTTTCGAATCTCAACACTTTTTAAAACATCGTTAGATCGTTTTTTATTCAATTTAAAACATCACATTCAAAACAATTCTTTAACATATTATTCACTATTCAAAAACGTGAATATACTTCAATTAACAATTTCATCCTTTTATTCATTTTAATTCAAAGAATTATTCACATTCAAAAATGTGAATATAACTCCATTTATAGGTTTCAACAATTTACTTATCAACATAAGTCATTTGCGAATTTATAAAACAACGTTTATAAATTCCATTTCTATTTATTTTATAACAACTTCCTTTTATAAATTCCTTTATTAACCTATTCGATTTATAACTCAATATTAAAACAAAAGTTCACATTATAAGTTAAACACTAATAATTTATTTGTTTGCAAAATCGTTCCTTTGAACTTCATAATTATAAATCTTATAACTTATAAGATTCAATTATTCATCCAAATATATTCTTTAATAATTTCACAAAATTTATAAATCTTACTATTTATAAATTTCATTTATAACTTCACCATTTAAAATTTTATGAATTCCATTCATTTACAAAAATTCATTTTCACTTCATTCAAACACTTATAAAAACTCGTTTTATAATGTCAATATTTCAATTTATAAATATCCATTTATAAATCTCTTAATATAAATTAATTTATATTATTCTTTAAAACGTCTTTAAACTCCTTTAAAAACTTCATCATTCTCTTGATTTATAAAATAATTAAATTTTATAAATTCTATATTTAAACTTTTCACAATAAATTCAATTAGTCCCGATTAAACTATTTTATAAAATCATTAACATCATATTCTTAAAAATCAGTTTTTAACTATATTTCTCAAAAATCATAATTTTTATAACATTAAAAATTATAACGTTTATTTATTTAAAATAGATCAAATTCCAAACATATAGTATATTTTCAAAAATCACTTTATAAATCATTTTAAAATTCCAAAATTTGGTCCAATGATGCTACACATCAAATAGTCAATCACGACAACAACGATATCACATATCGTATATGATAATCAATCAAATATCAAAATATCTGAATTCAAATAAATACTGTTGAGGAATCCAGTTGGATCCCTCCAACCTGTTTTTCCTGCATCCACAAACATTAGCACAATACCAATTCCGCTCCAGTACGAAATTATCGCGGTATATGGGATTTTAAATATTATCCGCTTAATAGACGGCGCAATAGGGTCTCATCCGCTAAACAAAAAATGCGGGAAATCAATAACTGCAATATATACATATGCCAATATATATATATTGATATTATATATAATACCAATTTCACTGTTTATGAAATATTCGCGGTATATGTTTTTAATAAATAACATCCGCTTACTAACGGCGTATAATGTCTATTTTAACAATCAATAGATATCAATCATCATTCAAACATGCATTCAAATATTTTAAATCTAACTATTTAAAATAAAATCGAAACTGATTCGATTGAGTGAGAAGTTCTCACCTTGATTTTAAATTCCGTTTTAGCGATTTATTTCGAATAAAACTAAACGTACGTTTAATTTTACCCAAAATTCTCACTAGCTCCAAACGACTCCAATCCAATTTCATCGCGTAGTGCTCGTCGATACGATTCCAACGCAACTGGTTTCGCGCGTTTTCGACCTCGTATGAAAAGGTTATTGATTTTACAAGTTTCACGATTTTTAAACTAAAATTACAACAAACTTTATATATTTTAAACCTTGCTTCTAATCTAAGCCGTAGGATCTCTTCCCAGCAAATCCAAGCCGTGCCCCCCTTCATCTTCTTCACGTTCCTTTTCTACAGATCAAGGCCGCACCACCCAACCCATTCCTTAGCCAACTAGGGTTCCAATTTGCACCATCAATACTCAACTAAACTCCATCACACCACCGCCATCTTGAAGCCCTTCGCACAAGCTACACTCGGCCCCAAGCAAGTTGAACTCGGCCATCCCTGTAGCACGCAGTTCAAGGCCGAACTCCAGGCCTTTGAGCGAGATTTGTCGCCAATCCGGAGCACTAGAAACGATCATGACCGTTGGATAGGTAGTTCGCGATGTGCTCTACGAGTTTCTAGTTGAAACTTTCTTGAATCGTTGCACGGATTTGAAGATTTGGAGGGAGGAACGAAACAAATTTCTGGCCATTCATGGGGGCTGGCGGCTAGGGTTAGAAAATTAGGGTTTAGATATTTTTTTTATTTTATTTGTGAATGGTGGGCTATTTATAAGGAACCGACGAAACACTATTCATCCCGGAAATTCCGAACTCCGATTTACGCGCCGTAACCAACGTTTCTAGGGTTTACCCCGCGTTCCGGACACAATGGAACAGGTTTCGAAAGCTAATTCGGACATCTGTGCGAGTTATGGCAATAAACGCTCAATTTAAATTAAACCGATTTAAATCGATTTCTAGGCGTTTTAATTTGTACCGGACAAACGGTAAATCCAATTGACTTGAAATTTGAAACCTTACAATAATATCACATTGCGGATCCGATGAAACTGGTTTCGTCGAAATCCGAGACTTTTTGAAAAATGACTATTTTAACTCGCCAAATTAAAATTAAAAACAATTCGATGCGTTTCGAGCTGCCACGATCAAACGATAGCTCCGATTGACACGAAAATTGAAATCCGGTAATAATTAACTATTACGGATCCAATGAAACTGGTTTCGTTCAATTCTGAGACTGTTCAAAAATTGGCTATTTTCACTAGTCGATTAAATATTAAAATATTCAATTTTCACAAATTAACTTTTAATTCGATTTTAAAAGTTCTAAAATATCGTTCTAACTCTAATATGATAAAATAAAATTTTACAAATCATTTTCAATCATATTTAACTCAATTTTCAATTATTTCCATAATTTAACATATTAAATTATTGATTTAATTGTTCAATTAAATCCAATAATTCAAAACAAAAATTATTCGACTTATAAATTCACTTGTAAATATTTAAAATTAATTAAATATTCAAATTTTAATTAATAAAAATTCTGGGTCGTTACAATCTTCCCCCCTTAAAAGAATTTCGTCCTCGAAATTATTAAGTAAGAAAATTATAGAATCTATCAACTTTCCAAAATTCATAGTTAAACTTCTTACAATAACTTTACTAAGTTTTCAAATCATACTTAGTTATATTTTCAAAACAACTACTATTGTTTAACTTTCAATTCCAAATCAAAGTTAAAGTTTTCAAAATTTTCCAATTTTCTCAAAAATTTTCTAACGCCTTAAATTTTCGGAAAAATTCGCCATAGTCTCCTTTGCGCGGCTCGATCCGAAAAAAAATGACAGTATATATATCACAAATATACATCTCATCAAGTAATGAGGCATCCCGCAGGGAAAAAAATGTAAAAGTACGATATTTAATCCAAGATATGTACCTTATATTTTATTAGCGAGCATATACGGCTAATATAGCGCGAAAGCGAGCTCCAAATGTGAAGCAAACGCGATCCGCACCTACTAAACACTCAACAAACAACATGAGAACATGCATATATGAAAATATTCTCAATATACAACATATATCTCCATAACAACAATATATGTCAGATAGCAAATGCAACTAAACAACAAATGCAATATATATTCAACCATCAACCAACTATCATCCAACAAATTCATAACCAATATATATTCATTCATATTCTCATTAATATTCAATGAAATAGGTTTTTCAATTTTAATCATATTTGATTCATATACAGTGGATGTTTTTACTAACATTCATTTTCAATTAGTTTGCATTCACTAATTCACAAGTTGGTTCACTTCCAAATCAAATTCAATTCCATTCAAATTTATTTACTTCTAATTTGAATTCAATTACATAGCTTTCAATTTCATTAATTCACTTTCATTAACACTTAATGAATTATATACAATCAATCAACAATCAAATAACAACCAAAGTATATTAACTACAACCAAATTCCTTTGCTTATATTCATTCAGTTTGGTTTAATTAATTGATTTTCATTCAAACTTTCAACTTCCAATAACATTAGATTTTAATGAATTAACACTTATATTCATATTTCATATCAACTTAATTCACATTGATTAGCATTCAATCCATTAATTTAATTCAATTACCAATTCATTTTTATTTCAACTCATATTTATAAATATATTCATATAGTTTCACTTCTCATATATATAAGTTTATTTCACAATTGCAATCACTTTAATTATAATTCAATTCTTATAATTCTTTTGCTTATACAATTATTCTTTAATTTAAATTATTCAAACAACTTATTCAACAACCAAACAATCAACTTATATACACTTTAATAATTCTGAAAAATTATTTCTTTATATATAAAAATATACTCAAGGTAAAATTATTTCATTTACCCAATTAAAAACAATATTGTGTCGAATTGTTCTATACAAGTGTTTAGAGATCCCTATCAACAACGTTAATTACTCGTATTAACCAGAATCTATATACCACTCAACAAACCAATCATCACAATATAAAACAATTCTATATTCACTAACAAATACGCTCTCATAGCTATTATTACACTCAAACTCAATCTAGAGCACTACTGACTCTATCTCTAATGAATAATACCCAACAGAACCATGGTTGTCGCTTAACCATAAGCTCTGATACCAAATGTGACGTCCCGGAAATTCTCGACTTTCGAAAATTCAACATCGATACTCACTTTATCGACTGCCGAGAAATTGAAGGCCGGAAACCCGAAATGTTATGGTTTAAGAAAAAGAAAGAGGAAGAAGAAGAGATAGAAAAATAGAAAATAGAGAGAAAAGAAGATAGAAAATAGAACAGAATAGAAAATTTTAAAATAGAAGAAAAAGAGAATAGAACGGACAGAAAGGAAACAACAGAACAACAACAGAATCTCACAATTCGCAACGGAACAACATATAATAATAAATGAATAATCTTTAAACAAAGAACTATATCAGTTATTACATTTTATACATTTCATTTCATTACATCATATCATCAGAGTGTACAACAACAACAAACAGTGCAGCGGAAAAGAAATACTATATAAGTAATGCGCCATGCCATCCAGCTTGCCTCCAGCAACTCCAAAATATCCAGAATATCCTGATAAACCTAACTCTTAACTGCCCGTGTGGAAATTGGTGGGCACCCAGAGTTTAGGAAGGAAAACAATAAACTCCAAGTCAGTCATGTGACTGGTGTGAGAACTCAAAACAGTTTTTTTTTTTAAAATCAAAATAGAAGAATATTTTTAAAGTTAATTCGCAATGCTTTTAAAAATGAGACTACCATAAGGCCTCCCGCACACACACACATGCAAAAGCAGAATCATTCAAACATCCGCTTACTAACGGCGTATAATGTCTAACGGCGTATAATGTCTATTTTAACAATCAATAGATATCAATCATCATTCAAACATGCATTCAAATATTTTAAATCTAACTATTTAAAATAAAATTGAAACTGATTCGATTGAGTGAGAAGTTCTCACCTTGATTTTAAATTCCGTTTTAGCGATTTATTTCGAATAAAACTAAACGTACGTTTAATTTTACCCAAAATTCTCACTAGCTCCAAACGACTCCAATCCAATTTCATCGCGTAGTGCTCGTCGATACGATTCCAACGCAACTGGATTCGCGCGTTTTCGACCTCGTATGAAAAGGTTATTGATTTTACAAGTTTCACGATTTTTAAACTAAAATTACAACAAACTTTATATATTTTAAACCTTGCTTCTAATCTAAGCCGTAGGATCTCTTCCCAGCAAATCCAAGCCGTGCCCCCCTTCATCTTCTTCACGTTCCTTTTCTACAGATCAAGGCCGCACCACCCAACCCATTCCTTAGCCAACTAGGGTTCCAATTTGCACCATCAATACTCAACTAAACTCCATCACACCACCGCCATCTTGAAGCCCTTCGCACAAGCTACACTTGGCCCCAAGCAAGTTGAACTCGGCCATCCCTGTAGCACGCAGTTCGAGGCCGAACTCCAGGCCTTTGAGCGAGATTTGTCGCCAATCCGGAGCACTAGAAACGATCATGACCGTTGGATAGGTAGTTCGCGATGTGCTCTACGAGTTTCTAGTTGAAACTTTCTTGAATCGTTGCATGGATTTGAAGATTTGGAGGGAGGAACGAAACAAATTTCTGGCCATTCATGGGGGCTGGCGGCTAGGGTTAGAAAATTAGGGTTTAGATATTTTTTTTTATTTTATTTGTGAATGGTGGGCTATTTATAAGGAACCGACGAAACACTATTCATCCCGGAAATTCCGAACTCCGATTTACGCGCCGTAACTAGCGTTTCTAGGGTTTACCCCGCGTTCCGGACACAATGGAACGGGTTTCGAAAGCTAATTCGGACATCTGTGCGAGTTATGGCACTAAACGCTCAATTTAAATTAAACCGATTTAAATCGATTTCTAGGCGTTTTAAGTTGTACCGGACAAACGGTAAATCCAATTGACTTGAAATTTGAAACCTTACAATAATATCACATTACGGATCCGATGAAACTGGTTTCGTCGAAATCCGAGACTTTTTGAAAAATGGCTATTTTAACTCGCCAAATTAAAATTAAAAACAATTCGATGCGTTTCGAGCTGCCACGATCAAACGATAGCTCCGATTGACACGAAAATTGAAATCCGGTAATAATTAACTATTACGGATCCAATGAAACTAGTTTCGTTCAATTCTGAGACTGTTCAAAAATTGGCTATTTTCACTAGTCGATTAAATATTAAAATATTCAATTTTCACAAATTAACTTTTAATTCGATTTTAAAAGTTCTAAAATATCGTTCTAACTCTAATATGATAAAATAAAATTTACAAATCATTTTCAATCATATTTAACTCAATTTTCAATTATTTCCATAATTTAACATATTAAATTATTGATTTAATTGTTCAATTAAATCCAATAATTCAAAATAAAAATTATTCGACTTATAAATTCACTTATAAATATTTAAAATTAATTAAATATTCAAATTTTAATTAATAAAAATTATGGGTCGTTACACACTGAGTCACGCCGGTATAGAGATTCCTTGAGTGATGGGTAGTCTGATCAGGATTATGAATACCCGGATTTGCAAGTGCTTCTACGGAAGTGCCTTCGGTTTTGTTCAAACCCGGAACAGACTTGTATGGATGTGTGTTTGACATTACACTTTGAGATGTAAAACTGGTTTCTTTCAAGTACATTTCTGTTGGTGGCGGAAAATTTATTCTCTTAGCTTAACACCCTTCTCTGCGACGTACGAGCTCAGAGGTTATATAGTTGATGGTTACTAGTGATACATTCCAAATTTGGTAATGTGGCATGCTAAGTGCTGCTGTGTGTTTATGATCATTTGTGATCGAAGCATAGTTTTTTGAAAAAGCTTAGCTTTGTGGATGTGACCTCGTCGAGCCTTAGAACCCGGTAATGGTCGAAACAGGAATCATGGCAGCAAGGTTATTTTGGGGTAGCTCCTCCTGAGGGTATAACCATTTTCTTCTGGATAAAAAGTGATATCATGGTATGGAGCGTAGATATTTACTTATGTTGATTTTTTATAAAAAGTGGTATCATGGTATGGAGCCCAGATACTTCACTGTGTGGTTGTTGGATTGAGGGACCTCGGATAAAGGTCGGTAACGACCGGGGGATGGTATACTCGTGTCAGTTGTTACCTAGTTACAGAGGTAACCCGGCCTTGTGTAGCATAGATCCGGTTAGGTTCTCGGGGACGTCCCTCCAGAGACATTCCATTTTATGAGGGAAGTTCCTTTGCCTGACCATTTGTTGGAAATCCAATCATCCAATACGAGCTCTTTACGGTTTTAGTTGTATAACCTGCCATTTACTTATGGTGATCACCACTGTTTAGATGGTAGCTATAGTAGTCATAGTACGAAATGTCTATGCTGGCTAAGATTAATATTATATTTTCGAAAAAATTTCTACACTATGCACTAATGATAATATCGAAAAGATTTTTTTTGCGTATTAAGCATGTTTGACTATCATGAGAAGAAATCTCCTCCAATTCTGCGTTTGCATTGTGTGTGTGGCGGGAGGCCTTATGGTAGTTTCATTTTCTGAAGAGCATAGAGGATTTCTTTTCTTTTCTTTTTCTTGGTGGAAAATTATTGTTTTGAGATCTCACACTAGTCCCATGACTGACCTGGAGTTTATTGTTCCCTTTCTAAACTCTGGATGCCCACAATTTTCCATACGGGCATCCTAGAGTCAGGTTAGCACTATTCGGGAGCAAAAATCGAAAAAGAGATGCTGTGGAGATCAGGAGCAAGCTGGACGGCGAAGCGTATCACTAGTATATGTTATATTCTTTTTCGCTGTTTGTTGTTGTAACACTCTGATAATGTATTGTGATGTAATGTACTAACTGATATAGTTCTTTGTTTTAAAGATATTCATTTATCTATTATATTTGTTCCGCTGCGATATGTGAGATTCTGTTTCTTCTTCTATCTTCTTCTTCTTTAAACCCTAACGGGTTTTTTTTGGGCATTTGACTGTGCGGCATTCGATACAGTGGACGTATTGATGTCGACTTTCGGGCGTCGAAAAATCGGGCTGTTACATGTGGTATCAGAGCATTTGGTTACCGATAACATTGGCTCTGTTGGGTGTTACTCATTAGAGATAGAGTCAGTAGTACTCTAGAACGAGTATGAGTGTAATAATAGATATGAGAGCGTATTTGTTAGTGAATATAAAATTGTTTTTATACTATGTTGACTTATCGGTTGAGTGTTTGTGAATTCTGATCGGTACGGGAAGTACAACCGTATCGATAGGGTTTTCTAAACTCTTGAACAAGATAAACCGACATGGTATTGTTTTAAAGTGGGATAAATGAAATAATTTTACCCATAATTATATTTTGATATAAAAGGCATAATTTTTCTGAAAATATTATATATATATTTGGATGTTTGGTTGTTAATATTATAATCAAATATAAGACTCTAAAATTTGAAATGGTTTATAACCAAACAGAATTATCTAAGTTTGGTTTAAATAAAAAGGGAGTAAAATTTGAATCAAACCAGAATTTAAATCTCGGGAATTTCAAAAAGGGTTTAAAATGAATTTAAAACCAAGGTTTGGGAATTTAAAATCTTGGGAATGTTTGAAACGTTTCCAAAGTGTTTGAAGGCAATGATGGAGTATTATTTTAGGAAATATTTTTGAATGAGAATTGTTTTGAAAGGAATTTGTGGAAGTAAGGAAGCACTGAACTCACTTCAGTCGCTGGAAAATAATCCTGATGATGATGGCCACATCATTAGAATTCATTTCGAGTTTCTAAAGTGATGGATTGCTTCCATAATAATTGGGTATGATATCTGTTTAGATTTGTTTGATATACAAGTGGTTTTAGAAATTTCAAAGGGGAAATTTGTTTTGGATAAAAACAAGGTGTTTTGGAATCTGGAAGTTTGATTTGATATACCAAGTGGGTATGTGTTGATTACTATTTCAAAATTGTTTTGAAATAAAACCGGGCTATTGAATTCTGGGAACTTTATTTAATAATGTGAGAGGTTAAGATAAAACAACAATTGAACCTATTAAGTGAAGTTGACATTAATAAGAAAGAAAAATGAAAATTTCACTCCTAGAATTAAAAAAATTTAATTTGAATATATGGTGGTGAATAAAATATATTTGAATTTAACTTAAGATAAGTTAAATAAAATTGGAATTTGAAACTGAATTAAATTGGATATAAAGTTGAAATGTAACTTGACTATAATTGAGTAATGAAAAATTATATCCTTAAGCTATTAAGTGTTATATAGATAATCTGGAATTGTGATTATAAGATGAAAATAACTCAAATGAGCAATATAAGCTTTTAAGTAAATAAGTTGGTGAACTTATAAATAGAAAATGGAATTATAATCACAAATGGGAAATAGTTGAATGGTACGGTGAATTCAAACTAAATCGTAAATGGATGTTAAGTGTGATAAAGCAAAGAAAAGTATAAGATGTGAATGGACCTAAGTTAGTAAATAAGTTTTGAACTTATATATTTTGAGAAAAAACAATTTAAAGTGAATGGAGAAATAAAATTGGACCGAATTGGATTTAATTTAAGCTAAAAAAAATTAAGTTAAATTTGGATTGAATTGAAATCAAAATTCAGTTGTGTTATAAATAATATTGAATGAAATTCAATTCTTATTTAAGTAGTAATGAAGTGGAATGAATGTAAGTTGGCTAAATAAAATATAGCTAAACTTGAATTAAATTTGGAAAAGAAATTGAGTTGAACGAAAGTTTAATTTAATCGAAGTAATATTGAATAAAATTCTGACCCAACTTAATTCAAAAAGAAGTTGGAAGATATATCTAGCTTGAGCTAAATTGACAGGAATTTGTATTGAAATGGAAGTGTAAGAATAAGAATTTAAATTAATAATGGAATAAAAATGAGGATGTTTGGGTTGTAAATAATTTCAAATGAAGTAAAAATTAATATAGTTTGGTTTGGAATTAATTTAAAATGGTTATAAACTTCAGTAATTGTTGTTTGCTTGAATGACATCAAATTTGCATTGAGATTAGCCGTTTTGTTGTAAACAAAGCTAATAAATTAAGGAAAGCAAATGAAGTTAGTTTGAATATATTAGATTGAGATGAATTAATTGAAATTGGTATAAGCATATGTAATTTTTGTTTGTGTAAACAACACTAGAATTTGCATAAGAAAATAGTCATTTGTCGTAAATGGAAGTAAATTGATTTGAAAAGGTGAATAAAATTGGTTTTTAAATCAATTGAAATGGATTGAAATTTTAAAAAGTGGATTTGTATATAGATTCAAGTGAATCATAAAGAAATGCAAATGTATCAAATTTGAAATAAAGATTTGATTGTAAATTAGTTTGGAATTGAATTTAAATCTTTGGATTGCTGTTAAAATACGATTAACATGTTAATTATGAGGTTTATTTGTTTAAACTATGTAATTGATGTGTTTGGCTAGTTTAATGAATAGAATGTTAATAAATTCTCATATTATTGAAAATTGATGTGTTTGTTGAGTAAGTACAGGTACGGGAGGCAATCGATAGAGTTGGAGCGCGTATATGCAACATAAATTAGCCGCATGCTTTTAAAATGCTAATAAAAGGTACGCATACGCAATAAAAATAGGAAATATGAACTGTTTTTTGTTTTCCGACCGTGTAGGGCGATGTATATATATTTATATCTATTGTGATATTGCAAAAGCTCCTCCGTACAAAGGAGACGCTGCCAAAAAATTCCAAAATTTTGGGAGTTAGAATTTTTTTTTGAAACATTTCGTTAACGACAAATGGATTTCAAATTAAAATTAAAATAAAGGGATTTTGGAATAGGAATCGGAACTAGTAGTTTTGATTTGAAACTGAAGAATTTAGGCAAAGTGAAATTTGAGATTTTTACTAAGTGAGTTTTGCTATTGAGTTTGGAACATTCTTTCTACCTTAGCGAATTTCGGGACGAAATTCATTTAAGGGAGGAAGGATGTAACGATCCAGAATTTCTAGTCGTAAATTTTGAACATTTAATTCCTTTTAAATGTTAACTGTGGATTTGTTATTGATTTTGAAATAAGGATTTTGTTAAATCAATAGAATTTAGTTGTAATTTTCAACATGGAAATTCAATTGAAATTTGAATAATAATAATTTAATATTGGAATTGGGATAATTGGTGAATCTGGATATGAATGGTTATGAATTGGTTTCTAAAATTTATTTTAAGTCTATTTGGATTTAGATAATGATATCGTACTGCTGGATGGAATTAAAAGTCGATAGGTTGAATTTGGAATTTTATATTGATTTAATAATGGAATTTAATAATATAATAATGCAAATAATCAGATTTTGGTTCGAAGTGAATCAGAATAGTTTCTAATGTAATTATAAAGTCTATACAATTTTTAATAGAGTTAGTAAAGTTTTAATTGTGAAATTTTAAGTGATTTAGATGATTGTGGAAAATCGTTCGAATTTATCGATGAGTTGAAATAGCCTTCCGAGGCACGGTCTCGGAATTCGATGAAACCAGTTTCATTGGATCCTTAATATTTGGTTATTATTGGATTTCAATTTTCGTAGCAATTGGAGTTGTCGTTTGACTCTGGCAGCTCAAAATGCATAGAAACTATTTTAATTGATTTAATTTAAAATTGAGCGTTTATTTCCGTAACTCGTGCATATGACCGAATTAGCCTCTGAAACATGTTCCATTGTGTTCGGAACATGGGTAAAACCTTTTAATCGCCAGGCGGCATGTGTGATTTGGAGTTCGTTTGTATAAGCTTGTTATTTGGAAATTTTATTAATAAAATAATATTAATAAACACTTATATTCACGTTTAAGGGGCAAAACCCTAGCTATTTCCTTCGGCCGTCACTTATACAATTAATGGCTGAAATGCTTCCACTTTCTTCTTCGATTTTCTTCAAATCCACACGTTTTTACAAAAAAAAATAACTGGGAAGTTGGAGAACACCTCGACATCAACCAATCCATCGGTGGATCTGGAGTACCCTCGTCGATTGGGGACGAATTTGGGCCCTGTTCGTTTCACGTTTTCATGCGGTTTTCTCGAGTTTGATGACATATAAAAGATTTGAATTCGAAATGTGTGAAAGTTATGAATTAAATCTTAAACTGAAAGATAGGATGAGTTAATCCAACTTGAAATGGAAATTGTTTTGAAATTCATGAATGGATCTTTGTGAAACTGGATGAACTTTGTGAGATGAATCTTTTATTTACAAAGATTTGAAATGGTAATTTGTTTAAACCATTTGAAAGAAAAGTTTTGGATAATAAGTTGTGACTTAACTGAAATCCCATATCCATATGTTTTTAAATTTACGCTCATTATTCGGTTTAGCCAAGAGAGGACTTTATGTCATATAACCCATTCCGAATAATGATACGTCGATATGAATAGCATTTGAAGACCGGTGGTGAAGACCGGGTATTTTCGAGAACGAAAGGATAACCCTTCGATTGTCTCTACACCGAGTCGCGCCGGTATAGAGATTCCCCAAGTGATGGGAAGTCCGATCGGGATTGTGAATACCCGGATTTGCAAGGGCTTCTACGGAAGTGCCTTCGGTTCTGTTCGAACCTGGAACAGACGTGTATGGATGTGTGTCTGGCGTTACACTTTGGGATGTAAAACTGGTTTCTATCAAATACATTTCTGTTGGTGGTGGAGAATTTATTCTCTTAGCTTAACACCCTTCTCTAAGACGTACGAGCTCAGAGGTTATGTAGTTGACGGTTACTAGTGATACATTCCAAATTTGGTAATGTGGCATGCTAAGTGTTGATGTGTGTTTATGATCATTTGTTGATCATTTGTGATCGAAACATGCCTTTGTGAAAAAGCGTAGCTTTGTGGATGTGACCTCGTCGAGCCTCACAACCCGGTAATGGTCGAAACAGGAATCGTGGCAGCAAGGTTATTTGGGGGTAGCTCCTCCTGAGGGTATGACCATTTCCTTTTGGATAAAAAGTGATATCATGGTATGGAGCCTAGATATTTACTTATGTTGATTTTTTTATAAAAAGTGGTATCATGGTATGGAGCCCATATACTTTACTATGTGGTAGTTGGATTGAGGGCCCTCGGATAAAGGTCGGTAACGATCAGGGGATGACATACTCGTGTCAGTTGTTACCTAGTTACCGAGGTAAGCCGGCCTTGTGTAGCAGAGATCCGGTTGGGTTCTCGGGGACGTCCCTCCAGAGGCGTTCCATTTTATGTGGGAAGTTCCTTTTCCTGGCCATTTGTTGGAAATCCAATCATCCAATACAAGCTCTTTACGGTTTTAGTTGTATAACTTATCATTTACTTATGGTGGTCACCACTATTTAGATGGTAGCTATAGTAGGCATAGTATGAAATGTCTATGCTGGCTAAGATTAATATTATATTTTCGAAAAGTTTTCTGCACTATGCGCTAATGATAATATCGAAAAGATTTTTTTTTTGTCTATTAAGCATGTTTGACTATCATAAGGAGAAATCTTATCCAATTCTGCGTTTGCATTGTGTGTGTAGTGGGAGGCCTTATTGTTATTTCATTTTCTAAAAAGCATAGCGGATTTTTTTTCTTTTTCTTTATGGAAAATGATTGTTTTGAGATCTCACACCAGTCCCATGACTGACCTGGAGTTTATTGTTCCCTTTCTAAACTCTGGGTGCCCACAATTTTCCGCACGGGCAGCCTAGAGTTAGGTTAGCACTATTCGGGAGCAAAAATCGAAAAAAGAGATGCTGTGAAGATCAGGAGCAAGTTGGACGGCGAAGCGTATCACTGGTATATGTTATATTCTTTTTCCCTGTTTGTTGTTGTAACACTCTGATAATGTAATGTGATGTAATGTACTAACTGATATAGTTCTTTGTTTTAAAGATATTCATTTATCTATTATATTTGTTCCGCTGCGCTATGTGAGATTCTATTATTGTTTCTGTTTCTTCTTTTATCTTCTTCTTTAAACCCTAACGGTTCAGTTTTTGGGCATTCGACTGTGCGGCATTCGATACAGTGGACGTATTGATGTCGACTTTCGAGCGCCGAAAAATCGGGCTGTTACAACCATGGTCAAACAGAAAATATCGATGTGACTGATTTACACAGTTCTCTCAACTTGGGAATACTATGGATTTTCAATATAAAAGCTCCACTTTGATTATAGCCAAATCATGGCATGGCGTCCATCGAGTGACTATAGTTAGGCTGGGATTTAAATATGGATTATATATAAAGGTAATACATTCCATTTTTATGAGTCAAATAATCCTTTATAGGAATGTTTTGGAAGTAATATTTTTCATGAAGCTAATTGTTTTTAAATTGATAATTTTTAAAAGTGATGTCTTGAAAGTAGAAATTTCAATTCAATTTGAAATTGTTTTGAAAAGTGATTTAAAATGGGATAAGTTTAAAGACATGGATTTCAATATTTATTGTTGTAACAGAGGTTTTCATGGAAGTATGGAAGGCATGGACTATAACATTGTTGTTATAGTAAATGATTTCCAATAGAAAATATTTTATATAATATATGGGCTTTCTATGTATGTGTGTGTATATATAGAACTAATCATACTAGTGTTTTGGGCTGTCGTAACGATATTTTACGCCGCATTCGTATTCTATGCATTAGAATAATTATATGGCATGTGCATCATGATATGAAATGTTGTTTGGTAGATTTCGTTTTCTTAAATGAAACGTTGTTTAAGATGATTTTGGATAGTTGGAAACTTTCGAATCGTTATAAAACTTGAAGCTAAGTGTTTTGTGAAAATATAGAAGTTGAGTTTATATAATACTTGACTTAGGTAAAAGGTAGACACGGGCTTTGAATTTGCTGAATATCCTTGTTATGTAAAACAAAAATTGGTGTTTTTGTATATACTCTTAGGATGTTGTATAGTATCATACAAGTATGAACTTAAGCTCTAAAGGTTTATAAACTTGAAGATATGTGTGACGCCCCACCTCTATACCCACGCTAGCCAAGAACATTACGGTGAATGCTGTCAACTAGCACGGAGAATAAGGCTGTTGAGGAGCGACCATCCGTGTAATTGCTTTGCGCGAGCATTGATATGTCAGATAGTATAACAATCCGACATACCGACACAAACTCAAAGCTACTACACAGTGGCTGTAATATCTTCAGAAACAAATATAGAAATAAACATAACATTAAGCAGTCACAGATAATTCATATCACAAAGGCGGAATAAGATATGAATATTCCACATAAAAGTGTACATCAGAGTAGTGGTCAGAAAGATCCACAATAACACAAAGTAATAGCAACATGTGCTATACAAAAGAATACATCAATGAGTCAATATCTCAAGAGTATACAACAAAAAAACTACTAATCTAAGTAGTAAGCAAAAGTCAGAGTAATGAATCCCAGGGGAGAAGTCAAGCAGAAGCACCTGTAACATCTCGGTCTGACCCGAGTATTATTCAATAAGAAAATAATAAACGGATCAGTCTAACTATAAATATCAGATGAAACGATATAGAATAAGAGATATGACTAAACACATAATAATCACAATGCCAAGCTGTGACATATATAAGTAATTGAAAATCAACGAGAGATTAATCAATATCACCAAATCTACACAAGAATCAAAGGAAATGTCATACTCCTTATTTCGTTCACCAAACCATAAATATTGACGATTATATCAATGTCAATCACAAAAGTCCATGACACACAAATTCACCAATACACAAATATTGATAAAACTTATCAATGGAAATCACGAAAATTGGTGAAGCATAAATTCTAGAAATCATCTCAAGAAATCCAGTCAATGACACACGAATTCACCTATGCACAAAAATTGATAAATCATATCAATAGAAATCACAAAAATAGGTGAAGAAGAAAATTCCAGAATTCGACACACGAAATCCAGAAATCACACAAAATAGGGGGGATGCCTATCACACGAACGAGAGCATGAAAACTCACCAACATATGTATCACACGAATGAGACGCTATTTCATGGTAGCTAGCCATTAATTTTTGACACACGAACGGCCCGAAGACCATGGGGCGCTACCCCACATATGTGAGTTGAAACTCACACAAACGGGGTTTAGTCTCCCTCGTAGACAAAGGGACATCGCACATTGCTAGTCTAAATCACAAAAATGATCGTCATGATCATCAAGAAGTGTCAATAACAGTAAGCTAGTAAATATATGAGCTTAGCTTCGTGTCCCATAACCACTAGCTTAACTTAAATATTTACGAACAAATTGTAGATCTCCACTAGAAAATTGTCACAAGAGATTCAATCGAACAAGTCCAAGAATTAACCGACGAAGTAAACGCAAGCGTTTCATACCACTCGTTTTACTAAGCCGTTTAATTAGATTTCTCATACGAGTGAGGTAAAGGTTTGTATATACTAATAGATTAGAAATCGGTTTAAGAGAAGATCTTTGTTATTGAAAATAGAGTTGAAATCGTTTTGATGAAAGAGTTTTGATATTTACTACTAGTACTGAAACCTTTATATTTTTAAAGTGACAAATCACAAAGAAGATTGTAGGAACAATCAATCACTAAAATTCACATTCGAAGACGTGAATAAAATCCAAAGAAACCGATAAAGAATCCATCGAAGTGGATATTCAAAAATCCCTAAAAAGGAGTCATCAAAGTCATAATAAATGATAACAACAAATAGGATCATCACGAATCGATTTAAATTGGAATTCTCAAGCAAATAGGCAAATAGGCAAAACACTGCAGTTTTAGACGTCTGAAACAAGTGGTTCAGACGTCTGAATCTGGAAATATAAAGATTTCCAGAACACAATTCAGACGTCTGAATCCAATGTTTCAGACGTCTGAAATAGGCACTTTTTAGCCTATTTCCTTTCTGGTTCCAAATGAACCAATTCAGACGTCTGAAACCATATATTCAGACGTCTGAATCTAGGGATAGAAATCTTCCCAGAACAATATTCAGACGTCTGAATATTACGTTTCAGTCGTCTGAATCTAGGGTTCAGGACATTCCCTGAACCTAGGCCAAAATGGCCAAACGAATATCGAAAACGATCGAACGAGCAAATGACGATGACTAAGGAATTACGTCGAACGACAACCCAGCCTAAACGGCTCTTCGATACGCCTCAAATATCAATGTCCAAATATCCATAAAAGAATTTTCATAGATTTTGATTTCTAAATACCAAAATTGGAATATACACCAAATCGATCCAAACCAAAATCAATTGCACACGAATAAACGTTAGGAATTCATACCTAACAATCGAAGATAATTATAGACAAAGATGTGCGATAAAAATCTCACCTTTTTACAAAATCAAACAAGAAGAAGCATGAAAGCAAATGGAGAATCAACCTCTCTTCAACACAACCCAAAGAGCTTGAATCTATGCTCAAAACAAGAACATTCCCAAAATTAGGTTTAGGAATTTCTAAAATTGGTAAGAGAATAAGTTGGAGAAGAAGAAGAGAATGCTTACCAATGGGTTCTCTTGAATTTGGAGCTAGGAATTTGAGGTTGCAAGAGGAACTAGGGTTTTGGAGTTTTAATTTCCAATCTCTCCCACCATTATTGCCTTAGAACTGAAAAGAGAAGAAAATGAGGGTGAATGGGGAAGAGTGGCTCAGATTTGAGTATAAGTTAAACATAGGGCTGAGCCTAAACCCAAACCCAAAGTGATAAGGTAGCAAAAATCAACTCTCTCCTAACATATCGAAGCTTATACTCAAAAAGGTTGCAAACGGCATTTTAAATTCAATGGGAGTGGTCCCGAGTCCTAATTCGACCGTATGCAAAAAATAGCTTTTCAGACTAAATTCCGAGTAGCGATAAAATATTTAAATAAAATATTTAAATATAAAATTTCCAAATATGCGGGTTGTTACAGACTCCCCTCCTTAAAGAAATTTCGTCCTCGCAATATTTAAAAAGAAGATATATAGTAACAACCATAAAAGCGTATTCAACACAAAAGAAATTTGAAATAAGAAGTTCACCTCAAAGAACACGAGAAAGTAAGTTCGGATGTGTTCGCTCGATGAACTCTTTAGATTCCCAAGAACAATCCTTAGGATTTGAAGACCATTGGATTTTAACAAGCGGGACTTCTTTATTTCGAAGTCGTTTGACCTCCGAAGCGATGATACGAATAGGATGTTGCTCATAAGTTAAATTAGGCGAAACTTCAATCTCTTCCACAACACCAGGCTCAAGAATAGAATCGGAATCTCGAAGACATTTCCGAAGTTGAGAAACGTGAAACACGTCATGGATAGCAGAAAATTGAGCCGGTAATAAAAGGCGATAAGCCATGGAACCAATACGTTCAGTGATAGGAAATGGCCCAATATATCGAGGCGCCAATTTTCCCGATCGACTGAAACGTACAACACCTTTCATTGGTGAAACACGAATAAAAACAGAATCTCCAACAGAAAATTCTAATTTCCTTCTTCGATTATCGGCATAGGATTTTTGTCTACTCTGGGCTTCTTTCATCCTATGACGAATAAGATCAATCTTTTCTGTGAAATCACGAATAAAATCTGGACCTAAAACCAGCTTCTCACCGGTCTCAAGCCAACAAGAAGGAGATCGGCATGGCCTTCCGTAGAGTGCCTCAAAAGGTGCCATACCAATACTAGATTGGAAGCTATTATTATAGGAGAATTCAACAAGGGAAATATGATCTTCCCAACTTCCCCCAAAATCAAGCACACAAGCACGAAGAAGATCTTCAAGTGTTTGATTCACACGCTCGGTTTGTCCATCGGACTGAGGATGATAAGCGGTGCTAAAATTGAGCTTCGTTCCCAAAGCTTTTTGAAGACTCTTCCAAAATCCACTAGTAAACATGGATCACGATCACTAACAATAGAAGTAGGAACCCCATGTAATTTAACAATCTCTTTAAAAAGGGTTTGGCCAAAAGAGGAACGGTTCGGTTAGACCGAACGGGAATAAAATGGGAGGATTTAGTAAATCTATCAACGATCACCCGTAAGCTATCATGACCCGAACGAGAACGGGGAAGGCCATCTATAAAATCCATGGAAATTTGGTCCCACTTCCAAATTGGAATTTCTAAAGGTTGCAATAACCCACCGGGCCTTTGATGTTCGGCTTTAACAAGCTGGAAAGTCATGCAACACTTAACAAAGTTAGCAATATCAAATTTCATTCCCTCCCAATAATAAAGTCGCTTCATATCCGCATACATTTTACTACTACCGGGATGAATGGTGAATTTAGAACGATGAGAATCTTCTAAAATATCCTTACGAAGATCAATAATATTTGGTACGATAAGTCTACCAAATTTTCGAATGCCGCCACGAGAATCGATATCAAATTCTTTCAATCCTTCAATATCAATTTTATCCCTAATATTTTGGCCAAGAAGAGCCATTTCGGGATCTAGCCTTTGAGCTTCAAGAATGCGGTCTAAAAGAGAAGGATGAGCCTCAAGGCTACATAACACAAGTGATGAACATAAATCGGAGACTCGGTCTCGAATCTCACAAGAGGATAATATCTCGATCGAGATCATTCCATTCGGATATCATCATAGAAACAACCGCTTGTTGCTTGCGACTAAGAGCATCGGCAACACGATTTCCCTTTCCGGGAGTATAAAGGATGTCGAGATCATACGGTGCAAGAAATTCGAGCCAAAGCTGTTGACGCAAATTAAGTTCCTTCTGAGAGAACAAATACTTCAAAGACTTATGATCGGTATAAATAACAAATTTCTCTCCCAGGAGATAATGACGCCAAATCCGAAGAGCGAAAACAATAGCCGCGAGCTCTAAATCATGTGTGGCATATCTAGTCTCGGCTTGCTTCAATTGCCTAGAAGCATAAGCAATAACACGTTCTTTTTACATAAGAACGGCACCCAAACCAACGCGACTAGCATCGGTATAAACAATAAAATCTTGGTTTCCCTCGGGAATCACAAGAATAGGAGCATCAGAAAGGAGTTCTTTTAATTTCTGAAAAGAAGTTTCACATTTTTCCGACCAAATGTATTTAATGCCTTTCTTGGTTAAGCCAGTGAGAGGCACGGCAATTTTAGAAAAGTCTTTGATAAAACGGCGGTAATAACCCGCCAATCCAAGAAAACTACGAATCTCCGTCACACTCTCCGGTCTCTTCCAATCTTGAATCGCTTCAATCTTTGAAGGATCCACGGAAATTCCGGATTCGGAAATAATATGACCAAGAAACTTCACACGAGATTGCCAAAAATGGCATTTAGAAAATTTTGTTTTTAGTTGATTACTCCTAAGACTTTCCAACACAATCCGAAGATGCTTCTCATGTTCCTCTTGGGTTTTTGAATACACAAGAATATCATCAATAAAGATAAGAACAAACCGGTCGAGGAAGTCCTTGAAAACTCTATTCATAAGGTCAACGAAATAAGCTGGGGCATTTGTTAACCCAAATGGCATAACAAGCCATTCATAAGATCCATAACGAGTACGGAACGATGTCAAAGGAATGTTATCCTCTGCAATACGAAGCTGATGAAATCAGTAGCTAAGTCTAATCGTGAAAAGACTCTAGCACCACTAAGTTGATCGAATAGATCATCAATCCGAGGTAAAGGATATTTATTTTTGATAGTAAGATCATTAAGCTTGCGGTAGTCAACGCAATGCCTAAGTGTTCCATCGGATTTCTTCACAAAAATAGCTGAAGCTCCCCGAGGCGAGGAACTAGAGCGATTAAATTGCTTCGTCTCCAATTCAGATAATTGTTTACGCATCTCCTCGTTTTCTTTATTGGACATACGATACAGAGGACGAGTGATATGTTGAGCTCCAGGAATAAGATTAATTCTGAACTTAATTGCTCGCTTAGGTGGTAATCCTAAAACGGGCTCGAATATGTCAGAAAATTCACAAACGACGTGAATAAGAGAAATAATATCACCCTCATCATCATCATCGTCATCACGAGGATTTAAAGAATATAATGATGCAACCAAGCTGGAATCTGAATCTTTAAGACTAATAGAAATCTGCTTAACAGATTGAGGATGTCGAAGATGAATAGTCCACTCAGGACATAGGATATGAGCTTCATAACGGTTAAGCCAATCCATTCTCAAAATCATTCCAAAGCCTAAATAACGCATGACATGCAAATCGGCTCGGAAAGAAAAATCACACAAAATAATCTCGACATCTTTACATAATAAACTGATTGTCGCGGATCCACCAACCGGATTCGCAATTCTCAAAGAAGTCATTAAACACAAAACATCCAAAGAAAAAGTATCAACAAGTTCTTTTGATATAAAAGAATGGGACGCACCCGTATCAAAAAGAACTCGAATAGGATGATCACGAAATAAAATAATTCCATCCAGAATAGAATGAGAAATACCTTGGCCACGAGATGTGTTGCCAGGGGCTTGAGCAACATTAAGCTTTCCCTATGTCGAATAAGTTCAATCTTTTCTGTGGAATCACGAATAAAATCTGGACCTAAAACCAGCTTCTCACCGGCCTCAAGCCAACAAGAAGGAGATCGGCATGGCCTTCCATAGAGTGCCTCGAAAGGTGCCATACCAATACTAGATTGGAAGCTATTATTATAGGAAAATTCGACAAGTGAAATATGATCTTCCCAACTTCCGCCGAAATCAAGCACACAAGCACGAAGAAGATCTTCAAGAGTTTGATTCACACGCTCGGTTTGTCCATCGGACTGAGGATGATAAGCGGTGCTAAAATTAAGCTTCGTTCCCAAAGCTTTTTGAAGACTCTTCCAAAAGCCACTAGTAAACAATGGATCACGATCACTAACAATAGAAGTAGGAACTCCATGTAATTTAACAATCTCTTTAACAAAGAGTTTGGCCAAAAGTGGAACGGTTCGGTTAGATCGAACGGGAATAAAATGAGCGGATTTAGTAAGCCTATCAACGATCACCCATAAACTATCATGACCCGAACGAGAACGGGGAAGGCCGTCTATAAAATCCATGGAAATTTGATCCCACTTCCAAATTGGAATTTCTAAAGGTTGCAATAACCCACCAGGCCTTTGATGTTCAGCCTTGACGAGTTGGCAAGTCATGCATCGCTTACGAAGTTAGCGATGTCAAGTTTCATTCCCTCCCAATAATAAATTCGCTTCATATCCACGTACATTTTACTACTACCGGGATGAATGGTAAATTTAGATCGATGAGAATCTTCTAAAATATCTTTACGAAGATCACTAATATTTGGTATGATAAGTCTACCAAATTTCCGAATGCCGCCACGAGAATCGATATCAAAGTTTTTAAACCTTCAATATCAATTTTATCCTTAAAATTTTGGCCAAGAGGAGCCAATTCAGGATCTAGCCTTTGAGCTTCAAGAATGCGGTCTAAAAGAGAAGGATGAGCCTCAAGGCTACATAAAACAAGAGATGAACATAAATCGGAAACACGGTCTCGAATTTCGCAAGTGGATAAAATCTCGAGATCATTCCATTCGGATATCATCACAGAAACAACGGCTTGTTGTTTACGGCTAAGGGCATCGGCGACACGATTACCCTTACCGGGAGTATAAAGAATATCAAGATCATATGGTGCAAGAAATTCGAGCCAACGCTGTTGACGCAAATTAAGTTCCTTTTGAGAGAATAAATACTTCAAGGATTTATGATCGGTATAAAGAACAATTTTCTCTCCTAAAAGATAATGAAGCCAAATCCGAAGAGCAAAAACAATAGCCGCGAACTCTAAATCATGAGTGGCATATCTAGTCTCAGCAGGCTTCAATTGCCTAGAAGCATAAGCAATAACATGTTCTCTTTGCATAAGAACGGCACCCAAACCAACGCGACTAGCATCGGTATAAACAACGAAATCTTGATTCCCTTCGGGAATAACAAGAATAGGAGCATTAGAAAGAAGTTCTTTTAATTTTTGAAAAGAAGCTTCACATTTGTCCGACCAAATGTATTTAACAGCTTTCTTTGTTAAGCCAGTATGAGGGACGGCAATTTTAGAAAAGTCTTTAATGAACCGACGGTAATAACCCGCCAATCCGAGAAAACTAAGAATCTCCGTCACATTCTCCGGTCTCTTCCAATCTTGAATCGCTTCAATCTTTGAAGGATCTACTGAAATTCCGGATTCGGATATAATATGACCGAGAAACTTCACGCTAGATTGCTAAAAATGGCATTTAGAAAATTTTGCTTTTAATTGATTACTCCTAAGAGTTTCCAACACAATCCGAATATGTTTTTCATGCTCCTCCTCGGTTTTAGAATACGCAAGAATATCATCAATAAAGATGAGAACAAACCGGTCAAGAAAATCTTTGAAAACTCGGTTCATAAGGTCAACGAAATAAGCTGGAGCATTCGTCAACCCAAATGGCATAACAAGCCATTCATAAGATCCATAACGAGTACGGAACAATGTCAAAGGAATACTATCCTCAGCAATACGAAGCTGATGAAATCTAGTAGCTAAGTCTAATTGTGAAAAGACTCTAGCACCACAAAGCTGATCGAATAGATCATCAATCCGAGGTAAAGGATATTTATTTTTGATAGTAAGATCATTAAGCTTGCGGTAGTCAATGCAAAGCCTAAGTGTACCATCGGATTTCTTCACGAAAATAGCCGAAGCTCCCCAAGGCGAGGAACTAGAGCGAATAAATTGCTTCGTCTCCAATTCGGATAATTGTTTACGCATCTCCTCATTTTCTTTATTGGACATACGATAAGGAGGGCGAGTGATAGGTTGAGCTCCAGGAATGAGATTAATTCTGAACTCAATCGCTCGCTTAGGTGGTAATCCTAAAACGGGCTCGAATATGTCGAAAAATTCACGAACGACGTGAATAAGAGAAATAATATCACCCTCATCATCATCATCGTCATCACGAGGGTTTAAAGAATATAAAGATGCAACCAAAGCAGAATCCGAATCTTTAAGAATAACAGAAACCTGATTAACAGATTGAGGATGCCGAAGATGAATAGTCCGCTCAGGACATAGGATATGAGCTTCATAACGGTTAAGCCAATCCATTCCCAAAATCATTCCAAAGCCTAAATAACGCATGAAATGCAAATCGGTTAGGAAAGAAAAATCACACAAAATAATCTCGACATCTTTACACAATAAACTGAGTGTTGCGGATCCACCAACCGGATTCGCAATTCTCAAAGAAGTCATTAAACACAAAACATCCAAAGAAAAAGTATCAACAAGTTCTTTTGATATAAAAGAATGGGACGCACCCATATCAAAAAGAACCCGAATAGGATGATCACGAAATAAAATAATTCCATCCAAAATAGAATGAGAAATACCTTGGCCACGAGATGTGTTGCCAGGGGCTTGAGCAACATTAAGCTTTCCCTCCTTCCTGCCCTAAAGCTTGGGGCATGAAGATATAACATGACCGGGAACCTTGCAGTAGCGACAAAAGAGAGACTTTCGGCACTTGTTCGCATAATGGTCCTTCTAACCACAATTATAGCGTTCCCCACGACCAAAGGAAGAAGTCTTTGCCACAGAGGTTGCTTGTTCCCCTTTCTTATTGGGATAAGGGCCTTTGAATTTGTTTGGCCTTTTCTTGTTGTTGAAGTTTGGTTTGGAACCCACCACTTCAACATCATTCTCCCTATCCGCCTCTTTAAGACGAAGAGCGATATCAATGAGTTGGTCGAAAGAAACTTCTAACTTTAGAAGTAATGGCTTCTTGAGATTTTTGTTTAAGCCGTAGACGAACCTCTGGTTCTTCTTTAAAGGGGTGTTGATGTATTCAACCCCATATTTGGAAAGCGACTCGAAGGAGGCGACGTAATCAGTCACGGAGGACTCACCTTGAACAAGGTCTATAAATCGTCGAGCCAATGTCACTTTCTCTGCTTCTGGTACAAATTACAACTCGAAGCGTTCCCGGAATTGCTCCCAGGAGAGATCCGCTTCATTAATCTCAGAAATAAGAAGCTCGTACCAGTCCAATGCTCTTTCTCGGAGCATACTAGAGGCCACCTGAACTCGGTGAAGGTCAATAAGATTCATGCGAGAAAAGATTAGATCGCATGACCTTAGCCAAGCCTGTACTTCAATAATAGTTTTGGAACCTTTGAATGGCTCCCCACCCAAATTAGTGTAATCGCTGCACAAGCGTGCAAATCCCGACTTTGGGTGAGTAGGTTTCGGGTTAGCTCCAGCTGCTTGAGCATTTGTCACTAAATCAAGAAGCTGTTGAGCAGTCATAAATACTCCATCTTGGGGAGTAGCACTAGATTGACCGGCGCTGGGACGGCCTGGTCTAACCATTTCTCTTCTTTAAGAAAGAAAGAAAGAAAGAAGAGGAAAAGTTATTCTCAAAATAAATATCAAGCAATCTTGATAGGTAAAACAAGGAATCATAAGGAAAATAGGATGAATCGGTACGAAGACTCGAATTAAATCCTAAAGCACGACTCCTAAGATGGACTTAGGACGATGATCCTTGTTATAATATTCCGTATTGTTCCGAAGTTTGGCTCCGATACCAAGCTGTGACGCCCCACCTCTATACCCACGCTAGACAAGAACACTACGGTGAATGCTGTCAACTAGCACGGAGAATAAGGCTGTTGAGGAGCGACCATCCGTGTAATTGCTTTGCGCGAGCATCAATATGTCAGATAGTATAACATGCAATACTTTATCAAGAGAAAATCCGACATACCGACACAAACTCAAAGCTACTACACAGTGGCTATAATATCTTCGGAAACAAATATAGAAATAAACATAACATAAATCAGTCACAGATAATTCATATCACAAAGGCGGAAGAAGATATGAATATATAATAAACACATGGAAGTGTATATCAGAGTAGTGGTCAAAAAGATCCACAATAATACAAAAGAATAGCAACACGTGCTATACAAAAGAATACAACTATGAGTCTGTATCTCAAGTGTATACAACAAAATAAACTACTAATCTAAGTAGTTTGCCAAAAGTCAGAGTAATGAATCCCTGGAAGAAGTCAAGCAGAAGCACCTATAACATCTCGATCTGACCCGAGTATTATTTGATAAGAAAATAATAAACGGATCAGTCTAACTATAAATATCAGATGAAACGATATAGAATAAGAGATATGACTAAACACATAATAATCACAATGCCAAGCTGTGATATATATAAGCAGTTGAAAATCATCAAGGGATTATTCAATGTCACAAAATCTACACAAGAATCACAGAAACGTCATACTCCTAATTTAGTTCACCAAACCATAAATATTGACGATAATATAAATGTCAATCAAAAAGTCAATGACACACCAATTCCAGAATTCAACACACGAAATCCAGAAATCACAAAAGTCAATGACGCACAAATTCACCAATGCACAAATATCGATAAAGCTTATCAATGGAAATCACGAAAATTGGTGAAGCACAAATTCTAGAAATCATCTCAAGAAATCCAGAAATCACAAAGGGGGGTAAGGCTTATCACAAACGGGAGCATAAAGCTCACCAACACGTGTATCACAAACGGAACGCTAATTCCATGGTTGCTAACCATCACAAATTGAGCCGAAGCTCCACAAACGGCCCGAAGACCATGGGTTGCTACCCCACAAATTTGAGTCGAAACTCCACAAAATGGGGTTAAGTCTCCCTCGCAAACAAAGAGACATCGCACATTGCTAGTCTAAATCACAAAGATGATCGTCATGATCAACGAGAAGTGTCAATTACACTAAGCTAGTAAATATATGAGTTTAGCTTCATGTCCCATAACCACTTGCTTAACTTAAATATTTACGAACAAACTGTAGACCTCCACTATAAAATTGTCACAAGGGATTCAATCGAACAAGTCCAAGAATTAACCGACGAAGTAAACGCAAGCGTTTCATACCACTCGTTTTACTAAGTCGTTTAATTAGATTTCTCATACGGGTGAGGTAAAGGTTTGTATATACTAATAGATTGGAAATCGGTTTAAGAAACGAGCTTTGTACTAAAATAGAGTTGAAATCACTTGAATAAAGAGTTTTGATATTTACTACTAGTATAGAAACCTTTATATTTTTAAAGTGACAAATCACGAAGAAGATTGTAGGAACAATCAATCACTAAAATTCACATACGAAGATGTGAATAAAAATCCAACGAAACCGATAAAGAATCCATCAAAATGGATATTCAAAAATCCCTAAAAAGTAGTCATCAAAGTCATAACAAATGATAACAACACATAGGAAACAACACGAATCGATTAAAGTTGGAAATTCAAACAACTAGGCGAAAAAGGCAAAAATGCACCAGGTCAGTGGGCCGGCTACAGAGCTCGGTCGACCGGACCATGTTCTCAAAATTCCTCGGGAAGCAGGTCGGTCGGCCGAACCCTGTACTCAGTCGACCGAACCTTAAACAGAGAAGTGCTTATGCACTTGGCAGCAGGTCGGTCGGCCGGCAGCAGGGCTCGGTCGACCGGACCTGTTGCCAGTCCCCTCCCAGTCCATCCAATTGAGGTCCAACCTCGACCAAATTGCATTCTCTCGAGCAACGGAACTAAGGGATTATGCTAATCAACTACCCGGCCCTATATGCTCCTCGATGCATCACCAAACACATGTTCAAACATCAAAGTTAGGATTTTTAACGAATTGAACTCAAAATACAAAAAATTGGAATATTCTCCAAATCAATCCAAACCAAAAGCAAATGCACACGAATAAGTGTTAGGAATTCATACCTAACATTCGAAGATAAATATAAGCATAGATGTGAGATAAAAATCTCACCTTTGAACCCAAACGATTGAAGAAGAAGCTTGAAAGCAAAGGAGAATCAACCACTCTTCAAATTTAACTCAAGAAGCTTCAATCTAAGCTTAAAAGAGAAACATTTCCTAAATTAGGTTTAGGAAATTTCTGAAATCAAAGAGAGAATGAGTTGGAGAAGAAGAAGAAAGAGCTTACCAATGGGTTCACTTGAGTTTGGAGCAAGAAGAGGGATTTGCTAATGGAAACTAGGGCTTAGGATTTCCTAATTCTTTTTCTCTTCCCCCATTTTTGATGAAGCTAGAATGTCTTAGGAAATTATGAAGTAATTAAGAGGAGAGGAGATTGGAACTGAGCTAGTAAGTGGGGTTATTGGGCTCAGCCCAAACCAAAGCCCTAAGCAAAAAGTAGCAAAATTCAACTTTCTCCAAACATATCGAAGCTTATACTCAAAAAGGTCGCAAACTGTATTTTAAACTCAATGGGAGTGGTCCCGAGTCCTAATTCGAACGTATGCAAAAAGTAGCTTTTCGGACTAAATTCCGAGTATTGATAAAATATTTAAATAAAATATTTAAATATAAAAATCGACAAACATGTGGGTTGTTACAGACTCCCCTCCTTAAAGAAATTGCGCCCTCGCAATATTTAAGAAGAAGATATATAGTAACAACCATAAAAGCATATTCAACACAAAAGAAGTTTGAAATAAGAATTCACCTCAAAGAGCACGAGAAAGTAAGTCAGGATGTGTTCGCTCGATGAACTCTCTAGACTCCCAAGAACAATCCTAAGGATTTGAAGACCATTGAACTTTCACCAGCGGAACATCTTTATTTCGAAGACGTTTGACTTCCGAAGCAATAATACGAACAGGATGCTGCTCATAAGTTAAATTCGGTGAAACTTCAATCTCTTCCACAACACAGGTCTCAAGAATAGAATCGGAATCTCGAAGACACTTCCGAGTTGAGAAACGTGAAACACGTCATGGATAGTAGAAAACTGAGCCGGTAATAAAAGGCGATAAGCCATGGAACCAATACGTTCAGTGATAGGAAATGGCCCAATATATCGAGGCGCTAATTTTCCCGATCGATTGAAACGTACAACACCCTTCATAGGTGAAACACGAATGAACACAAGATCCCCCACAGAAAATTCTAACTTCCTTCTTCGGTTATCGGCATAGGATTTTTGTCTACTCTGGGCTTCTTTCATCCTATGTCGAATAAGTTCAATCTTTTCTGTGGAATCACGAATAAAATCTGGACCTAAAACCAGCTTCTCACCGGCCTAAAGCCAACAAGAAGGAGATCGGCATGGCCTTCCATTGAGTGCCTCGAAAGGTGCCATACCAATACTAGATTGGAAGTTATTATTATAGGAAAATTCGACAAGTGAAATATGATCTTCCCAACTTCCACCGAAATCAAGCACACAAGCACGAAGAAGATCTTCAAGAGTTTGATTCACACGCTCGGTTTGTCCATCGGACTGAGGATGATAAGCGGTGCTAAAATTAAGCTTCGTTCCCAAAGCTTTTTGAAGACTCTTCAAAATCCACTAGTAAACAATGGATCACGATCACTAACAGTAGAAGTAGGAACTCCGTGTAATTTAACAATCTCTTTAACAAAGAGTTTGGCCAAGAGTGGAACGGTTCGGTTAGATCGAACGGGAATAAAATGGGCGGATTTAGTAAGCCTATCAACGATCACCCATAAACTATCATGACCCGAACGAGAACTGGGAAGGCCGTCTATAAAATCCATGGAAATTTGATCCCACTTCCAAATTGGAATTTCTAAAGGTTGCAATAACCCACCAGGCCTTTGATGTTCGGCCTTGACGAGTTGGCAAGTCATGTATCGCTTAACGAAGTTAGAGATGTCAAGTTTCATTCCCTCCCAATAATAAATTCGCTTCATATCCACGTACATTTTACTACTACCGGGATGAATGGTAAATTTAGATCGATGAGAATCTTCTAAAATATCTTTACGAAGATCACTAATATTTGGTATGATAAGTCTACCAAATTTCCGAATGTCGCCACGAGAATCGATATCAAAGTCTTTTAAACCTTCAATATCAATTTTATCCTTAAAATTTTGGCCAAGAGGAGCCAATTCAGGATCTAGCCTTTGAGCTTCAAGAATGCGGTCTAAAAGAGAAGGATGAGCCTCAAGGCTACATAAAACAAGAGATGAACATAAATCGGAAACACGGTCTCGAATTTCGCAAGGGGATAAAATCTCGAGATCATTCAATTCGGAAATCATCACAGAAACAACAGCTTGTTGTTTACGGCTAAGGGCATCGGCGACACGATTACCCTTACCGGGAGTATAAAGAATATCAAGATCATATGGTGCAAGAAATTCAAGCCAACGCTGTTGACGCAAATTAAGTACCTTTTGAGAGAATAAATACTTCAAGGATTTATGATCGGTATAAAGAACAAATTTCTCTCCTAAAAGATAATGAAGCCAAATCCGAAGAGCAAAAACAATAGCCGCGAGCTCTAAATCATGAGTGGCATATCTAGTCTCAGCAGGCTTCAATTGCCTAGAAGCATAAGCAATAACATGTTCTCTTTGCATAAGAACGGCACCCAAACCAACGCGACTAGCATCGGTATAAACAACGAAATCTTGATTACCCTCGGGAATAACAAGAATAGGAGCATTAGAAAGAAGTTCTTTTAATTTTTGAAAAGAAGCTTCACATTTGTCCGACCAAATGTATTTAATACCTTTCTTTGTTAAGCCAGTAAGAGGGACGGCAATTTTAGAAAAGTCTTTAATGAACCGACGGTAATAACCCGCCAATCCGAGAAAACTACGAATCTCCGTCACATTCTCCGGTCTCTTCCAATCTTGAATCGCTTCAATCTTTGAAGGATCTACTGAAATTCCGGATTCGGATATAATATGACCGAGAAACTTCACACTAGATTGCCAAAAATGGCATTTAGAAAATTTTGCTTTTAATTGATTACTCCTAAGAGTTTCCAACACAATCCGAAGATGTTTTTCATGCTCCTCCTCAGTTTTAGAATACACAAGAATATCATCAATAAAGATGAGAACAAACCGGTCAAGAAAATCTTTGAAAACTCGGTTCATAAGGTCAACGAAATAAGCTGGAGCATTCGTCAACCCAAATGGCATAACAAGCCATTCATAAGTTCCATAACGAGTATGGAACGATGTCAAAGGAATACTATCCTCAGCAATACGAAGCTGATGAAATCCAGTAGCTAAGTCTAATTGTGAAAAGACTCTAGCACCACAAAGCTGATCGAATAGATCATCAATCCGAGGTAAAGGATATTTATTTTTGATAGTAAGATCATTAAGCTTGCGGTAGTCAACGCAAAGCCTAAGTGTACCATCGGATTTCTTCACGAAAATAGCCGAAGCTCCCCAAGGCGAGGAAATAGAGCGAATAAATTGCTTCGTCTCCAATTCGGATAATTGTTTACGCATCTCCTCATTTCCTTTATTGGACATACGATAAGGAGGGCGAGTGATAGGTTGAGCTCCAGGAATGAGATTAATTCTGAACTCAATCGCTCGCTTAGGTGGTAATCCTAAAACGGGCTCGAATATGTCGAAAAATTCATGAACGACGTGAATAAGAGAAATAATATCACCCTCATCATCGTCGTCGTCATCACGAGGGTTTAAAGAATATAAAGATGCAACCAAAGCAGAATCCGAATCTTTAAGAATAACAGAAACCTGATTAACAGATTGAGGATGCCGAAGATGAATAGTCCGCTCAGGACATAGGATATGAGCTTCATAACGGTTAAGCCAATCCATTCCTAAAATCATTCCAAAGCCTAAATAACGCATGAAATGCAAATCGGCTAGGAAAGAAAAATCACACAAAATAATCTCGACATCTTTACACAATAAACTGAGTGTTGCGGATCCACCAACCGGATTCGCAATTCTCAAAGAAGTCATTAAACACAAAACATCTAAAGAAAAAGTATCAACAAATTCTTTTGATATAAAAGAATGGGACGCACCTGTATCAAAAAGAACCCGAATAGGATGATCACGAAATAAAATAATTCCATCCAGAATAGAATGAGAAATACCTTGGCCACGAGATGTGTTGCCAGGGGCTTGAGCAACATTAAGCTTTCCCTCCTTCCTGCCCTGAAGCTTGGGGCATGAAGAAATAATATGACTGGGAACCTTGCAGTAGCGACAAGAGAAAGACTTTGGGCACTTGTTCGCATAATGGTCCTTCGAACCACAATTATAGCATTCCCCACGACCAAAGGAAGAAGTCTTTGCCACAGAGGTTGCTTGTTTTCCTTTCTTATTGGGATAAGGGCCTTTGAATTTGTTTGGCCTTTTCTTGTTGTTGAAGTTTGTTTTGGAACCCACCACTTCAACATCATTCTCCCTATCCGCCTCTTTAAGACGAAGAGCGATATCAATGAGTTGGTCGAAAGAAACTACTAACTTTAGAAGTAATGGCTTCTTGAGATTTTTGTTTAAGCCATAGACGAACCTCTGGTTCTTCTTTAAAGGGGTATTGATGTATTCAACCCCATATTTGGAAAGCGACTCGAAGGAGGCAACGTAATCAGTCACGGAGGACTCAACTTGAACAAGGTCTATAAATCGTCGAGCCAATGTCACTTTCTCTGCTTCTGGTACAAATTTCAACTCGAAGCGTTCCCGGAATTGCTCCCAGGAGAGATCCGCTTCATTAATCTCAGAAATAAGAAGCTCGTACCAGTCCAATGCTCTTTCTCGGAGCATACTAGAGGCCACCTGAACTCGGTGAAGGTCAATAAGATTCATGCGAGAAGAGATTCGATCGCATGACCTTAGCCAAGCCTGTACTTCAATAATAGTTTCGAAACCTTTGAATGGATCCCCACCCAAATTAGTGTAATCGCTGCACAAGCGTGCAAATCCCGACATTGGGTGAGTAGGTTCCGGGTTAGCTCCAGCTGCTTGAGCATTTGTCACTAAATCAAGAAGCTGTTGAGCAGTCATAAATACTCCATCTTGGGGAGTAGCACTAGATTGACCGGCGCTGGGACGGCCTGGTCTAACCATTTCTCTTCTTTAAGAAAGAAAGAAAGAAAGAAGAGGAAAAAGTTATTCTCAAAATAAATATCAAGCAATCTTGATAGGTAAAACAAGGAATCATAAGGAAAATAGGATGAATCGGTACGAATACTCGAATTAAATCCTAAAGCACAACTCCTAAGATGGACTTAGGACGATGATCCTTGTTATAATATTCCATATTGTTCCGAAGTTTGGCTCCGATACCAAGCTGTGACGCCCCACCTCTATACCCAAGCTAGACAAGAACACTACGGTGATTGCTGTCAACTAGCACGGAGAATAAGGCTGTTGAGGAGCGACCATCCGTGTAATTGCTTTGCGCGAGCATCAATATGGCAGATAGTATAACATGCAATACTTTATCAAGAGAAAATCCGACATACCGACACAAACTCAAAGCTACTACACAGTGGCTATAATATCTTCGGAAACAAATACAGAAATAAACATAACATAAATCAGTCACAGATAATTCATATCACAAAGGCGGAAGAAGATATGAATATATAATAAACACATGGAAGTGTATATCAGAGTAGTGGTCAAAAAGATCCACAATAATACAAAAGAATAGCAACACGTGCTATACA
Source organism: Allium cepa (assembly GCA_030765085.1). Taxonomy (NCBI): domain Eukaryota; kingdom Viridiplantae; phylum Streptophyta; class Magnoliopsida; order Asparagales; family Amaryllidaceae; genus Allium; species Allium cepa. The sequence goes on from CM060929.1 coordinate 38,674,972, forward strand.
AAAGAATACAACTATGAGTCTATATCTCAAGTGTATACAACAAAATAAACTACTAATCTAAGTAGTTTGCCAAAAGTCAGAGTAATGAATCCCTGGGAAGAAGTCAAGCAGAAGCACCTGTAACATCTCGGTCTGACCCGAGTATTATTTGATAAGAAAATAATAAACGGATCAGTCTAACTATAAATATCAGATGAAACGATATAGAATAAGAGATATGACTAAACACATAATAATCACAATGTCAAGCAGTGATATATATAAGAAGTTGAAAATCATCAAGGGATTATTCAATGTCACAAAATCTACACAAGAATCACAGAAACGTCATACTCCTAATTTAGTTCACCAAACCATAAATATTGACGATAATATCAATGTCAATCAAAAAAGTCAATGACACACCAATTCCAGAATTCAACACACGAAATCTAGAAATCACAAAAGTCAATGACGCACAAATTCACCAATGCACAAATATCGATAAAGCTTATCAATGGAAATCACGAAAATTGGTGAAGCACAAATTCTAGAAATCATCTCAAGAAATCCAGAAATCACAAAGGGGGGAAAGGCTTATCACAAACGGGAGCATAAAGCTCACCAACACGTGTATCACAAACGGAACGCTAATTCCATGGTTGCTAACCATCACAAATTGAGCCGAAGCTCCACAAACGGCCCGAAGACCATGGGTTGCTACCCCACAAATTTGAGTCGAAACTCCATAAAACGGGGTTTAGTCTCCCTCGCAGACAAAGAGACATCGCACATTGCTAGTCTAAATCACAAAGATGATCGTCATGATCAACGAGAAGTGTTAATTACACTAAGCTTGTAAATATATGAGTTTAGCTTCATGTCCCATAACCACTTGCTTAACTTAAATATTTACGAACAAACTGTAGATCTCCACTATAAAATTGTCACAAGGGATTCAATCGAACAAGTCCAAGAATTAACCGACGAAGTAAACGCAAGCGTTTCATACCACTCGTTTTACTAAGTCGTTTAATTAGATTTTTCATAAGAGTGAGGTAAAGGTTTGTATATACTAATAGATTGGAAATCGGTTTAAGAAACGAGCTTTGTACTAAAATAGAGTTGAAATCATTTGAAGAAAGAGTTTTGATATTTACTACTAGTATAGAAACCTTTATATTTTTAAAGTGACAATTCACGAAGAAGATGGTAGGAACAATCAATTACTAAAATTCACATATGAAGATGTGAATAAAAATCCAACGAAACCGATAAAGAATCCATCAAAATGGATATTCAAAAATCCCTAAAAAGGAGTCATCAAAGTCATAACAAATGAAACAACACATAGGAAACAACACGAATCGATTAAAGTTGGAAATTCAAACAACTAGGCGAAATAGGCAAAAATGCACCAGGTCGGTGGGCCGGCTACAGAGCTCGGTCGATCGGACCCTGTTCTCAAAATTCCTAGGGAAGCAGGTCGGTCGGCCGGACCCTGTACTCGGTCGACCGAACCTTAAACAGAGAAGTGCTTATGCACTTGGCAGCAGGTCGGTCGGCCGGCAGCAGGGCTCGGTCGACCGGACCTGTTGCCAGTCCCCTCCCAGTCCATCCAATTGAGGTCCAACCTCGACCAAATTGCATTCTCTCGAGCAACGGAACTAAGGGATTATGCTAATCAACTACCCGGCCCTATATGCTCCTCGATGCATCACCAAACACATGTTCAAACATCAAAGTTAGGATTTTTAACGAATTGAACTCAAAACACCAAAAATTGGAATATTCTCCAAATCAATCCAAACCAAAAGCAAATGCACACGAATAAGTGTTAGGAATTCATACCTAACATTCGAAGATAAATATAAGCATAGATGTGAGATAAAAATCTCACCTTTGAACCCAAACGATTGAAGAAGAAACTTGAAAGCAAAGGAGAATCAACCACTCTTCAAATTCAACTCAAGAAGCTTCAATCTAAGCTTAAAAGAGAAACATTTCCTAAATTAGGTTTAGGAAATTTATGAAATCAAAGAGAGAATGAGTTGGAGAAGAAGAAGAAAGAGCTTACCAATGGGTTCACTTGAGTTTGGAGCAAGAAGAGGGATTTGCTAATGGAAACTAGGGCTTAGGATTTCCTAATTCTTTTTCTCTTCCCCCATTTTTGATGAAGCTAGAATGTCTTAGGAAATTATGAAGTAATGAAGAGGAGAGGAGATTGGAACTGAGCTCGTAAGTGGGGTTATTGGGCTCATCCCAAACCAAAGCCCTAAGCAAAAAGTAGCAAAATTCAACTTTCTCCAAACATATCGAAGCTTATACTCAAAAAGGTCGCAAACGGTATTTTAAACTCAATGGGAGTGGTCCCGAGTCCTAATTCGACCGTATGCAAAAAGTAGCTTTTTGGACTAAATTCTGAGTATCGATAAAATATTTAAATAAAATATTTAAATATAAAAATCGACAAATATGCGGGTTGTTACATAAGGCTATATATAAAGCCACTTGAATTTGCAAATAAAGGATGTTGGTTAGTTGAAAAAAATTCAACTGTGTTCTTGCATTTGATTTCGTACTTCATATCTGGTATCAAAGCAGGTTAACTTTGAGAGCTAAACAAAGTGAGCTAGAGAGAAACAACTGAGAAAGATGGGGTCCGAAGCAGGCTTTGTTCTACCAACCATTCCGAAATTTGATGGAGATTATGACCATTGGAGTTTGGTCATGGATAATCTTCTTCGATCCAAGGAGTATTGGTGTGTAGTGGAATCAGGCTATACAGTACCTAATCATGAAGAAACACTGTCAGCCGCACAAAAGAAAGCTCTAGAGGAGATGTGTAACGACCCAGAATTATAGTTAATTAAAATTTGAATATTTAATTAATTTTAATTATTAATAAGTGGAATTTATAAGTCGAATAAATTTTATTTTGAATAATTAGATTTAATTGGATATTTAAATCGATAATTTAATAGTTGAAATTACAGAAATAATTGAAAATTTGGTTAAATATGATTGAAAATGATTTGTAAAATTTTATTTTATCATATTGAAGTTAGAATGATATTCTAGAACTTTTAAAATCGAATTAAAAGTTAAATTGTGAAAATTGAATATTTTAATATTTAATTATCGACTGAAAAATAGCCAATTTCCGAACAGTCTCAGAATTGGACGAAACTAGTTCCATTGGATCCGTAATAGTTTGTTATTATCGGATTTCAATTTTCGTAGCAATCGGAGTTGTCGTTTGATCGTGGCAGCTCGAAACGCATCGAAATTGTTTTAATATTTAATTTGGCGAGTTAAAATTGTCATTTTTCAAACTGTCTCGGATTTCGACGAAACCAGTTTCATCGGATCCGTAATGTGATATTATTGTATGGTTTCAAATTTCGTGTCAATTGGATTTATCGTTTGTCCGGTGCAAGCTAAAACGCCTAGAAAATAGTTTAAATCAGTTTAATTTAAATTGATCGTTTAATTCCATATCTCGCACAGATGATCGAATTAGCTTCCGAAACTTATTCCATTGTGTCCAGAACGCAGGATAAACCCTAGAAACGCCGGTCGCCGCGCGTAAATCGGAGTTTTGAAAAGCCGAATGAATAGTGTCGTTCAAACTTCTATAAATAGGCCCATTCTCTTCACAAAAATTAAAAAAAAAAATTATGGTTTTAAAACCCTAGCCGCTAGTTATCAATGAACGGCCAGAAATTGCAATCCTTCTTCCCTTAATTTTTCAAAATCCGTCAACAATTATTGAAATCATCCAACTACAATATTTTAGAGCGTAGGAAGATCTTCCGATCCATACGGATATGATGGGTTATGGTCGATCAAAGGAGGAGCAACGGGGCTCGAATGGATCGGTCACGTTTTTCCATGGCTAGGCTCGACCGAGCTTAGCGCGGCTGGGGGCCATGGTGCATTAGGGGATAGGCTTCAATTTGGCGTTGCCTGATCGACGAATAGATGGACGAAGGAGTCGCGTTAATTCGAGTTGTAACTGTGGCCGGTGGGTTTAAAACGCGTTCGTGACTATCTGGAAGAAGAAGGAGGTGACGGTCCCGATCCTAGGGCTTGGAAACAAACGGCAGGGATTGTTTCTAGGTTGTAAAAATAAAATTTAAATTGAAATTGAATTATATAATTATTCGTATAACTTTGTAATGCTATTTCTCGGTCATACGAGGTCGGAATTCGACGAAACAGAAAGCGTTGGAATCGTATCGTCGAGCACTACGCTATGGAATTGGATTGGAGTCGTTTGGAGTTAGTGAGAATTTCGGGTAAAATTAAACGCGTGTTTACTTTTATTCGAAATAAATCGCTAAAACGAAATTGAAATCAAGGTGAGAACTTCTCACTCAATCGAATCGGTTTCGATTTTAATTTTAAATAGTTAGATTTAAAATTGTTGATTGAATGCTTGAATGATGATTTTTATCTATTGATTGTTAAAATAGACATTATGCGCCGTTAGTAAGCGGATGTTATTTATTAAAAACATATACCGCGAATATTTCATAAACAGTAAAATTGGTATTATTTATGTACTTGGAATTGATTTCCCGCAGTATATAGCGGACGAGACCCTATTGCGCCGTCTACTAAGCGGATAATATTTTATAAATCCTATATACCGCGATAATTCCGTACTGGAGAGGAATTGGTATTGTGCTAATGTTTGTGGATGCAGGGAAATAGGTTGGAGGGATCCAACTGGATTCCTCAACGGTATTGATTTATTTACAGATATTGTGATATTTATTGATTATCATATCGATATATGATATTTGGATGTCGTGATTGACTATTTGGTGCTGCTGCATCATCGGATCCATTTTTAAAGTTTAAAAATAATGATTTTGGTTTTTAAAAGGATTTTAAAGTGATTTTTCAAAGTATATGTTTTTATTAAATTTTGAATTGATTCATTTTAAATAATTAAAACGTTATAAATTTTTATGTTATAAAAATTTAGATTTTTGAGAAATATAACCGAAATGAGATTTTTGGAAATAAATAGTTAAGTAATTTATAAATTGGTTTAAATTAGGATTTTTGAATTATTAAAAACGATGTGTATAAAAGTCTTATAAAATTGATATTTTATAAATTAAAAATATTGGAATATTAAAACGAGTTTTTATAAGTGTTAAAAAAGAATTAAAAATGGATTTCATAAGTGAACGGAATTTATAGATTTATAAATTGTGAAGTTATAAAAATGAATAGATTTTGTAAAATAGAAGATTTATAAGTAATTATCTTATAAATCGGATTTTGGCATTTAAATGAGATATAAATGGAATTTGTTAATAATGAGATTTATAAATCGAAGCTTATATATAGAAATGTAATTTATAAACATTGTTTATAAATTCGAAATCAATTTAATTTGACAAATTGAATATTGAAGGTTATTAAAGGAAATATATTCACGATTTTGGACAGTGAATACATTATTGAATAAAATGGTCATGTTTGGCAAAATGAATATTATAGAATGAAGTTAATTATTTTAAAGATGTTTTAAAATGTATTATGAATCGAAACCATAGATTTCAACATTTACTGTTGAAATAGACGTTTTCGAGAAAGAAGGAAATGGTGGACTATAACACTGTTGTTATAGTAAATGGTTTCCGAAAGGAAATGCTTTGTATAGTATGGGGATTTATATATCTATTTAAACTTTGAGTCCCTATACTAGTGATTTTGGGTCGTCGTAACGATGTTTTGCACAACATTCGTTTTTTGACCCAAATAAATGTGTTAAGAGAATGATTTCCTTAAGGAATGAAATATATACTAAATTTTGATTTAAGTATATCGAATATTTTCAAATGTTGAAAATAAATAGATTTGTGATGTACTTATTATTAAATAAGTATGGAAATATTTTTCCAATGTGAAATGAACGTTTTAGAATTTATCCTTGTAAGATAAATTGAAAGTGAATATTGAAAATCGATTGAAAATCGTACATCATAGATATTTTGGGATTATAAATTCACTATGGAATTTATAAAAGAAAGGGGAATTAGTTTAAAAATAAACGTTGATTTATTTTTAAAGTGTGGCAATAAATTTACGGATTTGGAACGTAAATATAAAGTAAATCGGTAAGGATTTATTTAATTGGTTTAAATGAACCATGTTGAAATGAAAGTATTTCGCATAAGGAAATTGATTGAAATTTGTTTTCAAAAGTGGTAAAGGTGAAAAGTGATTTGAAAATTTGTTTTCAAATGATTGAAGTGTGGAAAATATATATCTAGTAAAGATGTTTTGGAAAATAAATAATTTGAAAAATTATTTGGAATCTGGTGATGTTGAGCATGCCTTTTGATAGTTAAATAATCCGACTATCAATATTTACCTTTAAATAGGTATTTGTTGTGATTGTTTGAATTTGAATGCCATACTTATTTTTGAATAAGCGCTCACTATTCGGGTTAGCCGGGAAAGGACCTTGGGGTCGTATAACCCATTCCGAATATGTGACACGTCGTAATGGATTGCATTTGATGACCGGTGTTGAAGACCGGATATTTTTGAAAACGGAAGGATTACCGTTGAGTTACTCTGCATCGGGTGATCTCCGATATAGAGGTTTTATCACCCTTAGTGACGGGAAGTCCGGACGTGATTAGAAATTATCCGGAATGCAAGGACTTCTTCGTAAGTGCCTTCGGTTCTGTTCGATCCCGGAACAGACTTGTATGGATTGTATGTCTGATGTTACAATTTGAGATGTAAAGCTGGTTTCTATCAAATATATTTCTGTTGGTGGCGGAGAATTTATTCTCTTAGCTTAACACTCTTCTCTGAGACGTACGAGCTCAGAGGTTATGTAGTTGATGGTTACTAATGATATATTCCCAAATTGGTAATGTGGCATGCTGAGTGTTGCTGTGGAATGATCATTGTTTGATCATTTGTGATATGATCATTTGTTTGATCATTTATCTTGGTGATCATTACTTTGATCATTTGTTGACCCAAAGCACAGCTTTTGTATAAAGCGTGGCTTTGTGGACGAGACTTCGTCGGACCTCATTCCCCGGAAATGGTCAAAACAGGAAGGATGCAGCAAGGTTATTAAGGGGTAGCGCCCCTTTAGTGTATGTCATTCCTTCTGGATAGAGGTGGTATCATGGTATGGAGCCCAGATATTTAACCTATGTTGTTGCTGCAAATTTTGTGGTTGTTGGAAATCGAGGATCCTCGGATAGATCGGTTACGATCGGGGGTTGACATATTCGTGTCAGTAGTTACCCAGTTAGGGGTAACCCGGCCTTGTGTTGGCAGAGATCCGGTTTGGTTCTCGGGACGTCATTCCAGAGGCGTTTCCATGTGGCAATGGGAAGTTCCTTGGCCTGACCATTTGTTGGAAATCTAAAGAAACAATACGAGACTTGTACGGTTTTAGTTGTAGAACCTGCCATGGAATGTGGCGGTAACCTGCTATTGAACATGGTAGCTATAGTAGGCATATGATAATGGTCGTATATTGGCTAAGATTTATATCTTTAATTTCGAAATGATTTTCCCTACACTATGCACTAGTAATAATATCAAATGTTTCTTTTTAATGCGTATCAAGCATCTTTGACTATCATAAGGAGAAATCTCCTTCGATTCTGCGTTTGCATTGTGTGTGTGTGTGTGCGGGAGGCCTTATGGTAGTCTCATTTTTAAAAGCATTTCGAATTGACTTTAAAAATATTACTCTATTTTGATTTTAAAGATAAATAAACTGTTTTAGTTCTCACACCAGTCACATGACTGACTCGGAGTTTATTGTTTTCCTTTCTAAACTCTGGGTGCCCACCAATTTCCACATGGGCAGTCAAGAGTAAGGTTTATCAGGATATTCTGGAATTCAGGAGTTGCTGGAGGCAAGCTGGATGGCATGGCGTATTACTAGTATATAGTATTTCTTTTCCACTGTTTGTTGTTGTACACTCTGATGATGTAATGTAAAATGATGTAATGTAATAACTGATATAGTTCTTTGTTTAAAGATTATTCATTTATTATTATATGTTGATCCGCTGCGATTGTGAGATTCTGATATTGTTCTGTTGTTTCTTTCTGTTTTCTTCTATTTTTTTCTCTCTTCTTCTACCTTTTCTTCTTCTTTAACCCTAACATTTCGGTTTTTCGGCAATGAAAAATCGCAAATGTTACAAGATGAAACTGAAAGATTTGAAGGCTAAAAATTACTTGTTCTCATCAATTGACAAGTCAATCTTGAAGACGATCACAAAAAAGAGACAGCCAAACAGCTCTGGGATTCAATGAAGTTGAAATGCCAAGGCAATGCTCGTGTTAAATGAGCCCAACTAAATCACCTCCGGAGGACCTTCGAAGTTTTGGCTATGAAAAATGGAGAATCAATCACTGACTATTTTGGTCGAGTAATGGTGATTGCAAATGAAATGCGAAATTGTGGTGAAGACATGCCTGATGTCAAAATAGTGGAGAAAATATTGAGGACTCTCACTGAAAGATGGAATTACATTGTATGTTCCATAGAAGAAGCAAAAGACATTGATGAGCTTTCTGTTGATGCTTTCCAGAGTTCATTGCTCGTGCATGAGCAAAAGTTCAAGAAAGAAAAAGAAGGAGAAGAGGAGCAAGCACTTAAGGTATCATACGAAGGACAAGAGGACGTGGAAAAATGTTTGCACAAGAAGGAGCAAGAGGCCGAGGCAGGGGCCGAGGAAGACATGTGTTTTCAAGGGCCACGGTAGAATGTTTTAACTGTCATAAGCTCGGTCACTTCCAATACGAGTGTCCAAGTTTAAAAAAGGAAGCAAACTATGTTGCGCTTGAGGAGGAGGAAGAGTTATTGTTGATGGCTTATGCTGAGGAACATGAAAGTAGACCAAAAGATTTATGGTTTCTTGATTCGGGCTGCTCTAATCACATGTGTGGAAATAAATCTCTTTTCACTGAATTAGATGAGGATTTCAAGCACATAGTCAAGTTGGGCAACAACTTCAAAATGGATGTCATAGCAAGAGGTAATGTGAAGATTGTGCTGAATGGTGTAAGTCACATTATAACTGAAATGTACTATGTTCCAAAGTTGAAAAATAATCTCTTAAGCATAGGACAACTTCAAGAGAAAGGGTTAGCAATTGTGATTAAGGGAGGGGCATGCAAGGTTTATCATCCGGATAAAGGTTTGATTATTGAAACAAGTATGAGTGCAAACAGGATGTTTATAGTGTTTGCACAGCCACAAAGCCAATCTCAAGTTTCTCAAACTCAAAAAGGCAATTGTCTCCAAACAAAAGAACAAAATACAACACAACTATGGCATCGCAGATATGGTCATTTGAACTATAAAGGCCTAAAGACTCTGGAAAGCAAACAGATGGTTCGAGGACTACCAAAGCTCACTACAACTGCAGAATTATGCACTGACTGTCTCATTGGGAAACACTATAGAGATCCAATACCTAGCAAAAGTTTGTGGAGAGCTAAACAGATTTTAGGCCTCATCCATGTCGATATCTGCGGCCCAATCAACCCTATGTCAATCAGCAACAAGAGGTACATTTTATGTTTTATTGACGACTATAGTCGGAAGTCATGGGTCTATTTCTTGAAGGAAAAATCAAACGCTTTGAGTTACTTTAAATGCTTTATGAAGTTAGTAGGAAATGAATCAGGACTGTCAATCAAGTGTTTGCGCACAGACAGAGGTGGAGAGTTTACATCATCAGAATTCAATAGTTTTTGCAAAAAGAATGGAATATAGAGACAATTGACCACCGCATACACCCCTCAGCAGAATGGGGTTGCTGAACGCAAAAATAGAACATTGTTGAACATGGTACGTGCTATGCTTTCGGAGAAGAAAATTCCAAAACCATTCTGGGCTGAGGCGGTAAGCTGGAGCAATCATGTGCTAAATAGGTGTCCGAATTCAGCAGTAAAAGACATCACCCCTGAAGAAGCATAGAGCGGATCTCGACCTTCGGTTAGTCACTTCCGAGTCTTTGGTTGCATTGCACATGTTCATGTGCCCAAGGTACATAGAGCTAAACTTGATGATAGAAGTTTCATTTGTGTTTTCTTGGGTATAAGTGATGAATCAAAAGGTTATAGGTTGTGTAATCCTATTACTAAAAAAATTGTGATAAGTAGAGACGTTGTATTCGAAGAAGAAAAACAGTAGGACTGGGAAAGTAATTATAAAGAAGAAGTCTTAATAGATTTAGACTGGGGTGATGAGAATAATGGTGACATTGAAGAAGTTGAAAAAGAGAATGAGAATGAAATACATGGGGATGGTGGCAGTATGGCTAATACAAGGAGTAGGAGAGAATCACAACCACCTTTATGGCATAATGATTATGTAAGTGGGGAAGGGCTAGGACTTTCAGATGATGAAGAAGCCAACATGGCTCTAATGGTGACTAGTGATCCTATGTCTTTTGAAGAAGCAGTGAAGAGTGAGCATTGGAGTGTAGCTATGGACAATGAGATAAAGTCCATAGAAAAGAATAGAACTTGGAGCTTAATTAACTTACCTGCAGGGGCAAAGAAGGTTGGAGTTAAGTGGGTCTATAAGACCAAATATGACGAGAAAGGTAAGCTTGAGAAGTACAAAGCTCGGCTGGTAGCCAAGGGGTATTCGCAGAAATGGAATTGACTATATGGAAGTATATGCACCAGTAGCTAGAATTGAAATAGTGAGAACAGTAGTGGCATTAGTAGCTCAGCGCAACTGGAAGATTTTTCAGTTGGACGTTAAATCTGCCTTCTTACATGGTGAGCTCAATGAGGGCGTGTACGTGGAACAACCAAAAGGTTATGAAATTAAAGGAAGCGAAGACAAAGTGTATAAGCTACATAAGGCTCTATATGGACTAAAACAAGCTCCTCGAGCATGGTTTAGTCGAATACAGTCCTATTTTATGGTTGTAGGTTTTGAAAAATGTCCAAAAGAGCAAACACTCTTCACTAAACAAAGCAAGGAAGGTAAATTGTTGATTGTGAGTCTTTATGTCGATGACTTAATCTATACTGGTAATGATGAAGGAATGATGTGTGATTTCAAGTCCTCAATGATGCAAACTTTTAAGATGACTGATCTTGGTATGATGAAGTTTTTTCTTGGCATAGAAGTGATACAACATTCAAATGGCATTTTCATTTGTCAGAACGAATATGCAATTGAGGTTTTAAGAAGGTTTTGGAATGCTAGAGAGCCGAGCTGTTGGCAGTCCAATTGTTCCTGGTAGCAGATTGAGCAGAGATGAGCATGGAACTGTAGTTGATGAGTCATATTACAAGCAAGTGGTTCGAAGCCTCATGTATCTTACCACCACTCGTCCAGACCTAATGTATAGTGTAGGTTTAATTAGCAGATTCATGTCCAAGCCTACTGAACTTCACTTACAAGCTGCCAAAAGAATACTAAGGTACGTGAAAGGCACAGTTGATTATGGAATTATGTACAAGAGGGAGAGCTCAGATTTGGTGGCCTATACAGATAGTGATTATGTTGGTGATTTGGATGATAGGAAGAGCACGTCTGGTTATGTCTTCATGCTAAGTTCAGGGGCTGTTTCGTGGCTTTCAAAGAAGCAGCCTATCGTTACCCTATCAATAACAGAAGCTGAGTTTGTGGCTGCACCTGGATGTGCGAGTCAGGCAGTTCGGTTGTGGAGGGTCACTGCAAAACTTGGTTGTATCCATGATAAAGGTACTGTTGTTTATTGTGACAACAGTTCGACTATTAAGCTGTCAAAAAATCCTGTTATGCATGGACGAAGTAGGCACATAGATGTACGTTTTCACTTCTTGAGAGAGCTTGTTCAAGAAGGAACCATAGAACTGGTGCATTGTGGAACGAAAGAACAGATTGCTGATTTGATGACAAAGCCACTGCAGCTGGATGCTTTCTTGAAGCTCAGAGACCGCTTGGGTGTTTGCAAGACAGAAGTGCTAAACTAACCGTGAGACACGGTTGGTTTAGGGGAGGGTTTGAAAGAGTAGTTTTGTATTTTTACTTGGTCTTTGTTTCTGTTCAATAAATCCCTAGTTTCAAGGGTTGTGGAGTCAGTCGGCTAATCTTTAGCTTCAATCACGTAAAGCATGCATGTGCTAAACGTGTGCTTTTATTTCGGATTTCATTTCCTGTTCTCTGTCAGTTGTAAGGCTATATATAAAGCCACTTGCATTTGCAAATAAAGGATGTTGGTTAGTTGAACAATATTCAACTTTGTTCTTGCATTTGATTTCGTACTTCACATCAATATGTATCTCTCCTCCTAAAGACAATTTCAAACTTTCATCCACATTTCTTATATTGCCAATGCGCACACTACTGCAAGCTCTGATTCACATTTGAATCCATCACTTCATTAATATAAGTAGCACACCTCCACTAACATACGTATTTAAGTCTTTCATAAACAGTGACACCACATCTTTCACACCCCATTCAACATCCATTTCGTCGTTACCAAGCTTGGATTATTATTCACACTCAAACCCCTTTGCATTTAACGTAATCTCCAACTTTAGAATTAATATCAACTGAACTCAACGTAGTAATGCCAAACTTATTAAAACATTCATTATTGCCATCAACACAATAAGTATATTGACATGTTCATTGTATGTTACAATTCCTTATACCTAATATACGCTGTATTCAAACATAAGACATATCAATGTTGTTGAGCTCGACCTCATCATTTTCTAATATTCCACCTAATATAAATTCGATACCTAATGACATTACTGCTATTCCATGAATTTGCCATCTCATAATTTTATAGACTCGACACTGTTGTTACTCCACAAACTCGTCATCTTATAAACTATCAATCACGCCTTATTCCTGTTATCAACTTGATACGCCTAATTCCTAGTGCAACTGTACAGGCCCGACTACAAGGCCTCGTACTAATATACACTACAAAATATAAATCTTTCTAAAATTGTAGGTTTATATTTCTAACGTTACATTACAAGATAATACGGCTATTCCAACGGCTCCTAGCCGTTGGAAGACGTTGGAATAGCCGTTGGAATAAATCCCACGCCTTCCAATGCTTTCCAACAAATCCAACGAACCATTTCCAACGGAATTTCCAACGGCCGCTAACGGCTTGGAGCCGTTGGAATCCGTTAGAAACCGTTACAATAAAATGGGCAATGAGCCGTTGGAAGCCGTTGGAAATACTGGGTTTATTTTGCTGTAGAACAGCAAGCCTATTTACCTTCCACCTACACCATTTCCAATCCATTCAATTTCCATTCCATTTCCAATCAATTCCACACATATATATCAATATCAATACAAACAACACGCATAAATCAATAAAACACCAATATAAACAAACCAAACCGATCAAACATCACAAAATATACCATCAACATATATACCATCAACAAATGTCAATAAACATGTACATACCATCAAAATATTTCTCACCCACTCCATACCAATATACAACATCACCATCAACATCAAAACATCTCCAAGTCAATATATACATTGTTCAAACACAAATACTCAAAAACATACCTCCTCAAGGATCCTCGTCGCCTCCAGAAGCACCAGACGACGAAGGAAGGGTACCATGATTCTGCAAATACTGCGCAAACTTTTGATCCAGCTGCTCCACCTGGATGGCTCGTAGACGATTCTCCTCCCGTAGCTGCTCAACCATAGCTCTAAGCTCCTTGATTTCTTCTTTGTCTTGGTCTTTTTGAGCTTGTCGAGCCTGTCGAGCCTGCAAATAGAAATAATAGCAAAAGGGTTGTCTCAGCATATAAAATATTATGACATTATATATCTAAACGCTGATTTTTTGTACATATGTAAAAGGATTAATTACTGTTAGGTTCCTGAAGCCAAAACGTCTACTCCGTTGCGCCGGATCCATAACAGCGGTAAAAATGTTATCCTGCTCCTCCTGTGTCAGCGCATCGCGACCAGACTGTTGAAGCACATAAGCCTGCGCCTCCTGCAACCTCGACTATAATGAAAAAAACAATTTTAGTTTAAAAATAGTAGCATGTAATTATTTTGCATAGCTAGAAATTAATAAACTTATCGGTGTAAGTATTAGAAATTAAAAAATGTATACATATGCCTCGGTCGCCCTATCTTGATCACCCCACTGATATATGATATTGCCAGCCTCATCTACTTGCCTAGACGCGTGGGTGTGAGCAAACACGTCCACTAAGCCAACAGAGCCTCCACGAGCTTGTTCCTGCAATTGATAATTTGGATAATTTAACTGTACATAACTAATTACTGAACTGATCAATATACAAATGTGATAATAGATAAATTTACCAAATCTTCGCGGTGAAGCTGGAAAGATTTGGAGCCTCCACGGTGTGATACAGGATTCCTGCTCCTTTTTGCCAAGTTCCTAGCTGACTCCTCCTGCAAATTTACAATGATTAATTATTTATTAAACGGTAAAAAATTGTTGAGATTTATTGTAGATTTACCTTGAACTCCTCAGAGTTCCACCACTCAACCCACTTCTCCCATACAGTCACGCTCATCCACTTGGGCTTCTTTCCTACTTTTTTAATCTCCGACAGTCTCCCTATAGTTCTTCGCGATCCTGGAGTTCCAGTGTCGTTGAACTAAATTGACGTCAGGCTCTTGCAAATCTATGGCGCCCTGTACAATGAGAAAATATTACTAATTATTTATTTGTATTTAATTAATCATCTTGTAAAGCGGTATAAACTTACCATAAAATCTTGCCAAATCGTCTCTCTCACGTCGTCGAGGATCTTGCCCCACTTGGGCCAGCAATCGGTCATCCTAGCCATGTACGCGTGCTTCGAAATGTTCAGAACCACTTTGGATGACTCCAACTCAAATCCACTGTGTTAAATATAAAATTGAACTTTAGACAATTGTAAATATATCATGTACAATTAAAAAATTAAAATGTTATGCTTGCTAATTATGATACTTACATCTCATCAGCCTTAGGCTGCAAGTAAACAAGTGGCCGAGCTCGTGGCTCACCACTACTCTCTCCAATATGACGTGTAGAGCCACGTCGCCGAGACCCAGAACCAGAACCGGACATAATATATATACCTGCCATATATACATACATATACAATTCATAATAATCATGATATGATGAACCATTAAAAAATGTAATACAATATGCTACAAATGTGTCATGTTGTGTATGTGTTGAGTGTGTGAGTATACACTTATTTCCAATACAACATGCAACCCTTTAAACATGTATCTATTTTTTGATATGGAAAACTGAAAGATGACATAAGTTTTTTCACTTCATAATAATTTTCGCACATTAAATTATCGGATGGCATATGACGTTTAGCAGCTTGCACAACAGCCGTAAATCCAGCTTCTATAAGGTTGTATTTTGATTTCATTGCAATGTATTCTGCAGTTACCGATAATTGAGAGCCGCTTAAACATCCATTCCAAAGGCATTTTTTAGCATGATCCAATAAATCATATATATTTTTAGCTCTAACATTTGGTTCCTCTTCGATGTTAACATCGTCGTTATCAATTACAACGGTAGGGAACATTGATTGTGCTGCATCTTCGACCATATGTTCTATGAGATTCGTACTACCTTCTTCGCTGATGACCTCCACTGACTGTTCTTGATTATTAGGGGCTACAATTTCTCCATGACGATCCCACAGCAAATAATTGGGTACGAAACCGAATTGGCGCAAATGAACCTTAGCCATATTCGGTTCTAAATAGTTCAACAATTTGCATCTACTACACGGACAACGAATTTCTTCATCGTTTGCAATATTACTTGTAGCAAATTTGATGAACACTTGTACCCCTTTTAGAAAATGTTCGCTTATTGCGCCACTAATTTCCCTTCTTTGATACATCCAGCTCCGATCATTAAAGTAATTGATCATGTTTCCCTACTATAAAACCTATGATAGAGTAAAAATGTTATAAATCATTCATTTTATATTTTGCAGGAAATTTTCCAATGGCTTCCAACGGCCGCAAACTGCTAATTTCACAAACTTTATTTTAAATAAGCAACTATTGTTTCATTGCTACTTATGTGTCTTTCTTTGATGGTCGGTCATCCTACTTTCCATTACAAACACAATAGTAATTATATTCCGTAAATCATATCATTTTAAACGATTCACAAAATTTCGGCAGCATTTCCCCCGTGTTCCCTGTATCGTACACAAATGCGTGTACACAAGGAACGTAAAGGAAATGCCGTCGAAATTTTGTGAACCGTTTAAAGTGATATGATTGACGGAATATAATTACTTTATAGTGTTTGTAACTTATCCAATACAGGGACAAATCCGACAAATGATGTATCAGATGATTAGAGTTGTCCGTTTTGTGGAAAAAACGAATATCCCTAAAACGATCATATACAACACTTGTCAGACGGAGTCAAATATATCTAAGGATTTAAATATTTGTTTATATTAAATTTAAATATATAACTCGTTTAATTAATATTGGTTTATATTTTACCGTTTTATTGCATAAGAACTAAATTCATTTATACACAAAATTTGTACACAAAATTCATTTATTACAAATTCATTTACACACTAAATCAATTCACGTATTCGCACAAATACAAAACTCGTGTTCGCACAAATGCAATATCCATTCTAACGGCTTTCAAATGCAATAAACTCTATCACGCACATACGTTTAATATACTAACCAAATCAACATAAACTATAATGCAATATCCTAAATTACAAAATTTTCAATCGGTTGTAATAACTTGTTCATTATGGTATAATAGTTGCAATTAGGGGATAACATGATGTAATATGCATACACTAACAAGTAGGAATCAATCAACATTCGAATTAAATCCTAAATCAAAAAAACCTAAATATTAGGTTTAGCAAAATTACCGATTTGGAGAGCTAGAAGGGTGGAGATGGGCCGGAGAAGCTTCTAGATGGCGTCGGAGGTGGTTGGGATGGTGTTTGGGCCGGAAGTAGCAGGTTGGAGGTGGTGGAATGGTGGAATTGGGGGAAAAGGTTTGAAGGGGAAGATGAAAAATGAACTGAAGGTCGGTCTCTGGAAAATATGCAAGAAATTTTCCAACGACTTCCAACGGCCGCAAACGGCGAATTTCCAACGGCTTCAAACGGTTACGTCAAGATCCAACGAGCCGTTGGAAGTCGTTGGAAATGCCGTTGGAAATTGGGCGTTGGAATACACTGTAGTTCTAGTAGCGTTAGCTTTCTTCAGTTTCTTCATTTAGCAGTTTTCGTGTGCTTTTAGGATATGGTAAATTTTGCATTATGCTTAGATAATTACTCGTAATACCCAAAATTTCCAGTGTCATATCGTATAAATTCACAATTTTGACTGAGGTTCTACCTCTTGGTTGCTGCCATTGTCAGTTTGAAATCTCGCTTTTGTGTATCTAACATTAGTATCGGCTATTTAATTATAATCACCCTGATGCATACAATAATGGAGAAAATTACGTATAAATAAGGGCAGCTAAAGCAACCATAATCTGAACTTAAGAAATGTAATAGTATTAGGAGCGTTTCATTATTTGTTTACCACAACGAGGCGTAGATTCTCACACGTAGCTGGTGCATGCTTTACCCATGCAAGCCATTATGTACTGACATACGTCGTTGTTTTTATCAAGTTCAAACTCTGCTTCAAGATACTAAACAACAAGATCTGCATGACATATCTGCAAATAATGGATCCTTCTAATCGTAGATTGCAAATTACACTTGTTACCTTCATCAATCACATAATCTCTCCATACCACTTGACACTTGAGTTTGTCGTGTCTGACACAGTCATTTCACAATATACAAATAATATCATAACAGGTTTTGTAAAAACAACCTTGCATTCAATAAGAAATTAACATATGAATCACATCAGCGGTGCAGTAATTAACAAATTGTTAATCTTATATGTGCATTATGTTATATGGCTAGTGTACTAAAAGAGATGGCACGCTACAATAAACTCGTCGCACAAGTTCATCAATTAGAATTCCACTGCGCTGGAATTCTGTATTAGATAATTGTAACTATATGTTACGTTGTAAATAAATTACAACAATAACGTTATACTATTGTAAGAAATAATACAACTTATAAACGGGAAAGATTACAGAGAATCTAACCAGTATATATAGAAAATTCCGTATGAGGCTTGTCGTAACAATTTACTTAAGAATTTCATTTCAAAATTCCCCCAAGATACAACAGACGTATTCTGCACGAGATTGTAATGAGTATGTCAACTTTGTGATATGTATGGAACAGTGAGCAGTAGAGCAAAGAAGCAGAAGAAATTAGATTGGAATTGGATGAGAATGTGATCAGTATTCTCTCCTATTTATAATTTCGTCCGCATCCCTTCAAACAGTCGCGTCCGCTTGATGGGTCCCACCCGTTTCCTTTTGGTCGCTGTTGTTCGTTAACGGGTCGTATCCGCCTGCTACTGGTTTGCATCTGCTCGCGTCCAACAGTTCGCATCCGCTCGCATCGCACCGCCTGGTACTGTATGCGCCGTATCTGCTTCAATCGGGTTGCACCCGCTCGCGTTCGGCCGCACCTATTCTGTTTGCTTCTAACGGGTCGCACCCGCTACTGTTTGTGCCTATTCAATCCGCGTCCGCTTCCGAACAGATCCGCATCTATTCGTATGGCCTGCAACTGTCAGAACGCCCAGTCCAGTTTGCAGTAAAAATACGAGTATCATATTAGACCCAAACCCGAGCCCGAACCCGGCCCGGCCCGGTTCGGTTCGGTCGGACAGCGGCAGCGTGCGCGCGTGTGTGGTGCAGATGCATGAGCATACATTTAGGAGCCCCGGGCCCCCAACCTCCTCTTGAGAAAAGCATATATAAACCAATATAGCTTTCAACAATTTGACGATGTGGGACTTTGTATATTTCCATTCATTCTACCTTTATGAATTCCAACAATCCCCCACATGAATGATAATATACATATCCCCCACACGAAGCGAAATATCACAGAGTACATATGGAATAATGCTTTATCGTGGATAAGTAGATATTTCACTTTGAACTTTCCCTAGTTAAAACTTATCGGATCTACTTGGCTAATCGGTGAATTATTTCATCTTGAACCGTCGGCCTTTATTGTATATCCAGACAATAAGCTTTACGAAGCATTGATTCCCTTCTCATCCAATCTCTTGGTTGTGTTCATTTTGGTCCTGAACACTACTTGGTTCTGCGAGTGTTATAGAGAATTTAAAGCCTTGTAAAATTCTCATAGAGCCGACCCAGCTCACACTTACATAGGTGATCGCAACCATTAAGAGTATCCTACAAATACCCCACTTATTATTTCCAAGATATGGTCATCATTAAATAACATAGTTTTAACCTATTAATACTTCTGTAGGCATGCATTTATATTGTGCACCATAGGAATGGAGTTGGACTATGTCCACGCAAATGCATTACGTCTTGAGTTACTCAGAACTGGTTTGCCTATTGATCCTAGTCCGTGGGGTCTCCAGTCGCTAGGATAGGTTTCCGTATAAGGTAACTCTTGTTGGTTTAGGCTTTTAAACTCATTCCTCTCGATGCGCAGTCAATTTTCTCTCTTGATAAACCTGTAGTAAATGGATCCGCTAGGTTATCATTTGTTCTCACATAATCTATGGAAATATTTCCATTTGAGAGTAACTGCCTAACTGTGTTATGGCGTCGACGAATATGTCGTGACTTTCCATTATACACAAAGTTGTGCGCTCTGCTTAGTGCAGCTTGGTTATCACAGTGTATGCATATGGCCGGTAAAGGTTTAGACCAAAATGGAATATCCTCTAAAAAATGACGAAGCCATTCTGCTTCTTCGCCTGCTTTATCTAAAGCAATGAACTCCGATTCCATAGTGGATCGAGCTATGCATGTTTGTTTAGTAGATTTCCATGACACTGCTGCCCTGTTAGGGTAAAGATATAACCACTCGTTGATTTTGATTCCTCTAAATCAGCAATCCAATTTGCATCACTATATCCTTCTAAGACGGCAGAATATTTTCCATAATGTAAGGAATAATTTGTGGTATTTTTTAAATATCCAAGCACTCTCATTAATGCTTTCCAGTGTTCCTTTCCTGGATTGCTTGTATACCTGCTCAATCGACTTACCGCGTAAGCAATATCTGGTCTGGTGCAATTCATCAGATACATTAAGCATCCTATTACACGAGAGTATTCCAGTTGCATTACACTCTCATCGGTGTTTTTATGCAGTACTTCCGATGGATTAAAAGGTGTCCTCACTCCTTTAATTCCATACTCTTGGAATTTTTCAATCACTTTGTCTACATAGTGTGACTGAGATAGTTCAATTCCATTAGGTGTTCTTATTATTTTGATTCCCAAAATAACATCCGCAACTCCTAAGTCTTTCATATCGAAATTGTTGATCAACATTTTCTTTATGGTATCAATTACCTGAGTATTTGGACCGAATATTAGCATATCGTCCACATATAGATAGATCATCACATATGATTGTCCAAGTTGTTTATAATAAACACATTTGTCACATTCATTTACACGAAAACCATTTATCATCATGACACTATCAAATTTTGCGTGTCATTGCTTTAGAGCTTGTTTTAGTCTGTATAATGATTTGACTAATCTACAGACTTTGTTTTCATTTCCTTTGGAAATAAATCCCTCGGGTTGCTCCATGTAAATCTCCTCATCGAGATTTCCATTTAAGAATGCTGTTTTTACATCCATCTGATGAATCTCTAGATTATAGATGGATGCAATTGCTATTAGCATTCTTATAGAGGTTATTCGTGTTACCGGCGAATATGTATCAAAACAGTCTACTCCTTCTTTTTGACGATATCATTTGGCTACTAATATGGCTTTATACTTGTCGATAGAGCCATCTGCTTTCATTTTCTTCTTGAAAATCTATTTGCAGCCAATTGGTTTTATTCCTGGTGGAATATCAATAATTTCTCAAGTTCTATTACATAGAATTGAATCAATCTCACTTTGGATTGCTTCTTTCCAACATGAGGATTCAGAAGATGACATTGCTTCCTTGTATGTTTGGGGTTCGTGCTCTAATACGTATGTAAAAAAGTCTGAACCAAATGTTTTGGAAGTTCTAGCCCTTACGCTTCTTCTTGGTTCAGCATCCTCAATATGCGAATCGTTTGATTCTTCCCTTGTCCTTTTTGGGACCTTATTTCCTTCATTCCTTTTGTGCGGAAACACATCTTCATAGAATGAGGCATCTCTTGATTTCATGATTGTATTTACATGAATATCAGTTATATCAGATTTGAATACCAAAAATCTGTAGGCACTACTATTTTGAGCTGACCCAAAATAATAACAATCTACTGTTTTTGGTCCAAGTTTGACTCTCTTGGGAGGCGGAACTGGAACTTTTGCCAAGCACCCCCACACTTTGAGGTATTTAAAGCTTGGTTTGTGTCCTTTCCATATCTCATATGTAATTGTTCCTGTTTTATTGTGAGGAACCTTATTTAATATATGATTAGACATATTTAGTGCTCCCCCCACAAGTTCGTCGGTAGACCAGAAGTTAAAAGCATTGCATTAATCATATCTTTTAATATTCTATTCTTCCTCTCGGCTACACCATTTTGTTGTGGTGAATATAGAGCTGTTGTTTGATGAATTATTCCATTTTCTTCACAGAATTGTTCAAATGGTGATTCATACTCTCCACCTCAATCAGATCTTAATATCTTGATCTTTTTATTTAACTGATTTTCTACCTCAGCCTTGTATTTTATAAACGTTGTTATTGCTTCATCTTTACTATTTAAAAGATATACATAGCAATATTGCGTATAATCGTCAATAAAAGTAATGAAATACTTATTCCCACCTCTTGTAGGTAATGATTTAAAATCATATAAATCTGTGTGAACCAAACCTAGTGGTTCGGTGCTTCTATCAACAGATTGAAATGGTTTTTTAACCATTTTTGCTTGTACACATGTCTCACATTTGTAGTTCTTATCTACTTGGAAATTTGGAATCAATCCCAAGTTTGATAATTTCTTCATTTTTTGGAAGTTTATGTGTCCTAATCTATCGTGCCATAGTAAAATTTCGTGCTCAAGCAAGTAAGAAACTTCAATTTTATTAATAGCACAATCAGAATACATAGATTTATTGCCGATAACGGCACGTTTGCTTTAAATAGGTCATCACATAAATAACCCCTTCTGATATACATTCCAGCTTTGAACAGAACCATATTGTCTGATTCAAACACAATTTTGAATCCTTTCTTTGATAGCACTGAGCCAGAGATCAGATTCTTATGTATGTCTGAAACGTGAAGCACGTCATTCAATTTGATAGTTTTTGCAGAAGTGAACTTGAGGATAACTGTGCCACTGCCTTCGATCATGGAAACTGCAGAATTACCCATGTAGAGTCTTTCTTTCTAAACGAATTTCTGGTATGTTGAAAACATGGATTTTTCAAAGCAAACATGACGAGTAGCTCCTGTGTCAACCCACCATTGGTTAGGGTTCTGAACTAAATTGCATTCAGAAATAACCGCTTAAAAGGTGGACTTATCCATTTTCATGTTGTCAACTGTTACCATCTCTGTTTTAGTATAAAACAGTAAAAAATTTAAGATGTTATGTGGCTAGTGTACTAAAAGAGATAACACGCTACAATAAACTCATCGCACAAGTTTATCAATTAGAATTCCACTGCGCTGGAATTCTGTATTAGATAATTGTAACTATATGTTACGTTGTAAATAAATTACAACAATAACGTTATACTATTGTAAGAAATAGTACAACTTATAAACGGGAAAGATTATAGAGAATCTAACCAGTATATATAGGAAATTCCGTCTGAGGCTTGTCGTAACAATTTCCTTAAGAATTTAATTTCAAAATTCCCCCAAGATACAACAGACGTATTCTGCACGAGATTGTAATGAGCATGTCAACTCTGTGATATGTATGGAACAGTGAGCAGTGGAGCAAAGAAGCAGAAGAAATTAGATTGGAATTGGATGAGAATGTGATCAGTATTCTTCCTATTTATAATTTCGTCTGCATCCCTTCAAACAGTCGCATCCGCTTGACGGGTCGCACCTGTTGCCTTTTGGTCGCTGCTGTTCATTAACGGATCGCACCCGCCTGCTACTGGTTTGAATCTGCTCGCGTCCAACAGTTCGCATCGCACCGCCTGGTACTGTATGCGCCGTATCTGCTTCAATCGGGTCGCACCCGCTCGCGTACGGCCGCA
Source organism: Allium cepa (assembly GCA_030765085.1). Taxonomy (NCBI): domain Eukaryota; kingdom Viridiplantae; phylum Streptophyta; class Magnoliopsida; order Asparagales; family Amaryllidaceae; genus Allium; species Allium cepa. The sequence continues at coordinate 38,698,295 of CM060929.1, forward strand.
CCTGTTCTGTTTGCTTCTAACGGGTCACACCCGCTACTGTTTGCGCCTATTCAATCCACGTCCGCTTTCGAACAGATCTACATCTGTTCGTATGGCCTGCAATTGTCAGAAAGCCCGGTTCAGTTTGTAGTAAAAATACGAGTATCATATTAAACCCAAACCCGACCCGGTTCGGTCGGACGGCGGCGGCGCGTGCATGTGGTGGAGATGCATGATCTCCCTCCTCACAACGAAGCATACATTTGGGAGCCACAGGCCCACAACCTCCTCTTGAGAAAAGCATATATAAACCAATATAGCTTTCAAAAATTTGGCGATGTTGGACTTTGTATATTTCCATTCATTCTACCTTTAAGAATTCCAACACATTATGTCTACATCACTATCAACATTGTAAACTATAATTATCGTAAAAGAGATGAGCATGTACATATAGGCATTAAACAAAAAAATTATATCACTGAAGCTCTAAAATAAATTTCCACCGGGAATATTCAACTTCAACACAACCAACACCAAGACCTTTCCAGTTTCCCAACGAATCCAATGGAAAAAAACACACCTCAATCAAACAAAGTATTTCCATATGGGGATACACTCACATAGATGGTGAATTCGATAAGTCTATACGCATATTGTCTGAACCATTAAGTTTGAAGCATGCCAGTTTACCAAATTAAAAAATCTATATGACAGTCAAATAAATACTTTAATCGAATAACTGATAAAGTATGTTACATATGGCAACGCAATATAACTATGAATCAGTTTTAATATATGATTACGTCCAAATTTTAATCCACAACGTTCTTAAAACAATTTAATTTGTACAGTACAGCTGTTATATATAACCAATGCATTAGAACAACTAATCAATTTTAAGCAAAAATCTTTGCACAATTTCATGTCATAAATAGAATAAATTCTTTTGGAGAATGCACCAACTACAAAAGTATATCTTGCAAGCCATATCTTTCTTATATGTCATCATTTTTCGAGACTTTAATAACCTCTAATGAGCAGAAAAATACAAGAAGCCATGCTAAAAGAACATATAGAAACATTTGTACATGTAATATTTTAGTTTACGTAAGAGACTGTAGCTTCTTAATGCACACACAGACTATATATGCAGGACATGCTTTTTTTTGAAGTTCTTCATGTTTGGACCGATATAATAGTGATGAATGTTGTAATGTGTGATATGTACGTCATTAGGGTAGTGAGTACTGTACTTGCTTGTTTAAGGTATGCAAGAGTTAGTCTAATGCAGTGAGAACAGTGGTTTCTGTCATCCCTTTAACGCATAGAGTGGGACCAACTATTATTTAAGCTATAGGGCGACTATAGTATACACTAATGGATGTAAGAAAATTTCACAATAAAAACATTTAATCAAACAGTTTGTCTCCACAAAGTATACATATTACATTTCACAAACTTAAACTGTAAATTTATATTTTTTCAAAAATAAGCACTTAAAGGAAATTATGTGCGTTATCTTGATTAACTTGTTCCAAAATATGATTTTTTTTTCGCAAAGTATACATACAATTCATCTTTTAAACAGATAAAAATGAAATCTAAGCACTGAAAAGCACAACTTTATAGGCAACAGAGCAAAACAGTTTACCAATTCACACTTTTGTTTACTCTAGGGAAGCTGCCATTTGATCGGAAATCAAATATTAATCCAAAAAGGCTAAAACGTTAATTTAATCGAAAATAAATTAGAAGAAGAGGAATAAAATGAAATCTAAGAAAGCAACGAACAACAAAATAACCCTAGCAGGCGAAGGCAAATTAGCTCTTAGGCGGCCACGACAAATGTTTCGATAAACAAGCCTACCATTTTTTTTATATCAACTGCTTACCTTTTCATTAAATTTCGATAAATCAAGAAAACAATTGCACATAAATGAAAAACCAAAATGAATGGAAAAGGATCAGAACAATTTGGCTTGATTCCATCGGAGAGAAATTATATTGCGCGAATTATAATCAGCGTCGATCGTTTAGGGAAAGTCATCATCTCAATGATTCATTCACAGTATTGATAATACAAGAGAACAGAAAAATATTAGAAAAAAGAACCCTTCGTTTTATTGCGTCTGGAAAAGAAGAAGCTGTAAATGGAAGAGGAAAATTCGAGCATATATAACCAACAAAACCCTATCTCTCGGTGAAGAAAACAAATGGACTGGATTATATGCTATTCTCGGTAACCCATTAGTGTATAGCCCAGATCCGCATTAGTTTTACCCAACCAAGGTAATTCACTTTTATTGTGTTAATCAAACTTTTCCCTTTTACTTTTGTAAACACTAGTAAGATTTCGTATTACGTTGTAGCATCTTAGTTTTTGTTGCGTAATACTATTCTAGCCATTTAATTGGAAAATAATTATATAAATTATACGTGTTATTCTTATTTCATTATTCCCCTTTATGCAATTAAAGCCTTTAATTACTTTTCTTCAAAACCATTTCAACATTTAAAGTTTGAGATTTGAATTTAGACCGGTCAGTGTGCACTTTCAAAAACACATAGTGTCATATTCAGATTCGTATCTGAAAATATTTTTAGATATCTGATATTCACATTCTCAAATACGAACAAATCTTTATTAATAGTTGGCTTGGAATCGCAAACTTTTGGTCCAATCATGAACTTCCAAAAATGCCTTTTATATATAATTTTTTTTTAAAAATGTATTTGATACACAAACTTTAAAAAAAATTCGAAAAAATCTTGATTTCAAAAAAATAGGATCTACATAGAAGGTCCTAAAATTTAGATTGCAGTACTTTTAAATGCTCGCAGGAGAAAGAATCAGTACTCATTCCAAATGCATGCGGCACACTAATTGATTGGGTCCTTGAACCTAGAAATATTCAAAGCTTTCGCACCACATATTTAGCATTCTAGAAATCCGTTGTGGGCCTCCAACATCATATAACTTTCAAAGCGTCAGGTTAGTCTTCATGCTTAGTTTTGTAAAGGTTTGTTGCATGAATATTTATGCCTTCAATGTCATATAGGGCTGTTAATGGGTCGGGTCGAGTCGGGTTTGGGTCGGATCAAGTCGGGTTCGGGTTGATTTTAAATAGATCGGATCAACCCGTTTATTAAACGGGTCATAAAAACTCAACCCGAACCTGACCGTTTATGAACGGGTTGACCCAACACTACCTGTGTAACCCGATTATAAACAGGTCGGGTCGGGTCATAAATGGGTCGGGTCAACCCGTATAAGGTGTAAACAGGCCATAAACGGGTCGGTTCAACCCGTATAAGGTACAATTGGGTCGTAAACGGGTCGGAACGGGTCGTAAATGGGTCAGGTCAACGTATAAGTATAAATGGGTTGTTAACGGGTCAATTTCGGGTTAGCAAGTCAACCCGAAACCCACCCGTTTATGAACGGGTCAAATTCAGGTTAACTCGAAAATGACCCGCCAACTTAAACGGGTCGGTTTAAGCTGCTAATTTCCGTGTGGGTTTCGGGTCGTGTAGGAAATTGACAGCCCTAGTGTCATATATCTTGCATTTCTATACTGCAGTAGAGTTCAATAAACGGTATACCAAATGTTTTGACCTGATGAATATTACTCTTTCCTTCTTTATAAAACCCTGAGCTCACTGACGTTGTTCTCTCAATTTTGCCACCTCAAATTTCAACGTTCTATTTCGTCCCGAGTCAAATTTACTCTTATTCTATTTATGTTGAATCAACATCGCATTTTCTTTTCAGAAGGTCTTTTCTCAAAGGTTCTCCAGTTTAGATTGCCAAAAATATATTGTATGCTAGCTGCATTAGGGTTTTGGCAAATTTTGGGTTGATTTCTGTTTGCATGCCGATTCTTTAAGTTTTGCATGATGTGTTTTGCTTTGTTGAGTATTTTTTTTTGGTTAACTGGTAACGAATTTGTAAAGCATAGTGTTTCACCTGCTTATACCAAATTTGCTTTGATATCTTATTAGTTGAATTCGAACGGAAAAGGTAATGCATTTGTGTAAATAGTTGGCCATTCAAATAATGGTAATATCTTTATGTATATAAACTAAAAAGAATGAGCTTTGACGTGTGTATTTACAAAGTAAAGTAAATTTGTTGGCATCATATTCTACATAACCATATTGCAGTAGAGTTTTGCAGCATTGTAACAAGAGACAGGGATAGTGAGGGGCGGACTACGGAAGAAGCATAAACAAACTGACCTTAAATACTATACACCATTTTATAAAAGTAAATTATCGAAATAAAAGGCAAATCCAAGTAAATGATGTAAATAACATCACTAACAGTTTGTTTAAAATCCATACCAAGTACCGCATAAAGTGGATTCAAGGTATTCAAGTTATCCATTGCAAGCTTAAGGCAATCAGACTATACAAAAGTTTGTCCACAATTTATAAACAAATGAGTATAGTAGCAAAAATAATAATATTTACATCTGATAAAAAAATGAGTAAATTAACTCTGTACCATTTTTCTAACGTGTTATCTGTATTTTAGACAGTTTAGGAAGAAATCGACTCTTTGTAAATTTTGAATTCAGGGGTAATGTGAGTAATATTGTCTGATTTCACTCAAGTACTGATATGACAAGGATATGTGTAGACTCATTTTTCTGTAAACAAAAAATTATTACCTTCTGGTTTTGAAGTGACCATAGCTTCTTATCTGATAAAAAAAGTCCGACTTATCACTTAGAAGTACCGTTTTGGACGGGGCGCTGCTCCTCGCACCCTGTCAGGGGCGCTGTCCCCTGGACTCTGCGACCTGACTGGTCAGGTCGAACCCCGTAGTAGAGGCATTGTCCCCGCACCCCCACCTTGAGGGGTTGCCACCCCTCTTGGACCCCCCTTCCGTAGGGTATCTTATTTGAAAAAACATTCAACACATACGATGTTGCCGATGAATTTGTACTTTTTACATGAAGTTTATACTATAATATATATGCTGCATGTAAGCATTAATGATGAGGCTTCTGTATTGTAGCCATGTAGGTGTACATATATGTATGTTGCAGGTATGAATGAAAGTTATACGGCGGATGTAATGATACATCATACATGAAGATATGTATGATTGATCCTAAGCTTCACTATGATTCATTGTTCAGTTATCTGTATATGTGTACTAATTGATCCTAAGCTACGTTATGGTTCAATTTTGATGAGAGTTATTTGTATATACATATGCAAAGCTTACGTGCATGTTGTAAGGGTAAAACCACCTTGGTTAGATGACCAATGTTGGGTTTAGTCATAATCGAAGCCACCTTAATTGTATTACTATTTTGTTTAACAATAGTCTCAAGTTACATGACATAACTTTCTGTTGATATATTTTTTGAAATAAAATTTACCAATGTGTCAGGTGTTAATCCCGTTTTGCTCAACGACTCATTGGAGCTACGACTCAAGGAAAGCACCGACTCAACTGATAGCGACTCACCTACTCAAGAAGGACTCACGACTCATAGAGATAAGCAACTCAATAGACCAACGACTCAAAGCTGGCAGCGACTCAATAGATTACCGACTCATCTACTTAAGGAAGGTACCGACTCATTTGATAGCGACTCAGTCAGCTGACAGCTCAAAGGGTTAACGGTTCATAAAGAAAGCCGACTCAGTAAGTTGCCGACTCATCAAGACTATCGACTCACGACTTAAGGAGCCTAATAAGTTAAAGCATTAGCGACTCATTGAAAGGACGACTCAGGAAAAGTCCACGACTCAACGGGCTAACGACTCAAGAAACCTACGACCTAAGGAGCCTGGCGAGTTAAGGAGATTCTATGAGTTAAGGATGGCACGACTCAGGGAGGTTTACGACTCAAAAGATAAGTCGACGCACGACACAAGACTCAGAGGCAAGTTCAATGTCATGCTGCAAAGGGGTGACTCGTAGATGACTCACGACTCATCATGAGTCGGTCACGACTCATGACTTGACAGTTTCAGCCTAACATTTTGCCTATAAATACATGGCCATATTCAACATTTGGGGGGATTTTTGGGGGACGGACTTCCTAGGCGCCATTACTCTGCTGTTATCTCGACTTCAAGCAACACTCAAACAACACTTCTATCACTCCAATCACCAAAGACATTTCAACAAATCTCAGGAAGAGAAATAACTCATTCATCATGCGTTCGAAGGATTCTTCTACATCGGGGTTTGAGATATTTGTCTAAGTGTGTTGTAATCAGAGTTGATTGTAAAGAATTGTAACTAAATCAGCAATAAAGAGCTTTAAAGTGGACGTAGGCTTGATCCTGAGCCGAACCACTATAAATACTGTGTCTCTTATAGCTTTCCTGTGATTTCTTTGCATATACTTTGTTCCCGTATCAACGGGTGGTGCTTTCACAATTTCCATCTATACACCGGGGTGTTAGCGTTTATTTTCTAGCGTTAACATTTTTGGTGCTTTCACTGAGAATTGAACTCAGGACAGCTGTCATCATTGCTTCGCAGAGATTAGAAGAAAGAATTTCTTTAAAAACCAGAAGTATATCTGAGATTATGGCTCCTGGAAGGAAGAGTAGATCTATCAGATCCGGGAATATTCAAGAGGGAACCTCCGCTTCCCCTGTGCATAATCTACCCACTCCGTCTGTTGGAGTTACAAAAGCGGAATTGGATGCTGTGATTCTAGGGCTAAACCAGCAGATCAACGCCCAAAATGCACAACTAGAGGCTCAAAGTGCCCAGAATGCTCTGATTCTGAATAAATTGAACGACTTACTTGGGGCAAACAATCAACCGGCTGGTAATGAAGGGAACTATGCTGGCAACATTCATGATGTTAATGAAAGGAATGCTCATGAAAGGCCTACTAGTCCCTTTGAGCAGGCAGTACCTGAAGCCGGTGGATCTAGAACTCGGCATGATGAGGAATATCTTTCTGGAATGGTCCGGCAGATCATGAAAGAAAGTATGCAAAGGGTTGAAGATGAGAAGGAATGGGGTTTCGCTCCAAGTAAAACTCCGTTTACTGAAAAAATCTTGAAGGCGGAATTTCCAAGGAAGTTTATCCCTCCAACTATTCCAGCTTACAAAGGGACAAGTGATCCGAATGAGTTCTTGTATAAATATGATTGGCACATGACAGGTGCCAGGGCCTCCGACGAAATAAAGTGCCGATATTTCCCCGTATACCTGGAAGGCGTGGCTTTGCTGTGGTTCACCAAGTTGCCAGTTCGATCTATCGATCAGTTTTCAGACTTGACCAGAAAATTTAAGGAGCAGTTTAGGCTATATGCTTCGAAGGCCAAGGATATCATGTCATTGTCCAGTTTAGAGCAGAATCCTGGTGAGTCTATCAGATCTTTCTTGAACCGTTTCAATATAGCATTGGCTGAAGTGGACAATGCTGAACCACGAATGATATTGACTTATCTGATGAGGGCTATTGATAAGTCAAGCGAATTTGGGAAATGGTTAAATATGAAGGAGCCAACCTCTCTCGAGAAGTTCTACAAAAAAGCAGACGAATTCATTCGCTTGGAAAGTCGTCCTTTGCCGGTAAAGGCAGTGTTGGAAAAAGCTGAAGACAATACTGTCGCTCCACGCAAGAATGAGTCGGTGGGGCAGAAAAGGGAGAATAATAATGGAAAGAAACAGGGTAATCTGAAAAAGCCCCGGTCCTTCAAGCCATCAGAATATACTCCATTATCACATACGCCGGAGCACATCTACCTTGCCACCAAAGATTCCGTCGATTTCCCTAAACCTATCCCTTTGAGAACTGGGAGAAAAGCCATACAAAGTGGGAAATTTTGCCGCTTCCACAATCAACCAGGTCATGAAACTGATGAATGCCGCCAGCTGAAGAATCTGATTGAAGAGTTGCTAAGAGAAAACAAGTTGCAGCAATTTGTGAAAAAGAATAGCAACAATCCTGCATCATCGAGTCAGGGGCAGCGGGCTCCTGTTCATCAGCCTGGGGCAGGTGAGAAAGCTACGGGGCATGAATCTGAAAGACCCATTATCAATGTCATTTCCGGAGGACCTCACCCAGCTGGCAAGAGGTGGGGTGAGATGGAGAGATATTCCAGGGCTTTGAAATATGCTCCAGCCGAAGAAAACGTCTTTGTTCTAGAAGACACTACACCCCTTAAACAACAAAAAACTTTCAGTGATGATATTATTTTCAGAGCCAGAGATTCTACAGGTATTGAAGCTCCTACTTTAGATCCCTTGGTCATCTCGGCTGGTATTGGACCAGCCATTGTCAGAAGAGTCCTCATTGACTGCGGAGCATCATGTAATATCCTCTTCAAAAAGACATTTGACCAGATGAAAATCCCTATGATCGATGTGCAAGCCTCATCACAGAAAATCGTGGGCTTCACAGGTGAGCCAAAGCAACCAGTAGGAACCATCGATTTGTTTGTAGAACTTGGGGAAGGAGAAAGGAAAGTGGTCCGAAAGCAAACATTTGTGATTGTCGATGAATTTTCTGCCTATAATGCTTTTCTTGGCCGCCCAACACTCGCAGCATTCAAAGCTATCCTAGCCCCATGGTGCCTCACTATTAAATTCCCTACTGACAATGGAGTAGGAGTTATAAAAGGGGATCAGAATGCTGCGCGAGAGTGCTATTTGACAGAGCTGCGAGAGTCAAGAAAAAGAGAAATGGGAAAGGGTGTGGCAACCCCAGTCCGCATCAAGGAGCCAGCCTTGTAGCAATTACAGAGCGGACCCTGCACTGGCGAACACAGCGGGGCACGGAAAGAAATGGATCCCAGAAAAGCCAGTACAGGGGAGAATAGAGTAGTACCGGTGGAAGCGACAATTCCGGTACCTGTTGACCCGAAGGACCCAAATAAGGTGTTGAATGTGGGTTCGCAGCTTAATGTGTCAATTCAGAACATCTTGATATCTTTTCTGAAGGCAAATCTGGATGTCTTTGCTTGGACTCATGCCGATATGTGTGGGATATCCCCAGAAGTTGCAGTACACGCTCTGAATATTGACCCAAAGTTTACGCCAGTTAAACAGAAAAGAAGAACCCAAGGTCCAGAAAGGTCAGCAGCATTAAAAGAAGAAGTTGATCGACTCATGGAAAATAACTTCATCAAAGAATCTACGTATCCGAATTGGGTTTCAAATCCTGTGTTGGTCAAGAAAGCTAATGGAAAATGGAGAGTATGCATCGACTTTTCTGATCTAAACAAGGCTTGCCCCAAAGATTGCTTCCCATTACCCAGGATCGATCAACTGGTAGACGGAACTGCGGGACATGAATTGTTATCCTTTATGGATGCCTACTCCGGTTATAACCAAATCATGATGCATGAGCCGGATCAAGAGGATACAAGCTTTATCACAGATATTGGACTTTATTGCTACAGAGTTATGCCCTTCGGATTGAAAAACGCAGGGGCAACCTACCAAAGACTTGTTAATGCTATGTTCAAACCGCAATTGGGCAAAACTATGGAAGTCTACGTCGACGACATGTTAGTGAAGTCCAGGAAAGCAGTGGATCACATTGAACACTTAGCAGAAATGTTCGCAGTCCTCCGGAAATACAGAATGAAACTTAACCCTCTGAAATGTACATTTGGGGTCGAATCCGGAAAGTTCTTAGGTTTTATTGTCAGTGCTAGGGGCATAGAGGCTAGCCCAGCTCAAATTACCGCCTTAAAAGAAGTTAAAGCTCCTAGAACGAAGAAGGAATTGCAAAGTCTCAACGGAAAGGTCGCCGCTTTGAATCGGTTCATTTCCAAAGCTACTGATAAATGCATCCCGTTCTTCGATGCCCTGAAAAAAGGAAAGAAGAACTTTGAATGGACTCCCGAATGCCAAAAAGCTTTTGAAGAGTTGATCCGTCATATGGAAACGCCTCCGATACTTTCTAGGCCAGGCAATGGTGAGGATCTTCTTATATACTTGGCAGTATCATCTCATGCTCTAAGTGCAGCGCTGATACGGGAAGACAAAAGGATTCAACATCCGGTTTACTATATCAGCAAAAGACTCACTGGGGCAGAGCTGAATTACTCCAAGTTGGAAAAACTCGCCTATTGCCTACTAGTTGCATCGAGAAAACTGAGGCAATATTTCCAAGCTCATCCTATCAAAGTACTCACTGATCAGCCTCTAAAGCAAGTCCTATTTCGCCCTGAAACTTCGGGTCGTCTTCTAAAATGGAACATTGAACTTAGTCAATATGACATCACCTATCACCCCCGAAAAGCAATCAACGGACAAGCTTTAGCTGATTTCATTGCAGAATTCACAGAGAAAGATAATGATGAGGAAAAAGCGGTCAATGATCCTCCAATCCAGTGGAAGATGTATGTAGATGGCGCAAGAAATGACAACTGCTCTGGAGCCGGAGTGGTACTTGAAACTCCTGAAGGTCGATCATTATGTTATGCACTAAGACTGGAATTTCCTTCAACAAACAATGAAGCAGAATATGAAGCTCTTATTGCAGGTCTGAAAATCGCTAAAGAGCTGAACATTCATGCATTACAAATTTTCAGTGATTCTCAGCTTATCGTATGTCAAGTCAAGAAGGAATTTCAAGCAAAAGGTGGAAATCTGCCTTCCTATTTGTTAAAGGCTTGGGAACTCCTATATGAACTCGATCACTATTCAATAAGCCACATTCCTCGTGAAGAGAATATGAAGGCGGATTCCCTCGCAAAGTATTCAAGTTCTGGAGAAGCTCAACTATTGGGATTGGTCCCTGTAGAAGTCCTTTCAGCGCCAAGTATAGACGAGATGGATATAGACTGGATTATGAATGTATCTCAAGAACAAGAGTCATGGATGACTCCAATACTGGATTACCTACTCAGGGGTTCTCTGCCAGAAAACTCGATAGAAAGACGAAAGCTTCTAAGGAAGGCCTCTCGCTATGTAATTCAGGATGGCCGATTGTACAGACGGGGATTCTCAATGCCATTGCTTCGATGTGTATCCCGGGAAGAGTCCAAAACAATCCTAGCTGAAGTGCATGGAGGAGAATGCGGTGATCATTCAGGTGGTCAAACACTAGCAAAGAAAATTCTCCGATACGGATATTTTTGGCCAGAGATTAATCGGGATGCCGCAGATTACTCCCGAAAATGTGACAAGTGCCAAAGATATGCCAAAATTCCTAGAGCACCTTCTACCGAACTCACACAGATGGTCAGTCCATGGCCATTTGCAATTTGGGGAATGGATCTCATTGGGCCGCTACCAACTGCTAAATCAGGGATTAAATATGCTATTGTTGCAGTTGATTATTTTACTAAGTGGGCTGAAGCTGAACCATTGGCTACTATCACTTCTAAGAAAATGATAAGCTTTGTGACCAAGAATATCATTTGCAGATACGGTGTGCCTCAGAAAATAATCACAGACAATGGTACTCAGTTTGAAAGCGAGGAATTCCAGGATTTTTGCAAACGATTCAAAATCCAGAAAAGCTTTTCGGCAGTAGCTCATCCGCAGGCAAACGGGCAAGTGGAAGCAGTGAACAAGATCATCAAATCAACCATCAAAAAGCAACTCGAAAGAGCAAAAGGTGGTTGGGTCGATAAACTACCACTTGCACTATGGGCATACAGAACTACTCACAAAACTGCAACTGGGCATACTCCTTTTTCGTTAGCATACGGATCGGAAGCAATGATCCCGGTTGAAACAGAGGTCCCTTCACACAGAAGAATTCATTTCAATCAAGCAGAAAATGAAAAGTTGCAACTTGAAGCGCTGGATCTCCTTGATGAAAAAAGAGATGAAGCTAACCTCAGAGTTGCAGCTCATCAGCAAAGGATAGCCAGACATTTCAATTCCAAAGTTTCGTCAACGCAGCTTTGAAATTGGAGATCTAGTCCTGAAAAGAATTATGACCGCGACAGGTGTATTTGGGCCAAATTGGGAAGGACCATATGTAGTAGGTCAGAAGCTTCTTGACGGCACATTCAAGCTCACCACTGTTGATGGAGAGCAAATTCCAAGGGCATGGAACAGCAACCACTTGCGTCCATACTTTACTTGAAAATTTTGTTGAAAAATTGTAAAAAGAATTATGGATGTATGATTCTTGTAATTGAAAGCAATTGTGAAACTGATGCAAGTAAATAATAAAAAAATATAAAGTGGATGTAGGCCCAATTTCATGGCCGAACCACTATAAATCTTGTGTTCCTTATTATCATTATATGCTTGCTTTGTTTTCGATATAAAAATACATAAGATGTATTGCTAAAATGTCAATTTAAATTTTTGCAGACCATGGAAATAAAACTTGCGCATAATAAGACTGAGCGATTCTCACCATCATTCTACAAACAAATTTCAAGTCACAAAGACCCCGAATTCAAATCCTAGATAGGAAATACTTCAATTGAACGGCTAATGATTTCGATAGAAACGAGCCCTTGCTGATAAATTGAGATCGTTTGAACAAACAAACATCCAATTAGGAAGCTAGTGCCCGTTCTCACGAACTTGCCTGGCAATGAAGTACACTTCCTTGGATTAAACAAGCCACTTGTGAGAGAAAGGGGAATGAAAACTTGAAAAGAAAAAAAAAAAAGAGGATCGCTAAAAAGGCATAAGCAAGTGAGCAAAGGAACAACCAAAGCTACCATCAGCAGCACAAGTCCTCTTCGGAGGCGCAACTCTTCGGAGGATAAAAGACCTCTAATGGGTCATACGCCACAAAAAAAAAAAAAAGTTCTCTACTCAACAAAAAAGATTGGAGGAGTCATGACCCTCCAACCATGAGAGAGTAACTTCCAGGCGATGAAAACCCTCTCTGAGGCACATTTCACCAGGAGTTGAAGTGTTATAACCGCTCTTCGGGATTTCACTTCACCAGAGTTGAAATGCAAACAAAATAAAAGCCCTCTTCGGAGGCCCGTTTCACCAGGAGTTGAAGTGTTGTGACCGCTCTTCGGAATTTCACTTCACCAGAGTTGAAATGTAAACAAAATAAAAGCCCTCTTCGGAGGCACATTTCGCCAGGAGTTGAAGTGTAACAACCGCTCTTCGGAATTTCACTTCACCAAAGTTGAAATGCAAAAACAAAGACCTTCTTGAAAGCACACGTTTCACCGAGATTGAAATAAAACTTCCAAGTGTTGAAACGTGAAAAGGCTTTCTTCGAAGGCACAACTCTTTGGGGGTACACGTTTCACCGAGATTGAAATAAAACTTCCAAGTGTTGAAACGTAAAAAATCCCTCCTTAGAGGTACAACCCCCTCCCGGGGACACAATTAAGAAGAAAGACCTCTTCGGAAACCCACGTTTCACCGAGATTGAAATAAAACTTCCAAGTGTTGAAACGTAAAAGGGATTTCTAAGGCATAACTCTTTGGAGGTACACGTTTCACCGAGATTGAAATAAAACTTCCAAGTGTTGAAACGTGAAAAAATCCCTCCTCAGAGGTACAACTTTCTATATATAAAAAAAAAAAAAAAAAAAAAATCCTCATCAAAAGCGTACTTTAACTTTCAAAGGAAAAGTAATTTTCCTACTATGGGAAATGATCGTAAAAAGAAAAGAAGTTAAAGTACCCTTCAGAGGTCCGCTTTACCACATAGAGGAATTCACTTGGTGAAATATGCACATAAGCAAAAGAGAAAAGTGATTTCTTCGAACGACAAAGCGTAAAAACTTATACGAAGGGAGTTGTACTCAATAAAAATTTTCTTTAAAGAATAAAATAATTATTCTCTAACAAATAAGAGTGCAAGTCCCCTCGAAGTATAAAATATTGCAACGAGCTTAAGGCATGGGGGCAACATGGTATAGTAGTATAGCTGCCTCAGTAAAGTAATACTCAAGCAACATACCGTAAGCCCGCTGCAATACTATATAAACAAACTTGTGCAAAAATAAATAGTAAATGCATTCTCAAATTCAAACAGAAGTTTGTACAAACGAAGAATCATTTTATTCAACTATAATGCAGATACAGGTTTCAAAATAAAAGCGGGGGCCGGTACCCGCACAACTCTCGGCCAGTTCATACAAAAGGCAAAAAGCTTAAATCTTCACTTCTTCTTCCCTCCTTTGGACCCTTTACTCGGTCGAATAACCAGCTTTTCAGGTCGGCCAGTGGGTATAAGGGAAGTGGGAGAGGCAGGTGTAACCGGTTCAACTTCCGGCTCCTCTCCAGTGGCGGTGATTTTCTTCCCCCTCCTCTTTGATGTCCCACGCTTCTCTCTCCTTTGTGAGGAAGACTCACTCCCCGGAGTGACAAGTTTTGATAGAACAATGTCGTCAGAAGGAGTCCGTTCCGGGGAAATGTCACCTCCCTCAGGTCTTTCATCTTTCTGCTCTTGCGAAGCGATGGGATCATCCAAGCCGTGAAGAGCCTCTATTTGTTCCTCCTGTGATCCAGGTTGCGAGGCAGAAGGAGGCACCGCCTGAAGAGATGAAGGAAGGATGACCGGAGGAGTAGAAGTTTGAGCAGTGCTTGGTACTTTCTCTACAGAAGAAAAAAGGTTAAAGTCAGTAAAAAGAGGAGATGAGGGTTCACCAATGAAGTCAGTAAAGAGAGGAGAAGAAGGCTCGTCAAGGTTGAGAAAATAGCCAAGGAGCTCGTGAAACTCATGTGAAATAAACGAGTAACCAGCTTGAGCAGAATTGACAGTAGCGAGATTAACAGTGAAGTTACCTGGAGAAGCTGGTTTCCTGATATCGACTTCATAAGCTTGCGCATCAGCGCTCTCTTCACCCTCGTCTCCACCTTGTGTGCTTGTAATATCAGCGGTAACTTTGGTAGGAGAAGCGAGATGGGAACTGGAACCAATAATGTCGACTTCAGACGAAGAAGGTGGCTGGACTAGAGTAGTTGAAGTGGTTTTCCCCAGCTGGTCCCCTTCCGTCACTTCGGTTCTTAGTTTGGCAAGTTGTTCCTTTCCCCTGGCAAGAGCAGCGCGAGCGTCTTCATCAAAATAATGCCTTTCCAGGGCTGGCTCGTCATAACCAGCACCTTCAGCACCAAGCATATCGAGGGCGGCCTCCCACACTTCAGCTAAAGTGATCTCATACTTGGGGCCAAGAAAGGCGAGGCTTCCACGCCCCAAGACGCTATGCAAGTAGAAGTCGAATAATGTTGAGCCGAAGCTGTTTTTGGTCGCCTCATGAGATTCTTCGGCTGCGATTTTGCCGGCGACAGCCTCATCGCGCTCCCTTTCAGTTCTGGCAAGCTGAAGCTTAAGCATTTGTATCTCCGCCTCCTGGGAGTTGTTTTTCTTTCGAAGCTCAGCAATATCAGAGACATAGCCTTCACTGATTCTTTTTTGTGCCTCGAGCCTATCTTCGGCATCCCTCTGACTGGCATGAGCATCTCTAACTTGTCTAAGAAGCACTTCTTCTTTTTGAGAGTATGAAGTAGAGGAAGCAGCAAGCTCATCTTTCAACTTCTCAACCTTTGCTTCGAGCTCCTCGTTGTAGGAAGTAATGCTCCTCATTTCAGTGTCGTGCTGCTCAAGGACCTTTTGCCACTCAGCCTTATCATTTTCCATGGTGAGCATGGCCTCTAAGTTGGCACGGTTAACTCTTTGAAGCTCATCAACAAGCTTCTGCCAGTTTGACATCCTCTCGATATCGAGCTTGACTGCATCAAGATTGCGCAACATAGCAGACTTGTCAATGGGGACCAAGTCTAGGTCGAATCTCACGCCCTTTAAGCACCATTGTGGAAAACGGCTTTGTAAAGTGGCTGGGCCAGGTCCCACTTGAAATTTAGGCCTGCTTATTATTGTCTGGATGTCCTCCTTCCCAAGAGCGGGAGAGTCGGAAGTAATGTCAAGAGGGGCAGGGGCAATAGGCTTTTCGGGAATAGTGGAAGTATGTCTCTCACCATGTCGGGCTCGTTTGCTTGAATCTTCAGTTACATGACCTTTTCCTCGGTCGTCGTAAGATTTCCTTTTGTGAGAGTCGTCACTCCTTTGCAGAGAATCATGGTGCTCATCCCTATCCCTTCTGTCATAACGCTCTTCTGCATCCCTCCTTTCACGAGCCTTTCGAGCAGCCCTCTCTTCATCAGACTCTCTATAAGAGGGAAAGTAACGCCGATAATCATATTGACCACGCCCCCCGTAGCGTTGGAAATCCTGATAATACGATCCGCCGCGTGTCATTGAAGAATCTGAAATAAGAAAAGATAAGCTTTAGAAATCTCTAAAGTATAAGAAGATAAGTGCATAAATGTGCTGGAAAATCCTTAGTTGTGTGTGAAGTGCAAGCTACTCGCGTTGGACTAACGAACCACTCCTCTGTTGGGGGGAAGTGATAGATTTCACTGTTGATGACAATTCTTGAGATGAAGGAGTAAGAGTCTGTTGGAGGGCAGATGTTGCTTCAATCGTCGGAGGTATAGCTTTACCATGAGCAGGGTCTTCTTTAAAGAGCTCTTGGGAAGTAATAATTATGTCGCTTAAATCCCCAAAGACGTCATCACCGGCATGCCCAACCTGATTCCCTCCATCATCTCCTTTGTCAGCACTCTCCCTGGTTTGGGAAAGGGGCTCCTCTTCTTCTTCAATAATGGGAGCAAGTGCGGGCTTTTCGGAGGGTCCCGTATCGTCTCTGGGAGTAGAGCACTTTACTAATAAGGTTTCTGCAGAAATTTCTCCTCGTATGTGCTCTTTAGTGGAGATCGGAAGATCAGGAGTTTTCACCGGAGAGTCAGGAACCTCCGTTGGAGCTTCACGAGGCCGAGTAAAGCGAGAGAGATGGAGGAGTCCGTATTGATGTAAAAGTTCATCGTTTAGCAGAAACTTTATGCTCCTCTCTTCTACCGGCACGGCATTTAATCTTTCAAAAATTTGCTTAAGACTTGGGTCCCTAGCAGGAGGTGGAAGTGCTAAAAACAGGAAAAGAATGAAATTAGCAGCTGAGAGTTCAGATCTCGAGAAAGTTTCAAAACGGAAAAAGTAGAGACAGAAAATCTTACTTCCCACTCTCCAGATGGCATAAAACCCTGGAGGGCAACGAACGAAGAAAAACTGATTCAAAAATCCATGAGCGCTTTCGGAGAGATCAGTAATAAGTTTGCGATTTCGAGCGCTTCTTACAACCACAATGGAGGGATGGTCCTTAGTTTTCGTGAATGAGCAAAAATAGCAGATCTCCTCGAAGCTTGGTAACCGATCCAAAACTCTCCTGAATAGAACACATAACCCCATCAAAATGGCATAGCCATTGGGGTGTAATTGGAATGGAGAGATAGACAACCGAAGCAGAAGCTGTTGGAGAAAGCCGTTAAAAGGAGGAATCGCCCCACTTAAGCACATTTGGCGATTGACTGCAACAAAGCCGTAGGGAGGATTGTCAGCAGTGTCATTTGGCCCCGAAAATAAGGTGTCAGCATCATCAATGCCAAACTGAATGCGCAGTTGGTTAAACACCCGCTGATTCAAAGTTGTGGGTGTTCTCTCCGGAGGGTTGTCTATAGGGATGGCTACTGGAAAGACATCTTCAGCCTGGCCCATCGGCTCTTCTTGATGAGAGGTCATTCTACACAAGCAACTGGATGTTTAAATGCGAAGGTGCACGTTTCCTAAAAAGTGTGAAGTGTCGTGCAAAGCTAATAAAAAATAATAATAACAAGTAAAGATAACTGGAATTAAACTGGTTGATGATTGATTGACTATGGTAATTTCGGAACTTGTTATTTAAAGCTCAAGCATAATATTAATGCGGGCTGGTCAGTTACAATTGACCAATCCAGTGCTGCTTTAATATTCCACTTGAAATCGGTAACACTTCGTTCACACGATTTATTTAAGTTAATCATCTATCATTAACTAATCTGTCGTTCGATGTGGGCAATCAATGACAGTATATTCGTCCCAGTTTTCTGTGAATGTTGTATTAACAGATTATTAGCTTACAAGTTGAAGTAATCAGTAAAAGAATGCAGCAGTATAGCAGTTCAGAGTCCATGCAATAATTCGGAGTTCAAACAAAATTTACAAGTACTAAGTCGAAAACGACTCAAGAATTCTTTGTACGGGTTAAGCTAAGTCATTGGTTATTTGGATGACTCGGCTACGACCTAAGGAAAGTGGGGAAAGTTAAGTTAGGTTGTTCCAACTCTAAATCGCTGATGTTATAAGTCGGCAGTACTATGAGTCGTAAGTCAAAAAACAGGGGGAAGGCTCCAGATCGAAGCAACAAGAAACCTTCTAAGTTCTAACTCGGTTACGACTCATGGCTTGAGTCGTAAAACTTGCTAGGTCGGATTAAAAGTCAATAGTAAAAGCTACTGGGTCGCATGGAAGCTGCTGAGTCGTACAAGGCTTATGGTTTAAGTCGTGTACCGTTTAAAGGATGAGTCACGGGAAAGTAGCAAGTGCTGGGTCGTTCACAGTTTATGGTTTGAGTCATTCACGGCCTATGACTTAAGTCGTTCACGACTTATAGTTTGAGTCATCTACGGTTTATGGCTGAAGCATTAAGTCGTGTACGGTCGAGATTGCAAGGCATTTCAAAATCAGTGGCCGAAAGGCAAGACCGACTAGGTCGTGAGATCCTAAGTCATTTCCTCGACCGGTCATCTCCTATCCAGCCCGATACCCGTTAACGCCATCAACCTAGCATCCACCCGTCTTCCCCAAACACCTAATAACTCCATCATTTCCACCAAGTTCTTAGAAAACTCTGCTTCATCCCCAAATTCGACAACCAGTTGGTATGTGACCCAATAACCCATCATCGTTTAACGTCATAGAATCACCTAAGGTTGATTTGAACCATCTCAAATCCATCATGGATCCAACGCATCACCATGCTATCATGAATCGTGGTGCCAGCGTGTCTGACAACTACCGGTCATGATGAAATTCACAGTGAGGCGTAATACATTAAATTGGATTAAGATCGGAAAAAGCGGAGAAACGCGTTTCTGAGATGGTCGTGACAAAGCCTTGACTAAGATTACTTACGCAGTATGAAGGTGAAGATGTACTGGTGACTGATTAGCTTGAGCCTGTCTCAGAAAGCTTGGAAGATCGTTAATGGCAGGGTCAAGTGAAGCAGATGGATAATGAGAAGAAGGGGGTAGGGGTGATGACTCAAATCTTTTATAGCTGAGGGCAATGAAAGTTGAATCGGCGCACGAGACAGAATGAGTCGAAGCACACGACCTACGACTTAGGCGTGTACTTCGAGGGGCAAGTGTTAATCCCGTTTTGCTCAACGACTCATTGGATCTACGACTCAAGGAAAGCACCGACTCAACTGATAGCGACTCACCTACTCAAGAAGGACTCACGACTCATAGAGATAAGCAACTCAATAGACCAACGACTCAAAGCTGGCAGCGACTCAATAGATTACCGACTCATCTACTTAAGGAAGGTACCGACTCATTTGATAGCGACTCAGTCAGCTGACAGCTCAAAGGGTTAACGGTTCATAAAGAAAGCCGACTCAGTAAGTTGCCGACTCATCAAGACTATCGACTCACGACTTAAGGAGCCTAATAAGTTAAAGCATTAGCGACTCATTGAAAGGACGACTCAGGAAAAGTCCACGACTCAACGGGCTAACGACTCAAGAAACCTACGACCTAAGGAGCCTGGCGAGTTAAGGAGATTCTATGAGTTAAGGATGGCACGACTCAGGGAGGTTTACGACTCAAAAGATAAGTCGACGCACGACACAAGACTCAGAGGCAAGTTCAATGTCATGCTGCAAAGGGGTGACTCGTAGATGACTCACGACTCATCATGAGTCGGTCACGACTCATCATGAGTCGGTCACGACTCATGACTTGACAGTTTCAGCCTAACATTTTGCCTATAAATACATGGCCATATTCAACATTTGGGGGGATTTTTGGGGGACGGACTTCCTAGGCGCCATTACTCTGCTGTTATCTCGACTTCAAGCAACACTCAAACAACACTTCTATCACTCCAATCACCAAAGACATTTCAACAAATCTCAGGAAGAGAAATAACTCATTCATCATGCGTTCGAAGGATTCTTCTACATCGGGGTTTGAGATATTTGTCTAAGTGTGTTGTAATCAGAGTTGATTGTAAAGAATTGTAACTAAATCAGCAATAAAGAGCTTTAAAGTGGACGTAGGCTTGATCCTGAGCCGAACCACTATAAATACTGTGTCTCTTATAGCTTTCCTGTGATTTCTTTGCATATACTTTGTTCCCGTATCAACGGGTGGTGCTTTCACAATTTCCATCTATACACCGGGGTGTTAGCGTTTATTTTCTAGCGTTAACATCAGGGTTGATGGATATGGGATTAGAAAAGGTTGCGATGAGG
Source organism: Allium cepa (assembly GCA_030765085.1). Lineage (NCBI taxonomy): Eukaryota > Viridiplantae > Streptophyta > Magnoliopsida > Asparagales > Amaryllidaceae > Allium > Allium cepa. Next base: position 38,718,572 of record CM060929.1, read on the forward strand.
TTATGTACAAGTATAGTTATGTACAAGTATACATAATTTGTTTAGTAGAATACCATCAACGTATGCAGCAATTAAATTACATGTTTGTTCCAATAGTCCATGTAGATTATTTGTTGGACAAAAAAAGTGTACAGGATAGAATAGTGCCTCTAGATGTGGCAGTATGGGACATACATGAGATGGTTCGACGGATAACATGTGCTTTAATATTGTCGATTAATTTATAAAGTAAGTAAAAAGTCTTATCGATTAAGGAAAATTTATCATATGAGGTTTATTTGACGATATATATTATGTTAACTCAACACAATTATGCATGTACTACATGTTCCATGTCTGTCATATGAGGTTTATTTGACGATATATATTATGTTAATTCAACACAATTTATTAGTCAAAAGATGGATGCTACACAATGTGATAAACAAAGTGCAAGTCCAAAAGATAATACATCTTCAAAAGCATCTTCAACGAAGGATAGTGCACATGTCGAACAACCAACAAATGCTGATAAAAAGTCTCTCTGCACAGATGATTTTTGGAATCATAAATTTATTCCTGAAGTGGTAAGTGATATATCGATCAAGAAATTTGAAAAAATAATATAATTAAATTTTATTGCCTTATCGGTTTTCTTTTCATGTTTTTGCAGGTAAAATTTATGAAGGAAAATGGAAGGTAATTATGCGATAAATTTGAATCAAAAGTCGCTATGTAGGATAAAAAAAATAACATTTGTTAGTAGTATTTTTTAGATGTTGCCGCCTTTATTATTAATAAGGAAATCACTTTATACTCTCTACTTTTATGTTTTGAAATAAAATTTTGATTTATATTAATGCTTGCAAATAGTATAATTACCTTATCTTTTATGCGGTGTTGGAATTCAGTTTCATTCTAACAATTTTACTGCTGTAGTTAAATGTTATGTGAATGAAAGTATTTGAGATAAAAAAATAATAAACTAACCATATTTGCTTTCCAACCGGTTGTATATCAAAGATGCAAAGCCAACGAAGACCAAATATAAGAACAAATACTTTAAGTGATGAACAAAGAGAAATGCGCCGTATGAGAGATAGAGAACGAAGGAGAGCTATGAGTCAGGAATAAAGGGAAAATTATCTAGCTCGGCGTCGTGAAATGTATCGACAAAGAAGAGAAGGATCCCAAAATGCAAATTTAGGAAGAAGTATAAATCCTACAAGCAATGAATCTCATATTTACCACCAAGATAGAAATCCAAGAATACAAATTGAACAAATAGAAACAACATCTATTGAGGAAAGAAAACATATAGTACATGACAAGTCACAATCTACCGAAGAGCAGACACAATCATCACAAAATAATAATCAACTACAAAGACGTCAAACTGTGCGAAGAAATGTTAGAACTCACAATGTTGCAAAAAAATTCAAGGATCATACTGGATTTCGAAAGCATTTATTAGAACAGCCAACGTTTTGTCAACATTATTTGGGAAAATTATTTCAACACGAGAGTGCATCATTGTGTTGTTCAAATGGGAGAACCATACTCTTCCCCATGCATTCACCAAATGAGCTCTTGGAGCTCTACAAGGATACAGGTGTTGATGGTTTACATTTCAAAAGAAATATTCGATCATATAATCATGTATTTTCCTTCACTTCAATGGGAGTGCATGTCGATGAAAATCTAACAAATGGAAGAGCTGGAATTTACACTTTCCGTGCTCAAGGATGTATATATCACAATATTGGAAGCCTGCTTCCTAAAGAAGGAGAGACCCAAATCTCTATAACTATATATATATGATACTGATCATGAAATTGAAAACCGAATGATTGAAAATGAAGACTTGAATAGAGGAATACTGGAAAGGATACAACGTATATTGGATGAGAATAATGACTTTGCTCAATACTTTCGTCGAGTGTCACAACTTCCCGACATCCATAATTATAAATTTATAATTAAAGAAAAACCATTGCACCAACAATATTTGTTGCCTACATCTTCACAATTTCTGCAATGATAGTTGGTCAGGATGAGACAAGTCTTATAAATGGCAGAGATGTTGTTCTACATACGATGACGGGTCGGCTTATGAGAATTCCAGAAACACATAGTTGTAACGACCCTCTACAGTATCCTCTCCTACTACCTTATGGAAGTTATGGTTGGGACCTTAACAGCCATAATGTAAATGGAACTCCTCTTACATGCCATGAGTACTATGCTTATATTTTGCAGGTACCGAATAATTTTACATACAAAAAATAATAAATTTACAGCTAGCATCATCATATTATAAAAATCAATTAATTATTTGGCATAAATTTAAACATAGTTGATGATATAATGGATTTCATTCTTTTAATTCACACGAGCACTCAAACATAAATATAATAGGTACCAAGCTGTACCAGTTTTAATCAACTTAACTACTTATTATATTGATATAATATATATATTCCATTTGCTATTTCTAATCAACTTAAACTTTATAGTCGAAGTGAAGATACTTCTCTCTTCTTACATTGAGGACGTTTATTACAACAATATGTCGTGGATAATTATGTGAAAATTGAAAGTGATAGAATATGATGGTTTCGTCAGCAACAAAATCACATTAGATCGGAATTGTATGTGGGACTTCAAGACGCATTGAATGCTGGAGAAAATAATACAAGTATGACACTTTTCCCTTCTCTTTGGTCTGTTTATACTACACGCACATACATAATTTTATATCAAATTAATTTTTTTGACATAGGTAACATAGGCAGAAGAGTAATATTACCTCTTCGTTCAATGGAAGTCCACGTATATGTACCAACGATATCAATACGCTATGGCTTTAGTACAAATGGAAAGCCAGATTTGTTTATTACAATGACATGCAATCCTACGTGGGAAGAAATCACATCAGAACTTTTATATGGACAAACTTCGCAAGATCGCCCAGATCTTACTACTAGAATTTTCCGTTCCAAATATGAAGAATTAAAGCATGATATTTACGACAAAAAAGTTCTTGGATTGGTTGCAGCACATGTTCATGTCATCGAATTTCAAAAAAGAGGACTACCCCATGCTCACATGCTTATTATTCTAGACAACAAAGATAAATTACATAGCCCAGATGATTATGATGCTGTTGTAAGAGCTGAAATCCCAAATCGTGATGAAGAACCAGAATTGTACAATGCTGTCATTAAATGGATGCTTCATGGACCATGTGGAAGACAACGACCAAATGCTCCATGCGTGAAAGACAGAAATTGCAAAAAGAAAAAATATCCTAAGAAATTTTCATCATGTACTATTCAAGGTAATGATTCATACCCAATTTATCGAAGGCGCGATAATGGCATAAACATCGCACTAGACAATATTGGTGATATTATAATGGATAATCGTTGGGTTGTTCCATATAACCCATGGCTGCTGAAAAAGTATGATTGTCATATAAATGTTGATGTTTGTAGTAGTATTAAATTTGTCAAATATTTATACAAATATGTATACAAAGGTCCAGATCATGTGACAGCGCAAATTCATCCAACATCTGAAAATGATGAGATTCAAAAGTTTTTAAATGCAAGATGAATATGTCGCCAGGAGGCATTTTGGAGAATTTTTGAATTCTCCTTGCATACAATATATCCATCAGTTTATCGTCTACAGATACACATTCCAAGCAGGCAACAAGTGACTTATCATGCTAACCAAACTATGTCTGATGTTTTATTGGATGATAACCTCTCTACATCAATGTTAATTGAATTCTTCGACACAAATTCACAAGATTCAGGAGCAAGGCATTTTTTATACCGTAAATTCCTAGAAAAATACACCTGGATATCAGATATTAAAAAGTGGCGACGAAGAGCATCACATAAAAAGGTCATAGGACGAATTTACAATGTTTCTCCATCAGAAGGAGAATTTTACTTCTTACAAATTCTTTTAAATCATGTAAAAGGACCATCATCATTTGACTATCTTCTAACCATCAATGCTATCAGATACCCAACATTTCGGCAAGCAGTGGAAAAGATGGGATTACTTGAGGAAGATCAAAGTATAAGGGCATGTTTGATTGAAGCATCAAACACACAAATGCCTTCGTCTTTAAGAAGATTATTTGTAACAATCTTAATTTATTGTGCACCAATGGGGGTAAGAAAATTATGGGAAGAATTTTTCTATAATATGGTTGAAGATTATCCAAGTTCAAGTGCAATGGCTTGACCTATACTTGAAAATCGTCTACTGCATGATCTCAATGATTTATTCATGAAACATTATAAACTAATATTTGATTTTGATCTTCCAAGTATTAGAAATGATATAGATGCTAATTCCCTTGCTTCCAAATTAATATAGGAACAATATTCTATTGTAACGCCTAAAGAGGACATTACATTTAATGACAAGTTGAATGAATGTCAAAAATATGCATATACTACAATTACTAATGCTGTTTACCATAAGAAGAGAAAAATCTATTTCATAGATGGCCCTGGTGGAACGGGAAAAACCTTTTTGTATCGAGAAATACTTGCAAAGCTTAGGCAAGATGGATTAATTGCACTAGCAACAGCCGCATTGGGGATAACCGTAACAATCTTACTAGGTGGTCGAACAACACATTCGCGATTTAAAATTCCAATCAGTCTAACTTCAACATCAATGTGTATGATACCTAAATAGTCTGAAGTAGCTGAACTTATGAGATTAACATCCATTTTTATTTGGGATGAAGCAACAATGACCCACAGATATGCTTTTGAAGCACTAGACAGAACTTTAAAAGACATACTGGGAAATGACATGCCATTTGGAGGTAAAATTATAACCATCGGACGGGATTTTAGACAAGTCTTACTAGTTGTACAAAATGGTACAATATCAGAAATTATTGATGCGTGCATTGTTAAATCGTCCTTATGGAAACATGTAGAAGTGATCCATCTCACTCAAAATATGAGGGCAAAAGAAAATCCATTCTATGCAGATTTCCTAATAAGAGTTGGTGATGGAAGTGAGTCACATATATGTGAGAACATGATAAGACTCCCGGATGAAATGGTTATACCATGTGAAGATGAAAAATCAATAACTACACTAATAAATTCAACTTTTCCAAACTTATAATGCATTTAATACAAAATATACGATTACAAGGGCTTTAATTACCCCACTTAATGAAAATGTGGATATGTTAAACGATCAAGTTATAAATCTTTTTCCTGGTGATCATCATGCCGACTACTCTTTTGATTCTGTGGAAGATGATATAAGAAATCTATACCATCTTGAATATTTGAATTCAATAAATTTGAGTGGTTTACCCCCACATAAATTGGTCTTGAGAAAAGTTGCTCCAATTATGCTACTAAGGAACCTCGATCCAAAAAAGGATTATATAATGGTACACGGCTTATATGCCGTGAACTTTACAGAAACATCATAGATGCAGAGATTGCTATTGGTCACATTGTTGGAACTCGGATTTTCTTACCAAGAATACCTATGAAGCCCTCTGAAGATATCCATTTACCATTTATCTTATTACGTAAACAGTTTCCTATAAGGCTAAGTTTTGCTTTAACTATTAACAAAGCTCAAGGGCAAACAATTCCAAATGTTGGAATTTACTTACCCCAAGATGTATTCAGCCATGGTCAACTTTATGTTGCATTATCAAGAGGAGTTTCAATGAAAAACACCGAAGTTTTAGTAAAAAACAGTGAAGTTCAAGGGCAATCTGGAACCTATGCAAGAAATGTTGTGTACAAGGATGTGCTAATATCTTCAAATGGAAAATTTTGATATCTTTTTTAATTACTTATTTCTTTTTGTAATGTTTGACACATAATTCGAAAATTTTATATTTAGTTCTTTTTTTATAGTAATACAAGCTTATAGAATAATAATCATCAATGATGAAATATATCTTCATTTTATTGATTATTTTATGTATACAAGTGCGCTTTCAAGTATGCCATTCGTATGTCACTTTACATTTGCAAATCATGTATTTTTCTATTACGTGTGTATATATATATATATATATATTCTTGCATTTCTAAAGCATATGTCGTTTATACATTTTAAAAGCACCCGCCGCACCAATATGACTTAAATATAATAGCTTTGGTGTAATACTTTTTTATTACCAGCGTGAACTTTCTCAAACGTTTCCCTATAGATATTACCAAATGTTAATATCCCTTAAAAATAGAAACTCTTAATTTTTTTTCCAATTTGAAAACGCTCTCTTACATATATTACCAAATTTAATATCAGTTAAAAATAGAATCCAAAAATTAAACTTCCTACACATTTTCGCTCTTTGTAAATTGATAACGGAAAAAAATTCAACCTAACAAAAAAAATTAAATGTTTCGACTTAGAAATAAAAATGTACTCATGATTTCAACGCAAAAACATACTTAAATATTTATGAGAATCACTTGAATATGTTAAATATATATATATATATAATTTGTAAAAAAATCAATTTACCATCGCGAAGTGTGTGCTATTGTCACGCGCGAAGCGCGTGCGGTGACACTCGTATTGAATAATTATTTTGTCTACTTAAAATCGACAAATCAAGAAACATAAATAAAATAGTTTGGTTCAACATAATTTTTCTAGTCATGCCAATCGTAAAAGAATGCAAAATCAACAAACATGATGATAATAAATAGTTTTGAGCAGTTAATATGTATTGAATGCATGTAATATAAACTATTAACTGGATAAAAATATAAATGTAAATATTTTATTTAACTAAATTACAAATAAAATAAATTATACTCTTGACAAGAGCCAAAGTAGATAATTTTCAGATGGAGATGGCTTTGTATCTGCACCCGTATCCATTTTTTCAAATATTGAAGATTTATCCATATTACGGATACGGATGCGAACGAAATTTAGCTCATTAGGGTAACCGTTGGTTGCCTTATTTAAATTATTTATTTATATGACATTAGCACAGGGGATTGTGTGTGTTTATGTATTAATTTTTTATTTAAATATTTATTTAAATATTGAATATAACATTACTTATTTAAATAATTCCTAAGTAAATAACCAGAATAATGTGCAGCAAAAATTAGGGAAGTTGTATACACACATGAAGTGATAAAAATAGCTTTAAATAAAACAATGAATTCATTAATTTGACGTTTCTTAATGGTGAGATTAATGAACAAAAAAATCATGTAAAATACTAATAATATATAATGAGTTTGTAACGTTATAAATATAGATTAAACGAACTTTGAATATTAAGAAGTTCATATTAATTTTCATAAAGGGAGTTGTTGACTGAAAATGTGGAGGAAAAATCATCATTCCAAAGTTTTTTTAACATGACTTATTAGTACCAACAAGGGTTGATTTCGAAAATCAAACTCGTGACCTTTCTGTTGCAGTTTCAATCGCCAACCACAAAGCTAACACTATTGGCAACATCATTCCAAAGTTGATGATGGTAAAAGAAGAAGATTCACAAGTTCTTACATAAGAGAGCGATAATTTAACAATGAAGCTTTGATTTCATTTCCGATGTTTATATTCATTTATGTTGCAATTTTATGTGAAAAATAGAGATGAAAGAAAGAGTGAGATGTGAAGAATAGAGATCTAAATAAAAAGGGTTGGGTGGAATTTTTTTTAAAAAAAAGAACGAAATTTGTCTATTGGTGGACAAACGATTTCACAAATCTTGCATTACCTTTGTTCTAACCATTGGCTAATTATACTTGTACACCTACTTTTTCCATCCATTCACCAAAAGATTTTATAAAAAAATATACACCATCTTTTACTCTTTCCTATTCTACCCTTAAATTTATTTCAACCGCTAAATCTCCCTTGCTCGGACAAGCACAGTCCAAATGATTAAGTGATTCGGCTTTAGTGCGAGAGGTCACAAGTTTGAAACTTGCATAGCGTGATTCGAACGTTTATTGACATGTGATATGTTGTCCCAGTGACATGTTGAACATAAAGTATCATTTGGAAAAAAAATCTCCCTCCCTCATTCATTCACGCATCACTCACCAAAAACTCAGATTCCCTTTTCAATTGATTAATGAATTGTTGAATTTATGCGATTCAAATATTTTTCAAAGAGGACAAGAAAATAATTAATTAATTCAGTCAATCAATTAATTAAGCTATATATGGAAAGATAAGGATAAATGATGTATGTGATATCTTTTAGAGAAGTGAAATTAATTAATTGCTAACCAATTAATTAGTCAAAGAATTTGTTATATGAAGAAATAAAAGATTGCTGATGGAGATTGATTTAAGCAAGGAAAATTATGAAAACCAAGATCACCATTATCCATTTACATAGAAATCAAATCATGGATATTCGAAAAGGTTTCAAACATAATCTGAAAATTAGTTTTCTTAATCTCTAAGTAACTCCTTCATTAAGTCTATTCAAATGAAGTAAGTTCATCTTCATATTTGTGTGAATGTGTGACAAAGCATCCATCATTATCCTCTTCTTCAGTAAACCCTAATTTCTGCAGTCAATCAATTAGGGCTTTTGAGCGTAAGCAAGTTTTTGGATAAATTGATTGTTCAATTTGTAATTATAGTTTATTCTATCCACTAATACCTATAATTTTGTAATCTCTTTCTTTTGTACTCTCTTTCTTCGGTGAAATAAAAAATAGTTGCTGGATCCATGGACATAAGCAATCTAGCCGAACAACGTTAAATCTTTGTGTTCTCTGCTTTTCTGTTTCTCTTTGTTTGATAATTATTTTTCATTGAATTTGCGGTTGGTAATTAATCGATAAGCTAGATCCTCCTTTTGATTGTTTCCGCGCATTAGCATTCTGCTGCGTTTTTGGAATTGGTGCAAATCAATTGAAATTCCCGCACAACAGTTTGGTATTAGAGCTATTGTCTTGTTCTATATTAGTTATCAATGGAAAATTCTTTCAGTTGTGGTATGAAAAATTATGGCATCACCAAATTTATTAGAAAAGAAGTTTTGGGATATGGAAGGTGAAGACTAATGACAGTGTTCTTCAGCAACAACTTCGTTCATCTAGAGAAAGGGATAAAAGCCAGAAGCACCTTGGAGGTAGAAGAGATATGCATAGGTTTCATTTCATGGGTCCTAGAAGGGGTGCTTGCTATTATCGTAAGAAGAAGGAGTATTCCATACGGGATTGTCCAGCCCTTAGAAAGAAGAGAGAGAAGGAGAAAGCTTCAGTTTTGCCAACAGTTAGATCAGACGCAGATAGAAATGATAGTAATACATCATTACTTTCAGCCAGTGTTTCACCTTTAGAGCATACAAGTTGGGTGATTGATTCTGAAGCCTCTTGTCATATGACGCTAGATAGGAGCTGTTTTGTCAGTTACAAGAAAATTGATGGCAAAGCAGTTCATATGGGGAATGACACATCTTGTCATGTTGTGGGCGTTGGAAGTGTGAGGTTTAGGATGCATGATGGTGTTGTTATGACTATCACGGATGTTAGACATGTTCCGATGCTGCGTAGAAGTTTGTTATCAGTTGGTGCTTTGAGTAGACTTAGTATGAGGATAATAATAGATAGAGAGAATTTGAGACTGGCAAAGGGTTCCTTGGTAGTGATGAAAGGGGCATGTAACGAATTCGATTTTATTGGGATCCGAAAGTCGGCATTCTTAGGCCCACTGTATCAAATGCCGCATAATCGAATGCCGAAAAACCGAGTTGTTATGGTTAAAAAAGAAGAGGTGGACGAAAAAGATAGAAGAAGTAAGAAAACAGAACAGAAATAATAACAGAATCTCACAGTCGCAGCGGAACAACATATAATAGATAAATGAATAATCTTTAAAATAAAGAACTATATCAGTTAATACATTACATTACCTCATCATCATCAGAGTGTACAGCAACAATATACAACACAATAAAACAATGGACAGTTGTACAAGCATGTCCTTACAAGCGAATTCTACAGCGGAAAAGATAATATCATATACAAGTAATACGTCTTGCCATCCAGCTCGCCTCCTGAGCTCCATAGCACTCTTGAATCCAGAATGAACTGATAACCTAACTCTAGACTGCCCGTGTGGAAAATTATGGGCACCCAGAGTTTAGGAAGACAACAATAAACTCGAGGTCAGTCATGGGACTGGGGTGAGAACTCAAAACAGTTATTTAACTTTTAAAACAACAACAACAAGGGAAGTGAAAGATATCCACAATGCTTTTGGAAAATGAAACTACCATAAGGCCTCCCCGCACACACACAATGCAAACGCAGAATTGGAGGAGATTTCTCCTTATGATAGTCAAAGATGCTTACTACGCAAAACAAATCATTTTTGATATTATTATTAGTGCATAGTGATGAAAGCATTTTGAAAATAGAATATAAATCTTAGCCAGCATAGACATTCCGAACTATGCCTACTATAGCTACCATCCAAACAGTGGGGCACCACCATAAGTGAATGACAGGTAATACAACTAAAACCGTACAACGCTCATATTATTTTTTGGGATTTTCCAACAAATGGTCAGGCTAAGAAACTTCCTACTGCCACATGGGATCGCCTCTGGCGGGACGTCCCGAGAACCTAACCGGATCTCTGCCAACACAAGGCCGGGTTACCTCTATAACTAAGTAACTACAACTCGAGTATGCCACTCCCCGGTCCTTTGGGACCTTTATCCGAGGGCCCTCTATCACCAAGCAACAACCACAGAGAAAATGAGATTGGATCAACCACATAGGTTAAGCATCAGGACTCCATACCTGACACCACCCTTTTCTAGAAGGAAATGACATACCCTAAAGGGAGCGACCCTCATAACCTTGCCGCATATTTCTGTTTCGACCATTTCCGAGGAGTGAGGTCTGACGAAGTCTCGTCCACAAAGCTACGCTTTTTCACAAAGCCACGCTTTGATCAACAAATGATCAGTAAATAATCATCACACAGCAACACTTAGCATGCCACATTACCAAATTGGGAATATATCGCTGATAACCTTCAACTACAAAACCTCTGAGCTCGTACGACTCAGAGAAGGGTGTTAACTAAGAGAATAAATTCTCCACCACCAACAGAGATGTATTTGAAAGAAATCTGCTTTATATCTCAAAATGTAATGTCAGACACGTAACCATATAAGTCTGTTCTGAGTTCGAATAGAACCGAAGGCACTTCAAAAGAAGCCCTTGCAATCCGGGTATTCACAATCCCGATCGAATTTCCCATCACAAAGGAAATCTCCATACCGTAGCTAACGGTGCAAAGACAATCGATAGGTCATCCTATCGTTTTCACAAATACCCGGTCTTCAATGCTACCCATTACGTTGTATCACTATTCGAAATGGGTAGTCCGAATAACGAGCGCAATAATTAAAAAAATAAGTGTAGCATTCATTTTCAACTAATTCACAACAAATAGCCATTTAAGGGTCAATATTGATAGTTGGTTATTTAACTATCAATCAATATTCACAACATAACCCGATTCCAAATAATTTCTCAAATTATTTATTTTCAAAAATATCTTTACAAGATACAATTTCCCCACTTCAACCATTTGAAAATAAATTTCAAATCAATTTTCACCTTTACAACTTTCATTTCAAAATGGTTCATTTAAACCAATCAAATAAATCCTTACCGATTTATTAAATTTACGTTCCTAATCCGTAAATTTATTTCCACACTTCAAAAATAAATCAATGTTTATTTTTAAACAAATCTCCCTTATAAATTTCCATTGTGAATTTACATTTCCAAATATACACTTTTTATACGATTTTTCAAATCGATTTCAATTATTCACTTTCAATTTATCTTTAAAAGATATAATCTCAAAACATTCACTTCATATTGAAACATTTCCGTACTTATTCAATAATAAGTAATTCACAAATCCATTTATTTCCAGCATTTGGAAAATATTCAATATACTTAAATCATAATTAAGTATATATTTTATTCTTTAAGGATAACATCCTCTTAAACCCATTTATTTGAGTCAAAACGAATGTTGCGTAAAACATCATTACGATAACTCAAAATCACTAGTATATGGATTCGAAATTAAGATAGATATATAAATCCTAATACTATATAAAACTTTTCCTTTCGGAAATGATTTACTATAACAACAGTGTTATAGTCCACAATTTCCTTCTATTTCTCGAAAACGTCTATTTCAACAATGAATATTGAAATCTATGGTTTCGATACTTAATACATTTTAAAACATTTTTGAATTGTTTTAATTCTATTTAAAATATCACTTTCCCAAAATATTTCTTTACTATACTATTCATTGTCCAAAATCGGGAATATACTTCATTTACCAAATTCATCATTTCTACATATTTTATTTAAAGGATTATCCACTGTCCCAAAATCGTGGATATCTCTCCTTTAATAAGCTATACTAATTAAACTTATTAAAATAGGTCGATTTCGGATTTATAAAACAATGTTTATAAATTCCATTTATACTTTATAACAACTTCAACTTATAAAATCACTCTATTAACAAATTCTATCCATATTCCATTTACACGCCAAATTCCAATTTATAAGTTAATTACTTATAAATCTTTTATTTTATAAAAATCTATTCATTTTATAACTTCACAATTTATAAATTATAGATTTCATTCACTTATGAAATCTATTTATACTTCATTTTAACACTTATAAAACCTCGTTTTATAATTCCAATATTTTAATTTATAAATATCAATTTTATAAATCTTTTATATAAATCATTTATAATGATTCAAAAATTCCAATTTAAACCATTTTATAAATTAATCGACTACTTATTTCAAAAATCAAATTTCGATTATATTTCACAAAAATCATAATTTTTATAACATAAAAATTTCAATGTTTATTTATTTAAAATGAATCAATTCCAAAATTAAATTTTATTATGAATTCTGAACTTAAATTTTCAGAAATCCAATTTTATTTATTTTCGACATCTAACGATACCAAAAATATATTTGGCTAAAATTTAGCCTTTAACGATTTCAATCACAAAGATAATCACACAGATTATAAATAGATCAATAAATAGATCAACACATAACATTGAAACAAATTCAAATGTTTGAGGAATCCAGTTGGATCCCTCCAACCTGTTTCCCTGCATCCAAAGATGTTAGCACAATACCAATTCCGCTTCGACACGGAATATCGCGGTATATGGGATTTATAAAATACTATCCGCTATTATGTGGCGCAATAGGGTCTCATCCGCTATATAATGCGGGAAATCAACTCCAAATACATATATAATACCAATTCCATTCAAATTGGAATTATCGCGGTATATGTGTTTAATAAATAACATCCGCTTAATATACGGCGTATAGGGTCTATTTCAATACAAAAGATAATAACTATCATCCAATCACACAATCAAGCAATTTTAAATTTAACTATTTAAAATTTAAATCGAAACGCAATTCGATTGAGTGAGAAGTTCTCACCTTGAGTTTCCAATAACAGTTGTGGCGGTTTATTTCGAATAAAATTAAACGTGCGTTTAATTTTACCCAAAATTCACACTATCTCCAAACGACTCCAAACCAGCTCCATTGCGTAGTGCTCGACAAAACGAAGCCAACGCAATTCATTTCGTAAATTTTTGACCTTGTATCAAAAAGTTATCGCATTTAGAAATTTATACAATTTATAATACAAATCAATTTCAATTTATATTTTTAATTTTAACCTAAAATCAATCACCACCGTTCATTGCTTCTGAAACAAATCCGGGCCATGTGCTTTTACTTCTTCTTCCTCGTCCAGGTTCACGTATGTAAAAGAAACCCAACATGCCGCCACTTCAACTTGAATTATACTCCACCATCATCGACTTATACCTCGATCAGAGAGTGCCATATCGAAGGCCTTCAAGTAAGATGCCATCGGCTAGAATAGAGTGAAGCTCGGCCTCCCTCCTTGCACGCCAAACGAGAACAAAAGGCCATGAATACAAGCGATTTCTGGTCGATCCACAGCTCCATTTTCGATCACCACCGTTGAACACGAAGATCTCGTGATGATCTACAATATTCGTGTTGGAAGTTACTTGAATTAGTGTGTGGATTTGAAGATTTTGAGGGGAGAAATAAGAACAATTTCGGCCATTAATTATAAACTGGCGGCGGAAGGTAGAATTAGGGTTAGTCTAACGACCCGGTATTTTCAACCATTCGCATCCATTATAAGTGTATAGGTAGACACTCATGCCGGAATTGAATTGCTCAAAATACCGCGTTGTAGATAAAAATTTGGTAAATCTCAGAATATACAGTAAATAAAATCACAGATTCACAGACACAGAGTAATAATAATGCAGCGGAAGTAAAAGAAATAGTAGTTCATGAAGCTACTATATAAAATATCAGAGCTACATAAAATACAACAGAAGAAATAAAGTACAAGGGAAGTCTCACTACATAGAAGTCTACTAATACAAGAGCTGAAAGGAACAACAGACTGCAAAAGATAAAACTTGACAAGTAGATAATGTCTAGCGATTCCAATCTCCAGAAAGTGGAAATCCAAATCTGTGAATAACTCAGGCTGACCCGAGCGTAAATAAAAATACAAACACTCGAGTCAGGACATACATACTTATACAATGTAAACCAACTCAAGTGAACTGTAGTAAAAGTACAAGTAACTTAAAGGATGCTTGGGACCGCCCATCCTCTAAGGATCCGTTAAACTATTTATTACGTAGTAATATTTCGTTATTATAATAGTGCCTATTAGTAAAATAAACTTACTTTTAAATAGCGTTAAGGCTTTACATTTTCCACCTTAACACATAATATATTCCCATAGTCTATACAGTACCGTAATCTCCCCTGAAACGGGCGTCGTCAGAGGGCACTCCATAGGTATGGTACAAAACCAAAATCGTATAAGGCTCGCTATGGTAGGTGACACGACACAACTAGGCAATGCCGGGGTAGATATACCAATTACGCTTCCGGACCGGTGGTAACACGTAGAGCACAGCTACCGCCCACCTCGAACAACACTCTCATATCAAAGGTGCGCACCAAACAATCACAAAGTAATAGAATGACATACGAAGAAGCGCGTCCGATCAAAGGTGCTACCTTATTAGTCCGTCAATAGCTCCTGTTTTAGCCACCTTATGCCAACTCACGGGAGTCGGGTTCACGTAATATACCTCGAGAACGTCACCACCATCCTACTTCATTTTGGAATCTCCACCGTGTACGCAGTTGTTAAAGTGGTTTTCGGTATTGGCCGGCTATAAGACAATATCCGATCCCGGTCTTTTTAACAACCAATCGTTATTATAACCCGTGGTTATAACTTTTGAAACAATATTTTATACTTCAAAATAAAGTATCCCTTTCAATCCGAATCTTTATCAAAATAAAGATTAAATCATTTCCAAAACCATTTCAATAAATCAACATACCATATCTTTCAAATTCAAATATTTATCAAAATAAATATCAAGTCATTTCTAACCATTTCAATATATTAAATTATCATATCCTTTCAAAACTCCTTTCAAATCATTTTTATATATTAAAATATCATATCTTTCAAAACTTCATTCCAAAATGTTTTTTAATATCAAAATATCATATCTTTCCAAAGCTTCATTTCAAAACATTTAATATATATCAAAATATCATATCTTTCCAAAGCTTTAGTTTCAAATCATCATATAAGTTCAAATCCAAATATTCAACTTTAAATACCCTTTAAATTCAAAGATATCGTTCATTTATTATCATCCCAAATCACCTTCTTCATAGCTTATATTTTAATCAAAATAATTCATTTAAACCATTTAAAATTTAAGTTTATATACTTTCAAATCAAGTATTCAATTTCCAAAGTTTTAAACCATTATGAATTCATTTACTAAGTTAAAACCATAAACATTGAAAATTTCAACCTTTACAACATTCAGAAAAAGGCGCTGAAAGTTATACTTGAAAAAAAATAAATTTAAACCATTTAAACATTATAAAAATCATATTTTAACATTCAAAGATGTTCATTAAATACTTTTTTAATTAATGATTTTTATAAAGCAACATTTTACAATTAAATCAAATTTCACAAATCCACTTAATAAATTCAACTATAAACTTCCTATTTTTACATTTAACACTTTATTAATGTTTACATTTCCAAATTATCA
Source organism: Allium cepa (assembly GCA_030765085.1). Classification (NCBI taxonomy): domain Eukaryota; kingdom Viridiplantae; phylum Streptophyta; class Magnoliopsida; order Asparagales; family Amaryllidaceae; genus Allium; species Allium cepa. Next base: position 38,734,811 of record CM060929.1, read on the forward strand.
TTTCACAAATTAAACTAAATTCCCAATTTATTTAATTAACTTAAAATTTTAAACAAAACCAAATTCCACATTTCCAAATCAAGTTGTATTTTCAAATTTCACTTTTTAAGCATTCGTTTATTTAACCACTTAAATTCATAGAAAATCAATAATACTTTAATAAATCACTTAATTTCAAATTTAATCAAATTATCATATTTACCAATTTCCAATAAATTTAATTTCCATTTTATTCATATAACTTAAATATCGTTTTTAACCAAAATTCCAAATTTCCAAACTTAAGTTATATTCAATAATCCAATTTAACCATTCATTAATTACATTTTTAACTCATAGAAAAAAATCATAATTTTCTTTATTTTAAAACATTTAAAAATATATTTAAATCAAATTTCATAAATTTATATTTTAAAATGCTTAAAAATATCCAAAATATTTTATAAAATATCCACGGGTCTGTATATAGTTTTCTAACCTAGGTCAAGTGATACAGATATGTATCATTTCAATCCGCAATTTAAAAAGAAAAATCCGGGTTCTATCATTTCAAACCCGCAATCCCAAGTTAAATAAAATAAATAAAAACCGTTCAGGCTTATCATTTCAGCCCATAACGATTTTTCCCTATTCTAAAGTCCGTTCGGGTAGGTATCATTTCAACCATAGTGATTTCTAATCTACAGGGAACTTGCAGTGTGATAAACATATATAAAAATGAACAGTAACAACATATATATAATAACAGATGATATGACATGAAATTTAACAGGTTTAACATCATATATAATTAATCACAGGCAGTTATAACATCACATATATTTTTTACACATTCAGTTGTTGTTGTTTCACAACTGCATAAGTATAAATGTCGTGTGAGCTTTACTCACCTTTTTAGCTGAAGATTGCAATACAAACGACATAAACGGATTCCAAAAGGCAAGATTACACAATAATAGATCCAAGTGGGAAGAGAACCAATCTCAATGATCTTGTCACAACCCATAAACCAAACCAAACATAAACATAGATTCAATACCCGATTGAATTGAAATAACTTTGGAATGAAAAGCAATATGAACACACGATCTTTTGCCTTGCTTTCTATTATTGTTTTGTATGGCCTGGGGGTGTATTTGGCTCAGGTTTGGACATAGCATGGCTCAGGTATGAACACAAAAATGCACGGCTACAAGGCATTGAAGGTGGAGGGGTTACAACTTGAGAATGTTAAGGGTTTAAGGCAAAATAGCATGTTTTGGTCAACAAAAGGGCTCGGCCTTGGAGTGGTTTGGCTTGGCCATTCAAGTTTAGATCTGGAATGATGTTGGGGTGGTGTGTGGTGGTCTGGTTAGAGGCGGCGGCGGCTAGAGGTGGTGGTGGAAAATGAAGTGGTGAAGCAACAAGGCTCAAACTAGCATGTTTTCAAGGCATAGGTTGGATTTTGAGGGGTTTTGTCACCATGGTTGGCTCGGATATGGTCATGACCTGGAGTGTAGGTGGTGATGATGGCAGAGAATAGATGTAGAGAGTGGTGGCCATGGCAATAGTGAGGAGGCCGTGCAAATAGAAGAAAGAAACAAGACAAACGTATGGAAAAAATAGAAGAAAAAATGCAAAAAGAGGAGGTCATTACCCAATTTTTTCTCCTAGCCGTGAATGAATGGGAAGTGGAATTTTTTTTTAGTGAATGAAGACTGGAATACAACGCCAAACAAAGTAATATACAGCCAAAAGAAGTAAAGGCTAATAAATAAATAAAAACTGCCAGAGAGTAAATGAGGAAACGGTAAAAGAAACGACTTACGTTTCAAAAGCTTTTAAAACCTTTGGTATTTCCTTAATTTATTCATATAAGTTTATATTACTGAAAGTAATAATGATTCCAGTCAAAATTTCGAAAATATAACAAAATATAAGATATATATATATAAATATTTATTAATTATATAAGGTTAAAATAAGAAAATAGCACAAAATTGCAAACTAGTCTAGAAAAATGGAAAATAAACAGAATGAACTTTGGAAAATTTATATGGACTTGTAAAAATATTTATAACAAAGATAACAACATAAAAGTAAAAATGCATTCACAAATAAATACATAAATTTTAATTTAAATATAATTTAAATAAAGAAAATAGCAGAAAAATGGAAACTAGGCTTTAAAATTTGGAAATAAATTCAATAAGCTTTGGAAAAATTCAAATATCACTTTAAAAATATTTAAAAGACAAAATATACTTAAAATAACATATTAACACATAAAAAAAATTAAATTTAAAGAAAATAGAAAAATATTTAAAGAAATTGCTTAAAAATCCAAAACGGTGTCCAGAAATTACAAATAAATCACCATTGACTTTGGAAAATTGTTTACTTCATTTTAAAATTATTATAATACAAAAATATACATACTATAACATAAATATACAAATTAGGATAAGATATATCAAGTAAAATATCATTTATATACATTAAAACAAAGAATATTGTTAAATAACTTAATATACACACAATATTGAAAACAGTATAACTTTCACAATTTGAATCCGTTTTCAATGAAACGAAAAGCAGTATTCAAGTTATTTCATCTATTTTCATAAAAAAAAATTTAATATTTTAAATAATTTAAGTTTGAAGTTTAAAATTCAAAGTTTGACCAGAAATTCACTTTTGAGTAAAATATTCAATTTATACAAGTTTGAAACTATAATTCACATAAAAATCAACATTTATATTTAAAAAATGAAATGTTTGAAATAAAAAAATTTAAAATAATAAAAATAAAATAAAGTCAAATTTAAAATATATAGGCAAAATCTAGGGTTGTTACAGTTAGGATTGAATATTCTTGCAAAAGTGAATTATGAAGTCCTTTTATAGAAAATCCGCAAATTACTATTCATCGAAATTTTCCAAACTCCAAACGAAGCGTGCCGGCTAGCGTTTCTAGGGTTTACTTGTGTTTCGAACATAATGGAACATGTTTCGGAAGCTAGTTCAATCATATGTGCGAGTTACGGAAATAAACGATCAAATTTAAATTAAACCGATTAAACGAATTTCTATATGTTTTGGCTTGCCCCGGACAAACTGTAAATCCAATTGACACGAAATTCGAAATCTTACAATAATATAACATTACGGATCCGATGAAATCAGTTTCATCGAAATCCGAGACTGTTTGAAAAATGACTATTTTTACACGTCAATTAAATATTAAAATATTCAATTTTTCACAAATTAACTTTTAATTCAATTTTAAAAGTTCACAAACATCATTCTAACTCCAATATGATTTAATATAACTTTATAAATCATTTTTAATCACATTAAACCCAAATTCCAAATTTTCAGTAATTTCAAATATTAAATTGTCGATTTAATTATCCAATTAAATCCAAATATTCGAAATAAAAATTATCTGACTTACAAATTTTACTTGTTGATATTTAAAATCAATTAAATATATGAATTTAGAATGACAGAAATTCTAGGTCGTTACAGGGTGCGAGTTAATGATATTTATGTGCTTCATGTAGAGACAGTCTTAGAAGAGTCGGCAGTTTCTACTGATTCTAGTATTTCAGATTCTACTCAGTTATGGAATCTTCATTTAGGTCATCTTGATGAGGAGAGTCTCGAAATATTAAAGAAGCGTGGGTTGATTGATGGTGTTTGTCAATCGAAGCCTAACTCTTGTGGAGATTGTTCTTTTGGAAAGAAGAAGCATGTCATATTTGATGTTGGAAGACCTAGAGCTATAGAGTTTTTAGAGTATGTTCGTTCTTATGTGCGGGGACCCACCCCAGTTGCATCTTTTAGTGGAGCCAGTTACTTCATCTTATTTATGGATGATTTCTCACGTAAGATCTGGGTCTATTTCTTAAAGGCCAAAGACGAAATATTTGCCCAATTTTGTAAGTGGAAGACCTTAGTAGAGAAGCAGCCGAGGAAGCATTTGAAGGTTCTCAAAGTTGAAAATAATAGTTAATTTATGTCACAAGAATTCACTAACTATTGTGAGTCCGAGCATGTAATTAGAGATTTTTTTATTTCTGCTGAGTCACACTGTTATGGAGTGGCAAAGAACATGTGTCAGATATTGTGGAAGAGAGCTATAAGCTTAAGAACGACTGCTGGTCTAGAAGAGAGATTTTGGACAGAAGCGATATCTATGGTAGTATTTCTCATCAACCACACACCTTTTATTTCCATAGATATGAAGATCCCAAAAGAGATATGGAAAAGAGAGTCCGTTGAATACTCATTCCTCAAAGTGTTTGGTTGTTCAGCTTATTTAGAAGATGAGAGACATGATAAGTTGAAGCTTAGGGAAAGCAACCACATTTTGTTAGGCTATAGAGAAGGAGTGAAGAGGTATGGTTGTGGTGTAAAAAAATTAGGAGAATTGTGACTGGTAGGCATGCGATATTTGATGAGAGATCTTTGCTGAAGATGGAGCCTCTATCAAGTAATGACATTGAAAGGACAGAAAATTGCTAAACACATTTGGAGTCATCAGATTGTTTCCATATTTGGAGAGATATTGGTATTTCCGATGATACCATGATTGATGAGAATATTACAGAGCTTCAGACTCTAGGTGGAGCTCAGTTGTTGGAAAGGCCTTTTGGTTCAGTTGGCCCTATTTGTAAGCATATTTGTAGTGGTGATTTTCATCTTATGCTTTGAATGTTGTGGAGCTTGTTGGTGAGTCTGCTAATGTTGACTTAGGAAAGTCTAGCAAAATTCTTATGCAGGAGATTGTAGTAGATAATATAGAGTATATCCTCACTTAATGGAATGGAGAAGTTGAAGCGTGCTGTTAAATCTCCATTGGTCTCTCGAAGATTATTTACATTTTCGTCTCCAGCATCGAATTTATTGAACAATTTTGGTATTTTCTTGTATGCATTATGTTTGCTGATGTGCATACTATCTTTCTTATGCTTGGGAAAGATTTGGAAGCTCTTTTGGCAATATTGCCCAAAATAGTTCACATTGTGCTTGTTGACGTAGACCCAACAATTTGTCGAGATGTGATGATGCAGAGAGATTGTTATATTTGAATCAAGATGAAGTGTTGAATTTATGCGATTCAAATATTTTCCAAAGAAGACAAGAAAATAATTAATTGATTCAGTCAATCAATTAATTAGGCTATATATGGAAAGATAAAGAGGAAGGATATATGTGATATCTTTTAGAGAAGGGAAACTAATTAATTGCTAACCAGTTAATTAGTCAAAGAATTTATTATATGAAGAAAGAAAATATTGCTGATGGAGATCGATTTAAGCAAGGAAAATTAAGGAAACCAAGATCATCATTATCCATTTACATAGAAATCAAATCATGGATATTCGAAAAGGTTTCAAACGTAATCAGAAATTTAATTTTCTTAATCTCTAAGTAACTCCTTCATTAAGTCTATTTAAATGAAGGAAGTTCATCTTCATATTTGTGTGATTGTGTGAGAAAGCATCCACCATTATCCTCTTCTTCAGTAAACCCTAATTTATGCAGTCAATCAATTAGGGTTTTTGAGCGTAAGCAAGTTTTTGGATAAATTGATTGTTCAATTTGTAATTATAGGTTAGTCTCTTCACTACTATCTGTAATTTTGTAATCTCTCTCTTTTGTACTCTCTTTCTTCAGTGAAATAAAGAATAGTTGTTGGGTCTGTGGACGTAGGCAATCTATCCAAACCACATTAAATCTCTATGTTCTCTGCTTTTCTGTTTCTCTTTGTTTGGTGATTATTTTTCATTGAATTTGCGGTTGGTAATTAATCGACAAGGTAGATCCTTCTTTTGGTTATTTTCGCGCATTAGCATTCCACTGCGTTTTTGGAGTTGGTGCAAATCAATTGAAATTTCCGCACAACACGAATAACACACGACATCACGTCATCGAGATTCTTAGTCAAATTGTGTGTCTAGGGAAGAGGGTTCGTCGTCGTCCTCAAGTAGTTTCTGAAGTGGGCATCCACAATTCCGTTTGTTGTACCAATTTTTTTACCTGAAAAATGTTGGAATGAAGTAACTCTAACTCAACCACAGAGATTACCCCTTAGGTTTTTGAACTCTTTTATATGATAAAATGCTGTTGATGAAATTTTTGTTTCACACCACCTCAGATGATCGTAGAGTAATTAAAGCTTTAATTACTTCCAGAATTTTAGAATCAACAAATTTAAATGATTTTAAACTAGCCTTTGAGTAGTAATTATGTTGCTCTGAACTTGCACAATCAAGAATTTGCACTTTAACTATAATATTGCATAAAAGTAAAAGACGCATGAATTTTGCGTGACATGGATTCCTTCGAAATCCTCCATCCACGAGTTATTGTTTATATATTCCTCTTTGATATCGCTTTACATGGACGAAAGTAAAGGTAAAAGATGCAATGCATTTCTCTTCTTGCTAAAAAAGGAAGAAGATCCACCCTCCATTCCCCACCGTCTCCTATTTATGATGTAGGAGGGGATCCTTACAGTCACTCTTCTTTCGCCACTTCAATGCCCATCATTGGATCATGCCATGTGTTATCCATCCTCCTCATTTGCCTGGTCTTTGTTGGTTTCTAGCATGTTTTTGGCGGAAAACCAGGATTTGAGAGGCTAAATACTAGGCATTGGCGGGAAGTTTGGAATTTAAGTGGGAACATCTGAATTTGAGCGGGGATATCCAAAATTAGAGTGGAAAACTCAAATGTGCTTTTTCCGCGTAGTACTGCATAACCTTAGTGAGTGCGGTGTAGATCCGTTCCTTGAGATATTAGCAATGCATAATCTCTGAAATGATATTGGTTTTTATTCATCCTTCGAGTGCTGTGTAGTCCTTTTCTTTGTCCTCATATCTTGATAGTGACGCATTTCTTTATTGACTTGTCCCGATAACGGCGAGTTGCGCCATCCACCCTGTTCAAATGTTAAAAGGAAGTGGGAGCAGCATATTCTTATTTTCCTTCAATGCAAGATTGCTAACGTAGTTCTGATATCCGTATATATTGACTTGTGAGCGCAGTACGTCGTTGATGGTGGGTACCCAATTTTGAGAGGAATCGCCAATAATCGATGGAGGGATCATCCTATGCACAATGATTTTTCAAACCATCCTCTAAAATTTGATAAGGAGGTGATAAACTTTTGCCCAATATTTATTTCTACTATTTTGTTCACCGTTTAGATTATATGTTTCCAAATACTATTACACTGTGAACTTTGAGTTGATTCCTTACAAGGAAAAAAAAAATCTCCATATTCATTTTGATGTAATTTATTTTGTGGCCAAACTTAATCAATTCAATTCCACGCGATATTATTTTCATTCGGTCCGTCGAAATTGGAGATTTTTTTCTCAAATTGATTATTCTTAATTGTTTTATGTATAATTTGAACTGATCATTTTATAGAAAAATAACTCGGGATTAATTCCATGACATGGATTTTTTGGTTAAAGATTCTGATTACTTACCATGTAATGAAACATGGTATGCATTGAATTTTGTATTATTCAACTTGTTCTCAATTTTAGACTGAAATGATGTCACTTAAAATTAGAATATTTTTCCTTTTTTTCATATTTATAATTTTTTAACCATTATTCTTTAATATAAAGCCGTAGTTCATTTTTTTATCCTAATTAACTTGAAATTATTATCCATTTCCATTTTACACAATGTAAAACTAAATATATAATATTACAATCTAGTGGGAAATTATTAGAAAGACTGAAATATTGATTTGTCTCACATCATCAGACATTCTCAACTATTCCTATATATAATGGAACTTGTTAGTAGATTAGTGTGAGAAGAAAAGACTTGGGCATAAGGAATGGGGGCATAAGGCTTTCAGTGCCTATAAAAGCACTTGGGTTACTTCTGCTTGCATATCTTTCTCTTCAATAGTCAGTAGTGATAAATTTCAAGAAATAAAGCTTATGCATGAAGTGCAATAAAGACTAGAATTTGCATGATTAGCAGGTAAGTCTAATAATTTTAATGACTGCATTAGTTCTTTAAATTTTAGTGGGAGGCTGGCAGCACACTTGCACAAGTATATGTTGGGTGGAGTATAATGTATTGAAATCAATGCTTCATGTTCACATTCTATTTGCCTATGAATTTAAGATTCAAGCTGTACAGATCATTAATAACAGGATCTAGTTTTGAGCGGAGCACTAGATTATGTCATGTTCAGTATTCCTACAAAAAAAATTACACACTGTCCTTTTCAAAAACGAACACTATTATAATTCAATTAACTAAATAGCTCTATTGTAAAAACTAAAGGATGTAAAAGTGAAATCACAGCAAAATATCAAAAAGAGCCCTGAAATTACAAGCACTATAAGTAGGCCAGTCAATAGTATGGGTTTCGGCCCGGGCCCGCCCTATTTATGCAGGTACGGGTTTTACTTTTTACTACCCAAGTCTGACTCAGACCCAATCCGGATCGGATACGGTTTTATCAAAACCCGGCCCGGTTAGAGTTCGATCCAACTATTAGTTTTTCGTCGTATCAAAATATGAGTGTGTATGTTATTTATTTACCATTTTGTTTGTTTACATGTAGATGTTTTTGCATACTTTTGTTATGAGCTTGACTACATCACCGTCTAATTTATATGTTAACATTGTTTATATACAAGTTTTACCGAAGTTGCAGTTTTAAAATATGGTTTTAACATAAATATTCCGAGTTAGATATACGGTTATTACTCAGCGGGCTTAAAAAGTCCGACAGATCGAGCTCGGATATTGGGTTGAAATACCCTGCAGGTTCGGATCGAACTCGGATTTTAATTATTGTAATTGGACTCGGGTCCGGTTTTTATAATATTCGGATCGAATTCTATCCATTGACAGGTCTAATTATAAGTATGCTTTTTTTAGCCCTCGCTTCTTTAACAATGCAATTTCGCTCCAAACCTTCACATTTATTCTTTAGTTCCTTAACCTCGTTATTCCTTAGTTCCTTAACTTCATCGTCAAATTTTCTTTTATCGTGCTCTTTTCTTGGTTATTCATCGCACTTTCTTTCAAAGCACTGCTGTCAGATTCTAATCCATCCATGGTATCTTTTAGAAGAATGCATTAAAGTTTGCACTCGGTAATTTCTTAAGATGAGGTTAATTTTGAGAGCTTTACCCTAGAATGTAGCAAGTCTAATTCGACCTAACTTTTGTTCAAAATTTGTCCTTGTGCCTATTTTTCTTTATATAAATATGACAAACTGAGTTTATAGACTATTGCTTCAATTCTTGCAATCCAAAAGTTACTGAAATGGATGCGGCTATACTAGTAAAAATACTTATTGAAAACTCTACCAAGAATTCACTGGTAAATATAGTATCAGAAAGTAACATTATATTTGCCTTACTCTATAAAATTCATTTTTTTTCTATTACGTGTTGGGTGTACCACTAATCAACTTAGTATCTCTTAATTTTTCTTGTTATCTTACTGCACCTCTATGCATCTAAGTTCCTCAATTATTTGACTGCATCTTAACGTTCGAAATACTCGTAGTTTATAATTCTTTCTCACAGGTTGTAGAAGCATCATTTTTTATTTTTTAAATTTCTTGTAATACAGTTATGGTGGAAGAGCCACGGATAAATGATGTTTCAAGCACGTTGATCGTATAAATAAAAATGAAAATTAAGTAAAGAAACACATTTTAGAGTAGGAAAGTCTATTTTTAGATTGTGGCGAGGGAACCTTTGGTCAATTCAAACGAAGGAAAGAGAAAAATGGCTAGTTCACTTGAAAAGACCTGGAAATGCAATTGATACCGCATTCTCTCTAATAGTCACGTCAATTTATACTTTTAGATTGTGTTATATCTGTATCTGCATCCAAAATCATTTTCAGGTATTCGATATTCACATTCGCGGATACAGATGGATATCGGATAATTACCTTATCCGCTAACGATCGGTAAATCAGGTAATATAAATAGAAAATTTTATTTTAACATAAACCTTTTTCAATTCCATTAAGGCAATAATAATTAGTTTTGAGTAGTTAATACTCATTTAGTGCATATGATATGAACTTCTAATTTAACAAAACAATAAATAAATATATTTTATTATACTAAAATGCACATAATTCAAACTATAATCTTGGAAAAAAACAGATGGATAATTTTGGAATGCCGATCTCTTTGTATTCTCATCCGCGTCTATTTTTTCGGATATCGAATATTTATCTGCTTTTTGGATATGGATGCGGATGCAGACGGATTTCGGATTTTTCGAGTATCCATTGACAGCCTACTCTCTAACTCTTCGGATGAAACTAAAAATTGAATTGGCCAGTGAGAGAGTTGAAGCACTAACTAGTGTTCTAGTGATACATTGCCCTCAAACATTTGGTGTAGTTTTGATGACCAAAAAAGAGATTAAAAATGTACGGAAAACCATTCCAAGTAGGAAGTTTATATATTTTGGAGATAACGGACGATGTCCATCACTTATAGATGATTCTACTAGTGCAACTGTACTTATACATGAGGCAACATTTGAGGATGGCACAACCAAACAAACTTTCGGTGTTGGGGCATCAATGGGTGCCAACGCATTACTCTCGCCCAATTTAGTCTGAGATATCAAAAAATACACTACTTGACGAGGTCCATATAGATTTATGCACTTAAAGCACGTAGAGGTTCTATAGTGGTGAAAGTGTAAAAGGTTATAGCGGAATAAAGCAGGGATATAATGGAAAATAGCGGAGTTGCAAAAGACTTCATTAGATATAAAATCAAATATTAAAAACTAATTTGTTCTCATTCTCACATCATTTGTGTAGAGAAAATAAATATTGTTTAATCATATATAACAAAACCAAAGAATATCATAATTTACGTAGTCCAAATTTGGTGACTAAAATAGATTTCTAACTTACATTGTTTACTTATACCTTAAAATTGTGTCTTTCACCCAACTTTATTGAATTAGTTTAAAAGAGAACTAATCAAGTCAATCTTTTATATTAACGTTAGTAAAGCGGATGCTAATAATCATCGATTTAGCGGATGTAGCGAAAAATAGCGGGCTTTAGAATAGAGCTACTGTTTAATAGCAATAAATTGAAGAAGCATAGTGATCGAACAATGCTATGCGCTACAGTGAGAATTAGCAGGGCTTTAACTGCAGAGATATAGACAGAACATTCATTGCTTTCGACTTGATGAGTATAAATGCTGCAGATCTACATGTTCTTTTTATAGTAGTTCCATACTTGAAAGTCCTCTTCAAAAATGGAATGGTTGTGGATGAATCTGAAGGTTTATTGTAAGCTGTTGTGCATTAAGGTAAGCTTATTCTTACTAATGTAAATCACACATACGTGAGCGGAACGAAGATGATGGTTGAAGTGACAAATGGATGATGAGATTCCATTGATGGATGAATAGTATTTTTAAAATTTCAAAAAGACATCAATGGATGCCTACGCATTACTCTAGCCCATTTTAGTCAGAGATACCAAAATATACATGTACTTGACGAGGTCCATTTAATTTTATGCAGTTAAAGCGAGTGATGATGGTGCAAAAAGTTATAGCGGAATAAGTGGGATATAATGGAAAATAGTGGAGTTGCAAAAGGCTTCATTAGATAAAAAATCAAATATTAAAAGTTAATTTATTCTCATTCTCACGTCATTTGTGTTAACGCTAAAATTTGAACGCTAACACCCCGGTGTATGTAGAGATTAAGTGAAAGCACCACCCGTGAACACGGGAATTAGAAACAAGTAGGAAAGTCACAGAGAAAGCAGTAAAAGACAACAATTTTATAGTGGTTCGGCTTCAGGTTAAGTCTACGTCCACTTTAATCCTCTTTATTATTGAATCAACTACAACTTTACAACAATCTTCAATTACAATACTGATGAGACAAACAACTAGAACTCCGATGTAGAAGAATTATTTGAATCCATGTTGATTGTGTTAGATTTCATCTTGAAGTTAGCTGAGATGCCTTTCGTGTTTGAAGTGTCGAGTGAGTCGAGAATTCAGCAGAATATCGGCGTACCGAAAATGAGCCAAAAAGATCCTCTTTCAGTTGGAATAGGTGGGGTATTTATAAGAGATTTCTGGACTATGTCGTAGGTCGTGAGCGACCTTGGATGGGTCGTAGGTCTCCAGCGACCTAGGGGATGTGGTTTACGACTTAATAAGGTCATACTAGGTCATCTGAGCGAGTTAGTAGGTAGTAGCGACCTATGGGAGGTCGGTCCTGAAATAGCTTAAGTCGTCCACGACCTAGTGAAGCCCCTTTTCAACCAGGTACTGGTTGTCAGCGACTTAGCACTTAAAGCATAAATGTTATATCGGCTTGCTTAGGTCGCAAGCGACCTAATGAGAGAGAGTATACATGCGGCTTTGTTCTGAAGCTCGCTAGGTCACTTCCTTTTTTGGCTCGCTGGGTCGTTGGATACTTAAGTCTCTAGATCGTTGGATACTTAAGTCGCTAGGTCGTTGGATACTTAAGTCGCTAGGTCGCACTCTGTCTTAAGTCGTACATTCTTCGGATAGTTAAACTCATTAGCTCGCTGAGTGGCTTAACTCGTTTAGTACTTTAGGTCGCTATCCCGATGTTGGTCTCGCATCCATGTTAGGTCGCTTGGGCTGTTAGGTCGTGCCACATTGAACTGCTCTATGCTTTAGGTCGTTAAGCCGCTGCCATATCTAGCTCGTTACATCGCTGATTCGTGAAAAAGAGGAGTTAACACTTGCCCCTCGAAGCATATGCCTAGGTTATAGGTCGTATGCTTCGATATAACTCTCCTAGGTCGTAAATGACTCAAGAAGATTGCTAAATCGCGCACCCAATCATCTTCTTCCTCTGTCTCCTTTATAAACTGTAAGTCACTTCGTTCCCCTTACTTTATTATCTATCCCTTTACCGCCATTGTTGTTATTCAAGCTCAGAAGCTAATCACAAAATCTCCTCCTTTTCACCCCCAATTGTTGATTCCAGTAGCAAACGAAGGTAGTCCGATCATATATTCGTCACGTTCACCACTGATTCCTCCATAATCATTTCAATACAATTTTCGCCATCATGGTGTAAGACTATGTCCTGATTAGCCTTCCGATTATTGTTGAATCGTTGGCGATTGCTCTAAAAAGTGAATCAGCCTAGGGTTTCATGAAGTTATCTTAGTGAATGTAAAGTTTTTAGAATCGATCAGGGGTTTTTGAGGAAGTTTTGGGAGTTTGGAGGAGACAAGGAGATGGTTATCGGGTTAATAGATTTTAGGCTTTGCTGTGATACTTCGGTGAGGTAAGGGAGACGAATACGTGGCAGCATGCGAGTGGAGAATAAGACTTAGGATTTCTCGATGGAAGAAAGCTTGGCATATTCTTGAAATACTCTCAGAGCGACTTAATGAGTCAGACGACCTAAGGGCCTTGAGACTTATGATGCATGACCCGTTATTTTGGATGAATCATCCTCTTTAACGACCTACCTCTAGGTCGCATCATGACTTGGGCGAGCTAACCTTTGCAACACAACTTTTAAGTCGCAGACGAGCTAACACTTAGACACTTACTATGGCTTAACTTCCTGCGACTTAAGCTTTTAGGTCGTGAAAGTGTCTGAACGACCTAATACTTAACCAAATTTGCATTGCCTTGCCATAAAGTTCTATGCCTTGAACTCTTTGACTTGAACAATGCGACCTAAGAAAGTTCGCCTTGGACATTTGCAAAGCTATGACAGAACTTGACTGAATTTCCAACTTGAACAGCTAGAATGAACTGCTTGAACTCGTCGTACACTTTTACCGATTATATTAACTTTAATGCTATTAACCTGTTAAATACAACATTTGCAGAAAATGGGACGAATATACTACCATTGACAGCCCACATCGAATGAAAGATTAGTCGATAAAAGATAATCAACTTAAAGAAATTATATGAAATGCCGTGAATCAACAAACTCAAGTAAAGTATTAAAGCAATGCTGAATTAATCAACCAAAGCTAATCTGTTTGCTTCCACACTGTACTTGAACTTAAAACAACAAGCCCTAAAGCTTTTTAACTGACAACTATTAACTAGTTTCATTTTAGTTATATTTTCTCGTTATTTTATTAGTTCTGCACAACACTTCACACATTTAGGAAACGTGCACCTTCACATTTGAATACCCAGTTCCTTGTGTAGAATGTCTTCTCAAGAAGAGATAATCGAGCAATCTGAAGGAGTCTTCCCGATAGCCGACCCATTGGATAATCCTCCAGAAAGAACTCCAACATCCCTGATTCAGCGGGCATTCAACCAATTACGTATTCAATTTGGGATTTCCGAAGCGGATGTTATACTTCCTGGCCTAAATGATACTACTGACAGGCCACCTCTCGATTTTGTCGCCGTCAACCGTCAGATGTGCCTTTGTGGTGCCATTCCTCCCTTCAATGAATTTCTTCATCAACTCCTTTTCCGACTAACCATCTCTCCCTTTCAACTGCATCCCAATGGCTATGCCATCCCGATGGGATTGTGTGTTTTATTCAGGAGGACATTTAACCGTCTTCCAAGCTTCGAAGAAATTTGCTACTTATGCTCATTCGCTAAGAATAAAGACCACCCCTCCATTATACTCGTGAGAAGTGCCAGGAATCGTAAACTTATCACCGATCTCTCCGAAAGCGCTCACGGTTTTCTGAATCAATTCTTCTTCGTCCGCTGCCCCCTAGGGTTTTATGACATCAGGAGAATATGAAGTAAGATTGCTCATCCCCGTTCTTTCCGTTTCAGCTTTTCAAGATCCGAATTGCTAAGTGCTAACTTCATTCTTTTCTTTTACAGCACTTCCTCCTCCCTCTAGAAATCCCAATCATAAGACGACTTCTGATAGATTAAGTGTCGTGCAGGTTGAAGAAAGAAGCATTAAGTTTTTGCTGACAGATCAACTTCTGCACCAATACGGGCTTCTGCACCCCTCCCGTTCCACTCAACCTCATGAAGTACCCGACTCTCCAGTAGAGGCACCGGATGCCCCAGTTTCCGTTGGAGAACCTACGCCGAAAGAACACACTGTTGAGGCTTCATTGGTAAAGTGTTCTACTTCAACTGATGTTGCGGGGTCATCCGTCAAACATGTACTTTCCCCGGTCATCGAAGAAGAGAAGCCTCCTCAACAACCCGGGAAATCTGCTGACGAAGGGGCTGAGAGAACAGGTCCCGCTAGGCACAGTGGTGATGATACTTTTGAGGGGTTGAGCGACCTGATGATTACTTCACAGGAGCTTTTCGAAGATGATCCTATCACTGCTAAAGTTACTTCTTCAGCAGTCGAAGTGACATCCATTCCGCAACATACTCCATCAGCCCAAGAGTTGACACTGGCTGTTAAATCCATCATCACCTCCCAACCTAGGAGTGGTTCGTGATTCGACGCACGTAGTTTGCACGTTACACACACTTAGGACTTTTCAGCAGTTATATGCGTTCAACTCTCTTGCTTTCAAAATTTCTGAGTTTATCTTTTCTTCATTTTCAAATTCTCCAATGGGAAGAAGTGGCTCCTACTACGACGATTTCCAGCGTTATGGGAAGCGCGGTGCTTATGACCCCAGGAGGTATCTTCCTGCCTCTTGGAAAACTGACGAAGAAAGAGCTGCGAGGAAAGCTCGTTAAAGGCGCGCCTATGAATAACGCCACGAAAGAAGAGATGAGCGACATGACTCTTCCCAGAGGGAAGATGATTGTGACGACCCGGGTTTCCGACCCCAAAAATCCGTTTTGTCTTGAAGAAAGAAAGGGATGAGAAAATAGAAAAGATAGAGAAGAAAGAACAACAACATCAGAATCTCACAGCGGAACGAATAAATTATAATATTCACATAAGTATTTACATAATATACAACACCCATCAGAGTTATACAGATAATACATCACATACTAGACAGTTATAAACACCTGTCTAGTTAATACAACACAACTCAAACAAATAACCCAAAGATACCAACACAGCGGAACTATACTTATCTCTACAACGCTGAAGCCTCCTGCTTCATTGCTCCTCCATAATTCGTCAAAGCCAACCTGAATCCCTTGGCTACCCGTAAAATTTTGGGTACCCGAGAGTTTATGAAAAACAAAAATAAACTCCGGGTCAGACATGGGTCTGGTATGAGTAACAGGTTAAAGTTGCTTAACTTTGAAAAACATTTGAAAACAAAAGGTATCACGTAAGACTTCCCACGAATAAATATGGTAAGTTTTTAACTTACGCTAACCAAATCATTTAATAGGAAATTCTGTCATATTATAATAGGTCTAGGGTTTTCAAGTAAATAGAAAATAGCCGAAATTGTTACATTATTAAATTCTAGCTACTAGCCACAAAAGTGGGTAATACAATCAAAACCATTGGCACTTATTGGACTTTGGATTCCATACAATGGCAGGGCTATTGGGGTACCGTCCGTCACAGTACGTGGCCTAGATCAACGTACCGAGGATCACTCCCGACCCCCTGCAACACAAGGCCGGAACCATTCCTTACTGAACAGTCCCGAACAAGACAACCCCGACAGTTGGAGCTCACAACTGTCCACAAAGCCAAATAAAAAGGGACATCTAGACAGGTGAAAATCTTGTCCTGCTTGGGCATAACCCACCTAACCTTGCTGCACCTCCCCTGTTTTAGCCATTCCCAGTTGATGAGGCTTGAGGCTACGATTACCTTTAGAGAACACATTTCTTAGAATGCTCATCGTCCACCTGACGATGGTTTGTAAGCATTCAATCCATACAAGTTCGTTCCGGGTTCGAACGAAACCGAAGGCATTATCTCGTTACACTCATTTTGGAATCGCCCTCAGAGTTAACGACGATAACCCTTGCATTCTGAATCTTCATCTTCACTTCAGATTCACGAACTATCGTTAATTTGGCTCGATGTGGTTTTCGGACTTCCAAATATAGAAAACCCGATCCCGGTCTCATCGAAATCCAAAACGTGTCTTTTAAGGTCAAGTTGTTTTAAGGTTTAAAACAATTCAATTCAATTATCCATATACACACAGATAGATAATTCACAATATCATAATAGATAATCAACATTATCATCATAAACAGATAATCAATATTATCACTACAAACAAATAATGCATATTATCATCATAACAGATAATTCATATTATCATATTTAAAACAAAGCATCCATATCACGTAGCATCAATTTCTCATATCTGAGATCTTAAATCATTCAAGGTAAACAATTTCATCCATCCATATATAAGCAATCATATAAGCTATAATTAATTTAAAATGAATTAAATTAATTATATCATCTCTAATTAATTTAAAGTAAATTAAATTAATTACTTCATCATTTTAAGCCTTGCTCATATAATTATTAATCAATTATCAATCAGTTAATAAATCATTCACTAATTATTCGTTTCAATTAATCACACTTGATTAATTAACATTTAATTATATACAAATAATCATCCTTAAATTATTTTCACAAATTAATTATCTTATCCAAATATAGAAATTAACCTTAAATTACAAACATTACATTACTTCTTAATTACACTAATTAATTACTCTTTAATTACTTATTATTGATTAATTAATCTAAATTTATCATCCCATCATTAATTATATCAATTAATGATTTCTAATTACATTTTAATAAATTACCTATTTAAATTAATTACCTTAAGTAATTAATCTTCAATTAAACCACATTTATTAATCACCTCTGATTAATACCATTCAGTAATTAACTATCTTTAATTACTCCATCAAATTAATTAATTATTCCTTAATTAATTTTCTCTAATTAATCCCCTGATTAATTATACAAGTAATTATATTCCAATTACTTTCATTATTAAATCACCCTCAGTTAATTACATCCAGTAATTATCATTAATTACTTCCCTAAGTAATTATACTTACCTCACCATCGTATGATTATTTAAATTAATTAAACTTAATTAACTAACTTAAACAATTCGTATGAAACTGAATTAATTACAATGAGTAATTAATTCCTTAATTACTTCCATTACTTCACAATCCACAATTGCTTATTTTAAATAATAATTTAATTAATCATTAAAATTAATCCCATTAATTGATTATTTCATAATCTTGGTTAATTTCCCTGATTATCTATTTACAATTCTTTAATTACTTTCCTAAAGTAATTAGCTAAAATTTATTATCAATTACATTTATATTAATATTAATCACTCATTAATTAATCCTTAATTAATTCATAATTTGATTACCAATCATTAATTAAAAATTAAACCTTATTTAATCAATGATTCTTAACTACCAATTGATGTACCATAAATTAATTAACTTATATCTCTTTAAAATAAATTTAAACTCTTAATTTCTAAGTTAATTAATTCAAGTCACTTATTATCCATTTAGTTAACTTAATAATTTCAATTCCTTAAGTCTTTAAAAAACCCTTTTTCTATTTAATGATCAATTTATCTTTAAGAAGCTATTTAATCAATTTAATTTAAATTTACTTTTAAATTCATTTTAAATTTAAGATTTAAAATGAAATCAAATTAATCTTAACAATTCCAAACTCCTTTTTATTTTACAACTAAAAGAATAATTATATTAAATAGAAGATTAAAAGAATTCAAACACGATTTCATTTTGAATTCAAATCAAAATAAAAAAAATTCTCTTTATCATTCAAATTTTTATAAAACAATTTTAAATTTAAAAACTTTATTTATTTAAAAACTGGGATTCACTACTTTTGAAACCAACTTAACTTGATTTCAACCTTGTTTAAATATCTATTTTTTTTTTCATTTAAAAACCCGGTTTTAAAATTTTTATCAAACTTACAGGTTCTAAACCTTATAGCTAAAATACCCGAGATAAACAAACAATTCTTCGAGCAAAACCCCAAAAATTTTCGGGTCAACACTCGAATCACTCGAGTGAAACTCGAGCAACAATCCCCCTTTTTAAAGTGGTTTCAAATAATTTAAAATTTTAAAAATTTATTCTATTTTAACTGAGATTCAAACTTCATTTGAATTCTAACTCATCTTTGATTTAAATACCTATCTTAAACATC
Organism: Allium cepa; assembly: GCA_030765085.1. Taxonomy (NCBI): domain Eukaryota; kingdom Viridiplantae; phylum Streptophyta; class Magnoliopsida; order Asparagales; family Amaryllidaceae; genus Allium; species Allium cepa. The sequence goes on from CM060929.1 coordinate 38,753,932, forward strand.
TATTTCTCATTTTAAAACCCAGGTTTTAATTTTTTATTTTTTTTTACCTTACAGGTTTTTAAAACCTGTTACCAACCTACCCAGGTCCCCCCTACATTACTCCGAGTCAAGCTCGAACGTGCTTCGAGTTCGCGTGAAGTTTTCCCCGAGTCAAATCCTTAAAGACTCGAGTACCCCTGCTTGAACAATCCATTCCAGGCACAACCCAATGCACATGCACGTGTACCCTCACCGGAGCTCCCTCTGATCATCGATGATCACTCCAACACATCACCGAACCACGCAGCAACCCACAACGATCACCCAACCATTTGCACGAGCCTCGAATCGAAATTGAGCACAAAACCCAAAACTGGAAACGCACGAGCATCACCTCCACGAAACCTGTCATCGCCTTACTGGCAAAATTCCGACCACCGTAAACACTGAAACTCCGGCTTTGACCTTGACCATGTCCAAGCTTTCATCCTTCAAGACCCCGCTGCACTCGATCCACTATAGAGGCTGTGGTGATCGATTCTTTATGCGCAGCAAAAATTAGGGTTCTAAAAGAAAAACCCCTGCCGAAATTTCCCTGGTGAATTTTATCACCATCAACCATTTTTCCACCAATCTCCACTCATACTTCTTCCTCCAGAAAGAAACCCGATTCCCATATTCACATAGATCGCCCCAAAATCACAGATTCACATATCATATTCAACCCCGAACTAAACCTTAAATACTTAACTAAAAATAGTTATTCTGGTTTTAAAAATCAAGTTTTTATTTTAGCATTTGATTCATATGCCTGAAACTATGATTTATAAGAACTGGGTTTTAACTTATTTTAGTTTCCACTGTTATTCTATATTTTCGAGAACTAATACAAACTATTTTTCTTTTAAACCAATTTTTAGACTCAAGTCTATGTTATAACAACATTTTATGTTCAAAACTTATGTCTTGTTAAAGCTTGAATTAAGAACAAAGAATTTTTTTTATGTGAACTTAAGCCTGAAATCAAAACAAAGAAAGATACACAGAAATGATTATCATATATCCACACCTTAACACAGAGATATATTTACAAAATATACTCACAAATAACTAAACTTCAGAGAGAACATATAGCAGAATAAATATACTCAAACATTTATAGATGTGATGTTACTCACCTGATTTTGAGAGGATGAACAGAGCACAACTTGGTTTTGAAAACAGTTTGAACTTTTAAAAACTGTAAACTGGTTTGCTCTTTCTTCAAATCGTCTGTTCTTTGGTTTTGAGGTTGTTTAGGTTTGTAAATAAAAACTTACTTATATTTTCTGATTTTGCTTATGTTTTATAAACAAAAAGAAGTGGAAGATACGTACTTTTATAAGGAAAGATTTCAGAGGAAGGTGTTTACTGGGTAAACTCTTTGCTGGCACAAAATTTATCTTTGTTCAAAGATTTTATTTTTTTGTTTTTATCAGGCAGATGTTCTTCAAAAGGGAGGCTGAAATGTTAATTTAGATTTCGAATTGACTTTATTTGTATGCTGAAATGAAAGTATTAAATGCCTGTGTACTTTTTGTTTCCTACTAGCTTACCTTATCAATGTTGAAACTTAACTAAGCAGCATAATCTAAACTTCCTATATAAGATTTTTACATGTTTCTTACTTGTCTTATTCTTAGCTTGTATATTAGGTTGCAGGCAACAAATATTACAGTGTCAGGTTTGTATTTATTTTTATTTTTATATTTTTTTTTACCTGTACCTGCATATTTACTTTTGTCTTGTATATAGATATTTTGATGTTGGTAGATTTTCTTTTGCCTATTTAGTCTAGAGGTTATATACATATTATAAAGTTGTTTTAATCATTGTTATAAATTTTAACTTAAGTATTTAGTTCTATTGCTTATTTTTATTTTCTCTTTTATTTTTAAACTTTAACTATCAAATACTTAATTTGATGATTATTAATTTATTTTCATACTTATGCTAATATCATACATTGGATTTATACTTAAGTTCAATATATTAAAGACTTGTTTTATTTTAAACATATTTGAAAGATGCTATTTCAAATTTACAGTCACATCTTTTCTATCAAATACACATACATAAATTTAAGATAACAATTTTTATTTGTATTAAAAATCCATTTGTAAAAATATTATATCATCAATATAGTTTAAATATAACTCATCATTAAATTAAAATAATTCACAAAAGAATTTGTCTTCTTATTTAAATAAATTACTTATATAAAAAAACAAAACAAACCTTTTTATTTAAATTTAAACTTAAGCTGAAATCAATTTTAAATAGTTAAGTTTTTAGCTTGAGTATTAAAATCATATGGTTATTTATTTAATAGCTTAATATCAAATTAAATCCAATTTTTAATTTATCAAAAATATTAGAATAAGAAAACATGCCTATATATATATATATTAAATTTTAAACAAAGATTATCTATTTATAATATATACAGATATGTATATATTCAAATACAAAATAATTTATTAGCCTTTAAAATAGATTATCAGTTTAAATATTTATTTTAAAGAAGATTATTTAAATTTAATTAAAACTTATTATTAACAATGTGATCAAATCAATTAAATTTTGACATAAATTATTAAATTGTTATTATCAAAATTTTCGGGATTTCACATTCCTCCTCCCTTAAAAGAATTTCGTCCCCGAAATTTAAAACAAAGGTTATTTAATAATTTAATTAAAGATTTAATTTTAAAACACAAGCATATATCAATCATATGCTAACAATCATAGCAACCAATTCATCTAATCTACAAATCTAATTGTCCAGATAGAATTCTAAATAGAATTTTCTCGAGTTTCCCCAAGTATAAATACTGGGATACTCGCTCTACAAAATCCAACAATCAATATTACTAAGCTACTGAGTTTCTACTCATCTGGATCTACAAAACAAAACAGGATATCAGACTACAGATAAGTCTGACTCAACAACCAAAACTCTCTGAACTGCTGACTCTACAATCAAAGATAGCTCATACACGTACTCTCTCAGAGATACGTGAAACACACCGAATTCCAGTTATCCAAACTGATAATTCAATCCCGAAACTAAACACTTATCCAAAATCGAATTTCCGACTATGGACTCCAAATTTCTTCGTCTCTTATCCACAAAACTCTTCGAACGATCCTGGGCTGCCTACATCCTTCCTAATCAGCTCAACCCTTGTTGATACCCCCAGAAACAAATTGATCCAAAAACAATCCAACAAAATGATCTTTCCAAGATTATCTTCAAAAACCAGATCACAACTCAATTCCAAAATCAGTAGACTGATCTTACTTCTTCTCATATGGAAAGATAGTATAGATGCATTTCAATCTGGTCTTAAGATCCTGAAAATTTTTCCTGTAGAAACTCTCTAATCCAAACACTGAAAAATCCAGTTGTTTCCACACCAAACAGCTGCCACCATGCTACTTTGACTGAGCAGATGAAAATGCTGATGATGATCACGAGGACAAACTGGACAACATATTCTAGAACTATGGTTCAACAGATCCTTAACAGAAACTCAGAAGTTCCTCCAAAACTCTAGCTGCTTCACCAACTCATTCTCCAAAAATCATCTTACTGAACCATCGGTACCACTCCTGGAATCCAGTCGATACCAAACTCAATATCCAGATACGGACAAAATTCTAACTTCCTGAAGACATCCAGAAAAATCAGATAACCCAAGAGAACACTCAGCAATCGCAAGTTACTTTTGCGATCAATCTAGCCCACTACCAAAGAAAAACTGTTCTCTCTCTACCAAACACAACAGCCTATGCTTAATTAGCCAACCCATCGAAGAAATGGAATCACTCTGCTGTTTCTGAATTCCACTGCTGATGCAGAAGTTAAAAACTTCCTTGCCAACACACCAGTGCCAAGAAATTCCTAACCCAGAGCTCTTCGAGAAACTCGGACCTCAAACCAACAGAAACATTCTACTGAACTCAGCCCCAACACCGAAACAAATACACTTCCTCAACTGATTCCAAAGAAACATCTTCGGAGACATCCATAATCACTGTGTCCCATCGCACAGCTACAATATCCTGGGATAAGATATCATGACTCACTTCTGTCCAACCAACAGATCCAAACTCTAGCTCATCCAAACCTACGCTTCAAAAATGAACTCCGAACCTTAACAGGTTTCCTTCAGAGATCAATGAAATCCTTACACCACCCAATGCTTTCTCGAAACGGTAATAGGTCTACAGTTTCGAAAAATATACTTCCAACCTCAAATATTCATACTCCAACCATTGGTAGTCGTGTTACACACACCACTACCCTATCTACCTTTATAACTTATATTGGACAACCCAGACAGGTAACCCAACAAATAGGTAGAAATAAATATAAATAAATATATATATATATATATATTACAAAATTCAAATACGCTCTCTCAAGATAGAAATCACTCAAGAGCCTAGGTATTCACTCAACCTAGCGCTCTGATACCAACTGTGACAGCCCGGGTTTCCGACCCCAAAAATCCGTTTGGTCTTGAAGAAAGAAAGGGATGAGAAAATAGAAAAGATAGAGAAGAAAGATCAACAACATCAGAATCTCACAGCGGAACGAATAAATTATAATAATCACATAAGTATTTACATAATATACAACATCCATCAGAGTTATACAGATAATACATCACATACTAGACAGTTATAAACACCTGTGTAGTTAATACAACACAACTCAAACAAATAACCCAAAGATACCAACACAGTGGAACTATACTTATCTCTACAACGCTGAAGCCTCCTGCTTCATTGCTCCTCCATAATTCGTCAAAGCCAACCTGAATCCCTTGGCTACCCGTAAAAATTTGGGTACCCGAGAGTTTATGAAAAACAAAAATAAACTCCGGGTCAGACATGGGTCTGGTATGAGTAACAGGTTAAAGTTGCTTAACTTTGAAAAACATTTGAAAACAAAAGGTATCACGTAAGACTTCCCACGAATAAATATGGTAAGTTTTTACCTTACGCTAACCAAATCATTTAATAGGAAATTCTGTGATATTATAATAGGTCTAGGGTTTTCAAGTAAATAGAAAATAGCTGAAATTGTTACATTATTAAATTCCAGCTATTAGCCACAAAAGTGGGTAATACAATCAAAACCGTTGGCACTTATTGGATTTTGGATTCCATACAATGGAAGGGCTACTGGGGTACCGCCCGTCACAGTACGTGGCCTAGATCAACGTACCGACGATCACTCCCGATCCCCTGCAATACAAGGCCGAAACCATTCCTTATTGAACAGCCCCGAACAAGACAACCCCAACAGTTGGAGCTCACAACTGTCCACACAGCCGAATAAATAGGGACATCTAGACAGGGGAAAATCTTGTCCTGCTTGGGCATGACCCACCTAACCTTGCTGCACCTCCCCTGTTTTAGCCATTCTCGGTTGATGAGGCTTGAGGCTACGATTACCTTTAGAGAACACATTTCTTAGAATGCTCATCGTCCACCTGACGATGGTTTGTAAGCATTCAATCCATACAAGTTCGTTTCGGGTTCGAACGAAACCGAAGGCATTATCTCGTTACACTCATTTTGGAATCACCCTCAGAGTTAACGACGATAACCCTTGCATTCTGAATCTTCATTTTCACTTCAGATTCACGACCTATCGTTAATTTGGATCGATGTGGTTTTCGGACTTCCAAATATGGAAAACCCGATCCCGGTCTCATCGAAATCCAAAACGTTTCTTTTAAGGTCAAGTTGTTTTAAGGTTTAAAACAATTCAATTCAATTATCCATATACACATAGATAGATAATTCACAATATCATAATAGATAATCAACATTATCATCATAAACAGATAATCAATATTATCACTACAAACAGATAATGCATATTATCATCATAACAGATAATTCATATTATCATATTTAAAACAAAGCATCCATATCACATAGCATCAATTTCTCATATCTGAGATCTTAAATCATTCAAGGTAAACAATTTCATCCATCCATATATAAGCAATCATATAAGCTATAATTAATTTAAAATGAATTAAATTAATTATATCATCTCTAACTAATTTAAAGTAAATTAAATTAATTACTTCATCATTTTAAGCCTTGCTCATATAATTATTAATCAATTATCAATCAGTTAATAAATCATTCACTAATTATTCGTTTCAATTAATCACACTTGATTAATTAACATTTAATTATATACAAATAATCATCCTTAAATTATTTTCACAAATTAATTATCTTATCCAAATATAGAAATTAACCTTAAATTACAAACATTACATTACTTCTTAATTACACTAATTAATTACTCTTTAATTTCTTATTATTGATTAATTAATCTAAATTTATCATCCCATCATTAATTATATCAATTAATGATTTCTAATTACATTTTAATAAATTACCTATTTAAATTAATTACCTTAAGTAATTAATCTTCAATTAAACCACATTTATTAATCACCTCTGATTAATACCATTCAGTAATTAACTATCTTTAATTACTCCATCAAATTAATTAATTATTCCTTAATTAATTTTCTCTAATTAATCCCCTGATTAATTATACAAGTAATTATATTCCAATTACTTTCATTATTAAATCACCCTCAGTTAATTACATCCAGTAATTATCATTAATTACTTCCCCAAGTAATTATACTTACCTCACCATCGTATGATTATTTAAATTAATTAAACTTAATTAACTAACTTAAACAATTCATATGAAACTGAATTAATTACAATGAGTAATTAATTCCTTAATTACTTCCATTACTTCACAATCCACAATTGCTTATTTTAAATAATAATTTAATTAATCATTAAAATTAATCCCATTGATTATTTCATAATCTTGGTTAATTTCCCTGATTATCTATTTACAATTCTTTAATTACTTTCCTAAAGTAATTAGCTAAAATTTATTACAATTACATTTATATTAATATTAATCACTCATTAATTAATCCTTAATTAATTCATAATTTGATTACCAATCATTAATTAAAAATTAAACCTTATTTAATCAATGATTCTTAACTACCAATTGATGTACCTTAAATTAGTTAACTTATATCTCTTTAAAATAAATTTAAACTCAAATTTCTAAGTTAATTAATTCAAGTCACTTATTATCCATTTGGTTAACTTAATAATTTCAATTCCTTAAGTCTTTAAAAAATCTTTTTTCTATTTAATGATCAACTTATCCTTAATAAGCTATTTAATCAATTTAATTTAAATTTACTTTTAAATTCATTTTAAATTTAAGATTTAAAATGAAATCAAATTAATCTTAACAATTCCAAACCCCTTTTTATTTTACAACTAAAAGAATAACTATCTTAAATAGAAGATTAAAAGAATTCAAACACGATTTCATTTTGAATTCAAATTTGTTTAAAACAATTTTAAATTTAAAAACTTTATTTATTTAAAAACTGGGATTCACTACTTTTGAAACCAACTTAACTTGATTTCAACCTTGCTTAAATATTTTTTTTTCATTTAAAAACCCGGTTTTAAATTTTTTATCAAACTTACAGGTTCTAAACCCTATAACTAAAATACCCGAGATAAACAAACATTTCTTCGAGCAAACCCCCAAATTTCTTCGGGTCAACACTCGAATCACTCGAGTGAAACTCGAGCAACAATCCCCCCTTTTAAAGTGGTTTCAAATAATTTCAAATTTTAAAACTTTATTCTATTTTAACTAAGATTCAAACTTCATTTGAATCCTAACTCATCTTTGATTTAAATACCTATCTTAAAAATCTATTTCTCATTTTAAAACCCAGGTTTAATTTTTTTTTTTTACCTTACAGGTTTTTAAAACCTGTTACCAACCTACCCAGGTCCCCCCCTACATTACTCCGAGTCAAGCTCGAACGTGCTTCGAGTTCGCGTGAAGTTTTCCCCGAGTCAAATCCTTAAAGACTCGAGTACCCCTGCTTCAACAATCCATTCCAGGCACAACCCAGTGCACGTGCACGTGTATCCTCACCTGAGCTCCCTCCGATCATCGATGATCACTCCAACACATCACCTAACCACGCAGCAACCCACAACGATCACCCAACCATTTGCACGAGCCTCGAATTGAAATTGAGCACAAAATCGAAACCTCGAAACGCACGAGCATCACCTCCACGAAACCTGTCATCGCCTTACTTGCAAAATTCCGACCACCATAAACACTGAAACTCCAGCTATGACCTTGACCACGTACAAGCTTTCATCCTTCAAGACCCCGCTGCACTCGATCCACTATAGAGGCTGTGGTGACCGATTCTTTATGTGCAGCAAAAATAACGGTTCTAAAAGAAAAACCCCTGTCGAAATTTCCTGGTGAATTTTATCACCATCAACCATTTTTCCACCAATCTCCACTCATACTTCTTCCTCCAGAAAGAAACCCGATTCCCATATTCACATAGATCGCCCCAAAATCGCAGATTCACATATCATATTCAACCCCGAACTAAACCTTAAATACTTAACTAAAAATAGTTATTCTGGTTTTAAAAATCAAGTTTTTGTTTTAGCATTTGATTCATATGCCTGAAACTATGATTTATAAGAATTGGGTTTTAACTTATTTTAGTTTCCACTGTTATTCTATATTTTCCAGAACTAATACAAACTGTTTTTCTTTTAAACCAATTTTTAGACTCAAGTCTATGTTATAACAACATTTTATGTTCAAAACTTATGTCTTGTTAAAGCTTGAATTAAGAACAAAGATTATTTTTTTTATGTGAACTTAAGCCTGAAATCAAAACAGAGAAAGATACACAGAAATGATTATCATATATCCACACCTTAACACAGAGATATATTTACAAAATATACTCACAAATAACTAAACTTCAGAGAGAACATATAGCAGAATAAATATACTCAAACATTTATAGATGTGATGTTACTCACCTGATTTTGAGAGTATGAACAGAGCACAACTTGGTTTTGAAAACAGTTTGAACTTTTAAAAACTGTAAACTGGTTTGCTCTTTCTTCAAATCGTCTGTTCTTTGGTTTTGAGGTAGTTTAGGTTTGTAAATAAAAACTTACTTATATTTTCTGATTTTTCTTATGTTTTATAAATAAAAAGAAGTGGAAGATACGTACTTTTATAAGGAAATATTTCAGAGGAAGGTGTTTACCGGGTAAACTCTTTGCTGGCACAAAATTTATCTTTGTTCAAAGATTTTATTTTTTTGTTTTTATCAGGCAGATGTTCTTCAAAAGGGAGGCTGAAATGTTAATTTAGATTTCGAATTGACTTTATTTGTATGCTGAAATGAAAGTATTAAATGCCTATGTGCTTTTTGTTTCCTACTAGCTTACCTTATCTATGTTGAAACTTAACTAAGCAGCATAATCTAAACTTCCTATATAAGATTTTTACATGTTTCTTACTTGTCTTATTCTTAGCTTGTATATTAGGTTGCAGGCAACAAATATTACAATGTCAGGTTTGTATTTATTTATTTATTTTTTATTTTTTTTACCCGTACCTGCATATTCACTTTTGTCTTGTATATAGATATTTTGATGTTGGTAGATTTTCTTTTGCCTATTTAGTCTACAGGTTATATACATATTATAAAGTTGTTTTAATCATTGTTATAAATTTTAACTTAAGTATTTAGTTCTATTGCTTATTTTTATTTTCTCTTTTATTTTTAAACTTTAACTATCAAATACTTAATTTGATGATTATTAATTTATTTTCATACATGCTAATATCATACACTGGATTTATACTTAAGTTCAATATACTAAAGACTTGTTTTATTTAAACATATTTGAAAGATGCTATTTCAAATTTACAATCACATCTTTTCTATCAAATACACATACATAAATTTAAGATAACAATTTTTATTTGTATTAAAAATCCATTTGTAAAAATATTATATCATCAATATTGTTTAAATATAACTCATCATTAAATTAAAATAATTCACAAAAGAATTTATCTTCTTATTTAAATAAATTACTTATATAAAAAAACAAAACAAACCTTTTTATTTAAATTTAAACTTAAGCTGAAATCAATTTTAAATAGTTAAGTTTTTAGCTTGAGTATTAAAATCATATGGTTATTTATTTAATAGCTTAAAATCAAATTAAATCTAATTTTTAATTTATCAAAAATATTAGAATAAGAAAACATGCCTATATATATATTAAATTTTAAACAAAGATTATCTATTTATAATATATACAGATATGTATATATTCAAATACAAAATAATTTATTAGCCTTTAAAATAGATTATCAGTTTAAATATTTATTTTAAAGAAGATTATTTAAATTTAATTCAAAGTTATTATTAACAATATGATCAAATCAATTAAATTTTGACATAAATTATTAAATTGTTATTGTCAAAATTTCCGGGATATCACAATGATTCTCATAAACGGAAATCCCGTGATGATAAAGGGAAAAGCCACATCCCTTAAGATGCTAGTAAAAGGGCCAAACATGGCGAAAAGCCGGCGTCCGAACTTCCTGAAAGGCCCGCTGCTCCTGTACCTTCTCAATCTCCTGCCCTTACTCGTACTGATATTCAAACAATTATTGGCAGGCCCTCATATCAGGTTCGAAAAGGCCCGGCCCCTCTTCAAAGTCGGTTACCGCATTGGTGCTTGAAGGGAGTGCGCTTTGACCTTGATTTGGTTTCGATCGACAAGCAGGCTATGCTACGCAATCTTGATGCCGTCAAACTCAATATTGAGAGAATGTCGGGTTGGCAAAAGCTCGTCGACGAGCTTCAGAGGGTAAACCGCGCAAATCTTGAGGCCATGCTAACAATGGAAAACGACAAATCTGAATGGCAGAAAATTCTTGAGCAACATGACGCAGAAATGAGGAGCACAACCACTTATAATGAAAAGCTTGAAGCAGAGGTCGAAAAACTTAAGGAAGAGCTCGCCACTTCTTCCACTTCTTTTTCTCAGAGAGAAGAAATGCTTCTAAAACAAGTGAGAGATGCTCACGCAGCACAGAGAGATGCCGAAGCAAAATTTGAAGCACAACAACAAGCTGTAGAAAACTACCGGGCTGATGTTGCTCAACTTCGAGAGAAAACCAACGCCCAGAACCTGGAGATTGAACTGCTGAAAACTTGACTTCTAAAGCTGAAAAGGAGCGTGATGAAGCTGTTGCCGGCAAAGCTGCAGCCGAAGAATCTCATATGGCAACCAAAGCTGATGTCAGCTCCACTTTATTCGAGTTTTACATCCACAGTGTTCTGGGGCACGGTAGCCTTAAGTTTTTGGGACCGGCATATGAAATCACTTTGGCCAAAGTGTGGGAGGCCATACTTGATATGTTTGGAGGAGCCGGGTATGCCGAAGTAGATTTAATGGCGCATTACCTAGATGATGATGCATGTGCCGCTCTTGCTAGGGGAAAGGAGCATCTTGCCAAAGAGAGAGCTGAAACGACATAAGGAGAACATTTAGGAAAGACAATTTCAACCGACCCAGTTCTACCTTTAGTTTCAGCCGATATCGATATTGCTAGCTCCAGTTCCCATTCTCCTCCTCCTGGTAAAGCCGTTATTGAAAGCGCCACCGCCCACACTGGAGATGAGACTCAAGAAAGCGCTGAAGCGCAGGACTTCGAAGTTGACATAGTAAAGTCTACCTCTCCAGGTAACCTCAATGTTGATCTCGCTCAAGTGGACTGCTTGTTCGCTTCAACCGAGTTTGATGAGCTCCTTGCTTATTTCTTAAGTGTCGATGAGCCATTATCCTCTCTTTTTATGATGAATACTGACTTTAACTTTTCTTCTCCTGTAGAGAAAGCACCAAGTATTGCTCAGCCTTCCCCTCTTCTAATTGTTTCCTCTCCGCCTCTTCAGATTACCCGCCTCCCTTCCGTTTCTCAACTGGGGTCACAAGAGGAGCAGATAGAAGCTCTTCAAGGCTTGGATGACCCGGTCGTTTCTCAAGAACAGAAGGCCGAAGAACCTGAAGAAGGCGAGAGAACCCCGGAACAGACTGCTTCTGATGACATAACATTATCCACTCTTTTCTCTCCGGGCAGTGATCCTTCCTCAAGGAAGAAGGGGGAAAAGGAGAGAAGCTCCTGCTGGCGAAGAGAAAACAGAAGAAAGTCCAATTGCACCCCTTCCTCTTTCTTCCCCTACTCCCACAAACCGGCCCAAAAAGTAAATCATCCGGCCAGGTAAAGGCTCAAAAGGTGGCAGGAAGAAGAAGTGATCGATTTAGGACTTATGCTTTTCACCTTGCTTTTTGCTTTTTTACTTGTATATATAAAGACTTATGTTGACCGGCGATTGTGCGGGTACCGGTCCCTGCCTTTTTTTGTTTTGAAAATTTTATTTTGGCAAGTGAATTTTTCTTCGTGGTACAGTGGGCATCCGAAAAAGGGCTTTGACCTGCTTGTGCCTTCGAAGAGGGCTTTTGCTTGATTGTGCCTCTGCGGAGAGGGCTTTTTGTTTGATTGTGCCTCTAGGAAGAGGGCTTTTTGTTTCTGCCTCTTGGGAGAGGCTTTTATTTTTTCCCTATCCATTGGGAAGGGGGCCTCCGAAGAGGGCTTTTCACATTTCGACTCGTGTGAAGTTTTATTTCAAATCACGGTGAAATGTGTGCCTCTGAGTAGGACTTTTGCTTGGAAGTTTGGAGTTTCCTTCTCTCAGTTGGATGGATTCACGGGGCGGACACAAGTTACTTGGGTTGTTTGTTTGCACAAACGTTCTCAACTAGTTAACGAGTGTCCTGTGCCACCGGTCAGTCCACAACTTTCTGTCGAGAAAGAGAACTCTCTTTTTCTGGCTAGTCCCATTAAAGGTCTTTTAGCATTTCAACTATGGTGAAATGGGACTCCGAAGAGGGCTTTTCACATTCCAGCACTTGTGAAGTTTTATTTCAAATCTCGGTGGAATGCGTGCCTCCGAGTAGGGCCGTTGCCTGAAAGTTTGGAGTTTCCTTCTCTCGGTTGGATGGATTCACGGGGCGGACACAAGTTACTTGGATTGTTTGTTTGCACAAATGTTCTCAGCTAGTTAACGAGTGTCCTGTGCCACCGGCCAGTCCACAACTTTCTATCGAGAAGGAGGACTCTCTTTTTCTGGCACGTCCCATTAGAGGTCTTTATCCTCCGAAGAGTTGTGCCTCCGAAGAGGGCTTGTGCCTCCGAGGAGGTCTTTTGCTGTTTGCTGCCAGCTCGCCCATGTCTTTTCGCCATTTGCTCATATCAGCGGTTTCCTGTTATCATTTCCAAGCGCACATTCCTTTCTTTTGCAAGTAACTTATTCTATCCAAAGGAGTATACTTCATTGTTAAATGAGTTCATAGGGATAGACATAGGCTAATTAATCGAATGTTTGTTTGCACAAACGATCACAATTAATTAGGAAGGGTCTACCTCTGACGGAACCACTAACTGTTTGCTTGAAGCACTTCTTATGTGGGATTTGAATCTGGAATTTTTGTGGCTAGATATTCATTTGTTGAGTGATGTTAGGGATCGCTTGGTCTTATGATGGGTAAGCTTTGTTTTAATAGCCTGCAATATTAAATCGACATTTTAGCAATACAATTGAAGTACTTTATATATCGAAATAAAACAAGCAGTAGAGAACACAAGATTTATAGTGGTTCGGCCAAGAACTGGGCCTACATCCACTTTGTAGTTATTATTATTCACTTGCACTGGCTTTACAATGGCTTTTAATACAAGAATCATACATTCATAATTCTTTTTACAAACTTAAGCAAAGCTTTTAAGTAAAATATGGACGCAAATGATTGCTGTTCCAAGCTCTTGGAGTTGGATCTCCTTCGACAGTTGTCAGTTTGAAAGTGCCATCAAGAAGTTTTTGGCCTATGACATATGGCCCTTCCCAGTTTGGCGCAAACACTCCTGTTGCTGTCATGACCCTTTTCAAGACTAGATCTCCAATCTCAAATCTGCGTTGGCGTACTTTGGAATTGAAATGCCTGGCAATTCTTTGCTGATGGGCTGCAATTCTAAGCTGAGCCTCTTCCCTTCTTTCATCAAGGAAGTCGAGCGCTTCAAGTTGTAACTCTTCGTTTTCAGCCTGGTTGAAATGAATTCTTCTATGTGAAGGGACTTCTATTTCCACCGGAATCATTGCTTCTGATCCATATGCTAGTGAAAATGGAGTGTGCCCGGTTGCAGTTTTGTGTGTAGTTCTATATGCCCATAGTGCTAGTGGGAGCTTATCGACCCAACCACCTTTCACTTTTTCCAGCTGTCTTTTGATGGTTGATTTGATAATTTTGTTTACTGCTTCCACTTTCCCGTTTGCCTGCGGATGAGCCACTGCTGAGAAGCTTTTCTAGATCTTGAATCGCTTGCAAAAATCTTGGAACTCTTCACTTTCGAATTGGGTTCCATTGTCTGTGATTATATTTTGAGGCACGCCATATCTGCAAATGATATTCTTAGTTACAAAGTTTATCATCTTTTTAGAGGTCATAGTAGCTAATGGTTCAGATTTAGCCCATTTAGTAAAATAATCAACAGCAACAATAGCATATCTGATTTCGGATTGGCGGTTGGCAAAGGCCCGATGAGATCTATTCCCCAAATAGCAAATGGCCACGGACTGACCATCTGTGTTATCTCGGTGGAAGGTGCTCTTGGGATTTTTGCAAATCTCTAGCATCAGTCACATTTTCGGGCATAGCTTGCAGCATCACGATTAATATCCGGCCAAAAATACCCATAACGGAGAATTTTCTTTGCTAGAGTTTGACCACCTGAATGATCTCCACACTCTCCTCCGTGTACTTCAGCTAGAATTGTTTTAGCTTCTTCCTTGGTCACACATCGAAGTAATGGCATTGAGAATCCCCGCCTGTATAATCGGCCATCTTGAATTATGTATCTGGAGGCTTTTCTTAGCAACTTCTGTCGTTCTTTTGAACTTTCTGGTAGAGAACCGTTGAGCAGATATTCCATTATCGGAGTCATCCATGATTCTTGCTTTTGAGATATAGTCATGATCCATTCAATATCCATTTCGTCAATGCTTGGAGATGACAAGACTTCCATAGGAACTAATCCCAATAATTGAGCTTCACCAGTGCTTGCGTACTTTGCGAGAGAATCAGCCTTCATGTTCTCTTCCCGTGGTATATGATTTATCGTATAATGGTCAAGATCATCGAGAAGTTCACAAGCTCTTGACAAATAAGCAAGCAGATTTTCTCCTTTAGTCTAAAACTCTTTCTTGACTTGACATACAATAAGCTGTGAATCACTAAAGATCTGCAACACTTTGACATTCAACTCTTTAGCAATTCTCAAGCCGGCAATAAGAGCTTCATATTCTGCTTCATTGCTTGTCAAAGGGAATTCCAATCTCAATGCACAACACAACGACCTCCCTTCAGGGTTTTCAAGCACAACCCCAGCTCCGGAACAGTAATCGTTTCTTGCACCATCAACATATAATTTCCATTGAATTGGGGGATTATCAGTCACTTCTTCCTCACTATCACCTTTATCTGTACATTCTGCGATAAAATCTGCCAAAGCTTGTCCATTGATTGCTCTTCGGGGATGATAAGTGATGTCGTATTGGCTGAGTTTAATATTCCACTTCAGAAGACGACTCGAAGTCTTAGGACGAAACAGGACTTGCTTTAGAGGTTGATCGGCGAGGACTTTGATAAGATGAGCTTGGAAATACGGCCTCAACTTTCTTGATGCGATCAGTAGACAATAGGCGATCTTTTCCAATTTTGAATAATTCATCTCTGCCCCGGTGAATCTCTTGCAGATATAATAGACTGGGCGCTGAATTCTTGCGTCTTCCCGTACCAACGCTGCACTGAGAGCATGAGATGAGATTGCCAAATATACAAAAAAAATCTTCACCATTGTCCGGCTTAGAAAGTATTGGAGGCGTTTCCATATGACGAATCAACTCATCAAAAGCTTTCTGGCATTTAAGAGTCCAGTCAAAAAATTTCCTTCCTTTCTTGAGCGCATCAAAGAATGGAATGCATTTATCAATAGCTTTGGAAATGAATCGACTCAAGGCAGCGACTTTTCCATTAAGACTTCCCAATTCCTTCTTCGTTCTAGGAGCTTTTACTTCTTTTAAGGTAGCAATCTGAGTAGGATTAGCTTCAATGCCCCTTGCACTCACAATGAAACCCAAAAACTTTCCGGACTCTACCCCAAATGAACATTTTAAAGGATTAAGTTTCATTCCATACTTTCGGAGGATTGCAAACATTTCCGCCAAGTTGTCCATATGGTCTACCGCTTTCTTTGACTTCACCAACATATCGTCAACATAAACTTCCATAGTTTTGCCAATCTGCGGTTTGAACATAGCATTGACGACTCTTTGGTAAGTTGCCCCTGCATTCTTAAGTCTGAAAGGCATGACTCTATAGCAATAGAGACCAACATCGGTGATGAAGCTTGTATCCTCCTGATCCGGCTCATGCATCATAATCTGGTTGTATCCGGAGTAAGCATCCCTGAAAGATAACAATTCATGCCCCGCAGTTCCATCCACCAACTGATCTATCCTGGGTAACGGGAAGCAGTCTTTGGGGCAGGCTTTTTTTAAATCTAAGAAGTCAATGCAAACTCTCCATTTCCCATTAGCTTTCTTAACCAGTACTGGATTTGAAACCTAATTCAGATAAGTAGATTCTGTGATGAAACCATTCTCCATAAGCCGGTCTACCTCTTCTTTCAACGCTGCTGACCTTTCAGGACCCTGAGTTCTTATTTTTTGTTTTACCGGTGTAAACTTCGGATCAATATTCAGAGTATGCACTGCAATTTCTGGGGATATTCCGCACATATCAGCATGAGTCCAAGCGAATACGTCCAGATTTGCTTTCAAGAATGATATTAAGAAATTTTGAACCGTCACATTAAGTTGTGAACCCACATTCACTACTTTGTTCGGATCTTTCGGGTCAACAGGTACCGGCACCGTTACTTCCACTGGCACCACTCTATTCTCCCCTGCAATAGTTTTTCTGGGATCCATTTCTCTTCGTGCCCCGCTATGCTCGCCAGCGCAGGGTCGACCCTATAATTGCTACAAGGTTGGTTCTTTGATGCGGACTGGGGCTGCCGCATCTTTTCCCATTTCTCTTTTCCTCGCTTCGCGCAACTCTATCAGATAACATTCTCGCCCAGCGTTCTGATCCCCTTTAATAACTCCAACCCCGTTATCCATGGGAATTTCATATTGAGGCACCACTGGGCGAGAATTGCTTTAAAAGCCGCAAGAGTTGGTCGGCCTAGAAAGGCGTTGTAGGCAGAAAATTCATCAACAATTACAAAAGTCTATTTTCGAACTACCTTCTTCTGCCCCTCTCCAAGCTCTACAAACAGGTCAATAGTTCCAATGGGCTGCTTTAGTTCCCCAGTAAACCCAACAATTTTCTGAGACGAAGCTTGAACGTCGGCCATTGGAACTTTCATTTGGTCGAACGTCTTTTTGAAGAGAATATTGCAAGAAGCACCGCAATCTACAAGCACTCTTCTCACAATAGCCGGCCCAATGCCCGCAGAGACGACCAACGGATCCATAGTTGGAGATTCAATACCCATAGAGTCCCTGGCTCTGAACACAATATCATCGTTAAAAGTTTTCTGCTGCTTCAAAGGTGCAGCGTCTTCTAGCACAAAAACACTCTCTTCTGTTGGTGCATACTTCAAGGCACGGGCATATCTTTCCATCTCGCCCCAGCTTCTACCTGCTGGGTGAGGACCTCCTGTAATCACATTAATAACAGGTCTTTCTGATTCATGCACAGTGTTCCTCTCACCCGAGCCAGATGGATGAGCAGGAAGTTGCTGACCCTTAGTAGACGAAGTTGGGTCATTTCTACTTCTCTTAACATATTGCTGCAACTTGTTCTCTCTCAATAGTTCTTCAATTAAATTTTTCAGATGGCGACATTCGTTGGTATCATGACCGGGTTGATTATGAAACCGACAGAATCTCCCACTTTGAGCAGCTTTTTTGTTAACTCTCATCTCAGGCGGTTTAGGATATTCTACCTCATTTTTGGTAGCAAAGAAGATATTCTCCGGAGTGTCAGTCAAAGGAGTGAAATCTGAAGATTTTAAGAAGCGAGTTTCTTCATATCTTTCTGTTTCTTCCCACCATTGTTCTCCCTTTTCTGACTTCCGGATTCCTTTTTGATAGGGGCAGCAGTATTATCCTTAACCTCTGTCAATGCCACTTTAACTGGTGCCCGAAGGCTTTCCAAGCGCATGAATTCATCAGCTTTCTTATAGAATTTCTCAAGTGAATTCGGTTCTTTCATCTTCAGCCACTTCCCAAATTCGCTTGATTTGTCAATTGCCCTCATCAGGTATGTCAAGACCATTCGTGGCTCCGCATTGTCCACTTCAGCCAAAGCTATGTTGAAGCGGTTCAAGAAAGACCTGATAGATTCCCCAGGATTCTGTTCCAAGCTTGACAGCGACATAATATCCTTTGCCTTTGAAGCATACAACCTGAATTGCTCTTTGAACTTCCAAGTCAAATCGGCGAACTGGTCTATGGATCGGACCGGAAGTTTTGTGAACCAGAGCAGAGCCACTCCTTCCAAGTATACCGGAAAGTACCGGCATTTGATCTCATCAGACGCTCTAGTACTAGTCATGTGCTAATCATACTTATACAGGAATTGATTGGGGTCGCTTGTTCCCTTATAAGCCGGGATGGTCGGAGGAACAAACTTCCTTGGGAATTCTGCCTTTAGAATCTTCTGAGTGAACGGAGTTTTGCTCGGAGCTAATCCCCATTCCTTCTCATCTTCATCTCTCTACATGCTTTCTTTCATGATTTGTCGCATCATGCCCGAAAGATATTCCTCATCATTTAAAGGATCTGCAGGACAGACTTCGGCCATTTTCTCGGAAGTTTGTCGGGACAAACGTTCGCGGAGAGTTGGCTGTGGTATCGATCCTCCAGCTTGAGGAGGTATTTCTTTGGCGGGGCTAGCTGCTTTTTATGGAATATTCCTTTCCTCGGGATCATGAATATCATCTGCAAGGTTTTCTTCGTTATTCACCGGTTGACGGTTTTCTCCGAGCAACGCATTTATCCTCTCAAGCATTAAAGCATTCTGAGTTTCTATCTACTGGTGTAATCCAGATACTGCAGCATCTAACTCTGCTCGTGTAATTCCGGCACTTGGTGCTGCTTGACTTGACGAAGGAGAAGTGACAGTATTTTCATGGACATCACTAGGTCTTGTATATCCACGCTTTCTTCCAGGAGCCATTATTTCTGATAGACTTCTGGTTTTGATAGAGACTCTTTCAACAAACTTTTGCGAAGCAATGAGGAAGACAGCCTGAGTTGGGTTCTCAGTGAAAGCACCAAAAATGTTAACGCTAAAATTTGAACGCTAACACCCCGGTGTATGTAGAGATTAAGTGAAAGCACCACCCGTGAACACGGGAATTAGAAACAAGTAGGAAAGTCACAGAGAAAGCAGTAAAAGACAACAATTTTATAGTGGTTCGGCTTCAGGTTAAGCCTACGTCCACTTTAATCCTCTTTATTATTGAATCAATTACAACTTTACAACAACCTTCAATTACAATACTGATGAGACAAACAACTAGAACTCCGATGTAGAAGAATTCTTTGAATCCATGTTGATTGTGTTAGATTTCCTCTTGAAGTTAGCTGAGATGCCTTTCGTGTTTGAAGTGTCGAGTGAGTCGAGAATTCAGCAGAGTATCGGCGTTCCGGAAATGAGCCAAAAAGATCCTCTTTCGGTTGGAATAGGTGGGGTATTTATAGGAGATTTCTGGACTAGGTCGTAGGTCGTGAGCGACCTTGGATGGGTCGTAGGTCGCCAGCGACCTAGGGGATGTGGTTTACGACTTAATAAGGTCATACTAGGTCATCTGAGCGAGTTAGTAGGTAGTAGCGACCTATGGGAGGTCGGTCCTGAAATAGCTTAAGTCGTCCACGACCTAGTGAAGCCCCTTTTCAACCAGGTACTGGCTGTCAGCGACTTAGCACTTAAAGCATAAATGTTATATCGGCTTGCTTAGGTCGCAAGCGACCTAATGAGAGAGAGTATACATGCGGCTTTGTTCTGGAGCTCGCTAGGTCGCTTCCTTTTTTGGCTCGCTAGGTCGTTGGATACTTAAGTCGCTAGGTCGTTGGATACTTAAGTCGCTAGGTCGCACTCTGCCTTAAGTCGTACATTCTTCAGATAGTTAAACTCATTAGCTCGCTGAGTGGCTTAACTCGTTTAGTACTTTAGGTCGCTAGCTCGCTGTTGGTCTCGCATCCATGTTAGGTCGCTTGGGCTGTTAGGTCGTGCCACATTGAACTGCTCTATGCTCTAGGTCGTTAAGTCGCTGCCATATCTAGCTCGTTACATCGCTGATTCGTGAAAAAGAGGAGTTAACAATTTGTGTAGAGAAAATAAATATTGTTTAATCATATATAACAAAATCAAAGAATATCATAATTTACGTAGTCCAGATTTGATGACTAAAATAGATTTATAACTTACATTGTTTACTTAAGCCTTATAATTGGATCTTTTACCTAACTTTATTGATTTAGTTTAAAAGAGAACTAGTCAAATCAATCTTTTTTATTAACGTTACTAAAGCGGATGCTAAAAAATCATCGATCTAACGAATGTAGCGAAAAATAGCGGGCTTTAAAATAGAGCTACTGTTTAATAGCTCTAAATTAAAGAAGCATAGCTATCGAACAATGCTATGCGCTACAGTGAGAATTAGCAGGGCTTTAACTGCAGAGATATAGACAGAACATGCATTGCTTTCGACTTGATGAGTATAAATGCTGCAGATTTACATGTTCTTTTTATGGTAGTTCCATATTTGAAAGTCCTCTTCAAAATTGGAATGGATGTGGGTGAATCTGAAGGTTTATTGTAAGCTGTTGTGCATTAAGTTAAGCTTATTCTTACTACTGTAAATCACACATATGTGAGCGGAACGGAGATGATGGTTGAAGTGACAAACGGATGATGAGATTCCATTGATGAATGAATAGCATTTTTGAAATTTCAAAAAGACATCAATGGGTGCGTACGCATTACTGTCGCCCATTTTAGTCAGAGATACCAAAAAATACATGTACTTGACGATGTCCATTTAGATTTATGCAGTTAAAGCGCGTAGCGGTTCTATAGTGGTGAAGATGCAAAAAGTTATAGCGGAATTAAGCGGGGATATAACGGGAAATAACAGAGTTGCAAAAGGTTTCATTAGATATCAAATCAAACATTAAAAGTTAATTTATTATCATTCTCACATCATTTGTGTAGAGAAAATAAATATTGGTTAATCATATATAACAAAACGTAAGAATATCATAATTTACGTAGTCCAGGTTTGATGACTAAAATAGATTTCTAACTTATATTGTTTACTTATGCCGTAAATTGGATCTTTTACCTAACTTTATTGATTTAGTTTAAATGAGAACTAGTCAAATCAATCTTTTGTATTAACATTACTAAAGCGGATGCTAAAAATCATTTATTTAGCGGATGTAGCGAAAAATAGCGAGCTTTAAAATAGAGCTGATGTTTAATAGCACTAAATTGAAGAAGCATAGCAATCGAACAATGCTATGCGCTACAGTGAGGATTAGCAGGCTTTAACTGCAGAGATACAGACAGAACATGCATTGCTTCTTGATGAGTATAAATGCTGTAGATTTACATGTTCTTTTTATAGCAGTTCCATATTTGAAAGTCCTCTTCAAAAATGGAATGGTTGTGGATGAATCTGAAGGTTTAGTGTAAGCTGTTGCACATTAAGTTAAGCTTATTCTTACTAGCGTAAATCGCACATACATGATCGAACGGAGATGATGGTTGAAGCGACAAACGGATTATGAGATTTTATTGATGGATGAATGATATTTTGAAATTTCAAAAAGACACCATAAAATCATTTTCATTGAATTCTCTATTAATAGCTCTTTATTAATAGCCGATATCTGTTTTTCTTTTTTATAGAAAAACGTTGCCTTCATTTGTTGGTTTGAAGACATTTAATACAACTAAAATGGACACGCTTTCGAAACGAAAATAATAATTGTGAACGCACCTTAGATGATAATTCTTATACCATCCAAGGCCATTTAATTACAGCATCAAACTCCACAAAAATTATAAAGCAATAATCCAACTAACGGTTCGCAAATAAATAACTGCTCCAGGCAAATCATGTCACGTTGCACCCTGGTCAGACAAAAGAATTAACAATAACATTGCAGCCATGACAAAGTTTAAACAACACATCACTATTTGGCATTTATTTATACAATAATCACTTCACCAACAATACAAACCAAGTAACAAATTTGCAAATATTAAGCCACGGATTTGGAAAATACGGACAAGGGCAACCTAACTATATGATTCAGGCTTCCAGTAAGAACAATCTCCCCGAAACTAAAACTATTGCAAGCACGAGTAACATTGAATTCGATTACCAAATTCTGAGTAGAGTTCGGGAATATCAAAAAGGATGAAGGCTGTATATCAACTGCTATTCCATCTGGTTGTATGACTGCGCTTGTGTAATGTTCTGGTTTGTCTGCAACGTTTTTGACTACTCGACGAATTGTTTGTGATCGTATTAGAGAAGCGAGTGTGACTGAAGGTAGATTGAGATCTGCTGGAGATGGTAGGACTGTGCGGCAATCGACTCCGGTTGCCCGTTTTACTTGGGATCGACTGAGGTTGGGTAGCGAGCACAAGAAGCTTATGTAGTCCTCAAAATCTGATGAAATGGAGCAAATTCACAGTACTTGTTATGATTGAATGAATGAAGGTGAAATTCTAGCATGGATTTGACTTGTGGAAATACATTCTGATTTAATGTGTTGCGTTATGTCATGGAATGTGCAATATGGAAATAAAAAGTAAAATAAGTGTAATATTGAATGCAGGAATGTAGGACTAGATCCAGAATGAATATTTTAAAATGCATGCATTGATTTGGATATTGTAATACATATACAAATTGGAAAAATAAAACAAAAAACTTGTCCAGCACCCCTGTCTCGGTTGTTAGACGCTCCGGGTTGCCTTGTAGAACGTTATATACAATCTAAGATTTGTAGTACAACTATGTACTACCACCTAAGTATTCAATTTCGAAATAATGATGATGATGGAAACCTTTTGTTAGACCTGGGGTCCAAACTCATGACCACCTGAATATACGAATTTTCCAACTAAAAATACTAGAATTCAAACTCTTGGCCTCCTTTGTATACCAAAATACTTTAAAAACTTGCTGTCAAAGCAAAAAAAAATGACAATATTATTGCAACTATTATTAAAGATGTGTAATGAGTGAAACAAACATAAATAAACTTTGCAAAAAAGCAATGTGTAGAAAAGGTGTTGCGAAAAGGCCTGAGGCAGTGTGTATGAATATAGGAAATTCTATTAGGACACCATACCTCAACTATTGAATTACCCCCAATTTCAACCTAACATGAACAAAATGAGATCCAACGGTTAAAATTTATAGTCACATTTTTTGTTTTACTGCCAACTAAATAACCACCTCATATATACATATGTGCGCGCGCACGTGCTACGTAAAATAATGGTATTGATGAACGTTTGTTGATACAAATCATCTAATATAAAATTATAAATCAACAGTACTCCATCTATCGAATTCCAAATTGTATAATCCAGTCTATATTTACGATACAAATAATCAAATTATGCAAATAACAATAAAAAGTTGTTCAGAAAATAAATTTAAATTTAATTATATGATGAAATCAATAATCATCATTGGAAATAGAATCTCCAAATTAGTAGCAAATAATCGATTAATTGCTTGTAACTGGTTTGATGCATTTATAATGGCTTACACCGTTATTTTAGTCAAGCAAGGAACTTAGCTTGTGCTTGTAAGTTGTAACCCTAGGGTATTCGGAGTATGCTGTTACTAAAATATTATTATGTGAAGATATTCTTGCTATCTTGTAACACCTAAAGGCGAGCTATACTTGGTAAAATCGAAAAACATGACAGCCCCTCCAACACATTCAGATCATCATGCCCTAAACAGAGCCAGCAGATTCAAGGGTTTCTTCGACCTCTTACCAACCCACCTAATACACGGGAGCTGACAATATTGTTACCATGATGTGGTAATATAATTTTAGACATAATCAGACGTGTATTCACTTTTAAGGCTTGAATATAGCAAGTCGGTGTTTAGCGAATCATACTGAATAAGAGCTAACGCAAAGTAGACGGCCTGTGTGATAACATATAGTTTACTACTATTAAGTTAACCAATCATCTACCATGCATTTGCATGAAAATTTCTTACCTGCAGGGAGAACAAGCCCAGGATCAACCGCACCTACAGCATTAACGAATCCAGCGCCATGATCAAAAGGCGTAGAATTATACAAACTATAAAGTCCATCCCCTTGAGCCATGATAGGCAGCCCTCTATTATCAAATTTACTTGCAGACATTGAAATTGCTGAAGCAATCATTGCTGCAGTCCACCATGGATGTTTCTGCTTCACCAAGGCAGCCACTCCAGCAATATGTGGAGCAGCCATGCTAGTTCCAGATAACAACGCAAAATTTTTGCCAGAAAGAATTGGTTCCAGAGAGCTAACAGGACTCCAGGCAGACCATATTTGGTTGCCAGGAGCAAGAATGTCGGGCTTTAGAATGTCGACTAAAGTTCCATTGATGTCCATAATGTCTGGGCCTCTAGACGATGATCGCATGACTATAGGTGCAGTGTCATTGAACGATGCTATTCTGCCTTCTCCAATCGATGCTGATGCTGATTTCTGTGTAGTGTTGTGGTATTGAAGTAGGATCTGCATTTACACATTGTGTAAGGTAAACATACTGGTTGTATAAAGTGGTAGTATTAGACTGTCTTTTAATCATTTAATTTAGTTGTGTATTTGGATATTAGACTAAATCAGCATATTTGCTTGCATCGGTGAGTCTGTATGTGCGTAGACCAGCGTAGGGAACACAAATTGCCATTTTCCTTGTTCCTTTTTGTTATTGGGATCGACCATAAAATGAATTATTGATTTTTTTTCCATAAGTTTCTACTTTGAATCGTATCTTTGATTAGATTTAGTTTTTTCAAATCATTTTCATTCTTTCTTCCCATATTTATCCTTTTCCTTTTGTGTAAATACTATATTATTTCCTACAGGTGCACCACTGTGTCTTCTTTATATGTGTGTGTCCATGTAATCCAAGTCTACTGTGTCTAAAAAAATATTTACAGACTTCATTTCTACTATTATCTCGCTCTCTGATTTGAAACTCGAATCTTTTCTGATAATTTTGATCATCCACTTAACACTCATTTCTCCTACATTTACCTTATTTCCTTGTTTTTTGTTTACAAATCAAGTTTCTGCATCGAATGATATAGTTGGCATAATCTCTATTCGACAAAAAATTCCCTTTGGTTTGTAAGTTATTTTCCTATATCACATGATGAAACTTTTATGAGCTAGCTTTGTCTCCATTTTATTCATCCAGTGTTAATTCAGCTTGTCATTTCTTTCTCCATCTTTTCATTTTTCTTGTGTTATTTAATCCTACGTATTTAAACATATTTTTTGGTTAATTAATCCAATTTGTGGGTTTATTATATCACTATCTCTGGCTGCTTCACCAAAATTGCATGACATACATTCAGTTTGTCATGTTGAGAACACACGTATCATTTCATATTATGTCAGTGGATGAACAAAGTAACAATGAATTAATAGCATTATTTGTTTTCTTCCTTATACATGCTCAATGCATTATACAGAAAATTTTAACATCTGAATTTTCCCATAATCAATCATATCTGTAGATAAGTCTAAGGCAATAAGCTATAATTTAGAACACCACTTACATTGACATCTTTGACTCGAGGGATCAAAATCCCAGGTATGGAATAAGGAAGAGGCTGAGCAATGAAGTCGCCAAAAGAAGGATTTGCCACAAGAACAAAACCTGCAAAACCTCGAGCCTTGGCAGTATCAACAATTGCAGCAAGAGTTGACTTACCGCTTAAAAACCCTTTGGAAAAATAACAGATAACAATACTTCCAAAAACTTCTTCCACTTTTAGGGACTCAGGACACTGACATTCTTCTGACATACTATCATTTTTTAATACTGCAGCATCTCTAGCGGAGACTAACTTCAGCTGGAGCATCCCATTTCCAATAGTAGGTGCTTCAAAAAAAAGGTTTAAGATTGTTTTCAAAACTCAACCTCTACTAAATTTTATTAAAGGTGTATGACTAGTTTAAGATGGAGTATGGTACTAATAGTGAATTGTTATAATCGTTATCAGTGCAATTTAAATGTCAATAAACTAACCTGATAAGCTAATACCCTGAATTTGATGGCCGTCACCTAAAAGTAGGGTGCTTGTATAATTTCTACCTGTTGAACTTGAAGCTACTGCCATTGACCATGGACTATAAGAAATTACTGTAGATGGTCCAGGCCCTTTATTTCCCGCAGCTTGTACTACAAATATTCCAGCTTTTCTTGCAAATAGCAAGACTATATCAAATATATTCATGAATGTTACTGTATCAGTCGGCGTCTCATCTGGCCCAATAGACAACACAATCACATCGACTCTGTCTCTAGCTGCCTGGGTAAGAAGTCATCAAATGTTAACAGAAATGTTATCGAGAGACTATATACATGAGCTCAGCCAGCAAGCTTAACCCGCTAATCCAAAGCATGTATGTAAAATAAAATTATTTGCATTTTAAGAGTTGTGGTACATTTCTTCCCAGCATAAACTGTATCTATTTTAGTCCTAATACTTTCCTGAAATAAATTATAAGCAGCACAGATGTACTACCATGTCCAATTCTGCAGCAGTGGCTATACTTTAGAGAGTTTGTCATGTCTGAATCAATTTAAAAGTAGTTCTTAAACTATTAAATTATACCTGATCTACGGCAGCAATAACATCTGCTAATGTCCCTCCTTGAGGATACATGGCCTTATATACAGCAATCCTGAGTATAAAAATTTGATTCAACATCGTTCATTGAAAATATATTCACATTTGCATAATTGTCTGGCTATCAGTTCTTATGCATTGACAAATGAAGTTTATTAGTCTAACCTTGCACGAGGTGCCATTCCACTTGCTCTTCCATAGTTAAAGCCGTTGACGACTACTGGCACACCATAATTTCCAGCAGCAATTGCAGCTACATGACTGAAATATCGAATCAAGGTGTGAAATCTGAAACTATTTGGCAATGATGAAGTATATAAAATCAGGCGAGTATGTCCTAGAATCTGCTTGCTAATTTAAACTCAGGAAGTCTAAATTGACCTAGTTTCATAATCATCTCGCTTTTATTTTCATTTTACCAATATCTCTGTACTCCAATGCTTAATTTTGATCAATGAATATCATACTCTATCAATAAAATACGAAAAAGACATCTAGAAAGGAACATATATTGACTTACCTTCCATGTCCAACTGCATCATATGGTGAAAAATCATCAGGATCTAATGGAAAGACCTGCCCAGCACCTTCTGCATAATACTTTGCAGAAACAATCTTCCCATTACACGACCCTACAGGAAATTTAGGTCCAACTAAACAATCTCTATTCCCAACATAGATAGAATTATTTCCCATGGTTAAAGGATCGTATCCAAAGCTTGGATGCATGGGATCAATACCAGTATCAATAACCCCTAGTACAGTGCCTTCTCCAGCATGTTGTTCTCCTCCTACATTGTTCCACACTTGTTCAGGTAAGCTCAGCAAGTGAGGTGTGTAAGTGGTCATTGGTTTTATAAGACTAGACTTCGCAAAGTGTGTTACGTTTGGATGCAAGCTAAGCTTTATGGCCTCGGATGGAGTTGTATGGATTGCGAAACCACTTACAATGTGGTGGAAACTGTAGAGTTTGGTGTAGGTGTTCGCAGTTAGAGTTTTTCCAAGTAATTCTTCGTGAGACTTAACTGTGTTCTCCGAATGAGTTTGTTCACTGCAAAACGAGGCATGTTATTATATCATAACGAGAGAATTAGTAAATTAAATAACAACAAATTTCAGAGTTGATAATTTATGCTGCTATATGGGAAACAAATGTCAACAAATGCAAAATCTTGGACCTTATATAAATATTTCAGGGCACCTAAGAAGACTGTTATCAAATCTCAGCCTGAACTCTAAAAATTTATGCTGCTATAGAGAAAACAAATGCCAACAAATACATATCTGCAACTAATTTTCACAAAATCATTCTATTAACTAGTATGGGCCCGTGCTTCGCACACGGGCTGTTTTTCTTATTGTATACGTTGATATTTTGTTTGAGCATAAAAATATAAACGAAAGCAAGGGCATTTTTGGAATTTCAAAAAGACACCGAGTAAATTATTTCAACGAATTTTCTTTCTTAGTAGTAGAGATAATGCAATTGACGCATTGATTAAAGAATAGTATTACACCAAAGTTGGTACGTAAAACTTGAGACTAAACGACATAACATAATTGGCTATATTTTTGTTTCCTTCACAATAATTACTTAAAAACATTTATCAGAAAATGAGTGTTAACCGTAGAACTTTGTAGAATGCTTGACTACTCTACAAAACTTGTAAAAACAGTCCAATATATTTAGTTTAAATTGATGAGAATACACTGCAATAGTCTTACCTTTCTAAGCCAGAGTTTACACCTATATCAGACAATTCAAATCCTCTTGCAAAAGCTGCTCCTTCACCATCCACCAGAAAAAGATATACATGTTTCTCTTCTACTATTTTCTTTCCAATAACCGTTGGTAATATAAGATAATTGAATAATATACTTAGACAGAGGAACCAAACAGATGAATAATATGGGTTTTCTTCCATTGACTTAAAGAGATAATGCTGTATACTTTGTTATTGCTTTTAATCTCTTATATAGTGAGAAAACCTATGTAAGAAAACTGAAAGCATACACTCATGTTGTTAGCATGAACTGAAAAGAAAATTTAAGAAATGGATTAATTGTAACAGATGACTTTTGGTTGTATGTAACAGTCAACTTTTTTTAGCAAGTTCATTAATTCTGCATTATGTTCAACTTTCCAGGCAATTACAAGAAAATTCTTGCCTATCTTTCAAGCTTCACATTGGATATCACTTATTCATTTTTTCACAAATTTAAGCAAGAAACTGAAGGATAAGATCATGACATTAATGCTATTAAAACTGTCCTCTCTTTATATGATACAAAATAAACATGAGGTGTCACAGATTGACAATCATAACCACTATGACAATCACAACCGATAATGATGCCATGGTGCTTGAGCCATAGTTTTACCATTAACATTCATCAGCGAAGTTCCTTAACATCCAGTCGAATTGAACAGCAAAGTTATTGGACCTGGTGCAACGTAAGTTATCCCTTGGTAATATCTTGTATTTATCGAGGCTGTAATCTTTTGATACGGCCAGAACTTGACAATTTAGGAGGAGCCAACTTTCGAAGGGAAGCGTGCAAGATCATCACTAGAAAAAAATGAATTTTTATTGGCAAACTTGTTATAATGATGAAAAGACGAAATAATCATAGGGAAACATGCTAATGTCATGATTTTCTTAGTTCCACGCCTCAAATTAATTTTTCAGATGCAGATAAAGACCGGAAACTTTAACATTTTAAATAAACCCAAAGGTAGCATTAGGCAGCATTGGGTTTATACTATATAGTTTCGGCTTTTTGAATCCGTTTTTAATTTCTGTTTTGAGGTATCTTTAAGAGTATACACTGAGGTAAATATGTTAAACCCGTTTCAAAAATGAATGTAAGCTAGAGCACATTTGAAGATATCCAAGCAAACACACTTCACTTGGTTTTTTGCACTAAAACCCAAAACTTCCTGAAAGCAATAAAATCAATGTTGCGTTGAGCCAGAACAAAAATATTTTGATCTCGTCGATACTTTCTTTTATATAATTCAACATAAGCCATGTATTCACTGTACATAATGCAAATTTCTTGCCATTATCCACCCAAAAAATAAAAATAAATAAAAATTGACTTTTATTGAAATGTTTTAGCTCACATAAAGCTAAAAGATACGGAGACGTTTGGTTTATTCGGAAAGAAAATGAAAATAAACTGGTAAAGTTCATTGGTCACCTGTATAACTGACACTGATTGCACAGAAGAAAGCTAGTTGAATGTTGCATGCATAGAGTATTGCTGCAGTAGCTGTACCAACATAATGGACATAAAATTAATAAATATTAAAAAGAAAATTAGGCAGAAAAGGAAGAACTTAAACTGTAGTAATTTGGGTACAGAAACCAGAATAATACCCTGGAGAACTCATAGTTGTATTAGAAGTGACAATAAGCATGTATGCTAGGCATCTGTATCAAGACCACATACTCTAGCACAATCAGCTGAGTCACAAATAGTGAAGGTTTAAGCAAGTAAATAAAGATAAGATGGGGTCTTACTGAACGCTTATTCAGCTAAAGCCATACGAAGGAAATACAATTGGCAGCAAGGAAACGTATCTTAGTATGAAGGTTTTACTAAAATAATGGAGAAATTCTACACTACAGTTCTTGCAAAGAAAAGGGCATTGCTCAACTATTATTTCAATGGAAAGTGTAATTTTAGTCTGTTCAAATTTTAACGTTGGGCCTGCTGGACACGGGAACCAGCGTTCCTATATTTTGGAAATGGAGAGCAAAACTCAGCCTCTTTGTTTGTTATTCCTCATGAGCACCAAGAAAAGAGAAACTAATGGAGTGCTTCTATTTATAGAAGATGAAGAATATGCTCAAAAAAATTACATCCAATTTAAGTTCAGCGTAACAGAAAGAATCCGGAATTTTATTGAGCAAACCATACTCTGATTATACAATGATGATATTAAATGTAAGTAGGGTCAAGTGTGACAACATCTCCTACGTGAGGAGAGCGGAATCATGAAAGAAGGTTATTACAAGAAATGGTTTGGAAACTCCAACAATCTCGTTACCTAATGGGAAAACGGAAAGGGGTTACTACAGTCTAGACCCAGTTCTTGTGCGAACTTTTACACTTTAGATTGTGGAAAATCCAAAAGCAACAAATCTTTTCCATTATTCTAATGCTTATCAAAAAGCCGAAATACAAATTTCATATAATATCTTCTTGAGGACGGATCTATAATCACTTTATTTGTAGTCCCTTCTTAACCCCTAACCATTAAATTTGACAAATCAATGGATAGATTTTATGTAAATATTTAATCTTCTTTTGCATTCTTTATTCTTTTTTATCTCTCACTTACATCATCGTAAAATTCATCCATCTATTATTACATCTAATGGATATTATGAAGGGACTAAGAAGAGGCTACATATGAAGGGGATATTGATTCCCCCTTTGACTTTTTTGACGCATTGAATGTTGCAAATAAAGGTTATAACCAAGATTCGGAACATTTGGCATTGCTTTTGGTCTTCTATCATTTTAGAAATTTAATTATTTCCATTTGGCTGGTTTCAGATTTTGCTAGCTAATTTTACAAATATGCATCAGTAAATGATATGCTTACAAAGATTAAGGGCATGTTTGACTTTGTATTTTGTATTTTAAATATATATATATATTTCAAATACCGTGGGAGAGAAGTAGTTGGAAAATCCTAGTTATTACAACAAAGGAGAGAAGAGAAAGGGAGAAGATAGTTTTTGCTATTTCCCAAAAGGATGCAAGAAAACGTCATTTTATATTTTATATGTTAAAACCATTTTCCAAATTGATTGTTTACCACCACCTTCTCACCTTCCATGCATTTCAAAAATATATATTTGAAACGCAAAAAGCAAAACACGAACTCGTTTTCAAACCAAACAGTCCTGAAAGGTGTCACGTGCTTTGAAAATAAAAAGCAAGTTTTAATAGACCATTCTACACTAACAAATAATTTTACTTAAAGCATAAAACTTTTTCTATATGAACGGAATTTAAAAACTTAGGGTTATGATAATAATTTGTAAACAACACATTAAATAGAGCATGTTCGCTTTTGATTTTACTATAAAACCTTAATGCGTATCATTGATGAATGTTTTCAAGGTTTAGTGATTGTCTTGTCCTGATATTTTTGCACATGATGTTTTGTATAGAACAAGATTTCGAGGGAAATGAACATATCTCCCTCAAATTGATATTTTAAGTTATGTACTACATCTCAAAATTCCTTCTGGGTGACCTAAACATTCAAAAAATATGGTATCAAAATGAAGTGCAAATTTAATTGATTTGCATAGTATAAAGATCCAACCGCAACCCTTATTATGAACTCGAACAAATGTTTAAATAACAATTTCAGTGTGAAGGAGAAGAAGCTCAATTGATTTGGTGGCGACCAAGTGAAGTTTTTTTTTCTTTTTTTGAATGATATATGAATAAAATTTAATGTTTCTTTTGATATTTAGTTTTGTACCTTTCGCCAAAGCCAGATTCAAAAATTCATCAAATTCTTAGACATTGCAATAAGACTAGTAGAAAATTTGAGATAAGTTTCATGTTTGGTCTCACTGTTTATCAGCTTTGAAGATTTGCTGTTGTATTTCCTCAAGATCTTATCATTTTAATATGTTTCTATCTTTCAGGTATGGTTCTCTTTTTTTCACAGTTTATCACGCTTCCAATATTTTAATTGATAAATTAGAACTATAAAATTAAATAAAAATCTTAATTTCAGTTTGGATCTGGTCGGAACCAAACAAAGTGACCAGAATATCAAGATTTCATACCAAACCTCGAATAAGTGGTTATAAACCAAATAATCATTGATGGCAAAATGGTATACCGGATTGTGGAATTTCCTAGCTGATGTAGAACAAAGTTATTACATATTTGACACTTTCCTATAAAAATGTTGTGACTATAAAAATCAGTGGTGCCCTCAACGTAGCATCCGGTCTAATACAATAATGAGGGAGTGAGAGGTGAGAATTTGAAGGATGATGAAGAATCTCTTTGTAACTATCACTTCAAGGAATTTTGACACATTCCAATTAGAGTTCAAGACTTTTAACTT
This sequence comes from Allium cepa, assembly GCA_030765085.1. Lineage (NCBI taxonomy): Eukaryota > Viridiplantae > Streptophyta > Magnoliopsida > Asparagales > Amaryllidaceae > Allium > Allium cepa. The sequence goes on from CM060929.1 coordinate 38,787,114, forward strand.
GGTTCATCAGGAAAAAGAATCACTGGACCTAATTTTATCAAAGAAAATAGTCTAAAAATATGAATCTTTTTGGTTCCAACTTTAGGGATCCGGTTAAATCGACCATGACAAAGAGCATTTTAATAAATTATAGCATTTGTCGAACTGATTATTAGTAGGAATTAATAATCAATCTCTTTTTACCTCTTATATCCATATTTGTATCACATCATTGTGAGCTTTTCTATATACAAGGAGAGTGTGAAGGTTGAGGAACAAATAGAGAGAGAAGGAATTCTTATTATCACTTGCCAAATTACTAAACCAATATAATGCCAAACTAACTACTGCTTTAGTAAACCATACTTTCAATATAATCATTAGAATCTATCTTTCAAATATTAATCAAGTGCCCTTAAAATTAATCTAACAGTCATAAAATGAAAATTAAACAAACGTGAGAAAAGTATAACATTATAGGCTCAGATTTAATTTCACAATATAGCCACCAGTAAAAGAGAACAACTTACCGCACTGAACAAGTCGAACCAAAACTTGCCAAATTCCTGGATGTTTCTCCCCCAACTCCCACTTCTCACTGAAAAATCTCACCCCTTCCCACAAAAACAAACTTGAAACAGCACCCAAAAGTGGAACTGGCATTTGGTACCTACCAAAAACACCACAACTATCAATGCTTTGATGGATCTATTTTAACAATAGACAAAGCTTAAGAGAAAATATCATAAATTTTCAAAGTTTCTCTATCCCACAATGACCACCTTAAAGTAAACGACAAATTCCATACTTTCCTGAAAGGGCCTTGTTTCAAGGACACCAAATCATCTCTTCAACGATTCCGTTTATTCTACACATTGACCATCATACATTAAAAGACAAGTTCCAAACTTCTAAGGAAGGGCAAGTTTTAGGGACACCAAATTGACCCAATAGAATTGCCCTTCTATCCTACGCTGACCATTATAAACTGAAAGACAAGTTGCAAACTTCTATGTAGGCCATTGGTCTAGGGACACCAAATTGACCCAATAGAATTGCCCTTCTATCCTACGCTGACCATTATAAACTAAAAGACAAGTTGCAAACTTCTATGAAGGCCATTGGTCTAGGGACACCAAATTGTCCCTATAATAATCTCCTTCCCAAACTTAAATTATTATAAATAAAGTAGATTGTGTTTTTGAGCATCTTAGGTAACAAAATGTATACTTAACAAACACTTATATCCAAATTATGCATCATCAAGGTCATACTATTCTACGAAAACTGCAGTAGTGTGAAGCAAACATATTACGCCATTTCATACTAATTCCAATGTTAATCTTAATGTAGGTGCAATTTTACAAATAACAATTCCATAGTAATCATAAAGCGTATGAATCAATATATTTGTAACTACGGAAGTTTTCTTCTTCTTCTTCTTTGCTTAAACAGGCACAGTAAATTCAATAAACAAATTGGTTCACTACTCACAAGGAGCAAGCAAGAAATAGCAATCCAAGCCAGGCATAATTCTTAACATATCTCCTAACATTCTCCTGCACCCTCATCCTCGCCTGACCAGGACCCGCTGGCCATGAGTACGAATCCAGCCGCCCGATGAATCCGACAGTCCACGAGGGTGTTTTGCCCGCCAGGTCGTCGGAGGTCAGCTTTGCGAATGGATTGATCGTAACAAGGCAAAACAATACCTTCCAAAATGACAGGATCGAAAGAAATAAAGTTTTTGTTGGTTCACGTTGCTTTGTTGTGTTTGTAAGTGGTTTCTTCACAGCAGTCGGAGGTTGACAAGTGGCGGAAGAGGAGCGGGAGTCGAGGATTTCCAGGTAGCCGGAATCTCGGAGCCAAGATTCGAAGGTCGGATCGGGCACGTTGAGAGAAAGAGGGTTTGTGGAGAACGCCATTTTCAGTGCCAAAGGATAAGATGGATGGTATTTATGTTGGATATTGTTGATACGGAACCAAATTTTACAAAGTCCCTGTACGATGAAATTAGAGTACACAGCGCTACCAAAAAGCTAATGTGCACAGGAGAGATTTGAAATTTTAGACAAGTAGGATAACGACGAGGAAGGAATTTTTCATTCTTTGTTATTTCTCAAACATCAAAAACAAAATAAATTTGATTTTTATTATATATATATATCTGTGTGTGTATGTATATATGTATATATATGTGTATATGTATATGTGTGTATGTGTGTATGTGTATATGTATGTATGTTAAATTCGTTTTTCAAATTGGTTGTTTCAAAAATACATGCGTCATGTGCATATTTTTTAAACGAAAACACAACTAAAAATGAAAAACCAAACGGGGCTTTAGTATCTTTTAACTTCAAAACGCACTAAAAATCTAAACATCAAAATCCTTTTACTCCACCTTCTCTGCTGGAAAAAAAAAATGATAAGAACAAAAAATTTATTCTTATCTTCATGGCCAGATAAAACTTTGAAAAGATTATGGCTAGGTCTTCCATCATCGTTTCCTTTTTTTCCTTTTGTTGACTTAGAGTTTTGAAATTAAGGTATCGCGACTCTTTCTCTTCGACCATGGGGATCGCCGATGCTAATCTTCAACGACGAACCCTAATTTTTTTCTAAAACTTTAGTTTGACGGTAGATTGTTGTAGTTTGAAATTTAGTTCGACAAAAGTATTTCGTTTTCTGCATTTTTTATTAGGTAGAAGTACGCTAAGGTCAACATTTTAGATCGGCAGTTGGTTTTTGTTTTTATTAATTAAATTCTGCGTTGGCTTGCCGAGTTCAAGATTTTAGTTCTACATGGCCATAACGAATTGTTTGGCCAGTCATATTTTGATGTACTATGCCTTGTGTAGCATTTTGTTTGTTTATCGTAGTAAATATATTCGTTTGTATGTGGTTTCCTCATAGCAGTTAGATGTTCTACAGCTTGTGTAGCATTTCGTGTGTTTGTAAGTGGTTTCTTCACAGCAGTCGGATGTATTATGGCTTATGTAGTATTTCGTTTGTTTGTCGGTCAATAAATGAATTTGTTTGATTGTTGCGATAAGAATTTGGTGGCTAAATCTTCAAGCACTCATATGCTACCAATGACATTAAGTCGAAAAATATTAGCTTTGGAAAGAATGAAGAAACATTTTAAGGAGGATAGTCTAAACATTGATGGCGATAACAGCGACGGTAGTAGAAGTAAGGAGGATGATAGTCGACCAGAGCGTTGTGATGAGGAAGCAATAGGGGGTCGAATCAAGAGGAGGAAAATGCAAACGAGAAAACCACGGCAGGAAAGTGAGGAGGAGAGTGGCGTGGAGACTGAAGCGTTATTGAGGAAGAACAAAGGAAAGAAGTTGATGACACAATCTTCATATCATACCACCGAAACCAAAGCTCAACCATCCTTGTTCTTTGCTTACAAAGATAATATTGCTTGTACCATTTGGAATTTTTGGTAATTTTTCCATTTTATTTTACCAACTAGATTGTTAATTATTATGAATGGACATATCGAATATCATTTTGTTTATGTAGGCATTGAGGAATGAAGCTAGAATTGTCAAGCTTCACAATCATATTGGAACTCATAAGTGTTGGAATTTAAGCAAGGAATGTAATTGTTAAGATGCAGTAGTCGAATCGAGATATGAACATATATAAAATACACATAAAAAAGTTGATAAGACTTTGATCAATGCTTATATAGAAAGATTCTATCAGGAAACGAATATAGTTCATCTTCCGTTCGATGAGATGACAATTACTATTAATGAAGCATTTCACATTACTAGTCCTCTAATGGATGGAAAAGTAGTTACTAGACCACTTGGAGGTTCAAGGGGTAGGCGATAAAGATGTATGTGATTTGTTGGATAAGTGTCTTGGTGTCAAAGAGGAAACGTCTAACGATTATTGGGTAGGCAGAAAAAAGTACATTTGGAGTGGCTAAGACATAAATTTTCTGGTTCTCAAGAGTCAGATAGTGCCAATAGAAAACGACAATATGCAATTGCATACTTATTTTATACCATTGTATCTTAATTTACAGTAACAAATCCATAAACAAATTCTTGGTACATTCTTTCCAATGCCTACATGTGTTAAGGCAAGTGCACACGAACTCCTAGTGGACTGAATGCTTGAATTGGTTGCTCTATAATTTGGCTCAAGCTAAAAAAAGGGTATACGTTAACTTGTCGGATGTATGACTCTACTTTAGGTATGAATAAAATAAAGTCTAATTGAGTGTTATGTCATCTATTTATGATTGATGGTTCTTTTAAAGGTTGGATATATGAGCACTTCTCGATTTTGAGATGACATAATCAGAGTATTCATGTAGTGTTTGGTGAGCCAAGGTCGGCTTTTTATTTTGCAATGGAGCTAAGTAACCATTTGGCGTTTGATATGGTCACTCTTAGGGAGAAGATTGATGATCTTCAAGGTAGTGATGTTGTGTGGGATTGTTTAAACGATATTTGATATCACTACCCATTTCAGCGATATGCATTTTACGATGGTCCCATTATTTGTTTTGAAATAGTAGAGTTGTATCTACCATAAAGAATTGTCTTTAATTTGGATTTGTTCAGCCAAACATCAATTTAAGCAACATAAGAATATAAATAAGATGCATATAACAGTAAATTAACAACGGCGAGAAACTTCTTAGGGTCTCTTTGTAAAAGTCCCTTGCAACATAATGATTATTTATGCAATCCACTTTTCAAGTGGGAATTCAAATCCAAATAAGAAATGGGAATTCAAATCCAAACAAGAAATCAAATAATAATAACAAACATATTATTATCAACAATTAGCACTCCTAGAACAACAGTAAATAGTGGCGGAAGCTTCCGACGGCCGTCGTCGATTGATATTTCCGACGGCTACCGATGGCTAACGATCTCCGTGGCTTTTATATAAATAAAATATAGTGGTCGTGGTAAACCATCAAAAACCGACATAATTATGCCCCATGCGGCTGTCGAAAGCCATCAGAAATAAGCGTGTATACGGCCAGCTAGTTGAAACCTATTTCATTATCTCCTTGCCCCCCTAAATTCACCAAATCCCTAACTCCATCACCTCCTCCCCATCATCCGCCAGCCCCTCGCGCTTCCCTGATCATCTCCAACTCCATCATTCTCCACTCTCGACAAGCCTAGGTCCTTCATCAATCTCCATTTAGGTTTTATTTCTAAACCCTAATTAATTTTGATTTGTTAAATTAGGGTTAATTTATTATTCTTGTTGTTTATTATAACAACCCACCTTTTTGGATGGTTTAAATCGACAATATACCATACATGTCGAACTCAAACCATTCGAAAAGGAGAATTGTTATGGGGTAAATAAGAAAATGAAGAGAAATGAAAGAAAAACAAGCACATAATCTCACAGCGAAATGATAAAATATAGTAATCAAATAAACAGTTCATGAAGCTGTTTTACAAATACATTTGATTACACTTTATAATACATATCAGAATTATACATACAACATAAAAACAATAAATAATGCAATGGAACAACATGATGCAGTGAAATAAATATAATAAATAGTAGACTAATCTCCATCTTCGTCCTTCAAATAACATAGTCTTTGGTACACTGAAAAGCTCTGACTGACCCGAGCGTAATGAAAAGACAAAACACCCGAGTCAGAACTAAAAGATCTTATGTAAGATAAATCAACAGTAAATAAATATGAGTGTAACAGCTTCAGAGACGCTTACTATAACGACCTAGAATTTTAGATATTTGAAACTAAAATATTTAATTGATTTTAAATATTTAAATAATTATTTTTACCTTGCATTTCAAATATAGCCGTTTATTAAATAATTAAATTATTGAATTTAATAATTGGAAATTGGTTAAAATAGTGAATCTTGAGTTTTAAGCCTGTTACAAATAATTTAAAGGCTTACAAAATTTATATTAATACTGAAGGCAATAACAGTTTTAAAATGGAATTTAAAAGTGATTTGTTCAGTTTTAAAATATATCGTTCAAATTGACATTTAAAAATAGCCTTCCGAGACAGAGTCTCAAAATTCGACGAAACTAGTTCTATTGGATTTGTAATAGTGTATTATTAACGGATTTCAATTTTCGTAGCGTTTGAAGTTAACGTTTGGTCATACGGTATATTGCTGACATTTATATCAAAAATTCAATATAATAATTGGGTCCAAAAAGCTATATTCTCCATACGATCGAATTAGGACTCGAAACCTTTCCATTACATTTAGAATATGGTATAACATTATGAACGCCTAGCAGCACACCTCGATAGGAGGTCGAGATTCTAAGTTGCGAAATCGAGACGTTTTGAAATTTAAATAATATATAATTATATGCTGATTGGACTTTTATTCATCTCAGCACTTTTTCGGCCTCACCTCAAAACACTATAACCATCTTCATACACGCTAACCTCCTTTTCAAATATCACATCTCCCTCTCCTATTTGTACAAGTCGAACATAGTAAAAGCAGGAAAAAAATTATGTTATGAAATCAAATCGAAATCATCTCCCTACCTATTTCTTTTATACAGTCCAACATCCCGTTCTTTATTTTCTTTTTCTGTTTCCAGTTCAACAAAAATAGCCGAGTGATATGAAATAAAAAAATGGATAAGAATAAAAAACAAGCTTTTAAATTATGAATTCAAATCGTTGGGTCAAGAATGCTCACGGCAAATGTTTGGTGGCTCGTATTTTTTCCGGTTACTGCCTTCGGTAGTTTGGGTTAGTCTAGGGTTCGATTGTTGGGGTCGCAAGCTCGACGATTGGCTGAAGGGTGGATATACTTGGGTTTGTGGGAAGGTTGGGAGGTTGGAGTCGAAGTTGGAGGAGGCATGGTGGCCTCTAACAGAATGCGGTAGTGGTTTGGTCAGCATATGGGATATTCTATGTAGCGATTTGTGTTCGTATGCATAGGAGGAAGGAGGCGAGTTAGCGGATTGGCAGGTCGCGACTGTTGTTCGTGGTGGGGTAAGTTCGTCGAACGACGGCAGTTTCGAGTGATTAGGTCATGATTTGAGTTTCGTGGTTCAAGTTTGTAGGAAGTAAGGGTGATCGAGGGAAGGCACGTGTTGTGGGTTCGAGTCTGAATCGAGTAGAGTGAGAAAGGGAGAGGAAGGAGAAGGGCACGGCGTGTAGTTGGCCATCGGTATCAGTAGCAGAAAGTTTGGGATTGAAAATTGTCACTGTAAGTGAAGGTGAGGAGTTAGATCTAAATTCTTTTACATTAAGTTGAGTTGAGCATAAATAATCATTCAAGGACTAATCAATTCATTTATAAGTAATTAATTTAAAGTAGGGTAATTTACTAGTTAAGTATCATTAGTAATTTAATTATAATTGAAAAAAAAGTCGATAGCCTATATATTTCAAACTTTCTTATACGAGGTTAAAATCGAGCGAGATGTGTAATAAAGTCAAAAAAATTAGATCGATCAACAAATTCAAAAATAAATGTGAGTTAATCTCACTCAAATTTGGATTAGTGCAATTAATTTTAAATAGTTAAAATTAATTATTGGTTGATTATTGAATTTGATAATTGTTATCAATTGAATTTGATAATTGTTATCAATTGAATATGATATTATATATAGTAGTATATATATTGGAGCGATCGATATTCCTTTATATATATGTGGATGAGTCCCTATGCACCCCGCATAATAGCGGATGATCCTATATATCGTGATCTCCCCCTCGAAGTGGGATTGATATTTTTATATTGTGCTAACATCTGTGGATATAGGGAAACAGGTTGGAGGGATCCAACTGGATTCCTCAAAATTATTGAATTTAATTATATATATATATATACATATATATATTGATATATAGCCTGTCTGAATAATCTATGATTGATTATAGTGGAATTGAATTTATTGGATGTTATGGTATTACTGGATAGATTTTGGCATTTAAAAAATACCATAAACATGGATATTGAATTTTTGAGAGAAAGTAAAAAGGGAAATTGAAAATAAAATACTTATAGTGAAAATTGGATTTATTAAAGGAAATGAATTTGGGAAAAATAAATAGCTTGAGTTTTAAATTTGTACTAGTTAATTTCGAAATATGGAAAATAGAGATTATGAATAATGTAAATAAAAGAATTTTTATTAATAGCACTTAAGCGATATTATTAAGTGTAAAAGGGTTTTATTTTAAAAATCGAGATTTTAAATAATTTGGGAAGATTAAAAGAAATTTTGAAAAGAAGATATAAAATTATTATATTAAATTTCTTATGAAAAGAAGGTGGAATCTGATTTTAGTCGGGTTTGGAACATTTGGGTTATTTAAGAAATTAATTTAAGAATGGAATTTAATTTAGAAAATCGATTTAAGTATTATGAAATGGTTATAAACTGGAAATGAGACTATGGAAATTATAAACATGGTTTATAAATAAATTCAAGTGATTATCAGTGAATAAGTTGAAGTTATAAAAATTCACAGTGAGAATTTATAAGGGGATGGGTAAGTCAATTTAAAAATAAATGGTAGATTTATTTTTAGAAATGTAGAAAGGGGATTTACGAAATTGGGATGTAAATTAAACTGGAAATAAATCGAGAAGGATTTATTAATATTGGACTGGCTATATTGGAGTTGAATTTTTTTTTATTTTGAGAAGTTGATTTTTATTTTAAAAAGGGAATTTTTAAATATTGACTTAAAAATATAAAAGTGTTATAAGAATATTTCAAGAATTAATTATTTAGTTGTTTAAAAATTTGCTTAAAGTATATTTAAATATTGATCAAGTTAGTTTATAATAAGTTAATTGTTATTTAAAGATAAATCTACAGTGTTATTTTAAAGGGATAAACTATTCAATATTAATATTTTATATAATAACTTTTATTTAGAAAGTAGTTTGCCTTGAGTTTAACTTGGAAAATTATTATAAAAATTTCATAAGTATTATTTTGAAAATTATTAAATAAAGTTCTCGGAAAGTATTGTTATACTCGCATGGCGAAATCGTAGGCAGTGAGTGCATGCAGTTAAGTCTTGAATTTCTGTTGGATAGAGACGTAACAATTGAGTTATGAATCCATGGTTTGATACCGCAGTGGTACTTTCCAAATTATTTTAAAGATTTTCCAAATATCTTTGAAAGAATAGTTTTGGTGAATTTACTTAACTCGATAAGATAAGTGTATATTTTGGATAAAGAGATTTAATTTATTAAAATTAAATTAAAAGAGATTTGGAGGTTTTTAGTGGAAAATGGAATATTTGGTTGAATGATTGTTTATTTGATAGTTAAATAACCTACTATAAAAAATCTGAACCAAAAATATAACTTTGGGAATATCTAGGGAAAACACGAAAATTATATGGTACAGTTATCATTCGAGGTGCTATACTGTACGTATAAACTCGTTTCGTTCTTCTGGAACGATGATAAGGAAATCAGTCCACTAACGGATAGAAGGTGATCTCCGATCTTACTTCGCCTGTTTATTTCCTAAAGAACCGAGGTTGAGTTTACCGGAAATATCGAACGTTGTTTCGAAGAGACCGTGATCAGATAAGTTATCGGAAAACCACTTCGATCGAACGAGTACGTTTTCGAAATGAAGACAAGAGTATGGAGTTGAAGATGGAGCAGTGAAGTGCAAGGGCTAATCGCTACTAATCCTGAAGGTGATTCCAAAATGGATGTAGTAGGAGTAACGCCTTCGGTTCCGTTCGAACCTGAAATGGACTTATATGAATGAATGCTATCAGTACAGTGTTATTGGAGGAACTCATTCTCCAATACGTGCCTTTACGATTTTGATTGTAGAGCCTAGTATGCTGGAATTTAACTAATGTAACAATTTCAACTATTTGAGTACGTATTTGTAATTAGACACTATTATAATATCAGAGGATTTGAGATGAAATGTTTTGGTTATCATAAGGCAAAACCAATCGTATTTATTTGTGGCGTGGTCTTACGAGATACCTTTGATTTTCAAAGGATTTTGGTAACTTTAATAATTCAATTTGAGTGTGTTTTCTCATGCTGGTTGTAACGCCCCGAAAATTTTCGACTTTCGAAAATTCAACATCGATACTCACTTTATCGACTGCCGAGAAATCGAAGGTCAAAAACCGGAATGTTATGGGTTTTAAGAAGAATTTAAGAAAAGAAAAAGAAAGAAGAAGAGAGAAGAAGATAGAAAAATAGGGAGGAGAGAAAATAGAAATTTTTAAAATAGAAGAAAAAGAGAATAGAGAACATAGAAAATTGGAGAATAGAACGGAATAGAAAACAACAGAATCACATCAGAATCTCATAATTCGCAGCGGAACAACATATAATAATAAATGAATAATCTTTAAACAAAGAACTATATCAGTTATTACATCACATTATATTACATTACATCAAATCATCAGAGTGTACAACAACAACAAACAGTGCAGCGGAAAAAGAAATACTATATAAGTAATACGCCATGCCATCCAGCTTGCCTCCAGCAACTCCAGAATATCCAGAATATCCTGATATACCTTAACTCTTGACTGCCCGTGTGGAAATTGGTGGGCACCCAGTGTTTAGGAAGGAAAACAATAAACTCCAAGTCAGTCATGTGACTGGTGTGAGAACTCAAAACAGTTTATTTATCTTTAAAATCAAAATAGAGGAATATTTTTAAAGTCAATTCGCAATGCTTTTAAAAATGAGACTACCATAAGGCCTCCCGCACACACACACAATGCAAACGCAGAATCGGAGGAGATTTCTCCTTATGATAGCCAAAGATGCTTGATACGCATTAAAAGAACATTTCATATTATTATTAGTGCATAGTGTAGGGGAAAAATTCATTTTGAAAGTAGAATATAAATCTTAGCCAACATAGACATTTCGAACTATGCCTACTATAGCTACCATCCAAACAGTGGTGACCACCGTAAGTGAATGGCAGGTTCTACAACTAATACCGTACAAGTTTCGTATTGGGAATTGGATTTCCAACGAATGATCAGGCCAAGGAACTTCCCATTGCCACATGAGAATGCCTCTGGATGGACATCCCCGAGAACCAAACCGGATCTCTACCAACACAAGGCCGGGTTACCCCTAACTGAGTAACAACTGACCGAATATGCCATCCCCCGGTCCTTTGGGACCTTTATCACCGAGCGCTCGTAATCAATTCACACAATCATAACAAAGTGTTTTCAACATGAGTGAGTATCTGGGCTCCATACCATGATACCACCCTTTTCCAGAAGGAAATGGACACATCCTAAAGGGTGCTACCCCTCATAACCTTGCTGCTTCTTTCCTGTTTTGACCATTCACGGGGTGTGAGGCTCGACGAAGTCACGTCCACAAAAACATACTTTATACAAAAGCCATGCTTTGGGTCAACAAATGATCAACACAATGATCACAAGGATAGACGATCAAATAAACGATCCTATCACAAATAATCAACACAATGATCATTTCAGCATCACTCAGCATGTCACATTACCAAATTGGGAATATATCGCTGATAACTTCAACTATATAACCTCTGAGCACGTACGTCTCAGAGAAGGGTGTTAAGCTAAAAGAATAAATTCTCCGCCACCAACAGAAATATATTTGAAAGAAATCGGCTTTATATCTCAACTTGTAATGTCAGACATACAATCCATACAAGTCTGTTCCGGGCTCGAACAAAACCGAAGGCACTTACAAAGAAGTCCTTGCAATCCGGATATTCACAATCCTGATCGGATTCACCATCACATATGGAGAACTCAATACCGTAGCTACTCGGTGCAGAGTCAATCGACAGGTCATCCTATCGCTTTCGCAAATACCGGGTCTTCAACACCGATCTTCAATGCAATTCACAACGACGTATCACATATTCGGAATGGGTTATACGACCCCATGGTCCTTTCCCGGTTAACCCGAATAGTGAGCGCTTATTCAAAAATAAGTGTGGCATTCAAATTCAAACAAATCACATCAATTACCCATTCAAAGGGAAATATTGATAGTCGGTTATTGAACTATCAATTGATATGCATACATCACCAGATTCCAAATAATTTTCCAAATTATTTATTTTCCAAAATATCTTCACTAGATATTAAATTTCAATACTTCAAAAATAAATCAATATTTATTTTTAGACAAATTCCACTTTCATTTATAAATTCCTTAGTGAATTTATATTCAAAAATATTCATGCATATACGATTTCAACTATCCATTTTCAATTTATCTTCAAAAAGATAAATTCTAATTATTCACTTCATATTGGAAAACAATTCCATACTTATTAAAAATAAGTAATTCACAAATCTTTTTATTTTCAACACTTAGAAAATATTCAATATACTTAAATCGAGATTAAGTATATATTTCATTCTATTAAGGAAATCATTCACTTAAACATATTTATTTGGGTCAAAACGAATGTTGCGTAAAACATCGTTACGACAACCCAAAATCACTAGTATAGGGATTCGAAATTAAATAGATATATAAATCCCAATACTATTCAAAACATTTCCTTTCGGAAATCATTTACTATAACAACAGTGTTATAGTCCCCTATTTCCTTTTATTTCTCGAAAACGTCTATTTCAACAATAAATGTTGAAATCTATGGTTTCGAACCTCAACATATTTTAAAACATCGTTAGATCGTTTTAATTCTATTTAAAACATCACATTCTAAATAATTTCTTTAACATCTTATTCACTATCAAAAACGTGAATATACTATGTTAACAATTTCATTCTTTTATACATTTCATTTTAAAGGATTATTCACAGTCAAAAATGTGAATATAACTCCATAAATAAGTTATAACCATTTACTTATCAAAATAAGTCTTTTGCGAATTTATAAAACAACGTTTATAAATTCCATTTCTATTTATTTCATAACTATTTCCTTTATAAATCTCCTTTATTAACCTATTCGATTTATAACTCAATTATAAACTAAAGGTTCATATTATAAGTTAAATACTTATAATTTATTCGTTCACAAAAATCATTCCTTTGAACTTCATAATTATAAATCTTATAACTTATAAGATTCAATTATTTATCCAAAACCATTCTTTTAATAATTTCACAAATTTTATAAACCTACTGTTTAAAAATTCCATTTATAACTTCACAGTTTATAATTCTATAAATTTCATTCAATTTATGAAATTCATTTTCACTTCATTCAAACACTTATAAAAACTCGTTTTATAATTTCAATATTTCAATTTATAAATATCCATTTATAAATCTCTTAATATAATTCAATTTATATTATTCTTTTAAAACGTCTTTAATCTCTTTTATTATTTCACCATTTTGATTCATAAAATAATTAAATTTTATAAATCCTATATTTAAACTTTTCACAATAAATTCTAAAATCCCGATTAAACTCTTTTATAAAATCAATAGCATCGTATTCTCAAAAATCAGTTTTTAACTATATTTCTCAAAAATCATAATTTTTTATAACATTAAAAATTATAACGTTTATTTATTTATAATGGATCAAATCCAAAATTATTTTATACTTCAAAAATCACTTTAAAAATCATTTTAAAATCCCAAAATCTGGGTCCAATGATGTTACACACCAAATAGTCAATCACGACAACAACGATATCATATATCGATATGATAGTCCATCAAATATCAAAATATCTGAAATCAAAAATAAATACTGTTGAGGAATCCTGTTGGATCCCTCCAACCTGTTTTCCTGCATCCACAAACATTAGCACAATACCAATTTCGCTCCAGTACGAAATTATCGCGGTATATGGGATTTAAATATTATCCGCTTAATAGGCGGCGCAATAGGGTCTCATCCGCTAAACAAAAAATGCGGTAAATCAATAACTCCAATATATACATATGCCAATATATATATATTGCTATTATATATATATAATACCAATTTCACTGTTTATGAAATATTCGCGGTATATGTTTTTAATAAATAACATCCGCTTACTAACGGCGCATAATGTCTATTTTAACAATCAATAGATATCAATCATCATTCAAACATGCATTCAAATATTTTAAATCTAACTATTTAAAATAAAATCGAAACTGATTCGATTGAGTGAGAAGTTCTCACCTTGATTTTATTTCCGTTTTAGCGATTTATTTCGAATAAAATTAAACGGACGTTTAATTTTACCCAAAATTCTCACAAACTCCAAACGACTCCAAACCAACTCCATCGCGTAGTGCTCGTTCATACGATTCCAACGCAACTGAGTTTGCATTTTTTTGACCTCGTATGAAAAAGTTATAAATTTTTAAACTTTTACACGATTTATATACTCTAATTACAACATTAATTATAAAATTTATAACCTAACTAACAGAGGCCGTTGGATCCCACACCAATTCATCTGAACCGTGTGCAACCATCTCCTACATCACGCAACTATCTCCAGTAACTTGTTCGAACGCACATGAACCCAATCAAAGGAATTAGGGTTAGGAATTCGAGCCACCACACGCCACTACACATCGATCAACTACCTCCATGTCGAAGGCCTCAACCATCTTCATACTCGGCCTGACCATGGTGACACTCGGCCCCCCCATCCACCTCGTATGGCGTACGCAAGTCGAAGTAAACGCGGCCATATATCTCCCAAAATATAACTCCAAATCACATCTCCACCGTTGAAGTTGTAGATCTCACCATCCTCTACGAGTTTCTAGTTGAAACTTTCTTGAATCGATGCATGGATTAGAAGATTTGGAGGGAGGAAGAAGAGTAGTTTCTGGCCGTTCATAGGGGAGGGTGGCGGCTGCAGTTTTGCTAGGGTTTTGTTTTTTTTTTTTTAATAAATGAAGAGTAGGGTCTCCTTTTATAGAAAATCAAGCGTAAACACTATTCATCCGGAAATTCCGAACTCCGATTTACGCGCCGTAACCAGCGTTTCTAAGGTTTATCCCGCGTTCCGGACACAATGGAACAGGTTTCGGAAGCTAATTCGGACATCTGTGCGAGTTATGGCTGTAAACGCTCAATTTAAATTAAACCGATTTAAGCGATTTTCTAGGCGTTTTAATTTGTACCGGATAAACGGTAAATCCAATTGACTTGAAATTTGAAACCTTACAATAATATCACATTACGGATCCGATGAAACTGGTTTCGTCGAAATCCGAGGCTTTTTGAAAAATGGCTATTTTGACTCGCCAAATTTAAATTAAAAATAATTCGATGCGTTTCGAGCTGCCACGATCAAACGATAACTCCGATTGACACGAAATTTGAAATCCGGCAATAACTAACTATTACAGATCCAATGGAACTGGTTTCGTTCAATTCTGAGACTGTTCAAAAATTGACTATTTTCACTAGTTGATTTTAATATTAAAATATTCAATTTTCACAAATTAACTTTTAAATCGATTTTAAAAGTTCTAAAATATCGTTCTAACTTCAATATGATAAAATAAAATTTTACAAATCATTTTCAATCATATTTAACCCTATTTTCAATTATTTCCATAATTTCACATATTAAATTATCGATTTAATTATTCAATTAATTCCAATAATTCAAATAAAAATTTATTTGACTTATAAATTCACTTATTAATATTTAAAATTAATTAAATATTCAAATTTTAGTTTCTAAAAATTCTGGGTCGTTACAATCTTCCCCACTTAAAAGAATTTCGTCCTCGAAATTATTAGTAAGAAAAGTTATAGAATTTATTAACTTTCCCAAAATCCATAGTTAAACTTTTTACAATACTTTACTAAGTTTTCAAATCATACTTAGTTATCTTTTCAAAAACAACTACTATTTTTTAACTTTCAATTCCAAAATCAAAGTTTAAGTTTTCAAAATTTTCCAATTTTCTCAAATTTTTTCTAACGCCTTAAATTTTCGGAAAAATTCGCCATAGTCTCCTTTGCGCGGCTCGATCCGAAAAAAAAAAATGACAGTATATATATCACAAATATACATCTCATCAAGTAATGAGGCATCCCGAAGGGAAAAAGTGTAAAAGTACGGTATGTAATCCGAGATATGTACCTTATTATTTTATTAGCAAGCATATACGGCTAATATAGCGCAAAAGCGAGCTCCAAATGCGAAGCAAACGCGATCCGCACCTACTAAACACTCAACAAACAACATGAGAATCATGCATATGGACAATAGTATCGATATACAACATATAGCAACATAATAACTATATATGTCAAACATATCAAATGAAACAAAACAACAAATGCAAACATCAACCAATTATCATCCATAATCAATATCAATATTCATTTATATTCTCATTAATATTCAATGAATTGGTTTTCAATTTAAATCACATTTGATTTATTTACATTGGATTTTTATCAACATTCATTTTCAATTAGTTTATATTCACTAATTCATATTCAAGTTGGTTCACTTCCAAATCAAATTCAATTCCATTCAAATTTATTTACTTCTAATTTGAATTCACTTACATAGCTTTCAATTTCATTAACACTTAATGAATTATATACAATCACTAACAATCATATATCAACCAAAGTATATTCATTACAACCAAATTCCTTTACTTATATTCATTCAATTTGGTTTAACACCATCACTTTCAATTGGTTTAATTAAATTGATTTCATTCAATTATTCAACTTCCAATAACATTAGATTTTAAAGAATTAACACTTTCATTCATTATTTCATATCAACTTAAATTTACATTTAATTGATTAATCATTCAATCCAATCATTCAATTCAATTACAACAGTTGAATTTCATTTATATAACTCAAGTTCACATTTATCACTTCATTCAACACCTCTTAAGTTATATTCCATTTAACTTTAAATTCATTTTTATTTACTACTCATATTTATAAATTTATTCATATAGTTTCACTTCTCATATATATAAGTTTATTTCACAATTGTAAATCACTTTAATTATAATTCAATTCTTATAATTCATTTGCTTATACAATTATTCTTTTATTTAGATTATTTAAACAACTAAACAATCAACTTATATACACTTTAATAATTTAAAAAAAATTATTCCTTTATATATAAAAATATAATCAAGTAAAATTATTTCATTTACCCAATTTAAAACAATATTATGTCGAATTGTTCTATTCAAGTGTTTAGAAACCCCTTCGGCATAGTCTTGCGGACCACGCTGACGAAAGTTCATATGCCACTCAATAAACCAATCATCACAATATAAAACAATTTTATATTCACTAACAAATACGCTCTCATAGCTATTATTACACTCAAACTCAATCTAGAGTACTGCTGACTCTATCTCTAATGAATTATACCCAACAGAACCATGGTTGTCGCTTAACCATAAGCTCCGATACCAAATGTAACGCCCCGAAAATTTTCGACTTTCGAAAATTCAACATCGATACTCACTTTATCGACTGCCGAGAAATCGAAGGTCAAAAACCGGAATGTTATGGGTTTTAAGAAGAATTTAAGAAAAGAAAAAGAAAGAAGAAGAGAGAAGAAGATAGAAAAATAGGGAGGAGAGAAAATAGAAATTTTTAAAATAGAAGAAAAAGAGAATAGAGAACATAGAAAATTGGAGAATAGAACGGAATAGAAAACAACAGAATCACATCAGAATCTCATAATTCGCAGCGGAACAACATATAATAATAAATGAATAATCTTTAAACAAAGAACTATATCAGTTATTACATCACATTATATTACATTACATCAAATCATCAGAGTGTACAACAACAACAAACAGTGCAGCGGAAAAAGAAATACTATATAAGTAATACGCCATGCCATCCAGCTTGCCTCCAGCAACTCCAGAATATCCAGAATATCCTGATATACCTTAACTCTTGACTGCCCGTGTGGAAATTGGTGGGCACCCAGAGTTTAGGAAGGAAAACAATAAACTCCAAGTCAGTCATGTGACTGGTGTGAGAACTCAAAACAGTTTATTTATCTTTAAAATCAAAATAGAGGAATATTTTTAAAGTCAATTCGCAATGCTTTTAAAAATGAGACTACAATAAGGCCTCCCGCACACACACACAATGCAAACGCAGAATCGGAGGAGATTTCTCCTTATGATAGCCAAAGATGCTTGATACGCATTAAAAGAACATTTCATATTATTATTAGTGCATAGTGTAGGGGAAAAATTCATTTTGAAAGTAGAATATAAATCTTAGCCAACATAGACATTTCGAACTATGCCTACTATAGCTACCATCCAAACAGTGGTGACCACCATAAGTGAATGGCAGGTTCTACAACTAATACCGTACAAGTTTCGTATTGGGAATTGGATTTCCAACGAATGATCAGGCCAAGGAACTTCCCATTGCCACATGAGAATGCCTCTGGATGGACATCCCCGAGAACCAAACCGGATCTCTACCAACACAAGGCCGGGTTACCCCTAACTGAGTAACAACTGACCGAATATGCCATCCCCCGGTCCTTTGGGACCTTTATCACCGAGCGCTCGTAATCAATTCACACAATCATAACAAAGTGTTTTCAACATGAGTGAGTATCTGGGCTCCATACCATGATACCACCCTTTTCCAAAAGGAAATGGACACATCCTAAAGGGTGCTACCCCTCATAACCTTGCTGCTTCTTTCCTGTTTTGACCATTCACGGGGTGTGAGGCTCGACGAAGTCACGTCCACAAAAACATACTTTATACAAAAGCCATGCTTTGGGTCAACAAATGATCAACACAATGATCACAAGGATAGACGACCAAATAAACGATCCTATCACAAATAATCAACACAATGATCATTTCAACATCATTCAGCATGTCACATTACCAAATTGGGAATATATCGCTGATAACTTCAACTATATAACCTCTGAGCACGTACGTCTCAGAGAAGGGTGTTAAGCTAAAAGAATAAATTCTCCGCCACCAACAGAAATATATTTGAAAGAAATCGGCTTTATATCTCAACTTGTAATGTCAGACATACAATCCATACAAGTCTGTTCCGGGCTCGAACAAAACCGAAGGCACTTACAAAGAAGTCCTTGCAATCCGGATATTCACAATCCTGATCGGATTCACCATCACATATGGAGAACTCAATACCGTAGCTACTCGGTGCAGAGTCAATCGACAGGTCATCCTATCGCTTTCGCAAATACCGGGTCTTCAACACCGATCTTCAATGCAATTCACAACGACGTGTCACATATTCGGAATGGGTTATACGACCCCATGGTCCTTTCCCGGTTAACCCGAATAGTGAGCGCTTATTCAAAAATAAGTGTGGCATTCAAATTCAAACAAATCACATCAATTACCCATTCAAAGGGAAATATTGATAGTCGGTTATTGAACTATCAATTGATATGCATACATCACCAGATTCCAAATAATTTTCCAAATTATTTATTTTCCAAAATATCTTCACTAGATATTAAATTTCAATACTTCAAAAATAAATCAATATTTATTTTTAGACAAATTCCACTTTCATTTATAAATTCCTTAGTGAATTTATATTCAAAAATATTCATGCATATACGATTTCAACTATCCATTTTCAATTTATCTTCAAAAAGATAAATTCTAATTATTCACTTCATATTGGAAAACAATTCCATACTTATTAAAAATAAGTAATTCACAAATCTTTTTATTTTCAACACTTAGAAAATATTCAATATACTTAAATCGAGATTAAGTATATATTTCATTCTATTAAGGAAATCATTCACTTAAACATATTTATTTGGGTCAAAACGAATGTTGCGTAAAACATCGTTACGACAACCCAAAATCACTAGTATAGGGATTTGAAATTAAATAGATATATAAATCCCAATACTATTCAAAACATTTCCTTTCGGAAATCATTTACTATAACAACAGTGTTATAGTCCCCTATTTCCTTTTATTTCTCGAAAACGTCTATTTCAACAATAAATGTTGAAATCTATGGTTTCGAACCTCAACATATTTTAAAACATCCTTAGATCGTTTTAATTCTATTTAAAACATCACATTCTAAATAATTTCTTTAACATCTTATTCACTATCAAAAACGTGAATATACTATGTTAACAATTTCATTCTTTTATACATTTCATTTTAAAGGATTATTCATAGTCAAAAATGTGAATATAACTCCATAAATAAGTTATAACCATTTACTTATCAAAATAAGTCTTTTGCGAATTTATAAAACAACGTTTATAAATTCCATTTCTATTTATTTCATAACTATTTCCTTTATAAATCTCCTTTATTAACCTATTCGATTTATAACTCAATTATAAACTAAAGGTTCATATTATAAGTTAAATACTTATAATTTATTCGTTCACAAAAATCGTTCCTTTGAACTTCATAATTATAAATCTTATAACTTATAAGATTCAATTATTTATCCAAAACCATTCTTTTAATAATTTCACAAATTTTATAAACCTACTGTTTAAAAATTCCATTTATAACTTCACAGTTTATAATTCTATAAATTTCATTCAATTTATGAAATTCATTTTCACTTCATTCAAACACTTATAAAAACTCGTTTTATAATTTCAATATTTCAATTTATAAATATCCATTTATAAATCTCTTAATATAATTCAATTTATATTATTCTTTTAAAACGTCTTTAATCTCTTTTATTATTTCACCATTTTGATTCATAAAATAATTAAATTTTATAAATCCTATATTTAAACTTTTCACAATAAATTCTAAAATCCCGATTAAACTCTTTTATAAAATCAATAGCATCGTATTCTCAAAAATCAGTTTTTAACTATATTTCTCAAAAATCATAATTTTTTATAACATTAAAAATTATAACGTTTATTTATTTATAATGGATCAAATCCAAAATTATTTTATACTTCAAAAATCACTTTAAAAATCATTTTAAAATCCCAAAATCTGGGTCCAATGATGTTACACACCAAATAGTCAATCACGACAACAACGATATCATATATCGATATGATAGTCCATCAAATATCAAAATATCTGAAATCAAAAATAAATACTGTTGAGGAATCCTGTTGGATCCCTCCAACCTGTTTTCCTGCATCCACAAACATTAGCACAATACCAATTTCGCTCCAGTACGAAATTATCGCGGTATATGGGATTTAAATATTATCCGCTTAATAGGCGGCGCAATAGGGTCTCATCCGCTAAACAAAAAATGAGGGAAATCAATAACTCCAATATATACATATGCCAATATATATATATTGCTATTATATATATATAATACCAATTTCACTGTTTATGAAATATTCGCGGTATATGTTTTTAATAAATAACATCCGCTTACTAACGGCGCATAATGTCTATTTTAACAATCAATAGATATCAATCATCATTCAAACATGCATTCAAATATTTTAAATCTAACTATTTAAAATAAAATCGAAACTGATTCGATTGAGTGAGAAGTTCTCACCTTGATTTTATTTCCGTTTTAGCGATTTATTTCGAATAAAATTAAACGGACGTTTAATTTTACCCAAAATTCTCACTAACTCCAAACGACTCCAAACCAACTCCATCGCGTAGTGCTCGTCCATACGATTCCAACGCAACTGAGTTTGCATTTTTTCGACCTCGTATGAAAAAGTTATAAATTTTTAAACTTTTACACGATTTATATACTCTAATTACAACATTAATTATAAAATTTATAACCTAACTAACAGAGGCCGTTGGATCCCACACCAATTCATCTGAACCGTGCGCAACCATCTTCTACATCACGCAACTATCTCCAGTAACTTGTTCGAACGCACATGAACCCAATCAAAGGAATTAGGGTTAGGAATTCGAGCCACCACACGCCACTACACATCGATCAACTACCTCCATGTCGAAGGCCTCAACCATCTTCATACTCGGCCTGACCATGGTGACACTCGGCCCCCCCATCCACCTCGTATGGCGTACGCAAGTCGAAGCAAACGCGGCCATATATCTCCCAAAATATAACTCCAAATCACATCTCCACCGTTGAAGTTGTAGATCTCACCATCCTCTACGAGTTTCTAGTTGAAACTTTCTTGAATCGATGCATGGATTAGAAGATTTGGAGGGAGGAAGAAGAGTAGTTTCTGGCCGTTCATAGGGGAGGGTGGCGGCTGCAGTTTTGCTAGGGTTTTGTTTTTTTTTTTTTTTAATAAATGAAGAGTAGGGTCTCCTTTTATAGAAAATCAAGCGTAAACACTATTCATCCGGAAATTCTGAACTCCGATTTACGCGCCGTAACCAGCGTTTCTAAGGTTTATCCCGCGTTCCGGACACAATGGAATAGGTTTCGGAAGCTAATTCAGACATCTGTGCGAGTTATGGCTGTAAACGCTCAATTTAAATTAAACCGATTTAAGCGATTTTCTAGGCGTTTTAATTTGTACCGGATAAACGGTAAATCCAATTGACTTGAAATTTGAAACCTTACAATAATATCACATTACGGATCCGATGAATCTGGTTTCGTCGAAATCCGAGGCTTTTTGAAAAATGGCTATTTTGACTCGTCAAATTTAAATTAAAAATAATTCGATGCGTTTCGAGCTGCCACGATCAAACAATAACTCCGATTGACACGAAATTTGAAATCCGGCAATAACTAACTATTACGGATCCAATGGAACTGGTTTCGTTCAATTCTGAGACTGTTCAAAAATTGACTATTTTCACTAGTTGATTTTAATATTAAAATATTCAATTTTCACAAATTAACTTTTAAATCGATTTTAAAAGTTCTAAAATATCGTTCTAACTTCAATATGATAAAATAAAATTTTACAAATCATTTTCAATCATATTTAACCCTATTTTCAATTATTTCCATAATTTCACATATTAAATTATCGATTTAATTATTCAATTAATTCCAATAATTCAAATAAAAATTTATTTGACTTATAAATTCACTTATTAATATTTAAAATTAATTAAATATTCAAATTTTAATTTCTAAAAATTCTGGGTCGTTACAATCTTCCACACTTAAAAGAATTTCGTCCTCGAAATTATTAGTAAGAAAAGTTATAGAATTTATTAACTTTCCCAAAATCCATAGTTAAACTTTTTACAATACTTTACTAAGTTTTCAAATCATACTTAGTTATCTTTTCAAAAACAACTACTATTATTTAACTTTCAATTCCAAAATCAAAGTTTAAGTTTTCAAAATTTTCCAATTTTCTCAAATTTTTTCTAACGCCTTAAATTTTCGGAAAAATTCGCCATAGTCTCCTTTGCGCGGCTCGATCCGAAAAAAAAATGACAGTATATATATCACAAATATACATCTCATCAAGTAATGAGGCATCCCGAAGGGAAAAAGTGTAAAAGTACGGTATGTAATCCGAGATATGTACCTTATTATTTTATTAGCAAGCATATACGGCTAATATAGCGCAAAAGCGAGCTCCAAATGCGAAGCAAACGCGATCCGCACCTACTAAACACTCAACAAACAACATGAGAATCATGCATATGGACAATAGTATCGATATACAACATATAGCAACATAATAACTATATATGTCAAACATATCAAATGAAACAAAACAACAAATGCAAACATCAACCAATTATCATCCATAATCAATATCAATATTCATTTATATTCTCATTAATATTCAATGAATTGGTTTTCAATTTAAATCACATTTGATTTATTTACATTGGATTTTTATCAACATTCATTTTCAATTAGTTTATATTCACTAATTCATATTCAAGTTGGTTCACTTCCAAATCAAATTCAATTCCATTCAAATTTATTTACTTCTAATTTGAATTCACTTACATAGCTTTCAATTTCATTAACACTTAATGAATTATATACAATCTGTAACGACCCAATATTTTCAACCATTCGCATCCGCACATTGTCGGACTTGAATTGTTCAAAATACTGCGTTGTAGAATAAATTTGGCAAAACTCAGAATATACAATAAATAGATCACAGAATCACATACACAGATATCAGAATCTCGCAGCGGATATTAAAAATTTAGTGGTTCATGAAGCCACTGATATAACTTCAACAAAACAGAACTTACATTGTCTATAATCCTCAATACAAATTTTAAGACATAAATAGAGATAGAGTCTTCAAAGTCTTGAATTCCAGAAAAGATAAAGGCTGAAACAACTTCCAGCAGCGCGAATGATCTACTGAGTGTCCTAGCTACGGAGAAGAAATTGAAGCTGCAACTCAGGCTGACCCGAGCGTAAAAATAAAACATAACACTCGAGTCAGGACATACATACTTATATAATGTAAGCTAATTCAAGTGTACTGTAATATAGAGCAAGTAACTTAAAGGATGCTTGGGACCGCCCATCCTCTAAGGATCCGTCAAACTATTTACTATGTAGTATATTGCGCTATTATACTAGTGTCTATTTATAAAATAAACTTACTTTTTAATAGCGTTAAGGGGTTACCCATATAGCCCTTAACACGTAATAGTCCCAGTAGTCCATCCAATATCATAGTCCCTCCTGATCGGGAAGCCACTAGAGGATGCCACACGGGCTACGGGAGAAAACCAAACTCGTACAAGGCGCGATAGGGTAGGTGACACGGCACAACTAGGCAATGCCAGGGTAGATATACCAATTGCTATCCAGGCTGATGGTAACGCGCAGCGCGCAGCTGCCGCCCACCTCGAACTAACTCCCCCAAAATCAAAATATAGAAGTGGCCACTGAATCAATCCAAGATCATAGTATAATATCGAAGAGGAGCGTCCGATCAGAGGAATGACCTCATTGGCCTGGAATTGCTCCTGTTTTAGCCACCTTATGCCAACTCACGGGAGTCGGGTCCACGTATTTACCTTACAGGAAACGCCACCACCGACCTACTTCATTCTGGAATCTCCACCGCGTACACGGTTGGTCAAAGTGGTTTTCGGTATCGACAGAGAGTATGTCCATATCCGATCCCGGTCTCTTTGCCAACCCATCGTTATTATAACCCGTGGTCATTTAAAAACAATTTATACTTTAAAACCAGTATAAACATTTCCTTTTCAAAACTATAAATACGATATCATTTAAAACCCAAAACAACATGATATCGTTATATTCAAATATAATTCTTTTCCAAAACCATACTGCTTAAAATTGATAATATCTGGAAACCAAATATTTGAATTATACCTTTAAACCATAATATATTGGAAATTTTTCTTTAAAAAAACATAACTCCCAAAACACAAATGGTTTGGATATAAATGGTTTAACTTTATGGTTACTTTGTAAAGAAGATAATTTACATAGCTTTACAAATATATTTCTTTATTTTAAACCATAATTTAAATATCACTTCATGTTCCCAAGACCATTTCAATTCCTATATATATATCCAATTGGAGTATTAATATTCAAAACTAAGGTTGGATATTTTTTCTTTCAACAAATTAGTGTTTATTATTTCGTCTTGAATATTCCCATAAATTCCATAGATAAAACTCCAAAATTATGCCATTAAATAATTTCAAAATTTACTTAACACTAGAATGTTCATCTTAAATTTATTAAGAAAAATCCAGTTATAAATCTCATATCTTAAAGGTCTCCAAAACTTAAACATAAATATAATTTATCAAATTCCTTAAATTTCAAAACAATCAAATTCCAGATTCTATAGCACTTAGGAAATGCTACCTAAAGTTACGGGTAAAACTAGTCCAATTTCAAAAGACAGCATTTAAATGCTTTAGTAGATTGTTTAACTTAATAAATATTTTCAAATATAACTTATATATATATTTCTTAACTGAAATCTTATCCTTTCAAAAATCCAGAATTTCCAAAATAAGTTATATTCCAAAATTTTATTCAAATATTTATTTATTTACTTATATATATATATTTCTTAACTGAAATCTTATCCTTTCAAAAATCCAGAATTTCCAAAATAAGTTATATTCCAAAATTTTATTCAAATATTTATTTATTTATTTATTAACATTTATAACTCATTCAAAATCAATATAAAATCCTTTAAAGATATTAAATCAAATATTTAACTTCCAAAATAATTTTAAATATTTCAGAAAATATTATAAGGACCACGGGCCTGTATATAGTTTTCTAGCCTAGGTCAAGTGATACGGATTTATATCATTTCAATCCGTAATTTACAAACCCCGGGTTCTATCATTTCAAACCCGCAATCCCAAGTTAACAGTTAAACAGTTAACATAATAATAGCACAGTAATCATCATTTAGGCCTATCATTTCAGCCCACAACAATCTAAATTTAACAGGGAACTTGCAGTGGTGATTTAAGCAGTAAATAAACAATAATATAATATAACTGCAGAAATAATACAACAGATAATAACTGATGAGGTGTCAATTTAAATGGGATTCATCATTCTACGTTATACTACAGACAGATAATATTTAAATAAAATTTTTACACATACACTTGCGATAATTCACAAAATATATGTACATATGTCTGGTGAGAAATACTCACCTTAAACGCTGCAGTGGATCTAAATCAAACACGGTATCTACTTCGGAAAAAAAAAACGGAAAGCACGATCAAACTTCGACGGATGCAAAGCCTTGACTTAAATCTATAAGATCCAAATACCAAGTATGCGAATTTAAAAATTACGGTCAAAGCAAAATTTCAGAACAACTGGAACGAATAGAATAAAAGAAATTTAGTTCAACTTGCTCGACTACTACAACCCGCTAACCGTCTCAACATATCCTAGGCCCATACTTCAACCGTACGCATGCATAAAATAAATTGAATAAATTGCAAAATAAATTGCAAATTTAATACAATTGATTGAATAAAAAGATGTTATGCACCCAAACAAAACAAATACATGTTTAGACATTATTAAATTATTTCTCACATTTTTAATCATATTTATCATGATCAATTATTTTCATTCTCATATATATTTATTTAAATAAAATGACAATATTGGCAACAAACACAATACTGTTCAAATTATTCGATTTAATCAAATGTAGCCACTAACTACATTCGAATTCATTAAATAATACTTTATTTCACATACATGTTCATCATGTTTAGGCAAATTATTTCTTCTTTTACTTTTATTATTAAACATTAAAAGGTGATTATTGGTATACATCACCAATATCCTTTTATTAACCATAATAAATACAATCCATTGATATTTATCCACCCAAATTCTCAAATAAGTAGTTAAATTTATTTTTAACCATCTTAAATTTATTTCAACCATTAAAAATTGAAATAAATGTCATTTTATTATATTCACCCAAGATTTATTCATACAATATTGTTTATTTGAATTAAACAACATTTCATATCATTTTCTCCTTATCAATTTATCTTCTCCATTATTAAATTGTAATTCTTTTTTTTTTTCTTTCTATGCCTTCCTCTTCAAACTGCACTTATCCAAATCCACAATACCACTAACTACATCATAACTACACTAATTCCATAGTCTAGCTTCCTACAATCAATTTATATCATTTCTTCCAGCCTACTACTAACAAAGTTCTATATGTATTTATAAATGGCACGGCATGATGGGGAAGTAGCCGAGCAAGGAAATCAGAGAACACAAGAAGGAGGAAGGAAAATTGGAAGAAGCAAAGAAATAAACAATGCAAATTATTTACCTGATAGAAGCTTGTACCAGAGAGGGACAAACAAGGAGATATGAAAACTTATGTGAATGAGGCAAAGTATTTATAGATAAACTTGCGAAATAAAAAGGGGAGATAAATAGGCAGGTTTGAAAACGTAAGAAATAAATGCAAGCGTTGATTTTTGAGTGCATGCGTTTAGGCAAGAGATTTATTTCCAGTTCTTCTTGTTTGAACGCTACACGAAAATTGTGATAAATGCATGCGTTGATTTCTCTTTCCAGTTTTATGTTTGAACGATATCACTCTTTTGGATTATTTTTTTTTAGATAGCTTGCGTGATTTATACCAGTTATAATCTAAATTTAAAGCATGCGTTACTGCAAATTTGAACAGATTTGATTGAGGAAGCAAAACTTGAGCTCTTGCGTGATTTATGGTAAGCAATGAAAAAGCTTTTAACTGAAAAGGCAAAAGTAATAAATGCTTACATAAATATTTACTTGATCAATGGTTCAAAAAATTTATTTATTGCAAAACAAACGCAGTGGAAACAGAGAGATATAATGGGTATGCGAAAATTTGCAAAGATAGGCAAGATTAAATTTTGAATGCATTTAATTTAGGTGAGAGGAAAAATGGCAATTGGAAGAGTTGATATTTTTGTGGATAAGGCTGCGTGAATAAATGAATACAGTGACATGCTCAAGAAACAAATGGTAAGAGGCAAATGTCAAAATGTTAAAAGAATAAAATTTTGTGTCACGCGCAAAGGAAGGCAAATTTGATTTCCATATTCTTCTAATCAATTAATTCCCCTTTAATTGCCTTTAATTGATTTCAATTGATTACCTTATCCCTTTTAATTACCCTCCTTAATTGATTTCAATTAATTACCATATTACCAATTAATTATCCTCCTTTAATTACATACTCAAATTTGGTTACTAACTTAATTAGTTAATTAACCCTTTTTGTTAATTATCAATCCTGCGACGTCTCACATTAATCCGTCCGCTTTGTAGGCACTGGTAGCCGGACTGGTTACACGGGCAGATTTCTCCTACAAAATGGGGATTAACCTCGTGTCCTCATGCCATTAACCAAAAGAATTAACTTATTTATCTTTCATCAATTTTATTAATTTGCATTAATTATTCAATAAATTAATTCTGGTCAACTACTGAAATTTTACAATTAATTTCTCTATTAATTGTCATAAATTTCTTTTTGAAATATCTATTAATTGTCATTAACTCCATTTTAAAATATCCGTATGTGCCTTTATTCAAGTTTTGAATTGCTAACTAGGAATAAGGTAGATTTATCAAATAAATTGATTGTAAGTTTCATTGTTTTAAATTGCTTAACAATGTTCACTGCTAACATAATTAATATGTCAAAATTGAGAATATTCCACCAACATGATTTGCATGTCCTAACCTACCAAATTAACATAATTAATTAACTACTTTAATATGTTACAAATTTTCTCCTTTTCATTATTTTTAGGGAATGGGTATAACAACAGATATTATGATAATATCCAAAACATTTAGTTACCACTCACTTCATTATACATTATAAAAATTTCCTTTTTTTTTCTTCTTCTTAAATTTAGTTACAAAAATCATATTAAATTAACGAGTTTAATTCTCTAAATTAAATATTTAAACAATATTGGTAAACACAATTTATATAAATTATATTCCTAAAAACAAAAAAATTAAAAGAAATAAATAGCTAAAAACTAGGGCTGTTACACTCTCCCCCACTTAAGAACTTTTCGTCCTCGAAAAGGAACAAAAGAAAAGAAACAAAGGAAGATAAGCTAGATAAACAAGAACTTTAAACGAATAGTTCCGGATTTGAAGCACGAAGAAGATCTTCTAGAATCGGTTTTACTCTTTTCAGTTCGACCGTCGGTCTATGGGTGGTAAGCGGTGCTCAGGCCCCGATGAGTAACAAAGATTTTTAAAGATTATAGAAAAGATTTCTAAATAGACTGGTATAAGCAATAGCCTCCTCATTCTGTAGCAGATAGGGAAACCAAGGACACTTAAAGATAGTTTGAAAACAAATAAGATAATAAATTTGCAATCATAATGCTTTGAAATCATTAAATTTATAAATATTATCATTTGGAAATCATGCTACTAAAATCATAATACCTTTAAAATAATCTTCATTTATACCTTTTAAATTCAATGCCAAATAATATTCATTTCAAGGTTGAAATATTCCTAAGTTCATTTATAAAAAAAATTTCCAAAACATTTTATTTTTAGAAACAGCAGCACTCATAATATGCTAGAGTAGATATAATAGTATTCCTAATCAGTTTATTATGTACTTAACTCTGAATTTTAACAAATAACCTAACACTTTATTAAAAATACTTGTCTTATAAATAAGATATTCCTTCAATAAGTTACCCTTGAATTTCCATTTGAAAACCAATTCTCAATTATCAAAATTTAGTGATATTAGAATACGTCTTAACTATTTATTTAGACATCAATTAAACTATGATTTGAAGATATATAATCCTTACTCCAAAAATATCCCTTTCAAATATATTTTCCTTATTCAAAGATACCTTGTTTATTACACAAACATATTCATTTCAGGAAATAACCTTTTATTAAAATCTCTTGGTTAGATTTACGGCTCCATATTAAATTAATTTGATTATTAAGACATTTGAATAAAATTCCTTAAATTCCTTTTCCTTATTTATCCCCATTAATCTTTTATAACTAAAATTTAAGTGTATAATATTTATTATAACCACTCATAAAATCCTTTTATATTGTATATTATCCAATTACATGTTAACTTTTGAAAATCAAGGTAAGTTATATTAAATGAAATTGGGTGTTATACAAATAAAACTTTCAATTTAATTATCTCCAATTGGAACCTTTTTATTCAAATTTTTGTTATTATATTTATTTTCCTTCCTCAAGATAAACTTTAAGAATTAAATTCCTGATTCCCTTCAAACCATTTAGAGATAACTAAATATATATACCTAATATGTCAAATCAAATTTAAATTATATATCTATATATATTAAGTCATACTTTAGAAATTCAAATCAATTAAAATCTCAAGGAAACACTGTAGCCAGACTACAGAATGGTCTTTTCACTTCGAAACTCGAAAATGAATGTCGATGATGCTGCAGTCATCACCGAAATTATTTTCCAGCGACAAAGAGAAAAGCACTAATTTTAAAATTTCTTTGGAAACAAATTTCTATACAAAAATACTTATTACATCCTTTTAAAATTTAAACACAAGGTTTGAAATCATCAGAAATTTAATTCTCAAGTTTTAGTTTTAAATTCATTTCTGTTTCCAAATTAATTTATAACCATTGTTTTATATTCACTTATTTATTAGACAAACACATGGCTTACAACACCATAAATAAAATCAAAACTATTATCTCTTGACAACTAGTTAAATTAATTATAAAATTTTGAAAATTATACTCATATATATAATATTAGATTTTAATTTCAAATATAGGAATAAACTTCTCAAACCAGGATAGAGACTCAAATTTGATGAACTCAAATCAAATAGAATTCAAGATAAATTGAAATCAGAAGATCAGAATAAGGAAACTGGGTAAGTCTATATAAGTCGCGGACAACCTTGACCTAGTCATCCGTGACTTAAAGAGCCATATCGATGTGGTTGGGGTAAATCTACATTTGATCCGAAGAGATAGAATTTGGAATAACCAAAGATACTAGCATATAAACCGAGGATAAATATAAATCTCCGGTGAATCAATGCTAATGGTAAAGGAGTTTCACCCCTTTATTAGAATAATGGCGAGACCGCCAATTTACAATAAAGATCATCCGAAGTGGAGTTATGAGATACTCCAGAATCTAAAGCAGATGAAAAAGTGAGGGATACGAATGAGCTTTGGAACCGTAGGGAATGTTCCAAAATTCGAAAAGAGAGTGGTTCAATCTCGAATGAACGTGATTCTGTAAATCAAATTTACCATATATTCTAAGTTTTGCCTAGAACCAAAGCTCTGATACCAAATGTAACGACCCAATATTTTCAACCATTCGCATCCGCACATTGTCGGACTTGAATTGTTCAAAATACTGCGTTGTAGAATAAATTTGGCAAAACTCAGAATATACAATAAATAGATCACAGAATCACATACACAGATATCAGAATCTCGCAGCGGATATTAAAAATTTAGTGGTTCATGAAGCCACTGATATAACTTCAACAAAACAGAACTTACATTGTCTATAATCCTCAATACAAATTTTAAGACATAAATAGAGATAGAGTCTTCAAAGTCTTGAATTCCAGAAAAGATAAAGGCTGAAACAACTTCCAGCAGCGCGAATGATCTACTGAGTGTCCTAGCTACGGAGAAGAAATTGAAGCTGCAACTCAGGCTGACCCGAGCGTAAAAATAAAACATAACACTCGAGTCAGGACATACATACTTATATAATGTAAGCTAATTCAAGTGTACTGTAATATAGAGCAAGTAACTTAAAGGATGCTTGGGACCGCCCATCCTCTAAGGATCCGTCAAACTATTTACTATGTAGTATATTGCGCTATTATACTAGTGTCTATTTATAAAATAAACTTACTTTTTAATAGCGTTAAGGGGTTACCCATATAGCCCTTAACACGTAATAGTCCCAGTAGTCCATCCAATATCATAGTCCCTCCTGATCGGGAAGCCACTAGAGGATACCACACGGGCTACGGGAGAAAACCAAACTCGTACAAGGCGCGATAGGGTAGGTGACACGGCACAACTAGGCAATGCCAGGGTAGATATACCAATTGCTATCCAGGCTGATGGTAACGCGCAGCGCGCAGCTGCCGCCCACCTCGAACTAACTCCCCCAAAATCAAAATATAGAAGTGGCCACTGAATCAATCCAAGATCATAGTATAATATCGAAGAGGAGCGTCCGATCAGAGGAATGACCTCATTGGCCTGGAATTGCTCCTGTTTTAGCCACCTTATGCCAACTCACGGGAGTCGGGTCCACGTATTTACCTTACAGGAAACGCCACCACCGACCTACTTCATTCTGGAATCTCCACCGCGTACACGGTTGGTCAAAGTGGTTTTCGGTATCGACAGAGAGTATGTCCATATCCGATCCCGGTCTCTTTGCCAACCCATCGTTATTATAACCCGTGGTCATTTAAAAACAATTTATACTTTAAAACCAGTATAAACATTTCCTTTTCAAAACTATAAATACGATATCATTTAAAACCCAAAACAACATGATATCGTTATATTCAAATATAATTCTTTTCCAAAACCATACTGCTTAAAATTGATAATATCTGGAAACCAAATATTTGAATTATACCTTTAAACCATAATATATTGGAAATTTTTCTTTAAAAAAACATAACTCCCAAAACACAAATGGTTTGGATATAAATGGTTTAACTTTATGGTTACTTTGTAAAGAAGATAATTTACATAGCTTTACAAATATATTTCTTTATTTTAAACCATAATTTAAATATCACTTCATGTTCCCAAGACCATTTCAATTCCTATATATATATCCAATTGGAGTATTAATATTCAAAACTAAGGTTGGATATTTTTTCTTTCAACAAATTAGTGTTTATTATTTCGTCTTGAATATTCCCATAAATTCCATAGATAAAACTCCAAAATTATGCCATTAAATAATTTCAAAATTTACTTAACACTAGAATGTTCATCTTAAATTTATTAAGAAAAATCCAGTTATAAATCTCATATCTTAAAGGTCTCCAAAACTTAAACATAAATATAATTTATCAAATTCCTTAAATTTCAAAACAATCAAATTCCAGATTCTATAGCACTTAGGAAATGCTACCTAAAGTTACGGGTAAAACTAGTCCAATTTCAAAAGACAGCATTTAAATGCTTTAGTAGATTGTTTAACTTAATAAATATTTTCAAATATAACTTATATATATATTTCTTAACTGAAATCTTATCCTTTCAAAAATCCAGAATTTCCAAAATAAGTTATATTCCAAAATTTTATTCAAATATTTATTTATTTACTTATATATATATATTTCTTAACTGAAATCTTATCCTTTCAAAAATCCAGAATTTCCAAAATAAGTTATATTCCAAAATTTTATTCAAATATTTATTTATTTATTTATTAACATTTATAACTCATTCAAAATCAATATAAAATCCTTTAAAGATATTAAATCAAATATTTAACTTCCAAAATAATTTTAAATATTTCAGAAAATATTATAAGGACCACGGGCCTGTATATAGTTTTCTAGCCTAGGTCAAGTGATACGGATTTATATCATTTCAATCCGTAATTTACAAACCCCGGGTTCTATCATTTCAAACCCGCAATCCCAAGTTAACAGTTAAACAGTTAACATAATAATAGCACAGTAATCATCATTTAGGCCTATCATTTCAGCCCACAACAATCTAAATTTAACAGGGAACTTGCAGTGGTGATTTAAGCAGTAAATAAACAATAATATAATATAACTGCAGAAATAATACAACAGATAATAACTGATGAGGTGTCAATTTAAATGGGATTCATCATTCTACGTTATACTACAGACAGATAATATTTAAATAAAATTTTTACACATACACTTGCGATAATTCACAAAATATATGTACATATGTCTGGTGAGAAATACTCACCTTAAACGCTGCAGTGGATCTAAATCAAACACGGTATCTACTTCGGAAAAAAAAAACGGAAAGCACGATCAAACTTCGACGGATGCAAAGCCTTGACTTAAATCTATAAGATCCAAATACCAAGTATGCGAATTTAAAAATTACGGTCAAAGCAAAATTTCAGAACAACTGGAACGAATAGAATAAAAGAAATTTAGTTCAACTTGCTCGACTACTACAACCCGCTAACCGTCTCAACATATCCTAGGCCCATACTTCAACCGTACGCATGCATAAAATAAATTGAATAAATTGCAAAATAAATTGCAAATTTAATACAATTGATTGAATAAAAAGATGTTATGCACCCAAACAAAACAAATACATGTTTAGACATTATTAAATTATTTCTCACATTTTTAATCATATTTATCATGATCAATTATTTTCATTCTCATATATATTTATTTAAATAAAATGACAATATTGGCAACAAACACAATACTGTTCAAATTATTCGATTTAATCAAATGTAGCCACTAACTACATTCGAATTCATTAAATAATACTTTATTTCACATACATGTTCATCATGTTTAGGCAAATTATTTCTTCTTTTACTTTTATTATTAAACATTAAAAGGTGATTATTGGTATACATCACCAATATCCTTTTATTAACCATAATAAATACAATCCATTGATATTTATCCACCCAAATTCTCAAATAAGTAGTTAAATTTATTTTTAACCATCTTAAATTTATTTCAACCATTAAAAATTGAAATAAATGTCATTTTATTATATTCACCCAAGATTTATTCATACAATATTGTTTATTTGAATTAAACAACATTTCATATCATTTTCTCCTTATCAATTTATCTTCTCCATTATTAAATTGTAATTTTTTTTTTTTTTTTCTTTCTATGCCTTCCTCTTCAAACTGCACTTATCCAAATCCACAATACCACTAACTACATCATAACTACACTAATTCCATAGTCTAGCTTCCTACAATCAATTTATATCATTTCTTCCAGCCTACTACTAACAAAGTTCTATATGTATTTATAAATGGCACGGCATGATGGGGAAGTAGCCGAGCAAGGAAATCAGAGAACACAAGAAGGAGGAAGGAAAATTGGAAGAAGCAAAGAAATAAACAATGCAAATTATTTACCTGATAGAAGCTTGTACCAGAGAGGGACAAACAAGGAGATATGAAAACTTATGTGAATGAGGCAAAGTATTTATAGATAAACTTGCGAAATAAAAAGGGGAGATAAATAGGCAGGTTTGAAAACGTAAGAAATAAATGCAAGCGTTGATTTTTGAGTGCATGCGTTTAGGCAAGAGATTTATTTCCAGTTCTTCTTGTTTGAACGCTACACGAAAATTGTGATAAATGCATGCGTTGATTTCTCTTTCCAGTTTTATGTTTGAACGATATCACTCTTTTGGATTATTTTTTTTTAGATAGCTTGCGTGATTTATACCAGTTATAATCTAAATTTAAAGCATGCGTTACTGCAAATTTGAACAGATTTGATTGAGGAAGCAAAACTTGAGCTCTTGCGTGATTTATGGTAAGCAATGAAAAAGCTTTTAACTGAAAAGGCAAAAGTAATAAATGCTTACATAAATATTTACTTGATCAATGGTTCAAAAAATTTATTTATTGCAAAACAAACGCAGTGGAAACAGAGAGATATAATGGGTATGCGAAAATTTGCAAAGATAGGCAAGATTAAATTTTGAATGCATTTAATTTAGGTGAGAGGAAAAATGGCAATTGGAAGAGTTGATATTTTTGTGGATAAGGCTGCGTGAATAAATGAATACAGTGACATGCTCAAGAAACAAATGGTAAGAGGCAAATGTCAAAATGTTAAAAGAATAAAATTTTGTGTCACGCGCAAAGGAAGGCAAATTTGATTTCCATATTCTTCTAATCAATTAATTCCCCTTTAATTGCCTTTAATTGATTTCAATTGATTACCTTATCCCTTTTAATTACCCTCCTTAATTGATTTCAATTAATTACCATATTACCAATTAATTATCCTCCTTTAATTACATACTCAAATTTGGTTACTAACTTAATTAGTTAATTAACCCTTTTTGTTAATTATCAATCCTGCGACGTCTCACATTAATCCGTCCGCTTTGTAGGCACTGGTAGCCGGACTGGTTACACGGGCAGATTTCTCCTACAAAATGGGGATTAACCTCGTGTCCTCATGCCATTAACCAAAAGAATTAACTTATTTATCTTTCATCAATTTTATTAATTTGCATTAATTATTCAATAAATTAATTCTGGTCAACTACTGAAATTTTACAATTAATTTCTCTATTAATTGTCATAAATTTCTTTTTGAAATATCTATTAATTGTCATTAACTCCATTTTAAAATATCCGTATGTGCCTTTATTCAAGTTTTGAATTGCTAACTAGGAATAAGGTAGATTTATCAAATAAATTGATTGTAAGTTTCATTGTTTTAAATTGCTTAACAATGTTCACTGCTAACATAATTAATATGTCAAAATTGAGAATATTCCACCAACATGATTTGCATGTCCTAACCTACCAAATTAACATAATTAATTAACTACTTTAATATGTTACAAATTTTCTCCTTTTCATTATTTTTAGGGAATGGGTATAACAACAGATATTATGATAATATCCAAAACATTTAGTTACCACTCACTTCATTATACATTATAAAAATTTCCTTTTTTTTTCTTCTTCTTAAATTTAGTTACAAAAATCATATTAAATTAACGAGTTTAATTCTCTAAATTAAATATTTAAACAATATTGGTAAACACAATTTATATAAATTATATTCCTAAAAACAAAAAAATTAAAAGAAATAAATAGCTAAAAACTAGGGCTGTTACACAATCACTAACAATCATATATCAACCAAAGTATATTCATTACAACCAAATTCCTTTACTTATATTCATTCAATTTGGTTTAACACCATCACTTTCAATTGGTTTAATTAAATTGATTTCATTCAATTATTCAACTTCCAATAACATTAGATTTTAAAGAATTAACACTTTCATTCATTATTTCATATCAACTTAAATTTACATTTAATTGATTAATCATTCAATCCAATCATTCAATTCAATTACAACAGTTGAATTTCATTTATATAACTCAAGTTCACATTTATCACTTCATTCAACACCTCTTAAGTTATATTCCATTTAACTTTAAATTCATTTTTATTTACTACTCATATTTATAAATTTATTCATATAGTTTCACTTCTCACATATATAAGTTTATTTCACAATTGTAAATCACTTTAATTATAATTCAATTCTTATAATTCATTTGCTTATACAATTATTCTTTTATTTAGATTATTTAAACAACTAAACAATCAACTTATATACACTTTAATAATTTAAAAAAAATTATTCCTTTATATATAAAAATATAATCAAGTAAAATTATTTCATTTACCCAATTTAAAACAATATTATGTCGAATTGTTCTATTCAAGTGTTTAGAAACCCCTTCGGCATAGTCTTGCGGACCACGCTGACGAAAGTTCATATGCCACTCAATAAACCAATCATCACAATATAAAACAATTTTATATTCACTAACAAATACGCTCTCATAGCTATTATTACACTCAAACTCAATCTAGAGTACTGCTGACTCTATCTCTAATGAATTATACCCAACAGAACCATGGTTGTCGCTTAACCATAAGCTCCGATACCAAATGTAACGCCCCGAAAATTTTCGACTTTCGAAAATTCAACATCGATACTCACTTTATCGACTGCCGAGAAATCGAAGGTCAAAAACCGGAATGTTATGGGTTTTAAGAAGAATTTAAGAAAAGAAAAAGAAAGAAGAAGAGAGAAGAAGATAGAAAAATAGGGAGGAGAGAAAATAGAAATTTTTAAAATAGAAGAAAAAGAGAATAGAGAACATAGAAAATTGGAGAATAGAACGGAATAGAAAACAACAGAATCACATCAGAATCTCATAATTCGCAGCGGAACAACATATAATAATAAATGAATAATCTTTAAACAAAGAACTATATCAGTTATTACATCACATTATATTACATTACATCAAATCATCAGAGTGTACAACAACAACAAACAGTGCAGCGGAAAAAGAAATACTATATAAGTAATACGCCATGCCATCCAGCTTGCCTCCAGCAACTCCAGAATATCCAGAATATCCTGATATACCTTAACTCTTGACTGCCCGTGTGGAAATTGGTGGGCACCCAGAGTTTAGGAAGGAAAAAAATAAACTCCAAGTCAGTCATGTGACTGGTGTGAGAACTCAAAACAGTTTATTTATCTTTAAAATCAAAATAGAGGAATATTTTTAAAGTCAATTCGCAATGCTTTTAAAAATGAGACTACCATAAGGCCTCCCGCACACACACACAATGCAAACGCAGAATCGGAGGAGATTTCTCCTTATGATAGCCAAAGATGATTGATACGCATTAAAAGAACATTTCATATTATTATTAGTGCATAGTGTAGGGGAAAAATTCATTTTGAAAGTAGAATATAAATCTTAGCCAACATAGACATTTCGAACTATGCCTACTATAGCTACCATCCAAACAGTGGTGACCACCATAAGTGAATGGCAGGTTCTACAACTAATACCGTACAAGTTTCGTATTGGGAATTGGATTTCCAACGAATGATCAGGCCAAGGAACTTCCCATTGCCACATGAGAATGCCTCTGGATGGACATCCCCGAGAACCAAACCGGATCTCTACCAACACAAGGCCGGGTTACCCCTAACTGAGTAACAACTGACCGAATATGCCATCCCCCGGTCCTTTGGGACCTTTATCACCGAGCGCTCGTAATCAATTCACACAATCATAACAAAGTGTTTTCAACATGAGTGAGTATCTGGGCTCCATACCATGATACCACCCTTTTCCAGAAGGAAATGGACACATCCTAAAGGGTTCTACCCCTCATAACCTTGCTGCTTCTTTCCTGTTTTGACCATTCACGGGGTGTGAGGCTCGACGAAGTCACGTCCACAAAAACATACTTTATACAAAAGCCATGCTTTGGGTCAACAAATGATCAACACAATGATCACAAGGATAGACGACCAAATAAACGATCCTATCACAAATAATCAACACAATGATCATTTCAACATCATTCAGCATGTCACATTACCAAATTGGGAATATATCGCTGATAACTTCAACTATATAACCTCTGAGCACGTACGTCTCAGAGAAGGGTGTTAAGCTAAAAGAATAAATTCTCCGCCACCAACAGAAATATATTTGAAAGAAATCGGCTTTATATCTCAACTTGTAATGTCAGACATACAATCCATACAAGTCTGTTCCGGGCTCGAACAAAACCGAAGGCACTTACAAAGAAGTCCTTGCAATCCGGATATTCACAATCCTGATCGGATTCACCATCACATATGGAGAACTCAATACCGTAGCTACTCGGTGCAGAGTCAATCGACAGGTCATCCTATCGCTTTCGCAAATACCGGGTCTTCAACACCGATCTTCAATGCAATTCACAACGACGTGTCACATATTCGGAATGGGTTATACGACCCCATGGTCCTTTCCCGGTTAACCCGAATAGTGAGCGCTTATTCAAAAATAAGTGTGGCATTCAAATTCAAACAAATCACATCAATTACCCATTCAAAGGGAAATATTGATAGTCGGTTATTGAACTATCAATTGATATGCATACATCACCAGATTCCAAATAATTTTCCAAATTATTTATTTTCCAAAATATCTTCACTAGATATTAAATTTCAATACTTCAAAAATAAATCAATATTTATTTTTAGACAAATTCCACTTTCATTTATAAATTCCTTAGTGAATTTATATTCAAAAATATTCATGCATATACGATTTCAACTATCCATTTTCAATTTATCTTCAAAAAGATAAATTCTAATTATTCACTTCATATTGGAAAACAATTCCATACTTATTAAAAATAAGTAATTCACAAATCTTTTTATTTTCAACACTTAGAAAATATTCAATATACTTAAATCGAGATTAAGTATATATTTCATTCTATTAAGGAAATCATTCACTTAAACATATTTATTTGGGTCAAAACGAATGTTGCGTAAAACATCGTTACGACAACCCAAAATCACTAGTATAGGGATTTGAAATTAAATAGATATATAAATCCCAATACTATTCAAAACATTTCCTTTCGGAAATCATTTACTATAACAACAGTGTTATAGTCCCCTATTTCCTTTTATTTCTCGAAAACGTCTATTTCAACAATAAATGTTGAAATCTATGGTTTCGAACCTCAACATATTTTAAAACATCGTTAGATCGTTTTAATTCTATTTAAAACATCACATTCTAAATAATTTCTTTAACATCTTATTCACTATCAAAAACGTGAATATACTATGTTAACAATTTCATTCTTTTATACATTTCATTTTAAAGGATTATTCATAGTCAAAAATGTGAATATAACTCCATAAATAAGTTATAACCATTTACTTATCAAAATAAGTCTTTTGCGAATTTATAAAACAACGTTTATAAATTCCATTTCTATTTATTTCATAACTATTTCCTTTATAAATCTCCTTTATTAACCTATTCGATTTATAACTCAATTATAAACTAAAGGTTCATATTATAAGTTAAATACTTATAATTTATTCGTTCACAAAAATCGTTCCTTTGAACTTCATAATTATAAATCTTATAACTTATAAGATTCAATTATTTATCCAAAACCATTCTTTTAATAATTTCACAAATTTTATAAACCTACTGTTTAAAAATTCCATTTATAACTTCACAGTTTATAATTCTATAAATTTCATTCAATTTATGAAATTCATTTTCACTTCATTCAAACACTTATAAAAACTCGTTTTATAATTTCAATATTTCAATTTATAAATATCCATTTATAAATCTCTTAATATAATTCAATTTATATTATTCTTTTAAAACGTCTTTAATCTCTTTTATTATTTCACCATTTTGATTCATAAAATAATTAAATTTTATAAATCCTATATTTAAACTTTTCACAATAAATTCTAAAATCCCGATTAAACTCTTTTATAAAATCAATAGCATCGTATTCTCAAAAATCAGTTTTTAACTATATTTCTCAAAAATCATAATTTTTTATAACATTAAAAATTATAACGTTTATTTATTTATAATGGATCAAATCCAAAATTATTTTATACTTCAAAAATCACTTTAAAAATCATTTTAAAATCCCAAAATCTGGGTCCAATGATGTTACACACCAAATAGTCAATCACGACAACAACGATATCATATATCGATATGATAGTCCATCAAATATCAAAATATCTGAAATCAAAAATAAATACTGTTGAGGAATCCTGTTGGATCCCTCCAACCTGTTTTCCTGCATCCACAAACATTAGCACAATACCAATTTCGCTCCAGTACGAAATTATCGCGGTATATGGGATTTAAATATTATCCGCTTAATAGGCGGCGCAATAGGGTCTCATCCGCTAAACAAAAAATGCGGGAAATCAATAACTCCAATATATACATATGCCAATATATATATATATTGCTATTA
Organism: Allium cepa; assembly: GCA_030765085.1. Lineage (NCBI taxonomy): Eukaryota > Viridiplantae > Streptophyta > Magnoliopsida > Asparagales > Amaryllidaceae > Allium > Allium cepa. The sequence goes on from CM060929.1 coordinate 38,829,124, forward strand.
TATATATATAATACCAATTTCACTGTTTATGAAATATTCGCGGTATATGTTTTTAATAAATAACATCCGCTTACTAACGGCGCATAATGTCTATTTTAACAATCAATAGATATCAATCATCATTCAAACATGCATTCAAATATTTTAAATCTAACTATTTAAAATAAAATCGAAACTGATTCGATTGAGTGAGAAGTTCTCACCTTGATTTTATTTCCGTTTTAGCGATTTATTTCGAATAAAATTAAACGGACGTTTAATTTTACCCAAAATTCTCACTAACTCCAAACGACTCCAAACCAACTCCATCGCGTAGTGCTCGTCCATACGATTCCAACGCAACTGAGTTTGCATTTTTTCGACCTCGTATGAAAAAGTTATAAATTTTTAAACTTTTACACGATTTATATACTCTAATTACAACATTAATTATAAAATTTATAACCTAACTAACAGAGGCCGTTGGATCCCACACCAATTCATCTGAACCGTGCGCAACCATCTCCTACATCACGCAACTATCTCCAGTAACTTGTTCGAACGCACATGAACCCAATCAAAGGAATTAGGGTTAGGAATTCGAGCCACCACACGCCACTACACATCGATCAACTACCTCCATGTCGAAGGCCTCAACCATCTTCATACTCGGCCTGACCATGGTGACACTCGGCCCCCCCATCCACCTCGTATGGCGTACGCAAGTCGAAGTAAACGCGGCCATATATCTCCCAAAATATAACTCCAAATCACATCTCCACCGTTGAAGTTGTAGATCTCACCATCCTCTACGAGTTTCTAGTTGAAACTTTCTTGAATCGATGCATGGATTAGAAGATTTGGAGGGAGGAAGAAGAGTAGTTTCTGGCCGTTCATAGGGGAGGGTGGCGGCTGCAGTTTTGCTAGGGTTTTGTTTTTTTTTTTTTTAATAAATGAAGAGTAGGGTCTCCTTTTATAGAAAATCAAGCGTAAACACTATTCATCCGGAAATTCCGAACTCCGATTTACGCGCCGTAACCAGCGTTTCTAAGGTTTATCCCGCGTTCCGGACACAATGGAACAGGTTTCGGAAGCTAATTCGGACATCTGTGCGAGTTATGGCTGTAAACGCTCAATTTAAATTAAACCGATTTAAGCGATTTTCTAGGCGTTTTAATTTGTACCGGATAAACGGTAAATCCAACTGACTTGAAATTTGAAACCTTACAATAATATCACATTACGGATCCGATGAAACTGGTTTCGTCGAAATCCGAGGCTTTTTGAAAAATGGCTATTTTGACTCGTCAAATTTAAATTAAAAATAATTCGATGCGTTTCGAGCTGCCACGATCAAACAATAACTCCGATTGACACGAAATTTGAAATCCGGCAATAACTAACTATTACGGATCCAATGGAACTGGTTTCGTTCAATTCTGAGACTGTTCAAAAATTGACTATTTTCACTAGTTGATTTTAATATTAAAATATTCAATTTTCACAAATTAACTTTTAAATCGATTTTAAAAGTTCTAAAATATCGTTCTAACTTCAATATGATAAAATAAAATTTTACAAATCATTTTCAATCATATTTAACCCTATTTTCAATTATTTCCATAATTTCACATATTAAATTATCGATTTAATTATTCAATTAATTCCAATAATTCAAATAAAAATTTATTTGACTTATAAATTCACTTATTAATATTTAAAATTAATTAAATATTCAAATTTTAATTTCTAAAAATTCTGGGTCGTTACACTGGTTTTCCAGACTGACTCGGGTGTTATTTTATTATAATGCTTGGGTGAGACCAAGTATTACAGATACATGATAGGATGTTATGGAGCTCAGGAGACGAGCTGGATTACGAGACATATCACACGTACTTGATTTTATTTCTGCTGTGTATTGTAGGCTGTATTGTCCGCTTTTCTGTGGACAAGTTATTATAACTGTCCAGTATTGGGCTATCGATTTATGTTGTACTCTGATGATGTAATGTATAAAAACAATTATAGTTCATTTTGTATAAAGGTCAGTTGTTATCTATTATATATTGTTCCGCTGCGATTGTGAGATTCTGTGTTGTTATTTCTGTTTTCTTCGTCTACCTCTTTCTTCTTTCCCTAACGATCATGTATTTCTGACATTCGATTGCTCAGCATGTAATACAGTGGACGTATTGATGATGATTTTCGAGTGTCGAAAATCTCATTTCTGACAATTGGTATCAGAGCTGAAGATTTAGCGAGAACCTTGGCTCCGGTGGGGGTTACTAGTTAAAGATACGGTCAGTAGAACCCTAGAATGAGTTTGAGTGTATTAATAGATATGAGCCCATATTTGTTAGTGAATATAAAACTATTTTATATTATGTTGATTGGGTTGTGAGTGGCTTATGGATTGAGACGACCCGACTTTCCACTCCCAGAAAATCGCATCATCAATTAAGAAAGAAAGGGATAGAAGAAGAAAAGAAAGAAGAGAAAGAAGAAAACAACACAAGAATCTCAACAGCGGAACGAATAAATTATATTAATAACATAAGTATTTACATAATATACAATACCAATCAAGATACACAGCATACACATCACATATACTAGACAATTATAAACACCTGTCTAGTATTTACAACTCAATACAAACACAATACAGAGAAAACACAGCGGAACTATATATCTACAACGCAGAAGCCTCCTGCTCCATTGCTCCTCCATTATTCGTCAAAGCTAATCCTAAATTCTAACCTGAATTCCCTTGGCTACTCGTAAAAATTTGAGTACCCAAGAGTTTATGAAAAACAAAAATAAACTCCGGATCAGACATGGGTCTGGTGTGAGTAACATGTTAAAGTTGCTTAACTTTAAAAACCTTTAAAAAGAAAGGTATCACGTAAGACTTCCCACACATAAACATGGAAAAGTTTTTACCTTGCGCTAACCAAAACATTTGATAGGAAATCCGATGATATTATAATAGTGTCTAAGGTTTTCAAGTAAATATGAAATAGCCGAAATTGTTACATTATTAAATTCCATCTACTAGCCACAAAAGTGGGTAATACAATCAAAACCGTTGGCACTTATTGGATTTTGGATTCCATACAATGGCAGGGCTACTGGGGTACCGCCCGTCACAGTACGTGGCCTAGATCACCGTACCGAGGAGTACTCCCACTCCCCTGCAACACAAGGCCGTGACCATTCCTTACTGAACAGTCCCGAACAAGACAACCCCGACAGTTGTTGCAATCAACCGCCCACACAATCGAATATAAAGGGAATTCTAGACAGGGGTAAATCTTGCTCTCCAATGGGAGCTACCCACGAAGCCTTGCTGCACCTCCCCTGTTTTAGCCATTCCCGGCTGATGAGGCTTGAGGTTACGATTACCTTTATAGGACACATCACTTAGAATGCTCATCGTCCACCTGACGATGTTCTGAAAGCATTCAATCCATACAAGTTCGTTCTAGGTTCGAACGAAACCGAAGGCATTATCTCGTTACACTCATTACGGAATCACCCACAGAGTTAACGACGATAACCCTTGCATTCTGAATCACCATCACGAATCTATAAGCACTATTCCGTCAACTCATTACGGAATCACCCACAGAGTTATAATGATGTATAGCCCTTACACCTCGAGTCTTCACTCGCTCCACTTGGATTAACGACCTAACGTTTAATTGGAATCGATGTGGTTTTCGGATATCCAAATATGGAAACCCGATCCCGGTCTCATCGAAATCCAAAGCGTGTCTATTAGGGCCAAGTTATTTTAAAGTTTAAACAATTCAATTCAATATTATCTATACACACACCGATAGATAATTCTCAACATCATAATAGATAATCAATATTATCATAACATCAGATAATCTATATTATCAACTCAAACAGATAAATCATATTATCAATTCAATACATCCATAGCATCCAAATCACACAACCTCATTTATCTCATAACTGAGATCTCAAACATTCAGGGTAATAAAAATCAATCATCATTCATAAGCAATGACTTACTAAATCTTCATTCTATAATTAATTTAAAATGAATTAAATTAATTATCTCTTCCTTAATTAATTTAAAATGAATTAAATTAAGTACTCATCCATATAAATCTTTGTTACATATTCCTTAATTAATTATAATCAATCAATTAATTATTCTTAATTAAATTACCCTAATTAATCATCTTGATTAATTATCTTTAATTACATTCAAGTAATTAACCTCTAATTAATTTTTCCCAAATTAATTATTCCAAACCAAACCAGTAATTAACCTGTAATTACTTCATTAATTAATCCTTAATTAATTAACTAATACCTTCATTGGTTAATTGTTATTAATTAATCAATCCTTAATTATATCATTAATTATATAAATTAATGATCTCAAATTATTTCATTTAAAATAACTTCATTAAATTAATTATCAATTATCTCTATTGATTAATCATTCTTGATTAATCACATTAAGTAATTAACTTAAATTAATTTCATCTCTTAACCATTTCCAAATAACTCAATTATCTAAACCTAAAATTAATTACACTAAGTAATTAATTATTAATTACTTACCTAAGTAATTATTCAACCTACAAATTACATATTAATTACACTAAGTAATTAATTCCCAAAACTCCTTCAATTAAATTACATCTAGTAATTTATTTTCTTAATTACTTCATTAAGTAATTTTCCATTTTTAATTACATTTGTAATTACTTCTCAAATCAACCCAATGATTAAATTAAATTAATTAAACTTAATTAATTAACTTAATTAATCAAAAAACTTAATTAATTACAATCAGTAATTAATTTTCTTAATTACTTTCATTAAGTGATTATACTTAAACAATTCCAATGATTATCTTAAATTAATTAATCCAATTAATTATTAAAATTAATTACATTAATTAATTATAAAATAATACTATGTTAATGACTTTTATTAATCAGTAACAAATCTTTAATTACCTTTCCAAAGTAATTAATTGAATTAGTCAATATTAATTCTTAATTTATTTATAAAACTCATTAATTAATTCCTAATTATTAAATTAATCAAGTGATAATTAAAAACTTAATTAATTATTAATTACTTGATTAATATAATTCAATTCATTAATTAAGTTAAATTAATCCAATCTTATTTAAATTAATTTCTAAATCATACATTAATCAATTTTAATTAACTTACCTAATTCTTTTGATTACTTAAATAAACCCTTAATTATTTAATCAATTAACCTTATTATTAATTAATTAAATTAATTAATTAAAATCTTAATTACCTTGATCAAATAATAAATTATAAGTTCAAAATAATTAAATGAAAATCATTAATCTCATTAATGATTTAATTATCATTATCAAAGTAATAATTTACTTTTAAATTTCTTTAAATTCCATTTAAAATTAAAATTAAAATGAAATCAAATTTAAACAAGATTCAATCATTAAACACTCTTTATTTCATATTAAAGAATTACTTAAGGTATTTCATAAATAGTTTAACCCATAATCAATTCAAATAAAATTTAAATTATACTTTAAATATTCAAGTGATTTTAAAACATTCAAATTAAAATCTCATTCCATTTCAATCCAGAATTCAATTTATGTTTTCAGATTCAAGTTCAAAAATTTAAATTTTAAATCCTGTTTTAAATTTCATTTCAGATTTACAAAAAAACATATGTTATAAAATAATAAAATATACAAACTTAATTATAACATTTGAGTCTATCAGCCTATTTCCCTTTTTGAAACTTTCAGATTCAGATTCAAAATTTGAATCCAGAATTTCAAATTCAGATTTAACAAAAAAATTTAAATCTTGTTTTTAATCCTATTTCCAGATCCATAAATCACTTTATATAAAAAACTGTGCAGGTTTGGTATTTTTTTTATTTCTGCAGATCTGTTATTAAAAATTTGGAATTCAAATCTATCTGAATTCATAGTTTAAATCTTGCTTAAAGTTTAGATTTAAACCTGCTTAGCTTCTTTTTTTTTTTAGTTTTTATATAAAAATTTGAAAAACCTGAAATTGTTCTGGTTTCAGGAACAAGCTGAAAACAAAAGCTACCCGAGTGAAATAAATTTTACTTCGAGAAAGACTCCCCTCAACTTCAAGCAAAAACAAAGATGACCCGAGCATTTACTCGAGTTTTCCCCTGCAACTTACAGAAAACCAACAACCCCTTACAAAATGACTCTATGCACATGCACATAACTATGGCCAACTTTCTGGTCATCAGTGATGATCATCCACCTCCATAAACCCCCTCTTGAATCCAACCTGATCACCAAACATCAGAGACCTTTCACTGCCAAAAATTCAAGTCCAGACTCTTTTTATAAAACCTGGAAACACAGTTCTAACCTAAACCCTTCACCTGTCAACGGAGAATTCCCCTACCTCCGACCGTCGATGCAGTTGAAACTCCAGCCACTACTTTGTCAGGGACCCATCTACCTTTCCACTAAACAGCTCAACACTCGATCGTGCATAGAGGCAGAAATGGTCGAATTAAAGACTTGATCAAAATCAAGGGTTATAGGGCAATTTCCTAATCCACTGCCAACCAAAAGAACTATACCCAAATTTTGGGTCTAACAGTAATGCACCAATCAAACTAAACTTATAATGTTTAATTCTTCTCTTAACAATCATGAACTGGTCTAAGTTTTGAATTTGTATATCTGAATTACTGAATCTACAAGTTAAAATTTTCACAATGACCTGAGTTTCCCCTTTAACCCGATTGCCAGAGAAATCTTAGTTTCTATTTAATTTAAAATAATAATTATATTTTTTTTATGAGTTTAAAGTTAAACAAACAAATATTGTTTAAATCCTAAGTCTTAAAAATTGATAGATAAAACAAAATGAAATTAAATATGAAAACTGGGTTGAAATTTTTGGTTCAGGGATGTTATGTAGGCAATTCATATCCAATAAAAATCACACATCACAGATGTATAGAAGATTTACAATATAAATACTAAAACAACTTATTTTAAACATATTTAAACAACCGGGTCTACCTTAAGATTTTTTTTTAAAAGAAGTGTTACTCACTTGGTTGACAGAAGAACAGAGCACAAATTTCCTGATCTTGAAACTGCAATTGCATTAGCTTCCTATCCAATAATTATATGCATGCAAACTTCCAGGCTTTAAAAGGAATGCAGGCTTGCAAATTTACAGTTTGAAAGAGATGCAGACTTCAAATTGCTTTCATTTGAGTTTACTGACCAAACCATATGCATGCAGGCCTTGATAAAGATACAGGCTTCATTTGATTTGTTCAAAATTTGCAGAGATGAAAAATGCAGTGGGTTTTCAGGTTGTAAAAGTGTAGTTTGCATGAAGATCATTTTTTTTATTTGCCAAGTTGATGATCAATTCCAGAGAATGCAGTTGAAATTTTATATAAAGATTATTAAATTGATATTGTCTAAAATTCCGGGATATCACATGGATTCTGGTCAATACGAATAATTAACGTTATTGATTGGGATCGCTAAACACTATAACATAACAATTCGACATGATATTGTTTTTGAATTGGGTAAATGAGATAATTTTACCCAAATTATTTTTATATATAAAAGAAATAATTTTCAGAAAATTATTATAATAAAATACGGTTGCTTAGTTGTTAGGGAATGGTAATATTAAACTATTATTATTTGTTGCTATGGTAATTAAATTTTTTTTTTATTATAACCAAAAGTTAAGAAATTTATTCCATGGAGTTTGTAAATATGAGTTTATAAATGTGATTTATAATTTGAAATGGAATGGAATTCTAGAGGAATATTTAGAGATGATATGGTTTAAAAAACGATTTATAAAGGATTTGAAATTTGGAAGTTTGGGAATTTAATTCCCTTGATTTTGAAATGTTTTTCAAAGTCTCGGAAAAATGAAAGTGAATTATTTGGAGAAAGTATTTTTGGATTGGAAATGGAATCTATTGAAATCTGGAATAAAAATATTCAAAAGTTGTTTTTAAAGGAATAAAAGCACTGAACTCACTTCGGTCGTTGGAAAATAATTCGGTGATGATGCGACATCATCGACTTACATTTTCGAGTTTCCAAGGGAGAATTGCTACCTGAATGTTTTGAATTGGAATTTGTTTGCAAAACTGATTTTATTTGAAATTCGAAGGAATAATTTGATATACCAAAGGATTTTGGGTATATATGATTTTAGAAATGATTTTGAATGTTTAAGAAATTGTTTAACCTTTGGGAGTTTATTTAAAGATGTTTCATGGAATATTATTAAGTTTGATAACTTAAGAAATTTTGAAAATTTGATTTTGTGGAGTGAAAATAAACTTAAATTTAGTTAAATAAGAGTGAATTTTGGGAAATTTAGCCTAAGTAGGCTGAATGGAATAGATATTGAAAATAGAATTTATTAAGTGCGAATAAATTAGCAAGTGGGACAATTTATTTAATTAGTGAGTAAATGGGATTGAAATTGAATATTGGAATGTGATATTTAATTTGAATTATGTTAAATAAAGTGAAATTGAAGAATTAGTTCGAGTGGACTAAATAAAATGAAAGTTTGGAAATAAATTAGTAGATGAAACTAATTAAAAATAATCAGTGGATTAATATGGTTTGAGAGATGGTTGATAAAATTCAATATTTAAAATTTGGAAGGTAAATTGAGTTCAAATGGAATTGAAAATTTAATTTGAATAGAAATGATATAAACTTCAGCGGTAAAGTGGAAAAAAATGTAAGAAGTTGTATAAAATGTTTATAGTGGACTTAAAAAGGTTAATGGTGAGTCCTTATGTGGAATTGGTACATAAGATATATGCTAAGTAAACATTTGAATACAGATTGAATAAAGGATGTGAATAATGGTTTGAGAAAAAAAAATGAACGGAAATGTAAGTAAATGTGAAGATAAAGGAATTGATATAGTTAATAATCAATTGGAGTAAATATGTAGGTTGTATGTATATTATTTCATTCACATAACGGTTTGATCCCGATTCGAGCATAGAATTTCGAGATAGTTATATGGGTCCAAGTCAGGATTTTTCACTCGATTTTCGACGACGAACCCTGGATATGGATTTTTGATTGATCCCGAAATTCTCTATCATAGTATATGGCTATGCAAGGAGAATGAAGGTTTCTGATCAAGGGACCAGCTCTGAGTCCACGCCAGAGAGTCATGTGAACAATACTAGTTCGAAAGTGAAATTGTGTGATCGAGTGAGCGATTAGATTTGATACTGCATACGAATGGTAGAAGTACATCGTACGGGTTTGGGTGAAATAAATGTTGAAAATTTGAAAATCCTGAATAAAATAATTTCGAATTGCATGATTGGATACTATTGGTAAGTAACTTGAAGGTAATTAAAAGCAAAAGCTAAATTGATGTCTTCGATTTCAGAAATAAAATTTGATTGCCTGACAAAAAGGTATATGTTTAAATTATTGTATGAAATTGATGATTTTATGATTGAGCCACTTGGCTATTGTTTTCTTTTGATGATTTTAGTCGTAGAGGCATTTTGTAGTTTTTTGGATCTAGCCGCACAAAGGAGACACTGGCGAAATTTTCGAAAATTTAAGGAGTTAGAAAAATTTTTTAAAGAAATTTTTTATAATTTAAAAATTTGGTTTTAAATTTTAATTTGAATGATTGAGGGAATAATATTGGGTGTAATCTATGGATGAATTTGGAAAATAGTAAAGGTGATATTGTGTTTACAATAAATTGATTTGGAAAGTTGTTTAAATTGTGTGGTTTTAGGAAATAGTTACTGGGTTTGGACCATCCATCTTACAAGGAAATTTCAAGGACGAAATTCTTATAAGGAGGGAGGAATGTAATGACCCATAATTTTAGATATTTGAAATTGGAATATTTAATTGATTTTAAATGTTTAAAAGTTAATTTTTTACTTGAATTTCAAATATAACCATTTATTGGATAATTAAATTATTGAATTTAATAATTGAAAATTGGTTAAAATAGTGAATCTTGAGTTTTAAGCTTATTAAAAATAATTTAAAGGCTTACAAAATTTATATTAACAACATCGAAGACAATAAAAGTTTTAAAATGGAATTTAAAAGTGATTTGTTCAGTTTTAAAAATATATCTTTTAAATTGACATTTAAAAATAGCATTCCGAGGCTCAGTCTCGAAATTCGACGAAATCCATTGCATTGGATCCGTAATAGTGTATTATTATCAGATTTCAAATTTAGTAGAGTTTGGAGTTAAATTTGGCCATACAGTATATAAACGCGCTGAAATTTATATCGAAAATTCAATATAATAATTGGGTCCAAAAAGCTATCTTCTCCATAAGATTAAATTAGGACTCAAAACCTTTTCCATTGTATTCGGAATAGGGGCATAACATTATAAATGCCCAGAGGCAAGCCTCGATCGGAGGTCGAGATATTAAGTTGCAAAATCGAGACATTTTGACATTTAAATGACATATCATTATATGCTAACTGGTCTTTTATTCACATCAGCACTTTTTCTCCCTCACCTCAAATCTCTATAACCATCTTTATACATGCTACCCTCCTTTTCAAATATCACATCTCCCTCTCTTATTTGAACAAGCCAAACAAAGTAAACCAGGAAAAAAAATTACATTATAAATCAAACCGAAATTACCTCCTTACCTATTTCTTTTATATAGTCTAACATCCCGTTCTTTCTTTTCTTTTTCTGTTTCCAGTTCAACAAAAAAGGCCAATTTATATGAAATAAAAAGGGAGAAGAATCAAAATAAAAAACAAGGTTTTAAATTATGAATTCAAATCGTTGGGTCTAAAATGCCCATGACAAAAGTTTGATGGCTCGTTGTTTTTTCCGGTTGCTGCCTTCGATAGTTTGGATTAGTCTAGGGATCAATTGTCGGGGTCGTAAGATCGACGATTGGCTGAAGGGTGGACATACTTGGGTTTGTGGGAGGGTTGGAAGGTTGGAGTTGAAGTTGGAGGAGGCAAGGTGGCCTCTGGCAGAATGCAGCAGTGGTTCAGTCAGTAGAGGGGATTTGTTGTGTCATAATTTGTGTTCGTACGTGTAGGAGGAAGGAGGCGAGTCGACCTGAGGTGGAGTGCGACCCCTCGTGCGGTTGTTAGCAGATTAGCAGGTCGCGACTGCTGTTCGCGGTGGGGTCAGTTCGCCGAACGACGACAGTTTTTCGTGGTTTGAGGTTGTGGAAAGTGAGGGTGATCGAGAGAAGGTTTATGATTTGGGTTCATGCCTGAATCGAGTGGAGCGAGCAAGGGAGAGGAAGGCGAAGGGCATGACGTGTAATTGGCCATCGGTATCGGAAGCAGAAAGTTTGGGATTGAAAGTTGTCACTGTAAGTGAAGGAGAGGAGTTAGTTCTAAATTCTTTTACATTAAGTTGCGTATAAATAATCATTCAAGGACTGATCAATTCATTTACAAGTAATTAATTTAAAGTTGGGTAATTTACTAGTTAAGTGTCATTAGTAATTTAATTATAATTGAAAAAAACTCAATAACTTATATACTTCAAACTTTCTTATTCGAGGTTAAAATCGAGCGAGATATGCAATAAAATAAAAAATTGGATCGATCAGCAAATTCGAAAATAAAGGTGAGTTAATCTAACTCAAATTTGGATTACTGCAATTACTTTTAAATAGTTAAAATTAATTATTAGTTGATTGTTGAATTTGATAATTGTTACCAGTTGAATGCGATAATATATATAGTAATGTGTATATTTATTGGGGTGATTGGTATTCCCACATATGTATAGCGGATAATACCCTATATGCCCCACATAATAGTGGATGCCCCTATATACTGCGATATCCCCTTCGAAGTGGGATTGGTATTTTTATATTGTGCTAACATCTGTGGATGTAGGGAAACAGGTTGGAGGGATCCAAATGGATTCCTCAAAATTGTTGAATTTAATTTTATATACATACTAATATATGATCTGTTTGAATAATCTGTGATAGATTATAGCGGAAATTGAATTTATTGGATGCTATAGTATCTGGATAGATTTTGGCATTTAAAAAATATCATAAACATGGATATTGAATTTTTGAGAGAAAGTAAAAAGGGAAATTGAAAATAAAATTCTTATAGTGAAAATTAGATTTATTAAAGGAAATGAATTTGGGAAAAATAAATAGCTTGAGTTTAAAACTTGTACTTGATAATTACGGAATATGGAAAATAGTGATTGTGAATAATGTAAATAAAAGGATTTTTAATAATAGCACTTAAGCGATATTGTTAAGTGTAAAAGGGATTTATTTTTAAAATCAAGATTTTAAAGAGTTTGGGAAGATTAAACGAAAATTTGGAAAGAAGATGTAAAATTGTTATATTAAATTTCTTATGAAAAAAGGTGGAATCTGATTTTAGTCGGGTTTGGAATATTTGGGCTATTTAAGAAATTAATTTAAGAAGGAGTTTAATCTAGAATATCGATTTAAAATCGATTTGAGTATTATGAAATGGTTATAAACGGGAAATGAGACTATGGAAATTATAAACAAGGTTTATCAATAATGTAAAGTGATTATCAGCGGATAAGTTGAAGTTATAAAAATTTACGGTGAGAATTATAGGGAGATGGGTAAGTCAGTTTAAAAATTAATGGTAGATTTATTTTTAGTAATGTGGAAAGGGGATTTACGAAATCGGGATGTAAATTAAACTGGAAATAAATCGAGAAGGATTTATTAATATTAGACTAGCTTATGGAGTTGATTTTTTTTTGAGAAGTTAAATTTATTTTAAAAATGGAATTTTTAAGTATTAACTAGAAAATATAAAAGTGTTATAAGAACATTTCAAGAATTAATTATTTAGTTGTTTAAAGTTTGCTTAAAGTATATTTTTATATTGATCAAGTTAGATTATAGTAAGTTAATTATTATTTAAAGGTAAATCAGCAGTGTTATTTTAAATGGATAAACTATTCAACATTATATTATATATATATATATATATATATATATATATTTTAAAAAGTAATTTGCCTAGAGTTTAACTTGGAAAATTATTATAAAAATTCATAAGTATTATTTTGAAAATTACTAAATAAAGTTCTTGGAAAGTATTAGTATACTCGCCTGGCGAAATCGAAGGCAGTGAGTGCCTGTAGTTAAGTTTTGAATTTCTCTAGGATAGAGACGTAACCATTGAACTATGAATCCATGATTTGATACCACAGTGGTACTTTTCAAATTATTTTAAAGGTTTTCCATTATATTTGAAAGAATAGTTTTTATGAATTTACTTGACTCGATAAGATAAGAATATATGTTGGATAAAGAGATTTAATTTATTAAAATTAAATTAAAAAGAGATTTGGAGTTTTTCAATTGAAAATGGAATATTTGGTTGAATTATTGTTTATTTGATAGTTAAATAACCGACAATAAAAATCTTGACCCAAAATATAACTTTGGGAATATCTAGGGGAAACACGGGAATTATATGGTACAATTACCGTTTGAGGTGCTATACTGTACGTATAAACTTGTTTCGTTCTTTTGGGATGACGATAAGGAAATCCATCCACTAATTGTTAGGAGGTGATCTTCGATCTTACTTCGTCTGTTTATTTGCTTAAGAACCAGGGTTGAGTTTACTGGAAATATCGAACGTTGTTTCGAAGAGATCGGGATGAGATAAGTTATTAGAAAACCACTTCGATCCAACGAGTGCGTTTTCGAAATGAAGGCAAGAGAATGGAGTCGAAGATGGAGCAGTGAAGCGCAAGGGCTAATCGTTACTAACCCTAAGGGTAATTCCAAGACGGATGTAGAAGGAGTAGTGCCTTCGGTTCCGTTCGAACCCGGAACATACTTGTATGGTGAATGCTATCAATATAGTGTCATTGGAGGACAATGAACATTCTAAGTGAAAATTCCTTAAATGGTAATTGTAGCCTTTAGCCTCGTCAACCAGGAATGATTGAAAACAGGGGAGACGCAGCAAGGCTAAGTGGGTAGCATCCAATTAGGGTATGATTATCACCTTTCTAGATACCCTCAGATATTATTACTACGATTTATCGAAGGAGTTCGGAAAAGGGTAGGACCACCCGGGTGATAGCATATTCGACTTATCTAGGTTAGGGATAGTCTAATCTTGTGTGACTGGGGATCCCGGCGTTTTCCTCGGTACGCTGTTTTGGACCTGTAATGTGACAAGTGATATCCCAGTACCTAGTCATTCGTATGAAACCCATTCTTCAATATGTGCCTTTGCGGTTTTGATTGTAAAGCCTAGTATGCTGAAATTTAATTAATGTAGCAATTTCAGCTATTTGAGTAAATATTTTTACTTAGACACTATTATAATATCATAGGATTTATATGAAATGTTTTGATTAGCATAAGGTAAAAACCCGTTGTATTTATTTGTGGCGTGGTCTTACAAGATACCTTTGATTTTCAAAGGATTTTTATAACTTTAATAGTTCAACTTGAGTGTGTTTTCTCACGCTGGTTTTCCAGATTGACTGGGTGTTATTTTATTATAATGCTCGGGTCAGACCGAGTATTATAGATGCAGAATAGGATGTTACAGAGCGTAGGAGAAGAGCTGGATGACGAGCATATCACACGTACTTGGTTTTATTTCCGTTGTGTATTGTAGGCTGTATATTTAACTTTTATGAGAACCAGTTATTATAACTGTCCAGTATTGTGCTGTTGATTTGTGTTGTACTCTAATGAAGTAATGTATAAAAATAGTTATAAATCTTTTTGTATAAAGATCAGTTGTTATCTATTATATTTTGTTCCATTGCGATTGTGAGATTCTGTGTTGTTATTTCTATTTCATTCTTCTACCTCTTTCTTCTTTCCCTAACGATCTGGTATTTCCGGCATTCGATTGCTCAACATGTAATACAATGGACGTATTGATGTCAATTTTCGGGTTTCGAAAATCTCAGTTTTGGCACTTACGGGATTTTACATCTTCTATCCAGTATCTAACGTGCGTGCAATAACTTAAGAGATGCTCATGATTCTATCTCCTAAGGGTCCATTAAACTATCTATATACATAGTACAATACGCTATTATAATATGTCTACAGTAAAGTAAAGTATTAAAATAGCATTAAGGCGTTAACCATATCCCCTTAACACATTTTTATATAATTCTCTTAGTCTATACAGATACCGTAAGCTTCACCAAACAGGTGGGATACTCAGGGAGCACTCCATAGGAAAGGTACAAACAAAAGTCGTTGTAATGACCCGTAAATTTTGATAAATTAAAAATAGTTAATTTAATAAGATTTTGTAATTTAGGATTTGAAGAGATAAAAATTTGTGATACATTAATGAAATAATAACTAGAATGAAAGTTAATAATGTTAATTTAAGTTAACTATTACCAAACTGAATGAAATTCCAATCAGCTGAAATGATTTAAATGTATATTTGGCTATAAATTGAAAATAAGGAAAACAAATGTAAATATTGAATTAACAAACGAAATAATATATAGTAAATGGTAATTGGATAAAATTAGAGTTATATAGCTAATTATAACATTGGTTTGTAAATAATAAACTTATAAGGTGATTAAGGGTAAATATTGACAGTTATTATATGTTACCTATTTATTTAGTCTGCTAAATTTAATTGGAAATCAATTATAATTAAATGAAATAAATGTTACATTAATGACAATTAAGACGATAACAGATATTTGTGAATGTAATGAAGTGAATGGAAATGTTAGTTTATTCATAAGGTAATAATTGATATAATAAAAGAATGAAGCCAAGATAAATTAATTCATCGGGGTTTTTAAATTATAATTAACGTGTAAAATTGACAAAAATCTAATATGATTGAAATATAATAATTAATATAAATAAAAGATGGAAATTAGAGGATACTAATGTGATGAAACATAAAACAATGTTAACCATGTATATAGAAAATAATTGATTGTGTATAAAGAGTGAAATCAAATAAAATCATTTTATTGGAATTAAATTTGAATTAATTGGATTAACTGTAGTTGAAATTGAACACTATAATTGTTGAAATAATTAACACTGAAATTGATATGTAAATTTACTTTAAATTATTATGAATATCCATGTAATCAAAAATGATAAAAATAGTTAGTTTATAAATATTGGATTTAAAAGTGATTTAATTTATTTAACATTAATTTATTTAATTAATGTGAAAATAGCCATATTGACCACTGACTCAGATTTTGACGAAACAAGTTTCATCGGATTCATAATAGTGAATTTTTGTAAGGTTTCAAGTTTTGTAGCGATCGGACTTGTCGTTTGATCGTACGAACTCGAAACGCCTAGAAATCAGTTTAATTAAAATCAATGGAAATCAATTTGAAATTAGCTGATTTTGGCATAACTTCTTCATACGATGGAATTAGGACTTGAAACCTTTTCCATTGAGTTTAAAATTGTCGAAAACATCCATTTTGATATATAGAATTACCAATTCGCGTTCCGGAGGCTGAACTGGCTTTTCGGGTCGTTTATCGTCCAATCAAATCTTGTCCGTTCATTCCTATTTTTGATCTACCTATAAATAGTTCATTATAAACCCTTGCTACTTCTTATTTTCATTTGTCTGTACGTACATTTCCTTCTCAACTCCTCATTCTAATGGTAGACAAACCAAAATATAAAACCCTCAATTCAATTTCAAATTCAAATCCAAAAACAAACTCCTCCAAACCCTAGCAAAATATATGTCGTTTTGAAGCTCTCGACGAGCGCATCTCAGATTTGCAATTTTTTTTTTCAATTGAATCATGGTTTGGTCAAAAAATATTGATTTGTTATGGACCGTCCATAGGCCACAGCTGCGGTTAACGGTGGATCTACGTCTTAGAGTCTTTTGGAAGGCACCATATTGGAGGGGACGTCGAGGGGAGTCAATCGACATAGCTACTTGGGTCATCGATGGCCAAAGATCATCGAATAATTCAATATAAGGGGCGATGACGGTCGGTGCTAGGGGGCTTTAGGGCTGGTTGCGCCACCTTGGCTGGAGGCGGCATGGGCATAGTCATGGAAGGCAGCGCAGATATTGGATCGGGGTGAAGTGAGTTTGTTTGGTCGACGATTGGAGAAAATGGGTGGCGACGACAGTTTATCTAATAGTGCGCTGGTTTTCGACGCCCACGTGGAAGCTTGGGTAACACAGTTCTTTTATTTAATAATATTTTCAATATGTTTGGTAACTTCTAATTATCCGTCTAAGCTAATTAAATCATATCTTTCACATACGAGCTCAAATTTAGACACGATATTAGCGCCAAAATTGATCACTAACACCTAAGTCCAGATGAAAGCACCAAATATCAGTCACAACTCACAGATAGAACATGCGTAGAGGATATTAATATGAAGCAATAAAGAACAACAGATTTATAAAGGTTCGTCTATCTCTGGCCTACGTCCACTCCAGAAACTTCCTTTTTATTGCTGTTATAATCTATTACAGTTACAAACAAGTGTTTTAGAACAACAATGGCAGAGCAGCCTTAGTAGGGAAAAAGAAGGAAACAATGTCCAACTCTCTTTTTCTGACGCACCACATGCTGTATTTATACGCAAAACCCGAGTTACTGGGCTTCCTAAGTAGTCCAGGCCCATCAAGGCCATAGTCGAACCAGACTCAACATTACGACTATCCGGGCAGGCCGAGCCACATGCACCGATCTCCATCCCTCAATAAGTTGACCCAAAGTAGCCAGTACTGTCCCGAAGTGACCCTAACCTCGACTCGAAGTAAAGTGCTTAGCGACTAGAAGCCACTTGCTTGCCAACCCGGAGTTAGTGAGCTATAACTCAAAGCCAACGACCCTATTCAACATGCTGATCCCACACTTATCGACCCAAAACAATCTGCCAAACGCCTTGCTCACTGATCCATAACCAAACTGCTGAGTTTAGCCGACCCGCACATGCCAACTGGCCTATGTCGACCCACACATGACGATTGGCCTATGCCGACCCATTTTGACCGAACCACCTCAATGTCGAAACAATCCAGCCGATCACTAGCCTCCCTGCCGAGTCAAACTATACTACCCACCTTGACCGAACCATGTCCATCACACTGACCCACACCGTCTAGGCCGAAGCAGAGCATGCCAAACCACTAGCCTGAGAGAAATGTGGATTACAGATCTTAAGGCTAGGATTAACACTAGAGGGGCGGGTGAATAGTGTTAATCAAGAATTACTAAATCTTTTTGAGTTTATGTTAATTTAGACACCAATGTATGTAATATACAGGCACATATATGATCACAGAAATAAACATAGATGCAGAAATAAAATAAAAGCAGTAAAGGAAAGAACACACCAGATTTTACACTGGTTCGGAGTACCCTACATCTAGTCCCGCAACACAAGTACGGATTTCCTTTCAAAAGCATTACAATTACACCCTCGGTTTCAAGGCTATGAGGTACACCCTCCTGAATTTCTATCCTCTGGGAAGAGATACTTGATTTCCGGGCCACAAGTTAACCCAATTGATTTACCAAGGCTACAATCACACCTTTTCTCTCTTGATTGATTTCCAAGGCCATAATCACACCTTTTCTCGCCTAATAGATTACAAAAAAGTCTATAACTCTGAATAGCAATGAGAACCTTGTAGAGATAGTGATAGAGAATCAAACTTGAAGTAATCGAGTTCGATTCAATGTTGATTTCGGCAGAGTAATGGTAAGAATATGTACTAAGAAATGTGGAAGAGGAAGAAGAGTGAAAAACCATAAAATCTAATCTCAAATTCGTTGAAACTAACCCCTAGTTATTGAACAACCACAGCCATGACCATTCATGAAGAGTTATGGCGAATAGATATTTCTTTGGAAATTTAAATTTTGAACTCAACTGACACCATGTTGACATGGGGTACATAGGCATGTCGACATCCCAAAGCATTTTCTGATGATTTGATTTTCCTTGAAAATAACCTTTATCTTATATTAAAATTATTTAAAACTTTATAAATATACTTGACTATAGTTAAAATTCATAAGTAAATATAGAGAATAATATATATAGAATTTAACTCTAATTTTATATTTAAATCTAAGTATAAATATTTAAAAGTTAAATATATTATATTAAAAGATAGTTTAAAATCAGGAGTAATTTGACTTTGAAATTAAAGATAATTTTGAGGCTAAAATTATTTAAAATAAGGATAGAGAGTTTTGAATCTTTTAAAAGGAAAGTTTTGAAATCATTTTGAAAACAAGATAATTTTGTAAAATCATTTGAATTAAAATTAGTGGATACAAAACAATGTTCCATTAGATTTTCGTAGGTTCCATCCTACTTAGGGTTCCATCCCTTTAACAGGCTCGAAGTGGATTCTATTCCACGAATAAATTGGATTTTAAGATGCCAGTACTTTTCTACGAGTTTTAACAAAAATTCCTAATAATAAAAAATACTTATCCTTGAAATCTTGAATTCTTGATAATCTTGATACTCATGAGTCTTCTATCTCGATATCTTGAATCTCTATACTGTACAGTCTTCATTCTTGGTACCTGTATGGTTAAATCCTGCATATACATATATATCTAAACTTATAATGTTAGTATTTATATTTTATAATATATTCTAAGGTTGTTGTCATCAAAACCATCATCTCACGGACTAACAATCTCCCCCTTTTTGATGATGACAACCTTTGTTTATAAAATATTACTTCTATCCTAATAATCCCCCGTAAAACTAATAACTCCCCCTTAATTTATGCCTAACTTCCCTATTTTATATTTCTCCCCCTCTATCATCAACAAAAACTCACTCCCCCTCATTCTTGGACTTCAGTACCTGCGTTGATAAAATATACAACGGAATATATAATATATAGATTAAGAAATAATTATACTTACGATCATGATAACTAATTAAAGACTATATACTTTCATTATGTGTATATATATATATGTTTTATACAACAAACTTCAAACCAATATCAAGAAATCAATTCACACAGAGTATCAATTCAAACCAAATCAATTCAAACAAATCAATTCAAACAAATCAAACAAAGTAATGAAATCAAATGTTACGAGGAACTTCCACCCATCCTTCTTCTCCAAATATAGGATCTGCTTTAATTGCATCCCAATTTTCATTGTCATTGGTGAGAGAGACAGGAGGATGTGCTTCGTTATCATCCTTGTGCAAAGAGGAGATCATCCATCGTATCGCATCGAAGTGCCTTTCTTGTTCCTTGATTATCTGCATTTGATTCAATTCTAAGTGACGCTGGTTACGTAGAATAAACTAGAGAATATTCTTGAACGAATTAAGGGTTTCTTCAAGATTTTCGGATAGATTGTGAATAGGATTGGCCATAGTTGAATTTGTGAAAGAAATAAAGGATATGGATGATAAGAAATAAATTTCAGTAAAGAATTCTGGAAGAAACAGGTATTTATACGTGTAGAAATTCATTTGAAATGAATAGATATTTGGTAGTTATTCAAATTTCAAATTCAAAATCAATTGTCATTTCTGACCAGTGCATGTCGACATGGTTATATAGGGGATGTCGACATGGGTTATTGAAAACTTATGACCAATTTGATTTTATGAATAATTGTGTATATTTATATGTATATTTATATAATATACTAACATTTATTATGGAGATAAGATAAGGTAGATAACAGAAAGGAAATTTCATTTCATTGCATATTACGATAATACAACGATTAAGCACACAACAAACTACATGAACATTCGAAATAAAGAAAACTAAAACAAATACAACAAGATACGAAAGGATAAAACTAGTTAGAGGATGAAGATGATGAAGATAGCCCAAGATTCTTGCTGACTTTTGAAATGGACTTGTTCATCTTCAAAGAAATATTATCCAACTTTTTACTAACGAATCTTTTAAGAATCCGTTAATTCTCAACAATAGTCTTTTGGTTTTTGAAATGGGTTTTTTTGATGGATTGGAAGGATAGTCAATGCTTTCCAAAGAGGTTTCACCTTCTTCTTCTTCTTCTTCAATTTCAATTTCATCCCCTTCTTCTTCTTCTTCCTCTTCCTCTTCTTCCATTTCCTCATGAGCCAATCGCTCTTCTTTTTCGGTAAGGGTTTCATAAGGTTAAAAAACAAATGGATTTTTCATAAGCAAAATGTTGGAATGATTGAAAACTTTTCTGGAAACAAATTCTTCGCCTTTGAAATCCACTCCATAATAGTTAAAAATCCGAGTGAGATAAATTCCATGATATAAAGTATTCTCACCCATTTCAAGGTTTTTGGGACGAAGTTCATCCAGAATAACTTGCGCCCAATTAACACCATAGTTTCCAAATATAGCAAAAAGTGCTTTGCAAACTTTTGAAGTAGGATTGTTAAAATTTCCCGATCTTGGGGTCAAAGTATGTTGCAAAAGAAGATTGACAATTCTTGCTTTTGGTTGAAAATTTCTGTTTTTAAGTTCAAAATCATCATATCTTTCGAAAATGTGATGAAATGACTCACGATCATGTTCATCGATTTTAAAGTTAGAAAGATCCATTCCCGAATTCTTACAATTGAGAATAATACCCAAAAGATCACAATTCAAAACAGTTCTAGTGCCATTGACACTACTCCAAATTTCATTCTCATTACCATCACAAAATCCATGATTTAAATTCGCATAGAAAATTTTGACAAGATTAGGATAGCAAATAAAATCATTTTGAGACACATCAATAAGACTAAGAACTCCATTGTTTGCAAAAAGAGAATCAATTTCATAAGAAGAAAAATCTTCAAAAATAGAAAATTTTCCAGGATTGACTTTGGCATAGTTAGCATAATTGATATATGCTTTTATTGCCTCCGGATCATTGAATAATTGCTCTTTGACTTTTCTGGAAATTCTCATGGTGGAGTGGTTGCTTGAAGAAGCCATTAAAGTAGAGAGTAGAGAGCTTGAAGTTATGAAGAGAGAGTTTGAATTTGAAAATGAGAGTGAAAAGATATAATAAAAGATAGTGAATAAATAGAATCTCAAGGGACATATTCTCTGGTCAAAAGGTATCTTTTTAGAGAATTGAATGAAGTGAAAAGGTGGAGG
Source organism: Allium cepa (assembly GCA_030765085.1). NCBI lineage: Eukaryota > Viridiplantae > Streptophyta > Magnoliopsida > Asparagales > Amaryllidaceae > Allium > Allium cepa. Next base: position 38,851,293 of record CM060929.1, read on the forward strand.
AAAATTCAAACATTTGAATTCAAATTTTGAAATTCAAATTCAGGTACCCATGTCGACATCATGGTAGGGACCATGTCGACATGTGCCTTTTGAATTTTCATGAATTGATTTTTTTTCCTAAGTTCTCTAATATATATAAATATTATTATTATTTTTAATGCCTATATATATCTGAAATATTATTAAAATTCAAGTATATTTCAGAAAATATTATTATACTATTAAAAAATAATAAAAATAATAATAAAATAATAATAAAAAATAGAAAATAAATTTTAATATTCAAACAACACACCAATTCAAAATCAATCAATCAAACAATCAAGCAACTAATTCTAAGCAAGCAATTTCAGTCAATTGTATTGTAAACGTGTACCTTTTTCTGAGTCCGTTTCTTTGATTTCATCGGAGTCATGAACAACTGTGAAACACAAATTCGAATTATCTGTCTTCTGATCATCATCACTTGAGGATGAGTCCGAGTCATTTAGAGTAGCAGTAAATGTACGCTTTCGTTTCTTTGCTGGATCATTGTTTATAGGAGGGTTTTGCCTATCTGGATATGGACAGTCTCTTTTGAAATGGCCTGGTTTATCACAGTTGTAACATTTGTCATTATTTGGCACTACATTCCGATTTCCAGAATTCTTATAGTTGTTTCTCTTGAGATTATTCATCTTTCTGTATTTCAGGAATTTTCTAAAATTTCTGGTCATAAAGGCTATCTCTTCATCATTATCGCTGTTTGAGTCTGATCCATCGGCCAATGCATTGAATGCCATTGATTTCTTTTCAGATGCTTTACTTTCTCTTCTCCCGATCATTTGAACTTTATACGACATTAGATTTCCAATTATTTCTTCTATTTTTAAAGTACCGATGTCATTTGGCTCTTCGATTGCAAGTGTCTTTTGATCCCATTCTGGAGTTAGAGAATTTAAAATCTTTCTAACTTGATCTTCTTCATAAAATTCCTTTCCCAAAGATATTAGAGAATGCACAATATCCTGAATTCTACTATACATATCTGAAATAGACTCATTAGGATTCATTTTAAATAATTGAAACTGATTTGTGAGCATGGAAATTTTGGTCTGTTTAACTTTGCTTGTTCCTTCGCGAGTAACTTGCAAAGTTTTCCAGATTTCATATGCAGACTTACAAACCGACACTCTATTGAATTCATTTCTATCTAGTGAACAAAACAGAACATTCATTGCCTTAGAATTATTTTGTGCAACAGTCTTTTGCTCAGCAGTCTACTTTGAAAAATTAGTTATGGGTTCAGAATATTTAGTTTGTGTGATATTCCAAGTGTCTAATCCTATAGATTGTATATATATTTTCATCCTACATGCCCAATATGCATAGTTACTACCATTAAAAAGTGGTGGTCTGACAGTAGACCGACCCTCTACAAATGAACTAGTGACAGGGATACTAGTGTTAGTAACAGTATTAGTGTCGGTAGCCATTTTGAAAACTTTTCAAAAATCAGATTATGAAACTTTGAAAACCTTGCTCTGGTACCAATTGAGAGAAATGCGGATTATGGATCTTAAGGTTAGGATTAACACTAGAGGGAGGGGGGTGAATAGTGTTAATAAAGAATTACTAAATCTTTTTGAGTTTATGTTAATTTAGACACCGATGTATGCAATATACAGACCAGATATGATCACAGAAACAAACACAGATGCGAAAATAAAATAAAAGCAGTAAAGGAAAGAACACACCGGATTTTATACTGGTTCAGAGTTACCCTACATTCAGCCCCGCAACACAAGTACAGATTTCCTTTCAAAAGCAATTGTACAATTACACCCTCGGTTTCAAGGCTACGAGGTACACCCTTCAGAATTTCTATCCTCTGGGTAGAGATACTTGATTTTCGAGCCATAAGTTTACCCAATTGATTTACCAAGGCTACAATCACACCTTTTCTCTCTTGATTGATTTCCAAGGCCACAATCACACCTTTTCTCGCTTAATAGATTACAAAAAAGTCTACAACTCTGAATAGCATTGAGAACCTGTAGAGATAGTGATAGAGAATCAAACTAGAAGTAATCAAGTTCGATTCAATGTTGGTTTCGGCAGAGTTATGGTAAGAATATGTATTAAGAAATGTGGAAGAAGAAGAGGAGTGAAAAACCAGAAAATCTAATCTCAAATTCGTTGAAACTAACCTTTATTTATAGAAGAACAACAGCCATGACCATTCATGAAGAGTTATGGCGAATAGACACTTCTTTTGAAATTAAATTTTGAACTCAACTAACACCATGTCGACATGGGGTACATAGGCATGTCGACATCCCAAAGCATTTTTTGATGATTTGATTTTCTTTGAAAATAACCTTTATCTTATATTAAAATTATTTAAAACTTTATAAATATACTTGACTATAGTTAAAATTCATAAGTAAATATAGAGAATAATATATATAGAATTTAACTCTAATTTTATATTTAAATCTAAGTATAAATATTTAAAAGTTAAATATATTATATTAAAAGATAGTTTAAAATCAGGAGTAATTTGACTTTGAAATTAAAGATAATTTTGAGGCTAAAATTATTTAAAATAAGGATAGAGAGTTTTGAATCTTTTAAAAGGAAAGTTTTGAAATCATTTTGAAAACAAGATAATTTTGTAAAATCATTTAAATTAAAATTAGTGGATACAAAACAATGTTCCACTAGATTTTCGTAGATTCCATCCTACTTAGGGTTCCATCCCTTTAACAGGCTCAAAGTGGATTCCATTCCACGAATAAATTGGATTTTAAGATGCCAGTGCTTTTCTATGAGTTTTAACAATAAGTCTTAATAATAAAAAATACTTATCCTTGAAATCTTGAATTCTTGATAATCTTGATACTCATGAGTCTTCTATCTCGATATCTTGAATCTCTATACTGTACAGTTTTCATTCTTGGTACCTTCATGGTTAAATCCTGCATATACATATATATCTAAACTTATAATGTTAGTATTTATATTTTATAATATATTCTAAGGTTGTTGTCATCAAAACCATCATCTCACGGACTAACATAGCCTATGCCGAACCCTGCTTCACGCTGAACCACATTTGGCCGAGCCGCACTTACATAGCCAAAACACCTTCCAAACGTGCTGCATTACCTATCCATCCAGTCGACCCAAACCTACCGCATTCCATCCTCGATAATTGAGAAATCGACTTAGTTAAATTCGCCTGCTTACGGCCTTGCCAAAAGGCGGGTTAACATTTTGCCCCCCAAAACATGCCTTGCGATAGGAAGGCGTGTTTTGAATAGCTTTTAATCCATCGTCCAAAGTTCATACGTCATCCCTAGTCATACCATCCGATCCATAATCCAATCCATTTTTTCCAAGTGGCATTACCGTATACTTACCCAAACCACGACTGCTTTGAGTCGATATTCGATTCCTATCCATTAACTAAGTCCTTATCCAATCCTGCATCCATCCAAACCCGATAATCGAGTTCTAATCCAACCATATCCAATAACCAATAACCCCATCCACGACCTCTCCGGGTCGATATCCAAATCTGGGACCGCTCTTGGCCCATGCCCGAATCCTTAGCTGTTCATAGTCAATATCCAAATATGTAACCTTTTTGGATTCTTGCCAAGTGCAACCTGCACCTGACGACCTATGTCTAGCGATGCCTTGGTGTTCTTGTTTGAGTGCCCCTAAACTCTAAGTTATGCCATGGCTTAAGTCCTAAGCTGAATCCTGGTCGCTCCGGACCCTTGCTCGGCGACCTGAAATGAAAAGTGATAGAAAATATAGGGCCTAAGTCCTAGGACGAATCCTGGTCTCTCCAAAACCTTGTTGAGCATAGTCCATACTCGACGACCTTTTAGCCAAAAACCGGATAAAAGTCAATCAAAACTGAATATGAGAGCTAGATTCAAACCAGAAAACCAGAAATCCATATCAAAAGTCCAAATAAAAACCCAAACCAAGAAACCAACAAAAACGGGAGTTCAAACCGAACTCCAAAACCAAAGCAGAAAAGCAAATATCCAAACCAAAAGGAAAAAACAGATTTCACAGACTGGAGCGTCTCGATAAACCATCATCTGAGAGCATGCCTAAAGGTTACCTCCGACCGCATACATGAGTAAGTGACTTTTTCCGTTTGTCCGGAGTTTGTTACTTATTCCAAACCATCACGATTCGTTGATGACCAACTGGCCACCATACCGGGCCTTGTGCCATCACTGTCCAAGGTAGGCGGTGGCTTCTCCTATTCCACAGTTGTATTTCGAGTTCCAACATATTGCCGCAACTGGCCATTCCTTAAATGCTCCTCGATTATATCCTTTAGATGTCGACAGCTGTTAGTATCATGCCCGTCTAGTTCATGAAAGAGACAGTGCCTTCCTGATGCCCTTTCGCATTCTGATGGTTCCTTCCTTACCGGCCTTCGATAAGGAAGGCGATCCCGAGTATCAAAGAATATCCGCTCCAATATTGCATTCAATCCTGTGTAAGTGGAGAATTTTGGTTCTCCCCAATGCTTCCTTTTCCCTTTATCCTTGTCTTTACCTGAGCTTTCACCTGGTGGTCCTCCATCCTTAGCCATGTTTACTTCCCTTGGTTTCATATCCAAACACGCATCCTCTTGTCGAAGAAATCTCTCAGCTTCATGAAAAGAATTCCTCGAGATCCATTGGTGGGTCCTGTATCAACGATACTTTGAAATCCGAATTATCCCTGACTCCTGATACCGCAGCCATCAAAACCATTGATGGACCGGCCAGTCCACCAAAGCAACTGCTGCATTAAATCGAGTTAAGAAAGTACTAAGAGATTCATCTGCCCTCTGTTTAACCGATGTCAGTGTCATCATTTCTATCCATTCCTGATAGATTCATCTTCCAACTGCCTGAACAACATTGCAGCCATGTCCGTCAAGTACAGAGGGAAACACCGAGCCATAAACTCCTCTGTTGCTCCCAGCACTTCCTTATGCCTTGTGTACATCATCAAGTGGTCAGTGGGTTCCATCTTTCCGTTGTATACTTCCAGAGTGGGCAGCTTTAAATCGGGTGGATTCCTAGCTGTCCTAATGTTTCGGGTAAACAGACTTTTGTTGACTCCCTCCAAATCTCTATTTGTCATACCTACATGAATAGTCCGCCTAATGATGCCAGCCAATACAGAGTTACCTGCCAAGGGTTGCCCCCATCCACATTTCCTTACAACCCTCCAAGTCCACGAAGAAATTCTGGCACATACTCCTCGTCATGTACTACTGTATTCCTGTTGGTGTTGGGCTGTGTAGCGTCGTCTGGTATCCCTCCATGGATTGGTTCAGCATTACCTGGTGGTGTGCCCCCAAGTCTAGGTCCATTCAGATTGATAGTTGTTTGACAATTAGGAGCTGCCTTCTGTTGAATCACTCCAACTGCCTGCTGGTTGAGTCCCTCTATTCCAACTCCGAGAACTTGATAACCTGCAGTTCCTGGTTGTCCAAATTCCTAAGAAGAGCCTGCATCATCTCCTCCTGCCGTTTCATCATCTGCTCCTGCATAGAATTCATCATAACCTGCATCTCGTCCTGAGTTATGTTGATGGATGCATGATCCATACCAGCTCCAGAAGAGGCTGCTTGACTTCCCTTCTGGTTTCTCCTTTCATTTGCTTGCTTTCTTGTTGGTGGTCTAGCCATTTCTTTCTAAAATCCAAGTTCCCAAGATTCTGAATCCAAAATCCAAGCTCCAAAATCCCCGAGTGCTAGCTTTCTCGGTGAAAGCACTAAATTGTTAGCGTCAAAATTGGCACTAACACCTAAGTCCAGATGAAAGCATTAAATACTAGTCATAGCTCATAGATAGAACATGCATAGAGGATATTAATATGAAGAACAATAAAAATTAAAATGAAAGGAGCAAAGAACAACAAATTATATAGCGGTTTGACTATCTCCGGCCTACGTCCACTACAAAAACTTCCTTTTTATTGCTGTAATAATCAATTACAGTTACAATCCAGTGTTTTAGAACAATAATGGCAGAGCAGCCTTAGTAGGGAAGAAGAAGTAAATAGAGTGCAACTCTCTTTTTTTGAATCCCCACATGCTGTATTTATAGGCAAAACCCAAGTTACTGGGCTTCCTGAGTAGTCCAGGCCCATTAAGGTAATAGCCGAACCAGACTCAACTTTACGACCGATCTAGGCAGGCCGAGCCACAACCATCGATCCCCATTCCTCATTAAGTCAACCCAAAGTAGCCATGGTACTGTCCCGAAGTGACCCTAACCTCAACTCGAAGTAAAATGCTTAGCGACTCGAAGTCACTTGCTTGCCAACCCAGAGTTAGTGAGCTATGACTCGAAGCTATCGACCCTATTCAACATGCCGATCCCACACTTACCGACCCAAAACCAAACTACCGAAACCTTTGCTCACCGATCCACAACCAAACTGCCGAGTTTAGCCGACCCGCACATGTCGACCAGCCTATGCCAACCGGCCTATGCCGACCCATTTTGACCTAACCACCTCAATGCCAACCACTCCAGACGATCACTAGCCTCCCTGCCGAGCCAAACTATACTGACCCACCTTGATCGAACCATGTCCATCACACCGATACACCGTCCAAGCCAAACTAGAGCATGCCGAACTACTAGCCTATGCGAACCCTGCTTCACGCTGAACCACATTTGGCCGAGCCGCATTAACATAGCCAAAACACCTTCCAAACGTGCTGCATTACCTATCCATCTAGTCGACCCAAACTTATCACATTCCATCCTCGATAATTGAGAAATCGACTTAGTCCAATCCGCCTGCTTACGGCCTTGCCAAAAGGCTGGTTAACACATGGTTTATTTTGCCAGGATCGTATTGGAATTCCGGACATTTTGACGCTAGTTTGGACGAATTCTGAGACTGTTTGGATTTGGGCCCTAAATTGGTTTTAAATTCGATTCGAAATCAAAGGTGAGTGTTTTGACCCAGTCACAATTTCTAGAATTTCTTATGTTTGTTAAATTAATTTACGTTGTGATTAGAAATTTATTTGTGGCTGTTTGGTATATTTAAATTGCTATTCCTATTAATTTGAATTATTTTGAATTAAATCATCATTTAATTTGTTTTGGAATTTAAAATTGACAGTTAAATACTCATTATTGATATTTTGTTAATTATTGATATATTGGTTGAATTGGATGATGATTGTGATGGGTATTCAATTTATTTTTGGATGTTTGGATGTTATGTTAATTTATATATTGCTATTACTCCGCGAGTTCCCTATGGGTTGAAATGATACATACCCGAACGATCTATAGATTAGGAAAAAACCATTATGGGTTAAAATGATAGACTCGAGCGATTCTATAGATTATAGTATTAAATTCGGGATTGTGGTTTGAAATGATATATAACCATAAAATTTTAAATTGCGGATTGAAATATTAAATATCCGTATCACTTGACCCTAGGATAGAGAACTATATACGGACACTGGATTTGTTATATTAAATGATTTTTAAATCCTTAATTTTTGAATTTAATTAAATGATATTTTGAAATAAAATTTGATTTATATAAATTGAATTATTATTGGAAAATCAAGTTTTATTTTGAAATGTGAATTGATTTAAAGGAATTGCTTTAAGAAGTTTAATTTAAAGTTTAAAGTTTAAATTTTTAAGTATAAATGAAATTCTATCAGAATTGAGCTATCGAATTTGTTTGAAATATAACTTTGAAATATTTTGAAATTGGAATAATTCGAATTGATATTTGAACATGGATTGAAAACGATATGAAATTCAATAGTTTATTGAAACTTAAAATTGAAAGGTTTGAAATTTGGTTTGTTGATTTGGAAATTAAAAATGGTCCAAATGTGTTGAAATGAAATGAATTGTTTAATCTGGTATTAATTCCAAATTCATATTTTAATATAAACTGTTTTAAATATATATTATTTTAAAATTTCTAATTATTAAGACTTTCAATTTATTAAACTATTTAACCAATATTAACTATATAAATTATTTTAACCTATATAAACCAATTTAATTTATTTTAAGCTAATTAAACCATTTTAATTCATCTTAAGTACAATTGATCTATTTTAAAACTATGTAATCTATTTTAAATCTATTTGACTATCTTAATCAATTTAAAAATATTTTTAAATCCATTTTAAATATCTTAGAGTATTTTAAATATTTAAAAATCTATTTAAACCATTTATGACTACCTGAACTATTTTTCTAAAATTTAAATTAAGAAAAGCTGATGTGTTATATTCAAATTCATTGATTTAAAAGCAAATACAGCTAAATGATGTTATAACTTAAGTTCGGATTTAAATGTTATAACTAATTGATTAAGATGATTTTGAAGTAAATATTTAACCTATTTTGGAAGTATGATTTTTGAAAGAAATTATGATTTAGGAAACGATATGATTTCAAGGTAAATATGATTTCAAAGTGAATATGATTTCGAAAGTATTATGGTTTTGAGAATATGATATTTTGACATAAATTGCGAATTGACTTTTGAAATGTAAAAGAACCATCTGGTGTGTAATAAGTGATTGGTTGTTAAAGAGACCGGGATCGGATACTGTCATACTCTTTGCCAATACCGAAAACCACTTTAACAACTGTGTACGTTGTGGAGACTCCAAAAATGAAGTAAGATGGTTTGGTGAATGATTTCTATATGAGGTATTTACGTGACCCTAACTCCCATGAGTTAGCTTGATGCGGCTAAAATCAAGAGCCATCCCAGGACAAGTGAGGTTATTCCTCCTACCGGGCACACTTCTTCGGTACTATATTCTGACTTTGTGATTTGACTTGGTGGCCACCCTTGATTTTGATTTGGATGTGTATTCCAAGGTGGGCAGTAGTAGTTGCTATGCGTTACCACCAGTCTGGATCCGCAAATGGTGTATCTACCCTGGCATTTCCTTGTGTGCCATGGCGCATGACCTATCGTGCCTTCTACGAGTTTTGTTTGTACCATACCTATGAAGTTCCCTCTGATATTCCTCCAGTTTATGGAGGAATTATGGTACTGTATAGACTATGGGAATATATAAAATGTGTTAAGGGGGATATGGGTAACGCCTTAACGCTATTTTAATATTTTTGCACTATTTTAATATTTTTACTTTACTATAGACACTATTATAATAGCATACTATACTACATGGCAGATAACATAACGGATCCTTAGGAGATGTGAATCCCGAACATCTCTTAGGTTACTGCACTCACGTTAGACACTGGATAGGACATGAAAACCCCGTAAACATCTCTTACGCTGTTCCACTCATACTTACCTACCATTGATTTAACTTACATAAGCTCTTTTAGTTTTGACTCGAATGTTTTGTCTTTTCAATTCGCTCGGGTCAGCCTGAGCATTTCAGGATTTGAAGACCTTATTTCTGGAGGACGAAGACGAAGATTTTGTACTGCTATTATTAAATTATTCCCACTGCATCATACTATTACGGTGCATTATTATTTATCATTGTTGTATGTAACTCTGACTCTGTGTTATATAAGTATAATCAAATGTTTTGTGAAACGGCTTTACGAACTGTTATTTTATTATTATATTTTGTCATTCTTCTGCGAGGTTCTGTATTTGTTTTATTCATTTCTTTTTTTCTTATTTACCCCATAATAATCTGCCCTTTTGAATGGTTTGAGTATGATATGTATGTCTGCTTAAAACGTCCAAAAAGGCTTGTCATTACAGTTGGTATCAGAGCTTCAGTTTAGCGATAACCTTAGTTTTGTGGGGTTTGACTCACTAAAATAGGGTAGTAATACCCTAGTATGAGTCTGTGTATATATACGAGAGAGCTTATTTGTTAGCGTTATAAAAGGTTTTTATATTATGTTAATTTGTTCCATTTTGTATTTATAAATTCTGGTCAGTGTATGGAATGCTATGACATCGATAGGGATTTTAAAACACTTAATAGGACAGACCGACACAATATGGCTTTGAAATATAGGTGAATGAAATAATTTTTCCTATTATATATTTTTTTATACAAATAATAAATTTTATAAATGATATATTTTGTTGTATTATATTTGTTTGTTAGGTAGTGAAATTTATAAATATTGGTTGAGAAATGAGATTGTCAATAAAATAAATATAAATTGGAATTTGTGAACTTAAGTTTCGGAATTTTAAAAATTTCTTTCAAAGGATTTTGGAATATAATATTAGTATTATTTGAAAATATTTTCTGATATAAATATTTCAAAACAATTTGAAAGAAATGTTTTAAAAAGGAAATTTTGAAGGAAATGAGTTCTGTACTCTCCTCTTTGTCGTTGGAAAATAACTTCGGTGATGAGTGCACGCATCACCGATGTTCATTTTCGAGTTTCAAAGTGGGAAGACCATGCTGCACAATTATTTTGGTAAATTAATCTTGATTTTGAATTCCAAATATGATTTGATATAGGATTATATATATTATTTTAAAATAATTGGAGTGGAAGCTGGTTGTTTAGTTCTTAAGTTTCTATAAATTTGAAATTGAAAATATAGTAATGAATGGGATTTTAACTATATTTAATAGTTGGAGCTTCTAAAATGAAAATAAAAAACTAAATGCTGAGTTATAAATGAAATATATAAGGAATTTGAAATTTGTAAACTGTAAATCAAAAGAATATGAAATTCTAGAAGATGTAATTATTGAACATTTATTTACTAAATGAAATAGGATGAACTTGTGTAACTTTCAATTGCATTCTTAAAAACACACACACACACACACACACACAGATATATATATATATGACTTACCAAATTATTAAAAGTTGTATTGTTTAATCAGAAAATGTATTGGAATATTATACAAGTAATACTTAAATAATGAAAGCATTCAATGAAATTCTTTTATAAATAAGAACTTTGATATTATGGTTGTTATAAACTTAAGTTATAACTGAATTGCTACTAAATAAAATGTAATAGAAAATGAGTATTATAAATAAGTGATTATAAACTTTAATAAATGTTTGAAGTTATATATAAATTAAATAAGTTAAAAGGTGAGTACTGTAAGTAAATGATGATAAACTTAAGTTAATGTTTGAAGCTATTGACAATTGAAGTAAATAATAAAATGTAAGTGCTAACACCCCGGTGTAAGTAGTAAAAATGTGAAAGCACCACCCGTTGGTACAGGAACTAGAGATATGCAGAAGATAACAGAAAATCAAGTAAAGAGACACAGTTTTTATAGCGGTTCGGCTTAATGTCAAGCCTACGTCCACTTTAATCCTCTTTATTGCTGATTCGATTACAACTTTTACAATGATCTTCAATTACAACACAACTAGGACAAGTTGCTAGAACTTCAATGTATAAGAGCTCTTCGAATTCATGTTGAATGTGTTAGATCTCTCTTGAAGTCCATAGAGGTATCTTCAGTGTTTGAAGTGTCAGATGAGTCGAGAAAACAGTAGAGTATAGGCGTTCCAAAAATGAGCCAAAAGTCCTCTCTTTGGTGGAGTAGGCAAGGTATTTATAGGGAAATTCTGGAGTTAGGTCGTAGGTCGTCAGCGACCTAGCCCTAGGTCGTAGGTCATCAGCGACCTAAGGTACACGGGCTACGGCTTAAAATAGTCGCACTTGATCACTTGAACATGCTGGTAGGTCGTAGGTCATGGGCGACCTAGGGGAAAAATGGTTGGCAGGTTGTAGCGACTTATGGGAGTGGAAAGCAGCTTATGTGGAGCGACTTAGAAGAGGTAGCGACTTAAGATTGGGAGCGACCTATATGCAAGCGACTTTATTCTGTGATAACTCTCTAGGTCGCTGGATCTTTTAGGTCGCTAGGTTGCTGCCCCCTTTAGGTTGTTAGGTCGTTGCTTCATTGAGTTGCTAGGTCGTTAACTCATTGAGTAGCTTAGGTCATTAGCTCATTAGGTCGCAAGATCTCTTAATTTTTTAGGTCCTGAGCTTCTTAGCCCGTTAGGTCGCGGAGCTCTTCAACTGATTAGGTCGCTAGGCTCTTCAACTAGTTAGGTCGCTGTTCAGAATAGGGTTAACACTTGCCCCTCGAAGTATACGCCTATGTAATAGGTCGTGTGCTTCGACACTTCTTAGCTCGTGCCTTGCTGAGTCGTTAGGTCGTGAGCGACTTAATGAGGGAGTTAGGTCGTTCGCACCGGTTCAAAATCCACTCCCCTTGTATATAAGTCGCATAACAGTACTTCTTCTCTTTACTTGCTCTGACTCTCGAAACTGCCATTGAAGAATCTTCTAAGCTTTCAAAGGCGAACTCGAACTAACCGGTTACCGATCATCTTCATCATTACGTAAGTGGATTCGCTCATTATCCAATCCACGATCACCATCGAATCATGAATTCCCCATTTGCCGTCCCTAATCCAATTTCGTATGCTGCGTTTCACCATGAATCGTGTTACAATCGATCCTTGATTGCCTTTGGACGCGAAGTTGTTGTAATTCTCGAAAACACTGCAGAATATTGGATCCATGATGGATCAGAGGTGATTCGAATTGGTTCCGGGTGATTTGGCGGTGTGGTAAGACGATGGATTTCTCGGTAGAGATGATAATAGGTTATCGGGTTAACGGGTTTGTGAGTTAGGCGATTTGCTGAGTGGAGAGGAGCGAACAGGTTAAAGAGAGTTAGGAAATGATCGGTTTAAGAGCTTCGGACGACCTTAGGCTTATCGGTTTGAATGTGAATCGCACGACCAAACTTACTTGCGACCTAACTTGCTCGCGACCTATCTTGCTTGCGACCTATCTTGCTTGCGACTTAACTTGCTAGAATAACATAAGGCTTAAAGCAGTGCGACTTAAGGAAGCCCGACCTATGTTAGGTCGTTTGGGCATGATCTGGACAACCTAAGGAACCCCGAGTTAACTTAAGTCATTCTTGCGACCTAAGAAGTGAACAGGACTTGAACACTTGTAAAATTTGACATAACTTGATTAAATTTCCAACTTGAACAGCCAGAATGAACTCCTTGAACATGTTGCACTTTGTCATAGATTATATTAACTTTTGAAGCTAATAACCTGTTAAATACAACATTTGCAAAAAACTAGGGCGAATATACTGCCACTGACTGCCCACATCGAATGACAGATTAGTCGATAAAGAATAATCAACTTAAAGAAATTATACGAATGAAGTGCTATGAATCAACAAATTCAAGTGAAGTATTAAAGCAAAGCAAAATTAATCAACTAAAGCCGATCTGTTTGCATCAACACTGCACTTGTATTTGGACCTAAAATAACAAGCCCTGAAATTTTATAATCGACAAATGCCTATTAGTTTAATTCCAGTTATATTTGCTTGTCATTTTATTAGTTTTGCACAACACTCCACACATTTAGGAAATGTGCACCTTGATATTTGAATATCCAGTTCCTTGTGTAGAATGACTTCTCAACAAGAAGAGATAATAAGACAAGCTGAAGAAGTGTTCCCAATAGCTAATCCCTTGGATAATCCCCCAGAAAGAACTCCAACTACTCTGAATCAACGCGTGTTCAATCAATTATGTATTCAGTTTGGTATTGCTGAGGCTGACGCTTTGCTTCCTGGGGTAAACGATACTGCTGACAGGCCACCTCTTGGTTTTATCGTAGTTAATCGTCAGATGTGCTTGAGTGGAGCCATTCCTCCCTTTAACGATTTTCTTCGACAGCTCCTTCTCCGATTGACTATCTCTCCCTTCCAGCTGCATCCCAATGGCTACGCCACCTTGATGGGACTGTGTGTACTATTCAGGAGGACACTCAACCGTCTTCCAAGCTTTGAAGAAATTTGTTACTTATGCACATTTGCGAAGAACAAAGATCATCCTTCTATAATACTCGTGAGAAGCGCAAGAAACCGTAAATTGATTACCGATCTTCTTGAAAGCGCCCACGGGTTCTTGAATCAATTTTTCTTCGTCCGTTGCCTCCCGGGATTCTACAGCATTTGGAGAGTAGGAAGTAAGCTTGCCTATCTCCGTTCCTTCCGTTTCTGAACCTTTTCAAAATCCGAGTTGTTAAGTGCTAACTTCATTCTTTACTTTTACAACACTTCCTCCTCTTTCTAAAGGTTCCAGCCATAAGCCGACTTTTGAAAGACTAAGTGCTGTGGCGGTTGAGGAGAGAAGCATTAAATTTTTGCTGAAGGACGAATTTTTGCATCAATTCGGACTTTTTCATTCTTCCCGATCTACCCAGCTTCATGATGCCCCTGATTCTCAAGCAGAGACTCCAGATGCCCCAGTTTCCGCTGAAGAACTTACACCGAAGGAAACTACTGCTGAGGCTTCATTGGTGAAATGTTCTGCTTCCGTTGACATTGTAGGGTCATCTGGAAAATTTGCACTTCCCCCGATTATCGAAGAAGAGGAAGCTCCTCAACATTTCGGGAAGGCTGCCGATGTAGGAGCTGAGAGAAAGAGTCCCGCTAGGCATGACGGTGACGACACTTTTGAGGGATTGAGCGACTTGATGGTTACTTCACATGAACTCTTCAAGGATGATTCCACCGCTTCTAAACTTGCTTCTCCAGCAGTTGAAGTGACATCAGTTTTGCAAACAACTCCATCAACTCAAGAGATAACTCTTAAGCCGAAGAGTGGTTTGTAGCTTGACGCGTGTAGTTCACACGCGACACACACTTAGGATTTCAGCAACTTTATGCACTTAATTTTTTTTTTACTTTGAAGATTTCTGAACTTGTATCTTCTTCATTTTCAGGTTCTCTAATGGGACGTAGCGGGTCATACTATGATGATTTTCAGTGCTATGGAAGGCGCGACTCTTATGATCCTAAGCGGTATCTTCCTGTCCCAAAGGAAACTGATGAAGAAAGAGCCGCAAGAAAAGCTCATGAGAGGCGGGCTTATGAGGAGCGCTATGGGAGAAGGGATGAACGACATGATTCTTCCCAGAGAGGCGATGATTCCCACAAAAGAAAATCTCATGATGACAAAGGGAAAGGTCACATTGCTGAAGATCCGAGCAAGCGGGCCAAGCTTAGTGAAAGGCCGTCGTCTGCAATTTCTGAAAAACCCGCTTCTCCCATCTCTTTGGAAATCCCTTCCAGCTCTCCTGCCCTTCAAAGAGCTGATATTCAAAGGATCATCAACAGGCCTCCGTATCAAATTGAGAATGCCCCGCCTTCACTCCAAAGCCGGTTTCCACACTGGTGTTTAAAAGGTGTGCGCTTCGACTTGGACTTGATTCCTATTGACAAGCAAGCCATGCTAAGGAATCTCGACGTGTTAAACTTGACATTGATAGAATGTCGGGATGACAAAAGCTAGTTGACGAGCTTCAAAGGGTGAATCACTTGAATCTTGAGGCTATGTTAACCATGGAGAGCGATAAGTCCGAGTGGAAGAAAACTCTCGACCAGCACGATGCAGAGATGAAAAACATCACCGCTTACAATGAGAAGCTTGAAGCGGACATTGAAAAACTCAAAGAAGAGCTTGTCACTTCTTCCACTTCCTACACTCAAAAGGAAGAAGTGCTTCAAAAACAAGTGAGAGACGCTCATGCCAGTCAAAGAGATGCCGAAGCTAGATTTGAAGCACAACAGCAAATTGTAGAAAGCTATCGAACTGATGTTGCTCAGTTGCAAGAAAAAACTAGCTCCCAGAATGTGGAGATTGAAATGCTAAGAGCTCGGCTTTCTGAAGTTGAAAAAGAGCGTAATGAAGCTATTACCGGCAAAGCAGCGGCCGAAGAATCTCATGAAGCAACCAAGGCCAACATCAGCTCTACCTTATTTGAGTTTTACATACATAGTGTCTTGGGGCATGGCAGCCTTTCGTTTTTAGGCCCGAAGTATGAGATTACCTTGGCCGAAGTGTGGGAGGCCGCACTTGATATGCTTGGAGGCGTTGGCTATGCCGAGGCACATCTTGAGGCGCACTATCTGGATGATGATGCACGTGCCGCCCTTGCCATGGGGAAGGAGCAACTTGCTAAAGAGCGAGCCGGAATGGTGGAAGGAGAACATTTAGGGAAGGCACCCTTGACCGACCCGACTCTTCCTTCGGTTTCGGCCGACATTGATATTATTGGCTCTAGTTCCCATTCTTCGCCTCCTGCCAAAGCTGACATTGAAATTGTAACTGCTCATACTGGAGATGAGGCTCAAGAAAGCACTGAAACACAAGGCTTTGAAGTTGACGTAATAAAGCCAACTTCTCCAGGTAACTTCAACATTGATTTAGCTCAAGTGGACTACTTGTTCACTTCACATGAACTTGACGAACTTTTTGATTATTACTTAAGCCTTGACGCGCCATAATCTCCTATCTTTGTGAGGAATACTGATTTTAACTTCTCTTCTTCTATAGTGAAAACGCCAAGTGTCACACAGACTTTTCCTCTTCCAGCTGTTCCACCTCCATCTCTTCAAATTACACCTCTTTCTGCTTCTCAACCGGGGTCGCAAGAAGAATTAATAGAAGCTCTTCAAGGCTTGGATGACCCGGCTGCTTCGCAAGAGCAGAAGGCTGAGGAACTTGAAGAAGGTGAAAAGACTCCGGAGCAATTTCATGATGACACAAAGCTGTCTGCACTTATCACTCCGAGCAGCGAGTCTTCTTCAAGGAAGAAGGGGAAGCGTGTAACTTTGAAGAAGAGAAGGAAAAGCACTTCTGCTAGCGAAGAGAAGGCGGAAGTAGACCCAGCTGCACCTCTATCTCCTTCTTCCTCGACTCGTTCAAGCCGGCTCCCAAAGTTAACCATCAGGCCAGGCGAGGGCTCTGAAGGTGGCGGGAAGAAGAAATAGTGAATCTCGCTTTACCCTCCTTGTTTTGCTTTATGCTTGTATACAAACGCTTGTATTGACCGGAGATTGTGCGGGTATCGGTCCCCGCTCTTTTGTAACCTGCACATGTATAAAATTTTATAGTATGGAATAAAATGATTCTTCTTACTTGTACAATCTTTTGACTGTTATTTGTGAATGCATTTATTCCTTATTTTCACACAAGTTTCTTCATTTTCTTTGTGTGATATTGCAATAAGTTTGTGGTATGTTGCTTGAGCGTTGCTTTTATTAATGTAGCTATATTGTATTGTATTGCCCCCATACCACGACTTATTGCATTTTCTTTCATTTGGTAAAACTTTGGAGAACAATTCTTCTGTTTCGAGAAGACTTGTACTCTTAAGTTGGAGAACAACTCTTCTATTTCGAGAAAACTTGTACTCTTAAGTTGGAGAACAGTTCTTCTGTTTTGAGAAGGCTTGTACTCTTACTTTAGAGAATAATTCTTTCCATTTTTTGAGGAAATATTACTCTGCTTTAGTACAGTGTGCCTTGTATTGGAGAATTCTTCTCTCTCTTTTGTTTGAAAATTTTTTACACTTCACTTTCGGAGATAGTCACTTTTATTTTTTGACAAGTGGATTCTCCTACGCGGTGAAGCGAGTTTCCAAAGAAGGCTTTGAATTGGCACCACAACTTCTGGGGAACAATATTTTCAAGATGGGGAAATTGATCTTCCCTTGAGAGCTGCAGTGTGCCTCCGAAGAGGGCTTTCTTTCCTTTTTTTTGTTGTGCCTCGTTGGAGGGCTTTTTTTTGTTTTGTTCGCTTGAGAGTGTTTTCTCACAGTTAAATGGTTCCACGGGGCGGACGCAAGTTACTTAGTTGGATGTCCGTTTACACAAACGATCGCAGCCAGTTAACAAGGGCCCTGTGCCTTCTATCTTGGGAAGGTGCCCCTCCGGTGGTTCCATCAACTTTGTTGGTTGAGAAAAGCATTTCTTCTTGGGACGTGCCTCCGAAGAGGTCTTGTGCCTTCGAAGAGGTCTTGTGCCTCCGAAGAGGTCTTGTGGTGCCTCGGGAGAGGTCTTCTACCTTCGAAGAGGGCAGGTGTGCCTTTGGTGAAGGCTAGTGCCTCCGAAGAGGTCTTGTGGTGCCTCGGGAGAGGTCTTCTGCCTCCGAAGAGGGCAGGTGTGCCTTTGGTGAAGGCTTGTGCCTCCGAAGAGGGCTTGTGCCTCCGAAGAGGTCTTTATTTGATTGCCTGGTAGTTACTTTCTCATGGTTGAATGGATTCATGGGGCGGACGCAAGTTACTTAATTGGATGTTCGTTTGCACAAACGATTGCAACTAGTTAACAAGGGCCCTCGGTGATTCGACCAATCTTTTTGGTTGAGAAGAGAACTTTTCTTTTTCGACGTGCCTCGTTAGAGGTCTTTATCCTCCGAAGAGTTGTGCCTCCGAAGAGGGCTTGTGCCTCCGAAGAGGTCTTTGGGTGGTTGGCTTGCCATGAAGGTTGCGTCTCACGGTTAAGTGGATCCACGAGGCAGACGCAAGCTATCCAACCGGATGTTCGTTTGCACAAACGATCGCAATCAGTTAGCAAGGGCCTGGTGCCTTCGCTTTGGGAAGGTGCCCCTCCGGTGGTTCCACCAACCTTTTTGTTGAGAGGCAGGACTCCTTTTTGGCTGTTTTCTGTCCGCTCGTCCTTGTCTGTTCGTCATTTGCTCATTAGCGATTCCTTGTTATCATTTCCAAGCACATGTTCCTTTTTTTTTGCAAGTTGCTTGTTTTATCCAAAGAAGTGTACTTCATTGTTAAGCGAGTCCACGGGGCAGACGCAAGCTATCTAACCAGATGTTTGTTTGTACAAACAATCGAAATCAGTTAGCAAGGGCCTGGAATCTTCACGTTAGGGAGGTGCCCCTCCGGTGGAATCACTAACTGTTTGCATGAAGCACTTCTTATATAGGATTTGAATCTGAAATCTTTGCGGCTTGACATTTGTTTATTGAGTGATTTCAGGGATCGCTTGGCCTTGTGATGGGTAAGCTTTGTTTTAATGGCCTGCAATATTAAATTGACATTTTAGCAATACATTTAAGGTATTTACACATCGAAATAAAACATGCATTTTATAATAGTAGAGAACACAAGATTTATAGTGGTTCGGCCACGAACTGGGCCTAAATCCACTTTATAGCTCTTATTATTCATTTGCACTAGTTTTACAATAGCTTGCAACACAAGAATCATACATCTGTAATCATTTTACAAATTTAAGAAAAGCTTTTAAGTAAAATATGGACGCAAGTGATTGCTGTTCCAAGATCTTGGAATTGGATCTCCTTCGACAGTTGTCAGTTTGAAAGTGCCATCAAGAAGTTTTTTGCCTATGACATACGGCCCTTCCCAGTTTGGCGCAAACACTCCTGTTGCTGTCAAGATCCTTTTCAAGACTAGATCCCCAATCTCAAAGCTGCGTTGACGAACTTTGGAATTGAAGTGCCTGGCAATCCTTTGCTGATGAGCTGCAATTCTGAGCAGTGCCTCTTCTCTTCTTTCATCAAGGAAGTCAAGTGCTTCAAGTTGCAACTTTTCATTTTCAGCTTGGTTGAAATGAATTCTTCTGTGTGAGGGCACCTCTATTTCCATTGGAATCATTGCTTCTGATCCATATGCTAATGAGAATGGAGTGTGCCCAGTCATAGTTTTGTGGGTAGTTCTGTATGCCCATAGTGCTAGTGGCAGCTTATCGACCCAACCACCTTTTGCGTTTTCCAGCTGTTTTTTGATGGTTGACTTGATAATTTTGTTTACTGCTTCCACTTGCCCGTTTTCCTGCGGATGAGCCACTGTTGAGAAGATTTTTTGGATCTTGAATCGCTTGCAAAAATCCTGGAACTCTTCGCTTTCGAATTGGGTACCATTGTCTGTGATTATCTTTTGAGGCACACCATACCTACAAATGATATTCTTAGTCACAAAGTTTATCATCTTTTTAGAGGTAATAGTAGCTAATGGTTCAGATTCAGCCCATCTAGTGAAATAATCAACAACAACAATAGCATATCTGATTCCGGACCTGGCAGTTGGCAAAGGCCCGATGAGATCTATTCCCCAAATAGAAAATGGCCATGGACTGACCATCTGCGTTAGCTCGGTGGAAGGTGCTCTTGGGATTTTGCAAATCTCTGGCATCGGTCACACTATCGGGCGTAGCTAGCAGCATCACGATTAATGTCTGGCCAAAAATACCCATAGCAGAGAATTTTATTTGCTAGAGTTTGACCACCTGAATGATCCCCACACTCTCCTCCGTGCATTTCAGCTAAAATTGCCTTAGCCTCTTCCTTGGTTACACATCATAGTAATGGCATTGAGAATCCCCGTCTGTGCAACCGACCGTCTTGAAGTACATATCTTGAGGCTTTCCTTAACAACTTCTGACGCTCCTTTGAATTTTCTGGAAGGGAGCCGTTAAGTAGATATTCCTTGATTGGAGTCATCCATGACTCCTGCTCTTGAGAAACAGTCATGATCCAGTCAATCTCCATTTCATCAATACTTACGGCTGACAAGACTTCTACAGGAACCAATCCCAGTAATTGAGCTTCACCAGTGCTTGAATACTTTGCGAGAGAATCTGCCTTCATGTTCTCTTCCCGGGGTATATGACTTACCGTATAACGATCGAAATCATCGAGAAGTTCCCAGGCCCTTGACAAGTAAGCAGGAAGATTTCCTCCTTTAGTTTGAAACTCTTTCTTGACTTGGCATACAATAAGCTGGGAATCATTGAAGATCTGCAACACTTTGATATTTAGTTCTTTAGCAATCTTCAAGCCGACAATAAGAGCTTCATATTCTGCTTCATTATTTGTCAAAGGAAATTCCAATCTCAATGCGTAGCACAATGATCACCCTTCAGGGGTTTCAAGCACGACCCCAGCTCCAGAACAATAGTCGTTTCTTGCGCCATCAACATATAATTTCCATCGGGTCGGGATGTCATCAGTAACTTCTTCCTCGCTGTCACCTTTATCTGTGTATTCTGCAATGAAATTTGCTTAAGCTTGTCCATTGATTGCTCTTCAGGGATGGTAAGTGATATCATATTGGCTGAGTTCAATATTCCACTTCAGAAGACGACCCGAAGTCTCAGGGCGAAATAGGACTTGCTTTAGAGGCTGATCATTGAGGACTTTGATAGGATGAGCTTGAAAGTATGGCCTCAACTTTCTGGAAGCTATCAGTAGGAAATAGGCGAGTTTTTCTAGCTTTGAATAATTCATCTCTGCCCCAGTGAACCTCTTGCTGATGTAGTAGACCGGGCGCTGAACTTTTGCATCTTCCCGTACTAATGCTGCACCGAGGGCATGAGACGAAACTGCTAAATATATGAAAATATCTTCACCATTGCCGGGCTTTTAAAGTATTGGAGGCGCTTCCATGTGACAAATTAGTTCATCGAAAGCTTTCTGACATTTCGGAGTCCATTCAAAGTTTTTCTTTCCTTTCTTCAGAGCATCAAAGAATGGAATGCATTTATCCGTGGCCTAGGAAATAAACCGACTCAAAGCAGCAACTTTCCCATCGAGGCTCTGCAATTCCTTCTTTGTCCTAAGGGCTTTGACTTCTCTCCAAGCAGTAATTTGAGCAGGATTAGCTTCAATGCCCCTAGCACTTACAATGAAACCCAAGAATTTCCCGGACTCTACCCCGAATGAACATTTCAAAGGATTAAGCTTCATTCCATAGTTTCGGAGGACTGCGAACATTTCTGCCAAGTGATCCATATGGTCTACTGCCTTCTTTGACTTCACCAACATATCATCAACGTAAACATCCATAGTTTTTCCAATCTGTGGCTTGAACATAGCATTAACAAGTCTTTGGTAAGTTGCCCCCTCATTCTTCAGTCCAAAGGGCATGACTCTGTAGCAGTAAAGACCGACATCGGTAATGAAGCTCGTATCCTCCTGATCTGGCTCATGCATCACGATTTGGTTATATCCGGAGTAAGCATCCATGAAATACAACAATTCATGCCCGGCTGTTCCATTCACCAACTGATCAATCCTGGGTAACGGGAAGCAGTCTTTGGGGCAGGCTTTGTTTAAATCTGAAAAGTCGATGCATATTCTCCACTTTCCATTTGTTTTTTAACCAACATCGGATTAGAAACCCAATTCGGATAAGTGGACTCTCTTATGAAACCATTCTCTATGAGCCGATCTACTTCTTCCTTTAATGCTGCTGACCTTTCCAGACCCTGGGTTCTTCTTTTCTGCTTCACAGGTGTAAATTTCGGATCAATATTCAGAGTGTGTACCATGATTTCTGGCGATGTCCCGCACATATCAGCATGACCCCAAGCGAATACATCCATATTTGCTTTCAAGAATGATATCAAAATATTTTGAATCATCATACTAAGCTGAGAACCCACATTGAGCACCTTGTTTGGATCTTTCGGGTCAACAGGTACTGGCACCGTTACTTCCACTGGCACCACTCTATTCTCCCCTGTACTGGCTTTTCTGGGATCCATTTCTTTTCGTGCACCACTATGCTCGCCAGTGCAGGGTCCACCCTGTAATTGCTACAAGGTTGGTTCTTTGATGCGGAGTGGAGCTGCCGCATCCTTTCCCATCTCTCTCTTTCTTGCTTCCCGCAACTCTATCAGATAACATTCTCGCCCAGCATTCTGATCCCCTTTAATAACACTGACGCCGTTATCCGTGGGGAACTTCATAGTAAGGCACCACGGGGCGAGAATTGCCTTGAATGTTGCAAGAGTTAGTCGGCCTAGGAAGGCATTGTAAGAAGAAAATCCATCAACAATCACAAAAGTCTGCTTTCGAACCACCTTTTTCTGCCCCTCTCCAAGCTCCACAAATAAATCAATAGTTCCTATTGGCTACTTTGGTTCCCCAGTGAACCCAGCAATCTTCTGCGATGAAGCTTGAACATCAGTCATAAGGAATCTTCATTTGATCGAATGTCTTTTTGAAGAGGATATTGCAAGAGGCGCCGTAGTCAACAAGCACCCTTCTTACAATAGCAGGCCCGATACATGCAGAGATGACCAGGGGATCCATGGTAGGAGCTTCAACACCCATAGAGTCCCTGGCCCTAAACACAATATCATCATTAAAAGTTCTTTGCTACTTCAAAGGTGCAGCGTCTTCCAACACAAAAATATTTTCTTCTGCTGGGGCAATTTCAAAGCAGCATATCTTTCCATCTCACCCCAGCTTCTGCCTGTTGGGTGAGGACGTCCCGTGATTACATTAATAACAGGCCTTTCTGATTCATGCACAGTAGTCCTCTCACCCGAGCCAGATGGAAGAGCAGGAAGTTGCTGGCCCTCGGTAGATGAAGTTGGTCATTCCTATTTCTCTTAACATATTGTTGCAGCTTGTTCTCTCTCAGCAGTTCTTCAATCAAACTTTTCAAATAACGACATTCATTAGTATCATGACCGGGTTGATTATGAAACCGACAAAATCTACCACTTTGAACAGCCTTTTTCCCAAGCTTCATCACATGTGGTTTAGGATATTCCACAGCATCTTTGGTAGCGAAAAAGATATTCTCCGGAGTATCAGTTAAAGGAGTGAAATCTGAAGGTTTTAAGAAGCGAGGTTTCTTCACATCCTTCTGCTTCTTCCCGCCGTTATTCTCCCTCTTCTGACTTCCGGATTCCTTTTTGATAGGGGCAGCAATGTTATTCTTAACATCCGTCAATACCACTTTCGCCGGCGCATGAAGGCTTTCCAAGCGCATGAACTCGTCAGCTTTCTTGTAGAATTTCTCAAGCGAATTTGGTTCCTTCATCTTCAACAATTTCCCAAACTCACTCGACTCGATAGCCCTCATTAAGTAGGTCAAAACCATTCGTGGCTCTGCATTGTCGACTTCAGCCAAGGCTATGTTGAAGCGGTTTAAGAAAGATCTAATAGATTCTCCGGGATTATGTTCGAGGCTGGACAATGACATTATTTCCTTCGCCTTTGAAGCATACAATCAGAATTGTTCTTTAAACTTCTGAGTTAAATCGGAGAACTGGTCTACAGACCGGACTGGTAGCTTTGTAAATCAGAGTAGGGCCACTCCTTCCAAGTATACCGGAAAGTACCGGCATTTGATCTCGTCCGATGCTCTAGCACCAGTCATGTGCCAGTCATACTTATATAGGAACTGGTTAGGGTCGCTTATTCCCTTATAAGCCGGAATGGTGGGGGGAACAAACTTCCTTGGGAATTCTGCTTTCAGAATCCTTTAGGTGAACGGAGTTTTGCTTGGAGCGAACCCCTACTCTTTTTCATCTTCTTCCCTTTGCATACTTTCTTTCATAATTTGTCGAACCATACCCGAGAGATATTCCTCATCGTTTAAAGGCTCTGTAGGACAGACTTCAGCCATTTTCTCGGAAGTTTGCCTGGACAAACGTTCGCGGAGAGTCGGCTGCGGCCTTGATCCTCCAGCATGGGGAAGTGCCTCTTCGGCGGGGCTAGCTGCCTTTTGAGGAATATTCCTCTCTTTAGGATTATGAGCATCATCAACAAAATTTTCTTCATTATTCACTGGTTGACGGTTAGCTCCGAGCAAAGCAATCAACCTATCAAGCATTAAAGTGTTCTGGGCTTCCGTTTGCTGATATAACCCAAACATTGTAGCATCTAACTCTGCCCGTGTAATTCCAACACTTGGAACTGCTTGACTTGACGAAGGAGAAGTGGCAGTATTTTCATGAGCATCACCGAGTCTAGTAGATCTACGCTTTCTTCCAGGAGCCATAATCTCTGATAGACTTCTGGTTTTGAGTGAGATTCTTTCAACAAACTTTTACAAAGCAATGATGAAAGCACCCCGAGTTCAATTCTCCGTGAAAGCATATACTATACTAAATTAAATGATTATAACTTCAGAAATTGTTGAAATGATGTTGAAAATGGATTTATATTCAATGACATTATATAGGAAAGGATGAATGTAAATTTGAAGTAAGAAACTTGAGAATGAATTTATGCACTAATGAATATTAATATCTAATGGAAATTAAGTATATAAGTTAATAAATGTGAACTAAACCACAATAAAATGTATGTAATACTTGAATAATGAATGCATCAGTTATTATAAACAAGTGAATGGAAATAACTTATGTAAGAAATGAATATGGAGAAATGAAAGAAATTTTCATTATACGAATAAATGAAGAAAAATTAATTTTGCAAGCAATGAATGAAAATAAATAAAAATAAGCACTGAACGAACGAATGTGAATTTATTTACAAAGGAACCTGTATAGTACTTTATGAACTGATTTACATATGTCTCAAATAATTGTACATGAGTAGCATAAGTGAGAAAATGTAAATAATATATGTAGATAAATGAATGAAAATGAATGAAATAACCATTGTATGAATAAAACTGAAGAAATGTAAATAATATGAAATGAAATTAATAAGAATGAACTTGATTAATGCTTGGAGTCATTGTTTGTTTTGGTTTTGGGTTGTTGGGTAAAGACACTTCTAATTATTTAGGATGTATGAATAATTTATTGATTTTTATCTAAGACTGTTGAGTAAATGGTATACTTAGTAGTAATTTGTCCTTCTACATGATTAAAGTGCCTAAACCCAAACAAACCATTTGTTTTGGTTGATATGGATGAATGGTTAATCTCTTTGATTTAATATGATGATTGTATACTTGTTTGCAAGTGATTGTTGTTATGTTGCAATTGATTTTTTTGTTACTAGTTGAAACAACTCAAAATATTTCTCTTTTATATAATTATTAACTCCTTTGGATTATATAAGTGAAATACAGGTTATGGAAGCAATAGCTACTGCGTTTGGTTTCATAATTAGGTGTTGTTTGCCCGACAAATAGGTACGTTTTCGGACTACGGTTTATAGCGATATTATATTGTTTTCCCACTGTTGGGATATATTATTTTGAAAATATGTGATATATATTGTTATTATTGATATTTTTATTTCTCTCGAGCCTCTCCGTACAAAGGAGACTCTGCCCAAATTTTTCGTGAAATTTTTACTTAGAATTTTTTTGCAATGTTTTTCAAACTTATATTAACTTGAATATGAAAAGATTTAATTATTGTATATTGATATATTTTATTTAAATTATCTAATTATGTAAATTAATTGTTTATAAATTTAGTATTTTGAACAAGATATATTGATTTCTTAATTTCTTCTTTTCCCTTCTTTTTCTTTTTGGGGATGAAAAGTTTTGACTGGGGAGAGCGTAACGATCCGTAAATTTTTATAAATTAAAAATAGTTAATTTAATAAGATTTTGTGATTTAAGATTTAGAGAGATAAAAATTTGCAATATATTAATGAAATAATAACTAGGATGGAAGTTAATAATGTTAATTTAAGTTAACTATTACCAAATTGAATGAAATTCCAATCAACTGAAATGATTTAAATGTTATACTTGTCTATCAATTGAAAATAAGGAAAACAAATGTAAATATTGAATTAACAAATGAAATAATATATAATCAACGGTAATTGGTCAAAATTAGAGATATATAGCTAATTTAACATTGGTTTGTAAATAATAAATTATAAGGTGATTAAGGGTAAATGGTGACAACTATTATATGTTACCTATTTATTTAGTCTGCAAAATTTAATCGAAAATCAGTTATAATTAAATGAAATAAATGTTACATTAATGAGAATTAAGACGATAATTGCGATTTGAGAATGTAATAAAGTGAAAGGAAATGTTAGTTTATTCATATGGTAATAACTGATTTAATAAAATAATGAAACCAAGATAAATAAATTCATTGAGGTTTTTAAATTATAATTAACGTATAAAATTGACAAAAATCCAATATGATTGAAATATAGTTTTTAATACAAATAAAAGGTGGAAATTGGAGGATATTAACGTAATGAAACATAAAACAGTGTTAACTATGTTTATAGAATAATAATTGATTGTGTATAAAGAGTGAAATCAAATAAAATCAATTTATTGGCATTAAATTTGAATTAATTGGATTAATTGCAGTTGAAATTAACACTGTAATTATTGAAATAATTAACATCGAAATTGATATGTAAATTTACTTTAAATTATTATGAATATCCATGTAATCAAAAATGATAAAAGTAGCTAGTTTATTAATATTGGATTTAAAAGTGATTTAATTTATTCAACATTAATTTATTTAATTAATGTGAAAATAGCCATTTTGGCCATTGACTCAGATTTCGACGAAACTAGTTTCATCGGACCCGTAATAGTGAATAAGGTTTCAACTTTTGTAGCGGTCAGACTTATCATTTGATCGTACGGACTCGAAACGCCTAGAAATCAATTTAATTAAAATCAATGAAAATCAATTTGAAATAAGCTGATTTTAGCATAACTTCTTCATATGATGGAATTAGGAATTGAAACCATTTCCATTGAGTTTAAAATTGTTGAAAACATCCATTTTGATATATAGAATTACCAATTCGCATTCCAGAGGCTGAACGGGCTTTTCGGGTCATTTATCATACAATCAAATCTTGTCATTCATTCTTGTTTCTGATCTACCTATAAATGTTATAAACCCTACCTACTTCTTATTTTCATTTGTCTATATGTACATTTCCTTCTCAACTCCTCATTCCAATGGCAGACAAACCAAAACAAACAAAACCCTCAATTCAATTTCAAATTCAAATCCAAAAATCAAACTCCTCCAAACCCTAGCAAATTATATACCATTTTGAAGCTCTCAACGAGCGCATCTCAGATTTTCAATTCATTTTTGCAATTAAATCATGGTTTGTCAGAAAATATTGATTTGTTCTCGACCGTCCATAGGCCATCGCCGCGGTTAACGGTGGATCTACGTCTTAGAGTCTTTCGGAAGGCACCACATTAGAGAGGACGTCGAGGGGAGTCAATCGACATGGCTACTTGGGTCCTCGATGGCCAAAGATCGTTGGATAATTCAATATAAGGGGGACGATCATTGGTGCTAGGAGGCTTTAGCACTGGTTGCGCCACCTTGGCCGGAGGTGGCATGGGCATGGGAAGGCAGCACAGACATTGGATTGGGGTGAAGTGGGATAGTTTAGTCGGCGATTGGAGAAAATGGGTGACGATGGCAGTTTATCATCGTGTGCATGTATCTGATAGTGCGCTAGGGTTTCAGCTCCCACGTGGAAGCTTAGGTAATGCATTTCTTTTATTTAACAATATTTTCAATATGTTTGGTAACTTCTAATTATCCGTCTAAGCTAATTAAATCACATCCTTCACATACGAGCTCGGATTTGGACACGGTTTGTTTTGCCAGGATCATATCGAAATTCCGAACATTTTGACGCTGGTTTGGAAAATCTACTTTTGAAATAAATTTAATTAATGATATTTTGAAATAAAATTTGATTTATATAAATTGAATTATTATTGAAAAATCAAGTTTTATGTTGAAATATGAATTGGTTTAAAGGAATTGCTTTAAGAAATTTAATTAAAAGTTTAAAGTTAAATTTTTAAGTATAAATGAAATTGTATTGGAATTGAGCTATTAAATTTGTTTGAAATATAATTTTGAAACAGTTTAAAATTAGAGTAATTCAAATTGATATTTGAACATGGATTGAAACGATATGAAATTCAATTTATTAAAACTTAAAATTGAAAGATTTGAAATTTGGTTTGTTGATTTGGAAATTTAAAATGGTCCAAATGTGTTGAAATGAATGAATAGTTTAATCTGATATTAATTCCAAATACATATTTTAATATAAACTGTTTTAAATATATATTACTTTAAAATTTCTATTTATTAAGACTTTCAAATTCATTAAACTATTTAACCAATATTAACTATATAAATTATTTTAACCTATTTAAACCAATTTAATATTTAATCTATATTAAATCTATTTGACTATCTTAATCAATTTAAAAATGTTTTTAAATCTATTTTAAATATCTTAGAGTATTTTAACTATTTAAAAATCTATTTAAACTATTTATGACTACCTGAACTATTTTTCTAAAATTTAAACTAAGTAAAGCTGATGTGTTTTATTCATATTCGTTGGTTCAAAAGCAAATACAGCTAAATGATGTTATATCCTAAGTTGGGATTTAAATATTATAACTATTGAATACGATGATTTTGAAGTAAAGATTTAACCTATTTTGGAAGTATGATTTTTGAAAGAAATTATGATTTTGGAAACGATATGATTTCAAGGTGAATATGATTTCAAAGTGAATATGATTTCGAAAGTATTATGGCTTTGAGAATATAATATTTTGATATAAATTTTGAATCGACTTTTGAAATGTAAAAGAACCATCCGGTGTGTAATAAGCGATTGGTTGTTAAAGATATCAGGACCATATACTGTCATACTCTCTGCCAACACCGAAAACTACTTTGACAACTGTGTACATGGTGGAGCTTCCGAAAATGAAGTAGGATGGTTTGGTGAATGATTTTTGTATGAGGTATTTACGTGACCCTAACTTCCGTGAGTCAGCTTGATGCGGCTAAAATAAGGAGCAATGCCGGGCCAAGTGAGGTCATTCCTCATATATGGCACACTTCTTCGATACTATATTATGACTTTGTGATTTGATTTGGTGGACACCCTTGATTTTGATTTGGGAGTGTGTTCCGAAGTGGGTAGTAGTAGCTGCTATGCGTTACCACCAGTATGGATCTGCAAATGGTATATCTACCCTGGCATTTCCTCGTATGCCATTGCGCATGCCCTAGCATGCCTTCTACGAGTTTGGTTTGTACAATACCTATGGAGTGCCCTCTGATAGCCCTCTAGATTACGAAGGAATTATGGTACTGTATAGACTAATGGGAATATATAAAATGTGTTAAGGGGGATATGGGTAACGTCTTAACGCTATTTTAATATTTTTATTTTACTGTAGACACTATTATAATAGCGTATTGTACTACATAGTAGATAGTTTAACGGATCCTTAGGAGATGTGAATCCCGAACATCTCTTAAGTTACTGCACTCATGTTAGACACTGGATAAGAGATGTCAAACTTCGTAAACATCTCTGAAACCATTCCACTCATACTTACCTACCATTGATTTTACTTACATAAGATCTTTTAGTTCCGACTCGAATGTTTGGTCTTTTCAATTCGCTCGGGTCAGCCCGAGCATTTTAGGATTTGAAGGCCTTATTTCTGGAGGACGAAGACGAAGATTTTGTACTACTATTATTATATTATTCCCACTGCATCATGCTATTCCGTTGCACCGTTGTTTATCTCTGTTGTATGCAACTTTGATTCTACGTTTCATAAGTATAATCAAATGTTCTATGAAATAGCTTCATGAACTGTTATTTGATTTTATATTTTGTAATTTCGCTGCGAGATTCTATATTGTTTTATTCCTTTCTCTTTTTCTTATTTACCCCATAACAATCTGCCCTTTTGAATGGTTTGAGTCTGACATGAGTGCCTGCTTAAAACGTCCAAAAAGGCTGGTCGTTACACTCGTAGTGGGCACGATAAGGCATATGACAAGGCGCACAAGGTAATGCCAGGGTAGGATTCTACCATTTGCACTCGCGGATTAGTGGTAACGCATAGCAGCCACTGCCGCCCACCTTAGAACACTCTCCCATAATCAAATTGAGGGGTGGCCACCAAATCAATCATAAAGTAATAAATATGGTATCGAAGAAATGTGTCCCATCGGAGGAGCGACCTCACTTGGCCCGGTATAGCTCCTATTTTAGTTATATCAAGCTGACCCGAGAGGGTCAGGGATGTGTTAATACCTCATATAAACGTTCACCAAATAATCCTACTTCGTTTTGGATTCTCCACCACGTGCACAGTTGTTAAAGTGTTTTTCGATATTGGCAGAGAGTATGACAATATCCAATCCCGGTCTCTTTAACAACTAAACGCTTATTTCACACTGTATGGTTCTTTACATTTCCAAAATCGATTCACAATTCATATCAAAATATCATATTCACTTTAAAATCATATCACTTTCTAAATAATGTTCAATTTCAAAATCATATCACTTTCGAAATCATATCCACAAAAATAGGTTAACCTCTCATTTCAAAATCATTACTTAATAGATTGTTCATACAACTCTAAACAATTTGAAGTGTCATTTCCCAAACACCCGGTAAGCCAAACAACCAAGAATTTTAAACATTATTTAAGTTTGTTCTTATTAATTTCCTTTCACATCATTTACTGTTCATTTATTTTCATTCATTCAAACGATGATTATTTTATTAATTAATTTACCTTCATTGCTTGCTACATTTATTTCTCATTCTATATTTGAAATTATCATTGAATACATGTTAAAGTATTACATACATTTCATTTTAGTTTATTTCACATTTATTATTTACTTATAATCCTTGATTTCCATTTCAATATTAATATTCATCAATGAATCGTTTAGTTATTTTCTTGAATTTATATCATTTACTTAAACAATATTTACTTTTTATTATTTAATTTAATTAAAAACATTTCACAGTATTAACTTATATTTATAACATTTCTTATAACATCAAAAATTATTATTTATAGAAATAATTCCATTTGAACACTTAAGTTTTACTTGTAT
Organism: Allium cepa; assembly: GCA_030765085.1. NCBI lineage: Eukaryota > Viridiplantae > Streptophyta > Magnoliopsida > Asparagales > Amaryllidaceae > Allium > Allium cepa. The sequence goes on from CM060929.1 coordinate 38,882,764, forward strand.
AATATTCTATTACATATTCCTATTTAACATTATAACTTTTTAAACATTTCTAGCAAGTTATATATATGTTTTAAGAATGTAATTGAATGTTACACAGGTTTATCTTATTCGTTTTAGTTAAAAAAATGTTCAATAATTACATCTTCTGAATTTTCATGTAGTTTAATTTACAGGTTACAAATTTCCAATTTCTTATATATTTCATTAATCACTTAGCATATACTTTTTTATTTTCCATTATAGAAGTTTCCAACTACTAAAGTAGTTAAAATTTCATTTCATTATAATAATTGAAATTCCTAATTTATAGAAACCTAAGACTTAAATGCCGGGTTCATTTCAAATCATTTAAAATAATACACACACACTCATAGGTTTTATATATCCAATCATATTTAGAAATTAAAGATTAAGATTTGTTTATCAAAACAAATGTATAGTATAGCTACTACTATGCCATTCCCACTTTGAAACTCGAAAACAAACATCGATGATGCATGCACTCATCACTCAAATTGTTTTCAGTGACAGAAGAGGGAGTATATAACTTATTTTCGTTAAAAATTCTTTTAAAACATTTCTTCCAAATTATTTTGAAAATATTTATCTGAAAATACTTCCAAATAATACTAATATTATATTCCAAAATCTTTTGAAAACTAATTTCAAAACCCCGAAACTTAAGTTCTCAAATTACCAAACCATATATATTTTATTTGTAAATTTTATTTTGCAACCAATACTTAAAAAATTCTACTTCCTAACAACAAATATCTCATAAAAAACTGTATCCATTTATAAAATTTTCTTTTATGCACAGAATATAATACTAGGTAAAGTTATTTCATTTACCTTCAAAATAATATTCTGTCGGTCTGCCCTATTAAGTGTTTAGAAATCCATATCGATGTCATAGCATCCTATGTACCGACCATATTTATAAATACTAAGCAGAATAGATTAACACCATATAGAAAATTTTATAACACTAACAAGTACGCTCTCATACACTTAAACAACTCATTCTAGGGTATTACAACCCAATCTCAATGAGTCAGACCCCACAAAGCCAAGGTTATTGCTAAGCCAAAGCCCTGATACCAAATGTAACGACCCACCTTTAAGGACAGTTTAAATCAACAATTAACCACACATGTCAGACTCAAACCATTCAAAAGGGAGGATTGTTATGGGGTAAATAAGAAAATGAAGAGGAAAGAAAGAAAAACAAACATAGAATCTCACAATGGTATGACAAAAATAATAATCAAATAAATAGTTCATGAAGCTGTTTTACAAATACATTTGATTACACTTTACAATACATATCAGAGTTATGCATACATCAGAAAAAAATAAATAATGAAGTGGAATAACATGATGCAGTGATATAAATATAACAAATAGTAGACTAATCTCCATCTTCATCCTTAAAATAAAATGGTCTTCCGTACACTGAAAAGCTCAAACTAATCCGAGCGTAATGAAAAGACAAAACACTGGAGTCAGAACTAAAAGATCTTATGTAAATTCAATCAACAGTAAATAAATATGAGTGTAACGGCTTCAGAGACGCTTACTGGATTTTACATCTTCTATGCAGTGTCTAACATGCGCACAATAACTTAAGGGATATTCGGGATTCCATCTCCTAAGGATCCGTTAAACAATCTACATACATAGTGCAATACGCTATTATAATATGTCTATAGTGAAGTATTAAAATAGCATTAAGGCGTCACCCATATTCCCTTTAACACATTTTTATATAATTCCCATAGTTTATACAGATACTGTAAGCTCCATCAAACTGGCGGGATACTCAGGAAGCACTCCATAGGTGCGGTACAAACCAAACTTATAGTGGGCACGATAAGGCATATGACAAGGTATACGAGGCAATGCCAGGGTAGGATTCTACCGTTTGTAGTCCCGGACTAGTGGTAACGCATAGCAAGCCACTACCGCACACATCGAAACACACTCCCATAATCAAATTGACGGGTGGCCACCAAATCAATCAAAAAGTAATAAATATGGTATTGAAGAAACGTGTCGGATCAGAGGAGCGACCTCACTTGGCCTAGTATAGCTCCTGTTTTAGTCATATCATGGTAACCCGAGGGGATCAAGGCTACGTTAATACCTCATATAGATGTTTGCCAAAACATACTACTTGGTTCTAGATTCTCCACCACGTGTACAGTTGTTAAACGGTTTTCGATATTGGCAGAGAGCATGACAATACCGATCCCAGTCTCTTTAACAACCAAACGCTTATTTCACACCGGATGGTTCTTTTACATTTCCAAAACAAATTCATAATTGATATCAAAATATCATATTCACTTCAAAATCATATCACTTTTGAAATCATATTCACTTTCGAATCATATCACTTTCGAAATCATATCCACAAAATAGGTTAAACTTTCATTTCAAAATCATCATTTTTACTCAAAATATGTCATTTCACTATAAAATATCATTTTAATTTCCAACATAGGTTATAACATCATTTAACCATATTCTCTTTTAAATCAAGGACTTAAATATAAATAATTCAACCTTGCACCATTTTGAATTTTTGGAAAACAATTTAGATGGTTGTAAATAGTTTGAAAATAGTTTTAAAATAGTTTAAAGTAGTTTATAATAGTTTTAATAGTTTAAAATTGTTTTAATAGTTTAAAATAGATAAAAATTGTTTAAAATAGAATTATTAGTATGTAGATTAAAATAGTTTAAAATAGATCAAAATAGTTTGAAATAGATTAAAATAGTTTAAAATTGATTAAAATAGTTTAAAATTGATTAAAATAGTTTAAATATTTTAAAATAGATTAAAATAATTTAAATAGTTTAAAATAAAATGGTTTGATTATTGGAAATGGTTTTATACAATAAATAGTTTTGAAAATCTAAGTAATCTGAATTTTAAAATAATAGATCTTAAACAATATATATTAAAATAATTAATTTGAGAATAATATCAAATCTAACTGTTTCTTCCATTTCAACAAATCTTTCATTTCAAATTCTCATTAAATGGTTTCAATTTATATCGATTTCAAATCCATATTTGAACTACAAATTTAAGCCACTTCAAATTCAATAGATTTCACAGTTTAAATATTTAATCATTTACAATAACTCAATTTTGATAAATTTCAACACTTTAAGGCTTGGATTTTTGAAAACAATTCAGTTTATAAAAATCAAATTTTGTTTCATAATATCGTTTGATTGGATTTAAAAATTTAAGGTTTTAAAACCATTTAATCTAACAAACTAGTGTCTATATATAATTTTCTACCCTATGGTCAAGTAATATGAATATTTATCATTTGAACCTGCAACAATTTAAATTTGTGGGTATATATCATTTCTACCCGTAATCCTAAATAAATTCAAAATCCATAAAATCACTCGAGTTTATCATTTCAACCCATAATGATTTTTCCCTAATCTATATGATCGTTCGGGTATGTATCATTTCAACATATAGTGATTTATTAACAACAAACTAAGATAACTTGTAGTGTGATAACAACGTGTGAATAAACATACATCCAATCATCCAAACATCAACCATCAAATATTCATCACAATCGTCATTCAAAGTCAACCAATAAATAACTACGATTAACTGGTTATATTAACAGGTGTTTAACTAGCAATTTAAATTCAATATTTAATTAAATGGCAATTAAATTAGATAAAATTCAGATTTAACTGGAATGACAATTTAAATACACCAAACAACAATCAATAAATTTCTAATCACATCATAAATTTAATTTGACTAACATAAGATGATTTAGTAGGTATGAGTGGGTTAAAACACTCACCTTTAGTTTATTGACGATTTAAAATACAAATAAAGGCCTAATTTTAACAGGCTCATAATGCGGCCAAATCAGTTCCAAAATGCACAGAATTTTGATACGATTGCAATGGTGAAAACCGCGCATGAATTTGAGCTTGTATCAAAAAGTTGTTGACATTAGAAGATTGAAATTTAAATTTAAATAAATTAAAAATATAAACAAATCACCATTTACCATATCATTAGACCCTCTCATGAAACAAATGACCTATGCTACAGCATGAACGAATGCGACCTCATTCATGTTAAACAGCCGCCACCTCAAATCCTCCCACCACCGCCAATACGAGGCACCAACGACCAGATCCACCACGCCAACATAAAGCCCATCAACGGCCGACCCCATCCACGTGGGCATGACCACTTCCGCCTCTAAGGCTGCACAACGCCAACCACACTTGAATGCCGTTTGAGGAAATTCTGATGACCCTTGACCCAAGGTAAACCCATGGATTGAAAGCCCTCAGTCTCATCTATAAACCCATACCTCCCGTTCGAACCCTCGAGGAAGATCCACTGTCAAAACTAAAACCCTATTACAAACAACCATGAATTCTCCATCAATCCCTAGTCAATCCACCAAATTGGAAAATGAATTACTACAGTAGATTGCCCTCATCGATAGCTGTCCAACGATATATAATATGATAGGGTTTAGAGAGTTTGAATTTTTGAAACTGAATTAGGATTTAGGGTTTCTGCCATTGGAAGAAAGGAACAGATAAGAAGTTGATGTACGTACAAAATAAACTGAAAGGCTGCTAGGGTTAGAAAAATCTATTTGTAGATAGAGAGATAGATTAAAATGAATAACATATCGAATTGGGTCGAAATGACAACAAAGACCCGAAAAGCCTGTTCCGTTTCCGAAATGAAATAAGGTCATCCCATGTATCAAAATAGATGTTTTCGACATTTTTAAACTCAATGGAACCATTTTCAAACCCAAATTCCATTTTGCATAGAAGTTAGCTTCTAAAATCAGCTTATTTCAATTGAATTCATTATATTGATTTCTATGCGTTTCTGATCCGCACGATCAAACGACAAGTACGATCGATATGAAACTTAAAATCCTATAATAATTTACTGTTACGAATTTGATTAAATTGGTTTCGTCGAAATCCAAGACAGTGGCCAAAATGACTATTTTGACCTTAATTAAATTGTAACGACCCGCCCTCCTTCTCCCAGGAAGACGTTCCGTCATCAAGAAAGAAAGGGATGAGAAAATAGAAAAGATAGAGAAGAAAGAACAACAACATCAGAATCTCACAGCGGAACGAATAAATTATATTAATCACATAAGTATTTACATAATATACAACATCAATCAGAGTTATACAGACAATACATCACATACTAGACAGTTATAAACACCTGTCTAGTTATACAACTCAACTCAATACAGAGATACCAACACAGCGGAAATATATATATGTATCTACAACGCTGAAGCCTCCTGCTCCATTGCTCCTCCAGAATTCGTCAAAGCTACCCTGAATCCCTTGGCTACCCGTAAAAATTTGGGTACCCGAGAGTTTATGAAAAACAAAAATAAACTTCGGGTCAGACATGGGTCTGGTATGAGTAACAAGTTAAAGTTGCTTAACTTTGAAAATCTTTTGAAATCAAAAAGGTATCACGTAAGACTTCCCACACATAAACATGGAAAAGTTTTTACCTTACGCTAACCAAAACATTTGATAGGAAATTCTGTGATATTATAATAGGTCTAGGGTTTTCAAGTAAATAGAAAATAGCCGAAATTGTTACATGATTAAATTCCAGCTACTAGCCACAAAAGTGGGTAATACAATCAAAACCGTGGGCACTTATTGGATTGTGGATTCCATACAATGGCAGGGCTACTGGGGTACCGCCCGTCACAGTATGGGGCCTAGATCACCGTACCGAGGATTACTCCCTTCATCCCCTGCAACACAAGGCCGGAACCATTCCTTACTGAACAGTCCCGAACAAGATAAACCCCGGCAGTTGTTGCAATCAACCGCCCACACAGCCGAAAAATAAAGGGACATCTAGACAGGGGAATATCCTTGTCCTGCTTGGGCATGACCCACCTAGCCTTGCTGCACCTCCCCTGTTTTAGCCATTCCCGGTTGATGAGGCTTGAGGCTGCGATTACCTTTAAAGAACATAATATCTTAGAATGCTCATCGCCCGCCTGACGATGTGTTGAAAGCATTCAATCCATACGAGTTCGTTCCGGGTTCGAACGAAACCGAAGGCATTATCTCGTTACACTCATTTTGGAATCACCCTCAGAGTTAACGACGATAACCCTTGCATTCTGAACCTTCATCTTCATTTCAGATTAACGACCTATCGTTAATTTGGAATCGATGTGGTTTTCGGATGTTCCTAATGCGGAAAACCCGATCCCGGTCTCATCGAAATCCAAAACGTGTCTTTTAAGGCCAAGTTGTCTATTTAGTCGTAACAGTTTAAATCAATATAATCAATACACACACAGATGGATAAATCATAATATCACAGTAGATAATCACAGATAATCTCATAAACAGATAATATTACCATACAATCAGATAATTAAATATTATCATATTTAACTATCCATCCATATCACAAGATATTATTCATGTCATATCTAAATTCAAAATCAATGAAATGAAATATCCATACCATTCATAAGCAATGATTTATAATCATACCATTTGTAATTAATTTAAAATGAATTAAATTAACTACTTCAATCTCTAATTAATTTAAAGTAAAAAAAACAACCATTAATCAATTACAAATCAATTAATTAACCATCTTCTAAATATCCAACTTGATTAAACACCTTTGCTTAATCATTTTCTAATTACAATAAGTAATTAATCTTTAATTAATTTTACAATTTAATTATCCTAAATCATTCATAGTAATTAGCATTTAATTACTTTATTTATATTAATTAATATAATTAATTACATTTTCTTTAATTAATCACCGCATTATTAATTATTTATTAATTAACCAGTTCTTAATTTACATCATTAATTATATTAATTAATTACTTTATTTAAATTAATTACATTAAGTGATTAATCTTTAATTAAACACAATTATTAATCACCCTGATTAATATCCTTTCAGTAATTGCTATCCTTAATTACCATATTAATAAATTAATTATCCCCATAATTAATTATCTCTATTAATTAATTCCATGATTAATTATAAAAGTAATTATCCAAATTACTTTATTAACACATCATCTTTCATTAATTACATTCGGTAATTAACATTCATCACTTCTTAAGTAAATTCTACTCCATTTCATACTAAAAAAATTACGCTTATCAACTTGTCAAATGATTTCTTAAATTAATTAAACTAAATTAATTAACTTAAATTAATCATTTATCAAAATTAAGAAGTAATTAATCTCTTAATTACTGTTATCAAGTAATTATGCCTAACCATTTACAATAGATTATCTAATTAATCTGATTACTTATCGAAAATAAATCACATTAATTAATTAGTAATCTGTAGTTAATTTCTTTATTAACTAATATCATCTCTTAATTTACTTCTTAATTTATTTTTATCTTTAAATTAATCTAAATTATTCATTGATAAATTAAATAAATTACCATTCCTTATTATCTTATTAATTAAATCATTTAATGCCTTAATTATTCTTAAGATAATTTACTTCTTATTCAATGACTTAAATTAATATAAAAGCGTATTTGAACATTACACTTTTAATTGAAATCTAAATTTAATTCTAAATTTAAAGGGATTATTAATTAAACATTATTCAAATTTAAATTCAATTAATAATCTTGTAAATAACATCAACCTCAAATTTAAATTTCCAAAATACATTAATATTTGACTTGCAAATTTTCAAGCTAAAAAAAAAACTTCCTCAACAGATTTTATTTCAAAACTGTTTTATTGGACTTATTCTTAAAACATTCATAACTAAAGACTAATTTAATCTTTCAGATTTAGTTTCAAGTCACATGAATCTATTAGTTTTAACATTGATTTCAAAACTTTGTTGAAAATCTTGATTTTAAGTCTTGCTTAGAAATCCAAATTCATTTTGAAAACTTTAAATTTCAAAAGTTTCATCTAAGATTACTTTAAACTCTGGATTCAAACATTGTTTCAATATTGGTTTATATTTTGAACTAAATTTAAAACATAGCATAAAATCCTGTTAAGAATTTTGGACCAAATTAAAACCTGAATATATCAGGTTTATTACAACCTGAATCCCACCCTCTGCCTCGAGAATAAACCCAGCTTGCACCGAGTCTCCCCTTTTCTTACTTCGAGTCACGAACACGATCTACTCGAGTACTTTCCTAACCAAAACCTGCACACAGAAAACACAACCCAAACCTCAATGGCACGGTGCACGTGCACCGTGGCCCCAACTGACGCCGACCATCCACTCAGGCACCCACTCACCAACGACCTTCACCTGACATGATCGTGATCACCAGAACCCATCACAATAGCTTGAATCAAAAACGAGTTCATAGTTCAAACCTGAGAAACACAAGCAAGGCCATCACCCAAACCTGTCACTGCTTCGCACATGTTCCTCCGACCACCAGAGAACCACCACCACTGGCCGAAGCATCGCCTACCATCCCTCTACGGATTCCCAAAAGCCCATAACGCTCGATCGCTTCTGGTCATCGAACGAGACCAAAACTCAACCCCAGCAAAAACTAGGTTTACAAACGTCAACCACTTGCCGCTGTCATCACCGTGGCCGTGCCCACCTCTGACCATTTTTCCAGGCATCCCCTTAGGCTTCTCCATCTCCAGCCATGAACTCAACCACCACGAATCGGTCGATCATCAGCAATTGATTGAAATTCAAATTTCGAACAACATTAAACTGCTCTTAAACCTGTCTCTTAAAAATCAACAGACCATGCTTAAAAATCATATTTTTGTTGACATATTCCATTTATAATACTGATTTAATAAATTAAAAGGTTTGAGTTTTCTCTTATTCAAATTTTGCCCTGTTAATTTGACTTTTCAGAACAATATTCAAGTTTAATTCGACTTAAATAAAACTGAAACTCTAAATTATGTTGGAACAGTCAATTTCTGTTTGTTTTGTAAATCTTAAAAACTAATAGATCAAGCAGTACAAAAGATTGATTTAACTCAAGCCTAAAACAAAATTACTAAGTTTGTTACAGAGACATCATAATGTATCCTGACAACCTTCATATGCACAGAGAATCTTATACATACTACTACATTCATTCCAGATTTTACAACAAGTTTAAATACTTAAGTTTTAGTAATTAAAGTTACTCACTGCAAATGAAAGATAGAACAAATTAAATGAAGGTAGTTTGAATTTTCCAGGTTTTGAAAACATACAGAGTTTCATCACACAAACACCAGAGAAAACGAATAATTATTATTCACACCATATATTTAAGCATCTAAATATTAACTTGCATCAGATTGTAAAACTTAAGTAATTTTAAAAAAAAATGTTACTCACTAATGCTTTGAGAATGACAGAGCACTTCCTGGTATTGAAACAGTCCTGAATTTTAAAACTGGAAATATTTTACTTGATGTTCCTTTAATTCATCTTGCTTTCTTCAGTTGTAAATATTACTAAGTTTGTATAATTGAGAATGTTTGCCATTTTTCTTTGTTTTCAGGTTTTTTAATGAACGAACTAAAAACAGTATGCATATATAAAAAGTTCACAGGGGTAGGTGTTTACTGGGTTAAGCATATACTGGAACAATCATACTTTTGTTTGTATCAGGCAAATGCTTTATTTTGGAGGCTGAAAGATTTTTATACAAATTTCGAAATGACATAAGATCATGCTGAGATGGAAGCTTTTTAATGTGTAAGTACTTTATGTCTCAACTTACCTTTTTTTTTTATATGCTTAGATATTTTTGCATTCCTCTACTCTAACCTGTACATGCAATTTTATTTATTTTGCTTTGCTCATTACATTTATATTATAAGCATATATTTTTACTTTGCATCTCCAAGTACTACAGGCTATACACCTATTTTACCTGGCAACTTCATTTATTTGATCTTTTAAAACAAGGCCTGCATATTTTCATACTACAAGCTATAAGCATTTTATTTTATTTTGTTTAATTGCCAACATAATTATTGCATAGTCATGATTACATGCTTCCTTTCTTAGCTTTGCATTTTAATTTACATGTTTATATTCTTGCCTTGAACCTTCATCTGTAAGCTATCTGCATATTATTGTATAGGTCAGAGCATTTTTATTTTCCCAGTTGAATATAAAAGCATTAAATGCTTTGAGTACTTCTTGCATTTATTTTATACTTTGTTTTGCCTGATCTTGCTTATGCCTATGTGTTAACTAAATATTGGTAAAGGTTTATCTCATGTTGCATGCACACAATATACCCACTCATATACTTTTGTCTTAGTTATTTGTTATGAATTTTGACTAAGCAAACACTTCCATTTCTAACACGTGTGTTTATTTTATTTTATCTTTTATCTTTAAACTTAAACTAACAATACTAAATTTACTTATTATTTATATACTTGTGTTTAATATTAATAAGGTTTATTTTAATTTAAACATTTTGAAAGACTTTATTTCAAATTTACAAATCGTAGTTTTCTTCCAAAATATATAACAATTTCTATTAAAAATCCATTTGTAAAGACATTATGATTAATAAAACTCATTATTAAAATGATTCATAAAAGAAATTTACCTCTTTATTTCTTATTTTATCAAGCTAAATTTAAGAAGAAAATAGAACAAACCTTTTTGTTAATCTTATTTAAATTCAAATTTGAACTACAATAAATTTAAAACCCTACAGTTATTTATTAAATAGCTTTTAAAATATAAATTATCAGTTAAATATTTATTTAAAAGAAGATTATTAAATCAATTCAAATATTAACAACAAATATTATCAAATCAATTTAATTTTAATGCAGATTATTAAATTGATATTGCCCCAAATTTTCGGGATGTCACATAAATAATCTATTATTAAATTAATTTAATCACTTTTAAATTCAAATTTCAAAGTTAAATCGTCTTCCATAATTCTTGATTACATATAAATTTGTAATCTTTTAAAATAGATTTTCCATGTCAAATCTAATGTGAAATATTGCACTAATTACAACGTTCAATTGCTATTGTAATAAGTTCATTAATTATAATTAAATTTCAAATAGATTCATTTATTTTGATTTACATCTTATTATTCAATCATCCAGTACCAATTTGAATTCATTTAACGCTAGTCCACTTCTTATCATGCTCTTATTCTACAGCTTTCATCTTAACTCATATTAACACAGTATTTAATTACACTTAAATTTATTAATTTCCAAACTAATTTCAATAGTTAAAATAATAAGACGATGAATAAGAAATTGTTACTTTCTAAGTATTTTAATCGTATTTATTATTTACAAACAAGTGTTATAACTACTTATACAACACTGATTTCATATTCAATTTCAATTAATTCCATACAATCTCACCATTTAATACCACATTTAATTTATTTCCTTATTTACAATTATCAGCCAATAGACTATACAATAATTTCAGTTGATTGAATTTACATTAAAATAGTTGTTAATAACATTCATACTACTTTATTAAATCATATTCAAATTATTTTTCTTATTAATAAATCATACATTTTATTTCTTACAACATTAAATTTCAAAATCTTATTTAATTTAATATTCTAATTATCGAAAATTATAGGTCATTACACTCTCCTCCACTTAAAACTTTTCGTCCTCGAAAAGGGATAAGAGGGAATTGGGGAATCAATATATTTTATTCAAAGCATTCAATTTATAAACAATTAATTTACATAATTAAGTATTTAAATAAAATATACCAATTAATAAACAATTAAATCTTTATATTCAAATTAAAAATAAGTTTGAAAATATTTTCACTTTCACAGAAATTTTCTAAGTCTTAAATTCGTGGAAAATTTCGTAGAGTCTCCTTTGTACGGATAGGTCCAAAAAAATAATAATATCAATATTTTTCATATTTCAATAACAAAATATGCCAAACCAAGGGAAAACAATAAAATATCACAATAAAACTGCAATCCAAAAACGTACCTATTTGTCGGGCAAACAACGCTTTATTTATGAAAGCAAAAGCTATAGCTATTGCTTTCATAAACATGTATTTCAGTTATATAATCCCAAAATAGTTAGAATTATTTAAAACAAAAACATATTAGTTGTTTCAATTTATATCACAACAAAAAAACAATTTGAAATAATCATATGCAAACAAACAATACAACTAAATCATCATACATCCATAGCGACCAAAACAAATGGTTTGTCTAGGTTCAGAACTTCTCATCGTATAAGGGGGAAATGAACAAACTACCAAGTTTACCTTATGCTCGACGGCCTTAGATCATTACTTAATAGATTGTTCATACAACTCTAAATAATTTGATGTGTCATTTCCCAAACATCCCATAAGCCAAACGACCAAGAATTTCAAATATTATTTAAGTTTATTCTTATTAATTTCCTTTCACACATCATTTACTGTTTATTTATTTTCATTCGTTCAGACAATGATTATTTTATTAATTAATTTACCTTCATTACTTACTGCATATATTTCTCATTCTATATTTGAAATCATCACTGAATACATGTTAAAGTATTGCAAACGTTTTATTTTAGTTTATTTCACATTTATTATTTTCTTATAATCCTTGATTTCCATTTTTATATTAATATTAATCAGTGAATTATTTCAGTTACTTTCTTGAGTTTATATCATTTACTTATAGCGTATTTACTTTTTACTATTTAATTCGATTACAAACATTTCACTATATTAACTTATATTTATAACATTTCTTGTAACATCAAATTTTTTATTTATAGAAATAATTCCATTTGAACACTTACGTTTTACTTGTATAATATCCTATTACATATTCCTATTTAACATTATAACTTTTTAAACATTTCTAGTAAGTTATATATATGTTTTAGGAATGTAATTGAATGTTACACAAGTTTATCTTATTCATTTTAGTTAACTAAATGTTCAATAATTACATCTTCTTAATTTTTACATATTTTAATTTACAAATTTCCAATTTCTTATATATTTCATTAATCACTTAGTATCTACTTTCTTATTTTCCATTATAGGAGTTTCCAACTATTAAAGTAGTTAAAATTTCATTTCATTGCAATAATTGAAATTCCTAATTTATAGAAACCTAAGAACTAAATGCCGAGTTCATTTCAAATCATTTAAAATAATACACACACATACACTCGTAGATTTTATATATCCATCATATTTAGAAATTAAAGATTAAGATTTTTTTATTAAAAAAAATGTATAGTAAAGCTACTACTACGACATTGCCACTTTGAAACTCGAAAATAAACGTCGATGATGCATGCACTCATCACTGAAATTGTTTTCCAGTGACAGAAGAGGGATTATACAACTTATTTCCTTCAAAAATTCTTTTAAAACATTTCTTCCAAATTATTTTGAGAACATTTATCCGAAAATACTTCCAAACTATATTAATATTATATTCCAAAATGTTTTGAAAATTAATTTCAAAACCACGGAACTTAAGTTCTCAAATTACCAAACCATATTTACTTTATTTGTAAATTTTATTTTACAACCAATACTTATAAAATTCTATTTACTAACAACAAATATCTCGCAAAAAACTGTATCCATTTATAAAATTTTCTTTTATGTACAAATATAATACTGGGTACAGTTATTTCATTTACCTATATTTCAAAATAATATTCCATCGGTCTGCCATATGAAGTGTTTAGAAATCCCTATCGATGCCATATCATCCTATGTACGGACTATAATTTATAAGTACTAAAAAAGTAGATTAACACAATATAAAACATTTTATAACACTAACAAGTGCGCTCTCTCATATATATACACTCAAACAACTCATTCAAAGGTATTACAACCCAATCTCTAATGAGTCAGACCCTACAAAGCCAACATTATCGCTAAGCCAAAGCTGTGATACCAAATGTAACGACCTACCTTTTTGGATGGTTTAAATAAAAAATTAACCACATGTCGGACTCAAACCATTCAAAGGGAGGATTGTTATAGGGTAGATAAGAAAATGAAGAGAAAAGAAAGAAAAACAAACACAGAATTTCACAACGGTATGACAAAATATAATAATCGAATAAACAGTGCTTGAAGATGTTTTAAAAATACATTTGATTACACTTTACAATACATATCAGAGTTATACACACATCAGAAAAAAATAAATGATACAGTGGAATAACATGATGTAGTGAAATAAATATAACAAATAATAGACTAATCTTCGTCTTCGTCCTTTAAATAAAATGGTTTACAATACACTGAAAAGCTCAGACTGATCCGAGCGTAATGAAAAGACAAAATCGTGGAGTCAGAACGAAAAGATCTTATGTAAATTAAATCAATAGTAAATAAATATGAGTGTAACGGCTTCGGAGATGCTTACTGTACTTTACATCTCCTATACAGTGTTTAACGTGCGCACAATAACTTAAGGGATAGTCCGGATTCCATCTCCTAAGGATCCATTAAACAATCTACATACATAGTGCAATATGTTATTATTATACGTCTATAGTAATTTAAAGTATTAAAATAGCGTTAAGGCGTTACCCATATTCCCCTTAACACATTTTTATATAATTCCCATAGTTTATACATATACTGTAAGCTCCACCAAACTGGTGGGATACTCAGGAAGCACTCATAGGTACGGTACAAACCAAACTTGTAGTGGACACGATAAGGCATATGACAAGGCACACGAGACAATGCTAGGGTAGGATTCTACCATTTGCACTCCCGGACTGGTGGTAACGCATAGCAAGCCACTATCGCTCACCACGAAACACACTCCCATAATCAAATTAAGGGATGGCCACCAAATCAATTACAAAGTAATAAATATGGTATTGAAGAAATGCGTCCGATCAGAGAAGCGACCTCACTTGGCCTGGTATAGCTCCTGGTTTAGTCATATCATGCTAAACCGAGGGGTCAGGGCTGCGTTAATAACTCATATAGACGTTTGCCAAAACATCCTACTTGGTTCTGGATTCTCCACCACGTGTACAGTTGTCAAAGGTTTTCGATATTGGCAGAGAGTTTGACAATATCCGATCCTAGTCTCTTTAACAACCAAACGCTTGTTTCACACCAGATGGTTCTTTTACATTTCCAAAACAGATTCATAATTGGTATCAAAATATCATATTCACTTCAAAATCATATCACTGTCAAAATCATATTCACTTTGAAATCATACCACTTTCGAAATCATGTCCACAAAATAGGTTAAACTCTCATTTCAAAATCATTATTTTTACTCAAAATATCATTTTAATTTTCAACATAGGTTATAACATCATTTAACCATATTCGCTTTTAAATCAAGGATTTCAAATATAAACAATTCAACCTTGCACCATTTCGAATTTTTAGAAAATAGTTTGGATGGTTATAAATAGTTTGAAAATAGGTTCAAGTAGTTTAAAATAGTTTTCATAGTTTAAAGTAGATAAAAATGGTTTAAAATAGAATTATTAGTTTAAAGTAGATTAAAATAGTTTAAATAGAACAAAATAGATTAAAATAGTTAAAATAGATTAAAATAATTTGAAATAGACTAAAATAGTTTAAAATAGTTTGAAATAGATTAAAATAGTTTAAATATTTTAAAAATAGTTTAAATAGTTTAACACAAAATGGTTTAATTATTGGAAATGGTTTTTATACATTAAATAGGTTTGAAAATCTAAATAATCTGAAATTTAAAATAATAGATCTTAAATAGTATATATTAAATAATTAATTTAAAAATAATATCAAATCAAACTGTATCTTCCATTTGAAAAAATTTGGACCATATTCAGATTTCAAATCAACAAAACTTAATTATATTATTTTAATTCAAATTTTCATTAAACCATTTCAATTCATATTGATTTCAAATCCATGTTCGAACTAGAAATTTAAACCACTTCAAATTCAATAGATTTCAAAGTTTAAATATTCAAACGTTTACAATCACACAATTTTGATAAATTTCAATACTTTAAAGCTTGGATTTTTGAAATAATTCAGTTCATATGAATCAAATTTTATTTCATAATATCATTTATTTGGATTCAAAAATTTAAGGTTTTAAAACAATTTAATTTAACAAATCCGGTGTCCGTACATAATTTTCTACCCTATGGTCAAGTGATACGAATATTTATCATCTCAACCTGCAATAATTTAAATTTGCGGGTGTGTAACATTTCAACTCGTAATCCCATATAAATTCAAAATTCATAAGATGGCTCGAGTTTATCATTTCAACCGACAACGATTTTTCTCTAATCTATATGATCGTGGTGTATGTATCATTTCAATATATAGTGATTTACTAACAATAAATTAAGAGAACTTGCAGTGTGATAACAACATATGAATAAACATACATCCAACCATTCAAATATCAACAATTAAACATCCATCACAATCACTATTCGAAATCAACTAGTAAATAACAACAATTAACTGGTTATCATTAACAGGTGTTTAACTGGCAATTTAAATTCAATATTTAATTAAGTGGCAATTAAATTCAATAAAATTCAAATTTGACCGGGATGACAATTTAAATACCCCAAAAGGCAATCAATAAATTTCTAATCACATAACAAATTTAGTTTGACCAACATAAGATGATTTAGTAGTTGTGAGTGGGTTAAAACACCTACCTTTGGTTTATCGACGATTTAAAATCCAAATAAAGGCCCAAATTTGAACAGTCTGAAAATGCCGCCAAATTAGTTTCAAAATGTTCGAAATTTCGATATAATCGCAACGAAGAAAACCACGCTTGAATCCGAGCTCGTATGAAAAGTTATTGACATTAGAAGATTGAAATTCAAAATTAAATAAATTAAAAATATAAACAAATCATCATTTACCATGTCACTGGACCCTCTTACGAAACCCTTTCCCTATGCTACAACATGAATGAATGCGACCTCGTCGCTTTAAAAAGCTTCCACCTAAAATCTTCTCGTTGCCGCTAATACAGGGCACCAACGACCACATCCAGCACGCCACCGCGAACCCCTCAACGGTCAACCTGATGTGCACGTAAATGTGCATATTTTTACCACCATATTTATTCTATTTAAATTAAATAAATGATCATATTGGGTATTTTTAACTTGTTTAAGCCAAAATTCATATTATTTCAAATTGTCACATATTCATCTTCATCCAGGGGCAAAATGGTCATTTTTGTGCATATATTAATTTGAGAAAAATTAATTGAAAATTTGTATATATTTTTGTAGGAAATTGATCTCAAATAGAAGTGGTTTCATGAAGATATGCATGCACAAAATTAATACAAAGGAATGAAGATGGAAATAATTCAAAGTGAAGAACATGGAGGACCCCACCTACCCACCTACCTTAATGTACAAATTAAAGGCTAATGCACATGCTTTTGGACTTAATGGTTTCATGTACACTTAATGGGGGATTAAGACATGTTAATGTTTACTTGCCCTCCACACTTCTTAAGGGGCATTTTGGGTACTCCCCAAAAATATGCATTAGGGTTTCTAACTTGTATAAATACCCATATGTTTCATGTAACATGATCTCCTCTCTTAGTCTCTCTTCATTAGTTTAGGGTCAAAACAAAAGACAAGTTCTCTTTTTTTCTTTCATGGCTACTTGGCCATTTCTCTTTATGTAGTTTTTTTTATGCAACTTCAATACATGTTCTTTTTATTTTCATGCTTATTTACTTTCATGTTGTAGTGTAGATTTATTTTTCATGCAAGTAGTATAGTTTTTCTCTTTGCTCTCTTTTTCCTCTTCTTTTTATTCAATGTTGCTTGCTACATTTGTTCACATGATGACAAATATGAGAGGCTAATCCCTTCAATTTAGAGGTAATGAAGCCTCTAATCATGTAGCTTCAACATTTTGATGTTTTGTACTCTCTTTTTGTGCTTTAATGTGAATGTATGAAGTGGTTAACTTGTTGTTTAACTTTGAATTTGATAGTCTATGTTGTTCATAACAAATAGGCTATGCTTAAACAAACATAACACAAATTGCCTCTTCATCTAAATATGATTATGGCAAAGAAGTGAATGTTGAAATTGAAATTTGATAGCCTATATTTCTAAACAATAGTTAATAGGCTATGCTTAAAATAGATTTTTATTTCAACTTTGTTGTCATATTTCATGAGATTTAAAAGTGTATTAGTGGTTGTGTTATAGTTTGATGGTTTATATTGAGCTAATTAATAGCATAAATATACCATACTTATGATAAGCACATCAACTAATTCACTAATGACAAGAAAAGAGAGATCATAACTTCATTTTGTTGATTTATGTGATCTAGAGAGTGGAAATTGCCTCTAAATTGTCTTAACACTCTCATATTTTTATCTATTTTCTTTTGTCATTTTTCTTCTTTTTTTAGTTAATCACTCTTCCAACTTTGGTTAATTTGATTGAGTAGATTTTTAAAATCATCGATTCCCTACGGATCGACCAGTATTCGTCGCGTGCTATATTCATACACCGTGTGCTTGCGGTTATTTTTATCTCTTAATTCGTTCGACGGTTTTCTAAACCGATAGAAATTCCGTCGACGAACAAGTTTTTGGCGCCGTTGCCGGGGAGTTGTTTTGATTTCAATTTTCTATCCTTCGAATTATTTTTATTTGATTTGTGCTTGTTATTGTTTTCTTGTTTGATTTTGCATTTGCATTGTTTTCTATTACTAAAAACAAAAACATGCACAATTAAAAAGGAAAAAAAAATCATTTTCATTTACAATTTTGTTTTGATTACATTTTCATTTGCATTGTTTTACAACTTTACATTCACTATATCGCATTTTACAAAATCTTCACTGTGCACTCCTCACTGTCTGTGCATTTCCCTGGCTCTCTGTCTCTGTTACAATCACTACCATACTTCTCTGGCCAAACTTCTCTCACCATCTCCACTCTTTGCAAACAGTTCTCCCTACCTAACTACCTAACTGCCGAGACACAACCATTGTGTTAGTTCATCAAACTTCTCACTGCCTAACTACCTAACTGCCGAGACACAACCATTGTGTTAGTTCATTAAACTTCTCACTGCCTAACTACCTAACTGCCGAGACACAACCATTGTGTTAGTTCATCAAACTTCTC
The DNA here is from genome assembly GCA_030765085.1 of Allium cepa. Classification (NCBI taxonomy): domain Eukaryota; kingdom Viridiplantae; phylum Streptophyta; class Magnoliopsida; order Asparagales; family Amaryllidaceae; genus Allium; species Allium cepa. Next base: position 38,901,979 of record CM060929.1, read on the forward strand.
ACTGCTCACTGTCAACAACAGTTCACCACAAAAGACTCAACTGCCATCTCAAACTTCATCTCTGACCATCCTCTAAAGTCTCTTCCCATTTCAATATCACCAACACTTGCCACTTCCTCCTCTCATTCATCTTCATTGCCTAATTTCCACAGCCTCTCACTATCAACAAGTTTACAAGCACTCTGCCAACGCACACATCCACCATCTGCCCAAACAATTCCATTTACAAATTCCCCTGTCACAATTCCCTCTCTGTTGCATTTCCCTCTGTTGCTTTTCTGCCTACAGTCTCTTTTTCCTCTGTTGCATTTCTGCCTGACCTCTCCTTTTATTCACTGCTCTTCCCCTCTTCTCTTCTCTGGCCATATACCTTGCAATTTCTCCACAAACAGTGGCCACAACAACAACTTCTCCACAAACATTTATACCTCTTTGCTCTTCCCTGTCAACACCCCTCACCATTGCCTGCAGCAACCATAAAAACTGCTGCTGCTCCTCAAAACTTCGGCTGCACCCTTTCCGTCATCTGCGCCTTCCGCTGACCAACTGCGTCACCATCAACAGTCAACGGCACATCACCATCTCAAATCACCCCAACATCTTTTGCCCTGCCTGAACACAACTGCTTGCTTTCTACCATCAAACCCCCTTACTGTTGCCTTACTGTTGCATTAATACTTCAACCTTTCTGATCACTGCACACTCGAACACCATCTAACAAAGCTAACAACCACTACAGTGGCTTCTCTCTGCCCTTAATTTCACACAGTTCATCACTGTGCTTGTGCACTTGCGAACAAGCCACTACAAACACTTCTGTCAACTCTGCCATAGCAGTTGCAACACACCAGACATCGTTTCCGTTGAATACCAAGCACCACCACGACTCCAAACCACATACAAACCATCTGACCATCATCTCGACCTATCAGCCTTCATCTCTGCCACAAGTTCAAACCTAAACAAAATTGCCTCCATATACCAATTGTTCCATCTCCAAACAACCAGAAAAAAAACAAAAAACAAAAAACTTACCGGGCTGCATCAACAATCAATTTACACTCCAGACAGCAAGCTACCAACCACCTTCATTGCCAACTTATAAACTACATACTCCTCCAACCGTCAACATTCCATTGCTTACAATTCCACTCCCCTGAACATAATAAAACCACTGCTCACCCTTCAACAAAACACACCCCTTCACCGTGATAAACAAACCGTGCGCAGTGATAAAAAAGCAGCTCCTCCTTCTGTCACAAAAACATCAGCAGCCTCACAGCGCCGTAGTGTATAAAAAAAAAAGAACTCCAATCCCCGATTACCGAACCATCTCCAATCCCTAAATCACCATTGCATTCGAACAAGAATCGTCTTCTCTCGAATCACTCAGAATCCCTTATTCGAACAACTCGAAATCGCCTCGACCCTTCTAATTACCCCACCACAACATCGAAAACTCAACCACTTCGAATCCCACGAACCGAACATCGCCTCAAACTCGCGAACACCTCCTCTTGCTTCACAACATCTCCAATTCGCAATTTTCCCTGAACACAATCTCCTAAATCTACAGCTAGTTCGTGATTGCTTTGAATCAATTTTGGTTTGGCTGTGTCCAAGTTTTAATTTGATTCGAATTTTTATTTTATCTGGCAATCGAGACTTTTTTTTTATTTTTTTGTTTATCTGTGACTTGAATTTGGTTTGGGGGTATAGGTTTGTTATTGGAACGTGATCTTGATTGTGTTAAGTGGGCTGGGCTTTGTGTTGAACGGTGTTAGAGTGTTAAAAAAAAGGTTTGCCTTTGTTTACTGAAATTGTTTTGATAATTAATTAGTTTTGTTTTAACTCTTCTTTAAAAAAAAAAAATCAAAAAAAAAAACAAAAATTCTTGCTTGTATGTTGCTTTAAGATTTCTTGTGTATAGTTATCTTGAGTTGTAAGCATTTTCTTTTAGTTTCGTTTCTCTCTTCTTCTTTTTTTTTTCTAGAAAAAAAATAAATATTTTTTTTTTAAGTAAAACCCTACTTTTAAGTTTCCTTTCAAAAAGCAAAAAACAAAAAAAAAAAAAAAAAAACAAAAAAAAAATTGTACATATTCTTGTTTTATATTTCAGGTTGCCAAAGCAGAATTTCAGAAGGAAGACTGCTGCCAAAAAAAAAAATTGCCTACTTGCTAATAGTTTTTTTTGTTTTATTTGCCTTGTATTGTATATATCTCTTGTTTTTATTAGTTGCATTGTTGATTGCTTGCATGTGAATTTATATATATAAAAAAATTCAAAAAAAAAAAACAAAAACAAACAAATAAAAAAAATTCATTCGTAGTTGCATTGTTAATACACGTTTAGTTTCTGTTCTGCATTTCATCTTAGATTTTGATTAATAATAACGGTTAGACATCGATAACACTTAATTGTATATTGACAATTTGTCTTTTTTGAACAATTTAATTTCTTGGTGTCTAGGCTACGGCAGAGTAATAACCATTTATAAATATTACGGTGATTCGTAAATATTATAGTGGTTGTTCCTCTGAAGGTACTTAAACCTTCGGCTGCATTGCTACGGTGATTCGTGGTGCACCGATAAATCCTGCCCGTTACCTGGCTGAGAACTATCTTGTTTATCTAAGACAATTTGTGAATATACAATTTTGGGTTAATTTAGGATAAATCATTTGTAATTAACCACCGCATTCATTTAGTTGCATTAGTTCATGCATATTTAAAAACAAAAAAACAAAAAAAAATTCAAAATCCAAAACTAAAAAAAATTGTAAATAATCCTTTTATTTTTCTTTGCAATTTTTAAATCCTTTTCCTTTGAAATTTCTAAAATCTAAAAAAATTTAGAAAACAAAAATCCAAAAAAAATATAAAAAACTTTTTCTTAAAAAAAAAGCCAAAAAAAAAAATTGAAAATAAAAAAAAACAAAAAAAAAATCAATTTTCCATTTTGAAAAATAAATTCTACTTGTAAATATTTTTCTTTATAAAAAAAAAACCAAAAAAAAAAAATCTTGAAAATGTCCGAGTTTCCTTTTTCTTATCCGCTTGAATTTTACAATAGTTGTGAAAATCAATATAATCCATATGATTTCAGTCCAAATTCGTATGGATATTTTAACAACAACTATTTTGTGAATAATTCAAATTTCGAACAACAAAATTTTCAAAACGATGACCAACGTTCGACTCTTGAAAATAGCATTGAAATGATTTCATCTTTACTCGAACTTTCTGCACGACAAAATCAAGAGATAAATGATTTATGTAATTCTGATTTGTGTAATAACTCGAGTCAAGGATTTCAAAATTTGAATTCAATTCAAAATTCAAACGATTACGATTATAACCCATGCCAATTTAATTTCGAACTCCAAAATGAATTTCAAAATCAACATGAAAATGGGAAAAACTTTTCAAACGAATTTGGCAATGGGAATAATCTTAACCATGTTACGAGTGAAAATTTTTGTTCTCAACAAATCCAAATCGAAAATTCTCAATTTAATAACTATAAATTGGATTTTGTTGAACAAATGAATGAAATTTACGATAATCACACGGATTTGTTGTTGGAAACTTATATGAAACAACGTGAACAACAAAATCAAATCTCAACGTGTGATGAGTCAAGTGATAATCCACCTTTTACCCAAATTGACGATTTTCAAATAACAACTTTTGAATTTGATGATGACGATCTTAATCAAGTTGTTGAAAATACGGTAATTGAGTTGGATTTCAATTCTTTTGAGGGTGCGAAACTCGATTTAAACTTCGATCTTCCTTTTTCTGAAAATTTGAATACGACAACTTTGAAACTCGATTTACATGATGAAGTTGTTGATAATCCAACAAATGAAGTCGAATTTAACGAACATGGGTTTTATGGACTTTTTGAAAACGAGTTGTTGAATTTTGAAGGGGAAAATTTCGATCACCATTTTGGTTTTGAAATCGATACTTCGAAAGAAATTGAACTTCAACCAATTTTTCTATCTACCCCAAAAATCATCGAAAATAAAACAACTCGTATGATTTTCAATAAAATGACTTTCGTTTTTCCAAATCCACATTCAACTGCGAAATCTTTTACTATTTGGTTTTTCGTGCTTAAGCTGTGTCTCGCACATTTGACGAGACAAATGAATAGGTCTTTAGAAGACCGTTTCATTTACTTTTTGACTGTATACTTTCTCATCTCTTGTAAATAATAATCTTTCATGTAAATATTAGATTTTTATTTTATTTTTTTCCTTCCACTTGGGTTGACTGTGGGGACACAGTCAAAATCAAGTGTGGGGGGAGACTCATCTTCATTCTTTTTTTTTTCATGGTTTATTTTTACTTTATAATCACAAAAAAAAAAATTAAAAAAAAATCCCAAAAACAAATTTTCTTTTGATTTATTTTTGAAAGAAACACTATAAGATAAATATTTGGCTTTGGTTTATTAAATTGAAATTTTTGGAAATTTATTTGTCTAAACAAAAATAAAAATGAAATTTGATTACAAATAATAATGGTTTAACTAGTATATAGGAAGATTCATAGTGTTAATTATGAAGTATATCCTAATTGAAAATCTTTGTTTTAAAAAGTGGTTGATTTAAAGTAAAGGATATAACATTTTTTTTGTCTTCTTAGTTAAATGGTGCTAAGATGATTTTGCAAAACTCTCTCTCTCTTAAAAAAAAAAAATAACATCCAAGTATTCACTCTCATTTAAAAGTCCTCAAGGTTATGCATGGGTGAATTACTTGGAATCTTTGATTATGTGCTTTCATACTCATTTAAAAGTCCTCACGGTTATGCATGTATGGAACACATGTAAAAAAAAAAGAACATAATAAAAACCACCTACGGTCGATAGGTGTATGCACGAAAGTGTGTGCACTCGCCATGCTCTGTACTCCCCTCACATAAGCCCGAAAGGCAGTGCATGGGTGGTATATCTGGCCTCAGTTTACCTGAGCTAGGTGTGTAATTTTTCTTGCAAATAATGAGAGAGCAAGCAATTGAAATCCTAGCACTATTTTTACTTATTTGATTTTATTTGTTATTGAAAAGAAATGAAAATACCACTTTGATAAACTTTGATAATCAACTAAGGATCTATTTCATAGTTACGCTTTGTTATTAACCAAAACAACGAGTTAAACTATAGTCTATTTGATATGATAACTTGATTTTTGTTGAAAATTTTGACGAGTAAATGACATAAATTTTCAAGATAATAACCAAAACCTATATTTAACTTATTTGTGTCAATTTAAAAATAAATCCTTCATTTGTAAATATTTTCAAAAATTTGCATTCATCTCTTTGTAAATAAATCTTGCATTTTCATCATGCATTTGGATTTTGTGGGTAGTATCCACTGAAAACCCTCACGAGACAACACTCGTCCTACTGGGGACACCCAGAGGTTTAACGGCTTGTTGCATATGCTCAATGCAATCGTGCTTCCTACGAAAACGGATTTATCTTAGTTTTAGTTTATTCGAGGACGAATAAAAAGATAAGTGTGGGTGTATTTGATGTGCACGTAAATGTGCATATTTTTACCACCATATTTATTCTATTTAAATTAAATAAATGATTATATTGGGTATTTTAACTTGTTTAAACCAAAATTCATATTATTTCAAATTGTCACATATTCATCTTCATCCAGGGGCAAAATGGTCATTTTTGTGCATATATTAATTTGAGAAAAATTAATTGAAAATTTGTATATATTTTTGTAGGAAATTGATCTCAAATAGAAGTGGTTTCATGAAGACATGCATGCACAAAATTAATACAAAGGAATGAAGATGGAAATAATTCAAAGTGAAGAACATGGAGGACCCCACCTACCCACCTACCTTAATGTACAAATTAAAGGCTAATGCACATGCTTTTGGACTTAATGGTTTCATGTACACTTAATGGGGGATTAAGACATGTTAATGTTTACTTGCCCTCCACACTTCTTAAGGGGCATTTTGGGTACTCCCTAAAAATATGCATTAGGGTTTCTAACTTGTATAAATACCCCTTATGTTTCATGTAGCCATCTCTTCTCTTAGTCTCTCTTCATTAGTTTAGGATCAAAATAAAAGACAAGTTCTCTTTTTCTTTCATGGCTACTTGGCCATTTCTCTTTATGTAGTTTTTTTTATGCAACTTCAATACATGTTCTTTTTATTTTCATGCTTATTTACTTTCATGTTGTAGTGTAGATTTATTTTTCATGCAAGTAGTATAGTTTTTCTCTTTGCTCTCTTTTTCCTCTTCTTTTTATTCAATGTTGCTTGCTACATTTGTTCATATGATGACAAATATGAGAGGCTAATCCCTTCAATTTAGGGGTAATGAAGCCTCTAATCATGTAGCTTCAACATTTTGATGTTTTGTACTCTCTTTTTGTGCTTTAATGTGAATGTATGAAGTGGTTAACTTGTTGTTTAACTTTGAATTTGATAGTCTATGTTGTTCATAACAAATAGGCTATGCTTAAACAAACATAACACAAATTGCCTCTTCATCTAAATATGATTATGGCAAAGAAGTGAATGTTGAAATTGAAATTTGATAGCCTATATTTCTAAACAATAGTTAATAGGCTATGCTTAAAATAGATTTTTATTTCAACTTTGTTGTCATATTTCATGAGATTTAAAAGTGTATTAGTGGTTGTGTTATAGTTTGATGGTTTATATTGAGCTAATTAATAGCATAAATATACCATACTTATGATAAGCACATCAACTAATTCACTAATGACAAGAAAAGAGAGATCATAACTTCATTTTGTTGATTTATGTGATCTAGAGAGTGGAAATTGCCTCTAAATTGTCTTAACACTCACATATTTTTATCTATTTTCTTTTGTCATTTTTCTTCTTTTTTTAGTTAATCACTCTTCCAACTTTGGTTAATTTGATTGAGTAGATTTTTAAAATCATCGATTCCCTGCGGATCGACCCGTATTCGCCGCGTGCTACATTCGTACACCGTGCGCTTGCGGTTATTTTTATCTCTTAATTCGTTCGACGGTTTTCTAAACCGATAGAAATTCCGTCGACGAACACCATACAGGTGGCATGACCATCTCCGCCTCCACGACTACACATCACTGTCGACCACACTTCAATGCCATTCGAGGAAATTTTGATGAGCCTTGACCCAAGGTAAACCCATGGATCGAAAGCCCTCAGTCTCCTCTACATGCCCATACCTCCCGATAGAACCCTCGTCGAAGATCCACTGTCAAAGCTAAAATCCTATTATGGAAGACTATGGCTTCTTCATCAATTCCTGGTCAAATGATGCACCAAATTGAAAAACGAATTGCTGTAGTAGATTAGGCTCGTTGAGAGCTTTCCAATGATATATAACATGATAGGGTTTGGATAGTCTGAATTTTTGAAATTGAATTTTGATTTGAAATTGAATTAGGATTTAGGGTTTCTGCCATTGGAAGGAAGAAACGGATAAGAAGTTGATGTACATACAAAATAAATTGAAAGGACATTAGGGTTAGAAAAATCTATTTATATATGGAGATAGATAAGAATGAATAACATATCGAATTGGGTCGAAACGACAGCAACGACCCGAAATACCCGTTCCGTTTTCGAAAGAAAGTGGTTATCCCATATATCGAAATAGACGTTTTCAATATTCTTAAACTCAATGGAAGTATTTTCGAACCCAAATTCCGTTGTATACAGAAGTTAGCTTTTAAAATCAGCTTATTTCAATTGAATTCATTAAATTAACCTCTACATGTTTCCGGCCCGAACGATCAAACGACAAGTCCAGTCGATATGAAACTTAAAATCCCACAATAATTTACAGTTACAGATCCAATGAAACTGGTTTCGTCGAAATCCAAGACAGTGGATAAAATGGCTATTTTCACGTTAATTAACTAATCTATTTTTGAATTAATTTAATCACTTTTAAGTTCAAATTTCAAAGCTAACCATTTTCTGTTATTCTGGGTTACATATAAATTTATAATCTTTTAAAATAGATTTTCCATGTCAAGCCTAATATGAAATATTGCACTAATTACAACATTCAATTTCAATTGTAATAAATTCATTAATTATAATTAAATTTCAAATAAATTCATTTGTTTTGATCTACATCTTATTATTCAGTCATCCACTACCACTATGAATTCATTTGACCCTAATCCACTTTTTATTACGCTCTTATTATATAGCTTTAGCTTAACTCATATTAAAGCAGTATTTAATTACATTTAAATTTATTAATTTCCAAATTAACTTCAATAGTTAAAATAATAAGACGATAAATAAGCAATTGTTACTTTCTAAGTATTTTAATCATATTTATAAATTTATTATTTACAAACAAATGTTATAACTACTTACACAATACTGATATCATATTTAGTTTTGATTAATTACATACAATCTCACCATTTAATACAACATTTAATTTATTTGCTTATTTACCATTATCACCTAATTAACTATACAATGATTTCAATTTATTGAAATTACATTAAAATAACTGTCAGTAACATTCAAACAACATTATTAATTCAGATTCAAATCATTTTTCTAATTAATAAATCATAAATTTTATTTCTTACAACATTAAATTTCAAAATCATATTTAATTTAATATTTTAACTATTGAAAATTATGGGTCGTTACATTTATAATGCCCCATTGATCGTTTACTATACCCCATTGAATGCTAGTTATAGTTTTTATCATCTAAATATTGAAAATATTAATTTGTTTAGTGTATGTTAATGTATATACATTGATTAACTAATGCATATTCGCATTAGAGCTAGCTTGGGTTAATTAGTGTAGATGTGCATGATTTAGTGTATGTGTCTTCTAAAATGCCGAATACGATAATTAGTGCTTTATTTTTTATAAATCCTTTAGAGTGTTTGGTCCCATCTGACAAGTATTGTATATGATCGTTATATGGATATTCGTTTTTGTTACAAAACGGACATTTATATTCATTTAATATAATATTTATTTGATTAATTCCTGTATTGGGCAAGTTAGAAACACTATAAAGTAATTATATTTTGTAAATTATTTCATTTTAAACGGCTCATGAAATTTCGACAGCACTTCCTGTTTGTTCCCTGTGTAGACGAATTTGAATACGATACAGGGAACTCGAGGGAAGTGCTGTCAAAATTTTATGGACTCATTAAAAATGAAAGGATTTACAGAACGTAATCACTATTGTATTTGTAATGGAAAGTAGGACGATCGAACATCAAAGTAAAAAACAATAACCTAAAAATTTAATATTATATTCATAATGCCAATCCGTAAAATGTATAAAAGATAGTTAAAATGAACCACGGTTAAAGAAACAATAAAATGTATAAATGAATTGAAAAATTAAAAATTAAAAAATACTATATAATATATAAAATATTAAACTGTACGATTAAACTGAAAAATAAAATGTCAATACATAAAATGGTTAATACATTTTTTAATTTCTATCATATGTTTTAAAGTAGGAAATATGATTAATTATTTTGTTGATCGCAGCTGGATGTATCAACAATGATGGAAATATGAGGCTTAATTAGTGAACGTTTTTATAATGGTGTACACGTATTTATTGCAGTCGCTTTAAGTAATAAAGAAACGACAAAGAAATTCGTTGTCCATGTAGTAGGTACCAATTGTTGAAGCATTTGATACTGGATATAGTTAGATTTTGTTAACCCTCTTCTATCTACGACCCTGCGATCTAGAGAAAGTAGCGACTCAGCTAGTCAGCGACCTACCGAGCTCAATGACCTAGCGACCTAAGGCTCGCGACTTAACAATCTATAATAGGCTGCGACCTAAAGAGTTAAAGCGGCAGCGACCTAGTAACTAAATGAAGACAGAGCGACCTAAGAATGGAGCGGTCTTAACGACCTAAAGAGCTTACAACCTAAGGGCTCCTACAACACAGCGACCTAATGAAATAATGGACTTAGCGACCTAAAAAGAGTTCAGATGCCTTGCGACCCAATGGAGTGACATAGTGTCAGTTGAAGAGCACCGCGACCTAACAAGCCAAGAAGCTCAGCGACCTAAGGGTTGAACGACCTAGCGAGTTAATAAGGGAAGCGACCTAACAAGGAAAAAGTTCTGAAGCGAGCTAAGGTATGACAACCTATTCCTAATCCGCTCACGACCTAAACATACCAAAGGAGCTTCCTATGCCGCTCACGACCTATGACTTGTTAGTTTATCTAGAATGATCAAGTGTACCATATTTAAGCCGTAAACCACTCCCACTAGGTCGCGAACGACCTACGACCTATCCAAGGTCGCTTGCGACCTACGACCTAACGCCGAACTCTCTTATAAATACCCCGCCTACTCCAACTAAAAGGGGATCTTTTTGGCTCATTTCTGGAACGCCGATACTCTGTTGAATTTTCGACTCACTCGACACTTCAAATACGAAAGGCATCTCGACAAACTTCAAGAGGAAATCTAACGCAACCGACATGGATTCAAAGACTTCTTCTACATCGGAGTTCTAGTTATTTGTCCTATCAGTGTTGTAATCGGAGATTGTTGTAAAGTTGTAATTGATTCAGCAATAAAGAAGATTAAAGTGGACGTAGGCTTAACCTGAAGCCGAACTACTATAAAACTGTTGTCTTTTACTGCTTTCTCTGTGGCTTTTCTATTTGTTTCTAATTCCCATATTCACGGGTGGTGCTTTCACTTAGTCTCTACATACATCGGGGTGTTAGCGTTCAATTTTAAGCGTTAACATTTTTGGTGCTTTCGCTGAGAAACTGAACTCAGGATATCTTCGTCATTGCTTCACAAAAGTTTGTTGAAAAAATCTCTCTCAAGACCAGAAGTCTGTCAGAGATAATGGCTCCTGGAAGAAAGCGCGGATCTACAAGACCCACTAATGTTCATGAGAATACTGTCACTTCTCCTTCATCAAGTCAAACAGCACCAAATGCCGAAATTACACGAGCGGAATTAGATGCTGCGGTATCTGGGTTATACCAACAAATGGAAACCCAGAATGCTTTGATGCTTGAAAGGTTAAATGCATTGCTCGGAGCTAACTGTCAACCGGTGAATAATGAAGAGAACCTTGCAGATGATGTTCATAATCCTGAAGAGAGGAATATTCCTCAAAGAGCAGCCAGCCCCGTCAAAGAAACACCTCCTCAAGCTGGAGGATCGAGACCACAGCCAACTCTCCGCGAACGTTTGTCCCGACAAACTTTCGAGAAAATGGCCGAAGTTTGTCTTGCAGATCCTTTAAATGATGAGGAATATCTTTCGGGCATGGTGCGACAAATCATGAAAGAAAGTATGCAGAGAGATGAAGATGAGAAGGATTGGGGATTCGCTCCGAGCAAAACTCCGTTCACTGAAAGGATTCTAAAGGCAGAATTCCCAAGGAAGTTTATTCCTCCTACCATCCCGACTTATAAGGGAACAAGCGACCCTAATCAATTCCTGTATAAGTATGATTGGCACATGACTGGTGCTAGAGCGTCTGATGAGATCAAATGCCGGTACTTTTCGATATATTTGAAAGGAGTGGCTCTGCTCTGGTTCACAAAGCTTCCGGTCCGATTCATAGACCAGTTCGCCGATTTGACTCGGAAGTTTAAAGAGTAATTCAGGTTGTATGCTTCAAAGGAAAAGGGTATTATGTCACTGTCAAGCCTAGAATAGAATCCCGGGGAATCTATCAGGTCTTTCTTGAACTGCTTCAACATAGCTTTGGCTGAAGTGGACAATACAGAGCCACCGATGGTCTTGACATACCTGATGAGGGCAATCGACAAATCAAGCGAATTTGGGAAGTGGCTGAAGATGAAAGAACCGAATTCACTTGAGAAATTCTATAAGAAGGCTGATGAATTCATGCGCTTGGAAAGCCTTCGAGCACCAGTTAAAGTAGCATTGACAGGGGTTAAGAATAATACTACTGCTCCTACCAAAAGGGAATCCGAAAGTCAGAAAAGGGAGAACAATGGTGGGAGAAACAGAAAGATATGAAGAAACCTCGCTTTTTAAAACCTTCAGATTTCACTCCTTTGACTAACACTCTGGAGAATATCTTTTTTCTACCAAAGATGCAGTAGAATATTCTAAACCGCCTGAGATGAGAGTTAGCAAAAAGGCCGCTCAGAGTGGGAGATTCTGCCGGTTTCATAATCAACCCGGTCATGATACCAACGAATGTCGCCATCTGAAAAGTTTAATTGAAGAACTACTGAGAGAGAACAAGTTGCAGCAATATGTTAAGAGTGGTAGAAATGACCCAACCTCATCTACTAAAGGCCAGCAACTTCCTGCTCATCCACCTGGCTCGGGTGAGAGGAATACCGTGCATGAATCGGAAAGGCCTATTATCAATGTGATTACAGGAGGTCCTCACCCAGCAGGCAGAAGCTGGGGCGAGATGGAAAGATATGCCCGTTCCTTGAAGTATGTACCAGCAGAAGAGAGTGCTTTTGTGCTAGAAAATGAAGCACCTTTGAAGCAGCAGAAAACTTTCAATGATGATATTATGTTCAAAGCCAGGGACTCTATGGGTATTGAAGCTCCAACCATGGATCCCTTGGTCATCTCTGCAGGCGTTGGGTCGGCTATTGTGAGAAGAGTGCTTATAGATTGCGGCGCTTCTTGCAATATTCTCTTCAGAAAGATGTTTGACCAAATGAAAATTCCGATGGATGACGTTCGAGCCTCATCTCAGAAGATCGTTGGGTTTACTAGGGAACCAAAGCAGCCCATTGGAACTACCGACTTGTTCGTGGAGCTTGGAGAGGGGTAGAAAAAGGTGGTTCAGAAATAGACTTTTGTAATTGTTGATGAATTTCTGCCTACAACGCCTTCCTAGGTCGACCAACTCTTGCGGCTTTTAAGGCAATTCTCGCCCCATCGTGCCTCACCATGAAATTTGCCATGGATAGTGGCGTTGGAGTTATTAAAGGGGATCAGAATGCTCGGCGAGAATGTTATCTAATAGAGTTGCGTGAAGCGAGGAAGAGAGAGATGGGAAAAGATGCGTAAGCCCCAGTCCGCATTAAAGAACCAAACTTGTAGTAATTACAGGGTGGCCCCTGCACTAGCGAGCATAGCAGGGCACGAAGAGAAATGGATCCCAGAAAAGCTAGTGCAGGGGAGAATAGAGTGGTGCCAGTGGAAGTAACGGTGCCAGTATCCGTTGACCCGAAAGATCCGAACAAAGTGGTGAATGTGGGTTCACAACTTAATGTGATGGTTCAAAATTCCTTAATATCATTCTTGAAAGCAAATCCGGATGTATTCGCTTGGACTCATGCTGATATGTGCGGAATATCCCCAGAAATTGCAGTACATACTCTGAATATTGATCCGAAGTTTACACCGGTAAAACAGAAAAGAAGAACCCAAGGTCCTGAAAGGTCAGCAGCGTTGAAAGAAGAGGTAAACCGGCTTATGGAGAATGGTTTCATCAGGGAGTCTACTTATCCGAATTGGGTTTCAAATCCAGTACTGGTTAAGAAAGCTAATGGAAAATGGAGAGTTTGCATTGATTTCTCATATTTAAATAAAGCCTGCCCTAAAGACTGCTTCCCGTTACCCAGGATAGATCAGTTGGTGGATGGAACAACGGGGCACGAATTGTTATCTTTCATGGATGCTTACTACGGATACAACCAGATTATGATGCATGAGCCGGATCAGGAAGACACAAGCTTCATCACTGATGTTGGTCTCTAATGCTATAGAGTCTTGCCCTTCGGACTTAAGAATGTAGGGGCAACTTACCAAAGACTCGTCAATGCTATGTTCAAACCGCAGATTGGCAAAACTATGGAAGTTTATGTTGACGATATGTGGGTGAAGTCAAAGAAAGCGGTAGACCATATGGACCACTTGGCGGAAATGTTTGCAATCCTCCGGAAGTACGGAATGAAGCTTAATCCTTTGAAATGTTCGTTTGGGGTGGAGTCCGGAAAGTTCTTGGGTTTTATTGTGAGTGCTAGGGGCATTGAAGCTAATCCTACTCAAATTGCTGCCTTAAAAGAAGTCAAAGCTCCTAGATCGAAGAAGGAATTGCAAAGTCTTAATGGAAAAGTTGCTGCCTTGAGTCGATTCATTTCTAAAGCTACTGATAAATGCATTCCATTCTTTGATGCACTGAAGAAAGGAAGGAAGAATTTTGATTGGACTCCTGAATGCCAGAATGCTTTCGATGAATTGATTCGTCATACGCAAACGCCTCCAATACTTTCTAAGCCCGACGATGGTGAGGATCTTTTCGTATATTTGGCAATCTCATCCCATGCTCTTAGTGCAGCGTTGGTAAGGGAAGACACAAAAATTCAGCGCCTGGTCTATTATATCAGCAAGAGATTTACCGGGGCAGAGATGAATTATTCAAAATTGGAAAAGCTCGCCTATTGTCTACTGATTGCATCAAGAAAGTTGAGACCGTATTTCCAAGATTATCCTATCAAAGTCCACACTAATCAACCTCTAAAGCAAGTCCTGTTTCGTCCTGAGACTTCGGGTCGTCTTCTGAAGTGGAATATTGAACTCAGCCAATACAACATCACTTATCACCCCCGGAGAGCAATCAATGGACAAGATTTGGCAGATTTCATCGCAGAATGTATAGATGAAGGTGATAGTGAGGAAGAAGTGACCGATAATCCCCCAATTCGATGGAAATTATATGTTGATGGTGCAAGAAACGATTATTGTTCTAGAGCTGGAGTTGTGCTTGAAACCCCTAAAGGGCGGTCATTGTGCTATGCATTGAGATTGTAATTCCCTTCGACAAAAAATGAAGTAGAATATGAAGCTCTTATTGCCGGCTTGAGAATTGCTAAAGAATTGAATGTCAAAGTGTTGCAGATCTTCAGTGATTCACAGCTTATTGCATGTCAAGTCAAGAAAGAGTTTCAAACTAAAGGAGGAAATCTGCCCGCTTACTTATCAAGAGCTTGGGAACTTCTTGACGATCTTGACCATTATACGATAAATCATATACCCCGGGAAGAAAACATGAAGGCAGATTCTCTCGTAAAGTACGCAAGCACTGGTGAAGCTCAATTATTGGGATTAGTTCCTGTAGAAGTCCTGTCAGCTCCAAGCACTGATGAGATGGATATTCACTGGATCATGACTATATCTCAGGAGCAAGAATCGTGGATGACTCCGATAATGGAATATCTGCCCAACAGTTCTCTACCAGAGAATTCAAAAGAACGACAGAAGTTGCTAAGAAAAGCCTCTATATATATAGTTCAAGATGGCCGATTGTATAGGCGGGGATTCTCAATGCCATTACTCCGATGTGTGACCAAGGAAGAAGCTAAGACAATTCTAGCTGAAGTACACGGAGGATAGTGTGGAGACCATTCAGGTGGTCAAACTCTAGCAAATAAAATTCTCCGTTATGGGTATTTTTGGCCAGATATTAATCGTGATGCTGCAAGCTATGCCCGAAAATGTGACCGATGCCAGAGATTTCCAAAAATCCCAAGAGTACCTTCCACCGAGATAACACAGATGGTCAATCCGTGGCCATTTGCTATTTGGGGAATAGATCTCATTGGGCCTTTGCCAACCGCCAAATCCGGAGTTAGATATGCTATTGTTGTTGTTGATTATTTTACTAAATGGGCTGAATCTGAACCATTAGCTACTATTACCTCTAAAAAGATGATAAACTTTGTAACTAAGAATATCATTTGTAGGTATGGTGTGCCTCAAAAGATAATCAAAGACAATGGAACCTAATTCGAAAGTGAAGAGTTCCTAGATTTTTGCAAGCAATTCAAGATCCAGAAAAGCTTCTCAGCGGTGGCTCCTCCATAGGCAAACAGACAAGTGGAAGTAATAAAAAAAATTATCAAATCAACCATCAAAAAACAACTGGAAAAAGCGAAAGGTGGTTGTGTCGATAAGCTTCCACTAGCACTATGGGCATATAGAACTACCCACAAAACTGCTACCGGGAACACTCCATTTTCATCAGCATACAGATTAGAAGCAATGATTCCGGTGGAAATAAAAGTCCCTTCACATAAAAGAATTCATTTCAACCAAGCTGAAAACGAAGAGTTGCAACTTGAAGCTGTGACGACCCGACTTTCTAACTCCAGAAAGACGTGCCATCAATAAGAAAGAAAGAGATAGAAATAGAAAAGAATAGAAAGAAAGAATAACAACATCAGAATCTCATAGCGGAATGGAACAAAATATAATATATCAACATACTATTACATAGTTATATATACATCAGAGTTATACAATATCATACAACATGACTATCATATACATATATGTCATACATATATCCAATATCTTAAACCAACTAACACAACGGAACTATATGGATAGCTACATATGTCTGGTCTTCTGCTCCAATTCCTCCAGAAAACTCTATACTCCGATTACCTATCACTTGGCTACTCATAAAAATTTGAGTACCCAAGAGTTTATGAAAAACAAAATATAACTACGGGTCAGACATGGGTCTCGTATGAGTAAACGGTTAAAGTTGTTTAACTTTGAAAATCATTTGAAATAAAGGTATCACGTAAGACTTCCCAAACATAAATACGGGTAAGTTTTTACCTTACGCTAACCAAAACATTTTATAGGAAATTCAGTGATATTATAATAGTGTCTAGGGTTTTCAAGTAAAATACAGAAATAGCTGAAATTCTTACATCTCACATTCCAACGTAGTTGGGCACAATCAAAACGTACGTTGCTTATTGGAAAATTGGATCCCATACAATGGCAGGGCTACTGGGGTACCACCCGTCACAATACATGGCCTAGATCACCGTACCGAGGAGCCACCCTAACTCCCCTGCAACACAAGGATGGAACCATTTTTACTGAACAGTCCCGAACAAGATAACCCCGCAGTTGGCTGCAGACCAACCGTCCACACAGCCGAATAAAAAGGGACATCTGACAGGGGTATACCTCGTCCTGCTTGGGCATGACCCACCTAACCTTGCTGCACATCCCCTGTTTTAGCCATTCCCGGTTGATGAGGTTTGAGGCTACGTTTACCTTTATAGAACATATCTCTTAGAATTCTCATCGTCCGCCTAACAATGTGTTGAAAGCATTCAATCCATACAAGTTCGTTTCGGGTTCGAACGAGACCGAATGCATTATCTCGTTACACTCATTTTGGAATCACCCTCAGAGTTAACGACGATAACCCTTGCATTCTGAAAACACCATCTCGATCTTCACTTGAGATTACACGACCTAACGTTTAATTTGGATCGATGTGGTTTTCGGAATATCAAATCGATACCCGATCCCGGTCTCATCGAAATCCAAATGCCATTTTAAAGGCCAAGTTGTCTACTTAACTTGTTAGTTTAAATTCAACAATTGAATTCATATAGCAATTTAACACAGATGAATCATACACAGTCATCACAGATATATCCAGAATATCACAAACATCACAGGATATAAATAAATATCAAAGTCAAGCAAACAGAATCATCGATTCATACCAACATTTAGTTTGATTTTTGCTTAATCAATTACTAATTAATTAACTTATTTCAGTTCATTAATTACTTATTAATTATTCACTTAATTAATTAATTAATTCTTAATTATTAATCAATTACCTTAATTATGATTTATAAAATTCAATTACACATTTAATTATTACTATTTGCTTAATTGATCATTACTTAATCGTTTAATCCTTAATTAATTATTTAATTAGTTGACTACGATTTGTTAAGTTATTAATTTTCAATGTTTAATGAAATTATTAAATTATAAATGGGTTTACACAAGATTATTATTAAAACCTTTAATTACAAATTTGATTACATTTTATACAACTTATTAAATTATAATTATAAAATTTATTACATTCATAATTAACTTTGATTTTAAATTAATTACTCTTCTTTGTTTCAGTAAAGCTTTAAAGTTCATCTTGGCTTAAAACAATTTGTAAACATTATTAACTTGATTAATACTTAGCTTATATACCTTTAACTTAATATGATAGTTAGCAAATTCCTGGAATTGTTAAAACCCGAAGATAACCACGCGACTAACTCGGGCCGAACTCGAGATTTTCCTGAACTTTCCTCGCGTCCTTCCCTGCAATTCTTTTCTTCTTCTTCTTCTGTTCTTACTTCTCCTATTTTTTTTTTAAGTTTTAAGCTTTTAAAACTACAGTAAGCACACACTCAAGACCCAGAGCCACCACTCGAAGTAACACGCAAACTAACTCGCGTTTCACTCGAGTCGACACCAACCAGCTCCTCCCCGCCGCCGTGCACGTGCACGACGGTTCGACACCGCTCCAACATCACACTACGCCACTAACACATCACATAGCTTCCCCTCACTCGAAACCACAGCCCAGATCAACAAAGTTCCTTCGAAATCAAAATATGCACGAAAATTCGAACAACAACACAAAATACGGTAGACAAAAACACCTCGTCCTCACGATTGCGACCAGCAGAGACGACATGGCTTCGGTCAAATCTCGCCATTGACCCCCTCAACCACTTCCCAAAATATCATAGCGCTCGGTGGTACTACGACAACGCGATCAACCAACGAACCGAACCCAAAACACAGAACCCATAAACCCTATTTTCAACCATCCTCAAAAATCCATGCATCCTTAAATTTTTTTAACATTTTTCTGGTGTTTCGGAATCAATACACAAGCTTCATGTTAAATTACAGCAACTAAAATTGGAGGAATCATCAGAATTTCATGGAAATGCATTTTTGGTTCACTAACCAACTGCTCTATGTATAGTTGTCTAAAACTTATAAATTTTATCTTAAAAATCATAGATTTGTATGTTGTTTCAAGATATAGATTCGAATTTACAATTTATGTCATTCGAATTTTTTTTAACCATTGTTCTATTTTTTTTTACTTTAACTTTAAGTTTATAGTTCTTATATTTCACAGCTACAAAAAAATAATCCATACCTTAATCTTAAACTTAAACTAATTTATTTAGTTAAGTTACTAATTGAAGATAAGGATTTTATATAAGAAGTATGATATATTTTCAGTTTTTCTTTGCCTCAGCAAGAAATTGAAACGTGGAAGAATATCAATATGCAGAACATACAATACTTAGCAAACATTCTAGAACTTTAAACATCCACATAACAATTCTTCATGAACTACATATTAAGAGTTAGATTTAAAATAGGTTTACTCACCAAATACTGTTGAAACAGAGGCTGGTTGTTGATGGTGAAAGAAGACAGCTATTTGATGTTTTGAATTACTGAAACTTCCCTTTTGCTTGAATTTGATTAAGCTTGAAAATATGAAATTTGTTTATATTTCTTTTGCTTTATCAGGTTTTTCTTTTGAAGTTACAAATGAACTAAAGGATAAGAACAGATAGAATAATGAATATATATATATATATATATATATATATATAAAACTTTCTACAATGATGTCTTCTGGAACAAGCTTTACCTTGATATAATAATATCTTGCTTTATTTTTTTTTTGTATAAGATATTAGCTTCTCAGATAAGCCTTCCTGACGCAGCGGATTATTCAAACAAAACTTCAATCAATGAAATGTAGCAATCGGTGAGTTGAAGATACCAAAATGCCCAAGTTCGTTGATCCAAAGATACCGAACTCTAGTTATCTCAAACACGTTGATAGCGCACTATACCGTGTTCTAAGATCTACGATTCTTCGCACGTTGATCTAGCGCACTAGATTCCGTGAATCAGCTTCTACGATCGTTGAATCGAGCGCAATCGATTAACCGAAAGAGGAGATAGGAGATTACACTCAACTACCAATTGGTATGAAAGCACAAAGCTAACAAAAGAGAATTTTATTCAAAAATCAACCACCCAAAAATGTACAACACACGCGTATTTATAGGAGTTACAACCCAACCTTAAGTCGTACATGACTCATCCCTTATGACTCACGACTTAAGGTTCTCGACTCACAATACAAACTATACAACTCATAGGTCGGCACCGCAAACGACTCAACCTTCTACGACACAACACTCATAGGTCGGCACCGACTCAACGCAAACGACTCAAATATGGCCGACTTATATATACATGTGACCCACTTAAGTCGGCAACGACTCATCTTCATTCACACCGACTCAACAAATCAACAACCACAATGCATACGACATACGACTCAAAGGCAACAAATTACAACACATATGCATTCATGACCGACTCAACTCCTCCAACTCATGAAACATGACGACTCACGACTCATATACAAGTTGCAACTACTCACGACTCAACTTCCTCCGACTCAAGCTTCCCTGCGGCATATCCATTCCAACCGAGTCAACACTGAACGACTCATCTAGGTCGTAACCCGTCCCCGCCTTATGGCTTTCAATTACTGGAACCCCTCTTTGTCTCCTGATGAGTCGTGGACGACTCATAGTCACGCAGTTAGCTTTCCCCTTCTTCATCTTAAGTCGCTGACGACTTATACGTTGAGTCGTGGACACTCAATTTCTCCCCCTTGTAACTCCTTAAGTCGGAAACGACTCATGCCTTTATTGAATCGTGGACCTCCTTTCTTAGCTCGGAAATGACCCAAGCTTTCACTAAGTCGTGGCCGACTCATCAAACTACACCATAAACTCGTGTTTTCAGAAATTAAAGATTGCACGATTTCTTCTCTGGCCTTAGCTGCATCATCCTCCCCTGGTTGAGAAAAATTCGTCCTCGAATTTGTACATTCTTTCTCATCAAAATGTTCATCTCCATAATATGGCACAAGATGCTTAATATTGAATACGTCAGAAGTGTAAATATCCTCCGGCAGCTTCAACTTATAAGCATTGTCATTAATTTTCTTCAAAACTTCCACTGGACCAATTTTCCGCGCTTTCAATTTATTGTATGTTCCTACTGGAAATCGATCCTTGGTTAATACAGCATAAACCAAATCACCTTCCTTAAATTCAACATTTCGTCGTTTTAAATCTGCAGACTTCTTATACTTCTCATTCGACTTTTCCAATCGTTCCTAAACGATTTTATGACATTCAGTCAACTCATCAACAAAATCATCAGCTCGTTTAACCGTTTCCTTCGCCTGTGGTATTATTGCCAAATCCAACGGTCCCCTGGGTAAATTTGAATAAACAATCTGAAATGGACTGAATCCCGTGCTACGATTCACTGCATGATTATGTGCAAATTCAGCTTGGCATAACTTCATGTCCCAACTTCTCAAATTATCCTGTACAAGACATCGCAACAAATTTCCCAATGACCTGTTAACAACTTCTGTCTGTCCATCAGTTTGTGGATGATAAGCACTACTAAATTTCAGCTTCGTTCCCACCATCTTCCACAAACTCAACCAAAAGTGACTCAGAAAACGAGTATCTCGATCGGAAACAATAGATTCTGGTAAACCATGAAGTCGATAAATCTCCTTGAAAAATAACTGTGCCACTCGAACTGCATCTGCTGTCTTCTTGCAAGCAACAAAATGTGCCATCTTCGAAAACCTGTCCACTACAACAAATATCGAATCATTTCCCCTTTGAGTTCTGGGCAAACTCAAAACGAAATCCATGCTAATATCAATCCATGGCTTAGATGGTACTGGTAATGGCATATACAACCCTGCATTCGTTGCTGTTCCCTTTGAAACTTGGCAAATATGACATCGCTCCACGAACCTTTCAACCTCTTTTCTCATCGACGGCCAAAAGTAGGATTGTGAAATCAACTGCAAAGTACGATCACGGCCCACATGCCCTTCCTCATGTAACTCCTTGATAATTTTCAATCTCAAGCTACAGTCTGGAATACACAAACGATTCCCTTTAAACAGAAAACCATCAACTATCATAAATTCATCGGTACCCCCTTCCTTCACTTTTTCAACATATTTCACAAAGTAAGGATCTTCTTTAATCATCTCTGGCAGTAATTCAAACCCCGTCACTTCAACCTTCAATGTTGTTAATAAATGACTCCTCCTACTCAAAGCATCAGCTACCCGATTTGTCACCCCTGATTTGTGCTTAACGACAAAAGTAAACTGCTGCAAATAAGCAATCCATGACGCATGTCTTGCTGAAACCTTGTCCTGCCCCTGTAAATGCTTCAATGCTTCATGATCAGTGTAAAGAACAAATTCCTTCTGAAATAGATAATGTCTCCAATGTTTGATCGTTTGCACAACAGCATAAAACTCAACGTCATATGTACTGTATCTCATCTTTGCCCCTGACAACTTTTCACTGAAATAAGCAACTGGCTTCCCATTCTGACTCAGAACTCCTCCAATACCAACCTTCGAAGCATCAGTATGCAATTCAAACACTAACTGAAAATTAGGTAGAACAAGAATTGGTGCAGACGTCAACAATTCCTTGATCTTTTCAAAAGCAACTCCCGCTTCTTCTGACCATACAAATTGTTTACCCTTCATGCAATCAGTAACTGGAGCCATCACGCTACTGAAGTGTGGAATGAACCTTCGGTAGAATGATGCCAATCCATGAAAACTTCTAACTTCAGCGATAGTTCTCGGCTGTGGCCAATTTCTAATAGCTTCAACTTTACTCTGGTCAACTTGAATACCTTCCCCTGAAACAACATACCCAAGAAATAAAACAGTATGCGTCATAAACACACATTTCTTTGTAGCAGCATAAAATTGTTCTTCACGCAGAATAATCAATACTTCCCTCAAATGTAGAACATGCTCCTCCATACTCCTGCTGTAAATCAGAATATCATCGAAATAAACCACGACGAACTTCCCAATGAATGGTCTAAAGATTTGATTCATCACCCGCATGAATGTACTAGGTGCATTCGACAAACCAAATGGCATAACCAACCATTCGTATAACCCTTCTCTCGTCTTAAAAGCTGTCTTCCATTCATCTCCTGGTCTGATTCGAATTTGATGATAACCACTCTTCAAATCAATCTTTGAAAATATAGTTGCCCCACTCAATTGATCTAACAAATCATCCAACCTTGGCATAGGAAATCTATATCGGACAGTGATCTTATTCAAAGCTCTACTATCTATGCACATCCTCCATGTTCCGTCCTTCTTTGGTACTAATAATGCTGGCACGGCACAAGGACTCAAGCTTTCCTGAACACGTCCTTGTTCCAACAACTCTCCCACCTGCCTTCGTAACTCTTCATGTTCCTTCGGACTCATTCGGTAATGTGGTCGATGTGGTAACACTGCTCCCGGAACAAGATCAATTTGATGTTGAATGTCTCTAAGTGGCGGTAACTCCTTAGGCAATTCCTCTGGAAAGACATCTTCAAATTCTTTCAAAATTGGCTTTGCTTCATCTGGAATCTCAACTTCTTCACTACTCTCTCTCCCAATCAACAAAAATACTTCAGGTTCTTCCTCCACTTCCTTGACAAACTCCTTCAAAGTCAACAGAGTTTTCAATTCTTCAATCTCTTCTAGCTTGCTCTCCTTCTGTTGCTGTCTCTTGGGAACCAAAGTGATTTTAGTACCCTCGAACATGAAACTGTAACTATTGGCACGACCATCATGTTGAACTGCTCTATCGAATTGCCACGGTCTGCCCAACAACAGATGACAAACATCCATATCCACAACATCACACCAAATTTCATCTTTGTATTTCTTCCCAATAGAAAAATTAACACAAGCCCTTCGACACACCTTCACTTCACCACCCTTCCTTAACCATGCTAGCTTGTACGGTTTAGGATGTTTCTCAGTCTTCAAGTTCAACTTTCTTACTGCTTCTGTAGAAATAATATTATCACAACTTCCCGCATCAATAACGAACTTGCAAACTTTTCCCAGAATAGTGCATGTCGACTGAAAAATATTGCTTCTCAACCAACTACAATCCTCCTCTTGCTTTGGTGTCAAACAACTTCTCCTCATCATAAGATTACAACCTTCATCTCCAAACAATTCTTCTTCCTCCTCAACATAAGGTGTATTAGAACATTCTGCCTCCTCACCATTATCCTCCCCAACTTCTGAAACCATGGTTCTCTTCCTCGGCTTCAGACATTCATTGCTCTTGTGACCCAACTCCTGACAATTATAACATTTGAAAACACTGCTAGCCTTTGCCTTCTCAACCTCCTTCACCACTGGCTTACTGATAGGTTTAGAAACATTAGAACTTCCACCAACACCCCTCGCTTGATTATTGGAATTAGTAAACACACCGCCTCCACGCCTTCCTTGTTTCTCCCAAGCCAACGCTTTCTGATGTGCCTCTGCAACTGATCTAGGATCGAACATATTAACCATATCCTGGATCTGCATTCTCAATCCCCCAATGAATCTAGCAGTTAGCTGTTCTTCTGTCTCCATAATATCATTCCTGGCAATGAGTTGGTAAAATTCATCAGCATAATCACTAACAGACTTTGTTCCTTGCCTCAGATTCTGCAACCTCTGGTACATAAGTGATTGGTAGTTGTAAGGTAAGAAAGTAGATCTCATCAACTTTTTCATCTTTTCCCATGATTCTATCTTTGACTTCCCCATCCGTTCACGAGTAAGTTTAGTTTGCTGCCACCACGCCAAAGCTCTCCCCCTCAACCTAGTAGCAACCAACTTCACCCTTCTATTCTCCGGGACCTCCTTGAAATCAAAGATTTCCTCCACATTAGACAACCAATCTAAGAATTCTTCAACAACCATCCCGCCTTTAAACTCCGGAATTTCCATTTTCATACCCGATTCCCATCGTCGATCATCTTCAACATCCCGATAAGAATTTCGAACTTGATCTCGATCTCGATAATGAATACTAGCTCTATCACCTTCTTCAACAAAATCAAAAGTACGCCTACATCGATCTCGACCATTATCATCCCTTCGTTCATGCATGCTTCTTTGACTATGTCTCTCTTCATCTCTATATGCTTCATTATCAAATTCACGTTGACTTCGTCTCTCTTCATGTGCATAGTCATGATGATCTCTTCGTGATGAAATTGATGTTTCTCTTCTATCTCTACAAGAATGTGGCGATACCCTCCTCGCTTCCGTAACCGATGGCGAAACTCGGTTTCCTCCATGGTTCGAGTTTGGTGATCTCCTCCTTTGATTCAAATCATTCATCAATTTCTCCAATTTACCAATGCCTTCATCAAACTTCTCATTAATACGTTGTTCCATAAGCTCGGCTTCTTCTCGACGATACAAAGCTTCAACGTTTTGATGACGATTAGCTCTCCTTGGTGGCATGATTGAAAAACTTCACAAATTTAAACAATTCGAACACAAAATTCAAAGCTTCAACAATGCAATAAGTCACGGCTCAACAATGCACGGCTTAATCTTACTTCAACACCTTTGCGCGCAAAAACCCAAGATAGATCTAAACAATTTCCAACTCCTCGATCCAAAATGAAATGGATCAAACACTCCAAATTTGATGCAACTTCAATATGAACACGATGAACAACTTCAAACTTCAAAACTTCAAAACTTGGCTCCAAGAATCAACTTAGCTATGATTGGCTAAGTATGGCTCTGATACCAATAAATGACGCAGCGGATTATTCAAACAAAACTTCAATCAATGAAATGTAGCAATCGGTGAGTTGAAGATACCAAAATGCCCAAGTTCGTTGATCCAAAGATACCGAACTCTAGTTATCTCAAACACGTTGATAGCGCACTATACCGTGTTCTAAGATCTACGATTCTTCGCACGTTGATCTAGCGCACTAGATTCCGTGAATCGGCTTCTACGATCGTTGAATCGAGCGCACTCGATTAACCGAAAGAGGAGATAGGAGATTACACTCAACTACCAATTGGTATGAAAGCACAAAGCTAACAAAAGAGAATTTTATTCAAAAATCAACCACCCAAAAATGTACAACACACGCGTATTTATAGGAGTTACAACCCAACCTTAAGTCGTACATGACTCATCCCTTATGACTCACGACTTAAGGTTCTCGACTCACAATACAAACTATACAACTCATAGGTCGGCACCGCAAACGACTCAACCTTCTACGACACAACACTCATAGGTCGGCACCGACTCAACGCAAACGACTCAAATATGGCCGACTTATATATACATGTGACCCACTTAAGTCGGCAACGACTCATCTTCATTCACACCGACTCAACAAATCAACAACCACAATGCATACGACATACGACTCAAAGGCAACAAATTACAACACATATGCATTCATGACCGACTCAACTCCTCCGACTCATGAAACATGACGACTCACGACTCATATACAAGTTGCAACTACTCACGACTCAACTTCCTCCGACTCAAGCTTCCCTGCGGCATATCCCTTCCAACCGAGTCAACACTGAACGACTCATCTAGGTCGTAACCCGTCCCCGCCTTATGGCTTTCAATTACTGGAACCCCTCTTTGTCTCCTGATGAGTCGTGGACGACTCATAGTCACGCAGTTAGCTTTCCCCTTCTTCATCTTAAGTCGCTGACGACTTATACGTTGAGTCGTGGACGACTCAATTTCTCCCCCTTGTAACTCCTTAAGTCGGAAACGACTCATGCCTTTATTGAATCGTGGACCTCCTTTCTTAGCTCGGAAATGACCCAAGCTTTCACTAAGTCGTGGCCGACTCATCAAACTACACCATAAACTCGTGTTTTCAGAAATTAAAGATTGCACGATTTCTTCTCTGGCCTTAGTTGCATCACTTCCCTAGATATAATAACATTTTGCTTTATTTTTATGTACTAAGACCTTAGATGAATCAACTATTTCGGCTGAAAGATTTTTATAAAACATGAAATGACAAGTTGTAGTGCTAATTAAATGCTTATGTTTACATTTATGTTAACATATCATTAATGTTTGCTGACACATGGATTTTATAAAGATATTTGCAGATTTTATGTTTGATTTGATGTTTTGTCTTATTTTGATGTGAATATTTATTTTCTTATGCATATAAAGTTTACTTGCAGGTCTTCATATTGTCTTTATTGCTTAAAGAACTCTATATGTCGTGTATTCTATATGTTTGTATTTACATAGTTAACATTTCTATTTATAATTTATATACATATCAAAATTTTACACTTATGTTTATGTGTTATGGTTTTAGTTTTCTTATGTCTGTTTTACATTTTGAAATCATAAATTCCTTTATAACACATATACAACTAATAATATCCAAAATCTTATTTATTTATAAATGAAAATATTGTATTTTTATTTAAATTTGATTAAAAACATATTGTAATAATAGGGTCAAAATTTCGGGATATCACATTCCTCCCTCCTTAAAAGAATTTCGTCCCCGAAATTTAAACAACAGTTAATTCAAAAGCTTAATATTAACATTCCAAACATACCTATCATCCATACAAAAACAAACGATCAAACAGTCTATCCTAACAACATTACTAGCTATTCGGACATAAATTTGGATAAGCTTTTCTAAAATTATCAAGAGTTTCCCAGGTACAATCTCTGGGATCCTCACTCCATTGCACCTTGACGAGTTTCACCACTTTGTTCCTGAGTTGCTTCTCGTCTTGATCTACAATTTGAACAGGATTTCTAGCCACAGTCAGGTTAGGTTCAACTTCTAAATCTTCCTGAACAACTGGTTCTACCACCAATGATGGGTCATGAATAAATTTCCTTAAATGAGACACATGGAATACATTGTGAATCCCAGACATTCGTTCTGGCAATTAAATCCTGTAGGCTACAGTTCCAATTCTTTCCAGCACTCGGAATGGACCAATATATCTCGGAGCAAGTTTTCTCCTCTTTCCGAATCTTATAGCACCCTTGATTTGGGAAACTTTAATAAAAACTAAATCTCCGATCTCAAATTCTAGTGGTCTTCGTCTCTTATCTGCATATTTCTTCTGACGATCCTGAACAGCTTTCATCCTTTTCTTGATAAGCTCAACCTTCGTAGAAGCTTCACGAATTAGATCGGGTCCGAGTACAAGTCAATCACTCGATTCAATCCAACAAGACGGGGATCTACATGGTCTTCCATACAGAGCTTCATAAGGAGCCATCTTAATACTCGCTTGGTAGCTGTTATTATAAGAAAATTCCACTAAATGAAGATGGTCTTCCCATGATCCACCAATATCCAATACACAAGCTCGTAGCATATCATCCAGAATACGATTAAGCCTTTCCGTCTATCCGTCCGTTTGAGGATGATAGGCTATACTTAATCTCAAACTTGTTCCCATTGCTGATTGCAGAGCTTCCTAGAATTTGCTAGTGAAAATAGGATCACGGTCACTTACTATGCTGACAGGAACACCATGCAATCTGACTATCTCCTTCAAGAAAATTTCTGCCAGTGAAACTGCAGTACGAGTTGCCTTGACTGGAATAAAATGGGCACTCTTCATTAAGAGATCCACAATAACCCATATTCCTTCATTTCCTCTCCTGGTTTTAGGCAAACCGTTGATGAAGTCCATCGAGATCATCTCCCATTTCCAATTTAGAATTTCCAAAGGTTGCAATAGTCCGGCAGACTTTTGTTGATCTTCCTTCACTTGCTGGCAGATGGCGCAATTATTTACAAAAGCAGCTACATCCTTTTTTATGCTCGGCCACCAGAAGACTCTCCTCATATCTTTATACATCTTCGAAATACCCGGGTGAATATTCAATTTAGAGCGATGACACTCAGCTAAGACTTCTTGCCTCAGTCCATCAATATTAGGCATACACAAACGAGCATTAATCCTTAAAGCACCTTGATCGTCCATCTTGAAATCCGAATATCGCTCGTCTTTAGTTCCAAGAATTATTTCCTCAAAAGACTTATCCTCCGTTTGCTTACTAACAATTCTTTCTTGGAGAGATGGAACGACTTCCAAAAGAGATAAAACAACATTTCTACTAAGAGCATCAGCCACAACATTCGCTTTCCCCGGAGTATACAAAATATCCAGATCATAAGATGCCAAAAATTCGACCCATCTCTGCTGTCTCAAATTAAGATCTTTTTGAGAGAAAATATATTTCGACGGTTTGTGATCCATGAATAACTCAAACTTTTCTCCCAAAAGATAATGTCTCCAGATCTTCAAAGCAAAAACAATAGCTAACAGTTCTAAATCATGCGTAGCATAGTTCTTCTCATGTGACTTCAATTGTCGACTAGCATACGCAATTACTCTGCCATTCTGCATCAAAACTGCTCCCAGTCCAACTAAACATACATCGTATAAACTTCAAATTTGCTCTTCCCATCCGGAATAGCAAGTACTGGTGCACTGGTTAGCCTTGTCTTCAATTCCTGAAAAGCTTCTTCACACTGAGGTGTCCATTTGAATTTGGTTCCTTTCTAGTCAGCTTGATCAGATGTGAAGAAATCTTGGAATAATCCTTAATGAATTTTCTGTAGTAGCCAGCCAAACCCAGAAAACTGCGAACTTCAGTGGTGTCTCCGGCTGTTTCCATGCCAAAATAGTTGCAACCTATGCTGGATCTACAGAAATGCCTTCACCAGAAACAATGTGCCCTAAAAATTTTACTTCCGATTTCCAAAAATGGCACTTGGAAAATTTTGCCTTCAACACATGCTTCCTCAGAGTCTCCAATATAATCCTCAAATGATGCCTGTGCTCTTCTTTCGATTTGGAGTAGACCAAGATATCATTAATGAATACTAGCATGAACTTATTCAACACATCTCTAAAGACTCGGTTCATGAGGTCAACAAAATAGGCAGGAGCGTTGGTCAACCCGAAAGGCATAACCAACCACTCATAAAAACAATTCGGTCCCCTAAATGCTGTCAAGGGAATACTATCTTCAGCTACTCTCAATTGATGGAAACCTGAAGCTAGATCCAGTTGAGAAAAGATAGAAGCTCCATGCAATTGGTCAAAAAGATCATCGATGCGAGGAAAATGATATTTATTTCGAATGGTCACTTTGTTCAATTCTCTATAATCAACACAGAACTTTAGTGAACCATCCGATTTGGTGAAAAACACCGCAGCAGAGCCCCAACAAGAAAAACTAGGTCTAATCAAACCCTTCTTCAAAAGATCTTGTGTCTGCTTAATCAATTCTTTTCTCTCTCTAGGAGGCATTCTCCTACTGGGCTGAATCACCGGCACAGCTCCTGGAATCAAATCAATACGAAACTCAATCTCTCGATGTGGCGGTAAACACTTAACTTCTTCAAAAAAATCAGGAAAATCTTGAACCACATCGATTTCTTCAACTTTCTCTTGAGAAGTCTCAACTCCTAGCAAAAGACTACTCAAGTGAAATCCAGAACTATCGCACGACACTTTGGCAATCCTACCCAAATCAGTCTCCAATGAAACTGTCCTCTCATCACAATTCAGGACCGCTTTATACTTATCGAGCCAATCCATTCCCAAAATAAGATCAATTCCATTAAAATTTAACACATACGGGTCACAAGAGAAACTATGGGACAAATAAGAAATCTTTAAGTCCTTACAGATTGTATCCAATTTGGTTACTCCACCTATAGGATTAGATACAATAATGGAACGATCCACCGTACTAGGGTTGAGAGAAAAATTTTCTACTGATTCCAAAGAAATGAAACTCAAAGATGCACCCGAATCATAAAACTTTATTATATTTTCCATCTAAGAGTAAGATACCTTCCAAAACCCCTTTGCCTTGAGAAGAAGAAGATGGACCTGCTTCCAGAGCAAAAACTTTATCCTGTAGTGTCCTCTGCAAAAGTGGACAATTCTTAATCATACGACCGGGCTGACGACAATTAAAACACAACGATCTCGGAACTACTGCCAATCCTGGACCACTTTGACGTTGCTATTGCTGAGATCCTCCTTGAGAACACTGATCTTCCAAATGTCCAATTTGCTGACAATTATAACACTTGCGGGGTCCGTTATTGCTTCCTCTCGATTTCTTTCCCTTGCCTTGCCTTTTCCAAAGTGGATTAAACTTTCTTTTATTTGGGTTAACGGAATTCCCTCTCGAAACTGCTGTTGTTGCCTTCAATTTCTTGCTCATCAAATTTTCATACCTCAAAGCCTTATCAACTAAATCAACAAAAGATCCTTTTAAGAGCACCGTCATCTTATCGTGAAATTCGGACCTCAATCCTTTCACAAACTTTTCATTCTTCTTGAGGGGAGTATCAATGAGTCCTGATCGATAACACGAAAGTTCGTTGAATTTGGTCTCATACTCAGAAATAGTCATGCTTTCCTGCTTCAAATTCAGAAAATCCCGGTACAATCGAGTTTTCCTTGCTGTTGGCATAAACTTTACCTCAAATAACTTCTTAAATCTTTCCCATGAAATATCTTCTTCAGGAATATTTGCAATTGTTGCATCCCACCATGCTGCTGCGCCTCCCTGCAATTGCCACGATGCCATTTCCCTCTTTCGATCATCCGACAATCTCATACTCTTAAAAATGCACTCACAAGAGTGTAACCAGGCTTGAACTTCAATTATCGATTCTGAACCTTTAAATGGTTGGCCTCCAAGATCGATGAAATCTTAACATAAGGTTGCAAAACTAACTTGAGGCGGTACTAGATTTAAAACCTCTCTAGCAATTTGACTTCGAGCATTATCAAACGAAGTACTGGCCCTAACTCTTCCTCTTCTTCCAGAACTCATGTTGGCCACCTGAACAGGTAATTCAACAAACTTAAATATGTATCTATATATATGAAAATACAAATACGCACTCTCAAGATAAATATTACTTCAGAGCCTAGGTACTCGCTCAACCTAATGCTCTGATACCAGCTGTGACGACCCGACTTTCTAACTCCAGAAAGACGTGTCATCAATAAGAAAGAAAGAGATAGAAATAGAAAAGAATAGAAAGAAAGAATAACAACATCAGAATCTCATAGCGGAATGGAACAAAATATAATATATCAACATACTATTACATAGTTATATATACATCAGAGTTATACAATATCATACAACATGACTATCATATACATATATGTCCATACATATATCCAATATCATAAACTAACTAACACAGCGGAACTATATGGATAGCTACATACGTCTGGTCTTCTGCTCCAATTCCTCCAGAAAACTCTATACTCCGATTACCTATCACTTGGCTACTCATAAAAATTTGAGTACCCAAGAGTTTATGAAAAACAAAATATAAACTACGGGTCAGACATGGGTCTGGTATGAGTAAACGGTTAAAGTTGTTTAACTTTGAAAATCATTTGAAATAAAGGTATCACCTAAGACTTCCCACACATAAATACGGGTAAGTTT
Source organism: Allium cepa (assembly GCA_030765085.1). NCBI lineage: Eukaryota > Viridiplantae > Streptophyta > Magnoliopsida > Asparagales > Amaryllidaceae > Allium > Allium cepa. The sequence goes on from CM060929.1 coordinate 38,934,297, forward strand.
TTACCTTACGCTAACCAAAACATTTTATAGGAAATTCAGTGATATTATAACAGTGTCTAGGGTTTTCAAGTAAAATACAGAAATAGCTGAAATTCTTACATCTCACATTCCAACGTAGTTGGGCACTATCAAAATGTACGGCGCTTATTGGAAAATTGGATCCCATACAATGGCAGGGCTACTGGGGTACCGCCCGTCATAGTACGTGGCCTAATTCACCGTACCGAGGAGCCACGCTAACTCCCCTGCAACACAAGGCCGGAACCATTCCTTACCGAACAGTCCCGAATAAGATAACCCCGTAGTTGGCTGCAGACCAACCGCCCACACAGCCGAATAAAAAGGGACATCTAGACAGGGGTATACCTCGTCCTGCTTGGGCATGACCCACCTAACCTTGCTGCACATCCCCTGTTTTAGCCATTCCCGGTTGATGAGGCTTGAGGCTGCGTTTACCTTTATAGAACATATCTCTTAGAATGCTCATCGTCCGCCTGACAATGTGTTGAAAGCATTCAATCCACACAAGTTCGTTTCGGGTTCGAACGAGACCGAATGCATTATCTCGTTACACTCATTTTGGAATCACCATCAGAGTTAACGATGATAACCCTTGCATTCTGAAAACACCATCTCGATCTTCACTTGAGATTACACGACCTAACGTTTAATTTGGATCGATGTGGTTTTCGGAATATCAAATCGATACCCGGTCCCGGTCTCATCGAAATCCAAACGCCATTTTAAAGGCCAAGTTGTCTACTTAACTTATCAGTTTAAATTCAACAATTGAATTCATATAGCAATTTAACACAGATGAATCATACACAATCATCACAGATATATCCAAAATATCACAGACATCACAGGATATAAATAAATATCAAAGTCAAGCAAATAGAATCATCGATTCATACTAACATTTAGTTTGATTTTTGCTTAATCAATTACTAATTAATTAACTTATTTCAATTCATTAATTACTTATTAATTATTCACTTAATTAATTCTTAATTATTAATCAATAACCTTAATTATTGATTTATAAAACTCAATTACACATTTAATTATTACTATTTGCTTAATTGATCATTACTTATTAATTAACTTAATCGTTTAATCCTTTATTAATTATTTAATTAGTTAACTACGATTTGTTAAGTTATTGACTTTCAATGCTTAATGAAATTCTTAAATTATAAATGGGTTTACACAAGATTATTATTAAAACCTTTAATTACAAATTTGATTACATTTTATACAACTTATTAACTTACAATTATAAAATTTATTACATTCATAATTAACTTTGATTTTAAATTAATTAATCTTCTTTGTTTCAGTAAATCTTTAAAGTTCATCTTGGCTTAAAACAATTTGTAAACATTATTAACTTGATTAATACTTAGCTTATATACCTTTAACTTAATATGATAGTTAGCAAATTCCTAGAATTGTTAAAACCCGAAGATAACCACGCGACTAACTCGGGTCGAACTCGAGATTTTCCTGAACTTTCCTCGCGTCCTTCCCTGCAATTCTTTTCTTCTTCTTCTGTTCTTACTTCTCCTATTTTTTTTTAAGTTTTAAGTTTTTAAAACTACAGTAAGCACACACTCAAGACCCAGAGCCACCACTCGAAGTAACACGCAAATTAACTCGCGTTTCACTCGAGTCGACACCAACCAGCTCCTCCCCGCCGCCGTGCACGTGCACGGCGGTTCGCCACCGCTCCAACATTATACTACGCCACCAACACATCACATAGCTTCCCCTAACTCGAAACCCAGCCCAGATCAACAAAATTCCTTCGAAATCAAAATATGCACGAAAAGTCGAACAACAACACAAAATACGTTAAACAAAAACAACTCGTCCTTACGATCGCGACCGCCAGAGACGACATGGCTTCGGTCAAATCTCGCCATTGACCCCCTCAACCACTTTCCAAAATATCATAGTGCTCGGTGGTACTACGGCAACGCGATCAACCAACGAACCGAACCCAAAACACAGAACCTATAAACCCTATTTTCAACCATCCTCAAAAATCCATGCATTCATAAATTTTTTTAACATTTTCTGGTGTTTCAAAATCAATACACAAGCTTCATGTTAAATTACAACAAGTAAAATTGGAGGAATTATCAAAATTTCATGGAAATGCATTTTTGGTTCACTAACCAACTGCTCTATGCATAGTTGTCTAAAACTTATAAATTTTATCTTAAAAATCATAGATTTGTATGTTGTTTCAAGATATAGATTCGAATTTACAATTTATGTCATTCGAATTTTTTTTTAAACCATTGTTCTATTTTTTTTTACTGTAACTCTGAGTTTACAGTTCTTATATTTCACAGCTACAAAAAATAATCCAAACCTTAATCTTAAACTTGAACTAATTTATTTAGTTAAGTTACTAATTGAAGTAAGAATTTTATATAAGAAGTATGATATATTTTCAGTTTTTCTTTGCCTCAGCAAGAAATTGAAACCTGGAAGAATATTAATATGCAGAACGTACAGTACTTAGAAAACATTCTAGAACTTTAAACATCCACATAACAATTCTTCATGAACTACATATTAAGAGTTAGATTTAAAATAGGTTTACTCACCAAATACTGTTGAAACAGAGGCTGGTTGTTGATGGTGAAAGAAGACAACTATTTGAAGTTTTGAATTTCTGAAACTTCCCTTTTGCTTGAATTTGATTAAGCTTGAAAATATGAAATTTGTTTATATTTCTTTTGCTTTATCAGGTTTTGCTTTTGAAGTTACAAATGAACTAAAGGATAAGAACAGATAGAATAATGAATATACATATATATAACTTTCAACAATGATGTCTTCTGGAACAAGCTTTACCTTGATAATAATATCTTGTTTTTTTTTGTATAAGATATTAGATTCTCAGATAAGCCTTCCCTAGATATAATAACATTTTTCTTTATTTTTATTTACTAAGACCTTAGATGAATCAACTATTTCGGCTGAAAGATTTTTATAAAACCTGAAATGACAAGTTGTAGTGCTAATTAAATGCTTATGTTTACATTTATGTTAACATATCATTAATGTTTGTTGACACATGGATTTTATAAAGATATTTGCAGATTTTATGTTTGATTTGATGTTTTGTCTTATTTTGATGTGAATATTTATTTTCTTATGCATATAAAGTTTACTTGCAGGTCTTCATATTATCTTTATTGCTTAAATAACTCTATATGTCATGTATTCTATATGTTTGTATTTACATAGTTAACATTTCTATTTATAATTTATATTCATATCAAAGTTTTACACATATGTTTATGTGTTATGGTTTTAGTTTTCTTATGTCTGTTTTACATTTTGAAATCATAAATTCCTTTATAACAAATAAACAACTAATAATATCCAAAATCTTATTTATTTATAAATGAAAATATTGTATTTTTCTTTAAATTTGATTGAAAACATATTGTAATAATAGGGTCAAAATTCCGGGATATCACAGAAGCACTTGACTTTCTTGATGAAAAAAGGAAAGAGGCTCAACTCAGAATTGCAGCCCATCAGCAAAGAATTGCCAGGCATTTCAATTCCAAAGTTCGCCAACGCAGCTTTGAGATTGGAGATCTAGTCTTGAAAAGGGTCATGACAGCAGCAGGAGTGTTTGCGCCAAACTGGGAAGGGCCATATGTCGTAGGCAAAAAACTTCTTGATGGCACTTTCAAACTGACAGCTGTCGAAGGAGATCCAATTCCAAGAGCTTGGAACAGTAATCACTTGCATCCATCTTTTACTTAAAAGCTTTGCTTAAATTTGTAAAAAGAATTATGAATGTATGATTCTTGTATTGAAAGCCATTGTAAAGCCAGTGCAAGTGAATAATAAGAACTATAAAGTGGATGTAGGCCCAGTTCTTGGCCGAACCACTATAAATTTTGTGTTCTCTACTATTATAAACTGCTTGTTGTATTTCGATATATAAAGTATTTCAATTGTATTGCTAAAAAGTCGATTTAATATCGCATGCCATTAAAACGAAGCTTTCCCATCATAAGACCAAGCGATCCCTGACATCACTCAACAAATGAATGTCTAGCCACAAAAATTCTAGACTCAAATCCTATATAGGAAGTGCTTCAAGCAAACAGTTAGTGGTTCCGCCAGAGGTAGACCCTTCCTAACTAATTGTGATCGTTTGTGTAAACAAACATTCGATTAATTACCCTGTGTCTGCCCCTACGAACTCATTTAACAATGAAGTACACTTCCTCGGATAGAATAAGCTACTTGCAAAAGAAAGGAATGTGTGCTTGGAAATGATAATAGGGAACCACTGATATGAGCAAATGGCAAAAAGACATGGGCGAGCAGGCAACAAATAGCAAAAGACCTCCTCGGAGGCACAAGCCCTCTTCGGAAGCACAACCCTTCGAAGGATAAAGACCTCTAATGGGACTTGCCAGAAAAAGAAAGTTCTCTTTCTCAACAAAAAGTTGTGGAATGACCGGTGGCACAGGACACTCGTTAACTAGCCGAGAACGTTTGTGCAAACAAACAATCCAAGTAACTTGTGTCCGCCCCGTGAATCCATCCAACTGAGAGAAGGAAACTTCCAGGCAAAAGCCCTACTCGGAGGCACACATTTCACCGTGATCTGAAATAAAACTTCACACGAGTTGAAAGGTGAAAAGACCTCTTCGGAGGCACGCATTCCACCGAGATCTGAAATAAAACTTCACAAGTGCTGGAATGTGAAAAGCCCTTTTCGGAGGCCCATTTCACCATAGTTGAAATGCTAAAAGACCTCTTCGGAGGCACACATTTCACGACGATATGAAATAAAACTTCACACGAGTTGAAATGTGAAAAGCCCTCTTCGGAGGCCCGCTTCCCAGCGGACAGGGAAAACATAAAAGCCTCTCCCCAGAGGCAGAAACAAAAAAAAGCCCTCTCTCCATAGGCACACACACAAAAAAGCCCTCTTACTAGAGGCACAATCAAACAAAAAAGCCCTCTTCCCAGAGGCACAATCAAACAAAAGCCCTCTTCAGAGGCACAAACAGGTCGAAGCCCTTTTACGGAGGCCCACTTTACCACGAAGGAAAATTCACTTGCCCAAATAAAAGTGACTTTCTCAGAAAGTGAAGTGTAAAAACTTCACAACAAAAAAAAAGAGAAGACTTCTCCAATACGAGGCGCATTCTACTAAATCAGAAAAATATTCCCTTAAAACGGAAATATTATCCTATAAAGTACAGATGCAAATCTCCTTTAAATGGAAAAGCTGTGCTCTAAAGAAAGAGTACAAGTCTTTTCGAAACAGAATAGTTGTTCTCCAAAATTTTGCCAATGTGAAAGAGATTGCAATAAACCATGGTATGGGGGCAATATAATATAGTTGTAAAAATAAAAACAATGCTCAAGTAACATACCATAGGTTTACTGCAACATCACACAGAGAAAATAAAGAAACTTGTATGAAAAAGAAGAATAAATGCATTCTTAAATACAGACAGAGGTTTGTACAAGTAAAAGAATCATTTTATTCCATGCTATAAATTTTTTATACATGTGTAGTTTCAAAACAAAAGAAGGCGGGGACCGGTACCCGCACAATCTCCGGTCAACACAAGTCTTTATATATACAAGCAAAAAAGCAAGGAGAAAAGCATAAGTACCAAACCCATCACTTCTTCTTCCTGCCACCTTTCGAGCCTTCACCTGGCCGGATGATCAACTTTTTGGGCCGGCTTGTGAGAGTAGGGAAAGAAAGGGGAAGGGGTGAAATTGGACTCTCTTCTGCTTTTTCTTCGCCGGTAGAAGCTTCCTTCTTTTTCTTTGAGACTCCGCGTTTCCCCCTCTTCTTAGAAGAAGACTCACTGCCCGGAGTGAAAAGAGCGGACAATTTTATGTCATCAGAAGCAGTCTGCTCCGGGGTTCTCTCCCCTTCTTCAGGTTCTTCGGCCTTTTGTTCCTGAGAAGCAACAGGATCGTCCAAGTCACGAAGAGCTTCTGTCTGCTCTTCTTGCGACCCCGGTTGAGAGATAGAAGGAGGAGAACTCTGAAGAGATGGAGGGGGATAGCTGGAGGAGGGGAAGTCTGAAAAATACTTGGTGCTTTCTCTACAGGAGAAGAAAAGTTAAAGTCAGTATTCGTCATAAAAAGAGGGAATAATGGCTCATCGACACTTAAGAAATAAGCAAGAAGCTCATCGAACTCGGTCGAAGCGAACAAGCAGTCCACTTGAGCGAGATCGACACTGAGGTTACCTGGAGAAGTAGGTTTTATTATGTCAACTTCAAAAGCTTGCGCGTCAGTACTTTCTTGGACCTCATCTCCAGTGCGGGCGATGGCACTTTCAATAACAGCTTGAGCAAGAGGTGGAGAATGGGAACTGGAGCCAGCAATATCGATGTCGGCCGAAACTGAAGGTAGAACTGGGTCGGTTGAGATTGTCTTTCCTAAATGTTCTCCTTCTGCCATTCCGGCTCTCTCTCTGGAAAGTTGCTCCTTTCCCCTGGCAAGAGCGGCACATGCATCATCATCTAGATAGTGCACCATTAAATCTACTTCAGCATATCCGGCTCCTCCAAGCATATCAAGTATGGCCTCCCACACTTTGGCCATAGTAATTTCGTACTCCGGTCCCAAAAATTTAAGGCTACCGCTCCCCAGAACACTATGGATGTAAAACTTGAATAAAGTGGAGCTGACATCGGCTTTAGTTGCCATATGAGATTATTCGGCTGCAGTTTTGCCGGTAATAGCTTCATCGCGCTCTTTTTCAGCCTTAGAAATTCGAGTTTTTAGCAGTTCAATTTCCAAGTTTTGGGAGTTGGTCTTTTCTTGTAGATGAGCAACATCGGCCCGGTAGCTGTCCACAACTTGTTGCTGTGCTTCAAATTTAGCTTCAGCATCTCTCTGTGCCGCGTGAGCATCTCACACTTGTTTTTGAAGCACTTCTTCTCTTTGAGAATAGGAAGTGGAAGAAGTGATGAGCTCTTCCTTAAGTTTTTCAACTTCCGCTTCAAGCTTTTCATTATAAGCGGCAATACTCTTCATTTCGGCATCATGCTGATCGAGTGCTTTCTGCCACTCATATTTGTCATTTTCCATAGTCAGCATGGCTTCAAGGTTTGCGCGATTCACTCTTTGAAGCTCGTCAACGAGTTTCTGCCAGCCAGACATTCTCTCGATATCGAGTTGGACGGCATCAAGATTTCGCAACATGGCTTGCTTATCAATCGGGACCAAGTCAAGATCGAAGCGTACTCCCTTTAAGCACCAGTGCGGAAATCGGCTCTGAAGAGTAGCCGGACCCTGTCCAACTTGATAGGGGGCCTACTTATGATTGTTTGAATATCGGTTCTTGGAAGGGGAGGAGAGCAGGAAGGAATTTATAAAGAGACGGGAGCAGCGGGCTTTTCAGAGAGCTTAGATGTCAGTTTTTCACCAAGTTTGGCCCGTTTACTCGGGTCCTCAGTGACATGGCTTTTTCCCTTGTCATCACGAGATTTTCTATTGTGGGAATCATCCTCTCTCTGAGAAGAATCACGTCGTTCGTCCCGTCTCCCGTGGCGTTCTTCATAAGCACGCTTTTCACGAGCCTTCCTCGCAGCTCTTTCTTCGTCAGTTTCCTAGGAGGCAAGAAGATACCTCTTGGGGTCGTAAGAGCCGCGCCTCCCATAACGCTGGAAATCATCGTAGTAGGAGCCGCTTTGTCCCATTGGAGAATCTGAAAATAAAACATAATATAAACTCAGAAATCTTCAAAACAAAGAAGTTGAATGCATATAAGTACTGAAAAGTCCTAAGTGTGTGTAACGTGAAAACTATGCACGTCAAACTACGAACCACTCCTGGGTTGGGGGTAATGATGGATTTTACAGCCAGTGTCAACTCTTGGGTTGATGGAGTTTTTTGCAGGACGGATGTCGCTTCAACTGCTGGAGAAGTAACTCTAGCAGTGATAGGATTATCTTTAAAAAGCTCCTGTGAAGTAATCATCAGGTCGCTCAACCCCTCAAAAGTATCATCATTGCTGTGCCTAGCGGGGCTTGTTCTCTCAGCTCCTTCGTCACCAGATTTCTCGGGTTGTTGGGGAGGCTCCTCTTCTTCGATGACCGGGACAAGTGCACGTTTGCCGGTTGATCCTGCAACATCAATTGAAGTAGAACACTTTACCAGGGAAGCCTCAACAGTATGTTCTTTCGGTGTAAGTTCTCCAACGGGAACTGGGGCACCCGATGTTTCTACTGGAGAATCAGGGACTTCATGAGTTTGGGTAGAAAGAGAAGGGTGCAAAAGTCCATATTGGTGCAGAAGTTCATCTTTCAACAAAAACTTAATACTTCTTTCCTCAACCGGCACGACACTTAATCTATCGAAAGTCGTCTTGTGACTGGGATTTCTAGAGGGAGGAGGAAGTGCTGTAAAAGAAAAGAATGAAGTTAGCACTTAGCAATTCGAATCTCGAAAAGCTTAAATGGAAAAATGCGGGGATGAGCAATCTTACTCCCTGTTCTCCAGATAGCTTAAAACCCTGGAGGGCAGCAAAAGAAGAAGAATTGATTCAGAAAATCGTGAGCACTTTCGGAAAGATCAGTGATAAGTTTACGGTTTCTGGCACTTCTCACGAGTATGATGGAGGGGTGGTCTTTATTCTTTGCGAATGTGCATAAGTAGCAAATTTCTTCAAAGCTCGGAAGACGGTTAAGTGTCCTCCTGAATAGAATGCACAATCCCATCAGAATGGCGTAACCATTGGGATGCAGTTGAAAGGGAGAGATGGTTAGTCGGAGAAGGAGTTGTTGAAGAAATTCATTGAAAGGAGGAATGGTACCACATAGGCACATCTGGCTATTAACAGTGACAAAACCGAGAGGTGGCCTGTCAGCAGTATCATTTGGCCCAGGAAATATAGCATCCGCTTCGGCAATCCCAAATTGAATACGTGATTGGTTGAATGCCCGCTGAATCAGGGTAGTTGGAGTTCTTTCCGGAGGATTATCCAATGGAATGGCTATCGGGAAGACTCCTTCAGATTGCTCTACTATTTCTTCTTGAGAAGACATTCTACACAAGGAACTGGATATTCAAATGTGAAGGTGCACGTTTCCTAAATGTGTGAAGTGTTGTGCAAAACTAATAAAACGACAAGCAAGTATAACTGAAATTAAACTAACAGGCATTTGTTAATTACAAAGTTTCTGGGTTTGTTGTTTTAAGTCCAAACACAAGTGCAGTATTGATGTAGACAAAATCAGTTCTAGTTGATTAATTCAGCATTGCTTTAATACTTCACTTGAGTTTGTTAATTCACAGCATTTCATATAATTTCTTTAAGTTGATTATCTTTTATCGGCTAATTTGTCATTCAATGTGGGAAGTCAACGGCAGTATATTCGCCCTAGTTTTCTGCAAATGTTGTGTTCAGCAGGTTATTAGCTTACAAGTTAATATAATCTGTAAAAAGTGCAGCAAGGTCCAGACAGTTCAAAGTTCAAACAACTCCAAGTTCAGGCAATTCATTCTGGCAATTCAAGTTGAGGATTCAAGCTGAAATTATGCTTCAAGACAGGAAAAGCATTTTTTAACTAAGTGTTAGCTCGTCCACGACCTAAAAGCTATGTTGCGAGTTAACTTACTCGTTAGTTCTTTAAGTCATGATGAATATAAGAGAATAAAACTTCAGGTCAGAATGACGCAAAATTGTTAAAGTCCTAGCTCGGCCGCGACCTAAAGCTTACGTCGCAGAAAGTTAGGTCGTTAGTTTATAAGGTCTCTCTGCTTTTAACTTCATGTTATTCCAGTGACCTATCATAGGTCAGACTTCCTTAAGTCGTTCTGTTTAGAATCCATGTGATATTTTGACCAGTTAAGTCGCAAAATAGTTAAACCGTTGAGCCGATTGGGTGAAGCAATTCATGTCTCAAACCGCTAAAGCCCTAGGTCGTTCGAGGCTCCTAAGCCAAGCACGACCTAACTCTCCTTAACTCGCTAACTCTTATTCTCTCAACAAATCGCCTAACCCACTAACCCGTTAACCCAATAACCTGCTAGCCTCTCTACAATAAAATCCACCATCTCTCCACACCACCAGATCATCCAAAACCAATTCAAATCGTCTTGAATCCATCACGAACCCAATGTACTGTTGTACTCTCGTGAATCACAGCGACAACGCGTCTAATAATGATCAAAAGTTAATCGTCAGATGATCCACGGCGAAATGCGGCGTGCAAAATCGGGATAGGGTCGAAAATTGGGGGATTCACAATTCAATGGTGATCGTGGTTGAATAATGGTCGAATTCACTTACGTAGTGAGATTGAGGAGATGACTGGCAGCTGGTTGATTCAAATTCTTCTTCGAAAGCTTAGAAATCTTTTAAAAAGCTGGTTAGGATGTTAGAGAAGGTAAAAAGAAGAAGGGGTGATCTCGGTAGCTTATGTACAGGGGTGGAGGAACACGAATCGGCACGAACGACCTAACTCTTTCATAAGTCGCCCATGACTTAACGACCTAAGCTAGCACGGTTAAAAGATATCGAAGCACACGACCTAACTCTTAGGCATATACTTCGAGGGGGAAGTGTTAACCCTCTTCTATCTATGACCCTGCGATCTAGAGAAAGTAGCGACTCAACTAGTCAGCGACCTATCGAGCTCAATGACCTAGCGATCTAAGGCTCGCGACTTAACAATCTATAACAGGCTGCGACCTAAAGAGTTAAAGCGGCAGCGACCTAGTAACTAAATGAAGACAGAGCGACCTAAGAATGGAGCGGTCTTAACGACCTAAAGAGCTTACGACCTAAGGGCTCCTACAACACAACGACCTAATGAAATAATGGACTTAGCGACCTAAAAAGAGTTCGGATGCCTTGCGACCCAATGGAGTGACATAGTGTCAGTTGAAGAGCACCGCGACCTAACAAGCCAAGAAGCTCAGCAACCTAAGGGTTGAACGACCTAGCGAGTTAATAAGGGAAGCGACCTAACAAGGAAGAAGTTCTGCAGTGAGCTAAGGTGTGACGACCTATTCCTAAGCCGCTCACGACCTAAACATACTAAAGGAGCTTCCTATGCCGCTCACGACCTATGACTGGTTAGTTTATCCAGAATGATCAAGTGTACCATATTTAAGCCGTAAACCACTCCCACTAGGTCGCGGACGACCTACGACCTATCCAAGGTCGCTTGCGACCTACGACCTAACGTCGAACTCTCCTATAAATACCCCGCCTACTCCAACTAAAATGGGATCTTTTTGGCTCATTTCTGGAACGCCGATACTCTACTGAATTCTCGACTCACTCGACACTTCAAGTACGAAAGGCATCTCGACAAACTTTAAGAGGAAATCTAACACAACTGACATGGATTCAAAGACTTCTTCTATATCGGAGTTCTATTTATTTGTCCCATTAGTGTTGTAATCGAAGATTGTTGTAAAGTTGTAATTGATTCAGCAATAAAGAAGATTAAAGTTGACGTAGGCTTAACCTGAAGCCGAACCACTATAAAACTGTTGTCTTTCACTGCTTTCTCTGTGACTATTCTATTTTTTTCTAATTCCTGTATTCACGGGTGGTGCTTTCACTTAATCTCTACATACACCGGGGTGTTAGCGTTCAATTTTAAGCGTTAACATTTTTTTCGTAGGTCGCTTGCGACCTTCGACCTAACGCCGAACTCTCCTATAAATACCCCGTCTGCTCCAACTAAAAGGGGATCTTTTTGGCTCATTTCTGGAACGCCGATAATCTGCTGAATTCTCGACTCACTCGACAATTCAAATACGAAAGGCATCTCGACAAACTTCAAGAGGAAATCTAACACAACCGACATGGATTCAAAGACCTCTTCTACATCGGAGTTCTAGTTATTTGTCCCATCAGTGTTGTAATCGGAGATTGTTGTAAAGTTGTAATTAGCAATAAAGAAGATTAAAGTGGACGTAGGCTTAACCTGAAGCCGAACCACTATAAAACTGTTGTCTTTTACTGCTTTCTCTGTGACTTTTCTATTTGTTTCTAATTCCCGTATTCACGTGTGGTGCTTTCACTTAATCTCTACATACAGCAGGGTGTTAGCGTTCAATTTTAAGCGTTAACAGATTTCATTTGCGCCAATACAGTTTCATGTCAAATTATTTGGTGTTGAATCATCATGGAGAAATTGTAGCATCTAATTATGTACAGTTATAGGAGAGGTTAGTAATGAAATTATTTTGATGAATTTCATAGAAGATATGGTTGAAGATAGCGAACATATCATTTATAAAATAATCCACATATTAATTAACTTCAAAAATAATCTTTTTACTTTGCAAGCATAGAGCAGTGATTTACTCTGCTCGATAGATGTCCAAATGTTATATTCGGTTTAATTATAAAAGAACAGTGTTTTATTCTGCTAAATAGATATCACAAAAGAAGTATAACTAATTTAACTATGTTTAACATAATTAAATTAAATCACCGTTTATTTATCATTAATTTATACTTTATTAAAACTATCAACTATCATCTGGTATTCAACAATAATATATAGCAACACAGATATCATATAGTTTATTTTGAGGTGAGTAAACTCACTGAAATTCTAATTGACACTTTCGCGTTTTGATTCGATCTAAAATCGAATGACGTTCAATTTTATCTCAAAATTCTACTAGCTTCAAATTTCACAAATCCAACTCCAATGCATAGATAATATCGATAAGAATCTAACGCAAAATTCTACGTCTAAATTCGACCTCGTATGGAATAGTTATTCAATTTATAAGTTGTGGAATTAATTAAAATAATTAATTCATTAATTAACTTAATGAAATATTCAAATACCCTATTCAGCGCATCGTCTCGAAATAATCATGCACATACACAAGACCTGCACATGACATTGCCATCCATATCTCACCCCACCACTCGAGCTACACTCAACAATATCGGTCGCCGTTAGTTGCAAACAACTCCACTTCACCTATTCTCTACTTCAGAGCCAATATTACAAAACTAGTTCTTCTATAATCAAATGTGCCTGGGCATCTCCTTCATGCCTCTAAAAAAATCGCGACTTCTTAATATCAATCGAAACCCACAAAATTTTGAAAAAGATGTACTCGATAAGAGAAAGCCAATGGCACTCGCCTCGCCACATGACATCTTCTAAATCACACTCAAGCGCTAACTCTAGTTTTGCCATGGTCGAATTCTTCCAATTACTGCCACACTCGATCAAACTTATATAGAATAAGTTCATGTCATACCCGTTCAATGTAACAAATTTCATAATTTTTAGTGGAGGAGATGAATTGATTTCTAATTTTAAAGGAGGAGGCCATGTTTTTTTGTTTATAGGAAATGTAGAATGAAAAAAAGTGATAAAATGAAATGTGAATTTTTCTAATTTATAAACAAAAATCAATTTCTTACTTCAAACACAAACTGAAAAAATATATTCCAAGACAACTCAAATTCTGAAGACAACTATCACATCACCATTATATTACTTTGAAAATTTTAAATTTTTGATTTGGTTTAGATTTTTTTGAAAAGAAGGTTTTGTGATATTCCGCTGCACAGTATTCCATTCAAAAACACGACACGATCCCAAAAAACAATAAAATATACCGGTTATCTTATTTTCTGAAATTTCAAAATATCCAGTGTTTGCCGTAAAATACGTCAAAGGATAATTTAATATTTTTCAAATTAAAAATAGTGGAAAAATCCAATAACTTGGTTTAAAAATACGTCATAAAAGATCAATCCTTTTTTATTAACAATTGATTTTATTTTTATTTATTCGAATTATTTATTATTATAAATAAATTTGCAAAATGAGTTTACTATTATTATATCAAATAAAATGAGTTAAATTAAGGCTATCAAATCCATTTAATTATTATTTAGTTTTCAATTAAAATATTTAGATAATCCCTATATTTGAATATAAGTTATTAAAATTTGAAAACCAATTATTTAAATATTTAAAATTAATTAAATATTGAAAATCAAAACGATAAAATTCCAATATGTTACATTCCCCCTCCCTCTTAAGAGAATTCCATCCTCGAAAATTTTCAAAGGAAGAAAATGTACCCAAACCCTTAAGGTCTAAAAACTATTAATTAAAATGAGTTATCAAACTTTTAAAGTCCCTTACGTTACGAAAAATTTCGGCAGCAGCTCCCTTGCGCGGCTGATTTGGAAAAACTATATCTTGCCATTATTGGCCCAAATCAACAAAGAAAACAAAAGCCAAGTGGCCTCCCATATCTGAGGCATAAATCATCAATCAAAATTCCAATTTCTAAATCTACTACATACCTCCTTTACGTTTGATTTTTATTTTTGCCAGCAACTTACTATCTCGATGCGAATGCATGCGTGCAAGAAATCAAATAACAATCTCTTGCTTCCTTGTACCTATCTTGTACTTAACATAACCCAAAGAGAATCATGCTGACAAAAGAGCAATACACCAACAACATAAACAATATAACAACCATATGCAATAAATACAAAGAACACTCTGTAATAAACTAATATGCATCCAATCTTTTCAAAAGATAAATTTAGGACTAAATGCCCGAGTTTTCATATTCAAAATATATTTTCAAATTCTCTCAAAAAGAAATATATCAAAACCAAAATCAATTATGACTAGGATGATCTCCTCCTACCAAAGCATGTTATAACTCTAGACTCAAAACAACGTGGAACATCCACTGGTATTCAGGTTCCTCCTAAAACAACAACTAGAGTAAACAGATATACTTGGCGAGTTTTCCAAATTAGAAAACTCCTAATCGTCCAACTTTAGTCATAACACAATATTTTAAAAATCACTTCATAGAAACTCATTTCAAATATCTTGAAATAATAATACTTCATCAAAGTTTTCAAATTATAATATTATTATTTCTTTCACAAATTCTTTCGAAATCTCTTTCCAAAAGCACCGAGATTTAAGTTCTAATAGATAACAACTTAATAATCCTTTGCTTACAATATCACGCAATCAATCAAATTGAATTCCATAAAGGAATAAATTATCACTTAACATTATTTAAAATGTTAAATGACTAACAAATAGAATTTAGTATTTTGTTTAGGTTCACAACTTTCATGATCGTTCAATGATACAGAAAATTTCTTAAGCAAACCATTAAGTTCATGAACCTTCTTCGAAGATTATCTAAGCTACCTTAGAACAAAAGTGAAATTCACTCCTAAAGTTTCCTAAGTTCAAGTATACAAGTGTACCGAAGTCGGTAAGATGTATATAAATCATCCGTACACAAAATCTAATATGACCACTTGCACAGATACATAAACTTTACATTCGAACTAATATCGCTCACTCGACCTCCTTAGTCGGACTTCGATCGAATTTCTTGGCTAGAAACCTCCATTCTCCTCACATAGCCATATACTATGATATAAACTCTCAATGTTATATCAAGAAACCAAATTAAATGTTTGTTGTCAAGCATCATGTGAGAAATCCTTTCTCTGACTGGGAATCATGCCAAAGTTCCATGCTCGAATCCTAGATCAAGAACAACGTGAATAAAAATATCTACGTATAACTTATATAGTTAATCTGATTGGTTTCTTAATTGCACCAATCTCTTTCTAAATTGCTTTCATTTTCATTTATAGTATTTCATTCAACACTAAATTTTTTTATGAATTATTTCATAAACTTTTACTTAAGGTTATAAACATTTTACAAACTCACATCTTTATAAAATATTAAATTAAAAACTCACTCTACTTTTATTTACATGTATAATACTCTCTTACATCTTAAGTGTATATACAAAATGTCAATTTTATTTTATTTGTTTATCATTTATTTTTATTTTTTGCAAAACCAAATGGAGGTTGTAACGTCTTGAAATTTTTCGACTTTCGAAAATTCAACATCGATACTCACTTTATCGACTGCCGAGAAATCGAAGGCCGGAAACACGAAATGTTATGGGTTTTAAGAAAAAGAAAAGAAAAAGAAAGTGGTAGAAGAGAGAAAATAGAGACAAAAGAAAACAGAACGGAACGGAAAACAGAAAATAGAACAATATCAGAATCTCACAATTCGCATCGGAACAACATATAATAGATAAATGAATAATCTTTAAACAAAGAACTATATCAGTTATTACATTACATTACATCATATCATCAGAGTGTACAACAACAAACAAACAGCGGAAAAGAAAGTACTATATACTAGTGATACGCCAGTGCCATCCATCTTGCTTCCAGCAACTCCTGAATTCCAGAATATCCTGATAAACCTTAACTCTTGACTACCCGTGTGAAAATTGGTGGGCACCCAGAGTTTAGGAAGGAAAACAATAAACTCCGAGTCAGTCATGTGACTGGTGTGAGAATTCAAAAATAGTTTATTTATCTTTAAAATAAAGTAGAGGAATATTTTTAAAGTCAATTCGCAATGCTTTTAAAAATGAGACTACCATAAGACCTCCCGCCACACACACAATGCAAACGCAGACTTGGAGGAGATTTCTTCTTATGTTAGTCAAAGATGCTTGATACGCATTAAAAGAAAACAATTTGATATTATTACTAGTGCATAGTGTAGGGAAAATTTCGAAAGTAGAATATAAATCTTAGCCAGCATAGGTACCATTATAGTATGCTTACTATAGCTACCATATTAGATGGCAGGTTCTACAACTAAAACCGTACAAGTCTCGTATTGTTTCTTTGGATTTCCAACGAATGATCAGGCCAAGGAACTTCCCATTGCCACATGAGAATGCCTCTGGATGGACATCCCCGAGAACCAAACCGGATCTCTACCAACACAAGGCCGGGTTACCCCTAACTGAGTAACAACTGACCGAATATGCCATCCCCCGGTCCTTTGGGACCTTTCAACCGAGCGCTCGCAATCAATTCACACAGTCATAACAAAGTGTTTTCAACATGAGTAAGTATCTGGGCTCCATACCATGATACCACCCTTTTCCAGAAGGAAATGCACATATCCTAAAGGGCGCTACCCCTCATAACCTTGCCGCATCTTTCCTGTTTTGACCATTCCGGGGTGTGAGGCTCGACGAAGTCTCGTCCACAAAAACATACTTTATACAAAAGCCATGCTTTGGGTCAACAAATGATCATAGAAATGATCACCAGGATAGACGATCAAACAAATGATCCTATCACAAATAATCAACACAATGATCATTTCACAGCAACACTCAGTATGTCACATTACCAAAATTGGGAATATATCGCTGATAACCTTCAACTATATAACCTCTGAGCTCGTACGTCTCAGAGAAGGGTGTTAAGCTAAAAGAATAAATTCTTCGCCACCAAAAGAAATATATTTGAAAGAAATCGGCTTTACATCTCACTTTGTAATGTCAGACATACAATCCATACAAGTCTGTTCCGGGCTCGAACAGATCCGAAGGCACTTACAAAGAAGTCCTTGCAATCCGAATAATCTCTAATCACGTTCGGATTTCCCATCACATATGGAGATCTCAATACCGGGGATCAGCCAGTGCAGAGACAATCAACAAGAAACCCTTACGTTTTTGAAAATATCCGGTCTTCAACACCGATCTTCAAATGCAATTCATAACGACGTATCACATATTCGGAATGGGTTATACGACCCCAAGGTCCTTTCCCCGTTAACCCGAATAGTGAGCGCTTATTTTAAAAAATAAGTGGCATTCAAATTCAAGCAAATCACAACAAATACCTATTTAAAGGTAAATATTGATAGTCGGTTATTGAACTATCAATAGATATGCCAACATCACCAGATTCCAAATAATTTTCCAAATTATTTATTTCCCAAAAATATGTTTATAAGATATACATTTTCCATTCTTTAAAAATAAATCAATATTTATTTTTAAACCCAATTTCCATTTTCATTTATAAATTCCATATTGAATTCATATGCTAAAATATCTATGAATATATGTTTCCAATTATTCATTTTCAATTTATCTTCAAAAAGATAAATTCTCAACATATTCACTTTATATTGGAAAACATTTCCATACTTATTAAATAAGTAATTCACAATCTTTTATTTTCAACACTTGGAAAATATTCAATATACTTAAATCGAAATTAAGTATATATTTCATTCTTTTAAGGAAATCATTCACTTAACCATATTTATTTGGGCCAAAACGAATGTTGCGTAAAATATCGTTACGACGTCCCAAAATCACTAGTATACGGATTCGAAATTAAAATAGATATATAAATCCCAATACCATACAAAATATTCCCTTTCGGAAATCATCTATTATAACAACAGTGTTATAATCTACCATTTCCTTCTATTTCTCGAAAACGTCTATTTCAACAATGAATGTTGAAATCTATGGTTTCGATAGTTAATATATTTTAAAACATCTTTAGATCGTTTTAATTCTATTTAAAACATCACCTCCAAAACATTTCTTTAACATATTATTCACTATTCAAGAACGTGAATATATTTGTTAACCAATTTCATCTTTCTATTCATTTTATTTTAAGGAATTTTTCACTGCCTAAAACATGAATATAACTCCATTAACAAATCTCAACAATTTACTTATCAAGATAAGTCTTTGCGGATTTATAAAACAATGTTTATAAATTTCATTTCTATTTGTTTTACAACAACTTCCTTTTTTTAAATTTCCTTTATAAATCTATTCAATTTATAACTCAATTATACACCGAAAGTCCATATTATAAGTCAAACACTTATAATTTATTTGTTTACAAAATTGTTTCTTTAACCTTCCCAAATTTATAAATCTTATAACTTATAAGGTTCATTTATTTATCCAAATCCATTCCTTAAATAACTTTATAAATTTTATGTAACAGCCCTAGTTTTTAGCTATTTATTTCTTTTAATTTTTTGTTTTTAGAAATATAATTTATATAAATTGTGTTTACCAATATTGTTTAAATATTTAATTTAGAGAATTAAACTCGTTAATTTAATATGATTTTTGTAACTAAATTTAAGAAGAAGAAAAAAAAAAGGAAATTTTTATAATGTATAATGAAGTGTGTGGTAACTAAATGTTTTGGATATTATCATAATATCTGTTGTTATACCCATTCCCTAAAAATAATGAAAAGGAGAAAATTTGTAACATATTAAAGTAGTTAATTAATTATGTTAATTTGGTAGGTTATGACATGCAAATCATGTTGGTGGAATATTCTCAATTTTGACATATTAATTATGTTAGCAGTGAACATTGTTAAGCAATTTAAAACAATGAAACTTACAATCAATTTATTTGATAAATCTACCTTATTCCTAGTTAGCAATTCAAAACTTGAATAAAGGCACATACGGATATTTTAAAATGGAGTTAATGACAATTAATAGATATTTCAAAAAGAAATTTATGACAATTAATAGAGAAATTAATTGTAAAATTTCAGTAGTTGACCAGAATTAATTTATTGAATAATTAATGCAAATTAATAAAATTGATGAAAGATAAATAAGTTAATTCTTTTGGTTAATGGCATGAGGACACGAGGTTAATCCCCATTTTGTAGGAGAAATCTGCCCGTGTAACCAGTCCGGCTACCAGTGCCTACAAAGCGGACGGATTAATGTGAGACGTCGCAGGATTGATAATTAACAAAAAGGGTTAATTAACTAATTAAGTTAGTAACCAAATTTGAGTATGTAATTAAAGGAGGATAATTAATTGGTAATATGGTAATTAATTGAAATCAATTAAGGAGGGTAATTAAAAGGGATAAGGTAATCAATTGAAATCAATTAAAGGCAATTAAAGGGGAATTAATTGATTAGAAGAATATGGAAATCAAATTTGCCTTCCTTTGCGCGTGACACAAAATTTTATTCTTTTAACATTTTGACATTTGCCTCTTACCATTTGTTTCTTGAGCATGTCACTGTATTCATTTATTCACGCAGCCTTATCCACAAAAATATCAACTCTTCCAATTGCCATTTTTCCTCTCACCTAAATTAAATGCATTCAAAATTTAATCTTGCCTATCTTTGCAAATTTTCGCATACCCATTATATCTCTCTGTTTCCACTGCGTTTGTTTTGCAATAAATAAATTTTTCGAACCATTGATCAAGTAAATATTTATGTAAGCATTTATTACTTTTGCCTTTTCAGTTAAAAGCTTTTTCATTGCTTACCATAAATCACGCAAGAGCTCAAGTTTTGCTTCCTCAATCAAATCTGTTCAAATTTGCAGTAACGCATGCTTTAAATTTAGATTATAACTGGTATAAATCACGCAAGCTATCTAAAAAAAAAAAAATCCAAAAGAGTGATATCGTTCAAACATAAAACTGGAAAGAGAAATCAACGCATGCATTTATCACAATTTTCGTGTAGCGTTCAAACAAGAAGAACTGGAAATAAATCTCTTGCCTAAACGCATGCACTCAAAAAAATCAACGCTTGCATTTATTTCTTAAGTTTTCAAACCTGCCTATTTATCTCCCCTTTTTATTTCGCAAGTTTATCTATAAATACTTTGCCTCATTCACATAAGTTTTCATATCTCCTTGTTTGTCCCTCTCTGGTACAAGCTTCTATCAGGTAAATAATTTGCATTGTTTATTTCTTTGCTTCTTCCAATTTTCCTTCCTCCTTCTTGTGTTCTCTGATTTCCTTGCTCGGCTACTTCCCCATCATGCCGTGCCATTTATAAATACATATAGAACTTTGTTAGTAGTAGGCTGGAAGAAATGATATAAATTGATTGTAGGAAGCTAGACTATGGAATTAGTGTAGTTATGATGTAGTTAGTGGTATTGTGGATTTGGATAAGTGCAGTTTGAAGAGGAAGGCATAGAAAGAAAAAAAAAAAGAATTACAATTTAATAATGGAGAAGATAAATTGATAAGGAGAAAATGATATGAAATGTTGTTTAATTCAAATAAACAATATTGTATGAATAAATCTTGGGTGAATATAATAAAATGACATTTATTTCAAAATTTTAATGGTTGAAATAAATTTAAGATGGTTAAAAAATAAATTTAACTACTTATTTGAGAATTTGGGTGGATAAATATCAATGGATTGTATTTATTATGGTTAATAAAAGGATATTGGTGATGTATACCAATAATCACCTTTTAATGTTTAATAATAAAAGTAAAAGAAGAAATAATTTGCCTAAACATGATGAACATGTATGTGAAATAAAGTATTATTTAATGAATTCGAATGTAGTTAGTGGCTACATTTGATTAAATCGAATAATTTGAACAGTATTGTGTTTGTTGCCAATATTGTCATTTTATTTAAATAAATATATATGAGAATGAAAATAATTGATCATGATAAATATGATTAAAAATGTGAGAAATAATTTAATAATGTCTAAACATGTATTTGTTTTGTTTGGGTGCATAACATCTTTTTATTCAATCAATTGTATTAAATTTGCAATTTATTTTGCAATTTATTCAATTTATTTTATGCATGCGTACGGTTGAAGTATGGGCCTAGGATATGTTGAGACGGTTAGCGGGTTGTAGTAGTCGAGCAAGTTGAACTAAATTTCTTTTATTCTATTCGTTCCAGTTGTTCTGAAATTTTGCTTTGACCGTAATTTTTAAATTCGCATACTTGGTATTTGGATCTTATAGATTTAAGTCAAGGCTTTTCATCCGCCGAAGTTTGATCGTGCTTTCCGTTTTTTTTTCCGAAGTAGATACCGTGTTTGATTTAGATCCACTGCAGCGTTTAAGGTGAGTATTTCTCACCAGACATATGTACATATATTTTGTGAATTATCGCAAGTGTATGTGTAAAAATTTTATTTAAATATTATCTGTCTGTAGTATAACGTAGAATGATGAATCCCATTTAAATTGACACCTCATCAGTTATTATCTGTTGTATTATTTCTGCAGTTATATTATATTATTGTTTATTTACTGCTTAAATCACCACTGCAAGTTCCCTGTTAAATTTAGATTGTTGTGGGCTGAAATGATAGGCCTAAATGATGATTACTGTGCTATTATTATGTTAACTGTTTAACTGTTAACTTGGGATTGCGGGTTTGAAATGATAGAACCCGGGGTTTGTAAATAACGGATTGAAATGATATAAATCCGTATCACTTGACCTAGGCTAGAAAACTATATACAGGCCCGTGGTCCTTATAATATTTTCTGAAATATTTAAAATTATTTTGGAAGTTAAATATTTGATTTAATATCTTTAAAGGATTTTATATTGATTTTGAATGAGTTATAAATGTTAATAAATAAATAAATAAATATTTGAATAAAATTTTGGAATATAACTTATTTTGGAAATTCTGGATTTTTGAAAGGATAAGATTTCAGTTAAGAAATATATATATAAGTTATATTTGGAAATATTTATTAAGTTAAACAATCTACTAAAGCATTTAAATGCTGTCTTTTGAAATTGGACTAGTTTTACCCGTAACTTTAGGTAGCATTTCCTAAGTGCTATAGAATCTGGAATTTGATTGTTTTGAAATTTAAGGAATTTGATAAATTATATTTATGTTTAAGTTTTGGAGACCTTTAAGATATGAGATTTATAACTGGATTTTTCTTAATAAATTTAAGATGAACATTCTAGTGTTAAGTAAATTTTGAAATTATTTAATGGCATAATTTTGGAGTTTTATCTATGGAATTTATGGGAATATTCAAGACGAAATAATAAACACTAATTTGTTGAAAGAAAAAAAAATCCAACCTTAGTTTTGAATATTAATACTCCAATTGGATATATATATAGGAATTGAAATGGTCTTGGGAACATGAAGTGATATTTAAATTATGGTTTAAAATAAAGAAATATATTTGTAAAGCTATGTAAATTATCTTCTTTACAAAGTAACCATAAAGTTAAACCATTTATATCCAAACCATTTGTGTTTTGGGAGTTATGTTTTTTTTAAAGAAAAATTTCCAATATATTATGGTTTAAAGGTATAATTCAAATATTTGGTTTCCAGATATTATAAATTTTAAGCAGTATGGTTTTGGAAAAGAATTATATTTGAATATAACGATATCATGTTGTTTTGGGTTTTAAATGATATCGTATTTATAGTTTTGAAATGGAAATGTTTATACTGGTTTTAAAGTATAAATTGTTTTTAAATGACCACGGGTTATAATAACGATGGGTTGGCAAAGAGACCGGGATCGGATATGGACATACTCTCTGTCGATACCGAAAACCACTTTGACCAACCGTGTACGCGGTGGAGATTCCAGAATGAAGTAGGTCGGTGGTGGCGTTTCCTGTAAGGTAAATACGTGGACCCGACTCCCGTGAGTTGGCATAAGGTGGCTAAAACAGGAGCAATTCCAGGCCAATGAGGTCATTCCTCTGATCGGACGCTCCTCTTCGATATTATACTATGATCTTGGATTGATTCAGTGGCCACTTCTATATTTTGATTTTGGGGGAGTTAGTTCGAGGTGGGCGGCAGCTGCGCGCTGCGCGTTACCATCAGCCTGGATAGCAATTGGTATATCTACCCTGGCATTGCCTAGTTGTGCCGTGTCACCTACCCTATCGCGCCTTGTACGAGTTTGGTTTTCTCCCGTAGCCCGTGTGGTATCCTCTAGTGGCTTCCCGATCAGGAGGGACTATGATATTGGATGGACTACTGGGACTATTACGTGTTAAGGGCTATATGGGTAACCCCTTAACGCTATTAAAAAGTAAGTTTATTTTATAAATAGACACTAGTATAATAGCGCAATATACTACATAGTAAATAGTTTGACGGATCCTTAGAGGATGGGCGGTCCCAAGCATCCTTTAAGTTACTTGCTCTATATTACAGTACACTTGAATTAGCTTACATTATATAAGTATGTATGTCCTGACTCGAGTGTTATGTTTTATTTTTACGCTCGGGTCAGCCTGAGTTGCAGCTTCAATTTCTTCTCCGTAGCTAGGACACTCAGTAGATCATTCGCGCTGCTGGAAGTTGTTTCAGCCTTTATCTTTTCTGGAATTCAAGACTTTGAAGACTCTATCTCTATTTATGTCTTAAAATTTGTATTGAGGATTATAGACAATGTAAGTTCTGTTTTGTTGAAGTTATATCAGTGGCTTCATGAACCACTAAATTTTTAATTTCCGCTGCGAGATTCTGATATCTGTGTATGTGATTCTGTGATCTATTTATTGTATATTCTGAGTTTTGCCAAATTTATTCTACAACGCAGTATTTTGAACAATTCAAGTCCGACAATGTGCGGATGCGAATGGTTGAAAATATTGGGTCGTTACATTTGGTATCGGAGCCAAGTTCTAGGCAAAACTTAGAATGTATGGTAAATTTGATTTACAGAATCATGTTCATTCGAGATTGAACCACTCTCTTTTCGAATTTTGGAACATTCCCTACGGTTCCAAAGCTCATTCGTATCCCTCACTTTTTCATCTGCTTTAGATTCTGGAGTATCTCATAACTCCACTTCGGATGATCTTTATTGTAAATTGGCGGTCTCGCCATTATTCTAATAAAGGGGTGAAACTCCTTTACCATTAGCATTGATTCACCGGAGATTTATATTTATCCTCGGTTTATATGCTAGTATCTTTGGTTATTCCAAATTCTATCTCTTCGGATCAAATGTAGATTTACCCCAACCACATCGATATGGCTCTTTAAGTCACGGATGACTAGGTCAAGGTTGTCCACGACTTATATAGACTTACCCAGTTTCCTTATTCTGATCTTCTGATTTCAATTTATCTTGAATTCTATTTGATTTGAGTTCATCAAATTTGAGTCTCTATCCTGGTTTGAGAAGTTTATTCCTATATTTGAAATTAAAATCTAATATTATATATATGAGTATAATTTTCAAAATTTTATAATTAATTTAACTAGTTGTCAAGAGATAATAGTTTTGATTTTATTTATGGTGTTGTAAGCCATGTGTTTGTCTAATAAATAAGTGAATATAAAACAATGGTTATAAATTAATTTGGAAACAGAAATGAATTTAAAACTAAAACTTGAGAATTAAATTTCTGATGATTTCAAACCTTGTGTTTAAATTTTAAAAGGATGTAATAAGTATTTTTGTATAGAAATTTGTTTCCAAAGAAATTTTAAAATTAGTGCTTTTCTCTTTGTCGCTAGAAAATAATTTCGGTGATGACTGCAGCATCATCGACATTCATTTTCGAGTTTCGAAGTGAAAAGACCATTCTGTAGTCTGGCTACAGTGTTTCCTTGAGATTTTAATTGATTTGAATTTCTAAAGTATGACTTAATATATATAGATATATAATTTAAATTTGATTTGACATATTAGGTATATATATTTAGTTATCTCTAAATGGTTTGAAGGGAATCAGGAATTTAATTCTTAAAGTTTATCTTGAGGAAGGAAAATAAATATAATAACAAAAATTTGAATAAAAA
The DNA here is from genome assembly GCA_030765085.1 of Allium cepa. NCBI lineage: Eukaryota > Viridiplantae > Streptophyta > Magnoliopsida > Asparagales > Amaryllidaceae > Allium > Allium cepa. The sequence continues at coordinate 38,959,777 of CM060929.1, forward strand.
GGTTCCAATTGGAGATAATTAAATTGAAAGTTTTATTTGTATAACACCCAATTTCATTTAATATAACTTACCTTGATTTTCAAAAGTTAACATGTAATTGGATAATATACAATATAAAAGGATTTTATGAGTGGTTATAATAAATATTATACACTTAAATTTTAGTTATAAAAGATTAATGGGGATAAATAAGGAAAAGGAATTTAAGGAATTTTATTCAAATGTCTTAATAATCAAATTAATTTAATATGGAGCCGTAAATCTAACCAAGAGATTTTAATAAAAGGTTATTTCCTGAAATGAATATGTTTGTGTAATAAACAAGGTATCTTTGAATAAGGAAAATATATTTGAAAGGGATATTTTTGGAGTAAGGATTATATATCTTCAAATCATAGTTTAATTGATGTCTAAATAAATAGTTAAGACGTATTCTAATATCACTAAATTTTGATAATTGAGAATTGGTTTTCAAATGGAAATTCAAGGGTAACTTATTGAAGGAATATCTTATTTATAAGATAAGTATTTTTAATAAAGTGTTAGGTTATTTGTTAAAATTCAGAGTTAAGTACATAATAAACTGATTAGGAATACTATTATATCTACTATAGCATATTATGAGTGCTGCTGTTTCTAAAAATAAAATGTTTTGGAAATTTTTTTTATAAATGAACTTAGGAATATTTCAACCTTGAAATGAATATTGTTTGGCATTGAATTTAAAAGGTATAAATGAAGATTATTTTAAAGGTATTATGATTTTAGTAGCATGATTTCCAAATGATAATATTTATAAATTTAATGATTTCAAAGCATTATGATTGCAAATTTATTATCTTATTTGTTTTCAAACTATCTTTAAGTGTCCTTGGTTTCCCTATCTGCTACAGAATGAGGAGGCTATTGCTTATACCAGTCTATTTAGAAATCTTTTCTATAATCTTTAAAAATCTTTGTTACTCATCGGGGCCTGAGCACCGCTTACCACCCATAGACCGACGGTCGAACTGAAAAGAGTAAAACCGATTCTAGAAGATCTTCTTCGTGCTTCAAATCCGGAACTATTCGTTTAAAGTTCTTGTTTATCTAGCTTATCTTCCTTTGTTTCTTTTCTTTTGTTCCTTTTCGAGGACGAAAAGTTCTTAAGTGGGGGAGAGTGTAACAGCCCTAGTTTTTAGCTATTTATTTCTTTTAATTTTTTTGTTTTTAGAAATATAATTTATATAAATTGTGTTTACCAATATTGTTTAAATATTTAATTTAGAGAATTAAACTCGTTAATTTAATATGATTTTTGTAACTAAATTTAAGAAGAAGAAAAAAAAAGGAAATTTTTATAATGTATAATGAAGTGTGTGGTAACTAAATGTTTTGGATATTATCATAATATCTGTTGTTATACCCATTCCCTAAAAATAATGAAAAGGAGAAAATTTGTAACATATTAAAGTAGTTAATTAATTATGTTAATTTGGTAGGTTATGACATGCAAATCATGTTGGTGGAATATTCTCAATTTTGACATATTAATTATGTTAGCAGTGAACATTGTTAAGCAATTTAAAACAATGAAACTTACAATCAATTTATTTGATAAATCTACCTTATTCCTAGTTAGCAATTCAAAACTTGAATAAAGGCACATACGGATATTTTAAAATGGAGTTAATGACAATTAATAGATATTTCAAAAAGAAATTTATGACAATTAATAGAGAAATTAATTGTAAAATTTCAGTAGTTGACCAGAATTAATTTATTGAATAATTAATGCAAATTAATAAAATTGATGAAAGATAAATAAGTTAATTCTTTTGGTTAATGGTATGAGGACACGAGGTTAATCCCCATTTTGTAGGAGAAATCTGCCCGTGTAACCAGTCCGGCTACCAGTGCCTACAAAGCGGACGGATTAATGTGAGACGTCGCAGGATTGATAATTAACAAAAAGGGTTAATTAACTAATTAAGTTAGTAACCAAATTTGAGTATGTAATTAAAGGAGGATAATTAATTGGTAATATGGTAATTAATTGAAATCAATTAAGGAGGGTAATTAAAAGGGATAAGGTAATCAATTGAAATCAATTAAAGGCAATTAAAGGGGAATTAATTGATTAGAAGAATATGGAAATCAAATTTGCCTTCCTTTGCGCGTGACACAAAATTTTATTCTTTTAACATTTTGACATTTGCCTCTTACCATTTGTTTCTTGAGCATGTCACTGTATTCATTTATTCACGCAGCCTTATCCACAAAAATATCAACTCTTCCAATTGCCATTTTTCCTCTCACCTAAATTAAATGCATTCAAAATTTAATCTTGCCTATCTTTGCAAATTTTCGCATACCCATTATATCTCTCTGTTTCCACTGCGTTTGTTTTGCAATAAATAAATTTTTCGAACCATTGATCAAGTAAATATTTATGTAAGCATTTATTACTTTTGCCTTTTCAGTTAAAAGCTTTTTCATTGCTTACCATAAATCACGCAAGAGCTCAAGTTTTGCTTCCTCAATCAAATCTGTTCAAATTTGCAGTAACGCATGCTTTAAATTTAGATTATAACTGGTATAAATCACGCAAGCTATCTAAAAAAAAAAAAATCCAAAAGAGTGATATCGTTCAAACATAAAACTGGAAAGAGAAATCAACGCATGCATTTATCACAATTTTCGTGTAGCGTTCAAACAAGAAGAACTGGAAATAAATCTCTTGCCTAAACGCATGCACTCAAAAAAATCAACGCTTGCATTTATTTCTTACGTTTTCAAACCTGCCTATTTATCTCCCCTTTTTATTTCGCAAGTTTATCTATAAATACTTTGCCTCATTCACATAAGTTTTCATATCTCCTTGTTTGTCCCTCTCTGGTACAAGCTTCTATCAGGTAAATAATTTGCATTGTTTATTTCTTTGCTTCTTCCAATTTTCCTTCCTCCTTCTTGTGTTCTCTGATTTCCTTGCTCGGCTACTTCCCCATCATGCCGTGCCATTTATAAATACATATAGAACTTTGTTAGTAGTAGGCTGGAAGAAATGATATAAATTGATTGTAGGAAGCTAGACTATGGAATTAGTGTAGTTATGATGTAGTTAGTGGTATTGTGGATTTGGATAAGTGCAGTTTGAAGAGGAAGGCATAGAAAGAAAAAAAAAAAAAGAATTACAATTTAATAATGGAGAAGATAAATTGATAAGGAGAAAATGATATGAAATGTTGTTTAATTCAAATAAACAATATTGTATGAATAAATCTTGGGTGAATATAATAAAATGACATTTATTTCAAAATTTTAATGGTTGAAATAAATTTAAGATGGTTAAAAAATAAATTTAACTACTTATTTGAGAATTTGGGTGGATAAATATCAATGGATTGTATTTATTATGGTTAATAAAAGGATATTGGTGATGTATACCAATAATCACCTTTTAATGTTTAATAATAAAAGTAAAAGAAGAAATAATTTGCCTAAACATGATGAACATGTATGTGAAATAAAGTATTATTTAATGAATTCGAATGTAGTTAGTGGCTACATTTGATTAAATCGAATAATTTGAACAGTATTGTGTTTGTTGCCAATATTGTCATTTTATTTAAATAAATATATATGAGAATGAAAATAATTGATCATGATAAATATGATTAAAAATGTGAGAAATAATTTAATAATGTCTAAACATGTATTTGTTTTGTTTGGGTGCATAACATCTTTTTATTCAATCAATTGTATTAAATTTGCAATTTATTTTGCAATTTATTCAATTTATTTTATGCATGCGTACGGTTGAAGTATGGGCCTAGGATATGTTGAGACGGTTAGCGGGTTGTAGTAGTCGAGCAAGTTGAACTAAATTTCTTTTATTCTATTCGTTCCAGTTGTTCTGAAATTTTGCTTTGACCGTAATTTTTAAATTCGCATACTTGGTATTTGGATCTTATAGATTTAAGTCAAGGCTTTTCATCCGCCGAAGTTTGATCGTGCTTTCCGTTTTTTTTTCCGAAGTAGATACCGTGTTTGATTTAGATCCACTGCAGCGTTTAAGGTGAGTATTTCTCACCAGACATATGTACATATATTTTGTGAATTATCGCAAGTGTATGTGTAAAAATTTTATTTAAATATTATCTGTCTGTAGTATAACGTAGAATGATGAATCCCATTTAAATTGACACCTCATCAGTTATTATCTGTTGTATTATTTCTGCAGTTATATTATATTATTGTTTATTTACTGCTTAAATCACCACTGCAAGTTCCCTGTTAAATTTAGATTGTTGTGGGCTGAAATGATAGGCCTAAATGATGATTACTGTGCTATTATTATGTTAACTGTTTAACTGTTAACTTGGGATTGCGGGTTTGAAATGATAGAACCCGGGGTTTGTAAATTACGGATTGAAATGATATAAATCCGTATCACTTGACCTAGGCTAGAAAACTATATACAGGCCCGTGGTCCTTATAATATTTTCTGAAATATTTAAAATTATTTTGGAAGTTAAATATTTGATTTAATATCTTTAAAGGATTTTATATTGATTTTGAATGAGTTATAAATGTTAATAAATAAATAAATAAATATTTGAATAAAATTTTGGAATATAACTTATTTTGGAAATTCTGGATTTTTGAAAGGATAAGATTTCAGTTAAGAAATATATATATAAGTTATATTTGGAAATATTTATTAAGTTAAACAATCTACTAAAGCATTTAAATGCTGTCTTTTGAAATTGGACTAGTTTTACCCGTAACTTTAGGTAGCATTTCCTAAGTGCTATAGAATCTGGAATTTGATTGTTTTGAAATTTAAGGAATTTGATAAATTATATTTATGTTTAAGTTTTGGAGACCTTTAAGATATGAGATTTATAACTGGATTTTTCTTAATAAATTTAAGATGAACATTCTAGTGTTAAGTAAATTTTGAAATTATTTAATGGCATAATTTTGGAGTTTTATCTATGGAATTTATGGGAATATTCAAGACGAAATAATAAACACTAATTTGTTGAAAGAAAAAAAAATCCAACCTTAGTTTTGAATATTAATACTCCAATTGGATATATATATAGGAATTGAAATGGTCTTGGGAACATGAAGTGATATTTAAATTATGGTTTAAAATAAAGAAATATATTTGTAAAGCTATGTAAATTATCTTCTTTACAAAGTAACCATAAAGTTAAACCATTTATATCCAAACCATTTGTGTTTTGGGAGTTATGTTTTTTTTAAAGAAAAATTTCCAATATATTATGGTTTAAAGGTATAATTCAAATATTTGGTTTCCAGATATTATAAATTTTAAGCAGTATGGTTTTGGAAAAGAATTATATTTGAATATAACGATATCATGTTGTTTTGGGTTTTAAATGATATCGTATTTATAGTTTTGAAATGGAAATGTTTATACTGGTTTTAAAGTATAAATTGTTTTTAAATGACCACGGGTTATAATAACGATGGGTTGGCAAAGAGACCGGGATCGGATATGGACATACTCTCTGTCGATACCGAAAACCACTTTGACCAACCGTGTACGCGGTGGAGATTCCAGAATGAAGTAGGTCGGTGGTGGCGTTTCCTGTAAGGTAAATACGTGGACCCGACTCCCGTGAGTTGGCATAAGGTGGCTAAAACAGGAGCAATTCCAGGCCAATGAGGTCATTCCTCTGATCGGACGCTCCTCTTCGATATTATACTATTATCTTGGATTGATTCAGTGGCCACTTCTATATTTTGATTTTGGGGGAGTTAGTTCGAGGTGGGCGGCAGCTGCGCGCTGCGCGTTACCATCAGCCTGGATAGCAATTGGTATATCTACCCTGGCATTGCCTAGTTGTGCCGTGTCACCTACCCTATCGCGCCTTGTACGAGTTTGGTTTTCTCCCGTAGCCCGTGTGGTATCCTCTAGTGGCTTCCCGATCAGGAGGGACTATGATATTGGATGGACTACTGGGACTATTACGTGTTAAGGGCTATATGGGTAACCCCTTAACGCTATTAAAAAGTAAGTTTATTTTATAAATAGACACTAGTATAATAGCGCAATATACTACATAGTAAATAGTTTGACGGATCCTTAAAGGATGGGCGGTCCCAAGCATCCTTTAAGTTACTTGCTCTATATTACAGTACACTTGAATTAGCTTACATTATATAAGTATGTATGTCCTGACTCGAGTGTTATGTTTTATTTTTACGCTCGGGTCAGCCTGAGTTGCAGCTTCAATTTCTTCTCCGTAGCTAGGACACTCAGTAGATCATTCGCGCTGCTGGAAGTTGTTTCAGCCTTTATCTTTTCTGGAATTCAAGACTTTGAAGACTCTATCTCTATTTATGTCTTAAAATTTGTATTGAGGATTATAGACAATGTAAGTTCTGTTTTGTTGAAGTTATATCAGTGGCTTCATGAACCACTAAATTTTTAATTTCCGCTGCGAGATTCTGATATCTGTGTATGTGATTCTGTGATCTATTTATTGTATATTCTGAGTTTTGCCAAATTTATTCTACAACGCAGTATTTTGAACAATTCAAGTCCGACAATGTGCGGATGCGAATGGTTGAAAATATTGGGTCGTTACATTTTATTTATAAAATTCCATTTATAACTTCACCGTTATAATCCTATAGATTTCATTCATTTATGAAATTCATTCACAATTCATTCTAACACTTAGAAAAGCTCGTTTTATAATTCCAATATTCTTAATTTATAAATGTCAATTTATAAACCTTTTAATATAAATCAATTTATATTACTATTTTTAAAACGTCATTAAACTCCTTTATAATTTCATCATTTGATTTATAAAATAATCCAGTTTTATAAATCCTATTTATTAAACTTTTTTTATAATAAATTCAGCAATCCCAGTTTAAGCTATTTTATAAAATCATTAATCTCATATCCTCAAAAATCAACTTTTAATTGTATTTCTCAAAAAATCATAATCTTTATAACATTAAAATTATAACGTTTATTTATTTAAGATGAATCAATTTCAAAAATATTTTATAAACGTATATTTCCAAAAATCACTTTAGAAATCAAAATCGTTGTTTATAAACTTCAAAATTTGGATCCGATGATGCAACACATCAATAGTCAATCATGACTTTCAAACATCATATATCATCCATGATAAACAATCAAATATCACAATATATGAAATCAAATAAATATTTGTGAGGAATCCAGTTGGATCCCTCCAACCTGTTTCCCTGCATCCACAGACATTAGCACAATACCCATTCCACTTCGAGGTGGAATATCGCGGTATATGGGATTTTATAAAATATTATCCGCTTACTAACGGCGCAATAGGGTCTCATCCGCTATACAAATGCGGGAAATCAATCAACTGCAATATATACATATGCCAATATATATATATTGCTATATATATAATATAATACCAATTCCACTTCGAGGTGGAATATCGCGGTATATGTGTGTAATAAATAACCTCCGCTTACTAACGGCGTATAGGGTCTATTCACATCCAATATACATATCAATCATCATTCAATCATTCAATCAACACAGTCAAGCAAATTTTAAATCTAACTATTTAAAATTTAAATAAATCCTTTTGAGTGAGAAATTCTCACCTTTGCTTTTATTTGCAATCCATTTTCCATCTTGACTCGATTTTCTTGATTTATACCTTGTATAAATATTTACACAATTTATTAATATTCGAACAGATCGAATAATAAATTTTCATTTGAAAATTTCGATTCATCGGCGATTTCATTTTAATAGTTAAATTAACTGATAGCTTTATTTAAACCAGTTTTGTCTTTAAAATTTTTATTTAACTAAAATTTAAATTTCCTTTTATAAATTTCCCCTACTTATTATATCAAACTAACTCCTTTAAATTTCAAACTAACTATCTGTAAACTTAACTGAATTAATAACCCACTATTTATAAATTTAAACTTTGAGATTTTAGAACTAACATTAAAGATTCTTTTAACAACCAATTCTCCTTTAAATAAATTTAATCAACTAACAAATTTTGGTTTTAATCTAATACTTTTAAATTTCAAACAAATCCCCTTTTATAATAATTTAAACTAATGACTTAATTAATTATTTAGTTTAAAGTCAAATTTCCTCTAAATAAATCTTTCACTTAATAAATTGAATTTCCATTTGATAAATATACTTAACAAAATATTAAATTTCTTTTAATGATTGAATTAACTAAAAATCTAAATTTAAAACTAATTTCCACTTTAATAAATACTTATACATATTTTTTCTTTATATCTTTACTGTCCATTTTTCTTTAAAACAACTAAACAAACAGTTTATTTTTTTTTTCAAAATTTAAATTGTAAACTAAAAGAATACCTTACTGTCATTACTATTATTTTTACAATATATATATAGATGTATTTTTTTTATTCAAATCAAACGAAAACAACTTTTATACCTCACGAATTTGCCTCTGCCTGATGCCGCACTCGAGCTCGCGAAGTCCATCGTGCTCACGGCCCCACGAATCTCGACGTCACCATCAACCCCTTGTCGCGCGCAAGCTCGTACGTGCCTCCCCACCTCGAACGCAAACGCCGCCGCCGCCGCGAGTTGAACTCCCATAGCCTGCAATCGACTCGCGACCTCCTGATTTCGCGACCCTATCTCGTATCGAGCACCGTAATGAATTTCCCCCCCAATCCCAAGCTTCGAAGCTCGACCGCGACGAGCTGCCGCTCCATCATAATCATCGCGTGCGGCCATTAATTTAAATTTTATTTGGGAGTTTGTTTTGTTTCTGAATAGTAGGAAAAGGAATAGCGTTTGAGTTGTTAACGAGGTATCGGCCATTTGATTTTTTTTTCTATCTGAGAAACTTAAAAATGAAGTTGCGTGATTATTTGAAGAGGGATGGAGGAGGCAAAAGAACGTGGTTTATCAGAGAAGAATCGTGCAAGCACGTTATCGCGATTTTAGGCGTAATTGAAGGGGGAGAACGTGTTCTCGTTTGACTCAATTTAAATTTAAATTTAAATTGAATTCAACTTAAATTTCAATGCGTTTAGGTGTCGTATTCTCACACAACAACTCAGAAAAATACGAAATTTAAAATCCGGCAATAATTCAATATTACGGACCCGATGGAACCGGTTTCGTCGAATTCCGAGACTGCGCCTCGGACGGCTATTTTAAAATATCGATTCAAACGATTAAATTTCAAAACTGAACAATTCACTTCCAAATTAAATTCTGAAGCTTCTGTTATCTTCAATATTATCAATATGAATTTTACAAGCCGTTGAAATATTTTTAATTGGCTTAAAATTGAAGATTCAAATTTTTATTCAACTTTCAATAGATCAAATTCTATAATTTAATCGCCAAATTCAAAGTTATATTGAAAATTCAATCCAAACCATCATTCAAATACTTAAAATTAATTAAATATTTCCAAATTAAATTATTAAAAATTCTGGGTCGTTACAATCTTCCCCCCTTAAAAGAATTTCGTCCCGAAATTACAAGTTAAGAAGAATGCCCTTATCCCGTCTATCATTTTTTCACAATTCAAATAGTTTTATCAACTTTCTAAAACAAATCTTTTTATTAGAGATTCATTATCATTTCAACTAGCTTTCCAACTTTAATTATAAGTTTCAATCGAGATTGTTTTCCTAATAATTCAAATTTAAATTTTAAACTTTCAAAATTTCTCAAAAATTTTCTAACACCCTAAATTTTCGAAAAATTTCGCCAGCGTCTCCTATGCGCGGCTAGCTCGGTACGACTACAAAATGACACCACGGCCCCTCAGAATCAAAAAGAAAAGAGAAAGCCAAGTGGCTGGAGAAGAAAATCATCAAATCTCATACTGAAATTGAAATACGTACCTTTTTGTCGAGCAATTCAATTTTTTCTTTGAAATCAAAATCTCAATTCCATTTCTTTTAATACACCTGTATAACCTGCTAGTAGTAGCATCCAAATCCAACATTCAAACCATTTTGCAAATTCCATTACAAAATTTCCCATATATACTTCTTATACGTTTTTACTCCACTATTGAAGTTTACATATCCACTTCATTAAAATTTACATTTCAATTTCACTTCACAATTTAAATTTCATTCGAATTCAATTTTATTCACATTCCATATTCATATTCATTCTAATTGAAATTATTTCACAAATGAATAAATTATCAAGTTAATTTACTTGAATCCAATCCATTTTATTTTATTTAATTCCATATACTAATGATAATAATTTGATATTATTAACAACCATGCAACCATATACTATAATAATTCATAGAAAATCATTTCTTTTCTATACAAAAATAGTTTTGGGCAAAATTATCTTATTTACCCGATTCAAAAACAATTTTATATTCACTAACAAATACGCGCTCATATCTATTATTACACTCAAACTCATTCTAGAGTACTGCTGACTCTACCTCTAATGAGTAACACCCAATAGAACCATGGTTGTCGCTTAACCATAAGCTCTGATACCAAATGTAACGTCTCGAAATTTTTCGACTTTCGAAAATTCAACATCGATACTCACTTTATCGACTGCCGAGAAATCGAAGGCCAGAAACACGAAATGTTATGGGTTTTAAGAAAAAAGAAAAGAAAAAGAAAGTGGTAGAAGAGAGAAAATAGAGAGAAAAGAAAACAGAACGGAACAGAAAACAGAAAATAGAACAATATCAGAATCTCACAATTCGCAGCGGAACAACATATAATAGATAAATGAATAATCTTTAAACAAAGAACTATATCAGTTATTACATTACATTACATCGTATCATCAGAGTGTACAACAACAAACAAACAACGGAAAAGAAAGTACTATATACTAGTGATACGCCAGTGCCATCCATCTTGCTTCCAGCAACTCCTGAATTCCAGAATATCCTGATAAACCTTAACTCTTGACTGCCCGTGTGAAAATTGGTGGGCACCCAGAGTTTAGGAAGGAAAACAATAAACTCCGAGTCAGTCATGTGACTGGTGTGAGAATTCAAAAACAGTTTATTTATCTTTAAAATAAAGTAGAGGAATATTTTTAAAGTCAATTCGCAATGCTTTTAAAAACGAGACTACCATAAGACCTCCCGCCACACACACAATGCAAACGCAGACTTGGAGGAGATTTCTTCTTATGTTAGTCAAAGATGCTTGATACGCATTAAAAGAAAACAATTTGATATTATTACTAGTGCATAGTGTAGGGAAAATTTCGAAAGTAGAATATAAATCTTAGCCAGCATAGGTACCATTATAATATGCTTACTATAGCTACCATATTAGATGGCAGGTTCTACAACTAAAACCGTACAAGTCTCGTATTGTTTCTTTGGATTTCCAACGAATGATCAGGCCAAGGAACTTCCCATTGCCACATGAGAATGCCTCTGGATGGACATCCCCGAGAACCAAACCGGATCTCTACCAACACAAGGCCGGGTTACCCCTAACTGAGTAACAACTGACCGAATATGCCATCCCCCGGTCCTTTGGGACCTTTCAACCGAGCGCTCGCAATCAATTCACACAATCATAACAAAGTGTTTTCAACATGAGTAAGTATCTGGGCTCCATACCATGATACCACCCTTTTCCAGAAGGAAATGCACATATCCTAAAGGGCGCTACCCCTCATAACCTTGCCGCATCTTTCCTGTTTTGACCATTCCGTGGTGTGAGGCTCGACGAAGTCTCGTCCACAAAAACATACTTTATACAAAAGCCATGCTTTGGGTCAACAAATGATCATAGAAATGATCACCAGGATAGACGATCAAACAAATGATCCTATCACAAATAATCAACACAATGATCATTACACAGCAACACTCAGTATGTCACATCACCAAAATTGGGAATATATCGCTGATAACCTTCAACTATATAACCTCTGAGCTCGTACGTCTCAGAGAAGGGTGTTAAGCTAAAAGAATAAATTCTCCGCCACCAACAGAAATATATTTGAAAGAAATCGGCTTTACATCTCACTTTGTAATGTCAGACATACAATCCATACAAGTCTGTTCCGGGCTCGAACAGAACCGAAGGCACTTACAAAGAAGTCCTTACAATCCGAATAATCTCTAATCACGTTCGGATTTCCCATCACATATGGAGATCTCAATACCGGGGATCAGCCAGTGTAGAGACAATCAACAAGAAACCCTTACGTTTTTGAAAATATCCGGTCTTCAACACCGATCTTCAAATGCAATTCATAACGACGTATCACATATTCGGAATGGGTTATACGACCCCAAGGTCCTTTCCCGGTTAACCCGAATAGTGAGCGCTTATTTTAAAAAATAAGTGGCATTCAAATTCAAGCAAATCACAACAAATACCTATTTAAAGGTAAATATTGATAGTCGGTTATTGAACTATCAATAGATATGCCAACATCACCAGATTCCAAATAATTTTCCAAATTATTTATTTCCCAAAAATATCTTTATAAGATATACATTTTCCATTCTTTAAAAATAAATCAATATTTATTTTTAAACCCAATTTCCAATTTCATTTATAAATTCCATATTGAATTCATATGCTAAAATATCTATGAATATATGTTTCCAATTATTCATTTTCAATTTATCTTCAAAAAGATAAATTCTCAACATATTCACTTTATATTGGAAAACATTTCCATACTTATTAAATAAGTAATTCACAATCTTTTATTTTCAACACTTGGAAAATATTCAATATACTTAAATCGAAATTAAGTATATATTTCATTCTTTTAAGGAAATCATTCACTTAACCATATTTATTTGGGCCAAAACGAATGTTGCGTAAAATATCGTTACGACGTCCCAAAATCACTAGTATAGGGATTCGAAATTAAAATAGATATATAAATCCCAATACCATACAAAATATTCCCTTTCGGAAATCATCTATTATAACAACAGTGTTATAATCTACCATTTCCTTCTATTTCTCGAAAACGTCTATTTCAACAATGAATGTTGAAATCTATGGTTTCGATAGTTAATATATTTTAAAACATCTTTAGATTGGTTTAAATTCTATTTAAAACATCACCTCAAAAACATTTCTTTAACATATTATTCACTATTCAAGAACGTGAATATATTTGTTAACCAATTTCATCTTTCTATTCATTTTATTTTAAGGAATTTTTCACTGCCTAAAACATGAATATAACTCCAATAACAAATCTCAACAATTTACTTATCAAGATAAGTCTTTGCGGATTTATAAAACAATGTTTATAAATTTTATTTCTATTTGTTTTACAACAACTTCCTTTTTTTAAATTTCCGTTATAAATCTATTCAATTTATAACTCAATTATACACCGAAAGTCCATATTATAAGTCAAACACTTATAATTTAGTTGTTTACAAAATTGTTTCTTTAACCTTCCCAAATTTATAAATCTTATAACTTATAAGGTTCATTTATTTATCCAAATCCATTCCTTAAATAACTTTATAAATTTTATTTATAAAATTCCATTTATAACTTCACCGTTATAATCCTATAGATTTCATTCATTTATGAAATTCATTCACAATTCATTCTAACACTTAGAAAAGCTCGTTTTATAATTCCAATATTCTTAATTTATAAATGTCAATTTATAAACCTTTTAATATAAATCAATTTATATTACTATTTTTAAAATGTCAATAAACTCCTTTATAATTTCATCATTTGATTTATAAAATAATCCAGTTTTATAAATCCTATTTATCAAACTTTTTTTATAATAAATTCAGCAATCCCAGTTTAAGCTATTTTATAAAATCATTAATCTCATATCCTCAAAAATCAACTTTTAATTGTATTTCTCAAAAAATCATAATTTTTATAACATTAAAATTATAACGTTTATTTATTTAAGATGAATTAATTTCAAAAATATTTTATAAACGTATATTTCCAAAAATCACTTTAGAAATCAAAATCGTTGTTTTTAAACTTCAAAAATTGGATCCGATGATGCAACACATCAATAGTCAACCATGACTTTCAAACATCATATATCATCCATGATAAACAATCAAATATCACAATATATGAAATCAAATAAATATTTGTGAGGAATCCAGTTGGATCCCTCCAACCTGTTTCCCTGCATCCACAGACATTAGCACAATACCCATTCCACTTCGAGGTGGAATATCGCGGTATATGGGATTTTATAAAATATTATCCGCTTACTAACGGCGCAATAGGGTCTCATCCGCTATACAAATGCGGGAAATCAATCAACTGCAATATATACATATGCCAATATATATATATATATATTGCTATATATATAATATAATACCAATTCCACTTCGAGGTGGAATATCGCGGTATATGTGTGTAATAAATAATCTCCGCTTACTAACGGCGTATAGGGTCTATTCACATCCAATATATATATCAATCATCATTCAATCATTCAATCAACACAGTCAAGCAAATTTTAAATCTAACTATTTAAAATTTAAATAAATCCTTTTGAGTGAGAAATTCTCACCTTTGCTTTTATTTGCAATCCATTTTCCATCTTGACTCGATTTTCTTGATTTATACCTTGTATAAATATTTACACAATTTATTAATATTCGAACAGATCAAATAATAAATTTTCATTTGAAAATTTCGATTCATCGGCGATTTCATTTTAATAGTTAAATTAACTGATAGCTTTATTTAAACCAGTTTTGTCTCTAAATTTTTTATTTAACTAAAATTTAAATTTCCTTTTATAAATTTCCCCTACTTATTATATCAAACTAACTCCTTTAAATTTCAAACTAACTATCTGTAAACTTAACTGAATTAATAACCCACTATTTATAAATTTAAACTTTGTGATTTTAGAACTAACATTAAAGATTCTTTTAACAACCAATTCTCCTTTAAATAAATTTAATCAACTAACAAATTTTGGTTTTAATCTAATACTTTTAAATTTCAAACAAATCCCCTTTTATAATAATTTAAACTAATGACTTAATTAATTATTTAGTTTAAAATCAAATTTCCTCTAAATAAATCTTTCACTTAATAAATTGAATTTCCATTTGATAAATATACTTAACAAAATATTAAATTTCTTTTAATGATTGAATTAACTAAAAATCTAAATTTAAAACTAATTTCCACTTTAATAAATACTTATACATATTTTTTCTTTATATCTTTACTGTCCATTTTTCTTTAAAACAACTAAACAAACAGTTTATTTTTTTTTTCAAAATTTAAATTGTAAACTAAAAGAATACCTTACTGTCATTACTATTATTTTTACAATATATATATAGATGTATTTTTTTTATTCAAATCAAACGAAAACAACTTTTATACCTCACGAATTTGCCTTTGCCTAATGCCGCACTCGAGCTCGCGAAGTCCATCGTGCTCACGGCCCCACGAATCTCGACGTCACCATCAACCCCTTGTCGCGCGCAAGCTCGTACGCGCCTCCCCACCTCGAACGCAAACGCCGCCGCCGCCGCGAGTTGAACTCCCATAGCCTGCAATCGACTCGCGACCTCCTGATTTCGCGACCCTATCTCGTATCGAGCACCATAATGAATTTCCCCCCAATCCCAAGCTTCGAAGCTCGACCGCGACGAGCTGCCGCTCCATCATAATCATCGCGTGCGGCCATTAATTTAAATTTGATTTGGGAGTTTGTTTTATTTCTGAATAGTAGGAAAAGGAATAGCGTTTGAGTTGTTAACGAGGTATCGGCCATTTGATTTTTTTTCTATCTGAGAAACTTAAAAATGAAGTTGCGTGATTATTTGAAGAGGGATGGAGGAGGCAAAAGAACGTGGTTTATCAGAGAAGAATCGTGCAAGCACGTTATCGCGATTTTAGGCGTAATTGAAGGGGGAGAACGTGTTCTTGTTTGACTCAATTTAAATTTAAATTTAAATTGAATTCAACTTAAATTTCAATGTGTTTAGGTGTCGTATTCTCACACAACAACTCAGAAAAATACGAAATTTAAAATCCGGCAATAATTCAATATTACGGACCCGATGGAACTGGTTTCGTCGAATTCCGAGACTGTGCCTCTGACGGCTATTTTAAAATATCGATTCAAACGATTAAATTTCAAAACTGAACAATTCACTTCCAAATTAAATTCTGAAGCTTCTATTATCTTCAATATTATCAATATGAATTTTACAAGCCTTTGAAATATTTTTAATTGGCTTAAAATTGAAGATTCAAATTTTTATTCAACTTTCAATAGATCAAATTCTATAATTTAATTGCCAAATTCGAAGTTATATTGAAAATTCAATCCAAACCATCATTCAAATATTTAAAATTAATTAAATATTTCCAAATTAAATTATTAAAAATTCTGGGTCGTTACAGAGGTCCAAACTAAATATGGGTCCTAAAACCAAGTTGACCACTTCGACCTTTTTACCTTAGAGCGTTCTAAGGAAAGATGCTTACATGTTGGCCCAATAATGTAAAATTGTTATACGACTTATATGTTAAACAAAACTATGTCTTAATAAAACAATGCTTATTAAAACATTTCAATCCAATTTAACCCATTTATAAATTGAGTTAAATTATCTCTTCTCTACTCAGGAATTTAAAATTTCTAATACCTTTTATTTAAAATCAATTTTCTTTAAGGAAACTTAAGAATTATATACCCATTTTTTTTATTTCAAATCCCTTTTTGAAATCAAACCTCATATACTTCTATAAAAAAAATAACTTTAAAATTTATTCACTAACACTCACTTTGGATCCATTTAGATTCTAAGTCATTTCGATCGTACAATGATAAAGAGAATAATTTACTAAGTGCACTGCAACATTCGCCTAAGCAAATATTCAATCATCACTTAGAAGATTATTTAGATTACCACAAAAATAATCGAGATGTTTTTCCCAAACTATCCAAAGAAAATGTATCTTCATTAAAAATTCTCCTTTATATATCTGTACTTATAAATACTTCCAAGTAATACTACTATTATTTTTCTCCGAATCCTTTTTAAAATCATTTCAAGCAATACCGGGATTTAAATTCTCAAAAACTCTTTTCACTTATAGAATACCCTTTATAAATCATATAAATCAATTTATATACCATACTCATATAAAATATACCTTTTAAAAATCATCCTATATCATATTAACTTCCTTTTATTATAATGAACTTTTCACAAACTTTTATTCAACAAATGTCTTATCTTCCCATTTAGGTTAAATTATACAACTTTATTAAAATTTTACTTTTAACTTAACATTATTAAAAGTTGACTCTTAACTTAACATTTTAACCGAACACCTTAAAATCAAGCCGTGAAACTTAATTCACAAGGGATTCATTTTTAAATTAAAGAAATAAACACTCATAAGTAAGCCGAGCACAAATAATCGACGAATCGACAAACAACAGTCAATGCTCCTACACTAGTCGATGGCTAAGGATTTGTGCCAAGCGACAACAAAACCCTATAGGCTCTTCAATACATTCCAAACAACATGTCAAAACATCCAATGTAGGATTTTCATAGATTTTGACTTCAAAATACCAAAAATTGGAAAATTCATCAAACCAATTCAAATTAAAAGCAATTAGTCATGCAAAAGATGTTAGGAATTCATACCTAACAACAATGAAGACTATAGACATAGATGTGAGTACAAGAACTCACCTTTGAACCCAAAAACAGTGAATGAGAATCTCAAACACAAAGGAAAGATTAACCACTCTTCAACTTCAGCACTAGAAGCTCCAATCTAGGATCAAATGCAAATATTTCCTAAGTTAGGTTTTAGGAGTATCTGAAAATTGGAGAGAGATTGAAGTGGAGTAGAAGAGGATGCTTAACTAAGCTTCTCCTTGAGTTTGGAGCTTGAATTTGAGTTTCCTAGCAAAAACTAGGTTTTAGGAATTTTGATTTCTTTTCCCTTTCCTCATTTTTACTTTAGCTTGAAGTGTTAGGAAAAATAGAATGAATGAAGAGGAGAGGGGGTGGAGTTAGGGTATTAGATGAGTTAGTGGGCTGAAACCCAAACCCAAAGCCCAATAGAAAACTTGAAAAATTCTACACAACTCCAAACATATCGATGTTTGTACTCAAAAAGGTCGCAAACGCCGTTTTGAACTTAATTAAGTGGTCTTGAGTCCTAATTCAACAGTTTACAAAAAGTAGCATTTCAGACTTTAATCCGAATAACGATGCTATATTTAAGTAAATCATTTAAATTTACAATCGTAAAGTATACGGGTTGTTACAGAGTCCCTTCCTTAAAGAAATTGCATCCTCGCAATACTTAAGAAGAAAACAAAGAGTAACAACCATAAAAGCATATCAACACAAAAGAAATTTTGAAATAAGATGCTCTCAAGGGAGTAAGTCCAGATGTGTTCGCTCGATGAATTCTCTTGATTCCCAAGAGAAATCCTTAGGATTTGAGGACCATTGAACTTTAACAAGAGGAACATCTTTATTTCGAAGGCATTTAACCTTCGAAGCAATGATACGAATTGGATGCTGCTCATAAGTCAAATTAGGCGAAACTTCAATTTCTTCAATAATACCGGGCTCAAGTATATAATCGAAATCACTAAGGCATTTCCGTAGTTGAGAGATGTGGAAAACGTCATGAATAGTAGAAAATTGAGCCGGTAATAAAAGGCGATAAGCCACAGAACCAATACGTTCGGTGATGAGAAATGGACCAATATATCGTAGTGCTAGTTTTCTCGATTGACTGAAATGCACAACACCCTTCATAGGTGAAACATGAATAAACACCAAATCTCCCATAGAAAATTCTAAATTCCTTCTTTGGTTATCGGCATAGGATTTTTGTCTACTTTGAGCTTCTTTCATCCTATGACGAATAAGGTCAATCTTTTCTGTGGAATCACGAATAAAATCTGGACCTAAAACCAGCTTCTCACAGGCCTCAAGCTAACAAAAAGGAGATCGGCAAGGCCTTCCATAGAGTGCCTCAAAAGGTGCCATACCAATACTAGATTGGAAGCTATTATTATAGGAAAACTCAATAAGAGAAATATGATCTTTCCAACTTCCATCAAAATCAAGAACACATGCATGAAGAAGATCTCCAGAGTTTGATTCACTCACTCGGTTTGTCCATCGGACCGAGGATGATTAGCGGTGCTAAAATTAAGCTTCGTTCCCAAAGCTTGTTGAAAACTCTTCCAAAATCCACTAATAAATAATGGATCACAATCACTAACAATAGAAGTAGGAACTCCATGCAATTTAACAATTTCTCTAATATAGAGTTTGGCCAAAAGTGGTACGATCCAATTAAACCAAACGGGAATAAAGTGGGCTGATTTTGTAAGCCTATCTACAATCACCCATAAACTGTCATGACCCGAACAAGAACGGGGAAGACCGTCAATAAATCCATAGAAACTTGATCGCACTTCCAAACAAGAATATCCAAAGGTTGCAACAACCCACCGAGCCTTTGATGTTCGGCCTTAACGAGTTGACAAGTCAAGTAACGCTTAATGAAGTTAGCAAAATCAGATTTCATTCCATCCTAATAATAAAGTCGCTTCATATCTGCATACATTTTACTACTACCGGGATGAATGGTGAATTTAGAACTATGAGAATCTTCTAAAATTTCTTTACGAAGATCACTAATATTTGGCACGATAAGTCTACCAGTTTCTCGAATGCTGCCACGAGCATCGATTTCAAAATCTTCCAACCCATCAATATTTCCATCCCTACAACTTTGGCAAAGATGAGACAATTCGGGATCATGCTTTTGAGCATCAATAATGCGGTCTAAAAGAGATGGATGAGCCTCAAGCCTACATAGAACAAGAGATGAACATCAATCGGATTTACGATCTCGAATCTCACAAGTGGATAAAGTCTCGAGATCATTCCATTCGGTATCATCATTGAAAAAACCACTTGTTGCTTACGACTAAGGGCAACGGCAACACGATTCCCCTTTCCAGGAGTATAAAGAATATCAAGGTCATAAGATGTAAGGAACTCAAGCCAACGTTGTGGATGCAAATTAAGTTCTTTTTGAGAAAATAAATACTTCAAAGATTTATGATCGGTGTAGAGAACAAATTTCTCTCCCAAAAGATAATGACGCCAAATTCTAAGGGCGAAAAAAATAGCCGCGAGCTCTAAATCATGAGTGGCATATCCAGTCTCGGCGGGCTTTAATTGCCTAGAAGCAAAAACGATAACACGTTCCCTTTGCATGAGAAGGACACCCAAACCAACACGACTAGCAACAGTATAAACAATAAAGTCTGGGTTCCCTTCGAAAATCACAAAAATAGAAGCATCAGAAAGGAGTTCTTTAAATTTCTGAAAAGAAGCTTCACATTTGTCAGACCAAATGCACTTAACTCCATTCTTTATCAAACTAGTAAGAGGCATGGAAATTTTTGAAAAGTCTTTTATGAACCGACGGTAATAGCCCACCAATCCAAGAAAACTACGAATTTCCATCACACTCTCTGGTATCTTCCAATTTTGAATTGCTTCAATCTTTTAAGGATCCACGGAAACTTCAGATTCAGAAATGATATGTCCGAGAAATTTCACACGCGATTGCCAAAAGTGGCACTTAGAAAATTTTGCTTTCAATTGGTTGCTCCTAAGAGTTTCCAATACAATCCGAAAATGTTTTTCATGCACTTCCTCAGTTTTAGAATTAACAAGAATATTATCTATAAAGATTAGAACAAATCGATCGAGGAAGTCTGTGGAAACTCGATTAACAAGGTCAATGAAATAAGCTGGAGCATTCATTAAACCTAATGACATAACAAGCCATTCGTAAGATCCATAATGAGTATGGAACTTAGTCAAAGGAATGCTATCCTCTGCAATACAAAATGGACGAAAACCGGTTGGTAAGTCTAATTGTGAAAAGTCTCTAGCACACTGAGCTGATCGAATAGATCATCAATCTAAGGAAAATGATATTTATTCTTAATGGTAAGATCATTAAGCTTACGGTAGTCAACGTAAAGCCCTAGTGTACCATCAGATTTCTTCACAAAGATAGCTGAAGCTCCCCATTGAGAGGAACTAGAACGAATAAATCGCTTCGCTTCCAATTCAAGCAATTGTTTACGCATCTCCTCATTTTCCTTGTTGGACATATGATAAGGAGGACGAGTGATAGGTAGAGCTCCAGGGATCAAATTAATTCTGAACTCAATTGCTCGCTTAGGGTGTAATCCTAAAACGGGCTCAAATATATCGGAAAATCAATAAACAACGTAAATGAGAGAAATGACATCTTCCTCATCATCATTATCGTCATCATGAGGGTTTAGAGAATATAAGGATGCCACCGAATAAGAATCTGAACCTTTAAGAACAACAGAAATCTACTTAATAGATTGAGGATGTCGAAGATGAATAGTCCTTCCAAGCATTGGATGTGGGCTTCATAACGGTTAAGCCAATCCATTCCTAAAATCATTTCGAACCCTAAGTAGCGCATAACATGCAAATCGGCTCGGAAAGAATATTCATATAAAATAATTTCAACATCTTTACAAAGCAAACTGAGTGTTGCGGATCCACCAACCGGATTCGCAATTCTCTGTGAAGTCATCAAGCATATAACATTTAAAGAAAAGGTATCAACAAGTTATTTTGATATAAAAGAGTGAGATGCACCGGTATCAAAAAGAACTCGAATAGGATGATCACGAAACATAATAATGCCATCAAGGATAGAAGGAGAATTACCTTGACCAAGAGAAGGGTCACTAGGGACATGAACAATATTTAGCTTTTCCTCCTTCTTTCTTGGAAGTTTGGGACACAAAGATAAAAGATGACCCGAACTTTTGCGATAACGACAAAAGAGAGGTTTCAGACATCGATTAGCATAATGGTCCTTAGAACCACAATTGTAGCATTGCCCATGATTAGAGGTAGGAGTCTTTGTATGGAAGCTGCTTGCTTCCCTTTCTTGTTGGGATTAGAGCCTTTGAACTTAATAGGCCTCTTCTTGTTGTTGTTGAAGTTCTGTTTGGCACCCACAACTTCAACATCACTTTCTTTATCGGCCTCTTCAAGTCGAAGAGCGATATCAACAAGCCGATTAAAAGAAACTTCTAGTTTCAAAAGTAAAAGCTTTTTGAGGTTCTTATTCAACCCATAGACAAACATCTGAATTTTCTTCAATGGGGTATTAGTATACTCGACCCTATATTTAGAGAGAGATTCAACAGATGCGACGTAATCCGTCACAGAAGATTCACCTTGAACAAGGTCAATAAAGCGTTGAGCTAAAGTTACTTTTTCAGCTTGTGGCACAAATTTCAATTTGAATCTTTCTCGGAATTGCTCCTAAGTAAGATCTGCTTCGATAATCTAAGAAAACAAAAGCCCGTACCAATCTAATGCTCTTTCTCGAAGCATGCTAGAAGCCACTTAGACTCGATGTAGATCAACAAGGTTCATGCGAGAAAAGATGCGGTCGCATGATTTAAGCCAAGCTTGGATTTTTATAACACTTTCGGATACCTTGAATGGCCTTCCATCCAAATCGGTATAATCTCTGCACAAGCGTGCGAACTCAGATTTAGGATGAGTAGGCTCTGGAATGGGTCCGACAGTTTGAGCACTCTTTACAAGAACTAAAAGCTACTGGGCAAACATAAATACTACATCCTAAGGAGTAGCACTAGATTGACCAGCGCTAAGACGGCCAGGTCTAACCATTTCTCTTCTTTAAGAAAGAAAGAAAGAAGAGGAAAAAGGATATTCTCAAAATGAATATCAAACACTCATGATTGATAAAACAAGGCATCATAAAAGAAAATAGGATCGAACAGGTCCAATAACTCGAATTAAATCCTAAGGCACGATTCCAAAGAGAGACTTAGGACAATGATCCTTGCTATAATATTCTATTCCAAAGTTTGGCTCTATTACCAAGCTGTGGCGCCCCACCTCTACACTCACACTAGCCAAGAACACTACAACATAATGCCATCGACCAACACGAAGAATAAGGCTGTTGAGGATCGACCATCTGTGTAATTGCTTTGTGCGAGTACCGATATGCCAAATAGTATTACATGCTTCATTTCAAGAGGAATTTTGATACATCAGACACAAACTCAAAGATACTACACAGTGGCTATGTGGTCTTCGAAAACAAATATAAAATAAGCAAATCAGTTGCAGATATTCATATCACAAAGGAGGAAACAGATATGAATATAAACACATAGAAGTGTACATCAAAGTAGCGGTCATGTAAGATCAACTAAACCATAGAAGAAAAGGTACAAATGCCAGACAAAAGAATATGTATACATCAAGGAGTCTCTATCTCGAATGTATAAAACAAAAACTACTAAGCTAAGTAGTTAGCCAAAATTCTGATGACGGACATTGATAAGAAGTTAAGTTGAAGAACCTGAAATACCTCAGTCTGACCCGAGTATTATTTAAGAAGAAAATAATAAACAGATCTGTCTAGCTATAAATATAAGATAAAATGAGATAGGAAAGAGATATAACAAAAAATATGATAACAATAATGCCATACTATGTATACATTTACCAATCGACAAGAATCATACAATATCTCAAAAATCTCATACACCAAAAAGAATGTCATATTCTTTATTTTTGTTCACCAAACCACAAATATTGATACAGCTTATCAATATAAATCACAAAAATTGGTGAAAAACCAATTCTAGAAATCATCCATTAGAAATCAAGAAATCACAAAGGGGGAGGCCTATCACAAACGGTAGCATGAAAGCCCACCAACACATGTATCGCAAATATGTCGCTATCCCTTGGTCTCTAACCAGAGAGCCGATGCAACAACGTAATATAATTACGGTACGCCCGAGAAACCAGAAACTCAAAAAATTCGATACAATGATGTAGTACAATGATGGTACGTCCGATGAACCTGATAAGCCGGAACAACGACGTAGTACAATAATGGTACGCCCGATGAACCTGGTAAGCCGGAACAACGACATATTACAATGACGGTATGCCCGATGAACCCGATAAGCCAAAATAGCGACGTAGTATAATAACGGTACGTCCGATGAACCGAACTCCATAAAAGAACATGGGTTGCTAGCCCATAAAAATGAGTCGAAACTCCAAAGGATCCGTAGGTCGTTAGCCTGTAAAAGAAATGAGACGAAGCTCAATAAAATCGAGGTATAGTCCCCCATGTGGACAAAGAGAGACGAAGCTCAACATAACGGGGTACAGTCCCCCACGTAGACGAAGGGACATCACATACGCTAGTCTAAACCATAAAAATGATCACCATTGATCAACAAAAAGTGTGAATTACGCTAAGCTAGTAAATAAATGAGTTTATCTTCATGTCCTATAAACACTGGCTTAACTTAAGTATTTGCGAACAAATTGTAAATTTCCACTCGAAAATTGTCAAAAGGTTTCAATCGAACAATTCCAAGAATTAACCGGCGAAGTAAACACAAACGTTTCATACCACTTGTTTTACTAAGCTGTTTAATTAGATTTATCATACGAGTTAGGTAAAGGTTTGTATATACTAATAGGTTGGAAAGCAGGTTTAGAAATAAGCTTTGTATTAAAAATAGAGTTGAAATCGTTTTTGTGAAGGAGTTTGAATCTTAACTATTAGTATAAAGACCTTTGCATTTTAAAGAGACAAATCATAGAAATGATTGTAGAAAGAATCAATCACCAAAAATTCACATACGAAAATATGAGTCAAACCACATAAATCAACATCAAATCCATCAAAGTGGATATTCCCAAAAATCCAAAAAGGAAGTCATCAAAATCGATAATAAATGATGACGACCAATCGGATCAACCAAAAATAAATATAAATGGAAAACCATCAAAAACAGGCAAGATGGCTGAAATTAGGAGCTCCAGATGTCTGGTGGTCTTCCCACACGTCTAGTGGTCTTCCTTGACATCTAAGCTAAAAGATTGGAAATTTTATTCCAGATCGCCCAGACGTCTGGGAAGTATGCTCAGACGTCTGAGCTGATGGTCTGGAATTTTATTCCTGTAGCTCCAGACGTCTGACCTTAATAACAGACGTCTGAGCTGAAGCTCAGAGCAAACATCTACTAGGCCAATGATGACCAGTTCATCTCAAAAGTGATCGAACGAGCACTATGGCTAAGAATTTATGCCAAGCGACAACCCAACCCTGTAGGCTCTTTAATAAACTCCAAATAACATGTCATAGCATCCAGTGTAGGATTTTCATAGATTTTTACTTCAAAATACCAAAAATTGGAAAATTTATCAAATCAAAAGCAATTGGTCATGCAAAAGATGTTAGGAATTCATACCTAACAACAACGAAGACTATACACATAGATGTGACTTCAAGAACTCACATTTGAACCCAAAAACAACTAATGAGAAGGTCAAACACATTGGAAAGAACAACCACTCTTCAACTTCAACTCCAGAAGCTCCAATCTAGGATCAAATGCAAATATTTTCTAAGTTAGGGTTTAGGAATTTATGAAAATGTAACGACCCGGAATTTTCGATCCTAAAAATTCCAGATAGGTTGGAAAAAGAAGAAAGAGATAGATGAAGAAGTAGAAACAGAAACACCAAAACACAGATTCTCACATTCGCAGCGGATCAAAATATAATATCAAATAAAATAGCAGTATACAAAGAAAAACCGTATCAGTTAATTTACATCAATACATCAGGGTTACAACATTTACACAAAACACTGGATGATTAAAATCAACATGCCCCGAGTAAACTATAATATATCACATCGGAATATTCTCTATACGTTCCTGCCATTCAGATCACCTCCTGAGCTCCAGAACGTCCTATCCTGAAAATCTGTAATACTCGCTCTGACCCGAGCATTACATCAAAGTGACATCCGGGTCATGCTGGAAACCAGCATGAGTAAACCCATATAACTTGAAAACACTAAGGTATAACATACTTAAATTCTGGGGTAACTTGTACTTCACCGAGTTCTTAACTTGTTATAGTCAACACCTATTTCACAAATCAATCTCTAAGTACCCTTACTAAGTTTCAATGGTCCAGTTCACTTAAAATTACTTCATTCCATCCTATTGATCATACATATCAAGTCTATAAAGAATATCAGTAGATTTTAAATCGAAGTGGTTTCGAGTATTTACTGATACCCGATCCCGGTCTCTTCGAATCCAACGTCATCTTACCTAAGTTATTCAAGTGAATGCAATTCAATTTTAAATACAGAATGTCACTTTTACACAGCAATTCATCATCGATAGATAACCACATTATCTTTGTTCAACCCAAACATATCATATCACAAATCATTTCATATCAGAGATATCAACCAATTTAGAGCATTTATTAACGTTCAATCATTCATAAGCAAGATTGATCACTTACTAATTAATTAAATTATTCTCTAATTAAATTAATTACTAACTTTAATCACTTAGATTACCTTTACTTGACATTAATTAATTGCAAACCAATTAATTAATGATCTTTTAATTAATCCATTTTAATTAATCACCCTTGATTAATTGTCCTTTATTTACATTAAGTGATTAACCCTTAATTAATTTACACAATTAAATTAACCTTTATCCATTCATATTAATTACATTGATCCTTAATTAATTACTCAAATTAATTATTCTATAATCACTTACATTGATTAATTATCCTTTAATTATTCACACTCATTAATTAACTAACCCTTTAATTAGTTTCCTTAATTAATCGATCCTTAAATTAATTACACAACGTAATTAATCCTTAATTACTTACATTAAGTAATTTCCCTTTTATTACTTACGTTAAATAATTATCACTTAAGTAATTAATCTCCAATTACTTACGTTAATAAATCTATAATTAATCGCATTAAGAATTATCCATTAATTAATCATCTTGATCAATGATATTTAGTAATTAACTATCCCTAAATAACTTCCGTTAAGTAATTATTCTATAACTACACTAAGTAATTATACTTATTTAATTATATTAAGTAACCATCCCTTGAATAATTTACCTTGTAAATTTTCCTTTAATCACAAACTAATTAACCTTAAATTTTTAATTAATTATCCTTAATTAATCACATTAATAAATATTTAAATTACTTAAGTTGATTAATTAACCTTTAGTTATTAATAAATCCTTTAATCATAATTATCTTTAATAAATCACATAAGTTAATTACTTGTATATAATTATTTCAATCCAAGTTAAAATAAGTTTTAAGAACATTAACTTTAGAATTTATATTATGGAAAACTTGCTTTGAAACTCGCTCATTATATTCTTTAGAACTAGGTAATTACTAAATTTGAAACTTTCTTTATAGCTTGACCAAAGTTTACTATTTTAAACTTTGGATTAATACATTAATTACTTACACACTCGGCCCAGTCCATAAATCCCAATCACCAACTCGAGCCCAAACCCCTACAACTTCGAGCCAAAACCCAGACTACCCGAAAACACTCTCTTCTTCTTCCTATTCTAACCACAGCAGCACTCAACTGACATGCCGAGATATGTGTACACATGCACGATCGTTTCGGTCACCTTCGACCGGCACCGCATCCCTCATCAAGTCGGCGATGTCATCGACGAGCCGCCCGACCACCCAGAAAACACTAATCCCAACAACTCGAAATCGAAAAACCTAAGTGAACTCAGGTACCAAAACGACCATCCAAACCCCCCCGCAACGCCACCATAGACCACCGGTGGCCGCGAAACTCCGGCCCAGGCATCGTCTCGACCCCTCGTGAGTTTTCCCCAGGACTGATAGAGACTAGTGCCCCATCGACGTCACAAAACCTCAGCGAAACCAGGCATACAAAACAGCATCCAAAACCCTATATCGACGATGTACCACCGCCACCGTAGTCTAAAAACCCAATGACCATTTTTGCTGTGACCTCTAACCTCCCAGCCTTCATCAGCTACGACCGCGACCGCCGATGTTCCACCGATCACCAGAAAATGCTTAAATTCCATATTCCGTTCTACAAGAAATCCCTCTCAAATCAAAAGCCTAAAAATCTTGATTTTATTTTTAAAAATCATTATCTTCAATAAAAAAATAGATTTTATACTTGAATACACGATTAATTTAAATCGAGATTTGGATAAGTTCATGCATTTTACTGTAATTCTCAATTTTGTTAAAAACTATCTTGAAATCTTGCTTGGATTTATTTTTAGATCAAATACCTTGTCATTACAAGCCAATTTGATTTATATATCTAGGTCTAAAAAGAATCAAGGAAAAGATATTGAATTTTCATCAAGATTTTTAAACCTATACAACTAGACAGAGCCAAAAATCTGTATGCATAGCCATATATTCGGATAAATATACATACAATTTATATTAATAATCATGCAATAATTTATCACACTTTACTATGGATATTAATTGCATGCATCTGGATTTAAATCAGATTTAAATCTTTTAAAAGGAATTGTTTACTCACCTGCATATTTAGAAAACAGAGAATAGTTATTTCTTGGAACTTAGATCACTTAGATTTGCATTGACCTTGAATCTTCTTGCTTTGGTCAGGTTGAAAACTTGAAACTGAAAATTAGTGCTTGTTGATTTGATCCTTGTTTTGGTTGGAATTTTAAAAGAGTTGCTTGATGTTTTGAATTTCTTTCCTTTTTTTCTTTTCTGTTTTCATGTTTGTTTTCTCTCTTCTTTATCTTTTATTTGAAAAAAAGAAAAGAGAATATAGATCATGACACTTGTTAATTATATGATAAAGTTTGTTTACACTTGTTATTGTATGCATTAATCTCCTTACACTTGTGAAATGCATGTAAATAATGTCTTTATATTATTTAAATTACTTTGTATTAAGTTTATGTTTACATTACATAAAGAAAAGGATATAAAACCTAATTATATACTAAATAAACATATATATAATAACATTAAAATATAGAGTTTACTTAAATAGCTTTTGAAAATCATCATGTTAAACTCAAAACAATAGCTTCCTAATCATAATATAAATACACACACACACACACTCTTGTATACATGTATATGCACACACTTAAAATTTTCTATATTATAAAGTTTGCATATGTCTATTTACATATCTTAATTTACCATAAGGTTTATCACTCCCAGATAATTATTTATTATAGTTTAAATCCATTTATATATATACCAAGTTATCTTTTATTATCAGAATTGAATTTATTCAACTGAATAAAACCAGTTAATTTTTCAATTATCGGATGTCCAAAAATCCGGGTTATCACATTCCTCCCCTCTTTGAATCTTTTCGTTCTCGAAAAGGAACGAAGCCAGAATCTATTCAATACTTAAAATTATATAAATTACTCTTTGATCATTTTTAAAACACTTTAAAATCTATATAGTATTGCCAGAATAATTTTATAAAAAATATTTTTTATAACTCGATGTCCCAACAAGTCCGTCCTCATTCTCACAGAAATTCGGTCATACGTTGATCAGGCATAGGACTGAAAATATATATGTACTTGGTAAAACTATTTCAACATCCAGTGAAAATACTTTAAAAATAATTTTATTGAAAATATAGAAAACATTTTTTTTTGAAAATAGAGGAAACATCTTTGGTGAGAATGCTCTGGAAATCATCACCCCCAACCATGGTCGTAGTTAACCTGATGGTTACGTTGCCGTCTCGGCAAAATCCATAGATAACTGTGGGCACTCTGCGCCCCTCGATTACGCCATGGAACCTGCTATAGAATGCAGCTACATTCTGGGTTACGTTGCCATCACAGCAACAGTCCATGTAATTATAGGCATCAGCGCCCTCGAATTTCGCTGCCAAAAATGGAACTTCTCCCCTTGACCATAGATCACAGTCTACCGATGTTACGTTGCCTTAACGACAAAATCAAAAGTCGACCGTTGACACTCACCTCCATACGTTTTCCATTATGGTCCATAGTAGATCGCAGCATCATCGAGTTACACTATCGTCACATCATAACCCAAATGCCTCTGTAGGCATCAGCGCCCTTGACTTTCGCTATCCAATAATCCTCAGGAACTTCAGTTTGTCCGGACTTCCTCATAGGATCCACTTTAGAGCCTCCCTCTCGGGGCTCAAGGCAGTACCAACCTATGGTACTCCTAAGAAGTTCCTTTCAAGGGTGCGCCTTTTTCTTCAGTGCCATTTTCAAAACACTTTATACTATACCCATATAGTATCATCCAAATCATACAGCTAGTATGAATCCCATATAAATCTCCTTTTCCCAAAATCAATTATCCCAAAATTGATAATTATCAAACTAGGTTTTCCAAATTCCAAAATTGATTTTTCCTAAAAATCAAAAGCCTTTCCAAAATCCATAGGTTCCAAAACCTTTTTCCCAAAATCATTCTCATAAAATCCTTCATATATATGTGTATATATATAACTTTGAAAATCTTTGGATCACTTCATACTTGTATAAATTCCCTTTTTATACTTCAAATACTTCCAAAAACCCTTTTCTTCTGGCAAAAGATTCAATAAGGGGAGTTTTATCATATATATAACAAAGATATATAACTTTGTTTATTTCAAATTAAATATTCAAATTTGATTACTCTTTTATAAAGTTATTAACCATATTACTTTTCTATAAAATGAGTTCTAATCATAGAAATATCCAGTTCCCATTTTATTCCATATACATATTCTCAAAACATACTTCTCTTTTCAAAAATCATCTTTCATTACTTTTCTTCATAAAGTGAACGTTTAAACATAGAAATATCCAATTTCCACTTTATTTCATTGTATATTTCACAAAATTTACTTTTCATTTCAAAAATCATTTACAGTTCTTATCCTGAAATTTTCAATATCAATTTCATTCAAACCCGTACGATGTACACATATCATCGTATGCGATATCAAATCTGATCGCTCACTCGATCACATAATTTCAATTCCAAGTTAGTATCGTCCACTCGACTTCCTAGTGCAGACTCAGATCAAGTTTCTTGATCAGAAACCGTCATTCTCCTTGCATAGTCACAACTATGATAGAGAGTTTTCAAAATCAATCAAAAATCCATATGCAGGTTCGCCATCGAAAATCAAGTGAAAAATCCCAACTCGGATCGATATACTATCTCGAAATTTTATGCTCGAATCTGGATCAAATCACTATGCGAATAGAATGATATACGTACATCCTACGTATCTATATTCATTGATTATTAGCTAAATATTTCTATTTTCTATTCACATTACCTTAGATTCTTATTCATTTATTCACAATTGCCTCAATCCCCATTTGGATTAACACCTCAATTCTTATCTCAAATGGATATTTAATCATAAACAGTTTACACTCTGACCATCTTGAATTAGAAAACAACTTGAAAAGTTTAAAATAGATAAGTAATTACAAAATAATTAATAGTTTGTAAAATAGCTGTAAAATAGTTAAGTAGTTATAAAATATTTGTAAAGTAGTTAGATAATTGTAAAATAGTTGTAAAATAGTAATTAGTCATAAGATATAATTGAAATCAGTTTATAAAACAGTTGTAAAATTGTTAACTAGTTCCAAAATAATTGTAAAATAAGTATAAAATAGTTTGGGTTTAAAAAGAAAGGTTGTATATAGAAAATAGCTTGGAAAAATAGATTTAAGAAAGCTTATATTAAAATAATTTGTCTGAAAATAGTTTCAGAGCCAAACTGTTCCACTACCCAATCCTTATTCCAATTAATTCAGTTTTAAATTTCCACTACCCCTGAACATTGATTCAATCCCAAATCAATTTAAACAACTTCATTTCAACTACAGTTTGAATTAATCTCAATTCAAGTTGAATTAACCTCAATTCTTTCCAAATTCAAATCAAATTCCATTTGAATTTAGAACTATTCAACTTTAATCACAAATCCAAATTATTTAAATCAAATTTCAATTTGAACTAATTTAAAATTTAATCTCACTTTAAGTTATTTCGAATTATATAAATTCGAGTTAAATTTCAAATGTTGATCTAATTTCCTTAAATCAAATTAACCTTTACTTTTTAATTTAAGAACCCAAGTCCTTACACAATTAAATTTTGAGTCCAACATTTTAATATTTATTCAAATCTCTTTTACTTACTTATCTCAAGTTTTTCAAGTAAAAGTTTAGAACCCTTTACACATTTAATTCTGAGTTCAAATTTCAAAATTCTATTTTAAATTACCTTTACTGCTCCATGAATTTATTTCTAGGTTCAAATAATAATTCAAATCCTTTTTAAACATTTTAATTTTTTTGAAATTCAATTTATTAGTCAATTTCAATTTTTGAAACAATCCTTAACAATTTAAATTTACAAGCTCCTTTTGAACATTTAAATCTTAAGTTCAAAGTGATTTCATTTCCACAAGTTCAATTTCGTGATTAAAGTTCTTTTTCCATTTAATTTCTGCAATGGACATATATATTACTCCAATCCATTTATTAATTCATTTTAAACTACACAATTCTCAACTACAAAATTATTGATAATAACAAGATGATATTAGGCTAAATAAACATCCAATTTATTCATAAACAACCATCAATAGCATTCACTACCCCTTCCCAGATCTCAAACCTGTTTGAGATCACATATAACTCCCTTCCAAACAACCCATTTAACTTTCCTTAGTTGAATCTCGATTTAATCCCGTTAACCTTCTCAAACTTGAATTCCCACTTCAAATTTCAAATTTCTATTACTTAAAAGTTCAAAACTTATCACTTTGGGTTTCACATCACACTCCAAGGAAAATAAAGCTCAACACTAGGAGTTTATTTCAAATCATCTGTGATATTATGTATATCCTTCATATATAAATATTTATTTCCTTTTCATACCAAGTTATACTTAACCACCTTTGGTTTAATGCAAAACAAATTTCTTTAAAATTTCCAAACAACTTCTTATTTTAAAATAAAATTACATTCAAAAATAGTCGGAATAATATTATTTATTCTTTTCGTTTGACACTTTGAAACAATTCAAATGTTTCTAAACTTGGGTTTTAAACTTCACAATTTAAAACCTACTTCAATTTACAAGTCATACTTATCTAAAGGTTACTCCCTTAAACATTTTATTGGTTTATGGTTAATTATTATCAGAAAACAAACATCACATTGTTAGATACAATAACCATTTTATATCCTGGTTCGAAACCAATTCCAGTTTATCTTATTTGTATAGTTCATATTATCCTTCTTTTTTGGATATATATAGCACTTAACTCTTATCAAATTTCAATAGCCAACAACCAGTTTCCTTAATATATAACAAATGGAAAATTATTTTCTTTATATATCAAAATATAACCTTTTATAAAAGTCATTTGTTTTTAAAACCATTTTTAAACCTTTATATAAGAAAATAACAAATACGCTCTTAGATATATATATATATATATATATATATATATATATATATATATATAGACACTCAACTCATTCAAGGGTACTATTGACCCTTATTCAAATGAGTTAACCCACCAGAGCCAAGGTTCTCGCTTAACCTTCAGCTCTGATACCAAACACAACGACCCAAAATTTTCGATCCTGAAAATTCCAGATAGTTAGGAAAAAGAAGAAAGAGATAGATGAAGAAGAAGAAACAGAAACACCAAAACACATGTGACGACATGACTTTGTCTCCACAGAAAGTCGTATCATCCTGAAGAAAGAAAGGGATAGAAAAGAGAAAAGATAGGGAAGGAAGAAGAAACAACATCAGAATCTCAACAGCTGAACGAATAAATTATATTAATCACATAAGTATTACATAATATACAACATCAATTAGAGTTACACAGATATTACATCACATCTAGACAGTTATAAACACCTGTCTAGTTATACATTTCAATACACAATACAACTCAGAGATACCAACACAGCGGAACACCATATATATATATATCTATATCTATAACGCAGAAGCCTCCTGCTCCATTGCTCCTCCAGAATTCATCAAAGCTAACTCGATCCCTTGGCTACTCGTAAAAATTTGAGTACCCGAGAGTTTAGGAGAAACAGAAATAAACTCCGGGTCAGACATGGGTCTGGTGTGAGTAACAGGTTAAAGTTGCTTAACTTTGGAAATCATTTGAAAACAAAAGGTATCACGTAAGACTTCCCACACATTAACATGGGTAAGTTTTTACCTTACACTAACAAAACATTTTATAGGAAATTCAGTGATATTATAATATTGTCTAGGGTTTTTAAGTAAAATACAGAAATAGCCGAAATGCTTACATCTCACATTCCAACATAGTTGGGCACAATCAAAACGTACGGCACTTATTGGAGATTGGATTCCATACAATGGCAGGGCTACTGGGGTACCACCCGTCACAGTACGTGGCCTAGATCACCGTACCGAGGATCCACCCTAACTGCCCTGCAACACAAGGTCGGAACCATTCCTTACTGAACAGTCCCGAACAAGACAACCCCGGCAGATGTCGCGAATCAACTGCCCCACACAGATGAATAAAAAGGGACTTCTAGACAGGGGAAAATCTCGTCCTGCTTGGGGATGATCCACCTAACCTTGTTGCACCTCCCCTGTTTTAGCCAATCCCGGTTGATGAGGCTTGAGGCTATGATTACCTTTAGAGAACACATCTCTTAGAATGCTCATCGTCCACCCGATGATATTCTGAAAGCATTCAATCCATACAAGTTCGTTTCGGGTTCGAACGAAATCGAAGGCATTATCTCGTTACACTCATTTTGGAATCACCATAAGAGTTAACGACGATAACCCTTGCACTCTGAATCTTCATTTTCACTTCAGATTCATGTCCTATCGTTAATTTGGATCGATGTGGTTTTCGGATCTCCAAATATGGAAACCCGATCCCGGCCTCATCGAAAACCAAAATGCCATCTTTTAAGGTCAAGTTGTTTTAAAGTTAAAACAATTCAATTCCATTATCTATATACACACAGATAGATAATTCACAATATCACACTAGATAAGCTACATTATCGTCATCAATAGATAATTCATATTATCACTACAAACAGATAATCCATATTATCATCATATTTCAACCAAAGCATACATTTCACACAGTATCACTTATCTCATATTTGAGATCTCAAACCATTCAAGGTAAACACTATCATCCATCCATACATAAGCAATCACATCAGCTATTGTTATCCCGCTTTTTGGCAAAGCCGCGATACCAAAAGATCGATCAGAAACAGAGAACAGTTCGTCTCAGAGACCGGTCATACTTCGTCTCGCTATGGATATCACTGAATTTTGTCCAAGTCCAGATTGAGCTACAATTGATAGGACACGGCAAGAAAGACCATAGGAGTCAACATCTCAAGTTTCAAGTCAATCCGAGTTCATACGCTCGAGTTTTGATCGATTCAATTTGAAGGGGAAGGCTTAGGTTTCGAACCCATCGTTGACCAACGGTTCGAAACGATCGCTTTCGAATCCATAAGTTTCGAATCCATCGAACCACCTCGGGTTCGACTCCATCACCTTCGAACCCATCGTGTTCGAATCCATCGTGTTCGAACCGATGGGCCTCGTATCCATGGAGAAGTGACACAGCTTGTATCCATCACAAGAGCCATGCTTCGAACCCACCACAAAGCCTTGTTCGACTCCAAACAAGAATCCTTGTTCGAGTCCATCATCGGACATTGCTCGAACCCAAACATGGAACCTCGTTCGAACCCATCCATGAAGTCATGTTCGAACCCATCCATGATGCCAAGTTCGAACCCATCCTATGTAGCCTCATTCGAATCCACTGGGTCAACCAACCATGATGACGTGTCTTCCATCGGTTCGAATTCGCTGAGATATATGGAGTCGAAGCGGTCAACTCGGAGTGAAGACCGGATCGATTCGAAGTTTGCGCTCCACGTCACCACGAAGACGCGTTCCATGATGGATTCGAAACCATCGATTCGAGAGCATGGTTTCGAACCAAACAACCATGCAATGAACCCCATTTCGAGTCCATCATATCTCCCAATCTACCGATCCAAATGCCATGAAATTTTCACAGAAGCTTGCATTCATGCCGAAGAGTGTCCACGCCAAGTTTCACCTCGATTGGATGAATTCTTGATCGGTTCGAATGGAGTTCGAACCGATGCCAAAGTGGGCCCAAACTTCCTGAGACCGTGCGTGTGGGCCCCCTCACGTGCCAGAAGTGGTCTCCCGAGTTTTCAGCGAAATCTCAGCAGCCTACGCCTATAAATAAAGCCCCAGGGCCAGTGAAAAAGGGACCTTTTGGACCCTCGAGCGTCCAGACTCTGTCGGATCAAGATCTCCATCATCCTACATCATAATTGTACTGTTGATTTCGAATTTCCAGTTGTAACTTGCTGTTGATCGCTGTAACAACTTGTAATCATTAAAAGAGAATCAATAAAACATCAAAAAACTTCACAGTGGACGTAGGCAACACGCCGAACCACTATAAATCGCTTGTCTACGCATTTTCTTTACCGGTGATTGGAGTTTTTGTTAGATAATATCTGTTTTGAATTTACATTCTTCGTTATTATCTCTTCAACGACTTCCGAAGAGTGTTGTGCCCAATTTTGACGCAAACACTTTGGTGCTTTCACTGAGAAAACCCAGCTTTTCTCCTGCTCGTTGGATCTGTCATCGATCCCGGATTGAATAAATCTAAGAGAGAGATCCAGATCATTGAATCCGACTTCCTTCCCTTCTATTCAGATTTGCATAAAGTCTAGGAAAGGAATTCAATTCTCATTATGGTTAGCACAAGAGCCACCTCAAACGCTATCAATCAAGAAGAACAGGATAGACAGAATCCTGCCCCTCTACCTTCATCTAATCAAGATGCCGCTGGGCAATCGGAACCGTCGGGATCGGTCACCCGACAAGAGTTGCAGTTGCTACTGCAAGAGTTGACCCAGAGTCCGCGACAACTAGAAGAACAGCTACGCGCTAATGCTGAGCTAATAAACAAGCTGGATCGCCAGAAACGAAAGAGATCCATAAGAGATCATGCTTCTCGCTCTTCCAGCGAAAGTTCTTCATCTTCTGATTAACCGGCCTTCACGACCCCAGTTAGATGGGAATCGTATGCCACTCGTTGGAAACCAACCGACATTGACTGTTGGACAAATAAGAGTTGGTCCGTCAGCCAGTTTCCAAACCGGACCCTCCTCCCGAGGAGGTGCCGTTCCCCACCATGCCGCAGAATACCGCACCACTAGCGTTGCGGCTGAACCAGAGGTCGACGCTCAAGATCAGTCGGACCTAGACCGTCGTCATAGCGGTCGAACTCCTGAACCGTACGTCCCAGAGGACTATGAGCCAAGAAGGCGAGACTTGGACCGTCGACGATATCCGGTTCAAGCCCAAAGCGTGGATCGTGATCATACTCCGGCACAAATGCCGGATCTTTCAATTATGATACGTCAGATAATCCGTGAGAGTCAGGGATTCACAAACGACGATTGGGGAGTTTCCCGAAGTCACACTCCCTTTACGGACGATATTCTTAATGCTGAACCCCCACGGCGATTCCGAATGCCCACTCTACCCATGTACGAGGGTAACTCCGACCCCAACCAACATATTCTGAAATATGAATGGTCGATGACTGCTGCCAGAGCTGACGATGCAGTGAAGTGTCGTAGTTTCCCCATATCCTTGGGGGGCATCGCTACCATGTGGTTCACCCGACTACCACCTCGATCCATCTCTTCCTTCGATCAGTTAGCTACAAAATTCGTTGAGCAATTCTGCATGCACGTCGCAAGGCCGAAAGATGTCAACACTCTATCTAGTGTCACACAAGCTCCCAGAGAGACACTCAGACACTACTTAGAAAGATTCTATACTGCATGCGTGGAGATTAGTAATCCAAACGATAACTCCATCCTTATGGCGCTGACTAAGGGGATCGACCCAGATTCCGAATTCGGCAATTGGCTAGCTGGGAAACCACCTGCGTCATTGGACCGTTTCCATGCCAAAGCAGCTCAATTCCTGAGACGGGAAGACGCGAGACAGTCTAGGAAGCAAACTGACGTAGGGCCAAATGCGGAAGGGACCCAAAGCAATGTTGCAATAAAACAGTCCGGTGAGAGCTCCGGAAAAGTTCAGTTGAACATTAAAAATAAACAAGCTCGGCGAAGAGAGAGCGTGAATCAACTTAAAAAACAAGATCAAAATCGTGGCCCGCAACGCAAAAATCCGATGTTCGACAGTTACACTCCTTTGAATACTTCACTGGAGGACTTGTATTTGCAGACCCGTAATACAATTCAATATGAAAAACCTGCTCCAAGACCGTCGTCAGAGAGACAAATCCAGACGGGAAAATTTTGCAGGTTCCATGAAGGCTGCGGGCACAATACGAACGAGTGTCGTCACTTACAGGATCTTGTTGAAAAACTGGTCAGAGAAAGGAAGCTGGAACAGTTTGTGCGGACACCGCAGCCCAGAGAAGCGGGTCCATCCAATCCAATCAATGAACCCAATCGACCGAGACAGGAGGACTCGACTTGTCCCCGCGGGAGATTGGTGATAAACGCCATCAGTGGCGGACCTACTTACTCAGGGGCCTGGAACGACGAAGATACTCGTCACTGTCATACATGACAGGCTCCTTTAGTCTATGAATGCTTTGTAGTTTCCTTTACATTCTGAAATTTGAATTTGTAATAAGGCACTGACTTTGCCACATTTTCTTATTTCAGCAAATAAAATGCTATCTCTTCAAGCTAAAGCTGTGATTCACCGAATACAACGTTCAACAATCACGACACACGAAGAGCTAAGTTCCATCAAACAATGGAATTTATTCAAATAGCGAGTGACCGCGTTACAACCGGCCACTCACTAAGTGAAACCCCAGCTCGGGGGCAAGCCAACACATCGAAGGCTGAACTGGACCAACATACGACAGTCCATCCAACAATTCGTTCCTAGAGCGTGAACGGACTCCAACTTCCCACAGCGCGAATTGGAGTATAAACATTCAATAATTCGTTCCCAGAGTGCGAATGGACTCCAACTTCCCACAGCGTGGATTGGAGTATAAACATTCCATGATTTGTTCCCACTGCGCGAATGGACTCCAACTTCCCACAGCGCCAATTGGAGTATAAACATTCAACAATTCGTTCCCA
Organism: Allium cepa; assembly: GCA_030765085.1. Classification (NCBI taxonomy): domain Eukaryota; kingdom Viridiplantae; phylum Streptophyta; class Magnoliopsida; order Asparagales; family Amaryllidaceae; genus Allium; species Allium cepa. Next base: position 38,999,049 of record CM060929.1, read on the forward strand.
GAGCGCGAACGGACTCCAACTTCCCAGAGCGTGAATTGGAGTATAAACATTCAATAATTTGTTCCCAGAGTGCGAACTGACTCCAACTTCCCAGAGTGAGAATTGGAGTATAAACATCAAATCCATCATTCCCAGAGTGCGAACGAATTCCTAAAAAGCCCAAATAGGTGTGACTGACCATCTATCGGCTGACTCCAACTTCCCAGAGCGTGAATTGGAGTATAAACATTCAATAATTCGTTCCCAGAGCGCGAACGGACTCCAACTTCCCAGAGCGTGAATTGGAGTATAAACATTCAATAATTCGTTCCCAGAGCGCAAACGGACTCCAACTTCCCAGAGCGTGAATTGGAGTATAAACATTCAATAATTCGTTCCCAGAGTGCGAACGGACTCCAACTTCCCATAGCGTGAATTGGAGTATAAACATTCAACAATTCGTTCCCATAGTGCGAATGGACTCCAAGTTCCCAAAGCATGAATTGGAGTATAAACATGAATTACAGGTTCCCGGAGCACGAACCGAAGCATCCGTGCTAACTCCAAGTTCCCAAAACATGAATTGGACTATAAACATAAATTACAGTTTCCCGGAGCGCGAACCGAAATATCTGTGCGAACTCCAACTTCACAGAACGTGAATGGAGTATAAACATCCAACCCAAGCGTACATGCTTCCTCCAAGTTCCCGGAGTGTGAATTGGAGTACAAATACCAAGTTACAGCTCCCGTAGTGCGAACTAAAACATTAATATTAACTCCGAATTCGTAGAGTGCGAGTTAGAATGTGAACATCAATTCCAGGTTCCCGGAGCGCGAACCATACTACAGACGTCGATAACTCTCAAAATCCCATAGTGCGAACCAAGTTATCGATTACAAATTATCCTAAGTCCCCAGAATGTGGGCATGTGCTTAAGGTTTGCAATAAACGCACTCAACCACCAAAACACAAATGTTATTCCCCGAGACTAGGGGCAAAAAAGCTAAGTGTTAATCGCTAATCAAAGTGATACAATGTCCGAAGTTCGCTTATTCATCGACTACAACTTGTGACCAAGATTTTCAGACTTGGCGAATAAAACAAACTCTACTTGACGGTAAAAACACCAGAAGTGCACCGGACTAAAAACATAACGCTACAAACACTTAAGCACAAAAGAAATGAGAGTTGGAACAAAGAAACTAAATTTTATTTCAACTAACTGAAGACAAGGATTTACACGCGAATAAGTTCTTCCAAAAAAGAATGCCTACTAGCAGGGGCCGAACCTGCATCTATACACGGCCTACTAACATAAAATGAAAACAAGTTCCTATCTACCAAAATATCTGCTTGGGAGGCCGAATTATTCTTTCTTTCTTGGCTTCTTATCAGCGGTTCGTCATTAGAATCGCTAGGAACGGAAATCCTTCGTTTGGACGACCTCCTCACTGGTGGTTGCTCTTTGGCCGAGGGCATAATATCTACGTCCTCCTCGGAACTCGAATCTAAATGAAGGCTCCCCGCCGGAGGAGTAGGAGGGACCGGACCCGCAACGGAAGATGGGATAGTGCCACCCGACGATACTATCCTCGCAGGTGCTGGGCTCTGCGCCGCCGTGCCACCGCCAACACTACCACTTTGCCCCGTAGCTTCTAATTCAGCTTGAATCTCGGCCAGGATCTCTTCGTCACGAATCGTCTGGGCATGGCTGGGGGCATCCGCAGTCTGCATTGAAGAGCTGGAGGTCGGCGGAAGGTCACTAATGATAAATGGCAAGTCAGTGAAAGAGCCACCCTGTTGGCCAAGCAGCTCACTCACCATTTGTTCGTCAAGAGATAGGGACCTCCCCTGCGCCGCCTCAGTTGATACTGTAGTCACAACAGTAGTCTCGGTGGTGATGGCCTTATCCCCTTTGCTTGATTCCTGGGTCGCGGCAATCGAAGTAGCTCCAGTCACTAAACAAAGATAAGAAGAAGTTATCAGTAACTGCTTCAGAACAAACTCTCTATTAGGAAAACACTTGAGGTAAGTTCGGAATACCTTCCCCAATTTGACTTGCGAACGACTGAGCGGCCTCAGAAGCATGCTCCCGAATGGGAGATAACCGCGGCTGTTCCGGGTCATAAGCAGGAACAGATTGAGAACTGACCATAGATACAGACACTGACGAAGGTGGAGCGGTGACTTCAGTAACAGTAGAGTAATGCTCAACACCTGACCCTTCTCCAACCTCCAGAGATCGACCACCGATCATCTCCTTTTCTTGAGCAATAATAGCATCGTGGAGAACCTTCTTCTCATCATCAGTCAGCAACCGGTTTTCAAGTTCAAATCGGTCGACCGATTCGTCCGGGTGTGCTTCCTCTTCTTCCTCAACCAATCGATCCCAAGCATTGCGGAGGTGCACCGGGTAATCTTGGAGCCAGGCCAAATTTCGATGTCTCAACACGTTGGCATTGTAAGTGATAAGCAAGTCTTCGATATCGGTCTCCAGCCTGGCCTCCGCTTGATGAACTTTCTCTTCAACCTCCATTTCAACCGCCTGGACCTTGGCTACCGCCGCATCCCATTCAATCCGGAGAATCACGGCTTGTTCACACGCCTCCTGGGCTGCATTGTTCGCATCATCCCTATCCTTGGCGATTTCGGCGAACTTTGACTTAAGCTCGTTTAACTCCTTTAGGGCTGCGTCCCTCTCGGCAGTAACCATGGTGTTTCGATGGCCCATGTCCTCTACCGTGGCGTAGTGCTCACGTTTCATCCTGTCCATTGTTGCTTGGGCTTCATCGGCTTTTTTGATAGCCTCCATTTCGGATTTCCGAGAAGACTCAGCCTCAGTGTTTAGCACATCGATGATACGGCTCTTTTGGGCCAACTCAGCCTGCATTTTCTCAATGGTGGCCCCACGCTCAAAGGCCAGTGACGACGCTTTCTCGGCCGCCTTGTACCACGCCCTGACTGGGCATGAAAATCGTGCACATAATCGTGCGCCGTTTGTTCGGCCTCCGGCAGGATTCTTTTCAAGTGAAGAGGGAAGATGTAGTTGTCAAAGCAAATATTTGGAAATTCCTTCTTCAGTTGAGCAAGCCTGATTGCTCCTTCTCCCGAAATTTCAGTAGGAGGTTGCTCCGCAACTATTGGAGGCATTGCCTCAGATCTGGGATGGCGAGGTTCATGCCTAGAAGATTGAGAGGTCGACTGGTGGTACGAGGAATCATAAGAACGAGGAACGTGGACAGGAGGCTGTATAGGAGCTCTTGGAGGAGGGGTGCGCGATCGAGACCGATGTGTGTAATCCCTATCTCTCCGTTCTTGGCTAGAATACCCGGAATACCTGCGATCGTAACCCCTGTCTCCTTCTCTCCGTTGTGACTCGTAGTATGAGGAAGATTTATGAGCGTGTCGTAGGCTCCCTAGCATTGAACCGCGTCCAGTCATGATATCTGCAAAGCAAAATGAGAATAAAGTTAGTGGCTTCTCGAAAACGATAACCTAAGACTCGACACTATGTGGTGTCGTGAAATGTGTATGAATATGTATTCCCCCCGACCAACCAGAAGTGTCGACTGAGCTAGTAATAAAAGGCTCGCTCAATTCTAGAGTACGATGAAACTCCTCCAACCCGGCATCATGCTGAAAAGACACATCATTCGGGATTGGAAGGTTGGTAAGCCCTTCGTAAAGACTTTCGGTTCGCGGAGGAGACATCTCGAAAATTCTAACTCCGGGAGAGGATCGGGCTGTGACAACCGACTTCCATCTCCCCTTTTTAGTTGACATGACGACGGCTGCCTTGCCTTTTCTTTGCTCTTCAACATCTTGAGCCACGTCCGTAGGCTCCAACAACGGCTCGTCGTCAGTAGGAGTTCTCTCAGAGTCTGCCTCCTCGGCTATAATGACTTAGGCTTCTTGTGCTTGACTCGTTTTTTCAAAACGGCCTTTAATGCCCCCTCAAACAGTATGCTCTGCTCTCGCTCAATCAATCCGCAAGTTCAGAGATTCCTATCCGTCAAGAGCAGCTCAATATCCCTATCTCCACTCGGGACTTCTCAAAGCACTCGCACCATCTCCCTAAAGTGCTCGCCCTCAGGTCGCTGAATCATCGCTGTAAAAAAGAGAAAAAACATAAGTTTCACTTCGACAGCTATTGCCTTAGTAATTACTTGATAACTCAGCTACACTCACGTCTGAATAACCATCGTCGGGCATACCCCGGAGGACACCTGACATAGAACCATTCCGTCCTATAGTAGCTCAACCTGGTCCAGGACCCAGTAACCACTTGGCAGTTCCTCACCGCTTCCAGAAATGTGAAGGAAGGATAATCACCCCGAGTTTTGAAATTAAGCAAATATCTGATCTCAATCGGAAGTGGTGGTCGATGGAGATATTCCATAAATGCAATGAACAAGCTATTGATCGACGCATATCCGTTCGGGTGCAGCTGAGATGGGGCGATCCTCAAAAATGACAATACTTCCCTTATATACTCGTTGAACGGAGGAAGTGTCCCGGCCGCACACACGTGGCGGTTGAATGCAGTATACCCTTCCGGTGGATTGTGCGGTCTATCATTCGGCCCCGGTAGTAACACGTCATCCAGTGACAGGCCGTGCCTCAAGCATATTCTTCCCAACATATCTTCAGAGATATTGGATCGAACAGAATCCGATGGATTTGAAATGAACGACGCATTAGGCAATTCGTCCGGGGCTGGACCGACGATCTCAGGATCAATGTCCGGAACCTCTAGTCTCGGAGAGGCTGTACCTTGAATCTCCTGCTGCTGTGAACTTGACGGTTCCATAACTAGCTAACTCATGAGAAACCATCGTTAGACGACAAAGGATCTGTGCGTTCCCCAGTGTAAAGTGTATGAATGTGTGTGGTGCGGTGCCATTCATTACTTGAATAAATGTCGCATAGTTAAAGAAATATGCAAACAACAAAGCTACAGAGTCCAGTTACAATGACCGTCATCGCTGACCGTCATCGCTAAACCGTTTATATGATGAAAATCGATTCGGATAGAAGTTGTTATAGTTCCATCGACAAGCTTCGAAAGGCGGTAAAATATGCAGTTTAACATTCAAGTCCAAATATGCAGGAATGAAGCTCGTCGGAGTTATGCGTAGAAAATGTCAAACTTTGGAATCCATCATAGAGGGTTCGAACCGATCACAAGGACCTCGTTCGAACCCAACCAAACATCACTTCATTCGAACCCATCCCAATATCACTTCGAGTCAATACACATCGACGCGCTTCGAATCGATAATCAGATGGCAAGTTCGAATCGATCGATAAGGGATGACTTCGAATCGATCATTGCTTAACAAGTTCGAACCGACAAGGAAACCCTCGACTTAACGTCGTCCACGTTCGAAACGACGACCTTGGAATTGATGCAAAGTTAAGAATTTTGAACCAATAGCTGATGGGTTCGAATCCATCGATTCGAATGGAACCATCGAATCCATCAATCGGTGCGAACTGTGCACCCCCATGAAGTCATTCCAAGGATTGATACGAGATTCAAGAAAAGGATGCCGCTGTCATCGATTCGAACACGAGCCCACGGTTCGATTCGAAGTCCCCTCAGACCAGGTCTAGTTTTGTCAAAAAATGGGTTCGAAATAACTTTGCCGTTTGAATTCGAGGCTAGTAACCTAGTTTGAATAATGGATTTGAGGAATTGACGACTTGAATCTTGATTGGTTCAGTTCACGTAACACAGTGCCTTCTCCTATGGAGCTTCGAGACGATGAAGAATGCAGTAAAAACGCAAGGCAAAAGTAAAAAATGGCAAAACCCCCTGCTATTTATATGGAGCCCTGAAAGTAACCGAGGCGATTCGCCTCCTAGTAAACTTGACCGGTCGCAACCAGTCAAAACACGCATCGGTTCGAAATCTCCATTCGAACCCATATGCCTAAGGTTTTATCGATATGAAGTTAACCTCACCCTTTATCATTACGAAGTTTACAACCAAGGCTATACAGTAGACATCGATTCGCATCGATGCGAAACACACAATGGGCACATCAACTCGAAGCCCTTGTTCACAACTCCATCCACAAACTACTGGTACGAACGATGATTTCGTATCCATCATTTCCTATCGATATGAAGGATGACTTCGTATCCATCAGCTTCAAAATTCGAATCGATTCGAACAACTACTTCGTATCCATTCTTTCATATCGGTTCGAATGTCCATTTCAAATCCATCATAGCGCAAGCGTGCCGCGTCCATAACAAACGTAGATTTCGAATTCATCGATGCTCTAACTCATCGGTTCGAAAACATTACACTCACGCAATACAAATTCAATTCCTTCAGCCTTCAATATCGGTTCAGGAGAGGATCGATACGAAGGGACTTTTCAAAGCAACCATCAAGCGTTGTCTCAACTCAAATTTCCAAATCGGTTCAGGAGAGAATCGATATGAAATTCTATAGCAAACCGAACTGACAACGACTCGTGGACGCACGACGTTAACAAGGTTCAAACTAACATATGTGCATATATGTCAAACTAACATTTGATTTTAAACATTTACAGGGATCAAACACTCATCTTGTTAAAAATGCAACAGCCAACGGCTAAGCACTATTATTCAGCAATCAATCATATCAACACAAGGTTACAGCAATACAACATACGAGTTTCAACAAAAAAGAGACCAATGATAGTTTCAGAGAAATTGCAGCTGTTCAAAGCACGTTATGTTCCCACAAGACATACTTTAGGGGGCAAAATGTTATCCCGCTTTTTGGCAAAGCCGCGATACCAAAAGATCGATCAGAAACGGAGAACAGTTCGTCTCAGAGACCGGTCATACTTCGCCTCGCTATGGATATCATCGAATTTTTTCCAAGTCCAGATTGAGCTACAATTGATAGGACACGGCAAGAAAGACCATAGGAGTCAACATCTCAAGTTTCAAGTCAATTCGAGTTCATCCGCTTGAGTTTTGATCGATTCAATTTGAAGGGGAAGGCTTAGGTTTCGAACCTATCGTTGACCAACGGTTCGAAACGATCGCTTTCGAATCCATGAGTTTCGAATCCATCGAACCACCTCGGGTTCGACTCCATCACCTTCGAACCCATCGTGTTCGAATCCGTCATGTTCGAACCGATGGGCCTCGTATCCATGGAGAAGTGACACAGCTCGTATCCATCACAGGAGCCATGCTTCGAACCCACCACAAAGCCTTGTTCGACTCCAAACAAGAATCCTTGTTCGAGTCCATCATTGGACATTGCTCGAACCCAAACATGGAACCTTGTTCGAACCCATCCATGAAGTCATGTTCGAACCCATCCATGATGCCAAGTTCGAACCCATCCTGTGTATCATTCGAATCCACTGGGTCAACCAACCATGATGACGTGTCTTCCATCGGTTCGAATTCGCCGAGATATATAGAGTCGAAGCGATCAACTCGGAGTGAAGACCGGATCGATTCGAAGTTTGCGCTCCACGTCACCACGAAGACGCGTGCCATGATGGATTCGAAACCATCGATTCGAGAGCATGGTTTCGAACCAAACAGCCATGCAATGAACCCCATTTCGAATCCATCATATCTCCCAATCTACCGATCCAAATGCCATGAAATTTTCACAGAAGCTTGCATTCATGTCGAAGAGTGTCCACACCAAGTTTCACCTCGATTGGATGAATTCTTGATCGGTTTGAATGGAGTTCGAACCGATGCCAAAGTGGGCCCAAACTTCCTGAGACCGTGCATGTGGGCCCCCTCACGTGCCAGAAGTGGTCTCCCGAGTTTTCAGCGAAATCTCAGCAGCCTACGCCTATAAATAGAGCCCCAGGGCCAACGAAAAAGGGACCTTTTGGACCCTCGAGCATCCAGACTCTGCCGGATCGAGATCTCCATCATCCTACATCATAATTGTACTGTTGATTTCGAATTTCCAGTTGTAACTTGCTGTTGATCGCTGTAACAACTTGTAATCATTGAAAGAGAATCAATAAAACATCAAAAAACTTCACAGTGGACGTAGGCAACACGCCGAACCACTATAAATCGCTTGTCTACGCATTTTCTTTACTGGTGATTGGAGTTTTTGTTAGATAATATCTGTTTTGAATTTACATTCTTCGTTATTATCTCTTCAACGACTCCCGAAGAGTGTTGCGCCCAATTTTGACACAAACAGCTATAATTAATTTAAAATGAATTAAATTAATTACTTGCATCTCTAATCAATTTAAAGTAAATTAAATTAATTACTTACCATTATAAATCTTGCTTATATAACTATTAATCAATTACCAAATCATTCATTAATAAATCATTCACCAATCACTTCAATTAATCACCCTTGATTAATTAACTTTTAATTATATTCGAGTAGTTATCCTTTAATTATTTTCACCAATTAATTATCCTTAACCAAATACGGAAATTAACCTCTAATTACTTCATAAATTAATTAACTATAATTAATTACATTAATCTTTAATTACACTAATTAATTACTCTTTAATCACCTATTATTGATTAATTTATCTTAATTGATCAACACATGATTACATCATTAAATTATATTTATTAACGATTTCAAATTACATTTTAATTAGTTATCCTATTTATATCAATTACCTTAAGTAATTAATCTTCCATTAAACCACATTTATTAATCATCCCTGATTAATACCATTCAGTAATTAACTACCCTTAATTACTCCATTACATAAATTAATTACTCCATAATTAATTATCTCTAATTAATCCCTTGATTAATTATAAAAGTAATTATGCTCAAATTACTTTCATTATCAAATCACCCTCAGTTAATTACATCCAGTAATTGTCATTAATCACTTCCCTAAGTAATTACCCTTATCCCATCATCAAATGGTTATTTAAATTAATTAAACTTAATTAATTAACTTAAACAATACATATTAAACTTAATTAATTACAATAAGTAATTAACTTCCATTAAGTAATTATACTTAAACAATTCACAATTTTATCTTAAATTAATTAATCTAGTTAATTATTAAAAATTAATCACATTAATTCATTTTTTAAACAATCCTAGTTAACGACCTTCATTAACTATTAACAACTCTTTAATTACTTTTCTAAAGTAATTAACTTAGATTCATCATTATTAATTACCATTTAATTAATCTTTAATAATTCATTAATTAATACTTAATTAATTTATTAATTAATTACTAATCATTAATTTAAATTCAATCTTATTTAAATAATTGATCCTTATTTACCAATTAATTTATCCTAAATTGATTAGCTTAAACTTTAATTAACTAATTAAACTCTTAATTACTAAATTAATTAATCCAAATCAATAATTATCCATTTTAGTTAACTTAATATTTACAAATCATTAAATCTTCAATTATTTAAGGATAAAAACGTTTTTATTAGTAATGATCAAATTATCATTAATAAGGTATTTAAAACAATTTAATTTCAAATTTTACTTTTAAATTTCATTTTAAATTTAAGATTTAAAATGAAAACAAATTAACTTTAACAAGTTTAAAACAATTTCATAAACCCCTTTTTATTTTACAAGTTAAAGAATTACTTATCTTAATATGGAAGTTAAAAAGAATTTAAAACACAATTCCATTTTAAATTCAAATCAATTAAAAAAATTCACTTTATCATTCAAACTGTTTAAATCAATTTAAATTTAAAACTTCTTTATTCCAAAACTAAGATTCAAATCTATATTTGTATCCAGATTTAAAATTAAGTATAAAACTCTATTTTTATTTATGCTTTACCTTTAGGTTCAAACTATTTAAACTTTTTTCTTTAAAGTTGTTACAAATAATTTAAATTTAAAAACTTTATTTTATTCAAAAACCGAGATTCAAACTTCATTTGAACCCAAACTAAAATTTGATTTAAACTTAGTTTAATTATCTGTTTCACATTTTAAAAACCAGGTTTAAATTTTTATAAAACTTGCAGGCTTACAACCTGTAAACAAAATCTACCCGAGCCATCTACAAGTTGACTCTAGCCCAAAACCAGGTTACTTCGGGTTAATTACTCGAATTACTCGAGAATGTGTCAAGACCCAAAACTCTGAAATCAAAACCCAAACAACTTCACCAGAACAAAACACTCCGTGCACATGCACAGCAGCCTCGGTCGATTCCGACCATCGACGACGATCTTCCCACGTCGACTGGCATCCCCAAACCCAACTCAATCATCAAATTTCCCTCAACTCGACTCGAAATCGAAATTGAGTTTAAAGTCCAAACCTGGAAACTCAAGAGCAAACACCCCGCAAACCTGGCAACGACTCGTTTTCAATCCTTTGACCACCGTAGGTTCTGCAACTCCGGCCCTGACCTCATCCACGTCCAAGCTATCATCCCTCAAAGCCTCACTGCACTCGATCAATTGGGGTGGCCGAGCCCACCAAAAAATCAACCTAGTTAAAAACTAGGGTTCTAGAAGAAAATTCGCTGCTGCAACTTCCTCGATGAAATGCAACACCATCCAATATTTGTCCTATCAACTACGATCACTCCTCCATCATTACCCAAAGTCTCGACCTTCCAGATCGCAGAGATCACCCAAAAATCCCAAATTTCCCTCTTAGTTTATCCCAAAACTGCTCCCTTAATCGCAAACTATAAATTATAATTCTTTTTAAATCATGTTTTTGTTTATGTATTCAGTTTATAATACTGAATTTATAAATTATAATGTTTGAATTTTGATTTTATTTAACATACGCAGTTGTTTTTATACTTCCAGAGAGAAACAGGCTTTATTTTGACTAGCTTAAATTTTTAAACATTAATCTGGGTTAAATCAAACAATATTTGTTTGATAATTAGGTTCTATTCAAGAGCTAGATCATGTGGTGAGGATTTTTAAATAAAAATATGAGCATGGAAAACAAATCAAAGCAGAGTACATATACACAGCATACACACAAATAAATTTTCACATCAGATTTCCACATATATACACCTGCAAATACTTATTCACTTCAACACACTAGCAAGCAACCAAATTTTACTTTAAGTTTTAAAAAGTGAAGTTGCTCACAGATTTGGAGAATGAAGACAGAGCTTTGAGAACTGAAATCCTTTTTGCTTTAAAAACCTTGCACTTGAATGCTTTTTGTTTTAAACTTGAGTTGCTTTATCAACCAGAAATGCTTTTGCTTGAAAATGTAGTTGCATGCAATAACAATTCCAGATTGAAGAAAAATGATGTACATGCTTCAGTTTTGAAGATAATGAATACAGGCTTGCTTGTTTAGTGGAAATATTATTTAAGTTTGTTTCATGTTTAAGTTTGTAAAAAGAATGGAAGTTCTACTATTTCTGGTTTGCTGTTGTGATGAATGAACTAAAATAAGTAGAGATATATATAGGAAATAGTTTTACAAAGGTAGGTTTTATCTGGATATAAGCTTCCTATTTTGACCGGAGATTTCCTTTTTGTCTTATCAGGCAAGATTTTTATTTTGGAGGCTGAATTGATTTTTTTACACAATTCAAATTGACTTAAGTTTGTGCTGAGATGAAAACATTTAATGCTTAAGTACTTTATGTTTCATGTTTACCCATTTTTGTGTATGTTGATATTTTACTTTGCAGCATATCTAACTTAATATATAAGATTCTTGCCTGATTATATGTCTATATGTACTTTTGGCTTGTTTCATACTTATCTTCATTTTTTGTGTATATAGATGTTTCTTTTACTTGTCTTCATATCTATTTACAGGCTACATATATTATTATTTTTCCTTTAACCTGATTGCTTTATTTTCTTGTCTTTTGTCCTATTTCTGCCTTGCATCTATTCTACAGGTTACATACAAATATAACTTTGCCTGGTTTGCTTATGTACATATATGAAGTTGTTTTAATCGTTGTTATATATTTTAACGTAAGTTAATATCATAGCTTCCTATGTTTTTGTATTTAGACTTATTTTTATAACCATATATTTGATTTATACTTATGTTTAATATTTTTAAGATTTATTTTATTTTAAACATTTTTCAAAGACTTCATTTTAAATTTTAAAATCATGGCTTTCTCTTTTCAAAATACACAAATACATATATAAATAAATTTGAATTACAATTTCTATTTATATTTAATCCATTTGTAAAGACATTACATTATCAATATTGTTAAATGTAACTGATTTTTAAATTAAAATAATTTATAGAAGAAATTATATTTTTATTAATAAATTACATGGTTTATCAAGCTATATTTAAAAAGAACAATGGTAATTTATTTAATAACTTAATATTAAATTAAATTTCCAAATTACCAAAAATATTAAAAATTAGCAAACATGCCTTTATTTATTAAATTTAAAACAAAGCTTATCTATTTACAATACATATACATATATGTTGGGTATGTTTCTACCACCACCGAATCAGGATGGGGAAGCAAGGGACGAGCCACCGAATTGTCTACAACCGGACCACCTGCCTACCGAATCACCTACAGTTGGACCACCTGCCGAACCAACATCACCACCGGACCAAAAGCCCTCACCTCCACCAGCACCGGTCCATAACACAGCCGAACCAACACACAAGACCATCTATCACCGATCCAGGATCCATCCCCCCATCACCGATCCATGTTACCACCGATCCATGCTGCTACCGGTCCAACTCCATCTACCACTGCCGAACTAACATAAGGATGGCATACTGGACCGACACTACTAGGCCAGATTGCATCGGCCCAGGCCTACCAGCAGCTATATACATCCAAGACCCCTGCCTTCAGACTCACTCTATAAATAGAGGGCAGAGGTACAACAATGGTAGACAAGTTTGAGAGCTCAAGCACGGAAGGAACTTTCAAACAACTTTCATATACTTGTATACAAAGCTTTGTACTTGTAATCTGAAAGAAAAGGAGAATAACATATAAAGTGGACGTAGGCACGTTCAGGCCGAACCACTATAAATCTGTGTGTCTTTTACAGTTTAGTCCATCTATTTCATATATTTGCATAAATCACCCAAACCATCCAGATCAACATATAATCAACTAAATCATCGACTAGGAGGTGTTTGACCATTTTTTGTGCAAACATTTTTGGTGCTTTCACTGAGAACAGGAGCTCGAAGCTTCAGCTTCTCCCACTCAATCCTTTTCCTGCCAGCATCGTTCATTTGGAAAACATGCCTCCCGGACGGAAGAAAGATACTAACAAAGGAAAGAACATTGCAACTGGCAGTATCTTAGATCCAGTGATCAGGGACCAAGACAATCGTCAGGTTCCAACGGCAAATTTAAATCAGGCAAATCCGACAGGCCCCGCTATGGAACAACCAATTACAAGGGCGGATCTGGACAGGATTGTGGCTGAAGTAACTAACCGCTTCGCATCTCAACAAGAAGCCTTGGTGGACCAACTCATGTCACGCTTAAGGGATGCTGAAGAATCCAACCGTAATACTGAATCATGGGGTGAGTCCTAGTCTGGAGGATCTAGGAGACGACAAGGGTCTTTCTTCTTCGAAGAGGCTAACAACAGAAACAACCATGGTAGGAGCCGAGCCCGGACTCAGCCCGAATTCTGACCCGAGGAAACACTTGGAACCGAACCCAACGGGGGAGGTGCCAGGCAGGGGTCGGATGTAGCTGAGCCTGTCATGCTACCTAACCATGAAAACACCAGTAGACGAGGCCGAGCTGGAGTCCTGTGCGAAGTTGGACCCGAGGAAGTGCTGAGAACAGAACCCAGCAAACGATGATCAAGGCAAGGGCCAACTGTGGCTGACCCCAACATGCCCCCAAAAGACCAGCGGTAGCCATTGGAGAATGTTAGGAGTGATAGACGATACCATCCCTACAAGTCATCTGGACGGAATCAATCCCGCAAGGAGGAACCAAACTCATTTCTATCCGCTCCAAGTTTTGACGAGAGGATGGCGCGATTGTTCAGAGAGTGCGTCCAACGGGAGCAAAGGGATTGGGGGATAGGTGCTAGGGTAACCAGCCCCTTCACCCGCAATATCGAAAATGCCATCACCCCCCGGGAATGGAAAATGCCAACAATGGAACCTTACAAGGGAACCTCTGACCCCATCGTACACTTACAAAGATACACCCAGCATATGCTCATGAGCGGAGCAACAGAGGGAGTGTTGTGTAAATGCTTCCCACTATTCTTGACAGATCTAGCTACCTCCTGGTTCTACCACCTACCCCAAGGGTCCATCAGCTCATGAGAAATGTTGAAAGAAAAGTTCATCAGTCAGTTCCGCATCCATGTGGAACAACCCAAGGACGCTTATTCCTTATCAAATATCAAACAAAAACCCGGAGAGACAGTGCAACAATATCTACCCAATTCAACGCCACGGCGGCCGCAGTCCAAGATGCCGACGAGAAACTTATCCTAATGGCCCTCTGCAGTGGTGTACATCCGGATACTAAATTTGCTAGAAGGCTAACCAAGGAAAAACCAGCTACTTTACCTGATTTCTTCCATGAAGCTGGAAAATATATGAGACTTGAAGACGCTGCCAGTGAGAGGCATTCAGGGCAACAGGCTGAGACGGCTCCAAACAGGGTTCCCGCTACAGCAAAGGATGTTCTGAGAAGTGACTCAAGAGACAATGCTGGGGGCAAGAAGGGAGAAAAGCGCTTATATCGACCAGGACCAAGATTTGACTCTTACACTCCTTTGAATGAAACAATCGAAAACATCTCCCTGGCCACTCAAGACGAAGTTAGATACAAGCGACCCCCGCACAAGAAGGAGTCAGATAACGCACTCAAGTGTGGAAAGTTCTGCCGCTTCCACGAATCTCATGGACATGACACCAATGAATGCCACCATCTCCGGGACTTAATTAAAGAACACATCAGAAGGAAGAGACTGGAACGCTATATAAAAAGCCATAACAGGACTCCAGCTTCCGCCAATGAAAACCCAGGGCTACCCCTCCCAGAAGTAGGTGGAGGAAATCGCAACACCAGCGGCTCTAGTCAAGAGAAGATAGTGGTCCATACCATATCAGGAGGACCGCACATCGCCGGCAGAAGCTGGGCAGAGATGGAAAGATACGGTAAGTCACTTAGGAACGATGAAGGCTACGTTAATTCTGTCATGGAAGAACGCCACCCGAAACGGAAAGAGAATGACGACATCACATTCAGTAGGTGTGACCTAGAGGGAAGACAGTACCCACACGTGGATCCTATGGTCATCTCTGCCTGGTTCGGTCCAGCCAAAGTTTTTCGAATTTTAATAGACACTGGAAGCTCAGTAAATATCATATTCAAGCATGCTTTTCACAAAATGAAGCTGTCAATGAAGGATGTGTCTCCCTGAAACAAACCACTACATGGTTTCACTGGAGATGCGAAGATGCCCCTCGGGCAACTGGACCTTTTTGTTGAAATAGGAAGTCATCCCCGCTCCGTTGTGCAAAAACAAACGTTTGTACTAATAGAGAACCACTCAGCCTACAACGCCTTTTTGGGAAGACCAGCCTTGTCTGACTTCCAAATTGTCCTAGCCCCATGGTGCCTGAAAATGAAATTCCCAACAGATAACGGAGTAGGAGAAATAGAGGGAGATCAAGACGTAGCCCGAGATTGCTATGTAACTGAGCTTCGCAATAACCGCAGGAAGGATAAAGGGAAGGGTGCAGAGACTTCTCTCTGCAAGAAAAACTTGGAAGCATAGCAATTAAAGAAAGCCCCTCCTCTTCGATATACCAGCGATCCTTTCAACGAACTAGACCCTAGGGACAAAGAGGAGGAGGCCACCACGGAGCCTGCAGAGGCTATGGAATTTGTATCTGTAGACAAAAACGACCCAAGTAGACTGTTGAGAGTCGGGTCTCAATTAAGAGCGGAGTTGAAAGATCAACTCGTTGATTTTCTTCGCCACAACATGGATGTATTTGCATGGACGCACACCGACATGACAGGAATCTCTCCAGACGTAGCATGCCACATACTGAACATCGATCCTACCAAGGTTCCAGTGAAGCAGAAAAAGAGGAGCATGGGGGCAGAACGATCAGCAGCCCTCGAGGAAGAAGTGAAGAACTTACTTGCCAATGACTTCATACGAGAAGCCATCTACCCAGAATGGATCGCCAACCCGGTACTGGTAAAGAAAGCTAATGGGAAATGGCGAACATGCATCGATTTCTCCAACTTAAATGACGCTTGCCCGAAGGACTGCTTCCCACTCCCCCGAATCGACCAACTCGTGGACAGCACAGTCGGACACGAACTCTTATCCTTTATGGACGCATACTCAGGATATAACAAGATCCCTATGCACGCCCCCGGTCAAGAGACCACTAGTTTCATCACTGACCGGGGATTGTACTGCTACAAAGTAATGCCTTTTGGACTTAAACATGCCGGAGCTACTTATCAGCGCCTCGTCAACAAGATGTTTGCGAAATTAATAGGGCGAACTATGGAAGTTTATGTGAATGACATGCTGGTAAAATCAAGGAAAGCCAACAATCATATAAACCACCTGAACGAGATGTTTCAAGTACTTCGCCAATATGGAATGAAACTGAATCCTCTAAAGTGCTCCTTCGGAGTATCGTCGGGAAAGTTCTTGGGATTCATCGTCCATGCCAGGGGGATTGAAGCGAACCCCGAACAAGTCCGGGCCTTGCAAGATATCAAGATACCATCCACTCGAAGGGAGATGCAAAGCCTAAACGGGAAGGTGGCTGCCCTAAGCAGGTTCATCTCTAAAGCAACTGACAAATGCATCCCTTTCTTCGAAGCTCTTAAGAAAGCCAAAGGAAAGTTCGAATGGACTGACGAATGCTCGACAACGTTCCTTAACTTAATCGAACACCTCCAGAGACCACCAGTACTCTCAACTCCAAATGAAGACGAGGAGCTATGCCTATACCTTGCTGTATCGTTCCATGTTTTAAGCGCCGCTTTAGTGAGGGAGGACAACCACGCACAGCGACCTGTATACTTTGTAAGCAAGAGATTCACAGGGGCAGAAGCCAGATACCCTAAACTTGAAAAGCTAGCATACTGTTTTCTAATCACGTCGCGGAAACTGCGACACTACTTCCAATCTCATTCCATCAGAGTTTTAACCGATCAACCGCTAAGTCAAGTACTCCATCGCCCCGACACTTCTAGGCGACTACTTAAGTGGTGCATTGAACTGAGTCAATATGATATTACCTACCATCCTTGCACCGCTATCAAGGGACAAGCCATAGCTGATTTCATTGCCGAATTCACTACTAACGAAGGAAAGGAGCAATTTGAAGTAGCAGAAAATATCAAGTGGAATCTCTTCGTTGATGGAGCATCAAATGAACAAGGCTCGGGGGCCGGTGTTGTGATAATCACCCCCAGGGGAAGGAAGTTGCACTACACCCTAAGGTTGGAGTTCGCTGCCACCAACAATGACGCAGGAAACGAAGCAGTGATAGCCGGATTAGAACTTGCCCTGGAGATTGGAGTCGGTTCTTTATGTCTCCATAGTGATTCTCAACTTAATGTAAATCAAATACTGGGAGAATTCCAGACTCGAGGAGAACGACTCACAGCATATCTAAAGAAGACCAAGCTACTGCTCAATCAGTTAGATCACTATTTAATCAAACACATTCCTCGAGAAGAGAATCAGGAGGCCGACGAACTGGCAAAGCAAGCTAGCATGAAGGACGGCGCCGCTTCCCGAACAATAACCATCTCACAGCAACTAGCCCCGAGTTACGAGATAATAAACATAATAGCTGCAATCGGAGATGAAACTTGGATGACTCCTGTCCAGAAATATTTACAAGATGGCACACTGCCCGACGAGCGTAACGAAGCTAAGAAAATATTAAGTAAAGCTTCCCGCTACGCATTACAAGAAGGCATCCTCTATCGGCGCGGCTTCTCTAATCCCTTATTAAGGTGTGTCGCTGGAAGGGAAGCCAGGGAAGTCGTGTCCAATATCTATCAAGGAAGTTGCGGAGATCACACCGGTGGGCAGACTCTAGCCAACAAGACACTCCGATACGGGTATTACTGGCCCACCTTAAACAAAGACGCCTTAGACTTCGTCAAAAAATGCGACAGATGTTAGAAATTTGCTAAGATTCCTCGACTACCCACAAATGAGATTACTCAGATGACCAGCCCTTGGCCCTTCGCAATATGGGGAATTGACTTGATTGGCGAACTGCCAGTGGGCCGGGGCGGAGCCAAATATGCCATAGTAGCAGTTGACTATTTCACCAAATGGGTGGAAGCGGAGCCTCTAAATAAAATATCTTCGGCAAAAGTTATTAACTTCTTGATCAAAAATGTTTTATGCAGGTACAGGGTTCCACTCAAAATCATATCGGACAATGGACTTCAATTTGACAACGAGGAATTCGCCGACTGGTGCCAAGAGCATGGAATTCACAAAAGCTTCTCATCTGTGGCTTACGCCCAGGCGAACGGATAAGTCGAAGCTGTCAACAAAATCCTCAAAACCCTAATCAAGAAGAAACTCCAAAAGTCAAAAGGCGCTTGGGTGGATGAACTTCCTACGGCACTTTGGGCCTACCGCACATCTTATAGAACATCAACAGGGCACACCCCTTTCTCTTTGGCATATGGATCGGAGCCCATGCTCCTAGTTGAAACTGTAGTGCCTTCCCACCGCAGGATCCACTACAACTCAGAAGAGAACGAAGAACTCCTCCGCATGTCTTTGGATCTAATTGAAGAGAGAATAAACGATGTAGCACTCAAAGCAGCAGCTCATAAGCAAAAAGTTGCAGCACAATACAACTCCAAAGTCAAGCATCGCAGCTTACAAGAAGGCGATCTTGTCCTCAAGTGGATCTTCCCGCGCCCCAGAGCGCTAGAACCAATCTGGGACAGGCCCTATGTAATTCATAAAGATCTCCGCAACGGAGCCTATATTTTGTCAACAGTGGACGGAGAGGTGTTCCAGAGGGCTTGGAACATCCAACACCACCGTCGGTACTTTTCTTAACTTGTACTGCCCATATGAAGTGAATTAACAAAGAGAATCAGTGGACGTAGGCATTTTCATGCCAAACCACTTTAAAAATCTTGTCTCTTTTTAACTTGTTCCTTTATATCTTGGCTGCTTGTTAAGCTTTATCCTCTTCTGTTGAACAAAATCATGTATGAGGACATTTCCATTCTGGACACTTCACGGTGCAACCTCACCTGGACAAGACCCAACAGGTACTATGCGAATCTATGCACTCGCCAATGAGACATTTTTGCTCCAGCATCCCTCTACTGCGGGTTAACTCATTGCTCGCGACTGCCCTCAAAGCCAACTGTAATGAGCCGATTATAAGCCATCAAGAAGGCCGACTATAGCCGATGGCAGTTCATTACGGCGTTCGGCTCGCTGGCAACTGTGAACCTACTTTAAGCCCCAACATAAGGTGTGGCCAGCCATGGGTAGTTCACCGTTGACGATCGACACCCACACTAGCCGGCCACAGTAAATAGAATAATACCCACGATTACGGGCCATAATAGCTCGGGTAGTTACTGTGCGCGATCTCGGCTCCGATATGTCTTAAGTGCGGCTGTGGTAAAAAAGATAAACTCCTCGCAGAGGCGTAAGATGGGTGACAAATGTCTCCAAGATCCACAGCTAGGGAAAGTGACAACAAAACCCGTTTGCCACGAACTTAAGCATATCGACGACCTTCCGTGATTGGAAGTTTTACTGTTTCTCATATTTCCATTTCATTCAAAAACTTTTCTCCTATCCTATATAACAATCCCTAAAGTACATGTCACAAAATAGGGGAACTCTCACTTGTGGAAATATGAACTCACATCCGGATGACGGAACACTCAGCCACATCCCATACTCAGTCACGAAAGACATTCAAAGCAACCCTCTACAACTTAAACATGAAGGGAGGTACTATCTTCTCTTGTATACATATATGTAGCTTTAATTTATTCACACATCATATTGGCATTGCAAAACATGAAACAATATTTTGAGCAGAAACTTAGCACCAAATACGATTAAATCACTAGCACATGCACAGCTATATTTCTTATGCAATACATCAAAGTAACAAAAGCATTCAAATATAGCAGAATTAGTCTGTGTTATGAGATTACATGTCAAAAAATAAAGCTGTTCATACGAATGATATAATTACAACCCAAAAATGCATTAATGTTTTGGAACTAGTATATACAGGAATGCCAAGAAGACCAAAAAATAATCAGCTGCAGCAGGGCTCCGCCTCTATCCTGCTCGCCCTCCGGGATCTACTTGACCATAGGGTCAGAACTCCCAGCATGCTGGCCAGGGGTCCCACCTATCCAATTCGGAAAGAGAATACATTTGATAAATTATACGCAGTCAAGTTAAGAAAAGATTGAGAGGGAAGACTTACCAGCACCTGCTCCCTGACCATCATCGTCTAGCTGCACGCCTACCTCATCCGCAGCAAGCAGCCGCATGCTCTCTTTAACCGCCACCTTCTCTTCCTTGGTGAATTGGGCCGTAACCACATCCATCCTGAAAGCCGCACCACCTTCCTTATCCGCATCACCCTTAGCCTCCTCCAAAGCCCGAAGATATATCCTAGCCATAACCCGGGGATAATCATCCATCCAGGACAGGTTGCCCTGCCTCCAAGTATGGAAATACATGTCCTGGAGCATCTCGTCCATCATCCCCTCGTTCTCCTCAGACTCTTTCATTCGGGCCTCAGAAACCGACAGCCGTGCGACAGCAGCATCTCTTTCCAATCGGTATCTCGAGCAGTCGGCCTGAAGGGACTTCCGCATCACTTCCATCTCCTCCTTCAGCTTGGCCTAAGCAAGCTCTGCGGCCTCAAGCCTCCCAGATAACTCCTCTACCTGCTCAAGATCCGTGCTCCGAACCTCATCCACCGTTGCGATGGCCATGTCAATTCGTTCTTTGCAAGCAACCTCCATTTTTCGCAACTCAGCCTTGCTAGCCTCTTCCATGGTTTTCTTTAGTCATCTGGAGGCCGCCTCATGCTGGGATATCTGGATAGCCTGATTGGCAAGTTGTTTGGCCTGATCAGCAACCTTTAGCCGCAACCGAATGTTAGCACTTCCGATTTCCTCCCTAGCCTTGGCCAGTCGAGCGTGATGCTCCATTAGCCTCTTGGTCTCTTCAACCACCCGATCGATGTTTGCCTTGGCCTCATTCCCCATGGTCACAATCCTAGTAGTAAGCAAATCGAGGTCTAAGGACTTAGCCTCATCAAGCACCCGTACCATGGGATTGCGGGGAAGAAGATGCTCACCCGTGGCCTCGTCAAAAGAAATGTCCTGAAAACTCGGGTCCAGATCCGGGTGGCCGGCAAATGGGTTGCGAACCAAATCAGGATGGTCTATCGGGGTGACAGTTGGATTTTTGGACGGATGTGGGGAAGGCTTAAACTCAGTATCTTCCTCAGTAGTATCATGGATAGGCTGGACTGGAGCCTGAGGGCCAGGTGAAGGTTCAAACAAAGATCGGCCTCTCTTCCTCTTTTGCATATCTTCTTCAAATAACTCCGAGAAGAGGGCGATAACCAACCACATCTCCATGACGGCTAGTTGACGGCTTTGGTTTGGCGGAAGCTTTGAGTAACTTATACTGTTCAAGGCGGTGCCGAATATCTGATGTCTTACCCATTCCTGGAATAAAAACCAAGTGTTACGAGCATGCATGAAACTATAATTCAAGAAATGTGTCAAGTTAAAAGGAGTAGGAAGACGCGTTTATTTTACAAATTCTGAGGGGGAGTGGGATACTGCAATAAGTCCTGAATCTCATTCCAGGACGGGAGCTGGCCATAAAATATTACTAAGTCCTTATCATAAAGGGAGTCTGCAGAAGTTGAAAATTCACCTTGAGTTACCCTAGCTGAAGGATCCTTAGAAGATGGATCGACACCAGTCCCAGCGTGTCAGCCTTCTTCGCCTTCTCCACCGAGGCTGATCCTTCCTCCAACCCCTCAAAAGCCTGGCGGAAGGCATCATCCGTCCACTCCTGGATCTCCCCTGCCTGCTCGAAAGACAAAGCCCTGGCACCACTACCACCTTGTCCTTCACCTTCTCCATCTCCTCCGCTCTCCTCCTCGCCTCTTTCCTCCTCTCCACCTTCCTCCTCCGGAATATCTGGACATGTGCTAGGGGAGGGTCCATCAGACTTCTTAAGCCTTTTCCCCCCGACAACTGGAGGTATCGAGAAAGGTCTCCTCTTGCTACTCTTCGCGGTGGCCCCGTCTTTAGCTTTGGAAGCCCTCTCCTCGGCTGTATCTCTCTGCTTAACCATGGATTGACGTGGCAGAATCAAGTTGTGCTCCAGGAGAGTGGCATTCCTGATCAGGTAAGAAGCCGACCTATCCCTTCCAGAGATAGCCTCTATCTCCGCAGCCATCTGTACCAGGCGATCATTCTCCACGACCAGAAAGCCACATGTCGCTAGCAAGAAATAAAAGCATATAAGAAGAAGCATTGCAGTCGGGACAAAGAAATTACAAATAGAATTCAACTTACAACCAGAAGTGAAAAGGCGAAAAGAAACGGAGTCGTCCTTAACGAAGAACCATTCCTTCTTAAACATGGTGAATTTCGAGTATAAGTCCAAGACCGGGTTGAATGACACGGCCGACTCTAAACTAATGTACGGAGAACCCTTCTTGTAGCCCCTCAGATTATACAAATATTGGATTTCCCGATTAGAAGGGGGGCGCCCATACCTCCTCTGGAAGATAACGAATAGACACACTAAGATGGCATAGGAGTTGGGCTGAAGCTGGAATGGAGCCACCTTCAAGTAAGTAAGGAAGCTAACTATCCAGGCATTGATCGGAGGAATGGCCCCGCACATGCAATGGTATCAGCTATAGGCGAAATATCCTTCAGGAGGATCATACGGCATCACACCATCTTCCGGCACCAGCATGCTCGCCCTGTCAATCCCGTAGGAGCGAGCGATGACATCAAGTTGTCCCTCTTTGAGGGAGCTCGGAAAACAATCGGGAGGAGAGTTCAGAAGCTCTTGAGGGCCATATCCGTCCACTAATGACCTCAGGGCAGATCCATGTCGCGCTGGTTCCGGCTGGACTGGGGGCACAGCGGGGGACTCTCGTCTATCCGTAGATTTCCTTTTTTCTGATCGAGTTTCCACTTTGCGAGACATTTTCCTGCAAACGCAAAAGAAAAACATATTGTTAGAACGGAGGATATAAACAAGCAAGTGTATATAGTCTAAAATTTCACTCATAAATCAAAACGCCCAGAGCTCCTAGTATCATTCGGCAAAGCCGATACAAAGGTTCATCCGGTATTAAGTCCATCCGGCATTAAAAGTCTTTAAGCTCATCCGGTGTTAGGTTCATTCGGTACTAAGGGTGCCCATTCGGTACAGAAAGCTTTCGAGTTTATACGGTGTTAAGTCCATCCGGCATTAAAAGTCTTTACGTGCATTCAGAAAAACGAAGAAACACAACCATAAGATGTCATTCGGCATTCACCTGACTCGGTAGTTAGGTGTGATTCGGCAATTCAGCAGGGAATTATGATTCGGCTATCTCGTCCGGTAAGTAAAACGAAGGCTTGAGGCTCCTATTTATAGAAAAAGGTTGAGTAGCCGGACCGGCCGGTTCGGGTCTCAGGCCGAATATGGTAGTTCGAAATGAAACAAAGCACGACATATGTTAACATATGCCCTACTTTGGGGGGCAAATGTTGGGTATGTTTCTACCACCATCGAATCAGGATGGGGAAGCAAGGGACGAGCCACCGAATCGTCTACAACCGGACCACCTGCCTACCGAATCACCTACAGTTGGACCACCTGCCGAACCAACATCACCACCGGACCAAAAGCGCTCACCTCCACCAGCACCGGTCCATAACACAGCCGAACCAACACACAAGACCATCTATCACCGATCCAGGATCCATCCCCCCATCACCGATCCATGTTACCACCGATCCATGCTGCTACTGGTCCAACTCCATCTACCACTGCCGAACTAACATAAGGATGGCATACCGGACCGACACTACCAGGCCAGATTGCATCGGCCCAGGCCCACCAACAGCTATATACATCCAAGACCCCTGCCCTCAGCCTCACTCTATAAATAGAGTGGCAGGGGTACAACAATGGTAGACAAGTTTGAGAGCTCAAGCACGGAAGGAACTTTCAAACAACTTTCATATACTTGTATACAAAGCTTTGTACTTGTAATCTGAAAGAAAAAGGAGAATAACATATAAAGTGGACGTAGGCACGTTCGGGCCGAACCACTATAAATCTGTGTGTCTTTTACAGTTTAGTCCATCTATTTCATATATTTGCATAAATCACCCAAACCATCCAGATCAACATATAATCAACTAAATCATACGACTAGGAGGTGTTTGCCCATTTTTTGCAAACAATATATATATATATATATATATATATATATATATATATATATATTATAAATAGAAAACAATTTAATTAGCTTTTAAAAGCTAAAATCACCCATTTATATATTTATTAAAGAAGATTATTAAATTAATTCAAACAAAATTTATCAAATCAATTTAATTTTAACACAGATTATTAAATTGATATTGCCAAAAATTCTGGGATATCACAACACGGATTCTCACATTCGCAGCGGATCAAAATATAATATCAAAAAAAATAGCAGTTATACAAAGGAAAATTGTATCAGTTAATTTACATCAATACATCAGAGTTACAACATTTACACAAAACATTGGATAATTAAAATCAACATGCCCTAGATAAACTATAATATATCACAGCAGAATACTCTCCATATGTTCCTACCATCTTGATTTCCTCCTGAGCTCTAGAATGTCCTATCCTAAAAATCTGCAATACTCGGTCTGACCCGAGCATTACATCAGAGTAACACCTAGGTCAGGCTAGAAACTAGCGTGAGTAAACCCATATAACATGAAAACACTAAGGTATAACATACTTAAAATTCGGGGTAGCTCGTACTTCACTACGAGTTCTTAACTTGTTATAGCCAACACTTATTTCACAAATCAATCTTTAAGTACCCTTACTTAGTTTCAATGGTCCAGTTCGCTTAAAATTACTTCGTTACAACCTATTGATTATACATATCAAGTCTATAAAGAATATTAGTGGATTTCAAATCAAAGTGGTTTCAGGTATTTACTGATACCCGACCCCGGTCTCTTCGAATCCAATGTCATCTTACCCAAGTTATTCAAGTGAATACAATTCAATTTTAAATACCGGATGTCTCTTTTACACAACAATTCATCATCGATAGATAACCACATTATCTCTATTCAACCCAAACATATCATATCATAAATCATTTCATATCAGAGATATTAACCAATTCAAAGTATTTATTAACATTTAATCATTCATAAGCAAGATTGATCACTTCCTAATTAATTTAATTAATCTCTAATTAAATTAATTACTAACTTTAATCACTTAGATTACCTTTACTTAACATTAATTAATTACAAAACAATTAATTAATGATCTTTAATTAATCCATTTTAATTAATCACCCTTGATTAATTGCCCTTTATTTACATTAAGTGATTAACCCTTAATTAATTTACACAATTAAATTAACCTTTACCCATTCATATTAATTACGTTGATCCTTAATTAATTACTCTAATTAATTATTCTATAATCACTTACATTGATTAATTATCCTTTAATTAATCACATTCATTAATTAACTAACCCTTTAATTAATTTCCTTATTTAACCAATCCTTAAGTTAATTACACTAAGTAATTAATCCATAATTACTTACATTAAGTAATTTCATTTTTATTACTTACATGAAATAATTTTTATTTAAGTAATTAATCTCCAATTACTTACGTTAATTAATCTCTAATTAATCACATTAAGAATTATTCGTTAATTAATCATCTTGATCAATGATATTTAGTAATTAACTATTCCTAAATTACTTCCATTAAGCAATTATTCTATAGTTACACTAAGTAATTATACTTATTTAATTATATTAAGTAATTATCCCTCGAATAATTTACCTTTAATCATTGGTAAATTTTTCTTTAATCACAAATTAATCAACCTTAAATTTTTAATTAATTAGCCCATAGTTTATCACATTAATTAATCTTTAAATTACTTAAGTTGATTAATTAACCTTTAATTAGTAATAAATCCTTTAATCATAAATTATCTTCAATAAATCACATAAGTTAATTACTTTGTATATAATTATTTCAACCCAAGTTAAAATAAGTTTTAAGACATTAACTTTAAAATTTATATTACGGAAAACTTGCTTTGAAACTCACTCATTATTTTCTTTAGAACTAGGTAATTACTCAATTTGAAACTTGCTTTATATTTTGACCAAAGTTTATTGTTTTAAACTTTAGATTAATACGTTAATTACTTACACAAACAATCGGCCCGGTCCATAAATCCCAATTACCTACTCGAGCGCAACCCCCAACAACTTCGAGCCAAAATGCAGACTACCCGAAAACACTCTCTTCTTCTTCCTGTTAATACCCTAGGTATTGATTTTGATGAAAACAACCATATAAATATTAGTACTGATGTGTCTTTGAGTTATGCAGTCATATCAGATATATTATGGAGTATAGAGATAAACAAGAATACAGTGGAAGCAAATGAATTATAGAAGAAGGTTAATCAGAGCAATTGAAGAACAAAACCCAATTAGAGAAGAATGCTGAAGCATAAAGGTGTTTGAAGTGATGAGGAGTTGGTTGAACCTTAGAATATCTTGTTAAAGATCTGATGGCAATTATACTTGAAGATCATCAACCATTGACCTCAACCGAATCACAAAAATCCACAAATATAAGGTAATTTAAAATGCTGAAAATTTGCAACATTTATTAGTGCTGCTGTTCATTTTGCAACACACCCATGTCGATATGGGGTACTTGGGCATGTCGACAGACTAGCAGTTTTTAGAATTTCAAATTTTAAATGAAGAGACATTTCCCTCCACCTCTTCACCAAAAGACACGTCTCTTCAAACACTATATAAAGGCCTCTGTAACGAATTTTATTATCAAGAATTCTCATTTTCTCTTACTCCTTCTTCTCCAAACATTTGCAAAAGAAATCCATTGCATACTCTTCAAATCTTCTTGCAAATCGATACTATTTCACTCCAATTCTTCATTGATTTGCAAACCACACAATATCAGAGAGTTGTACTTGAATTCACATCATTCTCTCTCTGATTTAATCTTATTCCTTAAAAAATTCAAAGATATATTGCCATTGGAGGTCAATAGGATCATTGTATCGAATCTGCTAGAATCTGTATTGAAGATACAACCACTTGCCATAGTTTGCTGCTGGTGATAAAGAGAAGGTGTTCTTGTAGCCTGTAAAATCAAGAGGGTGTGTCTTGTAGCCTGTGAAACTAAGATTTTAAAGGTGTTCTTACCACCCATGGAAAGCAAGCGATTATAGTGGAATTCTGCACGATAGAGTGCAAGACTGAATGTAGGATTGGTTAATCCAAACCAGTATAAAAATCCGGGTGTTATTTATATTACTGCATTTTAAATTATTACTTACTTATTCTCCGATTACTTCTTTATATCATAAGTAAGTAGTTAATACTCATTTCACCACTTCTAGTGTCTAAATAGCCTTAAGATCCAACATTGTATTGTATCCACCCCAGTTTTCTACATTTGGTATCAGAGCATTGGTTTCAAAAATTCATAACTTGGTTTCTGAAAAGTATAAATGGCTAATGACACTAGTAACACATTTTTTAACACTTTTGTAGAAGGGAAATCTACCACTAGACCCCCTCTATTTGATGGCAGCAGTTATGCATATTGGGCTTGTAGGATGAAATGTTATTTGCAGTCTAGTGGTTTGGATATTTAAAACATTACCCAAATAGAGTATATAGAGCCACAAACTGAATATTCAAAATGGACACTAGACCAAAAGGCACAAGCATTTAATAACTCTAAGGCCATGAACATTTCATTTTGCTCCTTAAATAGAAATGAATTTAATCGAGTGTCTATTTGTAATTCTGCATATGAAATTTGGAATGCAAGTCACACATGAAGGCACCAATAAAGTAAAACAAACAAAGATATCTATGCTAACTAACCAATTTCAACTCTTTCAAATGAAACCAAATGAGTCTATTTCTGATATGTATTCTAGATTTCAAGATATAGTATATGCCTTAATATCATTAGGAAAGAAAATTACTGAAGAGGACCAAGTCAGAAAGATCCTGAATGCACTTCCTAGTGAATGGGATCAGAAGACTCTAGCAATTGAAGAAGCCAATGATATTAGTATTATCAAAATAGAAGATTTAATTGGTAACCTAATGTCTTATGAAGTAAAGTTGCAGATTAGAAAAGAGAATCGGACAAATGAGAAGAAATCACTAGCACTCAATGCTATGATCGACAAAGATGAACTAGATGATGATGCTATTGATGATGATATTGAGTTTATGACCAAGAAGTTCAAGAAATTCTTGAAGTATTGGATAATAAACAAACTTCGAAAAACTAACAATAATAATTCTAGAAATGGAAATGTTGTTTAAGTGTTTCGAATGTGATAAACCGGGTCATTTGAAAAGAGACTGTCCCAAACTAAAGAAATCAAAGTCAAACACTTTCACTAAGGAGAGGAAACAGGCACTCAATGCAAAATGGGATGATTCAGATACATCATCAAGTGATAGTGATTCAGAAACAGAAAGTGCCAACATGTGCTTCATGGCAAAGGATGACCAGGTATGGAATTTTAACAAAGAAATTACTAATGTTTTGAATGATATGAATCAGGGATATGAAATACTTAGGAAAGATTACAACAATAGTTTGGCAGAGATAGATAGATTAAAAATATTTAATGAAAGGTTAACTGAAGAAAAGTAATGTCTAAAAGATGAAATTGAAAGACTTAATGGGTATAATGATGAAAAGTATTTGACAATTGGAAGTTTTGAAAAACTAAAAAGTGAAAATGAATCCTTAAAATCAGAAAATCTTTTAATGAAGTCACAGATCACTAATCTGAATGACAAAATAACATCTCTAGAAAATGTTATTCTTAACCATAATAAGGATTTTGACAAAATGAAAACTGATGTTGATAAATTTAACAAAGGGAAGGATAATCTAGAAAAATTATTATCTGCATCTAAACACACAAGGAATAAACATGGACTTGGATACACCCCTAAGGCTAAATTAAAGAAAAATAGTATTCAAAATACTAAGTTTGTTAAGGCCACCAAGTTCAAACCAAAACCTAGGAAATTAAAGTTAAAACCTTCAAATAGATTCATTAATTTATGGGTTCCAAAAAGGGTGGATGATATTGAAAAAGAAAAATATATTGATAATTTTATTAATAATGTTCATTCATCTAGTGATTATATTTTGAAAGGACATTCAAACTCTTCATGGGTTTGGCATCCCAAAACTTAACCCCATGGACCCAGAATAAAAAGGGTACCAGTGTGCAAATTTTACAATTTTTCAGGTACCAAACAATGTATATCAGATAGCAGACACTCAAAGCATATGACAAGAAATCTATTGAACATTGGATAAATGCGAAAAGGATTTGTTATTGGCATCGGCAAAGTCGGTAACTCTAAAACACATCTTATTACATGATAAGTTTATTTCATGTTTTGAATTGATTTGGTTTCCCCTCAAGTGTTTTGTTTATAAGCATTTATCTCTATATACAAACTCTATATATTGTCTAGCAGTGATTTAAGCGACTCTTTTTTCGCCCTTTTTGTTGATGACAAAGGGGGAGAAAAGATATAAATATACTAGGCAAAATGACAGGAAGAGTTTCATAGAGTTGGGGGAGTCAAATATAAAAATATTATATTTTATCTCTCAAATATTTATATGGTTGTCATCATCGAAAAGGTGGAGATTGTTAATACCCTAGGTACTGATTTTAATGACAACAACCATATAAATATTACTACTAACGTGTCTTTGAGTTATGCAGTCATATCAGATCTATTATGGGGTACCGAGATAAACAAGAATACAGTGGAAGCAAATGAATTATAGAAGAAGGTTAGTTAGAGCAATTGAAGAACAAAACCCAATTAGAGAAGAATGCTGAAGCATAAAGGTGTTTGAAGTGATGAGGAGTTGGTTGAACCTTAGAATATCTTGTTAAAGATCTGATGGCAATTATACTTGAAGATCATCAACCATTGACCTCAACCGAATCACAAAAATCCACAAATATAAGGTAATTTGAGATGCTGAAAATTTTCAACACTTATTAGTGTTGCTGTTCACTTTGCAATACACCCATGTCGACATGGGGTACTTGGGCATGTCGACATCTAGCAGTTTCCAGGATTTCAAATTTTAAATGAAGAGACATTTTGCTCCACCTCTTCACCAAAAGACAACTCTCTTCAACCACTATATAAAGGCCTCTGAAAACGAATTTTAATATCAAGAATTCTCATTTTCTCTTACTCCTACTTCTCCAAACATTTGCAAAAGAAATCCATTGCATACTCTTCAAATCTTCTTGCAAATTGATACTATTTCACTCCAATTCTTCATCGTTTTGCAAACCACACAATATCAGAGAGTTGTACTTGAATTCACATCATTCTCTCTCTGATTTAATCCTATTCCTCAAAGAATTCAGAGATATATTGCCATTGGAGGTCCGTAGGATCACTGTACTGAATCTGCTAGAATCTGTATTAAAGATACAACCACTTGCCATAGTTTGTTGTTGGTGATAAAGAGAAGGTGTTCTTGTAGCCTGTAAAATCAAGAGAGTGTGTCTTGTAGCCCGTGAAACCAATATTGTAAAGGTGTTCTTGCCACCTATGGAAAGCAAGCGATTATAGTGGAATCCTACACGATAGAGTGCAGGACTGGATGTATGATTGGTTAATCCGAACCAGTATAAAAATCCGGGTGTTATTTACATTAACTGCATTTTACTTTATTACTTACTTATTCTCTGATTACTTCTTTATATTCATAAGTAAGTAGTTAATACTCGTTTCACCACTTCTAGTGTCTGAATAGCCTTAAGATCCAACATTGTCTAGAGATGTTATTTTGTCATTCAGATCAGTGATCTGTGACTTCATTGAAAGATTTTCTGATTTTAAGAATTCTCATTTTCTCTTACTCCTTCTTCTCCAAACATTTGTAAAAGAAATCCATTGCATACTCTTCAAATCCCCTTGCAAATCGATACTATTTCACTCTAATTCTTCACCAATATGCAAATCACACAATATGAGAGAGTTGTACTTGAATTCACATCATTCTTTCTCTGAATTCATCCTATTCCTCCAAGAATTCAAAGATATATTGCCATTGGAGGTCTATATGATCATTGTACAGAATCTGCAAGAATCTGTATTGGAGATACAACTACTTGCCATAGTTGGTGATAAGGAAAAGGTGTTGTTGTAGCCTGTGAAATCAAGAGGGTGTGTCTTGTAGCCCGTGAAACCAAGATTGTAAAGGTGTTCTTGTCACCCGTGGAAAGCAAGCGACTATAGTGGAATTCTGCACAATAGAGTGCAGGACTGGATGTAGGATTGGTTAATACGAACACTGTGTTGTAGCACCCCAGTTTTCTACACTTCCTATTCAAACCACACCAGCACTCAACTGACACGCCGAGATATGTGTACACATGCACGATCATTCCGATCACCTCTAACCGACACCGCAACCCTCATCAAGTCAGCGTTGTCATCGACGAGCCGCCCGACCACCCAGAAAACACTAAATCCCAACAACTCAATATTGAGCAACCTGAGCGAACTCAGGTACCAAAACGACCATCCAAACCCCTCCAAATGCCACCACAGACCACTGGTAGCCGCGAAACTGCGGCCAGGCATCGTCTCGACCCCTTGCAACTTTCCCCAGGACCGATCGAGACTAGTGTCCCATCGACGTCGTAAAACCTCACCGAAACCAGGCATACCCAACAGCACCTAAAACCCTATATCAATGATGAACTGCTGCCACCGCAGTCTAAAACCCAATGATCATTTTTGCCGTGACCCCTAACCTCCCAGCCTTCATCATCTACGACCGCGACCGTCGATGTTCTACCGATCACTAGAAAATGATTAAATTCCATATCCTGTTAACAAGCATTCCCTCTCAAATTAAAAATCTAAAAATCTTTTTATTTTTAAAAATCATTATCTCTGATAAAAAAACAGATTTTATACTTGAATACACGATTAATTTAAATCAAGATTTGGATAAGTTCATGCTTTTTACTATAATTCTCACTTTTGTTAAAAACTATCTTGAAATTTTGCCTGGATTTATTTTTAGATCAAATAACTTGTCATTACAATCCAATTTGATTTATATATCTAGGTCTAAAAAGAATCAAGGAAAAGATATTGAATTTTCATCAAGATTTTTAAACCTATACAACTAGGCAGAGCCAAAATCTGTATGCACAGCCATATATTCGGATAAATATACATACAGTTTATATAATAAATCATGCAATAATTTATCACACTTTACTACAAATACTAATTGCATGCATGCAGATTTAAATCTTTTGAAAGTAATTGTTTACTCACCTGCATATTTAGAAAACAGAGAACAATTATTTCCTGGAACTTAGTTCACTTAGATTTGCATTGACCTTGAATCATCTTGCTTTGGTCAGGTTGAAAATTTGAAACTGAAAATTGGTGCTTGTTGATCTGATCCTTGTTTTGGTTTGAAATTTTGAAAGAGTTGCTTGATGATTTGAATTTCTTTTTTTTTCTTTCTATTTTCAGGTTTGTTTTCTCTCTTCTTTATCTTTTATTTAAAAAAAGAGAGAATATAGATCAGGACACTTGTTAATTATATGATAAAGTTTGTTTACACTTGTTATTGTATGCATTAATCTCCTTACACTTGTGAAATGCATGTAAATAATATCTTTATATTATTTCAGTTACTTTGTATTAGGTTTATGTTTACATTACATAAAGAAAAATATAGAAAACCAAATTATATACGAAACAACCATATACTTATATATACTAGCATTAAAATTTAGAGTTTACTTAAATAGCTTTTGAAAATCATCATGTTGAACTTAAAACCATAGCTTCCTAATCATAATTGTATGAATATAAGTCAGCAATATTCAAACACAAATCACAGATCTCAGCAAATAACTCAAAGATGTTTGTACGAAATGGGCAAACAGCTCCAAGTTGTATGATTTAGTTGATTTTATGTTGTTCGTAGTGATCTAGGTGGTTTATGCAAATATGTAAAAAGCAAGGACCAAACTGTAAAAGACACACAGATTTATAGTGGTTCGGCCAAAGTGTGCCTACGTCCACTTTATATGTTATTCTCCTTTTTCAATCCGATTACAAGTACAAAGCTTGTAGTACAAGTATATGAAAGTTGTTTGAAAGTTCCTTCCAGGTTTGAGCTCTCAAACTTCTCTCTCATTGTTGTACCCCTGCCCCTCTATTTATAGAGTGAGGTAGGGGGCAGGGGTCTTGGACGTATATAGCTGCTGGTGGGCCCGGGCTGAAGCAATCTGGACTGGCAAATGTCTGGTTCGGCGAGGTCTCATTCGGTCGTGCTTGGAGAAGTTGGAGTTTGGTTCGGTCATGGTGGTCCGGTGATAGGTGTGATCCGGTGGCGGTATGGTCCGGTGGTAGCCTCATTCGGTTGGTGGGTAGGTGAAGACTGGTCCGGTGCTCGTTTGGTTCGGCTGTGTAGAGGAGGTTGGCTTTGGTTCGGTTAGGATGGTTCGGCGATTAGGTGATTCGGTAGTTAAGGATTGGCGTGGCTCATACACTTGTACTACAAGCTTTGTACTTGTAATCGGATTGGAAAAGGAGAATAACATATAAAGTGGACGTAGGCACACTTTGGCCGAACCACTATAAATCTGTGTGTCTTTTACAGTTTGGTCCTTGCTTTTTACATATTTGCATAAACCACCTAGATCACTACGAACAACATAAAATCAACTAAATCATACGACTTGGAGTTTTTTGCCCATCTTTTGTGCAAACGTATTTGAGTTATTTGCTGAGATCTGTGATTTGTGTTTGAATATCGCTGACTTATATTCATACACTGGTGCTTTCACGGTATTGGGTGTTTGTGGCCATTTTTTACGCAAACATTTTGGTGGTTCGGCCAAAGTGTGCCTACGTCCACTTTATATGTTATTCTCCTTTTTCAATCCGATTACAAGTACAAAGCTTGTAGTACAAGTATATGAAAGTTGTTTGAAAGTTCCTTCCAGGTTTGAGCTCTCAAACTTCTCTCTCATTGTTGTACCCCTGCCCCTCTATTTGTTTGCGGCCATTTTTTACGCAAACAATAATATAATTATATATACACACACTTGTATACATGTATAAGCACACACTTAAAATTTTCAATATTATAAAGTTTGCATATGTCTATTTACATATCTCAATTTACCATAAGGTTTATCACTCCTAGATAATTATTTATTATAGTTTATATATATTTCCAGGTATCTTTTATTATCAGAATTGTATTTATTCAACTGAATAAAACCAGTTAATTTTCCAATTACCGAATGTCCCAAAATCTGGGTTATCACAGAAAATTGGAGAGAGATTG
This sequence comes from Allium cepa, assembly GCA_030765085.1. Lineage (NCBI taxonomy): Eukaryota > Viridiplantae > Streptophyta > Magnoliopsida > Asparagales > Amaryllidaceae > Allium > Allium cepa. Next base: position 39,033,750 of record CM060929.1, read on the forward strand.
AAGTGGAGAAGAAGAAGAGGATGCTTACCAAAGCTTCTTCTTGAGTTTGGAGCTTGAATCTGAGTTTCCTAGCAAAACTAGGGTTTAGGAATTTTGATTTCTTTTCTCTTCCCCCATTTTTACTTTAGCTTGAAGTGTTAAGAAAAATAGAATGAATAAAAAGGAAAGGGGTGGTGTTAGTGTATTAGATGAGTTAGTAGGCTGAAACCCAATAGAAAATTTGAAGAATTCTACTCAACTCCAAACATATCGTCGTTTATACTCAAAAAGGTCGCAAACGCCATATTAAACTCAATGGAAGTGGTCTCGAGTCCAAATTCGACAGTTTAAAAAAAGTAGCATTTCAGACTTAATCTGACTAATGATGTTATATTTAAGTAAATCATTTAAATATACAACCGTAAAATATGCGAGTTGTTACAGCGGTATTACGAGATACCTTTGTTTTTCAAAGAATTTTTGTAACCCTAATAATTCAAATTCAGTGTGGTTTCTTGTAACAACCCTCATATTTAACGATTTTATATTTAATGTTTTATTTAAATATAGCGTCGTTAGTCGGATTTTTGGGTCCGAAATGTTACTTTTTGCAAACGGTCGAATTGGGGCTCGAAACCACTTCCATTGAGTTCAAAATTTCGTTTGCGATCTTTTTGAGTATAAGCTTTGATATGTTTGGAGTAAGTTGAATTTTGCAACATTTTCTAGTTGGGCTTTGGGTTGGGTTCAGCCCACTAACTGACTAATTAACCCTAACTCAGTCCCTCTCCTCTCCACTCACTCATTTCATTTCATAAAACTCAAGCTAAAAAATGAAAATGGGGGAAGAGAATGGGAATTAGAAATTCCAAGCCCTAGTTTCTTCTTGCAACTTGAAATCTTGCTCCAAAATCAAAGAGAAGCCATTGGTAAGCCTCCTCTTCACCTTCTCCAACTCTTTGTCCTTCAATTTCAGAAAGTTTCCTAAACCTAACATAGGAAATATGTGTTTTATTCTTAGATTGAAGCTTGTAGAGTTGAAGTGAAGAGTAGTTAGTCTCCTTCTTGTGTTTGAGCTTCTTCTTCTTTGTTTTGAGATAAAAGGTGATTTTTGAACTCACATCTACTTCTGTTGATTTCATTGATGTTGGTATGAATTCCTAGCACTTGTTCATATGAACTTGCTTTTGGTTTGGATTGAATTGGTGAATACCCAAATTTTTAGAGTTTTGGGTTCAATTCTTTAAAGATCCTAACTTTGATGTTTTGATCATGTTTTGGAGATGCATCGAGGAGCATATAGGGTGGGTTGTCGATTGGCATAAACCCTTAGAGCCAATGTTCGTCCGGTTGCATTTTGGAAGAGTTTGCTCTTCATTTGGATAGGATGAAAAACAACCAAGACATGATTTAGTCGACTAAATTCTCTGTTCAGTCGACTGAATCTGGGACCAGAAAGTTTCCAGGCACGGTTTAGTCGACTGAATTCTCTGCCCAGTCGACTGAACCTGGAAACAGAAAGTTCCCAGGCATGGTTTGTCGACTGAATTCTCTGTTCAGTCGACTGAACTTGGAAAAAGTAAGTTCCTAGGCAGAATTCAGTCAACTGAAAATCTCTGTTCAGTCAACTGAATTTGCTGTTTAGTCAACTGAAATCTCTGTTTAGTCAACTGAATTTGTTATTTCAGCCTAATTTTCCTTTTGAGATTGAATTTCCAATTTGAATCGATTCGTGATGATCCTATTTGTTGTCATCGTTTATTTTGACTTTGATGATTCCTTTTTAATTTCAATCCATGGGTTTTTATAAAATAATCTCTTAAATTGTATTAAAAGCTTGCTTCTCTAATTTATAAATTCTATTTAAATGCACACACACAATTTCGCATTTCGAGCGGAGTGGAAAGGAGATTATGTGGTTAAGTAAAACACGGACCATGAATCCGTGCGTTTATCTTTCCGATTAATCCCCGACCTATTCGATTGATTGTTTTGACCTTTTGGTCTGGTTTACCAATGGGATGAGGTAAACTTTGTACTGCTTTGAGTGGGAAATTAACTAATGGATAGTAAACCGTTTAGTGCGAACGAGTGGTTATGGGACTCACGTTACCACTTTTCGAATTCCTCTTTGAGAGTTATGACACATTTCGCCAGTTAGTGGTGTCCAGTACTCGGCCTTCGGACCTTCGCCACTACGGTTTGTTGCCTTTGGGATAGTGTCTTCGGACTCTCCTTCAAGTTTGTTGCCTTCGGGTATGTTGCCTTCGGATATGTTGCCTTCGGGTTTGTACCTTCAGGTTTGTGCCTTCGGGTTTGTTGCCCTAATAATGTCGCTTTCAGAGTTAGGTCTTAATGAGCCGCTCGAGTGATATTTGGGTTTGGAGTCTTCGGGCTCATGGATCCTTGTTTATACAGTACTGAGCTCGAGCAATCTTATGTTTCATTGATATGTATATTCCCTAGGTATCACCCTTCGGTGTGGGTCTTTTTGAGCTGCATGATGTATAGCGATTACCTTGTGGAACTTGTGTTACCTTCATTGGTATTTGTTATTTGCCTTATGGCTTGTTTTGGGATATTCGTATCCTTTGTTTCTCTGAGTTGCCGATGATATGAGGCTTGTTATGATATGATTCATTTTTTTGATAGATGATTGTATTATCTCTTTTAGAGATATTTGTTATACTTTGTGACCTTGAAGGTTATTGTTGTTCAGTTTATCTAACTGATTTGTTTAGCTAGACTGACCCGTGTATTTTATACTCGGGTCAGACCGAGTTGTTTCAGCTTAAGTGCTTTTGGACTTAGCCTGTTTTGCTTCCGCATGGACTATTCAGCTTGTTCCTTTTTGTTATAGCTTTTGTGTAGTCCTATTTTGCTGCAACTCTGATATATGTATTCTTTTCCATTCGTCTGTGTATTGTGGTTTGCTATACCACTTGACATGTATTATTTTGTATACTCTGTTATGTATTAGTGTATGTGTATATAATGATCTATTGTTCTGTAATGTTTATTACATTTGAGTTGTTATATTCTGTTCTGATAGATCCTCCAACCATCTATGGTTTTGTTTTGAGTATTCATTGGATATGTCGATCTGCTTGGTATGTCTATTTTCGATGTATTCAATAGATAGTTAGAGCAAGGCTATAGATGGTCGCTCCTAACCAGCCTTATTCTCCGTGTTAGTTGACGCATTACCATGTAGTGTCCTTGGCTAGCGTGGGTATAGAGGTGGGGCATCACATTTCTCACCCTGGTTTTCCAGACCGACTTTGGTGTTATTTTATTATAATGCTCAGGTCAGACTTATTATTGTAGATTCATGATAGAATTCTACAGAAATCAGGAGGCAAGTTGGAGGAGTAAAGAGTATTTCCATACTTGATTTATATTTTTGCTTATGAAGACAAGTTATTAAACTGTCCAAATTGATTGTTGTATATTGTAATCTGGTAATGGTATGTATATTTACCACATAGTTCTTTTATTTAAAATCTATTATTATATATTATAATTTGTTCCACTGCGATTGTGAAATTCTGTGTCGTGTTCTATTTTCTTTTATCTCTTTCTTCTTCTTTACCCTAGTTATTCACTCTTTCGTACATTTGGGTTGAACAAGAGCGATTTATTATCAACTCAAAGATTAAGGAACTGCAGGTCGCTGCATTTGGTATCAGAGCTGAAGGTTAAGCAAGAAACTTGGCTCTGGTAGGGATTACTCATTAGAGATATAAGTTAGTAGTACTCTAGAATGAGTTGAGAGTATTAATAGATATGAGCACGTATTTGTTAGTGAATATAAAATGGTTTTATATTGTGTTGACTTATCTGTTGAGTGACATATAAATTCATGTCGAATAGTGGGTCGCCACTAAATCGATAGGGGTTTCTAAACACTTGAACCTGATAAGCTGACACAGTATGGTTTTGAAATGGGTAAATAAGATAATTTTACCCAAATTATAATTTTATATAAAGGAAATAATTTTCAGAAATTATTATGGTACATTTGGGTTGTCTGGATGATAATATCATAATCAAAACAAGATTTAAAAGATTTTTTTTTGAAAATTGGTTTATAAAATCAAAAAAAATCTAAAAATTGTATGAGTTTGAATTATACAAGTGAATTAAAAACTAAAAATGGATTTGAACAAGAAATTGAAGGTTTAAAACCTCAGAAGCTTTGAGAAATGTTTTAAAAGGGATCTGAAATAAGTATTTGGAAAACTTGGAATTCCAGAGGTTGGGAAAATATTTTTTGAAGTGTTGTGAGAATGAAATAGTCTTATTTCTTTAAAAGGATTCTTGAAGAAAAATTATTTTAAATGAATTTTGCAATATGCAAAAGATCAATAAATCAAAACAAAATAGAATACCATAAAAGCCATACAGTGTGGCAGCAGTTCACGCTTGCGTGCACAGCCTTGCCACTACAGTGATGATGTACCCAAAAGCTCAATACCGTGTGGCTGCAGTACACGCTTGCGTGCACTGCCTTTCCACTACAGTACAAGACGTCATCATAACTCCAACTATTGACAGCAAACCAATACTGCAGAGGTCAAGTCACGTCTATCATGACTCAACACAACTGCAAATCAACTCAACTCGAATGACCAAGTGCACAAAGGCAGTGGTACACATACACGAAAACAGCAGAATGATGGTACAAGCTCCAACGATATGACAACATAACATATAGCATTGCATATACAGGGATAACAACAAGGTACAAAGGCCAGCCAAGGATACATGTACGACGATCAACACTGTGAGCATTGTGGAATGCACGGGTGTGCAACAAGGAGAATGCATAGATGTGCCATAGGGAGTGTACACATGACAGTAATGACACGCAATAGACTAATGAAGTAAAATACCAAACACACGGAGGCAAAGCCCAAACACCTGAAGACTCGAACTCAAGAATAAATTTACCATGCACAGCAAGCGATAAATCCGAGTACACTTGAACTACATGCCTCAAAGAACAGGAAATAAAGGAGGCAACAAGTGATGTACACCTGAATGCATAGTGGACAATGCAAGTGAACTCATCATGAACCAAGGAAGGCACCCGTAACAACTACATGAAACTGAATAGTGCAAACACAAATAGAAGATGTATATGAAAATGAAGCAGTTCAATATCACCACACATAACAGGTACAATATGCAGTATATTCAAGCTAGGTTAAAGATATAGGGGCCGAAGTGAATACAGAAAGGAAATGCAAAGTCACTCAAAGACAATTGCAATAACCAGCGACAATTCAAAGAAATGCCGAAGTCAATGAATCAACACGAGTTCAAAAATCATAAAACAGCTGTCTCAATTCAAGATAATGCCACCCAGATTATTTTCACAAAATCAAGTTCACAAACCAAGTACAAAAATAACTGCAGTGCAAATTTAACAATACATGCATACACACATACAAAGGTATGTATGAACACATATGAAGACACGTAAAAATAAGTAGGCAGTGAATTGCAAAATCAATCCAAAGGGGATTCCAACCTATAGTTCAGAGAAATGCCCAAGACACAATCAAAACAAGTTCGAAAACTCATGGGCTGCTGTTTCAAATCAAGACAGTATTCCAAAGTAAACAACCAAGATCAAGTCTGGACAGTACCATCTAACGAACATTCAAGGATGCAAGCATGTACATGATGGTCAGTGAAACCCAAATGCTACATGAAACAAGTATAAGTGCAACATCAAGGGAAGCACAATTAAAACGGGCTGCAACAGTGAATCGCCACCTAAATCAAACTATCAAAGACCAGTGGACAGTGGCAGTGTCAAGGTCACCAAAATCAAAGACATGGGCCGAAACCGTTACACAAAAATGCAAAGCCAAAGTCGAGTATGCTACAGAATAACCATGCCAAAGCTGTGGAATAATAAATCAAAGTCAAAGCCGAAGACAACGAAAACGAAATTATCACAGCCGTGTAAAACAAGAAGACAAACTAAGATAGATAAAAAAAACATCAACTTCGAAATAATGTTGAACTACATAAACACATATTACGAAAGAATTAGATGTGAGTGATGTGAATGTCACTCACCTTGCTTCCCAGAGCACCAACGGTCGATCGGCAAGATATCTCGAGTAACAACCTGCTAGATCGATGCAATGACGAACGAAATCAACGAAGCGGCCATGAGCGAACAATGAGAACGAAGCACACGCGAATATCTGTTCGCTCGACCAACAGAGGCGCGACCTCGGATTTTTTCAAGACCCTAATTTCGGAGTGACGAGGAAGAGGCCGCCATTTTTTCGCTCGTATGTTTTAGTTAGGGTTTGTCATTCAAAAATGAAGGAACGGTTATGGCTTATTAACACTAGATAACAAGGTCACGACACAAGGATACAACGTGGCCAAAAATTATTTTTAAATCCCGCATAACTCTCAACAAACCTCAAAAGAATTTCAACCCGATATAAAAACTCTAAATAGCAATTAGCTACTGAATTAATCGATTAATGACGATGATCAGCTGATACAAAACCTCAGGTTGTTACAGACTCACCTCCTTATAAAAATTGTGTCCCCACAATTTTCATAATTAAAGTCGTCAATAACCATTATTTTTCTAACATAAACTGGATAAGCTTTAAGATCGAGAATATAAACACCAAAGAAATCTTTTAATTTCAATAAAAGAAATTCACAAATTCTCAACAAAATCTAATTGTCAAGTAGATAACCAAAAAACAACAAAACTGAATAAATACAGTTATCAATAATATTTAATTATCAATTAGATAATTTGAATACAGAAATCACAAAACAGGAATATCTGATTATCGATACGATAATTAGAAAACAACAAAATCTAATTATCAACAAAGATAATTATAAAACCCAAATCGCAAATCGCAAAACCTCAATTATCTAGTTCCCAAAACGGTAATAAAAAACAACAAATATTTGATTATCAAAAACGATAATCAAAACCAACAAATATTTAATTATCAAAAACGATAATCAAAATCAACAAATATCTAATTATCAAAAACGATAATCAGAATCAACAAATATCTAATTATCAAAAAACGATAATCAGAATCAACAAATATCTAATTATCAAAAACGATAATCAGAATCAACAAATATCTAATTGTTGAAAACGATAATAAGAATCAACAAATATCCGATTATCAAAAACGATAATCAGAACTCATAACATCAAATATCTAATTATCAAAAGCGATAATCAGAAACAACAAATATCCGATTATCAAAAACGATAATCAGAACTCATAACATCAAATATCTAATTATCACAAGCGATAATTAGAAACAACAAATATCCGATTATCAAAAACGATAATCAAAACTCATAACATCAAATATCTAATTATCACAAGCGATAATCAGAAACAACAAATATCTGATTATCAAAAAGGATAATCATAACTCATAACATCAAATATCTAATTACCTGCAGATAATTAGATTCAACAAATATCTAGAAATCAATTAAGATATTCTAGAAAATCAACATAAAAGGTGGATCGATCCCATATATGGCGAGTTTTAGCTACGCCGCACGTGCATCTCATATGGCCGAAGCCTACCAAGTACCGTCATCATAATTTTGGCGCCCATCATATGACCCGAAGGTCCAACATATGACTCGGAGGTTTGGTACTAGTATTTGACCCGAAGGTCCTCATATGACCCGAAAGTCCATCATAGTGGCTCGAAAGCACACGAAATCATCAAATGTTTCAATTAACGAGTCCGGAACTAACCAAAATAGCAAACGCACATGTCCCATAACCACGAGTGTTACTAAATCGTTTAATTCTCTTCATCGTTTCCTTGAAAGTGAAAAATTGTGTATTTCAAAAATAACATTTCACATTCTCAAATGAATAAGTCTGGAATTAAGCGAACCAGTAAAAGAAAGGGGTCATAATCCTCGATTTTGCTGAAACGTTTAAATCGCTTCCTCATTCTTTTGAAAGCGCAAACTGCAAAACTTCTGAAAACAATTTCATTTATTTTATAAAAGTAATAATTTACATTTTCAAATGGACAAGTCCGGAATTAAGCGAATAAGTAAAAGAAAGGGTTCATAGTCCTCGATTTTGCTGAATCGTTTAAATCGCTTCCTCATTCTTTTGAAAACGTAAACTGAAAATTTTTGAAAACAATTTTTTTTAAAACGATTTTCAATCCACGTGCTTAAAACAGCAACATCAGTGACAATTTCGACAAGGAAATTGCACTTCTCAAAACACCATAGAAACGGATCTCAAAATCAGCATTGCGGGATAACCGCTTGAAAATCCACTTTAAAGTATGACGGTCACTGAAGTCAAAGCGACAGTAATTTTTAAACGTCAAAGTCTCATTAAAATAATTTTCATCAAAATATAATACCAGTGAATTTTCATTCAGCAAATGTTAACAAAACACCGTGCTTCATAAATTTAGCATTGCGGTAAAAATCCCGTTATAAGAATAACGACAACAAAATACGTTTAAACCAAACATCGGTTCAACGTAAAATTAATGCAGTAACGTGCAACTTAAATTTGCACGTATACATACAAAATGAACAAAGAAATCAGTCGAATATATCTTCAATGAAGATAATTCAAAACAGCAAAAATCTCAACAAAATCATATAACTGCAATCGCTTCGAATCCTTAAATCGGATTCGAAATTTTTAAAGAAAACAATTTAAACACAAGTATGTAAACAACAAATGAAATTTATTTAAATTTCTTCTTTTGATTTTCAAATCAAAAAGGTTATCAGCCGTACTCAGCGAAGACAGTCTCACTGTTTTCGCTGCGCACTCTGATAAACAAAACACGAATCAACCGAACGCAAATTCACTTTTATTTTTAAATAAAGATATTTAAAAATTTCATCAAAATTTCAAAACTTTAGTTTTGACTCAAAGCACAACTAAAACATCGACTAATAGTTGTAGCACATGTTCTATCTAAGTTATATTTTATATTATGTCCATAAACCCGAAGCTCTGATAGCAACTGTAATGCCCCACCTCTATGCTCACAATAACAAAGAGTATTAAAGGAAATACTGTCTGTTATCATGAAGAGTAAGGCTGGATAGGAGCGGCCATCCGTAGTTAGGCCTTACATTAGTATTGTATATCTCGATAGGAGTAGTATATTTTTGGTTTTTCATCTCTTATTTATTTACTCCCATCGACATACCCAATTCCAGTATAAAACGAACTACGATGGTTCATAATAGTTTAGGACAATAAGTATAATAATAACACAGATCATATAAATGCGGAACACAGATAAAACAAAAAGTCTCATATATATAATAACTGATGTCAGTTACAATACATGTGATACAGTACATATGATACAACTACAACAGTCGACTCTGGAAGTTATATATACAAGTACATTATCGATTAATATACATGAATACATATCAACCTATACTATGACACGACAACTCCAAAAGATATGCAAAGTCATCATAGCTCAAACAGCAACCCAAAGTAAGATATCAACAACCTGTAAATACTCGGTCTGACCCGAGTATGACATTCAAAAGAAAAAAATACACGGGTCAGTCTAATTCAAACTCAGTTATTAGTGCACATAAGGAATAATAATTAAGTAACAAATAGACTACAGTCACAATAAGTCTCGTCTATCCGATCCTTAAATAAAGAAATCAGATAACGATAAATATAACACGTAGCAGTGTTAAACAACAAATCAGCAAATCCAAATTATCAACGAAGATAAATTAAAAAGATTACCAAAGAAGATAATTTAGAAAATAACAGAATTGCCTAAACGGCAATTAACGACAAAATTCAATTATTAAATAAATAATTAGAAACTCATAATCTAATTATCAAAAAGAAAATTAGATATCGACAAAATCATTAAATTAAACCAAATCAAAATATGATTCAAAACATATTGAATTGAATAAACGAAATAGTCAATCAATTGAAATATCAATTAAAACGACAATTTGAGTAGGGTTGCAGTACACGCACACGTGTACTGCCTCGTCGCTACGGCATATGTAATATGCAAAAGATCAATAAATCAAAACAAAATAGAATATCATAAAAGCCATACCGTGTGGCTGCAGTTCACGCTTGCGTGCACTGTCTTGCCAGTATAGTGATGATGTACCCAAAAGCTCAATACCGTGTGGCTGCAGTACACGCTTGCGTGCACTGCCTTGCCACTACAGTACAAGACGTCATCATAACTCCAACTATTGACAGCAAATCAATACTGCAGAGGTCAAGTCACATCTATCATGACTCAACACAACTGCAAATCAGCTCAACTCGAATGACCAAGTGCACAAAGGCAGTGGTACAAATACACGAAAACAGCAGAATGATGGTGCAAGCTCCAACGATATGACAACATAACATATAGCATTGCATATACAGGGATAGAAACAAGGCACAAAGGCCAGCCAAGGATACATGTACGACGATCAACACTATGAGTACTGTGGAATGCACGGGTGTGCAACAAGGAGAATGCACAGATGTGCCATAGGGAGTGTGCACATGACAGTAATGACACGCAACAGACTAATGAAGTAAAATACCAAACACACGGAGGCAAAGCCCAAACACCTGAAGACTCAAACTCAAGAATAAATTTACCATGCACAGCAAGCGATAAATCCGAGTACACTTGAACTACATGCCTCAAAGAACAGGCAATATAGGAGGCAACAAGTGATGTACACCTGAATGCACAGTGTACAATGCAAGTGAACTCATCATGAACCAAGGAAGGCACCGTAACAACTACATGAAACTGAATAGTGCAAACACAAACAGAAGATGTATATGAAAATGAAGTAGTTCAATATCACCACACATAACAGGTACAACATGCAGTGATATTCACGCTACAGGTTAAAGATATAGGGGCCGAAGTGAATACAGAAAGGAAATGCAAAGTCAATCAAAGACAATTGCAATAAACAACGAAAATTCAAAGAAATGCCGAAGTCAATGAATCAACACAAGTTCAAAAATCATAAAACAGCTGTCTCAAATCAAGACAATGCCACCCAAATTATTTTCGTAAAATCAAGTTTGCAAACTAAGTCCAAAAATAACTACAGTGCGAATTTAACAATACATGCATACACACATACAAAGGTATGTATGAAAACATATGAAGACACGTAAAAATAAGTAGGCAGTGAATTGCAAAATCAATACAGAGGGGATTCCAACCCATAGTTCAGAGCAATGCCCAAGACACAATCAAAATGAGTTCGAAAACTCATGGGCTGCTGTTTCAAATCAAGACAGTATTCCAAAGTAAACAACCAAGATCAAGTCTGGACAGTACCATCTAACTAGCTGTGACGCCCCACCTCTATACCCACGCTAGCCAAGAACACTACGGTGTAGTGCTGTCAACTCGCACGAAGAATAAGGCTGTTGAGGAGCGACCATCAATAGTTAGGCCTTATACTAGTATTGGTTATCTCAATGGGAGTGGTATATAAATATATTTTCTTTCATTTTTCATCTCTGATTTATTTTCTCCCATCGACATACCCCAATTCCAGTATAAAACGAACTACGATGGTTCGTAATAGTTTAGAACAGTAAATATAAAATATCACACAGGTAATATAATGCGGAACACAAATCAAACAGAAAGTCTCATATATACAATAACTGATGTCAGTTACAATACATTTGATACAATACATATGACACGGTACATATGATGCAACTACAACAGTCGACTAAGGAAGTTACATATACAAGTACATTAACGTATTTAATATACATGAATACATATCTTCCAATACAATTTTACAGACTACTACAAATGACGACGACTACTCCAAAAGATATGAAAGAACTTCATAGCTCTAGCAGCAACCCAAAGCAGAATATCTACAACCTGAAATACTCGGTCTGACCCGAGTATTAAATTCAAAAGAAAATAATACTCGGGTCAGTCTAATTCAAACTCGGTTATTAGTGCACAGAAGACATAATAATTAAATAATGAATAGACGACAGTAATTAAACCAAATCAGAATGCAATTCAGAATATTGAGTTGAAATAAACAAAACAGTTCAAAACATTTAAATATCAATTAAAATATTAAGTCGAGTAGGGCTGCAGTACACGCACGCGTGCACTGCCTCGCCACTACAGCATATGGAATATGCAAAAGATCAATTAATCAAAACAAGATAGATATCATAAAACCATACCGTGTGGCTGCAGTTCACGCTTGCGTGCACTGCCTTTCCACTACAGTGATGATGTACCCAATGAATACCGTGTGGCTGCAGTTCACGATTGCATGCACTGCCCTGCCACAACAGTGACGATGTACCCAATGATCAACGAACCGAAATCAATGAAGATTCAAATATCAAATACCACGGCCTCAGTGGTCAAGAAGGCAGACATGGAGAATGTGCATGGCAACTAGCACACAAAGATATACAGTATGAACTAAAAGGAATAAGGACCCAATGCACTAATATGAAGAGCGATGTACAACAGACTGTACATGATGGCAACAGTTAAAACTTCCACCAAATGAAAGAAAAATATGTACACAATTGAATGTACATAACGAACAGCACCTTGACAAAATGGATATAGAAATGGCAACATGGAACTGCATGCTAACCAGGTTAATAAAGCACTGCCATGGTGGCCCAACACGATAAAATGCACCAACATGGCTACTATGTAGTGCAGCAGAAACACATGGCCATTACAAGAAACTCAAGACTGCAACATATAAAATAGATAGTCACAGTACATCTCAAAGACAGGTTCAAAAAGAAAAGAACCGACAACAAATACAATGCACCACTGAGACATAATTACAAGACCAACAATGCAACGGTATGCAATCTGTCTTGAAGAACATGTAATAAAAAGGGGCAATCGAGTGATATGAAAATGAATGCATCAGTGAACTAACTCAATTGGACAGTCCCCAATATATGCAGTACAACGACTGCGACAAATCAAAGGAGTAAAGAATGAATGCCACGTCTCCAGGGAGCATAAGCAAGTTAAAGGGGGCAGTAGAGAACTGCAAATACCAAGAAGATGGCAACACAACAAGTATGCAAACAGGTACAACGACACTGCAAATTCAAGAAGGCAGCAAACTGAAGTCTAGAAGTAGTTCAAGTGCATAAACACATAAACCAAGTATACAAAAGCAATTGAGAAATGAATAATACAAGCCAACATCAGTGATACGGCCTTAACAATGAAATGGCTACAAACAAGAATACAACACAAGTGTACATAAGCAATAATGCACTGTACATCAAGTGATACAAAATCAAAGCATCACATTTACATAAACAATGGCACAGCAACTAAATGCCGCATATACAACCGAGCAGCCAGTGATGAAACATTTAAAATGACCCAGTGGCTCGTTAACAATAAAATGCATAAATATATTTACATATATGGTGATGAACAAATGAATAGCCACAACCATACTGAGCTCCACCAGGCAAGATGCCAACCCATAGATACATACATACAAGAATGCATATATATACATGCCAGCAATCGAGAACATTCAAGCTTCAAATGAAAACATATGTGCCAGTGAAACATGTGCAACTCGGTGAATTAGAGGCAACAAGGGTCAGGTAACTGGACAACATCAAGGTCGAGCAAAAATCCACAAAAAAAGAAACAGATATCCCCAAAAATCAAGCAATACCAAAAAGCTACATGAAATGAATGCAACCAGACAGTGGCATCGACAAGTGCAGCAGCTACAAACAAGTACAAAATGATGCATAATAAATGGCACAAAGATGGCCAAAGACTAAGCTCAAAATTAAAGACCGAGAATAAACTTTGTGACAAGTTCGAAATCAATTGCAGATGCTCCACAAGGAAATTCAGAGCAAATACACGAATTTAATAAAATCAGCGAAATCACGAACAACGACATCAGAGAAATTATCAAAAAAACAAAACCAAGTCGAACGCAAGCATATTATTAGGCTGAATTAGATGTGAGTGGTAAAGCACTCACCTTTGCCACGAACGGAAGCGAAGATGAACGAGCGCGAGGGCGAGCAGCCATTAATTGATGAAGCCCTAATTCTCGAACGAAGGAGAACGAATGAAGACGAGCCCCATCGAGCAGCCAGGACGAAGTTGAACTCGAACCGACGAAGCCGATCCTCCCGAAGCCCTAATTGGTGATGACGATCGATGGAGCACGATGCCGCCACCATTTTTGTTCTCTCGGTGGTTTTAGGTTTCGAACGAATAATAGAAAATCAGAAAGAGGGGATCGGGTTTAAGTCGAAGAAAAAGGAAAGGGTATTGGGTTTTTAAAATGTTCACGGCCCAAAAACAAATGAACCACTATTTAAAAATCAAAGCCCCTCAAACTTTATAACCATTTGTAATTTAAAATTTAAAAACTTCAATTTGAAAATTGACGAAAATATCGGGTTGTTACAGACTCCCCTCCTTAAAGAAATTGCGTCCTCGCAATCTTAAGGAATAAATGGGAAAAAGGTAACAACCATAAGAATATATTAACACACGATGAAGAAATTTGAAATAGGAAGTTCACCATATAGAGCATGAGAGAGAGAGAGAGAGAGCCTGAACGTGTTTGCTCGATGAATTCTCTGGATTCCTAAGTGAAATCCATAGGATTTGAGAACCAATAAACTTTCACGAGAAAAACATCTTTATTTCGAGGGTGCTTAACCCCCGAAGCATTGATGTGAACAGAATGTTGCTCAAAGTCAAATCTGGTGAAACTTCAATTTCTTCAATAATACCGGGCTCAAGAATAAAAATCGTAATCCCTAAGGCATTTCCGTAAAAGAAAGACGCGTGAAACACGTCATGAATAACAGAAAATTGAGCCGGTAATAAGAGGCGACAAGTCAAGAAACCAATACGTTCAGTGATAGGAAATGGCCCAATATATCGAGGCACTAACTTTCCCGACCGACTGAAACGCACAACACCTTTCATAGGTGAAACACGATTAATTTGGAACAACAGCGTAGTACAATAACGATACGCCAGATGAATCAAAGCTTCATTAATTCGGAACGCCGACGTAGTACAAAAACGGTACTTCCAATGAACCGATCAACATAAAAGAACATCAGACGTAAGTCCCTAAAAGGAACGAGACGAAGCTCAATAAAACGAAGTACATCGAAACGTTTGATGAACCTGGTGAAAAGATGATTCCATTCGGACATCATCAGAGAACAACCACTTGTTTGCCTACGACAAGTGCATCGGCATCACGATTTCCCATCCGGGAGTGGTAAATAATATCAAGATCATAAGATGTATGGAGCTCGAGTCAACGTGGTTGACGCAAATCATGTTCCCTATGAGAAAATAAATATTCCCAAGATTCATGATCAGGGTAGAGAACAAATTTTCACCCTCAAACGGACAAGTCCGGAATTAAACGAACCAGTAAAAGAAAGGGGTCATAGTCCTCGATTTTGCTTAAACGTTTAAATCGCTTCCTCATTCTTTTGAAAGCGGAAACTATAAAAATTTTGAAAACGGTTTTTATTTTGAAACAATTTTTAAAACACGTGATTAAAACAGCGATATCTATAGCAACTTCGATAAGTGGATTTTCATTCATCAAAAGTGTCACAAGAATCTTCTCAAAGATAGAAAGGGGCATCATACCCTAAACTTGTATTCATAACAAGTCAATGACACACGAATTCACCAATGCACAAGAATTGATAAAACTTATCAATAGAAATCACGAAAATGGGTGAAGCACAAATTCCAGAAGACTACACAAGAAATCCAGAAATCACAAGATAAGAGTATGAAAACTCGAATGAGAGTATGAAAACTCGAACGGAGCATGAAAACTCGAAGGAGAGTATGAAAACTCGAACGGAGTATGAAAACTTAAAGGAGAGTATGAAAACTCAAACGGAGTATGAAAACTGGAACGGAGTATGAAAACTCGAAGTAGAGTATGAAAACTCAAACGGAGTATGAAAACTCGAAGGAGAGTATGAAAACTCGAAGTAGAGTATGAAAACTCAAACGGAGTATGAAAACTCGAAGGAGAGTATGAAAACTCAAACGGAGTATGAAAACTCGAAGGAGAGTATGAAAACTCGAACGGAGTATGAAAACTCGAACGGAGTATGAAAACTCGAAGGAGAGTATGAAAACTCACCTACACGCGAGCATGAAAATTCATCAACACATGTAACGCATAACGAGAACGGGAGCACGAAAACTCACCTACACGCGAGCATGAAAACTCATCAGCACATGTAACGCAAAGCGAGAACGGGAGCACGAAAACTCACCTACATGCGAGCATGAAAACTCACCAACACGTGAAATGCAAAGCGAGAACGGGAGCACGGAATCTCACCTACACGTGAGCATGAAAATCACCAACACGTGCAACGTAAAGCGAGAACGGGAGCACGGAATCTCACCTACACGCGAGCATGAAAAATCATCAACACGTGCAACGCAAAGCGAGAACGGGAGCATGGAATCTCACCTACACATGAGCATGAAAATCACCAACACGTGCAACGCATAACGAGACGCTATCTCATGGTTGCAAGCCATTAATTTTGACACACGAATGGTCCGAAGACCGTGGGGCGCTACCCCACATGTGTGAGTCGAAATCACACAGATTGAGGTCTAGACTAACCAAAATTCAAAAAGGTATGTGTGAGTGGAATCACACAAGTGGTGTCTAGTCTAACCTCGCAAATAAAAGGAAAGTATGTGTGAATGAAATCACACAAATGGTGTCTAGACAATCCTCAAAGCCCAAGAGATATGTGTGAGACGAAATCACACCGATGAGGCCTAGTCTAACCGTAAAAATGATCGTCATGATCAACGAGAAGTGTCAATTACACTAAGTTAGTAAATGTAAAAGTTTAGCTTCATGTCCCATAACCACTTGCTTAACTTAAATATTTACGAACAAACTGTAAATCTTCACTAGAAAATTGTCACATGAGGTTCAATCGAACAAGTCCAAGAATTAACCGATGAAGCAAACGCAAGCGTTTCATACCACTTGTTTTACTAAGCCGTTTAATTAGATTTATCATACGAGTGAAATAAAGATTTGTATATACTAATAGATTGGAAAACGGTTTTAAAAACGAGTTTGGTATTGAAAATAGAGTTGAAAACATTTTGATAAAAGATTTTGATATTTACTACTAGTATTGAAACCTTTATATTCTTAAAGTGACAAATCACAAAAATGATTGTAGAAACAATCAATCACAAGAATTCACATACGAAGACGTGAATAGAATCCAAAGAAATCGATACCGAATTCATCGAAAGGTATGTCCACAAAAATCCCGAAGAAAAGGTCATCAAAGTTGCTAATAAATGATAGCAACAAATCGGGAAATAATCAAGAATCGATTAAATTCGAAAACCAAAACAATTCACTAAGATTCACATTCGAAGACGTGAATAAAATCCGAAGAATTCGATTCCAATCCATCAAAGTAGGAATACCCAAAAATTCCTGAAATAGAAGTTATCAAAGTCGACAAAGGTGATAACAACTAATCGGAAAAGAAGAATCGTTCAACAATTGGAAAAACGAAGCAAAACGAGCATAAATGCATGAATGACTTTAACAAAAGTAAAAATCAAGTCAATGTCGATATCGACAAGGCAAAGTCCAAGACAATTTCTTTTATACCAAAGAAATTTTAAAACTATCAGAGAGAGGCACATGAAAACCAAAAACCATGGATAAGCAGACAGAGTCGACAATTGAAATGCAATTTGTCTCAAAGATTGATACCCAAAAACCCAATTGTATGGAGACTGCAATAAGTACACGAATCAGAGACAAGAATGCATATATACAGCAGTTCGAATAAACAATGCGAGTTCAAATTGAAGTGGTACGAGTTGCAGCAATATGCAACTTGGTAAAGCATATACACAATGATACTTAGCAGTGCATACAGAAATGAGCAAGTGCAATAGAGAATAGCAGCAATGCTCATGAATAAGAGTTAGGAATTCATACCTAACAAATCAAAGATGATCTTAAGCAAAGATGAGAGAGAAAACATCGACAAATAGTTGTAACACATGTACTATCTAAGTTATGTTTTATATTTGTTCTAAACTCCAGGCTCTGATACCAAGCTGTGACGCCCCACCTCTATACCCACGCTAGCCAAGAACACTACGGTGTAGTGCTGTCAACTCGCACGGAGAATAAGGCTGTTGAGGAGCGACCATCAATAGTTAGGCCTTATACTAGTATTGGTTATCTCAATGGGAGTGGTATATAAATATATTTTCTTTCATTTTTTATCTCTGATTTATTTTCTCCCATCGACATACCCCAATTCCAGTATAAAACGAACTACGATGGTTCGTAATAGTTTAGAACAGTAAATATAAAATATCACACAGATAATATAACGCGGAACACAAATCAAACAGAAAGTCTCATATATACAACAACTGATGTCAGTTACAATACATTTGATACAATACATATGACACGGTACATATGATGCAACTACAACAGTCGACTAAGGAAGTTACATATACAAGTACATTAACGTATTTAATATACATGAATACATATCTTCCAATACAATTTTACAGACTACTACAAATGACGACGACTACTCCAAAAGATATGAAAGAACTTCATAGCTCTAGCAGCAACCCAAAGCAGAATATCTACAACCTGAAATACTCGGTCTGACCCGAGTATTAAATTCAAAAGAAAATAATACTCGGGTCAGTCTAATTCAAACTCAGTTATTAGTGCACAGAAGAAATAATAATTAAATAATGAATAGACGACAGTAATTAAACCAAATCAGAATGCAATTCAGAATATTGAATTGAAATAAACAAAACAGTTCAAAAAATTTAAATATCAATTAAAATATTAAGTCGAGTAGGGCTGCAGTACACGCACGCGTGCACTGCCTCGCCACTACAGCATATGGAATATGCAAAAGATCAATTAATCAAAACAAGATAGATATCATAAAACCATACCGTGTGGCTGCAGTTCACGCTTGCGTGCACTGCCTTGCCACTACAGTGATGATGTACCCAATGAATACCGTGTGGCTGCAGTTCACGATTGCGTGCACTGCCCTGCCACAACAGTGACGATGTACCCAATGATCAACGAACCGAAATCAATGAAGATTCAAATATCAAATACCACGGCCTCAGTGGTCAAGAAGGCAGACATGGAGAATGTGCATGGCAACTAGCACACAAAGATATATAGTATGAACTAAAAGGAATAAGGACCCAATGCACTAATATGAAGAGCGATGTACAACAGACTGTACATGATGGCAACAGTTAAAACTTCCACCAAATGAAAGAAAAATATGTACACAATTGAATGTACATGACGAACAGCACCTTGAAAAAATGGATATAGAAATGGCAACATGGAACTGCATGCTAACCAGGTTAATAAAGCAATGCCATGGTGGCCCAACACGATAAAGTGCACCAACATGGCTACTATGTAGTGCAGCAGACACACATGGCCATTACAAGAAACTCAAGACTGCAACATATAAAATAGATAGTCACAGTACATCTCAAAGACAGGTTCAAAAAGAAAAGAACCGACAACAAATACAATGCACCACTGAGACATAATTACAAGACCAACAATCCAACGATATGCAATCTGTCTTGAAGAACATGTAATAAAAAGGGGCAATCGAGTGATATGCAAATGAATGCATCAGTGAACTAACTCAATTGGACAGTCCCCAATATATGCAGTACAACGACTGCGACAAATCAAAGGAGTAAAGAATGAATGCCACGTCTCCAGGGAGCATAAGCAAGTTAAAGGGGCAGTAGAGAACTGCAAATACCAAGAAGATGGCAACACAACAAGTATGCAAACAGGTACAACGGCACTGCAAATTCAAGAAGGCAGCAAACTGAAGTCTAGAAGTAGTTCAAGTGCATAAACACATAAACCAAGTATACAAAAGCAATTGAGAAATGAATAATACACGCCAACATCAGTGATACGGCCTTAACAATGAAATGGCTACAAACAAGAATACAACACAAGTGTACATAAGCAACAATGCACTGTACATCAAGTGATACAAAATCAAAGCATCACATTTACATAAACAATGGCAAAGCAACTAAATGCCACATATACAACCGAGCAGTCAGTGATGAAACATTTAAAATGACCCAGTGGCTCGTTAACAATAAAATGCATAAATATATTTATGTATATGGTGATGAACAAATGAATAGCCACAACCATACTGAGCTCCACCAGGCAAGATGCCAACCCATATACATATACATACAATAATGCATATATATACATGCCAGCAATCGAGAACATTGAAGCTTCAAATGAAAACATATGTGCCAGTGAAACATGTGCAACTCGGTGAATCAGAGGCAACAAGGGTCAGGTAACTGGACAACATCAAGGTCGAGCAAAAATCCACAAAAAAAGAAACAGATATCCCCAAAAATCAAGCAATACCAAAAAGCTACATGAAATGAATGCAACCAGACAGTGGCATCGACAAGTGCAGCAGCTACAAAGAAGTACAAAATGATGCATAATAAATGGCACAAAGATGGCCAAAGACTAAGCTCAAAATTAAAGACCGAGAATAAACTTTGTGACAAGTTCGAAATCAATTGCAGATGCTCCACAAGGAAATTCAGAGCAAATACACGAATTTAATAAAATCAGAGAAATCACGAACAACGACATCAGAGAAATTATCAAAAAAACGAAACCAAGTCGAACGCAAGCATATTATTAGGCTGAATTAGATGTGAGTGGTAAAGCACTCACCTTTGCCACGAACGGAAGCGAAGATGAACGAGCGCGAGGGCGAGCAGCCATTAATTGATGAAGCCCTAATTCTCGAACGAAGGAGAACGAATGAAGACGAGCCCCATCGAGCAGCCAGGACGAAGTTGAACTCGAACTGACGAAGCCGATCCTCCCGAAGCCCTGATTGGTGATGACGATCGATGGAGCACGAGGCCGCCACCATTTTTGTTCTCTCGGTGGTTTTAAGTTTCGAACGAATAATAGAAAATCAGAAAGAGGGGATCGGGTTTAAGTCGAAGAAAAAGGAAAGGGTATTGGGTTTTTAAAATTTTCACGGCCCAAAAACAAATGAATCACTATTTAAAAATCAAAGCCCCTCAAACTTTATAACCATTTGTAATTTAAAATTTAAAAACTTCAATTTGAAAATTGACGAAAATATCGGGTTGTTACACTAACATTCAAGGATGCAAGCATTTACGTGATGGTCAGTGAAACCCAATGCTACATGAAACAAGTATAAGTGCAACATCAAGGGAAGCACAATTAAAACGGGCTGCAATAGTGAATCACCACCTAAATCAAACTATCAAAGACCAGTGGACAGTGGCAGTGTCAAGGTCACCAAAATCAAAGACATGGGCCGAAACCGTTACACAAAAATGCAAAGCCAAAGTCGAGTATGCTACAGAATAAACATGCCAAAGCTATGGAATAATAAATCAAAGTCAAAGCCGAAGACAACGAAAACAAAATTATCACAGCCGCGTAAAACAACAAGACGAACTAAGACAGATAAAAAAAAACATCAACTTCGAAACAATGTTGAACTACATAAACACAATATTACAAAAGAATTAGATGTGAGTGATGTGAATGTCACTCACCTTGCTTCCCAGAACGCCAACGGTCGATCGATAGGAAATCTCGAGTAACAACCTACCAGATCGATGCAATGACGAACGAAATCAACGAAGTGGCCATGAGAGAACAATGAGAACGAAGCACACGCGAATATCTGTTCGCTCGACCAACAGAGGCGCGTCCTCGGATTTTCTCAAAACCCTAATTTCGGGGTGACGAGGAGGAGGCTGCCATTTTTTCGCTCGTATGTCTTAGTTTGGGTTTGTCATTCAAAAATGAAGGAACGGTTATGGTTTATTAACACTAGATAATAAGGTCACGGCACAAGGATACAACGTGGCTAAAAATTATTTTTAAAGCCCGCATAACTCTCAACAAAGCTCAAAAGTATTTCAACCCGATATAAAAAGTCTAAAAAGCAATCAGCTACCGATTTAATCGTCTAATGACGATGATCAGCTGATACAAAACCTCAGGTTGTTACAATATAGCACTGAACTCACTTCAGTCGTTGGAAAGTAATTCTGATGATGACAGCCGCATCATCAGTATTCATTTTCGAGTTTCTAAGTGAAGGATTGCTATTGAAATTGATTTGTTTAGATTGCTAGGAAGAACAAGTTTTGTTTTAGAAGTTTCAATGGAAAATTTGTTTTGGATAAAAAGCAGGTTTGATTTAAAATTTGAGTAGTGTGATTTTAGGATATGTGTGATTTCAAAATGATTTAAAATAAATACCAGCTATTAGAATTCTTCAATCCTTACTTAAATAATTTAGAAATCATCAGGAAATAAGTTGTAAACTTATAAATTGAGAATGATTCGAAATAAGGAAAAGGAATATCGAAGTTGAATTTTGGAATAGATCTTAACTTGAGTAAGTTATAATGAATAAAAGTTTAACTTAAGCTAAGTTAAGTAAATTTAATTAGTAAAGGAAAACTTATAAGAATTTGAATTTAACTCGAGCAAAGTTAAATGAAATTGGAATGGATTAAAAAGAATATCAAATAGGATTTAGTATCTAATATGGATTTGAGTCAACAATAGATCCGACTTAAAAGCAAAATGAATTAAATGGGGATTGTAATCAAATAAATGGTGGGATGAAATTGAATAAAGAAAAAATAAATTGGTTTGGGGTGGAATTTAATTTAAACATGAATAACTCGAATTTGGTTTCGAAATGTTGGTAGAAAAGGAACTGAAATTTAAATAAAAGTGAATAGGATTCGAATCGTATGGAATTGAACTAAATATGTAAATGTGAATTATAAAGTGATTTTATAATTTTAAGTTGTAAAATTTGATTTGGATTGGAGATAATATCGGATTGAAGTAAATATAAATTTTGAATTGTGAAATATTATAAAACCATTTGGTGTAAATTTTGAATGAGATAAAAATTTAATAAAAATTGAAATTGTGAATAAATAAATTGGAATAACTTGCAAAGATTGAAATTTATGAAATAGAAATATACTTGGGCTATAAATAAATATATAAAATTGAGTTAAAAAAAATGTGAATATATTCGAGTATAAAACTTATGGAAATGTAAAAAATAATTTTTGTAACTTCTAAAACGAAAAAACAAAATAGAAAACCCAAAATAAAAATTGTTTGATATTTTGGTATGGGAAATAAATCCAAACTTAAATTATAAAAATGAGTTTGAGCTAAAGAAAAATTAAATGAAGTGATTTTGGGAATAAAACCTGATATTGAATTATGAACTGGAAGTGAGCTAATTAGATAATTAATTAGTTAATTGAATATAGAATGGATATTAATTTAGTTAAATAAAAGTTGGATAATGGATTAAAAAGTGAATATTGGAATTGGAACTTGAGTATTAATTGAAGTTCGACAAAATGTAAGCGAATAAAATTTAATTGGAAATATTGTCGAATAAAATAGAAATGGATTGGGACAGAAATGACTTAAGGTAAAAAACTCAACTTGAGTATAAATTAATTGAATTTGGCGTTGATACCATTTAAAATGAACTTGAATATGGAATTGAATTTGAAGTGGATTAAATGAACGAATTAATTAATTAATCAACTAGTAATTGAATTGGAAGTTGGTTGAAATGAAAACAAATTTAGGTTATAAGGTGTGAATAATATAAAATAATGGATTAACTAAAGTTAATATTGTTGAATAGAAGTTAGCACGAATAAATTGTGAAATGTCTATTAATAAATTAGCATGAAATGATTCCGAGTTCAGTAAAGTAGATTTGAATATAATAAACGTGGATATTAATGAAACGTAAATGAATTAATAGTGAACTAAATTGAAACGGAATAAAAATGAAATATAAATTGATTTGGAAGCCATGTAAAATAGTTATTCGCTTAAATGATTATTTATTTAAAATGAATAGCATCAAATTTGCATAGAAAATTTGTTGTTCGACGCAAACGAAAGTAAATAAAATATTATGAATGGGTATGGGACTGTTTGGTATAAAAAATGAAATAAATTCGTGTAAAGGGAGTTGTAAACTATTTAATTGAATGAAACAGTATGTGGATTGTTTGAAAGTAATTAAATTAGTATCGAGACCCTGAAATTGCTTACAAATAAATGTTTAGCATGTATTGCTTAAGAAGTTTATGTAGTTTAACTATTAAATAAATGAAATTTTAGTGAATTTCATATTTTTGTACTTATACGTTTCAATTGAGTAAGTAAGTACCCAGAGGCTGCGGGGCTAGATTTGGTTTGCGTATTTGCATATGAAGTAAACTTGCTTACTTAAAAATGCTTAAAAATGCAAAAATAAGGAAATTTTTTGAATTAAATATCGTAAAATATATATATTGATAAATATATACATTTTTTTCCGACCGAGTGGGTCGATGTACGTATATTTATCTCTCTTGTCATATTGCGAAAGGCTCTCCATACAAGGGAGACTCTGCCAAAAATTTTCGAAAATTTAGGGTGTTAGAAATTTTTCAAAATTTTCAAATTTTTTTTGTTAACGATAATTTGATTTCAAATTGTAATTGAAATAAAGGGTTCTGGAATTAGAATTGAAAACTAATTGTTTTGGTTGGAAGTAAAAGATTAGAATAGTGGAATATCAAATTTTTACTAAGTGGGTTTTGGGAAAGTTAATGGGTTTGGAGAATTTTTATGCCTTAGCAATTACGGGGATGAAATTCTTTTAAGGGGTAAGTAATGCAACGACCAGGATTTTTCAACAGTTAATTTTGAATATTTGAGTGGTTTTAAATATTGAATTTGGAATATAAATTGATTTTTAGATATAAAGATTTTAATTGAAACTTTAAAATAAATTTAAAATTTCAAATATAATGATTTAATTAATAAATTTAATTATTGAGTTAATAATTGAAAATTGTTTAAATAATTAAATTGGATTTGAATATGAGACTGAAACGATTTCTAATGTCGATATAAACTCTATTTGAATTAGAAATTAGTTAGTAAGGTTTTAAAACTAAAATTTTGGACGATTTCATAACTTTGGAAATCATCAATTTATTCGATGCGTTAAAACAACGATCCGAGGCACAGTCTCGAAATTTGAAGAAACAAATTCCATTGGATCCGTAATATTGAATTATTATTGAAATTAAAATTTCATAATGTTTGGAGTTATTGTTTGGTCGTACAGGGTATAAACGCGCTGAAATTTATATCGAAAATTCAATACAGTTTGAAGTGTAATTTCCCAAACATCTCATAAGCTAAACAACCAAGAATTTCAAATATTATTTAAGTTTGTTCTTATTAATTTCCTTTCACATCATTTATTGTTCATTTATTTTCATTCATTCAGATAATGATTATTTTATTAATTAATTTACCTTCATTACTTACTACATTTATTTCTCATTCTATATTTGAAATCATCATTGAATACATGTTAAAGTATTTCATACATCACATTTTAGTTTATTTCACATTTATTATTTACTTATAATCCTCGATTTACATTTTAATATTAATATTCATCATTGAATCATTTTAATTACTTTCTTGAGTTTATATCATTTACTTAAACGGTATTTACTTTTTACTATTTAATTTAGTTACAAACATTTCACAGTATTAACTTATATTTATAACATTTCTTGTAACATCAAAATTCTTATTTATAGAAATAATTCCATTTGAGCACTGAAGTTTTACGTGTATAATATCCTATTACATATTCCTATTTAACATTATAACTTTTTAAACATTGCTAGCAAGTTAGTATATGTTTTAAGAATGTAATTGAATGTAACACAAGTTTATCTTATTCATTTTAGTTAATAAAATGTTCAATAATTACATATTCTAATTTTCATATATTTTAATTTACAAGTTTCAACTTTCCAATTTCTTACATATTTCATTAATCACTTAGCATCTACTTTCTTATTTTCTATTATAGAAGTTTTGAACTACAAAAGTAGTTAAAATTTCATTTCATTACTATAATTGAAATTCCTAATTTATAGAAACCTAAGAATTAAATGTCGGGTTCATTTCAAATCATTTAAAATAATACACACACACACACACTCGTAGCTTTTATATATCCAATCATATTTATAAATTAAAGATTAAGATTTGTTTATCAAAACAAATGTATAGTAAAGCTACTACTATGGCATTCTCACTTTGAAACTCGAAAATAAACGTCGATGATGCATGAACTCCTCACTGAAATTGTTTTCCAATGACAGAGGAGGGAGTATATAACTTATTTCCTTTAAAAATTCTTTTAAAACATTTCTTCCAAATTATTTTGAAAATATTTATCCAAAAATACTTCCAAATAATACTAATATTATATTCCAAAATCTTTTGAAAACTAATTTCAAAACCTCGAAACATAAGTTCTCAAATTACCAAACCATATTTACTTTATTTGCAAATTTTAATTTGCAACCAATACTTATAAAATTCTACTTCCTAACAACGAATATCTCACAAAAAACTATTTCCATTTATAAAATTTTCTTTTATGTACAAAATATAATAATAAGTAAAGTTATTTCATTTACCTATATTTCAAAATAATATTCTGTCAGTCTGCCCTATTAAGTGTTTAGAAATTCCTATCGATGCATAACATTCTATGTACCGACCATAATTTATTAATACTAAGCAGAATAGATTAACACAATATAAAACATTTTATAACACTAACAAGTACGCTTTCTCATATATATACACACTCAAAAAACTCATTCTAGGGTACTACAATTAAACATCAACAATTAACAACCCACCTATTTGGACGGTTTATACCAATAATTAACCAAAGCACTGATACCAAATGGGAGGACTCACCTTTTTGGATGGTTTAAATCAACAATTAACCAAAGCTAAGCCAAAGCTCTGATACCAAATGTAACGACCCACCTTTTTGGATGGTTTAAATCAACAATTAACCACACATGTCGGACTCAAACCATTCAAATTAGAGGATTGTTATGGGGTAAATAAGAAAATGAAGAGAAAAGAAAGAAAAACAAACACATAATCTCATTACAGTATGAAAAAAATATAATAATCAAATAAACAGTTCATGAAGCTATTTTACAAGTACATTTGATTACACTTTGCAATACATATCAGAGTTATACACACATAAGAAAAAAACAAATGATGCAGTGGAATAACACGATGCAGTGGAATAAATATAACAAATAGTAGACTAATCTTCGTCTTCATCCTTCAAATAAAATGGTCTTCCGTACACTGAAAAGCTCAAACTGATCCGAGCGTAATGAAAAGACAGAATACTTTGAGTCGGAACTAAAAGATCTTATGTAAATTATACCAACAGTAAACAAATATGAGTGTAACGGCTTCAAAGATGCTTACTCGACTTTACATCTCCTATACAGTGTCTAACGTGCGCACAACAGTTTGCGCACAACAGTTTAAGGGATAATCGAGATTCCATCTCCTAAGGATCCGTAAACAATCTACATACATAGTGTAATACGCTACTATAATATGTCTATAGTAAAGTAAAGTATTAAAATAGCGTTAAGGCGTTACCCAAATTCCCCTTAACACATTTTTATACAATTCCCATAGTTTATACAGATACTGTAAGCTCTGCCAAACTGGTGGGATACTTAGGGAGCACTCCATAGGTACAGTATAAACCAAACTTGTAGTGGGCACGATAAGGCATATGACAAGGCGCACGAGGCAATGCCAGGGTAGGATTCTACCGTTTGCACTCTCGGACAGTGGTAACGCATAGCAAGCCACTACAACACACCTTGAAACACACTCCTGTAATCAAATTGAGGGGTGACCACCAAATCAATCATAAAGTAATAAATATGGTATTGAAGAAATGTGTAAGATCGGAGAAGTGACCTCACTTGGCCCGGTATAGCTCATATTTTAGTCATATCATGCTTACCCGAGGGGTCAGGGCTGCGTTAATAACTCATATAGACATTTGCCAAAACATCCTACTTGGTTTTGGATTCTCCACCACGTGTACAGTTGTTAAACGGTTTTCGATATTGGTAGAGAGTATGACAATATCCGATCCCAGTCTCCTTAACAACAAATGCTTATTTCACACTGGATGGTTTTTTACATTTCGAAAATAGATTCATAATTGATATCAAAATATCATATTCACTTCAAAATCATATCACTTTTGAAATCATATTCACTTTGGGATCATATCACTTTCGAAATCATATCCACAAAATAGGTTAAACTCTTATTTCAATATCATCATATTTATTCAAAATATGTCATTTCACTAGAAAATATCACTTTAATTTTCAACATAGGTTATAACATCATTTAACCGTATTCGCTTTTAAATCAAGGATTACAAATATAAAAAATTCAACCTTGCACCATTTTGAATTTTAAGAAAATAGTTTGGACGGTTATAAATAGTTTGAAAATAGTTTAAAGTAGTTTAAAGTAGTTTAAAATTGTTTTAATAGTTCAAAATAGATAAAAATGATTTAAAATAGAACTATTAGTTTAAAGTTGATTAAAATATTTTAGTTAGAACAAAATGGATAAAAATACTTTAAAATAGATTAAAATAATTTGAAATTGACTAAAATAGTTTAAATAGTTAAAAATAGTTAAAAATAGATTAAAATAGTTTAAGTAGTTTAAAAATAGTTTAACATAATATGGTTTAATTATTGGAAATGGTTTTTATACATTAAATTGGTTTGAAAATCTAAATAATTAGAATTTTAAAATAACAGGTCTTAAACAGTACATATTAAAACAATTAATTTGAAAATAATATCAAATCAAACTGTTTCTGCCATTTGGACAAATTTGGACTATATTCAGATTTCAAATCAACAAAATTTAATTTTATCAATTCAATTCAAATTCCCATTAAACCATTTCAATTTATATCGATTTCAAATCCTTGTTTGACCTACAAATTTAAACCACTTCTATTTCAATAGATTTCAAAGTTAAATATTCAAACGTTTACAATAACTCAATTTTGATAAATTTCAACACATTAAAGCTTGGATTTTTGAAAATAATTCAGCTCATATAAATCAAATTTTATTTCATAATATCATTTATTTGGATTCAAAAATTTAAGGTTTTGAAACCATTTAATTCAACAAATCCAGTGTCCGTATATAATTTTCTACCCTATGGTCAAGTGATACGAATATTTCTCATCTCAACCTACGATAATTTAAATTTGCGGCTATGTTTCATTTCAACCAGTAATCCCGAATAAATTCAAAATCCATAAGATCGCTCGAGTTTATCATTTCAACCCATAACGATTTTTTTCGACTCTATACGATCGTCGTGTATGTATCACTTCAACATATAGTGATTTACTAACAATAAACTAAGAGAACTTGCAGTGTGATAACAACGTATGAATAAACATACATCCAATCATCAAAATATCAACATTTAAACAACCATCACAATCACCGTTCAAAATCTACCAGTAAATAACAACAATTAACTGGTTATCAATAAAACGTGCTTGATTGGCAATTTAAATTCAATATTTAATTAAATGGAAATAAAATTCAATAAAATTCAAATTTAACCGGGATGGCAGTTTAAATTCACCAAACAGCAATCAATAAATTTCTAATCACATCATAAATTTAGTTTGACCAACATAAGATGATTTAGTAGTTGTGAGTGGGTTAAAACACTCACCTTTGGTTTGTCGACGATTTAAAATCCAAATAAAGGCCCAAATTTGAACAGTCTGAGAATGCAGCCAAATCAGTTTCAAAATGTTCGAAATTTCGATATGATCATGATGAAGAAAACCGCGCGTGAATCCTAGCTCGTATGAAAGGTTATTGACATTAGAAGACTGAAATTCAAATTTAAATTATAAACAAATCACAATTTACCATGTCACTAGACCCTCTTACGAAACCCTTTCCCTATGCTACAACATGAACAAACGCGACCTCGTTCACTTTAAACAACCGCCACCTCAAATCCTCTCATTGCCGCCAATACAAGACACCAACGACTATATCCAGCATGCCACCGCGAAGCCCCTCAACGGACGACCCTATCCACGTGGCATGACCACCTCCGCCTCCAAGACTGCACATCGCCGTCGGCCACACTTCAATGCCATTCGAGGAAATTCTGATGATCCCTGCCCCAAGGTAAACCCATGGATCGAAAGCCCTCAGTCTCCTCTACACACCCATACCTCCCGATCGAACCCTCGTCGAAGATCCATCGTCAAAATTAAAATCCTATTATGGAAAGCTACGACTTCTTCGTCAATTCCTGGTCAAACGATGCACCAAGTTGAAAAAGGAATTGCTATAGTAGATTAGGCTTGTCGAGAGATTTCCAACGATATATAATATGATATGGTTTGAAAAGTGTGAATTTTTGAAATTGAATTTTGATTTGAAATTGAATTAGGATTTAGAGTTTCTGCCATTGGAAGGAAGAAACAGATAAGAAGTGGATGTACATACAAAATAAAATGAAAGGTCGTTAGGGTTAGAAAAATAAATTCATATATAGAGGGATAGATAAGAATGAATAACATATCGAATTGGGTCGAAACGACAACAACGACCCGAAATGCCCATTCCGTTTTCGAAACGAAAGTGGTTATCCCATATATCAAAATAGATGTTTTCAATATTTTTAAACTCAATGAAAGTATTTTCGAACCCATATTCCATTGTATATAGAAGTTAGCTTTTAAAATCAGCTTATTTCAATTGAATTCATTAAATTAATTTCTACATGTTTTTGCCCCGCACGATCAAACGACCAGTCCGATCGATACGAAACTTAAAATCCCACAATAATTTACAGTTACGGATCCGATGAAACTAGTTTCGTCGAAATCCAAGACAGTGGATAAAATGGCTATTTTCACGTTAATTAACCAATCTATTTTTAAATTAATTTAATCACTTTTAAGTTCAAATTTCATAGATAACCATTTTCCATCATTGTGGGTTACATATAAATTTATAATCTTCTAAAATAGATTTTCCATGTCAAGTCTAATATGAAATATTGCACTAATTTCAGCATTCAATTTCAATTGCAATAAATTCATTAATTATAATTAAATTTCAAATAAATTCATTTATTTTGATTTACATCTTATTATTCAGTCATCCAGTACCACTATGAATTCATTTGACCCTAATCCACTTTTTATTACGCTCTTATTCTACAGCTTTCGTCTTAACTCATATTAAAGCATTATTTAGTCACATTTAAATTTATTAGTTTCCAAATTAATTTCAATAGTTAAAATAATAACACGATAAATAAACAATTGTTACTTTCTAAGTATTTTAATCATATTTATAAATTTATTATTTACAAACAAATGTTATAACTACTTACACAACACTGATTTCATATTTAATTTTTGTAACGACCCACAATTTCTGTCATTTGAATTCGGATATTTAATTGATTTTAAATATCAACAAGCAAAAATTTGTAAGTCGAATAATTTATTTTTCGAATATCTGGATTTAATTGGATAATTAAATCGACAATTTAATATTTGAAAATACAGAAATAATTGGAAATTGGGTTTAATATGATTAAAAATGATATATAAAGCTATATTAAATCATATTGGTGTTAGAACAATGTTTGTGAACTTTTAAAATTGAATTAAGAGTTTAATTTGTGAAAATTGAATATTTTAGTATTTAATCGACTAGTGGAAATAGTCATTTTTCAAACGGTCTCGGGTTTCGACAAAACAAATTTCATCGGATCCGTAATGTTATATTATTGTATGGTTTCAAATTTCGTGTCAATCGGATTTACGGTTTGTCTGGGGCAAGCCAAAACGCATAGAAATTGGTTTAATCGATTTAATTTAAATTTGATCGTTTATTGCCGTAACTCGCACAAATGATCGAATTGGCTTCTGAAACATATTCCATTGTGTCCGGAACGTGGGGTAAACCCTAGAAACGTCAGCCGGTACGCTTCGTTTGGAGTTCGAAAAATTTCGGATGAATAGTGTTTTGGAGAATTTTCTATAAAAGGCCCCTATTATCTCCATTTTGCAAAAGTAAGAAAACCCTAGGTTTTCAATGTCAGGTAGCTTCCCTCTATTATCAATGGCCGAAAATCATTCTTCTTCCTTCCTCAATTTCCTCAAATCCACACATTGATTCAACAAGTTTACAACTGCAAAGTTGTAGATAACGATGAGATCTTCCACTTCAACGGTCAAGATCCTAAAAGGAGCTACAAATTAGCGGAAAATCGACAATAAACAGCCAAGCTCGAGCATGTTTTTTGATATCAGGGGACGACCGAGCTTCAAGTCCTTCTAGGCGTGGGTCGAGCTCGTGATGAGCTTCACAATGGCGGTCTTCGATCGTTGCCTAAGTCGACGTGGTGGTTGCGAGATTTAGGGCAAATTGGCGGCTTTGGGTTCACGTACGCATTTGTTTTACTGGAGAAGGAAGAAAGTAGTTGCGGCCTAGATTCTCATCAAAGAAACAAACGACTATGATGGATGAAGGTTTAAAAAATTAAAAGAATTTGTAAATAAAAATTAAATTTGAATTCGTATAATGTTTAACAGTGTATAACTTTGTCTTACGAGGTCGAAAAAATTACGAAACGACTTACGTTTTAATCGTATTCGCGAATACTACGCGATGGAGCTGGATTGGAACCGTTTGGAGCTAGTGATAATTTCGGGTAAAATTAAACGCTTGTTTAATTTTATTCGAAATAAAACACTGCAACCGTTATTGAAAGCAAGGTGAGAACTTCTCACTCAATCGAATTGTTTCGATTTAAATTTTAAATAGTTAGATTTAAAATTTCTTGATTGTGTGTGTAACGAAATGATTTTTCGACGCTCGAAAATCGACATCAATACGTCCACTGTATTAATTGCCGCATAATCGAATGCCGAAAAACCGAATTGTTAGGGTTAAAGAAGAAGAGGTAGAAGAAAAAGATAGAAGAATAAAGAAAAGCAACAGAAACAATATCAGAATCTCACATATCGCAGCTGAACAACATATAATAAATAAATGAATAATCTTTAAACAAAGAACTATATCAGTTATTACATTACATCATCAGAGTGTACAGCAACAAACAACGGAAAAGAAATACTATATACTAGTGAATACGCCATGCTCTCCAGCTTGCCTCCAGCAACTCCTGAATTCCAGAATATCCTGATAAACCTTAACTCTTGACTGCCCGTGTGGAAATTGGTGGGCACCCAGAGCTTAGGAAGGAAAACAACAAACTCCTAGTCAGTCATGGGACTGGTGTGAGAACTAAAACAGTTTATCTTTTAAAACAAAGAATAGGATATTTTTATAAAAAAAAATAGATTCGCAATGCTTTTAAAAATGAGACTACCATAAGGCCTCCCGCGCACACACACAACGCAAACGCAGAATCGGAGGAGATTTCTCCTTATGATAGTCAAAGATGCTTGATACGCATTAAAAAGAAACATTTGATATTATTACTAGTGCATAGTGTAGAAAAAATTTCGAAAGTAAAGATATAAATCTTAGTCAACATACGACCATTATCGTATGCCTACTATAGCTACCATGTTCAATAGCAGGTTACCGCCACATTCCATGGCAGGTTATACAACTAAAACCGTTTAGGGATCGTATTGTTTTGTTTGGATTTCCAACAAATGGTCAGGCTAAGGAACTTCCTACTGCCACATGAGATCGCCTCTGGCGGGACGTCCCGAGAACTTAACCAGCTCTCTGCCAACACAAGGTCGGGTTACCTTTGTCAGTAGGTGACAACTACACGACTATGCCATCCCCCGGTCCCTTTGGACCTTTATCCGAGCGCTCGATTCCAACAACACCACACAGTAATAGATATAGTGTATCAACATGAGTAAGTATCTGGGCTCCATACCATGATACCACTCTTTCCAGAAGAAAATGACATACCCAAAAGGGCGCTACCCCTAATAACCTTGCCGCATCCTTCCTGTTTTGACCATTTCCGGGGTGTGAGGTCCGACAAAGTCTCGTCCATAAAGCCACGCTTTGGTACAAAGCCATGCTTTGGGTCAACAAATGATCGAAGCAATGATCACAAAGATATATGATCACACAAATGATCATATCACAAATGATCAACAATGATCATTTCACAGCATCACTCAGCATGTCACATTACCAAATTGGGAATATATCGCTGATAACCATCAACTACATAACCTCTGAGCTCGTACGTCTCAGAGAAGGGTGTTAAGCTAAAAGAATAAATTCTCCGCCACCAACAAAAATATATTTGAAAGAAATCAGCTTTATATCTCAATTTGTAATGTCAGACATACTATCCATACAAGTCTGTTCCGGGATCGAATAGAACCGAAGGCACTTACAAAGAACTCCTTGCAATCCGGATATTAACTAATCACGTCCAGACTTCTCATCACATATGGAGTCTCTATACCGGGGACCAGTCGATGCAAAGACATTCGTCGAGTTGTCCTTTCGCTTTTGAAAATATCGGTCTTCAACACCGGTCTTCAAATGCAATTCATAACGACGTATCACATATTCGGAATGGGTTATACGACCCCAAGGTCCTTTCCCGGCTAACCCGAAAAGTGAGCGCTTATTTAAAAATAAGTGTGGCATTCAAATTCAAGCAAATCGCAACAAATACCCATTCAAAGGTAAATATTGATAGTCTGTTATTGAACAATCAATGGATATGCACAACATCACCAGATTCCAAATAATTTTCCAAATTATTTATTTTCCAAAAATACCTTTACAAAATATATAATTTTCACACTCTAATCATTTGAAAACAATTTTCAAATCACTTTTCACCTTTACCACTTTTGAAAACAAATTTCAAACATTTTCCTTACGCGGAAATACTTTCATTTCAACATGGTTCATTTAAACCAATTAAATAAATCCTTAACGATTTACTTTATATTTACGTTCCAAATCCGTAAATTAATTCCCACACTTCAAAAATAAATCAGCGTTTATTTTTAAACAAATTCCCCTTTTCATTTATAAATTCCATAGTGAATTTACAATTCCAAAATATTTATGAATACACAATTTCAATTTATCTTCAAAAAGATAAATTCTCAAAACGTTTCATTTCACATTTGAAAAACATTTCCATACTTACTTATTAATAAGTAATTCACAAATCTATTTATTTTCAACATTTGAAAAATATTCAGTATACTTAAATCGAAATTAAGTATATATTTCATTCTTTAAGGAAATCATTCTCTTAAACACATTTATTTGGGCCAAAACGAATGTTGCGTAAAACATCGTTACGACAACCCAAAATCACTAGTATAGGGATTCGAAATTAAAATAGATATATAAATCCCAATACTATACAAAACATTTCCTTTCGGAAATCATTTACTATAACAATAGTGTTATAGTCCACCATTTCCTTCTATTTCTCGAAAACGTCTATTTCAACAATGAATGTTGAAATCTATGGTTTCGAATCTTAACGCATTTTAAAAAAAACATCGTTAGATCGTTTTAATTCTATTTAAAACATCACATCCAAAACATTTTCTTTAACATATTATTCACTATTCAAAAACGTGAACATACTTCGTTAACCAATTTCATCATTTCTATACATTTTATTTTAAAGGATTATTCACTATCTAAAACGTGAATATAACTCCATTAATAAGTTATAACAATTTACTTATCAAAATAACCCGTTTGCGGATTTATAAAACAATGTTTATAAATTTTATTTCTATTTATTTTATAACAACTTCCTTTTATAAACTTCCTTTATTAACCTATTTCAATTTATAACTCAATTATATACCAAAAGTTCATATTATAAGTTAAATACTTATAATTTATTTGTTTACAAAATCGTTCTTTTAAACTTCCCAATTTATAAATCTTATAACTTATAAGATTCATTTATTTACCCAAAACTATTCTTTAATAACTTTACAAATTTTACAAACCTACTGCTTATAAAATTCCATTTATAACTTCACCATTTATAATTCTATAAATTTCACTCATTTATAAAATTCATTTACAATTCATTCTAACACTTATAAAAACTTGTTTTATAATTCAAATATTTTAATTTATAAATATCAATTTATAATTTTTTTATATAAATCAATTTATATTATTATTTTAGAAACGTCTTTAAACTCCTTTATAATTTCATCATTTTCTTTGATTTAAAAAAAAATCAAATTTCATAAATCCTATATTTGAACTTTTTACTATAAATTCAAAAATTCCAATTTAAACTATTTTATAAAATCATTAACACCATATTTTCAAAAATCAACTTTTAACTATATTTCTCAAAAATCATAATTTTTATAACATTAAATTATAACATTTACAAAAATATTTTATAAACGTGTACTTTCAAAAATTACTTTAAAATCCTTTTAAAATTTCAAAATTGGACCAATGATGCTACACACCAAATAATCAATCACGACAACAACAACATCATATATTGATCTGATAATCAACAAATATCAAAATATCTGTAATCAAATAAATACTATTGAGGAATCCAGTTGGATCCCTCCAACTTGCTTTCCTGCATCCAAAGATGTTAGCACAATACCAATTCCGTTCCAGTATGGAATTATCGCGGTATATGGGATTTAAAATATTATCCGCTTAATAGGCGGCGCAATAGGGTCTCATCCGCTATATAATGCGGGAAATCAACTCCAAGTACATAAATAATACCAATTTCACTATAATATGAAATATTCGCGGTATATGTTTTTAATAAATAACCTTCGCTTACTAACGGCGTATAATGTCTATTTTAACAATCAATAGATAACAATCATCATTCAAACATACATTCAAGAATTTTAAATCTAACTATTTAAAATTAAAATCGAAACCGATTCGATTGAGTGAGAAGTTCTCACCTTGATTTTAATTCCGTTCCAGCATTTTATTTCGAATAAAATTAAACGTGCGTTTAATTTTACCCAAAATTTTCACTAGCTCTAAATGACTCCAATCCAGCTCCATA
Source organism: Allium cepa (assembly GCA_030765085.1). Lineage (NCBI taxonomy): Eukaryota > Viridiplantae > Streptophyta > Magnoliopsida > Asparagales > Amaryllidaceae > Allium > Allium cepa. The sequence goes on from CM060929.1 coordinate 39,071,050, forward strand.
GCGTAGTATTCGTCGATATGATTCCAACGCAAAAAGTTTCGTGCGTTTTCGACCTCGTAGCAAAAAGTTATAGCAGTTTAAAGTTTACACGAATTATTATTTACATAAATTAACAATTTCTTTTATTATTCTAACCTTCAACGAATTTGGGCCGTTAGATTTGCCTTCATCAGATCAAGGCCGCACGTCCCCTTCTCTTCCATCTCACGCGAATAACAGATGAAAACCGAACCCATTTGTCACGTTCAAACTCTCCAAGGTCGCGCCCCCAACGACGAACTCTACAACGATCAGGCACATCTGGGTCGTAGCCCTCACTGCCGCGCATCACCACCCCCAGGCCGGCCCCACTCGGTTCCATCACGGCCTTGAAAAACGTGCATAACAGCCGCGCCTTCCAACTAAAATTGCCATTGATCCACTCAACGAATTTCGATCACAACCGTTGGTTTTAAAGATCTCGAGGAGATCTACAACTTTGTAGTTGACAACTTTTTGAATTAATGTGTAGATTGAGAGAAAATTGGAGGAGAAGCGCGCAAATTTCTGGCCATTGAATTATAAGTGACGGCCAAGAAACCCTAGCTAGGTTTATTTGCAAAATGAAGAAAGTAAGGGCTTTTATAGAAATTCTACCAAAAACTATTCATCCCGGAATTTTCGAACTCCAAACGAAGCGTGCCGGTTGGCGTTTCTAAGGTTTACCCCGCGTTCCGAACACAATGGAACGTGTTTCGTGAGCTAATTCGATAATCTGTGCGAGTTATGGCAATAAACGTTCTATTTTAAATTAAATCGGTAAATCAAATTTCTAGGCGTTTTAGCTTACACCGGACAAACGGTAAATCCGATTGACACGAAATTTGAAACCATACAGAATATCACATTACGGATCCGATGAAACTGGTTTCGTCGAAATCCGAGACTGTTTGAAAAATGTCTATTTTAACTCGCCAAATAAATATTAAAACAATTTCGATGCGTTTCGAGCTGCCACGGTCAAACGAAAACTCCAATTGCTACGAAAATTGAAATCCGACAATAACAAACTATTACGGATCTAATGGAACTAGTTTCGTCCACTTCTGAGACTGTTCGAAAATTGACTAATTTCACTAGTCGATTAAATATTAAAATATTCAATTTTCACAAATTAACTTTTAATTCAATTTTAAAAGTTCTATAACATCATTACAACTTCAATATGATATAATAAAATTTTACAAATCAATTTTAATCGTAATTAACCCAATTTTCAATTATTTATGAAATTTAACATATTAAATTATCGATTTAATTATTCAATTAAATCCAATTATTCGAAATAAAATTTATTCGACTTATAAATTTCACTTATTAATATTTAAAATTAATTAAATATACAAATTTTAATTAACAGAAATTCTGGGTCGTTACAAACTTCCCCCCTTAAAAGAATTTCGTCCTCGAAATTACCAAGTGAGAAAAGTTACAGAATCTATTAACTTTCCCAAAATCCATAGTTAAACTTCTCACAATACTTTACTAAGTTTTCAAATCATGCTTAGTTATCTTTTCAAAAAAAACTACTATTGTTTAACTTTTAATTCCAAATCAAAATTATAATTTTCACAATTTTTCCAATTTTTCTCAAAAATTTTCTAACGCCTTAAATTTTCAGAAAAATTCGCCATAGTCTTCTTTGCGTGGCTCGATCCAAAAAAAATGACAGTATATATATCACAAATATACATCTCAACAAGTGATGAGGCATCCCGTAGGGAAAAAGTGTAAAAGTACGATATTTAATCCGAGATATGTACCTTATATTTTATTAGCGAGCATATACGGCTAATATAGCGCGAAAGCGAGCTCCAAATGCGAAGCAAACGCGATCCGCACCTACTAAACACTCAACAAACAAATGAAATACATGTATATAGACAATAGTATCGATATACAACATATAGCAACATAATAACTATATATGCCAACATAGCAAATGCAGTAAAAGCAATATATTCAACCATCAACCAACTATCATCGAACTAACATCCATAACCAATAAATATTCATTCATATTCTCATTAATATTCAATGAAATGGGTTTTCAATTTAATCACATTCGATTCATTAACAGTGGACGTTTTTACTAACATTCATTTTCAATTAGTTTATATTCACTAATTCATATTCAAGTTGGTTCACTTCCAAATCAAATTCAATCCAATTTAAGATTCGCTTAATTTCCAATTGGATTTCAATTACTTTAGCTTTCAATTTCATTAACACTTAATGAATTATATACAATCAACTAACTATCATATAATAACCAATGTATATTAATTACAACCAAATTCCTTTGCTTTACTTTACATTCATTTTGGTTTAACACCTTTACTTCCAATTGGTTTAATTAAATTGAGTTTCATTCAATTATTCAACTTCCAATAACATTAGATTTTAATGAATTACACTTACATTCATTATTTCATATCAATTATTTACATTTAATTGATTAACATTCAATCCATTCATTCAATTCAATTACAAAAGTTGAATTTCATTTATATAACTCAAGTTCATATTTATCACTTAACTTTATTAATTTACTTTGATACCAAAATCAACTTCATTCAACATCTCTTAAGTTATATTCCATTTTAAACATTATTTGGCTTTACTTAACTTAAATTCCAACTTATAAATCAAATTCAGATTCCAATTCTAAAGTAAATTTTTATTTAACCTTAAATTCATTAATATATTCATATAGTTTCACTTCTTATATGTAAGTTTATTTCACAATTGTGAATCACATTAATTATAATTTCAATTCTTATAATTTATTTTACTCATACAATTATTCTTTTATTTAGATTATTCAAACATCTTTTAATTAACTTATATATATATTCTTACATTTTCTACAACCAAACAATCTACTTATATACACTTTAATAATTCTAAAAAAGTATTCCTTTATATATAAAATATACTCAAGGTAAAAACTATTTCATTTACCCAATTTAAAACAATATTGTGCCGAATTATTCTGTACAAGTGTTTAGAGATCACTATCAACAACGTTAATTGCTCGTATTAACCAGAATCCGTATACCACTCAACAAACCAATCATCACAATATAAAACAATTTTATTTTCACTAACAAATACGCTCTCATAGCTATTATTACACTCAAACTCATTCTAGAGCACTAGTGACTCTATCACTAATGAGTAATACCTAACAGAGCCATGGTTGTCGCTTAACCATAAGCTCTGATACCAAATGTAACGAAACGTTTTTTCGACGCTCGAAAACCGACATCAATACGTCCACTGTATCAATTGCCGCATAATCGAATGCCGGAAAACCGAATTGTTAGGGTTAAAGAAGAAGAGATAGAAGAAAAAGATAGAAGAATAAAGAAAAGCAACAGAAACAATATCAGAATCTCACATATCGCAGCGGAACAACATATAATAAATAAATGAATAATCTTTAAACAAAGAACTATATCAGTTATTACATTACATCATCAGAGTGTACAACAACAAAAAGCGGAAAAGAAATACTATATACTAGTGAATACGCCATGCTCTCCAGCTTGCCTCCAGCAACTCCTGAATTCCAGAATATCCTGATAAACCTTAACTCTTGACTACCCGTGTGGAAATTGGTGGGCACCCAGAGTTTAGGAAGGAAAACAATAAACTCCGAGTCAGTCATGGGACTGGTGTGACAACTAAAACAGTTTATCTTTTAAAACAAAGAATAGGATATATTTTTTTTAAAAATAGATTCACAATGCTTTTAAAAATGAGACTACCATAAGGCCTCCAGCACACACACAAAATGCAAACGCAGAATCGGAGGAGATTTCTCCTTATGATAGTCAAAGATGCTTGATACGCATTAAAAAAAACATTTGATTTTATTACTAGTGCATAGTGTAGAAAAAATTTCGAAAGTAAAGATATAAATCTTAGCCAACATATGACCATTATCGTATGCCTACTATAGCTACCATGTTCAATAGCAGGTTACCGCCACATTCCATGGCAGGTTATACAACTAAAACCGCACAGGGATCGTATAGTTTTGCTTGGATTTCCAACAAATGGTCAGGCTAAGGAACTTCCTACTGCCACATGGGATCGCCTCTGGCGGGACGTCCCGAGAACTTAACCAGCTCTCTGTCAACACAAGGCCGGGTTACCTTTGTCAGGTAACTACTACACGACTATGCCATCCACCGGTCCCTTTGGACCTTTATCCGAGCGCTCGATTCCAACAACACCACACAGTAATAGATATAGTGTACCAACATGAGTAAGTATCTGGGCTCCATACCATGATACCACCCTTTCCAGAAGGAAATGACATACCCTAAAGGGCGCTACCTTTAATAACCTTGCCACATCCTTCCTGTTTTGACCATTTTCGGGGTGTGAGGTCTGATGAAGTCTCGTCCACAAAGCCACGCTTTAGTACAAAGCCATGCTTTGGGTCAACAAATGATCAAAGCAATGATCACAAAGATAAATGATCATACAAATGATAATATCACAAATGATCAACAATGATCATTTCACAGCATCACTCAGCATGTCACATTACCAAATTGGGAATATATCGCTGATAACCATCGACTATATAACCTCTAAGCTCGTACGTCTCAGAGAAGGGTGTTAAGCTAAAAGAATAAATTCTCCGCCACCAACAGAAATATATTTGAAAGAAATCAGCTTTATATCTCAATTTGTAATGTCAGACATACTATCCATACAAGTCTGTTCCGGGATCGAACAGAACCGAAGGCACTTACAAAGAAGTCCTTGCAATCCGGATATTCGCTAATCACGTCCGGACTTCTCGTCACATATGGAGTCTCTATACCGGGGACCAGTCGATGCAAAGACATTCGTCGAGTTGTCCTTTTGCTTTTGAAAATATCCAGTCTTCAACACCGGTCTTCAAATGTAATTCATAACGACGTATCACATGTTCGAAATGGGTTATACGACCCCAAGGTACTTTCCCGGCTAACCCGAATAGTGAGCGCTTATTTAAAAATAAGTGTGGCATTCAAATTCAAGCAAATCGCAACAAATACCGATTCAAAGATAAATATTGATAGTCGGTTATTGAACTATCAATGGATATGCACAACATCACCAGATTCCAAATAATTTTCCAAATTATTTATTTTCCAAAATTACCTTTACAAGATATATAATTTTCACACTTCAACCATTTGAAATTAATTTTCAAATCACTTTTCACCTTTACCACTTTTGAAAACAAATTTCAAACATTTTCCTTACGCGGAAATACTTTCATTTCAACATGGTTCATTTAAACCAATTAAATAAATCCTTAACGATTTACTTTATATTTACGTTTCAAATTCGTAAATTAATTCCCACACTTCAAAAATAAATCAACGTTTATTTTTAAACAAATTCCCCTTTTCATTTATAAATTCAATAGTGAATTTACAATTCCAAAATATTTATGAATACACAATTTCAATTATTCATTTTCAATTTATCTTCAAAAAGATAAATTCTCAAAGCGTTTCATTTCACATTGGAAAAACATTTCCATGCTTACTTATTAATAATTAATTCACAAATCTATTTATTTTCAACATTTGGAAAATATTCAATATACTTAAATCGAAATGAAGTATATATTTCATTCTTTAAGGAAATCATTCTCTTAAACACATTAATTTGGGCCAAAACGAATGTTGCGTAAAACATCGTTACGACAACCCAAAATCACTAGTATAGGGATTCGAAATTAAAATAGATATATAAATCCCAATACTGTACAAAACATTTCCTTTCGGAAATCATTTACTATAACAACAGTGTTATAGTCCACCATTTCCTTCTATTTCTCGAAAATGTCTATTTCAACAATGAATGTTGAAATCTATGGTTTCGAATCTTAACACATTTTAAAAAAACATCGTTAGATCGTTTTAATTCTATTTAAAACATCACATCCAAAACATTTTCTTTAACATATTATTCACTATTCAAAAACGTGAATATACTTCGTTAACCAATTTCATCATTTCTATACATTTTATTTTAAAGGATTATTCACTGTCTAAAACGTGAATATAACTCCATTAAAAAGTTATAACAATTTACTTATCAAAATAAGCCGTTTGCGGATTTATAAAACAATGTTTATAAATTCTATTTCTATTTATTTTATAACAACTTCCTTTTATAAATTTCCTTGATTAACCTATTTCAATTTATAACTCAATTATATACCAAAAGTTCATATTATAAGTTAAATACTTATAATTTATTTGTTTACGAAATTGTTCTTTTAAACTTCCCAGATTATAAATCTTATAACTTATAAGATTCATTTATTTACCCAAAAATATTCTTTTAATAACTTTACAAATTTTATAAACCTACTGCTTATAAAATTCCATTTATAACTTCACCGTTTATAATTCTATAAATTTCATTCATCATTCACAGTTCATTCTAACACTTATAAAAACTTGTTTTATAATTCAAATATTTTAATTTATAAATATCAATTTATAAATCTTTTATATAAATCAATTTATATTATTATTTTAGAAACGTCTTTAAACTCCTTTATAATTTCATCATTTTCTTTGATTTAATTTTTTTTTTCATAAATCCTATATTTGAACTTTTTACAATAAATTCAAAAATCCCAATTTAAACTATTTTATAAAATCATTAACCCCATATTTTCAAAAATCAACTTTGAACTATATTTCTCAAAAATCATAATTTTTATAACATTAAAATTATAACGTTTACAAAAATATTTTATAAACGTATACTTTCAAAAATTACTTTAAAATCCTTTAAAAATTCCAAAATTGGCCCAATGATGCTACCCACCAAATAGTCAATCACGATAACAACGACATCATATATTGATATGATAATCAACAAATATCAAAATATCTGTAATCAAATAAATACTGTTGAGGAATCCAGTTAGATCCCTCCAACCTGTTTTCCTGCATTCAAAGATGTTAGCACAATATCAATTCCGTTCCAGTACGGAATTATCGCGGTATATGGGATTTAAAATATTATCCGCTTAATAGGCGGCGTATAGGGTCTCATCCGCTATAAAATGTGGGAAATCAACTCCAAGTACATAAATAATACCAATTTTACTATACCGTGAAATATTAGCGGTATATGTTTTTAATAAATAACCTCCACTTACTAACGACGTATAATGTCTATTTTAACAATCAATAGATAATAATCATCATTCAAACATACATTCAAGAATTTTAAATCTAACTATTTAAAATTAATATCGAAACCGATTCGATTGAGTGAGAAGTTCTCACTTGATTTTAATTCCGTTCCAGCGTTTTATTTCGAATAAAATTAAATGTGCGTTTAATTTTACCTAAAATTTTCACTAGCTCCAAATGACTCCAATCCAGCTCCATAGCGTAGTATTCGTCGATACGATTCCAACGCAAAAAGTTTCGTGCGTTTTTGACCTCGTAGCAAAAAGTTATAGCAGTTTAAAGTTTACACGAATTATTTTTTAATTAATTAATAATTTCTTTTATTATTTTAACCTTCAACGAATCTGGGCCGATAGATTTGCCTTCATCAGATCAAGGCCGCACGTCCCCCTCTCTTCCATCTCACGCGAATAGCAGATGAAAACCGAACCCATTTGTCATGTTCAAACTCTCCAAGGTCGCGCCCCCCAACGACGAACTCTACAACGATCAGGCACCTCGAGGTCGTAGCCCTCACTGTCGCGCATCACCACCCCTAGGCCAGCCCCACTCGGTTCCATCACGACCTTGAAAAACATGCATAACAGTCGCGCCTTTCAACTGAAATTGCCATTGATCCACTCAACGAATTTCGATCACAACCGTTGGTGTTAAAGATCTCGAGGAGATCTACAACTTTGTAGTTGACAACATTTTGAATTAATATGTAGATTAAGAGAAATTTGGAGGAGAAGCACGCAAACTTCTGGCCATTGAATTATAAGTGACGGCCATGAAACCCTAGCTAGGTTTATTTGCAAAATGAAGAAAGTAAGGGCTTTTATAGAAATTCTACCAAACACTATTCATCCCGGAATTTCCAAACGCCAAACGAAGCGTGCCGGTTGGCATTCCTAAGGTTTACCCCGCGTTCCGAACACAATGGAATATATTTCGGGAGCTATTTCGATCATTTATGCGAGTTATGGCAATAAACGTTCGATTTTAAATTAAATCGGTAAATTAAATTTCTAGGCGTTTTAGCTTGCACCGGATAAACGATAAATTCGATTGACACGAAATTTGAAACCATACAATAATATCAAATTACGGATCTGATGAAATTGGTTTCGTCGAAATCCGAGACTGTTTGAAAAATGGCTATTTTAACTCGCCAAATAAATATTAAAACAATTTCGATGCGTTTCGAGCTGCCACGGTCAAACGAAAACTCCAATTGCTACGAAAATTGAAATCCGATAATAACAAACTATTACGGATCCAATGAAACTAGTTTCGTCCAGTTCTGAGACTGTTCGAAAATTGACTAATTTCAATAGTCGATTAAATATTAAAATATTCAATTTTCACAAATTAACTTTTAATTCAATTTTAAAAGTTCTATAACATCATTATAACTTCAATATGATATAATAAAATTTTACAAATTAATTTTAATCATAATTAACCCAATTTTCAATTATTTCTGAAATTTAGCATATTAAATTATCGATTTAATTATTCAATTAAATCTAATTATTCGAAATAAAATTTATCCGACTTATAAATTTCACTTATTAATATTTAAATTAAATATACAAATTTTAATTAACCGAAATTCTGGGTCGTTACAGTGTGATTGGATGATAGTTATTATCTGTTGTATTGAAACAAACCCTATACGCCGTATATTAAGCGGATGTTATTTATTAAAAACATATACCGCAATAATTCCAACTTGAATGGAATTGGTATTATATATGTACTTGTAGTTGATTTCCCGCATTATATAGAGGATGAGACCCTATTGCGCCGTATAATAGTGGTTAATATTTTATAAATCCTATATACAACGGTATTTCACCTCGAAGTGGAATTGGTATTGTGCTAACATCTTTGGATGTAGGGAAACAGGTTGGAGGATCCAACTGGATTCCTCAAATGATTGAATTGATTTCAATATTGTGTGTTGATCTATTTATAATCTGCGTGATTATCTTTGTGATTGAAATCGTTAAAGGCTAAATTTTAGCCGAATATATTTTTGGTATCGTTAGATGCCGAAAATAAGTAAAATTTGATTTTGGAAAATTTAAGTTGAGAATTCATAATAAAATTTAATTTTGTAATTGATTCATTTTAAATAAATAAACGTTGAGATTTTTATGTTATAAAAATTATGATTTTTATGAAATATAACCGAAATGTGATTTTTGAAATAAGTAGTTAATTTATAAAATGGTTTAAATTGGGATTTTTGAATTATTATAAATGATTTATATAAAAGATTTATAAAATTGATATTTATAAATCAAAAATATTGGGATTATAAAACGAGTTTTATAAGTATTAAAATGAAGTATAAATGGATTCCATAAGTGGATGATATCTATAGATTCATGAATTATGAAGTTATAAAATGAATATATTTTTGTAAAATATTTTTTTATAAGTAATTAACTTATAAATTGGATTTTGGCATGTAAATGGGATATGGATAGAATTTGTTAATAAAGTGATTTTATAAGTTAAAGTTGTTATAAAGTATAAATGGAATTTATAAATGTTATTTTATAAATCCGAAATCGACTTATTTTGATAGTTCATTGTTATAGCTTATTAAAGGAGATATATCCACGATTTTGGGAGAGTGGATAATCCTTTAAATAAAATATGTAGAAATTGAATTTGGTTAACGAAGTATATTCACGATTTTGGACGGTGAATAATATATTAAAGAAATATTTTGGGAAAGTGATATTTTAAATAGAATTAAAATGATTCAAAGATGTTTTAAAATGTGTTAAGTATCGAAACTATAGATTTCAACATTCATTGTTAAAATAGACGTTTTCGAGAAATAGAAGGAAATCGTGGACGATAACACTATTGTTATAGTAAATGATTTTCGAAAGGAAATTTTTTGTATAGTATTGGGGTTTATATATCTATCTTAATTTTCAATCCCTATACTAGTTATTTTGGGTTGTCATAACGATGTTTTACGCAACATTCGCTTTGACCCAAATAAATGTGTTTAAGAGAAGTTTTCCTTAAAAGAATAAAATATATACTTAATTTGGATTTAAGTATATTGAATATTTTCCAAATGTCGAAAATAATTGGATTTGTGAATTACTTATTATTGAATAAGTATGGAAATGTTTTCCAATATGAAGTGAATGTTTTGAGATTATATCTTTTAAAGATAAATTGAAAGTGAATAATTGAAATCGATTTGAAAAATCATATAAAAAGTGAATATTAGGAAATGCAAATTCACAATGGAAATTTATAAGGGAAATTTGTTTTAAAAATAAACATTGATTTATTTTTAAAAGTTTGGAAATAAATTTATGGATTTGGAATGTAAATTTAAAAAAATCGGTAAGGGTTTATTTGATTGGTTTAAATGAACCATTTTGAAATGAAAGTTGTAAATGTGGAAATTGATTTGAAATCTGTTTTCAAATGGTTGAAGTGTGGAACTTATATCTTGCAAAGATATTTTTTTGAAAATAAATAATTTGGGAAATTATTTGAAATCGGGTGATGTTGTGAATATTGATTGATAGTTAAATAACCGACTATCAATATTGACCCTTAAATGGCTATTTGTTGTGAATTGGTTGAAATTGAATGCTACACTTATTTTTAAATTATTGCGCTCGTTATTCAGATTACCCATTACGAATAGTGATACGACGTAATGGATAGCATTGAAGGCCGGTGTTGAAGACCGGGTATTTGTGAAAACGATAGGTTGACCTATCGATTTTCTCTGCACCATTAGCTATGGTATGGAGATTTCCTTTGTGATGGGAAATTCGATCGGGATTGTAAATATCCGGATTGCAAGGGCTTCTTTGGAAGTGCCTTCGGTTCTGTTCGAACCCAGAACAGACTTATATGGTTACGTGTCTGACATTACATTTTGAGATATAAAGCAGATTTATTTCAAATACATCTCTGTTGGTGGCGGAGAATTTATTCTCTAAGCTTAACACCCTTCTCTGAGACGTATGAGCTCAGAGGTTTTGTAGTTGAAGTTTATCAGTGATATATTGCCAATTTGGTAATATGACATGCTGAGTGTTGCTGTGTGATGATTATTTATTGATCATTTGTTGATCAAAGCGTGGCTTTGTGAAAAAGCGTAGCTTTGTGGACGAGACTTTGTCAGACCTCACACCCCGGAAATGGTCCCTTTAGGGTATGTCATTTCCTTCTGGAAAAGGGAGGTGTCAGGTATGGAGCCCTGATGCTTAACCTATGTGGTTGCTCCAATCTTATTTTCTGTGTGGTTGTTGCTTTGTGATCGAGGGCCCTCAGATAAAGGTCACAAAGGACCGGGGGTGGCATATTCGTGTAGTAGTTACCTAGTTACAAAGGTAACCTGGCCTTGTGGCAGTAGGAAGTTCCTTAGCCTGACCATTTGTTTGAAATCCAAAGAAACAATACGAGCTTTGTACGATTTTAGTTGTAGAACCTGCCATTTAATATGGTAGCTATAGTAGGCATACTATAATGGTACTTATGCTGGCTAACATTTATATTATACTTTCGAAATGTTTCATCACTAAGCACTAGTAATAATATCAAAAATGATTCGTTTTGCATAGTAAGCATCTTTGACTATCATAAGGAGAAATCTCCTCCAATTCTGCGTTTGCATTGTGTGTGTGCGGGGATGCTTATGGTAGTTTCATTTCCAAAAGCATTGCAGATATTTTTCACTTCCCTTGTTGTTGTTGTTTTAAAAGATAAATAACTGTTTTGAGTTCTCACACCAGTCTCATGACTGACCTGGAGTTTATTGTTCTCTTCCTAAACTCTGGGTGCCCATAATTTTCCACACGGGCAGCCTAGAGTCAAGTGATGAGGTTATTTTGGATTTAGGAGTGCTATGGAGCTTAGGAGGCGAGCTGGATGGCGAGACGTATTACTTGTAAATGATATTATCCTTCCGCTGTAAATTCACTTGTAGGGACATGTTTGTATAACCGTCCATTGTTTTTTGTATTGTACATTGTTGTTGTACACTCTGATGATGATGTGATGTAATGTAATAACTGATATAGTTCTTTGTTTTAAAGATTATTCATTTATCTATTATATGTTGTTCCGCTGCGACTGTGAGATTCTGTTATTGTTTCTGTTCTGTTTCCTTACTTCTTCTATCTTTTTCTTCTACCTCTTCTTTTTAACCCTAACAATTCGATTTTTCGGCATTCGATTTTATGGCATTTGATACAGTGGACGTATTAATGTCGACCTTCGGATCCCGATAAAATCGCATATCCTACATGTGGTATCAGAGCATATGGTTAGGTGACAACCTTGGCTCTGTTGGGTATTACTCATTAGAGATAGAGTCAGCAGTACTCTAGAATGAGTTGAATGTAATAATAAATATGAGCATGTATTTGTTAGTGAATATGAAATTGTTTGTATTGTTTTGACTTATCGGTTGGTTGTTATTAGATTCTGGTCAGTGCGGTCTAGCCAACTATTTCGATAGGGATTTCTAAACTCTTAAACAAGATAAACTGACGCAGTATTGTTTTGAAATAGGGTAAATGAAATAATTTTACCCAAAGCTATTTTTGTATATAAAGGAAATGATTTTCTGTAAATGTTTATAATATATGATTGCTTGGTTGTTTGGAAGTGATGATATTGAAGTACTATCATAATTATATAGGAATTGAAATAATAACCAAAGGAATGAATTTATATACAAATGAAATTTGAGCATGTAAACTAAAAAAAATGTGATTTATAATTTGGGATAAAATTCATTAATGGAATGAAATTGGTAATGTGAATATATAAATGAGTTTTATAAATTGAAATAAGATTTGTTTAGGATTAAGTTGAATAAAAATCCAAATTTGGGAAAAATAAAAATAGAATGGATTGAATCCAAGTAAATTAATATGATAAGTAATTAATTCATGATATAGAAAAAGTTGAATTAGTTAAATTAAAACTCGAATTATGAGTTAAATAACAATGATTTAAATTTGCAGGAAAATTCAAGTAAGTAGAAATAAATTGAAAATTGAACTTTGTTATGGTAAACAAATTTGAAATTAAAATCCAAGTTGAAATTGATGAATATAAGTTATCAAGTTTTGAATTTATAATATGAGATAATAAAGATTTAACTTTGGTAAAGTTGAAATAAATTTGAATTAGTATGATAAAATATATGATGTGAAATTTAACTAAAGGAAGTTAAATAAATTAAACCAGATTTGGAAGTTGAATAATGCGTTGTATAACTTATTAAATGTGAAGATGTAAGTAAAACCAATTATTAAAATGGTTAAACAACTTTGTTAAGAAAAACGAAGTATGAATCTGAATAAGGGATGAAATTGACTTTTGTAAAAGTTAAATAGAATTTACTTTGGAGTTGGAATTTGAAGTGGATTTTGACTGGATTAGATATGTTGTTGAAATGGAAATTTAAGATAAGTTAAACAAATGATGTTTAAATGGAACATAACTTAATAATGTTGAATGAAGTTGATTTTGGCATCAAAATGAATTAATGAAATGAAGTTAATTAAATGGATGTGAACTTGAGTTATATAAATGAAATTCAACTTTAGTGGTTAAGTGAATTAGAGATTGAATTAATAAATGGATTGGATGTTAATCAATCGAATGTAATGAATTGATATAGGATAATGGATATAAGTGTTAATTTATTTAAGGCTAATTGAATGTTAAACCAAATTGAAGGTAAACAAAGTGAATATGAAAGTTGGATGTAAAGTAAGATAAATTCGGTTGTATTGGATATACATTGGTTGTTAGATTATTGTTAATTGATTGAATAGAAGTTCATATGCAATTGAATGAATAAAATTGAAAGCTAAAGCAATTAATTTCAAATTGGAAGTTAAGTAAATTTAAATTGAATAGAATTGGTTTGAATTGAAAGTGAAACAAATATGAATGTAAATTAGTGAATGTAAACTAATTGAAAATGAATAATTGAATGTCGTTGTATATGAATTGGCTGTAAATAATTACAAGTAATGTTGAAATCATACAAGTTGTTTATAAACCTTGCTTAGTATGCATTTCTTTTAATATGCATGTGTTATAGTTGTTTAAAAGGATAAATGTTAATAACTTCTTATATATGTCACTTACGTGTTTATATTGAGTAAGTACAGGTACAGGGGCTACCGTTAGCGGGATTTGGTCGTGCAAAATGCTAAATAAATAACTGCTTTGCTTAAAAATGCTAAAAAGGTACGCCTACGCAATAAAAATAGGAAATATGAACTATTTTTCTGTTTTCCGACCGTGTGGGTCGATGTATATATATTTATATCTATTGTGATATTGTAAAAGCTCCTCCGTAAATAGGAGGTTATGACAAAAAATTTTGAAAATTTAGGGCGTTAGAAAATTTTCGAGAAATTTTGGAATTTTTTTTTTGTGAAAACTAAGTTTTGATTTGAAGTTAAAGGTTAAACGATATAGTTGATTTTGAAAAGATAACTACATATGGATTTGAAAACTTAGTAAAGTTATTGTAAGAGGTTTAACTATCGGATGTTTGGAAAAGTTAAACACTTAAAAGATTTGTAAATCAAATTTGAACGGTTTGTTTAGAAAAGTTAATGGATTTCAAAACTTTTTTACTTGGTAATTTCGAGGACGAAATTCTTTTAAGGGGGGAAGTTTGTAACAACCCAGAATTTTTGTCATTTGAAATTCAGATATTTAATTGATTTTAATATCAATAAGTAAAAATTTGTGAGTCGAATAATTTATTTTTCGAATATCTGGATTTAATTGGACAATTAAATCGACAATTTAATATTTGAAAATACAGAAATAATTGGAAATTGGGTTTAATGTGATTAAAAATGATTTATAAAGTTATATTAAATCATATTGGAGTTAGAACAATGTTTATGAACTT
The DNA here is from genome assembly GCA_030765085.1 of Allium cepa. Classification (NCBI taxonomy): domain Eukaryota; kingdom Viridiplantae; phylum Streptophyta; class Magnoliopsida; order Asparagales; family Amaryllidaceae; genus Allium; species Allium cepa. The sequence goes on from CM060929.1 coordinate 39,086,251, forward strand.
TTAAAATTTAACTAAAAGTTAAATTTGTGAAAATTGAATATTTTAAAATTTAATCAACTAGTGAAAATAGTCATTTTTCAAACAGTCTCGGATTTCAATGAAACCAGTTTCATGGGATCCGTAATGTTATATTATTGTATAATTTTAAATTTCGTATCAATCGGATTTACGGTTTGTCCGAGGCAAGCCAAAACGCATAGAAATTGGTTTAATCGATTTAATTTAAATTAGATCGTTTATTGCCGTAACTCACACTAATGATTGAATTGGCTTCTGAAACATATTCCATTGTGTCCGGAACACGGGGTAAACCCTAGAAATGTCAGCCGGCATGCTTCGTTTGGAGTTCGGAAAATTTCGGATGAATAGTGTTTTGGAGAATTTTCTATAAAAGGCCCCTATTATCTCCATTTTGCAAAAAATAAGAAAACCTTAGGGTTTCAATGTCAGGCCGCCTCCCTTATTATCAATGGCCGAAAATCATTCTTCTTCCTCCCTCAATTTCTTCAAATCCACACATCGATTCAACAAGTTTACAACTGCAAAGTTGTAGATAACGATGAGATCTTCCACTTCAACGGTCAAGATCGTAAAAGGAGCTACAGATTAGCGGCAAATCGACCACAAACAGCCGAAGCTCGAGCATGTTTTTCGATATCGGGGGCGACCGAGCTTCAAGTCCTTCCAGGCGTGGGTCGAGCTAGTGATGAGATTCACGATGGCGGTCTTCGATCGTTGCCTAAGTCGACGTGGTGGTTGCGAGATTTAGGGCAAATTTGGCGGCTTTGGGTTCACGTACGCGTTTGTATTACTGGAGAAGGAAGAAAGTAGTTGCGGCCCAGATTCTCATCAAAGAACTGTAATATCCCGGAATTTCCAGGAGTTTAAAATGTGATAATCTCTAAAATTTAATTATTTGAAACTGATAAAATTGTTATTTTCAAAGATAATTAACCAAGTAATATTTTAATTATGGTTACAAATTGGTATATTGTTTTCAAAATTTATAAGTATGTTTAAATATTTATATCTGTGTATTTTCAATTGATTTTAAAATAGGATATATTATTTGTAAATAATAATAAGCTTATTTAAAAATAGATGTTTATATTTATTTAAATTTATTTAGATTTGGATTTTTAAATTGGACTTGGAAAATGAATATAAATTTGAATTCAAAGAAATACATACATCTTAAAATAAAATAATAATATGGTTTGATTTTAAAAATCTATAGATAATGTTTACGATTAGAAATAAGATTTTGTTTTATTTTTCCTTTTTATAGAAAATTATCAATAGAAATTTGATTTGGGTTTATTTAATAAGAATGAATACAAGGCTTTTTGAAAAAACATTTGAAATGAGTATTGCAATACTTTATATAGTTTTATTTAGATCATATTTGGTTTCATTTCTTTCCAAAGATTGTATTTTATATAGATTTAGCAAACATTTGTATATTTATAAATGTATTTGTAAAATTAGAAATTTAATTAGAAAAGTATTTTTAAATTTGAAGAAAACCTATTAGTAATTAGGAAATTGATTTAAAGGGTTTTTAAATTTCTTTCAAAAATTAAAACAAACTCAATATTGACAAGTGTTTAATTTTAAAACACTATGTTAACAAGTGTTAAAATATTTATGGAAATTGAGACACGTGTCATATTTGCATTTTTGTTTTTAAAATCTAAAATTACTTATAAACATTTTCCATCTCCTTCTCATTTTTTTTTATCTACTTCTCAAAAATTTGAAAACAATGGCAGCTTCAAAATACGAACACTCCTCAACTCAAACAATCTTCAAACCATCCTCAAACAAAAATATGGAAAAAAAATCATTGTTCAAATCAAATTCTCTTCAAAATAATTTTACAGATTTTGTTTTCCTGAAATCCATTTTCCCAAATCTGCATTTATTCCTCCAATTCAAATATAAATCCCTGTTTACTCAAAAACCTGAAGCATTCTCAAGTTTGAAATCAATTCACTCAAACCAAAAACCTGATCAATCTTCAAAAACAAATTCTGCAAATGTGTTAATCTGAAAGCATCACAGTTTAAACCCAAATCTGCATCATGTTTCAAAAAAATTTGCAAGCTATCAACCCAGTTTTGCATATCCTTGTCTGCCTCAAATCTTTCAAGTGCATGCAAGTTTCAAAGCTCCAATTTTAAAAAGCTTCAAACTCAAGTGTTTCCATGTTTCTCAAAAAGCAACCTAAAGCAATGTAACAAGAAAAGCGGCTCATTTTCATATTCAAGCATCTTGAAAATTTCCAGCTCATTTGCAAATCTCTGCATCTTGTTTAAAAGGTGAGTAAACATTTTTACTAAAACTAAGTAGTTAATTATCTGTAGCACGTGAGTTTGTGATGGGGTTTATTTTATATGCATATAAGTTGCCTCTGTGTAGATATAAATATGCAATATGTTTTGTTCTTTTTTTTTTAACTGTGCATGCCTGATGGCATTTTTCTTCTCTGTTATACTTACTGAAGAATTAAGTTAAAATCAAAACTTCAAGCTATTTTTTGTTTAAACAACTATTAGAACATAGATTCAAAACAAAATAAGTAGTTTAAGTATAAACTAACAACTAAAAATAGAACAAAGTCTCTGTTTTTTTTAATTCACCTAGAAATTAAACAATGCAGTAACAATCTATTACAAATGTGTGAAATCAAATGATAAAATTTGATGAAATAACTTTATAACCTGGAGTGTCATTGGAAGTTATGAATTTTGAAAAGAAATTCAAAATTTTTAAACCTGTTTTGAGTATGTATTTGGGTTTTTACTGCAAATGGGGTTTTGATCTATAACTGATGATCTCTATATCTGGATTGCTTGATATTCTTCATGGAGTTAGTATTTGCATCAGAGAGTATAGCAAAAATAGTAGAATAATTTATAATTCAATGTGGAGTTTGATTTTTGTCAGGGATTGGTTTAAAACCTAGTTTTGGGTTCTACTATAAAATGAACCACGGCGTCTTTATCTCTGCATCGAGCTTGAAGGGGGTTTGAGTGAAGGATGTGCGGTGAGTTAGTAAGCTTTGACCGAAATGGTGGCGATTATAGATGATCGGCGGCGAGGATTCTGGGGAAGTTCTGATGTTAGCTTCGGGTTAAGTTCAACCAAAGTGCTAAATTTTGATTCGAGGCATGAAGTGATGTTTGGTGGGTCGTAGGGATTTGCGGAGTGCTTGGGGGACTTGTCGGAGGTGTCGCCGTTGACCGGCGGCGGTGATGGCATCGGTGTAGGTGCACGAGTGGAATTGGAGTTAGGAAGGTGTGTTTGTTTGGGTTTGGTGATTTTCTCGAAGTAGGTCTCGGGTAGTAGGGGAGATGACTCAAGGAACTAGCGTGGTTTCAGGGTTTTGAGTTGCAGGGTGTAAACTGTTATGTTTTAACAGTTTAGTTTGAATTGAAAACAGTATTTAAATTTTAAAGTCAAACTGTTTTCGAAGAAAAGGATGATGTACTTGTACTTGAATTCAAGTGTGTGTGTGTGTGTGTGTGTGTGTATATATATATATATATATATATATATGGGTTGAACCCAAATTAGTGTTCAACCTGTTATTTAGTTTAAAATATAAAATAAGTTTTAAACTTTAATAGTTTAAATTAAATTAAAATTCTTGATTTTGAAATTGAATTGTTTTCATAAATAAACTTGTATAATGTTTTAAATATCTTAAATTAAAATCTTAATATTATTTCAAAGCTTATTTTGAAATATAAAAGAGAATTTTAAGTAAATGTTTTATTAATTAGTGGAAAAATGATTTAAAATTAACAATTAAAGTTTGAGATAATTTATGAACTTGAAATTAAGATTGTTAATTAATAATTAAGGTAATTAATGATTTCTTTATAATTTAATTTAATTAATGAATTGACTTAAGTAAAGATTTCAAGATTTATTTAAGATAATGTTTATCTTAAATAATAATTAATTATTAATAATTTGTAATTAGTTAGCTAATTAAGGAATTTTAAGTTAATTAATTAATGTAATTATTATTTTAAAAAGCAGGTTAATTAATTGATTAATTAAGCATAATTAATTATTTAATTAACTATTAATTAAGATGATGATTTAATTAAGGTCTAATGATTAATTAAATTGTAATTTCTTATTTATTTAAGTAATTAAGAGTTAATTAAAATAGTAATGAATTAATAACTAATAAAGGTTTTATTAAGTTTTAATTGGGTTTTCTTAATTAATAATTAAAGGATTATTAAAATATAATGCTAGTTAATTAAGAATTAATTAACTATTTTTATTTAAGGTTAATTAATTTTAAATAAGGATTAATTAATTATATTTATGGATTAATTAATTTGTAATTAAGATTGTTAATTAATAATTAAGTTTATTAATTAATGATTAAGAGTTGATTAAATTGTTAATTAAGTTTAATCAATTAATTATAAAAGTAATTAGTAATTAATTACTTTGTGTTAAAGGATTGATTAATAATTAAGTTTTATTAATTAATAGTCAATGATAATTAATCTGTTAATTGAAGATTAATTTGGGTAATGAGTAATTAAGGGATGAATTACTCGATTATGTTTTATGAGATGAGTGGAACCAACTAAGTTAATTAATTTGTTAATTAATTAAATATAATCACTTGATAAAAGATTAAGTATGATTACTTAATAAGTTTTGATAAGGCTAATTACTTAAGATAAGTAGTGGAAATTTCAGAGATAATTGAGTTAGGTAAAATTACTGATTGGGAAGTAATTTTAAATGGGTAATTACTTGTTAAAGTAATTAAAAGTTTATTACTTAGTGTAATAAATCAATGAATTTATGAAGTAATTAAGAGGTAATTAAAAATAATTAATTAATATTTGATTAATTGAAAGTAATTAATTTAAGCATGATTAATTAAGGAATAATGTAATTAATTATAATTAATTAATTAATGGAAGTAATTAATTAAGGTTCATTAATTAATATGATAAATGAGAATAATTATGATTTAATTACTTGATTAAGAGTTAATTAATCAAGGTTGATTAATTAGGTGATGATTAATTAATTTGTTTAATTGAAGAATAAGTAAGCAAGATTTATTGTGATGAAGGTAATTAATTTAATTTAGTTTAAATTAATTATAGATGAAGTAATTAATTTAATTCACTTTAAATTAACTAGATATAGAGATAGTTAATTTAATTCATTTTAAATTAATTATATTGTGGTATGAGTAAATCATTGCTTATGTATGAATGGATGACATTGATTGTCTTGAATGCTTTGTGATCTCAGTAATGAGATAAATATGGTTGTGTGATATGAATGCTTGGTTGCATTGTGATGATTTCATAGATTATCAATTTGGATGTTGATATATGGATTATCTATTATGATATTGATAATTTGGATTACCTATTATTTGATAATGTTGATTATCACTTGTGATTTGTGAGTTATCAGCTGTGTGTATATAGATACTGTATTGAATTATTTTAAAAACTTTAAAACAACTTGGACTTAAAAGACACGCTTTGGATTTCGATGAGACCGGGATCGGGTTTCCATATTTGGATATCCGAAAACCACATCAATTCCAATTAAACGTTAGGTCGTTAATCCAAGTAGAGCTTTGTGAATACTCGAGGTGTAAGGGCTATACGTCAGTATAACTTTGTGGGTGATTCCGTAGTGAGTTTGACGGAATTAGTTCTTATAGATTCGAGATGGTGGTTTAGAGTGCAAGGGTTATTGTCGTTAACTCTAAGAGTGATTCCAAAAATGAGTGTAACGAGATAATGCCTTCGGTTTCGTTCGAACCCGGAACGAACTTGTATGGATTGAATGCTTTCAAAACATCGTCTGGTCGACGATGAGCATTCTAAGTGATGTGTTCACTAAAGGTAATCGTAGCCTCAAGCCTCATCAACCGGGAATGGATAAAATAGGGGAGGTGCAACAAAGCTTCGTGGGTAGCCTCCACTTGAGAGTAAGATTTACCCCTGTCTAGAGGTCCCTTTTTATTTCGGCTGTGTGGGCGGTTGAATATCTACATCCGCCGGGGTTGTCTTATTTGGAACTATTCAGTAAGGAATGGGTCCGGCTTTTTGTTGCAGGGGAGCGGGCGTACTCCTCGGTACGATGATCTAGGCCACGTACTGTGACGGGCGGTACCCCATTAGCCCTGCCATTGTATGGAATCCATAATCCAATAAGCGCCAATGGTTTTGATTGTATTACCCACTTTTGTGGCTAGTAGCTGGAATTTAATAGATGTAGCAATTTCGGCTATTTCTTATTTATTTGAAAACCCTCGACACTGTTATAATATCATCGGATTTCTTATCAAATGTTTTGGTTAGCGTAAGGTAAAAACATTTCCATGTTTATGTGTGGGAAGTCTTACGTGATACCTTTTTCTTTCAAAAGGTTTTTAAAGTTAATCAACTTTAACCGTTTACTCACACCAGACCCATGTCTGACCCGGAGTTTATTCTGTTTTTCTTAAACTCTTGGGTACTTAAATTTTTACGAGTAGCCAAGGGATTCAGGTTAGGATTTTAGGTTGGCTTGACCAATTCTGAAGGAGTAAATGGAGCAGGAGGCTTCTGCGTATAGCTATAGAGTATTCCACTGTGTGTTCTCTAAGTTGTTGTCTTTGAGTTGTATTGAGTTGTATAACTAGACAGGTGATATAACTGTCTAGTATGAGTTAATTATGTTGTGTATTTCTGACGTATATGATACTATGTAAAGTATTATGTGATTAATATAATTTATCCGTTCCGCTGTTTAGATTCTGATGTTGTTTCTTTCTTCTTCTCTGTCTTTTCTCTTTTCTATCTCTTTCTTTCTTAAAGAAGATGCGATTTTATGGTGGTAGAAAGTCGGGTCGTTTCAGTTGGTATCAGAGCATTTGGTTGAGTGAATACCTAGGCTCTGTAGTTTGAACCCAAATTAGTGTTCAACATGATATTTAGTTTAAAATATAAAATAAGTTTTAAACTTTAGTAGTTTAAATTAAATTAAAATTCTTGTTTTTGAAATTGAATTGTTTTCATAAATAAACTTGTATAATGTTTTAAATATCTTAATTTAAAAACTTAATATTGTTTCAAAGCTTATTTTGAAATATAAAAGAGAATTTTAAGTAAATGTTTTATTAATTAGTGGAAAAATGATTTAAAATTAACACTTAAAGTTTGAGATAATTTTATGAACTTGAAATTAGGATTGTTAATTAATAATTAAGGTAATTAATGATTTCTTCATAATTTAATTTAATTAATGGATTAAGTTAAGTAAAGATTTCAAGATTTATTTAAGATAATGTTTATCTTAAATAATAATTAAGTATTAATAATTTGTAATTAGTTAGTTAATTAAGGAATTTTAAGTTAATTAATTAATGTAATTATTATTTTAAAAAGAGGGTTAATTAAGTGATTAATTAAGCATAATTAGTTATTTAATTAATTATTAATTAAGTTGATGATTTAATTAATGTCTAATGATTAATTAAATTGTAATTACTTATTTACTTAAGTAATTAAGAGTTAATTAAAATATTAATTAATTAATAACTAATAAAGGTTTTATTAAGTTTTAATTAGGTTTTCTTAATAATTAAAGGATTATTAAAATATAATGCTAGTTAATTAAGAATTAAGTAACTATTTTATTTAAGGTTAATTAATTTTAATTAAGGATTAATTAATTATATTTATGGATTAATTAATTTGTAATTAAGATTGTTAATTAATAATTAAGTTTATTAATTAATGATTAAAAGTTGATTAAATTGTTAATTAAGTTTAATTAATTAATTATAAAAGTAATTAGTAATTAATTACTTTGTGTTAAAGGATTGATTAATAATTAAGGTTTATTAATTAATAGTCGATGATAATTAATCTGTTAATTGAAGATTAATTTGGGTAATGAGTAATTAAGGGATGAATTACTCGATTATGTTTTATGAGATGAGTGAAGCCAACTAAGTTAATTAATTTGTTAATTAATTAAATATAATCACTTGATAAAAGATTAAGTATGATTACTTAACAAGTTTTGATAAGGTTAATTACTTAAGATAAGTAGTGGAAATTTCAGAGATAATTGAGTTAGGTAAAATTACTGATTGGGAAGTAATTTTAAATGGGTAATTACTTGTTAAAGTAATTAAAAGTTTATTACTTAGTGTAATAAATCAATGAATTTATGGAGTAATTAAGAGGTAATTAAAAATAATTAATTAATATTTGATTAATTGAAAGTAATTAATTTAAGCATGATTAATTAATGTAATTAATTAAGGAATAATGTAATTAATTATAATTAATTAATTAATGGAAGTAATTAATTAAGGTTCATTAATTAATATGATTAATGAGAATAATTATGATTTAATTACTTGAGTAAGCGTTAATTAACCAAGGTTTATTAATTAGGCGATGATTAATTAATTTGTTTAATTGAAGAATAAGTAAGCAAGATTTATTGTGATGAAGGTAATTAATTTAATTTAGTTTAAATTAATTATAGATGAAGTAATTAATTTAATTCACTTTAAATTAATTAGAGATAGAGATACTTAATTTAATTCATTTTAAATTAATTTTATTTTGGTATGAGTAAATCATTGCTTATGTATGAATGGATGACATTGATTGTGTTGAATGCTTTGTGATCTCAGTAATGAGATAAATATGGTTGTATGATATGAATGCTTGGTTGCATTGTGATGATTTCATAGATTATCAATTTGGATGTTGATATATGGATTATCTATTATGATATTGATAATGTGGATTACCTATTATTTGATAATGTTGATTATCACTTGTGATTTGTGAGTTATCTATCTGTGTGCATATAGATACTGTATTAAATTGTTTTAAAAACTTTAAAACAACTTGGACTTAAAAGACACGCTTTGGATTTCGATGAGACCGGGATCGGGTTTCCATATTTGGATATCCGAAATCACATCGATTCCAATTAAACGTTAGGTCGTTAATCCAAGTAGAGTTTTGTGAAGACTCGAGGTGTAAGGGCTATACGTCAGTATAACTCTATGGGTGATTCCGTAGTGAGTTTGACGGAATTAGTTCTTATAGATTCGAGATGGTGGTTTAGAGTGCAAGGGTTATTGTCGTTAACTCTGAGGGTGATTCCAAAAATGAGTGTAACGAGATAATGCCTTCGGTTTCGTTCGAACCCGGAACGAACTTGTATGGATTGAATGCTTTCAAAACATCGTCAGCTGGACGATGAGCATTCTAAGTGATGTGTTCACTAAATGTAATCGTAGCCTCAAGCCTCATCAACCGAGAATGGCTAAAAAAGGAGAGGTGCAGCAAATCTTCGTGGGTAGCCCTCACTTAAGAGTAAGATTTACCCCTGTCTAGAGGTCCCTTTTTATTTCGGCTGTGTGGGCGGTTGAATAGCTACATCCGCTGGGGTTGTCTTATTTGGAACTATTCAGTAAGGAATGGGTCCGGCTTTGTGTTGCAGGGGAGCGGGCGTACTCCTCGGTACGGTGATCTAGGCCACGTACTGTGACGGACGGTACTCCAGTAGCCCTGCCATTGTATGGAATCCAAAATCCAATAAGCGCCAACGGTTTTGATTGTATTACCCACTTTTATGGCTAGTAGCTAGAATTTAATAGATGTAACAATTTCGGCTATTTCTTATTTATTTGAAAACCCTAGACACTATTATAATATCATCGGATTTTCTATCAAATGTTTTGGTTAGCGTAAGGTAAAAACTTTTCCATGTTTATGTGTGGGAAGTCTTACGTGATACCTTTTTCTTTCAAAAGGTTTTTAAAGTTAATCAACTTTAACCGTTTACTCACACCAGACCCATGTCTGACCCGGAGTTTATTCTGTTTTTCTTAAACTCTTGGGTACTCAAATTTTTACGAGTAGCCAAGGGATTCAGGTTAGGATTTTAGGTTGGCTTGACCAATTCTGAAGGAGTAAATGGAGCAGGAGGCTTCTGCGTATAGCTATAGAGTATTCCGCTGTGTGTTCTCTGAGTTGTTACCTTTGAGTTGTATTGAGTATTATAACTAGACAGGTGATATAAATGTCTAGTATGAGTTAATTATGCTGTGTATTTCTGATGTATATGATACTATGTAAAGTATTATGTGATTAATATAATTTATCCGTTCCGCTGTTTAGATTCTGATTCTTCTCTGTCTTTTCTCTTTTCTATCCCTTTCTTCCTTAAAGATGATGCGATTTTCTGGTGGTAGAAAGTCGGGTCGTTTCAGAAACGAACGGTTATGATGGATGAAGGTTTAAAAAATTGAAAGAATTTGTAAATAAAAATTATATTTAAATTTGTATAATGTTTAACAGTGTATAACTTGGTCATACGAGGTCTAAAAAATTACGAAACGACTTGCGTTGGAATCGTATTCGCGAATACTACGCGATGGAGCTGGATTGGAACCGTTTGGAGCTAGTGAAAATTTCGGGTAAGATTAAACGCTTGTTTAATTTTATTCGAAATAAAACACTTCAACCGTTATTGAAAGCAAGGTGAGAACTTCTCACTCAATCGAATTATTTCGATTTAAATTTTAAATAGTTAGATTTACATTTAAAATAGTTAGATTTAAAATTTGTTGATTGTGTGATTGGATGACAATTATTGTCTGTTGTATTGAAATAAACCTTATACGCCATATATTAAGCGGATGTTATTTTATTAAAAACATATACCGCGATAATTCCAACTTGAGTGGAATTGGTATTATATATGTATTTGTAGTCGATTTTCCCGCATTATATAGCGGATGAGACCCTATTTCGCCGCATAAAATGGTTAAGTTGAGAATTTGTATCGTTAGATGCCGAAAATAAGTAAAATTTTATTTTCAAAAATTTAAGTTGAGACTTCATAATAAAATTTAATTTTGTAATTGATTCATTTTAAATAAATAAACGTTGAGATTTTTATGTTATAAATATTATGAGTTTTGTGAAATATAACCGAAATGTGATATTTGAAATAAGTAGTTGATTAATTTATAAAATGGTTTAAATTGGGATTTTTGAGTTATTATAAATGATTTATATAAAAGATTTATAAAATTGATGTTTATAAATTAAAAATATTGGTTATAAAACGAGTTTTATAAGTATTAAAATGAAGTATAAATGGGTTCCATAAGTGGATGAAATCTATAGATTCATAAATTGTGAAGTTATAAAATGAATAGATTTTTGTAAAATAAAAAATTTATAAGTCTTATAAATTTGATTTTGGCTTGTAAATGGGAAATGGATAGAATTTGTTAATAAAGTGATTTTATAAGTTAAAGTTGTTATAAAGTATAAATGGAATTTATAAACGTTGTTTTATAAATCCAAAATCGACTTATTTTGATAAGTTCATTGTTATAGCTTATTAAAGGAGATATATCCACGATTTTGGGACAATGCATAATCCTTTAAATAAAATATGTAGAAATTGAATTGGTTAACAAGTATATTCACTATTTTGGACGGCGAATAATATATTAAAGAAATATTTTGGGAAAGTGATATTTTAAATAGAATAATAACGATTCAAAGATGTTTTAAAATGTGTTAAGTATCGAAACCATAGATTTCAACATTCATTGTTGAAATAAACGTTTTTGAGAAATAGAAGGAAATGGTGGTGTAACGACCCAGAATTTCTGTCATTTGAATTCAGATATTTAATTGATTTTAAATATCGACAAGTAAGATTTGTAGGTCGAGTGATTTATTTTTCGAATATTTAGGTTTAATTGGATAATTAAATCGATAATTAATATTTGAAATTACAGAAAATTTGGAATTTTGGTTTAATGTGATTGAAAATGATTTATAATATTATACTATATCATATTTGAGTTAGAACTATGTTTGCGAACTTTTAAAATTGAATTAAAATTTAAATTGTGAAAATTGAATATTTTAATATTTAATCGACTAGTGAAAATAGCCATTTTTCAAACAGTCTCGGATTTCGACGAAACCAGTTTCATCGGATCCGTAATGTTATATTATTGCAAGATTTCAAATTTCGTATCAATCGGATTTACCGTTTGTCCGGAGCAAGCCAAAACGCATAGAAATTTGGTTAATCGATTTAATTCAAATTTGATCGTTTATTGCCGCAACTCACGTAGATGGTCGAATTAGCTTCCGAAACATATTCCATTGTGTCCGGAACGCGGGATAAACCCTAGAAACGCCGGTCAACGCGCGAGATTTGGAGTTCGAAAAATTGGAGATGAACAGTGTTCGTCGGTTTTCTATAAAAGCACCTCAACTCTCACAATTTACAAACCCTAACCCTAATCCTTTTCTAGCCGCCAGTAATCAAATTAATGGCCAAAAATTCACTTCCTTCTCCTCCAATTTTCTTCAAATCCACGCGCCGATTCAACAAACTTCCAACTGCAATGTTGTAGATCGTCTCGAGATCTACGACTTCAATGGTGGAGATCGAAAACAACGAAGTGGATTGACAGCAATTGGAGTTTGAATGCCGCACGTTTTTTCATGGTTTTCTCGAGAATATGCGGCCGAGCTTGGCGTGGTTGTGGCCGAGAGTTATAGTCGCAAGGGGCTTCGAAGCCATGGTCTCTGATCATGGTGGAAGTCGTCGAGTTGGTTGTGTGCAATAGGGCAAGGTGGCGGCCGTGATGGGTTGTGTGCATGCAATTATCAAGAGGCGGGGAAGAAGGATTTGCGTGCGGCCAGGATCTAGCTGGGGGGGGGGGGTGAACGATGGTGATTGATTGTAGGGTTTAAATTTGAAAATAAAAGTGTAAATTTATTTATATTTATAATCGTGTGATCTTTAAAATTTGATAACTTGTTCATACGAGGTCAAAAATTCCTGAAACGAATTGCGTTGGCTTCGTTTTGACGAGCACTATGCTATGGAACTAGATTGGAGTCGATTGGAGCTAGTGAGAATTTTGGGTAAAATTAAACGCGCATTTAATTTTATTCAAAATAAAACACGACAACCGTTATTGAAAGCAAGGTGAGAACTTCTCACTCAATCGAATTGTTTCGATTTAAATTTTAAATAGTTAGATTTAAATTTGCTTGATTGTGTGATTGGATGATAATTATTATCTGTTGTATTGAAATAGACCCTATGTGCCGTATATTAAGCGGATGTTATTTATTAAAAACATATACCGCGATAATTCCAACTTATATGGAATTGGTATTATATATGACTTGGAGTTGATTTTCCCGCATTATATAGCGGATGAGACCCTATTGCGCCGCATAATAGCTGATAGTATTTTATAAATCCCATATACCGCGATATTCCATCTCGAAACGGAATTGGTATTGTGCTAACGTATTTGGATGCAGGGAAATAGGTTGGAGGGATCCAACTAGATTCCTCAAATGATTGAATTGGTTTCAATGTTGTGTGTGGATCTATTTATAATCTGTGTGATTATCTTTGTGATTGAAATCGCTAAAGGCTAAATTTTAGCCGAATATGTTTTGGTACCGTTAGATGCCGAAAATGAATAAAATTTGATTTTTGAAAAATTAAGTCGAGAATTCATAATAAAATTTAAATTTGGAATTGATTCATTTTAAATAAATAAACGTTGAAATTTTTATGTTATGAAAATTATGATTTTTGTGAAATATAACAGAAATGTGATTTTTGAAATAAGTAGTTGATTAATTTGTAAAGTGGTTCAAATTGGGATTTTTGAATTATTATAAATGATTTATATAAAATATTTATAAAATTGATATTTATAAATCAAAATATTGGAATTATAAAACGAGTTTTTATAAGTGTTAAAATGAAGTATAAATGGATTTCATAAGTGGATGAAATCTATAGATTTATAAATTGTGAAGTTATAAAATGAATAGATTTTCTAAAATAAAAGATTTATAAGTAATTAACTCTTAAATTGGATTTTGGCGTGTAAATGAGATATGGATAGAATTTGTTAATAAAGTGATTTTATAAGTTGAAGTTGTTATAAAATATAAATGGAATTTATAAACGTTGTTTTATAAATCCGAAATCGAATTATTTTAATAAGTTTAATTACTATAGCTTATTAAAGGAGATATATCCACGATTTTGGGACCGTGGATAATCCTTTAAATAAAATATGTAGAAATTGAATTTAGTTAACGAAGTATATTCACGATTTTGGACGGTAAACAATATAGTAAAGAAATATTTTGGGAAAGTGATATTTTAAATAGAATTAAGACGATTCAATCATGTTTTAAAATGTATTAATTATCGAAACCATAGATTTCAACATTCATTGTTGAAATAGACGTTTTCGAGAAATAGAAGGAAATGGTGGACTATAACACTGTTGTTATAGTAAATAATTTCCGAAAGGAAAAGTTTTGTGTAGTATTGGGGTTTATATATCTAGCTTAATTTCAAACCCCTATACTAGTAATTTTGAGTTGTCGTAACGATGTTTTATGCAACATTCGTTTTGACTCAAATAAAGGTGTTTAAGAGGATGTTTTCCTTAAAGAATAAAATATATACTTAATTTGGATTTGAGTATATTGAATATTTTTCAAATGTTGGAAATAAATGGATTTGTGAATTACTTATTATTAAATAAGTATGGAAATGTTTTTCCAATATGAAGTGAATGTTTTGAGATTTTATCTTTTAAAGATAAATCGAAAATGAATATTAGAAATCGATTCAGAAATCGTATATTCATAGATATTTTGGAAAGGTAAATTCACCATGGAATTTATAAAAGAAAGGGAAATTTGTTTAAAAATAAACATTGATTTATTTTAAAGCGTGGAAATAAATTTACGGATTAGGAACGTAAGTTAAAATAAATCGGTAAGGATTTATTTGATTGATTTAAATGAACCATTTTAAATTGAAAATGGGAAGTGTTTCCGTTAAGGAAATTGATTTGAAATTTGTTTTCAAAGATTGAAGGTGGAAAATGATTTGAAATTTGTTTTCAAATGGTTGAAGTGTGTAAATTATATCTTGTAAAGATATTTTTGAAAATAAATAATTTGGAAAATTATTTAAAATCGGGTTATGTTGTGAATATTGATTGATAGTTAAATAACTGACTATCAATATTGACCCTTGAATGGCTATTTGTTGTGAATTGGTTGAAATTGAATGCTACACTTATTTTTAAATTATTGCGCTCGTTATTCGGATTACCCATTCCGAATAGTGATACGACGTAGTGGATAGCATTGAAGACCGATGGTGAAGGCCGGGTATTTGTGAAAACGATAGGATGACCTATCAATTGTCTCTACACCGTTAGCTACAGTATGGAGATTTCCTTTGTGATGGGAAATTCGATCGGGATTGTGAATACCCGGATTGCAAGGGCTTCTTTTGAAGTGCCTTCGGTTTTGTTCGAACCTGGAACAGACTTGTATGGTTATGTGTCTGACATTACATTTTGAGATATAAAGCAAATTTCTTTCAAATACATCTCTGTTGGTGGCAGAGAATTTATTCTCTTAGCTTAACACCCTTCTCTGAGCGTATGAGCTCAGAGTTATGTAGTTGAAGGTTATCAGCGACATATTCCCAATTTGGTAATGTGGCATGCTGAGTGTTGCTGTGTGATGATTATTTATTGACCATTTGTTGATCAACGCGTGGCTTTGTGAAAATGCGTAGCTTTGTGGACGAGACTTTGTCAGACCTCACACCCCGGAAATGGTCAAAACAGGAATATGCGATAAGGTTATGAGGGTCGCTCCCTTTAGGGTATGTCATTCCCTTTTGGAAAAGGGAGGTGTCAGGTATGGAGCTCTGATGCTTAACCTATGTGGTTGCTCCAATCTCATTTTTCTGTGTGGTTGTTGCTTGGTGATCGTGGTCCCTCGGATAGAGGTCCCAAAGGACCGGGGGTGGCATATTCGTGTAGTAGTTACCTAGTAACAGAGGTAACCCGGCCATGTGTTGGCATTGAGCTGGTTAAGTTCTCGGGACGTCCCGCCAGAGGCGATCCCATGTGGCAGTAGGAAGTTCCTTAGCCTGACCATTTTTTGGAAAATCCAAAGAAACAATACGAGCCTTGTACGGTTTTAGTTGTATTACCTGCCATGGAATGTGGCGGTAACATGCTATTGAACATGGTAGCTATAGTAGGCATACGATAATGGTCGTATGTTGGCTAAGATTTATATTCTATTTTCGAAATGCTTTCTACACTATGCACTAATAATAATATTAAAAAAAAATGATTTTTTTTGCGTAGTAAGCATCTTTGACTATCATAAGGAGAAATCTCCTCCAATTCTTCGTTTGCATTGTGTGTGTGCGGGGAGGCCTTATGGTAGTTTTATTTTCCAAAAGCATTGCGGATATTTTTTTTCACTTCCCATGTTGTTGTTGTTGCTTTAAAAGATAAATAACTGTTTTGAGTTCTCACACCAGTCCCATGACTGACCTGGAGTTTATTGTTCTCTTCCTAAACTCTAGGTGCCCAAAATTTTCCACACGGGCAGTCTAGAGTCAGGTTGTCAGGTCATTCTGGATTCAGGAGTGCTTTAAAGCTCAAGTGGCGAGCTGGATGGCGAGATGTATTACTTGTATATGATATTATCTTTCCGCTGTATCTTCATTTGTAGGGACATGTTTGTATAACTGTCCATTGTTTTGTTGTGTTGTATATTGTTGTTGTACACTCTGATGATGATGTGATGTAAAGTAATAAGTGAGATAGTTCTTTGTTTTAAAGATTATTCATTTATCTATTATATGTTGTTCCGTTGCGACTGTGAGATTCTGATATTGTTTTTGTTCTGTTATCTTACTTCTTCTATCTTTTTCTTCTACCTCTTCTTTTAAATCCTCATGGTTTGATTTTCCGGCATTCGATTGCTCGGCAGTTGATACAGTGGACGTATGAATGTCGGCCTTCAGGAGTCGAAGAAATGGGTTTTGACAGGTGGACTATAACACTATTGTTATAGTAAATGATTTCCGAAAGGAAAGGTTTTGTATAGTATTGGGGTTTATATATCTATCTTAATTTCGAATCCCTATACTAGTGATTTTGGGTTGTCGTAACGATGTTTTACGCAACATTCGTTTTGACCCAAATAAATGTGTTTAAGAGAAGTTTTCCGTAAAAGAATAAAATATATACTTAATTTGGATTTAAGTATATTGAATATTTTCCAAATGTCGAAAATAATTGGATTTGTGAATTACTTATTATTGAATAAGTATGGAAATGTTTTCCAATATGAAGTGAATGTTTTGAGATTATATCTTTTAAAGATAAACTGAAAGTGAATAATTGAAATTGATTTGAAAAATCATATAAAAAGTGAATATTTGGAAATGTAAATTCATAATGGAAATTTAGAAGGGAAATTTGTTTTAAAAATAAACATTGATTTATTTTTAAAAGCGTTGAAATAAATTTACGGATTTGGAATGTAAATTTAAAAAAATCGGTAAGGATTTATTTGATTGGTTTAAATGAACCATTTTGAAATGAAAGTTGTAAAGGTGAAAATTGATTTGAAATCTGTTTTCAAATGGTTGTAGTGTGGAACTTATATCTTGCAAAGATATTTTTTTGAAAATAAATAATTTGGGAAATTATTTGAAATCGGGTGATGTTGTGAATATTGGTTGATAGTTAAATAACCGACTATCAATATTGACCCTTAAATGGCTAGTTGTTGTGAATTGGTTGAAATTGAATGCTACACTTATTTTTAAATTATTGCGCTCATTATTCGGATTACCCATTCCGAATAGTGATACGACGTAATGGATAGCATTGAAGGCCGGGTATTTGTGAAAACGATAGGATGACCTGTCGATTGTCTCTGCACCGTTAGCTACGGTATGGAGATTTCCTTTGTGATAGGAAATTCAATCGGGATTGTGAATACCCGGATTGCAAGGGCTTCTTTGGAAGTGCCTTCGGTTCTGTTCGAACCCGGAACAGACTTGTATGGTTACGTGTCTGACATTACATTTTGAGATATAAAGTAGATTTCTTTCAAATACATCTCTGTTAGTGGCGGAGAATTTATTCTCTTAGCTTAACACCCATCTCTGAGACGTACAAGCTTAGAGGTTTTGTAGTTGAAGGTTATCAGCGATATATTCCCAATTTGGTAATGTGGCATGCTGAGTGTTGCTGTGTGATGATTATTTATTGACCATTTGTTGATCAAAGCGTGGCTTTGTGAAAAAGCGTGGCTTTGTGAAAAAGCGTAGCTTTGTGGATGAGACTTCGTCAGACCTCACACCTCGGAAATGGTCGAAACAGGAATATGCGGCAAGGTTATGAGGGTCGCGCCCTTTAGGGTATGTCATTTCCTTTTGGAAAAGGATAGTGTCGGGTATGGTGCCCTGATGCTTAACCTATGTGGTTGCTCCAATCTCATTTTCTGTGTGGTTATTGCTTTGTGATCGAGGGCCCTCGGATAAAGGTCCCAAAGGACATGGGGGTGGCATATTCTAGTTACCTAGTTACAAAGGTAACCCGGCCTTGTGTTGGCAGAGAGCTGGTTAAGTTCTCGGGACGTCCCACCAGAGGCGATCCCATGTGGCAGTAGGAAGTTCCTTAGCCTGACCATTTGTTGGAAATCCAAAGAAACAATACGAGCCTTGTACGGTTTTAGTTGTAGAACCTGCCATTTAATGTGGTAGCTATAGTAGGCATATTATAATGGTACCTATGCTGGCTAAAATTTATAGTATACTTTCGAAATGTTTCATCACTATGCACTAATAGTAATATCAAAAATGATTTGTTTTGCGTAGTAAGCATCTTTGACTATCATAAGGAGAAATCTCCTCCAATTCAGCGTTTGCATTGTGTGCGTGCGGGGAGGCCTTATGGTAGTTTCATTTTCCCAAAGCATTGCGGATATTTTTCACTTCTCTTGTTGTTGTTGTTTTAAAAGATAAATAACTATTTTCAGTTCTCACACCAGTCTCATGACTGATCTGGAGTTTATTGTTCTCTTCCTAAACTCTGGGTGCCCATAATTTTCCACACGGGCAACCTAGAGTCAGGTTATCAGGTGATTTTGGATTTAGGAGTGCTATTGAGCTCAGGAGGCGAGCTGGATGGCGAGACATATTACTTGTATATGATATTATCCTTCCGCTGTAAATTCACTTGTAGGGACATGTTTGTATAACTGTCCATTGTTTGTTATATTGTATATTGTTGTTGTACACTCTGATGATGATGTAATGTAATGTAATAATTGATATAGTTCTTTGTTTTAAAGATTATTCATTTATCTATTATATGTCGTTCCGCTGCGACTGTGAGATTCTGTTATTGTTTCTGTTCTGTTTCCTTACTTCTTCTATCTTTTTCTTCTACCTTTTCTTTTTAACCCTAACAATTCGGTTTTCCGGCATTCGATAATGCGGCATTTGATACAGCGGACGTATTAATGTCGACCTTCGGATCCCGATAAAATCGCATATGTTACAATTTTAATTAATTAGATACAATCACACCATTTAATATAACATTTAATTTATTTGCTTATTTACAATTATCACCTAATTAACTATACAATAATTTCAATTAATTGAAATTACATTAAAATAACTATCAGTAACATTCAAACAACATTATCAATTCATATTCAAATCATTTTTCTAATTAATAAATCATAAATTTTATTTCTTACAACATTAAATTTCAAAATCATATTCAATTTAATATTTTAATTTTCGAAAATTGTGGGTCATTACATTTACAATGCCCCATTGATTGTTTACTATACCCCATTGAATTCTAGTTACAGTTATTATCATCTAAATGTCGAAAACATTAATTTGTTTAGTGTATGTTGATGTATATACATTGATTAATTAATGCATATTCGCATTAGAGCTAGCTTGGGTTAATTAGTGTATAAGTGCATGATTTAGTGTATGTGTTTTCTAAAATGCCGAACATGATAATTAGTGCTTTATTTTTATAAATCCCTTAGAGTGTTTGGCCCTATCTGACAAGTATTGTATATGACCATTATATGGATATTCGTTTTTGTTACAGAATGGACATCTATATTTATCTAATATAATATTTGTCGGATTTGTTCCTGTATTGGGCAAGTTACAAATGCTATAAAGTAATTATATTTTGTAAATTATTTCATTTTAAACGGATCATGAAATTTCGACAGCACTTCTTGTTTGTTCCTTGTGTACACGAATTTGTATACGATATAGGGAACATGGGGGAAGTGATGTCAAAATTTTGTTGACTTACTTAAAATGAAATGATTTATGAAACATAATCACTATTGTATTTGTAATGGCAAGTAGGACGATCGACCATCAAAGTAAAAACAATAACCTAAAAATTTAATATTATATTCATAATGCCAATTCGTAAAATGTATAAAGATAGTTAAAATGAATCATGTTTAAAGAAACAATAAAATGTATAAATGAATTGAAAAATTAAAAATTAAAAAAATACTCTATAATATATAAAATATTAAACTGTACGATTAAATTGAAAAATAAAATGTCAATACATAAAATGATTAATACATTTTTTATTTCTATCATATGTTTTAAAGTAGGAAATATGGTTAATTTTTTTTGTTGATCGGAGCTGGATGTATCAACAATGATGGAAATGGGAGGCTTAATAAGTGAACATTTTAATGGTATACACGTATTTATTGCATTCGCTTTAAGTAATAAAGAAAATGACAAAGAAATTCCTTGTCCATGTAGTAGGTACAAATTCTTGAAGCATTTGATATCGGATATAGCTAGATTTCATTTGCGCCAATATAGTTTCATGTCAAATTATTTGGTGTTGAATCATCATGGAGAAATTGTAGCATCTAATTATGTACAGTTAGAGGAGAAGGTTAGTACTAAAATTATTATGATGAATATCATAGAAGATATGGTTGAAGATAGTGAACATATCATTTATAATTAATCCACATATTAATTAACTTCAAAAATAATCTTTTTACTTTGCAAGCATAGAGCGGTGATTTACTCTGCTCGATAGATGTCCAAATATTATATTCGGTTTAATTATAATAGAACGGTGTTTTATTCTGCTAAATAGATATCACAAAGGAAGTATAACTAATTTAATTATGTTTAACATAATTAAATTAAATCACTGTTAATTTATCATTAATTTATATTTTATTAAAACTATCAACTGGTATTCAACAATAATATATAGCAACATAGAAATCATATAGTTTATTTGGAGGTGAGTAAACTCACTATAAATTCTAATTGACGCTTTCACGTTTTGGTTTGATCTAAAATCGAATGACGTTCAATTTTAGCTCAAAACTCTACTAGCTTCAAATTTCACAAATCCAACTCTAACGCGTTGATAATATCGACATGAATCTAAAGCAAAATTCTGCATCAAAATCCGACCTCGTATGTAATAGTTACTCAATTTATAAGTTGTGGAATTAATTAAAATAATTAATTCATTAATTAAATTAATCAAATATTTAATTGTCCTACTCAGCTCATCGTCCTGAATTAATCGTGCACATACACAAGATCTGTGCACGACATTGCCATCCATATCTCACCCCACCACTCGAGCTACACTCAACTATATCGGCCGCCGTTAGTTGCAAACTACTCCACTTCACCTACTCTCTACTTCAGAGCCAACATTACAAAACTAGTTCTACTATAATCAAATGTGACCTGGGCATGTCGCGACTTCCTAATGTCAATCGAAACCCACAAAAATTTGAGAAAAGATGTAACTCGATAAGAGAAATCCAATGGCACTCGCCTCATCACATGACATCGCCTAAATTACACTCAAGCGCTAACTCTAGTTTGGCCATGGTCGAACTCCACCAATGACTTCCATACTCGATCAAACTTATATAGAATTGAAGTTCATAGTCATACTGGTTCAATGTAACAAATTTCATAATTTTTAGTGGAGGGAACAAATTGATTTCTAATTTTGAATGAGGAGGCAATGTTATTTTGATTATAGGAAATGTAGAATGAAAAAAGAGATAAAATGAAATGTGAATTTTTCTAATTTATTTAAAAAAAAATCAATTTCTTACTTCACACAAAAATTGAAAAAAAATTCCAAGCAAACTCAAATTCTAAAGACACCCATCACATCACCATTAAGTTACGTTGAAAATTTTGAATTTTGATTTGGTTTAATTTTTTTTGAAAAGAAGGCTTTATGGTATTCCGATACAGAATATTCCATTCGCATACGAACAGCGAATGACAGAAATAAAAATACAACGCACTCAAAAACGCAACACGATCCCTAAACAACAATAAAATACACCAGCTTTCTTATTTTCTAAAATTTCAAAAATTCCAACGTTTACCGTAAGATACTCAAAGGATAATTTAATATTTTTCAAATTAAAAATTGTGGAAAAATCAAATAACTTTGTTTAAAAATACGTCATAAAAATCAAGCCTTTTTTATTAACAATTGACTTTATTTTTATTTACTCGAATTATTTATTATTATAAATAAATTTACAAAATGATTTTACCATTATTATATATTAAATAAAATGAGTTAAATTAAGGCCATCAAATCCATTTAATTATTATTTAGTTTTCAATTCAAATATTTAGATAATCCCTATATTCGAATATAAGTTATTAAACTTTGAAAACCAATTATTTAAATATTTAAAATTAGTTAAATATTGAAAATCAAAACGATAAAATTCCACTATGTTACATTCTCCCTCCCTCTTAAGAGAATTTCATCCCCGAAAATTCTCGACGGAAGAAAATGTACCCAAACCCTTAAGGTCTAAAAACTATTAATTAAAATGAGTTATTAAACTTATAAAGTCCCTTATTTTATGAAAAATTTCGACAGCAGCTCCCTTGCGCGGCTGATTTGGAAAAACTATAACTCGCCATTACTGGCCCAAATCAACAAAGAAAACAAAAGGCGAGTGGCCTTCCATATCTGGGGCATAAATCATCAATTAAAATACCAATTTATAAATTTACTACATACCTCCTTTATGTTTGATTTTTATTTTTGCAAGCAACTTACTATCTCGATGCAAATGCATGCTTGCAAGAAATCAAATAACAATCTCTTGCTTCCTTGTACCTATCTTGTATTTAACATAACCCAAAGAGAATAATGCTGACAAAAGAGCAATACACCAACAACATAAACAATATAACAACCATATGCAACAAAAATACAAAGAACACTTTGTAATAAAATACTATGCATCCAATCTTTTCAAAAGATAAATTTAGGACTAAATGCCCGAGTTTTCATATTCAAAATATATTTTCAAATTCTCCCAAAGGGAAATGTATCAAAACCCAAATCAATTATGATAAGGATGATCTCCTCCTATGTAACAACCCGAGATTTTTCACCAATTTATAATCATCGTTAAATGTTTAATGGCGATGGCTAATTGCTTTGGGTAGTTTTTAATCGAGATGAAATTCTTTTAAAAATATATTAAGAGTATAAGGGCTTTAAATAAACCTCTTTCATTTTATTTGGCCCGTTCCCTTTCTATTTTGTTGGGCCATTCGTTTTCTATTGAGATAATAGAAAACCCGTCCCCCTCTCCCTTCATTCATTCGCATGCCCTAACTCAAAACAAAAGAAACGAAAATGGCTGTCATTCGTTCCTCTTTGTCCAAATTAGGGCTTTCGAAATTCCTCGAGGTCACGCCTCTGTTGATCGATCGGAGGATAATCGCGAGCAGCTTCGATCCATCGTCTCCTCGTTAGTCACTTCGGCCGCTTCTTTTGGTCGAGTTCGCCTTCGCTTCGGTCAAGGTGATTAAATTTACTCACTCACATCTAATTCAACTATGCTCGGCAGTACGATTCTGTTTTGTTGTCAATGATTTTGCTCGGTCGTTGATATCCGATTTGTTGTTGAGATTGATCTCTGATTTCTTTAATTCGTATATGTATGTTTGAATTTGCTGCTTGACTTTGTCTCGGCCATTCGAGTATATTTTGAGGTGGATGATTTATCTTGGCCATTCGATTTTGTTTTAATATTGGGGACGATTTTGACTAGGTTGTCTCGGCACTGTTTTTGTTGAGATGTTGATGATTTCATTTGATTTTTTGTTATCACGGCACTGTGGTAACTCGTGACCACCACGGGTTTATCTGCTTTTGACTTCGGTCGTATGGTTTTGAGTATGAGAGTCCATGACTCTATATTAGCTTCGGCCACCACCATGGCACTGATTTTTGTTTACTGGTCATTATAAATTCGAACGGCAGTTGTTGAATCCAAAGATTTTGTTTTGAAAAAGCAATATATTTTTATTGCTGCACTTGCTTGATTCATTTCAATGTTGCTGGTTTTTTTTCCTTTTTGCTTCGGCATTGTGCCTTGTTCTTGAGGGTGATGCTTGTACTGTCCAGTTTTACGGTTGTATACCTGTTGAATTTTTGGAAGCATTTGGTTCGTGATTTACTTGCGTTCACTCCAGATGTTGTTGACATCACTTGAACATATTGTAGCTTTAGTCATTGCATTTGAATTGTTCGAGTACTTGAACGAGTTCATTGCTTGAGTGAATTCCATTGATTTTGGTTCCTGTAATCATATCTCTCGTCTTGTTACTTGACTATGGCCATCCTTGTACTACCTTTCTCATTGAGGCTGAAGCTTGTTACATTTGAGGTCTGGTTCATTCTTGTGAACTGTCTTCATATGTCTTGATAGTTTGATTTTTGCATACTTAGGTTGTAACACTGAGTCACCATTTGTTTTTGTGTCATTGAGTCTGGCACTGGTGTTTCCTGGACTTGTGTTAGCAGCTCCTGGAGATTCATGTGATGTATTAATTATGTATTTGTTTCATTTTTGAGTTTCATTTAGGCTGCACTTGTGTATGGCCTTACTTCTGATTCTGATTCATATGTTTTTCATTCTGGTTGGTCTGCATTTTTGGTTACTGAATGCAGCAGTTTGCTTTGGTGTCCATGTATATGGTTGTGTATCTTCACTTGAGTCAAGTTGATTGTTTTGTTGAGACCTTTTTTAGTCGTCTTGGCTGTTTTCCTCATTTTTAATTACACACGCGTTGAACCCGTCTTTATTTTGGGTTTGACCTCGTGCTTGTTTGTGAATCTTCATTGTGCATTCATGTGCACTTTATTAATTTGTGGTTACTGGATAGACACTTTGCTAGCTCTTGCAGTTCCCTCTAGTTCCTTTTGATTTAATTTGATGCTATTTTTTTCTGACTCATTGAGCTTTTGTGTACATCATCACTGTAGTGGCAAGGCAGTGCACGCAAGCGTGAACTGCAGCCACACGGTATTGATTTTATTGATATCTTATTTTGTTTTGATTCATTGATCTTTTGCATATTTCATATGCTGTAGTGGTGAGGCAGTGCACATGTGCGTGTACTGCAGCCCTACTCGAATTGACGTTCATCATCATAGTGGCGAGGCAGTGCATGCAAGCGTGCACTGCAGCCCTATTGGATTTGAAGTTTTTAATTGATATTTCAATTGTTTGAACTGCTTCGTTTATTCAATTCAATATGTTTCGAATTATATTTTGATTGGTTTACTTTGATGATTTTGTTGTTAATTGTTGATTGGGCAATTTTGATGTTTTCCAAATTATCTTCATGGATATTCTTTTTACTTATCTTTGTTGGTGATTTGAATCTGTTGATTTTTGTTTAACACCGTTACGTGTTGTATTTATCGTTATCCGATTTCGTTATTTAAAGATCGGATATACGAAATTTATTGTGACTATCGTCTATTGATTATTTAATTATTATTGCTTCTGTGCATTAATAACTGAGTTTGAATAAGACTGACCCGTGTATTATTTTCTTTTGAATGTAATACTCGGGCAGACTGAGTTTTTACAGATTGTAGATTTTTAGCTTTGGGTTGCTGCTTGAGCTATGAAGTCTTTTCATGTCTTTTGGAGTTGTCGTGTCATAGTATAGGTTGATATGTATTCATGTATATTAGTGGATAATGTAGTTGTATATATAACTTCCAGAGTCGACGGTTGTAATTGTATCATATGTATTGTATCACGTGTATTGTAACTGACATCAGTTATTGTATATTTGAGACATTCCGTTTTATCTGTGTTCCGTATTTATATTATCTGTGTTATTATTCTATATTATGTCCTAAACTAATATAGCCACTGTGTAATAGCTTTGAGTTTGTATCGGTATATCGGATTTCCTCCTGAAATAAAATGCATGTTTTACTATCTGACATATCGACGCTCGCACAAAGCAATTACACGGATGGTCGCTCCTCAATAGCCTTATTCTCCATGCTAGTTGACAGCACTACACCGTAGTGTTCTTGGCT
This sequence comes from Allium cepa, assembly GCA_030765085.1. Classification (NCBI taxonomy): domain Eukaryota; kingdom Viridiplantae; phylum Streptophyta; class Magnoliopsida; order Asparagales; family Amaryllidaceae; genus Allium; species Allium cepa. The sequence continues at coordinate 39,112,646 of CM060929.1, forward strand.
AGTGTGGGCATAGAGCTGGGGCGTCACAGCTTGGTATCAGAGCATGGGGTTTATGGACATAATATAAAACATAACTTAGATGGAACATGTGTTACAACTATTTGTCGATGTTTTATCTCTCATATTTGTATATGATTATCTTTGATTGTTAGGTATGAATTCCTAACGTTTATTCATGTGCATTTTATTTTGATTTCGTGAAAGTATTTTGGCTTCAGCCTCCATTTGCTTTGCGAACACAAATTAGGTTTTTGATGATGAGGATTTTGTTCTTGTGTTTTCGGCTTTGTATTGATTTAGCCGATGTTGATTTTTGGCCAATTAAAGTTATTTTGACCTCTGGACTTTATTCCACTTTTGTGCTATGCTATGGGTGTCATTGTGTACCTGTTACACTGTGATGAAAAATAGCTCGACCGGTTGCAAATTGAGTGATTTTGATTTTTCACTCATATCTAGTTCGAATCTCAGCATTTTGAACTTGATATTTTGTGTTTTCCTCGGCTTGATTTCCGTTTGACTTCGGTCACTTTGTTTTTGTGAAATTGTTAATTCCTTGATTTCCAAGACTCTAACTTTGTTTGCCGTTGAATTCTTTGATGATGATGTTGATTCGTTTTGTACTCGACTGTGGCCATTAATTGTTGACTTCGGCGTTGACTTGATTTTTATTTTTGTTGAAGTCATTTATGCATTTATGCTCGTTTTGCTTTGTTTTTCCAATTGTTAATTGATTCTTGTTTTCCCATTAGTTGTTATCACCTTTGTCGACTTTGGTAACTTCTATTTCTGGAATTTTTGGGTATTCCTACTTTGATGGATTTGGAATCGAATTCTTTGGATTTTATTCACGTCTTCGAATGTGAATTTTAGTGAATTGATTTGGTTTTCAAATTTAATCGATTCTTGATTATTTCCCCGATTTGTTGCTATCATTTATTAGCAACTTTGATGACATTTTCTTCGAGATTTTTGTGAACATACTTTTTGAAGGATTCGATATCGAGTTCTTTGGATTCTATTCACATCTTTGTATGTGAATTCTTGTGATTGATTGTTTCTACAATCATTTTTGTGATCTATCACTTTAAAAATATAAAGGTTTCAATACTAGTTGTAACAACCCGCATATTTATCGATTTTATATTTAAATATTTTATTTAAATATTTTGTCGTTAATCGGATATTGGTCCGAAAAGCTACTTTTTGCAAACGGTCAAATTAGGACTCGAGACCACTTCCATTGAGTTCGAAATGCCGTTTACAATTTTTTTAAGTATAAACATTGATATGATTGGAGATAGTAGAAATTTCACTACTTTTTCACTTGAGACTTTGGGTTGGGCTTTTAGCCTATTAGACCCAACCTTCACCCCACCTCTTCATAACTTCATTTCTATTTTCCTAAGTCTTCAAGCTTCTTCAAAAATGGTGGAGGGAATGGGAAATTAAAATTCCAAAACTCAAATTCAATTGCAATCCATCTTTCTACTCCAAATTCAAGAAGAAGACATTGGATTCAAGCTTCTTGTGCTTAGATAGAAGAGGGATTGATTCTTGCTTGCTTAAAACTTCATTTTTCATTGAATTTGTGCAAAGGTGAGATTTTTATCTCACAATTCTAGCCTATAACTATATTGGACTGTTGGGAATGATTCCCTATCATTTTTGCATGCATGTTAGCATTTGGTTTGGATTGGATTGGCGAAAAACTCCAATTTTTAGCGTTTTGGTGAATTTTCTGCACTTAGGTCGTTCTGGCCATTTTTAGCTCGTTCGAAGTTAAGTCGTTCGTCCATAGGTCGTGAGTCATTTACGAGTTAACGATAGGTCGTTCTGGCCATTTTTAGCTCGTTCGGAGTTAAGTCGTTCGTCCATAGGTCATGAGTCGTTTACGAGTTAACGATAGGTCATTCTGGCCATTTTTAGCTCGTTCGGAGTTAAGTCGTTCATCCATAGGTCGTGAGTCGTTTACGAGTTAACCCTAGGTCGTTCTGGCCATTTTTAGCTCGTTCGGAGTTAAGTCGTTCGTCCATAGGTCGTGAGTCGTTTACGAGTTAACGATAGGCCGTTGGACCCTTAACTCGTAGGTCGTTGGACCTTATCTCGTTAGGTCGCTCCTGGCCTAACCCTAAGTCGTGCAACCCTTAAGTCGTGCAACCCTTAAGTCGTGCAGACCTTCAGTCACGCAACTCTTAAGTCGGTTACGAGTTATCCCGATAGGTCGTTGGACCCTTAACTCGTAGGTCGTTGGACCTTATCTCGTTAGGTCGCTCCTGGCCTAACCCTTAAGTCGTGCAACCCTTAAGTCGTGCAACCCTTAAGTCGTGGAACCCTTCAGTCACGCAACTCTTAAGTCGGTCACGAGTTATCCTGTTAGGTCGCGACCTCTGTTAAGTCGGCCATGTTGGGTCATGAGTCATCGTTAGGTCGCGAACACTTCTAGGTCGCAACCACTAAGTCGCTTGACCCCTTAGACCCCTAGGTCGCAACCGTTAGGTCGCTCGACCCTATCCCTCTTAGGTCGTTAGACCCCCTTTTTGTCTTCACTAGGTCGAACCCCGTAAGCGGTGGCGTTGCCCCCGCACCCCCACCTTGGGGGGTTGCCACCCCCCTGGACCCCCCTCCGTAGGGGATCTTATCCGAAAAACATTGAGCTGTTTTCCTTGGATTTTATTCACATCTCCGTATGCAATCTTTGCGATTGATTGTTTCTACAATTGCTTCTGTGTTTTGTCATTTTATAATATAAAGGTTTCAATACTAGTAGTAAATATCAAAACTCTTTTAACAAACAATTTCAACTCTATTTTTAATAACAAAGCTCTTTTCTTAAACCGTTTTCCAATCTATTAGTATATACAAACCTTTACCTCACTCGGATGAGAAATCTAATTAAACGACTTAGTAAAACAAGTGGTATGAAACGCTTGCGTTCACTTCCTCGGTTAATTCTTGGACTTGTTCGATTGAACCTCTTGTGACAATTTTATTAGTGAAGATTTACAGTTTGTTCGTAAATATTTAAGTTAAGCAAATGGTTATGGGACATGAAGCTAAACTTCTATATTTACTAGCTTAGTGTAACTGACACTTCTCGTTGATCATGACGATCATTCTGATGCTTTAGACTAGCAATTGTGCGATGTCTCTTGTTGCGAGGTTAGACTAGACACCACTTGTGTGATTCCACTCACACATACCTTTTTGCTTTTTGGTTAGTCTGCACCTTAATCTGTGTGATTCCAATCACACATGTGGGGTAGCTCCCCTTGGTCTTCGGACCGTCATGTGATAGGCCTCTTTCTCTTTTCTATGATTTCTGGACTTCTTGCATTGATTTCTAGAATTTATGTCATTGACTTGTTATGAGTACAAGTTTGGGGTATGATGACCTTTCCGAATCTTTGAGAAGATTCTTGTGATATTGATTATCTCTTATTGATTGATCTTCTGTTTATCATTATTTACATACTTACAGTGGTATGTCATTATGGATATTTTATGTTTATGCCATATCTTTTATGTTATATCATGGCATCTGATATTTATAGCTAGAATGACCCATTTATTATTTTCTTAAATAATACTCGGGTCAGACCGAGATGTTACAGGTGCTTCTGCTTGACTTCTTCCCAGGGATTCATCGCTCTGACTTTTGGCTAACTGTTTAGCTTAGCAGTTTTTGTTGTATACACTTGAGATATAGACTCATAGTTGTATTCTTTTGTATAGCACGTGTTGCTATTCTTTTGTATTATTGTGGATCTTTTGAGCACTACTCTGATGTACACTTTCATGTGTTAGTTATATATTCATATCTTCTTCCGCCTTTGTGATATGGATGTCTGTGACTGATTTGCGATATGCTTATTTCTATGTTTGTTTCCGAGGATTATTTATAGCCACCGTGTGATAAGCAATTACATGGATGGTCGCTCCTCAACAGCCTTATTCTCCATGCTAGTTGACAGCACTACTCCGTAGTGTTCTTGGCTAGCGTGGGTATAGAGGTGGGGCGTCACACTAGTAGTAAATATCAAAACTCTTTTATCAAAATGATTTCAACTCTATTTTCAATACCAAACTCTTTTCCTAAACCGTTTTCCAATCATTAGTATATACAAACCTTTATTTCACTCGTATGAGAAATCTAATTAAACGGCTTAGCAAAACAAGTGGTATGAAACACTTGCGTTTACTTCGTCGATTAATTTTTGGACTTGTTCGATTGATTCACTTGTGACATTTTTCTAGTGAAGATCTACAGTTTGTTCGTAAATATTTAAGTTAAGCTAGTGATTATGGGACATGAAGCTAAACATTTATATACACTAACTTAGTGTAATTGACACTTCACGTTGATCATGATGATCATTTTTATGATTTAGACTAGCAATTGTGCGATGTCTCTTTGTTTGCGAGGTTAGACTAGACACCATTTGTGTGATTCCACTCACACATACCTTTTTGATTTTTGGTTAGTCTAGACCTCATCTGTGTGATTCCACTGACACATACTTTCTTTTTGTTTGCAAGGTTAGACCAAACACCATTTGTGTGATTCCACTCACACATACCTTTTTGATTTTTGGTTAGTCTAGACCTCATCTATGTGATTCCACTCACATATACTTTCTTTTTGTTTGCGAGGTTAGACTAGACACGATTTGTGTGATTCCACTCATACATACCTTTTTGATTTTTGGTTAGTCTAGACCTCATCTGTGTGATTCCACTCACACATACTTTCTTTTTGTTTGCGAGGTTAGACTAGACACTATTTGTGTGTTTCCACTCACGCATACCTTTTTGATTTTTAGTTAGTCTAGACCTCATCTGTGTGATTCCACTCACGCATACTTTCTTTTTGTTTGCGAGGTTAGACTAGACACCATTTGTGTGATTCCACTCACACATACCTTTTTGATTTTTGGTTAGTCTAGACCTCATCTGTGTGATTCCACTCACACATACTTTCTTTTTGTTTGCGAGGTTAGACTAGACACCACTTGTGTGATTCCACTCACACATACCTTTCTGATTTTTGGTTGGTCTAGACCTCATCTGGGTGATTCCGACTCACCCATATGGGGTAGCTCCCCATGGTCTTCGGACCGTCATGTGATAGGCCTCTTTCCCTTTTTCTGTGATTTCTGGATTTCTTGTGTAGATTTCTAGAATTTGTGTTTTCTAGATTTCTTTTGATGATTTCTAGAATTTGTGCTTCACTAATTTTCGTGATTTCTATTGATAAGTTTTATCAATTTTTGTGCATAACACAAATCAGTCACAGCTATTCATATCACAAAGGCGGAAACAGATATGAATATAACACATAGAAGTGTACATCAAAGTAGTGGTCATGTAAGAGTCACCACACCACACCACACCACAAAAGAATAGGTACAAGTGCTAGACAAAAGAATATGTATACATCAAGGAGTCTCTATTTTGAATGTATAAAATAAAAACAACTAAGCTAAGTAGTTAGCCAAAATTTAGATGACGAACCCTGATAAGAAGTAAAGTTGAAGCACCTGAAATACCTCGGTCTGACCCGAGTATTATTTACGAAGAAAATAATCAACGGATCAGTCTAGTTATAAATAAATATGAGATGAAATGAGATAGGAAAAGAGATATAACGAAAAGAAGTATGATAACAATAATGCCATACGGTGACAAGTATATATTTAACAATCGACAAATTCATACAATATCTCAAGAATCTCATACACCAAAAAGAACGTCATATTCTATATTTTTATTCACCAAACCACAAATATTGATATAGCTTATCAACATAAATCACAAAAATTGGTGAAACACAAATTATAGAAATCATCCATTAGAAATCCAGAAATCACAAAAGGGGAGGCCTATCACAAACGGGAGCATGAAAGCCCACCAACACGTGTAACACAAACGGGTCGCTATCCTATGGTCGCTAACCATAAAGCTGGCGCAACAACGTAGTCCAATAATGGTACACCTGAGGAGCCAGAAACTCAAATAATTTGGATAACGACGTAGTACAATAACGGTACGCCCGATGAACCTGATAAGTCGAAACAACGACGTAGCACAATAACGGCACGCCCGATGAACTTGATAAGGCGGAACAACTATGTAGTACAATAACGATACACCCGATGAACCTGATAAGCCGAAATAACGACATAGTACAATAACGGTACGTCCGATGAACCGAACTCCAATAAAGAACATGGGTCGCTAGCTCGTAAAAATGAGTCGAAACTCCAAAGAGTCCATAGGTCGTTAGCGTATAAAAGAAATGAGGCGAAGCTTAATAAAATCGAGGTATAATCCCTCCACGTGGGAAAAGAGAGACGAAGCTCAACATAATTGGTTACATTCCCCCATATGGACAAAGAGACATTCCATACGCTAGTCTAAACCATAAAAATGATCACCATTGATCAACAAGAAGCATGAATTACGCTAAGCTAGTAAATAAATGAGTTTAGCCTTAGGTCCCATAACCATGGCTTAATTTAAGTATTTATGAAAAATTGTAGATTTCCACTCGAAAATTGTCACAAGGTTTCAATCGAACAAGTCCAAGAATTAACCGACGAAGCAAACGCAAGCATTTCGTACCACTTGTTTTACTAAGCTGTTTAATTAGATTTCTCATACGAGTGAGGTAAAGGTTTGTATATGCTAACAGATTGGAAAGTGGGTTTAGAAACAAGCTTTGTATTAAAAATAGCGTTGAAATCGTTTTTGTGAAGGAGTTTGAATATTTACTACTAGTATAAAGACCTTTGCATTTTAAAGTGATAAATCACAGAAATGACTGTAGAAACAATCAATCACCAAAAATTCAAATATGAAAATGTGAATCAAACCATAGAAATCGACATCAAATCCATCAAAGTGGATATTCTCAACAATTAAGAAAAGAAGTAATCAAAGTCGATAATAAATGACGATGACCAATCGAATCAACCAAAAATCGATATAAATGGAAACCCATCAAAAACAAGCAAGATGGCTAAAATTAGCAGCTCCAAATGTCTGGTGGTCTTCCCAGACGTCTGAGCTAAAAGACTGGAAATTTTATTCCAAATCGCCCAGACATCTGGGAAATAAGCTCTGACGTATGAGCTGATGGTCTGGAATTTTATTCCCCTAGCTCCAAACGTCTGACCATAATACCAGATGTCCGAGCTGAAGCTTAGAGAAAAAATTTGCTAGGCCAACGATGACCAATTCATCTCAAAAGCGATCTAACGAGAAGGATGGCTAAGGATTTTTGCCAACCGACAACCCAACCCTGTAGGCTCTTCAATACACTCCAAACAACATGTCAAAACATCCAATGTAGGATTTACGTAGATTTTTACTTCAAAACGCCGAAAATTGGAAAATTCATCAAACCAATTCAAATCAAAAGCAATTGGTCATGCAAAGATGTTAAGAATTCATTCCTAACAACAATGAAGACTATAGACATAGATGTGAGTACAAGAACTCACCTTTGAACCCAAAAACAACGAATGAGAAGCTCAAACACAAAGGAAATATCAACCACACTTCAACTTCAACTCTAGAAGCTCTAATCTAGGATCAAATGCAAATATTTCCTAAGTTACGGTTTAGGAATTTCTGAAAATTGGAGAGAGATTGAAGTGGAGAAGAAGAAGTGGATGCTTACCTAAGCTTCTCCTTGAGTTTGGAGCTTGAATTTGAGTTTCCTAGCAAAATTAGGATTTAGGAATTTTGATTTATTTTCTCTTCCCCCATTTTTACTTTAGCTTGAAGTGTTAGAGAAAATAGAATGAATGAAGAGGAGAGGGGTGGAGTTAGGGTATTATATGAGTTAGTGGGCTAAAACCCAAAGCCCAATAGAGAACTTGCAAAATTCTACACAACTCCAAACATATAAATGTTTGTACTCAAAAAGGTCGCAAACGCCGTTTTGAACTCAGTGGAGGTGGTCTCCAGCCTAATTCGACAGTTTACAAAAAGTAGCATTTCAGACTTTAATCTGACTAACGATGCAATATTTAAATAAATCATTTAAATAAACAATCGTAAAATATGCGGGTTGTTACAGACTCCCTTCCTTAAAGAAATTGCATCCTCGCAATACTTAAGAAGAAATCAAAGAGTAACAACCATAAAAGCATATCAACATAATTTTTTTTCGAAATAAGTAGTTCTCGAGAGAGTGAGTCTGGATGTGTTCGCTCGATGAATTCTCTGGATTCCGAAGAGCAATCCTTAGGATTTGAGGACCATTGCACTTTAGCAAGAGGAACATCTTTATTTCAAAGGCGTTTAACCTCCGAAGCAATGATACGAATAGGATGTTACTCATAAGTCAAACTAGGCGAAACTTTAATTTCTTCAATAACACCAAGCTCAAGAATAGAATCGGAATTCCTAAGGCATTTCCATAGTTGATATTTGTGGAAAACATCACGAATGGTAGAAAATTGAGCTGGTAATAAAAGGCGATAAGCCATAGAACTAATACGTTCGGTAATGGGAAATGGATAATATATAGTGGTGCTAGTTTTCCCGATCGACTGAAACGCACAACACCCTACATAGGTGAAACATGAATAAACACCAAATCTCCTATAAAAAATTCTAAATTCCTTCTTCGTTTATCGGCATAGGATTTTTGTCTACTTTGAGCTTCTTTCATCCTATGACGAATAAGGCCAATCTTTTCTGTGGAATCACGAATAAAATCTGGACCTAAAACCAGCTTTTCACCGGCCTCAAGCTAACAAGAAGGAGATCGGCATGGCTTTCCATAGAATGCCTCAAAAGGTGTCATACCAATACTTGATTGGAAGCTATTATTATAGGAAAACTAAATAAGAGAAATATGATCTTCCCAACTTCCACCAAAATCAAGAACAAATGCACAAAGAAGATCTTCAGAGTTTGATTCACTCGCTCGGTTTGTCCATCGGACTGAGGATGATAAACGGTGCTAAAATTAAGCTTCGTTCCTAAAGCATTTTGACAACTCTTTCAAAATCCACTAGTAAATAATGGATCACGATCACTAACAACAGAAGTAGGAACTCCATGCAATTTAACAATTTCTCTAACATAGGTTTGGCCAAAAGAGGTACGGTCCATTTAGACCGGACGGGAATAAAGTGGGCAGATTTTGTAAGCCTATCTACAATCAACCATAAACTATCATGACTCGAACAAGAATGAGGAAGATCATCAATAAAGTCCATGGATACTTGATCCCACTTCCAAACGGGAATATCCAAAGGTTGCAACAACCCACCGGGCCTTTGATGTTCGGCCTTAATGAGTTGGCAAGTCATGCAACGCTTAATGAAGTTAGCAATATCAAATTTCATGTCATCCTAATATTAATATCGCTTAATATCTGCGTACATTTTACTACTACCAGGATAAATGGTGAATTTAGAATGATGAGAATCTTGTAAAATGTCTTTACAAAGGTCACTAATATTTGGCACGATAAGTCTACCAAATTCTTGAATGCTACCACGAGCATCGATTTCAAAATCTTTCAACCCATCAATATTTCCATCCCTACAACTTTGGCAAAGATGAGCCAATTCGGGATCATGCTTTTGCGTATCAAGAATGCGGTTTAAAAGAGATGGATGAGCCTCAAACCTACATAGAACAAGAGATGAACATGAATCAGATTTACGATCTCGAATCTCACAAGTGGATAAAGTGTCGAGATCATTCCATTCGGATATCATCATTGAAACAACCGCTTGTTGCTTACAACTAAGGGCAACGGCAGCACGATTCTCCTTTCCGGGAGTATAAAGAATATCAAGATCATAAGATGAAAGGAACTCGAGCCAATGTTGTAGACGCAAATTAAGTTCCTTTCGAGAAAATAAATACTTCAAAGATTTGTGATCGGTATAGAGAACAAATTTCTCTCCCAATAAATAATGACGCCAAATACTAAAGGTGAAAATAATAGCCGCGAGCTCTAAATCATGAGTGGCATATCTAGCCTCGACGGGCTTTATTTGCTAAGAAGCATAAGCAATAAAACATTCCCTTTGCAAGAGAATGACACCTAAACTAACACGACTAGCATCGGTATAAACAATAAAGTCTTGGTTGCCTTTGGGAATCACAAGAATAGTAGCATCAGAAAGGAGTTCTTTTAATTTCTGAAAAGAAGCTTCAAATTTTTCATACTAAATGTACTTAACTCCCTTCTTTATTACACTCGTAAGAGGCACAAATTTTTTTGAAAAGTCTTTTATGAACCGATGGTAATAGCCCGCCAATCCAAGAAAACTACAAATTTCCGTCACACTCTCCGGTCTCTTCTAATTTTGAATTGATTCAATCTTTGAAGGACCCATGGAAACCTCGGATTCAAAAATGATATGTCCGAGAAATTTCACACGAGATTGCCAAAAGTGGCACTTAGAATTTTTTTCTTTCAATTGATTTCTCCTAAGAGTTTCCAATACAATCCGAAGATGTTTTTCATGCTCTTCCTCAGTTTTAGAATAAACAAGAATATCACCTATAAAGATGAGAACAAATCGATCGAGGAAGTCTTTGGAAACTTGATTCATAAGGTCAACGGAATAAGCTGGATCAATCGTTAAACCAAATGGCATAACAGTCCATTCATAGGATCCATAACGAGTACGGAACGACGTCAAAGGAATGCTATCCTCTGCAATACGAAGCTGATGAAAACCGGTTGCTAAGTCTAATTGTGAAAAGACTCTAGCACACTGAGTAGATCGAATAGATCATCAATCCGAGGAAAATGATATTTTTTTCTTAATGGTAAGATCGTTAAGCTTACGATAGTCAACGTAAAGCCTAAGTGTACCATAGGATTCCTTCATAAAGATTGCTGAAGTCCCTATGGAGAGGAACTAGAATGAATAACTACTTAACTTCCAATTCAGACAATTGTTTACACATCTCCTCATTTTCCTTATTGGACATACGATAAGGAGGACGAGTGATATGTAGAGCTCCAGGATTAAATTAATTTTGAACTCAATTGCACGCTTAGGGTGTAATCCTAAAACGGGCTCAAATATGTCAAAAAATCCATGAATAAAGTGAATGAGAGAAATGACATTTTCCTCATCATCATTATCGTCATCATGATGGTTTAGAGAATATAAGGATGCCACCGAATCAGAATCTGAACCTTTAAGAACAACAGAATCTATTTAACAGATTGAGGATGTCGAAGATGAATAGTCCTCTCCGGGCATTGGATGTGGGCTTCGTAACGGTTAAGCCAATTCATTCCTAAAATCATTCCAAAGCCTAAGTAGCGCATAACATGCAAATCGACTCGGAAAGAATAATCATATAAAATAATTTCAACATACAAGCAAACCGGGTGTTGCGGATCCACCAACCGGATTCGCAATTGTCAGCGAAGTCATCAAGCACATAACATTTAAAGAGAAAAGATCAACAAGTTCTTTTGATACAAAAGATTGAGATGCACCCGTATTTAAAAGATTTCAAATCGGATGATCACGAAACATAATAATGCCATCAGGGATAGAAGGAGAATTACCTTGACCAAGAGAAATTTCACTAGGGATATGAACAACATTTAGCTTTCCTCCTTCTTGCTTGGAAGTTTGGGACATGAAGATAAAAGATGACCCGAACTTTTACAATAACGACAAAAGAGAGGTTTCAGACATCTATTAGCACGAAGTTCCTTAGAACCACAATTGTAGCATTGCCCACACCTAGATGTAGGAGTCTTTGCTACCGAAGCTGCTTGCTTCCCTTTCTTGTTGGGATTAGGGCCTTTGAACTTAATAGGCCTGTAACAATCTAGAATTTTAGTCATTTGAAATTCGTATATTTAATTAATTTTAAATATTTAAAAGTTAATTTTATAAGTTGAATGAATAATATTTTGAATATCTCGATTTAATTGGATAACTAAATTGTTAATTTAATATTTGAAATTGAGGAAATAATTAGAAATTGGATTTAATATGAATAAAAATGATTTGTAATGTTGAATTAAATCACAGTTGAATTAGAATGATGTTAGAGAACTTCTAAAATCGAATTAAAAGTCAAATTGTAAAAAATGAATATTTTAACATTTAATTGACGAGTAAAAATAGCGATTTTTCAAACAGTCTCGGATTTTGAAGAAACCAGTTTCATTGGATCCGTAATGTTATATTAAGATTTCGAATATCGTGTCAATCGGATGTACGGTTTGTCCAAGGCAAGCTAAAATGTGTAGAAATTGGTTAAGGTGAATTTTTAAATTTAAATAGTCGATTCGAAAACCTACCTTTCAAATACTATCGAATTGGCTCCCGATATATATTCCATTACGTTCGGAATAGGGGTAAAACATTACAAATGCAAGGTGGCATGCTTCGTTTGGAGTTCGGAAAAAAATCGGATGAATAGTGTCGAGAAATTTTCTATAGAAGGCCACATAATTTTCTTATTTTCACAATTCTAGGGTTAGAAACCCTAGCCACCGGCCCTAATCATTTCAATGGCCGAAAATCATTCGTTTTCTTTATCGATTTTCTATCGACCCGCCAACAATTAGAAAAAACATTCAACACTAAAGTTATAGAGCATCGCGAGAGCTTCGATATAAACGGCTACGATCGGTTTTGGGTGAGTGGATCGACGGCTATTTTCACTTGAACGTCCAAAGTTCGAGCACGGATATCGTGGTGAGATGACAACAGAGCTCCACCATATTTTGGCTGATGGTGGCGCTCGCATAAGTCCTTGGAGTGGTGGTTCTCGATTGGCGTGAAATCGATCGGGGGGGTCATGAAAATTCGATGGAAGAAGGAGGTAATGGGTTACATGCGTGCATGATAACCTGGAGGGAGGGAGAAGAAAGAAGTAGTGGCCCAGATCCTCTCAAGTGATATCGACGACCTGCATTGGTTAGGGTTTTAAAAATAAAATAAAAGTTGAAACTGAATTACATATTAAATAGTACAATGTTTAAAACGCTATAACTTTTTCATACGAGGTCCATTTTGCACAAGACGAATTGCTTGGGTTTGTATGGACGAACACTACGCGATGGAGCTAGTTTGGAGTTGATTGGAGCTAGTGTGAATTTTGGGTAAAATTAAATGCGCATTTAATTTTATTCGGAATAAAACGATGGAATCACGACTACAATCAATGTGAGTACAACTCACTCTTTCTGACTCACTGATATTTTTATATAAGTGTGAATAAATATTATTTATGCCGATTGATGATAGTTTGGATGATATATTGATTGGTATTTGGATATATACGTGCCTAGTGGAGCAAATGACCCTATACGTTCCCGTGCATGAGCGGATGACCCTTTGTACGCGCGTCTGCCTTGAAGCGGACATTGTACACATATTCTAATATGTTTATTTGTTGCAGGTGACAGGTTGGAGGGATCCAACTAGATTCCTCACTCGTATTGATTTATTTACAGATATTGTTATATATTCTGTTATCATATGATATATTATGCTTTGGATGTCGTGATTGTCATATTTAGTGCTGTTGCAGCATTGGGCCTATTTTTTTGGAAATCTAAAAATGATAAAGTGATGATTTCACAATTTAAAAGGATTTTAAAGTGGTTTTTTAAAGTATACGTTTTACTGAATTTTGGAATTGATTCATTTTAAATAAAAAAACATTATAATTTTTATGTTTTAAAAATTATGATTTTTGTGAAATAAAACCAGAATATGATTTTTGGAATGTGAAGTTAACTATGTTGTAAAATGGTTTAAATTGATATTTTTGATTTATTATAAATGGCTTGTATAAAAGATTTATAAAATTGATATTTTTATAAATTAAAATATTGGAATTATAAAATGTGTTTTGTAAATGTTAAAATGAGTTATAAAGTGAATTTTATAAATGAATAATATTTATAATTTAAGAAGTTATAAAAGAACGAATTCGTAAATAAACTTATAAGTAATTAGCTTATAAATTGGATTTTGGCATGTAATTGAAATATATATAGAATTGGTAATAAAGGGATTTTATAAGTTTAAGTTTTTATGATATATAAATGGAATTTATAAACATTGTTTTATAATTCCGAAATCGATTGAATTTGATAAGTTAATTATTATAGGTTATTAAAGGAATTATATCCATGATTTTGGACAGTGGATAATCCTTTAATAAAAGTGCAATAGTAATAAATTTGATTAGGCATTAAATCGACGATTTTGGACAATGGATTGTCCTTAATATAAATGGGTAGAAATATTGAATTTGGCAAACGATTTATATTCATGATTTTGTATAGTGAATAATATATTAAAGAAATGTTTTGGGAAGTGATATTTTAAATGGAATTAAAACGAGTTGAAGTTGTTTTAAAATGTGTTAAGGATCAAAACCATAGATTTCAACATTCATATTTGAAATAGATGTTTTCGAGAAGTAAGGAAATGATGGACTATAACACTGAAGTTATAGTAAATGATTTTCGAAGGGAAACGTTTTTGTATAGCAATGGAATTTATATATCTATTTTTTCGAATCCCTATACTGCTGATTTTGGGTTTCGTAACGATGTTTTACGCAACAGTCGTTTTGACCCAATAAATATGTTTAATAAGAATGTTTTTCTTAAAGGATAAAGCATATACTTAATCCTGATTTAAGTATATTGAATATTTTCTAAGTGTTGAAAATTAAGTGAATTGTGAATTACTTATTAGTAAACAAGTATTTGGAAATGTTTTCCAATATAAAAAGTTGAAATGTTTTGAGAATATATCTTTTTAAAGATAATTTGAGGTGAATATTTGGCAAGTGAATTAATTAATAAAGATTAATTAAAAGGCCTAGTGATTGTTATGGTGCGGAATGTTTGTTTGTTTTCTTTGATAGTTAAATAACCGACTATCAAACTTTTTCAAATTTTAGTTCCTCGACTTGATGTGGGAACTATTTAGTCGTACACTTTGTACGTAGCCTCCTGTGTAGGCTTGATTATCGTTTGTGTTGAGGATGTTGATTCGTATAGTGCAGAGTATTACTCCAATCTATCTAGCTTCCTTCTTGGCCCGAAGGATAGCAAGTTGAAAGTTGGAGACGTGATAAGTCTATGAGACTTAGTTTCTATGTGAGGTTGAGAAACGCTTTTGCGTTGTTGGTGCGAAGAGGCCGAGATCAGATTTATCTAAAAACTACTTCGGACCAACGTATATGCGACGAGTGCGCAGGTTGCTTGTGATGATATTGATATTTCAGAGTTTCATAGTGGGGGACTGCTTGTTGATCGTTTGGGGTTAAAATCCCAATATACATCCAGTAGTAGTGGTCTCTTCATTATGAAATATCCAATATGAGGACTATTCGCTACTAATCCAAGGGATTTCCCGACAGGATATGGTAGAAAAGTACCTTCGGTTTGTCCTGTTCCTGGACAATACGGATGTTTTTCAAAAATTGCATTTTTATAGATTACGCACATTGGTTTTAACAAACGTACATCAGTGGTGGCGAAGAAGGCAACTTCTCCTAGCTTAACACCCTCCTTGAGACGTATGAGCTTAAGGGTTGTATTTTTATGGAAGGCAATTAGTAGTCAACGGAAATGGCCGTGTGGCATTCAAAGTGATGTGATATGTGACTGTGAAAGGTAATCATTACCTCTAGCCTCATCAACCGAAAATGACCAAAACAGGGTTGGATGCATCAAGGTTAAGTGGGTCATTCCTAAGTAGGATATGATCATCCTCTTTTAGATATATCTTTGCACGCTATGACGTCATGTATCTTATTATTGTGGTTTGTATGCTAAAGGTCCCTCGCTAAAGGTCGGTAACGACCGGAGGATGACATATTCGGTACCATCTAGTTATAGAGGTTGGGTGGTCTTGTGTTGGTAGAGAAACTTTGTGATGGTTTCTTGGTACATTCTTCTAGAGATGTACTGCCAGAAGGTAGTCCCTCCACCAGAAATCCAAACCCCACTACATCCCTGCCATTTTGATTGTATTACCCAATTGGGCTATATGCTAGAATTTAATCAATGTAACAATTTCGACTATGATTAATATTATTTGTATATAGTAGACACTACTATAATATAATATGACATTTGATATGAAATGTTTTAGTTATCGTAAGGTAAAAACATGTCCATTTTTATGTGTGGACTTGTCTTACGGGATACTTTTGTTTTGAAAACTAAGGAAAAGTTTGGTAACTCAATAAATTCAGTTGAGTGTGTTTCTCATGCTGGTTTACCAGACTGATCCGGGCGTTCTTCCTTTTTAATCCTCGGGTCAGACCGAGTATATTTACAGGTCTAGATTTGGTGCTTTTGGAGCTTCAACAGTAGAGCTGGAGATCTTCATTTCGTATATGCGTATCTGTTTTTTTTATTGATTATCCGCCGTGCTTAATTGTTGTTTATTATAGGCATTTGTAAGGATAGGTTATTATAACTATTCAAGCTGATAATTGTTGATTGATTTTTGAACTCTGATTGATGTGTACATATATACAGTTTTTGTTTTGTAAAGATCATTGATATGGTATTATATATTTTCCGTTGGGATGTGAGATTATGTATTGTTCTGTTTAGTTCTATCTTCTCTCTTTCTTCTCTTCTTCTCTCTTCTTTTCTTTCTCTTGACTTTCCGTTAGTTTGTGCTTTTTGGGTCGAACAAGTTTGGTTTATTGTCGATTCAGAGGGTATGGATTTGCTGGTCGTCACATTTGGTATCAGAGCTTAGATTTTGTATATGCCTAAGCATTGATGTGTGCTCAGTATAGATAGGGACAGTAGCACCCTAGATTGAGTTTAAGTGTATTATATATATGAGCGTGTATTTTTAGTGAATATAAAATGTTTTATATTGTGTTTGCTTATCCGTTGAGCTGTTTGTGAATTCTGGTCGGTATGTGGGACGCCATATTATCAATAGGGATTTCCAAACGCTTAAATGAGGCAAGTCGACATAATATCATTTTAAATTGGGTAAATGAAATAATTTTACCTCGATTATATTTTATATATAAAGGAAATAATTTTTCGGAAATTATTAAAGTGTATATAAATAGATTGTTTGGTTGTTTGAAAATGTAAATATATATAAGTTAATGAAAGAAGTTTGAATAATCTAAATGAAACAACAATTGTAAAAGGATAAATTATATAAGCAAATGAATTATAAGTATGGAATTATAATTAATATGGTTTACAATTGTGAAATAATCTTATATATAGGAAAGGAAACAACATGAGTATATTTATGAATATAACTTATAAATAAAAATGAATTTAAATCATGAATTTGAGAATTTGAATCTAGTTGATTTTGGAAGTTGTTTTTCAAAAGTTAAAGAGTTATTTTGTTATAAATCGAGATAAGATAAATAAATGTGGAACGAATCTTATACAACTAAAGTAAATAGTGAAATAATATAAGTAAAGATTTTTAAATGTGATTCATAAATATAAAAAGGAATTTTTAAAAAGAATATAAAGAACGGAATTCAGTACTGTTGTTGGAAAATAAAAGGGTGATGACTACAACATCATTAGTATCATTTTCGAGTTTCCGTGTGATGGATTTGCTACCAATAGTAAATTGAAAATTGAAAATTTGTTGTGTTGAACGAATTTGAGTTACAATCCAAATTGTAATTGATGAATATAAGTAAAATGAGTTTTGGACTTATAATATATGAGATAATAAAATTTTACCTTTAGTAAAGTTGAAAGAAATTTTAGTTAGTAAGTGAATTATATGATTTAAAATTTTACAAAGGAAGGTTAGATTGAATTGAATTTTAATTGGATTAGATAAGTGATTATATAATATGAATTGGAAGTTTATATATAAGTTGTATAACTTATGAATTGAGAAAAGGTAAGTAAAACCAATTGTTAAAATGGTTAAACAATTTTATTAAGCAAAAAAAAAAAATCTAAATTTGAATAGCAGAATGAAATTTAACTTAAGTAAAAGTTAAATAAAATAGAAATTGAAATGAATTAGGGATGAACTTAAGTTGTATAGTGAAAGTGAAGGCAAATGAAATTGAAATGAAAGATAACTTAAGTGATGTTGAATGAAGTTGATTTTGGTGTGGAAGAAAATTAATAAAATGAATCAATTAAATGAATATGAACTTGAGTTATATAAATGGAATTCAACTCTATTTGTAAAATGAATTAGCATTATAAAAATGTTGTTGTTGTTAAGAGTTGAATAAAACTTAGGATAATAAGTGATAATAATATTGAAAGTGTTGTATATAAAAATGTGAATATAGTGAATACTAGAATTCAATCCAAATTGAATATTAAAAGAATTGAATAATTGAATGAAAGTCAATGTTAAATTAGTTGGAATTAAATGTGTTAAACCAAATTGAAGGTGAGCGAATTAAGTTAATTTGGTAAATGTTGGTTATGCATTATTTGTTAGATGGTTGTTAATTGATTGTATAGAAATTAATATGGAATTGAATTAATGAAATTGAAAGCTAAATAATTGGAAGTGGAAGTAAATAGAATTGAATTTGATTCGATTGGGAAGTAACTTGAATGTAAATTAGTAAATGTAAACTAATTGAATTCGAATAAATGAATGTTAGTAAAATCCAATGTTAATGAATCAAATGTGATTAAATTGAAAATCATTTCAATGAATATTAATAAGAAGTGAATTTATATTGATTCATTATAGAGTTGTTGGATGTTAGTTGGATGATAGTTGTTTGATGGTTGGATTTGTTGCTTTGATTGCATTTTCTATATTGACATATATAGTTGTTGGTATATGTTTTATATTGATATTACTTTCATGTATACATGTTCTCATTTGTTTTTGAGTGTATAGTAGGTGCGGATGACGCTTGCTTCGCTTTTGGAGCTCACTTTTGTGCTATATTAGCCGTATATGCTCGCTAATAATATATGAGGTACATATCTCGGATTACATATTGTACTTTTACACTTTTTCCCTTCGGGATGCCTCATCCTTGATGATGAGATGTATATTTGTGATATATACACTATTATTTTTTTCGGATCGAACCGCGCAAAGGTGACTATGACGAATTTTTTTTTAAAATTTGAGGTGTTAGAAAATTTTGAGAATTTTAGGAATTTTTTTGACTTTGAGTAAAAAGTTAAACGATATTAGTTGGTTTTGAAAAGATAACTATATATGAATTTGAGAACTTAGTAAAGTTTTTGTAAGTTTAACTAATGGATTTTGAAAAATTTAATATTTAAATAGATTTGATATCTAATTTGAAAGATTTTTTTTGAAAAGTTAATTATTTTATGACCTTTTCTTACTTTGTAATTTGGAGGACGAAATTCTTTTAAGTAGGGGAGAATGTAACGACCCAGAATTTCGATCATTTGAAATCCGTATATTTAATTAATTTTAAATATTTAAAATTTAAGTTTATAAGATGAATAAATAATATCGAATATCTCAATTTAATTGGATAATTAAATTGTTAATTTAATATTTTAAATTGAGGAAATAATTATAAATTGGATTTAATATGAATAAAAATGATTTATGATGTTGAATTAAATTATATTTGAATTAGAATGATGTTAGAGAACTTTTAAAATCGAATTAAAAGTCAAATTGTAAAAAATGAATATTTTAATATTTAATTGACGAGTAAAAATAGCCATTTTTCAAACAGTCTTGGATTTCGACGAAACCAGTTTCATAGGATCCATAATGTTATATTATTGTAAGATTTCAAATTTAGTGTCAATCGGAGGTACGGTTTGTTCGGGGCAAGCTAAAACGCGTAGAAATCAGTTTAAGTGAATTTTTAAATTTAAACAGTCGATTCAAAAACCCATCTTTCAAATACGATCGAATTGGCTCCCGATATATATTCCATTGCGTTCGGAATAGTGGCAAAACGTTATAAATGCCAGGCGGCATGCTTCGTTTGGAGTTTGGAAAAAAATCGGATGAATAGTGTCGAGATTTTTTTTATAAAAGGTCACATAATTTTCTTATTTTCACAATTCTAGGGTTAGAAATCCTAGCCGCTGGCCCTAGTCATTTCAATGGACGAAAATCATTCGTTTTCTTCCTTGATTTTCTTCCGATCCACCAAAAATTAGAAAAAACATTCAACTACAGAGTTATAGAGCATCACGAGAGCTTCGATATGAACGGCTACGATCGGTTTTGAGTGAGTGGATCGACGGCTATTTTCACTTGAACGTCCAACGATCGAGCACGGATATCGTGGTGAGATGACAACCGAGCTCCAAAATATTTTGGACGATGGTGGCGTTCGCATAGGGCCTTGGAGTGGTGGTTCTCGATTGGTGTGAAATCGATCGGAGGGGTCACGAAAATTTGATGGAATAAGGCGGCAATGGGTTACGTGCGTGCGTGATAACCTAGAGGAGGGAGAAGAAAGAAGTAGCGGCCCAGATCCTCTCAAGTGAAATCGACGGCCTGGATTGGTTAGGGTTTTCAAAATAAAATAAAAGTTGAAATTTAATTATATATTAAATTGTACAATGTTTAAAACACTACAACTTTTTGATACAAGGTCCGTTTCGCACGAAACGAATTGCGTTGTTCATATGGGCGAACACTACGCGATGGAGCGGGTTTAGAGTTGATTGGAGCAAGTGTGAATTTTGAGTAAAATTAAATGTGCATTTAATTTTATTCGGAATAGACGATGGAATCGCGACTACAATCAATGTGAGTACAACTCACTCTTTCTGACTCACTGAGATTTTTATATAAGTGGGAATAAATATTATTTATGCTGGTTGATGATAGTTTGGATGATATATGATATATTGATTGGTATTTTGATATATACCTGCCTAGTGGAGCAGATGATCCTATACGTTCCCGTGTTTGAGCGGATGACCCTTTGTACGAGCGTCTTCCTTGAAGCGGACATTGTACACATATTCTAATATGTATATTTGTTGCAGGTGACAGGTTAGAGGGATCCAACTGGATTCCTCACCCGTATTGATTAATTATAGATATTGTTATATATTATGTTATCATATGATATATGATGCTTTGGATGCGGTGATTGTCTTATTTAGTGTTGTTGCAGCAATGGGCCTATTTTTTTTGAAAATTTAAAAATGTTAAAGTGATGATTTCACAATTTAAAAGGATTTTAAAGTGGTTTTTCAAAGTATACGTTTTACTGAATTTTGGAATTGATTCATTTTAAATAAATAAACGTAATAATTTTTATGTTATAAACATTATGGTTTTTGTGAAATAAAACCAGAATATGATTTTTGGAATGTGAAGTTAACTATGTTGTAAAATGGTTTAAATTGAGATTTTTGATTTATTATAAATGGCTTATATAAATGATTTATAAAATTGATATTTCTATAAATTAAAATATTGGAATTATAAAACGAGTTTTGTAAATTTTAAAATGAGTTATAAAGTGAATTTTGTAAGTGAATAAAATTTATAATTTAAGAAGTTATAAAAGAACGAATTTGTAAATAAATTTATAAGCAATTACTTTATACATTGGATTTTGGCATGTAATTGAAACATATATAGAATTGGTAATAAAGGGATTTTATAAGTTGAAGTTTTTATGATATATAAATGGAATTTATAAACATTGTTTTATAATTCTGAAATCGATTGAATTTGATAAGTTAATTATTATAGGTTATTAAAGGAATTATATCCATGATTTTGGACAGTGGATAATCCTTTAATAAAAGTGCAATATTAATAAATTTGAGTAGGCATTAAATCCACGATTTTGGACAGTGGATTATCCTTAATATAAATGGGTAGAAATATTGAATTTGGTAAACGATTTATATTCATGATTTTGGACAGCGAATAAAATATTAAAGAAATGTTTTAGGAAGTGATATTTTAAATGGAATTAAAATGATTTGAAGTTGTTTTTAAATATGTTAAGGATCAAAACCATAGATTTCAACATTCATTGTTGAAATAGACATTTTCGAGAAGTAAGGAAATGATGGACTATAACGCTATTGTTATAGTAAATGATTTTCGAACGGAAATGTTTTTGTATAGTATTGGAATTTATATGTCTATCTTATGTTCGAATCCCTATACTGTTGATTTTGGGTTCTCGTAACGATGTTTTACGCAACATTCGTTTTGACGCAATAAATGTGTTTAATAAGAATGTTTTCCTTAAAGGATAAAATATATACTTAATCCTGATTTAAGCATATTGAATGTTTTCTAAGTGTTGAAAATTAAGTGAATTGTGAATTACTTATTAGTAAATAAGTATTTGGAAATGTTTTCCAATATAGAAAGTTGAAATGTTTTGAGAATATATCTTTTTAAAGATAATTTAAGGTGAATATTTGGCAAGTGAATTAATTAATAAAGACTAATTAAAAGGCCTAGTGATTGTTATGGTGCTGAATATTTGTTTGTTTGCTTTGATAGTTAAATAACCGACTATCAAACTTTGCCAAATTTTAGTTCCTCGACTTGATGTGGGGACTATTTAGTCGTACAATTTGTACGTAGCCTTCTGTGTAGGCTTGATTATCATTTGTGTTGAGGATGTTGATTCGTATAGTGCGGATATTACTCCAATCTATCAAGCTTCCTTCTTGTCCCGAAGGATAGCAAGTTGAAAGTTGGAGACGTGATAAGTCTATGAGACTTAGTTTCTATGTGAGGTTGAGAAACGCTTTTGCATTGTTGGTGCGAAGAGACCGGGATCAGATTTATCTGAAAACCACTTCGGACCAACATATATGCGACTATTATGTAGGTTGCTTGTGATGATATTGATATTTTGGAGTTTCATAGTGGGGGACTTCTTGTTGATCGTTTGGGGTTAAAATCCCAATATACGACCGGTAGCAGTGGTCTCTTCATTATGAAATATCCAATACGAGAATTTGAAGTTGATTGTCGATTTGGAAAAACGAATGTCGTTTTATTAAAAATCTACGAGTTGTTTTATTTTCGATGATTTTCAGGGTCGACAAAACAATTGATTGAAGTTCAAGTTTATTTTCACCAATTTGAAATTCAAGCTTATCATTGAAAACATTTTCACAATTATTGATTTCAAAATCAAAATGGTGATTTTCATCTTCCCCTTCGGAATTTAACAACTCGTCATCCAAAAGTCCATAAAACTCATGTTCGTTAAATTCAACTTCCTTTGTTGGATTATCTACAACTTCATCATGTAAATCGAGTTTCAAAGTTATCGTATTCAAATTTTCAGAAAAGGAAGATCGAAGTTTAAATCAAGTTTCGCACCCTCAAAAGAATTGAAATCCAACTCAATTACCAAATTTTCAACAACAACATTAAGAATGTCATTTTCAGTTTCGAAAGTTGTTATTTGAAAATCGTCGATTTGGGTAAAAGATGGATTATCGCTTGACTCGTCATACTTTGGGATTTGAGTATGTTTATTACGTTGATTCAAATACGTTTCAAACACCACATCCATGTGATCGTTGTACATTTCATTCATTTGTTCAACAAAGTCAAATTTGTGATTATTAACTTGAAAACTTTCGATTTGGACTTGTTGAGGACAAGAATCGTTAATTTCAATAAACGGTGGATTTGATTCTTCCGAAGTTGGGATTTGATTACGATTTTCACGAAAAGTTTTGTATTTCTCAAGTAATAAATCCTCGTTATCTTCTTCCATTTGGTCAACAAAGTCAAATCCATGATTATTAGTTTGAAAATTTTCACTCTGAATTTGTTGATAACCAAAGTTTTCAATTATATCGCGGTGGAGATTATTCCCATTGCTAAAATTATATGAAAATTGGTTCACATTTTTGTCTTGATTTTGAAATTTATTTTGAAGCTTGAAATTGAATTGGCATGGGTTATACTCGAAATCATTTGAATTTTGAAGTGAATTATTTTGAAAATTTTGACTTGAGTTATCACACAAATAAGAATTACACAAATCATTTATCTCTTGATTTTGTCGTGTAGAAAGTTCGAGTAAAGATGAAATCATTTCAACGCTATTTTCAAGAGTCGAACGTTGGTCATCGTTTTGAAAATTTTGTTGTTCGAAATTTGAATTATTTACACAAAAGTTGTTAAAATATCCATATGAATTTGGAGTGAACTCATATGGATTATATTGATTTTCAAAACTATTGTAAAATCCAAGTGAGTTGGGAAACTCAGACATTTTCAAGAATTTTTTTAGCAAAGGAAAAATATTTACAAATTTATTAAAAATGGAAATTTGATTTTTATTTTGTATTTTGGTTTTTCAATTTTTTTGAAAATATTTTATATTTTTTTGGATTTTTGATTTTCTAAATTTTTTTGGATTTTTGAAATTTCAAAGAAAAAGGATTTAAAAACTTCAAAGGAAAAGGAATATTTACAATTTTTTTAGCTTTGGATTTTGAATTTTTTTTTTGTTTTTTTTTAAATATGCATGAACTAATGCAACTAAATGAATGCAAGTGCCTAATTACGAATTATTTATCCTAAATTAACACAAATTATATAATCACAAATTGTCTTAAATCAACAAGATAGTTCTCAGCCAGGTAACGGACAGGATTTATCGGTGCACCACGAATCACCGTAGCAATGCAGCCGAAGGTTTAAGTACCTTCAGAGAAACAATTCAGTATAATATTTACGAATCACTGTAATATTTATAACTGATTATTGCTCTGCCGTAGCCTAGACACCAAGAAATTAAATTGTTCAAAGAAAACAAATTGTCAATATACAATTAAGTGTTATCGATGTCTAACCGTTATTACTAAACAAAGTCTAGGATGAAATGCAAAGCAGAAATTAAACGTGTATTTACAATGCAACTAGAATGAATTTTTTTATATAAAATGCAATCAAACAACAATGCAAGCAAATAATAATAATAGATATAGCAAGCAAGCAAGTTTTTTTTTTTTGGGCAAGCTCAGCAAAGCGAGCAATTTTCAGCAAGCTATTCTTCCTTTATTTCCTGCTTTGGCAACCTGAAAATTAAAAACTAAGATATATACAATATATATATTTTTTGGTTTTTTTTTTGAAAGGAAACTTAAAAGTAGGGTTTTACTTAAAAAAAAATTGTGAAAGATAAACAAAACAAATGAAAAAAAAACTAAACTAAAATAAACTTTTAAAAAAAATTATCAAGGAAGAAGTTAAACAAACCAAAACAAATTAAAACACAATATAAAACTCTTTTTTTTTGTATATGCTTAGAACTTAAAACAAAACAACTTTACAAATTAAACTAAAAACGAATCAAACAAAACTTTAAAAAAAATTGAACCAACACTTTTTTTTTAAAGCTGGAAAGAAAAGAAAAAAAATAAAAAAAACAAAAGCAAGATAACGCAAAAAAAAAAAAATGGGGGTCGGCCTAAAATCAAACCCGGCCCACTATTGAACAAAATAAAATAGCCTTCCCTTAATCCATCAAGACTTAAGTTTCACGAGATGACACACAGCACTTCAAACTTCAAAGGCTTAAATTCTCAAAATTCTCAAATCTCTACAATTCCAAATCGAATTTTAAGTCGCGACAACAAAATAACGTATGTTTGGGTGCTCGCGGCTGTACTGGGTGTTTGCGATGTTAAATTGAGTGATTGGCGATTCTCGATTTGAGTTCACAGTGGGATTCTGGGTTACGGAATTGATTTGGGGAGACGCGAATTGAAGAGGTAGTTCGAGTTGCTTGGATGAAGGTTGCAATTGGCCTGGAGGCGATTCTGGTGGGTGGCGAAGTTGCAATTGGGGATAAAGGCGATTGGGTATGGTTGAGTTTGGAAGGAAGGTGGCGCTGCACTTTTGTTTTCGGCGATTTGTAAATTGAAGAGGAGGCGGTCAGGAGTCGCAAGTCAAGGCAGTGGTCTCTGGCTGGAGGTGAATTTGGATGTTGATTTTGTGTTCGAAGGCCAGAGGAGATGAACTTGGAATGGAGGTGTGGTGGTTGAAGTTGTCGACTTGAGGGGATGGTGCTCGCAATGGTTGTAGAGTGAAGTGTGCAGTAATGTATGATTTTTGGTTCCAGTGTTGTGATGATTGCAACAGTGGGTTTTGCTGGAGTTCGATTCGATTTTATGTCCTCGGTTTGGCGATGGGGATCTCGAAGTGGTCGCGAGTTTGCTGGGGATGAAGGAGTTCCACTGCTTTCGGTTGGTTGTAGTTGGAAGAATTGCTGTGGGATTGTGGCGATTGGAGGAGAGGAAGGCGGAATTTTGAAGCTGCGGTGGTTTGACTAGAGGCGACTTGTTTTTCTGGTGATGGATTTTGGGGCTCGAGTTGCTGGAAATCAAATTCGTGATGTAAGAGGTGAGTCGAATTCTAAACGAATGTTCACAATGTAGTTCGATTGGAGTTTGGATGTGGAGTGAAGTGTAGTGATCTGTTGGTTGTTTGGGCAGTAGCACAACAGTGGTTTGCAGGGGAGGAGGAATGGAAGTGAATGCTGGTATTGAAGTGTTTTCTTATTTTATTTTGTTAAGTGAAGTGGTAGTGGACAAGAAGCAAGGGGATGGTGAATGTGTACGCAAAGGCAGTGGTGGGAATGGGCGATACTGCAGTGAATGTTGAAGAGTTTGGTGGTATGGAAGGGAATGATGTCCAGGTGATGGAGTGTGTGGTAGCAGGTAGAAGATGGTCACAAAGGAGAGTGAAGTGGAGTTGTGGCTTGTCGGTGAAGTTTGTATGTGCACACAGGCTGTTTGGAGTGTGCAGTTTGGAGTGGTGGTGGAAATGTGTGTGTTAGAAGTTGAAGTGAATGGAGTGCTGTGATGTTTCTCTGGTGGCAGTCAGTAGTCAGGTGGAAGTATCTGGAGGAGGAATCAACTTTGTTGAAGTGTGGTCAGGGAGAATGGGTGACAGAGGAATGGTTGATGAAGTTCAAGCAAGTTGTATTGTAAGTGATCGGGAAGATGGTTGATGGGAAGTGTAGTCTTGGCAATGGCTGATATTTGTATGTGCAGATTGTCTGGCTGATGCAAGTGGATATCAGGGAGGGGTAGGCAAGTGGTTGTAGTAATGGGCAGTTTTGTGGAGTTGTATCAGTGAGAAGTGGTCAGAAGTGTAGCAACAGAGGAGATAGATGATGGTAGTGGATGTTATGCAGGGGACAGGGAGGTTTTGTTTGGGAAATGCAAATGCAATGTACAAATGCAATGTAAACACAGTGGTATGCAGAGAAATAATGTAAACTGAAATGCAAGTTTGTACAAAAGAAAATGCAATGCAATGTAATTTTAGAGAAATGTTTTTGAAGTTTTTTTTTAATGCAAGCAAACACACACAAAAATCAAATAAAAATAATCCGAAGAATAGAAAATCAAAATCAAAACAAATCCCCGGAACGGCGCCAAAAACTTGCTCGACGACGGAAATTCTATCGGTTTAGAAAACCGTCGAACGAATTTTGAATTAAAAATAACCGCAAGTGCACGGTGTACGAATGTAGCACGCGGCGAATACGGGTCGATCCGCAGGGAATTGATGATTTTAAAAATCTATTCAATCAAATTAAACCAATCTTGAAGAGAATGTTAAACTAGAAAAGAAGAAAAACAAGCAAAAGAAAATTGATAAAAATATGGGAGTGTTAAGACAATTTAGAGGCAATTTCCACTCTCTAGATCACATAAATCAACAATTTGAAGTTATGATCTCTCTTTTCTAGTCATTAGTGAATTAGTTGATGTGCTTATCATAAGTATGGTATATTTGTGCTATTAATTAGCTCAATATAAACCATCAAACTATAACACAACCACTAATACACTTTTAAATTTCATAAAATATGACAACAAAGTTGAAAGCAAAATCTATTTTAAACATGGCCTATTAACTATTAATTAGAAATATAAGCCATCAAATTTTAATTTCAACAATCACTTTCTTGCCATAATCATATGTAAATGAAGAGGCAATTTGTGTTTTGTTTGTTTAAGTATAGCCTATTTGTTATGAACAACATAGACTATCAAATTCAAAGCTAAACAACATCATTAATCCACTTCAAGTGTTTCCATTAAAGCACAAAAAGAGAGCATAAACATCAAAATGTTGCATCTACATACTAGAGAGCTTCATTACCCCTAAATTGTAGGGATTAAGCTCTCATATTTGTTATCAAATCAACAAATGTAGAAAGCAACATGAAAGCAAACAAGAAAGAAAAAGAGAGCAAAGCAAAAAAAAAAAAAAACTAATCTACTTGCATGAAGTAAGAGAAACCTACACTACAACATGAAAGTAAATGAACATGAAAAGGAAAGAGCATGTATTAAATTGCATAAAATATAAAAGATTACAAGAAATTAAAATTGGCTAAGTAGCCATTAAAAAAGAAAGAGAGCTTTCTTTTATTTGATCTAAACTAAACTAAAGAGAAGGAGGCCTAAGAGAGACTAAGAGAAGATATCACGTTACATGAAACATATGGGTATTTATACATGTATGAAACCCTAATTCATATTTTTGGGGAATACCCAAAATGCCCCTTAGGAAGTGTGGAGGCCAAGTAACCATTAACATGTCTTAACCCCCCATTAAGTGTACATGAAACCATTAAGTCCAAAAGAATGTGCATTAGCTTTTAATTTGTACATTAAGGTAGGTGGGTAGGTGGGGTCCTCCATGTTCTTCACTTTGAATTATTTCCATCTTCATTCCTTTGTATTAATTTTGTGCATGCATATCTTCATGAAACCACTTCTATTTGAGATCAATTTCCTACAAAAATATATACAAATTTTCAATTAATTTTTCTCAAAGAAATATATGCACTTAAATGGTCGTTTTGCCCCTATATGAAGATGAATATGTGAAAAATTGGAATTAATATGAATTTTGGTTAAAACAAGTTAAAATACCCAATATGATCATTTATTTAATTTAAATAGAATAAATATGGTGGTAAAAATATGCACATTTACGTGCACATCAAAAAACATTAACTATAGAAAATGTAACAACCCGATATTTTCAGCCATTCGCATCCGCACATGTCGGACTTAAATTGCTCAAAATACCGCATTGTAAATAAATTTGGAGCAAATGAAATACAATCACAGAATCACAGACACAGAAATATCAGAATAACTCGCAGCGGAAATAAAATGCATAGTAGTTCATGAAGCTACTACGGCAGAATCTCAAACCAAATACATAATACAGTCCGAAAACAACATAATAGAAATCCCAAATACATAGAAGTTCACTAATACATGAGATAAACTAGAACAGCTGAAACAGAGAGTAGATATATGTAACGCCCCGAAAATTTACGACTTTCGAAAATTCAACATCGACACTCACTTTATCGACTGCCGAGAAATCGAAGGCCGGAAACACGGAAAGTTATGGGTTTTTAAAAGAATTATTAGAAAAGAGAAGAGAAGAAGAGAGAAGAAGGTAGAAGATAGAGAATGGAGAGAGAGAAAAGAAAATAGAAAATAGAAATTTTTAAAATAGAAGAAAAAGGAGAATAGAAAACATAGAACAGAACAGAAAACAACAGAACAACAGAATCTCACAATTCGCAGCGGAACAACATATAATAATAAATGAATAATCTTTAAACAAAGAACTATATCAGTTATTACATTTCATTTCATTTCATTACATCATATCATCAGAGTGTACAACAACAACAAACAGTGCAGCGGAAAAAGAAATACTATATAAGTAATATGCCATGTCATCCAGCTTGCCTCCAGCAACTCCAAAATATCCAGAATATCCTGATAAACCTTAAACTCTTGACTGCCCGTGTGGAAATTGGTGGGCACCCAGAGTTTAGGAAGGAAAACAATAAACTCCGAGTCAGTCATGTGACTGGTGTGAGAACTCAAAACAGTTTATTTATCTTTAAAATCAATAGAGAGATATTTTTATTTCAATTCGCAATGCTTTTAAAAATGAGACTACCATAAGGCCTCCCGCACACACACACAATGCAAACGCAGAATCGGAGGAGATTTCTCCTTATGATAGTCAAAGATGCTTGATACGCATTTAAAATAACATTTGATATTATTACTAGTGCATAATGTAGGAAAAATTCATTTCGAAAGTAGAATATAAATCTTAACCAACATACGACCATTATCGTATGCCTACTATAGCTAACTATGTTCAATAGCAGGTTACCGCCACATTCCATAGCAGGTTATACAACTAATACCGTACAAGTCTCGTATTGTTTCTTTGGATTTCCAACAAATGGTCAGGCCAAGGAACTTCCCATTGCCACATGGAAACGCCTCTGGCTGGACGTCCCCGAGAACTTAACCAGCTCTCTGCCAACACAAGGCCGGGTTACCTTTATCACTAGGTAACTACTACACGAATATGGCATCCCCCGGTCCCATTGGACCTTTTAACCGAGCGCTCGTCACCAACAACACCACACAGTAATAAAATATAGTGTTTCAACATGAGTAAATATCTGGGCTCCATACCATGATACCACCCTTTCTAGAAGGAAATGCACATACCCTAAAGGGAGCTACCCCTCATAACCTTGCCGCATCTTTCCTGTTTTGACCATTCCGGGATGTGAGGCTCGACGAAGTTTCGTCCACAAAAACAAACTTTATACAAAAGCCATGCTTTGGGTCACAAATGATCAACACAATGATCACAAGGATAGACGATCAAATAAACGATCCTATCACAAATAATCAACACAATGACCATTTCAGCATCACTCAGCATGTCACATTACCAAATTGGGAATATATCGCTGATAACATTCAACTATATAACCTCTGAGCACGTACGTCTCAGAGAAGGGTGTTAAGCTAAAAGAATAAATTCTTCGCCACCAACAGAAATATATTTGAAAGAAATCGACTTTATATCTCAACTTGTAATGTCAGACATACAATCCATACAAGTCTGTTCCGGGCTCGAACAGAACCGAAGGTACTTCTTACGAAGCCCTTGCAATCCGGATATTCACAATCCTGATCGGATTCACCATCACATATGGAGAACTCAATACCGTAGCTACTCGGTGCAGAGTCAATCGACAGGTCATCCTATCGCTTTTGCAAATACTCGGTCTTCAACACCGATCTTCAATGCTATTCACAACGACGTATCACATATTCGGAATGGGTTATACGACCCCATGGTCCTTTCCCGGTTAACCCGAATAGTGAGCGCTTATTCAAAAAATAAGTGTATCATTCACATTCAAACAAATCACATCAAATACCCATTCAAAGGGAAATATTGATAGTCGGTTATTGAACTATCAATTGATATGCACACATCACTAGATTCCAAATAATTTTCCAAATTATTTATTTTCCAAAATATCTTTACAAGATATATCATTTCAATTCTTTAAAAATAAATCAATATTTATTTTCCATACAAATTCCACTTCACATATAAATTCCATAATGGATTTATATTTCAAAATATCCATGCATATACAATTTCAATTATCCATTTTCAATTTATCTTCAAAAAGATAAATTCTAAATATTCACTTCATATTGGAAAACATTTCCATACTTATTAAAAATAAGTAATTCACAAATCTCTTTATTTTCAATACTTAGAAAATATTCAATATACTTAAATCGAGATTAAGTATATATTTCATTCTTTAAGGAAATCATTCTCTTAACATATTTATTTGGGCTAAAACGAATGTTACGTAAAACATCGTTACGACAACCCAAAATCACTAGTATAGGGATTCGAAATTAAAATAGATATATAAATCCCAATACTATACAAAACATTTCCTTTCGGAAATCATTTACTATAACAACAGTGTTATAGTCCACCATTTCCTTCTATTTCTCGAAACATCTATTTCAACAATGAATATTGAAATCTATGGTTTCGAATCTCAACTCATTTAAAACATCGTTAGATCGTTTTAATTCTATTTAAAACATCACATTCAAAACAATTTCTTTAACATATTATTCACTATTCAAAAACGTGAATAAACTTCGTTAACAATTTCATCCTTTTTATAAATTTTAATTCAAAGGATTATTCACTATTCAAAAATGTGAATATAACTCCATTAAATAAGTTATGACAATTAACTTATCAAAATAAGTTGTTTGCGGATTTATAAAACAACGTTTATAAATTCCATTTCTATTTATTTATAAAACTTCCTTTTTATAAATTCTTTTATTAACCTATTCCAGTTTATAACTCAATTATAAACTACAAGTTCATATTATAAGTTAATTACTTATAAAACGATTATTTTACAAAATCCTTCCTTTAGAGACTTTCCAATTTATAAATCTTATAACTTATAAGATCCATTTATTTAACCAATCTATTCTTCAAATAATTTCACCAAATTTATAAATCTTACTATTTATAAATTTCTTTTATAACTTCACAGTTTATAATTCTATAAATTTCATTCATTTATGAATTTCATTTTCACTTCATTCAAACACTTATAAAAACTCATTTTATACTGTCTATTTTTCAATTTATAAATATCCATTTATAAATCACTTAATATAAATCAATTTATATTATTCTTTTAAAACATCTTTAATCTCCTTTATAATTTCACCATTCTCTTGATTTATAAAATAATTAAATTTTATAAATCCTATATTTAAACTTTTCACAATAAATTCTAAAATCCCGATTAAACTATTTTATAAAATCGTTAGCATCATATTCTCAAAAATCAGCTTTTAACTGTATTTCACAAAAACCATAATTTTATAACTTTAAAAATTATAAAGTTTATTTATTTATAATGGATCAAATCCAAAAATATTTTATAACTTATACTTCCAAAAATCACTTTGAAATCATTTTAAAATTCCAAAATCTGGGTCCAATGATGCTACATACCAAATAGTCAATCACGACAACAACGATATCACATATCGTATATGATAATCAACGAATATCAAAATATTCAAAATCAAAAATAAATACTGTTGAGGAATCCAGTTGGATCCCTCCAACCTGTTTTTCTGCATCCAAAAACATTAGCACAATACCAATTTCGCTCCAGTACGAAATTATCGCGGTATATGTTCTTATTAAATATTATCCGCTTAATAACGGCGCAATAGGGTCTCATCCGCTAAAAATACGGGAAATCAATCAACTGCAATATATACATATGCCAATATATATATATATATATTGATATTATATATAATACCAATTTCACTGTTTATGAAATATTCGCGGTATATGTTTTTATTAAATAACATCCGCTTACTAACGGCGTATAATGTCTATTTTAACAATCAATAGATATCAATCAACATTCAAACATGCATTCAAATATTTTAAATCTAACTATTTAAAATAAAAATCGAAACTGATTCGATTGAGTGAGAAGTTCTCACCTTGGTTTAAATTTCCGTTTTAGCGATTTATTTCGAATAAAATTAAACGCACGTTTAATTTTACCCAAAATTCTCACTAACTCCAAACGACTCCAAACCAACTCCATCGCGTAGTGCTCGTCCATACGATTCCAACGCAACTGAGTTTGCATTTTTTCGACCTCGTATGAAAAAGTTATGAATTTTCTAAGATTTACACGATTTAAACTAATATAAATTTACAACTTTTAATTAAATTTTAAACCTACACAACATGGGCCGTTGGATCTAAACCCCCCCCCCCTCTCTCATCAGGCCATCCACCCACTCCCTTCTCCCTCTCGTGTTCATCACGCACAATCCCTGAAGCAAGCCGAACCCATATAGCAAATTAGGGTTTAAATTTTGCTTCCTCTTCGTCGATTTTGAAGTCGATCAGATGGTACCACCACGTGCGCCCACGCGAGTGCCATACTCGGCTCCATCCTCATCAAGTTCGGTCCCCTATATCACGCGCAAATCGAGGCCGAACGGCCTGCCTTCATGGCTCCTCAACGACCACCACGTTGCTCGAATACACATCATCCCCATATGGATTCGAAGAGCTCGGCTAGCTCTACCAATCTCTAGTTGGAAGTTGTTGCTAATTATTTGCAGATTGGAAGATTATAAGGGATGAATATGGAACATTTTCGGCCATTGATTGAAGCTTCTGGCGGCCGTGTTTTGTAAACTAGGGGGTTTTTTTTTTTAAGAATTTAGGGGTATTTATAGAGAATTTTTCAATCACTATTCATCCGGGTTTTCCGAACTCCGATTTACGCGCCGAAACTGACGTACCTAGGGTTTATCCCGCGTTCCGGACACAATGGAACAGGTTTTGGAAGCTAATTCGGAAGTATGTGCGAGTTATGGCTATAAACGTTCAATTTAAATTAAACCGATTTAAGTCGATTTCTAAGCGTTTTAATTTGTACAGGACAAACCGTAAATCCAATTGACTTGAAATTTGAAACCTTACAATAATATCACATTACGGATCCGATAAAACTGGTTTCGTCGAAATCCGAGACTTTTTGAAAAATGGCTATTTTCACTCGCCAAATTTAAATTAAAAATAAATCGATGCGTTTCGAGCTGCCACGATCAAACGATAGCTCCGATTGACACGAAATTTGAAATCCGGCAATAAATAACTATTACGGATCCAATGAAACTGGTTTCGTTCAATTCTGAGACTGTTCAAAAATTGACTATTTTCACTAGTCGATTTAAATTATTAAAATATTCAATTTTCACAAATTAACTTTTAATTCGATTTTAAAAGTTCTAAAATATCATTCTAACTTCCATATGATAAAATAAAATTTTTACAAATCATTTTCTATCATATTTAACTCAATTTTCAATTATTTCCATAATTTAACATATTAAATTATCGATTTAATTATTCAATTAAATCCAATAATTCAAATAAAAAAATTTATTTGACTTATAAATTCACTTATAAATATTTAAAATTAATTAAATATTCAAATTTTAATTTCTAAAAATTCTGGGTCGTTACAATCTTCCCCCCTTAAAAGAATTTCGTCCTCGAAATTAACAAGTAAGAAAAGTTACAGAATTTATTAATTTTCCCAAAATCCATAGTTAAACTTCTTACAATAACTTTACCAAGTTTCAAATCATACTTAGTTATCTTTTCAAAAACAACTATCTATTGTTTAACTTTCAACTCAAATTCAAAGTTATAGTTTTCAAAATTTTCCAAATTTTCTCAAAAATTTTCTAACGCCTTAAATTTTCGAAAAAATTCGCCATGGTCTCCTTTGCGCGGCTCGATCCGAAAAAAAAATGACAGTATATATATCACAAATATACATCTCATCAAGTAATGAGGCATCCCGAAGGGAAAAAAATGTAAAAGTACGATATTTAATCCGAGATATGTACCTTATATTTTATTGGCAAGCATATACGGCTAATATAGCGCAAAAGCGAGCTCCAAATGCGAAGCAAACGCAATCCGCACCTACTAATCACTCAACAAACAACATGAGAACATGCATATATGGAAATAATCTCAATATACCACATATATCTCCATAACAACT
Organism: Allium cepa; assembly: GCA_030765085.1. Classification (NCBI taxonomy): domain Eukaryota; kingdom Viridiplantae; phylum Streptophyta; class Magnoliopsida; order Asparagales; family Amaryllidaceae; genus Allium; species Allium cepa. The sequence continues at coordinate 39,148,136 of CM060929.1, forward strand.
ATATATGTCACATAGCAAATGTAGTAAAACAACAAATGCAAACATCAACCAACTATCATCCATAACCAAATAAATATTCATTCATATTCTCATTAATATTCAATGAAATGGTTTTCAATTTAATCACATTTGATTCATTAATAGTGGATGTTCTTACTAACATTCATTCTCAATTAGTTTATATTCACTAATTTATATTCAAGTTTATTTCACAATTGTAAATCACTTTAATTATAATTCAACTCTTATAATTCATTTGCTTATACAATTATTCTTTTATTTAGATTATTCAAACAACTAAACAATCAACTTATATACACTTTAATAATTCTGAAAAATTATTCTTTTATATATAAAATATACTCAAGGTAAAATTATTTCATTTACCCAATTTTGAAATCAATATTGTGCCGAATTGTTCTATTCAAGTGTTTAGAAACCCCTTCGGCATAGTCTTGCGGACCACGCTGACGAAAGTTCATATGCCACTCAATAAACCAATCATCACATTATAAAACAATTTTATATATTCACTATCAAATACGCTCTCATAGCTATTATTACACTCAAACTCATTCTAGAGTACTGCTGACTCTATCTCTAATGAATAATACCTAACAGAACCATGGTTGTCGCTTAACCATATGCTCTGATACCAGATGTAACGCCCCGAAAATTTACGACTTTCGAAAATTCAACATCGACACTCACTTTATCGACTGCCGAGAAATCGAAGGCCGGAAACATGGAAAGTTATGGGTTTTTAAAAGAATTTAAGAAAAGAGAAGAGAAGAAGAGAGAAGAAGGTAGAAGATAGAGAATGGAGAGAGAGAAAAGAAAATAGAAAATAGAAATTTTTAAAATAGAAGAAAAAGGAGAATAGAAAACATAGAACGGAACAGAAAACAACAGAACAACATAATCTCACAATTCGCAGCGGAACAACATATAATAATAAATGAATAATCTTTAAACAAAGAACTATATCAGTTATTACATTTCATTTCATTTCATTACATCATATCATCAGAGTGTACAACAACAACAAACAGTGCAGCGGAAAAAGAAATACTATATAAGTAATATGCCATGTCATCCAGCTTGCCTCCAGCAACTCCAGAATATCCAGAATATCCTGATAAACCTTAAACTCTTGACTGCCCGTGTGGAAATTGGTGGGCACCCAGAGTTTAGGAAGGAAAACAATAAACTCCGAGTCAGTCATGTGACTGGTGTGAGAACTCAAAACAGTTTATTTATCTTTAAAATCAATAGAGAGATATTTTTATTTCAATTCGCAATGCTTTTAAAAATGAGACTACCATAAGGCCTCCCGCACACACACACAATGCAAACGCAGAATCGGAGGAGATTTCTCCTTATGATAGTCAAAGATGCTTGATACGCATTTAAAATAACATTTGATATTATTACTAGTGCATAATGTAGGAAAAATTCATTTCGAAAGTAGAATATAAATCTTAGCCAACATACGACCATTATCGTATGCCTACTATAGCTAACTATGTTCAATAGCAGGTTACCGCCACATTCCGTAGCAGGTTATACAACTAATACCGTACAAGTCTCGTATTGTTTCTTTGGATTTCCAACAAATGGTCAGGCCAAGGAACTTCCCATTGCCACATGGAAACGCCTCTGGCTGGACGTCCCCGAGAACTTAACCAGCTCTCTGCCAACACAAGGCCGGGTTACCTTTATCACTAGGTAACTACTACACGAATATGGCATCCCCCGGTCCCATTGGACCTTTTAACTGAGCGCTCGTCACCAACAACACCACACAGTAATAAAATATAGTGTTTCAACATGAGTAAATATCTGGGCTCCATACCATGATACCACCCTTTCCAGAAGGAAATGCACATACCCTAAAGGGAGCTACCCCTCATAACCTTGCCGCATCTTTCCTGTTTTGACCATTCCGGGATGTGAGGCTCGACGAAGTTTCGTCCACAAAAACATACTTTATACAAAAGCCATGCTTTGGGTCACAAATGATCAACACAATGATCACAAGGACAGACGATCAAATAAACGATCCTATCACAAATAATCAACACAATGATCATTTCAGCATCACTCAGCATGTCACATTACCAAATTGGGAATATATCGCTGATAACATTCAACTATATAACCTCTGAGCACGTACGTCTCAGAGAAGGGTGTTAAGCTAAAAGAATAAATTCTTCGCCACCAACAGAAATATATTTGAAAGAAATCGGCTTTATATCTCAACTTGTAATGTCAGACATACAATCCATACAAGTCTGTTCCGGGCTCGAACAGAACCGAAGGTACTTCTTACGAAGCCCTTGCAATCCGGATATTCACAATCCTGATCGGATTCACCATCACATATGGAGAACTCAATACCGTAGCTACTCGGTGCAGAGTCAATCGACAGGTCATCCTATCGCTTTTACAAATACTCGGTCTTCAACACCGATCTTCAATGCTATTCACAACGACGTATCACATATTCGGAATGGGTTATACGACCCCATGGTCCTTTCCCGGTTAACCCGAATAGTGAGCGCTTATTCAAAAAATAAGTGCAGCATTCACATTCAAACAAATCACATCAAATACCCATTCAAAGGGAAATATTGATAGTCGGTTATTGAACTATCAATTGATATGCACACATCACTAGATTCCAAATAATTTTCCAAATTATTTATTTTCCAAAATATCTTTACAAGATATATCATTTCAATTCTTTAAAAATAAATCAATATTTATTTTCCATACAAATTCCACTTTCACATATAAATTCCATAATGGATTTATATTTCAAAATATCCATGCATATACAATTTCAATTATCCATTTTCAATTTATCTTCAAAAAGATAAATTCTAAATATTCACTTCATATTGGAAAACATTTCCATACTTATTAAAAATAAGTAATTCACAAATCTCTTTATTTTCAATACTTAGAAAATATTCAATATACTTAAATCGAGATTAAGTATATATTTCATTCTTTAAGGAAATCATTCTCTTAACATATTTATTTGGGCTAAAACGAATGTTACGTAAAACATCGTTACGACAACCCAAAATCACTAGTATAGGGATTCGAAATTAAAATAGATATATAAATCCCAATACTATACAAAACATTTCCTTTCGGAAATCATTTACTATAACAACAGTGTTATAGTCCACCATTTCCTTCTATTTCTCGAAACATCTATTTCAACAATGAATGTTGAAATCTATGGTTTCGAATCTCAACTCATTTAAAACATCGTTAGATCGTTTTAATTCTATTTAAAACATCACATTCAAAATAATTTCTTTAACATATTATTCACTATTCAAAAACGTGAATAAACTTCGTTAACAATTTCATCCTTTTTATAAATTTTAATTCAAAGGATTATTCACTATTCAAAAATGTGAATATAACTCCATTAAATAAGTTATGACAATTAACTTATCAAAATAAGTTGTTTGCGGATTTATAAAACAACGTTTATAAATTCCATTTCTATTTATTTATAAAACTTCCTTTTTATAAATTCTTTTATTAACCTATTCCAGTTTATAACTCAATTATAAACTACAAGTTCATATTATAAGTTAATTACTTATAAAACGATTATTTTACAAAATCGTTCCTTTAGAGACTTTCCAATTTATAAATCTTATAACTTATAAGATCCATTTATTTAACCAATCTATTCTTCAAATAATTTCACCAAATTTATAAATCTTACTATTTATAAATTTCTTTTATAACTTCACAGTTTATAATTCTATAAATTTCATTCATTTATGAATTTCATTTTCACTTCATTCAAACACTTATAAAAACTCATTTTATACTGTCTATTTTTCAATTTATAAATATCCATTTATAAATCACTTAATATAAATCAATTTATATTATTCTTTTAAAACATCTTTAATCTCCTTTATAATTTCACCATTCTCTTGATTTATAAAATAATTAAATTTTATAAATCCTATATTTAAACTTTTCACAATAAATTCTAAAATCCCGATTAAACTATTTTATAAAATCGTTAGCATCATATTCTCAAAAATCAGCTTTTAACTGTATTTCACAAAAACCATAATTTTATAACTTTAAAAATTATAACGTTTATTTATTTATAATGGATCAAATCCAAAAATATTTTATAACTTATACTTTCAAAAATCACTTTGAAATCATTTTAAAATTCCAAAATCTGGGTCCAATGATGCTACATACCAAATAGTCAATCACGACAACAACGATATCACATATCGTATATGATAATCAACGAATATCAAAATATTCAAAATCAAAAATAAATACTGTTGAGGAATCCAGTTGGATCCCTCCAACCTGTTTTCCTGCATCCAAAAACATTAGCATAATACCAATTTCGCTCCAGTACGAAATTATCGCGGTATATGTTCTTATTAAATATTATCCGCTTAATAACGGCGCAATAGGGTCTCATCCGCTAAAAATACGGGAAATCAATCAACTGCAATATATACATATGCCAATATATATATATATATATATATATATATATATATTGATATTATATATAATACCAATTTCACTGTTTATGAAATATTCGCGGTATATGTTTTTATTAAATAACATCCGCTTACTAACGGCGTATAATGTATATTTTAACAATCAATAGATATCAATCAACATTCAAACATGCATTCAAATATTTTATATCTAACTATTTAAAATAAAAATTGAAACTGATTCGATTGAGTGAGAAGTTCTCACCTTGGTTTAAATTTTCGTTTTAGCGATTTATTTCGAATTAATTTTACCCAAAATTCTCACTAACTCCAAACGACTCCAAACCAACTCCATCGCGTAGTGCTCGTCCATACGATTCCAACGCAACTGAGTTTGCATTTTTTCGACCTCGTATGAAAAAGTTATGAATTTTCTAAGATTTACACGATTTAAACTAATATAAATTTACAACTTTTAATTAAATTTTAAACCTACACAACATGGGCCGTTGGATCTAAACCCCCCCTCTCATCAGGCCGTCCACCCACTCCCTTCTCCCTCTCGTGTTCATCACGCGCAACCCCTGAAGCAAGCCGAACCCATATAGCAAATTAGGGTTTAAATTTTGCTTCCTCTTCGTCGATTTTGAAGTCGATCAGATGGTACCACCACGTGCGCCCACGCGAGTGCCATACTCGGCTCCATCCTCATCAAGTTCGGTCCCCTATATCACGCGCAAATCGAGGCCGAACGACCTGCCTTCATGGCTCCTCAACGACCACCACGTTGCTCGAATACACATCATCCCCATATGGATTCGAAGAGCTCGGCTAGCTCTACCAATCTCTAGTTGGAAGTTGTTGCTAATTATTTGCAGATTGGAAGATTATAAGGGATGAATATGGAACATTTTCGGCCATTGATTGAAGCTTCTGGCGGCCGTGTTTTGTAAACTAGGGTTTTTTTTATTTTTATTTTTTAAGAATTTAGGGGTATTTATAGAGAATTTTTCAATCACTATTCATCCGGGTTTTCCGAACTCCGATTTACGCGCCGAAACTGACGTACCTAGGGTTTATCCCGCGTTCCGGACACAATGGAACAGGTTTCGGAAGCTAATTCGGAAGTATGTGCGAGTTATGGCTATAAACGCTCAATTTAAATTAAACCGATTTAAGTCGATTTCTAGGCGTTTTAATTTGTACAGGACAAACCGTAAATCCAATTGACTTGAAATTTGAAACATTACAATAATATCACATTACGGATCCGATGAAACTGGTTTCGTCGAAATCCGAGACTTTTTGAAAAATGGCTATTTTCACTCGCCAAATTTAAATTAAAAATAAATCGATGCGTTTCGAGCTGCCACGATCAAACGATAGCTCCGATTGACACGAAATTTGAAATCCGGCAATAACTAACTATTATGGATCCAATGAAACTGGTTTCGTTCAATTCTAAGACTGTTCAAAAATTGACTATTTTCACTAGTCGATTTAAATTATTAAAATATTCAATTTTCACAAATTAACTTTTAATTCGATTTTAAAAGTTCTAAAATTTCATTCTAACTTCCATATGATAAACTAAAATTTTTACAAATCATTTTCTATCATATTTAACTCAATTTTCAATTATTTCCATAATTTAACATATTAAATTATCGATTTAATTATTCAATTAAATCCAATAATTCAAATAAAAAAATTTATTTGACTTATAAATTCACTTATAAATATTTAAAATTAATTAAATATTAAAATTTTAATTTCTAAAAATTTTGGGTCGTTACAATATAAATGTAGATAAACAGAAACTCCAGCAAAGACCAGCTCCAAAAAGAGAATCCAAAGATGTGAATACTCAGGCTGACCCGAGTGTAAAGTAAAACACAAAACGCTTGAGTCAGGACAATATATACTTATATAATGTAAACCAACTCAAGTGAACTGTAGTAAAAGTACACAATAACTTAAAGAATGCTTGGGATCGCCCATCCTTTAAGAATCGGTTAAACTATAAATTAAATACATCCCGTGGTTAAAATTTCAAAATGGTATTTTATACTTCAAAATAAAATATCATTTCAAAATTCAATATCATTCAAAATCCATTATCTTCCAAATCACATCCATTTTTATTTAATTTAAATACCATTACAAAACACATTTCAAAATAGTTTATATTTCGAAACAAATTACTTCATTTTAAATCATAAAATGAAGTTATTATATTTAATAATTAAACTATTAAATTTACAAAATTTTAGTCTCTCAAAATTCATTTATCTACTTAATTTATTAAAACAGATGAAAATTCAACTTTCGTAGCATTTAGAAATTGCTACAGAAAGTTACATTCAAAACAGTTCAATTTAACAAAAGATAGCATAAAAAAATGCTATGATAGGGTTACATTAGTTTCAAATAAAACTTAGTTAAATTAAACAATCATAACGTTTACAAAAATTCTATGACAGCCTTTAATTAAACTTAACCATTTGGTTCATTATTATCAACTACAGCATTTACAAATGCTGTGTTATCATTTACATTAGAATTAATAGCATTTCTGAAATGCAGTTAATTTACTTCAAATATTCAGTATAATTTCACAAATAATTATATTTTTATTTATATCATTTTTAACTTATAAAATCATATAATTTCACTTTTAAAACAATCATTCAAATACCCTTATATTCATGATTTTATAAAGTTAAATCTCCATTCAAAAATCAAAATTTAATAATAATTCACTTATTAAATTCCAACATTAAATTTTAAATTCATTAAATTAAATTTAACTTAACACTTAACTTTAAAATTTTCAAATATAACTTAATTTCATTTTTATTTACTTAACTTAAAATTCACTTTTAAGCCAAATTCACAAATTTCCAATTTTAGTTATATTTCAAATTTCAACATAAATATTCATTCATTTCACATTTAACTTTATTCAAAAATCATTAATGTATTACAAAATCATTTTAAATTCATTTGATTCAAAATATCATAAATTTATCATATTTTCATATTTAATTTAAATTCCATTTATCACCAAATTATAATTTCCAAAATAACTTACATTTCAGATTTCTAACTTTACCCTTTATTTATTTCACTTATAAATTTTCAAAAAAATCAATAAAGCTTTATAATAATCATTTTTAATCAAATCTAATCAAAATATTATAATATTTACATTTCTACAATATTTTAAAATTTTTAGAAAAACATATTTTAACAACGGGTCTGTGTTTCATTTTCCAGCCTAGGTAAAGTGATACGGGTAATATATCATTTCAACCCGTAATTTACAAAGAAAACCCGGGTTTGATCATTATCAAACCCACAATCCCAAGTAAAAGAAAATAATTGAAAATCGTTCAGGCCTATCATTTCAGCCCATAACGATTTTCTCCTATTCTAAAGTCCGTTCGGGTATGTATCATTTCAACCCATAGTGATTCTAATCTAAAGAGAACTTGCAGTGTGACAAACTGATGAAAATAACAGAATAGCATGAAACAACAGTAACATATGGTATAACAAGTGGAAATATAGGTGTGAACTTCATATGAATATAATATAGCAGTTATAACAGGATGATATGCATTTACAGATTCAGGTGATGTCAGTTTATCACTATATAAGTACATATTAGTCTGGTGAGATTTACTCACTGTTTCGAGCTGATGACACAACGACGAATTGCACAACGGGATCTACACAAGCACAAAAGCACGATACAGATATGAAATGGAGGAGCCAAGGATTAATTCTCTTGAATACAAATCAAACAAACAATACAAACAGCATAAGTTTTCAACCCAAAATTTCAATAAAACATTGTTAGAAATGACTGCATAAAACGAAGCCCAGGCTATTGCACTTGCTTTCAACCACCTATGGTTCAGCTACAGGGATAAAATGTATGACTAAGGGGTGAGTTTGGATCTGGTTTTGGGTCCATAGGGTCGGCCTAGCATGGTTTACATGATAGTGAAGAGGTTGGTGCTTGGAATTTCAACTATATGACATAACAAAGGTTTCAAGGCAAAATAAAGCACCAACATGCCACGGCCAAGGCAAGTGGTCACGGCCAGAGGCAAGGTGAGGTCATGTGGTGATGTGGCAGTGGTGTCAGGTCGGAATTTGGCTGGTGGTGTGATGGAAGTGGCGGCCAAGGTGGGGTTTTGTGGAGGTGGATCAAGAGGTGAGCTCGGCTAGGCTACAAGGTGAAGTATTTGCAAATTTTGTTGGATCTACACATCAAGGGAGCATGGCTATGGCTTGGGGTTGTGCTGGAGGTGGTGGTGACTGGTTGTGGTGGTGGTGGAGGCGGCCACAATGCTGGAATGGAGAGGAGCCGATCCTAGAAGTGATGAAAGCAAGTGCAATTCACATGGAAACAAGAGAAAATTATAGAAAAGAAGAATTTTTTTACCAAACTCTTGAGATCAGAAATGGCCGAATACTTTTATGGAAATGAGAGAAAAAATGAAGTACGTGAATGAGAAATGAGGGTGGCAGCTAAAAGATGAAGAGATATGGCCATTTGAGTGAAAAGAAACGTTAAAATGTGAAAAGGTGGGAAAATCAAAAGCCATAGGAAACAAAAGGTCACAAACCCTTTCAATTTACCTTTTATTATTTATATAAATTTATGTAGCTGAAACAATAATAATATCAGATAAAATTTCGAAATTTTTAACCAATATACAAATATATATAATATTTATCAATTATGTAAAGTAAAATTAAGGAAAATAGTTAAAACAGTGAACTAGACTAGCAAAATTTGAAGTTAAATGAAATAATTTTTAGAAAATTCATATAAGCCTGTAAAGTATTTTTAAACATAAATAATAACATAAAATACAAATATATTCACAAAATAAATATTTAAAATTTAATTTAAATATAAAATTTTAATGTAGAAAATAGCAGAAAATGGGAAAACAGCCCTTAAAAATAGGAAATCAACACAGTAATTTTTGGAAAAATTCTATTATTATTTTAAAAATATTTAGAGATGAATTTTCACAAATAAAACAAATTTAAAATAAAATAAAGAAATTTAAAAATGAAGAAAATTATAAAACAGCCTTTAAAAATAGGAAATAAATACAGTAAATTTGGAAAAATTATATTATCATTTTAAAAATGTTTAGAAATAATATCACACAAATAAAACAAATTTAAAATAATTTCAAAATGAAATAAAGTTAAATTTAAATATATAGTCAAAATCTAGGGTTGTTACACTCTCCCCCACTCAAATCTTTTCGTCCTCGAAAAGGAAGGAAGCGGAGAAACAACAAGAAAGAGCAATAGGTTGGAAGATATCCTCGAAAGATGGTAGGGAAAAGGTAGCTAGGAAGGGAAGCATGTTGGAAGACAAGGGTGAACCATTATTTAAACCATTATACATTTCAATTAAAATTTCATAACATTTTAAACATTTTATAATATGATGAATAGTCCTTTGATTCAAATCTGATGGTTCAAGGTAAACAATATGTAAAACATTTTAATTTTTAGAAGGGAAAATAAGTGATAAAAATATTATTTATACAGTACTTTATCATGATGCTTTTATCAAAATACTTTTATAACTCGATGTCTTAACAAGTTTATCCTCGTTCCTGTAGATTCTGGCAGTGCGTTGATCAGGCGCAAAGCTAGACTTCACCAGGTACTTAGTAGACTTGTTTCAACACCCAGTGAAAACACTAGAAGACTCTTTTAAAAAAACAGATATGGAATGTACAATCCAAACAAATCAACCAAACCAAAACAGTTGTATAACCATGGATCGCAGATACACAATGGTTACGCCTGGATCCTCCAGGAAACAATCCGTATCCGTAAGCTTTCTCAGCCCTGCGAGTTACGTCATGATGACGAGTAGAATGCAGGATACACAATGGTTACGCCTGGATCCCCCAGGAAACAATACGTACCCCCAAGCCAGCTCAGCCAGGCATTTGCGCTACTAATGCGACCTACATAGAGTGCAGGATACACAATGGTTACGCCTGGATCCCCCAGGAAACAATCCGTACCCCCAGGCCAGCTCAGCCAGGCAGTTGCGCTATGCAGTCACGATCATAAGACCATGGAGATCGCCATGGAATTCGATGGACACTCGAGTATCATATTCGGAAAACCCAAATCAAAGAGAGAGAATAATATCGATAGGATGAATCCACAATGTGGCCACAAAGCGGATATCAAGCAGAAGGCACTTTCCATATCTTTACTTCGAAAATATGTATCATATAGTACCTTTTAAAATCACTTCCAAATATCATACTTATATAAAGTTCATTTTATATAAGATTTCATTTCAAATCAAATACTTTTCAAAACAATAGTATATCAAATCACATTTATATAGATTTCGATTATATAAGATTTTACTTTTCAAAATTGGGTACCTTTTCAAATCAACAGTTTTCAAATCAATAGTTTTCAAATCTACTGCATACTTATACAAATCAATTTTTATATAAGTTCGATAACTCCCAAATCAAAGTATTTAAAAAAAAGTTCTCAATTTTAATTCATTTCAATAGTATTTCAGTTAAAAAATCATATATGATTTCACCAAATCATTTCTTTCAAATTACATATATTCAATTTCAAAGTTTCTTAAAACAATAGATTTAGAAAATAATCCAAATTTCCAAATCTATAAAATTTAGGTCAAACAAATTCATTTCCATTTCAAACATATATTCACTTCAAAAGTCATAATACTTTCAAAGTTATGAATCTTTCGAAACCAAAATACTTGAAATCATTTCACTTTGAAAATCATAACATTTTGAAATCATACATTTGAAATCATAAAACATACACTTAATTCTTTACATTTCACAAATTTATTCAATTAAACCAAAATCTAAAATTTCCAATTTTAATTCAATTCAAACCATCAGTTTCAATTCAATTTAGTTTTCCAACAAAATCATTTCAAATATTATCCAATTTCAAATATAGATTTGATCTACAAAATAAACTATTCAATCTTAAATATGTTTCAAGGCTTAAATATACCATATTTCAAACTAAATTTTATAATTTCATATATCTCAAATTTTACTTCATTATTACTTAGTGTTGAAATATTTATTTCATAAATCCATTATTTTAAATAAACTCAAGTTACAAGTAAACCAAATATCCTTCATACTAATATAAGCTTCAATTATTCATTTATCAAAAATCAATGGTTTTCAAAATCATCTTATACTTACATAAAGTTTATCTTATATAAGGATCAAAATTTTCAAAAAAATAAATTTTGCTACATGAAAAGCCATATGGGATTGAACATCTTTGGTTACTAAAAGATTTTTAATTAAGAACAGTTTTGTATATAAAATAGTTTGTATAAAAAATAGAATAAAACAGTTAGTTTAAGAAGAAAAAAAAATAGTTTTGAAAAATGGTTTTAAATTTGATAGCAGTTTTTCATAAAAGAAAATTTTCAATTAAATTACAAAGATATCCAACCCGGCAACTTTCAATTTCAGCGTCAAGTATACCAATGATATTAGGATATAAGATGTACATATGTCATCATTTCGCAACATTGCATTCGATCGCTCGCTCGATCACACGAGTTTTTCGAACTAGTATTGTCCATTCGACTTCCCTAATGCGGACTTCGATATGGTTTCTCGACTAGAAGCCATCAGTCTCCTTGCATAGCCATATACTATGATAGAGAATTCTAGAATCAAGCCAAAAATCCATATCAAATATTCGCCATCAAGAATCAAATGAAAAATCCTAACACGAAATGGTGTAATTCACCTCGAACTTGTGTACTCTAACTTGGATCAGATTAATTATGCGAATAAAATAGCATACGTACAACTTATGTACCTATTCCAACTTGTTAAATAAATAGTTTCATAAAGATGTTACTAAGTTAAAACATTTGAAACCAAATTTTTCTCAAACATTTGAAGACTAATTTTTATCCAAAACATTTCAAAACTAAATTTCATATTAGTATAACACAAAATAGTCCTATTTATTTACTTAACAAAACAGTTTCAACTTATACAAATCATATTATTTCATACTTGAAACATACAGACTACACTTATATTCTTTATCAAATAACTTATACCTTTCAAATATATTAGCTTTGAAAAGTTAACCCTGATTTGGAAGTGCTCGAATCTTAAAAATAGTTGAAGGAATCATATTTTCAAATCCAAGAGTTGGAAATCAACACTAAATCAGTGAACCAATTTCAAAAGATAGTGTTATACCAAAACAAATCTGAATCTCGAGGACTGAACACCGGCTTACTTTAAATCATTTCAATGTGTGTGTGTGTATATATATCTTTCGAATATCAAACCATACTTCAAAATCAAAAATCAAAATTGGTTTCACAAAATCACTCGCATAGGAAAGCTACAAGAGTGGCCTCTCTCTCACTCAGAAACTCGAAAATCAATGTCGATGATGCATGCATTCATCACCGAAATTATTTTCCAGCGACATAAGTGAGTTCTGGACTTCTATTAATTTTGAAAAACTTCTTTGAAATTCCTTTGAAATCATTGAAATTCATTCGAATACATTTGAAACACTTCTTATTTGAAAAAAAAATATATCTTTAAATCATATTATTATTATATATTTTCCAAAATCTTAAAACCGATTTCAAAACACCGGAGTTCGATTCCTTGAAATTCAAATTCAAAACCCTTCAGTTATAAATCATTTTTGTATAAATCAAGTTTCTTATAAATTTCAAAATTTCAAATCCTTTCAAAGCTTCAAATTTTCATTTTAAAAGGTATATAATCCTTATCGAAAACATTTCACTTTTTATATACAAAATATGGTCATCCTTAATAATTTGGATGTATGCACAATTTCAAAATACAACCAAACACAAATTTCCAAAGGATGATTCAAGGAAGGATTTCAAACAAACAAAGATTCAAAATTAGAGGAACTATAATCAAATAGAATTCTAGTTCGAAGATAAACTCAAACGAAGATGAGATAATTTAATTACCAAATAGAAGATGGATAAGCCTATATAAATCGCGGGCGACCTTAACCGGTCAACCGTGACTTCAGGAATATAACCAATGCGAAAATCTAAGGCAAATCGGCATTCGATCGCTAGAGATAGAATCCGAGTAGAGTAAGAGATAGATAGCATCGTAAACCGCAGATACAGAAATCTTTGGTGAATCAATGCTAATTGTAAAGGAGTTTTACCCCTTTACAAATCATTCGAAGATTTACGGAATACCAATCTTATAGAGGTCATTCTAAAGTGGAGTTATGGAATGCTCCAAAATCAAAGGAATAAAATAGGGACAAGAATGGATTTCAGAACCAGTGGGAGTGTTCCAAAGTTCAAGGAATCTTAATTGATAAGAATCCTAACCAAGAGATTTCTAACAAGGTGGATTCAGAAGGGATGAAGTTTAGAAAATCTTGGTTTCAAAATAAGAACAATTTTATACCAAAAATAATCTTTGAAAATACTTTAAAAATCATTTGGAAATCATTTTATACTTCGAAAATACGTTCGCTCACAAAGAAAGGATTCTGAGATTGATTTCACTCATTCTAGGGTATTTCTACCCCATCTCTAATGAGTTTTTGCTCCGCAGGCTAAGGTTAGCCTAAAACCAAAGCTCTGATACCAACTGTAACAACCCGATATTTTCAGCCATTCACATCCGCACATGTCGGACTTGAATTGCTCAAAATACCGCGTTGTAAATAAATTTGGAGCAAATGAAATACAATCACAGAATCACAGACATAGAAATATCAGAATAACTCGCAGCGGAAATAAAATACATAGTAGTTCATGAAGCTACTACGGCAGAGTCTCAAACCAAATACATAATACAGTCTGAAAACAACATAATAGAAATCCCAAATACATAGAAGTTCACTAATACATGAGATAAACTAGAACAGCTGAAAAAGAGAGTAGATATAAATGTAGATAAGCAGAAACTCCAGCAAAGACCAGCTCCAGAAAGAGAATCCAAAGCTGTGAATACTCAGGCTTACCCGAGCGTAAAGTAAAACACAAAATACTCGAGTCAGGACAATATATACTTATATAATGTAAACCAACTCAAGTGAAATGTAGTAGAAGTACACAATAACTTAAAGGATGCTTGGGATCGCCCATCCTTTAAGAATCAGTTAAACTATAAATTAAATACATCCCATGGTTAAAATTTCAAAATGGTATTTTATACTTCAAAATAAAATATCATTTCAAAATTCAATATCATTCAAAATCCATTATCTTCCAAATCACATCCATTTTTATTTAATTTAAATACCATTACAAAACACATTTCAAAATAGTTTATATTTCGAAACAAATTACTTCATTTTAAATCATAAAATGAAGTTATTATATTTAATAATTAAATTATTAAATTTACAAAATTTTAGTCTTTCAAAATTCATTTATCTACTTAATTTATTAAAACAGATGAAAATTCAACTTTCGTAGCATTTGGAAATTGCTACAGAAAGTTACATTTAAAACGGTTCAATTTAACAAAAGATAGCATAAAAAAATGCTGTGATAGGGTTACATTAGTTTCAAATAAAACTTAGTTAAATTCAACAATCATAACGTTTACAGAAATTCTATGATAGCCTTTAATTAAACTTAACCATTTGGTTCATTATTATCAACTACAGCATTTACAAATGTTGTGTTATCATTTACATTAGAATTAATAGCATTTCTGAAATGCAGTTAATTAACTTCAAATATTCAGTATAATTTCACAAATAATTATATTTTTATTTATATCATTTTTAACTTATAAAATCATATAATTTCACTTTTAAAACAATCATTCAAATACCCTTATATTCATGATTTTATAAAGTTAAATCTCCATTCAAAAATCAAAATTTAATAATAATTCACTTATTAAATTCCAACATTAAATTTTAAATTCATTAAATTAAATTTAACTTAACACTTAACTTTAAAATTTTCAAATATAACTTAATTTCATTTTTATTTACTTAACTTAAAATTCACTTTTAAGCCAAATTCACAAATTTCCAATTTTAGTTATATTTCAAATTTCAACATAAATATTCATTCATTTCACATTTAACTTTATTCAAAAACATTAATGTATTACAAAATCATTTTAAATTCATTTGATTCAAAATATCATAAATTTATCATATTTTCATATTTAATTTAAATTCCGTTTATCACCAAATTATAATTTCCAAAATAACTTACATTTCAGATTTCTAACTTTACCCTTTATTTATTTCACTTATAAATTTTCAAAAAAATCAATAATGCTTTATAAAAATCATTTTTAATCAAATCTAATCAAAATATTATAATATTTACATTTCTAAAATATTTTAAAATTTTTAGAAAAACATATTTTAACAACGGGTCTGTATTTCATTTTCCAGCCTAGGTAAAGTGATACGGGTAATATATCATTTCAACCCGTAATTTACAAAGAAAACCCGGGTTTGATCATTATCAAACCCGCAATCCCAAGTAAAAGAAAATAATTGAAAATCATTCAGGCCTATCATTTCAGCCCATAACGATTTTCTCCTATTCTAAAGTCCGTTCGGGTATGTATCATTTCAACCCATAGTGATTCTAATCTAAAGGGAACTTGAAGTGTGATAAACTGATGAAATTAACAGAATAGCATGAAATAATAGTAACATATGGTATAACAAGTGTAAATATAGGTGTGAACTTCATATGAATATAATATAGCAGTTATAACATGATGATATGCATTTACAGATTCAGGTGATGTCAGTTTATCACTATATAAGTACATATTAGTCTGGTGAGATTTACTCACTGTTTTGAGCTGATGACACAACGACGAATTGCACAAAGGGATCTACACAAGCACAAAAGCACGATACAGATATGAAATGGAGGAGCCAAGGATTAATTCTCTTGAATACAAATCAAACAAACAATACAAACAGCATAAGTTTTCAACCCAAAATTTCAATAAAACATTGTTAGAAATGACTGCATAAAACGAAGCCCAGGCTATTGCACTTGCTTTCAACCACCTATGGTTCAGCTACAGGGATAAAATGTATGACTAAGGGGTGAGTTTGGATCTGGTTTTGGGTCCATAGGGTCGGCCTAGCATGGTTTACATGATAGTGAAGAGGTTGGTGCTTGGAATTTCAACTATATGACATAACAAAGGTTTCAAGGCAAAATAAAGCACCAACATGCCACGGCCAAGGCAAGTGGTCACGGCCAGAGGCAAGGTGAGGTCATGTGGTGATGTGGCAGTGGTGTCAGGTCGGAATTTGGCTGGTGGTGTGATGGAAGTGGCGGCCAAGGTGGGGTTTTGTGGAGGTGGATCAAGAGGTGAGCTCGGCTAGGCTACAAGGTGAAGTATTTGCAAATTTTGTTGGATCTACACATCAAGGGAGCATGGCTATGGCTTGGGGTTGTGCTGGAGGTGGTGGTGACTGGTTGTGGTGGTGGTGGAGGCGGCCACAATGCTGGAATGGAGAGGAGCCGATCCTAGAAGTGATGAAAGCAAGTGCAATTCACATGGAAACAAGAGAAAATTATAGAAAAGAAGAATTTTTTTACCAAACTCTTGAGATCAGAAATGGCCGAATACTTTTATGGAAATGAGAGAAAAAATGAAGTACGTGAATGAGAAATGAGGGTGGCAGCTAAAAGATGAAGAGATATGGCCATTTGAGTGAAAAGAAACGTTAAAATGTGAAAAGGTGGGAAAATCAAAAGCCATAGGAAACAAAAGGTCACAAACCCTTTCAATTTACCTTTTATTATTTATATAAATTTATGTAGCTGAAACAATAATAATATCAGATAAAATTTCGAAATTTTTAACCAATATACAAATATATATAATATTTATCAATTATGTAAAGTAAAATTAAGGAAAATAGTTAAAACAGTGAACTAGACTAGCAAAATTTGAAGTTAAATGAAATAATTTTTAGAAAATTCATATAAGCCTGTAAAGTATTTTTAAACATAAATAATAACATAAAATACAAATATATTCACAAAATAAATATTTAAAATTTAATTTAAATATAAAATTTTAATGTAGAAAATAGCAGAAAATGGGAAAACAGCCCTTAAAAATAGGAAATCAACACAGTAATTTTTGAAAAAATTCTATTATTATTTTAAAAATATTTAGAGATGAATTTTCACAAATAAAACAAATTTAAAATAAAATAAAGAAATTTAAAAATGAAGAAAATGGCAGAAAATTAGAAAACAGCCTTTAAAAATAGGAAATAAATACAGTAAATTTTGGAAAAATTATATTATCATTTTAAAAATGTTTAGAAATAATATCACACAAATAAAACAAATTTAAAATAGTTTCAAAATGAAATAAAGTCAAATTTAAATATATAGTCAAAATCTAGGGTTGTTACAGAAAACGAGTATGATAAGATGGAAACTTATGTTAAGTAAATTCATATGTTAATAGTTGATTTAATATAAACATTTAAATAAAAAAAAATTGGAATTTAATATATAATGGATGAATTTATTACAGTCGTAATTGAATGCTGAAATTAATGTAATAATTAAATCCTGACTTCAACATGGAAAATTAAATTTTAAAAGATTATTAATTTCTATTGACTTAGGTTGATGATAGAACACTTTTAATTAGTAATTTAAACGGTAATTAAATTAATTTAATAATAATTTATATAATTAACATGTAAATTTTTTTGTTTCTGGGCACTATCTTGGATTTCAACGAAACCAGTTTTATCAGATCTGCAGTAATGAATTACTGTAAGATTTCAAGTTTCGTGGTGACCAGACTTATCGTTTGGTCATGCGGGCTTGAAACGCATCGAAATCAATTACAAGAATTCAAATGAATATAATTTAATTTTTAAAGAATCTTCTGTATATAATGAAATTAGGGTTTGAAACTAGTTCCATTAAGTTTAAAAATATCAGAAATCAATATTATGATATATGGAATGACCTACTTTCATTTTGGGAACGAACAGGCTTCTCAGATCTTTGTTAGCGCTTTGACCCATTTAATTTGTTCCATCCATTCTTATCTAGCTTTTCTATTTATAAGTTGTTATAAATCCTAGTAGCTTCTTATTTTCATTTTCTATACGTACAATTTCTGTCCATCTGTTCAATTATCTGTTCCTTCTCAATGGTAGATATTTCAAAACCCTAATTCCTAATTCCAAATCAATTCGAAAATCGAAGCTCCTCAAACCCTATCAAGTAATATATCATTATGAAGATCTCGACGAACGTAATCTACATCTGCAATTCATTTTTGCAATTGATTCACGGTTTACCAGAAATTGGTGAAACATTCCCTACCATTCGTGTTAGGGTTTCGCGATCAACGGTGGATCTTCGACTTTGGAGCAATCAGAGAGCACTAGCGCATAGAGGAGGCAGAAGTGAGTTCATCCATGCGGTTGGTTGGTCGAGATTGTCATCGAGATTGCCAGAAATGGTGTAGGAAGGTGGCGTTGGCGTGATGTTTTAGCGGGTGGCGAGAGGCACCGCACGTGGCTAGTTGGCATAGACTGGCGAGGAAAGTCTTATGGTGGCTTCGGACTACAGTGTAGTGGCGTAGGGTAGCGGCATTTTCGAATCAAAGAGTGGCGATTGAGCTTGGAGCGTCTATCGATGACAGTGGGGTTGGATATGGTACGTAATTACGTTTATGCCTTTATTTTTTGAATTAAAATTTAAATTTTCAACTATCTAACTATCAAAACTTTTGCATACGAATTCAAATTTGGACACGGTTTCTTCATTTAGGATCGTATCGAAATTTCAGACAATGCATAACTGGTTTGGTTGAATTTAAAGACTATTCAAATTTTGGGATTTTATTGAATTTTTAATTAATTAAAAATCAAAGGCAAGTGATTTAGCCACTCACGCAATATTAAACCTTCTTATATTAGTTGAATTAAATTTATGATATGATAAGAATTTTGTTGGCTGTTGTTTGGTAGTTTAATTTGACATTTTATTTTAAATTAGATTTATTTGAATTAAATTTCCATTTAAACTAATATGGAAATTGAATTGGTAGTTAAATACCCGATGTTGATAACCAGTTCATTGTTGTGATTGATTAGCTGATTTGGATGTTAACTACGACGGATGTCTATTTGTTAACATTTTGGATGATTGGATGTTTATTTTTTTTATATCACTGTTATCACCCTGTATATTAAGTGACAGCATATAGACTGTTATTTAAATTATTTTGAATAAATTAAGAAATCGGTTGAAATAATATATACATATGACACATTAATTTGGATTGAAATGATATATATACATACTTTAAATTAAAACAGAAATAGCCGATCACTTGACCATAGGGTAGAAAACTATATACGGACACCGTTGGTCTATTAGAAATGTTTTGATAAATAAAAAAAATTGATTTTTAAAGAACTATGTTTTTGAATTTATATTTAATTTGATTAAATAAAAAGTTTTAAAATTTAAGTTTAAGATTTAATTATGTATTCAAAGTTTAAATATATATATATATATATATATGGATTTTTTAATTTAAATTTTAAAATTTTAACTTAGATATTTTATTTAGTTTTTAAAAATTAATTTTAATATAATCTAATTTATTAATAAAATAATTATGTTTTAATTTAAATTAATACAAAAGTTTAATTTAAAATATTTCCGTTTAATGTAATATAAATACTTAATGTAATAAATAATTTTATTTTTGTTAATATGAATAAATTTAACTGTTTAAGCTAAGTGATTTAAAATTATAAATATGTTTGAATTTAACATTTAGAATTTTATGTAACTTAAATTATTTAAGTATGTTTTTATAAAATGACAACGTTGTGAAAAATATAACGATTGGTTGATAAGGAGACAAGGGACGAATATTGGGATATACTCTGTTAGTATATTATATATTATCATTCCACTGTGAGATGCTACAGTTGTGCCTAGATGTTGTCTAACATTTCTTTATTTTACCCAGATCAAGCATTTTTTGTGATATTCATGAGTCAGGTGTTCTCATTGAACGTTGATTTAGTGTACTACAAATCGTTACACTAACTCATCATATATAATTATTGTTTTATATAATTTTTTTGTCCATAAAAATCATCATTAAATAACGTCGCACTAATGAATTAATTATTTTATTTAGCACTATTTCTATCATTTCATGTGCGTATATAACTTCCCTAATTTTTCCCGCACACTATTATGGATATTTGATTAGGAAATATGTAAATAAATAATGTTAGAAATGCGCTCGCGCACACACTGTGGATAATGTCGTATAAATATATAATTTAAATACGGTTGTCAATGGTTACCCTAATGATTTCATATCCGTATCCAAAAAGCACATAAATTTTCAATATTTTAAAAAATGGATATGGATGTAGATATGAAGACATCAACATACAAAAATTATATGTTTGGTTCTTGTCAAGAGTATTGCTTATTTTATATGTAATTTAGTAAAGTAAAAGATTTTTTATATATTTTTATCAAGTCAGTAGTTTATATTATATACATATTATCTACTCAAAATTATATATTATCATCATATCTGTTGATTTTACATTCTTTTACAATTAGTGAGACTAGAAACTTTTTGTTAAACCAAAATTTTCTATTTTTGTGTCATGATTTTTCTATTTTTGATGGACAAGATAACTATTTGATATTCATCCTTATTCGTGGATACGGATGTCCAATACCTTATTTCTAAAATATTTTTATATAGGAATGTGAATATGACACCATCTTTATCCGAAAATATTTGTTGATAGATTTATATTCAAATATCAACTTTAAATTTTAAATCTATTTAGGAGAAAAGAGATTAAAGGCATTAATTACATAGAAGGGGAATAATGAAATTAGGATAACACATATAATTTATTTAATTGTTTACTAATATAATAGCTATAAATTAAGGATATTACAACGTAAAATACGAGATCAAACTAACATTTATAAGAATAAAATGGACATTTTTCAAATGAGGATACCACCACATCTAAATGGCATGTGATTTCCAAATATTAAATACTTTTCCATGTTTTGAGAACGTAAACGAATGATTTGTGAATTTTGATTACTCAATAAAAGCGAATTACCTTTTTGGCTAAAACAAATTTAATAATCGGAACAAATCTGGCTTGTATGCTAATTGGGTACTCAAAATAGATGTGGCCCTAATAATATGAATAATTAATACAAATTATAGAATCCAGTCCATTTGTTTTATCCACGAAGATCTAAAATCATTTAAATATACTTAGATTTTTCTCCTTCGACCTACAGCTTCTTTTACAACCACAATAAATGAAGGACATGGGTTCTTAAATTTTATTCTCTTTTATATTTATTTTTGTTTTCCTAAATTCTAAGTATTGTGAATCAAAATTATTGAGATGGCGATCCTTTCCCCAAATGATCGACGTTGATCACAATTCTTGCAATTTAATTCCTCTTCGAAAAAATCAAGCCAATGGTTCCGATCCTTTTTCGTTCATTTTGATTTTTCATCTTTATGCTATCATTTTTCCTATCTCGACCTTTATTTTATCTCTATTTTTCACATAAAATTGGAAGATAAATTATAAATATCCTAAATGAAATCAATGCTTCGTTGTTAACTTATCGCTTTCTTTGGTATGAACTTGTGAATTTTCTTCTTTTACCATCGTCGACTTTGGATTGATGTTGCTAGCAGTGTCAGATTAGCAGTTGGCGGTTCAAATTGCAGGAGAAATGTTATGAGTTCAATCCCGGAGATCAATACTTGTTAATATTAACAAATCATGTAAAAAAACCTTTGGAACGATTATTTTTCCTTCACATTTTCGGTCAAAAACTCCCTTTCTAAAAATTAGTAGAATTTGAACTTATTAATATTCAAAATTCATTTAATCTATATTCACAATGTAACAAACTCATTATACATTATTATTTAAAACGAGTATATATGCACCCTCAGGCGGGCTTGCATTTAATCACAATGTGCATGCATTTATAGTTGCACCTATGGAAGTAGATTTGATAGTAGCATGTTCATCACAAACTCAACTCGAGGAATCGACTGAGAAGACTGTGACAACTGAAGAACATTCATAGAGTTAATAACTCGAAAATAATCATAGCTTTATTACTTGTTTCTTTTGTTTTGGTTTATTATATACTATTGGAAATGAAAATAATACTTGTACTTTCACATGCATATGCTCTTTTAGCTAATGTGGGTTGTGGGAAAAAATGTATCTAAAATACATCATCATTTCACAATCTTATTAACAACAAGCAATCAATGAATATGATTTCTACGGTGAATTTTTGAAATTTCAAATTTGAAATGTGATTTTGATATACGACCATGTTTATATTTTGAAATTTGAAATGTAGCTTCCAATAAAAAAGGGAGACAAAACAAAAGAAAGAAGAGGACAAAGCTAGAAGACATTATCAATGATGAATTATGACATCAAAAGGCAGTAATATCAATGAAAAAGATTTGAAAGTCAAGTCGATAATTAATATTTCTAACAAATATTAAAAAATATGGGTCAAATTTGTTCTTGATTACTCATTTGTTCTTAATTACTTAGCAGCGGACAACATCGTTACCAACACTTTGCCAACGTTTCTTTCGCATTGTTATTTATCTAACAAATATTATTGGCGTGCTAATATATTGATAATCGATATGGTAATTCTTGTTCGCACAAGAAATCAAAAAGTAAAGTATTTTATTTTACGTAAGGATATAATACATCCAATGTTTCATTGTAATGCTTAATAAAAACACCATCGAGAAAAAACATAATCAACTCCACTTCAGTTGAAATTCTAAACTAACTATTTGAGAAAAATATACATCGAGAAAACAATGATAAAATATGTAACATCCCAAAACTTTAAAATTTAATTTTGTAACTTATTTAAATTTTGAATAAATTTGAGAAGTTTCAAAGACAAAATGAAATATTATTAATATTAAGTATAAGAAAAAAAAAGAATATATGAATATAAATAAATATTTGATAGTTTAAGTTTTTTTAAATAAATGATAAATGGTTGAAATATATAACAAAAATTTGTATTAATCGATAAAATAAAATATGTACAAATTAAATGTTTTTAGTTAAAACCTTTGAATAGAACTAAAATTTGGAATGTATGTTATGATAAAAATTATATAGTTATAATAAAAGACACAAGGTTGCACGGGAAGTTTATAAACAAGGAAACAATAAAATAAAAAGTTGAAGTCAGACCAAATCAAAATTGATTACAAAGTAAAATAAACTTAGTACTTGCAAGAATTTAAAGTAAGATTGTTGTAAACAAGATGGAAGCATGAGCAATAAATGCCAATTACTCTTCAGCATGTACAAGATCACATCAGCTGAATTAAAAGTATGGTTTAGTCTTCTTTTATATACCTCAACATGTACTTGTCTATACCTCACCCTGTACAAACTCTTCTATACTTACACCATACTGCCTTCAGTCGTTCAAACCAAATTTAGCAAGCATTGTATAATCAAATTCAGATAAAAGTTGACAACATCAACTCTGTTCAAAGGAAAAAAACTGAAGTCGCAGGTAAAATAAAAAAAACAAGTATCAAGTTAAAAGCAAAAGCAGCTCTTTGTTTCAGGGGAATTCAGGTGAGTAAACATCAATTTTTAAAAGCTTTAAGTTTAATAAAACAACAGTACAGGATTCATTAATAATATGATTTTTTTATATCCTTTAGCTTTGGAAATAATTTTGTGTTGATCATTGGGTTGCTCTGTATATTATGCTTCTCTGTTGTTTGTTACAGGTTGGATATTTTTCCCAAAAAAAAAACTCAGATTATCTTCATCGAATCATTATAAAGCTTTAATTTTTTGACAAAATAAGATGTCTAAACTCAAATTAGGACTTTTAAATTTGTTTTAAAAATATAATAGTGAACTATGCTCTGGAATCAAGTTTTACAGGCAAACAAGATTTTTTTTGGATAAATTTGATTTTTGTAAAATGCTAATTCAAATTTATAGCTTGAATCCTAACTGAAAGATAAGATTTTTAAAACAAAAATGGGAATTTTTAGTGATGTATGCTTTGAGCAGTTCATAAATGAATTGGATAGGCTTTTTGATCAATTTCTGGAAATCGAAGAAATATTGGTGTTGTAATTTCGCTTGAAGCTAGTTTGGGACTCAATAATGTTAGGAAAAATGTTGAAAAAATTATCTATTGCAAGAATTTTTGTGGCGAAGAAATTTTAGGGTTTAACTGTCGTTTTAGTCGAGGTCGGAGATGAGGAGTTTCCTCCACCTCTGGTGGATCGAGCTGTGTGGTATTGCAGGGGAGGGTAGTACGAGTGGTCGGCGAGGGGAGGTCGGAGCTGTAGCACTTCCGATGGTCAGAGCAAGGTGGGGCGAGGCGATTGGTTGGATGTGTCGTATGTTTCAGTTTTGAATGGCAGGCCATATTTCGCTTCGTACTTCGTGATGCTCGTTCGAAGGTTGAAGTAGCACGTGGGGATGGTCGACGACATGTTCGTGGTGTCGCCGAAGGTAAGATCGTCATTGACGATCTGTGCACGTACACGGAGCACATGTTCAGGTGATTGGAAACTTGCTTTGTATTGGTGAAGGCAGGGAGGTGGACTCGAGTGATTCCTACGTATTACTCGAAGCAAGCTACAGGGAGTAAGGGTTTGAACTCGAGTTTTGACTCGAGGTAGTTTGGGGGTTGTACGAGTTAGTACTTAGAAAAAAATTGGAAAAGAAAAAAATATACCATGGGTTGATTTTCAAAATGACCCGAAGCAAACACGAGTTTTCCTCGTGCGTGACCAGAAGTAGGTCTCGAGACAAATTTGAAAACAGTTTTACTTTAATTTTTTTTTCAAATTTTAAGACACTTTTAAAATAAGTTCAAACAATGATTTGATTTGAAATTTTAAGCTAAAGTAAGACTTAAGTAAAATGTTTGAAGAAATTAATTTTAGTTTATTTAGTTTTAGTATAATATTTTTATAAAATTATTTATATTAAATAAATAATGTAATTTAAAGGAAAATTAAAGTAAAATGTTTTTTAAAACTAAATCTTAACCTTTAAAATGTGATAAGAGAAGTTTATTGTACACGGTTTAAAAAGATAATCAAAACAATTCGATTATCTTTTGGGTTTACTTAAACGATTAATGATTTGTTAATATAACCTCTTAAGAAATAATCTTAGTT
Organism: Allium cepa; assembly: GCA_030765085.1. Lineage (NCBI taxonomy): Eukaryota > Viridiplantae > Streptophyta > Magnoliopsida > Asparagales > Amaryllidaceae > Allium > Allium cepa. The sequence continues at coordinate 39,174,009 of CM060929.1, forward strand.
AATTAATCTATATTAAAGTTAAATAAATTGATAATTAAGATTTGATTAATTTATAATTAAGATAAATAAATTTGAAATTAATCAAGATAATTAATTAAGAAGTGATTAATTCATGAAAATGATTAAGATCTAATCAACTGTAATTAATTGAAATTAATCATTGATTTAAGGTTTCTATTGAAAGTAACAATGTAATAAATAAAATTTAGAGCACATGATTTATTTATCTAAATTTCAGATGCTTTGATTGTCCTTGATTGCTGTATGTTGGATTGATATTCCTGTTATGTGATGTGATGCTATGTAATATTGAATGCTTTGAGCTGGGCTGTGATATTGGTATTACTGCTGTGTGATTTGTGAAAACCCATTGGCCTGTAAAACAGCATTTGAATTTCGATGCGACATGGAGTCGGATTCCGGTTGGTTGTCCAAGACCCAAATCGAACTTGTGAATCTTTGTGAATGACATTCACATGTTTTATAATTGACACTCACTATTCGAATTAGCCGGGAGAGGACATTTGTGTCGTATAACCCATTTCGAATATGTGATTCAACGTTATGGATAGCATTTGAAGACCGGTGATGAAGACCGGGTATTTGCGAGAACGATAGGATGACCTATTGATTATCTCTGCACTGAGTTGTTCCGGTATAGAGATTCCCTAAGTGATGGGAAGTCCGATCGGGATTGTGAATACCCGGATTGCAAGGACTTCTTCGAAAGTGCCTTCGGTTCTGTTCGAACCTAGAATAGACTTGTATGGTTGTATGTCTGACATTACAAACTGAGATATAAAGCTGATTTCTTTCAAATATATATCTGTTGTTGGCAGAGAATTTATTCTCTTAGCTTAACACCCTTTTCTGAGACGTACGTGCTCAGAGGTTATGTAGTTGAAGGTTATTAGTGATATACTCCCAATTTTGTAGTGTGACATGCTGAGTGTTGCTGATCATTTGTTGCTCGAAGCATGGCTTTGTGAAAAGCGTAGCTTTGTGGATGAGACTTCTCGAACCTCACAACTCGGTTGTGGTCAAAACAGGAATCGTGGCAGCAAGGTTATTTGGGGATAGTTCCCCTGAGGGTATGTCCATTTTCTTCCGGATTATGAGTGGTATCATGGTATGGAGCCCCGATACTTACTTCGTGGTTGCTGCAAACTTATTACTTTGTGGTTGTCGGTTGAGAAGCGCTTTGGATAAAGGTTGGTAACGACCGGGAAGTGGCATACTCGTGTCAGTTGTTACCTAGATACAGAGGTAACCTGGCCTTGTGTAGCAGAGATCCGGCTAGGATCCGGGGACGTCCTTCCAAAGTCGTTCCATTTTATATGGGAAGTTCCTTTGCCCGACCATTTGTTGGAAATCCAATCATCCAAATACAAGCCCTTTACGGTTTTAGTTGTAGAACCTGCCATTTAACATTGTAGCTATAGTAAGCATACTATAATGGTACATATGCTGGCTAAGATTAATATTCTATTTTCGAAATGCTTTCTACACTATGCACTAGTAATTATATAAAAGAAATTTCCCCGTACCAAGCATATTTGACTATCATAAGAAGAAATCTCCTCCAATTCTGCGATTGCATTGTGTGTGTGGCGGGAGGTCTTATGGTAGTTTCATTTTTAAAAGCATACTGAAATCCTTTTATAAATCTAGTTTCTTTAAAAGCAACTGTTTTTGTTACGCATACCAGTCCCATGACTGACCTGGAGTTTTTTGTTTCTTTCCTAAACTCTGGGAGCCCATAATTTTCCATACGGGCAGCCTAGAAGCAGGTTATCCGTGTTTTGGAGCTAGCTCGGATTTGAAGCCTTCTGGAAGTTTTGGATTAGGAAATATTTTGAAGTTTTGGAGTTTTGAAGACCTTGTCGAAGTTGAAGTACGTTGGAAACTTGTTGAAGTTTCTGTTGTCGTATTATTGTTGTATCATATTTGTATCACTCTGATATTTGGGATTGATGTTGTATTGGATATTATATCATGTTGAATCTGTGTTGATATATGACATTCGTTTTGTTTCCACTGTTTTATATTCATATGATGTTGTTATAAGCTACATCTGAACTAAAATTTGACGTTCGAATCTCCGACAGTCGAATACAAGTGAGGTATTTGACGTCGACTTTTGAACGCTGAATTTTGGGTCGTGACAAATTGGTATCAGAGTTTAAGGTTGAGTAAGAACTTTAGCTACGTAGCATAACACATTAGATGGCTCATTAGAGATAGGGTGAAGTATACCCTAGAATGAGTATATACAGAAAGACCGAAACCCCAAATATTCTTGGTCTATACCTTTCAAATTGTTAATGTGTCCTAAGATATCTTGTCCGTATGCCTAAATCAGGTTTTCTTGCTAGTTACAGATAGTAAGAATGAGCGAAAGAAGAGGGCAAGGTAGGGAACGGGAAAATACCACCGCAACTGGTCAAGTCCCTGCAATTGCAATTGTGTCTACTCAATCTCAACCGAATTTGGCTGATCTATATAAAAACTTCTCGAGACTTGGTGGAATGCGGTTTACTGGCAAGGAATCTGTTGTAGAATCCCAAGCTTGGATCCGATCTTGTGAAAGAATTTTAAAGGATTGAAGTTGGAAGATGATCAAAAGCGACTAATAGCTTCTTGGCAACTCCAAGAGGAAGCATCAGCTTGGTGGTAGACAGTTACTGTGGATGAGTCAGAAGATAAGTTTACTTGGGGACGATTTAAAGAAGTGTTTGAGCAGCGATATATTCCATCTGCTGGTATCTCTCGAATGTAACAGGAGTTCCTAGATTTGAAGCAAGGAAGTCTATCATTTGAGGAGTACTTGAATAAATTCAATGAATTGTCTCGATTTGGTCCGGAACTAGTAAGTTCACCTTTGAAGAAAAATGAAAGATTCATTCGGGGAATGAATAAGGAGTATCGCAAGAGAATGACAACTCACATTAAAGAAACTTTTTCTGACTTGATTGATATGGGTTATCGATATGCTACTCTAGATATGCAGGATATTCCGAAAGAGAAGGGGAGTTCATGTAATTCGAATAGGAAGAAAAGGAAATTCGAAGGAAAGAAACCGGTTCGAGGTAAGAAGAGGAAGAGGAGTATTCAAGAGAATTCAACCCAAAATGTTATTTGTTTTAATTATCAGGAGAAAGGCCATTTAATAAATGATTGTGAGAAGCCAAAGAAACAAATTAACAAGAATCAACTTGTAAAGGCAAGTTGGAAACCCAAGTAATGCTATTGTTGTCATCAACCAGGTCATGGAGTTAAGAATTGCCCGAAAAAGAAACGAGCGCAAATAGCGAAAGTGTGCGCAATAAATGATAACCCCTCAACTTCTAAGGCGAATGAAGGAAAGGGAGTTTTGGAGGGTAACCTTATTATTGTGAAAGAATTGTAAGAGTTTTATTCGACATTGGAGCTTCACATAGCTTTATTTCCCAACAGATCGTGGACGAATTAAAACTTAAACTCAAGTTTGTCGATGAACTTATTTGTGTGAAGAATCCAATGGGTGGTCCTGCAAATCTTTGTCTATATTGTAGAAGAGTGCCTATCTCTTATTCTGGCCATCAATTTCCTATTAACCTTTATGTTCTCGACTTCAATGAATTTGAAATCCTACTCGAGATGAATTGGTTATCGAAATACGAAGCCAAATTAGATTGCAGAAATCGAACGATTATAGTCAAAACAAAACTTGGAGGTTCCGTTGAAATTTCTTGTGAGGACCCTAGTCCGAAAAGAGATAAACTGATGTATACTTTGGGATATCCATAATCTAGTCTGGAGTCCATTCCTATTGTCCAGCATTTTACCGATGTATTCAAAGAAGTAGAATCTTTACCCCCACATAGAGAGATTGAATTCAGAATTGACTTAATTCCGAATGCTCGTCCTGTCGTTCATGCTAGTCGCATGATGGTACCGCGGGAAAGAATTGAACTAGTCGAGCAAACTAGTGATTTGCTAAAAAAGGGATTGATTCGTGCTAGTGTCTCTGAATGAGGTTCAGCGGTAGTATTTGTTGCTAAGTCTGATGGGTCTTTGAGATTGTGTGTCGATTATCGCGATCTAAATAAGCAGACTCTTAAGAATAAGTTTCCTTTAACCAGGATCGATGATTTATTCGATCAACTTCATGGTGCACGATTCTTTTCTAAGATGGATCTAGCTCAGGTATTTCATCAGTTACAAATTGCCAAAGATTGTGTTCACCTAACTGCTTTTAGAGGTCCGGATGTGTTCTACGAGTGGTTAGTCATGCCTTTTGGACTAACCAACGCTCCTGCGTACTTCGTAGATCTGATGACCCGTGTGTTTCAGGAGGTACCGAATAAATTTGTTCTTGTATTTATCGATGATATCTTAATCTACTCCAAAACCGAAGAGGAACATGCTGAACATCTCAGAATTGTTCTGGAAATTTTGAGAAGGAACATCTTATTTGCTAAATTTTCTAAATGTTACTTTTGGGTCAAAGAAGTCAGTTTCTTGGCCATGTTGTTAATGAAGAAGGGATTTATGTTGATCCGAGCAAAATTTCCGCTATTCTTGACTGGAAGCAACCCACAACTCCGAAAGAAGTTCGAAGTTTTCTTGGTTTAGCAGACTATTACCAGAAGTTTATTCAAGACTTTTCTAAAATTGCTATCCCATTAACCAAGCTAACCATGAAAAAGCCAAGTTCAATTGGACCCCAAGATGTGATGAAGTTTTTCAGGAATCGAAAAAGAGATTGACTACTGCTCCTGTTCTCGCTATCATCAACAAGTACCAACGCTTATCTGTCCATACTGATGCTAATGGGGATGCGGTAGGTGCAGTATTAATGCAGAATGGGAATGTGATTGCCATCGCGGGTAGACAATTACGTCTGCACGAGAGAAACTACCCAACACATGATTTGGAGCCTTTGGCTGTCGCTTTCGCCTTAAAAATTTTGCGATATTATCTTCTGGGTAAGAATCTCCTTCAGCTTTTCTAAAAGAAAACTTTAGAGTTCAACTTAACTTAATATATACTAAATAATCTTTCTTATTCAGGTCGAAAATTTGAATTATTCACCGACCACAAATCTTTAAATATCTCTTCACCCAGAAGATTTGAATCTACAATAACAACGTTGTTTGGAATTTCTGGCATCCTATGATCTAGATATTCTATATACACCTGGAAAAGACAATGTAGTTGTTGATGCTTTGAGTAGGAAACATGCTATTCTTGCTCATCTTATTATCACTCCTACTCTCCTTGAAAGAATTGCCGGCAAACAGAAAGAAGGCAAATTTCTTCAGGGAATCTGTGGAAGGATTCGTTGAGGGAAGGATTCTAGTTTTGGAATCGATAATAGTGGAGTTATAAGATTGAAAGGACGGATTTGTGTCCCTGACATTCTGAAGCTGAAACTTGAAGTATTGGACGAATTCCATAAGTCTAAACTTTGTATCCATCCAGGAATTAATAAAATGTATAGAGATATTAAAAGGACTTTCTGCTGGAAGACAATGAAAAGAGACATATCGATAAATGTGAGTCGCTGTGCTACTTGTCAACAAATTAAAAGCGATCAAAAGAAAGTAGCCGGTTTACTTCAACCTTTGGAAGTGCCGAAATGGAAATGGGATAAGGTATCGATGGATTTCATCGACAGATTGCCATGAAACAGAAAAGGAAATGAAGCAATTTGGGTTATAGTGGACCGTCTAACCAAAACTGCTCACTTCATTCTAGTGAAATCCACTCAAACTGTAGCAAGGTTAGCAGAGCTATATATAAAAGAGATTATTCGGCTCCATGGTTTTCCCAGCAGCATAGTGAGTGATCGTGACTCGACCTTCACTAGTAGATTTTGGGAGGCATTCCAAGCTGCTTTGAGAACAAAATTGAATTTTAGCACCGCTTAACATCCACAATCTGATGGGCAGACAGAAAGGATAAATCGAATTTTAGAAGACCTATTGCGTGCTTGCATTCTTGATTTTGGTGGTTCTTGGGAGGACTATTTACATCTGGTAGAATTTTCTTATAACAATAGCTATCAAGCCAGTATTGAAATGGCTCCTTTTGAAGCTTTATATGGTCATCCATGTCGATCATCTGCATGCTGGATAGAATCAGGTGATTGACTCGTCCTTGGACCAGATGTAATTAAAGAAGCCACAGAGAAGGTTGATTTTATTCGAAAGAAATTAATAACTTCTCAAAGTCGTCAGAAGAGCTATTATGACCGCCGAAGAAGAGATTTAGAATTTCAAGTTGGAGATTCTGTATTTCTGAAAGTGTCTCCGATGCGGGGTGTATCGAGGTTCGGGAAAACTGGAAAGCTAACAACGCATTATATTGGTCCTTTTCCTATTCTAGAAAGGATTGGTCCTCTAGCATATCGAGTGCAGCTACCCAGCTGGTTATCTGGCGTGCACAATGTATTTCATATTTCCAATCTCCGAAAATTTGTACACGACCCAGATAATATTATTGAGGAGGCAGCTCAACGGGATCTTGAGATCATTCCTAACTTGGCAGTAGAGAGAGAGCCGATAAAGATTGTAGATCGTGATGAGAAGCGATTGAGAAACAAATGAAACTAGTTAAAATTCAATGGAGTGGCAATCAAAAGGAAAATACTTGGGAAACCGAAGATAACATGAAGAAATCATATCCCAATTGCAGAGTAGACATCTCGGCTTAAACTGGTAAGCCATTTCCTTATTCTTTCCGAATTTGTATGTTCTTTGTTTGTTTTTCTCTCTCTTTCAATTTAAAGGACGAAATTTTCTTAAGGGGGGATATTTGTAACATGCCAAAACTTTTAAATTTAATTTTGTAACTTATTTAAATTTTTGAATAAATTTGAGAAGTTTCAAAGACAAAATGAAATATTATTAATATTAAGTATAAGAAAAGAAAAGAATATATGAATATAAATAAATATTTGATAGTTTAAGTTTTTTTAAATAAATGGTAAATAAATGAAATATATAACAAAAATTTGTATTAATCGATAAAATAAAATATGTACAAATTAAATGTTTTTAGTTAAAACCCTTGAATAGAAATAAAATTTGGAATTTATGTTATGATAAAAATTATATAGTTATAAAATAAAAGACACAAGGTTGCATAGGAAGTTTATAAACAAGGAAACAATGAAATAAAAAGTTAAAGTCGGACCAAATCAAAATCGATTACAAAGTAAAATAAACTTAGTACTTGCAAGAATTTAAAGTAAGATTGCTGTAAAAAAAAGCAAGCATGGGCAATAAATGCCAATTACTCTTCAGCATGTACAAGATCACATCAGCTAAATTAAAAGTATGGTTTAGTCTTCTTTTATATACCTCAACCTGTACTTGCCTATACCTCACCTTGTACACACTCTTCTATACTTACACCATACTGCCTTCAGTCGTTCAAACAAATTTAGCACGCATTGTATAATCAAATTCAGATAAAAGTTGACAACATCAACTCTGTTCAAAGAAAAAAAACCGAAGTTGCAGGTAAAATAAAAAAACAAGCATCAAGTTAAAAGCAAAAGCAGCTATCTGTTTCAGGGAAATTCTGGTGAGTAAACATCAATTTTTAAAAGCTTTAAGTTTAATAAAACAACAGTACAGGATTCATTGATAATATGATTTTTGTATATGCTTTAGTTTTGGAAATAATTTTGTTGATCATTGGGTTGCTCTGTATATTATGCTTCTCTGTTGTTTGTTACAGGTTGGATTTTTTTCCAAAAAAACTCAAATTATCTTCATCGATTCATTATAAAGCTTTAATTTTTTAACAAAATAAGATGTCTAAACTCAAATCAGGACTTTTAAATTTGTTTTAAAAACATAATAGTGAACTATGCTCTGGAATAAAGTTTTACTGGAAAACAAGATTTTTTTTGGATAAATTTGATTTTTGTAAAATGCTAATTCAAATTTATAACTTGAATCCTAACTGAAAGATAAGGTTTTTAAAACAAAAATGGGAATTTTTAGTGATGTATTATTTGAGCAGTTCATAAATGAATTGGATAGGATTTTTGATCAATTTCTAGAAATCAAAGAAATATTGGATGTTGTAATTTCGCTTGAAGCTGGTTTGGAACTCAATAATGTTAGGAAAAATGTTGAAAAAATTATCTATTGCAAGAATTTTTGGGGCAAAGCAATTTTAGGGTTTAACTGTCATTTTAGTCGAGGTCGGAGATGAGGTGTTTCCTCCACCTCTGGTGGATCGAGCTGCGTGGTATAACAAGGGAGGGTAGTACGAGGGGTCGGCGAGGTGAGGCCGGAGCTGCAGCACTTTCGATGGTCAGAGCAAGGTGGGGAGAGGCGATTGGTTGGATGTGTCGTATGTTTCAGTTTTGAATGGTAGGCCAGATTTCGCTTCGTACTTCGTGATGCTCGTTCGAAGGGTGAAGTAGCACGTGGGGATGGTCGGCGACATGTTCGTGGTGTCGCCGGAGGTTGGATCGTCGTTGATCATCTGTGCACGTACACGGAGCACATGTTCAGGTGTCTGGAAACTTGCTTTGTATTAGTGAAGGCAGCGATGTGGACTCGAGTGATTCCTGCGTCCTGCTCGAAGCAAGCTACGGGGAGTTAGGGTTTGAACTCGTGTTTTGTCTCGAGGTGTTTGGGGGTTGTACGAGTCAGCACTTAGAAAAAATTTAGAAAAGAAAAAATATAGCATGGGTTGATTTTCGAAATTACCCGAAGCAAACATGAGTTTTCCTCGTGCGTGACCAGAAGCAGGTCTCGAGACAAATTTGAAAACAGTTTTACTTTAAAAAAATTTCAAATTTTAAGACACTTTTAAAATAAGTAAAAAACCATGATTTGATTTAAAATTTTAAGCTAAAGTATGACTTAAGTGAAATGTTTGACGAAATTAATTTTAGTTTATTTAGTTTTAATATAATATTTTTATAAAATTATTTATATTAAATAAATAAGGTAATTTAAAGGAAAATTAAAGTAAAATGTTGTTTAAAACTAAATCTTAACCTTTAAAATTTGATAAAAGCAATTTATTGAACACGGTTTAAAAGGATAATAAAAACAATTCGATTATCTTTTGGGTTTACTTAAACGATTAATGATTTGTTAATATAACCTCTTAAGAAATAATCTTAGTTAATTAATTAATATTAAAGTTGAAATAAATTGATAATTAAGATTTAGATTAATTTATAATTAAGATAAATAAATTTGAAATTAATTAAGATAATTAATTAAGAAGTGATTAAATTATGAAAATGATTAAGATCTAATCAACCGTAACTAATTGAAATTAATCATTGATTTAAGATTTCTATTGAAAGTAACTATGTAATAAATAAAATTTAAACCACATGATTTATTTATCTAAATTTAAGATGCTTTGATTGTCCTTGATTGCTGTACGTTGGATTGATATTCCTGTTATGTGATGTGATGCTATGTAATATTGAATCCTTTGAGCTGAGCTGTGATATTGGTATTAATGCTGTGTGATTTGTGAAAACCCATTGGCCCGTAAAACGACATTTGAATTTCGATGCGACATGGAGTCGGATTCCGGTTGGTTGCCCGAGACCCATATCGAACTTGTGAATCTTTGTGAATGACAGTCACATGTTTTAAAATTGACACTCACTATTCGAATTAGCCGGGAGAGGACCTTTGTTGTCGTATAACCCATTTCGAATGTGTGATTCAACATTATGGATAGCATTTGAAGACTCGTGATGAAGACCGGGTATTTGCGAAAACGATAGGATGACCTATCGATTGTCTCTGCACTGAGTTGCTCCGGTATAGAGATTCCCTAAGTGATGGGAAGTCCGATCGGGATTGTGAATAGCCGAATTGCAAGGACTTCTTCGGAAGTGCCTTCGGTTCTGTTCGAACCCGAAACAGACTCGGATGGTTGTATGTCTGACATTAACAACTGAGATATAAAGCTGATTGCTTTCAAATATATATCTGTTGGTGGCGGAGAATTTATTCTCTTAGGTTAACACACTTCACTGAGACGTACGTTCTCAAAGGTTATGTAGTTGAAGGTTATTAGTGATATACTCCCAATTTGGTAGTATGACATGCTGAGTGCTGCTGATCATTTGTTGATCGAAGCATGGCTTTGTGAAAAGCGTAGCTTTGTGGACGAGACATCGTCGAACCTCACAACCTGGTTATGGTCGAAACAGGAATCGTGGCAGCAAGGTTATTTGGGGATAGCTTCCCCTAAGGGTATGTCCATTTCCTTCTGGATTATGAGTGGTATTATGGTATGGAGCCCAGATACATACTTTGTGGTTGCTGCAAACTTATTACTTTGTGATTGTCGGTTGAGAAGCGCTTCGGATAAAGGTTGGTAATGACTAGGAAGTGGCATACTCGTGTCAGTTGTTACCTAGATACAGAGGTAACCCGACCTTGTGCAGCACAGATCTGGTTAGGATCCGGGGACGTCCTTCCAGAGGCATTCCATTTTATATGGGAAGTTCCTTTGCCCGACCATTTGTTGGAAATCCAATCATCCAAATACTGGCCCTTTACGGTTTTAGTTGTAGAACCTGCCATTTAACATGGTAGCTATAGTAAGCATAATATAATGGTACGTATGCTGGCTAGGATTAATATTCTATTTTCGAAATGCTTTCTACACTATGCACTAGTAATAATATAAAAGAAATTTTCCCATACCAAGCATATTTGACTATCATAAGAAGAAATCTCCTCTAATTCTACGATTGCATTGTGTGTGTGGCGGGCTGTCTTATGGTAGTTTCATTTTTAAAAGCATACCGAAATCCTTTTATAAATCTAGTTTCTTTAAAAGCAACTGTTTTTGTTACTCATACCAGTCCCATAATTGACCTGGAGTTTATTGTTTCTTTCCTAAACTCTGGGTGCCCATAATTTTCCACACGGGCAGCCTAGAAGCAGGTTATCCGTGTTTTGGAGCTAGCTTGGATTTCAAGCCTTTTGGAAGCTTTGGATTAGGAAATCTTTTGAAGTGTTGGAGTTTTGAAGATCTTGTCGAAGTTGAAGTATGTTGGAAACTTGTTGAAGTTTCTGTTGTCGTATTATTGTTGTATCATATTTGTATCACTCTGATATTTGGGATCGATGTTTTAGTGGATATTGTATCATGTTTAATCTGTGTTGATATATGACATTCATTTTGTTTCCGCTGTTTTATATTCATCTGATGTTGTTACAAGCTCCATCCGAACTGAAATTTGACGTTCGAATCTCCGGTAGTGGAATACAAGTGAGGTATTTGACGTCGACTTTTGAACGCTGAATTTTGGGTCGTGACAAAATAAATAAATCAGTAAATTAACATAATCATTATGAAACAAAGTTGTTTTACTATCAATTACCATTATTTTACTAACGCAACAATTTAGCTTTAAACTGATAACCCTCACTCGGTAAAATGGTAGAACAACATATCTACCATTAACATAAAATTAAACTTGGAGATAAAACTGTTAAAACTGTAAGAAGTGTAAAGTCAGTTGAGAATAGAATAATATCTAAACATCAATTGTAAGTCTATGTTCAGAAATTCTATATTACATAATCCCATATAATAAAACATTATTAAAGATGCTTATCCAAAGCATAATACCATAGCTAATTGAGTATGGAATCATGTAAATTTTCTCAAGCAGGATGCCTAAAAGAATATAGCCAGTGTATCCCATACTACATTGCATTCCTTTCCAAAATTTCCTCCTCCTTCGATCTCTTCCTCTATCTGATCTTGTACCATATCACCACTATCTAGCTCCCTTAGTATCAATTCCATAATTGACATATTTGCTTTTTGCCCATTTTGAATAGCATAGCTAAGCATTTCACTTGATGAGACAAAATGAAGTTCTCACACTCCAATGGCAACATCTTTAGGATGTGAACATTTACCTATATAGCACAAATGCATATAAGAATAAAACTCGATCGGAAAGAAAACAAGACTAAACAAAATATTCTTACCATCTTCAAGAGGAACTTTATTGGTCATAATCAAACTGTAACGACCTGGATTTTTAGCCATCTGATGTTGGGATAATTAGGCAATTTTAATTTTTTGTAAAATATTAATTTTTATAAGTCGAATAGATAAATTTTTACAAGTCGAATAAATAATTAGCCAATTGACATAAATTTAGTAATTACCTTTAAATATTAAATTATAACGATAGTTATAATTTAATATCCAGAATAGACAATAAATTTTGGGAATAAATGATAAAATAAAATTTTTGGAACTTTATTATAATGGTCTAAGTTAATAATAAGTGGAAGACGATTTTTATTTGGCGATAGTGCAATAATTTTATTAATTATTGCCATTTGCTTCTTTTAATAATTTTTAAAAGAAGTACTTAATTTTTAAAAGTGTGTTATATTCAATAAAAAAGGGAAATTGAATTAAAAATATATTTTTATTAAGAATTGGAGTTTAACGTGGTTTGTTATTTTTTTCCAAGTAAGAAAACAATTTTGGTTGAATTTTAGAAGTTCAAAATGTGAACTTTTTCATTTATTGGTGGAATAATGTATTTTTGAAAATTAGGGTTTTTAATAATAAAATTCCTTAAAAATAAAGATTAATCTTTTTATATGATAGAAAATATTCTATTTTGTATGCATATAAATTTACATATTTATTTGAGTGAAAACTTGAAAATATTGGTAGGTTGAATCCATTACATTAGTGCTCATATGTATTAAGTGTTAATATAAATAAACATAGGCTAATTATTATGTTTGGGTCCAAAGCCTTTAGTTTTTAGCCCAACTTGTTAGTAAATCAGAAAAGATAAAAAACGAAGTACGTACATTCATTTTCTTCTTGCTGTATATTCCAGAAGGCTTCGGAGAGATAGAAACCCATCCCCTCTTCAAACCCTAAGCTATAATCTTCAAATTAAAACTCAAGTCTTGTGTTTTAAAATCAAATTGATGTTAAAGCTACAGGGAATCGAATCTAAAACCTAATATTTAGTCTAAATTCCAAATTTTGTGAATGATGGTCGGTTAATTGCTTTTCTCTTTCTTGCATGTCCGTATTCCTCTGTTTTACAGGTTTCTGGGGCTTAAATTCGAACAAAGCTCCAACCTTTCAGCTAATAATCCAGGATTTTGCTTTGACATAGCAAGATTAGTTAATAACTCACAATTTCTTGCTACTGCAATGCTCAAAGAGAAGTTCTATGCAAAAATACGTACTTTGTGAACCAATTTTGTTTCAGTTTTGTCCTTTATGAAATATAATCTGAGTCACTAATTTGCATGCTTGTAACTTCCAATTCCGGCAACGAACTGCTGCCTGATTTCTTTTATTTTGTAGTTTATATGTTTCTTTATATTTCTACAAAATTTGGTTGAAAAATAATCCTGTTTTCTATGATAAAAGTTAGCTTGAAAATCAGTTCGCGGCTTGCAAAGCATCTGGAACAGAATTTGCGTGAGAAGACTTCATAGATCGACTGCTAAGTCGACCTGGCATATTATTAGATGGACCGTACAGTCGACCTAGGGACAAGTGAGGGTGACCTGGAGGTAAACTTGGGGAGCCTTCTTTTCTGAGTTATTTGTGTGTACTTCGTTTCGCCCCCGGTTTCGTTCCCTTTTGTTTTTCTAGCGTTTTCTTCTCATTTTCAAGATGTTTTGAGATGTTTTGTTGTGCTATGGTGCCTACCAATAGGCTAGCTAAATTTTGAGAATTTGAAATTCAAATTTAAATTTAATTCGAATTGATTTTGGGTTAAATTCAAATCGAATTGAATTCAAATTATCAGGTTTGAGCTATATTCCTTGGTTTCCCTTTTTTAGGAGCATAGTTTTCTCCAAACCCTTTTGAAATAAATGGACATTTCAAAGTGATTTTCATATAACATTTTAAAGTATTTTCAACTATAAAATCTATTTACTTCCAATAATAAAGGAATTTCAAATATGGGTTTCGATAAGCGTTTTCGAAAAATAGTTTAAAACGCTAGTTTTCTCTAGTAAATTATTTTAAACATTAAATACCCATTTTTGCACTATTCAAACTTATGAGAAAGAGAATTAAACGATCTAGTAAAACACGGGGTATGAGACACATGCATTTACAATTTCGGTTAATTCCGGACTTATACGATCGAAGCAATTCGGAGTTATCGATTCTTAGTTGTTCTTCCATTTTATGGCGTATTATGAGTTACATAATTCTTATTTATAGTAATTATCTAGGATGGCCAACATTTGGCGAGTTTTATGGTTTGAGATCTCCTATTCTTGGAGTTGTGGTCGATGAGAGTGATCAAATGTTTTTATACTTTCCGATGATACGAGGCAAGTTTTGGGTTAGTGATTTCCTATTTTAAAATTTATGCTTCATGATGAACCATCACGAGGTTTATTTATACTTGTCGATGAGATGAGACAAGTTTTGATTTTTCCAATGTTGTATTAATTAAAGGTTAGTAAATCATTATGTCAGAAAGTGTTGCATGGGACGCACAATACCGCTTTTCGAATTTCTAGATTAGAGTTTGTGACACATTCATGAGTGAATGCTAGTATTTAAGCTGTTGGGTTCTACGTGTACACATACTTACACACACACACACACACACACACATATATATACATACATACACATATATACATACACACATACGCATATATATAGCCCAGGAGCTATTTAGGAGCTGTTGGGTCCTAAAAGAGGTCGTGGATCTCTAATACACGATACTTGGCAGGCTGTTGGGCCATAGATTGGGCTGTTCGGTCCTTTCATATTTTATAGCTATTTCGCTTTATATTGGGATGTTGGGTCCAATATGGGTTTTTGTAACTGCAAATTGGTCGTTGGTTCCTTGCACTTTTTATAGCTGTTGGGCTATTATTGGCTGGTTGGGTTCATATTTTACCTATAGTTGTTGGGCTTTTTATTTGGGCTGTTAGGTCCTATTTCTGAGATTGACGCTTTATCCTCTTTTTGGAGATATTTGAGTTTGCCATTTTGGCATATTTTGTGTTTGATATTTATCCATTTTAATAATTATCATTCAAGTTTTCTTCCATTTAAGAAATTAGGTTGGAGAAATCATTATAGCTAATTTTGGCAATCGTCGATGATATTAAGCGACTATTATACTTGATGATTTATTTTGAGTTACTTCTTTAGAGGTACTTTATGCTTAAGTGATATTTATTCACTTAAGATATGGACATGCATTTCTATCTATTCTTCTCATTCGAGAAGAATTATCACCTTGTATTATATGCTTCAAATTATTGTCCATTCTTATTAACTGATTGTTTTAGCTAGACTAGCTTGTGTATTTTATACGTGGGTCAAATCGAATCGTTTTAGGTTAGCTTCAGTTTTAGGAATAAATGAGAAAATAAAGTTTTGGGAACTATATTATAATGGTTTGACTTAATAATAAGTGGAAGATGATTTTTATTTGGTGATAGTGCAATAAATTTATTAATTATTGCCATTCGGTTCTTTTAATAATTTTTAAAAGAAGTAATTAATTTTTAAAAGTGTGTTTTATTTAATAAAAAGGTGAAATTGGGTTTAAAAATATGTTTTGATTATGAATTGGACTTTAAAGTGGTTTGTTTTATTTTTCCAAGTAAGAAAACAATTTTTGTTGAATTTTAGAAGTTAAAAATGTGAACTTTCACATTTATTGGTGGAATGGTGTATTTTTGTAAATTAAGCTTTTTAATAATAATATGTCATAAAAATAAAGATTAATCTTTTTTTGTGATAGAAAATATTCTATTTTGTATGTGTATAAATTTACATATTTCATTTGAGTGAAGACTTGAAAATATTGAAAAATTGGATCCATTGCATTAGTGTTCAAGGTGTTAAAATTAATAAACATAGGCTAATTATTCAATTTAGTTCCAAACCCATTAGTTTTTAGCCTAACTAGTTAGTCAACGGGAAACAAGAAAAAAATAAAGTTCATATATTCATTTTCTTCTTGCTGTATATTCTAAAAGGCTTTAGAAAGATAGAAACCCATTTCCTCTTCAAACCCTAAGCTATAATCTTCAAATTAAAACTGATATCTTGGGTTTTTAATATCAAATTGAAGCTAAAGCTATGAGTAATCGAATCTAAAACCTAATATTTCATATGAAATCTAGATTTTGTGAATGATGGTATGTTAATTGCTTTTTTCTTTCTTGCATGTCCCCGTTCCTTGTTTTACAGGTTTCTGAGGCTTAAATTCGAGCAAAGCTCCATTTCAGGTAATAATCTAGGTTTTTGCTTTAATATGGCAAACTGAGTTAATTAAGTCACATTTTTTTAGCTACTGCAATGCCCAAAGAGAAGTTCTTTGCAAAAATACATACTCTGTAAACCGATTTTGTTTCAGGTTTACTCCTTTATGAAATATGATCCGAGTCTCTAATTTGCATGCTTGTAACTTCCAATTCTGGCATAAAATGCTACCGACTTTCTTTCAGTTCGTAGTCTATATGTTGCTCTATATGTTTTCCAAATTTGGTTGAAAATAATCTCGTTTGCTATGTTAAAATTTAGCTTGAAAATCGGTTCGCGGCTTGTAAAACGTTTGGAGCAATATTTGCATGAGAAGACATTATAGGTCGACCCGTAGGTCGACCTGGCATATCCTTAGGTCGAATGTACATTCGACCTTGGAACAAGTGAGGTCGATCGTGGGAGGCTTCTTTTCCTGCGTTATATATGTGCGCTTCTTTTTGTTACTGGTTTCGTTCCCGTTTGTTTTTTCAGCGTTTGCTTCTCATTTTGAAGATGTTTTGAGATGTTTTGTAGTGCTATGATGCCTATCAATAGGATAGATAAATTTTAGGAATTTGAAATTCAAATTTAAACTGAATTTGAATTGATTTTGAGTTGAATTTGAATCAAATTCGAATTGAATTCAAATTATTGGGTTTGAGCTACATTCCTTGTTCTTCCTTTTTTTTCCTTGTTTTTAAAACTAGTTTTCTCCAAACCTTTTTGAAACAAATTTTGAAATAAATGGAAATTTCAAATTAAATATTATATAAAATTTTAAAGTGTTTTCAGTTATAAAATCTATTTATTTCCTATAATAAAGGATTTCGAATATGGGTTTCAATAAGCGTTTTCAGAAAATAGTTTTAAGAGCTAGTTTTCTCTAGTAAATTATTTTAAATACTAAATATACATTTTTGCACAATTCAAACGCATGAGAAAGAGAACTAAATGATCTAGTAAAACATGTGGTATATGACACATGCGTTTACTATTTCGGTTAATTCCGGCTTAGTATGATCGAAGCGATTCAAAGTTATCGATTCAGAGTTGTTTTGCCATTTTATGGTGTAATATGAGATTTATAACTACTGTTTATAGGAATTATCTGGGATGGCAAATATTTGGCAAGTTTTATGGCTTGCGAACTCCTATTCTAGGAGATATAGTCAATAAGAGCCATCACGATGTTTTCATACTAGCCAATGATATGAGGCAAGTTTTGAGTTTGTGATTTCCTATTTTGAGATTTATGGTTCATGATGAACCATCACAAAGTTTATTTATTCTTGTCGATGAGACGAGACAAGTTTTGATTTTTCCTATGTGGCATGGATTAAAAGTTAGTAAACTGTTATTAAGAGAGTTTGGTGTGGGACGCACGTTACTGCTTTTCAACTTCCTAGCTAGAATTTTGTGACACATTCACGAGTGAGTGCCAGTATTTAAGCTGTTGGGGTCTACGTGTACACATACTTATATATATATCTGTATATATATATATATATATATATATATATAAGTGTGTGTGTGTGTGTGTGTAGCCGAAGAGCTATTTAGAGGTTGTTGGGTCCTAAAAGAGGCTGGGGTTCTCTAGTTCATGGTACTTGGCAGGTTGTTGGGCCATAGATTGGGTTGTTGGGTCTTTTCATATTTTATAGCTGCTGGGTTTTTAATTGGGCTGTTGGGTCCAATCTGGGTTTTTATAGCTACAAATGGGCTGGTGGGCCCTTTCTCTTATTATAACTGTCGGGCTATTAATGGGCTATTGGGTGCATATTTTATTTATAGCTGTTAGGCTTTTTATTAGGCTTTCAGTCCCAATTTCTGAGGTTGAGGCTATATTCTCCTTTTGGAGATATCTGAGTTTTCCATTTTGGTGCATCTTGTGTTTCTGGTTTCTCTATTTTGAGATTTATCATTTGAGTTTTCTTCCATTTAAGAAATAAGGTTAGAGAAACCCTTATAGCTAATTTTGGCTATCGTCGATGATATTAGGTGACTATTATACTTGATGATTTGTTTTGACTTACTTCTTTAGAGGTACTTTATGCTTAAGTGATATTTATTCACTTAAGATATGGACATGCATTTCTATTGCTTCTTCTCATTCGAGAAGAATTATCACCTTGTATTATATGCTTCATATTATCGTCTATTCTTCTTAACTGATTATTTCAGCTAGACTGACCCGTGTATTTTATACTTGGGTTAGACCGAGTTGTTTTAGGTTAGCTTTCAATTATGGGCCATAACTTTGATGTATCTGCTTAGATGTGAGCTTAGCACTTTTGCGTAGTGAGTATTTTCTTCCACTTGACTCTAATATGTATTTTGATTAGGTTTATATAGTGTGGTCTCTGAACCACTTTTGTGTATCATTTTGTATTGTAGTGGGATTGTATCAGTGTAAATGTATTTATATATAGGATGTTTACTGTTCTGTGATGTGAAATGCATTCTCCTATTGTATTTTGTTCTGATAGATCCATTAGCCACCTATAGTTTTGTATTAAGCATTTATGGGATATGTTGATCCAGGAGAGATAGAAAAAAAATATAAAGCATTCATCGAAGTATTCAGTGGATGTTTTAGACAAGATTATAGATGGTCGCTCCTGACCAGCCCTATTCTCCGCATTAGCAGATAGAATTACCTAGCAATTCTCTTTTTTATTGTGGGTCTCGGGATGGGGTGTAACGACCCGCAAATCCGTACCCCTTGAGCCAACACTATTCTACAACAATCAACTCAAGATGTACAGAAATATGAACCATTTGGGTTAAAGAAAAGAGGTAGAAGAAGAAAATAAAAAACAACAACGTAATCTAACCATCGCAGCGGAATAAAATATAATAGATAATAAATGATCTTTACTCAAAATCAAATATTTCTATTTATATATTACATCATCTGAGTCCATCAACCACAGCTCAACATCAATATCATACAACTGGATACACAGCTTCTCTACACAGCGGAATATATATAAAACAAGTACGAAAATACATATCGTCATCTAGCTCTTTCTCCTTTGCTCCTCAGCATCATATCGTGTATCCTATAATACTCGGTCTGACCCGAGCATTATAGTTAAATAACACCCGAGTCAGTCTGGAATACCAGCATGAGAAAATCACACCCAATTGATTATTAAAGTTTCAAAATCCTTTGAAAACAAAAGCATCTCGTAAGACCACGCCAGAAATAAACATGTCGGGTTTTTACCTTATGATAGCTAGAACAATTTTTGTAGAAATCCTCTGATATTATAATAGGGTCTATATACAAATACTTATAAAATAGCCGAAATTGTTACATCCATTAAATTCCAGCTACCAGCCACAGAGTGGGTAATACAAACAAAACTCATACAAGGCTCGTAAGGAGAATGGATTTCCAACTAATGACTAGGCACTGGGGTACCACCTGTCACAGTACGTGGCCTAGATCACAGTACCGAGGAGTACGCCCGCTCCCCTGCAACACAAGACCGGGACTACCCCTTACTGGATAATCCCGAGTGAGATCACCCCGCGGTTGGGATCAGCAACCGCCCACTAAGCCGAAATAAAAGGGACATCTAGGCAGGGATGACCTCACCCTGCTTGGGTGCTACCCACCTAGCCTTGCTGCATAACCCATGATTTTCCGTCATTCCCATTTGATGAGGCTTGAGGCTAAGCGTTACCTTTTTAGAAAATATCCTTAGAATGCCCATCGTCCACCTGACGATGTTCCGAAATCATTCGTCCATACAAGTCCGTCCTGGGTTCGAACAGAACCGAAGGCACTATTCCTACTACATCCACTTTGGAAATATCCTCAGGATTAGTAGCGAGTAGCCCTTGCACTTCACTGCTCCATCTTCGAACCCAAAATTGTTTTCCACGAAACGTACAAACCGGATCGAAGTAGTTTTCGAGAAATAAATCTCGATCGCGGTCTCTTCGAAACGATCAACGTATTTGTCCAATATTGATAGTCCGTGATTTAACTATCAATTTAAATTCACAAACATCCGTCCAAAAATAAATAATTTCCCAAATTATTTATTTATCTCAAAATAGCTTTGCAAGATATATTTTCACTTTTCAAACCCCTTTTTGAAAACAGTTTTCAAACTATCTTCCTTTCTCAGAATAAATTCCAAGTATTTTCTATTTCCACTGAAATTACCAAGCACAAAACTAGAATTTAAAATAATTTAAAACACTTTACTTTGAAATATACTTTAAACATTTATTTTAAAAACTGCTTCAATAATTTATTAAAAATATATACTATATGAATATTTGAAAGTAAGGTTACTTAATAAAATATAAAATAGATTTTCACTTTTAAGAACAAGATACTAAATCACTCTTTAAATAATTACTGCCATAATAGATTAAAGGAAATACAAACTTTTAGGATTTAAATATTAGAAATAATAAATTTTTCAAAACTTACTTTTTAAAACAACTTTAAAACCTTTAATTTATAATTAAAAATTTACTTTGAAATCATACTTGGTTATTTAGGGAGAATTTCCAATTTAAATCACTTAAATCAATTTTCCAAATTGATTCCCAATTTATTCCATTTGAAATAAATTTCTTTACTTATCAGTTTATTCCAAAATTCATTAATTATGGACTTTATATTTATTATTATTATTTTTCGTTTGATTTTATATCATTTAACTGAAATATACCAGTTTCATCTTCTTCCTAATTTCTTCTTTATTCTTTTCAATAAATTGAATCTTAAATTTTAAATAAATGTTTTATTCTTTTAAAATAATAACACTGAAGTTTAAAATTCATTAATCTTCTGATTATTCAAAATTTCCCTTGCTAAAATTAAGATTTATTTATTAGAATTTTAAAGGCACTTTATTTTTTTTCCAATTCATTCTTAAATTTATTCAAATTTCTATAATTATTTTACTTACAAATTCACTTCTTTTATTATCTTTCCAAAATCCAATTTATATATTTCTGGTAATTCATATACCCAATTATGTCAAATCGAACCATAGCATTCAATATTCCAGTAAAGTTCATCGTAGAATATCAAATAATCACAACAGAGGGTATTAGATAATTTTAAATAAATGTTGAGGGATCCAGTTGGATCCCTCCAACCTGTTTTCCCTGCATCCACAGACGTTAGCACAATATAATACACTAATTCCAAAATATACCATAATATAGCACATCAATCAATTCAACCATTCAAACAAATTATTTAAATTTAATCATTTAAATTTAAATTTAAATATAACTGAGTGAGATTAACTCACCTTTGCTTCCTGTTTTGCAACCCACTTCATTCTCGATTCGTTTTCTTTCGAATATGGACCTTGAATAAATATTAGATGATTTCATTAATATTCAAAATAAAAATCGAACCGTTAAGTACCATTTAATCAATTCAATTGGTTAGTGATTTAAATTTGAACTAATTTTTCTTTGAATAATTTCTTAGTAATAAAAATAAATAAATAAGTTAATTAACCAGATTAACCAAATTATTTCCCAACAACTTAAAATTAAGCTTTAAATAAAAATAGGTATCATTTTTGAAACATCCTATCTACTTTAATGATCTGCTTTTTTTAACTCCATATAACATTTCTTTAACTTTCTAGATCTTATATATATATATATATATATATATATATATATATCTAGTTTATCTCAATATTTAAAACATGCATGTCTACATATTTTACTAAACTATTACTGTAATATAATTTTGGTAAATATTTGCTTCTCTATTTTTATTTTATTTATTATTATTATTATTATTATTATTATTATTTTTAACAAAAATCGAAATTGACGAGAAAGAAAAGAAAAATAAGTTCGGACCTTACAGAGGATCGACACCCCATCCCTCTCGAAAATGAACTGACCAAGCAATTCTGACAAGAATTGCCGCGCCTGGAAACCACCTCCACGACGAAGTCGCGAGTCTTGCCTCAACCCTCCTGTAAATCCCAATTCCAACACTCAATCTGGTTCGAGTAAGCAAGTCTCTGCCATTCGCATACAACCTCCCTGCTGAGCGACCTCACGTCCACCGAGCCAACAACCCTACGCCGAGATCCATGCGCCTATTCGCCTACGAATTGCCTCGCGATTCCTGATTCAAAATCGAGTCGATTTAGGTGAACTCGTTAATTTGTTTGTAGCGGCCTTGGACTAATTCGAATAAGAAAGGGAAGTCGCCATTTTTTTTAGGAATTGTCATGGAGTTTGAAGATTTTAGAAGAGAGGAAGGGCAGTACTTAAATTGAAGAAAAGCTTTCGCTCTATTTATTTTACTTTTCCATTCAAACGCTCGGCCATTACTGATTTCGTTTATATTTTTTTGTTTTGGTTTCAACTGATGAGGATGGAAGGAATATACGTGATTTAACAAAGAGAGTTGTCGGCTTTGATTTGATTTTTTTTGCATGTTGGGGAAACATGCTATAGCGCGAGAGTAAAGTTATGATGGGGAAAGGAAGGCGGCTGATGTTGAAAATAGTCAATCAAGTATATATATAAATTATTAAATTTTCGATATAAAATTTCAGCGCGTTAGTCTACCGTACGGCCACACAACAACTCTAAACGCTATGAAAATTGTAATCCGATAATAATACAATATTACAGATCCAATGAAACTGGTTTCGTCGAAATCCAAGACTATGCCTCGAAAGGCTATTTTTAAATTCAATTTAAACGATAAAATTTCAAAACTGAACAAATCACTGTTAAATTCAATTTTAACACTCCTATTATATTCAATGTTATCAATATAAATTTTATAAGCCTTCAAATTATATTTTAACAGGCTTAAAATCTTAGATTTCATATTTTATCCAATTTCAAATTATTAAATTCAATAATATAATTTTCGAATAAATAGTGATATTTGGAATTCAAGTTAAAATTAACTTTTAAATATTCAAAATCGATTAAATATTCCGATTTCAAATGCTTAAAAATTTCAGGTCGTCACATGGGGCGTCACAGCTTGGTATCAGAGCTGAGTTCAGAATAAAATAGGATAAACACAGAATATAAAATATATTACGATACATCAAACCACAATATGAGTGAAATCATCATTCTTAATCAAACTTGTTTTGAATCGTGCCTTGACCTTTTCGAGTCCTTAGGGGCAGATGACGGGGAATACGTCTAGGAAAGTGATTTTATAATTTTGCAATATTCCTTAATCGATGAATCTTGTTAATAATATCTATACCTGTGGATAATCCATTATAACTTAGCTTTTAGCTCGTGGCTGGAAGAGAAAGGAGTCGCACCTCAGATGCCGAGCTGCCTAGTGGCTTACGTCCTGAGGGTGTATACATGTCTACCAATCAGATCTTAGAGCTTGTTCGAAGCATCCAACCTCTTGCTCCACCCAATTCTTCCCCTCTGCACAAATCCGCAATTGCGCATATGTGTAATAACTATTCCCATTTGGGAGGCAGGCCTTTCAAAGGTTCTGGGAAAATTCTTGAGGTATAGGCTTGGCTTTGGACATGCAAGTGCATCTTCACTCGCATTGATTTATTGGATCATCATCGAGTTCTTGTAGCATGAGTGTGATGCAAGGACGTGCCCTCAATTGATATGAGCTTCTTATCGCTAAGATTGATGAGTCCACCCTCACTTGGCAACAGTTTAGAAAGCGGTTCGAGCTTAAGTTTGTGAAAGCTTCCCTTATCCGTCACTCCCTTGAATTGAAGTAAGGGAAATCATCTGTTTTAGAGTATGTTTCTTCTTTCGGGTTCCTATCCAAGTATGGGCTCGAATTTATTAGCATTCCATATAGAAAGAACCTTAGATTTTTTTAAGGATTGAGGAAATACTTGAAGAAATCTCTTGTGCTCCAGCTTAAGTTATCCTTCGAAGAGCTTGTTTATTCAACGTTTCACCTTGAAGCTGTAGAGAAGGAAAGGGATGATAGTGATGAGGCCGAGGTTCGCAAGAGCCCCGACAAGAGAAAAATTCCTTTCCAAGCATCCCAATATTTTTATCAGAAGAAGAAGAAGCATTTTGCCTCTAATTCTCATTCTTGTGCAAGTCATCGTTCTCACAAGAATTGTTTCAACGATGGTTCTCATGATCACTTTATTCGAGAGTGTTCTAACCCTATCGTATGCCGCACTTGCAAGCAAAAGGGATATTAGTCTTCCCAGTGCCCCATTTCATCCAAGGATCCTTACTTGGGAAAGCTTATCATGATGGATGCTTCTGGTGGTTCCTCTCAACCTAAAGGTACTCCTTTATCTTTTAGAGATATATGTTATTTTATGATCATTTTATTTGTGTTCTCTTCGACTCGAGTGCTTCACGGTCACTCATATCGAAGAAGCATGATGGTTTTTTCCTTTGGTTATTCCATGCTTTGGCATTTCTTAAAGATTTCGAGTCCTATTGAGGGACCGACAACCTTAGTATTTTGAGTATGTGATGTGGAACTTATTTTGCGTATTTTTCTTTTCGTGTGAAT
Organism: Allium cepa; assembly: GCA_030765085.1. Taxonomy (NCBI): domain Eukaryota; kingdom Viridiplantae; phylum Streptophyta; class Magnoliopsida; order Asparagales; family Amaryllidaceae; genus Allium; species Allium cepa. Next base: position 39,198,799 of record CM060929.1, read on the forward strand.
TTTCCTTTTCGAAATTTAATTGGTAACAAGAGGAGTATAAATTTGAATTTGAGTCTTTGTAATACTTAAGAAGTATTATAATAAAGAAGTTTGGAAAATTATTCAAGCATTGAAAATTGTGGTTATAAAATACCAAACATATTGAATTTTGGAATTCTATGAATTTTTTGTTAAGAGTTAATACTTATATTATTAGCTTTTGTGTTTATCTTACTCTTGTGCTATTTTCTAACGACGTGCATTTATGTGGTCGCTTGTGGAAGGTGGTCTTTAACGACACAAACTTTTGGTTGATCTATCTTACCTTTATTGTGTCTATCAAGCATCGATGTGGTTCCTACAATGGTGTTATATGGAAAGATCATATCGATAATCATCTTGTTATTAGGGTTTGGATGTGGGTTGTGTTAAATCCCAACTCTACTCAAGGAGACTTAGAGAAATAAATTCATTCGGGTAATCTTTTGTGCGTAGCATCTTGTTGGGTTTGTATTTTGAAAGTAAGATGTCTTCCAAATTTTATGTGTCGCTCAGAAAATTCCATGGTTTGCTAGTGTCGATATTAGCACTTTCGAAACCATAGAATTAATCGGGCGGGTCCTATCTTGGTTTTCTATCATCCTAGCTTGAGAGTGTGAGAAATTTTTAAAACTCAAGTTGTTTATCTATCCTTTGCTTAATAAAATAATTGTGTTTTTTACAGCTCTTTTCAAGAAATTACGGGGACACAATTTTTATAATGGAGAGAGTTTGTAACAACCCTGGCTTTTTGTAATTACCTATAAATATTAAATTATAAGGATAGTTATAATTTAATATTGATAATTAACAATAAATTTTGGGAATAAATGAGAAAATAAAGTTTTGGGAACTTTATTATAATGGGTTGAGTTAATAATAAGTGGAAGACGAATTTTATTTGGTGATAGTGCAATAATTTTATTAATTGTTGCCATTTGCTTCTTTTAATAATTTTTAAAAGAAGTACTTAATTATTAAAAGTGTTTTATATTTAATAAAAAGGCGAAATTGGGCTTAAAAATATATATTTTTTATGAGTTGGAGTTTAAACTGGTTTGTTATATTTTTCCAAGTAAGTAAATAATTTTTTGTTGAATTTTTAAAGTTAAAAATGTGAACTTTTGCATTTATTGGTGGAATAGTGTATTTTTGTAAATAAGGGTTTTTAATAATAAAATGTCTTAAAAATAAAGACTAATCTTTTTATATGATAGAAAATATTATATTTTGTATGTATACAAATTTACATATTTTATTTGAGTGAAAACTAGAAAATATTGGTAGGTTGGATCCAATACATTTGTGTTTATATTATTAAGTGTTAAAATACATTAAGTGTCCGCAAGTAGTGGTGTAGTGGTAAGATACTTGCTTCCTGGTAAGCAGGTCGCAGGTTTGATTCCCGTCTGTCCTGCTCCCAATTTCAAGGCACGGAGGTGGACCCCATTAATCCAAAAAAATGGTTAGGGCATTAAATCTCTGTGCTGGGCTAGCTTAAAAGGGGGGTCAGTGTGGCGGACAACTGAATTCCCTAGCTCTACTCTTCGGAGTAGGATTTAAAAAAAAATTAATGTAGGCTAATTATTCAATTTTGGTCCAAACCTATTAGTTTCCTAGCTCTACTCTTTAGAGTAGGATTTAAAAAAAAAATGTAGGCTAATTATTCAATTTTGGTCCAAACCTATTAGTTTTTGGCCCAACTTGTTAGTAAACCAGAAAGGAGAAAAATAAAGTACGTACATTCATTTTCTTTTTGCTATAAGTCCCAGAAGGCTTCAGAAAGATAGAAACCCATTCCTCTTCAAACCCTAAGCTATAATCTTCAAATTTAAACACAAATCTTGTATTTTTAAAATCTAATTGAAGCTAAAGCTACTGGTAATCGAATCTAAAACCTAATATTTGATCTACAATCCAAATTTTGTGCATGATGGTCGGTTAGTCGCTTTCCTCTTTCTTGCATGTCCTTGTTCCTTTGTTTTACAGGTTTTTGTGGCTTAAATTCGAATAAAGATCCAACCTTTCAACTAATAATCCAGGTTTTTTCTTTAATATAGCAAGGTGAGTTAATTAGTCATATTTTCTAGCTACTGCAATGCTCAAAGAGAAGTTCTGTGCAAAAATACGAACTCTGTAAACCAATTTTGTTCCAATTTTTCTCCTTTATGAAATATGATCTGAGTCTCTACTTTGCATGCGTATAACTTCCAATTTCAACAATGAAATGTTACCTGATTTCATTTATTTGATAGTTTATATGTTTCTCTATATGTTTACAAAATTTGGTTGAAAAATATTCTCGTTTGCTATGTTAAAAGTTAGCTTGAAAAATTAGTTCGCGGTTGCAGAATGTCTGGAGCAAAATTCATGTGAGAAGAATTCACAGGTCGACCTGGCATATCCTTAGGTCGACTATACGGTTGACCTAGGGACATGTGAAGTCGATCTGGAGGTTGACTTCAGGAGCCTTCTTTTCCTGAGTTATTTGTGTGTGCTTCTTTTTGTTCCTAATTTCGTTCATATTTATTTTTCTAGCTTTTGCTTCTCATTTTCAAGATGTTTTGAGATGTTTTGTAGTGCTATAATGCCTGTCAATAGGCTAGCTAAATTTTGAGAATTTGGAATTCAAATTTAAGTTGAATTTGAATTGATTTTGAGTTGAATTTGAATCGAATTCGATTGAATTCAAGGTATCAGGTTTAAACTATATTCCTTGGTTTTCCTTGTTTACGAGCACAGTTTTCTTCAAACCTTTATAAAATAAATGGACAATTCAAAATAATAATTATAAAATATTTTAAAGTATTTTCAACTATAAAATCTATTTATGTCCTTTAAAAAAGGAATTTCAAATATGGGTTTCAATAAGCGTTTTCAGAAAATAGTTTTAAAAGCTAGTTTTCTCTAGTAAATTATTTGAAATATTAAATATGCATTTTTGCACTATTCTAACATATGAGAAAGAGATTTAAAAGATGTAGTAAAACACGTGGTATGGGACACATGCATTTACTATTTCGGTTTAGTTCTGGCCTTATACGATCGAAGCGATTCGAAGTTATCGATTCTGAGTTGTTTTGCCATTTTATGGCGTATTATGGGTTTTTTAATTCCTATTATAGTCATTATCTAGGATTGCCAATATTTGGCAAGTTTCATGGTTTGAGATCTCCTATACTAGGAGTTATGGTCGATGAGAGCCATCACAATGATTTTATACTTTCCGATGATATGGGGCATGTTTTAAGTTTCTGATTTCCTATTTTGAGATTTATGGTTGATGATGAACCATCACGAGGTTTATATATACTTGTCGATAAGATGAGACAAGTTTTGATTTTTCCAATGTGGCATTGATTATTGGTTAGTAAACAGTTTAGTGAGAATGTGTGGTATGAGATGCATGTTACCGCATTTTGAGTTCCTAGGTTAGAGTTTATGACACATTCACGAGTGAATGCAGTATTTAAGCAATTGGGTTCTACGTGTACACAAACTTATATGGGGTTTTTAGGCTCAAGGAAAAAGTTAGAGAAAAATTTAATTTCAGGGACAAGAAGTTTGTTTTTTAGGATGAAGGACACTTTTAGTGTAAATCACAGATTGATAGTTGTAACTATCATTTTCAGTTTACACTAAAAAGTGTCCTTTAGACTAAAAAGCAAACTTGTTGTCCTTGAGACTAAATTTTTTTTCAACTTCTTCCTTCTGCCTATTTACCTATACTTATATATATATGTATATATGTATATATATATATATATATATGTATGTATGTATGTATCTATACATAGCTAAGGAGCTTTTTAGGGGATGTTGGTTCCTAAAAGAGGTTGTGGGTCTCTAGTACAAGTTACTTGGCAGGATGTTGGGCCATAGATTGGGGTGTTCGGTCCTTTCATATTTTATAGCCATTGCACTTTTTATTGGGCTGTTGGGTCAAATTTGGGTTTCTGTAGCTACAAATGGTCTATTGGGTCCTTTTGCTTTTTATATCTGTCGGGCTATTATTGGGTTGTGGGTCCATATTTTATTTATGGCTGTCGGGCTTTTTATTTGGGCAGTTATGTCCTATTTCTGAGATTGAGGTTATATCCTCCTTTTGGAGATATTTGAGTTTGCCATTTTGGCATATTTTGTGTTTGAGGTTTCACCCTTTTAATATTTATCATTCAAGTTTAATTTCATTTAAGAAATAAGGTTAGAGAAATCCTTATAGCTAATTTTGGCTATCGTCGATAATACGAGGCGACTTGTAACGACCCGTAAATTTTCGATAATTTAACTGTTAATTTTGTTAAATGTTTGTTATCTAATATTCGAAAAGCGGAATTTGTGATTCATTAATGAAATAATAACTTAAAGGAGATGTAATAATGCTAACCTAAATTATTTATTAACTATTTAAATGAAATTACAATAAATGGAATTAGTGTAAATGTTATATTAGGCTATAAATTTAATATAGGAAAACAAATGTAAATATTGAATTAATTAATGAACTAATATATAATATTGAATAAAATCAATATTGTGTAAGTAATTATAATATTGGTTTGGAAATGATAAACTTATAAAAGTGTGATTGAGAGTTTATGGCGACAATTATTATAAGTTACATATATATTTAATCCGTTAAATTGAACTTGTTAATCACAATAAATCTAAATTATATATTATGTTAATGTAAACCTAGATAGTAAATGGGAAATAATGTTAACTTTATCCATAGTATGACAATGGGTTGAATGAAAAGAATGGAAATCGAGATATATTAATTTATTGGAATTTAAATTATAATAATTGGATTAATTGCAATAAAATAAAATTAAACACTGTATTTGGCAAATTGATTAACTTTGAAATTCATATCTGAACTTGTTTAAATTATTGTGAATGTTTAAGAAATCAAAAATGGTAAAATATGTGAATCGTAGATTTTGAATTGAAAATTTTGATTTAATTAATTTAATAATTATTTATTTAATTAACTGAAAAACAGCCATTTTGGACACTGGCTCGAATTTCGACGAAACTAGTTTCATCAGATCCGTAACGGTGAATTATTGTAGGATTTCAAGTTTCGTAGCGATCGGACTTGTCGTTTGATCGTATGGGCTCAAAACGCCTAGAAATCAATGAAATTGGAATCAGTTTGAAATAATTTGATTTTAGCATAACTTCTTCATACGATGGAATTTGGACCTGAAACATATTCCATTGATTTTAAATATTTTAAAACATCTATTTCGATATATGTGTTGACTCTTTTTCGTTCCGGAGTCAGAATGGGCTTTTTGGGTCATTTATCGTTCAACTTTCGATGCAAATCGATCTGGTCCATTCTTATTTCAGCATTGCATATATACCTCATTATAAACCTTAGCCTATTTCTTATGTTCTTTTTTCTGCATGTATAATTCCAATTGCTCCTCTTTCTCAATTGGGACAAACTCCGAATTTCACAGTCAACTGCAAATCAAAATTTTCTATTTCAAAATTCAAATTCCTCAATATATATCGAATTATATATGGATTTAAGCTCTCGACGTGTGCAAGTCAAATATACGATTCGTATTTCAATCTGGGTTTCGGTGTGGTAGGAAATCGATGAAATATCCATGGTCGTTCATCACGCGACAATCAACTTCAATGGATTGCCAAATCAATGGTACCGTTGTGTGGAGAAGACCGAGAGGAGCTCATTGGCGTGGTTCATAGGTGGAATCAATGGTCGGATTTGTCACCAAAGTTCGATTAGGGTTCGAGTTAAGGGGCGCGGTGGTCTGATGTGATGGGCGCATCGTCATCAGGGGCGCTGTGCGTCGCCACGCGGAGGAAGGGTATAGGCGGCGAGGTCCTAAGCGCTACGACGGCCTGCAGCGGCGTGGGTGTGGAGCGAACGAAACGGCTGCTAATTCGTTCGAAAACCTGGAAGATGAACGCGATAATTCACGTGCAGGAGGTGACGTGTCATTTCAATGACCTATTTTCTTTTTTTTCTTTTTTTACTTAAATTTAATTTGCAACATGTTCTAATCGCTTTAACTTTTACATAAGAGGTCCGTTTCACGCGCAGTTTTCTCCACTAGGTTCGTATTGGAATTCCAGACATTTTGGCTCTAGTTTGGACAGATTCTGAGACCGTTCAAAATTTGGGTTTAAATTGGATTTAAATTCAATTTAAATTCAAAAGGGGAGTGTTTTGACCCACTCACAATTTCTAAAATTTCTTATGTTTGTTAAATTGATTTATGATGTGATTAGAAATTTATTTATGACTGTTTGGCATGTTTTAATCATCATCTCAATTAAATTGTTATTTAATTTATTATTGCATATAAACTGCCAGTTAATTGTTATTTAATTATTATTGAATATAAAATGCCAGTAAATACCTATTATTTAAATCTGTCCATGTTGATGTTATTGGTTGAATTTGATGATGACTGTGAAAATTGGTTGATGATTGATATTGGACAAATGTATGTTGTATTTTATATTGTTATAAACTGTAAGTTGTATGGATTTCTTTTTCATTCAGGATTGCGGTTTGAAATGATATATAACCGTATTTATAATTTAAATTATGGATTGAAATGATAAATATCCGTATCACTTGACCATAGGATAGAAAATTTTATACAGACACCGCGGTCTTTATATAAAAATATTTTGAAATGGTTTATATGGTTTTGTAAAGAAAATACGGATTATATAAATATTAATTTTAGATGTTATATAAATGTTATTTTATTTTTGATTTTTAGCTATGCATAAATTTGTTTTGAAATATAAAATAAGCTAAATAATAAAGTTTGATTGTTTTATATAATATGGTTAAGTATCTATTAAAATTATATTGTATATAACGTTTATAATGACTTATATAAAACTAAGGTTGGTAGATAAATATGAAATTGATTTGAATTAAATTAGTTAAGAATTATATTCGAATAAATTGATTTGAAATTTGAATAAAATTGAGATTTTAAAGGGTGTGATGTTATAACTTGATTTTGGTTTAGAGTGATTTAAATGAATATCAAGTTGATTTAAATGAATATACCAAGTTAAATAAATTGAAGAATATCGAGTTATTTGTAGTTTAGTGTTTTACTTAAATGATATTGGATTGGGTTTATTGAGTAAACATTCCAAATCTAAATAATAGTAATTGAATTTGATATATATGGAATTATCAAAGAATTAGTTTTGAAATGGTGGAATATTTAAAGTTTTGAAATAAATTGAAATTGGAATGATTTATTTGGGGGTTCAAATCTGTATTCGGAATTGATTTGTGAAATCGATGAAGCCATTTAAGTGGTCTAGTTATGTTTCCAAGTTATGAGTTTCAAAGTATTATGATTTGAAAGTGTTATATTTTAAGGGCTTTGATTTCGAAGTGTTATAACTTTGGAAGTGCTACGATTGTGGAAAAAGGATATATTTGAAATAAAAATGATATTACATTGATTTGGGTTTTTATAAAAATGATATCATATTGATTTGGTTTCAAAATGGAAATGATATCGTATTTATGTGGTTTTGAAATGGATATTATATTCTAGTTTTGAAGTATAAATTTATTTTGAAATGACCGCATTGTTATAATAACGTTTGGTTGTTAAAGAGAGCGGGATCGGTTGTTGTCATACTCTCTGCCAACTCCGAAAACCACTTTAACAACTATATACACGATGGAGATTACAAAATGAAGTAGGATGGTGGTGGCATTCCTTTGAGACATATACGTGGACCACACTCCCGTGAGTTGACATAAGGTGGCTAAAACAGGAGCGATCGACGGGCTAAGAAGTAGCACCTTTTATTGGACACACTCCTTCGATTCCATTCTATTACTTTATGATTGATTTAGGCCCTTTTGATTTTGGGGGTGTGGCTCGAGGTGGGCGGTAGTAGCTGCTCCGCGTTACCACCCTCCGGAAGCGTAATTGGTATATCTACCCTGGCATTGCCTAGTTGTGTCGTGTCACCTACCCTAGCGCGCCTTGTACGAGTTTGATTTGTGTCGTGCCTATGGAGTATCCTTTGGTAGCCTCCTGTTTGCACAAAAAATGGGCAAACACCTCCTAGTCGTATGATTTAGTTGATTATATGTTGATCTGCATGGTTTGGGCGATTTATGCAAGTATACGAAATAGATGAACAAAACTGTACAAGACACACAGATTTATAGTGGTTCGGCCAGAACGTGCCTACGTCCACTTTATATGTTATTCTCCTTTTTCTTTCAGATTACAAGTACAAAGCTTTGTATATACGTATATGAAAATTGTTTGAAAGTTCCTTCCGTGCTTGAGCTCCCAAACTTGTCTGCCATTGTTGTAACCCTGCCCCTCTATTTATAGAGTGAGGCTGGGGGCAAAGGTCTTGGATGTATACAGCAGTTGGCGAGCCTGGGCTGATGCAATCTGGCCTGGCAGAGTTGGTCCGTTTTTCTTTGGTCCGGTGGTTGGAGATGGTTGGACCGGTGGAGCTTTGGTCCAGTGGTTGGAGATGGTTAGACCGGTGGAGCTTTGGTTCGGTGGTTGTTGGTAGGAGATAAGACCTTGGTCCGGTATGGTTGTTTCGGCTAGGACGTGGAGATGTGGTGGTTCGGTGGAGGGTGAGGTTTGGCTAGGCAGTGGTTGGTCCGGTGTTGTCGATTCGGTGGTTGGTCCGGTGTTGTTGAGGAGATGTTTTGGTTCGGCTGGGGAATGGTCCGGTGGTAGAGGCTGGAACTCGGTTCGGCAGGTACGAGAAGAGGTTGGTTCGGCTTTGAGGTGGAGACGTGGCGTCTCCTTTTCTTTTTAGATCAGTGGTGGTTGAAACGCACCCAACAATTGCCCCCCAAAGTAAGGCATATGCCTGTATATGGCGTGCTTTGTTTTCTCGTGGTTTGGATGGTTTCATTCGGTTGTGAGTGCCGAACCGGTTGGTCCGGTTACCCTGCGCTCGCCTATAAGTAGGGGCATCATGCCACTGTCATTCCTTCACCTTTCGAGATAGCCGAACCAATTGATTTCCGAATCAAAATCCCATTCTTGCCGAATCAGGTGAGATCTTATTCTGCCGAATGTGTGTTTGTTCTCCACTACCGAATGGACTCGGGAACCTTGTGTACCGAATGAACATGAAAACCTTGTTTTACCGAATGGGATGGGGAGTTTGAGTGCCTAATGGCCCTTTGATATTGTACTACCGGATGTGTTTGGGGACCCTGTGTACTGAATGAACTTGAAAACCCTTCGATTACCGGATGTCCTCAAAGACTATCAATACCGAATGAATTTGGGAGCTTAAATGTCGGATGTCCTTTTGTGTTTTGAATCGTGAATGAAACTCCAGGCTGCATGTACTTGTTCGTTTACATTTTCATACTCCTTGTTCTAACAATATGTCTTTCCGGTGATGCAGATAATGTCTCACAAAGTGGAAACTCGATCAGATAAAAGAAAATCGAAGGGCGAAGGAGAGTTCTCCGCAGTGCCCCCAGCCCAACCAGGACCGGGACGACAGGGGCCCATCCCGAGATCGCTAGTGGATGGATATGGTCCTCAGGAGCTCTTGAACTCTCCTCCTGACTGCTTTCCTAGCTCCCTCCGAGAGGAGCAGCTTGATGTTATATCTCGCTCCTTTGGGATTGATAGAGCACTCATGCTGTTGCCGGCGTACAATCCCCCTGAAGGATATTTTGCATATAGTAGGTACCATTGCATGTACGGGGCCATTCCTCCGATCAATGCGTGGATAGTCAGCTTCATTACTTACCTGAAAGTGGCTCCTTTTCAGCTTCAGCCCAACTCCTATGCCGTCTTAGTGTGTCTATTCGTTATCTTCCAGAGGAGATATGGGCGCCCCCCTTCTAACCGGGAAATCCGATATCTATACAATCTGAGGGGTTACAAGAAGGGGTCTCCGTACATTAGTTTAGAGTCAGCCGTGTCCTTCAAGCCGGTCTTAGACTTATACTCGAAGTTTACCATGTTTAAGAAGGAATGGTTCTTCGTCAAGGACGACTTCGTTTCTTTTCTCCTTTTCACTTCTGGCTGTAAGTTGAATTCCACTTGTAATTTCTTTGTCTCGACTGCAATGCTTCTTCTTATATGCTTTTATTTCTTGCTTGCGATAGGTGGCTTTGCGGTCGTGGAGAATGATCGCCTGGTACAGATGGCCGCGGAGATAGAGGCTATCTCTGGATGGGACAGGTCGGCTTCTTACCTAATCAGGAATGCCACTCTCCTGCAGCACAACCTGATTCTGCCACGTCAATCCGTGGTTAAGCAGAGAGATACAGCCGAGGAAAGGGCTGCTAAAGCTAAAGACGGGGCTACTGCGAAGGGCAGCAAGAGGAGGCCTTTTACAAAACCTCCAGTTGTCGGAGGTAAGAAGCTCAAGAAGTCTGACGGCCCTTCCCCTAGCACGTGCCCAATTACTCCGGGAGAGGAAGTCGTGGAGGAGGATAGAGGTGAAGGCGAAGGAGGCGATGTAGGAGGAGAGGCAGAGAGCGGAGACGACAGAGAAGGTGATGGTGGTGGTGATGGCACCGGGGCTTTGCCTCCTGGGCAAGCAGGCGAGATTCAAGAGTGGACGGATGATGCCTTCCGCCAGGCTTTTGAGGGATTGGAGGATCAGCCTTGGTGGAGAAATCGAAGGCAAAGGAGGCTGACAAGGCTGGGTCTGGTGCCGATCCATCCTCTAAGAGCTCTTCAGCTAAGGCGACTCCGGTGATTCAAGGTGAACTTTTGATTTCTGCAGACTCCATTTACGATAGGGACTTAGGAATATCTTATGGTTCGCTCCCGTCCTGGAATGAGATTCAGGACTTATTGCAGTATCCTACTTCTCCGCAGGGTTTGTATAATAGATGTGCCTTCTCACTCCTTTTAACTTAACACATTTCTTGAATTATGGACCATTGTATGTTCGTAACTCTTGTTATTAACTCCAGGGGCAGGCGGGGTGGCAAAGACCTCAGGCGTTCGACACCGCCTCGAACAATACAAACTTCTCAAAGCCTCTGCCAAGCCCAAGCCTCCTACTAACCATCCTGGAGACGTAGTTGGCTATCGCCCCCTTCTCGGAGTTATCGAGGTAGACATTCAAAAGAGGAAGAGGAGACGTTCTTTGTTTGGGTCTCCACCTGGTCCTCAGCCCCCAGGCCAGCCTATTCACGATATTACTGAGGAAGATAATGGGTTTATGCCTTCCCCACATCCATTGGAAAATCCAACCATCACCCCGATAGATCGCCCTGGTTTGGCACGCAACCCATTTGCCGGTCACCCCGATCTGGACCCGAGTTCTCAGGATATTTCATTTGACGAGGCCAGGGGTGAGCACCTTCTTCCCCGCAACCCCATGGTACGGGTGCTTAATGAGGCCAAGTCCCTAGACCTTGATTTGCTTACTACTCGGATAGTTACCTTGGTGGTCGAAGCCAAGGCTAATATTGACCGGGTTGCGGAGGAGACCAGGAAGTTGATGGGTCATCATGCCCGACTGGTCAAGGCTGGAGAGGAGATTGGGAGTGCCAACATCCGACTACGGTTAATGGTTTCTGATCAAGCCAAGCAGCTCGCCGATCAGGCCATTCAGATTTCTCAGCACGAGGCAGCCTCCAGGCGGTTGAAGGAGACTATGGAAGAGGTTAGTAGGGAAGAACTACGAAAGATGGAGGCCGCCTGCAAGGAGCGGATTGACATAGCCATTGCTACGGTGGATGAGGTTCGGAGGGCGGATCTCAAGCAGGTAGAGGAGTTATCTGGGAGGCTTGAGGCCGCAGAGCTTGCTCAGGCCAGGCTAAAGGAAGAGATAGAGGAAATGAGGAGGTCTCTTCAGGCTGACCGCTTGAGATATCGATCGAGAGGGATGTTGCCATCTCTAAGTTGATGTCCTCCGAGGCCCGGGTGAGGGAGTTTGAGGTGAATGAGGGAATGATGGATGAGATGTTGCAGGATATGTACTTCTGTACTTGGAAGCAGGGTAATCTATCCTGGATGGATGACTATCCCCGGATCATGGCTAGGATATATCTCCGGGCTTTGGAGGAGGCCAAGGCCGATACGGATAAGGAAGGTGGAGCGGCATTCAGGATGGATGTGGTTACCGCCCAGTTCTCAAAGGAGGAGAAGGTAGCGGTGAAGGAGGGGATGCAACTACTTACTGCGGAGGAAGCTGGTGTGCAGTTGGGGGATGAGGACCAAGGAGCGGGTGCTGGTGAGTTTTCCCTTTTTAGCTTTTCATAACTTTATCGTTCGTTGTCGGTTTAATGGACTCTTTTCCTGAATTGGACAGGTGGGGCCTCTGGTCATCATGCTGGGAGCTCCGATCCTGCAGTCAAGTAGATTCGAAGAGCTAGTAGGACGAGGGTGGAGCACTGGTTTAGTTGGTTATTTTATTTGGTCTGCTTGACGTTGCTGTACATGCTAGTTCAAAACATTAATGTACTCTTAAGTTGTAATTATGTTATTGAACGTCTTTATGTAAGTTTATAATATAAGCTGATTCTATTATATTTTGAATGCTGTTATTATTTTGAAGTGCTGTATAAAAAAACATAGTTATGCATATGCCTGTGATTTAATTGTGTTCGATGTTAAGCTTCTGCTTGAAATATAATCTCATGTTTTGCGATGTTATGAATAAGTCATAGCTAAATGATTATGTACAAGAGAAAAGAGTACCGCATTTCATGTTCTGGTTGCAAGGGGTAGTTTTGGACATCTTGTGTAATTGACCATGGATGCGGCTGAATGCCTTGTCACCCAGTTTGCGGGCTCAGATTCTCGTGAGAGAATGCCTCCTATTTAGTGTCCTGTACTTTGGGGACCGTTATGCAGGATACAAGAAAAGTATTTAAATGGAATGGAAATATAGGAAAAGTAAAACTTCCAGTCACGGAAGGCCGTCGATATGCTTAAGTTCGTGGCAAACAGGTTTTGTAGTCACTTTCCCTAGCTGTGGGTCTTGGAGACATTTGTCACCCATCTTACGCCTCCGTGGGGAGTTTATTTTTTTTACCACGGCCACACTTAAGACATATCGGAGCTGAGATCGCACACAGTAACTACCCGAGCCATTATGGCCCGTAATCGTGGGTATTATTCGATTTACTGTGGCCGGCTAGCGTGGGTGCCGATCGTCAACCGTGAACTACCCCTGGATGGCCACACCTTATGTTGGGGCTTAAAGTAGGCTCACAGTTGCCGGCGAGCCGAACGCCGTAATGAGCTGCCATCGGCTATAGTCGGCCTTCGTGATGGCTTATAATCGGCTCATTACAGTTGCCTTTGAGGGCAGTCGCGAGCAATGAGTTAACCCGCAGCAGAGGGATGCTGGAGCAAAAGTGTCTCATTGGCGAGTGCATAGAATCGCATAGTACCTGTTGGGTCTTGTCCAGGTGAGGTTGCACCGCGAAGTTCCAGTACGGAAATGTCGTTATACATGATTTCGTTCAACAGAAAAGGATAACGCTTAACAAGCAGCCAAGATATAAAGGAACAAGTTAAAAAGAGAAAAGATTTTTAAAGTGGTTCGACACGAAAATGCCTACATCCACTGATTATCTTTGTTAATTCACTTCATATGGGCAGTACAAGTTAGGAAAAGTATCGATGGAGGTGTTGGATGTTCCATGCCCTCTGGAACACCTTTCCGTCCACTGTTGACAAAATATAAGCTCCGCTGTGAAGATCTTTATGAATTACATAGGGTCCGTCCCAGATTGGATCTAGCGCTCCGGGGCGCGGGAAGATCCGCTTGAGGACAAGATCTCCTTCCTGTAAGCTGCGGTGCTTGACTTTAGAGTTGTATTGTGCTGCTACTTTTTGCTTATGAGCTGCTGCTTTGAGTGCTGCATCGTTTCTTCTCTCTTCAATTAGATCCAAAGACATGTGGAGGAGTTCTTCGTTCTCTTATGGGTTGTAGTGGATCCTGCGGTGGGAAGGCACTACAGTTTCAACTGGGAGCATGGCTTCCGATCCGTATGCCAAAGAGAAAGGAGTATGCCCTGTTGATGTTCTGTAAGATGTGCGGTAGGCCCAAAGTGCCGTAGGAAGTTCATCCACCCAAGCGCCTTTTGACTTTTCGAGTTTCTTCTTGATTAGGGTTTTGAGGATTTGTTGACAGCTTCGACTTGTCCGTTTGCCTGGGGGTAAGCAACAGATGAGAAGCTTTTGTGAATTCCATACTCTTGGCACCAGTCGGCGAATTCCTTGCTGTCAAATTGAAGTCCATTGTCCGATATGATTTTGAGTGGAACCCCGTACCTGCATAAAACATTTTTGATCAAGAAGTTAATAACTTTTGCCGAAGATATTTTATTTAGAGGCTCCGCTTCCACCCATTTGGTGAAATAGTCCACTGCTACTACGGCATATTTGGCTCTGCCTCGGCCCACTGGCAGTTCGCCAATCAAGTCAATTTCCCATATTGCAAAGGGCCAAGGGCTGGTCATTTGAGTAATCTCGTTTGTTGGTAGTCGAGGAATTTTAGCAAATTTCTGACATTTGTCACATCTTTTGACGAAGTCTAGGGTGTCTTTGTTTAAGGTGGGCCAGTAATATCCATATCGGAGTATCTTCTTCGCCAGAGTCTGCCCACCAGTGTGATCTCCGCAACTTCCTTGATGTATATTGGATAAGATTTTCTTGGCTTCCCTTCCAGCGACACACCTTAATAAGGGATTAGAGAAGCCGCGTCGATAGAGGATGCCTTCTTGTATTGTATAGCGGGAAGCTTTCCTCAAGATTTTCTTAAATTCGTTACGTCCATCGGGCAGTGTGTCATCTTGTAAATATTTCCGGATAGGAGTCATCCAAGTTTCCTCTTCGATTGCAGCTATCATATTCATTGTCTCGTAACTCGGGGCTAGTTGCTGTGAGATGGTTATTGTTCGGGAAGCGGTGTCGTCCTTCATGCTAGCTTGCTTTGCCAGTTCGTCAGCCTCCTGATTCTTCTCTCGAGGAATGTGTCTGATTAAATAGTGATCCAACTGATTGAGCAGTAGCTTGGTCTTCTTTAGATATGCTGTGAGTCGGTCTCCTCAAGTTTGGAATTCTCCCAGTATCTGATTTACAATAAGTTGAGAATCACTATGGAGACATAAAGAACCGACTCCAATCTCCAGGGCAAGTTCTAAACCGGCTATCACTGCTTCATATTCTGCGTCATTGTTGGTGGCAGCGAACTCCAACCTTAGGGCGTAGTGCAGCTTCCTTCCCCTGGGGGTGATTATCACAACACCTTCCCCCGAGCCTTGCTCATTTGATGCTCCATCAACGAAGAGATTCCACTTGATATTTTTCGCTACTTCAGATTGCTCTTTACCTTCATTAGTAGTGAATTCGGCAATGAAATCAGCTATGTCTTGTCCCTTGATAGCGGTGCGAGGATGGTAGGTAATATCATATTGACTCAGTTCAATGCACCACTTAAGTAGTCGCCCAGAAGTGTCGGGGCGATGGAGTACCTGCCTTAGCGGTTGATCGGTTAAAACTCTGATGGAATGAGATTGGAAATAGTGTCGCTGTTTCCGTGACGTGATCAGTAAATAGTATGCTAGTTTTTCGAGTTTAGGGTATCTGGCTTCTTCCTTTGTAAATCTCTTGCTTACAAAGTATACGGGCCGCTGTGCGCGGTCGTCTTCTCTCACCAAAGCGGCGCTTAAAGCATGGGATGATACAGCAAGGTATAGGTATAGTTCCTCACCTTCATTTGGAGTTGAGAGTACTGGTGGTCTTTGGAGGTGTTCGATTAAGTTAAGGAAGGCTGTCGAGCATTCGTCAGTCCATTCGAACTTTCCTTTGTCCTTCTTAAGAGCTTCGAAGAAAGGGATGCATTTGTCGGTTGCTTTAGAGATGAACCTGCTTAGGGCAGCCACCTTCCCGTTTAGGCTTTGCGTCTCTCTTCGAGTGGATGGTATCTTGATAACTTGCAAAGCCCGGACTTGTTCGCGGTTCGCTTCAATCCCCCTGGCATGTACGATGAATCCCAAGAACTTTCCCGATGATACTCCGAAGGAGCACTTTAGAGGATTCAGTTTCATTCCATATTGGAGAAGTGCCTGAAACATCTCGTTCAGGTGGTTTATATGATCGTTGGCTTTCCTTGATTTTACTAGCATGCCATCCACATAAACCTCCATAGTTCGCCCTATTAATTTTGCAAACATCTTGTTGACGAGGCGCTGATAAGTAGCTCCAGCGTTTTTAAGCCCAAAAGGCATTACTTTGTAGCAGTACAATCCCTGGTCAGTGATGAAACTAGTGTGGTCTTGATCGGGGGCATGCATAGGTATCTGGTAATACCCTGAGTATGCGTCCATAAAGGATAAGAGTTCGTGTCCAGCTGTGCTATCCACGAGTTGGTCGATTCGGGGGAGTGGGATGCAGTCCTTCGGGCAAGCGTCATTTAAGTTGGAGAAATCGATGCATGTTCTCCACTTCCCATTAGCTTTCTTTACAAGTACCAGGTTGGCGATCCATTCTGGGTAGATGGCTTCTCGTATGAAGTCATTGGCAAGTAAGTTCTTCACTTCTTCCTCGAGGGCCGCTGATCGTTCTGCCCCCATGCTCCTCTTTTTCTGCTTCACTGGCACCTTGGTGGGATCGATGTTCAGCATGTGGCATGCTACGTCTGGAGAGATTCCTGTCATGTCGGCGTGCGTCCATGCAAATACATCCATGTTGTGGCGAAGAAAATCGACGAGTTGATCTTTCAACTCCGCTCTTAACTGAGACCCGACCCTCAGCAGTCTACTTGGGTCGTGTTTGTCTACAGATACAAATTCCATATCCTCTGCAGGCTTGGTGGTGGCTTCCTCCCCTTTGTCTCTGGTGTCTAATTCGTTGAAAGGATCACTGGTATATCGAAGAGGAGGGGCTTTCTTTAATTGCTATGCTTCTAGGTTTTTCTTGCAGAGAGAAGTCTCTGCATCCTTCCCTTTATCCTTCCTACGGTTATTGCGAAGCTCAGTTACATAGCAATCTCGAGCGGCGTCTTGATCTCCCTCTATTTCTCCTACTCCGTTATCTGTTGGGAATTTCATATTCAGGCACCATGGGGCTAGGACAATTTGGAAGTCAGACAAGGCTGGTCTTCCCAAAAAGGCGTTGCAGGCCGAATGGTTCTCTATCAGTACAAATGTTTGTTTTCGCACAGCGGAGCGGGGATGACTTCCTATTTCAACAAAAAGGTGCAGTTGCCCGAGGGGGATCTTCGCATCTCCAGTGAAACCATGTAGTGGTTTGTTGCAGGGAGACACATCCTTCATTGACAGCTTCATTTTGTCGAAAGCATGCTTGAATAGGATATTTACTGAGCTTCCAGTGTCTACTAAAATTCGGAAAACTTTGGCTGGACCGAATCAGGCAGAGATGACCATAGGATCCATGTATGGGTACTGTCTTCCCTCTAGATCACGCCTACTGAATGTAATATCGTCATTCTCTTTCCGTTTCGGGTGGCGTTCTTCCATAACAGAATTAACGTAGCCTTCAGCGTTTCTAAGTGACTTACCGTATCTTTCCATCTCTGCCCAGCTTCTGTCGGCGATGTGTGGTCCTCCTGATATGGTATGGACCACTATTTTCTCTTGACTAGAGCCGCTGGTGTTGCGATTTCTCCGCCTCCTTCTGGGAGGGGTAACCCTGGGTTTTCATTGGCGGGAGCTGGAGTCCTGTTCTGGCGTTTTACATAGCGTTCCACTCTCCTCCTTCTAATGTGTTCTTCAATCAAGTCCCGGAGATGGTGTCATTCATTGGTGTCATGTCCGTGGGATTCGTGGAAGTGGCAGAACTTTCCAGACTTGAGTGCGTTATCTGACTCCTTGTGCGGGGGGCGCTTGTATCTAACTTCGTCTTGAGTGGCTAAGAAGATGTTCTCGATTGTTTCATTCAAAGGAGTGTAGGAGTCAAATCTTGGTCTAGGTCGATATAGGCGCTTTTCCCCCTTCTTGCCCCCAGCATTGTCTCTAGAGTCATTTCTTTGAACATCCTTTGTTGCAGCGGAAACCCTGTTTGTAGCTGTTTTAGCCTGTTGCCCTGACTGCCTCTCAGTGGCAGCGTCTTCAAGTCTCATATACTTTCCAGCTTCATGGAAGAAATCAGGTAGAGTAGCTGGCTTTTCCTTGGTTATTCTTCTAGCAAATTTAGTATCTAGATGTACACCACTGCAGAGAGCCATTAGGATAAGTTTCTCGTCAGCATCTTAGACTGCGGCCGCCGCAGCGTTGAATCGGGTGAGATATTGTTGCACTATCTCTCCGGGTTTCTTCTTGATATTAGATAAGGAATAAGAGTCCTTGGGTTGTTCCACATGAATGCGGAACTGGCTGATGAATTTTTCTTTCAGCATTTCCCATGAGCTGATGGACCCTTGGGGTAGGTGGCAGAACCAGGAGGTAGCTAGGTCTGCCAAGAAAAGTGGAAAGCATTTACACAATACTCCCTCCGTTGCTCCACTCATGAACATATGCTGGGTCTATCTCTATAAGTGTACGATGGGGTCAGAGGTTCCTTTGTAAGGCTCCATCGTTGGCATTTTCCATTCCCAAGGGGTGATGGCAGTTTCGATATTGCAGGTGAAGGGGCTGGTTATCCTAGCACCTATCCCTCGATCCCTTTGCTCCCGTTGGACGCACTCCCTGAACAATCACGCCATCCTTTTATCAGAACTTGGAGCGGATAAAAATGAGTTTGGTTCTTCCCTGCGGGATTCATTCCATCTAGATGACCTGTAAGGATGGTATCGTTTATCACTTCTGACATTCTCCAATGGCTGCCTCTGGTCTTCCGGGGGCATGCAGGGGTCACCCATAGTTGGCCCTTGCCTTGATCTTCCCCTGCTGGGTCCTTTTCTTAACACTTCCTCGGGTCCTACTACGGGCTGGACTCCAGCTTGGCCCCGCCTACTGGTGTTTCCATGGTTAGGTAGCATGACAGGCTCAGCCACATCCGACCCCTACCTGGCACTTCCTCCATTGGGTTCGGTTCCAAGTGTTTCCTCGGGTCGGAATTCGGACTGAGTCCGGGCTCGGCCCCTACCATGGCTGCTTCTGTTGTTGGGCTCTTCGAAGAAGAAAGACCCTTGTCGTCTCTTAGATCCTCCAGACTGGGACTCACCCCATGATTCAGTGTTATGGTTGGACTCTTCAGCATCCCTTAAGCGTGACATGAGTTGGTCCACCAAGGCTTCTTGTTGAGATGCGAAGCGGTTAGTTACTTCAGCCACAATCCTGTCCAGATCCGCCCTTGTAATTGGTTGTTCCGTAGCGGGGGCTGTCGGATTTGCCTGATTTAAATTTGCCATTGGAACTTGACGATTGTCTTGGTCCCTAATTACTGGATCTGGGACACTGCCAGTTGCAACGTTCTTTCCTTTGTTAGCGTCTTTCTTCCGTCCGGGTGCCATATTTTCCAAGCAATGAACAATGCTGACAGAAAAAGGGTTAAGTGGTAGAAGCTGAAGCTTCGAGCTCCTGGTTCTCAGTGAAAGCGCCAAAAATGTTTGCACAAAAAATGGGCAAACACCTCCTAGTCGTATGATTTAGTTGATTATATGTTGATCTGGATGGTTTGGGTGATTTATGCAAGTATACGAAATAGATGGACAAAACTGTAAAAGACACATAGATTTATAGTGGTTCGGCCAGAACGTGCCTATGTCCACTTTATATGTTATTCTTCTTTTTCTTTCAGATTACAAGTACAAAGCTTTGTATATAAGTATATGAAAATTGTTTGAAAGATCCTTCCGTGCTTGAGCTCTCAAACTTGTCTGCCATTGTTGTACCCCTGCCCCTCTATTTATAGAGTGAGGCTGGGGGAAGGGTTCTTGGATGTATACAGCAGTTGGCGAGCCTCGGTTGATGCAATCTGACCTGGCAGAGTTGGTCCGATTTGCTTTGGTCTGGTGGTTGGAGATGGTTGGACCGGTGGAGCTTTGGTCCGGTGGTTGGAGATGGTTGGACCGGTGGAGCTTTGGTTCGGTGGTTGTTGGTAGGAGATGAGACCTTGGTTCGGTATGGTTGGTTCGGCTAGGACGTGGAGATGTGGTGGTTTGGTGGAGGGTGAGGTTTGGCTCGGCAGTGGTTGGTCCGGTGTTGTCGATTCGATGGTTGGTCCGGTGTTGTTGAGGAGATGTTTTGGTTCGGTTGGGGAATGGTCTGGTGGTAGAGGCCGGAACTCGGTTCGGCAGGTACGAGAAAAGGTTGGTTCGGCTTTGAGGTGGAGAGGTGGCGTCTCCTTTTCTTTTTGGATCGGTGGTGGTGGAAACGCACCCAACAACTCCCGATCATGAGGTATTACAGTACTGTATAGACTATTGGAACTATTATGTTAAGGGCTATATGGGTAACCCCTTAATGCTATTAAAAAGTAAGTTTATTTTACTAATAGACATTATTATAGTCGCGAAATATTATTACATAGTAAATAGTTTAACGGATCCTTAGGAGATGTGAATCCCGAACATCTCTTAATTTACTGCACTCACGTTAGGCACTGGATAGGAGATGTCAAATCCCATAAACATCTCTGACGCTGTTCCACTCATATTTATTTCTGTTGATTTAACTTACATAGATCTTTTAGTTCTGACTCGAGTGTTTTGTCTTTTCAATTCGCTCAGGTCAGTCTGAGCATTACAGGATTTGAAGACTTTATTCTGGAGGATGGAGACAAAGATTTTATTAGTATTATATATTATAGTATTCCACTACATTCGTACTGTTCTGCTGCATAATTATTATTCTCTGGTAAGTGTAACTCTTATATGTATTGTATAAGTATAATCGAATACTTTGTATGTAACAACCCGGAATTTTGGGTCGCTAGATGTGAACGTTTAATTCATTTTAAATGTTGAATATGTATTATAATTTGAACTTTGAAATAAAAAGATTTTAGTTAAATTAATAGAATTAGTAAAATTCCAATACGGAAATTTAATTGAAATTTGAATAATAGTAATTCAATATTGGAATTTGTATAATAGGTGAGTCTGGGTGAAAATGTGTATAAAAATAGATTCTAAAATTTATTTAAGTTTATTTGGTTTAAAATAGTGATGTTGGACTGTTGGATGAAATTAGAAGTCTATAGGTTAAATTTGGAATTTTATATTAATTTAATAATGGAATTTAATAATATAATAATGCAAATAATCAGATTTTGATTTAAACTGAATCAAAATGATTTCAAATGGGAATATAAATTTTGTATGATTTATAATAAAGTTAGTAAAGTTTTAAAAGTGAAATTTTAAATGATTTCAATGATTTTGAAAATCGCTCGAATTTATCGACGAGTTAAAATTGCCTTCCGGGGCACAGTCTCGGAATTCGACAAACCTAGCTCCATTAGATCTGTAATAGTTAGTTGTTATGGGATTTCATTTTTCGTAGCAATCGGAGTTGTCGTTTGACCCTGGCAGCTTAAAACGCATAGAAACTATTTTAATCGATTTAATTTAAAATTGACCGTTTATTTTCGCAACTCGCGCATACGATCAAATTAGCCCCCGAAACACATTCCATTGTGTTCGAAACGTGGGTAAAACCTTAGAAACGCCTGTCGGCATGCATCATTTGGAGATCGTGTGAAAAAGTTGCTTTTAAGTGGATTTAATATTAAAATAATATTTTTACACGTATATATATATACACGCGCACGGGCCAAAACCCAAGCCCTCTTCGTTCGATAGTCACGAAACAATTCTATGGCTGAAACTTTCTCTCATTTCCTTCATTTTTCTCTCAATCTAAAGCTTTCGCGAGGAACTTCCAATTGGAAGTCGACGAGCTCGCCGAGATCTAGAGATCCAACGGTCAAGATCGTTGAAGGAGGAGTAGATTCACCAAAATTTTGGCTCGAAGGCCAGCCATTCGCGTGCGTTTTTCGGTGAGATGGGGGTGTCGAGTTCCGCCATATCTGGGTCGGGCATGGAGGACATTGTGGGCTACGTAGTGGTGGCCTCCGATCGAGGTGGATGGTTCCACGGTGGTCGTGATTTTGAATCCTAGGCTGCGATTTTGGGTTCGGCTTTCGGTAACATGCCTGTTCGAAGATGAAGAAGGTGTGGCCATTTTTCGTTGGGTATGAAATTAAAAAAAAAAAAGAAGAAATTTTTGTTTTCATTTGTAATGGAACTAATAAATTTCATAACTAATGCATGCGAGGTCGAAATTCGAGGAAACTGGCGACGCCAGAATCATAGAGACGAGTACTACGCAGTAGAGCAATTCTGGAATCATTCTAAGCAAGTAAAAATTGAGGTTAAATCGAATGCCGTTCGATATAATTTAAATTTGAACGCTCGTCGAAAACCCAAGGCGAGTTAATCTCACTCACATTTGGGTACCAGTAATTTAAATAGCTAATATTTAAATGTTTGATTGGTTGTTTAGGTGAATATGATAATTATTATCAAATTGAATCAATATTTATTTGTTGTGCTAATATTTGTGAATGCAAGGAAACATGTTGGAGGGATCCAAATGAATTCCTCACAAAAAGGAATTTTATTTATATTCTGTGATATATCTTATTTATATCCTATGATAAATTGTTTTGATCTTGTTATGCTGTGTTTTATTTATATACTATGATAGGTTAAATTGAAAATTAAATTGTGTTGTGCTATGATTGGGTGAATACAACATGGGAATTTAAATATAAATAAATAAATTGGGTTCAAAGGAAATAAAAGAAAATTCTTAAGTAAAGGAATTAAAAGGAATTAAACTCAAGAAATTGGTTGGTAATTTGAATTGTTTGAAATTGTGAATTTAAAGGGAAATGTGAATTGTATAAAAAAAATAGAGAGATTTATTTTTAAGGATGGGAAGCGTGCTTTCTCCTGGAAACTTTAGTATGTTTTTAAGAAAATCTTTCAAAATATAAATTTACAGTTTAAATATGTTTAGAATAATTTAGAAGGAAATGTTATTTTAAATTGTTTAAAGTGTAAGTAAATATTTATTTAAGTAATTATGGTATTTAATCATATTTTTGAAAGTAAGGTAGTATTAAGTTTTCAAAGGGAATTATAGTATGAATATTTGATTTAATAACTTTAATTTTAAAATTAAATTTGACTTAAAAGTACTTAGGAAACCTCTATATATTTCCTTAAGTGTTATTTTCAATCAAATAATTTCTAGAAGCTTTATTTTAAATATTTTTAACATATATTTGTAAGTGATTTCCAGGAAACAGCAATGTGTTAAAAATAAAAGGAGTTTAGTTTTAAAGTATGGAAAAGATTTTACAGGATGAACGTAAAATTGAATTGGGGTAAATTGTGTTGGATTGATAAAAAGAATTTTTTGGGTTATCCTAAAATGGAAGTGTATTTCCTTGAAAGCCAAGTACGTTTTTAAAGTAGATTTTTGAATAGTTAGAAGTTTTGAAGTTGTATTAAAGAATGGTTTCAAGAAAATTATTTAAGGTGTAAGAATTTTAAAGGTGAACATTTCTCAAATTAGACATAGAAATAATCATTTCAAAGAGGTAGTTAGTTGTAACGACCCAGAATTTCTGTCGATTGAAATTCGTATATTTAATTAATTTTAAATATTAATAAGTAAGATTTGTAAGTCGAATAAATTTATTTCGAATGTCTAGATGTAATTGGATCATTTAAATAGATAATTTAATATTTGTAATTACAGAAATAATTGGAAATCGGGTTTAATTTGATTAAAAATGATTTATAAAGTTGTATTAAATCATATTGGAGTTAGAATGATGTTATAGAACTTTTAAAATTGAATTAAAAGTTAATTTGTGAAAATTGAATATTTTAATATTTAATTGACGAGTTAAAATAGTCATTTTTCAAACAGTCTCGGATTTCAACGAAACTAGTTTCATCGGATCCGTAATGTTATATTATTGTATGGATTCAAATTTCGTGTCAATCGGATTTACGGTTTGTCCGGGGCAATCCAAAACGCATAGAAATTAGTTTAAATCGATTTAATTTGAATTTGATCGTTTGTTTCCGTAACTTGCACATATGATCGAATTATCCTCCGAAACACATTCCATTTTTTCCGAAACGCGGGGTAAACCCTAGAAACGTCAGTTGGCACGCTTCATTTGGAGTTCGGAAAATTTCGAGCGAATAGTGTTTTGGAAAATTTTCTATATAAGGACCTCACATCTTCAATTTGAAAACTAAAATCAAACCCTAACCCTAATTCTCTTCTAGCCGTCAGTAAATATTTTAATGGCCGCAAATAGCCAATGTTCTTCCCTTAATCTCGTCTAATCCATCCACTTTCACATCTCGACTTCAACTACAATGTTGAAGAGGGCTACGAGATCTATAATCTCAACGGCTGTGATCGAAATCAATGCAACCAATCATCGGCAATTTGCTCGAGAATGTCGTGCGTTCGAGCTCGTTTTTAGGGCAGAGGGGATGACCAAGCTCGACACTATCTTGGCCGTGGGTGGAGTTCGCCGTGGACTTTCGAGTGGCAGCGTTTGATCGTCTAATCGATTGACGTGAGAGGTGCGATAATTCAAGGATGAAGGCGGCATATGGGTTACGTTCGCGTTTGATTACTAAAGGAGGAAGAAAGCTATTGAACGGGCTAGATTGGGGAAGTTGAAATCAACGGCCAGAAATTTAGGTTATAAAATTGAAAAGAAAATTGTAAATTAATATTATAATTTGTATAAACTTTAAACTATCATAACTTGTTGATACGAGGTCGAAAAATGAAGAAACGAATGGCATTGGCTCCTATTGACGATCACAACGCAATGGAGCTAGATTGGAATCGATTGGAGCTAGTGATAATTTCAGGTAAAATTAAACGTGCGTTTAATTTTATTCGAAATAAACGCTGAAACCGCTATTGAAACCAAGGTGAGAGCTTCTCACTCAATCGAATTGTTTTGATTTAAACTTTAAATAGTTAAAATTTAAATTTTTTGATTGTATGCTTGGATGATAAATTATTATCTATTGTTTTGAAATACACCCTAGCGGAAGTTATTTATTAAACACATATACCGCGATATTTCACCTTGAAGTGGAATTGGTATTATATATGTACTTGGAGTTGATTTCCCGCATTATATAGCGGATGAGACCCTATCGCGCCGCATAATAGCGGATAATATTTTATATAAAACTCATGTACCGCGATATCCCGTCTTGAAACAGAATTGGTATTGTGCTAACATCTGTGGATGCAGGGAAACTGGTTGAAGGGATCCAACTGGATTACTCAACGATATTGATTTATTTACAGATATTGTGATATATTCTTTTATCATATGATATATGATGTTTTGGATGCTGTGATTGTTTTATTTAGTGTTGTTGCAGCATTGGGCTTTTTTTTTAGTGTTAAAGAAATGTTAAAATAACAATTTCGAATTTAAAAGGATTTTTAAAGTGATTTTGAAAGTATATATTTTATTTGAATTTTGGAATTGATTCATTTTAAATAAATAAATGATATAATTTTTATGTTATAAAAATTATGATTTTTGGTGAAATATAACAGAAATGTGATTTTTTAAATAAGTAGTTGATTAATTTATAAAATGGTTTAAATTGGGATTTTTGAATTATTATAAACGGTTTATATAAAAGATTTATAAAATTGATATTTATAAATTAAAAATATTGGAATTTTAAGACAAGTTTTTACAAGTGTTAAAATGAATTACAAAATGAATAGACTTTGTAAAATAAGAGAATTATAAATAATTTACTTATAAATTGGATTTTAGCATTTAAATGAGATGTAAATAGAATTTGTTAATTAAGGGATTTTATAAGTTGAAGTTAAAAAAATATATATATAAAAATGTGAATTTATAACGTTGTTTTATAAATCCAAGACCAATTGAATTTGATAAGTAAATATGAATGCTTATTAAAGGAGATATATCCACTATTTCGGACAGTGGATAATCCTTAAAATAAAATATGTGGAAGTGTTGAATTTGACAAATGATGTATATTCACGATTTTGGATAGTGAATAATACATTAAAGAAATGTTTTGGGAAAGTGATATTTTAAATAGAATTAAAACGATTTAAAGATGATTTAAAATGTATTAAGTATCAAAACCATAGATTTCAACATTCATTGTTGAAATAGACGTTTTCGAGAAATAAGGAAATGGTGGACTATAACACTGTTGTTATAGTAAATGATTTTCGAAAGGAAATGTTTTATGCAGTATTGGGATTTATATATCTATCTCAATTTCGAATCCCTATACTAGTGATTTTGGGCTGTCGTAACGATGTTTTACGCAACATTCGTTTTGACTCAATTAAATGTGTTTAAAAGGATGTTTTCCTTAAAGAATAAAATATATACTTAATTGTGATTTAAGTATATTGAATATATTCCAAGTGTTGAAAATAAATAGATTGGTGAATTACTTATTTTTGAATAAGTATGGAAATGTTTTCCAATGTGAGGTGAATGTTTTGAGATTATATCTTTTAGAGATAAACTGAAAATGCATATTTGAAATCGATTTGAAAATTGTATATCAGTGGATATTTCAATCCTTTGTATATCAGTGTATATTGTGATTTAAGTATATTGAATATATTTGTTTAAAAATAAACATTGATTTATTTTTGAAATGTGGAAATAAATTTACGGATTTGGAACATAAATTTAAAATAAATCGGTAGGGATTTATTTGATTGATTTAAATGATCCGTTTTGAAATGAAAATGAATAAATATTTTTGAATATATCCCGTGTAGGTAAATGATTTGAAATTTATTTTCAAAGGATTGAAAAGTGATTTGAAATTTGTTTCTAAAGGGTTGAAGTGTGAAAATATATCTTGCGAAGATATTTTGAAACTAAATAATTGGGAAAATTATTTAAACCTGAAAATTGTTGTGAATATTGATTGATAGTTAAATAACCGACTATCAATAATTGCCTTTAAATGGCGTTTTGAATTTCGATGCGACCAGGGGTCGGATT
Source organism: Allium cepa (assembly GCA_030765085.1). Taxonomy (NCBI): domain Eukaryota; kingdom Viridiplantae; phylum Streptophyta; class Magnoliopsida; order Asparagales; family Amaryllidaceae; genus Allium; species Allium cepa. The sequence goes on from CM060929.1 coordinate 39,225,813, forward strand.
CCAAGTGGATATCCGAAAACCACATCGAACCTTTGTGATTGTGATGAATCTTTTATTTAAAAGATCGAAATGGAAAATTGTTGTGATTTGCTTGAATTTGAATGCTACAATTATTTTTAAAATATTATGCTCGTTATTCGGTTTAGCCGGGGGAGGACCTTTGTGTCATATAACCCATTCCGAATAGTGATACGACGTATATGGATAGCATTGAAGACCGGTAGTGAAGACCGGGTATTTGCGAGAATGATAGGATGACCTGTCGATTTTCTCTGCATCATGGCTCAGGTATAGAGATTCCCTAAGTGATGGGAAGTCCGATCGGGATTGCGAATACCCGGATTGCAAGGGCTTCTTCAGAAGTGCCTTCGGTTCTGTTCGAACCAGGAACAAACTTGTATGGATTTGTGTCTGACGTTACACTTTGAGATGTAAAGCTGGTTTCCATCAAATACATTTTTGTTGATGGCGGAGAATTTATTCTCTTGGCTTAACACCCTTCTCTGAGACATACGAGCTCAGAGGTTATGTAGTTGATGGTTACTAGTGATACATTCCCAGTTTGGTAATGTGGCATACGAAGTGTTGCTGATCATTTGTTGATCGAATCATGGCTTTGTGAAAAAGTGTAGCTTTGTGGACGAGACTTCGTCGGGCCTCACAACCGGTAATGGTCGAAACAGGAATGTTGCAACAAGATTTTTGTTAGGGGTTAGCGCCCTAGGGTATGTCCATTTCCTTCTGGATAGAAGGTGATATCATGGTATAGAGCCCAGATATCGAACCTATGTGGTTACTGCATATTTATTACTTTGTGGTTGTTGCTTTGTGGTTGAGGATCCTTAGATAAAGGTCGGTAACGAACAGGGGATGGCATAGCTTGTGTGTTAGTTACCTAGTCACAGTTGTATAGCGTGAGGTAGCGTCAGTGTGTTAGTTACCTAGTTACTGCTGTATAGCGTGAGGTAGTGTCAGTGTGTTAGTTACCTAGTCGCAGTTGCATAGCGTGAGGTAGCGTCGATGTTTTAGTTACTTAGTCACAACTGTATAGCGTGAGGTAGTGTCAGTGTGTTAGTTACTGCAACGTCCCGCCTTTTCGCACGCTTTAAATCGACACACGTGCCAATTCAAACCATACGGAAGGGCGGATTGTTATGGGGTAAACAAGAAAAACAAGAAAGAAATAAAAGGAAACAGAATCTCACAGTGGAAGGATAAAATATAATAATCAACTAAACAGTTTATAAATCTGTTTACAAATTTTTTTTTTTTATATAATACATATCAGAGTTACACATACCAATAACAATGCAGCGGAACAGTGTGTAGTGTATCAGTATAAATAATAATAACATACATCTTCGTCTTCGCCCTCCAGAGCTAAATCTTCAAATTCTGAAACGCTCGGACTGACCCGAATGAATTGAAAAGACAAAACACTCGAGTCAGAACTAAAAGATCTTATGTGAGTTAAATTAACAGAAATAAATATGAGTGCAGCAACTCAAGAGATGCTCGGGATTTACATCTCCTAAGGATCCGTTAAACTATTTACTATGTAGTATATTGCGCTATTATAATAGTGTCTATTTGTAAAATAAACTTACTTTTAAATAGCGTCAAGGCTTTACATTTTCCACCTTAACACAGTTATATATTCCCATAGTCTATACAGTACCGTAATCTCCCCCGTACTGGGCGTTGTCAGAGGGCACTCCATAGGTATGGTACAAAACCAAAATCGTATAAGGCGGGCAAGGGTTGGTGACACGGCACAACTAGGCAATGCCAGGGTAGATGTACCAATTATGCTTCCAGGTCGGTGGTAACGCGTAACGCGCAGCTACCGCCCACCTCGAGCCACACCCTCAAAAATCAAAAGTGGCCATCGAATCAATCCAAAGTCAAAGTATAATATCGAAGGGATGTGTCCGATCAAAGGTGCTACCTTATTAACCCGTCGATCGCTCCTGTTTTAGCCACCTTATGCCAAGTCACGGGAGTCGGGTCCACGTATTTACCTTATAGGAAACGCTACCACCATCGTACTTCATTCTAGAATCTCCACCGCGTACACGGTTGTTAAAGTGGTTTTCGGGGTTGGCAGAGAGTGTGACAACTTCCGATCCCGGTCTCTTCAACAACCAAACGTTATTATAACACCGCGGTCTTTAAAATAGTTTATACTTTAAAACTAGAAATAACTATCCATTTCAAAACCCATAAATACGATATCATTTCCTTTTAAAACCCAAATAAATATGATTTTTTTTTTCAAATATATTTCTTTTCCAAAATAATGCAACTTTAAAATTTATAATACCTCGAAACCAAATATTTGAATTTTGACTTCCAACATAATACTTCGAGATCCATAGTTTAAAACCATAACTTTCAAAACTTAAATAGTTTGGATATTCAACAGCATATAAAATAAAACAGTTGAATTAAAATTTCTTTAAAAGTAAATAATTTCCATGCCTTCACAATTTTTATTCACTTTAAATTCAGTCTAAACCCATAACCTTTATATCCTCTTTCAGTTTAAATAAAACACTTCGATTTTCAATATTTCAACTTTGAGTATTTAATGTATTTCAAAACTAAGGTTGGGGTTTCAAATCAACAATTCATTTTCCTATTATTTAGTTTGAAAGGTTTACATGATAAATCCATAACCATTTAAAATAAAACTAAATTTATTAACACTAAATATTTCCTTCCATTTATTTATACTAGAATTATTCATTAAATCCAGTTATAAATATCATACCTTTAAAATTTCCAATTTAAATAAGTTAACATCAACTTATGGAGTCAATTTTTTTCAAATAAGCTCAACTCAAATTAAATTTCCAATTTATCTTTCAATCTTAATTTTTTTGAATCATTAAAAATTCTATATATATACAAGATCTTAAACCTGTACTTAATCATATAATATAAATTATCAAATGCCATTTTTCAACTTATTCATTTTTATGTAACAGATTTATGCATAGCTTAAATTCAACAATTTAACTATGTATGTATATATAAAATATATTTATATCATATCCAAATTTAATATTTATTAAACCGTATCATATCCAAATCATAAAAATCATTTTCAAAATAATTATATATAGACCGACGGTGTCTGTATAAAATTTTCTATCCTGTGGTCAAGTGATAGAGATATTTATCATTTCAACCCGCAATTTAAAAATAAAAATGCGGTTGTATATCATTTCAAACCGCAATCCCGAATGAAATGGAAAAAAACATAATAACCTGTAGTTTATATAGAACACATCATCCATTCACCCAATATCAATCATCAACCAATTTATTGCAATCATCATCAATTTAAACAAACATCAATAGAGCATATAAAATATAACAGGTATCAACGAACAGTTTATATTCAAAAAAAATAAAAATAAATAAATAACTGTTTAACTTGTAGTTTATATGCAAATAAATAAATCTTAACTGTCAATTTATATGCAATAAATAAAAAATTAATTAACAGTTAAATTAAATAAATGCGATTTAACTGAGATGATGAATAAATTATGCAAAATAATCATAAATAAATTTCTACTCATATCTTAAATCAATTTAACAAACATAGGAAATTTTAGAAGTTGTGAGTGAGTTAAAACACTCACCTTTTGAATTTAAATCGAATTTAAATCCGATTAAAACCCGAAATTTTGACAGTCTCCAAATCCGTCCAAACTAGCGTCGTCAATTCCAGAATTTCGATACGAACCTAGCGCAAGAAACCGCGCATCAGTCGTATATCATATGTGAGAGTTATAGCGATAAACGTGATTGAATTTTAAATTTTAAAAATAAAATAAAAGAACAAAATCACCTACCACAAAACCATGTCAGCAACTTGTTCTCTTCCCTGTACGCGCGCATCTTCATGCAGCCCCACCTAAATTCATGACATCGACCGGAAATCACGCATGCCGCATCTCACGTCCATCACCTAACACGGCCGCCTATCACACCGCCGCCCCCTCCTTAGGCCACGCCCCAACCCCCCCCCCCCCCCCCCCCCCCCCCCGCGCGGTCTCCGCTGCCGCCTTAATGGGTTTCAATACCATAAAACGCCAATTCTGGCCACCACGCTTCGATCCAAAACAAACGACCACCACCATCTCGAAGCCTATGCCGAGATCTCTAATACCCAGATTTTATTTTTCCCGATTTTGGCTTAAATCGAAAAGCCCCAATTTCATGCTTAGGGTTTCGAAATTCTTGTCTTTCACTGCGATTTGCCGTTGATCGAAGCACAATTTCAAAAAGCAAACTGCAGACGCTGATTCGTATCGATGAAATCTACAACATATAATTTTTTGAGATTTTTTTGAAGAATTTGAATTTTTGACTTTTGATTTGGATTGAAACTGGATCTAGGGTTTGCAGCCATTGGAAAGGAGGAGTTGAGGGAAATGAACGCATAAAGAAATGAAGATAGAAGGAGGCTAGGGTTTATAAGTGGGTTTATATAGGTGGTTAGAAATTTGAATAGATGGATCGGATAAACAACGTGCTAACGCTAACGTGGCCCAAAAAGCCCGTTCTGACCCCGGAACGAAATTGGGTAAACCCATATATCAAAATAGGTGTTTTAAAATATTCTGAACGCGATGGAAAATGTTTCACGTCTAAATTCCATCGTATGAAGAAGTTATGCTGAAACAAAAATTTCCAAATTGAATTCAAATTGATTTCAATTAAATCGATTTCAAGGCGTTTCACGTTCGTACGATCAAACGACAAATCCGATCGCTACGAAACGTGAAACCCTACAATAATTCACTGTTACGGATACGATGAAACTGGTTTCGTCGAAATCCGAGTACGCGACCAAAATGGCTATTTTTATACTAATTAAATAAATTGATTAAATCCAATTTTATAATTTAAATTCTAAAATTGACAATTTTATCATCTTTATTTTACTCAAACATTTACAATGATTTTAAAAAAAATTAGATGTCAAATTAAATGTTGATTTAATCATATGTTTCAGCGTAAATTAAATTTTCATTATATTCATCAATTATAAATTATATTTTCAACAAGTACACTGCATTCACCGTTCATTCTTTTTATTCAATTTATCATGGTCGAATGGATGAGGTTAACATTGGGTTCAAAGTTATTACCTTAATATTCTCAAAATTTAACCTAACCCTTAAATTAACGTAATATTTAACATTTAATCTCAATTAATTGCAATGACCAAATTTTCCAAATTTAAATCCAATTAAATAAACAAATCTTAAGTCCCATCCCAATTTAAAGTAACTTAATTCCCTCACTATAGAATTTATTTCAATTTCTTAAAATAACCCCTTTATTAAAAATTTAATCCCATTTATTTTAATTAGTTTCAAATTAAACAGATTGGATTGAATTTCATCCTTTTAGCTTACACTTAAGGTTAGGTTAAAGTTAATTTATAACGTATTTCCTTTTTAGTTATTACTTTACATATTTCTCGTATAAAATTCTCAATTAATCCAAATTATTAGAGTAACGCTCACAATAAATACGATCCTATAATTTCTCACATTTTATATGAACGTTATTTCACTTTCCGTTAGTGTAACATTAATTTATCTTATTATTACTTATTACACGTTCTAATTCCATTAACAAGTAAGCAGGTAATTTATGATATATGTTACAAATTTTTAATTAATTACTATTCATTATTACTAACCTAAATTTAGCATTACTTACCTCGCATTACCTTGTTACTTAAAATTCCTATCCAATTGCAATTAATATTCTAATGAATACATTTTGTCCTTTCCGTTATGTTATTAATTATCATCAAGGCACACCTAATTATCTTTATTGGTAATGAGTGAATTTACTAGTAACCCACTAATATAACTTTTAATATACTTGTATATTATTATTTTACCCCTTTATTTTCCATTATAAATATATTCACACATACAAATTAAGATTCTAAATCCAATTTATTATTAACTTTAATTATTGCAATTTATTATCTAACATACAATTTGAATCTATTTTCTAATTTTCACATTCCAATTAATTAACACCTTACAATAGTTTACAAATAAAAGGGATTGTACTAAATAAATTATTTATTGTCCTGCATTACTTTATTACCCCCATTTACATTCAATTTCCATAAATCAATATTTTATTTCATTTATAAATCCAATACTTGCCTTAATTTACATATTTTAGCTTTATCCAAATGCGACAATTTCCACTATTACAAATAAATTGCAATATATAATTTAATTTGTAGATTTTAATTACCCTTGATACATCTAATTTCGACATTCGCTTTGCTATAAATAAATAAGATTTTTATTTCTTTCTAAATTTAAATTAAAATCTTATTACATTAATTCATTTTAAACATCGAATTTATACGGGTCGTTACACTCTCCCCGACTCAAAACTTTTCGTCCCCGAAAAGGAAAAAGAAGGGAGAAGGAAGAATTTAGAGATCAACATATCTTATTCAAAATAATAACTTATAAACAATAATCATTTTACCTTTTATACTTAAATAAACAAGGTTTGAAAATATTTTCAAAATAATTTCTAAGTCCAAAATTTACGAAAAATTTCGGCAGAGTCTCCTTTGTACGGAGAGGCTCGGGAGAAAATTTAATATCAAAATAACAGTATATACCATATACTTTACAATATATAATATATATCCCAACTCGGGAAAATATATAAATTAGTGTTTTAAACCGTAATTCGAAACGTACCTATTTGTCGGGCAATTTACGCCTAATTTATGGAACCAAAAGCAGTAGCAATTGCTTCCATAACCTGCATTTCACTTATAAAATCTAAAGGGTTACAATTTATGTAAAGTGAAATATTTAAGTGGTTTCCATCACTAACAACAAATCAATACAACAACCATCAATTTCAACAAACAGCATACACAAAAATACAAAACAACCATACAATCAACCAAACAAATAGTTGTTCGGGTTCAAAACTTTTAAATTGTACGGAATGAAGAATAAACCATCAAGTTCATCATTTACTCAACAGTCTTAGATAAACCAAATAGGTTATATTTTTCATCCAGACAATTTCGAATCTCCTTACCCAAACAACCATAACCAAACAACAACAATTCCAACTAACAAATCAAATTAACTTATTATTAATTTTATTTCATACATTAGTTGTTTAATTTCCTTCTTTTATTCATTCAGTGATTCTTTTCATCCATATAACGATTTATCATTTTATTTTCATTTATTTCTTTTAATTTTATTTAGAAATAATTTCAACCCCTTTACTTAAGTTTACAATTTCTCTTTATTATATTACATTCATTTTTTTCATTTACTAATTACCATTATTCATTTATTTATTACTGCATGACCTCATTTATTTACACTTTAATTACTTAAGTTTATAATCATATATTTGTCATACTTACCTTTAATTATATTTACCTGGTAAAATTTCAATTATAACTTTAAGTTTATAACATTAAATTCTCATTTAACAGCAATTTCATTAGGTACTTCATTACCTACCTTTACTTGTTCAATTTCCATCACATCTCTTATTAAACATTTCAGCTCTTTTTTTATGTTTGGTAAGTTATATATGTTAAAGAAAATGCAAATGAACTTATATAAGTTTTATCCCACCCTTTAATTAAATTTAATATTGAACAATATTACTCTTCGTTTCATTTGTTACAAATTTCAAATTTCCTTTAATTTCCATTTATAACTTAGCATTTTAAATTTCTTATTTTATTGAGGGTTTCAATTATTAGTTAAATTCTGTTTCACTACCATAATTGGAACAATTAATTAATGGAAATTTAAGAATTTAACACCGGGTTAAAATTTCAATTTATTTTAAAACAATCGATAAATATATTCTTACAGCTTATATATCTCTAATAATATTTAAACAATTCAAAATTTATATATTTTTCAAAAATAAATCTGCAGTAGAACTACTACAGTGGCCTTCCCCCTTCGAAACTCGAAAATGAAAGTCGATGATGCGGCCGCCATCACCGAAATTATTTTCCAACGACAGAGAGGAAAGTACAAAACTTATTTTCTCCAAAATCTTCTTTAAAACAATTCTTTCGAATTTTACACTAAATATTTATATCAGAAAATGCTTATAAACAATATTATTATATTCCAAAATTTATTCGAAAGAAATTTCAAAACCCCGGATCTTAAATTCTAAATTTCATTTATTTTATTTTTAAATCTTATTTCTATTATTATTTATACACTTTATTACCTAACAACCAATCTATTTCAGCCAAATACATATATCATTTGAATTTTTTTATTTTATATAGAAAATATAATAGGCAAAATTATTTCATTCACCTATATTAAAACCAAATATTATGTCGGTCTGTCCTATTAAGTGTTTAGAAATCCCTATTGATGTCACAGCGTCGCATCAACCAGAATTTGTAAATACAAAACGGAACAGATTATCACAATATAAAAATCTTTGTATAACAATAACAAATACGCTCTCTCATATATATACACTCAGCGACTCCCATAAGGTATTACTACCCTATTAATAAAGAGTCAAACCCTACAAAGCTAAGGTTTATCGCTAAACCAAAGCTCTGATACCAGATGTAACGTCCCGCCTTTTTGCACGCTTTAAATCGACACACGTGCCAATTCAAACCATACGGAAGGGCAGATTGTTATGGGGTAAATAAGAAAAACAAGAATGAAATAAAAGGAAACAGAATCTCACAGCAGAAGGATAAAATATAATAATCAAATATACAGTTTATAAATCTGTTTACAAAAAAAAATTATATAATACATACCAGAGTTACACATACCAATAACAATGCAACGGAACAGTGTGTAGTGTACTAGTATAAATAATAATAATAATATACATCTTCGTCTTCGCCCTTCAGAGCTAAATCTTCAAATCCTGAAACGCTCGAACTGACCCGAGCGAATTGAAAAGACAAAACACTCGAGTCAGAACTAAAAGATCTTATGTGAGTTAAATTAACAAAAATAAATATGAGTGTAGTAACTCAAGAGATGCTCGGGATTTACATCTCCTAAGGATCCGTTAAACTATTTACTATGTAGTATATTGCGCTATTATAATAGTGCCTATTTGTAAAATAAACTTACTTTTAAATAGCGTTAAGGCTTTACATTTTCCACCTTAACATAGTTATATATTCCCATAGTCTATACAGTACCGTAATCTCCCCCGTACTGGGCGTCATCAGAGGGCACTCCATAGGTATGGTACAAAACCAAAATCGTATAAGGCGCGCTAGGGTAGGTGACACGGCACAACTAGGCAATGCCAGGGTAGATATACCAATTACACTTCTGGGTCGGTGGTAACACGCAGCGCGCAGCTACCGCGCACCTCGAGCCACACCCCGAAAATCAAAAGTGGCCACCGAATCAATCCAAAGTCAAAGTATAATACCGAAGGGATGTGTCCGATCAAAGGTGCTACCTTGTTAACCCGTCGAACGCTCCTGTTTCACCTTATGCCAACTCACGGGAGTCGGGTCCACGTATTTAACTTAAAGGAAACGCCACCACCATCCTACTTCATTCTGGAATCTCCACCGCGTACACGGTTGTTAAAGTGGTTTTCGGGGTTGGCAGAGAGTATGACAACTTCCGATCCCGGTCTCTTCAACAACCAAACGTTATTATAACACCGCGGTCTTTAAAATAGTTTATACTTTAAAACTAGAAATAATTATCCATTTCAAAATCCATAAATACGATATCATTTCCTTTTAAAACCCAAATAAATATGATTTTTTTTTCAAATATATTCCTTTTCCAAAATCATGCCGCTTTAAAATTTATAATACCTAGAAACCAAATATTTGAATTTTGACTTCCAAAATAATACTTTGAAATCCATAGTTTAAAACCATAACTTTCAAAACTTAAATGGTTTGGATATTCAACAGCATATAAAATAAAACAGTTGAACTAAAATTTCTTTAAAAGTAAATAATTTCCACGCCTTCGCAATTTTTATTCACTTTAAATTCAGTCTAAACCCATAACCTTTATATTCTCTTTCAGTTTAAATAAAACACTTCGATTTTCAATATTTCAACTTTGAGTATTTAATGAATTTCAAAACTAAGGTTGGGGTTTCAAATCAACAATTCATTTTCCTATTATTTAGTTTGAAAGGTTTACATGATAAATCCATAACCATTTAAAATAAAACTAAATTTATTAACACTAAATATTTCCTTCCATTTATTTATACTAGAATTATTCATTAAATCCAGTTCTAAATATCATACCTGTAACGCCCTACCCCGAGACCCACTAGCAAAGAGAATTAACAAGTAATTCCGTCTACTAAAGCGGAGAATAGGGCTGGTTAAGGGCGACTATCTATAATTTTGTCTTAAACATCTACTAAATACACGGATAAATGCAATATAAATTTTTTTTCTTCTACTCAAGTGAATCGACATACCCAGTAAATGCTTAATCCAAGACTATAGGTAGTTAATGGATCTATCAGAACAAAATACAATAACTAAATGTAAAGCACATCACAGAACAGTAATCCACATCATATATATACATATACACTGATACATGTTTAGTACAAAACAATATGAATACAATAAATGTGGTATTCGACCACACCATATACATCGAATCAAATGTAAATACATCAGAGTCAAGCGGAAATAGAAACTAAACAAAAGTATTAGGCTGAAATCCAAGCAGATGCATCAGAGCAAAGAACCGTAACTGATAGCTAACATGAAACAACTCGGTCTGACCCGAGTACAAAGTACACGGGTCAGTCTAGCTAAAATAATCAGTTAATGAGGAAAGACGATAATATGAAGCATAAGATACAAGGTGATAATTCTTTTCGAATGAGAAGAGGCAACAGAAAGAATACAACTCATGACTTAAGTGGAATAATGTCACTTAAGTATACAATGACCTCAAAAGAGGTAAGTTCAATAATAATACTCAAATAATATAAACATTCGCCTCATATCATCGGCGACATCACAAAATGTCTACATGGTTTCCATGAACCATATCTCCTCAAAAGGTGAAACATTAATATAAAATCTCGCCAAAAAGGAAAACATAAGATATTCTCAAGTAGGATGATACAAAACTCAAATATAAAAGAATCTCCAAACTCAATTATACCTCGTCTCATCGGTATAAATGTATATAAATCTGAATCTCAACTCGCCAAAATGGCAAAACACAGAATATCCTATAAAATCCTGAAATTATCTAAACTCATAACTCAAGGAACTCGATAAGAGTTCAAAACATCCTAATTGAAATCACCATATATATAACATCTCATATAGCACTAGACTATCAACGTAATAAAACATCCTAAAACGGTGAAATCACAATAAAACAGAAAACTCAGAAAATCCGGATTGGCCAAATCCCAATTATAATGCCGCAGTAATGCTGCATGTGCTAAACTTAGATGGCCGAAGCCTTAGACAAAGTCGCTAACACCTTCCCAAAGCAGATCGCCTCATGACAAGGTCGCTGACACCTCTTCAAGCCATTTTGTCAGCCCTAACAAGGTCGTTAACACCTCGCAAAGCAGTTCGTCCTCATGACAAGGTCGCTGACACCTCTTCAAGCCGTTTTGTCAGCCCTAACAAGGTCGCTAACACCTTCCAAAGCAGTTCGTCCTCATGACAAGGTCGCTGACACCTCTTCAAGCCATTTTGTCAGCCCTAACAAGGTCGCTAACACCTTCCAAAGCAGTTCGTCCTCATGACAAGGTCGCTGACACCTCTTCAAGCAGTTCCGTTAGGTAAACATCGTGAATGTGCCACAAACTCACGGATAGGAACCCGAAAAGTGTTAACGTGTGTCCCATACCATACATTCGCACTTAGCGGTTTACTAGCCATTAGTCGATGCCACACTAGAAACATCATAAAACTCAGAAATTTATATCTCGCCTAGTCTCATTAACGAGTAAATACAATACCATACTCGTCTCATCTCATTGATGAGTATTGGTGGCATCGTGACTTGTCTCATCTCATCGACAAGTAAAAACTATCATAATACATCACAACATCGTAAAATCATCATAAAGAAGCTTACCTCATCTCATCCGCAAGTAAAAATAACATTTAGATGGTTATTTATAACCTTAATTCCATATAGGAACTTCTAACTCTTAATTCTCCTCGATTTTGACTCAGATAACATCAAAATTATAGAAAGCTCAAAACAAAAAAACATGTAGCACTATGTCTAATCTTTCTAAAATATCCTAAATTATGTAATTTGGTTAAGAAATGAATAACTTAAGCATAATTTAGTTTCAGATTCAAACAACAGAGCAAATAATAGTTTTGCTCTCGGAATTGCAATAGAAACACTCTATTTTGAAATAGATAACTTCAGAATTTTGAAAAACACAAAACATGAAAATTGTAGCTCTATACCAGAGCTTTCCAGAACATCTAAGATCATCAAATTTAATTAAGAAACACAAAAGTTATGCTTATTTTAGTTTCAGATTTAACAACAGAGCAAAATATAATTTTGCTCTCGGTATTGCAATAGAAAAACTCAATTTTGAAATAGATAACTTCAGAATTTTCGAAAACACGAAACATGAAAATTGTAGCTCTATATCAGTGCTTTCCGGAACATCTAAGATCATTAAATTTGATTAAGAAAGGCAAAAGGTATGCTTGTTTTAGTTTCAGATTCAACAACAGAGCAAAATATAATTTTGCTCTCAGGATTGCAATAGAAAAACTCAATTTTGAAATAGATAACTTCAGAATTTTCGAAAACACAAAACATGAAAATTGTAGTTCTATATCAGGGCTTTCCAGAACATCTAAGATCATTAAATTTGATTAAGTAATGCAAAAATTATGCTTATTTTAGTTTCAGATTCAACAACAGAACAAAATATAATTTTGCTCTCGGGATTGCAATAGAGAAACTCAGTTTTGAAATAGCTAACATCAAAACTACCGAAAGCACAAAGCACAAAAGTTGTAGCACATATAATATGCTTTCCGGAACATATAAAATTATTAAAATCGGATAAGAAACTAAAAATTTATGACCAATTTCGTTTTAGCTTCAACGACAGAGCAATTATTAGTTTTGCTCTCGGGATTACAGTAGAGAAATTCAATTTTGACATAGATAACATCAAAATTACAGAAATAACAAAACATAAAAGTTATAGCACATGAATTAAGCTTTCCGGAACATCTAAAATTATCAAAATCGGATAAGAGATGATGAAGTTATTGCCAAATTAGTTTCAGTTTCAAAGATGGACAGAATACAATTTTTCAGAAATAAAAACATCAACCAAAGATCAATATTCTCAAGCTATTTGAATATATCTTTGCATTTGAAGCTTTGCTTCAGCTAGAGATTGTGAGTTTATTAACTCACCTTGCTGTTAGGGATGATCAAATCTCGAATTTATGCTAAAACGTTGAAGCTTTGAGGAGACAATGACCTTCAACAACCTGTAGAACTCAAAAAATGTGCATGCAAGAAGAAGACTATTGTAAATTAGAAACCTATTTCTCAAGTCAGGAATTTAATGAAATTCTTGATTTGGATATTGATTACCTTCAGATATAGCTTCAAATTGATTTTTAAAACACTAAATTTGAGTTTGAATTGATGATTTTTGGCTAGGGTTTATAAGAGGAAATGGGTTTCTTAAGTTTTGAAGCTTCTGGTTGAAGGAGAAAGAAGGTACGTGCTTCATTTCTTTCTCTTTTCTGGTTTACTAACAGGTTGGGCAAGATACTAATGGGCTAAGACCCATTAATCAAAAAGAAATAAAAAGGCTAAGGTTATAAATTCAACGCTTAAATCAAAAGGCTTCATACTAACATTATAAAAAAGAACAAAGCCATTTTCTTCCACTTTTCACACAATAAAAATCTATAAACTTACAAACATAAGCAGTAAAATATTTCCCATCATATGAAAAGGTTAATTTTTTTAAAACAATTTTATTATTAAAAATCTTAATTTACAAAAATACACTATTTTCACCAATAAATACAAAAGTTCACATTTTTAACTTCTAAAATTCAACAAAAATACTTTTCTCACATAGAAAAATATTTCAAACCATTTCCAAACCTTATTTATAACCAAGACATATTTTAAAAACCACTTCCCATCTTTTTATTAAACTAAACCACCTTCAAAAAAAAACAAAAAAAAAATCAATTACTTCTCTTAAAAATCATAAATAGAAGAATTGGCAATAATTACATGATTATTTCATTTTTTTTTCTAAAATAAAAACCATTTCCCACTTATTATTAACCCAAATAAAATAAAGTTCTAAACTTTATTTTCACAATTTAATTCCAATTTCATTGTTTATTCCAAATAAACAATCTAAAATTTCCAATTTAATTTTAATCACAATATTAAATTATAATTATCATTATAATTTAATATTAACAGGTACTCTCCATCCCAGGGTTGTTACAGACTCCCCACCTTACAAAAATTGCGTCCCTGCAATTTTCTAGAAAAAGAGCCGTAAATAACCCAGAAATTCAATCGACAAAGGATAAAAGACAAGCTCGAAACTCAAACCATTCATACTCTCAATATAGAATGGTAGAAAGAAACAGGGAAAAAACTCACTTGGTTAATTCAATGGCCTATCATATGCTAATATAGTGATTAGCAAACCATCGAATTTTCCAAGCAACTCGAAAGAATTTCGAACATCTCCCGTCTTGAATCAAAACTCATTAAGATGCTCAACAAATAATCAATCGAAAATGATTGACTGCTCAAAACTCTATGAATAGCGTCGGGATCAAACTCACTCAAACCCGAACTCTAAACAATAAAGAAGATCATCAAAAAGATTTTTCGCATAATAATACGGAAAGACCATCCTCATAACAAGATAGACATAATATACAAGATTGATAAATCACAAGATGGCTTCTCACAGGGCCACCCACTCGAACGACCATGAAAAATGCACGTCGTTAATAATAGCTCAAAGATAGAATATACTCAAGAACAAGGATACAGGCTCGAATTAACTTTTAATCCAAGATATTTAGAATTTTTTTAAATCTCAGCATCTTTTAAATTTTAAATCTCAATTTCCAACATTTGAAAATTTTCAAACTCTTTACTATACTACTTAGTAAGTAATTTAAAACTCAAATTAAAAGTCCAAATTTCTTCTCTTACTTCAAAATTAATTTCCAAAGAAATTTGTAAATCCATAATAATATTCCTCAAAATAAATTAAAGGTTTAATTTCTCTTTACTCTTTCTATTAAACCACTTAAATAGTTTTAAAGAAACAATCTTCAAATTTTCTTATAACTCTTTTCTTAAACATCCAATGTATATAATATAGATTCTATAATCTCAAAATAGACTTCCAATAAAGCACGACTAAAAAAAATAATATCATTTATATTCTCATCTTTATAATTTAAAAATAAATAAATGGCATTGCCTCGCCATTGAGTCTCTAATAAATAAATATATCTGTTGGCTGCAGAGTTGATCGAACGATCAAAACTGCCTCGCCACTCTATTACTCGTCTCTAAAATCAATGGCTGCAATTACCATTCAAAAATAAATTTAATATTCTCAAATATTATTTTCAAAATCTCATTTTCTTTTTAAATCACAAATCATCGTGTCTGATTGCCCCATCATAGCATTTAGGAGATTCCTATCGATAACGTTGATCAGGCGTATCGACGTGAACTCTTAACTACTCGATGGACAACGCAACACTCTCAAATTATTTCTATAAAAGTAATATTACTCCTATAAAATATATTCTCAAAATATTCTTGGATTTTTTTTTATAATATATCTCAAATTTCTCTTTAAAACTCATATTTATATAGCTTCAAACTCAAACCAAAGAACATTAAGAGAATGCATCGAAATATTCCTAGAATACTCGATTCTCAAAATCAACAGAAGGAAATGGAGTGTTCGTCAACGCCTACAAGATGACAAGCCGCTCACAAAAATTATCAAGACACAAGATAAGCAAGATATTCTTCTCAAAGGAGAAGGAGCACACAAACAACAAATTATTACTTCCAACAAAGTAATGCTACAAAGGATAACACCGATGAGTATCCGAAAAGGATAACTCAAAGAAACTGAATAATGTACTCGATCAAGCTCGAACAATCAAGAAACTCACCCATTCCTTGGTGGAAGTTCTCATGGAAGGATAGCCGTAGGCTAATAGCTAGGAATAAGGTTAATTTAAAACTCAGTTGGC
Source organism: Allium cepa (assembly GCA_030765085.1). Lineage (NCBI taxonomy): Eukaryota > Viridiplantae > Streptophyta > Magnoliopsida > Asparagales > Amaryllidaceae > Allium > Allium cepa. The sequence goes on from CM060929.1 coordinate 39,242,161, forward strand.
CGATTGGACATCAAACCCAAACAGACTCATCAAAACTCAACAAGGTCACCTTGACTGGAATTCGAGATATGTCATCAACATCTCGATACTCTAGAGTGAGAAGCTTTGGAATCGTCATTAACATCCCAAAGTGACAGAAATAATGAACCAATCAAAATAGGAAATCTAAATATACAATAGGATCTATAAAACAAAGGATTGGACTTAATATCAAATAAGTCAATCCATATCAAATCAAATGCATCTCAAGATTGTGAGTAACAAACAAATACTCACAATAGCAACATCAAAAATAAAAATCTTAGAATGCTCACAACGAGCCAATCGTTGTGGATCCCTTCAATAGGATTCACAACTCTCAAAAGAATGCAACAAGAATACTCAAAGAAATCAATCAGCTCCATCGATACGAACTCACTCGTATCGACAAAAATGAGAATAGAATAATCCTAAATAAGATTATTTATAAGATAAGATGACATCAAACTCTATTATGGAATGCTACGGAATATAGTTAAAATTCCTAGACATATTCCATCTCAATAATCCCAAAACTCGAGAAAGAATCAAGGCTCGATTCGAAAACAAGATCGAATAAAGGATAATGATTCACTCGTATTGTACTTCGATGTATTATGATATACGTACTGTTCTGTGTTTATTCTACTTTGTTCTGACCATAGCTCTGATACCATGCTGTAACGCCCTACCCCGAGACCCACTAGCAAAGAGAATTAACAAGTAATTTCGTCTACTAAAGCGGAGAATAGGGCTGGTTAAGGGCGACTATCTATAATTTTGTCTTAAACATCTACTGAATACACGGATAAATGCAATATAAATTTTTTTTCTTCTACTCAAGTGAATCGACATACCCAGTAAATTCTTAATCCAAGACTATAGGTAGTTAATGGATCTATCAGAACAAAATACAATAACTAAATGTAAAGCACATCACAGAACAGTAATCCACATCATATATATACATATACACCGATACATGTTTAGTACAAAACAATATGAATACAATAAATGTGGTATTCGACCACACCATATACATCGAATCAAATGTAAATACATCAGAGTCAAGCGGAAATAGAAACTAAACAAAAGTGCTAGGCTGAAATCCAAGCAGATGCATCAGAGCAAAGAACCGTAACTGATAGCTAACCTGAAACAACTCGGTCTGACCTGAGTACAAAGTACACGGGTCAGTCTAGCTAAAATAATCAGTTAATGAGGAAAGACGATAATATGAAGCATAAGATACAAGGTGATAATTCTTTTCGAATGAGAAGAGGCAACAGAAAGAATACAACTCATGACTTAGTGAAATAATGTCACTTAAGTATACAATGACCTCAAAAGAGGTAAGTTCAATAATAATACTCAAATAATATAAACATTCGCCTCATATCATCGGCGACATCACAAAATGTCTACATGGTTTCCATGAACCATATCTCCTCAAAAGGTGAAACATTAATATAAAATCTCGCCAAAAAGGAAAACATAAGATATTCTCAAGTAGGATGATACAAAACTCAAATATAAAAGAATCTCCAAACTCAATTATACCTCGTCTCATCGGTATAAATGTATATAAACCTGAATCTCAACTCGCCAAAATGGCAAAACACAGAATATCCTATAAAATCCTGAAATTATCTAAACTCATAACTCAAGGAACTCGATAAGAGTTCAAAACATCCTAATTGAAATCACCATATATATAACATCTCATATATCACTAGACTATCAATGTAATAAAACATCCTAAAACGGTGAAATCACAATAAAACAGAAAACTCAGAAAATCCGGATCGGCCAAATCCCAATTATAATGCCGCAGTAATGCTGCATGTGCTAAACTTAGATGGCCGAAGCCTTAGACAAGGTCGCTAACACCTTCCCAAAGCAGATCGTCCTCATGACAAGGTCGCTGACACCTCTTCAAGCCATTTTGTCAGCCCTAACAAGGTCGTTAACACCTTCCAAAGCAGTTCGTCCTCATGACAAGGTCGCTGACACCTCTTCAAGCCGTTTTGTCAGCCCTAACAAGGTCGCTAACACCTTCCAAAGCAGTTCGTCCTCATGACAAGGTCGCTGACACCTCTTCAAGCCATTTTGTCAGCCCTAACAAGGTCGCTAACACCTTCCAAAGCAGTTCGTCCTCATAACAAGGTCGCTGACACCTCTTCAAGCAGTTCCGTTAGGTAAACATCGTGAATGTGCCACAAACTCACGGATAGGAACCCGAAAAGTGTTAACGTGTGTCCCATACCATACCTTCGCACTTAGCGGTTTACTAGCCATTAGTCGATGCCACACTAGAAACATCATAAAACTCAGAAATTTATATCTCGCCTAGTCTCATTAACGAGTAAATACAATACCATACTCGTCTCATCTCATTGACGAGTATTGGTGGCATCGTGACTTGTCTCATCTCATCGACAAGTAAAAACTATCATAATACATCTCAACATCGTAAAATCATCATAAAGAAGCTTACCTCATCTCATCCGCAAGTAAAAATAACATTTAGATGGTTATTTATAACCTTAATTCCATATAGGAACTTCTAACTCTTAATTCTCCTCGATTTTGACTCAGATAACATCAAAATTATAGAAAGCTCAAAACAAAAAAACATGTAGCACTATGTCTAAGCTTTCTAAAACATCCTAAATTATGTAATTTGGTTAAGAAATGAATAACTTAAGCATAATTTAGTTTCAGATTCAAACAACAGAGCAAATAATAGTTTTGCTCTCGGAATTGCAATAGAAACACTCTATTTTGAAATAGATAACTTCAGAATTTTGAAAAACACAAAACATGAAAATTGTAGCTCTATACCAGAGCTTTCCAGAACATCTAAGATCATCAAATTTAATTAAGAAACGCAAAAGTTATGCTTATTTTAGTTTCAGATTTAACAACAGAGCAAAATATAATTTTGCTCTCGGTATTGCAATAGAAAAACTCAATTTTGAAATAGATAACTTCAGAATTTTCGAAAACACGAAACACTAAAATTGTAGCTCTATATCAGTGCTTTCCGGAACATCTACGATCATTAAATTTGATTAAGAAAGGCAAAAGTTATGCTTGTTTTAGTTTCAGATTCAACAACAGAGCAAAATATAATTTTGCTCTCGCGATTGCAATAGAAAAACTCAATTTTGAAATAGATAACTTCAGAATTTTCGAAAACACAAAACATGAAAATTGTAGTTCTATATCAGGGCTTTCCAGAACATCTAAGCTCATTAAATTTGATTAAGTAATGAAAAAATTATGCTTATTTTAGTTTCAGATTCAACAACAGAGCAAAATATAATTTTGCTCTCGGGATTGCAGTAGAGAAACTCAGTTTTGAAATAGCTAACATCAAAACTACCAAAAGCACAAAGCACAAAAGTTGTAGCACATAAAATATGCTTTCCGGAATATATAAAATTATTAAAATCGGATAAGAAACGAAAACTTTATGACCAATTTCGTTTCAGCTTCAACGACAGAGCAATTATTAGTTTTGCTCTCGGGATTACAGTAGAGAAATTCAATTTTGACATAGCTAACATCAAAATTACAGAAATAACAAAACATAAAATATAGCACATGAATTAAGCTTTCCGGAACATCTAAAATTATCAAAATCGGATAAGAGATGATGAAGTTATTGCCAAATTAGTTTCAGTTTCAAAGATGGACAGAATACAATTTTTCAGAAATAAAAACATCAACCAAAGATCAATATTCTCAAGCTATTTGAATATATCTTTGCATATGAAGCTTTGCTTCAGCTAGAGATTGTGAGTTTATTAACTCACCTTGCTGTTAGGGATGATCAAATCTCGAATTTATGCTAAAACGTTGAAGCTTTGAGGAGACAATGACCTTCAACAACCTATAGAACTCAAAAAATGTGGATGCAAGAAGAAGACTATTGTAAATTAGAAACCTATTTCTCAAGTCAGGAATTTAATGAAATTCTTGATTTGGATATTGATTACCTTCAGATTTAGCTTCAAATTGATTTTTAAAACACTAAATTTGAGTTTGAATTGATGATTTTTGGCTAGGGTTTATAAGAGGAAATGGGTTTCTAAAGTTTTGAAGCTTCTGGTTCAAGGAGAAAGAAGGTACGTGCTTCATTTCTTTCTCTTTTCTGGTTTACTAACAGGTTGGGCAAGATACTAATGGGCTAAGACCCATTAATCAAAAAGAAATAAAAAGGCTAAGGTTATAAATTCAACGCTTAAATCAAAAGGCTTCATACTAACATTATAAAAAAGAACAAAGCCATTTTCTTCCACTTTTCACACAATAAAAATCTATAAACTTACAAACATAAGCAGTAAAATATTTCCCATCATATGAAAAGGTTAATTTTTTTAAAACAATTTTATTATTAAAAATCTTAATTTACAAAAATACACTATTTTCACCAATAAATACAAAAGTTCACATTTTTAACTTCTAAAATTCAACAAAAATACTTTTCTCGCATAGAAAAATATTTCAAACCATTTCCAAACCTTATTTATAACCAAGACATATTTTAAAAACCACTTCCCATCTTTTTATTAAACTAAACCACCTTCAAAAAAAAAACAAAAAAAATCAATTACTTCTCTTAAAAATCATAAATAGAAGAATTGGCAATAATTACATGATTATTTCAATTTTTTTTTCTAAAATAAAAATCATTTCCCACTTATTATTAACCCAAATAAAATAAAGTTCTAAACTTTATTTTCACAATTTGATTCCAATTTCATTGTTTATTCCAAATAAACAATCTAAAATTTCCAATTTAATTTTAATCACAATATTAAATTATAATTATCATTATAATTTAATATTAACAAGTACTCTCCAACCCAGGGTTGTTACAATACCTTTAAAATTTCCAATTTAAATAAGTTACCATTAACTTATGGAGTTAATTTTTTTTTTAAATACGCTCAACTCAAATTAAATTTCCAATTTATCTTTCAATCTTAATTTTTTTGAATCATTAAAAATTCTATATATATACAAGATCTTAAACCTGTACTTAATCATATAATATAAATTATCAAATGCCATTTTTCAACTTATTCATTTTTATGTAACAGATTTATGCGTAGCTTAAATTCAACAATTTAACTATGTATGTATATATAAAATATATTTATATCATATCCAAATTTATAATTTATTAAACCGTATCATATCCAAATCATAAAAATCGTTTTCAAAATAATTATATATAGACCGACGGTGTCTGTATAAAATTTTCTATCCTGTGGTCAAGTGATATAGATATTTATCATTTCAACCCGCAATTTAAAAATAAAAATGCGGTTGTATATCATTTCAAACCGCAATCCCGAATGAAATGGAAAAAAACTTAATAACTTGCAGTTTATATAGAACACATCACCCATTCACCCAATATCAATCATCAACCAATTTATTGCAATCGTCATCAATTTAAACAAACATCAATAGAGCATATAAAATATAACAGGCATCAACAAACAGTTTATATTCAAAAAAAATAACTGTTTAACTAGTAGTTTATATGCAAATAAATAAATCTTAACTGTCAATTTATATGCAATAATTTTTTTTTAATTAACAGTTAAATTAAATAAATGCGATTTAACTGAGATGATGAATAAATTATGCAACATAATCATAAATAAATTTCAACTCATATCTTAAATCAATTTAACAAACATAGGAAATTTTAGAAGTTGTGAATGGGTTAAAACACTCACCTTTTGAATTTAAATCGAATTTAAATCTGATTTAAACCCAAAATTTTGACCGTCTTCAAATCCGTCCAAACTAGCGTCATCAAGTCCAGAATTTTGATACGAACCTAGCGCAAGAAACCGCGCGTCAGTCAGATATCATACGTGGGAGTTATAGCGATAAACGTGATTGAATTTTAAATTTTAAAAATAAAATAGAAGAACAAAATCACCTACCACAAAACCACGTCAGCAACTTGTTCTCTTCCCTGTACACGCGCATCTTCACGCAGCCCCACCCAAATTCCCGTCATCGACCAGAAATCACGCACGCCGCATCTCACGTCCATCACCCAACACGGCCGCCTATCACACCGCCGCCCCCTCCTAAGGCCACGCGCCCCCCCTGCGCCGTCGCCGCTGCCGCCGATATTGGTTTCGAAACCCTAAAACGCCAATTATGGCCACCGTGCTTCGATCCAAAACAAATGACCACCATCATCTCGAAGCCCATGCCGAGATCTCCAATACCCAGATTTTGTTTTTCCCGATTTCGGCTTAAATCGAAAAGCCCCAATTTCATGCTTAGGGTTTCGAAATTTTTGTCTTTGACTGCGATTTGTCGTTGATCAAAGCACAATTTCAAAAAGAAAACTGCAGATGCTGATTCGTATCGATGAAATCTACAACATATAATTTTTTGAGATTTTTCTGAAGACTTTGAATTTTTGACTTTTGATTTGGATTGAAACTGGATCTAGGTTTTGCAGCCATTGGAAAGGAGGAGTTGAGGGTAATGAATGCACAAAGAAATGAAGATAGATGGAGGCTAGGGTTTATAATTAGGTTTATATAGGTAGGTTAGAAATTTGAATAGATGGATCGAATAAACAACGTGCTAACGCTAACGTGGCCCAAAAGCCCGTTCTGACCCCGTAACGAAATTGGGTAAACCCATATATCAAAATAGGTGTTTTAAAATATTCTGAACGCGATGGAAAAAGTTTCACGTCTAAATTCCATCGTATGAAGAAGTTATGCTGAAACAAAAATTTCGTAATTGATTTCAAATTGATTTCAATTAAATCGATTTCAAGGTGTTTCGCGTTCTACGATCAAATTACAAGTCCGATCGCTACGAAACTTGAAACCCTACAATAATTCACTGTTACAGATCCGATGAAACTTGTTTCGTCGAAATCCGAGTCCGTGACCAAAATGGCTATTTTTATACTAATTAAATAAATTGATTAAATCCAATTTTATAATTTAAATTCTAAAATTGACAATTTTATCATCTTTATTTTACTCAAACATTTACAATGATTTTAAAAAAAAATAGATGTCAAATTAAATGTTGATTTAATCATATGTTTTAGCGTAAATTAAATTTTCTTTATATTCATCAATTATAAATTATATTTTCAATAACTACACCGCATTCACCGTTCATTCTTTTTATTCAATTTAACATGGTCGAATGGATGAGGTTAACATTGGGTTCAAAGTTATTACCTTAATATTCTCAAAATTTAACCTAACCCTTAAATTAACGTAATATTTAATATTTAATCTCAATTAATTGCAATGACCAAATTTTCCAAATTTAAATCCAATTAAATAAACAAATCTTAAGTCCTATCTCAATTTAAAGTAACTTAATTCCCTCACTATAGAATTTATTTCAATTTCTTAAAATAACCCCTTTATTATAAATTTAATCCCATTTATTTTAATAAGTTTCAAATTAAACAGATTGGATTGAATTTCATCCTTTTAGCTTACACTTAAGGTTAGGTTAAAGTTAATTTATAACGTATTTCCCTTTTAGTTATTACTTTACATATTTCTCGTATAAAATTCTCAATTAATCCAAATTATTAGAGTAACGCTCACAATAAATACGATCCTATAATTTCTCACATTTTATATGAACGTTATTTCACTTTCCGTTAGTGTAACATTAATTTATCTTATTATTACTTATTACACATTCTAATTCCATTAACAAGTAAGCAGGTAATTTGTGATATATGTTACAAATTTTAAATTAATTACTATTCATTATTATTAACCTAAATTTAGCATTACTTACCTCGCATTACCTTGTTACTTAAAATTCCTATCCAATTGCAATTAATATTCTAATGAATACATTTTCTCCTTTCCGTTATGTTATTAATTATCATCAAGGCACACCTAATTATCTTTATTGGTAATGAGTGAATTTTCTAGTAACCCACTAATATAACTTTTAATATACTTGTATATTATTATTTTACCCCTTTATTTTCCATTATAAATATATTCACACATACAAATTAAGATTCTAAATCCAATTTATTATTAACTTTAATTATTGCAATTTATTATCTAACATACAATTTGAATCTATTTTCTAATTTTCACATTCCAATTAATTAACACCTTACAATAGTTTACAAATAAAAGGGATTGTACTAAATAAATTATTTATTGTCCTGCATTACTTTATTACCCCCATTTACATTCAATTTCCACAAATCAATATTTTATTTCATTGATAAATCCAATACTTGCCTTAATTTACTTATTTTAGCTCTATCCAAGTGCGACAATTACCACTATTACAAATAAATTGCAATATATAATTTAATTTGTAGATTTTAATTACCCTTCATTCATCTAATTTCGACATTCGCTTTCATATAAATAAATAAGATTTTTATTTCTTTCTAAATTTAAATTAAAATCTTATTACATTAATTCATTTTAAACATTGAATTTATACCGGTCGTTACAGTTACCTAGTCATAGCTGTATAGCGTGAGGTAGTGTCGGCCTTGTTTAGCAGAGATCTGGTCAGGTTCTCTGTGGCGTCCTTCCAGAGGCATTCCATTTTGGTACGGGAATTTCCTTAGCCCGATCATTTGTTGGAAAATCGAAAGAAACAATACGTACCATGTACGGTTTTAGTTGTATAACCTGCCATAGAATGTGGCGGCAACCTGCTATTGATTTTAGTAGCTATAGTTAGCGTAAGTACGTAATACCCATGCTGACTAGGGTTACTATTATATTTTCGAAATGTTTTCTACACTATGCACTAGTAATAATATCAAAAATGATTTATTTTTCGTAATGCCATGGAATGTTGTTGTTTTAAAGATAAATAACTGTTTTAGTTCTCACACCAGTCCTATGACTGACGTGGAGTTTATAGTTCCCTTTCTAAACTCTAGGTGCCCATAATTTTCCATACGGGCACCCTAGAGCCAGGTTATCAGGATATCTTGGAATTCAGGAGTTGCTGTAGAGATTTGGAGGCAAGCTGGATGGCGTGGCGTATTAACCAATATATAGTATTTCTTTTCCGCTGTTGTTGTTGCACACTTTGATAAAGAAATGTAATGATAATGTGATGTGATGTAATGTAATAACTGATATAGTTCTTTGTTTTAAATATATTCATTTATCTATTATATGTTGTTCCGCTACGATGGTGAGATTCTGATATTGTTTCTATTACTTCTTCTTTCTTTCTTCATCTGCCTTTTCTTCTTTAACCCTAACAATTCGGTATTTTCGACCTTCGATTTCTCGGCAGTTGATATAGTGGACGTATTAATGTCGATTTTCGAAAGTCGAGAATGACGTACGTTACAATGTGGTATCGGAGCATTTGGTTAAGCGACAACCTTGGCTCTGTTGGGTGTTACTCATTAGAGATAGAGTCAGCAGTACTCTAGAATGAGTGTGAGTGTAATAATAGATATGAATGCGTATTTGTTAGTGAATATGAAATTCTTTTATATTGTGATGATTGATTTGTTGAGTGGTATATGGATTCTTGTCAATGCGAGTAATTAACGTTATTGATAGGAATCTCTAAACACTTGTACAGAAAAAATTTGACACGATATCGTTTTAAAATAGGGTAAATGAAATAATTTTACCTAAATTATTTTCGTATATAAAAGAGAAAAAATTTTCTGTGAATTATTATAATATATGATTGTTTGGTTGCTAGAAAGTGATGATATTAAATTATCATCATTAATATTGAAAAAAGAAATTGAAATCGTAACTCCAAAGTTAAGAAATAAATTCACATACAAATAGAATTGGAGAATATAAATTGTAAATGAGATTTGTAATTTAAAATGAAATTCCAGAGTAGTATTTGAAAACAAATTTAAAGAATTTAAAATTTTGAGATTGGGGAAATATAAATTCTTTGGAGTTTGGAAATGGTTTTCAAGGATTTGGAAAAAAATGTTTTTGGGGGGATAAAAGCTCTAAACTCTTTTCGGTCGTTGGAAAATAACTTCGGTAATGACTGCAGCATCATCGGTGCTCATTTTCGGGTTTCCAAAAGAGGGATTGCTGCCAAGTTGTTTTAAATGAAAGTTGTTGGGAAAATTTGGATTTGGGTTTTGAAATTCAAAGGATAATTTGAATTGGTTTCAAAATTGGTTTTTAAAATGTTGGAAAGACTCTGGAATCTGATAAAAATAGTTATGGAATAAAATTTATTAAGTTAAAAATAAATTTAGGGTAGAAATAAATGAATTGAAATTGAGTTTGAATTATTGATATAAATTAATGAATGAATGAATTTACAATTGCAAGTAAATGAAATTGGAAAATAAATGTTGAAATTCTTCTTGAAATTGCAAGTAAATTGAAAATTTGTCAAATTGGATCAAATGAAGCCGAGTATTGAAATAAAATTAGTAAGTAAAATGTTAACGCTAAAAATGTATGCTAACACCCCGGTGTACGTTGTAGTATAGTGAAAGCACCACCCGTTGGTACGGGAACTGAAAATAAGCAGAAAATAGCAGAGAAATAGTCAAGAGACAACAGTTTTTATAGTGGTTCGGCTTAGACTCAAGCCTACGTCCACTTAGTATCTTTTATTGTTGATTTGATTAGAACTTTTTCAACGATTCTTCAATTACAACACGATTAAGACAAATAGCTAGAACTTCAATGTACTAAAGCTCCTTGAGTTCATGTTGAATGAGTTAGATCTTTCCCTAAAGTTCGTTGAAGCATCTTCGGTGTTTGAAGTGTTGAAGGAGTTGATAAAAACAGCAAAGTATTGGCGTTCCAGAGATGATCCAAAAGTCCCTTCCCTGGTGGAGTAGGCAGGGTATTTATAGTGAAAATCTGGAAGTAGGTCGTAGGTCGTGGGCGACCTAAGGTTAGGTCGTCGGTCGTGAGCGACCTAAGGGACACAAGCTATGGCTTAAAATGGTTGTGCTTGATCAACTGATTCTGCTGGTAGGTCGTAGCGACCTAATGTTGGTTCGACCTATAACCAAGCGACATAAGGATATGAGGCTTGTGACTCGCTAGGTCGTTAACTTGCTAAGTCGCTAGGTCGTTAACTTGCTAGGTCGCTAGGTCGTTAGCTTGCTACGCCGTTAAGTCGCTGAGTCGTTGTTATGCTAGGTCGCTGAGTGCTTAGATCATTAGGTCGTTAAGTCGCTGGACCTTTTAACTCGTTAGGTCGCTGGACCTTTTAACTCGTTAGGTCGCTGGACCTCTTAGGTCGTTAGGTCGTGAAAAAGAGGAGTTAACACTTGCCCCTCAAAGTATACGCCTAGGGACTAGGTCGTGGCTTCGATCTAACTCCGCTAGGTCGTGAGCGACTCAAGTAGCTCTTAACTCGCACGCGTATTCGTCTTCTCCTCTTTCTCATATGTAAGCCATTAATCCACTTTGTCCTCTTCACTTTATTGCTTATACTTTGCCGCCATTGTTGCATTCGAGCTCAGAAGTTAACACGAAATCCTCTCCTTTTCATCCCCAATCGTTGATTTCAACAGCAAATTTGGGTAATTCCGATCATCTATCCATCACGTTTACCATCGATTCATCCATAATCAGCTCCATACAATTTTTGTTATCATGTTGTAAGACTATATTCTGATTCGCCCTTCGCTTTTCATCGAATCGTTGGCTACTGCTTTAAAATTGAATCGGCTTAGGGTTTCACAGAGTTATTTGGTGAGTGTTTGAATTTGTGGAGTTAACGGTGGTTCCTGGAAATTTGGAGTAGACGATGAGGCTTTAGGTGCTCGGAGGAGACGAAGGGATGTTTGGTTAACGGGTTAGAGGATTTTTACGTTAAGCTGTGGTGCTTCTGGTGATGGAAGGGCGGTGGACACATGGAAATGTGTGAGTGGAGAGTAGGCCTTAGGGCTTTTTGATGGGAGAAAGTTCAGCATTTTCGAGTTTCTTTTAGAGCGATCTAATGAGTAGAGCGACCTAAGAGCCTTGCGACTTAAGGGAAGCTAAACGAATTTCGGACTTGCGACTTAACTTCTTGCGACATAACCATTAGGTCGTGGATGTATTCGAACGAGCTAACACTTAGACAAATATGCTTTGTCTTGACTTAAAGCCTCATGTCATAACCCGCATCATAACTTTAACTCGCAGGGGTATGAATAATACTCCATGACTCGCACGGAGCGACTTAAGGAAGCTTCGACCTATGCTAAGTCGTTTGAACTTGATCACTTGTAAAACTTGGCAGCACTTAATTGAATCTTCAACTTGAACTGCCAGGATAAACTGCTTGAACATGTTGCATTTTCCCACAGATTGAATTAACTTTTAAGCTAACAACCTGTCAAACACAACATTTTGCAGAAAAAATAGGACGGATATACTCATCATCGACTGCCCACATCGAGTGATGGATTAGATCAAAGAGACAACATTTTACTTAAGTAAAATAATATGAATTTGATTAAAGATGAAGTACTGCGAATCAATTGTCCAAGTGAAGTATTAAAGCAAAAGCTAAAACAATAAACTAAAGCTGATCTGTTTGCATCAACATTGTACTTGGACTTAAAATAACAAGCCTTGAAACTTTATAATCGACAAATGCCAATTAATTTTGTTCCAGTTATATCTGCTTGTCATTTTATTAGTTTTGCACAATACTTCACACATTTAGGAAACGTGCACTTTCATATTTGAATATCCAGTTTCTTGTGTAGAATGACTTCTCAACAAGCACAAGAAGAGATGGTAGGGCGAGCCGAAGGGGTTTTCCCAATAGCTAACCCCTTGGAGAGTCCCCCGAAAAGAGTTTCAACCACTCTGAATCAATGGGTTTTCAGTCAGTTATGCATTCAATTCGGCATCGCTGAAGCGGATGCTTTGATTCCAAGGGTAAACGACACTGCCGATAGGCCACCTCCTTGCTTCGTTGCTGTCAACCGTCAAATGTGCTCGAACGGAGCTATCCCCCCATTCAATTATTTTTTTGCATTACTCCTCCTTCGATTGACTATCTCTCCATTCTAACTGCACCCCAGCGGTTGCGCTATTTTGGTAGGATTATGCGTACTGTTCAGGAGGAAGCTCGACCGTCTTTCGAGCTTTGAAGGGATATGCTATTTATGCACATTTGCGAAGAACAAAGATCATCCTTCTATTACACTTGTGAGGAGTGCGAGAAACCATAAAATGATTATAGATCTTCCCGAGAGCGCTCACGGGTTTCTAAATCAATTCTTCTTTATCCGCAGCCCCCCGGGATTCTACGGCATCTGGAGAGTAGGATGTAAGACTACTTATCTCCGTTTACTTGATTTCTGAGCCTTTCAAAACTCGAGTCACCAAGTGTTAACTTCATTCATTACTTTTGCAACAATTCCTTCTCCATCAAGAGATTCTAGCCATAAACCGACTTTTGATAGATTGAGTGCTGTAGCTGCTGAAGAGAGAAGTATTAAATTTCTGCCGAAGGACGAGTTTTTACACCAATTCGGAATTTTGCACCCTTCTCGATCTATCCATCCTCGTGATGCCCCTAGTTCTCAGGATGAAGTGTCAGATGCCCCAGCCTCTGTGAAGGAATCCACACCAAAGGAATCTATTTTTGAGACTTCATTAAAGAAGTGCTCCAGTTCCGTTGGCGGGGAGGGATTATCTGGAAAATCTAAACTTCTTCCAGTTATTGAAGAAGAGGAACTTCCTCAATGTTCTGGGAAAGCTATTAGAGAATCTGGTGAGGGAGCCGAGAAAGAAAGTCTTGTTATAAAGAGTGCAAAGTGTGTTGAAGAGGGCATGACTCATTCTATTGGGCATTATGGTGACGATGTCTTTGAGGGACTGAGTGACCTTATGGTGACTTCCCAAGATCTTTTTAAAGACGATACTATCACCTCTAAGCTCACTTCTCCATTAATCGAAGCAATGTTTGTCTTGCGGTCGACTCTATCAATCCAAGAATTGACTCCTAAGCCGAAGAGTGGTTTGTAGCTTGACGCGCGTAGTTCACACGCCACACACACTTAGGATTTTGGCAATTATGTGTACTTAGCTTCTTTATTTCGTAGATTTCTAGACTTGTCTCTTCTTCACTTTCAGGTTCTCCAATGGGATGCAGTGGTTCGTACTATGACAACTTTCAACGCTACGGGAGGCGCGATTCTTACGACCCCAGGCGTTATTTTCCTGCCCCCAGAGAAACCGATGAAGAAAGAGCTGCCAGGAAAGCTCGTGAGAGGCAGGCTTTTGAGGAGCGGTATGGAAGAAGAAATGACCGCCATGACTCTCACCAAAGGGACGATGACTCTCATAAAAGAAAGTCTCGCGATGACAAAGGGAAGATTTATGAAACTAAAGAGTCCAGCAAGCGGGTCAAGCCTAGCGAAAGAACTTCAGCTTCAATCTCTAAAGTGCCCGCTACTTCTATTTCTTTGGACATCCCTTCTATCTCCCCTGCTCTTAAAAGAGATGTGATTCAGACAATTATTAATAGGCCTCCGTATCAAATTGAGAATGCTCCGCCTGCACTCCAAATCCGGTTTCCAAACTGGTGTTTAAAAGGACTACACTTTGATTTGGACTAGGTCCTTATTGATAAGCAGGCTATGCTAAGAAATCTTGATGCTGTTAGGCTTGACATTGAAAGAATGTCCGGGTGGCAAAAGCTAGTCGATGAGCTTCAACGAGTGAACCGTCCAAATCTCGAAGCTATGCTGACTATGGAGAGTGACAAATCTAAATGGCAAAAAGTTCTTGACTAGCACGAACGGAGATGAAGAACATCACTGCATATAATGAGAAACTCGAAGCTGAAGTCAAGCAACTTAAAGATGACCTTGCTACCTCTTCCACTTCTTATACTTAAAAGGAAGAGGTGCTTCAAAAGCAAGTAAGAGATGCCCATGCTAGTCAACGAGATGTTGAGGCTAGACTTGAGGCACAACAGAGAATTGTGGAAAGCTACCGCACTGATATTGCTCAGTTACAGGAAAAGACTAGCTCCCAGGACATGGAGACTGAAATGTTAAAGCTCAGCTTTCTAAAGTTGAAAAAGAGCGCGACGATGCCATTGCTGGAAAAGCAGTAGCCGAACAGTCTCATGAGGAGACGAAGGCCGACGTCAGTTCTACTTTATTTGAGTTTTACATTCACAGCATCTTGGGACATGGCAGTCTCTCATTTTTGGGCCCAAAGTATGTAATTACCCTGGCGGAAAGTGTGGGAAGCAGCGGCTGAAATGCTTAAAGATGCCGGCTATGCTGAGGAGGGTCTTGAGGCCCATTTTTGGACGATGAAGGTTAAGCCGCCCTTGCTAGAGGGAAGGAACAACTCGCCAAAGAACGAGCCGAAGCAGCGGAAAGAGAGCATTCAGGGAAGGTACCTTTGACCGACCCGACTCATCTTTCGGCTTTAGTTGACGTCGACATTATTGGTTCTAGTTCTCATTCTCCACCTCCTGCCAAAGACGAGACCGAAATTACAACTGCCCGCACTGAGGCCCAGGAAGACATCGAAGCCCACGATTTTGAAATCGACGTGATAAAGCCAACTCCTCCAGATAACTTCAACACTGATCTAGCTCAAGTGGACTACGGGTTTGCTTCATACGAGTTTGATGAACTTCTTGATTATTACTTAAACCTCGACATGCCACTATCTCCTCTTTTTGCGGGAATTACTTGATGTTTAATTCTTCTTCCTCTGTAGTGAAAACAACAAGTACTGCACTAGCTTCTCCTCCTCCAGCTGTTGCTCCTTCATCTCTTCAAGTTACTCCTTCTCTTGCTTCTCAACCGGGGTCTCAAGAAGAACAGATAGAAGCTCTTCAAGGCTTGGATGACCTGGCCGCTTCACAAGAACAAAAGGATGAAGAACTTGAAGAGGGTGAGAGGTCCCCAGAAGAATTCACTACCTACGATACAAAGTGGATTGATCTTATTGTTCTGGGCAACGAATCTTCTTCAAAGAAGAGGAGCAAGCGTGGAGTTATGAAGAAAAGGAAGGAGACTTCTGCTAGTGATGAGAAAGCAGAAGAGCGCCCGATTGCGCCTCTTTCTCCTCTTTCCCCGACCCGTTCAAGCCGACTTAAGAAGTTAACCATTAGGCCGGGCGAAGGCTCCAAAGGCGGAGGGAAGAAGAAGTAATGGGTCCGGCTTTATCCTTCTTGTTTTGCTTTTTTGCTTATATTGACCAGAGATTGTACGGGTACCGGCCCCCGCTTTATGAAACCTGCACATGCATACAGATTTTTTATAGTATGGAATAAAATGATTCTTTTTACTTGTACACACTTTTGTCTGTATTAATAAATGCATTTATTCCTTTTATCACGCAAGTTTCCTTATTTTCCTTGTATGATATTGCAGTAAGCTCGTGGTATGTTGCTTGAGCGTTGCTTTTATTAATGCAGATATATTATATTGCCACCATACCACGGCTTATTGCAATCTTCTCCATTTTGAGAAAACTTGTACTCTTACTTTGGAGAACAATTCTTCCACTTTGAGAAGACTTGCACTCTTACTTTGGAGAATAATTCTTCCACTTTGAGAAGATTTATACTCTTACTTTGGAGAATACTTCTTCCATTTTGTGGAAATATTATTCTACTCTAGTAGAGTGCGCTTTGTATTGGAGAAGTTTTCTTTCTTTTTTTGTTTGAAAAAGTTTTTACGCTTTGCTTTCGGAGATGGTCACTTTTATTTTTGACAAGTGGATTCCCCTACACGGTGAAGTGGGCCTCCGAAAAGGGCATTGATTTGTTTGTGCCTCCGAAGAGGGCTTTTTGTTTGTGCCTCTGGAGAGGGCTTTTGTTTGTGCCTCTGGAGAGGGCTTTTTGTTTTTTCCTGTACGCGGGGAAGCATGTATCCGAAGAGGGCTTTTGCCTCCAAAGAGTGTTTGGGCACTCCAACTTGGTGAAGTGTGCCTCCGAAGAGGGCTTTTGCCTCCGAAGAGGGCTTTGGCACTCCAACTTGGTGAAGTGTGCCTCCGAAGAGGGATTTTGCCTCCAAGGAGGGCTTTGGCACTCCAACTTGGTGAAGCGTGCCTCCGAAGTGGGCTTTTGCCTCCGAAAAGGGCTTTGGAACTCCTACTTGGTGAAATATGCCTCTGAAGAGGGCTTTGGTGATCGTCTGAAAGGTTGCATCTCACAGTTAAGTGGATCCACGGGGCAGACACAAGCTACCTAATTGAATGTTTTTTTGCACAAATGATCGCAATTAACTAGCAAGGGCCTAGAACATTCACTTTGGGAAGGTGCCCCTTCGGTAGTTCCACCAACCTTTTGGTTGAGGCACAAGATTCCATTCTACCTGTTCTTTGTCTGCTTGCCCATGTCTTTCCACCATCTGCCTCTCAGCGATTCCTCGCTATCATTCCCAAGTACACATTTCTTTCTTTTGCAAGTTGTTTACTCTTTTCCAAAGAAGTGCTTTTCATTGTTAAGTGAATCCACGGGGCAGACGCAAGCTACTTGACCGGATGCCTGTTTGCACAAACGATCGCAATCAGTTAGCAAGGGCCTGGAACCTTCATGTTGGGAAGGTGCCCCTCCGGTGGAATCACCAACTATTTGTGAGAAGCACTCTCGATATAGGAATTGAATATGGAATTTTTGTGGCTTGACATTTAATTATTGGTGATTTGTACGAATCACTTGGCCTTGTGATGTGCTGAATAGGTAAGCTTTGCTTTGATAGCCTGCATTATTAAATTGACATTTTAGCAATATATTTAAGATACATGCACATTGAAATGAGACAGACCTTTTATAATAATAAAGAACACAAGATTATAGTGGTTTGGCCAAAAATTGGGCCTACATCCACGTTATAGTTCTTATTATTGATTTACACTACTTTTACAATGGTTTACAATACAAGAATGATACATCCATAATCATTTCAAAAATTTAAGCATAGCTTCTAAATAAAATATGGATGTAAGTGATTGTTGTTCCGGGCTCTCGGAATTGGATCTACTTCAACAGTTGTGAGCTTGAAAGTGCCTCAAGAAGTTTTTTACCTATGACATATGGTCCTTCCCAGTTTGGCCCAAACACTCCTGCTGCTGTCATGACCCTTTTCAAGACTAGATCCCCAATTTCAAAGCTGCGTTGGCGAACTTTAGAATTGAAGTGCCTAACTATTCTTTGTGGATGGGTTGTAATTCTAAGTTCAGCTTATTTCCTTCTTTCATCAAGCAAATCAAGTGCTTCAAGTTGCAGCTTTTCATTTTCAACTTGATTGAAATGAATTCTCCTTTGTGAGGGGACCTCTATTTCCACCGGAATCATTGCTTCTGATCCATATGCCAATGAGAATGGAGTGTGCCCGATTGCAGTATTGTGAGTAGTTCTGTATGCCCATAGTGCTAGTGGCAGCTTATCGTCCCAACCACCTTTCGCTTTTTCCAGCTGTTTTTGATGGTTGATTTGATTATTTTGTTCACTACTTCCACTTACCCGTTTTCCTACGGATGAGCCACTGCTGAGAAGCTTTTTTGGATCTTGAATCGCTTGCAAAAGTCCTGGAACTCTTCGCTTTCGAATTGGGTACCATTTTCTGTGATTATCTTTTGAGGCACACCATACCTGCAAATGTTATTCTTAGTCACAAAGCTTATCATCTTTTCAGAGGTAATAGTAGCTAACGGTTCAAATTCTGCCCATTTAGTGAAATAATCAATAGCAACAATAGCATATCTGATTCCGGACTTGGCAGTTGGGAAAAGCCCGATGAGATATATCCCCCAAATGGCAAATGGCCATGGACTGACCATCTGTGTTAGCTCGGTGGAAGGTGCTCTTGGGATTTTTACGAATCTATGACATTTGTCACACTTTCGAGAGTAGCTAGCAGCATCTCGATTAATGTCTGGCCAAAAATACCCATAGCGCAGAATTTTCTTTGCTAGAGTTTGACCACTTGAATGATCCCCACACTCTCCTCCGTGCACTTCAGCTAAAATTGTTTTAGCTTCTTCCTTGGTTCGCATCAGAGTAATAGCATCGAGAATCCTCTTCTGTACAACCAACCGTCTTGAATTACATATCTCGATGCTTTTTTTAACAGTTTATGGCGCTCTTTTGAGTTTTCTGGAAGGGAGCCGTTAAGTAGATATTCCTTGACCGGGTTCATCCACGATTCCTGCTCTTGATATATACCCATAATCCAGTCAATATCCATCTTATTGGTACTTGGAGCTGACAAGACTTCCACAGGTACCAATCCCAATAATTGAGCTTCGCCAGAGCTTGAATATTTTGCGAGAGAATCTACCTTCATGTTCTCTTCCCGAGGTATATGGCTTTATTGTATAACTATCAAAATCATTAAGAAGTTCTCAGGCCTTTGACAAGTAAGCAGGCAGATTTCCTCCTTTAGTTTGAAACTCTTTCTTGACTTGGCACACAATAAGTTGGGAATCGCTAAAGATCTGCAATACTCCGATGTTCAGTTCTTTAGCAATCTTCAAACTGGCAATAAGAGCTTCATATTCTGCTTCAGTATTTGTCGAAGGAAATTCTAGTATCAATGCATAGCACAATGATCGCCCTTCGGGGGTTTCGAGCACAACCCCAACTCCGGAACAACAATCATTTCTCGCACCGTCAACATATAATTTCCATTGGATCGGGATGTCACTAGTCACCTCTTCCTCATTGTCACCTTTATCTGTATATTCTGCAATGAAGTCCGCTAAAGCTTGTCCATTGATTGCTCTTTGGGGATGGTAGATGATATCATATTAGCTAAGTTCAATATTCCACTTCAGAAGACGACCAGAAGTTTCTAGGCGAAATAAGACTTGCTTTAGAGGTTGATCGGTGAGGAATTTAATAGAATGAGCTTGGAAATATGGCCTCAACTTCCTGGATGCAATCAACAGACAATAGGCGAGCTTTTCCAGCTTCGAATAATTCATCTCTGCCCCAGTGAATCTCTTGCTGATGTAATAAACCGGGCGTTGAACTTTTGCGTCTTCCCGTACCAGTGCTGCACTGAGAGCATGAGATGAAACCACTAAATATATGAAAAGATCTTCACCGTTGCTGGGCTTAGAAAGTATTGGAGGCGTTTCCTGTGACGAATCAGTTCATCAAAAGCTTTCTGACATTCAGGAGTCCATTCAAAGTTTTTCTTTCCTTTCTTCAGAGCGTCAAAGAAGGGAATGCATTTGTCAGTGGCCCTAGAAATAAACCGACTCAAAGCAGCGACTTTCCCGTTGAGGCATTGCAGTTCCTTCTTTGTCCTACGGGCTTTGACTTCTCTTAAAGCGGGTTAAAAAACGATCGACAAATATTTTTATAATAGAAAGTCAATGTATCTAACCAATTACTCCTAAGGGTTCATATCAGAATAGTTTTAGTTGATGAAAGTTACTTTGGCATCAAGAAAAGTCAATTTTTTTTCTGAATTCCAATCGAATCCAATCGGATCTAGTATATAATCTGAGCAGGATTGGCTTCGATGCCCCTAGCACTCACAATGAAACCCAAAATCTTTCCGGACTCTACCCCGAATGAGCATTTCAGAGGATTTAGCTTCATCCCATACTTTCGGAGGATCGCGAACATTTCTGCCAAATGATCCATATGGTCTACCGCTTTCTTCGATTTTACTAGCATATCATCAACATATACTTCCATAGTCTTGCCAATCTGGGCTTGAACATGGAATTGACAAGTCTTTAATAAGTTGCCCCTGCGTTCTTTAGTCCGAAGGGCATGACTTTATAGCAGTAAAGACCAACGTCAGTGATGAAGCTCGTGTCTTCCTGATCTGGCTCATGCATCATGATTTGGTTATATCCTAAGTAAGCATCCATAAAAGACAACAGTTCATGCCCAACTGTTCCATCCACCAACTGATCAATCCTGGGTAACGGGAAATAGTCTTTAGGGCACACTTTGTTTAAGTCTGAAAAGTTGATGCATACTCTCCACTTTCCATTCGCTTTTTTAACCAACACCGGATTAGAAACCCCATTTGGATAAGTGGATTCTCTGATAAAGCCATTCTCCATGAGCCGATCCACTTCTTCTTTTAATGATGCCGACCTTTCAGGACCCTGGGTTCTTCTTTTCCGCTTTACGGGTGTAAATTTTGGATCAATATTCAAAGCAAGCACCGCGATTTCTGGAGATATTCCACACATGTCGGCATGACTCTAAGCGAATACATCTATGTTTGCTTTCAAGAATGATATCAACATATTCTGAACCGTTACACCGAGTTGTGAACCCACATTCAGCACCTTGTTTGGATCTTTGAGGTCAACGGGTATTGGCACCGTCACTTCCACAGGTACCACTTTATTTTCCCCTGCACTATCTTTTCTAGGACCAATCTCTTTTCGCATACCACTATGTTCACCAGTGCAAGGTCCGCCCTGTAATTGCTACAAGGTGGGCTCTTTGATGCAGAGTGGAGCTGCCGCACCCTTACCCATCATTCTTTTCTTCTCCTCTCGTAGCTCTATGAGATAGCATTCTCGCCCGGCATTTTGGTCGCCTTTGATAACACCAACTCCACTATCAGTGGGGAATTTCATAGTCAGGCACCAGGGGTGAGAATGGCCTTAAATGCAGCAAGAGCCGGTCGGCCCAAGAAGGCATTATAAGTAGAGAGTTCATCAACAATCACAAAAGTTTGCTTTCGGACCACCTTCTTTTCGCCTTCTCCAAGATCTACAAATAGGTCAATAGTCCCAACAGGCTGTTTTGGTTCCCAAATGAACCCAACAATTTTTTGTGAAGAAGCCTGGACAACAGCCATGGGAATCATCATCTGATCAAATGTCTTTTTGAAGAGGACATTGCAAGAAGCGCTGTAGTCCACAAGCACCCTTCTTACAATGGCTGGCCCGATGCCTGCAGAAATCACTAAGGGATCTATGGTGGGAGCCTCAACACCAACATAATCCTTGGCCCGGAAAATGATGTCATTATTAAATGTTTTCTGCTGTTTTAATGGTGTAGAATCTTCCAAAACAAAAACACTTTCTTCGGCTGGAGCATATCTCAAAGCATGAGCATATCTTTCCATCTCACCCTAACTTCTGCCCGCTGGGTGAGGACCCCCTGTGATAACATTAATGATAGGCCTCTCAGATTCATGCGTTGTAGCCCTCTCACCTGAGCCAGAATGATGAGTGGGAACTTGTTGCCCCTGAGTAGATGAGCTCGGGTCACTTCTGTTTCTCTTTACATATTGTTGCAATTTATTCTGTCGCATCAACTCTTCAATCAAATTCTTTAAATGACGACATTCGTTAGTGTCATGGCCAGGTTGATTATGAAACCGACAGAATCTCCCATTATGTGCGGCATCTTTCCCAGGCTTTATCTTAGGGATCTAGGATATTCAACAGTATCCTTGGTTGCAAAGAAGATATTTTCTTGAGTGTCAGTTAAGGGAGTGAAATCTGAAGGTCTAAAGTGGCGGGGTTTTTTCGCATCCTTTTGTTTTTTCCCGCCGTTATTCTCCCTCTTTTGGCCATGAGATTCTTTCCCGTTAGAAGCAGCAGTTTTATTCTCAACCTCGGTCACAACTACTTTTGCCGGCACATGAAGGCTTTCTAGGTGCATGAATTCATCAGCCTTTTTGTAGAACTTTTCAAGCGAATTTGGCTCTTTCATCTTCAGCCATTTCCCAAATTCACTTGATTTATCAATAGCTCGCATTAAGTAGGTCAGAATCATTCGAGGCTCTGCATTATCAACCTCGGCCAAGGCTATGTTAAAGCGGTTCAAGAAAGATCTGGTAGACTCTCCAGGGTTTTGTTCAAGGCTGGAAAGTGACATTATATCCTTAGCCTTCGAAGCATACAACCTGAACTGGTCTTTGAACTTTCGAGTTAGATCCGAAAACTGATCCACCGATCGAACTGGCAATTTTGTGAACCACAGCAAGGCCACTCCCTCCAAATATACCAAAAAGTATCTGCATTTGATCTCATCCGTTGCCCTGGCACCTGTCATATTCCAGTCATACTTATAGAAGAACTGGTTAGGATCACTTGTTCCCCGATAAGCTGGAATAGTGGGGGGAACAAACTTCTTTGGAAATTCAGCTTTTAGGATCCTTTCAGTAAAGGGAGTCTTACTTGGAGCAAACCCCCAGTCCTTTTCATCTTCTTCCCTTTGCATACTTTCTCTCATAATTTGTCGAACCATTCCTGAGAGGCACTCCTCATCGTTTAGAGGCCCCGCGGGACAAACATCGGCTACTTTTTCGGAAGTTTGCCTAGACAAACATTCGCGATGAGTTGGCTGCGGCCTTGAACCTCCGGCTTGGGAAGGTGCCCCTTCAGCGGTGCCAGCTGCCCTTTGAGGAATACTCTTTCCTTGAGAAACATGAACATCTTCGGCAAATGTTTCTTTATTATTTTCCGGTTGACGGTTAACTCCAAGTAAAGCATTTAACCTATCCAACATCAAAATGTTCCGGGCTTCCATTTGTTGATACAGCCCAGACACTACGGCATCCAACTCCACCATTGTGACTCCAAGACTAGGAGCTGCTTCATTTGACGTGGGAGAAGTGGCGGTGTTGTCATAAGTACTTCCAGATCTAGCAGATTTACCTTTCCTTCCATAAGCCATGATCTCCGATAGACTTCTGGTTTTTAGAGAGAGTCTTTCAACAAATCTTTGCGGAGCAATGATGAGAGCAACTTGAGTTCGATTCTCAGTGAAAGCACCAAAAATGTTAATGCTAAAAATGTAAACTAACACCCCGTGTGTAAGTTGTAGTATAGTGAAAGCACCACCCGTTGGTACGAGAACTGAAAATAAGCAGAAAATAGCAGAGAAATAGTAAAGAGACAACTGTTTTTATAGTGGTTCGGCTTAGAGTCAAGCCTACGTCCACTTAATCTCTTTTATTGTTGATTTGATTGCAACTTTTTCAATGATTCTTCAATTACAACACGATTGAGACGAATAGCTAGAACTTCAATATAGAAAAGCTCCTTGAGTTCATGTTGAATGAGTTAGATCTTTCCTCAAAGTTCGTTGAAGCGTCTTCGGTGTTTGAAGTGTTGAAGGAGTCGAGAAAAACAGCAAAGTATTGGCGTTCCAGAGATGATCCAGAAGTCGCTTCCCTGGTGGAGTAGGCAGGGTATTTATAGTGAAAATCTAGAAGTAGGTCGTAGGTCGTGGGCGACCTAAGGTTAGGTCGTAGGTCGTGAGCGACCTAAGGGACACAGGCTATGACTTAAAATGGTTGTGCATGATCAACTACTTCTGCTGGTAGGTCGTAGCGACCTAATGTTGGTTCGACCTATGACCAAGCGACATAAGGATATGAGGCTTATGACTCGCTAGGTCGTTAACTTGCTAGGTCGTTAACTTGCTAGGTCGCTAGGACATTAACTTGCTAGGCCGTTAAGTCGCCGAGTCGCTCTTATGCTAGGTCGCTGAGTGCTTAGATCATTAGGTCGTTAAGTTGCGGGACCTTTTAACCAGTTAGGTCGCTGGACCTTTTAACTCGTTAGGTCGCTGGACCTTTTAACTCGTTAGGTCGTTGGACCTCTTAGGTTGTTAGGTCGTGAAAAAGAGGAGTTAACATAGAACTAATTGAAATGAACCGAATTCAACATTTATAAACAAAGGGTAAATTAAATTCATATGGAATTTGAAATCCAGTTTAATATAAGTGGTTATAACCGAAATAGTGAATTGAATTGTGTTTGGGAACGAACAAAAGAATGAAAACTGAATATCGAAAACCAATTTGAATTGTGCGAAACGAAATAAGTTAGAACTTATAATGAATTAGTAAAAGAAACTAATTTAAAATAGCAAGATGAATCAGTTGTGAATGAAAAATAATTGTTAAAATTCAATATTCACCAGGTAAACTAAATCCAAATAAAGTTGAAAGTGTAAATCGAATTCAAATGGAATTGATGATGTGAGATTGAATGAAAATGGATATAATAGTTAGCAGGATATACAGGTGGATTAAAGGAAATTGGGATTTTGATTTCGAAGATAAAAAAATCGAATTGCTCGACAAAAATGTATGTATTTGAGTTTCAGTATGAGATTTGATGATTTTCTTAATCCAGCCACTTGGTTTTTTCTTTTCTTTTTGAAATCTGGGGCCATAGTTCCATTTTGTAGTCGTACCAAGCTAACCGCGCAACGGAGACGCTGGCGAAATTTTTCGAAAATTTAAGGCGTTAGAATATTTTTGAGAAAATTGGAAAATTTTGTAAACTATAACTTTGATTTTGGAGTGAAAGGTTAAACGATATAGTTGGTTTTGAAAAGATAACTAAGTATGATTTGAAAACTTAGTAAAGTTATAGCAACAAGTTTAACTGTGGATTTTGGAAAAGTTAAATTGTTTAAATGAATTTGAAATTTAATTTGAATGGTTTTGAAATGTTAATGGATTCTGTAACTTTTTCTTACTTGGTAATTTCGAGGACGAAATTCTTTTAAGGAGGGAAGTTTGTAACGACCCATAATTTCTATCAATTGAAATTCGTATATTTAATTAGTTTTAAATATTAATAAGTAAGATTTATAAGTTGAATAAATTTATTTCGAATATCTAGGTGTAATTTGATAATTTAAATAGATAATTCAATATTTGAAATTATAGATTAGTTGGAAATTAGGTTTAATTTGATTAAAAATGATTTATAAAGTTGTATTAAATCATATTGGAGTTAGAATGATGTTATAGAACTTTTAAAATTGAATTAAAAGTTAATTTGTGAAAATTGAATATTTTATTATTTAATTGACGAGTTAAAATAATCATTTTTCAAATAGTCTCGGATTTCAACGAAACTAGTTTCATCGGATCCGCAATATTATATTATTGTATGGTTTCAAATTTCGTGTCAATCGGATTTAAGGTTTGTCCGGGGCAAGCCAAAACGGATAGAAATTAGTTTAAATCGATTTAATTTGAATTTGATCGTTTATTTCCATAACTCGTACATATGATCGAATTAGCCTCCGAAACACATTCCATTGTGTCCGAAACGTAGGGTAAACCCTAGAAACGTCAGCCGGCACGCTTAGTTTGGAGTTCGGAAAATTTTGAGTGAATAGTGTTTTGGAAAATTTTCTATATAAGGACCTCACATCTTCAATTTGCAAACTAAAATCAAACCCTAACCATAATTCTCTTCCAGCCGCAGTAAACATTTTAATGGCCGAAAATAGCCAATTTTCTTCCCTCAATCTCGTCCAATCCATCCACTTTCACATCTCGACTTCAACTACAATGTTGAAGAGGGCTACGAGATCTATAATCTCAACAGTTGTGATCGAAATCAATGCAACCAATCATCGGCAATTTGCTCGGAACGTCATGCGTTGAGCTCGTTTTTAGGGCAGAGGGGATGACCGAGCTCGACACTATCTCGGCCGTGGGTGGAGTTCGCCGTGGCCTTTCGAGTGGTAGCACTTGATCGTCTAATCGATTGACGTGAGAGGTGCGATATTTCAAGGATGAAGGCGGCATATGGGTTACGTTCACGTTTGATTACTGAAAGATCAATAAAGCTATTGAACGGGCTAGATTTGGGAAGTTGAAATCAACGTCCATAAATTTAGGTTACAAAATTGAAAAGAAAATTGTAAATTAAATTATATTATAATTTGTATAAACTTTAAACTATCATAACTTGTTGATACGAGGTCGAAAAATGATGAAACAAATGGCGTTGGCTCCGTATTGACGAGCACTATGCAATGGAGCTTGATTGGAATCGATTGGAGCTAGTCATAATTTCGGGTAAAATTAAACGCGCGTTTAATTTTATTTGAAATAAACGCTAAAACCGCTATTGAAACCAAGGTGTGAACTTCTCACTCAATCGAATTGTTTCGATTTAAATATTAAATTGTTAAAATTTAATTTTTTTAATTGTATTCTTGGATGATAAATGTCTATTGTTTTGAAATAGACCCTATACGCCGCATTTTAAGCGGAGGTTATTTATTAAACACATATACCGCAATATTTCACCTTTAAGTAGAATTGGTATTGTATATGTACTTGGAGTTGATTTCCCGCATTATATAGCGGATGAGACCCTATTGCGCCGCATAATAGCGGATAATATTTTATATAAAACCCATGTACCACGATATCCCGTCTTAAAACGGAATTCGTATTGTGCTAACATCTGTGGATGTCGGGAAACAAGTTGGAGGGATCCAACTGGATTCCTCAACAGTATTGATTTATTTACAGATATTGTGATATATTCTGTTATCATATGATATATGATGTTTTGGATGCCGTGATTGTTTTATTTAGTGCTGTTGCAGCATTGGGCCTATTTTTAGAGTTTTAAAGAAATGTTAAAATAATATATTTCGAATTTAAAAGGATTTTTAAAGTGATTTTGAAAGTATACATTTTACATACATTGGGGTGAGATCAACGGGAATGTACTTCCCAGCATTACTAGGCTTATGCTTGAATAAAGAAGTCCATTTACGTTCATCATGGAATGGGGTAGATGGGTCAGAGAGAAGAGGCAAAACAGAAGAATCAGGAGGCTTTGAAAGATGAGGGTCAGGAAGAGGAAGAGGAGGGGGAACAGAACAAGAGGGTTCATGGTTGATGGCAGAGGATGGCGGGAGAAGTTTGACAGTGGATGGGGAAAGAGTCACTGGAAAGCTGGAGAGATTTGCGGGAGAAGAAGGTACAATATGGCAGGGAGGTACGGGGATGGTTGTGGACGTGATGGGAAGAACAGGAGAGGCATGGTCATGGGAAGAAGCAGACATGGGAAGAACAGAACAAGAGGGTTCATGGTCATGGGAAGAAGCAGGCATGGTCATGTGATGGTGCCTCCAACTTGTGTTCTTGACGCTGGTGCTAAGAATTGGTCAGACACAGTTGTTGGTTTTTTCTTAGACAAGCCTCTGTCGTATACTGCTGTGGTACAGAAGTTGAAAGGAATTTGGAAACTTAAAGGCATGGTCAAAGTCAAATCTGATGGTATTGTGTTTTTATTTAATTTTTCTTCTGCTGATGATAGGAGAAATGTCTTACAGAAGGATCCTATTTTTATGAACAATAAGATGTTCATATTAAAGCCATACGATGTGTCCGTTAGCAACATATCTGGATCTGTAACCTCTGTTCCAGTATGGGTGCATCTATACAATCTTCCCCTGTTTGCTTGGTCACCAGTAGGAATTAATTGGTTGTGTAGTCGTTTGGGTAGATTACTATGTATGGACGAATTAACTGAGCAGCAAACTAGGTTAACTTATGCAAAGTGTCTCATTGAAGTGAAACCAAATAAGGAGTTAGTTAATGAATTTAAAGTGAGACTGGTGGAAGGTGGCTATCAAAAGATATATGTTGAGTACCAGTGGAGGCCGGATGTTTGTGTGGTTTGCAACAAATTTGGTCACTCAACTGAACAATGTGAGTATAAAGAAGAGGTAGCAGTTTCTAGAGGAGCTGAAGAACAAAATAATGGAGTGAAAGGAAACAGTAATGGCAATAAAATTGAGATTGTGCATGAAATTAAGAAGGGAATCCCCTTTCAGGTGAAAGTAGCGAAAAGATGGCAGCGTGTAGGTAAAAACAAAAAAGAGCTGACTGTTACTAAGAAAAACAAAGATAATAAAGAAGAAAGTATTGAAGTGGTGGACTGTGACAAAACCAGTGGAATAGATGTGGTTGAAATACATGATGATGATAATAATAGAAATGATAAGGTAAATGAGAGAAGTAGTATGTCAATAAAGTCCAGTGATAATACTATATTGCTTGATGAGGTCAACAACCAAGATACTGATGTGTGTGCTGATAAGGGAAAGTTTGGGAAAGATAGAAATGAGGATAAGGATACATCTGCTGAACTAATAATATCAAATAAGTTTGAAGTTCTAATGGGAATGGAAAATGAGGTTTTTACTGATATGGTAAATAGTGTAAGTGAGAGTGATAGAAGTTTTGATAGAAGTAAACAATTAGATAACAGGGTGTCTGATGATAACACAAATGTTGAGTATGCATTGCAAAAGGAACAAATGAAAATAACCACACATGAAGATGAAATAACTCACTTATCAAACATGCAACTACCTGAAAACAACATCTCAGACAAATCCATAGGAAATGATGGCATAATTGTGAATGCCACAGAATGTGAGAACAGAAATGATAAAGGAAAGTGTTCTGAAGAAGGTAAAAACAAACAAAGTAAGAGTGGGAAATCGAAGAATAAAAGGAAAGCATGGAAAAGCACTGACATGCACAAGAATGAAAATGAAAACACTGATACATTAACATGTCCTAATGAAATTCCAAACTCCTCAGCAGTATCTCCTCTTAACATATACTCCAAAATTCTTCCTCCAATAGCTTTCAAATCTAATCCCAATGCTTCTCCTCTAACTATCAACCTCAAACATCTCCCATCCACTGTCCATGCTCAAAACCAGTTACCCACTACTCAAATTCCTATTGTTACTGAAAATAATGAACTAACCCCTTTATCAGCTACTATTCCAAACTACTTGTCTTCAACTCAGGCAGTAACTAGGAAAATGAAGATAGAGTTTCTTAATGGTAGAATACCCCAATGATGTTACGCATTGGTGCATGGAACATCAGGGGGGCTCACCAAATCATAAAACAAGATCAGTGCAAACAGCTTATCTCCTCTCAAAATTTATCTGTGCTGGCTATTCTTGAGACTAAACTTAATCTTAATTTATCTATTAAGGCTGCGAAGTATATCAAATTGGGATGGAAAATTATTCATAACCTTTGTGAATCTCCTTATGGTAGAATTTTGATAATTTTCAATCCTCAAGTTGTTGAAATGTCTACCATTCTCTCCACCTCTCAACTAATCCACTGTCATGCTATTGATATAGCAAATCAAACCTCATTCTACGTATCTTTCATATATGCTTTCAATTCTACTGCTGCCAGAACATCTTTGTTATCTGTCATTCCTTCTTTGAGACAATCCACTCATCCATGGATCATTTTTGGTGATTTCAATTGTTGCCAAGCTATCTCTGATAGAGTGGGTGGTAACCCTCTGTCTTCTAATGAGATTCTTCCCCTCAATAATGTGATATCTGATGCTGAACTAATTAACATCAAATCTGTTGGAATGCAATTCTCATGGAACAATAATAGAAAGCATGGCAACAGAACATTCTCTAGAATTGATCACTCCTTCTCCAATCATGCTGCTCTTGCTAAATGGCCTCTTCTTTTCAATTACCTTCCACCCCCTCTTATATCTGACCACTCTCCCCAAATCATTCATCTTCATGGAGTGGACATGAGAAGAAAAACAAATTTTAAATTTTTTAATTCTTGGACAACTGAAGCTGACTTTATACCTACTGTTTTAAATGTCTGGAATTCTAATAAACTTGGTAACCCTCTCTTTGTCTTGCAGGAGAAAATAAGAGAAACCAAAAGCAAACTTAAAAGTTGGGCACATAACAAATATGGCAATGGTGATAAGTTGAGCTCCAATATTATGAGGAAACTTGCTGAAGTTCAGAAGGATATGATGGTTAATTTTAATGATGCTAGTTTTTCTGCCTCTGAAGCAATTTTAACTCAACAATACTCTGAAGCCCTTGCTCAAGAATGTGATATGATACGTCAAAAGTCGAGAATGAAATGGTGGAAAGAAGGAGACAAGAATAGTGCTTTCTTTCATGATAGTCTTAAAGACAAACATAGAAGAGAGAATATTGCTTCTATAATTGACATGAATGAGGAAGTTCAAAATACTGCTGATAAAATCAATTTAGCTTTTGAGCAATATTTTTCTTCTATATATTCCAATGCTAACAATTTCATCCCTGCTATTGATGATATTCCCATGGACATAATGCCAATGCTGGATGATGAGAAATACAAAATGCTCTGTGAAGAGGTCACCAAAGATGAAATAGTCAAAGCTATGTTTTCTCTCAACTCTAATTCTTGCAGTGGCCCTGATGGTCTAAATACTCACTTTTACACTAAATGCTGGAATATTGTGACAACAGACATTTGTAAAGCAATTTCTTACTTCTTCTCTAATTGCAAGCTCTACAGGTCCTACAACTACACTAACATAGCTCTTGTCCCTAAAATCAAAAATGCTCACCATGTTAAAGACTTTAGGCCCATATCATGCTGCAATACAATTTACAAATGTATTTCTAAAGTTATTGCTACTCGGTTAAAGAAAGTTCTACCCTCTCTTGTTTCTAACAACCAAACTGCCTTTCTGCCTGGCAGAAATATCCTTGATCATATCCTGCTTGCGCAGGAGATTATTAAAGGAAACCACAGAAGTAATACTCCCCCCAAAGCTATGCTTAAGCTTGATATTATGAAAGCATTTGATATGCTTCAATGGGATAGTATTGTTCGAATTATGGGGTATATGAACTTTCCTCCTCACTTTATTGCGTGGATTTATGAATGCATCTCCTCTCCTACATACTCCATTGTTGTCAATGGATCTCCTACTGGTTTTTTCAATAGCAGGCAAGGAATAAGGCAGGGAGACCCCATGTCAGCCTACATCTTCATTCTTGTAATGGAATTGCTTACAAGAATGATCAATAAATCTGTTTGTATGGGGAAAATCAAGCTTCATCCTGCTTGTAAAGACCCTCAAATCACCACTCTTATGTTTGCTGATGACCTAGTTATGTTTTGTTCTCCTGATCTCGTCACTATTGAAAACATTATGCTTACTCTTGAGCAGTTTCACACTATGACAGGGTTAAAAATCAATATCCAAAAATCTGATATTGTTCTTGCTGGTGTTAGCCCTGCTCATGCCAACATGATCTATCATGTCACCGGCTTGAATAGGAATCTTTCCACAGTCTCCTACCTTGGTCTTCCTCTGACTACTTCCAGAATTACTACTAACCACTGCTTACCTATGTTTGAAAGAATCACAGCTAGATTGAGCTGCTGGACTGCTAGGAGGTTAAGTCAAGCTGGTAGACTCACTTTAATTAAGTCTGTTATCTTCTCTATGCAAGTGTACTGGGCTAGATCTTTTGTTCTCCCTACTAAACTTATTAAAATGATAAGATGTGCTATGATGAAGTATCTGTGGAGTGGCAAGACTACTGGTAGATTCATTGCTCCTATAAAGTATGCTACTGTCGAGAAGCCTCTAAACAAAGGAGGCCTTGGTTTGATTAATCTAAAACAGTGGAATAAGGCTGCTTTTGCTAGACATATTGATACTTTGTTCAATTGCCCTGATAGTCTATGGGCTGCTTGGTCGAAGAAGAAATATATGAGCTGTAGAGGGTTATGGAACATACCTAACCAGCAAAATGATAGCTGGACATGGCGTAATATCCATAAGTTTAAAGAACTGTTTCTCCCTATGATACAGATGAAGACTAACAGTGTAAACAATGTATATTTCTGGGATGACCCATGGCTTGAACAAGGCCTTATTCTTAGGAGACAGCTCACTTATAGTGAGATACTTCATACTGGTATACATGATCGCATGCTTGTCAGAGATGTCATACACAACTTTCAATCAAGGTACATTTTCACTTCGAATCAAAGAGTGCAATTAATATGGGATAAAATAAAGTCTTTTACTGAACTGCCTTCTTCACACAACATTCTAGTCTGGGGTAAGAAGAAAGGGAAGTATAAAACTGGTTTGACATATGAATACTTGATGCAAAACAACTTAAACCGGAACTGGAGATGGTGGAAAAGAATATGGAATCAAGACAGTAGCAGCAGGCACAACTTATTGTTATGGAAGGTCCTTAATGGAGCTCTTCTGACTAAATCAAGACTTGCGAGGTATGGCATGAATGTTAATTTGTCATGCACCTTTTGCAGTAATGTTCCAGAAACTATTGATCATATTTATTTTGAATGTTCTGTCACGAAGAAACTTTGGGCTGAGGTCATGAACAAATATAGTAGAAAGAGACCATTAATTGTCAATGTGGTGGAATGGGAGAGAATTTATTCAGAAACTGGTAACAAGCATGAAAGAAATAGAATATTTTGTGTTGCTCTTAAGTGCTTTGTTGCTGTGGTGTGGAGGGAACGTAATACTAGGGTTTTTGATCCTACAAATGCCAAAACTGACGATGTTTTGAAGATATGTGTTATGCAAGAGATCTATTCAGTTCTTAAGATGCTTTTTGCATTTGATCCTGGAATATCAGTGGCCTCTCTTTGCTAATTTTGTTTTGTTTTGTCTGTTTTATTGTTTTTTTTCCTTTTGTTATTCCTTGTGTTTTGTAACACCTAGTCTCCTCTGTATTCTATGAGCTTTTGCTCCCTGTTGTATTTGTTGTTCTCTGGTGTTGCAATAAAGTGGTCGGGGACCATCCAACCCCGTCGGCCTTGCCAAAAAAAGAAAGTATACATTTTATTCGAATTTTGGAATTGATTCATTTTAAATAAATAAACGATATAATTTTTATGTTATAAAAATTATGATTTTTGGTGAAATATAACCGAAATGTGGTTTTTTAAATAAGTAGTTGATTAATTTGTAAAATGGTTTAAATTGGGATTTTTGAATTATTATAAACGGTTTATATAAAAGATTTATAAAATTGATATTTATAAATTAAAAATATTGGAATTTTAAAACGAGTTTTTATAAGGTTAAAATGAATTATAAAATGGATAGATTTTGTAAAATAAGAGAATTATAAATAATTTACTTATAAATTGGATTTTAGCATTTAAATTAGATATAAATAGAATTTGTTAATTAAGAGATTTTATAAGTTGAAGTTTTTTTAAAAAATATATATATAAATGTGAATTTATAAACGTTGTTTTATAAATACAAAACCAATTGAATTTAATAAGTAAATATGAAAGCTTATTAAAGGAGATATATCCACGATTTGGGATAGTGGATAATCCTTTAAATAAAATGTGTAGAAGTGTTGAATTTGACAAACGATGTATATTCACGATTTTGGATAGTGAATAATATATTAAAGAAATGTTCTGGGAATGTGATATTTTTAATAGAATTAATGTGATGACCCGGAATTTCTAGCAGTTTAAATTTGAATAGTTAATTGGTTTTAAATATTTAAAAGTTAATTTTAATTTGAATTTAAGATATCAATATTTACTTGATAATGAAATCATTGAATTGTATAGCTTAAATATTGAATTTTATAATTAAAATTGGGTAAATTGTTGAATCTGAGATTCTAAGCCTGTTTCAAATAATTTGAAGGCTTATAAAATCTATAATGAGGATACTGAAGATAATAGAATGGTTGAAATTTAATTTAAAGGTAATTTGTTCAATTTTAATAATATATCGTTTAAATTGAATTTAAAAATAGCCTTCCGAGGCACAGTCTTGGAATTTGACGAAACCAGTTCTATTGGATCCGTAATAGTTAGTTATTATCGGATTTCAATTTTCATAACAATCGGAGTTGTCATTTGACCCTGGCAGCTCGAAACGCTTAGATTTATTTTGATCGATTTAATTTAATATCGATTGTTTAATTCCGTAACTCGCTCATACGATCAAATTAGCCTCCGAAACATGTTCCATTGTGTTCGGAATGCGGGTAGAACCTTACTAACGCTTGTCTTCATGTCGGATTCGGGGTTCGGGATTTCGCGTTATTCAGCGTAGGATATTTTCAATATTTAATTATATTATCAAGCGTGCTCTGTAAGCCATTTCCAAACCCCTATTTTTATGTCCCGTCTTCCTCTCAATCCATAAGCAGGATACTGAACGCACGAAGAAAAAAAAAACAACAATATAAACGACCGATCGAAATTCGTTCTTCCTCCCCTTATTTCTCCTCTTTCCGTTCGATCTCAAAGAAATACCCATACACTCGTGACTACGGAGCTTCACTTCAAACATTCGCCGCCCCTTTTCCTCCTTCCGTCGCCACCGCAACTTCGTTCAAAAATCTTCCTTTTGCATGAGCTTCGATCAGGGATGTTGACATGGGTTGCGGCTGCCTTGGGTCGTGCTCGTCCATGTCTGGCCGAACTAGGGTTTCTATGCCTTGATGATCTAGGTCGAGCTGGGCCTGATAGGGGTTGTATTCGAGTTCATGGTGGAGTTTATCATCTCAGCAGCGAATTTGAAGGTATATGGTCGCTGGGTGGAGCGTTCGTGCTGGATTGAGGCGATTTAGGGCTTTGGGTTTCGAGATAGTTATACGCGGGATGGCAATTGCGACTTGGAGAGGTTCATGCTAGGGCAGAGACGATGGGCAGTGGTTCGATGTCGAGGTGAGTAATCTCTGACCCGTATAATTGATTTACTATTTGAATTTGAAAAACACAAAGTTTAAATTTACATGAATTTGAAAGGAACATTTTAAATGTGTTTGGAAGTGATGAATAAATCTGTTACTATTATGTATTGTAATTAAATAGGTTTAAATTGTAAATCGATGAGTAAGAATTGGTTGTTCGAGTAAGTAAAGATAAATTTAGATAAGGTCTGTGAATTGATGATGTAATTAGAAGTTAAATAGTTTGTAATTAAAAATTAATTAACAAATTAACTTGTCACTAAGTGATTAAATTAAGTAAAGTACTTAGAGAAGTACTTTAAAGATTGGCTAACGAATATAGCTAATGAAAAATCAAGGATTAAGGGTTATGAAATGACTTATTGATGAGATTAATTTAAGTAATTATAGTTTGGAATTGATCGAAATGAGTAATATTGTGGCTTAATTAAGAAAAATAAATTTTGATTAGGATAAACTAAAATTATAATTGAAATCCTTGGGTTTATAATCAGAAGTATAATAAAGATTGATTAATTTAGATTAGAACAAAACAAAACATAATTGGAATTCATTAATTTATATAATTAACGATGTAATTAAGAACCGATTAATTAAGATAAATTAACCAAAGCGACCCATGAGAAATCAATTAATATAAGTAATTAAGAATTTGAGTGATTGATTATAGTTAATTAAATTGTGAAGTAATTAAAGACTACTCATTGATTTTGGGTAAATTAATATGGTAAAAAAATTTATTAAAGATAATTACTTGAATGAAATTGGAGGTTAATTAATCCAGGGTGATTAATTAAGATGAAATAAGGAAGGGTTGATTAATTAATTAATTTGGAATTAATTAATGAAGAGGCCTAAGTATTGAGATTAGAAATTCAATTAGAATTGATTGAATTATTTTGAGAGTGATCAAACTTGTTTATGGGTGATTGGATGATATTGTATGATGTGGAAGAGTTGATAACTCCAATATGAAATGTTATGTATTTCATTTGGATAACTGGGGATAGGATGATATGAGATTCAAAGAGACCGGGGTCGGGTATTGGGTAAATACCCGAAACCCACTTCGAATGCTTATAGATTGATATGTAAAAATCTATATGCTGGAATAAGTGAATTTGAGGAATTGGACTATTTTAAACTCTAAATCTTTGGTATTTAGAAACTTATATGTCGAATAAGCGTTGCCTATTGCAAATTGTGAATTGGATGAATTGACATAAGTTACCCGGGTTTTATGTGAGTTGTATGCTTTGTATTCCATGTTAGTTGGGTTTACTCACGCTGGTTTCCAGCCTGACCCGGGTGTTACTTTGATGTAATGCTCGGGTCAGACCAAGTATTACAGATTATCAGGTAGGACGTTCTGGAGCTCAGGAGGCGAGCAAGATGGCAAGAACGCGTAGAATATTTCCGCTGTAATTATATTATTGCAATTCTGTGATAAATTGATTGTATATGACCAGCATTTGAATATATGTGAAACTCTGATGTATTGAATGTAATCGACATATATAGTATTCTTTGTAAGCTATTATTATCTATCATTATATTTTATCCGATGTGAATGTGAGATGTTTTGTGTTTCTGTTCTTCTTCTTCTACCTCTTTCTTCTTTTCCGTAACTATCTGGAATCTTCGGCTTAGAAAATTTCGGGTCGTTACATTTGGTATCAGAGCAGAAGGTTAAGCGAGAACCTTGGCTCTGGTGGGAATTACTCATTTAATAGAGTCTGTAGTACTCTAGAATGAGTTGAATAGATACATATATATATATATATATATATATATATATATATATATATATATATATATATGAGAGCGTACTTGTTATTTTCTTATATAACGATTTTAGATGATTTTATATAAAATATATTTTGATATATAAAGCAATATTTCCTTCATATAAATATTAGGTGATTGGTTGTTAATCATTGGAATTAAAATTAAGGAATAATATAATACAACCAAACTGAAATTTAATAAAGATAAGTTTGAAATGGATTCAAACTGAAACTGAAGTTTAGAATTGGAATTAAATTAAGTAGGAAGCAAAAATAATATAACTAGATTAAAATTTAAGCGATTGAAAATGAAAATTCAAAATCTAATCCCGGAATTTGAAATATAGATTGGGAATGAAATTTATAAGTCGAAATAAATTTCATAAATAAATGAGATTATAATTTGAAATAGAATGCCAGAGAATAATTGAAAATAAAGTAAGATGAAAATTCTAGAGTAATGTTTAAATATGAATTGGATGGATTGGGAATTTGGAATTTTTGGGAAAATTTAAAATTCCTTTGGATTTGGAAGTGGCTTCCAAAGGTTTTGAAAAAATAATAATAATAATAATAATAGTATTATTTCAAATATATTTTTGTGTTGAATTTGAAATCTGGGAGATTTGAAAAAAAATATATTTGGAAATGTTTTTAAAGAGATAAAAGCATTGAACTCTTTCGGTCACTGGAAAATAACGTCGGTGATGACTACAGCATCATCGATGTTTATTTTCGAGTTTCTAAAAGAGAAATTGCTACCAAAATGTTTTTTTTAATTGGAATTGTTTGTGAACTGGGTTTGGATTTGAATTCAAAGGGATAAATGAATTTGCCAAAGAAATTTTGGATATAGTTGAATACTAAGGTGATATTGAAATTTTGGAAATTTGTTTAAATTCTGGAATCTTGATAAAATGTTTATGGAATAATAAAAAAAATATAAGTAGAGATAAATTGAAATGAAGAATTGGACTCAGAAATTTGAGATTGTTTAAAAACTTTGACAATTTAACTCGAATTTATGTAATTCGAGGTAGTTTAAAATTCAAGATTGAAATTAAATTAGTTCAAAATTTAATTTGGTTTAAAGTAATTGGATTGGTGGTTGAAGATGTCTACGTTTAAAAAAAAATTAAATGGGAAATTGGATTGGATTAAATTGAAGTGATTTGGATTCTGAAATTAAATTGATAATAATTCAAATTGATTGGAATAACATGAACTTATAATTAAAATTGAACAGGATTAAAATCAACTAGAATTTGATTTAAATTTAGGAAGGAATCAAGATTGATTCAACTTGAATTGGGAATTAATCAAGTCCAATGGAATTTGGAGTTATTTGAATTGGAATTGGGTCAATTTAAATGGAGATTTAAATTGAATTGTTAGGGAAGTGAACAGTTGGCTCTTGACTATTTTCAATATAAATTGTTTTGATATAAACTTATTTTTCTAAGCTATTAAATATATACAACCTTTCTTTCTTAAAGCCAAATTATTTTATATACTTGTTTTACGATTATTTTTGAAGCTATTTAACCATTTTTCAACTTGTTAACCCAGTTTCCTCTACGAGTTAAGGAATCTACGACTTAAGGCCTTCACGGGTTAAAGGGTCTACGAGATAAGGTCTACGACTTAAGGCCTTCACGGGTTAAAGGGTCTACGAGATAAGGTCTATGACTTAAGGCCTTCACGGGTTAAAGGGTCTACGAGATAAGGTCTACGACTTAAGGCCTTCACGGGTTAAAGAATCTACGAGATAGGATCTACGACTTAAGGCCTCTACGAGTTAAGGAATCTACGACTTAAGGCCTCCACGGGTTAAAGGGTCTATGACTTAACGACTCAAGGGACGAGGAGTTAAGACGACTGCACCTAAGTCGTGACGGACTTACGACCTTTGCTAGATCGTTCACGACCTAAGGCTACAGAGGCAAATTCAATACTGCACCATGACTCGTTAACTCCAGTTAAGCCACAAGCCGAGGATTAGTTTGGGTCGGTCACGACCTACGACATATGGTAAGTCGTACACGACTTAAGACTATGGTAGGTCGTACACGAGAATCAGTTCAATGCCGCATCACTTATGAGAGGACAGGTTAACTCATTTGCGACTTAGGACTTGTGATATATCTAGGGTTCAGCAAGGATGCCTTTAAGAAGTCTGGACCCAGCATTTAAGTGACAACTGACCCACGACTTAGTTTAAGTCGTCCACGACTCAACTTAGGTCGGTTACGACTTAGGACTTGGTAATGTTTCCTGCCTAGAATTGCCTATAAATACGACCCTAGCTCCAACTAGAAGGGGACTTTTGGGCTCATTTTCTTCAAACGCCGTTACTCTGCTGCATTCCAAACCAATCCAATCCAACACTTGAAGCTCTCAAAACATTAAGAACGCTACAAACAACTTCAAGAAGAGATCACATACATCCAACATGGATTCGAAAACTCTCATCTTCATCGAAGTTTAAGCTACTTGTTCTAAGTCTCTTGTAATTCAAAGTGTATTGTATTTGGGAAGAATTGTATCAGCTTGTAACGAGATTATTAATAAAAGTACTTAAAGTGGACGTAGGCTATACCCTTAAGCCGAACCACTATAAAATTGTTGTTGTTTACCGCTTTTCTGCTATTATCTGCTTGTAATCTGTTCCCGAGTCGTCAGGTGGTGCTTTCACAACTACAACTCATACATCGGGGTGTTAGCGTTCAAATTTTAGCGTTAACACAACTATTTTCTAAACTAATTACTATTTTTCAACTATGTTACAAATTAATTACTATTTTACAACTATTTTACAATTATCTAAAATTCCTGAAATTATTTAACTATTTTCCAACTAACTTACTATTAGTTAACTAGTTTACAGCTATTTTGCAAACTAATAATTATTTTTCAACTACTTATCTATTTTTAAATTTTTCAACCTATTTTCTAAAAATAAACTGGTCGGAGTTCAAACTGTTATTGGAAAAATACCCAACTGAGATGAGAATTAAAGTGATAGTCCAAATGAGGACTAAGGTAAATGTGGATAAGTGAATGAAAATTTACGTGAATGTGAATGGAAAGGAAATTGATATCGGAAAGAGAAGTCAAATTTGAATATTTGGTTTTGAATAAACAAAGTTGTATATCTTTGTTATATGAGATAAATCTCACCCTGTTGAATTTGTTGCTAGAAGAAAAATGATTTTGAAGGTGTTTGAAGTATAAAAGGGGTTTTATACAAGTTTGAAATGATCCAAAGTTTTAAAAATTATATATATCTGTATATATATATATATATATATATATATATATATATATATATATAAAGGATTTTATGTGGATTTTGAAAAAGGTTTTGAGAACCTTTGGATTTGGAAAGGCTTTTGATTTTTGGGTAAAATCAATATGAGAATTTGGAAAGCCTAGTTTGGTATTGGGTAAATACCCGAAACCCACTTCGAATGCTTATAGATTGATATGTAAAAATCTACATGCTGGAATAAATGAATTTGAGGAATTGGACTATTTAAACTCTAAATCTTTGATATTTAGAAACTTATATGTGGAATAAGCGTTGCCTATTGCAAATTGTGAACTGGATGAATTGACATAAGTTACCCGGGTTTTATTTGAGTTGTATAATTTGTATTCCATGTTAGTTGGGTTTACTCACGCAGGTTTCCAGCCTGACCCGGGTGTTACTTTGGTGTAATGCTCGGGTCAGACCGAGTATTACAGATTTTCGGGTAGGACGTTCTGGAGCTCAGGAGGCGAGCTGGATGGCAAGAATGCGTAGAATATTTCCGATGTAATTATATTATTGCAATTCTGTGATAAATTGATTGTATATGACCAACATTTGAATATATGTGAAACTCTAATGTATTGAATGTAATCGACATATATAATATTCTTTGTAAGCTATTATTATCCATCATTATATTTTATCCGCCGCGAATGTGAGATGTTTGGTGTTTCTGTTCTTCTTCTTCTACCTCTTTCTTCTTTTCCATAACTATCTGGAATTTTCGGCTTAGGAAATTTCGGGTCGTTGCAATTAAAATGATTTAAAGGTGTTTTAAAATGTATTTAGTATCGAACCATAGATTTCAACATTCATTGTTGAAATAAACGTTTTCGAGAAATAAGGAAATGGTGGACTATAACACTGTTGTTATAGTAAATGATTTTCGAAAGGAAATGTGTTATATAGTATTGGGATTTATTTATCTATCTCAATTTCGAATCCCTATACTAGTGATTTTGGGTTGTCGTAATGATGTTTTACGTAACATTCATTTTGACTCAATTAAATGTGTTTAAGAGGATGTTTTCCTTAAAGAATAAAATATATACTTAATTATGATTTAAGTATACTGAATATTTTCCAAATGTTGAAAATAAATAGATTGGTGAATTACTTATGTTTGAATAAGTATGGAAAAGTTTTCCAATATGAGGTGATGTTTTGAGATTATATCTTTTAGAGATAAATTGAAAATGCATAATTGAAATCGATTTGAAAATCGTATATCAGTGGATATTTGGAAATTTAAATTCATCATGGAATGTATAAAGGAAAGGGAAATTTGTTTAAAAATAAACATTGATTTATTTTTGAAGTGTGGAAATAAATTTACGGATTTGGAACATAAATTTAAAATAAATCGGTAAGGATTTATTTGATTGATTTAAATGATCCATTTTGAAATGAAAATGAATAAATATTTGTGAATATATCCCGTGTAGGGAAATGATTTGAAATTTGTTTTCAACGGATTGAAAAGTGATTTGAAATTTGTTTCCAATGGGTTGAAGTGTGAAACTATATCTTGCGAAGATATTTTAAAAATAAATAATTGGGAAAATTATTAAACCTGAAAATTGTTGTGAATATTTGTCGATAGTTAAATAACTGACTATCAATAATTTCCTTTAAATGGCCTTTTGAATTTCGATGCGACCGGGGGTCAGATTCCAAGTGGATATCCGGAAACCACATCGAACCGTTGTGATTGTGATGAATCTTTTATTTAAAAGGTCGAAGTGGAAAATTGTTGTGATTTGCTTGAATTTGAATGCTGCACTTATTTTTAAAATATTGCGCTCATTATTCGGTTTGTCTGAGGCGAGCCAAAACGCATAGAAATTAGTTTAAATCGATTTAATTTGAATTTGATCGTTTATTTCCGTAACTCGTACATATGATCGAATTAGCCTCCGAAACACATTCCATTTGTGTCTGAAACGTGGGGTAAACCGTAGAAACGTCAGCCGACACGCTTCGTTTGGAGTTCGGAAAATTTCGAGTGAATAGTGTTTTGGAAATTTTTCTATATAAGGACCTCACATCTTCAATTTGCAAACTAAAATCAAACCCTAACCCTGATTCTCTTCTAGCCGCCAGTAAACATTTTAATGACCGAAAATAGCCAATGTTCTTCCCTCAATCTCGACCAATCCATCCACGTTCACGTCTCGACTTTAACTACAATGTTGAAGAGGGCTACGAGATCTATAATTTCAACGGCTGTGATCGAAATCAATGCAACCAATCATCTGCAATTTGCTCGGGGACGTCGTGCGTTCGAGCTCATTTTTAGGGCAGAGGGGATGACCGAGCTCGACACTATCTCGGTCGTGTGTGGAGTTCGCCGTGGCCTTTCGAGTGGCAACACTTGATCATCTAATCGATTGACGTGAGAGGTGCGATAATTCTAGGATGAAGGTGGCATATGGGTTACGTTCGCGTTTGATTACTGAAGAATTAAGAAAGCTATTGAACGGGCTAGATTGGGGAAGTTGAAATCAAGGGCCAGAAATTTAGGTTATAAAATTGGAAAGAAAATTGTAAATTAAATTATATTATAATTTGTATAAACTTTAAACTATCATAACTTGTTGATACGAGGTCGAAAAGTGACGAAACGAATGGTGTTGGCTCCGTATTGACGAGCACTACACAATGGAGCTGGATGGGAATCGATTGGAGCTAGTGATAATTTCGGGTAAAATTAAACGCGCGCTTAATTTAATTCGAAATAAATGCTGAAACCGCTATTGAAACCATGGTGAAACTTCTCACTCAATCGAAATGTTTTGATTTAAATTTAAAATATTTAAATTTTTTGATTGTATGCTTGGATGATAAATTATTATCTATTGCTTTGAAATAGACCATATACGCCGCATATTAAGCGGAGTTTATTTATTAAACACATATACCGTGATATTCACCTTTAAGTGGAATTGGTATTATATATGTACTTGGAGTTGATTTCCCGCATTATATAGCGGATGAGACCCAATTGCGCCGCATAATAGCGGATAATATTTTATATAAAACCCATGTACCATGATATCCTGTCTTGAAATGGAATTGGCATTGTGCTAACATCTGTAGATGTAGGGAAACAAGTTGGGGGGATCCAACTGGATTCCTTAATAGTATTGATTTATTTACAGATATTGTGATATATTCTGTTATCATATGATATATGATGTTTTGGATGCTGTGATTGTTTTATTTAGTGTTATTGCAGCATTGGGCCTATTTTTAGAGTTTTGTAGAATAAGGGAATTGTAAATAATTTACTTATAAATTGGATTTTTGCATTTAAATGGGATATAAATAGAATTCGTTAACTAAGGGATTTTATAAGTTGAAGTTTTTTTAATATATGTATATATATATATATATGTGTGTGTGTGTGTGTGTGTGTGTGTGTGAATTTATAAACGTTGTTTTATAAATCCAAAACAAATTGAATTTGATGAGTAAATATGAAAGCTTATTAAAGGAGATATATCCACGATTTTGGACAGTGGATAATCCTTTAAATAAAATATGTAGAAGTGTTGAATTTGACAAACGATGTATATTCACGATTTTGGATAGTGAACAATATATTAAAGAAATGTTCTAGGAAAGTAATATTTTTAATAGAATTAAAACGATTTAAAGGTGTTTTAAAATGTATTAAGTTTCGAAACCATATATTTCAACATTCATTGTTAAAATAGACGTTTTCGAGAAATAAGGAAATGGTGGACTATAACACTGTTGTTATAGTAAATGATTTTCGAAAGGAAATGTTGTTAACTCCTCTGCTCAAGCGACTCAAACCAGGCTCGCGACTCACACTGATTACCGACTCAACAACCTTAACTCGTTGCCAACCTAAAATGAACGACGACTCAACTGGTTGCCGACTTAACGACTCGGGAGGGACAGCGACTCACCGGGTTATAACCTTAATGCCTGAAAGGCGTTGGCCGACTCAACAAGTTACCGACTCAACAATTGAGGAGTTGCACGGGTTGAAGAATTGTGCGACTTACGACTTAAGGAGGTGAACGGTTTACGGCCTAAGAATTAAATGACTTAACGAGTTGACAGAATGAACGACTCGCGACTCAGAAAAATATGCGACTTACGGCCTCCGAGACTTAAGATATGTCACGACTCAAGGGGGTACGACCTAAAAGACCTAGAGGCAGAACGACCTATTGACTCAAGACAATGGAGGGCGAGAGCGGCTGCATTTGACTCGTGACCGACTTACGACCTAGTATAAGTCGAACACGACCTAAAACCATAGAACCAAAATTTTAGCACTGCGTCTTCTTAACTCGCGAA
Source organism: Allium cepa (assembly GCA_030765085.1). Taxonomy (NCBI): domain Eukaryota; kingdom Viridiplantae; phylum Streptophyta; class Magnoliopsida; order Asparagales; family Amaryllidaceae; genus Allium; species Allium cepa. The sequence goes on from CM060929.1 coordinate 39,286,915, forward strand.
CGAGTTAGGACTTGGGTGAAAAAGCTGAGTACCACTTCACCTACTCCATGGCCTGCTGACCCTTGACCCTTGAGTCGAGCACGACCTACGACTCTCCTTGAGTCGGTCACGACTCAGGACTTGGGTGAAGAATTATTATCCAGATTTGCCTATAAATACGTGACAATATCCAACATGGGGGGGACTTTTTGGCTCATTCTTTCCAAGCACCGATACTCTGCTACATTCCAAACCAACTCAACACTCAAAGCTTTCAAGACACGTAGAACGCTATCAACAACTTCAAGAAGAAATCTCATGCATCCGACATGGATTTGAGGACTTTCACTTACATTAAAGTTTAAGCTACTCGTTCAAAGTGTTTAGTAGTTCAAAGTGTATTGTACTTGGGAAGAATTGTATCAACTTGTAACGAAATCATCAATAAAGACATTCAGAGTGGACGTAGGCAAACTATTGAGCCGAACCACTATAAAATCGTTGTTATTTACTGCTTTTTCTGTGGTTTTCTGCTTATACTCTGTTCCCGAATCATCGGTTGGTGCTTTCACAACTACACTTTACACACTGGGGTGTTAGCGTTCAAATTTTAGCGTTAACATTTTTGGTGCTTTCACTGAGAATTGAACTCAGGAGAATTATCATCATTGCTCCACGAAAGTTTGTTGAAGTAATCTCTCTAAAGACTAGAAGTCTATCCGAAATCATGGCTCCGGGAAGAAGGAGTAGATCTGTTAGATCTGGAAATGTTCAAGAGGGAACCTCCGCTTCCCCAGTACCTAATCAAGCCACTCCACCTGTTGGGGTTACAAAAGCGGAGTTGGATGCTGTAATCTTAGGGCTGAACCAGCAGATAAATGCCCAAAGAGCACAATTGGAGGCTCAGAATGCCCAAAATGCCCTAATTTTGAATAAGTTGAACGATTTGCTTGGGGAAAACCATCAACCAACGGGTAATGAAAGGAACTTTGCTGGCAACGTTCATGATGCTGAAGAAAGGAACGTTCCTGAGAGGGCCGCCACCCCCCTTGAGCAGACACTTCCTGAAGTTGGTGGATCTAAAGCTCGACATGATGAGAGTTATCTTTCTGAAATGGTTCAACAAATCATGAAAGAGAGCATGCAAAGGGATGAAGACAAGAGAGAATGGGGTTTCGCTCCAAGTAAAACCCCATTTACCGAAAGGATTTTAACGGCAGAGTTTCCCAGGAAATTTGTACCTCCTACCATCCTAGCCTATCGAGGGACAAGTGACCCTAACCAATTTCTATACAGATACGATTGGCATATGACTGGGGCACGAGCGTCGGATGAAATTAAATGCCGATATTTTCCAGTGTATTTAGAAGGGGTGGCTTTGCTTTGGTTCACCAAGCTACCGGTTCGATCCATGGACCAATTCTCTGATTTAACCCGAAAATTTAAAGAACAATTCAGGTTGTATGTGTCAAAGGCAAAAGATATAATGTCACTGTCCAGTTTAGAACAATCGCCCGGAGAGCCCATCAAGTCTTTTTTGAACCGTTTTAATATAGCTTTAGCCGAGGTAGACAGTGCGGAGCCCCGAATGATCCTCACATACTTAATGCGGGCCATCGACAAGTCAAGTGAATTCGGGATGTGGCTTAAAATGAAGGAACCAAACTCACTCGAAAAGTTTTATAAAAAGGCCGACGAATTCATACGTCTAGAAAATCTCTCGGTGTCAGGAAAAGCAGTGGTGGCCGAAATTAAGAATAACGATGTCTTCTCTAACAAGAGAGGAATTGGGAACCAGAAAAGGGAAAGTGATGAAGGAAAGGAGCAGGGAAACATGAAGAAACCTCGACGTTTTAATCCTTCAAATTTCACCCCCTTAACTGATACACTAGAAAGAATCTTCTTGGCAACAAAGGATGTTATCAAGTACCCTAAACCACCTGAGATGGGAAGAGGGGCAGTGCAAAATGGGAAATTCTGTCGATTTCACAATCAACCTGGTCACGATACTGATCAATGTCGCCAGTTAAGAAGTGTGATTGAAGAATTGCTAAAACAGAATAAACTTCAACAATATGTGAAGAAAGACAAAATTGACCTAACCTCGTCCGCTCAGGGGCAACCGTGTCCTCCTTACCGACTCGGTTCAAGCAACAGAACTACGGAACAAGAATCCGAGAAGCTGGTCATTAACTTACACGTGAATCGCAAAAACATGGGATGGCGTTCATTTACACCCATATTTTACTTAATAGTGTTGCTTAACTTCGTAAAATGATGATGAATGAATAATTCTTGTGCTGTTAACCACTATAAATGTGATGTGAATCAGTAATGAGCAATTATAAATCTTGTATTCTCTGATGCCGTTAAAATGCCTGTATCATTTCAATATGCAAATATTACTAAAAATCTCGATTTAGTATTGCAGGTTATCGAAATAAAGCTTGTTCATCCAACACATCCCAAAGCAAAGCGATTCCTACAAATCATAGAGTAAACGAATGGCAGGTCAAAAATGTTCCGAATTCAAGTATTTCGAAAGAAGTGCCACTTGCAAACGATTGAGGACTCCACCAAAGAGGGCAATTTGCTAACCAACCATGATCGTTTGTGTAAACGAACATCTGGTGGAGCAGTTTGCATCTGCCCCATGGATCCATTCAGCAATAAGGCACATTTCTTTAGCAAAAACAAACGAAAAAACGTGACATGTACTAAATAATTGTGAGGAATTGCTAAGAAGCGCAGGGTATGAAGACACAAGCGCCAATGCTACTCTTCAGAGTCCAACGCTACTCTTCAGAGTCCAAATGCTTCTCTTCGGAGACCCAATGCCACTCTTTAGAGTTCAAACTACTCTTCAGAGTCCAACGCTACTCTTCAAAGTCCAAATGCTTCTCTTCGGAGACCCAGTGCCACTCTTTGGAGTTCAAACTACTCTTCAAAGTCCAACGCTACTCTTCAGAGTCCAAATGCTTCTCTTCGGAGACCAATGCCACTCTTTAGAGTTCAAACTACTCTTCAGAGTCCAACGCTACTCTTCAGAGTCCAAATGCTTCTCTTCGGAGACCCAATGCCACTCTTTAGAGTTCAAACTACTCTTCAGAGTCCAACGCTACTCTTCAGAGTCCAAATGCTTCTCCTCAGAGACCAAAGCCCTCTTCGGAGGAACAAGCCCTCTTCGAAGGCACAACTCTTCGGAGGATAAAGACCTCTAACGAGGCATATGCCGCAAAAAAGAAAGTTCTCTACTCAACAAAAAAGATTGGAGGAGTCATGACCCTCCAACCATGAGAGAGTAACTTCCAGGCAATAAAAGCCCTATTTGGAGGCACCTTTCACCAGGAGTTGAAGTGCAACAGCCGCTCTTCGGAGTTTCACTTCACCAGAGTTGAAATGCAAAACAAAATAAAAAGACCTCTTCGCAGAGGCAGAAGTGAAAAGACCCCCTCCCGGAGGCACAGTCAAGCAAAAAGACCTCTTCGGAGGCACATGTTTCACCGAGATTGAAATAAGACTTCCAAGTGATGAAACGTGAAAAAGCCTTCCTCAGAAGCGCAACTTTTCAAAGAAACAAAAATCAAAAAGCCCTTTACTGTGGCGTAACAAAAAAGAAGCCCTCATCAAAGGCACACTTTAACTTCCAAAGGAAGAATAATTCACCTATTCTGGAAATACTCTTCCTCAAAAAGAAGTTAAAGTATCCTTCAGAGGCCCACTTCACCACATAGAAGAATTCACTTGGTAATGTGTATATGCACAAAAGAAAAGGTGATATCTTCGAAGGATGAAGTGTAAAAATCTACTTGGAGGGAGTTGCACTCTGATTTTTAACGAAATAATATTCCTCCAAGCATGGAATAATTATTCTCTAGAAAATAAAAGTACAAGTCCCCTCAAAATATAACATATTGCAACGAGCTTATGGCATAGGGGCAACATGGCATAACTACATCGGTAAAATTGCGCTCGAACAATATATACCATAAGCTCACTGCAATATCGTACAAAGGAACTTGTACAAAAATGAATAATAAATGCATTCTCAGATACAGACAGAAGTTTGTACAAAGAAAAAGAATCATTTTATTCAACACTACTTTATATACAGGTACAGGTTCCAAAGTAAAAAGCAAAAGAAAAGCGGGGGGCCCGTAGCCGCACAATATCCGGTCAGTACATGCAAAAAGGCAAAAAGCGATATGAAAGCCACAGAACCAGAGCCATCATTTCTTCTTCCGCCCACCTTTTGAGCCCGCACCTGGCCGAATGACCAACTTTTTAGGCCGGCTTGTAAGGGTAGGGGATGAAGGAGAAAGGGGATCGGTCGGACTTTTTTCCGTCTCTTCTCCGCCAGTTAAAGATCCCTTCTTCTTCTTCTTCTTGGAAACTCCCTGCTTTCCTCTCTTCTTGGAGGAAGACCCACTCCCTGGAGAAAGAAGTTTGGATAACGGTTCAGCGTCGGAGCCAGTTGGTTCTAGAGTCCTCTCGCTTCCTTCAGTTTCTTCTCCTTTCGGATCTTGAGAAGCAACGGGATCATCTAAGCCGTGAAGAGCTTCTATTTGCTCCTCTTGTGACCCGGGTTGCGAGGCAGAAGGAGAAGTGACCTTAAGAGGCGGGGAAGGAATAATTGGAGGAGGAGAAGCCTGAACAATGCCCGACGTTTTCTCTGCAGAATGAAAAAAGTTCAAGTCAGCAAAAAGCGGAGATAAAGGTTCACTGAGATTCAAGAAGTAGTCAAAAAGCTCATCAAGTTCGTAAGAAACAGATGAGCAGTCTACTTGGGCAAGATTGTCAGTAGGGTTACCTGCAGAAGTCGGTTCCCTGACGTCAACTTCGTAAGCCTGTGCCTCGGCACTCTCGCCGCTTTCATCTCCACCTTGCATGCTTGTGATATCAGTGGTAACTTTAGTAGGAGATGGGGAATGAGAATTAGAACCGATAATGTCAATTTCGGCTGAAGGAGAAGGTTGAGTTGGAGCAGTTGAGATGATTTTTCCTGAATATTCTCCTGCCGCTGTTTCGGCCCTTAATTTTGCAAGCTGTTCTCTCCCCCTAGCGAGAGCGGCACGAGCATCATCATCAAGATAGTGCTCCTCAAGAGCTGACTCAGCATAGCCAACGCCGCTACCACCAAGCATATCGAGTGCGGCCTCCCAAACTTCAGCCAGTGTAATTTCATACTTGGGGCCTAGAAAGGCAAGGCTACTACGCCCCAAGATGCTATGCAGATAGAAATCAAATAATGTTGAGCTGATGTTGGCCCTCGTTGCCTCGTGAGATTCTTCGGCTGCAATTTTGCCGGCAACGGCCTCATCAAGCTCCATTTCAGCTTTAGAAAGTTGAAGCTTAAGCATTTGAATCTCCGCCTCTTGGGAGCTATTTATCTTCCGAAGCTCTTCAATATCAGCAACATAGCCCTCACTAATTCTTTTCTGCACTTCAAGCCTGTCTTCGGCATCTCTTTGGCTGGCATGAGCATCTCTCACTTGTTTTAGGAGCACTTCTTCTTTTTGAGAATAAGAAGTAGAGGAAGCAGCAAGCTCTTGTTTCAGTTTCGCAACTTTTTCTTCAAGCTCTTCGTTGTAAGAAGCAATGCTCCTCATTTCAGTGTCATGTTGCTCAAGAACCTTTTGCCATTCGGCTTTATCATTTTCCATAGTGAGCATGGCATCTATGTTTGCACGATTAACCCTTTGGAGCTCGTCAACAAGTTTCTGCCAGTTCGACATCCTCTTAATATCATGCTTGGGGCACCGAGGTTTCGTAACATAGCAGACTTGTCAATGGGGACCAAGTCAAGGTCAAACCTTACTCCCTTCAGACACCACTGTGGAAACCGACTTTGCAAAATGGCCGGACCAGGTCCGACTTGGAATTTGGGCCTGCTAATTATTGTTTGGATGTCTGACTTCCCGAGAGCGGGATAGCCGGAAGGAATGTCTAGCGAGGCAGGGGCAGTAACCTTTTCAGGAGTTGCAGAGGTGTGCTTCTCACCATGTCGGGCTCGCTTGCTCGAATCTTCAACCATATGACTTTTTCCTCTGTCATCATGGGATTTTCTTTTATGGGAATCAGCGCCTCTCGGCGAAGAATCGTGGCGCTCCTCCCTCTCTCTTCTTTCGTAATGCTCCTCTTGAGACTTCTTCTCTTGAGCCTTTCGAGCGGCTCTTTCTTCATCAGATTCTCTGTAAGAGGGGAGGTAACGCCTGTAATCATATTGGCTACGCCTCCCGTAGCGCTGGAAATCATCATAGTAGGATCCGCTGCGCCCCATCGGAGAATCTGAAATAAAAAAGAGCTAGAATTTAGAATTCTTCAAAGTACAAAAAGTCAGAAGCATAAAAGTGCCGAAAAAATTCTAAGTGTGTGTGACGTGCAAACTACGTGCATCAAACTACGAACCACTCTTTAATTGATGAGTGGTTGTGGGTGTAATAGTTAGCGTCAACTCTTGAGTCGACGGAGTCTGTTGCAGGATAGAAGTTGCTTCAACTGCTGAAGAAGAAACCCCGGTTGTGATAGGGTCATCTTTAAAGATCTCTTGCGAGGTGGCAAAGAGGTCGCTCAGCCCTTCGAAAGTATCGTCCCTGCTCTGCTTGACAAGGCTAGTTTTCTCGGCTTCTTCGCCAGATTCCTGTGGCAGTCGGGGAGATCCCTGGGGCTCTTCTTCCTCAATAACCGGGGCAAGTTCGACAGATGGCCCCGCAACATCAACAGAAGTGGAGCACTTCACTAGCGCAGCCTCGGGAGCAGGTCCTTTTGGTATGGATGTGTCTGTAGAAACCGGGGCATCTGATGCTTTAGGTGGGGAGTCTGGAACCTCGCAGGGGTGTGTGGAGCGAGAAGGGTGAAGAAGTCCGAACTGGTGAAGGAATTCGTCGTTCAGCAAAAATTTCATATCCCGTTCTTCAACTGGTACTGCTACAAGCCTCTCCAGAGTTGGCTTATGACTGGGATCTCTACAAGGAGGGGGAAGCGCTGAAATAAAAAAAAAAAAGAAATGATAATGAAGTTAACACTTGGCAATTTGAACTTCAAAAAATTCAGAGTATGGAGGAGCAAAAGGTAGATGATCTTACTTCCTTCTCTCCACACAACATAAAACCCCGGGGGGCAACGGACATAGAAAAATTGAGTCAAAAACCCATGAGCGCTGTCAGGAAGACCGATGATCAATTTACGATTTCGAGCACTTCTCACAACAGTAATGGAAGGATGATCTTTGGTCCGGGTAAAGGAACATATGTAATAGATTTCATCAAAGCTCGGAAGTCGATCAAGCGTTCTCCTAAATAGCACACCCAACCCCATTAGAATGGCATAACCGTTGGGGTGTAGCTGGGATGGAGCGATGGCCAGTCGACGGAGAAGATGCTGGAGAAAGTTGTTGAAAGGAGGGATGGCCCCGCTCAGGCACATTTGTCGGTTAACTGTCACAAAGCCAGGGGGTGCTAAGTCAGTAGTGTTACTTCTCTCGGGAAGAATGGCATCTGATTCAGCAATGCCAAACTGAGCGCACAACTGGCGAAAAACTTTGTATGATAGCGTGGTAGGGGCTCTTTCGGGTGGATTGACTAGTGAAGCCGGAATAACAGTTGCCTCTCCAGCCTGAACTGTTGTATCTTCTTCCTGAGAAGTCATTCTACACAAGCAACTGGATATTCAAATGTGAAGGTGCACGTTTCCTAAAAAGTGTGAAGTGTTGTACAAAACTAATAATGAGAAGTAAATATAACTGAAGTTAAACTAATCGACAATTGATCGATTACTAAACTTCAGGACTTGTTAATTTCAAAAAAAAAAAGATTCAAGTGCAGTATTGGTGCAAACCGGTCGGTTTCAATCGACTGTCTCAATATTGCACTAATACTTTACGTGAATTCGTTGAATTGAAGCACTTCATTCACACAATCTGTTTAAGTTAATTGCCTTCTGTCAACTAATCTTTCATTTGATGTGGGCAGTCAATGACAGTATATTCGCCTCGGTTTTCTGTAGTTGTTATTTTCAACAGGTAATCAGCTTATGAGTTAACAGGATCTGTGGAATAATGCAACAAGGTTCAAACAATTTAAAGTTTAGGCAATTCAATCCGGTAATACAAGTTAAAAAATCAAGTTAGGATTAAACTTTTAAGTGACAACTCATTCACGACCTAAGGGGTGTGCGGCGAGTTAAGTTAAGTTCTGTAAGTCGTAATGCGCATGAAGGAAAAAGCCTCAAATCAGAACAAAGCAAATTTCTCAAAGTCCTGTCTCGGCCGCGACTCAAAGCCTAGGTTCCTCCTACTTGAGTCGGTCAAGGGTTAAGCCACAAGAAACAACTCGGAATGGAAAATAGCCTAATTGCTGAGTCGTTCATGACTTATGGCTTGAGACATTCACGGTCTAAAGAATAAGCTGTGGTAAGGATCTAAAGGGCTGAATCACTCGTACGACCTAAGTCCTAAATTGCCAGGAAATCAACACGACCCAAAAATTAGGTCGTGGACGGATGAGATTGCAAGGCATTCCTAAGTCGGTAAATCCAGAAAACCAACTAAGTCGTGAGAATTCTAAGTCACCTCCTCAACCGATTAACCCCTCTCTAACCCATTAACCCGCTAAGGACCTTCTCACCTCGTCCAAAATAACAAACCAGTTAATTCGAGGCATTGTAACTCATCATCTTCTCCTCACATGGTTAGAAATCACCCAAAAACCAACTCGAATCGCTTTAAGCAAATCTGGTGCATTACTATGTTATCGCGAATGATAACAACAATACGATCAATGGCAGTCGCATATTAATCAGAAACGTTGTTCGTGGTGGAACACGGCACAGAAATGAATTGGAGTCAAAAAATGGGGAGTCCAGATTCGTGAGTCAATGGTGATCATGGATTGAACAGAAGGTGAATTAACTTACGTGATATAAAGATGAAGATGAGTTGATTAGCTTGGATTCGTCTCTGAAAGCTTGAAGGATCGTTAATGGTAGGATCAGATAAAACAGATAAGCAGTAAAGTGAGGGGGAAGAACCGGCTCAGTGGCTTATATGTGAAACAGGGAGATAAAAGGACTAACGAGTCATGAGTCATGAGCCTTTTTTGAGTCGTTTACGACTCATGCACTGGGTCGAAGCACACGACTTACGGTTTAAGCGTGTACTTCGAGGGGCAATTGTTAACTCCTCTGCTCAAGCGACTCAAACTAGGCTCGCGACTCACAATGATTACCGACTCAACAGCCTTAACTCGTTGCCAACCTAAAATGAACGACGACTCAACTGGTTGCCGACTTAACGACTCGGGAGGGACAGCGACTCACTGGGTTATAACCTTAATGCCTTAAAGGCGTTGGCCGACTCAACAAGATACCGACTCAACAATTGAGGACTTGCACGGGTTGAAGAATTGTGCGACTTACGACTTAAGGAGGTGAACGGTTTACGGCCTAAGAATTAAATGACTTAATGAGTTGACAGAATGAACGACTCGCGACTAAGAAAAATCTACGACTTACGGCCTCCGAGACTTAAGATATGTCACGACTCAAGGGGGTACGACCTAAAAGACCTAGAGGCAGAACGACCTATTGACTCAAGACAAAGGAGGGCGAGAGCGGCTGCATTTGAGTCGTGACCGACTTACGACCTAGTATAAGTCGAACACGACCTAAAACCACAGAACCAAAATTTTAGCGCTGCGTCTTCTTAATTCGCGAACGAGTTAGGACTTGGGTGAAAAGCTGAGTACCACTTCACCTACTCCATGGCCTGCTGACCCTTGACCCTTGAGTCGAGCACGACCTACGACTCTCCTTGAGTCGGTCACGACTCAGGACTTGGGTGAAGAATTATTATCCAGATTTGCCTATAAATACGTGACAATCTCCAACATGGGGGGGACTTTTTGGCTCATTCTTTCTAAGCACCGATACTCTGCTACATTCCAAACCAACTCAACACTCAAAGCTTTCAAGACATGTAGAACGCTATCAACAACTTCAAGAAGAAATCTCATGCATCCGACATGGATTTGAGGACTTTCACTTATATTAAAGTTTAAGCTACTCGTTCAAAGTGTTTAGTAGTTCAAAGTGTATTGTACTTGGGAAGAATTGTATCAACTTGTAACGAAATCATCAATAAAGACATTCAGAGTGGACGTAGGCAAACTATTGAGCCGAACCACTATAAAATCGTTGTTATTTACTGCTTTTTCTGTGGTTTTCTGCTTATACTCTATTCCCGAATCATCGGGTGGTGCTTTCACAACTACACTTTACACACTGGGGTGTTAGCGTTCAAATTTTAGCGTTAACAAATGTTTTATATAGTATTGGGATATATATATATATCCATCTCAATTTTGAATCCCTACACTAGTGATTTTGGGTTGTCGTAACGATGTTTTACGCAACATTCGTTTTGACTCAATTAAATGTGTTTAAGAGGATGTTTTCCTTAAAGAATAAAATATATACTTAATTGTGATTTAAGTATATTGAATATTTTCCAAATGTTGAAAATAAATAGATTGGTGAATTACTTATTTTTGAATAAGTATGGAAATGTTTTCCAATATGAGGTGAATGTTTCGAGATTATATCTTTAAGAGATAAATTGAAAATGCATATTTGAAATCGATTTGAAAATGTTTATCAGTGGATATTTGGAAATTTAAATTCATCATGGAATTTATAAAGGAAAGGGAAATTTGTTTAAAAATAAACATTGATTTATTTTTGAAGTGTGGAAATAAATTTTCGGATTTGGAACGTAATTTTAAAATAAATCGGTGAGGATTTATTTGATTGATTTAAATGATCCATTTTGAAATGAAAATGAATAAATATTTGTGAATATATCCCGTGTAGGGAAATGATTTGAAATTTGTTTTCAAAGGATTGAAAAGTGATTTGAAATTTGTTTCCAAAGGGCTGAAGTGTGGAACTATATCTTGCGAAGATATTTTGAAAATAAATAATTGGTGTTTAACCCCTATTTCTGAAGCGACCTAAAACTTACGCGACTCAACGACCTAAAACTTACGCGACTCAACGACCTAAGATGTACTAACGACCTAAGAGTGCTAATGACCTAAAAGTGAGCGACCTAACTACAGCAGCGACCCACGACCTATAGGAAGTTGCAACCTAACGACTCAATTAGTAAGCGACCTATCAAGCTCAACGGTCTAGTTCACTACTTAACAGTTCATAACAGGCTACAACCTAACGAGACAAACAGGCAAACGACCTAGCTATGGAAAGGTTCTAGCGACCTAACTACCTGCCGACCTAAGTGGAAAAATGACCTAACGACTTAAGGAGTCAGCGACCTAACGACTTAAGGAGTCAGCAATCTAACGACCTCAAACATATGCGACCTAAGCAATGCCACAGCCTACCAACCTAAGAGCGAAGTGGTCTCAGCGACCTAAATCTCAGTTGACTCACGACCTATGATAGGTCGCACGCGACCTATTAATTTGCTCAGAAGAGAACCAAATGCAATCAAGATAAGTCAGATCCCATCTCTTAGGTCACTGCCGACCTAATAACTTATTCAGGGCAAGTTCCAATATTGCTGGTACAGGTGATCCCCTATGTCATCGCCGACCTATGACCTACGACCTACCTTAGGTCGTATGCGACCTAGCACTTGGTGATAAAATTCTGCCCAGAGTATTCCCTATAAATATAGCCCTAACTCCAACTAGCAAAGGACTTTTTGGCCGATCACTTCAAGCGCCGGTACTCTGCTGAATTCTCAACTCACTCAACACTTCAAGTACTCCAAACACCAAGGACACTACTACGATCTCCAAGAGAAAATCTACATCATTCAACATGAATTCGGAAGATTATTCTCCATCAAAGTTCTAGTTGTTTGTCTCATCAGAATTGTAATTGAAGATTGTTGTAAAGTTGTAATCAAATTCAGTAAAGAGAGTTAAAGTGGACGTAGGCTTACCCTAAGCCGAACCACTATAAAAACTATTGTCTTTTTTGCTTTTTCTGTGATTTCTCTACTTGCTCTTTAGTTCCTGTGTTCACGGGTGGTGCTTTCGCTCAACTTCAATCTACACCGGGGTGTTAGCGTCTGATTTTTACGTTAACATTTTTGGTGCTTTCACTGATAGTTGAACTCAGGAAATTTCCACTATTGCTCCGCAAAGGATTGTTGAAAGAATTTCTTTTAAAACCAGAAGTTTATTAGAAATAATGGCTCCTGGGAGAAAACGAAGTTCTGTAAGATCCGACAATGTTCAAGATAATACTGCTACCTCTCATCCTTCAAGTCAAGCAGCTCCAACTGTTGGAGTTACACGAGCAGAATTGGATGCCGTAGTTTTCGGATTGAATCGGCAATTAAATGCTCAGAATGCGCAATTGGAGGCCCAGAATGCCCAGAATGCCCTGATCTTGAGTAAACTGAATGATCTACTTGGGGCAAACCGTCAACCGGGTAATAATGATGGGAACCCTAATGCGGGAGTTCAGGATGTTGAAGAAAACATTTCTTAAAGAGCCGCTGACCCTGTAGAAAGGACTCCTCTTCAAGCTGGAGGATCAGGGCCACAGCCGACTCTCCGTGAACGGTTGTCAAGACAGAATTCAGAAAGAGAGGCTGTTGTGTGCCCTCAAGAGCCTCTAAATGATGAAGAGTATTTTTCGGGTATGGTTCGTCAAATCATGAAAGAAAGTATGCGAAGAGATGAAGACGAGAAAGAGTAGGGTTTTGCTCCAAGCAAAACTCCATTTACTGAAAAGATCTTGAAGGCGGAGTTCCCAAGGAAATTCGTTCCTCCTACTATTCCGGCTTACAAGGGGACGAGTGATCCTAATAAGTTTCTGTATAAGTACAACTGGCATATGACTGGTGCCAGGGCGTCTGATGAAATTAAATGACGATACTTCCCGGTTTATCTAGAAGGTGTAGCTCTATTATGGTTTACAAAGCAGCCGGTAAGGTCCATCGATCAATTCTCCGATTTGACCAGGAAGTTCAAGGAGCAATTTAGATTGTATGCTTCTAAAGCAAAGGATATAATGTCGCTATCAAGTCTAGAGAAAAATCCGAGAGAATCCATCAGATCATTTTTGAATCGCTTTAACATAGCATTGGCTGAGGTGGATAATGCTGAGCCATGCATGGTCTTGACATACTTGATGAGGGCAATTGATAAGTCAAGCGAATTTGGAAAATGGTTGAAAATGAAAGAACCAAACTCACTTGACAAATTCTACAAGAAAGCAGATGAATTCATGCGCTTGGAGAGCCTCCAAACACCGGCTAAGGTGGTATCAGTGGAAGCCGGGAACAATGGCACTGCTTCGAATAAGAAAGAACCTAACACTCAGAAAAGGGGAAACGATGGTGGGAAGAAACAGGGAGACCCTAAGAGAGGCCGTTCTTTCAATTTCACACCCTTGACCGATACCCATGAAAACATCTTCTTTGCGACCAAAGATGATATCAATTATCCGGCACCACCTAAAATGAGAGTCGCGATTAAGATGGAAAAAAGTGGAAGGTTCTGTCGGTTCCACAACCAGCCCGGCCACGACACCAACGAATGCCGTCGGTTGAAAGAGGAAATTGAACAACTCTTGAAGGAAAACAAACTCCAGCAGTATGTGAAAAGGAACAGAAATGCCCCAGCTTCCTCAACTCAAGGACAGCAAGTTCCCGCTCACCGTCCTGCCTCAAGTGAGAAGGCCGTAGAGCAGGAATCTGAAAGACCTGTTATCAATATAATAACTGGAGGACCTCACCCAGCAGGAAGAAGCTGGGGAGAGATGGAAAGGTATGCCCGGGCCTTGAGGCATGTACCAGCTGAAGAGAATGTTTTTGTCTTAGGGAATGATGCACCTTTAAAGCAACAAAAGACTTCCACAGATGATATCGTGTTCAGTGCCCGGGATTCTTTGGGTATTGAGGCTCCGACCATAGATCCTTTGGTCATATCCGCTGGTATTGGGCCGGCAACTGTGAGAAGAGTTCTAGTTGATTGTGGAGCTTCATGCAACATCCTCTTCAAGAAGACCTTCGATCAAATGAAAATCCCGATGGCTGACGTTCAAGCTTCATCACTTAAGATCGCTGGGTTCGCTCGAGAACCCAAACAGCCGATTGGGACAATTGATTTGTTTGTAGAACTAGGAAAGGGACCAAGGAAGGTGGCTCGAAAGCAAACGTTTATAATTGTTGAAGAATTCTCTGCCTACAATGCATTTTTTGGGCCGACCAACTCTTGCTGCGTTCAAAGCTATTCTTGCCCCATGGTGTCTGACTCTAAAATTCCCCACAGATAATGGAGTTGGTGTGATTAAGGGAGACCAAGATGCGGGGCGAGAATGTTACTTTGCAGAGTTACGAGAATCAAGGAAAAGAGAAATGGGAAAAGGTGCGGCGGCTCCAGTCCGCACCAAGGAACCGACCTTGTAGCAATTACAGGATGGACCATGCACTGGTGAATGTAGTGGCGCACGAAGAGAAATGGATCCAAGGAAAGCCAGTGCAGGGGAGAATAGGGTAGTACTGGTAGAAGTAACAGTGCCGGTGCCCGTTGATCCAAAGGACCCAAACAAAGTGCTTAATGTGGGTTCACAACTCAGTACAACAATTCAGAATGTTCCGATTTCATTTTTGAAGGCTAATTTAGATGTATTCGCTTGGACTCATGCTGACATGTGCGGAATATCCCCAGAGATTGCAGTACATACTCTGAACATTGATCCAAAGTTTACACCTGTGAAACAGAAGAAAAGGACTCAGGGTCCTGAAAGAACGGCAGCGTTAAAAGAAGAAGTGGATCGGCTCATGGAGAACGGGTTCATTAGAGAATCTACTTATCCAAATTGGGTCTCAAATCCAGTACTGGTTAAGAAAGCTAACGGAAAGTGGAGAGTGTGCATTGATTTTTCAGATCTGAACAAAGCCTGCCCCAAAGACTGTTTCCCGCTGCCCAGGATCGATCAGTTGGTGGATGGGACGACAGGGCATGAATTGTTATCTTTTATGGATGCATACTCCGGATATAACCAGATTATGATGCATGAGCCGGATCAAGAGGATACAAGCTTCATCACAGATGTTGGACTCTACTGCTACAAGGTCATGCCTTTCGGACTCAAGAATGCAAGGGCAACTTACCAGAGGCTTGTTAACGCCATGTTTAAACCACAGATTGGCAAGACAATGGAAGTTTATGTTGATGATATGCTAGTAAAATCTAAGAAAGCAGTGGACCACATAGATCACTTGGCAGAGATGTTTGCAGTACTCTGAAAGTATAGAATGAAGCTTAATCCCCTGAAATGTTCATTTGGAGTGGAGTCTGGAAAGTTTTTAGGTTTCATTGTGAGCGCTAGGGGCATTGAAGCCAATCCAGCTCAAATCACTGCCCTGAGAGAGGTCAAGGCTCCTAGAACGAAGAAGGAATTGCAAAGTCTCAATGGAAAGGTTGCTGCTCTGAGTCGGTTCATTTCCAAAGCCACTGACAAATGCATTCCATTCTTTGATGCTCTGAAGAAAGGAAAGAAAAACTTTGAGTGGACTCCTGAATGTCAGAAAGCATTTGATGAGTTGATTCGTCATATGGAAGTGCCTCCAATACTTTCAAAGCCTGATAGTGGTGAAGATCTCTTTATATATTTGGCAATTTCGTCTCATGCTCTCAGTGCAGTGTTGGTACGGGAAGACGCAAGGATTCAACGCCCAGTCTATTATATCAGCAAAAGATTCACTGGGGCAGAGATGAACTATTCAAGGTTGGAAAAGCTCGCCTATTGTTTGTTGATTGCATCAAGAAAATTGAGGCCGTATTTCCAAGCTCATCCCATCAAAGTCCTCACTGATCATCCTCTAAAGCAAGTCCTATTCCGTCCTGAGACTTCGGGCCGTCTTTTGAAATGGAATATTGAACTCAGTCAATATGACATCACTTACCATCCCCGAAAAGCAATCAATGGACAAGCTTTGGCAGATTTCATTGCGGAATGCACGGATAAGGGTGATAGTGAGGAGGAAGCTACTAATAGCATTCCAATCCAATGGAAATTGTACGTCGATGGCGCAAGGAATGATTACTGTTCTAGAGCAGGGGTTGTCCTTGAAACCCCAGAGGGGCGATCGCTGTGTTATGCGCTGAGACTAGAATTCCCTTCGACAAACAATGAAGCTGAATATGAACCTCTCATCGCTGGTTTAAGGATCGCTAAAGAACTAAACCTCAAGGCATTGCATATCTTCAGTGATTCTCAACTTATTGTTTGTCAAGTCAAGAAGGAATTTCAAGCTAAAGGAGGGAATTTACCAGCCTATTTATCAAAAGCCTGGGAGCTCCTTCAAGATTTGGACCGTTATTCAATAAACCATATCCCCCGAGAAGAAATATGAAGGCGGATTCTCTTGCGAAGTATTCAAGTACCGGTGAAGCTCAACTATTGGGTTTAGTTCCCGTCGAAGTCTTGTCAGCTCCAAGCACAGATGAAATGGATGTTGATTGGATTATGAATGTATTCCAAGAGCAAAAATCATGGATGACTCTGATACTTGAATATCTACTCAATGGTTCTCTGCCAGAAAATTCAAAAGAGAGACAAAAGCTGATGAGGAAAGCCTCCAGATATATAGTTCAAGATGGTCGTTTGTACAGACGAGGATTTTCAATGCCATTACTCCGATGTGTGACAAAGGAAGAAGCTAAGACAATTCTAACTGAAGTGCACAGAGGGGAATGTGGGGATCATACAGGTGGTCAAACTTTAGCAAAGAAAATCCTCCATTATGGATACTTTTGGCCAGAAATTAATCAGGATGCTGCGGACTATTCTCGAAAGTGTGATAAATGCCAGAGATTCGCTAAAATTCCTAGGGCACCTGCCACTGAGCTAACACAAATGGTCAGTCCATGGCCATTTTCCATCTGGGGAATAGATCTCATTGGGCCTTTGCCGACTGCCAAATCAGGGATTAAATATGCTATCGTTGCTGTTGATTATTATACTAAATGGGCTGAGGCCGAACCATTGGTCACTATTACCTCTAAGAAAATGATAAGTTTTGTGACTAAAAATATCATTTGCAGGTATGGTGTGCCTCAGAAGATAATCATAGACAATGGTACTCAGTTTGAAAGTGAGGAGTTCCAAGATTTTTGCAAACGATTCAAGATCCGAAAATGCTTCTCAGCAGTGGCTCATCCGCAGGCAAACGGCCAGGTGGAAGCAGTAAACAAAATCATCAAATCAACCATCAAAAAGCAGCTGGAAAAAGCAAAAGGTGGTTGGGTCGATAAGTTACCACTTGCACTATGGGCATACAGGACCACTCACAAAACTGCGACTGGGCATACTCCATTTTCATTGGCATATGGATCAGAAGCGATGATTCCAGTGGAAATTGAAGTCCCCTCACACAGAAGGATCCATTTTGATCAAAGTGAGAATGAAAAATTGCAACTGGAAGCACTTGACCTTCTCGATGAAAGAAGAGAAGAGGCAAGGCTTAGAATTGCAGCTCACCAGCAAAGAATAGCCAAGCACTTCAATTCCAAAGTACGTCAGCGCAGCTTTGAAGTTGGAGACTTAGTCCTGAAGAGAATTATGACAGCCATAGGTGTGTTTGGGCCAAACTGGGAAGGACCATATGTTATTGGCGCAAAGCTTCTTGGTGGCACATTCAAACTCATAACTGTCGAAGGAGAACCAATCCCAAGAGCTTGGAACAACAATCATTTGCGTCCATATTTTACTTGAAAACATTGCTGAAATGTTGTAAAAGAATTATGAATATATAATTCTTGTATTAAAAGCAGTTGTAAAGCAAGTGAATAATGAAAAGCTATAAAGTGGATGTAGGCCCAACTTTTGGCCGAACCACTATAAATCTTGTGTTCTCTACTATTATAAACTGCTTTGTTTTATTTCGACATATAAAATACATTAATTGTTTCATTAAAAAGTCGATTTAATAATGCAGGTCATAAAAGCAAAGCTTACCCATCGCAAGACCAAGCGATCCCCGACATCATTCAGCAAGCAAACACTAAACCATTCAAAATTTTCGTACTCAAATCCTACAAAAGAAGTGCTTCAAACAAAAGTTAGCAATGTGGATGGAAGTGGACCATTTCTAACTAACTACCAGTTAAATAGACTGTGTCTACCACCACCAACTCACTTAACTATGAAGTATATTTCTTCGGATAAGGGAAATTATTGGCAACTAAAAAGTGAAAACACTTGCAAAGACAATGGGGATCGCCAACATCAATTGATGGCAAAGAGACATGGGCGAGCAAGCATCAATACGCAAAAGACCTCTTCAGAGGCACAAGCCCTCTTCGGAGGCACAACTCTTCGGAGGATAAAGACCTCGAGCGGGCCTAGCCAGAAAAAGAGAGATCTTTCTCGATACAAAGTTGCGGAATGATCGGTCGATACACTCCCGTGAATCCGTCCAACCGAGAGAAAGAAACTCCAAACTTCCAGGCAAAAGCCCTACTCAGAGGCACACGTTTCACCGAGATCGAAATAAAACTTCCAGGTGTTGAAACGTGAAAAGCCCTCTTCGGAGGCCCATTTCACCACAGTTGAAATGATAAAAGACCTCGAGCGGGCCAACCAGAAAAAGAGAGATCTTTCTCGATACAAAGTTGCGGAATGATCGGTCGATACACTCCCGTGAATCCTTCCAACTGAGAGAAAGAAACTCCAAACTTCCAGGCAGTAACCCTACTTAGAGGCACACATTTCATCATGATCGGTCGATACACTCCCGTGAAATGAAATGTGAAAAGCCCTCTTCGGAGGCCCGCTTCCCAGCGAACAGGGAAAAATAAAAGCCTCTCCCAAGGGGTAGAAACAAAAAAGACCTCTTCCCAGAGGCACAACAAAACAAAAAGACCTCTTCCCAGAGGCAGAAATAAAAAAGACCTCTTCCCAGAGGCAGAAATGAAAAGAACTCCTCCCGAAGGCACAATCGAACAGAAAGACCTCTTCGGAGGCACACGTTTCACCGAGATTGAAATAAAACTTCCAGGTGTTGAAACGTGAAAAAGCCCTCCTCGGAGGCACAACTCTTCGGAGGCACACGTTTCACCGAGATTGAAATAAAACTTCCAAGTGTTGAAACGTGGAAAAGCCCTCCTCAGAGGTGCAACTTTTCAAAGAAGAAAAAATCAGAAAGCCTTTACTGTGGCGTAATAAAAAAAAGCCCTCTTCAATGGCACACTTTTACTCTCAAAGGAAGAATGATTCACCTATTATGGAAAATACTCTTCCTCAAAAAGAAGTTAAAGTACCCTTCAGAGGCCCGCTTTACCACATAGAAGAATTCACTTGGTAAAATGTGTATATGCACAAAAGAAAAAGTGATATCTTCGAAGGATGAAGCGTAAAAACTTATATGGAGGGAGTTGTACTCTATTTTTAACGAAATAATATTCCTCCAAGTATGGAATAATTATTCTCCAGAAAATAAAAGTACAAGTCCCCTCAAAATATAAAATATTACAACAAGATTATGGTATAGGGGCAACATGGTATAGCTACATACAACATGGTATAACTATATTGGTAAAATAATGCTCGAACAACATACCACAAGCTCGCTGCAATATCATGTAAAGAAACATGTACGAAAATGAATAATAAATGCATTCTCAGATACAGACAGAAGTTTGTACAAAGAAAAAGAATCATTCTATTCAACACTGTTAAAATTTTGTACAGGTACAGGTTTCAAAATAAAAAGAAAAAGAAAAGCGGAGGCCGGTACCCGCACAATCTCCGGCCAGTACATGCAAAAAGCAAAAAAGTGATATAAAAAGCACAGGACCAAAGCCATCATTTCTTCTTCCTTCCGCCTTTTGAGCCTGCGCCTGGCCGAATGGTTAACTTCTTAGGCCGGCTTGTAAGAGTAGGAGAGGAAGGGGAAAGGGATACAATAGGTTCTTCTCCCGCTTGTGTCTTGCTTGCAGAAGCCTCCTTGTTCTTCTTAGAAACTCCATGCTTCCCTCTCTTCCTGGAAGAAGACCCACTACCTGGAGAGAAAAGTGTAATTAATGGTTCATCATCAGAACCAGTTGGTTCTTGAGTCTTCTCACTCCCTTCAGTTTCTTCTCCCCTGTGTTCTTGTGAAGCAATGGGATCGTCCAAGTCTTGGAGAGCTTCTATTTGCTCCTCTTGTGATCCTGGTTGCGAGGCAGAAGGAGGAGTGACATGAAGAGATGGAGGAGGAATAATTGGAGGAGGGGAAGTTTGGACAATGCTCGATGTTTTCTCTACAGAAGAAAAGAAGTTAAAGTCAGTAAAGAGAGGAGATAAAGGCTTGCTGAGGTTCAGGAAATAGTCAAGAAGCTCATCAAGCTCGTAAGAAACAGATGAGCAGTCTACTTGGGCAAGATTAACAGTAGAGTTACCTAGAGAAGTCGGCTTCCTGATATCAACCTCATAAGCCTGTGCTTCGGCACTCTCTTCACCTTCATCTCCGCCCTGTATACTTGTGATCTCAGTTGTAGCTTTGGCCAGGGATGGAGAATGAGAGCTGGAGCCAATAATGTCGATTTCGGCCGAAGGAAAAGGCTGGATTGGAATAGTTGAAGTAGTTTTTCCTAACTGTTCCCCTTCTGTCGTTCCAGCTCTTAATTTTGCAAGTTGTTCCTTTCCTTTGGCAAGAGCAGCGCGAGCATCATCATCCAAGTAATGCTCCTCAAGAGCTGATTCGGCATAGCCAGCGCCTTTACCGCCAAGCATGTCAAGTGCAGCCTCCCACACTTCAGCCAGTGTAACTTCATATTTGGGGCCTAGGAAGGCGAGACTACCGTGCCCCAAGATGCTGTGCAGGTAAAAGTCAAACAGTGTCGAGCTGATGTTGGTCTTCGTTGCCTCGTGAGATTCTTCAGCTGCAATTTTACCGGCAACGGCTCATCGCGCTCTCTTTCATTCTTGGAAAGTTGGAGCTTTAGCATTTGAATTTCCGTCTCCTGAGAGTTGACTTTCTCCTGTAACTCTGTAACCTCAGCACGATACCTTCCCGCTGTTTTCTGCTCAGCTTCAAGTTGTGCCTCGGCATGTCGCTGAGCTGCGTGAGCATCACGAACTTGCTTCTGAAGTACTTCTTCTTTTTGAGTATATGTAGTAGAAGAAGTAGCAAGCTCTTGTTTAAGTTCCTCAACTTTCGCCTCAAGCTCCTCATTGTAAGTAGTGATGCTTCTCATTTCGGTATCGTGCTGCTCGAAACCCTTCTGCCATTCGGCTTTATCATTCTCCATAGTAAGCATGGCCTCTATATTCGTATGGTTGACTCTTTGAAGCTCGTCAACAAGCTTTTGCCAGTTCGACATCCTTTCAATATCAAGCCTAACGGCGTCGAGATTTCGCAGCATGGCAGGCTTGTTGATAGGGATCAAGTCAAGATCGAACTGCACTCCCTTCAGGCACCAGTGCGGGAACCAGCTTTGCAGAGTAGCCGGGCCTGATCCAACTTGGAATTTAGGCCTGCTGATTATTGTTTGAATGTCTGTCTTCCCGAGAGCGGGAGAGCTAGAAGGAATGTCAAGTGAGACGGGGGCAGTGACCATTTCAGGAGTTGTAGAAGTATGCTTCTCACCGTGTCGAGCACGCTTACTTGGGTCCTCAACCATATGATTTTTTCCCCGGTCATCATGAGATTTTCTCTTGTGGGAATCGTCACCTTTATGGGAAGAATCATGGTGCTCCTCCCTTTCTTTTCTCTCATAACACTCTTCTTGAGCCCTTCTCTCCTGAGCCTTTCGAGCGGCTCTCTCTTCATCGATTTCTCAATGAGCGGGAAGGTAGCGCCTATAATCATATTGACTACGCCTCCCGTAGCGCTGAAAGTCGTCATAGTAGGAGCTGCTACGTCCCATCGGAGAATCTGAAATAAAAAAGAAGAGACAAGTCTTAAAAATTTTCAGAGAAAAGAAGTGTAACTTTATAATCTTCAAAGTACAGAGAGTTAGGAGTATAAAAGTGCCGAAAGATTCTAAGTGTGTGTGATGTGCAAGCTACGCGCATCAAACTACGAAACGCTCTTTGATTGCGGAGTAATCGTAGGAGTAGTAGTTAACGTCAACTCTTGAGTCGACGGAGTCTGTTGCAGAGTAGAAGTCGCCTCAACTACTGAAGAAGAAACCCTGGTGGTGACGGGGTCGTCTTTAAAGAGCTCTTGTGAAGTGACAAGCAGGTCGCTCAACCCTTCGAAAGTGTCGTCTCCACTCTATTTGACAGGGCTTGTTTTCGCACTTTCTTCGTCACCAGACTTCTTCGAATGTGGAGGAGATTCCTGAAGCTCTTTTTCTTCAGTGACCGGGGCAAGTTTGCCGGATGACCCGCGACATCAACAGAATTGGAGCACTTCACTAAAGAAGCCTCATAGGCAGGTTCTTTCGGTATGGGTGCATCGGTAGAAACTGGGGCATCCAATGCTTGGTTTGGGGAGTCTGGGACTTCATGAGGGTGTGTAGAGCGAGAGGTATGCAAAAGTCCGTATTGATGCAAAAATTCGTCTTTCAACAGAAATTGAATGCTTCTCTCCTCAACCGGCACGGCCATAAGCCTCTCAAAAGTTGGTTTATGACTAGAATCCCTAGAAGGAGGAGGAAGCGCTGAAAAGTAAAAGGCAAAGTTAACATTTGACAACTCAGGCTATGAAAAGCTCAGAGAAAAAATCAAGAACAAGGATAAATGCTCTTACTTCCTACTCTCCAGGTAGCATAGAATCCCGGAGGACAGCGAACGAAGAAAAATTGACTTAGAAAACCGTGAGCACTTTCGGGAAGGCCGATTATTAGTTTACGGTTCCTAGCGCTTCTCACAAGAATGATGGAGGGACGGTCTTTATTTTTGGCAAATGTGCACAAATAGCAAACTTCATCAAAACTCGAAAGGCGATCCAGCGTCCTTCCGAATAACACACATAACCCCATCAGAATAGCATAGCCATTGGGGTGCAGCTGGAAGGGGGAGATAGCTAGTCGGAGAAGAAGCCGTTGAAGAAAGTCGTTAAAAGGAGGGATAGCTCCACTCGTGCACATTTGACGATTAACTGCTACAAAACAAGAAGGTGGTATATCGGCAGTAACGCTTCTCTCAGGAAGAATGGCATCTGCTTCAGCAATGCCAAATAGAGCGCACAGTTGGCGGAAAAATTTGTATGTTAGTGTGGTTGAAATTCTCTCTGGAGGATTAACCAATGGAGTAGCAATTGGGAAAGTCTCTTCAGTCGATTCTGTTTCTCCTTGTTGAGAAGTCATTCTATACAAGGAACTAGACATTCAAATAAGAAGGTGCACGTTTCCTAAAAAGTGTGAAGTGTTGTGCATAACTAACAAAAATAGAAAGCAAACATAACAGAAATTAAGCTAGTTGACAATTCGTCGACTATGAGATTTCAGGACTTGTTAATATAAAATTCAATTGTAGTGTTAATGCAAACGAATCAGCTTTAATTGGATATTTTAGTTTTGCTTTAATACTTCACTTGAATTCTTTAGTGCGCAGCATTTCGTTCACACAGTTCATTTAAGTTGATTATTCTTTGTCGGCTAATCTGTCATTCGATGTGGGCGGTCAATGACAGTATATTCGTCCCATTTTTCTGCAAATGTTGTATTTAATAGGTTGACAGCTTTAAAAGTTAAAATAATCTACAAAGGAGTACAACAAAATTCAAGTTCAAACAACTCAGCCAAGTCTTCTCAGAATTTCACAAGTCTTAGGTCGTCCAGCGACCTAGCATAGGTCAGAGCTTCCTTAGGTCGCACTGTGCAAGTTAAAAGGTTCAAGGCAATGCAGATTTGTCAAAGTCCTAACTCGGCCGCGACCTACAGCCTATGCCGCAAAAAAGATTAGGTCGTTAATTTGTTAAGTCGTCCTGCTTGGAATTCATGTGCAAATTTGTTAAGTCCTAGGTCGTTTGAATCCCAGCGCGACCTAAAAGTTAAGTCGCAGATTCGAAGTATCCTTAGGTCGCGAGAATTTGTTAGGTCGACCAGGTTTCTTAGGTCGTGAGTTATCTTGGAACGCTCAGATCCACTAAGTCGCTGACTTCCTATCCACGCAAAAACTCACCAGACCCGATAACCCGTTAACGCCGACACCACGAAATCCAGCATCGTCTTCGTGAATTTAATCATCTCCGCATACCACCAAATCACCCAAAAAAATCGATTCCAAATACCTTCGATTCATTATAGACATTACCGTGCCTTCTTGAATCACAACAACGACATATCAAACGGTGATCAAAAGTCGATCATAATAATCATTCAAAATAAAGCACGACACATGAATTGGACTTGATTCGGAAAACATGGATTCACGATTGGATGGCAATTATGGTGGGAAAGAGATTGAATTCACTTACGTAGTATGTTGGTAAAGATGAATCGATAACTAAATGAGTTGAATTTGCCTTTGGAAGCTTGAAGATCTGTCAATGGCAGTGGGAGATCGGAGTAGTAGAGTGAGGAAGGGTTAGCGACCTAACAAATTTATATGGGACAAAAAGGGGAATACGAATAGCCACGCGACTTAATATAAGTTTTAAGTCGCTCACGACCTAGCTAAGTCAGCTCGAAGCACACGACCTATGGCATAGGCCTGAACTTCGAAAGGCAAGTGTTTAACCCCTATTTCTGAAGCGACCTAAAACTTACGCGACTCAACGACCTAAGAGGTACTAACGACCTAAGAGTGCTAATGACCTAAAAGTGAGCGACCTAACTACAGCAGCGACCCACGACCTATAGGAAGTTGCAACCTAACGACTCAATTAGTAAGCGACCTATCAAGCTCAACGGTCTAGTTCACGACTTAACAGTTCATAACAGGCTACGACCTAACGAGACAAACAGGCGAACGACCTAGCTATGGAAAGGTTCTAGCGACCTAACTGCCTACCGACCTAAGTGGAAAAATGACCTAACGACTTAAGGAGTTAGCGACCTAACGACTTAAGGAGTCAGCGATCTAACGACCTCAAACATATGTGACCTAAGCAATGCCACAGCCTACCGACCTAAGAGCGAAGTGGTCTCAGCGACCTAAATCTCAGTTGACTCACGACCTATGATAGGTCGCAACGACCTATTAATTTGCTCAGGTGAGAACCAAATGCAATCAAGATAAGTCAGATCCCATCTCTTAGGTCGCTGCCGACCTAATAACTTATTCAGGGTAAGTTCCAATATAACTGGCACAGGTGATCCCCTATG
The DNA here is from genome assembly GCA_030765085.1 of Allium cepa. Lineage (NCBI taxonomy): Eukaryota > Viridiplantae > Streptophyta > Magnoliopsida > Asparagales > Amaryllidaceae > Allium > Allium cepa. The sequence goes on from CM060929.1 coordinate 39,312,135, forward strand.
TCGTCGCCGACCTATGACCTACGACCTACCTTAGGTCGTATGCAACCTAGCACTTGGTGATAAAATTCTGCCCAGAGTATTCCCTATAAATATAGCCCTAACTCCAACTAGCAAAGGACTTTTTGGCCGATCACTTCAAGCGCCGGTACTCTGCTGAATTCTCAACTCACTCAACGCTTCAAGTACTCCAAACACCAAGGACACTACTACGATCTCCAAGAGAAAATCTACATCATTCAACATGAATTCGGAAGATTATTCTCCATCAAAGTTCTAGTTGTTTGTCTCATCAGAATTGTAATTGAAGATTGTTGTAAAGTTGTAATCAAATTTAGTAATAAAGAGAGTTAAAGTGGACATAGGCTTACCCTAAGCCGAACCACTATAAAAACTGTTGTCTTTTCTGCTTTTTCTGTGATTTCTCTACTTGCTCTTTAGTTCCCGTGTTCACGGGTGGTGCTTTCGCTCAACTTCAATCTACACCGGGGTGTTAGCGTCTGATTTTTACGTTAACATTTGGGAAAATTATTTAAACCTGAAAATTATTGTGAATATTGATTGATAGTTAAATAACCGACTATCAATAATTGCCTTTAAATGGCGTTTTGAATTTCGATGCGACCGAGGGTCGGATTCCAAGTGGATATCCAAAAACCACATCGAACCTTTGTAATTGTGACGAATCTTTTATTTAAAAGGTCGAAGTGGAAAATTGTTGTGATTTGCTTGAATTTGAATGCTACACTTATTTTTAAAATATTGCGCTCGTTATTCGGTTTAGCCGGGGTAGGACCTTTGTGTCATATAACCCATTCCGAGTAGTGATACGACATATATGGATAGCATTGAAGACCGGTGGCGAAGACCGGGCATTTGCGAGAATGATAGGATGACATGTCAATTTTCTCTGCATCATGGCTCAGGTATACAGATTCCCTAAGTGATGGGAAGTCCGATCTGGATTGTGAATACCCGGATTGCAATGGCTTCTTCAGAAGTGCCTTCGGTTCTGTTCGAACCTGGAACAGACTTGTATGGATGTGTGTCTGACGTTACACTTTGAGATGTAAAGCTTGTTTCTATCAAATACATTTCTGTTGATGGCGGAGAATTTATTCTCTTAGCTTAACACCCTTCTCTGAGAAGTACGAGCTCAGAGGTTATGTAGTTGATGGTTACTAGTGATACATTCCCAATTTGGTAATGTGGCATACGAAGTGTTGATGATCATTTGTTGATCGAAGCATGGCTTTGTGAAAAAGCGTAGCTTTGTGGACGAGACTTCGTTGGGCCTCACAACCCGGTAATGGTCGAAACAGGAATGTTGCGACAAGGTTTTTGTTAGGGGTAGCGTCCTAGGGTATGTCCATTTCCTTATGGATAGAAGGTCATATCATGGTATAGAGCCCAGATATCGAACCTATGTGGTTACTACATGTTTACTACTTTGTGGTTGTTGCTTTGTGGTTGAGGATCCTCGGATAAAGGTCGGTAACGACCAGGGGATGGTATAGCTTGTGTGTTAGTTGCCTAGTCACAACTGTACAGCGTGAGGTAGCATCAGTGTTTTAGTTAACTAGTCACAGCTATATAGCGTGAGGTAGCGTCAGTGTGTTAGTTACCTAGTCAAAGCTATATAGCGTAAGGTAGCGTCCGTGTGTTAGTTACCTAGTCACAGCTGTATAGCGTGAGGTAGCGTCGGCCTTGTTTAGCAGAGATTCGGTCAGGTTCTTGGGGCGTCCTTCCAGAGGCCTTCCATTTCGGTACGGGAAGTTCCTTAGCCCGATCATTTGTTGGAAAATCCAAAGAAACAATGCGTACCCTGTACGGTTTTAGTTGTATAACCTGCAATAGAATGTGGCGGTAACCTGCTATTGATCTTGGTAGCTATAGTTGGCATAAGTGCGTAATGCCCATGCTGACTAGGGTTACTATTATATTTTCAAAATGTTTTCTACACTATGCACTAATAATAATATCAAAAATGATTTATTTTGCATAATGCCATGGAATGTTGTTGTTTTAAAGATAAATAACTGTTTTAGTTCTCACGCCAGTCCCATGACTGACCTAGAGTTTATTGTTCCTTTCCTAAACTCTGGATACCCATAATTTTGCACACGGGCAGCCTAATGTCAAGTTATCAGGATATTCTGGAATTCAGGAGTTTCTGTAGAGATTTGGAGGCAAGCTGGATGGCGTGGTGTATTAACCAGTATATAGTATTTCTTTTTCGCTATTGTTGTTGCACACTCTGATAATGAAATGTAATGATAATGTAATGTGATGTAATGTAATAACTGCTATAGTTCTTTGTTTTAAAGATATTCATTTATCTATTATATGTTGTTCCGCTGCGATTGTGAGATTCTGATATTGTTTCTGTTGCTTCTTCTTTCTTTCTTCTTCTACCTCTTCTTCTTTAACCCTAACAATTCGCTTTTTTCGGCCTTTGATTTCTCGGCAGTTGATACAGTGGACGTATTAATGTCGATTTTCGAAAGTCGAAAATCCGTTACGTTACATTAGTATTATGTTTTAAAGAATATTATTAATATTTATACTTTATAAAATGGTTTTTATTTTAAAGATAATTAGTTAAAGTTTTATTTGAAACTTGTATAGGATTTCATAGCTTTATTTTAAAATTTAGTATGATTGGACTTTATTTTAAAGAAAATAGTTTATATTTTATAAAGCAGTTTTATTCGAAATATTTTTAAGAGTATATATATGTTTCAAATTAAGTATGTAAGTAGAATTAATACAAATGTTTTAATGTATTTTCAAGAATAAAGAATTTAACTTATATTAAATCTTAAGTATGGGTACTTGGTTGTTTTCAGAGGAAGTAAAGATTTGGAAATTTTCAGAGGAGAAGAGTTGGTTTTGAAAAGGGTTTCAAAAGGACTGGAAAATGAAAATATATCTTACAAAGATATTTTTGATGAAAATAAATAACGTGGGAAATTATTTATTGTGTGATAGATGTTTGTGAATATTAATTGATAGTTAAATCACCGACTATCAATATTGGACAAATGCGTTGATCGTTTCGAAGAGACCGAGATCAGGATTAATTTATCGAAAACCACTTCGATCCGGTTTGTACGTTTTCATAGGAAAAACGAGTTCGGAGTCGAAGATGGAGCAGTGAAGTGCAAGGGCTAGTCGCTACTAATCCTGAGGATATTTTCCAAAATGGATGTAGTAGGAGTAGTGCCTTCGGTTTCGTCCGAACCCGGGACAGACTTGTATGGATGAATGCTTTTGGAACATCGTTAGGTGGGCGATGGGGATTCTAAGTGAAATGTGCTAAAAGGGTAACGCTTAACCTCAAGCCTCATCAACCGGGAATGACGGAAAATCAGGGGTTATGCAGCAAGGCTAGGTGGGTAGCACCCATTTCAGAATGAGGTCATCCATGTCTAGATGTCCTTTTTTATTCGGCTTAGTGGTGCGGTTGCTGATCCCAACCGTGGGGTGATCTTACTCGGGATTTTCCAGTAAGGGGTAGTCCCGGCCTTATGTTGCAGGGGATCAGAAGTGGTCCTCGGTGCACTGATCTAGACTAGGTACTGTGATAGGTGGTACCCCAGTGCCTAGTCATTAGTTGGAAATACATTCTCCCTACGCGCCTTTTACGATTTTTGTTTGTATTACCCACTTTGTGGCTAGTAGTTGGAATTTAATAGATGTAACAATTTCGGTTATTTTATAAGTATTTGTATATAGACCCTATTATAATATCATAGGATTTTCATAAAAAAACGTTTTAGCCATCGTAAGGTAAAAATCCGACATGTTTATTTGTGGCGTGGTCTTACGAGATGCTTTTGTTTTCAAAAGGATTTTTGAAACTTTAATAATCAATTTGGGTGTAACTTTATTAGCTGGTATTCCAAACTGACTCGGGTGTTAATTCATTATAATGCTCGGGTTAGACCGAGTATTATATATTCAGGATAGGATGCTATGGAGCAGGAGAGGAGCTGGAGTCCGAGACGTATTATCCGTACTTGTATACATCTGCTGCTGTGGCATTTTGAGGTTATCTGTCTGGTAATTGTTGTTTGTTTGTTATACTCTGATGATATATTGTATAAAACAGATATAGTTGTCATTTTGTGTAAAGATCTGATATTATATATTTTCTTCCGCTGCGACTGTGAGATTCTGATATTGTTTAGGTCCTTCTTTCTTCTACCTTCTTTCTTTTTCCTCAATAATCTGTCTTTTCCGGCACTTGATCATCAGCTTATCATACTGTGGAGTATTTTATGTCGGTTTTCAAGGGTCGAGAAGGGAAGGTCGTCACATTGTAAAACAGCTTCATGAACTGTTATATGATTATTATATTTTGTCATTCCGCTGTGAGATTATGTTTTGTTACATTTCTTTCTCTGCTTTTCTTATTCACCCCAATAACAATCCGCTTTTTTGTATGGTTTGAGTCTGACGTGTGTGGTTTATCGTCGATTTAAAGCGTAAAAAAGGCGGGATGTTACATCTAGTATCGGAGCTTTGGTTTAGCGATAAACCTTAGCTTTGTTGGGTCTGAATCTTTATTAATAGGGCAGTAATACCCTATGATGAGTCACTGAGAGTATATATATGAGAGAACGTATCTGTAGTGTTATAAAAAGGTTTTGATATTGTGTTAATTTATTCTGTTTTGTATTTATAGATTCTGGTTGGTGCATAGGACGCTATGACATCAATAGAGATTTCTAAACACCTAATAGGACAGACCGACACAATATTTGTTTTGAATATAGGCGAATGAAATAATTTTGCTTATTATATTTTCTATATATATAAAATAAATTTTTTATAAATGATTTATATTTGGTTGCAAAATATTGGTTGTTAGGTTATGAAATTTATAAATAATAGTTGAAATGAGGTTGAAAATGAAATAAAGTAAAATTGGAAATTTAGAACATATGTTCCGGGGTTTTGAAACTTTCTTTCGAATAATTTTGTGATACAACAATAATATTATTTTGAGGTATCTTCTGATATTACTATTTTAGTATAATTTGAAAGAATTGTTTTAAAGAAAATTTTGGAAAGAAATAAGTTCTGTGCTCCCCTCTCTGTCGTTGGAAAATAATTTCGGTGATGAGTACACGCATCGTCGACATTCATTTTCGAGTTCCGAAGTGGGATGGCCACTGTAGTAGTTTTACTGCAGATTTATTTTGATAAATAAATATAAATTTTAAATTGTTTTAAATATAATTGGATATATAAGTTGCAAGTATATACATTTATATATTATTTTAAAATGATTTTTCAATAAAACCTGGTATTTAATTCTTAAGTTTCCGTTAATTAATAGCTTCAATTAGTGTAGTAAAATGGAATTTAACTAATAATTGAAACCTCTAAATGAAATAAGAGATTTAATGCTAAGTTATAAATTGGATTAAAAGAAATTTGAAATTGTAACCTATGAAACAAAGGATTTAAGTATCGAACATTAAGTTAATTAAAAGAAATAAAATAAACTTGTGTAACTATCAATTACATCCTTAAAAGAATATACATAACTTACCAAATATTAAAAGTTCTAATGCTTAAAAGAAATGTAGTGGAAGTAATGAAAGTAGAACTTGAAGTAATGAAAGTATTCAATAAAATTCTTTAATAAATAAGAATTTAATGTGTAGATGAAAAGCTACTAATTAAATATAACAGAAAGGTAAGTATTATAAATAAATGAAATAAACACTGAATGAATGAATGGAAATATAAAAAATCTATGAGAAATAAATGTAAATTAAAAGATAAACCATTATATGAATGAAAAGGAAATCAAACAAAAAAGGTTATGAAATGAAATTGATAAAATTTAGCTTAATCTATTGATTGAAATTGTTGTTTGTCTGATTTATGGTTGTTTGGCAAGGATACTTTAAAATTGTTTGGATGTGTGAATAATATAGTTAGTTTCATCTAAGTTTGTTGAGTAAATGGTACACTTAATAGTTTATTTTTCGTTCTGTACAATTTAAAGTTTTGAACCCGAACAACTATTTGTTTGTTGATATGAATGGATAATTGATTTGTGTTGATCTCATATGATGGCTATATGATATAATTGCAAGTGATTATTATTGATTTGTTTGTTAGTGGTTGAAACAACTTTAAGTATTCCATTTTATATAATTATTAACTCTTTTTGGATTATATAAGTGAAATACAGGTTATGGAAGCAATTACTATGGCTTTTTGTTTCATAATTAAGCGTTACTACAAATAGGTACGTTCCCGGATTACGGTTTTATAGCGTAATTATATTGTTTTTCTCGTGTTGGGATACATTATTTTAGGAAATATATGTTATATATTGTTATATTTGATATTATAATTTCTCCCGATCCTCTCCATATAAAGGAGACTCTGCCGAAAATTTTCGTAAATTTTGGACTTAGAATATTTTATGAAATGTTTCCTAACTTTTGTTAACTTTGAAGATAAAAGATTTAATTGTTTATAAATTTATATATATTTTATTTAAATTATTTTATTTTGTAAATTCATTGTGTATTAATTTAATATTTTGAATAAGATATAATGACTATTTAATTTCTCCTTTTTCCTTTTTGGGGATGAAAAGTTTTGAGTGGGGGAACGTGTGACAACCCGTAAATTTTCGATAATTTAATTGTTAATTTTATTAATTGTTTGTTATCTAATATTATAAAAGCAGAATTTTTGATTCATTAATGAAATAATAACTTAAAGGAGATGTAGTAATGATATCCTAAATTATTTATTAACTATTTGAATGAAATTACAATTAATGGAATTAGTGTAAATGTTATACTAGGCTATAAATTTAATAGGAAAACAAACGTAAATATTGAATTAATTAATTAATTAATATATAATGTTGACTAAAATCAATGTTCTGTAAGTAATTATAATATTGGTTTGGAAATGATAAACTTATAAAAGTGTAATTGATAGTTTGTGGTGACAATTATTATAAGTTACATATATATATTTAATCTGTTAAATTGAACTTGAATTAATCATAATAAATCTAAATTATATATTACGTAAATGTAAATCTAGATAGTAAATGGGACATAATGTTAACTTTTTCTATAGTATGACAATGGGTTGAATAAAAAGAATCTAAATCGAGATATATTAATTTATTGGAACTTAAATTATAATAATTGGATTAACTGCAATAAAATAAAATTAAAAATTGTATTTGGTAAATTGATTAACTTTGAAATTCATATCTAAACTAGTTTAGATTATTGAGAATGTTTAAGAAATCAAAAATGGTAAAATTTGCAAATCATAGAATTTGAATTTAAAATCTTGATTTAATTAATTTAATATTTATTTAATTAACTAAAAAGTAGCCATTTTGGCCACTAACTCGGATTTCGACGAAACCAGCTTCATCGGATCTGTAATGATGAATTATTGTAGGATTTCAAATTTTGTAGCGATCGGACTTGTCGTTTGATCGTACGGGCTCGAAACGCATTGAAATCAATGAAATTGAAATCAATTTGAAATAACTTGATTTTAGCATAACTTCTTCATACGATGGAGTTTGGACCTGAAACATGTTCCATTGATTTTAAAATATTTTAAAACATCTATTTTGATATATGGGTTGAGTCATTTTTGTTCCGGAGCTAGAACGGGCTTTTCGGGTCATTTATCGTTCAGTTTTTGATCCAAATCAATCCAGTCCATTCTAATTTCCGCTTTGCATATGTATACCTAGTTATAAACCCTAGCCTATTTCTTATGTTTTTTTTCTGTACGCACAATTCAAATTGCTCATCTTTCTCAATGGCAAACAAACTCCAAATTTCACAGTCAATTGCAAATCAAAAATTTCTACTTCAAAATTCAAATTCCTCAATATATATCATATTATATATGGATTTGAAGCTCTCGATGGGCGCAATTCAAATATATGATTTCTTTTTCAATCTGGGTTTCGATGTGGCAGGAAATTGTTGAAATATCCACAACCGTCCATCACGTGATAATCAACTTTTATGGATCGCCAAATCAATGGTACCGTTGTGTGGAGTAGACTGAGAGGAGCTCATCGGCGTGGGTCATAGTTGGAATAAACAGTCGAATTTGTCACCAAAATTCGATTAGGGTTCGATTTAAGGAGGGCAGCGGTATGGTTAGATGGGCGCATCATCGTCAGAGGCGCTGCGCGTGGCCACGTGGAGGAAAGGAATAGGCGGCGAGGTCCTAGGCGCTGCGACGGCTTGCAGCGGCGTGGGAGTGGAGCGAATGAAACGGCGGCTCAGTCGTTCAAAAACCTGGAAGATGAACGCGATAATTCGCGTGCAGGAGGTGACGTGTCATTTCAATGACGTATTTTCTTTTTTTTCTTTTTTCACTTAAATTTTATTTTCAATATGTTCTAATCGATATAACTTCTACATATGAGGTCCGTTTCACGCACAGTTTTCTTCGCTAGGTTCGTATTGGAATTCCAGACATTTTGACTCTACTTTGGACAGATTCTAAGGCCGTTCAAATTTTGGGTTTAAATTTGATTTAAATTCAATTTAAATTCAAAAGGTGAGTGTTTTAACCATCTCACAATTTATAAAATTTCTTATGTTTGTTAAATTGATTTATGATGTGATTAGAAATTTATTTATGACTGTTTGGCATATTTTTTTTTTTTTTTTTGAAAAGAGGTCAAACACTTTATTGATATTGAGGAGAAAACAATACACACTCACACTGTACAATATATTTCTTACACAAAATACTCGGCCCAGTTACAAACAAGACCAAACCCTAAACACACTGCGAAACTTTTGCGTTGCTTTCCTCATGGCCGCTCATTTTCTCTGCCTGGTAAAACTTCTTCTCTTCCAACTATAGATCTTCTACATTCGGTGCATCTGGACTTAATAGAGTTCTCAGCTTCGTCATCTTCTCTATCAATCATGTACCTCGAGGATGATACTGTGGTTGGGGGATTGGGTGACACGGGAAAGGTAAGTACAGCGCGCAAAGGTATAATTTCCCATCTGGCTAGGGTTTCATTGGGATTAATCATGTTGATGGAAAAAAACTTGGATTTGTTAATGATAATGTCTCGAACCATGTACTTTATGGATTTGCAGACAGCGATTTTATCTGGATTGTCGTAGTTAAAATTTTTTGAGTTTCTGCTCTTCCAAATGGACCATATGGCTATGCTAACAGCGGCAATAATGATATCTCTTTCGATGCTTTTAGCTGCAAAATTTTGACTTATATATGCCATAATGTCTAAGATGGAGAAATCAATATTGTTATGCATAATTGGATTGCCCATCATAGTCCTGATCCAATACCATACATGTTTGGAGAAGGAGCAGTTAAAAAATAGGTGCTTGCATGTTTCCTCTTCTATGTTGCATAAAACACAGATGGAGTCTTCAGTCACTCCTTGCCTTTTTAATTTGTCTTTGGTTGGTAGAAAGTTGAAAAGGGCTCTGTAGAAGCAGGCATTCATTTTTGGTAGTGATATGTTGTTCCATATGATTTTGTGATAATTGATTTCTTGCAGTTTGTTTCTTTGATTGTTCCATACATTGTGGAATGAGAAATTTCCATTTTTACTGTTTTTGCAAAACCAGTAGTCCTCTGCTTTATCATGATAAATGGGCACTTGTTTTATGTCTTCACTTATGTTGCCTAGATATGAGATAGATTCAGTTCTCCATGAGTTATCAGAAATGATTTGATTTACTTTATGGTTTTTCCCTCTGGAGTATGTTAAAGTCTCTTGTCCCAATTTTTCTAATAATGTTGAGCCATTTATCCAAGGAGAAAACCATAAACTTGTTGACTTTCCATCTACAATTCTTCTGTCTATTGATTTTTGTGCTTCTCTTCTATGGTATAGCATTTTTTTCCAAGTGCATGAGAAACTGTTATTGTAGTTAGATTCCCACAGTGTTTCTTTATTTGCATATCTCTCATTTAACCACCTTGCACTGAAAGTGGAATTGTTAAGTGTTTCCCAAATTCTTTTTATGCAGAAAGTGGTATTTATGTTTGATAATTTTTTCAAGCCCATTCCACCTTCTGATTTCTCAGTTGTAACAGTTTCCCATGGAACCTTACTTTTCTTACCTTTCCATATGAAATGTTTGCATACTTGGTTGATTTTATTGATGGTTAAGCTAGGAAGCATGAAGCACTGCATCCAAAAACTGACCATGGGGTAGATAACAGCCTTAATTAATTCAATTCTTCCTGTAACTGTTAGAAATTTGCATTCCCATCCTTGCATTTTCTTTATTACTCTATCAATTAGATGTTTGCAGTTTGACTGTCTAATATATGTCACTGATAGGGGTAACCCAAGATATCTGACTGGTAATTGGCTTTCTTGGATGCTTAGAATGTTGAGCACTTGATCCTTGTTATTGCAAAATTTGTTGAAAAACACTTGAGTTTTGAGATTGTTCATTTCCAAACCAGTTACTTTCTGTAGCTTCTTGAAACAGCTTTTAATGGCTTTTGCTCCAGTAGCAGTTGCATTAGTGAAAATTAAGAGATCATCTGCATAGATTAAGTGAGTAATTGAGGGATTGTTTTTGGTAACTGATTCTATTTTTCCTTTAGCAGTTTTTGCATCCATCAACAAAGTGAAATATTCCATGCATAAAGTAAAGAGATAAGGGGATAGTGGATCTCCTTGTTTCAATCCATTGCTGCCAGTAAAATAACCTTTGTGATATCCTTCAATTGAAAATGAAAAGCTTGGGGTACATATCATTTCATGTATTTTTTTTATCCATTTAACAGGAAAATCCATGCTTTTCATCATGTGTAAAATGAAGTATCTATTAACTGAATCATAAGCTTTTTTGAGATCTACCTTGATGCACATTTTATTGCTGCCATGTTTGTTGAAATTTCTGATGTGCTCATGTGCAATTATTATTCCATCTTTTATCTGTCTGTTTGGTAAGTATGCTGTTTGGTTGACTGATATTAATTTTGCAAGCACAAACTTCATTCTATCACATAGAATTTTTGATAGAATTTTGTATAACATGGAACAACAGGCTATGGGTCTGAAGTCTGAAACTAATTGGGGGGTTTTAACTTTTGGTATTAATGATATGATGGTGTGGTTGATCTCTCTCACTATTCTACCATTGTCAAATGAGGTTTGCATTGCTTCTAGAAGAGATTTCTTTTGTTCATTCCAGTGTTTTTTGTAGAAATTGGCATTAAATCCATCATACCCAGGAGCTGTGTCATTATGTACGCTGAAGATGGCTCTTTTAACTTCCTTTTCATCAAAAGTGGTGTTAAGAAAAATTTTACCCCAGTCATTTAGTTTTCTTTTTGGGTTGATGTTGGGAAAATGCTTTTCCATATTGCCTTTGTTATATAAAGTGGAGAAAAATTTCACCGCTTCTTCCTCTATTTCTTTTGGAGTTTTAACCATTTCTCCATTTTCCTTTAGAATGTTGTGAGAGTTGTTGACAAATTTCCTGGTTGTTTGTTTGGCAAAGAAGAATTTAGTGCAACTGCCATCCCATTTGATCCATTGACATTTAGATTTTTGTTTGTTGTCAATTGCTAGCATCTCCATACTTTTGGCCAGTTTAACTTGTGCTTCATGCAATCTGTGAGCATTAAAGGAATTGTGATCTGATTCTAAAATTTGTAGAGCAGAATTAACTTCTTGTTTGCATTTAGTTACTTGAGATTGTAAATCATTTTTCCCCTTGCTCCAATTTTTGATCTCCTTTTTTATGTTTTTCTGCATCTGAATGAGATTAAACATCTGATTGCTTCCAGTGAAATTAAAGCATTTTTCCACTGTTTCTTTATACCCCTTGCACATAATCCAGTGATTCATGAATTTGAAAGGTTTAGGACCTTCATACGTTTGGATATTATTGAAGTGGAACATGATAGGGACATGATCACTTGTTGATAGTTCTAAGTATTTTGCATGAGAATTTTTAAACATGTGCATCCATTCTATATTGCAGAAGAGCCTGTCAATTTTTGTGGCAATGTTTTTCTGTGGCCCTGATCTCCATGAATATTTAACTCCAGAAATATTTATTTCATTAACTCCTATAGAATTGATAAAGTTATTGAGTTCTTGAACATTTCTGATGTTTAGTTTATTGCCTCCCATTTTTTCATTCAATAGTCTGACACAATTGAAATCTCCAATAATACACCAAGGGGTACTGAAAGTATTAGCTTCTTTTTCCAACTGTCTCCACAAGCAAGCTCTCTCAGATTCTAGATTTAAACCATAAATGACTGTTATGATACATTGTGCCCCTGCAATGTTGTTAAGCATGCAAGTGATGTGCTGTTTACTCATAGAAATTACATAGCCGCTCCATATGTCCAAATTTATCATGATGAGAATTCTGCATTTGTGATGATGCTCAATGTTGCTTATGCAAGTCCATTTATTTCCCCAAGATTCAATATATTTTAATCATCATCTTGGTTAAATTGTTATTTAATTTATTATTGTATATAAATTGTCAGTTAATTGTTATTTAATTTATAATTGAATATAAACTACCAGTAAATACCTGTTATTTATTATTTGTCTATGTTGATGTTATTGGTTGAAATGGACGATGATTGTGAATAATGGTTGATGATTGATATTGGATGAATGGATCTTATATTTTATATTGTTATAAGCTGCAAGTTGTATGGATTTTTATTTTATTCGGGATTTCGGTTTGAAATGATATATAACCGTATTTATAATGTAAATTATGGATTGAAATGATAAATATCCGTATCACTTGACCATAGGATAGAAAATTTTATACAGACACCGCTGTATATATATAAAAATATTTTGAAACGATTTCTATGGTTTTGTAAAGAAAACGTGGGTTATATAAATATTGATTTTAGATGTTATATAAAGATATAAATTCAATGCAAATCTAAAATGAAACTACAGTGGCTAAGGAAGAATCCAGAACAACTCATAATAACAACAATACTGATAGTATAATCACTTCAAAACAGAAATATCAGGTATATAGCGGAAGACAAGTCTGGAATACATGCTACAACAACTGATAGTTCACTTGAACCAAATGTACATATATACATCAACATGCATAAGGCAAGAATCAATAAAACAAAAGAACTCCTCGGAGGCTAGACAAAAGATGGAGTGAAATCCCAAAAGCTGAAGCTGCAACTGAATCAGAGATAGTGATCACCCTAAGGTCTGACCCGAGTATTATTTAAAAGAAAATAATAAATGGATCAGTCTAATTTATTTTCAGAAATAAATGTATGTTAAACAACACTTAAAAAAATAATTATAGTCCCGAATGAGACTATACAGCATAAATAATCAGCATAGTTTAAATAAAGAAATCTCAATTTAAACTCCATCAAAATCAGTTTTTCAAATTCACAATTAAATTGAAAACAGCAATACGCAAACCATACTCCGCACTTTTGCTAAATCATTTAAATCAGTCCGGAATTGACCGAAATAGTAAAAGTATGGTTCCATACTCTGCACTTTTGCTAAATCATTCAAACCACTTTATCGTTTCCTTGAAAGTGCAAAATTGTGTATTTTATATAAATAACATTTTACGTTCTCAAACGAACAAATCCAGAATTAACCGAATCAGTAAAAGTTAGGGTTCATAGTCCTCAATTTTGCTGAATCATTTAAATCGCTTCCTCATTCTTTTGAAAGCGCAAACTATAAAACTTTTGGAAATAATTTTATTTTAAAATGATTTTTAAAATACGTGATCAAAATAGCAACATCTGTAGCAATTTCGACAAGGAAATTGCACTACTCAAAACAACCGTAAAAATGGATACCAAATCAGCATCGCGAGATAACCGCTTGAAAAGTCACTTTAAATTAACGGTTACTAACATTAAAATAACAGTGAATTTTCACTCATCGAAATTGTCACCAAAACACCGCGCTTCAAAAATATAGCACTGGTGTAAAAATTTCGTTATTAAAATAACGGTAGTAAAATATGTTGCAAAGCAAAAGATCGGTTCAAAGAAAATTAAACCGTAGATTGTACGATTATATTTATACTGTACGTACAAAATGCAAACGCAGGTGCTCTGGAACTTGGTGTCTATGAAATACAACATTTTGTAAAAATGTCGATAAAAAGGATGACATGTCCCTACTTTGTATTGTTAAACTTGCAAAGAACAGAAGTTGATAAAGTTTTAAAGTGAACTGAGCATTGTTATTATTATTTTGTACTTGCACTAACAATACATCATAACAACACCTGGGCATATAATATATGTACGCACCCATGCTTGTAATAGTGATTTACTATAGGTATGCACACAAATTCAACTACATGTGTAAACACTCATTTAACTACATGAGTAAACGCATTTTCAACTACGTGAATAAACACATACTTACACAAAATTTCTACATGCATACTTAAGCAAAACAATTAAATAAAACTCAAGCTCCAACTGCAAAACTAGTACGCATGCATGATATAACTTATGGTCTGAAACAAAAGATTTGCACACCAGGTACCATTCGCATGAAACACATGCATGAAGACCCCATTTGCATTTACGTACACAGGGAAAAATTTAAGGAAGCCTGCATTTCACGCATGATTCACATTTCAATGCACATTTCACGTTTCACGCATGATGCCTGCATTTCATGCATTACTGAGCAATAATATAATCAATGCACATTTCACGCATGATGCCTGAACGTTGTTTCACTATACTTAGATACAAGCTCACCCTATGATACATGCATGTCTCATGATATATACACATATATACTGACTTAAATGCAACAGTCACAAGTATAATCCTCCCCCCATCAAAATGTATTGATGCAATTATGAGCTTAAGCTAGTATATAATTCAATGGACTGAGCCAGTAAGTAGTGTGCACAAGAAAAAAAACAGTACACCATGAAAACAGATTCAAGTGAATCATACTAGAAGGGAAAATGAACCAGCTAATATCACTGAATGCCTTGACTCGTTTTGACACAAAAGATGAATGAGATATAAATTAGCAAAGGTGAGATTTTTCACTCACTATATGCTTTAAATGACCAACCCCTTTAGATCCATCAGAGATCCAATTTATGTTGCCATTAATGATCTGCAGAGCACAACTTGAAGAATGAAATGTTGCAGAGAAATATTTTTTCTTTTCTTCAATATCGAGCCCAAGTCAATATGAAGGAGTGTCAAAAAGCATTTTTGTACTAACATAATTAATGCAGACGTTCTTTGGAGGGAAGGAAGTACAAAGCTGTATAAAGTGATGATGGCTTTTACAAAATTATGTTGTGATAGTATTTGCAATACACTTTCATACTTGGTTTATCTTTTGTTTACAACTTTGAACGCCAGCAATGCAAATATGCTTTGCATTTTGGAACCTTGTTGTAATATGTTCCAACAGTTGGTTTTATAAAAAGAATGTGACAGTAGTTTATAAATTTGCTTCTTCGAAAAATGTAGCGACAGCAACGTGAAGGTGAATAAAAGTGTAACGCAATTCAACTAACTTTGCACTATGAATTACATCAATATTTTTTTTTCAAATTTTAATTTAAAAATTTATATTTAAAATATTTACTCCGACTGTAACTCAAAAATCAGGAAGTTACAGATTTTTAGAATATTTATTACGACAATGATTCAGAAATCACGGTCGTTACAGACTCCCCCTTATAAAATTGCATCCCCGCAAATTTCATACTAGAAGCAGTCAATAACGTAAATAATTCATCTCAACAAAGATTCAAAATAGAAAAGACGGATAAGAATGCTCACCCCCACCCGAAGAGGAGAGAAAACCAGGATAAGAACGCTCGATGAATTCTCTGGATTCCCTAGTGCAATCCTTTGGGTTTGCAGACCATGGAATCTTCACGAGCGGGACTTCTTTTTTCCGAAGGCGTTTCACCTCCGTAGCTAGCACACGTATAGGATTTTTCACAATAAACAAGTCGGGTGAGATCTCAAGATCTTGCAACATATAAGGATCAATAACAGAATCTGAATCTCGAAGGCATCGACGAAGCTATGATATATGAAATACGTTGTGAATTCCCAAAAACTAAACAGGTAGCGATATATGATAAGCAACTAGGCCAACGCTTTTTGTGATAGGAAAAGGTCCAATATAACGAGGAGTTAGTTTCCCAGAGCTACTAAAACGCACCACACCCTTCATCGGGGATACACGAATGAATACAAGATCGCCAACAGAAAATTTCAAATGCTTCCTACGATGATCGACATAAGATTTCTGCCTATTCTGAGCCTCTTTCATTCTCTGTCTGATAGTATCAATTCTCTCCGAAGAATCACGAATATAACTAGGGCGGAGAACTAACTTTTCCCCCAATTCCATCCAACAAAATGGTGATCGACACGGCCTTCATTAAAGAGCTTCGAAAGGATCCATACCGATACAAGATTGAAAACTATTGTTATAAGAAAATTCAACAAGAGGCAAGTGGTCTTCCCAACTACCACCAAAATCAAGAATGCAAGCTTGAAGGAGATCCTCCAAAACTTGATTCACCCTTTTAGTCTGACCGTCAGACTGTGGATGATAAGCTGTACTGAGATTGAGCTTAGTGCCCAAAGCATTCTAAAGGCTCTGCTAGAAACCACTAGTAAAAAGCGGATCTCTGTCACTAACAATAGAACTAGGCACTCCATGAAGTCGAACGACTTCTTTAATAAACAACTTAGCCAATAAAGGAGCAGTCCGATTGGACTTGATAGGAATAAAATGGGCTGATTTAATTAATCTTTCAACAATCACACAAATACTAGTATGGCCCGACCTCGAACGAGGTAGACCATCAATGAATCCATGGAAATCTGATCCCATTTCCATAATGGAATCTCAAGAGGCTGCAAAAGACCACTGGGACGTTGGTGTTCTGCTTTAATAAGTTGACAAGCCATGCAACGACTTACATAACTTGCAATATCATGCTTCATACCCTCCCAATAGTATAAGCGTTTCATATCAGCATACATCTTACTCACTATTCGGATGGATAGTGTACTTAGAACGATGACAGTCCTCAAGAATTTCATTTCTAAGATTAGGAACATTAGGCACGATCAATCTATCCTTCTTCTGAATACAATCATGAACATCAATATCGAAATCCTTAAGATCATCACTTCGGAATTCCGATTCACCACTCTGAATAAGAAAAGCAATATGTGGATCTTGTTCCTAGGTATCGGCAACACGATCCAACATACTAGGATGAGCTTCCATGCTAAATAAAAGCCTGGGAGAATCAGAAACTGAAGGACGGTCTCTAATATCGCAAAGAGATAAAGCTTCCAAAATATTCTACTCTGCTAGCATCATGGAAACAACAGCATGCTGCTTGCGACTAAGCGTATCAGCAACTCTATTACCCTTACTAGGGGTATATTGAATATCGAAATCATATGAAGCAAGA
Source organism: Allium cepa (assembly GCA_030765085.1). NCBI lineage: Eukaryota > Viridiplantae > Streptophyta > Magnoliopsida > Asparagales > Amaryllidaceae > Allium > Allium cepa. The sequence goes on from CM060929.1 coordinate 39,329,645, forward strand.
AATTCTTGCCAACGCTGTTGCCTCATATTAAGCTCTTTCTGAGTAAATAAATACTTCAGAGATTTGTGATCAGTGAAGAGAATAAAACGCTCGCCCAATAAATAATGTCGCCAAATCTTTAAAGCAAAGACTATAGCGGCCAACTCCAAATCATGGGTAGCATAACGAATCTCGTTAGGCTTTAGTTGTCTAGAAGTATAGGCAACTACTCTATCCTTTTGCATAAGAACAACACCGAGCCCAAAACCACTGGCATCGGTATAAACAACAAGATCTTGATTCCCTTCGGGAACCACTAAGATAGGAGCATGAGTAAGGAGATATTTTAACTTCAAGAAAGAATTCTCACACTTATCCGACCAAATAAAAGGAACAGATTTTCTCATGAGAGTGGTAAGCAGCAAAGCAATACGAGAAAAGTCCTTAATAAACTGGCGATAATAACCCGCCAATCCAAGAAAACTATGAATCTCAGTAACAGTCTCGGGCCTCTTCCAATTCTGAATAGATTCGATCTTGGCAGGATCGACAGTAGATACCATAGGAAGAAACAATGTGACCTAGAAATTTCACCCTATTCTCCCAGAAGTTACACTTGGAGAATTTGGCATAAAGCTGATGCTGACGAAGAGTGCTCAAAACAATCTCCAAATGCTGAATATGATCGGCTTCAGATTCGGAATAAATAAGAATATCATCAATGAAAACCAAGACGAACTATCGAGATATTCCCGGAATATCCGATTCATAAGACCTACAAAATACGCCAGAGCGTTCGTCAAACCGAACGGCATAACAAGCCATTCGTAAGAACCATAATGAGTACAGAATGTGGTGAGAGGAATGCTATCTTCCGCCACTCGTAACGGATGAAAACCGGTAGCAAGATCGAGTTGGGAGAAGAGCTTAGTGCCACTTAATTGATCGAACATGTCATCGATCCTTGGTAATGGATACCTATTTTTGATAGTGAGCTCGTTAAGCTTGCGATAATCAATGCAAAGCCTAAGAGTACCATCTGGCTTCTTAACGAAGATAACGGCGGCGCCCCAAGGAGACGAGCTAGACCGGATAAAATGCTTGGCTTCCAACTCAGATAATTGTTGCTTGAGTTCCACATTTTCCTTAGCAGACATCCTCGTCGGAGGACGACTGACAGGATGTGCACCAGTGATAAGATCAATACGGAACTCAATTGCCCTTTTCGACGGCAAACTAGAAATAGGCTCGAAAACATTAGAAAAATCACAAACAACCGGAATATTAGCAATGATATCCTCCGATTCGAAGGAAGAAATAAGAGCACTAGAAGCATGATCCATTTCTCGAAATACAATAGATAACTGCTCGCTAGCATCGGGATGCTTGAGATACAAAGTTCTTTCGGGACATAGGATTTGTACTTCATAACGGACGAGCTAATCCATTCCCAATATCGTATCGAAACCAAGATGATCCATAACATGCATATTTGCATGGGAGGAGAAACATAAATAATAATCTGAACGTCAACACACAACAAGCCAAGAGTAGCGGATCCATTAATAGGATTTACGATCCTCAAAGGGTCGCAAAGAGTAACAACATCCAAATGAATAATATCAACAAGCTCCTTCGACACGAATGAATGCGATGCACCCTTATCGAAAAGAACTCTAATAGAACGGCCATGAAATAAAATAAAACCTTCCAAAACAGAAGGAGCAATACCTTTGGGCTGAGAAGAAACACCAGAAGCTTTAGCAACATTAAGCTTCCCAGATTTGAGACCCCTAGAAGCAGTATGGCAATCAGAAATCCAATGACCCTCTTTCTTGCAATAGTGGCAAATGCGAGGCTTAGGACAATTACGGTGAAGATGATCCAGAGATCCACAATTATAGCACGCCCTCTGAACAGAAGGTGCACTATTAGGCTGAGAACTAGAGGTAGCTTGCTTCTTCTTCTTCTGATTAGAAGAATTAGGCTTATGAAATGGAAACCTCTTCTTGTTGGGGTTCTTAGAAACCTCAACATCATCACAACTATCACGTTCCTTTTCAACAGCTTCAAGACAAAGAGCCGAATCAACAAGCTCCTCAACAGAGAGCTTAAGCTGAATCAAAAGAACTTTCTTCAAATACTTCTTCAAACCATCTACAAAACAATGATTCTTCTTATGCGGAGTGTTAATGAACTCAACTCCGTACTTGGACAAGGCCTCGAAAGATGCAACATAATCAGAAACAGATGACTTTCCTTGCTTCAAATCATGGAAACTACGAGCAAGATTAGCTTTTCTGATTCGGGAACGAACTTAAGTTCGAATCGTTCCTTAAACTGAATCCAAGTGAGAGAGGACTTGTAACGACCCAGAATTTCTGTCATTTGAAATTCAAATATTTAATTGATTTTTAAATATCAACAAGTAAAATTTGTAAGTCGAATAATTCATTTTTCGAATATTTGGATTTAATTGGATAATTAAATCGATAATTTAATATTTGAAATTGCGTAAATAATTGGAATTTGGGTTTAATGTGATTAAAAATGATTTATAAAGTTATAATAAATCATATTAGAGTTAGAATAATGTTGTAGAACTTTTAAAATCGAATTAAAAGTTAATTTATGAAAATTGAATAATTTAATATTTAATTAATGAGTAAAAACAGCCATTTTTCAAACAGTCTCGGATTTTGACGAAACTAGTTTCATCGGATCTGTAATGTTATATTATTGCAAGATTTCAAATTTCGTGTCAATCGGATTTACGGTTTGTCCGGGGTAAGCCAAAACGCATAGAAATTGGTTTAACCGATTTAATTTAAATTTGATCGTTTATTTCCGTAACTCGCACATATTATCGAATTAGCTTCCGAAACACGTTCCATTATGTCCAAAACGCGGGGTAAACCCTAGCAACGTCGTTCACCACGGGAGATTTGGAGTTCAGAAAAGTCGGATGAATAGTGTTTTGGAAATTTTCTATAAAAGCACCTCTATATTTTCCATTTGCAAGAAAATCAAACCCTAACCCTAGTTCAAGCTAGCCGCCACTTTCAGAAACAATGGCCAAAATCTTCTCCTCTTTCTCCCTCATTTTCTTTGAATCCACACTTCAATTCGAAAAACTTTCAACTGCAAAAACGTAGAGGGCTACGGGAACATATGTCCAACGGTGATGATCAATTTTAGTCGAGTGATTTGACGGCAAATCGAGCTCGAACTCACCCCAGTCGCATGCGTTTTCCAACATACAAACGTGATCGAGCTCTTTGATATTCGAGCCAAAGATGAAGCTTGTGATGGCGGTCAAAATGGAGGTAGTTGATCAACGTGATGATGCTCGTTGTGGTGGCGAAAATTCGAGCAAAACGGCGGCCGTGGGTTCATGTTCGTGCGTTCGAACCTGGGAAAAGCGAAGAAGGGATGGGTGGCCAGATTCTCATCAACTGAAATGCACGGTCCAGAGAGTAGGGGTTTTAAAATAAAAATGATTTGTAAATTATTATATATATATTAAATCGTGTAATCTTTGTAACATCATAACTTGTTCATACGAGGTCAAAAATTTACGGAACAAATTGCGTTGGGTTCGTTTTGTCGAGCACTACGCAATGGAGCTTGTTTGGAGTCATTGGAGCTAGTGAAAATTTTGGGTAAAATTAAACGCATGTTTAATTTTATTCGAAATAAAATGCTACAACTGTTATCGGAAACTCAAGGTGAGAACTTCTCACTTAATCGAATTGTTTCGATTTAAATTTTAAATAGTTAGATTTAAAATTTGTTGATTGTGTGATTGGATGATAGTTATTATCTGTTGTATTGATATAGACCCAATGCGCCGTATATTAAGCGGATGTTATTTATTAAAAACATATACCGCGATAATTCCAACTTCTATGAAATTGGTATTATATATGTACTTGGAGTTGATTTCCCGCATTATATAGTGGATGAGACCCTATTGCGCCGCATAATAGAGGATAATATTTTATAAATCCCATATACGCGATATTTCACCTCGAAGTGGAATTGGTATTGTGCTAACGTCTTTGGATGCAGGGAAACAGGTTGGAGGGATCCAACTGGATTCCTCAAACATTTTGTTAACTCCACTATTTCACAGCTCAGCGACCTAAGGGTATCGCGACCTAGCGACCTAACCATCAATAGCATGTCACAGCAAAAAGACTTCGCGACTTAATGGACTACAACGACCTAATGACCTATGGCCTAAAGAGACCTAACTGTCTATGGGGTGCAGCGACCTAAAGTGTGAAGCGACCTAAAGTGTGAAGCGACCTGGTAGCTAAGTGGATTTACCAACCTAACGGATTAAAGAGCCTAACGACCTAATGAGCTAGCGAGCTAACGACCTAAAGTATCTCACGACCTAGCGACCTAAGGACTTAACGACATAGCGAGCTATGCAGAACCAAGTTAACTTGTCTTCCTCATGTCGTTCCTTCCCTAGGTCGCCCACAATCTATGACTTATTCAGGTGACCAAGGGCACTCATGTTAGGCCGTAAACCATGTCTGCTAAGTCACTCACGACCTACGACCTATTCCTAAGTCGCTCGCGACCTAAACATACCAAAGGAGCTTCTTATGCCGCTTCCTCCCTAGGTCGGCCACGACCTATGACTTGTTAGTCTGTTCAGAATGATCAAGTATACCGTATTTAAGCCGCAAACCACTCCCACTAGGTCGCTCACGACCTACGACCTATCCAAGGTCGCTTGCGACCTACGACCTAACTCCAAACTCTCCTATAAATATCCGTCTACTCCAACTGGAAGGAGATTTTTTGGCTCATTTCTGGAACACCGATACTCTGCTGAATTCTAGAATCACTCGAAACTTCAAACACGAAAGACATCTCAACAAACTTCAAGAGGAAATCTAGCACAACCGGCATGGATTCAAAGACTTCTTCTACATCGGAGTTCTAGTTATTTGTCCCATCAGTGTTGTAATCGAAGATTGTTATAAAGTTGTAATTGATTTGGAAATAAAGAAGATTAAAGTGGACGTAGGCTTAACCTAAAGCTGAACCACTATAAAACTGTTGTCTTTTACTGCTTTCTCTGTGACTTTTCTACTTGTTTCCAATTCCCATATTCATGGGTGGTGCTTTCACTTAAACTCTGCATACACCGGGGTGTTAGCATTCAATTTTAAGCGTTAACATTTTTGGTGCTTTCACAGAGAATTGAACTTGGGCTATTTTCGTCATTGCTTCGCAAAAGTTTGTTGAAAAAATCTCTCTCAAAACCAGAAGTCTGTCAGAGATAATGGCTACTGGAAGAAAGCGCGGATCTACAAGACCCAGTAATGTCCATGAGAATATAGCCACTTCTCATTCGTAAAGTCAAGCAGCACCAAGTGCCGGGATTACACGAGCGGAGTTAGATGCTGCAGCATCTGGGTTATACCAACAGATGGAAACCCAAAATGCTTTGATGCTTGAATGGTTAAATGCATTGCTCGGAGCTAACTGTTAACCGGTGAATAATGAAGAAAACCTTGCAGATGATGTTCATAATCCTGAAGAGAGGAATATTCCTCAAAGAGCAGCTAGCCCCGCCAAAGAAACACCTCCTCAAGCTGGAGGATCGAGACCACAACCAACTCTCCGCGAACGTTTGTCCAGACAAACTTCCGAGAAAATTACCGAAGTCTATCCTGCAGATCCTTTAATGATGAGGAATATCTTTTGGGCATGGTGCGACAAATCATGAAAGAAAGCATGCAGAGGATGAAGATGAAAAGGAATGGGGATTCGCTCCGAGCAAAACTCCGTTCACGGAAAGGATTCTAAAGGCGGAATTCCCAAGGAAGTTTGTTCCTCCTAGCATCCCAGCTTATAAGGGAACAAGCGACCCTAATCAATTCCTGTATAAGTATGATTGGCACATGACTGGTGCTAGGGCATCTGATTAGATTAAATGCTGGTACTTTCCGGTATACTTGGAAGGGGTGGCTCTACTTTGGTTCACAAAGCTTCCGGTCCGATCCATAGACCAGTTTGCCGATTTGACTCGGAGGTTTAAAGAGCAATTCAGGTTGTACGCTTCAAAGGCAAAGGATATTATGTCACTGTCAAGCCTGGGACAGAATCCTGGGGAATCTATTAGATTTTTCTTGAACCGCTTCAGCATAGCTTTGGCTGAAGTGGACAATGCAGAGCCAAGGACGGTCTTGACATACTTGATGAGGGCAATCGACAAATCAAGCGAATTTGGAAAGTGGCCGAAGATGAAAGAAACGAATTTGCTTGAGAAATTTTATAAGAAAGCTGATGAATTCATGCGCTTGGAAAGCCTTCAAGCACCGCTTAAAGTGGCATTGACAAAGGTTAAGGATAATACTACTACTCCTACCAAAAAGGAATCCGAAAATCAAAAAAGGGAGAATAATGGTGGAAAGAAACAGAAAGATATGAGGAAACCCTACTTCTCAAAACCTTTAGATTTCACTCCTTTGACTGACACTCTGGAGAATATCTTTTTTGCTACCAAAGACGCGGTAGAATATCCTAAACCGCCTGAGATGAGAGTTGGGAGAAAAGCTGCTCAAAGTGGGAGATTCTGTCGGTTTCATAATCAACCCGGTCATGATACCAACGAATGTCGCCATCTGAAAAGGTTGATTGAAGAACTGCTAAGAGAGAACAAGTTGCAGAAATATGTTAAGAGAAGTAGAAATGACCCAACTTCATCTACTAAGGGCCAACAACTTCCTGCTCATCCATCTGGCTCGGGTGAGAGGAATACTGTGCATGAATCAGAAAGGCCTGTTATTAATGTGATTACAGGAGGTCCTCACCCAGCAGGCAGAAGCTAGGGCGAGATGGAAAGATATGCCCGTGCCATGAAGTATGCACCAACAGAAGAGAGTGTTTTTGTGCTAGAAGATGCTGCACCTTTGAAGCAGCAGAAAACATTTAATGATGATATTGTGTTCAGAGCCAGGGACTCTATGGGCATTGAAGCTCCAACCATGGATCCCTTGGTCATCTCTGCAGGCATTGGGCCGGCTATTGTGAGAAGAGTGCTTGTAGATTGCGGGCTTCTTACAATGTTATCTTCAAAAAGACGTTCGACCAAATGAAAATTCCGATGGCCGACGTTCAAGCTTCATCTTAGAAGATCGTTGGGTTTACTGGGGAACCGAAGCAGCCTATTGGAACTATCGACTTGTTCGTCGAGATTGGAGAGGGGCAGAAAAAGGTGGCTCGAAAACAGACTTTTGTAATTGTTGATGAATTTTCTGCCTGCACCGCCTTCCTAGGCCGAACAACTCTTGCGGCTTTCAAGGAAATTCTCGCCCCGTGGTGCCTCACTATGAAATTCCCCATAGATAATGGAGTTGGAGTTATTAAAGGGAATCAGAATGCTGGGCGAGAATGTTATCTTATAGAGTTGCGTGAAGCAAGGAAGAGAGAGGTGGGAAAAGATGCGGCAGCCCCAGTCCGCATCAAAGAACCAACCTTGTAGCAATTATAGGGTGGACCTGCACTAGCGAGCATAGCGGGGAACGAAGGGATAAGGATCCTAGAAAAGCTAGTGCAGGGGAAAATAGAGTGGTGCTAGTGGAAGTAACAGTGTCAGTACCGTTGACCCGAAAGATCCGAACAAAGTGGTGAATGTGGGTTTGCAACTTAGTGTGATAGTTTAAAATTCCTTGGTAACTTTCTTGAAAGCAAATCTGGACGTATTCGCTTGGACTCATGCTGATATGTGTGGAATACCCCAGAAATTGCAGTACATACTCTGAATATTGATCCGAAGTTTACACCGATAAAGCAGAAGAGAAGAACCCAGGGTCCTGAAAGGTCAGCAGTATTGAAAGAAGAGGTAGACCGGCTCATGGAGAATGGTTGCATCAGGGAGTCTACTTATCCGAATTGGGTTTCAAATCCTGTACTGGTTAAGAAAGCTAATGGGAAGTGGAGAGTATGCATTGACTTCTCAGATTTAAACAAGGCCTGCCCCAAAGACTGCTTCCCGTTACCCAGAATAGATAAGTTGGTGGATGGAACAGCGGGGCATGAGTTGTTATCTTTTATGGATGCTTACTCCGGATACAATCAGATCATGATGCATGAGCCGGATCAGGAGGACACGAGCTTCATTACCGACGTTGGTCTCTACTGCTATAGAGTCATGACCTTCGGGCTTAAGAATGCAGGGGCAACTTACCAAAGACTCGTCAATGCTATGTTCAAACCGCAGATTGGAAATACTATGGTAGTTTATGTTGACGATATGCTGGTGAAATCAAAGAAGGCAGTAGACCATATGGATCACTTGGCAGAAATGTTTACAATCCTCCGAAAGTACGGAATGAAACTTAATCCTTTGAAATGTTCGTTTGGGGTGGAGTTCGTGAAGTTTCTGAGTTTCATTGTGAGTGCTAGGGGCATTGAAGCTAATCCTACTCAGATTGCTGCCTTAAAAGAAGTCAAAGCCCCTAGAACGAAGAAGCAACTGCAAAGCCTTAATTGAAAAGTCGCTGCCTTGAGTCGATTCATTTCCAAAGCTACTGATAAATGCATTCCATTCTTTGATGCCCTAAAGAAAGGAAGGAATAATTTTGACTGGACTCCCAAATGCCAAAAAGCTTTCGATGAGTTGATTCGTCATATGGAAACGCCTCCAATTCTTTCTAAGCCGGACAATGGTGAAGATCTTTTCGTATACATGGCAATCTCATCTCATGCTCTCAGTGTGGCGTTGATACGGGAGGAAGCAAGAATTCAGCGCCCGGTCTATTATGTCAGCAAAAGATTCACTTGGGCAAAGATGAATTATTCAAAGCTGGAAAAGCTCGCCTATTGTCTACTGATTGCATCAAGAAAATTGAGGTCATATTTCCAAGCTCATCCTATCAAAGTCCTCACTGATCAACCTCTGAAGCAAGTCCTGTTTCGTCCTGAAACTTCGGGTCGTCTTCTGAAGTGGAATATTGAACTCAGCCAATACGACATCGCTTATCATCCCCGGAGAGCAATCAATGGACAAGCTTTGGCATATTTCATTGCAGAATGTACAGATAAAGGTGATAGTGAGGAAGAGGTGACTAATAATGCCCCAATTCGATGGAAATTATATGCTGATGGTGCAAGAAACGATTACTGTTCCGGAGCTGGGGTTGTGCTTGAAACCCCTGAAGGGCGGTCATTGTGCTATGTGTTGAGGTTGGAATTGCCTTCGACAAAAAATGAAGCAGAATATGAAGCTCTTATCGCCAGCTTGAGAATTGCTAAAGAATTGAATGTCAAAGTGTTGCAGATCTTCAGTGATTCACAGCTTATTGTATGTCAAGTCAAGAAAGAGTTTCAAACTAAAGGAGGAAATCTGCCTGCTTACTTGTCAAAAGCCTGGGAACTTCTCGATGATCTTGACCATTATACGATAAGTCATATACCCCGGGAAGAGAACATGAAGGCTGATTCCCTCGCAAAGTATGCAAGCACTGGTGAAGCTCAATTATTGGGATTAGTTCATGTGGAAGTCCTGTCAGCTCCAAGCACTGACGAGATGGATATCGACTGGATCATGACTATATCTCAGGAGCAAGAATAATGGATGACTCCGATAATGGAATATCTGCTCAACGGTTCTCTACCAGAAAATTCAAAAGAGCGACAGAAGTTGCTAAGAAAAGCCTCTAGATATATAATTCAAGATGGCCGATTGTATTGGCGGTGATTCTCAATGCCATTATTCCACTGTGTGACCAAGGAAGAAGCTAAGACAATTCTAGCTGAAGTACACAGTGGAGAGTGTGGAGACCATTCAGGTGGTCAAACTCTAGCAAAGAAAATTCTCAGTTATGGGTATTTTTGGTCAGATATTAATCGTGATGCTGCAAGCTATGCCCGAAAATGTGACCGATGCTAGAGATTTGCAAAAATCCCAAGAGCACCTTCCACTGAGATAACACAGATGGTCAGCCCGTGGCCATTTGCTATTTGGGGAATAGATCTCATCGGGCCTTTGCCAACCGCCAAATCCGGAATCAGATATGCTATTGTTGCTGTTGATTATTTTACTAAATGGGCTGAATCTGAACCATTATCTACTATTACCTCTAAAAAGATGATAAACTTTGTAACTAAGAATATCATTAGCAAGTATGGTGTGCCTCAAAAGATAATCACAGATAATGGAACCCAATTCGAAAGTGAAGAGTTCCAAGATTTCTGCAAGCGATTCAAGATCCAAAAAAGCTTCTCAACAGTGGCTCATCCGCAGGAAAACGGGCAAGTGGAGGCAGTAAAAAAAATTATCAAATCAACCATCAAAAAACAGCTGGAAAAAGCGAAAGGTGGTTGGATCGATAAGCTTCCACTAGCACTATGGGCATATAGAACTACCCACAAAACTGCGACTGGGCACACTCCATTTTCATTGGCATATGGATCAGAAGCAATGATTCCGGTGGAAATGGAAGTCACTTCACATAGAAGAATTCATTTCAACCAAGCTGAAAACGAAGAGTTGCAACTTGAAGCACTTGACTTCCTTGATGAAAAAAAAGAAGAGGCTTAGCTCAGAATTGCAGCCCATCAGCAAAGAATTGCCAGGCACTTCAATTCCAAAGTTCGCCAACACAGCTTTGAGATTGGAGATCTAGTCTTGAAAAGGGTCATGACAGCAACAGGAGTGTTTGCGCAAAACTGGGAAGGGCCATATGTCATAGGCAAAAAATTCTTGATGGCACTTTCAAACTGACAACTATCGAAGGAAATCCAGTTCTAAGAGCTTGGAACAGCAATCACTTGTGCCCATATTTTACTTAAAAAGCTTTACCGAAATACTGTAAAGGAATTATGAATGTATGATTCTTGTATTGAAAGCCATTGTAAAGCCAGTGCAAGTGAATAATAAGAACTATAAAGTGGATGTAGGCCTAGTTCTTGGCCGAACCACTATAAATCTTGTGTTCTCTACTATTATAAACTACTTGTTTTATTTTGATATATAAAGTACTTCAATTGTATTGCTAAAATGTCGATTTAATATTGCAGGCCATTAAAACAAAGCTTACCCATCATAAGACCAAGCGATCCCTGACATCACTCAACGAATGAATGTTCAGCCACAAAAATCCCAGACTCAAATCCTATAAAAGAAGTCCTTCGTGCAAACAGTTAGTGGTTCCGCCAGAGATAGACCCTTCCTAACTGATTGTGATCGTTTGTGCAAACAAACATCCGATTAATTAGCCTGTGTATGCTCCTGCGAACTCATTTATCAATGAAGTACACTTCTTTGGATAAAATAAGCTACTTGCAAAAGAAAGGAATGTGTGCTTGAAAATGATAACAGGGAACCGCTGATATGAACAAATGGCGAAAAGGCATGGACGAGTAGGCAACAAACAACAAAAGACCTCTTCGGAGGTGCAAGCCCTCTTCGGAGGCACAACTCTTCGAAGGATAAAGACCTCTAATGGGACTTGCCAGAAAAAGAAAGTTTCTTTCTCAACAAAAAGTTGTGGAATGACTGGTGGCACAGAACACTCGTTAACTAGCTGAGAACGTTTGTGCAAAAAAACAATCCAAGTAACTTGTGTCCGCCCCATGAATCCATCCAACCGTGGGAAAGAAATTTCCAGGCAAAAGCCCTACTCGGAGACACACATTTCAACGTGATCTGAAATAAAATTTCACCCGAGTTGAAAGGTGAAAAGACCTCTTCGGAGGCACCCATTCCACCGAGATCTGAAATAAAACTTCACAAGTGTTGGAATGTGAAAAGCCCTCTTCGGAGGCCCATTTCACCAAAGTTGAAATGCTAAAAGACCTCTTTGAAGGCACACATTTCACCGTGATCTGAAATAAAACTTCACATGAGTCGAAATGTGAAAAGCCCTCTTCGGAGGCCCGCTTCCCAGCGGACAGGGAAAAAATAAAAGCCTCTCCCTAGAGGCAGAAACAAAAAAGCCCTCTCCCCAGAGGCACGCACAAAAAAGCCCTCTTCCTAGAGGCACAATCAAACAAAAAAGCCCTCTTCCCAGAGGCACAATCAAACAAAAGCCCTTTTTCGGAGGCCCACTTTACCACGAAGGAAAATTCACTTGCCAAAAATAAAAGTGACTTTGTCCAAAAGTGAAGTGTAAAAACTTCGCCAAAAAAAGAGAGAACTTCTCCAATACGAGGCGCATTCTACTAAATCAGAAAAATATTTCCTTAAAGTGGAAAAATTGTTCTATAAAGTACAGATGCAAACCTTATTCGATGGAAAAGTTGTTCTCTAAAGAAAGAGTATAAGTCTTCTCGAAACAGAAGAGTTGTTCTCCAAAAATTTTGCCAATGTGAAAGAGGTTGCAATAAACCATGATATGGGGGCAATATAATATAGTTGCAAAAATAAAAACAATGCTCAAGCAACATACCATAGGTTTATTGCAACATCACACAAAGAAAATAAAGAAACTTGTACGAAAAAGAAGAATAAATGCATTCTTAAATACAGACAGAAGTTTGTATAAGTAAAAGAATCATTTTATTCCATGCTATAAATTTTTTATACATGTGCAGGTTTCAAAACAAAAGGAGGTGGGGACCGGTACCCGCACAATCTCCGGTCAACACAAGTCTTTATATATATAAGCAAAAACAAGCAAAAAAGCGAGATGAAAAGCATAAGTCCCAAACCCATCTCTTCTTCTTCCTGCCACCTTTCGAGCCTCCGCCTGGCCGGATGATTAACTTTTTGGGCCGGCTCGTGAGGGTAGTGGAAGAAAGAGGAAGGGGTACAATTGGACTTTCTTCTGTTTTTCTTCGCCGGCAGAAGCTTCTCTCCTTTTCTTTGAGACTACACGCTTCCCCTTCTTCCTTAAAGAAGACTCACTGCCCGGAGTGAAAAGTGCAGACAACGTTATGTCATCAGAAATAGTTTGCTCCGTGGTTCTTTCGCCTTCTTCAGGTTCCTCGGCTTTCTGTTCTTGAGAAGCGACCGGGTCATCCAAGCCTTGAAGAGCTTCTATCTGCTTCTCTTGTGACCCCGGTTGAGAAACGGAAGGGGGAGTAATCTGAAGAGGCGGAGAGGAAACAGCTGGAAGAGGGGAAGGCTGAATAACACTTGGCACTTTCACTACAGGAGAAGAGAAGTTCAAGTCAGTATCTCTCATAAAAAGAGGAGAAAGTGGTGCATCAAGATTTAAGTAATAATCAAAAAGTTCATCAAGCTCATGTGAAGTAAGCAAGCAGTCCACTTGAGCGAGATCAACATTGAGGTTACTTGGAGAAGTAGGCTTTACTATGTCAACTTCAAAGTCCTGCACTTCGGCGCTTTCTTGAGTCTCATCTCCAGTGCGGGTGGTGGCACTTTGAATAACAGCTTTAGCAAGAGGAGGAGAATGGGAACTGGAGCCAGCAATATCGATGTCGGCCCAAACTGAAGGTAGAACTGGGTCGGTTGAGATTGTCTTTCCTAAATGTCCTCCTTCTGCCATTCCAGCCCTCTCTCTGGCAAGTTGCTCCTTTCCCCTGGCAAGAGCGGCACATGCATCATCATCTAGATAGTGTGCCATTAAATCTACTTCAGCGTATCCGGCTCCTTCAAGCATATCAAGTGCAGCCTCCAACACTTTGGCTAAAGTGATTTCATACTCCGATCCTAAAAATTTAAGGCTACAGCGCCCCAGAACACTATGAATGTAAAACTCGAATAGAGTGGAGCTGACTTCGACTCTAGTTGCCATATGAGATTCTTCGGCTGCTGCTTTGCCGACAATAGCTTCATCACGCTCCTTTTCAGCTTTACAAAGTCGAGCTTTTAGCAATTCAATTTCCAAGTTCTGGGAGTTTTTCTTTTCTCGTAGATGAGCAACGTCGGCTCGGTAGCTATCCACAACCTGTTGCTGTGCTTCAAATTTAGCTTCAGCATCTCTCTGTGCCGCGTGAGCATCTCTCACTTGTTTTTGAAGCACTTCTTCTCTTTGAGAATAGAAAGTGGAAGAAGTGGCGAGCTCTTCCTTAAGTTTTTCAACTTCCGCTTCAAGCTTCTCATTATAAGCGGCAATACTCTTCATTTTGGCATCATGCTGATCGAGTGTTTTCTGCCACACAGATTTGTCATTTTCCATAGTCAGCATGGCTTCAAGGTTTGCGTGATTCACTCTTTGAAGCTCGTCAATGAGTTTCTGCCAGCCAGACATTCTCTCGATATCGAGTTTGACGGCATCAAAATTACGCAACATGGCTTGCTTATCAATCAGGACCAAGTCAAGATCGAAGCGTACTCCCTTTAAGCACCAGTGCGGGAATCGGGTTTGAAGAGTAGCTGGACCCTGTCCAACTTGATAGGGGGCCTACTTATGACTGTTTGAATATCAGCTCTTTGAAGGGGGGAGAACTGGAAGGAATTTCCGAAGAGACGAGAGCAGTGGGCTTTTCAGAGAGTTCAGATGTTAGTTTTTCACCAAGTTTGGCCCGTTTACTCGGGTCCTCAGCGACATGGCTTTTTCCCTTGTCATCACGGGATTTTCGCTTGTGGGAATCATCCTCTCTCTGGGAAGAATCATGTTGTTCATCCCGTCTTCCGTAGCGCTCTTCATAAGCGCGCTTCTCACGAGCCTTCCTCGCAGCTCGTTCTTCGTCGGTTTCCCAAGAGGCAGGAAGATACCTCCTGGGGTCATAAGAAACGCGCTTCCCATAACGCTGGAAATCGTCGTAGTAAGAACCACTTCTTCCCATTGGAGAACCTGAAAATGAAGAAAAAATAAACTTAGAAATCTTCAAAACAAGGAAGTTGAACGCTTATAAGTGCTGAAAAGTACTAAGTGTGTGTAACGTGCAAACTACGCGCGTCAAACTACAAACCACTCCTGATGGATTTTACAGCCAGTGTCAACTCTTGGGCTGATGGAGTTTGTTGCAGAATGGATGTCGCTTCAACTACTGGAGAAGTAACTTTAGGAGTGATAGGATCATCTTTAAAAATCTCCTGTGAAGTAATCATCAGGTCACTCAACCCCTCAAAAGTATCATCACCGCTGTGCCTGACGGGACTTGTTCTCTCAGTTCCTTCGTCACTAGATTTCCCGGATTGTTGGGGAGGTTCCTCTTCTTCGATGACCGGGGCAAGTGCAAGTTTGCCGGATGACCCCGCAACATCAATTGAAGTAGAACACTTTACCAATGAAGCCTCAATAGTAAGTTCTTTTGGCATAAGTGCTCCGACGGAAGTTGGGGCATCCGATGTCTCTACTGGAGAATCAGGGACTTCATGAGGCCGAGTAGAGCGGGAAAGGTGCAGAAGCCTATATTGGTGAAGAAGTTCATCTTTCAGCAAAAAATTAATACTTCTTCCCTCAACCGGCACGGCACTTAATCTTTCAAAAGTCGTTTTGTGACTGGGATCTCTAGAGGGAGGAGGAAGCACTGTAAAAGAAAAGAATGAAGGTAGCACTTAGCAATTCAAATCTCGAAAAGCTTAAATGGAAAAACAGCGGGGATGGGCAATCTTACTTCCTATTCTCCAGATGGCATAAAACCCTGGGGGTAGCGAGCGAAGAAGAATTGATTTAGAAAAACGTAAGCACTTTCGGAAAGATCGGTGATAAGTTTACGGTTTCTGGCACTTCTCATGAGTATAGTGGAGGGGTGGTCTTTATTCTTTGTGAATGTGCATAAGTAGCAAATTTCTTCGAAGCTCGAAAGACGGTTAAGTGTCCTCCTGAATAGAACGCATAATCCCATCAGGATGGCGTAGCCATTGGGATGTAGTTGAAAGGGAGAGATGGTTAGTCGGAGAAGGAGTTGTTGAAGAAATTCATTGAAAGGAGAAATGGCACCACACAGGCACATCTGGCGATTAACAGTGACAAAACCGAGAGGTGGACTGTCAGCGGTATCATTTGGCCCAGGAAGTATAGCATCCGCTTCGGCAATCCCAAATTGAATACATAATTGGTTGAATGCCCGCTAACTCAGGGTAGTTGGAGTTCTTTCCGGAGGATTATCCAATGGGATGGCTATCGGGAAGACTCGTTCAGATTGCTCTATTATCTCTTCTTGAGAAGATATTCTACACAAGGAATTGGATATTCAAATATGAAGGTGCACGTTTCCTAAATGTATGAAGTGTTGTGTAAAACTAACAAAACAACAAGCAAATATAATTGAAATTAAACTAATATGCATTTGTTAATTACAAAGTTTCAGGGTTTGTTGTTTTAAGTCCAAATACAAGTGCATCATTGATGCAAACGAAATCAGTTCTAATCGATTAACATTGCTTTGCTTTAATACTTCACTTGAGTTTGTTGATTTACAGCATTTCATATAATTTCTTTAAGTTGATTATCTTTTATCGACTAATCTATCATTCGATGTGGGCAGTCAATGGAAGTATATTCGCCCTAGTTTTCTGCAAATGTTGTGTTCAACAGGTTGTTAGCCTACATGTTAGTATAATCTGTAAAGAAGTGTAGCAAAGTTCAAGCAGTTCATTCTGGCAGTTCAAGTTGGAAATACAATCAAGTTCTGTCAAATTTTGAAGCTTTCAAGTTTTGTTCAAGTCCTTGAGTCGCAATCCGAGTCAAGAAGTTCTAGGCTTAAAGCTTCAAGTCAAGGCAGAGAAAATTTTCTTAAGTTCTAAGTCGCTAGGGCATATATGCGACCTAAAAGTTACACCGCGAGAAGTCCTAGGTCGCCTGGTTCAAGCTAAAGAGTTCAAGGCAAGGCAGTGTGAATCTAAGTCCTAGGTCGCTCGCGACCTAACAAGTTGGGTCGAAATTGGACTAGGTCGCAAAAAGAAAATTCGGCAGTGAAAGGTTATTTAAGTGCTAAGTCGCTCACGCGACCTAAAAATTAAGCCGCGCCGATTCTTTAAGCCGTTTGCCGAGTTAAGTCTCGTGATTCTTGTTCAAACTTCTAAGGCCCTAGGTCGCTCGTTCCTCCTCAATGCATCAATTCGCCTAACTCCTAACTCCTAACCCGGTAACCCTTTAGCTTCTCCACCAACAAAAACCCTCATTTCTCCATACCGTCGAATCGCCCAAAAAACCAATTCGAATCACCTTGGAATCACCACAATCCAATGCACTGCCGTTTTACCTCAAATCACAACAACAACATGATCGACAGCAGTTACAAATCAATCAAAAAATGGTTCGTGATGAAACAAAACACAAAATGTGATGTGGAATCGAAAAATGGGAGGATTAGAAGATCGGTGATGGATATAGTGGAGCAACAACCAGATCCACTTACTTAATGTGACGAGATGATGATCAAAGCAGCAGGTAGATTCGCTTCAAAAGTTTTTGAGCTCAAGAGTGATAATGGCGGCAGAATGCAAGCAATAAGATAAAGGAAGAAGAAACGACCTAACGGCTTATATAGGTGGAAAAGAGGAAGACGAATGGACACGCGAGTTAACTCATCTCTTAGGTCGTCCACAACCTAGCAAAGTTAAGTCGAAGCACACGACCTATGGCATAGGCGTATACTTCGAGGGGCAAATATTAACTCCACTATTTCACAGCTCAGCGACCTAAGGGTATCGCGACCTAGCGATCTGACCATCAATAGCATGTCACAGCAAAAAGACTTCGCGACTTAATGGACTACAGCGACCTAACAACCTATGGCCTAAAGCGACGGAACTGTCTATGGGGTGCAGCGACCTGGTAGCTAAGTGGATTTACCAACCTAAAGGATTAAAGAGCCTAACGACCTAATGAGCTAGCGAGTTAACGACCTAAAGTATCTCATGACCTAGCGACCTAAGGACTTAACGACATAGCGAGCTATGTAGAACCGAGGTAACTTGTCTTCCTCATGTCGTTCCTTCCCTAGGTCGCCCACGACCTATGACTTATTCAGGTGACCAATGGCGCTCCTGTTAGGCCGTAAACCGTGTCTACTAAGTCGCCCACGACCTACGACCTATTCCTAAGTCGCTCACGACCTAAACATACCAAAGGAGCTTCTTATGCCGCTTCCTCCCTAGGTCGGGCATGACCTATGACTTGTTAGTCTGTTCAGAATGATAAAGTATACCATATTTAAGCCGCAAACCACTCCCGCTAGGTCGCTCATGACCTATGACCTATCCAAGGTCGCTTGCGACCTACGACCTAACTCCAAACTCTCCTATAAATATCCCGTCTACTCCAACTGGAAGGATATCTTTTTAGCTCATTTCTGGAACACCGATACTCTGCTGAATTCTCGACTCACTCGACACTTCAAACACAAAAGACATCTCAACAAACTTCAAGAGGAAATCTAGCACAACCGACATGGATACAAAGACTTCTTCTACATCAAAGTTCTAGTTATTTCTCCCATCAGTGTTGTAATCAAAGATTGTTATAAAGTTGTAATTGATTCGGCAATAAAGAAAATTAAAGTGGTCGTAGGCTTAACCTGAAGCCGAACCACTATAAAACTGTCGTCTTTTACTGCTTTCTCTGTGACTTTTCTACTTGTTTCTAATTCCCGTATTCACGGGTCGTGCTTTCACTTAAACTATACATACACCGGGTTGTTAGCGTTCAATTTTAAGCGTTAACACATTTGAATTTGTTTCAATGTTGTGCGTTGATCTATACATAAGATGCGTGACTATCTTTGTGATTGAAATCGTTAAAGGATAAATTTTAGCCGAATATATTTTTAGTATCGTTAGATGCCGAAAATAAATAAAATTGGATTTTTGAAAATTTAAGTTGAGAATTCATAATAAAATTTGATTTTGGAATTGATTCATTTTAAATAAATAAATGTTGAAATTTTTATGTTACAAAAATTATGATTTTTGTGAAATATAACCGAAATTTGATTTTTGAAATAAGTAGTTGATTAATTGATAAAATGGTTTAAATTGGGATTTTTGAATTATTATAAATGATTTATATAAAAGATTTATAAAATTGATATTTATAAATTAAAATGTTGGAATTATAAAACGAGTTTTTACAAGTTTTAAAATGAAATATAAATGGATTTCATAAGTGGATGAAATCTATAGATGTATAAATTGTGAAGTTATAAAATGAATAGATTTTTTGTAAAATAAAAGATTTATAAGTAATTAACTTATAAATTGGGTTTTGGCGTGTAAATAGGATACAGATAGAATTTGTTAATAAAGTGATTTTATAAGTTGAAGTTGTTATAAAATATAAATGGAATTTATAAATGTTGTTTTATAAATCCGAAATCGACTTATTTTAATAAGTTAATTATTATAGCTTATTAAAGGAGATATACCCACGATTTTGGACAGTGAATAATCCTTTAAATAAAATATGTAGAAATGATGAATTTGGTTAATTGTGACGCCCCACCTCTATACCCACACTAGCCAAGAACACTACGGTGTAGTGCTGTCAACTAGCACGGAGAATAAGGCTGTTGAGGAGCAACCATCCATGTGATTGCTTATCACACGGTGGCTATAAATAATCTTCGAAAACAAACATAGAAATAAGCATAACACAAATCAGTCACAGACATCCATATCACAAAGGCGGAAGAAGATATGAATATATAACTAACACATGAAAGTGTACATCAGAGTAGTGGTCAAAAAGATCCACAATAATACAAAAGAATAGCAACACGTGCTATACAAAAGAATACAACAATGAGCCTATATCTCAAGTGTATACAACAAAAACTGCTAATCTAAATAGTTAGCCAAAAGTCAGAGTAGCAAATCCCGGGAAGAAGTCAAGCAGAAGCACCTATAACATCTCGGTCTGACCCGAGTATTATTTAAGAAAATAATAAACGGATAAGCCTAGCTATAAATATCAGATGACATGGTATAAAATAAAATATATGGCATAAACATAAAATATCCATACTGACATACTACTATAAGTATGCAAATGATGATCAACAGAAGATCAATCAATAAGAGATAAATCAATATCACAAGAATCTTCTCAAAGATCCAAAGAGGGCATCACACCCTAAACTTGTACTCATAACAAGTCAATGACATAAATTCCAGAAATCAACACAAAAAATCCAGAAATCACAGAAAAAGGGAAATAGGCCTATCACATGACGGTCCAAAGACCATGGGGAGCTACCCCATATGGGTGAGTCGGAATCACCCAGATGAGGTCTAGGCTAACCAAAGAAAAAAGGTATGTGTGAGTGGAATCACACAAATGGTGTCTAGCCTAACCTCGCAACAAAAAGTTATGTGTGAGTGGAATCGCTCAAATGGTGTCTAGACTAATCTTGTGGACAAAGAGATATGTGTGAGTCGGAATCACACCCATGAGGTCTAGTCTAACCTTGCAAACAAAGAGACATCGCACAATTGCTAGTCTAAATCATAAAATGATCATCATGATCAACGAGAAGTGTCAATTACACTAAGCTAGTAAATATAAAAGTTTATCTTCGTGTCCAATAACCACTTGCTTAACTTAAATATTTACGAACAAAATGTAAAACTTCACTAGAAAATTGTCATAAGAGGTTCAATCGAACAAGTCCAAGAATTAACCGACAAAGTGAACGCAAGCCTTTCATACCACTTGTTTTACTAAGTCGTTTAATTAGATTTCTCATCCGAGTGAGGTAAAGGTTTGTATATACTAGTAGATTGGAAAATGGTTTAAGAAAAGAGCTTTGTTATTGAAAATCGAGTTGAAATCATTTTGTGGAAAGAGTTTTGATATTTACTACTAGTATTGAAACCTTCATATTTCTAAAGTTGTTATCCCGCCTTCTTAGCAAGGTCGTGATACCATAAAATCGACCGAGAAGCCAAAGATAGTTTGTCTCGAAGAATGGTCAACTCAGCATCTCAACAAAGCAAGTTTTGTTGAATGTTTTTCAGATAAGATCCCCTACGGAGGGGAGGTCCAAGGGGGTGGCAATCCCCCAAGGTGGGGGTGCGGGGGCAACACCCCCGCTACGGTGTTCGACCTAGTGAAGACCTAGGGGAGGATAGGATCGACCGACCTATTGGTTGCGACCTAAGGGTGTTCGTGAGTTAGCAGAAACGAGCGACCTAACAGAGGCGAGCGACTTAAGGGACTCGTGACCTAACAAAAGCACAGGCCAAGCGACCTAACATTTTAAGGCCGAACGACCTAATTAAACTCGTGACCTAACAGGGTACACGACCTAAAGGTATTAAGGTCATGCGACCTAACGGTATTAAGGTCTAACGACCTATGGGAGGCGAGAGACTTAAGGAACTCGCCGGTTAGAAGAGGCGAGCGACCTACGAGTTAAAGGGGTCGAGCGACCTAGAGGTTTTCGCGACCTAGTGGTCGAGCGACGTAGCGACCTAATGGTGAAAAAGGCCGAGCGACCTAACGTGTGAATGAGCCGAACGACCTAAGGGATAAAAAGGCGAGCGACCTAATGTCTTAACAAGGACGTGCGACCTAACGCTATAGGGCCAAGCGACCTAGATCCAAGCGAGCTAAGACCGAGGTAACGTTTCCAACAGAGGGAGCGACCTAACGACCTAAGGCCTAATGACCTACGACCAAGCGGCCCACGACCTACGACCTACGACCTACGACCTAATTCCGAGGAGAACGACCTAAAGCATGCGAACGAGTTTAAGGCCAGAAACGATCTATTTGGTGACCGTGACTTTTCCACGCAAACGACCTAGCATAGGAAGAACGACCTAAGTGCAGAATTTTACCAAAAACACTAAAAATTGGAGTTTTTCGCCAATCCAATCAAAACCAAATGCAAATGCACATGCTAAAGTGATGGGAATTCATTCCCAACAGTCCAAGATAGTTATAGACTAGACCAGCTTATGGAGGATGGTTTCATCAAGGAGTCTACTTATCTGAATTGGCTTTCAAATCCAGTACTGGTTAAGAAAGCTAATGGAAAATGGAGAGTTTACATTGACTTCTCAGATTTAAACAAAGCCTGCCCCAAAGACTGCTTTCCATTACCTAGGATAGATCAGTTGGTGGATGGAACAGCGGGGTACGAATTGTTATCTTTCATGGATGCTTACTCCGGATACAACCAGATTATGATGCATGAGCCGGATCAGGAGGATACAAGCTTCATCACCGATGTTGGTCTCTACTGCTATAGAGTCATGCCTTTCGGACTTAAGAATGCAGGGGCAACTTAACAAAGACTAGTCAATGCTATGTTCAAACCGCAGATTGGCAAAACTATGGATGTTTATGTTGACGATATGTTAGTGAAGTCAAAGAAAGCAGTAGACCATACGGACCACTTGGCGGAAATGTTTGCAATCCTCCGAAAGTATGGAATGAAACTTAATCCTTTGAAATGTTCGTTTGGGGTGGAGTCCGGAAAGTTTCTGGGTTTCATTGTGAGTGCTAGGGGCATTGAAGCTAATCCTACTCAGATTGCTGCCTTGAAAGAAGTAAAAGCTCCTAGAACGAAGAGGGAATTGCAAAGTCTTAATGGAAAAGTCGATGCCTTGAGTCGATTCATTTCTAAGCTACTGATAAATGCATTCCATTCTTTGATGCACTAAAGAAAGGAAGAAATTTTTTTGACTGGACTCCTGAATGCCAGAAAGCTTTCGATGAGTTGATTCGTCATATGGAAACGCCTCCAATACTTTATAAGCTGGACAATGGTGAAAATCTTTTGGTATATTTGGCAATCTCATCTCATGCTCTCAGTGCAGCATTGATACGGGAAGACGAAAGAATTCAGCGCCCGGTCTATTATATCAGCAAGAGATTCACCGGGCAGAGATGAATTATTCGAAACTGGAAAAGCTCGCCTATTTTCTACTCATTGCATCAAGGAAGTTGAGGCCGTATTTCCAAGCTCATCCTATCAAAGTCCTCACCGATCAACCTCTAAAGCAAGTCCTGTTTCGTCCTGAGACTTCGGGTCGTCTTCTGAAGTGGAACATTGAACTCAGCCAATACGACATCACTTATCACCCTCGAAGAGCAATCAATGGACAAGCTTTAGCAGATTTTATCGTAGAATGTACAGATAAAGGTGATAGTGAGAAAGAAGTGACCGATAATCCCCCAATTCAATGGAATTTATATGTTGATGGTGCAAGAAACGATTACTGTTCCAGAGCTGGGGTTGTGCTTGAAACCCTCGAAGGGCGGTCGTTGTGCTATGCATTGAAGTTGGAATTCCCTTCGACAAACAATGAAGCAGAATATGAAGCTCTCATTGCCGGCTTGAGAATTGCTAAAGAGTTGAATGTCAAAGTGTTGCAGATTTTCAGTGATTCACAGCTTATTGTATGTCAAGTCAAGAAAGAGTTTCAGACTAAAGGAGGAAATCTACCTGCTTATTTGTCAAAAGCTTGGGAACTTCTCGGTGATCTTGACCACTATACGGTAAATCATATACCTCGGGAAGAGAACATGAAGGCAGATTCTCTCGCAAAGTACGCAAGCATTGGTGAAGCTTAATTATTGGGATTAGTTCCTGTGGAAGTTCTATCATCCCCAAGCATTGATGAGATGGATATTGACTGGATCATGACTATATCTCAAGAACAAGAATCATGGATGACTCCGATAATGGAATATCTGCTCAAGGGTTCTCTACCAGAAAGTTCAAAAGAACGACAGAAGTTACTAAGAAAAGCCTCCAGATACATAATTCAAGATGGCCGATTGTACAGGCGGGGATTCTCAATGCCATTACTCCGATGTGTGACCAAGGAAGAAGCTAAAACAATTCTAGCTGAAATACACGGAGGAGATTGTGGAGACCATTCAGGTGGCCAAACTATAGCAAAGAAAATAAGCTACGCCCGAAAATGTGACCGATGCCAGAGATTTGCAAAAATCCCAAGAGCACCTTCCACAGAGATAACACAGATGGTCAGTCCGTGGCCATTTACTATTTAGGGAATAGATCTCATCGGGCCTTTGCCAACTGCCAAATCCGGAATCAGATATGCTATTGTCGCTGTTGATTATTTTACTAAATGGGCTGAATCTGAACCATTAGCTGCTATTAACTCTAAAAACATGATAAACTTTGTAACTAAGAATATCATTTGCAGGTATGGTGTGCCTCAAAAATTAATCACGGACAATGGAACCCAATTTGGAAGTGAAGAGTTCCAATATTTATGCAAGCGATTTAAGATCCAGAAAAGCTTCTCAGCAGTGGCTTATCCACAGGCAAACGGACAAGTGGAAGCAGTAAACAAAATTATCAAATCGACCATCAGAAAACAGCTGGAAAAATCGAAAGGTGGTTGGGTCGATAAGCTTCCACTAGCACTATGGGCATACAGAACTACACATAAAACTGCAACGGGGCACACTCCATTTTCATTGGCATATGGATCAGAGGCAATGATTCCTGTAGAAATAGAAGTCCCTTCACGTAGAAGAATTCATTTCAACCAAGCTGAAAACGAAAAGTTGCAACTAGAAGCACTTGACTTCCTCGATGAAAAAAGGAAAGAGGCTCAGCTCAGAATTGCAGCCCATCGGCAAAGAATTGCCATGCACTTCAATTCCAAAGTTCGCCAACGCAGCTTTGAGATTGGAGATTTAGTCTTGAAGAGGGTCATGACAGCAACAAGATTGTTTGCGCCAAACTAGGAAGGGCCATATGTCATAGGCAAAAAACTTCTTGACGGCACGTTCAAACTAACAACTGTCGAAGGAGATCCAATTCCAAGAGCTTGGAACAGCAATCATTTGCGC
Organism: Allium cepa; assembly: GCA_030765085.1. Classification (NCBI taxonomy): domain Eukaryota; kingdom Viridiplantae; phylum Streptophyta; class Magnoliopsida; order Asparagales; family Amaryllidaceae; genus Allium; species Allium cepa. The sequence continues at coordinate 39,354,289 of CM060929.1, forward strand.
CCATATTTTACTTAAAGGCTATACTGAAACATTGTAAAATAATGATGAATGTATGATTCTTGTATTGAAAGCCATTGTAAAACCAGTGCAAGTGAATAATAAGAACTATAAAGTGGATGTAGGCCCAGTTCTTGGCCGAACCACTATAAATCGTGTGTTCTCTACTATTATAAGCTGTTTGTTTTATTTCAATATATAAAGTACTTCAATTGTATTGCTAAAATGTCGATTTAATATTGTAGGCTATTAAAACAAAGCTTACCCATCATAGGACCAAGCGATCCTTGACATCACTCAACAAATGAATATCTAGCCACGAAAATTCCAGATTCAAATCCTATATAAGGAGTGCTTCAAGCAAACAGTTAGTAGCCCGCCAGAGGTAGACCCTTCCTAACTAATTGTGAACGTTTTTGCAAACAAACATGCGATTAAATAGCCCGTGTCTACCCCTGCGAACTCATTTAACAATGAAGTACACTCCTTTGGATACAATAAGCTACTTGCAAAACAAAGGAATGTGCGCTTGGAAATGGTAACAGGTAACCACTGATATGAGCAAATGGCGGAAAGACATGGGCGAGCAGGTAGCAAACAGCAAAAGACCTCCTCGGAGGGACAAGCCCTCTTCGGAGGCACAAGCCCTCTTCAAAGGCACAAGCCCTCTTCAAAGGCACAAGCCCTCTTCGGAGGCACAACTCTTCGAAGGATAAAGAACTCTGATGGGCCTCGCCAGAAAAAGAGAGTTCTCTTTCTCGATAGAAAGTTGTGGACTGATCGGTGGCATAGGACACTCGTGTGCGCCCCGCGAACCCATCTAACCGAGAGAAGGAAACTCCAAATTTCTAGGCAAAAGCCCTAATCGGAGGCACGCATTCCGCCGAGATTTGAAATAAAACTTCACAAGTGCTGGAATGTGAAAAGCCCTCTCCGGTGGCCCATTTCACCATAGTTGAAATGCTAAAAGACCTTTAGTGGGCCTCGCTAGAAAGAGAGAGTTCTCTTTCTCGATAGCAAGTTGTGGACTGATCGGTGGCATAGGACACTCGATAACTTGTGCCCGCCCCGTGAATCCATCCAACCGAGAGAAGGAAACTCCAAACTTCCAGGCAAAAGCCCTACTCAGAGGCACACATTTCACTGTGATCTGAAATAAAACTTCACACGAGTCGAAATGTGAAAAGCCCTCTTCGGAGGCCCTCTTCCCAGCGGACAGGGAAAAGATAAAAGCCTCTCCCCAGAGGCAGAAAAATAAAAAAGCCCTCTCCCCGGAGGCACAAACAAAAAGCCCTCTTCCAAGAGGCATAATCAAACGAAAAGCCATCTTCCCAGAGGCATAATCAAACAAAAAGCCCTCTTCCCAGAGGCACAATCAAACAAAAGCCCTCTTCAGAGGCACAAGCAGGTTGAAGCCCTTTTTCGAAGGCCCACTTTACCACGAAGGAAAATTCACTTGCCAAAATAAAAGTGACTTTCTCCGAAAGTGAAGTGTAAAAATTCGCAACAAAAAGAAAAGAGAGAAAACTTCTCCAATATAAGGCGCATTTTACTAAATTAGAAAAATATTTCCTTAAAACGGAAATATTATCTTATAAAGTACAGATGCAAACCTCCTTCAAATGGAAAAGTTGTTCCCTAAAGAAAGAACACAAGTCTTCGCGAAAGAGAAGAGTTGTTCTTCAAAATTTTTCCAATGTGAAAGAGATTGCAATAAACCATGGTATGGGGGCAATATAATATAGTCACAAAAATAAAAAACAATGCTCAAGCAACATACCATAGGTTTACTGCAACATCGCACAGAGAAAATAAAGAAACTTGTATATATATAAAAAGAAGAAGAGAATAAATGCATTCTCAAATACAGACAGGAGTTTGTACAAGTAAAAGAATAATTTTATTCCATACCATAATTTTTTTATATACATATGCAGGTTTCGAAACAAAAGAAGACGGGGACTAGCACCCTCACAATCGCCGGTCAACATAAGTCTTTGAACAATTCAAGTAAAAAGTGAAAAGCAAGACAAGAAGCATAAGTCCCAAGCCCATTATTTCTTCTTCCTGCCACCTTTCGAGCCTACGCCTGGCCGGATGATCAATTTTTGGGGCCGGCTTGTGAGAGTAGGGGAAGAAAGAGGAAGAGGTGCAATTGGGTGTTCTTCTGTTTTCTCCTCGCTAGCAAAAGCTTCTTTCTTCTTCTTTGAGACTCCGCGTTTCCCCCTCTTCTTAGAAGAAGACTCACTACCCGGAGTAAAAAGAGTGGACAATGCTATGTCATCAGAAGCAGTCCGCTCCAGAGTTCTCTCCCCTTCTTCAGGTTCTTCGACCTTTTGTTCTTGAGAAGCAATAGGATCGTCCAAGTCACGGAGAGCTTCATCTGCTCTTCTTGCGACCCCGGTTGAGAGACAGAAGGGGGAGTAATCTGAAGAGCTGGAGAGGAAACCGTCGGAGGAGGGGAAGTCCGAACAATACTTGGTGCTTTCTCTACAGGAGAAGAAAAGTTAAAGTCAGTATTCCTCATAAAAAGAGGGGATAATGGCTCATCGACACTAAAGAAATAAGCAAGAAGATCATCGAACTCAGTCGAAGCGAACAAGCAGTCCACTTGAGTAAGATCAACATTGAGGTTACCTGGAGAAGTAGACTTCACTATGTCAATTTCAAAGTCTTGCGCTTCGGCGCTTTCTTGAGCCTCATCTCCAGTGTGGGCGGTGGTGCTTTCAATAACGGCTTTAGCAGGAGGAGGAGAATGAGAACTGGAGCCGACGATATCGACATCGGTCGAAACTGAAGGTAGAATTGGGTCGGTTGATATTGTCTTTCCTAAATGCTCTCCTTCTGTCGTTTTAGCTCTTTCTTTGGTAAGTTGCTCCTTCCCCCTTTCAAGAGTGGCACATGCATCATCATCTAGATAGTGCCCCATTAAATCTACTTTGGCATATCCGGCTCCTCCAAACATATCAAGTATGGCCTCCCACACTTTGGCATAAGTAATTTCATATGCCGGCCCCAAAAACTTAAGATAGAGTGGAGCTGACTTCAGCTTTAGTTGCCATGTGAGACTCTTCAGCTGCAATTTTGCCGACAATGGCCTCATCACGCTCTCTTTCAGCTTTAGAGAGTTGAAGTTTTAGCATTTCGATCTCCACGTCCTGGGAGCTAGTCTTCTTTCGCAGCTCCACGATGTTAGCAATATGGCCCTCATTAATTCTTTTTTGCACATCAAGCCTATCTTCGGCATCTCTTTGAGCGGCATGAGCATCTCGCACTTGTTGTTGAAGTACTTGCTCCCTTTGCAAATAGGAAGTGGAGGAAGTGGCAAGCTCTTCTTTAAGTTTTTCAACTTCCGCTTCGAGCTTTTCATTATAGGTAGCGATGCTTCTCGTTTCCGCGTCATGTTGCTCAAGAATCTTCTGCCGCTCAGATTTGTCATTTTCCATTGTTAACATGGCTTCAAGATTTGCACGATTTACCCTTTGGAGCTCATCGACAAGCTTTTGCCAACCTGACATTCTCTCGATATCTAGTTTCACAGCATCAAAATTGCGCAGCATATCCTGCTTGTCAATCGGGACCAAATCAAGATCAAAGCGTACTCCCTTCAACCACCAACGCGGAAACCGACTTTGAAGGGTGGCGGGGCCTTGTCCAACCTGATATGAGGGCCTGCCAATAATTGTTTGAATATCAGTACGGGCAACGGCAGGAGATTGAGAAGGTGCCGGAGCAGCGGGCTTTTCAGGAAGTTCAGACGCCAGCTTTTCGCCATGCTTGGCCCTTTTACTTGCATCTTCAGGGATGTGGCTTTTCCCTTTATCATCACGGGATTTCCATTTATGAGAATCATCTTCCCTCTTGGAAGAGTCATGTCGCTCATCTCATCTTTCGTGGCATTCTTCATAGGCGCGCCTTTCACGAGCCTTCCTCACAGCTCTTTCTTCGTCAGTTTCCCAAGTGGCAGGAAGATACCTCCTGGGGTCATAAGCACCGCGCTTCCCATAGCGCTGGAAATCGTCGTAGTAGGAGCCACTTCTTCCCATTGGAGGATCTGAAAATGAAGAAAAGATAAACTCAGAAATCTTGAAAGCAAGAGAGTTGAATGCATATAAGTGCTGAAAAGTCCTAAGTGTGTGTAACGTGCAAACTACGTGCGTCAAATCACGAACCACTCCTAGGTTGGGGGTGATGATGGGTCTAACAGCCAGTGTTAACTCTTGGGCTGACGGAGTTTGTTGCAGAACGGATGTCGCTTCGACTGCTGAAGAAGTAAATTTAGCAGTGATAGGATCATCTTTGAAAAGCTCTTGTGAAGTAATCATCAGGTCGCTCAACCCCTCAAAAGTATCATCACCGCTGTGCCTAGGGGGACTTGTTATCTCAGCCCCTTCGTCACCAGATTGCCCGGGTTGTTGAGGAGGCTCTTCTTCTATGATGACTGGGGCAAGTACATGCTCGATGGATGACCCCGCAACATCAGTTGAAGTAGAACACTTTACCAATGAAGCCTCAAAAGTGCATTCTTTCGGCATAAGTTCTCCAGCGAAAACAGGGGCATTTGGTGCCTCTATTGGAGAGTTGGGTACTTCATGAGGTTTAGTGGAATGAGAAGGGTGCAAAAGCCCGTACTGGTGCAGAAGTTCATCTTTCAGCAAAAACTTAATACTTCTTTCTTCAACCGGCACGGCACTTAATCTATCAAAAGTCATTTTGTGACTAGAATTTCTAGAGGAAGGAGGAAATGCTGTAAAAGAAAAGAATGAAGTTAGCACTTAACAATTCGGATCTTGAAAAGCTGAAACGGAAAGAACGGGCATGAGCAATCTTACTTCCTTTTCTCCAGATGCCATAAAATCCTAGGGGACAGCGGACGAAGATGAATTGATTCATAAAACCGTGAGCACTTTCGAAAAGATTGGTGATAAGTTTACGATTTATGGCACTTCTCACGAGTATAAAGGAGGGGCGGTCTTTATTCTTTGCAAATGAGCATAAGTAGCAAATTTCTTCGAAGCTCGGAAGACGGTTAAGTATCCCCCTGAACAAAACACACAATCCCATCAGGATGGCGTAGCCATTGCGATGTAGTTGAAAGGCAGAGATGGTTAGCCGGAAAAGGAGTTGATGAAGAAATTCATTGAAAGGTGGAATGGCACCACAAAGGCACATCTGACGGTTGACGGCGACAAAATCAAGAGGTGGCCTGTCGGCAGTATCATTTGGGCCAGGAAATCTAGCATCCGCTTCGGCGATCCCAAATTGAATGCGTAATTGGTTGAATGATCGCTGACTCAGGGTTGTCGGAGTTCTTTCTGGAGGATTATCCAATGGGTCTGCTATCGGAAAGACTCCTTCAGATTACTCGATTATCTCTTCTTGAGAAGACATTCTACACAAGGAACTGGATATTCAAATATGAAGGTGCACGTTTCCTAAATGTGTGAAGTGTTGTGCAGAACTAATAAAATAACAAGAAAATATAACTGAAATTAAAGTAATTAATAGTTGTCAGTTAAAAAGCTTCAGGGCTTGTTGTTTTAAGTTCATGTATAGTGTTGAAGCAAACAAATTAGCTTTGGTTGGTTAATTCAACATTGCTTTAATACTTCACTTGAGTTTATTGATTCAAACATTTCATATAGTTTCTTTTAGTTGATTATCTTTTATCGACTAATCTGTCATTTGATGTGGGCTGTCAATGGCAGTATATTCGTCCCATTTTTCTGCAAATGTTGTATTTAACAGGTTATTAGCTTACAAGTTAATATAGTCTATAAAGGAGTACGACAAGTTCGAGCAATTCATTCTAGCTGTTCAAGTTAGAAGTGCAGTCAAGTTCTATCAAAAATTTGAAGCTTTCAAGTTTAGTTCAAGTCCTTAAGTCACAATCCAAGTCAAAAAACTTCTCTAAGTTGTAGGTCGCTCGTGACCTAACAGATTGGATTGAGATTGGTCTAGGTCGCAAGAAGCGAATCAAAAATTGTTTTCATAAGTCGTTCACACGACCTAAAGACTAGGTCGCACACAACCTAAAAGCTTAAGTCGCAGGAAGTTAAGCCACCAACAAGTGCCTAAGTGTTAGCTCGTCCGTGACCTAAGACCTATGCCACAACAAGTTAGGTCGCAAGTGAGTTAGGCCGCAAGCAAGCTAGGTCGCAGGTAAGATAGGTCGCGCGTCTTGTGATCAAGCCAATGAGCCTAAGGTCGACCGAAGTTCCTCAGCCAACTATCTCCTAACACTCTTTGCTCCTCACCACTCAGCAAATTACCAAACAAACCCATTAACCCGATAACCTTCTATCAATATTCTTCCCATTGAAATCCATCATCTTTTGACACCACTAAATCGCCCAAAACCGGCTTAGATCACCTCAGATCCATCATATATCCAATGCGTTACCGTGTTCTTGTGAATTAAAACGTCAACGCGTCCTATGGCGATCAAAGACCGGTTGAGACATGATTCATAGTAAAACACAACACATAAAGAAAGGATTCATATTTCGACGATGGCCATGATTGGGTATCGATCGGAATTACTTACAAGATATAATAGTATAGATGGGTTGACGGTTGAGTAGATCGAATTTTCCTTTGAAAGCTCGAAAACTCGTTAGTGGCGGAGCAAGTTGTTAGAACAGATAAGTAAAAGGGGAAGGAATGAGGTAACAGTTATATAAGGAGAATGAGCATACGAGTTAAGTTATCTCTTAAGTCGCTCACGACCTAGCAGAGTTATGTCGAAGTACACGACCTATGGTATAGGCATATACTTCGAGGGGAAAATGTTAACTCCATTCTTACACAGTTCAGCGACTTAAAAAGATCGGATGGACCAGCGACCTATGACTCAACGGGTTAACGACTTATGTGAAGGCACGACCTAACTACCTAAGGGAGTAAGCAACCTAAGACATAAAGTGAATCGGCAAGATGAGCGATGTAGCGCACCAACGACCTATGGACTGAGGCGACCTAGCGACTTAAAGGTATACACGACCTAGCAGCTAAGTGAATCTAACGACCTAACCGGTGAAGCTGCCTCGCGACCTAACTACTGAAGCAAAGTCCCGACCTAATGAAATGAGCGACCTAAGGATGGTGCGGTCTTAACGACCTAAAGAGCTTACGACTTTAAGGCTCCTACAACCTAGCTACCCCTCTAAGTCGCCCACGACCTAAAGGTGTACGCGACCTAACGAGTTAATAAGGGAAGCTACCTAACGGGAATAAAGTTCTCTAGCGACCTACGACTTATACCTAAGTCGCTCACGACCTAAGCTTACCAGAGGAGCCTCCTATGCCGCTTTATACTTAAGTCGGCCACGACCTATGACTTGCCAGTTTCTCCAGAGCAACCAAGTATACCGTGTATAAGCTGTAAGCGGCTCCCACTAGGTCGCGGACGACCTACAACTTATCAAGGTCGCTTGCGACCTACGACCTAACTCCGAGCTCACCCTATAAATACGACACTAACTCCAACATTCAGGGGATCTTTTGGCTCATTCTTGGAATGCCGATACTCTGCTAAATTCTCGACTCACTCGACACTTCAAACACGAAAGGCATCTCAACTAACTTCAAGAGGAAATCTAACACAATCAACATGGATTCAAATAATTCTTCTACATTGGGGTTCTAGTTGTTTGTCTCATCAGTATTGTAATTGAAGATTGTTGTAAAATTGTAATTGATTCAGTAATAAAGAGAATTAAAGTGGACGTAGGCTTAACCTGAAGCCGAACCACTATAAAACTGTTGTCTTTTGCTGCTTTTTCTATGACTTTCCTACTTGTTTTTAATTCCCGTGTTCACGGGTGGTGCTTTCATTTAATCTCAACATACACCGGGGTATTAGCGTTCAATTTTTAGCGTTAACACCCCCTTAAAAGAATTTTTTCCTCGAAATTACCAAGTAAGAAAAATTCACAAAATCCATTAACCTTTCATAACAAACCGTTCAAATTAGATTTTTCAAATCTTTTAAGTGTGTAACTTTCCCAAAATCCATTAGTTAAACTTCTTACAAAATCTTTACTAAGTTTTCAAATCATACTTAGTTTTACTTTACAAAATTTTCAAATTTCTCAAAAAAATTCTAACACCTTAAATTTTCGGAAAATTTCGCCATAACCTCCTTTGCGCGGCTCGATCCGAAAAAAAATGATAGTATATATATCACAAATATACATCTCATCAAGTAATGAGGCATCTCGTAGGGAAAAAAGTGTAAAAGTACGATATGTAATCCGAGATATGTACCTTATATATTATTAGCGAGCATATACGGCTAATATAGCGTGAAAGCGAGCTCAAAATGCGAAGCAATGCGCAATCCGCACCTACTATACACTCAACAAACAAATGAGAACATGTATATATGTAAGTAATATCAATATACAACATATATCACTACAACAACAACATGTGCCTACATAGAAAATGCAACAAAAGGCAACAAATGCAACCACCAAACAACTATCATCCAATAAACATTCAACAAATCCATAACCAAATCAATATAAATTCACTTCTCATTAATGTTCATTGAATTGGTTTTCAATTTAATCACATTTGATTTGTTAATATTGGACTTTACAAATATTCATTCATTCATTTTTCAATTAGTTTACATTCACTAATTTACTTTCAAGTTAGTTTACTTTCATGCAATCAAATTTAATTCTATTAAAATTTTCATAACTTTCAATTTGAATTCAGTTACATAGCTTTCAATTTTATTAATTCAACTTCATTAACACTTAATGAATTATATAAAATCAACTAACAATCATATAACAATCAAATCATAACCAACATAACCGAATTTGTTTACTTTTCTTTCATTCATTCAATTTGGTTCATCACTTTTAGTTAGCTTAATGGATTAACACTTTCATTCATTATTTCATATCAATTTATTTACATTCAATTGATTTACATTCAATTCATTCATTAATTCCATTGCTAATTCATCTTACCATATACAGTTGAATTTCATTTATATAACTCAAGTTCACATCCATTTAATTCACTTTATTAATTTACTTCGATACCAAAATCAACTTCCATATTCAACATTACTTAAGTTATATTCCATTTCAAACATCATTTGTTTAACTTAACTTAAATTTCCACTTATAAATCCAACTTAGATTCCAATTCAAGTTCTATTTACTTTCAAATTCGAAATGGATTTCAATTTCATTTTCTTACACTTGCAAATTTTATTTGTTCATTCACAATTTATTTTCCAACTTAATAATTGTATTCTAATCATTTTATATGACATTCCGGAGTCTTTTCAATCTTTCAAAACCATTTTTGAAAATCAATTCAAATTATCTTTTGAATTTCCAAAACTAAACTCAAATTTTCCAAACAACATCATTTAAAATAATTCGGCAGCAATTCCTCTTTTGGAAACCCGAAAATGAACACCGACGATGTCGCGATCATCATCGGAATTATTTTCCAGCGACCGAAAAGAGTTTAGTGCTTTCCTTCTCTAAAACAATTTTCCAAAACCCTTGAAAATCATTTTCAATCTTCAAAGAATTTAAATTTCCAAAATCTCAAAATTTCAAATTCTATAAACTTGTTTTCAAATATTACTCTAGAATTCTATTTCAAATTATGAATCACAGGTTTACAATTTGTATTTATAAATATATTCATATAGTTTCACTTGTTATATATAAGATTATTTCACAATTGTAAATCACATTAATTATAATTCCATCTTAATAATTCATTCGCTTATACAATTTTATTCTTTTAATTAGATTATTCAAACATCTTTTAATTAACTTATATATATTCTTGCATTTTCAACAACCAAACAATCAATTTTATATACACTTTTATAACTCTGAAAAATTATTTCCTTTATATATAAAATATAATTAAGGTAAAATTATTTCATTTACCCAATTTAAAATGATACTATGTCGGTTTATCTCGTTTAAGAGTTTAGAAACCCCTATTGAAACAGATAGCTTGACTGCACCGACCAGAATCTATAAACGGCTCAACGGATAAGTCAACACAATACAAAACCATTTTTTATATTCATTAACAAATACGCGCTCATATCTATTATTACAGTCAAACTCATTCTAGAGTACTGCTGACTTTATCTCTAATGAGTAATTCCCAACAGAGCTAAGGTTGTCACTTAACCATATGCTCTGATACCAATTTGTAACGAACGCGATTTTTTGTCCATGAAGGTCGACATTAATACGTCCACTGTATCAACTGCAGAGCAATCGAAGGTCGGAAACCGTACCGTTAGGGCTAAAGATGAGGTAGAAGATAGAAGAAGAAAGAAAGAAAAAGAAAAAATAGAAACAATAACAGAATCTCACATATCGCAGCGGAACAACATATAGTATATCAATGAATAATCTTTAAAACAAAGAATCATATCTGTTATTACATTACATCACAATACATTACATTATCAGAGTTTACAACAACAAACAACGGAAAAGGAATACTATGTACTAGTTGGTACGCTAAGCCATCCAGCTTGCTTCCAAATCTCTACAGCAACTCCTGAATTCTAGAATATCCTAATAACCTAACTCTGGACTGCCCGTGTTAAAATTGGTGGGCACCCGGAGTTTAGGAAGGAAACAATAAACTCCAGGTCAGTCATGGGACTGGTGTGAGAACTTAAAACGGTTTATCTTTAAAAATCAATAAAGAAATATTTTAAAATTAGATTCACAATGCTTTTAGAAAATGACACTACCATAAGGCCTCCCACACACACACACACAATGCAAACGCAGAATCGGAGGAGATTTCTCCTTATGATAGTCAAAGATGTTTGATACGCATTAAAAAGAAACATTTTATATTATTACTAGTGCATAGTGCAAAAAACATTTCGAAAGTATAATATAAACCTTAGCCAGCATAGGCATTCCGCACTTATGCCTACTATAGCTATCATCCAAATGGTGGGTCGCCACCATAAGTGAATGATAGGTTCTACAACCAAAACCGTACAAGATTGTATTGTTTCTTTGGATTTTCAACAAATGGTCTGGCCGAGGAACTTCCCATTGCCACATGGGTACGCCTCTGGAAAGACGACCCAAGAACTAACCTAACATTACGGTTAGATCTATGCCAACACAAGGCCAGGTTACCCCTAACTGGGTAACTACTGACACGAATATGCCATCCCCCGGTCGTAACCGACCTTCATCCGAGGATCCTCGATTCCAACAACCATAGAGTAATAAATTTGCAGCAACAACATAGGTTAAGTACCTGGGCTCCATACCATGATACCACCTCTATCTAGAAGGAATTACATACACTAAAGGAGCGCTACCCCTAATAACCTTGCCGCATCCTTCCTATTTTGACAATTTCCGGGGTGTGAGGTCCGACCAAGTCTCGTCCACAAAGCCACGCTTTATACAAAAGCTGTGCTTTGATCTCAAATGCTCAACAGCACTTCGTATGTCACATTACCAATTTGGGAATGTATCACTAGTAACCATCAACTACCTAACCTCTGAGCTCGTACGTCTCAGAGAAGGGTGTTAAGCTAAGAGAATAAATTCTCCGCCACCAATAGAAATATATTTGATAGAAACCAACTGTACATCTCAAATTGTAACGTCAGACACACATCCATACAAGTCCGTTCCGGGATCGAACGGAACCAAAGGCACTTCTAAAGAAGTCCTTGCAATCCAGATATTCACTAATCACGTTCGGACTTCCCGTCACTAAGGGTGATAAAACCTCTATATCGAAGATCAGCTGATGTAGAGTCATTCGACGATAATCCTTCCATTTTCAAAATATCCGATCTTCGAAACCGGTCTTCAAATGCAATCCATTACAACGTATCACATATTCAGAATGGGTTATACGACCCAAAGGTCCTTTCCTGGCTAACCCGAATAGTGAGTGCTTATTTTGAAAATAATTGTGGCATTCAAATTATAGCAAATCACATCAAATACCCATTTAAAGGTAAATATTGATAGTCGGTTAGTTAACTATCAAGGCCAACAACCAAATATCCAACACCATTACAATCATTAGGCCCTTTTCATTAATCTTCCATAAATTAACAACTCGCCTGATATTTACTTCAATTTATCTTTTAAAAAAAGATACATTCTCTAAAGCATTTCAATATCTATGTTGGACAAACAATTCCAAATACTTATTCATTTTCAATTTATCTTTAAAAGATAAAAACCCAAAACATTTCACTTCATATTGGAAAACATTTCCAAATACTTATTTAACCATAAGTAATTCACAAATCTATTTGTTTTCAGTACTTAGAAAATATTCAATATACTTAAAACACGATTAAGCATATATTTCATTCTTTAAGGAAAACATTCTCTTAAACACATTTATTTCGGCCAAAACGAATGTTACGTAAAACAATGTTACGACAACCCAAAATCACTAGTGTAGGGATTCGAAATTTAGATAGATATATAAATCCCAATACTATACAAAAGCATTTCCTTTCGAAAATCATTTACTATAACAACAGTGTTATAGTCCATCTTTTCCTTGTTTCTCGAAAACGTCTATTTCAACAATGAATGTTAAAATCTAGGGTTTCGATCCTTAACACATTTTAAAACAACTTCAAATCGTTTTAATTCCATTTAAATATCACTCCCTAAACATTCCTTTAATATATTATTCACTGTTCAAAATCATGAATATAAATCATTAACCAAATTCAACACCTTTACATATTCAATTGAAAAATTATCCACTGTCCCAAAATCGTGAATATACTCCTTTAATAAGCTATAAAAATTAACTTATCAAATTCAATCAATCTTGAATTTATAAATCAATGTTTATTAATATACATTTGTATATTATAAAAACTTCAAGTTATAAAAATCTCTTTATTATCCAGTTCTATTTAAATCTCATTTAAATGCCAAAAATTCAATTTTAAAGTTAATTATTTTTAATTTTATATTTTACAAAATCTATTCATTTTATAACTTCATAATTTATAAATCTATAAATTTCATTCACTTATGAAATCCATTTTTATTTCATTTTAATACTTATAAAAACTCGTTTTATAAGTCTAATATTTTTTTTATTTATAAAATATTAATTTTATGAATCTTTTATATAAATTATTTATAATAATTCAAAAATCCCAATTTAAACCATTTTATAAATAAATTAACTACTTATTTAAAAAAAATCACATTTCGGTTATATCTCACGAAAACATAAATTTTTTAACGTTTATTTATTTAAAATGAATCAATTCCCAAAATTTAATAAAATGTATACTTTCAAAAATCACTTTAAAAATCCTTTTAAATTAGAAAATCATTACTTTAACATTTTTAAAACTCCAGAAATAGGCCCAATGATGCAACGGCGCCAAGTAATCAATCACGGCATCCAAACATCATATATCAATATGATAACAGAATATATCACAATATCTGTAAATAAATCAATACGGTTGAGGAATCGAGTTGGATCCCTCCAACCTGTTTCCCTGCATCCACAGATGTTAGCACAATACCAATTCCGTTCCAATACGGAATATCGTGATATATGGGTTCATAAAGTATTATCCGCTATTATACGGCGCAATAGGGTCTCATCCGCTATATAATGCAGGAAAATTAACTCCAAGCACATATATAATACCAATTCCAATCAAGTTGGAATTATCGCGGTATATGTTTTTAATAAATAACATCCGCTTAATATGTGGTGTATAGGGTCTATTACTATGCAACAGATAATAATTTATCATTCAATCATACAATCAAGCAATTTTAAATCTAACTATTTAAAACTTAAATTGAAGCAATTTCGATTGAGTGAGAAGTTCTCACCTTGGTTCCAATAACAGTTTCAGTGTTTCATTTCGAATAAAATTAAACACGCGTTTAATTTTACCCAAAATTTTCACTAGCCCCAATCGATTCCAATCCAGCTCCATCGCGTATTGTTCGTCAATACGATTCCAACGCAATTCATTTCGTGCGTTTTCGACCTCGTATGAAAGAGTTACGCTAGTTTAAAGTTTACACGAATTATAATATAATTAACTAACAATTTTCTTTTCTATTTTCAACCTCAGCTAATCTTGGCCGTAGATTTCAATGCCCTAAGATCTGAGCTGTTTCCGTACTTTCTTCCATCTCTAGGAAATCAAACGCAACCGAACCCATATAGGCCGCCACCAAACCCTAGTGCCCGCGCCCAATATCCACGACTTCACGACGATCAGAGACTTCCATCTCGAAGCCCACCTCGAGAGCTACCTTCGGCCACCAAGACGTTGAACTCGGCTGCTCCTTCGTCTCGAATTTCATGCGTGACTTTCGGCCCTTCTACCTCAATTCGCTGACAATCTACCGCTCCATCTTCAATCATCACCGTTGGATATGTAGAGCTTGACATGCTCTACAACTTTCATGTTGAAGGTTTCTCATATTGATTCACGGATTTGAAGAAAAGAGGAGGAGAAGATAATGAACTTTCGGCCATTGATTTAGAGAGAGGCGGCGGCTCTGTTGAAACCTTAGGGTTTTATTTTGTTGAAAATTATGAATAAGGGGGTCCTTTTGTAGAATATTTGAAAACACTATTCACCCGAAATTTTTCCGAACTCCAAATGAAGCATGCCGCCTGGCGTTTATAATGTTTTACGCCTATTTTAAATGCAATGGAATATATATCGGGCGCCAATTCGACCAAATTTGAAAGATACGATTTCGAATCGAATTATTTAAATTCAAAATTCACTCGAATCGATTTCTACGCGTTTTAGCTTGCCCCGGACAAACCGTAAATCCGATTGACACAAAATTTGAAACCATGGAATAATATAACATTATTGATCCGATGAAACTAGTTTCGTCGAAATCCGAGGCTGTTTGAAAAATGGCTATTTTAACTCGTCAATTAAATATTAAAATATTCGATTTTCACAAATTAACTTTTAATTCAATTTTAAAAGTTCACAAACATTGTTCTAACTCCAATATTATTTAATACGACTTTATAACCCATTTTTAATCACATTAAACACAATTTCTAATTATTTCTGTAATTTCCAATATTAAATTATCGATTTAATTATCCGATTAAATCCAGATATTCGAAAAATAAATTATTCGACTTATAAATTTTACTTATTAATATTTAAAATCAATTAAATATACGAATTTTAATTGACAGAAATTCTGGGTCGTTAAAGGAAAATAATAATACGAAAGCTTCTCATTCTTCCACCTCCATTTCTAGTTTGAACGAAATCGTGTCCTCTCCCGGTCCTTTCCCATTTGAACGAATTCGTTCGTATTCGAAATTAGGAGAATCTCGTCATCCTCAAAGCTATAGTTGAGATCGAGAGTAAGTCATGGCGACCGACGTTGATTTCGCGCTCGCCCTGGCGAAGGTAAAGCAAGAGGGGTCCACGATTTAATCATGCGACAACACGGGAAATGAAGGCGGTATGGAGGCAAGCATAGGAGGTGGAGGGTGCGGAGAAGTAGATGTCGAGGTGGAGGGTATCGCAATGTGGATAGGGGCTCGACGAGGTGATGGTCGACGAGGTAGGGCGGTGGCGGTGCTGCGAAGTGAAGGTTGCGATCGAGGAAGGGTAGCGTACGGTTTTAGTGATCGGGGCGAGTGTCGCACCACCGTAGTAGCAAGGAGCTTCGTTGGTCTAGATGTAGTGAGGTTCGCAATTCGTTTTATTCCTCTTGTTTCATTTTAAAATTTAATAATATATCTATATATATATCTGTGTATGTATGTATATATTCAGAGAAATGGAAAAGAAGAAATTTTATAACCCAGATTTTTATTTTTACATATACGTATATGTATATATATGAAAGAGGATAAGTTTTACAGTAAAGCGAAGTAATGTTTTTGTTATTTCAAAGGAAAAAAGTATATGTTTTACAGTAAGGTATAAAAAAATTAAATTAGATCTTTAATTTTAAATTTAGATTATAAACCTACTGTTTAATTTTTAAAGTATGTATTATGGCGGTTAACTTGTTTAATTAGGTTATTTAATTTAGTCGCTAAAAATATTTTGTTAAAAGAAAATATTTTAAGTTAAATTATTGGTTTATTAAATTTATCAAAGGGAAAATTAATTGTTCGACTAGTTCAAATATTAATAAATTCTATAATGTTTATATAAGGTCCAAAATCGTGAAGGAAACAGCTGGTTTGGGTCGGACTGCAAACCAAAACGCAAAGTTGAGTTAATCTCACTCAAATTTGATTACTTGCTAAATTAATTAGTTAAAAATTAAAGTATTGGTTGATTGAACGAACTGATAATTTATTTTTAGTTTGGATGTGATATATTAATATATATATATATATATACTCACATATATATAGGACTGAATGATATTCCCGCATTATATGGCGGATGAGACCCTATGATCCCCGCATAATAGCAGATGACCTCGTATACCGCGATATCCTGCCTTGAAGCAGGATTGGTATTTTATTTGTTGACCAGGGAACAGGCTGGAGGGATCCAATTGGTTTCCTTAAATTGTTGAATTTATTTTCATATTCAGTTATGTGGAATGTTGATTAATCTGTGATATATCATGTTGGAAAATTATTTTATTTATTGTTAAAATATTGCTGGATATATCGTGGCATTTTAAAAGTATAAATATTGAATTTTGAAGCGCAATAAAAAGGGGAAGTTTAAGTAAGAAAATTAATAGTAAAGACAGATAAATTTAAAAGGGTGAATTGGGGAAAAAGCAAATAGTTGCTTTTAAAAATCCTACTTAATAAATTCCTGAATATGGGAAGAGAATAGAGTCGTTGAATAAATGTAAATTAAAAGATTTTTAATTAAGGATTTAGGAAATATTATTTTTAGGTGCAAAGGATTTATTTGTAAATTCAAGCTTTTAACGAGTTCGAAATAAATAAAAGGAGAATTTTGAAAAAAAGTATGAATTTGATATTTCGGATTTGAATAAGGTTTTAAATCATAATAAAGGAGTGAATATGGAATCATTGGATTTTTGAATAAATTTGGTTAACTCAAAATAAATTTTAGAACGGATTAAATTCAGAGAATCGATTGGGAAATAGATTAAGTGTTTAGAAAAAACTGAGATTTAAAGGAAAATGAGGGTATGGAAAATTATAAATGGGGTTTACAAATAAAATGAAGTGAGTATCAGTGGATATTTGAGATTTTAAATTCACGATGGGAGTTTATAAAGGAATGAGTAAATCGTTTTAAAAATAAAGGAGTAGTTTTAATTTTAAAAGCATGGGAAAGAAAATTTACGGGATTGGGACGTATATTAAAACTGGAAATAAATCGAGAAGGATTTATAAATGATTAGATGGGATATATTGGAGCCGAAAGTGAATTCTACTGAAAAGCCAAGTATAATTTCAAAGAAAGATTTTTATGTATAAATTGGAAGTTTTAAAGGTGTTTGAAAGAATGTTTTAGAAAAGTTATTTTTAGCTG
Organism: Allium cepa; assembly: GCA_030765085.1. Classification (NCBI taxonomy): domain Eukaryota; kingdom Viridiplantae; phylum Streptophyta; class Magnoliopsida; order Asparagales; family Amaryllidaceae; genus Allium; species Allium cepa. Next base: position 39,371,819 of record CM060929.1, read on the forward strand.
TTTTCAAATTGTTAAGTAAATATTTATTTAAGTTAATTATAGTTGTAATGATTTTTAAAGGCTGAATTATTATTATTGTTTGAAGGTGAATTATTTAATATTACTATTTTATAAAATGACTTTTATTTTAAACTAGTTTTGGCTAAAGTTTTACTTGTGAAATGATTATAGAATTTCTTAACTATTATTTTGAATAAAGTGATTAAGTAGTTTTATTTTAAATGTTTAAGTGTATATTATGGATAAAGTGATTAAATTGATTTAAAAAGCTAAATTTAATAAGGGTTGGTGCTTTTCAGTGGAAATAAAATATTTGGCTTGTGAATGTTATTTGATAGATAAATAATTGACTATCCATATTGGCTACGATTATGAGTTTCTGATGTTGTTTTCCTTTTCTCCTACCTCTTTCTTCTTTAACCCTAAGGGTTTGCATTTCAGTCCAATTTGAGTTGAACTGATGGAGAATTTTTTCGATTCAAAGGGGTACGGAACTACAGTCCATTACATTTGGTATCAACGCGAGGATAAGCGAGAACCTCTGCTCTGGTGGGGATTACTCATTAGAGATAGGGTCAGTAGTGCCCTAGAATGAGTGTGAATGTATTAATAGGTACGAGCGCGTATTTGTTTCTGAATATAAAATTGTTTTATATTGTGTTGATTGGTTTGTTGAGTGGTTTATGGATTCTGTTCAATATGAGTAATTTACATTATTGATAAGGATCTCTAAACACTTGTACAGAACAATTCGACACTGTATTGTTTTAAATTCGGTGAATGAAATAATTTTACCCAAATTATTTTTGTATATAAAAGAAATAATCTTTCATAAATTATTTTAGTTATAAATGGTTGCTTGGTTGTTATGGAATGATGATATTAAATTTTTATCATTATGGGAATTGAATAAGAAATTAAGGTAATAATTAAGGGTTAACAAATAAATTTATATACAAAATGGAATATATAAATGTGAATTATAAATGTTGTTTATAACTGAAATGAAATAAAATTCCAGAGTAATATTTGAGTATAGATTGAAAGGATTTGAAATTCAAAAACTTGGGAAATTTAGTTTCCTTTGGGTTTGAAATGATTTTCAAAGGTTTTGGAGGAATAATGGGGATATTATTCGGAAATATTTTCGAATTGGATATGAAATCTGGTGAGATTTGGAATTAAAAATATTTGAATTTTTTTGAAAAGAATTAAAGCACTGAACTAACTTCGGTCGCTGGAAATTAATTTGGATGATGATCGCGACGTCATCGGTGTTCATTTTCGAGTTTCCGAGGGTGGAATTGCTACCCGAATGATTTAAATTTGAGTTGTTTGCAAAACGGGGTTTGGTTTTGAAATACAGAGGAATAATTGGATATACCGAAGGATTTTGGTTAAACTTTGGAATTTTATTTAAAATGTTTATAGAATATCAATAAGTTTGAAGACTTATAAGATTTGAATTGAAGTGAAAATGTGATAGAGTAAATAAATGGGTTTGAAAACTTACAAAAATTTGAAATGATTAGAATAAAATTTAACTTAAGAAGAGTTAAACTAAAATAAGTGTGAAAATGAAATAAGTTAGAAAAGTAACCCAATTAGAGGAAGTGAATTGGAAGAGAGTAGTGAATGGCATTTAAATAAGTTGGAATACTTATAGAAGTTAAAAATCTAAATGTAATGGAATTTGACTTGGATTAAGTGAATAAAAGTGAATTTGGGAAGTAAGCCTAAGTAGACTAAATGAAATGGCCATTGAAATAAAATTCATTAAGTTGGAAACAAATGTGGGAATGAACAAACTAATTTAAATTGTAATTAAACGGAATTGAAAAATTAATATTGAAATTCAATTTAAATTGTGTTAAGTAAAGTGAAATCATAAAATTTGTTCGAATGGGCTAAATAAAATGGAAGGTTGGAAAATAAACTAGTAAGTGTAACTAATTTAAAGAAATGGATAAATAAGAATGGGTTTAAGATAAGGTGAATAGAATTCAATGTTAAATTTGATTTGAAAATAAATTAAGAAGTGAAGGTAATTTGAATTTAGAATGGAATTTAAAATTCAAGTTAAAAGGAAATAGGTACAAAGGCTTAAGTGGTGAAGAAAAAATCAATATAAGAAGTGTATAAAATATTTGTATTAAACTTAAGAAATGGGTGTTTAAATTCTTAAGTAAATTTGGGATCGAGAAATATACTTAGTAAATATGTGAATGAAGGCTTAATAAGAGTGTGTGAAACGATAATTGTGAAGAAGTGAATGGAAATCAAAATAAATGTGAATAAAAAGAGACTGGATGTGGTTAATAATTAATTGAGACAAATACATAGGATGTATGTATATTATTTTATGCGCATAACGATTTGATCCAGATTCGAGCACAAAATTTCGAGATAGTTATATTGATCCGAGTTGGGATTCTTCACTTGATTTTCGACGGCGAACCTTGGACATGGATTTTTGATTGATCTTGAAATTCTCTATCATATTATATGTATGCAAGAAGAATGATGGTTTTTGATCAAGAAACCAGATGCGAGTCCGCACTAGGTAGTCGGGTGGACGATACTAGTTCGGAAGTGATATTGTGTGATCGAGTGAGCGATCGGATTTGATATTGCGTATGGATGATATATGTACATCGTACGGTCTTAAGTAAAGTAAATAGTGAAAATTTTGAATAGGAATTGAATAAAATAATTTTTGAGTATGTGATTGGATATTATTGCAAAGTAGGATATACATGTGTTTTTAAAAGCAAAAGAAAATTGGTTTTTTTTATTTCAGAAGATAAATTTGAATTTCCTGACAAAGAGGTATGTATTTAAATTTTGTATATGAAATTTGATGATTTTCTGATCTAGCCACTTGGCTTCTGTTTTCTTTTAAAAATTTAGGGCCCATAGAGGCATTTTGTAGTTGTTCCGATCTAGCCGCGCAAAGGAGACGCTGGCGAAATTTTTTGGAAGTTTAACGAGTTAGAAAAATCTTAGGGAAAATTTTGATAATTTAAAATTTGGTTTTAAATTATAATTTAAATAGTTGGGTAAATAATATTATTTGGAAACTAGGGATGAGTTTGGATGTTAGTAAGAGTGATCATGTGTCTTAAATAAAAAGGTTTTTTGAGAAGTTGTTAAAACTGTTGGTTTTGGGGGAAAATAGTTAATGGGTTATGGATCGTTCTTCTGAACTAGTAATTTTGGGGACGAAATTCTTTTAAGAGGGGAGGAATGTAATGACCCAGGATTTTGGATATTTGAAATTGGAATATTTAATTGATTTAAATATTTAAAAGGTTAATTTTTAACTTGAATGTCAAATCTAACCAATTATTGGATAATTAAACAGTTGAATTTAAGAACTGGAAGTTGCGTAAAATATTGAATCTTCAGGCTTGTTAAAAATATTTAAAAGGCTTATAAAATTTATATTAATAATACTGAAGATAGTAGAACTTTTAAAATCGGATTTAATAGTGGATTGTCCAATTTTATTAATATATCGTTTAAATTGACATTTACAAATAGCCTTCCAAGAAATAGTCTTGGATTTCGTTGAAACTAGTTCCATTGGATCCGTAATAGTGTATTTTTATCGGATTTCAATTTTTGTAGTGTTTGAAGTTGTGTGAGCATACGGGGTATAAACACGCTGAAATCAATATCGAAAATTCAATATAATAATTGGGTCCGAAAAACTTTCTTCTCCATACAATCGAATTAGGAATTGAAACATTTTCCATTGCGTTTGGAATAGAGGTATAACATTATAAACGCCTAACGGCACGCCTCGATAGGAGGTCAAGATTTTGAGTTTGTTAGCAAGACAATCTGAATTTAAATTTAAAATTTTTTTTTTATTTTGCTCAACTTTCAGCTGTAATTCCATTCACATCAAATCATTTCCCTTCTTTTCTATCACTGTAGCCACAAAACAAAACATTTCCATCCTTTCCTTCAAATCAGGTCTCTTTCCTCCTTTTTCTTCTAATGGAAGCCATGAAAAAAAATATATATCAAAATCTCGTTTCAGAATAAAACCACGCATACCCTTCCACTCTAAAATCACTTCTACCATTTCTTTCCTCTTCTTTTTCTCAGGAAACTCGAAATTTAGGAGAAAGAAAAAAATCGCATTTATGTCGAAAAGTTGAAAAGAGGAAAATAATAATATGAAGCGTCTTATCCTTCCGCCTCTATTTCCAGTTCGAGCGAAATCGTGTCCTCTCCTGGTCCTTTTCCATTTGAACGAATTCGTTCGTATTTAAAATTAATAGAATCTCATCTTCCTCAAAGCTAGAATTGAGATCGAGAGTAAGGCAAGGCGGCCGACGTTGATTTCGCGCTCACTCTGGCGAAGGTAAAGCAAAGGGGTCTGCGATTTAATCGCGTGATGACGTGGGAAATGATGGCGGTGTGGAGGCAAGCATAGGAGCTAGAGGGTGCGGAGCAGTAGATGTCAAGGTGGAGGGTATCGCGATGTGGGTAGGGGCTCGACGAGGCGATTGCCGACGAGCTACGGTGGTGGCGGTGCTACAATGTGAAGGTTGCGATTGAGGAAGGGCAGCGTACGGTTTTGGTGATTGGGGTGTGTGTCGTGGCACCGTAGTAGCAAGGAGCCACATTGATTTGGATGTAGTGAGGTTCGCGATTCGTTTTTATTCTTCTTGTTTCAATTTAAAATTTAATAATATATGCGTATATATATATGTATGTATGTATTCAGACAAAGAGAAAAGAAGAAATTTTAAAACCTAAATTTTTATTTTTACAAATATATATATATATATATATATATATATATATAGACACACACACACACACACACGAAAGAGGAGAAGTTTTTACATTTAAGTGAAGTACTGTTTTTGTTATTTACAGAGGAAAAAAGTATATGTTTTATAGTAAGGTATAAAAAATATTAGATTAGATCTTTAATTTTAAATATAGATTATAAACCTACTTTTTAATTTTTAAATATGTATTATGATGGTTATTGTTTAATTAGCTTATTTAATTTAGTCACTAAAATATTTTATTAAAAGAAATTAGTTTAAATTAAATTATTTGTGAATTAAATTTATCAAATGGATAATTAATTGTTCGATTAGTTTAAATATATTAAATCCTATAATGTTTATACAAGATCCAAAACCATGAAGGAAATAGCCGGTTTGGGTTGGATTGCAAATCCAAAAGAAAAGTTGAATTAATCTCACTCAAATTGGATTAGTAGCTAAATTATTTAGTTGAAAATTAAATTATTGGTCGAATGATTGAATTGAAAATTTATTTTCAGTCTGGATGTGATATTTTATATAGTTATATATGTACGTATATATATATTTATATTGGAGTTATTGATATTCCCGCATTATATAGCGGATGAGACCCTATGCGCCTCGCATAATAGCAGATGACCCCGTATACCGTGATATCCCGCCTTGAAGCGGGATGGGTTTTTTATTTGTTGACTAACTTCTGTGGATGCAGGGAATAGGTTGGAGGGATCCAACCAGATTCCTCAAAATGGTTAATTTATTTTCATATTCAGTTATATGGAATGTTGATTGATCTGTGATTTATCATGTTGGAAAATTATTTTATTTGATGTTAATATATTTTTGGATATATCATGGCATTTCAAAAGTGTAAATACAGAATATTTAAAGGGGAATTTTAAAGTAAGAAAATTTATAGAAAAACAGATATATTTAAAAGGGTGAACTAGGGAAAAAGCAAATAGTTGATTTAAAAACCCTACTTAATAAATTCTGGAATATGGGAAAAGAATTGAGTCTTTGAATAAATGTAAATTAAAAGGTTTTAAATTGAGGACTTAAGAAATATTGATTTTTAGGTGCAAAGGATTTATTTTTAAATTTAAGCTTTAAACGAGTTGGGAAAAAATAAAAGGAGATTTTTGAAATAAAGTATGAATTTGATATTTCATATTTAAATAAGGTTTTAAATTAGAATGAAGAAGTGAATATGGAATTAATGGAATTTTGAATAAATTTGGGTAAATCAACATAAATTTCCAAATGGAATTAATTCAGAGAATCGATTAAGTGTTTTGAAAAAAATTGCGATTTAAAGGAAAATGAGGGTATTGAAAATTATAAACGGGGTTTACAAATAAAATGAAGTGAATATTAGTGGATATTTGAGATTTTAAATTCACATTGGGAATTTATAAAGGAATGAGTAAATCGTTTTAAAAATAAAGGAGTTGTTTTATTTTTAAAAGCATGGAAAATAAAATTTACGGGATTGGGACGTAATTAAAACTGGGAATAAACCGAGAAGGATTTATGAATGATTAAATGGGATATATTGGAGTGGAAAGTGTATTCTCCTAAAAAGCCAAGCATAATTTCAAAGAAATTTTTTTAAGTATGAATTGGGAGTTTTAAAGGTGTTTGAAAGAATGTTTTAGAAAGTTACTTTTAGCTGTTTTAAAATTGTTTAAGTAAATATTTATTTAAGTTAATTATAATAGTAATTATTTTTAATGGCTAGATTAGTATTATTGTTTGAAGGTGAATTATTTAATATTAATATTTTATAAAATGACTTTTATATTAAAGTAGTTTTGGCTAAAGTTTTACTTGGGAAATTATTATAGAATTTTCTTAACTAAACTATTAGTTTGAATAAAGTGATTAAGTAGTTTTATTTTAATTATTTAAGTGTATATTTTGGATAAAGTGATTAAATTGATTTAAAGAGCTAAATTTAATGGGGTTTGGTTCTTTTCGGTGGAAATAAAATATTTGGCTTGTGAATGTTATTTGATAGTTAAATAATCGACTATCAATATTGGCCAACGCGCTGATTGTTTCGAAGAGGCCAGGATCAGATTGAATTATCCGAAAACTACTTCGACCATTTTGAAGGTTTGGGAATGAAGACCGTGAAGATGATGAAGACGGCGATTCAGTTTATCCAGACCTAGGGCAACTTGTATGGACGAATACTATTAAAACATCATCAGGAGGATGGTGAGCAATCTAAGTAAATAAGATCCTTATAAAGGTAACGCATAACCTCAAGCATCATCAACCGTTAATGGCTAAAACAGGGGAGGTGTAGCAAGGCTAAATGGGTAGCACCCAAGTAGGGTAAGGTCATCCTTGTTTAGATTTCCCTTTTTGATCTCCGCTTAGTGGGCGGTTGTTGATCCCAACTGCGGGATGATCTTATTCGAACTATCCAGTAAGGGGTAGCTCCGGCCTTGTGTTGCAGGGCATCAGTGGTGGTTAGCAGTATGCTGATCTAGGAAGGTACTATGAAGGGCGGTACCCTAATGGCCCTGCCATTGTATGGAATCCAATCTCCAATAAGCGCCTGTATGGTTTTGATTGTGCCCAACTATGCTGGAACGTGAGATGCAAGCATTTCGGCTAGATTCTATTTTACTTTCTATATAACTATTATAATATCAGACGAATTTGATAAAAAAAATTTAGGTTATCATAAGGTAAAAACCCGGGATGTTTTTTTGTGGCGTGATCTTACAAGCTACCTTTGGTTTCAAAGGATTTTGAAAACTTTAATAATCCATTTGATTTTGTTTTCTCACACTGGTTTTCCAGACTGACTCAGGTGTTATTTTATTACAATGTTCGGGTCGGACCATGTATAACAGATATATAATATGATGTTTTGGAGCTCAAGAGACGAGTTGGATGGCGAGACGTATCATACGTACTTGATATATATTCAACTGTGTAGTGAAAGTCATATGGTCAGCTTTAGTGAGGACAAGCTATTATAACTGTCCAGTTGCGTGCTGCGGAGTGTGTTATACTCTGATGATTGTAAACATTATACACTTAAAGATTCCTTTGTATAAAAATATGTTGTTAAATATTATATGTTGTTCTGCTGCATTTGTGAGTTTCTGATATTGTTTTCTTTTACTTCTTCCACCTCCTTCTTCTTCAACCCTAATGGTTCGTATTTTCATCCAATTTGAGTTGAACTGATGGAGAATATTGTCGACTCAAAGAGGTACGGAATTGCGGGCCGTTACAGACCATTTATGTAATTACTTTGTGCGAATACCCATATGTCAGATAATATGGCATGTATTTCTTTTCAAGAGGAAATCTGACATATCAAATACAAACTCAAGGCTACTTCACAGTGGCTATGTGAGCCTTTGGAAACAAATATAAAATAAGCATAACATAAATTAGTCACAGATATTCATATCACTAAGGCAGAATCAGAGATATGAATATAATACATAAAGGTGTACATCAAAGTAGTGGTCATACAAGATCCACTACACCCCAAAAGAATAGGTAAAAGTGCTAGATAATAGAATATATACACATCAAGGAGTCTCTATCTCGAATGTTTAAAAGAAGAAACTACCAAGGTAAAGTAGTTAGCCAAAAGTCAGATGACGGACCCTGATAAGAAGTCAAGTTGACGCACCTGAAATACCTTGGTCTGACTCGAGTATTATTTAAAAAGAAAATAATAAACGGATCAGTCTAGCTATAAATATCATATATAATGAGATAGTATATGAGATATGCAAAAATGTATGATAATAATAATGCCATACTATGAAAAGTATACATTCGATAACAAAAAATATCATACAATATCTCAAATTTTCTCAAACACCAGAAAGAATGTCATATTCTTTATTTTATTCACTAAGCCAAAAATATTGATAAAGCTTATCAATATAAATCACTAAAATTGGTGAAACACAAATTCTAGAAATCATCAATTCGAAATCCAAAAATCACAAAAGGAGGAGGCCTATCAAAAATTGGAGCATGAGAGCTCACCAACACGTGTATCACAAATGGGACACTATCCCATGGTCGCTAACTATAGAGCCGGTGTAACGATGTATTATTATAACGGTACTCCCTAGGAATCTGAAACTCAAATAATTTGGAACGATGACGTTGTACAATGACTGTGTGCCCAATAAACCAGAAACTCAAATAATTCGGAACAACGACGCAGTACAATAACGGTATGCCTGATGAACCTGAAACTCAAATAATTAGAAACAATGACGTAGTACAATAATAGTATACCCAATGAACCGAACATCATAAAACCCATAGGTTGCCAGCGTATAAAAATAAGACGAAGCTCAACATAACGGGGTATTGTCCCCCACGCGGACAAAGAGATATCTCACATCGATAGTCTAAACCACAAAATGATCATCGTAGATCAATGGAAAGTGTGAATTACACTAATCTAGTAAATAAATGAGTTTAGCTTCATGCCCCATAACCACTTACTTAACTTAAATATTTACGAACAAATTGTAGATTTCTACTCGAAAATTTTCACAAGATTTCAATCGAACAAGTCTTAGAATTAATCGATGAAGTAAAAGAAAGCGTTTCATACCATTTGTTTTGCTAAGTCGTTTAATTGGATTTCTCGAAAGAATGAGGTAAAAGTTTGTATATACAAATAGATTGGAAAACGGTTTTAAAAATGAGCTTTGTATTAAAAGTAAACATTGAAATCATTTTTGTGAAAGAGTTTGAGTATTTACTACGAGTTTAGAAACCTTTGGACTTTAAAGTGACAAATCACAGAAATGATTGTAAGAAAAATCAATCACCAAAAATTCACATACGAAAACGTGAATCAAGATCCCAAAAATCAATATCCAATCTATCAAATGAATATTCCTTAAAAATCTAGAAAAGAATTCATCAAAGTCGATATTAAATGACAACAACTAATCGGATCAACAAAAATTGATTAAAACGGAGACATACAAAAAACAAGTAAGTTGGCTGAAATTATCAACTCTAGATGTCTGGAGGTTCTCCCAAATGACTGAGCCGAAAGACTGGAAATTTTATTCCTGATCGCCCAGACGTTTGGGATGTAAGACCAAACATCTGAGTTGTACCTTTGGAATTTTTATTCCGTTGACCCAGACATCTGCATGTAATACCAGACGTCTGAGCTGAAGCTCAGGGCAAAAATCCGCCTTGGCCAATGATGGCCAAAATTTCTCAAATGCGATCGAAAAGAGAAATGATGGTGAGGGATTTATGCCAAGCGACAAACCAACCCTATAGGCTCTTCAATACAATCCAAAAAACATGTCAAAACATCCAATGTAGGATTTTCATAGATTTTGACTTCAAAATACCAAACAACAATGAAGCTGTAGACGTAGATATGAGTTCAAAAACTCACCTTTAAACCCAAAAACAACTAATGTGAAGCTTTAAAACAAAGTAAAGTTCAACCACTCTTCAACTTCAACTCAAGAAGCTCCAATATAAGCTCATAAGCAAATATTTTCTAAGTTAGGGTTTAGGAATTTCTGAGTATTGGAAAGAGGTTGAGATGGAGAAGATGAAGAGGATGCTTACCTAAGCTTGTCCTTGAATTTGGAGCTTGAATTTCAATTTCCTAGCAAAACTAGGTTTTAGGAATTTTAATTTCCTCTTCTTTCCCCCATTTTCCTTTAGCTTGAGAGTGTTAGGAAAATAGAATGAATGAATGAATGAAGAGAGGGAGGAGTTAGGGTATTTTGTTGGGTTAGTGGGCTGAAACCCCAACCCAAATCCCAATAGAAAAATCGGAAAATTCAAATAAACTCCAAATATATCGATGTTTTTACTTAAAAAGGTCGCAAACGTTATTTTGGACTCAATGGTAATGGTCTCAAGTCCTAATTCGACTATTTACAAAAAGTAGCATTTCAAATTTTAATCTGACTAACGATGCTATATTTAAGTAAAACATTTAAATATACAATTGTAAAATATGTACATCCGTTTTAAAATCTCGAGAGAGTTTATAAATAAATAAATAATTTAAATCATTCAAAACTATATATTTATAAAATATGTATTCTAAAGAGTAATAATTTTTTTCAAACATGTTCAATTAATTATTTGAAATATCAAACGCTTTATAAATAAAATATTAATAACTCCTTTATAATCTATCTTTAATTAAAGCCTAACGATTTACAAAGTTTATTATAAAAGTTAGAAGTTATTTCAATAAAAAATTATGTTTGAGTAACCCACTTCCTGAAATATTCTAATGCTAATGGTTTAAAATTACATAGTTAAATAAATAGAATTTCCATTTATTTAAGTCAAAAAATTAATTTTTTAATAAAATATGTTTAAAAAAATTCCAATAACCAATTCAACTTATAAATCCTCTCAATTTACCACACATTGATCCCATTTTGATTTTCTAACCATCCCCACTTTTCAAAAATAGATTTCGCTATTTTTTTCCAGGATTTATTTTTCATATCTCGATATAAACTCGCTATATGAATTTTATGAACGATCCCATTTCTAAGCTAAATTTAATTTAATAATTAATGTAAATTTTGGAATTTAATTGTGAGTTAATATGAATTTTTCAAAACAAATAAGATATGTGTTGAATATATATATATATATATATAAATATTGTGAATAGAATTTTGAATTTGAAATTCAAAAATAAATATTTTGAAAATAAATGGAATTTAAAAATAATACATATGATTTTTTATTAGTGTATAATTAATTTCAAAATCATTTTCTTTTAAGATTATATAATAATAAATAAAGGAAATTACTTTATTAAAATAAGAAAAATAATATAAAATATTATTTAAAACATTTAATCATGCAAATTACAAGTGTAACATTATAATGTGAAATTTTACAAGTGTGACTTAATTATAAACATGCAAATACAAGTGTAATAATTTTAAACATGAAAATTTACAAGTGCCCAAGATTTTTAATTTTCTTTTATTTTTAAAGACAAAATCAGGCTATATATACTTCTATCTTCCACTCTTCATTTTCTTTTCATTTTCAAAAGAACTACAAACTAAAAGAAAATAAAAAATAAAAAAAAACAGTAAGCTCAAACCAGAAAACAAGCTCAAACCTAAAACAAGTTCAAATCAGTTTCAAACAAAGATTAACTAAGCAATCAAGCAACTAAACAAAATTCAAATCAAAGCAAGTTGAAGAATAGATTCAACTCAGTTTTAAATCAAAGCAGGAAACAAGTTTTCTAGATTTTCAAATTCAAAAACAAACTTCCAGGCTTTCTGTTTTCAAAATCCAGGTGAGTAAACTTCTTTAAATCTGGGTTATTAACTTGTTGTTTATGATGATACTTGAAGTAAAGTTGTAAATTTTTTTTCATGTATACGAATATGTATATATGTGTATATGGATACGATGTGTGCATGTATGGAACAGAGTTCTTGTTTCCAGACATGCACACATCATATCAATATATATATATATATATAGACACACACACACACAAATATTTTTATACAGGCAAACAATTTTACAACTTTACTTCTAGTATCATCATAAACAACAAGTTATAACCGAGATATAAAGAAGTTTACTCACCTGGATTTCGAAAACAGAAAGCCTGGAAGTTTGTTTTTGAAATTGAAAATTTGGAAAACTTGTTTCCTGCTTTGAACAAAACTGAGTTGAATCTAATCGACTTGCTTTGATTTAAATTTTGTTTAGTTGCTTGGTTGTTGAGTTGATCTTTGTTTGAAAATGATTTGAACTTGTTTTAGGTTTTAGTTTGTTTTCTGTTTTGAACTTACGGGCTTTTTTTGATTTTCTTTTATTTTTTAAAAATGACAAAATCAGGCTATATATACATATTCGAATTCTCGAAATGCCCCTTTAAATGTGACGATCAGAATCCAGTGTTCGAATATCGACATCCAACACTTTACTTGTGTTCGAATGCCGAAGATTCAAACTTCGGACTTCAGTTCACTGGAGCCTATAACAACGTTAGATGACAACATCAGAACAGAAACAAAATGATAACTTCATTAATAAATAACATTAATACAACATGGATACAACATATAATCACCAACATCAGAGTATAATATATATGATACAACAACAGATCACTAACATAACAGCGGAACAACAACAGGGTCTTCAAAAGAATCCAACATACTGCAACTTCGCTAAGGTCTTCCAAAACTCCAAAGGCTTTCAGATCCAAAAGGCTTCAAAACCCAAAAAGCTTCCAAAACCAAAGACTTCAAGGATTTCCTAATCTACAATCCAAGCTAGCTACTAAACATGATAACCTGACTCTAGGCTGTCCGTATGGAAAATTATGGGCACCTAGAGTTTAGGAAAGGGAACAACAAATTCCGGGTCAGTCATGGGACTGGCATGAGAAAACATAAAACAGTTGTTTGTACAAAAAAATTACAAAATGAAATCCATTATGCTTTTTTGGAAAATGAAACTACCATATGGCCTCTCGGCACACACACAATGCAATCGCACACTTGGGGGAGACTTCTCCTTATGATAGTCAAATATGCTTGATACGCGAAAATCCTTTTGATATTATTATTAGTGCATAGTGTGAAAATATTCAAAAGTATAGTATTGATCTTAGCTAGAATAGGTACCATTATATTATGCCCACTATAGCTATCATTTAAGAATGGCAGGTTATACAACTGAAATCGTAAAGAGCTCATATTTGATTGACTGGATTTCCAACAAATGGCCAAGGTTAAGGAACTTCCTTTCCGAATGGGTACGCCTCTGGAGGGACTCCCCGAGAACCTAACCGAATGTCTGCCAACACAAGGCCAGATTACCTCTGTAACTAGGTAACTAACTGTCATAAGTATGCTATCCCCCGGTCGTAACCAACCTTTATTGAGGGCCCTCAACACCAACTTACCACATAAGCAAATTATCTAGGCTCCATAGCAGAATACCACTTTTTATCCAGAAGGAAATGCACATACCCTTTAGGGCACGACCCACATAACCTTGCTACATCTTTTCTTGTTTTGACAATTTCCAGGGTGTGAGGTTCGATGAAGTCTCGTCCCACAAAGCTACACTTTTCACAAATGTCATGCTTCGATCAACCAATGATCAACACTTAGCATGTCACATAACCAAATTGGGAATATATCACTAGTAACCATCAACTACATAACCTCTGAGCTCGTACCTCTCAGAGAAGGGTGTTAAGCTAAGAGAATAAATTCTCCACCGCCAAACAAAAATGTATTTGATAGAAACCAGCTTTACATCTCAAAGTATAACGTCAGACATACATCCATACAAGTCCATCCAGGGCCTGAATGGAACTGAAGGCACTTCGTAAGAAGTCCTTGCAAATCCGGATATCCACAATCCCGACCAGACTCCCCATCACATATTTAGATCTCTATACCGGAGCAACATAATGTGAGACAATCGATAGGTAATCCTTTTGTTCTCGAAAATACCCGGTCTTCAACCACCGTCTTCAAATGCAATCCCATTTCATCGTATCATTATTCAAAATGGGTTTTATGACCCAATGACCTCTCCTGGCTTAACTGAATAACGAGCGCTTATTTTAAAAACACGTGGAAACACAATTTCCACTTATAATATTTTGAACAAAAGATTCACCTTTTAGATTCGATGTGGTTTTCGGATAACCATCTGGAATCCGACCTCTGGTCGCATCGAAATTCAAATGTCATTTTAAAGGCCAACAATTTTACTTCAATTCAGAAGTTCACAATCACAAAGCAATATATCACAAATGTCATCGCTAAAAAAAAAGCAATTTATATCACAAATTATCACAATCACATATCAGAGATATCAACCAATGCAAGGCATTCAATAATAATCCAATCATCTATAAATAAGATGAATTAGTCATTCAATTCCCAATTAATCCAATTTAATTTTCCAAATAAATTAAATTAATTACTTTAGTTACTTTTAAGTCTTGCTTAATTATTATTAAGTAATTACAATCATTTTAATTAATTATAGTTAATTAATCACATAATCACCTTCATTAATTATCCTTAATTATTAATTAATTAAATCTTGATCACATTCATTAGTCAATTATTCCTTAATTAATTACACTAATTAATTAATTAATTATAAATTAATTAACCTTTAATTAATTAATTAATTAACCTTTAATTAATTAATTAACATTTAATTAATAATTAATTAGCCTTTGATTTATTATCCTTTAATTATTAATTAATTATCTTTTATTAATATAAAGATAAATCATTTATCATAATTAATCATTTAGTTATCATTAAAAGCTTTATTTAATAAACCTTGGTAATAAATCATCATTAATAAATAAATTAACTTAAGACACTTAAGTTAATTGACAATTGAAAACATTTCATTTCCTTAATTAACTATTTAATTACAATATTAAATTTATTTAAAATAAACTTAAAACAAATGTTATATATATATTAAAACACTTTAAACTTAATTAATTTAAAATAATTTATTTAAAAACTTTTACTAATCCAAAATTAACTAAAACAATCATTTTAAAGGGAATTACTTAAGAATTTGATTTAAATTGATTTTTTAAGGTTTTAAAACTGAACTCTCACATACCTGAGACAAAACCCAGTTCATCTCATCATTTCCTCGAGACCATCCCCGAGAAAAACTTCCTCTTCCTCTTTTTTTTTCTTCCGTTTTATTTTAAAACTTAAAACCTGTTATATACTCGAGCAACTACTCGATAGCAGACCCGAGCTACAACTTCATCTTCTCGAGAACGACTTCGAGTCGAAACCTTTCTTCCCAAACTCAAGCTACCGACACAAACTTGACACCGTGCGCATGCACAATTGATTTGGCCAACTCCGACTAATGCTCCGACCCTCCTTATATCGGCGACGACCTACACAAGCCTCACGAACACCCAGAACTTCGAATTGACGACGAACTCGAAATTGAACAACTTGAAACCCACTGGTACAAAACTGGGTCACCAAAGATCGCTTCATATTGCCACCTCTAGTCATTGAAGGTCAAGCGATCACGCCCAGAGCTGGGCCGACCAACCATACAACGATCCTCCCTGCTCCAATCACCTTCGGTCCACTGGCGATGCTGCAGCAACTCTAATTCCGACCATAACCAAAGCTTGTGTTAACACCCTAGATCCACACCGTTTGTCCTCCACGATGATCAGGAATTTTCCTGATCATTTTTCCCGAGTTCGTCCATCACCCGGCTACCCTCAGCCACGATATCGAGACCACATCTTTCACCGATCATTATAATTCGCCACAAAACCCAAAATCGTTCAACCCGAGATTCCACACTCAAAAAAATGAAAAATCTCGATTCCAATTTTAAAAATCATTGTTTTCGAAAATGATTTAGGTTACATAAGTAAATCAAATAATTAAGGGAGACGAATTTTCATCATGCATTGATTTTTTACTGTGTTTTCTTGTTCTAGGTTAAAACTTCTTTCAAATTTTACTTAAAAATATTTTTAGAACCTATATCTTGATTAAACAAACATGTTTTATTTGAACCTTAAAGCCTAAAGAAGATTAGAGAGAGAGAATTTGAATTTTGAAACAGGTTTGAAACTTGTAAACCTGGGAAAGAGCCAATGTTATCGTTTCTAGACATGCACACATCATATCCGAATATATACACACACACACACATATTCGTATACAAGCAAACAATTTTACAACTTTACTTCAAGTATCATTATAAACTTATAACCCAGATTTAAAGAAATTTACTCACCTGGATTTTGAAAAAGGAAAGCCTGGAAGTCTGTTTTTAGATCTGAAAATCTAGAAAACTTGCTTTGATTTAAAACGGATTTGAATCTAATCTTCAACTTGCTTTGATTTGAATTTTGTTTAGTTTCTTGATTGCTGAGTTGATCTTTGTTTGAAACTTATTTGAACTTGTTTCAGGTTTAGTTTTGTTTTTTGGTTTGAGCTTACAGGCTTTATTTTGATTTTCTTCTAGTTTATAGTTCTTTTGAAAATGAAAAGAAAATAAAGAGTGGAAGATAAATGTATATATAGCCTTATTTTGTCATTTTTAAAAAATAAAAGAAAATTAAAAATATTGGACACTTGTTAGTTTAATGTTTGAAATTATTACACTTGTATTTGCATGTTTATAAATAAGTTACACTTGTAAAATTTCATATTATAATGTTACCCTTATAATTTGGATGATTAAATGTTTTAAATAAAACTTTATATTATTTTTATTATTTTAATAAAGACATTTCCTTTATTTATTATTATATAATCTTAAAATAAATTGATTTTGAAATTAATTATACACTAATAAAAAATCACATATATATTATTTTTAAATTCCGTCTACTTTCAAAATATCTATTTTAGAAATTCAAATTCAAAATTCTATTCGCTATATATATATATATATATATATATATATATAACACATATCTTATTTATTTTGAAAAGATTCAAATTAACTCATAATTAAATTCCAAAATTTATATTGATTATTAAATTAAATTTGGCTTAGAAATGGGATGGTTACAGATTCCCCCATTAAGAAAATTTCATCCTCGAAATTTAAAAGACATGGAGACAAACAAAGAATTTATGAATACATACAAAGAATAGAGAAATGACTTACCAGATCAAGCCGTAATATCTACTCTACACTTGGGATGGGACTTCTGCATGCTATCCTCTGCTTCCCAAGTACAATCATTTGGATCTCCACTCCATTGTGCTTTAACCAATTTCACCACATTATTCCTTAACTGCTTCTCATCTTGATCAATGATCTTCAATGGTTCTCTTTTCACTACCAAATTAGGTGTGATCTCAAAATCCTGTTGAGTGGCCTCCTCAATAACATGATTTGGATCGTGTACATATTTTCGAAGGTGTGAAACATAGAACACATCTTGTATGCCAGCTAACCAATTAGGTAACTGCACTCGATAAGCCAAAGGACCAATACTCTCAAGCATAGGAAAATGACCTATATATCGCGGTGCCAACTTACTCGTCTTTCCAAATCTCAAACCTCCACGCATTGGAGAAACCTTTAGGAAAACCGAATCTCCAACCTTGAACTCTAAAGTTCTTCTCCTACCGTCAGTATAATTTTTCAGTCGACTTTGGGCAGTTTTCAATTTCTTCCATATTAAATCAACCTTCTCGGTAGCTTCCTTTATCATATGTGGACCAAGAACAAGCCTATCACCCGACTCAATCCAACACATAGGTGATCTATAAGGACGACCACACAATACTTCGAAAGGAGCCATTCTAATACTAGACCAATAACTATTATTATATGAAAATTTAACCAATTTCAAATGGTCCTCCCATGAACCACCAAAATCAAGAATACAAGTATGCAAAAGATCTTCTAAGATTCGATTTATTCTCTCAGTTTTCCCATCAGACCGTGGGTGGTAAGCAGTACTGAAGTTCCACTTGGTTCTTATTGCAGCTTGAAATGCCTCCCAAAATCTGCTAGTGTAGATCGGGTCATGATCACCCACTATACTACTTGGTATTCCATGGAGTCGAACGATCTCTTTCACATATAGCTCTGCCAAATTCGCCGCTGTTCGGGTGGATTTTACTGGGATAAAGTGGGCAGCCTTGGTCAGACGATCCATAATAAACCAAATCGCCTCATTACCCTTCGAAATTCATGGAAAACCATCTATGAAATCCATGACACTGGTCCCACTTCCATTTAGGAACTTCCAGTGGTTAAAGTAAACCTGTCATCTTCATTTGATCACTCTTTATTTGCTAAATTGTTGCACATTGACTAACATAAATGGATATATCTCTCTTCATCATTTTCCACCAGAAACTCCTCTTAATATCTCGATACATCTTATTAACCCTTTGATGTATACTGAACTTGGACATGTGACATTCGTCCAAAACTTCTCGTTTTAGATCTGAGATGTCTGGAACACATATCCTCCCTTTCAGTCTTATAATTCCACTGCTATCGTTTTCAAAACTGGAATCTTTACCACGACATATTCTTCTATAAATTTCTCAGAGAAACTTGTCTTTTCTTTGTTTACTAGCGATTTTCTCAACAAGAGTTGGAGTGACAACAAGATAAGCAAGAATAGCATGTCTTCTACTCAATGCATTAGCTACCACATTGGCTTTACCAGGTGTATACTGAATATCCAGGTCATATGATGCTAGGAATTCCAACAAACATTGTTGCCTTAGATTCAAATCCTTCTGGGTAAAAAAGAAGTTCAAAGATTTATGATTGGTGAACAATTCGAGTTTTTCACCTAGAAGATAATGACATCATAATTTTAAAGAAAAAATAACTGCCAAAAGCTCAAGATCATGGGTCGGGTGGTTCTTTACATGTGGTCGCAATTGTCTACTCGCGTAGGCAATCATTCTGCCCTCCTACATTTGAACATCACCCACACTTCACCACATGCATCTGTGTAAACAGATAAACCTTGATTCCCGTTAATAATAGCAAGAAAGGGAGCAGTGGTCAACCTTCTCTTCAATTCTTAAAACGCGTCATCGCACTTTGGAGTCCAAATAAATTTTGCATTCTTCATAGTAAGCTTAGTTTATGGACTGGCTAACTTAGATAAATCCTGGACAAACTTTCGGTAATACACAACTAATCACAGAAAACTTCTAACTTCCTTCGGAGTTGTAGGTTGCTTCCAATCAAGAAAAGCGAAAACCTTGCCAAGGTCTACAGAAATTCCCTCTTCGGTAAAAATAAGTCCCAGAAATCTAACTTCAACCCAAAAATGACATTTAGAAAATTTGGAAAAAAGAATGTTCCTCCTCAATATTTCCAAAGCAATTCTCAAGTGTTCGGCATGCTCTTCTTCAATTTTGGAATATATTAGATTATCATCAATAAACACGAGAACGAATTTATTCAACACTTCTCGAAACACTCGGGTCATCAAGTCTACGAAATATGCGGGGGCATTGGTTAGTCCGAAAGGCATAACTATCCATTCGTAGAATGTATCAGGACCCCTAAAAGCAGTTAACTGTATACAGTCTTCCACAATTCTACCTGATGGAATCCTTGGGCTAGATCCATCTTAGAAAAGAATCGAGCACCATGCAACTAATCAAATAGGTCGTTGATTCTTGGCCAAGGAAATTTATTTTTAAGAGTTAACTTATTGAGATCTCGATAATCTACGCACAATCTCAAAGATTTATCAGACTTAGCTAAGAATACCACAGCTGAACCCTAACTGGAACGACTGGAACGTATAAATCCTTTTTCCAGTAAATCTCAGGTTTGCTTAACTAGCTCTATTCTTTCCCTTGGTGCCATCCTACGACTTGCATGCACAACCGGATGAGCATTGGGAACCAAGTCGATTCTAAACCCGATTTCCCTGTGCGGAGGAAAAGATTTAACCTCTTCAAATACATCAGGAAATTCCCGAATAGTAGGTTCCAAACTCGGGTCGAGATACCCTAAAGCATACATTAGCTTATCCCTCTTCGGGCTTGGGTCCTCACAAGAAATCATGACAAAATTCCCAAGTTTGGTTTTGACCGAAATCGTTCCATTAGTACAGTCTAATTTAGCTTCATATTTTGTTAACCAGGTCATCCCAAGTAAGATTTCAAATTCATTAAAGTCGAGAACCAAAAGGCTAGAATACGAGGTAGGAACCTTTTTACAAAGTAGACAATGATTCGTAGGGCCGCCAACCGGGTTCTTTACACAGATAGGCTCGTCTACGAATTCAGGTTCAAGTTTTAATTCGTTTATGGTTTGTTGGGAGATAAAGCTATATGTGGCTCTAGTGTCGAACAGAACTCTAACAACATTATCATAAATAAGAAGGTTACCTTCCAAAACTCCTTTCCCTTTATCGGTCCTGAGGTTGAAGGGTCGTCCTTTACTGCATACACCTTCACTACCTGGGTGTTAACGCCAAAAATGTACGCTAACACCCCGGTGTAAGTTGTAGTATAGTGAAAGCACCACCAGTTGGTACGGGAACCGAAAATAAGCAGAGAATAGCAGAGAAATAGTAAAGAGACAACAGTTTTTATAGTGGTTCTGCTCAAAGTCAAGCCTACAGCTACTTAATCTCTTTTATTGCTGATTTGATTACAACTCTTGTAATGATTCTTCAATTACAAAACAATTAAGACGAATAACTAGAACTTCGATGTAGAAAGGCTCTGTGAATCCATGATGAATGAGTTAGATCTTTCTCAAAGTTCGTTGAAGCGTCTTCGGTGTTTGAAGTTTTGAAGGAGCTGAGAAAACATCAAAGTATTGGCGTTCCAGAAATGATCCCAAAGTCCCCTTTCAGTTAGAGCAGGCGGGGTATTTATAGGGAGAACCTGAAG
The DNA here is from genome assembly GCA_030765085.1 of Allium cepa. Lineage (NCBI taxonomy): Eukaryota > Viridiplantae > Streptophyta > Magnoliopsida > Asparagales > Amaryllidaceae > Allium > Allium cepa. The sequence goes on from CM060929.1 coordinate 39,393,045, forward strand.
GCAGGTAATAGGTCGTGAGCGACCTAGGGATAGGTCGTAGGTCGTGAGCGACCTAGGGAGCACGGGTTATGGCTTATCATGGTTGCACTTGATCACTTGAACAGGCTGGTAGGTCGTAGGTCGTGAGCGACCTAGGGGAGAATGGTTGGCGACTTAATCATGTCGAGCTACCTAGTGGAGCGACTTAGGCTGGTCGTAGGAGTAGCAGCAATCTAGTATTGGTTCGACCTATAACCAAGCGACATAACGATATGAAGCTTGTGGCTCGCTAGGTCGTTAACACGCTAGGTCGTTAACTCGCTAGGTCGTTAACTCGCTAGGTCATTAACTTGCTATGTCGCATAGGTCATTTAGTTACTAGGTCGCTGAGCTCCTCTGTTGCGATATACTGCTATCTTGCATTGATTGCTAGGTCGCTTAGGTCGTCACATGTTAGCTCGCTATAGAACTTCATCCTAGTTAGCTCGCTTGCACTTTATCTCATTAGGTCGCTTGTGTATTAACCCGTTAGGTACTCGGCTCCTTAATTCGTTAAGTCGTTAGGTCGCTAACTGTTGCCATGTGAACTCGCTGGAGGCTTTAGATCGTTAGGTCGCTTTTCTTTCGAGTACTTGAGTCGCCGTTCAGAGTGGTGTTAACACTTTCCCCTCGAAGTATACGCCTATGTTTTAGGTCATGTGCTTCGATCTAACTACTCTAGGTCGTGGGCGACTTAATAACCTCGCTAACTCGTGTGCCGATACACCTTCTTTTCTTTCCCCTATATAATCCATTAGCTCGTTTCTTCCTCCTTATTCCACTGCCTGTATTCTACCGCCATTGCCATTCATGAACTCAAGATCCTCAAAGAGAAACCCCTTGTTGCTTCAATCATTAATCCTAACAACAATCCTAGGTAAATTGATCACCTCTCCATTGTATCTGCCATCAATTTCCTCGTAATCACTTTCACATGGTTTTTATTACCTCAAGGTAAGATTTCCTCCTGATTTGCCATTGAACTGTTTGTAATTGCTTTAAAAATGGATCGGCCTATGATTTCTCAGAGCTGCGTGGTGTGTGTTTGAGTTTGTGAAGTTTGATGATGTTTTCTGGAGATTCAGAGAAGAAGATGAGGCCTTAAGCGATTGGAGGAGACGAAGGGATTAGTGGTTAACGGGTTAGTGGGTTTTAGGTTAAGCCATGATGTTTCGGGAGATGCAATGGTGGTGGTCGCGTGGCAAAATATGACTGGGGAATAGGACTTATGGCTTTTGGTGGGAGATAGCTCAATATTGCTGAGCTACCTCAGGAGCGAACTAACGAATTCGACCGTCCTAACAACCCTTACGACCTAAAGGAAGTCGACCGACCTAACAACCCTTGCGACATAACTCTTTGCGACTTAAGCTCTTTGCGACTTAAGCTCTCTGTGACTTAAGCTCTTTGCGACTTAAGCTTTATGCGACTTAAGCTCTTTGCGACTTAAGTTTAGGTCGCGGCCACACCTGAACGAGCTAATACGTAGACAAAAATGCACTGCCTTGACCTGAAGTCTCATGCCTTGAACTCTTTGACTCGAACAACTTTTAATTCGTAGGAACATGACATTGCTGAACTATCTGACTTGAACAATGTGACTCAAGAAAGCTTTGACCTATTTTAAGCTGCTTGAGCTTGACTACTTGCAAAAATGTGACAGCACTTACCTTGAATTCTCTACTTGAACTGTCGATATAACTTGCCCGAACTTGTTGCACTTCTTCACAGATTATATTAACTTTAACGCTAACAACCTATTAAACACAACATTTGCAGAAAAATGGGGCGAATATACTCATCATCGACTGCCCACATCGAGTGATGGATTAGATCAAAGAAATGATATTTTACTTAAGTAAAATAGTATGATTCTGATTACAGATGAAGTGCCGTGAATCAACTGATTTAAATGAAGCATCAACGCAAAATGCACACAATTATAACTGCTTATTGCTAAATATCATCTTCATTGATACTGCACTTAACTTTGGTTTAATAACATGCCTCGAGACTTCTTGAATTGACATGCATCAATCAGTACTATTTCAAGTTTTATTTCATTTACTTGTTATTTCTGTAGTTTTGCACAACACTTCACACGCTTTTAGGAAACGTGCACCTTCCTATTTGAATATCCAGTTCCTTGTGTAGAATGACTTCTCAACAAGAAGAGATAGTAGGGCAAGATGAAGAGATCTTCCCGATAGTTAACCCTTTGGATAACCCCCCGGAAAGAACTTCAACCACTCTGAATCAACGAGTTTGCAGCCAATTATGCATTCAGTTCGGTATTACTAAAGCGGACGCCCTGCTTCCTGGTAAAAATGACACTGCTGACAGGCCACCTCTTGGCTTTATTGCTGTTAACCGTCAAATGTGCTTGAGTGGAGCTATTTCTCCCTTCAACGATTTTCTTCAAATGCTCCTTCGATTAACATCTCTCCTTTCCAGTTACACCCTAATGGCTATGCCATCTTGATGGGGTTGTTTGTACTATTCAGGAGGACGCTCGACTGTCTTCTAAGCTTTGAAGAGATTTGCTACTTGTGTATATTTGCTAAGAACAAAGATAATCCTTCTATTATACTTGTGAGGAGCGCTAGAAACTGTAAACTGATTACTGATCTTCCTGAAAGCGCCCATGGGTTTTTGAACCAAATTTTCTTTGTTCGTTGTCCTTCGGGATTCTACGGCATACGGAGAGTAGGAAGTAAGATTGTCTATCTCCATTCTTTCCATTTCCGAGCTTTTCAAAATCCGAGTTGTCAAGTGCTAACTTCATTCTTTACTTTTACAGCACTTCCGCCTCTTTCTAAAGATTCCATCCACAAGTCAACTTTTGAAAGACTAAGTGTCGTGCCGTCGAGGAGAGAAGCATTAAGTTCTTACTGAAGGATGAATTTTTGCATCAATTCGGACTTCTGCACTCTTCCCGATTCACTCAGCTTCGTGATGCCCCAGGTTCTCAAGCAGAGACGTCAGATGCCCCGGTTTCCGTAAAGGAACTTGCACCGAAGGAACCTATTACAGAGGCCTCGCTAGTGAAATGTTCTACTTCTGTTGACGGTGCGGGTTCATATGGAAAGTTTACACTTTCCCCAGTTATCGAAGAAGAAGAACTTCCTCAACATTCCGGAAAGGCTGCCGATGAGAGAACTGAGAAAAAGAGTTCCGCTGGGCATGATGCTGATGACATTTTCAGGGGGCAGAGCGACCTAGTGGTGACTTCACATGAGCTCTTCAAAGATGATACCACTGCTTCTAAACTTGTTTCTCCAGCAGTCGAAGTGACATTAACCTTGCGACCAACTTTTCCAACCCAAGAGTTGACGCCTGTTATAAAAGTCGACATTACTCCCAGGCTGTAGAGTTGTTTGTAGCTCGATGCGTGTAGTCCGCACATCAAACACACACTTAGGATTTTTGACAATTATATGCACTTAGCTTCTTTATTTCGAAGATTTCTAAACTTGGTCTCTTCTTCATTTTCAGATTCTCCAATGGGACGCAGCGATTCATACTACGACGACTTTCAACGCTACGGGAGACGCGATTCTTACGATCCCAGGTCTATTTTCCTGCCCCGAGGGAAACCGATGAAGAAAGAGCTGCCATAAAAGCTCGCGAGAGGCAAGCTTATGAGGAGCGGTACGGAAGAAGAGATGACCGCCATGACTCTCACCAAAGGGACGATGACTCCCATAAAAGAAAGTCACACGATGACAAGAGGAAGAGTTTTGAAGCTGAAGGGTCCACCAGCGGGCCAAGCCTGGTGAAAAATCTTCATCTGAGATTTCCAAAGTGCCTGCTACTTCTATTTCTTTGGACATCCCTTCTAGTTCCCCAGCCCTTAAAAGAACTGAGATTCAGACAATCATTGGTAGGCCTGCATATCAAGTTGAGAATGCCTCGCCTGCAGTCCAAAGCCGGTTTCAAAACTGGTGTTTAAAAGGAGTACGCTTTGACTTGGACTTGGTCCCTATTGATAAGCAGGCTATGTTAAGAAATCTTGATGCTGTTAGGCTTGACATCGAAAGAATGTCCGGGTGGCAAAAGCTAGTCGATGAGCTTCAACGAGTGAACCGTTTAAATCTCGAAGCTATGTTGTCCATGGAGAGTGACAAATCTGAATGGAAAAAAGTTCTCGACCAGCACGACATGGAAATGAAGAACATTACTGCGTATAATGAGAAACTCGAAGCTGAAGTCGAATAACTTAAAGTTGAACTTGCTACCTCTTCCACTTCTTTTACTCAAAAGGAAGAAGTGCTTCAAAAGCAAGTTAGAGATGCCCATGCTAGTCAACGAGATGCTGAGGCTAGACTTGAGGCACAACAGAGACTTGTGGAAAGCTACCGCACTGATGTTGCTCGGTTGCGGGAAAAGACAAGCTCCCAGGACATGGAGATTGAAATGTTAAAAGCTCAGCTTTCTAAATTTGAAAAAGAGCGTGACGAGGCCATTGCTGAAAAAGCAGCAGCTGAACAGTCTCATGAGGAGACAAAGGCCAACATCAGTTCTACTTTATTTGAGCTTTACATTCACAGTGTCTTGGGGCATGGCAGTCTCTCATTTTTGGGGCCAAAGTATGAAATTACTGGCAGAGGTGTGGGAAGCAGTGTTTGAAATGCTTAAAGACGCCGGCTACATGGAGGAGGTTCTCAAAGCTCATTTTTTGGACGATGAAGGTCAAGCTGCCCTTGCCAAAGGGAAAGAACAGCTCGCCAAAGAACGAGCCGAAGCAGCGGAAAGAGAGCATTCAGGGAAGGCACCTTTGACCGACCCGACTCATCCTTCGGCTTCGATTGACGTTGGCATTATTAGCTCTAGTTCTCATTCTCCGCATCCTGCTAAAGACGAGACCGAAATTATGACTGCCCACATCGAGGCCCAGGAAGGCATTGAAGCCCAAGATTTCGAAATCGACGTGATAGATCCCACTTCTCTAGGTAACTTCAAAAATGACCTAGCTCAAGTGGACTACTTGTTCGCTTCACATGAGCTTGATGAACTTTTGATTATTACTTAAGCCTTGATGCGCCACTATCTCCTCTCTTTACGAGGAATACTGATTTTAACTTCTCTTCTTCTGTAGTGAAAACACCAAGTCCTGCATAGACTTCTCCTCTTCCAGCTATTCCACCTCCATCTCTTCAAATTACTCCTCCTTCTGCTTCTCAACCGGGGTCGCAAGAAGAATTAATAGAAGCTCTTCAAGGCTTGGATGACCCAACCGCTTCACAAGAGCAGAAGGCTGAGGAACTTGAAGACGGTGAAAGGACTTCGGAGAAATTTCATGCTGATGACACCAAGCTGTCTAAACTTATCACTCCGGGCAACGAGTCTTCTTCAAGGAAGAAGAGGAAGCGCACAACTTCGAAGAAGAAAAAGCAAAGCACTTCTGCTAGTGAAGAGAAAGCGGAAGTAGACCAAGTTGTACCTCTTACTCCTTCTTCCCCAACTCGTTTAAGCCGGATCCTAAAGTTAACCATTAGACCAGGCGAGGGCTCTAAACATGGCGGAAAGAAGAAATAACGAGTCTCGCTTTACCCTTCTTGTTTTTCTTTTTTCTTGTATATAAAGGCTTGTATTGACCAGAAATTGTGCGGGTACCGGCCCCCGCTTTTTGAAACCTGCACATATATACAGATTTTTATAGTATGGAATAAAATGGTTCTTTTTACTTGTACAAACTTTTGTCTGTATTTATAAATGAATTTATTCCTTTTTATCACACAAGTTTCTTTATTTTCCTTGTATGATATTGCAGTGAGCTCGTGGTATGTTGCTCTTATTAATGGGGATATATTATGTTTCCCCATACCATGGCTTATTGCAATTTCTTTCATTCTGGTAAGGCTTTGGAGAACAATTCTTCTGTTTCGAGAAGACTTGTACTCTCAATTTGGAGAACAACTCTTCCATTTTGAGAAGGTTTGCACTCTTACTTTAGAGAATAATTCTTCCATTTTGAGGAAATATTATTCTGCTCTAGTCGAGTGTGCCTTGTATTGGAGAAGTCTTCTCTCTCTTTTTTTAGAAAAAATTTGTACACTTCAACTTTCGGAGGTGATCACTTTTTTGAGTACTGGATTCTCCTACGCGGTGAAGTGGGTTTCCAAAGAAGGCTTTGATTTTGCACTCCAACTTTTGGGGAAGAATATTTTCAAGATGGGGAAATTGATCTTCCCTTGAGAGCTGCAGTGTGCTTCCAAAGAGGGCTTTCTCTTCTTTTTTTTTCTTTTTTTTTCTTTTTTACATTTGTTGTGCCTCGTTGGAGGGCTTTTTTATTTTTTTTGCTTGAAAGTGCTTTCTCACAGTTAAATGGACTCACGGGGCAGACACAAGTTACTTAGTTGGATGTCCGTTTGCACAAACGATCGCAGTCAGTTAACAAGGGCCCTGTGCCTTCCATCTTGGGAAGGTACCCCTCCGGTGGTTCCATCAACATCGTTGGTTGAGAAAAGCATCTCTTCTTGGGACGTGCCTCCGAAGAGGGCTTGTGCCTCCGAAGAGGTCTTGTGCCTCCGAAGAGGTCTTGTGGTGCCTCGGGTGAGGTCTTCTGCCTCCGAAGAGGGCAGGTATGCCTTTGGAGAAGGCTCGTGCCTCTGAAGAGGGCTTGTGGTGCCTCGGGAGAGGGCTTTTGCCTCCGAAGGGGTCATGTGCCTCCGAAGAGGGCTTGTGCCTCCGAAGAGGTCTTTATTTGATTGCTTGGAAGTTACTTTCTCATAGTTAAATGGATCCACGGGGCGGACGTAAATAACTTAATTGGATGTTCGTTTGCACAAACGATCGTAACCAGTTAACAAGGGCCTTGTGCCTTCCACTTGGGAAGGTGCCCCTCCGGTGATTCCACCATCCTTATTGGTTGAGAAGAGCACTTTTATTTTTCGTCGTGCCTCGTTAGAGGGCTTTATCCTTCGAAGAGTTGTGCCTCCGAAGAGGGCTTGTGCCTCCGAGGAGGGCTTTGGGTGGTTGGCTCGCCAGGAAGGTTGCGTCTCACGGTTAAGTGGATCCACGAGGCAGACGCAAGCTATCCAACCAGATATTTGTTTGTACAAACGATCGCAATCAGTTAGCAAGGGCCTGGTGCCTTCCCTTCGGGAAGGTGCCGCTCCGGTGGTTCCACCAACCTTTTTGTTGAGAAGCAAGACTCCTTTTTGGCTGTTTTCTGTCTACTCGCCTTGTCTGTTCGTCATTTGCTCGTCAGCGATTCCTTGTTATCATTTCCAAGCACATGTTACTTTCTTTTGCAAGTAGTTTGTTTTATCCAAAGAAGTATACTTCATTGTTAAGTGAGTCCACGGGGCAGACGCAAGCTATCTAACCGGATGTTCGTTTGCACAGCAATCAGTTAGCAAGGGCATGAAACCTCCACGTTAGGGAGGTGCCCCAACGGCGGAATCACTAACTGTTTGCATGAAGCACTTCTTACGTGGGAAATTTTTGTGACTTGACATTTGTTTATTAAGTGATTTTAGGGATCGCTTGGCCTTGTGATAGGTAAGCTTTGTTTTAATGGCCTGCAAAATTAAATCGACATTTTAGCAATACATTTAAGGTATTTACACATCGAAATAAAACAGGCATTTTATAATAGTAGAGAACACAAGATTTATAGTGGTTCGGCCAAGAACTGGGCCTACATCCACTTTATAGTTCTTATTATTTATTTCCACTGATTTTACAATGGCTTACAATGCAAGAATCATACATCCGTAATCATTTTACAAATTTAAGAAAATCTTTTAAGTAAAATATGGACGCAAGTGATTTCTGTTCCAAGCTCTTGGAATTGGATCTCCTTCGACAGTTTTCAGTTTGAAAGTGCCATTAAGAAGTTTTTTGCCTATGACATACGGCCCTTCCCAGTTTGGCGCAAACACTCCTGTTGCTGTCATGATCCTTTTCAAGACTAGATCCCCAATTTCAAAGCTGTGTTGGCGAACTTTGGAATTTCAGTGCTTGGCAATCCTTTGCTGATGGGCTGCAATTCTGAGCTTAGCCTCTTCCCTTCTTTCATCAAGGAAGTCAATTGCTTCAAGTTGCAGCTTTTCATTTTCAGCTTGGTTGAAATGAATTCTTTTGTGTGAGGGGACCTCTATTTCCACTGGAATCATTGCTTCTGATCTATATGCTAATGAGAATGGAGTGTGCCCAGTCGCAGTTTTGTGGGTAGTTCTGTATGCCCATAGTGCTAGTGGCAGCTTATCGACCCAACCACCTTTTGCCTTTTCCAGCTGTTTTTTGATGGTTGATTTGATAATTTTGTTTACTTATTCCACTTGCCCGTTTGCCTACGGATGAGCCACTGCTGAGAAGCTTTTTTGGATCTTGAATCGCTTGCAAAAGTGATGGAACTCTTCGCTTTCGAATTGGGTACCATTGTCCGTGATTATCATTTGAGGCACACCATACCTGCAATTGATATTCTTAGTCACAAAGTTTATCATCTTTTTAGGGGTAATAGTAGCTAATGGTTCAGATTTAGCCCATTTAGTGAAATAATCAACAACAACAATAGCATATCTGATTTCGGACTTGGCAGTTGGCAAAGGCCCGATGAGATCTCTTACCCAAATGGCAAATGGCCATGGACTGACCATCTGTGTTAGCTCGGTGGAAGGCGCTCTTGGGATTTTTGCAAATCTCTGGCATCTGCCACACTTTCGGGAGTAGCTAGCAGCATCTCGATTAATGTCTGGCCAAAAATACCCATAGCGGAGGATTTTCTTTGCTAGAGTTTGACTTCCTGAATAATCTCCATACTCTCCTCCGTGCACCTTAGCTAAAATTGTCTTAGCCTCTTCCTTGGTTACACATCGGAGTAATGGCATTGAGAATCCCCATCTGTATAGCCGGCCGTGTTGAATTACATATCTTGAGGCAATCCTTAACAGTTTCTGACGCTCCTTTGAACTTTCTGGAAGGAAGCCGTTAAGTAGAAATTCCCTGATCGGGGTCATCCACGATTCCTGCTCTTGAGATATAGCCATAATCCAATTAATATCCATCTCGTCAGTACTTGGAGCCGACAAGACTTCCACAGGTACCAATCCCAATAATTGAGCTTCCCCAGAGCTTGAATACTTTGCGAGAGAATCTGCCTTCATGTTCTCTTCCCGGGGTATATGGCATATCGCATAATGATCAAAATCATTAAGAAGCTCCCAGGCCTTTGACAAGTAAGCAAAAAGATTTCCTCCTTTAGTTTGAAACTCTTTCTTGACTTGGCACACAATAAGCTGGGAATCACTGAAGATCTGCAACACTCTGATGTTTAGTTCTTTAGCAATCCTCAATCCGATGATAAGAGCTTCATATTTTGCTTCACTATTCGTCGAAGGAAATTCTAGTCTCAATGCATAGCACAATGATCGCCCTTCAGGGGTTTTAAGCACAACCCCAGCTCCGGAACAATAGTCATTTCTTGCACCATCAATATATAATTTCCATTGGATCAGGATGTCATTAGTCACCTCTTCCTCACTGTCACCTTTATCTGTATATTCTGCAATGAAGTCTGCTAAAGCTTGTCCATTGATTGCTCTTTGGGGATGGTAGGTGATATCATACTGGCTGAGTTCAATATTCCACTTTAGAAGGCGACCCGAAGTTTCAAGGCGAAATAGGACTTGCTTTAGAATCTGATCGGTAAGGACTTTGATAGGATGAGCTTGAAAATATGGCCTCAACTTTTTGGAAGCTATCAGTAGGCAATAGGCGAGCTTTTCTAGCTTTGAATAATTCATCTCTGACCCAGCGAATCTTTTGCTGATGTAATAGACCGGGCACTGAACTTTTGCATCTTCCCGTACTAATGTTGCACTGAGAGCGTGGGACGAAACTGCTAAATATATGAAAAGATCTTCACCGTTGCTGGGCTTAGAAAGTATTGGAGGCGTTTCCATGTGACGAATTAGTTCATCGAAAGTTTTCTGACATTCAGGAGTCCATTCAAAGTTTTTCTTTCCTTTCTTCAGAGCGTCAAAGAAGGGAATGCATTTATTAGTAGCCTTGGAAATGAACCGACTCAAAGCAACGACTTTTTCATTGTGACTTTGCAATTCCTTCTCTGTCCTAGGGTCTTTGACTTCTCTTAAAGCAGTAATCTGAGCAGGATTGGCTTCAATGCCCCTAGCACTCATAATGAAACCCAAGAATTTTCCGGATCTACCCCGAATGAACACTTCAGAGGATTCAACTTCATCCCATACTTTCGGAGGATTGCGAACATTTCTTCCAAATGATCCATATGGTCTACTGCTTTCTTTGATTTTACCAACATATCGTCAACATATACTTCCATAGTCTTGCCAATCTGGGGCTTGAACATGGCATTAACAAGTCTTTGATAAGTTGCCGCCGCGTTCTTTAGTTCGAAGGGCATGATTTTATAGCAGCAAAGACCAACGTCAGTGATGAAGCTCGTGTCCTCTTGATCTGGCTCATGCATCATGATTTGGTTATATCCTGAGTAAGCATCCATAAAAGACAATAATTCATGTCCGGCTGTTCCATCCACCAACTGATCAATCCTGGGTAACGGGAAGCTGCCTTTAGGGCAGGCATTGTTTAAATATGAAAAGTCGATGCATACTCTCCACTTTCCATTTGCTATTTTAACCAGCACCGGATTAGAAACCCAATTTGGATAAGTGGAATCTCTGATGAAGCCATTCTCCATGAGCCGATCTACTTCTTCTTTTAATGCTGCCGACCTTTCTGGACCTTGGGTTCTTCTTTTCTGCTTCACGGGTGTAAATTTCGGATCAATATTCACAGTATGTATTGCGATTTCTAGAGATATTCCGCACATATCGGCATGACTCCAAGCAAATACATCCAGATTTGCTTTCAAGAATGATATCAAAATATTTTGAACCGTCACACCAAGTTGAGAACCTACATTCAGCACCTTGTTTGGATCTTTCGGGTCAACAGGTATCGGCACCGTCACTTCCACCGGCACCACTCTATTTTCCCCCACACTGGCTTTTCTAGGATCAATCTCTTTTCGCGCACCACTATGTTCACCAGTGAAAGGTCCACCCTGTAATTGCTACAAGGTGGGCTCTTTGATGCGGAGCGGAGCTCCCGCATCCTTTTCTGCCTCTCTCTTCCTTGCTTCCCGCAACTCTATAAGATAACATTCTCGCCCAGCATTCCGATCCACTTTAATAACACCGACGCCATTATCCGTGGGGAACTTCATAGTAAGGCACCACGGGGCGAGAATTGCCTTGAATGCTGCAAGAGTTGGCCGGCCCAGGAAGGCATTGTAAGCAGAAAATCCATCAACAATCACGAAAGTCTGCTTTCGAACCACCTTTTTCTGCCCCTCTCCAAGCTCCACGAATAAGTCAATAGTTCCAATTGGCTGCTTTGGTTCCTTAGTAAACCCAACAATCTTATGCGATGAAGCTTGAACATCAGCCATAGGAATCTTCATTCGATCGAATGTCTTTTTGAAGAGGATATTGCAAAAGGCGCCACAGTCAACAATCACCCTTCTTACAATAGCAGGCCCGATACCTGCAGAGATGACAAAGGGATCCATGGTGGGAGCTTCAACACCCATAGAGTCCCTGGCCCTGAACACAATGTCATCATTAAAAGTTCTTTGCTGCTTCAAAGGTATAGCGTCTTCCAGCACAAAAACATTTTCTTCCGCTGGGGCATATTTCAAAGCACGAGCATATCTTTCCATCTCACCCCAGCTTCTGCCTGCTGGGTGAGGACCTCCCGTGATTACATTAATAACATGCCTTTCTGATTCATGTGCGGTAGTCCTCTCCCCTGAGCCAGATGGATGAGCAAGAAGTTGCTGGCCCTCAGTGGATGAAGTTGGGTCATTCCTATTTCTCTTAACATATTGTTGTAGCTTGTTCTGTCTCATCAGTTCTTCAATCAAACTCTTCAAATGGCGACATTCGTTAGTATCATGGCCGGGTTTATTATGAAAACGATAAAATCTCCCATTTTGAACAGCATTTTTCCCAAGCTTCAACACAGGTGGTTTAGGATATTCAACGACATCTTTGGTAGCGAAAAAGATATTCTTCGGAGTATCAGTTAAAGGAGTGAAATCTAAAGGTTTGAAGAAGCGAGGTTTCTTCACATCCTTCTGCTTCTTCCCACTGTTATTCTCCCTCTTCTGACCACCGGATTACTTTTTGGTAGGAGCAGTAGTGTTATTCTCAACCTCCGTCAATACCACTTTCGCCCGAAACAGGAAGGCTTTCCAAGCGCATGAACTCGTCAGCTTTCTTATAGAATTCCTCAAGCGAATTTGGCTCCTTCATCTTCAGCCATTTTCCAAACTCACTCGATTTGTCGATAGCCCTCGTCAAGTAGGTCAAAATCATTCGTGGCTCTGCATTTTCGACTTCAGCCAAGGCTATGTTGAAGCAGTTTAAGAAAGATCTAATAGATTCTTCGGGATTCTGTTCCAGGCTGGACATTGACATTATGTCCTTCGCCTTTGAAGCATACAACCTGAATTGTTCTTTAAACTTCCGAGTTAAATCGAGGAACTGGTCAACAGATCAAACTGGTAGCTTTGTAAACCAGAGTAGAGCCACTCCTTCCAAGTATACCGAAAAGTACCGACATATGATCTCATCTGATGATCTGGCACCAGATATATGCCAGTCATACTTATATAAGAATTGGTTAGGGTCGCTTGTTCCCCGATAAGCCGGAATGGTGGAGGGAACAAACTTCCTTGGAAATTCCGCCTTCAGAATTCTTTCGGTGAACGGAGTCTTTCTTGGAGCGAACCCCCGTTCTTTTTCATCTTCTTCCCTTTGCATACTTTCTTTCATAATTTGTCGAATCATTCCCGAGAGGTACTCCTCATCGTTCAGAGGCCCCGCGGGACAGACTTCAGCTATTTTTTCGGAAGTTTTCCTAGACAAACGTTCACGAAAAGTTGGTTGCGGACTTGAACCTCCGGCTTGGGGAGGTGCCCTTCGGCGGTGCCAGCTGCCCTTTGAAGAATACTCTTTCCTTGAGAATCATGAACATCTTTGGCAAAGGTTTCTTCATTGTTTTTTGGTTGACGGTTAACCCCAAGCAAAGCATTTAACCTATCCAACATTAAAGCGTTCTGGGCTTCCATTTTTTGATATAACCCAGACACTACGGCATCCAACTCTGCCCTTGTGACTCCAACACTAGGGGCCGCTTCATTTGACACGGGAGAGGTGTCGATGTTATCAAAAGTATCTCCAGATCTAGCAGATCTACGTTTTCTTCTAGGAGCATAATCTCAGATAAACTTCTGGTTCTTAAAGAAAGTATTTCAAAAAATCTTTGCGGAGCAATGATGAGAGCACCTTGAGTTCAATTCTCAGTGAAAGCACCAAAAATGTTAACGCCAAAAATGTACGCTAACACCGCGGTGTAAGTTGTAGTATAGTGAAAGCACTACCCGTTGGTATGGGAACCGAAAATCAGCAGAAAATAGCAGAGAAATAATAACGAGACAACAGTTTTTATAGTGGTTCGGCTCAAAGTCAAGCCTACATCCACTTAATCTCTTTTATTGCTGATTTGATTACAATTCTTTCAATGATTCTTCAATTACAACACAATTAAGACAAATAGCCAGAACTTCGATGTAGAATGGATCTTTGAATCCATGTTGAATGAGTTAGATCTTTCTCAAAGTTCGTTGAAGTGTCTTCGGTGTTTGAAGTGTTGAAGGAGCTGAGAAAACAACAAAGTATTGGCATTCCAGAAATGATCCCAAAGTCCCCTTTTCAGTTGGAGCAGGCAGGGTATTTATAGGGAGAACGTAAAGGTAGGTCGTAGGTCGTGAGCATCCTAGGGATAGGTCGTAGGTCGTGAGCGACCTAGGGAGCACGGGTTATGGCTTATCATGGTTGCACTTGATCACTTGAACAGGCTGGTAGGTCATAGGTCATGAGCGACCTAGGGGAGAATGGTTGGTGACTTAATCATGTCGAGGTACCTAGTGGAGTGACTTAGGCTGGTCGTAGGAGTAGTAGCGATCTAGTGTTGGTTCGACCTATAACCAAGCGACATAACCATATGAAGCTTGTGGCTCGCTAGGTCGTTAACACGCTAGGTCGTTAACTCGCTAGGTCGTTAAGTCGCTAGGTCCTTAACTTGCTAGGTCACATAGGTCATTTAGTTACTAGGTCGCTAGGTCATTGAGCTCCTCTGTTGCGATATACCGTTGTCTTGCATTGATTGCTAGGTCGCTTAGGTCGTCACATGTTAGCTCGCTATAGAACTTCATCCTCGTTAGCTCACTTGCACTTTATCTCATTAGGTCGCTTGTGTGTTAACCCGTTAGGTCGCTTGGCTCCTTAATTCGTTAAGTCGTTAGGTCTCTAACTGTTGCAATTCTAACTCATTGGAGGCTTTAGATCGTTAGGTCGCTTTTCTTTCGAGTACTTGAGTCGCCGTTCAGAGTGGTGTTAACACTGGGCCTGCTTCATTGTCGGGCAATCTTGAACTACATGTCCTGGTTTATGGCAATAATAGCATTCCCTGGCTTGTTGTTCTAGCTTCTTATATTTATCCTTATTTCCTTTCTTCTTAGGCCTCTTACAACTACATGAGTAATGTCCCTTCTCCAAATAATTGAAACAAGTTACATCCTTCACCTTATTTTCCAGAGTATTCTTATTTTCTTTGCCTTGCCACGGTTTCTTTCCTCCAAACTTCCTCTTCTTCAAATTTGAATTGCTTCCACTTCTTTTCTCCTCCGGAATCTCTTGTTTATCCAAGGTAGCGGATCTATATCCCATATCTATCAAATCAGCAAAAGGTTTCTTCACATGGGCTGTCATCCTTTCATGGAACTTCTTGTTCATCCTTCTAATAAATCTCTAATTTTTCTTAAGAGACTATTTACCAACTCCGGACCAAATCAGGATAAATCGTTAAACTTGTTCAAATATTCTTCAAAGGATAAACTCCCTTGCTTCAAGTCAGTAAACTCTTGGTACATCCTAGAGATACCAGTAGACGGCATATAATGCTGCTCAAACACTTCCTTCAATCGAAACCAAGTGAGCTCATCCTCCGACTCAGCCAATGTAATAGTCTCCCACCATGCTAAAGCTTCTTCCTGGAGCTGTCAAGAAGTTATCAACCTCATTTGATCATCTTCAATCCTTTGAAAATATTTTTCGCAAGATTAAATCTAGGCTTGCGCTTCTATAATAGTCTTCTTGCCTGTGAATGGCTACCCTCCAAGTCTTGAGAAACTTCGATATAAGTCTGGCAGATTCGGTTGGGGTTGGATAGGAATGGTTGTTCTTTCCATTGCTGTTGTTGCAGGGTCTTGACCATTTGTAGTGCTACTTCCCATACCTCGTCCTCTTCTTGCGCTCATTCTTACTATCTGTAATAGTAAGAAAACTTGATTTAGGCATACGGACGAGATATCTTAGGGATATACTCATTCTATGGTATTTCTAACCCTATCTCTAATGATTCACCTAATGTGCTATACTCCATGGCTAAAGTTCTTACTCAACCTTTAGCTCTGACACCAAATGTCACAGCTCGGAATCCAGCGTTCGAATATCGACATCCAATACCTCATTTGTATTCGAATGCCGAAGATTCAAATGTCGAACTCCAGTTCGCTGAAGCCCATAACAACATTAGATGATAACATCACAATGGAAACAAAATGATAACTTCATTGTTAAAAAAACATTGATAGAACATGGATACAACATATGATCACCAACATCAGAGTACAATATATATGATACAACAACAGATCCATAACATAATAGCGGAACAACAATAGGGTCTTTAAAAGAATCCAACATACAGCAACTTCGATAAGGTCTTCCAAAACTCTAAAGACTTTCATATCTAAAAGGCTTCAAAACCGAAAAATCTTCTAAAACCAAAGACTTCAAGGATTTCCAAATCTACAATCCAAGCTAGCTCCAGAACACGGATAACCTAACTCTAGGCTGACCGTATGGAAAATTATGGGCGCCTATATTTTAGGAAAGGGAATAATAAATTCCGGGTTAGTCATGGGACCGGTATGAGTAAACATAAAACAGTTGTTTGTACAAAAACAAATTACAAAAAGAAATCCATTATGCTTTTTTTTTTTGAAAAATGAAACTAACATAAGTCCTCCCGGCACACACACAATTCAATCACACACTTGAAGGAGATTTATCCTTATGATAGTCAAATATGTTTGATATGCGAAAACCCTTTTGATATTATTATTGGTGCTTCGATCAACCAATGATCAGCACTTAGCATGTCACATTGTCAAATTAAAAATATATCACTAGTAACCATAAACAACATAACCCCTGAGCTCGTATGTCTTAAAGAATGGTGTTAAGCTAAGAGAATAAATTCTCCGCCACCAAAAAGAAATGTATTTGATAGGAACCAGCTTTACATCTCAAAGTGAAACGTCAAACATACATCCATACAAGTCCATCCTCGGTCTAAATGGAACCGAAGGCATTTCTTAAGAAGTCCTTGCAAATCCGAATATCCACAATCTCAACCGGACTTCCCATCACATATGGAGATCTCTATACTAGAGCAACTCAATGCAAAGACAATAGACAGGTAATCCTTTCGTTCTCGAAAAATACCTGGTCTTCAACCACCGTCTTCAAATGCAATCTCATTTCGTCATATCATTATTCGAAATGGGTTTTATGACTCGATGTCCTTTCCCAACTTAACAGAATAACGATCTAGAAAACACGTGGATACATAAGTCACAATAAATTTCCATTTATAATCTTTTAAACAAAAGATTCACCTTTTAGATTCGATGTGGTTTTCGGGTAACCATCTGAAATCCGATCCCAGGTCGCATCGAAATTCAAATGTCGTTTTAAAGGCAAAAAATTTTGCTTTAATTCAGAAGTTCACAATCACATAGCAATATACCACAGATGTCATCGCTCAAAACAAAGCAATTTATATCACAAAGTATCACAATCGCATATAAGAGATATCAACCAATCCAAGGCATTCAATAATAATCCAATCATCTATAAACAAGATGAATTAGTCATTCAATTCCCAATTAATTCAATTTAAATTTCTAAATAAATTAAATTAATTACTTTAATTACTTTTAATTTCTGCTTAATTATTATTAAGTAATTATAATCATTTTAATTAATTATAATTAATTAATCACATAATCACCTTATTAATTATCCTTAATGAATGATTAATTATCCTTTATTATTAATTATTTAATCATTAATTATTAATTAATTAAATCTTAATCATTTTCACTAATCAATCATTCCTTAATTAATTACACTAATTAATTACTTATAAATTAATTGACTTTTGGTTAATAAATTAATTAACCTTTAATCAATAATTAATTAGCCTTTAACCGATTGTCCTTTAATTATTAATTAATTATCTTTTATTAGTTTAAAGGTAAATCATTTATCTTAATTAATCATATAATTATCATCAAAACCTTTAATTAATAAACTTGGTAATAAATCACCATTAACAAATAAATTAACTTAAGCCATTTAAGTTAATTAATAATTGAAAACATTTCATTTCCTTAATTAACTATTATAAATTAATTTAAAATAAACTTAAAAATAAAGGTTATATTATATTAAAACACTTTAAACTTAATTAATTTCAAATAATTTATTTAAAAACTTTAATTAATCCAAACTTAACTAAAACAACCATTTTATAAAGGAATTAATTAAGAATTTGATTTAAATATATTTGTTTAAGGTTTGAAAACTGAAATCTCACATACCCAAGACAGAACCCGGGTCATCTCATCATTTCCTCGAGACAATCCCTAAGAAAAATTTCCACTTCCTCTTTTATTTCTTCAATTTTATTTTAAAACTTAAAACCTGTTATACATTCGAGCAATTACCCGATAGCAGATCCGAGCTACAGCTTCATCCTCTCGAGAACGACTTCGAGTCGAAACCTTTCTTCCCTCACTCAAGCTACTGACACAAACCTGACACCGTGCACATGCACAAGTGATTTGGCCACCTCCGACCAATGCTCCGACCCTCCACACATCGGCGATGACCTACACAAGCCTCATGAACACCCAAGACTTTGAATTGACGACGAACTCGAAATCTAACAACCTGAAACCCACTGGTAAAAAACTACGTCACCCAAGATTGTTTTGTACGGCCACCTTCGGCCATCAGAGGTCACGCGATCACGCCCAAAGCCACACCGACCAACCACACAACGATTCCCCCTGCTTCGATCACATCCGGTCCATTGACGACATTGTAGAAACTCGAATTCCAACCACAACCAAAGCTTGGGTTAAAACCCTAGATCGACACCGTTTGTCCTCCACGATGATTAGAAATTTTCCTGATCATTTTTCCCGAGTTTGTCCATCACCTAGATACCCTCAGTCATGATCCCGTGACCACATCTTTCACCGATCACCAGAATTTGCCACAAAACCCAAAATCGTCCAACCCAAGATTTCTCACTCAAAAAAATGAAAAATCTTGATTCTAATTTTAAAAATCATTGTTTTCTAAAATGATTTAGGTTGTATAAGTAAATAAAATAATTAAGGGAAATGAATTTTCATCATGCATTGATTTTTTACTGTGTTTTCTTGTTTCAAGTTAAAACTTCTTTCAAATTTTACTTAAAAATATTTTTAGAACCAAGATCTTTATTAAACAAACATGTTTTGTTTGAACCTTAAAGCCTAAAGAAGATTAGAGAGAGAGAATTTGAATTTTGAAATGGGTTTGAAACCTGTAAACCTGGAATAGAGCCAATGTTCTTGCTTACAGATATGCACACATCATATCCACACATATATATTTACACACAAATTTGAATAAATGCAAACAATTTTACAACTTTACTTCAAGTATCATCATAAACAACAAGTTATAACCCAAATTTAAAGAAGTTTGCTCACCTTGATTTTGAAAACAGAAAGCCTGGAAGTTTGTTTTTGAATTTGAAAATTTGGAAAACTTGTTTCCTGCTTTGATTTAAAACCGAGTTAAATCTAATCTTAAACTTGCTTTGATTTAAATTTTGTTTAGTTGCTTAATTGCTGAGTTGATCTTTGTTTGAAACTGATTTAAACTTGTTTTAGGTTTGAGTTTATTTTCTGGTTTTAGCTTACAGGTTTTTTTTATTTTCTGTTAGTTTGTAGTTCTTTTGAAAATGAAAAGAAAATAAAGAGTGGAAGATAGATGTATATATAGCATGATTTTGTCAATTTTAAAAAATAAAAGAAAATTATAAATCTTGGACACTTGTTAATTTTCATGTTTAAAATTATTACACTTGTATTTGCATGTTTATAATTAAGTTACACTTGTAAAATTTCACATTATAATGTTAAACTTGTAATTTGCATGATCAAATGTTTTAAATAAAATTTTATATTATTTGCCTTATTTCAATAAAGACATTTCCTTTATTTATTATTATATAATTTTAAAAGAAAATGATTTTGAAATTAATTATACACTAACAAAAAATCACATATGTATTATTTTTAAATTCCATTATTTTCAAAAAATTTATTTTGAATTTCAAATTCAAAATTTTATTCACAATATATATATATATATATATATATATATATATATATATATATATATATATTTAACACATATCTTTTTTATTTTAAAAAATTCTAATTATCTCACAATTAAATTACAAAATTTATATTAATTATTAAATTAAATTTGGGTTCGAAATAGGATCGTTATAGATGATACAACCACTTTATTCCTTAACTACTTCTCACCTTGATCAATAATCTTCAATGGCCCTCTTTTCACTGCCAAATTAGGTGTGATCTCTAAATCCTATTGAGCGGCCTCCTCAATACCATGATCTTGATCGTGTACATATTTCCAAAGGTGTGAAACATGGAACACATCATGTACGCCAGCTGACCAATTAGGTAACTGCACTCGATAAGCCAAAGGACTAATCCCCTCAAGTATAGGAAAAGGACCTATATATCGTGGTGCCAGCTTACCCGTCTTTCCAAATCTCAAAACTCCATGCATTGGAGAAACCTTTAGGAAAACTGAATCTCCAACCTGGAACTATAAAGTTCTTCTCCTACGGCTGGCACAATTTTTCTGCCTGCTTTGGGTAGTTTTAAATTTCGTTCAAATAAAATCAGCCTTCTCAACAGCTTCCATTATCATATCTGGATCAAGGATAAGCCTATCACCCGACTCAATCCGACACGCAGGATATCTACAAGGACGACCATGCAATGCTTCAAAAGGAGCCATTCTAATACTGGCCTGATAATTATTATTATACGAAAATTCAATCAGATGCAAATGGCCTCCCATGAAACTCCAAGGTCAAGAATACAAGCACGCAAAAGATCTTTCAAGATTCGATTTATTCTCTCTATTTGCCCATCCGACTGCGAATGGTAAGTAGTGCTGAAGTTCAACTTGGTTCCTTGTGCGGCTTGAAATGCCTCTCAAAACCTGCTAGTGATGATCGGGTCACGATCACTCACTATACTGCTTCGTATATCATGGAGACGAACAATCTCTTTCACATATAGCTCGGCCAAACTCGCCGTTGTTCGGGTGGATTTTAGTGGGATAAAGTGGGCAGTCTTGGTCAGACGATCCATAATAACCCAAATCGCCTCATTACCCTTCCGAGATCATGGCAAACCATCTATGAAATCCATGGACACTTGGACTACATCAATTTAGGCACTTCCAGTGGTTGAAGTAAACCTGCCATCTTTATTTGATCACTCTTTATTTTTTTTGAAAAATGCAAATTGTTCACCGACCATAAATCTATATAGTATCTCTTTACCTGGAAGGATTTGAATCTAAGGCAGCAACGTTGGTTGGAATTCCTAGCGTCATACGACCAGGATATTCAGCATACACTTATAAAGCCAACGTGTTAGGTGATGCTTTGAGTAGAAGACATGTTGTTCTTTCTTATCTTGTTGCCACTCCCATTCTTCTTGACAAAATCGCTAGTAAACAAAGAAAAGACAAGTTTCTCCAAGAAATTTACAAAAGAATATGTCGTGGTGAAGATTCCAGTTTTGAAACCGATAGTAGTGGAATTATAAGACTGAAAGGGAGGATTTGTTTTCCAGACATGCTAGATCTAAAACGAGAAGTTTTGGACAAATGTCACAAGTCTAAGTTCAGTATCAATCCAGGGTTAATAGGATGTATCGAGATATTAAGAAGACTTTCTGGTGGAAAACGATGAAGAGAGATATATCCATTTATGTTAGTCGATGTGCAACTTGTCAGCAAAAACATTTTTCCAGGCTCTTCTTTATTTTCTTCAACATGTGATTAAACTACTTACAAATGCTTAAATATTGTTTTGCATACGATAATGAATGATAGTAATAACCTGTTTACTGTTGCGTGGATGAGAAATAGGCCTACATGTATATATATACATGTAAATGAAGTATGCATGTCTGTACATATGGATATTTGCTCTGTTCCAGGTTTACAGGTTTTAAAATTTATGAAAAAATCAAAACCTCATCACCTAATCCTCTTAGGCCTTGATGTTTAAACCAAGTATGTTTAAATTTACCAGATAAAAATTTTAAAAATGATTTTGAGTATAAAATATAAATGGTTTTGACCTAGAACAAGAAAACACGGTAAAAATCAATACATGATGAAAATTCGTTTCCCTTAATTATTTGATTTGCTTATATAACCTAAATCATTCTCGAAATCGATGATTTTTAAAATTGGAATCAAGATTTTCATTTTGTTTTGAGTGAGGAATATCGGGTTGAACGGTTTTGGGTTTTGTGGCGAATTGTGGTGATTGGTGAAAGATATGGTCTCGGGATCATGGCTGAGGGTAGCCGGGTGATGGACAAACTCGGGGAAAATGATCGGGAAAATTCCTGATCATCATGGAGGTCAAATGGTGTCGATCTAGGGTTTGAACCCAAGCTTTGGTTAGGGTCGGAAATTCGAGTTGTTGTAGTGTCGTCAGTGGAACGGAGTTGATCGGAGCTGGGGGGAATCATTGCATAGTTGGTCGGCGTGGCTCTCAACGTGACGCGTGACCTCTGATGGCCGGAGGTGGCAATACGAGGCGATCTTGGGTGACACAGTTTTGTAACAATGGGTTTCAGGTAGTTCAATCGTGAGGCTTGTGTAGGTCGTCACCGATGTATGGAGGGTCGAAGCATTGGTCGGAGGTGGCCAAATTACCTGTGCACGTGCACAGTGTCAAGTTTGTGTCCGCAGCTTGTGTTTGGAAAGAAAGGTTTCAACTAGAAGCCATTCTTGGGACGATGAAGCTCTAGCTCGGGTCTGCTACCGGGTAGTTGCTAGAGTGTATAACAGGTTTTGCGTTTTAAAATTAAATGGAAGAAAAAAAAGAGGAAGAGGAAGTTTTCCCCAGGGATGGTCTAGAGGAAATGATGAGATGACCTGGGTTTTGCCTCGGGTATGTGAGACTTCAGTTTTCAAACCTTAAACAAATCAATTTAAATCAAATTCTTAATTAATTCCTTTATAAAATGATTGTTTTAGTTAAGTTTGGATTATTTAAAGTTTTTAAATAAACTATTTTAAATTAATTAAGTTTAAAGTGTTTTAATACACACACACACACACACACACATATATAACCTTTATTTTTAAGTTTATTTTAACTAAATTTAGTATTGAAATTAAATAGTTAATTAAGGAATGAAATGTTTTCAATTATCAATTAACTTAAGTGTCTTAAGTTAATTTATTTGTTAATGATGATTTATTAACAAGGTTTATTAAATAAAGGTTTTAATGATAGTTAAATGATTAACTAAGATAAATTATTTCTCTTTAAATTAATAAAAGATAATTAATTAATAATTAAAGGATGATCAATTAAAGGCTAATTATTTATTAATTAAAGCTTAATTAATTTATTAAATAAAGGTTAATTAATTTATAATTAACTAACTAGTCTAATTAATTAAGGAATAATTGATTAGTGAAAGTGATTAAGATTTAATTAATTAATAATTAAGGATTAATTAATTAATAATTAAGGATAATTAATCATTAATTAAGGATAATTAATGAAGATGATTATGTGATTAATTAAATATAATTAATTAAAATGCTTGTTGTTACTTGATAACAAGTAAGCAGGACTTAAAAGTAATTAAATTAATTAATTTAATTTATTTGGAAAATTGAATTGAATTGAATTTATTGGGAATTAAATGACTAATTCATCTTGTTTGTAGATGATTGGATTATTATTGAATGCCTTGGATTGGTTGGCATCTTTGATATGTGATTGTGATACTTTGTGATATAAATTGCTTTGTTTTGAGCGATGACATATGTGATAACTGTTGTGTGATTGTGAACTTTTGAATTGAAGTAAAATTGTTGGCCTTTAAAACGGCATTTGAATTTCGATGCGACCGGGGGTCAGATTCCATATGGTTATCCGAAAACCACATCGAATCTAAAAGGTGAATCTTTTGTTCAAAAGATTATAAATGGATATTTATTGTGACTTGTGTATCCACATGTTTTTAAAATAAGCGCTCGTTATTTGGTTAAGCCAGGAGAGGACAATGAGTCATAAAACCCATTCCGAATAATGATACGATGAAATGGGATTGCATCCGAAGACGGTGGTTGAAGACCGGGTATTTTCGAGAACAAAAGGATTACCTATCGATTGTCTCTGCACTGAGTTGCTCCGGTATAGAGATCTCCATATGTAATGGGGAGTCCAGTTAGGAATACAGATATCCGGATTTGCAAGGACTTCTTACAAAGTGCTTTCGGTTCCATTCAGACCCAGGATGGACTTGTATGGATGTATGTCGGACGTTACATTTTGAGATGTAAAGATGGTTTCTATCAAATACATTTCTGTTTGGTGAAGGAGAATTTATTCTCTTAGCTTAACACCCTTCATTGAGACGTATGAGCTCAGAGGTTATGTAGTTGATGGTTACTAGTGATATATTCCTAATTTGGTAATGTGACATGCTTAGTGCTGATCATTGGTTGATCGAAGCAAGGCTTTTGTGAAAAGCGTAGCTTTGCGGGACGAGACTTCATCGAACCACACACCCCGAAAATGGTCGAAACAGGAAGGATGCAGCAAGGTTTTGGGGGTCGCGCGCCAGAGAGTATGTGCATTTCCTTCTGGATAAAAAGAGGTATTCTGGTATGGATTACGAATATTTAACTTACGTGGTTATTTCTTGTTGTTGGGGCCCCAGATAATGGTCGATTATGACTGGGGGATGGCATACTCGTGACAGTTGTTACCAAGTTATAGAGGTAACTCAGCCTTGTGTGGGCAGAGATCCGGTTACGTTCCCGAGGCGTCCCTCCAGAGGCATACCTATTCGAAAAGGAAGTTCCTTATCCTTGGCCATTTGTTGGAAATCCAATCAATCAAATACGATCCCCTTACGATTTCAGTTGTATAACTTGCCATTCTTAAATGGTAGCTATATTAGGCATAATATAATGGTACCTATGCTGGCTAAGATATTATACTTTCGAAATGTTTTAACACTATGCACTAATAATAATATCAAAAGGATTTTCGCGTGTCAAGCATGTTTGACTATCATAAGGAGAAATCTCCTCCTAGTGTGCGATTGCATTGTGTGTGTGCCGAGAGGCCTTATGATAGTTTCATTTTCCAAAAACAGGATAACGGATTTCTTTTTGTAATTTGTTTTTGTACAAACAACTATTTTATGTTTACTCATACCAGTCTCATGACTGACCCGGAATTTATTGTTCCCTTTCCTAAACTCTAGATGCCCATAGTTTTCCACAGGGCAGCCTAAAGTCAGGTCATTCATGTTCTGGAGCTAGCTTGGATTGTAGATTCAAAAATTTTGAAGTCTTCGGTTTGGAAGCTGTTGAGTTTTAGCAGCCTTTGGTTTGTAAGTCTTTGGAGTTTTGGAGCTTTTGCATTGAAGTCGAAGTATGTTAGATTCTTTTGAAGAATCTATTGTTATTTCGATGTTATCTGATTATTCTGTTGTTGTATCGTATATATTATTCTTTGATATTGTTGAACTTTAGCTTTGGAGTATAACAAATTAGGTGACTCATTAGAGATAGGGTTAGAAATACCCTAAAATGAGTATATTCCGTAAGATATCTCGTCTGTATGGCCTAAATCAAGTTTTCTTACTATTTATAGATAGTGAGAATGAGTGTAGAAGAGGACAAGGTAGGGGACAGGGGAGTACCACTAAAACTAGTGAAGACCCTGCAACAACAGCAATGGAAAAGAGCAGCTATTCCTATGCAACCTCAGCCGAATCTGGCTAATTTATATCGAAGTTTCTCAAGACTTGGAGGGAAACCGTCTATAGGAAAGGAGACTATTATAGAAGCACGAGCCTAGATTCGATCTTGCGAAAGTATTTTCAAAGGATTGAAGTAGGAAGATGATCAAATGAGGTTGATAGCTTCTAGGCAGCTCCAGGAAGAAGCCTTAGCATGGTGGGAGACTATTACGTTGGTTGAGTGATGAGTTCACATGGGATTGATTCAAGGAAGTGTTTGGGCAGCGTTATATGTCGTCTGCTAGTATGTCCAGGATGTACCAAGAGTTTACTGACTTGAAGCAAGGGAGTTTATCTTTTCAAGAATACTTGAACAAGTTTAACGAGTTATCCCGTTTTGGTCTGGAGTCCTTAAATACTCCTCTTAAGAAAAATGAGAGATTTATTAGAGGGATGAACAAGAAGTTCCATGAAAGGATGACAGCCAATGTGAAGGAATCTTTTGCTGATTTAATAGATATGGGATATAGATACGCTACCTTGGACAAAAAAGAGATTCCGGAGGAGAAAGGAAGTGGAAGAAATTCAAATTGGAAGAAGAGGAAGTTTGGAGGAAAGAAACCGTGGCAAGGCAAAGAAAAGAAGAACACTTAGGAAAATAAGGCGAAGGATGTAACTTGTTTCAATTGTTTGGAGAAGGGACATTACTCAAGTAGCTGCAAGAGGCCAAAGAAGCAAGGAAATAAGGATCAACAGAAGAAGCCAGGACAACAAGCCAGGGAATGCTATTATTGCCATAAAATAGGACAAGTAATTAAAGATTTCCCGACAATGGAGAAGGCCTAGGTAGCGAAGGTACATGCAATCAAGGATAACCCTTCGACCTCAAAGGCATATAAAGGGAAAGGAGTTTTGGAATGTGATCTTCTTATTTTTGATAAAGTTGTTAGTGCTATATTCGACGCTTGAGCCGCACATAGGTTTATTTCCCAACAGACCGTAAGCGAATTAAAACTTGAATTCGAATTTGTAGACGAGCCTATTTGTGTGTAGAATCCGGTTGGTGGCCCTGCGAATCTTTTTCAACGTTGTAGAAAAGTTCCTATCGGGTATTTTTATCATCAGTTTCCTATCAACCTTTTCATTCTTGACTTTAATGAATTTGAAATTTTACTTGGATGAATTGGTTAACGAAATACGAAGCTAAATTAGATTGTACCAATCGAACAATTTCGGTCAAGATCAAATTTGGGAATTTCGTTGTGATTTCTTCTGAGGACCCAAATCCAAAGAGGGATAAGCTAATGTATACTTTAGGGTCCTGACTGGAGTTTGGAATCCATACCTATTGTTTAGGAATTTCCTGATGTATTTGAAGAGGTTAAATCTTTTCCTCTGCACAGGGAAATTGAATTTAGAATCGACTTGGTTCCCAATACTCGTCTTGTTGTGCATGCCAGTCGCATGATGACACCAAGGGAAAGAATAGAGCTATTTAAGAAAACTTGAGATTTACTAGAGAAAGGATTGATATGTCCTAGTCGTTCCAGTTGGGGTTCAGCTGTGGTATTCGTAGCCAAGTTTGATGGATCTTTGAGATTGTGCATGGAATACCGTGATCTCAATCTATTAACTCTTAAAAATAAATTTCCTTTACCGGGAATCGATGACTTGTTCGATCAATTGCATGGTGCTCGATTCTTTTCAAAGATGGATCTAACCCAAGGATTCAATCAATTGAGAATTGCTGAAGACTTTATTCATTTGACTGCTTTTAGGGGTCCTGACACATTTTACGAATGGTTAGTTATGCCTTTCGGACTGACCAATGCCCCTACATATTTCGTAAACTTGATGACCCAAGTTTTTCGAGAAGAGTTGAACAAATTTGTTCTTGTATTTATTGATGATATTCTGTTCTATTCCAAAACTGAAGAAGAGCATGTAGAACACTTGAGAATTTTTTGGAAAAATTGAGGAGGAATATTATTTTTGCCAAATTTTCTAAATGTCATTTTTGGGTTAAAGAAGTTAGACTTCTGGGACATATTGTTACTGAAGAGGGAATTATTTTAGAGCCTGGAAAGGTTTCTTCCATTTTAGATTGGAAGCAACCCACAACTCTGAAGGATGTCAGAAGTTCTCTGGGATTAGCCGGGTATTACCGAAAATTTGTCCTGGATTTCTTAAAGTTAGCTAGTCTATTAACTAAGCTGACAATGAAAAATGCAAAATTTATTTGGACCCCGAAGTTCAAGGAAGCGTTCAAGGAATTGAAGAGAAGGTTGACCACTACTCCTGTTCTTGCTATTATTAATGGGAATCAAGGTTTATCTATTTACACTGATGCATGTGGTGAAGGTGTCGGTGTTGTGCTAATGCAAGAGGGTTGAGTTATTGCCTACACGAGAAGACAATTACGACCACATGAAAAGAACTACCCGACCCACGAACTTGAGCTTTTAGCATTTGTCTTTGCTTTAAAAATCTGGTGTCATTATGTTTGCCTTAAAAATCTGAAGTTGGTGATCATAGGTTGTATCCATGTTGTATCAATGTTGTTTGCAATGAAGTTATCATTTTATTTCCGCTATGTTGTTATCATCTAATGTTGTTATAAGCTCCAGCAAACTGGATTCCAACATTTGAATCTTCGACATTCGAATGCGAGTGAGGTATTGGATGTCGATTTTCGAAGCTGGACTCAAGTCGTCACATTTTATATTCCCGAATTTTCATCTATTACCAATTTCCTTTATTTATAAATGTTTTTTGTAAGTTTATAACTTCTTTGGGTTTCACTTTTTATAAAAATAATCTCATTTATAAAATTCTATTTTATAAATTTAATTCCTCATAAATTCTATTCATTTCTGCCAATCTATTTTTAATATCGATTTTAACTCTTTATCATCATTTCCAAAAATATCATTTTAAAATCCTTTATGTAAATTATTTTAAAAATCGCTATTTAAAATATTTTTTTAACGAATAGTTAAATATAAACCAAAATCAATTATTGGTTTATTCAGATCAATTTCTTAAAAAAATCCAAATTTTGATACAAATATTTTTACAGTCAAAATCTCCTTTTAAATCCTTTAAAATTCCTAAAATAATACTTATGGTATTTATAATACTAAAGTTAGGCAAGTGCTACTATAACATCCAATTATTCCCATCACAACAGTAATCTATAACTGATTATTCTAGCAAATCATATATTATTATATATGAAAAATAATCAATATAAATTTGAGGAATCCAGTTGGATCCCTCCAACATGTTTTCCTACATCCACAGATGTTAATAAAACATAAAAATACCAATCCCACTTCGAGAGGGTTATCGCGGTATATTGGGTCATCCGCTATTATGCGGGATGCATAGGGTCTCATTCGCTCTAATTGGCAAGAAATATATCCAATTACTAATACATGCTAATATATATATAACATCCAAAATGATATATATATATATATATATATATATATATTCATCCAACCAACCAATAGTTTAAATTTAACATTTTTAAATTATAACTCGCAATCCAAATAAGTGAGATTTTACTCACCTTGATTTTTATTTGCAATCCATTCCAATTTTATTCCATTGTGTAGTGTTTGTCGCTACGATCCAACATGACTCGTGTTAAAAATTTTGAACCTCGCACGAATATATTTGCGAATTATATAAGTTAACAATTTTTTGTACTTACTAATCATACCTCTATTAACTTTAAATAAAATTAATTACTCTATACCTTCTTCTCAGTAAATCATGCTCCTTTGCCAACTGTTTACCATTATCGCCGAACGTGGCCATCTCTCCCACTCCCCAGTCTTGATCGTGACCTGCTCTAAAACTCACCTTGTCGAAGCTCCTTTGTAAATGCTTCAGCCTGCATTCCCATAGTCACCTCAGTAGCAACAAAGTCTCGAATCCATAACCAACCATCACGTCTTCATCTCAGCTCGTGACTTCCTTCCATCATTGACATTAGGTCGCGCTCGACCAGCGCCACCACAACGCTCATAGAACGAGAACCATACTGTGCCTTATCCCGATATGCGCATCCCTCCCTTTCGATAGAATCAACCTGCTTGCGTCCTTTGTAACGTCGCGTTCACTATCGCCCTCCCCTATCAGACCTCGCCTCACTTCCATTAGACCTCGCCAATTTCCCCCCATCGTGCATCTTCTCCTTTCTTCCTGCGCACGCATGCCATTTCTCCCTGCCAAAGTCAAAATCGCGATCGATTTCGATCGCTTTTTTGTAAGTCGATTTTGTTTCATTTGAAAATGAAAGATGGGTATACGTTATTATTAAATGAAGGGAATGGTGGCTCTACTAAGGGTAGGGTGCGGCTTGCTTCAGTCTAGGGTGGCTCGAGTTTGACATCGATTTGTTTTTACTTTTATCCATTCAAATTATCCCATATTACATAAATCAAAATCTCGATCTCTTATTAAGGCATGCACTTAGCGTTCATATTGTTGTAACCCTATTTCGAACCCAATGGAACAAGTTCCAAAGCCTATTTCGATCGTATGTAGAAGATAACTTTATGTATCGAATTGTTAATTAAATTTTCAATATTAAATTCAATGCGTTACATCCCGTACGATCAAACGGTAAACCCAAACAATACAAAATTTTAAGTTCGGTTATAATACAATAATACGAATCCAATAGAACTGGTTTCAACGAATTCTGAAACTGTGCCCCAGATTGCTATTTTAACGCGTCGATTAAGTTGACAATTTCAAAATTTTCGAAATCACTTGAAATTTTCAGTTTTAAAATCTTACTAACTAAATTAAAATTCCAAATCCAATATTTAAAACTATTTAAATATTCAAAATTAAACGAAAGAGAAATTCCGGCCGTTACATTCCTTCCCCTTAAAAGAATTTCGTCCTAGAAATTGCTAAGGTAGGAAAATGCTCTAAACCCATTAACTTAACAAAATCCACTTATTGAAATCAATATTCAATTTCAAAAACACTTAGTTTCCTTTTTTAATTCAAACCTCAATTACAGATAAAAAATCAACTTTTTTGTTAACAAAAATTTCAAAAATTTCCTAAATTTTTCTAACACCCTAAATTTTCGAATTTTTTTTGTCATAGTCTCCCTTATGCGGAGAGCCTTCTGCAATATGACAAGAGAGTTAAAAATGTCTACATCCACCCACACAATTAAAAAACTATATATATATATAATTTTTGCGATATTCAATCCGAAAACGTGCCTTGTTTATAGTTTTTAAGCATTAGTAAGCAAGCATTTATTTCAAAAGCAATTTTGCAACGCAAATCTAGCCAAATAGTCCCTCTGCACGAGTACTTACTCAATTTTAAACACATGAGTACTAAAACATGAAATTCTAATAACGTTTCATTTATTCAACTAGTTAGCACATGAATTTCATATGCAATGCATGCTAAACATATATTTATAAGAAATTATGAGGTTCCAACCCTAATTTAATTACTTCCAATCCATCCAAATATCATTTCATTCATTTCGAATAATTTACAACCAAATTATTCGCATTCAATTCATTTTTATTTCGAACAAACTCATATCCATTTCAAATTGATTTGGAAATCAATTTATTCACATCCTAATAACTTGAAGAATTTTATTTACTTCCGTTTGCGTCGAATGACGCTTTTTCTATGCAAATTCGACATTATTCATTTAATAAAATAACCATTTAAACTTAGTTGTTTAAATTGATTCCAAATAAATTTATATTCAATTTTATTTCATTTCAAATTTATTCTCAATCAATTCGATTGCCTTTCATTCACATCCACATTCACTATATTAAAATCTATTTTATTAAGCTTAGAATCATTCCATGCTATTTATCAAATGACCATTTCAAAATTTATTCGAGCTAAACATTCATTCAATGGTACTAACTTAAGTTAATTCCTTTTATTTACAGTTAATTCAATCATATAAGTTAAGTTTATTTTCCTTGCAATCAAATTTCTCTTTAATTTTAGATGGATTCCATTTCAATCAAATCTATTCCATTCACCAATTAATTTGATTAGTCCATCCACTTAGTCCACTTCAAATGTTAATTCCATACTCAAATTAATTTAATGAATATCCCAAGTCATGTTCAATTTATTTACACTTCAATTGAATTTATTTATAACTCAAGCCATATTTATTTCAATCCAATTCTGTTTTATTCGAAAACATTTCAAAATATATTTAATTCATTTATAATTAAGTCGAATTTTATTTCTAGCTCAAGTTCCAATTGCAATATTCACTTTTAGTCCACAATCTAATTTATTTAACCAAGTTAATATCCATTCTATATTCATTTAACAAATTAATTATCTAATTAGTTTACTTCCAATCTATTATTCAATACCTGATTTTTATTTCAAAAATCACTTCATTTAACTTTCTTGAGCTCAAACTCATTTTTATAAATCAAGTTTGAATTTATTTCCTTTACCAAAAATTTTATAAGTTATACGACTTAAATTCCAAATTTCCATCAATTTTATACTCGAGTATATTTACATTTTATTATTAACTCAATTTTAAACCTCACTTCATAGCGTAGGCATTTTTTTATTCCATTAATTTCAACTTTTATTACCTATATAACTTATTTATTCACCATTCCACAACCTTTCCTTCAAAATTTAATCCATTCAAAAATTTATAGCCTATAGTTATCCCATCACTTTATATTTCAAACTCTAGATACAATTTGATAACATTTCTAATTCAAATTAAATTTTAATTTAACTTATCTTAAGTTAAATTCCAATCCATGCCATTTATTTCCACATTTCATAATTTCTTTATCTGAGTTGATTACATTACCAATTTTTATAACTAATAGTTATGCATCCATTGCACTAGTTATCTTTAAATTCAATATCTTCCATTATATTCAATTCATATTATTAGTTCACTTCACCAACTTATTTCATCCAAATCAAAATCAATTTAATTCCTAAAATTTAATTTCTTCAACTTAAGTTAAATTCCATTTTAACTTTCGAACTTTAAATTTTAATTCCAAAATTCAAATTCCACACTTTTATCCTTATTAATACCATCTTCCACGGGATTCTAGAATTTGTAATCACTTGCTATCTATTTCAAACAATTTTGAAATCATTTATATATTTAGCTCCTTTGGCTAACAAACCATTTCATTGGAATATCCAAAATCCATTTGGTTGCAAATTCAAAATATTTTCCCTTGGAATTACCAAAACAACACTTGTTTTCACCAAAATCTCCATATCAGTTTACTATGGTAGCAACCATCACTTAGAAACTCGAAAATGAACACCGATGATGTCGCGATCATCATCGGAGTTATTTTCTAACGATCGAAGTGAGTTCAATGCTATATCACCACAAAAATCCATTAAACCCATTTTTATTTCAAAAATATTATCAAAAATAATAATATTTTAACCTTCATAATACATCGATATTTTCCAAAATTTTCGAGATTTAATTTTCCAAATTCTGGTTTGAACCCATTTGAAGTTTTTTTAACTCATTTGTATAATTCATACTTGTATAATCTTTCTTTGGTATATATAACCATTTCCAATTTCATAATCTTATTTTCATTACATAGTAACAACCAAACACACCACTATAACAATTTTTAGAAAATTATTCTCTTTTACATCAAAAGTATAATTTTAGGCAAAATTATTTCATTTACCCACTTCAAAACTATATTGTATCATTTTACCATGTTCAAGTGTTTAGAAACTCCTATCGATTTAGTGGCATCCTATTATTCGATCAGAATTTATATGCCACTCAATCGATAAGCCAACACAATATAAAACAATTTATATCCACTAACAAATACGCACTTTTATCTAATAATACACTCAAACTCATTCTAGTGTACTACTGACCCTATCTCTATGAGTAATTCCACCAAAGTCAAGGTTTTCACTTAACCTTCAGCCAAGGTTCGTATCTCTAATGTGTGTTGTGAATGTGAGTGTGTACATATACACTAACATGATCAGGTGAGCCTGGATGTACTGTGTTTTCCGTTTTTCCTACTTCCTATACATGTTCTGTTAAAAACCGACTAAGATGAATAACTTCAAAAATCAATTACTCTTTGTTTACTTGTTTTCTTCCCTTGGTGACAAAACAAAATGTTAACTTCTCTTTGCTAATGACCTAAGAGATAACACGAGTTAACAACCTAAAAGTATAACGATCTAGCGAGTTAAGGAATTGAGCGACTTAACGACACAAACAGTATAGTATGGAACAACTTAAGCGAGTTAAAAGAAGCCACGACTTAACAGTTTAAGGGGGTGGACGACTTAAGGAACAAACGACTTAACAACTTAAGAAGGTTGGACGACTTAACGGGTTAGGGACTTCACGACCTAAAGGGTTAAAGCGCCGGCGACCTAAAGCCTTCACGACTTTCTATAAGTCACCCACGACCTTATACTTGGTGATTTAACTGCTGCTTTCCATAAGACACGAGGACCGAACAGTTAGTACAAGTAGACATGTGCAAACCAGCTAGGTCGTAACTCCTGACACCTTAACCCGTTGAGGACCTACAACCTATCCTAAGTCGTAACCCACGACTTACGACTTACCTTAAGCCGTAAACGACTTAAGACCCGTTCAGAAAACCCTATAAATATGGCATGAATTCCAACATGGGGGGACTTTTTGGCTGATTCTCTCCAAGCACCGATACTCTGCTACATTCCAAACCGACTCGACACTCAAAGCTTTCAAGACACGTAGAACGCCATGAACAACTTCAAGAAGAAATCCCATACATCCGACATGGATTTGAAGACCTTCGCTTACATTGAAGTTTAAGCTACACGTTCAAAGTGTTTAGTAATTCAAAGTGTGTTGTACTTGGGAAGAATTATGTCGACTTGTAACGAAATCATCAATAAAGATATTCAGAGTGGACGTAGGCAAACTATTAAGCCGAACCACTATAAAATCGCTGTTATTTACTGCTTTTTCTGTGGTTTTCCGCTTATACTCTGTTCCCGAATCATCGGGTGGTGCTTTCACAACTACACTTTACACACCGAGGTGTTAGCGTTCAAATTTTAGCGTTAACATTTTCGGTGCTTGCACTGAGAATTGAACACAGGCGAATTATCATCATTGCTCCACGAAAGTTTGTTGAAGTAATCTCTCTGAAGACTAGAAGTTTATCTGAAATCATGGCTCCGGGGAGAAGGAGTAGATCTGTTAGATCTGGAAATGTTCAAGAGGGAACCTCCACTTCCCCAGTACCGAATCAAACCACTCCACCTGCTGGGGTTACAAAAGCGGAGTTAGATGTTGTAATCTTAGGGCTGAACCAGCAGATAAATGCCCAAAGTGCACAATTGGAGGCTCAGAATGCCCAAAATGCCCTAATTTTGAATAAGTTGAACTATTTGCTTGGGGCAAACCATCAACCAACGGGTAATGAAAGGAACTTTGCTGGCAACGTTCATGATGCTGAAGAAAGGAACGTTCCAGAGAGGGCTGCCACCCCCCTTGAGCAGTCACTTCCTGAAGTTGGTGGATCTAAAGCTCGACATGATGAGAGGTATATTTCTGAAATGGTTCGACAAATCATGAAAGAGAGCATGCAAAGGGATGAAGACGAGAGAGAATGGGGCTTCGCTCCAAGTAAAACCCCGTTTACCGAAAGGATTTTAAAGGCAAAGTTTCCCAGGAAATTTGTACCTCCTACCATCCCAGCCTATCGAGGGACAAGTGACCCTAACCAATTTCTATACAGATACGATTGGCATATGACTGGGGCACGAGCATCGGATGAGATTAAATGCCGATATTTTCCAGTATATTTAGAAGGGGTGGCTTTGCTTTGGTTCACCAAGCTATCGGTTCGATCCATAGACCAATTCTCCGATTTAACCCGAAAATTTAAAGAACAATTCAGGTTGTATGCGTCAAAGGCAAAAGATATAATGTCAC
Source organism: Allium cepa (assembly GCA_030765085.1). Classification (NCBI taxonomy): domain Eukaryota; kingdom Viridiplantae; phylum Streptophyta; class Magnoliopsida; order Asparagales; family Amaryllidaceae; genus Allium; species Allium cepa. The sequence goes on from CM060929.1 coordinate 39,428,378, forward strand.
TGTCCAGTATAGAACAATCGCCCGGAGAGCCCATCAAGTCTTTTTTGAACCGTTTTAATATAGCGTTAGCCGAGGTAGACAACGTGGAGCCCCGAATGATCCTCACGTACTTAATGCGGGCCATCGACAAGTCAAGTGAATTCGGGATGTGGCTTAAAATGAAGGAACCAAACTCGCTCGAAAAGTTTTATAAAAAGGCCGACGTATTCATACGCCTAGAAAATCTCTCGGTGTCAGAAAAAGTAGCGGTGGCCGAAATTAAGAATAACGATGTCTTCTCTAAGAAGAGATGATTTGGGAACCATAAAAGGGAAAGTGATGAAGGAAAGAAGCAGGGAAACAAGAAGAAACCTCGACGTTTTAATCCTTTAGATTTCACCCCCTTAACTGATACACCAGAAAGAATCTTCTTGGAAACAAAGGATGTTATCAAGTACCCTAAACCACCTGAGATGGGGAGAGGGGCAGTGCAAAATGGGAAATTCTGTCGATTTCACAACCAACCTGGTCACGATACTGATCAATGTCGCCAGTTAAGAAGTGTGATTGAAGAATTGCTAAAACAGAATAAACTTCAACAATTTGTGAAGAAAGACAAAATTGACCCAACCTCGTCCACTCAGGGGCAACCGTGTCCTCCTTACCGACCCGGTTCAAGCAACAGAACTACGGAGCAAGAATCCGAGAAGCTAGTCATTGACTGACACGTGAATCGTAGAATCATGGGATGACATTCATTTACACCCATATTTTACTTAATAGTGTTGCTTAACTTCGTAAAATGATGATGAATGAATAATTCTTGTGCTGTTAACTACTGTAAATGTGATGTGAATCAGTAATGAGAAATTATAAATCTTGTATTCTTTGATGCCGTTAAAATGCCTGTATCATTTCAATATGCAAATATTACTAAAAATCTCGATTTAGTATTGCAGGTTATCGAAATAAAGCTTGTTCATCCAACGCTACTCTTCAGAGTCCAAATGCTTCTCTTCGGAGACCCAATGCCACTCTTTAGAGTTCAAACTACTCTTTAGAGTCCAATGCTACTCTTCAGAGTCCAACGCTACCCTTCAGAGTCCAAATGCTTCTCTTCGGAGACCCAATGCCACTCTTTAGAGTTCAAACTACTCTTCAGAGTCCAATGCTACCCTTCAGAGTCCAACGCTACTCTTCAGAGTCCAAATGCTTCTCTTTGGAGACCCAATGCCACTCTTTAGAGTTCAAACTACTCTTCAGAGTCCAGCGCTACTCTTCAGAGTCCAAACGCTACTCTTCAGAGTCCAATGCTACTCTTTAGAGTCCAAATCAAAGACCTCGAGCGGGCCTAACCAGAAAAAGAGAGTCTTTCTCAATACAAAGTTGCGGAATGACCGGTCGATACACTCCCGTGAATCCTTCCAACCGAGAGAAAGAAACCCCAAACTTCCAGGCAAAAGCCCTACTCAGAGGCACACATTTCACCGAGATTGAAATAAAACTTCCAAGTGTTGAAACGTGAAGAAGCCCTCATCAAAGGCACACTCCAACTTTCAAAGGGAGAATAGTCCACCTATTCTAGAAAATAATCTTCCTCAAAAAAGAAATTAAAGTACCCTTCGGAGGCCCGCTTTACCACATAGAAGAATTCACTTGATAAAATGTGTATTTGCACAAAAGAAAAAGTGGTATCTTCGAAGGTTGAAGCGTAAAAACTTGTATAGAGGGGGTTGTACTTTTTTAACGAAATAATATTCCTCCAAGTATGGAATAATTATTATCTAGGAAATAAAAGTACAAGTCCCCTCAAAATGTAAATTATTGCAACAGGCTTATGGTATAGGGGCAACATGGTATAACTACATTAGTGAAATTACGCTCAAAACAATATACCACAAGCTCACTGCAATATCATATAAATAAACTTGTACAAAAATGAATAGTAAATGCATTCTCAAATTCAAACAAGAGTTTGTACAAATAAAGGATCATTTTATTCAATTGTATTACAGATACAAGTTTCAAAATAAAAAAAGTGGGGGCCGGTACCCGCACAATCCCCGACCAATACATCCGAAAAGCGAAAAAGCTAAAAACTGGAATCTTCATTTCTTCTTGCCACCCTTGGACCCTTTACCTGGCCGGATGGTTAGCTTCTCGGGTCGATCTCTAGGCATGAGGGAAGAAGGAGAGGGAGGTACAACTGGTTCAACTTCTGGTTCCTCTTCAGTAGCAGTAATGCTCTTCCTCCTCCTCTTTGATGTTCCGTGCTTCTTTCTCCTCTTTGAAGAAGATTCACTTCCTGGAGTAACAAGTTTAGACAAAATTATGTCATCAGAAGGAGTCCGCTCCCGGGATATCTCACCTCCCTCAAGTCCTTCGTCCTTTTGCTCTTGTGAAGCAGCTGGGTCATCCAAGCCCCGGAGGGCACCTATTATTTCTTCCTGTGATCCCGGATGAGGAGTAGGAGTGATTGGGGAAGGCAGAGGAACAGTAGCTGGAGGTGAAGAAGTTTGAATGACGCTCGGCGCTTTCTCTACAAAGGAAAAGTCAAAAATGTCAGTAATTCCCATAAAAAGAAAAAGCTCATCGAGCTCGTAAGAAACAGATGAGCAGTCTACTTGAGCAAGATTGTCAGTAGGGTTACCTGCAGAAGTCGTTTCCCTGACGTCAACTTCGTAAGCCTGTGCCTCAGCACTCTCGCCGCCTTCATCTCCACCTTGTATGCTTGTGATCTCGGTGGTAACTTTAGTAGGAGATGGGGAATGAGAACTAGAACCGATAATATCGATTTCGGCTGAAGGAGAAGGTTGAATTGGAGCAGTTGAGATGATTTTTCCTGAATATTCTCCTGCCGCTGTTTCGGCCCTTAATTTTGCAAGCTGTTCTCTCCCCCTGGCGAGAGCGGCACGAGCATCATCATCAAGATAATGTTCCTCAAGAGCTGGCTCAGCATAGCCAGCGCCGTTACCACCGAACATATCGAGTGCGGCCTCCCAAACTTCAGCCAGAGTAATTTCATACTTGGGGCCTAGAAAGGCGAGGCTACCACGCCCCAAGATGCTATGCAGGTAGAAATCAAATAACGTTGAGCTGATGTTGGTCCTCGTCGCCTCGTGAGATTCTTCAACTGCAATTTTGCCGGCAACGGCCTCATCACGCTCCATTTCAGCTTTAGAAAGTTGAAACTTAAGCATTTGAATCTCCGCCTCTTGGGAGCTGTTTTTCTTCCGAAGCTCCTCAATATCAGCAACATAGCCCTCACTAATTCTTTTTTGCACTTCAAGCCTGTCTTCGGCATCTCTTTGGCTGGCATGAGCGTCTCTCACTTGTTTTAGGAGCACTTCTTCTTTTTGAGAATAAGAAGTAGAGGAAGCAGCGAGCTCTTGTTTCAGATCCGCAACTTTTGCTTCAAGCTCTTCGTTGTAAGAAGCAATGCTCCTCATTTCAGTGTCATGTTGCTCAAGAACCTTTTGCCATTCGGCTTTATCATTTTCCATAGTGAGCATGGCCTCTATGTTTGCACGATTAACCCTTTGAGGCTCGTCGACAAGTTTTTGCCAGTTTGACATTCTCTCAATATCAAGCTTGATGGCGTCGAGATTTCGTAACATGGCAGACTTGTCAATGGGAACTAAGTCAAGGTCGAACCTCACTCCCTTCAGACACCACTGTGGAAACCGACTTTGCAAAGTGGCCGGGCCCGGTCCAACTTGGAATTTGGGTCTGCTAATTATTGTTTGGATGTCTGTCTTCCCGAGAGCGGGAGAGCCGGAAGGAATGTCAAGCGAGGCGGGGGCAGTAACCTTTTTAGGAGTTGTATAGATGTGCTTCTCACCATGTCGGGCTCGCTTGCTCGAATCTTCAACCATATGACTTTTTTCTCTGTCATCATGGGATTTTCTTTTATGAGAATCATCGCCTCTCTGTGAAGAATCGTGGCGCTCCTCTTGAGCCCTCTTCTCTTGAGCCTTTTGGGCGGCTCTTTCTTCATCAGATTCTTTGTAAGAAGGAAGGTAACGCCTGTAATCATATTGGCTACGCCTCCCGTAGCGTTGGAAATCATCGTAGTAGGATCCGCTGCGCCCCATCGGAGGATCTGAAATAAAAAAGAGCTAAATTTTAGAATTCTTCAAAGTAAAAAAAGTCAGAAGCATAAAAGTGCCGAAAAAATTCTAAGTGTGTGTGATGTGCAAACTACGCACATCAAACTACGAACCACTCTTTAATTGAGGAGTAGTTGTGGGTGTAATAGTTAGCGTCAACTCTTGAGTTGACGGAGTCTGTTGCAGGATAGAAGTCGCTTCGACTACTGAAGAAGAAACCCCGGTAGTGATAGGAACATCTTTAAAGATCTCTTGCGAGGTGGCAAAGAGGTCGCTCAGCCCTTCGAAAGTATCGTCCCTGCTCTGCTTGACAAGGCTAGTTTTCTCGGCTTCTTCGCCAGATTTCTGTGAACGTCGGGGAGATCCCTGAGGCTCTTCTTCCTCAATAACCGGGGCAAGTTCGTCAGATGGCCCCGCAATATCAACAGAGGTGGAGCACTTCACTAGCGAAGCCTCGGGAGCAGGTCCTTTTGGTATAGATGTGTCAGTAGAAGCTGGGGCATCCGACGCTCTGGCTGGGGAGTCTGGGATTTCATGAGGATGAGTAGAACGAGAAGTATGCAAAAGTCCGTACTGATGCAAAAACTCGTCTTTCAACAGAAATTGAATGTCTCTCTCCTCAACTGGCACGGCCTTGAGCCTTTCGAAAGTTGGCTTATGACTGGGATCCCTAGAAGGAGGGAGGAGCGCTGAAAATAAAAAAAGAGAAGCGGAGTTAACACTTAACGATTCAGTCTCACAAAAGCCGGATAACAAACATAGTAAGAATGGTTAATCTTACTTCCTTCCCTCCATACAGCGTAAAACCCCGAGGGGCGGCGGACATAGAAAAATTGAGTCAAAAACCCATGAGCGCTATCAGGAAGACCGATGATCAATTTACGATTTCGAGCACTTCTCACGACAGTAATAGAGGGGTGATCTTTAGTCCTGGTGAAAGAGCATAGGAAGCAAATCTCGTCAAAGCTTGGGAATCGATCAAGCGTCCTCCTAAACAGTGCACACAACCCCATTAAAATGGCATAACCATTGGGGTGTAATTGGGATGGGGCGATGGCCAATTGACGAAGAAGTTGTTGGAAAAAGTCATTGAAAGGAGGAACGCCCCTACTCAGGCACATTTGTCGATTGACCGTTACAAAGCCAGGGGGTGCTATGTCAGCAGTGTTACTTCTCTCGGGAAGAATGGCATCTGATTCAGCAATGCCAAACTGAGCGCACAAGTGGCGGAAAACTCTGTACGATAAAGTAGAAGAGGCTCTTTCGGGAGGATTGACCAGAGGAGCCGGAATTACAGTGGCCTCTCCAGTCTGAACCGTTGTATCTTCTTCCTGAGAAGTCATTCTACACAAACAACTGGATATTCAAATGTGAAGGTGCACATTTCCTAAAAGTGTGAAGTGTCGTGCAAAACTAATAAAAATAGCAAGTAAATATAACTGGAATTAAACTAGTCGATGATTGATCGATTACAAAATTTCAGAACTTGTTAATATAAAGTTCAAGCATAATATTAGTGCAGGCTGGTCAGTTTCAATTGACTATTTCAGTGTTGCTTTAATATTTTACTTGAAATTGATGAAAGCACTTCGTTCACACAATTTCTTTGAGTTAATTATCTGTTATTAACTAATCTGTCATTTGACGTGGGCAGTCGATGGCAGTATATTTGTCCCATTTTTCTGCAAGTGTTGTGTTTAACAGGTTGATAGCGTTAAAGTTAGAATAATCTGTAAAGAAACGCAACAAAGTTCGAGCAGTATATTCTGGCAATTCAAATTGGAAGTACAATCAAGTTTTGTCGACATCTTGAAGTTTACAAACTTTTGTTCAAGCCATTTAGTCACAATCCAAAAATCCTTTAAGCCCTAAGTCGTTCACAACCTAACAGAGGGATAAAATTTGCTTAGGAAACAATTCGGCAGTAAAAGATTGTCCATGTGCTGAGTCGTCCACGACCTAAAGGATAAGTCGTCCATGACCTAAAGGGTAAGTCGTCCATGACCTAAAGGTTAAGTCGCAAAGCTTCAAATCAAGATAGTATGAATCCGGCTAAGTCCTAAGTCGTCAGGAAATTAACACGACTTAAAAGTTGAGTTGTGTATAACCAAAGTCGGTCGATTCGAAAACAAGCTAAGTCGTAAGAATTTCAAGTTATCCCCTCAACCAGCTAACCCCTCTCCAACCCGATACCCGTTATCGCCTAAATAACATCAAACCATCATCCCCTCAACTAAGCATGTTATCCATTCACCCCATCAACTCATCAAACATCGATCCAAATCATCATGAAGCCGCCATAAGTCTAGTGCGGTGCTGTAACCTTATGAATCACGATGGCAACGTAGCTAACGGTGATTGTAATCGATTGCAACTTGACTCAAAAACTAGGCAAGGCGTGCGAAGGTGATTTGGGGTCAGGGGGTAAAAGATTGGTGTTTCAGCAATAGTCGCGGTTGGGTTAGGGATCGAGTTCACTTACAATGTAATGGAAAAGATGAACTGTTGATCGATTACCTTGGATTTGTCTTCGAAAACTTGAAAAGTCGCTAATGGCAGAAAAGGATATTGAAGCAGTAAAGAAGGAGGAAACGGGTTAATAGGCTATATAGGGGAAGAAGAGGAAAGTGAATGGACGCACGAGTTAGCCTATCCCTTAGGTCGCTCACGACCTTGCAGAATTAAGTCGAAGCACACAACCTACGACCTAGGTGTATACTTCGAGGGGCAAATGTTAACTCTGCTTTGCTAACGACCTAAGAGGTAACACGAGTTAACAACCTAAAAGTATAACGACCTAGCGAGTTAAGGTATTGAGCGACTTAACGACACAAACAGTGTAGTATGGAACAACTTAAGCGAGTTAAAAGAAGCCACGACTTAACAGTTTAAGGGGGTGGACGACTTAAGGAACAAACGACTTAACAACTTAAGAAGGTTGGACGACTTAACGGCTTAGGGACTTCACGACCTAAAGGGTTAAAGCGCCGGCGACCTAAAGCCTTCACGACTTACTATAAGTCGCCCACGACCTTATACTTGGTGATTTAACTGCTGCTTTCCATAAGACACGAGGACCGAACAGTTAGTACAAGTAGACATGTGCGAACCAGCTAGGTCGTAACTCCTGACACCATAACCCGTTGACGACCTACAACCTATCCTAAGTCGTAACCCACGACTTACGACTTACCTTAAGCCGTAAACGACTTAAGACCCGTTCAGAAAACCCTATAAATACGGCATGAATTCCAACATGGGGGGACTTTTTGGCTGATTCTCTCCAAGCACCGATACTCTGCTACATTCCAAACCGACTTGACGCTCAAAGCTTTCAAGACATGTAGAACGCCATGAACAACTTCAAGAAGAAATCCCATACATCCGACATGGATTTGAAGACCTTCACTTACATTGAAGTTTAAGCTACACGTTCAAAGTGTTTAGTAATTCAAAGTGTATTGTACTTGGAAAGAATTGTGTCGACTTGTAACGAAATCGTCAATAAAGATATTCAGAGTGGACGTAGGCAAACTATTGAGCCGAACCACTATAAAATCGCTGTTATTTACTGCTTTTTCTGTGGTTTTCCGCTTATACTCTGTTCCCGAATCATCGGGTGGTGCTTTCACAACTACACTTTACACACCGGGGTGTTAGCGTTCAAATTTTAGCGTTAACACAAAAGTTGTGTGTGTTTGAGTATAGGTTATTTTAAAATCCGTTTCATCCAAATATATAGAGTAGGGGTCGACAAAAAACCATGTAACCATAGGGTATGGCAGAAATGGATGAAGATCAAATATACTATTTTAATCAATTGAGCATTTGGTTGTGATCGTGGGCAAAAATTATTAATTTTAGAAGTGGATTGGGATTCTTTGTGTTGGGTGGAGTGAGAATTTCATAGATGAACGAAATTGGGGAAGATGTGAAATTCCAACGATGTACTTGTTGATGCTTCGTGGCGTTGGACGTGGAGGTGGCTGAGTTAGTGGAGCACCAGGGCAAAATGGTTCTATAATTTTCAAAAGTGTGTAGAGGCGATGCGTAGTGGATGTAAGGTTTAGGTTGGGTTTTATGGTGGGTTCGAGTTGATGGAAATGGTGACTTCGATGGGGACAAAGGGACGTGCACACCCATGGGAAATGGAAGCCGAGTGATGGCAAAAACGTGGGTGAAGTTTGGGAGTGTATGGCGATCGTTGATTGTGGGGTGAGGCGTTTGGGTAGGCTTTGGTTTGTTCGGGATGGGTTAGAGGTTCAATTTTAGAACCGAAGACATCATCGCGTTCCGGGTGGATGAACGAGACGTGGAAGCCATGGGCGACTTGCAAGGGGGACCAATGACAAGAATCGACGACAAGAGATAGTGTGCACCTGCATGTCTCCTGGTGTTCGAAAATGAGAGAGGAGGAAAGAAGAGAGGGTAAGTAAATAGTTTTGGGCTTTGTGTTGGATGTGTGAGCCGAATGTTTAGTAAATTAACATTTATTGTTACATTAATAATCTTTAAAATTTAAACATTTTTTATCAATTCATTTAATTCCATTCAACTTGAAGATTTTTACATTTTGATCCTATTACTCGGTATTATATAATTAAAATGAGCAACTATTTATATTCTTATTTGGCTTAAATTTATATGTTAATTAGTAGTTTAATTATCAAATAGATTGTTAAATTAACTAATAATAAAATTTTAATGATTCCCTTAATTTATCATTAATTGGATTAAAAATATATGTAGATCCTGTTTAATTTAAGTTTATTAAATCCTGATAGTGAATTATTTAATATTAATTATTTTCGTTGAATTAGGTTAACGATTTATGTTTGGCTTTATTGCTTTTGAATATTTATTTCAAGTATTCTTGTCTATGTCATTAAATAGCTAAACAAATTGAGATGTTGGAATAAAACATTGATATGTTTTATTGCAAATAAACATATGTTATAAATTCCCATATGTGAATATTGACACTCTGAATAAATTGTTTATTTTAAATAATTTGACCTTTTAAAATTTATCATTCTGAGTTTAAAGAGATCGAGATTGGATAACTGCATTATCCAAAACCACTTTGATCCAATAACCACCATGAACCTTTACGGATTAAATGTTAGAGTCTAGTTTATCATATTTTGTTTTAAATGTAACAAATTTGGCTTTTTTAAACAAGTACTGTACTTAGACAATATACAAATATCAATGGATTTCTATAATGGTTATAATAAGATAAAAAATCGTCGTGTCGTACGAGTTACCGCGTTTTCCGAAGGGTTTTGATAACATTAACAGTTCAATTTAAGTGTGTTTACTCATGCTGGTTTACACCCTCACTCGGGTGTTACTTTATTGTAATGCTCGGGTCAGATCGAGTATTATAGTTTCAAGTAAGGACGCTTTTGGAGTTCAGTAGATTAGCTGGATGGTAGAGGCGTATTGCATGTATTTGATTATATTCCACTTTGTATTATAGACTGTATATTCAGCATTTTGAGGACAAGTTATTATAACTATCCAGACTTATACGTTGATTATTGTACTCTGATTAATGGTATGTATACTAACAGTTACAGTTTTTTTCTTTTGTATAAAAAGCTGTTATTTTATATTATATTTTGTTCAGCTACGTTTGTGAAATTCTGTGTTGTTGTTATTTCTGTTTTTACTTCTGTCTCTCTCATTTTGACCTTAACAACATTGTATTTCCGGCACCAGATTGCTCAACACTTTATGCAGTGAACGTATTAGTGTCAATTTTCAGTGGTCAAAAATCTCTCGGTCCTTAGACTGAATATGGATATAAATCCTTTGAAGTGGTCGGTTTCCTCTAAGTTGATTATGTGTGAATTTTGGTATTTTAAATACCATAATATTATTTATGAGTACCATTGGAATCATCTGTTATAGATTATTTTTGTGATTGAATAGTTGGATGTTGAAGTATCACTAGCCGTAATTTTGATATTTTAAATACCATAATATTATTTTTGGGATTTTAAAGGATTTAAAAGGATATGTTGAATGTAAAAATATTTATGTAATGACCTTCCTTTTTGGATGGTTTAAATCAACAATAAAACACACACGTAAGACTCAAACCATTCAAAAGGGCTGATTGTTATGGGGTAAATAAGAAAAAGCAGAGAAAGAAAGAAAACAAATACAAAATCTCACAACGGAATAACAGAATATAATAACCAGATAAGCAGTTCATGAAGCTATTTACAAATTACATTGTTTAAACCTTTGTAATATAGATCAGAGTTACCTACTATAAGAATAATTAATAAATAAATGCAGTGGGACAACATGATGCAATGGAATAAATACAATAAAACATAATAGTACAAAATCTTCGTCTTCATCCTCCAAAAAGCAGTCTTCGATAAACTAAAAATCCCAAACTGACCCGAGCGAATTGAAAAGACAAAACACTCGAGTTAAAACTAAAAGATCTTATGTAAGTTAAATCAACAGTAAATAAATATGAGTGTAACAGCGTCAGAGATGTTTACGAGGTTTGATGTCTCCTATCTAGTGTCAATGTGAGTGCAATAACTTAAGAGATGTTTGGGATTCACATCTCATAAGGATCCATTAAACTATCTACATACATAGTTCAATACGCTATTATAATAGTGTCTACCTTAAAGTAAAGTATTAAAATAGCATTAAGGCGTTACGTATATCCCCTTTAACACATTTTATATATTCCCATAGTCTATACAGTGCCATAAGGTACTCTGTGAGGTTTACTAAGAGGGCACCCCATATATGTAGTACATACCAAACTCATAGAAGGCGCGATAGGGCATGTGAGCATGGCACTCGAGGCATTGCCAGGGTAGACATAGCAATTGTGGATCCAGACTGGTGCTAACACATAGCAGCTACTACCGCCCACCTTGAATCACACTCTCATAATCAAAATCTAGGGGTGGCCACCAAGTCATCACAAAGTTAGAATATGGTATCGAAGAAATGTGTCCGATCGGAGGTGCGACCTCACTTAGCCGGGCATGGCTCCTATTTTTGTCACATCTAAGTTGACTCACAGGAATCAAGGTCACGTAAATTCCTTATACATAACCATTCACTAAACCATCCTACTTCGTTTCTGGAATCTCCACGTGACGCCCCACCTCTATACTCACACTAACCAAGGATATTACTAGGTAATGTCGTCAGTTAGTATGAAGAATAAGGCTACTTGAGGAGAGACCATCTGTGAAATTGCTTTGTGTGAGTACCGATATGCCAGATAGTATATCATGCATGTCATTCAAGAGGAAATCCAACATATCAAAAGATACTACACAGTGGCCATATGGCCTTCGGAAACAAATATAAAATAAGCATAACACAAATCTGTCACAGATATTCATATCACCAAGACAGAAATAGATATGAATATAACATATAGAAGTGTACATCATAGTAGTGGTCAAACAAGATCCACTACATCACAAAAGAATAGGTACAAGTGCTAGACAAAAGAATATGTGTACATCAAGGAGTCTATATCTTGAATGTATAAAAGCAAAAACTACTAATCTGAGGTAGTTAGCCAAAAGTTAAAAGCTAGTCCCTACTAAGAAGTCAAGTGGAAGCACCTGAAACACCTCGGCCTGACCCGAGTATTATTAAAGAAGAAAAATAATAAACGGATCAGTCTAGCTATAAATATCATATAAGATGAGATAGGATAAGAGATATGATAATAATGAAAATCATACAATAACTCTAGTCTCCTCAAATACCCAAAAAGAATATCATATTCTGTTGCTTATTCACCAAACCTCAAATATTGACAAAACATATCAATGCAAATCGCAAAAATTAGTGAAACGTGGATTCCAAAAATCAATATTTAGAAATATAGAAAACACAAAAGTGGGACGCCTATCATGAACAGGAGCATGAAAACTCACCAACACGTGTATCACAGACGGTACGCGATCCCATAGGTTGCTAACCCATAAAATGAGCCGAACATCGACGCACCCTAAAAGATACGCTTCATTCACAAATTCTATCATGGTGCGGTCCCCCACGCGGATGAATGAGCCGAACATTGATGCGCCCTAAAAGATACGCCTCATGCACAGAACTCCATAAATGGTCGAAAGACCATGGATCGCTAACTAATAAAAAATGATCATCGTTGGTCATTAAAAGTGTAAATTACACTAAGCTAGTAAATAAATGAGTTAAGCTTCATGTCCCATAACCACTGGCTTAACAAAAATATTTACGAATAAATTGTAGACTTCCTCTCGAAAATAAGTGTGAATTACACAAAGCTAGTAAATAAATGAGTTAGGCTTTATGTCCCATAACCACTAGCTTAACTTAAATATTTACGACAGATTGTAGACTTCCACTTGAAAATTATCACAAGATTTCAATCGAACAAGTCTAAGAATTAACCGACGAAGTAAACACAAGCGTTTAATTGGATTTCTCATACGAATGAGGTAAAGGTTTGTATGTACTAATAAATTGGAAAACGGTTATAAAAATGAGCTTTGTATTAAAGGAAATGTTGAAATCATTTTTGTGAAAGAGTTTGAGTATTTACTAGTAGTATAGAAACCTTTGTATTTTAAAGTGGCAAATCACAAAACTGATTGTCAAAACAATCTATCACCAAAAATTCGCATATGATGACATGAATTAAAACCATGAAAATCGATATCAAATCCTCAAATGTATATTCCCAAAAACCCAGAAAGAAGTCATCAAAGTTGATAATAAAAGACAACAAATAACCAGATCAACAAAAAGCTATTCAAACAAAAATCTACTCAGAATAGGCAAATTGGCAGAATTAAACAGCGCCAGACGTCTCGTGTTTCTCCCCAGATGTCCAAACTGAAGGTCTGGAATTTTTCCAGATTACTTAGATGTCTGAGCATAAGGTCTGGAACGTTTATCCCTTTGACTCAGACTTCTGAATGATTTAACAAAGGTCTGAGCTGAAGCTCAGGGCAAAATTTGCCTAGGCCATTAATGCCCAATTCGGTTTTGAAGCGAATGGACGAGCAACGTAGGCTAGGGATTTTTTCCAAATGACAACCTAGCCCAATGGGCTCTTCAATACTCTGCAAACAACATGTCAAAAGATCCTTAGTATTTTGACTTCAAAATACAAAAATTTGGAAAATTCACCAAACCAATTCAATTCAAAAGCGAATGAACATGAAATAGATGTCAGGAATTCATAACTAACAACCATCAAAGATATAGACATAGATGTGAATTCAAGAATTCATCTTTAAACTCAAATATAGAAATGAAAAGCTCTAAAACAAGCTAAGATCAATTTGTCTTTAACAATACCTCTTGGATCTTCAATCTATTATCAAATGAAATGATTTCCTAAGTTAGGTTATAGGAATTTCGGCAAATTGAAGGGAGATTGAGATGGAGAAGATAAAGAGGATACTTACCTAAGCTTCTCCTTGATTTTGGAACTTGAATTTGAATTTCTTAATAATCTAGGGTTTAGGAATTTCTAATCCCTTTTCTTTTCCCCTATTTTTCTCTTTAGCTTGAGTGTTAGGAAATGAGGAGTAGAATGAATGAAGAGTAGAGGAGTTGGGTTACCTTTTATTTTAGTGCGTGAAACCCAAATACAAGGCCCCAAATGAAAAATATCAAAATTCTAATCAACTCCAAACATATCGATGTTTATACTCAAAAAGGTCGCGAACACTGTTTTGGACTAAATGGAAGTGGTCTCGAGTCTGGATTTGACCATTTACAAAAATTCTCATGACTTCAATTCGATTAACGATGCTATATTTAAATAAAATATTTAAATATAAAATCGTAAAATATGCGGGTTGTTACAGACTCCGCTCCTTAAATAAATTGCGTCCTCGCAATACTGAAGAGAAAAAAAAGAATAACAACCACTTAATGCACAATAACACAAAGAAAATTTTAAAGTGAGAAGTCCACCTTGAGGACCATGAGAGAGTAAATCCGGATGTGTTCGCTCGATGAATTCTCTAGATTCCCTAGAGAAAATCTAGGATTTGAGGACCATTGAACTTTCACAAGTGAAACATCTTTGTTACGAAGGTATTTAACCTCCGTAGCAGTGATATGAATAGGGTGTTGCTCGTAAGTCAAATTAGGTGAAACTTCAATTTCTTCAATAACACCGGGCTCAAGAATAGAATTGGAATCTCTAAGGCATTTCCGTAGTTGAGAAATGTGAAATACGTCATGAATAGTGGAAAATTGAGCCAGTAATAAAAGACGATAAGCCACACAACCAATGCGTTCGGTAATGGGAAACGGGCCAAGATATCGAGGAGTTAATTTTCCCGAATGACTGAGACGCACTACACCCTTCATAGCTGAAACATGAATGAACACCAAATCTCCCGCAGAAAATTCCAAATTCCTTCTTCGGTTATCGACATAGGATTTTTGTCTACTTTGAGCTTCTTTCATCCTATGACGAATAAGGTCAATCTTTTCTGTGGAATCACGAACAAAATCTGGACCTAAAACCAGCTTCTCACCGGCTTCAAACCAACACGAAGGAGATTGGTATGACCTTCCATAGAGTGCCTTGGGAAGTGCCATAACAATACTAGATTGGAAAATGTTATTATAAGAAAACTCAACAAGAGAAATATGATCTTCCCAACTTCTAGCAAAATCAAGAACAAAGCCTGAAGAAGATCTTCAAAAGCTTGATTCACAGGCTTTGTTTGTCCATCAGGCTATGGATGATAAGAGGTGCTAAAATTAGGCTTCATTCCCAAAGCTTTTTGACTTCCAAAATCCACTAGTAAATAATGGATCACAATCACTAATAATAAACGTAGGAACTCCATGCAATTTAAAAAAAAATTAACACAGAGTTTGGCCAAAAGAGGCACGGTTTGGTTGGACAGAACAGGAAGAAAATGGGTGGATTTTATAAGTCTATCTACTATCGCCTATGGACTGTCATGACCCGAACGAGACTGGGGAAGACCGTCTATAAAGTCCATGGAGACCTGATCCCATATCCAAACTGGAATGTCCAAAGATTGCAATAACCCACCGGGCCTTTGATGCTCGGTCTTAAGGAGTTGGCAAGTCATGCAATGCTTAATGAAGTTAGCAATATCAGATTTCATTCCATCCTAATAATAAGGTCATTTCATGTCCGCATACATATTACTACTACCGGGATGAATGGTAAATTTAGAACAATGATAATCTTCTAAAATGTCCTTAAGAAGATCACAAATATTTGGCACAATAAGTCTACCAAATTTCCGAATGCCAGCGCGAGCATCAATATCATAGTCTTTCAAACCATCAATCTTATTTTTATCCCTACAACTTTGGCTAAGAAGAGCCAATTCAGGATCTTGCATTTGAGCTTCAAGAATGCGGTATAAAAGAGAAGGGTGACCCTCAAAGCTACATAACACAAGAGATGAACATGAATTGGATTCACGATCTCGAATCTCACAAGTGGATAAAGTCTCGAGATCATTCCATTCGGATATCATCATGGAAAGAACCGCTTGTTGCATATGACGAGGGGCATCGACAACATGATTTCCCTTTCTAGGAGCGTAAAGAATGCCAAGATCATAAGGTGCAAAGAATTCGAGCCAACGCTGATAATGAAAATAAAATTTCCTTTCGAGAGAATAAATAATTCACAAATCTATGATCGTTGTAGAGAATAAATTTCTCTTCCAAAAGATAATGATGCCAAATTCTAAGAGCGAAAATAATGGCCGCGAGCTCTAGATCATGAGTGGCATATCCAGTCTCGGTAGTCTTTAATTCTCTAGAAGGATAAGCGATAACACGTTTCCTTCGGTACAAATAAGACTAGCATCGATACAAATAGTGGAGTCATGATTCCCTTCGGGAATCACAAGAATAGGAGCAACGTAAAGGAGTTCTTTTAATTTTTGAAAAGTAGCTTCTATGCTAAATTATTTGTTTCATTATCCTCTTCCCTAAAATGCTAAGCCATTCAAAATCATAATTAACTTTATGTAATCATCTTTTTAGAAAAATTTACTTATTATAAGTCTAATTACTGTGTCTGACTGTCGTATTATAGCATTTAGGAGACTCCTATCGATATATTGATCAGGCGCATCGACCAGAATTCTTAAAGTAGTTAATAGGAAATACAACACATAATCATTTTTCCATATGTATAAACATGTCTCTTAAAAACTTTATGAATATTCTTTGCTTGTTCTAGGAACAAAATCCAATTATACTTATAAATATATCTTACTGGGTATTTGCAATTTTAAATTGTTGTTTTCACCCATAACCAATGAGTATAAGAATGGACTCATCGAGAAATTTGTAGAATATTCGATCATAAGATGGATGAATTAAGCTAGAGGGTTTGTCAAACCAAATGGCAAAACAATCCATTCATAACAATATTAACGAGTGCAGAATGTTGTAATTGGAACGCTACCTTCGCAACTTGTAGCTGATGAAAATCGATGGCAAGGTCGAGCTGAAAAGACCTTAGCACCACTCAATAGATCGCTTAGGTGATAATCCTAGGACAGGCTCAAAGATGTCGGGAAATTCACGAACTACTTGAAAGGGGGAAATAACATCTTCCTCATCATGTGGGTTTTAAGAATAAAATGATGCTATCAAATTTGAAGTTGAATCTTTAAAAAAAATGGAAATCTGCTTAACAGATTGGGGATGTCGAAGATAGATAGTCCTCTCGGGACATAGGATATGGGCTTCATAATGGTTATCCCAATCTATTTCCAAAGTCATTCTGAAACCTAAGTAGCGCAAAATATGCAAATCGGCTCGGAAAGCATTGTCACATTAAATAATCTTGCCATTTTTACAAAGTAAAACTGAGTATTGCAGATTCGCTAACCTGATTCGCAATTCTCAGTATAGTCATCAAGACCATAGCAGTTAAAGACAAAGTATCAACAAGTTCCTTTGATATAAAAGAATGAGATGCACCTGTATCAAAAAGAATTCGAATAGGATAATCACGAAACAAAATAATACCATCAAGGACTGAATGCGAGATACCTTGACCAAGAGAAGGGTTACTAGAAGCTTGCACAACATTCAGCTTTTCCTTTCTCCTGCATTGAAGTTTATGACATGTAGATATATGATGACCAAACTTTTTCAATAACAGCAATAAAGGTGTTCCGGACACCTATTTTGCGTAATGGCCCGTAGAACAACAATTGTAGCGTTGTCCACGATTAGGGGTAGGAATGTTTGCTGTCAAAGTTGTTTGCTTTCCTTTCTTGTTAGGAATAGGGCTTTTGAACTTAATATTCCTCTTCTTTTTGTTATTAAGGCTCTTCTTGGCACCTCCAACATCACTAATCACTTCCTTTATCGGCCTCTTCAAGTCGAAGAGTGATATCTACAAGCTGGTCGAATGGCACTTCTAAGTTCAGAGGTAAAACCTTTTTAGGGTTCTTATTCAAAGCACTGATAAACCTTTGATTCTATACAAGATTTAAAAGTTGTTGGGCAGACATGAATACACCATCTAGATGAGGACCACTAGATTGACCAACGCGAGGACTACCAGGTCTAACCATCTCTTCTTCTTTAAGAAAGAAAGAAAGAACGAAGAGGAAAAAGGTTATTCTCAAAATGAATTCAAATAAGCTTGATTGGTAAAACAAAACATCATAAAAGAAAATAGGATAGAACGGGTCCTAAGACTCGCATTAAATCCTAAGGCACGATTCCTAAGAGAGACTTTGGGCAATGTTCCTTATCATAATAACCTATATTGTTCCAAAGTTTGGCTCTGATACCAAGCTATGATGCCCCACCTTTATATTCACACTAACCAAGGACACTATTGGGTAATGCCGTCAGTTAGTATGAAGAATAAGGCTGTTGAAGAGCGACCATCTATGTAATTGCTTTGTGCGAGTACCGATTTGTCAGATTGTATATCTTATATTTCATTCAAGAGATCTGACATATCAAAAGCTACTACACAGTGGCTATATGCCATTCGAAAACAAATATAAAATAAGCATAACACAAATCAGTCATAGATATTCATATCACTAAGGCGTAAACATATATGAATATAACACATAGAAGTGTACATCATAGTAGTGGTATCGAAGATCCGCTACATCATAAAAGATAGGTACAAGTGCTAGACAAAAGAATATGTATACATCAAGGAGTATCTATGTCGAATAAATAAAAGTAAAAACTACTAAGCTAAAGTAGTTAGCCAAAAGTCAAAAGCAAGTCCCTGTTGAGAAGTCAAGTGGAAGCACCTGAAACACCTTAGTCTAACTCGAGTATTATTTAAGAAGAAGAAAAATAAATGGATCAGTCTGGCTATAAATATCATATAAGATGAGATAGGATAAGGGATATGACAAAAATATATGATAACAATTAAAATCATACAACAACTCCAATTTCCTCAAATACCTAAAAAGAATATCATATTCTTTGGCTTATTCACCAAACCTCAAATATTGACAAAACACATCAATGCAAATCGCAAAAATTGGTGAAACGTAGATTCCAAAAATCAATATTTAAAAATACAGAAAACACAAAAGGGGGAGGCCTATCATAAACGGGAGCACGAAAATTCATCAATACGTGTATCACAAATGGGACGTATCCCATAGGTCGCTAACCCATAAAATGATCCGAACTTCGGCGCACCCTAACAGATATGCCTCATGCATAGACTCTGTCCTGGTACTGCCCCCCACGCACACGAATGAGCCAAACATCGACGCACCTTAAAAAATACGCCTCATGCACTGAACTCCATAAACGGTCGAAAGATATGGATAGCTAACCCATAAAAATGATCATCGTTGATTATTAAAAGTGTAAATTACACTAATCTAGTAAATAAATGAGTTAGGCTTCATGTCCCATAACCAGTGGCCTAAATTAAATATTTACGAACAAACTGTAGACTTCCACTCGAAAATACGTGTAAATTACACTAAGCTAGTAAATTAATGAGTTCGGCTCCATGTCCCATAACCACTAGACTAACTTTAATATTTAGGAACAAATTGTAGACTTCCACTCGAAAATTGTCACAAGATATCAATCGAACAAGTCTAAGAATTAACCGATGAAGTAAACGTAAGCATTTCATACCACTTGTTTTGCTAAGTCATTTAATCAGATTTCTCATACAAATGAGGTAAAGTTTGTATATACTAATATATTGGAAAATGATTTTAAAAATGAACTTCGTACTAAAAGAAATGTCGAAATAATTTTTTTGAAAGAGTTTGAGTATTTACTAGTAGTATATAAACCAATATATTTTAAAGTGACAGATCACAAAAATGATTGTAAAAACAATCTATCACCAAAAATTCACATACGACGATGTGAATTAAAACCATGAAAATCAATATCAAATCCATCAAATGGATATCCCAAAAATCCAGAAAGAAGTCATCAAAGTCAATAATAAAAGATAACAAATAACCGGATCAACGAAAAGCGATTCAAACAGAAATCTACTCAAAATAGGCAAATTGGCTGAATTAAACAGCGCCAAACGTCTGGTGGTTCTCACCAGACATCTTTGCTGAAGGTCTAGAATTTGTCCAGATCACTCGGATGTCTAAGCTTAAGGTCTGTAATGTTTATCCCATTTGACTCAGGCGTCTGAATGTTTTACCAGAGTCTGAGCTGATGCTCAGGGCAAAATTTTCCTAGGCCATTGATAGCTAATTTGGTTTGGAAGCGATCGATCAAGCAACAGAGGCTAGGGATTTTTGCCAAATGACAACCCAGCGCTGTAGGCTCTTCAATACATTTCAAACAACATGTCCAAAGATCCTTGGTAGGATTTTCATAGATTTTGACTTCAAAATACCAAAAATTGGAAAATTCACCAAACTAATTCAATTCAAAAGTGAATGAGTGAAATAGATGTCAAGAATTCATAGCTAACAACAATCAAAGGTATAGACTAGATGTGAGTTCAAGGACTCACCGTTAAACTCAAATATAGAAATGAGAAGCCCTAAAACAAGCTAAGATCAATTTCTCCTCAACAATACCTCTAGAATCTTCAATCTATTATCAAATGAAATGATTTCCTAAGTTAGGTTATAGGAATTTCTGAAAAGTGAAGGGAGATTGTGATGGAGAAGATGAAGAGGATGCTTACCTAAGCTTCTCCTTCATTTTGGAACTTGAATTTGAATTTCCTAATAATCTAGGTTTTAGGAATCTCTAATCCCTTTTCTTTTCCCCCATTTTTCTCTTTAGCTTGAATGCTAGGAAATGAGGAGTAGAATGAATGAAGAGTAGAGGAGCTGAGGTTACCTTTTAGGTTAGTGGGATGAAACACAAATACAAAGCCCCAATGAAAATATTAGAATTCTAATAAACTCCAAACATATCGATGTTTATGCTCAAAAAGGTCGCAAATGCTATTTTGGACTCAATGGAAGTGGTCTTGAGTCCGGATTCAACCGTTTACAAAAAGTCACATTTTGGACTTCAAATTCGGCTAACGGTGCTATATTTAAATAAAATGTTTAAATATAAAATCATAAAATATGCGGTTTGTTACACTCCACCATGTACACAGTTGTTAAACTGATTTTCAGTATTGGCAGAGTGTATGACAATATCCAATCCCGATCTCCTTAACAACCAAACGCTTATTACACACCGGATGGTTCTTTTATACTTCCAAACCCATTTCATATTGATATCAAAATAACATATTCAATTCAAACCATATTACTTTGAAATTATATTCACTTTTGAAATCATATCAACCAAATAGGTTAAACACTTATTTCCAAATCATCACATTTAATAAAATATGTTGCTTCACCAGCGAATATCATTTCAAATTCCAACTTATGTTATAATTACAAAACCTTAATTGTTTTAAAGTCAAGGCTTTAATTATAAACATTTTCGCTCGACACCATCTAGAATTTAGAAAATAGTTTAGATAGTTATAAATAGTTTAATTAGTTTAACATAGTTTTAAATAGATATAAAGTAGGTTAAATAGGTTTAAAATAGATTAAATAAATATAGATTAAAATACTTTAAATAGATTTAATATAGTTTAAATGATTTAAATTGGAATAAATAAGTTTACTATGGATTAATTTGATTTAAAATAGATTAAATAGAATTAAAATAGATCAAATAGTTTAAAATATTTAAATAAATTATTATATTTTAATAAATTTTAAATGATTTAAAATAGATTAAATTGTATTAAAATATTTTTAAATAAGTTAAGATAGATTAAATAGGTTAATTAGTTTTAAAATAGGTTAAACTTGATTAAAATAAATTAAATACTTTAAATTGATTAAGTTGGTTTAGAATAGATTAACTTATTTAAATAGTTGGAAACCCTAAAACTAGAATTTAAAAAAAAATACAGTTTATATTCGGATGATAAATTTTGGGATTTACATCATATTTTACCATTTCTTTCACTCCAACATTTCAATAACTTAATTTCGAGAAATGTCGTTTATACTTCAATTTCAACTTCAGCATTTAATTTAAACCAATTCCAACATTAAAAATCGAATTTTCAAAAATAATTACATTTTATATAAATCAAATTTTGTTACAAAACGTTATTTTGTTGAATTCAAATTTAAAGGCTTTCAAATCATTTAATTTGACCAATTTGTTGTCCGTATATAATTTTCTACCCTATGGCAAGTGATACTGATATTTATCATTTCGATCCGCAATTATTTCATAGTTACAGAGATATATATTTCAACCCGCAATCCTGAATTTAATTACAAATCGATGAAATCGCTGAGTCTATCATTTCAACCCATAATGATTTCTCTCAATTCTATCATATCGTTCAGGTATGTATCATTTCAATCCATAGGCAACTTGCAGTGTTTTGGCAATAGAAAATATAACATCCAGTCATCCATTATCAATAAATCAAATATCCATCACAACCATCATCCAAATAAACTAATAAATAATAATAATTGATTGATCATTAATAAGAGGTATTAACAGGCAATTTAAAATTCAATATTAAATTAAATAGCAATTAAATTCAATAAAGGTCAGATTTAACTAGAATGGCAATGTAAATATACCTAACATTAGTCAATCAATTTCAAATCACATATTAAATTTAATTTAACTAACATAAGATGGTTTAGTAATCGAGAGTGGGTTAAAACACTCACCTTTGATTTCAAATCAGTTTGAAATCCAAAATAAGGCCCAAAATTCAATTGTCTCGGAATTCATCCAAGCCAGATTCATAATGTCCAAAATTGTGATACAATCCCATGGGAACAAACTACGCATGAATCCGAGTTCATATGCAAGAGTTACGTAGGTTAGAACGATCGATTTAAAATTTATATAAAATAAACTAAAAGAAAGGAAAATGATGAACCTGGTTGAAAAACGAATCATACCAGTGAATTAAGCTCATCGAGAGCTTCGAATCGATATATAATATGATATAGTTTGAGGAGTTTAAAATTTTCGATTTTATTTTTATTTGCAATTGAATCTAAAAATTTGGGTTTTTGCCATTTGAAAAGGATGAACAAACAAATGGAGTTGTACGCACATAATAAGAAAAAGATTGTTAGGTTTTGAGGAAATGAGACTATTTATTTTGACAAAGCCCGATAAGAAAATCAACACAATCGAACTGGTACGAATGACAATTGCGACCCAAAAGCTCATTCTGCCTCCGAAACGAAAATGGGTCATCTCATATATCAAAATAGATGTTTTCGATATTTTAAACTCTATGTAATAGATTTCAAGTACTAATTCCATTGTATCAAGAAGTTAGCTTAAAATCATCTTATTTCAAATTGATTCCAATTAAATTGATTTCTTGGCGTTACGAGTCCGTATGATCAAACGACAAGTCCGATAGCTACGAAACTTGAAATCCTACAACAATTCTTCGATATGGATTCGATGAAATGGGTTTCGTCAAATCCTGTAACGTCCCGCCTTTTCGCACACTTCAAATTGACACACATGTCGATTCAAACCATACGGAAGGGCGGATTGTTATGGGGTAAACAAGAAAAACAGAGAAAAAATAAAACAAAATAGAATCTCACGGCAGAAGGATAAAATATAATAATAAAATATACAGTTTATAAAACTGTTTACAAAACATTTGATTCTTCTATATACAATTAAATATCAGAGTTCAAATACCAAAAATATCAATGCAGCGGAATACAGTGCAGTGGAATAAAATAGATAATAGTAATACAAATCTTCGTCCTCGTCCTCCAAACTAAATCTTCAAATCCTGAAACGCTCGGACTGACCCAAGCGAATTTGAAAAGACAAAAACACTCGAATCAGAACTAAAAGATCTTATGTGAGTCAAATTAACATAAATAAATATGAGTGCGGTAACTCAAGAGATGCTCGGGATTTACATCTCCTAAGGATCCGTTAAACTATTTACTATATAGTATATTGCTCTATTATAATAGTGTCTATTTGTAAAATAAACTTACTTTTTAATAGCGTTAAGGTGTTACCCATATAGCCCTTAACACAAATAATGCCAATAGTCTATACAGTACCGTAATACCTCCTGATCGGGAGGCTACCAGAGGATACTCCATAGGTACGACACAAATAGAAACTCGTACAAGGCGCGATAGGGTAGGTGACACGGCACAACTAGGCAATGCCAGGGTAGATATACCAATTGCTATCCGGGCTGGTGGAAACGCGCAGCGCGCAGCTACCGCCCACCTCGAACAACACCCCCAAAATCAAAATCAAAGTGGCCACCGAATCAATCCAAAAGTCAGAGTATAATATCGAAGGAGTGCGTTCGATCGGAGGAATGACCTCATTAGCCTGAGAATCGCTCCTGTTTTAGCCACCTTATGCCAACTCACGGGAGTTGGGTCTACGTATTTTCCTCATAGGAAACGCCGCCACCAACCTATTTCATTCTGGAATCTCCACCGCGTACACGGTTGTTAAAGTGGTTTTCGGAGTTGGCAGTGCGTATGACAACTTCCGATCCCGGTCTCTTTAACAACCAAACGTTATTATAACACTGCGGTCATTT
Organism: Allium cepa; assembly: GCA_030765085.1. NCBI lineage: Eukaryota > Viridiplantae > Streptophyta > Magnoliopsida > Asparagales > Amaryllidaceae > Allium > Allium cepa. Next base: position 39,452,579 of record CM060929.1, read on the forward strand.
AAAATAATTTATACTTTTAAAACCAGAATAAAATATCCATTTTAAACCCATATAAATACGATATCATTTATATTTTTAAAACCCCAAATCAATACGATATCATTTAGGCCCAAACCAATAAAATGTCATTTTATTTTCCAATATATATTCTTTCCAAAATCATAGGGTTTTCAAAGTAAAATATTTGGAAATCAAAACTCTGGAATATAATATTTCCAAATTATACTACCTTGAAAATCATAACTTTGAAACAAATTTCCATCTCTCAAATGGTTAAATATTAAATTTCTTTTATAAAACAAAATAGCTTCTTTTCATTTCACAAATCAATTCCAAATATTGATTTAAACTTCCAAATACCATTTTTAATTCTTATGTTTCAAAGCTTTAAATATTTCACCATTTCAAAACAAACTCATTTGACAAACCCACATATATCAAATTCAATTACTTATTATTTAGACTTGAAATGTTTACTTAATGAATTAATATAATTTAAGTAAAACCTTTAACTTCACATAATTGAAAAATCTTTCAATTTATTAAACTTGATATATTCATTTAAATCAACCTGATATTCATTTAAATCACTTTACGTAAAAATAAAGTTATAAAAATCATATCCTTTAAAAAAAAAATTTATTAAATTTCAATTTAACTTAATATTCATCTTCCAAATCTTATTCTCATTTTAGTCATAAAAACTCCAGAATTTAAATTTTAAATAAATGCTTAATCTTATTTGGTCTTAAAATCAAACTTTATTTTAAACTTCAAATCAAATTTATACAAAGCTTAAAACCAGAAATTACTATATATATAATAACCTTTATCAATAACCAAATCAATATCCCATAAACCATATATATATAACTTTACAAAAACCATAGAAAATCATTTCAAAATATATTTTTTTATATATATATACCGCGGTGCCTGTATAAAATTTTCTACCCTATGGTCAAGTGATACGGATGTTTATCATTTCAATCCGAAATTTTAAAAATTAAAAAAAATTGCGGTTGTATATCATTTCAAACCGCAATCCCGACTAAAATGAAATGCATGATAAATTACAGATTTTTAAAATACAGTACACATCATCCATTCACCAAACATCAATCAACAACCATTAATTATAATCATCATCCAATTTATTTCAATCATCATTAATTTATTTCAATCATCGTCAATTTAAAACAAACATCAATATATAGCATATGCAATATAACAGGAAATAAATGACAGTTATTAACTAACAGTTTATTCAAAATAAATTTAATAACTGTTTAACTAGCAGTTTTATGCAAATAAATAAATTTTAACTGTCAAATTTATATGCAAAAAAATAAAATTAATTAACAGTTGAATTAAATAAATGCGATTAACAGAGATAAAGAATAAAACATGCCAAACAGTCATAAATAAATTTCTACTCATATCTAAAAATCAATTTAACAAACATAAGAAATTTTAGAAGTTGTGAGTGGGTTAAAACACTCACCTTTTTGAATTTAAATTGAATTCAAATCCAATTTAAACCCAAAAATTGGACAGTCTCCAAATTCATCCAAACTAGTGCCAAAACGTCAGAAATTCCGATACGATCCCAGCAAAACAAACCGCGCGTGAATCCGAGGTCGTATGCAAAAGTTATGAAAATTTGAAAAATGAAAAATTCTGGTCCTGGGTCGACTTCGGGTTCGACTTCGGTGCGCCGACTCAATTCCCCGGTGCTTGCTTGGAGTTTTCGCCAAAACGACCCGGAGCGACCCGAGTCATTTTCTTCCTGACCCGAAGTTGCTCTAGGGTTTTCTCCCCTGAAACCCGAAGCGCGACCAGAAGCCGCTGCGGATCCGCAAATTTTTATTTATTTATTTATTTTATTTTTTTGAAATTGAAATTATTTTTTTTGCAATTTGGGAATTATGTTTTTTTCTGCCATTAGAAGAGGAGTTGAGAAGGAGATGTACGTATAGAAAAATGAAAATAAGGAGTGGCTAGGGTTTATAACAGGTTATATATAGACAAGGCTGAAAAATAATAGATGGATCGGATTGGATCTAAACATAAGTTTAAATTTAGGCATAAACATATATGAAATAAACTAGCATTAAATTTTGAAACGTGAATTGATTTAATTGGAAATAAATTACCCAATCCAAATTTATTTTAATCAGTTTCAATTAAACTGATTAGATTCAATTCCAACCCTTTAATTGAGTCTATCATTACTTTGTAACGCAGTTAACGTTTGTCTCACGTTTCATTCCATATATATTCAAATTTCCAGCTTCCCTTTGTATAAATTATTATTTCCAAATATATTGAAGTTGTTATTCCAAATTATTATTCCAACCCAACTATACACATGTGCTAAAATTAGAAATTATCAATTAAGTTTCCCAAAAATTTCATTGAATTAAATCTTCATTCTTATTATTCAATCCATTATAGCCAAATGGATGAAATTAACATGCATAAATATTTTTCAAATTTCAACTAAATTTTCAATTAACGTAAAATAAATGTTTAATTTTTACTTAATTGCAAAAACTCAATTACCTTAATTCTTTATATTCATATAAATAAACAATTCTTGATTTACAATCTTTTGATTCACCCATAGTCATATTATAAATAGAATTTATATTATCTTCAATTATTTCGATTAAATCTATTATCATACATTACTTTAATATACTGACAACATTACTTTTGCACCCTTTCATTTACCCAACTGTCATTTTATAAATAAACTAAACAATAGATTCATACTCTATTACATAAATGCATACCCTTTTATCTAAATTAATATCTTCGTAACTTCAAACACTTAATCCATTTAATTCCAATTACTCCTTTCATTAAATTTTGGATTCAAATCAATTTATAAAGCTTTACCTCCATTCTTTATATACACTAACCATCATTTAATGAAGAATTTATTTACGTTATTCCACATTTATTACCTTAATTTATTTATCGTAACATTTAATTTATAATTATTGTAATGATTTCCGATTTAATTGAAGGAATTAAGTATATAACTCATAATAGTTGTGGTAAAACTCTTAATCCTACATTTATAAGTATAAACTTATCCGTTATATCTATTACTTAAATAAATTCCTTTTTTTATGTCCTTTAAATTTATTACTAAATATCCATTTACCTTTCCCATAAAATTTGAATTCCATCAAATTATTATAACCAATCAGATTTCCTTTCACACTTTATTATAAACCTAAAATTTGCAATTCATTATCTTGTAGTAATGTCATCCCATTTCTACTTATTATTATAACTTTACAATCTATACACATCCCATTACTATTCAATGCATATTTATTCATCAATCAATTCGATATTTACTTTTATTTCCTCCTATTTGATAAATAACCTAGAATGCATTTACATTCACTCATTTCGTTCAATTAATTAATGATTCCCTCAGTTAGCAATAACGTAACATTTTCTTTATTTGTATTGCAAATAATTCAAAATTCAATTCCTAATTCTTAATATCCTCTAAATTACAACTTCCAAACATTGTATTAATCATCATTTACGTACCTCTAATTATTTTAATTTACATTAACATAATAAATAAATTACCTTTAATGAAATCTATCCCCCAATTTATTATATGCAATAAATTTTGACCTTACAACAGTTTCAACTAATTATTTATATTTATTGCGATTGAATAACAAAATTTATTTAACACATCAAATAAATGAACAATCTATATTCATTGTCACCTATTTTCTTTTAAATTCAGTTATAAGTTTGTTACTTACCAACCAGGTTATAATAACACATTTTTTTATTCCACTGCTATATATGATATATTTGCATCACATACTTTAATTTTTTAATTTCATCTTAATTCCAATTCACGGTAGTATAATTTCTTACTATAAACTCATTTAAAATTTGCATACCAATTAATTTGTTTCAACTAAATAGATTGATTCAATTCAACTCTTTTATTAAGTCTATATAAATAAATATACTATTTCATTGGTAAATGTTTATTTCAATTATTCCTTTATTCCTTACAAATCTTATTTCATTCATGAATGCCATCATATATCAATTATTACATAATTTCATTAATTTACATTCAGTTACAACTAAATTAATACACTGATTTCATTTGCAAATTAAATGCTTACAATATATAAGCTTTCATTCCAAACAATATTTCAATTTGTACCGGACATTGATTTAATTCAATTTACTATTTAATATTATTAATTCATTAACTAAATTCACTACTTACCTTTGTTCTCTTATATGCAACTCTTAGCCTACTATAACAATTTACATCACTTCAATTTATTCGTCATTTTGTTTCAACTGTAAATACTTAGCCTTATATTCCCATGGTTTCATTTCCTTCTCAACATTTGCTTCATTATTAATTATAAAATCTTTATTTCTTCTAAATTAAATTTGCGTAAATATTATTAAAACGACAAATTTAATTAACGAAAATGACGGGTCGTTACACTCTCCCCCACTCAAAACTTTTCGTCCCCAAAAAAAGAAGGGAAAAGAAGAATTAAGAAATCAATATCATATCAAATATTAAATTTATAAACAAATAAATTTACAAAATTAATTTAGATAAAATATACTAATTTATAATCATTAATTTTTTTTTAATACTCAAACTAATAAACTTTGGAAAACATTTTCAAGATATTTTCTAAGTCCAAAATTTACGAAAATTTTTGGCAGAGTCTCCTTTGTACGGGGAGGCTCGGGAGAAAATATAATATCAAATATATCGAAATATCTCATATAATATCCAAAATATAATATCCCAACACGGGAAAATATATAAAATAGCGCTATAAACCGTAATCCGAAACGTACATATTTGTCGTGCAATATACGCTTAATTTATGGAACTAAAAGCAGTAGCAGTTGCTTCCATAACCTGCATTTCACTTATAAAATCCAAAGGGTTAACAATTTATATAAAATAAAATATTTAAGTGGTTTCCATCACTAATACAAAACAATACAACAACCACCAATTTTAACAGCAGCATACACAACAAATTCAAAGCAACCATTCAACCAAACAAATAAATAGTCGTTCGGGTTCAAAACCTTTAAATCGTACGGAATGAAGAATAAACCATCAAGTGCATCAACAACAGTCTAAGATAAACTAAATAGATTATTCATTCACTCCAAATTCAATTTTCAAAGTATTTTACCCAAACAACCATAACCAAACAACAACAATTCAAACAACAATCAACTTAACCTTTTATTAATTTCATACCTTTGTTATTTAATTTCTCTTTTTATTCATACCACATAAATTTTTCTTTTATAGTTTACATTTATTTCTAACAAACTTTTAATTTCATTTACTCATTCAATGTTTGTTCAGTTCTTTTTTTTTTACTTATTACTTACAATTTTTCATTTCCATTATCTCAGGTCATGCCAGTTCTTTTTATTTCATTATAATTTTTCGTTCATTTATTGCATGCCCTTATTTATTTACACTTGTTTATCAATAGTGTTCATGTCCCATTTAATTTGTTAGCATTTCCATTTTATTTACTTAAGTTGATATTCATCCATTTGAATTGCTTACCTTTAATTATATTCACTTATAGTAAAATTTTAATTGTAACTTAAGTTTATACATTAAATTCTTATTTATAATAGCAAATTCATTTAGTACTTCATTTCCTACTTTTACTTGTACGATTTTCATTACATTTTCTATTTAACATTTCAACTTTTTATATTGGTAAGTTATATATGTTAAAGAAAATGCAAATCAACTTATACAAGTTTTATCTCATCCTTTAATTAAATTTAATGTTCAACAATATTACTCTTTGTTTCATATGTTACAAATTTCAAATTTTCTTTAAATCCATTAATAACTTAGCATTAAATCTCTTACCTAAATTAGAGGTTTCAATTATTAATTACTTACCTTTTATTTTACTACAATAATTGAAACATTTAATTAATGGAAATTTAAGAATTAAATACAAGGTTAAATTTCAAATTATTTTAAAATAATAGATAAATATATTCTTACAACTTATATATCTCTAATTATATTTAAAACAATTCAAAACTTATATATTTTCGAAAATGAATCTGCAGTAAACTACTACAGTGGCCTTTCCCCTTCGAAACTCGAAAATGAAAGTCGATGATGCGGCCGCCATCACCGAAATTATTTTCCAGCGACAAAAAAGAAAGTACAAAACTTATTTTCTCCAAAAATCTTCTTTAAAACAATTCTTCCAAATTATATTAAAATATTTATATCAGAAAGTACTTATACACAATATTATTATATTCCAAAATTTTTTTCAAAAGAAATTTCAAAACCCCGGAACTTAAGCCCTAAATTTCCAGATTTCATTTATTTTACTTTCAACTTAGTTTCAATTGTTATTTATATTTTCATTACCCAACACCCAATCTATAGCAACCAAATATATGTCATTATAAAATATTTTTGTATATAGAAAATATAATAGGCAAAGTTATTTCATTCACCTATATTAAAATCAAATATTATGTCGGTCTGTCCTATTAAGTGTTTAGAAATCCTTATTGATGTCACAGCGTCCCATGCACCAACTAGTATTTATAAATGCAAAACGGAACAGATTAACACAGTATTAAAATCTTTTTATAACACTAACAAATACGCTCTCTCATATATATACACTGAGCGACTCCCATAGGGTATCGCTACCCTATTAGTAAAGAGTCAAACCCCACAAAGCTAAGGTTTATCGCTAAACCAAAGCTTTGATACCAGATGTAACGTCCCGCCTTTTCGCACACTTCAAATCGAAACACATGTCGATTTAAACCATACGGAAGGGCGGATTGTTATGGGGTAAACAAGAAAAACAGAGAAGAAATAAAACAAAATAGAATCTCACAGCGGAAGGATAAAATATAATAATAAAATATACAGTTTATAAAACTGTTTACAAAACATTTGATTCTTCTATATACAATTAAATATCAGAGTTCAAATACCAAAAGTATCAATGCAGCGGAATACAGTGCAGTGGAATAAAATAGATAATAGTAATACAAATCTTCGTCCTCGTCCTCCAAAGCTAAATCTCCAAATCCTGAAACGCTCGGACTGACCCGAGCGAATTTGAAAAGACAAAAACACTCGAGTCAGAACTAAAAGATCTTATGTGAGTCAAATTAACATAAATAAATATGAGTGCGGTAACTCAAGAGATGCTCGGGATTTACATCTCATAAGGATCCGTTAAACTATTTACTATATAGTATATTGCGCTATTATAATAGTGTCTATTTGTAAAGTAAACTTACTTTTTAATAGAGTTAAGGGGTTACCCATATAGCCCTTAACACAAATAATGCCAATAGTCTATACAGTACCGTAATACCTCCTGATTGGGAGGCTACCAGAGGATACTCCATAGGTACGACACAAATAGAAACTCGTACAAGGCGCGATAGGGTAGGTGACACGGCACAACTAGGCAATGCTAGGGTAGATATACCAATTGCTATTCGGGCTGGTGGAAACACGCACCGCGCAGCTACCGCCCACCTCGAACAACACCCCCAAAATCAAAATCAAAGTGGCCACCGAATCAATCCAAAAGTCAGAGTATAATATCGAAGGAGTGCGTTCGATCAGAGGAATGACCTCATTGGCCTGAGAATCGCTCCTGTTTTAGCCACCTTATGCCAACTCACGGGAGTTGGGTCTACGTATTTACCTCATAGGAAACGCCTCCACCAACCTACTTCATTCTGGAATCTCCACCGCGTACACGGTTGTTAAAGTGGTTTTCGGAGTTGGCAGTGAGTATGACAACTTCCGATCCCGGTCTCTTTAACAACCAAACGTTATTATAACACTGCGGTCATTTAAAATAATTTATACTTTTAAAACCAGAATAAAATATCCATTTTAAACCCATATAAATACGATATCATTTATATTTTTAAAACCCCAAATCAATACGATATCATTTAGGCCCAAACCAATAAAATGTCATTTTATTTTCCAATATATATTCTTTCCAAAATCATAGGGTTTTCAAAGTAAAATATTTAGAAATCAAAACTCCGGAATATAATATTTCCAAATTATACTACCTTTAAAATCATAACTTTGAAACAAATTTCCATCTCTCAAATGGTTAAATATTAAATTTCTTTTATAAAACAAAATAGCTTCTTTTCATTTCACAAATCAATTCCAAATATTGATTTAAACTTCCAAATACCATTTTTAATTCTTATGTTTCAAAGCTTTAAATATTTCACCATTTCAAAACAAACTCATTTGACAAACCCATATATATCAAATTCAATTACTTATTATTTAGACTTGAAATGTTTACTTAATGAATTAATATAATTTAAGTAAAACCTTTAACTTCACATAATTGAAAAACCTTTCAATTTATTAAACTTGATATATTCATTTAAATCAACCTGATATTCATTTAAATCACTTTACATAAAAATAAAGTTATAAAAATCATATCCTTTAAAAAAAATTTTTTTTTATTAAATTTCAATTTAACTTAATATTCATCTTCCAAATCTTATTCTCATTTAGTCATAAAAACTCCAGAATTTAAATTTTAAATAAATGCTTAATCTTATTTGGTCTTAAAATCAAACTTTATTTTAAACTTCAAATCAAATTTATACAAAGCTTAAAACCGTAAATTACTATATATATAATAACCTTTATCAATAACCAAATCAATATCCCATAAACCATATATATATAACTTTACAAAAACCATAGAAAATCATTTCAAAATATTTTTTTGTATATATATACCGCGGTGCCTGTATAAAATTTTCTACCCTATGGTCAAGTGATACGGATGTTTGTCATTTCAATCCGAAATTTTAAAAATTAAAAAAAATTGCGGTTGTATATCATTTCAAACCGCAATCCCGACTAAAATGAAATGAATGATAAATTACAGATTTTTAAAATATAGTACACATCATCCATTCACCAAACATCAATCAACAACCATTAATTATAATCATCATCCAATTTATTTCAATCATCATTAATTTATTTCAATCATCGTCAATTTAAAACAAACATCAATATATAGCATATGCAATATAACAGGAAATAAATGATAGTTATTAACTAACAGTTTATTCAAAATAAATTTAATAACTGTTTAACTAGCAGTTTTATGCAAATAAATAAATTTTAACTGTCAAATTTATATGCAAAAATATAAAATTAATTAACAGTTGAATTAAATAAATGCGATCAACAGAGATAAAGAATAAAACATGCCAAACAGTCATAAATAAATTTCTACTCATATCTAAAAATCAATTTAACAAACATAAGAAATTTTAGAAGTTGTGAGTGGGTTAAAACACTCACCTTTTTGAATTTAAATTGAATTCAAATCCAATTTAAACCAAAAAATTGGACAGTCTCCAAATTCATCCAAACTAGTGCCAAAACGTCAAAAATTCCGATACGATCCCAGCAAAACAAACCGCGCGTGAATTCGAGCTCGTATGCAAAAGTTATGAAAATTTGAAAAATGGAAAATTCTGGTCCAGGGTCGACTTCGGGTTCGACTTCGGTGCGCCGCCTCAATTCCCCGGTGCTTGCTTGGAGTTTTCGCCAAAACGACCCGGAGCGACCCGAGTCATTTTATTCCTGATCCGAAGTTGCTCTAGGGTTTTCTCCCCTGAAACCCGAAGCGCGACCAGAAGCTGCTGCTGATCCGCAAATTTTTTTTTTTTTTTTTTTTTGAAATTGAAATTATTATTTTTTTGGAATTTGGGAATTAGGTTTTTTTTTTCTGCCATTAGAATGAGGAGTTGAGAAGGAGATGTACGTATAGAAAAATGAAAATAAGGAGTGGCTAGGGTTTATAACAGGTTATATATAGACAAGGCTGAAAAATAATAGATGGATCGGATTGGATCTAAACATAAGTTTAAATTTAGGCATAAACATATATGAAATAAACTAGCATTAAATTTTGAAACGTGAATTGATTTAGTTGGAAATAAATTACCCAATCCAAATTTATTTTAATCAGTTTCCAATTAAACTGATTAGATTCAATTCCAACCCTTTAATTGAGTCAATCATTACTTTGTAACGCAGTTAACGTTTGTCTCACGTTTCATTCCATATATATTCAAATTTCCAGCTTCCCTTTGTATAAATTATTATTTCCAAATATATTGAAGTTGTTATTCCAAATTATTATTCCAACCCAACTATATACATGTGCTAAAATTAGAAATTATCAATTAAGTTTCCCAAAAATTTCATTGAATTAAATCTTCATTCTTATTATTCAATCCATTATAGACAAATGGATGAAATTAACATACATAAATATTTTTCAAATTTCAACTAAATTTCAATTGACGTAAAATAAATGTTTAATTTTTACTTAATTGCAAAAACTCAATTACCTTAATTCTTTATATTCATATAAATAAACAATTCTTGATTTACGATCTTTTCATTCACCCATCATCATATTATAAATAGAATTTATATTATCTTCAATTATTTCGATTAAATCTATTATCATACATTACTTTAATATACTGACAACATTACTTTTGCACCCTTTCATTTACCCAACTGTCATTTTATAAATAAACTAAACAATAGATTCATACTCTATTACATAAATGCATACCCTTTTATCTAAATTAATATCTTCGTAACTTCAAACACTTAATCCATTTAATTCCAATTACTCCTTTCATTAAATTTTGGATTCAAATCAATTTATAAAGCTTTACCTCCATTCTTTATATACACTAACCATCATTTAATGAAGAATTTATTTACGTTATTCCCCATTTATTACCTTAATTTATTTATCGTAACATTTAATTTATAATTATTGTAATGATTTCCGATTTAATTGAAGGAATTAAGTATATAACTCATAATAGTTGTGGTAAAACTCTTAATCCTACATTTATAAGTATATACTTATCCGTTATATCTATTACTTAAATAAATTCCTTTTTTTATGTCCTTTAAATTTATTACTAAATATCCATTTACCTTTCCCATAAAATTTGAATTCCATCAAATTATTATAACCAATCAGATTTCCGTTCACACTTTATTATAAACCTAAAATTTGCAATTCATTATCTTGTAGTAATGTCATCCCATTTCTACTTATTATTATAACTTTACGATCTATACACATTCAATTTCTATTCAATGCATATTTATTCATCAATCAATTCGATATTTACTTTTCTTTCCTCCTATTTGATAAATAACCTAGAATGCATTTACATTCACTCATTTCATTCGATTAATTAATGATTCCCTCAGTTAGCAATAACGTAACATTTTCTTTATTTGTATTGCAAATAATTCAAAATTCAATTCCTAATTCTTAATATCCTCTAAATTACAACTTCCAAACATTGTATTAATCATCATTTACGTACCTCTAATTATTTTAATTTACATTAACATAATAAATAAATTACCTTTAATGAAATCTATCCCCCAATTTATTATATGCAATAAATTTTGACCTTACAACAGTTTCAACTAATTATTTATATTTATTGCGATTGAATAACAAAATTTATTTAACACATCAAATAAATGAACAATCTATATTCATTGTCACCTATTTTCTTTTAAATTCAGTTATAAGTTTGTTACTTACCAACCAGGTTATAATAACACAATTTTTTTTATTCCACTGCTATATATGAAATATTTGCATCACATACTTGAATTTTTCAATTTCATCTTAATTCCAATTCACGGTAGTATAATTTCTTACTATAAACTCATTTAAAATTTGCATACCAATTAATTAGTTTCAACTAAATAGATTGATTCAATTCAACTCTTTTATTAAGTCTATATAAATAAATATACTATTTCATTGGTAAATGTTTATTTCAATTATTCCTTTATTCCTTACAAATATTATTTCATTCATGAATTCCATCATATATCAATTATTACATAATTTCATTAATTTACATTCAGTTACAACTAAATTAATACACTGATTTCATTTGCAAATTAAATGCTTACAATTTATAAGCTTTCATTCCAAACAATATTTCAATTTGTATCGGCCATTGATTTAATTCAATTTACTATTTAATATTATTAATTCATTAACTAAATTCGCTACTTACCTTTGTTCTCTTATATGCAACTCTTAGCCTAATATAACAATTTACATCACTTCAATTTATTCGTCATTTTGTTTCAACTATAAATACTTAGCCTTATATTCCCATGGTTTCATTTCCTTCTCAACATTTGCTTCATTATTAATTATAGAATCTTTATTTCTTCTAAATTAAATTTGCGTAAATATTATTAAAATGACAAATTTAATTAACGAAAATGACGGGTCGTTACAATCCCAGACAGTGGCCAAATTGGTAATTTTCACGTTAATTAAATAAATTGATATTCAATTAATTAAATCACTTTTTCAATTCAAATTTGATAGTTAACCAATTTCATCATTTTTGATCACTTAGACATTTACAATGATTTAACAAAAAATTACATATCAATCCAGTGTTATATATTACACTAATTACAATGTTCAATTTCAACTGTAATTAAATCCAATTAATTAAAATTTAGTTCCGATAAATTGATTAAACTTGGTTTCAATCTTTTTATTCAATCAATTATTACTCTATAGACATAGTTAACATTTGTTTATATCTTATTACACTAATATTCTACAATTATCTTTTTTACCATGTTAGTTGCCATATTTCAATTGTCTTGAATTTTTGTCAACTTTATTATAATTTAAAATCCCACTAAATTTATATATCTTTGGTTTACTCTTTTTATTAAAACAATTATTCCCTTGTGGATATAATTAACATCTGTATGCATTTTATTACATTCACAATTTGCAATTATTGTGTTAACTCACATTAACGTAACATTTAATTTTAATTGATCAAATAAACTAGCAACAACTAGCAATTGTCACCTATCCTACATTTAATAACACTTGTAAGTTTGTTATCTACACAAATGTCATAACTACTACCACAACACTACTTTTATCAATTGCAACAAATCACATGCTATTTCATTAATTTATACATATTTAAATTATCAATTACACCTTTTATCCAGTTTATCAATTAATAGACACATCATTACAATTTATTTATGATCTGTAACCAATTATAACTTTTAATCATTCAATTAAATGGAATTACATGTAAAGCAGTTATCAATTACCTTAAGTTAATACTATTATATTTCATTCCAGCTATGTCTTATTAATAAATCTTATATTTTAAATTTCTCACATTAATTAAGTCACAAATTTTTATTTCTTCCAATATTACATTATAAATCTTATTAACTTCAATAAATTAATTATCGAAAAATTATGGATCGTTACACACTCCTTCACTTAAATCTTTTCGTCTTAGAAAAGGGAAAAGAAGGGAAATGAAATCAATATATCTTATTCAAAATATTAAATTTGCAAACAATCAATTTACGTAATTAAATAATATAAATAAATTATATTAATTTATAATACTTAATTTCCTTTCATATTCAAGTTATATTCAATTGGTACGAATTTTAACTCGAAGCGCTCTCGGAATTTCTCCCAGGTGAGATCCGCTTCATTAATCTCAGAAATAAGAAGTTCGTACCAGTCCAATGCTCTTTCTCGGAGCATACTAGAGGCCACCTGAACTCGGTGAAGGTCAATAAGATTCATGCGAGAAAAGATTCGAACGCATGACCTTAGCCGGGCCTGTACTTCAATAACAGTTTCGGAACCCTTGAATGGCTCCCTACCCAAATTTGTGTAATCGCTGCACAAGCGTGCAAATCCCGACTTTGGGTGAGTAGGTTCCGGGTTAGCTCCAGCTGCTTGAGCATTTGTCACTAAATCAAGAAGCTGTTGAGAAGTCATAAAAACTCCATCCTGGGGCGGAGTGCTAGATGGCACGGCTCTGGGGCGGCCAGGTCTAGACATTTCTCTTCCTTTAGAAAGAAAGAAGAGGAAGAAAAAGGTTATTCACCAAATTGAATATCAAGCAATCTTCATAGAAAAAACATGGAATCATAAAAGAAAATAGGATAGAACGGTACGTAGACCCGAATAAAATCCTAAAGCACGACTCCTAAGATGAACTTAGGACGATGATCCTTGTTATAATATTCCATATTGTTCCGAAGTTTGGCTCTGATACCAAGCTGTGGCGCCCCACCTCTATACCCACGCTAGCCAAGAACATTACGGTGATTGCTGTCGACTAGCACGGAGAATAAGGCTGTTGAGGAGCGACCATCCGTGTAATTTCTTTGCGCGAGCACTGATATGTCAGATAATATAACATGCATTCTATTTCAAGAGGAAATCCGACATACCGACACAAACTCAAAGCTACTACACGGTGGCTATATAAATCCTTCGGAAAACAAATATAGAAATAAGCATAACACAAATCAGTCACAGACAATTCATATCACAAAGGCGGAAAATAGATATGAATATTACACTTGGGAGTGTACATCAGAGTAGTGGTCTAAAAAGATCCACAATAACACAAAAGAATAGTTACATGAGCTACACAAAAAAATAAGTATACATTATGGAGTCTATATCTCAAATGTATACAACAAAAACTACTAATCTAAGTAGTTAACCAAAAGCAAGAGAAATCAATCCCAAGAGAGAAGTCAAGTAGAAGCACCTGTAACATCTCGGTCTGACCCGAGTATTATTTAATAAGAAAATAATAAACGGATCAGTCTAACTATAGATATCAGATGAAACGATATAGAATCAGAGTTATGACTAAACACATAATAATCACAAGGCCAAGCTGTGATATATAAGTAGTTGATAATCAACAAGAGATTAATAAATATCACAAAATCTACACAAGAATCCAAGAAGTGTCATACTCCTTATTTCGTTCATCAAACCACAAATATTGACGATAATATCAATGTCAATCGCAAAAGTCAATGACGCACAAATTCCAGAAGACTACACAAGAAATCCAGAAATCACAAAAGTCAATGACACACAAATTCACCAATGCACAAATATCGATAAGACTTATCAATGGAAATCACGAAAAATTGGTGAAACACAAATTCTAGAAATCTACACAAGAAATCCAGAAATCACAAAAATGGGGGGGGGGGGGGGGGTAGGCCTATCACAAACGGGAGCATAAAGCTCACCAACACGTGTATCACAAACGGAACGCTAATTCCATGGTCGCTAACCATCACAAATTGAGCCGAAGCTCCACAAACGGCCCGAAGACCATGGGTTGCTACCCCATCACCAATTGAGTCGAAACTCCACAAAACGGGGTTTAGTCTCCCTCGCAGACAAAGAGACATCGCACATTGCTAGTCTAAATCACAAAGACGATCGTCATGATCAGCGAGAAGTGTCGATTACACTAAGCTGGTAAATATATGAGTTTAGCTTCATGTCCCATAACCACTTGCTTAACTTAAATATTTACGAACAAACTGTAAATCTCCACTAGAAAATTGTCACAAGAGGTTCAATCGAACAAGTCCAAGAATTAAACGACAAAGTAAACGAAAGCGTTTCATGCCACTTGTTTTACTAAGCCGTTTAATTAGATTTCTCATACGAGTGAGGTAAAGGTTTGTATATACTAATAGATTGGAAAACGGTTTTATAAACGAATTTGGTATTAAAATGGTATTGAAATCGTTTGAGGAAAGAGTTTTGATATTTACTACTAGTATAGAAAACCTTTATATTTTTAAAGTGACAAATCACGAAGAAGATTGTAAGAACAATCAATCACAAAAATTCACATACGAAGACGTGAATAAAATCCAACGAAATCGATAGAAGATCCATCGAAATGGATATTTAAAAATCCCTAAAAAGAGTCATCAAAGTCATAATAGATGATAACAACCAATAGGATTATCACGAATCGATTTAAATTGGAATTTCAATCCAAAAAGGCAAATTGGACTCAAACAGCAGGTTCAGTCGACTGAACAGAGTTTTTCAGTCGACTGACCCTGTATCTGGAAATTTTCCAGGTTCAGGAAACTTTCTGTTTCCAGTTTCAGTCGACTGTGCAGAGTTTTTCAGTCGACTGAATCATGCCTGGAAACTCTCGGGTTTCAGGTTCAGTCGACTGAACAGAGTTTTCAGTCGACTGAATCATGCCTGGGCTGTTTTTCAGCCTTATTCAAATGAAGAGCAAACTCTTCCAAAATGCAACCGGACGAACATTGGCTCTAAGGGTTTATGCCAATCGGCAACCCGGCCCTATATGCTCCTCGGTGCATCACTAAAAGCATGATCAAACATCCATAAAAGGATTTCACACAAATTTGACTTAAAAACCCAAAAATTGGAATATTCACAAAACCAATCCAAATCGAGAGCAAATGCACATGAAGAAGCGTTAGGAATTCATACCCAACAACCAAAGATAATTATAGTCATAGATGTGAGATAAAAATCTCACCTTTTCTCAAAATCAAACAAGAAGAAGCTTGAAAGCAAATGGAGAATCAACCTCTCTTCAACACAACCCAAATGAGCTTGAATCTATGCTAAAAAACAAGAACATTCCCAAAATTAGGTTTAGGAATTTCTGAAATTGGTAAGAGAACAAGTTGGAGAAGAAGAAGAGAAGCTTACCAATGGGTTCTTCTTGAGTTTGGAGCTAGGAATTTGATTTGCAAGAGAAACTAGGGTTTTGGAGTTATAATTTCCAATCTCTCCCACCATTAAAGCTAAGAAAACTGAAAAGAGAAAGAAGTGAGGGAGAATGGGAAGAGTGGTTCAGTTTTGGAGTATAAGTTAACATAGGGCTGAGCCCAAAAACCAAACCCAAAGTAAAAAGTAACAGAAATCAACTTTCTCCAAACATATCGAAGCTTATACTCAAAAAGGTCGCAAACGGCATTTTAAACTCAATGGGAGTGGTCCCGAGTCCTAATTCGACCGTATGTAAAAAGTAGCTTTTCGGACTAAAATCCGACTAACGATAAAATATTTAAATAAAATATTTAAATATAAAATCGATAAATATGCGGGTTGTTACAGACTCCCCTCCTTAAAGAAATTGCGTCCTCGCAATATTACAAGAAGAAGATATATAGTAACAACCATAAAAGCATATTCAACACAAAAGAAGTTTGAAATAAGAAGTTCACCTCAAAGAGCACGAGAAAGTAAGTCCGGATGCGTACGCTCGATGTACTCTCTAGATTCCCAAGAACAATCCTTAGGATTTGAAGACCATTGAACTTTAACAAGCGGAACATCTTTATTTCGAAGTCGTTTGACTTCCGAAGCAATGATACGAATAGGATGTTGCTCATAAGTTAAATTAGGCGAAACTTCAATCTCTTCCACAACACCGGGCTCAAGAATAGAATCGGAATCTCGAAGACATTTCCGAAGTTGAGAAACGTGAAACACGTCATGCATAGCAGAAAATTGAGCCGGTAATAAAAGGCGATAAGCCATGGAACCAATACGTTCAGTGATAGGAAATGGCCCAATATATCGAGGCGCTAACTTTCCCGATCGACTGAAACGTACAACACCTTTCATTGGTGAAACACGAATAAACACAAGATCTCCCACAGAAAATTCTAACTTCCTTCTCCGGTTATCAGCATAGGATTTTTGTCTACTCTGGGCTTCTTTCATCCTATGACGAATAAGATCAATCTTTTCTGTAGAATCCCGAATAAAATCTGGACCTAAAACCAGCTTCTCACCGGCCTTAAGCCAACAAGAAGGAGATCGGCATGGCCTTCCATAGAGTGCCTCAAAAGGTGCCATACCAATACTAGATTGGAAGCTATTATTATAGGAAAATTCAACAAGTGAAATATGATCTTCCCAACTTCCACCAAAATCAAGAACACAAGCACGAAGAAGATCTTCAAGAGTTTGATTCACACGCTCGGTTTGTCCATCGGACTGGGGATGATAAGCGGTGCTAAAATTAAGCTTCGTTCCCAAAGCTTTTTGAAGACTCTTCCAAAATCCACTAGTAAACAATGGATCACGATCACTAACAATAGAAGTAGGAACACCATGCAATTTAACAATTTCTTTGATAAATATTTTGGCTAAAAGAGGAACGGTTCGGTTAGACCGAACGGGAATAAAATGGGGGGATTTAGTAAGTCTATCAACAATTACCCATAAGCTATCATAACCCGATCGAGAACGGGGAAGGCCATCTATAAAATCCATGGAAATTTGATCCCACTTCCAAACTGGAATTCCTAAAGGTTGCAATAACCCTCCGGGCCTTTGATGTTCGGCCTTAACGAGTTGGCAAGTCATGCAACGTTTAACGAAGTTAGCGATGTCAAGTTTCATTCCCTCCCAATAATAAAGTCGCTTCATATCCGCGTACATTTTACTACTACCGGGATGAATGGTAAATTTAGAGTGATGAGAATCTTCTAAAATATCTTTACGAAGATCCCTAACATTTGGCACGATAAGTCTACCAAATTTCCGAATGCCGCCACGAGAATCGATATTAAAGTCTTTCAAACCTTCAATATCAATTTTATCCTTAATATTTTGGCCAAGAAGAACCAATTCAGTATCTAGCCTTTGAGCTTCAAGAATGCGGTCTAAAAGAGATGGATGAGCCTCAAGGCTACATAAAACAAATGATAGCATAAATCGAAAACACGGTCTCGAATTTCGCAAGTGGATAAGATCTCGAGATCGTTCCATTCGGATATCATCATAGAAACAACAGCTTGTTGTTTACGGCTATGAGCAACGGCGACAAGATTACCCTTACCGGGAGTATAAAGAATATCAAGATCATATGGTGCAAGAAATTCGAGCCAACGCTGTTGACGCAAATTAAGTTCCTTTTGAGAGAATAAATATTTCAAAGACTTATGATCTATGTAAAGAACAAATTTCTCTCCTAAGGGATAATGACGCCAAATCCGAAGAGCAAAAACAATAGCCGCGAGCTCTAAATCATGAGTGGCATATCTCGTCTCAGGAGGCTTTAATTGCCTAGAAGCATAAGCAATAATGCGTTCCTTTTGCATAAGAACGGCACCCAAACCAATGCGACTAGCATCGGTATAAACAGCGAAATCTTGATTCCCATCGGGAATAACAAGAATGGGAGCATCAGAAAGAAGTTCTTTTAATTTCTGAAAAGAAGCTTCACATTTGTCCGACCAAATGTATTTAACACCTTTCTTCGTCAAGCTAGTGAGAGGCAAGGAAATCTTAGAAAAGTCTTTGATAAAACGACGGTAATAGCCCGCCAATCCGAGAAAACTACGAATCTCTGTCACACTCTCCGGTCTCTTCCAATCTTGAATCGCTTCAATCTTTGAAGGATCCACGGAAATTCCGGATTCAGAAATAATGTGACCGAGAAACTTCACACGAGATTGCCAAAAGTGACACTTAGAAATTTTTGCCTTTAATTGATTACTCCTAAGAGTTTCCAACACAATCCGAAGATGTTTTTCATGCTCCTCCTTGGTTTTAGAATAAACAAGAATATCATCGATAAAGATGAGAACAAACCGGTCGAGAAAGTCTTTAAAAACTCGATTCATTAAGTCAACGAAATAAGCCGGGGCATTAGTTAACCCAAATGGCATAACAAGCCATTCATAAGATCCATACCGAGTACGGAACGATGTCAAAGGAATGCTATCCTCTGCAATACGAAGCTGATGAAAACCGGTAGCCATGTCCAATTGTGAAAAGACTCTAGCACCACTAAGTTGATCGAATAGATCATCAATCCGAGGTAAAGGATATTTATTTTTGATAGTAAGATCATTAAGCTTGCGGTAGTCAACGCAAAGCCTAAGTGTACCATCGGATTTCTTCACAAAAATAGCTGAAGCTCCCCAAGGCGAGGAACTAGAGCGAATAAATTGCTTCGTTTCCAATTCAGATAATTGTTTACGCATCTCCTCGTTTTCTTTATTGGACATACGATAAGGAGGACGAGTGATAGGTTGAGCTCCCGGAATAAGATTAATTCTGAACTCAATTGCTCGCTTAGGTGGTAATCCTAAAACGGGCTCGAATATGTCGGAAAATTCACAAACGACGTGAATAAGAGAAATAATATCACCCTCATCATTATCATCATCGTCATCATGAGGATTTAAAGAATATAAAAATGCGACCAAGCTGGAATCTGAATCTTTAAGATTAATAGAAATCTGCTTAACAGATTGAGGATGTCGAAGATGAATAGTCCGCTCAGGACATAGGATATGAGCTTCATAACGGTTAAGCCAATCCATTCCCAAAATCATTCCAAAGCCTAAATAACGCATGACATGCAAATCGGCTAGGAAAGGAAAATCACACAAAATAATTTCAACATCTTTACACAATAAACTGATTGTTGCGGATCCACCAACCGGATTCGCAATTCTCAAAGAAGTCATTAAACACAAAACATCCAAAGAAAAAGTATCAACAAGTTCTTTTGATATAAATGAATGGGACACACCCGTATCAAAAAGAACTCGAATAGGATGATCACGAAACAAAATAATTCCATCTAGAATAGAATGAGAAATACCTTGGCCACGAGATGTGTTGCCAGGGGCTTGAGCAACATTTAACTTTCCCTCCTTCTTGCCCTGAAGCTTGGGGCATGAAGATATAACATGACCGGGAACTTTGCAGTAGCGACAAGAAAGAGACTTTGGGAACTTGTCCGCATAATGGTCCTTCGAACCACAATTATAGCATTCCCCACGACCAAAGGAAGAAGTCTTTGCCACGGAGGTTGCTCGCTTTCCTATCTTATTGGGATAAGGGCCTTTAAATTTGTTTGGCCTCTTTCTGTTGTTGAAGTTTGGTTTGGAACCCACCACTTCAACATCATTCTCTCTATCCGCCTCTTCAAGACGAAGAGAGATATCAACGAGTTGGTCGAAAGAAACTTCTAACTTTAGAAGTAATGGCTTCTTGAGACTTTTGTTTAAGCCATAGACGAATCTCTGATTCTTCTTAAGAGGGGTGTTGATGTATTCAACCCCATATTTGGAAAGCGACTCGAAGGAGGCGACGTAATCAGTCACGGATGACTCACCTTGAACAAGGTCTATAAATCGTCGAGCCAATGTCACTTTTTCTGCTTTTGGTACGAATTTTAACTCGAAGCGCTCTCGGAATTTCTCCCAGGTGAGATCCGCTTCATTAATCTCAGAAATAAGAAGTTCGTACCAGTCCATTGCTCTTTCTCGGAGCATACTAGAGGCCACTTGAACTCGGTGAAGGTCAATAAGATTCATGCGAGAAAAGATTCGATCGCATGACCTTAGCCGGGCCTGTACTTCAATAACAGTTTCGGAACCCTTGAATGGCTCCCTACCCTAATTTGTGTAATCGCTGCACAAGCGTGCAAATCCCGACTTTGGGTGAGTAGGTTCGGGTTAGCTCCAGCTGCTTGAGCATTTGTCACTAAATCAAGAAGCTGTTGAACAGTCATAAAAACTCCATCCTGGGGCGGAGTGCTAGATGGCACGGCTCTGGGGCGGCCAGGTCTAGACATTTCTCTTCCTTTAGAAAGAAAGAAGAGGAAGAAAAAGGTTATTCACCAAATTGAATATCAAGCAATCTTCATAGCCAAAACATGGAATCCTAAAAGAAAATAGGATAGAACGGTACGTAGACCCGAATAAAATCCTAAAGCACGACTCCTAAGATGAACTTAGGACGATGATCCTTGTTATAATATTCCATATTGTTCCGAAGTTTGGCTCTGATACCAAGCTGTGACGCCCCACCTCTATACCCACGCTAGCCAAGAACATTACGGTGATTGCTGTCGACTAGCACGGAGAATAAGGCTGTTAAGGAGCGACCATCCGTGTAATTTCTTTGCGCGAGCACCGATATGTCAGATAATATAACATGCATTCTATTTCAAGAGGAAATCCGACATACCGACACAAACTCAAAGCTACTACACGGTGGCTATATAAATCCTTCGGAAAACAAATATAGAAATAAGCATAACACAAATCAGTCACAGACAATTCATATCACAAAGGCGGAAAATAGATATGAATATTACACTTGGGAGTGTACATCAGAGTAGTGGTCTAAAAAGATCCACAATAACACAAAAGAATAGTTACATGAGCTACACAAAAGAATAAGTATACATTATGGAGTCTATATCTCAAATGTATACAACAAAAACTACTAATCTAAGTAGTTAACCAAAAGCAAGAGAAATCAATCCCAAGAGCGAAGTCAAGCAGAAGCACCTGTAACATCTCGGTCTGACCCGAGTATTATTTAATAAGAAAATAATAAACGGATCAGTCTAACTATAGATATCAGATGAAACGATATAGAATCAGAGTTATGACTAAACACATAATAATCACAAGGCCAAGCTGTGATATATAAGTAGTTGATAATCAACAAGAGATTAATCAATATCACAAAATCTACACAAGAATCCAAGAAGTGTCATACTCTTTATTTCGTTCATCAAACCACAAATATTGACGATAATATCAATGTCAATCGCAAAAGTCAATGACGCACAAATTCCAGAAGACTACACAAGAAATCCAGAAATCAAAAAAGTCAATGACACACAAATTCACCAATGCACAAATATCGATAAGACTTATCAACGGAAATCACGAAAAATTGGTGAAACACAAATTCTAGAAATCTACACAAGAAATCCAGAAATCACAAAAATAGGGGGGGAAGGCCTATCACAAACGGGAGCATAAAGCTCACCAACACGTGTATCACAAACGGAACGCTAATTCCATGGTCGCTAACCATCACAAATTGAGCCGAAGCTCCACAAACGGCCCGAAGACCATGGGTTGCTACCCCATCACAAATTGAGTCGAAACTCCACAAAACGGGGTTTAGTCTCCCTCGCAGACAAAGAGACATCGCACATTGCTAGTCTAAATCACAAAGATGATCGTCATGATCAGCGATAAGTGTCGATTACACTAAGCTGGTAAATATATGAGTTTAGCTTCATGTCCCATAACCACTTGCTTAACTTAAATATTTACGAACAAACTGTAAATCTCCACTAGAAAATTGTCACAAGAGGTTCAATCGAACAAGTCCAAGAATTAACCGACAAAGTAAACGAAAGCGTTTCATACCACTTGTTTTACTAAGACGTTTAATTACATTTCTCATACGAGTGAGGTAAAGGTTTGTATATACTAATAGATTGGAAAACGGTTTTATAAACGAATTTGGTATTAAAATAGTATTGAAATCGTTTGAGGAAAGAGTTTTGATATTTACTACTAGTACAGAAAACCTTTATATTTTTAAAGTGACAAATCACGAAGAAGATTGTAAGAACAATCAATCACAAAAATTCACATACGAAGACGTGAACAAAATCCAACGAAATCGATAAAAGATCCATCGAAATGGATATTTAAAAATCCCTAAAAAGAGTCATCAAAGTCATAATAGATGATAACAACCAATAGGATTATCACGAATCGATTTAAATTGCAATTTCAATCCAAAAAGGCAAATTGGAATCAAACACCAGGTTCAGTCGACTGAACAGAGTTTTTCAGTCGACTGACCCTGTACCTGGAAATTTCCCAGGTTCAGGAAACTTTTTGTTTCCAGTTTCAGTCGACTGTGCAGAGTTTTTCAGTCGACTGAATCATGCTTGGAAACTCTCGGGTTTCTGGTTCAGTCGACTGAACAGAGTTTTCAGTCGACTGAATCATGCCTGGGCTGTTTTTCAGCCTTATTCAAATGAAGAGCAAACTCTTCCAAAATGCAACCGGACGAACATTGGCTCTAAGGGTTTATGCCAATCGGCAACCCGGCCCTATATGCTCCTCGGTGCATCACTAAAAGCATGATCAAACATCCATAAAAGGATTTCACACAAATTTGACTTAAAAACCCAAAAATTGGAATATTCACAAAACCAATCCAAATCGAGAGCAAATGCACATGAAGAAGTGTTAGGAATTCATACCCAACAACCAAAGATAATTATAGTCATAGATGTGAGATAAAAATCTCACCTTTTCTCAAAATCAAACAAGAAGAAGCTTGAAAGCAAATGGAGAATCAACCTCTCTTCAACACAACCCAAATGAGCTTGAATCTATGCTAAAAAACAAGAACATTTCCAAAATTAGGTTTAGGAATTTCTGAAATTGGTAAGAGAACAAGTTGGAGAAGAAGAAGAGAAGCTTACCAATGGGTTCTTCTTGAGTTTGGAGCTAGGAATTTGATTTGCAAGAGAAACTAGGGTTTTGGAGTTTTAATTTCCAATCTCTCCCACCATTAAAGCTAAGAAAACTGAAAAGAGAAAGAAGTGAGGGAGAATGGGGAGAGTGGTTTAGTTTTGGAGTATAAGTTAACATAGGGCTGAGCCCAAAAACCAAACCCAAAGTAAAACGTAGCAGAAATCAACTTTCTCCAAACATATCGAAGCTTATACTCAAAAAGGTCGCAAACGGCATTTTAAACTCAATGGGAGTGGTCCCGAGTCCTAATTCGACCGTATGTAAAAAGTAGCTTTTCGGACTAAAATCCGACTAACGATAAAATATTTAAATAAAATATTTAAATATAAAATCGATAAATATGCGGGTTGTTACAGTAATCCAAGAACGTACTATTTGTCGGGCAAATAACGCTTATTTATGAAATTAAAAGTGGTAGCAATTGCTCTATAAACCTGTGTTTCACTTATATAATCCAAAAGAGTTAATAACTAAGTAAAAGAGAAAATATATATGTTGTTTTAAATTACTAACAACCAAATCAACACAACATACAACCAACACTTACAAACCGAACCATACAGTCATCACATGCAATTAAAGAAATCACCCATCTATCCATAGCTACAAAAGCAAATGGTTTTCTTGGGTTTAGAAACTTTAGATTGTATAAAATGATAAATAAACTACTAAGTATACCATACACTCTACAACCATCGATAAAACTCAATAGATCATTTACACGTCCTTGCACAATAGAAGTATCCTTTCCCAACCAATCCATAAGCCATACAAACAATGATTTCAAATAATATTTAATTTTAATTCTTATTACTTGTTTTTCACATTATTCACTATTCATTTTCATTTGTTCTTACATGCTTGTTAATTTTTCTTACATTAATCACTTACAAAATTCATTTTCCATTCATTTATACAATATCATTTTCTTTTCATTACTTTACATTCACTGCTTACATAAGTTACTTCCATTTCAATTATTAGATTATATATTATGTGAATCTCTTTACAATTTAATTCATCATTAATGGATTATTTCCTTTTTCACACTCATTCTTCCATATATAGTATTATTGAACGTTAAATTCGTTTCTAATCATTTCAACATTTTGGAATTTATAATCATTCAATTAACATAGTATCCACTTTTACTATTCATTTAATTAGTAGCATTTTAACCATTAATTTAAGTATATAACATTTTATAACATCAGAATTTCTCATTTATAGAAATGATTCTATTGAACACTTTCACTTCCTATGTTTTACTTGTATAATATTCTATTACATTTTATTATAAACATTTGAACCTTTAATATTTTGGTAAGTTATCTATATATGTTTCAGAATGCAATTGAATTTCACCCAAGTTTCTCTTATAAATTTAGTTAACAAAATGTTCAATAGTTACCATTTCTTATATTCATTTCCTTTTTATTTACAGTTTACAAATTCTCAATTTCTTATCTATTTCTTCAATTCACTTAGACTTAAATTCTTATTTTTCTCATTTCAGCAGTTTTCAATTATTAATACCGTCAAGATCTTGTTTATTCTAATATTTAAAATTTCTAATTTCTAGAACTTCAGAACGGAATAACATGTTTGCTCTCAAATCATATATTATATATATACATACATATATATATGTATGTATGTATGTATGTATACATATCTTCATATATGACAAATTGTACATAGAAAATAATATTAAAATATATTTTTCAAAACAAATGAGCAGTAAGAATACTACAACAGTCTTCTCACTTTGAAACTCGAAAATGAATGTCGATGATGCATGCATTCATTATCAAACTTATTTTCCAACGATAGAGCGGGTAGTACAGAATTTAATTCCTTCCAAAATTATTTTAAAACATTACTTACAAATCTTATTAGAATATTTATATCAAAAAATACTTTCAAAATAGTACTAATATTATCTTCCAAAATCTTTTGAAAGATATCTTAAAATACCAAAACTTAAGTCCCAAATTTCCAACTTATATTTACTTTACTTGTTAATCCTATTTTAGAATCAATATTTATAAAATTTCTCTACATCATAAACAACATATTACATCCAATTATATTTCTTTTAAAATTATTGTTTTATATACAAAATGTAATACTAGGCAAAATTATTTCATTTGCCTATATTTCAAAATAAGTTTGTGTCGGTCTACCCTATTAAGTGTTCAGAAATCCCTATCGATGCCATAGCGTCCTATGTACCGACCAAAATTTATAAGATGAAATGGAACAAATTAACACAATACAAAAATCTTTTATAACAGTAACAAAATATGCTCTCTCATATATATACACTCGACGACTAATTCTAGGGTATAACTACCCTATTTCTAGTGACTCAAACTCCATAATGTAAAGTTTATTGCTAAACCAAAGCACTGATAACAACTGTAATGACATGCGTTTTTGGACGGTTTAAATCGACTGTAAAACACGCACGTCGGACTCAAACCATTCAAAAGGGTAGGTTGTTATGGGTTAAATAAGAAAAAGAAGAGAAAGAAATAAAACAAATATAGAGTCTCAAAGCAGAATGATAAAATATAATAATCAGATAACAGTTCATGAAGTTGTTTACAAATAACATTAATTAAATCTTTATAATACAGATTAGAGTTACCTACAACAAGAATAAATAACAAATGAAAGCAGCAGAACAACATGATGCAATGAAATAAATATAATAAAAGATAATAATATAAAATCTTTGTCTTCATCCTCCAGAAAGCAGTCTTCGATACACTGAAAAGCTCAGACTGACCCGAGCGAATTGAAAAGACAAAACACTCGAGTCGGAACTAAAAGATCTTATGTAAGTTAAATCAATAGTAAATAAATATAAGTATAAAGGAGTCAGAGATGTTTACGGGGTTTGACGTCTCCTATTCAGTGTGAACATGAGTGCAATAACTTAAGAGATGTTCGAAATTCATATCTTCTATAGATCCGTTAACTATCTACATACATAGTGTAATACACTATTATAATTGTGTCTATAGTAAAGTGAAGCATTAAAATAGCATTAAGGCGATATACATATCCCCCTTAACACATTTTATATATTCCCATAGTCTATACATTACCATAAGCTACTCCATGAGGTTTACTCAGAGGGCACTCCATAGGTATGGTACAAACCAAAGTCGTATAAGGCTCGATAAGGCATGTGAACACAACACTCAAGGCAATGCCAGGGTAGGTATACCAATTGTGGGTCCAGACTAGTGGCAGTCGCAGCTACTAACGACCACATCAGAATACACTCCGATAATCAAAATCGAGGAGTGGCCACCAAGTCATCACATAAAGCCAAAATATGGTATCAAAGAAATGTGTCCGACCGGTGGAGCGACCTCACTTTGCCCGGCATGGCTTCTATTTTAGTCACATCTAATCTTACTCACGGGTGTCATGGTCATGTAAATACCTTATACAGAATCGTTCACCAAACCATTTTACTTCATTTCTGGAATCTCCACCACGTACACAGTTGTTAAAGTGGTTTTCGGTATTGGCAGAGAGTATAACAATATCCGATCCTGGTCTCTTTAACAACCAAATGCTTATTACACAACGGATGGTTCTTTTACACTTCCGAACCCATTTTATATTCATATCGAAATAACATATTCAGTTCAAACCATATTACTTCGAAATCATATTCACTTTGGAAATCATAACAACCATATAGGTTAAATTCTTATTTCAAAATCATCACATTCAATTAAATATGTCGTTTCACCAACATGTATCATTTCAAATCCCAACTTATGTTATAACATTATTAAACCTTATTCGCTTTAAAATCAAGGCTTT
The DNA here is from genome assembly GCA_030765085.1 of Allium cepa. Taxonomy (NCBI): domain Eukaryota; kingdom Viridiplantae; phylum Streptophyta; class Magnoliopsida; order Asparagales; family Amaryllidaceae; genus Allium; species Allium cepa. Next base: position 39,480,798 of record CM060929.1, read on the forward strand.
AATTATAAACATTTCCACTCAACACCATCTAAAATTTAGAAAATTATTCAGATAGTTATAAGTAGTTTAATTAGTTTAACATAGTTTTAAATAGATATAAATAAGGTTAAATAGGTTTAAAATAGATTAAATAAATTCAAAATAGATTAAAATACTTTAAATAGATTTAAGATAGTTTAAATGTTTTAAACTAGATTAAATAAGTTTATTATGGATTAATTTAATTTGAAATAGATTAAATATATTTAATTAGATTAAATAGAATTAAAATAGATTTAATAGTTTAAAATAAATTAAAATAGGTTAATATAGTTTAATAAATTTGAAATGATTTAAAATAGATTAAATTATATTAAAATAGTTTTAAATAGGTTAAGATAGATTAAATAGGTCAATTAGTATTAAAATAGATTAAATTGAATTAAAATAAATTAAAAAGTTTAAATTGATTAAGTTGGTTTAAAATAGATTAACTTATTTTAATAGTTGGAAAGCTTAAAATTATAATTTAAAAGAACATTTACAGTTTATATTGGGATAATAAATTTTGGGATTTACATCATATTTAACCATTTCGTTCATTCCAACATTTCAATAACTTAATTTTTGTAAATGTCATTTATACTTCAATTTCAACTTCAACATTTCAATTTAAACAAATTCCAATTCCAATATCAAAACTCGAATTTTCAAAAATAATCCATTCTATATAAATCAAATTTTATTACAAAATGTCATTTTATTGAATACAAATTTAAAGGCTTTCAAATCATTTAATTTGAACAATCCGGTGTCCATATATAATCTTCTACCCTATAGTCAAGTGATATGGACATTTATCATTTCGATCTGCAGTTATTTCATATTTTGGATAATATATCATTTCACCCCGCAATCTTGAATTTAATTACAAATCCATGAAATCGCTCGAGTCTGTCATTTCAACCCATAACGATTTCTCCCTAATCTATCAGATGGTTTGGGTATGTATCATTTCAACTCAAAGGGAACTTGTAGTGTTTTAACAATAGAAAATATAACATCCAGTTATCCAATATCAATAAATCACACATCCATCACAATCATCATCCAAATCAACCAATAAATAACAATAATTGACTGATCGTTAATAACGGGTATTAACAGGCAATTTAAAATTCAATATTAAATTAAATTACTGTTAATTCAGTAAAGGTCAGATTTAGCTAGAATGGCAATGTAAATATATCAAACATCAAACAATCGATTTAAAATGACATCATAAATTTAATTTAACTAACATATGATAGTTTAGTAATCATGAGTGGGTTAAAACACTCACCTTTGATTTCAAATCGATTTGAAATCCAAAATAAGACCCAAAATTCAACAGTCTTGGAATTCATCCAACCAATTTCATAATATCCGAAATTTTGATACAATCTCAGTGGAATAAACCGCGCGTGAATCCGAGTTCGTATGCAAAAGATATGTTGGTTAGAATGATCGTACTGAAATTTATATAAAATAAAATAAAATACCCATCCATGTCATCATCCTCACACATCGAACCTTAGCCTGCCATATCGTTCCTCACGCACTCTTTCATGCGTGCCTAGGGTTTAGGCTGCCTCGGGCCCATCCTAGATCGACACCAAAACTCGAGCCCCCACCGCTTGGCGTGCCGCAACCCGCCCCCTACATGCCGCGACCCCCCTCACTTCCTCCGTTCGCCCAAAAATGGAGCAGCCACCGCCTCTTGCACTAACCGTAATCAAATTTTTACCTCCAATCCAACCATCAATACGCCAAACAAGCTGCACTAATGAACTACGCATGTCCCTTTCAATGCGATGGTAACCATGATTCAACGATCCATCGATGATCATCAAACTCCATTGAACGGCCTAGGTTAATTCCGTAATTTCTAGAAAAACGATGAATCCGATTGAAAAACGAATCACACCATTGAATTACACTCGTCGATAACTTCGAAGCGGTATATAATATTATATAGTTTGAGGAGTTTAAAATTTTCGATTTGATTTTGATTTCCAATCGAATCTAAAAATTTAGGTTTCTACCATTTGAGAAGGAGGAATAAACAAATGGAGTTGTACGTACAGAATAAGAAAAATGACTTTTAGCGTTTACGGAAACATGACTATTTATTTTGACAAAGCCCAATAAGAAAAGAAACACAAACAAGTTGGTATGAATAACAATTGCGACCCAAAAAGCCCATTCTGCCTCCGAAACGAAAATGGGTCATCCCATATATCAAAATTGATATTTTTAATATGTTCAAACTCAATGGAACAGGTTTCAAGTCCTAATTCCATCGTATAAAGAAGTTAGCTTAAAATCAGCTAATTTCAAATTGATTTCAATTAAACTGTTCTAGGCGTTTCGAATCAGTTTAGATAGTTACGAATAGTTTAGTTATTTTAACATAGTTTTAAATAGATATAAATTAGATCAAATAGGTTTAAAATACATTAAATAAATTTATAGTAGATCAAAATAGATTAAAATACTTTGAATAGATTTAAGATAGTTTAAATGGCTTAAACTAGAACAAATAAATTTATTAGGGATTAATTTATTTAAAATAGATTAAATAAATTTAAATAGATTAAATAGAATTTAATTAGATTAAATAGTTTAAAACAAATTAAAATAATTTAACATATCTTAATAAGTATTAAATGATTTAAAATAGATTAAATTATATTTAAATAGTTTTAAATAAGTTAAAATAGATTAAGTAGGTTAATTAGTTTTAAAATAGGTTAAATTGGATTATAATAAATTAAATAGTTTAAATTGATTAAATTAGATTAACTTGTTTAAATGGTTGGAAATTTTAAAATTAGAATTTAAAAGAACATTACATTTTATATTGGGATAATAAATTTTGGGATTTACATCATATTTAACCATTTCTTTCTGTAACGACCCAGAATTTATGTTAATTAAAATCTAAATATTTAATTGAATTTAAATATTAATAAGTGAAATTAATAAGTCGTATAATTTATTTATCGACTATTGGATTTAATGGGACAATTAAATCGATAATTTAATATGTGAAAATACAGAATAATTGAAATTTGGGTCAAATATGATTGAAAATGATTTGTAAAATTTTATTTTATCATGTTGAGGTTAGAACGATATTTTAGAACTTTTAAAACCGAATTAAGAGTTTATTTGTGAAAATTGAATATTTTAATATTTAATCGACTAGTGAAATTAGCCAATTTTTGAACAGTCGCAGAATTGGACGAAACCAGTTCCATTGGATCCGTAATAGTTTGTTATTATCGGATTTCAATTTTCGTAGCAATCGGAGTTGCCGTTTGATCGTGGCAGCTCGAAACGCATCGAAATTTTTTTTAATATTAATTTAGCGAGTTAAAATAGCCATTTTTCAAACACTCTCGGATTTCGACGAAACCAGTTTCATCGGATCCGTAATGTGATATTATTGTAAGGTTTCAAATTTCGTGTCAATCGGATTTACCGTTTGTCCGGTGTAAGTCAAAACGCCTAGAAAATCGTTTAATCGATTTAATTTTAAATTGATCGTTTATTGCCATATCTCGCACAGATGATCGAATTGGCTTTCGAAACCTGTTCCATTGTGTCCGAAACGCGGGATAAACCTAGAAACGTTGGTTACCACGTGTAAATCGGAGTTTTGAAAAGCCGGATGAATAGTGTTCATTTTATTTCCTATAAATAGACGATTTAATCACAAAATAAAAAAATAAAACTAGCTAGGGTTTCATCACGTTCGTGGCCGCCACTTCAAAATCAATGGCCGAAATGTACAGTTCCTCTCTCCACAAAATCTTCCAATCTGTACACCTATTCAAGAAATCTGTAACTACAAAAGTGGAGAGGGAAGCGAGATCTTTGTTTTGAGCGGAGGAGATCGTCTAATTCGCGACGAGGTGGGAGATAATGAGCCGCGTTCAGCTGCAGTACGAGCACGCTTTTCGTGCTAATGGCTCGACCGAGCTCGCTAAGCTCCCAGGTGTCGGTAGCATTCATGACGACGAAGATGTTGGTGGTCCTTGATCACCTTCAAGCGGCTCGAGGAGGCTCGAAAAAATTGAAACCCTAAAGGCGGAGGTTGGGTTTGTTGCACGAGAGGATACTGGAGATGGAAGAGAAGGGTGCACGGCCGAGATCTAGGGTATTGGAATGAACGGCAGATATTGAGTGAGGTTGAAAATTATAAAAGAAATTTGTAAATATTTATATTACAATCCGTATTAACTTCAAAATGTTGTAACTCTTTCATACGAGGTCCTTTCGGACGAAATTTTTTGCGTTGGAACAGTATTGACGAATACTACGCTATGGAGCTGGATTGGAGTTGTTTAGAGTAAGGGAAAATTTCGGGCAAAATTAAACGTCCGTTTAATTTTATTCGAAGTAAAAGGCTGGAACAGAACTAAAATCAAGGTGAGAACTTCTCACTCAATAGAATCGGTTTCAATTTTAATTTTAAAGAGTTAGATTTAAAATTCTTGAATGTATGCATGAATGATGATTGTTATCTATTGATTGTTAAAATAGACATTATGCGCCGTTAGTAAGCGGATGTTATTTATTAAAAACATATACCGCGAATATTTCATAAATAGTGAAATTGGTATTATATATAATAGCAATATATATATATATATTGGCATATATATATTGCAGTTGTTGATTTCCCGCATTTTATAGCGGATGAGACCCTATTGCGCCGTCTATTAAGCGGATAATATTTTATAAATCCCATATACCGCGATAATTTCGTACTGGAACGGAATTGGTATTGTGCTAACATCTTTGGATGCAAGGAAACAGGTTGGAGGGATCCAACTGGATTCCTCAACTGTATTGATTTATTTACAGATATTTTGATATTTGTTGATTATCATATCGATATATGATATTTGGATGTCGTGATTGACTATTTGGTGCTGCTGCATCATCAGATCCATTTCTGAAGTTTTAAAATAATGATTTTTGGTTTTAAAAGGGATTTTAAAGTGATTTTCAAAAGTATACGTTTTATTAAATTTGAATTGTTAAAATAAATAAACGTTAAAATTTTATTTTCATAAAAGTTATGATTTTTGGAAAAATAATGCTTAAGTATGATTTTGAAGTATATAAGCTTTAAATAACGATTTTTAAGTTATTAAAAGAATAAATTGGTTTAAATTGGGATTTTTTTGAATTATTAAAAAACGATGTGTATAAAAGGCTTATAAAATTGATATTTTACAAATTAAAAGTATTGGAATATTAAAACAAGTTTTATAAGTATTAAAAACGAAATAAAAATGGATTTCATAAGTGAACGAAATTTATAGATTTATAAATTGTGAAGTTAGAAAATGGACAGATTTTGTAAAATATAAGATTTATAAGTAATCAACTTATAAATCGGATTTTGGCATTTAAAATGAGATATAAAAAGGATTTTTATAAATAGAAGTTTATAAAAATATAAATGGAGTTTATAAACGTTGTTTATAAATCCAAAATCAATTGAATTTGATAAGTTGGATATAGGAATATATGAAAGGAATTATATTCACGATTTTGGACAGTGAATATATTATTAAATGAAATGAATATGTTTTTGGGGAAGGAACATTATGAAATGAAGTTAATGATTTTTAAAGACGTTTTAAAATGCATTAAGTATCGAATACATAGATTTCAACATTTATTGTTGAAATAGACGTTTTCGAGAAAGAAGGAAATGGTGGACTATAACACTGTTGTTATAGTAAATGATTTCCGAAAGGAAATGTTTTATATAGTATTGGGATTTACATATCTTTCTAAATTTCGAATCCCTATACTAGTGATTTTGGGATGTGGTAACGATGTTTTACGCAACATTCGTTTTAGCCTAAATAAATGTGTTAAATGAATGTTTTCCTTAAAGAATGAAATATATACTTAATTTCTGATATTAAGTATATGGAATATTTTCTAAGTATTGAAAATAAATGGATTTGCGAATTACTTATTAATAAATAAGTATGGAAATGTTTTTCCAATGTGAAACGAAATGTTTTGAGAATTTATCTTTTTGAAGATAAATTGAAAATGAATAATTGAAATCGTATATTTATAAATATTTTGGAATGTAAATTCACTATGGAATTTATAAATGAAAAAGGAATTTGTTTAAAAATAAATGTTGATTTAATTTTTGAAGTGTGGGAATTAATTTACGGATTTGGAACGTAAATATAAAGTAAATCGTTAAGGATTTATTTAATTGGTTTAAATAAACCATTTTGAAATGAAAGTATTTCCGAGTAAGGAAAATGATTGAAATTTGTTTTCAAAAGTGATAAAGGTGAAAAGTGATTTGAAAATTTGTTTTCAAATGGTTGAAGTGTGGAAAATATATATATAGTAAAGATATTTTGGAAAGTAAATAATTTGGGAAATTATTTGGAATTTGGTGATGTTGAGCATGCCTACTGATAGTTAAATAATCCGACTATCAATATTTACCTTTAAATAGGTATTTGTTGTGATTGTTTGAATTTGAATGCCACACTTATTTTTGAATAAGCGCTCACCATTCGGGTTAGCCGGGAAAGGACCTTGGGGTCGTATAACCCATTCCCAATATGTGATACGTCGTTATGGATTGCATTTGATGACCGGTGTTGAAGACCGGATATTTGTGAAAACGGAAGGATTACCGTCGAGTTACTCTACATCGGCTTATCTCCGATATAGAGGTTTTATCACCTTTATTGACGGGAAGTCCGGTCGTGATTAGTGAATATCCGGATTGCAAGGACTTCTTTGGAAGTGCCTTCGGTTCTGTTCGAGCCCGGAACAGACTTGTATAGATTGTATGTCTGACATTACAAATTGAGATATAAAGCTGATTTCTTTCAAATATATTTCTGTTGGTGGCGGAGAATTTATTCTCTTAGCTTAACACCCTTCTCTGAGACGTACGAGCTTAGAGGTTATATAGTTGAAGGTTATTAGTGATATACTCCCAATTTGGTAGTGTGGCATGCTGAGTGTTGCTGTGAAATGATCATTGTTTGATCATTTGTGTTAGGATCATTTATTTGATCATTTATCTTGGTGATCATTTCTATGATCATTTGTTGACCCAAAGCACGGCTTTTGTATAAAGCGTGGCTTTGTGGACGAAACTTCGTCGGACCTCACACTCCGGAAATGGTCAAAACAGGAAGGATGCGGCAAGGTTATTAGGGGGTAGCGCCCCTTTAGTGTATGTCATTCCTTCTGGATAGAGGTGGTATCATGGTATGGATCCCAGATACTTAACCTATGTTGTTGCTGCAAATTTTGTGGTTGTTGGAAATCGAGGATCCTCGGATAGATCGGTTACGATCGGGGGATGACATATTCGTGTCGGTAGTTACCTAGTTAGGGGTAACCCGAGCTTGTGTTGGCAGAGATCTGGTTTGGTTCTCGGGACGTCATTCCAGAGACGTTTCCATGTGGCAATGGGAAGTTCCTTGGCCTGACCATTTGTTGGAAATCCAAAGAAATAATACGATCTTCTACGGTTTTAGTTGTAGAACCTATCATTCACTTATGGTGGCGCCCCACTGTTTGGATGGTAGCTATAGTAGGCATAAGTGTGAAATGCCTATGCTGGCTAAGATTTATATCTTTATTTTCGAAATAATTTTTCCTACACTATGCACTAATAATAATATCAAATGTTCTTTTTAATGCGTATCAAGCATCTTTGACTATCATAAGGAAAAATCTCCTCCGATTCTGCGTTTGCATTGTGTATGTGCGGGAGGCCTTATGGTAGTCTCATATTTTTAAAAAGCACTACGAATCTATTTTAAAATTATCCTATTCTTTGTTCTAAAAATAAACTGTTTTGAGTTCTCACACCAGTCACATGACTGACTCGGAGTTTATTGTTTTCCTTCCTAAACTCTAGGTGCCCACCAATTTTCACATGGGCAGTCAAGAGTCAGGTTTATCAGGATATTCTGGAATTCAGAAGTTACAGGAGGCAAGCTGGATGGCATGGCGTATTACTAGTATATAGTATAGTATTTCTTTTCCGCTGTTGATGTTGTTTGTTGTTGTACACTCTGATGATATAATGTAATGTAATGTAATGTAATGTAATGTAATGTAATAACTGATATAGTTCTTTGTTTAAAGATTATTCATTTATTTATTATATGTTGTTCCGCTGCGAATTGTGAGATTCTGATGTTGTTCTGTTATTTCTTCTGTTCTGTTCTATTTTTTTCTATCTTCTTCTACCTTTTCTTTTTCTAAAACCCTAACGGTACGGTTTTTCGGCTTTCGATTGCTCGGCAGTTGATACAGTGGACGTATTGATGTCGGTTTTCGTCAACGAAAAATCGCGATTGTTACATTTGGTATCAGAGCTTATGGTTAAGCGACAACCCTGCTCTGTTGGGAATTACTCATTAGAGATGGAGTCAGTAGCACTCTAGAATGAGTGTGAGTGTAATAATAGATAGGAGCGCGTATTTGTTAGTGAATATAAATTGTTTTATATTGTGATGATTGGTTTGTTGAGTGGTATATGGATTTTAGTCAACACGAGTAATTAACGTTGTTGATAGGGATCTCTAAACACTTGAATAGAACAATTCGACACAGTATTGTTTTAAATTGGGTAAATGAAGTAATTTTACCTTGATTATATTTTGTATATAAAGGAATACTTTTTCAGAATTATTAAAGTGTATATAAGTTGATTGTTTGGTTGTTGAATAAGTTGAATAATCTAAGTAAAAGAATGAATTGTATAAGCAATTGAATTATAAGTATGGAGTTATAATTAAAATAATTTACAATTTTGAAATAATCTTATATACAATAAGTGAAATTATATAAGTAAAAGATTTATAAATGTGATTTATAATCTGAAAATAAAATTCCAGAGAAGTGTTTTGAAAGAATTTTTGATAATTTGGAAAATTGTTTTGGAGAAATTAAAGCTCTAAACTCTTTTCGGTCGCTGGAAAATAATCCTGATGATGATGGCCACATCATTAGAATTCATTTTCGGGTTTCCAAAAGAGGAATTGCTGCCAGATTGTTTAAAAGAAAGTTGAATTGGAAAATTTGGATTTGGTTTTGGAAATTCAAAAGATAATTGAATTGATTTCAAAAATGGTTTTGAAAGTTTGAAAGGATTCTGGAATCCTATTCAAATATTATGGAAATGATAAATGAGTTGATAACTTATACAAATTGTATTTCGATAGAATAAATTTAACTTAAAGGATGAAGTTAAATTAAAGGAAGTATAAGTAAACCAATAAAATCCAAGTAGTAATTGTTGAATATAAGTTGTATAACTTATAAGATGATGAATATAAGTGAAATAAGTTTTGAACTTATGATAGGAGTTAATAAATTTAGCTTTGGTAAAAAGTTAAATAGGATTGGAATTTGAATTGGATTTATAAGTGAAAAACTTAAGTTAAGTTAAACAAAAGGTGTTTGAAATGAAATATAACTTAAGTAAAGTTGAATGAAGTTAATTTTGGTATCGAAGTAAATTAATAAGTGAATTAATGAAGTGAAGTAATTAAGAATTTGAACTTGAGTTATATAAATGAAATTCAACTTTATATTGTTAAAGGAGTTAACAGTTGAATTAATAAATGGAATATTAATCAATTGAATGTGAATAATTGGTATGAAACAATGAATATAAGTGTTAATTCATTAGAAGCTAATGTTATTGGAAGTTGAATAAATTGAATGGAAGTCAATTTAATATGATCCAAATGGAATTAAATGTGTTGAACCAAATTGAATGTAAAGTGAATAAATTTGGTTGTATTGAATAAACATTGGTTGTTATTTGATTGTTGATTGATTGTATATAATTCGTTAAGTGTTAATGAAATTGAATTAGCGAAATTGGAAGCTATGTAATTGAATTCAAATTGGAAGAAAACAAATTTGAATAGAATTGAATGTGAATTGGATTTAATTAGTGAATGTAAACTAACTGAAAATTTGACATGAATGAATGTTAGTAAAGTCCAATGTTAATGAATCAATTTGAAAACCAATTCATTGAATATTAATGAGAATATGAATGAATATTGATTTGGTTATGGATGATAGTTGGTTGGTGGTTTCATTTGTTGCTTTAGTTGCATTTGCTATATTATGTAGTTGTTATGTTGCTATATGATGTATATTGAGATTATTTTCATATATGCATGTTCTCATGTTGTTTGTTGAGTGTTTAGTAGGTGCGGATCGCGTTTGCTTCGCATTTAGAGCTCGCTTTCGCGCTATATTAGCCGTATATGCTCGCTAATAATATAATAAGGTACATATCTCGGATTACATACCGTACTTTTACACTTTTTTCCCCGCGAGATGCCTCATCACTTGATGAGATGTATATTTGTGATACATATACTGTCATTTTTTTTTCGGATCGAGCCGCACAAAGGAGACTCTGGCGAATTTTTCCGAAAATTTAAGGCGTTAGAATATTTTTGAGAAAATTGGGAAATTTTTGAAAACAAAGTTTGGATTTGGAAACTTAGTAAAGATTTTGTAAGAAGTTTAACTATTGAATTTTGGAAAGGTTAAACACTTAAGAGATTTGTAAAATCTAATTTGAACGATTTGTTTTGGAAAGTTAATGGATTCTGTAAAAAAATTTCTTACTTGGTAATTTCGAGGACGAAATTCTTCTAAGGGGGAAGTCTGTAACGACCCAGAGTTTCTGTTAATTGAAATTTGAATATTTAATTGAATTTAAATATTAATAAGTGAAATTAATAAGTCGTATAATTTATTTATCGAATATTGCATTTAATGGGACAATTAAATCGATAATTTAATATGTGAAAATACAGAAATAATTGAAATTTGGGTCAAATATGATTGAAAATGATTTGTAAAATTTTATTTTATCATGTTGAGGTTAGAACGATATTTTAGAACTTTTAAAACCGAATTAAAAGTTTATTTGTGAAAATTGAATATTTTAATATTTAATCGACTAGTGAAATTAGCCAATTTTTGAACAGTCCCAGAATTGGACGAAACCAGTTCCATTGGATCCGTAATAGTTTGTTATTACCAGATTTCAATTTTCGTAGCAATCGGAGTTGTCGTTTGATCGTGGCAGCTCGAAACGCATCGAAATTGTTTTTAATATTAATTTAGCGAGTTAAAATAGCCATTTTTCAAACTGTCTCGGATTTCGACGAAACCAGTTTCATCTGATCCGTAATGTGATATTATTATAAGGTTTCAAATTTCATGTCAATCGGATTTACCGTTTGTCCGGTGTAACCAAAACGCCTAGAAAATCGTTTAATCGATTTAATTTTAAATTGATCGTTTATTGCCATATCTCGCACAGATGATCGAATTGGCTTCCAAAACCTGTTCCATTGTGTCCGGAACGCAGGATAAACCCTAGAAACGCCGATTACCGCGTGTAAATCAGAGTTTTGAAAAGCCGGATGAATAGTGTTCGTTTTATTTCCTATAAATTGACGATTTAATCACAAAATAAAAAAATAAAATTAGCTAGGATTTCATCACGTTCGTGGCCGCCACTTCAAAATCAATGACCAAAATGTATAGTTCTTCTCTCCACAAAATCTTCCAATCTGTACACCTATTCAAGAAATCTTTAAATACAAAAGTGGAGAGGGAAGCGAGATCTTTGTTTTGAGCGGAGGAGATCGTCTAATTCGCGACGAGGTGGGAGATAATGAGCCGCGTTCAGCTGCAGTACGAGCACGCTTTTCGTGCTAATGGCTCGACCGAGCTCTCTAAGCTCCCAGGCCTCGGTAGCATTCGTGACGACGAAGGTGTTGGTGGTCCTTGATCACCTTCAAGCGGCTCGAGGAGGCTCGAAAAAATTGAAACCCTAAAGGCGGAGGTTGGGTTTGTTGCACGAGTGGATACTGGAGATGGAAGAGAAGGGTGACGGCCGAGATCTAGGGTATTGGAATGAACGGCAGATATTGAGTGAGGTTGAAAATTATAAAAGAAATTTGTAGATATTTATATTATAATTCCTATTAACTTCAAAATGTTGTAACTCTTTCATACGAGGTCCGTTTCGGACGAAATTTTTTGCGTTGGAACCGTATTGACGAATACTACACTATGGAGCTAGATTGGAGTCGTTTGGAGTTAGCGAAAATTTCGGGTAAAATTAAACGTCCGTTTAATTTTATTCGAAATAAAACGCTGGAACAGAACTAAAATCAAGGTGAGAACTTCTCACTCAATCGAATCGGTTTCGATTTTAATTTTAAATAGTTAGATTTAAAATTCTTGAATGTATGCATGAATGATGATTGTTATCTATTGATTGTTAAAATAGACATTATGCGCCGTTAGTAAGCGGATGTTATTTATTAAAAACATATACCGCGAATATTTCATAAACAGTGAAATTGGTATTATATATAATAGCAATATATATATATATATATATTGGCATATGTATATATTGCAGTTGTTGATTTCCCGCATTTTATAGCGGATGAGACCTTATTGCGCCATCTATTAAGCGGATAATATTTTATAAATCCCATATACCGCGATAATTTCGTACTGGAACGGAATTGGTATTGTGCTAACATCTTTGGATGCAAGGAAACAGGTTGGAGGGATCCAACTGGATTCCTCAACTGTATTGATTTATTTACAGAAATTTTGATATTTGTTGATTATCATATCGATATATGATATTTGGATGTCGTGATTGACTATTTGGTGCTGCTGCATCATCAGATCCATTTCTGAAGTTTTAAAATAATGATTTTTGGTTATAAAAGGGATTTTAAAGTGATTTTCAAAAGTATAAGTTTTATTAAATTTGAATTGTTAAAATAAATAAACGTTAAAATTTTATTTTCATAAAAGTTATGATTTTTGGAAAAATAATGCTTAAGTATGATTTTGAAGTATATAAGCTTTAAATAACGATTTTTAAGTTATTAAAAGAATAAATTGGTTTAAATTGGGATTTTTTTGAATTATTAATAAACGATGTGTATAAAAGGCTTATAAAATTGATATTTTATAAATTAAAAGTATTGGAATATTAAAACAAGTTTTATAAGTATTAAAAACGAAATAAAAATGGATTTCATAAGTGAACGAAATTTATAGATTTATAAATTGTGAAGTTAGAAAATGGATAGATTTTGTAAAATATAAGATTTATAAGTAATCAACTTATAAATCGGATTTTGGCATTTAAAATGAGATATCAAAAGGATTTTTATAAATAGAAGTTTATAAAAATATAAATGGAGTTTATAAACGTTGTTTATAAATCCAAAATCAATTGAATTTGATAAGTTGGATATAGGAATATATGAAAGGAATTATATTCACGATTTTGGACAGTGAATATATTATTAAATGAAATGAATATGTTTTTGGGGAAGGAACATTATGAAATGAAGTTAATGATTTTTAAAGACGTTTTAAAATGCATTAAGTATCGAATACATAGATTTCAACATTTATTGTTGAAATAGACGTTTTCGAGAAAGAAGGAAATGGTGGACTATAACACTGTTGTTATAGTAAATGATTTCCGAAAGGAAATGTTTTATATAGTATTGGGATTTACATATCTACCTAAATTTCGAATCCCTATACTAGTGATTTTGGGATGTGGTAACGATGTTTTACGCAACATTCGTTTTAGCCCAAATAAATGTGTTAAATGAATGTTTTCCTTAAAGAATGAAATATATACTTAATTTCTGATATTAAGTATATGGAATATTTTCTAAGTATTGAAAATAAATGGATTTGTGAATTACTTATTAATAAATAAGTATGGAAATGTTTTTCCAATGTGAAACGAAATGTTTTGAGAATTTATCCTTTTGAAGATAAATTGAAAATGAATAATTGAAATCGTATATTTATAAATATTTTGGAATGTAAATTCACTATGGAATTTATAAATGAAAAGGGAATTTGTTTAAAAATAAATGTTGATTTAATTTTTGAAGTGTGGGAATTAATTTACGGATTTGGAACGTAAATATAAAGTAAATCGTTAAGGATTTATTTAATTGGTTTAAATAAACCATTTTGAAATGAAAGTATTTCCGAGTAAGGAAAATGATTGAAATTCGTTTTCAAAAGTGATAAAGGTGAAAAGTGATTTGAAAATTTGTTTTCAAATGGTTGAAGTGTGGAAAATATATATCTAGTAAAGATATTTTGGAAAGTAAATAATTTGGGAAATTATTTGGAATTTGGTGATGTTGAGCATGCCTATTGATAGTTAAATAATCCGACTATCAATATTTTCCTTTAAATAGGTATTTGTTGTGATTGTTTGAATTTGAATGCCACACTTATTTTTGAATAAGCGCTCACCATTCGGGTTAGCCGGGAAAGGACCTTGGGGTCGTATAACCCATTCCGAATATGTGATACGTCGTTATGGATTGCATTTGATGACCGGTGTTGAAGACCGGATATTTGTGAAAACGGAAGGATTACCGTCGAGTTACTCTACATCGGCTTATCTCCGATATAGAGGTTTTATCACCCTTATTAACGGGAAGTCCGGTCGTGATTAGTGAATATCCGGATTGCAAGGACTTCTTCGGAAGTGCCTTCGGTTCTGTTCGAGCCCGTAACAGACTTGTATAGATTGTATGTCTGACATTACAAATTGAGATATAAATATGATTTCTTTCCAATATATTTCTGTTGGTGGCGGAGAATTTATTCTCTTAGCTTAACACCCTTCTCTGAGACGTACGAGCTTAGAGGTTATATAGTTGAAGGTTATTAGTGATATACTCCCAATTTGGTAGTGTGGCATGCTGAGTGTTGCTGTGAAATGATCATTGTTTGATCATTTGTGATAGGATCATTTATTTGATCATTTATCTTGGTGATCATTTCTATGATCATTTGTTGACCCAAAGCACGGCTTTTGTATAAAGCGTGGCTTTGTGGACGAAACTTCGTCGGACCTCACACCCCGGAAATGGTCAAAACAGGAAGGATGCGGCAAGGTTATTAGGGGGCAGCGCCCCTTTAGTGTATGTCATTCCTTCTGGATAGAGGTGGTATCATGGTATGGATCCCAGATACTTAACCTATGTTGTTGCTGCAAATTTTGTGGTTGTTGGAAATCGAGGATCCTCGGATAGATCGGTTACGATCGGGGGATGACATATTCGTGTCGATAGTTACCCAGTTAGGGGTAACCCGGCCTTGTGTTGGCAGAGATCCGGTTTGGTTCTCGGGACGTCATTCCAGAGACGTTTCCATGTGGCAATGGGAAGTTCCTTGGCCTGACCATTTGTTGGAAATCCAAAGAAACAATACGATCTTGTACGGTTTTAGTTGTAGAACCTATCATTCACTTATGGTGGCGCCCCACTGTTTGGATGGTAGCTATAGTAGGCATAAGTGCGAAATGCCTATGCTGGCTAAGATTTATATCTTTATTTTCGAAATAATTTTTCCTACACTATGCACTAATAATAATATCAAATGTTCTTTTTAATGCGTATCAAGCATCTTTGACTATCATAAGGAAAAATCTCCTCCGATTCTGCGTTTGCATTGTGTGTGTGCCGGAGGCCTTATGGTAGTCTCATATTTTTAAAAAGCACCGCAAATCTATTTTAAAATTATCCTATACTTTGTTCTAAAAATAAACTGTTTTGAGTTCTCACACAGTCACATGACTGACTCGGAGTTTATTGTTTTCCTTCCTAAACTCTGGGTGCCCACCAATTTCCACATGGGCAGTCAAGAGTCAGGTTTATCAGGATATTCTGGAATTCAGAAGTTACAGGAGGCAAGCTGGATGGCATGGCGTATTACTAGTATATAGTATAGTATTTCTTTTCCGCTGTTGATGTTGTTTGTTGTTGTACACTCTGATGATATAATGTAATGTAATGTAATGTAATGTAATGTAATGTAATAACTGATATAGTTCTTTGTTGAAAGATTATTCATTTATTTATTATATGTTGTTCCGCTGCGAATTGTGAGATTCTGATGTTGTTCTGTTATTTCTTCTGTTCTGTTCTATCTTTTTCTATCTTCTTCTACCTTTTCTTTTTCTAAAACCCTAACGGTACGGTTTTTCGGCTTTCGATTGCTCGGCAGTTGATACAGTGGACGTATTGATGTCGGTTTTCGTCAACGAAAAATCGCGATCATTACATTTGGTATCAGAGCTTATGGTTAAGCGACAACCCTGCTCTGTTGGGAATTACTCATTAGAGATGGAGTCAGTAGCACTCTAGAATGAGTGTGAGTGTAATAATAGATACGAGCGTGTATTTGTTAGTGAATATAAATTGTTTTATATTGTGATGATTGGTTTGTTGAGTGGTATATGGATTTTAGTCAACACGAGTAATTAACGTTGTTGATAGGGATCTCTAAACACTTGAATAGAACAATTCGACACAGTATTGTTTTAAATTGGGTAAATGAAATAATTTTACCTTGATTATATTTTATATATAAAGGAATAATTTTTCAGAATTATTAAAGTGTATATAAGTTGATTGTTTCGTTGTTGAATAAGTTGAATAATCTAAGTAAAAGAATGAATTGTATAAGCAATTGAATTATAAGTATGGAGTTATAATTAAAATAATTTACAATTTTGAAATAATCTTATATACAATAAGTGAAATTATATAAGTAAAAGATTTATAAATGTGATTTATAATCTGAAAATAAAATTCCAGAGAAGTGTTTTGAAAGAATTTTTGATAATTTGGAAAATTGTTTTGGAGAAATTAAAGCTCTAAACTCTTTTCGGTCGCTGGAAAATAATCCTGATGATGATGGCCACATCATTAGAATTCATTTTCGGGTTTCCAAAAGAGGAATTGCTGCCAGATTGTTTAAAAGAAAGTTGAATTGGAAAATTTGGATTTGGTTTTGGAAATTCAAAAGATAATTGAATTGATTTCAAAAATGGTTTTGAAAGTTTGAAAGGATTCTGGAATCCTATTCAAATATTATGGAAATGATAAATGAGTTGATAACTTATACAAATTGTATTTCGATAGAATAAATTTAACTTAAAGGATGAAGTTAAATTAAAGGAAGTATAAGTAAACCAATAAAATCCAAGTAGTAATTGTTGAATATAAGTTGTATAACTTATAAGATGATGAATATAAGTGAAATAAGTTTTGAACTTATGATAGGAGTTAATAAATTTAGCTTTGGTAAAAAGTTAAATAGGATTGGAATTTGAATTGGATTTATAAGTGAAAAACTTAAGTTAAGTTAAACAAAAGGTGTTTGAAATGAAATATAACTTAAGTAAAGTTGAATGAAGTTAATTTTGGTATCGAAGTAAATTAATAAGTGAATTAATGAAGTGAAGTAATTAAGAATTTGAACTTGAGTTATATAAATGAAATTCAACTTTATATTGTTAAAGGAGTTAACAGTTGAATTAATAAATGGAATATTAATCAATTGAATGTGAATAATTGGTATGAAACAATGAATATAAGTGTTAATTCATTAGAAGCTAATGTTATTGGAAGTTGAATAAATTGAATGGAAGTCAATTTAATATGATCCAAATGGAATTAAATGTGTTGAACCAAATTGAATGTAAAGTGAATAAATTTGGTTGTATTGAATAAACATTGGTTGTTATTTGATTGTTGATTGATTGTATATAATTCGTTAAGTGTTAATGAAATTGAATTAGCGAAATTGGAAGCTATGTAATTGAATTCAAATTGGAAGAAAACAAATTTGAATAGAATTGAATGTGAATTGGATTTAATTAGTGAATGTAAACTAACTGAAAATTTGACATGAATGAATGTTAGTAAAGTCCAATGTTAATGAATCAATTTGAAAACCAATTCATTGAATATTAATGAGAATATGAATGAATATTGATTTGGTTATGGATGATAGTTGGTTGGTGGTTTCATTTGTTGCTTTAGTTGCATTTGCTATATTATGTAGTTGTTATGTTGCTATATGATGTATATTGAGATTATTTTCATATATGCATGTTCTCATGTTGTTTGTTGAGTGTTTAGTAGGTGCGGATCGCGTTTGCTTCGCATTTGGAGCTCGCTTCCGCGCTATATTAGCCGTATATGCTCGCTAATAATATAATAAGGTACATATCTCGGATTACATACCGTACTTTTACACTTTTTTCCCCGCGGGATGCCTCATCACTTGATGAGATGTATATTTGTGATATATATACTGTCATTTTTTTTTCGGATCGAGCCGCGCAAAGGAGACTCTGGCGAATTTTTCCGAAAATTTAAGGCGTTAGAATATTTTTGAGAAAATTGGAAAATTTTTGAAAACTAAGTTTGGATTTGGAAACTTAGTAAAGATTTTGTAAGAAGTTTAACTATTGAATTTTGGAAAGGTTAAACACTTAAGAGATTTGTAAAATCTAATTTGAACGATTTGTTTTGGAAAGTTAATGGATTCTGTAAAAATTTTCTTACTTGGTAATTTCGAGGACGAAATTCTTTTAAGGGGGAAGTCTGTAACGACCCAGAGTTTCTGTTAATTGAAATTTGAATATTTAATTAAATATAAATATTAATAAGTGAAATTAATACGTCGTATAATTTATTTATCGAATATTGGATTTAATGGGACAATTAAATCGATAATTTAATCTGTGAAAATACAGAAATAATTGAAATTTGGGTCAAATATGATTGAAAATGATTTGTAAAATTTTATTTTATCATGTTGAGGTTAGAACGATATTTTAGAACTTTTAAAACCGAATTAAAAGTTTATTTGTGAAAATTGAATATTTTAATATTTAATCGACTAGTGAAATTAGCCAATTTTTGAACAGTCCCGGAATTGGACGAAACCAGTTCATTGGATCCGTAATAGTTTGTTATTACCAGATTTCAATTTTCGTATCAATCGGAGTTGTCGTTTGATCGTGGCAGCTCGAAACGCATCGAAATTATTTTTAATATTAATTTAGCGAGTTAAAATAGCCATTTTTCAAACAGTCTCGGATTTCGACGAAACCAGTTTCATCAGATCCGTAATGTGATATTATTGAAGGTTTCAAATTTCGTGTCAATCGGATTTACCGTTTGTCCGGTGTAAGCCAAAACGCCTAGAAAATCGTTTAATCGATTTAATTTTAAATTGATCGTTTATTGCCATATCTCGCACAGATGATCGAATTGGCTTCCAAAACCTGTTCCATTGTGTCCGGAACGCGGGATAAACCCTAGAAACGCCGATTACCGCGTGTAAATCAGAGTTTTGAAAAGCCGGATGAATAGTGTTCGTTTTATTTCCTATAAATAGACGATTTAATCACAAAATAAAAAAAATAAAATTAGCTAGGATTTCATCACGTTCGTGGCCGCCACTTCAAAATCAATGGCCAAAATGTACAGTTCTTCTCTCCACAAAATCTTCCAATCTGTACACCTATTCAAGAAATCTTTAAATACAAAAGTGGAGAGGGAAGCGAGATCTTTGTTTTGAGTGGAGGAGATCGTCTAATTCGCGACGAGGTGGGAGATAATGAGCCGTGTTCAGCTGCAGTACGAGCACGCTTTTCGTGCTAATGACTCGACCGAGCTCGCTAAGCTCCCAGGCCTCGGTAGCATTCGTGACGACGAAGGTGTTGGTGGTCCTTGATCACCTTCAAGCGGCTCGAGTAGGCTCGAAAAAATTGAAACCCTAAAGGCGGAGGTTGGGTTTGTTGCACGAGAGGGTACTGGAGATGGAAGAGAAGGGTGCACGACCGAGATCTAGGGTATTGGAATGAACGGCAGATATTGAGTGAGGTTGAAAATTATAAAAGAAATTTGTAAATATTTATATTATAATTCCTATTAACTTCAAAATGTTGTAACTCTTTCATACGAGGTCCGTTTCGGACGAAATTTTTTGCGTTGGAACCGTATTGACGAATACTACACTATGGATCTAGATTGGAGTCGTTTGGAGTTAGCGAAAATTTTGGATAAAATTAAACGTCCGTTTAATTTTATTCGAACTAAACGCTGGAACAGAACTAAAATCAAGGTGAGAACTTCTCACTCAATCGAATCGGTTTCGATTTTAATTTTAAATAGTTAGATTTAAAATTCTTGAATGTATGCACGAATGATGATTGTTATCTATGGATTGTTAAAATAGACATTATGCGCCGTTAGTAAGCGGATGTTATTTATTAAAAACATATACCGCGAATATTTCATAAACAGTGAAATTGGTATTATATATAATAGCAATATATATATATATATATATATATATATATATATATTGGCATATGTATATATTGCAGTTGTTGATTTCCCGCATTTTATAGCGGATGAGACCTTACTGCGCCATCTATTAAGCGGATAATATTTTATAAATCTCATATACCGCGATAATTTCGTACTGGAACGGAATTGGTATTGTGCTAACATCTTTGGATGCAAGGAAACAGGTTGGAGGGATCCAACTGGATTCCTCAACTGTATTGATTTATTTACAGATATTTTGATATTTGTTGATTATCATATCGATATATGATATTTGGATGTCGTGATTGACTATTTGGTGCTGCTGCATCATCAGATCCATTTCTGAAGTTTTAAAATAATGATTTTTGGTTTTAAAAGGGATTTTAAAGTGATTTTCAAAAGTATACGTTTTATTAAATTTGAATTGTTAAAATAAATAAACGTTAAAATTTTATTTTCATAAAAGTTATGATTTTTGGAAAAATAATGCTTAAGTATGATTTTGAAGTATATAAGCTTTAAATAACGATTTTTAAGTTATTAAAAGAATAAATTGGTTTAAATTGGGATTTTTTTGAATTATTAAAAAACGATGTGTATAAAAGACTTATAAAATTGATATTTTATAAATTAAAAATATTGGAATATTAAAACAAGTTTTATAAGTATTAAAAATGAAATAAAAATGGATTTCATAAGTGAACGAAATTTATAGATTTATAAATTGTGAAGTTAGAAAATGGATAGATTTTGTAAAATATAAGATTTATACGTAATCTACTTATAAATCGGATTTTGGCATTTAAAATGAGATATAAAAAGGATTTTTATAAATAGAAGTTTATAAAAATATAAATGGAGTTTGTAAACGTTGTTTATAAATCCAAAATCAATTGAATTTGATAAGTTGGATATAGGAATATATGAAAGGAATTATATTCACGATTTTGGACAGTGAATATATTATTAAATGAAATGAATATGTTTTTGGGGAAGGAACATTATGAAATGAAGTTAATGATTTTTAAAGACGTTTTAAAATGCATTAAGTATCGAATACATAGATTTCAACATTTATTGTTGAAATAGACGTTTTCGAGAAAGAAGGAAATGGTGGACTATAACACTGTTGTTATAGTAAATGATTTCCGAAAGGAAATGTTTTATATAGTATTGGGATTTACATATCTATCTCAATTTCGAATCCCTATACTAGTGATTTTGGGTTGTGGTAACGATGTTTTACGCAACATTCGTTTTAGCCCAAATAAATGTGTAACGTACGCGGATTTTCGTTGCCGAAAAACCGAATAGTTATGGGTTTAAGAAAAAGAAAAGAAGAAAAGAGAAGGAAAGAAAAGAAGATAAAAAGATAGTAGTTAGGGAGGAGAGAAGACAGAAGATAGAAAATTTTAAAAATAGAAAGAAAAAGAGAAGTGAAAGGAAACGGAACACAGAAGAAGATAGGACGGGACAGAGAACAACAGAATCACATCAGAATCTCACAATTCGCAGCGGAACAACATATAATAATAAATGAATAATCTTTAAACAAAGAACTATATCAGTTATTACATTACATTTCATTACATCATATCATCAGAGTGTACAACAATATACAACATCAAACAGTGCAGCGGAAAAAGAAATACTATATAAGTAATACGCCATGCCATCCATCTTGCCTCCAGCAACTCCAGAATATCCAGAATATCCTGATAAACCTTACTCTTGACTGCCCGTGTAGAAATTGGTGGGCACCCAGAGTTTAGGAAGGAAAACAATAAACTCCAAGTCAGTCATGTGACTGGTGTGAGAACTCAAAACAGTTTATTTATCTTTGAAATCAAAATAGAGGAATATTTTTAAATTCAATTCGCAATGCTTTTAAAAATGAGACTACCATAAGGCCTCCCGCACACACACACAATGCAAACGCAGAATCGGAGGAGATTTCTCCTTATGATAGTCAAAGATGCTTGATACGCATTTAAAATAACATTTGATATTATTACTAGTGCATAGTGTAGTGGAAAATTCATTTTTGAAAATAGAATATAAATCTTAGCCAACATACGACTATTATCGTATGCCTACTATAGCTACCATCCAAACAGTGGTGACCACCATAAGTGAATGATAGGTTCTACAACTAAAACCGTACAAGTTTCATATTGTTTCTTTGGATTTCCAACAAATGGTCAGGCCAAGGAACTTCCCATTGCCACATGAGAATGCCTCTGCAAAGACATCCCCGAGAACCAAACCGGAACTCTACCAACACAAGGCCGGGTTACCCCTAACTGGGTAACTACTGACACGAGCACGCCATTCCCCGATCGTAAACGACCTTTCTCACGGGATCCCGAAAACCAACAACCATAAAGTAATAAATTCGTAGTAACCACATAGGTTAAATATCTGGGCTCCATACCATGATACAACCTCTATCCAGAAGGAAATGTACATACCCTAAAGGGTGCTACCCCTCATAACCTTGCCGCATCTTTCCTGTTTTGACCATTTCCGGGGTGTGAGGTTCGACGAAGTCACGTCCACAAAAACATACTTTATACAAAAGCCATGCTTTGGGTCAACAAATGATCAACACAATGATCACCAAGATAGACGATCAAATAAACGATCCTATCACAATAATCAACACAATGATCATTTCAGCATCACTCAGCATATCACATTACCAAATTGGGAATATGTCGCTGATAACATTCAACTACATAACCTCTGAGCTCATACGTCTCAGAGAAGGGTGTTAAGCTAAAGAATAAATTCTTCGCCACCAACAGAAATATATTTGAAAGAAATCGGCTTTATATCTCAACTTGTAACGTCAGACATACAATCCATACAAGTCTGTTCCGGGATCGAACAAAACCGAAGGCACTTACAAAGAAGTCCTTGCAATCCGGATATTCACAATCCTGATCGGATTCACCATCACATATGGAGAACTCTATACCATAGCTACTCGGTGCAGAGTAAATCGACAGGTCATCCTATCGCTCTCGCAAATACCGGGTCTTCAACACCGATCTTCAAATGCAATTCATAACGACGTATCACATATTCGAAATGGGTTATACGACCCCATGGTCCTTTCCCGGTTAACCCGAATAGTGAGCGCTTATTTAAAAATAAGTGTAGCATTCACATTCAACAAATCACATCAAATACCCATTCAAAGGGAAATATTGATAGTCGGTTATTGAACTATCACTGGATATGCACACATCACCAGATTCCAAATAATTTTCCAAATTATTTATTTTCCAAAAATATCTTTACAAGATATATTATTTCACACTTCAAAAATAAATCAATATTTATTTTTAGACAAATTCCACTTCCTTTATAAATTCCTTAGTGAATTTTTAATTCCAACATATCAATGAATATTCGGTTTCAATTATTCATTTCAATATTTCTTTTCAATTTATCTTCAAAAAGATAAATTCTCAAAATATTCACTTTATATTGGAAAACATTTCCATACTTATTTATTCATAAGTAATTCACAAATTTTATTTATTTTCAACACTTAGAAAATATTCAATATACTTCAATCGAAATTAAGTATATATTTCATTCTTTAAGGAAATCATTCTCTTAAACATATTTATTTGGGCCAAAACGAATGTTGCGTAAAACATCGTTACGACGTCCCAAAATCACTAGTATAGGGATTCGAAATTAAAATAGATATATAAATCCCAATACTATACAAAACATTTCCTTTCGGAAATCATTTACTATAACAACAGTGTTATAGTCCACTATTTCCTTCTATTTTTCGAAAACGTCTATTTCAACAATTAACGTTGAAATCTATGGTTTCGAATCTCAACACATTTTAAAACATCGTTAGATCGTTTTAATTCTATTTAAACATCCAAATCCAAAAAAATTTCTTTAACGTGTTATTCACTATTCAAAAACGTGAATATACTATGTTAACAAATTTCATCAATTCTATGCATTTTATTTCAAAGGATTATTCACTATTCAAAAATGTGAATATAACTCCATTAATAGGTTACAACAATTTACTTATCAAAATAAGTCATTGCGAATTTATAAAGCAATGTTTATAAATTCTATTTCTATTTATTTTATAACTACTTCCTTTATATAAATCTCTTTATTAACTTATTCGATTTATAATTTTAATTATAAACCAAAAGTCCAAATTATAAGTCAAACACTTATAATTTATTTATTTGCAAAAATCGTTCCTTTGAACTTTACAAATTTTATAAACCTACTGTTTATAAAATTTCCATTTATAACTTCACCGTTATATAATTCTATAAATTTCATTCATTAATGAATTTCATTTTCACTTCATTCCAACATTTATAAAAACTCGTTTTATAATGTCCATATTTCAATTTATAAATATCCATTTATAAATCTCTTAATATAATTCAATTTATATTATTCTTTTAAAATGTCTTCAAATTCCTTTAAAAACTTCATCCTTTTGATTCATAAAATAATTAAATTTTATAAATCCTATATTTCAACTTTTCATAATAATTCTAAAATCCCGATTAAACTATTTTATAAAATCATTAGCATCATATTCTCAAAAATCAGTCTTTAACTATATTTCTCAAAATCATAATTTTTATAACTTTAAAAATTATAACGTTTATTCATTTAAAATGGATCAATTCCAAAAATATAGCATATTTTCAAAAATCACTTTAAAATCATTTTAAAATCCCAAAATCTGGGTCCAATGATGCTACACACCAAATAGTCAATCACGACAACAACGATATCATATACCAATATGAAAATCCATCAAATATCAAAATATCTGAAATCAAATAAAAACTGTTGAGGAATCCTGTTGGATCCCTCCAACCTGTTTTCCTGCATCCACAAACATTAGCACAATACCAATTTCGCTCCAGTTCGAAATTATCGCGGTACATGTTCTTATTAAATATTATCCGCTTAATAACGGCGTAATAGGGTCTCATCCGCTAAAAAAATGCAGGGAATCAACAACTGCAATATATACATATGCCAATATATATATATTGATATTATATATAATACCAATTTCACTGTTTATGAAATATTCGCGGTATATGTTTTTATTAAATAACATCCGCTTACTAACGGCGTATAATGTCTATTTTAACAATCAATACATATCAATCAACATTCAAACATGCATTCAAATATTTTAAATCTAACTATTTAAAATAAAATCGAAACTGATTCGATTGAGTGAGAAATTCTCACCTTGATTTTAAATTCCGTTTTAGCGATTTATTTCGAATAAAATTAAACGGACGTTTAATTTTACCCAAAATTCTCACTAACTCCAAACGACTCCAAACCAACTCCATCGTGTAGTGCTCGTCCATACGATTCCAACGCAACTGAGTTTGCATTTTTTCGACCTCGTATGAAAAAGTTATGAATTATTGAAGTTTGTACGATTTTTATATAACAATTACAACTTAAATATATAATTTTTAACCTAAATCAACATAGGCCGTTAGATCCATCAACAGGCCATCACGACCGTCCCTTTTTGCTTCTTCCTTTCCTATCTCACGCGCGCAGCAACAAGAACCATCGGCCGAACCCAATTCGTAGATTAGGGTTAAAAATTCGAGCTTCCTCGCTTGCATCTACCTCGATCAAATAGCACCGTAACGCGCGCCCACGCCTGAGCCACCTTCGGCCAGAGACCGCACCTCTCTAGTGCCCTCGTGGCTCTCGAAAATCGTGAAGAACGGCAGCACTTCAAACACCATCTGCCGATGATCTATCGCTTCTTTTGCGATCATAACCGTTGATAATAAAGATCTCGATGAGATCTACAATATTGTAGTTGGAGATTTCTCAAAACGATGCGTGGATTGGGAGTAATCGAAGGGAAAACGAGATGGAGTTTCGGCCGTGGGTTTCACTTCTGGCGGCTAGGGTTTTGATTCATATTTTTTTTTTTTATTTAGAGAGAGGTAGGGGCTATTTATAGAAGAAAATTCGAACACTATTCATCCGAAATCCCGAACTCCGATTTACGCGCCGTAACCAGCGTTTCTAGGGTTTACCCCACGTTCCGGACACAATGGAATAGATTTCGGAAGCTAATTCGGAAGTATGTACGAGTTATGGCTGTAAACGCTCAATTTGAATTAAACTGATTTAAGCGATTTTCTAGGCGTTTTAATTTGTACAGGACAAACGGTAAATCCAATCGACTTGAAATTTGAAACCTTACAATAATATCACATTATGGATCCGATGAAACTGGTTTCGTCGAAATCCGAGACTTTTTGAAAAATGGCTATTTTCACTCGTCAAATTTAAATTAAAAACAAATCGATGCGTTTCGAGCTGCTACGATCAAACGATAGCTCCGATTGACACGAAAATTGAAATCCGGTAATAACTAACTATTACGGATCCAATGAAACTGGTTTCGTTCAATTCTGAGACTGTTCAAAAATTAACTATTTTCACTAGTCGATTTAAATATTAAAATATTCAATTTTCACAAATTAACTTTAAATTCGATTTTAAAAGTTCTAAAATATCATTCTAACCCCCATATGATAAAATAAAATTTTACAAATCATTTTCAATCATATTTAACCCTATTTTCAATTATTTCCATAATTTAACATATTAAATTATCGATTTAATTATCCAATTAATTCCAATAATTCAAATAAAAATTTATTCGACTTATAAATTCACTCATTAATATTTAAAATTAATTAAATATTCAAATTTTAATTTAATAAAATTCTGGGTCGTTACAATCTTCCCCACTTAAAAGAATTTCGTCCTCGAAATTAACAAGTAAGAAAAATTACAAAATCTATTAATTTTCCAAAATTCATAGTTAAACTTCTTACAATCCTTTACTAAGTTTTCAAATCATACTTAGTTATCTTTTCAAAAACAACTACTATTGTTTAACTTTCAACTTCAAATCAAAGTTATAGTTTTCAAAATTTTCCAATTTTCTCAAAAATTTTCTAACGCCTTAAATTTTCGGAAAAATTCGCCATAGTCTCCTTTGCGCGGCTCGATCCGAAAAAAAATGAAAGTATATATATCACAAATATACATCTCATCAAGTAATGAGGCATCCCGTAGGGAAAAAAGTGTAAAAGTACTGTATTTAATCCGAGATATGTACCTTATATTTTATTAGCAAGCATATACGGCTAATATAGCGCAAAAGCGAGCTCCAAATGCGAAGCAAACGCAATCCGCACCTACTAATCACTCAACAAACAACATGAGAACATGCATATAGACAATAATATCAATATACATCATATGGCAACATAATAACTATATATACTAACATAGCAAATGCAACATATTCAAACATCAACCAACTAGCATTCATAATCATAAATATTCATTCATATTCTCATTAATATTCAATGAATTGGGTTTTCAATTCAATCATATTTGATTCATTTACATTGGGTTTACTAACATTCATTTTCAATTAGTTTATATTCACTAATTCATATTCAAGTTGGTTCACTTCCAAATCAAATTCAATTCTATTTAAGTTTCACTTAATTTCCAATTGAATTTCAATTACTTTAGCTTTCAATTTTATTAAATCAATTTCATTAACACTTAATGAATTATATACAATCAACTAGCAATCATATAGCAATCAATGTATATTAATTACAACCAAATTCCTTTACTTACAATTGGTTTAATTAAATTGATTTTCATTCAATTATTCAACTTTCTAATAACATTAGATTTTAATGAATTAACACTTAAATTCATATTTCATATCAACTTAATTCACATTTAATTGATTAATATTCAATCCATTAATTCAATTCAATTTCCAATTCATTTACAACAGTTGAATTTCATTTACATAACTTAAGTTCATATTTATCACTTAACTTTAATAATTTACTTTGATACCCAAAGTCAATTCCATTCAATAACACTTAAGTTATATTTCATTTATAAACATCACTTGTTTTACATAACTTAAATTCCTAAATATATCCATATAGTTTCACCTCTTATATATATAAGTTTTATTTCACAATTGTAAATTACTTTAATTATAATTCAATTCTTATAATTCTTTTGCTTATACAATTATTCTTTTGTTTAGATTATTCAAACAACTAAACAATCAACTTACATACACTTTAATAATTCTGAAAAATTATTTGTTTATATATAAAATATAATCAAGGTAAAATTATTTCATTTACCCAATTTTAAAACAATATTATGTCGAATTGTTCTATTCAAGTGTTTATAGATCCCTATCAATAACGTTAATTACTCGTATTAACCAGAATCTATATACCACTCAGCAAACCAATCATCACAATATAAAACAATTTTATATTCACTAACAAATACGCTCTCATAGCTATTATTACACTCAAACTCAATCTAGAGCACTACTGACTCTATCTCTAATGAGTAATACCCAACAGAACCATGGTTGTCGCTTAACCATAAGCTCCGATACCAAATGTAACGTACGCGGATTTTCGTTGCCGAAAAACCGAATAGTTATGGGTTTAAGAAAATGAAAAGAAGAAAAGAGAAGGAAAGAAAAGAAGATAAAAAGATAGTAGTTAGGGAGGAGAGAAGACAGAAGATAGAAAATTTTAAAAATAGAAAGAAAAAGAGAAGAGAAAGGAAACGGAACACAGAAGAAGATAGGACGGGATAGAGAACAACAGAATCACATCAGAATCTCACAATTCGCAGCGGAACAACATATAATAATAAATGAATAATCTTTAAACAAAGAACTATATCAGTTATTACATTACATTTCATTACATCATATCATCAGAGTGTACAACAATATACAACATCAAACAGTGCAGCGGAAAAAGAAATACTATATAAGTAATACGCCATGCCATCCATCTTGCCTCCAGCAACTCCAGAATATCCTGATAAACCTTACTCTTGACTGCCCGTGTAGAAATTGGTGGGCACCCAGAGTTTAGGAAGGAAAACAATAAACTCCAAGTCAGTCATGTGACTGGTGTGAGAACTCAAAACAGTTTATTTATCTTTGAAATCAAAATGGAGGAATATTTTTAAATTCAATTCGCAATGCTTTTAAAAATGAGACTACCATAAGGCCTCCCGCACACACACACAATGCAAACGCAGAATCGGAGGAGATTTCTCCTTATGATAGTCAAAGATGCTTGATACGCATTTAAAATAACATTTGATATTATTACTAGTGCATAGTGTAGTGGAAAATTCATTTTTGAAAATAGAATATAAATCTTAGCCAACATACGACCATTATCGTATGCCTACTATAGCTACCATCCAAACAGTGGTGACCACCATAAGTGAATGATAGGTTCTACAACTAAAACCGTACAAGTTTCATATTGTTTCTTTGGATTTCCAACAAATGGTCAGGCCAAGGAACTTCCCATTGCCAAATGAGAATGCCTCTGGAAAGATATCCCCGAGAACCAAACCGGAACTCTGCCAACACAAGGCCGGGTTACCCCTAACTGGGTAACTACTGACACGAGCACGCCATTCCCCGATCGTAAACGACCTTTCTCACGGGATCCCGAAAACCAACAACCACAAAGTAATAAATTCGTAGTAACCACATAGGTTAAATATCTGGGCTCCATACCATGATACAACCTCTATCCAGAAGGAAATGTACATACCCTAAAGGGTGCTACCCCTCATAACCTTGCCGCATCTTTCCTGTTTTGACCATTTCCGGGGTGTGAGGTTCGACGAAGTCACGTCCACAAAAACATACTTTATACAAAAGCCATGCTTTGGGTCAACAAATGATCAACACAATGATCACCAAGATAGACGATCAAATAAACGATCCTATCACAATAATCAACACAATGATCATTTCAGCATCACTCAGCATATCACATTACCAAATTGGGAATATGTCGCTGATAACATTCAACTACATAACCTCTGAGCTCATACGTCTCAGAGAAGGGTGTTAAGCTAAAGAATAAATTCTTCGCCACCAACAGAAATATATTTGAAAGAAATCGGCTTTATATCTCAACTTGTAACGTCAGACATACAATCCATACAAGTCTGTTCCGGGATCGAACAAAACCGAAGGCACTTACAAAGAAGTCCTTGCAATCCGGATATTCACAATCCTGATCGGATTCACCATCACATATGGAGAACTCTATACCGTAGCTACTCGGTGCAGAGTAAATCGACAGGTCATACTATCGCTCTCGCAAATACCGGGTCTTCAACACCGATCTTCAAATGCAATTCATAACGACGTATCACATATTCGAAATGGGTTATACGACCCCATGGTCCTTTCCCGGTTAACCCGAATAGTGAGCGCTTATTTAAAAATAAGTGTAGCATTCACATTCAACAAATCACATCAAATACCCATTCAAAGGGAAATATTGATAGTCGGTTATTGAACTATCACTGGATATGCACACATCACCAGATTCCAAATAATTTTCCAAATTATTTATTTTCCAAAAATATCTTTACAAGATATATTATTTCACACTTCAAAAATAAATCAATATTTATTTTTAGACAAATTCCACTTCCTTTATAAATTCCTTAGTGAATTTTTAATTCCAACATATCAATAAATATTCGGTTTCAATTATTCATTTCAATATTTCTTTTCAATTTATCTTCAAAAAGATAAATTCTCAAAATATTCACTTTATATTGGAAAACATTTCCATACTTATTTATTCATAAGTAATTCACAAATTTTATTTATTTTCAACACTTAGAAAATATTCAATATACTTCAATCGAAATTAAGTATATATTTCATTCTTTAAGGAAATCATTCTCTTAAACATATTTATTTGGGCCAAAACGAATGTTGCGTAAAACATCGTTACGACGTCCCAAAATCACTAGTATAGGGATTCGAAATTAAAATAGATATATAAATCCCAATACTATACAAAACATTTCCTTTCGGAAATCATTTACTATAACAACAGTGTTATAGTCCACTATTTCCTTCTATTTTTCGAAAACGTCTATTTCAACAATTAACGTTGAAATCTATGGTTTCGAATCTCAACACATTTTAAAACATCGTTAGATCGTTTTAATTCTATTTAAACATCCAAATCCAAAAAAATTTCTTTAACGTGTTATTCACTATTCAAAAACGTGAATATACTATGTTAACAAATTTCATCAATTCTATGCATTTTATTTCAAAGGATTATTCACTATTCAAAAATGTGAATATAACTCCATTAATAGGTTACAACAATTTACTTATCAAAATAAGTCATTGCGAATTTATAAAGCAATGTTTATAAATTCTATTTCTATTTATTTTATAACTACTTCCTTTATATAAATCTCTTTATTAACTTATTCGATTTATAATTTTAATTATAAACCAAAAGTCCAAATTATAAGTCAAACACTTATAATTTATTTATTTGCAAAAATCGTTCCTTTGAACTTTACAAATTTTATAAACCTACTGTTTATAAAATTTCCATTTATAACTTCACCGTTATATAATTCTATAAATTTCATTCATTAATGAATTTCATTTTCACTTCATTCCAACATTTATAAAAACTCGTTTTATAATGTCCATATTTCAATTTATAAATATCCATTTATAAATCTCTTAATATAATTCAATTTATATTATTCTTTTAAAATGTCTTCAAATTCCTTTAAAAACTTCATCCTTTTGATTCATAAAATAATTAAATTTTATAAATCCTATATTTCAACTTTTCATAATAATTCTAAAATCCCGATTAAACTATTTTATAAAATCATTAGCATCATATTCTCAAAAATCAGTCTTTAACTATATTTCTCAAAATCATAATTTTTATAACTTTAAAAATTATAACGTTTATTCATTTAAAATGGATCAATTCCAAAAATATAGCATATTTTCAAAAATCACTTTAAAATCATTTTAAAATCCCAAAATCTGGGTCCAATGATGCTACACACCAAATAGTCAATCACGACAACAACGATATCATATACCAATATGAAAATCCATCAAATATCAAAATATCTGAAATCAAATAAAAACTGTTGAGGAATCCTGTTGGATCCCTCCAACCTGTTTTCCTGCATCCACAAACATTAGCACAATACCAATTTCGCTCCAGTACGAAATTATCGCGGTACATGTTCTTATTAAATATTATCCGCTTAATAACGGCGTAATAGGGTCTCATCCGCTAAAAAAAATGCAGGGAATCAACAACTGCAATATATACATATGCCAATATATATATATTGATATTATATATAATACCAATTTCACTGTTTATGAAATATTCGCGGTATATGTTTTTATTAAATAACATCCGCTTACTAACGGCGTATAATGTCTATTTTAACAATCAATACATATCAATCAACATTCAAACATGCATTCAAATATTTTAAATCTAACTATTTAAAATAAAATCGAAACTGATTCGATTGAGTGAGAAATTCTCACCTTGATTTTAAATTCCGTTTTAGCGATTTATTTCGAATAAAATTAAACGGACGTTTAATTTTACCCAAAATTCTCACTAACTCCAAACGACTCCAAACCAACTCCATCGCGTAGTGCTCGTCCATACGATTCCAACGCAACTGAGTTTGCATTTTTTCGACCTCGTATGAAAAAGTTATGAATTATTGAAGTTTGTACGATTTTTATATAACAATTACAACTTAAATATATAATTTTTAACCTAAATCAACATAGGCCGTTAGATCCATCAACAGGCCATCACGACCGTCCCTTTTTGCTTCTTCCCTTCCTATCTCACGCGCGCAGCAACAAGAACCATCGGCCGAACCCAATTCGTAGATTAGGGTTAAAAATTCGAGCTTCCTCGCTTGCATCTACCTCGATCAAATAGCACCGTAACGCGCGCCCACGCCTGAGCCACCTTCGGCCAGAGACCGCACCTCTCTAGTGCCCTCGTGGCTCTCGAAAATCGTGAAGAACGGCAGCACTTCAAACACCATCTGCCGATGATCTATCGCTTCTTTTGCGATCATAACCGTTGATAATAAAGATCTCGATGAGATCTACAATATTGTAGTTGGAGATTTCTCAAAACGATGCGTGGATTGGGAGTAATCGAAGGGAAAACGAGATGGAGTTTCGGCCGTGGGTTTCACTTCTGGCGGCTAGGGTTTTGATTCATATTTTTTTTTTTATTTAGAGAGAGGTAGGGGCTATTTATAGAAGAAAATTCGAACACTATTCATCCGAAATCCCGAACTCCGATTTACGCGCCGTAACCAGCATTTCTAGGGTTTACCCCACGTTCCGGACACAATGGAATAGATTTCGGAAGCTAATTCGGAAGTATGTACGAGTTATGGCTATAAACGCTCAATTTGAATTAAACTGATTTAAGCGATTTTCTAGGCGTTTTAATTTGTACAGGACAAACGGTAAATCCAATCGACTTGAAATTTGAAACCTTACAATAATATCACATTATGGATCCGATGAAACCGGTTTCGTAGAAATCCAAGAATTTTTGAAAAATGGCTATTTTCACTCGTCAAATTTAAATTAAAAACAAATCGATGCGTTTCGAGCTGCTACGATCAAACGATAGCTCCGATTGACACGAAAATTGAAATCCGGTAATAACTAACTATTACGGATCCAATGAAACTGGTTTCGTTCAATTCTGAGACTGTTCAAAAATTAACTATTTTCACTAGTCGATTTAAATATTAAAATATTCAATTTTCACAAATTAACTTTAAATTCGATTTTAAAAGTTCTAAAATATCATTCTAACCCCCATATGATAAAATAAAATTTTACAAATCATTTTCAATCATATTTAACCCTATTTTCAATTATTTCCATAATTTAACATATTAAATTATCGATTTAATTATCCAATTAAATCCAATAATTCAAATAAAAATTTATTCGACTTATAAATTCACTCATTAATATTTAAAATTAATTAAATATTCAAATTTTAATTTAATAAAATTCTGGGTCGTTACAATCTTCCCCACTTAAAAGAATTTCGTCCTCGAAATTAACAAGTAAGAAAAATTACAAAATCTATTAATTTTCCAAAATTCATAGTTAAACTTCTTACAATCCTTTACTAAGTTTTCAAATCATACTTAGTTATCTTTTCAAAAACAACTACTATTGTTTAACTTTCAACTTCAAATCAAAGTTATAGTTTTCAAAATTTTCCAATTTTCTCAAAAATTTTCTAACGCCTTAAATTTTCGGAAAAATTCGCCATAGTCTCCTTTGCGCGGCTCGATCCGAAAAAAAATGACAGTATATATATCACAAATATACATCTCATCAAGTAATGAGGCATCCCGTAGGGAAAAAAGTGTAAAAGTACTGTATTTAATCCGAGATATGTACCTTATATTTTATTAGCAAGCATATACGGCTAATATAGCGCAAAAGCGAGCTCCAAATGCGAAGCAAACGCAATCCGCACCTACTAATCACTCAACAAACAACATGAGAACATGCATATAGACAATAATATCAATATACATCATATGGCAACATAATAACTATATATACTAACATAGCAAATGCAACATATTCAAACATCAACCAACTAGCATTCATAATCATAAATATTCATTCATATTCTCATTAATATTCAATGAATTGGGTTTTCAATTCAATCATATTTGATTCATTTACATTGGGTTTACTAACATTCATTTTCAATTAGTTTATATTCACTAATTCATATTCAAGTTGGTTCACTTCCAAATCAAATTCAATTCTATTTAAGTTTCACTTAATTTCCAATTGAATTTCAATTACTTTAGCTTTCAATTTTATTAAATCAATTTCATTAACACTTAATGAATTATATACAATCAACTAGCAATCATATAGCAATCAATGTATATTAATTACAACCAAATTCCTTTACTTACAATTGGTTTAATTAAATTGATTTTCATTCAATTATTCAACTTTCTAATAACATTAGATTTTAATGAATTAACACTTAAATTCATATTTCATATCAACTTAATTCACATTTAATTGATTAATATTCAATCCATTAATTCAATTCAATTTCCAATTCATTTACAACAGTTGAATTTCATTTACATAACTTAAGTTCATATTTATCACTTAACTTTAATAATTTACTTTGATACCCAAAGTCAATTCCATTCAATAACACTTAAGTTATATTTCATTTATAAACATCACTTGTTTTACATAACTTAAATTCCTAAATATATCCATATAGTTTCACCTCTTATATATATAAGTTTTATTTCACAATTGTAAATTACTTTAATTATAATTCAATTCTTATAATTCTTTTGCTTATACAATTATTCTTTTGTTTAGATTATTCAAACAACTAAACAATCAACTTACATACACTTTAATAATTCTGAAAAATTATTTCTTTATATATAAAATATAATCAAGGTAAAATTATTTCATTTACCCAATTTTAAAACAATATTATGTCGAATTGTTCTATTCAAGTGTTTATAGATCCCTATCAATAACGTTAATTACTCGTATTAACCAGAATCTATATACC
Source organism: Allium cepa (assembly GCA_030765085.1). Lineage (NCBI taxonomy): Eukaryota > Viridiplantae > Streptophyta > Magnoliopsida > Asparagales > Amaryllidaceae > Allium > Allium cepa. The sequence continues at coordinate 39,516,712 of CM060929.1, forward strand.
ACTCAGCAAACCAATCATCACAATATAAAACAATTTTATATTCACTAACAAATACGCTCTCATAGCTATTATTACACTCAAACTCAATCTAGAGCACTACTGACTCTATCTCTAATGAGTAATACCCAACAGAACCATGGTTGTCGCTTAACCATAAGCTCCGATACCAAATGTAACGTACGCGGATTTTCGTTGCCGAAAAACCGAATAGTTATGGGTTTAAGAAAATGAAAAGAAGAAAAGAGAAGGAAAGAAAAGAAGATAAAAAGATAGTAGTTAGGGAGGAGAGAAGACAGAAGATAGAAAATTTTAAAAATAGAAAGAAAAAGAGAAGAGAAAGGAAACGGAACACAGAAGAAGATAGGACGGGATAGAGAACAACAGAATCACATCAGAATCTCACAATTCGCAGCGGAACAACATATAATAATAAATGAATAATCTTTAAACAAAGAACTATATCAGTTATTACATTACATTTCATTACATCATATCATCAGAGTGTACAACAATATACAACATCAAACAGTGCAGCGGAAAAAGAAATACTATATAAGTAATACGCCATGCCATCCATCTTGCCTCCAGCAACTCCAGAATATCCTGATAAACCTTACTCTTGACTGCCCGTGTAGAAATTGGTGGGCACCCAGAGTTTAGGAAGGAAAACAATAAACTCCAAGTCAGTCATGTGACTGGTGTGAGAACTCAAAACAGTTTATTTATCTTTTAAATCAAAATGGAGGAATATTTTTAAATTCAATTCGCAATGCTTTTAAAAATGAGACTACCATAAGTCCTCCCGCACACACACACAATGCAAACGCAGAATCGGAGGAGATTTCTCCTTATGATAGTCAAAGATGCTTGATACGCATTTAAAATAACATTTGATATTATTACTAGTGCATAGTGTAGTGGAAAATTCATTTTTGAAAATAGAATATAAATCTTAGCCAACATACGACCATTATCGTATGCCTACTATAGCTACCATCCAAACAGTGGTGACCACCATAAGTGAATGATAGGTTCTACAACTAAAACCGTACAAGTTTCATATTGTTTCTTTGGATTTCCAACAAATGGTCAGGCCAAGGAACTTCCCATTGCCACATGAGAATGCCTCTGGAAAGATATCCCCGAGAACCAAACCGGAACTCTGCCAACACAAGGCCGGGTTACCCCTAACTGGGTAACTACTGACACGAGCACGCCATTCCCCGATCGTAAACGACCTTTCTCACGGGATCCCGAAAACCAACAACCACAAAGTAATAAATTCGTAGTAACCACATAGGTTAAATATCTGGGCTCCATACCATGATACAACCTCTATCCAGAAGGAAATGTACATACCCTAAAGGGTGCTACCCCTCATAACCTTGCCGCATCTTTCCTGTTTTGACCATTTCCGGGGTGTGAGGTTCGACGAAGTCACGTCCACAAAAACATACTTTATACAAAAGCCATGCTTTGGGTCAACAAATGATCAACACAATGATCACCAAGATAGACGATCAAATAAACGATCCTATCACAATAATCAACACAATGATCATTTCAGCATCACTCAGCATATCACATTACCAAATTGGGAATATGTCGTTGATAACATTCAACTACATAACCTTTGAGCTCATACGTCTCAGAGAAGGGTGTTAAGCTAAAGAATAAATTCTTCGCCACCAACAGAAATATATTTGAAAGAAATCGGCTTTATATCTCAACTTGTAACGTCAGACATACAATCCATACAAGTCTGTTCCGGGATCGAACAAAACCGAAGGCACTTACAAAGAAGTCCTTGCAATCCGGATATTCACAATCCTGATCGGATTCACCATCACATATGGAGAACTCTATACCGTAGCTACTCGGTGCAGAGTAAATCGACAGGTCATACTATCGCTCTCGCAAATACCGGGTCTTCAACACCGATCTTCAAATGCAATTCATAACGACGTATCACATATTCGAAATGGGTTATACGACCCTATGGTCCTTTCCCGGTTAACCCGAATAGTGAGCGCTTATTTAAAAATAAGTGTAGCATTCACATTCAACAAATCACATCAAATACCCATTCAAAGGGAAATATTGATAGTCGGTTATTGAACTATCACTGGATATGCACACATCACCAGATTCCAAATAATTTTCCAAATTATTTATTTTCCAAAAATATCTTTACAAGATATATTATTTCACACTTCAAAAATAAATCAATATTTATTTTTAGACAAATTCCACTTCCTTTATAAATTCCTTAGTGAATTTTTAATTCCAACATATCAATAAATATTCGGTTTCAATTATTCATTTCAATATTTCTTTTCAATTTATCTTCAAAAAGATAAATTCTCAAAATATTCACTTTATATTGGAAAACATTTCCATACTTATTTATTCATAAGTAATTCACAAATTTTATTTATTTTCAACACTTAGAAAATATTCAATATACTTCAATCGAAATTAAGTATATATTTCATTCTTTAAGGAAATCATTCTCTTAAACATATTTATTTGGGCCAAAACGAATGTTGCGTAAAACATCGTTACGACGTCCCAAAATCACTAGTATAGGGATTCGAAATTAAAATAGATATATAAATCCCAATACTATACAAAACATTTCCTTTCGGAAATCATTTACTATAACAACAGTGTTATAGTCCACTATTTCCTTCTATTTTTCGAAAACGTCTATTTCAACAATTAACGTTGAAATCTATGGTTTCGAATCTCAACACATTTTAAAACATCGTTAGATCGTTTTAATTCTATTTAAACATCCAAATCCAAAAAAATTTCTTTAACGTGTTATTCACTATTCAAAAACGTGAATATACTATGTTAACAAATTTCATCAATTCTATGCATTTTATTTCAAAGGATTATTCACTATTCAAAAATGTGAATATAACTCCATTAATAGGTTACAACAATTTACTTATCAAAATAAGTCATTGCGAATTTATAAAGCAATGTTTATAAATTCTATTTCTATTTATTTTATAACTACTTCCTTTATATAAATCTCTTTATTAACTTATTCGATTTATAATTTTAATTATAAACCAAAAGTCCAAATTATAAGTCAAACACTTATAATTTATTTATTTGCAAAAATCGTTCCTTTGAACTTTACAAATTTTATAAACCTACTGTTTATAAAATTTCCATTTATAACTTCACCGTTATATAATTCTATAAATTTCATTCATTAATGAATTTCATTTTCACTTCATTCCAACATTTATAAAAACTCGTTTTATAATGTCCATATTTCAATTTATAAATATCCATTTATAAATCTCTTAATATAATTCAATTTATATTATTCTTTTAAAATGTCTTCAAATTCCTTTAAAAACTTCATCCTTTTGATTCATAAAATAATTAAATTTTATAAATCCTATATTTCAACTTTTCATAATAATTCTAAAATCCCGATTAAACTATTTTATAAAATCATTAGCATCATATTCTCAAAAATCAGTCTTTAACTATATTTCTCAAAATCATAATTTTTATAACTTTAAAAATTATAACGTTTATTCATTTAAAATGGATCAATTCCAAAAATATAGCATATTTTCAAAAATCACTTTAAAATCATTTTAAAATCCCAAAATCTGGGTCCAATGATGCTACACACCAAATAGTCAATCACGACAACAACGATATCATATACCAATATGAAAATCCATCAAATATCAAAATATCTGAAATCAAATAAAAACTGTTGAGGAATCCTGTTGGATCCCTCCAACCTGTTTTCCTGCATCCACAAACATTAGCACAATACCAATTTCGCTCCAGTACGAAATTATCGCGGTACATGTTCTTATTAAATATTATCCGCTTAATAACGGCGTAATAGGGTCTCATCCGCTAAAAAAAATGCAGGGAATCAACAACTGCAATATATACATATGCCAATATATATATATTGATATTATATATAATACCAATTTCACTGTTTATGAAATATTCGCGGTATATGTTTTTATTAAATAACATCCGCTTACTAACGGCGTATAATGTCTATTTTAACAATCAATACATATCAATCAACATTCAAACATGCATTCAAATATTTTAAATCTAACTATTTAAAATAAAATCGAAACTGATTCGATTGAGTGAGAAATTCTCACCTTGATTTTAAATTCCGTTTTAGCGATTTATTTCGAATAAAATTAAACGGACGTTTAATTTTACCCAAAATTCTCACTAACTCCAAACGACTCCAAACCAACTCCATCGCGTAGTGCTCGTCCATACGATTCCAACGCAACTGAGTTTGCATTTTTTCGACCTCGTATGAAAAAGTTATGAATTATTGAAGTTTGTACGATTTTTATATAACAATTACAACTTAAATATATAATTTTTAACCTAAATCAACATAGGCCGTTAGATCCATCAACAGGCCATCACGACCGTCCCTTTTTGCTTCTTCCCTTCCTATCTCACGCGCGCAGCAACAAGAACCATCGGCCGAACCCAATTCGTAGATTAGGGTTAAAAATTCGAGCTTCCTCGCTTGCATCTACCTCGATCAAATAGCACCGTAACGCGCGCCCACGCCTGAGCCACCTTCGGCCAGAGACCGCACCTCTCTAGTGCCCTCGTGGCTCTCGAAAATCGTGAAGAACGGCAGCACTTCAAACACCATCTGCCGATGATCTATCGCTTCTTTTGCGATCATAACCGTTGATAATAAAGATCTCGATGAGATCTACAATATTGTAGTTGGAGATTTCTCAAAACGATGCGTGGATTGGGAGTAATCGAAGGGAAAACGAGATGGAGTTTCGGCCGTGGGTTTCACTTCTGGCGGCTAGGGTTTTGATTCATATTTTTTTTTTATTATTTAGAGAGAGGTAGGGGCCATTTATAGAAGAAAATTCGAACACTATTCATCCGAAATCCCGAACTCCGATTTACGCGCCGTAACCAGCGTTTCTAGGGTTTACCCCGCGTTCCGGACACAATGGAATAGGTTTCGGAAGCTAATTCGGAAGTATGTGCGAGTTATGGCTATAAACGCTCAATTTGAATTAAACCGATTTAAGCGATTTTCTAGGCGTTTTAATTTGTACAGGACAAACGGTAAATCCAATCGGCTTGAAATTTGAAACCTTACAATAATATCACATTACGGATCCGATGAAACTGGTTTCGTCGAAATCCGAGACTTTTTGAAAAATGGCTATTTTCACTCGTCAAATTTAAATTAAAAACAAATCGATGCGTTTCGAGCTGCTACGATCAAACGATAGCTCCGATTGACACGAAAATTGAAATCCGGTTATAACTAACTATTACGGATCCAATGAAACTGGTTTCGTTCAATTCTGAGACTGTTCAAAAATTGACTATTTTCACTAGTCGATTTAAATATTAAAATATTCAATTTTCACAAATTAACTTTAAATTCGATTTTAAAAGTTCTAAAATATCATTCTAACCCCCATATGATAAAATAAAATTTTACAAATCATTTTCAATCATATTTAACCCTATTTTCAATTATTTCCATAATTTAACATATTAAATTATCGATTTAATTATCCAATTAAATCCAATAATTCAAATAAAAATTTATTCGACTTATAAATTCACTCATTAATATTTAAAATTAATTAAATATTCAAATTTTAATTTAATAAAATTCTGGGTCGTTACAAAATGTGTTAAGTGAATGTTTTCCTTAAAGAATGAAATATATACTTAATTTCGATATTAAGTATATGGAATATTTTCTAAGTATTGAAAATAAATGGATTTGTGAATTACTTATTAATAAATAAGTATGGAAATGTTTTTCCAATGTGAAACGAAATGTTTTGAGAATTTATCTTTTTGAAGATAAATTGAAAATGAATAATTGAAATCGTATATTCATAAACATTTTGGAATGTAAAGTAACTATGGAATTTATAAATGAAAAGGGGAGTTTGTTTAAAAATAAATGTTGATTTAATTTTTGAAGTGTGGGAATTTATTTACGGATTTGGAACGTAAATATAAATTAAATCGTTAAGTATTTATTTAATTGGTTTAAATAAACCACTTTGAAATGAAAGTATTTCCGAGTAAGGAAAATGATTGAAATTTGTTTTCAAAAGTGATAAAGGTGAAAAGTGATTTGAAAATTTGTTTTCAAATGGTTGAAGTGTGGAAAATATATATCTAGTAAAGATATTTTGGAAAGTAAATAATTTGGGAAATTATTTGGAATTTGGTGATGTTGAGCATGCGTATTGATAGTTATATAATCCGACTATCAATATTTACCTTTAAATAGGTATTTGTTGTGATTGTTTGAATTTGAATGCCACACTAATTTTTGAAAAAGCGCTCACCATTCGGGTTAGTCGGGAAAGGACCTTGGGGTCGTATAACCCATTCCGAATATGTGATACGTTGTTATGGATTGCATTTGATGACCGGTGTTGAAGACCGGATATTTGTGAAAATGGAAGGATTACCATCGAGTTACTCTACATCGGCTAATCTCCGATATAGAGGTTTTATCACCCTTAGTGACGGGAAGTCCGGTCGTAATTAGTGAATACCCGGATTGCAAGGACTTCTTTGGAAGTGCCTTCTGTTCGAGCCCGGAACAGACTTGTATAGATTGTATGTCTGACATTACAAATTGAGATATAAAGCTGATTTCTTTCAAATATATTTCTGTTGGTGGCGGAGAATTTATTCTCTTAGCTTAACACCCTTCTCTGAAACGTACGAGCTTAGAGGTTATATAGTTGAAGGTTATTAGTGATATACTCCCAATTTGGTAGTGTGGCATGCTGAGTGTTGCTGTGAAATGATCATAGTTTGATCATTTGTGATAGGATCATTTATTTGATCATTTATCTTGGTGATCATTTCTATGATCATTTGTTGACCCAAAGCACGGCTTTTGTATAAAGCGTGGCTTTGTGGACGAGATTTCGTCGGACCTCACACCCCGAAAATGGTCAAAACAGGAAGGATGCGGCAAGGTTATTCGGGGGTAGCGCCCCTTTAGTGTATGTCATTCCTTCTGGATAGAGGTGGTATCATGGTATGGAACCCTGATACTTAACCTATGTTGTTGCTGCAAATTTTGTGGTTGTTGGAAATCGAGGATCCTCGGATAGATCGGTTACGATCGGGGGATGACATATTCGTGTCCGTAGTTACCCAGTTAGGGGTAACCCGGCCTTGTGTTGGCAGAGATCCGGTTTGGTTCTCGGGACGTCATTCCAGAGACGTTTCCATGTGGCAATGGGAAGTTCCTTGGTCTGACCATTTGTTGGAAATCCAAAGAAACAATACGATCTTATACGGTTTTAGTTGTAGAATCTATCATTCACTTATGGTGGCGCCCCACTGTTTGGATGGTAGCTATAGTAGGCATAAGTGTGAAATGCTTATGCTGGCTAAGATTTATATCTTTATTTTCGAAATATTTTTTCCTACACTATGCACTAATAATAATATCAAATGTTCTTTTTAATGCGTATCAAGCATCTTTGACTATCATAAGGAGAAATCTCCTCCGATTCTACGTTTGCATTGTGTGTGTGTGTGCGGGAGGCCTTATGGTAGTCTCATATTTTTAAAAAGCATTGCGAATCTATTTTAAAATTATCCTATTCTTTGTTTTAAAGATAAACTGTTTTGAGTTCTCACACCAGTCACATGACTGACTCGGAGTTTATTGTTTTCCTTTCTAAACTCTGGATGCCCACCAATTTCCACACGGGCAGTCAAGAGTCAGGTTTCTCAGGATATTCTGGAATTCAGAAGTTGCAGGAGGCAAGCTGGATGGCATGGCGTATTACTAGTATATAGTATAGTATTTCTTTTCCGCTGTTGATGTTGTTTGTTGTTGTACACTCTGATGATATAATGTAATGTAATGTAATAACTGATATAGTTCTTTGTTTAAAGATTATTCATTTATTTATTATATGTTGTTCCGCTGCGAATTGTGAGATTCTGATGTTGTTCTGTTATTTCTTCTGTTCTGTTCTATCTTTTTCTATCTTCTTCTACTTTTTCTTTTTCTAAAACCCTAACGGTATGGTTTTTCGGCTTTCGATTGCTCGGCAGTTGATACAATGGACGTATTGATGTCGGTTTTCGTCAACGAAAAATCGCGATCATTACACTTTCATTCCAACATTTCAATAACTTAATTTCGAGAATGTCATTTATACTTCAATTTCAACTTCAGCATTTAATTTAAACAAAGTCCAATTCCAACATTAAAACTCAAATTTTCAATAATAATTCCATTTTATATAAATAAAATTTCATTAAAAAAGTCTTTTTATTGAATTTAAATTAAAGGCTTTCAAATCATTTGATTTAACCAATCCATTGTCCATGTATAATTGTCTAACTTATGGCAAGTGGTACTAATATTTATAATTTTGATCCACAATTATTTCATAGTTACAGGTATATATCATTTTAACCCGCAATCCTGAATTTAATTACAAATCCATGAAATCGCTCGAGACTACCATTTCTAACCATAACGATTTCTCCTTATTCTATCAGATCATTCGGGTATGTATCATTTCAACCCATAGGGAACTTGCTGTGTTTTAACAATAAAAAATATAAAATCCAATCATCCAATGTCAATAAATCAAACATCCATCACAATCATCATCCAAATCAACCAATAAATAACAATAATTGAGTGATCACTAATAACGGGTATTAACATGCAATTTAAAATTCAATATTAAGTTAAATAACAATTAAATTCAATAAAGGTAAATTTAACTAGAGTGGAAATATAAATATACCAAACATTAATCAATCAATTTCAAATCACATTATACATTTAATTTAACTAACATGAGATAGTTTAGTAGTCTGAGTGGGTTAAAACACTCACCTTTGATTTCATATCAATTTGAAATCCAAAATGAACCCCAAAATTCAATAGTCTCAGAATTCGTCCAATCCAGTTTCATAATGTTCGAAATTTCGATGCAATCCCAAAGGGACAAACCGCGCGTGATTCCGAGTTCGTACGCAAAAGATATGTAGGTTAGAACGATTAAATTAAAATTTATGTAAAATAAAATAAAAGAAAGGAAAATGATGAATCTTATCGAAAAATGTATCACACTAGTGAATTACGCTCGTCGAATGCTTCGAATCGATATATAATATGATATAGTTTGAGGAGTTTAAAACTTTCGATTTGATTTTTAATTTGCAATTGAATCTAAAAATTTGGGTTTCTACCATTTGGGAAGGAGGAACAAACAAATGGAGTTGTGCATACAGAACAAGAAAAATGACTGTTAGAGTTTGAGGAAACAAGACTATTTATTTTGGCAAAGGCTGATATGAAAATAATCATAGTCAAATTGGTATGAATGACAATTTCGACCCAAAAAGCCAATTCTGCCTCCGAAACGAAAATGTGTCATCCCATACATCAAAATAGATGTTTTCAACATTTTTAAACTAAATGCAACAGGTTTCAAGTCCAAATTCCATCGTATAAAGAAGTTAGCTTAAAATCAGCTTAGTTCAAATTGATTTCAATTAAATTGATTTCTAGACGTTTCGAGCCCGTATGATCAAACGACAAGTCCGATCGCTGCGAAACTTGAAATCCTATAATAATTCACCGTTATAGATCCAATGAAACTTGTTTCATCAAAATTCAAGACAGTGACCAAATTGGCTATTTCCACGTTAATTAAATAAATTAAATAAATTAAATAAATTTTTCCGCCCAAATTTGATAATTAACAAATTTCATCAATTATGATCACTTAGACATTTACAATGATTTAATACAAGTTTACATATCAATTCAATAATAAGTACTACACTATTTACAATGTTCAATTTCAACTATAATTAAATCCAATTAATTAAAATTTAATTCTAATAAATTGATTAATTTGTTTTCAATCTTTTTATTCAATCAATTATTACTCTATAGACATAGTTAACATTTCTTTTATCTTATTAAAGTAATATCATCATTTACTATGTTAGTTGCCATTTTCAATTAACTTGAATTTTTGTTATATAAGTTAAAATCCCAATAAATTTATTTATCTTTGGTTTACTCTTTTTATTAAATCAATTATTGTCTTGTGAATATAATTAACATCTCTATACATTTTATTACATTCAAAATATGCAGTTATTGTCTTAAATCACATTAACTTAACATTTACTTACATTTATTTGTAATTGATTAAATAAATTGGCAACAACTACCAATTATCACCTTTCCTACATCTAATAACACTTGCAATTTTGTTATCTACACAAAATGCCATAACTACTACCACAACACTACTTTTGTTAATTGCAATAAATTACATGCTATTTCATTAATTTATACATATTTAAATTATCAGTTACATCTTTAATCCAATTTATCTATTAATACACACATCGTTAAGAGTTATTTACGGTCTATAACCAATTATAACTTTTAATCATTTAATTAAATGGAAATACATATAAAGTAGTTATCAATTACCTTAATTATGTAGCGACTCGCAGTTCCGTACCCTTTTTAAGTTGATAAAAATTGACTCCTCTTCAACCCAAACTGTGCGAAAGGGTGAATAACCAAGGTAAAGAAGAAAAGATAGAAGAGAAAATAGAAACAATAGCACAGAATCTCACAAACGCAGTGGAACAAATATAATATATAATAATATATTTTTGCATAAAAGGATCTGTAACATTATATACACTTACAATCATCAGAGTATAACAATTAATACATCAATCTGGATAGTTAAAAAAACTTGTCCTCGTACAACGAAAGTATAAATCCAGTACAGAAATAGGTCTCTGTCATCTAGCTCATCTCCTTAGCTCCATAGCATCCTATTCTAAATCTGTAATACTCGGTCCAACCAGAGCATTATAATAAATAACCTACAACTCGGTTTGGAAAACTAGCGTGAGAAAACAAACTCAATTTGAATTGCAAACTTGTCTCAAAATCCTTTGAAAACTTAGGTATCTCATAAGACCATGTCACATATAAACGCGATGGGTTTTTACCTTACGATAACCAAAACTATTTGTATCGAAATCATCTGAAATTATGATAGTATCTATAGAAAGTAATAGAAAATAGCTGAAATGCTTGAATCTCATGTTTCGACATAGTTGGGCACAATCAAAACCGTATGACGCTTATTGGAGAATGGATTCCATATAATGACGGGACCATTGGGGTGCCACCCATCATAGTACACCTCTATAACAATGTACCGAGGAGCACACCGAGATCACTATTACACAAGAGCAGCCTACCCCTAAACAGGATAGACCGAATATGTTATCACCCCGGGTGTTTCCACCATTACCATCGAATGCTCCTTCTTTCATGCATAACCATATCCATAATAAATATGTTTTCGAGGACAAATAGAAAAGTGATAACAAACCATAATTGGAATGACCCACCTAGCCTTGCTGCATCTCCTTTGTTTTAGCCATTCTCGGTTGATGAGGCTCAAGGCTAAGCGTTACCTTTCAAGAAACAATTCTACTTAGAATGCTCATCGTCATCTATTGAGATGTTTTGATATCATTCGCCCATACAAGTTGCCCTAGGTTTGCAGAAACCAAATCACCATCTTCATCATCTTCACGGTACTCATTCGTTACGTTCAAACCGAATCGAAGTGGTTTTCAGATAATTAATTCTGATCTCGGTCTCTTCGAAACGATTAACGAAATTGGCCAATATTGATAGTCGGTTATTTGACAATCAATAAAACATCCACAAGCAGACACTAGGCTTTATTTTAATAAACCTTCAAAACATTTTCTTTAAAATATCTTTACTGAGATATATGCTCAACCTCTTTCAATCTTTCTACATTTTGGAAACAACTTCAACAATTGTACCCATTCCAGGATATTTCACCGTCCTCAACACCTAAAATTATTTCCAACTTCCATTTTTATAACACTTAGAAAATATTTCTATGCCAAATCATTTCCCTCTAAAAATATTTCCAAAACCTTGTTTCCAATACTTAGAAAAATATTTATATGTATAATTACCAAAATCAACTCGATATTAAACTTAGAAATATTTCATAACTTATCTCATAAGTCTCCAGATTTTTTTACAAATCCTTCCTACGATTTCCAAACCAATTATAATTTTTTATAACCCAACCAACCATTTATAATTCCTTTAGATGAATTAAAATTCTTTTCGAAGATATCGAATCTAAACATTGGAAATTTCCTTAAGTCTCAAGAATTCCATTTATAAGATTTCTCTTATCAAATCTCATCTTTCAATTAACACCCGTTTACACATCTCGAGAGAATTGGATAAATAAATTTTTAGTCATTTCAAACTCCATATATATAAGCATTTTTAAAGAATAGTATTTTAATTTTAATTTTAAAATATGCTTTTGGTTATCATTTAAAATATTAAACACTTTTAATAAACCTTCAATAAATCATTTGAAATGAAACAAATCAATTTATAGAGCGGATTATGGAAATTAAAATTTTATTTCAATAAACATTAAATATTTGAAAAATCCATTTTTTGAAGAATTCCAATACTAACTAGTTTAAAATTTCATAGTTTAAATAATAAAGTTTTCCCTTTGAAAAATTACCTTAACTTCTTAAAAAAATGAGAATATATTTTAAAATCTCAATAAGCAATTTAGTTTATAACTTTCTCTCGATTTCACAACATATCAATTCATTGTCAATTTCATAACCATTCTCATTTCAAAAATAGAATCTACTATTTTTCCCAACCCTATTTCCATATTCTAATATAAATTCACCAAATGAATTTATATTCCTAGTTGTCATCTAATATCAAATTCCTTTATTTATAAACATAGTTTATAAAAAAAATTCAACCCCTTTGGTTTTACCTGTTTATGAAAAAATCTTATTTATAAAATTCCATTATACAAATTTATTTCTCATAAATTTCATGTATACTTCTAATAAATTTTAAATATTGATCTAACTCCTTTTCATATTTCAGAATACCATTTACAAACTCCTTTATATAATTAATTTTTAAAATCTCTAATTAAAACCTTTTAAGAATAGTTACGTACAATCCAAAATCAATATATATATATATATATATATATATATATATTATTCCTTAAAGATAATCCAATTTTCGATATAAATATTTTTGTATCAAAAACTCCTTTTAAATTCCTTTATACCAAAAATAATAATTTTTTTATTTAAAATATTAAAATTCATGCCAGTGCTACAGTAGCATCCAATAATTCAAATTAAACAATAATCTAAAATCGATTATCTAAACACATTATATATCACTATATGGAAAAATAAACAATATATTTGAGGAATACAATTGGATCCCTCCAACTTGTTTCCATACATCCACAGATGTTAATACAACAAAAAATATCAATCCTATTTAGAGGGGGATATCGCGGCATCTAGGGCCATCCGCTATTGTGCCGGGCACATAGGGTCTCATCGGCTATAATGTGCGAGAATATCACTCCAAATAATATATATATATATATATATGTGTGTGTGTGTGTGTGTGTGTGTGTATTTGTATTTAACATCCAACGGATATTTTTTTTATAAATTCAACCAAAGAATCAATAATTTAAATAACATTTTTAAATTATATAACTATCCAAATAAGTGGTATTTTACTCACCTTGATTTTTATTTGTCGAATATCCAGATTTTAAACTAAATCGACCATTTTTCGATTTAATTTAAAATTCTAGCGAACTTCATAAAATTTCAAATATCTTCTAGAATGTGAATTTTGCAGCTACAATTTTAAGTGATCGACTTCGTGATTTTTGGACTATGCAAGATCGTGTTATACATTTGAATAATTTAATCTAAAATTAACTTAAATTAAGTTATATTTTTAAAAATTTATACCTACTAGTAAATCATCCACCTCTCAATCACGTACGCAAACCACCCACAATAACCACCTCGCATGAAACTGCCCTCCGACGCTTCACCTTCTCCAAGTTCGTCGATACTTCCACTCTGCACATGAAGGACCCCACGAACCATACACGACACCAGCTTCCAAAACATGCTTCTAGATGACCAAAGAAATAGGATTTGACTTCCGGAACCTTGCTTGAGCACATCACCGTCGACGAATGCTTGACTTTCCTTTCCCTTCCTTGACAAAATCATCATCATTGCACGCCATTTGAGCCCTCAAATACCATCGTGACAGTCATGACTCCAGGCGTGCCTTCACCAAGCTATGCGACAACATCTAGATAGCTGTTGCTCCATCGCATTACTCGCGCCTTCCCCCCTCTTTTGCAGTAGTGTACTCATGCGAGCGTGATGGTCACAGACCCCTGTATGCTCCAGAAAGCTTTACGCGCTCGGTCACACATACTCGCCTCGTCCTGCTTGCCATCGCGATGTAATCATGATTCAACAATTTTTTTTATTTCGGTCCTATTTTGAATTCTCTTGGCAACTTCTTTTTTATTTCTTCTGATTTCAAATAAGCTTCGAACGGAAGGAAACCAGAGCGGGAATTCACGATTTGTTTTTGACGAACGAGATGTTCATTTTTTTGTTCTTCTGTGGTTTTTGATTTTGAAAGAAGGAGATAGACACGATTTCTGAATTGAATGCGACTGCAGCGAAACAATGAAAGATAGAGGTGATAGTGAAAAGAAGGAGCGGCTTGATTTGATTTTAATTTGACTTTGATTTGATTTTATATTATTTTATTTTATTTCAAAAGATCTTGTTTTAGCAACTTAAAATTTTGATCTCCTATCGAGGCGTGCCTCTAGGCATTTATAATGTTATACTCCTATTTCGAACATAATGGAAAAAGTTTTGAGTCCTAATTCGATCGTATGGAGAAGATAGCTTTTGAACCCAATTATTATTTTGAATTTCAATATTAATTTCAATGTGTTTCTAGTCCGTACGAGTAAACGATAACTCCAAACACTATAAAATTTGGAATTCAATAATAATGCACTGTTATGGATCCAATGGGATAGGTTTCGTCGAATTCTAAGACCGTGCCCCAGATCGTTATTTACTGCAACAATTAAATAGTCGATTTCCAAATGTTCACGTAACCACTCAAAATTTCAGTTTTAAAACTATCTAACTCAATTATAACCCCAAATCAAATATTTAAAACCATATAACTATTCAAAATTAACCATCACAAAATCCAGATCGTTACATTCCTCTCCCATTAAAATAATTTAGTCTTTGGCTAAGGCAGCAAAACGCTCCAAACTCAATAAATTTTATCAAAACTCACTTAGTCAATATTCGATATTCACTTTTCCAATCTTTTGGTCTTTACCAAACAATTAGTCTTTAATTCTAATCCCAAAAACCCTTTTTTCAATTTCAATTTGAAATCAATTTGTTGTTAACAAAAAATTTCCAAAAATTTTGAAAAAAATTTCTAACACCCTAAATGTTCGAATTTTTTTGAAAGAGTCTCCTTTGTACGGAGAATCTTTTGCAATATGACAAGGGAGATAAATAAATATACATCGACCTACACGATCTAAAAAGAATATATATATATATATATATATATATATATATTTTACGGTATTTAATCCGAAAACATACCTTATTTTAGTGTTTTTAGGCATTATTAAGCAGGCATTTACTTCGAAAGAAAATCTCGCAACCCAAATCTTGCCAAATAGTCCCTCTGGGTACCTATAGTTACTCAATTTAAACCCGTAAGTAACAAAACATGAAATTCAATAACATTTCATTCATTCAAACGGTTAAAATACATAGATTTTATAAACAATGCATTCTAAAACATAATCATAAGAAATTATAATGTTCCAACACCAATTACATTTCTATCAATAGATCCATATATCATTTTATTCAATTCAAATGATTTACAAAACATTTTCTTGCATCACTTTATTTTCATAACAAACAAACTCTTATCCATTCCAAAATGACTTAGAAATCAATTTATTTCACTTCTATTAATGCATAGAATTTTATTTACTTTCCGTTTTTGTCGAACAACAATTTTTCTATGCAAATTCGGCGTTATTCATTTAATAAAATAACCATTTAAGCTTGTAGCTATTTTAAATTTTTTTCATATCAATTTATATTACATTTTAGCCCATTTTAAATTTATTCTCAGTCAATTCAACTACATTCCATTTATATTCACATTACATTCAAATCTATTCTATTAAGCTCGAAGCCATTCTATGCTATTTTTAAATAACCATTTCACCAATTTATCTAAGCCATGCTTCCATTAATAATATTTACTTGAGTTAATTCATTTACTTTATATTACTTACAACTTAAAGTTTGTTTTCATTCCATCCAACTTACATTTCAATTACTAATTAATTAATTAATTAGTTTATTCATTTAATCCACTTCAATTTTAATTCCATGCTCGAGTTCATTCTCGAATTTATTTAATTCGTATCCAAGGCCACATTCAGTTTATTAACACTTTAAATAGAGTTTATTTGTAACTAAAGCCATTATATTTCAATCTGATACCATTTTATTTCACCACATTCCCAATTTTATATAATTCTCTTATAATTAAGTCGAATTTTATGTATAACTCAAGTTCCAATTCCAATATTCACTTTTAATCCACAATCCAATTTATTTAACCAAGTTAATATCCATTCTATATTCAATTAACTAAATAATTATCTAATTAGTTCGCTTCCAATTCATAATTCAATATCTGGTTTCTATTTCAAATCACTTCATTTAATTTTTTCTTGAGCTCAAACCCTTTTTTATAATTCAAATTGGATTTATTACCCTTACCAAAATATCAAACAAAATTTACTTTGGGCTTTCTATTTCGCTTTTTAATTTTGCAAGTCACACAACTTATTTTTCCCATTTCCGTAAATTTTATATCGAATATATTCAAATTTTATTTTTAACTTGAGATTATACATTTATTTATAGCCTATATACTTCCATTAATTTCAATTTTTATAAGCTATTTCTATTTATTTATTCACAATTCGAATTTTCACTTAAATTTTATCTCATTCATTTTTTTTAATTTATAGCCATATAATTATTTCACAATTCAAAATTTATTTTTAATTCAATTCAGTACTATTTCTAATCTAATCCAATTTTATACCTTATAGTTATATATTCACCTTACAATTCACATTTACATATTTAATTCAATTGCATATAACTCAAATCCAGTTCACCTTTTATTTAAATTTCAATTCCTTTTAACTAACATTTCAAAATCAAATCTGAATTATTCATACTTAAACTAATTTCACCCCAAATAAACTTTTTTAAATCCTTTTAATTTCATTATATATGTCGATTACTTCGCATAAGTTAACATGCATTTCATTAATACACTATATAAATTCAATCGAAATCTAGTCAATTAAATTTCCAAACTTTAATTTATCCAACTTAACTTAAATTGAATTCCTTTTTAACTTAACTTATTTTTTCTAAAAAATTTAATTAGGATTTCAAAATTCAAATACCCAATATCTATTTCAAATCATTTTGAAACCAAACATATACATACATACTCTTTTCGTTTTAACTAACCACTTTCTTCAAATTTCAAAATCAATCTGATTTTATCCATAACAATTCCCTTAGAATTTTCAAAACAATCACTTGTTTTCACCAAAAAATAACCATATTAATTTACTATGGTAGCAATTTGTCACATAGAAACTCGAAAATGAAAACTGATAATATGGTCGTCAACATCAGAATTATTTTCCAACAACTGAAGTGAGTTCAATGCTACATCACTTTCAAAATCCAGCTAAAACTATTTTTCTTCTAGAATATCTCCAAAATAATATACCATTATTTATTTCAAAATACTTTGTGAAACATTTCCAAAATCTCCCGAGATTTAATTTTCCATATCTTATTTGAACCCATTTGTAGTTTCTAACTCATCTTTATAATTCTTACTTAGACAATCTCCCTTTAATTATATATATATAACCTTTTCAAATTTTATAATCTCATTTTGATTCTAACATGTAAACATAAAAATTTATAATATAATAATTTCTGAAAATTATTTCTTTTATATCAAAACATAATTTGGTTAAAATTATTTCATTTACCCGCTTCAAAACAAAACTGTGTCGAATTACTCTACTCAAGTGTTTAGAAATCCCTATCAATTTAGTGGCGTCCCACTACTTGAACAGAATTTATATACCACTCAACATATATATTAACACAATATAAAACCATGTATATTCATTAACAAATACACGCTCATATCTATTATTACACTCAACTCATTCTAGAGTACTACTGACTCTTTCTCTAAAGAGTAATCCCCACCAGAGCCTTTAAAACTCACTTAACCTTCAGCTCTGATATCAATTATAGCGACCCACGGTTCCACACCCTTTTGAGTTGACAAAATTCACTCCTATTCAACTCAAATTGTATGAAAGTGCGAATAAATAGGTAAAGAAGAAAAGGTAGAAGAAGAAATAGAAACAACAACACAGAATATCACAAAAAGCAACGGAACCAAATATGATATACAATAACTAGTTTTTACACAAAAGGATCTATAAATGTTTATATCCTACAATCCTCAGAGTACAATAATCAATACATCAACCTAGGTAGTTATAATAACTTGTCTTCATATAGTGGAAATATAAATCCAGTACGGAAATACGTCTCTGTCACATAGCTCGTCTCCTGAGCTCCAGAGCATCCTATTCTGAATCTGTAATACTCGATTTGATCCAAGCATTATAATAAATAACACCCGAGTCAGTCTGGAAAACTTGCATAAGAAAATACACTCAATTTGAATTATTAACTTTTCTCAAAATCCTTTGAAAACAAAGGCATCTCGTAAGACTACGTCACACATAAACACGAAGGATTTTTACCTTACGATAAACAAAACAATTTTTATCAAAATCGTCTGATATTATGATATTGTCTATAGAAAGCAAATAAAAGATAGCTGAAATTCTTGCATGTGATGCCTTACCTCTATACCCACTCTAGCCAAGGACACTACGGGGTAATGCCGTCAACTAGCATGGAGAATAAGGCTGTTGAGGAGCGACCATCTGCGTAATTGCTTTGTGAGAGCATAGATATTTCAAACATTACAACATGCATTTGGTTTAAGGAGAAAATCCGACATACCGATACAAACTCAAAGCTACTACACAATGGCTATATATATTCTTCGAAAACAAATATAGAAGTATACATAACACAAGTAAGTAACAGACATCCATATCACAAAGGCGGAAATAAATATGAATATATAACACATGAAAGTGTACATCAGAGTAGTGGTAAGACAAGGTCCACAATGTCACAAAAGAATAGCTACAAATGCTAGACAAAAGAATATGGATACATCAATGAGTCTATATCTCAAATGTATGCAACAAAAACTACTAATCTAAGTAGTTAGCCAAAAGTCCGGGTGATAATCCCAGATGTGAAGTCAAGCAAAAGCACCAGTAACATCTCGGTCTGACCCGAGTATTATTTAATAAGAAAATAATAAACGGATCAGTCTAGCTATAAATATCAGATAAAATGATATAGAATAAGAGATATGACATAAACATATGATAACTATAAAGCCATACTGGGAAAAGTGTGCAATTGAAAATCAACTAGGGATTAATCAATATCACAAGAATCTTCTCAAAGATATAAAGGAATGTCATACTCTTTATTTATATTCGCCAAACCATAAATATTGACAATAATATCAATGCCAATCACAAAAGTTAATGACACACAAATTCACCAATGCAAAAATATTGATAAAACTTATCAATATAAATCACGAAAATTGGTGAAAACACAAATTCCAGAAATCATCAATGAAAATCCAAAAATCACAAAAGGGGGGAGGCCTATCACAAAACGGGAGCATGAAAACTCACCAACACGTGTATCACAAAATGGAACGCTATTCCATGGTTGCTAACCATTAATTTTGAGCATGAAGCTCCACAAAACGGACCGAAGACCATGGGTCGCTACCCCACCAAATTGAGCCGAAGCTCCACAGAAACGGGGTTTAGTCTCCCTCGTAGACAAAGAGACATCGCACATTTGCTAGTCTAAATCACAAAAATGATCATCAACGATCATCAAGAAATGTCAATTACAATAAGCTAGTAAATATATAAGCATAGCTTCATATCCCATAACCACTAGCTTAAATTAAATATTTACGAACAATTTGTAGATCTCCACTCGAAAATTGTCACAAGAGATTCAATCGAACAAGTCCAAGAATTAACCGACGAAGTAAATGCAAACGTTTCATACCATTTGTTTTACTAAGCCGTTTAATTAGATTTCTCGTACGAGTGAGATAAAGTGACAAATCACAAAAGGTATTATAGAAACAATAAATCACAAAAATTCACATTCGAAGAAGTGAATAAAAATCCAAAGAATTCGATTCCAAATCCATCAAATTGGAAATACCCTTGCGACTTAACAGCCCTGACTTACGACTTAACATAAGCCAACACAATAAATCATCGGCTCAACCATGCGACTCCATGGCATACGACCTAAGAGATCAGCGACCTAACATGGTTGCGAGATAGCAGGTGCGACCTAAGATGGTTGAGCTATGGGTTGGAACGACCTAATGCCCGAGCGAGCGACCTAACAGCATGGCCGAGCTACCTAAGGGGTTGCGACCTAAGAAGCTAGCGACATAACATGGCCGAACGTCCTAAGTGACGACCTAAGAGAAGAATAGGCCGAGCGACTTAAGGGTTGGAACGACCTAACAGGCCGAGCGACCTAAGGTATAGCGCGACCCAAGGCACAGGGACAAGCCGCAATGGCATGATCTAAGTGACGCGACCTAGCCGAGCGACTTAACAAATACGGTTTAACATACGGCCGAGCGACCTAGCGACGAAACGACCTAAGGGGTAAAGAAGGCCGAGCGACTTAGGGACGAAACGACCTAACTTGTCGCGACCTAAGGAGTTGCATGATATAACATGGCCAAGCAACGACCTAAGCATGGCGCGACCTATAGGGGAGCGACCTAAGTGCAGGCCGACCTAACTGCAGGCCGAGAATGATATGTGCAGGCCGAACGACCTAAGCAACAAAAATGCCAAAAACTCTCTCAATTTGCAACCGATCGAGCACGAACGCTAGGGGATTACGCCTATCGGCGACCCGGTCCTATTGGCTCCTCGATGCATCACCAAAAACGTGTTCCAACATCAAAGATTGGATTTTTAAAGATTTGAACCCAAAACATTAAAAATTGGGATTTTCACCAATTCAATCCAAACCAAAAGCAAATGCACATGAATAAGTGTTAGGAATTCATACCCAACAATCAAAGATAGTTATAGACAAAGATGTGAGATAAAAATCTCACCTTTACACAGAATCAACGAAGAAGGAGCTTGAAAGCAAAGGAAGAATCAATGGCTTCTCTTTGAATTTGGAGTTAGATGTTGGATTTGCAAATGAACTAGGGCTCGGAGTTTTAATTTCCCATTCCTTCCTCCATTTTTGATGAAGCTTGAGTGTTAGGAAATGAAAGTAAAGTTATGAAGGGAAGGGGGTTGAGCTAGAGTTAATAGTTTAGGCTAATGGGCAAAACCAAACCCAAAGCCCAAAGTGAAAAAGTGACAAAATTCCACTAACTCCAAACATATCAAAGTTTATACTCAAAAAGATCGCAAACGGTGTTTTGGACCTAAAGGAAGTGGCTCCGAGTCCTAATTCGACCGTATGCAAAAAGTAACTTTTTGGACTAAAATCTGACTAATGATAAAATATTTAAATAAAATATTTAAATATTCAATCGTAAAATATGCAGGTTGTTACAAACTCCCCTCCTTAAAGAAATTGCGTCCTCGCAATATTTAAGAAGATAATATGAGGTAACAACCATGAAAGCATATCAACCAAAAGAAAATTGAAATAGGAAATTCACCTCATGGAGCACGAGAAAGTAAGTCCAGATGTGTTCGCTCGACGAACTCTCTAGATTCCCAAGAGCAATCCTTAGGATTCGAGGACCATTGGACTTTAACAAGCGGAACATCTTTATTTCGAAGGCGCGTGACCTCCGAAGCAATAATATGAATAGGATGTTGCTCATAAGTTAAATTAGGTGAAACTTCAATTTCTTCCACAACACTAGGATCAAGAATAGAATCGGAATCACGAAGACACTTCCATAATTGAGAAACGTGAAACATGTCATGAATAGCAGAAAACTGAGTCGGTAATAAAAGGCGATAAGCATGGAACCAATACGTTCGGCGATGGGAAATGGACCAATATATCGAGGCGCTAATTTTCCCGATCGACTGAAACGTACAACACCCTTCATAGGTGAAACACGAATAAACACAAGATCTCCCATAGAAAATTCTAATTTCCTTCTCCGGTTATCGGCATAGGATTTTTGTCTACTCTGGGCTTCTTTCATCCTATGACGAATAAGGTCAACCCTCTCTGTGGAATCAAGAATAAAATCTGGACCTAAAACCAGCTTCTCACCGGCCTCAAGACAACAAGAAGGAGATCGACATGGCCTTCCATAGAGTGCCTCAAAAGGTGCCATACCAATACTAGATTGGAAGCTATTATTATAGGAAAACTCAACTAGAGAAATATGATCTTCCTAACTTCCACCAAAATCAAGAATACATGCACGAAGAAGATCTTCAAGAGTTTGATTCACACACTCAGTTTGTCCATCGGACTGGGGATGATAAGAGGTGCTAAAATTAAGCTTCGTTCCCAAAGCTTTCTGAAGACTCTTCAAAAATCCACTAGTAAACAATGGATCACGATCACTAACAATAGAAGTAGGAAATCCATGCAATTTAACAATTTCTTTGATAAAGAGTTTGGCCAAGAGAGGAACGGTTCGATTGGACCGAACGGGAATAAAATGGGCGGATTTAGTAAGTCTATCGACTATCACCCATAAGCTATCATGACCCAAACGAGAACGGGGAAGGCCGTCTATAAAATCCATGGAAATTTGGTCCCACTTCCAAATTGGAATTTCTAAAGGTTGCAATAACCCACCGGGCCTTTGGTGTATGGCCTTAATGAGTTGGCAAGTCATGCAACACTTAACAAAGTTAGCAATATCAGATTTCATTCCCTCCCAATAATAAAGTCGCTTCATGTCCGCGTACATTTTACTACTACCGGGATGAATGGTAAATTTAGAACGATGAGAATCTTCTAAAATGTCTTTACGAAGATTACTAATATTTGGCATGATAAGTCCACCAAATACCGCTACGAGAATCAATATCAAAGTCCTTCAAACCCTCAATATCAATTTTATCCCTAAAATTTTGGCCAAGAAGAGCCAATTCGGGATCTAGCTTTTAAGCTTCAAGAATGAGGTCTAAAAGAGAAGGATGAGCCTCAAGACTACATAAAACAAGAGATGAACACAAATCGGAAACACGATCTCGAATCTCACAAGTGGATAGAATTCCGAGATCATTCCATTTGGATATCATCATAGAAACAACCGCTTGCTGCTTAGGGCTAGTGCATCCGCAACACGATTTCCCTTTCCGGGAGTATAAAGAATATCAAGACCATAAGCTGCAAGAAATTCGAGTCAACATTGTTGACGTAAATTAAGTTCCTTTTGAGAAAATAGATACTTCAAAGATTTATGATGGGTGTAAAGAATAAAAATTTCTCCCAAAAGATAATGATGCCAAATTCGAAGGGCGAAAACAATAGCCGCGAGTTCTAAATCATGAGTGGCATATCTAGTCTCGGTTGGCTTTAATTGCCTAGAAGCATAAGCAATAACACGTTCTCTTTGCATAAGAACGGCACCCTAACCAATGCGACTAGCATCGGTATAAATAATAAAATCTTGGTTTCCCTTGGGAATCACAAGAATAGGCGCATTCTTTTAATTTCTGAAAAGAAGCTTCACATTTGTCCGAAAAAATGTATTTAAATCCCTTCTTTGCCACGCTAGTAAGAGGCACGGAAATTTTGGAAAAGTCCTTTATGAAACAACGGTAATAAGCTGCCAATCCTTGAAAACTACGGAACTCCATCACACTCTTCGGTCTCTTCCAATTTTGAACCGCTTCAATCTTTGAAGGATCCACGGAAATTCCGGATTCAGAAATAGTATGACCGAGAAACTTCACGCGAGATTGCCAAAAGTGGCATTTAGAAAAAATTTCTTTTACTTGATTACTCCTAAGAGTTTCCAACACAATCCGAAGATGCTTTTCATGCTCCTCCTCGGTTTTTGAATACACAAGAATATCATCAATAAAGATGAGGACAAACCGATTGAGGAAGTCTTTGAAAACTCTATTCATAAGGTCAACGAAATAAGCCGGAGCATTCGTTAAACCAAATGGCATAACAAGCCATTCATAAGATCCATAACGAGTACGGAACGATGTCAAAGGAATGTTATCCTCTGCAATACGAAGCTGATGAAAACCGGTAGCTAAGTCTAATTGTGAAAAGACTCTAGCACCACTATGTTGATCGAATAGATTATCCATCCGAGGTAAAGGATATTTATTCTTGATAGTAAGATCATTAAGCCTGCGGTAGTCAATGCAAAGCCTAAGTGTACCATCGGATTTCTTCATAAAAATAGCCGAAGCTCCCCATGGCGAGGAACTAGAGCGAATAAATTGCTTCGTATCCAATTCGGATAATTGTTTGCAAATCTCCTCATTTTCCTTATTGGACATGCGATAAGGAGGGCGAGTAATAGGTTGAGCTCCAGGGATGAGATTAATTCTGAACTCAATTGCTCGCTTAGGTGGTAATCCTAAAACGGGCTCAAATATGTCGGAAAATTCACGAACAACGTGAATAAGAGAAATAATATCCTCCTCATCATCATATCTCTCTCAACAACAACAACGGAGGAGGAGGAAAAGAGAGAGATATCTCTCTCAACAACAACAACGGAGGAGGAGGAAAAGAACAGATTGGGGATATCGAAGATGAATAGTCCACTCAGGACATAGGGCTTGGGCTTCATAGCGGTTAAGCCAATCCATTGCCAAAATCATTCCAAAGCCTAAGTAGCGCATAACATACAAATTGGCTTGGAAAGAAAAATCACACAAAATAATCTCGACATCTTTACACAATAAACTGATTGTTGTGGATCCACTAACCGGATTCGCAATTCTCAAAGAAGTCGTTAAACACAAAACATCCAAAGAAATAGTATCAACAAGTTCTTTTGAAATAAAAGAATGGGACTCACCCGTATCAAAAAGAACTCGAATAGGATGATCACGAAATAAAATAATGCCATCAAGGATAGAATGAGAAATACCTTTAACACGAGATGTGTTGCCAGGGGCTTGAGCAACATTAAGCTTTCCCTCCTTCCTATTTTGAAGTTTGGGACAAGAAGATAAATAATGATCTGGGCTTTTGCAATAGCGACAAGCACGAGGCTTTGAACACTTGTTCGCATAATGGTCCTTAGAACCACAGTTGTAGCATTCTCCACCACTTGAGGAAGAAGTCTTTGCCACCGGAGTTGCTTGCCTCCCTTTCTTATTGGGATAAGGACCCCTGAACTTATTGGGCCTTTTCTTGTTATTGAAGTTTGGCTTAGCACCCATAACTTCAATATCACTCTCCCTATCAGCCTCTTCAAGACGAAGAGCGATATCAACAAGCTAATCAAAAGAAACTTCTAATTTTAGAAGTAATGGCTTCTTGAATTTTTATTCAAGCCATAGACAAAACTTTGGTTCTTCTTCAATGGGGTATTTATGTACTCGACCCCATATTTAGAAAGTGACTCGAATGATGCAACATAGTCTGTCACGGAAGATTCACCTTGAACAAGGTCTATAAAACGGCGAGCCAAAGTCACCTTCTCAGCTTCTGGTACAAATTAAATTCAAAGCGTTCCCGGAATTTCTCTCAAGTAAGATCCGCTTCATTTATCTCATAAATAAGAAGCTTATACCAATCTAATGCTCTTTCTTGGAGCATAATAAAGGCCACCTGAACACGGTGAAGATCAACGAGATTCATGCGAGAAAAGATTCGATCGCACGTTCTCAGCCAAGCTTGGACTTCAATAATAGTTTCAAATCCTTTGAATGGCCTCCCGCCCAAATTGGTATAATCGCTGCACAAACGTGCAAGTCCCGACCTAGGGTGAGTAGACTCCAGATTAGATCCGGCTGCTTAAGCATTCCTTACTAGATCAAGAAGCTGCTGGGCAGACATAAATACTCCATCCTGGGGAGTAGCACGAGATTGACCGGCGCTGGGATGGCCAGGTCTAACCATTTATCTTCCTTTTGAAAGAAAGAAAGAAGAAGGATAAGGTTATTCACCAAATGAATATCAAGCAATCTTGATAGATAAAACAAGGAATCATAAAGAAAATAGGATGAATCGGTACGAAGACTCGAATTAAATCCTAAAGCACGACTCCTAAGATGGACTTAGGACGATGGTCCTTGTTAAATTATTCTACATTGTTCCGAAGATTGGCTCTGATACCAAACTGTGACGCCCCACCTCTATACCCACTCTAGCCAAGGACACTACAGGGTAATGCCGTCAACTAGCGTGGAGAATGACGCTGTTGAGGAGTGACCATCCGCGTAATTGCCTTGTGCGAGCATCGATACATCAGATAGTACAACATGCATTTGGTTTAAGGAGGAAATCCGACATACCGATACAAACTCAAAGCTACTACACAGTGGCAATATATATTCTTCGGAAACAAATATAGAAATAAACATAACACAAGTCAGTCACAAACATCCATATCACAAAGGCGGAAATAGATATGAATATATAACACATGAAAGTGTACATCAGAGTAGTGGTCAGACAAGGTCCACAATGTCACAAAAGAATAGCTACAAGTGCTGGACAAAAGAATATGGATACAACATTGAGTCTATATCTCAAATGTATACAACAAAAACTACTAATCTAAGTAGTTAGCCAAAAGTCCGGGTGATAATCCCAGATGTGAAGTCAAGCAAAAGCACCTGTAACATCTTGGTCTGACCCGAGTATCATTTAATAAGAAAATAATAAACGGATCAGTCCAGCTATAAACATCAGATAAAATGATATAGAATAAGAGATATGACATAAATATATGATAACTATAAAGCCATACTACGAAAAGTATGCAATTGAAAATCAACTGGGGATTAATCAATATCAAAAGAATCTTCTCAAAGATAAAAAGGAATGTCATACTCTTTATTTATATTCGCCAAACCATAAATATTGACAATAATATCAATGCCAATCACAAAAGTTAATGACAAATTCACCAATGCACAAATATTGATAAAACTTATCAATGTAAATCACGAAAATTGGTGCAAACACAAATTCTAGAAATCATCAATGGAAATCCAAAAATCACAAAAAATGGGAGGCCTATCACAAAACGGGAGCATGAAAACTCACTAACACGTGTATCACAAAATGGAATGCTATTCCATGGTTGCTAACCATTAATTTTGAGCCGAAGCTCCACAAAACGGCCCGAAGACCGTGGGTCGCTACCCTACCAAATTGAGCCAAAGCTCCACAGAAACGGGGTTTAGTCTCCCTCGTAGACAAAGAGACATCGCACATTTTCTAGTCTAAATCACAAAAATGATCATCAACGATCATCAAGAAGTGTCAATTACAGTAAGATAGTAAATTTATAAGCTTAGCTTCATGTCCCATAACCACTAGCTTAACTTAAATATTTACGAACAATTTGTAGATCTCCACTCGAAAATTGTCACAAGAGATTCAATCGAACAAGTCCAAGAATTAACCGGCGAAGTAAATGCAAACGTTTCATACCATTTCTTTTACTAAGCCGTTTAATTAGATTTCTCGTACGAGTGAGATAAAGTGACAAATCACAAAAATGATTGTAGAAATAATAAATTACAAAAATTCACATTCGAAGACGTGAATAAAAATCCAAAGAATTCGATTCCAAATCCATCAAAGTGGAAATAACCTTGCGACTTAACAGCCATGATTTACGACTCAACATAAGCCAACACAAGAAATCAGCGGCTCAACGCATGCGACTCCACGACATACGACCTAAGAGATCAGCGACCTAACATGGTTGCGAGATAGCAGGTGCGACCTAAGATGGTTGAGCTATGGGGTGGAACGACCTAATGCCCGAGCGTGCGACCTAACAGCATGGCCGAGCGACCTAAGGGGTTGCGACCTAAGAAGCTAGCGGAATAACATGGCCGAACGACCTAAGTGATGCAACGACCTAAGAGAAGAATAGGCCGAGCGATTTAAGGGTTGGAACGACCTAACAGGCCGAGCGACCTAAGGCATAGCGCGACCCAAGCCACAGGGACAAGCCGAGTGACCTAAAGAGCAATGGCGCGATCTAAGTGACGCGACCTAGCCGATCGACTTAGGAAATACGGCTTAACATATGGCCGAGCGACCTAGCGACGAAACGACCTAAGGGGTAAAGAAGGCCGAGCGACTTAAGGACGAAACGACCTAACTTGTCGCGACCTAAGGAGTTGCATGATATAACATGGCCGAGCAGCGACCTAAGCATGGCGCGACCTATAGGGGAGCGACCGAAGTGCAGGCCGACCTAACTGCAGGCCGAGAATGATATGTACAGGCCGAACGACCTAAGCAACAAAAATGCCGAAAACTCTCTCAATTTGCAGTCGATCGAGCATGAACGCTAGGGGATTACGCCATTCGGCTACCCGGTCCTATTGGCTCCTTGATGCATCACCAAAAACGTGTTCCAACATCAAAGATTGGATTTTTAAAGATTTGAACCTAAAACACTAAAAATTGGGATTTTCACCAATTCAATCCAAACCAAAAGCAAATGCACATGAATAAGTGTTAGGAGTTCATACCCAACAATCAAAGATAGCTATAGACAAAGATGTGAGATAAAATTCTCACCTTTACACAAAATCAATGAAGAAGGAGCTTGAAAGCAAAGAAGAATCAATGGCTTCTCTTTGAATTTGGAGATAGATGTTGGATTTGCAAATGAACTAGGGCTTGGAGTTTTAATTTCTCATTCCTTCCTCCATTTTTGATGAAGCTTGAGTGTTAGGAAATGAAGTAATGTTATGAAGGAAAGGGGGTTGAGCTAGAGTTAATAGTTTAGGCTAATGGGAAAAACCAAACCCAAAGCCCAAAGTGAAAAAGTGACAAAATTCCACTAACTCCAAACATATCAAAGTTTATACTCAAAAAGATCGCAAACGGTGTTTTGGACCCAATGGAAGTGGTTCCGAGTTCTAATTCGACCGTATACAAAAAGTAACTTTTCGAACTAAAATCCGACAAACGATAAAATATTAAAAATAAAATATTTAAATATTCAATCGTAAAATATGCGGGTTGTTACATTGCATCTCATGTTTAAGCACAGTTGGGCACAATCAAAACCATACGGTGCTTATTGGAGAATGGATTCCATACAATGACTGGGCCGCTGAGGTATCGCCCATCACAGTACACCTCCAGAACAATGTACCGAGGACCTCGCCGGGATCCCCTACTACAAAAGACCCGCCTAACCCTAACCTGGATAGACCGAATAAGTTATCACCCTGGGTGTTCCCACCCTTACCATCAAGCTCTCCTTTTATGCATAACCATATCCATAATAAATAGGTTTCCGAGGACATCTAGAAAAGTGATAACATAACCTAATTGGGTGCGACCTACTTAGCCTTGTGGGTCCTCCGAAGAAGATGTTCTGATAGAATTCGTCCATATAAGTTGCCTTAGGTCTGGA
The DNA here is from genome assembly GCA_030765085.1 of Allium cepa. Classification (NCBI taxonomy): domain Eukaryota; kingdom Viridiplantae; phylum Streptophyta; class Magnoliopsida; order Asparagales; family Amaryllidaceae; genus Allium; species Allium cepa. Next base: position 39,546,605 of record CM060929.1, read on the forward strand.
CAAACCGAATCACCGTCTTCGTCATCTTCACGGTATTCGTTACATTCAAACCAGATCGAAGTGCTTTTCAGATAATAAAATCCAATACAGATCTCTTCGAAACGATTAACGAAATTGGCCAATATTGATAGTAAATTATTTGGCTATCAATAAAAAATCCATAAGTAGACAGTAGGCCTTATTTTAATAAATCTTCAAAACATTTTCTTCTAAATATCTTTATTGAGATATATGCGCAACCTCTTTCAGTATTTCTATATTTTGGAAACAATTTGAACACTTCTATCCATAACAGGATATTTCACCTTTCTCAACACTTAAAAATATTTCCAACTTCCATTTTTATAACGGTTATAAAATATTTCTATTCTAAATCATTTCCTACTAAACATATTTTCAATACCTACTTTCCAATACTTTGAAAAATATTTATACGTATAATTTCCAAAATCATCTCGATATTAAACTAGGAAATACTTCATAACTTATCTCATAAATCTTCGGGTTTTATTATAAATCCTTCCTACGATTTCCAAACTAATTATACTTGTTTATAATCTCGACCAGCCATTTATAACTCGTTTAAATAAATTCAAATTCTTTCTGAAGATACCGCATCTAAAAATTGGAAATTTCCAAGTCTCAAGAATTCCATTTATAAGATTTCTCTTATAAAATCTCATCATTCAATTAAAACCTATTTACACATCTCGAGCGAATTTTATAAATAAATTTTTAGTCATTTCATACTATATATACATACACTCTAGTATAAAATGCACATACGTGCATCTAATAGTTGAAGATATTTAAATTTTATTTAATAAAAAAATTAATGAACAGATATGTGCTATAAATGAAAAACCTTTGGTTGTCATAGCACTTTTATTTGAAGCAATTTTGTCGATGACATTGGTGGCAAATTAATAGCAAAATTTGGCTAATGGGTGGTTGAAAAGGGAATGGTGGTTGAGTTTGCAAATCGATGGTAAGATTTCTTTGATTGATGAGTGTACTTTTGAAATTTCAAAATAGGATACCGTTAAAATTTATTTATTGAATTCTCTATATTAATAATAGAGATACTAGCATTACTATACTTTGGAACTTGGTAAAATAATCATTCACTTGTTTCGATATTTGATTAGCAAGCGTCAACATTGAACACATTTTGTATGTATAGCCGTAGAATTGCACTATTTGTCACTTTAAACCGCATAATCTTTATTAACATATAAAATGATTTAGTAGTACAACCAACATTGGATTCATGATTTAGTTTAAACTGTGAATCTCCCATGTCATATATACCTTATGCATAGTTGATTATCTGAGTTACGTAGGCATACTTGTATAAGACAAATCAAAGTAATGGATTTTAGAATTTATCTTTTGACTATTATTTAACCTTCTTCATATGATGATGCTAACTATAGGTCATTTTTTGCTTCAATAGGTATACTTGTGGCAAGGTAAATACCACCTAAGAAAGCTAAAGTATTTCAACCGTATTCATACTGGATATGAGTGGAACAAATATAACCAAACTCCTAATGTTTCAACAACATAAACATGCTTGGCACCAGGCACCATCTTGAGCGGCAACATGGAAAGAATACTTGTGCTCTCTAGGCAAATGCCCACGGATTCAAAGTAGGGACCTAATGTACCATTTTCATAAGATTATAAATTGAGATTGTATTAGTGATTATTATTATCATCATGAAAGCAGGGGAGTGAGGGTATATTTGGTATTTCGAAAAGACATGGTTGAAGTTTATTCAATGAATTCTCATTATTAGTAGTACAGATGAGCATTTTTAAATAATAGTAATTTATTTTTATTTTTAAAATATGCTTTAGGTGATTATTTAAAATATTAAACACTTTTAAAAAACCATCAATAACTCATTTGAAATAAAAAAATCAATTTACAAAGCTGATTATAGAAATTAAAATTTTGTTTCAATAAAAGTTAAATATTTGGAAATCCATTGTTCGAAGCATTCGAATACTAACTAGTTTAAACTTTCATTGTTTAAGTAATAATGTTTTCCCTTTGATAGACAAACTTAACTTCTTAAATAAAGAAAATATATTTTAAAATCTCAATAACCAATTTAATTTATAACTACCTCTCGATTTAACAACGTATCAATTCATTGTCAATTTACTAACCATTCTCATTTCAAAAAATAGAATCTACTATTTTTCTCAACCCTTTTTCCATATTCTAATATAAATTCACCAAATGAATTTATATTCCTAATTATCCTCTGATATCGAATTCCTTTATTTATAAACATCGTTTATAAAAAATTTAAAACCCATTTGGTTTTACCTATTTATAAAACAAATCTTATTTATAAAATTCCATTATATAAATTCATTTCTTATAAATTCCATTTATACTTCTAATCTATTTTAATATTGATTTTAACTCCTTTTCATATTTCAGAAACAAACACTTTTATATAATTAATTTTTAAAACTTCTATTTAAATCCTTTTACGAATAGTACGTACAATCTGAAATCAATATATATATATATATATATGTATGTATTATTCCTTAAAAATAATCCAATTTCCAATATAAATATTTTTATATATACCTTCTAAATTCCTTCAAACCGAAATAATAATTTTTTGTATTTAAAATATTAAAAATTCAGGCCAGTACTATAGGAGTATCCAATAATTCAAATTACAACAATTATGTATAACAGATTATCTACACACATCATATATCACTATATATTAAAAATAAATAATATATTTGAGGAATCTAGTTGGATCCCTCTAACTTGTTTTCCTACATCCATAGATGTTAATACAATATAAAAATACCAATCCCACTTCGAGAGGGATATCGCAGTATCTTGGGTCATCCACTATTATGCGGGCCGCATAGGGTCCCATCCCCTATAATGTACAAAAATATCACTCCAAATACTAATATATTTATATATTACTATATATATTTAACATCCAACAGATAAATATTTCATAAATTCATCCAAGCAATCAATGATTTAAATTCAACATTTTCAAATTATATTAGCTATTCAAATGAGTGAGATTTTACTCACCGTAATTTTTATTTGTCGAATATTTAGATTTTAAACTAAATCGAACATATTTTGATTTAAATTAAAAGTCTAACGAACTCCGAAATATTCCAAAACGCTTCCAGAATAGGAATTTTGCAGCTTCTATTTTAAGTGATCGACTTCGTGCTTTTTAGACCTTACAAGATCATATTATACATTTAAAAAAAATTAAACTAATATTAATTTAATTAAGTAATAGTTTGAAAATTTTATACCCATAAGTAAATCATCCTCCTAGCACTCACGTACTGAAACCACCCACTACAGCCACCTCGCATGAAACTTCCCTCCGACGCTTTACCTTCTCCAAGTTCATCGATACTTCCACTCTACACAAGTGAAGGATCCCACGAACCATACATGACACCCACTTCCAAAACATGCTTCCAGGCAACCAAAGAAATAAGACTCGACTTCCAGAACCTCGCCTGAGCACATCCCCGTCGATGAACAATCGAATTTCCCTTCCCTTCGTTGATAAACTCGTCGCCATTCCATGTTATTCGAGCCCTCAAATATCATCATGGCAGTCGTGACTCCAGTTGTGCTTTCACCAAGCTACTCGACAACATCTAGATGCTGCTGCTCCACCGTGGTGCCTTGCGCCTTTCCTCCTTTTGCAGCTGCACACGCATGTGAACCTGATGGTCGCAAACCCCCATATACTGTAGAATGCTTCACAAGCTCGCTCATGCATACTCGCCTCGTCTTGCTTGCCATCGCGATGTAATCGCGATTTAACATTTTTTTTCATTTCGATTTTGAATTCACTTGGAAACTTCTTTTTTTCTTCTGATTTCAAATAAGCTTCGAATAGAAGGAAACTGGAAAGGGAATTCACGATTTGTTTTTGAGGAATGGCACGTTCGTTTCTTTTTTTTTCTATGGTTTTTGATTTTGAAAGAAGGAGATAGACATGATTTTTGAATTGAATTTGACTGCAGGGAAAAAATGAAAGACAAACGTGATTTAAAAAAGGAGTGGCTTGATTTGATTATAATTTGACCTTGATTTGATTTTATTTAATTTTATTTAATTTCAAAATATATCGTTTTAGCAACTTAAAATTTTGATCCCCTATCTAGCTATGCCGATAGGCGTTTGTACGGTTATACCCCTATTCCAAACACAATGGAAAAGGTTTCGGGTCCTAATTCAATCATATGGAGAAGATAGCTTTTTGGACCCAATTATTATATTAAATTTCAATATTAATTGTAGCGCATTTCTAGTCCATACGATCAAACGATAACTCCAAAAAATACAAAATTTAGAACAGAGAATAATACACTATTACTGATTCAATAGAACTAGTTTCAATGAATTCTAAGGTTGTGCCCCGAATAGCTATTAACACATCGTTTAAATCGATGATTTTCAAAAATTCATTAAATCGCTCATAATTTCAGTTTTAAAACTCTCTAACTCAATTATAACCCCAAATCAAATATTTAAAACCATTTAAAAATTTAAATTAACCATCGAAAAATCTGGGTCGTTTCAAATTAATACTATTATATTTCATTCCAACTATATTCTTATTAATAAATCTTATATTTTAAATTTCTCACATTAATTATGTCACAAATTTTTTTATTTCTTCCAATATTACATTATAAATCTTATTAACTTCAATAAATTAATTATCGGAAAATTTTGGGTCGTTACAATTTATATCGAAATTTTGATTATTTTAAGAAATTGATTCGAATAAAACAATAATTGATTTTGGGTTGTATTTAACTATTTCTTAAAATATTTTAAATAGACATTTTTAAAATAGTTTATATGAAGGATTTTTAAACGGTTGATTTTTAAAACTATATTTTTGGAAAAATGGAAAGAAGTTGAAATTAATTATAAAAATAGATTGGCAGAAATGAATAGAATTTATAAGGAATTGAATTATAAAATGGAATTTTATAAACGAGATTATTTTTATAAAAAGAGAAACTAATAGAAGTTATAAATTTATAAACGATGTTTATAAATAAAGAAAATCAAACAACTGATGAAAATTTAGGAATATAAAATTCATCGGGTGAATTTATATTAGAATATGGAAATAGGGTTGGAAAAAATAGTGGATACTATTTTTGAAAAGTGGAAATGGATAGGATGCTAGAATTGAATCGATGGGTTGTAAATCAAGAGGATTTATAAACTGAATTGGTTATTGGAATAATACATACATACATACATACATCCGTATATATGGTTATAAGAATTTAAATTTGTTTTTAAAAGGGAAATGTTATATACCAAACTATGAAATTTTGAACTAGTAGAATTAAGTACATCGAAAAGTGAATTTCCCAAATACTTAATATATATATTTTAATAAATTAAAATTTCAAAAATCAGCTTTGAAATTGATTTTATTAATGTTTATAAAAAGGGGTGTAAAGGGCTGTATCTACGAACCCCTTGAGTCGACCATAATTCACATCAGTTCAACTCAAATTGAACAGAAACACCGGTTCATTAGGGGTAAAGAAGAAAAACATAGTAGGAAAATAAAACAACATAGAATCTCACAATTGGAGCGGAACAAAATATAATACATAATAACAGATTTTTTTAAAAAGAACCTGTAACAGTTTATGTACTTACGATCATCAGAGTAAAACAATCCATATATCAATCTGGACAGTTATAGTAGCTTGTGCTCATGCAATGGAAATATCAACTAAGAACGGAGATACGTCGCCGTCGTCCAGCTCGTCTCCTAAGCCCCATAGCATCCTATGCTGAACCTATAATACTCGGTTTAACCAGAGCATTATAATTAAATAACACCCGAGTCATTCTGGAAAACCAGTGCGAAAAAACACACTCGATTTGAATTATTAACCTTTATCAAAATCCTTTGAAAACAAAGGTATCTCATAAGACCACATCATAAAAAAAACACGACAGGTTTTTCCCTTACAATAACCAAAACATTTTTATCAAAATCGTCTGATATTATAATAGGGTCGAGACAAAGTAAATAGAAAATAGTTTAAATGCTTCCATCTCACGTTTCAGCACAGTTTGGCACAATCAAAACCGCACGGTGCTCATTGGAGAATGGATCCCATAAAATGATTGGGCCACTTGGGTACCACCCATCATAGTACACCTCTAGAAAAATGTACTGAGGGCCTCACCGAGATCCTCTGCTACACAAGACCGGCCTACCCGTCACATGGATAGACCGAATTTGTTATCACCCAAGAGTGTTCCCACCCTTTAAAATCGGTCGCTCCCTTTTCATGCACAACCATATCCATATGTGTGTGTGTGTGTGTGTATAGACACACACACAACACACATACATTTTCGAGGATATCTAGAAAAGTGATAACATGCCCTAATTGGATGCTACTCATTTAGCCTTGCTGCGTGTTCCCTGCTTTAGTTATTCTCGGTTGATGGTGCTTGAGGCTAACAGATTACTATTCAAGAACAATTCCACTTAGAATGCTCATCGTCTCTAATGACGATGTTCCGATATCATTCGTCCATCAAGTTTTCCTAGGCCTGGAAAACTGAATCACCATCTTCATCATCTTCAAGTATTAATTTGTAATGTCCAAACAGGATCGAATTGGTTTTTGGATGATTAATCTGATCCCTGCCTCTTCGGAACGATTAACAAAATAGGCCAATATTAATAGCCTGTTATTTAGCTATCAATAAAACATCCATAAGAAGATAATAGGCATTATTTTATAACCCGTCAAACATTTCTTCAAAATATCTTTACTAAGATATATATTCAAATTCCTTTCCATTTTCCAATATTTGAAAACAATCTTAAATAATTAAATCCATAACAGGATATTTTCAAACCATCTCAACACATAAAAATATTCCCAAATTTCCATTTCTATACTCAGGAAAATATAGTAAGTCTTATTTTCCAAAATGTTTTCAAATATCAATACTTAAGCGAATATTTCATAACTTATCTCATAAGTCTTTGAAATCACTAATAAATTCCCTTTTTCAATTTCCAAAACCCCGTGTACTTATTTATAACCCCATTCAACAATTTATATCTTCTTTTATGAATTCGGATTTCATTTTCAAAATTCCCTTATTCAACATTTCGGAATTCCATTTCCATCAAATACTTTATATAATACCTCTCCTCAAAATCATATCCATTTATAAGCCTCATTTACGAATCTCGAGAGAATTTATAAATCAAAATTTTCAATCATATGAAAACACTATATATATAGTAAGTATTTAAAAGGGATAAAAATTTATTTTTAAAAACATGTTCAAGTAATTATTTAAAACATCAAAAAAACTTATATAAACATCAATAACTCATTGTTAGATAAACAGATAAATTTTCAAAGCTGATTTTAAAAGTTAGAATTTACTAAAATAAACACTTAATATTCGAAAATCTACTTACCAAAGTATTTCAATCCTAACATGTTTAAAATTCCATAGTTTTAAAAAAAAATCCTTTTAAAAACAAACTTAACTTCATGGAATTAAAAATATTTTTTTAAAAAAAACCTCAATAACCAATTCAATTTTATAAATTTGTAATATCCCAGAATTTCCAGGAATTTAAAATGCTGATAATCTCTTAATTTAATTATTTGAAATTGATAAAATTGTTATTTTCAAAGATAATTAACCAAGTAATAAAATATAATGTTTAATTATGGTTATAAATTGGTTTTAAAATAGGAATAATTATTTTATTTGTGTAAATAAATTCTAAACAGACTTTTTTTTTCATAGTTGATTAGTGTGTTTAGATATATTTATTTCTGTTTATTTTATATTGATTTTAAAATAGGATAAATTATTTATAAAAATGAGCTTATTTAAAAATTAATATTGTATTTATTTAAATTGATTTTTAGATTTGAATTTTTAAAATTTGACTTTGAATTGAATACAAATTTGAATTCAAAGAAATACATACATCTTAAATAAAATAATATATATGGTTTGGTTTTAAATATATAGATAATGTTTTTAATTAAAAAAAAGATTTGTTTTGTATTTTTCTTTTTATAGAAATGTATCTATAGAAATTTGATTTGTATTTATTTAATAAAATAAATGCAAGGCTTTTGGAAATAACATTTTAAATAAGTTTGAAATATTGTATATAACTTTATTTAAATTATAATTGATTTTTTTTATTTAATGTTCTTTTAAAAGATTGTACTTATATAAATTAGCATACATTTATAAATGTATAAGCGTATTTGTTTATTTGATATTTAATTAGAAAGTATTTTTAAAATTAAGAAAACATGATTGTTAATTTGGAAATTAATTTAAAATGCTTTTAAATTTATTTAGAATTAGAATAAACTCAATATTGACAAATGTTTAATTTTAAAAACACTTTGTTAACAGGTTTTAACACATTCATGAAATTAGGGACAAGTGTCCATTTTCTTTTTAATTTATAAAATCTAAAATTACCTATATAAACACTCTTCTCATTTTTTTCCTTTTTCTTTAAATCTTTGTTCATGCTTAAAAGAAAACTAAAACCATCAATGCACCTTCATTCAACACCCAAAACCAGAAAGCCTGAACAATTCCTCAAAATGAAAACCTGAAATCCTTAAAACAAAATCTGCATCAATTTTCAAATGTTTTTGCAAGCTATCAACCCAGTTCTGCATATTTGAATGTCTGCATCAAATCTTTCTTATGCATGCATGGGTCAGAGTATTACCTGAAACAAATTGTTGAAGCAAATCTGAAGGTTTCTCTGTTTCAAATGAAGCTTCATCATCAATTCAAAGTATTCTTGCAAGTTCAAGTTCATAGTCTTTTGCAACTTCCAGTTTATCATCAAACCTCTGTCTTCTTTTAGATGAGGTGAGTAAACCTTTTATTAAAATTTAAAATAGTAATTATCTGTTGCAATTAAGTAGTGATGGTGTTTATATGAGATGTCTTTGAGTAGATATATGAATATACAATAGGTTTGTTTAGTTTAAACTGTGTAGGTTGATTTGCATTTTTTTTCCTTCTTTGTATTGTACTATAGAATCTGAGACAAAGTTTAAATCTGCAAATTACTCTATTCAAAAATTGTTAATCATAGTTTTAAACTAAAATAAGTTGTTCAAGTATAAACTTAAAAAAAAAGACTTAAGTCCCTGGTTTATGAAATGTACCTGGGAATCTAGATATGCAGTAACAAATTTATCATCAATGTTTGAAACCAAGGATTAAATTTGGTTAGAATGATTACATAAACTTAAGGGTCATTGAAAATTATGAATTTTGAAAGGAAATTTACAATTTTTAAAACTGTATTAAGAGAGTACTTGAAGTTCAACTGGTAGTTGGGTTTTTGCATAAATCTGTTGATTTATGCATCTGGAGTGCTTGAGATTCTTCATGGAGTTAGTATTTGGGTTAGAGAGTGTTGTAAAAATCGTTGAAGAATTTTTAAAACACCGAGGAATTTGATTTTGCTCAAATTTGATTTTTAACCTAGTTTTGGGGTCAGCTGTAAATTGGTCTACGATATCTTCTTCATTGCATCGGGCTTGATGATTTTTTTGGGAGGAGAAGGCGCGATGGGTCAGCAACAGATGGCCGGAGTAGTGGCGATTATCATTGATCGGAGGCGATGATTTTGGGTTTTGCTGTTGATGGTTTTGGGTTCAGTTCAACCAGAGTGCTCAATTTTGAATCGAGGGAAGAAGTGAGGTTCTGTTGATCGTCGAGGCTTGTAGGATGGAGGAGTGAAGTGTCGGTGAAATCGACAGTGGCCGGAGGAGGTTCTGGCACCGGTGCAGGTGCACGATGGGCTTGGTGTCAGTGGTTGTAGTTGTTTGGGTGTTTAGTATTAGCTCGGGTGGTAAGGGAGAAGACTCGGGGGAATGCTCAAGTATTTTTGGTTACGGCTCGGGGTAATACTCGCGTGGTCTCTGGGGTTTAGAGTTGCAGGGATAAACTGTTATATTAACAGTTTTAAGTTTTAAATTAAAATAGTTTTAAAATTTTAAAGAGAGGTTGTTTTTTTTTAAAAAAATGTACTTTTACTTAAATTCAAGTATATATGGGTTGAACCCAAATTAATGTTCAACCTGATTTTTAGTCTAAAATATAAAATAAGTTTTAAACTTTAAATAGTTTAAATTAAATTAAAATCCTTGTCTTGAATTGAATTGTTTTTATAAATAAACTTGTATGATGTTTTAAATGTCTTAAGCTAAAATCTTAATATTATTTCAAAACTTATTTTGAAATATAAAAGAGAATTTTAAGTAAATGTTTTATTTAAATTAATTAGTGGAAAATGATTTAAAATTAACAATTAAAGATTAAGATAATTTATTAACTTGAAATTAGAATTGTTAATAAATAATTAAGGAAAGTAATTAATGATTTCTTTATAATTTAATTTAATTAATGAATTAAGTTAAGTAAAGATTTCAAGATTTATTTAAGATAATGTTTATCTTAAATAACAATTAAGTATTAATCATTTGTAATTAATTAGTTAATTAAGGAATTTTAAGTTTCATTAAACTAATTAATTAAGATGATGATTTAATTTATGACTAATGATTAATTAAATTGTAATTACTTAATTAATTAAGTAATTAAGGGTTAATTAAAATAGTAATTAATGAATACTTAATAAAAGTTTTATTGAGTAATTAAGTTTTTAATTTGGTTTTCTTAATTTATAAATAAATGGGTTATTAATCCAAAATGCAAATTAATTAGAAATTCATTAAATATTATTAAATATTAATTAATTGTAATTAAGAATTAATCAATTTTAATTATGGATTAATTAATTTGTAATTAAGATTGTTAATTAATAATTAACTTTATTAATTAATGATTAAGAGATAATTAAATTGTTAATTAAGTTTAATGAATTAATTATACTGATAATTAATAATTAATTACTTTGTATTAAAGGATTGATTAATAATTAAGGTTTATTAATTAATAGTTGATGATAGTTAATCTGTTATTTGAAGATTAATTTGGTTAACGAGTAATTAAGGGATGAATTACTCGATTATGTAATATGAGATGAGAGAAATCAAGTAAGTTAATTAATTTGTAAATTAATTAAATATAGTCACTTGATAAATGATTAATTATGATTACTTAATAAAGTTTTGATAAGGCTAATTACTTAAGATAAGTAATTGACAAATTACAGAGGAAATTGAGATAAGTAAAATTACTGATTAGGAAGTAATTTTTAAATGAATAATTACTTGTTAAAGTAATCAAAGGTTTATTACTTGGTGTAATAAATTAATGAATATATGAAGTAATTAAGAAGTAATTAAAAATAATTAATTAATGTTTATATTTGATTTATTGAAAGTAATTGATTTAAGCATTATTAATTAATGTAATTAATTAAGAAATAATGTAATTAATTAAAGTTAATTAATTAATGGAAGTAATTAATTAAGGTTCATTAATTGATATGATTAATGAGAATAATTGAGGATTAATTACTTGATTTAGAGTTAATTAATCAAGGTTGATTAATTAGAATGGTGATAAATTGATTGGTCTAATTAATTAGTAAGCAAGATTTGTTGTGATGAAAGTAATTTATTTAATTAATTTTAAATTAATTAAGAGATGAAGTAATTAATTTAATTCATTTTAAATTAATTATTTTGTGATTAAGTAAATCGTTGCTTATGTATGAATGGATGACATTGATTGTCTTGAATGCTCTGCGATCTCAGTAATGAGATAAGTAATATTGTGTGGTATGAATACTTGGTTTAATTGTGATGATAACATAAATTATCAATTGGGATGTTGATATATGGATTACCTATTTTGATATTGATAATGTAGATATCTGTTATTTGATAATGTGATTATCAATTGTGACTTGTGAATTATCTATTATGTGTATATAGATAGTTGAATTTAATTATTTAACTTTAAAACAACCTGGACCTAAAAGACACGCTTTGGATTTCGATGAGACCGGAGTCGGGTTTCCATATTTGGATATCCGAAAACCACATCGATTCCAATTAAACGTTAGGTCGTGAATCAAAATGGAGCTTTGTGAAGACTCGAGGTGTAAGGACTATACGTCAGTATAACTCTGTGGGTGATTCCGTGATGAGTTTGACGGAACTAGTTCTTATGGGTTCGAGATGGTGGTTTAAAACGCAAGGGTTATCATCGTTAACCCTGAGGGTGATTCCAAAATGAGTGTAACGAGATAATGCCTTCGGTTTCGTTCAAACCCGGAACGAACTTGTATGGATTGAATAATTTCAGAACATCGTCAGGTGGACGATGAGCATTCTAAGTTATGTGTACACTAAAGGTAATCGTAACCTCAAGCCTCATCAACCGAGAATGGTTAAACAGGGGAGGTGCAGCAAGGCTTCGTGGGTAGCCCCCACTTGAGAGTAAGATTTAGCCCTGTCTAGAGGTCCCTTTTATTTCGGCTATGTGGGCGATTGATAGCTAGAATCGCCGAGGTTGTCTTATTTGAAACTGTTCAGTAAGGAATGGGTCCAGCTTTGTGTTGCAGGGGAGCGGGCGTACTCCTCGGTACGGTGATCTAGGCCACGTACTGTGACGGGAGGTACCCAAGTAGCCCTGCCATTGTATGGAATCCAAAATTCAATAAGCGCCAACGGTTTTGATTGTATTACCCACTTTTGTGGCTAGTAGCTGGAATTTAATGAATGTAACAATTTCATCTATTTCTTATTTACTTGAAAACCCTAGACCTATTATAATATCATTGAATTTCCTATCAAATGTTTTGGTTAGTGTAAGGTAAATAATTTTCCATGTTTATGTGTGGGAAGTCTTACGTGATACCTTTTCTTTCAAAAGGTTTTTAAAGTTAAGCAACTTTCACCTGTTTACTCATACCAGACCCATGTCTGACCCGGAGTTTATTCTGTTTTTCTTAAACTCTTGGGTACTCAAATTTTACGAGTAACCAAGGGATTCAGGTTAGGTTTTAGGTTGGCTTGACGAATTCTGGAGGAGCAAGGGAGCAGGAGGCTTCTGCGTAAAGCTATATAGTATTCCGCTGTGTGTTCTCTGAGTTGTTTGTCTTTGAGTTGTATAACTAGACAGGTGTTTATAACTGTCAAGTATGTGTTGTTTAGCTGTGTATCTCGGATGTATATGATACTATGTAACGTATTATGTGATTAATATAATTTATTCGTTCCGCTGTTTAGATTCTGATGTTGTTCCTTTCTTCTTCTCTGTCTTTTCTCTTTTCTATCCTTTTCTTTCTTAAAGATGATGCGATTTTTTGTGGTAAGAAAGTCGGGTCGTCTCATTTGGTATCAGAGCATTAGGTTGAGTGAATACCTAGGCTCTGTAGTGGTGTCTTTCTTGAGAGAGCATATTTGTAATTTTTTATATGTAACTATATATATATATATTTCTACCGATCTGTTGGGTTACCTATTTGGGTTTTCCAACATTAGTTATAAAGGTAGATGAGTAGTGGTGTGTGTAACACGACTACCATTTGGTGGGAGTTTGAATGTTTGAGATTGAAAGTGTATTTGTCGAGACTGTAGACCTAGTACCGTCTTGAGTGATCTTTGTAGTTTGGTTTAAGGATTTCATTGATCTTTGAAGGAAACCTATTATTGAGAGGACCCGACTTTCTTACCACAGAAAATCGCATCATCTTTAAAAAAGAAAGGGATAGAAAAGAGAACAGAAAGAAGAGAAGAAAGAAACAACATCAGAATCTACACAGCGGAACGAATAAATTATATTAATAACATAAATATTACATAGTATCATATACATCAGAGATACACAGCTAAAACAACACATACTAGATAGTTATAAACACCTGTCTAGTTATTATCACTCAATACAGTACAAGAAACAACTCAGAGAAAACTACACAGTGGAATACTAGATATATATCTACACGCAGAAGCCTCCTGCTCCATTGCTCCTCCACAATTCGTCAAAGCTAACCTGAATCCTAACCTGAATTCCCTTGGCTACTCGTAAAAATTTGAGTATCCAAGTGTTTATGAAAATAAAAATAAACTCCGGGTCAGACATGGGTCTGGTGTGAGTAACAGGTTAAAGTTGCTTAACTTTTAAAAATCTTTTGAAAAGAAATGTATCACGTAAGACTTTCCACACATAAACATGGAAAAGTTTTTACCTTACGCTAACCAAAACATTTGATAGGAAATCTGATGATATTATAATAGTGTCTAGGGTTTTCAAATAAATAAGAAATAGCCGAAATTGTTACATGATTAAATTCCAGCTACTAGCCACAAAAGTGGGAAATACAATCAAAACCGTTGGCACTTATTGGATTTTGGATTCCATACAATGGCAGGGCTACTGGGGTACCGCCCGTCACAGTACGTGGCCTAGATCAACGTACCGAGGAGTACGCCCGCTCCCCTGCAACACAAAGCCGGACCCATTCCTTACTGAACAGTTCCGAACAAGACAACCCCGTGGTTGTAGCTAGCAACCACCCACACAGCCGAATATAAAGGGACTTCTAGACAGAGGTAATCTTGCTCTCCAGTGGGTGCGACCCACGAAGCCTTGCTGCACCTCCCCTGTTTTAGCCATTCCAGGTTGATGAGGCTTGAGGCTACGATTACCTTTATAGGACATATCATCTTAGAATGCTCATCATCCACCTGACGATGTTTTGAAAGCATTCAATCCATACAAGTTCGTTCCAGGTTCGAACGAAACCGAAGGCATTATCTCGTTGCACCCATTTTGGAATCACTCTCAGAGTTAACGACAATAACCCTTGCACTCTGAACCACCATCTCGAATCTATAAGTACTATTCCGTCAACTCATTACGGAATCACCCACAGAGTTATACTGACTTATATTCCTTACACCTAGAGTCTTCACAAAGCTCCACTTTTGATTCACGACCTAACGTTATTTGGAATCGATGTGGTTTTCGGATATCCAAATATGGAAACCCGATCCCGGTCTCATCGAAATCCAAAGCGTGTCTTTTAGGTCCAAGTTGTTTTAAAGGTTTAAAACAATTCAATACAGTATCTAAATACTCACAGATAGATAACTCACAATCACAATTGATAATTAACATTATCAAATAACAGGTAATCCACATTATCAATATCAAATAGATATACCATATATCACCATCACAATAGATAACCTATGTTATCATCACAATAAATTCAAACATCCATACTACATAATATTATTTATCTCATTACTGAGATCTCAAAGCATCCAAGACAATCAATGTCATCCATTCATCCATAAGCAATGATTTACTCATCACAACATAATTAATTTAAAATGAATTAAATTAACTATCTCTATCTTTAATTAATTTAAAATGAATTAAATTAATTACTCCATCTTTAATTAATTTAAAAGAAATTAAATTAATTACTTCATCAATATAAATCTTGCTTACTCAATCATTTAATTGATTAAAATCAATTAATCATTCATTATTAATTAACTTAATTAATCACTCTTGATTAATTATCCTTAATTACATTTATGTAATTATCCTCAATTAATTTCACAAAATTAATTGTTCTCAACTAAACAGTAATAAACGTTAAATTACTTCAATTAATCAATTAATCATAGTTAATTACATTAAACCTTAATTAATTATATTAATTAATTACCTTTAATTATTTATCACTGATTAATTAATCATAATTAATCATCTTTAATTACATCATTAATTAAAATAATTAATGATCCCCTTTTATTAATTATCTTAAGTAATTAACTCATAATTATTATTCATCATCATAGATTAATTACATTTAGCAATTAAGTAACTTAATTAATATATTAAAAAATTTATTATCCTTTAATTTATTACTTAATTAATCCCTTCATTAATTATTAAATAATTAAACCAAATTTACCTCATTCTTAAACATCTCCATTTAATTACAACCTGTAATTATTAAACAATTACTTAACTAAGTAATTTCCAAATCATTAATTACATATAGTAATTATCTTTAAATCTCAAGTGTTTAAAACTAATTAAACTTAATTAATTAAATTAAACAATCTCATTAAGCTAAATTAATTGCATTAAGTAATTAATTTCTTGATTGCTCTATCAAGTAATTACACTCAAACCACTTACAATTGATTATTATTAAATTAATTAATCTAATTAATTGTAAAAAAAATTAACTACATTAATTAATTATTAAACAATCCTAGTTAATGATCTTCATTAACCATTCTTTAATCATTTTATAAAGTAATTAACTTAAATTAATTACAATTTAAGTTATCTTTAATCATTCATTAATTAAAGTTAATTATTAAATTAATTAACCTTGATTTAAAACTTAATTACATAATTAATAATATTCATTCATCATTAATTAATATTCTAATTAATTATCTTAATTATAGATTGATTAATCATTAATCAATTATTAATTCCAAATTCAATTAATTAATTTAATTAATTAATCTTAATTACCTTGTTAATTAAATTAATCCTGAAATATTAATCTAAATTTAATTTTCAAGATAAAACATAACTTAATTATGTTAAAACAATTTACTTGAAACAAAGTACATTTTAAACTACTTTTAAATTTCCATTTAAATACAAGTTTAAATTAAAAGTAATTTAAACTTATCAAAGTTTGAAAATTTTAAAACTTTAAAATTTGCAAATCAAACAAGTGCTATGAAATTTTTTTAAAGTTAAATTCATTACAAAATTTTAAGAACTTAAATTTTCATTTAATTTAAAACTTCAATTTAAACCTTCTTTAAAATTTAAAACTAAAATTCATTTTTAAATTTGGATTTCCAGATTTCAATTTCATCTTTAAATCTTACTCATATTTTTTTAAATCTTCATTATTAAAAAGTTTCAACTATTTACCAAAATAAAATAGTGAATTAAGTTAAATTTCTGAAACTTTTATTTTATTTAAAAAAGCTGGAATTTGAATTCAATCAGAAATTCAAACTTGCATTTGAATTTGAACTTAAACCTTACATAAACAAAAACTACAGATTTTAAAGATTTTAAAACCCAGATTTTAAAAACACAGTTTTACTGTAACCTGCAAATTACAGAGTAACATCCCGAGACTCCCCAAATTTAACTTCAAGTCAAACTGAAAATCTCGCGAGAAAAACACTCGAACAACTCGAGTCAAAACACGATCCAACCTGCTTCCACCCAAACTTCACAATATTACCAGATCACCAGAAAGCAGTGCACCGTTCACGTGCACAGCTCCGATGCTTCCCTCCGGTTGACGCTACAACGTCGAACAAGTCGACGACAACCTACTAACCAAGCTCCGACCACCCAAAGCTCTGTTCATCGCTCGAAACCCAAAAACGAGATCAAGAAGAAACCTGGAATGACAACATGAAAGACCACCAAACCTGGAAAATGCGCCGAACTCTCAACCCCGGCCATCAAAGACGCTAAATTTCTGGCAAACACCTCGTCAACATTCCCTCTACCTTCCCTCGAGATTGCGTAACACTCGATCAAACCGAGAGGATGAACGAAACGAAAGTTCTACGTTGTTAAAAACTAGGTTTTAAAAATTAAAATTTCAAAATGCATCTAATTTAACAAATTTTAATTACTTCTCTGATTTTCCTAAGGATCTATGATCCTTACTCTATAACTCAGAAATTTTTTGAGTTTTCTCAAATCACAGATTGCAAGAATTTTGCTCAAATTCATTTTTAGTATAAGAACAAACTGCTACTTTATCAAACACCTAAAAATACTAATATTTTATTTAAAAATCAAGTTTCAATTAAAACCATAGTTTACTGATACTGAAATACAAAATTAACTTGTCAAATTTTAGTTTGAATTAACATGCAGAGGCCGCACTGTTTATATCCTTAACTTACTTAAGTTTAATTAACTTCAGGTAGACAATCACTTCATTATAAAAAATATTTTGATTCTAATCTATAATAAGCAATCAATTTTTTTTTATATTTTAAGAACAGATACTAACACAAATTTAACCAAATTTTAGAGGATTCCATTAAATAGGAAGTTGAGTTTAGAATCACAGTAGAGCATATACAGACATGCATACACAAAAATACTTACACCAGGCTTTTATAAACACAAACATTACTAAATTATATCCAACATTAACATGAAACCTATTTTAAAATTAAAATTTTAAGTTACTCACCTTAATTTTTATGTAGACTGTAACGACCCGTATTTTACGTGTCGATAAATCGTAGAATTTACAGGTCGTTAGTGTTGTTTATGTTGTCTCTAGCCTAAGTCGTGTGGAAGTTAGCTCGTGTGAGTATTGATTCGTGACCGACCCATAGGCTTAGCCGAGTTAAGGGTTAGCAACTTGGTGGTGTCAAGTGATAGGTCGTGCACGAGTTACGACTTAAGTGTGTTGACCAAGTTAGGAGATTGACTGACCTATAGGTAGTAGCGAGTTAGGGAGTCTTGAGTCGTGACCGACTCATAGGTGACCGACTCATAGGTGACCGACTCATAGGGGACCGACTCAAGGAGCCTGGATGGCTCATAGTATTGACCGACCTAGGAGATAGCGGGGTAGTAAGTTGAGACATATGGTCGAAGTCATAGGTCATAAGGTGTTTTGAGTCGTGTATGCTATGAGTCGTAAGTCGTTAGGTAGCTGGGGCGATGAGTCGCATACTAGTTAGGTCGTTGAACGACTCATGGTAAGTCGCTGAGTCGTATGAACGACTTAGGGATAGGTTGTGGCTGTTGAGTCGGTAGAGGCTTAGGTCGGCAGGAAGGGTTAAGTCGTTAGGCCGTATTGGTTGGATTGTTGAGTCGGCTATGGGTAGGTCGTACACGGGTTAAGAATGTTAGGTCGTTAGGGGTGTTGAGTCGTGTCTGGGGTGAGTCGCGTATAGGTTAGACGTGAGGCCCTGTGTTTTGTTGAGTCGGCATGATGATGAGTCGGGGACGACTCAAGGGTTGGGTCGGCAACGACCTAAGGGGCGACGACTCATAGTGGTTTCAGCCTATAAATAGAGGGGTTTGGCTCACTTTTTGGCACCGGTTTTTGAAGCGACGAAGTGCTGCCATTTTGAGAGCTCGACTACAACATTTCTTCGTCTTCTTTTCTTCATTTCAATCTAGTTCTAACATCCATCCAAGATCGAAGATCGAGATCAAAGATCCAAGGGCCAAAGTCGAAGATCTTCATCCAACGAAGCTAGATTTCATCGTTTTAAGCGAGATTTCGCCGGATCAAGCCTTGATCTCCGCTGTCCAGATCTGAAGTGTTTAGTTTTTGAGGTGTTTAGGTGATTTGGTGAGTGGTGGTTATCTCTCACGCGGACCCAAAGGAGTATATTGGATTGGTGGTTTGTTGGAGTGTTGTAGATAGTGATTTTGTGCATTTTCCTTAGATCCAAGTATAGATCCATTGTTTGTGAAGATGTTTACCTATGCAAGTTCATTTATTAAGTTATAGAAACAAAACCCATGTTTTATATTTGCTAGATCTATGCTAAAAACCCATGATTCATGTATGTTAGTTCTATGCTCGTTTATTTACGAAATTGCCATTTTAGTTATAAATGCCTAATTAGATCTTGATTGAATACGTATTTGTTTGGATTAAGGTTTTCCTTGATTGATTGTTGTGAATGAGCTATCTAGTTGATAGATGTGGACAAGTATGGTCAAGGATGATTCAAAAGCTACAGAAGAGGCTCTTGAATGGTGAAAGCTGCTAAAGGCATATGAGGTGGATGTTGAAGCTCATATGTATGGATTGGATGATGTTGAGATGGAACTTTGCCATGATGCGATGAGGCAAACCATGTTGTTGAGTTGAGACTTTGCTATGGTGTGATAAAGCGAAGTACGATGTGATGTAGACTTGGCGTAATCCAGGCAGGGATCATTCCAAGCATGTTGATGACTCGAGGGATGGTTCGAGTTGGTTGATAATGGATTGCTCGAGAGGTAGCTTGAGCTAGTATGAGGATAGTCGTCAAGGAGGATGATTAGGAGGCTTGGATCTCATCGTTGTTGAAGGTTCTAGCATGCTCAAAAGCAAGAGTACATGGGGCGCCCATAACGACTACAGGCAGGTAGTCGGGACACCCAAAAGACTACAGGTAGGTAGTTGAGTACTCTGGGCAGAGTAGGTAAGTCCTAGGCACGGGTCACGATGACGTGCGGAGCTATGCCTAGAACCGGGGTTACCATTAGCCCTTGACGGATGGTCATTCAATCAACGGTGAAACCAAAGCAAGGATAACAGTGATAGCAGAGTCATGGATGTTTGGACGTTTGGTTGTATCATCATTCGGTCTCAAGAGCGGTATTTTCTAGGTGCTTATCTGATCTTGGTTTAGGCCTTGGGGGTTTGTATTTGGGAAACATCGCCCTTGACTCGAGTGATTATTGCTTTACCTTAATTATCTGCTATGTTATGCTTACTTCTCCTTGGTGTGTGTCTGGGGGCTATCACTGTAGAAAGAGGTGGAGTGAGATGGTTTGGTTCCTATTCCTTTTATCCTTTATGCTCTTTTGGTATGTTTGGTAGTTAATTTACTGCTCACTAAGACTTTGTCTGACTCAAGGTTTTATGTCTCCTCTTATTACCTTGGGCTGTTCATCCATGTTGGGATGGGCAGACTAGGTAGCAGGTGACAGGTGCTGTTCTTGGAGATCTACGCTGATGATGACGAAGACGAGCAGGAGGCTTCGCATATTAGTTTTCTTACTATTTGTACTGGGTGTTCCGCTGCTTGTATATATTCTGAGTGCTATGTAGTGAGGCTTTGATGTATGGATTTGCCTGGATGATTGTATCAAACTACTGTGATGCTTATATGATGATTTCCTGTTATGAAGCCTCACTATATATATATATATCATTTCTCTATTGCATTTTATCCATGCGCTGTGAGTTATGCGATAGAGTTTCTGTTTTAACATTTTACCCTGACTATCGTCCATGGCTACCTGGCACGCCTTTCAGCGCACTATTTCCTTGTTTTGGTGCAGGAGTCGTGGGCGGTCGTCACATTTGGTATCAGAGCGAGGTTAATCGATTTTAGCCAACGCTCGCTGACGTAACTACGTATGAGAGACGTAATTGTATTTTGATGGATGATTACTATATATAATATAGTAGCCTAGAAGGATTTGAACTCCTTATGCAATTGTTTCTTAAGGTATTCTAATCATTCTTATTACAGATATTAAGGATGAGTCGAAGAGGGAGACCAGCTGCAAGGGAAAACCGTGCTGATGAAGGAGCTGTTGATTATGGAACTATGTTCGAAGCGATGATGACTTCGATCATGAGAAGGATACCAGCTTCAGGATCATCAGTGGATGTGGGAGTTCAAGTCCAAGCTCCAAGACCGGTGGATTTTGCTAAGCTTTGCAAGGATTATACTTCTCTTGGAGGAAAAGCTTTCTTGGGGACAGAGTCGACTATTGAAGTGCAGAGATGGATTGATGCTTGTCGAAGGATCTTTGGTCACTTAGGGATTGAGGATGCAACCAAGAGAAAGCTTGCATCGAGACAGCTTCAGGGAAGAGCTGCTGATTGGTGGAATTCTATCACCATTGATACCCCAGAAGAAGAGATTACTTGGGAGCAATTCCAAGTTAGATTTGAAGCCAAGTTCATCTCTACGGCTCAGAAGTTTGTTTTGTTCAAGAGGTTTGTAGAGCTCAAGCAAGGTGGGAGACCAGTTCTTGAGTATATTTCTGAGTTTGAAGCTTTGTCCAAGTATGCCAGATCGTACATTGATTCTCCCTATCAGAAGAATGAGAAGTTTGTGACTGGTCTGGATGCTTATCTTGGGAGGCAGTTAGTGGATCATTTGGACGATCCATTTGAGAAGCTGGTGGAGAAAGCTCTTAGGCATGAGAGTTTGTTTCCTAAGGAAAGTTCTGTTGTTGCTGTAACCAGGGAAGGATCTAAACCACACCAGAATGGCAATAAGAGGAGGAAGCAGCAGCAGCAGAAGGGTAAGGATGGCCAGAAGAAGCCGAAGAGCGAAGTGACTTGCTATAACTGCCAGCAGAAGGGCCATCTTTACAAAGATTGTAAGAATCCCAAGGTGCCGGGAAAGTGTTATAACTGTGATAAGCTGGGACATATCAAGAAGGATTGCCCAGAGCCGAGGAAAGATAGGCAGATTGTGCAAGCTTATGCTTTGGGAGTTGTGTCGTCGTCTTCAAAAGCTCCGACTGCTGAAGAAAAGGGGAAGAGTGTGGTGGTTCAAGGTACTCTTTCTATCTGTGGTGTTCCAGTTAGAGTATTGTTTGATACTGGAGCGTCGCATTCTTTTGTTTGTAATGATTTGGTAGACCGGTTAGGTTTGAGACCGGATATTGTTGATAGGCCATTGGTTGTGACTAATCCAGTTGGGGGTTCGTCATGTTTGTGTATGGTATGCCGTGGTCTAGTTGTGTCGAGTCATGATTGCTCGTTTGTTTGTGATTGCTTTGTTCTAAACTTTGCGGGGTTCGGAATTATTTTGGGTATGGACTGGCTTAGGAAGTATGCGGCAAGGATTGATTGTGAGAGGCTTGAGGTGACAGTCGGGAATGTGGAAGGGTGAAAGGTTGTGATACGATGTAAGCATGAGGAAGGCGTCTTCATGAGCTTCATGTATTCGCTGGTTGTTCCACGGGATGGACTGTCATCGGTGCCAATTGTGAATGGATTGAGGACGTCTTTGACGAAGTCAAAGGGATACCGCCGCATAGGGAGATCGAGTTTCGTATCGATCTAGTCGAGGGAGCCAGACCTGTTGTGATGCCTCTTAGGCGGATGGCGCCTAGGGAGAAGCTAGAGTTGAGGGTGCAGGTTGATGACCTTTTGCAGAAAGGATTCATTCGGAGAAGTGTGTCCGAATGGGGCGCACCTGTTGTGTTCGCAACCAAAGCGGATGGGTCGTTGAGGTTGTGCGTGGATTATCGTGAGCTGAATAAGTTGACTAGGAAAAACAAGTATACATTGCCGAGAATAGATGACTTGTTTGACCAGCTTCACGAGGCTAAGGTGTTTTCTCAGATGGATTTGGCAACGGGATTTCACCAGTTGAGAGTGGCAAAGGATAGTGTGCCGAAGACTGCTTTCAGGACACCATCCGGGTTTTATGAGTGGCTGGTAATGCCGTTTGGATTGACTAACGCGCCAGCATATTTTGTGGATCTTATGAATAGAGTGTTCAGAGATCAGTTGAACAAATTTGTACTTGTGTTCGTGGATGATATTTTGGTTTACTCCAGAACTGAAGAAGAGCACAAGACGCACTTAAGGATTGTTTTGAAAATCTTGCGGAAACATCAGCTGAAGGCTAAGTTTTCGAAGTGTCATTTCTGGAAGAGTGAAGTGAGGTTCTTAGGCCATGTTATCTCTAGAAATGGAATAGCGGTTGATCCCGCTAAGGTGGAAGCAATCCAGGATTGGGTTAAACCTAAGAATGCATCTGATGTGAGGAGTTTTCTTGGATTAGCAGGATATTATCGTCGGTTTATCAAAGACTTTTCCAAGATAGCTGCACCGTTAACAGGATTGACGAAAAAGAACCAAGTGTTCAGATGGGATGCTAAGTGTGAGCAAGCTTTTAAAATCCTAAAAGAGCAACTGACGAGTGCTCCTGTTTTGACTATTCCAAGTGGGAATGATGAGATGGTGGTTTACACCGATGCATGTGGCACTGGACTTGGAGCAGTGCTAATGCAGAAAGATAAAGTTGTTGCGTATGCTAGTCGACAACTGAAGCCACATGAAAGGAATTATCCGACTCATGATTTGGAGTTAGCGGCAATTGTGTTTGCTTTGAAGATGTGGAGACATTATCTATTGGGAGTTAGATTTGAGTTATTTACAGATCATAAGTCGTTAAAGTATCTGTTCTCCCAAAAGGATTTGAATCTTCGACAGCAACGGTGGCTAGAGTTTCTGGCATCTTATGATTTTGGTATAGCCTATACTCCGGGAAAAGGTAACGCAGTGGCTGATGCGTTAAGTCGAAGACATGCAGGATTGGGAACCATGTTTTCGGAATGGAAGAGTCTCGAGTATTTGGCTGGATTTGATTTCAGGCCCAGATGTGAATTGGAACCTGAGATGTTGGCAAACTTATCGATAAGACCTACTCTTGTGGAAAGAATTGGCGAGAGCCAAAAGCGAGACGATAAGCTTGTCAAGATCATCCGAGATTTGGAATCTGGATTGGACCCAGAGAAGGATAAGGGATTCGAGGTCGATCGAGAGGGTTGGCTTCGGAAGCAAGGACGATTGGTTGTTCCCGATGTAGATGGATTGAGAGATGAAGTTCTGAGGGAAAGTCATCACTCGAAGTTGACAATTCATCCAGGTGGAAATAAGATGTATCGGGATATGAAGAGAACTTACTACTGGGAAGGCATGAAGAAGGATGTTGGAAATTTTATTTCCAAGTGTATGAACTGTCAGTTAGTGAAAGCTGAGCAGAAGAAGCCCAGTGGATTACTTCAGCCATTAGAAGTTCCTACATGGAAGTGGGAGCAAGTGTCGATGGACTTTATCGATGGTCTACCTAGGACAAGAGCAGGAAATGAAGGAATTTGGGTCATAGTAGATCGTTTGACCAAGAGTGCAAGGTTCATTCCTGTTCGATCAACTAGGACTGCATCGAAGTTGGCTGAGTTGTATGTTAAGTGGATAGTTCGATTCCATGGTGTTCCGAAGAGTATAGTGAGCGATCGAGACCCATTGTTCACTAGTGGATTTTGGAAGAGCTTCCAGGAAGTTTTGGGAACCGAGTTGTGTTTGAGTACAGCTTATCACCCTCAAACAGATGGTCAGACTGAGAGAGTCAACCGAGTTTTGGAAGATCTCCTTAGAGCATGTGTTTTGGACTTCGGAGGATCATGGGAAGATCATCTTCATTTGGTGGAGTTTGCATATAATAACAGTTATCAGTCGAGTATTGGTATGGCACCATATGAGGCATTGTATGGAAGACCGTGTAACTCTCCGACATGTTGGTTGGAAACTGGAGAAAAGTTGATACTTGGGCCAGAGATGATTCGACAGACTTCGGATTGTATAGAGATCATTCGGCAACGAATGAAGGCAGCCCAAGATCGTCAGAAGAGTTATGCCGATAATCGTCGAAAGGATTTGGAATTCGTCGTAGGTGAGATGGTTTTTGTGAAGATTTCTCCATTAAAGAGTGCTATTAGATTCGGGAAGAAAGGAAAGTTAACTCCGAGATTTGTTGGACCATTCCCGATTATCGAGCGAATTGGAAAGCTCGCTTATAGATTGGAATTACCGGAAAAGATGGCGGGTGTGCACAATGTTTTTCATGTATCTTATCTACGGAAGTATGTGCATGACCCAACTACTGTGGTTTCTGCTGATAGCTGTGAAGACTTAGAGGTTGATCCAGTGGTTACGAGACCTCGTAAGCCGCTTCGTATTGTTGAAACCGATACGAAACAGCTTAGGAGGAAGACGATTACGTTGCTCAAGATACAATGGAGTGATGATGTTAACGACTGTACGTGGGAGGAGGAAGAGAGGATGAAGGCAGCTCATCCAGAACTCTTCAAGGTATGGCCCTAAGGTGTCGTGACATCTCATGAATTTGTAGCTTGTTCTAAGTTTTAGAATTCTGCAAGCTAGGCTCGAATTGGATGCATGGGTTGTTGATTGCTATGGATGGTAGGCATGCGGAAAATCTTTGATTGCTGTTGTTTGCTTGGAATTTCGGGGGCGAAATTCCTAAGGGGGAGAGAATGTAACGACCCGTATTTTACGTGTCGATAAATCGTAGAATTTACAGGTCGTTAGTGTTGTTTATGTTGTCTCTAGCCTAAGTCGTGTGGAAGTTAGCTCGTGTGAGAATTGATTCGTGACCGACCCATAGGCTTAGCCGAGTTAAGGGTTAGCAACTTGGTGGTGTCAAGTGATAGGTCGTGCACGAGGTACGACTTAAGTGTGTTGACCAAGTTAGGAGATTGACTGACCTATAGGTAGTAGCGAGTTAGGGAGTCTTGAGTCGTGACCGACTCATAGGTGACCGACTCATAGGTGACCGACTCATAGGGGACCGACTCAAGGAGCCTGGATGGCTCATAGTATTGACCGACCTAGGAGATAGCGGGGTAGTAAGTTGAGACATATGGTCGAAGTCATAGGTCGTAAGGTGTTTTGAGTCGTGTATGCTATGAGTCGTAAGTCGTTAGGTAGCTGGGGCGATGAGTCGCATACTAGTTAGGTCGTTGAACGACTCATGGTAAGTCGCTGAGTCGTATGAACGACTTAGGGATAGGTTGTAGCTGTTGAGTCGGTAGAGGCTTAGGTCGGCAGGAAGGGTTAAGTCGTTAGGCCGTATTGGTTGGATTGTTGAGTCGGCTATGGGTAGGTCGTACACGGGTTAAGAATGTTAGGTCGTTAGGGGTGTTGAGTCGTGTCTGGGGTGAGTCGCGTATAGGTTAGACGTGAGGCCCTGTGTTTTGTTGAGTCGGCATGATGATGAGTCGGGGACGACTCAAGGGTTGGGTCGGCAACGACCTAAGGGGCGACGACTCATAGTGGTTTCAGCCTATAAATAGAGGGGTTTGGCTCACTTTTTGGCACCGGTTTTTGAAGCGACGAAGTGCTACCATTTTGAGAGCTCGACTACAACATTTCTTCGTCTTCTTTTCTTCATTTCAATCTAGTTCTAACATCCATCCAAGATCGAAGATCGAGATCAAAGATCCAAGGGCCAAAGTTGAAGATCTTCATCCAACGAAGCTAGATTTCATCGTTTTAAGCGAGATTTCGCCAGATCAAGCCTTGATCTCCGCTGTCCAGATCTGAAGTGTTTAGTTTTTGAGGTGTTTAGGTGATTTGGTGAGTGGTGGTTATCTCTCACACGGACCCAAAGGAGTATATTGGATTGGTGGTTTGTTGGAGTGTTGTAGATAGTGATTTTGTGCATTTTCCTTAGATCCAAGTATAGATCCATTGTTTGTGAAGATGTTTACCTATGCAAGTTCATTTATTAAGTTATAGAAACAAAACCCATGTTTTATATTTGCT
The DNA here is from genome assembly GCA_030765085.1 of Allium cepa. Taxonomy (NCBI): domain Eukaryota; kingdom Viridiplantae; phylum Streptophyta; class Magnoliopsida; order Asparagales; family Amaryllidaceae; genus Allium; species Allium cepa. Next base: position 39,573,781 of record CM060929.1, read on the forward strand.
AGATCTATGCTAAAAACCCATGATTCATGTATGTTAGTTCTATGCTCGTTTATTTACGAAATTGCCATTTTAGTTATAAATGCCTAATTAGATCTTGATTGAATACGTATTTGTTTGGATTAAGGTTTGCCTTGATTGATTGTTGTGAATGAGCTATCTAGTTGATAGATGTGGACAAGTATGGTCAAGGATGATTCAAAAGCTACAGAAGAGGCTCTTGAATGGTGAAAGCTGCTAAAGGCATATAAGGTGGATGTTGAAGCTCATATGTATGGATTGGATGATGTTGAGATGGAACTTTGCCATGATGCGATGAGGCAAACCATGTTGTTGAGTTGAGACTTTGCTATGGTGTGATAAAGCGAAGTACGATGTGATGTAGACTTGGCGTAATCCAGGCAGGGATCATTCCAAGCATGTTGATGACTCGAGGGATGGTTCGAGTTGGTTGATAATGGATTGCTCGAGAGGCAGCTTGAGCTAGTATGAGGATAGTCGTCAAGGAGGATGACTAGGAGGCTTGGATCTCATCGTTGTTGAAGGTTCTAGCATGCTCAAAAGCAAGAGTACATGGGGCGCCCATAACGACTACAGGCAGGTAGTCGGGACACCCAAAAGACTACAGGTAGGTAGTTGAGTACTCTGGGCAGAGTAGGTAAGTCCTAGGCACGGGTCACGATGACGTGTGGAGCTATGCCTAGAACCGGGGTTACCATTAGCCCTTGACGGATGGTCATTCAATCAACGGTGAAACCAAAGCAAGGATAACAGTGATAGCAGAGTCATGGATGTTTGGACGTTTGGTTGTATCATCATTCGGTCTCAAGAGCGGTATTTTCTAGGTGCTTATCTGATCTTGGTTTAGGCCTTGGGGGTTTGTATTTGGGAAACATCGCCCTTGACTCGAGTGATTATTGCTTTACCTTAATTATCTGCTATGATATGCTTACTTCTCCTTGGTGTGTGTCTGGGGGCTATCACTGTAGAAAGAGGTGGAGTGGGATGGTTTGGTTCCTATTCCTTTTATCCTTTATGCTCTTTTGGTATGTTTGGTAGTTAATTTACTGCTCACTAAGACTTTGTCTGACTCAAGGTTTTATGTCTCCTCTTATTACCTTGGGTTGTTCATCCATGTTGGGATGGGCAGACTAGGTAGCAGGTGACAGGTGCTGTTCTTGGAGATCTACGCTGATGATGACGAAGACGAGCAGGAGGCTTCGCATATTAGTTTTCTTACTATTTGTACTGGGTGTTCCGCTGCTTGTATATATTCTGAGTGCTATGTAGTGAGGCTTTGATGTATGGATTTGCCTGGATGATTGTATCAAACTACTGTGATGCTTATATGATGATTTCCTGTTATGAAGCCTCACTATATATATATATATATATATCATTTCTCTATTGTATTTTATCCATGCGCTGTGAGTTATGCGATAGAGTTTCTGTTTTAACATTTTACCCTGACTATCGTCCATGGCTACCTGGCACGCCTTTCAGCGCACTATTTCCTTGTTTTGGTGCAGGAGTCGTGGGCGGTCGTCACATAGACCCTCTATTGATCCTTTGAATTTGCAGAAGACATAAAAATTACAGGCTTGACCCTTTGTTGTTTTTTTAAAAAAAAAATCTGATGCAATTTTGAAAGCTCATTTTTCCATCCTATAATCACTTGCATGCAGATGTATATGTAGTTGCTAATTCCTCAAATGCATGCTATCATTCCCAGGTTTAAACAGAGTGCAGAAAAAATGTGCAGGCTTATTAAAATGCAGATGTGCCTTTGCTTTCAGGTGGAATGCAGATCAATGCATATTGATGATTGAATTTGAGGAAGATGGGTTTGATTTTGAAGAGGAGTGGAGTATGCAGATGTTGGATTTGAATATGCAGGCCTCAGAATTTTGAAGAGGGTATTTGATTTTGTAGAGGAGGAATATGCAGATTTCTAGATTTGAGGATGTTCATATTTGATTTTTAGGAAGTGAATATGCAGATTTGTGTATTTTGATGAATTTGTAAATGCAGATTTTTTTGAAGATGAGTTTATAATTTCTCTTTTGATTAAGGAGAATGAAAATGCAATATGAATGAAGATGAAAGCTTATACTAGATGTATTTTAAGATTTATGAAATAAAAGAAAAATTAAAATAAATTTAACACTTGTCAATTTGTTATGCTAATTTTTAAGCACATGTTACATGAATATTAAAGAATGAAACACTTGTTTTTCTTTTAAAGGTAATTAGTTTTTAAATTTACAAAGTAATGCATGTGTGTTAGCTAAATTTCAATTTGTTGGTTTATATTAGATATGTGTATGAATTCACAAAAGAAATAAGAACAAATCATGTTTATAAATAAACTTATACATATTAAAAATTAAAACAATTAAGATTTTATACTTTGAATTTTAATTTCAAACTAAATTCAAATTCAATTATTTTTCAAATCAAGTTATGAATATAAATTCAATTTGAAATAAAAATTACAATCCTATTCAAAAATTATTTATAAAGACAACACAATATTAATATTGTTTTTATAATTCTATTATTATTAAATTAAAATCATTTTACAAGAAATTATATTTTTATTAATAAAATATCCATTTTATTAAGCCATAGAACCTTTTTGTTTGATTATTCTAAATTTAAAAACTCAATCTAATTTAATTTAAACACTTTAATATTTTCTTATCAGTTTTAAAATCATATATTTATTTATGAAATAGTCTTTGAAAACTCAATACTAATTAAAATCAAAATTCCCAATTTATAATGTATATATTAGAATTTTAAAACATGGTTCATTCATTAAATTTAAACCAAAATCATTTATTTATCTTTGAATAGTTTAAATATTAAATAAAACAAATTTTCCAAATTACTACAAATATTAAAACTAGAAAATATGCTTTACATATTAAAATTAAAACAATACCAATCTATTTAAATTATAAACCATATATTTATATTGTAAACAGAAATCAATTTTTTATTTTTAAAAGATATAATAACCAATTTAAATATTTACTGAAGAAGATTATTAAATATATTTGAATAATTATTAACAGAATATCAATATCAATTTAATTTTAACCACAGATTATTAAATTGACATTGTTAAAAATTCCGGGATATTACAATCCTTCCCCCTTAAAAGAATTTCGTCCTCGAAATTTAAAACAAAGGTAATTTAATAATCTCATTAAATTTTAAATTTAAAAACAAAAGAATATATCAAACATATGCTAACAATCAAAGCAACCAATCAAACAAATCTAATTATCCAGACAAATTCTAGATAGAATTTTATCGAGTTTCCCCAGGTGTATATATATATATATATATATATATATATATATACCGGAATACTCGCTCCAGAGAATCCAAACAATCAATACTAAGAAGCTATAAAGCTCCTATATAACTATATCTATAACACTAGACAAGATATCAGACTACAAACGAGTCTGACTCAACAACTAAAACTCCAGAACTGCTGGTTCCACAACCAAAGATAGATCATACACGTAGTTCCTCAGAGATACGTGAAGCTCATCGAATCCCAGTTATTCAAACTGGCAATTCAATCCTGTAGACCAATCACTTAATCTCCTAAATCACAGAAAAGATCCAATACACTTCAGAGCTAGCTTCTCAGACTTACCCAAACTCATAACTCACTTTTGATCGGAGAAAACTTATCCAAAATTAAATCTCCGACTTCAGAATCCAAATCCCTTCGATTCTTATTCACAAAATCTCTTCGGACAATCCTGGGTTGTCCACAGCTTACCGATCAGCTTAACCTTCGTTGATGCTTCTAGAAACAAACTAGACCAATCAACTCAACAAAATGATCTCCTCAAGATTAACCAAAATCAAGATCTCAAACTCAACTCCTCAACATCAGAAGACAACAACTCACTTCTCTTGTCCGGAAAAAGAAAAAGCAGATACACTTCCCAACTGCTTCCGCTGCTCAAGTCTGATTCGAAGTAGAAGAGAATGTTTGAAGAAGAACACAAGCAAAAACAAGACATCATACCCCAGAGATATGATTTAACAAATCCATAAGAAACTTTCAGAAGTTCCTCCAAAACTCTGAGCTGCTACACCAACTCAACATCCTGGAACCATTCTTCTATTAAGCTGAATCTCAGGTACCACTCCTGGAATTCCAGTTGATAAAGAAACTCAATCTCCAGATGCGAACAAATTTCTGACTTCCTGAAGACATCCAGAAAAATTTAGATAACCCAAGAGAACACTCAAACAATCGCAAGTCACTTTTGCGAACCACCCAAACCAAATCCAAGGAAAAACTATTCTTCCTTAACCAAATTGAACAGCTTACACTTAACAGGCTAACCCATCAAAGAAATGGGTCCACTCAAATGTTTCTGAACACCATATTCAGAAAAACTGCTAAGCCAAAAGATCTCTTGCCAACAAATAACACCGAGAACACTCCAAGCTGCACTACTGCCACAGACTGCCAAAGAATTCCAAAACAAAGCTCTCCGAGAAACTCGGACCTCAAAGCAAACAGAAACTCCAGCTGAACACAGCCACTACACTAAAGTAGACTCACTTCCCTAACTTGTTCCAAAGAAAACATCTTCGAAAACATCCATAGTCACTACATCTCATCACGCAGCTACTACTTCCTGAGGTATCAAAATACCATTACTCGCTTCTGCCAACCAACAGACCCAAACTCTACTCATCAACTTCAGAAATGAACTCTGAACCTTCATAGGTTTACTTCAGAGTTCAATGAAGTTCTTCGTCTCTACAGAACTCACTCGAGACGGTATTAGATTTACAGTCTCGACAAATGCACTTCCAACCTCAAACATTCAAACTCCAATCAATGGTAGTCGTGTTACACACACCACTACCCCATCTACCTTTATAACTTATATTGGAAAACCTAAACACGTAACCCAACAGATAGGTAGATATATATATATATATATATATATATATTAAAATTACAAATACGCTCTCTCAAGAAAGACACCACTATAGAGCCTAGGTATTCACTCAACCTAACGCTCTGATACCAAATAAGACGACCCGACTTTCTTACTATAGAAAATCGCATCATCTTTAAGAAAGAAAGGGATAGAAAAGAGAATAGAAAAAAGAGAAGAAAGAAACAACATCAGAATCTACACAGCGGAACGAATAAATTATATTAATCACATAAATATTAAATAGTATCATATACACCAGAGATACACAGCTAAAACAACACATACTAGAAAGTTATAAACACCTGTCTAGTTATTAAAACTCAATACAGTACAAGAAACAACTCAGAGAAAACTACACAGCGGAATACTAGATATATATCTACACGTAGAAGCCTCCTGCTCCATTGCTCCTCCACAATTCGTCAAAGCTAACCTGAATTCCCTTGGCTACTCGTAAAAATTTGAGTACCCATGAGTTTATGAAAAACAAAAATAAACTCCGGGTCAAACATGGGTCTGGTGTGAGTAAAGGTTAAAGTTGCTTAACTTTTAAAAATCTTTTGAAAATAAAGGTATCACGTAAGACTTCCCATACATAAACATGGAAAAGTTTTTACCTTACGCTAACCAAAACATTTGATAGGAAATCGGATGATATTACAATAGTGTCCAGGGTTTTCACATAAATAAGAAATAGCCGAAATTGTTACATGATTAAATTCCAGCTACTAGCCACAAAAGTGGGTAATACAATCAAAACCGTCGGAACTTATTGGATTTTGGATTCCATAAAATGGCAGGGCTACTGGGGTACCGCCCGTCACAGTACGTGGCCTAGATCAACGTACCGAGGAGTACGCCTGCTCCCCTGCAACACAAAGCCGGACCCATTCCTTACCGAACAGTTCCGAACAAGACAACCCCATGGTTGTAGCTAGCAACCACCCACACAGCCGAATATAAAGGGACTTCTAGACAGAGGTAAATCTTGCTCTCCAGTGGGTGCGACCCACGAAGCCTTGCCGCACCTCCCCTGTTTTAGCCATTCCCGGTTGATGAGGCTTGAGGCTACGATTACCTTTATATGACATATCATCTTAGAATGCTCATCGTCCACCTGACGATGTTCTGAAAGCATTCAATCTATACAAGTTCGTTCCAGGTTCGAACGAAACCGAAGGCATTATCTCATTACACTCATTTTGGAATCACTTTCAGAGTTAACGACAATAACCCTTGTACTCTGAACCACCATCTCGAATCTATAAGTACTATTCCGTCGACTCATTACGGAATCACCCACAGAGTTATACTGACTTATAGTCCTTACACCTAGAGTCTTCACAAAGCTCCACTTTTGATTCACGACCTAACGTTATTTGGAATCGATGTGGTTTTCGGATATCCAAATATGGAAACCCGATCCCGGTCTCATCGAAATCCAAAGCGTGTCTTTTAGGTCCAAGTTGTTTTAAAGGTTTAAAACAATTCAATATAGTATCTACATACTCACAGGTAGATAACTCACAATCACAATTGATAATTAACATTATCAAGTAACAGGTAATCCACATTATCAATATCAAATAAATATACCCAATATCACCATTACAATAGATAACCTATGTTATCATCACAATAAATTCAAACATCCATACCACACAATACTATTTATCTCATTACTGAGATCTCAAAGAATCTAAGACAATCAATGTCATCCATTCATCCATAAGTAATGATTTACTCATCACAACATAATAAATTTAAAATGAATTAAATTAACTATCTCTATCTTTAATTAATTTAAAATGAATTAAATTAATTACTCCATCTTTAATTAATTTAAAATAAATTAAATTAATTACTTCATCAATATAAATCTTGCTTACTCAATCATTTAATTGATTAAAATCAATTAATCATTCATTATTTATTACCTTAATTAATCACTCTTGATTAATTATCCTTAATTACATTTATGTAATTATCCTCAATTAATTTCACAAAATTAATTGTTCTCAACTAAACTGTAATCAACCCTAAATTACTTCATTTAATTAATTAATCATAATTAATTACATTAAACCTTAATTAATTATATTAATTAACTACCTTTAATTATTTATCATTGATTAATTAATCATAATTAATCATCATTAATTACATCATTAATTAAAATAATTAATGATCCCCTTTTATTAATTACCTTAAGTAATTAACTCATAATTATTATTCTCATCACAGATTAATTACATTTAGTAATTAACTAACTTAATTACTATATTAAACAAATTAATTATCCTTTAATTTATTACTTAATTAATCCCTTCATTAATTATTAAATAATTAAGCCAAATTTAACTCATTCTTAAACATCTCCATTTAATTACAACCTGTAATTATTAAACAATTACTTAACTAAGTAATTTCCAAATTATTAATTACATAAAGTAATTATCTTTAAATATTAAGTGTTTAAAACTAATTAAACTTAATTAATTAAATTAAACAATCTCATTAAGCTAAATTAATTACATTAATTAATTAATTTCTTGATTACACTATCAAGTAATTACACTCAAACCATTTACAATTGATTATTATTAATTTAATTAATCTAATTAATTAAAAAAAAAATTAACTACATTAATCAATTATTAAACAATCCTGGATAATGATCTTCATTAACCATTCTTTAATCATTTTATAAAGTAAGTAACTTAAATTAATTACAATTTAAGTTATCTTTAATCATTCATTAATTAAAGGTTATTATTAAATTAATTAACCTTGATTTAAAACTTAATTACATAATTAATAATATTCATTCATCATTAATTAATAATCTAATTAATGATCTTAATTATAGATTGATTAATCATTAATCAATTATTAATTCCAAATTCAATTAATTAATTAAATTAATTAATTAATCTTAATTACCTTGTTAATTAAATTAATCCTGAAATATTAATCTAAATTTAATTTTCAAGATAAAACATAACTTAATTATGCTAAACAATTTACTTGAAACAAAGTACTTTTTAAACTACTTTTAAATTTCCATTTAAATACAAGTTTAAATTAAAAGTAATTTAAACTTATCAAAGTTTGAAAATTTTAAAACTTTAAAATTTGCAAATCAAAAAGTGATATGAAATTTTTTTAAAGTTAAATTCATGTCAAAATGTTAATAACTTAAATTTTCATTTAATTTAAAACTTCAATTTAAACCTTCTTTAAAATTTAAAACTGAAATTCATTTTTAAATTTGGATTTCCAGATTTCAATTTCATCTTTAAATCTTACTCATATTTTTTTAAATCTTCATTATTAAAAAGTTTCAACTATTTACCAAAATAAAATAGTGAATTAAGTTAAATTTCTGAAACTTTTATTTTATTTAAAAAAACTGGAATTTGAATTCAATCAGAAATTCAAACTTGCATTTGAATTTGAACTTAAACCTTACATAAACAAAAACTACAGATTTTAAAGATTTTAAAACCCAGATTTTAAAAACACAGTTTTACTGTAACCTGCAAATTACAGAGTAACATCCCGAGACTCCCCAAATTTAACTTCAAGTCAAACTGAAAATCTCGCGAGAAAAACACTCGAACAACTCGAGTCAAAACACTATCCAACCTGCTTCCACCCAAACTTCACAATATTGCCAGATCACCAGAAAACAGTGCACCGTTCACGTGCACAGCTCCGACGCTTCCCTCCGGTCGACGCTACAACGTCGAGCAAGTCGACGATAACCTACTAACCAAGCTCCGACCACCCAAAGCTCTGTTCATCACTCGAAACCCAAAAACGAGATCAAGCAGAAACCTGGAATGACAACATGAATGACCACCAAATCTGGAAATTGCGCCGAACTCTCAACCCCGGCCATCAGAGACCCTAAATTTCTGGCAAACACCTCGTCAACATTCCCTCTACCTTCCCTCAAGATTGCGTAACACTCGATCAAACCGAGAGGATGAATGAAACGAAAGTTCTGCCTTGTTAAAAACTAGGTTTTAAAAATTAAAATTTCAAACTGCATCTAATTTAACAAATTTTAATTATTTCTCTGATTTTTATAAGGATCTATGATCCTTACTCTATAACTCAGAAATTTTTTGAGTGTTCTCAAATCACAGATTGCAAGAATTTTGCTCAAATTCATTTTTGGTTTAAGAACAAACTGCTACATTATCAAACACCTAAAATTACTAATACTTGATTTAAAAATCAAGTTTCAATTAAAACCATAGTTTACTGATACTGAAACACAAAATTAACTTGTTAAATTTTAGTTTGAATTAACATGCAGAGACCACACTGTTTATATCCTTAACTTACTTAAGTTTAATTAACTTCAGGCAGACGATCACTTCATTATAAAAAATATTTTGATTCTAATCTATAATAAGCAATCAAATTTATTTATTTATTTTAAGAGCAGATACTAACATAGATTTAACCAAATTTTGGAGGATTCCTTTAAATAGGAAGTTGAGTTTAGAATCACAGTAGAGCATATACAGACTGCATACACAAACATACTTACACCAGGCTTTTATAAACACAAACATTACTAAATTATATCCAACATTAACATGCAACCTATTTTAAAATTAAAATTTTAAGTTACTCACCTTAATTTTTATGCAGACCCTCTGTTGATCCTTTGAATTTGCAGAAGACATAAAAATTGCAGGCTTGCCCCTTTGTTGTTTTTTTAAAAAAGAAATCTGATGCAATTTTGAAAGCTCATGTTTCCATCCTATAATCACTTACATGCAGATGTATATGTAGTTGCTAATTCCTCAAATGCATGCTATCATTCCCAGGTTTAAACAGAGTGTAGAAAAAAAGTGCAGGCTTATTAAAATGCAGATGTGCCTTTGCTTCTAGGTGGCATGCAGATCAATGCAAATTGATGATTGAATTTGAGGAAGATGGGTTTGATTTTGAAGAGGAGTGAAGTATGCAGATGTTGTATTTGAATATGCAGGCCTCAGAATTTTGAAGAGGGTATTTGATTTTGTAGAGGAGGAATATTGTAACAACGCGCATATTTCTCGATTTTTATATTTAAATATTTTATCGATACTCGGAATTTAGTCCGAAAAGTTACCTTTTTTCATACGGTCGAATTAGGACTCGGAACCACTCTCATTGAGTTCAAAATGCCGTTTGCGACCTTTTTGAGTATAAGCTTCGATATGTTTGGAGAAAGTTGATTTTTCCTACTTTTTACTTAGGGCTTTGGTTTCAGTCCCAATCCCTTCTCCTCTTCATTACTTCATTCCTCGTTTCCTAATACTCAAGCTTTTATATTAATGGAGAGGGGAAGAGGAAATTAAAACTCCAAACCCTAGTTTCCTTTTGCAAATCAAACTTTAGCTCCAAACTAATAGAAGAACCCATTGGTAAGCTTCTCTTCTTCTTCTCCAACTCATTCTCTTATCAAATTCAGAAATTCCTAAACCTAATTTAGGAGATGTTTCTCTTTTTAGCTTAGATTCAAGCTTGTTGAGTTGGAATTGAAGAGTGATTGTCATTGTCATTGTTCTATACCTACTTCTTCAATCGTTTGGGTTCAAAGATGAGATTTTTATCTCACATCTTAGTCTATAATTATCTTCAATTGTTAGGTATGAATTCCTAACACTTATTCGTTTGCAATTGATTTTGGTTTGGATTGATTTCGTGTATATTCCAATTTTTGGTGTTTTGGTCTAATTTATGAAAATCCTTCTATGGATATTTGGACATTGATATTTGAGGTGTATCAAAGAGCCGTTAAGGCTGGGTTGTCGCTTGGCGTAAATCCTTAGTCGTTGTCGCTCGATCGATCGCTTCCGTTATTCGTTTGGCCATTTTTGGCCTAGGTTCAGGGAATGCCCTGAACCTAGGTTTCAGACGTCTGAAACGTAGAATTCAGACGTCTGAATATTATACTGGGATTATTTATTCCCCAGTATTCAGACGTCTGAATCTATATTTTAGACGTCTGAATTGGTTTATTTGGAACCAGAAAGGAAAGAGGCTAAAAAGTGCCTATTTCAGACGTCTGGATTCAAGGATTCAGACGTCTGAATTCTGTCTTTGGAAAATATTTATTTTCCAGATTCAGACGTCTGAATCCTTGATTTCAGACGTCTGAATCTGCACTCTTTTTGCCTATTTGCCTATTTGCTTGAGAATTCCAACTTTAATCGATTCGTGTTGATTCCCTTTTGTTATCATCACTTATTATCGACTTTGATGACATTTTCTTCGTGATTTTTGGGAATATCCATTTGATGGATTCGGTATCGATTCCTTTGGATTTTATTCACGTCTTCGAATGTGAATTTTAGTGATTGATTGTTCTTACAATCTTCTTTGTGATTTGTCACTTTAAAAATATAAAGGTTTTCTATACTAGTAGTAAATATCAAAACTCTTTCTTCAAATGATTTCAACACTATTTTACTACAAAGCTCGTTTTCTCAAACCGACTTCTAATCTATTAGTATATACAAACCTTTCCCTCGCTCGTATGAGAAATCTAATTAAACGGCTTAGTAAAACAAATGGTATGAAACGCTTGCGTTTACTTCGTCGGCTAATTCTTGGACTTGTTCGATTGAACCTCTTGTGACAATTTTCTAGTGGAGATCTTCAATTTGTTTGTAAATATTTAAGTTAAGCTAGTGGTTATGGGACATGAAGCTAAATTTATATATTTACTAGCTTAGTGTAATTGACGCTTTCTTAATGATCATGACGGTCATTTTTGTGATTTAGACTAGCAATGTGCGATGTCTCTTTGTCTACGAGGGAGACTAAACCCCGTTTTGTGGAGTTTCGACACAAATTGATGGGTAGCGCCCCATAGTCTTCGGGTCGTTCGTGTGTCAAAAATTAATGGCTAGCTACCATAAGATAGCGTCTTGTTCGTGTGATACATATGTTGGTGAGTTTTCATGCTCCCGTTCGTGTGATAGGCCTCCCCCTGTTTTGTGTGATTTTTGGATTTCGTGTGTCGAATTCTGGAATTTTCTTCTTCACCTATTTTTGTGATTTCTATTGATATGATTTATCAATTTTTGGGCATAGGTGAATTCGTGTGTCATTGACTGGATTTCTTGAGATTATTTCTAGAATTTGTGCTTCACCAATTTTCGTGATTTCCATTGATAAGTTTTATCAATATGTGTGCATTGGTGAATTTGTGTATCATTGACTGGATTTCTTGAGATGATTTCTAGGATTTGTGCTTCACCAATTTTCGTGATTTCCATTGATAAGTTTTATCAATATGTGTGCATTGGTGAATTTGTGTGTCATTGACTGGATTTCTTGAGATGATTTCTAGAATTTGTGCTTCACCATTTTCGTGATTTCAATTGATAAGTTTTTTCAATATGTGTGCATTGGTGAATTTTTGTGTCATTGACTTTTGTGATTGACATTGATATAATCGTCAATGTTTATGGTTTGGTGAACGAAATAAGGAGTATGACATTTCCTTTGATTCTTGTGTGGATTTGGTGATGTTGATTAATCTCTTGTTGATTTTCAGTTACTTATATATATCACAGCTTGGCATTGTGATTATTATGTGTTTAGTCATATCTCCTACTCTATATCGTTTCATCTGATATTTATAGTTAGACTGATACGTTTATTATTTTCTTATTAAATGATACTCGGGTCAGACCGAGATGTTACAGGTGCTTCTACTTGACTTTACATCCGGGATTACCTCCTTGACTTTTTGTTAACTACTTAGATTAGTAGTTTTTGTTGTATACATTTGAGATATAGACTCCATAATGTCTACTTATTCTTTTGTGTAGTTCGTGTAACTATTCTTTTGTGATATTGTGGATCTTTTTAGACCACTACTCTGATGTACACTTCCTAGTGTAATATTCATATCTATTTCCGCCTTTGTGATATGAATTGTCTGTGACTGATTTACGTTATGTTTATTTCTTTAATTGTTTCTGAAGATATTATAGCCACTGTGTAGTAGCTTTGAGTTTGTGTCGGCATGTCGGATTTCAGAAATGCATGTTATACTATCTGACATATCGACGCTCGCGCAAAGAAATTACACGGATGGTCGCTCCTCAACAGCCTTATTCTCCGTGCTAGTTGACAGCATTCACCGTAATGTTCTTGGCTAGTGTGGGTATAGAGGTGGGGCATCACAGCTTGGTATCGGAGCGAAACTTCGGAACAATGTAGAATAATTTAACAAGGATCATCGTCCAAAGTCCATCTTAGGAGTCGTGCTTTAGGATTTTATTCGGGTCTACGTACCGTCCTATCCTATTTTCTTTTATGATTCCTTGTTTTGTCTATCAAGATTGCTTGATATTCATTTTGTGAATAACCTTTTTCTTCTTCTTTATTTCTTTCTAAAGGAAGAGAAATGGTTAGACCTGGTCGTCCCAGAGTTGGACCATCTAGTGCTACTCCCCAAGATGGAGTTTTTATGACTGCCCAACAACTTCTTGACCTTGCCACGAATGCTCAAGCAGCTGGTTCTAATCCGGAACCTACTCACCCAAAGTCGGGATTTGCACGCTTGTGCAGCAATTACACTAATTTGGGTGGGAAGCCGTTCAAAGGTTTCGAAACTATTATTGAAGTACAGGCTTGGCTAAGGTCATGCGATCGAATCTTTTCTCGCATGAATCTTATTGATCTTCACCGAGTTCAGGTGGCCTCTAGTATGCTCCGAGAAAGAGCATTGGACTGGTACGAGCTTCTTATTTCTGAGATTAATGAAGCGGATCTCACCTGGGAGCAATTCCGGGAACGCTTCGAGTTGAAATTCGTACCAGAAGCTGAGAAGGTGACTTTGGCTCGCCGTTTTATAGACCTTGTTCAAGGTGATTCTTCCGTGACTGATTATGTCGCCTCCTTCGAGTCGCTTTCTAAATATGGGGTTGAATACATCAACCCCCCTTTAAAGAAGAATCAGAGGTTCGTCTATGGCTTAAACAAAAATCTCAAGAGGCCATTACTTCTAAAATTAGAAGTTTCTTTCGACCAACTCATTGATATCGCTCTTCGTCTTGAAGAGGCGGATATGGAAAATGATGTTGAAGTGGTAGGTTTCAAGCCAAGCTTCAACAACAACAAGAAAAGGCCAAACAAATTCAAAGGCCCTTATCCCAACAAGAAAGGAAAGCAAGCAACCCCTGTGGCAAAGACTTCTTCCTTTGGTCATGGGGAACGCTATAATTGTGGTTCGAAGGACCATTATGCGAACAAGTGCCCAAGGTCTCTCTCTTGTCGTTACTGCAAAGTTCCCGGTCATGTTATATCTTCATGCCCCAAGCTCAGGGCAAGAAGGAGGGAAAGTTAAATGTTGCCCAAGCCCATGGCAACACATCTCGTGCTCAAGGTATGCTTCATTCTATCCTTGATGGCATTATTGTGTTTCGTGATCATCCTATTCGAGTTCTTTTTGATATGGGTGCGTCCCATTCTTTTATATCAAAAGAACTTGTTGATACTTTTTCTTTGGATGTTTTGTGTTTAATGACTTCTTTGAGAATTGCGAATCCGGTTGGTGGATCCGCAACAATCAGATTTTTTTGTAAAGATGTCGAGATTATTTTGTGTGATTTTTCTTTCCTAGCCGATTTGCATGTCATGCGTTATTTAGGCTTTGGAATGATTTTGGGAATGGATTGGCTTAACCGTTATGAAGCTCATATCCTATTTCCTGAGCGGACTATTCATCTTCAACATCCTCAATCTGTTAAGCAGATTTCTATTAATCTTAAAGATTCGGATTCCAACTTGGTTGCATCTTTATATTCTTTAAATCCTCGTGATGACGATAATGATGATGAGGAAGATATAATTTCTCTTATTCACGTTGTTCGTGAATTTTCCGACATATTTGAGCCCGTTTTAGGATTACCACCTAAGCAAGCAATTGAGTTCAGAATTAATCTTATCCCTGGAGCTCAAACTATCACCCGTCCTCCTTATCGTATGTCCAATAAAGAAAACGAAGAGACGCGTAAACAATTATCCAAATTGGAGAAGAAGCAATTTATTCGCTCTAGTTCCTCGCCTTAGGGAGCTTCAGCTATTTTTGTGAAGAAATCCGATGGAACACTTAGGATTTGCGTTGACTACCGCAAGCTTAATGATCTTACTATCAAAAATAAATATCCTTTACCTCGGATTGATGATTTATTTGACCAACTTAGTGGTGATAGAGTCTTTTCACAATTGGACTAGGCTACCGGTTTTCATCAGCTTCGTATTGCAGAGGATAGCATTCCTTTGACATCGTTCCGTACTCGGTATGGATCTTATGAATGGCTTGTTATGCCATTTGGGTTAACGAATGCCCCGGTTTATTTCGTTGACTTAATGAATCGAGTTTTTAAAGACTTCCTCGATCGATTTATTCTCATCTTTATTGATGATATTCTTGTGTATTCTAAAACCGAGGAGGAGCATGAAAAGCATCTTAAAATTGTGTTGGAAACTCTTAGGAGTAATCAATTAAAAGCAAAATTTTCTAAATGCCATTTTTGGCAATCTCATGTGAAGTTTCTCGGTCATATTATTTCCGAATCCGGAATTTCCGTGGATCCTTCAAAGATTGAAGCGATTCAAGATTGGAAGAGACCGGAGAGTGTGACGGAGATTCGTAGTTTTCTTGGATTGGCGGGTTATTACCGCCGTTTTATCAAAGACTTTTCTAAGATTGCCGTGCCTCTCACTAGCTTAACGAAGAAAGGTGTTAAATACATTTGGTCGGACAAATGTGAAACGTCTTTTCAGAAATTAAAAGAGCTTCTTTCTGATGCTCCTATTCTTGTTATTCCCGAGGTGAATCAGGATTTCGTTGTTTATACCGATGCTAGTCGCGTTGGTCTGGGTGCCGTTCTTATGCAAAAAGAACGTGTTATTGCTTATGCTTCAAGGCAATTAAAACCGGCCGAGACTAGATATGCCACACATGATTTAGAACTCGCGGCTATTGTTTTTGCTCTTCGGATTTGGCGTCATTATCTTTTTGGAGAGAAATTTGTCCTTTATACCGATCATAAGTCCTTGAAGTATTTATTCTCTCAAAAGGAACTTAATTTGCGTCAACAGCGTTGGCTCGAATTTCTTGCACCATATGATCTTGATATCCTTTATACTCCCAGAAAGGGGAATCGCGTTGCGGATGCACTTAGTCGAAAGCAACAAGCGGTTGTTTCTATGATGATATCCGAATGGAACGATCTCAAGATCTTATCCATTTGTGAGATTCGAGACCGCGTATCCGATTATGCTCATCATTTGTTTTATGTAGCCTTGAGGCTCATCCTTCTCTTTTAGACCGCATTCTTGAAGCTCAAAGGCTAGATCCCGACTTGGCTCTTCTTGGCCAAAATATTAAGAATAGAGGTGATATTGAAGGTTTGAAAGACTTTGATATCGATTCCTGTGGCGGCATTCGGAGATTTGGTAGACTTATCATGCCAAATATTAGTGATCTTCGTAAAGATATTTTAGAAGATTCTCATCATTCTAAATTTACCATTCATCCCGGTAGTAGTAAAATGTACGCGGATATGAAGCAACTTTATTATTGGGAGGGAATGAAACTTGACATCACTAACTTCGTTAAGCGTTGCATGACTTGCCAACTCGTTAAGACCGAACATCAAAAGCCCGGTGGATTATTGCAACCTTTAGAAATTCCAATTTGGAAGTGGAACCAAATTTCCATGGATTTTATAGATGGCCTTCTCCGTTCTCGTTCGGGTCATGATAGCTTATAGGTAATTGTTGAAAGACTTACTAAATCCGCCCCTTTTATTCCCGTTCGGTCTAACCGAACTGTTCCTCTATTGGCCAAGCTCTTTGTTAAAGAGATTGTTAAATTACATGGGGTTCCTACTTCTATTGTTAGTGATCGTGATCCATTGTTTACTAGTGGATTTTGGAAGAGTCTTCAAAAAGCTTTAGGAACGAAGCTTAATTTTAGCACCGCTTATCATCCTCAGTCCGATGGACAAACTGAGCGTGTGAATCAAACTCTTGAAGATCTTCTTCGTGCATGTGTTCTTGATTTTGGTGGAAGTTGGGAAGATCATATTTCACTTGTTGAATTTTGCTATAATAATAGCTTCCAATCTAGTATTGGTATGGCACCTTTTGAGGCACTCTATGGAAGGCCATGCCGATCTCCTTCTTGTTGGCTTGAGGCCGTTGAGAAGCTGGTTTTAGGTCCATACTTTATTCGTGATTCCACAGAAAAGATTGGACTTATTCGACATAGGATGAAAGAATCCCAGAGTAGACAAAAATCCTATGCCGGTAACCGGAGAAGGAAGTTAGAATTTTCTGTGGGAGATCTTGTGTTCATTCGTGTTTCACCTATGAAAGGTGTTGTACGTTTCAGTCGATCGGGAAAGTTAGCGCCTCAATACATTGGGCCATTTCCTATCACCGAACGTATTGGTTCCATGGCTTATCGCCTTTTATTACCGGCTCAGTTTTCTAGTATGCATGACGTGTTTCATGGTTCTCATTTACGGAAGTGCCTTCGAGATTCCGATTCTATTCTTGAGTCCGGTGTTGTGGAAGAAATTGAAGTTTCACCTAATTTAACTTATGAGCAACATCATATTCGTATTATTGCTTCGGAGGTCAAGCGCCTTCGAAATAAAGGTGTTCCACTTGTTAAAGTCCAATGGTCGTCAAATCCTAAGGATTGCTCTTGGGAATCTAGAGAGTTCATCGAGCGAACACATCCGGACTTACTCTCTCATGCTCTTTGAGGTGAACTTCTTGTTTCAAACTTCTTTTGTGTTGAATATGTTTTTATGGTTGTTACTACATATCTTCTTCTTAAATATTGCGAGGACGCAATTTCTTTAAGGAGGGGAGTCTGTAACAACCCGCATATTTCTCGATTTTTATATTTAAATATTTTATCAATACTCGGAATTTAGTCCGAAAAGTTACTTTTTTTCATACGGTCGAATTAGGACTCGGGACCACTCCCATTGAGTTTAAAATGCCGTTTGCGACCTTTTTGAGTATATGCTTCGATATGTTTGGAGAAAGTTGATTTTTGCTACTTTTACTTAGGGCTTTGGTTTGGGCTGAGCCACTTATGTATCAGTCCCAACCCCTTCTCCTCTTCATTACTTCATTCCTCATTTCCTAATACTCAAGCTTTTATATTAATGGAGAGGGGAAGAGGAAACTAAAACTCCAAACCCTAGTTTCCTTTTGCAAATCAAACTCTAGCTCCAAACTAATAGAAGAACCCATTGGTAAGCTTCTCTTCTTCTTCTCCAACTCATTCTCTTATCAAATTCAGAAATTCCTAAACCTAATTTAGGAGATGTTTCTCTTTTTAGCTTAGATTCAAGCTTGTTGAGTTGGAATTGAAGAGTGATTGTCATTGTCATTGTTCTATAGCTTCTTCTTCAATCGTTTGGGTTCAATGGTGAGATTTTTATCCCACATCTTAGTCTATAATTATCTTCGATTGTTAGGTATGAATTCCTAACACTTATTCGTTTGCAATTGATTTTGGTTTGGATTGATTTCGTGTATATTCCAATTTTTGGTGTTTTGGTCTAATTTATGAAAATTCTTTTATGGATATTTGGACATTGATATTTGAGGCGTATCGAAGAGCCGTTAAGGCTGGGTTGTCGCTTGGCGTAAATCCTTAGTCGTTGTCGCTCGATCGATCGCTTCCGTTATTCGTTTGGCCATTTTTGGCCTAGGTTCAGGGAATGCCCTGAACCCAGGTTTCAGACGTCTGAAACGTAGAATTCAGACGTCTGAATATTATACTGGGAATTTTTATTCCCCAGTATTCAGACGTCTGAATCTATATTTCAGACGTCTGAATTGGTTCATTTGGAACCAGAAAGGAAATAGGCTAAAAAGTGCCTATTTCAGATGTCTGGATTCAAGGATTCAGACGTCTGAATTCTGTCTTTGGAAAATATTTATTTTCTAGATTCAAACGTCTAAATCCTTGATTTCAGACGTCTGAATCTGCACACTTTTTGCCTATTTGCTTGAGAATTCCAACTTTAATCGATTCGTGTTGATTCCCTTTTGTTATTATCACTTATTATCGACTTTGATGACATTTTCTTCGTGATTTTTGGGAATATCCATTTTGATGGATTCGGTATCGATTTATTTGGATTTTATTCACGTCTTCGAATGTGAATTTTAGTGATTGATTGTTCTTACAATCTTCTTTGTGATTTGTCACTTCAAAAATATAAAGGTTTTCTATACTAGTAGTAAATATCAAAACTCTTTCTTCAAATGATCTCAACACTATTTTATTACAAAGCTCGTTTTCTCAAATCGACTTCTAATCTATTAGTATATACAAACCTTTACCTCACTCGTATGAGAAATCTAATTAAACGACTTAGTAAAAAAAGTGGTATGAAATGCTTGCGTTTACTTCGTCGGTTAATTCTTAGACTTGTTCGATTGAACCTCTTGTGATAATTTTCTAGTGGAGATCTACAATTTGTTCGTAAATATTTAAGTTAAGCTAGTGGTTATGGGACATGAAGCTAAATTTATATATTTACTAGCTTAGTGTAATTGACGCTTTCTTAATGATCATGATGATCATTTTTGTGATTTAGACTAGCAATGGTGATGTCTCTTTGTCTGCGAGGGAGACTAAACCCCGTTTTGTGGAGTTTTAACTCAAATTGATGGGGTAGCGCCCCATGGTCTTCGGGCCGTTCGTGTGTCAAAAATTAATGGCTAGCTACCATGAGATAGCGTCTCGTTCGTGTGATACATATGTTGGTGAGTTTTCATGCTCCCGTTCGTGTGATAGTCCTCCCCCCTTTTTTGTGTGATTTCTGGATTTCGTGTGTCGAATTTTGGAATTTTCTTCTTCACCTATTTTTGTGATTTCTATTGATACGATTTATGAATTTTTGTGCATAGGTGAATTCGTGTTTCATTGACTGGATTTCTTGAGATGATTTCTAGAATTTGTGCTTCACCAATTTTTGTTATTTCCATTGATAAGTTTTATCAATATGTGTGCATTGGTGAATTTGTGTCTCATTGATTGGATTTCTTGAGATGATTTCTAGAATTTGTGCTTCACCAATTTTCGTGATTTCCATTGATAAGTTTTATCAGTATGTGTGCATTGGTGAATTTGTGTGTCATTGACTTTTGTGATTGACATTGATATAATCGTCAATATTTGTGGTTTGGTGAACGAAATATGGAGTATGACATTTCCTTTGATTCTTGTGTGGATTTGGTGATATTGATTAATCTCTTGTTGATTTTCAATTACTTATATATATCACAGCTTGGCATTGTGATTATTATGTGTTTAGTCATATCTCCTACTCTTTATCGTTTCATCTGATATTTATAGTTATACTGATCCGTTTATTATTTTCTTATTAAATAATACTCGGGTCAGACCGAGATGTTACAGGTGCTTCTACTTGACTTTACATCCGGGATTACCTCCTTGACTTTTGGTTAACTACTTAGATTAGTAGTTTTTGTTGTATACATTTGAGATATAAACTCCATAATGTATACTTATTCTTTTGTGTAGTTCGTGTAACTATTCATTTGTGATATTGTGGATCTTTTTAGACCACTACTCTGATGTACACTTCCTAGTGTAATATTCATATCTATTTCCGCCTTTGTGATATGAATTGTCTGTGACCGATTTACATTATGTTTATTTCTATAATTGTTTCTGAAGATATTATAGCCACTGTGTAGTAGCTTTGAGTTTGTGTCGGCATGTCGGATTTCAGAAATGCATGTTATACTATCTGACATATCGACGCTCGCGCAAAGAAATTACACGGATGTTCGCTCCTCAACAGCCTTATTCTCCGTGCTAGTTGAGAGCATTCACCGTAATGTTCTTGGTTAGCGTGGGTATAGAGGTGGGGCGTCACAAATATGCAGATTTCTAAATTTGAGGATGTTTAGATTTGATTTTTAGGAAGTGAATATGCAGATTTGTGGATTTTGATGAATTTGTAAATGCAGATTTTTTTGAAGATGAGTTTATAATTTCTCTTTTGATTAAGGAGAATGAAAATGCAATATGAATGAAGATGCAAGCTTATACTAGATGTATTTTCAGATTTATGAAATAAAAGAAAATTTAAAATAAATTTAACACTTGTCAATTTGTTATGCTAATTTTTAAACACATGTTACATGAATGTTAAAGAATGAAACACTTGTTTTTCTTTTAAAGGTAATTAGTTTTTAAATTTACAAAGTAATGCATGTGTGTTAGCTAAATTTCAATTTGTTAGTTTATATTAGATATGTGTATGACTTTACAAAAGAAATAAGAACAAATCATGTTTATAAATAAACTTATACATATTAAAAATTAAAACAATTAAGATTTTATTCTTTGAATTTCAAATTCAAACTAAATTCAAAATCAATTATTTTTCAAATCAAGTTGTGAATATAAATTCAATTTGAAATAAAAATTACAATCCTATTCAAAACTTATTTATAAAGACAATACAATATTAATATCGTTTTTATAATTCTATTATTATTAAAATAAAATCATTTTACAAGAAATTATATTTTTATTAATAAAATATCCACTTTATTAAGCCATAGAACCTTGTTGTTTGATTATTCTAAATTTAAAAACTCAATCTAATTTAATTTAAACACTTTAATATTTTTCTTATCAATTTTAAAATCATATATTTATTTATGAAATAGTCTTTGAAAACTCAATACTAAATAAAATCAAAATTTCCAATTTATAATGTATATATTAGAATTTTAAAACATGGTTCATTCATTAAATTTAAACCAAATTCATTTATTTAACTTTGAAAAGCTTAAATATTAAATAAAACATATTTTCCAAGTTACGACAAATATTAAAACTAGAAAATATGCTTTACTTATTAAAATTAAAACAATACCAATCTATTTAAAATATAAACCATATATTTATATTGTAAATAGAAATCAATTTATTATTTTTAAAAGATAAAATAACCAATTTAAATATTTACTGAAGAAGATTATTAAATATATTTGAATAATTATTAATAGAATATCAATATCAATTTAATTTTAACCACAGATTATTAAATTGATATTGTTAAAAATTCCGAGATATTACAGTTATCGTTCGGAGTTCATCTTTGAAGTGTACGTTGGTCGCGCTCGTATGAGAGGATTTTTTAGAATTTGGACCTGTCGGTTGGGCAGAAGTAAGTGATGGTATTTTGATACCTCAGGAAATAGTAGCTGCATGATGAGATGCAGTAACTATGGATGTCTCCAGAGATGTTTTCTTTCGGAGCAAGTTTAAGGAAGTGTGTCTGTTTCAGGGTTGTAACCAAGTTTTGCAGGATGTTGTGTTTAGTTGGAGGTCCGAGTTTCTCAAAGAGCTTTGGATAAGAAGTCTTTGGCATCTGTGTTAGCATTGCAGCTCGGAAGTGTTCTGTATTCCGGCAGGAAGATCTTTTTGGCTTAGCATTTCCGGGAAGTGGAATTCAGAAGCAGCAGTGAGGATCTGTATCTTCGATGGATTAGTTGGTCAAGGATAAACTGTTCGGATTAGTGGAGAGAGAACAGTATCTTGAATATTGGGTTGGGTTGATCGCAAAAGACTTGCGATGGTTTGGTGATCATCTTAGATAGTCTTTTGGTTGGATTTGTGGCATTTCTAGAGGATATAGAAGTTATGGAGTTGTCGAAGATTTTCCGGATATATCTTCGGGAAAGTTAGAGATTTGCCCGCATTGGAGTTTGAGTTCTGTATTGACTTGATGTCAGGAGTGATACCGGTGATTCAGCTGGGTAGAAGGTTATTTCCTAGGTTGATTGTTTGGTGAAGCAGCTCTGTATTTCTTGGAATTTCTGTTGAACCTTATTTCTGAGATGTGATGTTTAGTCTGTGCATGTGTTCATTCGTTGGCATTTTCATCTGTTCCAGATCAGAGTTGCGCAGCAGAAGCAAGGTGGCTGTTGTTCTTAAGTAGAAGCAACTGGATGTTGCAGTATTTTGTATTAGAGAGTTTCTTCGGAGTTTATTTTTCAGAATCTGATGCAAGGTGGCGAGTGATTCGTATCTGTCTTTTCTAGATGGGAGAAGTTGTTTCCTACTGTTGATAGTAGAGTTTGGTTTTGATTTTTGGATTGATCTTGTGAGGATCAGTTTGTGAGTTGATCCAGTTTGTTTGTAAAAGCATCAGCGAAGGTTGAGCTGATTGGGAAGGATCTGTAGGCAGCCCGGATCATCCAGGAAGTTTCGAGGTTAAGTAACGGAAGAATTTGGAATTCGAAGTTGGAGACTTCGATGTTGTTGAGATTTTCTCTGGTAAAGGAAGCAATAAGTTTTGGTGAGCTTCGAGGTATATTAGATTCTTCTAAGTTTTTGTAGAGATCAGTGCTTTGGTTTGAGGAGTTGAATTGCCAGCTTGGAAGACTGGAATTCAAAATATTTCACGTTTCTCTAAGGGAGTACGTGTTTGGTTCATCACTGGTTTTGAGACCAGTAGTTCTGTGAAGGTTTTGATTGTTGAACAGTCTTGTCTGTGATCTGGTAGCTTGTGTAGATTATAGATCTAGCTGAGTGGGAACTCAGTAGTAACAGTATAGTTAGTTTGGGTTTAGTCGAGCGAGTATCCCTGTGTCTATACTTGGGAAACTTGAGATAATTTTAGGAAGCTTATCTGAATCTGTGTCCGAATAGTCGGTGTTATTTATTTAAATTGGTTGTTTGGATGAAATTGTTTGTTTGATTGATAGTGTATGGCCGTTATGAATGTTTGAATTAGTTGAAATAAGATATAAAACTTTGGATTATCTTTGTTTTAAATTTCAAGGACGAAATTCTTTTAGGGGGGAGGATTGTAATATCCTGGAATTTCCAGGAATTTAAAATGCTGATAATCTCTTAATTTAATTATTTAAAATTGATAAAATTGTTATTTTCAAAGATAATTAACCATGTAATAAAATACAATGTTTAATTATTGTTATAAATTGGTTCTAAAATAGGAATAATTATTTTATTTGTGTAAATAAATTCTAAATAGACTTATTTGTTTTCATAGTTGATTAATGTGTTTAAATATATTTATTTCTGTGTATTTTAAGTTGATTTTAAAATAGTATAAATCATTTATAAAAATGAGCTTATTTCAAAATTAATATTGTATTTATTTAAATTGATTTTTAGATTTAAATTTTAAAATTTTACTTTGAATTGAATACAAATTTGAATTCAAAGAAATACATACATCTTAAATAAAATAATATATATGGATTGGTTTTAAATATATAGATAATGTTTTTAATTAAAAATAAAGATTTGTTTTGTATTTTTCTTTTTATAGAAATGTATCTATAGAAATTTGATTTGTATTTATTTAATAAAATAAATGCAAGGCTTTTGGAAATAACATTTTAAATAAGTTTGAAATATTGTATATAACTTTATTTAAATTATAATTGATTTTTTTATTTTATGTTCTTTTTAAAGATTGTACTTATATAAATTAGCATACATTTACAAATGTATAGGTGTATTTGTTTATTTGATATTTAATTAGAAAGTATTTTTAAAATTAAGAAAACATGATTGCTAATTTGGAAATTAATTTAAAACGCTTTTAAATTTCTTTAGAATTATAATAAACTTAATATTGACAAATGTTTAATTTTAAAAACACTTTGTTAACAAGTGTTAAACATTCATGAAATTAGGGACAAGTGTCCATTTTCTTTTTAAATTTTCTTTTTAATTTATAAAATCTGAAATTACCTATATAAACACTCTTCTCATTTTTTTACTTTTTCTTTAAATCTTTGTTCATGTTTAAAAGAAAACTAAAACCATCAATGCACCTTCATTCAACACCCAAAACCAGAAAGCCTAAACAATTCCTCAAAATGAAAACCAGAAATCCTTAAAACAAAATCTGCATCAATTTTCAAATGTTTTTGCAAGCTATCAACCCAGTTCTGCATATTTGAATGTCTGCATCAAATCTTTCTTATGCATGCATGGGTCAGAGTATTACCTGAAACAAATTGTTGAAGCAAATTTGAAGGTTTCTCTGTTTCAAATGAAGCTTCATCATCAATTCAAAGTATTCTTGCAAGTTCAAGTTCATAGTCTTTTGCAACTTCCAGTTTATCATCAAACCTCTGTTTTCTTTTAGATGAGGTGAGTAAACCTTTTATTAAAATTTAATATCGTAATTATCTGTTGCAATTAAGTAGTGATGGTGTTTATATGAGATATCTTTGAGTAGATATATAAATATACAATAGGTTTGTTTAGTTTAAACTGTGCAAGTTGATTTGCATTTTTTTCCTTCTTTGTATTGTACTATAGAATCCGAGACAAAGTTTGAATCTGCAAATAATTCTATTCAAAAATTGTTAAGTCATAGTTTTAAACTAAAACAAGTTATTCAAGTATAAACTAAAATAAAAAAATAGACTTAAGTCCCAGGTTTATGAAATGCACCTGGGAATCTAGATATGCAGTAACAAATTTATCATCAATGTTTGAAACCAAGGATTAAATTTGGTTAGAATGATTATATAAACTTAAGGGTAATTGAAAATTATGAATTTTGAAAGGAAAATTACAATTTTTAAAACTGTATTAAGAGAGTATTTGAAGTTCAACTGGTAGTTGGGTTTTTGCATAAATCTGTTGATTTATGCATCTGGAATGCTTGAGATTCTTCATGGAGTTAGTGTTTGGATTAAAGAGTGTTGTAAAAATCATTGAAGAATTTTTGAATCACCGAGAAATTTGATTTTGCTCAAATTTGATTTTTAACCTAGTTTTGGGGTCTGATGTAAATTGGTCTATGACATCTTCTTCATTGCATCGGGCTTAATGATTTTTTTGGGAGGAGAAGGCGCGATGGGTCAGCAACAGATGGCCGGAGTGGGGGCGATTATCGTTGATCGGAGGTGATGATTTTGGGTTTTTCCGTTGATGGTTTTTGGGTTTAGTTCAACCAGAGTGCTCAATTTTGAATCGAGGGAAGAAGTGAGGTTCTGTTGATCGTGAAGGCTTGTAGGATGGGGGAGTGAAGTGTCGGTGAAGTTGACAGTGGCCGGAGGGGTTCTGGCACCGGTGCAGGTGCACAATGGGCTTGGTGTCAGTGGTTGTAGTTGTTTGGGTGTTTAGTATTAGCTCGGGTAGTAAGGGAGAAGACTCGAGGGAAAGCTCGAGTATTTTTGGTTGTGGCTCGGGGTAATACTCGCGTGGTCTCTGGGGTTTAGAGTTGCAGGGATAAACTGTTATATTTACAGTTTTAAATTAAAACAGTTTTAAAATTTTAAAGAGAGGTTGTTTTTAAAAAAATGTACTTTTACTTAAATTCAAGTATATATGGGTTGAACCCAAATTAATGTTCAACCTGATTTTTAGTCTAAAATATAAAATAAGTTTTAAACTTTAAATAGTTTAAATGAAATTAAAATTCTAGTCTTGAATTGAATTGCTTTTATAAATAAACTTGTATGATGTTTTAAATGTCTTAAGTTAAAATCTTAATATTATTTCAAAACTTATTTTGAAATATAAAAGAGAATTTTAAGTAAATGTTTTATTTAAATTAATTAGTGGAAAATGATTTAAAATTAACAATTAAAGATTAAGATAATTTATTAACTTGAAATTAGAATTGTCAATAAATAATTAAGGAAAGTAATTAATGATTTCTTTATAATTTAATTTAATTAATGAATTAAGTTAAGTAAAGATTTCAAGATTTATTTAAGATAATGTTTATCTTAAATAATAATTAAGTATTAATAATTTGTAATTAATTAGTTAATTAAGGAATTTTAAGATTAATTAAACTATTTAATTATTATTTTGAAGGATTAATTAAGTAATTAATTAAGTATAATTATTTATTTAACTATTAATTAAAATGATGATTTAATTTATGACTAATGATTAATTAAATTGTAATTACTTAATTAATTAAGTAATTAAGGGTTAATTAAAATAGTAATTAATTAATACTTAATAAAAGTTTTATTGAGTAATTAAGTTTTTAATTTTGTTTTCTTAATTTATAATTAAAACGGTTAATAAACTAAAATGCAAATTAATTAGAAACTAATTAAATATTATTAAAGATTAATTAATTGTAACTAAGAATTAATTAATTTTAATTATGGATTAATTAATTTGTAATTAAGACTGTTAATTAATAATTAAGTTTATTAATTAATGATTAAGAGATAATTAAATTGTTAATTAAGTTTAATGAATTAATTATAAAGGTAATTAATGATTAATTACTTTGTATTGAAGGATTGATTAATAATTAAGGTTTATTAATTAATAGTTAATGATAGTTAATCTGTTATTTGAAGATTAATTTGGTTAACGAGTAATTAAGGGATGAATTACTCGATTATGTTTTATGAGATGAGTGAAATCAAGTAAGTTAATTAATTTGTAAATTAATTAAATATAGTCACTTGATAAATGATTAATTATGATTACTTAATAAAGTTTAGATAAGGCTAATTACTTAAGATAAGTAATTGATAAATTACAGAGGAAATTGAGATAAATAAAATTACTGATTAGGAAGTAATTTTTAAATGAATAATTACTTTTTAAAGCAATCAAAGGTTTATTACTTGGTGTAATAAATCAATGAATTTATGAAATAATTAAGAAGTAATTAAAAATAATTAATTAATGTTTATATTTGATTTATTGAAAGTAATTGATTTAAGCATGATTAATTAATGTAATTAATTAAGAAATAATGTAATTAATTAAAGTTAATTAATTAATGGAAGTAATTAATCAAGGTTCATTAATTAATATGATTAATGAGAATAATTAAGGATTAATTACTTGATTTAGAGTTAATTAATCAAGGTTGATTAATTAGAATGGTGATAAATTGAATGGTTTAATTAATTAGTAAGCAAGATTTGTTGTGATGAAAGTAATTTAATTAATTAATTTTAAATTAATTAAGAGATGAAGTAATTAATTTAATTCATTTTAAATTAATTACGTTGTGATTAAGTATATCGTTGCTTATGTATGAATGGATGACATTGATTGTCTTGAATTCTTTGTGATCTCAGTAATGATAAGTAATGTTGTGTGGTATGAATACTTGGTTTAATTGTGATGATAACATAAATTATCAATTGGGATGTTGATATATGGATTACCTATTTTGATATTGATAATGTAGATATCTGTTATTTGATAATGTGATTATCAATTGTGACATGTGAATTATTTAGTTTGTGTATATAGATAGTTGAATTTAATTATTTAACTTTAAAACAACTTGGACCTAAAAGACACGCTTTGGAGTTCGATGAGACCGGAGTCGGGTTTCCATATTTGTATATCCGAAAACCACATCGATTCCAATTAAACGTTAGGTCGTGAATCAAAATGGAGCTTTGTGAAGACTCGAGGTGTAAGGACTATACGTCAGTATAACTCTGTGGGTGATTCTGTGATGAGTTTGACGGAACTAGTTCTTATGGGTTCGAGATGGTGGTTTAGAACGCAAGGGTTATCATCATTAACCCTGAGGGTGATTCCAAAATGAGTGTAATGAGATGATGCCTTCGGTTTCGTTCAAACCCAGAACGAACTTGTATGAATTGAATAATTTCAGAACATCGTCAGGTGGATGATGAGCATTCTAAGTGATGTGTACACTAAAGGTAATCGTAGCCTCAAGCCCCATCAACCGGGAATGCTTAAACAGGGGAGGTGCAGCAAGGCTTCGTGGGTAGCCCCCACTTGAGAGTAAGATTTACCCCTGTCTAGAGGTCCCTTTTATTTCGGCTGTGTGGGCGATTGATAGCTAGAATCGCCGGGGTTGTCTTATTTGGAAATGTTCAGTAAGGAATGGGTCCGGCTTTGTGTTGTAGCGGAGCGGGCATACTCCTCAGTACGGTGATCTAGGCCACGTACTGTGACGGGCGGTACCCAGTAGCCCTGCCATTGTATGGAATCCAAAATCCAATAAGCGCCAACGGTTTTGATTGTATTACCCACTTTTGTGGCTAGTAGCTAGAATTTAATGAATGTAACAATTTCGGCTATTTCTTATTTATTTGAAAACCCTAGACCGATTATAATATCATTGAATTTCCTATCAAATGTTTTGCTTAGCGTAAGGTAAAAACTTTTCCATGTTTATGTGTGGGAAGTCTTGCGTGATACCTTTTCTTTCAAATGGTTTTTAATGTTAAGCAACTTTAACCTGTTTACTCATACCAGACCCATGTCTGACCCGGAGTTTATTATGTTTTTCTTAAACTCTTGGGTACTCAAATTTTACGAGTAGCCAAGGGATTCAGGTTAGGTTTTAGTTTGGCTTGATGAATTCTGGAGGAGCAAGGGAGCAGGAGGCTTCTGCGTAAAGCTATATAGTATTCCGCTGTGTGTTCTCTGAGTTGTTTGTCTTTGAGTTGTATCGAGTTGTATAACTAGACAGGTGTTTATAACTGTCTAGTATGTGTTGTTTAGCTGTGTACCTCTGATTTATATGATACTATGTAATGTATTATGTGATTAATATAATTTATTCGTTCCGCTGTTTAGATTCTGATGTTGTTCCTTTCTTCTTCTCTGTCTTTTCTCTTTTCTATCCCTTTCTTTCTTAAAGATGATGCGATTTTCTGTGGTAAGAAAGTCGGGTCGTCTTAAAATTCCTCTCGAATCACATCACTTCCATTCTGATCTCCTTAACCGTTTTCGCTTTCAAAAACATTATCCACTATTTTTCTCACCTTATTTCCATATTCTATTATAAATTTTTCCTGTAAATTTATATTCCCAATCTATCATCCGTTATCGATTTCCCGTAGTTATAAACATTGTTTATAGATTTTATAACTCCATTGAGTTTCACTTTCTATAAAACTAATCTCGTTTATAAAATTCCATTTTCATAAATCCATTACTTTAATAATTCCATTTAATTTCTTTCGAATTTATTTTTAATATTAACTTCAACTCCTTTTCATTATTTCAGAATATCCTTTATAAATTCTTTTATATAATTCATTTTTAAAAATCTCTATCTTAAACAATTTACGAATAGTTAAGTACAACAAAAACAAACATTTATTTTTTTTAATTTTCTTTTTCCTACTCAATTTACTTTAAAATAATCAAATTCCTATATAAATATTTTAATATACAAAATTCCTTTTTATTCCTTCAAATTCAAAAATAATATTTATGGAATTTAAAAATACCAAAATTTAAGGCCAGTTCTACAATAGAATCCAATAATTCAAATTACAACAATAATCTATAACAGATTATCTACACAAATCTTATATCACTATATATGAAAAATAAACAATATATTTGAGGAATCCAGTTAGATCCCTCTAACTTGTTTCCCTGCATCCACGGATGTTAATACAACATAAAAATACAATCCCACTTCGAACGGGATATTGCGGCATATATGATCATCAGGTATTATGCGAGGCGCATAGGGTCTCATCCGCTATAATATGCGGTAATATCACTCAAATACTAGTATACTGCTATATATATAATATAATATCATTCAGCACATAATCAATTCAACCGAGCAACCAAAATTAATTTTAACTATTTAAAATCAAGCAATCCAAAAGGAGTGAGATTTCTCATCTTGATTTCTATTTTCGCCAAACCTAGTCTTTCATGTAGATTTCGCAGCTACGAACCCAATTCGACTTATTTTGTTAGATTTTTAACCTTGAATGAACATGCTATATATTTTATTAGCATTCAAATTTAATAAATAAATTATTTAAATCAAATATACTCATTAACAACTGATTATTCTCAACTCAATCCTAATTCATCAACAGAGCAAACCCAGGCATCACGAGACCCGAACATAGCCCCTTCAAATTCGAGATTGCCTCCTTCAAACTCAGCCACCACACCACCTTATGGGCTTCGCCTCGCCATCGCCACCGCCGCATCGGCCGTACCTCGCTTTCCTACTTGTGATATGTCTTTCTATCACCTAAAACCCTAATGCAATAGCTCAAATATGAATCGATCTCCAGGCTGTCATGCAATTGATCGCGTTTTCCTCGTTCCCCGTTTCTCGATTCCTTGATACACGATTCTTCGCAAGATTGATCTTTTCTTTTATGTCTACGTTTTTAATTTCGATTTCGATCAAGAAACTAGGGAAGATAACGAGTTTTGATCTGGGAAAAAGCTTCCTAAGTACGATATAGAGTATAGGGTTGACTAATCCTTTTTTATTATTTAATCCTAATTTATCTCGATTTTAATAATTTAAAATCCTGATCTCCAATCGAGGCATTCCACTAGGCGTTTATAATGTTATACCCCTATTGAACATGTTACGAGTCCTAATTTGATCGTATAGAGAAGATGGCTTTTCGAACCCAATTGTTATATTACATTTCGATATTAATTTCAGCGCATTTCTATCTTGTACGACCAAACGATAACTCCAAATGTCAAATTTTTTTAAATCTGATAGTATTACACTATTTTGGATCCAATGGAACAGGTTTCGTGGAATTCTAAGATTGTGCCACGGGTTTCTATTTTAAACTCGTTGATTAGATCGACAATTTCAACAATTTACGAAATCTCTTGAAAATCTTCAGTTCTAAAATCCTATTAACCAAATTAAAATTCCAAATCCAATATTTATCCCATTTAAATATCCTAAATCAATGGTCGAAAAATTTAGGTCGTTACATTCCTCCCCTCCTAAAAGAATTTCATCCCATAAATTGCTAAGGTAGGACGAATGATCCAAACCCAATAACTTATCAAAACCCATTTAGGTAAAACTTGACATTCACTTCTCTAAACCCTTTAGTTTCATCCAAACATTTAGTTTCCACTTCCAACCAAAAACCATTTATTCCAATTTAAATTCAAAATCAAATTTTCATTAATCAAAATTTTCTAAATATTTTCAAAAAAATTCTAACATCCTAAATTTCCGAATTTTTTTGGCAATCTCCTTTGTACGGAGGTCCTTTTGCAATATGACAAGAGAGATAAATATATACATACCCATAGGTCGGAAAACACAATATATATATATATAAATATTTGTTTTATTTACAGTACGTAATTTGAAAACGTACCTTATTTGGCGTTATTAAGCAAGCGGCTTATTTAATATGCAATCACACAACCCAATTCTGGCCCAATAACCTCCGGTTACATGTACTTACTTAATTTTTAAAACGTAAGTACCAAAACATGAAATTTTAATAACATTTCACTTTTTTTTAAATAATTAAAACACATAAACTTGATAACTAAATCCTGCCAAACATATATTATAAACAAGTATAAGGTTCCAACACCAATTTAATCACTTTCAATCAATCCATATTTAATTCAAATGATTTGCAACCCAATTTACTTGCATTATCTTCATAATTACACACATTATAATTACATTTATTTTAAATTGATTAAAAATCACTTTGTTCACATTATATTTATTCACGGAATTTTTATTTACTTTCATTTACATCAATGACAATTTTTCTATGCAAGTTTAGCGATATTCATTTAAAAAAATGACCATCCTAGTCTATAGCTATTTTAAATTGATATCAAATAAATTTATACTCAAATTTTATTCCATTTTTAATTTATTCTCAATCAATTCAATTACATTCCATCCATGTCTACACTCATGCATTCATATCCATTTTATTTAAACCAATTCCATGCTAATTTACTTATGAACCATTTCATAAGTTTATTAAAGCCAAGCTTCTATCCAAGATTATTAGCTTAAGTTAATTCATTTACTTCAATAATTTTAACCATTCAACTTGAGTTCTTTTCCATTTGCAACCAAATTCCATTCCATTTACAAATTAATTTAATACATTCATTCACACAATCCACCTCAAATTTTTAGTTCCATGTTCAATTTCATTCTTGAATTCATTTAAATGACATCAAGGCCATAATCAATTTATTTATACTCAAATTGAATTTATTTGTAACTCAAAGTGTTTCTATTTCAATCCAATTCTAATTTATTCGACTCGTTCTAATTATATTAAATTCACTTACAATTAAGTTAAATTCTATTTATAACTCGAGTTCCTTATTCAATTAACTTATCTAATTAGTTCACTTTTAATCTATACTCCAATATTTGATTTTAATCTCAAAAATCACCTTTTTAGTTTCTTAAGTTCAAATTTTATTTCAAAATTTAAGTTTGGCCTTTTATTCCTCACTTTTCAAATACCATACTATTTTTTATTCTGGTTGTTCTATTCCATGTTCTCAATTTAGTGAGTTTCACAACTTATTTTGCACATTCTCATCAATTTCATATTGGACTGTATCCATATTCTATTTTTTACTCAAAATTATATATCTATTTATAGCCTAAGAATATTTTTATTTCATTAATTTAAATTTTTATAAGCTATATAAACTCATTTTTTTCACACTTCCAACAATTTCCACTTAAAATTCATTCTATTCAAAAATTTTACTTATGGCTATATAATTATTTCACAATTCAAAATTTATGTTTACTTCAATTCAGTATTATTTCTAATCAATTTTTTTTGACTTAGTTACATAGTCACTTTATAATTCACATTTTCATATTTAATTTAATTCCATATGATTCAAATCCAGTTCACCCCTTTTTTTTTCATTTTTTAAATTTCAATTCCTTTTTAACCAATATTTCAGAGCCATATTCGAGTTATTCATACTTAAAA
Source organism: Allium cepa (assembly GCA_030765085.1). Taxonomy (NCBI): domain Eukaryota; kingdom Viridiplantae; phylum Streptophyta; class Magnoliopsida; order Asparagales; family Amaryllidaceae; genus Allium; species Allium cepa. The sequence continues at coordinate 39,607,584 of CM060929.1, forward strand.
TAACTCCAATTTTTTTTAATTTTAATCCATTCAATTCAAATAAAGTAAGAATTCAATTCTAATTTCAAATTTCTCTACTTCCTTACTTATATTTATATAGCAATTTCACTATTCGAATTTATTATTTTCTCAATTTCCAATAAATTACTTAACTTTCCATAAGTTGAACTCCAATCCATACAATTTATTTTAACTTACTCAAGTTAAAATTAAATTTCAAAATTCGAATAAATTATAAGGTATTTAACTTTTCTAGATATCCATGTTCTGAAAATTAAGTTATAGTTTCTTGTATTTGTCGATTAAATAATATATCGAAAATTAATGGCCCGATAATCTAGATAGAGTTTGAGTTGACAATTTAATTAATTGATAATGAAAGGTAATTAACATTTTTAATTAGCCGATTGAATTAATTAATTAGTAATTAATTGTTTTTTATTTAATCAAATGCTTACAGAATCGTATAACTTTGACTTTAAATCAAGCCTTAGAAATAGTGTGGGGTGCGAACCTTCTTTTACCAACCCTTGAATTACTATATCAAACTTTAAATTTGGGATTTTTAAATCAAGCCTACTTTTACCAACCAAATTCCTTTTGGGATTTAAAGTTGTTAACGCTAAAATGTGAACGCTAACACCCCGGTGTGTGAAGTGTAGTTGTGAAAGCACCACCCGATAGATCGGGAAAGAATTACAAGCAAGTAATAGCAGAAAAGCAGTAAACAACAACGATTTTATAGTGGTTCGGCTTAAGGGTATGGCCTACGTCCACTCTAAGTACTTTTATTAATAATCCCGTTACAAGCTGATACAATTCTTCTCAAGTACAATATACTTCAAGTTACAAGTGATTTGGAACAAGTTTTAAGCTTCAATGTCGATTAAAGTCCTTAGATTCATGTTGAAGATGTGTGGTTTCTTCGTGAATTTCTTTGATGTATTCCTCTAATCTTGAAAGCTCTAAGTGTTGATGAAGTTCTTAATGCAGCAAGGTAACGGTGTATGAAGAGAATGTGCTCAAAAAAGTCCTTTGAATGTTGGAGATGGGTGCCTATTTATAGAGAGTTCTGATTCTGAAATTTGCCAAGTCCTAAACCGCGGCCGACTCAAGTTAAGACGCAGCCGACTTAAGGTGAGTCGTGACCGGTCTAAGGTCGCCTCCAAGTCAACACCACCTCTTCTCAGTAACATGGCATCGGGCTTATATTAGGTCGTGGACGAGTTAACTTGGTAAGTCGCAAGTCACGGTCTGAACGAGATAACTGGGGAGCTGGATCGGTTGTGACTTGGGTCGGCAACTATTCTAGGTCGCCAGCTTGGTAGGGCCTTAGATCGGTAACTCGGTCAAGTCACTGAGTCGGTATCTTCTGAGTCTTAAGCCAGTACCCACGTTAGGTCGGTAACTGTTTTAGCTTTGACTCGGTATTTCTCAAGTCGGTATGCCTCTCAATCCTACTAGGTCGGTAACCCTTTGAATCTTAAGTCGGCCTCCCTTGAGTCGCTGTCCCTTCTGAGTCATTAAGTCGGTAACCATTGAGTCACCATTCATCTTAGGTCGGCAATGAGCTAAGGCTGTTGGGTCGGTATTTATGTTGAGTCGGTAGCCTTGTTGAAGTGTTAAGTCGGCATAACCCTTAGGCCTTAGGTCGGCACCCCCTGTTGAGCCTTAGGTCGGCAAGCTTCTAACTGTTAGGTCGGAACCTCTTGATACACTAGATCGGTGAGTCATGGTCAAGGCGGAGTTAACATTTGCCCCTCGAAGTATACGCCTAAATATTAGGTCGTGTGCTTCGATAGCCCTTGACCCGTCCCCTCTTAGGTCGGTAGGTCGTATGCGAACTAACAGTTAGACCGTATGTGTCGCTCCAAATTTTCCACTGCAGGGTATAAGACATCCATCTTCTTCTTCCTTTTCATTACTTACTCCCTTGCTCAATTCTGCCATTAAAATTTCCCAGAACTCCCAAAGGCGATTTCACTCTAGTCAATCACTGATAACCTTTGCCATCCATCGTAAGTAAACTTGCTTCCTCCTCAATCCAAGATTACCGTTGATTCATGAATTTTACCAATCAAATTTAAACCGCCTCTTTGTACGATGCTTTATCACGAATCCCGTTATATCTATAGTTGATGATCCTTAGTTAGTTTGATCTGGCTTTAGGCTATCGATGAAATGATGCCGATGGGTTACTGCTTTAGGCGTGGCCAATTTTGATTCGCGTTAGGATTGTAAGGCGTTGGATTCGTGGTGGTTTTGAACCAGTTTATGGGATGATCCGGTAGTATGAACGAGATGAAGGTTTTTTGGTTGAGGGAGTGGCTAACGGGTTAACGGGTTGAGTGGGGCGAGGTATTGATTTGGATGCGACCCGGTGATTTGAAGTGACTTAGCTTTTGGCCGACCCAATCCTTAAATCGTGGCCGTGTTAGCACTTGGGGGAAATCTGCCAACCTATTCTTCTGCCGATCTAAGCCTTATACCGTGGCCGAGTTAATCCTTGGGGAAATCTGCCGATTTAACCTTCTACTGATTTAACCTTGAACCGCAGCCAAGTTAACCCCTAAGTCGTGACCGAGCTAAGCCCTTAAACCGTGACCGAGTTGGCTCTTAAACCGCTGCCGAGTTAACACTTAAGCTTTGGGCATGCTGACTTTTTGAGAGCATAGATCCACTTTGAGTTTCTAACTTGAACTGCCAAACTAAGTTGCCTAAATTTTGAACTGCCCCAACTTTAAATTTGCTTGAATCTCAGTGTATTATTTCACAGATCGCATTAACTTATAAGCTGCTAACCTGCTGAAAATAACAAACAAAGAAAACCAAGGCGAAAATACTGCCATTGACTGCCCATGTCAGATGACAGATTAGTCAAGACAGGACAAGCAACTTAATTACACTACATGAAATGTTTGTGAATCAATCAATTAAAGTTAAACATTAATGCAAAGTATCAATAATCTGAACTGATTTATCTGCATCAACATCTTACTTGCATATTTAGGCTTAAAAAAATAGTCCCTGAATTTCATAACTAACAAATGCTTGCTAGTTTTCATTCCAGTTATATTTGTTCACTGCTTGATTGATTTTACACAACACTTCACACACTTTAGGAAACGTGCACCTTCATGTTTGAATACCCAGTTGTTTATGTAGAATGACTTCCCACCGAGAAGAAGAAGTGGTAACTCAAGAGGAAGAAACTTTTCCGATAGCTGTTCCCATAGAGAATCCTCCGGAGAGAACCTCGACTATTCTAACTTCGAGAGCGTTTGTCCAGCTGCGCACTCAATTTGGCTTTGCTGAAAGTGATGTTCTTCTCCCTGGGCCAAGTGATACTGCTGACAATCCTCCCTATGGTTTTGTTGCAGTCAATCGCCAAATGTGCTTAAGTGGGGCGATTCCTCCTTTTAACGACTTCCTTCGAACTCTTCTCCTTCGGTTGACAATCTCTCCGTTTCAACTTCATCCCAATGGCTATGCCATCTTGACGGGGTTATGTGTTTTGTTTAGAAGAACCCTTGATCGCCTACCGAGTTTTGAAGAAATTCGTTATCTGTGCTCGTTTGCAAAGAGTAAAGATCATCCTTCCCTCATTATTGTGAGAAGTGCCAGAAACCGCAAGCTCATTTCCGATCTTACTGAAAGCGTTCATGGATTTTTGAACCAGTTTTTCTTTGCCCGCTGTCCCTCAGGGTTTTATGCCATTTGGAGAGTAGGAAGTAAGATTAGTGTTTCTATTTTTCCGTTTTGAAACTTTTTCGAGATCTGAACTTTCAGTTGCTAATTTCATTCTTTGTTCCTTTCAGCACTTCCTCTCCCTTCTAGAGACCCAATTCACAAGCAAGTTTTTGAGAGGTTGAGTGTCGTGGCCACAGAAGAGAGGAGCATAAAATTTCTGTTGAGGGATGAATTTTTACATCAACATGGGCTTCTACACACTTCTCGCTCTATGCATGCTCATGAAGTTCCAACGGAAGTCCCCGATTCTCCGATAAAGACTCCTGAATCTTCGCTGGTGAAGTGCTCCACTTCTGTTGATGTTGCGGGGCCATCTGGTAAACTTGCCCCGGTTATCGAGGAAGAAGAGCCTCAGGGATCCTCTCACCATTCACAAGAATCTGGTGAAAAGGCTAAGAAATCCAGTCCTGTCAAGCAAAGCAGGGACGATACCTTCGAAGGATTGAGCGACCTCTTCGCTACTTCACAAGAGATCTTCAAAGATGACCCTACTACTACCGGGATTTCTTCTTCAGTAGTTGAAGCTACTTCTATTTTGCAACAGTCGTCGTCGACTCAAGAGTTGACGTTAACTATTACACCCACAACCACTCCCCAAATAAAGAGTGGTTTGTAGATTAATGCGCGTAGTTTGCACAACACACACACTTAGAATTTCTCATCACTTCTATGCACTTATCTTCTTGTACTTTAAATATTTCTAAAGCTTATTATTTTAATTCCAGATTCTCCTATGGGGCGCAGCGGCTCGTACTACGACGATTTCCAGCGCTACGGGAGGCGTAGCCAGTATGATTACAGGCGTTACCTTCCTTCTTACAGAGAGTCGGATGAAGAGAGGGCTGCCCGAAAGGCTCATGAAAGGAGGATTGAAGAAGAACATCGTGAAAGAAGGGAGAGAGAAGAGCGCCATGATTCTTGGCAAAAAGGCGATGACTCCCACAAGAGAAAATCTCATGACGATCGAGGAAAAGGTCACATGGGTGAAGACTTAAGCAAACGAGCCCGTCACAGTGAAAAGCAGGCCTCTACTACTCCTGAGAAAGTTACTACTCCTGCCTCGCTCGACATTCCTTCTGACTCTCCCGCTCTTGGGAAATCAGATATTCAAACGATAATTAGCAGGCCCAAATTTCAAGTTGGACCGGGTCCTGCTACTCGGCAGAGCCGGTTTCCTCAATGGTGCCTTAAGGGAGTGAGGTTCGACCTAGACTTGGTCCCCATCGACAAGTCTGCCATGTTGCGCAATCTTGACGCCGTCAAACTTGATATCGAGAGGATGTCAAACTGGCAGAAGCTTGTCGATGAGCTTCAAAGAGTTAACCGTGCCAACATAGAGGCCATGCTTACTATGGAAAACGATAAGGCCGAATGGCAAAAGGTCGTTGAGCAACACGACACCGAGATGAGGAACATTGCTTCTTACAATGAGGAGCTTGAAGCAAAAGTCGAGGAATTGAAACATGAGCTTGCTGCTTCCTCTACTTCCTATTCTCAAAAAGAAGAAGTGCTCCTGAAACAAGTGAGAGACGCTCACGCTAGCCAAAGGGATGCCGAAGACAGGCTAGAAGTACAAAAAAGAATCAGTGAAGGCTACGCTACTGATATTGCTGAGCTCCGAAAGAAAAACAACTCCCAGGAGGCGGAGATACAAATGCTTAAGCTTCAGCTTGCCAAAACTGAAAGGGAGCGTGATGAGGCTGTTGCCGGCAGAATCGCAGCTGAAGAATCTCATGAGGCGACCAAAAACAGCATCAGCTCAACATTATTCGACTTCTACTTGCACAGCGTCTTGGGGCGTGGAAGCCTTGCCTTTCTAGGCCCCAAGTATGAAATCACACTGGCTGAAGTTTGGGAGACAGCACTTGATATGCTCGGTGGTAAAGGTGCTGGATATGCTGAGTCAGCCCTTGAAGAGCATTATCTTGATGACGAAGCCCGTGCCGCTCTTGCCAAGGGTAAGGAGCAGCTTGCCAGAGCGCTGGCCGGGATGGCGGAAGAGGAGCGTTTTGAAAAAGAAGTACCGCCTACCATCTCCGAACGTCCTCTAGTTTCTCCCGAGGTGGACATTACAGGCCCTAGTGCTCATTTGCCGCCTCCTACAAGAACTGGGGTAATCACCCCTACTGATGAAGAGGCTTTGGAGGACATTGGGGCTCAGAATTATGAGATTGAACTGACAAAGCCAATATCTTCAGGTAATTTCGACATTGGTCCGATTCAGGTGGATTGCCTGCTTATTCCTCAAAAATTTGATGAGCTTCTCGATTACCTCTTGAATCTCGATGAACCCATATCTCCCTTCTTTCGGGAAGATACTAACATTTTCAATTTTTCTTCTTCTGCAGTTGAAACAACAAGCGCCGTGCAGACTTCGCCTTCTCTGGTTATTCCTCCTCCATCTCTTCAGGTGACTCCTCCTTCTGCTTCACAACCTGGGTCACAAGAGGAGAAAATTGAGGCTCTTCATGGTTTGGATGACCCTGTTGCCTCGCAGGAGCAAAAAGATGAGGGACTCGAAGGAGGCGAGATCTCTCCGGAGCGGACTCCTTCTGACGACGTAGTTTTGTCCGCTCTCGTTACTCCGGGGAGTGAGTCTTCTTCGCAGAGAAGAAAGAAGCATGGGACATCGAAGAGGAGGGGGAAGAAAATTATCACCACTGAAGAGGAACCGGAAATTGCGCCAGTTGTACCTCCCTCCCCTTCTTCCCTTATGCCTTCAGACCAACCTGGAAGACCCGAAAAGCTAACCACTCGGCCGGGTAAAGGATCTAAAGGCGGCAAGAAGAAATGAAGAGTTGAGCTTTTTGATTCCTTTTTTGTGTAATGGTCGGATGTTGTGCAGGCACCGGCCCCTGCTTCTTATTTTGAAACCTGTATCTGCAATATCTCTGAGGAGGGATTTTTCACGTTTCAACACTTGGAAGTTTTATTTCAATCTCGGTGAAACGTGTACCTCCAAAGAGTTATGCCTTAGAAATCCTTTTCACGTTTCAACACTTGGAAGTTTTATTTCAATCTCGGTGAAACGTAGGTTTCCGAAGTGGTCTTTCTTCTTAATTGCGCCTCCGAAGAGGTCTTTATTTTGTTTGCATTTCAACTCTGGTGAAGTGAAATTCCGAAGAGCGGCTGTTACACTTCAACTCCTGGTGAAATGTGCCTCCGAAGAGGTCTTTCTTTTGTTTGCATTTCAACTCTGGTGAAGTGGAATTCCGAAGAGCGGCTGTTACACTTCAACTCCTGGTGAAATGTGCCTCCGAAGAGGTCTTTCTTTTGTTTGCATTTCAACTCTGGTGAAGTGAAATTCCGAAGAGCGGCTGTTACACTTCAACTCCTGGTGAAATGTGCCTCAAAGAGGGTTTTCATTGCCTGGAAGTTACTCTCTCATGGTTGGAGGGTCATGACTCCTCCAATCTTTTTTGTTGAGTAGAGAACTTTCTTTTTTGTGGCATATGACCCACTAGAGGTCTTTATCCTCCGAAGAGTTGTGCCTCCGAAGAGGACTTGTGCCGCCAATGATGGTTTTTGGTTGTATTCTTGTCTTCTTGCTTATGCCTTTTCAGCGATCCTCTTTTTTCCTTTTCAAGTTTTCATTCCCCTTTTCTCGCAAGTAGCTTGTTTAATCCAAGGAAGTGTACTTCATTGACAGGCAAGTTCGTGAGAATGGGCACTAGCTTTTTAATTGGATGTTTGTTTGTTCAAACAATCTCAATTTATTAGCAAGGGCTCGTTCCTATCGAAATCATAAGCCGTTCAATTGAAGTATTTCCTATCTAGGATTTGAATTCGGGGCCTTTATGACTTGAAATTTGTTTGTTGAATGATGGTGAGAATCACTCGGTCTTATTATGAGCAAGTTTTATTTCCATTGTCTGTAAAAATTTAAATCGACATTTCAGCAATACATTTTATGTATTTTTATATCGAAAATAAAGCAAACATATAATAATAATAAGGAACACAAGATTTATAGTGGTTCGGCCATGAAATTGGGCCTACATCCACTTTATATTCTTTCATTATTTACTTGCATCAGTTTTACAATTGCTTTCAATTACAAGAATCATACATTCATAATTCTTTTTACAATGTTTCAACAAAATTTTCAAGTAAAGTATGGACGCAAATGGTTGCTGTTCCATGCCCTTGGAATTTGATCTCCATCAACAGTGGTGAGTTTGAATGTGCCGTCAAGAAGCTTCTGACCTATTACATACGGTCCTTCCCAATTTGGCCCAAACACACCTGTCGCGGTCATAATTCTTTTCAGGACTAGATCTCCAATTTCAAAGCTGCGTTGACGAACTTTGGAATTGAAATGTCTGGCTATCCTTTGCTGATGAGCTGCAACTCTGAGGTTAGCTTCATCTCTTTTTTCATCAAGGAGATCCAGCGCTTCAAGTTGTAGCTTCTCATTTTCTGCTTGATTGAAATGGATTCTTCTGTGTGAAGGGACCTCTGTTTCAACCGGGATCATTGCTTCCGATCCGTATGCTAACGAAAAAGGAGTATGCCCAGTTGCAGTTTTGTGAGTAGTTCTGTATGCCCATAGTGCAAGTGGTAGTTTATCGACCCAACCACCTTTTGCTCTTTCGAGTTGCTTTTTGATGGTTGATTTGATGATCTTGTTCACTGCTTCCACTTGCCCGTTTGCCTGCGGATGAGCTACTGCCGAAAAGCTTTTCTGGATTTTGAATCATTTGCAAAAACCCTGGAATTCCTCGCTTTCAAACTGAGTACCATTGTCTGTGATTATTTTCTGAGGCACACCGTATCTGCAAATGATATTCTTGGTCACGAAGCTTATCATTTTCTTAGAAGTGATAGTAGCCAATGGTTCAGCTTCAGCCCATTTAGTAAAGTAATCAACTGCAACAATAGCATATTTAATCCCTGATTTGGCAGTTGGTAGCGGCCCAACGAGATCCACTCCCCAAATCGCAAACGGCCATGGACTGACCATCTGTGTGAGTTCGGTAGAAGGTGCTCTAGGAATTTTGGCAAATCTTTGGCATCTGTCACATTTTCGGGAGTAATCTGCAGCATCTCGATTAATTTCTGGCCAAAAATATCCGTATCGGAGAATTTTCTTTGCTAATGTTTGACCACCTGAATGATCACCACATTCTCCTCCATGCACCTCAGCTAGGATTGTTTTGGACTCTTCCCGGGATACACATCGAAGCAATGGCATTGAGAATCCCCGTCTGTACAATCGGCCATCCTGAATTACATAGCGAGAGGCTTTCCTTAGTAGCTTTCGTCTTTCTATCGAATTTTCTGGCAGAGAACCTCTGAGTAGGTAGTCCAGTATTGGAGTCATCCATGACTCTTGTTCTCGAGATACATTCATAATCCAGTCTATATCCATCTCGTCTATACTTGGTGCTGAAAGGACTTCTACAGGGACCAATCCCAATAGTTGAGCTTCACCAAAACTTGAATACTTTGCGAGGGAATCTGCCTTCATATTCTCTTCCCGAGGAATGTGGCTTATTGAATAGTGATCGAGTTCACATAGGAGTTCCCAAGCCTTTGACAAGTAGGAAGGCAGGTTTCCACCTTTTGCTTGAAATTCCTTCTTGACTTGGCATACAATAAGCTGAGAATCACTGAAGATTTGTAATGCTCGAATGTTTAGCTCTTTAGCGATTTTCAGACCTGCAATAAGAGCTTCATATTCTGCTTCATTGTTTGTTGAAGGAAATTCCAATCTTAGTGCATAACATAATGATCGACCTTCAGGAGTTTCAAGTACCACTCCGGCTCCAGAACAGTAGTCATTTCTTGCGCCATCAACATACATCTTCCACTGGATTGGGGAATCATTGATCGTTTCTTCCTCACCATTATCTTTCTCTGTGAATTCTGCAATGAAATCAGCTAAAGCTTGTCCGTTGATTGCTTTTCGGGGGTGATAGGTGATGTCATATTGACTGAGTTCAATGTTCCATTTTAGAAGGCGACCCGAAGTTTCAGGGCGAAATAGGACTTGCATTAGGGGTTGATCAGTGAGTACTCTGATAGGATGAGCTTGGAAATATTGCCTCAGTTTCCTTGATGCAACTAGTAGGCAATAGGCGAGTTTTTCCAACTTGGAGTAGTTCAGCTCTGCCCCAGTGAGTCTTTTGCTGATATAGTAAACCGGATGTTGAATCCTTTTGTCTTCCCGTATCAGCGCTGCACTTAGAGCATGAGATGATATTGCCAAGTATATAAGAAGATCCTCACCATTGCCTGGCCTAGAAAGTATTGGAGGCGTTTCCATATGACGGATCAACTCATCGAAGGCTTTTTGGCATTCGGAAGTCCATTCAAAATTCTTCTTTCCTTTCTTCAGGGCGTCAAAGAATGGGATGCATTTATCAGTGGCTTTGGAAATGAACCGACTCAGGGCGGCGACCTTTCCGTTGAGACTCTGCAATTCCTTCTTCGTTCTAGGAGCTTTAACTTCTTTCAAGGCAGTAATTTGAGCTGGACTAGCCTCAATGCCCCTAGCACTGACGATGAAACCTAAGAACTTTCCGGACTCGACCCCAAATGTACATTTCAGAGGGTTAAGTTTCATTCTGTATTTCCGAAGGACTGCGAACATTTCTGCTAAGTGTTCAATGTGATCTGCTGCTTTCCTGGACTTCACTAACATGTCGTCGACGTAGACTTCCATAGTTTTGCCCAATTGCGGTTTGAACATAGCATTAACCAGTCTTTGGTAGGTTGCCCCTGCATTTTTCAATCCGAAGGGCATAACTCTGTAGCAATAAAGTCCAACATCTGTGATAAAGCTTGTATCCTCCTGATCCGGCTCGTGCATCATGATTTGGTTGTAACCGGAGTAGGCATCCATGAAAGATAACAATTCATGTCCCACAGTTCCGTCTACCAGTTGATCGACCCTGGGTAACGGGAAGCAATCTTTTGGGCAAGCCTTGTTTAGATCAGAAAAATCGATGCACACTCTCCATTTTCCATTAGCTTTCTTGACCAGCACAGGATTTGAAACCCAATTCGGATATGTAGATTCTTTGATGAAGTTATTTTCCATGAGTCGATCGACTTCTTCTTTTAATGCTGCTGACCTTTCTGGACCTTGGGTTCTTCTTTTCTGTTTAACTGGCGTAAACTTTGGGTCAATATTCAGAGCGTGTACTGCAACTTCTGGAGATATTCCACACATATCGGCATGAGTCCAAGCAAAGACATCCAGATTTGCTTTCAGGAAAGATATTAAGACATTCTGAATTGACACGTTAAGCTGTGAACCCACATTCAGCACCTTATTTGGGTCCTTCGGGTCAACAGGTACCGGAACTGTCGTTTCCACCGGTGCCACTCTATTCTCCCCTGCACTGGCTTTTCTGGGATCCATTTCTCTCCGTGCCCCGCTGTGCTCTCCAGTGCAGGGTCCGCCCCGTAATTGCTACAAGGCTAGTTCCTTGATGCGGACTGGGGTTGCCGCATCCTTTCCCATTTCTCTTTTTCTTGACTCTCGCAGCTCTGTCAAATAGCACTCTCGCGCAGCATTTTGATCCCCTTTTATAACTCCTACTCCATTGTCAGTAGGGAATTTAATAGCGAGGCACCACGGGGCTAGGATAGCTTTGAATGCTGCGAGTGTTGGACGGCCAAGAAAAGCATTATAAGCAGAAAACTCATCGACAATCACAAATGTTTGCTTGCGGACCACTTTCCTTTCTGCTTCCCCAAGTTCTACAAGCAGATTGATGGTCCCAATTGGTTGCTTTGGCTCCCCAGTGAAGCCAGCGATCTTCTGTGATGAGGCTTGTACATCGATCATAGGGATTTTCATCTGGTCAAATGTCTTCTTGAAGAGGATATTACATGATGCCCCGCAGTCGATGAGGACTCTTCTGACAATGGCCGGTCCAATACCGGCCGAGATGACCAAGGGATCTAGGGTAGGAGCTTCTATACCTGTGGAATCTCTGGCTCTGAAAACAATATCATCGCTGAAAGTTTTCTGTTGTTTCAGGGGCGTAGTGTCTTCTAAAACAAAGACGTCTTCTTCGGCTGGAGCATATTTCAAAGCCCTGGAATATCTCTCCATCTCACCCCAGCTCTTGCCAGCTGGGTGAGGCCCTCCTGTAATGACATTGATAACGGGCCTTCCAGATTCATGTCCCGTAGCTTTCTCACCTGTCCTAGGCTGATGAACAGGAACCTGTTGCCCCTGACTTGACGATGCAGGATTGTTGCTATTTTTCTTCACGAATTGCTGCAGTTTGTTTTCTCTTAGCAACTCTTCAATCAGATTTTTCAACTGGCGGCATTCATCAGTCTCATGACCGGGTTGATTGTGGAGGCGGCAGAATTTCCCACTCTGTATGGCTTTTTTCCCGGTTCTCAAAGGGATAGGTTTAGGGAAATCGACGGAATCTTTAGTGGCCAGGTAGATGTGCTCCGGTGTATGTGATAATGGAGTATATTCTGATGGCTTGAAGGATCGGGGCTTCTTCAGATTACCCTGTTTCTTCCCATTATTATTCTCCCTTTTTTGCCCCACCGATTCATTCTTGCGTGGAGCGACAGTGTTGTCTTCTGCTTTCTCCAACACTGTCTTTACTGGTAAAGGACGGCTTTCCAAGCGAATGAATTCATCTGCTTTTTTGTAGAACTTTTCGAGAGAGGTTGGCTCCTTCATATTTAACCATTTCCCAAATTCGCTTGACTTATCAATAGCCCTCATCAGATAAGTCAATATCATTCGTGGTTCAGCATTGTCCACCTCAGCCAGCGCTATATTAAAGCGGTTCAAGAAGGATCTGATAGACTCACCAGGATTCTGCTCTAAACTCGATAGTGACATAATGTCCTTGGCCTTCGAAGCATATAGTCTAAACTGCTCCTTGAATTTTCTGGTCAAGTCTGAAAACTGATCGATAGATCGGACTGGCAACTTGGTGAACCATAGTAAAGCCACACCTTCCATGTATACGGGGAAATATCGACACTTTATTTCGTCAGAGGCCCTGGCACCTGTCATGTGCCAATCATATTTATACAAGAACTCATTCGGATCACTTGTCCCTTTGTAAGCTGGAATAGTCGGAGGGACAAACTTCCTTGGAAATTCCGCCTTCAAGATTTTTTCAGTAAACGGAGTTTTACTTGGGGCGAAACCCCATTCCTTCTCATCTTCAACCCTTTGCATACTTTCTTTCATGATCTGCCGGACCATTCCAGAAAGATATTCCTCATCATGCCGAGTTCTAGATCCACCAGCCTCAGGAACTGCCTGCTCAAAGGGACTAGTAGCCCTTTCAGGAGCATTCCTCTCACTAACATCATGAATGTTGCCAGCATAGTTCCTTTCATTACCAGCTGGTTGATTGTTTGCCCCAAGTAAATCGTTCAACTTATTCAGAATCAGAGCATTCTGGGCACTTTGAGCCTCTAATTGTGCATTTTGGGCGTTTATCTGCTGGTTTAGCCCTAGAATCACAGCATCCAACTCCGCTTTCGTAACTCCAACAGACGGAGTGGGTTGATTAGGTACAGGGGAAGCGGAGGTTCCCTCTTGAATGTTTCCAGATCTGATAGATCTACTTTTCCTTCCAGGAGCCATAATCTCAGATAGACTTCTGGTTTTTAAAGAAATTCTTTCTTCAAATCTCTGCAAAGCAATGATGACAGTTTTCCTGAGTTCAGTTCTCAGTGAAAGCACCAAAAATGTTAACGCTAAAATGTGAACGCTAACACCCCGGTGTGTGAAGTGTAGTTGTGAAAGCACCACCCGATAGATCGGGAAAGAATTACAAGCAAGTAATAGCAGAAAAGCAGTAAACAACAACGATTTTATAGTGGTTCGGCTTAAGGGTATGGCCTACGTCCACTCTAAGTACTTTTATTAATAATCCCGTTACAAGCTGATACAATTCTTCTCAAGTACAATATACTTCAAGTTACAAGTGATTTGGAACAAGTTTTAAGCTTCAATGTCGATTAAAGTCCTTAGATTCATGTTGAAGATGTGTGGTTTCTTCGTGAATTTCTTTGATGTATTCCTCTAATCTTGAAAGCTCTAAGTGTTGATGAAGTTCTTAATGCAGCAAGGTAACGGTGTATGAAGAGAATGTGCTCAAAAAAGTCCTTTGAATGTTGGAGATGGGTGCCTATTTATAGAGAGTTCTGATTCTGAAATTTGCCAAGTCCTAAACCGCGGCCGACTCAAGTTAAGACGCAGCCGACTTAAGGTGAGTCGTGACCGGTCTAAGGTCGCCTCCGAGTCAACACCACCTCTTCTCAGTAACATGGCATCGGGCTTATATTAGGTCGTGGACGAGTTAACTTGGTAAGTCGCAAGTCACGGTCTGAACGAGATAACTGGGGAGCTGGATCGGTTGTGACTTGGGTCGGCAACTATTCTAGGTCGCCAGCTTGGTAGGGCCTTAGATCGGTAACTCGGTCAAGTCACTGAGTCGGTATCTTCTGAGTCTTAAGCCAATACCCACGTTAGGTCGGTAACTGTTTTAGCTTTGACTCGGTATTTCTCAAGTCGGTATGCCTCTCAATCCTACTAGGTCGGTAACCCTTTGAATCTTAAGTCGGCCTCCCTTGAGTCGCTGTCCCTTCTGAGTCATTAAGTCGGTAACCATTGAGTCACCATTCATCTTAGGTCGGCAATGAGCTAAGGCTGTTGGGTCGGTATTTATGTTGAGTCGGTAGCCTTGTTGAAGTGTTAAGTCGGCATAACCCTTAGGCCTTAGGTCGGCACCCCCTGTTGAGCCTTAGGTCGGCAAGCTTCTAACTGTTAGGTCGGAACCTCTTGATGCACTAGATCGGTGAGTCATGGTCAAGGCGGAGTTAACAAAAGTCAAACTTATTTTTCAACCAGAACTCTCTATCTCAAATTATTTCCATAGCAATTCTTCACTTAGAAACTCGAAAATGAATACTGTTGATGTTGCACAGTCATCACTAGGTTTATTTTCCAGCGACTAAAGCGAGTTCAGTGCTATATAACTTCCAAAATACATTTAAAATAATTTCCATTCAGAAATATTCCAAATAGTACTACTTTTGTTCTTTTCAGAACACTTCCAAAATCTTCAAGATTTAAAACAAATTCCCAAATACTTATTTTAAATCCATTTAAAGAATTTTTTTTCAAAATTTTCGAGACTTAAAATTTAAAATTCTAGTTGAATCCAATTCTAGTTATAACCACATTCATAAATTTCTCCTTTGAAATTCCTTTTGGTTATACAAGTCATTTCAATTATTATATTTTTGTTGATTATAATAGGAACAACCAAATATTCCTATATACTGTAGTAATTTCGAGAAAATTATTTCTTTTGTATGCAAAAATATAATTTGGTAAAATTATTTTATTTACCCGATCCAAAATAGTACTTTGTTGAATTGCTCTATCCAAGTGTTTAGAAATCCCTATCGATACAGTAGTACAGACCGTGTCGACCAGAATTAATAAGCCGCTCATTAAATCAACGAACACAATATAAAATAATTTTTATTCACTAATATATAGGCGCTCATGTCTATTAATACACTCATACTCATTTTAGGGTACTACTGACCCTATCTCTAATGAATAATCCCCACTAAAGCTAAGGTTCTCACTTAACCTTCAGCTCTGATTCCAAGTCTAACAAACCAAAATTTTCTACCCTTGAAAATCGACATCTATACATTCACTGTATAGCATGCCAAATATTCAAGTGCCGGGGTACCGATTGCTAGGGGTAAAGAAGAAAGAGGTAGAAAAAATAAACAACAACATGGAATTTCACAGTCACGGCGGAACAAAATATAATAAATAATAATAGATTTTATACAAAAGCATCTATAACTGTTTTATACTTACAATCATCAGAGTACAGTAATCAATACATCAATCTGGATAGTTATAATAACTTGCCCCATACAGTGGAAATATAAGTCAAGTACGGAAATACGTCTCTGTCATTCAGCTCGTCTCCTAAGCTCCACAACATCCTATCCTAAATCTATAATATGCGATCAGATCCTAGCATTATAATAAAACAAATGCACTCAATTCGAATTATTAACTTTTCTCAAAACCCTTTCAAAACAAAGGTATCTCGTAAGACCACGTCACACATAAACACGAAGGGTTACCTTATGATAATCAAAACAATTTTTATCAAAATCATCTGATATTATAATAGTGTATATAGAAAGTAAATAGAAAATAGCTGAAATGCTTGCATCTCACGTTTCAGCATAGTTGGGCACAATCAAAAACATAGGGCGCTTATGGAAGAATGGATCTCATACAACGATTGGGCCACTAAGGTACCACCCATCATAGTACACCTCTAGAAAAATGTACCGTGGACCTTGCCGGGATCCCCTGGTACACAAGGCCGGCCTACACCTAACCTGGATAGACCAAATATGTTATCACCCCGAGTGTTCCCACCCCTAAAAATTGAGTGCTTCCTTTTTCATATACAACGATATCCATCATTTATATATTTCCAAGGATATCTAGGAAAGTGATAACATAACCTAATTAGATGCGACCCACTTAGCCTTGCTGCATCTCCCCAGTTTTAGTCATTCCCAGTTGATGAGGCCTGAGGCTACGATTATCTTTCGAGAACAATTTCACTTAGAATGCTCACCATCCTCCAGTGATCATGTTCTGATAGCATTCGTCCATGCAAGTTGTCCTTGGTGTGGACAAACCGAGTCACCATCTTCACTATCTTCATGATATCCATTCGTAACGTTCAAACTGGATCAAAGTGGTTTTCGGATAACTAAATCTAAAAGTAGACAAAGTGGTCTCTTCGAAACGATCAACGAATTTGGACAATATTTGATAGTCATATATTTCACTATCAATATAACATCCCATAAGTAGACATCAGGCCTTATTACAAATTTTCCGAAACTATTCTTTTTAATATACCTTTACAAAGGTATGTGTTCGAATTCCTTCCTAGATTCCAATATTTGAAAACAATTTCAAATAATTAAATCCATAACAGGGTATTCTCAAAACATTTCAACACTTAAAAATATTTTATAATTTCCATTTTAATACTTACAAAATATTATAAGTCTTATTTTTCCAAAATCATTTCAAATATCAATGCTTCAGAGAATATTTCGTAACTTATCTCATAAGTCTCCGTAATCATTAACAAATTCACTTTTACAATTTCCAAAATCCAGCATACTTATTTATAACTCCATTCAACAAATTATAACTTCTTTTATGATTTTAGATTGCACTTTTGAAGTTCCCATATTCAACATTACGAAATTCCATTCCTCCAAATCCTTATAAAATTCCTCTCCTCGAAATTATATTTGTTTGTACGCCCATTTACGAATCTCGAGAGAATTTATAAATAAAATTTTTAGTTACTTCAAAACTATATATATAATAAGTATTTAAAAGAATAATAATTTATTTTTGAAACTTGTTCAAGTAATTATTTAAAATACCGAAAATACTTTTACAAAACAACAATAACTCATTTTTAGATAAAAAATCAATTTTCAAAGCTGATATTAAAAAATTAGAATTTACTAAATAAATAATTAATATTTGAAAATCCATTAACCGAAGTACTTCAATCCTAACTAGTTTAAAATTACATTGTTTTAAATAATAAAATTTTCTTTTAAAAACAAACTTAACATCTTAAAATTAAAAATATATTTTTAAAACCTCAATCCCCAATTCAATTTATAAATTCCTCTCGCACTAATCACATCACTTCCATTTCGATCTCCTTAACCATTTTCACTTTCCAAAAATAGTATCCACTATATTTCTCACCCTATTTCCTAAGATAAATTCATCCCACAGATTTACGTTCCCAATTTATCATCCTGATATCGATTTTCTTTATTTATAAACATCGTTTATAAATTTATAATTCCTCTGAGTCTAACTTGTTTATAAAACAATCTTATTTATAGAATTCTATTTTATAAACCCATTTCTTTATATATCCCACTTATAACTTCCAATCTATTTTTAATATTGATTTCAACTCCTTTTCATATTTTTCAGAATATCATTTATTTTTATTTTTTATAATTAATTTATAGAATCTCTATTCAAACAATTCAAGAATAGTTAAATATAACCAAAATCAAATATATATTTCTAACTTAATTTCTTTAAAATACTCCCAATTTCAATATAAATATTTTTATATCAAAAATTCCCTTTGATTCCTTCAATTTTAAAAATATATTTATTGTATTTTAAACACCAAAATTCAGACAAGTGCTATAATGGCATCGAATAATTTAAATCACTAAAATAATCTATAATAAATTATTCACATACATCATATAACACTATATATGAAATTAAAATCAACATTTTGGGGAATCCATTTGGATCCCTCCAACCTGTTTTCCTGCATCTAAGAATGTTAATACAACTTTAAAAAAAAAATACCAATCCCACGTCGAGGTGGGATATCGTGGTACATATTGTCATCCGATATTATGCAGGGCGCATAATGTCTCATCTTAATCGGCGGGAAATATACCGAACTACTAATATATTACTATATGTATAATAAATATTCAACTGATAATATTAATAATTTTATCGAAACAATCAATAATTAATTTTTAACATTTTAAATTAAGGTACTAATCCAAGATGAGTGAGATTTTACTCACCTTGAGTTTTCAATTTCAAATCAAATCGAGCAACGTTCGATTTAGCCTAATATTTTAGCTATTTCCAAATGTCTCCAGAACTGTCCGAGAGCGTAGTGCTCATCGCCACGATTCCATCGCTACTTGTTTCGCCCAATTCTGAAAGAGTATGACAAAGATATACATTTTATAAGATTCATGATTTAGTTATAAATAAATTTACATTTTTTTTAATTATATATTAACCTAAATAAATTTGGGCCATAGTTATGGCAAAGAGAGAATATGCTTGCACTTGTATCTTCTTCGTTCCAAGAAAGAAAAATCGCGTGTCGTAACCCATCACGCCGTTCGTATACATCATTGGCTACCACCTACGTCCAACCAGAGGATGATCCAAAAACGCCAACTTGTGTTCCATGCTTAGGCATCTCTATGGCCTAAGACCAGCCAAGCTCAACTCCCCCTTTCATGCTCAATTTTGACCCAAACATTGTGCCTTCAAACCCTAACCGCCACCAATTCGTTGCACGAAAACCCATCATCACCGTACGGATTTGTTGCCCTCATCATGCTCTTCGACTTTTCTATTAAAGCTTTTGGCTATATGTTTAGGGATGAAGAGATTGAGGGAAAGAAGTAGGGAGTGTTTGCGAACATGGAAAATAAAAGGGTGTAGGCAGCTGTAAAAGGATAGGGTGAAGGTTAGAGGAAATCAGGTGTGTGTGTGTGTGTGTTATTTACTATTCAAAAATCCTTTTCACACTAGATTTTTTTCCGATCTCCAAATGAAGCATTCGGCCTGGCATTTAAAAGGTTTTACACCTATTGCAAACTCAGTGGAATATGTTTTGAAAGCCAATTCCAAAGTATACGGAAGTTATGTCATTAAACGACTGATTTTAAATTAAATTCCTTAAATAAATTTCTATGCACTTATAGCTCCCACGAGAGAACGATAAATCTTATTGCTATTAAATTTGAAATCTGGTAATAATACACTATTACGGGTCCAATGGAACCAGTTTAATCGAATTATGAGATTGTGCCCGGAAGGCTATTTTAACGCGTCGATTAAATTGAACGATTTTAAAAATCAACGAAATTACTTAAAATTTCAGTTTTACAAACTTATTAACTCTTTTATAATTCAAATAGAATTTATATCAACATTAGAAACCATTTCAATTTATATTCTGTTCAAATTTCAATTATTTACCATTTCTATATTTCGATAAATCGCTATCTCTGAAATTTAAGTTCATTTTTGAAATTTTCTATTAACATTTTCGTATTCAAAAATCAAATTATATTCCATGTCCATATTTAAAACCATTTAAATAATCAAAATCACATGTCGCAAAATTCAGGTCGTGAGTGAGAGTTTTCTCACCTTGATTTTTAAATTACAATCCATTCCAATTTTAATTCCATTGCATAGTATTTGCTATTGCGAACCCCACATGACTTATTATGTGTGCACTGGACCTCAAGTGGTGGGAATTTTTTTATAAGTTATTGACTAATTAAACTACACTAATTATAAAATAAGGCCTAGTGTCTACTTATGGATGTCTAATTAATAGGTAAATAACTGACTATCAATATTGGCCAATTTTATTAATCATTTCGAAGAGACCGGAATCGGATTTAATTATCTGAAATCAACTTCGGTCCGGTTTGAACGTTACAAATGAATACAATGAAGAAGATGAAGATGGTAATTCAATTTATCCAAACCGATGACAACTTGTATGAACGAATGCTATCAGAACATTATCATTGGAGGACACTGAGCATTCTAAGTGGAATTATTCTAGAAAGGTAATCGTTTAGCATCAAGCCTCATCGACCGTGAATGACTAAAACAAGTGAGATACAACAAGGCTAAGTGCGTCACACCTAATATTTGGGTACATTTTTCTAGAGGTACTCTGTAATGAGCCAGATTTTCAACATTTGATTTGGGATATTAAAATGGGTTAAATATTAGATTTGGAATTTTAATTAAGTTAATGTGATTTTAGAACTAAAAATTTTCAAGCGATTTAGTAAATTGTTGAAATCGTCGATCTAATCGACGCGTTAAAAATAACAATCTAAGACACAGTCTCGAAATTCGACAAAAACATTTCCATGGATCCATAATAGTGCATTATTACCGGGTTTCAAATTTTCTAACGTTTGGTCGTACGGAATAGAAACGCGCTGAAATTAATATCGAAATATAATATAATAATTGGGTCCATAAAGATATCTTCTCCATACGATCGAATTAGGACACGAAACTTGTTCCATTGCATTAGGAATAATTATAACATTATAATCGCCTAGTGGCATGCCTCGTTAATAGATCGGGATTTTAAATTACTAAAAAATGAGATATTTTTGGATTAAATAAAAAAGAAGATTAGTCAAACATATACTCTTTATCGTAGTCACGAAGCTTTTTCCTAGATCAAAACTCGTTTTCTTCCCCAATTTCTCGATGGAAATCGAAAACAAACATGAAGATATTAAAAAGAGAGATCAATCTCGTGATGAATCACATATCAGGGAATTGAAAAGAGGGAAAGGAGGAAAACGCGATCGATTGCATGATAGCCTAGAGATCAATTCATAATTGTGCTATTGCATTAGGTTTTGGGTGATAGGGAGCGGTGGTGCAGCATGTAGGAGGAAGGTGAGGTATGACCAATGTGGTGGTGGCGGCGGCAAGGCAGAGGCTGTAAGGAGGCCTCGTGGCTGAGTTTGAAGGGGCCAGTCTCGAATTTGAAGGGGTTGTGTTTGGGTCTCGTGATGCCTGGGTTTGCTATGTTGATGGATTAGGATTTGAGGTGAGGATAATTAACTGTTAATGAGTATATTTTGCTTAAATAATTTAATTATTAAATTCGAATTCTTATAAAATATATAACATGTTCATTCAAGGTTAAATTCTAATGGATTAAGTAGAATTGGCATCGTAGCTGTGAAATCTACGTAATAGAATAGGTTTGGAGAATATAGAAATCAAGGTGAGTAAATCTCACTCTTTTTGGATTGCTAGATTTAAAATTTTAAATAGCTAAAATTAATTATGGATGTTTGGTTGCGTTTATTATCTGTTGATTGATATTATGTTATATATATATAGTAGCATTTATATACTAGTATTTGGAGTGATATTCCCGCACATATAGCGGCTGAGACCCTATGCACTCCACATAATAGCGGATGATCTTATATATCGGGATATCCCCCTCGAAGTGGATTGGTATTTTTATGTTGTATTAACATCCGTGGAAGCAGGGAAACAGTTTAAAGGGATCCAACTGGAATCCATTTGAATTATTGGATGCTATAGTAGCACTGGCCTTAAATTTGTTATTTTTAAATTCCATAAATATTTCCAAGGTGTGTGGTTCGATGAAGTCTCGTCCCACAAAGCTACGCTTTTCACAAAAGCCATGCTTCGATCAACCAATGATCAGCACTTAGCATGCCACACAACCAAATTGGGAGTATATCACTAGTAACAATCAACTACATAGCCTCTGAGCTCATACATCTCAGAGAAGAGTGTTAAGCTAAGAGAATAAATTCTCCGTCACAAACAGAAATGTATTTGATTGAAACCAGCATCATATCTCAAAGTGTAGTGTTAGACATACATCCATACAAGTCCATCCTGGGTCTGAATGGAACCGAAGGCACTTCGTCCAATTAAGGAAAGAAATCCTTGCAAATCCGGATATCCCCAATCCCAATCGAACTCCCCATCACATAGGGAAATCTCTATACCGGAGCAACTCGGTGCAGAGACAATCAACAAGCAATCCTTTCGTTCTCGAAAACACCCGGTCTTCAACCACCACCTTCGAATGCAATCCCATTTCGTCGTATCATTATTCAGAATGGGTTTTATGACTTAATGTCCTCTCCCGGCTTAAATGAATAATGAGCGCTTATTTTAAAAACATGTGGATACACAAGTTATAACAAATTTCCATTTATAATATTTTGAACAAAAGATTCAACTTTAAGTTTCGATGTGGTTTTTCCATAAACATTTGGAATCCGACCCCCAATCGCATCGAAATTCAAATGCCGTTTTTAAAGGCCAAGTTGATTGAGTAAACAATTTTACTTAAATTCAGAAGTTCACATTCACACGGCAATATATCACAGATATCACAGCTTAATCCGAAGCAATTCATATCACAGAACATCACATATAACAGATATCAAACAATTCAAGGCATTCAATATAATCCAATGATCCACAAGCAAGATTAATTAGTTGTCCAATTCCTAAATAATTTAATTCAATCTCCAAATAAATTAAATTAATTACTTTAATTACTATTAAACCCTACTTAATCAACAATAATTAGTAATAAATCATTTGATAATACTTTTAATTAATTAATGAAAGTAAATTGTCAGTCCTTTACTTAATTACATTAATTAATTACCTTTAATTAATTAAATTAATTAATTACCCTTAATTAATTAAATTAATTATCCTTTAATTATTAATTAATTAATCTTTTGTTATTAATTAATAATCCTTTAATTATATATTAATTAATCTTTAATTATAAATTAATTAACCTTTAATTAATACTTAATTAATTAACCTTTAATTAATAACTTAATTAATTTAAGATAAAAAATTTATCTTTATCAACCACTAAATTACATTTTAGTCTAACAAACCTTTGAAATTAATTATCATTATCAAATGAATTAACTTAAGACCTTAAGTTAATTAAAAACTTTTACTTTCTTTAATTAATTTCTTAATTACACTATTAAATTTTGTTTAAATAACTTAAAGAATTAATTATAAATAATGGCCACATAAATAAATAATATAAGTTTAATTAATTTCAAATAATTTACTTTTAAACCTTTACTAATCCCATACTTAAACAAAGATAATTATTTAAAAGAATTAATTTAGGAAAGTTCAAACTTGATTTATTTAAAGTTTAAAATTTTGATTCATTTAAAATTTTAAAATAGGCATTACAAATACTCGGAACAAAACCCGAGCCAACCCAAAATTCTCCTAAGACCAACTCCAAGTAAATGCCTAGCTTCTTTTTTTCTATTTTACTTTATAATTAAATAAAACTATTTCCTAGTAAAATGACTCGATCACAAACTCGAGCTAGACCTATTCTTTCCCGAGGCAATACCCGAGGCAAATACCTTCTTCCTCAAACCTAATCTACTAACATAACCCTGTAACATGTGAGTGTGCACAGGCGATATGGTCATCTCCGACCAACGCTCCGACCTTCAACACGACGACGACGACCTATACGAGCATCACGAACACCCCGAACTTAGAAGCAACCATGAAATCAAAGTTGAATAAACTGGAGCTCAACTGGAACAAACCTGATCATCAAAGAATCGCCTCGTATTGCTACCTCCGGCTCAGAAATCATGCGATCCCGACCAAAGCTTCTCCAAAGACTCATGCATCTATCCCTCTTGCAATGGTCGACTTCGATTCATTGATGACGACGTAGTAATTCAAATTCCAACCTCAACCAAAACTTGGGTTTAAACCCTACATTATCAACGTTCAGCCACCATGGTGGTTAATAAATTCACCCACCATTTTTCTCGAGTTCGTCAACCTCCAAACTACCCTCAGCCACGATCCTGAGACCACATCCTTCACTGATAACCAGAATTCAATTAAAAACCAATTCCCGTTTATCTCGAAAATTCCCATGATTTACTAAACTAAAAATCTTGATTTTTCTTTTTGAATTCATGAATCTTGAAAACGATTTAGATGGTGCAAGTGAAACAAGAAATTAAGAAAGTCGAATTTTACATATGCATTGAATTTCACTGTGGTTCCTTCTTCCTGGTAAACTCCCATATTATTTATATTTAAAGCATTTTTAAAATTTAGATCTGGTAAATTTAAACACATTTGGTTTAAACATCAAGGCCTAAAAAGGATTAGGTGATGAGATTTTGATTTTCGAATAAAATATAAAACCTGTAAACCTTGAACAGAACAAATGTTCTTATACCCAGACTTGCACACATCATTTACATGTGTATATATATACATGTAGACATGCTTACATCTATACAAATACTTTTCACAACATTATCATCATATGAAATCAAGATTTTATATTATTTTACTCACCTAAATTTTGTTAAATATGGAGCCTAGAATAGCTTTTGATCTTTAAAAACTAAAACTTGGAAATTGTTTTTATCTTGTACTTTGATTGATGCTTGATTTACTTGATTTCTTCAATTGTTGATCTGAAATCTTTTCTTTTAAGTTGAATTAACTTGCTTCGGGTTGAAGACTTGGAAATTTGGTTTGTTTGAGATGATCTTAAATTTGAAAACTTCAATTTGTTTTGATGTGCTTGTTGTTTGATCTGCATTGTTTTAGCTTCAGGTTTTTGAAAATTTATGAAAGGGATTGTTGCTTTAGTTCTTTTATTTTTCTCTAGTTTAAGCTTATAGGTTTTGTTTTGAATAAAAGGAAAATGAGAAAGGAGGACAGATGTATATATAGTCTGATTTTGGTTATTTTTTAAAAATAAAAGAAAATTGAAAATTTTGACAGTTGTAATTTGCATGATCAAATTATGTTAACACTTGTTAATTTCGATGCTAAAATGGTTACACTTGTATTATGCATGTTATAATATTTATATTGGTAAATTTGCATGCCTTTATGATTTTATATAATTGTTATATTATAATTTCAAATTTTTATAAATACATTTACCTTTATTTATATTTATACAATTTAAAAGAAAAGGATTTAAAACTAAATCATACACCAATAAAAAATCATATATATATTTTTTAAATCCAATTTAATTTTAAGATATTTATATTTGAATTTCAAATTCAAATTCTATTTACAATATATATATATAGACAAACACAAATTTTATTTGTTTTGGAAAAAATTAAAATTATTTCACAAATAAATTCTAAAATTTATATTAATTACTAAATTAATTTTGGCTTAAAAGGGACAGTTACACATTCCTCCCTGAAGAAAATTTCATCCTCTAAATTTGAAAGATGGGAAGACAAACAAAAAACATATGAGCGCACATAAAAAGATAGAGAAATGGCTTACCAGATCAAGCCGAAATATCCATTCTACATTTGGGGTAGGACTTCTGCATGCTTTCCTCTGTTTTCCAAGTACAATCATTTGGATCTCCACTCCATTGTACTTTCACAAATTTCACCACTTTATTCCTTGGCTGCTTTTCATCCAGACCAATAATCTTTAGTGGTTCTCTTTTCACTGCTAAGTTTGGTGTGATTTCCAAATCCTATTGAGCGGCCTCCTCAATGATATGTTTGGGTCGTGCACATATTTCCGAAGGTATGAAACGTGGAACACATTATGCACGCCAGCTAACTAATTAGGTAACTACACTCGATAAGCCAAAGGAGCAATCCTCTCAAGTATAGGAAAAGGACCTAGCCAACTTACCCGTCTTTCCAAATCTCAAAACTCCACGCATTGGAGAAACCTTTAAGAAAACAGAATCTTCAACTTGGAACTCTAGAGTTCTTCTTCTGAGATCAGCATAACTTTTCTGTCGACTCTGGGCAGTTTTCAACTTCTTACGAATGAAATCAACCTTCTTAGTAGCTTCCCTTATCATGTCCAGACCAAGAACAAGCCTATCACCCGACTCAATCCATCACGTTGCTGATCTACAAGGACGACCATATAATGCTTCAAAAGGAGCCATTAAAATACTGGCTTGATAACTATCATTATATGAAAACTCAACCAGATGTAAATGATCCCCCCATGAACCTCCAAAATCAAGAATACAGGCACGCAAAAGATCTTCAAGATTCGATTTATCCTCTCAGTTTTCCCATCAGACTGCGGGTGGTAAGCAGTACTGAAGTTCAATTTGGATCCTCGTGCGGCTTGAAATGCTTTCCAAAATCTGCAAGTAAAGATCCAATCGCGATCCCTAACTATCTACTTGGTATTCTGTGGAGTTGAACAATCTCCTTAACATATAACTCTGCTAAACTTGCTATAGTTCGGGTGGATTTAACTGGGATAAAGTGGGAAGTCTTGGTCAAACGATCCACAATAACCCAAAACGCCTCATTACCTTTCGAGTTCGTGGCAAACCATCTATAAAGTCCATAGACACTTGATCCCATTTCCATTTAGGCACTTTCAAATGTTGAAGTAAACTTGCCATCTTCGTTTGATCGCTCTTTATTTGTTGACCAGTTGCACATCGACTAACATAAATGGGTATATCCCTCTTCATCGTTTTCCACCAGAAGGTCCTCTTAATATCTCAATACATTTTGTTAACCCTTGGATGGATACGGGACTTGGATTTTTGACATTCATCCAATAATTCTCGTTTGAGAACTGGGATGTCTGGAACACAAATCCTCCCTTTCAGTCTTATAATTTTACTATTATCGATTTTAAAGATAGAATCTTCGCCTCGACGTATTCTCTCATAAATTTCATGAAGAAACTTGTCTCCTTTTTGCTTACTAGCAACCTTCTCATGAAGAGTGAGGGTGGCAACAAGATAAGCAAGAACATCATGTCTTCTACTCAAAGCATCATCTACCATGTTGGCTTTACCAGGTGCGTACGGAATATCCAGGTTGTATGATGCTAGGAATTCCAACCAACATTGTTGCCTTAGATTTAAATCCTTCTGGGTAAAGAGGTATTTCAATGATTTATGGTCGATGAACAATTCAAAAAATTTCACCCAGACGATAGTGACGCCAGATTTTCAAAGCAAAGACGACCGCCAAAAGCTCAAGATCGTGGGTTGGGTAGTTCTTTCCATGTGGTCACAATTGTCTACTCGCGTAGGCAATCACTCTACCCTCTTGCGTTAGAACACCACCCACTCCTTCACCACACGCATCTGTGTAAACAGATAAATCTTTATTCCCACTAATAATAGCAAGAACGGGAGCAGTGGTAAACCTTTTCTTTAATTCTTGGAACGCTTCCCCATACTTCGGAGTCCAAATAAATTTGGCATTCTTCATAGTCAGCATAGTTGATGAACTGGCTTACCTAGAGAAATCTTGGACAAACTTTCGGTATTATCGGGCTAATCCTAGAAAACTTCTGACCTTCTTTGGAGGTGTGGGTTGCTTCCAATCTACGATAGCAGAAACCTTTCCAGGGTCTACAGAAATTCCTTCTTATGTTACAATATGTCCCAGAAATCAAACTTCTTTTACCTAAAAATGACATTTAGAGAACTTGGCAAAAAGGATATTCCTCCGCAATACTTCCAAAAATATTTTCAAGTATTCGGCATGCTCTTCTTTAGTTTTGGAAGAAATCAGAATCTCATCAATGAATACGAGAACAACTTTATTTAGCACTTCTCGAAATACTTGGGTCATCAGGTGTATGAAATATGCAGGGAAATTAGTTAGTCCGAAGGGAATAACTAACTATTCGTAGAATGTATCGGGACCCCTAAAAGTAGTTAAATGGATACAATCTTCTGCAATTCTCAATTAATGTAATCTTTTGGCTACGTCCATCTTGGAAAATAATCGAGCACCATGCAATTAATCGAACATATTGTCGATTCAGGGAAAAGGAAACTTATTCTTAAGAGTTAACTAATTAAGATCACGGTAATCTACGTACAATCTCAAGGATCCATCGGACTTGGCTACTGCAACGTTTCGAATTTTGCCCGCTCAAAAATCGACATTCATACTTCAAATCGTATTCGAATGCCATAGATTCGACCGTTCAAATCCGATTCGCCGGAGCTTATAACAACCATTAAGTAAACAACACAGCGGAATAAAAGAATAATACATTGATATACAGCTTTGATACAATATCTGATACAACAGATGATCCAATAGATATCAATATACATCAGAGATATGATACAATAAAATAGCAGCGGAAAAGAAAAATAGATAACATCTAGCAGCGGAACAAAATAACTCTAAGATAGTCTTCAACGAAGAACTCCAAATCTGAACTCCATCTCCAAGAACCAATCCAGCAATAGCTCGAACTCCCAATAACGATGCACCAAGCTAGGCAAGACTGGTGCGATCCAAAGACTGAACTAACTCTAGATAATCTACTAAACCTGACTATCTGAAAAACCCAACTCTAGACTGCTCGTATAGAAAATAATGAGCACCCAGAGTTTAGGAAAGAAAACAATAAACTTCGGATCAGTCGTGGGACTGGTGTGAGCAACAAAAACAGTTTATCTTTTAAAACATTCAACAAAAGATTTTCGAAGTCAATTCGCAATGCTTTTTAAAAATGAGACTACCATAAGGCCTCCCGCACACACACACAATGCAAACGCAGAATCAGAGGAGATTTCTCCTTATGATAGTCAAAGATGCTTGATGCGTATTAAAAAGAACATTTGATATTATTACTAGTGCATAGTGTAGAAAAATATTTCGAAAGTAAAGATATAAATCTTAGCCAACATACGACCATTATCGTATGCCTACTATAGCTACCATCTAAACAGTGGGGCGCCACCATAAGTAAATGGCAGGTTCTACAACTAACACTGTACAGGGTTTCGTATTGGGAATTGGATTTCCAACAAATGGTCAGGCCAAGGAACTTCCCATTGCCACATGAGAACGCCTCTGGAAGGACGTCCCCGAGAGCCAAACCGGATCTCTGCCAACACAAGGCCGGGTTACCCCTAACTGGGTAACTACTGACACGAGTATGTCATCCCCCGATCGTAAACGACCTTTCTCACGGGATCCCGATAACCAACAACCACGAAGTAATGAATTCGTAGTAACCACATAGGTTAAATATCTGGGCTCCATACCATGATACCACCTCTATCCAGAAGGAGATGCACATACCCTAAAGGGAGCTACCCCTCATAACCTTGCCGCATCTTTCCTGTTTTGACCATTTCCGGGGTGTGAGGCTCGACGAAGTGTCGTCCACAAAAACATACTTTATACAAAAGCCATGCTTTGGGTCAACAAATGATCATAGAAATGATCACCAAGATAGACGATCAAACAAATGATCCTATCATAAATAATCAACACAATGATCATTTCACAGCAACACTCAGCATGTCACATTACCAAATTGGGAATATATCGCTGATAACCTTCAACTATATAACCTCTGAGCTCGTACGTCTCAGAGAAGGGTGTTAAGCTAAGAGAATAAATTCTCCGCCACCAACAGAAATATATTTGAAAGAAATCGGCTTTATATCTCAATTTGTAATGTCAGACATACAATTCATACAAGTCTGTTCTGGGTTCGAACAGAACCGAAGGCACTTACAAAGAAGTCCTTGAAATCCGGATATTCACAATCCCGATCGAATTTCCCATCACTTAGGAAGTCTCTATACCAGCGCGACTCGGTGAGAAACAATCGATAGGTCATCCTATCGCTTTCGCAAATACCCGGTCTTCATCACCGGTCTTCAAATGCTATCCATAACGTCGAATCACTTATTCGGAATGGGTTATATGACACAAATGTCTTTTCCCGGCTAACCCGAATAGTGAGCGCAATATTTAAAAATATATGGATATTGTGATTTCAATTAAGTCACAACTTGTTACCCAAACTTCTCTTTTTCAAATGGTTTTAACAAATTACCATTTCTAAATTTTTTTATCTTTTAAACAAAAGATTCATTCACAGATTTTCCAAATCAATTTTCATTTCAATTTGATTAACTCGTTAAATCTTTAAATCAAAGATTTAACTTATAGCCTTCAAAACAATTTCATTTCAATTTGATTTAAACAAATCATCAATTTAAATCTGTTAAAAATAAACAGATTTAATTCATAGCTTCCAAAAAGAATTCATTCATAACTTAGGAAAATCATTTCTCTATTAAATCTTGAAATTCCCCTAATTAAATGGAATCTCAGTTCTTATCTAAAAGTGTTTATCATTTGAAAACAACAGTTTTCATTTTGGAAATTTGATTCATTTATACGAGTTGAAATCCTTGGGTTAA
This sequence comes from Allium cepa, assembly GCA_030765085.1. Lineage (NCBI taxonomy): Eukaryota > Viridiplantae > Streptophyta > Magnoliopsida > Asparagales > Amaryllidaceae > Allium > Allium cepa. The sequence goes on from CM060929.1 coordinate 39,638,012, forward strand.
ATTCAAATTCCCAAAAAAAACAATACTTAAAAGTGGTTTAATCCCTATATAACCAATATAACATCTTTAATCCCTAATTTCAAATCATAGAATTCAATTTCAAGTATTGAATTTAAATTTAAATCAAATTATTTAAATTCCAAAACTTAATCAAGTAATTTAAAAATAATAAATTTTATTTTGAAATTTCATTCTAAAAGGTTTTCACATTTATTCCGATTCCATTTCCAAAACATTTGAATTTAAAAATTCAAATTTTAAACTATTTCAAAAATCTGTGACTTAACCGATTTCCTCGTGAAATCCATAATTGTGTGTGTATGGTGTGGTCCAGGGGTTTAACACAATAGTGCAACAGCATACAATCATCACAGATCGGAATACAGGAATATAGTTGATAAGCGATATAACTATAACGCCCATCGTCCATTCACAGATAATATACAAATATAAATAAATAAATGAATCATACACAGCTTAATCCATAGAACAAAATATCACAGATCAGATAGGACAATCAATTCAAGACATCTCATACAATACAATCATTCATAAGTAAGGTCAAGCATTTAATAATCATTTATAAGCATGATTAATTAATTGTTTTAATCCTAATCAATTTAATTTATTTCCAAGTAAATAAAATTATATTACTTATGAATTTATCATCCCATTCTGGTTTCTTAATTCAAATGATTTGATATAAATTAATTTATCAAACACTTTAATTAATTAAATTATTCTTAATCAATCATATTAATTAAATCGACTCTTGAACCAATTATATAATTAATTAACTTCTTAATTCATTATTTCAAGAAATTTACTCTTTAATTACTTATCATTAAGCAATCATCTCATAATAACAAATCATGAATTACCAATTTATCTTTATTATTAATTTAATCAGAATATTCAAGTTTAATTACAATTAGTAATTAACCCCTTAATTTTTTTCATTAAATAATTAACAATTTACAATTGATTATCTTAATTAATTTAATCTAATAAATCATCAAAATTAATCACATTAATTTAATTACTTAATAATTTCTAGTTAATTATCTTCATTAACTAATAAAATTTCTTAATTACATTTAAATTAATCTCTAATTATAAATTAATCTAAATCATTAATTTATAAATTCGATAAATAAATCATTCCTTAATTATCTTATTAATTGAATCACTTAATACCTTAATTATCTCTAAGGTAATTTATTTATTTCTTTATTAATGATTAAATAAATATTAATGTGTAGAACATTACCCTTTTTAAATTTAAATTTAAATCACATTTTGAATATGAGATTCAAAATAATTTACCATTTAGAACTTTAACCAAATTTAAATTGAATTTAAACTTGTTTAAAACACCTTCAGATTTAAAACTGAATTTATTTCAACTTGTATTTAAATTTCACTTTTAGTCCAGGTTTTAAAATCTCGATTTAAACTTAAGTTTAAGTCTTACTTAATTTAACAGACCCAGACTTGAATTTGAACAGAACAGGCTTCTGTTTTTAAATGCCTGGAACAAACAATTCCCGAGGCCAGACAAAAAAATACTTTGAGTCAAACTCGAACGTGCTTCGAGCCAAATATGCTTTTTCACGTCTTCAAACTCGAGTTTCCACTTCCTCCCTTTTTCCTTAATCTTTCTTTCCCCTTTCTTTCTTCTTCTTCTCTTTTATCACTGATACTAGCGTAGCCATGTGCATCGTGCACACATATCTGGGCTTCTCCGATCACCTCTCTGATCATCAGCATCTCGACTACGTCCCCCTCAATCGGTACAATCACCTAGGATCCATCATTTCATCGGCAATCAAAATCGAGCACTTCGATTCGAGGCTGGAACAAAACCCATTGCCTAAAAACGCCTCGCTCCGAACATCTCCACCACCTGACGCCACGTGACAACGATACAAGCTGCTCTGATTATCCACCAACTCTTTCCCATCGGTCCGATCACTAAAAATCCACTATCGACGACAAATTTAATTGTCAAAATTCGAAGAACAAAAACATCCTTTAAACCGTAAATCGTTCTCGTCCCTCAACCATAATGAATTATAAAATCAACGACCATTTTTCTGATGATCCTTGATCTACAAGCGTACTCCAGGTTTGATCACAAGATTTATCATTATTGAAATCATCAGATTTTCGTCAAAACTCCATTCATGTTCAACTAGCAAGTTCTCATGATTCACTGAATTAAAAATCATGGTTCTTCTTTTAAAAATCAGGATTTTCTAAAGTAAAACTTATCATATAAGTGAATCAAAAATTTACGATACTTAAATTTTGACATTAATCTGAGTTTCACTGCATATTTAAGAGCTATCTTCAAATTTGTCTTAAAAAAAATTAGATGTTGTTATTACTTACAGGTTCCTTCTAAAGATCAGATCCCATATAAAAATAAATAAAATTTAGAGGATGGGATTTCCAATTTCATATAGGCTTTGTAGCCTGTAGCCAAGAACAGAGGGATGTATAGTATGCACACAAGACATACAGACAAGTAGGCAATTTCTCAACATATTTCCAAGTCATCACACAGGCATGCAAAAACATATAAATATATTTGGGGTTTAGAAAGTTTGCTCACAGGGGATGAAGACAGAGGACAAGCCTGAGAATGATTTATTTGAAATCTTTAATTCACTTGCAGTTGAAACTGAGCTTAATTTGAGATGATCTGCTTATCTTTGCATTTTGTTTAAATCTGTATTTTGACTAGAGCTTGCTAACTGCTGTTAAGATTCAAGGCTTGATGTTGAGAAACTTTGAATTATTCAGGCTTCAGATTGCTGCCTTTGATTCAAGCTTGCTCTGAATTAATGCACCTATGCTTCAGATTTTCATAGCTTGATGGACGAAATAGAGATAGATGGATTGATATATAGGAAAGAAATGAGTTACTCGGGGACATCACTTTGTACAAGTTAATATTTTTATTTTTGGGTACAAGCTGATACTTTTGTTTGTACAATAGGTATGGTAAAAGATGTTTTTATGTACTTAGGATGTTTGCTTGTACTTGTTTATGTATATTTATATTTTGATTTGTTTATGCTTTTGTTTACAGCCTAGATTCTTGTCTTCATTTGTTTATTTACTTACTCTATTTACAACTTTGTTTCATATTATAATTCACATCTAATTTGATTTGTTTACTTTATATTTTCTTAGACATTTTATTATTTTACTTTATGTATAACTATAAAGTTGTTTTAGTCCTTTGTTTTAAAACTTAAATGAAAATATATACTTTTGTTTTAGTTATGCTTTTATACTTCATTTACATAGATATAAAGCTATTATAATTATTGTTGGAATTGTTGCCAATGTATTTACTTTATTTTATTTTACTTTGTTAATTTGCTTGCTTTGACTTATGTAATATAGATGTAAATATGCTTGTACTGTTTCTTTTGTTTGTTCACTTGGATGTATCTTGTATTTTCTTTTCTTTTACTTTACTTTTAATAACTTAAATAAATTTCTATTTTATATAACATAACTTGCTTGATTTAATTTACAAGCTCTTGTATTTGATTTGTTACTTTTTCTTTTGTTTTTATCTTTTGTTTTGTTTTGTTATTTTGTTTAGTTTACTTTGTATTGCAAATAATTTTCTATTTTAATTATGTTTGTATGCATACATTTGTTTGTAATTTATTTCATTTTAAATTTACAAATCCTAGCTTTCTTTAAAAATACATACATACTTATATATATATATATATAAATCTGAAATAACCATTTCTATCTAAAAAAATCCATTTGTATAAATATTATACTATTAATATTGTTTAAATACAACTCATTATTTAATTAAAACAATTTATAAAAGAAACTATCTTTATTTTAATAAATAACATATTTTTATCTGAATTTGGAAAAACTCGAATCAATTTATCATTTAATTTCACAATTTTAAATCAAAAATGAATTAAATTATCAATTTAAAATAAATTAGAATTCGGGATCGTTACAGCTACAAATACAATAGCTGAACCCCAATTGGAACGACTAGGTCATATAAGTCCTTCCTCCAATAAATCTTGGGTTTGCTTAACTAGCGCTACTCTTTCCCTTGGTTCCATCCTACGACTTGCATGCACAACTAGACGGGCATTGGGAACCAAGAAGATTCTGAATTCGATTTCCCTATGTGGAGGTAAAGATATAACTTCTTCAAACACGTTAAGAAATTCTCGAACAATAGGTATGGATTCCAAACTCGGGTCGGGATACCCTAATGTATGCATTAGCTTATCCCTCTTCGAACTTGGATCCTCATAAGAAATCACAATAAAATTTCCATATTTGGTTTTGGCCAAAATCGGGTTCAGGTTTTGGTTCTTCTACGGTTTGTTGGAAATAAAACTATGCATGGCTCCAGCGTCGAAGAGAACACTAACAATTTTATCATAAATATGAAGATTACTTTCCAAAACTCCTTTCCCTTTATCAGCTCTTGAGGTCGAAGGTTCATTCTTAATTGCGTATGCATATGCTATATGGGCCTGCTTCATTGTCGGGCATTCCTTAACCATGTGTCCTGGCTTATGGCAATAGTAGCATTCCCTGGCTTCTTGACCTGACTTCTTAGGTTGATCCTCCTTTCCTTTCTTCCTGGGTTTCTTGAACCTACTTGAATAATGTCCCTTCTCCAAACAGTTAAACAGGTAACATTCTTCGCCTTGTTCTCTTGAGTATTTTGCTTTTCTTTACCTTGCCAAGGGTTCTTTCCTCCAAACTTTCTCTTCTTCCAATTCGGATTGCTTTCACTTCCATTCTCTTTTGGAATTTCTTGTTTATCTAAGGTAGCTTATCTATATCCTATACCTATCATATCAGCAAAAGATTGCTTCACATGACCCGTCATCCTTTCATGAAACTTCTTGTTCATCCCTCTAATAAATCTCTCATTCTTCTTAAGAGGGGTATACACCAATTCAGGTCCAAATCGGGATAACTCATTAACCATATTCAAGTATACTCCAAAAGATAAACTTCGTTGCTTCAAATCAGTAAACTCTAGATATATCCTGGAGATACCAGCAGACGGTATGTAATGTTGCTCAAACACATGCTTGAATCTATCCAAGGTAAATTCATCCTCCAACTCAGCCAAAGTAATAGTCTCCCGCCATGCCAAAGCTTCTTCCTAGAGCTGCCAAGAAGCTATCAATCTCATTCGATCATCCTCCAACTTCAATCCTTTGAAAATTCTCTCACAAGATTGAATCGAGGCTTGCACTTCTATAATAATCTCCTTGCCTGTGTATGGTTTCCCTCCAAGTCTTGAGAAACTCCGATATAATTCTGCCATATTCAGCTAGGGTTGGATGGGAAGAGTTGCTCCCTCCATTGCTGTTGTTGTTGGGTCTTGACCATTTGTAGTGGTACTTCCCATTCCCCTACCTCGTCTGCTTCTTGCACTCATTCTCACTATCTGTAATAGTAAGAAAATTTATTTAGGCATAGGGAAGAAATATATTAGGGAATATACTCATTCTAGGGCATTTCTAACCTTATCTCTAATGATTTACCTAATGAGTTATACTCCAAAGATAAATTTCTTAATCAACCTTTAGTTCTGATATCAATTGTGACGACCCAGACTTTTAACCTTCAAAAATTGGCTTCCAATACATCACCTGTATTCAAACGTCGGAGATTCTAACGTTGGAGTCCGTATCGCTGAAGCTATAACACATTAGATAATAACAACACAATGGAAAAAAATGATTATCATTGATACACCATATGGATACAATATTCAACAAGAATCCAACATCAGAGCACAAAATAAATGATACAACAAAAGAATACAACACCACAGCGGAAAGATAACATAACAGGGTCTTCAAAAGAACCCAACAGAGTGCATCTTCAATCCAAAGCATCAAAACTCGAAACCAAAAAGCTCCACAAACTCAAAATCTCCAAAGACTTCTAGATCCATATCGAATATCCAAGCTAACTCTAGAACCTACTGATATCCTGAATCTTGGCAGCCCATGTGGAAAATTATGGGCACACAGTGTTAAGAAAGGGAAAAATAAACTCGAGGTCAATCATGGGACGGGTATGAGAAACTAAAAGCAGTTATTTGTACAAAAATAAATCACAAAAGAAATCCATTCATTCTTTTGGAAAATGAAACTACTATAATATCTCCCGACACACACAATGCAATCGCACACTTGGGGAAGGTTTCTCCTTATAGCAGTCAAACATGCTTGATACGTGAAAATCCTTTTGATATTATTATTTGTGCATATTGTAGAAAACATTTCGAAGGTATAATATAAATCTTAGCCAGAATACGTACCATTATAGTACGCCTACTATAGCTACCATCTGAGATGGCAGGTTCTACAACTAAAATCGTAAAGGGCTCATATTGTTTTGTTTAGATTTCTAACAAATGGCCAAGGCTAAGCAACTTCCTTTATCGGAACGGGTACGCCTCTGGAGGGACGCCCCGAGAACCTAACTGGATCTCTAGCAACACAAGGCCGGTTTACCTCTGTAACTAGGTAACTAACTGTCATGAGTATGCCATCCCCCGGTCGTAACCGACCTTTGCCGAGGTACCACTATCACCAACAACCACATAAGAAAAAAATCCGGGCTCCACACCAAAATACCGCATTTATGTAGAAGGAAATGCACATACCTGAGGGGCGCGACCCCCATAACCTTGCTGCATTCTTTCCTGCTCCAACCATTTCCGGGGTGTGAGATTCGATGAAGTCTTATCCGACAAAGCTATGCTTTTCACAAAAGCCATGCTTCGATCAACCAATGATCAGCACTTAGCATGCCATACTACCAAATTGGGAGTATATCACTAATAACAATCAACTACATAATCTCTGAGCTCGTACGTCTCAAAGAAGGGTGTTAAGCTATGAAAATAAATTCTCCGCCACCAACAGAAATGTATTTGATAGAAACCAGCTTTATATCCCAAAGTGTAGTGTCAGACATACATTCATACAAGTCCATCCTGGGTCTGAATGGAACCGAAGGCACATCGTCCAATTAAGGAAAGAAGTCCTTGCAAATCCGGATATCCTCAATCACGACGGACTCCCCATCACATAGGGAAATCTCTATACCTGAGTAACTCGGTGCATAGACAATCAACAGGCCATCCTTTCGTTTCTCGAGAACACCCGGTCTTCAACCACCTTCTTCGAATGCAATCCCATTTCGTCGTATCATTATTCGGAATGGGTTTTATAACTTAATGCTTTCGGCTTAACCGAATTAAGCGCTTATTTTAAAAATACGTGGATGCACAAGTCACAACAAATTCCATTTATAATCTTTTAAATAAAAGATTCCCCTTTATGTTTCGATGGGATTTTCGGATAACCATTTGGAAACCGACCACCTGTTGCATTGAAATTCAAATGTCGTTTTTAAAGGCCAAGTTGTTTAAGTAAACAATCTTTCTTAAATTCATAAGTTCATATTTACACAGCAATATATCACAGATATCACAGCTTAATCCAAAGCAATTCATACCACAGAACATCATATATCGGAGATATCAAATAATTCAAGGCATTCACTATAATCCAATCATCCATAAGCAAGATTAATTAGTTGTTCAATTCCTAATTAAATTAATCCAGTCTCCAAATAAATTAAATAAATTACTTTAATTACTATTAGACCCTGCTTAATTAACATTAATTAGTTGTAAATCATTTGATTTTACTTTTAATTAATTAATGAAAGAAATCAGTCAATCCTTTACTTAATTACATTAATTAATTACCTTTAATTAATTACATTAATTACCCTTAATTAATTACATTAATTACCCTTAATTAATTACATTAATTATCCTTTAATTATTAATTAATTACCCCTTTAATGATTAGTTAATTAATTATCCTTTAATTATATATTAATTAACGTTTAATTATAAATTAATTACCCTTAATTAATAACTTAATTAATTAACCCTTAATTAATAACTTAATTAATTAGACATTAATTAATAACTTAATTAGTTTAAGATAAACAATTTATCTTTATTAATCACTTAATTACATTTAAGTCTAGCAAACCTTTGAAATTAATTATCGTTAATAAATGAATTAACTTAAGACCATAAGTTAATTAAAAACTTTTACTTTCTTTAATTAATTTCTTAATTGCACTATTAATTTTTTTTAAATAACTTAAAGAATTAATTATAAATAATGGTTATATAACTAAATAATTTAAGCTTAATTAATTTCGAATAATTTACTTTGAAACCTTTACTAATTAAGAACTTAAACATAAATAATTATTTAAAAGAATTAATTTAGAAAAGTTTATACTTGATTTATTTAAACTTTAAAAACTTGATTCATTTAAATTTTTAAAATTGGCATTACAAATACCTGAAACAAAACCCGAGCCAACCTAACATTCCCCCGAGACCAACTCCAAGAAAATTCCTAGCTTCTTTTTTTCTGTTTTACTTCAAAATTTTAAAAAAATTGTTACCCAGTAAAACGACTCGATCACAAACTCGAGCCAGACCTATTCTTTCCCGAGGCAATACCCAAGGTAAACACCTTCTTCCTCAAATCTAATCTAATGACACAACCCTATAACATGTGCACGTGCACAGGCGATTTGGCCATCTCCGAACTTCAACCGGTCAGCGACGACCTATACGAGCATCAAGACCACCCAGAACTTCGAAGCAACCATGAAATCGAAATTGAACAACCAAAGCTCAACTGGAACAAACTTGGTCATCAAAGAATCGCCTCGTATTGCCACCTTCGGCAATCGTTAATCATGCGATCACGACCAAAGCTTCACCGAAGATTCACGCATCAACCCCTCGCACCGGTCGACTCTGATGCATCGACGATGACGCGGTAATTCTAATTCTAACCTCAACCAAAACTTGGCTTTAAACCCCACATCGTCAACATTCAGCCACCACGGTGGTTAATAAATTCACCCACCATTTTTCTTGAGTTCGTCAACCTCTAAGCTACCCTCAACCACGATCCCAAGACCACATCCTTCACCGATTTCTAATTTTGGCTTAGAAACGGGATCGTTACATATACACGCACACACACATATGGATATGGTTGTTCATGAAAAGGGAGCACTCGATTTTTAAGGGTGGGAACACCTGGGTTGAAAACATATTCGGTCTATCCAGGTTAGGGGTAGGCCGGTCTTTTGTAGTAGGGTGTCCCGGCTAGGTCCTCGGTATATTTTTTTAGAGGATTGTTGTGATGGGTGGTACCCAGTGGACCAGTCATTGTATGGGATCCATTCTCCAATAAGCGCCATACGGTTTTGATTTTGACCAACTATGCTAAAATGAGAGATGCAAGCATTTCAGCTATTTTCTAATTAGCATGTTTTGACACCATTATAATATCAGATGATTTCGAAAAAAATGCTTTGGTTATCATAATGGAAAAACACATCGTGCTTATGTGTGACGTGATCTTACGAGATACCTTTGTTTTTAGAGGATTTTAATAAATTTGATAATTCAAATTGAGTGTGTTTTTCTTATGCCAATTTTCCATATTGACTCGGATATTATTTATTTATTATGCTCAGGTCAGACCGAGTATTACAGAATCCAAACAGGATGCTATGGGACTCAGGAGACGAGCTGGACGATAGAGACGTATCTCCATACTTAGTGTATATTTCCACTGTATGAGGACAGGTTACTATACCTGTCCAGATTGATATATGGATTGTTCTATTCTGATGATTGTAAGTATATAAACCGTTATAGATTCTTTTATAAAAATATGTTATTATGTATTATATTTTGTTTCGCTGCGATTGTGAGATATTGTGTTGTTGTTTTATTTTCGTTCTGCCGTTCTCTTCTTCACCCCTAACAAACTGGTGTTTCCATTTAATTTGAGTTTAACTGATATGAATTATGTGAAAGGGAGTGTGGCTAGATTAAGCACCTTAAGGCTAATTTAACACTAGAGAGGGTGTGAATAGTGTTTAATGGATCTCAAGACTTATATGTACTAGTTTAAAAATTATGATATAAACAAATGCAGAACTTAGTCATAGAACAATCACAGAATCAAAAATAGATGCAGAAAGTAAATAAAAAGCAGTAAAAGGAAGGAACACATCGAATTTTATACTGGTTCGGTGTTACCCTTTGTCCAGTCTAGCACCAAGGCAAACACCTCGTACAGATTTTTATTATACCAATGTCGAGATTACAATCCTCAATTTCTAAAGGACTTGAGGTACCCTCCCGTCTTCGTGTCCGAGGCAAACTATCTTGATTTACTAGACACAAGATCACCCAATTGATTACCAGAAACAACCACACCTTGCAGCGAGACTCGATAAACTTTTGATTAAAAATTGATCCTATAACTCTGAATAGCACTTTGATCATTGAGAGAGGGCAGAGAATCAACAAGAATGAGATTCGAATTTGGTTCAGTAGAGAATACGGCAGAATTTCGAAATGATCTTAAAATATGAAAATTTTAGAATATGGATTTGTGGAGAAGAAGGAGTGAAGAAAATAAGAAAAATAGTTAGTTAAAAAAATCATTTGTGAAGGCTATTTATAAACCAGTAATGGTCATAACCATTCGTGAAGAGATTTAAACGAATAGACACTTCTTTTAAAAATTGAAACTTTTGAATTTAATGTCTACCATGTCGACATGGGGTATCCCATGATGTCGACATCCCTTAGCTAAAAAAATGTAAAATTTGTTTTCAAAATTGTATTGAAAGGAAAACAAGATAAAATTACTCTGGAGTAAAATAAACTAATTTTCCTATGTTTTAAAATAAAGAAGAGTAGAAAAATATATTTTTAGAATTTATATATAAATTTGATTTTAAATCTCAAGTACATATGTATTATAAAGAATATTTGAAAATCAGAAGATAACTTTAAAAACAAACGAAGTTTAAAATAAGAGTTTATTTAAAAACAAAAAGAAAGAATATTTTGAGACTAAAACAACCTTTTGAAAATCATTTGGCAAGATAATTTTTTAGGCTAAAACATTTTGAAAATCAGTTTTGAAAATTATTTTGAAAAACCATTTTGAAGTAGTTTTGCAAGCTTCTTCCTACAGATTATCTCATCACTTCAGGATCGTGAACTTGTACAAAACCAGGATGTTCGTGGGTTTGTAAGCCACTTGTCGTAGATTTGTAAGCAACTTGTCGTGGGTTTGTAAGCCACTAAGAAGGTAGAAATGGGTCCCATACCAAATGAAATTTGGAATGAAGATTTCCATGCTATTATGAAGTTTTAACAAAGCTAGACACTTATCTTGAAATCTTGATCTTGATACTCATGAGTCTTCAATCTTGATTTCTTCATTCTTGATCTTTATACCGTACAGTCTTAAATAATCAGTATCTGCTTTATATATATCCTTCATAATAACATCCATATATATCTAGACAATAGTGTCAGTATATAAATTATAATAAAATAAGTTACAAAGATTGTTGTCATCAAAACCACTATCTCCAGTTCCTAACAAATGATAACAACCATATAAAATATAGTTACCACTTTGATCGTACCATAACTCCCACTTACACCAACAACTCCCCTTTACTCCAAGCCTACCATTTTATATAACTTCTCCCCCTTTTTCGTCAACAAAAAATAGCCTATGAACCTTGAACTTAATATAAAATGAGATAAACAAACATGTGACATAAGAATAATAACTATGTATGAGTGAAATATAGCATTTTAAGTTAAATGGAATTTAATATTTTATACACCAAAGATTGTTTTTAGAAGATCATGAATTAATATACTTGAATTTCCATCATCATTTGAAGCAAATATTTCATCTTCTCTTGTAATTTGATGACTCGTATGTGTGTGGAACGTTGAAAAGGATCATAATGAGGAGAAATGGGTGAAGAAGGTTCATTATTAAAAGAGAAAGCCATTAATTTACTGTTTTAGAAGTTTATTACATGGAGTAGAATAGAGAAAAGGAGTAAAAGTTGAAATATATAAATATATAATTTAATAACTAATTTTAGAGGGAAATTTAAATTTGAAATTTTTGGCATGTATGTCGACATAGGGGGATGGGTTATGTCGACATGTCCAGTTCAATTTTTGAGAATTTTTTATATATATTAATTGTTAACTATACTAGTATTATTTATAATTTATATTTCAATTAACGAACATATACGTAATTCTCTTTTAAATTTACTAAAGTCTTGTTGATTTAATGTTTTGGTTAATATATCAGTAATTTGTTTTTCAGTATTTATATATTCAAGAGTTATGACTTCTTTACTTATATTATCTCTAAGAAAATGATGTCTAATATCAATATGTTTTGTTCTAGAATGATGAGTTGGATTCTTAGATAGGTTTATTGCACTAGTATTTTCACAATAAATTGGTATTTTAGTTATAATTAATCCAAAATCTTTTAAAGTTTGTTGCATATATATAACTTGAGAACTGCCAAAGCAGCAGATATATATTCTGCTTTAGTTGTTGATAAGGATATAGTGTTTTGCTTCTTACTGAACAAGAATCAGAGAATGTCTTAGAAAGTGACAAGTTCCACTTGTACTTTTTCGGTCTGATTTACAACCAACGAAATCAGCATCACAATAAGAAATTTAATCAAGTACATCATTTTTAGGGTAAAATAAACCATAATCTAAAGTATGTTTTACATATCTTAAAATTCTTTTAACATCTTTTAAGTGAGTTTCTTTACGTTGAGATTGGTATCTTGCACAAAGACAGACGATATGCATGATGTCAGGACGACTTGTTCTTATATAAAGATGCGAACCAATCATTCTCCTATATAATTTTTGATCAGCATTTTTTGATTTATCTTCTTTACTTAAAACTACATTAGTTGTCATTGGAGCTGATTTCCCACTATAAGTGGTCAATCCAAATTTATTAATTAAATCCTTAGAATATTTTTCTTAACTAATGAAAATTAATGTATCCAATTGTTTGACTTGTAGTCCTAAGAAGAAACTTAGTTCTCTTATATGGCTCATTTCAAATTCTTTGGTCATTATATCTGAGAATTCTCATTATGTTATTAGTTGATCCAAATATTATATAATCTACATATATTTGTGTTAGTTGAATATCATTTTTGTTTCTTTTAATAAAAAGAGTTGTATCTATTTTACCAATTTCAAAACCAGATTGTAGTAAATAAGATCTCATTCTTTCATATCAGGCTCTATGAGCTTTTTTCAAACCATATAAAGCTTTCTTTAATTTATACACATGATTTGTAAATTTATTATCTTCAAAAAGTGGAGGTTGTTCAACATAAACATCTTCTTTTACAAAACCATTTAGAAAAGCACTTTTAACATCCATTTGATATAATTTGAAATTATTATAGTTTGCGAAAGCAAGTAGAATCGTGGTAGCTTCTAGTCTTGCTACGGGTGCAAAGGTTTCATCTCAATCAATTCCTTCTTCTTGACAATAACCTTACGTGACTGAACGAGCTTTATTTCTCGCGACCTCACCAAGTTCATTCATTTCATTGTTATAAACCCATTTTGTTCCAAGTATACTTTTATCCTCGGGTCTAGGAACAAGTTCCCAAATATCATTTTTGGTGAAATAATTCAATTCTTCTAGCATAGCAAGAATCCATGAATCATCAGATGATGCTTCCTTTGGTTTTTAGGTTCAATAATTCATATAAAAGCTACATTAATCATAATATTTAGTTGATTTCTAGTTTTAACTACAGATTCAATATTTCCTAGCATATTTTCTACAGGTGATCTTTTAATAGCCTAATTCTTTTATTAGATTGAATAATTTCACAATTAGTTTCATCAGGTTCATTATTTAAAGTTACAAAATCTTCTTAATCTTCTATTTGTACAGTATCTTTAAAATTTTCATCAAAAGATTCATGCATTGTTTCTTCAATGTTATTAGCTCTTAAAATATAAACTCTAAATGATTTACTTCTATTAGAATATCCGATGAAGATACCTTTGTCGGATTAGGTTCAAATTTATCTAAATTATCTTTTGTATTAAGAATAAAACACTTACTACCAAATTTTTTAAAATAAGCTACCATGGGTTTCTTATTGTAATGTAATTCATATGGTGTTTTATTAGTTAATGGCCTAATTAAAATCCTATTTAATATATAACACGCTATAATGACGCTTCAGCCCAAAAGTTCTTAGGTAAGTTACTATCAAAAAGCATTGTTCTAGCACACTCTTCGATCATTCTATTCTTACGTTCTACCACTCCGTTTTGTTGTAGAGTTCTTGGAAAAGAGAAATTATGAGAAATTCCTTTTTGAATAAAGAAATTCTCAAAATTTTCATTTTCAAATTCTCCACCATGATCACTACGAATAGTTTTTTAAGAAAAAATTGATTTTGAATTTTTTTAGAACTTTTTATAAATAATTTAAAAGCATCACTTTTAAGTTTAAGAAATAGTCCAAGTACATTTAGAATAATCATCTACAATTACAAAAACATATTTATTGTGAATAATTAACATAAGACGACCAAATAAATCTAAATGAAGTAATTCTGGAGGTTTAGAAGTAGAAATCATATCTTTTAATTTAAATTAACTTTTCTTAAGTTTTCCTAATTGGCAAGCATCACATATACTATCTACTTTAAAGTTTAACTTGGGAAGTCCTCTAACTAAGTCAAGTTTTGATAACCATGATAACAGTTTAAAGCTTAAATGACCAAATATTTTATTCCAAATCCAAGGGTTACTTGTATTAGCCAAAAGACATAAGTTATCATTTGAAACTTTCATACTGAGGATGTAAATGCTTTTCTTCCTAATTCCCTCAAAGACAATATTTGACTTATTATCTTCGAAGTGATACTTATCTTTTCCAAATTTAATTTTAAATCCTTTATCACATAGTTGACATATACTAAGCAAACTATGTTTTAAATTCCTAACTAGAAAAACATCAGAAATAAGAGGAGTTCTAGAATTACAGACATTGCCGATGCCAACCACATATCCTTTTGAGTTATCTCCAAAGTTGACCAATCCACCATCTTGATATATAATGTCATTTAGTATCTCAGGATTTCTAGTCGTATGCCTTGAATAGCTACTATCAAGTATTCATTTATCTTTCTCAATTTGCACAGTTTGTCTAATGGTCATTGATTCTTCAAAAGCCATGTAACATGTTTGTTCCTGCATAACAAACCAATTCGGTAGATAACTTGATTTTTCATAAAAACTATATTCAAACTTATGATACTTTGATGAAATGCATAAATTCAAACTAGTATTAACAAAATTTCCTAAAAAATGCCATTTTTAAATTTTCAAGTTTCAGATTATGAAAACTTATGATCTGATACCAATGAAAAAGGAGTGTCGATTAAGGATCTTATGGCTAATTTAACACTAGAGTGGGGGTGAATAGTGTTTAATGGATTCTAAGTCTTATATGGACTAATTTAGAAATTATGATATAAACAAATGTAGAACTTACTCATAGAAAAATCATGGAATTAAACAAAGATGTAGAAAGTAAATAAAAAAAAGTAAAAGGAAAGAATACACCGAATTTTATAATGGTTCGGAGTTACCCTACATCTAGTCCTGCACCAAGGCAAACACCTCGTACATATTTATATTATAACAATGTCAAGGTAACAATCCTCAATTTATAAAGGCCTTGAGGTACCCTCCTGTCCTCGAGTCTGGGGGAAACTCTCTTGATTTACGGGACACAAGATCACCACATTAATTTCCAAGCACAACCACACATTTTAGAGAGACTCGGTAAACTTCTGATTACAAATTGATTCTATAACTCTGAATAGCACTTTGATCTTTGAGAGAGGGCAGAGAATCAAACACTAATGAGATTCTAATTTGACTCGCTTGAGAAATTGGTAGAACTTCAACATGATATTAAAATATGAAAATTTTAGAATATGGATTTGTGGAAAAGAAGAAGTGAAGAAAACAAGAAAAATAGCTAGTTAAAAAATTCGTTTGTGAAGGCTATTTATAGACCAGTAAAGGTCATAACCATTCGTGAAGAGATATTAAACGAATAGACACTTCTTTTGAAAATTGAAACTTTTGAATTTAATGGCCACTATGTCGACATGGGGTATCCCATGATGTCACCATCCCTTAGTTAAAAGCAATGTAAAATTTGTTTTGAAAATGTTATTGAAAGGAAAATATGATAAAATGATTCTAGAGTCAAATAAACTAATTTTCCTATGTTTTAAAATAAAAAAGAGTAGAAAAATATATTTTAAGAATGTATATATAAATTTGATTTTAAATCTTAAGCATATATATATATATATTATAAAGAATATTTAAAAATCAAAAGATAGCTTTAAAAACAAATGAAGTTTAAAACAAGAGTTTGTTTAATGACAAAAACAAAGAATATTTTAAGGCTAAAACAACTTTTGAAAATAATTTGAAAAGATAATTTTTAAGGCTAAAACATTTTGAAAAGCAGTTTTGAAAATCATTTTGAAAAACCATTTTGAAGTAGCTTTGCAAGCTTCTTCCTGCAGATTTTCTCATCACGTCAGGACTCAAAAAATTGTACAAAACCAAGATGTTCGTGAGTTTTTAAGCCACCGTCGTAGGTTTGTAAGCTACTTATCATGGGTTTTTAAGCCACTAAGAAGGTAGATGTGGCAGCCCTATCTCGACTTTCGAAAATCGACACCGAATACGGCGCTCGTATTCCAATGCCGCAGATCCAAACATTGAATCTGGTTCGCCGGAGCTTATAACAACATTAGATGAATATAAAACAGCAGAAGAAAAATGAATGTCATATATCAACACAGATACAACATGATACAATATCCAGTACAACATCGATCCCAAATATCAGAGTGATACAAATATGATACAACCATAATACAACATCAGAAACTTCAACAAGTTTCCAACATACTTCAGTCTTGACAAGGTCTTTAAAAAAACTCCAACGCCTCAAAAGATTTCCAAATCCAAAGCTTCCAGAAGGCTTCAAATCCAAGCTAGCTCTAAAACACGTATAACCTGCTTCTAGGCTGCCCGTGTGGAAAATTATGGGCACCCAGAGTTTAGGAAAGGATCAATAAACTCCGGGTCAGTCATGGACTGGTATGAATAAAGAAAAGCAGTTGCTTGAAATAAAAGCAGTTGCTTGAAATAAAAGCAGTTTATTTTATCAAAAGCAAAACAAAAGAATTTGAAAGAAACCCGCAATGCTTTTTGAAAATGAAACTACCATAAGACCTCCCACCACACACACAATGCAAATGCAGACTTGGAGGTGATTTCTTCTTATGATAGTTAAATATGCTTAATACGAGAAAACACTTTTAGATATTATTATTATTAGTGCATAGTGTAGAAAACAATTTCGAAAGTATAATATTAATCTTAGCCAGCATAGATATTTCGTATTATGCCTACTATAGCTACCATCTTAACAGCGGTGACCACCATAGGTAAATGGCAGGTTATACAACTAAAACCGTAAAGAGCTTGTATTGGAAGAATGGATTTCCAACAAATGTTCGGGCAAAGGAACTTCCCATATAAAATGGAACGCCTCTGGAAGGACGCCCTCGGATCCTAACTGGATCTCTGCTACACAAGGTCAGGTTACCTCTGTAACTAGGTAACAACTGACACGAGTATGTCACCTCCCGGCCGTTACAAACCTTTATTCGAAGCGCTTCTCAACTGACAACCACAAAGCAATAAGTTTGCAGCAACCACAAAGTAAATATCTGGGCTCCATACCATGATACAACTTATAATCCAGAAGAAAATGGACATACCCTCAGAGGAAGCTACCCTCAAATAACCTTGTAGCCACAATTCCTGTTTTTACCATAACCGGGTTGTGAGGTTCGACAAAGTCTCGTGCACAAAGCTACGCTTTTCACAAAGCCAAGCTTCGATCAACAAATGATCAGCAACACTCAGCATGTCACACTACCAAATTGGGAGTATATCACTAATAACCTTCAACTACATAACTTCTGAGTTCGTATGTCTGAGAGAAGGGTGTTAAGCTAAGAAAATAAATTCTCCGCTACCAGCAGATATGTATTTGAAAGAAATCAGCTTTATATCTCCGTTTGTAATGTCAGACATACAACCATACAAGTCTGTTCCGGGTTCGAACAGAACCGAAGGCACTTTCGAAGAAGTCCTTGCAATCCGGGCATCCACAATCCCGATCGGACTTTCCATCACTTACGGAATCTCTATACCGGAGCAACTCAGTGCAGAGACAATCGATAGGTTGTCCTATCGTTTTCGAAGATATCCGGTCTTCACCACCGGTCTTCAAATGCTATCCACAACGTCGAATCACATATTCGGAATGGGTTAAACGACACAAAGGTCCTCTCCCGGCTAAACCGAATAGTGAGCGTCAATTTTTTAAACATGTGGACATGTCATTCATAAAGATTCACTGTCGCATCGAAATTAAAATGCAGCTTTACGGGCCAATGGGTTTTCACAATCACACAGCAGTATATTCAATACCAATATCACAGATCAGCACAAAGCATTATTACATAGCATTACATCACATAACTGGAATATCAATCCAACATACAACAATCAAGGACAATCAAAGCATATTAAATTGAGATAAATAAATCATATGGTTTGAATTTGTTAATCACATAGTTACTTTCATTAGAAATTTTTAATCAATGATTAATTACAATTAACTACAGTTGATTAGATCTTAAACATTTTCATTAATTAATCACTTCTTAATTAATTATCTTAATTAATTTCAAATTAATTAGTCTTAATTATAAATTAATGTAAATCTTAATTATCAATTAATTTAAACTTTAATATTAATTAATTAACTAAGATTATTTCTTAAGAGTTTACATTAACAAATCATTAATCGTTTAAGTAAACCAAAAGATAATCGAATTGCTTTGATTATCTTTTTAAATCGTGTTCAATAATTTTTTTTATCACATTTTAAAGGTTAAGATTTAGTTTTAAACAACATTTTACTTTAATTTTCTTCTAAATTACATTATTATTTAATATTAATAACCTTATAAAAATATTATATTAAAACTAAATAAACTAAAATTAATTTCTTCAAACATTTCACTTAACTCTTAAATTATATTAAAATTTCAAATCAAATCATTGTTTGAACATATTTTAAAAGTGTCTTAAAATTTGAAAAATTTTAAAGTAAAAAAAAACTGTTTATAAATTTGTCTCGAGACCTGCTTCTGGTCACGCACGAGAAAATTCCATGTTTGCTTCGAGTCATAACAAAATCATCCCGAGTACTATATTTTCAAACCATATTTTCAAAACCTGAATTTTTTTAAGTATATTACCCAGCACGCCAACATTTTTACTCAAGTTAAAACTCGGGCTATTACACATTTTCCCCCAGGCTTGCTTCGAGTTCTCCATAAAACTACTCGTGTGGTAAAATACATTCAAAATTTTGTTAAGTTTAAAACCCAACCCGATACAACACCATACAACCCGAGCTCGTCTTCGAGTTTCTACCCTAATTTCTCGAGTGAGACTTCGAGTTGCTTGCCATCTTTCCACAACCCATCGCAACTGACACCACCACCAGATCGTATACGTGCACAACCTCCCGCCAACGTTCTGGCGAACTTCAGCACCTCCAATAAGTTGCAATACCTCCCTACATTCGCAACCCAAAATCGACTCGAAGAAAATAATTTGAAATCGAATTTTAGCATCTCGAGTCGAACTGTAGCCCAAACACCACCACAACACTCACTTCGCCAGCGTTCCTCAGACCACCAGAGGAGCTCCGACTCCGTCCACCCCACAATAACACCTTGCTCTACCGTTCCCTAGAGCACCTCGCGACTCGACGCACCAACGGTAACGAGATCGCCTTGTTTCCAGACCTATTCAAAACGCGAAACAGACCCCTAATTCAGCCTCTTTCCTCCAATTCGTGCGATGGACAAAAAATCATTTGATAATTTTCATGGGATCGTTAATCACTAAGCTATCTTCAAACCAAAATGCAGCATTTATAACTGGATCGATCACTAGAAATTAGAAAAAATGCGATTTTCGTTCAAACACAAACTGCTCTGAGGGTACTAAACTAATTTTTTTATTTTTGTTTAAAACAAATCATAACTTGCAGTGATGGTTCAAGTTATGAACTTGAATTAGTATTTTACAACAATTAAATTTTAACAAAATTTGTATGTTCACCCAGTAAATCATGATGACAGCAGTACCTTTTACTAACATATTCGAAACAGGTTTTAAAAATCTTGATTAAGTATTAACTTCATGTTTAACTGAAGAGTGTAAGCATAACAATGATTTAATGAAAGGAAATTCGAGTTTGAAAAAAAATGTTTCAACGCTGTAATCAACAAACAAAGAGGTAGTATATGCAGAGCAGCCTATAAAATTTAAACACAGGATTTTATCCAAACGTAAAACATATACAACCATATTATCACCGAATCCAATACTGTTTTGAGTAACTTGAAAATGTATGTTTACTCACCTTGATTCCAGAAATAAACAGAGAACTACTTTGTGTTTAAAGCTGCAGTTTCTTCTTTTCTTTTTTTTCTTCTGGATCTTCTTTTACTTGGTTGAGTTGAAGTCTAGCTTCAGCTAGCTTATGTTTTAGTTGAACAGGATTGTAGCTTAAAAAAAATGATGATACTGATGTTCTTTTCTCAGGATAATGAACGAAATATATTAAGGAAGTGATAAGAAAAAGATGTGCAGGCTGAAGCAAGATGTTTTTATTGTACTTTTTAAATATTTTCGGTTGTACTTTGAAAATATTTTTTTTTCTTATCAGGGATTTTTTTTCCTTTCAATGTTGCCTGAAGTGATTTTCATTAAATGCCTATGCTTCCTTTTTTGTTTACATACTTCCTATATTTTTTGTTATAAGTACATTCTTTTGTTTGTTTGTAGAGATATTTTCCTTATCTACACTTTTGTTTTATTATTCCCTTGTTTACATAATCCATATGCAATTTGTTCTTTTGTTCATAGATATTCATACTTATTTCTTTTATCTTAAGTCATACTTTATAAATGAAGTTCTACAATTATCATATTGTTAACCCCTTAATTTTTTTCATTAAATAATTAACAATTTACAATTGATTATCTTAATTAATTTAATCTAATAAATCATCAAAATTAATCACATTAATTTAATTACTTAATAATTTCTAGTTAATTATCTTCATTAACTAATAAAATTTCTTAATTACATTTAAATTAATCTCTAATTATAAATTAATCTAAATCATTAATTTATAAATTCGATAAATAAATCATTCCTTAATTATCTTATTAATTGAATCATTTAATACCTTAATTATCTCTAAGGTAATTTATTTATTTCTTTATTAATGATTAAATAAATATTAATTTGTAGAACATTACCCTTTTTAAATTTAAATTTAAATCACATTTTGAATATAAGATTCAAAATAATTTACCATTTAGATCTTTAACCAAATTTAAATTGAATTTAAACTTGTTTAAAACACCTTCAGATTTAAAACTGAATTTATTTCAACTTGTATTTAAATTTCACTTTTAGTCCAGGTTTTAAAATCTCGATTTAAACTTAAGTTTAAGTCTTACTTAATTTAACAAACCCAGACTTGAATTTGAACAGAATAGGCTTCTGTTTTTAAATGCCTGGAACAAACAATTCCCGAGGCCAGACAAAAAAATACTTTGAGTCAAACTCGAACGTGCTTCGAGCCAAATATGCTTTTTCACGTCTTCAAACTTGAGTTTCCTCTTCCTCCCTTTTTCCTTAATCTTTCTTTCCCCTTTCTTTCTTCTTCTTCTCTTTTATCACTGATACTAGCGTAGCCATGTGCATCGTGCACACATATCTGGGCTTCTCCAATCACCTCTCTGATCATCAGCATCTCGACTACGTCCCCCTCAATCGGTACAATCACCCAGGATCCATCATTTCATCGGCAATCAAAATCGAGCACTTCGATTCGAGGCTGGAACAAAACCCATTGCCTAAAAACGCCTCGCTCCGAACATCTCCACCACCTGACGCCACGTGACAACGAGACAAGCTGCTCTAATTATCCACCAACTCTTTCCCATCGGTCCGATCACCAAAAATCCACTATCGACGACAAATTTAATTGTCAAAATTCGAAGAACAAAAACATCCTTTAAACCGTAAATCATTCTCGTCCCTCAACCATAATGAATTATAAAATCAACGACCATTTTTCTGATGATCCTTGATCTACAAGCGTACTCCAGGTTTGATCACAAGATTTATCATTATTGAAATCATCAGATTTTCGTCAAAACTCAATTCATGTTCAACTAGCAAGTTCTCATGATTCACTGAATTAAAAATCATGGTTCTTCTTTTAAAAATCAGGATTTTCTAAAGTAAAACTTATCATATAAGTGAATCAAAAATTTACGATACTTAAATTTTGACATTAATCTGAGTTTCACTGCATATTTAAGAGCTATCTTCAAATTTGTCTTAAAAAAATTAGATGTTGTTATTACTTACAGGTTCCTTCTAAAGATCAGATCCCATATAAAAATAAATAAAATTTAGAGGATGGGATTTCCAATTTCATATAGGCTTTGTAGCCTGTAGCCAAGAACAGAGGGATGTATAGTATGCACACAAGACATACAGACAAGTAAGCAATTTCTCAACATATTTCCAAGTCATCACACAGGCATGCAAAAACATATAAATATATTTGGGGTTTAGAAAGTTTGCTCACAGGGGATGAAGACAGAGGACAAGCCTGAGAATGATTTATTTGAAATCTTTAATTCACTTGCAGTTGAAACTGAGCTTAATTTGAGATGATCTGCTTATCTTTGCATTTTGTTTAAATCTGTATTTTGACTAGAGCTTGCTAACTGCTGTTAAGATTCAAGGCTTGATGTTGAGAAACTTTGAATTATTCAGGCTTCAGATTGCTGCCTTTGATTCAAGCTTGCTCTGAACTAATGCACCTATGCTTCAGATTTTCATAGCTTGATGGACGAAATAGAGATAGATGGATTGATATATAGGAAAGAAATGAGTTACTCGGGGACATCACTTTGTACAAGTTAATATTTTTATTTTTGGGTACAAGCTGATACTTTTGTTTGTACAATAGGTATGGTAAAAGATGTTGTATGTACTTAGGATGTTTGCTTGTACTTGTTTATGTATATTTATATTTTGATTTGTTTATGCTTTTGTTTACAGCCTAGATTCTTGTCTTCATTTGTTTATTTACTTACTCTATTTACAACTTTGTTTCATATTATAATTCACATCTAATTTGATTTGTTTACTTTATATTTTCTTAGACATTTTATTATTTTACTTTATGTATAACTATAAAGTTGTTTTAGTCCTTTGTTTTAAAACTTAAATGAAAATATATACTTTTGTTTTAGTTATACTTTTATACTTCATTTACATAGATATAAAGCTATTATAATTATTGTTGGAATGGTTGCCAATGTATTTACTTTATTTTATTTTACTTTGTTAATTTGCTTGCTTTGACTTATGTAATATAGATGTAAATATGCTTGTACTGTTTCTTTTGTTTGTTCACTTGAATGTATCTTGTATTTTCTTTTCTTTTACTTTGCTTTTAATAACTTAAATAAATTTCTATTTTATATAACATAACTTGCTTGATTTAATTTACAAGCTCTTGTATTTGATTTGTTACTTTTTCTTTTGTTTTTATCTTTTGTTTTGTTTTGTTATTTTGTTTAGTTTACTTTGTATTGCAAATAATTTTCTATTTTAATTATGTTTGTATGCATACATTTGTTTGTAATTTATTTCATTTTAAATTTACAAATCCTAGCTTTCTTTAAAAATACATACATACTTATATATATATATATATATATATATAAATCTGAAATAACCATTTCTATCTAAAAAAATCCATTTGTATAAATATTATACTATTAATATTGTTTAAATACAACTCATTATTTAATTAAAACAATTTATAAAAGAAACTATCTTTATTTTAATAAATAACATATTTTTATCTGAATTTGGAAAAACTCGAATCAATTTATCATTTAATTTCACAATTTTAAATCAAAAATGAATTAAATTATCAATTTAAAATAAATTAGAATTCGGGATCGTTACAGCTACAAATACAATAGCTGAACCCCAATTGGAACGACTAGGTCATATAAGTCCTTCCTCCAATAAATCTTGGGTTTGCTTAACTAGCGCTACTCTTTCCCTTGGTTCCATCCTACGACTTGCATGCACAGCTAGACGGGCATTGGGAACCAAGAAGATTCTGAATTCGATTTCCCTATGTGGAGGTAAAGATATAACTTCTTCAAACACGTTAAGAAATTCTCGAACAATAGGTATGGATTCCAAACTCGGGTCGGGATACCCTAATGTATGCATTAGCTTATCCCTCTTCGAACTTGGATCCTCATAAGAAATCACAATAAAATTTCCATATTTGGTTTTGGCCAAAATCGGGTTCAGGTTTTGGTTCTTCTACGGTTTGTTGGAAATAAAACTATGCATGGCTCCAGCGTCGAAGAGAACACTAACAATTTTATCATAAATATGAAGATTACTTTCCAAAACTCCTTTCCCTTTATCAGCTCTTGAGGTCGAAGGTTCATTCTTAATTGCGTATGCATATGCTATATGGGCCTGCTTCATTGTCGGGCATTCCTTAACCATGTGTCCTGGCTTATGGCAATAGTAGCATTCCCTGGCTTCTTGACCTGACTTCTTAGGTTGATCCTCCTTTCCTTTCTTCCTGGGTTTCTTGAACCTACTTGAATAATGTCCCTTCTCCAAACAGTTAAACAGGTAACATTCTTCGCCTTGTTCTCTTGAGTATTTTGCTTTTCTTTACCTTGCCAAGGGTTCTTTCCTCCAAACTTTCTCTTCTTCCAATTCGGATTGCTTTCACTTCCATTCTCTTTTGGAATTTCTTGTTTATCTAAGGTAGCTTATCTATATCCTATACCTATCATATCAGCAAAAGATTGCTTCACATGACCCGTCATCCTTTCATGAAACTTCTTGTTCATCCCTCTAATAAATCTCTCATTCTTCTTAAGAGGGGTATACACCAATTCAGGTCCAAATCGGGATAACTCATTAACCATATTCAAGTATACTCCAAAAGATAAACTTCGTTGCTTCAAATCAGTAAACTCTAGATATATCCTGGAGATACCAGCAGACGGTATATAATGTTGCTCAAACACATGCTTGAATCTATCCAAGGTAAATTCATCCTCCAACTCAGCCAAAGTAATAGTCTCCCGCCATGCCAAAGCTTCTTCCTAGAGCTGCCAAGAAGCTATCAATCTCATTCGATCATCCTCCAACTTCAATCCTTTGAAAATTCTCTCACAAGATTGAATCGAGGCTTGCACTTCTATAATAATCTCCTTGCCTATGTATGGTTTCCCTCCAAGTCTTGAGAAACTCCGATATAATTCTTCCATATTCAGCTAGGGTTGGATGGGAAGAGTTGCTCCCTCCATTGCTGTTGTTGTTGGGTCTTGACCATTTGTAGTGGTACTTCCCCTTCCCCTACCTCGTCTGCTTCTTGCACTCATTCTCACTATCTGTAATAGTAAGAAAATTTATTTAGGCATAGGGAAGAAATATATTAGGGAATATACTCATTCTAGGGCATTTCTAACCTTATCTCTAATGATTTACCTAATGAGTTATACTCCAAAGATAAATTTCTTAATCAACCTTTAGTTCTGATACCAATTGTGACGACCCAGACTTTTAACCTTCAAAAATCGGCTTCCAATACATCACCTGTATTCAAACGTCGGAGATTCTAACGTTGGAGTCCGTATCGCTGAAGCTATAACACATTAGATAATAACAACACAATGGAAAAAAATGATTATCATTGATACACCATATGGATACAATATTCAACAAGAATCCAACATCAGAGCACAAAATAAATGATACAACAAAAGAATACAACACCACAGCGGAAAGATAACATAACAGGGTCTTCAAAAGAACCCAACAGAGTGCATCTTCAATCCAAAGCATCAAAACTCGAAACCAAAAAGCTCCACAAACTCAAAATCTCCAAAGACTTCTAGATCCATATCGAATATCCAAGCTAACTCTAGAACCTACTGATATCCTGAATCTTGGCAGCCCATGTGGAAAATTATGGGCACACAGTGTTAAGAAAGGGAAAAATAAACTCGAGGTCAATCATGGGACGGGTATGAGAAACTAAAAGCAGTTATTTGTACAAAAATAAATCACAAAAGAAATCCATTCATTCTTTTGGAAAATGAAACTACTATAATATCTCCCGACACACACAATGCAATCGCACACTTGGGGAAGGTTTCTCCTTATAGCAGTCAAACATGCTTGATACGTGAAAATCCTTTTGATATTATTATTTGTGCATATTGTAGAAAACATTTCGAAGGTATAATATAAATCTTAGCCAGAATACGTACCATTATAGTACGCCTACTATAGCTACCATCTGAGATGGCAGGTTCTACAACTAAAATCGTAAAGGGCTCATATTGTTTTGTTTAGATTTCTAACAAATGGCCAAGGCTAAGCAACTTCCTTTATCGGAACGGGTACGCCTCTGGAGGGACGCCCCGAGAACCTAACTGGATCTCTAGCAACACAAGGCCGGTTTACCTCTGTAACTAGGTAACTAACTGTCATGAGTATGCCATCCCCCGGTCGTAACCGACCTTTGCCGAGGTACCACTATCACCAACAACCACATAAGAAAAAAATCCGGGCTCCACACCAAAATACCGCATTTATGTAGAAGGAAATGCACATACCTGAGGGGCGCGACCCCCATAACCTTGCTGCATTCTTTCCTGCTCCAACCATTTCTGAGGTGTGAGATTCGATGAAGTCTTATCCGACAAAGCTATGCTTTTCACAAAAGCCATGCTTCGATCAACCAATGATCAGCACTTAGCATGCCATACTACCAAATTGGGAGTATATCACTAATAACAATCAACTACATAATCTCTGAGCTCGTACGTCTCAAAGAAGGGTGTTAAGCTATGAAAATAAATTCTCCGCCACCAACAGAAATGTATTTGATAGAAACCAGCTTTATATCCCAAAGTGTAGTGTCAGACATACATTCATACAAGTCCATCCTGGGTCTGAATGGAACCGAAGGCACATCGTCCAATTAAGGAAAGAAGTCCTTGCAAATCCGGATATCCTCAATCACGACGGACTCCCCATCACATAGGGAAATCTCTATACCTGAGTAACTCGGTGCATAGACAATCAACAGGCCATCCTTTCGTTTCTCGAGAACACCCGGTCTTCAACCACCTTCTTCGAATGCAATCCCATTTCGTCGTATCATTATTCGGAATGGGTTTTATAACTTAATGCTTTCGGCTTAACCGAATTAAGCGCTTATTTTAAAAATATGTGGATGCACAAGTCACAACAAATTCCATTTATAATCTTTTAAATAAAAGATTCCCCTTTATGTTTCGATGGGATTTTCGGATAACCATTTGGAAACCGACCACCTGTTGCATTGAAATTCAAATGTCGTTTTTAAAGGCCAAGTTGTTTAAGTAAACAATCTTTCTTAAATTCATAAGTTCATATTTACACAGCAATATATCACAGATATCACAGCTTAATCCAAAGCAATTCATACCACAGAACATCATATATCGGAGATATCAAATAATTCAAGGCATTCACTATAATCCAATCATCCATAAGCAAGATTAATTAGTTGTTCAATTCCTAATTAAATTAATCCAGTCTCCAAATAAATTAAATAAATTACTTTAATTACTATTAGACCCTGCTTAATTAACATTAATTAGTTGTAAATCATTTGATTTTACTTTTAATTAATTAATGAAAGAAATCAGTCAATCCTTTACTTAATTACATTAATTAATTACCTTTAATTAATTACATTAATTACCCTTAATTAATTACATTAATTACCCTTAATTAATTACATTAATTATCCTTTAATTATTAATTAATTAATCCTTTAATGATTAGTTAATTAATTATCCTTTAATTATATATTAATTAACGTTTAATTATAAATTAATTACCCTTAATTAATAACTTAATTAATTAACCCTTAATTAATAACTTAATTAATTAGACATTAATTAATAACTTAATTAGTTTAAGATAAACAATTTATCTTTATTAATCACTTAATTACATTTAAGTCTAGCAAACCTTTGAAATTAATTATCGTTAATAAATGAATTAACTTAAGACCATAAGTTAATTAAAAACTTTTACTTTCTTTAATTAATTTCTTAATTGCACTATTAATTTTTTTTAAATAACTTAAAGAATTAATTATAAATAATGGTTATATAACTAAATAATTTAAGCTTAATTAATTTCGAATAATTTACTTTGAAACCTTTACTAATTAAGAACTTAAACATAAATAATTATTTAAAAGAATTAATTTAGAAAAGTTTATACTTGATTTATTTAAACTTTAAAAACTTGATTCATTTAAATTTTTAAAATTGGCATTACAAATACCTGAAACAAAACCCGAGCCAACCTAACATTCCCCCGAGACCAACTCCAAGAAAATTCCTAGCTTCTTTTTTTCTGTTTTACTTCAAAACTTTAAAAAAATTGTTACCCAGTAAAACGACTCGATCACAAACTCGAGCCAGACCTATTCTTTCCCGAGGCAATACCCAAGGTAAACACCTTCTTCCTCAAATCTAATCTACTGACACAACCCTATAACATGTGCACGTGCACAGGCGATTTGGCCATCTCCGAACTTCAACCCGTCAGCGACGACCTATACGAGCATCAAGACCACCCAGAACTTCGAAGAAACCATGAAATCGAAATTGAACAACCGAAGCTCAACTGGAACAAACTTGGTCATCAAAGAATCGCCTCGTATTGCCACCTTCGGCAATCGTTAATCATGCGATCACGACCAAAGCTTCACCGAAGATTCACGCATCAACCCCTCGCACCGGTCGACTCTGATGCATCGACGATGACGTGGTAATTCAAATTCTAACCTCAACCAAAACTTGGCTTTAAACCCTACATCGTCAACATTCAGCCACCACGTTGGTTAATAAATTCACCCACCATTTTTCTTGAGTTCGTCAACCTCTAAGCTACCCTCAACCACGATCCCAAGACCACATCCTTCACCGATTTCTAATTTTGGCTTAAAACGGGATCGTTACATATACACGCACACACACATATGGATATGGTTGTTCATGAAAAGGGAGCACTCGATTTTTAAGGGTGGGAACACCTGGGTTGAAAACATATTCGGTCTATCCAGGTTAGGGGTAGGCCGGTCTTTTGTAGTAGGGTGTCCCGGCTAGGTCCTCGGTATATTTTTTTAGAGGATTGTTGTGATGGGTGGTACCCAGTGGACCAGTCATTGTATGGGATCCATTCTCCAATAAGCGCCATACGGTTTTGATTTTGACCAACTGTGCTAAAATGAGAGATGCAAGCATTTCAGCTATTTTCTAATTAGCATGTTTTGACACCATTATAATATCAGATGATTTCGAAAAAAATGCTTTGGTTATCATAATGGAAAAACACATCGTGCTTATGTGTGACGTGATCTTACGAGATACCTTTGTTTTTAGAGGATTTTAATAAATTTCATAATTCAAATTGAGTGTGTTTTTCTTATGCCAATTTTCCATATTGACTCGGATATTATTTATTTATTATGCTCAGGTCAGACCGAGTATTACAGAATCCAAACAGGATGCTATGGGACTCAGGAGACGAGCTGGACGATAGAGACGTATCTCCATACTTAGTGTATATTTCCACTGTATGAGGACAGGTTACTATACCTGTCCAGATTGATATATGGATTGTTCTATTCTGATGATTGTAAGTATATAAACCGTTATAGATTCTTTTATAAAAATATGTTATTATGTATTATATTTTGTTTCGCTGCGATTGTGAGATATTGTGTTGCTGTTTTATTTTCGTTCTGCCGTTCTCTTCTTCACCCCTAACAAACTGGTGTTTCCATTTAATTTGAGTTTAACTGATATGAATTATGTGAAAGGGAGTGTGGCTAGATTAAGCACCTTAAGGCTAATTTAACACTAGAGAGGGTGTGAATAGTGTTTAATGGATCTCAAGACTTATATGTACTAGTTTAAAAATTATGATATAAACAAATGCAGAACTTAGTCATAGAACAATCATAGAATCAAAAATAGATGCAGAAAGTAAAAAAAAAGCAGTAAAAGGAAGGAACACATCGAATTTTATACTGGTTCGGTGTTACCCTTTGTCCAGTCTAGCAGGAAGGCAAACACCTCGTACAGATTTTTATTATACCAATGTCGAGATTACAATCCTCAATTTCTAAAGGACTTGAGGTACCCTCCCGTCTTCGTGTCCGAGGCAAACTATCTTGATTTACTAGACACAAGATCACCCAATTGATTACCAGAAACAACCACACCTTGCAGCGAGACTCGATAAACTTTTGATTAAAAATTGATCCTATAACTCTGAATAGCACTTTGATCATTGAGAGAGGGCAGAGAATCAACAAGAATGAGATTCGAATTTGGTTCAGTAGAGAATACGGCAGAATTTCGAAATGATCTTAAAATATGAAAATTTTAGAATATGGATTTGTGGAGAAGAAGGAGTGAAGAAAATAAGAAAAATAGTTAGTTAAAAAAATCATTTGTGAAGGCTATTTATAAACCAGTAATGGTCATAACCATTCGTGAAGAGATTTAAACGAATAGACACTTCTTTTGAAAATTGAAACTTTTGAATTTAATGTCTACCATGTCGACATGGGGTATCCCATGATGTCGACATCCCTTAGCTAAAAAAATGTAAAATTTGTTTTCAAAATGGTATTGAAAGGAAAACAAGATAAAATTACTCTGGAGTAAAATAAACTAATTTTCCTATGTTTTAAAATAAAGAAGAGTAGAAAAATATATTTTTAGAATTTATATATAAATTTGATTTTAAATCTCAAGTACATATGTATTATAAAGAATATTTGAAAATCAGAAGATAACTTTAAAAACAAACGAAGTTTAAAATAAGAGTTTATTTAAAAACAAAAAGAAAGAATATTTTGAGACTAAAACAACCTTTTGAAAATCATTTGGCAAGATAATTTTTTAGGCTAAAACATTTTGAAAATCAGTTTTGAAAATTATTTTGAAAAACCATTTTGAAGTAGTTTTGCAAGCTTCTTCCTACAGATTATCTCATCACTTCAGGATCGTGAACTTGTACAAAACCAGGATGTTCGTGGGTTTGTAAGCCACTTGTCGTAGATTTGTAAGCAACTTGTCGTGGGTTTGTAAGCCACTAAGAAGGTAGAAATGGGTCCCATACCAAATGAAATTTGGAATGAAGATTTCCATGCTATTATGAAGTTTTAACAAAGCTAGACACTTATCTTGAAATCTTGATCTTGATACTCATGAGTCTTCAATCTTGATTTCTTCATTCTTGATCTTTATACCGTACAGTCTTAAATAATCAGTATCTGCCTTATATATATCCTTCATAATAACATCCATATATATCTAGACAATAGTGTCAGTATATAAATTATAATAAAATAAGTTACAAAGATTGTTGTCATCAAAACCACTATCTCCAGTTCCTAACAAATGATAACAACCATATAAAATATAGTTACCACTTTGATCGTACCATAACTCCCACTTACACCAACAACTCCCCTTTACTCCAAGCCTACCATTTTATATAACTTCTCCCCCTTTTTCGTCAACAAAAAATAGCCTATGAACCTTGAACTTAATATAAAATGAGATAAACAAACATGTGACATAAGAATAATAACTATGTATGAGTGAAATATAGCATTTTAAGTTAAATGGAATTTAATATTTTATACACCAAAGATTGTTTTTAGAAGATCATGAATTAATATACTTGAATTTCCATCATCATTTGAAGCAAATATTTCATCTTCTCTTGTAATTTGATGACTCGTATGTGTGTGGAACGTTGAAAAGGATCATAATGAGGAGAAATGGGTGAAGAAGGTTCATTATTAAAAGAGAAAGCCATTAATTTACTGTTTTAGAAGTTTATTACATGGAGTAGAATAGAGAAAAGGAGTAAAAGTTGAAATATATAAATATATAATTTAATAACTAATTTTAGAGGGAAATTTAAATTTGAAATTTTTGGCATGTATGTCGACATAGGGGGATGGGTTATGTCGACATGTCCAGTTCAATTTTTGAGAATTTTTTATATATATTAATTGTTAACTATACTAGTATTATTTATAATTTATATTTCAATTAACGAACATATACGTAATTCTCTTTTAAATTTACTAAAGTCTTGTTGATTTAATGTTTTGGTTAATATATCAGTAATTTGTTTTTCAGTATTTATATATTCAAGAGTTATGACTTCTTTACTTATATTATCTCTAAGAAAATGATGTCTAATATCAATATGTTTTGTTCTAGAATGATGAGTTGGATTCTTAGATAGGTTTATTGCACTAGTATTTTCACAATAAATTGGTATTTTAGTTATAATTAATCCAAAATCTTTTAAAGTTTGTTGCATATATATAACTTGAGAACTGCCAAAGCAGCAGATATATATTCTGCTTTAGTTGTTGATAAGGATATAGTGTTTTGCTTCTTACTGAACAAGAATCAGAGAATGTCTTAGAAAGTGACAAGTTCCACTTGTACTTTTTCGGTCTGATTTACAACCAGCGAAATCAGCATCACAATAAGAAATTTAATCAAGTACATCATTTTTAGGGTAAAATAAACCATAATCTAAAGTATGTTTTACATATCTTAAAATTCTTTTAACATCTTTTAAGTGAGTTTCTTTACGTTGAGATTGGTATCTTGCACAAAGACAGACGATATGCATGATGTCAGGACGACTTGTTCTTATATAAAGATGCGAACCAATCATTCTCCTATATAATTTTTGATCAGCATTTTTTGATTTATCTTCTTTACTTAAAACTACATTAGTTGTCATTGGAGCTGATTTCCCACTATAAGTGGTCAATCCAAATTTATTAATTAAATCCTTAGAATATTTTTCTTAACTAATGAAAATTAATGTATCCAATTGTTTGACTTGTAGTCCTAAGAAGAAACTTAGTTCTCTTATATGGCTCATTTCAAATTCTTTGGTCATTATATCTGAGAATTCTCATTATGTTATTAGTTGATCCAAATATTATATAATCTACATATATTTGTGTTAGTTGAATATCATTTTTGTTTCTTTTAATAAAAAGAGTTGTATCTATTTTACCAATTTCAAAACCAGATTGTAGTAAATAAGATCTCATTCTTTCATATCAGGCTCTATGAGCTTTTTTCAAACCATATAAAGCTTTCTTTAATTTATACACATGATTTGGAAATTTATTATCTTCAAAAAGTGGAGGTTGTTCAACATAAACATCTTCTTTTACAAAACCATTTAGAAAAGCACTTTTAACATCCATTTGATATAATTTGAAATTATTATAGTTTGCGAAAGCAAGTAGAATCGTGGTAGCTTCTAGTCTTGCTACGGGTGCAAAGGTTTCATCTCAATCAATTCCTTCTTCTTGACAATAACCTTACGTGACTGAACGAGCTTTATTTCTCGCGACCTCACCAAGTTCATTCATTTCATTGTTATAAACCCATTTTGTTCCAAGTATACTTTTATCCTCGGGTCTAGGAACAAGTTCCCAAATATCATTTTTGGTGAAATAATTCAATTCTTCTAGCATAGCAAGAATCCATGAATCATCAGATGATGCTTCCTTTGGTTTTTAGGTTCAATAATTCATATAAAAGCTACATTAATCATAATATTTAGTTGATTTCTAGTTTTAACTACAGATTCAATATTTCCTAGCATATTTTCTACAGGTGATCTTTTAATAGCCTAATTCTTTTATTAGATTGAATAATTTCACAATTAGTTTCATCAGGTTCATTATTTAAAGTTACAAAATCTTCTTAATCTTCTATTTGTACAGTATCTTTAAAATTTTCATCAAAAGATTCATGCATTGTTTCTTCAATGTTATTAGCTCTTAAAATATAAACTCTAAATGATTTACTTCTATTAGAATATCCGATGAAGATACCTTTGTCGGATTAGGTTCAAATTTATCTAAATTATCTTTTGTATTAAGAATAAAACACTTACTACCAAATTTTTTAAAATAAGCTACCATGGGTTTCTTATTGTAATGTAATTCATATGGTGTTTTATTAGTTAATGGCCTAATTAAAATCCTATTTAATATATAACACGCTATAATGACGCTTCAGCCCAAAAGTTCTTAGGTAAGTTACTATCAAAAAGCATTGTTCTAGCACACTCTTCGATCATTCTATTCTTACGTTCTACCACTCCGTTTTGTTGTAGAGTTCTTGGAAAAGAGAAATTATGAGAAATTCCTTTTTGAATAAAGAAATTCTCAAAATTTTCATTTTCAAATTCTCCACCATGATCACTACGAATAGTTTTTTAAGAAAAAATTGATTTTGAATTTTTTTAGAACTTTTTATAAATAATTTAAAAGCATCACTTTTAAGTTTAAGAAATAGTCCAAGTACATTTAGAATAATCATCTACAATTACAAAAACATATTTATTGTGAATAATTGATTGAACATAAGACGACCAAATAAATCTAAATGAAGTAATTCTGGAGGTTTAGAAGTAGAAATCATATCTTTTAATTTAAATTAACTTTTCTTAAGTTTTCCTAATTGGCAAGCATCACATATACTATCTACTTTAAAGTTTAACTTGGGAAGTCCTCTAACTAAGTCAAGTTTTGATAACCATGATAACAGTTTAAAGCTTAAATGACCAAATATTTTATTCCAAATCCAAGGGTTACTTGTATTAGCCAAAAGACATAAGTTATCATTTGAAACTTTCATACTGAGGATGTAAATGCTTTTCTTCCTAATTCCCTCAAAGACAATATTTGACTTATTATCTTCGAAGTGATACTTATCTTTTCCAAATTTAATTTTAAATCCTTTATCACATAGTTGACATATACTAAGCAAACTATGTTTTAAATTCCTAACTAGAAAAACATCAGAAATAAGAGGAGTTCTAGAATTACAGACATTGCCGATGCCAACCACATATCCTTTTGAGTTATCTCCAAAGTTGACCAATCCACCATCTTGATATATAATGTCATTTAGTATCTCAGGATTTCTAGTCGTATGCCTTGAATAGCTACTATCAAGTATTCATTTATCTTTCTCAATTTGCACAGTTTGTCTAATGGTCATTGATTCTTCAAAAGCCATGTAACATGTTTGTTCCTGCATAACAAACCAATTCGGTAGATAACTTGATTTTTCATAAAAACTATATTCAGACTTATGATACTTTGATGAAATGCATAAATTCAAACTAGTATTAACAAAATTTCCTAAAAAATGCCATTTTTAAATTTTCAAGTTTCAGATTATGAAAACTTATGATCTGATACCAATGAAAAAGGAGTGTCGATTAAGGATCTTATGGCTAATTTAACACTAGAGTGGGGGTGAATAGTGTTTAATGGATTCTAAGTCTTATATGGACTAATTTAGAAATTATGATATAAACAAATGTAGAACTTACTCATAGAAAAATCATGGAATTAAACAAAGATGTAGAAAGTAAATAAAAAAAAGTTAAAGGAAAGAATACACCGAATTTTATAATGGTTCGGAGTTACCCTACATCTAGTCCTGCACCAAGGCAAACACCTCGTACATATTTATATTATAACAATGTCAAGGTAACAATCCTCAATTTATAAAGGCCTTGAGGTACCCTCCTGTCCTCGAGTCTGGGGGAAACTCTCTTGATTTACGGGACACAAGATCACCACATTAATTTCCAAGCACAACCACACATTTTAGAGAGACTCGGTAAACTTCTGATTACAAATTGATTCTATAACTCTGAATAGCACTTTGATCTTTGAGAGAGGGCAGAGAATCAAACACTAATGAGATTCTAATTTGACTCGCTTGAGAAATTGGTAGAACTTCAACATGATATTAAAATATGAAAATTTTAGAATATGGATTTGTGGAAAAGAAGAAGTGAAGAAAACAAGAAAAATAGCTAGTTAAAAAATTCGTTTGTGAAGGCTATTTATAGACCAGTAAAGGTCATAACCATTCGTGAAGAGATATTAAACGAATAGACACTTCTTTTGAAAATTGAAACTTTTGAATTTAATGGCCACTATGTCGACATGGGGTATCCCATGATGTCACCATCCCTTAGTTAAAAGCAATGTAAAATTTGTTTTGAAAATGTTATTGAACGGAAAATATGATAAAATGATTCTAGAGTCAAATAAACTAATTTTCCTATGTTTTAAAATAAAAAAGAGTAGAAAAATATATTTTAAGAATGTATATATAAATTTGATTTTAAATCTTAAGCATATATATATATATGTATATATATATTATAAAGAATATTTAAAAATCAAAAGATAGCTTTAAAAACAAATGAAGTTTAAAACAAGAGTTTGTTTAATGACAAAAACAAAGAATATTTTAAGGCTAAAACAACTTTTGAAAATAATTTGAAAAGATAATTTTTAAGGCTAAAACATTTTGAAAAGCAGTTTTGAAAATCATTTTGAAAAACCATTTTGAAGTAGCTTTGCAAGCTTCTTCCTGCAGATTTTCTCATCACGTCAGGACTCAAAAAATTGTACAAAACCAAGATGTTCGTGAGTTTTTAAGCCACCGTCGTAGGTTTGTAAGCTACTTATCATGGGTTTTTAAGCCACT
Organism: Allium cepa; assembly: GCA_030765085.1. Taxonomy (NCBI): domain Eukaryota; kingdom Viridiplantae; phylum Streptophyta; class Magnoliopsida; order Asparagales; family Amaryllidaceae; genus Allium; species Allium cepa. The sequence continues at coordinate 39,675,011 of CM060929.1, forward strand.
AAGAAGGTAGATGTGGCAGCCCTATCTCGACTTTCGAAAATCGACACCGAATACGGCGCTCGTATTCCAATGCCGCAGATCCAAACATTGAATCTGGTTCGCCGGAGCTTATAACAACATTAGATGAATATAAAACAGCGGAAGAAAAATGAATGTCATATATCAACACAGATACAACATGATACAATATCCAGTACAACATCGATCCCAAATATCAGAGTGATACAAATATGATACAACCATAATACAACATCAGAAACTTCAACAAGTTTCCAACATACTTCAGTCTTGACAAGGTCTTTAAAAAAACTCCAACGCCTCAAAAGATTTCCAAATCCAAAGCTTCCAGAAGACTTCAAATCCAGGCTAGCTCTAAAACACGTATAACCTGCTTCTAGGCTGCCCGTGTGGAAAATTATGGGCACCCAGAGTTTAGGAAAGGATCAATAAACTCCGGGTCAGTCATGGACTGGCATGAATAAAGAAAAGCAGTTGCTTGAAATAAAAGCAGTTGCTTGAAATAAAAGCAGTTTATTTTATCAAAAGCAAAACAAAAGAATTTGAAAGAAACCCGCAATGCTTTTTGAAAATGAAACTACCATAAGACCTCCCACCACACACACAATGCAAATGCAGACTTGGAGGTGATTTCTTCTTATGATAGTTAAATATGCTTAATACGAGAAAACACTTTTAGATATTATTATTATTAGTGCATAGTGTAGAAAACAATTTCGAAAGTATAATATTAATCTTAGCCTGCATAGATATTTCGTATTATGCCTACTATAGCTACCATCTTAACAGCGGTGACCACCATAGGTAAATGGCAGGTTATACAACTAAAACCGTAAAGAGCTTGTATTGGAAGAATGGATTTCCAACAAATGTTCGGGCAAAGGAACTTCCCATATAAAATGGAACGCCTCTGGAAGGACGCCCTCGGATCCTAACTGGATCTCTGCTACACAAGGTCGGGTTACCTCTGTAACTAGGTAACAACTGACACGAGTATGTCACCTCCCGGCCGTTACAAACCTTTATTCGAAGCGCTTCTCAACTGACAACCACAAAGCAATAAGTTTGCAGCAACCACAAAGTAAATATCTGGGCTCCATACCATGATACAACTTATAATCCAGAAGAAAATGGACATACCCTCAGAGGAAGCTACCCTCAAATAACCTTGTAGCCACAATTCCTGTTTTTACCATAACCGGGTTGTGAGGTTCGACAAAGTCTCGTGCACAAAGCTACGCTTTTCACAAAGCCAAGCTTCGATCAACAAATGATCAGCAACACTCAGCATGTCACACTACCAAATTGGGAGTATATCACTAATAACCTTCAACTACATAACTTCTGAGTTCGTATGTCTGAGAGAAGGGTGTTAAGCTAAGAAAATAAATTCTCCGCTACCAGCAGATATGTATTTGAAAGAAATCAGCTTTATATCTCCGTTTGTAATGTCAGACATACAACCATACAAGTCTGTTCCGGGTTCGAACAGAACCGAAGGCACTTTCGAAGAAGTCCTTGCAATCCGGGCATCCACAATCCCGATCGGACTTTCCATCACTTACGGAATCTCTATACCGGAGCAACTCAGTGAGAGACAATCGATAGGTTGTCCTATCGTTTTCGAAGATATCCGGTCTTCACCACCGGTCTTCAAATGCTATCCACAACGTCGAATCACATATTCGAAATGGGTTAAACGACACAAAGGTCCTCTCCCGGCTAAACCGAATAGTGAGCGTCAATTTTTTAAACATGTGGACATGTCATTCATAAAGATTGACTGTCGCATCGAAATTAAAATGCAGCTTTACGGGCCAATGGGTTTTCACAATCACACAGCAGTATATTCAATACCAATATCACAGATCAGCACAAAGCATTATTACATAGCATTACATCACATAACTGGAATATCAATCCAACATACAACAATCAAGGACAATCAAAGCATATTAAATTGAGATAAATAAATCATATGGTTTGAATTTGTTAATCACATAGTTACTTTCATTAGAAATTTTTAATCAATGATTAATTACAATTAACTACAGTTGATTAGATCTTAAACATTTTCATTAATTAATCACTTCTTAATTAATTATCTTAATTAATTTCAAATTAATTAATCTTAATTATAAATTAATGTAAATCTTAATTATCAATTAATTTAAACTTTAATATTAATTAATTAACTAAGATTATTTCTTAAGAGTTTACATTAACAAATCATTAATCGTTTAAGTAAACCAAAAGATAATCGAATTGCTTTGATTATCTTTTTAAATCGTGTTCAATAATTTTTTTTATCACATTTTAAAGGTTAAGATTTAGTTTTAAACAACATTTTACTTTAATTTTCTTCTAAATTACATTATTATTTAATATTAATAACCTTATAAAAATATTATATTAAAACTAAATAAACTAAAATTAATTTCTTCAAACATTTCACTTAACTCTTAAATTATATTAAAATTTCAAATCAAATCATTGTTTGAACATATTTTAAAAGTGTCTTAAAATTTGAAAAATTTTAAAGTAAAAAAAAAAACTGTTTATAAATTTGTCTCGAGACCTGCTTCTGGTCACGCACGAGAAAATTCCATGTTTGCTTCGGGTCATAACAAAATCATCCCGAGTACTATATTTTCAAACCATATTTTCAAACCTGAATTTTTCTAAGTATATTACCCAGCACGCCAACATTTTTACTCAAGTTAAAACTCGGGCTATTACACATTTTCCCCCAGGCTTGCTTCGAGTTCTCCATAAAACTACTCGTGTGGTAAAATACATTCAAAATTTTGTTAAGTTTAAAACCCAACCCGATACAACACCATACAACCCGAGCTCGTCTTCGAGTTTCTACCCTAATTTCTCGAGTGAGACTTCGAGTTGCTTGCCATCTTTCCACAACCCATCGCAACTGACACCACCACCAGATCGTATACGTGCACAACCTCCCGCCAACGTTCTGGCGAACTTCAGCACCTCCAATAAGTTGCAATACCTCCCTACATTCGCAACCCAAAATCGACTCGAAGAAAATAATTTGAAATCGAATTTTAGCATCTCGAGTCGAACTGTAGCCCAGACACCACCACAACACTCACTTCGCCAGCGTTCCTCAGACCACCGGAGGAGCTCCGACTCCGTCCACCCCACAATAACACCTTGCTCTACCGTTCCCTAGAGCACCTCGCGACTCGACGCACCAACGGTAACGAGATCACCTTGTTTCCTGACCTATTCAAAATGCGAAACAGACCCCTAATTCAGCCTCTTTCCTCCAATTCGTGCGATGGACAAAAAATCATTTGATAATTTTCATGGGATCGTTAATCACTAAGCTATCTTCAAACCAAAATGCAGCATTTATAACTGGATCGATCACTAGAAATTAGAAAAAATGCGATTTTCGTTCAAACACAAACTGCTCTGAGGGTACTAAACTAATTTTTTTATTTTTGTTTAAAACAAATCATAACTTGCAGTGATGGTTCAAGTTATGAACTTGAATTAGTATTTTACAACAATTAAATTTTAACAAAATTTGTATGTTCACCAGTAAATCATGATGACAGCAGTACCTTTTACTAACATATTCGAAACAGGTTTTAAAAATCTTGATTAAGTATTAACTTCATGTTTAACTGAAGAGTGTAAGCATAACAATGATTTAATGAAAGTAAATTCGAGTTTGAAAAAAAATGTTTCAACGCTGTAATCAACAAACAAAGAGGTAGTATATGCAGAGCAGCCTATAAAATTCAAACACAGGATTTTATCCAAACGTAAAACATATACAACCATATTATCACCGAATCCAATACTGTTTTGAGTAACTTGAAAATGTATGTTTACTCACCTTGATTCCAGAAATAAACAGAGAACTACTTTGTGTTTAAAGCTGCAGTTTCTTCTTTTCTTTTTTTTCTTCTGGATCTTCTTTTACTTGGTTGAGTTGAAGTCTAGCTTCAGCTAGCTTATGTTTTAGTTGAACAGGATTGTAGCTTAAAAAAAATGATGATACTGATGTTCTTTTCTCAGGATAATGAACGAAATATATTAAGGAAGTGATAAGAAAAAGATGTGCAGGCTGAAGCAAGATGTTTTTATTGTACTTTGCAAATATTTTCGGTTGTACTTTGAAAATATATTTTTTCTTATCAGGGATTTTTTTCCTTTCAATGTTGCCTGAAGTGATTTTCATTAAATGCCTATGCTTCCTTTTTTGTTTACATACTTCCTATATTTTTTGTTATAAGTACATTCTTTTGTTTGTTTGTAGAGATATTTTCCTTATCTACACTTTTGTTTTATTATTCCCTTGTTTACATAATCCATATGCAATTTGTTCTTTTGTTCATAGATATTCATACTTATTTCTTTTATCTTAAGTTATACTTTATAAATGAAGTTCTACAATTATCATATTGTTAGAATTTATTTATATATCTATTTTATTTATTTTAAACTTTTCAAATTAGATTTCAAATGTTCAAATAAGTTACTACATTTAAATTAATAAATTTTCGGGATGTTACAAATTTCCCCTCCTTAAGAAAATTTCATCCTCGAAATTTGAAAGAGAGAGAAAAACAAACAAAGAATATAAGAATTCAGAACAATACGGAAATGGCTTACCGTTTAAGCCGAGATATCCGCTCTGCAATTGGAATACGATTTCTTCATATTATCTTCGATTTCCTAAGTACTGTCCATTGGATCGCCACTCCATTAAACATTGACCAATTTCACAACTTTGTTCCTCAATCGCTTCTCATCACGATCTACAATCTTTGTCGGCTCTCTTTTAACTGCCAAGTTAGGAGTGATCTCTAGATCCTGCTGAGCAGCTTCTTCAATAATACTATCTGGGTCGTGCACATACATCCAAAGATTGGAAATGCGAAACACATCATGCACGACAGACAACCAACTGGGTAGCTGCACTCGATATGCTAGAGGACCGTCCCTTTCTAGAATAGGAAAAGGACCAATATAACGCGGTGCTAACTTTCTAGTTTTCCCGGACCTCAACACACCCTACATCAGAGACACTTTTAAAAATACAGAATCTCCAACTTGAAATTCCAAATCTCTTCTTCGACGAACATAATAGCTCTTCTGACGACTCTAAGCAGTTATTAATTTCTTTCGAATAAAATCTACCTTCTCTGTGGCTTCTTTAATCATATCTGGTCCAAGGATGAGTCTATCACCTGATTCGATCCAGCATGTAGGTGATCGACACGGACGACCATATAAAGCTTCAAAAGGAGCCATTTCTATACTGGCCTGATAGCTGTTGTTATATGAGAATTCGACCAGATGTAAATGGTCCTCCCAAGAACCACCAAAATCGAGAATGCAGGCACGCAATAGGTCTTCTAGAATTCGGTTAACCCTCTCAGTTTGCCCATCATATTGTGGGTGATAAGTAGTGCTGAAATTCAATTTTGTTCCCAAAGCGGCTTGGAATGCCTCCCAAAATCTACTAGTGAAGATCGGATCACGATCACTCACTATGCTGTTGGGAATACCATGGAGTCGAACAATTTCCTTTATATATAGCCTTGCTAAGCTGGCTGCAGTCCGAGTGGATTTCACTAGAATGAAGTGAGCAGTTTTGGTTAGACGATCCACTATAACCCAAATTGCTTCATTCCCCTTCCTGGTTCGTGGCAATCCGTCGATGAAATCCATCGATACCTGATCCCATTTCCATATTGGTATTTCCAAAGGTTGAAGTAAACCGGCTACTTTCTTTTGGTCGCTTTTAATTTGTTGGCAAGTAGCACAACGACTCGCATAGATAGATATGTCTCTTTTCATTGTCTTCCACCAGAAAGTTCTTTTGATATCACGATACATTTTATTAATTCCTGGATGGATGCAAAGTTTGGACTTGTGGCATTCGTCCAAAACTTCACGTTTCAGATCTGGAATGTCAAGGACACAAATTCTTCCTATCAATCTTATAACTTCTCTATTATCCATCTCTAAACTAGTACCTTCACCTTGGCATATTATTTTATAGATTCCTCGAAGAAACTCATCTTCTTTCTGCTGTCTCGAAATCCTTTTGAGAAGAGTAGGAGCAATAACTAGATGAGCAAGGATAGCATGTTTCCTACTCAAGGCGTCGGCAACTACATTGGCCTTTCCCGGCGTATACAGCATATCTAAGTCATACGATGCCAGAAATTACAACCAACGTTGTTTTCGCAGATTTAGATCCTTCTGGGTAAAGAGATATTTCAAGGATTTATGGTTGGTGAATAATTCAAAATTTTCACCTAAAGGAAGAAGAGTTCATTTAAGTATATTGTTTAAGTTAAGTTAATTTCGTAAACTGTTAAGAAAGCTCAAAAGATTCTTACCTAGAAGATAATGTTGCCATATTTTCAAAGTGAAGATAATAGCTCGAAGTTCCAAATCATGTGTTGGGTAATTTCTTTCATGTGGACGCAATTGTCTACTCGCGTAGGAAATTACCATCCTATTTTGCATTAATACCGCACCTTCCCCATCACCACATGCGTCAGTATAAACAGATAATCCCTGATTCCCGTTGATAATAGCGAGAACAGGAGTGGTAGTTAATCCCTTTTTCAATTACTGAAAAGCTTCATCGCATCTTGAAGTCCAATTAAATCTTACATCTTTCATCGTTAGCTTAGTCAACGGACTAGCTATTTTAGAAAAATCCTAAACAAACTTCCGATAATAGCCTGCTAAACCCAAAAAGCATCTAACTTCTTTTGGAGTCATGGGTTGCTTCCAGTCAAGAATAGCGAAAATTTTGCTCGGATCAACAGAAATCCCTTCTTCATTAACAACATGGCCAAGAAATCTGACTTCTTTGACCCATAAGTGACATTTAGAAAATATAGCGAATAAGATGTTCCTTCTTAAAATTTGGAAAACAATTCTGAGATGTTCAGCATGCTCCTCTTCGGTTTTGGAGTAGATTAGGATATCATCAATAAATAAAAGAACAAATTTATTCACCACCTCCCGAAACACACGGGTCATCAGATCTACGATATACGCAGGAGCGTTAGTTAGTTCAAAAGGCTTGACTAACCACTCATAGAACACATCTGGACCTCTAAAAGCAGTTAGGTGAACACAATCTTCAGCAATTCGCAACAGATGGAATCCCTGAGCTAGATCCATCTTAAAAAAGAATCATGCACCATGAAATTGATCGAATAAGTCGTCGATTCTGGGTAAAGGAAACTTGTTCTTGAGAGTTTGCTTATTGAGATCACGATAGTTGACATACAATCTCAAAGACCCATCAGATTTAGCCACAAATACTACCGCTGAGCCCCATTCAGAGACACTAGGACGAATCAATACCTTTTTAAGCAAATCACCAGTTTGTTTGACTAGTTCAATTTTTTCCCACGGTCCCATCCTACGACTAGCATGAACGATAGGACGAGCGTTTGAAATTAAGTCAATTCTGAATTCAATTTCTCTATGTGGGGGTAAAGATTCTACTTCTTTGAATACATCGGGAAAATGCTGGACAATAGGAATGGACTCCAGACTAGGTTCTGGATATCTTAAAGTATACATCAGTTTATCTCTTTTCGGACTAGGGTCTTCACAAGAAATTTCAACGGAACCTCCAAGTTTTGTTTTGACTAGAATCGTTCGATTGGTGCAATCTAACTTGGTTTTGTATTTCGATAACCAATTCATCTCGAGTAGGATTTCAAATTCATTGAAGTCGAAAATATAAAGGTTAATAGGAAATCGATGGCTAGACCAAGAGATAGGCACTCTCCTACAATATATACAAAGATTTGCAGGACCACCCACTGGATTTTTCACACAAATAGGTTCATCGACAAACTTGAGTTTAAGTTTTAATTCGTCCATGACCTGTTGGAAGATAAAGCTATGTGAAGCTCCCGTGTCGAATAAAACTCTAAAAATTCTTTCACCGATAATAAGGTTACCCTCCAAAACTCCCTTTCCTTCATTCGCCTTAGAAGTTGAGGGGTTATCATTTATTACGCACACTTTCGTATTTGTGATTGTCCCTTTATCGAGCAATTCTTAACTCCATGACCTGGCTGGTGACAATAATAACATTCCTTGGATCTTCGACTTGCCTTTACAAATTGATTCTTCCTAGTTTGTTTCTTTGGCTTCTCACAATCATTTGTTAAATGGCCTTTCTCCTGATAGTTATAACAAATAACATTTCGGGCTGAATTCTCTTGAGTACTCCTCTTCTTCTCCTTGCCTTGAACCGGTCTCTTTCCTTCGAATTTTCTTTTCTTCCAATTCGAAGTACTTGAACATCCTTTCTCTTCTGGAACTTTATGCATATCTAGTGTAGCATATCGATAACCCATATCAATCAAGTCTAAAAAAGATTCTTTAATGTGGGATGTCATTCTCCCGTGATACTCCTTATTCATTCCCCGAATGAATCTTTCATTTTTCTTCAAGGGTGTACTTACTAGTTCCGGACCAAATCGAGATAATTCATTGAATTTGTTCAAGTACTCCTCAAATGATAGACTTCCTTGCTTCAAATCTAGGAACTCCTGGTACATTCGAGAGATACCAGCAGATGGAATATATCACCGCTCAAACACTTCCTTAAATCGTTCCCAAGTAAACTTATCTTCTGACTCATCCACAGTAACTGTCTCCCACCAGGCTGATGCTTCCTCTTGGAATTGCCAAGAAGCTATTAATCGCTTTTGATCGTCTTCCAACTTCAATCCTTTAAAAAATTCTTTCACAGAATCGGATCCAAGCTTGGGCTTCTACAACAGATTCCTTTCCAGTAAACGACTTCCCACCAAGTCTAGAGAAGTTTTTATATAGATCAGCCAGATTCGGCTTAGATTGGGTAGACACTGTTGCAATTGCAGGGACTTGACCAGTTGCGGTGGTATTTCCCCATTCCCTACCTTGTCCTCTTCTTTTCCTCATTCTTACTATCTGTAAATAGCAAGAAAACTTTATTTAGGCATACGGACAAGATATCTTAGGAGACATTAACAATTAAAAGGAATAGACCAAGAAATTAGGGGTTTTGGTCTTTTGGTTTTACTCATTCTAGGGTACACTTCACCCTATCTCTAATGAGCCATCTAACGTGTTATACTCCGTAGCTGAAGTTCTTACTCAACCTACAGCTTTGATACTAAATGTGACGGCCCTGACTCGACTTTCGAAAATCGGCACCGAATACGACACTCGTATTCAAATGCCGTAGATCCAAACATCGAATTTGGTTCGCCGGAGCTTATAACAACATCAGATGAATATAAAACAACGGAAACAAAATGAATGTCGTATATCAACACAGATATAACATGATACATATCCAGTACAACATCGATCCCAAATATCAAAGTGATACAAATATGATACAACCATAATACAACAACAGAAACTTCAACAAGTTTCCAACCTACTTCAACCTTGACAAGGTCTTCAAAAAAACTCCAACACCTCAAAAGATTTCCAAATCCAAAGCTTCCAGAAGACTTCAAATCCAAGCTAGCTCCAAAACACAAATAACCTGCTTCTAGGCTGCCCGTGTGGAAAATTATAGGCACCCAGAGTTTAGAAAAGGATCAATAAACTTCGGGTCGGTCATGGGACTGGTATGAGTAAACAAAAGCAGTTTCTTGAAATAAAAGTAGTTTATTTTATCAAAAGCAAAACAAAAGAATTTGAAAGAAACCCGCAATGCTTTTTGAAAATGAAACTACCATAAGACTTCCCACCACACACACAATGCAAACGCAGACTTGGAGGAGATTTCTTCTTATGATAGTCAAATATGCTTAATACGAGAAAACACTTTTAGATATTATTATTAGTGCATAGTGTAGAAAACAATTTCGAAAGCATAATATTATTCTTAGCCAGCATAGATATTTAGTACTATGCCTACTATAGCTACCATCTAAACAGTGGTGACCACCATAAGTAAATGGCAGGTTATACAACTAAAACCATAAGGAGCTCGTATTAGAAGAATGGTTTCTAACAAATGGTCGGGCAAAGGAACTTTCCATATAAAATGGAATGCCTCTGGAAGGACATCCCCGGATCCTAATCAGATCTCTGCTACACAAGGCCGGGTTACCTCTGTAACTAGGTAACAAATGACACGAGTATGCCACCTCCCGGTCGTTACCAACCTTTATCCAAAGCGCTTCTCAACAGACAACCACAAAACAATAAGTTTGCAGCAACCACAAAGTAAATATCTGGGCTCCATACTATGATACCACTTATAATCCAAAAGAAAACGGACATACCCTCAGAGGGAGCTACCCTCAAATAACCATGCTGTCGCGATTCCTGTTTTGACAATAACTGGGTTCGAAGTCTTGTCCACAAAGCCACGCTTTTCACAAATCCATACTTCGATCAAAAAATGATCAGCAGCACTCAGCATGTCACACTACCAAATTGGGAGTATATCACTAATTACCTTCAACTACATAACCTCTGAGTTCGTACGTCTCAGAGAAGGCTGTTAAGCTAAGAGAATAAATTCTTCGCCACCAACAGATATGTATTTGAAAGAAAACAGCTCAGTTTGTAATGTCACACATACAACCATACAAGTCTGTTCCAGGTTCGAACAGAACCGAAGGCACTTCCGAAGAAGTCCTTGCAATCCGGGCATCGACAATCTCGATCGAACTTCCCATCACTTAGGGAATCTCTATACCGGAGCAACTCAGTGCAGAGACAATCGATAGGTTGTCCTATCGTTTTCGAAGATACCCGGTCTTCACCACTGGTCTTCAAATGCTATCCATAATGTCAAATCACATATTCGAAATGGGTTATACGACACAAAGGTCCTCTCCCGACTAAACCGAATAGTGAGAGTCAATTTTTTAAACATGTGGACATGTCATTCACAAAGATTCTCAGGTACGATGTGGGTTTCAGACAACTAACTGAAATTCGACTCCCTGTCGCATTGAAATTAAAATGTCGTTTTATGGGCCAATGGGTTTTCACAATCACACAGCAGTATATTCAATACCAATATCACAGCTCAGCACAAAGCATTATTACATAGCATTACATCGCATAACTGGAATATCAATCCAACAAACAGCAATAAAGGACAATCAAAGCATCTTAAATTTAGATAAATAAATCATGTGGTTTAAATTTATTAATCACATAGTTACTTTCATTAGAATTTTTTAATCAATTATTAATTACAATTAATTACAGTTGATTAGATCTTAATCATTTTCAATAATTAATCACTTCTTAATTAATTATCTTAATTAATTTCAAATTAATTAATCTTAATTATAAATTAATCTAAATCTAAATTATCAATTAATTTAAACTTTAATATTAATTAATTAACTAAGATTATTTCTTAAGAGGTTATATTAACAAATCATTAATCGTTTAAGTAAACTAAAAGATAATCGCATTGCTTTGATTATCTTTTTAAACCGTGTTCAATAAATTATTTTTATCACATTTTAAAGGTTAAGATTTATTTTTAAACAACATATTACTTTAATTTTCCTTTAAATTACATTATTTATTTAATATAAATAACCTTATAAAAATATTATATTAAAACTAAATAAACTAAAATTAATTTCTTCAAACATTTCACTTAAGTTTAAAGTAGCTTAAAATTTCAAATCAAATCATTGTTTGAACATATTTTAAAAGTGTCTTAAAATTTGAAAAATTTTAAAGTAAAAAAAACTGTTTATAAATTTGTCTCGAGAGCTGCTTCTGGTCACGCACGAGAAAATTTCGTGTTTGCTTTGGGTCATAACAAAATCAACCCGAGTGCTATATTTTCAAACCATATTTTCAAACCTAAATTTTTCTAAGTATATTACCCGGCACGCCAACATTTTTACTCGAGTTAAAACTCTGGCTATTACACATTTTCCCCCAGGCTTGCTTCGAGTTCTCCATAAAACTACCCATGTGATAAAAAAAATTCAAATTTTTTTTAAGTTTAAAACCAAACCCGATACAACACCAAACTACCCGAGCTCGTCTTCGAGTTTCTACCCCAATTTCTCGAGGGAGACTTCGAGTTGCTTGCCATCTTTCCCCAACCCATCGCAACTGGCACCACCATCAGATCGTATACGTGCACAACCACTCGCCAACGTTCTGGTGAACTTTAGCACCTCCAACAAGTCGCAATACCTCCCTACATTCACAACCCAAACTCGACTCGAAGAAAATAATTTGAAACCGAATTTTTGCATCTCGAGTCGAATTGTAGCCCAGACACCACCACAACACTCACTTCGCTAGTGTTCCTCAGACCACCGGAGGAGCACCGACTTCGTCCACCCCACAACAACACCTCGATACCGTTCCCTGGAGCACCACACGACTCGACGCACCAGCGGTGACGAGATCACCTCGTTTTCAGACCTATTCAAAACGCGAAACAAACCCCTAATTCGACCTTGTTCCTCCAATTCGTGCGATGGAAAAAAATCATTTGATACTTTTCCCAGGATCGTTAATCAATAAGCTAGCTTCAAACCAAAACTCAGCATTTATAACTGGATCGATCACCAAAAATTTGAAAAAATGCGATTTTCGTTCAAACACAAACTGCTCTGAGGGCACTAAACTAAAAATTTTATTTTTGTTTAAAAAAACCATAACTTGCAGTGATGATTCAAGTTATGAACTTGAATTAGTATTTTACAATAATTAAATTTTAACAAAATTTGTATGTTCACCAGTAAATCATGATGACAGTGGTACCTTTTACTAACGTATTCGAAATAGGTTTTAAAAATCTTGATTAAGTATTAACTTCATGTTTGACTGAAGAGTGTAAGCATAACAATGATTTGATGAAAGGAAATTTGAGTTTGAAAAAAAATGTTTCAACCCTGTAATCAACAAACAGAGAGGTAGCATATGCAGAGCAGCCTATAAAATTTAAACACGGGATTTTATCCAAACGTAAAACATATACAACCATATTATCACTTAGTCCTATACTGTTTTGAGTAAATTGAAAATGTATGTTTACTCACCTTGATTCCAGAAATAAACAGAGAACTACTTTGTGTTTAAAGCTGCAGTTTCTTCTTTTCTTTTCTTTTTTCTTCTGGATCTTCTTTTACTTGGTTGAATTGCAAGTCTAGCTTCAGCTAGCTTATGTTTTAGTTGAACTGGATTGCAGTTTAAAAAAATGATGATACTGATGTTCTTTTCTCAGGCTAATGAATGAAATATATTAAGGAAGTGATAAGAAAAAGATGTGCAGGCTGAAGCAAGATGTTTTTATCATACTTTGCAAATATTTTCTGTTGTACTTTATAAATATATTTTTTCTTATCAGAGATTTTTTTTCCTTTCAATGGTGGCTGAAGTGATTTTCATTAAATGCCTACGCTTCCTTTTTTGTTTACATACTTCTTATACTTTTTTTATAAGTACATTATTGTTTGTTTGTAGAGATATTTTCCTTATTTACACTTTTGTTTTATTATTCCCTTGTTTACATAATCCATATGCAATTTGTTCTTTTGTTCATAGATATTCATACTTATTTCTTTTATCTTAAGCCATACTTTCTAAATGAAGTTCTACAATTATCATATTGTTTGAATTTATTTATATATCTATTTTATTTATTTTAAACTTTTCAAATTAGATTTCAAATGTTTAAATATGTTACTAAATTTAAATTAATAAATTTTCGAGATGTTACAGTAGAAATGGGTTCCATCCCAAATGAAATTTGGAATGATGATTTCCATCCGATTATGAAGTTTTGACAAAACTAGACACTTATCCTGAAATCTTGATCCTGATACTCACACATCTTCAAACTTGATTTCTTTATTCTTGATCTTTATATTGTACAGTCTTCAATAATCAGTGCCTGCCTTATACATATTCTGCATAAAAACATTCATATATATATTTAAATAATAGTCTTTGTATATAAGTTATAATAAAAGAAGTTACGAAGGTTGTTGTCATCAAAACCACTATCTCCAGTTTCTAACATTATAGTCGACTCAAAGGGTTTAGAGACATGAGTCTTTACATTTGGTATCAGAGCTGAAGGTTAAGAAAGAACCTTGGCTTTGCTGGGGATTGCTCATTAGAGATAGAGTCAGTAGAGAATGAGTTGAGTGCATTAATAAATATGAGCTCAAATTTGTTAGTGAATATAAATTGTTTCGTTGATTTATTTGTTAAGTGGCATATAAATTCTGATCGAATAGTAGGATGCCACCAAATCGATAGGAGTTTCTAAACACTTGAACGTGATAAACTAACACAGTTGAAGTGGGTAAACGAAATAATTTTACCCAAATTATATTTTGATATAAAAGGAACAATTTTCTAGAAATTATTTAGTATATTGATGATTTTGGTTATTATTATATAACCAAACTTTAGAATCAATTTTAAATATAAAAAAAATAATTTTGGAAAACCAAATGATTGAGAAATTTCTCACCTTGATTTTTTATTTTTCCTAAAGTCCCGATTTTAAATTTTCTAAAATTGCAGCTGCCTTCGAATAATCCCAAACTAATTCAATTGCATTGATTTTCCAACTATAAACCAAACTCGACTTGTTTTTATTCAATTTGGACCTCTTATAAATCAATTATGAATTTCATAAGGATTTGACTATATAATAAAATAACTTGAATATGTTTCAAAAATAAATCATTATTCTTTTAAATACTTATTATATATATAGAGAGACTTTTGAGGTGATTGAAAAATTTATTTATAAATTCTCTCGAGATTCATAAATGCGGCTTATTAATGGATATGATTTAGAGAGGAGGAATTTTATAAGGGATTTGGAGGAAATGGAATTTCAAAATGTTGAACATGGGAATTTCAAAAATTAAATTTGAATTCATAAAAGAAGTTATAAATTGTTTTGAATAGGGTATAAATAAGTACGCTGGGTTTTGGAAATTGTAAAAGGGAATTTATTAGTGATTTCGAAGACTTACGTGATAAGTTATGAATTATTCTCTTAAATATTGGTATTTGAAAATATTTTGAAAAATAAGACTTATAATATTTTCCTAAGTATAAAAAATAAAAATTTGGAAATATTTCTATATGTTGAGATGGTATGAAAATATCCTATTATATATTTAAGTATTTGAAATTATTTTCAAACATTGGAATATGGAAAGGAATTTGAATATATATCTTAGTAAAGTTATTTTGAAATAAGTGTTTAAAGAATTATAAAATAACACCTAGAGTCTGCTTATGGATGTTTTATTGACAGTTAGAATTTACTAAAATATATAATCGTGTTTACGTGTGGCGTGGTCTTACATGATACCTTGGTTTTCAAAGGATTTTGGGAAAAGTTAACAGTTTGGGTGTTATTTTATTATAGTACTCCGGTCAGACTGGGTATTACAGATTCAGGATACGATGCTATGGAGCTTGGGAGACAAGGTGGATGACAGAGACGTATTCCCGAACTTGACTTATATTTCCACTATATGAGGACAAGTTATTATAACTATCCATAATGATGTATTGATTGTTGTACTCTGATGGTTGTAAGTATAAAACGGTTACATATTCTTTATAAAATTCAGTTATATATGTTATATTTTGTTCCACCGTGGTGAGATTACATGTTATTGTTTCTATTTTTATACCTTTTCTTCTACACCCCTAATGAACTAGTGTTTTGGCACTTGATTACATGGCATTCTATATAGTGGACGTAATGATGTCGAATTTTCAAAGGTCAAAAATCCGGTTCGTTATAGTTGGTATCAGATAGCTAAATATAATATACAAAGGCCCATAAATGTGGTTATATTTCAAACTTGTTGGTTAAGTGTAATTATTGTATCCAATATAACTCGTTGGTTTGAAAATCCAACCATTTTCCGATACCACTTCGATTTCTTCTACACCCCTAATGAACTGTACTTGGTTATATTTCCGATGTGAGAGGACAATGACTTCAATAATTTATTTGAAAAATAATTAATTTGAAATCGAGCTATGTTGAAGTTTGAAAATATGAAATTGGTGAACTATAGTAATTCCACTCTTGAGGCTTGAAAATAAAAAATTAATTTGACATCGAGTTATATTCTTTACAGTGAAGTGCCATTTTTCGTGAGTTCCCCAACATCTGCTCTGATACTACGTGTAATGACCGGGAGATTTTCAACCCCCGAAAATTTACACTAATACATTCACTATATAGAGTGCCAAACAATCGAGTGCCAGAAATACCAGGTTGTTAGGGTCAAGAAGAAAGAGATAGAAGAAGAAACAGAAATAACAACAATGAAGAATCTCATAAACACAGTGGAGCAAAATATAATATACCATAACGGCTTTTTATACAAAAGAAAAACTGTAACTATTAATATACATACAAATTATCGAAATATAATCCTCAACATATAAATCTGGACAGTTATGACAACTTGTCCTCAAAATGCTAAATATACAGCTTACACACAGTGGAATATAAACAAATAAATGGAATACGTCTCTGCCATCCAGCTTGTCTCCTGATGTAACAACCCATATATTTTACGATTGTATATTTAAATATTATAATATAGCATCGTCGGTCGGATTAAGGTCTGAAATACTACTTTTTGCAAACAGTCGAATTAGGACTCGAGATCACTTCCATTGAGTCCAAAATGGCGTTTGCAACCTTTTTGGGTATAAACATCGATACGTTTGGTGTTGAGTTGAATTTTTCCTATTTTTCTATTGGGCTTTAGGATTGTATCTCAGCCCATTAACCCAACATACTACCTTAACTCAATCCCCTCTCCTCTACATTCATTCTATTATTTTCCTAACACTTAAGCCAAAGAAAAATGGGGGAAGAGAAAAGAAAAAAAATTCCTAAGCCCTAGTTTTCTTAGGAAATTCAAGTTCTTGCTCCAAAATCAAAGTGAAGCTTAGGTAAACATCCTCTTCATCTTCTCCTTCTCAATCTCTCTTCGATTCTCAGAAATCTCTAAACCCTAACTTAGGAAAAACTTCACCTTTGATAATAGATTGAAGATTCTAGAGGTGTATTGGAGAGGAATTAGTCTTGCTTTATTATAAAGCCTCTCATTCGTTGTCATTGAGGTTAAAGGTGAGTTATTGAACTCACATTTATGTCTTTAGCTTTCATTGTTGTAAGGTATAAATTCCTAATATTTATTCATGTTCATTTGCTTTTGATTTGAAATGATTTGGTGAATTTTCCAAATTTCGGTGTTTTGAAGTCAAAACCTTTAAAGATCCTATCTTGGATGTTTGAACATGTTATTTGGGGTGTATCGAAGAGCTTATAAGGCTGGGTTGTTGCTTGGCATAAATTCTTAATCTCCGTCGCTCGTTCGATCGCGTGCAAATCGATTTGGCCATCGTTGGCCTAGGCAAGTTTATGCCCAACTGAACCAACCAGACATCTGGTTGGTAGTTTCAGACATCTTTTTATGGTCCCTAGAGAAACTATATAAAGAACGCAAAAAATAAAATGGAAAATAAATTCCAAACGTCTGATTTATTGGTTCAGACGTCTGGTTAGGGTTTAGACGTCTACTATGTAATTTTAGACATCTGGGAGGTTTTCTAAATTACTTCCAGAACCCAAATCCAGATGTTTGGATGAACCCCCAAACGTCTGGAACTGTTCATTTTTTCCTATTTGCCTATTTTTTAAGTAAATTTCCAATGTTTATTAATTTTAGTTGATTTGATTAGTTGTTATCACTTTTATCGATTTTGATGACTTCTTTTTCTGGATTTTTAGGAATATCCATTTTGATGGATTTGATATCGATTTCTATGGATTTGATTCAAGTATTCGAATGTAAATTTTTGGTGATCGATTGTTTTTACAATCGTTTTCTATGATTTGTCACTTCTAAATACAAAGGTTTCTATACTAGTAGTAGATATTCAAACTATTTCACAAAAATGATTTCAACGTTACTTTTATTATAGAACTCGTTTTCAAATCCTTTTTTAATCTGTTTGTATATACAAAACTTTACCTCACTCTTATGAGAAATCTAACTAAACGGCTTAGCAAAACCGGTGGTATGAAAGCTTGTGTTTTCTTTATCGGCTAATTCTTGGACTTGTTCGATCGAACTCTCGTGATAATTTTCGAGTGGAAATCTATAATTTTTTTGTAAATACTTAAGTTAAGCTAGTGGTTTTGGGACATGAAGCTCAACTCATTTATTTACTAGCTTAGTGTAATTCACATTTTTTATTGATCAATGCTGATTGTTTTATGGTTTAGGCTAGCATTATGCGACGTCTCTTTGTCTACGTGGGGGACTGTACCCCGTTTTATTGAGCTTTGTCTCATTTCTTTTATAGGCTAACGACCTATGTGTTCTTTGGAGTTTCGACTCATTTTTATGGGCTAGCGAACCATGTTCTTTTATGGAGTTTGGTTCATCGGATGTACCATTATTGTACTACGTCGTTGTTCTGGCTTATCAGGTTCATCAGATGTACCGTTATTGTACTACGTCGTTGTTCTGGCTTATCAGGTTCATCAGATGTACCGTTATTGTACTACGTCCTTATTCTAAATTATTGGAGTTTCAGGTCCATCAGGCGTACCGTTATTGTAGTATGTCGATGTTTTAAATTATTTGAGTTTCAGGTTCCTCGGGCATACCGTTATTATACTACGTCGTTGCACGGGCTCTATGGTTAGTGACCATGGAATAGCGGTCCGTTTGTGATGCATGTGTTGGTGAGTTTTCATGCTCCTGTTTATGATAGGCCTCCCCCTTTGTGATTTCTGGATTTCTAATTGATGATTTCTAGAATTTATGTTTCACCAATTTTTTGCGATCGGCATTGATATTTTTTGTCAATATTTGTGGTTTAGTGAATAAAATAAAGAATATGACATTCTTTTGGATGATTTGAGAAAGTTTGAGATATTGTATGATATTTGTTGTTATTTAATGTATACTTGTCACAATATGACATTATTGTTATCATACTTTTTTGTCATATCTCTTACCCTATCTCATTTTATAAGATTTTTGTAGCTTGACTGATCCGTTTATTATTTTCTTCATAAATAATACTTGGATCAGACCAAGGTGTTTCAGGTGCTTCCACTTAACTTCTTAGCAGGGACTAGCTTATGACTTTTGGCTATCTACTTTGCTTAGTTGTTTTTGTTTTATACATTTAAGATAGAGACTCCATGATGTATAGCTATTCTTTTGTCTAGCACTTGTACCTATTCTTTTGTGATGTAGTGGATCTTACATGGCTACTACTTTGATGTACACTTTTATATGTTATATTTATATCTGTTTCCACCTTAGTGATATGAATATCTATGACTAAGTTTGTGTTATGCTTATTTTATATTTATTTCCAAAGACCACATAGCCACTATATAGTAGCTTTGAGTTTGTATCTGTATGTCGGATTATTTTGCCTGGCATATCGGTACTTGCACAAAGCAATTACATGGATGGTCGCTCCACAACAGCCTTATTCTTCCTGCTAGTTGACGGCATTGCTCCGTAATGTCCTTGGCTAGTGTGAGTATAGAGGTGGGCAACACAGCTTAGTATCAGAGCCAAACTTCGAAGCAATATAGAATTTTATAGCAAGGATCTCTAAGTCTCTCTTAGGAATCATGCCTTAGGACTTTACTCGAGTCATTCGACCCGTTCTATCCTATTTTCTTTTATGATGCCTTGTTTTATCAATCATGATTGTTTAATATTCATTTTAAGAATAACCTTTTCCTCTTCTTTCTTTCTTTCTTCATTAAAGAAGAGAAGTGGTTAGACTAGGCCACCCTAGCGCCAGTCAATCCAGTGCTACTCCTCAAGATGGAGTATTCATGTCTGCCCGGCCGCTTTTAGATCTTGTAAAGAATGCTCAAGCTGCCGGACCCATTCCAGAGCCTACTCATCCTAGATTTGATTTTGCATGCTTGTGTAGAGATTATACCGATTTGGGTGGAAGACCATTCAAGGGATCCGAAAGTGTTATAGAAATCCAAGCTTGGCGTAGATCATGCGACTGCATCTTTTCTCATAATCTTGTTGATCTCCATCGATTCCAAGTGGCTTCTAGCATGCTCCAAGAAAGAGAATTAGATTGGTTTGAGATATTGATTTTGGAGATTATCGAAGCGGATCTTACTTGGGAGCAATTTTGAGAAAAGTTTGAGTTGAAGTTTGTGCCGGAAGCTGAAAAGGTAACATTGGCCTGGCGCTTTATTGAACTTGTTCAAGGTGAATCTTATGTGACAGATTACATCGCATCTTTTGAATCTCTCTCTAAATATGGGGTCAAGTATATTAATACACATTGAAGAAAAATTAGAGGTTTGTTTATGGGTTGAATAAAAATCTCAAAAAGCCTCTACTCCTGAAACTGGACGTTTTTTTGATCATCTTGTTTATGTCGCTTTTGGACATGAAGAGGCCGATAAAGAAGGCCTTGTTGAATTTGTCGGTGCCAAATAGAACTTCAACATCAACAAGAAGAGGCCTATTAAGTTCAAGCCTAATTCCAACAAGAAAGGGAAACAAGCAACTCCGGTAGCAAAGACTCCTACCTCTAGTCGTGGACAATGCTACAATTGTGGTTCTAAGGACCATTATGTTAACGGGTGTCCGAAACCCCTCTTTTGTCGTTATTGCAAAAGTTCGGGTCATCTTTTATCTTTATGTCCCAAACTTCCAAGCAAGAAAGAGGAAAAGCTAAATATTGTGCAAGCTCCTAGTAACACTTCTCTTGGTCAAGGTATTTTTCATTCTATCCTTGATGGCATTATTATGTTTCGTGATAATCCTATTTGTGTTCTTTTTGATACGGGTGCATCTCACTCTTTTATATCAAAAGAACTTGTTGATACGTTGTCTTTAAATGTTATGTGCTTGATGACTTCTTTGAGAACCGTGAATCCGATCGGTGGATCCAAAACACTCAGTTTTCTTTGTA
This sequence comes from Allium cepa, assembly GCA_030765085.1. NCBI lineage: Eukaryota > Viridiplantae > Streptophyta > Magnoliopsida > Asparagales > Amaryllidaceae > Allium > Allium cepa. Next base: position 39,696,041 of record CM060929.1, read on the forward strand.
AAGATGTCGAGATTATTTTATGTGATTATGCTTTCCAAGCCGATTTGCATGTCATGCTTTACCTAGGTTTCAGAATGATTTTGGAAATGGATTAGCTTAATCGTTATGATGCCCACATCCTATGTCCTGAGAGGACTATACATCTTCGACATTCTCAATCTGTTAAGCAGATTTGTATTGTTCTTAAAGATTCAAATTCTAACTCAATGGCATCCTTATATTCTCTAAACCCTCATGATGACGATAATGATCATGAGTAAGATGTCATTTCCCTCATTCACATTGTTTTGTGAATTTCCTGACATATTTGAGCCCATTTTAGGATTACCACCTAAGCGAGTGATTGAGTTCAGAATTAATCTAATCCCTAGAGCTCTACCATCACTCGTCCTCCTTATCGTATGCCCAAAAAGGAAAATGACGAGATGCGTAAACAATCTTTCAAATTGGAAGTGAAGCAATATATTCATTCTAGTTCCTCTCCATAGGGAGCTTTAGCTATTTTTGTGAAAAAATCCGATGGTACACTTAGGCTTTGCATTGACTATCACAAGCTTAATGTACTCACCACTAAGAATAAATATCCCTTACCTTGTATTGATGATTTATTCGATCAACTTAGCGGTACTGGAGTCTTTTCATAGTTAGACCGAGCAACCGGTTTTCATCAGCTTCGTATTGTAGAGGATAGCATTCCTTTGACGTCGTTCCGTACTCGTTATGGATCTTATAAATGGCTTGTTATTCCATTTGGCTTAACGAATGCTCTAGCTTATTTCGTTGACCTTATGAATCGAGTTTTCAAAGACTTCCTCGATCGATTTGTTCTCACTTTTATAGATGATATTCTTGTTTATTATAAAATCGAGGAAAAGCATGAAAACATCTTCAGATTGTGTTGGAAACTCTTAAAAGCAATCAATTGAAAGAAAAAATTTCTATGTACCACTTTTGGCAATCTCGTGTGAAATTTTTAGGACATATCATTTCTGAATCTGGAATTTCCATGGATCCTTCAAAGACCGAAGCGATTCAAAATTGGAAGAGACCGGAGAGTGTGACGGAAATTCGTAGCTTTCTTGGATTGGCGGGCTATTACCATCTTTCATAAAAGACTTTTTTAAAAAAATTATGCCTTTTACTAGTTTGACAAAGAATGGAGTTAAGTACATTTGGTCAAACAAATGTAAAGCTTCTTTTCAGAAATTAAAAGAACTCCTTTCTGATGCTCCTATTCTTATGATTCCTGAAGGGAACCAAGGCTTTATTTTATATATCAATGCTAGTCGTGTTGGTTTGGGTGTCATTCTCATGCAAATGGAAAGTGTTATCGCTTATGCTTCTAGGCAATTAAAGCCCACCGAGATTAGATATGCCATTCATGATTTAGAGCTCGTGGCTATTGTTTTCGCCCTTAAAATTTGGCGTCATTATCTTTTGGGAGAGAAAATTGTTCTCTACACCGATCAAAAATCTTTAAAGTATTTATTTTCTCAAAAGGAACTTAATTTGCGTCAACAATGTTGGCTCGAGTTCCTTGCATCTTATGATCTTGATATTCTTTATACTCTCGGAAAGAGGAATCGTGTTGCCGATGCCCTTAACTAAAAGCAACAAGCGGTTGTTTCTATGATGATATCCAAATGGAATGATCTCGAGACTTTGTCTACTTTTGAGATTTGAGATCATGAATCTGATTCATGTTCATCTCTTGTTTTATGTAGCCTTAAGGCTCATCCTTCCCTTTTAGACTGCATCCTCGAAGCTTAAAAGCATGATCCTGAATTGGCTCATCTTTGCCAAAGTTGTAGGGATGAGAATATGATAGTTTGAAGGACTTTGAAATCGATGCTTGTGGCGTCATTCGAAAAATTGGTAGACTTATCATGTCAAATATTAGTGATCTTCGTAAAGACATTTTAGAAGATTCTCATCGTTCAAAATTTACCATTTACCCTGGTAGTAGTAAAAATGTATGCGGATATGGAACGACTTTATTATTGGGATGGAATGAAATCTGATATTGACAAATTTATTAAGCATTGCATGACTTTCCAACTCATTAAGGCCTAGCATCAAAGTCCTGGTGAATTATTGCAACCTTTAGACATTCCCGTTTAGAAGTGGGATCAGGTCTACATGGACTTTATTGACGGTCTTCCCCGTTCTCGTTCGGGTCATGACTGCTTATGGGTGATTGTAGACAGGCTTACAAAATACACCCATTTTATTCCCGTTCGGTCTAATCGAACCATACCTCTTTTGGCCAAACTTTATGTCAATGAAATTGTTAAATTGCATGGAGTTCCAACTTCTATTGTTAGTGATCGTGATCCATTGTTTGCTAGTGGATTTTGGAAGAGTCTTCAAAAAGATTTGGGAACGAAACTTAATTTTTGCAGCGCTTATCATCCTCGGTTCGATGGACAAACTGAGCACGTAAATCAACTCTGAAGATCTTCTTCGTGCATGTGTTCTTGATTTTGGCGGAAGTTTGGAAGATCATATAATAACATCCAATCTTGTATTGGTATGGCACCTTTCGAGGCACTCTACGGAAGACCATGCCGATCTCCTTCTTATTGGCTTGACGCCGGTAAAAAGATTGTTTTTGGTCCAGATTTTATTCGTGATTCCACAAAAAAGATCGACCTTATCGTTATAGGAAGAGAGAAGCTCAAACTAAACAAATATCCTATGCCGATAACCGAAGAAGGAATTTAGAATTTTCTATACGAGATTTGGTGTTTATTCGTGTTTCACCTATGAAGGGTGTTGTGCGTTTCAGTCGATCGGGAAAATTTGCACCTCGATATATTGGTCTATTTACCATCATCGAATGCATTAGCCCCATGGCTTATCTCCTTTTATCACCAGCTCAACTTTCTGCAATTCACGATGTTTTCCACGTCTCTCAACTACGGAAATGCCTTTGAGATTCCGATTCTATTTTTGAGCCCGGTGTTGTTGAAGAAATTGAAGTTTCACCTAATTGTACTTATGAGCAACATCCTATTTGTATCATTGCTATGGAGGTTAAATACCTTCAAAATAAAGATGTCCCACTTGTGAAAGTTCAACGGTCCTTAAATCCTAAGGATTATTCTTGGTAATCTAGAGAATTCATCGGGCGAACACATCTGGAATTACTCTCTCGAGCTCTTTGAGGTGAACTTCTTATTTCAAATTTTCTTTTGTGTTGATATGCTTTTATGATTATTACTCTTTATTTTCTTCTTAAGTATTGTGAGGATGCAATTTCTTTAAGGAGGGGAGTTTATAACAACCCGCATATATTACGATTGTATATTTAAATATTTTATTTAATTATAGCATTGTTAGTCGGATTAAGGTTCGAAATGCTACTTTTTGCATACAGTCCAATTATAAATCGAGACCACTTCCGTCGAGTCCAAAATGGCATTTGCGACCTTTTCAGTATAAACATCGATATGTTTGGAGTTGAGTTGAGTTTTGCTACTTTTTTATTGGGGTTTGGGTTTCAGACCTTTAACCCAACATATTCCTTAACTCCACATCGTCTCCTCTTCATTCATTCTACTATTTTCCTAACACTTAAGCTAAAGAAAAATGGGGGAATGGAAAATAAAACAAAATTCCTAAGCCCTAGTTTTCTTAGGAAATTCAAGTTCGTGATCCAAAATCAAAGAGAAGCTTTGGTAATCATCCTCTTCGTCTTCTCCATTTGAATCTCTTTTTGATTCTCAGAAATTCCTAAATCCTAACTTAGGAAAAACTTCACCTTTGATGATAGATTAAAGATTCTAGAGGTATATTGAAGTGGAATTGGTCTTGCTTTGTTTTAAAGCCTCTCATTCGTTGTCTTTGAGTTCAAAGGTGAGTTCTTGAACTCACATCTATGTTTATAACTTTCATTGTTGTTGGGTATGAATTCCAAACATTTATTCATGTTCATTTTCTTTTGACTCGAATTGATTTGGTGGATTTTCCAATTTTTTTTGTTTTGAAGTCGACATCTTTAAAGATCTTATCTTGGATGTTTGAACATGTTATTTGGAGTGCATCGAAGAGCCTATAAGGCTGGGTTGTCACTTAGCATAAATCCCTAGTCTCCGTGGCTCGTTCGATCACGTCCGAATCGATTTTTCCATCATTGGCCTAGGCAAATTAATGCCCAGCTGAACCAACCGAACATTTGGAAAGTAATTTAAGACGTCTGATTATGGTCCCTAGAGAAACTATATAACAAACCCAGAAAATAAAATGGAAGAGACAATTTCTAGATGCCTGATTTATTGGTTCAGACAGCTTGCTAGGGTTTAGACGTCTAGTTATGGTTTAGATATCTAGTTTGTAATTTCAGATGTTTGGAAGGTTTTCTGAATTATTGGCAGAACCCAAATCCAGATGTCTGGATGAACCCCTAGACATCTATAACAATTCAGTTTTTCCTACTTTCCTATTTTTTAAGTAAATTTCAAATGTTTATCGATTATAGTTGCCGGTAAAGTTGTTATCGCTTTTATCGACTTTGATGACTTCTTTTTCTGGATTTTTGGGAGTATCCATTTTGATGGATTTGGCATCGATTTCTTTAATTTGATTCACGTCATCGAATGCGAATTTTTGGTGATCGATTGTTTATACAATTGTTTTCTATGATTTATCACTTTTAAATACAAAGGTTTCTATACTAGTAGTAAATATTCAAACTCCTTCGCAAAAATGATTTCAACGTTACTTTTAATACAGAACTCGTTTTCAAATCTATTAGTATATACAAACCTATACCTCATTCTTATGAGAAATCTAACTAAACGACGTAGCAAAACCAGTGGTATGAAACGCTTGCGTTTTCTTTGTCGGATAATTCTTGGACTTGTTCGATTGAACTCTCGTGACAATTTTCGAGTGGAAATCTACAATTTTTTCGTAAAATACTTAAGTTAAGCTAGTAGTTATGGGACATGAAGCTAAACTCATTTATTTACTAGCTTAGTGTAATTCACCTTTTTTATTGATCAATGGTGATCGTTTTATGGTTTAGGCAAGCGTTATGCGACGTCTCTTTGTCCATGTAGGGGACTGTACCCTGTTTTATTGAGCTTCGTCTCATTTCTTTTATAGGCTAATGACCTATGTGTTTTTTGGAGTTTCGACTCTTTTTTATGGGCTAACGACCTATGTGTTCTTTGGAGTTTCAACTCATTTTTATGGGCTAAGGACCTATGTGTTCTTTGGGGCTTATTAGGTTCGGATGTACCGTTATTGTACTATGTCGTTGTTCCGAATTGGTGGAATTTTAGGTCCATTGGGCGTACCGTTATTGTATTACGTCGATGTTCTGAATTAATCGAGTTTTAGGTTACTCGGGCATACCGTTATTGTACTACGTCGTTGCACCATCTCTATAGCTAGCGACCATGGAATAACATTCCATTTGTGATGCACATGTTGGTGAGTTTTCATGCTCCCGTTTTTGATAGACCTCCCCCTTTGTGATTTTTGGATTTCTAATTGATGATTTCTGGAATTTGTGTTTCACCAATTTTTTGCGATTGGCATGATATCTTTTGTCAATATTTTTGATTTGGTGAATAAAATAAAGAATATGACATTCTATTTGGGCGATATGAGAAAGTTTGAGATATTGTATGATTTTTTGTTTTTAATGTATACATGTCATAGTATGGCATTATTGTTATCATACTTTTTTGTCATATCTCTCATCTTATCTCATTTTGTAAGATATTTATAACTAAACCGATCCGTTTACTATTTTCTTCTTAAATAATACTCGGGTCAGACCGAGGTATTTCAGGTGCTTCCACTTGACTTCTTAGCAGGGACTAGCCTCTGACTTTTTACTAACTTCTTAGCTTAGTAGTTTTTGTTTTATACATTCAAGATAGAGACTCCTTGATGTATGCATATTCTTTTGTCTAGCACTTGTACCTATTCTTTTGTGATGTAGTGGATCTTACATGACCACTACTTTGATGTACACTTTATGTGTTATATTTATATATTTTTCTGCCTTAGTGATATGAATATCTGCGACTGATTTTGTGTAATGCTTATTTTATATTTGTTTTCGAAGACCACATAGCCATTGTGTAGTAGCTTTGAGTTTGTATCTGTACGTCGGATTATTTTATCTAGCATATCGGTACTCGCACAAAGCATTTACACAGATGGTTGCTCCTCAATAACTTTATTCTTCGTGCTAGTTGACGGCATTACTCCGTAGTGTCCTTGGCTTGTGTGAATATAGAGGTGGGGCGTCACACCTGAGCTCTAAAGCAACCTAACTTAAATCTGTAATACTCGGTCTGACTCGAGCATTACAATAAAGTAACACCCGAGTCAGGCTGGAAACTAGCGTGAGTAAACATGCTTAATTTGAATTACTTAAGTTATCAAAATCCTTCGAAAAACAAGGGTAACTCATAGTTCCACATCACTCATAAACATGATGGTGTTTATTTTTATGATAACCAAATCACATTTATAGAAAGTTCGATGATATTATAATAGTGTCTAAGTACCATACATATTGAAAAAGCCGAATTTGTTACATTAAATTAAATTCCAGCATATTGGACTTTAAAATCAAAACCATAAAGGTTTGTAGTCATTACTAAATCGAAGTGGTTTCGAATAATGCTGATATCCGATCATGGTTTGATCCAATCCAAAGATAAATTTAAAAAGGGGAAGTCATTTAAAATAAACAATTCCACAATAAGGGTGTCAATATTCACATATGGAAGTTCATTCCATATGTTTACGTTATCACGACCTATCCCTCGGGATTCATTTTCTAGTAATCATTACAATTTCCAAAATCAGTACAGTGACCAATATGAGTTGGTTTTAATTTCAATAAAACGCGTCAATGTTTTATTCAATTTATCTCACTTATTTGGCTAATTAATGGCACAGACAATTAAAATCAATATGCAAAGAAATATTGGTCAACACATTAGCCATTAACTTAAATCAATCGATTTACAATTGATATTAAATCCAATTACAAATCAGTATTGAATTGGTACCAATTAATTGAGTCGATTATATTTAAATCTAGATGATTTGTTAACCAAAGAGTTTAAATGAAATAATTTATTTTAATTAATTAAATTTCTACAATCTATTTAAAAAAGAATCGATTAATTAATAGATAATTTATTGAATAAGAAATTTCTTATTTTTCTCACTTTAAATATTATAAATCATTAAATTATAGACATTGTAGAAAACTGACCTACTAACTCAAATAAAATACATAGCGTTAGGATCCCAATGTAGAAACTCTTATGTTGATTTGATTTATAATGACATAGAATTAGAGTTCTTAAAAGTTTAGGTTGTTAAATAAAAAATAGAAGTTCCATTTCTTTAAAAGAAAACATATCAACTCCAAAACGAACAAACCCGGCCCAAACTCTGCTTTCTTTCTCCTTCCAGTTCTTTCCTCCTCTCTTAATTTCGAACACCCAAAGACGTGCACATGCACATTATCTCTGGCGTTGATTCTTATCGTCGATCCCCCTCGCAAGTTTCCCTTGACTTCCTCATCTCGTTCATCCACCTAGAACGTGATCATGTCTTCGGTTCTAAAATTGAACCTCTAACCCATACTGAACAAACCAATGCCTACCCGAACGCCTCGCCCCGCCATCAACGATCGCCATACAATCCCAAACTTCGCCCATGTGTTTTCCACCACCGCCGCTGTAATTCCCCACCCCGAGACCCACCTTAGTAAAGAGAATTAACAAGTAATTCTGTCTACTAAAGCGGAGAATAGGGCTTGTTAAGGGCGACTATCTATAATTTTGTCTTAAACATCTACTGAATACATCGATAAATGCAATATAAATTTTTTTCTACTCAAGTGGATCGACATACCCAGTAAATGCTTAATCCAAAACTATAGGTAGTTAACGGATCTATCAGAACAAAATACAGTAACTAAATGTAAAGCACATCACAGAACAGTAATCAACGTCATGTATATACATATACACCGATACATGTTTAGTACAATATGATATGAATACAATAAAGGTGGTACACGACCATACCATCAACATTGAATCAAATATAAATACATCAGAGTATGCGGAAGAACAGAAATTGCTCAAGAGAAATGAGAGCTGATATCCAGCATCAACTTCAAGCTAAGTCCAATAGATGATACCTGAAACAACTCGGTCTGACCCGAGTATAAATACACGGGTCGGTCTAGCTACACGAATCAGTCAATATTGGTAATATGAAGCAGAATAGACATGAAGATACTTCTTCTCGAAAGAGAAGAATGAATCGATAAAATCATAAGCTCAACACTTAAGTGACGAACGCTACTTAGGTGAACAAATACCTCAAAGGAGATAACTCAAACTCAATACTCAAATCAAACACAAGTGCCTCATATCATCGGCGACATCCCAAAATGTCTACATGGTTTCCATGAACCATATCTCCCTAAAAGGAGAAACATCAATACAAACTCTCGCCAAAATGGCAAACATAAAACATTCTCAAATAGAATGATCCAAAACTCAACTATAGATGAATCTCCAAATTCAATTATACCTCATCTCATCGGTATAAATGTATATAAATCTCAATCTCAACTCGCCAAAATGGAAAAACCCAGAATATCTTATAAAATCCTGAAATTATAAAAACTTATAACTCCAGGAGCTCGATAAGAGTTCAAAACATCACAATTGAAATCACCATATATATAACATCTCATATAGCATTAGGATGTCGATGTAATAAAACATCTTAAAAAGGTGAAATCACAATAAAACAGAAAACTCAGATGATCCGGATTGGCCAAATCCCCGATTGTAATTCTGAAGCAACGCTGCACGTGCAAAACTCACACGGCCGAAGCCTCATATAAGGTCGCTAACAACTCCCAAAGCAGTTCATCCTCATGACAAGCTCGCTGACACCTCTCCAAGCCATTTTGTCAGTTCTAACAAGGTCGCTAACACCTCCCAAAGCAGTTCGTCCTCATGACAAGGTCGCTGACACCTCTCCAAGCCATTTTGTCAGTTCTAACAAGGTCGCTAACACCTCCCAAAGCAGTTCGTCCTCATGACAAGGTCGCTAACACCTCTCCAAGCCATTTTGTCAGCTCTAACAAGGTCGCCAACACCTCCTAAAGAATTTCGTCCTCATGACAAGGTCGCCAACACCTCTCAATGCAGTTCTGTTAGGTAAACATCGTGAATGTGTCACAAACTCATGGATAGGAACCCAAAAAGTGTTAACGTATGTCCCATACTATACATTCGCACTTAGCGGTTTACTAGCCGTTAGTCGATGCCACACTAGAAACATCATAAAACTCGGAAAATTATATCGCGCCTAGTCTCATTAGCGAGTGACAAAGTGACACCATACTTGTCTCGTCTCATCGACAAGTATTAGATGGCATCATAACTTGTTCCATCTCGTAGAAAAGTGAAAACATCGTGATGGTTCCTCATAAACCATAAATCTCAAAATATGAAATCATAAATTCAAAACTTGTCTTATATCATTGGCAAGTAAATAAAACATCGTGATGGATTTCATAGACCATACTCCGATATAGGAGATCTCTAACCATAATGTTTGCCAAATATTGGCCATCTTAAATGTTTCTAATAAATAGGAATTATAAAAATCAAAATATTCCATAAAATGGCAAAATATCTCAGAATCAATAATCTCAAATAGCTTCGATCGTACAAGTCCGGAATTAACCGAAATACTAAATGCACATGTCCCATACCACATGTTTTACTAAATCGTTTAATTCTCTTTCTTATACGTTCGAATAGTGTAAAAGTGTATGTTTTATATCTAAAATAGTATACTAGAGAAAACAAGCTTCTAAAACATTTTCCCGAAAAGATTAATAAAACCAATATTTGAAATACCTTTATTATAGGGAATAAATATATATTTTTATTAGAAAAATAATTTTAAAATACTATATAATAATAATTTGAAATGTCCATTTATTTCTAAAATCACTTCAAAAATAGTTTAGTGAAAACCGTACTCGAAAACAATGAAAAACAAGAAAGATAACTCAAGACCGATAACTTGAGTTCAATATGAATTCAATTCAAATTTAACCCAAAATCAATTCAAATTCTATTTAAATTTGAATTTCAAATTCTTCAAATATAGCTAGCCTATTGATAGGCATCATAGCACTCAAAAATTTCAAAAAAATCATCAAAACCAAAAGAGAAAAAGAATAAAAACAGGCTAGTACAATTCTAAGGTCAATGTTTCTTGTTGCTATCATCTTGCTCTTAGGACAGCAACATATAACCATAATTTTGACCAAACAAACTTCAAAATTTTAGAAAACACAATCAACAAAACTTGTAGCATATGATCTAAGCCTTTCGAGACATCCAAAATTATCAAATTCGGTTAAGAAACGAAGAAGTTATGGCCAATTTCGTTTCAGCTTCAAGCACAGAGCAAACATTGGTTTTGCTCTCGGGTTAGCAGTATAAAAATTAGATTTTGACATATTTAACCTCAAGATTACAGAAAATACAAAACACAAAAGTTGTAGAACATGAATTAAGCTTTCCAATACATCAAAAATTATCAAAATCAGTTAGGAAACGAAGAAGTTATGATCACATTCGTTTCAGCTTCAATGACAGAGCAAATATTGGATTTGCTCTTGGGTTAGCAGTAGGAAAATTGGATTTTGACATATCTAACATCAAAATTAGAGAGAACACAAAACGTGAAAGTTGTAGCACATGAATTAAGATTTCTAGATCATTAAAAATCATGGAATTATGATCTAAAAAAAGAAAGATATAGCTCAAACAATATCAGATTTAAACTCAGGAAATTATGTCAAAAGCAGAACTATACTTCTGTTTTCAAATCTGTTTCAGGTCAGATAAATTTTAAAATATCGAAATGTAAGCTGAAGATAAATAATTCCTCATTGAATCTAGTTTCCATCAAAAAAAATTTGACCTGAATCGGATAAGAAACGAGTAACTTATGGCCAAAATACTTCTTAGGCCTGTGATTGTTGTTGCTGTCAATTTGCTCTCAGGACAGCAACGAACAAGCATAATTTTAAGCAACCAAACATCAAATGTTGGAAAACACTAAACATAAAACTTGTAGCTCATACTCTAATCTTTTCAAAACATCTAAATTCATCGAATTTGGTTAAGAACTGAAAATGTTATGCACAATATACCGACAGTAATTTGCAAATGAACATGCAATAAACGAAATTGAGATTTCTTACATTGAAATCTCAATCAAAGCTAGAAAATGTGAGTTTTGATACTCACCTTGTGATTTTGTAGGGCAAAAATTAGATTTGTAGCTGGAAGATTGAAGCTTTAAGCAAGAAACTACTTCAAATAACCTTCTCTAATCTTTATTTGGTTGATTTACTTCTTGAATTTGTAGAAAATTGATTGAAAATATAATTTTGTGTTTGAGGAGGCCATTGCTTTTCATGTTTCTATTTACTGTATAAGCTTTTGAGAAAAAGAATTAAAAGGAGAGAAAAAATACGTACTGTTAGTATTCTCTCATCAGAAGCCTCTATATGTTGGGTTTTGGATTCAAACCTTACCCTATAAGCCCAACCTAAAATACTTCGAGAAAATATGCATATGTGTTTTAGTAATTTACACATAACTTTTGCATGGAATTTTCAAATCACATGAAACAAGTTGCAATGTTCATGCTTTAATCAAGGAACATGTTAGTGACCTTAAAAATTTAATTTTCCAAATAAAAATATTATTTTTCCCCATATAACACAAATTTTTAACAATATTTACCAATATTCCCGTTTTTATTGAAAAATCACTATTTTCATCCATTTTAACCAAATAAAATTTATTTTTAAGTCTAATGAAGCGTATTAAAATGTTTTGACAATTTTATAACATTAATACATCATTCCAAACTAAATTACACTTCCAAATTTTAATTTATTTTTATATCATTCCTTTTATTTTACAATAAAAGGCTAACATTGGAATAAATTTCCAATATTACTAATTAAATAAAGTTAAACCATCACAATTATTTATTTTCAACCCAAATCAATAAATAATTTTTTTTTCAAACTTTTTTTCATTCATTTGCACTTTTTTTCAATCATCAAATGTTGAAAAAGGCTTCAAACAAAATAATATGACTTATACAAATTTCAAATCCCAAATTATATTCATCAAAAAATTGTTTATATAAAATAAACAATATATTCCCTCATTTTGTTATCCAAATCATTTTTAAACACAATATTAAATTATAATCAATATTAAATTATAATTTGCATTATAATTTAATATAACAGTAATCTCTAAAATCCTTGGTTGTTACAGCCGCTTCCATCTCCCCCTGGTGCGCACGCCCCTCTCTCCCCATCGACGTCGTCATTTCCATCAACTCGAACCCACTAGAAAACCCAACCTAAACCCTACATCCACTACGCATTGCCTCTACACACTTTCGAAAATTATAGAACCATTTTCCTTAGTGCACTACTAACTTAGCCACCTCCACGTCCAATTCCACGGCACATCATCGACTACGTCGTCGGAATTTCGCATCTTCCCCAATTACATTTATCTATGAAATTCTCACTCCACCCTACACAAATAAAATCCCAATCCACTTCTAAAATTCATGAATTTTTAACCCCGATCACAACCAGATACTCCACTGATTAAAATAGTATATTTGGTCTTCACCCATTTCTGCCATTCCTATGGTTATGGGGTTTTTTCTCGACCCCTACTCAATATATCTGGATGAAACAAATTTTAAAATAACGCATACTCGAAAACACATAACTTTTGTTTTGTCACCAAGGGAAGAAAACAAGTAGACAGAGAGTAATTAATTTTTGAAGTTATTTATCTTAGTCAATTTTCAACAGAACAGGTGTAGGAAGTAGGAAAAAATGAAAATACAATACATCCAGGCTCACTTGATCATGTTAGTGTACATGTACTCACTCACATTCACAACACACACATGAATACTTGTCCCAATCAAGTTTTTCTGGCGAGATCACAAACATAAATACATTAAATATGTCAACCAATGGAAGAAAGTGAAAGTTTACTCATCGTTTTAAGCTGTGTTAAACTACTGCATTGTTTGAGTCTTCTTCCTCCAAGCCTTTGAATATCTTAGTTTATTTATGTTTCAATGGCAGATTCCCCTTTTTTTATGTATGATACGTGAAGGGAAAATGAATAAGAGAACAAGCAGGGTATATATATAGAGAAGAGAGGGGAACAACTAGACACAAAGGGGGATGAAGCCTTTCTTTTTTTATGTACGGTAAAAGAAAATTCAATTTCTTTTTCTTTTATCTTGATTTGATTTTATATGGTGATTGGATATATTATATGCCGATTTGTTTTTGTAAGTGATTTGATCGTCAATGGCTTTATTTGAAATCTTTGTGGGCTTGACTAGATTTTGCCATGGGGATGCTTCCTATGTATATATATCTATATATTCGTATATAAATAGGTTTACCTGTACACTAGTTTGACTATATGTTTCATACTCACCCACTTTCATGTTCACTTATTTTACAAATATATATATCTACACGTATAGTTTAGTCACCATAAAGTTTACACATATATATATATATATATTTACATATAAACTATTCTTCCCACATATACACATTAGTATATATTTACACTTATATATATTTTTAAACACCACAAAGCTTTTTGTATATGAATATGCATTTATACATGCTTATCCTACCATACTAGCTTATATAGATGTGTGTGTGTATTTCAGTATGCACTATATTTTATAAACACGTACCCATATATATATGTGTGTGTGTGTGTGTGTGCGCGCGCGCGCGCGTGTGTGTGTATGTATGTATATGTATATGTATATGTATATATATTCATAAGTTTGAAATTTTCCATTCTGAAGTTTATACATTCACGTATATGTATTTATTTACATATACAATATTTTTTATATAACCCTATATATCCACCTAATACATATATATATATATACAAATATTTCATGAAAATGGAGTTTGTATATATATTTGTACATAGATATCTAGACATTTTATCATGAGTTTGAAATGGTGAAGTTCACATACAAATATATACTTATAAATTAATTTTCCTTGTTAAGAAAGTTACATTTTAAAAAAAAAATTAACATAGTTTAATCAATTTATACATTCAGGTGTTTTAATACCTGAAAATTTATCTATTTGGCTTATGAAAAATAATATTTCAATAATTAAAATCAGTTAATTATCCCAATATCAGATGGCTACAAATCCGGGTCCTTACATAACTCTCCTTTAGAACTTTTCGTCCTCGAAAAGGAAATAATTGAGAATTTGAATATTGATGTATATTGTTAAATAATCGTCTTTAAAACATTTAACCTATTACTCATTTATTATACATTTTAAGATACAAACACTTTAAATATATAGTATTTCCAAGCTAGTTTTATATTAAAACATTTTTCATAACTCGATATCTTAACAAGTCCATCCTTGTTCTTACAGAAATTTAGTCATATGTTGATCAGCTGTAGGACTGAAAATCTCTAAGTACTTAGTAGAACCGTTTCAACACCCAGTAAAAATACTTGAAAAACCTTTTCAAAAATGATATGGAAAGTATCGCACCCTCTTACCATTATGGATTACAGTAAACACGATGATTGCATTGCCATCCCGGCAAAATCATAAGTAAACTGTATGCATCAGCACTCCTCGACTTACCCCATAGGAACATAATAGTCCATACTACACAAAGGTTGCATTGCTATCACAACAAAACCGTAAGTAGTCTGTAGAAAATCTCTATCCCTCGAACTACGCTATCAAACAAAACAAAACCACATAGATCGCAGCTTCACAAAAGTTGCACCACTATTGTTAATGTAAAAAGTTAGACGCTAACACCCCGATGCAAATAGAGATTGAACGAAAGCACCACCCGTTAACACGGGAAACAGAAAAAGCAGTAATTCGTTGAAAAAGCAGTAAAGGACACTGAGTTTATAGTGGTTTGGCTTATAATCAAGCCTACGTCCACTTCAATCCTTCTTTATTGCTTATATGATTACAATCCTTTACAATTTTTTTCAATTACAATTCACTTCAAAAGACAAGTAGCTAGAAAAACTTCGACGCAAGAGAATTCTCCGAATTCATGGTTGAATATGTTGAATCCCAGCTTGAAGTTGATTGAAGCTTCTTGTGAGTTTCGAATGTTGAAGTAAGGCTCGGCTTGAAGATGGTAGAGTCTCAATGCTCTGAAGAAAATGATCCAAAAGTCCCCCCTGTGTTGGAGATAGTGCCGTATTTATAGAGGAACTTCCATGTCAAGTTGTAAGTAGTGACCGACCTAAAGTAAGTCATGGATCATGACCGACCCAAGACAAGTCGTTAGTCGCCTTCTATCTCTTAAGCACAGCTCACGGCTTAACTGGGATAAGCATGTTCTTCTGAGTACAAGTCCTAAGTCGCGAACGAGTTAACTGGCCCTGGTTCAAGTAATGCTATATTGGATTTCCCTTTGTTTGCCTAGGTCGCGAGCGACCTAACATAGGTCGTAAGTCGGTCGTGACTTAAGTGAAGTTGTTTTGAGCTTTTCCTGTCTTGAGTCGTTAAGTCGGCAGTCCCTTGAGTCGTTAAGTCGGCAGTCCCTTGAGTCGTTAAGTCGGTCCATTCTCTCAAGCCGCTAAGTCATGGCTTTCTTAAGTCGGTAGGTCGTGCTATCAGTTAAGTCGCTAAGCCGTTATACTCTTAAGTCGTTTGCCTATTGAGTCGCTGGCCACCTTAAGTCGTATTCCTATTAAGCCGCTGAGCATAGGAGTTAACATTTGCCCCTCGAAGTACACGCCTAATGGTTAGGTCATGTGCTTCGATATCTTTTAACCCGTCCCCCTCTAGGTCGCTAAGTCGCGTGCGACCTAAAGTTTAGGTCGTATGAGCCGCTTCAGGTTTCTCCACTATAAGTCGTCCATCCCCTTCTTTCTTCTCATTACTTACCTCCTCATCTGTTTCTTCCATTAACACTTTCCTGAACTTCCAAAGGCGATCTCGACCCGATCAGTCACCGATTAACTTGATATTACATCACGTAAGTGAACTTGCTTCTTTCTTGATCCTTTACCATTCTGATTCGTGAATTCCATTTCCTCAATCCTAAACCACCTCTTTATGCAATGTTTCATCGCGAATTTCGTTACTTTGATAGTTGACGAACTTGAGCTAGCTCGATTTAGGTTTAAACGTTTGATCGATAGACTTCAATGCTTCAAGCTAATTGATATTTGATTTGCGCTAGAGTGACAGGGCATTGAATTTGTGGTGATTTAGTTTTTTAGATGATTCGACATCATGAGAAAATGAGGGCTTCTGTTGATGGAGAGGCTAACGGGTTAACGGGTTAAGAAGATGAGGAGTTTCTGATTAGACGGGGGGTTTGTTGATTGGGTGAAGTGAGATACCAACTTGGACACGACCCAGCAATTTTGGGCGACCTATAACCCTTCGCGACTTAACAAGATACGACATAAGCTTTGAGTCACGGCCGACTTAACTTTTGACCAACTTAATTAGATGCGACATAAGCCTTGAGTCGCGGCTGACTTAACTTTTGACCGACTTAATTAGATGCGACATAAGCCTTGAGCCTTGAGTCGCGACCGAGCTAGGATGATTTAAAGAACCAACGACTTAACTTAACTCACAGGAAATCTTTTAAGTCGTGGACGAGTTAGCACTTGGACAATTTTTCACTGCCGAACTGTTTCCCTCAGCCTAAGCCAATTTCATCTCATTCTGTTAGGTCGTGAACGACTTAGGACTTAGAGAACTTCTGGACTGTGACTACATGTCTTGAACAAAACTTGAAAACTTCGAGACGTTGATAGAACTTGATTGTACTCCCAACTTGAACTTTGAACTGCTAAAATAACTTGCATGACTTTGCTATGCTTTCTTAACAGATTATAACAAATTTGATGCTAATAACCTGTTAAATACAACATTTGCAAAAAACTAGGGCGAATATACTGCCACTGATTGCCCACATCAAATGACAGATTAGTCGATAAAGGATAATTAACTTAAAGAAATTGTATGAAATGATGTGAATCAACAAACTCAAGTGAAGCATTAAAACAATGTTAGTCAACTAAAGTCGATTTGTTTGCGTTAATATTGCACTTGTATTTGGACTTAAAGCGACAAGTCTTGAAATATTGCAATTTACACATGTTTAATTTCAATTATATTTGCTTGTTGCTTTGTTAGCTTCACACAGCACTTCACATATTTAGGAAACGTGCACCTTCATGTTTGAATATCCAGTTGTTTATGTAGAATGGCTTCACATCAAGAAGAATTGGTAGCTCAAGCTAAAGAGATCTTTCCGATAGCTATTCCCATAGTGAATCCTCCAGAAAGATCTCCGACTACCTTAACCCAGAGAGCATTTAACCAGCTACGCATTCAATTTGGCCTTGCTGAGAGTGATGGTCTACTTCCCGGCCCGAATGATACTGCCGATAATCCACCTCACGGTCTTGTCGCAGTCAATCGCCAGATGTGCCTAAGTGGAGCAATTCCTCCTTTTAATGACTTTCTTCGAACGCTTCTCCTTCAGTTGACCATCTCTCCGTTTCAACTACATCCCAATGGCTATGCTATCCTGATGGGGTTATGTATTTTATTTAGGAGAACTCTTGACCGTTTGCCGAGCTTCGAAGAAATTTGCTACTTATGCTCATTTTCTAAGAATAAAGATCATCCCTCCATTACTGTTGTAAGAAGCGCTAGGAATCGCAAACTTATTATCGATTTTTCCGAAAGCGCACATGGCTTCTTGAATCAGTTTTTCTTTGTTCGCTTCCCCCTAGGGTTTTATGCTATCTGGAGAGTAGGAAGTAAGATTACCTGCTTCTTATTTTTTTCCATTCTTGAGCTTTTCGAGATCTGAGTTGCAAGTGCTAATTTTACTCTTTCCTTTTTCAGCACTTCCTCCCCCCTCTAGAAATCCAGGCCACAAGAAAATTTTTGAAAGACTGAATGTCGTGGCTGCTGAGGAAAGGAGTATAAAATTTCTGTTGAAGGATGAGTTTCTACATCAGTTTGGACTTCTACATTCTTCTCGCTCTACACAACCTCACGAAGTCCCTGATTCCCTAGCTAAGGCATTAGATGCCCCGGTTTCTACTAACGAACCCGTACCGAAGGAACTTACAACTGAGGCTTCGTTGGTAAAATGTTCTACTCCAACTGACATTGTGGGACCATCTTGTAAACTTTCTCTTGCCCCGGTTATCGAAGAAGAAGAAGATCTTCAACAAACCGGGAAGACTACAGATGAAGGAGTCGAGGTGAAGAGCCCTGTTGAACACGGTGGTAATGACACTTTCGAAGGGTTGAGCGACTTTATGGTTACGTCTCAAGAACTCTTTAAAGATGATTTGTCCACTGCTAAAATTGTATCTCCAGTGGTTGAAGCAACATCTGCTCTTCAACAGACTCCTCTAGCTCAAGAATCGACATTGGCTGCAAAATCTATCACCACCCCCAACTGAGGAGCGGTTCATAGTTTGGCGCGTATAGTTTGCACACACCACACACACTTAGGATTTATTGGCACTAATATGCACTTAACAACTTGCAATTTGAAGATTCTCAATTTATGCTTATTTTTCAATTTCAGGTTCTTCAATGGGGCGAAGTGGCTCGTATTATGATGACTTTAAGCAGTATGGCAGGCGCAGTCAATATGATTACAGGCGCTATCTTCCCCCTCATATGGAAACTGATGAGGAGAGGGCCGCTCGAAAAGCTCAGGAGAGAAGAGCATACGAAGAACGGTACGGGAGAGGGGATGAACATCGTGACTCTTCCCACAGAGAGGATGATTCCCTTAAACGAAAATCCCATGATGACAAAGGAAAGAGCCATGCCGCCGAAGGTTTGAGCAAACGGACCAAGCACGGTGAAAATTCATCATCTGACATTCCTAAAGAGCCAATTGCTTCGGTGCCTCCTCAATCTCCTGCTCTTGCTCGTACCGACATTTAGATGATCATTGGCAGGCCCTCATATCAAGTCGGACCAGTCCCAGCTACTCTTCAAAGCTGATTTCCAAACTGGTGCTTGAAGGGAGTTCGCTTTGATCTTGATCTGGTTCCAATCGACAAACCAGCCATGTTGCGAAATCTTGATGCTGTCAAGCTTGATATTGAGAGAATGTCGAATTGGCAGAAACTTGTTGACGAACTCAAGAGAGTGAACCGTGCGAACCTTGAGGCTATGTTGACCATGGAGAACGATAAATCCGAATGGCAAAAGACTCTTGATCAACATGACACAAAGACGAGAAGCATCGTTGCTTATAATGAAAAGCTTGAAGCGGAAGTTGGAAAGATTAAAGAGGAGCTTGCTACGTCCTCCACTTCCTACTCTCAAAGGGAAAGCGTGCTTCTGCAACAAGTGCAGGATGTTCATGCTAGCCAATGAGAGGCCGAAGATAAACTCAAGTGGCAGGAAAAGGTTAAGAAGATTATCGCGCTGAAGTTGCACAGTTGCGACAACATACCAGCTCCCAGAACCTCGAAATTGAGACATTAAAAACTCGACTTGCTACAGTTGAGAAAGAGCGTGATGAGGCTGTTGCCGGTAAAATTGCAGCTGAAGAAGCTCATCAAGCCACCAAAGCCGATGTCAGTTCGACATTGTTGGACTTCTACTTGCAAAGTGTCCTAGGGCGTGGCAGTCTCGCATTTTTAGGCCCCAAATATGAAATCACTTTGGCTGAAGTATGGGAAGCTGTGCTTGATATGCTCAAAGATGCTGGGTATGCCGAGGAAGAACTCGAGGCACACTATCTGGATGACGGAGCTCGTGCAGCCCTTGCCAGAGGAAAAGAGCAACTCGCTAGAGAGCGTGTGGGGGTGATGAGAGAGGAGCATCAAGAGAAAGAAACACCACCAATTGCCCATGTCACTCCTTCAATTTCGGCTGACGTTGATATCACAGGCTCCGGTTCCCATTCTCCGTCCCCTGCTAAAGTTATAACTGAGATTACAAGTGCACATGGTGGAGATGAAGGCGAAGAGAGCATCGAAGCACAAGTATATGAAGTTGACATTAGGAAGCCCACTTCTCCAGGTAATATTAACGTCTAATCAGGTCAAGCGGATTACTCATTTGCTTCGGCCGAGCTTGATGAATTTGTTGCTTATTACTTAAGACTCGATGAGCCGTTATCTCCTCTCTTTGCGAGAGATACTAATATGTTTTGCTTTTCTTCTGTAGCGAAAACGCCCAATGTCATAGAAACTTCTCCTCCTCCAGCTGTTCCTCCTCCATCCTTTCAAATTACTCCTACTTTCCAGCCGGGATCACAGGAAGAATTAATAGGAGCCCTTCAAGACTTGGACGATCCAGCCGCTTCGCAGGAGCAGAAGGCCGAAGGACTTGAAGGAGGCGAAGTATCTCCGGAGCGAACCCTTTCTGATGACATAAAATTGTCTGCTCTTGTCACTCCGGGAAGTGAGTCTTCTTCGAGGAGGAGGAGGAAGCGTACAACTTCAAAGAAGAAAGGGAGAAGCATTTCTGTTACTAAAAAGGAAACAGAAGTTGATCCAGCACTAGCTTTCTCTCCTTCTCCCCCAACTCTCTCAAGTCGACCTGAAAAATTGCCTATTAAGCCAGGCGAAGGCTCTAAAGGTGGTGGGAGAAAGAAGTGATGAGTCCCGCTTTCCCTTCTTTGCTTTACTTTTTGCTTTTTGCATGTACTGGCCGGAGATTGTGCGGGTATTGGCCCCCGCTTTTCTTTATCCTAAAATATGTCCCTGTATAAAATTTTCGTAGTATTGAATAAAATGTTCCTTTTACCTATACAAACTTCTGTCTGTATTTGAGAATACATTTATTATTTATTTTATACAAGTTCCTTGTTTCCTTTGTGTGATATTGCAATGAGCCTATGGTATGTTGTTTGAGCATTGTTTCCATTCTTGTACTTATAGTGTGCTTCCCTCATACCATGGCTTATTACAATCTCTTTCACATTAGCAAAGTTTTTAGAGAACAATTCCTCTATTTCGAGAAGACTTGTACTCTTTCTTTAGAGAACAATTTTTCTGTTTGAAGGAGGTTTGCATCTGTACTTTATAGGATAATATTTCCATTTCAAGGAAATATTTTTCGTATTTAGTAGGATGCACCTCATTTTGGAGGTGTTTTTTTTTGTTGCAAAGTTTTTACAGTCCACTTTTTTGAAAAAAGTCACTTTTGCTTTGGCAAGTGGGTTTCACTTCATAGTGCAGTGGGCCTTTCAAAAAAGGGGTTTCAACCTGCTTGAGCCTCTGATGAGAGTTTTTGATTGTGCCTCTGGGAAGAGGTCTTTTTGTTTCTGCCTCTTGGGAGAGGCTTTTATCTTTTCCCTGTTCGCTGGGAAGCGGGACTCCGAAGAGGGCTTTTCACATTTCGACTCGTGTGAAGTTTTATTTCAGATCATGGTGAAATGTGTGCCTTTGAGTAGGGCTTTTGCCTGGAAGTTTGGAGCTTCTTTCTCTTAGCTGGATGGATTCACGGGGATGTGCCACCGATCAGTCCGCAACTTTATGTCGAGAAAGAACTCTCTTTTTCCGGCGAGGCCCGCTCGAGGTCTTTTAGCATTTCAACTATGGTGAAATGGGCCTCCAAAGAGGGCTTTTCACATTCCAGCACTTGTGAAGTTTTATTTCAGATCTCGGTGGAATGCGTGCCTCCTAGTCTACCTGGAAGTTTCTTCCTCATGGTTGGCCGGATTCACGGGGCGGACACAAGTTACTTGGACGCTTATTTACGCAGATTGTCTCAACTAGTGAACAGGCGCCTTGCCTTCCACTTGGGAAGGTGCCTCCGATCATCATATGGATTCACGAGGCGGATGCAAGTTACTTGGACGCTTGTCTGCGCAAACTATCTTAGCTAGTAAACAAGTGCCTTGCCTTCCAGTCGGGAAGGTGCTCCCGGTCATTCCATACCAATCTTTTTTGTTGAGAAAGTCTTCTGGCATGCCCCGTTTGAGGTCTTTATCCTTCGAAGAGTTGTGCCTCCGAAGAGGGCTTGTGCCTCCGAAGAGGTCTTTTGCTGTTTGATGCTTGCTCGCCCATGTCTCTTTGCCATCTATTCATGTCGGCGATCCCCGTTATCTTTTCCAAATATCATCCCATTTTAGTTGCCAACGATTTTCCTTATCCAAAGAAATATACTTCATAGTTAAGCGAGTTGGTGGTGGTAGACACAGGCTATTTAACTGGATGCTCATTTGTACAAACATTCGCAGTTAGTTAGAAATGGTCCACTTCCAGCCACATCGCTAACTTTTGTTCGAAGCACTTCTTTCGTAGGATTTGAGTATGGAAATTTTGAATGGTTTAGCGTTTTCTTGCTGGGTGATGTCGGAGATCGCTTGGTCTTGCAATGGGTAAGCTTTGTTTTTATGGCCTACATTATTAAATCGACATTTTAGTAAGACAATTAACGTATTTTATATGTCGAAATAAAACAAAGCAGTCTATAATAGAAAAGAACACAAGATTATAGTGGTTCGGCCAAGAACTGGGCCTACATCCACTTTATAGCTCTTATTATTCACTTGCACTGACTTTACAATGGCTTTCATTACAAGAATCATACATTCATCATTCTTTTACAATATTTCATTAAAGCCTTTAAGTAAAATATGGGCACAAATGATTGCTGTTCCAAGCTCTTGGAATTGGGTCTCCTTCGACAGTTACAAGTTTGAATGTGCCATCAAGAAGTTTTTTTCCTATAACATATGGCCCTTCCCAGTTTGGTCCAAGCGCGCCTGTAGGTGTCATAATTCTTTTTAAGATTAGATCCCCCACTTCAAAGCTACGCCGGTGAACTTTGGAATTGAAGTGCCTGGCTATTCTTTGCTGGTGAGCTGCAGTTCTGAGCTCAGCTTCATCCCTTTTCTCATCAAGGAAGTCAAGGGCTTGAAGCTGCAACTTTTCATTCTTGGCTTGACTGAAATGGATTCTTCTATGTGAAGGGACCTCTATTTCTACCGAAATCATCGCCTCTGATCCATATGCCAATGAAAATGGAGTGTGCCCCGTCGCAGTTTTATGTGTAGTTCTATATGCCCATAGTGCTAGCGGAAGTTTATCGACCCAACCACCTTTTGCTTTTTCCAGCTGTTTTTTGATGGTTGATTTGATTATTTTGTTTACTGCTTCCACTTGCCCGTTTGCCTGCGGATGACCCACTGTTGAGAAACTTTTCTGGATCTTGAATTTTTTGCAAAAATCTTGGAACTCTTCACTTTCAAATTGGGTTCCATTGTCCGTGATTATCTTTTGAGGCACTCCATACCTGCAAATGATATTCTTAGTTACAAAGTTTATCATTTTCTTAGAGGTAATAGTAGCTAAAGGTTCAGATTCAGCCCATTTAGTAAAATAATCCATAACAACAATAGCATATCTGATTCCGGATTTTGCAGTTGGCAAAGGCCCGATGAGATCCATTCCCCAAATAGAAAATGGCCAAGGACTGACCATCTGTGTCATCTCAGTGGAAGGTGCTCTTAGGATTTTTGCAAATCTCTGGCATTGGTCACATTTTCGGGTGTAACTCACGGCATCACGATTAATATCCGGCCAAAAATATCCATAACGAAGAATTTTCTTTGCTAAAGTTTGACCTCCTGAATGGTCTCCACACTCTCCTCCGTGTACCTCAGTTAGAATTTTTTCAGCTTCTTCCTTGGTCACACATCGGAGTAATGGCATTGAGAATCCCCGCCTATACAATCGACCATCCTGAATTACAAATCTGGACGCTTTTCTTAACAACTTCTATCGTTCTCTTGGGTTCTCTAGTAGAGAGCCGTCGCGCAGGTATTTCAATATCGGAGTCATCCATCATTCACGCTCCTGTTATACAGTCATGATCCAGTCAATATCCATTTCATCAATGCTTGGAGTTGACAGGACTTCTACAGGAACTAATCCCAATAATTGAGCTTCACTGGTGCTTGCATATTTTGCGAGGGAATCTGCCTTCATATTCTCTTCCTGGGGAATATGGCTTATTGTGTAATGTTCGAAATCATCAAGAAGCTCCCTGGCCTTGGACAAATATGTGGGTAGGTTCCCCCCTTTGGCTTGAAACTCTTTCTTGACTTGACACACGATAAGCTATGAATCACTGAAGATCTGTAATGCCTTGATGTTCAGTTCTTTAGCAATTCTTAAACCGGCAATAAGAGCTTCATACTCTGCTTCATTGTTTGTCGAAGGGAATTCCAATCTTAAAGCATAACACAGTGACCGTCCTTCAGGGGTTTCAAGTACAACCACGGCCCCAGAACAGTAATCGTTTCTTGCGCCATCAACATACAATTTCCACCGGATTGAAGGATTATCGGTCACCACATCCTCACCATCGCCTTTGTCTGTACATTCTGCAATGTAGTCTGCCAAAGCTTGTCCATTGATTGCTCTTCAGGGATGATAAGTGATGTCATATTGGCTGAGTTCAATGTTCCATTTCAAAAGGTGACCCGAATTCTCAGGACGGAACAGGACTTGCTTCAAGGGCTGATCGGTGAGGACCTTGATGGGATGAGATTGGAAATATGGCCTCAGTTTTCTTGATGCAATCAATAGACAATAGGCGATCTTTTCCAACTTTGAATAGTTTAATTCTGCCCCAATGAATCTCTTGCTGATGTAGTAGACCGGGCGCTGAATTCTCGCATCCTCCCGTACCAAAGCTGCGCTGAGGGCATGAGACGAGATTGCCAAATACACAAAAAGATCTTCACCACTGTCAGGCTTAGAAAGTATAGGAGGCGTTTCCATATGACGAACCAGCTCATCGAAAGCTTTCTGGCATTCAGGAGTCCAGTCAAAGTTTTTTCTTCCTTTCTTTAGAGCATCAAAGAATGGAATGCATTTATCAGTAGCTTTGGAAATGAACCGACTCAAGGCAGCAACTTTTCCATTGAGACTTTGCAATTCCTTCTTCGTTCTAGGAGCTTTGACTTCTCTTAAGGCAGTTATCTGAGCCGGATTAGCTTCAATGCCCCTTGCACTTACAATGAAACCTAGAAATTTTCCAGATTCTACCCCAAATGAACACTTCAATGGATTCAGCTTCATACCGTACTTTCGGAGGATTGAGAACATTTCTGCCAAGTGATCCATGTGGTCCGCTGCTTTCTTTGACTTTACCAGCATATCATCGACATAAACTTCCATAGTCTTGCCAATCTGTGGCTTGAACATTGCATTAACCAGTCTCTGGTAAGTTGCCCCTGCATTCTTCATTCCGAAGGGCATGACTTTGTAACAATACAGACCAACATCGGTTATAAAACTCGTGTCCTCCTGATCTTGCTCATGCATCATGATCTGGTTGTATCCGGAGTAAGCATCCATAAAAGATAACAATTCATGCCCCGCAGTTCCATCAACTAACTGGTCAATCCTGGGAAGCGGAAAGCAGTCTTTGGGGCAAGCCTTGTTTAAATCTGAAAAGTCGATGCATACTCTCCATTTTCCATTAGCTTTCTTAACCAGTACTGGATTTGAAACCCAATTTGGATAAGTAGATTCTCTGATAAAGTCATTCTCCATGAGCCAATCCACCTCTTCCTTTAATGCTGCTGACCTTTCGGGAACCTGGGTTCTTCTTTTCTGCTTCACAGGTGTAAACTTTGGATCAATATTCAAGGTATGTACTGCAATTTCTGGAGATATTCCACACATATCGGCATGGGTCCAGGCGAATACATCCAGATTTGCTTTTAGAAATGATATCAAAACATTTTGAACCATTGCATTAAGCTGCGAACCCACATTCAACACTTTGTTCGGGTCTTTAGGGTCAACAGGTACCGGCACTGTCACTTCAACTGGTACCACTCTATTTTCCCCTACACAGGCTTTTCTGGGATCCATCTCTCTTCGTGCATCACTATGTTTGCCTGTGTAGGGTCCACCCTGTAATTGCTATAAGGTTGATTCTTTGATGCGGACTGGGGCCGCCGCATCTTTTCCCATATCTCTCCTCCTCGCTTCGCGCAACTCTGTAAGATAACATTCCCGTCCAGCATTCTGATCCCCTTTCACCACACCGACTCCATTATCTGTGGGGAATTTTATGGTCAGACACCATGGGGCAAGAATTGCTTTAAATGCTGCCAAAGTTGGTCGGCCTAGGAAGGCATTGTAGGCAGAAAATTATTCAACAACAATAAAGGTCTGCTTTCGAGCCACTTTTCTCTGCCCCTCTCCAAGCTCTACGAACAAATCAATAGTCCCAATTGGCTGTTTCGGCTCACCAGTAAAACCAGCAATCTTTAGTGATGAAGCTTGAACATCAGCCATAGGAATCTTCATTTGATCAAAAGTCTTCTTGAAGAGAATGTTGCACGAAGCTCCACAATCAACCAGAACTCTTTTCACTGTAGCTGGCCCAATGCCAGCGGAGATGACCAAAGGATCAATGGTAGGAGCTTCAACACCCATCGAATCCCTAGTATTGAATATAATGTCATCATTAAAAGTTTTCTGCTGCTTCAGGGGTGCAACATCTTCTAACACAAAGACACTTTCATCTTCCGGTGCATACTTCAAAGCACGGGCGTATCTTTCCATTTCACCCCAACTCCTACCAGTTGGGTGAGGGCCTCCTGTAACCACATTTATAACAGGCCTCTCTGACTCATGAGCTGTCGCCTTTTCACTTGAGCTAGGACGATGAACAGGTACCTGTTGTCCTTGAGTTGATGAAGTTGGGCCATTCTTGTTCCTTTTTACATATTGTTGGAGCTTGTTTTCCTTCAATAGTTCCTCAATTACCTCCTTCAAGTGACGGCACTCGTTAGTATCATGCCCGGGTTGGTTATGGAATCGGCAAAACCTTCCATTCTTCTCAGCTTTCCTATTAACTCTTTGCTTAGCGGGTTCGGGGAATTCGACCGTGTCTTTGTTTGCAAAGTAGATGTTTTCCGGGGTATCAGTCAGAGGGGTAAAGTTGAAGGGACGTCCTTTCTTTGCATCTCCTTGCTTCTTCTGGGCATCGTTCCCCCTCTTCTGATTGCCAGATTCCTTCTTATTCGGAGCAGCATTACTATTTCCAGCCCCTATCGATACCACCTAGGCCGGTGCTTGGAGGCTTTCTAGACGCATGAATTCATCGGCTTTCTTATAAAACTTGTCAAGTGAATTTGGTTCCTTCATTTTCAACCATCTCCCGAACTCACTTGTCTTATCAATAGCCTTCATCAGGTACGTCAAAATCATTCTCGGCTCCGCATTGTCCCCTTCAGCCAGAGCTATATTGAAGCGATTCAGGAAAGCTCTAATGGATTCACCAGGATTCTGCTCCAAGCTGGATAACGACATTATATCCTTCGCCTTTGACGCATATAATCGAAACTGTTCCTTGAATTTCCGGGTCAAATCAGAAAATTGGTCTACCGATAGGACCGGCAGCTTTGTGAACTGTTAACCCTAACTCGTTCACAAGTTAACAGGTCCACGAGTTAAGGCATGTACGACTCAAGGCATGTACGACTCAAGGCATGTACGAGTTAAAGGATACATGAGTCAGCAACTTCCTACAACTTAAAGACCTCTACGAGTTAGCAAGCTTACGAGATAAGCAGCCTACGAGTTAAGGAGTACCCGAGTTAAGCTACTTGCGAGATAAGCCTTTACGAGTTAGCATATCTACAAATTAGCAAGTGTACGAGTTAAGATCTTCCACAAGTTAAGCCTCTACGAGTTAATCCTCTGCGAGTTAAGATCTTCTACGAGTTAGCAGGCATACGAGTTAAGAAAAGCTAACGACTTAAGGTCTTTACGACTTAAGGAAATTGATGGCCTACGACTTAATGATAACTGCAGTTTGTACGACTTCAGACCCTTACGACTTAAAGAAGTTATACGACTTAAGGAGGATACGACCTAAAGACACACCTCTTAACTCGTCTACGAGTTAAGACTTGCTTTAAACCAGTTGCAATTGGTTAAGTCGACTACGACTTACGACATAAAAAGAGTCGTATACGACTTAAGAAAGGAAATTAGCAATTGCAGCCAGATAACTCGCACACGACTTAGAACTTAGGGATGGGTTCAAAAAAGGGGAACTGCCATAGACTCGGCTCAGTGACCCGGGGACGACTTACCTTAAGTCGAACACGACTTATCTTAAGTCGGCCACGAGTTAGGACTTAGCACTTTTTCCGCCCAGAACTCTCTATAAATATGAAACCATCTCCAACATGCAAAGGACCTTTGGGGGGGCTCATTCTCTTCAAGCGCCATTACTCTGCCGAATTCCAGACGACTTCAAAGCTTTTTAGATCCAACAAACTTCTAAAGGAACTCCATGAAGGAATCATCCACATTCACCATGGATTTGAAGATGATTGTCAACATCAAAGCTTGAGCTACTTGTTTCACATATCCTATCACTTGAAGTGTGTTGTAATTGAAAGATCTTGTAAAGAATTGTAATCAAACTAGTGATAAAAAGATTAAAGTGGACGTAGGCTGGATTATAAGCCGAACCACTATAAATACTGTGTCTCTTACTGTTTTTCTACATACTTTCTGCTTATTTCTGTTTCCCGTACAAACGGGTGGTGCTTTCACAATCACATCTTATACACCAGGGTGTTAGCGTTTAAATTTTTTCGTTAACATTTTTGGTGCTTTCACTGAGAATTGAACTCAGGACATCTATCATCATTGTTTCAGAAAGATTTGTAGATAGAGTTTCTTTAAGAACCAGAAGTCTATCCGAAATCATGGCTCCTGGAAGGAAAAGTAAATCTGTGAGATCTGCAAACATTCAAGAGGGAACCTCCACTTCCCCAACACCAAATCAAGCCACTCCAGCTGTTGGAGTTTCAAAAGCGGAATTGGACGCTGCTATCTTTGGGTTGAATCAGCAAATAAATGCCCAGAACGCGCAATTGGAAGCTCAGAATGCTCAGAATGCTCTGATTCTGAATAGGTTAAACGATCTGCTCGGGGCAAACCGTCAACCTGCGAATAATGAAAGGAACTTTGTCGGTAATGTCCATGATGCTGAAACTAGAAACATTCCCGAAAGGGCTGCTAGCCCCTTTGAACAGACATTGCCTGAGGCTGGAGGATCCAGAAATAGGAATGACGAAGAATATCTTTCTGGTATGGTTCGACAGATTATGAAAGAAAGTATGCAAAGGGTCGAAGATGAGAAAGAGTGGGGTTTCGCTCCGAGCAAGACTCCGTTTACTGAAAAGATCCTAAAAGCTGAATTCCCAAGGAAGTTCGTCCCTCCGACCATTCCAGCTTACAAAGGGACAAGTGATCCAAATGAGTTCCTGTACAAATATGATTGGCACATGACAGGTGCCAGAGCTTCTGACGAAATAAAATGCCGCTATTTTCCTGTGTATTTGGAAGGGGTAGCTCTGCTTTGGTTCACAAAACTACCTGTCCGGTCCATCGATCAGTTTTCAGACCTAACCAGGAAATTTAAAGAGCAATTTAGGCTATATGCTTCAAAGGCAAAAGACATCATGTCGTTATCCGGTTTGGAACAGAATCCGGGGGAAACTATCAAGTCTTTTTTAAATCGCTTTAATATAGCGTTAGCTGAGGTGGATAATGCAGAACCCCGCATGGTCTTGACCTATTTGATGAGAGCTATTGATAAGTCAAGTGAATTCGGAAAGTGGCTGAACATGAAGGAGCCAAATTCTCTGGAAAAGTTCTACAAAAAGGCGGATGAATTCATGCGTTTGGAAAGCCGTCCTGTCCCGGCAAAGGCAACAGTAGAGAAAGCTGAAGACAACACTGCTGCGCCACGTAAGAATGGATCTGTGGGACAGAAAAGAGAAAATAATGATGGAAGGAAACAACACAATTCGAAGAAGCCTCGATCCTTCAAGCCATCAGAATATACTCCTTTGTTAGAGACACCAGAGCGCATCTACCTGGCTACAAAAGATTCTTTTGAGTATCCCAAACCTCCTGTTCTCAGAACCGGAAGAAAAGCTGTGCAAAGTGGGAAGTTCTGTCGCTTCCATAATCAGCCTGGTCATGACACAGACGACTGCCGTCAATTGAAAAATATAATCGAAGAATTGCTAAGAGAAAATAAGCTGCAGCAATTTGTGAAGAAGAGTGGAAATGATCCTGCTTCGTCAAGTCAGGGGCAACAAGCTCTTGCTCATCAGCCCAGGACAAATGAGAAGGCCGCAGGACATGAATCTGGAAGGCCAGTTATTAATGTCATCACAGGAGGACCCCACCCAGCAGGCAGAAGCTGGGGTGAAATGGAGAGGTACACTCGAGCTCTGAAACATATGCCAACTGAAGAGAATGTCTTTGTTTTAGAGGACTCTACACCCCTGAAACAACAAAGGACTTTTAATGATGATATTGTGTTCAGGGCTAGAGATTCCACGGGCATTGAGGCCCCTACTTTGGACCCGTTAGTCATCTCGGCCGGTATTGGACCGGCTATTGTCAGAAGAGTTCTTATTGATTGCGGCGCATCTTGCAACATCCTCTTCAAGAAAACGTTTGACCAGATGAGAATCCCGATGGCGGATGTGCAAGCCTCATCTCAGAAGATTGTTGGCTTCACTGGGGAGCCAAAGCAACCAGTAGGAACCATTGACTTGCTTGTGGAACTCGGAGAAGGAGAAAGAAAAGTAGTTCGCAAGCAGACTTTTGTGATAGTAGATGAATTTTCTGCTTATAATGCTTTCTTTGGTCGACCTATTCTTGCTGCATTCAAAGCTGTCCTTGCCCCATGGTGTCTTACTATTAAATTCCCTACAGACAATGGGGTAGGAGTTATTAAAGGAGACCAGAACGCTGGGCGAGAATGTTATATGACAGAGCTGCGAGAAACAAGGAAGAGAGAAATGGGGAAAGATGCGGCAACCCCAATCCGCATCAAAACACCAACCCTATAGCAACTACAGGGCGGACCCTGCACTGGCGAGCATAGCGGGGCACGAAAAGTGATGGATCCTAGAAAGGCCAGTGCGGGGGAGAGTAGGGTGGTACCAGCAGAAACAACGATACCGGTGCCCGTTGATCTGAAGGACCCAAACAAGGTGCTGAATGTGGGTTCACAACTTAATGTGTCAGTTCAGAATGCCTTGATATCTTTTTTGAAAGCAAACCTGGATGTTTTCGCTTGGACCCATGCCGATATGTGCGGAATATCCCCAGAAGTTGCGGTACATGCTCTGAATATTGACCCAAAGTTCACGCCAGTAAAGCAGAAAAGAAGAATCCAAGGTCTAGAAAGGTCGACAGCATTGAAAGAGGAAGTTGACCGGCTCATGGAGAATAATTTCATCAGAGAATCTACC
Organism: Allium cepa; assembly: GCA_030765085.1. Lineage (NCBI taxonomy): Eukaryota > Viridiplantae > Streptophyta > Magnoliopsida > Asparagales > Amaryllidaceae > Allium > Allium cepa. Next base: position 39,727,513 of record CM060929.1, read on the forward strand.
TATCCAAATTGGGTTTCAAATCCAGTGCTAGTTAAGAAAGCCAATGGTAAATGGAGAGTGTGCATCGACTTTTCAGATCTAAACAAGGCCTGTCCCAAAGACTGCTTCCCATTACCCAGGATCGATCAACTGGTAGATGGAACAGCGGGTCATGAATTGTTGTCTTTTATGGATGCCTACTCCGGATATAATCAGATCATGATGCATGAGCCAGATCAGGAGGACACAAGCTTTATCACCGATGTCGGTCTTTACTGTTACAGAGTTATGCCCTTTGGGTTGAAGAATGCGGGGGCAACATACCAAAGACTGGTTAATGCTATGTTCAAACCGCAGTTGGGAAAGACTATGGAAGTTTACGTTGATGACATGCTAGTAAAATCTAAGAAAGCAGTGGATCACATCGAACACTTAGCAGAAATGTTCGCAATTCTCCGAAGATACGGAATGAAGCTTAACCCTTTAAAATGTTCTTTCGGGGTAGAATCTGGGAAGTTCTTGGGTTTCATCGTGAGCGCTAGGGGCATTGAAGCTAGTCCGGCTCAAATCACTGCTCTAAAAGAAGTCAAAGCTCCTAAAACAAAGAGGGAATTGCAAAGTCTCAATGGAAAAATTGCCGCCTTAAGTCGGTTCATATCCAAAGCTACTGATAAATGCATTCCATTCTTCGACGCTCTAAAGAAAGGAAAGAAAAACTTTGACTGGACTCCCGAATGCCAGAAAGCTTTTGAAGAATTGATTCAACATATGGAAACGCCTCCAATACTTTCCAGGCCCGGCGATGGCGAGGATCTTCTTATATACTTGGCAGTTTCATCTCATGCTTTAAGTGCAGCGCTGGTACGGGAAGACAAAAGGATTCAACATCCAGTTTACTATATCAGCAAAAGACTCACTGGGGCAGAAATGAATTACTCCAAGTTGGAAAAACTCGCCTATTGTCTATTGATTGCCTCAAGAAAGTTGAGGCAATATTTCCAGGCTCATCCTATCAAAGTCCTCACTGATCAACCTTTAAAGCAAGTCTTGTTTCGCCCTGAGACTTCGGGCCGCCTTTTAAAGTGGAATATTGAATTGAGCCAATATGACATCACTTATCATCCTAGAAAAGCGATCAACGGACAAGCTTTGGCAGATTTTATTGCAGAATTTACAGACAAGGGTAACAGCGAGGAAGAAACAATCGAGAACTCCCCAACCCAATGGAAGTTATTTGTAGATGGCGCAAGAAATGATTACTGTTCAGGTGCTGGAATTGTTCTTGAAACTCCTGAAGGCCGGTCATTATGCTATGCGCTAAGATTAGAATTTCCTTCAACAAACAATGAAGCAGAATATGAAGCTCTGATCGCTGGTTTGAAAATTGCTAAAGAACTAAACATTCGAGCGTTACAGATCTTCAGTGATTCTCAGCTTATAGTATGCCAAGTCAAGAAGGAGTTTCAAACGAAAGGAGGAAATCTGCCCGCTTATGTGTCAAAGGCTTGGGAACTTTTATGTGAATTCGACCATTACACGATAAGTCATATTCCTCGAGAAGAAAACATGAAAGCAGATTCTCTCGCAAAATACTCAAGTTCTGGCGAAGCCCAATCCTTAGGGTTAGTTCCAGTGGAAGTTTTGTCAAATCCGAGCATTGATGAAATGGATATCGATTGGGTTATGAGTATGTCGCAAGAGCAAGAATCATGGATGACTCCAATAACAAAGTATCTACTCAATGGCTCTTTACCAGAAAACTCTAAAGAACGACAAAAGCTACTGAGAAAAGCTTCTCGATATATAATCCAGGATGGTCAATTATACAGACGAGGATTCTCAATGCCATTGCTTCGATGTGTATCCCGGGAAGAGTCCAAAACAATCCTAACTGAAGTGCATGGAGGAGAATGCGGTGATCATTCAGGTGGTCAAACATTAGCAAAGAAAATTCTCCGATACGGATATTTTTGGCCAGAAATTAATCGAGATGCCGCAGATTACTCCCGAAAATGTGACAAGTGCCAAAGATATGCCAAAATTCCTAGAGCACCTTCTACCGAACTCACACAGATGATCAGTCCATGGCCATTTGCAATTTGGGGAATGGATCTCATTGGGCCGCTACCAACCGCTAAATCAGGGATTAAATATGCTATTGTTGCGGTTGATTATTTTACTAAGTGGGCTGAAGCTGAACCATTGGCTACTATCACTTCTAAGAAAGTGATAAGCTTTGTGACCAAGAATATCATTTGCAGATACGGTGTGCCTCAAAAAATAATCACAGACAATGGTACTCAGTTTGAAAGTGAGGAATTCCAGGATTTTTGCAAACGATTCAAAATCCAGAAAAGCTTTTCGGCAGTAGCTCATCCGCAGGCAAACGGGCAAGTGGAAGCAGTGAACAAGATCATCAAATCAACCATCAAAAAGCAACTCGAAAGAGCAAAAGGTGGTTGGGTCGATAAACTACCACTTGCACTATGGGCATACAGAACTACTCACAAAACTGCAACTGGGCATACTCCTTTTTCGTTAGCATACGGATCGGAAGCAATGATCCCGGTTGAAACAGAGGTCCCTTCACACAGAAGAATCCATTTCAATCAAGCAGAAAATGAAAAGCTGCAACTTGAAGCGCTGGATCTCCTTGATGAAAAAAGAGATGAAGCTAACCTCAGAGTTGCAGCTCATCAGCAAAGGATAGCCAGACATTTCAATTCCAAAGTTCGTCAACGCAGCTTTGAAATTGGAGATCTAGTCCTAAAAAGAATTATGACTGCGACAGGTGTGTTTGGGCCAAATTGGGAAGGACCGTATGTGATAGGTCAGAAACTTCTTGACGGCACATTCAAGCTCACCACAGTTGATGGAGATCAAATTCCAAGGGCATGGAACAGCAATCACTTGCGTCCATACTTTACTTGAAAATTTCGTTGAAACATTGTAAAAAGAATTATGAATGTATGATTCCTGTAATTGAAAGCAATTGTGAAACTGATGCAAGTAAATAATGAAAGAATATAAAGTGGATGTAGGCCCAATTTCATGGCCGAACCACTATAAATCTTGTGTTCCTTATTATCATTATATGTTTGCTTTGTTTTCGATATAAAAATACACAAAATGTATTGCTGAAATATCGATTTAAATTTTTGCAGACAGTGGAGATAAAACTTGCGCATAATAAGACCGAGCGATTCTCACCATCATTCAACAAACAAATTTCAAGTCACAAAGACCCCGAATTCAAATCCTAGATAGGAAATGCTTCAATTGAACGGCTAATGATTTCGATAGGAACGAGCCCTTGCTGATAAATTGAGATTGTTTAAACAAACAAACATCCAATTAGGAAGCTAGTGCCCGTTCTCACGAACTTGCCTGGCAATGAAGTACACTTCCTTGGATTAAACAAGCCACTTGTGAGAAAAAGGGGGATGAAAACTTGAAAAGAAAGAAAAAAAAAAAAAAAAAAAAAAAAAGGATCGCTGAAAAGGCATAAGCAAGTGAACAGAGGAACAACCAAAGCTACCATCAGCGCCACAAGTCCTCTTCGGAGGCGCAACTCTTCGGATAATAAAAGACCTCTAATGGGTCATATGCCACAAAAAAGAAAGTTCTCTACTCAACAAAAAAGATTGGAGGAGTCATGACCCTCCAACCATGAGAGAGTAACTTCCAGGCGATGAAAACCCTCTCTGAGGCACATTTCACCAGGAGTTGAAGTGTTATAACCGCTCTTCGGGATTTCACTTCACCAGAGTTGAAATGTAAACAAAATAAAAGCCCTCTTCGGAGGCCCATTTCACCAGGAGTTGAAGTGTTATAACCGCTCTTCGGGATTTCACTTCACCAGAGTTGAAATGTAAACAAAATAAAAGCCCTCTTCGGAGGCCCATTTCACCAGGAGTTGAAGTGTTATAACTGCTCTTCGGGATTTCACTTCACCAGAGTTGAAATGTAAACAAAATAAAAGCCCTCTTCGGAGGCCCATTTCGCCAGGAGTTGAAGTGTAGCAGCCGCTCTTCGGAATTTCACTTCACCAAAGTTGAAATGTAAAAACAAAGACCTTCTTGAAAGCACACGTTTCACCGAGATTGAAATAAAACTTCCAAGTGTTGAAACGTGAAAAGGCTTTCTTCAAAGGCACAACTCTTTGGGGGTACACGTTTCACCAAGATTGAAATAAAACTTCCAAGTGTTGGAACGTGAGAAATCCCTCCTCAGAGGTACAACCCCCTCCCGGGAACACAATTAAGAAAAAAGACCTCTTTGGAAACCCACGTTTCACCGAGATTGAAATAAAACTTCCAAGTGTTGAAACGTGAAAAGGATTTCTAAAGCATAACTCTTTGGAGGTACACGTTTCACCGAGATTGAAATAAAACTTCCAAGTGTTGAAACGTGAAAAAATCCCTCCTCAGAGGTACAACTTTCTATAAAAAAAAAAAAATCCTCATCAAAAGCGTACTTTAACTTTCAAAGGAAAAGTAATTTGCCTACTGTGGGAAATGATCGTAAAAAGAAAAGAAGTTAAAGTACCCTTCAGAGGTCCGCTTTACCACATAGAGGAATTCACTTGATGAGATATGCACATAAGCAAAAGAAAAAAGTGATTTCTTCGAACGACCAAGCGTAAAAACTTATACGAAGGGAGTTGTACTCTATAAAATTTTCTTTAAAGAATAAAATAATTATTCTTTAGCAAATAAGAGTGTAAGTCCCCTCGAGGTATAGAATATTGCAGCATACTTATGGAATGGGGGCAATATAGTATAATTACACACAATATGGTATAACTAAACCAGCAAAAGGTAACGCTCAAGTAACATACCATAAGCTCGCTGCAATATCAAATAAACTCATGCCAAAACGAATAACAAATGTATTCTTTAATTCAAACAAAAGTTTGTACAAACGAGGAATCATTTTATTCAATTACAACGCAGGTACAGGTTTCAAAATAAAGAAAAGCGGGGGCCGGTACCCGCACAATTCTCGGCCAGTACATGCAAAACACAAAAAACTAGAAACTGAAGATCTTCACTTCTTTTTGCTGCCTTTAGACCCTTTACCCGGCCGAATGATCAGCTTTTCAGGTCGGCCAGTGGGTATAAGGGAGGAAGGAGAGGTAGGCGCAGCTGGCCCAACTTCTGGCTCCTCTTCAGTGGCAGTGATTATCTTCCCTCTCCTCCTTGATGCTCCTTGCTTCCTTCTCCTCTTTGAGGAAGACTCACTTCCTGGAGTGACAAGTTTAGATAAAGTTATATCGTCAGAAGGAGTCCGCTCCGGAGATATGTCACCTCCCTCAAGTCCCTCATCTTTTTGCTCTTGCGAAGCAATGGGATCATCCAGGCCATGGAGAGCTTCTATTTGTTCTTCTTGTGACCCAGGTTGAGAAGCAGAGGGAGGCGCCACTTGAAGAGATGGAGGAAGGATCACCGGGGGAGAAGAAGCTTGAGTTTGACTCGGTGCTTTCTCTACAAAGGAGAAAAAACTTAAAATATCAGTATCTTTCGAAAAGAGAGGGGATGACAGCTCATCAAAAGTCGGGAATTCATTGACATTTGAAAAATAATCAAGAAGATCGTCAAGTTCACAAGGAGCGAACGAGCAGTTCACCACTTGAGCTGGTCCGGTGTCAAGTTTACCTGGGGTAGTTGGATCTCTGAGGCTGATTTCATATCGCTGTGCTTCGTTGCTTTCACCACCTTCATCCCCGCCTTGTGCACTTGTAGTTTCAGTTACTGTCTTAGTTGCAGGCGGAGTAGAGGAGCTCGAACCCGTGATGTCAACCACAGGAGAAACTGGAGGATGGACAGAGGAAATAAGCGTTAATTCCTTTCCAGAACATTCCTCTTCCGCCATTCCAGTTCTCATCCTGGCAAGTTGTTCTCGCCCCTTCGCAAGAGCAGCGCGAGCTCCCTCATCCAGGTAACGCGCCTCAAAATCTTCATCGCCATACCCGGCGTCTTTAAACATGTTAAGAGCAGCTTCCCACACCTCGGCCAGGGTGATTTCATACTTAGGACCAAGAAAAGAGAGGCTGCCGCGTCCCAAGACACAATGTAAATAAAAATCGAATAAAGTCGAATTGATATCGTTTTCCATGGTCTGAGCAGTTTCTTCGGCTGCAATTTTGCCAGCCATGGCCTCATCTCGATCTTTTTCGTTCTGAGCAAGTTGGGCTTTTAGCGCTTCAATCTCCATGTCCCGGGCGCTCAGTTTATTCTGCAGCTGGGTGACATCAGTGCGGTGGTTCTCTACAGCTTGTTCCAACCTCTCAGCTTTAGCTTCAGCGTCCCTCTGGCTGGCGTGCGCATCTCGCACTTGTTTTTGCAATACCTCTTCTCTTTGGGTGTAAGTATTAGTAGAAGAGGCAAGATCATCTTTGAGCTGCTTTACTTCAGCTTCGAGTTTTTCATTGTATTCGGCTATCTCCTTCATCTCAGCGTTGTGTTGATCAAGAATCTTCTGCCATTCTGATTTGTCATTTTCCATGGTCAGCATTGCTTCGATGTTAGCCCGATTAACTCTTTGAAGTTCATCAACCAGCTTTTGCCATCCAGACATTCTATCGATATCAAGCTTGACAGCATCGAGATTTCTGTACATAGCTTCTTTGTCGATGGGGACCAAATCAAGGTCGAAGCGTACCCCCCTCAAACACCAGTTCGGGAATCGGCTCTGCAAAGTCGGGGGCGCCCTTTCAACATGGTATGAAGGCCTGTTGAGAAGTGTTTGGATGGCACTTCCTTCAAGAGCAGGAGATTTGGAAGGGATGTCAATAGAAACTGAGGCACCAGGTCTCTCAGATGTCACGGGCACGTGCTCCTCGCCAAGTTTGGTCCGCTTTCTCGAATCCTCAATATGGCTCTTCCCCCTATCATCGTGCGTTTTACGTTTATGGGAGTCATCATCCCTTGGGAAGGATTCATGTCGCGTGCCCGCTCCCTCATGACGTTCTTCATACCTTCTCCTCTCTTCAGCTTTTCGCGCAGCTCTCTGCTCATTGGTTTCTCTGGGATCGGCATAGTATTGCTTGTAGTCATAGCTGCCACGCCCTCCATAGCGTCGAAAGTCCTTGTAATAGGAACCGCTGCCGCTGCGCCCCATAGAGGAATCTGAAAAGGCAAAAATAGCAAGTCTTAGAAACTTCCGAAGAAAAGAAGTTAAATATGAACAAATGCCGAAAAATCCTAAGTGTTGTGTGATGTGCAAGCTACGCGCATTAAGCTACAAACCACTCATTGGTGTAGGGGTGATGATAGCTTGGGTATGAGGAGTTGGTGTTTGTGTTGGTGTTAGTCGAAGAAGGGACGTCGCCTCAATTATAGGAGAGATAGTTTTAGACACGTCATCTCTAAAAAGCTCCTGTGAGGTCACTATTATGTCGCTCAACCCATCATAAACATCGTCACCATCATGCTCGGTGAGACTTGTTTTCTCAGTTCCTACATCAGCTAATCCCCCGAGAGGCTGTGAAGGTTCTTCTTCTTCCTCAATCGGGGCAAGTGCCGTCTTACTAGATGACCCCATAATGTCGGTAGGGGTGGAACATTTCACCAATGAAGCTTCGATGTTAGACTCTTTTGATGAAGATTGTTCGATAGTAACGGGGGCATCCGATGCTTCAGTCGGGGAATCGGGAACTTCAGTCGGGGCTTCATGAGGCTGAGTATAGCGAGAAGAGTGAAGAAGCCCGTATTGATGTAAAAAGTCATCTCTCAGCAAAAACTTTATATTCCTCTCTTCTACTGGCACAGCATTCAATCTTTCAAAAATTTGCTTATAGCCTGGGTCTCTAGAAGGAGGTGGAAGCGCTGAAAAGTAAAAAGGGAAATTAACATCTAACTACTCAGGCTATGAAAAGATTTTATAAGGAAAACATGTGTCAGGAATAAAGCTGAACGCCCTTACTTCCAACTCTCCACACACCATAAAACCCCGGAGGGCAACGAACATAGAAGAATTGGGTTAAAAACCCGTGAGCAGTATCAGGGAGGCCAACAATCAGTTTGCGGTTTCGGGCGCTCCTCACAACAGTAATGGAAGGATGATCCTTAGTCCGAGAAAAAGAGCATAGATAACAAACTTCACCAAAGCTTGGAAGTCGATCAAGTGTTCTCCTAAAAAGCACACACAACCCCATTAGAATGGCATAGCCATTGGGGTGTAGCTGGGATGGAGCAATGGCCAGTTGACGGAGAAGTTGTTGGAAAAAGTCGTTGAAAGGAGGAATGCCTCCACTTAGGCACATTTGCCGGTTAATTGTCACAAAGCCAGAAGGAGCTATATCGGCAGTGTTATTTCTTTCGGGAAGAATGGCATCTGATTCAACGATACCAAACTGAGCACACAACTGGCGAAAAACTTTGTATGATAGTGAAGTAGGAGCTCTTTCGGGAGGATTAACCAGTGGAGCCGGAAGAACAGTTACCTCTCCAGTCCGAACTGTTGTATCACCTTCCTGAGAAGTCATTCTACACAAACAACTGGATATTCAAATATGAAGGTGCACGTTTCCTAAAAAAGTGTGAAGTGTTGTGCAAAAAACTAAAAAAAAAAAAAAAAAATAATAACAAGTAAATATAACTGAAATAAAACTAGTCGACGATTGATCGATTACAAAAATTTCAGAACTTGTTAGTCTTTAGTTCAAGTATAATATTAATGCGAGCTGGTCAATTTTAATTGACTATTTCAGTATTGCTTTAGTATTTTACTTGAAGTTAATAAGTTGAGCACTTCATTCACACAATCTGTTTAAGTTTAATGACTGTTATTAGCTAATCTGTCATTCGAAGAGGGCGATCAATGGCAGTATATTCGCCCCGGTTTTTCTGTAAATGTTGTATTGGACAGGTTGTTAACTTGCGAGTCAAAGTAATTTGTAAAAGAAGGCATCAAAGTTCAACAGTTCAACATCACTGCAACAATTCAAGGTTTAAGCAGATCCTAAAAAAAAAAAAAAAAAAACAACACAAGTGCTAAGTCGTATCGAACACAAGTGCTAAGTCGTATCGAACACAAGTGCTAAGTCGTATCGAACACAAGTGCTAAGTCGTATCGGACTCAAGTGCTAAGTCAAAACCGACTCAAGTACTAAGTCGCAACCGACTCAAGGGATGAGTCGTTCCTATCCTCAGCCATCAAACACATCAAGCTGCTTATCCTCTAAGTCCTAAGTCGTAACTCGGGGAACAGGAGAAAGGCTCTGATCCAAAACAACTAGAAATCCTCCAAGTCTTAACTCGGCTACGGCTCATGGAAATCGCTAAGTCACATGGAAGAAGCCGAGTCATATATGAGACGATCCCTTGTTATTTTCAATCAACCTATTCGACCAACTCGCCTCCCTTTCAAATCTCTTAACCTGTTCATCCTTGGCTTCTTCAGCAGCGACAACCTTAACCCGTTACACTATGAATCGCCCCAAAGCGCGAATCACCATAGGCCAAATCAGATGAATTTTAGTTCATCGGTAATCAATTCGAATAGAATTCGCAGGGTTTGAATGGGGCAAACCAAAGATGATGAACTGAATACATAAAGTAACAATGGTTAACGGTCGAAGTTTGAAGCAAGATCTCTTACGATTGTTTGATGCTAGAAAGAATCAGAGATGAATCGGGTCGAAATCGCCTCGGAGAGCTTGAAGATGCGTTAATGGCAGAAAGCAGTTTAAAAGGTTAAGTGATGAGAAGAAGGACGACTCAGGCTTTTATATCTGGAAAGGTTGGGATTTGAAACGACATGACCGAGTTATGATAAGTCGAAGCACACGACTTACGATTTAAGCGTGTGCTTCGAGGGGCAAATGTTAACCCTAACTCGTTCACAAGTTAACAGGTCCACGAGTTAAGGCATGTACGACTCAAGGCATGTACGACTCAAGGCATGTACGAGTTAAAGGATACATGAGTCAGCAACTTCCTACAACTTAAAGACCTCTACGAGTTAGCAAGCTTACGAGATAAGCAGCCTACGAGTTAAGGAGTACCCGAGTTAAGCTACTTGCGAGATAAGCCTTTACGAGTTAGCATATCTACAAATTAGCAAGTGTACGAGTTAAGATCTTCCACAAGTTAAGCCTCTACGAGTTAATCCTCTGCGAGTTAAGATCTTCTACGAGTTAGCAGGCATACGAGTTAAGAAAAGCTAACGACTTAAGGTCTTTACGACTTAAGGAAATTGATGGCCTACGACTTAATGATAACTGCAGTTTGTACGACTTCAGACCCTTACGACTTAAAGAAGTTATACGACTTAAGGAGGATACGACCTAAAGACACACCTCTTAACTCGTCTACGAGTTAAGACTTGCTTTAAACCAGTTGCAATTGGTTAAGTCGACTACGACTTACGACATAAAAAGAGTCGTATACGACTTAAGAAAGGAAATTAGCAATTGCAGCCAGATAACTCGCACACGACTTAGAACTTAGGGATGGGTTCAAAAAAGGGGAACTGCCATAGACTCGGCTCAGTGACCCGGGGACGACTTACCTTAAGTCGAACACGACTTATCTTAAGTCGGCCACGAGTTAGGACTTAGCACTTTTTCCGCCCAGAACTCTCTATAAATATGAAACCATCTCCAACATGCAAAGGACCTTTGGGGGGGCTCATTCTCTTCAAGCGCCATTACTCTGCCGAATTCCAGACGACTTCAAAGCTTTTTAGATCCAACAAACTTCTAAAGGAACTCCATGAAGGAATCATCCACATTCACCATGGATTTGAAGATGATTGTCAACATCAAAGCTTGAGCTACTTGTTTCACATATCCTATCACTTGAAGTGTGTTGTAATTGAAAGATCTTGTAAAGAATTGTAATCAAACTAGTGATAAAAAGATTAAAGTGGACGTAGGCTGGATTATAAGCCGAACCACTATAAATACTGTGTCTCTTACTGTTTTTCTACATACTTTCTGCTTATTTCTGTTTCCCGTACAAACGGGTGGTGCTTTCACAATCACATCTTATACACCAGGGTGTTAGCGTTTAAATTTTTTCGTTAACATGAACCAAAGTAAAGCAACTCCTTCCAGGTATACCGGAAAATACCGGCATTTGATTTCATCAGAGGCTCTGGCACCCGTCATGTGCCAATCATACTTATACAGAAACTAATTAGGATCGCTCGTTCCCTTGTAAGCTGGAATAGTTAGAGGGACAAACTTCCTTGGGAATTCCGCCTTCAGGATTTTTTCAGTGAATGGAGTTTTGCTCGGAGAGAAACCCCATTCTTTCTCATCTTCATTTCTTTGCATACTTTCTTTCATAATCTGACGAACCATGCCTGAGAAATACTCTTCATCATTTTGAGGCTCAGCGGGACAAACATCAGCCATTCTCTCTGAATTTTGCCTTGACAGTCGCTCACGGAGAGTCGGTTGCGGCCCCGATCCTCCGGCTTAGGGAGGTGTCCTTTCCACTGGATCAGCCGCCCTTTGAGGGATATTTCTTCCTTCCACATTCTGCACTTCATCAGCAAGATTTCCCTCTTTAGACACCGGTTGACGGTTTGCCTCAAATAAAGCATTCAACCTTTCCATTATTAGGTTATTCTGAGCTTCCATTTGCCGATGTAGCCCGGATACAACGACATCTAGCTCTGCTTGTGTAACTCTGACAGTTGGAGTTGTTTGACTTAAAGAAGGAGAGGTTGCAGTAGTCTCGCGAACATCGTCAGATCTAACAGACTTGCGCTTCCTTCCTGGAGCCATTATTTCAGATAAACTTTTGGTTTTTAGAGAAATCCTTTCTACAAACTTCTGCGAAGCTATGATGACAGGTCTTGAGTTTGGTTCTCAGTGAAAGCACCAAAAATGTTAACGCAAAAAGTTAGACGCTAACACCCCGATGCAAATAGAGATTGAATGAAAGCACCACCCGTTAACACGGGAAACAGAAAAGGCAGTAATTCGTTGAAAAAGCAGTAAAGGACACAGAGTTTATAGTGGTTTGGCTTATAATCAAGCCTATGTCCACTTCAATCCTTCTTTATTGCTTATATGATTACAATCCTTTACAATTTCTTTAAATTACAATTCACTTTAAAAGACAAGTAGCTAGAAAAACTTCGATGCAAGAGAATTCTCCGAATTCATGGTTGAATATGTTGAATCCCAGCTTGAAGTTGATTGAAGCTTCTTGTGAGTTTCGAATGTTGAAGTAAGGCTCGGCTTGATTATGGTAGAGTCCCAATGCTCTGAAGAAAATGATCCAAAAGTCCCCCTCATGTTGGAGATAGTGCCGTATTTATAGAGGAACTTCCATGTCAAGTTGTAAGTAGCGACCAACCTAAAGTAAGTCGTGGATCTTGACCGACCCAAGACAAGTCGTAAGTCACCTTCTATCTCTTAAGCACGGCTCGCGGCTTAACTGGGATAAGCATGTTCTTCTGAGTACAAGTCCTAAGTCGTGAACGAGTTAACAGGCCCTGGTTCAAGTAACTCTATATTGGATTTCCCTTTGTTTGTCTAGGTCGCGAGCGACCTAACATAGGTCGTAAGTCGGTCGTGACTTAAGTGAAATTGTTTTGAGCTTTCCCTGTCTTGAGTCGTTAAGTCGGCAGTCCCTTGAGTCATTAAGTCGGCAGTCCCTTGAGTCGTTAAGTCGGTCCATTCCCTCAAGCCGCTAAGTCATGGCTTTCTTAAGTCGGTAGGTCGTGCTATCAGTTAAGTCGCTAAGCCGTTATACTCTTAAGTCGTTTTCCTATTGAGTCGCTGGCCACCTTAAGTCGTCTTCCTATTGAGCCGCTGAGCATAGGAGTTAACAACTATCCCAGTGAAACCAAACGTAGACTGCATGCAATCGATGCCACCCGAATTACGTTATGGAACCAAACCACATAGATTGTAATCTATCGATGTTACGTTGCTATCGCAGCAAAATCAAAGATGGATTGTAGGCAATCATTACCACCTGAATTACACTATGGAAACAAACCACATAGATCGCAATCTACCGATGTTACGTCGCTATCACAGCGAAATCAAACGTAGATTGTAGGCAATCACTGCCACCCGTAGATAGTAGTTACACAAAGGTTACGTTGCAATCGCAGCAAAACCAAACATAACTGTAGGTATAATACCCTTCGATTTACGCTATACAAACAAATGATCACCAGGAACTCATGAGTTTTGTCTGGATGCCCTCTAGGATCCTAATTCTCATTGAACCCACCTTTCGGATTCCTAGGCGGAACCACCCAACGGATCTCCAACTATAAGTTTCGACTTTCATGGAGGTGCCTTTCCATACATTTAGTCTCAAAACATATCACACTATATATAATACCTTTCAAATCATATACTTCATATGTATCACGTATAAATTTTATCTATATAAAATTGACATCCTTAAAATAGATGGTTTTAAATTCGATTAACACAATTTCCAAAATTGACTATCAGTGGGTTCAAAATCTTTTCTGTTTCATATGCATATGAGATCGTTCTTTTTAACTCGAATAATTCTAGGACCAATAATTTCTGAGTCCATTTCATATTTATATACTCCATTTAGTATTTCCATTATCTTTCAAAGATCATTTTTATTATTATAAATTCAATAAGGGGAGTTTGAATATATAACTAACATATATAATCTCATTAGTGCTAATCAAAAATTTCCAAGTTCGATTATTCTTCAAAGTTATTGGTAATGTTTCTTACTTCTTATAAAGTAAATTTCAGTTATAATAACTATTTGGCCTTTATTTAAAATCATCATATTATTCAAAATATACCATTTCACTTCAAAATCATTTTTTCCTTAATATCTCGATTTGGTTCCAATTTAAATTTGCCTCGAATTTCCATTTGGGTTATAACTTCAATTTAACCCAACTTGTATTTAAATCCATGATTTAAATATAATTAATTCCCACTTTTACCAGTTTGAATTTAGAGAATAGCTTGAATAGTTGTAAAATAGTTAAATAGTTAATATAAGATAGTTTGAGTTTTTAAAATGGTTTGTATAGTAAAATATCTTGGAAAATAAAAATAATTTGAATATTTAAGAAGATAGATTTTAAACAATTTATACTAGAATAATTTATTTGAAAATAGTTTCAAAGTCAAACTAATTCAATTCCCAATCTTCCAACTCACATCAATTTCAATTTTCATTTCTACATTAGTAACTAAGTAATTATAAATTTACGTTCAAATCAATATAAAAAGTGCTTGTATAAAAGATCGTAATTCTACAAAATATTTCACAACATCGACAGACTACAGCACTAGAAGTTCAAACATTACATCCACTTATCCACATCAAAAGTCTTACAAAAGGTCATAAACCTAGACAACCTAACAACTGTCTATGGGTTTAGAAAAGAACAGAGCCCTATTATATCACAACGAACCCTACTCGCCATCTCTCACCACTCCGTATCCTTCACAAAACCTTCTTAAGGACTTCTTATCAACTTGCCAAAATCGTCCGTGCAATCTGTAACATAGTGTCCTGACTTCTTGCATTTGCCACTAAAGAACTCTACACTTCCATCTTCACGGACCATTTTCACGCCTTCCTCGGGGAATTCCACAAATTGATCTTTATTATGTCTCTTGGGGCAATCCCTAGCGATGTGTCCCATCCTTTTACGATGGTAGCAACCTATAACAACCCTGGTTCTGGTGATTACCTGTAAATATTAAATTATAATGGTGTTTATAATTTAATATTGAGAATTAAAAGTAAATTTGAGATTTAAATTGTTTGTTTGAAATAAACAATTGATTATGGAAAATAAAATGTGAGGATAAAGTTTTGGAACTTTATTTTGTTTACTTATGATAAAACATGAATGAAATATAATTTTATTCATTTTAAATGCAATAATTCTTGTAATTATTGCCAAATGCTTCTTTTAATAATTTATAAATGAAGTACTTGATTTTAAGATGTGTTGTGTATTATAAATGAAAAGAAGAAATTTTGTTTAAAAATATGTTTTGGATATAAAAGTGATGGAAATATGGTTTATTGCGTTTAATTTATGCAAGAAAATACTTTTTATGTAATTTTTGGAGTTAAAAATAGAGTTTTATGTAATAATTGTGTGGTTTGTGCATTTAAATTAAGATAAGGGTTTTCAATAAAGAAAATAATTTTTAGTGCCATATCCAACCGGAATTGTGGTTTGTACGTGTTATACCCACGTCGCCTGGGTGGTGTTGTGTTCATGAGCTAACGAGGGCACTGGGCTCTAAAGTGGGGGAGATTGTAACACCCCTTCAAAATGTGAATGATAGTCCCACATCGCAGAAAAACACTATGAAGCAGGTGCTTATATGCCAAAGTATTCACCACATGAAAACGTCGAGGCCTTTTGAGGAACAAAGCCCCATACCTTAGCTTGGCCCATGAGGCGGAGGTGACTAAATTGTGGAGAATATCTGCGTTAAGTAATGTGCGGACTGTTAAATTGGTATCATACACATAATTTAACTCTACAAAATCACACAGCATATTTTTATGTTCTAAAAATTATTTTACATTAAAACAAATGATAATTCAACTCTTACCGCATTTCGCACTTGTTATGAGTCTTGTGAGTAGTTGGTTATACCATTTCAAATAAAGAACACTCCAGTCTATTCCATCAATCTTAAGGATCAAGTATTCTGGGAATATCTCAATAAGCTCTATTTGTGTTCTGTATTTTGAGTAACAAATTGTTTTTTCAAAAATTGAAAATATGTTTCTAAGAGAAATTGGATTTTTTTTGAGAAAAACAAAGAATATTCTGAGTGTTATATATTAGGTATTTCTTTTTAAAAAGATGAATTCTTGCGTTGGGTTGTCCGTCTAGTTCTTTAAGAATTCTGGTCGATGCGTTTGGCCAACTTTATCGATAGGAATTTCCTGAACGCTGTGATGAGACAGTCAGATCGAGGTGTTTCAGTTTTAGTACCCTTGTGGACATAGCATATTCTTCTTCTGCATATCTGCTAGCCTTTTTGTTGTAGTCCTTTTGTCGCTGTTCGTCGACGGAATTTCTATCGGTTTAGAAAGCCGTCGAACGAATTTTGAATTAAAAATAACCGCAAGCGCACGGCGTACACTTGTAGTACGTGGCGAATACGGGTCGATCCACAGGGAATTGATGATTTAAATTTTCTATTCAATCAAATTAACCAAAAGCTTGAGAATATTTAAGCTAGAAAAGGAGAAAAACAAACGAAAGAAAATTGATAAAAAATGTGAGAGTTTAAGAACAATTTAGAGATAAATCCACTCTCTAGATCACATAAATCAACAAAATGAAGTTATGATCTCTCTTTTCTTTTCATTAGTGTAATTAGTTGATGTGCTTATCATAAGTATGGTATATTTGTGCTATTAATTAGCCCAATATAAACCATCGAACTATAACACAACCACTAATACACATTTAACTCTTATGAAATATGACAACAAGTTGAAATAAAAGTCTATTTTAAGCATAGCCTATTAACTATTGTTTAGAAATATAGGCTATCAAATTTCAATTTCAACATTCACTTCTTTGCCATAATCATATTTAGATGAAGATGCAATTTGTGTTATATTTGATTAAGCACAGCCTATTTGTTATGAACAACATAGACTATCAAATTCAAAGCTAAACAACAAGTTAACCACTTCATACATTCACATTAAAGCACAAAAAGAGAGTACAAAATATCAAAATGTTGAAGCTACATGATTAGAGGCTTCATTACCCCTAAATTGAAGGGATTAGCCTCTCATGTTTGTTATCATATGAACAAATATAGCTTGCAACATTAAAATAAAAGAAAAAGAAAATGAGAGCAAAGCAAAGAAACAAAACTAATCTACTTGCATAAAAAATAAATATACACTACAACATGAAAGTAAATAAGCATGAAAAGAAAAAGAACATATATTGAATTTGCATAAAAAAAATACATAAAAGAGAAATGGCTAAGTAGCCATGAAAAGAAAGAAGAGAACTTGATTTTTATTTTGAGCCTAAACTAATTAAAGAGAGACTAAGAGAGAGATCATGTTACATGAAACATATGGGTATTTATACATGTATGAAGCCCTAATTCATATTTTTGGGGAATACCCAAAATGCCCCTTAGGAAGTGTGGAGGCCAAGTAACCATTAACATGTCTTAATCCCCCATTAAGTGTACATGAAACCATTAAGTCCAAAAGCATGTGCATTAGCCTTTGATTTGTACATTAAGGTAGGTGGGTAGGTGGGGTCCTCCATGTTCTTCACTTTAAATTATTTCCATCTTCATTCCTTTGTATTAATTTTGTGCATGCATATCTTCATGAAACCACTTCTATTTGAGATCAATTTCCAACAAAAATATATACAAATTTTCAATTAATTTTTCTTAAAGAAATATATGCACTTAAATGACCGTTTTGCCCTATATGAAGATGAATATATGAAAATTTGGAATTAATATGAATTTTGGTTAAAACAAGTTAAAGTACCCAATATGATCATTTATTTAATTTAAATAGAATAAATATGGTGGTAAAAATATGCACATTTACGTGCACATCAAATACCCCCACACTTATCTTTTTATTCGTCCTCGAATAAAGAAAAACTAAGATAAATCCGTTTTCGTAGGGAGCACGATTGCATTGAGCGTATGCAACAAGCCGTTAAACCTCTGGGTGTCCCCAGTAGGACGAGTGTTGTCTCGTGAGGGTTTTCAGCGGATACTACCCACAAAATCCAAATGCAGGATGAAAATATTTACAAATGCAAGATTTATTTACAAAGAGATGAATGCAAGTTTTTGAAAATGTTTACAATGAAGGATTTATTTTTAAATTGACACGAATAAGTTAAATACAGGTTTTGGTTATTATCTTGAAAATTTATGTCATTTACTCGTCAAAATTTCCAACAAAAATCAAGTTATCATAACAAATAGACAATAGTTTAACTTGTTGTTTCGGTTGATAACAAAGTGTAATTATAAAATGGATCCTTAGTTGATTATCAAAGTTTATCAAAGTGGTATTTTCATTTCTTTTCAATAACAAATCAAATCAAATAAGTAAAAATAGTGCTAGGATTTCAATTGTTTGCTCCCTCATTATTTTCAAGAAAAATTACACACCTAGCTCAGGTAAACTGAGGCCAGATATACCACCCATGCACTGCCTTTCGGACTTATGTGAGGGGAGTACAGAGCATGGCGAGTGCACACACTTTCGTGCATACACCTATCGACCGTAGGTGGTTTTTATTATGTTTTTTTTTACATGTGTTCCATACATGCATAACCGTGAGGACTTTTAAATGAGTATGGAAGCACATAATCAAAGATTCCAAGTAATTCACCCATGCATAACCATGAGGACTTTTAAATGAGAGTGAATACTTGGATGTTATTATTTTTTTATTATTTTTTTAAGAGAGAGAGAGAGAGTTTTGCAAAATCATCTTAGCACCATTTAACTTAGAAGACAAAAAAAATGTTATATCCTTTACTTTAAATAAACCACTTTTTAAAACAAAGATTTTCAATTAGGATATACTTCATAATTAACACCATGAATCTTCCTATATACTAGTTAAACCATTATTATTTGTAATCAAACTTCAATTTTATTTTTGTTTAGACAAATAAATTTCCAAAAATTTCAATTTAATAAACCAAAGCCATATATTTATCTTATAGTGTTTCTTTTAAAAATAAATCAAAAGAAAATTTGTTTTTGGGATTTTTATTTTTTATTTTTTTTGTTTTTGTGATTTTAAAGTAAAAATAAACCATGAAAAAAAAGAATGAAGATGAGTCTCCCCCCACACTTGATTTTGACTGCGTCCCCACAGTCAATCCAAGTGAAAGGGATGTTTATTATTATTTACATGAAAACGAACGGTATTTACACGAGATCAGAAAGTATATTGTCAAAAAGTAAATGAAACGGTCTTCCAAAAACTGATTCATTTGTCTCGTCGAGTACACGAGACACAGCCTAACCTCGAAAAACCAAATCGTAGAAGATTTTGAAGTTGATTGTCGATTTGGAAAAACGAATTCTGTTTTATTAAAAATTGAATGAGTTGTTTTATTTTCAATGATTTTCAGGGTTGATAAAACAATTGCTTGAAATTTATTTTCACCAAATTCAAGTTTATCATCAATTTCATAATTATTGATTTCAAAATCAAAGTGGTGATTTAAATCTTTCCCGTCAGAATTTAACAACTCATCATCCAAAAGTCCAAAAAATTCATGTTCATTAAATTCGTCTTCCTTTGTTGGATTATCAACAACTTCATTATGTAAATCGAGTTTCAAAGTTGTCGTATTCAAATTTTCAGAAAAAGGAAGATCGAAGTTTAAATCGAGTTTTGCACCCTCAAAAGAATTGAAATCCAACTCAATTACCGTATTTTCAACAACTTGATTAAGATCGTCATTATCAAATTCAAAAGTTGTTATTTGAAAATCGTCGATTTGGGTAAAAGGTGGATTATCACTTGACTCATCACATGTTGAGATTTGATTTTGTTGTTCACGTTGTTTCATATAAGTTTCCAACAACAAATCCGTGTGATCATCGTAAATTTCATTCATTTGTTCAACAAAATCTAGTTTATAGTTATTAATTGAGAATTTTCGATTTGGATTTGTTGAGAACAAAAATTTTCACTCGTAACATGGTTAAGATTATTCCCATTGCCAAATTCGTTTGAAAAGTTTTTCCCATTTTCATGTTGAGTTTGGAATTCATTTTGGAGTTCGAAATTAAATTGGCATGGGTTATAATCGTAATCGTTTGAATTTTGAATTGAATTCAAATTCTGAAATCCTTGACTCGAGTTATTACACAAATCAGAATTACATAAATCTTTTATCTCTTGATTTTGTCGTGCAGAAAGTTCGAGTAAAGATGAAATCATTTCAATGCTATTTTCAAGAGTCGAAAGTTGGTCATCGTTTTGAAAACTTTGTTGTTCGAAATTTGAATTATTTACACAAAATTTGTTGTTAAAATATCCATACGAATTTGGAGTAAACTCATACGGATTATATTGATTTTCACAGTTAAATTCAAGTGAGTAAGAAAAAGGAAACTCGGACATTTTCAAGATTTCTTTTTTTTTTTTGGTTTTTTTTTATAAAGAAAATATTTACAAGTAGAATTTATTTTTCAAAATGGAAAATTGATTTTTGTTTTGTTTTCGAATTTTCAATTTTTTTTTGGCTTTTGAAAAGATTTTTTAATTTTTTTTTTGGATTTTTGTTTTTCTAATTTTTTTGGATTTTTGAAATTTCAAAGGAAAAGGAAAAGAAAAGGAAATTTGAAACTTTTTTAGTTTTGGATTTTGAATTTTTTTTTGTTTTTGTTTTTTTTAAAATATGCATGAACAAATGCAACTAAATGAATGCAAGGGTTAATGATAACCCAAAATTGTATATTCACAAATTGTCTTAGATAAACAAGATAGTTCTCAGCCAGGTAACGGGCAGGATTTATCGGTACACCACGAATCACCGTAGCAATGCAGCCGAAGGTTTAAGTACCTTCAGAGGAACAACCACTATAATATTTACGAATCACCGTAATATTTATAAATGGTTATTACTCTGCCATAGCCTAAACACCAAGAAATTAAATTGTTCAAAGAAGACAACTTGTCAATATACAATTAAGTGTTATCGATGTCTAACCGTTATTATTAATCAAAATCTAATATGAAATGCAAAGCAGAAATTAAACGTGTATTAACAATGCAACTACGAATGAATTTTTTTTATTTTTTTTAAAATGCAAATGCAAGAAACCAACAATTCAATTCAAATAAAACTAGAAACGAAAGCAGAATTTTTTAGCAAGCAGAGCAATTTATTTTGGCTAGCTAAGGAAGCAATTTTCAGCAAGTTATTCTTTCTTTATTTTCTGCTTTGGCAACCTGAAAATTAAAAACTAAGATATATACAATATATTTTTTTGGGGTTTTTTTTGGTTTTTTTTTTTTTTGAAAGGAAACTTAAAAGCAGGGTTTTACTTAAAAAAAAATTAGAGATGAAAATCAAAACTTGTTTTTTTTTAAACAACAACAAAATAAACTAAACAAAAGAAAACATCAGCTTTTAAAAAAAACAAAATCCCCCCAACCCAAGCAAATAAACAGAACAATAAACAAAAGAAAAATAATCAGTAAACAAAAGAATATCAACATCCAACCCAAACAAAATCGACCCGGCCCAGATTTTTATCTTTATTAAAAGTAAATACTCGCTACTCAAAATAAATAAAACAAAAACGAATTCGCTAACCAAATCCTATACTTCACTAAATCGCGAATTCACAATTCAAAATAAAATTGAAATCCAATTGCGGGTTGTGAGGCGATTCTTGAGTGTAAGAGGTGGGGAGATGTTCGATTCGTCTGTGACTTTGGGGTGAAGTTCGAGATGGGTTCGCGAGGTTGTTTAAGTGCTGGAGATTGGAGTTGCGATTGATGTGGTGGAGGCGCTCGAATTGCCGTGGGAATTGGAGGCGGTTCGTGAGTTTGAGGCAATTGCAATTTGGGTATGGAATGAAACAACGGTGATAGAGTTGGTTGCGTCTGGAGGAGATTTGTACAGGGATTGCAATGGTGGCTGTTGTGACAGTGTAAACTGTATTGCACAGTTTGGTTAACGAGTTGATGAAGTACTGTTAATGGCACAGGTTGAATGTGATGATGTGGTGGTTGCATTGTACTTGTGAAGTGAGGCAGGGGAGTGAAGTTGTGATGCTGCAGTTGCTTGTAGTTGTTTGGGCACTGTTGCGGAAGTCGATGTTGTATGGTCAGTCGTGTTTCAGGAGGATGGCAGAAGGCTGGTAGCTGTAGGCGCAGAAAAGAGTGTGAATGTTGAAGTAGTGCTGTGGAAATGGAGAAGTTTATTGGGTTGTTGGATGAACAGAGACAGGATGCTGCTGTGTTGTAAAACTTTGTATGAAGGGGTGGAGATTGGATAGTCGTTTGGGTACAGGGTTATGGCTGATGATGTTTGTTGGATTTTGGGCAGTAGTGGAAGTTTTTCAGTGGAGATGGAGATGACTGTGATGCCTGGAAGTTATCAACTGCAGTGGGATGATTTGGCAAGTTTGAAGAAGTGGTGGGTGAATGTTGTGTTCTGGCTGCCGTGGTAAGTTGTAAGAAGAGATGGTAGTGATTGTAACAGAGACAGAGAGGGATGGAAATGCACAGAACAGTGGGGAGGAGCAGTAAGGTGGAAATGATGGTAGCAAGTAGATGAATGTAAATAAAATGCTATGTAATGTAAAATGAAATGTAAGTTTGTACAATAGAGAATGAAATAAAATGCTCCTCTTTTTTCTTTTATTTTTTTTATTTTTTTAAGAGAACACAAAGTGAATTTACTGAATGTACAGAAAATGAAATTACAGAGAATGAGAGAATGAATGTTAGAGAGAATGAGAGAAAGGAGATTACATGCAAACTGCAAACAACAAATATACAGAATGAACTAAGAACTGAGATGAATAGAAAAGTGAGATGTGAGAATGTAATGCAAACTCTCTTTTTTTTTTTTAATATTGCACACACACAACATAAAAACAAAAAAAACATACAAAAATAATCCGGAGAATAGAAAATCAAAATCAAAACAAATCCTCGGCAACGGCGCCAAAAACTTGTTCGTCGACGGAATTTCTATCGGTTTAGAAAGCCGTCGAACGAATTTTGAATTAAAAATAACCGCAAGCGTACGGCGTACACTTGTAGTACGTGGCGAATACGGGTCGATCCACAGGGAATTGATGATTTAGATTTTCTATTCAATCGAATTAACCAAAAGCTTGAGAATATTTAAGCTAGAAAAAGAGAAAAACAAACGAAAGAAAATTGATAAAAAATGTGAGAGTTTAAGAACAATTTAGAGATAAATCCACTCTCTAGATCACATAAATCAACAAAATGAAGTTATGATCTCTCTTTTCTTTTCATTTGTGTAATTAGTTGATGTGCTTATCATAAGTATGGTATATTTGTGCTATTAATTAGCCCAATATAAACCATCAAACTATAACACAACCACTAATACACATTTAACTCTCATGAAATATGACAACAAGTTGAAATAAAAATCTATTTTAAGCATAGCCTAGTAACTATTGTTTAGAAATATAGGCTATCAAATTTCAATTTCAACATTCACTTCTTTGCCATAATCATATTTAAATGAAGATGCAATTTGTGTTATGTTTGATTAAGCATAGCCTATTTGTTATGAACAACATAGACTATCAAATTCAAAGCTAAACAACAAGTTAACCACTTCATACATTCACATTAAAGCACAAAAAGAGAGTACAAAATATCAAAATGTTGAAGCTACATGATTAGAGGCTTCATTACCCCTAAATTGAAGGGATTAGCCTCTCATGTTTGTTATCATATGAACAAATATAGCTTGCAACATTAAAGTAAAAGAAAAAGAAAAGGAGAGCAAAGCAAAGAAACAAAACTAATCTACTTGCATAAAAAATAAATCTACACTACAACATGAAAGTAAATAAGCATGAAAAGAAAAAGAACATATATTGAATTTGCATAAAAAAAAATACATAAAAGAGAAATGGCTAAGTAGCCATGAAAAGAAAGAAGAGAACTTGGTTTTTATTTTGAGCCTAAACTAACTAAAGAGAGACTAAGAGAGAGATCATGTTACATGAAACATATGGGTATTTATACATGTATGAAACCCTAATTCATATTTTTGGGGAATACCCAAAATGCCCCTTAGGAAGTGTGGAGGCCAAGTAACCATTAACATGTCTTAATCCCCCATTAAGTGTACATGAAACCATTAAGTCCAAAAGCATGTGCATTAGCCTTTAATTTGTACATTAAGGTAGGTGGGTAGGTGGGGTCCTCCATGTTCTTCACTTTGAATTATTTCCATCTTCATTCCTTTGTATTAATTTTGTGCATGCATATCTTCATGAAACCACTTCTATTTGAGATCAATTTCCTACAAAAATATATACAAATTTTCAATTAATTTTTCTCAAAGAAATATATGCACTTAAATGACCATTTTGCCCCTATATGAAGATGAATATATGAAAATTTGGAATTAATATGAATTTTGGTTAAAACAAGTTAAAATACCCAATATGATCATTTATTTAATTTAAATAGAATAAATATGGTGGTAAAAATATGCACATTTACGTGCACATCAGTCGCTACTATGATATGTATATAGTTTTGACTCGTGTGTATATAATGATAATCATACCACTTATGATGTATTATTTGTATTATATTGGGATGAATCTGTTTATATGTGTGTGTATATATCAATTTGTTGTTCTGTGATATGTTATGAATTTGAGTTGTTATTTTTTTTGATAGTTCCTATAACCACATGTACTCTATATTTTATTTCCTTTCTCAAGTGAATCGACATATCCAATAAATGCTTAATACAAAACTACAGGTAGCTATAGAAACTATCAGACCAAAATACAACAACTCAAATTCATAACATATCATAGAATAACAAACAGATATATGTGTGGCTATAGGAAAAGTTACGCTGTCTCAAACATGAACTCAGACTATGTTCGCAACTATTCAGAAACATATGTTGATATATTATATGGTATTACTTTAATCGAAGTAATGATTCGCTGTTAATGTTACTTCTCCTCATTCGAAAAGATATCTTATCCTTACTCTTATATTTCATTGATCCTTTCAATCTATTAAGTGGTGCTAGGGTCATTTCTCAACTTAAACTTACGTTGGTTTTCATGAGCTACGAGCTGCGGAGGATAACCTTCCTCTTACCGCATTCTTCACTTGTATGAGTCTCATGAGTGGCTCGTTATACAGTTCGGAATAACGAACACTCTAGTATATTCTATCAGTCTTGTGAATGGAGTATTCTGGGAATATCTCGATGAGTTCTTCTTGTGTTTTTGAGTTTGAGTATAAGTTAAAACTGAGTTTTCAAATCTTTCAAATTGAAAATATGTTTTAAGTGAAATTGTATGATAACCCAGATTTTAGGACATCTGATAATTGGATAATTAACCAGTTTATTCAATTAAACAAATAAAAATTCTGATAATAAAAAATTATATCTGGATATGTAAGTGAATTTGAATATATAATAAAAATTGGATTATAAGTATCTCGATAAATATTTGATAATCTCCTAATATAATTACTAAAAATTTGACAATTATTCTTTCAAAACAAATAATAATGATTGTTTGTATATATAGATATAAATAGATTTTAGTAAAATAATTATTTTCAAATTGAATTTATGTTTAAATGTATATATATTTGAGTTGATTTTAAATTGAATTTACATTTGAATTTGGACTTAAATTTGAAATTTAAAAGATAAATATCCTAATTATTTTGGATTTAAAAATATATGTATAAGATTTTTATTAACATATGATTTGTTTTATTCTATTTTCTTTTAAAGGATTTCATTTATATAAATTAAGATATGTATTTTTTTTTTTTGAGAAAAATGTGTGATCCTCTAACAAGAGAGGAGAGCACACATGGAATACTATATATATAACAAAAAGATGGAGCTGCCAACATGCCTGACAGGTGGCAAGACTAAGAAAAAAGACGAAAAACAAGAAAAATAAAGAAGATGATATCCCTCAAATGAGCTCCGGCAAAGCCACCGCCCATTACACCCTAGTATCAAGCTCCGGCAAGGCCACCGTCCAATACCAGGGTGTTAGAGGTATCTAAAAAACCAGCCTCTCATGAAAGAAAGTCCAAATAGAAGAACTCCAATATAAGGACCAAAATGAAGAGCTCCACACTGAAGATCTGAAGTAACCGAAGAGGAAGGATAGATGCAGTCCGAATCACTGTGAAGAGCTAACCAGAAAACCTGAAACAGCTGAGAACAATCCTACAAACCAGAAAAGAGAAAAACCAGCAACCAACCTAAACCAAACCTGGAACAAAACTAAGAAAACAAGATAGAATGAAACACATATATGTATATAAATAGAATTTATATACATATATGTGAGAATAAAACCAATGAGAGAACTAAAGCAAGGAAAACCTGGAAGAAAAAAAACGAAACAAATTTAAGAACTTAAAATAGAAAGAGAATTATGGTTAATCAATTGAACATCATTAAAATCAGAGTAATGATTAATAAAATAATTATTAGAAACAAAATGATTGAAGTTAAGATTGAAAATGTTAATATTATTTCTAACCTTATTAGGATAATCCTTAAAGCAATTATTTTTGGTTAACTTATATTTAGGATTAGAAATCCACTTTAAGCAGAAATTTGAAATTAAAAAAATCAAATTATTATTATGCTGATATTTATTATTAAAAATTCTTTGATTTCTTTCAAACCAAATGTACCAACAAGAAATAGTGAATAAAGTGTCAAGCAAATATCTAGAATCTTTATAGAACATAAATCTAAAAGAGTTCCAATAGAAAAAACAATCTGAAACTCTAGTGTTAATATGAAACTCAAAAATATTTAAGATCTTAATAAGTATAAAATGAGTATCAATGCATTCAAAATAGATATGATTAATATCTTCAGAAAAAGAGTTACAAAAGAAACATTTATTATTGATACTAATATTTTTCCTTTTTAAAAATTCAATAGTATTTAACGTACCATGAATGATGAGCCACATATGAATCTTTGATTTAGGAGGAGCATTTGATTTCCAAATAAATTTAAAACAATTGACAGAAACCCCCGAAAAGTTGATAAATTTGTAAAAGGAATTAGAAGAATATTTTTTACTCTTATCCCACTCCCAACTAATAAAGTCATTATCATTGTCAATGTTATAATGATCAAGTTTAGCATAAAGCAAGAAAAGATGTCTAAGGGTAGGGCCAACTAAAATACCATTAAAATTGAAAATCCAAGGAGGGTCACTATCAGGGTTGAAAACATCAGAAATTAATGCAAATTTAAAATTACAAAAATCATATAAATCTTTAAACTCATTCTTGAGAGGAGTAGAGGAAATCCAACTATCATGCCAAAAAGAAGTATTATTACCAGAATGAACAATAATATTAATACCTAAATTAAAGATATCACTACATTTTAAGATAGATTTCCAAAAACAAGATAGATTACGAAAATTAGGAGAACAAATTTGATAGAAATTATAACTACCATTGTAATAATATTTAGATATAATCTCCTTCCAAATTGCATTATCACTAGTATCCCTGAATTTCCATAGCCATTTACCAAGAAGAGACAGGTTCATATTATGTAAATTAATGACACCTAAACCACCCTCTTTTTTAGATTTACAGACAGTATCCTAATTAACTAAACATTTAATGCTATTATTAGGGTTATCACCACTCCAAAGAAAATCCCTTCTAATTTTGTCTATTTTATCTATCACCCAATAAGGAAAAAGGTGCATAGACATCCAATAGATAGGAAGTGCTGATAAGACAGAATTAATCAAAACCAATCTACCTGCTCTAGATAGAAATCTCACATTCCAATTAGAAATCCTTTATTTTAATCTTATCAATAATAATAAGCCAATCATCGTATTTAAGTTTCGAAGGTCTAATTACAAAACCAAGATAATCAAAAGGAAAACTCATAGTTTTACAATTTAAAGTATTAGCAACTAAATTTTCTACATTATCAAAATCATTTAAAATTAAAACTGAACTTTTGTCAAAGTTAATTTTTAAACTGATAAAAGTTCAAAACTATAAAGAATAAACTTAAGAGTGATAATGTGGCTAGGAAGATGAGAGGAAAAAAGCAAAG
Organism: Allium cepa; assembly: GCA_030765085.1. Lineage (NCBI taxonomy): Eukaryota > Viridiplantae > Streptophyta > Magnoliopsida > Asparagales > Amaryllidaceae > Allium > Allium cepa. The sequence goes on from CM060929.1 coordinate 39,755,321, forward strand.
TATCATCAGCAAATTGAAGGACCTAAAGACCAAAATTAGAAATACCATTACCAAAAGTATCCAAAAGATTATTGCTAACCGCATTCTTAATAATCTTAGAAAAGACATCGGCCGCTAAATTGAACAGAAAGGGCGATAAAGGATCCCCTTGCCTTAATCCTCTCTTAGATTGAATCTTATTACCTAAAACACCATTAACCATAATACTAGAGTTACCCGTTTTAAGCAAGTTAATAATCCAATTGATCCATCTATTACTAAAGCCTCTAGCAAGGAAAATCTCTATAAGAAAATCCCAATCAACCGAGTCAAAAGCTTTGGCAAAATCTAATTTTAAAATAGCACAGGTTATATTATTTTTACAACAAAAATTAATATATTCTTGAACAACAGCTACACCATCCGTAATATTCCTACCTTTAATAAAAGCTGATTGCGAATAGTCGATGAGATCATTCAGTTTTAAACTAAGTCTATTAGCTAAAACTTTAGAAATAATTTTAACAGAGCAATTAATCAAAGAGATGGGCCTAAAATCTTTTAAAGTATTAGCACCAACTTTTTTATGTAATAAAATAACATTAGCAAAATTAAATCGACCTAATTGGAGATTGCCATTATAAAATTCATTAAACATACAAATTAAGTCTAGTTTTAAAACCTCCCAAAAAGATTGATAAAAGAAAATAGGAAAACCATCCGGGCCCAAAGATTTGTCTCCTGGTAAATCAAAAATGGCTTTTCGAATTTCCTCTTCAGAAAAAGGAGCATCTAAATCAGACAGATTAATGTTAGAGGTGGGTGGGTAAAGATCATTCCATGTAACAATACCTCTATGCTTGATTTTGTTACCAAAAATAACTTTGTAATAATCAGTAAAAGCATTGTTAAGATCACGTTGATCAACTAATTCCACATTATTAACTACAATGGAGTTAATTGTATTACAACGTTTTCTAGTATTAGCTAAATTGTGAAAGAATTTAGTATTATTGTCACCTTCATTAATCCATTGAAAATTAGATCTCTGTTTCCACATGACTTCCTCTTTCTCAAGAATAGAATAAAGTTCATCTTTTAAGTTATTAAGGATGTTTCTCTCGCCTATATTTAAATGTCTTGATTCTTCAATCTTATTAAGTTTGAGTAATTCATTACGAATATTACCTTTTTTAATTTTTATGTTACCAAAAACATTTTTATTCCAGTTTTTAAGAAAAAACCTGAGATGTCTAAGTTTAAGCACAAAAGCTTTGGCTGAATTGTCACGATATTTAAGGCTAAAAAAACTCATAGAGGACCATTTATTGATGACTAAACTAGAAAAACCCGATTCTAAAAACCACATCTTTTCAAATTTAAAAACATAATTCAAAAAACTATGACTATCACAAGAAAGAATAATGGGACAATGATCTGAAAGGGTGTAAGGTAAACCTAACACTCTATAGATAGGAAATTTGTCCTCAATATCATCACTAACGAAAAATCTATCTAAGAGAGCAAAAGAAGGAGACTCTCTATTATTGCTCCAAGTGAAAGATCTATTGGATAGAGGAATTTCGATCAAATTACATTGAATAATAAATTGATCGAATTCCTCCATAGCCAAAAAATCACCTTCCCGGGGAGAGCGCTCCCCTATAAAACGAGTCACATTAAAAACACCCCCTATTATCCAAGGACTAGGGGCAAAAGACCTAAACTCGAGGCATTTATTCCAAAGAATCCGCCTCTCAATTTTAGAGTTAGGCCCATAAACATTAGAAATAGTTAAAAAAGAATTGTCAGAAAGATTGATTAAAATGATGTGTAAAGAGTGCTGCTTCTGAATACATTGAAGCAATTTAAAGAGATTATCTCTCCAACCAATCATTAAGCCCCCAGAAGAGCCCAAAGAGGGAAGAAAAACCCAATTTCTAAAACGAAAACCACCTAATCTTCTAAAAAAACGAAAATCAGGACAATCTATTTTAGTCTCTTGAAGAAGAGCAATATAAAAGATTTTTAAACCATTTAAAAATTAATAAATTCATGCAAATTACATGTGTTAGCTTATAATTCCCTTTAATAACAAGTGTAAATGAATTAAGTATGGTAAAAGACAAGTGTTAAATTTTTAAACAAGTATCACCAATATATTTTGTAACGCCCCACCTCTATGCTCACAAAAACAAAGAGTATTAAAGGAAATACTATCTGTTATTACGAAGAATAAGGCTGGATAGGAGCGACCATCCGTAGTTAGGCCTTACACTAGTATTGATTATCTCGATAGAAGTGGTATATATTTGTATTTTTCATCTCTTTGTTTATTTATTCCCATCGACATACCCAATTCTAGCATAAAAGGAACTACGATGGTTCATAATAGTTTAGGAAAACATATATAATAATGACACAGATAAGCTAAATGCGGAACACAGATAATATCAAATCTTATATATATAACTGAAGTCAGTTACAATACATGTGATACAATACATATGATACAAGTACAACTGTTGACACTAGAAGTTACATATACAAGTACATTATCATGAATAATATACATGAATACATAACATCCTATACTATAACAACGACTACTCCAAATGATATAAAGAGACTTCATAGCTCTAGCAGCAACCCAAAGCAAGATATCTACAACCTGTAATAACTCGGTCTGACCCGAGTATTAAATTCAAAAGAAAATAATACGTGGGTCAGTCTAATTCAAACTCAGTTATTAATGCACAGAAGCAATAATAATAAATAATCAATTAGACGACAGTCACAATAAATCTCACCTATCCAATTGTTTAATAAGAAATCGGATAACGGTAAATCTAACACGTAACAGTGTTGAACAACAAATCAGCAATTTCAAATTATCAACGGAGATAAATGAAAGGATTATCAACGAAGATAATTTAGAAAACAACAGGATTGCCTATACGGCAATTAACAACAAATTCGAATTATTAAATAGAATTAGAAATTCATAATCTAATTATCAAATAGATAATTAGACAACAACCAAATGATCAAATCAAAATAATTCAAAATACAGTTTCAAAACATTGAATTGGACAAAACAGTTCAAGTAATTGAAATATCACTTAAAAAAATCAATTCTGGTAGGGCTGCAGCACACGCACGCGTGTACTGCATCGCCACTACAGCATGAAGTACACAAAAGATCAACGAATCAAAAGCAAATGGCTCCAACTCGAATCAAAATGAACCAAATGGAACTGCAACAGCCGGAATGGCGACATGCAGTATACAACTGTGAAATTGGATAATGCAAGTATCAGACTCGAGCATAAAGGCTACAACTTCAAGTGGAAGTGAATTAAATGACACAAATCCATGCCACCAACATGAACTGGACAGTGCACCAAAGATAAGGCCACACAGCAAGGACCAGCAAATAATAGAATATAAGGCAGTGACAACATAATGACACACTCATAGCATACTAAAAATTACTCACGCATGTAAAAGTTTTTCATCCATAAAAGATAAAGTTAGATACGTACACCTAAAGTAGCAACCTGTGCAAATGCAATTTGCACGTGATGATTAAATTTTAATGCAAAATCTGGATATTCTATCCTATATGAGGCACGGCCTGTGTAAAAACAACATGCACCAAAATAGCTCACGCATGGAACTAATAAGAAATCAATATTTTATGCAGTAAATAGATGCGTTAATGCAAAAGCAACATGCTCCAATATAGCTCACGCATGGAAGCACGAACAAACCTAGTGTTTTAATTAAATTAGGTGAGACTGGAATGGTCAATAAACATGCAGCACATCAAAATATACACATTCATCATGCAGACTCATTCTACATTGCAAAAGATGACCTGTACGTGATTTTTCACATCATTTTACCACGCATGCATACCAAAATGTGAAAGAGTTATAGTGTGCAAACCCTCTAACCTTTCTTTCCCTTATATAACAAGATTGTATGTGCACGCTGCAAAACATTTCCAGGAGCCTGACATTAACAAAACTACATATGAATGTAAAGCTCACTGAACAGAAAAGAAAAGAGTTTGGCAACAGCTTTCTCAAAAAATAGAGTCCAGAATAAATTAAGAGATGTATAGTGAAAGAGTCCAGAAAAGAAAAGAGTAACCTCAATACAGTTCACATTCCAATAGTGAATGTATCCAGATGAAAAAGAATTTCAATAAACCAGACAAGTTACATGAAGAAGCCTCTCAACAAAACCAAGTCGAAGCAGCAAATCGAAATCAACCAGCGAAACAATGACAGTGACATAGCAGTTTTGAACAAAGATTTAGTGAAGTCTGATAATATCATCGCATAAACAAAGCCATGGCCGATTCAAAAACAAAGAATCGAACAAGTAAAGTTATGTTAACATGAAAACAATGTCAGCCAAGTCAGAAATCAAACACGTGCTATTCTATTAAATTGAAAAAGACAGTAATCAGTCTCAAGCACCCAAACGAAAATTAATAGCCGACGCAAATAAGTTAATAACTTCAAACAAATATATACGAACGCTAAAAGGAGATTGAACTCATATACACGAAATCAAGATCCCGAATCATATACAAATCGTACTTTGAATTAGATGTGAGTGAAAATCGAAATTCACTCACCTTGTTTCCCCTAGCACGAATCAAAGATCGACAGTCACGATCGAAGCCGTGGAAATCGAAGAATTGAGCGAAGCCAAAGACGAACTCAATCAAGCAGCCGCAACCCTCTCAAGAGACGATCAACTAACGAAGCAAGAGAATCAAGTTGAATCGAGCATTGCAATCGGCCTCACGAATTACCGAAACCAAAGTTTCTGTTAAAGAGGAACAAATGAGCGAGCCACCATTTTCGTTCGTTAGGTTTAGGGCTTTGTAAATGAAAAGTGAATGGAGATAGTGGAATGGTTATCGGCCTTGATAAATATCACAACACCACAAAGAAACATGGGCCAAGATGATTTTAAAGCCCACTTACTCTTAACGAATTTTTGAAAAGAATTTCAATCGATTAAAACTCTAATTAGCAATTAGCTAGCAACAATAATCGTTTAATGACGATTATTGATTGATGCGAAATCCCGGGTTGTTACAGACTCCCCTCCTTATAAAAATTACGTCCCCGCAATTGTCATAATTAAAGTCGTCAATAACAATTAGTTTTCTAACATAAACTAATTATGCTAGAAAATAAAATTCAAGAACACAAACGCCAAAGAAATCTTTTAATTTCATAAAAGAAATTCACAAATTCTCAACAAAATCTAATTATCAAGTAGATAATCAGAAAACACAATTATCCATTTATCAAAAACTATAATCAGAAATCTCAAATCAGCAAATATCTAATTATCAAAAACGATAACCAGAAATCTCAAATCAACAAATATCTAATTATCAAAAGCGATAATCAGAAATCTCAAATCAACAAATATCTAATTATCAAAACCGATAATCAGAAACAACAAATATCTAATTATCAAAAATAATAATCAGAAATCTCAAATCAACAAATATCTAATTATCAAAAATGATAATAAGAAACAACAAATATCTAATTATCAAAAACGATAATCAGACAAATATCTAATTATCAAAAACGATAATCAGAAATCTCAAATCAACAAATATCTAATTATCACAAGCGATAATCAAAAACTCAAATATCTAATTTTCAAAAATGACAATCAGAAACAACAAATATCTAATTATCAAAAACGATAATCAAAAACAACAAATATCTAATTATCAAAAATGATAATCAGAAATCTCAAATCAATAAATATTTAATTATCAAAAACGATAATTAGAAACAACAAATATCTAATTATCAAAAACGATAATCAGAAACAACAAATATCTAGTTATCAAAAATGATAATCAGAAATTTCAAATCAACAAATATCTAATTATCACAAACGATAATCAGAAACTCGAATATCTAATTATAAAAAACGATAATCAGAAACAACAAATATCAAATTATCAAAAAAGATAATCAGAAATCTCAAATCAACAAATATCTAATTATCACAAGCGATAATCAGAAACACAAATATCTAATTATCAAAAACGATAATCAGAAACAACAAATTCTAATTATCAAAAACTATAATCAGAAACAACAAATATCTAATTATCAAAAACGATAATCAGAAATCTTGAATGAACATATATCTAATTATCAAAAACGATAATCAGATATCTCAAATCAACAAATATCTAATTATCAAGAATGATAATCAGAAACAACAAATGTCTAATTGTCAAAAATGATAATCAGAAATTTTAAATCAAAAATATCTAATTATCAAAAATGATAATCAGAAACAACAATTATCAAAAACGATAACCAGAAATCTCAAATCAACAAATATCTAATTATCACAAGCGATAATCAGAAACACAAATATCCAATTATCAACAAAGATAATCAGAACCTATATCAAAAAATATCTAATTATCAAAAACGATAATTAGAACTCATAACAGCAAATATCTAATTACCTGCAGATAATTAGGAGCAACAAATATCTAGAATCAATAAAGATAACTAGAAAATCATCATAAAAGGTGGATCGATCCCAACAAATGGCGAGTTTTAGTTACGCCGCACGTTCATATCATATGGCCGAAGCCTACCAAGTACTATATTTTTGGCGCCCAACAAATGACCCGAAGGTCTAGTACTGGTATTTGACCCGAAGGTCCATCATATGACCCGAAGGTCCAACATATGACCCGAAGGTCCAACATAGTGGCTCGAAAGCACACAAAATCATCAAAATCATCAAACAACATATGTTTCAATTAACGAGTCCAAAAATAATCGAAATAGCAAACGAACATGTCTCATACCACGAGTTTTACTAAATCGTTTAATTCTCTTCATCGTTTCCTTGAAAGTGCAAACGTGTGTATTTTAAATAAATAACATTTTACATTCTCAAACGGACAAGTCTGGAATTAAGCGAATCAGTAAAAGTAAGGGTTCATAGTCCTCGATTTTGCTGAAACGTTTAAATGACTTCCTTATTCTTTTGAAAGCACAAACTGTAGAAATTTTGGAAAATAATTTTATTTCAAAACGATTTGAAAACCCGTGCTCAAAACAGCAAAATCTGTAGCAAATTCGATAAGGAAATTGCACTTCTCAAAACACCGCAAAAACGGATCTCAAAATCAGCATTGTGGGATAACCGTTTGAAAATCCACTTTAAATTTGACGGTTACTGAAGCCAAAGCGACAGTAATTTTTATACGTCAAAATATCATCAAAATAATTTGCATCAAAATATAATAGCAGTGAATTTTCATTCATTAAAAATGTCAACAAAACACCGTGCTTCAAAATTTTAACACCGGTGTAAAAATCCCGTTTTAATAGTAACGGCAACAAAATACGTTTAAAACCCAACACCGGTTCAACGTAAAATTAATGCAGTAACGTGCAACTTAAATTTGCACGTACACTATAAGATGAACAAAGAAATCATTCGAATATATCTTCAATGAAGATGATTCAAAACAGCAAAAATCTCAACAAAATCACATACTACAATCGCTTCGGGTCCTAATCGAATTCGAAATTTTCAAAGAAATCAGAAATAAACACATCTATATAATAACATAATGAAATTTATTTCATTTTCATATTTTTGATTTTTAAACCAAAAAGGTTATCACCTGTACTCAGCGAAGGCAGTGTCATAGTTTCCACTGCGCACCGTGATAAATAGAACATAATTTACTAAATTATCAAAACAAGATTTCACATTTATTTTTAAATAAATATATTTAAAAATTTCATAATAATTTCAAAATTTTAGTTTTGACTCAAGGTACAAACAAAACATCAACAAATAGTTGTAACACATGTTCCATCTAAGTTATGTTTTATATTATTTCCATAAACCCCTCGCTCTGATACCAACTATGACGCCCCACCTCTATGCTCACAATAACAAAGAGTATTAAAGGAAATACTGTCTGTTATTACGAAGAATAAGGCTGGATAGGAGCGGATATCCATAGTTAGGCCTTACACTGGTATTGGTTATCTCGATAGGAGTGGTATATATTTTTATTTTTCATCTCTTTGTTTATTTACTCCCATCGACATACCCAATTCCAGTATAAAACGAACTACGATGGTTCATAATATTTTAGGACAATATATATAATAATAACACAGATAAGCTAAATGCGGAACACAGATAATATCAAATCTCATATATATCACTGAAGTCAATTACAGTACATGTGATACAATACATATGATACAACTACAACCATTGACACTGGAAGTTACATATGCAAGTACATTATCATGAATAATATACATGAATACATAACATCCTATACTATAACAACGACTACTTCAAATGATATAAAGAGACTTCATAGCTCTAGCAGCAACCCAAAGCAAGGTATCTACAACCCGTAATAACTTGGTCTGACCCGAGTATTAAATTCAAAAGAAAGTAATACGCGGGTCAGTCTAATTCGAACTCAGTTATTAACGCACAGAAGCAATAATAATTAAATAATCAATTAGACGACTGTCACAATAAATCTCACCTATCAAATCCTTTAATAAGAAATCAGATAACGGTAAATCTAACACGTAACAGTGTTAAACAACAAATCAGCAATTTCAAATTATCAACGGAGATAAATGAAAGGATTATCAAGGAAGATAATTTAGAAAACAACAGGATTGCCTAAACGGCAATTAACGACAAATTCTAATTATTAAATAAAGAATTAGAAATTCATAATCTAATTATCAAATAGATAATTAGACAACAACCAAATGATCAAATCAAACCAAATCAAAATACAGTTTCAAAATATTGAATTGGACAAAACAATTCAAGTAATTGAAATATCACTTAAAAACATTAATTCTGGTAGGGCTGCAGCACACGCACGCGTGTACTGCCTTGCCACTACAGCATGAAATACACAAAAGATCAACGAATCAAAAGCAAATGGCTCCAACTTAAATCAAAATGAACCAAATGGAACTGAAATTGCCAGAGTGGCGATATGCAGTACACAACTGTGAAGTTGGATAATGCAAGTATCAGACTCAAGCATAAATGCTACAACTTCAAGTGGAAGTGAATTAAATGACACAAATCCATGCCAACAACATGAACTGGACAGTGCACCAAAGATAAGGCAATACAACAAGGCCCAGCAAATAATAGAATACAAGGCGGTGACAACATAATGACACGCTCATAGCATACTAAAAATTACTCATGCATGTAAAAGTTTATCACCTCCAAAAGATAATGTGACGACCCGATTTTCCACTCACGGAAAATCGCATCATCAATTAAGAAAGAAAGGGATAGAAGAAGAAAAGAAAGAAGAGAAAGAAGAAAACAACACTAGAATCTCAACAGCGGAATGAATAAATTATATTAATAACATAATACATTACATAGTATCATATACATCAGAGTTACACAGATAATACAACACATACTAGACAGTTATAAACACCTGTCTAGTTATTACAACTCAATACAAGAGAGAGAACTACTCAGAGAAAACTACACAGCGGAATACTACATATCTACACGCAGAAGCCTCCTGCTCCATTGCTCCTCCAATACTCGTCAAAGCTATCCTGAATCCTAACCTGAATTCCCTTGGCTACTCGTAAAAATTTGAGTACCCAAGAGTTTATGAAAAACAAAAATAAACTCCGGGTCAGACATGGGTCTGGTGTGAGTAACAGGTTAAAGTTGCTTAACTTTAAAAAACCTTTGAAAAGAAAAGGTATCACGTAAGACTTCCCACACATAAACATGGAAAAGTTTTTACCTTACGCTAACCAAAACATTTGATAGGAAATCCAGTGATATTATAATAGTGTCTAGGGTTTTCAAATAAATATGAAATAGCCGAAATTGTTACATCTATTAAATTCCAGCTACTAGCCACAAAAGTGGGTAATACAATCAAAACCGTTGGCACTTATTGGATTTTGGATTCCATACAATGGCAGGGCTACTGGGGTACCGCCCGTCACAGTACGTGGCCTAGATCACAGTACCGAGGATTACTCCCTTCATCCCCTGCAACACAAGACCGGAACCATTCCTTACTGAACAGTTCCGAACAAGACAACCCCGCAGTTGGTGTACACTGACAACTGCCCACTAAGCCGAATAAAAAGGGACCTCTAGACAGGGATCAATCTTGCTCTCCAGTGGACGCGACCCACGAAGCCTTGCTGCACCTCCCCTGTTTTAGCCATTCCCGGTTGATGAGGCTTGAGGCTACGATTACCTTTAGAGAACACATCTCTTAGAATGCTCATCGTCCACCTGACGATGTTCTGAAAGCATTCAATCCATACAAGTTCGTTCCGGGTTCGAACGAAACCGAAGGCATTATCTCGTTACACTCGTTTTGGAATCGCCCTCAGAGTTAACGACAATAACCCTTGCACTCTGATTCACCATCTCGAACCTATAAGGACTAATTTCGTCAACTCATTACGGAATCACCCACAGAGTTATAATGACTCATAGTCCTTACACCTCGAGTCTTCACAAAGCTCCACTTTGATTCACGACCTAACGTTATTTGGAATCGATGTGGTTTTCGGATATCCAAATATGGAAACCCGATCCCGGTCTCATCGAAATCCAAAGCGTGTCTTTTAAGGTCCAAGTTGTTTTTCAAGGTTTAAAACAATTCAATTATCTATATAAACAGATAGATAAATCACAGATTCATAATAGGTAATCAACATTATCATCATATCAGATAAACATATTATCATTATCCAAAAGATAATCTATATCAACATCACAATGCAACCAATGCATCCATAACATTCAACATTACTTATCTCAAATCTGAGATTCAAACCAATCAAGCAACAATATCATCCATATAAGCAATGATCTATATCACCATTTATAATTAATTTAAAATGAATTAAATTAACTACATCATTCTCTAATTAATTTAAAGTAAATTAAATTAATTACTTAATCAATATAAATCTTACTTACATATCCTTTAATTAATTACAACTTAATTAATTAATCAATCTTTAATCAATTACCTTAATTAATCACCTTTGATTAATTATTCCTTAATTACATTTATGTAATTATCCTCTAATTAATTTTACAAATTAATTATACTTAACCAAATTTAGTAATTAACCTTTAATTACTTCACTAATTAATTAACTATAATTAATTACATTAATCCTTAATTAATTACATTAATTAATCACTTCATTAATCACTTATTATTGATTAATTAATCTTAATTAATCAACTCTTAATTACATCATTAATTATATTAATTAATGATTCTTAATTCTAATTAATTACATTAAGTAATTAAACTTTACTAAACCACATTTATTAATCACCCTTGATTAATCATCCTTTAATTACTCATTCCATAAATTAATTACCCTTAATTAATTATCTCCATCAATCCCTTGATTAATTTCAAAGAAATTTAAATCTAAATTACTTCCATCATTAAACATCTTTAATTACATCCAGTAATTATTAATTAATTACTTCCCTAAGTAATTACAATTCAATTAATTACATAAAGTAATTATCTATTACTACCAAGTGTTTTAAATTAATTAAACTAAATTAATTAATCTAAACCAATCACAATTAATTACATTAAGTAATTAATCTTAAACAAATCTCACAAATGATTATCATTGATTAATTAATCTAATCAATTATTAAAATTTATCACATTAATTAACAAATCTTGAGTTAATGACCTTCATTAACTATTCTTAATTACTTAATTAAGAAATTAACTTATACTAATCATTATTAATTATCAATTAATTAATATTTAATTACCAATTAATTAATCTCTAATTATTAATTAATTAAGAATTAATTACAATCTAATTAATCCTTAATCACTTGATTAAATAAATCCTTAATCATTAATTTAAATCTAATTAGTAATCCTTAATTACTAATTTATTTACCCTAATTAATTAATCTCAATCATTAATTAATCAATTAAAAAAAAATCATTAATTACTTAATTAATCATCCACATAATTAATTAATTGAATAATTAATTACCCATTCTAAATTAACTTAATAATTTAAATAAATTCAAATTCTTAAATTTTAATTTAAGAAAACATTTCTTCTTGTTTAAAGTATTTTAAAAACACTTTGTTTCAAATCTTTAAATTCCATTTTAAAATTTCATTATAAAACTTAAGATACAAATTTTACTTAAACAAGGTTTTAAATTATAAACAAGGTTTTAAATTAATTAAAACCTTTATCTCATATGTTAAAGAAACATATACTTATTAAAATAAGAATTTAAATCTCAATTAAATTTAAATCCAAATTAATTTAAAACACACCTAAAATATTCTACACTTCATCTTAAATCCAAAACTATTTAACCATTTCAAGTATTTAAACAAATCTAAATTTAAAACTCATTTTATTTTTTAAAAACTGAAACTTACATTTATTTTCCAGGTTTTAAAAAAAACAGATTTCAAACTTATTTTAAATTTCTAATTTAAAATTTTAAACTTCAAATTCAAATGCAAACACCTATGCACATTTACACCTATAGGTTTAAAAACCCAATTTAAATTTAAAAACTTAAACTATTTCAAAACTTAGATTCATTAAATTTGAATTCATATTTAGCTTCAGATTTTCCCAATCTCAGTTTGAATTTCATCCTGCAATTTGAATTTACTTTTAAACTTAAAAACCAATCAGCTTTATTTTGGTTTCCATTTTAAAAATCCAAACCAAAGTTTAAAAATTCAAATACTTTCAAAACCTAAGATTTTAAACTATTTGAATTCAATTTTAAATTCAGGTTTTCCAAACTTAGATCCTATTTTTAATGGCATTAAAACTTTTATTTTTAAATTTTTAGAAACTGGAACAAGCTTCAGTTTATATTTAAATCTGAACACTGCCTACTCGAGTTCCCCTGTATCTACTTCGAGTCCAAACAGGCCTTACTTCGAGTTAAAGCTTCATTTACCCGAGACAATCACGAGATGCTCAAAACCCTGTAACCCAAACCAAAACTTCACCAGTATCATTCCCTGTGCACATGCACATCAACTACGGCCATCACCAGTCAACTCTGGTGATCTTCACATGTCGCTGATCCACCACAAACCCAAACTTGATCACCACAGTACATCCAAAAATTCAAATTTGAAAATCAGCTCCTCAATCCAAACCTGGAAACCTGTCAACGCAAAAACACCCAAAACCTGTCAACGCCTTGTTGACGTGATTCCGACCACCATCACCTTCAGATCTTCGGCGATGACTTCGTCCATCCATCAACCCCCATTACCCAAAAGATCTTCGAGCTCGATCCACTACAGTGTCCGTGGTAATCGACTCTTCAGAACCCAGTACAACTAGGGTTTAAAAATTCAAATCTAAATCCCAACCTCAACAGAGAATTATAATTTAAACCAGTATTTTTCCTATCATCTAGGATCATTCCATCATCATCTCAGAAGATCTTGGCCTTCCCGATCACTTGGATCAACAGAGGCAGCCAAAATTACACAAATCAGATAATACTCAATGGCTCTTTGACCCCAACACTAAAAATTGAAATCTTGCTTTTAAAAATCATATTTTTGTATGATGTTTCAGTTTATAATCCTGAAACAATAATTTATTTCACTTGAATGTTCACTTATTTGGTAACAGATATCTTTGCTTTGATTTCCAGATAAAATCTAAGCATATTTTAACTTAAGTAAAATGCTAAATCAAGGTTTGAATTTGACTAACAAGTTTCCCCTTGAAACTTAGATTTAACCGTGATTAACTAAAGGGATTTACATTTAAACAAGTACCTATGTCAGAAAAAAAAAAAAAAAATTGCAACAGGCAGATTCATTCAATCCAAAAGCACATCATATATGAACAACAATGCATACATAACAGGTATACATATTTCCAGATTTCAAATCAGGCAACACATTCATATATTTAAATTTTTAGAAATATTTGTTACTCACCTGAACTTGAAGGCAGAGCATTCATTGTTAATTGAAAAGCCTCAGACTTGAACTTCAAATTGCCTTATTTTAAAACTGCAGTTTGCTTATTAAATCTTCATCTTGCTTTTAAACTTAAAACTTTAGTCTTGATCTCTGAAACTTGAGTTGCAGATGTTTGAATTTGAAATTGCAATTTTAGATCCCAGATAGTTTGAAAATATGCAGGATCTTGTATTTTCATATTAATAAACTGACATGCATTCTTGTCTACAGGAAGAGATGGATATGTATATGAAGATGAACAGGTGGCATGTTGAACTGATCTGTAATTTGAGGAGCTACAGGCTTTTGAAGATGAATCAGGGATATGCATTTTGAGGAGTTTGAATCAATTTGTAAATGGATTACAGGTCTGCATGAGTGAAAAATGCTTTGCACTTGAAAATGAGGTTGCTTGCTGATTACAAATTTGAAGAAATCAGAGTGTATATTGAAGATGGTTTCAGATTTATGTTTTGAGGAGGAACTAATTTTTGATTTGAAACTGAAATGCATGTTTTTTTGAATTCCAGATTTTTGAAAGGAGGAAATGCAGATTTGAGAAATGCAAATCAGTTTATAGTGAATGCAAATTTTGATTTGAGGATTGTTTGGAGTAAATGTTCCAGCTGAAAAGAATTTTCTTTGTTATGAATGCAAAAATGAGAAAAGAAAGAAATGGGAAAAAGCAAGCATATGTAACTAGACTTATTATTTATTAGAAACAAAGAAAAATAAAAGATAAAATTTTGACACTTGTCTAAAATGCTAACACTTGTTAACTTCTTTGTTTTATTACTTAACATATGTAAATGTATGCTCTAATAAACTTACAAATGTCACTTTTAATTAATTAGCATTTTTAATTATAGTTAATGAATGTTAAGCTTTGTTAATTAGTTTTTAATACTTTGATATGTATATAGATAAATAATCTTTAAAGAATAAAACAAAGTTTTATTATAAATGAAAACAATATATAAATAAATCATTTGGCAAAGATACTTTTAAACAATGAAAATAAAATTATAAAAGAGATTTTAACTTACTTGTAATTTAAACTAATACATGTTTCTTATTTTAAATTGTATTTTAAATTTCATATTAAATTAACAAATCATATTTTAAAAATCAATATTTTTAAAAAGAAATAAAACAAACATTTCATAATTTGTTCTTAAATATGCAAACTTAAGTCAAAATGTATTTTAAACAAATAAAACATTTATTAACTTATTCAAATATAAATTCACTAAATAATTATTTATTAAAGAATATTATTGAATCAAATCAAATTTATTTACAGAAATTATCAAATCAATTCAATTTTAAACACAGATTATCAAATTTATATTGTCCAAAATTCCGGGATATTACAATCCTCCCCACTTAAAAGAATTTCGTCCCCGAAATTTAAAACAAAGGTAAATTAATAATCTTTCATAAGATTTAATTTTAAAATATAGCATATGTTAATCATATGCTAACAACCAAAGCAACCAATTCACACAATCAAACAAATCTAATTATCCAAAAGAATTTTGGATAAATCCTTCACGAGTTTCCCCGGTATATATCGGGATACTCACTCTATAGAATCTAAACAATCAATAATATTAAGCTATAGAGCCCTTATCCAACTATATCTACCAACAAAACAATATATCAGACTACAGACGAGTCTGAATCTACAATCACATCCTCCTGAACTGCTGGTTCCACAACCAGAAATAAACCATACACGTACTCCCTTAGAGATACGTGAAACTCATCGAATCCCAGTTATTCAAACTGGCAACTCAATCCTGTAGATCAATCACTTACTCTCCAAGATCACAGAAAAGATCCAAAATACTTCAGAGCTAGCTTCTCAGACTTACCCAATCTTATAGCTCTTTTAGATCAGAGAAAACTTACCCAAAATCAAATCTCTGATTCTGGAATTCAAATTCCTTCGTCTCTTATCCACAAAACACTTCTGACGATCCTGGGCTGCCTTCACTTCTCCTGATCAGCTCAACCTTGCTGGTGTCTCAAGCAACAAACTGGACCGAAACACTCCAACTAAATGATCTCCTCAAGATCAATCCCAACCAAGAACACCAACGCTACTCCATAAACAACAGAAAACTACTTACTTCTCCTATCCGGAAAAGATAAAACAAAAGCATTACCACCATGCTTCCACTACACAACTCTGATAACTCCAGAGAACTCTCAAACAATCGCAAGTCACTTTTGCGAACCACCCAAACCAAATCCAAGGAAAACTGTTCTCCCTTAACCAAATGGAACTGCTTCAACTTAATTAGCCAACCCATCGAAGAAACGGGTCTACTCAACTGCTTCTGAACTCCACTTCAGAAAAATTGCTAAGCCAGAAGACTCCTTGCCAACACCGAGAACATTCCAAACTGCACTGGTGCCACAGATGCCAAAGAATTCCAAACAAAGCTCTTCGAGAAGCTCGGACTTCAAAGCAACCAGAAACTCAAACTGAACACAGCCACAACACTGAAGCAGACTCACCTCTCTTAACTTGTTCCAAAGGAAACATCTTCGGAAACATCCATAGTTACTGCATCTCATCACGCAGCTACTACTCCCTGTGGTATCAAAAATACCATTACTTGCTTCAGCTCAATCAACAGATCCAACTTCTACTCATCCAACTTCAAAAATGAACTCCGAACCTTAACAGGTTTCCTTCAGAGATTAATGAAGTTCTTCATCACTTCAGAACTCAATCGAGACGGTATTAGGTCTACAGTCTCAACAAAACACTTCCAACCTCAAACATTCAAACTCCAACCAATGGTAGTCGTGTTACACACACTACTACCCCATCTACCTTTATAACTTATGTTGGAAAACCTGAACAGGTAACCCAATAGATAGGGAGAAATATATATATATATATAGTTATATATAAAAATTACAAATACGCTCTCTCAAGAAAGACACCACTACAGAGCCTAGGTATTCACTCAACCTAATGCTCCCTAAAGAAAGATACACTTCAGAGCCTAGGTATTCACTCAACCTAAAGCTCTGATACCAAGTGTGACGACCCGATTTTCCACTCACGGAAAATCGCATCATCAATTAAGAAAGAAAGGGATAGAAGAAGAAAAGAAAGAAGAGAAAGAAGAAAACAACACAAGAATCTCAACAGCGGAATGAATAAATTATATTAATAACATAATACATTACATAGTATCATATACATCAGAGTTACACAGATAATACAACACATACTAGACAGTTATAAACACCTGTCTAGTTATTACAACTCAATACAAGAGAGAGAACTACTCAGAGAAAACTACACAGCGGAATACTACATATCTACACGCAGAAGCCTCCTGCTCCATTGCTCCTCCAATACTCGTCAAAGCTATCCTGAATCCTAACCTGAATTCCCTTGGCTACTCGTAAAAATTTGAGTACCCAAGAGTTTATGAAAAACAAAAATAAACTCCGGGTCAGACATGGGTCTGGTGTGAGTAACAGGTTAAAGTTGCTTAACTTTAAAAAACCTTTGAAAAGAAAAGGTATCACGTAAGACTTCCCACACATAAACATGGAAAAGTTTTTACCTTACGCTAACCAAAACATTTGATAGGAAATCCAGTGATATTATAATAGTGTCTAGGGTTTTCAAATAAATATGAAATAGCCGAAATTGTTACATCTATTAAATTCCAGCTACTAGCCACAAAAGTGGGTAATACAATCAAAACCGTTGGCACTTATTGGATTTTGGATTCCATACAATGGCAGGGCTACTGGGGTACCGCCCGTCACAGTACGTGGCCTAGATCACAGTACCGAGGATTACTCCCTTCATCCCCTGCAACACAAGACCGGAACCATTCCTTACTGAACAGTTCCGAACAAGACAACCCCGCAGTTGGTGTACACTGACAACTGCCCACTAAGCCGAATAAAAAGGGACCTCTAGACAGGGATCAATCTTGCTCTCCAGTGGACGCGACCCACGAAGCCTTGCTGCACCTCCCCTGTTTTAGCCATTCCCGGTTGATGAGGCTTGAGGCTACGATTACCTTTAGAGAACACATCTCTTAGAATGCTCATCGTCCACCTGACGATGTTCTGAAAGCATTCAATCCATACAAGTTCGTTCCGGGTTCGAACGAAACCGAAGGCATTATCTCGTTACACTCGTTTTGGAATCGCCCTCAGAGTTAACGACAATAACCCTTGCACTCTGATTCACCATCTCGAACCTATAAGGACTAATTTCGTCAACTCATTACGGAATCACCCACAGAGTTATAATGACTCATAGTCCTTACACCTCGAGTCTTCACAAAGCTCCACTTTGATTCACGACCTAACGTTATTTGGAATCGATGTGGTTTTCGGATATCCAAATATGGAAACCCGATCCCGGTCTCATCGAAATCCAAAGCGTGTCTTTTAAGGTCCAAGTTGTTTTTCAAGGTTTAAAACAATTCAATTATCTATATAAACAGATAGATAAATCACAGATTCATAATAGGTAATCAACATTATCATCATATCAGATAAACATATTATCATTATCCAAAAGATAATCTATATCAACATCACAATGCAACCAATGCATCCATAACATTCAACATTACTTATCTCAAATCTGAGATTCAAACCAATCAAGCAACAATATCATCCATATAAGCAATGATCTATATCACCATTTATAATTAATTTAAAATGAATTAAATTAACTACATCATTCTCTAATTAATTTAAAGTAAATTAAATTAATTACTTAATCAATATAAATCTTACTTACATATCCTTTAATTAATTACAACTTAATTAATTAATCAATCTTTAATCAATTACCTTAATTAATCACCTTTGATTAATTATTCCTTAATTACATTTATGTAATTATCCTCTAATTAATTTTACAAATTAATTATACTTAACCAAATTTAGTAATTAACCTTTAATTACTTCACTAATTAATTAACTATAATTAATTACATTAATCCTTAATTAATTACATTAATTAATCACTTCATTAATCACTTATTATTGATTAATTAATCTTAATTAATCAACTCTTAATTACATCATTAATTATATTAATTAATGATTCTTAATTCTAATTAATTACATTAAGTAATTAAACTTTACTAAACCACATTTATTAATCACCCTTGATTAATCATCCTTTAATTACTCATTCCATAAATTAATTACCCTTAATTAATTATCTCCATCAATCCCTTGATTAATTTCAAAGAAATTTAAATCTAAATTACTTCCATCATTAAACATCTTTAATTACATCCAGTAATTATTAATTAATTACTTCCCTAAGTAATTACAATTCAATTAATTACATAAAGTAATTATCTATTACTACCAAGTGTTTTAAATTAATT
This sequence comes from Allium cepa, assembly GCA_030765085.1. Classification (NCBI taxonomy): domain Eukaryota; kingdom Viridiplantae; phylum Streptophyta; class Magnoliopsida; order Asparagales; family Amaryllidaceae; genus Allium; species Allium cepa. The sequence goes on from CM060929.1 coordinate 39,774,810, forward strand.
AAACTAAATTAATTAATCTAAACCAATCACAATTAATTACATTAAGTAATTAATCTTAAACAAATCTCACAAATGATTATCATTGATTAATTAATCTAATCAATTATTAAAATTTATCACATTAATTAACAAATCTTGAGTTAATGACCTTCATTAACTATTCTTAATTACTTAATTAAGAAATTAACTTATACTAATCATTATTAATTATCAATTAATTAATATTTAATTACCAATTAATTAATCTCTAATTATTAATTAATTAAGAATTAATTACAATCTAATTAATCCTTAATCACTTGATTAAATAAATCCTTAATCATTAATTTAAATCTAATTAGTAATCCTTAATTACTAATTTATTTACCCTAATTAATTAATCTCAATCATTAATTAATCAATTAAAAAAAAATCATTAATTACTTAATTAATCATCCACATAATTAATTAATTGAATAATTAATTACCCATTCTAAATTAACTTAATAATTTAAATAAATTCAAATTCTTAAATTTTAATTTAAGAAAACATTTCTTCTTGTTTAAAGTATTTTAAAAACACTTTGTTTCAAATCTTTAAATTCCATTTTAAAATTTCATTATAAAACTTAAGATACAAATTTTACTTAAACAAGGTTTTAAATTATAAACAAGGTTTTAAATTAATTAAAACCTTTATCTCATATGTTAAAGAAACATATACTTATTAAAATAAGAATTTAAATCTCAATTAAATTTAAATCCAAATTAATTTAAAACACACCTAAAATATTCTACACTTCATCTTAAATCCAAAACTATTTAACCATTTCAAGTATTTAAACAAATCTAAATTTAAAACTCATTTTATTTTTTTAAAAACTGAAACTTACATTTATTTTCCAGGTTTTAAAAAAAACAGATTTCAAACTTATTTTAAATTTCTAATTTAAAATTTTAAACTTCAAATTCAAATGCAAACACCTATGCACATTTACACCTATAGGTTTAAAAACCCAATTTAAATTTAAAAACTTAAACTATTTCAAAACTTAGATTCATTAAATTTGAATTCATATTTAGCTTCAGATTTTCCCAATCTCAGTTTGAATTTCATCCTGCAATTTGAATTTACTTTTAAACTTAAAAACCAATCAGCTTTATTTTGGTTTCCATTTTAAAAATCCAAACCAAAGTTTAAAAATTCAAATACTTTCAAAACCTAAGATTTTAAACTATTTGAATTCAATTTTAAATTCAGGTTTTCCAAACTTAGATCCTATTTTTAATGGCATTAAAACTTTTATTTTTAAATTTTTAGAAACTGGAACAAGCTTCAGTTTATATTTAAATCTGAACACTGCCTACTCGAGTTCCCCTGTATCTACTTCGAGTCCAAACAGGCCTTACTTCGAGTTAAAGCTTCATTTACCCGAGACAATCACGAGATGCTCAAAACCCTGTAACCCAAACCAAAACTTCACCAGTATCATTCCCTGTGCACATGCACATCAACTACGGCCATCACCAGTCAACTCTGGTGATCTTCACATGTCGCTGATCCACCACAAACCCAAACTTGATCACCACAGTACATCCAAAAATTCAAATTTGAAAATCAGCTCCTCAATCCAAACCTGGAAACCTGTCAACGCAAAAACACCCAAAACCTGTCAACGCCTTGTTGACGTGATTCCGACCACCATCACCTTCAGATCTTCGGCGATGACTTCGTCCATCCATCAACCCCCATTACCCAAAAGATCTTCGAGCTCGATCCACTACAGTGTCCGTGGTAATCGACTCTTCAGAACCCAGTACAACTAGGGTTTAAAAATTCAAATCTAAATCCCAACCTCAACAGAGAATTATAATTTAAACCAGTATTTTTCCTATCATCTAGGATCATTCCATCATCATCTCAGAAGATCTTGGCCTTCCCGATCACTTGGATCAACAGAGGCAGCCAAAATTACACAAATCAGATAATACTCAATGGCTCTTTGACCCCAACACTAAAAATTGAAATCTTGCTTTTAAAAATCATATTTTTGTATGATGTTTCAGTTTATAATCCTGAAACAATAATTTATTTCACTTGAATTTTCACTTATTTGGTAACAGATATCTTTGCTTTGATTTCCAGATAAAATCTAAGCATATTTTAACTTAAGTAAAATGCTAAATCAAGGTTTGAATTTGACTAACAAGTTTCCCCTTGAAACTTAGATTTAACCGTGATTAACTAAAGGGATTTACATTTAAACAAGTACCTATGTCAGAAAAAAAAAAAAAAAATTGCAACAGGCAGATTCATTCAATCCAAAAGCACATCATATATGAACAACAATGCATACATAACAGGTATACATATTTCCAGATTTCAAATCAGGCAACACATTCATATATTTAAATTTTTAGAAATATTTGTTACTCACCTGAACTTGAAGGCAGAGCATTCATTGTTAATTGAAAAGCTTCAGACTTGAACTTCAAATTGCCTTATTTTAAAACTGCAGTTTGCTTATTAAATCTTCATCTTGCTTTTAAACTTAAAACTTTAGTCTTGATCTCTGAAACTTGAGTTGCAGATGTTTGAATTTGAAATTGCAATTTTAGATCCCAGATAGTTTGAAAATATGCAGGATCTTGTATTTTCATATTAATAAACTGACATGCATTCTTGTCTACAGGAAGAGATGGATATGTATATGAAGATGAACAGGTGGCATGTTGAACTGATCTGTAATTTGAGGAGCTACAGGCTTTTGAAGATGAATCAGGGATATGCATTTTGAGGAGTTTGAATCAATTTGTAAATGGATTACAGGTCTGCATGAGTGAAAAATGCTTTGCACTTGAAAATGAGGTTGCTTGCTGATTACAAATTTGAAGAAATCAGAGTGTATATTGAAGATGGTTTCAGATTTATGTTTTGAGGAGGAACTAATTTTTGATTTGAAACTGAAATGCATGTTTTTTTGAATTCCAGATTTTTGAAAGGAGGAAATGCAGATTTGAGAAATGCAAATCAGTTTATAGTGAATGCAAATTTTGATTTGAGGATTGTTTGGAGTAAATGTTCCAGCTGAAAAGAATTTTCTTTGTTATGAATGCAAAAATGAGAAAAGAAAGAAATGGGAAAAAGCAAGCATATGTAACTAGACTTATTATTTATTAGAAACAAAGAAAAATAAAAGATAAAATTTTGACACTTGTCTAAAATGCTAACACTTGTTAACTTCTTTGTTTTATTACTTAACATATGTAAATGTATGCTCTAATAAACTTACAAATGTCACTTTTAATTAATTAGCATTTTTAATTATAGTTAATGAATGTTAAGCTTTGTTAATTAGTTTTTAATACTTTGATATGTATATAGATAAATAATCTTTAAAGAATAAAACAAAGTTTTATTATAAATGAAAACAATATATAAATAAATCATTTGGCAAAGATACTTTTAAACAATGAAAATAAAATTATAAAAGAGATTTTAACTTACTTGTAATTTAAACTAATACATGTTTCTTATTTTAAATTGTATTTTAAATTTCATATTAAATTAACAAATCATATTTTAAAAATCAATATTTTTAAAAAGAAATAAAACAAACATTTCATAATTTGTTCTTAAATATGCAAACTTAAGTCAAAATGTATTTTAAACAAATAAAACATTTATTAACTTATTCAAATATAAATTCACTAAATAATTATTTATTAAAGAATATTATTGAATCAAATCAAATTTATTTACAGAAATTATCAAATCAATTCAATTTTAAACACAGATTATCAAATTTATATTGTCCAAAATTCCGGGATATTACAGATAAAGTTAGATACCTACACCTGATGTAGCAACCTGTGCAAAAGCAATGTGCCCGTGATGATTAATGCAAAATCTAGATATTCTATCCTATATAAGGCATGGCCTATGTAAAAACAACATGAACTAAAATAGCTCACGCATGGAACTAATAAGAAATCAATATTTTGTGCAGTAAATAGATGTGTTAATGCAAAAGAAACATGCTCCAATATAGCTCATGCATGCAACTGCATGAACAAACCAAGTGTTTTAGTTAAATTAGGCGAGCCTGCAATGGTCAATAAACATGCAGCACATCAAAATATACACATTCATCATGCAAACTCATTCTACATTGCACAAGATGACCAGTATGTGATTTTTCACATCATTTTACCACGCATGCATACCAAAATGCGAAAGAGTTTTAGTGTGCAAACCCTCTAACCTTTCTTTCCCTTATATAACAATATTATATGTGCACGCTGCAAAACATTTCCAGGAGCATGACATTAACAAAACTACAGATGAATATAAGGCTAACTGAATAGAAAAGAAAAGAGTTTGGCAATAGCCTTTCTCACTAAATAGAGTCCAGAATAAATTAAGAGATGTACAGTGAAAGAGTCCAGAAAAGAAAAGAGTAACCTCAATACAGTTCACATTCGAATAGTGAATGTATCCATATGAAAATGAATTTCAATAAACCAGACAAGTTACATGAAGAAGCCTCTCAACAAAACCAAGTCGAAGCAGCAGGTCGAAATCAACCAGCGAAACAATGACAATTACATAGCAGTTTTGAACAAAGATTCAGTGAAGCCAGACAATATCTTCGCATAAACAAACTCATGGCCGATTCAAAAACAAAGAATCGAACAAGTCAAGTTATGTTAACATGAAAACAATGTCAACCAAGTCAGAAATCAAAAACGTGCTATTCAATTAAATTGAAAAAGGCAGCAATCAGTCTCAAGCACCCAAACGAAAATTAATAGCCAACGCGAATCAGTTAACAACTTCAAACCAATATATACGAAAGCTAATAAGGAGATTGAACTCATATAAACGAAATCAAGATCTCGAATCATATACAAATAGTACTTTGAATTAGATATGGGTGAAAATCGAAATTCACTCACCTTGTTTCCCCCTAGCACGGATCAAAGATCGATAGTCACGAGTCGAAGCCGTGGAAATTGAAGAATTGAGCGAAGCCAAAGACGAACTCAATCAAGCAGCCGCAACCCTCTCAAGAGACGGTCAACTAACGAAGCAAGAGAATCAATTTGAATCAAGCATTTCCATCGGCCTCATGAATCACCGAAACCCTAGTTTCTGTTAAAGAGGAATGAACGAGCAAGCCGCCATTTTCGTTCGTTAGGTTTAGGGCTTTGTAAATGAAAAGTGAATGGAGATAGTGGAGCTGTTATCGGCCTTGATAAATATCACAACACCATAAAGAAACGAGGCCTAGATGATTTTAAAGCCCACTTACTCTTAACAAATTTTTGAAAAGAATTTCAACCGATTAAAACTCCAATTAGCAATTAGCTAGCAACAATAATCCTTTAATGACGATTATTGATTGATGTGAAATCCCGAGTTGTTACATATTTTATTTTTCTTTTATTTTTATAAAAAAATCATAAGTAAATCTAGAAATACATTTTTGCTCTCTCATTTTCTTTTCTAACTTAAGTTTTAAAATAATAAGCCAAAAACCTATAACAACTAAAACCAAAAAATATACAACCAAGAAATTTACAACTATCTCAAATCTCAACCTGAATCATCAAGAAAATTAAAAGCAAATTCATCTCAGATTCAAAGCAAGGATCGAAAAGATCAAATTCAGAAACAAGTTTCCAGTTTTTCAAATTCAAACAAATCCAGGCTCTCTGTTCCTTCATAAGCAGGTGAGTAAACTTGTATCTTAAAAGTATAATCTGTTATATGTGTGATTGCATAGGATAATCCTGGAAATTATTATACGTAGCATGTTTTGCATGTCTGTTAGAGATGATTGTATATATGAATGTGAATATGGATCCACATGTATCTGTATATAGTTATTATATCTGTTCTTAGTTATAGACAAAAACTAAATCAAAAGAAAATCTATGCCTCCTTATATAAATACTTTTATGTTTTGATCTTTGAAAGAAATTTGTTACTAATTGTCAGATTTGATTTTCTAAAATAGTTTCAAATATACAAATGAAGTAACTATGTCAAAAATAAAGTGTACAGTGGTAAATCGATTTAAATAAAAAATCAGAGTAGATAAATTTCAAGTTTAACTTATACGATCTAAATTGACTTTGGAAACGATATATTTTAAGAGTAAAATCAAGATTTTTAATCATGTATTGATTGAGTAATTTGGGGTTCAATGGGAATTAAGATTTCACTGATTTTCGACGATTGGTGAACACCGGGTGTTCGAGGTCGTGCCTGAAGGTAGTCGGAAGGGAGGAGGTCACGGGAAAAATGGTTGGAGCATCCAACGATCATCGCGGCGTCGATACAGGGGCGTTGTAGGGCTTAAAAGCCTGTTGAGGTTGGGTTGGTTCGTCGATCGATGTCGGTGTCTAGGTGGCGTCGAGTTGGATCGCGTGTGGGGGAAGGGTAAGCAGGGAGTCGTGGCATTGCTCAGGGTTGGTCGGCATGGATGCTGGAGGTCGGAGGCGTTGGCTAGTGGGTGCTTTCCGATGGGGTGGATTCCAGTTTTCGATCGTTTGTCTCGATTTTGTTTCCATATCTGATCGATTCGATCTGGTGGTCGGAATTGATGGTAGGGCCGTAAGCGACTCGTCAGCGGTGGCAGGCTTAGTTGGAGCTTCGTCGCTGGTTCGTGCACGTGCACGAGCTTTTGATTTGTTTCAGGTGTGCACTGTGTAGTTTGAGGCATCGAGAAGATTTGACTTCGGCTCGAAGACATTCACGTGTTTTGATCAAGAGGGGTGAGATGAGAGTTTACTTCAAGTTGTAGCTTGGGTATTCTTGTTGTAGGCTCGAGCTTCTTTGGTACTTTGTTTTTTTAAAGCGAAGAAATGCTTAAGTCCAAAGTTCCAAAGGCAATGTTGAGTAAGCAGGATTTTAAACAGTTATTTTTTTAATTTTTGTAAAAGCAAGTCTTTAAATTTGAATTGAAATTAGTTTAAACTATTACTTGATATATATTTAAGTTATTTGATTAAAGAAAGATACGATTTGTTAACTTTAAATTTGTTAAGTCAAATGATTATTTGTTTTTAAACTTAATTAAATGATTTAATTAAGAAAGTTAATTATAAGGATAAAATGTTTCAAATTTGTATGTAATGATAATTTAGTAATTAATAAAGATAAATGGTTTATCTTAAGGATTAGGACCTTGAATGATTAAAGATTTATTTAAATTAACAAAGTAATTTAAAAATAATTCATTTAATTAATGATTTTACGTGTAGTTCGTTAATTTAATTAGTTATTAGTTAATTAATTAGAGATTAATTAATTTGTAATTAAGGATAAATTGATTTAGTAATTAAAGATTAATTACTTAAATAATAATTACTTAATGTAATTAATTAAAGGATTATTCTGTTAAAGGTTAATTAATTTAATTAGAAATTAAAGGTTAAACTAATTAATGACCAAGGTTAATTAATTGGGGATAATTAACCAATGGGATAATTACTTGATGGCAGTAATCAGTTAAGGGAAGTAATTAAGGTTCAATTACTTAGTATAGTTAATTGAAGGATTAATTAATTAAGGAAATTAATTAAGGGTTAGTAAATTAATGAGTGTGATTAATTAAAGGATTATTAATCAATATAAGTGATTATAGGATAATTAATTTGAGTAATTAATTAAAGATAAATGCAATTAATGTGAAATGGTGAAGGTTAATTAATTCGGGTAATTAATAAAAGGCTAATTACTTAATGTAATTAGAGAGGATAATTAAGGGATGATTAATTAATAGTTTATAATTAATTAATGTTAAGTAAGCAGGATTAAAAGTGATTAAATAATTAATTTAATTTATGGTGTGACTAATTCATCTTGCTTATGAATGGTTCAATGATATTTTTGATATGAAATGTTTTGTGATATGATATGTTTGGTTTGAACAGTGATAATGTCGTTTTCCATCGATGATGAATTACTTTGTAAAAGTGACGTCCAGTATTTAAAATTAAATTGTATTCACTTGAATAATTTGGGTTAAGATGACATTGGATTTGAAAATACCGGAGTCGTGTATTAGTAAATACCCGAAACCACTTCAATTCTTTATAGATTGATATGTGAAATCAATAGTGTAACGATCTCGGTTTTGAGTTAAATTTAAATTGGAAATTAATATAGATTTTTGGGTTAAATAATGAATTAATTTGGATTTTTCTTATTAAATAGGAATATGTGATTATTTTATATAATAAATAAATTTTAAATGGAATTTGGGATTTGGGATTCAAAATAAATATTTTTTTAAAAGAATAAATTGGATTTGAGGAACATTATATTTAAGATTTATAAAATTTGTCTCCTAATTATAATATATATATCTATATTTGGAAGTTGTAATTTGAGGTCAATATAAGAATTTTATAAAAAGTTAATTAAAGTTAAATTACTCATTTTAACACTAATATTTGTTTTTAGTTATCCATTTAAGTATAATAACTTGAACAGGAAATTTAGAATGAGATTAATAAAAGGATTTAAGACATTTTCTTTCATATTTGAAAATAAACATATGCAAAAGTAGATTTTAAAACCAAGTTGATTTGGAAATTTAATAATAAATATTTTTGTAAAATCAATTGGATTTAATTTTAAAGGTTTGAAACATGTTTCATAAATTTAAATAAATAAAAGAATTTAAATAAAGTAAGGTTTAAAACATGCACTAAAATAAATCTAAGTTAAGGGTTTAAAACAAACTCTGTAAACTAAAGATTAGTGTTTAAACACAATTTGTAAAATAAATTAAAGAAGAGGATTTAAACATAAAATTAAATATTTTAACGAGTGTAAAGACATAAGATCAGGAAGATAACAAGTGTTAGTCGAAAATAACAAGTGGCAAATGCATGTTTGTTTGAAACTAAAAAAATGTGCTAGAAGGATTTGTTGAATTAGGCTATTCTCGGCTTTGTTAAACCTGAGAACAAAGAAAAGAAAAGAAAACTTCTCAAACCTGAAAATAAAGAAAGTAAACTGAAAACTAAAGAAAATAATAAAATGAAAATCAAAAATTCAAGTTCTTCAAACTAGAATCAAGCCTCAAGCAAATCAGTTCAACATCAAGGATCAGACATCATATACAAAATCAGAAAAGAGAAACAAAGTCAAACCAGCAAATTTACAATCAAAATTATGGAAAAGCTTAGACCGGAGAAAAAAAATCAGATTCAAAACTTGAGGCTAAGTTCAACATAATCAAAGTATTAGATCATCTCAAGATCAAGTAGATTCAAACGCAAGTTCCAGATAAATTCCAGGCCCTATTGTTTTTGTTCTCTATTCAAACTTCAATCCAGGTGAGCAAGCTAACTTCTTAACACCTCAGATCTGTTTAAATCTTGGTTTGCATATGATAAGTCTTTGATGTAAGTTGTGAAATATGCTTGCATGCTTGTATATATGTATGGATGATTGTATGCATGATTGTGTACAGGCAACATGCCTCTATTCCAGGTTTAAAAACCTATTTGAAAATTTAAATTATCCCAACCCAAAACATTTTAGGCTTTGATTGTTGAATGAATAATGTTCATATGAGTATAACTTTATTTATAAAATATAAATTAGTATAATTAACAAATAGGTTACTGGAAATTAAAAATTTATAGTAATGATCTTTAATGATCGAAAAATCAAATGATTTAATTCCTTATTTTGATCATGCAATCTGATTAGTGCTTGAAATGTTGAATTTTAATAATAAAATTGTGATTTTTAGTTTTGAATTGAAGCAGGATTGTGGGTTTGAATGGAAAACACAAAATGGTCAAATTCCAACGATTAGCATCGAACTGGACGTCGTGATCAATGTTGAAGGAGGCTGATGTGTTGGTGGTTGTTGGAAAAATGGTGAATGATTTTATAATACTGCGTGGTGGTGCAGCAACGACAAACTAGGGTTTAAATGTCAGTTTTGGTTGAGATGGTAGTCGTAGTAACTGCATCAGCTTGGGCGAGTTTGAGGCGATCGCATATGGGGGGATCGAAGTATAGAAGCGTGAGGCGTCTGTAGGGTGGTCAGCGTGGGTTTCGATTGACAAGTTGGTCGGAGCGAGACCATTTTAGGTTGATGGGTTGGGTTCCAAGGAAAATCAATTCGCTCGATTTTAAATTTGGGAAGAGATCGCTAATTTGGGTGGTCAGATTGGTTGCCGTGGTCATAGGCAACTCGATGTGGGTCGCGACGTCGATCGAAATCGATCAAAGCTCGTGTACACATACACGAGTATCGTCGGTGTCAGGCGATTGTGTAAGCTTGGGGAAGATGAGGTTGGCTTGGGGTCGGGATCGTGAAAGATGGTGAGTGTCTCAAAGCAAAGGAAGAAAGCGAGATGCTCGAGATTTGGCTCGGGAAAATTAGTGTGACGCCCTACTCCGAGACCCACATTAACAAAGAGTATTACTGGGTAATACCGTCTGCTAATTCGGAGAATAGAGCTGGTTAGGAGCGACCATCTATAACCGTGCTTTAACTATCCGTTGAATACATCGACAATTGTCATACCAAGTAGATCGACATATCCAATGAATAATTAAAACAAAACCATAGGTGGCTGGAGGATCTATCTGAATAGAATTTAACAACTCAAATGCAATATACATCACAGAATAGTAGATCATCATATACACATATACTGATACATACAGAGTATACAAACTGAGACATGTCAACTGGTATAGCAAACCACAATATACAGGCGAATCCAAAAGAATACATATCAGAGTTACAACAAAAAGGGACTACACAAAAGCTATAACAAAAAGGAGCTAGCTGAATAGTCCATGCGGAAGAAAAATAGGCTAAGTCCGAAAGTACCTAACATGAAACATCTCGGTCTGACCCGAGTATAAATACACGGGTCAGTCTAGCTAAACAAATCAGTTAGATAAACTGAACAATAGTGAACCTACAAGGTCATAGAATACATATCCCTAAAAGAGATAACACAATAATCTAACAAAGATGAATCATAACAAGACAAGCCTCGTATCATCGGCAACTCAAATAAACAAAGGATACGAATATCCCAAACAAGCCAAAAAGGAAAATAACAAATACTAATGAAGGTAACGCAAGTTCCACAAGGTAACCGCTATATATATCGTGCGGCTCAAAAAGACCAACACCGAAGGGCGATACCTAGGGAATATGCATATCAATGAAACAACAGAAAATTGCACGTGCTCAGTACTGTATAAACAAGGATCCATGAGCCCGAAGGCTCCAAACCCAATATCACTCAAGCGGTGACGAATGACCAACTCCAAAAGCAATAGTATAGGGCAACAAACCCGAAGGCACAAACCCGAAGGTACAAACCTGAAGGCAACATACCCAAAGGCAACATAACCGAAGGCAACATACCCGAAGGCAACAAATCTGAAGGAGACAGTCCGAAGACACTATCCTAAAGGTAGCAAACCGTAGTGGTGAAGGTCCGGAGGCCCAGTACTAGACACCACTAACTGGCAGAATGTGTCACAACTCTTGAAAAGGAATCCGAAAAGTGGTAAAGTGAGTCCTATAACCACCCGTTCGCACTAAACGGTTTACTATCCGTTAGTCAATTTCACACTCAAAGCAGTACAAAGTTTACCTCATCTCATCAGTAAACTAGACCCGAAAGGCCAAAACGATCAATCGAATAGATCGGGGATTAATCGGAAAGATAAATGCGTGGATTCATGGTCCATGTTTTACCTAACCATTTAATCTCCTTTCCACTTCGCTCGAAGTGCAAAATTGTGTGTGTGTTTTAAATAGAAATTATAAATCGGTGAAACGAGCTTTTAATACAATTTTAAAAGATCATTTTATAAAAACCCATGCATGATATCAAAAAGGAATCATCAAAGTCTAAAAATGCGATAATAACTAATTGGAATCAACACGAATCGATAGAAGTTGGAAATTAACTCAAAAATAGCCAAAATAGGCAAAATTGACAGTTCCAGACGTCTGGCCCTATGTTCTGGAAAATATATTCTTTTCTCCTCTCTCTTTTTAATTCCTGGGCCATTTCGGACGTCTGAAATTTTCAACCAGATGTCTGAATTTGATTTCAGACGTCTGGATTTTGTTTCAGACGTGTAGATTTAGCCTCTGCCTTTTCCAGACCCCTTTCCAGACGTCTAGATTTTTCAACCAGACGTCTGGATTTGGTTTCAGACGTCTGAAATTAGTTTCAGACGTCTGAAATTAATTTCAGACGTTTGAAATTTTCTGCTAGGCAAAAAAAGCGTGGACCAAAAATGGCAAATCTAAACCGAAATGCAATCGAACGAGCGACAGATGCTAGAGATTTATGCCAATCGACAACCCATCACTATAGGCTCTTCGATGCACCTCCAAAAACATGATCAAACACCAAAGCTATGATTTTTAGAGTTTTTGACTTCAAAACACCAATTGCAATGTTCACAAAACCAATCCGAATCAAAAGCCATTGCACATGAATAAGTGTTAGGAATTCATACCTAACATCAATGATATCAAGAGAAGTAGATGTGAGTTCAAAACTCACCTTTTTAACTCAAAACGAAGATGAGAAGCTCAAATGCAAAGAAAAGACCAACAATTCTTCACTTCTACTATACAAGCTTCAATCTAAGTTCAAAACAAGTATTTCCTAAGTTAGGTTTAGGAAATTTCTGAAATTGAAGAGGAAAAGAGTTGGAGAAAAAGAAGAGGAGGCTTACCAATAGCTTCTCTTTGATTTTGGAGCAAGAATTCGAGTTTGCAAGAGGAATCTAGGGCTTGGAATGTCTACTTCCCATTCTCTTCCCCCATTTTCAGTTGAGTTTGAGTTTTATGAAATGAAATGAGTGAATGTAGAAGAGAGGGGCTGAGTTAGGGTATTAAGTTAAGCCAATGGGCTGAACCCAAACCCAAAATCCAATAGAAAAAGTAGCAAAATTCTACTTACTCCAAAAATATCGAAGCTCATACTCAAAAAGATCACAAACGCCAGTTTGGACTCAATGGAAGTAGTTTCAAGTCCTAATTCGACCGTTTGCAAAAAGTAACACTTCGGACCTAAATACGACTAACGACGCTATATTTAAATAAAACATTTAAATATAAAATAATTAAATATGCGGGTTGTTACAATTAGGGTATGGTTCGGGTTTTACTCGAGCATTTTAAGTTTGAACTGAGTTTACATTAAAATTTAATTTATCGGTTTTTAAGTTAGAAACAGAAGCATTATCAAGTTTTAAGGTTATTAAAGTAACAAATTTTAAAGGGAACATTTCCAAGTTTCAAAGTAAATATTAATAAGTTTAAAGCAAGTTTTCAAAGTTTCTAAAATGTTTTGAAATTATTTTCTCAAATGTAATTATATAATAAGTTAATGCATTGAGGAATGATTAATTAAACGGTAGTTAATTAAGGTAATTAAGGATAATTAATTAAAGAATAATTAAATAATTGAAGGTTAATTATTCAATGATTTAAAGATTGATTGATTTATTAATTAAGATTAATTAATGAAAGCAATTAAAGATAATTAATTACTTAAAGATAGTCACTTAATTAAGTAATTAATTAGTGATTAAAAGTTGATAAATCAAGTGATTAAAAATAATCTGAGATTTATTAATATAAGTGATTATGGATAATCACTTATTAAAATTAATTAAGGACAATTAATTCAATGGTAATTAATTAAGAGTTAATTAATTAGTGTGATTTATTAAGGATAATTAAATAGTTAAGGGTTAATTAATAATTGATTCAAGGATAATTAATTATATGGTTTGTAATTAATTAATGTTCACTAACTAGGATTATTAATTTACTAATCTGGTTTAAGTTAAGTTATAATCAAGATTGGATAATTCATTCACAAAGGAATCAATTTATTTGAAAATTTAATTGAATTAATTAAGGATTAAATAATTAATTAATCCTGCTTTTAAATGATTATTAAATGCTGGATTGCTCATGAAGGTTTGTATTATATGAAATGCCTTGAATTGATTGTTTTCCTTGGACTGTAATATTTTGTAATGTGAATTGGGCTGTGTAATTTATTGATTTGTCTATGATATGTTTAAATATTATCTGTGGGTCTGTGAATGAAAGGATAAGTGTTATAGATTAAACCGCTTATCAAATGCTGCTGTGCTGAATCTGTGATGATTGTTGTTGCACAATTATGTTAAACCCCTAGACTACACCTTACACGCAGAAATATGGATTGCACGAGAAAATTGGTTAAGTCACAGATTTTTGAAACAGTTTTAAAGACTGAATTTTGAATCCAAAATGGTTTTGGAAATGGAATAAGGATAAATATGAAAAGTTTTTGAAAAGGAGCTTTAAAGATAAAAGTTATTTTGAATAACTTGATAAAGTTTTGAAATTTAAATAATTTGATTTGAATTTGAATTCAAGATTTGAATTAATTCTATATTTGGAAATTTTAGTTTAAAAAAAGGGTTATACAAGTTATAAATGTGTTTATATGGGTTTTGAACCATTTTAAAGGTATTATTTTGGGAATTTATATTTAACCCAAGTTTTGGACTTTAAAAGATATAGCTTGTGCAAATGTAATTGAATTTTTCCGAAACAAAAACCTTTGTTTTTCAAATAATAATAGCTTTCATATAAAGAAAGGGTTTCCAATTTGTATTGAAAGGAATTCAAGTTTTGAAATGAAATTGTTTTAAAGCTATGAATGAATCTTCGTGAAAGATGGTTGAACCTTGTTTTGAAATTGAAGAGGATTTTAAATGGTGTATCTTTTTTGTATATAAAAGATTTGAAATGGGAATTGTTTTTAAAGTTATGATTGAATCTTTGGGAATGGTTTTGAAAGCTATAAATTGAGTCTTTGATTTAATAATGGGATGAGTTAATCCAATTTGTGACGACCTAAAACACAGTATCCTACCGACCTAAAAACTCTGCCGACTTATCATCCCTTGCGACCTAGGTCTCTACAGTACTTACGCGACCTAACTCCTGCCGACCTAACACACACTCTGCTTAGCCGACTCATTAGGTAACCGACCTAACACTCCAAGTCCTAAGTCGTACGACGACTCAACAACGATGCCGACTTAACACACATACGACCTAACTTAGGTCGGTCCACGACCTAACTACTAAATCCTTAGGTCGCTACAACTATTAGGTCGCTCACCACTAGGTCGGTCACTTTCTTAGGTCGTTCCTCTATCCTAGGTCGCTCAACCGACCTAACTCTCAACACATTAACACCCTAACCCGTTAGCTCCTTAGGTCGCTCACCCCTACTTACGACCTATCCTCCAAACGACCTAACTCCCAAGCCTTCCATCCTATGAGTCGTAACTTGTACACGACCTATCCTATGAGTCGGTCACCCCCCCTTGACTCGTCTAAGCCTATGAGTCGGCCCTCTATGAGTCGGCCACGACTCATCACTTGACCCCTATCTCGCCTCTCTTCTTAAGTCGGCAACTACTATGCCGTTCTATCCCTTAACTCGGTCCATCCCCTTAAGTCGTCTACGACTTATCTATGAGTCGGTCACGACTCATCACTTGCACTCGGGTCAACTCCTAAACGACTCAAGCTAGAGGCCACACAAACAACACTATCGACCTGCAAATTCTACGTTTTATCGACACGTAAAATACGGGTCGTTACATTCTCTCCCCCTTAGGAATTTCGCCCCCGAAATTCCAAGCAAACAACAGCAATCAAAATTATTCCGCATGCCTACCATCCATAGCAATCAACAAACCATGCATCCAATTCTAGCCTAGCATGCAGAATTCTAAGACTCAGAACAAGCTACAAATTCATGAGATGTCACGACACTTTAGGGCCATACCTCGAAGAGTCCGGGATGAGCTGCCTTCATCCTCTCTTCCTCCTCCCATGTACAGTCGTTAACATCATCACTCCATTGTACCTTGAGCAACGTAATCGTCTTCCTCCTAAGCTGTTTCGTATCGGTTTCAACAATACGAAGCGGCTTACGAGGTCTCGAAACAACAGGATCAACCTCCAAGTCTTCACAGCTATCAGCAGAAACCACCGTAGTTGGGTCGTGCACATACTTCCGTAGATAAGATACATGAAAAACACTGTGCACACCCGCCATCTTTTCCGGTAACTCCAATCTATAAGCGAGCTTTCCAATACGCTCGATAATCGGGAATGGTCCAACAAATCTCGGAGTTAACTTTCCTTTCTTCCCGAATCTAATGACACTCTTCAGAGGAGAAATCTTCACAAATACCATATCACCTACGTCGAATTCCAAATTCTTACGACGGTTATCGGCATAACTTTTCTGACGATCTTGGGCTGCCTTCATTCGTTGCCGAATGATCTCTATACAATCCGAAGTCTGTCGAATCATCTCTGGCCCAAGTATCAGCTTTTCTCCAGTTTCCAACCAACATGTCGGAGAGTTACACGGTCTTCCATATAATGCCTCATATGGTGCCATACCAATACTCGACTGATAACTGTTATTATAAGCAAACTCCACCAAATGAAGGTGATCTTCCCATGATCCTCCGAAGTCCAAAACACATGCTCTAAGAAGATCTTCCAAAACTCGGTTGACTCTCTCAGTCTGACCATCTGTTTGAGGGTGATAAGCTGTACTCAAACACAACTCAGTTCCCAAAACTTCCTGGAAGCTCTTCCAAAATCTACTAGTGAACAATGGATCTCGATCGCTCACTATACTCTTCGGAACACCATGGAATCGAACAATCCACTTCACATACAGCTCTGCCAACTTCGATGCAGTCCTAGTCGATCGAACAGGAATGAACCTTGCACTCTTGGTCAAACGATCTACTATGACCCAAATCCCTTCATTCCCTGCTCTTGTCCTAGGTAGACCATCGATAAAGTCCATCGACACTTGCTCCCACTTCCATGTAGGAACCTCCAATGGCTGAAGCAATCCACTGGGCTTCTTCTGCTCAGCTTTTACCAACTGGCAATTCATACACTTGGAAATAAAATTTCCAACATCCTTCTTCATACCTTCCCAGTAGTAGGTTCTCTTCATATCCCGATACATCTTATTTCCACCTGGATGAATTGTCAACTTCGAGTGATGACTCTCCCTCAGAACTTCATCTCTCAATCCATCTACATCGGGAACAACTAGTCGCCCTTGCTTTCGAAGCCAACCCTCTCGATCGACCTCGAATCCCTTATCCTTCTCCGGGTCCAATCCAGATTCCAAATCACAGATAATCTTGACAAGCTTATCATCTCCCCTTTGCCTCTCACCAATTCTTTCCACAAGAGTAGGCCTTATCGATAAGTTTGCCAACATCTCAGGTTCCAATTCACATCTAGGCCTGAAATCAAATCCAGCCAAATACTCAAGACTCTTCCATTCTGAAAACATGGCTCCCAATCCTGCATGTCTTCGACTTAACGCATCAGCCACTGCGTTTCCTTTTCCCGGAGTATAGGCTATACCAAAATCATACGATGCTAAGAACTCTAGCCACCGTTGCTGTCGAAGATTCAAATCCTTTTGGGAAAACAGATACTTCAACGACTTATGATCTGTAAACAGCTCAAATCTAACTCCCAATAGGTAATGTCTCCACATCTTCAAAGCAAACACTATTGCCGCTAACTCCAAATCATGAGTCGGATAATTCCTTTCATGCGGCTTTAGTTGTCGACTAGCATATGCAACAACTTTATCCTTCTGCATTAGCACTGCTCCAAGTCCAGTACCACATGCATCGGTGTAAACCACCATCTCATCATTCCCACTTGGAATAGTCAAAACAGGAGCACTCGTCAGTCGCTCTTTCAGGATCACGAAAGCTTGCTCACACTTATCATCCCATTTGAACAACTGGTTCTTCTTCGTCAATCCTGTCAACGGTGCAGCTATCTTGGAAAAGTCTTTGATAAACCGACGATAATATCCTGCTAATCCAAGAAAACTCCTCACATCAGATGCATTCTTAGGCCTAACCCAATCCTGGATCGCTGCCACCTTAGCGGGATCAACCGCTATTCCATTTCCAGAAATAACATGACCTAAGAACCTCACTTCATTCTTCCAGAAGTGACACTTCGAAAACTTAGCCTTCAGCTGATGTTTCCGTAAGATTCCCAAAACAATCCTCAAGTGCGTCTTGTGCTCTCCCTCAGTTCTGGAATAAATCAGAATATCATCCACGAACACAAGCACGAACTTATTCAACTGATCTCTGAACACTCTATTCATAAGATCCACAAAATATGCTGGCGCGTTAGTCAATCCGAACGGCATTACCAGCCACTCATAAAACCCGGATGGTGTCCTGAAAGCAGTCTTCGGCACACTATCCTTCGCCACTCTCAACTGGTGAAATCCCGTTGCCAAATCCATCTGAGAAAACACCTTAGCCTCGTGAAGCTGATCAAACAAGTCATCTATTCTCGGCAATGGATACTTGTTCTTCTTAGTCACCTTATTCAGCTCACGATAATCAACACACAACCTCAACGATCCATCCGCTTTGGTTGCGAACACAACTGGCGCACCCCATTCGGACACACTTCTCCGAATGAATCCTTTCTGCAAAAGGTCATCAACTTGCACCTTCAGCTCTTGCTGCTCCCTCGGTGCCATCCGCCTAAGAGGCATCACAACAGGTCTGGCTCCCTCAACTAGATCGATACGAAACTCGATCTCCCTATGCGGCGGCAACCCTTTGACTTCCTCAAAGACATTCTCAAACTCATTCACAATAGGCACCGATGACAGTCCATCCCGTGGAACAACTAGCGAATACATGAAGCTCATGAAGACACCTTCTTCATGCTTACATCGTATCACAACCTTTCGCCCTTCCACATTCCCGACTGTCACCTCAAGCCTCTCACAATCAATCCTAGCCGCATACTTCCTAAGCCAGTCCATACCCAAAATAATTCCGAACCCCGCAAAGTTCAGAACAAAGCAATCACAAACAAACGAGCAATCATGACTCGACACAACTAGACCACGGTATATCATACACAAACATGACGAACCCCCGACCGGATTAGTCACAACCAATGGCCTATCAACAATATCCGGTTTCAAACCTAACCGGCCTACCAAATCATCACAAACAAAAGAATGCGACGCTCCAGTATCAAACAACACTCTAACTGGAACACCACAGATAGAAAGAGTACCTTGAACCACCACACTCTTCCCCTTTTCTTCAGCAGTCGGAGCTTTTGAAGACGACGGCACAACTCCCAAAGCATAGGCTTGCACAATCTGCCTATCTTTCCTCGGCTCTGGGCAATCCTTCTTGATATGTCCCAGCTTATCACAGTTATAACACTTTCCCGGCACTTTGGGATTCTTACAATCTTTGTAAAGATGGCCCTTCTGCTGGCAGTTATAACAAGTCACCTCGCCCTTTGGCTTCTTCTGACCATCCTTTCCCTTCTGTTGCTGCTGCTTCCTCTTCTTATTCCCACTCTGCTGTGGTTTAGATCCTTCCCTGGTTACAGCAACAACAGAACTTTCCCTAGGAAACAAACTCTCATGCCTCAGAGCTTTCTCCACCAGCTTCTCAAATGGATCGTCCAGATGATCCACTAACTGCCTTCCTAGATAAGCATCCAGACCAGTCACAAACTTTTCATTCTTCTGGTAGGGAGAATCAATATATGATCTGGCATACTTAGACAAAGCTTCGAACTCAGAAATATACTCCAGAACAGGCCTTCCGCCTTGCTTGAGCTCCACAAACCTCTTAAACAAGACAGATTTCTGGGAAGTAGAGATGAACTTAGCTTCAAATCTAACTTGGAATTGCTCCCAAGTAATCCCTTCTTCTGGTGTATCGATGGTGATAGAATTCCACCAATCAGCAGCTCTTCCCTGAAGCTGTCTCGATGCAAGCTTCCTCTTAGTTGCATCTTCAATCCCTAAGTCACCAAAGATTCTTTTGCAAGCATCAATCCATCTCTGCACCTCAATAGTCGACTCCGTCCCCAAGAAAACTTTCCCTCCAAGAGCAGTATAATCCTTGCAAAGCTTGGCAAAATCCACCGGTCTCGGAGCTTGGACTTGAACTCCCACATCCACAGATGATCCTGAAGCTGGTATTCTCCTCATGATTGAAGTCATCATGGCCTCAAACATAGGAGCATAATCAACAGCTTCCCTAGCATCACGGCTACCCCTCGCAGCTGGTCTCCCTCTTCGACTCATCCTTAATATCTGTAATAAGAATGATTAGAACACCTTAAGAAACAACTGCATAAGGAGTTCAAATCCTTCTAGGCTACTATATTATATATAGTAATCATCCATCAAAATACAATTACGTCTCTCATACGTAGTTACGTCAGCGAGCGTTGGCTGAAATCGATTAACCAAAGCTCTGATACCAAATGTGACGACCTAAAACACAGTATCCTACCGACCTAAAAACTCTGCCGACTTATCATCCCTTGCGACCTAGGTCTCTACAGTACTTACGCGACCTAACTCCTGCCGACCTAACACACACTCTGCTTAGCCGACTCATTAGGTAACCGACCTAACACTCCAAGTCCTAAGTCGTACGACGACTCAACAACGATGCCGACTTAACACACATACGACCTAACTTAGGTCGGTCCACGACCTAACTACTAAATCCTTAGGTCGCTACAACTATTAGGTCGCTCACCACTAGGTCGGTCACTTTCTTAGGTCGTTCCTCTATCCTAGGTCGCTCAACCGACCTAACTCTCAACACATTAACACCCTAACCCGTTAGCTCCTTAGGTCGCTCACCCCTACTTACGACCTATCCTCCAAACGACCTAACTCCCAAGCCTTCCATCCTATGAGTCGTAACTTGTACACGACCTATCCTATGAGTCGGTCACCCCCCCTTGACTCGTCTAAGCCTATGAGTCGGCCCTCTATGAGTCGGCCACGACTCATCACTTGACCCCTATCTCGCCTCTCTTCTTAAGTCGGCAACTACTATGCCGTTCTATCCCTTAACTCGGTCCATCCCCTTAAGTCGTCTACGACTTATCTATGAGTCGGTCACGACTCATCACTTGCACTCGGGTCAACTCCTAAACGACTCAAGCTAGAGGCCACACAAACAACACTATCGACCTGCAAATTCTACGTTTTATCGACACGTAAAATACGGGTCGTTACACAATTTGAAAAGGAATTTGTTTTTAAAAGCCGTGAATGAAGCTTTATGAAAGATTGGTGAACTTTGTGGAGTAAATCTTTTTGTTTAAAGATTTGAAAATGGTAATTTGTTTAAACCCTTTGAAAGAAAAGTTTTGGGTAATAAGTTGTGACTTGTTGAGATCCCATTATCCATATGTTTTAAATTATTGTGCTCATTATTCGGTTCACCCGAGAGAGGACCTTGTGTCATATAACCCATTCCGAATAATGATACGACGATATAGATTGCTTTTGAAGACCAGTGGTGAAGACCAGATATTTTCTAAAGCAAAAGGATAACCCGTCGAATGCCTCTGGACCAGCTGATCCCCAGTATAGAGATTTGATCATCCTTTGTGATGGGGAGTCTGGACGTGATTACCAGATTTGCAAGGGCTTCTTTGAAGTGCCTTTGGTTCTGTTCGAACCCAACAGACTTGTATGGATGTATGTCTGACATTACACTTTGAGATGTAAAACCAGTTTCTATCAAATACATTTCTGTTTGGTGGCGGAGAATTTATTCTCTTAGCTTAACACCTTTCTTTGAGACGTATGAGCTCATAGGTTAGTGATGCATTCCCAATTTGGTAATGTGGCATACGAAGTGCTATTGGTAATTTGTTGATCAAAGCATGGCTTTGTGAAAAGCGTAGCTTTGTGGACGAGACTTCGTCGAGCCTCACAACCCGGTAATGGTCGAAACATGAATCGTTGCAGCAAGGTTATTATGATGGTAGCGCCCCCTTAGGGTATGTCCATTTCCTTTTGGATTATAAGTGGTATAATTGTATGGAGCCCAGATACTTAACTTTTTGGTTGTTGTAAAACATATTGCTTTGTGGTTTTTTGTTGACAGGCGCCTCAGATAAAGGTTGGTAACAACCGGGGGGTGGCATACTCATGTTAGTAGTTACCTAGTTACAGAGGTAACCTGCCTTGTGTAGCAGAGATCCGGTTAGGTTCTCGAGGACGTACCTCCAGAGGCGTTCCATTCGTTGTGGGATGTTCCTTGCGTGACCATTAGTTGGAAATCAAATCATCCAATACGTGCCTTGTACGGTTTTAGTTGTATAACCTGCCATTTACTTGTGGTGGTCACCCCTGTTTAGATGGTAGCTATAGTAGGCATACAATAATGGTTGTAAGCTCGAGAAGATTTATATTATACTTTCTAAAGGTTTTATTCACTATGCACTAATAATAATATCAAAAGAATTCTGTGGAGTAAGTATGTTTGACTATTATACAGAGAAATCTCATCCAATTCTGCGTTTGCATTGTGTGTGCGGTGGGAGGCCTTTTGGTAGTTTCATTTTCCAAAAAGCATTGCGGATTTCTTTTACTTCTTTTGTTTAAAACTGTTTTTGTTTGCTCACACCAGTCCCATGATTGACCCGGAGTTTATTGTTCCCTTTTTAAACTTTGGGTGCTGTGATGACCCGTAAATCTGTACCCCTTGAATATACACTAATCTCCATAGATTAACTCAAGATGAACAGAAATACGAATTATCAGTGTTTAAGAAAAAGAAAAACAGACAGAAGAAGAAAGAAAAGATAGAAAATAGAGAGAAAAGAAAATAAAAAGAAACAGAACAGAACAATATCAGAATCTCACAATCGCAGCGGAACAACATATAATAAATAAATGAATAATCTTTAAACAAAGAACTATATCAGTTATTACATTTTATGCATTACATTACATCATCATCAGAGTGTACAACAACAAACAACATCAAACAGCGGAAAAGAAATACTATATAAACTAGTAATACGTCATGCCATCCATCTTGCCTCCAGCAACTCCAGAATTCCATAATATCCTGATAAACCTTAACTCTTGACTACCCGTGTGGAAATTGGTGGGCACCCAGAGTTTAGGAAGGAAAACAATAAACTCCGAGTCAGTCATTGACTGGTGTGAGAACTCAAACAGTTTATTTATCTTTAAAATCAAAATAGAGGCATATTTTTAAAGTCAATTCGAAATGCTTTTAAAAATGAGACTACCAAAAGGCCTCCCGCACACACACACAATGCAAACGCAGAATCGAAGGAGATTTCTCCTTATGATAGTCAAAGATGCTTGATACGCAATAAAAAGAAACATTTGATATTATTACTAGTGCATAGTGTAGGAAAAATTCATTTCGAAAGTAGAATATAAATCTTAGCCAACATACGACCATTATCGTATGCCTACTATAGCAACTATGTTCAATAGCACGTTATCGCCACATTCCATAGCAGGTTATACAACTAAAACCGTACAAACTCGTATTGTTTCTTTGGATTTCCAACGAATGATCAGGCCAAGGAACTTCCCATTGCCACATGAGAACGCCTCTGGAAGGACATCCCCGAGAACCAAACCGGATCTCTGCCAACACAAGGCCGGGTTACCCCTAACTGGGTAACAACTGACACGAGTATGCCATCCCCCGGTCCTTTGGGACCTTTAACCGAGCGCTCGTTATCAACATCACACAATCATAAATAAAGTGTTTCAACATGTGTAAGTATCTGGGCTCCATACCATGATACCACCCTTTCCAGAAGGAAATGCACATACCCTAAAGGGAGCTACCCCTCATAACCTTGCTGCATCTTTCCTGTTTTGACCATTCCGGGGTGTGAGGCTCGACGAAGTCACGTCCACAAAAACATACTTTATACAAAAGCCATGCTTTGGGTCAACAAATGATCATAGAAATGATCACCAAGATAGACGATCACATAAATGATCCTATCACAAATAATCAACACAATGATCATTTCACAGCAACACTCAGCATGTCACATTACCAAATTGGGAATATATCGCTGATAACATTCAACTACATAACCTCTGAGCTCGTACGTCTCAAAGAAGGATGTTAAGCTAAAAGAATAAATTCTCCGCCACCAACAGAAATATATTTGAAAGAAATCGGCTTTACATCTCAATTTGTAATGTCAGACATACAATCCATACAAGTCTGTTCGGGGATCGAACAGAACCGAAGGCACTTACAAAGAATTCCTTGCAATCCGGATATCCACAATCCTGATCGGATTCCCCATCACATATGGAGAACTCTATACCGGAGCAACTCGGTGCAGAGTCAATCGACGGGTCATCCTATCGCTCTCGCAAATACCCGGTCTTCAACACCGATCTTCAACGCTATCCATTACGTCGTATCACTATTCGGAACGGGTAATCCGAATAACGAGCGCAATAATTTAAAAATAAGTGTAGCATTCAAATTCAGCAAATCTCAACAAATACCATTCAAAGGTAAATATTGATAGTCGGTTATTGAACTATCAATGGGTATGCACGACATCACCAGATTCCAAGTAATTTTCCAAATTATTTATTTCCCAAAAATATCTTTACAAGATATATAATTTCAATACCTCAAACATAAATCAATATTTATTTTTTTAAAAGAATTCCACTTCCTTTTATAAATTCCATAGTGAATTTATATTCCAAAATACTATGAATATACGACTTCAATTATTCATTTCAATTTATCTTCAAAAAGATAAATTCTCAAAATATTCACTTTATATTGGAAAACATTTCCGTACTTACTTATTAAGTAATTCTCAATCCATTTATTTTCAACACTTGGAAAATATTCAAATATACTTAAATCGAAATTAAGTATATATTTCATTCTTTAAGGAAATCATTCTCTTAAACATATTTATTTGGGTCAAAACGAATGTTACGTAAAACATCGTTACGACAACCCAAAATCACTAGTATAGGGATTCGAAATTAAAATAGATATATAAATCCCAATACTATATAAAACATTTCCTTTCGGAAATCATTTACTATAACAACAGTGTTATAGTCCACCATTTCCTTCTATTTCTCGAAAACGTCTGTTTCAACAATGAATGTTGAAATCTACGATTTCGAATCTCAACACATTTTAAAACATCGTTAGATCGTTTTAATTCTATTTCAAATATCACATCCAAAACATTTTTTTAACATATTATTCACTATTCAAAAACGTGAATATACTTCGGAACCAATTTTCATCATTTCTATTCATTTTACTTTAAAGGATTATTCACTGTCTAAAACGTGAATAAAACTCCATAAATAAGTTATAACAGTTTACTTATCAAAATAAGTCGTTTGCGAATTTATAAGACAACGTTTATAAATTCCATTTCTATTTATTTTATAACTACTTCCTTTTTATAAATCTCCTTTATTAACCTATTCAATTTATAACTCAATTATATAACAAACGTTCATATTATAAGTTAAATGCATATAAAATGATTATTTTACAAAATCGTTCTTTTAAACTTCCCTAATTATAAATCTTATAACTTATAAGATTCATTTATTTAACCAAATTTATTCTTCAAATAACTTTACAAATTTTATAAGCCTACTGCTTATAAAATTCCATTTATAACTTCACCGTTTATAATTCTATAAATTTCATTCATTTATGAAATTCATTCGCAATTCATTCTAACACTTATAAAAACTCATTTTATAATTCCAATATTTTAATTTATAAATATCAATTTATAAATCCTTATAATTTCATCATTTCTGATTTATAAAATAATCAAATCTTATAAATCCTATATTTTCAACTTTTTATAATAAATTCAAAAATCTCGATTAAACTATTTTATAAAATCATTAACCCATATTTTCAAAAATCAACTTTTAACTATATTTCTCAAAATCATAATTTTATAACATTAAAATTTATACGTTTATTTATTTAAAATGATTCAATTCCAAAAATATTTTATAAACGTATACTCTTCAAAAATCACTTTAAAAGCCCTTTTAAAATTCCAAAATCTTGGCCCAATGATGCTACACACCAAATAGTCAATCACGACAACAACGATATCATATATCGATATGATAATCAACGAATATCAAAATATCCATAATCAAATAAATACTGTTGAGGAATCCAGTTGGATCCCTCTAACCTGTTTTCCTGCATCCAAAGATGTTAGCACAATACCAATTTCGTTCCAGTACAAAATTATCGCGGTATATGGGATTTAAATATTATCCGCTTAATAGACGGCGCAATAGGGTCTCATCCGCTATACAATGCAGGAAATCAATAACTGCAATATATACATATGCCAATATATATATATATATATATATATATATATATATATATTGCTATTATATATAATACCAATTTCACTGTTTATGAAATATTCGCGGTATATGTTTTTAATAAATAACATCCGCTTACTAACGGCGCATAATGTCTATTTTAACAATCAATAGATAACAATCATCATTCAAACATACATTCAACAATTTTAAATCTAACTATTTAAAATAAAAATCGAAACTGATTCGATTGAGTGAGAAGTTCTCACCTTGATTTCAATTTCGTTTTAGCGATTTATTTCGAATAAAATTAAACGGGCGTTTAATTTCACCCGAAATTCTCACTAACTCCAAACGACTCCAATCCAATTCCATAGCGTAGTGCTCGTCCACACGATTCCAACGCTTCCTGTTTCGCGCGTTTTCGACCTCGTATGAAAAAGATATGCAATTTCAAAGTTTACACGAATTTATATTTTAATTTACAACATAACTTCATTTAATTTCAAACCTAACTAAATCACAGCCTTTGATCCCTCAACCTGCAATCTAAGCCGTAACCTTCATCTCACGTTTCATTTACAGGCCGCATATGAACCCATGCTTTCCAAATTAGGGTTCCCTAATGCAATCACCACACCAAGCTATAACTCGATCAACAACTTCCATTCGAAAGCCCATAACACGAGCTACTCTCGGCCACCATCTCAATGAACTCGGCCTCCACCTTATGCGCGCGCACGAGGATGAACGGCCACAAACGCGGCCAACTTTCTCTCTCCACGTTGCTCCAATGATCATCATCGCCGTATGGATCTGAAGCTCTCGGGATGCTCTTCATCTTTCATGTTGGAAGTTTCTCGAATCGTTGCACGGATTTGAAGAGATTGAGGAGAGAAAACTGCAAATTTTCGGCCTTCGGTTTTAGCTACTGGCGGCTAGGGTTTAGGGTTATATTTTTTTTTATTTGTGAAGAGGCAAGGGCTATTTATAGAAAACAAACGAACACTATTCATTCCGGAATTTCCAAACTCCGATTTACGCGCGGTGACCGACGTTTCTAGGGTTTACCCCGCATTCCGGACACAATGGAACAGGTTTCGGAAGCTAATTCGGACATCTGTGCGAGTTATGGCAATAAACGTTCAATTTAAATTAAACCGATTTAAACGATTTTCGATGCGTTTAAATTTGTACCGGACAAACGGTAAATCAAATCGACTTGAAATTTTAAACCATACAATAATATCATATTACAGATCCGATGAAGCTGGTTTCTTCGAAATCCGAGACTGTTTGAAAAATGGCTATTTTAACTCGCCAATTTAATATTAAAAACAATTCGATGCGTTTTGAGCCGCCACGGTCAAACGATAACTCCGATTGCTACAAAAA
Source organism: Allium cepa (assembly GCA_030765085.1). Lineage (NCBI taxonomy): Eukaryota > Viridiplantae > Streptophyta > Magnoliopsida > Asparagales > Amaryllidaceae > Allium > Allium cepa. The sequence goes on from CM060929.1 coordinate 39,802,530, forward strand.
TTGAAATCCGATAATAACTAACTATTATGGATCCAATGGAACTGGTCTCGTCCAATTCTGAGACTGTTCAAAAATTGGCTATTTTCACTAGTCGATTTAAATATTAAAATATTCAATTTTCACAAATTAACTTTTAATTCGATTTTAAAAGTTCTAAAATATCGTTCTAACTTCAATATGATATAATAAAATTTTACAAATCATTTTCAATCATATTTAACCCAATTTTCAATTTTTTTCCATAATTTAACATATTAAATTATCGATTTAATTATTCAATTAAATCCAATTATTCGAAATAAAATTTATTCGACTTATAAATTCCACTTATTTATATTTAAAATTAATTAAATATCCAATTTTTAATTAATTAAAATTCTGGGTCGTTACAGGTGCCCAAAATTTTCCATACGGGTAGTCTAGAGTTGGGATTTTCAGATAATAACCTAGTTGATGTAGATTCGATAGTCTTTGGAGTCTTTGGTAATCTTCATTAGTCTTTGGATGAATGACCTTGCTTAGCACAACTTGATTGGGAGTTCGAGCTATTTCTGGATTGGTGCTTTGGAGATGGAGATTGCCGATATTAGAGCTCAAGTTTATGTTATTATTCCGCTGGTGGTATTGCGTATCTTCCGCTGTGATTTGTAGTATCATATCTCTGATATGTGTTGGGTGGTTGCATCATTGTTGTATATCATTGGATATTGTATTCATTGGAGTAATATGATATATTTATTCTATTTCCGCTGTGTTGTTGTACTTAATGTGTTATAAGCTCCGGCGAACCAGATTCAACATTTGGATCTACGGCAATCGAATATGGGTGACGTATTCAATGCTGATTTTCAAAGGTCGAGTCAGGACCGTTACAATGGTATTAGAGCTGAAGGTTGAAACTTTAGCTCAGGAGTGTAACACATTAGGTAACTCATTAGAGATAGTGTTATAAATACCCTAGAATGAGTATATCCCTAAGATATCCGTCTGTATGCCTCAAAAAATTCTCTTACTATCCACTAATAGTGAGTATGAGTGCAAGAAGAGGACGAGGTAAGGGACAAGGGAGCACCACTACAAATGGTCAATACCCTGCGACAACAGAAACAACATTTCTATCGATCTCCTTTGATCTGATTTCAAATTCTTTGATGGTTTCCTGGAAGCTCGAGGGAGAAGCTTTGGTGTGATGGTGGCCCTGCGAATCGTTGAATATAAGTTTCTATTTCGTATTCTCTTCAACGATTCCTATCATTGCTAACTTTAATAAATTATAAAATTTAATTGAAATAAATTGGTTAACTGAAATATGAAGTTAAATTGGATTGTATCGATAGAATGATTTCGATTAAAACCCAAATTTGAAATTCTATTGTAATTCCTTGTGTGGATCAAAGTCCGAAGAGGGACAAGTTGATGTATACTTTGCGGTATTCCAACCTGAGTTTGTAATTCATAGCTGGTGTTTGAAAATTATGGAAGATTAAATCCATTTAGCTACTGTTTGGGTTTAGATATATTCTACGAATGGTTAGTTATCCCTTCGGACTAACCAGTGCCATACTTATTTCGTAGATCTGGTGACCCGAGTATTTTGTGTAGTATTGAACGAGTTTGTTCTCATAATTATTGGTGATATTTTGATTTGGTGAGCCAAATGCAGAATAAATATTCAGTTTGATCTGGAAAGCTATATCTTTGTATGTTCGTTTATCTTTGTTGTCTCCCTTGCAAATTTCAAGGACGGAATTTTCTTAAGGGAGAATCTGTAACGATCCCGGTTTTGAGTTAAATTTAAATTGGAAATTAATATAGATTTTTGGATTAAATTATGAATTAATTTGGATTTTTCAAATTAAATAAGAATATGAGATTATTTTACGTAATAAATAGATTTTAAATGTAATATAGGATTTGGGGTTCAAAAGTAAATATATATTTTTAAGAGAATAAATTAGATTTGAGGAACATTATATTTAAGATTTATAAAAGTTTGTTTTCTAATTATAATATATACCTATATTTGGAAGTGGTAATTTGAGGTTAATATAAAATTTTCTAAAATTTAATTGAAGTTAAATTACTAATTTTAACACTGATATTTGTTTTAATTTATCCATTTAAGTATAATAGCTTGAGAAGGAAATTTAGAATGAGATTGATAAAAGGATTTAAAGACACTTTCTTTCATATTTAAAAATAAATATATTTAAAAGTAGGTTTTAAAATCAAGTTGATTTGGAAATTTAATAATAAATATTTTTGTAAAATCAATTGGATTTAATTTTAAAGATTTAAACATGCTTCATAAATTTAAATAAATAAAAACTTGTTTCATAATTTTAAATAAAGTAAGGTTTAAAACATGCATTACAAATAAATCTAAGTTAAGGGTTTAAAACAAATTTTATAAACTAATTAAAGATTAGGGGTTTAAACACAATTTGTAAAACAAATTAAAGGAGAGGATTTAAACATAAAATTAAATATGTTAACAAGTGTAAAGACATAAGATCATGAAGAGAATAAGTGATAGTAGAAAATAACAAGTTGCAAATGCATGTTTATTTTAAACAAAAAAAATTAAAATGTACTAGAAGGATTTGTCAAACTAGGCTACTCTTAGTTTTATCAAACCTGAGAACAATGAAAAGAAAATAAAACTTCTCAAACCTAAAAATAAAGAAGTAAACTGAAAACCTGAGAAAAGAAAAGAAAAATTCAAGTTCTTCAAACTAGAATCAAGCCTCAAGCAAATCATTTCAACATCAAGGATCAAACATCATGTAGAAAATAAGAAAAAAGAAATGAACTCAAACCAGTAAATTTAAAATCAAAATCCTAGAAAAGCTTAGACCAGAGAAAAAAATCAAATTCAAAATCTGAGGCTAAGTTCAGCATAGTCAAAGTATTAGATCATCTCAAGATCAAGTAGATTCAAATGCAAGTTCCAGATAAATTTCCAGGCCCTGTTGTTTTTGTTCTCCATTCAAACTTCAATCCAGGTGAGCAAACTCACTTCTAAACACCTCAAATCTGTTTAAATCTTGGCTTGCATATGGTAAGTCTTTGATATAAGTTGTGAAATGTGCTTGCATGCTTGTGTATATGTATGGATGACTATGTGCATGATTGTGTACGGGAAACATGCCTCTATTCCAGGTTTTAAAACCTATTTTGAAAATTTAAATTATCCCAACACAAAACATTTTAGGCTTTGATTAATGAATGAATAATGTTCATATGAGTATAACATTATTTATAAAAATATAAATAAGTATAATTAACAAATACGTTACTGGAAATTAAAAATTTACATTAATGATCTTTTAATGATAAAAAATCAAATGATTTAATTCCTTGTTTTGATCATGCAATCTGATTAGTGCTTGTAAATGTTGAATTTTAATAATAAAATTGTGATTTTTAGTTTTGAATTAAAGTAGGATTATGGGTTTGAACAGAAAACACAAAATGGTCAAATTTCGGCGGTTAGCATCTAACTAGACGTCATGATCAATGATGAAGGAGACTGATGTGTTGGTGGTTGTCGAAAAAATGGTGAGTGATTTTGTAATACGGCATGGTAGTGTAGCGACGACAAACGAAGGTTTAAATGTCAGTTTTGGTCAAGATGGTGGTTTTAGTAACTACATCGACGTGGGCGAGTTTGAGGCGAACGCATATGGATGGATTGGGGTATGGAGGCGTGAGGCATCTATAGGCTGATCAACGTGGGTTTCGACTGACGAATTCGTCGGAGTGAGGCCATTTTAGGTTGATGGGTGGGGTTCCAAGGAAAATCAAGTCGCTCGATTTTAAATTTGGGAAGAGATCGCTGATTTGGGTGGTCAGACTGGTTGCCGTGGTCATAGGCAACTCGCTGTGGGTCACGACGTCGATCGAAACTGATCGGAGCTCGTGTACACGTACACGAGTATCGTCGGTGTTAGGCAATTGTTGAAGCATGGGGAAGATGAGGTTGGCTCAGGGTCAGGCTCGTGAAAGATGGTGAGTGTCTCGAAGCAAAGGAAGAAAGAGAAATGCTCGAGATGTGGCTTGGGAAATTAGGGTATGGTTCGAGTTTTACTCGAGCATTTTAAGTTTGAACCTGAGTTTATATTAAAATTTAATTAATCAGTTTTTAAGTTAAAAACAAAAGCATTATCAAGTTTTAAGGTTATTAAAGTAACTAAATTTTAAAGGGAATATTTCCAAGTTTCAAAGTAAGTATTAATAAGTTTAAAGCAAGTTTTCTAACTTTCTAAAATGTTTTGAAATTATTTGTTTAAATGTAATTATATAATAAGTAAAATTTTAAATTATTTTCAAGGGTGATTTAATGATTAATTACTTAATGCATTAAGGAATGATTAATTAAATGGTAATTAATTAAGGTAATTAAGGATAATTAGTTAAAGAATAATCAAATAATTAAAGGTTAATTATTCAATGATTTAAAGATTGTTTGATTTATTAACTAAGATTAATTCATGAAAATAATTAAAGATAATTAATTACTTAAAGATAGTTACTTAATTAAGTAACTAATTAATGATTGGAAGTTGATAAATCAAGTGATTAAAATTTATCTGAGTTTTATTAATATAAGTGATTATGGATAATCACTTATTGTAATTAATTAAGGATAATTAATTCAATGGTAATTAATTAAGAGTTAATTAATTAATCTGATTTATTAATGATAACTAAATAATTAAGGGTTAATTAATAAATGATTCAAGGATAATTAATTATATGGTTTGTAATTAGTTAATGCTAACTAACTGGGATTATTAATTTATTAATCTGGTCTAAGTTAAGTTATAATCAGGATTGGATAATTAATTCACAAAGGAATTAATTTAATTGAAAATTCAATTGAATTAATTAAGGATTAAATAATTGATTAATCCTGCTTATAAATGATTATTGAATGCTGGATTGCTTATGAAGGTTTGTATTGTATGAAATGCCTTGAATTGCTTGTTTTCTTTGGACTGTAATATTTTGTAATGTGAATTGGGCTGTGTAATTTATTCATTTAACTTTGATATGTTTAAATATTATCTGTGAATCTTTGAATGAAAGGATAAGCGTTATAGATTATACCGCTTATCAAATGCTGCTGTGTTGAATCTGTGATGATTATTGATATTGCACTATTGTGTAAAACCCCTGGACTACACCTTACACACACAAATATAGATTGCACGAGGAAATTGGTCAAGTCGCGTATTTTTGAAATGGTTTTAAAGATTGAATTTTGAATCCAAAATAGTTTTATAAATGGAATTGGGTTATATATGAAATGCTTTTGAAAAGAAGTTTTAAAGATAAAAGTTATTTTGAATAACTTAATAAAGTTTTGAAATTTAAATAATTTGATTTGAATTTGAATTCAAGATTTGAATTGAATTCTATGTTTGGAATTTTTGTTTAAAAAAAGGGTTATACAAGTAATAAATGTGTTTATATGGGTTTTAAACCATTTTAAAGGTATTATTTTGGGAATTTATATTTTACCCAAGTTTTATAATTTAAAAGATATAGCTTATGCAAATATAATCGAATTTTTCCGAAACAAAAACCTTTGCTTTCCAAATAATAATAACTTTCATATAAAGAAAGGATTATCAATTTGTATTGAAAGATTTCAAGTTTTGAAATGAAATTGTTTTGAAAGCTACGAATGAATCTTTGTGAAAGATGGTTGAACCTTGTTTTGAAATTGAAGCGGATTTTAAATGGTGTTTCTTTTATATATAAAAGATTTGAAATGGGAATTGATTTGAAAGTTATGAATGAATATTTGGGAATGGTTTTGAAAGCTATAAATTGAGTCTTTGATTCAATAATTGGATGAGTTAATCCAATTTGAGCAAATTGTTTTGAAAAGCCGTGAATGAATCCTTGTGAAAGATTGGTTAACTATGTGAAGTGAATCTTTTGTTTAAATATTTTAAAATGGTAATTTGTTTAAGCCATTTGAAAGAAAACTTTTGTGTAACAAGTTGTGATCTAACTGAGGTCCCATTATCCATATGTTTTTAAATATTGCGCTCATTATTCGGTTTAGTCCGGAGAGGACCTTGTGTCATATAACCTATTCCGAATAATGATACGACGATATGGATAGCATTTGAAGACCGGTGGTGAAGACTGGATATTTTCGAAAGCGAAAGGATAACTCTTCGAATGTCTCTGCACGGACTGATCCACGGTATAGAGATTTGATCTTCCTTTGTGATGGGGAGTCCAGGCATGAATAGTGAATATTCGGATTTGCAAGGTCTTCTTTGAAGTGCCTCGGTTCTGTTTGAACCCAAAACAGACTTGTGTGGATGTGTGTCTGACTTTACACTTTGAGATGTAAAACCAGTTTCTATCAAATACATTTCTATTTGGTAGCGGAGAATTTATTCTCTTAGCTTAACACCCTTCTCTGAGACGTACGAGCTCAGAGGTTATATAGTTGATGGTTACTAATGATACATTCCCAACTTGGTAATGTGGCATATGAAGTGCTGTTGATCATTTGTTGATCGAAACATTGCTTTGTGAAAAGCGTAGCTTTGTGGACGAGACTTCGTCGAGCCTCACAACCCGGTAATGGTCGAAACAGGAATTATTGCAGCAAAGTTATTTAGGGGTAGCGCCGCCTTAGGGCATGTACATTTCCTTCTGGATTATAAGTGGTATCATGGTATGGAGCCCAGATACTTAACTTTGTGGTTGCTGCAAACTTATTGCTTTGTGGTTTTTGGTTGATAGGCGCCTCGGATAAAGGTTGGTAACGACCGGGGGTGGCATACTCGTGTCAGTAGTTACCTAGTTACAGTGGTAACCCGGCCTTGTGTGGCAGAGATCCGGTTAAGTTCTCAAGGACGTCCCTCTAGAGGCATTCCATTCGGTGTGGGAAGTTCCTTTGCCTGACCATTTGTTGGAAATCAAATCATCCAATATGCGCCTTGTACGGTTTTAGTTGTATAACTAGCCATTTACTTATGGTGGTCACCACTGTTTAGATGGTAGCTATAGTAGGCATACAATAATGGTTGTATGTTGCTAAGATTTATATTATATTTTCAAAAGGTTTTCTGCACTATGCACTAATAATAACATCAAAAGAATTTTTCATAGTAAGCATGTTTGACTATCATAAGGAGAAATCTCCTCCAATTCTGTGTTTGCATTGTGTGTGCGGTGGGATGCCTTATGTTTGTTTCATTTTTCAAAAAGCATTGTGGATTTCTTTTACTTTTTTTTTGTTTTCTTTGTTTAAAACTGTTTTCTTTTGCTCACACCAGTCCCATGACTGACCCGGAGTTTATTGTTCGCTTCCTAAACTCTAGGTGCCCATAATTTTCCACACGGACAGTCTAGAGTTGGGATTTTCACATAATCAGCTAGTTCATGTAGATTCGATAGTCTTTGGAGTCTTTGGTAATCTTTATCAGTCTTTGGATGACTGACCTTGCTTAGCGCAACTTGATTGGGAGTTTGAGCTATTTTTGGATTGGTGCTTTGGAGATGGAGATTGCTGATATTGGAGCTCAAATTTATGTCATTATTCTGCTGGTGGTATTGCGTATCTTCCGCTGTGATTTGTAGTATCATATCTCTGATATATGTTGGGTGGTTGTATATCATTGGGTACTGTATTCATTGGAGTTGTATGATATATTCATTCTGTTTCCGCTGTGTTGTTGTACTAATGTGTTATAAGCTCCGCCGAACCAGATTCGACGTTTGGATCTGAGGCATTCGAATACGGGTGACGTATTCAGTGCCGATTTTCGAAGGTCGAGTCAGGATCTTACAAATAGGCTGTAATGGAATGATTTAAGTGAATTGGACCATTTAATCTATGTTTTGGTACTTAGAAATTAATGTGTGAAATAAGTGATGTCTATAATAAGTTGTGAATTTGTAAATTCATACGAGTTACCCCGGTTTTTATATAAGTTTTATGCTTTGTTTTCCATGTTAAATGGGTTTACTCACGCTAGTTTCCAGCCTGACCTGGGTGTTACTTTGTTGTAATGCTCGGGTCAGACCGGGTATTACAGATTTTCAAGTGAGGTCGTTCTGAAGCTCAGGAGGCGAGCCAGGCAGTAGGAACATATGGAGAGTATTCCGCTGTGATATTATAGTTTATCTAGGGCATGTCGATTTTAATTGTCCAGTGTTTGTGTAAATGTTGTAACTCTGATGTATTGATGTAAATTAACTAATACAGTTTTCCTTTGTGTAACTTTTATTTTATTCGATATTATATTTTGATCTGCTGCGAACGTGTAAATCTGTGTTTCTACCTCTTTTCTTCTTTTCCCTAACTATTTGGAATTTTTTGAATCGAAAATTTTGGGTCGTTACAAATTGGACTTTTGAGAGAAATACAGAATATTTAAGGCAAGCTATAGATGGTCGCTCCTAACCGGCCCTATTCTTCGCATTAGCAGATAGTGTTACCCAGTAATGCTCTTCGAGGCATTTGAGGAACAAAACCCCATACCTTGGCTAGGCCCATGTGGCGAAGGTGACTAAATTAGGGAGAATATCTGTGTTAAGTGAAGTGTGGGCTATTAAATTGGTACCAGAGCACCCATTTCATAGTGTTTTTCCACGATATGGGGCGTTACACATATGGTTAATCCATCGACTGGTACTATGGGTTTATGTTTCATCTTCCTCACCTTAGGGCAATGGTTTAGAAAATGTTCTTTCCCACGACACTTAAAGCATGAAATCTCATAGCGAAACCATTTGACTTCTTCATTCTTTTCCTTCCTTAGTTTAATGCACTTAGCCGCGTAATGTGATGGCAATGCAACCTTTTGCTGCTTATTTTTCGAACGATACCAAATGTAACAAACAGGATTTTCGACCCTTGAAAATCGACATCAATACGTCCACTATAAAGAATGCCAAGCAATCGAGTGCGGAAAATTACCAAATCATTAGGATTGAAGAAGAAAAAGGTAGAAGCAATTAAAAACAACAACACAGAATCTCACAATCGTAGTGGAACAAAATATAATACATAATAACAGTTTTTATACAAAAGAATCTGTAGCTGTTTATACTTACAATCGTCAGAGTACAACAATCAATACATCAATCTGGATAGTTATAATAACCTGCCCTGATTCACATAACTCACACAGCGGAAATAACCAAGTGATATACTTCTAAACTCCATAGCAATCTTACCTAAATCTGTAATACTCGGTCTGACCCAAGCATTATAATAAAATAACATCCAAGTCAGTTTGGAAAATCAACGTGAAGAAAAAAAGTCGGGTTTGTATCGAATTGCAAAATAAAAATCAAAGTGAGTAATTCTCACTCATTTGGATTTCCACAACTTAATTTTTAAATATTTAAAATTAATTATTAGATGTTTGGTTAAATTTATAAATTATTATCAATTTGAATGTTGTATATATATAGCAGTATATATATTAGTAGTTGGATTGATTATTCCCGCCTATTGGAGGAATGAGACCCTTTGCGCCCCCGCATAATAGCGGATGACCCTATATACCGTGATATCCCCCTCGAAGTGGGATTGGTATTTTATATTGTCTAACTTATGTGGATGCAGGAAAATAGGTTGGAGGGATCCAACTAGATTCCTCAAATATTTTTAGCGTTTTTCATATATATTTAAATATATATATGATGTGGTTGAATAACCTGCTAAATTATTGCATGTTGTAAATTTTTAAATGTTATGATAGCATGGAAATTAACTTTGGTATTTTAATACCATAAATATTATTTTGAATCTCTTAAAAGAATTAAAAGGAGAATTTCAACATAAAAATATGTGTATCAAAAATTGGACCATTTAAAAGAGATTGATTCGAGTAAGCAATAATTGGTTTTTGATTGTACTAAATAATGTGGAAATATATTTTTAAATAGGGATTTTAAAATAAATTATATGAAAGGATTTTTAAGGCTGGATTTTTAAATTATATTCAAAAAATAATAAGGAAAGAAGTTGTATTCGATGTTAAAAATTGGTTGGCAAAAATGAATGGAATTTATAAGGAATTGAATTTTTAAAAAAAATGAAATTTTGCAAATGAGATTATTTTTAGTGAAACTCAAAGGTGTTACAAAATTTATAAACAATGTTTATAAATAAAAGAAATCGATATCGGATGATAAATTTAGAATTTAAATTTACAGGGAGATTTTATATTTGAATATGGAAATAGGGTGAGAGAAAAATAGTGGATACTATTTTTGAAGTGAAAGCGGTTAAGGAGACCGACATGGAAGTGATGTGATGGAAATTGAGAGGGATTTATATATTGAAATTTGGTTATTGAGATTTAAAAATATATTTTTATTAATAAGTTAAGTTTTTATTTTAAAAAGCAAAATTTATTTATTAAACTATGTAATTTAAAGTTAGTTAGTATTGAAATACTCCAGAAGTGATTTTTTTAAATACTTAGTATATATTTTAATAAATCCTAAATTTTTAAACCTTATTTAAAAAGTGATGTTATAAAAAGTGCTTTAATATTTAGATAATTATTTGAACATGTCTTAAAAATAAATTATTATTATTCTTCTAAAAATTTATTATATATATAGAGTTTGTAATGTTTTAAAATTTATTTATAAATCTTCTCGGAAATATGGGATTTATAAGAGAATTCTCAAAACAGAATTTGGGAAAAATTAGAAAATTTCCAAAGTAGTTAAATAAAAGTGAACTTCGAAGAATGAAATAGAATTCATTAAACAAATGAGATAAGGAACTTATGGACGAATTGTAAGGGATCTGAGCAAATAGGAAATAAATGAAATACGTTCTAAGTATTGGAAAAAATAAATGATTTTAGGAAGTTATGCTTAAGGATGTTTTCTAAGTGTTGGCTGGGATGGATTCAAAATATTTTAACTGCGAGGTTATCGTTATAGAAGTAATTTTAAAGAATTGAATTATAAATGGAATAGGAAGAAAATATTTCTAATTATTGAGGTGGTTATAAATTATCCTGTTATGGATATAATTATTTGAAATTGTTGTTTTCAAATGTTGAAGTATTAGAAGAGATGAATGTATATCTATGTAAAGATATTTTTAAATGACTATATTGGAAGAAATTACAAATAATGGCCTAGTGTTTGCTTATGGATGTCATATTGATAATTAAATAACCGACTATCAATATTAGCCAATTTCGTTACCCTTTTCGAAGAGACCGGGATCGGATTTAAATATCCGAAAACCACTTCGATATGGCTTGAGCATTATGAATGGATACCGTGAAAACAGAGAAGACGTTGATTCGGTTTGTCCAGACCCATGACATCTCGCATGGATGAATGCTATCAACATCATCACTGGAGGACGATGAGCAATCTAAGTGAAATTATTCTTGGATGGTAATTGTAGCCTCTAGCCTCATCAACCGGAATGGCTAAAAATCCAGGGATATATAGCAAGACCCCCGAAAATCGATACTAACACGTTTATTATATAGAGTACAGAGTAATCGAGTGCCGTAAATACCCGATTGATAGGGTTAAGAAGAAAAAGACGGAAGAAGAAACAAAAATAACAATAAAGAATGTCACAGTCGCAATGGAACAAAATATAGTATACAATAACAACTTTTTATACAAAAGAAAAATCGTAATTGTTAATATACGTATTAGAGTACAATCATCAACATATAAATCTGGACAGTTACAATAACTTGCCAACAAAATGCTAAATATACAACCTACAATACATGGCGGAATATAGTCAAATACGTGCAACACGCCACTGCCATCTAGCTCATCTCATGAGCTCCAAAAGTGTCCTAGCCAGTAATTGTAATACTCAGTTTGACCCGAGCATTACAAGAAAGTAACACCGAGTCAGGCTGGAAACCCGCGTGAGTAAACACACTTAAATGGAACTACTAAAGTTATCAAAATCCTTCGAAAATCAAGGTATCTCATACAACACGACTTTTTTTTATCTTATTGTAACCAAAACACTTTTACAGAAATCCATCGATGTTTTTATAGTTTCTAAGTACGATACTAGTTTAAAATAGTCAAATTTGTTAAATTTAAAAAAATCCAGTAAATTAGATTCTAACATTTAACCCGTAAAGGTTCGTGGTGGTTATTGGATCGAAGTGGTTTCGGATAGTGCAGATATCTGATCCCGGTATCTTTAAACTCAAAACGATAAATTTTAGAAGGTTAAATTGTTTAAAATAAACAATTCATATTCAGAGTGTAACGTTCGGGATTTTTGACTTCCAAAAATCGACATTAATACATCCACTGTATCAACTGCCGAGCAATCAAAGGCCGGAATCCCGAATAGTTAGGGTTAAAGAAGAAGAGGTAGAAGAAGAAGAAAGAAGAATCAAACAGAACTATAACAAAATCTCACATATCGCAGTGGAACAACATATAATAGATAAATGAATATCTTTAAAACAAGGAACGATATCAGTTATTACATCACATCACATTACATTACATTTTTAGAGTTTACAACAACAAATAGCGGAAGAGAAATACTATATACTAGTTGATATGCCACGCCATCCAGCTTGCCTCCAGATCTTACAGCAACTCCTGAATTCCAGAATATCCTGATAACCTGACTCTAGACTGCACGTGTGGAAATTTGTGGGCAACCAAAGTTTAGGAAGGGAATAATAAACTCCAGGTCAGACATGTGACTGTTGTGAGAACTTAAAAAAGTTATTCTTTAAAAACAAACAAAGAAATATTTTTAAAAATAGATCCGAAATGCTTTTTGAAAATGTAACAACCATAAGGCCTCCCGCCACAAACACAATGCAAACGCAGAATTGGAGGAGATTTCTCCTTATGATAGTCAAAGATGCTTACTTCGCAGAATCATTTCATTATTATTATTATTATTATTAGTGCAAAGTGTAGAAAACATTTTGAAAGTATAATATTAATCTTAGCCAGCATAGGTACCATTATAGTATGCCTACTATAGCTACCATATTAAATGGCAGGTTCTACAACTAAAACCGTACAAGGCTCGTATTGTTTTGTTCGGATTTCCAACAAATGGTCGGGCAAAGGAACTTTCCAAGTAAAATAGAACGCCTCTGGAGGGACGTCCCTAGATCCTAACCGGATCTCGGCTACACAAGGCCGGGTTACCTCTAACTAGGAAACACTGACACGAGTATGCCATCCCCCGGTCATTTGCGACCTTTATCCGAGGATCCTCTCAACCAATGACCACAAACTAATAAGTTTGTAGCAACCACAAAGTAAGTATCTGGGCTCCATACCATGATGCCACTCATAATCCAGAAGGAAATGACATACCTTAAGAGGGCGCTATCCTCAAATAACATTGCTGCTACGATTCCTATGTCGACCATAATAGGGTTGTGAGGTTCGACGAAATCTCGTCCACAAAGCTACGCTTTTCACAAAAGCCATGCTTGGATTAACAAATGATCAGCAGCACTCAGCATGCCACACTACCAAATTGGGAGTATATCACTGACAACCTTCAACTACATAACCTATGAGCTCGTACGTCTCAGAGAAAGGTGTTAAGCTAAGAGAATAAATTCTCCGCCACCAACAGAAATTTATTTGGAAGAAATCTGCTTTATATCTCAAAGTGTAATGTCAGACATACAATCCATACAAGTCTGTTCTAGGTTCGAACAGAACCGAAGGCACTTCCAAAGAAGTCCTTGCAAATCCGAGTATTCACAATCCCGATCGGACTTCCCATCACTTAGGGAATCTCTATACCGGCGCCACTCGTTGTAGAGGCAATCAACGAGTTATCCTTTCGTTCTCGAAAATACCCGATCTTCACCACCGGTCTTCAATGTTATCCATATACATCGTATCACTATTCGGAACGGGTTATATGACACTAAGGTCCTCCCCCGTCTAAACCGAATAACGAGCGCAATATTAAAAATAAGTGTAGCATTCAAATTCAAGCAAATCACAACAAATACCCATTTAAAGGTAAATATTGATAGTCGGTTATTTAACTATCAATATATATGCACAATATCACCGAATTCCAAATAATTTCTTAAATTATTTATTTTCCAAAAATATCTTTACAAGATATATTTTTTCCCACACTTCAACCATTTGAAAACAAATTTCAAATCACTTTTCAATTTATCTTTAAAAGATATAATCTCAAAACATTTCACTTCATATTGGAAAAACATTTCCATACTTATTTAATAATAAGTAATTCACATATCTATTTCTTTTCAACATTTGAAAAGTATTCAATATACTTAAATCACAATTAAGTATATATTTTATTCTTTAAGGAAAACATTCTCTTAAACACATTTATTTGAGTCAAAACAAATGTTGCGTAAAACATCATTATGACAATCCAAAATCACTAGTATAGGGATTCGAAATTTAGATAGATATATAAATCCCAATACTATATAAAGCATTTCCTTTCGAAAATCATTTACTATAACAACAGTGTTATAGTCCACCATTTCCTTTTATTTCTCGAAAACGTCTATTTCAACAATGAATGTTGAAATCTATGGTTTCAATACTTAATACATTTTAAAACCACTTTAAATCGTTTTAATTCTATTTAAAATATCACTTCCCCAAAACATTTCTTTAATATTTTATTCACTGTCCAAAATCATGAATATACTTCGTTAACCAAATTCACATTTCTACACATTTTATTTAAAGGATTATCCAGTGTCCAAAATCGTGGATATATCTCCTTTAATAAGCTAAAATTATTAACTTATCAAAATAAGTCGTTTTCGGATTTATAAAACAATGTTATAAATTCCATTCTATTTTATAACAACTTCAACTTATAAAATCATTTTATTAACAAATTCTATCCATATTCCATTTACACGACAAAATCCCAATTATAAGCAAATTACTTATAATTTTTTATTTACAAATTCATTCATTTTATAACTTCACAAATCGTAGATACTATTCTTTTAAAAAATCCATTTATAACATTATTTTAAAACATTTTCAAAACTCCTTTAAAATTTCATCACTTTGATTTACAAAAATCCAATTTTATAAATCTTATGTATAAAGCTTTTATAATAAATTCAAAAATCTCAATTTAAAATATTTTATAAAATCATTAACTCCGTATTTCAAAAAAAATCACATTTTAACTATACTTCTCAAAAATCATAATTTTTATAACATTAAAATTATAACATTTATTTATTTAAAATGAATCAATTCAAAATTTTAAATAAATGTATACTTTCAAAAATCACTTTAAAATCCTTTTAAATTTGAAAATCATCACTTTAACACTTTTAATTTTCCAAAATAGGTCCAATGCTGCAACAGCACTAAATATAACAATTACGGCATCCAAAACATCATATATCCTATGATAACAGAATATATCACAATATTTGTAAATAAATCAATGCGGGTGAGGAATCCAGTTGGATCCCTCCAACCTGTTTCCCTACATCCACAGATGTTTGCACAATACCAATCCCATTTAAATACGAGACATCACGGTACATGGGTTTATATAAAATATTGTCCGCTATTATGCGGTGCAATAAGGTCTCATCCGCTATATAATGCGGGAAAATCAACTCCAAGTACATATATAATACCAATTCCACTTCAAGGTGGAATATCGCGGTATATGTGTTTAATAAATAACCTCCGCTTAATATGCGGCGTATAGGATCTATTTCAATACAACAGATAGCAATTTAACATTTAAGCATGCAATCAACACAATTAAGCATGTTTAAATCTAACTATTTAAAATTTAAATCGAAACAAATTGGATTGAGTGAGAAGTTCTCACCTTGTTTCAAATACAGTTGCAGTGTTTTAATTTCAAATAAAATAAATGCACGTTTAATTTTACCTAAAATTCACACTATCTCTAATTAATACCAATCCAGCTCCATCGCGTAGTATTCGCGAATACGAACTCAACGCAATTCGTTTCGTGAATTTCGACCTCGTATCAAAAAGTTATGCTATTTCAAAGATTACACAATTTTATATATATAAATTATTCACAATTTTATTTATTTTAAACCTAGAATTCATCTCTGCCGTTATTTTAGCTTGATGGAATCGTGGCCACCCATCCTTTCTTCTCCCACGCACGACCTTCAGGTGATATTCGAACGCCAATAACCCATAAGAGCCGCCGTCTTCTTCGAATTTTCGCGGCCATCTCCTTGATCGAGACGACGATCCAAAGCCATCATTCAAATGCTCGTCTCGTGCTCCTCCACTGGCCCGCGACCGGCCAAGCTCGGCCACTCCCTTGCGTATAAAAACATGCTCGAACCAAGGAAGAATGCGGCTGCTTTTGGCCTCCAAACGACGACGATAACGAAAACTGGCCGTTGGATGTGAAGATCTCTCGATGCTCTACAATAATGTAGTTGAAAGTTTTTTCTAAAAGCTGATGGATTGTGAGAATATGGAGGAAGAAGAGAGTTTTTCGGCCATTAAACCTTTAAGTGGCAGCTGACCTAATTAGGGTTTCTGAGTGCAAATAATGAGTATTAAGGTCCTTTATAGAAAATTACGCGGCACTATTCACCCGAAATTTTTCCAAACTCCAAACAAAGCGTGTCGCCTGGCGTTTATAACGTTTTACCCCTATTCCGAACACAATGGAATATATATCGGGAGCCAATTCAAAAGAATTTGGAAGATAGGTTTTCAAATCGACTATTTTAAATTCAAAATTCACTTAAACCGATTTCAATCCGTTTTGGCTTGCCCTGGACAAACCGTAAATCCGATTGACACAAAATTTAAACCATACAATAATTTAACATTACGGATCCAATGAAAACGGTTTCGTCGAAATCCGAGATGTTTGAAAAATGACTATTTTTACTCGTCAATTAAATATTAAAATGTTCAATTTTCACGAATTAACTTTTAATTCCATTTTAAAAGTTCTATAACATCATTCTAACTCCAATACGATTTAATACAACTTTACAAATCATTTTTAATCACATTAAACCCAATTTCCAATTATTTCTATAATTTCAAATATTAAATTATCGATTTAATTATCCAATTAAATCACTATATTCGAAATAAATTTATTCAGCTTATTAAATTTACTTTTGAATATTTAAAATTAATTAAATATACGAATTTCAAATGACAGAAAGTCTGGGTCGTAACAAACTTTCCCCTTAAAAGAATTTCGTCCTCGAAATTACCAAGTAAGAAAAAGTCTTGAAATCCATTAACTTTTCAAAACCATTTGTTCAAATTAAATTTCAAATTCATTTAAATATTTTAACCTTTCCAAAATCTATAGTTAAACTTCTTACAATAACTTTACTAAGTTTTCAAATCTATACTTAGTTATCTTTTCAAACCAACCAATATCGTTTAACTTTTAACTCCAAATCAAAACTTAGTTTTCACAAATTTTTCAATTTTCTCAAAAAATTTCTAACGCCTTAATTTTTCAGAAAATTTCGCCATAGTCTCCTTTGCGCGGTTCGATCCGAAAAAAATGGAAACATATATATCACAAATATACATCTCATCAAAGTAATGAGGCATCCCGTAGGGAAAAATTGTAAAGGTACGATATGTAATCCGAGATATGTACCTTATATATTATTAGCGAGCATATACGGCTAATATAGCACGAAAGCGAGCTCCAAATGCGAAGCGAGCGCAATCCGCTCCTACGAAACACTCAACAAACAAATGAGAAACATGTATATATGAAAGTAATATCAATATACAACATATATTACTACAACAACTACATATGCCAATATAGCGAATACAACAAAAGCAACAAATCCAACCATCAACCAGATAGCATTCAACTAACATCCATAACTAAATCAATACACTTTCACTTCACATTAATATTCAATGAATTTGTTTTCCAATTTAAATCACATTTGATTCATTAACTTTGGATGTTTTTACTAACATTCATTTATTAGTATTCAATTAGTTTACATTCACTAATTCATATTCAAGTTGGTTCACTTCCAAATCAAATTCAATTACATAGCTTTCCATTTATTAATTAAATTTCATTAACACTTAATGAATTATATACAATCAACTAACAATCATATAACAACCAAATCATAACCAACATAACCAAATTATTAAATTTACATTCAATTTGGTTTAACACTTTTAATTCCAATTGGTTGATATCTAATTGACTTTTCTTTCAATTATTCAATTTTTTTCAACTTCGTTAGCTTCTAATGAATTAACACTTACTTTCATTATTCTATATCAATTTATTTACATTCAATTGATTTACATTCAATTCATTAGTCCAATTCAATTGCTAATTCGTTTAACCACAAAAGTTGAATTTCATTACATAACTCAAGTTCATATTCATCACTTCACTTTATTAATTTACTTCGATACCACAATCAACTTCATTCAACATCACTTAAGTTATATTCCATTTCAAACATCATTTGTTTAACTTAACTTAAATTTCCCCTTATAAATCCAATCCAGATTCCAATTCTTAAGTAAATTCTATTTAACTTTTACCAAAGTCAAAGTTCGTCACTTATTCAAATTCATATCTCGTTTTGCTTAACAAAATTGTTTAACCATCTTATCATTTGGTTTCACTTACATTTTCAAATTTAATAAGTTATACAACTTGTATATTTAAACTTCCAAATCCATTAACTTATCCAATCCAGTTCAAATCTGAGTTAATTTATTTAACTTATATAATTTCACTATTTTCTCTTTACTTATATAAGATCATTTCACAATTGTAAATCATATTAATTATAATTCCATACTTATAATTCTTTGCTTATACAATTTATTCTTTTACAATTGTTTTTATTTAACTTATTCAACCAACTTTCATTAACTTGCATATATTCTTACATTTTCAACAACCAAACAATCAATTTATATACACTTTAATAATTCTGAAAAATCATTCCTTTATATATAAAATATAATTTTGGGTAAAATTATTTCATTTACCCGCTTTTAAAACAATATCGTGTCAAATTGTTCTGTACAAGTGTTTAGAGATCCCTACCAACAACGTTAATTACTCGTATTAACCAGAATCCATATACCACCCAACAAACCAATCATCATAATATAAAACAATTTATATTCACTAACAAGTACGCTCTCATAGCTTTTATTACACTCAAACTCATTCTAGAGCACTACTGACTCTATCTCTAATGAGTAACACCCAACAGAGCCAAGGATGTCGCTTAACCATATGCTCTGATACCAAATGTAAAGTTCGGGATTTTCGACTTTCGAAAATCGACATTAATATGTCCACTGTATCAACTACCAAGCAATCGAAAGCCGAAAAACTAAATAGTTATGGTTAAAGAAGAAGAGGTAGAAGAAGAAGAAAGAAGAATCAAACAGAACAATAATAGAATCTCACATATCGCAGCGGAACAACATATAATAGATAAATGAATATCTTTAAAACAAAGAACCATATCAGTTATTACATTACATCACATTACATTACATTATCAGAGTTTACAACAACAAACAGCGGAAAAGAAATACTATATACTAGTTGATACGCCACGCCATCCAGCTTGCCTCCAGATCTCTACAGCAACTCCTGAATTTCAGAATATCCTGATAACCTGACTCTAGACTGCCCATGTGGAAATTTTTGGGCACCCAGAGTTTAGGGAGGGAACAATAAACTCCAGGCCAGTCATATGACTGGTGTGAGAACTTAAAAAAGTTATTCTTTAAAAACAAACAAGGACATATTTTTAGAAATAGATCCGAAATGCTTTTGGAAAATGTAACTACCATAAGGCCTCCCGCCACACACACAATGCAAACACAGAATTGGAGGAGATTTCTCCTTATGATAGTCAAAGATGCTTACTACGCAGAATCATTTGATTATTATTATTATTATTAGTGCAAAGTGTAGAAAACATTTCGAAAGTATAATATTAATCTTAGCCAGCATAGGTACCATTATAGTATGCCTACTATAGCAACCATATTAAATGGCAGGTTCTACAACTAAAACCATACAAGGATCGTATTGTTTTGTTTGGATTTCCAACAAATGGTCGGGCAAAGGAACTTCCTAAGTAAAATGGAATGCCTCTGGAGGGACGTCCTAGGATCCTAACCGGATCTCTGCTACACAAGGCCGAATTACCTCTAACTAGGTAACAACTGACATGAGTATGTCATCCCTTGGTCGTTTGCGACCTTTATCCGAGGATCCTCTCAACCAACAAACACAAAGTAATAAGTTTGCAGAAAACATAAAGTAAGTATCTGGGCTCCATACCATGATACCACTCATAATCCAAAAAGAAATGACATACCCTCAGAGGGCGCTATCCTCAAATAACCTTGCTGCTACGATTCCTGTTTCGACCATAACCGGGTTGTGAGGTTCGATGAAATCTCGTCCACAAAGCTACGCTTTTTCACAAAAGCCACGACTTGATCAACAAATGATCAACAGCACTCAGCATGCCACACTACTAAATTGGAAGTATATCATTGATAACCTTCAACTACATAACCTCTGAGCTCGTACGTCTCAGAGAAGGGTGTTAAGCTAGGAGAATAAATTCACCGCCACCAACAGAAATGTATTTGAAAGAAATCTTCTTTATATCTCAAAGTGTAATGTCAGACATACAATCCATACAAGTCTGTTCTGGTTCGAACAGAACCGAAGGAACTTCCAAAGAAGTCCTCGCAAATCCGGGGTATTCACAATCCCGATCGGACTTCCCATCACTTAAGGAATCTCTATACGGGGCGACTAGGTGTAGAGACAATCAACGAGTTATCCTTTCATTCTCGAAAATACCCGGTCTTCACCACCGATCTTCAATGCTATCCATATACGTCCTATCACTATTCGAAATGGGCTATATGACACAAAGGTCCTCCCCCGACTACACCGAATAATGAGCGCAATATTAAAAATAAGTGTAGCATTCAAATTCAAGCAAATCACAATAAATACCCATTTAATGGTAAATATTGATAGTCGGTTATTTAACTATCAATAGATATGCACAACATCACCAAATTCCAAATAATTTCCCAAATTGTTTATTTTCCAAAAATATCTTTACAAGATATATATTTTTCCCTCACTTCAACCGTTTGAAAAAAAAATTTCAATTCACTTTTCAATTTATCTTTAAAAGATATAATCTCAAAACATTTCACTTTATATTGGAAAAACATTTCCATACTTATTTAATAATAAGTAATTCACAAATCTATTTTTTTTCAACATTTGAAAAATATTCAATATACTTAAATCATAATTAAGTATATATTTTATTCTTTAAGGAAAACATTCTCTTAAACACATTTATTTGAGTCAAAACGAATGTTGCGTAAAACATCGTTACGACAACCCAAAATCACTAGTATAGGGATTCGAAATTAAGATAGATATATAAATCCCAATACTATATAAAGCATTTCCTTTCGAAAATCATTTACTATAACAACAGCGTTATAGTCCACCATTTTCTTTTATTTCTCGAAAACGTCTATTTCAACAGTGAATGTTGAAATCAATGGTTTCGATACTTAATACATTTTAAAACCACTTTAAATCATTTTAATTCTATTTAAAATATCACTTCCCCAAAACATTTCTTTAATATTTTATTCACTGTCCAAAATCATGAATATACTTCGTTAACCAAATTCACATTTCTACACATTTTATTCAAAGGATTATCCACTTTCCAAAATCGTGGATATATCTCCTTTAATAAGCTAAAATAATTAACTTATCAAAATAAATCGTTTTCGGATTTATAAAACAATGTTTATAAATTCCATTCTATTTTATAACAACTTCAACTTATAAAATCACTTTATTAACAAATTCTACCCATATCCCATTTACACAACAAAATCCCAATTATAAGCAAATTACGTATAATTTTTCATTTACAAATTCATTCATTTTATAACTTCACAAATCATAGATTCTATTCTTTTAAAAAATCCATTTATAACATTATTTTAAAACATTTTCAAAACTCCTTTAAAATTTCATCGCTTTGATTTACAAAAATCTAATTTTATAAATCTTATGTATAAAGCTTTTTAATAAATTCAAAAATCTCAATTTAAACTATTTTATAAAATCATTAACTCCATATTTCAAAAAAAATCACATTTCAACTATTCATCTCAAAAATCATAATTTTTGTAACATTAAAATTATAACGTTTATTTATTTAAAATGAATCAATTCAAAAATTTAAATAAATGTATACTTTCAAAAATCACTTTAAAATCCTTTTAAATTTGAAAATCATCACTTTAACACTTTTTATTTTCCAAAATAGGCCCAATGCTGCAACATCACTAAATATAAAAATCACGGCATCCAAAACATCATATATCCTTTGATAACAGAATATATCACAATATTTGTAAATAAATCAATACGGGTGAGGAATCCAACTGGATCCCTCCAACCTTTTTCCCTGCATCCACAGATGTTAGAATAATACCAATTCCATTTTAATACGGGACATCGTGGTAATGGGTTTATATAAAATATTATCCGCTATTATTGTTAAGGCTTAAAATCGAACGCTAACACCCCGGTATATATAGAGATTGAGTGAAAGCACCACCCGTGAACACGGGAACTAAAAACAAGTAGAAAAGTCACAGAGAAAGCAGAAAAGACAACAATTTTTATAGTGGTTCGGCTTCAAGTAAGCCTACGTCCACTTTAATCCTCTTTATTACTGAATCAATTACAACTTTACAACAATATCCAATTACAATACTGATGAGACAAACAACTAGAACTTCGATGTAGAAGAATTCTTTGAACCCATGTTGATTGCGTTAGATTTCCTCTTGAAGTTTGTTGAGATGCCTTTCGTATTTGAAGTGTCGGGTGAGTCAAGAATTCAGCAGAGTATCGGCGCTTAAAGAGATCGGCCGAAAAGTCCTTTGAAAGTTGGAGATGGCAACGTATTTATAGAGGATCCTGGGCAGGAAACATTACCAAGTCCTAACTCATAACCGGTCTAAGTTGGGTCGTGGACGACTCAAGCTAAGTCATGGGTCGGTCGCGACTTAAATGCTAGGTCGAGACTCCGGAAAGGCATTCTTGCTGAACTCTACAAGTCTTGAACCGTGTATGAGTTAAGAGGCTGCGTGTTAAGTAGCTGCATCGGACTTGCCTTCCTTCACTTGAATTATGAACGACCTAGCATAGGCCGTAAGTCGGTCGCGACTCAAGTGTAGTTCGTGATCTTGTCCCTGTCCTGAGCAGTTAGGGCGGCAACCTCCTTGGATAGTTAGATCGGCATCTACCTAAGGCCATCATCCATGTTAGATCGGTAACCCACCTAAGCCTTAGGTCGGTCCCCCCTCAAATCTTAGGTCGGAATTCCTGTTAAGTCGGTAACCTTTAAGGCATTAGGCCGGTACCCATGTTAGGTCGGTAGCTATCTTAGGTCGTATCCTGTAGGTCTTAGGTCGGCATTCTTGTTTAGGCAGTTAGGTCGGTATCCATGTTAGGGCTTAGGCAGTTAGGTCGGCATCCATGCTAGGTCGGCAACCTTTTGGGTTGGTAACTTTTAAGTCGCTGAGTCATGGCCGGGGCG
The DNA here is from genome assembly GCA_030765085.1 of Allium cepa. Lineage (NCBI taxonomy): Eukaryota > Viridiplantae > Streptophyta > Magnoliopsida > Asparagales > Amaryllidaceae > Allium > Allium cepa. The sequence continues at coordinate 39,826,214 of CM060929.1, forward strand.
GAGTTAACAATTATGCGGCGCAATAGGGTCTCATCCGCTATATAATGCGGGAAAATCAACTCCAAGTACATATATAATACCAATTCCATTTCAAGGTGGAATATCGCGGTATATATGTTTAATAAATAACCTCCGCTTAATATGCGGCGTACAGGGTCTATTCAATACAACATATATCAATTTATCATCTAAGCATACAATTAACACAATCAAGCAATTTTAAATATAACTATTTAAAATTTAAATCGAAACAAATTGATTGAGTGAGAAGTTCTCACCTTGTTTCAAATACAGTTGCAGTGTTTTTATTTCGAATAAAATTAAACGCACGTTTAATTTTACCCAAAATTCACACTAGCTCCAATCAACTACAATCCAGCTCAATCGCGTAGTATTCGCGAATACGAACCCAACGCAATTCGTTTCATGAATTTCCGACCTCGTATCATAAAGTTATGCTATTTTAAAGATTACACAATTTTATATAATATAAATTATTCACAATTTTATTTATTTTAAACCTAGAATTTATCTCTGCCGTTCATTCAGCTTGATGGAATCATGGCCACCCATCCTTTCTTCTCCCACGCACGACCTCCAGGTTATATTCGAATGCCAATAACCCATAAGAGCCGCCGCCTTCTTTGAATTTTCACGGCCATCTCCTTGATCGAGACGACGATACAAAGCCATCATTCAAATGCTCGTCTCGTGCTCCTCCACTGGCCAGCGACTGGCCAAGCTTAGCCACCCCCTTACATATAAAAACGTGCTCGAACCAAGGAAGAACGCGACTGCTTGTTGCCTCCAAACGACGACGATAACGAAAACTGACCGTTGGATGTGAAGATCTCTCGATGCTCTACAATAATGTAGTTGAAAGTTTTTGCTAAAAGCTGATGGATTGTGAGAAAATAGAGGAGGAAGAAGAGATTTTTTCGGCCATTAAACCTTTAAGTGGAGGCTGACCTAATTACGGTTTCTGAGTGCAAATAATGAGTGTTGAGGTCCTTTTATAGAAAATTACGCGACATTATTCACCTGAAATTTTTCCGAACTCCAAACGAAGCGAGTCGCCTGGCGTTTATAATGTTTTACACCTATTCCGAACACAATGGAATATATATCGAGAGCCGATTCGAAAGTATTTGGAAGATAGGTTTTCAAGTCGCTATTTTAAATTCAAAATTCACTTAAACCGATTTCAATGCCTTTTGGCTTGCCCCGGACAAATCGTAAATCCGATTGACACAAAATTTGAAACCATACAATAATTTAACATTACGGATCCGATGAAACTAGTTTCGTCGAAATCTGAGACTATTTGAAAAATGGCTATTTTTACTCGTCAATTAAATATTAAAATAATCAATTTTCACGAATTAACTTTTAATTCCATTTTAAAAGTTCTATAACATCATTCTAACTCCAATATGATTTAATTCAACTTTACAAATCATTTTTAATCACATTAAACTCAATTTCCAATTATTTCTATAATTTCAAATATTAAATTATTGATTCAATTATCCAATTAATCACTATATTCGAAATAAATTTATTCAGCTTATTAAATTTACTTGTGAATATTTAAAATTAATTAAATATACGAATTTCAAATGATAGGAAGTCTGGTCGTTACACAAAGTGTCAATATTCACCTATGGGAATTTATTACATATGCTTATTTTCAATAAAACATTTCAACATTTATTCCAAACATCTCAATTTGTTTAGCTACTTAATGACACAGACAAGAATACTTGAAATAAATATTCAAGAGAAATAAAGCCAAACATATATCGTTAACCAATTTTTACGTTAAATAATTAATATTAAATAATTCACAATCATGATTTAAACTACTTAAATTAAACTGGATCTACTTATGTTTTTAGTTCAACTAATGATAAACTAGGGAAATTATAAAACAGATTATTATTAGTTAATTAAACAATCTATTTAATAACTTAATTATTAATTAACATTATATTTAATCAATTTAAACTTAACTAATTATCTGTTTTATTTATTATAATTTTTTTATTTTATATTACAAAAAATTAACAAAATTAATGTAGATTATAACATCGGGTGACACGATCACACCGCAAATATTTTTATGTCGATTGGATTAATATTGGAAAGGAAACAAGGTTTTTAAATTTGAAAGATTAATTTATAAATTTAAATTCATTTAAACATTTATCGATATAATAAGAGATAATAAATCCAATAAAAGATTACTTATTGTTTCACATCAATTATTTAAATCATTTAAATTTTACATTGCACAAAACCTGACGATCTTAACTCAGAAAGACATAACGTTAGGATCTTGATGTAGAAATTCCACGTGATTATTGGAAAAATAGAGATTAAATTTTTGATTCATTCAATTAATTTATCAACGCTTTTAGTTTATTTTCATTTTTCTCTTTTCCTCTTTTTTCCTCTCTTCCTTTCTTTTTTCTTCTTTCCTTTTTTCTTTTCCTTTTTCCTTTTTTTATTTTTGCTTTAGGAATGTGCGAAGACGTGCGCACCTATATACGGTTATATGAGTTTACATGCATAAACATATGAATATAATATATACAAACTTATTTGCACATGAATACTTGACATCATAAATTGATTTATCCAAAATTTCAAACATATAGATCCCTACATCATTTCGAGTAAGCAAAAGTTTAGCTTCACTCACTGTTTGAAAATTTCGAACTGCTACTTGCTTTTGGTTTACTTTCCTGAAGTCTTGAGTTCCCAGTTTTAACAATGGCGGTCCTCTTCTCTTTCTTTTCTTTTTTCCTTTTGTTTGAATTGTTAGAGTGTAAACGTGAAGATAGCATAGAGGTGTGTGTGTGTGTGTATATATATAGACGAGAGGAGAGGGTTGGAAAAGCTGAAGCTTATTTTCATGTACATGCTTATCTTTTTCATTTTTTTCTTTATTTTTTTTTGAAAACTGTTAACTTGATTTTGGTAATTTGATTTGATATTTTAAGGTGATTTGATTTATTTTGTGCTTGAATTGATATGCATTTATTACAATGTTCCCTTATATGCAAACATACATCATATAAAAATGTATATATGTATGTATGTATAGATGTCCTATAACTCAGACCATAAGCACTTGTTTTTGTTTACTAACACGTATACATATAACATGCTATGTATGAGCAACAAACATGTATCTAATTACTTATTTATATATATATAATATGCTTTATTTTATCTAATATCATAAGTTTTGCATGTATATATCTTTATATAATTCCATACACACTATTCTTTAAGCATATATACATACTCATATACTTACAGTTCACTATATAATATGAATATATATACACACACACACTTATACATATAATCATGAGTTTGAAATTGGCCGTTATGGAGTTCTATAAATTCATGCATACATATATATACATATATACATATATATGATGTATGTTTGCATACAAGGGAAAATTGTGATATGGGCTTATCAAAATCAAGGGAGTACTACTATATGAAAGGATTTAAAAGGAGACATAATATAAGAAACATATTAGTGAAATGGTTGATCAAAGGGGTACTATCTATAGAGAAATAATGGCATATGTGGAATGAGATTAGTAAAAGGGCTGGACCAGGTACTTATGATGATGTTATATGTTATAGATGTCACAATAAAGGACATTACGTAGCTAAATGAAGTAAACCAAGAAAGGAAAAGAATAAGGAAGTCAAACGGTTTCTGTAACGACCCGGAATTTTGGGCAATATCAATTTAATAATCTGTACTAATAATTAAATTGATTTGATAATTTTTCTTTATAATTTCAATTTAAATTGGTAAATTTATTCTTTTTAAGGTTAATAAAAATTAAATCTGGTAATTTTGATCAATATCTTTCTATCAATTTAGAATGGATAAGATTTATTTTCCAAAGCTAATAAATTTTTATTATATTTATAATATATATATATATATATATATATATTTGATATATATTGTGAATAGAATATCTTTTGTTTTAAATAAAGGTTGAATTTTCAAATTGTAATATATATTTATGTATATGTTATAATTTGATTTGTTTTGAAATTTAATTTAATCTATTAATAATTGATGTATGAATGAATATTGTAATTTTAAAGCTTTTTTTTAAATTCAATAAGATTTTTCGAAAGATAATTTAGCTTAATTCAATTGTTTCAAATTTAAGGTTGTTTATTTTTAACGTGATAGTTTAAATAAGTTTTATTTTTGTTTTCTTTTAAAAATGCTTAAATTTAAAATGGTTATAAATGTATATATAAATGTTTTATATTTTTAAATCTATGTATAAGAAATTATTTATACTCTAATTAGTTTTAAAACATTTTCTTTTAAAGATAAATTTATATTTACATATACAAGTATTTATTTATAAAGTAAAATTTAACATGTAAGTTTATATTACATTTAAATTAAATAAAAAATTAATTAAAAATATTCAAGGACATGTGTAAACATGTTAAAATCTTAAAACACATGTAAGAAGATTTTGAAATTAAGTGACAAGTGTCTTGAATTTAAAATTTATTTTTTTTGATTTTTAATAAATCATAACTAAGTTATAAAACATATTTTTCATCTCTTCTTCGTTCTTTCAAAAAAAATAATGGCAAATCTGAAAATAAATCTGCATGCAAAGATAGAACTTAAAACTTGAATTCCAAACATAAAAGCAAAATGAAATCTGCAACAATTTAAGCTACAACTTCAAATCTGCATTCAAATAAAGTTGAATTCTACTGCAATTCAAACCTGCAACATCATATCTTCAGCAAGTTCAACTTTTAATCATCAAATTGAAAGCTTGCATTAGGATTGCTACAGCAAGTCATCTGTTTCAACATTTTAAACAACAAATTGTAAGCATGCAAATGGATTTTTCATCAGCAAAGCAAATATATTTTACTGAATAAAAGTTCAAAGCCTCGAATAAAATCAAACCTGCTCTGCTGTGCTCTGCATGTTATAAACAGTTGAGTAAATGGAATTTAAAAAAAAAACAGTTTGATTCTAGATTTCATCTTGATTTTTTGATGACATCATGATGTTATGTGAATTTTTTTTTAAATTGAATGCATGTTGAATTGAGTATATTGAATGCCTGTAAAGTTAAGAATTGTTACAGTGTTTATAAAACAGTTTCAAATCCTATAATAATTTCAATAACTTGATTTTGAACACGAACAGGACTTTGATTTGTAAAGGGAAGTCGTTTGTAGTCACGTAATTTATCATCTAAAAATAGTTATAGTATTTTAAAATGAATGATTAACTCATATTTTTCAAATTACAGTAAAAAAATCAAATTTGGGAAAAAATTTATGAATTCAAATTCTAGTTTTGATTTTATAATTGAATTACAATTGGGAAATTATGATTTTTAGTGCTTGTATCATAATTTTTAATTGTGTAATTAGTGAGATATTTGGGATTGTACGATTTGGGAACTTTGGTGATTTGTCGAAGAATAACTTGATGTTTGAAGCTAGATTTTTGATTGAAGCTTGTTTTTAGGTTGTAGATGGTAGGAAAAATACAATTGAAATTTTTAAATGGCAGAATCATTCGAATTGAATCAAAGTAGGGTTTTTGCTTGTTTTCGGCTGGGCTTGGCTGTCAAGATTTTTGCGACACGAGATGTTGACTGGAAGCGATCGCATGGCTTGCGAGAATAGTGGGTGGTCAAGACGAAGGTATAGTGTGGTCGGCGAGGATCATCGACGTCATGGTGGATGGCCGTGGGGCGTTTAGTGGTCGATTCTTTCTGCAGATTTTCAAACATGTGGTCGTAGTTTTGTTCGAGTGGATTTTGTATGATCTGGGTTTGAATTTGTGCTCACGTGTGGTCGTATGATCGACGACGACGATCGCGACGAGCCACGACGACCGGAGGCAGTCGCGCATATACACCGTGCACGTTTATGTGCACTATTTTTTTGGTTGAGGGAAGACAGGGTTTAGCCCGAAGTTAGCTCGTGTTTTTATCGTGGATGACTCGAAGTTAATGTGTGTTGGGTTGGTCTCGAAGCCTTGTTGAGTTGGGTTTGCTTCGAGACTTGCTCGGGGTTTTTGTAAATTTTACTCGGGTTTGACCCAAGACTTTCAACTGTGCTAGTATAATGCTCAAGTTTTATATTAAAAGATAAGTTTACAAATTGAACATGTTATTCTTAACAAATAAATCAAGTTGAGCTTTATAAAAGGAAAAGAATTTTCAAAGTTAAAACTTGTCTCTTAGAAGAAAAGTTAATCAATCTTTTTAAAATGTAAATTGAATTTATTTTCAAACTTAAAAATGTTTTAAGATAATTTCTTTTAAAAGGTAATTAACTTTATTAAATGTTGAATTATAATGTAAAAAGAGTGTTTTGAATTTAATCATTAAATCAAAAGTCTTAAAATAAATTTTAAGGTAATGTTTTAAATATAAGAAGTTAATTAATTAATTATTTAATTAATTTTAAATAATTAGTTAATTGTTTATTAAATTTTAAATAATCACTTAATTATGAATTAATTAAGTCTAATTACTTAATGAAGTAATTAATGGTTAATAATTGAATGTAATTAAGAAGGTAATTACTTATGGAAGTAAATTGAAAAATTACTCATAGGGGTAATTAAATGGAAGTGATTAATGGTTAATCACTTAATGTTATCAATTAAGGAATTGATTAATTTAATTGTTTTGAAGTTAATTAATTATTGATTAAATAATTAATAAAAAGAATTAAGGATTATTAATGATGGGATTAATTACTTGTTAAGTAATTAATTAAGAGAGTAATCAAGGTTTATTAATGAAGTATTAGAGATAATTACTTATGTAAGAAATTAAGGGTTGATTACTTAATTAGTTTAGTTAATTAATTAATGTGATTAATTAATTATTGAATGAGATTAATTTACGATTAATTACTAAGTGTAATTAATTAAAATTGTAATTAATTAATAAAGTAATTAATTAATTAAGGATTTATTCACTTGAATAATAATTACTTAATGAAGTAATTAAAGATTAATTAATTATATTATTTAATCAAAGGTTGATATAATTAATAAGAAGTTAATTAATTAAGGTAAGTAATTACAAATTGTTAATTACTGTTTATGATTAATGAGATGATTAATTATAAGTTAATTATTTAATTAATTAAAGGGTTATTAATTAATAAGGATCATTAATTAATATAATTAATGAAATTAATCAAGGTTGATTAATAAAAGTAATTAATTAAAGTGTGATTAATTAATTGTAATTAATTGAGGTTTAATTGTAATTAATTATAATTAATTAATTAATGAAGGATTATTAATTATTGAAATTAATGATAGTAATTAAAGGTTAATTACTGAATTTGGTTAAGGATAAGTACTTGAATGTAATTAAAGGATAATTAATCAGGGAATATTAATTAAGGAAGATCATTAAGAGATGATAATGAATTTGATTTGTAATAAATCAATGAAGAAGGATTTAGATAATCCAAGTAATTGAAGGATAGTAATTAATTTAATTAAAGGTTAATTAAATTGATTTAAGAGTTAATCAATTCTGCTTATGGATGATTGATTGATCTTGGATGGTTGATATTGGATGTTGAATAATATTGGGTGATCGGTTGATACTGGATGATTTGGATATGATATCTCTATTATGTGATATGCTGCTTTGTGAGATGAATGTTTGATATGAATTATCTATTTTGATAATGTGATTCATCTATCTGCTTATACCATCCTAAATATAAGTTTAAATTGTTTAAAACCCTTAAGTATAACATGGACATTAAAATGACGTTTGGATTCGGTGAGACCGAAATTGGGTTTTCCATATTTGAGATCCGAAAACCACATCGATTCCAATTAAACATTAGGTCGTGAATCCTAGTGGAGCAAGTGAAGACTCGATGTGTAAGAACTATACGTCAGTATAACTCTGTGGGTGATTCCGTAATGAGTTTGACGGATAGTACTTATAGGTTCGAGACGGTGATTCAAAGTGCAAGGACTATGGTCATTGACTCTGAGGGTGATTCCAAAATGAGTGCAACGAGATAGTGCCTTCGGTTTCGTTCGAACCCAGAACGAACATGTATGGATTGAATGCTTTCAGCACATCGTCAGGCGAGCGATGAGCATTCTAAGATAGATGTGTTCTATAAAGGTAATCGCAGCCTCAAGCCTCATCAACCGGGAATGGCTAAAACAGGGGAGGTGCAGCAAGGTTAAGTGGGTCATGCCCAATTAGGACGAGATTTACCCCTGTCTAGAGGTCCCTTTCTATTTCGGCTTAGTGTGTGGTTGGTCACGCCAACTACAGGGTGGCCTAGTTCGGGACTATCCAGTAAGGGATGGTTCCGGCCTTGTGTTGCAAGGGAGTTAGGGTGGCTCCTCGGTACATTGATCTAGGCCACGTACTGTGATGGGCGGTACCCCAGTAGCCCTGCCATTGATGGAAACCCATTCTTCCTACGAGACTCTACGGTTTTGTTTGTATTACCCACTTTTGTGGCTAGTAGCTGGAATTTAATAGATGTAAAAATTTCGGCTATTTCTTATTTACTTGAAAACCCTAGACACTATTATAATATCACTTGATTTCCTATCAAATGTTTTGGTTAGCGTAAGGTAAAAACTTTTCCATGTTTATGTGTGGGAAGTCTTACGTGATACCTTTTCTTTTCAAAGGTTTTTCTAAAATTAAGCAATTTTAACCCGTTTACTCACACCAGACCCCTGTTTGACCCGAGTGTTTAATTATTTTCTGTTTTATTAAACTCTTGGGTACTCATACTATGTCAGAGTAGTCAAGTGATTCAGGTTTGCTTGACGAATTCTGGAGGGATATGCAGCATGAGGCTTCATCATGTGGATATATTATGGTTCCGCTGTGTTTGAGATTGTGTCTGTATCTTGTGTACTTGAGTTGTATGATTAGACAGAAATGTTATAACTGTCTAAATTAAGATGTATAGTTGTGTACTCTGATGTAATATGATACTATGTAACATTTTATGTGATATATTGTATTTTATTCATTCCTCTGTGAGTTCTCTGATGTTGTTGTCTTTCTTCTTTTCTTATCTTTTATTCTTCTATCCCTTTCTTTCTTCATTAGCGATGCGCCTTTCTGGAGATAGGAAGTCTGGTCGCTACAGTTTCACTTTGACATTTTATGCTTTAAGTGTCGTGAGAAAGGAAATTTTCTAAACCATTGCCCTAAGGTAAGGAAGATGAAGCATAAACCCATACTACCAGCTGTGGATCAACCATTTTCTATCATTGTAAAAGGATGGGACACATCATTAGTAATTGTCCCAAAAGATGGAATAAAGAGCAAGTTATGGAATGCCCCACGGGAGGCGTGAAAATCATTCCTGAAGATGTGAGTATAGAGTTCTTTTGTGGCAAATACATGAAGTGGTGACACCCTGTTACAGATTGCACGGACGATTTTGGCGAGTTGACAGAAAGTCCTTAAGAATGTTTTTATGAAGGATGCGGTGTGGTGAAAGATGGAGGGTAGGGTTCGTTGTAATATAAGTAGGGCTCGGTTCTTTTCTAAACCCTAGGTAGTTGTTAATGTAAGGACATGTATCTCCATAACCCTTTGAGCTGACCATCATTGACATCAGTTCAACCCAATTTGAACGGAAATACGAATCTTTAAGGTTGAAGAAGAAAAGGTAGAAGAAAAAATAGAAACAACATTATAGAATCTCACAATCATAGAGGAATAAAATATAATATATAATAAAAGATTTATACAAAAGAATCTGTAACTGTTTATACTTACAATCATCATAGTACAACAATTCAACACATCAAAATGGACAGTTATAATAACTTGTCCTTACACAGCGGAAATACAAATCAAGTATGGAAAATACATCTTGGTCATCTAGCTCGTCTCCTGAGCTCTATAACATCCTATCTGTATCTGTAATACTTGGTCAAACTCGATCATTATAATAAAATAACTTCAGTCAGTCTGGAAAACTAGTGTGAGAAAAACATACTCAATTTGAATCATTAACTTTTCTCAAAATCCTTTGAAAACAAAGGTATCTCGTAAGACCACGCCACATATAAACACGACGAGTTTTTACCTTACGATAACCAAAATATTTTTATCAAAATCGTATGATATTATAATAGTGTCTAAACCAAGTAAATATAAAATAGCTAAAAGCTTGCATCTCACTTCAGCATAGTTGGTCACAATCATGACCGTACGCCGCTTATTGGAGAATGGATTCCATACGAATGACTGGGCTACGGCGGTACCATCCATCACAATACACCTCTAGAACAATGTATCGAGGACCTAGCAGAGATCCCATGTTATACAAGACAAGCCTAGCCCTAACATGGATAGCCCGAATATGTAATAACCCAAGGTGTTCCCACCCTTATCATCGAGTGCTTCTTCTTCCATGCATAACCATATCCATAATATGTAGGTTTTCAAGGACATGTACAAAGTTATAACGTACCCTAATTGGGTTCAACTCACTTAGCCTTGATGCATCTCCCCTGTTTAATCATTTCTGGTTGATGAGGCTCGAGGCTAAGTGTTACCTTTCAAGGAACAATTCTTCTTAGAATGCCCATCGCCCTCCAGTGACGATGTTTTAATAGCATTTGTCCATACAAGTTTCTCTGGGTCTATAAAAACCGAATCATCGTCTTCATCATCTTCACGGTATGCATTCGTAATGTTTAATCAGGATCGAAGTGGTTTTTGGATAATTCGATCTGATCCCTGTCTCTTCGAACGACTAACAAATTTAGCCAATATTTATAGTTGGTTATTTAGCTATCAATAAAACATCCATAAGCAAACATCGGGCTTTATTATACATTTTTTTGCAAAATATCTATTTTAAAAATATCTTTATAAGATAAATCATTCCTTTCAATAATTGAAAACAATTTCAAATACTTAAATCTGTAACTGGATATTTGCAAAACATCTAAACACTTGGAAATATTTCCAAATTTCCATTTTTATACTTGGGAAAATATTACAAGTCTTATTTTTCAAAAACCGTTCAAATACCAATACTTAAGAGAATATTTCATAGCTTATCTCATAGCCTTCGGAATCACTAATAAATTCTTTTTTTTCAATTTACAAAACCCAGTATACTTATGTATAACCCCATTCAGTAATTTATAACTTCTTTTATAAATTCCTATTTCATTTCAAAATTCCTACATTCATACATTTTGAAACTCATTTCCTCCTATTCCTTTATAAAATCCCTCTCCTTCAAAATTATATACTTTTATAAACCTCGTTTATGAATCTCGAGAGAATTCATGACTAAAAAATTTCAATCACCTCAAACTCTATATATATATACACATATATACATACATACATACATACATATATATATATAATAAGTTTTTAAAAGAATAATAATTTATTTTTAAAACATATTCAAGTAATTATTCAAAATATCAAAAACACCTTTATAAACATCAATAAGTCATTTTTTTAGATAAATAAATAAATTTTCAAACCTGATTTTAAAGGTTAGAATTTACTGAATACATACTTAATATTAAATCTACTTACCAAAGAATTTCAGTCCTAACTAGTTTCAAATTTTATAGTTTTAAATAATAAAGATTTCCTTTAAAAAAACTTAACTTATTAGAATTTAAAATATATTTTTAACCTCAATAACGAATTTAATTTATAAATCCCTCTCGAATCCCATCACACCACTTCCATTCCGATCTCTTTAACCATTTTCAGTTTCAAAAATAGTATCCACTATTTTTCTCGATCTATTTCCATATCTAATATAAATTCTCCCTGTGAATTTTATATTCCCAATTTAGCAACTGATATCCCTTACTTTATTTATAACATCGCTTATAAATCTTATAACCCTTTGTGTTTTACTTATTTATAGAACAATCTTATTTATAAAATTTCATTCTATAAATCCATTTCTTTGTAAATCTATTTGTAACTTCCAATCTATTTTTAACGTCGACATCAACTCCTTTTAATATTCCTAGAATACCATTTATAAATTCTTTATTATAATTCATTTTAAAAACCTCCATTTAATAATTCAAAATAGTTACGTATAATCCAAAATCAAATATATTTTTTTCTAACTCAATTTCTTTAAAATACCCCCCATCCCAATATAAATATTTTATATCAAAAATCCCTTAAATTCCTTAAATTTTAAAAATATATTTATGGTATTTAAATTGTCAAAATTCAGGCCAGTGCTACAGTAGCATCCAATAATTCCATTTCGACAATAATCTATAGCAGATTATCTACACACATCACATATCACTATATATAAAAAACAATCAATATATACGAGGAATCCAGTTGGATCCCTCCAACCTGTTTCTCTGCATCCATAGATGTTAATACAACATAAAAATAATACCAATCCCACTTCGAGGGGGATACCATGGCATATCGGGTCATCTGCTATTATGCGGGGTGCTTAGGGTCTCATCCGCTATATTGTGCGGGAATACCACTCCAAATACTAGTATATATATGTATACATATACACTATACATATAATATATTGTTTAACAGATAATAATTTATAAAATCAACCAAACAATAAACAATTTAAGTTCAATTTTTTAAATTATTTTAGCAACCCAAATGAGTGAGATTTTACTTACCTTTATTTTTAATCGCAGTCCGTTCCAATTTAAATCCTTTTGCTTAGATTTTGCAGCTCCGAACCCCTCCTTCATGATTTCTGGACCTCGTAAGAACATGTTATATTTATTTTTTTAAATTAAACATGTCAAATATTAAGATAATGTCCTTGATTACAATGTTAAACAACTTCATTACCCTCAAACTACCATCCACTGATGACCATCACCCCCTTCACCGAAACCCTTTCCTTCCAAACAGCATGTCCAACCGCTCAACTCTATAAACTTTTGACTAACTACTGCCATCTTCGCCTCGTACAAAACAAGCGTAAGGTCTTTGCCAAAAAGTTTTCCAAACTTGAGCTCCATACGGTTCCACTTGTCTAGCTCGTAATCCTCATGCCATCTAACTCGAGTAACATAGACAAGAATACTTGAAATAAATATTCAAGATCAATAAAGCCAAACATATATCGTTAACCTAATTTAACAATAAATAATTAATACTAAATAATTCACAATCGGGATTTAACCAACTTAAATAAAACTGGATCTACTTATGTTGTTAATCCAATTAACGATAAATTAGGAAAATTATAAACAGTTAACTAAATTATTAATTGACAAAAGATTTAAGTCAAACAAGAATATAATTAATTACTAATTTTAATTATATAATATAATTAAACTTTGTATTACAGAAAATCAATAAAATTAACTTATAATACCGTTTATAGGATCAAAATGTAAAAATCTTTATGTTGAATGGTTTTAAATGAAATGATAAAAAATGTTTAAATTTTAAAGATTATTAATATAAAAATAATGTTGATTTACTAAACAACACTCGACCTACACATCCACAACCCAGCCAAAAACTATTTACTTCCCCTCTTCAGATCTCTCTTCTTCCCAAAAGAATAAAAAAAAATTCCTGGAACAAAATCGTGCACGCAAGTGCACGCATGCACCGTGCACCGCCCAAGACCCATCGGCCATCAAACTTCACCGTCGACCAACCATGTGAATCTCCCAAAATCCCCTAGTCTCGACTACCTATCTGAAAACCCACTGCAAAGCTCCAGCTCGAATTCGAACTCTAAACGCAAAATGTTGCTACAACCACCATATCAAATCACCCACCTCGACAATCCAGACCCCCATTGACCACTGAATTTCGCCTACGGCCTCGCCATCACCTCTTCGATTGTTTCCCCCACGACCATATGCCCCTCTCGTCCTCTTCCCTTCGACATTCGCCTACAACGGAGACCACATACAACCACCACCTATAACCCTACTTCTTCCTCAACCCAACAACACACCTAGAAAATAAAATACCACGCCATTATTCTTGAGTTCCCTAACATCCGCTCCTCCTCTACGCCCAATGACCACCCACTAAATCGACTAGATTGCCGGAATTACAAAGTTCGCCCAGTTTCTATCATCTCAACATTTCCATCATCGTACAACGTTAAAAATTCCAAATCACCAACAAAAATCAAGATTTTTTTGTAACAAACACATTCATTCAATCAATTGATGAAAACACGACACTTAAATTTTATTCATTTTGAAGTTGCTTACCGTAAACAATATTTTTATTCTTCTATGCTAAACGATATCGAATGAAATAAATTTTAGAATAAACCAGACCCAAAACCAACCATCTTTACTTTTGGAATCATGGTCTACAAACATCAAGACTGTGAGGTAATGATTTTTGAAGTGGGAAGGCCTTAACTTTAAAAAAAAATGAAACAGAGGAAGCATACAGGTTCTATGAGTTTACATGCTTAAACATACAAATATACTATACAAAAACTTATTTGCACATAATACTTGACATCATAAAATGATTTATCCAAAATTTCAAACATCTAGATCCCTACATCATTTTCAGTAAGAAAAAGTTTAGCTCTACTCACTATTTGAAAATGTTGAACTGCTGCTTATTTTTTGTTTACTTTCCTGAAGTCTTGAGTTCCTAGTTTTAACAATTGCAGCCCTCTTCTCTTTCTTCTCTTTTTCTCCTTTTGTTGGAATTGTTAGAATTAAACATGAAGATTGCATAGGGGTGTGTATATATATAGAGGAGAGGATCGGGTTGGAAAAGCTAAAGCTTATTTTCATATACAGGCTTATTTTTTTATTTTTTTTCTTTAATTTGATTTGAAAATTGTTGACTTAATTTTGATTAGTTGATTTGATCTTTTATGGTGATTTGATTTATTTTGTGCTTGAACTAATATGCATTTATCACAATGTTCCCTTGTATGCAAACATACATCATATATATGTGTGTGTGTGTGTAGATGTCCTATAACTTAGACTATAAGCTCATGTTTTTGTTTACTAACATGTATATATAACATACCTAAGCATAAAGCAACAAACAAAGTATCTAATTCCTTATATATATATATATATTATTTTATTTAATATCATAAGTTTCGCATGTATATATCTATATATAATTCCATACACACTATTCTTTAAGCATATATACATACACATATGTTTACCTCTATATTCTCATCATACACACACACATACATACATACATATATATATATATATATATATATTCTTATACACTACTTCATATGGCATATACATATATACTTATATAATTGTATATATATATATATATATTTAAACATCATAAAGCTCTAAATATATGGATATTCTGTTTTAAATTCTAGATGGTGGAGTTTATATACATATATCAATAAAATGTGTCATACCTTGAATTTATATCTTCAAATTAAACATAGTTTCAATCAAAGTATAGATTCAGATATTTTAAATATTGGAAAACTGGTCTATTCGACTTATAAAAATCTATATTCCAATAATTAAAATTGGCTAACTATCCCAATATCAGAAAGCTAAGAAATCCAGGTTGTTACATTCCTCCACTCTAGAACTTTTCTCCTAAAAAAGAACAAAACGAGAATTAAAATTTTGATGGATATTATTAAATAATCATCTTTAAAACACTTAAATCTCTTACTCCTTTACTATATATTTCAAGATACAACCACTTTAAATACTTAGTATTATCAAGCTAGTTTTATATTAAAACATTTTTCATAACTCGATGTCTTAACAAGTCCATTCTTGTTCTTACAGATATTTAGTCATATGTCTATCAGGCGTAGGAATGAAAATTTATAAGTATTTTGTGATACCCCGGAAATTTTAAGCAAAATTAAATGTGACAATTCCCTTTATAAATTATTTTAAGTTGATAAAAATTGTTATTTTCAAGCAATAATGATAATGGGTTGTTTTTAAATATAGATAAATAAATTTTTAAATAGAATTATCAATTACAAATTGAATTTGGGTTTGTTTAAAATATATTTGTATTGTTGACTTGATTTTAAATTAGATTTTCAAATTTAATTTAAATATGAATTTGGATTTATAATGGAAATTCAAAGGTAGATGGTTTAAAATATTTGGATTTAAAAATATATGTTTAAGATTTTATTTAAATATATAATTGGTTTTATTTTCTTTAAAGTAATTTCTATGTACATAGATAAGTATTTGTAAATTAATAAAATAAGTAAAAGCCTTTTGCTAACATTTAAATTAAATAAAATGACTTAAAGGACAAGTGCAAAACTACGGAAGCTTGTTTAAACAAGGGTCAAAGGATAAAATGATGCTTATGACAAATGTTAAGATGTTTTAACAAATGTCATTTTTAAAATTGATTTTCTTTTATTTTTATTAAATCAAAAATTAACTTGTATAACCATAGGCCTTCTTTCCTTAATTCCTTTTTCCTATCCTCTTCTTTTCAAAAACTAAGAAAACTCAAACATAATCTGCAGTCAATTTCCATAAACCTGAAATGAAAAACCAAAGCCCATGACAGGCTAAAGCAAGCAAACCTCTAATCTCATTTTCAAAAGCAAGTTCAAAATCAAAACTGGAATTATCTCTTCAGCCTGGAAATAAAGTCTGAACATCATTCTTCAACTCTATTTTGGAAGCAAACTTAAATCAAAGCAGTCTCAATAAGTTTTCAGAGCCTAACATTCAAGTTTTCAAATCAATTTCAGCATTTCAAGTTCTTAAATCGGAAACATTTTACGCATTCAAATATACAATTCAAAAGCTTTTTTTCTAAAAGAAGGCTCTGTCTTCATTTTCAAAACAGGTGAGTAACACTTTTCTTAAAAAAAGCTTAAGTATTTGAATAGTCTGGTTGCATGCTAAGTTCTGGATTGTATATGTTTTGTGTGAATATATATATATATATATATATATATATATATATATATATAAGTTCTGCATATATAAGAATGTATTGATGGGTGTGCATGCTGTGTATGCATGTTTCTTGATTTTAGTTTCTAGGCATATGATTTATTCAAAAATTCAATACCTCTTGATCTGATTGCTGTCAGGACTTAGGCTTCAAACAAGATTTGTTTGTTTGATTATAGATTAAGTTTAACAATTTATTTAAGTTAAATTAAAATTGAAATCTCACTGGAAACT
Organism: Allium cepa; assembly: GCA_030765085.1. Lineage (NCBI taxonomy): Eukaryota > Viridiplantae > Streptophyta > Magnoliopsida > Asparagales > Amaryllidaceae > Allium > Allium cepa. The sequence continues at coordinate 39,843,453 of CM060929.1, forward strand.
TAAAAGGACAGAGCAAGTTCATGATAAGTGAAAACTCAAACATCTTAATTTATAAATTCAGATATATAAATTGAATACCTATCCAAAAACTTGAATTTTGGAAGTAACATCATTATTTTTAGTATGGTAATTTCTGAGATAATCGAAATTGGGGGTTTTTGGGGTTTTGCCATTTTCTAGCGATCGACGTGGTGGTCGGCGCTGAGGTTGTGGCCAAAGGTGGCTGGTATCGGAAAATTTTGGTTGAGATTTTTCTAATGGCCGAGTGGCCAGGGGATGGAGATTTAGGGTTTTATGTTAGTTTTGGGTTAGACGGGTTGTTAGGGCTGTTTCGTCATCGACGTAGCGTCGAGTTGCTTCAGATCGGGGGGAAAATGAGGCTAGAGTCGAGGCAAACCTAAGGACTTGGTGGCGTGGACGATGGCGGTCGGTGTTGTCGTCGGCAAGGCAAGTTTGTTAGAGGAGTTTGTTCCATATTTTGGTTCTGGTGTTCGATTTTGTTTCCATGTTCATTTTGAAGCTCAAGTGGTCGTGATCGAAGACGGAGTTCGTCGCTGTCTTGCCGGTGGCCTCGGCAATGACCGGAGATGGTAGTACATCTGGTGCATGTGCACGTGTGTGCACCTATTTGTTTGGTGATGTTAAGCTTCGGGGAAGAGGATGCTTGCTCGGGTTGTGTTGGAAAGTTTTCCCATGCTCGTCTCGAAGTAGAAGACGCAAGGTGGCCTCGTGTGTTACCTGAGTTTTCATTGTTTGCTCGGGTTCGATTTTTGATTGTAAAAGGGAAATCAAGTTTTGATTTCAAAAAGAAAAACAAGTAAGTTAATTGAATCTCCATAGAAGTTAGCCCAGCTTAAAATATGTTTATATGAAATATGATTTCAAAAGATTTATAATATTTAAAGTTGTATTTTTAAAGAAAGTAACTAGAGACAGTTTAATTGGTAATTAAGAATTAATTAGTTTGTATTAATAATGATTAAATTAAGTTTAATAACTTAGAGAAGTAATTGAAGAATTGTTAATGGTTAATAAAGATCATTAACTAAGGATTATTAAATAATAATTTAATGTGATTAATTTTTAATAATTAATTAGATTAATTAATTAAGGATAATCATTTATGGAATTGTTTAAGTATAATTACTTAATGAAAGTAATTAGAAGAATTAATTACTCAATGTAATTAATTAAATTAATGTGATTAGTTTAAGTTAACTAATTAGTTTAATTAATTTAAATAATCATTGGATGATGGGTTAAGTATGATTACTTAGTGCAATTTATTAAGTATGATTACTTAGTGAAGTGATTAGTTGATAATTACAGGATGTAATTAATTGAAGAATGATAGTAGTTTGGGTTCAATTACTTAGTGTTGCTAATAACGAAGGATAAGTACTTAGTGAAAGTAATTAATAATTAATTACTTAGTGTAATTTATTTAAGAATTGATTGATAAAGTTAATTAAATGATGTAACTAATTAAGGATAATTAATTACTAATTGTGATTAATAAAGGTTGATTAATGAATAAAGATTGATTATTAAATACAATTAATAATTAATTAAGAAGTAATTAAGGGATCATTAATTAATGTAATTAATGATGTAATTAAGGATTGATTAATTAAAGGACAATTAATCAATAATAAGTGATTATAAGTAATTAATTAAATGTAAGTAGTTAAGGATAATGTAATTAATTAAGGATTAATGTAATTAATTATAATTATTTAATTAATGAAGTAATTAAAGTTTAATCGCTGTAAATGGTTTAGGATAATTAACTTTTGTAATAATTAAAGGCAAATTACTTAATGTAGTTAAAAATGATAATTAGAGGATGATTAATTAATTGATTTGTAATTAATTAATGTTAACTAAGCAGGATTTAAAGATGATTGAAGTAATTAATTTAATTTATTTAAATTAATTAGAAGGGTATGGTTAATTAACCATGTGTATGGATAATAGAATGATATTGAAAGCCTTGGATTAATTGTTATCCCTAATATGTGATTCGCGATGCTATGTTATATGATATTGTAATGCCCCACCCCAAGACCCATCATAGTAAAGAGAATAGACGAGTAATTCCGTCTACTAAAGTGGAGAATAAGGCTGGTTAAGGGCGACCATCTATGACTTTATATTAAACATCTACTGAATACGTCGATAAATGCAATATGATTTTTCTTTTCTATCTCAATGTATCGACATACACAGTTAATGCTTAGTCAAAAAATATAGGTGGCTAACGGATCTATCTGAATAAAATATAATAACTAAATATAAAGCACATCACAGAATAGTAATCAACATCATATATATACATATACACTGATACATGTCTAGTACAATACAATATGAATACAATAAAGGTGGTACTCGACCACACCATATACATTGAATCAAATATAAATACATCAGAGTATGCAAAGGAACAGAAATTACTCAAGAGAAAGGAGAGCTGATATCTAGCATCAACTTCAAGCTAATTCCAATAGATGATACCTGAAACAACTCGGTCTGACCCGAGTATAAATACACAGGTCAGTCTAGCTACTCAAATCAATCAACGTCGGTAATATGAAGCAGAATAGACATGAAGCTACTTCTTCTCGAAAGAGAAGAATGAATTGATAAACTCATAATGTCAACACTTAAGTAACAAACGCTACTTAAGTGAACAAATACCTCGAAGGAGGTAACTCAGACTCAATACTCAAATTAAACACAAGTTCCTTATATCATCGGCGAAATCCCAAAATGTCTACATGGTTTCCATGAACCATATCTCCTCAAAAGGAGAAACATCAAAAACAAAATCTCACCAAAATGGCAGACATAAAACATTCTCAAATATGATGATCCAAAACTTAATTATAGATGAATCTCCAAATTCAATTATACCCCATCTCATTGGTAAAAATGTTTATAAATCTCAACTCGGCAAAATGACAAAACCCAGAATATCATAAAAAATCCTAAAATTATCCAAACTCATAACTCAAGGAATTCGATAAGAGTTCAAAACATCATAATTGAAATCACCACATATATAACATCTCATATAGCACTAAGCTATCGATGTAATAAAATATCTTAAAAAGGTGAAATCACAATAAAACAGAAAACTAGGATGGGAACCCAAAAGTGTTAACGTATGTCCTATACCACACATTCGCACTTAGAGGTTTACTAGCCATTAGTCGATGTCACACTAGAAACATCATAAAACTCATAAAATTATATCTCGCCTAGTCTCATTGGCGAGTGATAAAGAGACACGGTACTTGTCTCCTCTCATCAACAAGTATTAAATGGCATCGTAACTTGTCTCATCTCATCGACAAGTGAAAACATCATGATGGTTACTCATAAACCATAAATCTCAAAATATGAAATCATAAACCCAAAACTTGCCTTATATCATTGGCAAGTAAACAAAACATCGTGATGGTTCTCATTGAACATACTCCTACATAGGAGATCTCAAACCATAATACTTGCCAAATATTGGCGATCTTAAATAATTCCAATAAATAGAAATTATAAAACTCAAAATATGCCCTAAAATGGAAAAACATCTCAGAATAATATTCTCAAATAGCTTCGATCGTATAAGTCCGAAACTAACCGAAATAGTAAACGCGCATGTCCCATACCACGTGTTTTACTAAATCGTTTAATTCTCTTTCTCATATGTTCGAATAGTATAAAAGTGTTTATTTTATATATAAAATAGTTTATTTGAGAAAACAAGCTTTTAAAACCATTTTTCGAAATAAATTTTGAAGACGATATTTGAAAATTCCCTTATTATAGAGAATAAATAAATTTTACAGCTTAAAATAATTTAAAGATATTACATAATATTTATTTTAAATGCCAACTTATTCTAAAAGTTATTTCAAAATTGTTTGGAAAAATTTGTGCTCGAAAACAAAGAAATCACTCAAAACCGTCATTCAATTTCAATTCAAATTCAAATCAAATTTGAATTTCAAATTCATTAAAACTTTGCTAGTCTATTGATAGGCGTCATAGCCCTCAAAACATTTCAGAAATATCACAAAAACATCAAGTATACGTTAAAAATCAGACAAAAAAAGAACATAAAAACACTTGGCCAAAATAATATCCAGGTCTGAAATCTTCTCCGGGTTTAAATTTTGGATATAAAACAGGTGGCCGAACGACCTTTGATTGAACTAAAAATTAGTGCACGCAAACTAGAAAACTTCATGTTTCAAAAAAAAAGAAATGAACTCCGACTGGAAATACAAAAGTTACGCTGTCTCAAACATGGACTCAGACCATGTTTGCAGCAATTCAAAAACAAAAAATGCATAGGCCTGAAAACCTTCTGGGGTTCAAATTTCAGGTATGAAACAGAGGATCAAATTTGATCGGATTAACCTAAAAATTGTTAAGCCTATAATAGAAAACTTCATCTTTCAAACAAAAAAATAATCATGCAATTTGGATGAATTGTGAGAAAGTTATGATGTTTTAATGTTGGACCCAGGCAGTGTTTTAACTATGAAATCTGGGCAAAAACAAGCTCCGAGTCAATGTTCGGCAGCATGTTTCTATATACTATATAGGTCAAAATGAGGTGAAATTTAACGTGCATAAAGACGAATAACAAAACTTTAAACTTTACGAAGAATCATTCAATTTAGACAAAGTATGAAACAGATATGATGTCTCAAAGTTGGACCCATGCAGTGTTTACACTGTAAAAATCTGGGCAAAAACATGCTTCGAGTCAAAGTTTGGCAGCGTGTTTCTATAAGCTATATAGGTCGAAATGATCTAAAATTTAACATTCATAAAGACCGACAACAACAATTTAAACTGCATCAATAATAATTCAATTTAGACAAAATATGAAAAAGATACGATGTCTCAAAGTTGGACCCATGCAGTGTTTACACTGAAAATCTGGGCAAAAACATGCTCCGAGTCAAATTTCCGCAGCATGTTTCTCTAAGCTATATAGGTCGAAATAACATGAAATTTAACATGCACAAAGAACAATAATAAAAAATCAAACTGCAAAAAGAATCACGCAATTTGGGCAAGTTATGGAAAAGTTATGATGTCTCAAATTCACAGCCAGGCTGTGTTTGCAGCACTCGGAAAATCAATATTAAAAACGAATTTTAGCATTTATGGCTATCAAACTCTTGTCTTAGCTAGATATTTGTGATTTTAGTACTCATCTTACTGTTGCAATAGAAAACTCGGATTTACAGCTAAAAGGTTGAAGCTTTGAGAAGATTTTCGCCTTTGGAACCTGTAGAAACTATAAACAGAAACATGCAAACAAGAAGAGATAATTAACAGACAATCTTCTCTAAAGTAAGATTGGATGAGAGTATTTAGGTTTTGGTATAAGATTACCTGTGAATTTCACTTTAGATTGATAAATATCTCATCTTGAATTGAAGAAATTTGAGTTTTAAAAGCCATAGATTTAAGAAGATGAAGTTGGGTTCTTTTATTTTCCTCTGGTTTCTGAATGTTTACAGGAGGAAGAAAAGGAGCGTACACTAATTAGTTTCTCATTTCTTCCTTTAGGATTAGGCTAAGTGGGCTTGGATCCAAATAAGAAGAAATATAAAAAAAAACTAAGCAAATTAATACAACACTTAACAAATGCACAAATATGTATATTATTATACAAAATAAATTACGTTCACTTTTAATTTTTTACATAAACAATTTGTGTAAACTTGCATACATATGAAATAAAATATTTCCTATCATATAAAAATATTATTTTAAATTTAAAATATTTTTATAATTAAAAACCCTAAATTTACAAAAATACCCAATTTACATCGAATAGATTCATAATTCCTTATTTTTAATTATAAAATTCAAAAAAAATTATTTTCTTGCGTAGAAAAATATAACAAACTATTTTAGTCTCATATCTATAATCAAAAAACTTTTTAAACCAAATTCCATCTTTTTATCTAAATAAACAACCTTTAAAAATCAATTACTTTCCTTAAAAATTATTAAAAGAAGTAATTGGCAATAATTAAAAAAATCGTTGCATTTTCTCCAAATAAAAATCCATTTTCCATTCATTATTATCCTAAGCAAATAAAATAGAGTTCCAAACTTTATTTTCTCATTTTAAATTCAAAATTTATTGTTTACTCCAATTAAATAATTTAAATTCCCAATTTTCGCAGGTAATCTCCAAAACCAGGTTTGTTACAGATATGTTGATTTAAACTATGATAATGTGGTTTTCTATTGATGATGAATTACTGTGACACCCTGTATTCAAAATTTGAATTGGATTTCACTTGAAACTTGGGTTAAGATGACTTGGAATTCGAAGAAACCGGGACCGGGTATCAGTAAATACGCAAACCCATATCGATTTATAATCTATAATAAATCTATCTAGATTTGATATGTGAAATCAATAGGCTGGAATGGAATAATATGGACATTTGAAATTAAGTATGGGTACTTAGGAATTGATTTGTGAAATAAGTATTGAGCATAACAAGTAATGAACTCATAGTGAAGTACGAGTTACCTCGGGTTTTCCTTTTATGGGTTGAACTTAGTATTTCAAATTATATGGTTTTACTCACGCTGGTTTTCAGCCTGACCCGGGTGTTACTTTGATGTAATGCTCGGGTCAGACCGAGTATTACATATTTTTAAGTAAGGACGTTTTGGAGTTCAAGAGGCGAGCTGGATGGCAGGAACGTATGGAGTGTATTTCCGTTGTGATATATTATAGTTTATCTAGGACATATTGTTTTTAACCGTCCAGTGATTGTGAAATGTTGTGACTCTGATGTATTGAAATGTAATTAACTGATTCGGCTATTCTTTATGTAAAAAAATATTATTTGATATTATATTTTATCCGCTGCGAATGTGAGATGTCGGTGTTTCTGTTTCTTCTTTTCTCCTATCTCTTTTCTTCTTTTTCTAACTATCTGGAATTTTTGTGATCGAAAATTCCTGGTCGTTACGTTTGGTATCAGAGCCAAGTTAAGTGAGAACCTTGGCTCTGGTGGGATTACTCATTAAGGATAGGGTTAACGGTACCCTGGGATGAGTTGAGTGTGTATATATGAGAACGTACTTGTTATTTTCTTATATAAAGATTTTAAATGATTTTATATAAGAATAGATTTTGATATATAAAGAAATATTACTTTCGAATAAATATTAAGGTAATTGGTTGTCAAATTATTATAATTATATTAAGTGGTAATAGAAATACAACCAAATTGAAATTAAATAAAGATAAGTTTGAAATGGATTCAAACAGAAATTAAAATATTAAATTTGGAGAAGAGTTTCAGTATAAGATAATAATGAATTGGTTCCCAGATATGATAATCTTGATTGTTGTGTTTGATAATAAAATGTGTATTAATGAGTAAGCAAAATAAAATGTCTTAGGAAAGTAAAACATTTAGGTAAGTATGACTTATAAATTGGAATTGAAGATGATCAGAATTGTGAAGTTTTAAATCTGGGTCCAGAATTTGGAAATTGATTCAAAGTGATAAAGAAATGTTATTTAATACATTTGAAGAAAGGTTGTATTTCAAACAAGAGTTGTTTGAAAATTTAAAGATTTTTTTTAAACTAAAAACCAAAGGTGGTTTAAAATGATATGTATATATGAGGAATAAACATAATATCAATGATGGTTTGAAATAAACTCTAAATGTGGAATTTTAAATTTTTATTTGGAATGAGATGAGAAAACCCAAAGTGATATAAATTTTGAACTTGTAAATGGGAAAGAATTTTGAAATTTGAAGTGGGAGTTCAAATTTGAGTAAGGTTAATGGGATTTAAATTGAATTTTACTTAAAAGAAGTTAAATAAGTTTGAATGAACAACCTGATTTCGAAATTTCAAGATGAAATTGGGATTTAACTTGGGAAGTTAAATGGTTAATTTGAACTGGAAGTTTGTGTGATCTCAAAATGGGTTTGAGATCTAGAAATTGGAAATGGATGGATGTTTTAAAATAATTTGAATGATACCATCCTGTGGTTATTAATAATCTTTAAGCTGAAATTGGATTTGTTTAAATGAATAAAGAAATGGGGTGTGGTAATATATCCATTATTAAGATAAAATGGAATCATTTTGGACTTAAGATTTGAATGTTCAACATAAAACTTCAATGGTTTGGTTTCGAAATTGAAATTTGATGATAAATCAAATTTCAAAGATTTAGTTGTTTAAAAAGGATTTGAACTATTATTTAAAATTTGAAATAGGCTTAAAATGGAATGTGAATTCAGAATTAAATGGTTTAAAGATATAAGTTGATTTAATTTAAAAGGATTAAATCAACATTTAAAAATTTAACTCGAATTTATATAATTCGAGATGGTTTAAATTTCAAATTTGAATTGATTTAGTTCAAATTGAATTTGATTTGAATTAATCAAAATTGTGATTGAAGATGGATAAGTTTAAAATTCAAATGGGAAATTTGAATTGGATTGATTTGAAATGAAATTAAAGTTGAATGAGTTCAAATTCAAGTGGAAATTAGGATTAATTCAAATTGGAATTGAAATGAATTTAAATTGGTTTAATTTGAAATTTTTTTGAATTAATTAAAATTGTGATTAAAGTTGAATAAGCAAATTCGAATGGAATTTGAATTGAATATAGGAAAGAAATTGAGGATAATTCAACTTGAGTTGGAATTGGACCAATTTAATGGAAATTGGGAAGTTGAATAGTTTGGCTCTGGACTATTTTCTAAATAAATTATTATTTTTCTTAAATATATTTTTCCAAAGCTATTACTGTATAACCTTTCTTTCAAAATCAAACTATCTTATTCTTATTTTATAACTATTTCTGGAACTATTCGACTATTTTACAACTGTTTTATAAACTAATTAATGTTTTTCAATTGTTTTATAACTAATTACTATTTATAACTATTTTACAATTATTTAACTATTCTATGACTATTTTATCATTATTTAACTATTTTACAAACTAATAAATATTTTTCAACTACTTATCTATTTTTAAACTTTTCAAGCTATTTTCTAAATTTAAGCTGGAAAGAGTACAGACTATTTATGATTGAATATCCATAAGAATTGAGGTGATAATCCAAATGAGGATTTAAGCAATTGTGAGTAAGTGGATGGAAATTAAAGTGAATGTGAATAGAAAAGAAGATTGATTAGGCTAATAATCAATAAAGATGAATATGTAGGATGTACGTATATTATTCTATTCGCGTAGTAATTTGATCCGGATTCGAGCATTGAATTTCGAGATAGTTTATTGATCCGAGTTAGGATTTTTCACTCAATTTTCGACGGTGAACGTAGATATAGGTTTGATTGGTTCTGGATATTCTCTATCATAGTTATGGCAATGCAAGGAGAATGACGGTTTCTGATCAAAAAACCAGATCTGAGTTCGCACTAGAAAGTCGGTGGACGATACTAGTTTGGAAGTGAAATTATGTGCTCGAGTGAGCAATCAAATTGATATAGCATACGGATGATATGTGTACATCGTACGGGTTTGAATGAAATTGATACTGGAAATTTGTGGATAAGAATTGTAAAATGGTTTTTGAAATGAAAGTAATATGGTTAATATCTTTATAAAAGAGCAATCAAATTTGAGTGTTCTATTTGGAATAAACAAAGTTATGTATCTTTGTTATATATATATATGATAAAATTCCACTTGTTGAATCTATTGCCAGAAGAAAAGGGTTTTTGAAAGTATTTGAAGTATAAAAAGGGTATTTATACAAGTTTGAAGTGATCCAAAGATTTTTAAAGTTATATATCTTTATATATAAGGGATCTTATGAGAATGATTCTGAGAAAAGGTTTTCAGAACCCATGGATTTTGGAAACGCTTTCGATTTTTGGGTAAAATTAATATTGGAATTTGGAAAGCCTAATTTGAAAATTATCGATTTTGGAATAATCGATTATGTGAAGGGAAAGTTATTTGAGATTATTACTAGGTGTATGATTTGGAAGATACTATATGTGTATAGTATAAAGTGTTTTGAAAATGGCTCCGGGGAAAAAGACGCTCCCTTCAAATGAACTTCTCAGGAGTACCATAGGTTGGTACTGCCTTGAACCCTAAGGGGGGTTCTAAAGTTGATCCTGTGAGGAGTCCGGACAAAACTAGTTCCTAAGGATTATGTGTGGTGTGTAGCGAAAGTCGAGGGCGCTGATGCTTATAGAGGCATTTGGGTTATGCTATGATGATAGTTTAACTCGATGTCACTGCGATCTACTACAGACCATAGCAAAAGTCATGTGTGCTGCTGAGAGCCAACAGTCTACGTTTGACTTTATATCAGTAGACTAAGACCTATGCTGACATAGTGAAAGTCGTGTGTGCTGTTGAGAGCCAACAGTCTACGTTTGATTTTACATCGATAGACTACGACCTATGTGGGAGTGGAGAAGTTTCATTTTTTTGGCAGCGAAAATCGAGGTCGTTGATGCCTACAGTTACATGGACTTTTGATGTGATAGCAACGTAACCCTGGAATGTAACTGCGATCTGCGGCGGGTTCCTTGGCGTAATCGAGGGGCGTGGAGTGCCTACATTTATATGGACTTTTGCTGTGATGGCAACGTAACCCAGGATGTAACTGTGACCATGGATGGGAGTGATGATTTCCAGAGCACTCTCACCAAAGATGTTTCCTCTAAAAAAATGTTTTTCTATATTTTCAATAAAATTATTTTCCAAGTATTTTCACTGGGTGTTGAAATGTGTTTACCAAGTACATACAGAAGTCCTATGCCTGATTAACGTATGACCGAATTTCTATGAGAACGAGGACAGAGTCGTGGATACGTTGAGTTATAAAAGTATTTTTATAAAACTATTTTGGAATAATATATAGACTTTAAAGTGTTTTAAAGATCAAAGAGAAATTTTTCTGATATTAAGAAAATTCTGGCTTCGTTTCTTCTCAAGGATGAAAAGATTCAAATGGGGGAGGAATGTGATATCCCGAAAATTTCAAGAAAAATTAAATGTGATAATTCCCTTTATAAATTATTTTAAATTGATAAAAATTGTTATTTTCAAACGATAATGATAATATGTTGTTTTTAAATATAGATATATAAATTTTTAAAAAGATTTATCAATTACAAATTGAATTTGGGTTTGCTCAAAATATATATGTATTGTTGACTTGATTTTAAAGTAGATTTTCAAATTTAATTTAAATATGAATTTGGATTTATAATGGAAATTCAAAGGTAGATAATTTAAAATATTTGGATTTAAAAATATATTTTTAAGCTTTTATTTGTATATATAATTGGTTTTATTTTCTTTAAAGTAATTTCTATCTACATAGATAAGTATTGTAAATTAATAAAATAAGTAAAAGCCTTTTGTTAACATTTAAATTAAATAAAATGACTTAAAGGACAAGTGCAAAACTATGGAAGCTTGTTTAAACAAGGGTGAAAGGATAAAATGATGCTTATGACAAATGTTAAGATGTTTTAACAAGTGTCATTTTTAATTAGATTTTCTTTTATTTTTATTAAATCAAAATTAACTTGTATAACCATAGGATTTCTTCCCTTAATTCTTTTTCCTATCCTCTTCTTTTCAAAAACTAAGAAAAATCAAACATGATCTATGGTCAATTTCCAAAAACCAGAAATGTAAAACCAAATCCTATGGCAGACAAAAGCAAGCAAACCTATAATCTCATTTTCAAAAGCAAGTTCAAAATCAAAACTGGAATTATCTCTTCAACCTGGAAATAAGTTTGAACATCATTCTTCAACTCTATTTTGGAAGCAAACTGAAATCAAAGCAGTCTCAACAAGTTTTCACATCCTAACATTCAAGTTTTCAAATCAATTTCAACATTTCAAGTTCTTAAATCAGAAACATTTTCAGAATTCAAATTTACAGTTCAAAAGCATTTTTTTCGAAAAGAAGGCGCTACCTTCATTTTCAAAACAGGTGAGTAACACTTTTCTTAAAAAAAGCTTTAGTATTTGAATAGTCTGGTTGCATGCTAAGTTCTGGAATGTATATGTTTTGTCTGAATATATATATATATATATATATATATATATATATATATATATATATATATGAATGTATTGATTGGTGTGCATGTTGTGTATCCATGTTTCCTGATTTTAGTTTCCAGGCATATGATTTATTCAAAATTTAATACCTCTTGATCTGATTGCTGTTAGGACTTAGGCTTCAAACAAGATTTGTTTATTTGAATATAGATTAAGTTTAAAATTTTATTTAAGTTAAATTAAAATTGGAATCTAATTGGAAACTTAAAAGGACGGAGCAAGTTCAAGATAAGTGAAAAACTCAAACATCTTAATTTATAAATTCAGAAATATAAACTGAATACCTATCCAAAAACTTGATGTTTGGAAGTAAAATCATTATTTTTAGTTTGGTGATTTCTGAGATAATCGAAATTGGGTGTTTTTGGGGTTTTTAGGGTTTTTGGCATTTTCTGGCGATCGATGTGGTGGTCGGCACCGAGGTCGTGGCCGAAGGTGGCTGGTAGATAGATGGTATCGGAAAATTTTTCTTGAGATTTTTCTGATGGCCGTAGTGGCCAGGGGATGGAGATTAAGGGTTTTATGTTAGTTTTGGGTTAGATGGGTTGTCAGAGCTGTTTCATCATCGACGTTGCGTCGAGTTGCTTCGGACCGGGGGAAAATGAGGCTAGAGTCGAGGCAAAGCTAAGATCCTGGTGACGTGGACGATGGTGGTCGGTGTTGTCATCGGCAAGGCAAGTTTGTCAGAGGAGTTTGTTCTAGATTTGGGTTCTGGTGTTTGATTTTGTTTCCATGTTCATCTCGAAGCTCAAGTGGTCGTGATCGAAGACGGAGTTCGTCGCTGTCTTGCTGGTGGCCTCAGCAATGACCGGAGATGGTCGTAGATCTGGTGCATGTGCACGTGTGTTCACCTATTTGTTTGGTGATGTTAAGCTTTGGGGAAGAGGATGCTTGCATGGGTTGTGTTCGCAAGTTTTCCCATGCTCGTCTCGAAGTAGAAGATGCAAAGTGGCCTCGTGTGTTACCTGTTTTTTATTGTTTGCTCGGGTTCGATTTTTGATTGTAAAAAGGAAATCAACTTCTGATTTCAAAAGGCAAAACAAGTAGGTTGATTGAATTTCCATAGGAAGTTAGCCTAGCTTAAAGTATGTTTATATGAAATAAGTTTTCAAAATATTTATAATATTTAAAGTTGTTTTTTTTGAAAGAAAGTAATTAGAGATGGTTTAATTGGTAATTAAGAATGAATTAATTTGTATTAATAATGATTAAATTAAATTCAATTACTTAGAAGTAATTAAAGAATTGTTTATAGTTAATAAAGATCATTAACTAAGGATTATTAAATAATTAATTAATGTGATTATTTTTAATAATTAATCAGATTAATTAATTAAGGATAATCATTTATGGAATTATTTAAGTATAATTACTTAATGAAAGTAATTATAAGAATTAATTACTCAATGTAATTAATTAAATTAATGTGATTAGTTTAAGTTAATTAATTAGTTTAATTAATTTAAATAATCATTGGATGATGGGTTAAGTATGATTACTTAGTGTAATTTATTAAGTATAATTACTTAGTGAAGTAATTAGTGGATAATTACACAGGATGTAACTAATTGAAGAATGATAGTAGTTCGGGTTTAATTACTTAGTGTAATTAATAAAGAAGGATAAGTACTTAGTGAAAGTAATTAATAATTAATTACTTAGTGTAATTAATTTAAGAGTTGATTAATAAAGTTGTTTGAAGTTAATTAAATGATGTAATTAGTTAAGGATAGTTAATTGCTGATTGTGATTAATCAAGGTTGATTAATGAATAAAGATTAATTATTAAATATGATTAATAATTAATTAAGAAGTAATTAAGGATCATTGATTAATGTAATTAATGATGTAATTAAGGATTGATTAATTAAAGGATAATTAATCAATAATAAGTGATTATATTTAGTACTTAACTAAATGTAATTGGTTAAGGATAATGTAATTAATTAAGGATTAAAGTAATTAATTATAATTATTTAATTAATGAAGTAATTAAAGTTTAATTACTGTAAATGGTTAAGGATAATTAATTTGTGTAATTAATTAAAGGCTAATTACTTAATGTAATTAAAATGATAATTAGAGGATGATTAATTAATTGATTTGTAATTAATTAATGTTGAGTAAGCAGGATTTAAAGATGATTGAAGTAATTAATTTAATCTATTTAAATTAATTAGAAGGGCATGGTGAATTAGCCTTGTGTATGGATGATAGAATGATTTTGAAAGCCATGGATTAATTGTTATTCCTAATATGTGAGTCGTGATGCTATGTGATATGATATATTGATTTAAACTGTGATAATGTGGTTATCTATTGATGATGAATTACCATGACACCTTATATTTAAAGCTTGAATTGTATTTCACTTGAAACTTGGGTTAAGATGACTTGGAATTCGAAGTGACCGGGGTCGGGTATCAGTAAATACCCGAACCCACTTCGATTTGTAATCTCTAATAAATCTATGTAGATTTGATATGTGAAATCAACAGGCTGGAATGGAATAATATGGACCTTTGAAACTAAGTATGGGTACTTAGGAATTGATTTGTGAAACAAGTGTTGAGCATAACAAGTAATGAACTCGTTGTGAAGTACGAGTTACCCCGGGTGTTACTTTTATGGGTTGAACTTAGTATTTCAAGTTATATGGGTTTACTCGCACTGGTTTCTAGCCTGACCCGGGTGTTACTTTGATGTAACGCTCGGGTTAGACCGAGTATTATAGATTTTTAGGTAAGGACGTTCTGGAGCTCATGAGGCGAGCTGGATGGCAGGAACGAATGCAGTGTATTCCCCTGTGATATATTGTAGTTTATCTGGGACATATTGTTTTTAACTGTCCAGTGATTATGAAATGTTGTAACTCTGATGTATTAAAATGTATTTGATCGATTCAGCTATTCTTTGTGTAAAAATATATTATTTGATATCATATTTTATCCGCTGCGAATGTGAGATGTCGGTGTTTCTGTTTTTTCTTTTCTCCTATCTCTTTTCTTCTTTTCCTAACTATTCGGAATTTTCGAGATCGAAAATTCCTGGTTATTACATACTTAGTTGACCCGTTTCAACACCCAGTGAGAATACTTGAAAACTTTTTCAAACATGATATGGAAAGTATCACCCCCCTTTACCACTAAGGATCATAGTAAACCCGATGATTGCGTCGCCATCTCGAAGAAAATCATAAGAAAGCTGTAGGCATCGCACCCCTCGACTTACGCTATGGGAACACAACAGTCCCTAGCTACACCAGGGTTGCGTTGCTATCATAGCAAAACTGTAAGTAGTCTGTAGGCAATCTCTGCCCTTCGAATTATGCTATCAAACGAAACTAAACCACATAGATCGCAGCTACACAATGGTTATGTCATTATCCCAGTGAAACCAAACGTATACTGTAGGCAATCGCTGCCTCCCAAATTATCCTACAGAACCAAACCATATAGATCGCAACCTACTGATGTCATTATAACAGCGAAATCAAACGTAGATTGTAGGTAATCACTACCATCCGAATTACGCTATGGAACCAAACCACATAGATCGCAATCTACCGATGTTATGTTGCTCTCACAACGAAATCAAATATAGATTTTAGGCAATCACTGCCACCCGAATTACGCTATGGAACCACGATAGATCACAGTTACACAAAGATTACATTGTTATCACAGCAAAACCAAGCGTAACCATTGGTATAATACCCCTCGATTTACGCTATCATAAAAATGAGTACCAGGAACTCATGGGTTTTGTTCGGACGTCCTCTAGGATCCCAATCCTCATTGAACCCACCTTGTGGATTCTTAGGCAGAACCACCCATTGGATCTCTTACACTAAGTTTCGACTTTCATAGGGGTACCTTTCCATACTTTTAGTCTCAAAACATATCATACTATATGCATAGTACCTTTCAAATCATATACTTTGTATGTATCACATATAGATTTTATCTATATAAATCGGTATCTTCTAAATCGATAGTTTTTAAATTTGATTTACCCAATTTCCAAAGTCGACTATTTGCCAAAATCAAACGCCTTTAAAAATCAATAGGTTCCAAAACTACTTTAATTTTTTTTACCATATACATATAAGATCATTCCTATAACTCGAATAATTTCCGGATCAATAATCTCTATGTCCACCTTATACTTATATAAACTCTATTTAGTATTTCAAATATCTTTCAAAGATCGTTTCTTTCTGGTTATAAATTCAACAAGGAGAATTTGAATATATAACTAATATATATAACCTTATTTATGCCAAATCAAATTTCCAAGTTCGATTACTTTTCAAAGTATTGGTAACATTTCTTACTTATTATAAGTAAATTTTAGTTATAGTAACTATTCAATCTTCATTTCAAAATCATCATATTTACTCAAAATATACTATTTCATTTAAAAAATCATTTTTTCCTTAATATCCCGATTTCGGTTCCAATTCAGAATTGCTTCGAATTTCCATTTGGGTTATAACTTCAATTTAACCAAATTTGTATTTAAATGCACAATTTAAATATAATTAATTCCCTCTTTAACCAGTTTGAATTTGGAAAATAGCTTGAATAGTTGTAAAATAGTTAAATAGTTAATATTAGATAGTTCGAGTTTTTAAAATTGGTTTTATAGTAAAATAGCTTGGAAAATCAAAATAAGTCGAATATTCAGGAGGGAAGATTTTAAATAGTTTATATTAAAATAATTTATTTGAAATTAGTTTCAAAGTCAAACTGATTCAATTCTCAATCTTCCAATTCAAATCAATTTCAATTCCCACTTTAGTAATTGAGTAATTATAAATTTACATTCTAATCCATGTAAAAAGTGATTTTATATAAATCATATTTCCATAAAATATTTCACAACACCGATGGATTACCATATTAGTAAGTTCAAACATTACATCCATTTATCCATATAAAAAGTCTTACAAAAGGTTATAAAAGTAGACATGTAACGACCCGATATTTTCAACCATTCGCATCCATTATAAGTGTATAGGTAGACACTCATGCCGGAATTGAATTGCTCAAAATACCGCGTTGTAAATAAAAATTTGGCAAATCTCCGAATATATAGTAAATAAAAAATCACAAATCACCGACACAGAGAAATAATAATGCAGCGGAAGTAAAAGAAATAGTAGTTCATGAAGCTACTATATAAAAATATCAAAGTTACATAAAATACAACAAAAGAAATAAAGTACAAAGGAAGTCTCACTACATATAAGTCTACTAATACAAGAGCTGAAAGGAACAACAGACCGCAAAAGATAAAACATGACAAGTAGATAATCTCCAGCGATTTCAATCTCCAGAAAGTGGAAATCCAAATCAGTGAATACTCAGGCTGACCCAAGCGTAAATAAAAATACAAACACTCGAGTCAGGACATACATACTTATACAATGTGAACCAACTCAAGTGAAATGTAGTAAAAGTACATGTAACTTTGAAGATGCTTGGGACCCCCATCCTCTAAGGATCCGTTAAACTATTTACTATATAGTATATTTCGCTATTACAATAGTGTCTATTTGTAAAATAAACTTACTTTTTAATAGCGTTAAGGGGTTACCCATATAGCCCTTACCACAAATAATGCCAATAGTCTATACAGTACCGTAATACCTCCTGATCGGGAGGCTACCAGAGGATACTCCATAGGTACGACACAAATAGAAACTCGTACAAGGCGCGATAGGGTAGGTGACACGGCACAACTAGGCAATGCCAGGGTAGATATACCAATTACGCTTCCGGGTCGGTGGTAACGCATAGCGCGCAGCTACCGCCCACCTCGAGCCACACCCCCCAATAAAATCAAAAGTGGCCACCGAATCAATCGAAAGTCAAAGTATAATATCGAAGGGATGTGTCCGATCAAAGGTGCTACCTTATTAACCCATCGATCGCTCCTGTTTTAGCCACCTTACGCCAACTCACGGGAGTCGGGTCCACGCATTTACCTTAAAGGAAACGCCACCACCATCCTACTTCATTCAGGAATCTCCACCGCGTACACGGTTGTCAAAGTGGTTTTCGGTATCGACAGAGAGTATGCCAGATATCTGATGCCCGTCTCTTTGCCAACCAATCGTTATTATAACCCGTGGTTATAACTTTTAAAACAATATTTTATACTTCAAAATAAAATATCCTTTTCAATCCAAATCTTTATTAAAATAAAGATTTAATCATTTCCAAAACCATTTCAATATATCGACATACCATATCATTCAAATTCAAATATTTATCAAAATAAATATCAAGTCATTTCTAACCATTTTTAATACATAAATATCATATCTTTCAAACTTCAATTTTGAATCATTTTAATTTCAAAATGTCATAACTTTCAAAAACTTTATTTCAAACATTTAATATATATCGAAATATCATATCTTCTCAAAGCTTCATTTCAAATCATTTCAATATATCATATCTTAAACATCTTTAAATTCAGAGATAACATTCATTTATTATCATCTCAACTTCAATCAATATAATTCAATAAAAATCATTTAAATAGTGTAATTATTATACTTTCAAATCAAGTATTCAAATTTCAAAGTTTCAAGTCATTCTGAGCTCATTTACTAAGTCAAAAATCATATTTATTAAAATTTCAGCTTTTCGTAGCATTTAGAAAAGGCTGTTATAAGTTATACTTGTAAACATTTTAATTCAGCAAAGATAGCTCTTAAAAACTGCTGTTAAAACTCAGTTTCGGTTAAATTTTAGTTCAAAATAGCAAAGGCAGCATTTCCAGAAATGCTGCGGTAGCTCAGATTTCAAAACAAGGTTTAAATTTGATTTCAGCAAAGACTGCAGACCACTATAGCATTTCCAGAGAGTGCTACAATAGACCTGAGTCCAATATTAGCCTATAAGTTCAATTACAACAACTACAACATTTCAGAAATGCTGCAATAGCTCTTTTTACACAATTTTAGTTCAATTCAGAAAACTATAGCATTTCTGAATGCTACTAAAAGTTAATTCCAGGTTTTAGTGTATTTCCAGCCAATAATAAACTTCAATTTAAAACCAATAAACATTTTTAAAATCATATTTTAACCTTTAAAATGCTCATTAACATATCATTTAACATATCATTTTTATACAATAAATTTCTTATACTTACATCCAATTTTCAACAATTTACTAAATAAATTCAAGTGTAAAAGTTTCCAATTCTTCATATTTTTAAATAAGCAACTTAACACTTATCTTTCCTCCATTTCTCAAATAAACTAAAAAAAAATTAAATTAACTTAAACCTTTAACTAAAACCTAATTTTACATTTCCAAGTCAGGTTATACTTTTAAAAGATCACTTTTAAACATTCATTTATTTAACCACTTAAATTCATAGAAAAGTCAATAATACTTTAATAAATCACTTAAATTCCAAATTTAATCAAATTATCATATTTACCAATTTCCAATAAAATTAAACTTCCATTTTATTCATGTAACCTAAATATCGTTTTTAACTAAAATTCCAAATTTCCAAACTTAAGTTATATTTAATAATCTCATTTAACCATTCATTAATTACATTTTTAACTCATAAAAAAATCATAATTTTCTTTATTTTAAGACATTTAAAAATCTATTTAAATCAAATTTCATAAATTTATATTTTAAAATGCTTAAAATATCCAAAATACTTTATAAAATAACCAAGGGTCTGTATATAGTTTTCTAACCTAGGTCAAGTGATACGGATATGTATCATTTCAATCCGCAGTTTAAAAAGAAAAATCTGGGTTCTATCATTTCAAACCCGCAATCCCAAGTTAGATAAAATAAATAAAAACCGTTCAGGCTTATTATTTCTGCCCATAACGATTTTTCCCTATTCTAAAGTCCGTTCGGGTATGTTTCATTTCAACCCATAGTGATTTCTAATCTACAGGGAACTTGCAGTGTGATAAACATATATAAAAATGAACAGTAACAGCATATGTATAATAACAGATGATATGACATGAAATTTAAAAGGTTTAACATCATATATAATTAATCACAGGCAGTTATAACATCAAATATTTTTCTACACATTCAGTTGTTGTTGTTTCACAACTGCATAAGTATAAATGTCGTGAGCTTTACTCACCTTTTTAGCTGGAGATTGCAACACAAACGACATAAACGGATTCCAAAAGGCAAGATGACACAACAATAGATCCAAGTGGGAAGAGAACCAAGCTCAATGATCTTGTCAGAACCATAAACAAAACCAAACATAAACATAGATTCAATACCCGATTGAACTGAAGTAACTTTGGAATAAAAAGCAATATGAATACACGATCTTTTGCCTTGCTTTCTATTATTATTTTGTATGGCCTAGGGGTGTATTTAGCTCAGGTTTGGACATAGCATGGCTCAGGTATGAAAACAAGAATGCACGGCTACAAGGCATTGAAGGTGGAGGGGTTACAACTTGAGAATGTTAAGGGTTTAAGGCAAAATAGCATGTTTTGGACAACAAAAGGGCTCGGCCTTGGAGTGGTTTGGCTTGGCCATTCAAGTTCAGATCTGGAATGGTGTTGGGGTGGTGTGTGGTAGTCTGGTCAGAGGTGGTGGTGGTGGAAAATGAAGTGAAGCAACAAGGCTCAAACTAGCATGTTTTCAAGGCATAGGTTGGATTTTGAGGGATTTCGTCACCATGGTTGGCTCGGATATGGTTATGACCTGGAGTGTAGGTGGTGATGATAGCAGGGAATAGTTGTAGAGAGTGGTGGCTATGGCAATAGTGAGGAGGCCATGCAAATAGAAGAAAGAAACAAGACAAAAGTATGGAAAAAATAGAAGAAAAAGTGCAAAAAGAGGAGGCCATTAACCAATTTTTTCTCCTAGCCGTGAATGAATGAGAAGCGGAATTTTTTTTTAGTGAATGAAGACTGGAACACACGGCCAAACAAATTAAAGTAAAGCCAAAAGAAGTAAAGACTAATAAATAAATAAAAACTGCAGAGAGTAAATGAGGAAATGGTAAAAGAAACGACTTACGTTTCAAAAGCTTTTAAAACTTTTGGTATTTCCTTAATTTATTCATATAAGTTTATATTACTGAAAGCAATAATGATTCCAGTCAAAATTTCGAAAATATAACAAAATATAAGATATATATAAATATTTATTAATTATATAAGGTTAAAATAAGAAAATAGCACAAAATTGCAAACTAGTCTAGAAAAATGGAAAATAAACAGAATGAACTTTGTAAAATTTATATGGACTTGTAAAAATATTTAGAACAAAGATAACAACATAAAAATAAAAATGCATTCACAAATAAATATATAAATTTTAATTTAAATGTAATTTAAATAAAGAAAGTAGCAGAAAAATGGAAACTAGGCTTTAAAATTTGGAAATAAATTCAATAAGCTTTGGAAAGATTCAAACATCACTTTAAAAATATTAAAAGACAAAATATAATTAAAATAAAATATTAACACATAAAAAAATTAAATTTAAAGAAAATAGGAAAAGATATAAAGAAATTGCTTAAAAATCCAAAACGGTGTACAGAAATTACAAATAAATCACCATTGACTTTGGAAAATTGTTTACTTTATTTTAAAATTATTATAATACAAAAATATAAATACAATAACATATTGACCCAGATTAAAATGAAATATGACAAAAATATAATTTATACAATTTAAAAATAACAAAATTGCAGAATAAACAAATCGCACTCAATATTGAAATACACATAACTTTCACAGTTTAACTCCGTTTTCAACGAAACTAAAAGCAGTGTTCAAGTTATTACATCTATTTTCATAATAAAAGATAAAATTTAAGATTTAAAATGATTTTAATTTTAATTTTAAAAGTCAAAGTTCAAACAGTTTGAGTAGAAATTCAATTTTTTAGTAAAATGTCCAATTTATACTATTTTGAACTATAGATCAGCATTTATATTTAAAATGAAATAATTGAAATAAAAATAAATTTAAAATAATTAAAATAAAATAAAGTCAAATTTAAATATATAGGCAAAAATCTAGGATTCTTACACTCTCCCCTACTGAAAACTTTTCGTCCCCGAAAAGGAATGAGGTACGGAAAAGCACAGAAAAAGATAGAGTGAAATAGGATTAAGATAAGATGACGAGAAGATTGAAATTATATTTGATAACTGTTGTTATAGGTAAGTTTAACAAGGTGGACATGATCTTTCCAAGATTCTCTAAAATTAAGAACACAAGCACGAAAAAGGTTGATTCAAAATGATTACCAAAGATTATCAAAGATTATAGAAAGATTTCTAAACGGAAAGATTATAGAAAGATGCCTATACCAGTCTGTAGGAAGATAAGGATCAAAAAGATAGTTTGAAAAACAAAATAAGGAAATAAATTTGAAAGCATGGAAATTTCAACTTAAATAGAGAATAAATCTTTACACAAGTTAAATAAATCTTAACTATCCCAAATTTCATTATCTTATTATCCAATCATCTTAAATTAACAATTTTTAAAACCATGGGTTTGAAAAATAATCATTTATTACACTCACAATGTACTTAATAAATTCTATTCTTCTTTATTCCTAATTAAAATTAAATTTATTCCTCTCAATATATTTATCACTTATGTTAAATATACTAACACTTATTATAACTGCTTTCTTTTATTCTTAGTTCTTTTAACATTATTCTATTGTAAGTTATTCAATTACCCTTTATTATATTTACCTTTTTTAATAATTTATAATTAAAATTTAAGTGCATAACATTTATTATAACCACTCAGATTTTATTTATAAAATCTTTTTATATTGTATATTATCCTATTACATTGTTAACTTCTGAAATTAAGGTAAGTTATATTTGAATGCAACTGTATTATACAAATAAAACTTTCCAATTAAATCATTTCATCCTTGAATATTCATCCAAAATTTTGATTTTCTTTTTATAATTGAATTTAAGAATTAAATTTTCGATTTCTTCAAACCATTTAGAGATGAATAAATGTATGTACATAACTTATCAAATCAAAATTTAAATCATATGTCTATATATATTATAAATCAAGTCATATTTTAGAAATTCAAATCAATTTAATTTTGCAAAACAAAGCTATAGCAAGATTACACGGCAGTCTCTTCATTTCGAAACTCGAAAATGAATGTCGATGATGCCGCGGTCGTCACCAAAGTTATTTTCCAGCGACAAAGAGAAGAGCACTAATTTTTTAAAACTTTTATAATTCTTTGAAAACAAATTTCTATTCAAAAATACTTTAAATAATATAACCTTTTAAAACATTAAACAATGTTTGAAACCATCGGAAATTAACTTCTCAAATTTCTTGTTCTAAATTCATTTCAGTTCCCAAATCAATTTATAAACAACTATTTATAAATTCATTTATAGAACAATAAATGATAAATCAAATATTATCACTTCAACTAATCAATTTAAATCAGTTTGTTAAGTTCCATAAATTTATTTATATATCAAACTTTATTTCATTAACCAAATTTTAAAATAATATTGTGTCAGTTTGTTCTGTCAAAGTGTTTTAGAAATCCTATCGATAGCGTTGATCAGACGAATCGATCGGAAACCCAAATCAAACATCAACAACTCAAACGACACAATATATAAAACAAAACGTAGATATACAAGTACAGTTCAAAATGTTTGGAAGAATAGATTGGAAACAAAAGACAGGATGATTAAATAACAGAGTAAGGGGTGGATAAGCTTAAATAATCGCGGGCAACCTTAACCGGGTCAACCGTGACTTAAAGAATAAGATCAATGTGAATTTTTCTGGGGTAAATCTACATTAAATCTCAAGAGTTAGAGTTTGGGATAACAAAAGATATTAGCATCAAACCAAGGATAGATATAAATCTCTGGTGAATCGATGCTAGTTATAAAGGAGTTTCACCCTTTTACAATTCAATTTTTGAGATTGGCAGGATTGCCAACTCATTATAAAGATCATTCGAAGCGGAGTTACGTGATACTCTAGAATTAAAAAAGATGAATAGTGAAGGACACGAATGGATTATGGAACCGCAGGGAACGTTCCAAAATTCAAAGGAATTGAGTCAAAAAGGAAGAGATTCAAACTCGAATGAAAGTGATTCTGCAAATACATTCACTCCATATGCTAAGCTTTTCCTAGAGCTACCAAAGTTTTGATACCAACTGTAACGATCCGATATTTTCAACCATTCGCATCCATTATAAGTGTATAGTAGACACTCATGCCGGAATTGAATTGATCAAAATACCGCGTTGTAAGTAAAAATTTGGCAAATCTCAGAATATACAGTAAATAAAAAATCACAAATCACCGACACAGAGAAATAATAATGCAGTGGAAGTAAAAGAAATAGTAGTTCATGAAGCTACTATATAAAAATATCAGAGTTACATAAAATACAACAGAAGGAAGAAAGTACAAAGGAAGTCTCACTACATAGAAGTCTACTAATACAAGAGCTGAAAGGAACAACAGACCGCAAAAGATAAAACTTGACAAGTAGATAATCTCCAGCAATTTCAATCTCCAGAAAGTGGAAATCCAAATCTGTGAATACTCAGGCTGACCCGAGCGTAAATAAAAATACAAACACTCGAGTCAGGACATACAAACTTATACAATGTGAACCAACTCAAGTGAACTGTAGTAAAAGTACATGTAACTTAGAAGATGCCAGGGACCGCCCATCCTCTAAGGATCCGTTAAACTATTTACTATATAGTATATTTCGCTATTACAATAGTGTCTATTTGTAAAATAAACTTACTTTTTAATAGCGTTAAGGGGTTATCCATATAGCCCTTCACACAAATAATGCCAATAGTCTATACAGTACCGTAATACCTCCTGATCGGGAGGCTACCAGAGGATACTACATTGGTACGACACAAATAGAAACTCGTACAAGGCGCGATAGGGTAGGTGACATGGCACAACTAGGCAATGCCAGGGTAGATATTCCAATTAAGCTTCCGGGTCGATGGTAACGCGTAGCGCGCAGCAACCGCCCACCTCGAGCCACACCCCCAAATAAAATCAAAAGTGGCCACCAAATCAATCCAAAGTCAAAGTATAATATCGAAGGGATGTGTCCGATCAAAGGTGCTAACTTATTAACCCGTCGATCGCTCCTGTTTTAGCCACCTTATGCCAACTCACGGGAGTCGGGTCCACGCATTTACCTTAAAGGAAACGCCGCCACCATCCTACTTCATTCTGGAATCTCCACCGCGTACATGGTTGTCAAAGTGGTTTTCGGTATCGCAGAGAGTATGCCAGATATCCGATGCCGCTCTCTTTGCCAACCAATCGTTATTATAACCCGTGGTTATAACTTTTAAAACAATATTTTATACTTCAAAATAAAATATCCTTTTCAATCCAAATCTTTATCAAAATAAAGATTTAATCATTTCCGAAACCATTTCAATATATCGACATACCATATCATTCAAATTCAAATATTT
Organism: Allium cepa; assembly: GCA_030765085.1. Lineage (NCBI taxonomy): Eukaryota > Viridiplantae > Streptophyta > Magnoliopsida > Asparagales > Amaryllidaceae > Allium > Allium cepa. Next base: position 39,869,132 of record CM060929.1, read on the forward strand.
ATCAAAATAAATATTAAGTCATTTCTATCCATTTTTAATACATAAATATCATATCTTTCAAACTTCATTTTTGAATCATTTTAATTTCAAAATATCATAACTTTCAATACTTTATTTAAAACATTTAATATATATCGAAATATCATATTTTCTCAAAACTTCATTTCAAATCATTTCAATATATCATATCTTAAACATCTTTAAATTCAAAGATAAAATTCATTTATTATCATCTCAAATCACCTTTTATATTCCATCAATTTAATTCAATTAAAATCATTTTAAAAGTGTAATTGTTATACTTTCAAATCAAATATTCAAATTTCAATGTTTCAAGTCATTCTAAGCTCATTTACTAAGTCAAAAATCATATTTATTAAAATTTCAGCTTTTCGTAGCATTTAGAAAAAGCTGTTATAAGTTATACTTAAAAACATTTTAATTCAGCAAAGATAGCTCTTAAAAACTGCTGTTAAAACTCAGTTTTAGTTAAATTTTAGTTTAAAACAGCAAAGACAGCATTTCCAGAAATGCTGTGGTAGCTCAGATTTCAAAACAAGGTTTAAATTTGATTTCAGCAAAGACTGCAGACCACTATCGTATTTCCAGAGAATGCTACAATAGACCTGAGTCCAATATTAGCCTATAAGTTCAATTACAGCAACTACAGCATTTCATAAATGCTGCAATAGCTCTTTTTACACAATTTTAGTTCAATTCAGAAAACTATAGCATTTCTGAATGCTACTAAAAGTTAATTCCAGGTTTTAGTGTATTTCCAGCCAATAATAAACTTCAATTTAAAACCAATAAACATTTTTAAAGTCATATTTTAACCTTTAAAATGCTCATTAACATATCATTTAACATATTATTTTTATACAATAAATTTCTTATACTTACATCCAATTTTCAACAATTTACTAATAAATTCAAGTGTAAAAGTTTCCAATTCTTCATATTTTTAAATAAGCAACTTAACACTTATCTTTCCTCCATTTCTCAAATAAACTATTTTTTTTAATTAACTTAAACCTTTAACCGAAACCCAATTTTACATTTCCAAGTCAAGTTACACTTTTAAAAGATCACTTTTAAACATTCATTTATTTAACCACTTAAATTCAAAGAAAAATAAATAATACTTTAATAAATCACTTGAATTGCAAATTTAATCAAATTATCATATTTACCTGTAACGACCCGCAAATCCGTACCCCTTGAGTTAACCCTATTCTATAATAATCAACTCAAGTTGTACGGAAATACGAACCATTTTGGTTAAAGAAGAAGAGGTAGAAGAAGAAAATAGAAATTAACATCAGAATCTAACCATCGCAGTTGGAACAAAATATAATAGAAAATAAATAAACTTTACTCAAAGCAAATACATCTATTTACATAATACATCATCAGAGTACATCAATCACAACTCAACATCCATAACATACAACTGGATACACAACAACCCAACATAGCGGAATATATATAAAACAAGTACGAGAGTACGTATCATCATCCAGCTCATCTCCTAAGCTCCACAGCATTTCCTGTATCCTACAACACTCGGTCTGACCCGAGCATTACAGGTAAATAACACCCGAGTCAGTCTGTAATACCAGCGTGAGAAAATCACACCCAATTGATTTTTTTAAGGTTTCAAAAATCCTTTAAAAACAAAAGGCATCTCGTAAGACCACGCCACAAATGAACATGTCGGGTTTTTACCTTATGATAGCTAAAACATTTTTATTAAAATCCTTTGATATTATAATAGTGTCTATAGAAAGTAAAATAGAATCTAGCTGAAATGCTTGCATCTCACGTTTCAGCAATAGTTGGGCACAATCAAAACCGTACGGTCGCGTAGGGAAAATGGATTCCAACTAATGGCTAGGCATTGGGGTACCACCTGCCACAGTACCTGGTCTAGATCAGCGTACCGAGGAGCCACCCTAACTTCCCTACAACACAAGACTGGAGCCATCCCGTACTGGACATTCCCGAGCAAGATCACCCTGCGGTTGGGATCAACAACCGCCCACTAAGCCGAAATAAAAGGGACATCTAGACGGGGATGACCTCACCCTCCAGTGGGGGCTACCCACGAAGTCTTGCTGCATAACCCCTGATTTTCAGCCATTCCCATTTGATGAGGCATGAGGCTAAGCGTTACCTTTTTAGGACATATCCCTTAGAATGCCCATCGTCCACCTGACGATGTTTCGCAAGCATTCATCCATACAAGTCCGTCCCGGGTTCGAACGGAACCGAAGGCACTACTCCTACTACATCTATTTTGGAAATATCCTCAGGATTAGTAGCGACTAGCCCTTGCACTTCACTACTCCATCTTCGAATCCAAAATCGTTTTCACGAAAACTACAAACCGGACCGAAGTATATTTCGAGAAATAAATCTCGATCTCGGTCTCTTCGAAACGATCAACGTATTTGTCCAATATTTATAGTCGGTGATTTAACTATCAATTAATTTGCATAAATATCCATCAACCAATAAATAATTTCCCAAATTATTTATTTATCCCAAAAATATCTTCACAAGTTATATTTTCACTTTTCAAATTCCTTTTGCAAACAGTTTCAATCCAGTTTCCTCTCACAGAATACATTCCCAATTAATTATTTCCATTGGAACACCAAATACAAAACACAAAAGATTTAAATAATTCAAATGCATTTTTATAAAATATACGTTATAACATTAAAATCAAAACCACTTTAAATATTTTATTAAAATATATATATACTTTAAGAATATTTTATATAAAACACTTTACAAAATATAAACTAAATTTCCTCTTTTAAACACAATACCAAGTTACTTTATATGGTTATTACAATAATAGATTTGGGAAAAATATACTTACTTTAAAAATTAACATTTAGAAATAATAAACTTTCCAAAACATGCCTTTTTAAAACAATATTAAAACCTTCAATTTTTTTTAAAATTTCTTTGAAAACCATACTTGGCTATCCAGGGAAATACTCTTCTCTTTCACAACCTTTAAAAATAAATCACTATTTATTTTTAAACAATTTTTTTTTTCTCATTCCTCTAATAAATTCCCACCTTGAATTTATTCTTCCAAATATCCAATTTTAAACACTTAAATCAATTTCCAAATTGATTTCCAATTTACTTCATTTATTCCAAAATCCTTTAATTTCAGATTTATTCCTTAATTATGATTTAAAATACTTTTAATTGAAATACCAATTTAGATTTCTTAATTTACTTCTTATTCCTTTAGATAAATTTAAACTTTAAGTTTTAAAATAATTCTTTATTCCTTTAAAATAATATCACTTAATTTTACAATTCATTAATTACTATTTATTCAACCCCCTTTCTTTTCATACTTGAAGTTATTTATTAGTATTTAACATACTTCAATTTCTTTTTCAATTCATTCTAATTTTATTAAATTTTCTAAGATTATTTCGTTTACAACTATACTTTCTTTATTTTCTTTCCAAAACCCAATTTATATATTTTTGGTAATTCATTATACCCAAATATATCCAATCAAATCATAACATTCAATATTCCAATATACTCATCATAGAATATCAAGTAATCACAACAGAGAATATTAAATAATAAATGTTGAGGGATCCAGTTGGATCCCTCCATCCTGTTTTCCCTGCATCCACAGACGTTAGCATAATAATATGCCAATTCCAGAATATACCATACTATAGAACATCAATCAATTTCAACCATTCAAACAATTATTTAAATTTAATCATTTAAATTTAAATTTAAATTAACTGAGTGAGATTAACTCGCCTTTGCCTCTTAGTTTGCTATCCTATCCAAACCGGCATGTTTTCTCCATGATTTCAGACCTTGAACAAACATTATATGATTTATTAATTTTTTTATTAATCTATAAATAATTTCACTGTTTAATAAATTAAATTGATCATTATTTAAAATTAATCGTTTGGTTTTTAACTAGTAAATTTGATTGACCTTTGTTTGTTTGTTTTGAAAGTATGTTATACAAAAATAATCAATCTGTAAAATTCCCAAAATCTAACTTTTAAATAATACTTCCAAGTCAAGACATTCCCAAAAATCTAGCATAAAAGCCCTACCTCATTCTTAAAACTTCCGAAATTACCAAATTTATTGTGTATAACAAAAATTTCAGATTTCCTTTACTGTAAAATATTTATTTTATTAGATTAAAATAGAATTGCTTTATACCTATTTAAACATTGACTAGCCAGTCTAGAATGTGTGCCTTTATATATTTTTTTTATCCTACTCAAATCTATAAATTCATTAAATTAAAAACAAGACTGTTATACCTCGTTGCCTCAGATCGGTGCCTAATCACGACTTCAAAACCCAAGCATCGATCGAACCTTCACCTCCTTTGTTGTTCGCAAAACCCTACTTGACCAGAACTCGCGAGCCTACTCGCCATAAACCGAGACGTACTCGACCTCCCTAAAGCGATCGAACTCCAGTCAAAACTCCCACATGGCTCTGCCCTGAAGCCATCGCACGTGAGCGTCGAAGTAGAAGCGGTGATGTAAGAAGTCTTCCAATAGATCGGGTTCTTCCACGCTCAACCCCACTCGTCGACAAAATCCAAGTCGCTTCGATCGCGATACGCGAATCGCGTGATTCCCCTTCGAGTGATAAACGAATAAATCAATGTGAGAGAGAGGCTTAGTTGAATGGAAAAGAAGAAGAAAGCATTTTCGAGTATCTGTTAGAATGAAACAAGATTTTTCTCCTCTTTTTTTTTCTTTTCTTTACATAGATTTGATTTGGGTTTGAGATAAAAGAGGGGAGGATATGTGGTTTATAGAAGTACTGAAAGACAAGAGGGGGTGGCGTGCAGGAGAATGTAGGCTACAGTGAAGGCAAAAAAAAATTTCGATGTAGAAAGAATGTGGGCTGATGGCTACTGATTTAAAATTGATATTTTTTTATATTCAAAAATATCTCGTTTAGGTACCTAGTTATTAAATTGGATTGATATAGATTTCAACGCGTTTATATAACGTACGCTCACATAACAACTCTGATTACTACGAAATTTGAAATCCGATAATAATCCAATATTACGGATCCAATGGAACTAGTTTCGTCGAAATCCGAGACTGTGCCTCGGAAGGCTATTTTTAAATATCAATTTAAACGATATGTTTTTAAAACTGATCAAATTACTGTTAAATTCAAATTTTAAAACTTCTATTATCCTCAGCACTATTAATATAAATTTTACGAGCTTTCAATTATTTTTAATCGGCTTAAACTTCCCGATTTAACAGTTTACCCAATTTCCAGTAATTAAATCCAATAATTAAATTCCAAATAATGGTGATATTTGAAATTCAAGTTAAACATTAACTTTTAAATATTTAAAATTAATTAAATATTCCAATTTTAAATGCTCAAAAGTTCCGAGTCGTCACATTCCTCCCCCTTAAAAGAATTTCGGCCCCGAAATTAATAGTCAGGAAGAATGGTCCAATACCCATTTATCTATCCCCAAAACCAAACAATTCAACATCCTACCAATTATCACTTATACAGACACAATACCATACTTAATAACTTCCCCAACTTTTCCGTAGTTTCAAACAATATTACTTACTCAATCATTCAAATTTCAATTTAAAACCAAATTTTGAATTATCAAAATTTTTCTAACTCTCTAAATTTTCGAAAAATTTCGCAGCGTCTCCTTTGCGCGGCTAGCTCGGTACAACTACAAAATGGCTCTACGGCGTCCCAAATCCAAAAAGAAAACAAAAGGCCAAGTGGCTAGATCCAAAACCCCAATCAAATTCCATACGAAATTTAAACGCATACCTTTTGTCGAGCAATTCTAATTTATTATCTGAAATCAAAATCAATTTTCCTTTCCCTTTTTCATACCTACATATCCTGTTTAATAATAATATCCAATCACAACATTCAAAAACATTTTATTCACCTTTTTTTTCAAAATTTCAATATTCATTCCCTTTTAAGCCCGTACGATGTACCTATATCTTTCGTACGCAATACCGAATCTGATCGCCTACTCGATCACATAGTTTCACTTCCGAACTAGTATCGTCCACCCGACTTCCTAGTGCGAACTCGGATCTGGTTTCCCGATTAGAAACCGTCGTTCTCCTTGCATAGCTGTAAACTATGATAGAGAATTTATAGAATCAATCAAAATTCCATATCCAGGGTTCCCCGTCGAAAATCGAGTGAAAAATCCTAACTCGGGTCGATAAAATTATCTCGAAATTCTGTGCTCGAATCTGGATCAAATAGCTATGCGAATAAAATAATATACGTACATCCTACGTATAAATTCCAATTGATTATCAATTATATCAATTTCCTTTTTATTTACATTTATTTTGATTGTTATTCACTTATTCACAATTCCCTTAGTCACAAATATCAGTTTCAGCCTTAGTTCAATTATTCATTTAGCATACTTTCAATACCAAATTTACTTAAGAATTCATTATTCTCTTCTTAAGTTCAATATAAATATTTTACACACTTCTTACATTTATTTTCACTTTACCATTGAAGTTTATATTCATTACCATTCACTTTGCCCTTACAATTCCATTTAAATTCAATTTGACTTCCACTTTGAATATTGAATTAGTTTCACTTTCTAATTAATTTAAATCTCACACTAAATGTTTATTTGCAAACTTTACTTTCTTTAGTCCTTTCGATTCCACTTACTTTACATTCACAGTTAAAATAGATTTCAATATTCAGTGTCAAATTCTATTTGCTTAGCTTAAATCATTTGTCGCTGATGAAAATGTTCAAAAATTTCTAACTCCCAAAATTTTCGAAAATTTTTAGCAGAGTCTCCTTTGTACGGTGGAGCTTTTGCAATTTTACGAGAGATATAAATATATATACATCGACCCACACGGTTGGAAAACAGAAAAACAGTTCACATTTCCTATCTGTATTGCGTAGGCGTACCTTATTTAGCATTTTAAAGAAAGCAGCTATTTATTTAAGCAATTAATGCAGTCAATACCAGTCAAACGGCTTCCAAAAACCCGTACTTACTCAATTTAAACATTTCAGTGTCAAATATAAAAAGTTTATTACCAACTTTCTTAATTTCAATAGCAACGCTTGTATAATATAAGCAATATCCACTAAACCCTTCCATAAGCAAATTTATAAGGTTCTAATGCAAATTTAAATGATTTCATTTAAATGGTTTACACTTCATTGCTTACATTCAATTCATTTTAAATCTAAATAAACTCATTTTTATTACAATTGATTCAAAAACCAATTTTATTTTTTATATTAGCTCATTTGAGTCAACGACGACTATTACTAAGCAGATTCAATGATATTCACTTAATAAAATATCCCTTCTAGTTTATACTACTTAAAATTAATACCAATTCAATTTTTTACTTTATTTTTTTCCATTTCTAATTGATTCCATTCAATTTATTTCATATTCCATATTCATATTTATCTTATTTGAATCCATTTATAAATCTTAGAACAATCCATTTCCAAACCATCCTATTCGATTCAAATGATTACACAACTCTCCACTTAACTCAATTTCATTCTTAGTCCAAACAATCTCATTTAAATGGAAATAATCCCAAAAGCAATCCAACTTCCATTTTCCGAATCCAAATTCCCATTAATATAACTTACGTTAATTAACTCAATTAATAATTCCATTTACCAAACAAGTTTTATTAAAATCATTTCGTAAAACTCGACACAACAATTTCACAATTTTTACTTAAATCAAGCTTTTATTCAAATATTACTTAAGTTATTTTATTTTCTCGTCAAGTTATTTCAACTCTTAAACTCAAGTTATATATATATATATTATAAGCACTTTCCAATTTAAATCCTAAATTTGATTTCAACTCAATTAATAGTCAATTTCTTCCAATCTAATTCATTATCAATCATTTCAATTTTATTTTATTTAATTTGAGTTCATTGCCAGCTCCATTCGTTTAAATTACATTAGTATATCTCGTTAAATCAATATGAATTCTAATTCACATTCAATAATTTATTTCTGAATTCCTTTCACTTCATAATGAGGCCATTTCCAATTTATCTCTACTTAGATTTTTATTTGTAATATAAATCATTTTTATGTAATTCAATTCCATTCAACCTCGACTCAAATTTAATTTACTCAAATTTAATTTGATTACAATTTCAAGTTGAATTTCTATTCATAACTCAAGCTTTACTTTCAAATTCTATCATTTATTCACAACTCAAATTTTTATTAACCAATTCGAGTTCCATTTCCATTTCCATATTCCATTAACTAATTTATTACCAATTAGTTTATTCAAATTTTATACCCAATATTTGATTTTCATCTCAAAAATCACGTTAACAATTTTACTGGGGTTCAATCTATTTTATAATTTCAGTTTTGGATTTATTCATTTCCCGAAATACAAAACAATTTCATTTTGACTTATTTATTCCATATCTATCTTTTTATAAGTCACACATTTATTTATATTCAGGTTTGATCTATTTACAATCAATCCCATTCACAGTTTACTTTTTAACTCGGAATTATACCTTTTATTTAGCCAATATATTTTTATTATTCCATAAACATTTAAACAAAATTCCAGAGTTAAACAATATTCCAAAATTTCAATATCACCTTAGACTTCAACTATATAGAAAATCCTTTTACACATTCAATTATCCCTTTTAATTTCAAAACCAAACCCAGTTCGCAAACAATTCCAATTTAAAACAACTTGGTAGCAAATTCTCTTCTAGTAACTCGAAAATGAACTTCGTTGATGCTGCAGTCATCACCGAAATTATTTTCCCGCGATCGAAAGAGAACTAGATGCTTTTATCTCTTTAAAGCCCCTTTCAAATATATTTTTTTAAAATTCCAAATCTCTACATATTCAATTCCAATCCAAAAATATTTCCGAAATAATACCAATATTATTTCTCCAAAACTTTTGAAAACCATTTCCAAATCCAAAGGAATTTAAACCCTTTTCCAAAATTCCAAATTTGAAATCCTTCCAATCTATATTCCGACATTACTCTGGGACTTTATTTCCAAAGTTAAATCACATTCATAGTTTATATTTACAAATTTCTCTAGAGATTTATTTCAATTTATAAATTACATTTATAATCTATATTTCAAATTCCATTCTGTTACATAAATTTATTTCCTTAACTTTGGTTATAAGTTCCAATTTCTTATTCAATTTCTACACAAGAGTGTTAATAATTTATTATTATCATTCTCTAACAACCAAGCATCCAAATACTATAATAATTTACAAAAATTATTTCTTTTATATACAAAAATAATCCGGGTAAAATTATTTCATTTACCCTACTTTAAAACAATATTGTGTCGAATTGTTCTATTCAAGTGTTTAGAGATCCCTATCAATAACGTTAATTACTCGTATTGACCAGAATCCATAAACCACTCAATAGACCAACCAACACAATATAAAATCATTTTATATTCACTAAAAAATACGCGCTCATATCTGTTAATACGGTCAAACTCATTGTAGAGTACAATGACTCTATTCTATGAGTAATTCACACCAGAGCCAAGGTTATCACCAACCTAAGCTCTGATACCAAGTGTAACGACCCGCAAATCCATACCCCTTGAGTTAACCCTATTCTATAACAATTAACTCAAGCTGTACAGAAATACGAACCATTTGGGTTAAAGAAGAAGAGGTAGAAGAAGAAAATAGAAATTAACATCAGAATCTAACCATCGCAGCGGAACAAAATAAAATAGAAAATAAATAAACTTTACTCAAAGCAAATACATCTGTTTACATATTACATCATCAGAGTACATCAATCACAACTCAACATCCATAACATACAACTGGATACACAACAATACAACACAGCGGAATATATATAAAACAAGTACGAGAGTACGTATCGTCATCCAGCTCGTCTCCTGAGCTCCACAGCATTTCCTGTATCCTATAATACTAGGTCTGACCCGAGCATTACAGTTAAATAACACCCGAGTCAGTCTGGAATACCAGCGTGAGAAAATCACACCCAATTGATTTTTTTAAGGATTCAAAAATCCTTTAAAAACAAAAGGCATCTGGTAAGGCCACGCCACAAATAAACATGTCGGGTTTTTACCTTACGATAGCTAAAAGATTTTTATTAAAATCCTCTGATATTATAATAGTGTCTATAGAAAGTAAAATAGAATCTAGCTGAAATGCTTGCATCTCACGTTTCAGCAATAGTTGGGCACAATCAAAACCGTACGGTCGCGTAGGGAAAATGGATTCCAACTAATGGCTAGGCACTGGGGTACCACATGCCACAGTACCTGGTCTAGATCAGCGTACCGAGGAGCCACCCTTACTCCCCAACAACACAAGACCGAAACCATCCCTTACCGGACAGTCCCGACCAAGATCACCTGCGATTGGGATCAGCAACCGCCCACTAAGCCGAAATAAAAGGGACATCTAGACAGGGATGACCTCACCCTCCAGTGGGGCTACCCACAAAGCCTTGCTGCATAACCCCTGATTTTCATCCATTCCCATTCGATGAGGCATGAGACTAAGTGTTACCTTTTTAGAACATATCCCTTAGAATGCCCATCGTCCACCTGACGATATTTCGCAAGCATTCATCCATACAAGTCCGTCCCGGGTTCGAACGGAACCGAAGGCACTACTCCTACTACATCCATTTTGGAAATATCCTCAGGATTAGTAGCGACTAGCCCTTGCACTTCACTGCTTCATCTTCAAATCCAAAATCGTTTTCACGAAAACGTACAAACCGAATCGAAGTGGTTTTCGAGAAACAAATCTCGATCCCGATCTCTACGAAACGATCGACGTATTTGTCCAATATTGATAGTCGGTGATTTAACTATCAATTAATTTGCACGAATATCCATCAACCAATAAATAATTTCCCAAATTATTTATTTATCCCAAAAATATCTTCACAAGATATATTTTCACTTTGCAAATTCCATTTGAAAATAGTTTCAATCCAGTTTCCTCTTACATAATACATTCCCAATTAATTATTTCCACTAGAACACCAAATACAAAACACTTAAGATTTAAATAATTCAAATGCATTTTTATAAAATATACTTTATAACATTAAAATTAAAACCACTTTAAATATTTTATTAATATATATATATACACTTTAAGAATATTTTATATAAAACACTTTATAAAATGTAAACTAAATTTCCTCTTTTAAACACAATACCAAGTTACTTTATATGGTTATTACAATAATAGATTTGGGAAAAATATACTTACTTTAAAAATTAACATTTAGAAATAATAAAATTTCCAAAACATTCCTTTTTAAAACAATATTAAAACCTTTAATTTATTTTTAAAATTTCTTTGAAAACCATACTTGGCTATCCAGGGAAATACTCTTCTCTTTCACAACCTTTAAAAATAAATCACTATTTATTTTTAAACAATTTTTTTCTCATTCCTCTAATAAATTCCCACCTTGAGTTTATTTCCAAATTGATTTCGAATTTACTTCATTTATTCCAAAATCCTTTAATTTCAGAGTTATTCCTTAATTATGATTTAAAATACTTTTAATTGAAATACCAATTTAGATTTCTTAATTTACTTCTTATTTCTTTAGATAAATTTAAACTTTAAGTTTTAAAATAATTCTTTATTCCTTTAAAATAATATCAATTGATTTTACAATTCATTAATTACTGTTTATTCAACCCTCTTTCTTTTCATACTTGAAGTTATTTATTAGTATTTAACATACTTCTATTTCCTTTTCAGTTCATTCTAATTTTATTAAATTTTCTAAGATTATTTCGTTTACAACTTTACTTTCTTTATTTTCTTTCCAAAACCCAATTTATATATTTTTGGTAATTCATTATACCCATATATGTATCCAATCAAATTATAACATTCAATATTCCAATATACTCATCATAGAATATCAAGTAATCACAATAGAGAATATTAAATAATAAATGTTGAGGGATCCAGTTGGATCCTTCCAACCTGTTTTCCCTTCATCGATAGACGTTAGCACAATAATATGCCAATTCCAAAATATACCATACTATAGCACATCAATCAATTTCAACCATTCAAACAATCATTTAAATTTAATCATTTAAATTTAAATTTAAATTAACTGAGTGAGATTAACTCACCTTGGCCTCTTAGTTTGCTATCCTATCCAAACCAGCTTGTTTTCTCCATGATTTCAGACCTTGAATAAACATTATACGATTTATTAAAAAAATTTATTAATCTATAAATAATTTCACTATTTAATAAATTAAATTGATCATTATTTAAAATTAATCGTTTGGTTTTTAGCTAGTAAATTTGATTGACCTTGGTTTGTTTGTTTTGAAAGTATGTTATACAAAAAATAATCAATCTGTAAAATTCCCAAAATCTAACTTTTAAATAATACTTCCAAGTCAAGACATTCCCAAAAATCTAGCATAAAAACCCTACCTCATTCTTAAAACATCCGAAATTACCAAATTTATTGTGTATAATAAAAATTTCAGATTTCCTTTACTGTAAAATATTTATTTTATTACATTAAAATAGAATTGCTTTATACCTATTCAAACATTGACTAGCCAATTTAAAATGTGTGCCTTTATATTTTTTTTTATCCTACTCAATTCTATAAATTCATTAAATTAGAAACAAGACTGTTATACCTCGTTGCCTCAGATCGATGCCTAATCGCGACTTCAAAACCCAAGCATCGATCGAACCTTCACCTCCTCTGTTGTTCGCAAAACCCTACTTGACCAGAACTCGTGAGCCTACTTGCCACAAACCGAGACGTACTCGACCTCCCTAAAGCGATCGAACTCCAGTCAAAACTCCCACACGGCTCTGCCCTGAAGCCATCGCACGCGAGCGTCGAAGTAGAAGCGGTGATGTGAGAAGTCTTCCGATAGATCGGGTTCTTCCACGCTCAACCTCACTTGTCGACAAAATCCCAGTCGCTTCGATCGCGATACGCGAATCGCGTGATTTCCCTTCGAGTGATAAACGGATAAATCAAAGTTAAAGAGAGGCTTAGTTGAACGGAAAAGAAGAAGAAAGCATTTTCGAGTATCTGTTTAGAATGAAACAAGATTTTTCTCCTCTCTTTTTTTTTCTTTACACAGATTTGATTTGGGTTTGAGATGAAAGAGGGGAGGATATGTGGTTTATAGAAGTACTGAAAGACAAGAGGGGGTGGCGTGCAGGAGAATGTACGCTGCAGTGAAGGAAAAAAAATTCGATGTAGAAAGAATGTGGGCTGATGGCTGCTGATTTAAAATTGATATTTTTTTTATATTCAAAAATATCTCGTTTAGGTACCTAGTTATTAAATTGGATTCGATATAGATTTCAACGCGTTTATATAACGTACGCTCACATAACAACTCTGATTGCTACGAAATTTGAAATCCGATAATAATCCAATATTACGGATCCAATGGAACTGGTTTTGTCGAAATCCGAGACTGTGCCTCGAAAGGCTATTTTTAAATATCAATTTAAATGATATATTTTTAAAACTGATCAAATTACTGTTAAATTCAAATTATAAAACTTATATTATCCTCAGCACTATTAATATAAATTTTACGAGCCTTCAATTATTTTTAACCGGCTTAAACTTCCCGATTTAACATTGTTAACGCTAAAAATTGAACGCTAACACCCCGGTGTATGTTGAGATTAAATGAAAGCACCACCCGTGAACACGGGAATCAAAAACAAGTAGGAAAGTCATAGAAAAAGCAGCAAAAGACAACAGTTTTATAGTGGTTCGACTTCAGGTTAAGCCCACGTCCACTTTAATCCTCTTTAATACTGAATCAATTACAACTTTACAACAGTCTTCAATTACAATACTGATGAGACAAACAACTAGAACTCCAATGTAGAAGAATTTTTTGAATCCATGTTGATTGTGTTATATTTCCTCTTAAAGTTAGTTGAGATGCCTTTCGTGTTTGAAGTGTCGAGTGAGTCGAGAATTCAGCAGAGTATCGGCGTTCCAAGAATGAGCCAAAAGATCCCCCCCCCCCCATGTTGGAGTTAGTGTCATATTTATAGGGTGAGCTCGGAGTTAGGTCGTAGGTCGAGGGGTTACGACCTAAAGTAGGTCGTAGGTCGAAGGTTGCGACCTAAAGGAAACGAGCTACGGCCCATTCTAGTTGCACTTGGCTTCTCGTGAGTGGGTCAGCAGGTTGCACGCGACCTAAGATAGGTCGCTGATCTCTTCTGAGTGATTGGAGCAACCTAGGAGAGGAATGTCATAAGATGCAGTGACTTATGGAGCTGTCTAGGCCTTGTTTAGGTCGTGAGCGACCATATGAAGAGGCATGCGGTCTTGTACTGCCTTAACCCGTTGGTCATAAATTGCTAACTCGTTAGGTCGTTGGACCAGTAAGTCGCTTAGCCCATTTAGGTAGTTTGGTCGTAGATTCTTAAGTCGGGGCCGCTCTAAACCGCTCTATGCTTTAACTCGTGGATCGCCGATCTTCTTAGGTCGCTAGGACCGCTTCATTCTTAGGTCGCTAGGACCGCTTCATTCTTAGGTCGCTAGGACCGCTTCATTCTTAGGTCGCTAGGGCCGCTATCCTCTTAGCTCGTTGGCTCGTTGGGTCATTGATGAAAGAGAGTTAACATTTGCCCCTCGAAGTATACGCCTAATAGTTATGTCGTGTGCTTCGATATCTATTAACTCATTCCTACCTGAGTCGCTAGGTCGTAAGCGACTTAAAGGCTTGGTTAGGTCGTAAGCGACTCAAGGGATTTGTAGCCCGCATGCCCGTTCACCTCCTTATCTTTTGCCCCATAAAAACCGTTGGCTCGCTTATTCGTCTTTACCAAACTGCTCCAACAGTTCGCTGCGCCATTAACGATCTTCCAAGCTCTTCAAAGGTGAACTCGAACTATCAGGCCGTCGATTCCTCCTTGCCATAACCTCGTGTAAGTGAAATTGACCTTTGTTCCAATCTACGATCGCCGTCGAATCCTGAATCCCCTAATTTTCAAACCTTTCCCGATTTTGCATTTCGCATTCCACCATGGATCATGTTATGATTAATTTGTGATCGTTTTTGGACACATTGTTGCTGTAACTCACGAGAGGACAACAGTACATCGGGCTTGCGATGGATCCAAAGTGATTTGTATTGGCTTTGGGTGATTTTACGATATGGGGAGATGGTGGATTTTTGGTGTACAGTGGCTAACAGGTTGCTGGGTTAACAGATTAGCGAGTTATGGAAGTTAGGCGGTTTGGTAAGTGGAGAAAAGCTTAATGGTTTGAGGAGAGATGTCGAGCGACTTACGGCTCAAAAGTTTGGATGCGAACCATGCGACACAATTACCTTGCGACCTAGCGTGCTCGCGACCTTCCTTCTTCGCGACTTATCATGTTTAAACAACATAGGGCTTAAAGTAGAACGACCTAGTAATTAAACGACTTAACCATCAACGGCACTAGTTTTAGATCGTAGCCGAGCTAGGTCTTAGAGAAATTTGCGCTATCTCGACTTGAGGCTTTTTACTTCATGTGCATTACGACTTAAAGAATTAACGGCCTAGGTCAACTCGCAACGTAGCATTTAGGTCGCGGACGAGCTAACACTTAGTTGAAAAATGCTTTGCCTGCCTTGAAGCATAATTTCGAATTGAATTCTCAACTTGAATTGCCGGAATGAATTGCCTGAATTTGTAATCGTTTGAACTTTGCTGCACTCCTTTACAGACTACACTAACTTTAATGCTAATGTCCTGTTAAACACAACGTTTGCAGAAAAATAGGACGAATATACTGCCACTGACATCGAATGACAAATTAGTCGATAGAATATAATCAACTTAAAGAAATCATATGAAATGCCGTGAACCAACAAATTCAAGTGAAGTGGTAAAACAATGTTAATCAACTAAAGCCGATTTGTTTGCATCAATACTGCACTTGCATTTGGACTTAAGGCGACAAGTCCTGAAATTTTATAATTGTCATATGTTTATTAATTTAATTCCAGTTATACTTGCTTGTCACTTTGTTAGTTTTACACAACACTTCATACACTTAGGAAACGTGCACCTTCACATTTGAATATCCAGTTCCTTGTGTAGAATGTCTTCTCAAGAAGAGATAATCGAGCAATCTGAAGGAGTCTTCCCGATAGCCGACCCATTGGTTGATCCTCCGGAGAGAACTCCAACTACCCTGAGTCAACGGACATTCAATCAATTACGTATTCAATTTGGGATCGCCGAAGCGGATGCTAGATTTCCTGGCCCAAATGATACTGCCGACAGGCCACCTCTTGGTTTTGTCGCCGTTAACCGTCAAATGTGCCTTTGTGGTGCCATTCCTCCTTTCAATGAATTTCTTCATCAACTCCTTTTCCGGCTAACCATCTCTCCCTTTCAACTACATCCCAATGGCTACACCATCCTTATGGGATTGTGTGTTTTATTCAGGAGGACACTTGACCGTCTTCCGAGCTTCGAAGAAATTTGCTACATATGCTCATTTGCAAAGAATAAAGGCCACCCCTCCTCTATACTCGTGAGAAGTGCCAGAAATCGTAAACTTATCATTGATCTTTCCAAAAGTGCTCACGGTTTTCTGAATCAATTCTTCTTCGTCCGCTGTCCCCTAGGGTTTTATGGCATCTGGAGAAAAGGAAGTAAGATTGCTCATCCCCGTTCTTTCAGTTTCAGCTTTTCAAGATTCGAATTGCTAAGTGCTAACTTCATTCTTTTCTTTTACAGCACTTCCTCCTCCCTCTAGAAATCCCAGTCACAAAACGACTTTTTATAGATTAAGTACCATGCCGGTTGAAGAAAGAAGTATTAAGTTTCTGCTGAAAGATGAACTTCTGCACCAGTACGGGCTTTCGCACCCTTCTCGTTCCACTCAACCTCATGAAGTACCCGACTCTCCAGTAGAGGCACCGGATGCCCCAGTTTCTGCTGGAGAACTTATGCCGAAAGAATGCACTGTTGAGGCTTCAATGGTAAAGTGTTCTACTTCAACTGATGTTGCGGGGTCATCCGTCAAGCATGTACTTGCCCCAGTCATCAAAGAAGAATAGCCTCCTCAACAACCTAGGCAATCTGGTGACGAAGGGGCTGAGAGAACAAGTCCCACTAGGTACAACGGTGATGATACTTTTGAGGGGTTGAGCGACCCGATGATTACTTCACAGGAGATTTTCAAAGATGATCCTGTCACTGCTAAAGTTACTTCTTCAGCAGTCGAAGCGACATCCGTTCTGCAACAAACTCCGTCAGCCCAAGAGTTAACAATGGCTGTTAGACCCATCATCACCCCCCAACCCAGGAGTGGTACGTGATTTGACGCACGTAGTTTGCACGTTACACACACTTAGGAATTTTCAGCACTTATATGCATTCAACTCTCTTGCTTTCAAGATTTCTGAGTTTATCTTTTCTTCATTTTCAGATTCTCCAATGGGAAGAAGTGGCTCCTACTACGACGATTTCCAGCGCTATGGGAAGCGTGGTGCTTATGACCCCAGGAGGTATCTTCCTGCCACTTGGGAAACTGACGAAGAAAGAGCTGTGAGGAAGGCTCATGAAAGGCACGCCTATGAAGAATGCCACGAAAGATGAGATGAGCGACATGACTCTTCCCAGAGGGAAGATAATTCTCATAAACGGAAATCACGTGATGATAAAGGGAAAAGCCACATCCCTGAAGATGCAAGTAAAAGGGCCAAACAAGGCGAAAAGCCGGTGTCTGAACTTCCTGAAAAGCCCGCTGCTTCTGCACCTTCTCAATCTCCTGCCCTTGCCCGTACTGATATTCAAACAATTATTGGCAGGCCCTCATATCAGGTTGGACAAGGTCCGGCCACCCTTCAAAGTCGGTTTCCGCATTGGTGCTTGAAGGGAGTACGCTTTGATCTTGATTTGGTCCCGATTGATAAGCAGGCTATGCTGCGCAATCTTGATGTTGTGAAACTAGATATCGAGAGAATGTCTAGCTGGCAGAAGCTTGTTGACGAGCTTCAGGGAGTAAAACGCGCGAATCTTGGGGCCATGCTAACAATGGAAAACGACAAATCTGAATGGCAGAAAACTCTTGAGCAGCATGATACGAAAATGAGGAGCATAGCCACTTATAATGAAAAGCTTGAAGTAGAGGATGAAAAACTTAAGGAAGAGCTCGCCACTTCTTATTCTCAGAGAGAAGAAGTGCTTCTAAAACAAGTGAGAGATGCTCATGCGGCACAGAGAGATGCCGAAGCTAAATTTGAGGCATAGCAACAAGCTATAGAAAACTACCGGGCTGATGTTGCTCAATTTCGAGAGAAAACCAACGCCCAGAACTTGGAGATTGAATTGCTCAAAACTCGACTTTATGAAGTTGAGAAGGAGAGTGACGAAGCTGTTGCCGGCAAAGCTGTAGCCGAAAAGTCTCATATAGCAAGTAAAGCTGAAGTCAGCTCCACTCTATTCGAGTTTTACATCCATAGCATTCTGGGGCGTGGCAGCCTTATGTTTTTGGGGCCGGCATATGAAATCACTTTGGCCAAAGTGTGGGAGGCCATACTTGATATGTTTGGAGGAGCCGGATATGCCGAAGTAGATTTAATGGGGCACTATCTAGATGATGATGCATGTGCCGCTCTTGAAAGGGGAAAGGAGCAATTTGCCAAAGAGAGAGCTGAAACGACAGAAGGATAACATTTAGGAAAGACAATCTCAACCGACCCAGTTCTACCTTCAGTTTCGGCCGATATCAATATTGTCGGCTTCAGTTCCCATTCTCCTCCTCCTGCTAAAGCCGTTATTGAAAGCATCACCGCCCACACTGGAGATGAGGCTCAAGAAAGCGCTGAAGCGCAGGACTTCGAAATTGACATAGTGAAGTCTACTTCTCCAGGTAACCTCAATGTTGATCTCGCTCAAGTGGACTGCTTGTTCGCTTCGACTGAGTTCGATGAGCTTCTTGCTTATTTCTTGAGTGTCGATGAGCCATTATCCCCTCTTTTTATAAGGAACACTGATTTAACTTTTCTTCTCCTGTAGAGAAAGCACCAAGTATTGTTCAGACTTTCCCTCCTCCAACGGTTTCCTCTCCGCCTCTTCAGATTACTTCCCCTTCTATCTCTCAACCGGGGTCGCAAGAAGAGCAGATAGAAGCTCTCCGTGACTTGGACGATCATGTTGCTTCTCAAGAACAAAAGGTCGAAGAACCTGAAGAAGGGGAGAGAACTCCGGAGCAGACTGCTTCTGATGACATAACATTATCCACCATTTTCACTCCGGGTAGTGAGTCTTCTTCTAAGAAGAGGGGGAAACGCGGAGTCTCAAAGAAGATGAAAGAAGCTTCTGCTAGCGAGGAGAAAACAGAAGAACACCTAATTGCACCTCTTCCTCTTTCTTCCCCTACTCTCACAATCCGGCCCCAAAAATTGATCATCCGGCCAGGCGTAGGCTCGAAAGGTGGCGGGAAGAAGAAATGATGGGCTTGGAACTTATGCTTCTTGTCTTGCTTTTCACTTTTTTGCTTGTATCGTTCAAAGACTTATGTTGACCGGCGATTGTGCGGGTACCGGTCCCCGTCTTCTTTTGTTTCGAAACCTACATATGTATATAAATTTATTTATAGTATGGAATAAAATGATTCTTTTACTTGTAGAAACTCCTGTCTGTATTTGAGAATGCATTTATTCTTTTTTTATATATAAAAGTTTCTTTATTTTCTCTGTGCGATGTTGTAGTAAACCTATGGTATGTTGCTTGAGCATTGTTTTTAATTTTTGTGACTATATTATAATGCCCCCATACCATGGTTTATTGCAATCTCTTTCACATTGGCAGAATTTTGAATAACAACTCTTCTGTTTCGAGAAGACTTGTGTTCTTTCTTTAGAGAACAACTTTTCCATTTGAAGGAGGTTTGCATCTGTACTTTATAAGCTAATATTTCCGTTTTAAGGAAATATTTTTCTGATTTAGTAAAATGCGCCTTATATTGGAGAAGTTTTCACTCTTTTCTTTTCGTTGCGAAATTTTTACACTTCACTTTCGGAGAAAGTCACTTTTATTTTGGCAAGTGTATTTTCTTCGTGGTAAAGTGGGCCTTTGAAAATGGGCTTCAACCTGCTTGTGCCTCCGAAGAGGGCTTTTGTTTGATTGTGCCTCTGGGAAGAGGGCTTTTTGTTTGATTGTGCCTCTGGGAAGAGGGCTTTTTGTTTGATTATGCCTCTGGGAAGAGGGCTTTTTGTTTGTGCCTCCGGGAGAGGGCTTTTTTGTTTGATTATGCCTCTGGGAAGAGGGCTTTTTGTTTGTGCCTCCGGGGAGAGGGCTTTTTTGTTTGATTATGCCTCTGGGAAGAGGGCTTTTTGTTTGTGCCTTCGGGGAGAGGGCTTTTTTGTTTGTGCCTCTGGGGAGAGGCTTTTACCTTTTCCCTGTCCGCTGGGAAGCAGGCCTCCAAAGAGGGCTTTTCACATTTCGACTCGTGTTAAGTTTTATTTCAAATCACGGTGAAATGTGTGCCTCTGAGTAGGACTTTTGCCTAGAAGTTTGGAGTTTCCTTCTCTCAGTTGGATGGATTCACGGGGCGGGCACAAATTAACGAGTGTTCTGTGCCACCGATCAGTCCACAACTTTCTATCGAGAAAGAGAACTCTCTTTTTCTGGCGAGGCCCACTAAAGGTCTTTTAGCATTTCAACTATGGTGAAATGGGCCTCCGGAGAGGGCTTTTCACATTCCAGCACTTATGAAGTTTTATTTCAAATCTTGGTGGAATGTGTGCCTCCGAGTAGGGCTTTTGCCTGGAAGTTTGGAGTTTCCTTCTCTCGGTTGGATGGATTCACGGGGTGGACACGAGTGTCCTGTGCCACCGATCAGTCCACAACTTTCTATCGAGAAAGAGAACTCTCTTTTTCTGGCGAGGCCCATCAAAGGTCTTTATCCTCCGACGAGTTGTGCCTCCGAAGAGGGCTTGTGCCTCCGAAGAGAGATTGTGCCTCCGAGGAGGTCTTTTGCTGTTTGTTGCATGCTCGCCCATGTCTTTTCGCCATATGCTCATATCAGTGGTTCCCTGTTACCATTTCCAAGCGCACATTCCTTTCTTTTGCAAGTAGCTTATTATATCCAAAGGAGTGTACTTCATTGTTAAATGAGTTCGCAGGGGTAGACACGGGCTAATTAATCGCATGTTTGTTTGCACAAATGTTCACAATTAGTTAGGAAGGGTCTACCTCTGGCGGAACTACTAACTGTTTGCTTGAAGCACTCCTTATATAGGATTTGAATATGGAATTTTTGTGGCTAGATATTCATTTATTGAGTGATGTCAGGGATCGCTTGGTCTTATGATGGGTAAGCTTTGTTTTAATAGCCTGCAATATTAAATCGAGATTTTAGCAATACAATTGAAGTACTTTGTATATCGAAATAAAACAAACAGCTTATAATAGTAGAGAACACAAGATTTATAATGGTTCAGCCAAGAACTGGGCCTACATCCACTTTATAGTTCATATTATTCACTTGCACTAGCTTTACATTGGCTTTCAATACAAGAATCATACATTCATCATTCTTTTACAATGTTTCATTAAAGCCTTTAAGTAAAATATCGGCGCAGATGATTGTTGTTCCAAGCTCTTGGAATTGGATCTCCTTCGACAGTTGTTAGTTTGAACGTGCCGTCAAGAAGTTTTTTGCCTATGACATACGGCCCTTCCCAGTTTGGCGCAAACACTCCTGTTGCTGTCATGACCCTTTTCAAGACTAAATCTCCAATCTCAAAGCTGCGTTGGCGAACTTTGGAATTGAAGTGCCTGGCAATTCTTTGCTGATGGGCTGCAATTATGAGCTGAGCCTCTTCCCTTTTTTCATCAAGGAAATCAAGTGCTTCAAGTTGCAACTCTTCGTTTTCATCCTGGTTGAAATGAATTCTTCTATGTGAAGGGACTTTTATTTCTACCAAAATCATTGCCTCTGATCCATATGCCAATGAAAATGGAGTGTGCCCCATCGCAGTTTTATGTGTAGTTTTATATGCCCATAGTGCTAGTGGAAGCATATCGACCCAACCACCCTTCGCTTTTTCCAGCTGTTTTTTGATGGTCGATTTGATAATTTTGTTTACTGCTTCCACTTGCCCGTTTGCCTGCGGATGAGCCACTGGTTAGAAGCTTTTCTGGATCTTAAATCGCTTGCAAAAATCTTGGAACTCTTCACTTTCGAATTGGGTTCCATTGTATATGATTATCTTTTGAGGCACACCATACCTGCAAATGATATTCTTAGTTACAAAGTTTATCATCTTCTTAGAGGTAATAGTAGCTAATGGTTCAGATTCAGCCCATTTAGTAAAATAATAAACAGCGACAATAGAATATCTGATTCCGGATTTGGCAGTTGGCGAAGGCCCGATGAGATCTATTCCCCAAATAGCAAATGGCCGCGGACTGACCATCTGTCTTATCTCTGTGAAAGGTGCTCTTGGGATTTTTGCAAATCTCTGGCATCGGTCACATTTTCGGGCATGGCTTGCAGCATCACGATTAATATCTGGCCAAAAATATCCATATCGGAGGATTTTCTTCGCTAGAGTTTGACCACCCGAATGGTCTCTACACTCTCCTCGGTGTACTTCAGCTAGAATTGTTTTAGCTTCTTCCTTGGTCACACATCGGAGTAATGGCATTGAGAATCCCCGCCTGTACAATCGGCCATCTTGAATTATGTATCTGGAGGCTTTTCTCAGCAACTTCTGTCATTCTTTTGAACTTTCTAGTAGAGAACCGTTGAGATCGAAGTCATCCATGATTCTTGCTTTTGAGATATAGTCATGATCCAGTCAATATCCATCTCATTAATGCTTGGAGATGACAGGACTTCCACAGGAACTAATCCCAATAATTGAGCTTCACCAGTGCTTGCGTACTTTGCGAGAGAATCTGCCTTCATGTTCTCTTCCCGAGGTATATGATTTATCGTATAATGGTCAAGATCACTGAGAAGTTCCCAAGCTCTTGACAGATAAGCAGGCAGATTTCCTCCTTTAGTCTGAAACTCTTTCTTGACTTGACATACAATAAGCTATGAATCACTGAAGATCTGCAACACTTTGACATTCAACTCTTTAGCAATTCTCAAGCCGACAATAAGAGCTTCATATTCTGCTTCATTGTTTGTCGAAGGGAATTCCAATCTCAATGCATAACGCAACGACCTCCCTTCAGGGGTTTCAAGCACAACCCCGGCTCCGGAACAGTAATCGTTTCTTGCACCATCAACATATAATTTCCATTGAATTGGTGGATTATCAGTCACTTCTTCCTCACTATAACCTTTATCTGTACATTCTGCGATAAAATCTGCTAAAGCTTGTCCAATGATTGCTCTCCGGGGATGATAAGTGATGTCGTATTGGCTGAGTTCAATATTCCACTTCAGAAGACGACCTGAAGTCTCAGGACGAAACAGAACTTGCTTTAGAGGTTGATCAGTGAGGACTTTGATAGGATGAGCTTGGAAATACGGCCTCAACTTCCTTGATGCAATGAGTAGACAATAGGCGAGCTTTTCCAATTTTGAATAATTCATCTCTGCCCCGGTGAACCTCTTGCTGATATAATAGACCGGGCGCTGAATTCTTTCGTCTTCCCGTACCAACGCCGCACTGAGAGCATGAGATGAGATTGCCAAATATGCCAAAAAATATTCACCATTGTCAGGCTTAGAAAGTATTGGGGGCGTTTCCATAAGACGAATCAACTCATCAAAAGCTTTCTGGCATTAAGGAGTCCAGCCAAAAAATTTCCTTCCTTTCTTTCGTGCATCAAAGAATGGAATGCATTTATCAGTAGCTTTAGAAATGAATCGACTCAAGCCAGCGACTTTTCCATTAAGACTTTGCAATTCCTTCTTCGTTCTAGGAGCTTTTACTTCTTTTAAGGCAGCAATCTGAGTACGTTTAGCTTCAATGCCCCTAGCACTCACAATGAAACCCAGAAACTTTCCGGACTCCACCCTAAACGAACATTACAAAGGATTAAGTTTCATTCCATATTTTCGGAGGATTGCAAACATTTCCACCAAGTGGTCCATATGTTCTACCGCTTTCTTTGATTTCACCAACATATCGTCAACATAAACTTCCATAGTTTTGCCAATCTGCGGTTTGAACATAGCATTGACGAGTCTTTGGCAAGTTGCCCCTGCATTCTTATGTCCGAAAGGCATGACTCTATAGCAATAGAGACCAACATCGGTGATGAAGCTTGTATCCTCCTAATCCGGCTCATGCATCATAATCTGGTTGTATCCGAAGTAAGCATCCATGAAAGAGAACAATTCGTGCCCCGCTGTTCCATTCACCAACTGATCTATCCTAGGTAATGGAAAGCAGTCTTTGGGGCAGGCTTTGTTAAAATCTGAGAAGTCAATGCAAACTCTCCATTTCCCATTAGCTTTCTTAACCAGTACTGGATTTGAAACCCAATTCGGATAAGTAGACTCCTTGATGAACCATTCTCCATAAGCCGGTCTACCTCTTCTTTCAACGCTGATGACCTTTCAAGACCCTGGGTTCTTCTTTTCTGTTTTACCGGTGTAAACTTCGGATCAATATTTAGAGTATGTACTGCAATCTCTGGGGATATTCCGCACATATCAGCATGAGTCCAAGCGAATACATCCAGATTTGCCTTCAAGAATGATATTAAGGAATTTTGAACCACCACATTAAGTTGCGAACCCACATTCACTACTTTGTTCGGATCTTTCAGGCCAACAGGTATCGGCACCATTACTTCAACTGGCACCACTCTATTCACCCCTGCACTAGCTTTTCTGGGATCCATTTCTCTTCATGCCCCGCTATGCTCGCCAGTGTAGGGTCCACCCTGTAATTGCTACAAGGTTGGTTCTTTTATATGGACTGGGGCTGCCGCATCTTTTCCCATCTCTCTCTTCTTTGCTTCGCGCAACTCTATTAGATAACATTCTCGCCCACCATTCTGATCCCCGTTAATAACTCTAACGCCATTATCTGTGGGAAACTTCATAGTGAGGCACCACGGGGAGAGAATTGCTTTAAAAGCCGCAAGAGCTGGTCGGCCCAGGAAGGCGTTGTAGGCAGAAAATTCATCAACAATTGCAAAAGTCTGTTTTCGAACTACCGTTTTCTGCCCCTCTCCAAGCTCCACAAACAGGTCGATAGTTCCAATGGGCTGCTTCGGTTCCCCGGTGAACCCAACAATCTTCTGAGCTGAGGCTTGAACATCAGGCATTGGAATTTTCATTTGATCGAACGTCTTCTTGAAGAGAATGTTGCAAGAAGCGCCGCAATCTACCAGCACTCTTCTCACAATAGCCGGCCCAATGCCTGTAGAGATGACCAAAGGATCCATGGTTGGAGCTTCAATGCCCATAGAGTCCCTGGCTCTGAACACAATATCATCATTAAAAGTTTTCTGCTGCTTCAAAGGTGCAGCATCTTCTAGCACAAAAACACTTTCTTCTATTGGTGCATATTTCAAGGCACGGGTATATCTTTCCATCTCGCCCCAGCTTCTGCCTGCTGGGTGAGGCCCTCCTGTAATCGCATTAATAACAGGCCTTTCTGATTCATGAACAGTGTTCCTCTCACCCGAGCCAGATGGTTGAGCAGGAAGTTGCTGACCCTTAGTAGACGAAGTTGGGTCATTTTTACTTCTCTTAACGTATTGCTGCAACTTTTTCTCTGTCAACAGTTCTTCAATTAAAATTTTCAGATGGCGACATTCGTTGGTATCATGACCGGGTTGATTATGAAACCGACAGAATCTCCCACTTTGAGCAGCCTTTTTGCTAACTCTCATCTCGGGCGGTTTAGGATATTCTATCGCGTCTTTGGTAGCAAAGAAGATATTCTCCGGGGTGTCAGTTAAAGGAGTGAAATTTGAATATTTTAAGATGCGAGGTTTCTTCATATCTTTCTATTTCTTCCTACCAATGTTCTACCTTTTCTGACTTCCGGATTCTCTTTTGGTAGAAGCAGTAGTGTTATCCTTAACCTCTGTCAATGCCACTTTAACTGGTGCCCGAAGGCTTTCCAAGCGCATGAATTCATCAGCTTTCTTATAGAATTTCTCAAGTGAATTCGGTTCTTTCATCTTCAGCCACTTCCCAAATTCGCTTGATTTATCGATTGCCCTCATCAGGTATGTCAAGACCATCCGTGGCTCCGCATTGTCCACTTCAGCCAAAGCTATGTTGAAGCGGTTCAAGAAAGACCTGATAGATTCCCCAGGGCTCTGTTCCAGGCTTGATAGCGACATAATATCTTTTGCTTTCGAAGCATACAACCTGAATTGCTCTTTAAACTTCCGAGTCAAATCGGTGAACTGATCTATGGATCGGACCGGAAGTTTTGTGAACTAGAGCAGAGCCACTCCTTCCAAGTATACCGGAAAGTACCGGCATTTGATCTCATCAGACGCTCTAGCACCAGTCATGTGCCAATCACACTTATACAGGAATTGATTAGGGTCACTTGTTCCCTTAAATGCCGGGATGGTCGGAGGAAGAAACTTCCTTAGGAATCCTGCCTTTAGAATCTTCTCAATGAACGGAGTTTTGCTCGGCGCGAATCCCCATTCCTTCTCATCTTCATCTCTCTGCATACTTTCTTTCATGATTTTTCGCACCATGCCCGAAAGATATTCCTCATCATTTAAAGGATCTGCAAGACAAACTTCGGCCATTTTCTCGAAAGTTTGTCGGGACAAACGCTCGCGGAGGGTTGGCTGTGTCTCGATCCTCCAGCTTGAGGAGGTATTTCTTTGACGGGGCTGGCTGCTCTTTGAGGAATATTCCTCTCTTCAGGATCATGAACATCATCTGCAAGGTTTTCTTCGTTATTCACCGGTTGACGGTTTGCTCCAAGCAATGCATTTATCCTCTCAAGCATTAAAGCATTATGAGTTTCCATCTGCTGGTATAATCCAGATACTGCAGCATCTAACTCTGCTCGTGTAATTCCGGCACTTGGTGCTGCTTGCCTTGATGAAGGGGAAGTGGCAGTATTTTCATGGACATTACTAGGTCTTATATATCCACGCTTTCTTCGAGGAGCCATTATTTTCGATAGACTTCTGGTTTTGAGAGAAACTTTTTCAACAAACTTTTGCGAAGCAATGATGAAGGTATCCTGAGTTGGGTTCTCAGTGAAAGCACCAAAATGTTAACGCTAAAAATTGAACGCTAACACCCCGGTGTATGTTGAGATTAAATGAAAGCACCACCCGTGAACACGAGAATTAAAAACAAGTAAGAAAGTCACAGAAAAAGCAACAAAAGACAACAGTTTTATAGTGGTTCGGCTTCAGGTTAAGCCTACGTCCACTTTAATCCTCTTTATTACTGAATCAATTACAACTTTACAACAGTCTTCAATTACAATACCGATGAGACAAACAACTAAAACTCCAATGTAGAAGAATTCTTTGAATCCATGTTTATTGTGTTATATTTCCTCTTGAAGTTAGTTGAGATGCCTTCCGTGTTTGAAGTGTCGAGTGAGTCGAGAATTCAGCAGAGTATCGGCGTTCCAAGAATGAGCCAAAAGATCCCTCCCATGTTGGAGTTAGTGTCGTATTTATAGGGTGAGCTCGGAGTTAGGTCGTAGGTCGTAGGTCGAGGGGTTGCGACCTAAAGTAGGTCGTAGGTCGAAGGTTGCGACCTAAAGGAAACGAGCTACGGCCCATTCTAGTTGCACTTGGCTTCTCCTGAGCGGGTCAGCAGGATGCACGCGACCTAGGATAGTTCGCTGATCTCTTCTGAGTGATTGGAGAGACCTAGGAGAGGAATGTCAAAAGATGTAGCGACTTATGGAGCTGTCTCGGCCTTGTTTAGGTCATGAGCAACCTTACGAAGAGGCATGAGGTCTTGTACTGCCTTAACCCTTAGGTCATAAATTGCTAACTCGTTAGGTCGTTGGACCAGTAAGTCGCTCAGCCCATTTAGGTATTTAGGTCGTAGATTCTTAGGTCGGGGCCGCTCTAAACCGCTCTATGCTTTAACTCTTGGATCGCTGATCTTCTTAGGCCGCTAGGACCTCTTCATTCTTAGGTCGCTAGGACCGCTTCATTCTTAGGTCGCTAGGACCGCTATCCTGTTAGCTCGTTGGCTCGTTGGGCCATTGATGAAAGAGAGTTAACAAACAGTTTACCCAATTTCCAGTAATTAAATCCAATAATTAAATTCCAAATAATGGTGATATTTGAAATTCAAGTTAAACATTAACTTTTAAATATTTAAAATTAATTAAATATTCCAATTTTAAATGCTCAAAAATTTCGGGTCGTCACATTACCAATTTCCAATAAAATTAAATTTCCATTTTATTCTTTTAACCTAAATATCGTTTCTAACCAAAATTCCAAATTTCCAAACTTAAGTTATATTTAATAATCCCATTTAACCATTCATTAATTACATTTTTAACTCGTAAAAAATCATAATTTTCTTTATTTTAAAACATTTAAAAATCTACTTAAATCAAATTTCATAAATTTATATTTTAAAATGCTTAAAATATCCAAAATACTTTATAAAATAACCACGGGTCTGTATATAGTTTTCTAACTTAGGTCAAGTGATACGGATATGTGTCATTTCAATCCGTAGTTTAAAATGAAAAATCCAGGTTCTATCATTTCAAACCCGCAATCCCAAGTTAAATAAAATAAATAAAAACCATTCAGGCTTATCATTTCAGCCCATAACAATTTTTCCCTATTCTAAAGTCCATTCGGGTATGTATCATTTCAGCCCATAGTGATTTCTAATCTACAGGGAACTTATAGTGTGATAAACATATATAAAGATAAATAGTAACAACATATATATAATAACAGATGATATGACATGAAATTTAACAGGTTTAACATCGTATATAATTAATCACAGGCAGTTATAACATCACATATTTTTTCTACACATTTAGTTGTTGTTGTTTCACAACTGCATAAGTATAAATGTCGTGTGAGCTTTACTCACCTTTTTAGCTGGAGATTGCAATACAAACGACATAAACGGATTCCAAAAGGCAAGATGACACAACAATAGATCCAAGTGGGAAGAGAACCAAGCTCAATGATCTTGTCACAACCATAAACAAAACTAAACATAAACATAGATTCAATACCCGACTGAATTGAAATAACTTTGGAATAAAAAGCAGTATGAACACGCGATCTTTTGCCTTGCTTTCTATCGTTGTTTTGCATGGCCTAAGGGTGTATTTGGCTCAGGCATGGACATAGCATGGCTCAGGTATGAACAAAAGAATGCACGGCTACATGGCATTGAAGGTGAAGGGGTTACAACTTGAGAATGTTAAGGATTTAAGGCAAAATACCATGTTTTGGTCAACAAAAGGGCTCGGCCTTGGAGTGGTTTGGCTTGTCCATTCAAGTTCAGATCTAGAATGATGTTGGGGTGGTGTGTGGTGGTCTAGTCAGAGGTGGTGGTGGCGGCTAGAGGTGGTGGTGGTGGAATATGAAGTGGTGAAGCAACGAGGCTCAAACTAGCATGTTTTCAAGGCATAGGTTGGATTTTGAGGGGTTTTGTCACCATGGTTGGCTCGGATATGGTCATGACCTGGAGTGTAGGTGGTGATGATGGCAGGGAATAGATGTAGAGAGTGGTGGCCATGGAAATAGTGAGGAGGCCATGCAAATAGAAGAAAGAAACAAGACAAAAGTATGGAAAAAAAATAGAAGAAAAAGTGCAAAAAGGAGGAGGCCATTACCCAATTTTTTTCTCCTAGCCGTGAATGAATGAGAAGTGGAATCTTTTTTGGTAAATGAAGAATGGAATACATGGCCAAACAAATTAATATACAGCCAAACGAAGTAAAGGCTAATAAATAAGTAAAAACTGCCAGAGAGTAAATGAGGAAGAGGTAAAAGAAACTACTCACGCTTTAAAAGCTTTTAAAACTTTTGGTATTTCCTTAATTTATTCATATAAGTTTATATTACTGAAATTAATAATGATTCCAGTCAAAATTTCTAAAATATAACAAAATATAAGATATATATAAATATTTATTAATTATATAAGGTTAAAATAAGAAAATAGCATAAAATTGCAAACTAGTCTAGAAAAATGGAAAATAAACAGAATGAACTTTGGAAAATTTATATGGACTTGTAAAAATATTTATAACAAAGATAACAAAATAAAAGTAAAAATGCATTGACAAATAAATATATAAATTTTAATTTAAATATAATTTAAATAAAGAAAATAGCAGAAAAATGGAAACTAGGCTTTAAAATTTGGAAATAAATTCAATAAGCTTTGGAAAAATTCAAACATCACTTTAAAAATATTAAAAGACAAAATATAATTAAAATAAAATATTAACACATAAAAAAATTAAATTTAAAGAAAATAGGAAAAGATTTAAAGAAATTGCTTAAAAATCCAAAACGGTGTCCAGAAATTACAAATAAATCACCATTGACTTTGGAAAATTGTTTACTTTATTTTAAAACTATTATAATACAAAAATATACATATAATAACATATTGACCCAGATTAAAGTGAAATATGACAAAAATATAATTTATACAATTTAAAAATAACAAAATTGTAGAATAAACAAATTGCACTCAATATTGAAATATACATAACTTTCACAGTTTAACTCCATTTTCAACGAAACGAAAAGCGGTGTTCAAGTTATTACATATATTTTCATAACTAAAGATAAAATTTAAGATTTAAAATGATTTTAATTTTAATTTTAAAAGTCAAAGTTCAAACAGTTTGAGTAGAAATTCACTTTTTTAGTTAAATGTCCAATTTATACTATTTTGAACTATAGATCAGCATTTATATTTAAAATGAAATATTTGAAATAAAAATAAATTTAAAACAATTAAAATAAAATAAAGTCAAATTTAAAATATATAGGCAAAAATCTAGGGTTGTTACAAGACATCTTAACAGCTACCTAGGTTTTTGAATAGAACGAGCCCTACTTATATTACAAAGAACCCTACTCGCCATCTCCCACCATTCCACATCCTTCATAAAGACTTCTTAAGGACATCATATCAACTCTCCAAAACCACGTGCAATCCGTAACAGGGTGTCCCCACTTCTTGTATTTGCCGCAAAAGAACTTTATACTCCCATCTTCACGGATGATTTTCACGCCTCCCGTGGGGCGTTCCACAACTTGCTCTTTATTTTGCCTTTTAGGACAATCCCTAGCAATGTGTCCCATCCTTTTACAATGATAGCAAATGGTTGATCCATTGGCTGGTACTATGGGTTTATGCTTCATCTTCCTCACCTTAGGGAAATGGTTAGAAAATGTCCTTTCTCACGACACTTAAAGCATAAAATCCTAGAGCGAAACTGTTTGATTTCCTCATTCTTTTCTTAGTTTACAGCACTTAGCTGTACAGTGCCCTTTATTGCCACATCTATAATATATGACATTACCATAAGGACCTGGTCAAGCCCTTTCGCTAATTTGTTTCTCATATTCCATTATTGCTTCTTCCTGTGCCTTACGTACAGCTGCTTTCCGCTCCGTATGCCTTGCCTTCCATTCGATCTTGTAACGACCCGCCTTTTTGGACAGTTTAAACCGACGATCGAATACACATGCCGATTCCAAACCATTCGAAAGGGCAGAAGGTTAATGGGGTAAATAAGAAAAGAAAAGAAAGAGAAATAAAGGAAATGAAAGAACACAGAATCTCGCAGCGGAACGATAAAATATAATAGTCAAATAAACAGTTCATGAAGCTGTTTACTATACTTTGATCATTATTTACACAACATTTATCAGAGTTATACATATACACCTGGAAAAATAGAATAATGCAGCAGATAGCATGATGCAAAGATAATAATAGTAATAGAATACCAAATCTTCGTCTTCGTCCTCCAGAATAGATCTTCAATAAGCTGAAAATCTCAGGTCTGACCCGAGCATAATGAAAATACAAAACACTCGAGTCAGGACCAAAATATCCGCATGTAAGTTAAATCAATCGTAAATAAATATGAGTGTAATGGCGTAAGAGATGTTTACGGGGTTTGACATCTCCTATCTAGTGTCAACGTGCATGCAATAACTCAAGAGATGTTACGGGATTTTCCATCTCTCAAGGATCCGTTAAACTATCTACTATGTAGTACAATACGCTATTATAATATGTCTACAGTAAAGTAAAAGTATTAAAATAGTGTTAAGGCGTTACCATAATTCCCCTTAACATATTTTTATAATGCCATAGTCTATACAGCACCGTAAGCCGCACCGTAAACTAGTGGTTATCAGAGGGTGCCCCATAGGTATAACACAAAAAAAAACGTAGTGGTCGCGAATAGGATAATCAGTATGACAAGGTACATGAGGTGATACCAACTAAGATACTAGTAGTTGCGTGATCCGGACTGATGTTGAGCATAGCCAGCAGCTACCTCCACACCGCGAAACAACACTCCCAAATCGAGGGGTGCACCCAAATCGAATCACAAATGTAATAGATATGGTATCGAAGAAGTGTGTCCGCCAGAGATGGCGAACCTCAATGGCCCGGCGCGGCTCTTGTTTTAGTCATGTCAGGGGTCATCCAATATCGTTCTCTTTCTTCAGTTAACGCGTTCACCAAACCATCCACTTCATTCTAGATCAACACTCCGCGTATAATAGTTATTAAAGTGGTTTTCGGTATCGACAGAGAGTATGTCCATATCTGATCCCGGTCTCTTTAATAACTACGTATTATTACACCGGTGGCTCCTTTACATTTCAAATCGATTCATAGTTGATATCAAAATATCATATTCGCTTCAAAATCAAGTCCATTTCAAATATCATCGTATCTATTCAAAATGTAAGGTTCCGTTTCAAAAACATTTTTCGCCTCAATATCTCATTTCGATTTCCAAATCATTTCGAATTTCAATTTAGGTTGCAACTTCATTTAACCCAATTTGTATTTACATTCGAGATTTAAACATAAACATTTCACCTTATCGACCAGCTTGAATTTTTAGAAAATAGTTTTAAGTAGTTTAAAAGTAGTTTTAAATAATTAAAATACTTAAAATACTTAAAATCTTAAAATGGATTTAAAATAGATAAATTAGTTTAAAATAATTTAAATTGGGTTAAGTAGATTTAAAATAGATTAAAATAGTTTAAGTATTCAAAAATGGTTTATATAACAGAGTAATTTGGAAAACAAAATAAAACAGCTTCAAAACCAGTCCATTTCAATTATAACTTCCCAATTCAAATCAATTTCAATATCTATTTTACCGATTCAATTTCGATTTCAATTCAAATCAATGTCAACTTTGACTTCAAATTAATTCAATTTTACATTCACCTTCGATTAATTCAATTTCAATTTATATCGATTTGGTGCTTGATTTTCAAAATATCAATTTATAACACTTAACAAAATTATCCTTCAATATTCAAATTTAAATCCAAATTTCAAATATGATTCAATTTCAAGCACAATTTCAAAATATCATTTTTATGTCACTTTTACTTAGTAATACTCAAAGCTCGAAATAATGTTCAATCTTTAAAACAAATAAATTTTCGAAATTCAATCATATCCCGAATTTTTAATCTCAAAGTCTCAACTTAAATTATTTAACAGTTTCCTTTAACCAAAATTTATTTCAACATTCCAAACTCAATTTTCCGATAAATTCGATTTCTATAAATTGATTTTTAAATCAAAACATTTAAATAAATCGACGATTTTAAAAATTATTAATTTAGCCAATCCGGTGTCCGTATATAATTTTCTATCCTATGACCAAGTGATCAGTTATTTCAATTAAATATCAGGGATGAATATATATCACTTAAATCAAATCACAGTGTCATATGTGTGCATAACAGGATATATATAAGCAAATAAACATCCAAACATTTATACAACCGATAGCATCCATCGAAATGCATCATCCAATAGATAATACAATTCACGGCAATTTCATAGTTATCAATATCAGGTAATTTAATCGCAATTAAATTTTTAATTTCAATTTGACTGTCAATTAAATTTTCAACAGTGAATTCAAATGACAATTAAATTTTATCAAACAACGACAAATAAAATTCATAACACTTCATAATGTCAAATTTAACTAGTATAAAGATATTCGGTACGTTGTGAGCGTTATAAAACACTCACCTTGATTTCAATGTAGTTCCAGCGTTTTATTTCGAATAAAATTAAACGAGCATTTAATTTTACCCGAAATTTTCACTATCTCCAAATGATTCCAAACCAGCTCCATTGTGTAGTGCTCGTCGATATGATTCCAACGCAAAAGGTTTCGTGCGTTTTTGACCTCGTATGAAAAAGTTATGCTATTTTAAAGTTTATACGAATTTAAATATACAATTTCAGCTTTTATTTTAAATATCAAACCCTCAACTCCATCCTGGCCATCGATTTCTGTATCTTCAAATCTAAACTGTCCCTCATCTCTTCTTCCTCAACGTGAAAACTCACGTATAAACAACCCATAGCCGCCGTTCTTCAAGCTATTATCACGAACACCTCGTCGACTTCCAGAACGATCAGCTAGCGCCACCACGAAGCCCATCACCAGAGCCACCTATGCCGTGAGTGCAGCCAGACTCGGCCCCCTGCCTCGAATTTCGTGAAAAACGCAGTAGCTTTGAACGTGATTTCTCGTCGATCCGTGGCTCCGTTTCAGATCATGACCGTTGGATTTGTAGATCTCGTCGAGATCTACAACTTTGTAGTAGGAGGTTTTTGCTAATTATCGATGGATTGTGAGAAATTGGAGGAGAAATACGAATGATTTCTGGCCATAGAAATGGTGAACGGCGGCTGCACTAGAAACCCTAGCATTTGTTTGCAAATTGTGAAATGGAGGGCCTTTTATAGAAAATTGCAAAAACACTATTCACCGAAAATTTTCCGAACTCCAAACGAAGCATGCCGGCAGGCGTTTCTAAGGTTTACCACACGTTCTGAACACAATGGAACGTGTTTTGGAGGCTAATTCGATCATATGTGTGAGTTACGGAAATAAACGATCAAATTTAAATTAAACCGATTAAACAAATTTCTATGCGTTTTGGCTTGCTCCGGACAAACGGTAAATCCGATTGACATGAAATTTGAAACCTTACAATAATATGACATTACGGATCCAATGAAACTAGTTTCATCGAAATCCGAGACTGTTTGAAAAATGGCTATTTTAACTCGTCAATTTAATATTAAAATATTCAATTTTCACAAATTTACTTTTAATTCGATTTTATAAGTTCTACAACATCATTCTAACTTTAATATGATAAAATAAAATTTTACAAATAATTTTTAATCATATTAAACCCGTTATTCAATTATTCAATAAATTTCAAATATTAAATTTAAACAATTTTGATTATCCAATAATTCATTATCCTTTGAAATATTTGAAATTGAACTTATAAGATTCAACTTTTAAAACCAATTCACATCTTAGAACACTATTTCCAATTTACAGTTATTCAATTATTCAATAAGTTTTAAATATTTACTTTAAACATTTACTTGTTCAATATTCAATTATTTGATTTTAAATAGATTTTACTTTTCAATCAATTACTCTATTATACCCAATGAATTCAACATTTATTATCCTATCCAACTATTGATTGCAAAGGCATTCACTAAGTAGCATTTATTTTTCAATACTTATTACTATTCAAATCTTTGAAACCAATCTATTAAAATTTGTATTACTACCTAAATAATTCACAATTCTTATTCACTTATTTACATTTGTTTTTCCATATATTCCCTTATAACCAAGTTATAACATTTGAGTCAATTCAATTAGATTGGAACTCCATTCAATCTATAAATAATTACTTGGATGATTATTGTTGCAATTCATTCCAGTTATTATTATCCCAAACGAATTACAAATCTTTTTCTTTCTAACATTAAACCACGAAATCTTATTAAATTAGCTATTTTAATAATCGAAAATTTACAGGTCGTTACAGATCTTCTTTTGCTATCTTTTACAAGTTGGACTAGATTCTAGTAGGACTTCCTAACCTATAATTGAAACCTCAATTAGCCTAATTTTTAGCTTTTATTCTTATTTCCAAATATTCTTTTATTTGTTCTTGGTTATTTTTATAATTTAATCCACTAATTTGATAATTTGGTTCATTTTAATTTCTAGAATTAGAAACCCGTTTTATTTTAAAAAATCATTTTGAAATCATTCATACATAACTTCTTTTCAACTTTTTATCAAATTCATACCCTTCCATTTACAATTTAATTTTTTAACTTCTATAAATTAAATTATAATTTTATTTTAAAATTTCAAATTTCAGGTTATAAGTTCAACACTTATGAAGCTTGGCCTGAGTAAATTTCCAATTTGTTTAAATTTCTCAATTAAATTTTCACATTCTGACATTTAATTCTCATGCATCTTTTCTTATGAAAATTAATTCCCACTTATAAGTTCAAAAACTCATTTTCTATCGGGTTATATTCCTCATTTCAACGGGAATCCTAGAATTCCTACACCCTGCATTTATTTCAAACTACCTTGAAGTCATTTATATATACATATATATCCCATTTAAATACCAAACCACACTTTTTAAATTTAACCAACCTTGGCTTTTATCCAAAACAAATTCTTCGAAATTTAAAAAACCTTGTTTTCAAAACCAAATTTTCTATATCAAAATATTATTCCTTTAAAACACTTCGAAACACATTTCAAAATTTTTGGGACTTAGATTCAAAACTTCTCAATTTAAATTCATTTTAATTTATAAGTCATATTTATAAATTATGCTTATATAATTCCTTTCCTAAGTATTCCATATATTTTATCTCTGTTTATTTTGTAATAAACATCCTTTATTAAGACATAACACCCAGTTTATGATAATAATCAATATTGTCATATCTAGAAACCAAACACGCTATATATTCCATAATAATTTCCTGAAAAATATTATTTAAAATATAATCAGGGTAAACCTTTTTTTATTTCAAAACAATTTGAAAAACTCTTCTGAAATTCCCAGAATTTAAATTCTGGTTGAGTCTGTATTTTTAGCCTAATCCATTTGTATATTTCATTCTTATCAAATTTCTATTTGGTTATATATGTATAACCACTTAAATTCAATTATCTTTATTTGATTATAATAACGTCAACCAATCACCTCAATATGCTATAAAATTCCAAAAAATTATTTCTTTTTATATCAAAACATAATCTTATCTAAAATTATTGTAAAATAAATTTTAAAATCATTATATAAGAAAATAACAAGTATGCTTTTATATGTCATGCACTTAACTCATTCTGGGGTATAACTAACCCTATCTCTAATGAGTAATTCCCACCAGAGCTAAAGTTCTCGCTTAAGCTTCAGCTCTGATACCATGTGTAACGATCGGCATTTTTTAGTCTAATCAAAACAATTTTTGAGTTTCCCTGAGTTCCACATAGTTTTAAAATTTGAAATGGCATGGCATTTTTATAGAAAATGGCATAGCACTATAAAGAATATAACTCGATATGTGGGTATGAACTGGTATCTTCAATATTGATATGTTCAATTCTTTACATTATATTTATTACACGTGGTATTAGAGCATATAAAAATTAAAAAAAAAATATGTTATTTCAAATAAAAAAATTATTATGTAAGAGTTCAAAATGGAAGAGAACATACAAATATTCACATATTTAATTTACTTACAAAATTTATAGAAGTGAAAATACTTGAAAAACCTTTTCAAAAATGAAATGGAAAGTATCAACTCCCCCTTACAACCATTGATCACATTTAACGCGATGATTGTGTCATCGTCCCAACGAAATCATAAGTAAACTATAGGCGTCAATAGCCTTCGACTTACACCATAGAAACACAATAGTCCACAGCTACACAAATGTGTGTTGCTATCACAACAAAACCTTAAGTAGTCTATAGGCAATCTTTGCCCCTCGAATTACGTTATCAAACGAAACTAAACCATATAGATCACAGCTACACAAAGTTTGCGTCACTATCCCAGTGAAAGTAATCATAGATTATAGGCAATCGCTGCCACCTGAATTACCTATGAACTAAGCCACATAGATCGTAATCTACCGATGTTACGTCACTACCACAGCGAAATCAAACGTAGGTTGTAGGCAATCACCGCCATCCGGATTACGCAGTGGAACCAAACCATATAGATCGCTATCTATCGATGTTACATTGCCATCACGGTGAAATAAAAATGTAGATTTTAGGCAATCACTGCCACCCAAATTACGCTACGAAACCATGATAGACCACAGTTACACAAAGGTTACGTTGCTATCAAAACAAAACCAAACATAACTGTAGGTATAGTACCTCTCGATTTACGCTATACAAACAAGTGATCTCCATAAACTCATG
The DNA here is from genome assembly GCA_030765085.1 of Allium cepa. Classification (NCBI taxonomy): domain Eukaryota; kingdom Viridiplantae; phylum Streptophyta; class Magnoliopsida; order Asparagales; family Amaryllidaceae; genus Allium; species Allium cepa. Next base: position 39,907,735 of record CM060929.1, read on the forward strand.
AGTTTTGTCCGGACGTCCTCTAGGATTCCAATTCTCATTGAACCCACCCTGTTGATTCCTAGGAAGAACCACCCACTGGATCTCCTACTCTAAGTTTCAACTTTCATGGGGATGCCTTTCCATTATTTTTGTTTCAAGACATATCATACTATATGTATAGTACCTTTCAAATCATATACTTCATATATATCACATACAAACTTTATCTACATAAAATAGATATTTTTTAGATTCGGTTTAACCAATTTCCCAAATCGACTATATGCCAAAATCAAAAGTCTTTAAAAATCAATTGGTTCCCAAAACTATCTCAATTTCATATGGATATAAGATCATTCTTTTCAATTCGAATAATTTTTGGATCAATAATTTCTGAGTCCACTTCATACTTACATAAACTCAATTTAGTATTTCAAATATCTTTCAAAGATCATTTATGTAACAACCCGGGGTTTTGTAACAATTAATTATCGCCATTAAATGATTAATGTTGATAGCTAGTTGCTATTGGAAGTTTTTAAATCAAGTTAAAATTCTTTTGAAAATTGTTAAGTGTATGCGGGTTTTAAAATTTGGTATTGGCCCACGTTCTATATACTTGGTGCCGTGATATTTATCAGAAGTTATAACCCGTTTCTTCATTTTACATTTACAAACCCTAAACTAAATAAACGAAAGAATGGCGGCTTCAAAAATTTCATCGCTCGTTCGATCAAAATTAGGGCTTGTGATTAATATCGAAGCTGCGCCTTTTTGTTGATCGATACAGTGGTTATTCGTGTGTGCTTCATTCTCGTTTGTTCTCTCCTGGCCGCTTCGATGATTGAGTTCGATTCGATAATTCAGATTTTCGTTCGCCTTTGCTTCGATCACGTGGATTTTTCTTGCCGATCGATGGATCTGCGCTCGTCAAAAGAAAAGGTGAGTGATTTCTATTACTCACATCTAATTCAATTTCATATATATGTAATTTTGTGATTTACATGGATTTGAAATTCTCTGGTACTCTGATTTTGTTTAAGTTTGGGATTTTCATTGTTTGATTAATTGATGCTCACGGTTTCGATTTCTCTGATTAAACTTTATTTTGACCCTATGAATTTCTCCTGTGACATCATTGATATCGGCACCCGGCATTGTCGAACTTTGCTTTGACTTGATAATGACTTCTACTTCAATTTTGATATTACTTGCTATTGACTTTCGCTTTTGGGACTTTGGCATGATATCGTGATAATGGTTGGCTTCGGCATGACCGCAGTTTTGATTTTGATTTGAAATTGCTGCTTTAAATTCTTTGTTCAATGTTGCCTTGACTGACCAAACATTTTAGTTGCTGTTTCATTTACAGTTTGTAATTTGATTTCTTGTTGGTTGATGTTGTTTCTCACATGTATGTCGAGACTCTCATTTGTCTATGATATTGCCTTTTCGTGGTGATGTTCACACTGCCACATTGAGTTGGAATTGATGCATATAGTTATTCAATGCATATCAGATATGTTAGTTATTCAATAAATATGTTACCAGATATTCAATGCATATGTGCGGTCCTTGATGCATGCCTGAACATTATTTTATGAGTCAGTGTTGTTAAAACGTGTACATACACGTATCTGTTTCAATGTATTGTGTATACCTTTGCTTGAGCAACATTACATGAACAACCTTTTGCGTTCTATGCCCAGGCTCATTTTCAGGTATTAAACACTTGCATGGAAAAGTTATATAGAGGCATGGTCACATTTTGCCTTACACGCGTAGTGAAGTATTGAATGTGTTGCTACAGTTAGGATGTCTCGACAATATTCAATATATATGTTGTAGCTGCTGAGCTTTGTTATATGTCCAGTGGTGCACTTGGTTATTCGACCATGCTCTACTAGTTGTTGTACATTGCATAGTAGTTACATCTGTTGAATCCATTTGTTTAGTTTGCATATATCACTTGCTTGACCCTTACATATGCTCTCTGATACATGTTTGTGATATTCGAGTCAGTTAGTATTCTTGACATGTTGTATTGTGTTTTGCTGTCACTTGAGATTGTATAGTCAATGTTACATTTGAGTTGAGTCAGTGACTTGTCCTTTGCATTTTATTTGTGGGTTGGTGCTAATTGCTTCTGCACTGATTCGTTGATCTTTTGTGTATTCATGCTGTAGTGGCGAGGCAGTATACGCATGCGTGTACTGCAGCCCTACCAGAATTGATGTTTTCAAGTGATATTTCAATTACTTGAATTATTTTGTCCAATTCAATATTTAGGAATTGTATTTCGATTTGGTTTGATTTGATCATTTTGTTGTTGTTTAATTATCTATTTGATAATTAGATTATGAGTTTCTAGTTATTTATTTAATAATTAGATTTGGTTGTTAATTGCCGTTTAGGTAATTCTATTGTTTTCTAAATTATCTTCATTGATAATCTTTTAATTTATCTTTGTTGAAAATTTGAATTTGTTGATTTGTTGTTTAACACTATTACGTGTTATATTTACCGTTATCCGATTTCTTTATTAAAGGATTGGATAGGTGAATTTATTTCGTATGTCATCTAATTGTTATTTAATTATTATTGCTTCCGTGCCTTAATAACTGAGTTTGAATTAGACTGACCCGTGCATTATTTTCTTTTGAATTTAATACTCGGGTCATACCGAGTTATTACAGGTTGTAGATATCTTGCTTTGGATTGCTGCTTGAGCTATGAAGTCTCTTTATATCATTGGAGTAGTCATTGTCATAGTATAAAAAGATATGTATTCATGTATATTATTCATGATAATGTACTTGTATATGTAACTTCCAAAGTCGACAGTTGTAGTTGTATCATATGTATTGTATCACATGTATTGTAACTAACATCAGTTATATATATATACGAGACTTTTTATTATCTGTGTTCCGCATTTAGCTTGTCTGTGTTATTATTATATATATTGTCCTAAACTATTATGAACCATCGTAGTTCGTTTTATACTGGAATTGGGTATGTCGACGGGAGTAAATAAATAAAGAGGTGAAAAATAAAAATATATACCACTCCTATCAAGATAGCCAATGCTAGTGTAAGGCCTAACTACGGATGGCCGCTCCTATCCAGCCTTATTCTTCGCAATAACAAACAGTATTTCTTTTAATACTCTTTGTTATTGTGAGCATAGAGATGGGGCGTCACAATTTATTTCTGTTACAAATTTAACAAGGGGAGTTTGAATATATTTCTAACACATGTAATCTCATTAGTGCCAAATCAAAAGTCTCCAAGTTCGATTGCTTTATAATGTTATTTGGAACATTTCTTACTTCTTATAAGTAAATTTCAGTTATAGTAACTATTCAACCTTCATTTTGAAATCATCATATTTACTCAAAATATACTATTTCAGTTCAAAATCGTTTTTTTTTTTGCATTAATATCTCGATTTCGGTTCCAATTTAAAATTGCTTCGAATTTCCATTTGGGATATAACTTCAATTTAACCCAATTTGTATTTATATCCATGATTAAAATATAACCAATTTCCACTGTAAATGGTTTGAATTTATAAAATAGCTTGAACAGTCTTAAAATAGTTAAATAGTTAATATAAGATAGCTTGAGCTTTTAAAAATAGTTTGTATAGTTAAATAGCTTGGACAATCAAAATAATTTTAATATTTAAGAGGATAGATTTTAAACAGTTTACATTGAAATAATTTATTTGAAAATAGTTTCAAGTCAAACTAATTCACTTCCAATTTTCATTTCCATTTAAATCGATTCAATTCCGATTTCAATTCGAATTAATTCAATTCAATTCCAATTTGAATTAATTTCAATCCTACTTTCAATTTTAAACCTTTCTGATTTATATAAATTCGAGTTCGATCTTTGAAATATCGATCTAAATCACTTAAATCAAATTAACCTTCAATATTAAATTTTAAAAATCCCAATCTTTAAAAATAGTTCAATTCCGAGCCCAAATTTTGAAATATTCATTTAAATTACTTTTTCTTGGATTTATTACACGGTTCGAGTAAGAGTTAAAACATTTTAAACAAATAAGTTTTTCAGAATTCAATTGATTTCTCAATTAACGAATTCAAAATTTCAAACCCGATTCTTTAAACAATTCCAAGATGAGAACGTACCAATATTATAAATTTATTGGTATGTTTATAAAATTATCAATTGATTGTTTGGATGATTTATGAATTATTCTTAGTTTGGATGTTATATATATATATATATATATATTAGTAGTTGGATATATTTCCCGTCAATTGGAGTGGAGGAGACCCTATGTGCTCCGCATAATAGCAGATGACCCTATACACCGCGATATCCCCCTTGAAGCGGGATTGGTATATTTATGCTATATTAACATCATTTATGTAGGGAAACAGGTTGGAGGGATCCAACTGGATTCCTCAACATGTTGAATTTAATTTCATATATTGTGATATATGGTTTGTGTAGAATAATCTACTATAGATTATTCAAGAGATTGGACTTATTGGATGTCACAATAGCACTGGCCTGAATTTTGGTATTTTTAATACTATGAATATATTTTTAAAATTGAAGGAATTAAATGGATTTTTGACATAAAAATATTTACTTTAGAAATGTGGGTATTTTAAGGAAAATGAGTTAGGAAAAAATATATTTTATTTTTGGTTATACTTAACTATTCATGAATTGTCTAAACAGAGATTTTTAAAAATGAATTATATAAAAGAATTTATAAAGGATATTCTGAAATTATGAAAAGGAGTTGAAGCCAATATTAAAAATATATTCAAAAAAAATGGAATTATTAAAGTAGTGGATTTATAAAAAATGAAATTTCATAAATGAGATTAGTTTTATAAAAAGTGGAACTCAAAGGAGTTATAAAATTTATAAACGACGTTTATAAACAAGGGAAACCGATATCAGATGATAGACTGGGAATATACATTTATAGGGAGAATTTATATTAGAATATGGAAATAGGGTGAAAAAAATAGTGCATACTATTTTTGAAAGTAAAAATGGTTAAGGAGATCGGGATGAAGTGATGTGATGTGATGTGAGAGGAATTTATAAACTGAATTGGTTGTTGAGGTTTTAGAAATATATTATTATTATTTTCAAAAAAGTTAAGTTTGTTTTTAAAAAGAAAATTTTATTAAATTATGAAACTTTAAACTAGTTAGGATTTGAAATACTTCAGCAAGTAGATTTTCAAATATTAAGTGTCTATTTTAGTTAATTTTTATTTTTATAAAAATCAGCTTTGAGAATTGAATTGTTTATCTAAAAATGAGTTATTAATGTCTATAAAAGTGTTTTTCTATCTTAAATAATTACATGAACATGCTAAAAAAATAAATTATTATTCTTTAAAAATACTTATTTCATATATATAAGAGTTTGAAATGATTTTTACTTTATTCTCTCGAGATTTGTAGACGGGTTTATTTAGCATGAAGTTTTATAAGAGAATTCTTATAATGGGATGCTGGGAACTTATGACATTTCCTAAATGTTGGAATAGAGAAACTTGAAAAAAATGAATTCGAGTTCAATAAATAAGTTATAAATGGTTAGATGGGACTACAAATAAATATAATCGGTTTGGAGATTGTAAAAAGAAATTTATTAATAGTGATTGGCGATTCGAAAATTTGAAATGGCATGGCAATTTTCATGACAGGATTCTATTGATTTCCCGGTTCAAATCTTTTTAAACAAAATCAATTTTTCGGAATTCAATTAATTTCTCAATTGTAACTTCAAATTTTCAAATCCAATTCGTATTTCCGTTAAATTTGATTTGAACTGATGTGAAATATGGCCAACTCAAATGGTATGGATTTGTGAACATTTATGTGTGAAGAAGAGGAGGTAGAAGAAAAATAAAAATAATAACACAGAATCTCACAATCGCAGTGGAACTTTTCCCAAAATTGAAAACCCAAGTCAGTTTGGAAGACCCAAAATTGTAATACTCGGTCTTACCGAAGCATTATAATAAAATAACATCTGAGTCAGTTTGGAAGACCAGCATGAGAAAACACACTCAATTCAAACTGTTAACTTTTCCCAAAGTCCTTCGAAAACAAAGGTATCTCGTAAGACCACGTCGCACATAAACATGATGGGTTTTTACCGTACAATGACCAAAATGATCTTTTTCAATATCTTCTGATATTATAATAGTGTCTATAGAAAGTAAATCGAAAATAGCTGAAATGATTACGTCTCATGTTTCAGCATAGTTGGACACAGTCAAAACTGTATGGCGCTTATTGAAGAATGGATCCCATACAATGACTGGGCCACTGGGCCACTGGGGTACCGCCCATCAACATACAACTCTAGAAAATGTACCAAGGACATCATCGGGATACCCTACTACATAAGGCCGGCCTACCCCTAACCTGGATACACTGAATATGTTATCACCCCGGGTGTTCCTACCCTTGAACAGAATCGAGCGCTCCCTTTTGCATGCACAACCATATACATAGTATATATATTTCCCAAGATATATAGAAAAGTGGTACATACCCTAATTGGGTGCGATCCACTTAGCCTTACTGCATCTCCACTGTTTCAGTCATTCCTGGTTGATGAGGCTTAAGGCTAAACGTTACCTTTCAAGAAACAATTCCACTTAGAATGCTCATCGTCCTCCAATGACAATGTTCGGATTGCATTCATCCATACAAGTTGTCCTAGGTCTGAACAAACCGAACCATCGTCCTCACTGTCTTCCGATGTCCATTCGTAACATTCAAACCGGATCGAAGTGGTTTTAATATAATTAAATCTGATCCATATCTCTTCGAAACTATCGGCAAATTTGGTTAATATTGACAGTCGGTTATTCAACTATCAATAAAACATCCACAAACAGTCACTAGGCCCTATTTATTTAATCTTCTCAAAACATTTATTTCAAAAAATCTTTACAAACATATCCATCCCAATTTCTTCCAATATTTCAATATTTGGAAACACTCAATTACTTATGCATAGTAGGATATTTTCAAATCATTCAACACTTAGAAATATTTCAAAGTTCCCTTTTAAAATTCATTACTTAGGAAAGTATTCGTATACAACTCATCTCGTTGTTAAAATATTTTCAAAATCTTCTACTTCTACACTTGGATAAATATTGCAAAATTTTATTTTTCCTCTAAAACCATTCTATTCCCAATACTTAGGAAGAAAATTCTATTAGTTTCCTGTCTCTCCAAATTCTTTACAATTGACTTGTAAATCCTTTAATTCATTTATAGCTGATTATATAAATTCTTGGAATTCACTCATCCATTTCCTTAAAATTTCCCAAAAATCAATTTATACTCATCTAAAATCTCAATTGCCCATTCTAACTTCCTTTTTGTGAACTTTGTTCATCACTGAATTTTCCATATTTAAATATTTTGGAAATTTCTTTTAAGTCCCGTAATTCGACTGTAAGATTCCCCTATAGCAATCATCTCCATTCAATAACTCTGTTTACCATCTTGAGGGGATCTATAAATAATTTTAAAATCATTTCAAAACTTTGTACATATATAATAAGTATTTTTAAATAATAATAATTTATTTTTAAGACATGTTTAGGAAATTATTTAAACATCACGCATTTTATATAAACGTCTATAACTCCTTTTTAATTCCTTTTAAATAAAGCTAATCGATTTCAAAAGCTTATTTTAGAAATGGAATTATAAATATTAAATTTTTTAATAATTCACTTATCTAAAACATTTCAAAACTAAAAAGCTTTTACTATATAATTTATTGAATAGGAAATCATTTAAAAGGAAATTTAAAATTCCCAACAATAAATAATTTTGAAAATCAAATGTTCCTATTCAATTTATAAATCTCTCTCAATTCATATCATTCATAGCCATTCTCCCATTCGAAATTAGATTCAACTATTTTCCCCAAAACCGATCTCATATCCCAATATAAATTTACATTGTAATATATATTCCCAATAATCAACTGATAATTATTCCCTTAGTTATAAACATCATTTATAAATTTACAAACTCCCCTGAGATTTCACTTGTTTATAAAACTAATCTCTTTCATAAAATTTCATTTTTATTATTTTGAATATTGGTATATTTAATTGATTTCTCCATTTAACTTCAAAGTTTTCAAACCGATTATATTTATTTATACGATAATAAATACATTTCAAATACCTTTGGCACCACGCCACGCCATTTGAAAACAATTATACCAATATGTCGAGTTTAATAAAGATATAACTTATAAATATCTTTATAAGATATGTCAATCTCTTCCAACATTTGAAAACAATTTCAAATACTTAAATCCATAATAGGATATTTCCAAACCATCTCAACACTTAGAATATTTCCAAATTTCCATTCTTATGCTTAGGAAAAATATTATTAGTCTTATTTTCCAAAATCTTTTCAAATATCAACACTTATGAAAATATTTTGTAACTTATCTCATAAGTCTTACGCAACCAAAAAAACAAAGTACGTTCTCTTCCATTTTAAAAATCAAACATAATAAATTATGTACTGAAATCCTATTACCTATATTTTTAATCTAATATGTTATCAACTTTTTCGTATTAAATTTTTTTATTATATTATAGTAACTAGAATGAGTAATTAATAAAATTCTTATTTGACTTAATCTTGTGGTTATTAATTAAAAATTAGTTATTAATTTAGTTGTCTTAATCCTAATTAACTAATAATAAATTGTTTTATAATTTCTTTAATTTAATATTAATCTGGATTAAAAATAATAAGCAGATTCAATTTAATTTAAGTTTATTAAAATCTAGTTGTGAATTGTTTAATATGAGCTATTAATCATTAATTTTGTTAGTGATCTATGCTTAGGTTTACGGCTCTTGAATAATTATTTTAATTGTTCTTTATCCTTTTCATTTTGTAGCCAAACCTGTTAAAGTGCCAAAACAAATGTTGGCATGATAATTGAAAATAATCATATGTATAAAATTTCCATATGTGAATATTTACACCCTGAACATGAATTGTTGATTTAAAATAATTCTGGTTTCGAAGTGGCTGGAATCACATATCGGTGTTATCTATATCCACTTCGATCATATAACTACTATGAACCTTTACAGTTTTTATTATAAATGTAATGACCCGAAATTTTAGATTTTTGAAATTGGAATATTTAATTGATTTTTAATATTTAAAAGTGATTTTTTAACTTAAATTTCAAATATAACTATTTATTTATAATTTAATTATTGAATTTAATAATTGGAAATTGGTTAAAATATTGAATCTGGAGTTTCAAGCTTGTTAAAAAACATATTTCAAAGGCTGGTAAAATTTATATTGATATTTACAAAGATAATAACAGTTTTAAAATCTAATTTGAAAGTGGTTTGTTCAGTTTTAAAAATATATCGTTTGAATTAGCGTTTAAAAGTAGCTTTCCAAGGCACAATCTCAAAATTCGACAAAACCAATTCCATTAGATCCGTAATAGTGTTTTATTATCGGATTTCAAATTTCGTAGCATTTGGAGTTATCATGTGGTCATACAGTATGTAAACGCGTTGAAATCTATATCGAAAATTAAATATAATTATTGGGTCCAAAATGTTATCTTCTCCATACGATCGAATTAGGACTCGAAACCTTTTTCGTTATGTCCGGAATAGGGGTATAATATTATAAATGCCTGGCGGCACGCCTCGATAGGAGATCGAGATTTTAAGCAAGAAATCGAGACGATTTAAATTTAAATAATATATATTTATGTTGACCAGTTAAATGAAATCACATCGGTACATTTTCAAATCACTGTAGCTTTCCTCTAGCACGCAACCTCCCTTTCAAAATCACATTCCCTCCTTTATATCATGTCTCCTCTTCTTTTCAAATTGGCTGAACATGGTTAAACTAAAAAAGCAACCAGCTGAAAAGAAAACTTATGGAAGTCTTAATAATCAACCCCTCACGTTTTGATTGCCTAAAAATCCTGAAAGTAATTTCTAAAATCTTAGATCATTATAACCTTCCATCTGATATAACTGTGGTGAGATGCGATCGAAAATAGAGGAGGTCGGCAGTGGGTTCGAAGCTAGGGCTACAATTAATCAAAGTTTGGGAAGGAATTAGGCCGAGACGAAGTTTGCAATGCATTGATCGAGCGAAAACTAGGAGATGGTGATCATTTGGGAGTGTGCGACATGTGTTGGAGGGGTCATGAGGTTTGGAGTCGTGACGAGATAGCCCAGGTTATGAATTTCCAGCGATGCTCGAGTTACGATTTGAGGCCATTGGCATATCGAGAACGGGAAGAGGAGACGACTAGTGTTTTCGATGGTTGAATTCGTCAAGTGATCTGCGGTATCAGTGGAAATCATGCATGCAACATTTGCTTTTCATTTTCGTGCACAGGCGAGTCTTATGGGGAAGAAGAAGAAAGGATGGGTAGATAGAAGTGGGTCGGGCTTTCGTTTGGGAAGGGTAATGATATATATATATATATATATATATATATATATATATATATAGACACACACACACACACACACATACATATATATATATTAAGTTATATAAATTGTTAAATAAAATTTCATATTTCTTATAAATTGTGTAACTCATTTGCTTTAGGCCCGATCGGGACATTGTTGGTTGCGTTTTGTTCGTATCGACGAATACGACGCATAGGAACAAGATTGGTTGAAATTGGAACTTGCAGGATTTTCAGAAAATTTAAAACGCGTCCGGATTCATTTGAAAAACGAAACACGAAAGCAACTGGAAATTAGAATGAGTTAATCTCACTCAGTTTTGGGTTACTGCAATTAATTTTGAATAGTTAAAATAAATTATTGGTTCATTGGTTGAATTTGATAAATTATTATCTGTTGATGTGGTATTTATTTGGTAGTATATATGTATTGGAATGTTTGATATTCCCGCATTTATATAGCTAATGAGACCCTATTCCCTCGCATAGTAGCGGATGACCGTATATACCATGATATCTCCCTCGAAGTGGGATTGGTATTTTTATATTATGCTAACATCTGTGGATGCAAGGAAACAGGTTGAAGGGATCCAACTAGATTCCTCAAAAATGTTGAAATTATTCCTATATTCAGTTATATGATTTATTTGAATAAACTGTGATGGATTATATTGGGAATTGAATTTATTGAATTTTTTGGTATTGTTGGATAGATTCTTGGAATTTTAAAATATCAAAAATATGAATATTGAAATTTTTGAGGAAAATAAAAAGGGAATTTTAAAGTAAAATATTTGGATAAAAATTAAAAGAATGATTTTGGGATAAATAAATAGTTTGATTTTAAAATCCTATTAAAAAATTCCGGGATATGGAAAATAGAGATTTTTGAATTAATGTGGATAAAATGGGTTTTAAACAAAAAAAGAACTTAGGCGATATTGTTTTAAGCATAAGAGAATGTATTTTAACGTTTAAGATTTAAATAGTTAGGAAAAATAAAAGGAGAATTTTGGAAATAAAATATGAAATTGATGTTCTAGTTTTAAATAAGATTTTAAATCATAAAAAGGGTGTGAATCCGGAATTAGTATGTTTTGGGATAAGTTTGGGTTAACTAAGGACTAAATTTTAAAATGGAATTTTAAATCACAAAATCGATTTAGAAATCGGCATAAGTATTTTAAAACGGTTATAAAAGGAAAATGAGACCATGGGATTTATAAACTGGGTTTTAAATAAAGTGAAGTATTTATCGGTGGATAATTTAGAATTATAAGTTCACGACGGGAATTTGTAAAGAGGTGGGTAAATCGTTTTAAAAATAAATAGTAGTTCCTTTTTATAAAAGTGAAAGAGGAAACTACGGAATTGGAACGTAAATTTAGCTGGAAATAAATCGAGAAGGATTTATGAATTGATTGAGCTATTTTTGGATTGGAAATATATTTACCAGAAAAGTTAAGTATATTTTTAAAGAATGTGTTTTTAAAAGTATTAAATAGAAAATGTAAAAGTGTTCAAAAGGATGTTTTAGGAAAATGTAATATTTAGTTATTTTAAATTTGTTATAGTAAATATTTATTAAGTTGGCTATAATAGTTAATTATCATTAAAGGTTAAATCAATATTATTATTTTAAAGGGATAATTATTCATTTTAGCATTTTATATAATAGCTTTTATTTAAAAGTAGTTTTTATCTAAAGTAACTTGGATAATTATTACAGAAATTTCGTAAGTATTATTTTGAAAGTTGTTAAATAAATTTTTTTGGAAAGTATTATTATACTACGTGGCATAATCGGAGGCAGTGAGTGCATGAGGTAAGTCTTGAGTTTCTTTAGGATAGAGACGTAACCCTTAAGCTATGATCCATGGTTTGATACCGTAGTGGTACTTTTTCACATTAATTTAAAAGGGTTTTCAAATATTTTTGAAAGAAGGTTTGTAAATTTACTAAATTCGTTAAGATAAGTATGTATAATTTAAATAAATAGATTAATGTATTAAAGTTAAATTTAAAAGAGATTTTATGTTTTCAGTGGAAAATGGAATATTTGGTTGAATGATTGTTTTATTTGATAGTTAAATAGCTGACTATCAAATCTGGACCTAAATAAAACTTTGGAAATATCTAGGAGAAATATGAGATTTTGTATGGTATGGTTACTGTTCGAGGTGCTACACTATACGTATAAACTCGTTTCATTTTTCTAGGATGTTCGTAAGGAAATCCATCCACCAACGGTTAGGAGGTGATCTTCGATCTTATTTCGTCTATTTATTTCCTAGAGAACCGGGGTTGAGTTTACCAAGAAGTTTCGAACATTGTTTCGAAGAGACCGAGATCAGATTTGCGAATCCAAAAACAACTTCGACCAAATGAGTATGTTTTCGTAATGAAGACAAGAGCATGACGTAACAACCCGCATATTTTACGATTATATATTTAATGTTTTATTTAAATATAGCGTCATTAATTGAATTTAAGGTCCGAAATGTGACTTTTTGTAAATAGTTGAATTAGGACTTGAGACCACTTTCATTGAGTTCAAAACGATGTTTATAACTTTTTTGATTGAAAACATCGAGATGTTTGAAGTTGATTAGGATTTTGGTATTTTCATTTGGATTTTGGGTTTGGTTCTAACCCACTGACCCCATAAGAAACCCAAACTTCTCTATCAAATACCATAACTCCTCTGCCATTCATTCATTCTACTCCCTATTTCCTAACACTAAGCCCTAAAGAAAAACTGGGAAAAGATAGGAAATTAAAATTCCTATGCCCTAGATTATTAGGAAATTCAAATTCAAGTTCCAAAATCAAGGGGAAGCTTAGGTAAGCATCCTCTTAATCTTCTCCATCTCAATATCTCTTCAATTTTTAGAAATTCCTATAACTTAACTAAGGAAATCTTTGCATTTGGTAATCGACTAACAGTTCTAGAGATGTTGTTGAAGAGGAATTGATCTTTCCTTGTTTTAGAGCTTCACAATTGTTGGTTTTGAGTATAAAGATGAGTTCTTGAACTCACATCTATGTATAACCTTTGATGGTTGTTAGGTATGAATTCCTAACATCTATTTCATGTTCATTTGCTTTTGAATTTAATTAGTTTGATGAATTTTTCATTTTTTGGTATTTTGAAGTCAAAATCTATGAAAATCTTATTAAGGGTGTTTGGACATGTCGTTTGGAGTGTATTGAAGAGCCTATAGGGCTGGGTTGTCGTGTGGCATAAATCCCTAGCCTTCGTTGCTCGTCCGATCGCTTCCGAATCGATTTGGCCATTAATGACCTAGGCTGATTTTTACCCTGAGCATCAGCTTAGACGCCTGGTAAAGAACTCATATGCCTGAGTCATCAGAATAAAAATTCCAGACTTGCAGCTCAGATGTTTGAAGTTATTCCCCGACGTTAGGGCGATCTGGAAGAAAATTTCCAGATTCACAGCTCAGACATCTTGGAAAAGTGGCAGACGTCTGGCGCTGTTTATTCATCCAATCTACCTATCTTGAGTAGTTTCCATTTGAATCGATTTTTGTTGATTTGGTTATTTGTTGTCATTTATTATCGACTTTGAATACTTCTTTCTGGATTTTTGGGAATACCCATTTGATGGATTTGATTCATGGATTTAATTCACATTGTCGTATGTGAATTTTTGGTGAAGATTGTTTTTACAATCATTTCTATGATTTGTCACTTTAAAATACAAAGGTTTCTATACTGGTAGAAAATGCTCAAGCTCTTTCACAAAAATGATTTCAACGTTACTTTTAATACAAAGCTCGTTTTAAAATCGTTTTCCAATCTATTAGTATGTACAAACCTTTACCTCATTCGTTCAAGAAATCTAATTAAACGACTTAGCAAAACAAGTGATATGAAATGCTTGCGTTTACTTCGTCGGTTAATTATTAGACTTATTCAATTTAAATCTTGTGATAATTTTCGAGTGAATTTGTTTGTAAATATTTAAGCTAAGCCAGTGGTTATGCGACATGAAGCTAAACTCATTTATTTACTAGCTTGGTGTAATTTACACTTTTAATTATCTATGATGATCATTTTGTGGTTTAGACTAGCGATATGCGATGTCTCATAGTCCGCATAGGGGACTGTACCCCGTTCTTTCGATTTTTGTCTCACTTTTATGGGCTAGCGACCCATGTCTTTTTATTGAGTTGGGATCATTGGGCATACCATTGTACTACGTCGTTGTTCCGGCTTATTTGAGTTTCGTGTTCCTCGGGCGTACCATTGTACTACATCGTTGCACCGGCTCTATGGGTTAGCGACCCATAGGATAGCGTCCCGTTTGTGACACATGTTTTGGTTAGTTTTCATGCTTCCGTTTGTGATAGGCCTCCTCCTTTTATGTTTTCTGGATTTCTAATTGTTGATTTCCAGAAATTTTGTTTCACCAATTTTTGTGATTTGCATTGATAAGCTCTGTCAATATTTTTGATTTGGTGAATAAGCTAAAGAATGTGACATTCTTTTTGGTGTTTGAGAAAACTTGAGATATTGTATGATTTTTGTTGTTATCATATATATTTTTCATATCTCTTATCCTATCTAATCTTACGTGATATTTATAGCTAGGCTTATCCGTTTATTATTATTTTTTAAATAATACTCGGGTCAGATGGAGGTGTTTCAGGTGCTTCCACTTGACTTCTTAGTAAGGACTAGCTTCTGGCTTTTGGCTAACTACTTTAGTTTAGTAGTTTTTGTTTTTATACATTCGAGATGGAGACTCCTTGATGTATACATATTCTTTTGTCTAGAACTTGTACCTATTATTTTGTGATGCAGTGGATCTTGTATGAGCACTACTTTGATGTTCAATTCTATGTGTTTTATTCGTATCTGTTTATGCTTAGTGATATGAATATTTGTGACTGATTTGTGTTATGCTTATTTTATATTTTTTCCAAAGGCCACATAGCCCCTGTGTAGTAGCTTTGAGTTTGTATTTGATATGTCGGATTTCCTCTTGAAATGAAATGCATGACTTACTATCTGACATATCGGTGCTCGCACAAAGCAACTACACAGATAGTCGCTCCTCAACAGCCTTATTCTTCGTTCTAATTGACGGCACTACCCAGTACTGTCCTTGGTTTGTGTGAGTATAGAGGTGGGGCATCATAGTTTGGTATTAGAGCTAATCTTCGAAATAATGTAGAATAATCTAGCAAGGATCATGGTCCTAAGTTTCTCTATGAAACCATGCCTTAGGATTTAATCTGAGTCCTAGGACCCATTCTATCCTATTTTCTTTTATGATGCCTTGTTTTATCAATCAAGTTTGTTTGATATTCATTCTAAGAATAACCTTTTTCCTCTTCTTTCTTTCTTTTTTGAAGAAGAGAAATAATTAGACCTAGCCGTCCCGGCGCTGGTTAATCCATTGCTACTTCTTGAGATGGCATATTCATATCTGCCCAACAGATTTTGGATCTTTTAAAGAATGCCCAAGCTGTCGGACCCACTCTTGTGCCTACTCGTCCAAAAATCTGGGTTTGCATGCTTGTGCAGTGATTACACCAATTTGGGTATAATGCCATTTAAGGGTTCTGAAAGCGTTATAGAAGTCCAAGCTCGACTTAGAACATGCGCCCGTATCTTTTCTCACATGTATCTTGTGGATATACATCGAGCCCAAGTGGCTTCTAGCATGCTCCGGGAAAGAGCTTTAGATTGGTATGAGCTTTTAGTTCTGAAATTATTGAAGTGGATCTTACTTGGGAGAAATTCCGAAAAAGATTCTAGGTGAAGTTTGTGCCGGAAGCTAAAAAGGTTACTTCAGCCCGATGCTTTATTGACCTTGTTCAAGGTGAATCTTCTGTGACAGATTATGCCGCATCTTTTGAATCCCTCTCTAGACATGGGGTCGAGTATATGAATACCCCACTGAAGAAAAATTGGAGATTTATCTATGGGTTGAATAAAAACGTCAAATATGCATCACTTTTGAAACTAGAAGTTTCGTTCGATCAACTTGTTGATATCGCTCTTTGACTTGAAGAGGTGGATAAAGAAAGTGATGTTGAAGTTTTGGGTGCCAACAAGAACTTCAACAACAACAACAAGAGGCATATTAAGTTCAAACCTAATCCCAACAAGAAAGGGAAGGAAGCAACTTCGGTAGTAAAGACTCCTACTCTTAATCGTGGAGAATGCTACAATTGTGGATCTAAGGACCGCTATGCAAATAAATGTCCGAAACACCTTAATTTTCGCTATATCAAAAGTTTGGGTCATCTTATATCTTCATGTCCCAAACTTCAAAGCAAGAAAAAGGGAAAGCTGAATGTTGTGCAAGCCCTCCGTAATACATCTCTTGGTCAAGGTATTTCTCATTCTGTCTTCGATGGCATTATTATGTTTTATGATCATCCTATTTGAGTTCTTTTTGATACGAGTGCATCTCAATCTTTTATATCAAAAGAACTTGTTGATACTTTATCTTTAAATGTTATGCGCTTTATGGCTTTACTGAAAATTGTGAATGCGGTTGGTGGATTTGTAACACTCAATTTACTTTGTAAAGATGTCGAGATTATCTTATGTGATAATGCTTTTCGAGCCGATTTGCATGTTATGCGCTACCTTAATTTCGAAATTATTTTGGGAATGGATTGGCTTAATCGTTATGAAGCCCACATCTATGCCCTGAGAGGACTATCCATCTTCGACATCCCCAATCTGTTAAGTAGATTTCCATTGTTCTTAAAGAATCAAATTCGAATTCGGTGGCCTCCTTATATTCTCTAAATCCACATGATGATGATAATTATGAGGAAGATATCATTTCTATCATTCGCGCTGTTCACGATTTCCCGATATATTTGAGCCCGTTTTAGGATTGCCACCTAAGTGAGCAATTGAGTTCAGAATTAACCTAATACCAGGAGCTCTACCTATCACTCGTCCTCCTTATCGTATATCTAATAAGGAAAATGATGAGATACATAAACAATTATCTGAATTGGAAGCAAAGCAATTTATTCGTTCTAGTTCCTCTTCTTGTGGAGGTTCGGCTATCTTTGTGAAGAAATCCGAACGTACACTTAGGCTTTGCATTGACTACCGCATGCTTAATGATCTTACCATCAAGAATAAATATCCCTTACCTCGGATTGATGATCTATTCGATCAACTTAGCGGTGCTGGTGTCTTTTCACAGTTAGACTTAGCAATCGGTTTTCATCAGCTCCTAATTGCAAAGCATAGCATTCCTTTGACATCGTTCCGTACTCATTATGGATCTTATGAATGATTTGTTATGCCATTTGGTTTAACAAATGCTCCAGCTAATTCCGTTGACCTTATGAATCGATTTTTCAAAGAGTTCCTCGATCGATTTGTTCTCACCTTTATAGGTGATATTCTTGTATATTCTAAAAACAAAGAAGAGCATGAAAAACAACTTCGGATTGTATTGGAAACTCCTAGGAACAATCAATTGAAAGCAAACTTTCTAAGTGCCACTTTTGGAAATCCTGTATGAAATTTTTAGGACATATTATTTTCGAATCTGGAATTTCCATGGATCCTTCAAAGGTGAAGCGATTCAAAATTGGAAGAGACCGGAGAGTGTGACAGAAATTCATAGCTTTCTTTAATTGGCGGGTTATTACCTTCGGTTCATAAAAGACTTTACTAAAATTTCCGTACCTCTTACTACTTTGATAAAGAAGGGTGTTAAGTTCATTTGGTCAAACAAATGCGAAGCTGCTTTTCAGAAATTAAATGAAGTCCTTTCTGAAGACTATGTATGTCACTCAGGATTTAGAGCTTGCGGCCATTGTATTTGCCCTTAGAATTTAGCGTCATTATCTTTTGGGAGAGAAATTTGTTCTCTACACCGATCATAAAACTTTGAAGTACTTATTTTCTTAAAAGGAACTTAATTTGTGTCAACAACGTTGGCTCGAATTCCTTGCATCTTATGATCTTGATATTCTTTATATCCCAGAAAGGGAAATCATGTTGCCAATGCCCTTAGTTGTAAGAATTAGGTGGTTGTATCTATGATGATATCTAAATGGAATGATCTCAAGACTTTGTCTACTCGTGAGATTTGAGATCGTGTGTCTGATTCATGTTCATCACATGTTTTATGTAGCCTTGAGGCTCATCCTTCTCTTTAAGACCGCATCCTTGAAGCTCAAAGGCAAGATCCTGAATTGGCTCTTTTTGGCCAAAGTTGTAGGGATAAAAAAAGGTTGATGGTTTGAAAGACTTCGATATTGATGCTCGCGGAGGCATAAGAAAATTTGGCAGACTTATTGTGCCAAATATTAGTGATCTTCGTAAAGACATTCTAGAAGATTCTCATCATTCTAAATTTACTATTAATAGCTGTAGTAGTAAAATGTACGCGGACATGGAACGACTTTATTATTAGGATGGAATGAAATCTGATATTGCTAACTTTACTAAGCGTTGCATGACTTGGTAATTCGTTAAGTCCGAGCATCATAGGCCCGATGGGTTATTGCAATCTTTGGACATTCCTGTTGGGAAGTGGGATCAGGTCTCCATGGACTTTATTGACGGTCTTCCCTATTCTCGTTCGGGTCAAGATAGTTTATGGGTGATTGTAGATAGACTAACAAAATTCACCCATTTTATTCCCGTTTGGTCGAATCAGACCGTACCCTTTTTGGCCAAACTCTATGTTAAAGAGATTGTTAAATTGCATGGAGTCCCTACTTCTATTGTTAGCGATCGTGATCCATTATTTACTAATGGATTTTGGAAAGGTCTTCAAAAAGCTTTGGGAACAAAGCTTAATTTTAGCAACGCTTATTGTCCTCAGTCCGAAAAACAAATAGAGTGTGTGAATCAAACTCTTAAAGGTCTTCTTCATGCATATGTTCTTGATTTTGGTGAATGTTCGGAAGATCATATTTCTCTTGTTGAGTTTTCTTACAATAATGGCTTCCAATCTAGTACTGGTATGGCACCTTTCGAGGCACTCTACGAAAGGCCATGCTGATCTCCTTCGTGTTGGCTTGAAGCCGTTGAGTAGCTGGTTTTAGGTCTAGATTTTATTCATGATTCCACAGAAAAGATTGACCTTATTCGTCATAGGGTGAGAGAAGCTCAAAGTAGAAAAAAATCCTATGCTGATAACTAAAGAAGGAAATTAGAATTTTCTATGGGAGATTTGGTATTTATTCGTGTTTCACCTATGATAGGTGTTGTGTGTTTCAGTCATTCGGGAAAATTCGCATCTTGATACATTGTCCCATTTCCCATCACCGAAGGCATTAGTTCCGTGGCTTATCGCCTTTTATTACCGATTCAGTTTTCTGCTATTCATGACGTATTTCACATCTCTCCACTGCAAAAATTCCTTAGAGATTCCGATTCTATTCTTGAGCTCGATGTTATTGAAGAAATTGAAATTTCACCTAATTTGACTTATGAGCAATATCCTATTCCTATCATTGCTATGGAGTTCAAACGTCTTCGTAATAAAGATATTTCTCTTGGGAAAGTTCAATGGTCCTCAAATCCTAAGGATTTCTCTTGGGAATCATGAGAATTCATCGAGCAAACACATCCGGACTTACTCTCTCATGCTCCTTAAGGTGAACTTCTCAATTCAAATTTTTATTTTGTGTTCTTATGCCTAGAGTGGTTGTTACTTTTTATTTTCTACTTAAGTATTGCGAGGACACAATTTCTTTAAGGAGGGGAGTCTGTAACAACTGCATATTTACAATTATATATTTAAATATTTTATTGAAATATAGTGTCGTTAATTGAATTTAAAGTCCAAAATGTGACTTTTTGTAAATAGTTGAATTAGGACTCGAGATCACTTCCATTAAGTACAAAACGACGTTTACAACTTGTTTGAGTATGAACTTCGATATGTTTGGAGTTGATTATGATTTTGGTATTTTAATTTGGACTTTAGGTTTGGTTCTAGCCCACTTACTCAATAAGAGAACCCAAACTTCTATACCAAATACCCTAACTCCTATATTCTTCATTCATTCTACTCCTTGTTTCCAAACACTCAAGCCCTAAAGAAAAATGGGGGAAAAGATAGGAAATTAAAATTCCTAAACCCAAGATTATTAGGAAGTGCAATTTCAAGTTCCTAAATCAAGGAGAAGCTTAGGTAAGCATCCTCTTCATCTTCTCCATCTCAATATCTCTTCAATTTTCAGAAATTCCTGTAATCTAACTAGAGAAATTTTTGCATTTAATAATAGATTAAAGATTCTAGAGGTGTTGTTGAAGAGGAATCGATCTTTCCTTGTTTTAGAGCTTCTCAATTGTTGTTTTGAGTTTAAAGGTGAGTTCTTTTACTCACATCTATGTATATACCTTTGATGGTTGTTAGGCATGAATTCCTAACATCTATTTCATATCCATTTGCTTTTGAATTGAACTAGTTTGGTGAATTTTCCAACTTTTGGTATTTTGAAGTCAAAATATGTGAAAATCCTACTAAGAATGTTTGGACATGTCGTTTGGAGTGTATTGAAGAGCCTATAGGGCTAGATTGTCGTTTGGCATAAATCCCTAGCCTTGGTTGCTCGTTCAATCGCTTCTAAATCGATTTGGCCATTAATGGCCTAGGTTGATCCTGAGCTTTTGAGCTCAGACGTTTGGGAAAGAACTCAGACGTCTGAGTCATCGGAATAAAAATTCCAGGCAGCTCGGACGTCTAAATTTGTTCCCATACTTTTTTGCGATCTAGAAGAAAATTTCCACATTCTCAACCCAGATGTTTGGGAAAACCGCCAGACATCTGGCGTTGTTTAATTCAGCCAATTTCCCTATTTTGGGTAGATTTCTGTTTCAATCAATTTTTGTTGATCCGGTTATTTGTTGTAATTTATTATCAATTTTTATGACTTCTTTCTGGATTTTTAGGAATATCCATTTTATGGATTTGATATCGATTTTCATGCATTTGATATCGATTTTTGGGAATATCCATTTTATGGATTTGATATCGATTTTGGGAATATCCATTTCCATCGATCTTCATTTCTGTGATTTGTCACTAAAAAATATAAAGGTTTCTATACTAGTAGTAAATACTCAAACTCTTCTACAAAAATTATTTCAACGTTACTTTTAATGCAAAACTCGTTTTTAAAACCATTTTCCAATTTATTTGTATATAAAACCTTTACCTCATTCTTTCGAGAAATCATATTAAACGACTTAGCAAAACAAGTGGTATGAAACGCTTGCATTTACTTCATCAGTTAATTCTTAGACTTGCTCGATTGAAATCTTGTGACAATTTTTGAGTGGAAATCTACAGTTTGTTCATAAATATTTCAGTTAAGCCAGTGGTTATGGGACATAAAGCTAAACTAATTTCTTTACTAGATTGGTGTAATTTACACTATTGTTGATCTATGATGATCATTTTGTGACTTAGACTAACGATATGTGATGTCTCTTAGTCCATGTGGGGGACTGTACCCCATTCTTTGGAGTTTTGTCCCTCTTTTATGGGCTAGCGACCGATGTTCTTTTTATGGAGTTAGCATCATCGGGCATACCGTTGTACTAATTCGTTGGTCTGGCTTTTTTGAGTTTCAGGTTCCTTGGGCATACCATTGTACTATGTCGTTTCACCGACTTTATGGGTTAGTGACACATGGGATAGCGTCCCATTTATGACACACGTGTTGGTGAGTTTTCATGCTTCCGTTTATGATATGCCTCCCCTTTTTATGTTTTCTAGATTTCTAATTATTGATTTCTAGAATTTGTGTTTCGCTAATTTTTGAGATTTGCATTGATAAGCTCTATCAATATTTTTGATTTGGTGAATAAGCTAAAGAATATGACATTCTTTTTGGTGTTTGAGAAAGCTTGAGATATTATATAATTTTTGTTATTATCATATATACTTGTCATATATCTTATCATGTCTCATCTTATATGATATTTATAGCAAGCCTGGTCCATTTATTGTTCTTCTTCTTATATAAGACTCGGGTCAGACCGAGGTGTTTCAGGTGCTTCCACTTGACTTCTTAGCAGAAACTAGCTTCTGACTTTTAGCTAACTACTTTAGCTTAGTAGTTTTTGTTTTTATACACCCGAGATGGAGAATCCTTGATGTATACATATACTTTTGTCTAGCACTTGTACCTATTCTTTTGTGATGTAGTGTATCTTATATGACCACTACTTTGATGTTCAGTTTTATGCGTTATATTCATATCTGTTTCCACCTTAGTGATATGAATATTTGTGACTGATTTGTGTTATGCTTATTTTATATTTGTTTCCTAATGCCACATAGCAACTGTGTAGTAGCTTTGAGTTTGTATTTTATATGTCATATTTCCTCTTGAAATGGAATGCGTGACATACTATCTGACATATCGATGCTCCCACAAAGAAACTACATAGATGGTCGCTCCTCAACAGCCTTATTCTTCGTACTAATTGATGGCATTCCCAGTAGTGTCCTTAATTAGTGTGAGTATAGAGGTGGGGCGTCACACATGGAGTCAAAGATGGAGTATTGAAGTGCAAGGGATAATCGCTACTAATCCCGAGGGTGATTCCAAAATGGATGTGGTAGAAATAGTGTCTTCGTTTCCGTTCGGACCGGGAACGGACTTGTATGGATGAATGCTACCAGTACATTGTTATTGGGGGACAATGAGCACTATAAGTGAATCTTTCTAAAAAGGTAATCGTAGCCTCTAGCCTCATCAACCGGGAATGACTGAAAATCAAGGGTGATGTAGCAAGGCTAAATGGGTCACATACAAGTAGGGTATGTCTGTCACCTTTCTAGATAATCCTAGATATTATTACTACGTGTGAAAGGAGCTCGAAAAGGGTAGGAACACCCAAGGGTGATAGCATATTCGGTCTATGTAGGTTGGGGGTAGGCCGGTCATGTGTTGCAGGGGATCACGGTGTGGTCCTCGGTACGGTGTTTCCAGACAGGTACCGTGATAGGTGGTACCTCAGTGCCTAGTCATTTAGTTGGAATCCAGTCACCAATTCATGCCTTTACGGTTTTGATTGTAGAGCCTAGTATTGCTAGAATATAATTAATGTAACAATTTCAGCTATTTGAACAAGTATTTGCACTTAGACACTATTATAATATCACAGGATTTTGATATGAAATGTTTTGGTTATCGTAAAGTAGAAACCTGTCATGTTTATTTGTGGCATAGTCTTATGAGATAACATTGATTTTCAAAAGGATTTTGAAACTCTAATTATGCAAACTGAATGTGTTTTGCTCATGCTGGTTTTCCAGACTGACTCGGGTGTTATTTTATTATAATGCTTGGGTCAAATCGAGTATCACAGATAGAGGATAGGATGCTATGGAGCTAAGGAGACGAGCTGGGTGGCGAACATGTATCGCACATACTTGATTTTATTCCGTTGTGTATGTTATGTTGCATACTCAGCACTTGTGAGGAAAAGTTGTTATAACTGTCCATAATTGTTTTATTGATGTATCGTACTTTAATGATGTAAATAAAAGTTATAGTTCTTTTTATATAAAGGCTTGTTGTTATCTATTATATATTTTTCGTTGCGATTGTGAGATTCTATGTTGTTATTTCTATTTTTTTCTTCTACCTCTTTCTTCTTTATCCTAACGATCTGGAATTTTCGACATTCGATTTCTCAGCATGTAATATAGTGGATGTATTGATGTTGATATTCGAAGGTCGAAAATTAGGACCATGACACTTGGTATCAGAGTTGAATGTTAAGTGAGAAACTTGGCTTTTGTGGGGATTACTCATTAGAGATAGGGTCAGTATCACTCTAGAATGAGTTGAGTGTATTAATAGATATGAGCGCATATTTGTTAGTTAATATAAAACTATTTTATATTGTGTTGGTTGATTTGTTGAGTGGCTTATGGATTCTGGTCAATACGAGTAATTAACGTTATTGATGCAGATCTCTAAACACATGAACGGAGTAACTCGACATAGTATTGTCTTAAAATGGGGTAAATGCAATAATTTTACCCAAACTATTTTATATATGAAAGAAATAATTTTTAAAAATTATTATAGCTATATTTGGTATGCTTGTTTATTAGGAAATGATAATGATAACCATTATCATTGTTGTGGAAATCGAATAAAATTTGAAATTGTAACCAAAAGTTACGAGAAATAGTTCATATAACAAAAACAGAACTTGTAAATATGAATTTATAAATGTTATTTATCATTTGAAATGAAATTATAGTGGAATTTTTAAAACATAGGTGTAAAAGGATTTAAAAGCTCGAAATTTAGAATTTAAATCCCGTGGGTTTGAAAATGATTTTCAAAGTCTTGGAAAACATGATGATGTTATTTGGGAAATATTTGGAATAAAATATTTTTGGTGAAAATGTTTTTGAAGGAATAAAAGCATAGAACTCATTTCTGTCGCTAGAAAATACTTTAGGTTATGATCGCAAAATCATCGATGCTCATTTTCTAGTTTTCAAGAGAGGAATAACTACCTGAATGTTTTGAATTGGAGTCATTTGCAAAATTGGGCTTGATTTTGGAATGCAAAAGAATATTTTGATTTCGGGTATATGTAAATGACTTCAAAAATGATTTTTGAATGTTTAAGAAATTTTTTAAACATCTAGGTGTTTATTTGAAAAATGTTTGTGGAACATAAATAAGTTTGAAGACTTATAAGATTAGAAATTTGAATTTAAGTGAAAGTTAACTTGAATTAAGTAAATTTGAGAAATTAAACCTAAGTATGCTAAATGCAAATAGCTATTGAAATAGAATTTATTTAGCTGGAATAAACTAGTGAAAGAACAAATTAGTTTAATTGTAAGTAAATGGAATTGAAATTGAAAATTAGAAATGATGTTAAATTTTATAAGAAATAAAAATTAGTATGTGGAAGGTAAATTGAATTCAAATGGAATTGAAATTGAATTTGCATAGAAATAGATATAAAATTGAGTTATGAAGTGAAAATAAATCTATGAACTTTTGTATAAAAGGTTATAAATTGACTTAAGAAAATTGATGGGATATATTCTTAAGAGAAATTAGTATAAAGAAAATATACTAACTAAATCAGGGAATGTGAAGTTTAAATGAGTGTGATAATAGTGAATAATTGAAAGGGAAGGAAGTAAATGTGAATAAAAAGAAAATGGTACAGATAATAATCAATTAGGAATTTATATGTAAGTTGTATGTATATTATCTTATTCGCATAATGACTTGATCCAGATTCGAGCATAAAATTTCGAATAAATTCTAAGTACTAAGTACAAATGATAAAAAGTGATTTATCTGATCTAAGTACTGAATAAATTCTGGCTTTGTTTCTTTTCGACAAATTATTTACTTAAAACAAATAATAATGATGGTTTATATCGAGCTATAAGTAGATTTTAAATAGGAAAATTTTCTTTATTTTCAAACAAACTAATATGGATATGTTTAAGTGTATATATATTTGAGTTAATTTTAAATTGTATTCGAACTAGAAATTTAAAGAATAAATATCTTAAACAAATTGGATATAAAATATATATGTGTATGATTTTATTAGTATATAGTTTGTTATTTTCTTTTAAAGATCATATTAAAATGAATAAAGGAAAGTAGTTGCTAAATAGAAATTTAATATAAATGTTTTATGGAACACATTTAAAAATATAAATAAAGTATATATGTAATTAGTATATTTGAATAACTATTATAAAAGTATAATTGGGATTTTATATCATCTACACTTAAAATTATAAATAGATAAATATAAGAGGAGTTTAAATATTAAAACACTTAAGACCATTATAAAATAAAACAAATTTGGAATTACTATAAATAAATATATACACATGAAATTGTAAATGTAACTTAAGAATGCATGCTAATTAAAAGTGTGAACTAATTTAACAAGTGTCACAATCTATTTTACTTTATTTTTTTCTCTTTTCGAAAAATCTTTGAGACAAGGCTAAATATACATATACCTTTTTATATCTTAATTCCATAGTTAAGAAAAACAATAGACTGGTAACAAATATACAAACCAGAAATCAAAGCCTGTAAAACATGCTTCAATCTGTAGCTAAGTCATCACCAGCAAGATTTCATCTTCAATCAAACCTGCAGCCTGCAATCATCTTCAACTTGCATCATCAAAGCTTCAAATTAAAAAAAAAAAAAAAATCATAGCTTTCAGTTTCATAATCAAAGCTTTCCAGTTTCAAGGGGATTTCAGGTTCAAGCAACAAGCTTTCAAAAATGAAGCATTTCTTTCCAGTTTTCAAAATCTAGCATCTCGGTTAAAAAAAATCTCTCTCCATCATCAAAAGAGGTGAATAAACAAGCTTCTAATTTGTTTTAAAGTCTTGATTGCATGCCGTGATCTTGATGTAAATTAGTTATAGTGATTGCATGATCGTTTTATATGATTATATATATAAGATTATACTGGTGTGTATGTCTGTTGATGCTCTATTATTATGCTTCAGGTATAAAATTTTGTTAAAAATTCATATCCCTTCCCTCAGTTCCTTTTAGACCTAGATATATAAACAATTCTTGTTTGTAATAACTGGATATCTAATCTAAAAATATTAACAGGAAGAATTAAAGCTAGTTTTTAACAATAAGAAGAAGAACAGCTGAATTTTTAATACATGTCAAAGTCTCAATCATAATAAATGTGTGTTTCAGGCTATAATCGATCTTGTTTTCGAAAATTAGAATTTTTAAGATCGAAATCATGAATTATAGATTTGTATATTATGAGATATGGCATGTTGATCGAAATTTGGTTTCGAGAGATTTTTCGTTGATCAAAATTTTTTTGGAGTTAGTGTTCATGGCTGAAGCTAGCCTGATGGTAGGCGATTTCAAAAAAATTGTCATTGGAATTTTTAAGCTGCTATGGTGGTGGGTCGAAGGAATTTTAGGGTTTAACAAAACATTTGGGTCGACGTTGAAGTCGAGGGGTTTGCGATATCTGGGAAGCATCGGACACGACTAGAGTTGGGGGAATGGATGCATAGCTCATCGGTGAGGATGTTGGCATGGTGGCGAGAACTCCGGTGGTCAGAATAGGTGAGTCGAGGCATTCATTTGCAACCAGTTTCGTTCCACGTTCTGGGTGATGAGCTCGATTTCAATTTCAAGTCTAAATCTTGGTTTGGGTGTTTGGGATTGTAAAGGTGTGTCGATGTCGACCTGATGATGATGGTTTGGATATCCTGATCATCGGTGATCAGTTGTAAACGTGCGTGGTGGATGTGGGCGTGTCAGGGGCTGGTTTGGGAAGGAGGTCTGCGTCTCGAAGTTGTTTTCGGGGTAACGTCATAGTAGATCGAGAGTAGTACGTGTTGCATACATATATGTTTTACTGGGATAGTTTGTAATTTTATATGAAATAAGAAAATGGGTTTTGTGGTGAACTCGAGAATTTTTGAATGATGGCATGGGTAAATTCTAATGGTCTCCGGTACTCGGTCGCGATTTTTTCGCTGTATAATATCTTGCTGCTGTTAAAATTTAGACAAGTTTAGAATGGAAAGGAAGTTTGGAACTCGGTTTGGTTTGGGAATCGTGGGTTTTGTATTGGGTAAGGATAAATTGTAACATGATGTTTTATGGTTAGGTATAATTAAGTTTTAATAATACACTAAGTCATTCTTTGATAAATAAGTAATTATTTAAGTGTTTGATTAATCAAGTTGAATTAATCATTTAACATAGTAAGTTAATTCTTAAAATTTACTTAATTAATAAGATTTAAATGATAATTAAGAGGTTAATTAAGGTAAATGGCTTATCAATTAATTGATTAATCTTTGAGTGATTAAAGATTAATTAATAAGAGTAATTAAGGGTTGTTTGTTGTAGTTAATTAATTATTACAGGTTAATTAATTAATAATTAACTAATATGATTAATTAATTAATTAAGGATAAATAAATCATATAAATTATTAAGGTTGTCAGGGTTAATTAATTGAGAATAATTAACCAAATGGGGTAATTGCTTAATTAAAGCAATTATGAATAATTAATTTAGACAAATAATTAAAGGATGATTAATTATGATGAATGGTTAATGGATGAATAATTAATTTATTTGTAATTAATTAATGTTAAGTAAGCAGGATTTACTGGTAATCTAAGTGATTTAAAAATAATGATTAATTTAATTGAAGATTAATTAAATTAACTAGGAATTATATACAATAAATCTTGCTTGTGTGATGATTTAATGATATTAGATGACTAGGATTGTGAATATCTCTGATATTGAGTTGTGATGTACGGTGATATGATATGATGGATTGTACAGTAATAATAAGGAGTATCAATTGATAATTAATTTTGTTGTGTGATTATGACTCCTTGTAATATGGCTGATATGTATCACTTAAACTGGGATTAGAAATGACATTATATTCGAAGCGACCGGAGTCGGGAATCATTAAATGCCCAAAACCATTTCGATTTGTAATCTTCTATAAATTCCTTATGGATTTGATATGTGAAATCAATAAGCTGGAAATGGAATTATTTAAGTAATTGAACCCTTCAATCTCTGCAGAGGTACTTAGATATTGATGAGTAAAAAGTGTTGACTATAATAAATTGAGAAATCGTAGTGAAGTACGAGTTACCCCGGTCTTAAATAACTTTTATGAATTAAAATTTCATGTTAGATGGGTGTACTCACGCTGGTTTCCATCCTGACCCGGGTGTTACTTTGATGTAATGCTCGGGTCAGACTGAGTATTAGAGATTTCCAGGTAAGGACGTTCAAGAGCTCAGGAGGCGAGCAGGATGGCAGGAACGTATGGAGTATTATCCACTGTGATATTGTAGTTTATCTGGGAAATGTTGATTTTTATCTGTCCAGTGTTTTGTGATAGTGTAGTAACTCTGATGTAAATGTATGTAAAATAACAAACAAGGTTTACTTTTGTATAACTATTATTATTTGATATTATATTTTGATCCGCTGCAAATGTGAGAATCCGTGTTTTGGTCTTTCTATTTCTTCTTCTTCTTCTATCTCTTTTTTCTTTTCTCTAACTATCTGGAATTTTTGGAATCGAAAATTCTTGGTCGTTATATTTGGTATCAGAGCTGAAGGTTAAGCGAGAACCTTGGCTTTGGTGGGTGTACTCATTAAGGATAGGGTCAATAGTACCTAGAATGAGTTGAGTGCAATATATATAAGAGAGCGTACTTGTTGTTTTCTTATATAATGGTTTTAAAAGTAAATGATTTTTATATAAGTTTATAGGTAAAGCAATGATTCTTCTAACCATTATATATTAAGGTATTTGGTTGTCGTATTGTTTGAAAATTAAATAATGAGAATTAAGTGGTAATAGTAATACAACCAAATTGAAATTAAATGAAGATAAGTTTGTAATAGATCCAAACTGGAACTAAAATCTTGAATTTGTAGAAGTAAGAATAAGATAAAAATGAATTGGTTTTCAGATATGATAATCTTAGGTATTATCATAAATAGTTATTGTGTTTAATAATGATATATTTTTTAATAAGAAAGCCAAATGAAGTGAACTTTTAAGATGAGTACAACTTATAAATTGAAGTAAGTTTTAAATTGTGAAGTTTTAAAACCTAATTCTAGAAACATTTGAATTGTTTCAAAATGTTAAAAGAAAAGAATAAATAATATTATTCAGACTATTTT
Organism: Allium cepa; assembly: GCA_030765085.1. Lineage (NCBI taxonomy): Eukaryota > Viridiplantae > Streptophyta > Magnoliopsida > Asparagales > Amaryllidaceae > Allium > Allium cepa. The sequence continues at coordinate 39,937,974 of CM060929.1, forward strand.
TGAATGTGATCATATTTTAAAATAAGAAGTTGTTTGAAAACATTAAAGAAACCTGTGTTGAATTAAAACCAAGGGTCGTTTAAATTTTAAAATTTGGCTTGGTGGGCCAAGAAGTAAGTATGTATATATGTGTGGATATATATAATATCACAGATAATTTGAAATAAACTCTGAAGTAATGAGTTTTGATTTTTCCTGAAGTGTGATTTGAAACCAAAGTAAAATAAGTTTTTGAACTTTTAAGAGATAGAAATTTAAATTTTGAAATGGAGAATTCAAATTTGAGTGGGATTAATGGGATTAAATTGAATTTAACTTAGAATATGTTAAATAAGTTATGGACAAACAACCTGAATTAGAAATTTCAAAATGAAATTGAGATTTAACTTGGGAAGTTAAATGGTTGATTTGAATTTAGAGTTTGTGTGATCTCAAAATGGGTTTGAGATCTGGAAATTGGAAATGGATAGATGTTTTAAAACAATTTGGATAATATTATCCTATTGCTTTTAATAATCCCTGAAGCTATGAAATGGATTTTTTAATTGAGTTAAGAAATGAACTGAGGTAATACATATCCATTGTAGAAAATTTAATGGAATTGAACTTAAATTGAAATTATTTACATGATTTTCAATTATAAAATGAAATTGTAATTAAAGATATGGAATCACTTTGAACTTAAGATTTGAATTTTAAGAATTGAATTTGTAAATTTAAAATTGTTTAAAAACGAGTTTAAAGTTGGAAGATAAAACTGAGTAATAAATGGGATTTTAGAGATAAAATTGTTTTGGACTATTATTTGAACTTTGAAATAAGTTAAGTAAAGATAATTTGAAATGGAATTTTGAATTTGTATTCAGAATTAAATTGTTTAAAGAATTAGATTGTTCATTTAAAAATAAAGGTTAATTTGATTTTAGAGAATAAATCAACATTTAAAATTGAACTCAAATTTATATAATTCGAGATGATTCTAAAAGTGGAGATTGGAATTGGAATTAATTCAAATAGGAACTGAAATGATTAGAAATTGAAGTGGGTTCAATTTGAAATTAGTCCAAAATTTATATGAATAATTTGGGATTAGGGCTTTTGAACACAATATGCCTCTTCTTGGAAATCCCAATATCACTATCACTTCCTTTACCAACCTCTTCATATCGAAGAGTGATATCCACAAGCTGATTGAAAGGAACTTCAAGTTTCAAAGGTAAAATCATCTCGGGGTTCTTACTCAAAGCATAGATAAACTCTTGATTCTTTATAATATCCAAAAGTTGTTGGGCAGACATGAATGCGCCATCGAGAGAAGGACTACTGGATTGACCAGCGCTAGGATTGCTAGAACTAACCATCTCTTCTTTAAGAAAGAAAGAAGGAGAAAAGTTATTCTCAAAATAAATATCAAGCAATCTTGGTAGATAAAACAAGGAATCATAAAAGAAAATAGGATAGGACGGTACAAAGACCCGAATAAAATCCTAAAGCACGACTCCTAAGATAGACTTAGGACGATGATCCTTGATATATTATTCTACATTGTTCCGAAGTTTGGCTCTGATACCAAGCTGTGACGCCCCACCTCTATACCCACGCTAGCCAAGAACATTACGGTGAATGCTGTCAACTAGCACGGAGAATAAGGCTGTTGAGGAGCGACCATCCGTGTAATTGCTTTGTGCGAGCATCGGTATGTCGGATAGAATAACATACAAAACTTTATCAAGAGGAAATCCGACATACCAACACAAACTCAAAGCTACGACTCAGTGGCTATAATATCTTCGAAAACAAATACAGAAATAAACATAACATGAATCAGTCACAGATAATTCATATCACAAAGACGGAACAAGATATGAATCCATAATTAACACATGGAAGTGTATATCAGAGTAGTGGTCAAAAAGATGCACAATAATACAAAAGAATAGCAACACGTGCTATACAAAAGAATACAACTATGAGTCTATATCTCAAGTGTATACAACAAAATAAACTACTAATCTAAGTAGTTAGCCAAAAGTCAGAGTAATGATCCTGGATAAGAAGTCAAGCAGAAACACCTGTAACATCTCGGTCTGACCCGAGTATTATTTAATAAGAAAATAATAAACGGATCAGTCTAGCTATAAATATCAGATGAAACGATATAGAATAAGAGATATGACTAAACGCATAATAATAACAATGCCAAGCTGTGATATATATAAGTAATTGAAAATCAACAAGAGATTAATCAATATCACAAAAATCTTCACAAAGATCCAAAAAGGGTTTCATACCCAAAACTTGAATTCACAACAAGTCAATGACACACGAATTCACCAATGCACAAAAATTGATAAAGCATATCAATAGAAATCACAAAAATAGGTGAAGCATAAATTCTAGAATTCAACACACGAAATCCAGAAATCACACAAAAAAAGGGGGGAAAGGCCTATCACACGAACGAGAGGCTATCTCATGGTAGCTAGCCATTAATTTTTGACACACGAGCGAGAAGCTATCTCATGGTAGCTAGCCATTAATTTTTGACACACGAACGAGAAGCTATTTCATGGTAGCTAGCCATTAATTTTTGACACACGAACGAGAAGCTATCTCATGGTAGCTAGCCATTAATTTTTGACACACGAACAAGAAGCTATCTCATGGTAGCTAGCCATTAATTTGACACACGAATGGTCCGAAGACCTGACACACGAATGGTCCGAAGACCGTGGGTTGCTACCCCACCAATTTGAGTCGAAACTCCACAAAACGGGGTTTAGTCTCCCTTGCAGACAAAGAGACATCGCACATTGCTAGTCTAAATCCCAAAAATGATCGTCATGATCAACGAGAAGTGTCAATTACAATAAGCTAGTAAATATATGAGCTTAGCTTCATGTCCCATAACCACTAGCTTAACTTAAATATTTACGAACAAATTGTAGATCTCCACTAGAAAATTGTCACAAGAGATTCAATCGAACAAGTCCAAGAATTAACCGGCGAAGTAAACGCAAGCGTTTCATACCACTTGTTTTACCAAGCCGTTTAATTAGATTTCTCATACGAGTGAGGTAAAAGTTTGTATATACTAATAGATTGGAAAACGGTTTTATAAACGAATTTGGTATTAAAATAGAATTGAAGTCGTTTGAGGAAAGAGTTTTGATATTTACTACTAGTATTGAAACCTTTATATTTTTAAAGTGACAAAACACGAAAATGATTGTAGAACAATCAACCACCAAAATTCACATTCAAAGACGTGAATAAAAATCCAAAGAAATCGATCCGAATCCATCAAAATGGGTATTCCCAAAAATTCCAAGAAGAGAAGTCATTAAAGTTGTAGCAACAATAAGTGGGAAATAACACGAATCGATGGAGTTTGGAAACCAAGCAAAAACATGCACAAATAGGCACAATAAGGCAAATTGGTGCAGGTCAGTCAACTGACACAAAGGTCCAGTCGACTGAACCAGAAGCAGGGAAAAATAATTTCCTGCAGTCAGTCGACTGACCTAAAATTTCAGTCGACTGAATGCAGGAAAACAGAGGACCCGAGCCTCTGCTAGCTGCCTTCGGAATGCCTATGTGCTGCAGCCAGTCGACTGACCCAAAGGTCCAGTAGACTGACTGGCACCAAGGCTGTTTTCTTAGCCTATGAAATGAAGATGCAATCTTCATCAAAATGCAATCGAGCGAGCACGGTCACTAAGGGTTTATGAAAATCGACTACCCGGTCCAATAAGCTCTTCGATGCATCACCAAAAACAAGTTCAAACAACAAAGCTATGATTTTTGAAGATTTGAACTCAAAACACTAAAATTTGGAATGTTCACAAAACCTATCCAAATCAAAATCAAATACACATGAATATGTGTTAGGAATTCATACCTAACAATCAAAGATAATCATAGACCTAGATGTGAGATTAAAAATCTCACCTTTTCACAAAATCAAGCAAGAAGAAGCTTGAAAGCCAATGGAGAATCAACCTCTCTTCAACACAACCCAAATGAGCTTGAATCTATGCTCAAAATAAGAACATTCCTAAAATTAGGTTTTAGGAATTTCTGAAATTGGTAAGAGAATAAGTTGGAGAAGAAGAAGAGAATGCTTACCAATGGGTTCTTCTTGAGTTTGGAGCTAGGAATTTGATTTTCAAGAGGAACTAGGGTTTTGGAGTTTTAATTTCCAATCTCTCCCACCATTAATACTCAAAAAACTGAAAAGAGAAGAGAATGAGGGTGAGTGGGGAAGAGTGGCTCAGATTTGAGCATAAGTTAACATAGGGCTGAGCACAAACCAAACCCAAAGAGAAAATTAGCAAAAAAATCAACTCTCTCCAAACATATCGAAGCTTATACTCAAAAAGGTCGCAAACGGCATTTTAAACTCAATGGGAGTGGTCCCGAGTCCTAATTCGACCGTATGCAAAAAGTAGCTTTTCGGACTAAAATTCGACCAACGATGAAATATTTAAATAAAATATTTAAATATAAAATCGATAAATATGCGGGTTGTTACAGACTCCCCTCCTTAAAGAAATTGCGTCCTCGCAATATTTTAAGAAGAAGATATATATAGTAACAATCATAAAAGCATATTCAACACAAAAGAAGTTTGAAATAAGAAGTTCACCTCAAAGAGCACGAGAAAGTAAGTCTGGATGTGTTCGCTCGATGTACTCTCTTGATTCCCAAGAACAATCCTTAGGATTTGAAGACCATTGAACTTTAACAAGCGGAACTTCTTTATTTCGAAGTCGTTTGACCTCCGAAGCAATGACACGAATAGGATGTTGCTCATAAGTTAAATTAGGCGAAACTCCAATCTCTTCCACAACACCGGGCTCAAGAACAGAATCGGAATCTCGAAGGCACTTCCGTAATTGAGAAACATGAAACACGTCATGAATAGCAGAAAATTGAGCCGGTAATAAAAGGCGATAAGCCATGGAACCAATACGTTCGGTGATAGAAAATGGCCCAATATATCGAGGCGCTAATTTTCCCGATCGACTGAAACGTACAACACCTTTCATAGGTGAAACACGAATGAACACAAGATCTCCCACAGAAAATTTTAACTTCCTTCTCCGGTTATCCGCATAGGATTTTTTGTCTACTCTGGGCTTCTTTCATCCTATGACGAATAAGATCAATCTTTTCTGTGGAATCACGAATGAAATCTGGACCTAAAACCAGCTTCTCACCGGCCTCAAGCCAACAAGAAGGAGATCGGCATGGCCTTCCATAGAGTGCCTCGAAAGGTGCCATACCAATACTAGATTGGTAGCTATTATTATAGGAAAATTCAACAAGTGAAATATGATCCTCCCAACTTCCACCAAAATCAAGCACACAAGAACGAAGAAGATCTTCAAGAGTTTGATTCACACGCTCAGTTTTTCCATCGGACTGGGGATGATAAGCGGTGCTAAATTTAAGCTTCGTTCCCAAAGCTTTTTGAAGACTCTTCCAAAATCCACTAGTAAACAATGGATCACGATCACTAACAATAGAAGTAGGAACACCATGTAATTTAACAATCTCTTTAACAAAGAGTTTGGCCAAAAGAGGAACGGTTCGGTTAGACCGAACGGGAATAAAATGGGCGGATTTAGTAAGTCTATCAATGATCATCCATAAGCTATCATGACCCGAACGAGAACGGGGAAGGCCATCTATAATGTCCATGGAAATACTGTCCCACTTCCAAGTTGGAATTTCTAAAGGCTGCAATAACCCACCGGGCCTTTGATGTTCGGACTTAACGAGTTGGCAAGTCATGCAACGCTTAACGAAGTTAGCGATGTCAAGTTTCATTCTCTCCCAATAATAAAGTCACTTCATATCCGCGTACATTTTACTACTACCGGGATGAATAGTAAATTTAGAACGATGGGAATCTTCTAAAATATCCTTACGAGGATCAACAATATTTGGTACGATAAGTCTACCAAATTTTCGAATGCCGCCACGGGAATCAATATCAAAGTCTTTCAAACCTTCAATATCAATTTTAACCCTCAATCTTTGGCTAAGAAGAGCCAATTCGGATCTATCCTTTGAGCTTCAAGAATGCGGTCTAAGAGAGAAGGATGAGCCTCAAGGCTACATAAAACAAGAGATGAACATAAATCGGATACACGATCTTGAATCTCACAAGTGGATAAAATTCTGAGGTCATTCCATTCGGATATCATCATGGAAACAACCGCTTGTTGCCTGCGACTAAGTGCATCGGCAACTCGATTTCGCTTTCCGGGAGTATAAAGAATGTCAAGATCATAAGGTGCAAGGAACTTGAGCCAACGCTGTTGACGCAAATTAAGTTCCTTCTGAGAGAATAAATACTTCAAAGACTTATGATCGGTATAAAGAACAAATTTCTCTCCCAAAAATAATGATGCCAAATTTTTAAAAGCGAAATCAATAGCCACGGGCACTAGATCATGAGTGGCATATCTAGTCTCAATAGGCATTAATGATTTAGAAGCACAAGTGATAGCACGTTCTTTTTTTTTTTGCAAAAGAACGACATCCAAACCAATACGATTAGCATTGGTTCAAAAGATAAAGTCTTGGTTTCCCTCGGGAATCCCAAGAATAAGAGTATCGAAAAGAAAGAATTTCCTTTAAATACTCTTCTTTCCCGAAAAGTTAAAACTTTCAAAATTACATTTACCTTTATATAATAATCTTTCTAGAAAATTTTACATTCTTACAAGTCAATTTATCGTGTCTGACTGTCTCATCAAAGCGTTTAGGAAATTCCTATTGATAACGTTGATCAAGCGCATCGACCAGAATTCTTAAAGCACTCAACGGGCAATACAATCACAAAATCATCTTCTATATGATAAAAATATCTCTTAAAAAAGTTTTAAGAATATTCTTTGCTCGTTTAAGAACAAAACCCAACTATACTTATAAATAAATCTTATGAAAAAGATTTACAAAATTTTAAATTTCTATTCTCATCCAAAATCAATAAATACTAGAATGGAATCATCGAGATATTCGTGAAATACTCGATTCACAAAATGGATGAAATAAGCTAGACGAATCGAATGACAAAATAAGTTATTCATAAGAATCATAACGGGTGCGGAAAGCAGTAAGTGGAATGCTAACTTCCGCAACTCGTAACTAATGAAACTCGGTGGCAAGGTCGAGCTGAAAAGGCCTTAACACCACACAAAAGATTTCTTAGGTGATAATCCTAAGGCAAATTCAAAAAAATACCGGAAAAGTTTCAAAATTATTTAGATAAGAGAAGTAACACTTTTCTCATCATGAGGGCTTAAAGAATAAAATGATGCCTTCTAAAATTTGAAATCGGAATCTCAAGAAAAAAAATAGAAATCTTCTTAACAGATAGAAAATGTCGAAGATGAATAGTCCACACGGAAAATAGGATATGGGCTTCATAACGATTGAGCCAATCCTTTCAAAAGTCAATTTCGAACCTAAGTAAAAATCGGCCCGGAAAGAAAAATCACATAAAATAATTTCGACGTTAATAAAAAGAAAATTGAGTGTTGCGGATCTACCATCCGGATTGGCAATTCTCAAGGACGACATCAATCCCAAAATTGTTTAAAGGAAAAGAATCAACAAGTTCTTTTTATATAAAATAGGGAGATGGAACCCATATCAAAAAGAACACGAACAAGAAAATCACAAAGCAAATGTCATCAAGGATTGAATGAGAAATACCTTGACCAAGAGAAGTATTGCTAGGGGCTTGCACAATATTTAGCTTTCTCATGTCCTTGTTCAAAAGTTTGGGACATGCAGATAAAAGATGACCCGAGTCTTTGCAATAGCGACAATAAAGGGGTTTCGGGCACTTAATTACATAATGGTCCGTGGAACCACAATTGTGGCATTGTTTACGACTTGGGGTAGGAGTCTTGTCTACCAAAGTTTCTTGTTCCACCTTCTTCTTGCTTTGAAGTACGGGGCAGGCAGAAATATGATGACATGTATTTTTGCAATAACGACAAAAGAGAGGTTTCGGGCACTCCCTAGCATAGTGGTCCTTAGAATTACAATTGTAGCATCCTCCACGATCAGGCATTGGAGTCTTTGCTACAGAAGTAGTTTGCTTCACTCTCTTATTGGGATTAGGGCTTTTGAACACAATATGCCTCTTCTTGGAAATCCCAATATCACTATCACTTCCTTTACCAACCTCTTCATATCGAAGAGTGATATCCACAAGCTGATTGAAAGGAACTTCAAGTTTCAAAGGTAAAATCATCTTGGGGTTCTTACTCAAAGCATAGATAAACTCTTGATTCTTTATAATATCCAAAAGTTGTTGGGCAGACATGAATGCGCCATCGAGAGATGGACTACTGGATTGACCAGCGCTAGGATTGCTAGAACTAACCATCTCTTCTTTAAGAAAGAAAGAAGGAGAAAAGTTATTATCAAAATAAATATCAAGCAATCTTGGTAGATAAAACAAGGAATCATAAAAGAAAATAGGATAGGACGGTACAAAGACCCGAATAAAATCCTAAAGCACGACTCCTAAGATAGACTTAGGACGATGATCCTTGATATATTATTCTACATTGTTCCAAAGCTTGGCTCTGATACCAAGCTGTGACGCCCCACCTCTATACCCACGCTAGCCAAGAACATTACGGTGAATGCTGTCAACTAGCACGGAGAATAAGGCTGTCGAGGAGCGACCATCCGTGTAATTGCTTTCTGCGAGCATCGGTATGTCGGATAGAATAACATAAAAAACTTTATCAAGAGGAAATTCGACATACCGACACAAACTCAAAGCTACTACTCAGTGGCTATAAAATCTTCGGAAACAAATACAGAAATAAACATAACATGAATCAGTCACAGATAATTCATATCACAAAGACGGAAGAAGATATGAATACATAATTAACACCTGGAAGTGTATATCAGAGTAGTGGTCAAAAAGATGCACAATAATACAAAAGAATAGCAACACGTGCTATACAAAAGAATACAACTATGAGTCTATATCTCAAGTGTATACAACAAAATAAACTACTAATCTAAGTAGTTAGCCAAAAGTCATAGAGTAATGATCCTGGATGAGAAGTCAAGCAGAAACACCTGTAACATCTCGGTCTGACCCGAGTATTATTTAATAAGAAAATAATAAACGGATCAGTCTAGCTATAAATATCAGATGAAACGATATAGAATAAGAGACATGACTAAACGCATAATAATCACAATGCCAAGCTGTGATATATATAAGTAATTGAAAATCAACAAGAGATTAATCAATATCACAAAAATCTTCACAAAGATCCAAAAAGGGTTTCATACCCAAAACTTGAATTCACAACAAGTCAAGGACACACGAATTCACCAATGCACAAAAATTGATAAAGCATATCAATAGAAATCACAAAAATAGGTGAAGCATAAATTCCAGAATTCAACACACGAAATCCAGAAATCACACAAAAAAAGGGGGGAAAGGCCTATCACACGAAAGAGAAGCTATTTCATGGTAGCTAGCCATTAATTTTTGACACACGAACGAGAAGCTATCTCATGGTAGCTAGCCATTAATTTTTGACACACGAACGAGAAGCTATCTCATGGTAGCTAGCCATTAATTTTTGACACACGAACGAGAAGCTATCTCATGGTAGCTAGCCATTAATTTTTGACACACGAACGAGAAGCTATCTCATGGTAGCTAGCCATTAATTTGACACACGAATGGTCCGAAGACCTGACACACGAATGGTCTGAAGGCCGTGGGTTGCTACCCCACCAATTTGAGTCGAAATTCCACAAAACGGGGTTTAGTCTCCCTTGCGGACAAAGAGACATCGCACATTGCTAGTCTAAATCCCAAAAAAGGATCGTCATGATCAACGAGAAGTGTCAATTACAATAAGCTAGTAAATATATGAGCTTAGCTTCATGTCCCATAACCACTAGCTTAACTTAAATATTTACGAACAAATTATAGATCTCCACTAGAAAATTGTCACAAGAGATTCAATCGAACAAGTCCAAGAATTAACCGGCGAAGTAAACGCAAGCGTTTCATACCACTTGTTTTACCAAGCCGTTTAATTAGATTTCCCATACGAGTGAGGTAAAGGTTTGCATATACTAATAGATTTGAAAACGGTTTTATAAACGAATTTGGTATTAAAATAGAATTGAAGTCGTTTGAGGAAAGAGTTTTGATATTTACTACTAGTATTGAAACCTTTATATTTTTAAAGTGACAACACACGAAAATGATTGTAGAACAATCAACCACCAAAATTCACATTCAAAGATGTGAATAAAAATCCAAAGAAATCGATCCGAATCCATAAAAATGGGTATTCCCAAAAATTCCAAGAAGAGAAGTCATTAAAGTTGTAGCAACAACAAGTGGGAAATAACACGAATCGATGGAGTTCGGAAACCAAGCAAAAACATGCACAAATAGGCACAATAAGGCAAATTTGTGCAGGTCAGTCGACTGACACAAAGGTCCAGTCGACTGAACCAGAAGCAGGGAAAAATAATTTCCTGCAGTCAGTCGACTGACCTAAAATTTCAGTCGACTGAATGCAGGAAAACAGAGGACCCGAGCCTCTGCTAGCTGCCTTCGGAATGCCTATGTGCTACAGCCAGTCGACTGACCCAAAGGTCCAGTCGACTGACTGGCACCAAGGCTGTTTTCTTAGCCTATGAAATGAAGATGCAATCTTCATCAAAATGCAATCGAGCGAGCACGGTCACTAAGGGTTTATGCAAATCGACTACCCAGTCCAATAAGCTCTTCGATGCATCACCAAAAACAAGTTCAAACAACAAAGCTATGATTTTTGAAGATTTGAACTCAAAACACTAAAATTTGGAATGTTCACAAAACCTATCCAAATCAAAATCAAATACACATGAATATGTGTTAGGAATTCATACCTAACAATCAAAGATAATCATAGACCTAGATGTGAGATTAAAAATCTCACCTTTTCACAAAATCTAGCAAGAAGAAGCTTGAAAGCCAATGGAGAATCAACCTCTCTTCAACACAACCCAAATGAGCTTGAAGTAATGCTCAAAACAAGAACATTCCCAAAATTAGGTTTTAGGAATTTCTGAAATTGGTAAGAGAATAAGTTGGAGAAGAAGAAGAGAATGCTTACCAATGGGTTCTTCTTGAGTTTGGAGCTAGGAATTTGATTTGCAAGAGGAACTGGGGTTTTGGAATTTTAATTTCCAATCTCTCCCACCATTAATACTCAAAAAAATTGAAAAGAGAAGAGAATGAGGGTGAGTGGGGAAGAGTGGCTCAGATTTGAGCATAAGTTAACATAGGGCTGAGCCCAAACCAAACCCAAAGTGAAAAGTAGCAAAAAAATCAACTCTCTCCAAACATATCGAAGCTTATACTCAAAAAGGTCGCAAACGGCATTTTAAACTCAATGGGAGTGGTCCGAGTCCTAATTCGACCGTATGCAAAAAGTAGCTTTTCGGACTAAAATCCGACCAACGATGAAATATTTAAATAAAATATTCAAATATAAAATCGATAAATATGCGGGTTGTTACAATGTACGTATATTATTCTGTTCGCATAATGATTTGATGCAGATTCGAGCATAGAATTTCGAGATAGTATATCGATCCAAATTGGGATTTTACACTCAATTTTCGACGGCGAAACTGGATATGGATTTTTGATTGGTTCTGGAGATTCTATATCATAGTTATAACTATGCAAGGAGAATGACGGTTGTTGATCATGAAACCAGATCTGAGTCCGCACTAGGAAGTCGGGTGGACGGTACTAGTTCGGAAGAGAAATTATGTGATTGAATGAGCGATCAGATTGATATTGCGTACATATGATATAAGTACATCATACGGGTTTGAATGAGATTTATTTTTGAAATTTGTGGATATGAAATATAAAATGATTTTGAAATGGAAAAGCATATTTTGTGAAATATATGATGAAATAAGGTGGAAATTGAATATTTCTATGGTAGAAACTTACTTTATGGAAGTAAGTAATATTGTAAATGACTTTATAGAGTAATCAAGCTTGAATATTGTTTTGGCAGAAACAAAGTTGTGTATATATAATTGAAACTCCCCTTGTTGAATCTATTGCCAGAAGAAAAGGGTTCTTGAAAAGTATTTGAAGTATAAAAAGGGAATTTATACAAGTATGAAATGATCCAAAGATTTTTCAAGGTTATATACATCTATATATATAAAAGTATCTTATGAGAATGATTTTGGAGAAAAGGTTTTTGGAACCTATGGATTTGGAAAGGCTTTTGATTTTTGGAGAAAAATCAATTTTGGAAATTTGAAAAACCTAGTTTGAGAATTATCGATTTTGGAATAACCGATTTTGAAAAAAGGATATTTATATGAGATTCATACTAGGTGTATGATTTGGAAGATACTATAAGGGTATAGTATATAGTGTTTTGAGATTGGCTGTGGGGAAAAAGGCGCTCCCTTGAAATGAACTTCTCAGGAGTGCCATAGGGTGGTACCGCCTTGAACCGTAAGGGGGGTTCTAAAGTTGATCCTGTGAGGAGTCCGGACAAACTAGTTCCCAAGGATTATGCGTAGTGTGTAGCAAAAATCAAGGGCGCTGATGCCTACAGAGGCATTTGGGTTATGCTGCGACGACAGTGTAACACGATGTCACTGCAATCTACTACAGACCATAGCGAAAGTCATGTGTGCTGCTGAGAGCCAACAGTCTACATTTGATTTTACATCGGTAGACTGCGACCTATGGTGACATAGCGGAAGTCGACAGGCCGCGAGAGCCTAAGGCTGCATTTGGATTTGACTGATGTAGTCTGCGACCTATGTGGGAGTGGTTAAGTTGCATTTGGGCAGCGAAAATCGAGGGCGCTGATGCATACAATTACATGAACTTTTGCTGTGATGGCAACGTAACCCAGGATGTAACTGTGATCTGTGGCGGGTTCCATGCCGTAATCGAGGGGTGCGGAGTGCCTACAGTTACATGGACTTTTTTGTGATGGTAACGTAACAAAGGATGTAACTGCGACCATGGACGGGGGTGATGATTTCTAGAGCATTCTCACTAAAGATGTTTCCTCTATTTTCAAAAATGTTTTCTATATTTTCAATAAAATTATTTTCCAAGTGTTTTCACTGGGTGTTGAAATGGGTTTACCAAGTACTTATAGATTTTCAGTCCTACGCCTGATCAACGTATGACCGAATTTCTGTGAGAATGAGGATGGACTTGTTGAAACATCGAGTTATAAATAGTATTTTTATTAAACTATTATGGAAATATTATATAGATTTTAAAGTGTTTTACAAATGAAAAAAGTGATTTATCTGATCTAACTACTGAATAAATTCTGGCTTCGTTTCTTTTCAAGGACGAAAAGATTCAAAGGGCGGAGGAATGTGATAACACGAATTTTGGAGTATCTATTAATTGATAATTAACTGGGTTAATTATTAGAAATACTGATTTATAGATTAAACAAATAAATCTGATAATAAATATTTGTATGTGGATAAATATTTATTTCATAACCTCCTAATATAATTACTTAAATTTGACAAATTATTCTTTTCAAACAAATAATAATGATGGTTTATATATAGATATAAGTAGATTTTAAATAGGGAAATTTCCGTTATTTTCAAACAAATTAAATATAGGTATGTTTAAGTGTATATGTATTTGAGTTAATTTAAAATTGTATTTGAATTAGAAATTCAATGAGTAAATATCTTAAGCAAATTGGATCTAAAATATATATATGTATGATTTTATTAGTATATAGTTTGCTATTTTCTTTTAAAGATCATGTTAAAATAAATAAAGGAAAGTAGCTGCTAAATAGAAATTTAATATAAAAGTTTTATGGAAAACATTTAAAAATATAAATAAAGTATATGTAATTAGTATATCTGTATAACCATTATAAGAGTATAATTGGATTTTATATCATCTACTTTTAAAATTATAAATAGATAAATATAAGAGGAGTTTAAATATTAAAACAGTTAAGACAATTATAAAATAAAACTAATTTGGAATTATTATAAATAAATATATACACTTGAAATTACAAATGTAACATAAGAATGCATGCTAATTACAAGTGTGAACTAATTTAACAAGTGTCACAATCTTTTTTACTTTATTATTCTTCTCTTTTCTAAAAATCTTTGAGACAAGGCTAATTATACATACACCCTTTTATATCATAATTCCACAGTTAAGAAAAGCAATAGACTGGAAACAAATATACAAACCAAAAATCAAAGCCTGTAAAACATGTTTCAATCTGTAGCTAAGTCATCAACAATAAGATTTCATCTTCAATCAAACCTGTAGCCTGTAATCATCTTCAACTTGCATCATCAAAGATTCAAGTTTTAAAAAAATTATAGCATTCAGTTTCATAATCAAAGCTTTCCAGTTTTAAGGAGATTTCAGGTTCAAGCAACAAGCATTCAAAAATCAAGCATTTCTTTCCAGTTTTCAAAATCTGGCATCTCAGTTTTAAAAAAAATCTCTCTGCATCCTCAAAAGAGGTGAGTAAACAAGCTTCTAATTTGTTTTAAAGTCCTGATTGCATGCCGTTTGATGTAAATTAGTGATAGTGATTGCATGATCGTTTTATATGATTATATATATATAAGATTACGCTGGTGTATATGTCTGTTGAGGCTCTGTATTATGCTTTAGGTATAAAATTTTGTTAAAAATTTATATCCCTTCCCTCAATTCCTTTTAGACCTAGATATATAAACAAATCTTGTTTGTAATAACAAGATATCTAATCTAAAAAATTTAACAGGAAGAATTGAAGCTAGTTTTTAACAATAAGAAGAAGAACAGCTGAATATTTAATACATGTCAAAGTCTCAATCATAATAAATGTATGTTTCAGGTATATAATCAATTTCGTTTTCGAAAATTAGAATTTTTAAGATTGAAATCATGAATTTTAGGTTTGTAAATTATGAGATCTGGCATGTTGATCGGAATATGATTTCGACCGATTTTCTGTTGATCGAAATTTTTTTGGAATTCGTGTTCATGGCCGAAGCTAGCCTGACGGTGAGCGATTTCAGAAAAATATTGTCGTTGGAATTTTTAAGCTTCTATGGTGGCAGGTCGAAGGAATTTTAGGGTTTAACAACCCATTTGGGTCGACGTTGAAGTCAAGGGATTTGCGATATCTAGGAAGCATCGGACATGACTGGAGTTGGGGGAATGGGTGCATAGCTCATCGGTGAGGATGCGGGCGTGGTGGCAAGAACTCCGGTGGTCAGAATAGGTGAGTTGAGGGGTTCATTTGCAACCAGTTTCGTTCTAGGTTTTAGGTGATGAGCTCGATTTTCGATTTCAAATCTGAATCTTGGTTTGGGAGTTTGGGATCGTAAAGGTGTGTCAATGACGACCTGATGATGGTGGTTGGGTATCCTGATCGTCGATGATCAGTTGTACACGTGCACGGTGGATGTGGGCGTGTCAGGGGCTGTTTTGGGAAGGAGGTCTACGTATCCAAGTTGTTTTTGGGGTAACATCGTGGTAGCTCGAGAATAGGCACGGGTTACACGCGTATATGTTTTACTGGAAATGTTATAATTTTATCTAAAATAAGAAAATGGGTTTTAGGGTAAACTCGAGAATTTTTGAATGATGGCACAGGTAAATTCTGATGGTCTCGGGTTCTCGGTCGCGATTTGTTCGCATGTATAATATCTTGCTGCTATTAAAATTTAAAAAATTTAAAAAAGGAAAGAAAGTTTGGAACTCGGTTTGGTTTGAGAATCTTGGGTTTTGTATCGGGTAAGGATAAATTGTAACATGATGTTTTATGGTTAAATATAATTAAGTTTTAGTAATACGCTAAATCATTCTTTGATAAAAAAGTAATTATTTAAATGTTTGATTAATTAAGTTGAATTAATCATTTAGCATAGTAAGTTAATTCTAAAAATTTACTTAATTAATAAGATTTAAATGATAATTAAGAGGTCAATTAAGGTAAATGACTTATCTATTAATTTGATTAAGCTTTGGGTGATTAAAGATTAATTAATAAAATAATTAAGGGTTGTTTGTTGTAATTAATTAATTATTAAAGGTTAATTAATTAATAATTAACTAATGTGATTAATTAATTTAGGATAAATAAATCAAATAAATTATTAAGGTAATTTTTCAGGGTTAATTAATTGAGAATGATTAACCAAATAGGGTAATTACTTAATGGAAGTAATTATGAATAATTAATTTAGATAAATAATTAAAGGATGATTAATTATGATGAATGATTAATGGGTGATTAGTTATTTTATTTGTAATTAATTAATGTTAAGTAAGCAGGATTTAACGATAATCTAGGTGATTTAAAATTGATGATTAGTTTAATTGAAGATTAATTAAATTAACTAGGAATTATATATAATAAATCTTGCTTGTGTGATGATTTAATGATATTGGATGACTTGGATTGCGAATATCTCTGATATTGAGTTGTGATGTACGGTGATATGATATGATGGATTGTACAGTAATAATGAGTATTAATTGATAATTAATTTGTTGTGTGATTATGACATCTTGTATTATGGCTGATATGTGTCACCTAAACTGGAATTAGAAATGACATATTCGAAGAGACCGGAATCGGGTATTAGTAAATCCCCGAAACCACTTCGATGTGTAATCTTCTATAAATTCCTTATGGATTTTATATGTGAAATCAATAAGCTGGAAATGGAATGATTTAAGTAATTGAACCCTTTAATCTATGTAGAGGTACATAGATTTTGATGAGTAAAAAGTGTTTATAATAAATTGAGAACTCGTAGTGAAGTACGAGTTACCCGGGGTCTTAAATAACTTTTATTAATTAAAATTTCATGTTAGATGGGTTTACTCACGTTGGTTTCCAGCCTGGCCTGGGTGTTACTTTGATGTAATGCTCGGGTCAGACGAGTATTACAAATTTCCAGGTAAGGACGTTCAAGAGCTCAGGTGGCGAGCTAGATGGCAGGAACGTATGGAGTATTATCCGTTGTAATATTGTAGTTTATCTGGGACATGTTGGTTTTATCCGTCCAGTGTTTTGTGATAGTGTAGTAACTCTGATTTAAATGTATGTAAAATAACAGATGCGGTTTACTTTTGTATAACTATTATTATTTGATATTATATTTTGATCCGCTGTGAATGTGAGAATCTGTGTTTTGGTGTTTCTGTTTCTCCTTCTTCTATCTCTTTTCTTCTTTTCTCTAACTATCTGGAATTTTCGGAATTGAAAATTCCGGTTCGTTACAGGATGAGACCCTGTATGCCTCGCATAATATCAGTTGACCCTATATACCGTGATAACCCCCTCGAAGTGGGATTGGTATTTTTATATTGTGCTAATGTCTGTGGATGTAGGAAAACAGGTTGGAGGGATCCAACTGGATTCCTCAAAAATATTGAAATTATTCCTATATCAGTTATATGATTTATATAAATAATCTATAATAGATTATATTGGGAATTGAATTTATTGAATGTTTGGTATTGTTGGATAGATTCTTGGAATTTTAAAATATCAAAAATATGAATATTGAAATTTTTGAGGATAATAAAAAGGGAATTTTAAAGTAAAATATTTGGATAAAAAGTAAAAGAATGAATTTGAGCAAAACAAATAGTTTGATTTTAAAATCCATTTTAAAAATTCTAGGGTACGGAAAATAGAAATTTTGAATTTATGTGGATAAAAAGGGTGTTAAAAAATAAAAACTTAAGTGATATTGTTTTAAGCATAAGAGAATGTATTTTTAAGTTTAAGATTTAAATAGTTGGAAAAATTAAAAGTGAAATTTTGGAAATAAAATGTGAAATTAATGTTTAAGTTTTGAGTTAGATTTTAAATCATAAAAAGTAAGTGAATCTGTAATTAGTGGATTTTGGGATAAGTTTGGGTTAACTAAGAACTAAATTCTAAAATGGATTTTTAACTCAAAAAATTGATTTAGAAATCGACTTAAGTATTTTAAAACAGTTATAAAAGGAAAATGAGACTATGGGATTTATAGATTGGGTTTATAAATAAAGTGAAGTATTTATCGATGGATAATTGGGAATTATAAATTCACGATTGGAATTTACAAGGAGATGGGTAAATCATTTTAAAAGTAAATAGTAGTTTATTTTATAAAATTAAAAGAGGAAATTTACGGAATTGGAATGTAAATTTAGCTGGAAATAAATCGAAAGGGATTTATGATGTCACGACCCGAAGTACAACATTCAAAAATCGACATCAAATACCACACTTGTATTCGACTGCCGGAGATTCGAACGTCAAATTTCTGTTCGTATGGAGCTTATAACAACAACAATTAGATGAATATAAACAGCGGAAAATAAACTGCCAACATCGATATCCCAGATACAACATCACACATTATCAATACAACAACAACACCAACATCGGAGTATTTATATCCATATACAACACAACTCCAAAATAGACCATCACAAAAGAACAACATGTGATTACTCCAAGAAAGTCTTCAAAGAGATAAAGCAATAACGAACTTCCAAACTGAGACCCTCGAGATCCAAAAGTTTCAAAATATCTCCAACTTAAAACCTTCAACTAGTAGCCTCCAAACCATATGACTCCAAGATCTAGCTAGTACCAAAACACAGAAGACCTGCTACTAGGCTGCCCGTGTGGAAACTATGGGCACCCAGAGTTTAGAAAGGAAACAATAAACTCCGGGTCAGTCATGCGACTGGTATGAGTAAACAATACAGTTGCTTTGAAAATAAAAGCAGTTTATTTTAAATCAAAGACAAACAAAAGAATTTGAAAGAAATTCGCAATGCTTTTTGAAAATGAAACTGCCATAAGGCCTCCCACCACACACACAATGCAAACGCAGACTTGGAGAAGATTTCTCCTTATGACAGTCAAAAATGCTTAATACAAGAAAAACATTTTATATATTATGATTAGTGCATAGTGTGAAAAACAATTTCGAAAGTATAATATAAATCTTAGCCAGCATAGGTACCATTATGCGTACTACAGCTACCACCTGAGGTGACAGGTTATACAATTTAAAACCGTATTGGGCTCGTATTGTTTCTTTGGATTTCCAACAAATGGTCAGGCTAAGGAACTTCCTGGGCCACATGGGTACGCCTTTGGAGGGACGTCCCGAGAACCTAACCGGATCTCTGCTAACACAAGGCCAGGTTACCTCTATAACTAGGTAACTACTACACGAGTATGCCATCCCCTGGTTGTAACCAACCTTTATCTGGGGCCCCAACATCAATCACAAAGGAATATATATATTTGCGATATCCACATAAGTTAAATATCTGGGCTCCATACCATGATACCACTTCTATCCAGAAGGAAATGCATATACCCTAAGGGGCGCTACCCCCAATAACCTTGCTGCATCTTCCCTGTTTCGACCATTACCAGGTTGTGAGGTTCGACGAAGTCTCGTCCACAAACTACGCTTTTCACAAAAGCCATGCTTTGATCATCTAATGATCAACAAATGATCATCAACACACAACAGCACTTAGCGTGCCACACTACCAAATTGGGAATATATCGCTGATAACTTCAACTACATAACCTCTGAGCTCGTACGTCTCAGAGCCGGGTGTTAAGCTAAGAGAATAAATTCTCCGCCACCAGCAGATACGTATTTGAAAGAAATCGGCTTTATATCTCAAAATGTAGTGTCAAACACACGACCATACAAGTCTGTTCTGGGTTCGAACAGAACGGAAGGCACTTCGTCCAATAAAGGAAGAAGCCCTTGCAAATCCGGGCGTCCACAATCCCGGTCGGTCTTCCCATCACTTAGGGAATCCCTATACCGGAGCAACTCGGTGTAGAGACAATCGATAGGTTATTCTATCGTTTTCGAAGACACCCGGTC
The DNA here is from genome assembly GCA_030765085.1 of Allium cepa. Taxonomy (NCBI): domain Eukaryota; kingdom Viridiplantae; phylum Streptophyta; class Magnoliopsida; order Asparagales; family Amaryllidaceae; genus Allium; species Allium cepa. Next base: position 39,957,963 of record CM060929.1, read on the forward strand.
TTCACCACCGGTCTTTAATTGCTCTCCTATTCGTCGAATCACTATCCGGAATGGGTTATATGACACAAAGGTCCTTTCCCGGCTAATCCAAATAGTGCGCATCAATTTTAAAACATGTGAATATGTCATTCACAAAGATTCACAGGTTCGATGTGGGTTTCAGATAACCAACTGGAATCCGACTCCCTGTCGCATCAAAATTCAAAAGCCGTTTTACGGGACAAAGGGATTTTATATTCACACAGAGGTATATTCATCACAAATAACATAGCTTGGCATAAAGCAATTCAATCACAAAACATCACAATTAAAATCAGAGATATCAATCAAAATACATTATACAATAATTATCAATCATGTCCAGCCAAGATAACTCAATTGGGTCATTTAAACTAATTAATCACATATTTAATTTCATTAATTATCTTTAATTAATGATTAGTTATCCTTAACTAAAATTTAATTAAATCTTTAATTATCTTCATAATTAAATCATCACTTAATTAATTACCCTAATTAATTCATTCTTAATTGTTCATAAATTAAGTCTTAATTACTCTTATTAATTTATTATTTCCCCAATTAATTATCTTAATAAGTTAATCCTTAAAAATCATTAAATATTAGGTGATTAATTTAAATAATTTATTTTAAGTAAAACATTTATTACATAAGTAAATCGTTTAATCTTTAACATCATTTTTTTTATTACATTTCATAGCAATTTTTTTTATAAATAATTTGACAAGAATTAATTTACTTAAAAAAATATCTTACTTAACATTAAGTTGTTTTAAATATAAATCAAAAGCATCTTTTAAAACATGAACTTTAAAATTTTAAAAAGTTTGAAACTTCTTGTTTTCATTTGGCAAAATTCTTCCTGTATACTGATTTTCCCAGAACCCCTTCGAGTCTTCCCTGAGAGTTGCTCTGCTTGCTTCGAGTTTCCTAAAATCTGACCCGAGTGACCAAAATTTTTCATAAATTTGATTAAGTTGAAAACCAACCTGATGCAATGAAATTTTAGCTCGTGCATGCCTTCGAGTTTCCTTCCACTTTTCCCGGTTACTACTTCGAGCTACCTTCTATCTTCCCCGACCAAATCAACCTGACACATAACCCATCGCACGCACCTGCACAACTGCACCGGCTACCTCAGATTTAATTTTTGGTCATCTACATACCAACGACGATGTGCCCGAGCCTCTCAAATACCCAAAAATTTGAACGAAACACGATTTCAAAATTTGGCTCCCAAACCCAAACTATAACGACATCAGCTACCAGGAAGTCACTTCGTTCTTCCTCCTCTGGCCATCGGAGGCCATAAAAGTTTATCTGAAGCTTCATCACGACCTAACGCTTCCATCTCCACCGGAGCGATCAACTCCAGTGGCTTGACTAGACCCAAGCGAACCCATGTATTACTGCAATCCAATTTAGGGTTAAAACCCTACATGAACGTCACATGGAAACCACGATTTAGTAGAAATTCTTTAGGTATTTTTTCCAGAACCCCCATCGCCTCAGCCATCTCCCCCCACAGCCTCGTCCATCATCGTCACTCTGATGGTCGGAATTTCGCAAAAACCCTAATTTTGGTTACATTGGACTATCCCAGTCACCACTAACATAAAAATTTTGATTTTATTTTCAGAAATCATAATTTTTGATAAGCATTCAGATAGTATACTTGAAATTTAAAAATCTACTAGCTTTGAAATTTATCATGACTTGAATTTCACTGTGCTTTCTTGTTCCAGGTTTAAATCCTGAATAATATCTTTTAAATGTTTAAACTTTAAATCTGAAATGAATTTAACCACTATTTCTTTTTGATACTTCAATTAATCAAACCAGCATTGATGAATTTGGTTTTAAACAGTTTTCCCAAAAACTGTTGCTAGAACAGAATTTAAAATCTCGTACATCAACATGCACAGGTAAAAAAAACAAACAAACATATTTCATGCAAATTTTGTTGCATGTAAATCCATTCTTCAATCTTGCATATATCAGGCGTTAAATAAATCAGATAAAAATCAAATTCCTAGAAAAATTTACTCACCAATTTGGAGTTGAAAATGGAAGTGGACAGAGGGAAATTATGTTATTCTTTGAACTGCAAAAACTTTTTCTAGCTTGATTTCCTTTGAGTTATTTATCTGCAGTAAATTTTGCATAGGCTAATTTAAACTTTGATGTATCTACTCACTTATTCTTTTAACAATAATATAAAATAATTAATTTACTTACAGTATTTTTTTTGAACAGGGGAAGAAATTTGTGGCCTGCACTCTTTAAGCTTTGTGTTTTCTGTTGTTTTTTTTTCTTTCAAATTGATTTCTGAACTTTTCCTAAATCTTTGAAACTCTTGCTTGATTCTGTAAAACTTGTTGATGATTTGTATTATCTATGAATTCTTCTTCTTATAGCTTGAGAACTGAAAGTGATTGTTACAGTTTTTTTTTCTAGATATAGTTTCTTGATTTAAATTTGTTGAGACAATGTAGATTTGTTTCTTTCTTTTGATGATGATATTTTTTGAAATAAAAGTAAAGATAGAAGATATTTTATAATTTTACTTGCTTTTTAAAAAAAATTACTTAAGAAAAGATATTATTAGAAGGACACTTGTTACTTTTCTTCTTTTATTTAATTACATTTGTCACTATGTCATTCTTAATTTATCACTTGTAAAAAAGATTTTTTCTTTATTAACATTAAAAGTTTACATTATATAATTTATTTTTAAACATATATTTCTTATTAATAAATGTTAGCTTTATGTTAATGTATATTATCAAAAGAAAGTGCTTTGAATTTTTTTATATACACATTAAATAATTCTCATAGATATGTATATATGAATGTAAACTATTTTACCAAACACTTCATTTTAAATTTTAAATTCAAATTGAAAATCAATTCAATATATAAATTCAATTCTACCCATGTATGCACACATACACATGTATATTTATATATATATGAATAAAAGTTATATTCAATGATTAAAAACTTTTAATAATTCAAATTTTTCGAACATAAAAGAAATTTGAAATTCTTATTCATTTATACCATCATCTATTTATTTATTTGTTATTTATTTATTTTGAACTTTTCAAATTTTTATCATAAAAGTTCTACATTTTTAAATTTTAAATTGATGAATTTTGGTATGTTACAGATTTCACTCCTTAAGAAAATTTCGTCCTTGAAATTTGAAAGAGAGAGAAAAGTAATCAAAGAATATACGAATTCAGAAAAGAATGGAGAAATGGCTTACCAATTTTAGCCGAGATATCCACTCTGCATTTGGGATAAGACTTTTGCATACTGTACTCTGTCTCCCAAGTACAGTCCTTTGGATCTCCGCTCCATTGCACTTTAACCAGTTTCACAATTTTGTTCCTTAATTGCATTTCGTCTCGATCCAAAATCTTAATTGGTTCTCTTTTAACTGATAAATTTAGTGTGATCTCCAGATCCTGCTGTGCTGCCTCTTCTATAATACTCTCTGGATCGGGCGCGTACTTTCAAAGATGTGAAACATGAAATACATCGTGTACGCCAGATAACCAGTTAGGTAGTTGTACTCGATATGCTAAAGGATCGATCCTTTCCAAAATAGGAAAAGGACCAATGTATCGTGGTGCCAACTTACCAGTTTTCCCAAATCTTAGCACACCCCGCATTGGAGATACTTTCAAGAAAACAGAATCTCCAACTTGAAATTCCAAAGCTCTTCTTCTGCGGTCGTAATAACTCTTCTGGCGACTCTGAGCAGTTATTAACTTTCTTCGGATAAAATCAACCTTTTCAATGGCTTCTTTAATCATGTCCGTCCAAGAACCAGCCTATCACCGGATTCAATCCAGCATGCCGGTGATTGACATGGTCGACCATATAGAGCCTCAAAAGTAGCCATTTCGATACTGGCTTGATAGCTGTTATTATATGAAAATTCGACCAAATGTAAATAGTCTTCACAAGAACCACCAAAGTCGAGAATACAAGCTCGTAAAAGATCCTCTAATATTCGATTTATCCTTTCAGTCTGCCCATCCGATTGTGGATGATAAGCAGTACTGAAATTTAGCTTTGTTCGCAACGTGTCCTGAAACGCTTCCCAAAATCTACTAGTGAAGATCGGGTCACGATCACTCACTATACTACTCGGTATACCATGGAAATGGACAATCTCTTTGATATATAGCTCAGCTAAACTTGCTGCTGTCCGAGTGGATTTCACTGGAATGAAGTGAGCAATTTTGGTTAGACGGTCCACTATAACCCAAATTGCTTCATTTCCCTTCTTGGTTCGTGGCAATCCGTCGATAAAATCCATTGATACCTGATCCCATTTCCATTTTGGTACCTCCAAAGTCTGGAGTAAACTCGCCATCTTCTTCTGGTCGCTTTTAATTTGCTGACAGGTACACAGTGACTCACATATATGGATATATCTCTCTTCATTGTTTTCCACCAGAAGGTTCTTTTAATATCTTTATACATTTTATTTACTCCTGGATGGATACTGAATTTCGACTTATGACATTCATCTAAAACTTCACGCTTTAATTTTGGGATATCAGGGACACAAATTCTTCCTTTCAATCTTATAATTTTCTTGCCGTCAATTTCAAAACTGGTATTTTCACCACGACACATCTTCTCATAAATTTGATGAAGAAACTCATCTTCTTTTTGCTGGATGGCGCTCAAGAAGAGTAGGAGTGACGATCAGATGGGCAAGAATAGCGTGCTTCCTACTTAAAGCATCAGTAACTACATTGGCTTACCTGGTGTATACAGAATATCTAGGTCATATGACGCTAGAAATTCTAACCATCGTTGTTGCCGTAGATTTAAATCTTTTTGGGTGAAGAGATACTTTAAAGATTTTTGATCGGTGAATAATTCAAAATTTTCACCTAAAATAAAGAGAGTTTATTAAGTATATTTATTTAGTTAAGTTAAATTTCTTATATTGTTAAGAAAGCTGGAAAAGTTCTTACCCAGAAGATAATGTCGCCAGATTTTCAGAGAAAAAATAACAGCTAAAAGTTCCAAACCGTGTGTTGGGTAATTTTTCTCATGTGGTCGTAATTGTCTACTCGTGTAGGAAATTACTTTTCCATTTTGCATTAGTACTGCACCCAAACCATCTCCACAAGCATCAGTATAGACGGATAACCCTTGGTTCCCGTTAACGATAGCAAGAACGGGAGCGGTAGTTAATCTCCTTTTTAATTCCTGAAAAGCTTCATCACACTTTGGAGTCCAATTGAATTTAGCATTCTTCATTGTCAGCTTAGTAGTGGACTGGCCAACTTAGAGAAATCATGAACAAACTTTCTATAATATCCCGCTAAACCCAGAAAACTTCGAACTTCTCTAGGAGTAGTGGGCCGCTTCCAGTCCAGAATTGCAGAAATCTTGCTTGGATCAACAGAAATCCCTTCTTCATTAACAATATGACCGAGAAATCTGACTTCTTTGACCCAAAAGTGACATTTAGAGAATTTAGCGAATAAGACATTCCTCCTCAATATTTCCAAAACAATTCTGAGACGATCAGCGTGCTCTTCTTTGGTTTTGGAATAAATCAAGATATCATCAATAAATACAAGGACAAATTTGTTCAGTACTTCTCGAAACACACGGGTCATTAAATCTACAAAATACGCGGGAGCGTTTGTTAGTCCAAAAGGCATGACTAACCATTTGTAGAACATGTTAGGACCCCTAAAGGGAGTTAAATGAATACAATCCTCAGCTATTCGCAGTTGATGGAATCCTTGAGCTAAATCCATCTTAGAAAAGAATTGAGCACCATGAAGTTGATCGAATAGATCGTCGATTCTAGGTAAAGGAAATTTGTTTTTGAGAGTTTGTTTATTGAGATCGCGGTAATCTACACACAGTCTCAAAGATCCGTATGATTTAGCCACAAATACGACAGCTGAACCCCATTCGGAAACACTAGGGCGAATCAATCCTTTATCTGACAAATCTTGAGTTTGATTGACTAATTCAATTCTTTCCCTAGGTGCCATCCTACGACGTGCATGAACGACAGGACAGGCATTGGGTACTAAGTCAATTCGGAATTCTATTTCTCTGTGTGGAGGTAAGGATTTTACTTCTTCAAATATGTCGGGAAACTCTCGAACAACAGGTATAGACTCCAAACTGGGTTCAGGATATCCCAAAGTATACATTAATTTATCTCTCTTTGGACTCGGATCCTCACAAGAGATTTCAATAAAATTTCCAAAGTTTGTTTTGATCGAGATCGTTCGATTATTACAATCTAATTTAGCTTCGTATTCTGTTAGCCAATCCATTCCGAGTAAAATTTCGAATTCATTAAAATCAAGAACAAAGAGACTGATAGGAAACCAGTAACATGAATACGAGATAGGGATGTCTCTACATCGTAGAAAAACGTTTGCAGGGCCACCTACTGGGTTTTTCACACAAATAGGCTCGTCGACGAAATTAGGTTTAAGTTTTAATTCATTTACAGTTTGTTGGGAGATAAAACTATGTGTAGCTCCCGTGTCAAATAAAACTCTAACGACTTTATCATAAATAGTAAGGTTACCTTCCAAAACACCCTTTCCCTTATCTTCCTTTGAAGTTGAAGGGTCTTCCTTTATCGCATATACATTTGCCACCTTTGCTTGTTTCAACACTGGCAATCCTTAACAATATGTCCAGGTTTGTGACAATTATAGCATTCTCTAGCTCCTTGATCATTCTTCGCAGGTTGTTCCTTCTTGACTTGCTTCCTCGGGTTCTTGCAGTTGTTTGAATAATGCCCCTTTTCTTGGCAATTGTAACAGGTTACATTTCTAGCCGAATTTCCTTGATTGTTCCTCTTATCCTTGCCTTGATGTGGCTTCTTACCCCCAAACTTTCTCTTCTTCCAATTCTGATTACTGGAATTTCCGCTTTCCCTTGGAATCTCTTGCATATCCAAGGTGGCGTACCGATATCCTATATCAATAAGATCATAGAAAGATTCTTTGATGTGTGCGGTCACCCTTTCGTGATATTTCTTGTTCATCCCGCGAATGAATTTTTTATTTTTCTTTAAAGGCGTATTCACCAACTCCGGTCCGAAACGGGATAGTTCATTGAACTTGTTTAAGTATTCCTCAAAAGACAAAGCTCCTTGCTTTAAGTCCAGAAACTCTTGATACATTCGTGAAATTCCTGCTGACGGCGAATAGCGCTTTTCAAACACCTCTTTGAATCGACTCCAAGAAAACTCTTCTTCAGGTTCATCTATTGTGACCGTCTCCCACCAGGATGATGCTTCATCTTGCAGCTGCCAAGAAGCAATTAGACGCATTTGATCATCCTATAGCTTAAGCCCCTTAAAGATCTTCTCACATGATCTTATCCAAGCCTGGGCCTCAATAATTGACTCTTTGCCGGTGAAAGGCCTACCACCCAGCCTTGTGAAACTCTTATGCAAATCAGCCAGATTTGGCTGAGGTTGAGTAGGCATAACTGCTTCCGCTGAAGGAGAAACTTGACTAGTTGTTGTAGCATTTCCCTGACTCCTAGCTCTACCTCTGCACCCAATCATTCTTACTATCTATAATTAGTAAGAAACTTGATTTAGAGATTTGGATGAGATATCTTAAGGAATCTCAACAGTTAAAGAAAATAGACTAAGAAAATTTTGGGGTTTCAGTCTCGGTTTATACTAATTCTAGGGTATACTTCACCCTATCTCTAATGAGTCATCTAATGTGTTATACTCCGTAGCTAAAGTTCTTACTCAACCTTTAGCTCTGATACCAGTTATCACGACCCGAAGTTCAACATTCAAAAATCGACATCAAACACCTCACCTGTATTCGACTGTCGGAGATTCGAACGTCGAATTTCAGTTCGGACGGAGTTTATAACAACAATTAGATGAATATAAACAGCGGAAAATAAACTGCCAACATCGATATCCCAGATACAACATCACACATTATCAATACAACAACAACACCAACATCAGAGTATTTATATCCATATACAACACAACTCCAAAATAGACCATCACAAAAGAACAACATGTGATTACTCCAAGAAAGTCTTCAAAGAGATAAAGCAATAACGAACTTCCAAACTGAGACCCTCGAGATCCAAAAGTTTCAAAATATCTCCAACTTAAAACCTTCAACTAGTAGCCTCCAAACCATATGACTCCAAGATCTAGCTAGTACCAAAACATAGAAGACCTGCTACTAGGCTGCCCGTGTGGAAACTATGGGCACCCAGAGTTTAGAAAGGAAACAATAAACTCCGGGTCAGTCATGGAACTGGTATGAGTAAACAAAATAGTTGCTTTGAAAATAAAAGCAGTTTATTTTAAATCAAAGACAAACAAAAGAATTTGAATAAATTCGCAATGCTTTTTGAAAATGAAACTGCCATAAGGCCTCCTGCCATACACACAATGCAAACGCAGACTTGGGGAAGATTTCTCCTTATGACAGTCAAAAGTGCTTAATACGAGAAAAACACTTTATATATTATGATTAGGTCATAGTGTGAAAAACAATTTCAAAAGTATAATATAAATCTTAGCCAGCATAGGTACCATTATACTATGCCTACTATAGCTACCACCTGAGGTGACAGGTTATACAATTTAAAACCGCATTGGGCTCGTATTGTTTCTTTGGATTTCCAATAAATGGTCAGGCTAAGGAAATTCCTGGGCCACATGGTACGCCTCTGGAGGGACGTCCCGAGAACCTAATCGGATCTCTGCCAACACAAGGTCGGGTTACCTCTATAACTAGGTAACTACTACACGAGTATGCCATCCCCCGGTTGTAACCAAACTTTATCTGGGGCCCCAACATCAATCACAAAGGAATAAATATATTTGCGATATCGACATAAGTTAAATATCTGGGTTCCATACCATGATACCACTTCTATCCAAAAGGAAATGTACATACCCTAAGGGGCGCTACCCCCAATAACCTTGCCGCATCTTCCCTGTTTCGACCATTACCGGGTTGTGAGGTTCGACGAAGTCTCGTCCACAAAGCTACGCTTTTCACAAAAGCCATGCTTTGATCATCTAATGATCAATAAATGATCATCAACACACAGCAGCACTTAGCGTGCCACACTACAAAATTGGGAATATATCGCTGATAACTTCAACTACATAACCTCTGAGCTCGTACGTCTCAGAGAAAGGTTTTAGGCTAAGAGAATAAATTCTCCGCCACCAACAGATACGTATTTGAAAGAAATCGGCTTTATATATCAAAATTTTATGTCAGACACACGACCATACAAGTCTGTTCTGGGTTCGAACAGAACGGAAGGCACTTCGTCCAATAAAGGAAGAAGCCCTTGCAAATTCGGGCGTCCACAATCCCGATCGGACTTCCCATAACTTAGGGAGTCCTTATACTTGAGCAACTCGGTGCAGAGACAATTGATAGGTTATCCTATCGTTTTCGAAGATACCCGGTCTTCACCACTGGTCTTTAATTGCTATCCTATTCGTCGAATCACTATCTGGAATGGGTTATATGACACAAAGGTCCTTTCCTGGCTAATCCGAATAGTGCGCGTCAATTTTAAAACATGTAACTATGTCATTCACAAAGATTCACAGGTTCGATGTGGGTTTCGGATAACCAACTGGAATCCGACTCCCTGTCGCATCGAAATTCAAAAGCCGTTTTACAGGCCAAAGGATTTTATATCCACACAGAGGTATATTCATCACAAATAACATAGCTTGGCATAAAGCAATTCAATCAAAAAACATCACAATTAAAATCAGAGATATCAATCAAAATACATTATACAATAACTATAAATCATGTCCAGCCAAGATAACTCAATTGGGTGATTTAAACTAATTAATCACATATTTAATTTCATTAATTATCTTTAATTAATGATTAGTTATCCTTAATTAAAATTTAATTAAATCTTTAATTATCTTCATAATTAAATCATCACTTAATTAATTACCCTAATTAATTCATTCTTAATTGTTCATAAATTAAGTCTTAATTACTCTTATTAATTTATTATTTCCCCAATTAATTATCTTAATAAGTTAATCCCTAAATAATCATTAAGTATTAGGTAATTAATTTAAATAATTTAATTTAAGTAAAATATTTATTACATAAGTAAATCATTTAATATTTAACATCATTTTTTTATTACATTTCATAGCAAAAAAAATTTATAAGTAATTTGACAAGAATTAATTTAAATTAATTTACTTAAAAAATATATCTTACTTAACATTAAGTTGTTTTAAATATAAATCAAAACCATCTTTTAAAACATGAACTTTAAAATTTTAAAAAGTTTGAAACTTCTTGTTTTCATTTGGAAAAATTCTTCTGGTATATTGATTTTCCCAGAACCCCTTCGAGTCTTCCCCGCGAACTTGCTCTGCTTGCTTCGAGTTTCCTAAAATCTGACCCGAGTGACCCAAATTTTTCATAAATTTGATTAAGTACAAAACCAACCTGATACAATGAAATTTTAGCTTGTGCATGCCTTCGAGTTTCCTTCTACTTTTCTTGGTTACTACTTCGAGCTACCTTCTATCTTCCCCCACCAAATCAACCTGACACATAACCCATCGCCTGCACCTGCACAACTGCGCCGGCCACCTCCGACTTAATTTCTGGTCATCCACATACCAACGACGATATGCTCGAGCCTCTCAAATACTCAAAAATTTGAAAGAAACACGATTTCGAAATTTGGCTCCTAAACCCAAACTGTAACGACATCAGCTACCAGGAAGTCACCTCGTTCTTCCTCCTCTGGACATCGGAGGCCAAAAAAGTTTATCTGAAGCTTCATCACGACCTAACGCTTCCATCCCCACCGGAGCGATCAACTCCGGTGGCTTGACCAGACCCTAGCGAACCCATGTGTTACTACAATCCAATTTAGGGTTAAAACCCTACATGAACGTCGCACGGCAACCACGATTTAGTAGAAATTCTTTAGGTATTTTTTCCAGAAGCCCCATCACCTCAACCATCTCCACCCACAGCCTCGTCCATCATCGTCACTCCGATGTTTGGAATTTCACAAAAACCCTAATTTTGGTTACATTGGCCTATCCCAGTAACCACTAACTTAAAATTTCTGATTTTATTTTCAAAAATCACAATTTTTGACAAGCATTCAGATAGTATACTTGAAGTTTAAAAATCTAGGTTAACGATAAAAATGGCTTTAACGCTAATACCCGGTGTATATAGTGATGAAGTGAAAGCACCACCCGCTTGCACGGGAATCAAAGTGAACAAAAAATAGCAGAAAAGTAAACAAGACAGATATTTTTATAGTGGTTCGGCTTCTAGCAAGCCTACATCCACTTTACATCCTCCATTATCTTCTTCAAGCACACTTTTACAAGATTACGACACCTTTACAACACGATTGATTGATTACAACACTTTTACAATTCACTTTAGAGTTTACAACACAATTGAAGAAGGAGATTAGAACTTTGATCATAGATTGTTCCTCGGATCCATGCTGAATGGAGTAGATGCACTGATGAAGAATCTTCAATGGTTGAGGTGCTCGGAGAGTCGAGAAATCAGTAGAGTGTAGGCACCTTGAAATCCAGAAAAGTCCCCCTCTAGTTGGAGTAAGTGGAGTATTTATAGGAGAGTTCGGAGTTAGGTCGGTAGGGACGACTTAAGGGTTAGGTCGTAGGTCGGTAGGGACGACCTAAGGGTTAGGTCGTAGGTCGGTAGGGACGACCTAAGGAGATTGGTAAGCAGCTTAACATGTTGAGGTACCAGGAGCGACCTAAGGAGTTGGTAGGTCGTAAACGACCTAAGGAAGTATGGTTCACGACTTAAAGAAATGGCGATCTAAGGGAGTGAGTAAGTAGTAGGTCGTTAGGTCTTAGATCGCTAAGTCGTTAGGTCATAGGTCGCTAAGTCATTAGGTCTTAGGTCGTTAAGTCGTTAGGTCTTAGGTCGCTAAGTCGTTAGGTCTTAGGTCGCTAAGTCGTTAGGTCTTAGGTCGCTAAGTCGTTAGGTCTTAGGTCGTGAACAGGTTAGGCTGCATGAGTTTCTGAGTGGGTAGGTCGCTCATGCCTTTAAGCAGTTAGGTCGCTGGAAGATCTAAACCGTTAACTCGCTGGAAGCTCTAACCCGTTAACTCGCTGGAAGTTCTACCCCGTTAACTCGCTGGAAGTTTTAGCTCGTTGGATATTCCATGCCCCCGCACCCCCACCTTGGCGGGTTGGCACCCCCCTGGACCCCCCCCCCCTCCGTAGGGCATCATAGATGAGAAATCATTCAACGGAACTTGCTTTGTTGAGATGCTAAGTTGACCAATCTTTGAGACGAGATATCTTGCTTTTCTCGGTCGATCTTTTGATATCACAGCTTTGCTAAAAAGGCGGGATGACAATCTACTAGCTTTGAAATTTATCATGACTTGAATTTCACTGTGCTTTCTTGTTCTAGGTTTAAATCCTGAATAATATCTTTTAAATGTTTAAACTTTAAATCTGAAATGAATTTAACCACTATTTGTTTTTGATACTTCAATCTAATCAAACCAGCATTGATGAATTTGGTTTTAAACAGTTTTTCCCAAAAACTGTTGCTAGAACGGAATATAAAATCCTGTACATCAACATGCATAAGTAAAAAAAAACATATTTCATTCAAATTCTGTTGCATGTAAATCCATTCTTCAATCTTGCATATATCAGGCATTAAATCAATCAGATAAAAATCAAATTCCTAGAAAAATTTACTCACCAATTTGGAGTTGAAAATGGAAGTGGACAGAGGGAAATTTTGTTATTCTTTGAACTGCAATTTTTTTTTCTAGCTTGATTTCCTTTGAGTTATTTATCTGCAGTAAATTTTGCATAGGTTAGTTTAAACTTTGATGTATCTACTCACTTATTCTTTTAACAATAATATAAAATAATTAATTTACTTATAGTATTTTTTCTGAACAGGGGAAGAAATTTATGGCTTGCACTCTTTAAGCTTTGTGTTTGCTGTTGTTTTTTTTCTTTCAAATTGATTCCTGAACTTTTCCTAAATCTTTGAAACTCTTGCTTGATTATGTAAAACTTGTTGAAGATTTGTATTATCTCTGAATCCTTCTTCTTATAGCTTGAGACCTGAAAGTGATTGTTACAGATTTTTTTTTCTAGATATAGCTTCTTGATTTAAATTTGTTGAGACAATGTAGATTTGTTTCTTTCTTTTGATGATGACATTTTTTGAAGTAAAGATAGAAGATATTGTATAAGTTTATTTGCTTTTTAAAAAAAAATTACTTAAGAAAAGAAATTATTAGAAGGACACTTGTTACTTTTCTTTTTTTATTGAATTACATTTGTCACTATGTTATTCTTAATTTAACACTTGTAAAAAAAGATTTTTTCTTTATTAACATTAACAGTTTACATTATATAATTTATTTTCAAACTTATATTTCTTATTAATAAATGTTAGCTTTATGTTAATGTATATTATCAAAAGAAAGTGCTTTGAATTTTTTTATATTTTTGTTATATACACATTAAATAATTCTCATAGATATGTATATATGAATGTAAACTATTTTACCAAACACTTCATTTTAAATTTAAATTCAAATTGAAAATCAATTCAATATATAGATTCAAATCTACCCATGTATGCACACATGCACATGTATATTTATATATATGAATAAAAGTTAAATTCAATGATTAAAAACTTTTAATAATTCAAAATTTTCAAACTTAAAATAAATTTGAAATTCTTATTCATTTATACCATCATCTATCTATTTATTTATTATTTATTTATTTTGAACTTTTCAAATTTTTATCATAAAAGTTCTACATTTACAAATTTTAAATTGATGAATTTTGGTATGTTACATATGAATTAATCGGACTGGCTATTTTTGTATTGGAAATATATTTTCTAAAAACGTTAAGTATATTTTTAAAGAAAGTTTTTTAAAAAGTATTAATTAGAGAATGTAAAAGTGTTTAAAAGGATGTTTTAGAAAAATGTACTATTTAGTTGTTTTAAAATTTGTTAAAGTAAATATTATAAGTTATCTATAATAGTTAATTATCATTAAAGGTTAAATCAATATTATTATTTTAAAAGGGATAATTATTGAATATTAACATTCTATATAACAGCTTTTATTTAAAAGTAGTTTTTGTCTAAAATAACTTGGAAATTTTTTAAAGAAATTTCATAATTATTATTTAAAACTTGTTAAATAAAGTTTTTGGAAAGTACTGGTATACTCGCATGGCTAATCGTAGGCCGTGAGCGCCTACAGCTAAGTCTTGAGTTCCTTTGGGATAAAGACGTAACCATTAAGCAGTGATCCATGGTTTGGTACCACTGTGGTACTTTTCCACATTAGTTTTAAAAGGGTTTTCAGATATTTTTGAAAGGCAATTTGTAAAATTACTTAATTCAGTAAGATAAGTGTGTAAATTTGGATAAAGAGATTAATGTATTAAAGTTAAATTTAAAAGAGGTTTAATATTTTCAGTGGAAAATGGAATATTTGGTTGAATGATTTTTTTTATTTGATAGTTAAAAAGCCGACTATCAAATCTGGACCTAAATAAAATTTTGGAAATATCTATGAGAAATATAGGATTTATGTGGTAAGTTATCGTTCGTGGTGTTATACTGTACGTATAAACTCATTTCGTTCTTTTAGGATGTTTTTAAGAAAATCCGTCCACCAACGGTTAAGAGGTGATCTCTGATATTATTTTCGTTTGTTTATTTCCTACAGAACCAAGGTTGACTTTACCAGGAAATATCGAACTTTGTTTCGAAGAGATCGGGGTCAGATTTTTGATTTAAAAACCACTTTGATCCAACGAGTACGTTTTCGTAATGAAGACAGTAGCATGGAGTCGAAGATGGAGGGGTGAAGTGCAAGAGCTAATCACTACTAATCATGAGGGTGATTCCAAAGTGGATGTAGTAGGAATGATGCCTTCGGTTCCGTTTGGACCGAGAATAGATTTGAATGGATGAATGCTATCAATACATTGTTATTGTGGGACAATTAACATTCTAAGTGAATCTTTCTAAAGTGGTAATCATAGCCTCTAGCCTCATCAACCAGGAATGACTGAAAATCAAGGGGATGCCGCAAGGCTAAGTGGGTCGCACCTAAGTAGGGTATGTCTATCACCTTTCTAGATACCTCGGATATTATCACTACGTGTGAAAGGAGCTCAAAAAGGGTGGGAACACCAGGGTTGATAGCATATTCATTCTATCTAGGTTAGGGGTAGGCCAGTCTTGTGTTGTAGGGGATCACGGCACGGTCCTCGATATGATGTTTCTAAACAGGTACCGTGGCAGGTGGTACCCCAGTGCATAGTCATTCAGTTGGAATCCAGTCTCTAATCGGTGCCTTTACGGTTTTGATTGTAGAGCCTAGTATTGCTGGAATTTAATCAATGTAATAATTTTAGCTATTTGAATAAGTATTTGTACTTAGACACTATTATAATGTCAGAGGATTTTGATATGAAATGTTTTGGTTAGCATATGGTAAAAACCTGTCGTGTTTATTTGTGGCGTGGTCTTACGAGATACATTTGATTTTCAAAAGGATTTTGATACTTTAATAATTCAAAATGAGCGTGTTTTCCACACGTTGGTTTTCCAGACTGACTCGGGTATTATTTTATTATAATGCTCGGGCCAGATCGAGTATTACGGATACATGATAGGATGCTATGGAGCTCAGAAGATGAGCTGGATGGCGAAGTTGTATCACATGTACTTGATTTTATTGCGTTGTGTATGTTATGCTGTATACTCAGCACTTGTGAGCACAAGTTGTTATAACTGTCCACTATTGTGTTATTGATGTACTGTACTCTGATGATGTAATGTATGAATAACTGCTATAGTCTTTTTGTGTAAAGGCCTGTTGCTATCTATTATATATTTTTCCGCTGTGATAGTGAGATTCTTTGTTGTTATTCTCTTTTCTTCTTCTACCTCTTTCTTCTTTGCCCTAACGATCTGCAATTTTTGGCATTCGATTGCTCGGCATGTATTACAGTGGATGTATTAATATCGATTTTCATAGGTCGAAAATTAGGACCGTGACACTAGAGTTTAAAATGCTAGGATTGAATTAATTTAACAAATTTGGTTATTGTAATAAAAATTTTATTATTAGATATTATTATAATATCACTGGATTTTTGAAAAAGTTTTTTGGGTATCGTAAGATAAAAACCCGTCATTTATATAGACGCGGTCTTATGAGTTGCCATGGTTTTTGAAGGATTTGATAACTGAAGTATTCTAAATTAAGCGTATTTACTCACGATGGCTTCTAGCCTGACTCGGGTGTTACTTTATTATAATGCTTGGGTCAGATCGATTATTACATATTCAGGATAGGATGCTTCGGAGCTCAGGGGACAAGCTGGATGGCAGAGACATATCACTTTGTACTTGATTGTATTCCGATATGTATTGTATGCTGTACATTCAGCATTTCGAGGACAAGTTAGTATAACTATCCAGATTTATATGTTGACGACTATACTCTGATAATTTGTATGATATTAACTGATACAGCTTTTTGTATAAAAGTATATAATTGTATATTATAATTTGTTCAGCTGCGTTTGTGAAATTTTGTTTTATTGTTATTTCTATTTCTTCTTCAATCTCTTTCTTCTTAACCCTAACAACCTAGTATTTCCGACACTCGATTGCGCAGCACTCCGTATGTGTGTCGATTTTCGAGGGTAGAAAATCGCCCGGTCGATACACGTGGACATTTCATAACCATATTCGAGTTATTCGTACTTAAATTAAATTCCACTCCATACAAATTTATTTTTATTTCATCCAATTTCATTATATATTTCAATTACTTTACTTAAGTTAACTCTCATTTCATTAATACACTATATTAATTCAATTCAAATCCAGTCAATTAAATTTCTAAAATTTAATTTATCCAACTTAACTCAAATTGAATTCCATTTTAACTTTCTCACTTTAAATTTTACTCCAACTTCAATTTCTCGCACTTCCCTCGTTATAAATATCATCTTCCACAAGATTTCAGAATTTTTAAACATGATACTTATTTCAAATCACTTTGAAATCAAATATACATATATATATACACACACACCCTTTTGGTTTAATAAACCATTTTCTTGGAAACAAATATATACCCTTTTTGGTTTAACTATATCATCTACGTCAGAGGATATAAAAGGATACATGATATATATACTTATACGTATAATCATGAGTTTGAAATGGTTTATCCATCAGAATTGCTTCGAATTTCCTTTTAGGTTATAACTTCAATTTAACCTAATTTGTAATTAAATCCATGATTTAAATATAATTAATTCCCACTCTGACCAGTTTGAATTTAGAAAATATCCTGAATAGTTGTAAATAGTTAAATAGTTAATATAAGATAGTTTGAGTTTTTAAAAATGGTTTGCATAGTAAAATGGCTTGGAAAATCAAAATAATTTGAATATTTATGAAGATAGATTTTAAGCAGTTTAAATTAAAGTAATTTATTTAAAAATAATTTCAAAGTCAAACTAATTCAATCCCCAATCTTCAAATTCAAATCAATTTCTATTCTCCCACAGTAATTACGTAATTATAAATTTGCGTTCAAATCTATGTAAAAAGTGATTTTACATAAGATCGTATTTCCACAAAATATTTCACAAAATCGATAGACTACCATATTAGTAAGTTCAAACGTTACATCCATTTATCTATATAAAAATTCTTATAAAAGGACAAAAATTTAGATGCCTTAACTTTAACGGCCTGGAATTTTGGTCGTTAATTTGAAAATTTAATTCATTTTAAATGTTTTTTGAGCGAAACAGATGTGTAGCGCGGGGCTACACAGCCGGTTATATAAAAATATTATAATAAGTCAAAAGCACGATCAACAAGCCTGATCGTTGGCCAAAAAGATTGGTAGCAGCATATCGTATAGACAACCATACAACATCAATCTGAGTAGTGAAATACAAAGAACACAGCACACATGGAAGCATAAAGAAAAAACTAAAACAACATGAAAATAGGAACTAAAAGAACTACGAATGATTTCCATGATTCCCACGAGTAGGAGCCGCAGATGTGCTACCAGCCGATTCAGTTGGCGAGGAGCTGGAGCGAGGAAGCCGTAGCCTAAAAGGAGCTGAGAAACTGTACCCTGTAAGAGAAGTATAAAAGTAAATGATACGCCTACAAGTTCCTTCGAAGTGGGATTTGGGTTTATTGAAAACATGCGCGTTGCGCTCGATCCAAACACACCAACTGAAGATAATCACTAGAGGATCAGCAAGTATGTTTGGAGGGTTGAACTGCCAGTAATCGAAAAAGGAGGCGAAAGCAGGGACGAAGCCAAGAAGATGGGCTGAAGTAGCGGCCCAGACCCTAAAAGAGAAATCACATTCAAAGAAAAGGTGTTGAATACTCTCGATATCAGAAGCACAGAAGACACAACGGGGATCCAATGTGATGTTGAGACGAAAGAGCCTGTCTCGCGTGTTGACCATACCATGGATGAGACACCACTGGAAAAATAGCACACAGGGTTGGAGCTTGCACTTCCAAAATCTGGAGAAGTTGAAAAGACAACCCGGGTTAATCAGGTGAGCATAGCATGAGGCGACGGTAAAACCAGAAGTGGGGTTAGGAGCCCAAATAAACTTGTCAGGTGAGAGAGAGAGGTGTGTGGTTTGGAGGATGGAAACCGCCTGGTGGTATTCAGCTAAGGTGGAGAGGTCGAAATAGGAGGGTGGGAGGAGATGGGCGGGCCTCAGGCCGGATAGGGCTGAAAAGGAAGCGAGACTGGTGTCGGAAAGGGAGAAGAGGCTAGGGAGGGTGGAGGAGAGGGGAAGTTGACCGTGCCAAATATCAAGCCAGAAGAAACAATTAGTGCCGTTGCCTATGATGACATGGAAGAGGGGATTAACGCGGGGAAGGGTGGAGAGAACCCCAGACCAGAAAGGGGATGGTTTGAAACAGGGAGCGGTATGAAGGGCGAGATGAGGATTGGAGCGATAATGGAGAGAGGAGATCCAGGATTTCCAGAGGAAAGTATTGGGTGTGAGGAAGCGCCAGAGCCATTTGGTAAGGAGCGCAAAATTGAAGCATTTTAGGTTGATGATACCAAGGCCACCATTATCAATGCGTAAAGAGGCGGTTCTCCAATTTACCAGCTTTTTAATTCTACCACCATTCCAGAGGAAATTGCTTCTGACCGAGTTAATTCTATTAATGACCCATGAAGGGAGTTTGTAAAACGACATCCAATAGGAGGGGATGGCAGACAGAACCGACTTGACAAGAACAAGACGGCCGGCTGAAGAAAGGGAATGTGCTTTCCAGGACAGAAGTCTGTTTTCGATTCTGGTGATGAGGGGGAGCCAGTCAGCCCTGTGAAGTCTAGTAGGACGCAAGGGGATACCCAGGTAGGTGATAGGAAATTGTGAAAAGCTACAATTGAGGAGTTTAGAAAAAATGTTGCCAAGATGGTCGGAATTCCCAAGCATAATGATGGAGCTTTTACTGAAATTAATGGAAAGGCCCGGTATGAGTTCGAAAGAATAAAGAGCAGCTTTTAAGCAATGGATGTGGTCGATATTCGGAGATACAAAGAGAATGGTATCGTCCCCAAAGTGGAGGTTTGATATGGCAATGTTCGAGAATGGGAGTCTGATACCTTCGAAAAGGTTGCGTGAAGTGGCTAGTTTGATCATTCGATTGAAAACATCAGTAACAAGGACAAAAAGCAAGGGGGAGAGCGGGTCACCTTGGCACAGGCCACGAGCTGATTTAATTAGGCCACCGGTAACACCATTGATGGAGATGGAAGAAAAATTGGAGCAAAAGATGTTCTGGATCCAACTACACCATTTCGCAGAGAAACCTCTGTGTTCCAAGAGCTGCAGGATGAACTGCCACTTAACAGTGTCAAAAGCCTTTGAGAAGTCTAATTTGAGGAGGAGGCCGGGCGTTGAGAATTGATGGCAGAAAGATATAACCTCCTGTGTGGAGGCAACGCAGTCCATGATATTACAGCCGAGAATAAAAGCATATTTCTCTAGACCGACGAGCGGGGTAATGACCGATTGAAGACGATTGGCAAGGACTTTAGTTATGATTTTAAAGGTGGTGTTCAGAAGGCTATTGGGTCGGAAGGAGGGAAGGGTAGAAGCACCAGGAGTTTTGGGAAGAAGGATGATGTTGGCATAGTTGAGGAGGGCCACGGAAGAAGGATCAGCATGAAATTCAGCACACATATCAAGAATATCAGACTTCACAGTATCCCAATAGTGTTTGAAGAAAAGTGGGCCGAAACCATCAGGGCCCGGAGCTTTATCGTCTGACATTTCATTCAGAGCGGCCCAAATCTCTGTCTCCGTGAAAGGTTGGTCAAGAAGGATGGGGGCGCGGTCAGGATAAAGCAAGATCCAATCTATGTGAGGTGATGCGGATGGGACCTGACCCAATATGTCTCGATAATAGGAGGTGAAAAGATTGACGATGTCGGATTGATCGGTGAACGATGAGCCATTGTGGGTAATCTCGGAAATAAAAGTGGATCTACGTCTACAGTTGGCAGAACGGTGGAAGAAAGCAGTATTCCTGTCCCCCTCATCAATCCATTTTGCTTTGGAGCGCTGTTTCCAACCGATTTCGTCTTGAAGGGTTAGTCTGTCCAAGGTTGCTTCCAGGTCCCTAAGACGGACCATATCCGACTCGCTGAGGGGGGAAGATTCTTCCATGATGTTAAGCACCAAAATCTCGTCTTGAACTGTTGAAATGCGCGAACGAAGGGAGCCCCAAATCGATTTGGCCCAAGGTTTGATGATTTTGCGGAGGGATCTGAGCTTCGCAACTACCCGAGAGATGGCCGATGGGTAGGGGGAGGATTGGGACCATATGAGTCTGATGAATTTGTCGAACGATGGCTCAAGAAGCCAAAGAAGCCAAAGACGCTCAAAACGGAAAGGTCTAACAGGGCAAGTGGAAAAGCCAGTATCTAGGATGAGAGGACAGTGATCAGAGATGATTGAGGCCAGGCCGAAAACCACCGAGAGTGGATAAAGGTCATCCCAGGCTGGGTTGAAAAGGAATCGGTCCAATTTGGCCAACGAGGGATCGGTTCTTCGGTTAGACCATGTAAAGAGACGATTGCTAATAGGCGGATCGATTAAGGAGCAGTCGTTGATGAAGGAATTAAAGGATTCTGAGTCATAAGATAAGTTACCCGAACTTCTTTCCACGTGGGATCTGGTGGTGTTGAAGTCTCCCCCAATTACCCATGGACCATTGATGTGAGAGACGAAGTTACGACAATTTAACCATAGATCACTACGATCGCGGGAATCTGACGGACCGTAGATATTTGAGAAAAAAAAAGATTGTGCCAGATTGCAAATGTCGGAGCGCAACGTGTAGGGCTGAGGGGTGATGTAGGGTTTGGCAGTGGGCCCACACAGTTTCATCCCAGGCAGTCAAGATACCCCCACTGGAACCTGCCGCATTTGAATGGGCCCATCCAGAAAGGAATGGCCCGGCTATTTGTCTGAAAAGGTTGGGACTTGGATCAGATAATTTGGATTCTTACAGGAAAAGGATGCTAATTTTGTGAGGGGAAATGATAAGATTAACCGAATGTCTTTTGCTGGGGTCCCCCAACCCCCTTACGTTCCACGATAATAGCTTCATTGGGATACCGACAAACGCTCTGATTCCAGCGCTTGCATGGAAGTGTAGTGTTCATCACGCAAACTCACGCCCAAGCAACGAGACATTTTTTTATTTAGACTTTTATTTTGCGAGGAAAAAACAACATGTTTATAAAAACTACCAGGGTGAGAAGCGGCTTTATCCAGTCTGGAACTCCGACGCACAGTTGCTGGACTGACTGATTGAGACCTATGGGTATTCACAGGCTGGACATTGTGACCGGGAACATCAGGGTGAGAATTAGGGGAAGGATAGATGGGTGAGTGATAGGCGGCTTGGGGGGAGCAAGCCACAAGTGGAGCCTCAGGCTGCTGCTGGGGGTAAGTCGAAAGATCAAGGTCGTCGTATGGATTCCATTCTTGAACCCGAACTGGCCAAGGGTCCCAGCCCCTAGGTCCGATAACTTCTATAGACTGGTCAATGGGAAGGTCTTGAAATGGAGGGGGATTGGGAAAGAGGGGCTCGAAGTTCATAACGTCAAATCTGTCATCGGAGTCTAGATTGTCTGTCGGGATATGTTGCTCGAAACATTGGAAGTCCCTCTCATAATCGATTCCAAGCAGATGGTTCTCAGGTCTTCTGTTGGGATGATCATGTTCCTATTTCTCTATTGTCAGCAGGTAGGCCACATTGTGTATAACCGCAACAAAGGAGGTCGGAGAAGCTATGCCACTGAAGAACTGCAGTTTAATATACAGAAAACGATGATCAACGTTCGCCCAATCACAATCGTCCTGTTCCAAGAATCTGCCCACAGGACCGATCGCGTCAGTGATGGCATCAGTGTTGTGTCGGAATAATTCGGGGAGGCCTGAAACCCTAGCCCAAGTCGGCGTATCCAGGGGCAGAGCCGGTTCTTCTGGTTCGGACCACAACTGGAACTGAATAACAGCTCCAGGTTTGCTAATGGTTGAGCAGTGCAAGATCTAGTCGCGGATGGAATAGGTGGGGCAGGATAGGAGGAAACTATCGTTGGTTAGAAACCATATGGGCCATTCTTGGTGTTGGAAATTAGAGCGGAGAACGTGGTGGAGGGAGTCGATTGACCAGGCCCCACTGATTATCTTGGCGGTAAGAAGACGAGCTGGGTCCATTTTCCTGAAGATTTTGGGGTTCTTTTTTAAGTTGTGGGGAAGATTAGAGGAGATAGAATGTTTTTTGAAATATGAAGATGGGACCAGCTGTATAGGGAAGCGGGAGGGATTAATTTTGGAAAGTGGTGGATTGGGATTGGGCATTGGGAACCGTGCGGCAGAGCTATTTTTGTCTGTAGTGGGAATGAGAGAAGTTTTTGCTGAGTAGTCTTTTCGAGCACGAGTTGACTTGGAAGAGTTAATGTTGCAGGCGGATTGGTGATGCCCAAAAAATCCGCACTTATAGCAAATCTTGGCATCCCTGCAGTTTTTTGCCACGTGTTTGAGCCCCGCGCATCGAAGGCAGCGGCCCTTCAATTTCAGAAAATCCACCATGCAACGCACGTTAGTAAAAGGAGGAAGGCGGGAGCTCCGTTTGGGGGCGGGCTTAGGTAGGAGAGGGGAACGTGGTGGCGTGGCCACCACCTGGGCATAGGATCTAGACCTGGGGATCTCGATACAGGTTGGCTTGATAAGGGACGGGGGTGAGGGTTGCGAACGAAAGGGCGGCTCGGAAGGGGCAACTACGGCATTGGGATGGTCGGGGAGGATACAGTATTTGCTGGGGACGAAGGAGATTGACGGAATAGTGGGAGACGGAATGATGGGAGGGGATGAGGGAGGAGGAAGAGAGGAAGGGGATGAGGACGGGGGGCAAGAGGAGACGGACGCCATTAAAAAAGAAAAACTCCCTTTTTAGTTATATTATCAAATATAAAATCTTATCATTGAGTGTTGCAATGTGAATGGGCTTTCAATATGAAGTTTATCGATCAAAAATAGTGTAATAAAAACACAAGTTCCAAATATAGTGATTTAATTCATAAATTTAATTATTGAGTTAATAATTAAAAATCATTTAAATAATTGAATTGGAGTTGAATATGAAATTGAAACGATTTCTAATGTCGATATAAATTCTCTTTGAATTGTAGTTTAGTTAGTAAGATTTTAAAACTTGAAATTTAAGTGATTTCGGAATTTTCAAAACTATGGATTTAATTGACGTATTAAAATAGCGATATGAGGCACAGTCTCGAAATTCTATGAAACTGGTTCCATTAGATCTATAATAGTGTGTAATTATCGAATTTCAAATTTCGTAGTGTTTGGAGTTATCGTTTGATCGTACGGGATAGAAACGCGCTGAAAATAATATCGAAATTTAATATAATAATTGGGTCCAAAAAGCTATCTTCTCCATAGGACTCGAAACCTTTTCTATTGTTTTCATAATAGGGGTATAACATTATAAATTCCCAATAGGGATTCAAGATTTTGAGCAGTGTAAATCAAGACGGTTTGAAAATTTATGTAATATGTATAATTTTATTGACTTGAATATATCTTTACATCAGCCCCCCTTTATCTCACTTCAAGCCACTATAACATTTCCCCTACACGCAAACATCACGTCTCTCTTCACTTCCAAAATCATGTACACTTCCCTCTTCTTGATCCAGGAATTTGAATGAAGGAAAAACAAATTTTAAAAAAAAGCAAAAAGAAAAGAGGGAAGCTAATAGAAATCGAACAGATAGAATCGCGTATCCTTTGTTCCCATTTCTTCATTCATGAAATCGAAATCATCATGAAAAAAAGAGGGCTCAGAACGAAATCATGCATGGAGGTAGGAAAGGCGGTAAGGAACTCATGATAGCGGTAGCGGGGTTGGGTCGTCGTGTGCGTATGGGCTCCTCCAGTGGGGTTCGCTCGATACTGGAATGCATGCGATGGAGGCGATCTGGGGTATTGCTCGTGTACACGTGCGCCGAAGGTGGAGACATTGCGACCAATGTTACGATGGCGATGAGGATTGCAAAGGTGACCAAGGTCGAGGGAGATGAATGCCAAGTGGTGGTGATGTCATACGAGTTGGAAGGCGTAAGGGTTACGAGCTGGACAAGTGAAGCCGTATGAAGCTCAAGTTTGGAAATCTTTTTGGCGAAGACCCTAAGCTTGCTCTGTACAAGGTGAAGATGGCAGTGGTTAGTCGACAGTTTATAGAGATGAACAATTGGAGATGTTGTTTGGAAGGCAAGGGTTTCGGTGAAGGAGGGAAGTGGTCATCAGTGGGCAGCAGTTTGAGGGTAATGAAACTCTTTAACATTTTAATTAAAGACATTATCTTAATATTTGAGATGTATGATTTTTAAAAAAATGTAATATATGCTCACGAGGTCAAAAAATCGTGAAGGAGGGGTTCAGAGCTGCGAAATCTAAGCAAAAGGATTTAAATAGGAACGGGTTGCAATTATAAATAAATGTGAGTAAAATCTCGCTCATTTGGATTTCTAGAATAATTTAAAATTTTGAATTTAAATTGTTTGTTGTTTCATTGATTTTATAAATTATTATCTATTGAATGATATATTATATATATATATAGTGTGTGTGTGTGTGTGTGTATACTAGTATTTGGAGTGATATTCCCGCACAATATAGCGGATGAGACACTAAGCGCCCTATATAATAGCGGATGACCCGGTATACTGCGATATCCCCCTCGAAGTGGCATTGGTATTATTTTATGTTGTATTAACATCTGTGGATGCAGGGAAATTGGTCGGAGGGATCCAACTAGATTCCTCAAATATATTGTTTATTTTTCATATACCGTGATACATGATGTGTGTAGATAATCTGTTATAGAGTATTGTTGAAATTGGAATTATTGGATGTTATTGTAGCACTGGCCTGAATTTTCATAATTTAAATACCATAAATATATTTTTAAAATTTAATGGATTTTTGATATAACTTATGTACATCGGGATTGGGGTATTTTAAAGAAATTGAGTTAGAAAAAATATATTTGATTTTAGATTTTACTTAACTATTTCGAATTATTAAATGGAGTTTTTTAAAATGAATTATAATAAAGAATTTATAAATGGTATTCTAGGAAATTAAAAGAAGTTGAAGTCGATGTTAAAAATAGATTGGAAGTTACAGATAGATTTATAAAGAAATGGATTTATAAAATGGAATTTTACAAATAAGATCGTTTTATAAACAAGTAAAACTCAAAGGGGTGCAAGGATTTATAAACGATGTTGTAAATAAGGTAAGCGATACCAGTTGCTAAATTGGGAGCATAAAATTCACAGGGATAATTTATATTAGAATATGGAAATAAAGCGGGAAAAATAGTGGATACTATTTTTGAAAGTGAAAATGGTTTAAGAGATTGAAAAGGAAGTGGTATGATGGGAATCGAGAGGGATTTATTAATTAAATTGGTTATTGAGGTTAAAAATATATTTTAAATTCTAAGAAGTTCAGTTTTTTTTTAAAGGAAATCGTTATTATTTAAAACTATAAATTTTAAACTAGTTGGGACTGAAATACACTGGTAAGTAGATTTTCAAATATTAAGTATTTATTTTAGCAAATTCTAATCAATAAATTAGATTTAAAATTTTATTTATTTATTTAAAAATATGAGTTATTAACGTTAATAAAGGTGTTTTTGATACTTTAAATAATTACTTGAATATGTTTTAAAAATAAACTATTATTCTTTTAAATATTTATTATATATATATAGAGAGAGTTAATGGTGATTGAATTTTTTATTTATGAATTCTCTCGAGATGCATAAATGGGGTTTATAAAAGGATCTGATTTCAGAGGAGAGGGATTTTATAAAGGATTTGGAGGAAATGGATTTCAAAATGAAAGAATATAGGAATTTTGAAATGAAATCGGAATTTATAATAGAAGTTATAAATTGTTGAATGGGGTTATACATAAGTACACTCGGTTTTAGAAATTGTAAAGAAGAATTTATTAGTGATTCTGAAGACTAAGAGATAAGCCACGAAATATTCTCTTAAGTGTTGGTATTTGAAAAGATTTTGGAAAATAAGACTTGTAATATATTCCTAAGTATAAAAATGGAAATTTGGAAATATTTCTAAGTGTTGGGATGGTTCGGAAATATCTGGTTATGGATTTAAGTATTTGAAATTGTTTTCAATTATTGGAGGGAATCGATATACCTTATAAAGATATTTGGAAAAT
This sequence comes from Allium cepa, assembly GCA_030765085.1. NCBI lineage: Eukaryota > Viridiplantae > Streptophyta > Magnoliopsida > Asparagales > Amaryllidaceae > Allium > Allium cepa. The sequence goes on from CM060929.1 coordinate 39,984,952, forward strand.
AGATATTTTGGGGAAAATGTATAATAAGGCTTGGTGTTTGCTCATGGATGTTTTATTGATAGTTAAATAACCGACTATCAATATTGGCTAATTTCACTAATCGTTCGAAGAGACCGGGATCGAATTTAATTATTTGAAACCACTTCGACCCTGTTTGAATGTTACGAATGAATAACTTGAAGATGATGAAGATGGTGATTGGGTTTGTCCAAGCCTAGGGCAACTTGTATGGACGAATGCTATCAGAACATCGTCATTAGAGGACGATAAGGATTCTAAGAAGAATTATTTCTTGAAATAATGCTTAGAGCCCTATCAACCGGGAATGACTAGAACAGGGGAGATGCAGCAAGGCTCAGTGGGTCGCACCCAATTAGAGTATGTTATCACATTTCTAGATGTCCTTGAAAACCTACATATTATGGATATGGTTAGACATGGAAGAAGGAGCGCTCGATGGTAAGGGTGGGAACACTAGGGTGATAATATATTCGGTCTACCCAGGTTTGGGGTAGGCCGGTCTTGTGTAGAAGGGGATCCCAGCAAGGTCCTTGATACATTATTCTAGAGGTGTATGGTGATGGGCGGTACACCAGTGGCCCAGTCATTCGTATGGAATCCATTCTCCAATAAGAGCCGTACGATTTTGATTGTGCCTAATGATACTGAAACGTGAGATGCAAGCATTTCAGCTATTTTCTATTTACTTGGTTTAGACACCATTAAAACATCAGACCATTTTGATAAAAATGTTTTGGTAATCGTAAGGTAAAACCCACCGTGTTTATGTGTGGCGTGGTCATACGAGATACCTTTGTTTTCAAAGGATTTTGAGAAAAGTTAATGATTCAAATTGAGAGTGTTTTTCTCACGTTGGTTTTCCAGACCGACTCGGGTGTTATTCTATTATAGTGTTCGGGTCAGACCGAGTATTACAAATATAGGACAGGATGCTATGGAGCTCAGGAGATGAGCTGGATGACCACTACATATTTTTCCATACTTGATTTGTATTTCTGCTATGTGAGGACAAGTTCTTATAACTGACCATTTTGATGTATTGAATTACTGTAGTCTGATGATTGTAGGATAAACAGTGACATATTTTTCGTATAAATCTTTTATTATATATTATATTTTGTTCTGCTGCGAGTGTAAGATTCTATGATGTTTTTGTTTCTTCTTCTACGTTTTCTACTTCACCCCTAAAGATTCATACTTCTGTACAAATTTGAACTGATGTAAATGAGGGTCGACTCAAAGGGCTACAGAGATATGAGCCTTTACACTAACAACTACCTAGGGTTTAGAAAAGAACCAGCCTCACTTATATTACAAAGAACCCTACCCTCCATCTCTCACCACTCTGCATCCTTTATTAAAACATTCTAACGGACTTCCTATCAACTCGCCAAAATCGTCCGTGCAATCCGTAACAGGTTGTCCCCACTTCTTACATTTGCCACAAAAGAACTATGTACTCCCATCTTCACGGATGATTTTCATGCCTCCCGCGGGGGTTTCCACAACTTGCTTACTATAATGTTAGCAAATGGTTGATCTGTCAGCTGGTACTATGGGTTTATGTTTCATCTTCCTCACCTTAGGGCAATGGTTTAGAAAATATCCTTTCTCACGACACTTAAAGCATTAAATCTATAAAACTATTTGACTTCCTTACTCTTTTCCTTTCTTGGTTTACTGCATTTAGCTGTGTAGTGTCCTTTATTGTGACATTTATAACATATGAAAATATCATAAGGACTTGGTCCAGCCCTTTCACTAATCTCGTTTCTCATATTCCATTATTGCTCTATAGATAGTACCCCTTTGATCAACCATTTCACTAATCTGTTTCTTATATTATGCCTCCTTTTAAATCCATTCATATAGATAGTACCCCTTTCATTTTGATAAGCCCGTATCACAATGTTCCCTTGTATGCAAACATACATCATATATATATATATCTTATATATAAAGGGAATACTTGAGAGGGTGAAGCCTTTTTCGCACTTCCAAAATTGCCTTGCTTTCACAATTGAAAATATTAATCCGTTTCAGCAGCTCACAGGGTAGGTTCGTCTTTCAACTTCTGCACGTTTTCCTCCATTTCTACCCCACGTTTCCTACGCCTTTACTCTCAATCCGTTTTGTCTTTTCTACCAACGCGACTTTTTGTCCTCCACGTTTTCATCTCCTAACCCATTTTCTACGCTACTTTCTCCACTCCGCCTCTTCTTCACCTCCTTGCACCAATTTCCCAATCTCAAAAATATAATACAGGTATGTAAATTGACTCTATCATATCAAATCACAAAGAACATCTAAGTTGGTATAACAATAGTACAATTTTTGCACTGATCTTTAATTTCCAGAGGTGTTCGATGAATGCGGCATTCTAAACTTTCAACGATTTTGAGAAAGACAACATCTTTAGAAGGTACATGGCAATCAGTCAGAAACGGTACGATTTTACTACCGTCTTAAGTTTTGACTTCATTTTGAATTTTGTTTGATTTCTATAGAATTTGGGTTCAGCTGTCATCATAGCAAATTCCAGTGCTTGGAACACTAATTCCACATTGACTTTCGTGCTCCTCGACCCCTAGATTTGCAATTTAAAGGTAATAGTTTGCCTCTTATTTGACATATATTTTCAACTATTTGGTATTGCATAGAGGCTAATACTATGGGTTTCTGTGTTTTCCTTTCAGTGTTATTTGATGTTAAAGAATTTTTCTTCGTTGCTATTCAGTTTGCTAACAGTGTATGATGTATTCATTGTTAATATTTAATGTATTTGTTAGATTCAGTTTAACTGTGATATGTGTAACTAATACATTGGTTCATAATTTTAGTCATATCCATGCGCACAAACTGTTTGAAATAATGCCCGAGCCACAAAATCTGAGGTATCAATGTACATTTCTCCACTCAAGATTCTATTCCCGACTGAATCTAGATAATGAGGCTACTGTACCTGAATTAGTAGTGCTTCCTATTAAACTTCATGAAACATGCACGCTTTGTAATGACGTTTGCAAAATTTAATGTAATTAATATTATGGTCAACTAATATTGAAGACATATCTATCAATATTGTTAGAGCTTTATTATTATTTACTTATTTTAAGCATGCCGTAAAAGCTTATAAACACTCATAGTAGTAGATAGACAAAAATAGTTCCACTGGAATGTTTTTATTCCATTTTCTTGATCATTTATCAAAGTTTATTGCATTTTAAAAAAATTAGAATAATATGCACATTTATTGATCAGTATGTATGATTTATCAATTTACTGATCTCTTTATTACCTCTTATTCTCATTTGGATTTACTCTATTAATGAAATAGCTTTTGCTGAATGTTAAAAGCATATGTGTTTATAGTTGGCTTGCGTAGGTGCAATAGGCTTGCAGAATCAGCCATATGCTATGGTGTACCAGCCCGTATGTTGATGGTGCAGTGGAGAGGTGAAAATGCAAGTAGCAGACTTGATGTAAAGGTTTACAAGTGCTGTGGAGCTGGAGTGTGTAGGAAGAAGGGTGAAGTGAAACTGAAGTGTGCAGGGAGAAAAGGGCTGAGCTCAGTTGCGTGCCTCTTGAAGGTGCTAGCGTAGGAGGAAGGTCAGATTGTGATAGTCATTTAGGAGGCCAACCAGGTTGTGAAAGGCGGAGCTCTAACTCAGGTGCTTTTTGAAAAGGAAGAAAATCATTTGTGCATTGTTTATCTATGAAGTTATTGTTAGGCAAGTGCGTATTTACTGTTATTTTAAATATGGGGCTATGAGTAACATGGATGTTGCATGATATAAGGTCCTTCTTTCAGTTGATTTTGTATATCCTTATCATAACAAACTTTTGATAATGGATTTTGTCTCTTCTCTAAAAGTGTAAGGTAAAAATGTCATTTTATCCTACAATCAAATAAACAAAGATGTACAATATTAGAACTTAAACATAAAGTTAACCACTGATGGACATTTCCGTAGATACAGAAATCTCATAGACGTAGAAATCACTAATGGAAATTCTCATGGTACAAGTGTATTAATCCTACTTATACCACTTTAGCCGTCTAAGAATATTAAACATGCCTTTCAACATAATCCGTAAATAATTTCTATTAAATTAGTTTTTTCCTTAACAATTAATAAATCACAGGGACAAACCATCCCTCAAGGATGATGTTTATCTTTCCGAATATGTTTTCAGCCATGGTCAACTATATATTGCGGTCTAGAGGAGTTGCATGAAAATCATCGAAAGTTTTTATGAAAAATGGAAAGACTCGAAATAGATGGTATGCATAGAAATGTTGTATATAAGGACGTAACATGTAATCATGAACTTAGTTAAATATACTTTGTTTTTTCCACTTCACACGCAATACTTTTACAATAAACATTATTCTTCAACATGTATACACATATGTTCTTCACAACTGTTGTATCACTCCATTTAAATATGGGATTTTTATATGATCATAATGAGTAATAATTGCACTTAAAATCGTTTTCTCCATTTTACTATTTTTTTTCCTTTATAATTTCAAGTACTGCTTCTATCAATTACACCTTTGGGTTAATTTTTTATATATGTACAAAAGAAAATTTCCTACTTTATTAGGAATACTATTGTAGTTAACATAACAGATCCCTTATAAAACATTTTTAACTCCGCCAATCAACTTTTATACTTCCTCTGTTGAAGCCTTTTTCGAACTGACGAAACTGTCCTTTATTTAATTAGAAAGCAGTAAATATGGAGCATGTAGTCAGTGGCATAGTCGTAACTCCTGACCATGTTTGTTAATAACTGCAATACCCCTTTCTCCGCATTTATTTCCCCACACCACCATCATCGTTCTTCTTCTATAGTGAAAAAATGAATATTTAAAGAAACATCTTCCTCCATAGTGGAAAAAACTAAAAAACAGGGCAGAGAAAAAATCATAAAATAGGAGAGAAAAATAAATCAAACTCGCTTCTGAATCCTATATTCTTCTATTCAGGTAAGTTGTCGCCGCTTATTCTCATTCTTCTTCTTTTTTCCCTTTTGATTGTTGAATTGGGATTGTGATGTTGAACTGAATCTCTTTTGGTTCTGTTTCAATTCGATATTCGTGTTGAATTCGCGATTCAAATTTTCCGATAGTGTATAATCAGTTTCCAATTTTATTGCATTAGTTAATAAATAAATAATTATTGTTCAGGTTGATATTCAAAGTATTAGAGTTCGAGACAGAAAGTGAAAAGGTACAAAATATTTGGATCTCGCTTCTGAATCCTAGATTCTTTCATTCAGGTATGCCGCCGTCGCTTCTTAATGTGGTTTGATTATTGGTATCGATTATGATGATTTCTTAATGTTCTTCTGTACTTGCAATTTTGTATTATACGAATTTTGCATTAACTTCGATCGTTTATTTAGATCTGGGTGGTCTGAATTGGGGCAAAAGACTTCTGTTGGAGGGATTACTTTTCCTGTTAAAACTACAAATACTTCCAATGAATCCAAGCCCTTTGATCGAAAGCCTTCATCTCGATCAGCAAATATGCAAGAGGTATTATTCATAATTACCTGCATCGATGATTAGAAATGATCATGATTATATATTGATCTCTTTATTCTTATAATAATTTCCATCATATAAAACCAGTATAAAAATATAAGCTTAGCAACTTCATGCCTAATTTTCTGACAATATTAAGGTCAAATGCAGCCTCAGATGCTGCAACTCCAGGATGAGCTGAAGAAGGCAAGGGAGGGGATCACGAAAGCACTTAAAAAGACCTCGAAGAATTAAGAACCAGCAAAAAGATGTCTGCTCTTAGCAGTAAAGAAGAAATGGCACTGCTTGAGAAGAAAGTAGAGAAAGCCAAAGAATCTGAATGAGAAATGTTGGACTCTTTGATATCACAAAACAAACAACTCGAACAAACAAAGATCTCCCTTGAAGAATCACTCGGGATAAGATCACTTAGTGACAATATAAAGTTCTTGGAAGATAGTTTCACTAAAACCAGCCATGAGTACGGTAAACATAACCCTGTAGAAATATAGCAAGCCTGTGAAGAAATTCGTGCTCTTAAGAAAGAGCACAAGATGGCTGTAGAATCCAATGAGAAGAGCAAGAAAGCAATGGATGATTTGGTGATTGCACTTACAGAAATGAATTCACATCTCTCTATGACACAGTTCCGAATTTTACTGCATTAGTTTATAACTAAAAAATTATTGTCCAGGTAATTAGAGTTCGAGACAGAAAGAGAAAAGGTAAAAAACATTTGGATCTGGAATATTCAAAGTAATATAGTTCGAGAAAGAAAGCAAAAAGGTACAAAACATGTAGATCTAAAATGGTTCAATTTGGTAAATCTAATTTATGACTGTCATTATGTTCTGTGGTTTTTTGTAAGTATCAGGTCAATTATCATAGAAGATGAATGGGAGAACTGTTGCACCAGTGTTTAGTGGGCAAATGACAAGTCCTTTGGGATGTACGATTATTTCATAACAGTAAGCAGTCCTTTCTACACTATTTACTGCATTGAAATATATCAATACTGATTTTATTTCGACCACGTCTGAATGTTTTACTGCTACCCCTTTTATCCATCATAAGGAAAATACTCAAACAAGTAGTGACAGTTTCATCATTACTCCTAAAATTGATAGGTTTTATTAACTGTAATATTACAAGTGATACATTAATTGAAAATCGTATTTTCTCTGATTGAAAAAGGAAGTCTTCATTCATTTGTGGTTAACTGTAATGCATGTTTTATTATGAATTAAATAGTTCAAAATATTCTTTTAAATTGTAATATTGGTGAATTGTGTTTCAAAAGTTGTTGATATTAGATTATATGTAAAGGTCTAAATAAAATGAATAAATAAATAAATAACTCCACATATAAAGGTCTGAAAATATTTAAAATGTACAAGTTAACTTTTGAGCAATATGACTCTGTACCAATTTTCTGCCTTTATGTAATTTTTTATATTAAAATATCTTACAATAAAATTGAATATGGGGGATTGGGTTAAACTAATAAAACATTGCCATATAGCACCGTTAAGGCAGCTAAATCATCGCGAAGAGTCATTTATGTATCAGTTTTTCAGTTAAAGAACTTTAAATGCGTATAATTGACAAAGGGATGTTTACCATTTTCTAGGAAAAAAATGGGCAGCCAATCTGCAGTATAACCAGGTAATTATTAGACATCTACAAGTTTGATAGATAAATCGTGGTAATTTATTTATCAAGTATTCATAATGATATCTTTTTTTTACGAAAAAATTAGCATACAACTTTTAGTTTAGCGACAAAAAACCAGAGAAATGCAAACTAGGTGACAGTTCGTTTTCTCTTAAAATACTAATTTCAGCATTTATTGAATTTTGATTTTCAAGGATGCATCTTAACGTAATGTGAAGAATAAATAAATATGGTTTACCGTTTCATGTAAACTAAAAATTTATTTATTAGTTTAATGGTTAAGTGCTTATGTCCTATAACTATGCTCTTTCTGATATATTTTTACTGAACTTAGTCATTCCTAGGCTCTTATCATTGTAGTTTACAAATACTAGGTCAAAAAAGGATAGACGGAAGTAGCCGATAATTTCAATTACTGATAACTCGATGAATTTTTTGATAGACATGATGATCAGAGCAATTCAAGAAAGATTGATCAGCGCTATTGGATTGAAATATGGCAGCAGACGGTCTTCCCAAGGTTTTACTCCACTCTTCTACTAATTACACTCTAAAACCCTACAGTAGCATTTTCGACTTCTAATGTGTTTGTACTAAATTCGTTAATCTTATGTTTGGTTTATCTGATGTGGTTGTACTAAATTCATTAAATTTCTGTTTACTTTATTTACGTTTGCTTTATTTTACTCTGTTGACAAGTTATATGTGGTTGTAAAAAAGGTTATACATCATTTCATGTGTTATCATTGGGTCATATAGGGGAATTTTATTTTAAATATGCTCATGCGCAGATGTGCTTACACTTGACATTATCTGTTACATCTTTAATCTATATAAATGTGTTAGGATCTGCAGTACAGCTGTAAGTATTCATGCTATCCCTGTTACTTTAAGATCTATTTTTTGTTGTAAACTAATTAGTTACAATGTAAAAAGGAATCAGAAGCCAATCGGTGGAAGAAGTGTCTTATACATAGAACATTTCAAAACGATGATTGTGAATTATACATAAAATTTGAATTTCCATCCTAATATTGTCTCATTGCTGTAGCAATATTTGAGATAGATTGTATACTACAGCCATAAATAATTTTTGGCTATCTTCCCATTGATAAAATGCACTCAACTCATGAATGGTAAATAGTGTGAGTTTGGACATCATTGTAATTTTTAAGGTCAGTTGGTCATAAACTCTACATGCAACCATATTACTAGCACTTAAAACACTATTTAACACACAGTTACTCATTTACAAAGTCTCCAAATTGTTTCTCAACTTTTCTCTCTGGAGTTTATTCCCTTTTGTTCATGAAGATCTAAACAGCAACTATCTCATATTTACTAAACTTAAATACATGTTGGTTCAAACAACATGATCTACTGTAAAGCTCAACACAAATTTGGACGTCATGTTCAGCTTGGCCAAAGCAATTAAACTTGCTTTTGAATTTGAATGCATACAAGAGTATTTGGTAGAGCATTTTCCATTTTGTAAAAGAATTGTTATTTGGTTCATTCACATTTTGCTTCACTTTTTAAACATGTCATTTACCCTATTAAGCATACGTTTTATTGTTTAAACATACCTTTACTCCAACTTCCCTGCTTATAATCACACGTTTGTCCTCAAAACCATAACATGGACAATAATTTGGTAGAAGGTGTTGGTTATATTTAATGCAACTTTCTTATTGTGGTGGACTGGCTATAACAGTATGCCACAAATTACTTTCCTCAATGACCGTAATTTACAATATATCTCATGTAGTCATGTTTGATCAAATGAGAGGGTGAAGCCTTTTTCGCACTTCCAAAATTGCCCTGCTTTCACAATTGAAAATATTAATCCGTTTCAGCAGCTCAGGGTAGGTTCGTCTTTCAACTTCTGCACGTTTTCCTCCATTTCTACTCCACGTTTCCTACGCCTTTACTCTCAATCCGTTTCCTCAATTCGCCATCCCCAATTTCCTTCTCCCTTCACACGCTTCGCAATCAAATCCATTTGCGCCTGATTTTGGAGTACCTGCCTTACCACGGCTCTGGAGAAACTGACTGCCCATCTCCATGTTGGTAAGCAAGGCGGCTATTTCCTTTTTCAGAAGAGAGACCGTACGAAGATTGAGGGGAGCCTGGTTTTGGAGTACGAAGAAGGCGGCTATTTCCTAATATTGTCTCATTTCTACCTATTTAAATATATTATACATGCAGTTGTTATATGCAGTTACTGAGGTCATGTATGAATTTGGCGAAAAAAAACAGTTAGTTCACTTTTTCTTTTTGCGCACGTGTTAGCAAATATTATTTCTTCCTACTCTGTAAGTGTCCATCTCTGCCCTACATTATCATTTCAACAGCCGATGTGGGACCCTTCACATTCTGATATGAACTAAACTGCTGCATACGCTAATTTTCCTCCCTGCCATTTCCACCTTATTTGCCTTACCACGTGATACGCCTTTGCTGTCCATGTTTCCTATTATTACTGCTTCAACTTTTCCTCCATACTAGGCTGCTACATACTTTTCCACCCACACATTTTAACAATTCAACCGCTACATATTATATATACATCTACATTCCCAGTCTTCACAAACCACTGTGTTTCCTCAACAAATCATCTCCATAAATTCTTCCGCCAACGTGAATTCCACTCCAGCTTTCTAAACCTTCACATTACTTTTTATTCAAAATGACAAAGGTACTCCTATGCTATCTTTTATTCACACACTTACTTTGTTTTATCCTATGTCGATTTGTCACAGGTTACCAATTTTTTACCTACAGAACAAATGCATACAACAAGGTAAAGAGCCTGCATTCTCCCCTTCTGTAGACAAATTCAAACGTAAAAGTACACGTTCAACAAAGCACCTTCAATCCGCTACCGAAGAAAAAGTTAATGCTTCATCAAACGTCTCCCAGATTAATCTTTCCCATACTGAATTAGACAATGTTAACAAACCAACCAACTCTGCTCACCTTCCTCCGGTTACGACAAAATTTTTGGATACCAACGACTCCTTATCACAATCTTCCAACAGTGAAGGACAGACGACACAATCTGATGAATTCCAGTCTTTTCCACAATTTTGTCAACATGACAAATGGGACGATTTTTTTACTCCTGAAGTGGTATGCCAAAATTTATTCATTTGACAGACACACGGACACACACATACATGTGTGTGTGTGTCTACAGTACATGCTAACCATCAATTTTTATTCCTACAGATTGCCCAATGTGATGCAGCTGTTGAGCATTTTCTCAAGAACCGTACTTAATACAACTTCAACTCTATGACATCCAATAAATTGTTCATTTCCGTACTTCCGTACTTTTTCCTTTCGTCGATGTTAATGAAAAGTTATTTGTTGCCGCTGTTTTCGTTGATGTTACATTAAATTTGTCCTGTACTCCGTTTTTTCGTCATTGCCTAAATAAATTTCATGTTTTTTCCATGTGCACGTAAACTCTGTTAAAAACTTATATGTCGTCTGTATATATTGCGCACACAGATATAAGCCTATTAAAATACCCGCCACTGTGAAATATGTATAAATTTTTTTTTCATTTTTTACGTCGTACACTAATTCAATCCATCCCGGTCGACACTTTAATACTTCCTACAAATAATAAGTTACAGAGCTGAAGTGTTAAAAAACCGGGGCAATATCACATTTGCAGTTGAATTGTACGTAGAGCAAGCACAAATACTTCATCATCCAAGAAAATAACCAGAATTTGGACCACAAACAGATGCGTACAAGCTTCTTTGTTCGATTCTACATACACGCACTTAGCTTACAACCGAATCTTCATGTGTGCTTCCATTGACTTCAAGGACTCACTCCCTTAAAACATCCACAAAGCAACTACAATGAAACTGACCATTTTAAAATACATTAAAACTGGACTAAAAAGATGCCGCAAACTTATTTCACAATTCTTTTCTTAAACTAATCAGTTCGGAGGTTTTTCATATTCGCTACTAACAGTTCTAATTTCTTGAATACATATTTTCTACAAAACTACTCAGTTCGAAAAATTATTTCGCATATTTATGTGTACAAACGTTTACATATATCACTGTACAATATTATGTTAACAATATCATGGTATGAGTACTCAACATATAAGAAGAGATGAGATCTCTGCCCTCAAATGCCATACCCTTTAACAGTTTAATTTATTTACCTATCTACCTAATTTAATTACTTAATGGACAATGAAAGGTCCATGTTGCAAGGGCACAAAGGATTGGAAAAGAGGAATTAAACCCCAGAACAGTTAGCAAACACAGCACACGCAGTATCATTTGTCTCTTCTCTAAAAACAGGATGACTGTGGGAAACGTACGTTAAAAGGGAAAGTAGGTCTGAAAAAAAGATTTCAAAGTATCATTACTGCATACGACGTAAATTTTATTTTCCTGTCACTATCCTCTTACTATTGCCAACGTAGCTAACGTACAAGCACGTTGCTGATGTCCTACATTTTGTCCTCTACCTGTACTTTATTTACTACATGTTCTATCTTAACTTAAAGGTAGACTCATTCCACTCTTTAAACGCAAACGGTATAAAATAAAATTCCAACGTGTTACTATATATCTCCAGCTCCCATCCGCATGTTTACCATTTCAACAACGGTTACTACTGTTTTTCGGCTTACATAACCGTTAGTTTACGTATGTATATATAGATACTTGCCACTACATTGTCCTTCACTTACTACTGTACTACTGTTTCTACTACTGCCTTATAACTCTCCAAATCAGTCGTAAATAAAAAATTATTCTTACTTCTACTTATTACCTAATGGAACAACAACAAAGAGAAAGACGTAGAATTAGTCAACGTGCTAGACGTGCATTCGCAAGAGATATAGCTATTGCAAATAGACGAACTCATTTGACTGAAGGCTTCCACAGTCCAGCTTCATCAGGTAATTAATTTTTTCCCCCTCACCATGCTCACGAAAGTCACACCAACTGTACACCTCAGTTCATGTCATGTGTTATTTTGACGTGCAACAAATTTAAATATTTCATCCTTATTTTTCCTACTACGATTTTTTTTTTGGTTTCACGATATGACAGGAAAGATGCATCACACATCAAACCCTTCATACTGTACGATGCAAACATATAGGCTGTAATTGAAAAACAATATTATTTTTACCCCTGTCCTAAGCATCCTTTGAAACGCGTAATATTAAGAAGATACAATTATGTTCAATATTTGTCTTCCATACTATTATACATATAGGTAGAAGGCGGTCAGTCTTCATTTCATAAAACGTGTACGACTTTTCTCTTGCGTAAGCTTTTTCCAATTTACTATAGCTCATGTCATATGTTATGTTCACACGCAATTATCAGCCATCACATAATTTTCAAAAATATATATTCTGCGTCCTGACATTATAGCTTTGTACGCCTACTCTAAAGTATTCACGGTAGTACTAGAAGCCTCTAATGGAACCTATTCACGGTCGTACTAGAAGCCTGTAGTGCTACAAGCTTCAAATGTAAATTATTGACGGTAGTACTAAAGGTGAAATACATATGACATATATGTAGACTCCATATTGAAAACAATGAAGTACAACTGAACCTACGTATAAAATAAATTAACTACCATATATATATCATACTGTAACCTTTATAACTTATATATATTACAAATTTTTCCTAACCTATATAACTTATATGTACCACTAACAATTATATGCATCTTATAATATCATTTTTCCAGTCGCCATCAACCACTTTCAAAACTGTAAAGAGAAATCTTTTTTAACCATCAGTCCATAAATACAGCTAAACTATACTGCAAGTGCGGTAAATAATTCACTTCTAATGGAATTATAAATTCTATTACGTGTACTTCATCTAGGAGCTTCAGCAAATGAGTGATAATTATATGCTATAACGTAAAGAACAAATTTAAATATTATACGTCATAATTAATAGTCTACATATATGCGTATTTCCAATTTAACATCAATATTACTAAAAAGTACGTTATCTTTACACTGCATATTATATATGCAGTGAACACAAATATGAGTGCGGCTGTAACAAATCAATTATCATCTTACGTAACAAATATGAGTGCGGCTACGTAACAAAGCATATTACATATGTAACCGCAACCCATGCATACTAACTCATACATTTACAGCATATGTAAACCAACGTACAAAATATCTACTACATTAAACAACTAATATAAAGTTATACTCAGCTGTAAACACAGAATCAATATATGTAAACCAGTAGTAAATATGTTTACAATATCAGATACTCATTTTTCAACCAATACTTGCATCATCCATGAAATCTTCGATTCACTTCATGCAAACTCCGAGAAAGCATGAACACAAACAATTAAGTTTTGTTTATATATTTGCGTGTTCATTTTTTGTATATTATGTTATCAAAATTTACTTATAATTGACAAATATGCTACCATGTTGAAATTAAATGTCATAAATTATTTGATGAATATATGCAAGTTAACAGAAAACATTCTACATTCAAATGAATATAAATTAACATATTTAAAAAACACGTGATAATATAATTACATACTCATTTCTTTTTTGCGACTTATTCACTATGCTTATAACAGCAGACTTGAACAAAATTCAAAATGAAGAAAATATTGGTCAATTTGCTTTTTACAGCATATTCCACTTTTCTCCCAACATAATTTCTGTCCTTTTCAATGATTCCAGTATTTCTTTCAAAACCTTATTGTTAATTGAAGTCGGATTATATTACCGCACGCTCTTCCATATCCACTGCTGCTCTGGCTTCTAAGGTTACCAAACATTGCACCGAAAATAAAATTTACTAACCGGAGTCCTTGATGTTTTCTTCCCCTAAATACTGTAACAAAAATACTCCACTGGCCATTGCACGGACTCCACACGTCAGTAACCGTACTCGGCTACTTAATTCTGCACCACATTTACATATGTCGTACAGAATTTTTTACTCATCGGCTCTTGGTCCACTTCATAGTACGATTTACTTTACTGTTACTGTGTACAAATTTTAATAGACCACTTTAACCAATGCTTTCAACACTACAACGTCTCATTTAAGATCAAGTGCGAAAAGTTTTGAAATGATAATTTTACTAAATTTTTATAAACTTCACATTTATCTTTGTATACATTTATGCTTCCAAATATGTACGTGACTTTGACTGTATAAATGATTCCAAAATATGCTCCAGTTGTACAGTACATTAATATTTCAGTACAAGTCTTTAACATGTCTAAATTTCAAGTATATTCGTTTTTCATATATACGTACATATGAACGGTTTTGAACATACGTGAGCCTTATAGATGCATATGAACTTTGGAATTTGTAAATATGCAAAGATTTCAACATATTATTAATTTTTCAGGAGAACTATGGTTTCTTAACATTTTGCATAAATATGACTTCTCAGTACATGGACAAATAAGTGAATTCTCGAAAGATGCATGCGAATTTAAGTGTGTACAATGTTTAAACGAAGTGTAGGTTTTTTGAACTAAGCTGTTTTACACCATCACATATGAACAGTTTTGAAACAAAAGGGTAGTATTACAACAGGCGGTTTGGGAATACACTTTGCTTATTTGATTTTGTTTACTTTTTTATTATTCTGAGAAAAACCACATAGATTCTTTACATTCTTTAGAAGATAAAATATAAAATTTTGGGAAGTAATTTTCTTTATCTCACTTTCTGCACGGTCATCATTGACTTAAACCAATGATATGTTTACAATAATCAACATTCCAAGTCCAATGACAGTGATGTGAAGTTGTAACAGTATGACTACTACACTGAATAATAACCATATTTTTTTTAGGTTCTTCAATAACACGGGATGGCGAAGAAACGATACTGCGGACTGTATTAAGCAGTAGTCATAACTGTGGTCGAAATTTTAGCGCAACCATTCCCTACCACAAACATCGACTTCCTAACTCAACTTACTGTGATTTCTGCAATGCTAAAATATTTTTCCACGAAAGCTTACATAACTGTTGCTCTCGAGGTTCTATCAACATTCATCGTCCTACCACAACACCAGAACAGTTACTGAGCTTATTCCAAGATCAAGGCGAAATGGGTACCCATTTTCGTACAAATGTCCGATCCTATAATAATGCATTTTCATTCACGTCTATGGGTGCATCAATTGATAATAACCTAGCCAATGCTAGAGAAGGAGTTTACACATACCGCGCGCAAGGTTCAATATATCATAGTATTGGAAGTCTTTTACCCTTGGCTGGAAGTAGACCAAGATATTTACAACTGTACATATATGACACTGACCATGAAATTGACAACCGACTTCAAGATAGTGAAGCAATGAGGCCGGAGATAATTATGATTTTGAAACAAATTTTAGATACTCATAACCCATATGTCTCAATACTTCGACAGTTGGGGCAACAACCTGACGTGCAAAAATGTAGGATCAAAATCAAAGAGATCACAATAGATCGACATCTTCATGAGCTGCCAACAACATCCCAAGTAGCAGGAATAATAACTGGAGATGAACCAGACAATTTGCAAGGTCGAGATATCATTGTTCAGACAACAAGTGGAAATCTACAGAGAATATCAGATACTGCAGGTTTTTACGACCCGCTGCAATACCCACTATTGTTGCCTTACGGTCAGCATGGATGGGATTTAAGCATCCACGAAAATGGAAATACACCTATTAGTTGTACATCTTACTACTCTCATATTTTACAGGTACGTATAGCCTAATTGATATCCAATATTATCTGTTCGTAAATAGCACAAACTTCATTTACATCAACATCAGTACTAACGTTACTTGCCCTACACGCACAGATACGACCAACAGAGACATCAGTTATACTGCTTGGTGGTCGTCTATTTCAACAATATGTCGTTGATATGTATGTAAAAATAGAAACAATGCGGCTAAGGTTTCTTCGCAACAATCAGACTACTATCAGAGCGGAGTTATACCAAGGTTTACAAGATGCCTTAGCCACTGGAGACACATCTGCCAGTAAGTTTCTTTATCTCCTTCAATAAACTATTTGATGTTCCCAATAATTGCTAACCATTTAATTCACTACTACTCAATCCTATGCCTATTCACACATTAGGAAGTGTTGGTGTCAAGAAGATTCTTCCTTCCTCCTATATTGGTAGTCCACGAGATATGCATCAAAGATACCAAGATGCAATGGCATTAGTGCGAAGGTATGGAAAACCTGACTTATTTATTACTATGACATGTAATACTAACTGGGTAGAAATTACACAAGAATTGCTTCCCGGTCAACAACCACAAGATAGACCGGATTTAACAACTAGAATTTTCCGATCAAAACTAGAGCAACTTAAAACTGACCTATTTGACACGTTTGTTTTAGGTAAAGTCGTTGCCCATGTCCACGTTATTGAATTCCAAAAAAGAGGACTACCACATTCTCACATTCTACTTATCCTAGATGAAAACGATAAAATAAGCAATCCTGATGATTATGATGCTTTAGTTCGCGCTGAAATTCCATGTTCACATTTAGAACCCGAACTACACAACGCTGTAATGAAACATATGATTCATTATCCATGCGGACATTTTAACCCAAGAGCTGTCTGCATGAAAAATAACCGCTGTAAAAAGGGCTTTCCAAAAGCTTTTTCTCCGCTTACTTTACAAGGAACTGACTCTTACCCTATTTATAAAAGACGCGATAACGGAATACAATATCAAATTGGAAGCCACATAATCGATAACCGTTGGATAGTACCATATAATCCTTACTTACTTTTGAAATATGATTGTCATATAAATGTTGAAATTTGTTCAAGTATTAAATCTGTGAAATATCTCTACAAATATGTTTACAAAGGTTCAGACCGCGTTTCTGTGGGACTATCCACTACATCCGACGATAACGATGAGATTTCAAAATTTGTTAACGCTAGATGGATTTGTGCTCCTGAAGCATTATGGAGAATATTTAAATTTTCCCTAAGTAATATTTTTCCGTCTGTTACCGGCTTACAAATACATTTACCAAATAGACAACAATTATTATTTCGTGCAGAAGAGCACATACACACTATTTTGGATGATCAACATAGATGTAAAACAATGCTCACTGAATTTTTTTGTAAAAATGTTTTTGACGAACAAGCACGTCAATATTTGTACTATGAGTTTCCTGAAAAATATTGGTGGGATTCTACAAGTAAGCAATGGAACCGTAGACGAAATAACTGTTGAATATGCGCTTATATGATTTTTGTTTGATGATAATAAACATATATAAATTCACTTAAATGTATTTGTTAACGTACTATTTTAATTTTCACAGAATAAATAAATATTTGCTGAATAAAAATAAATAACACAGTTTTTGAATTCAAATGAATATTTTATTCAAACAAATATTTATTACAACTTTGATAGTACAATTTCAAACTCTCACTATTCACTATACAATTTTGATACAAATTTCATTACATTTCATATTTACAGTTCACCTCACTACATATCACTCACACTCGTATTTATCTTCAACTGCATTCCAATTTGAATCCAGCATCTGAGCAATCTGCAAAAATATTCACTAACGCAGTAAAATTGAAAAGAAAATATTTTCGCAATATAAATTAAAAGATGATTTTAAAAATATGATTTGCCTCAGTTATTTGGGTTGTTCGTCATAATTTAAATTTGAATTCATCATACACGAACAACTTGTGACATACACAGTGTATCACTGTATATGCCACAAGGCCGTGCACACCGATATATACACTTGATTGATTTACAGGGACAGGTGAGCACAGGTCAAATCCAAATAAAAAGCAGGATTCAACTCAGGTGCAACATGCAATATATCACGACTTCAGCACAAGGTCAAATCCAAATAAAACTGGATTCAACACAGGTGTAGTTCGAATATACAACAGTGCAGATAAACAAATTCATGTCACAGCAAATGTCAAAGAAAACTACAAGACTGCAACAAGAAGTATGCAGTCCAAAACGTCTACGACAGCAAGTAAGTAAGTGCAACAAGCAATGCATCAAGACACTAAGCACTGAAAGAAAGATAGCCAAAGACAGAAGCACACTAACATGCAACACAAATGAAGACCAAGTGCACATGTCAATAGTCTCAAGGCAACAATAATATAAACCAGAAGGCAAGCCCAAACTGTTGCAAAATGGTTACAGTATCAAAGTGGTCAAGGCCAAAATCATCAATGCAATGCACAGCAAGGTTCAAATTACACAAGCTCAAGATGAAAGTGTCGAAGTTACACGAAGCCCACAACATAAACATGTATCAGAGAACATATACAATAATCATGAAGATGGCATCCAAAAATATTCAAACAACAAGCAGTATGCAAATGCATACATAATAGAGGCAGCAAAGAAACAAAAGCATGACCAAGCTGTTGCATAACAAAGTGCAGACTCGAGCACACTTCAATGATCAAACAGAGACTTAAAGCCATCAGAACTTCAAGTGTACAATCAATATGAAACAGCTTCAATACAAGTGCAAGCTCGAACCAGCAAATGCACATACATGAAGACTAAACAGCATGTACTCAAGCATCTAAAGCAAGGAAGTAATGTCAATGCAACATGAATGTCACCAGCATCTCAATATCCAAGTATGAATGCCACGACCCCAGATGAACAAGTCAACCTCAAATAAAGTACAAGGCAGCAACAATATGAACCACCAGTACAGAGAGCAAATGCAAGTATGCAATGTAGACCACACACACATATATACACACATGTATGTATGTATATACATGAACTAGATTGAAGCACACTGGAATACAACTGCAAATATCCAATATGCATCATGGTCGTGGATGGTACAACAACAAAGACCAAGGCTACAAAAGTGAAAGTGCAGACAAATGACCATGCCACAACTATGCACGGTCCAGTGCCAACAGCAAGCTACATGAAGATATAACTACATGCTACAGCAACAATGGACTCAACATCAAAGACCAAGACGAAGTCAATGTTGAACCAGATCAAAATTCAAAGCCATAAAGAAAGTCACGAAATCAAGTCAATACCGTAAGTGTCAAGCTACCAGAAAGTATACAAAATTGAACAAGTCAGAATCAATCTTAAACATCAAAGCGAAATCGAACGGCCGATTGACAAATTCAACTAGATGTATACGAACGAAAAAATAGGAAATCAAATCCTATAAAAACCCCTCATCATCATCGGCATAATCATGAAGTTCGAATACGAAAATCAAACAGCAACAAAGCATAAATCACATACCGAATCAAAGTCGAACTTCATCAACTCGAAGTCGCCAGAGATAGCAACGCGAATCAATCGAGCAAGGGAACACCAACCAGAGATTCAATCAAATCCAATAGGCGCTTCGAAAGCCCTAATTTGAATCACGAACGAAAGCCCTAAATTGAAGGGACGAAGCCCTAAAATTGAAAAAGGAACAGCCGCCATCACGAACAAGGAAGAGACGGGCTAGAATATAAAAGAGGCCGGCCTATTGTTTTAAAAGGGAGAAATTTTTTATTTAAGGGTTTTGAATTTAATTAGGGTTATTTTTATTTTAAATTGTTTTTTAATTTGTATTTATTTTTAAACAGTTTATTTTCTAGTCGTGTGACTAGGGTGCAAACTACGGTGTGTAGTTTGGGAATTTGCAACTCGGTAGTAGAGTTGTGGTCAAGGTTTTGAGCGTAGAGTTAGATTAGTCAATAGCGGTGTATAGCGAGTTTACGTGTGTAAGCGAGGGACTATCTAATTTCTAGTAGAAACCTTGGGGGCAGCACGTAGGCAGGGTTTTGCCGAAGCTGGGTAAATTCTGTGTTGTTCTGTTTTATTCTGTTATTTATATTCTGCGATATCTGTGCTGCTATTCTGTGATCTGAATTGAAATTAATTTATAAGCTTCCGCGATTAATTTTTAATAATTTACACTATCACCCTATTCACCCCCCCTCTAGGGTGAAATCGATCCTACAAGTGGTATCGGAGCTAGGAATAGAAGTCAACATTTGTTTTAAAAATTCTATTTTTTTAAAAAAAATCAGTTTTTGTTTAAAAATTCGAATTTTTAAAATGGCTTCTTTTAATAATGCTTTTGCAGAAGGTCAATCCATAGTTAGACCACCAATGTTCAATGGTGAATATGCTTTTTGGAAAAATAGGATGAAATTTTTTTTGAAAACCATTGACGCTTGGGATATTGTTGAGACAGGTTATAGAATACCAACTATAACTGTAGATGATCAGGAAATAGAGAAACCAAAGGAAGATTGGACAGAACTAGAAAATAAATTACAGAATACTAATGCCAAAGCTATGAATTCTATTATCTGTTCATTGGATCAATTTGAATTTAATCGTGTCTCACATTGTCTAACTGCGCAGGAAATATGGCACATACTAGAAGTGACTCACGAAGGAACATCTCAAGTCAAAGAATCTCGCCTTGCAATGCTAAGCAGCGAATACGAGAACTTCAAAATGGCGATGGAAGAAAATGTCAAAGAGATGTACGGACGACTCTCCAATATCATATACAAATCAAAAGCTCTCGGAAAAACATACACCGAATTAGAAATAGTCCGGAAAATCCTCAGAGTCCTTCCACGAAGCTTTGAAGCAAAAGTAACTGCCATACAAGAATCAAAAGATTTAAAACTACTTAAAGTTGAGGAACTCATCGGAAATCTCACCACTTATGAGCTTGAAATGAAATTCAAAGAAGAGCGTGAAGGAGGTGACACTCAAAAGAAATCAATAGCTCTTAAAGGAACAACCGAAAGTGATGATGATAACGATGAAGATGATGGAGCAGCAGAATTGGAGCTGTTAATAAGGAAATTCAAAAAATGGAATCAAAAACATGGAAATTCAGCTCGAATTCATAAAGCAAAAAGCAGAATAGCCAAAGCACTAGACTACTCAGAAGAACAAAAGTTTATCTGTTATAATTGCAACAAACCCGGCCATATCAAGCCCGATTGTCCACAAATTAAATCCAGCCACAGAAAGAAACAGAAAAAGAAAAGTTTTGCAGCCACTTGGGATGAAATAGACGAGAATGATCAAAGCACTGGCAGTGAAAGCGAAAAGGCAGAATTGTGTCTTCGAGGTGATACAACTGACAGTGACGATGACGAGCCAAGTGAGGTATCAAAACTTACCCATTCTGAGTTGCTTATATATTTTCATGAAGTAAACGGTTGTTTTGAACGACTTAGGGAAAAATACGCCAAACTTGAATCTCAAAAAGATACTTTGATAGAATGTAATAAACAACTTGATCAATTAGTTAAAACCTATCAAAGTAGGATCCCTAAGTGTGATAAGTGTCCAACATTTGATGAGGAAATTAAAAAATCAGAAATTAAAATAAAATCGCTTGAAAATGAAATTCTGATTTTAAAGGAGAATGAAAATACTAGGAGAGAGAATTCTATTAAAAAGTGCACACAGTTATTAAACGAAAATGAATCTCTCAAATCACAAGTCCAACAATTGTCTACGACTTTAGATAAATTTTCAAAAAGTGAAAAATCGTTGAATATGCTATTAGGAAAGCAAACTGTTAATACGGTTAGATAAGGACTTGGATATAATAATTCGAAAATTGTTGAAAACAAGATTAATCAAGAAAATTCAATGTGCACGATTTGTAGAAAATTTGGACACGATCACAATAATTGTTGGTATAGACCCAAACATGTGAAAACTATATCGATTTGGGTTCCTAAAGGCACAAATATAAAATCTCTCAAAGTTAAACAAATTTGGGTGCCAAAGGGAACAATTATAAATAGTTTTGGGTCTACACAAAATTATTTTTCAAAATTTTCTGCCACTAACAACCATGGACCTATAAAAACAAATAGGTCACATAAAATTTTCATCGTGTAGGTGTGGTGGCGGGCTAAGGAACAACAATAGTGTTACCTGGATTTTTGGCTGTTCCAGAAACACAACGGACAACAAAGCTAAGTTCCTTAGCCTAGTATAAGGGTGACAGAATCACAATGAACAACGACGAGAAATATCGTAAAGGTAAAGACAGGTAAAAGTATATTTATTTGTACGATATATTAAATGTGATAATCTGTACCATTTTCTGAATAAAATCAGCCAATTATGATATGATGATGATTTAGTGATGATTTTGATTCTAACTTTATTCAAAATTGATTAGCCATTTATATTCTTATGCCAAAAACACTATAAAATTCTCTAGAATTACTTGATATATAAGTTTGAGAGAAAAATAGTGTTTTGATTGGATAATAATATTTTTGTTATAATATTTTTGGCTAAATCTCTATTCATGGTTTGACACGGCCTTGATTTAAAATCCTAATGAATTCTATTTAAAAATTGTAAAAAGGATTTTAATTTTTTTTAGATTTCAAGAAATTGCTTTGAAATAAAAATGATGTTGGATAGCTTCTAAAATTGACACTTTGATATCTGTTTGATTGTCAACATGGCTTCATTTCAAATTCAAGAGAACTTTATTCTGAGATAATTTGTTGAATTTTTTTTTTTTTTTGCAAAATTCATGATTTGGTCCTTGACATTCAACGAGTGAATTTTGAGTGAAATTTAAATTCAGATGCAGATTACGCTGGTAATATAGTTGATAGAAAAATTACTAGTGGAACGTGATTAATTTTTGACACATTCATTTGCTGCATCATTTTTTCAAAGAAAATGTCTGCATATTTTTCATTTGAAATAATTTTTTAATAGCAGAAAATTTTCTTATAAAACCCCTTCTAGAAAAACATTTTTTGACCTTGTATCGGATTAGTTATTTAAGAAAACTTGATTTTATAACTATTTTTGAAATCGATTTTAAATAACTATATTAACTAATCTAACCCCCTAATAATTATCAAAAAGATGAATAGTGATTGAAAATAAGATGAGTGTTGATATTAATCATACATTATAACTCAAGATGGTATAATTAGTAAATTTCTTTAGAAATTTAAACAAGAGTTATAAAAACATTCTATTGATAAATATTTCATGACGATTTCTAATTCTTTCATTTTTCTATCGACCATCACTCATCAAAATTCTATATAGTATGTCAATATGTGGTATTTTAAACAGGAAATCATTTGTACTTCAATTTATTATATTTTTAGCAATAAAATAAATATCCAAAGTGTTCACTCTCATTTAAAAGTCCTCACGGTTATGCATGGGTGAATTACTTGGATTTTTGATTATGTGCTTCCATGCTCATTTAAAAGTCCTCACGGTTATGCATGTATGGAACGCATATCAAAATTAATTGGTTAAATAGACAAGTTGATTCTAATCCCATTTAAAAGTCCTCACGGTTATGCGTGGTTAGAAGATACTTGAATTCATTTTTAGAATAAAAATAAAAATTGTGAATACTACTAATCTCATTTAAAAGTCCTAACGGTTATGCATGGTTAGTAGATATTCAAATTTCCTGAAATAAATATACCACAAATAGACACGACTATATGGTTTTATTTGATGAAACCATTCATATCATTCTAAAGTGGAATATGCGTCAATTAAAGGATTTATGATTTTTGTTTGATTTTTTATCGAAATTTAATTTTTATATTCAATTGAGTTTTAATGTTGAATTAATATCGATCACTATAACTCTACTTTTTCTATTACTATTATTCTTTTGCTGATAACAAAAGGGGGAGAGAGAAAAGTTAAGATTTTGTAAAAAGGAAGAGAAAAGGTCAAAGAAGTTTTCAATATGCATATAGACTCATTTGCACATTTTTATTTGTATGCATATATGTAGGGGGAGTCATATATGTAGGGGGAGTATCATATAGAAAGGAAGCATTCAAATAGAGGGAGCAATTGAAATTATCAAATACATTTAATATATTCAAAATCTTAAATATATGTTTGTTATCATCAAAAGGGGGAGATTGTTGAATATGCGCTTATATGATTTTTGTTTGATGATAATAAACATATATACATTCACTTAAATGTATTTGTTAACGTACTATTTTAATTTTCACAGAATAAATAAATATTTGCTGAATAAAAATAAATAACACAGTTTTTGAATTCAAATGAATATTTTATTCAAACAAATATTTATTACAACTTTGATAGTACAATTTCAAACTCTCACTATTCACTATACAATTTTGATACAAATTTCATTACATTTCATATTTACAGTTCACCTCACTACATATCACTCACACTCGTATTTATCTTCAACTGCATTCCAATTTGAATCCAGCATCTGAGCAATCTGCAAAAATATTCACTAACGCAGTAAAATTGAAAAGAAAATATTTTTGCAATATAAATTAAAAGATGATTTTAAAAATATGATTTGCCTCAGTTATTTGGGTTGTTCGTCATAATTTAAATTTGAATTCATCATACACGAACAACTTGTGACATACACAGTGTATCACTGTATATGCCACAAGGCCGTGCACACCGATATATACACTTGATTGATTTACAGGGACAGGTGAGCACAGGTCAAATCCAAATAAAAAGCAGGATTCAACTCAGGTGCAACATGCAATATATCACGAATTCAGCACAAGGTCAAATCCAAATAAAACTGGATTCAACACAGGTGCAGTTCGAATATACAACAGTGCAGATAAACAAATTCATGTCACAGCAAATGTCAAAGAAAACTACAAGACTGCAACAAGAAGTATGCAGTCCAAAACGTCTACGACAGCAAGTAAGTAAGTGCAACAAGCAATGCATCAAGACACTAAGCACTGAAAGAAAGATAGCCAAAGACAGAAGCACACTAACATGCAACACAAATGAAGACCAAGTGCACATGTCAATAGTCTCAAGGCAACAATAATATAAACCAGAAGGCAAGCCCAAACTGTTGCAAAATGGTTACAGTATCAAAGTGGTCAAGGCCAAAATCATCAATGCAATGCACAGCAAGGTTCAAATTACACAAGCTCAAGATGAAAGTGTCGAAGTTACACGAAGCCCACAACATAAACATGTATCAGAGAACATATACAATAATCATGAAGATGGCATCCAAAAATATTCAAACAACAAGCAGTATGCAAATGCATACATAATAGAGGCAGCAAAGAAACAAAAGCATGACCAAGCTGTTGCATAACAAAGTGCAGACTCGAGCACACTTCAATGATCAAACAGAGACTTAAAGCCATCAGAACTTCAAGTGTACAATCAATATGAAACAGCTACAATACAAGTGCAAGCTCGAACCAGCAAATGCACATACATGAAGACTAAACAGCATGTACTCAAGCATCTAAAGCAAGGAAGTAATGTCAATGCAACATGAATGTCACCAGCATCTCAATATCCAAGTATGAATGCCACGACCCCAGATGAACAAGTCAACCTCAAATAAAGTACAAGGCAGCAACAATATGAACCACCAGTACAGAGAGCAAATGCAAGTATGCAATGTAGACCACACACACATATATACACACATGTATGTATGTATATACATGAACTAGATTGAAGCACACTGGAATACAACTGCAAATATCCAATATGCATCATGGTCGTGGATGGTACAACAACAAAGACCAAGGCTACAAAAGTGAAAGTGCAGACAAATGACCATGCCACAACTATGCACGGTCCAGTGCCAACAGCAAGCTACATGAAGATATAACTACATGCTACAGCAACAATGGACTCAACATCAAAGACCAAGCCGAAGTCAATGTTGAACCAGATCAAAATTCAAAGCCATAGAGAAAGTCACGAAATCAAGTCAATACCGTAAGTGTCAAGCTACCAGAAAGTATACAAAATTGAACAAGTCAGAATCAATCTTAAACATCAAAGCGAAATCGAACGGCCGATTGACAAATTCAACTAGATGTATACGAAAGAAAAAATAGGAAATCAAATCCTATAAAAACCCCTCATCATCATCGGCATAATCATGAAGTTCGAATACGAAAATCAAACAGCAACAAAGCATAAATCACATACCGAATCAAAGTCGAACTTCATCAACTCGAAGTCGCCAGAGATAGCAACGCGAATCAATCGAGCAAGGGAACACCAACCAGAGATTCAATCAAATCCAATAGGCGCTTCGAAAGCCCTAATTTGAATCACGAACGAAAGCCCTAAATTGAAGGGACGAAGCCCTAAAATTGAAAAAGGAACAGCCGCCATCACGAACAAGGAAGAGACGGGCTAGAATATAAAAGAGGCCGGCCTATTGTTTTAAAAGGGAGAAATTTTTTATTTAAGGGTTTTGAATTTAATTAGGGTTATTTTTATTTTAAATTGTTTTTTAATTTGTATTTATTTTTAAACAGTTTATTTTCTAGTCGTGTGACTAGGGTGCAAACTACGGTGTGTAGTTTGGGAATTTGCAACTCGGTAGTAGAGTTGTGGTCAAGGTTTTGAGCGTAGAGTTAGATTAGTCAATAGCGGTGTATAGCGAGTTTACGTGTGTAAGCGAGGGACTATCTAATTTCTAGTAGAAACCTTGGGGGCAGCACGTAGGCAGGGTTTTGCCGAAGCTGGGTAAATTCTGTGTTGTTCTGTTTTATTCTGTTATTTATATTCTGCGATATCTGTGCTGCTATTCTGTGATCTGAATTGAAATTAATTTATAAGCTTCCGCGATTAATTTTTAATAATTTACACTATCACCCTATTCACCCCCCCTCTAGGGTGAAATCGATCCTACAATAACCGTAGGGCAATTGGTAGAATTTACACTGTATCTCCCACTGAAGGAGATCGTTACTATTTGCGCCTACTACTAACACATGTTAGAGGTCCTCTATCTTTTGCTGATTTACTAACAGTTAATCAAATAGAATATAGCACATTTAAAGAAGCAGCTGAACATAGAGGTTTACTTGAAAACGATGATAGTATAAAGGACTGTTTGACAGATGCTTCACACACACATATGCCTAATGCTTTAAGAAGATTATTTGTTACAATTTTAGTATACTGTGACCCATGCCATGTGCGTGAATTGTGGGAAGAGTTTTTACCTTTCTTACTTGAAGACTATCCCACTACATCTGCTACTACTGTGACCAATTCATTTTCAGTACTTCAATGTCTGTCTGACCTCGACAACCTTCTCAAACAATATAACAAAACAATTTTTGACTATGACATTCCACATACTAATTTCAACCACTATACCCACACAAACACATCCACTCTTATTTCAGAAGAGCAACGCATAGAAATACCCAATAATGATATTAACTCTATACATAACTTGAACTCCGAACAAAAGAAGGCATTTGACACGATAATGTCTTCTGTTGAAAGTGGAGCTAATGCTATATATTTCATAGACGGTCCTGGAGGTACAGGAAAAACATATTTATATAGAGCAATCTTAGCACATTTAAGAATTCAAGGTCATATTGTAATTGCAGTCGCTACTTCTGGAATTGCTTCTCTTGCTCTTCCAGGAGGTCGAACTGCACATTCTCGATTTAAAATACCAATTAATTTAGACTCTTCCTCTACATGCCATATTCCCAAGCAATCTGAACTCGCACAACTTTTATTGACTGCTACTGTTTTCCTATGGGATGAAGCTACCATGGCTCACCGCCATGCATTTGAGGCCGTAGACAGAACATTACGAGATTTAACTAATTTTGATGCACCATTTGGAGGAAAGATTGTTATTTTAGGCGGTGATTTTCGTCAAGTTCTACCCATAGTCGTCAACGGTACTAGAGCTCAAACCGTCGACGCATGTATAGTACGATCATATTTATGGCAAAATGTTCACGTAATTCATTTAACACAAAATATGCGCGCAAAAGATGATCAATCGTATGCACAATTTCTTTTACGTATTGGAAATGGAGATGAAGTCTATGTTCAAGACGACATTATACAGCTCCCAAATGATATCGTTGAACCTTGGACCAATAGTTCGTCACTCTATGCTCTGATTAATAAAGTCTTTGCTGAACTCAATGACAGATTAGGTGATCCTAACTTCATAATGGATAGAGCAATATTAGCCCCTACAAACGAAATAGTAGATGACATTAATAACAAAGTTATAGAACTATTTCCAGGTAGTGAGCGCATTTACTACTCCTTTGACAAAGTCGAAGAAGATACACATAATCTTTACCAATACGAATTCTTAAACTCACTTGCTCCGGGAGGTCTACCCCCACATAAATTAAGACTAAAAGTAGGTGCACCAATCATGTTGCTTAGAAATATTGATCCACGAATTGGATTATGTAATGGCACCAGATTACTATGTCGTGTCTTTCACAGAAATGTGATAGATGCAGAAATAACTGTTGGACATTTTCGTGGTACAAGAGTATTTATTCCACGTATACCCCTAAAGCCTTCTGAGAATACTAACATGCCTTTCAACCTAATACGTAAACAATTCCCAATTAAATTAGCTTTTTCCTTAACGATTAATAAATCACAAGGACAAACCATCCCTCGGGTTGGTATTTATCTTCCCGAACATGTTTTCAGTCATGGTCAGCTATATGTTGCTTTATCAAGAGGAGTTTAAAGAAAAACAACAAAAATTTTGGTGAAAAATGGAAAGATTCCGAAAAGGACTGGCACACATACTAGAAATGTTGTGTACAAGGATGTGTTGTTACAATGCACTCACGAACTTAATTAACAATACTTCATTTTTCCGCTTCACCTGCCATACTTCTACTATAATTACTACTCTAAACTAAAGGGTCCAAATATAAGTTCTTCACAGTTGTTATACTACTCTATTTAAATAAATTCGGTACTTTACGACCATATATGAGTAATATCTTCACTTACAATATTTTTCTTCCTTTTACTGTTTCTTCGTCATATATTCAGCTACAACTTCTACAAAATACAAAACTGGACTAACAAAAATTCCCTCTTTTACTACTCCAACTCACTTTCAATTCGCATATATAAATCCCTTATAAAACGTTTTTAACTCCGCCATCAGCTTACTGCTGATGCCGGTCTCAAGCCCGGAACAAGGAGGAGGGAAAACGGTTACAACAACTACTCACAACATTACGTACACATCAACGTCATTTCATAAAATTCAACAAACCTCGCATCCACCGTTTCTTAATACCCGTTCCTCTTGCGCACGTGCATCGCACGTGCCAACGTACTCGTATATATATATATATATATATATATATATATATATGTGTGTGTGTGTGTGTGTGTGTGTGTGTGTGTGTGTGTGTGTGTGTGTGTGTGTGTGTGTGCGTATATATGTGTGTGTGTGCATATATGAATGTATAAAACTCCATAATGGTCAATTTCAAACTCACGATTATATGTATAATTGTGTCTGTGTATATATATGTATTTATATTATATAGTGAAATGTAAGTGTATGTGTATGTGTATGTGTATATGCTTAAATAACAGTGTGTATGGTTTGTTCCAGTATTTGAGTAGGAGAGGTTTGATTTCGAAAAAAAGCGTCTAGCACGGTTCCAAGGGGGATCGTGGGTGGTCGACGAGAGTAGTCACCAGCAAAGGATGGGTCGGAGGTGGTGTGTGCATATGCACATGTATAGGTGTGCACATCTTCGTTCATTCCTAAAGCAAAAGTAAAAAAAGGAAAAGGGAAAGAAGAAAAGGAAAGAAGAAAAAAGAAAGCGAGAGAGAAAAAAGGGGAAAAAAGAAAAATGAAAATAAATTAAAAGGGTTGATAAATTAATTGAATGAATCAAAAATTTAATCTCTATTTTTCTAATAATCACATGGAATTTCTACATCATGACCCTAATATTATGTCTTTCTGAGTTAAGATCGGCAGGTTTTATGTAATGGAAAATTTAAACGATTTAAATAATTGATGCAAAACAATAAGGAATCTTTTACTGGATTTATTATTTGTTATTATATCAGTAAATTTTTAAATGAATTGTAAATTTTAAATTAATCTTTAAAATTTAAAAACCTTATCTCGTTTCAATATTAATCCAGTCGACATAAAAATCTTTGCGGTGTTACCATGTCACCCAGTGTTATAATCTATACTAATTTTGTTAATTTTCTATAATATAAAATAAAATTAATTATAATAATTAAAATGGATAATTAAATAAGTTTAAATTGATTAAATCTTATGTGAATTAGTAATTTAGTTATTAAATAAATTGTTAAATTAACTAATAATAAACGGTTTTATAATTTCCTTAGTTTATCATTACTTGGATTAAAAACATAAGTAGATCCAGTTTAGTTTAAGTTGGTTAAATCATGATTGTGAATTATTTAATATTAATTATTTATCACTAAATTAGGTTAACGATATATGTTTGGCTTTATTGCTTTTGAGTATTTATTTCAAGTATTCTTGTCTGTGTCATTAAGTAGCTAAACAAATTGAGGTGTTTGGAATAAAACGCTGATACGTTTTATTGAAAATAAACATATGTAATAAATTCCCATATGTGAACATTGACACTTTGAATATGAATTGTTTATTTTTTTTAAATTGACCTTTCAAAGCTTATCTTTTTGAGTTTAGAGAGACCGGGATCGGATATCTGCATTATCCGAAACCACTTCGATCCAATAACTACCACGAACCTTTACGGGTTAACTATTAGAGTCTAATTCACCATATTTTGTTTTAAATGTATCAAATTTAACTATTTTAAACAAGTATTTTAACTAGACACTGTAAAAATATTGATGGATTTCCGTAAAACTGTTTTGGATGTAATAAGATTAATACTCTTCGTGTTGTACGAGTTACCTTGATTTTTGAAGGATTTTGATAACTTTAGTAGTTCAATTAAAATGTTTTTACTCACGTTGGTTACCAGCCTGACTCGGGTGTTACTTTATTGTAATTCTTGGGTCAGACCGAGTATTACAGTTTCAGGTTAGGATGGTTCTGAACCTCAGGAGATGAGCTAGATAGCAGACGTACTGCACATATTTGACTATATTCCGCCATGTATTGTAGATTGTATATTCAGCGTTTTGAAAACAAGTTATTATAACTGTCCAGATTTATATGTTGATGATTGTACTCTGATAAACTACATGAATATTAACAGTTACGATTTTTCTTTTATATAAAAAGCTGTTATTGTATACTATATTTTGTTCCGCTGCGACTATGAGATTCTGTGTTGTTGTTATTTCTGTTTCTTCGTCTATCTTTCTTCTTAACCCTAACAATCGAGTATATTCGGCACTCGATTTCTCAGCACTCTATATAGTGTCAATTTCGGTGGTCTTATTGCATTTCTCTTGATTTTTAGCTATTCTGGTACTCTATACAAATGAACGCATTAGTGTCAATTGTACGAAATGAGAATTTAACTTAAGAAAAGTTAAGGGCAATAAATTAAACGAAGTGATTACAATAAATAAAATGAAATAGATAGAATGTGATGAAGTTACCTAAAATAATAAGAACATACGAATACATATAAGTGAATGGAAAAAAAATATAAGAAAGGAAGTGTGGAGAAAAAATTAAATTGGAATTAAAATTCTTACTTGATTAAATTAAAATGAATGGTATGAAATTGGAAATTAACTTAAGTTAAGCTAAGTAAAATAAAGTTGATTGGATTAGGATTAATATCAAATTGAAGTAAATATAAATTTTGAGTGTGAAATAATTATATAATAAGTTATAAAATTTTGAATGAAATAAAATTTAGGTGAAAAATGGAATTGTGAATAAATAAATCTGTATAGCTTATAAAATTTTAAATTAATGGAATGAAAATATACTTAGTCTAAAAATAGATGTATAGACTGGAGGTAAAAAAATAAAAGGTGAATGTAATCGAGTATAAAATTTATGAGAATGAGAAAAATAAGTTGTAACATTTATAAAAAGAAAATGAAATGGTAAGACTAAAACAAAAATGATTTGATATTTTTTATAGGGGAATAAAAATCCAAAATTAAATTGTAAAATGAAATTAGGCTCGAGAAAATTCAATGAACTGAGTTTTGGAATAAAAATCAGATGTTGAGTTATAAACTGGAAGTGAATAAATTAGCTAAATAAATTTTTTAATTGAATATGGGGATGGAGTTTAACTTGGCTAAATAAATTGGATTATGGGTTAAAATTAAAAATTGAATGTGGAACTTGAGTTATAAATTAAATTCGACTTAAAAAGTAAGTGAATTGAATGTATTTGAATAAAATAAATGGATTGAAATAGTGACAACTTAAGTTATAAATAAATTCATTTTAAAGTGTAAATAAATTGAGTGGGGCCTTGGATACGAATTAAAAATATTCGAGAATGAATTTGAATGTGGAATTAAAATTTAAAGTGTATTAGATGAATGAACTAATTAATTTTTAATTAGTAAAATGGAATGAGATGGGATTGATTAAGAATCAATCTAAAATGGACATGGAATTTGATTGCAAATGGAAATAAACTTAGGTTGTATGGTTAAAATGATTGAAATAAATGAATTAACCTAAGTTAATAATCTTGGATCGAAGCTTGGCTTTAATGAATTTAAGAAATGAATCATAGGTAAATTAGCATGGAATTAGTTTAAATAAAATGGGTTTGGATAATGAAAGTGGATATGAATGGAATGCAGTTGAATTGATTGAAAATAAAACTGAAATGGAATAAAATTGGATATAAATTGATTTGGAATCAATTTAAAATAGTTATAAGCTTAAATGATAATTCTATTAAATGAATAGCGTCGAATTTGCATAGAAAAATTATTGATCGGCGCAAATGAAGTAATAAAATTCTATGGATAAATAGAATGTGAATAAATTGATTATTAATCAATTTGGAATGGATATGGGTTTGTTTGATATAAAATGAATTGGATGCAAATAAATTTGGTTGTAAATCATTTCGGATTGAATAAAGTGATATATGGATCGACTGAAAGTAGTTAAATTGGAGTTAGAACCTTGTAATTTCTTATAAAGATATGTTAGCATGCATTGCTTATTAAATTCATGTGTTAACTACTCAAATATATGAAATGCTATTAAAATTTCACGTTTTCGGTACTTACATGTTTAAATTGAGTAAGTACATGTATACGAAGTTGTTTGCTTGATTTTCGATCACGCAAACTAGAAATAAAATAAGCCTCCCGCTTAAAAATGCTAAAATAAGGTACGTTTTCGGATTAAATGCTGCAAAAAATAAATATTGATATATATATATATATTTTTTGTGTTTCGTGCCATGTGGATCAATGTATATATATTTATCTCTCTTGTCATATTGTAAAAGGCTCTCCGTACAGCGGAGACTCTGCCAAAAAATTTCAAAAATTTAGGGTGTTAGAAAATTTTTGAAAATTTTGGAAAAGATTTATGTTAACTAAAAAGTTGGTTTTTGAATTACAACTGAAATAAGAAGTTTTTGAATTTCATTTTTTGAATTAGAAATGGAAACTACTGTTTTGGTAGGACTAAAGGATTAGAAAAGTGAATATCGAGTTTTAACTAAGTGGGTTTTGAATAAGTTAACGGGTTTGGAGCATTTTCCTACCTTAGCAATTTCAAGGATGATATTCTTTTAAGGGGAGAGGAATGTAAAGACTCAGATTTTTCCTCATATGATTTTGAATATTTAAATGGTTTTAATATTGGATTTGGGATTATAATTTAGTTGGTAAGATTTTTAAAATGGAATTTCAAGTGATTTCACACATTTTGAAAATCGTCGATTTAATTGGCACGTTAAAATAGCGATCCGAGGCACAGTCTCAGAATTTGATGAAACCAGTTCCATTGGATCTGTAATAGTGTATTATTATCGAATTTCAAATTTCATAGCGTTTGGAGTTATCGTTTGCCCGTACGGGATATAAACGCGCTGAATTTAATATTGAAAATTCAATATTTTAATTGGGTCCAAAAAGCTATCTTCTCCATACAATCAAATTAGGGCTTGAAACCATTTCCATTGCATTAGGAATAGGGTATAACATTATAAACACCTAGCGGCAAGCCTCAATAGGGATTCAGGATTTTGAGATAGGAAAACAAGATATTTTGATTTATAATATTAAAAAAAATTATATAGGTTAAAATTCAAAGCTTGTTTACCTTCTCACATACACCTACCTTTTCCTTTAAATCGTCGTACCCTCATTCCTTACCAATTCAAAATACAAAGAACAAAATCAATCGATTAAGAGAAAAATCAAAAATCTCAAGTTCATTTGAAATTTAAAAGAAAATCATCCCATTCGTTTGAATCGCGTTGGCCAGCATGATCGAAGGGAGGCAGAAGAAGACTCAGAAAGATGGCGGGGGACGAAGCGGCAAAGTCGAGGTCATGACAACATGTGCATGGATTGGAAGAAAGCGCAGCGTTCGCGTGCAGGTCGAAGGGAAGGTCGCCTGCGAGTTAGGGTTGGAGCGGTGACGGCTTGGATTGCTATTCGCGATCGAAGATTTTGAGGTGGAGGTTGATGTGCTACAGTCACTAGTGGCGTTTAAGGGCTGTAGAGGGGCACATTGATGTTTAAAGCGGAGTCGAGTTTGTCCCGTGATGCAAACAAAACAGATCAAATTTGAGCCTGGGTTGTAGAGCGTTTAAGAAGGTGATTTTCACAATTAATTAAGATTTAGTAAATTAATATTTTTTAATGTAGTCAAATCCTAATGAAACTCATAATTTATTTATACGAGGTCCAAATTGAATAAAAACAAGTCGAGTTTGGTTCATAGCTGGGAAATCAATGCAATAGAATTAGTTTGGGATTTTTTGGAGGCAGTTGGAATTTTAGAAAATTTAAAATCGAAATGTTCGAAAAAATAAAAATCAAGGTGAGAAAATTCTCACTTATTTGGAATGCCAAATTTAATTTCAAATAGTTAAAATTAATTCTGGATTTTTGGTTGAATTGATTATCTGTTAAATGATATTGTATTATATGTATAGTAGTGTGTGTGTGTATTAGTAGTTGGAGTGATATTCTCACACATTATAGCGGATGAGACTCTATACGTCCCACATAATAGCGGATGGCCCTATATACCACGATATCTCTCTCGAAGTAAGATTGGTATTTTTATGTTGTATTAACATCTGTAGGTGCAGAAAAGTTGGTTGGAGGGATCCAACTGGAATCCTCAAAATTTTGAAGCTAATTTCATATATTGTGATATATGAATTAGGTAGAATAATCTATTATAGATTATTGTAGTGATTGGACTTATTGGATGTTATTGTAGCACTGGCCTGAATTTTGATATTCTAAATACCATAAATGTATTTTTTAAATTGAAGGAATTAAAGGGAATTTTTTATATAAAAATATTTATATTGGAATTGGGGTTATTTTGAAGAAATTGAGTTAGAAAAATATATTTGATTTTCGGTCATACTTAACCATTGTGAATTATTAAATGGAGATTTTTAAAAAATGAATTATATAAGAGAATTTATAAATTATATTATGGAAATATAAAAAGGAATTGAAATTAATATTAAAAATAGGTTGGAAGTTATAAATCGGATTTACAAAGAAATCGATTTATAAAAATGGAATTTTATAAATGAG
The DNA here is from genome assembly GCA_030765085.1 of Allium cepa. Lineage (NCBI taxonomy): Eukaryota > Viridiplantae > Streptophyta > Magnoliopsida > Asparagales > Amaryllidaceae > Allium > Allium cepa. The sequence goes on from CM060929.1 coordinate 40,020,809, forward strand.
ATTAGTTTTATAAAAGTGAAACTCAAAGGCTTTATAATATTTATAAACAATGTTTATAAATATTGGAAATTTATAACAGATGATAGATTGGGAATATAAATTTTATAGGAGGAACAAATATTAGAATATGGTAATAGGGTGAGAGGAAAAATTGTAGATACCATTTTTGAAAAGTGGAAATGGTCAAGGAGATTTGGAACGGAAGTGATGTGGAATGATTCGAGAGGAATTTATAAATTGAATTAGTTATTGAGGCTTTAAAAAATATATTTTTAGTTCTAAGAAGTTAAGTTTGCTTTTAAATCGAAAATTTTATTATTTAAAAGTATGAAATTTTATACTAGTTAGGATTGAAATACATCGGTAAGTAGATTTTCAAATATTAAGTACTTATTTTAGTAAATTCTAACTTTTAAAAATCATAGAAAATTTATTTATTTATCTAAAGTAAGTTATTGATGTTATGAAAGTGTTTTCGATATTTTAAAAAAATTACTTGAACATGTTTCAGAAATAAATTATTATTCTTTTAAATACTTATTATATATATATACATATAGTTTTGAAGTGATTGAAAATTTTATTTACAAATTCTCTCAACATTCGTAAATGGGGCTTACAAATGGATATGATTTTGAGGGGAGGAATTTTATAAGGGATTTGGAGGAAATGGAATTTGAAAATGAAGAATATGGGAACTTCGGAAATGAAATCTGAATGCATAAAAGAAGTTATGAATTGTTTTGAAGGGGGTATAAATAAATATGCTGGGTTTTGGAAATTGTAAAAGGGAATTTATTAGCGATTCCAAAGACATATGAGATAAGTTACAAAATATTCTCCTAATTATTGGTATTTGAAAATATTTTGGAAAATAAGACTTATAATATTTTCCTAAGCATAAAAACCGAAAATTTAGAAATATTTCTGAGTGTTGAGATCGTTTGAAAATATCCTGTATGGATTTAAGTATTTGAAATTGTTTTCAAATATTAGAATATGGAAAGGAATTTGGATACATATCTTAGTAAAGATATTTTGAAATAAATTTCTGAAGAATTATAAAATAAGGCTGTGACGCCCCACCTCTATACCCACGCTAGCCAAGAACACTACGGTGTAGTGCTGTCAACTAGCACGGAGAATAAGGCTGTTGATGAGCGATCAGCCATGTGATTGCTTATCACACGGTGGCTATAAATAATCTTCGAAAACAAACATAGAAATAAGCATAACACAAATCAGTCACAGACATCCATATCACAAAGGCGGAAGAAGATATGAATATATATAACTAACACATGAAAGTGTACATCAGAGTAGTGATCAAAAAGATCCACAATAATACAAAAGAATAGCAACACGTGCTATACAAAATAATACAACTATGAGTCTATATCTCAAGTGTATACAACAAAAACTGCTAATCTAAATAGTTAGCGAAAAGTCAGAGTAGCAAATCCCTGGGGGAGAAGTCAAGCAGAAGCACCTGTAACATCTCGGTCTGACCCGAGTATCTATTACTTATAAAGGAAAGCAGAAACCAAAGTGTTTATGTAGTGACACGTGTTCTTTATTCCTACCGATGCTCTTCTTAATTTAATTAAAACGGTATTTTCCACATACTTCCTTTCATCCGTCATTCTTCCCTTTTCCAGTTTTTAATTCCACTAAACCGGTATTCTCCAATTGCTTTCAACTGCCCTCCCACCCTTTTAGAAGAACTTCACCTTCCTCAAAAACCATCGTCACCACCCAATTCATTCACCGTTGCCTATCCTTTTGTTCAACTCCACTTCACCAAACCTGTACACAACGGATATCCTCTGCGGTTGATTAAATCTCATCGTCGACTGGGGGAGTTAACTGGAAATAGGTCAGTAATTTGTTCATATTTATTACTCTAATTAGGGATTTCCTATACAGCCTAAGGCAGTTGCTATGATATGGGTTATAACCGCTTTTGAGTAGTTATATTTCATTACAATTGCTTATCTGTACGTCCGAAATTATTTACTTCCACTGTATCGGTTTACTGACTATAGTTCAGTTGGCGATGTAGTGTAATTTACTGTCCCAAGTATAGATGTGGCGACCGTCTTAATTGTATGGTTTTTAATTTGCTCCAGTAATCGAAATTGGAAATTGATTGTCAAACTTCAGTTACTGAGGACTTCTCCTATTTATTACACAAGTTTGGATTCAAGCATAATATTTTAATTTGTTTCACTTAACTACAAGTTTACTTATTCTTACTATATGGAGTTGAGAAAATCGTAAATTGCTACGGTAACACCAGCAAAGGAATGATGAAAAATGCGTTCTTCATTCTGTAATATGATGGAAAACATTATCAACTGAACTGAGAAATAACCAGGGAAATGATTATATTATAATAGCTTGGGTAACAATTCACATGATGTCAACGGAAATCCCAACCAAGAAAGGTAAGTTCTTCAACAAAATGTACGGGTTCTGCTTTATTTTCAACATTAGATTAGTTGAGAATTAGACATTTCGAGAATAAAAATGTTGGGTAGATGTACAAAATTTAGCCTCTTTATTTTTTAGTTCTTTTGTCTACATGTTTAGTCATTTCGGTAACGGTGTAAAAATACATTTTTTACCAAAATATGATTTATTCCTCTGAAATGCATACTTTATTGATTTTCAATAAGTTGTTACAGTCATTTTTCCAGTTTAACGGTATTTGGTGGGTAAATAACCAAATTTTGACATTTCAAACTTAATTTTCCCTTCGGATTTATATAAATAAACTTGAACTTCAAATCAAAAAGAGATGCTCTTGAGCCCTTCTTTATACGATCTGCTAGGGAATGATGTAAATAGATAACCCATTTTGCCACTTCTGCTGTTTTCGATTATTTGTTGAAGTGTGTTACACTATATGCGAGCATCCCATAACTATGGATGGAAATTTTTTAGCTTATTATGTGCAGAAATGTGACATGGTACAGAATAGTGGTTTTATGTTAAACTTTCAATTTCAATTTAATTAGTATTCATATAATAGCGGGTCATAATTGGACAGTCCTTTGTATTTGGATATATAAAATGCATAAACAGTGATTAAAATGTTAGCTGACCTTGGTCTATTTTCTAAATCTTAACTTTGTTTCAATAGTCGATGTGTTTTTGTATGATACATTAGTTTTCTAACGTGAACAGGACATTTGTTTTCAATGGTGAATTGAAGCAGGTATTGGGACATTAGTTTTCTATGAATCTAACTTAGGTAATTCAGCATGTCCATGTTTACACATTATATAATGCAGGAGTAGTTAAATAGTTTATATTACTTCATGGTCACATCTTTCGAAAATTGTTGTATAATTATTTGCAGTGTTGGTGATATTTTCAATGATATAACGATTTGGAAGATAAACTGAGTAAGAAGAAATAAAAAATGATCGTGGTGCATTACAAATTTTATGCCAGACCCAAATCAACTTCCAATGTGTTCCTAAAATTTATCCTGCTATAAGTAATTTTGTTAATTGTAGTTTATTAATACTTTTATAATCCTACTTCACATCATTCACTTAGTTATTTCTTAGCAGTTTCCGAATGAACTATGCATTACGACAGGCATAACCAACCAGTAGTATTTTTTAACATCTACTGCCAATAATTTTATGTACGTCTATTTTTCTTATAGATTGCATTTTTCATGTTTTCTCTGTCTAAGTATCCTATTGAAAATATAAAATGATTCCAAAAAACTGATTTTGACAATTAATATTTTGTGATTTTACTCATAATTCTTAAGATGAAATATGTTGCATTCTTTTCTTTTAACATGCTTCTGGTTGGCTTTTGTAGTTATAAAACTCATTTTTCCTTTTCTGTTAATGCAACAAAGAGTCAGTTGGGGTGTTGACTACATATTCGGATACACAATAGTACTTGAATACTGTATGTATTTTAACTCTTCTTTTCCCTTTGAATTACATATCTTTAAAGTAGTCCTACTTTATATTCATTATTTACATAGGTGAAACAACTTTGATTTATTAGACTGTGTTAAGGTAGAGTCTCATATTTAAATTGAAGAAAATGATGGCTCAGAGGGTTGCCAAACCAAATTAAGGGAGCGAGCAAAGTTTGATCTATGGAGGAATATTTACAATGAAATTCGGTGGCCTATTTTTCTTCATTTAATCCAGGTCTAAAAATTAGTTTCAATTTCAAATTTTTGTTATATGTTGTTAAGAAAAATGATTTTGTCTTAATGAAGCACTAAAAAGTATTATAAATAAAAGAGTCTGGTGCAGTAGGGAATTACGTTATGCAGTTAAAGTGAAGATCTTTAGTAAGGACTTATTATTTGCTCTCTTTGAAGTTTAAGCTAAGCCGCATCAATTTTCCTTTAAAGCCATAAGTATTTTAATTTTATTGCAGTTTCCTTTAGCCAATGCATGAAAGTATATTATTTCATTGTACTACTGCAACTTAATGAAAATAAATTGGTAATATAACATATTGTACATCATTTTCACTGCTGTTGTCGAAGAATTTTATGTCACAACATGGATAATATATTATCAGTGTTATTTAAAATTGCACATTGGAAATATCCATGTTTGCAAAAATCAATCAGCAGGAAATAGCCATGTTTGCAAAAATAAATAAATTAAAAGTATTTTTCTTACTTACCAGATATAGGTAATATGAATATGCTTATAAGTGCAAAAGAAGTAAGAAAGAAACATGTAGCTTTCTCACTACTTTACATGTTCTAATTTTACAAATAAATTTATAAATCAGCTTACATATACTTAACTCATGATACAACGTTAATTTAGTCTAATTTAGTTTGACTTGCTGTCATGAACCCTACCACATCTCCACTTACTGTTCACAACTAAAGATGTTTTAAAAACTATATTGTTACTGCTATTATCGTCGTCATCATTATTACTATCTAAAACATATATATGAAGATTTAGTGATCCACTACAACAAAACAGCCATTTAGTGATCTGACCATCTCATATGCTAATATGGAATTTTCTGATATAGCTCTATGAGCAATAAAAGCTTTTTGGTTCAATGAGCTTAAGTCATTCAGATAACATTTCATTCTGTTACATAAAAGATTGGCTAATATCTTATATGTAACATTACAAAATGAAATCGGTCTGTAATATGATATAGAAGCTAGGTTTGGTTTCTTAGGAATAAGGCAAATGAAAGTGTGATTAATTTCTTTGATAATTTTATCTGAACTCTGAAACCCAAGCATAGCATTCCACACATCATATTTTAACACCTCCTGGTGTTGTGTAAAGAATTTAGAATTATGACCATCTAGGCCAGGAGTGCTACTATCCTCAATTTGAAACAATGCGGTTTTCACTTCCTCTAAAAGAAAAGGTCTGTCCAGCTCATATCTTGCTTTCTCCGTTAAAATTTTCTTACATACTATGTTTGAAAATAGATTATTAACATAGGGGGTATTGTACAACTGTGAGAAAAAAGGTGGTTTCCTGAGAAATTTGTTTTGATGCTAATTTTATATCCCTAGATTAGTTAGCTAGATGTCTCACTGTGCAATGTATCATTTCCATTTTTGATAATCAAATATACCTTGGAATAAGATCTTTAATATTTATTATAATATATGTTACCCAAATTTCCATTTTTCATCTACAAGCTTGACATCTACCAGAGCCAACAAAAACATTTTTAGCAAACCTGTCATTAAGTCTGAATATTTTTTTACCATTAAGAAAAAAGTTCATTTGTACAGGTAATAGGATTTTTATTGTTTTAACTCTGTAAAACAAATAAGTTTAAATTTGAATAGATTTTAGTGTTATAAAAAAATTAATGTGAATGAAATGTTGGGAAGTTCTACTTTGATGTGTGTTTGACAACAATGCGGTTTTCACTTCCTCTAAAAAGAAAAGGTCTGTCCAGCTCATATCTTGCTTTCTCCGTTAAAATTTTCTTACATACTATGTTTGAAAATAGATTATTAACATAGGGGGTATTGTACAACTTTGAGAAAAAAGGTGGTTTCCTGAGAAATTTATTTTGATGCTGATTTTATATCCCTACATTATTTAGCTAGAGGTCTCACTGTGCAATGTATCATTTCCATTTTTGATAATCAAATATAACTTGGAATAAGATCTTTAATATTTATTATAATATATGTTACCCAAATTTCCATTTTTCATCTACAAGATTGACATCTACCTGAGCCAACAGAAACATTTCTAGCAAACCTGTCATTAAGTCTGAATATTTTTTTACCATTAAGAAAAAGGTTCATTTGTACAGGTAATAGGATTTTTATTGTTTTAAATCTGTACAACAAATAAGTCTAAATTTGAATAGATTTTAGTGTTATAAAAAAATTAATGTGAATGAAATGTTGGGAAGTTCTACTTTGATGTGTGTTTGACTATTTTATTTCTAAATTTTGGATTTCACATGAAATTTGACATAATATATTTCTCATTATTCATATACTTTTTACATCCTGTTTAATTCATAATGAATATGACATGCAGATATAAATGTTTTGAAAAAAAAATTATGTATAGGAATATAAACTATTATAGTTATCATCATAGTCACAGTTATATCTCATGTACCCTATCTAAGTCTTTGACCCTAGAATTAAGTTAGCTTGATTCATATTTTAGGAAACCAAAATGATACATTTTATTCTACAGATTCATATCATATATTTTTTTAGCTTGGGTGGGTTAAGGAGTACTTGGGAAGCAGATAAAGAAAAGGGTTCGATCTTATAGAAATTTAGAGGTTTAATACTACAAAGAAACTTACCAATGATTTTTGTGAGACTGGATTGTTGGTGCATAAACAATTCTATGGGTTTGTTAAAACCTAGGGTGATAGTCTCCTCAGGTTTTCTATTATCACCATGTATACTTCTGACTTATATTTGAGTATTACGATGTACTATAAGAGTTTCGAGTGAGGTTCTATTTGAAGATTCTTAGCGTCATGAACTCAGAAAAGAAGTAAATAGCTGAGGTAACACTATAAAGAAGATTGGGTCCCATCTTAGAAGAGTGGATGGGATTAGCTGGAAAATCGTGTGTCTACCAGATGGATTGAGTAGACCTTGAAATAACGTAGAAGTAGATGTGATGCGTATGAAAAGAGAAAGGACAAAGTCCAAGAATAAGGGTTCCTTTAACTGCAATATTTTCTCTTGGATGATTTCTATTGACTCTCTAATGATCAAATGAGGTTTCCTCTACATACTTATTGCTTTTGTATACTAAACCATATTTATGTTTTTCTTTCTTTAGTAGAATGATTAAATTTGATAATACACTATACATATATTATAAAAGCAGTTAACTCTTAAACGTGCACTCGCAATGATTATTTTATATTCCTGCGAAAACATTTTTCCACATTAAAATATGCTTTTCATTCAGATATCGCCAAAATCAATTTAGTGATGCATTCACATTGACTTATGCTTTTGAGTTAAGATATTTAGAACATCTTCAGTAGTGGGAAGGTACTCTAAAGTGTGGCAAATTGCCCTTTTTTTGTCCTTCATGGTCTAACATAGGCAATTCAAGCGTGGTGAAGCAAATGAAATGAGAGTTTGTCCCTTTTTTTAAAGTGACGATCTATAAATAGGAAACTGATTCTCATTTATAGTAAAATGACAAATTGATTGCAGTTTATAATATAAGCAACAACCATTTCTCTATTTATAGATAAAAAGAAAAAAGTCTATAAACAGATTTCAGAAAACCTTTTATACATGTTTAAACAATTAAAGTTTTTTTTCCACTCGATGTTGGATGAGTGGGGTTTCCTCACATTTTTTTGCTTACTATTTGCATTTTAGCTGTTTTGCTAAAGATGCTCTTACTGTTATAAGATTAGAGCTATAAATAATGTAGAGTACAACTCATGAAAAATATTATTTCAATGCATTGAACTAAACCCACCGAACAATGTGAAACACATAAATATATGAATGTATAGTAATAAAAACATATATTTAAGACAAGCACCTTTGTCAAGTGGTTAATTGATTCGGCTTTGGTGCAGGATGTCACAAGTTCGAAACTTGCTTTCGAACGTTTATTTGACATGGGATATGTTGTCCCAATGATTTGTTGTATATAAAGTACCAGTTCAAAAAAAACATACATTTAAATGAAGAAAACCAAACAACTTTGAATAGATAAAACAAATAAAAAATTGTAAGACTAAAGCTATAAATAAAATTGTAAACTTTGTTCCTAAAAATCCAACATTAGATTATCATATAAAGTTATATCACAATTAGTTGCATTAGGGTCATTTCAAATTTTCATAGGAATAGAACAAAAAAATTATATGAAAAGAAAATATTATGACTCGGTTAATAGTACGGTAAACTACAGTAATATGTAATAATAATAATATTAGTTAGTTAAAGTTTCCATTTATTCCTTGCAACCCTAAGCTTGAGTAGAAGAAACAAAAAGTAGAAATGTTTAATAAAGCACAACATGATGTAATACTTTCAAAGTATTGTGTTGTTGAACTTTCTTTTTCTTTCATGTATTATGCATGAGATTTATTCTATTTAGTTAATAGTCATATTTACACGCTTATGGTTGTGTTCTAGCTATGTATCATGCAAAATGGTTCAGTTACAGTCAATTTTATTAGTTGCGACCAATCAATGCATATTTCAATTGTCAAATAAAGTTGATTATAGTAAAAAAGAAGCACGATTTTATCAACTGTAACTAACCACAATGGTATATGTCCTACAAATTTAGATTAATTAGTTACATTTTTATATGTTATAGTATGTTTATCCATTATGCGAAAAAATATAAAAGCGATAAAATAATACATATATAAGTTGCTTGGTCCTGCAAGATAAGACACATTTCATCAACTTAAGACCATAGAAATATGTGCACACAAGTGATTTTAGTTGAATATCCTAATTTAGTGGCGATAACCTTTGTTGTTATTGTAGTGGTATATATTATATAGGATATCGTGAAATGTTTATAGTTTTAGAAAAGAGCAGTAAATTTTTTCTTAAAATTTTAATTACAGAACTTAGAGTTATTAAAATGATTTTTGAGGGTACTTAATTGAATGATCATAACATGATCGAAGAGTGTATATTTATGCTATCCATGAAGTATGTTTACAAAGACATAATTCTTGCACCTTCTCCGGTAAGACATCCTACTTAGACTAGGAATAAATAATTTAATTTAGGAGATTATTTGAATGGTGATTTTATTTGTATAGTGCATTCATATCCCCTTAATGTATATCAATATGTTCATTTATTATGGATTTCATAGAAATTTCGAGTTAGGAAATACTGTAGTTAAAAACAAGTTTTTGAATGTCTATAGATTATGCATCATATGTCTAATTATGAAATTTGCATAAAATGCATAGAAAATGGATAGATGGAAAAAAATTTAGGATGATGATGGAAATAAGAGTGAAGAGATATGCAACTTTGAGTCGGTTTGAGATTACCAATAAAGCTCATGTTTTGATTTCAGGTGGTAATTCTTAATTAGAATTTGAGGTACCGTTACAGAGATTAGCATGGCTTCCAAGGGACAGAAGATACAATGAGTTAGCATCTGATATTGATACCTCACCATGTCAGACTAAAAGATTTCAATTTTAAATATGTAATTAATCTTCATCATGTCTCAATTTGTTTAAGTTATATTGTTGTTCATAAATTGTTTTCACTCATTCTTATTATTTGTTATGAACTGTGTGATTCTCTGTTTTAACAATAGAATATATTTATTTCGCTTCTTTTAAGAGTAATAATAGTTTTCAATAGGTCTTTGCATAATTGGAACGAAACTAAATCATTGCATGTTTTATCTGTTACTCATTTTACTCAACAGTACTGACATGGAAAACATGATGTTACTCATTTTACTCAGCAGTACTGACATGGAAAATGTATATCATGTCCCTGGTAATTTTGTATTTTTAGATTACACAGGTTTTACTGCCAATTCCAATCCCTTTTTACATGGATACTTGCTACCCATCACATGTTCTCAGATTCCAACACCTCGTCTTTTAGTTGGTAATAATTAAACTCCCTATTTCTTTGTTTTCACATATTTTATACGAAAATGCTTTATTGGTTTACCTTTACTTATAGCATTAATGGAAAATCAGGTCATTACATTCCTTTAATTGGTGATGACTAATTCCCCTGTTTGATTTTTCTATATTTTATTTAATTTGACCAATTTCTTCAGCTGGTTAATTAAGAGAAAGTTTGACTCACATCCCTAATAAGTTTCAAAATGGATAAAACATCCTTTCAAAATAAAATTACATTCCGGTCCCTATTTTCAAATCCGTTTGCGCCAAAAGATCCAAATACTTTTTACATTTTTTAACATTTCAAACGCGTATAAATTTCTATAGAAATATCAGTTCAGCATACAGTTTTCATCAAACAATCACAATTTTTACAATCTTCAAAATGAGATCCATTGCGATACCAAAAAATCATATTTGAAGTAAGTTTGCAATTATACCATATATCTGTAGAAAATTCTGCAATTTAAGAAAAACATCAAATTTTCTTAAAATGTATGCAATTATTACTTACAAATGCAGAAAAGTGTAACTATACCATATAATTGCAGACTTTCTCTGCAATTCTTCATAATAATTGCATAGTTATCAGCAATCATTCTGAATAATTGTGTTTAATTCTACAAATATTCAAAATAATTGCATTCTTATCAGCAATTATATAATTCATTTATCACAGGTAATTAAAATTTGAAAAACATCAACTTAAGACAGAATTGTATACTTGCACTTTTATGCAATTAAGTAGAATAAGCAGACTCTTTTGCAATTATTCCATATAATTGTGTACTTTCTGCAATTATATCGAATAATTGTTGAAAAATATGCAATTATTCCAATAAATTGTAGAACAGTGCAAATATACCATGTAATTGCAGACTCATCTCGACGCCAGAATAAGCAAAATAATGCTATAGCACTATAATGGTATAAATATACAGTTTAATCTATGCACACTATCAATAAAATAAAGGAGTAATAGGAAAAACTTAACGTACATTTTGCATTTAGATGTCCTAAAAAAGAGTATTTTATAACGGGTTGGTTTCCTTGACTAAGACTAATGCTAACTGCATTTAAAAAAAAGAATGAAATAGTCATGAGCATTTATAATTTTGACGTATTATAACATAAATCATGATATGCCTAGCCTTACGAGTCTCACAAAGTCATAAGAATGGTAGCACAGTTCAACGCTATAAAAAGGTAAAAATATATACAGTCACAATCACCAAACAGTAACTTCAAAACTTAAACTATCTTTATAGCTCGACTGCCCGTGTGCATAGCACGGGCCATGCACTAGTTATTTATAAGAAAATAATAAACGGATCAGTCTAGCTATAAATATCAGATAACATGATATAAAATAATAGATATGGCAAGAACATATAGAAACCATAAAGACATACTATGATAAGCATGTAAATGACGATCATCAAGAGATCAAACAATATCAAAAGAATCTTCTAAAAGATCCAAATTCACCTAAAAAAAGGCGATGACACACAAATTCACCAAAACATAAAAGTTGGAAAATCATAACAATGAAAGTCATGAAAATAGGTGAAGCACAAATTCCAGAAGACTACACAAGAAATCCAGAAATTACAATATAGGAGCATGAAAACTCACCTACACGTGTAACACAAAGTGAGACGCTATCTCATGGTTGCAAGCCATTAATTTTAGACACACGAATGGCCCGGAGACCGTGGGGCGCTACCGCACATATGTGATGGCGAAACATCACACAAATGCGATGGCGAAACATCACAAGAGCGGGGTCTAGGCTCCCTCGCAAACAAAGAGACATCGCACAGTTGCTAGTCTAAAACACAAAAATGATCGTCATGATCATCAAGAAGTGTCAATTACACTAAGTCAGTAAATATAAAAGTTTAGCCTCATGTCCCATAACCACTTGCTTAACTCAAATATTTACGAACAAACTGTAGATCTTCACTAGAAAATTGTCACAAAAGATTCAATCGCACAAGTCCATGAATTAACCAACGAAGTAAACGCAAGTGTTTCATACCACTTGTTTTACTAAGTTGTTTAATTAGATTTCTCATACGAGTGAGGTAAAGGTTTGTATATACTAATAGATTGGAAAACGGTTTAAGGAAAAAGCTTTGTAGTAAAATAGGGTTAAAATTGTTTTAATGAAAGAATTTTGATATTTACTACTAGTATTGAAACCTTCGTATTTCTAAAGTTGTTATCCCGCCTTCTTAGCAAGGCCATGATATCATAAAATCGACCGAGAAGCCCAAGATAGTTTGTCTCGAAGGATGGTCAACTCAGCATCTCAACAAAGCAAGTTCTGTTGAATGTTTTTCAGATAAGATCCCCTACGAAGGGGGGTCCAAGGGGGTGGCAACCCCCTGAGGTGGGGGTGCCGGGGCAACGCACCCGCTACGGGGTTCGACCTGCCCGGTCAGGTCGCGGGCGTCCAGGGGGCAACCTAATGGTTGCGACCTAGGGGTCTAAGGGGTCAAGCGACCTAGTGGTTGCGACCTAGAGGTGTTCGCGAGTTAAGGGAACCAAGGCCGAGCGACCTAACACTCGAACGACCTAAGGAAGCAAGGGGCAAGCGACCTATCGTAGAAATAAGGCCTAACGACCTAGGGAAAATGCTTGTGCGACCTAAGTGGTCATACAACCTAAAGTTAATAAGGTCAAGCAACCTAAGGTGACATCGGGTCAAGCGACCTAAAGACGTCGCGACCTAGCGACCTATCAAAATAAAAGGGGCTAGCGACCTAACTCAACCAGCGACCTACGACCTAACGGGGTAAACGGTCAAGCGACCTAATAATATAAGGCCGAGCGAGTTACAAGGCGAACGACCTAGTGGTTGGCGCGACCCAGCCGGACACGCGACCTAACGGTACAAAGGTCCAACGACCTAAAGTTATTAGGTCATGCGACCTAAAGTGTCGCGACCTAGCGACCTAGGGGCTTGAACGACCTAACACCGTATACAAATCCGAGCGACCTAACTCAACCAAGGACCTACGACCTAAAGCCCAACGACCTAGCGACCTAAAACCAAACGACCTACGACCTAATTCCTAGTGCCGAGCGACCTAACGTTGTAGGCCATTTTAAGGTCGGAAATGAGCTATTTTGAGGCCGAGACTTTTCCACGCGAACGACCTAGCATAGGCAGAACGACCTAAGTGCAGAATTTCACCAAAAACACTAAAAATTGGAGTTTTTCGCCAATTCGATTCAAACCAAATGCAAATGTGCATGCAAACGTGATAGGGAATCATTCCCAACAGTCCAAGATAGTTATAGGGAAGAATTGTGAGATAAAAATCTCACCTTTTCACTAAATTATGAAGGTAAAGCTTGAAGGTGAATGGAGAAGCAACTACAAGCTTGAACCCAATGCTTTTCCTTGAATTTGGAGTTGAATGATGGAGTTGGAGTTGAAACCTAGGCTTGGAGTTTCTAATTTTCCTTTCCACTCACCATTAATGTTAAAGTTTGTGTTTGGTAGGAATTTATGAAGAGTGAGGAGAAGGAGAGAAGTAGGTTTGAGTTATAATGGCTAATCTAATCCAAAGTCCAAAGCGGGAAAAGTAAGTGAAATTCCACTAACTCCAAACCTATCAATGTTTACACTTAAAAAAGTTGTAAACGGCATTTCGAACTCAATGGAAGTGGTCTCGAGTCCTAATTTGACCGTTTGCAAAAGGTAGCTTTTCGGACCAATATCCGATTAACGACAAAATATTTAAATAAAATATTTAAATATAAAAATCAATAAATATGCGGGTTGTTACAGAGGCCTAGTGTCTGCTTATGGATTTTTTATTGATGTTGAATAACCGAGTATCCATATTGGCTAATTTCTTTTAATCGTTTCGAAGTGACAGGGATCAGATTTAACTATCCAAAAACCACTTCGATCTGGTTTGAACGTTACGAATGGATACCGTGAAGATACTGAAGATGGTGACCTGGTTCGTCTAGACCCAGAACAACTTGTATGGACGAATGCTATCAGTACATCATCATTGGAAGGCGATGAGCATTCAAAGTAGAATTATTCTTGAAAGGTAATGTTAACCTCAAGCCTCATCAACCGGGAATGACTAAAACAAGGGAGATGTAGCAAGGCTAAGTGGGTCGCACTCAACTTGGGTATGTTATCACTTTTCCAGATATCCTCGGAAATATATATATATATATATATATATATATATATGGATATGGTTATGCATGAAAAGGGAAGCACGATTTTTAAGGGTAGGAACACCCTGGGTGATAAAATTTTCGGTTTATCTAGGTTAGGGGTAGGCCGGTCTTGTGTAGTAGGGGATCCTGGAGAGGCCCTCGGTACATTTTTCTAGAGGTGTACTGTGATGTGAGGTACCCAAGTGGCCCAGTCATTATATGGGATACATTCTCCAATAAGCGTCGTACGATTTTGATTGTGCCCAACTATGCTGAAACGTGAGACGCAAGCATTTCAGCTCTTTTCTATTTACTTTTATAAAAAACTATTATGATATTAGATGATTTTGATAAAAATCATTTTGGTTATCATAAGGTAAAAACACATCGTGTTTATGTGTGACGTGGTCTTACGAGATACCTTTGTTTTCAAAGGATTTTGGGAAAATTTAACCATTTATATTGAGTTTGTTGTCTCACGCTAGTATTCTAGACTGAGTATTACAGATTTAGGATAGGTTGCAATGGAGCTCAGGAGACGAGCTGAATGATAGAGGCGTATTCCTATACTTGACTTATATTTCCACTGTATGAGGGCATGTTATTATAACTGTCTAGATTGTTGTATTGATTGTTGTACTCTGATGATTGTAAGTATAAAATGGTTACAGATTCTTTTGTATAAAATATGTTATATATGTTATATTTGTTTCGCTGCCTTGGTGAGATTCAATGATATTGTTTCTATTTTTCTTCTACCTTTTCTTATACACCTTAATGAACTGGTATTTTC
This sequence comes from Allium cepa, assembly GCA_030765085.1. Classification (NCBI taxonomy): domain Eukaryota; kingdom Viridiplantae; phylum Streptophyta; class Magnoliopsida; order Asparagales; family Amaryllidaceae; genus Allium; species Allium cepa. Next base: position 40,035,924 of record CM060929.1, read on the forward strand.
GGCACTCGTTTGTCTGACATTCTTTACAGTGGACGTATTGATGTCGACTTTTGGAAAGTCGACAATCCGGTTCGTTACAATAGCAATCCAACTAAGTGGGAATTTTCTCACCTTGATTTTTATTTTTTCAAACATCTCGATTTTAAATTTTCTAAAATTCCAGTTGCCTTCGAAAAATCCCAAACTACTTCTATTGCATTGACTTTCCAGCTATGAACCAAACTTGACTTGTTTTTATCCAATTTGGACCTCGTATAAATAAATCATGAATTTCATAAGGATTTGACTATATAAAATAATTAATTTACTAAAACTTATTAACTGTCAAAATCACCTTCTCAAACGCTCTACAGCCCCAGGCTCAAACTTGATCTATTTGGTTCGCATCTGGGGACGAAGTCGACGCTGCTCTAAACATCAGTGTGCCCCATCTACAACCCTTGAATGCCACCAGAGACTGCTATCCATCAACCTCTACCTCAAAATCATCGATCGCGAACGATACTCCAGGGCATCACCGCTTCAACCCCAACTTGCACCCAACCTTCCCCTCGGCCTGCAGTCGAACGCTGCGCCTTCGTCCATTCCACGCACACACTGACGCGATCTCGAATTCTCCACTTTGCACCCCCTACCATCTTACCGAGTCACATTCTTCCCCCTTTCGATCAAGCTGGCCAACGCGATTCAATCAAATGCGATGATTTATTTTAATTTCAAACTAACTTGAGATTTTGGATTTTTTTCCTTAATCGATTGATTTCGTTCTTTATTTTTCGAACTGGTAAGGAATGAGGGTACGGTGATTTAAAGGAAAGGGTAGACATATGTGAGAAGGTAGACGAGCTTTGACTTTTAACCTATATAAAAAATTAGTGATGTTATAAATCAAATTTTCCTATCTCAAAATCCTGCACCCCTATTGAGGCGTACTGTTAGGCGTTTGTAATGTTATACCTCTATTTTGAACGCAATGGAAATGGTTTTTGAGTTCTAATTCGATCATATGGAGAATGTAGCTTTTTGGACCCAATTAAAATATTGAATTTCCAATATTAAATTCAACGCATTTATATTCTGTATGAGAAAAAGATAACTCCAAATGCTCTGAAATTTGAAATCCGATAATATTACACTGTTACGGATCCACTGGAACAAGTTTCGAATTCCGAGACTGTGTCCCGCATCGCTATTTTAATATGTCGATGAAATCGACGATGTCCAAATTTTGTGAAATCACTTGAAATTCTAGTTTTAAAATCTTACTAACTAAATTATTATCCCAAATTCAATATTTAAAGCATTTAAATATTCAAAATTGAATGAAGAAAACTCCAAGTCGTTAGATTAATAGTCGATTTACCATTTCAATCAATGTATATATTCGATTAAATAAGAATGCTACCGTATCTCCGTACCCATTTTAGCTGTTTCACTCTTGAGTTTTCACTTTTAGCTTTTTCACTCTTGTACACTTTTAGCTATTTCACTCTTGAGTTTTCAATTTTCAACCATCGTACCCCTTTGAATTGACAATAATTCACTCTTGTTCAACCAAAAGTGTACGGAAGAGCGAATAACTAAGGTAAAGAAGGAGAAAGAGGTAGAAGAAAATTAAACAACAACACATAATCTCATAATTGCAGCAGAACAAAATATAATATATAATAGCAGAATTTTATACAAAAGAATCTGTATCTGATTATACTTATAATCATCATAGTACAAAAATCAATACATCAAGCTTGACAGTTATAATCACTTGTCCTCACACAGCGGAAATATAAACCAAGTACGGAAATATGCCTCTGTTATCCAATTCGTATCCTGAGCTCCATAGCATCCTATCATGAAGCTGTAATACTTGGTCTGACCCGAGTATTATAATAAAATAACACCCAAGTCAGTCCAGAAAACCAGCATGAGAAAACACACTTAATTCGAGTTATTAACTTTTATCAAAATCCTTGAAAATAAAGGTATCTCGTAAGACCACAACACACATAAGCATGACAGGTTTTTACCTTATGATAACAAAAACAATTTTTATCAAAATCATATGATATTACAATAGTGTCTATAGAAAGTAAATATAAAGTAACTGAAATGCTAGCATCTAACGTTTCAGCGTAGTTGGGCACAGTGAACACAACAAAGACTCCTATTGGAAAATGGATCTCATTCAATGACTGGGCTACTGGGTGCCTCTCATCATAGTACACTCTAGAAAAATGGATCTCATTCAATGACTGGGCTACTGGGTGCCGCTCATCATAGTACACTCTAGAAAAATGTATCAAGGACCTCGCTTGGATCCCTTGCTGCACAAGACCTGCCTACCCCTAACCTGGATTGACCGAATATGTTATCACCCCGGGTGTTCCCACCCTTAAAAATCGAGCGCTCCATTTTTCACTCATAACCACCATCATTTATATATTTTCGAGGATATCTAGGAAAGTTATGACATACCCTACTTGATTGTGACCCACTTAGCCTTGCTGCATCTCCCCTGTTTTAGTCATTCCCGATTGATGAGGCTTAAGGTTAACGATTATCTTTAAAGAACAATTCAACTTAGAATGCTCATCGTCCTCTAATGACGATGTTCGGAAAGCAATCGTCCATACAAGTTGTCCTGGGTCTTGACAAACCGAATCACCATATTCATTATCTTCACGGTATTCATTCCTAACGTTCAAACTGGATTGAAGTGGTTTTCGGATAATCAAATCTGATTCCAGTCACTTCGAAATGATTAACGAAATTGGTTGATATTGATAGTCGATTATTTAACTATCAATAAAACATCCATAAGAAGTCACTAGGCCTTACTATAATTTTTTTCAAAATATTTATTTTCAAATTTATTTAGAAAATATATCAATCCCTTCCAACATTTGAAAAAAAATTCAAATACTTAAATCCGTAACAGGGTATTTCCATACCATCTCAACACTTAGAAATATTTCCAAATTTCCATTTTTTTCTACTTAGGAAAATATTATAAGTCTTATTGTCCAAAATCTTTTCAAATATCAACACTTAAGAGAATATTTCATAACTTATCTCATAAGTCTCCTGAATTATTAATCAATTCCCTTTAACGATTTTCCAAAACCCAGTATGCTTATTTATGACCCCATTCAATAATTTATAACTTCTTTTATGAATTCAGATTTCATTTTCGAAGTTCCTATATTCAACATTTTTTTGAAATTCCATTTCAGTCAAATCTCTTATAAAATTTATCTTGCTAACATTATATCCATTTTACAAACCCCATTCACAAACCTCGAGAGAATTTATAAATAAATTTTCAACCACCTCAGAACTATATATATATATATATATATATATATAATAAGTATTTAAAAGAATAATAATTTATTACTCAAAACAAGTTTAAGTAGTCATTTAAAAATGTCAAAACCCTTTTGATAACATCGATAACTTAATTTTAAAGCTGATTTTTTATAAGTTGGAATTTATTAAAATAAATGTTAAGTATTTGGTAAATTCACTTTTCAATGTGCAAAATTCCACTCGTTCAAAATTTCACAGTTTGATATATCACGTACTTCCTTTTAAACGAACTTAAATACTTAAAGTTAAAGATGTATTTCTAAAATTCCAATAACCAATTTAATTTATAAATCCTCTAAATTTACAACTTATCGATTCCATTCCAACATCCTATCCAATTCCATTTTTCAAAAATAGTATCCACTACTTTTTTCCCCAACCCTATTTCCATTCTCTAATCTATAAATTTATATTTCCAATCTATCATCTGATATCGATTTTCCTTCTCTATAAACATCTTTTATAAATTTTATAACTCTTTTGAGTTTCACCTTTTATAAAAATAATCTTGTTTATAAGTTCCATTTTATAAATTCAATTCTTATAAATTTTATTCATTCTATCAGTTTGTTTTTAAAACTCGATTTCAACTTCTTTCCCTATTTTCCAGAAATATCATTTAAAAATCCATCGTTTAAAAATAATTTATATAATTTATTTAAAATCTCCATTTAATATATTTTTACGAATATTTAATTACAAACCAAACTCAATTATTGTTTTTATCCAAATTAATTTCCTAAAATAACCCCATTTTTGATAAAATTATTTTTATATTTAAAATCTCCTTTTAATTTCTTAAAAATTCAAACATAAAATGTATGGTATTTAAATACCAAAATTCAGGCAAGTGCTACTATAGGCATCCAATAATTCACATCACAGCAATAATCTATAATAGATTATTCTAACACATCATATATTATTATATATGAAAAAAATTCCCGTTGCTACTATATGCATCCAATGATTCACATCACAGCAATAATCCATAATAGATTATTCTAAAACATCATATACTGTTATATGTGAAAAAATTTCAACATAAATTTAAGGAATCCAATTGGATCCCTCCAACCCGTTTCTCAGCATCCACAGATTTTAATACAACATAAAAATACCAATCCCACCTAAAGGGGGATATCGCGGTATATAGGGTCATCCGCTGTTATGCAGGGCGGATAGGGTCTCATCCGCTATAATGTGCGGGAATAACACACCAGCTACTAATATATATTACTATATATATATGACATTCAAGTGATAATAATAATTATCCACTCATCCAATCAATCATTAATGATTTTAACATTTTAAAATTAACAGTAGTAATCCAAATGAGTGAGATTTCACTCACCTTGTTTTTATTGCAATCCATTCCAATCTTTAATTCCATTGCATAGAATTTGCAACTAAGAATCCATTGTGATTTATTCCCTGATTTGGACCTCGCATTCAAAAAGTCATTCGATTTTAAACTTTTGATCTTAATAACCTATTCATCATTTAATTTTGTTTCTTAACCCACATATGCCTTTATAAATTTTTATTAGTCATCATAATATAAAATTCTAAGTTTTTAAATAACTAACTATTTAATTTCAAACTATCATGTGACGCCCCACCTCTATGCCCACAACAACAAAGGTTATTAAAAGGAATAACGTCTGCTATTGCGAATAATAAGGCTTGTTAGAAGCGACCATCTGTAAGTTATTCTTTAGACGAGCATTGGTTAAATCGATAGGAGTTGTATAAATTACTCCCAAAGATATAAATTCAATCCAAATCTAAAACGAAACTACGGTGGTGTGATACCTGAATTTTAGATATTAGATAATTGGATTATTATCTGATTAAACTATTGAAAATAGTAATTTATAGATTGGATAATAAAGTTCTGATAATAAAAAGATTTCTGGATATATATATAAATGAATTTGAAATTATAATAGAGGTTGAATTATAAATACCTAGAAAAGTAAATATTTATTTTGTTTATAAAAATAAAATAGTTTAAAATTATATTTTATTATAAAAGTTTATTTTGTTGTGCTTTAAAATTTGTTTTGAAATAGACTTAGTTCAATTACAATAAAGTATAGTATTTTGATTTGAAACTCTTGGAATTAAATGAATTCAACATTTCTTTTCTTTTTAAAATTTTTCTCTTCTGAAAATTAGTTTTAAATATTATTTTAAAAATATTCAAGCAAACATTAAAATATATAATGCTATAAAAGAAGTTTTCATGTAAGGCTAAATATTGTAATAAAACATTTAAAACATCTTAAATTAAATTAGAAATTGTTTTAGAAATGAATTTAAATACATACATAAACAAAGAAATTCATTTTTATATTAAAAAGGCATATGTGTTAAGCTTTTAAATCTTAGAAAGGACACTTGTAATCACATTACAAACTTTATGTAACAAGTGGCATGTTAAATTATTTTTGAAATTATTATTTTAGATAAGAAAACTTTGCAAATGCATTTTTGTTAAAACCGTTACCTTCAAATGAAATCTAAAAATTAGATTTTAAGTAAAAATCAAAACCAAATTCAATCAAAATCTACAACCCAAATTTCATATCTGCAAAAACTCCAAATCTATTCAAAGTCTGCAATCTTTTTTTTAAGTCTCAACTGCAAAGTAAAGATCAACTCATACTCTAAGAAAAGAAGAAATGGAGTTAAGCTACAAATGATTAAAATCAACTAATAAACCAACTACGGCAAGATCAAACATTAGCAAGTAATTTAATGGAAGCAACAGATTCAACATGCAGATGCAAAACAGGTTTCAGGAAATTCAAAATCTGCTCCAGAAAAATGAATTTGCATCAAAGTGTCCTCTGCTCCTTCATTTAAAATGTGAGTAAACTGCTCTTTAATTAGCTCAGAAATCCAACTATATATTGACTTGTATGGAATGATTATTGGAGTTTGGATGAAAACTATGCTTGCATGATTGTTTGGAAGGGAAATAATGTATATGCATGTTAAAAAATTTGTGCATGTTTGAACAATAAATTTTCAGAAAATATAAATCAAGCATGCCTTCTCTGATTTTCAAAACCTGACTTTTCAATATCAAGGAAACTCTGCATCATCAAAGAGATGAGTAAATTAAAAACTTTAAACCTGTTTAAAGTCTGAAATCATGTAGGAAAACTGATTTTAAACTGTGCTTATGATTTGCTTGATTTATTCATGTGGTCATATGTAAAGATATATGGATGAAAATCATGTGCCTGCAAATATTTAAATGCTGTGCTCTGTACCTTGTGTGCATAAACAGGTGAATAAATCAAACAAATTTGAAGTTGGAAATTTGTTAACTTTGATTTCATGTGAAGAGCTTAAACATGTTGAAAAGATGTTTGTAAAGATCTGTATACATATAGACAAAATGGGATCTATTGTGTTTGAAGGACTATAAATAAATATGTCACTGTCCTTATTATCATCAGATCATTTCAAAATTTGATTTCTTACTTTCCAATATCTTATGAGTCATAATCTTTAAAAAAAAATTAAAGATTTGGATCTGATAACCAAACTTGATTTTTTTTAAATTTATTTTTATAGCTTAATTAACTAGTTATTTTACTGGAAAATGGAATTACAGTGTAAATCTTATTCAACCTGGAAAATTGATTCTTCATATTTCATAATTATATTATATAAACTAAATTGTATGGGAAAATGGTAATTTTTGAGATTTATTTCAAAGTTTTTAAGTGATTAATTCAATGGGAAACTCGAGTTGAACAAAATTTGGGCTTTCGAACAATCTCTGATGGTAGGAGAGATTGGGAGTCTCGAGATCAGCACTGAGGCAAATAGGGTTGATGGAGGTTACGGTAAAAATGGTCAGAAGGTTCCAAATTCACTATGGAGGCGCAGCGGTGAAATTTTAGGGTTTAGTCTCGGTTTTTGGTTCGGGTTGTTCGCGGGGCAATCTCGACGTCGTGCTAGCAATGAGGTGAACCGAAGGTGGGGGAAAGGGAAGATGGAGGCGTGGTGAAAGCTTGATCAGAGTATTAGATTTTTCTGATGATCTGAGGTGGTGAACTCAGAGGATTATGGTGGCCCAGTGTTTTCTGTCGGGTGATGAATTTGCTCGAATTCAAATCAGGATTGATAGTGGAGAAACTGGGTAGTTGGATGGATCGGGGTGATCAACAGCAGCGTGGGATGGCGTCGAAGTTGGTCAGGATGGCAGCGATGCCGTGTGCACGTACACGCGTGTACGATAGATTTTCGGGTCGTGGTCACGTTGCTGGATTGGATGTGGTTTTCGAGGGAAAACTCAAGAAAGAAAAAGTTTGGCTCGGGATAAAAATCGAGTGCGTTACCGTTGAGTTCAGAAAGGACAGAGGAAAGAAGGAATGAAGGGAAAGAAAAGTAAGGTAAAGAAGTTGGGCTGAAGATGGAAGGGTGGGCCGGGATTTTCGACTGGGCCATGGAATTCTAGTGTTAAGTGGGAAATAAATTTTGTTGGTCTTAGAATGGACCTTAGGCCTGAGATAAACGTATTAGTATGGTTTATAAGTAAGATTCTAGTTAGATTTCTAAACAAAGTTGCCTACCCATTCTTTTAAAGTTCACTAAATTGTTAGCTGAGGTATCTATTTAGCTTAATTATGTTTAGGACTTAATTATATGTTTTTATTTCTATTTAAAGCATAAGTTTACTTAGGAGAAATTTAAATAGTGTTAAGTAGTAAATTTTAGTCGGTATAGTGTTTTAATTATTAATTAAACTTAAAGTTTTAGATTATCTATAGATAAATGAACAACTTAATTCCAATGGTTATTAAATAAGTTTCTAAATGATAATTAAGTATTAATAAGATAAATGGTTTATCTAAAAGGAAAATTAATGGTTTGTAATTAATTAATGGTTATGTAAGCAGGATTAAAAAGTGATTAAAGTAATAAAAAAGGGGTATTACTTAATGGAATTAATTAAGGAAATTAATTTAGGGTTAGTTAATTAATAAGTGTGATTAAGTAAAGGGTAATTAATCAATGAAGGAGATTATAGGATAATTAATTTGAGTAATTAATTAAGAGTAAATGTAATTAATATGAATGATAGAGGGTTAATTGATTTGAATAATCAATCAAAGGTTAATTACTTAATGTAATTAGTAATAGTTAATCAAGGATGATTAACTAAGAATTAATTAAAGAAGATTTATTAAAAGGAATAGTTAGGGAATGATTAATTAATTGGATTGAAATTAATTAATGGTTAAGTGAGAAGGATATGTAGTGATGGAAGTAATTAATTTAATTTATTTTAAAACGGTATGTCTAATCTTGCTTAGGAATGATTGAAAGATATTGAATGTCTTGGGTTAATGATATCACTAAAATGCGATTTGTGATGCTATGTGAGATGATATGTGTGGATTAATCTGTGATAATATGAATTATCTATCGGTAATGGAATTGCTATGTAAATATGCTACTCTAATATGAATTGTATTTCATTTGAATAACTTGGGTTAAGATGGTATTGAATTCGAAGAGACCGGAGTCGGGTATTAGTTAATATCCGAATCCACTTCGATTCTTATAATTTGATATGTGAAACAGATAGGCTGAAGTGGAATGACTTAAGTAAATTGGACCATTTAAATCTAAGTGTTGGCACTTAGAAATTAATGTGTGAAATGGTTGATGTATAATAATTTGTGAAGTGTAGATTGATATAAGTTACCCCGGGTTTACATAAATTGTATGCTTTTATATTCCAAGTTAGATGGGTTTACTCACGCTGGTTTCCAGCCTGACCCGGGTGTTACTTTGATGTAATGCTCGGGTCAGACCGAGTATTACAGATTTTTAGGTAAGGACGTTCTGGAGCTCAGGAGGCGAGCTGGAGAGCAGGAACGTATGGAGAGCTTCTGATGTTAATATATTATAGTATCTGAAACAGATAGATTTATCTGTTCTGTGATTGTAAATCTGTTGTAACTCTGATATAATAAAGTGCAATTTGACAAGTACAGTTTCCTTTGTATAACTATTATCTATGTGATATTATATTTTATCCGCTGCGTATGTGAGACTTTGGGTTGGGTTTTCTGTTCTTCTTCTTCTATCTCTTTCTTCTTTTCTAACTATCTGGAATTTTCGGGATCGAAAATCCTGGGTCGTTACATTTGGTATCGAGCGAGGTTAAGCGAGAACCTTGGCTCTGGTGGGATTACTCATTAAGGATAGGGTAAGCGGTACCCTAGAATGAGTGGAGTATATGTATATTTATATGAGAGAGCGTACTTGTTTTTCTTATATAAAGTTTTTAAATGATTTCAAAAGTAAACGAATCTTATATAAGAAATAGATTATCTATTATATTAAGGAAATTGGTTGTAGTATTTATTAAATTAAAAGTAATAGTAAGAATTAAGAAGTAATATAATACAACCAAATTGAAGTTAAATAAGCATAAGTTTGAAATGGATTCAAACTTAAATTAAAATCTTAAAATTAAGAAAGAGTTTCAAAATAAGATGAATCAGAATTGGTTACAAACCAGGAAATTGAAAGGTTATTGTGTTTAATAATGGGATGTTTGTTTTAAACAATAAAATGTTTTAAGGAAATAACCATTTGATGAGAATAACTTGTAAATTAGAAAGGATGGAAATTGAAGTGGATTTAAAGTTGTGAAATTCTGAATTCTAAATTTAAACATTTGAAATTGTTTTCGAAATATAAAGGAAATAATATTTTTCAAACTATTTTGAATGTAATCTTATTTTAGAATAAGAAGTTGTTTGTAAACTTTAGAAGTATTTATTTGAATTGAAACCAAAGGTGGTTTAAATTTTAAAATTTGGCTTGGTAAGCCAAGAAGTAAATATGAATATGGTGGATATACTTAAATATTAAAGTTAGTTTGAAATAAACTCTAAAGTTTTAAATTTGGAATAAGATATGATACCCAAAGTGATAAGTTTTTGAACTTAATAAGTGGGAAGATTATTTATGAGAAGTTCAAAATTTGAGATGGGAGTTCAAACTGGGTAAGGTTGACTGGATAAAGATAATTGAGTTTAACTTGGGAAAAGTTAAATATGTTGGGATGTTTAACCTGATTTGTAAATTTTAAGATGAAATTAAGATTTAACTTGGGAATTTAAATGGTTGATTGTAATTGAGAGTGTGAATGATCTCTAATTGGGTTTGAGATCTAGAAAATTAAAAATGAATGGATGTTTTAAAATAAATAGAATGATATCATCCTATTGTTATTAATAATCTTTAAATTGTGAATTGGATTTGTTTGAATGAATGAGAAGTGAAGTGTGGTAATATATCCATTATAGAGATAATTTAAAATGGAATTTTGAGAATTTAATTCGAAATTAAATTGTTTTAAAGCTTTTAATAAAGGTTACCCTGGTTTAAGAGTTAAACCAGCCTTAGTAAAATTAACTCGAATTTATATAATTCGAGATGGTTTAAATCTGGAATTTGAATTGAAATTAGTTCAAATTGAATTTGATTTGAAGTAATTGAAATTGTGATTAAGGATGTATGAGTATAAGATTCAAATGGAAAATTTGAATTGGATTAATTGGAAATAATTTGAAATTTGAGGTGGGTTCAATTTGAAATTAGTCCAAATTTATTTGAATAATTTGGAATTGTAATTAAAATTTAACAGTTTTAAATTCAAATGGAGTTTGAATTGAATTTGAGAAGAAATCAAGAATAATTTAATTTGATCTGAAAAATGGAGTTTGGAATTGGATTAATTCAAACTAGGGTTGAAATGAATTGAAATTGGAACTAGTTCAATTAAAATTTATTTGAACTAGTAGAATTTGAGATCAAGGTTGAATAAAGTTAAATTTTGGAAGGAAACTTAGATTAGTTCAAATTGAATTGGGGTTGAATCAATTTCAATAGAAATTGAAGTTATTTAAATTGGAGTTAAGTCAATTTAAATGAAAGTGGAATTTAAATTGAATTGATTGGGAAGTGAACAGTTTTGACTATGAACTATTTTTAATATAAATTGTTTTAATATAAACCTATTTTTCCAAGCTATTCATTATATAAACAACCTTTCTTTTAAAAAGCCAAACTATCTTATACCTGTTTTACATTTATTTTTGAACTGTTTAACAATTTTCTAACTATTTTATAAACTAATTACTATATTTCAACTATTTTACAAAACTAATTACTATCTTATTATTATTTTGTAATTAGCTAAAATTTTCTATAATTATTTTAACTATTTTCTAGCTATTTTAAACCTATTTTACAAACTAGTAATTATTTTCCAACTACTTATCTATTCTTAAAATTTTCAAGCTATTTTCTAAATAAACTGGTCGGAGTTGAAACTGTTATTGGTTGAATACCCATTCGAGATAAGAATAGAGGTGATAATCCAAATAGATTGAAGCAAATGTGAGTAAGTGAATGAAAATCAAAGTGAATGTGAATAGAAATGAAATTGATTTGGCTAATAACCAATAAAGGTAAACACGTAGAGTGTACGTATGTTATTCTATTCGCATAGTGATTTGATCCAGATTCGAGCACAGAATTTCGAGATAATTATATCGATCCGAGTGGGATTTTTTTTTCACTCGATTTTCGACGGCGAACCTGGATATGGATTGTTGATTGGTTCTGGATATTCTCTATCATAGTTATGACTATGAAAGGGGAATGACGGTTTCTGATCAAGAAACCAGATCTGTGTCCGCACTAGGAAGTCGGGTGGACGATACTAGTTCGGAAGTGAAATTGTGTGATCGAGTGAGAAATCAGATTGGTATAGCGTACGAATGATATGTGTGCATCGTACGGATCTAAATGAAAATGATATTGAAAGGAGTAATCAATTTGAATATTTGATTTTGGATAAATAAAGTTATATATCCTAGTAATATAAGATAAATCTCCCCTTAATGAATCTTTTGCCAGAAGAAAAGGAGTTTTTTTTTAAGGTGTTTTGAAGCATAAAAGGAGTTTTATACAAGTTTGAATGATCCAAAGTTTTTAAAAATTATATATATCTGTATATATATAAAGGATCTTATGAGGATTTTGGAAAGGGTTTTGGAAACCTTTGGATTTGGAAACGCTTTTGATTTTTGGGTAAAATCAATATTAAAATTTGGAAAAGCCTAGTTTAAGAATTATCGATTTTGAAATAATCGATTTTGTGTAAAGAAGCTTTGTATGAGATCATACTAGGTGTATGATTTGAAGATACTATGTGTATAGTATAAAGTATTTTGATGATGGCTCTGGGGAAAAAGGCGCTCCCTTGGAATGAACTTCTCAGGAGTACCACCGGGTGGTGCTGCCTTGAGCCCCAAGGGGGGGTTCTAAAGTTGATCCTGTGAGGAGTCCGGACAAAACTAGTTCCTGAGGATTATGAGTAGAGTATACCATAGCGAAAGTCGTGTGTGCCGCTGAGAGCCAACAGTCTGCGTTTGATTTTATATCGGCAGACTGCGACCTATGTAGGAGTGGAGAGGTTTCATTTCGACAGCGAAAATCAGAGGCCGCTGAGAGCCTGCAGTTACATGGACTTTTGCTGTGACGGCAACGTAACCCTGGGTGTAACTGTGATCTGTTGTGTGTGATCTATGGCGTAATCGAGAGGTCGCGGAGAGCCTGCAGTTACATGGACTTTTGCTGCGACGGCAACGTAACCCTGGAATGTAACTGTGACCAAGGATGGGGGTGATGATTTCCAGAGCATCCTCACCAAAGATATATCCTCTATTTTAAAAAAAAACGTTTTCTAAATTTTTAATAAAATTATTTTCAAAGTATTTTCACTAGATGTTGAAAACGGGTCTGCCAAGCACTTGTAGATTTTCAGTCTTACGCCTGATCAACGTATGACCGAATTCCTATAAGAACAAGGATGGACTGGCTAAAACATCGAGTTATAAAAAGTATTTTTACAAAACTATTTTATGATATTATGTAAGTTTTAAAAGTGTTTTAAAAGGATTTCAAAGAATAATTTTTTCTAATAATAAGAATTTTAAATCCTAGTTTCGTTTCTTTTCGAGGACGAAAAGATTCTAAGGGGGGAGGAATGTGATAACCTGAATTTTAGATATTAGATAATTGGATTATTATCTGATTAAACTATTGAAAATAGTAATTTATAGATTGGATAATAAAGTTCTGATAATAAAAAGATTTCTGGATATATATAAATGAATTTGAAATTATAATAGAAGTTGAATTATAAATACCTAGAAAAGTAAATATTTATTTTGTTTATAAAAATAAAATAGTTTAAAATTATATTTTATTATAAAAGTTTATTTTGTTGTGCTTTAAAATTTGTTTTGAAATAGACTTAGTTCAATTACAATAAAGTATAGTATTTTGATTTGAAACTCTTGGAATAAAATGAATTCAACATTTCTTTTCTTTTTAAAAATTTTCTCTTCTGAAAATTAGTTTTAAATATTATTTTAAAAATATTCAAGCAAACATTAAAATATATAATGCTATAAAAGAAGTTTTCATGTAAGGCTAAATATTGTAATAAAACATTTAAAACATCTTAAATTAAATTAGAAATTGTTTTAGAAATGAATTTAAATACATACATAAACAAAGAAATTCATTTTTATATTAAAAAGGCATATGTGTTAAGCTTTTAAATCTTAGAAAGGACACTTGTAATCACATTACAAACTTTATGTAACAAGTGGCATGTTAAATTATTTTTGAAATTATTATTTTAGATAAGAAAACTTTGCAAGTGCATTTTTGTTAAAACCATTACCTTCAAATGAAATCTGAAAATCAGATTTTAAGTAAAAATCAAAACCAAATTCAATCAAAATCTACAACCCAAATTTCATATCTGCAAAAACCGCAAATCTATTCAAAATCTGCAATCTTTTTTTTAAGTCTCAACTGCAAAGTAAAGATCAACTCATACTCTAAGAAAAGAAGAAATGGAGTTAAGCTACAAATGATTAAAATCAACTAATAAACCAACTACGGCAAGATCAAACATTAGCAAGTAATTTAATGGAAGCAGCAGATTCAACATGCAGATGCAAAACAGGTTTCAGGAAATTCAAAATCTGCTCCAGAAAAATGAATTTGCATCAGAGTGTCCTCTGCTCCTTCATTTAAAATGTGAGTAAATTGCTCTTTAATTAGCTCAGAAATCCAACTATATCTTGACTTGTATGGAATGATTATTGGAGTTTGGATGAAAACTATGCTTGCATGATTGTTTGGAAGGGAAATAATGTATATGCATGTTAAAAATTTTGTGCATGTTTGACCAATAAATTTTCAGAAAATATAAATCAAGCATGCCTTCTCTGATTTTCAAAACCTGACTTTTCAGTATCAAGGAAACTCTGTATCATCAAAGAGATGAGTAAATTAAAAACTTTAAACCTGTTTAAAGTCTGAAATCATGCAGGAAAACTGATTTTAAATTGTGATTATGATTTGCTTGATTTATTCATGTGGTCATATGTAAAGATATATGGATGAAAATCATGTGCCTGCAAATATTTAAATGTTGTGCTCTGTACCTTGTGTGCATAAACAGGTGAATAAATCAAACAAATTTGAAGTTGGAAATTTGTTAACTTTGATTTCATGTGAAGAGCTTAAACATGTTGAAAAGATGTTTGTAAAGATCTGTATACATATAGACAAAATGGGATCTATTGAGTTTGAAGGACTGTAAATAAATATGTCACTGTCCTTATTATCATCAGATCATTTCAAAATTTGATTTCTTACTTTCCAATATCTTATGAGTCATAATCTTTAAAAAAAATTAAAGATTTGGATCTGATAACCAAACTTGATTTTTTTTAAATTTATTTTTATACCTTAATTAGCCAGTTATTTTACTGGAAAATGGAATTACAGTGTAAATCTTATTCAACCTGGAAAATTGATTCTTCATATTTCATAATTATATTATATAAACTAAATTGTATGGGAAAATGGTAATTTTTGAGATTTATTTCAAAGTTTTTAAGTGATTAATTCAATGGGAAACTCGAGTTGAACAAAATTTGGGCTTTCGAACAATCTCTGATGGTAGGAGAGATTGGGAGTCTCGAGATCAGCACTGAGGCAAATAGGGTTGATGGAGGTTACGGTAAAAATGGTCAGAAGGTTCCAAATTCACTATGGAGGCGCAGCGGTGAAATTTTAGGGTTTAGTCTCGGTTTTTGGTTCGGGTTGTTCGCGGGGCAATCTCGACGTCGTGCTAGCAATGAGGTGAACTGAAGGTGGGGGAAAGGGAAGATGGAGGCGTGGTGAAAGCTTGATCAGAGTATCAGATTTTTCTGATGATCTGAGGTGGTGAACTCAGAGGATTATGGTGGCCCAGTGTTTTCTATAGGGTGATGAATTTGCTCGAATTCAAATCAGGATTGATAGTGGAGAAACTGGGTAGTTGGATGGATCGGGGTGATCAACAGCAGCGTGGGATGGCGTCGAAGTTGGTCAAGATGGCAGCAATGTCGTGTGCACGTACACGCGTGTACGATAGATTTTTGGGTCGTGGTCACGTTGCTGGATTGGATGTGGTTTTCGAGGGAAAACCCGAGAAAGAAGAAGTTTGGCTCGAGATAAAACTCGAGTGCGTTACCGTTGATTTCAGAAAGGACAGAGGAAAGAAGGAATGAAGGGAAAGAAAAGTAAGGTAAAGAAGTTAGGCCGAAGATAGAAGGGTGGGCCGGGATTTTCGACTGGGCCATGGAATTCTAGTGTTAAGTGGGAAATAAATTTTGTTGGTCTTAGAATGGACCTTAGGCCTGAGATAAACGTATTAGTATGGTTTATAAGTAAGATTCTAGTTAGATTTCTAAACAAAGTTGCCTACCCATTCTTTTAAAGTTCACTAAATTGTTAGCTGAGGTATCTATTTAGCTTAATTATGTTTAGGACTTAATTATATGTTTTTATTTCTATTTAAAGCATAAGTTTACTTAGGAGAAATTTAAATAGTGTTAAGTAGTAAATTTTAGTCGGTATAGTGTTTTAATTATTAATTAAACTTAAAGTTTTAGATTATCTATAGATAAATGAACAACTTAATTCCAATGGTTATTAAATAAGTTTCTAAATGATAATTAAGTATTAATAAGATAAATGGTTTATCTAAAAGGAAAATTAATGGTTTGTAATTAATTAATGATTATGTAAGCAGGATTAAAAAGTGATTAAAGTAATAAAAAAAAGGGTATTACTTAATGGAATTAATTAAGGAAATTAATTTAGGGTTAGTTAATTAATAAGTGTGATTAAGTAAAGGATAATTAATCAATGAAGGAGATTATAGGATAATTAATTTGAGTAATTAATTAAGAGTAAATGTAATTAATATGAATGATAGAGGGTTAATTAATTTGAATAATCAATCAAAGGTTAATCACTTAATGTAATTAGTAATAGTTAATCAAGGATGATTAACTAAGAATTAATTAAAGAAGATTTATTAAAAGGAATAGTTAGGGAATGATTAATTAATTGGATTGAAATTAATTAATGGTTAAGTGAGAAGGATATGTAGTGATGGAAGTAACTAATTTAATTTATTTTAAAACCGCATGTCTAATCTTGCTTAGGAATGATTGAATGATATTGAATGTCTTGGATTAATGATATCACTAAAATGCGATTTTTGATGCTATGTGAGATGATATGTGTGGATTAATCTGTGATAATATGAATTATCTATCGGTAATGGAATTGCTATGTAAATATGTTATTCTAATATGAATTGTGTTTCATTTGAATAACTTGGGTTAAGATGGTATTGAATTCGAAGAGACCGGAGTCGGGTATTAGTTAATATCCGAAACCACTTCGATTCTTATAATTTGATATGTGAAACAGATAGGCTGAAGTGGAATGACTTAAGTAAATTGGACCATTTAAATCTAAGTGTTGGCACTTATAAATTGATGTGTGAAATGGTTGATGTATAATAATTTGTGTAGTGTAGATTGATATAAGTTACCCCGGGTTTACATAAATTGTATGCTTTTGTATTCCAAGTTAGATGGGTTTACTCACGCTGGTTTCCAGCCTGACCCGGGTGTTACTTTGATGTAATGCTCGGGTCAGGCCGAGTATTACAGATTTTCAGGTAAGGACGTTCTGGAGCTCAGGAGGCGAGCTGGAGAGCAGGAACATATGGAGAGCTTCTGATGTTAATATATTATAGTATCTGAAACAGATAGATTTATCTGTTCTGTGATTGTAAATCTGTTGTAACTCTGATATAATAAAATGCAATTTGACAAGTACAGTTTCCTTTGTATAACTATTATTTATGTGATATTATATTTTATCCGCTGCGTATGTGAGACTTTGGGTTGGGTTTTCTGTTCTTCTTCTTCTATCTCTTTCTTCTTTTCTAACTATCTGGAATTTTCGGGATCGAAAATCCTTGGTCGTTACAGGTGGCTAAAGAACAATCCAGAACAACTCATAACAACAACAACATAGGTAAGTACAACTACATCAGAACAGAAATATCAGATATATATAGCGGAAGACAAGTCTGGAATACATGCTACAACAATGATAGTTCACATGAACCAAATGTACATATACATATACATCAACGTACATAAGATGTGAGTCAATAAACCAAAAGAACTCCTCGAAAGCTAGACAAAAGATGATGTGAAACCCCAAAAGATGAAGCTGCGACATAATCAGAGATAGCGACTACCCTGAAATAACTCGGTCTGACCCGAGTATTATTTAAAAGAAAATAAACGGATCAGTCTAATTTATTCTCAGAAATAATTGTATGATAAACAACACTTAAACAAATAATTATAGTCTCAAATGAGACTATACAGCATAAATAATCAGCATAGTTTAAAATGAAGAAATCTCAATTTAAACTCCATCAAAATCAGTTTTCAAATTCACAATTGAATTTGAAACAATAATACGCAAATTTATAATCTCAGATGAGACTATACCCAAACTCAACTTCCAAATTCATTATTGAATTCAAAGTAGCAATTCACAAAATCTAGAAATCAAAATAGATAACTAGAAAATCAACAGCCTCAAAGTCTAGAAATCAAAATGAGACAACTAGAAAATCATCAGTCGCAAAATCTAGAAATCAAAATAAGATAACTAGAAAATCAGCATAAAAGTGGATTGATCCCAGCAGATGGCGAGTTTTAGCTACACCGCACGTGCATCTCAGATGGCCGAAGCCTACCAAGTACTATAAATTTTGACGCCCATCAGATGACCCGAAGGTCCGCAAAGTGACCCGAAGGTCCGCAGAGTGGACCGAAGGTCTAGTACTGGTAATTGACCCGAAGGTCCGTTAGATGACCCAAAGGTCCAGCATAGTAGCTCGAAAGACTAACAAAATCATCAGAATCATCAAACAGTAGATGTTTCAATTAACGAGTCCGGAATTAACCGAAATAGTAAAAATGTGGTTCCATACTCCGCACTTTTACTAAATCATTTAAATCTCTTCATCGTTTCCTTGAAAGTGCAAAATTGTGTATTTTAAATAAATAACATTTTACTTTCTCAAACGGACAAGTCCGGAATTAAGCGAATCAGTAAAAGTGAGGGTTCATAATCCTCAACTTTGCTGAAGCATTTAAATCGCTTTCTCATTCTTTTGAAAGCGCAAACTATAAAAAATTTGGAACAATTTTATTTTAAAATGATTTTTAAAACACGTGATTAAAACAGCAACATCTGTAGCAATTTCGATGAGGAAATTGCATTTCACAAAACACCGTAAAAACAGATATCAAATCAGCGTTGCGGGATAACCGCATAAAGATCCACTTTAAAATTGATGGTTACTGAAGTTTAAACAACAGTAATTTTTATTCATAAAAAATGCCATCAAAACAACACGCTTCGAAAAATATAACACTCTCGTAAATATTCCGTTATAAAAATAACGGCAACCAAATACGTTTTAAAACATAACACCGATTAAATGTAAATTTAATAGTGGATTGCACCACTATAAATTCACAAATATTGCACTGCCTCAATATACTCGTGCACTACAGTATACATGCGCTAACTAAACTAAGTAAGCGCAAGAGGAAATTGACAAAATAACTAAAGTGACCGAGATGAATACATGTACACAATATAATTTTGCGTGCTAGCTAAATATGATTTTGGGCAACATTTTATTTAATGATGCACGGTAGTGTATTTTGCAACCAACACAGTACTTCATTTATATTTTGAAATGACGAAACTTACAAAAGACGCATGCACTTGATTTGTAATAATTGGACACGTATCCACTTGAACAATTGCCTGTTAGTTTGATATGCATGCAATTGAACAATTGCCTGTTAGTATAATATGCATGCAATTGAACAGTTGAGTATAATATGCATGCGATTGAACAATTGCCTGATAGTATGATATGCATGCAATTGAACAATTGAGTATAATATGCATGCAATTGAACTGATAGTGAAATACGCATGCACTTAACAATTTCTTTTCAACTACACAGGCAACGTATTCACACTTTTTGAATCACATATGCATGCCCTTAGAATGTTCAAATTTAATGCGAACAGGAATGTTCTTAGTTAATGCAAACTTGAATGTTCTTAGTTAATGCAACTTAGTTGATGCAACTTAGTTGATGCATGCGTTTAGAATGACATAGGCCTGGCATAGAGACTAAGCACGTATGCAACAATATTATGCATGAAAGTAAAATATTTGACCTGACAATGGCATCGTGTTCCCACTTGCAAGTAAAAAGAAATGAGCCAAAAAAATTTAGATCAGAACTCGTTATGCACGCATAACTTAGTTGACACCCTGGGCATATTTTCGTATGTTGCAAGTGTGCATTCTTACAAACAAGCGAAAGTGTACAAGACCTGGGCAAATTCTTCACTTTTGTGCATTAAAATATTGGTAAAGTTGTAATCCCACTTGTATTGAATGACATGCCACTATACTTGTGTCCAGTAAGAAATTTTGAGATTGGCAGAACTAAAAAAAAACATGAACTTGATTTGCAATATATACCAAACCATATGCAAACTGAAACAGGCAGTGTCAACAACTTTTCACGTAAAAAGGAAATCCAGCATAAATTTAGAAATGTGAGTCTTTGAACTCACCAAAGTTTTGCTTCTAGATTAACTAACATCAAGGAACCCACTGAACAAGAATGAGCTGCCATTGTGTTTTTGCAGAGCTCCTTGGAAGAAAGAAAAATTTAAACGAAAAAGAAGAAAAGAGAGATGCAGTTTTCCTTCTTTTCAAAATCATATAAAGTCAATGAAGAAGATGCTCTGGCTACACTTTGTACATGTGCATTTAATGCAAACGTGCTCTAGTTAATATAAAGGATACAGCTAAAAAATTTGGAACAAAGCAACGTGCAAGAATTTCTAGCCTAAATGATGATGGAAGCTAAAAAGGTTACATACTTTTTCTTTTTAAATTAATTGATAACAGCAAAGATTGTTCACATATACATGTGAATGCAAATGCAGTCAAATTCCAACGTGCCATAACGGGAAAATATGCAATTGACTTCGCAACGAATTTGCATCAATATTTTTCTTTCCAAATTTAAAAAATAATTTTCTCTTTAAAATATTTACTGCGACCGTAACTCAAAAATTACGGTCGTTATAGATTTGTAAAATATTTATTACGACGGTAATAAAATCACGATCGTTACATATCATTAACATACTAATTTAAATTTAAATTTAATTTAACATTATCACCTGCCTGGCTCAAGAAAGCAACCTATGAACTCGCTTGCTCTATGCCTGCATCTCTTTGGCCCCGGCCTACCTTGCTTCCAGCAGTCACATGTGCGTCTTGAGGAACACACGATCACCAAACCTCGCTTCAAACACCATCGAATCCTTTGCCCATCACTATTAGAAAAACAGCACTTCATTGCCTTGCAATAACTTCCTGCTTTAAGTAGATCAACCCAATCAATATTAACTAGATAAACAACCTTCCCCATTGTTCATCATCTCACCAAAGACTGTCAAGGCAAAGTAATAACATCCAACAAACTCTCTCTAAATGACGTAATGATCGTAATGACTAACAAAGTGGATGGTTGTATACATTATCTGTAAATAAAGTAGGCGGGTTGATAGTACGAGGTAGGCGGGCGGAAAATATGGGGTAGGCGGGCTGGACTTCGTTAAGGAGGAATTGTCACATAAAAATAAATAAGAAATTAAGTGTTATATTTAAATCGAAGAGGAAATGTGAGTGTAGATGCTATCGTAGCAAAACACACATTGAGAATTTAAACACCCGCACAAATCTATGGGTTAAGAAACATAAATGCAAGTAGGCATCTCATATCATTCTTTCACATACAGTTGAATAAAAATAAACTAAATAATAGCTTTACTTTGAAACAGATCTCCATCTATTTTCAATTCAGATAAAGTATCACTTGCAGAACTATATCACAGTTTTATTTTCTACAATGCATATATATTAAAATCAAAAAGAAAAATAGGCTAGATCGAATTAAAACTGATACTACTTACAAATTAAAACTAATATGCAAAATTACGGCAGTAATCAGTCAAATAAAAATTTTCTGCACTTTAAAATCTAAAAAACACACTCAAACTAACGCTCTATTAAGTATAAAATATATGAACAGAATAGGTAAAAGTAAAAGAAGGGAAGGAAGATACATTGGGAATCCAATACTGAGAGACAAAAGGATATGGTCTCCGATTGTCCTTGGTTAAAGGGAGTGTATGAATGAATGAAGTGTTTTTGTTTATAAATTGAGCATTGGGTTCAGAAACTTCCAATATAAAACTAAGCATATGTCAATTACTGCTAAATTAGCCAAAGCACGAAAAATACTCACATCATGTGTATATGAAAGCATGTAAAAAAGCTTTAAAGAACTCTATGTAAGGAAGAATATGAAATAAATAAATGGAAAAATAATCTTGAAAAAAGAATCAAGAAAAACACATATCGTGTAAATAAAAAGAAAAGATTCCTAATAACGGAAGGAGTTAAATGCTCATCCATGTCAAACAGAATGCCTATTCAAGGTCATGAACAAATAAAATTGACCTGAAATTCTCAAATTCAATTACCTCTAACATTTATTCAATCAAATGTTTCTAATTGATGATTCCTTTTTTCCAAAAGCGCAGCTATAAAATCAAAATCAAGATCTGTGATATACATATAGACGTTGTTAGGTGAATGATGGAATTAAAGGTAGGTTTAGGGAAAGTTATATTTGCAGATACATTGAAATCATGCAATCCAATATTACACACAGTGATCTATTTTCAAATAACATTGAACAATATAAAGAGAAGGTTATATAATTTTATGCTAAACTGTAGCATGTAGCATAAAAATTGCATTGGAAAGTACATTTTAGATTTTTATAACCATGCCTAAAGTTGGAATTTGAACGGTTGTAAATTATTTGTTTACAAAATCCACGGGCATAACTCTTCTTATCTCACACTTAAATATAGTGTTCTATATTAGGAAGCATCATAGAGGTTGCTTACATAAAATTATTTCCTGGCTAGCAACTGGATGTAGATTCTAAGTGGAATTCACCTATGTCTCTTTCTTTTATAATAAAAAAGAATGAATAAAAGATGTAACAATGGCCCATATATATCATCATGAAGCTAAAACCTTAAGTAGCTAAAAATCAAAATGTGTCAAGAAATGTGTCAAAAATTATGTGGAGTATTGTAATCCCAATTTACATTTTTTTACTCCCTATATTTAAAAAATTAATTAATATTAAACATATAGTACGATTTTAGAATTTTGTGCACTAACATACCAAATTATAAAATGAAACCAAAGCATCATTTGGCTTGTATTCGAATAAACATGTATGTGCATCATTTGACTTATACTCAAACAATATACCCTCTAAAAAACTACTAATATGAAAAATAGTGGTGAATGTACATGTGCAATGTATATCTAGCATTCAGTTGTGTCTTTACATATGAAAATGCAATATCGTTGTTAACTGTATAGTTTTTAATAATCTAAAAAAGTCATCTAAATATAACTAAGAGGTTTTGATATCATCTTAGAGTAAAATAATGAGAGAGAAATCAATTTGTGGAATTATCCACTTTAAAATAATGTTTATTCCTTGTGAACATGCCAATTTACAAAATAGGATTAAATCATGGTTTTTTTCCTCATGACTTCAAAAAAAAATTCATGCCTCCGTGTTTTGTGTTATGCGCACACATATCACGTATAGTTTCATATATGCATTAGACCAATTAGATAATCATGGTTAGTTAATGTGGTCGAACTAAGTCAATACATATTGAATTTACTTTGAATAGCATGAACACTCACTTTGAGAATTCATTAAAAGCCATACAAAATTGAATCATTAAGTAAATTTAGAAAATGAAATCTAAGAAGGAAAATAAAAATATGGTTTGAAATCATAAAAAAAGATTAGCAAGTTTGAAATCAAAATACATGCATCAAAATTGATTAGAGTTAGAGAAAATTAATAAATTGGATAAAATCAAATAGGGTAAAATCATTTCATACACTCTAAATCTATTAAAATTACAGTTATATGCTAATATACAATAAAATAGATTTGAAACAGTAAACTAAAGGAATGAAACAAAAGAAATACTTGCTGATTTATTAAATATTTAGTTGAATAAATATAAGGTAAAACTGATTTCTTTGTATAGAAGAAAATTTTGCCAAAATTTTCATCTATAAAATCGTTTAATAAATTTTAAAAATGATATTCAAGAATTTGATACCAAACAAATTCTAAAATCATGCTAAATTTTCCATCTATAAAATAGTTTATCCACCTTTACGTAACAATTTCATCTTCGAACCGCACTGACTAGTGCGCTTAATGAACTAAAACTTTCGAACAAATTACATTATGATAAAATATAGCAAATAAGGAGATTAGTTAAAAACCAAACTATTTTGAGTTAGCATATATAAATGATAATTAAATATAGAAAAAAGATTCTGATAAGTTTTGTAATAGAAATAGAATGATGCTAAAAGCAACTGTTTAAATCACCTAATACATACAAAAATAAATCAACAATATTTAGTAAAATCATTGTTTGCACACACCCCTACCTCAACAAATTAGAGATTTAAAATAATATAAGATAGTTGGATAAAAATCAAGTGAGAACCAAATATAATGGTAATAATACGAAATTCACTAAAAATAACGCAAGTGTCTTCTTCATGTTTAGTACCATTTAAACATATTTAAATAAATGAAAATCATTGTAGCAAACATTCTTTCATCCAACAAATCAAAATGATCTAGACAACTATTGAAAAAAATTGTTCATAATTTTAAAATTAAAGAATTACAAATTAGTCCTAAAAGAAAATATGCAAGTCTATGTTCGAAAAATATAGTTTTTTTGAAAACATAAAAAAACAAATATTACTAACATTGGAAAATATAAAGTTTAAAAAGGAAAAGGATAAATCAACTATAAAGTGCATTTTTCTTTTGAAGAAACCAAATTCATGTTAGAATCAACATGTAAAATGCGCAAATTTAAAATACAACCACTAAGTGAACTTCTTTGGTATTCTTTTTTAAAAAAGAAAATGTAATGATCGAGTCAATACCCGAAGTAGATTTTTTGTTGTTGCATCGTTTAATGTGACAAAAAACATACAGGCCTAAGAGAATCAATACATATTATAATTTTTTTAAATGAATCAGATAATTCAAAGCATAAATAATTTGGTATGATAATAAACTGTTTTATAAGAAAATTGAAGTCATATGACAGTTAAACTATACATCTAAGAAAACTAATATATAGATAACGTAGTGAAAAAAGTAAGCAAAATTGACTGACTACTTTTTTTCTTTTTAAGTTATCAACTCTATATCGTATTAACTCGTACTAAGTTAAATTGACATGGAAAATGAAATAAATACTTGCACTAATAGGTTATAGAAAGATGATAAAAAACAATGAACAATAGATAGCAAAATTTGCTTCATAAATTTAAGTGTGCAGATTTGAGAAATAAATTTGTTGAATTCAATCTTCCAACAGCTCCAACAATTTTCATGGAATTTATGCTGAATATGTATAGTTCTCAAGCTAAAATCATAGTTTTAATAACTTTTTTATAATAGCTATTAACGCTTCTAACATAGGTAATCTCTGACATTAATTTTGATACGGACGAAGTAAACGTGCAGATTTATGAAAGATCAGTTGTGTTGGCTGATGTTCCTTAATGGACATATATAGCTCCATGTATATAGAATATAATGTAGGTTGTACTCCTATTCTAATATAGGAATGTTGAAGGCGTTGGCAGTATAAGGAATTTCAAGGAAAAAGTTAAGATAAGAAAAGGATATTAGATATTGAGCAAGTACCTGGGAGTGAAGCCTATTAGATATTGGATCAAGGATGGTTGAGTGTAATCCTTTCCCTACGTAGGTGAGTAGGGCAGTAGTAGTGAAACTTCTCTTTTGTCGCACTCAATCAAAGAAGAGTTAACAGAGCAGTCGTCGGGCTCTGTTGCTGTCGTACTCACTCCCAATAGATTTGACAAACGAATCTTCAGGTGTCACTGTTGTTGCACGCAATAGAAATCGATTTAACAGATGATTCTTCAGTTAATGGAGATAGTATAATCGTCATATGGAAACGTATAGATAATTACCGATGACTGAAGCATGATGGAAGGCGAATCAGAATTGGGCGGATCCCGTGGATAATCGACAATCATGATCGAAAGTGAAGAGGTGAGGAAAAAAATTTTTTCCCTATAGTGAAAACGAAAGAGGAAGTAGGGCTGTGCAGTTTTGGAAAGATGGAGAAAAGACGCGGATGCGAGATGTGCAGGTGGAAAACAACCGAGGATAATTAACAATGGTGGTCGACGGAGAAGAGGGGAGGAAATCGATTTGTTTTTTCCTTCGCCCCTAGTGAGAGGAAAATGGGAATTAGAGTTGTAAAGGTTTTGGGAAGAGTGGGGGAAACGTAAGTGGAAGATGTGCGGGCGAAACCTGAGGAAGGGTATATTTGGTACTTCGAAAAGATACCGTGTAAAACTATTTAAGGAATTATTTGTATTGGTAGTAAAGATAAAGATGGTTTTTTTAATTTATTAAAATAACCCTTTTGAAACGTCGCACTAATGAATAATTATGTTAGTTAACACTATTTTTATCATATCATGTGCGTATATTACTTTCGTAATTTTTGCTACACACTATTCAAAATACTTAATTAGGAAATAATTAAATAGATAATGTTGGATAATATAAATATATAAATAGCGTGGATAATGTCATACAAATATATAATTTAAATAAGGTTGTCAACAGTTACTCTAATAATCTGAAATTCATTCGCATCCGTATTTGAAAATTGGATTAATATTCAATATCCATAAAAATGGATATAGATACATATACAAAGGCATCCGCATTCGAAAATTATCTGTTCGATTTTTGTCAAGAGTATAGTCTATTTTCTGCCTAATTTATACAATAAAAAAATCTGCACTTACATTTTTATTGAGTTAATAGTTTATACTACATGCACTCAGCATATATTACCTGCTCAAAACTATTTACTATCATCATATGTGTTGATTTTGCATTCTTTTATAAGTAGTGAGACCAGAAATTTTTTTGGTAAGCCAAAATTTTTTATTTGTGTTTCTTGATTTGTTGATTTTTAGCTGTCAAGATAATTATCTGATATTTGTCGTATCCGCGGATGCGGATAGTCAATATCTAATAATCAAAAATATTTTTAAATGCAAATGCGAATATGACACTATCTTCATCCGAAAGTATTTGTCGATAGGTTTCGATTTAAATCTCAAACTTTAAATTTTGAAATGACTTAGGAAAAAGAACTTAAAGGCGGAAAAAGAACTTAAAGGCTTTAATTACAAAGAAGAGGTATAATGAAATAAGAACAACCCATGTAGTTTATTTAATTATTTACTAATTAAATAGTTAGAAATTAAGGATGTTATCGTAAGAGAGATTATATTAATGTTTATAAAAATAGAACGGATATTTTTCAAATCAGGATATCACCGCATCTAGATGGCACGTGATTTCTAAATATTAGATACTTTTCCATGTTTTGAGAACGTAAACGAATGATTTATGAAATTTGATTACTCGATAAATGCGAATTACCATGTTTGGATATAACAAATTTAATAATCAATGCGGATCTGGGATGTACACTAATGGGACACCAAGAAAAGTATCATAAATCAAGGAATGACGGCCAACTTTCCAGAATTGAATGATAATGGAAGAAAAGTGCCTTTCGAAAAAGTTATAAAAATTATTCCCCATTTTTAGATTTTGGTTAATTTATGCTGCTTTTGCCCCTGATTCCAATGTTAGGTCGATTTTCTACGAGGGAACAATTTGGTAAAAAATAAAAAAATAAAAATTAAATTTACATGAGTTCATAAGTAATGACTTTTTATGCATATAATTTGAAAATATGGTCGTTGTCCAAAACCCAGTCAGTCCATTTGTTTTCGTCATGGAGATCTAGGGTTTTGTTTATATATACTCAGATTTTCCTCTTCCATACGCAGCTTCTTCATTTCCAGACGCAACAAAATGAGGTTCTCTTTTCTAATATTCTTTTGTTTTCTAGTATTATGAATACTGTGAATGAATTATTGAGATGATGATCCTTTCCCCAATTGATCGACGCCGATTATAATTCGCGCAATACAGTTTCTCTCCGGAGGAATCAAGCCAATGGTTCTGGTCATTTTTCATTCATTTTGGTTTTCAATTTTTCCGCTATCATTTTTTTGATGTATCAAAATTGGATGTTGGATGAAAATGTAAGCAGTTGGTATAAAAAAAAAGGTAGGCTTGTTTATTGAAACGTTTCTTGTGGTCGCCTAAGAGTTTGCCTTCGCCTGCTTGTGTTATTTTGTTGTTCGTTTCTTTCTTGGATTTCATTTTATTTTCTCTAATTTATTTTTTATTAAATTAACGTCTTAGTCTTTTTTGGTCCTTTTGGATAGATATTTCATTAGCCATCAAATGGCAGCTTTTCCAGAGTAGCCAAAAGTGTGAATTTGAAAACTGTTTTGCTCTGTTGCCTACAAAGCTGAACTATTCGGTGCTTCATTTTCATTTCTATCTGTTTAAAGACGATTGTATGCATATTTTGTGAAAAAAATCTCATATTTTGGAACAAGTTAATCAAGATAACGCACATAATTTCTTTAAGTACTTATTTTTGAAAAAATGGAAATTTACAGTTTGAGTTTGTGAAATGTAATATGTATGCTTTGTGTAGACAAATTGTATGATTAAAAGATGTTATGGAGAAAATTTCTTACCTCCATTTGTGTGTAGTCACCCTATAGCTAAAATAACAGTTGATCCCAAGTTATGCATTAAAGGGATGAAAGAAAGTACTATTCTTACTGCATAAGACTAACTCTTGCATACCTGAAACAAGCAAGTACAATACTCGGTCACTACCCTAATGATGTACATATCACACATTACAACATTCATTAGTATTATATTGGTCCAAACATGAAGGTCTCAAATAAACCATGTCCTGCATATATATTCTGTGTGTGCATTAAGAAGCTATAGTCTCTTATGTAAACTAAAGTATTATATGTACAAATGTTTCTATATGTTCTTTTAGCAGTCTTGTTATACTTTACTGCTCATTGGAGGTTATTAAAGTTCCGAAAAGTGATGATATATAAGCAAGATATGGCTTGCAAGATATGTTATTTTTCTAGTGTACTAAAACAGATAGCACGCTACAATAAACTCGTCGCACAAGTTTATTAATTAGAATTCCACTATGCTGGAATTCTGTATTAGATAAATGTAACAATAAGTTACGTTGTAAATAAATTACAACAACAACGTTATACTATTGTAAGAAATAGTATAACTTATAAACGGGAAAGATTACCGTGAACCTAACCAGTATATAAAGGAAATTCCGTTTGAGGCTTGTCATAACAATTTCCTTAAGAATTTTATTTCAAAACTCTCCCAAGATACAACAGACGTAATCTGCACGAGATTGTAATGAGTATGTCAACTCTGTGATATATATGGAATATAGAGCAGTGGAGCAAAGAAGCAGAAGAAATTAGATTGGAATAGGATGAAAATGTGATCAGTATTCTCTCCTATTTATAATTTCGTCCGCATCCCTTCGAACAGTCGCGTTCGCTTGACGGGTCGCACCCGTTGCCTTTTGGTCGTTGCTGTTCGTTAACGGGTCGCACCCGCTCGCTACTGGCTTGCACCCGCTCGTACCGCCTGGTACTGTTTCGCCTGCACTGCTTCAGTCAGGTCGCACCTGTTTGCTTCTAACGGGCTGCACCCGCTACTGTTCGCCTCTAACGGGTCGCGCCTCTTCAGTTATTCGCGTCCGCTTATGAACAGTCGCATCTCTTCAGGAAAAAACCCTGCGTCTTGTTCACCCGCTCGCTTCTCTTTAAATTCCAGGCCCAGCCCAGTTTCAAACGAAGCCCAAAACCGTTAAACAATGGCCTAGTAAAAAGAATGGTCATTTTAGACCCGTACCCGAACCCGAGCCCGGCCCGGTGCGGTCGGACGGACGGACGGTGGCGGCGCGCGCGCGCGCGTGTGGTGGTGATGCATGATCTCTCTCCTCAGAACGAAGCATACATTTGGGAGCCCCAGGCCCCCAACCTCCACTTGAGAAAGCTATTAATATACTTGGCTTTCTTAGTGTATTAGGCGATGTGGGACAATATGTGTATTTGTCATTCATTTTTTACTATAGGAATTCCAACAATCCCCCACATGAATGATAATATACATATCCCCCACACAAAGCGAAATATCACAGAGTACATATGGAATAATGCTTTATCGTGGATAAGTAGATATTTCACTTTGAACTTTCCCTAGTAAAAACTTATCGGATGTACTTGGCTAATCGTGAATTATTTCATCCTGAACCGTCGGCCTTTATTGTATATCCAGACAATAAGCTTTACGAAGCATTGATTCCCTTCTCATCCAATCTCTTGGTTATGTTCATTTTGGTCCTGAACAATTTTTGGTTCTGCGAGTGCTTTAGAGAATAAAGCCTTTTAGTATTCTCATAGAGCCGACCCAGCTCACACTAACATAGGTGATCGCAACCATTAAG
Organism: Allium cepa; assembly: GCA_030765085.1. Taxonomy (NCBI): domain Eukaryota; kingdom Viridiplantae; phylum Streptophyta; class Magnoliopsida; order Asparagales; family Amaryllidaceae; genus Allium; species Allium cepa. The sequence goes on from CM060929.1 coordinate 40,066,550, forward strand.
AGTATCCTACATATACCCCACTTGCTATTTCCAAGATATGGTCATCATTAAAAAACATAGTTTTAACCTTTAAAACTTTTGTAGGCATGCATTATATTTTGCACCATAGGAATGGAGTAGGACCAAGTCCAGACAAATGCATTACTTCTTGAGTTACTCATAACTGGTTTGCCTATTGATCCTAGTCCGTGGGATCTCCAGTCGCTAGGATAGGTTTCCGTATAAGGTAACTCTTGTTGGTTTAGGCTTTTAAACCCATTCCCCTTGATGCGCAGTCAATTTTCTCTCTTGATAAACCTTTAGTAAATGGATCCGCTAGGTTATCATTTGTTCTCACATAATCTATGGAAATAGTTCCATTTGAGAGTAACTGCCTAACTGTATTATGGCGTCGACGAATATGTCGTGACTTTCCATTATACATAGAGTTTTGCGCTCTGCTTAGCGCTGCTTGGTTATCACGGTGTATGCATATGGCCGGTACAGGTTTAGGCCAAAACGGAATATCTTCTAAAAAGTGACGAAGCCATTCTGCTTCTTCGCCTGCTTTATCTAATGCAATGAACTCTGATTCCATAGTGGATCGAGCTATGCATGTTTGTTTAGTAGATTTCCATGACACCGCTGCCCCTGCTAGGGTAAAGACATAACCACTCGTTGATTTTGATTCCTCTGAATCTGCAATCTAATTTGCATCACTATATCCTTCTAAGACGGTAGGATATTTTACATAATGTAAGGAATAGTTAGTGGTATTTTTTAAATATCCAAGCACTCTCATTAGTGCTTTCCAGCGTTCCTTCCCTGGATTGCTTGTATACCTGCTCAATCGACTTACTGCATAAGCTATATCTGGTCTGGTGCAATTCATCAGATACATTAAGCATCCTATTACACGAGAGTATTCCAGTTGCATTACAATCTCATTAGTGTTTTTATGCAGTACTTCCGATGGATTAAAAGGTGTATTTACTCCTTTAATTCCAAAGTTTTGAAATCTTTCAATCACTTTTTATACATAATGTGATTGAGATAACTCAATTCCATTAGATGTTCTTATTATTTTTATTCCCAAAATAATATCTGCAACACCCAAGTCTTTCATGTCGAAATTGTTGATCAACATTTTCTTTATGGTCTCAATTACCTGAGTATTTGGACCGAATATTAGCATATCGTCCACATATAGACAAATCATCACATATGATTGTCCAACCCGTTTGTAATAAACACATTTATCACATTCATTTATACGAAAACCATTTTTCATCATGACACTATCAAATTTTGCGTGCCATTGCTTTGGAGCTTGTTTTAGTCCGTATAATGATTTGACTAATCTACAGATTTTGTCTTCATTTCCTTTGGAAATAAATCCCTCAGGTTGCTCCATGTAAATCTCCTCATCGAGATTTCCATTTAAGAATGCTGTTTTTACATCCATTTAATGAATCTCTAGATTATAAATGGATGCAATTATTAACATTCTTATAGAGGTTATTCGTGTAACCGGTGAATAGGTATCAAAGAAGTCTACTCCTTCTTTTTGACGATATCCTTTGGCTAGTAATCTGGCTTTATACTTGTCGATAGAGCCATCTGCTTTCATTTTCTTCTTGAAAATCCATTTGCAGCCAATTGGTTTTATTCCTGGTGGAATATCAACAATTTTCCAAGTTTTATTACTTAGAATTGAATCAATCTCACTTTGGATTGCTTCCTTCCAACATGAAGATTCAGAAGATGACATTGCTTCCTTGTACGTTTGAGGCTCGTGTTCTAACATATAAGTTAAAAAATCCGAACCAAATGTTTTGGAAGTTCTTGCCCTTACGCTTCTTCTTGGTACAACCTCCTCGTTATCCTGATGAGTTTCATCTTCACATGTCTTATCTCTGTTATCTCTTGTCCTTTTTGGGACAGGATTTCCATCGTTTCTTTTATGTGGAAACACGTCTTCAAAGAACGAGGCATCTCTTGATTCCATGATTGTATTTACATGAATATCATTTATATCAGACTTGAATACCAAAAATCTATAGGCACTACTATTTTGGGCTGGCCCAAGATAATAACAGTCTACTGTTTTTGGTCCAAGTTTGACTCTCTTGGGAGGCGGAACTGGAACTTTTGCCAAGCACCCCCACACTTTGAGGTATTTAAAGCTTGGTTTGTGTCCTTTCCATATCTCATATGGAATTGTTCCCGTTTTATTGTGAGGAACTTTGTTTAATATGTGATTAGACATATTTAAGGCTTCCCCCCACAAGTTCGTCGGCAGACCTGAAGTTAAAAGCATGGCAGTAATCATGTCTTTTAACGTTCTGTTCTTCCTCTCGGCTACACCATTTTGTTGTGGTGAATATGGAGCTGTTGTTTGATGAATTATACCATTTTCGGCACAGAACTGTTCAAATGGTGATTCATATTCTCCACCTCGATCAGATCTCAATATCTTGATCTTTTTATTTAACTGATTTTCTACCTCAGCCTTGTATTTTATAAACGCGGTTATTGCTTCATCCTTACTATTTAAAAGATATACATAGCAATATCGCGTATAATCGTCAATAAATGTAATAAAATACTTTTTCCCACCTCTTGTAGGTAGTGATTTAAAATCACATAAATCTGTATGTACCAAACCTAATGGTTCGATGCTTCTGTCAACAGATTTAAATGGTTGTTTGACCATTTTTGCTTCTACACATGTCTCACATTTGTAGTTCTTATCTACTTGGAAATTTGGAATCAATCCCAAGTTTGATAATTTCTTCATTTTTCGGAAGTTTATGTGTCCTAATCTATCGTGCCATAGTAAAATTTCGTGCTCAAGCAAGTAAGAGACTTCAATTTTATTATTAGCACAATCAGAATACATAGATTTATTGCCAGTAACGGCAACATTTGCCTTAAATAGGCCATCACATAAATATCCCCTTCCGATATACATTCCAGCTTTGGACAGAACCATCTTGTCTGACTCAAACACCATCTTGAATCCCTTCTTTGATAGGACTGCACCAGAGATGAGATTCTTGCGTATGTCTGGAACGTGAAGCACGTCATTCAATTTGACAGTTTTTCCAGAAGTGAACTTGAGGATAACTATGCCACTTCCTTCGATCATGGAAACTGCAGAATTACCCATGTAGAGTCTTTCTTTCTGATCGAATTTCTGGTATGTTGAAAACATGGATTTTTTTAGAGCAAACATGACGAGTAGCTCCTGTGTCAACCCACCATTGGTTAGGGTTCTGAATCAAATTGCATTCAGAAATAACCGCTGAAAAGTTGGACTTATCCATTTTCATGTTGTCAACTGTTAACATCTCTGTTTTAGTGTAAAACAGTAAAATTCTTAAGATGTTATTTGTCTAGTGTACTAAAACAGATAGCACGCTACAATAAACTCGTCGCACAAGTTTATTAATTAGAATTCCACTACGCTGGAATTCTGTATTAGATAAATGTAACAATAAGTTACGTTGTAAATAAATTACAACAACAACGTTATACTATTGTAAGAAATAGTATAACTTATAAACGGGAAAGATTACCGTGAATCTAACCAGTATATAAAGGAAATTCCGTCTGAGGCTTGTCGTTACAATTTCCTTAAGAATTTTATTTCAAAACTCTCCCAAGATACAACAGACGTAATCTGCACGAGATTGTAATGAGTATGTCAACTCTGTGATATATATGGAATATAGAGAAGTGGAGCAAAGAAGCAGAAGAAATTAGATTGGAATAGGATGAAAATGTGATCAGTATTCTCTCCTATTTATAATTTCGTCTGCATCCCTTCGAACAGTCGCGTTCGCTTGACGGGTTGCACCCGTTGCCTTTTGGTCGTTGCTGTTCGTTAACGGGTCGCACCCGCTCGCTACTGGCTTGCACCCACTCGTACCGCCTGGTACTGTTTCACCTGCACTGCTTCAGTCAGGTCGCACCTGTTCGCGTTTGGCCGCACCTGTTTGCTTCTAACGGGCCGCACCCGCTACTGTTCGCCTCTAACGGGTCGCGCCTCTTCAGTTATTCGCGTCCGCTTATGAACAGTCGCATCTCTTCAGGAAAAAACCCTGCGTCTTGTTCACCCGCCCGCTTCTCTTTAAATTCCAGGCCCAGCCCAGTTTCAGACGAAGCCCAAAACCGTTAAACAATGGCCTAGTAAAGAGAATGGTCATTTTAGACCCGTACCCGAACCCGAGCCCGGCCCGGTTCGGTCGGTCGGACGGACGGCGGCGGCGGCGCGCGCGCGCGTGTGTTGTGGTGATGCATGATCTCCCTCCTCACAACGAAGCATACATTTGAGAGCCCAAGGCCCCCAACCTCCACTTGAGAAAGCTATTAATATACTTGGCTTTCTTAGTGTATTAGGCGATGTGGGACAATATGTGTATTTGTCATTCATTTTTTACTATAGGAATTCCAACAAGATATACTTCGACAGTTGATGCCTTCTTCAAAAGAATTTACTCTATTTATGCTAGCAGATATCCTTTGTTATTTTATATTGGGCAGGTTAACTTGCATAAAAATAAAAGGCTACATGAGATTGTGCAAAGGTTCTTGCCTAAAATTGATTAGTGGTCATATTGCATTGGTAATATATAACAGCTGTACTATACATATTAGATTGTTTTGAGAACTTTGTGGATTAAATTTGGATGTAATCATATATTAAAACTGATTCATAGTTATATTTCATTGCTTATATATAACATATTTTATTGGTTATTCTAGTAAGTATTTATTTGACTGTTATATAGAAGTTTTAATTTGGTAAAGTAGCATGCATCAAATTTGATGGTTCAGACAATAGGCATATAGACTTGTCGAATACAATAGCTGTATATATCCCCATATGCAAATGCATTGTATGGTCTAGACATATACCAAGAATGTAATTATCATGCTGATCTTTTTTTTTTATATGCAGAGGTCAAAATGTTGATGGGCTGTACCATCTTCCATGGTGTATAATAAATATATATTTAGAAAGGTTGTGCCCTGTTTGTAGTTAATTAACAATCTCAACTCTATATTGCCATATGCAAATTAAATGCATTGTTGGCTGATTCTTTTTTTTTTTTTGACTTTTCTAGGGCAACTTCCGAATAAAAGTTTGAATTCTAAAAAGTGGATATCTCAGTCATCTATTCTTGTTAGTTTTTTGAAAGTTACATTTTGCTGTCTGATATTTGCTTTAGATTGTATATGTTTGGCTCGGTTTCCATGTTAAATTAAATGCCAATTTACTACTCATTATTTTTTATACTTGCCTTAACACCAAAGAATTACTAACAATTTTATTTACTCACATCATGTGTGATCTTGGTTCTAATAACTCGCATGACTTACTGATATAATCGTGCACAATATTGTTGCTAGGCAGGAATTTGAATTTTATCCTGATAGCACAGGTCAATTTGTATTTTTCAAATAAGACCTATTTTCAAATTAGAGCACAAAGAATAACATATTTCAACTTTAGATTTCATTTTAAAACTTACTACAAAAATGATTCTAGTTTTGCGCAAATATGGATTGTGCGGGGGTATTTTTCTCAAAAGAAAATTTGTATTTCCTTAAATTTGAAATGCGCAAGTGTTATTTTTTAAAAGAAAATTTGTACTTAAGCATTTTTGAAATGCGTATGTGTTATTTTTGAAGAAAAAAATTATACTTGAATACGCAAGTATAAAACGTTATATGAAGAAAAAAGAGACATATTTTTGTAATAAGTTTTGAATGAGTGCTAAAATTGAAATGATTCATTTTCTTGGACTTAATTTAAATTTTGTCCTATCAAGTATTTAATGATATTAGCAGCCTAGATTTATTATCTTATACGTCAGCACATGTCTACGTAACTTCATGTCTGCTATTTCTTAGTTACCACATTTCCATGTAATTTCATACCAATTTGTATGTTACCGAACCTTGTACTACATGAATAATGTTAATATTTTCATTTACTCAATGTCAAAAATATGTACACTTGTGTTTATTGTTTATATGGCTTTGTTTTGATACGTAAAGTACTTTTTTCAATGTTAATGGTATTGTTTAATATTACTATGTAAATATTTTCTTGAAATGCTTTTGTTTGCCTTTTTAATGTCTTGGCTATGATATTTGAACTTGATCAAAATACTAAGCATGTAATGAACATATGTTTCGTTCTTGTACTTGAATTACTGGAATGTAATATATACTCGTACGTTATTTGAATTGAAATTTTAATTTCTTTTTGGTAAGGTTTTTCTAAAATTTTAGCATGAATATCCATATGCTAGTATGTTAGTAAGTGGATGTTGTGATTAATCAATTTTAATGACATTGTTTACAACGGAAAACAAGAAGTATATTTTCGATTGAAAATAAGTTTCGATATAAATTTCGACTCTTTATGAAAGTAACGTCACTTTTACATATTCATTCGAACTAATATGCATATTCCTTTTTTTGTTTATTTTTATGCAAACTAAAATACGCATAACATGTTAGAATAAACGAGACATATTATTTTTGGAAAGTGTGCTAAATCAAAGTGGTAGATGGTGACTTTGTGTTTTAGAAAATAACCATAGATATTTTTCTAGCTTATACAGCTTAACATTTGATCCTTTTAATGTTGTACGATATTATTATTTTTAGTTTCTTGTTAGGTATTATTGACTAAAAACATTATCATTATATGTTTAATAATTAATATTAGAAACTTTTCAAAAATAGGAAAACAGACGAAGGGAAGAAGTTGCGAAAAAATTTAGTCTCAAGGACAGCAAGTTTGCTTTTTAGTCTGGAGGACATTTGTTAGTGTAAATAGAAAATGATAGTTACAACTATCATTCTGTGATACACACTAAAAAGTGCCCTTCGGCCAAAAAAGCAAACTTCTTGTCCCTAGAACTGAACTTTTCTACAACTTTTTTCTTGAGCCTAAAATCCCCTTTCAAAAATATGTTTTTTAAAATACACCATTAAATTGTCGATTTTTCATAGTGATTGTACTAGTAAATAAAACAATCAATACAAATTTGGCCCGAACACTAATTGGATACTCAAAATATATCCGACCCAAAAAATATGAAAATATAATACACGGACCCAAATAAAGTATACAGTCCATTTATTTTATCAACAGAGATTTAGGGTTTTGTTTATCTATTATATATCCTTAGAATTTCATCTTCTATTCGTAGCCTTTTGTTTTCCAAACTCATTAAGATTTCTTTCTTTTTTTATTCTCATTTTTACATGTATTTTTTTCGTTCTCTTAAATCATGAATACTGTGGATCAAATTTTTTGAGATGACGATCCTTTCCTCCAATGATCAAAGCAGATCATAATTCGTGCAATTTAAGTCCTCTTCGGAGGAACCAAGCTTCTTAACCTTTATCATTCATTTTGGTTTTTAATTTATGTGCTGTCTTTTTTTTTTTTTTTTTGATTCATTGAAATTTTATGAAAAAATAAGCGGTTGTTGATGAGAAAAGGAAGGCTTGTTTATCAAAACATTTCCTGTGGTCGTGTAAGAGCTTTTGCCTTCCCCGACTTGAGGTATTTTGTCGTTCGTTCCTTTCTTGGATTTAATTTTATTCGTCTTCTTCTATTTTATTTTCAATTAAATGAACGTCTTAGAATTTTTTGGGTTGATATTTGATTAGCGATCAAAAGGCTGATTTCCCAGCCAAAAGTGTGAATTGGTAAAATCTTTTGTTTTGTTGCCTACAAAGTCAATCAAGTGTGAAAAAACTCTCATATTTTGAAACAAGTTAATCAAGACGCACATGATTTCCTTTATTGTAACGACCCAGAATTTATATTAATTAAAATTCATATATTTAATTAATTTTAAATATTAATAAGTGAAATTTATAAGTCGAATAAATTTTATTTCGAATAATTAGATTTAGTTGAATAATTAAATCTATAATTTAATAGGTGAAAATACAGAAATAATTGAAATTTGGGTTAAATATGATTGAAATTGATTTGTAAAATTTTATTTTATCATATTGGAGTTAGAATGATGTTTTAGAACTTTTAAAATTAAATTAAAAGTTAATTTGTGAAAATTGAATATTTTAATATTTAAATCGACTAGTGAAAATAGCTATTTTTCGAACAGGCTCAGAATTGGACGAAACTAGTTCCATTGGATCCGTAATAGTTTGTTATTATCAGATTTCAATTATCGTAGTAATCGGAGTTTTCGTTTGACCGTGGCAGTTCGAAACACATCGAAATTGTTTTAATATTTATTTGGCGAGTTAAAAAAGCCATTTTTCAAACAGTCTCGGATTTCGACGAAACCAGTTTTATCGGATCCGTAATGTGATATTATTGTATGGTCTCAAATTTTGTGTCAATCGGATTTGCCGTTTGTCCGGGGCAAGCTAAAACGCCTAGAAATTTGATTTACCGATTTAATTTAAAATCGAACGTTTATTGCCATAACTCGCAGAGATGATCGAATTAGCTCCCGAAACACGTTCCATTGTGTTCGAAACATGGGGTAAACCTTAGAAACGCCTGTCACCGTGCGTAAATCGGAGTTCAGAAAACCCGGAATGAATAGTGTTTTGAATATTTTTCTATAAAAGCACTTCAATGTTTTCTTTTTTTCAAAGAAACCCCAACCCTAGAAATAAATGGTCGGCCGCCTCCTATAGTTTTAAAGGCCAGAAACTTCTCGTCTTCTTCCCCTCCGATCTCCCAATTCGTCGACAATTAGGGAAAACTTCCAACTACAAAATGAGAGAGGGCGTTGAGATCTCTAAAGTGAACGGCTACGATCAAAATTGGAGCGACAAGGTGGAAGCTACGGGGCCACGATGGCCGGCCGTTCATCATCAAATTGCATTCTCAAAGGAAGGCCGAGCTTCAGGCTATTGATGGTGAAGGTGGAGAAGGGGATGGACTTCAATATGGCACTAGCTGATCGATGTAGAAGTGAAGGGAGGAGGCTCGAAAATTAACCCTAATACGGCGGTCAAGGTTTCCTTGTCTCGAGCGTGTTTCTGGGTTGGAGAAGAACATACAAGGACGGCCAAGATTTGCAGGGGTGAGGATCAATGGCTGAGATCTAATTAGGTTTAGAAAATGAGATATTAATTGTAAATTAATTATATTTATAATTCGTGTAACTTTAAAAATTCGTATCTTTTTCATACGAGGTCGAAAACGCACAAAACAAGTTGCGTAGGGTTCGTATGGACGAGCACTATGCTATGAAATTGGATTGCAGTCATTTGGAGCTAGCGGGAATTTCGGGTAAAATTAAACGTCTGTTTAATTTTATTCGAAATAAAAGCTGAAAATGAAATTGAAATCAAGGTGAGAACTTCTCACTCAATCGAATCGGTTTCGATTTTAATTTTTAATAGTTAGATTTAAAATTCTTAAATGCATGTTTGAATGATGATTGTTATCTATTGATTGTTAAAATATACATTATACGTCGTTAGTAAGCGGAGGTTATTTATTAAAAACATATACCGCGAATATTTCACAGTACAGTGAAATTGGTATTATTTATGTACTTGGAGTTGATTTCCCGCATTATATAGCGGATGAGACCCTATTGCGCCGTCTATTAAGCGGATAATATTTTATAAATCCCATATACCGCGATAATTCCGTACTAGAACGGAATTGGTATTGTGCTAACATCTTTGGATGCAGGAAAACAGGTTGGAGGGATCCAACTGGATTCCTCAAAAATATTTATTTGATTATAGATATTTTGATATTCGTTGATTATCATATATAGATATATGATGTCGTTGTTGTCGTGATTGACTATTTGGTGTATAGCATCACTGGGCCAATTTTGGAATTTTAAAAGGATTTTAAAATGATTTTTGAAAGTATACGTTTATAAAATATTTTTTTGGAATTGATTCATTTTAAATAAATAAACGTTATAATTTCAATGTTATAAAAATTATGATTTTTGAGAAATATAGTAAAATTTGATTTTTGAAAATAAGGGATAAATGATTTTATAAAATAGTTTAATTGGGATTTTTGAATTTATTGTAAAAAGTTTAAAATATAGGATTTATGAAATTTGATTATTTTATAAAAGAAAATGATGAAATTATAAAGGAGTTTAAAGACGATTTTAAAATAATAATATAAATTGATTTATATAAAGGATTTATAAATTGATATTTATAAATTAAAATATTTAAATTTTAAAACGAGTTTTTATAAGTGTTAGGATGAATTGTAAATAAACTTCATAAATGAATGAAATTTATAGAATTATAAACGGTGAAGTTATAAATAGATTTTTATAAGCAGTAGGTTTATAAAATTTGTAAAGTTATTAAAAGAATAGTTTTGGGTAAATAAATGAATCTTATAAGTTATAAGATGTATAATTTGGGAAGTTTAAAAGAACGATTTGTAAACAAATAAATTATAAGTATTTAACTTATAATATGAACTTTTGGTATATAATTGAGATATAAATTGAGATAGCTTAATAGAGGAGATTTATAAAAGGAAGTTGTTATGAAATAAATAGAAATGGAATTTATAAACATTGTTTTAATAAATCCGCAAACTACTTATTTTGATAAGAAAATTGTTATAACTTATTAATGGAGTTATATTCACGTTTTAGACAGTGAATAATCCTTTAAAATAAAATGTAAGAAATGATGAAATTAGTTAACGAAGTATATTCACGTTTTTTAATAGTGAATAATATGTTAAAGTGAATGTTTTGGATGTGACGTTTTACATAGAATTAAAACGATCTAACGATGTTTTTAAAATGTGTTAAGACTCGAAACCATAGATTTCAACATTCATTGTTGAAATAGACGTTTTCGAGAAATAGAAGGAAATGGTGGACTATAACACTGCTGTTATAGTAAATGATTTCCGAAAGGAAATATTTTGTATAGTATTGGGATTTATATATCTATTTTAATTTCGAATCCCTATACTAGTGATTTTGGGTTGTCGTAACGATGTTTTACGCAACATTCGTTTTGGCCCAAATAAATATGTTTAAGAGAATGATTTCCTTAAAGAATGAAATATATACATAATTTCGATTTAAGTATATTGAATATTTTCCAAATGTTGAAAATAAATAGATTTGTGAATTACTTATTAATAAATAAGTATGGAAATGTTTTTCCAATGTGAAATGAAATATTTTTGAGAATTTATCTTTTTGAAGATAAATTGAAAATGAATAATTGAAATCGTGTATTCATAAATATTTTGGAATGCAAATTTACTATGGAATTTATAAATGAAAAGGGGAATTTGTTTAAAAATAAACGTTGATTTATTTTTGAAGTGTGGGAATAAATTTACGGATTTGGAACGTAAATATAAAGTAAATCGTTAAGGATTTATTTAATGGGTTTAAATGTACCATGTTGAAATGAAAGTATTTCCGCGTAAGGGAAATGATTGAAATTTCTTTTCAAAAGTGGTAAAGGTGAAAAGTGATTTGAAAATTGTTTTCAAATGGTTGAAGTGTGAAAATTATATATCTTGTAAAGATATTTTTGGAAAATAAATAATTTAGAAAATTATTTGGAATCTGGCGATGTTGTGCATATCCATTGATAGTTCAATAACCGACTATCAATATTTACCTTTGAATGGGTATTTGTTGTGATTTGCTTGAATTTGAATGCCACACTTATTTTTAAATAAGCGCTCACTATTCGGGTTAGCCGGGAAAAGACCTTGGGGTCGTATAACCCATTCCGAATATGTGATACGTCGTTATGAATTGCATTTGAAGACCGGTGTTGAAGACCGGATATTTTCAAAAGCGAAAGGACAACTCGTCGAATGTCTTTGCATCGACTGGTCCCCGGTATAGAGACTACATATGTGATGAGAAGTCCGGACGTGATTAGTGAATATCCGGATTGCAAGGACTTCTTTGTAAGTGCCTTCGGTTCTGTTCGATCCCGGAACAGACTTGTATGGATAGTATGTCTGACATTACAAATTGAGATATAAAGCTGATTTCTTTCAAATATATTTCTGTTGGTGGCGGAGAATTTATTCTCCTAGCTTAACACCCTTCTCTGAGACGTACGAGCTCAGAGGTTATGTAGTTGATGGTTATCAGTGATATATTCCCAATTTAGTAATGTGACATGCTGAGTGTTGCTGTGAAATGATCGTTGTTGATCATTTGTGATATGATCATTTGTTTGATCATTTATCTTTGTGATCATTACTTTGATCATTTGTTGACCCAAAGCATGGCTTTGTACCAAAGCGTGGCTTTGTGGACGAGACTTCGTCGGACCTCACACCCCGGAAATGGTCAAAACAGGAAGGATGCAGTAAGGTTATTGGGGGTAGCGCCCTTTAGTGTATGTCATTCCTTCTGGATAGAGGTGGTATCATGGTATGGATCCTAGATACTTAACCTATGTTGTTGCTGCAAACTTATTACTTTGTGGTTGTTGGAAATCGAGGATCCTTGGATGCAGATCGGTTACGATCGGGGGATGTCATATTCGTGTCAGTAGTTACCCAGTTAGGGGTAACCCGGCCTTGTGTTGGCAGAGATCCGGTTTGGTTCTCGAGACGTCATTCCGGAGGCGTTTCCATGTGGCAATGGGAAGTTCCTTGGCCTGACCATTTGTTGGAAATCCAAAGAAACAATACGATCTTGTACGGTTTTAGTTGTAGAACCTATCATTCACTTATGGTGGTGCCCCACTGTTTGGATGGTAGCTATAGTAGGCATAAGTGCGAAATGCCTATGCTGGCTAAGATTTATATCTTTATTTTCGAAATGATTTTTCCTATACTATGCACTAGAAATAATATCAAATGTTTCTTTTTAGTACGTATCAAGCATCTTTGACTATCATAAGGAGAAATCTCCTTCGATTCTGCGTTTGCATTGTGTGTGTGTGCGGGAGGCCTTATGGTAGTCTCATATTTAAAAAAGCATTGCGAATTGACTTTAAAAATATTCCTCTATTTTGTTTTTGAAAAAAAAGATAAACTATTTTGAGTTCTCACACCAGTCACATGACTGACTCAGAGTTTATTGTTTTCCTTCCTAAACTCTGGGTGCCCACCAATTTCCACACGGGCAGTCAAGAGTCAGGTTTATCAGGATATTCTGGAATTCAGGAGTTGCTGGAGGCAAGTTGGATGGCATGGCGTATTCACTAGAATATAATATTTCTTTTCCGCTGTTTATTGTTGTTTGATTGTTGTACACTCTGATAATGTAATGTAATGTGATGTAATGTAATAACTAATATAGTTCTTTGTTTGAAGATTATTCATTTATCTATTATATGTTGTTCCGCTGCGATTGTGAGATTCTGATATCGTTCTGTTGTTTTCTTTCTGTTCTGTTCTATCTTTTCTCTCTTCTTCTATCTCTTTCTTTTTCTTAAAACCATAAGTGTTTGGTTTTTCAGCATTCGAGTGCTCGGTAGTTGATACAGTGAACGTATTGATGTCAGTTTTCGGAAGTCCAAGAATCGGGTCCTTACAACGTGGTATCAGAGCATATGGTTAAGCGACAACCATGGCTCTGTTGGGTATTACTCATTAGAGATAGAGTCAGTAGTGCTCTAGAATGAGTTTGAGTGTAGTAATAGCTATGAGAGCGTATTTGTTAGTGAATATAAAATTGTTTTATATTATGATGATTGGTTTGTTGAGTGGTATACAGATTCTAGTTAATACGAGTAATTAACGTTGTTGATAGGGATCTCTAAACACTTGTACAGAACAATTCGACACAATTTTGTTTTAAATTGGGTAAATGAAATAATTTTACCTTGAGTATATTTTATATATAAAGGAATAATTTTTCAAAATTATTAAAGTGTATATAAGTTGATTGTTTGGTTGTTGAAAATGTAAGAATATATATATAAGTTAAATAAAACAAGTTATAAAAGAACAATTGTATAAGTAAAATGAATTATAAGTATGCAATTATAATTAATGTGATTTACAATTGTGAAATAAACTTATATATATAAGAAGTGAAACTATATGAATATATTTATGAATTTAAAGTTAAATGGAAATTTACTTTTGAAATTGGAATCTGAATTGATTTATAAGTGGTAATTTAAATTAAGTAAAACCAAATAATGTTTAAATGGAATATAACTTAAGTGATGTTGAATGAAGTTGATTTTGGTATCGAAGTAAATTAATAAGTTAAGTGATAAATGTGAACTTGAGTTATGTAATGAAATTCAACTTTTGCAATTGAATTGAATGAATGAATTGAATGTAAATCAATTAAATGTAAATAATTGATATGAAATAATGAATGTAAGTGTTAATTCATTAAAATCTAATGTTATTGGAAGTTGAATATTTGAATGAAACTCAATTTAATTAAACCAATTGGAAGTAAAGGTGTTAAACCAAATTGAATGAATATAAGCAAAGGAATTTGGTTGCAATTAATATACATTGGTTGTTATATGATTGTAAGTTGATTGTATATAATTCGTTAAGTATTAATGAAATTGAGTTAATGAAATTGAAAGTTAAAGTAATTGAAATCAAATTTGAAGTTAAGTGAATCTCAAATAGAATTGAATTTGATTTGGAAATGAACCAACTTGAATATGAATTAGTGAATATAAACTAATTGAAAATGAATGTTAGTAAAAACATCCACTGTTAATGAATCGAATGTGATTAAATTGAAAACCCATTTCATTGAATATTAATGAGAATATGAATGAATATTCATTGGTTATGGATGTTAGTTGGATGATAGTTGGTTGATGGTTGAATATATTGCTTTTACTGCATTTGCTATGTTGACATATATAGTTATTACGTTGCTATATGTTGTATATCGATACTATTGTCTATATACATGTTTCTCATCTGTTTGTTGAGTGTTTAGTAGATGCGGATCGCGTTTGCTTCGCATTTGGAGCTCGCTTTCGCGCTATATTAGCCGTATATGCTCGCTAATAATAAATAAGGTACATATCTCGGATTAAATATCGTACTTTTACACTTTTTTCCCTGCGGGATGCCTCATCACTTGATGAGATGTATATTTATGATATATATACTGTCATTTTTTTCGGATCGAGCCGCGCAAAGGAGACTCTGGCGAATTTTTCCGAAAATTTAAGGCGTTAAAATATTTTTGAGAAAAATTAGAAAATTTTGAAAACTATAAATTTGATTTGGAATTGAAAGTTAAACAATAGTAGTTGTTTTTGAAAAGATAACTAAGTTTGGATTTGGAAACTTAGTAAAGTTATTGTAAGAAGTTTAACTATGAATTTTGAAAAGTTAAACACTTAAGAGATTTGAAAAATCTAAATTGAATGGTTTGTTTTGAGAAAGTTAATATATTCTGTAACTTTTTTTACTTGGTAATTTCGAGGACGAAATTCTTTTAAGGGGGAAGATTGTAACGACCCAGAATTTATATTAATTAAAATTCGTATATTTAATTAATTTTCAATATTAATAAGTGAAATTTATAAGTCGAATAAATTTTATTTCGAATAATTAGATTTAGTTGAATAATTAAATTGATAATTTAATATGTGAAAATACAAAAATAATTGAAATTTAAATATGATTGAAATTGATTTTTAAAATTTTATTTTATCATATTGGAGTTAGAATGATGTTTTAGAACTTTTAAAATTAAATTAAAAGTTAATTTGTGAAAATTGAATATTTTAATATTTAAATCGACTAGTGAAATTAGCCATTTTTCGAACAGTCTCAGAATTGGACGAAACTAGATCCATTCGATCCGTAATAGTCTGTTATTATCGAATTTCAATTTTCGTAGCAATCGGAGTTTTCGTTTGACCGTGGCAGTTCGAAACGCATCGAAATTGTTTTAATATTTATTTGGCGAGTTAAAAAAGCCATTTTTAAAACAGTCTCGGATTTCGACGAAACTAGTTTCATCGGATCCGTAATGTGATATTATTATATGGTTTCAAATTTCGTGTCAATCGGATTTGCCGTTTGTCCGGGGCAAGCTAAAACGCCTAGAAATTTGATTTACCGATTTAATTTAAAATCGAACGTTTATTGCCATAACTTGCACAGATGATCAAATTAGCTCCCGAAACACGTTCCATTGTGTTCGGAACGCGGGGTAAACTTTAGAAACGCCGGCCACCGCGCGTAAATCGGAGTTCAGAAAACCCGGAATGAATAGTGTTTTGAATATTTTTCTATAAAAGCACTTCATTGTTTTCTTTTTTTCAAAGAAACCCTAACCCTAGAAATAAATGGTCGGCCGCATCCTATAGTTTTAAAGGCCAGAAACTTCCCATCTTCTTCCCCTTCGATCACCCAATTCGTCGACAATTAGGGAAAACTTTCAACTACAAGATGAGAGAGGACGTTGAGATCTCTAAAGTGAACGGCTACGATCGAAATTGGAGCGACAAGGTGGAAGCTACGGGCCGCGATGGCCGGCCGTTCATCATCAAATTGCATGCTCAAAGGGAGTCCGAGCTTCAGGCTATTGATGGTGAAGGTGGAGAAGGGGATGGACTTCAATATGGCACTAGCTGATCGATGTAGAAGTGAAGGGAGGAGGCTTGAAAATTAACCCTAATACGGCGGTCGTGGGTTCCTTGTCTCGAGCGTGTTTCTGGGTTGGAGATGAACATACAGGGACGACCAATATTTGCAGGGGTGAGGATCAATGGCTGAGATCTAATTAGGTTTAGAAAATGAGATATTAATTGTAAATTAATTATATTTATAATTCGTGTAACTTTAAAAATTCGTATCTTTTTCATACGAGGTCGAAAACGCACGAAACAAGTTGCGTTGGGTTCGTATGGATGAGTAGTATGCTATGATATTAGATTGGAGTCGTTTGGAGCTAGCGAGAATTTTGAGTAAAATTAAACGTCCGTTTAATTTTATTCGAAATAAAAGCTGAAAACGAAATTGAAATCAAGGTGAGAACTTCTCACTCAACCGAATCGGTTTCGATTTTAATTTTAAATAGTTAGATTTAAAATTCTTGAATGTATGTTTGAATGATGATTGTTATCTATTGATTGTTAAAATAGACATTTTACGCCGTTAGTAAGCGGAGCTTTTTTATTAAAAACATATACCGCGAATATTTCACAGTACAGTGAAATTGTTATTGTTTATGTACTTGGAGTTGATTTCCCGCATTATATAGCGGATGAGACCCTATTGCGCCGGATTATATTTTATAAATCTCATATACCGCGATAATTCCGTACTGAAATAGAATTGGTATTGTGCTTACCTCTTTGGATGCAGGAAAACAGGTTGGAGGGATCCAACTGGATTCGTCAACAATATTTATTTGATTATGTATATTTTGATATTCGTTGATTATCATATATAGATATATGATGTCGTTGTTGTCGTGATTGACTATTTGGTGTGTAGCATCACTGGGCCAATTTTGGAATTTTAAAAGGATTTTAAAATGATTTTTGAAAGTGTACGTTTATAAAATATATTTTTGGAATTGATTCATTTTAAATAAATAAACGTTATAATTTCAATGTTATAAATATTATGATTTTTGAGAAATATAGTAAAAGTTGATTTTTGAAAATAAGGGATAAATGATTTTATAAAAATAGTTTAAATTGGGATTTTTGAATTTATTGTAAAAAGTTTAAAATATAGGATTTATGAAATTTGATTATTTTATAAAAGAAAATGATGAAATTATAAAGAAGTTTAAAGACGTTTTTAAAATAATAATATAAATTGAACTTATATAAAGGATTTATAAATTGATATTTATAAATTAAAATATTTGAATTTTAAAACGAGTTTTTATAAGTGTTAGAATGAAGTGTAAATGAACTTCATAAATGAATGAAATTTATAGAATTATAAACGGTGAAGTTATAAATGGAATTTTATAAGCAGTAGGTTTATAAAATTTGTAAAGTTATTAAAAGAATAGTTTTGGGTAAATAAATGAATCTTATAATTTATAAGATTTATAATTTGGGAAGTTTAAAAGAACGATTTGTAAACAAATAAATTATAAGTATTTAACTTATAATATGAACTTTTGGTATATAATTGAGATATAAATTGAGATAGCTTAATAAAGGAGATTTATAAAAGGAAGTTGTTATAAAATAAATAGAAATGGAATTTATAAACATTGTTTTATAAATCCGCAAATGACTTATTTTGATAAGCAAATTGTTATAACTTATTATTGGAGTTATATTCATGTTTTAGACAGTGAATAATCCTTTAAAATAAAATGTAAGAAATGATGAAATTAGTTAACGAAGTATATTCACGTTTTTTAATAGTGAATAATATGTTAAAGTGAATGTTTTGGATGTGACGTTTTACATAGAATTAAAACGATCTAACGATGTTTTTAAAATGTGTTAAGACTCGAAACCATAGATTTCAACATTCATGGTTGAAATAGACGTTTTCGAGAAATAGAAGGAAATGGTGGACTATAACACTACTGTTATAGTAAATGATTTCCGAAAGGAAATATTTTGTATAGTATTGGGATTTATATATCTATTTTAATTTTGAATCCCTATACTAGTGATTTTGGGTTGTCGTAACGATGTTTTACGCAACATTCGTTTTGGCCCAAATAAATATGTTTAAGAGAATGATTTCCTTAAAGAATGAAATATATACTTAATTTCGATTTAAGTATATTGAATATTTTCCAAATGTTGAAAATAAATAAATTTGTGAATTACTTATTAATAAATAAGTATGGAAATGTTTTTCCAATGTGAAATGAAATATTTTTGAGAATTTATCTTTTTGAAGATAAATTGAAAATGAATAATTGAAATCGTGTATTCATAAATATTTGGGAATGCAAATTCACTATGGAATTTATAAATGAAAAGGGGAATTTGTTTAAAAATAAACGGTTATTTATTTTTGAAGTGTGGGAATAAATTTACGGATTTGGAACGTAAATATAAAGTAAATCGTTAAGGATTTATTTAATGGGTTTAAATGAACCATGTTGAATTGAAAGTATTTCCACGTAAGGAAAATGATTGAAATTTGTTTTCAAAAGTGGTAAAGGTGAAAAGTGATTTGAAAATTGTTTTCAAATGGTTGAAGTGTGAAAACTATATATCTTGTAAAGATATTTTTGGAAAATAAATTATTTGGAAAATTATTTGGAATCTGGCGATGTTGTGCATATCGATTGATAGTTCAATAACCGACTATCAATATTTACCTTTGAATGGGTATTTGTTGTGATTTGCTTGAATTTGAATGCCACACTTATTTTTAAATAAGCGCTCACTATTCGGGTTAGCCGGGAAAAGACCTTGGGGTCGTATAACCCATTCCGAATATGTGATACGTCGTTATGAATTGCATTTGAAGACCGGTGTTGAAGACCGGATATTTTCAAAAGCGAAAGGACAACTCGTCGAATGTCTTTGCATCGACTGGTCCCCGGTATAGAGACTCCATATGTGATGAGAAGTCCGGACGTGATTAGTGAATATCCGGATTGCAAGGACTTCTTTGTAAGTGCCTTCGGTTCTGTTCGATCACGGAACAGACTAGTATGGATAGTATGTCTGACATTACAAATTGAGATATAAAGCTGATTTCTTTCAAATATATTTCTGTTGGTGGCGGAGAATTTATTCTCTTAGCTTAACACCCTTCTCTGAGACGTACGAGCTCAGAGGTTATGTAGTTGATGGTTATCAGCGATATATTCCCAATTTGGTAATGTGACATGCTGAGTGTTGTTGTGAAATGATCATTGTTGATCATTTGTGATATGATCTTTTATTTGATCATTTGTTGACCCAAAGCATGGATTTGTACCAAAGCGTGGCTTTGTGGACGAGACTTCGTTGGATCTCACACCCCGGAAATGGTCAAAACAGGAAGGATGCAGCAAGGTTATTAGGGGTAGCGCCCTTTAGTGTATGTCATTCCTTCTGGATAGAGGTGGTATCATGGTATGGAGCCCAGATACTTAACCTATGTTGTTGCTAAAAACTTATTACTTTGTGGTTGTTAGAAATCGAGGATCCTTGGATGTAGATCGGTTACGATAGGGGGATGGCATATTCGTGTCAGTAGTTACCCGGTTAGGGGTAACCCGGCCTTGTGTTGGCAGAGATCCGGTTTGGCTCTCGGGATGTCATTCCAGAGGCGTTTCCATGTGGAAATGGGAAGTTCCTTGGCCTGATCATTTGTTGGAAATCCAAATAAACAATACGATCTTGTACGGTTTTAGTTGTAGAACCTATCATTCACTTATGGTGGCGCCCCACTGTTTGGATGGTAGCTATAGTAGGCATAAGTGCGAAATGCCTATGCGGGCTAAGACGCACATGATTTGAAATTGTTTTGAAACAAGTTAATCAAGACGCACATGATTTCCTTTATTGTAACGACCCAGAATTTATATTAATTAAAATTCATATATTTAATTAATTTTAAATATTAATAAGTGAAATTTATAAGTCGAATAAATTTTATTTCGAATAATTAGATTTAGTTGAATAATTAAATCTATAATTTAATAGGTGAAAATACAGAAATAATTGAAATTTGGGTTAAATATGATTGAAATTGATTTGTAAAATTTTATTTTATCATATTGGAGTTAGAATGATGTTTTAGAACTTTTAAAATTAAATTAAAAGTTAATTTGTGAAAATTGAATATTTTAATATTTAAATCGACTAGTGAAAATAGCTATTTTTCGAACAGGCTCAGAATTGGACGAAACTAGTTCCATTGGATCCGTAATAGTTTGTTATTATCAGATTTCAATTATCGTAGTAATCGGAGTTTTCGTTTGACCGTGGCAGTTCGAAACACATCGAAATTGTTTTAATATTTATTTGGCGAGTTAAAAAAGCCATTTTTCAAACAGTCTCGGATTTCGACGAAACCAGTTTTATCGGATCCGTAATGTGATATTATTGTATGGTTTCAAATTTTGTGTCAATCGGATTTGCCGTTTGTCCGGGGCAAGCTAAAACGCCTAGAAATTTGATTTACCGATTTAATTTAAAATCGAACGTTTATTGCCATAACTCGCAGAGATGATCGAATTAGCTCCCGAAACACGTTCCATTGTGTTCGAAACATGGGGTAAACCTTAGAAACGCCTGTCACCGTGCGTAAATCGGAGTTCAGAAAACCCGGAATGAATAGTGTTTTGAATATTTTTCTATAAAAGCACTTCAATGTTTTCTTTTTTTCAAAGAAACCCTAACCCTAGAAATAAATGGTCGGCCGCCTCCTATAGTTTTAAAGGCCAGAAACTTCTCGTCTTCTTCCCCTCCGATCTCCCAATTCGTCGACAATTAGGGAAAACTTCCAACTACAAAATGAGAGAGGGCGTTGAGATCTCTAAAGTGAACGGCTACGATCAAAATTGGAGCGACAAGGTGGAAGCTACGGGGCCATGATGGCCGGCCGTTCATCATCAAATTGCATTCTCAAAGGAAGGCCGAGCTTCAGGCTATTGATGGTGAAGGTGGAGAAGGGGATGGACTTCAATATGGCACTAGCTGATCGATGTAGAAGTGAAGGGAGGAGGCTCGAAAATTAACCCTAATACGGCGGTCAAGGTTTCCTTGTCTCGAGCGTGTTTCTGGGTTGGAGAAGAACATACAAGGACGGCCAAGATTTGCAGGGGTGAGGATCAATGGCTGAGATCTAATTAGGTTTAGAAAATGAGATATTAATTGTAAATTAATTATATTTATAATTCGTGTAACTTTAAAAATTCGTATCTTTTTCATACGAGGTCGAAAACGCACAAAACAAGTTGCGTAGGGTTCGTATGGACGAGCACTATGCTATGAAATTGGATTGCAGTCATTTGGAGCTAGCGGGAATTTCGGGTAAAATTAAACGTCTGTTTAATTTTATTCGAAATAAAAGCTGAAAATGAAATTGAAATCAAGGTGAGAACTTCTCACTCAATCGAATCGGTTTCGATTTTAATTTTTAATAGTTAGATTTAAAATTCTTGAATGCATGTTTGAATGATGATTGTTATCTATTGATTGTTAAAATATACATTATACGTCGTTAGTAAGCGGAGGTTATTTATTAAAAACATATACCGCGAATATTTCACAGTACAGTGAAATTGGTATTATTTATGTACTTGGAGTTGATTTCCCGCATTATATAGCGGATGAGACCCTATTGCGCCGTCTATTAAGCGGATAATATTTTATAAATCCCATATACCGCGATAATTCCGTACTAGAACGGAATTGGTATTGTGCTAACATCTTTGGATGCAGGAAAACAGGTTGGAGGGATCCAACTGGATTCCTCAACAATATTTATTTGATTATAGATATTTTGATATTCGTTGATTATCATATATAGATATATGATGTCGTTGTTGTCGTGATTGACTATTTGGTGTATAGCATCACTGGGCCAATTTTGGAATTTTAAAAGGATTTTAAAATGATTTTTGAAAGTATACGTTTATAAAATATTTTTTTGGAATTGATTCATTTTAAATAAATAAACGTTATAATTTCAATGTTATAAAAATTATGATTTTTGAGAAATATAGTAAAATTTGATTTTTGAAAATAAGGGATAAATGATTTTATAAAATAGTTTAATTGGGATTTTTGAATTTATTGTAAAAAGTTTAAAATATAGGATTTATGAAATTTGATTATTTTATAAAAGAAAATGATGAAATTATAAAGGAGTTTAAAGACGATTTTAAAATAATAATATAAATTGATTTATATAAAGGATTTATAAATTGATATTTATAAATTAAAATATTTAAATTTTAAAACGAGTTTTTATAAGTGTTAGGATGAATTGTAAATAAACTTCATAAATGAATGAAATTTATAGAATTATAAACGGTGAAGTTATAAATGGATTTTTATAAGCAGTAGGTTTATAAAATTTGTAAAGTTATTAAAAGAATAGTTTTGGGTAAATAAATGAATCTTATAAGTTATAAGATGTATAATTTGGGAAGTTTAAAAGAACGATTTGTAAACAAATAAATTATAAGTATTTAACTTATAATATGAACTTTTGGTATATAATTGAGATATAAATTGAGATAGCTTAATAGAGGAGATTTATAAAAGGAAGTTGTTATGAAATAAATAGAAATGGAATTTATAAACATTGTTTTAATAAATCCGCAAACTACTTATTTTGATAAGAAAATTGTTATAACTTATTAATGGAGTTATATTCACGTTTTAGACAGTGAATAATCCTTTAAAATAAAATGTAAGAAATGATGAAATTAGTTAACGAAGTATATTCACGTTTTTTAATAGTGAATAATATGTTAAAGTGAATGTTTTGGATGTGACGTTTTACATAGAATTAAAACGATCTAACGATGTTTTTAAAATGTGTTAAGACTCGAAACCATAGATTTCAACATTCATTGTTGAAATAGACGTTTTCGAGAAATAGAAGGAAATGGTGGACTATAACACTGCTGTTATAGTAAATGATTTCCGAAAGGAAATATTTTGTATAGTATTGGGATTTATATATCTATTTTAATTTCGAATCCCTATACTAGTGATTTTGGGTTGTCGTAACGATGTTTTACGCAACATTCGTTTTGGCCCAAATAAATATGTTTAAGAGAATGATTTCCTTAAAGAATGAAATATATACATAATTTCGATTTAAGTATATTGAATATTTTCCAAATGTTGAAAATAAATAGATTTGTGAATTACTTATTAATAAATAAGTATGGAAATGTTTTTCCAATGTGAAATGAAATATTTTTGAGAATTTATCTTTTTGAAGATAAATTGAAAATGAATAATTGAAATCGTGTATTCATAAATATTTTGGAATGCAAATTTACTATGGAATTTATAAATGAAAAGGGGAATTTGTTTAAAAATAAACGTTGATTTATTTTTGAAGTGTGGGAATAAATTTACGGATTTGGAACGTAAATATAAAGTAAATCGTTAAGGATTTATTTAATGGGTTTAAATGTACCATGTTGAAATGAAAGTATTTCCGCGTAAGGGAAATGATTGAAATTTCTTTTCAAAAGTGGTAAAGGTGAAAAGTGATTTGAAAATTGTTTTCAAATGGTTGAAGTGTGAAAATTATATATCTTGTAAAGATATTTTTGGAAAATAAATAATTTAGAAAATTATTTGGAATCTGGCGATGTTGTGCATATCCATTGATAGTTCAATAACCGACTATCAATATTTACCTTTGAATGGGTATTTGTTGTGATTTGCTTGAATTTGAATGCCACACTTATTTTTAAATAAGCGCTCACTATTCGGGTTAGCCGGGAAAAGACCTTGGGGTCGTATAACCCATTCCGAATATGTGATACGTCGTTATGAATTGCATTTGAAGACCGGTGTTGAAGACCGGATATTTTCAAAAGCGAAAGGACAACTCGTCGAATGTCTTTGCATCGACTGGTCCCCGGTATAGAGACTACATATGTGATGAGAAGTCCGGACGTGATTAGTGAATATCCGGATTGCAAGGACTTCTTTGTAAGTGCCTTCGGTTCTGTTCGATCCCGGAACAGACTTGTATGGATAGTATGTCTGACATTACAAATTGAGATATAAAGCTGATTTCTTTCAAATATATTTCTGTTGGTGGCGGAGAATTTATTCTCCTAGCTTAACACCCTTCTCTGAGACGTACGAGCTCAGAGGTTATGTAGTTGATGGTTATCAGTGATATATTCCCAATTTAGTAATGTGACATGCTGAGTGTTGCTGTGAAATGATCGTTGTTGATCATTTGTGATATGATCATTTGTTTGATCATTTATCTTTGTGATCATTACTTTGATCATTTGTTGACCCAAAGCATGGCTTTGTACCAAAGCGTGGCTTTGTGGACGAGACTTCGTCGGACCTCACACCCCGGAAATGGTCAAAACAGGAAGGATGCAGTAAGGTTATTGGGGGTAGCGCCCTTTAGTGTATGTCATTCCTTCTGGATAGAGGTGGTATCATGGTATGGATCCTAGATACTTAACCTATGTTGTTGCTGCAAACTTATTACTTTGTGGTTGTTGGAAATCGAGGATCCTTGGATGCAGATCGGTTACGATCGGGGGATGTCATATTCGTGTCAGTAGTTACCCAGTTAGGGGTAACCCGGCCTTGTGTTGGCAGAGATCCGGTTTGGTTCTCGAGACGTCATTCCGGAGGCGTTTCCATGTGGCAATGGGAAGTTCCTTGGCCTGACCATTTGTTGGAAATCCAAAGAAACAATACGATCTTGTACGGTTTTAGTTGTAGAACCTATCATTCACTTATGGTGGTGCCCCACTGTTTGGATGGTAGCTATAGTAGGCATAAGTGCGAAATGCCTATGCTGGCTAAGATTTATATCTTTATTTTCGAAATGATTTTTCCTATACTATGCACTAGAAATAATATCAAATGTTTCTTTTTAGTACGTATCAAGCATCTTTGACTATCATAAGGAGAAATCTCCTTCGATTCTGCGTTTGCATTGTGTGTGTGTGCGGGAGGCCTTATGGTCGTCTCATATTTAAAAAAGCATTGCGAATTGACTTTAAAAATATTCCTCTATTTTGTTTTTGAAAAAAAAGATAAACTATTTTGAGTTCTCACACCAGTCACATGACTGACTCAGAGTTTATTGTTTTCCTTCCTAAACTCTGGGTGCCCACCAATTTCCACACGGGCAGTCAAGAGTCAGGTTTATCAGGATATTCTGGAATTCAGGAGTTACTGGAGGCAAGTTGGATGGCATGGCGTATTCACTAGAATATAATATTTCTTTTCCGCTGTTTATTGTTGTTTGATTGTTGTACACTCTGATAATGTAATGTAATGTGATGTAATGTAATAACTAATATAGTTCTTTGTTTGAAGATTATTCATTTATCTATTATATGTTGTTCCGCTGCGATTGTGAGATTCTAATATCGTTCTGTTGTTTTCTTTCTGTTCTGTTCTATCTTTTCTCTCTTCTTCTATCTCTTTCTTTTTCTTAAAACCATAAGTGTTTGGTTTTTCAGCATTCGAGTGCTCGGTAGTTGATACAGTGAACGTATTGATGTCAGTTTTCGGAAGTCCAAGAATCGGGTCCTTACAACGTGGTATCAGAGCATATGGTTAAGCGACAACCATGGCTCTGTTGGGTATTACTCATTAGAGATAGAGTCAGTAGTGCTCTAGAATGAGTTTGAGTGTAGTAATAGCTATGAGAGCGTATTTGTTAGTGAATATAAAATTGTTTTATATTATGATGATTGGTTTGTTGAGTGGTATACAGATTCTAGTTAATACGAGTAATTAACGTTGTTGATAGGGATCTCTAAACACTTGTACAGAACAATTCGACACAATTTTGTTTTAAATTGGGTAAATGAAATAATTTTACCTTGAGTATATTTTATATATAAAGGAATAATTTTTCAAAATTATTAAAGTGTATATAAGTTGATTGTTTGGTTGTTGAAAATGTAAGAATATATATATAAGTTAAATAAAACAAGTTATAAAAGAACAATTGTATAAGTAAAATGAATTATAAGTATGCAATTATAATTAATGTGATTTACAATTGTGAAATAAACTTATATATATAAGAAGTGAAACTATATGAATATATTTATGAATTTAAAGTTAAATGGAAATTTACTTTTGAAATTGGAATCTGAATTGATTTATAAGTGGTAATTTAAATTAAGTAAAACCAAATAATGTTTAAATGGAATATAACTTAAGTGATGTTGAATGAAGTTGATTTTGGTATCGAAGTAAATTAATAAGTTAAGTGATAAATGTGAACTTGAGTTATGTAATGAAATTCAACTTTTGCAATTGAATTGAATGAATGAATTGAATGTAAATCAATTAAATGTAAATAATTGATATGAAATAATGAATGTAAGTGTTAATTCATTAAAATCTAATGTTATTGGAAGTTGAATATTTGAATGAAACTCAATTTAATTAAACCAATTGGAAGTAAAGGTGTTAAACCAAATTGAATGAATATAAGCAAAGGAATTTGGTTGCAATTAATATACATTGGTTGTTATATGATTGTTAGTTGATTGTATATAATTCGTTAAGTATTAATGAAATTGAGTTAATGAAATTGAAAGTTAAAGTAATTGAAATCAAATTTGAAGTTAAGTGAATCTCAAATAGAATTGAATTTGATTTGGAAATGAACCAACTTGAATATGAATTAGTGAATATAAACTAATTGAAAATGAATGTTAGTAAAAACATCCACTGTTAATGAATCGAATGTGATTAAATTGAAAACCCATTTCATTGAATATTAATGAGAATATGAATGAATATTCATTGGTTATGGATGTTAGTTGGATGATAGTTGGTTGATGGTTGAATATATTGCTTTTACTGCATTTGCTATGTTGACATATATAGTTATTACGTTGCTATATGTTGTATATCGATACTATTGTCTATATACATGTTTCTCATCTGTTTGTTGAGTGTTTAGTAGATGCGGATCGCGTTTGCTTCGCATTTGGAGCTCGCTTTCGCGCTATATTAGCCGTATATGCTCGCTAATAATAAATAAGGTACATATCTCGGATTAAATATCGTACTTTTACACTTTTTTCCCTGCGGGATGCCTCATCACTTGATGAGATGTATATTTGTGATATATATACTGTCATTTTTTTCGGATCGAGCCGCGCAAAGGAGACTCTGGCGAATTTTTCCGAAAATTTAAGGCGTTAAAATATTTTTGAGAAAAATTAGAAAATTTTGAAAACTATAAATTTGATTTGGAATTGAAAGTTAAACAATAGTAGTTGTTTTTGAAAAGATAACTAAGTTTGGATTTGGAAACTTAGTAAAGTTATTGTAAGAAGTTTAACTATGAATTTTGAAAAGTTAAACACTTAAGAGATTTGAAAAATCTAAATTGAATGGTTTGTTTTGAGAAAGTTAATATATTCTGTAACTTTTTTTACTTGGTAATTTCGAGGACGAAATTCTTTTAAGGGGGAAGATTGTAACGACCCAGAATTTATATTAATTAAAATTCGTATATTTAATTAATTTTCAATATTAATAAGTGAAATTTATAAGTCGAATAAATTTTATTTCGAATAATTAGATTTAGTTGAATAATTAAATTGATAATTTAATATGTGAAAATACAAAAATAATTGAAATTTAAATATGATTGAAATTGATTTTTAAAATTTTATTTTATCATATTGGAGTTAGAATGATGTTTTAGAACTTTTAAAATTAAATTAAAAGTTAATTTGTGAAAATTGAATATTTTAATATTTAAATCGACTAGTGAAATTAGCCATTTTTCGAACAGTCTCAGAATTGGACGAAACTAGATCCATTCGATCCATAATAGTCTGTTATTATCGAATTTCAATTTTCGTAGCAATCGGAGTTTTCGTTTGACCGTGGCAGTTCGAAACGCATCGAAATTGTTTTAATATTTATTTGGCGAGTTAAAAAAGCCATTTTTAAAACAGTCTCGGATTTCGACAAAACTAGTTTCATCGGATCCGTAATGTGATATTATTATATGGTTTCAAATTTCGTGTCAATCGGATTTGCCGTTTGTCCGGGGCAAGCTAAAACGCCTAGAAATTTGATTTACCGATTTAATTTAAAATCGAACGTTTATTGCCATAACTTGCACAGATGATCAAATTAGCTCCCGAAACACGTTCCATTGTGTTCGGAACGCGGGGTAAACTTTAGAAACGCCGGCCACCGCGCGTAAATCGGAGTTCAGAAAACCCGGAATGAATAGTGTTTTGAATATTTTTCTATAAAAGCACTTCATTGTTTTCTTTTTTTCAAAGAAACCCTAACCCTAGAAATAAATGGTCGGCCGCATCCTATAGTTTTAAAGGCCAGAAACTTCCCATCTTCTTCCCCTTCGATCACCCAATTCGTCGACAATTAGGGAAAACTTTCAACTACAAGATGAGAGAGGACGTTGAGATCTCTAAAGTGAACGGCTACGATCGAAATTGGAGCGACAAGGTGGAAGCTACGGGCCGCGATGGCCGGCCGTTCATCATCAAATTGCATGCTCAAAGGGAGTCCGAGCTTCAGGCTATTGATGGTGAAGGTGGAGAAGGGGATGGACTTCAATATGGCACTAGCTGATCGATGTAGAAGTGAAGGGAGGAGGCTTGAAAATTAACCCTAATACGGCGGTCGTGGGTTCCTTGTCTCGAGCGTGTTTCTGGGTTGGAGATGAACATACAGGGACGACCAATATTTGCAGGGGTGAGGATCAATGGCTGAGATCTAATTAGGTTTAGAAAATGAGATATTAATTGTAAATTAATTATATTTATAATTCGTGTAACTTTAAAAATTCGTATCTTTTTCATACGAGGTCGAAAACGCACGAAACAAGTTGCGTTGGGTTCGTATGGATGAGTAGTATGCTATGATATTAGATTGGAGTTGTTTGGAGCTAGCGAGAATTTTGAGTAAAATTAAACGTCCGTTTAATTTTATTCGAAATAAAAGCTGAAAACGAAATTGAAATCAAGGTGAGAACTTCTCACTCAACCGAATCGGTTTCGATTTTAATTTTAAATAGTTAGATTTAAAATTCTTGAATGTATGTTTGAATGATGATTGTTATCTATTGATTGTTAAAATAGACATTTTACGCCGTTAGTAAGCGGAGCTTTTTTATTAAAAACATATACCGCGAATATTTCACAGTACAGTGAAATTGTTATTGTTTATGTACTTGGAGTTGATTTCCCGCATTATATAGCGGATGAGACCCTATTGCGCCGGATTATATTTTATAAATCTCATATACCGCGATAATTCCGTACTGAAATAGAATTGGTATTGTGCTTACCTCTTTGGATGCAGGAAAACAGGTTGGAGGGATCCAACTGGATTCGTCAACAATATTTATTTGATTATGTATATTTTGATATTCGTTGATTATCATATATAGATATATGATGTCGTTGTTGTCGTGATTGACTATTTGGTGTGTAGCATCACTGGGCCAATTTTGGAATTTTAAAAGGATTTTAAAATGATTTTTGAAAGTATACGTTTATAAAATATATTTTTGGAATTGATTCATTTTAAATAAATAAACGTTATAATTTCAATGTTATAAATATTATGATTTTTGAGAAATATAGTAAAAGTTGATTTTTGAAAATAAGGGATAAATGATTTTATAAAAATAGTTTAAATTGGGATTTTTGAATTTATTGTAAAAAGTTTAAAATATAGGATTTATGAAATTTGATTATTTTATAAAAGAAAATGATGAAATTATAAAGAAGTTTAAAGACGTTTTTAAAATAATAATATAAATTGAACTTATATAAAGGATTTATAAATTGATATTTATAAATTAAAATATTTGAATTTTAAAACGAGTTTTTATAAGTGTTAGAATGAAGTGTAAATGAACTTCATAAATGAATGAAATTTATAGAATTATAAACGGTGAAGTTATAAATGGAATTTTATAAGCAGTAGGTTTATAAAATTTGTAAAGTTATTAAAAGAATAGTTTTGGGTAAATAAATGAATCTTATAATTTATAAGATTTATAATTTGGGAAGTTTAAAAGAACGATTTGTAAACAAATAAATTATAAGTATTTAACTTATAATATGAACTTTTGGTATATAATTGAGATATAAATTGAGATAGCTTAATAAAGGAGATTTATAAAAGGAAGTTGTTATAAAATAAATAGAAATGGAATTTATAAACATTGTTTTATAAATCCACAAATGACTTATTTTGATAAGCAAATTGTTATAACTTATTATTGGAGTTATATTCACGTTT
The DNA here is from genome assembly GCA_030765085.1 of Allium cepa. NCBI lineage: Eukaryota > Viridiplantae > Streptophyta > Magnoliopsida > Asparagales > Amaryllidaceae > Allium > Allium cepa. The sequence continues at coordinate 40,097,408 of CM060929.1, forward strand.
TAGACAGTGAATAATCCTTTAAAATAAAATGTAAGAAATGATGAAATTAGTTAACGAAGTATATTCACGTTTTTTAATAGTGAATAATATGTTAAAGTGAATGTTTTGGATGTGACGTTTTACATAGAATTAAAACGATCTAACGATGTTTTTAAAATGTGTTAAGACTCGAAACCATAGATTTCAACATTCATGGTTGAAATAGACGTTTTCGAGAAATAGAAGGAAATGGTGGACTATAACACTACTGTTATAGTAAATGATTTCCGAAAGGAAATATTTTGTATAGTATTGGGATTTATATATCTATTTTAATTTTGAATCCCTATACTAGTGATTTTGGGTTGTCGTAACGATGTTTTACGCAACATTCGTTTTGGCCCAAATAAATATGTTTAAGAGAATGATTTCCTTAAAGAATGAAATATATACTTAATTTCGATTTAAGTATATTGAATATTTTCCAAATGTTGAAAATAAATAAATTTGTGAATTACTTATTAATAAATAAGTATGGAAATGTTTTTCCAATGTGAAATGAAATATTTTTGAGAATTTATCTTTTTGAAGATAAATTGAAAATGAATAATTGAAATCGTGTATTCATAAATATTTGGGAATGCAAATTCACTATGGAATTTATAAATGAAAAGGGGAATTTGTTTAAAAATAAACGGTTATTTATTTTTGAAGTGTGGGAATAAATTTACGGATTTGGAACGTAAATATAAAGTAAATCGTTAAGGATTTATTTAATGGGTTTAAATGAACCATGTTGAATTGAAAGTATTTCCACGTAAGGAAAATGATTGAAATTTGTTTTCAAAAGTGGTAAAGGTGAAAAGTGATTTGAAAATTGTTTTCAAATGGTTGAAGTGTGAAAACTATATATCTTGTAAAGATATTTTTGGAAAATAAATTATTTGGAAAATTATTTGGAATCTGGCGATGTTGTGCATATCGATTGATAGTTCAATAACCGACTATCAATATTTACCTTTGAATGGGTATTTGTTGTGATTTGCTTGAATTTGAATGCCACACTTATTTTTAAATAAGCGCTCACTATTCGGGTTAGCCGGGAAAAGACCTTGGGGTCGTATAACCCATTCTGAATATGTGATACGTCGTTATGAATTGCATTTGAAGACCGGTGTTGAAGACCGGATATTTTCAAAAGCGAAAGGACAACTCGTCGAATGTCTTTGCATCGACTGGTCCCCGGTATAGAGACTCCATATGTGATGAGAAGTCCGGACGTGATTAGTGAATATCCGGATTGCAAGGACTTCTTTGTAAGTGCCTTCGGTTCTGTTCGATCACGGAACAGACTAGTATGGATAGTATGTCTGACATTACAAATTGAGATATAAAGCTGATTTCTTTCAAATATATTTCTGTTGGTGGCGGAGAATTTATTCTCTTAGCTTAACACCCTTCTCTGAGACGTACGAGCTCAGAGGTTATGTAGTTGATGGTTATCAGCGATATATTCCCAATTTGGTAATGTGACATGCTGAGTGTTGTTGTGAAATGATCATTGTTGATCATTTGTGATATGATCTTTTATTTGATCATTTGTTGACCCAAAGCATGGATTTGTACCAAAGCGTGGCTTTGTGGACGAGACTTCGTTGGATCTCACACCCCGGAAATGGTCAAAACAGGAAGGATGCAGCAAGGTTATTAGGGGTAGCGCCCTTTAGTGTATGTCATTCCTTCTGGATAGAGGTGGTATCATGGTCTGGAGCCCAGATACTTAACCTATGTTGTTGCTAAAAACTTATTACTTTGTGGTTGTTAGAAATCGAGGATCCTCGGATGTAGATCGGTTACGATAGGGGGATGGCATATTTGTGTCAGTAGTTACCCGGTTAGGGGTAACCCGGCCTTGTGTTGGCAGAGATCCGGTTTGGTTCTCGGGATGTCATTCCAGAGGCGTTTCCATGTGGAAATGGGAAGTTCCTTGGCCTGATCATTTGTTGGAAATCCAAAGAAACAATACGATCTTGTACGGTTTTAGTTGTAGAACCTATCATTCACTTATGGTGGCGCCCCACTGTTTGGATGGTAGCTATAGTAGGCATAAGTGCGAAATGCCTATGCGGGCTAAGATTTATATCTTTATTTTCGAAATGATTTTTCCTACACTATGCACTAGTAATAATATCAATTGTTTCTTTTTAGTACGTATCAAGCATCTTTGACTATTATAAGGAGAAATCTCCTCTGATTCTGCGTTTGCATTGTGTGTGTGTGCGGGAGGCCTTATGGTAGTCTCATATTTTAAAAAGCATTGCGAATTGACTTTAAAAAATTTCCTCTATTTTGTTTTTGAAAAAAAAAGATAAACTGTTTTGAGTTCTCACACCAGTCACATGACTGACTCGGAGTTTATTGTTTTCCTTCCTAAACTCTGGGTGCCCACCAATTTCCACACGGGCGGTCAAGAGTCAGGTTTATCAGGATATTCTGGAATTCAGGAGTTGCTGGAGGCAAGTTGGATGGCATGGCGTATTCACTAGTATATAGTATTTCTTTTCCGCTGTTTATTGTTGTTTGATTGTTGTACACTCTGATAATGTAATGTAATGTGATGTAATGTAATAATTAATATAGTTCTTTGTTTAAAGATTATTCATTTATCTATTATATGTTGTTCCGTTGCGATTGTGAGATTCTGATATTGTTCTATTGTTTTCTTTCTGTTCTGTTCTATCTTTTCTCTCTTCTTCTACCTCTTTCTTTTTCTTAAAACCCTAAGTGTTCGGTTTTCCGGCATTCGAGTGCTCGGCAGTTGATACAGTGAACGTATTGATGTCAGTTTTCGGAAGTCGAAGAATCGGGTCCTTACATTTATATGCTTATTTTTGAAAAAATGGAAATCTACGATTTGAGTTTGTGAAATGTAATATGCATACTTTGTGGAGACAAACTATATCATTAAACAATTTTATGGAGAAAATTTCTTACATCCATTAATGTATAGTCACCCTATAACCAAAATAACAGTTGATCCCACTTTATGCATTAAAAGGATGAAAGAAACTACTATTCTCACTGCATAAGACTAACTCTTGCATACCTGAAACAAGCAACTACAATACACACTACCATAGTTACGTACATATCACACATTACAACATCCATTACTGTTATATCGGTCCAAACATGAAGGCCTCCAAGAAAACCATATCCTGCTGCATATGTAGTCTGTGTGTGCATGTGCACATATCATACTACTAAGAAGCTATAGTCTCTTATGTCAACTAAAGTATTATATGTACAAATGTTTTTATATGTTCTTTTTGCATGTCTTGTTATATATTACTGCTTATTGGAGGTTATTAAAGTCAAAAAATGATGATATATAAGCAAGATAAGGCTTGCAAGATATACTTTATAGTTGGCGTATTCTCCAACAGAATTTATTCTATTTATGCTTTGCAGATATCCTATGTTATTTTGTATTAGGCATGTTAACTTGCATACAAATTAAAGGCTACCTGAGATAGTGCAAAGGTCTTTGCTTAAAATTGGTTAGTAGTTATATTGCATTGGTAATATACAACAGGTGTACTATACATATTAGATTGTTTTGAGAACATTACGGATTATATTTGTGTGTAATCATATATTAAAATTGATTCTTAGCTATATTGCATTGCTTATATATAACATACTTTATTAGTTATTCGATTAAAGTATTAATTTGATTGTTATATAGATGTTTTAATTTGTTAAACTTGCATGCTTCAAACTTAATGTTTCAGATAATAAGCATATATACTTATCGACCCCATATGCAAATTCATTGTATGGTTTAGACAAGAAGCGTATACGTGGTTTGATCAAGATGTGTTTTTTTCCATTGGATTCGTTGGGAGATCTGATAGGTCTTGATGTTGGTTGAGTATAAGTTGATGATTTCCAGTGGAACTTTTATTTGAAGCTTCGGTGATATCATTTTTTTGTTTAATGTCTATATATACGCGCTCATCCATAGTTTCGAAGACCGAACCATAAGTCAAACCGTGTTTGTGCAAGGTCGGTGGCTCTAATGGTTCAACCGGTCAGACCGTGAGAACCCCGTTGATTGTTAATTTTTATTTTATTAATTTAAACATAAATTATTTCAATTAATGTCAAAATTTAACCAATTATAATTAACATATTGAAATTTGAAATAATTATTTTTAAACGTTTCACAACAAATATTAATTGGAATAATTCTATAACACATTTTTAGCGTAAAATTATAAATTTTCATATTTTTTTAAGATAGAAAAGATTCAGTTCAACGATAATTTGTAAAATGTGCACTAATAATATATAATGTCGTTTGAAATTGATAAAATAATTCAATAATTTAGTGGCTAGGGTTATAAAATTATCTATCAAATTAATTATGTAAAAATATGAAGAATGAAGAGATATTTTTCTCAAATTTGAAGAACCGTAGGGTTAAAAGAGGCCGTTCTAGAAGTTTTTTCAAGGTTTTGAGGTTAAACCGTGGGTTCATGCAGACGCAAAGTTATTTTATTTTCAAAGTCGTAGCGCTCCAAGGTCGAAGGTTAACCGTGGTCGAAACGAGGTTGGGTTGTATCTTTAAAACATCGTGCTCATCTCTTTTATGATAATTTATAGTTTACAATGTTGATAGTGATGTACACATAATGCACGTATAAGATTAACAATTACTTAATTCTGCACCATTGGTGTGCTTCACAAGTTATTTTCTTATTGGATGCAATGTTATATTTACAAATTATGTTATGATATTATTTGTATATTGTGAAATGATTGAGTCTAACACTACTACCTCAAGTACCAAGTGGTATGACGCTGTAGATTGAGTTCCTAACTATCATGGATTTGAACCCACAAGGCATCAAAACGTGTGCTTTGTTAGAATAAAGTACCACTTTAATTATCAAAGAAAGGTTATATAAAATTTATGTAGTTAGCATTGTAGCTATTACACCTTACACAAATCATTTGTTAGATGTGCAGCTAACAATGTAGTTTGTAAACATATGTTATTTGTTAATTTTTTGACGACACTTGTTATTTGTTGGATTTGTGACTAATATAGTAGTTATCACATGTATATCATTAGTAAGTTATGTAATTGGTATTGGTATTTGTGCATATATATGTTATTTGTGGTTGTGCTCCAAGTAATTAAGTTAGTAAATCTTATGTTGATACATTGAACATTCAAATTGGCTCAATATTTGGATTGATATTGAGTAAACATATAGGGACGGTGAAAGTTACTGTTTATATAGACTGATATGTTATTACACCTATATGATATTACTTTGCTATTGTTAATATGATATTTTGTGACATATTCTAATATGCTACTTTATATTGACTGTTATTGTGTACTTATTATTGATTGTTATCAACAATTGTAAGGTCAAGAGTTACAATTGTCTAAGTTGATGAGATTTTGTTTTAACTCTGATATATCATGTATTTTCAGGTGACAGTTTATACCGTCTTTGTTATATTATATGTTGTCGTTTCCGCTGTGAGATTCGGTTTTTCAAGTTCTTTGTCTTTTCATTTTATTTTACCCTAACAATCATCATTTCCAGCATTTGGATGTTCAACATTTGAATACTGAGGATCTATTCAGTGTGACTTTCGATGTTCGAAAAAGTAGGTCTTTGCATAGCAACATTGTAATGACCTACCTTTCTTACACCTACAGACGACACTTGATACTCCTCGGTATTCGTCTACGGGTCATTTAAGTGTTCGAAAGACAGGTTATTAAGGGTGAAAGAAAGAAAAAGAAAGAACAAAATCTCACAAAACGCAACGAGTAAAATGTAATATGAATAAGTCTTTACAAAAAGAAATTATCTTTATTATACACATCATAGAGTACATTAACCTATTATCAGTCTGTACAGTTATAACAACCCATCTTTACAATTGCCAATACATGCAGACAAAACAAAATAAATGGAAACAACGGAAGAATATAAGATACGTGAATACATCTTGGAGAATCCAGCTCGTCACTTCAAATGCTCCAAACGGTCCAGCTAAATTTGGAAAATATTCTTAGGCAGACCCAAGCATTATAAGAAAATAATGCCCGGATCAATATGGTAAAACCAGCATGAGAAACTCAAATCACAAGGAATTTTATTATTATAACTTGTAGAATCCTCAAAAATCAAAGGTATCTCGTCAGACCACGCCGCACAAAAACACGGATGAGTTTTACCTTACGATAACCAATACGCTTTTATATAAAATCCAGTAATATTATGATAATGTCCGCTGAAATGCTTGCATCCACATTCTAACATGTTTGAGCACAATTAAAAAGGTATAGCACTTATTGGAAAATGGAATCTATACAATGACTGGTCTATTGGGTACTGCCCGTCACGATGCATGTTAACCCCACTGAAACTTAGGCCGACTCAACAGATAAGGCAGTCAGCGACTCATAAAGATCAGCAACTCACTGGATTCACGACTCATAAGGATCAGCGACTCAACTGATGAGCGACTCAGAGATTGCCGACTCAATGGGTCGACGACTCATTAATGGCAACGACTCAGCGAGTTAGCGCCTTAAAGGTGCAGTATGGATCAACGACTCAGCGGGTCTGCGACTCAAGGCCTAGACCGATCCAACGACTCATTCGAGCTACGGCTCAGGAAAGGTACCGACTCAACAAGTTAACGACTCATGGAGTTAGCGACCCAGGATGACTAACGACCTATCATAGGTCGCTGGCGACTCAAGCAAACAGGGAGCAAGCCTAATACCAATGCACCTATGCCGCTGCCTGCTGACTCGTTAACGACATATGACTTATGATGAGTCGTGTACGACTTATGCTAACATAAAGGAGAACGTTCTGGTTAACTCGTGGAGAACTCAGGACTTGTGATATTCATTCAAATGGGAACAGTCTTGAAGCAGGGGGGAAGCTAACCCAGTAGGTCGGCCACGACCTACTATGAACCGTGTACGGGTTACGACTCATCATGAGTCATGAACGACTCATCATGAGTCATGTACGACTCATGACTTAGCAATTTCAGCCTAACAAGTTTGCCTATAAATACATGGCCATATTCAACATGAAGGGGACTTTTGGTTCATTCTCGAAGCGCCAATACTCTGCCATTTCCTCGACTCAAGCAACACTTCGAGCACTCCAAACATCGAAGACATTACATCAAATTCCAAGAGAGAGAATCTACATCATTCATCATGAGTTTGAAAGATAATTCTCCGTCAAAGTTTGTACTAACAGACTAGAGTGGATTGTAATTGAAGAAAGTTGTATAAGTTGTACTTGTTTCAGCAATAAAGAGATCAAAGTGGACGTAGGCTCAATTTTAGGCCGAACCACTATAAAACTGTTGTCTTTTACTACTTTTCTATAATTTCTCTACTTGTATCTTGTTCCCGTACCAACGGGCGGTGCTTTCACAACTACACATCACACACCGGGGTGTTAGCGTTCAAATTTAAGCGTTAACATTTTTGGTGCTTTCACTGAGAATCGAACTCAGGACAACTGTCATCATTGCTTCGCAGAGATTTGAAGAAAGAGTTTCTTTAAAAACCAGAAGTCTATCTGAGATTATGGCTCCTGGAAGGAAAAGTAGATCTGTCAGATCTGGAAACATTCTAGAGGGAACCTCCGCTTCCCCTGTGCCTAATCAACCTACTCCGTCTGTTGGAGTTACGAAAGCGGAGTTGGATGCTGTGATTCTAGGGTTAAACCAGCAGATAAACGCCCAAAATGCACAACTAGAGGCTCAAAGTGCCCAGAATGCTCTGATTCTGAATAAGTTGAACGATTTACTTGGGGCAAACAATCAACCGGCTGGTAATGAAAGGAACCATGCTGGCAACATTCACGATGAAAGAAATGTTCCTGAAAGGCCTACTAGTCCCTTTGAGCAGGCAGCACCTGAGGCCGGTGGATCTAGAACTCGGCATGATGAGGAATATCTTTCTGGAATGGTCCGGCAGATCATGAAAGAAAGTATGCAAAGAGTTGAAGATGAGAAGGAATGGGGTTTCGCCCCAAGTAAAACTCCGTTTACTGAAAAAATCTTGAAGGCGGAATTTCCAAGGAAGTTTGTCCCTCCGACTATTCCAGCTTACAAAGGGACAAGTGATCCGAATGAGTTCTTGTATAAATATGATTGGCACATGACAGGTGCCAGGGCCTCCGACGAAATAAAGTGCCGATATTTCCCTGTATACCTGGAAGGCGTAGCTTTACTGTGGTTCACCAAGTTGCCAGTCGGATCTATCGATCAGTTTTCAGACTTGACCAGAAAATTCAAGGAGCAGTTTAGACTATATGCTTCCAAGGCCAAGGATATTATGTCACTATCGAGTTTAGAGCAGAATCCTGGTGAGTCTATCAGATCCTTCTTGAACCGCTTCAATATAGCACTGGCTGAGGTGGACAATGCTGAACCACGAATGATATTGACTTATCTGATGAGGGCTATTGATAAGTCAAGCGAATTTGGGAAATGGTTAAATATGAAGGAGCCAACCTCTCTCGAAAAGTTCTACAAAAAAGCAGATGAATTCATTCGGTTGGAAAGCCGTCCTTTACTAGTAAAGACAGTGTTGGAAAAAGCAGAAGACAACACTGTCGCTCCACGCAAGAATGAATCGGTGGGGCAAAAAAGGGAGAATAGTAATGGGAAGAAACAGGGTAATCTGAAGAAGCCCCGATCCTTCAAGCCATCAGAATATACTCCATTATCACATACACCGGAGCACATCTACCTGGCCACTAAAGATTCCGTCGATTTCCCTAAACCTATCCCTTTGAGAACCGGGAAGAAAGCCATACAGAGTGGGAAATTCTGCCGCTTCCACAATCAACCAGGTCAGGAAACTGATGAATGCCGCCAGCTGAAAAATCTGATTGAAGAGTTGCTGAGAGAAAACAAGTTGCAGCAATTCGTGAAAAAGAATAGCAACAATCCTGCATCGTCGAGTCAGGGGCAGCGGGCTCCTGTTCATCAGCCTGGGGCAGGTGAGAAAGCTACGGGGCATGAATCTGGAAGGCCCGTTATCAATGTCATTTCAGGAGGACCTCACCCAGTTGGCAAGAGTTGGGGTGAGATGGAGAGATATTCCAGGGCTTTGAAATATGCTCCAGCCGAAGAAGACGTCTTTGTTCTAGAAGACACTACGCCCCTTAAACAACAGAAAACTTTCAGTGATGATATTATTTTCAGAGCCAGAGATTCTACAGGTATTGAAGCTCCTACTTTAGATCCCTTGGTCATCTCGGCTGGTATTGGACCAGCCATTGTCAGAAGAGTCCTCATTGACTGCGGAGCATCATGTAATATCCTCTTCAAAAAGACATTTGACCAGATGAAAATCCCTATGATCGATGTGCAAGCCTCATCACAGAAAATCGTGGGCTTCACTGGGGAGCCAAAGCAACCAGTAGGAACCATCGATCTGTTTGTAGAACTTGGGGAAGGAGAAAAGAAAGTGGTCTGAAAGCAAACCTTTGTGATCGTCGATGAATATTCTGCTTATAATGCTTTTCTTGGCCGTCCAACACTCGCAGCATTCAAAGCTATCCTAGCCCCGTGGTGCCTCACTATTAAATTCCCTACTGACAATGGAGTAGGAGTTATAAAAGGGGATCAAAATGCTGCGCGAGAGTGCTATTTGACAGAGCTGCGAGAGTCAAGAAAAAGAGAAATGGGAAAGGGTGCGGCAACCCCAGTCCGCATCAAGGAACCAGCCTTGTAGCAATTACAGAGCGGACCCTGCACTGGCGAGCACAGCGGGGCACGGAAAGAAATGGATCCCAGAAAAGCCAGTACAGGGGAGAATAGAGTAGTACCGGTGGAAACAACAGTTCCGGTACCTGTTGACCCGAAGGACCCAAATAAAGTGTTGAATGTGGGTTCGCAGCTTAATGTGTCAATTCAGAATATCTTGATATCTTTCCTGAAGGCGAATCTGGATGTCTTTGCTTGGACTCATGCCGATATGTGTGGAATATCCCCAGAAGTTGCGGTACACGCTCTGAATATTGACCCAAAGTTTACGCCAGTTAAACAGAAAAGAAGAACCCAAGGTCCAGAAAGGTCAGCAGCATTAAAAGAAGAAGTTGATCGACTCATGGAAAATAACTTCATCAAAGAATCTACATATCCGAATTGGGTTTCAAATCCTGTGTTGGTCAAGAAAGCTAATGGGAAATGGAGAGTGTGCATCGATTTTTCTGATCTAAACAAGGCTTGCCCCAAAGATTGCTTCCCATTACCCAGGATCGATCAACTGGTAGACGGAACTGCGGGACATGAATTGTTATCCTTCATGGATGCCTACTCCGGTTATAACCAAATCATGATGCATGAGCCGGATCAGGAAGATACAAGCTTTATTACAGATGTTGGACTTTATTGCTACAGAGTTATGCCCTTCGGATTAAAAAACGCAGGGGCAACCTACCAAAGACTTGTTAATGCTATGTTCAAACCGCAATTGGGCAAAACTATGGAAGTCTATGTCGACGACATGTTAGTAAAGTCCAGGAAAGCAGCGGATCACATTGAACACTTAGCAGAAATGTTCGCAGTCCTCCGGAAATACAGAATGAAGCTTAACCCCCTGAAATGTACATTTGGGGTCGAATCCGGAAAGTTCTTAGGTTTTATCGTCAGTGCTAGGGGCATAGAGGCTAGTCCAGCTCAAATTACTGCCTTGAAAGAAGTCAAAGCCCCTAGAACAAAGAAGGAATTGCAGAGTCTCAACGGAAAGATCGCCGCCCTGAGTCGGTTCATTTCCAAAGCTACTGATAAATGCATCCCATTCTTCGATGCCCTGAAAAAAGGAAAGAAGAACTTTGAATGGACTCCCGAATGCCAAAAAGCTTTTGAAGAGTTGATCCGTCATATGGAAACGCCTCTGATACTTTCTAGACCAGGCAATGGTGAGGATCTTCTTATATACTTGGCAGTATCATCTCATGCCCTAAGTGCAGCGCTGATACGGGAAGACAAAAGGATTCAACATCCAGTTTACTATATCAGCAAAAGACTCACTGGGGCAGAGCTGAATTACTCCAAGTTGGAAAAACTCGCCTATTGCCTACTAGTGGCATCGAGGAAACTGAGGCAATATTTCCAAGCTCATCCTATCAAAGTACTCACTGATCAACCTCTAAAGCAAGTCCTATTTCGCCCAGAAACTTCGGGTCGCCTTCTAAAATGGAACATTGAACTCAGTCAATATGACATCACTTATCATCCCCGAAAAGCAATCAACGGACAAGCTTTAGCTGATTTCATTGCAGAATTCACAGAGAAAGATAATGGTGAGGAAAAAGCGATCAATGATTCTCCAATCCAGTGGAAGATGTATGTTGATGGCGCAAGAAATGACTACTGTTCTGGAGCCGGAGTGGTACTTGAAACTCCTGAAGGTCGATCATTATGTTATGCACTAAGACTGGAATTTCCTTCAACAAACAATGAAGCAGAATATGAAGCTCTTGTTGCAGGTCTGAAAATCGCTAAAGAGCTGAACATTCGAGCATTACAAATTTTCAGTGATTCTCAGCTTATTGTATGCCAAGTCAAGAAGGAATTTCAAGCAAAAGGTGGAAACCTGCCTTCCTACTTGTCAAAAGCTTGGGAACTCCTATGTGAACTCGATCACTATTCAATAAGCCACATTCCTCGGGAAGAGAATATGAAGGCAGATTCCCTCGCAAAGTATTCAAGTTCTGGTGAAGCTCAACTATTGGGATTGGTCCCTGTAGAAGTCCTTTCAGCGCCAAGTATAGACGAGATGGATATAGACTGGATTATGAATGTATCTCAAGAACAAGAGTCATGGATGACTCCAATACTGGATTACCTACTCAGAGGTTCTCTGCCAGAAAACTCGATAGAAAGACGAAAGTTACTAAGGAAGGCCTCTCGCTATGTAATTCAGGATGGCCAATTGTACAGACGGGGATTCTCAATGCCATTGCTTCGATGTGTATCCCGGGAAGAGTCCAAAACAATCCTAGCTGAAGTGCATGGAGGAGAATGTGGTGATCATTCAGGTGGTCAAACATTAGCAAAGAAAATTCTTCGATACGGATATTTTTGGCCAGAAATTAATCGGGATGCTGCAGATTACTCCCGAAAATGTGACAAATGCCAAAGATATGCCAAAATTCCTAGAGCACCTTCTACCGAACTCACACAGATGGTCAGTCCATGGCCATTTGCAATTTGGGGAATGGATCTCATTGGGCCGCTACCAACTGCTAAATCAGGGATTAAATATGCTATTGTTGCAGTTGATTATTTTACTAAGTGGGCTGAAGCTGAACCATTGGCTACTATCACTTCTAAGAAAATGATAAGCTTTATGACCAAGAATATCATTTGCAGATACGGTGTGCCTCAGAAAATAATCACAGACAATGGTACTCAGTTTGAAAGCGAGGAATTCCAGGATTTTTGCAAACGATTCAAAATCCAGAAAAGCTTTTCGGCAGTAGCTCATCCGCAGGCAAACGGGCAAGTGGAAGCAGTGAACAAGATCATCAAATCAACCATCAAAAAGCAACTCGAAAAAGCAAAAGGTGGTTGGGTCGATAAACTACCACTTGCACTATGGGCATACAGAACTACTCACAAAACTGCAACTGGGCATACTCCTTTTTCGTTAGCATACGGATCGGAAGCAATGATCCCGGTTGAAACAGAGGTCCCTTCACACAGAAGAATCCATTTCAATCAAGCAGAAAATGAAAAGCTGCAACTTGAAGCGCTGGATCTCCTTGATGAAAAAAGAGATGAAGCTAACCTCAGAGTTGCAGCTCATCGCAAAGGATAGCCAGACATTTCAATTCCAAAGTTCGTCAACGCAGCTTTGAAATTGGAGATCTAGTCCTGAAAAGAATTATGACCGCGACAGGTGTGTTTGGGCCAAATTGGGAAGGACCATATGTAATAGGTCAGAAGCTTCTTGACGGCACATTCAAGCTCACCACTGTTGATGGAGATCAAATTCCAAGGGCATGGAACAGCAACCACTTGCGTCCATATTTTACTTGAAAATTTTGTTGAAACATTGTAAAAAGAATTATGAATGTATGATTCTTGTAATTGAAAGCAATTGTGAAACTGATGCAAGTAAATAATGAAAGAATATAAAGTGGATGTAGGCCCAATTTCATGGCCGAACCACTATAAATCTTGTGTTCCTTATTATCATTATATGTTTGCTTTGTTTTCGATATAAAAATACATAAAATGTATTGCTGAAATGTCGATTTAAATTTTTGCAGACAATGGAAATAAAACTTGCGCATAATAAGACCGAGCGATTCTCACCATCATTCAACAAACAAATTTCAAGTCACAAAGACCCCGAATTCAAATCCTAGATAGGAAATACTTCAATTGAACGGCTAATGATTTCGATAGAAACGAGCCCTTGCTGATAAATTGAGATTGTTTGAACAAACAAACATCCAATTAGGAAGTTAGTGCTCGTTCTCACGAACTTGCCTGGCAATGAAGTACACTTCCTTGGATTAAACAAGCCACTTGTGAGAAAAAGGGGAATGAAAACTTGAAAAGAAAAAAAAAAAGAGGATCGCTGAAAAGGCATAAGCAAGTGAACAGAGGAACAACCAAGGCTACCATCAGCGGCACAAGTCCTCTTCAGAGGCGCAACTCTTTGGAGGATAAAAGACCTCTAATGGGTCATACGCCACAAAAAAGAAAGTTCTCTACTCAACAAAAAAGATTGGAGGAGTCATGACCCTCCAACCATGAGAGAGTAACTTCCAGGCGATGAAAACCCTCTCTGAGGCACATTTCACCAGGAGTTGAAGTGTTATAACCGCTCTTCGGAATTTCACTTCACCAGAGTTGAAATGCAAACAAAATAAAAGCCCTCTTCGGAGGCCCATTTCACCAGGAGTTGAAGTGTTGTGACCGCTCTTCGGAATTTCACTTCACCAGAGTTGAAATGTAAACAAAATAAAAGCCCTCTTCGGAGGCACGTTTCGCCAGGAGTTGAAGTGTAATAACCGCTCTTCGGAATTTCGCTTCACCAAAGTTGAAATGCAAAAACAAAACAAAGACCTTCCTGAAAGCCCACGTTTCACCGAGATTGAAATAAAACTTCCAAGTGTTGAAATGTGAAAAGGCTTTCTTCAAAGGCACAACTCTTTGGGGGTACACGTTTCACCGAGATTGAAATAAAACTTCCAAGTGTTGAAACGTGAAAAATCCCTCCTCAGAGGTACAATTTTGTATAAAAAAAATCCTCATCAAAAGCGTACTTTAACTTACAAAGGAAGAGTAATTTGCCTACTATGGAAAATGATCGTAAAAAAAAAAGAAAAGAAGTTAAAGTACCCTTCAGAGGTCCGCTTTACCACATAGAGGAATTCACTTGGTAAAATATGCACATAAGCAAAAGAAAAAAGTGATTTCTTCGAATGACAAAGCGTAAAAACTTATACGAAGGGAGTTGTACTCTACAAAAATTTTCTTTAAAGAATAAAATAATTGTTCTTTAACAAGTAAGAGTGCAAGTCCCCTCGAAGTATAAAATATTGCAGCAAGCTTAAGGTATGGGGGCAACATGGTATAGTGGTATAGCTGCATCGGTAAAGTAATACTCAAACAACATACCATAAGCCCGCTGCAATATCATATAAATAAACTTGTGCAAAAATGAATAATAAATGCATACTCAAATTCAAACAGAAGTTTGTACAAACGAAGAATCATTTTATTCAACTATAATGCAGATACAGGTTTCAAAATAAAAGCGGGGGCCGGTACCCGCACAACTCTCGGCCAGTTCATACAAAAGGCAAAAAGCTAAAATCTTCACTTCTTCTTCCCTCCTTTGGACCCTTTACTCGGTCGAATAACCAGCTTTTCAGGTCGGCCAGTGGGTATAAGGGAAGTAGGAGAGGCAGGTGTAACCGGTTCAACTTCCGGCTCCTCTTCAGTGGCGGTGATTTTCTTCCCCCTCCTCTTTGATGTCCCACGCTTCTCTCTCCTTTGTGAGGAAGACTCACTCCCCGGAGTGACAAGTTTTGATAGAACAATGTCGTCAGAAGGAGTCCGTTCCGGGGATATGTCACCTCCCTCAGGTCTCTCATCTTTCTGCTCTTGCGAAGCAATGGGATCATCCAAGCCGTGAAGAGCCTCTATTTGTTCCTCCTGTGATCCAGGTTGCGAGGCAGAAGGAGGCGCCGCCTGAAGAGATGAAGGATGGATAACCGGAGGAGTAGAAGTTTGAGCAGTGCTTGGTACTTTCTCTACAGAAGAAAAGAGGTTAAAGTCAGTAAAGAGAGGAGATGAAGGTTCACCAATGAAGTCAGTAAAGAGAGGAGATGAAGGCTCATCAAGGTTGAGAAAATAGCCAAGGAGCTCATGAAACTCATGCGAAATAAATGAGTTACCCGCTTGAGCAGAATTGACAGTAGCGAGATTAACAGTGAAATTACCTGGAGAAGCTGGCTTCCTGATATCGACTTCATAAGCTTGCGCATCAGTGCTCTCTTCACCCTCATCTCCACCTTGCATGCTTGTAATCTCAGTGGTAACTTTGGTGGGAGATGCAAGATGGGAACTGGAACCAATAATGTCAACTTCAGACGAAGAAGGTGGCTGGACTAGAGTAGTTGAAGTGGTTTTCCCCAGCCGGTCCCCTCCCGTCACTTCAGTTCTTAGTTTGGCAAGTTGTTCCTTTCCCTTGGCAAGGGCAGCGCGAGCGTCGTCATCAAAATAATGCCTTTCCAGGGCTGATTCGTCGTAACCGGCACCTTCAGCACCAAGCATCTCAAGAGCGGCCTCCCACACTTCAGCTAAAGTGATTTCATACTTAGGACCAAGAAAAGCGAGGCTTCCACGCCCCAAGACGCTATGCAAGTAGAAGTCGAATAATGTTGAGCCGAAGCTGTTTTTGGTCGCCTCATGAGATTCTTCGGCTGCGATTTTGCCGGCGACAGCCTCATCGCGCTCCCTTTCAGTTTTGGCAAGCTGAAGCTTAAGCATTTGTATCTCCGCCTCCTGGGAGTTGTTTTTCTTTCGAAGCTCAGCAATATCGGAGACATAGCCGTCACTGATTCTTTTTTGTGCTTCAAGCCTGTCCTCAGCGTCCCTCTGACTGGCATGAGCATCTCTAACTTGTCTGAGAAGCACTTCTTCTTTTTGAGAGTATGAAGTAGAGGAAGCAGCAAGCTCATCTTTCAACTTCTCAACCTTTGCTTCGAGCTCCTCGTTGTAGGAAGTAATGCTCCTCATTTCGGTGTCATGCTGCTCAAGGACCTTTTGCCACTCAGCCTTATCGTTTTCTATGGTGAGCATGGCCTCTAAGTTGGCACGGTTAACTCTTTGAAGCTCATCAACAAGCTTCTGCCAGTTTGACATCCTCTCGATATCGAGCTTGACTGCATCAAGATTGCGCAACATAGCAGACTTGTCGATGGGGACCAAGTCTAGGTCGAATCTCACGCCCTTTAAGCACCATTGTGGAAAACGACTTTGTAAAGTGGCTGGGCCAGGTCCCACTTGAAATTTAGGCCTGCTTATTATTGTCTGGATGTCCTCCTTCCCAAGAGCAGGAGAGTCGGAAGTAATGTCAAGAGGGGCAGGGGCAGTAGGCTTTTCGGGAATAGTGGAAGCATGTCTCTCACCATATCGGGCTCGTTTGCCTGAATCTTCAGCTACATGACCCTTTCCTCGGTCGTCGTGAGATTTCCTTTTGTAAGAGTCGTCACTTCTCTGCAGAGAATCATGGTGCTCATCCCTATCCCTTCTGTCATAACGCTCTTCTGCATCCCTCCTTTCACGAGCCTTTCGAGCAGCCCTCTCTTCGTCAGACTCTCTATAGGAGGGAAAGTAACACCGATAATCATATTGACCACGCCCCCCGTAGCGTTGGAAATCCTGATAATACGATCCGCCGCGTGTCATTGAAGAATCTGAAATAAGAAAAGATAAGCTTTAGAAATCTCTAAAGTATAAGAAGATAAGTGCATAAATGTGCTGGAAAATTCTTAGTTGTGTGTGAAGTGCAAGCTACTCGCGTTGGACTAACGAACCACTCCTCTGTTGGGGGGAAGTGATAGATTTCACTGTTGATGACAATTCTTGAGATAAAGAAGTTAGAGTCTGTTGGAGGGCAGATGTTGCTTCAATCGTCGGAGGTATAGCTTTACCATGAGCAGGGTCTTCTTTAAAGAGCTCTTGGGAAGTAATAATTATGTCACTTAAATCCCCAAAGACGTCATCACCGTCATGCCCAACCTGATTCCCTCCATCAGCTCCTTTGTCAGCACTCTTCCTGGTTTGGGAAAGGGGCTCCTCTTCTTCTTCAATAATGGGAGCAAGTGCGGGCTTTTCGGAGGGTCCCGTATCGTCTCTTGGAGTAGAGCACTTTACTAATAAGGTTTCTGCAGAAATTTCTCCTCGTATGTGCTCTTTAGTCGAGATCGGAAGATCAGGAGTTTTCACCGGAGAATCAGGAACCTCCGTTGGAGCTTCACGAGGCCGAGTAAAGCGAGAAGGATGGAGGAGTCCGTATTGATGTAAAAGTTCATCGTTTAGCAGAAACTTTATGCTCCTCTCTTCTACCGGCACGGCATTTAATCTTTCAAAAATTTGCTTAAGACTTGGGTCCCTAGCAGGGGGTGGAAGTGCTAAAACAGGAAAAGAATGAAATTAGCAATTGAGAGTTCAGATCTCGAGAAAGTTTCAAAACGGAAAAAGTAAAGACAGGAAATCTTACTTCCCACTCTCCAGATGGCATAAAACCCTGGAGGGCAGCGAACAAAGAAAAACTGATTCAAAAATCCGTGAGCGCTTTCGGAGAGATCAGTAATAAGTTTGCGGTTTCGAGCGCTTCTTATAACCACGATGGAGGGATGGTCTTTAGTTTTCGTGAATGAGCAAAAATAGCAGATCTCCCCGAAGCTTGGTAATCGGTCCAAAACTCTCCTGAATAGAACACATAACCCCATCAGAATGGCGTAGCCATTGGGGTGTAATTGGAATGGAGAGATAGACAACCGAAGCAGGAACTGTTGGAGAAAGTCGTTAAAAGGAGGAATCGCCCCACTTAAGCACATTTGGCGATTGACTGCAACAAAGCCATAGGGAGGATTGTCAGCAGTATCACTTGGCCCAGGGAAAAGAACATCACTTTCATCAATGCCAAACTGGACGCGCAGTTGGTTAAACACCCGCTGATTCAAAGTTGTGGATGTTCTCTCCGGAGGGTTGTCTATAGGGATGGCTACTGGGAAGACATCTTCAGCCTGGCCCATCGGCTCTTCTTGATGAGAGGTCATTCTACACAAGGAACTGGATGTTCAAATGCGAAGGTGCACGTTTCCTAAAAAGTGTGAAGTGTCGTGCAAAGCTAATAAAAAATAATAATAATAATAACAAGTAAAGATAACTGGAATTAAACTGGTTGACGATTGATTGACTACGGTAATTTCGGAACTTGTTATTTAAAAACTCAAGCATAATATTAATGAGGGCTGGTCAGTTTCAACTGACTAATCCAGTGCTGCTTTAATATTCCACTTAAAATCGATAGCACTTCGTTCACACGATTTATTTAAGTTAATCATCTATCATTAACTAATCTGTCGTTCGATGTGGGCAATCAATGACAGTATATTCATCCCAGTTTTCTGTGAATGTTATATTAACAGGTTATTAGCTTACAAGTCAAAGCAATCTGCAAAAGATTCAAGCAGCAGTTCAAGAGTTAAGTCGTAACCGACTCAAGAGTTAAGTCGTAACCGACTCAAGAGTTAAGTCGTAACCGACTCAAGAGTTAAGTCGTTCCTGTCTTAAGTCGTCAACACATCAAACTGATTATGCTCTAAATCCTAAGTCGTAACTCAAGGAACAGAAGAAAGGCTCTGATTCTAAGCAACTGGAAATCCCTTAAGTCTTAACTCGGCTACGGCTCATGAAAATTGCTACGTCGCATGGAAAATCTCTGAGTTGTATATGGGACGATTCCTCACTCTATTCGAACAAAGTTTTTCAACCAACCTGCCTTCCCTTCTAACCTGTTCACCCACGGCCACCTCAACAGCAATAGCCTTAACCTATCACACTACAAGTCGCCTCAAATCGCGAATCACCTTATGTCAAGTCAAACGAGTTTAAGTTCGTCAATGACCGATTTGATAAAGCTCGTAGGATTTGAAAGGACAAGCCAAAAACGAGGGACTGAACATGTAAGGTAACAACGGCTAACGGTCGAAGAGGGAATAGGATCACTTACGATTGTATGATGATAAAAGGAATCGAATGAAGTTTGGATCGAAATCGCCTTGGAAAGCTCAGAGATGCGTTAATGGCAGAAAACAGTTTAAAAGTTAAGTGATGAGAAGAAGGAAAGAGGAAGGACGACTCAGGCTTTTATATCTGGAAATGTTGGAATTTGAGTCGGCATGCCCGGGTTATGATAAGTCGAAGCACACGACTTACGACCTAAGTGTGTGCTTCGAGGGGCAAATGTTAACCCCACTGAAACTTAGGCCGACTCAACAGATAAGGCAGTCAGCGACTCATAAAGATCAGCAACTCACTGGATTCACGACTCATAAGGATCAGCGACTCAACTGATGAGCGACTCAGAGATTGCCGACTCAATGGGTCGACGACTCATTAATGGCAACGACTCAGCGAGTTAGCGCCTTAAAGGTGCAGTATGGATCAACGACTCAGCGGGTCTGCGACTCAAGGCCTAGACCGATCCAACGACTCATTCGAGCTACGGCTCAGGAAAGGTACCGACTCAACAAGTTAACGACTCATGGAGTTAGCGACCCAGGATGACTAACGACCTATCATAGGTCGCTGGCGACTCAAGCAAACAGGGAGCAAGCCTAATACCAATGCACCTATGCCGCTGCCTGCTGACTCGTTAACGACATATGACTTATGATGAGTCGTGTACGACTTATGCTAACATAAAGGAGAACGTTCTGGTTAACTCGTGGAGAACTCAGGACTTGTGATATTCATTCAAATGGGAACAGTCTTGAAGCAGGGGGGAAGCTAACCCAGTAGGTCGGCCACGACCTACTATGAACCGTGTACGGGTTACGACTCATCATGAGTCATGAACGACTCATCATGAGTCATGTACGACTCATGACTTAGCAATTTCAGCCTAACAAGTTTGCCTATAAATACATGGCCATATTCAACATGAAGGGGACTTTTGGTTCATTCTCGAAGCGCCAATACTCTGCCATTTCCTCGACTCAAGCAACACTTCGAGCACTCCAAACATCGAAGACATTACATCAAATTCCAAGAGAGAGAATCTACATCATTCATCATGAGTTTGAAAGATAATTCTCCGTCAAAGTTTGTACTAACAGACTAGAGTGGATTGTAATTGAAGAAAGTTGTATAAGTTGTACTTGTTTCAGCAATAAAGAGATCAAAGTGGACGTAGGCTCAATTTTAGGCCGAACCACTATAAAACTGTTGTCTTTTACTGCTTTTCTACAATTTCTCTACTTGTATCTTGTTCCCGTACCAACGGGCGGTGCTTTCACAACTACACATCACACACCGGGGTGTTAGCGTTCAAATTTAAGCGTTAACAATGCATCTCTAGATAAAATGCACCGAGAGCCTCACATGGACTCCTTAGGAGTCAAGACTGGCTCTACCTTTATTGGATAGCACCGAATATGTCATCACGTTGATTAGGATCAGAAACCTAAATGGGCCTCGAGCATACATGATCTATAATATTGATCTAGATTGGATGATGACCATAACCTAATGGTAGCGAACCTCATAGCCTTGAAGCATCTCCCATGATTAAGTCATTCCCGGTTAATGAGGCTTGAGGCTACGATTACCTTTTATAGCACTTTCCACTTGGAATGCTAACAATGTCCTTCAAGCAACAATGCAATGACAGCATTCATCCATAAAAGTTCGTTCTAGGACTGAACGAAATACTTGAGAGCTCCGTCTCTGAGTTCCCATCATCCTCAAGATGTCTTCACTTCGCAACGCTTAAGTTTGATCGAAGTCGCTTTTGAAGAACATATCTGATCCCGGTCTCTTAGAAAGAACATTCGACAGTTTCCAATAAACTCAACCTCGGTTCTTTAGGAAATAAACAGACAAACATAAGAGCGGAGTTTACCTTCTAACCATTTGTGGATAGATTTTCTTTTCATTCATCCTAGAAGAACGAAATGTGATTTATACGCACAATACGGCATCACCGGAGATGACTGTGCCATATAACTCACGTGTTCGTCCAATATAATTCCAAAGTTACTTTTGGGTCTAAATTCAATATTCGGTTATTTAACCATCGAATAAACAAACATTCAAATCATAAATTTCATTTCCATAAACCCACTAAGCCTCACATTCAAAACATTTAAAATCACTTTCTAAGTACTTGGAAATCACTTCCATATACTTATCTCAACAAAATAAGTATATTCGCAAAACGCAATATTTTCGATACTTAGAAAATAGAACTATGTACTTATCCTAACAGTGTCCGCGGTAGCGGCGCAGTGGAAAGGAGGCTTGGGTTCTGGTAAAAGGACCCAGGTTCGATTCCTACCATGCGCTTCCCTATCCTATATAAATTTACCCGGGGTACGGGTGCTTGGATCAACGGACGGCTTTACTATACCCTCCTCAGGAGTTTACCGGTCCATCGGGTTTTCCTGGGTTTTCAAAAAAAAAATACTTATCCTAATAGTATAAGTGTATTTTAAATTCATTCTATTCGAAATTTTTAGGACCTTTTCCATAAACTTGCAAAATGGTATAAGCATCTTAATTAATCACTTAAAAAGATTTAGTTATTTAAAGATTATTTAAAATGGTTAAATACAAGTAACCTTTAATCAAAGATATAAATATTCCAAAATACCCTTTCTTTCTTTAACTATCGTTTCTTTTATTTTAAAATATCTTCTTTATAAATTTCCAAAAATCTATTTATAGAGTTCCATATAAATTCCCAAGTTTTTAAACTCTTTTACATAAATCCTACTTATAAAAGGAGTTCTTTTATAACAATTTATTTATTTTGTAATAAATAAACTAAAACATCATAAACTTAGCTTTAATCATTTTTAAATAATATAAAGAAATTTTAAATAATATAAAGAAATATACTAAAAACATTTTAATAATATAATAAATAAACTCTTAAACCTTTAAGCATCTCCAATAGTTAAATAAAATTAAATAACTTTAAACAACCTTTTAAATGAAATCAATTATCTTCAACAATATTTTTAATGAAATAATCATCCAGTTTTAAATAACTAATAAAAAAATAAATATTATCTTCAAAAATATTAATAAAATAATTTATTTTAAAACACTATAGGTAATATAGTAATTAAGTTACAAAAAAAAAAATTACAAACATTTGTAATTAATTATCAATAAAGCTCCTTGTATATATAGAAATAATTAAAAACAGTTTTCTTCCAATTTATAAAATTAGAAGTTGATCAAATCAAAAAGTTCCGAATCTAAAACAGCAATTCTAATGGTACTTAACAAGCTACCATTACCTTCCATTTGACTTTTCAAGTCAAATTATTGATATTTACATAATCAAGCATATATGTAAACCAATCCATAATTAACGATCAATTGACACTTGAATAAATGTCCAAATGATATCTAAAACCGACTTTGTCTTCGATTCCCACTCCGCAAGCTCCACCTTCTCATCGCCTCCATGTTCCACTCGGCATATGCTAGCAGAAAGCGACCTAAAGGTCGAACGGGATCACACTTCTCGTCGCACCCACCTCCGCTGAATAGCATCCCACAGTTTTCTGGCCACAGGCTCCCCTTGCAAGCAGAAACCCATCTGTACTCTCTAATCGTCCCCCCAACTACAAAAGCTCAACCAAATGCTAACCCTAGTCCCCAAAATTAACTCACTTTCGAATACAAAAAGGGCAGCCGCACCCTCTCTAAAAACAATTTTAAGAAGACCTAAGCTCATAGAGTTCAAAGATCAAGTCTTTTGAATTTTTGATTTAAATTTGAATTTCTTTGAATTTTTGAAGGTATGCCATTTTTTTGTTTGATCTGAATGTGAAGGGTGCGGAGGAGACAAAGGAACAAGGATCAGATAAAAATGTTGGATGATGTAGTGTTGACCTATAGTTATTTTAAAGTTTTCAATATCTCACCACACAGATTTCTGCTAACGTACGGACCCTGAATCGAGCAAATAAATATGCGATCGTGCTCAGGACAGCAGTGCGATCCTAAAACAATAATAATATGCTCGGGTTATTGAATTTTGAAAAATCACAAAAACACCGCCGTTTGTCGAAAATCATCAGACACAGCTTCAATATTTTTCAAATTAAAAATCATCGAAAAATAAAATAAATTAAAAAAAGTCGCTAGAATTCGAGTCATAAAAATAAAAAAAATTATCTGATTATTTATTTGAACCATTTATTACTGTTAATAAATTAACTATGGAATTCATTGATAAAATTTACTAATCTTAAAGGAGTTAAATAAGTCCATTAAACTCATTAAATGAATATTCAATTAAAAATCCAGATGTTTAAATCATTATTCAAATAATAAGTCTAAAATTCAAATATTTAAATTACTATTCAAATATTCATTTACAATTCAAAGATTTTGAACAATCCAGAAATTTAATTCGAGTTTTAAAGCTTTTATACCAATATTTTAATAATTAAATATAATTAATTAAATATTCAAAATTAAATGACCAAAATCGAAGGTTGTTACAAACAGCGACAGTTACTATAGTCAATACCAAAAGGACGATGCATATCCCAACTTTGGTTATCACGACATCCTTCATAATTTAGCGGTATGATTGGTTTTGCTAATTTATAATTAATCATACCCCTATTTCTACACTTATGCATTTGTGGTACATTTCCTTCTTATCCAATCGAAGGTAATGCCAAAAATGAAAAAAAGGTTTGCAACTTTGTTATAATTAATTAGCAATGCACATGTAGGTTTCTATTGCCTAATCCTAGTTTAACAATACTTGTGAATTTAGAAATGTGTCAAAATCAACTAATCTTAGTAAGGGCACACAAATTATATTAAATACAAATTAGAACTAAAAATACATTGATAAATTTTTATTTTTAGTTTTTTTGTTCGCAGCTTTAGTGTATTTGGCAAGGTTTTCTAACTCCCTAGTTGAGGGAAAGGTATTTGTGGATCTTTGATGTTGTTTAAACCCCGAAATTTTCGTTTCAATAAAAGAGGAAAAAGTAGCAAGAGTTCAATGACCAATTGATAAAACATAAAATACTTTAAGACTACATTTACTAGCATTTTCAATATACATTACACCTTACTAGTTATAAACCTTTTTTTCATTTTTAGCATCACCTTCGCTTGGATAAGAAGCTATGTACCACAAATACATAAAGTGTGGAAATTGGTGTATGATTAATAGTAGATTAGCACAAACCAGTTATACCGCTAAATTGCGAAGGATGTGGTAGTTGGGGTATGTATCGCCCTTTTGGTTTTGACTGTAGTAATTGTCGGTGTTACTATGTTGCTGGCATTGGCCATTATTGGATGCCAAATTCTCAAGAAAAGAGAAAGATGATTCTTCACTTGAACTTGAGACTTTTTCATGCCATTGTTGAGCTTGGAGCGATTATGTGATTAATGAAGGTAACAAGTGTAATCTGTGGTCTACAATTAAAAGGATCCATTATTTGTGGATATATCATGCAGATCTTGTTGTAATTTTGTATCTTGAAGTGGAGTTTGAACTTGATAAAAACCACAACGTATGGCGGTACATAATATCTTGCATGGGTAAAGCATGCACCAACTACATGTGATATCATGTTGAAAACAAATCTTATGGATTTCATTTTGTTATTTCTTCTTTTATTTTATTTTCGATTAAATCAGCATCTTAGTCTTTTTTGGATCAATATTTGATTAGCGATTAAATGGCAAGTTTTCCATAGTAGCCAAAAATGTCAATTGGTGAACTCTTTTGCTCTGTTGCCTACAAAGCTGCGCTATTCAATGCTTTCTTTCTTCTGTTTTTATCTGTTTCAAGATGAATCCTATGTGTTGTTGGCCTATATTTTTCTATTCTTTAAATTTGTTGCAACTTTTATTTATTTTACAAGTAATTATGTTATTTTTTTAATGAATCTGGTTGTACTATTCGTGACTATTTACTAAAGATCGTCAGTGCTACAAATAGCAAATACCATCTATGCCACTAAGCTCACTTGGAAAGTCTAATTGCAAATACTGGCAGGTAGATGTATATTGTTCATTATAAAGGGCACTTTGTTTTTTACAACAAATCCTACAGCAAAGCATGATACAACCGTTCATCTGTTGTTGGATAACACTATATTCTATTACAAATCAAAATAAACCATCCAACTTTACAGTTATATGTGAAAAGTGCATCGTTTAAAATAACAAGCAATATTCACATGTTCAAATGAAAAAGATGTCAAAAGTAGGGATTTCTCCATAGCGTGTACTATCTATTTCGATAAAAATAGAAAGAGAGAGAATTCTTTGTAAGTGCCAACAAAGCACAATCTCACTTTCTTAGTTTGTGGAAAGTCTATAACAGTAACATTTCCTTTTTGGATTTATCGAAATTGCTTAAAAAGTAAGCAGTTGATGATGGAACAAAAATGAAGGCTTGTAAATCAAAACATTTGGTTTGGCCACTTAAGAGCTTTTGCCTTCGCTTGCTGGTTGTAGTTTCATGTTCATTCATTTATTGGATTTCGTTTTATTATTTCTTCTTTTATTTTAGTTTCGATTACTTAACATCTTAGTCTTTTTTGGATTGATATTTGGTTAGCGATCTAAATGGCAACTTTCCCAAAGTAGCTATAAGTATCAACTGGTAAACTCTTTTGCTCTGTTGCGTACAAAGTTGTGATATTCAGTGCTTGATTTTTATTTTATCTGTTTCAAGATGAATTGCATGCGTTGTCTTATAAATTTTTTTTAGTAATTATATTATTTGTAAATGAATCTGGATGTATACTACACGTGGCCATTTACTTAAAGATCGTAAGTGCTGCAATGTTGGGCGTTAGTGTTCTGTCAATGCGTGAGTGTATTTATATCTATATATGTGTCAGTATGTATGTATGTATGTTGATGTGTGCTAATTAAAGTAGGAGTGCGTCTACAACTTGCATGATTATGTTTGCTTCTATATATATATATATATATATATATATATATATATATATATATTGTGCCAGATTTTATATTGTGCCATTAAAAGAAAGGGTTGGGGGAAATGGCATTTTATAGCTGTGGGAAAGGTGAAAGTTGAAAGAAAGAAGAATGTACTTTTGAGTTGGAGAAGGAAATTAATGAAAAATTAAAAAGGGAATTATGTTGTAATATTTTTTTTGTCCATTCATTAGTTTTGATTCTCTGTACATTAATTGTGCTCGTTGTTTTTTGTAACAAAATTGTAATTATTAAGTAAAAAATTGTTGTTATTAAGTAGTAAATTTGAATTATGTGAAATATATCATTCTGCTCAAAAGCATCCAAGTCCACACTATTCATCAATTGTTTCAAAATTGTTTATCATTACTTGTTATGTGAAACATGAAGTGAACGCTACTGTAAATAATTTATAAAGATTCAGTTACATATGCTAACATATAATTTTGATTGTTGATAATGGTACAGGCCAAACTTCTAGTTATTTTTGGTGTGTCGGGTAACATATTTGTTACCCCTTTTATTTGGTTTCACGAGAATAGTCTGCAATTTCTTATAGAGGCTGCTAAGCTAGTACAATTAGGCAAGAGATTGATTCTTTTCCTTGGGTAGGAGGTTAATTAAGATTGAACAAAAGAGAAGGATAAATATTGTTAGGGAAGTCTGCTTAGGCAAATGCTCCATAATATTTTGCATCGCGTCCAAAGGACGTCAAATATACCTACAGTACTTTTGCTTCTATTTAGGAATGCATGGTGTGATAATGTTCGCTTACGTCTTATTTCTTCAATCTAAGTTAACTTAATCGTATTTCTCATCTCATAGAATGTAGGATGGTATGCATATATCCTTGCTAATTATAGTTAAAGTTGGCATGTTAATAATTGTTTATTTGTTAATTATCGATTATAATCATAACCAATATAGTGCTATTCTTTTATTTACCAATATTAATTGTACGGTTATTAGAAATAATTATTATTTGTTTATAATAACAACATTTGATATGAACAATTACTAGGACATAAATACGAACATAATGCTATAATGTTGGAACTGGCGCTTTCATATTAGGACAACCTTTGAGCTCAAAAGAGCATTTCAAAAAGAGCATTTTAACTTGGAGTTTCTAAATGCTGTTGAAATGAAATCCAACGTAGTAAATTTTCAAACGAATTTGATGGTCTGAATTGCAATTCAATCAAATCTCGAACGCAAAAGTTATAGATGTTATAAGGTTTAGAGATTTATTTATTAGTAAATATAAAATTAGGACATTTATATAAATTCACATCACCTTTACGAAGGTAAAAATTATCTTAATATTATAATTTTTCCCCAAAGATCTAGAATCTTTATTGCTTATCGATATCTAAAATCAGTGCTTTTTATTCTTGGAAATTTTGAAGTGCCCTCTTTTTTTTCTTTTTGTGAAATCAACTTATGTTTTGAAGAAATTTATACAATGCAATGCTGCATATTTACAATATAGACATGTTGCTATTGTTTTGTTTGTTGCATTATTATAATACAACCTTTGTAAATCTTTGAAATTGGTACGTTTTTGTCAAAATAATTTGGATTACATTTTTAAAAATGATTTATTTGATGCATGTAAATTTTATAAACAAGCAACTTGTTCAAAATATTATAAATTGTGCATTTAGCTTCAGATTCATTGTACTTTACATATAACGACCCGCTATTTTGGACTACTCGCATTTGCACATGTCGGACTTGAATAATTCAAAATACCGAATTGTTAATTTAAATTTGACAAAACTCAGATATACAGTAAATAAAAAATCACAGAATCACAGACACAGAGTAATAATATGCAGCGGAAGTAAAAGAGATAGTTGTTCATGAAGCTACTATATAAATATATAAGATACATCAGAGTTTACAACAAAAGAGAAAAATGATGCATCAAGTGCAAATCAGAATACATCACTGGAATCATCGAATACTAAAAGCAGAAAGGATGGCTGGATCTTCAAGCAAAGCTCCAACTCCAAAGGTGAGCCTGAATACTGGTACACTCAGTCTGACCCGAGCATAAAGCAAAATACAAAACACTCGAGTCAGGATTAATATTCTCATATCAATTGTGACGACCCGAATTTCCACTCCCGGAAAATCGCATCATCTTTAAGAAAGAAAGGGATAGAAAAGAGAAAAGAAAGAAGAGAAAGAAGAAACCACACACGAATCTCAACAGTGGAACGAATAAATTATATTAATAACATAAGTATTACATAGTATACATCAAATATCTGAGTTACACAGACATATACAACACATACTAGACGGTTATAAACACCTGTCTAGTTATTACAACTCAATCACAATACACAAACACTCAGAGAAACCAACACAGCGGAAACTATATAACTATACGCAGAAGCCTCCTGCTCCATTGGCTCCTCCACAATACGTCAAAGCTATCCTGAATCCTAACCTGAATTCGCTTGGCTACTCGTAAAAATTTGAGTACCCAAGAGTTATAGAAAAACAAAAATAACTCCGGGTCAGACATGGGTCTGGTGTGAGTAACAGGTTAAAGTTGTTTAACTTTGAAAAACCTTTGAAAAGAAAAGGTATCACGTAAGACTTCCCACACATAAACATGGAAAAGTTTTTACCTTACGCTAACCAAAACATTTGATAGGAAATCCGATGATATTATAATAGTGTCTAGGGTTTTCAAGTAAATAAGAAATAGCCGAAATTGTTACATGATTAAATTCCAGCTACTAGCCACAAAAGTGGGTAATACAATCAAAATCGTTGGCACTTATTGGATTTTGGATTCCATCAACGGCTGGGCTACTGGGGTACCGTCCGTCACAGTACGTGGCCTAGATCACCGTACCGAGGATTACTCCCTTCATCCCCTGCAACACAAAGCCGGACCTGTTCCTTACTGAACAGTTCCAAACAAGACAACCCCACAGTTGTGATCAGCAACCGCACCACTAAGCCGAAATATAAAGGGACCTCTAGACAGGGATAAATCTTGCTCTCAAGTGGGTGCTACCCACGAAGCTTTGCTGCACCTCCCATGTTTTAGCCGTTCCCGGTTGATGAGGCTTGAGGTTACGATTACCTTTATAGGACATATCACTTAGAATGCTCATCGTCCACCTGACGATGTTCTGAAAGCATTCAATCCATACAAGTTCGTTCCGGGTTCAAACGAAACCGAAGGCATTATCTCGTTACACTCATATTGGAATCACCCTCAGAGTTAACGACAATAACCCTTGCACTCTGATTCACCATCTCGAATCTATAAGTACTATTCCGTCAAACTCATTACAGAATCACCCACAGAGTTATACTGACGTATAGCCCTTACACCTCGAGTCTTCACTCGCTCCACTTGGGTTAACGACCTAACGTTTAATTGGAATCGATGTGGTTTTCGGATCCCAAATATGGAAACCCGATCCCGGTCTCATCGAAAACCAAAGCGCGTCTTTTAAGGTCCACGTTGTTTTAAAGTTTAAAACAATTCAATTCATTATCTAAATATACACAGATAGATAATTCACAATATAACAGATAACCAACATTATTATTATCAACAGATAATTCATATCATAATCATATATCCATACTATCATCCAAAAGCAACCAATGCATCCATATCTATAATCATTACTCATCTCATATCTGAGATTACAAACCAAACCAGGCAACCAATACCAATCATCCAACATAAGCAACTATCCAATGATCACACCATTTATAATTAATTTAAAATGAATTAAATTAATTAATCTCTAAACTCTAATTAATTTAAAATGAATTAAATTAATTACTTCATCATTAGAATTCTGCTTGCTTCAACCATTAATTGATTACAAATCAATTTATAAATCATCATCTCAATATTCATTTCAATTAATCCTTATTGATTAACTATCTCTAATTACAATAAGTAATTAGCATTTAATATTACTTACACAAGTCAATTATATTAAACCCTTTGCAAATAATTAACTTGTAATTGCTTAATTAATTAATCATTTATTCATTATTAATTATTCCTTAATTAATTAATTCCAAATTACATCATTAATTAACTAATTAATGATTTCTGATTACATTTAATCAATTTCTCAAAATAAATTAATTACATAAGTAATTAATCTTCAATTTAATCCTTATATATTAATCACCCATGATTAATAATCAGTAATTAACTATTCTAATTACTCATCCCATAAATTAATTACCCTTAACTAATTATCTTCGTTAATCACTTGATAAATTTTCAAAGTAATTTAAATCCATATTACTTTTTTAATAATTATCTTAATTACATTCTGTAATTATTATTTAATTACATCCTTAAGTAATTATAAATTCATTAATTACATAAGTAATTATCAACATCCCACAAATGTTTAAATTCATTTATCTTAATTAATCTAAACTAATCACCTTAATTAAATTAATTACACCAAGTAATTAATTCATTAATTACTTCATTAAGTAATTAACAATTGATTATTATTAATTAATTAATCTAATTAATTATTAAAATTAATCGCGTTAATTAATTGTTAAGTAATCTTAAGTTAATGACCTTCATTAACATTTCTTAATTACATAATTAAGAATTAACTTCAGTTAATCATTATTAATTATCAATTAATTAATCTTTAATTATCATTTAATTAATCTCTAATTATTGATTAATTAAGTGTTAATTAAAATCTTAATTAATCATTAATCACTTGATTAAATAAATCTTAATCATAAATTAAAATTTAATTAATCATCCTTAATTATAGATTAATTATCCTTAATTAATTAATTAATCTCAATTCTTAATTATCTATCTTAAAAATGATTAATTACTTAATTAAACATCCACATTATTAATTTATTAAATAATTAATATTCCATTTAAATTAATTGAATAATTAAAATGAAAT
The DNA here is from genome assembly GCA_030765085.1 of Allium cepa. Taxonomy (NCBI): domain Eukaryota; kingdom Viridiplantae; phylum Streptophyta; class Magnoliopsida; order Asparagales; family Amaryllidaceae; genus Allium; species Allium cepa. The sequence goes on from CM060929.1 coordinate 40,128,676, forward strand.
CAATTTATTGAATTCCAAATTTAAAAAAAAACATTCTTCTTCAAACAAAATTCAATTTAAAATTTCTTTTTCAAAATTTCAAACTGAAATACATTTCAAATTTTCATTCCAGATTTAAACCTTAAAATTTAAAACTTTATTTACACTTCCATCTTCATTTTCAAATTCAAATTATTTAACCTCTTCCAAAAAAAAATGGTTAAAACAAATTTAAATTTAAAATTCATTTATTTTTAAAACTGACATTAAAGTCAAGTTCCAGGTTTTCAAACTGAATTTAAACTTATTTTAAATTCTTATTTCATAATTTAAAACCCATAGTTTAAATACAAACCAATGTTTCTTTTATACTTAAAAAGTTCAAATCTACATTTAAATTCCAGATTTAAATTAAATTTAAACTTGAGTTTCATAATTCTGTTTCCTGATTTAAACCTGTTTTAAACTTTCAGTTGCATTTTAATTTACTTTTAAAAATTTAAAACTTAAACAGAAAACAATTTCCTGTTTTGATTTTTCATCTTAAATTTTGAATTCAAACATGTTACAAAATTCAAAATTTAAACTATTAAATTCATAATTACTTTTCAGGTTTAAACTTTCAGATTGAACTTCATCTTTCAAATTTTTTTTACTTTACTTTTTAAATTTAAATAAAGACAGAAACAGTTTTTCTGATTTTAGTTTAAACCCCAAACTAAATTTTAAAAACTCAATAATTACAAAGACCCAGATTCAAATTATTTGAATTTATATCTAAATTCAAGTTACAAGCTAGTTTTCAAATTTGGTTTCAAATTTTAGTTTGCAATTTACTTTCTTTTTAAAAAACTTAGAAACCTGGAAAACAGTTACTGTCAAAATACTGAATCCTGAACATTACTCAAACCCGAGCTACCAAAACTTACTCCGAGAAAACCACACACTTACTTCGAGTCACACGATACATTGCTTCGAGTCTCCCTTCCACTTACCCGAGTCCATTCCGAGTACATAACCCTGCAACTAAAACTGCACCACCATCATCACCAACATGCACAACACTCCTGTGCATCCACATCCCAACTCCGGCCATCTCTGGCCATCAACTCAGGCCATCCTCCATCGACCAAAATCCCCTCATTCACCTTCAACCTTCAAAATCCCATAATACAACTTGAATTTGAATTCAAGTTTTTAAACAAATCCTGGACAGCACCCCCTCCCCTTTTTTCAATGCCTAGCCTGTCAACGCTTCAACCCATCTCCTCCGACCACCGTCACACTTCCAACTCCGACAATAACTCCATCTACACATCCTCTATCTATACTCAAAAGATCTTTGAACTCGAATCATAGATGAAGCAGTAGTACTAATTTTTTTATTCCCAGTAAAAACTAGGGTTCATACATATATTCCCAAATCTCATCTCCAAAATTTAATTATAATCCAATTTAGTATTTTTCCCATAATCTTTGATAGCTACTCTATCTCCAAGAGCCAATTCAATCAAATCCAATGCAAAAATCAAATGTACTTAACCAAATTGTAGGATACAGTAAATTCATTATTGCACTTGTTTCACAACACTATAAATTATAATGTTTGATTTAAAATTCAAGAATTCACTTGTTTTTTTAATTAATAAACCTGAAACATGAATTCCTATAAATTGAATTTCACTTAATATAAATTTTTACTCTGTTATATTATTTTCAGGTAAAACAGAGTTTTATTTTAACTCATATAACTTTTTTTTGATTACTTTATTTACAAATAAGCAAGTTTCATTCATAGATTAAAACACAACAGCAAACAAATCAAAATAAAAGGGATTTTTATCAGCTAGAACATACATTGTAATAGCCAGAACCCAAGTGAAACAGAATTCAACTCATATAAACATATACACAGCAAATTTAAAATGTTAAGTCATTTCTAAATAAAAACATGAACAACTTTTACCTACTTAGTTTTTAAGGGTTAAGTTACTCACCTGTAATAATGATGCAGACCCCAGATTTAACATGCAGTAGCTTGAATGAAGATGCAAATTTCCAGTTGAAATGCAGGTTGCTTTCTGAATACATGCTTCCAGTTTGAAGATTCATGCAGGCCTTCCTTACTTGATTAAATTTGCTTATCCTAGAGTTTTGAAAATTGAATGCATGCTTTGGTTTACACACATGCAGGTTTTCTTGCTTGATTTTGTGGTTGCAGAACAATTTGAATGATGAATCAGTTGCAAAGTATTTGATTTTGTATTTTAAGGAATCTGAACTTGCAGATTTTCATGGTTGCAGATTTTTTTTTAAAGAAAGATGAATGCAGGCATTTAGTTTTGGAGGAGTTACAGGCTTTGTGTAATGCAGGTTAGAGGAGATGAAATTCAGATTTTCATTTAAGTTGATATGCAATTGAATTTTTTTCTTTTATAAAATGGAAATGAAGAAGGGAAAAGAGAATGGGAAGAGTGCAAATTATATAACTAGTTCATGATTTAAATTAAAATTAAAGAAAAACAAAAATACAACATGACACTTGTCTCAAGTTATTACATTTGTCATTTTAAATTGATGATAAGTTTACACATGCATTTTAAATGGTTTTGTTATTTTAATTAAGTGTTAAAGAAAGTTAAACTTAGATAATAGTTCTTATATCCTTTAAACAATTTATGAAAGATGTTATAACTTATATGAATACATGTTCATATTTTAAATTGTATTTTAAATTTCAAATTAAATTTACAAATCAAAGAATTAACACAAACATTTTGTAACTTATTTTAAATATCCAAACTTTAAGTCAAAAATAAATTTTAAACCAATTAAAACATTTTTCTCATACTTAAAAACATATAGTTATTTTATTAAATATCTTTGAAAAGCTTAAATCAAAAATAAATCTCAATTCCTATTTTCAAAACATTAAAACTAATTTAACAACTTATCTATTTATAATATATACAAATACATATACATTATTAAATAGAAAACAATTTATTGGTTTATTAAAAATAATTTCACAAATTAAATATTTAAATAAAGAAGATTATTAAATCCAATCAAATTTATCAACAAAAATCATCAATTCAATTTAAATTTAAACTCAGGTTATTAAATTTAAATTGTCCAAAATTCCGGGATATTACAATCCTTCCCCCTTAAAAGAATTTCATCCCCGAAATTTAAAACAAAGGTAATTTAATAATCTATTTACAGATTTTATTTTAAAACACAGCATATGTTAATTATATTCCAACAACCAAAGCAACCAATTCACACAAATCAAAACAAATTTAATTATCCAAAAGAATTTTGGATAAAACTTCACGAGTTTCCCAGGTATACATATATATCGGGATACTCGCTCTATAGAATACAATCAATCAATACTACTAAGCTATAGAGCTCCTAACAACAATTCTATACAGAATATCAGACTACAAACGAGTCTGACTCAACAACCAAACCATCCTAAACTGCTGGTTCTACAACCAGAAATATCAAACACATACTCCCTCAGAGATACGTCCAACATACTGAATCCCAGTTATCCAAACTGGCAATTCAACTCTAGAATACCAAACACTGATCAAACCCAAAACACAGAAGAAACCAAAACACCTCGAAGCTAGCTACTCAAACTTATAGCTCTTTGGATCGGAGAAAAACTTATCCCAAATCAAATCTCCAACTCCAGAATCCAAATTTCTCCATTTCTTATTCATAAATACTCTTCGGACGATTTCTGGGTTACCAACATCCACCTGATCAGCTTAATTCTATGCTGATTCCACTAAAAACAGACTGGATCAAAACAATCCAATGATCTCCTCAAGATCACTCAAAAACCAAGAACACACACCCTGCTTCTCAACAACAGAAGACAGAACAAACTTCTTCTTATCCAGAAAAAGAAAAACAGAAACACCCTCAAACTGCTTCCGCTGCACAACTCTGATCCGAAGCAGAAGAAAATGCTGAAGACCATAAGCACAGACTAGACAACCCAGCACAGAAATATGGTTCCATATATCCAAAAGAAAACTCAAATGTTTCTCCCAAACATGAGTTGCTTCACCAACTTCTATCTCAAGGAACCATCTATCTACAAACTGAACCACCAGTTCCATTCCTGGAAAGAAAACTCGATCTCCAGATGCAGACAAATTCTGACCTTCTTGAAGAAAATTCGGACAATCTCCAATTACCCAAAAGAACACACTATCGCAAGTCGCTTTTGCGATCAACTCAGCCTAAATCCAAAGAAAACTGCTCTCTCTTTACCAAACAGAACAGCTTATGCTAGCCTAGCCAACTCACCAGAGAAAATGATCCACTCTGCTGCCTCTGAACTCCACTTCAGAACAACTACTCAGCCAGAAGACTCCTTACCAACTCAGAACATTCTGCTAAACTCAGCCACAACACCGAGTAGACTCACTTCTTACTCTTGTTCCAAAAAAACATCTTCGGAAATATCCATAGTTACTGCATCTCATTACGCAGCTACTATTTCCTGAAATATCAAGATACCATCTCTTGCTGGCTTCTGCCCAACCGACATATCAAAACTCAACTCAATTCTGCACTTCAAAGATGAACTCTGAACCTTTACAGGTTACCTTCAGAGATTGATGAAGTCCTTCATCACTACAGAACTCACTCGAGACGGTATTCGGTCTACAGTCTCGACAAATACACTTCCAACCTTACCCATCAAACTCAACCAATGGTAGTCGTGTTACACACTTCTACCTCATCTACCTTTATAACTTACATTGGAAAACCTGAACGGGTAATCCAACAAATAGGTAGAACCATTTATATATATATATAATAAAAATACAAATACGCTCTCTCAAGATAGACACCACTACAGAGACTAGGTATTCACTCAACCTAATGCTCTGATACCAATTGTGACGACCCGACTTTCCACTCTCGGAAAATCGCATCATCTTTAAGAAAGAAAGGGATAGAAAAGAGAAAAGAAAGAAGAGAAAGAAGAAACCACACACGAATCTCAACAGCGGAACGAATAAATTATATTAATAACATAAGTATTACATAGTATACATCAAATATCTGAGTTACACAGACATATACAACACATACTAGACGGTTATAAACACCTGTCTAGTTATTACAACTCAATCACAATACACAAACACTCAGAGAAACCAACACAGCGGAAACTATATAACTATACGCAGAAGCCTCCTGCTCCATTTGCTCCTCCACAATACGTCAAAGCTATCCTAAATCCTAACCTGAATTCCCTTGGCTACTCGTAAAAATTTGAGTACCCAAGAGTTATAGAAAAACAAAAATAACTCCGGGTCAGACATGGGTCTGGTGTGAGTAACAGGTTAAAGTTGTTTAACTTTGAAAAACCTTTGAAAAGAAAAGGTATCACGTAAGACTTACCACACATAAACATGGAAAAGTTTTTACCTTACGCTAACCAAAACATTTGATAGGAAATCCGATGATATTATAATAGTGTCTAGGGTTTTCAAGTAAATAAGAAATAGCCAAAATTGTTACATGATTAAATTCCAGCTACTAGCTACAAAAGTGGGTAATACAATCAAAACCGTTGGCACTTATTGGATTTTGGATTCCATCAATGGCTGGGCTACTGGGGTACCGCCCGTCACAGTACGTGGCCTAGATCACCGTACCGAGGATTACTCCCTTCATCCCCTGCAACACAAAGCCAGACCCGTTCCTTACTGAACAGTTCCAAACAAGACAACCCCGCAGTTCTGATCAGCAACCGCACCACTAAGCCGAAATATAAAGGGACCTCTAGACAGGGATAAATCTTGCTCTCAAGTGGGTGCTACCCACGAAGCTTTGCTGCACCTCCCCTGTTTTAGCCATTTCCGGTTGATGAGGCTTGAGGTTACGATTACCTTTATAGGACATATCACTTAGAATACTCATCGTCCACCTGACGATGTTCTGAAAGCATTTAATCCATACAAGTTCGTTCCAGGTTCGAACGAAACCGAAGGCATTATCTCGTTACACTCATATTGGAATCACCCTCAGAGTTAACGACAATAACCCTTGCACTCTGATTCACCATCTCGAATCTATAAGTACTATTCCGTCAAACTCATTACAGAATCACCCACAGAGTTATACTGACGTATAGCCCTTACACCTCGAGTCTTCACTCGCTCCACTTGGGTTAACGACCTAACGTTTAATTGGAATCGATGTGGTTTTCGGATCCCAAATATGGAAACCCGATCCCGGTCTCATCGAAAACCAAAGCGCGTCTTTTAAGGTCCAAGTTGTTTTAAAGTTTAAAACAATTCAATTCATTATCTAAATATACACAGATAGATAATTCACAATATAACAGATAACCAACATTATTATTATCAACAGATAATTCATATCATAATCATATATCCATACTATCATCCAAAAGCAACCAATGCATCCATATCTATAATCATTACTCATCTCATATCTGAGATTACAAACCAAACCAGGCAACCAATACCAATCATCCAACATAAGCAACTATCCAATGATCACACCATTTATAATTAATTTAAAATGAATTAAATTAATTAATCTCTAAACTCTAATTAATTTAAAATGAATTAAATTAATTACTTCATCATTAGAATTCTGCTTGCTTCAACCATTAATTGATTACAAATCAATTTATAAATCATCATCTCAATATTCATTTCAATTAATCCTTATTGATTAACTATCTCTAATTACAATAAGTAATTAGCATTTAATATTACTTACACAAGTCAATTATATTAAACCCTTTGCAAATAATTAACTTGTAATTGCTTAATTAATTAATCATTTATTCATTATTAATTATTCCTTAATTAATTAATTCCAAATTACATCATTAATTAACTAATTAATGATTTCTGATTACATTTAATCAATTTCTCAAAATAAATTAATTACATAAGTAATTAATCTTCAATTTAATCCTTATATATTAATCACCCATGATTAATAATCAGTAATTAACTATTCTAATTACTCATCCCATAAATTAATTACCCTTAACTAATTATCTTCATTAATCACTTGATAAATTTTCAAAGTAATTTAAATCCAGATTACTTCTTTAATAATTATCTTAATTACATTCTGTAATTATTATTTAATTACCTCCTTAAGTAATTATAAATTCATTAATTACATAAGTAATTATCAACATCCCACAAATGTTTAAATTCATTTATCTTAATTAATCTAAACTAATCACCTTAATTAAATTAATTACACCAAGTAATTAATTCATTAATTACTTCATTAAGTAATTAACAATTGATTATTATTAATTAATTAATCTAATTAATTATTAAAATTAATCACATTAATTAATTGTTAAATAATCTTAAGTTAATGACCTTCATTAACATTTCTTAATTACATAATTAAGAATTAACTTCAGTTAATCATTATTAATTATCAATTAATTAATCTTTAATTATCATTTAATTAATCTCTAATTATTGATTAATTAAGTGTTAATTAAAATCTTAATTAATCATTAATCACTTGATTAAATAAATCTTAATCATAAATTAAAATTTAATTAATCATCCTTAATTATAGATTAATTATCCTTAATTAATTAATTAATCTCAATTCTTAATTATCTATCTTAAAAATGATTAATTACTTAATTAAACATCCACATTATTAATTTATTAAATAATTAATATTCCATTTAAATTAATTGAATAATTAAAATGAAATCAATTTATTGAATTCCAAATTTAAAAAAAAACATTCTTCTTCAAACAAAATTCAATTTAAAATTTCTTTTTCAAAATTTCAAACTGAAATACATTTCAAATTTTCATTCCAGATTTAAACCTTAAAATTTAAAACTTTATTTACACTTCCATCTTCATTTTCAAATTCAAATTATTTAACCTCTTCCAAAAAAAAATGGTTAAAACAAATTTAAATTTAAAATTCATTTATTTTTAAAACTGACATTAAAGTCAAGTTCCAGGTTTTCAAACTGAATTTAAACTTATTTTAAATTCTTATTTCATAATTTAAAACCCATAGTTTAAATACAAACCAATGTTTCTTTTATACTTAAAAAGTTCAAATCTACATTTAAATTCCAGATTTAAATTAAATTTAAACTTGAGTTTCATAATTCTCTTTCCTGATTTAAACCTGTTTTAAACTTTCAGTTGCATTTTAATTTACTTTTAAAAATTTAAAACTTAAACAGAAAACAATTTCCTGTTTTGATTTTTCATCTTAAATTTTGAATTCAAACATGTTACAAAATTCAAAATTTAAACTATTAAATTCATAATTACTTTTCAGGTTTAAACTTTCAGATTGAACTTCATCTTTCAAATTTTTTTTTACTTTACTTTTTAAATTTAGATAAAGACAGAAACAGTTTTTCTGATTTTAGTTTAAACCCCAAACTAAATTTTAAAAACTCAATAATTACAAAGACCCAGATTCAAATTATTTGAATTTATATCTAAATTCAAGTTACAAGCTAGTTTTCAAATTTGGTTTCAAATTTTAGTTTGCAATTTACTTTCTTTTTAAAAAACTTAGAAACCTGGAAAACAGTTACTGTCAAAATACTGAATCCTGAACATTACTCAAACCCGAGCTACCAAAACTTACTCCGAGAAAACCACACACTTACTTCGAGTCACACGATACATTGCTTCGAGTCTCCCTTCCACTTACCCGAGTCCATTCCGAGTACATAACCCTGCAACTAAAACTGCACCACCATCATCACCAACATGCACAACACTCCTGTGCATCCACATCCCAACTCCGGCCATCTCTGGCCATCAACTCAGGCCATCCTCCATCGACCAAAATCCCCTCATTCACCTTCAACCTTCAAAATCCCATAATACAACTTGAATTTGAATTCAAGTTTTTAAACAAATCCTGGACAGCACCCCCCTCCCCTTTTTTCAATGCCTAGCCTGTCAACGCTTCAACCCATCTCCTCCGACCACCGTCACACTTCCAACTCCGACAATAACTCCATCTACACATCCTCTATCTATACTCAAAAGATCTTTGAACTCGAATCATAGATGAAGCAGCAGTACTAATTTTTTTATTCCCAGTAAAAACTAGGGTTCATACAGATATTCCCAAATCTCATCTCCAAAATTTAATTATAATCCAATTTAGTATTTTTCCCGTAATCTTTGATAGCTACTCTATCTCCAGGAGCCAATTCAATCAAATCCAATGCAAAAATCAAATGTACTTAACCAAATTGTAGGATACAGTAAATTCATTATTGCACTTGTTTCACAACACTATAAATTATAATGTTTGATTTAAAATTCAAGAATTCACTTGTTGTTTTAATTAATAAACCTGAGACATGAATTCCTATAAATTGAATTTCACTTAATATAAATTTTTACTCTGTTATATTATTTTCAGGTAAAACAGAGTTTTATTTTAACTCATATAACTTTTTTTTTGCTTACTTTATTTACAAATAAGCAAGTTTCATTCATAAATTAAAACACAACAGCAAACATATCAAAATAAAAGGGATTTTTATCAGCTAGAACATACATTGTAATAGCCAGAACCCAAGTGAAACGGAATTCAACTCATATAAACATATACACAGCAAATTTAAAATGTTAAGTCATTTCTAAATAAAAGCATGAACAACTTTTACCTACTTAGTTTTTAAGGGTTAAGTTACTCACCTGTAATAATGATGCAGACCCCAGATTTAACATGCAGTAGCTTGAATGAAGATACAAATTTCCAGTTGAAATGCAGGTTGCTTTTTGAATACATGCTTCCAGTTTGAAGATTCATGCAGGCCTTCCTTACTTGATTAAATTTGCTTATTCCAGAGTTTTGAAAAATGAATGCATGCTTTGGTTTACACACATGTAGGTTTTCTTGCTTGATTTTGTGGTTGCAGAACAATTTGAATGATGAACCAGTTGCAAAGTATTTGATTTTGTATTTTGAGGAATCTGAACTTGCAGATTTTCATGGTTGCAGATTTTTTTTTAAAGAAAGATGAATGCAGGCATTTAGTTTTGGAGGAGTTACAGGCTTTGTGTAATGCAGGTTAGAGGAGATGAAATTCAGATTTTCATTTAAGTTGATATGCAATTGAATTTTTTTCTTTTATAAAATGGAAATGAAGAAGGGAAAAGAGAATGGGAAGAGTGCAAATTATATAACTAGTTCATGATTTAAATTAAAATTAAAGAAAAACAAAATTACAACATGACACTTGTCTCAAGTTATTACATTTGTCATTTTAAATTGATGATAAGTTTACACATGTATTTTAAATGGTTTTGTTATTTTAATTAAGTGTTAAAGAAAGTTAAACTTAGATAATTAGTTCTTATATCCTTTAAACAATTTATGAAAGATGTTATAACTTATAGGAATACATGTTCATATTTTAAATTGTATTTTAAATTTCAAATTAAATTTACAAATCAAAGAATTAACACAAACATTTTGTAACTTATTTTAAATATCCAAACTTTAAGTCAAAAATAAATTTTAAACCAATTAAAACATTTTTCTCATACTTAAAAACATATAGTTATTTTATTAAATATCTTTGAAAAGCTTAAATCAAAAATAAATCTCAATTCCTATTTTCAAAACATTAAAACTAATTTAACAACTTATCTATTTATAATATATACAAATACATATACATTATTAAATAGAAAACAATTTATTAGTTTATTAAAAATAATTTCACAAATTAAATATTTAAATAAAGAAGATTATTAAATCCAATCAAATTTATTAACAAAAATTATCAATTCAATTTAAATTTAAACTCAGATTACTAAATTTAAATTGTCCAAAATTCCGGGATATTACATCAATAAATCCAACTCAAGTGAAAAAGCAATCGAAATACAAGTAACTCAAAGGATGTTGGGATCACCATCCTCTAAGGATCCGTTAAACTATCTACAATGTAGTAGTGTACGCTAAATAGATAATGTCTATCAGTAATTTAAAGTATCAAAACAGTGTTAAGGCGTTACCATTATTCGCCTTAACACATTTTATATAGATGTCATAGTCTATACAGCACTGTAAACTCCACCGTAAACTAGTGGGCTATCAGGGAGTACTCCATAGGTATAACACAAAACAAATTCGTAGTGGTCGCGTATATAGGGATACAAGTATGACAAGGCACATGAGGCAATACCCAAGGTAGTGAAACTACCGTTCGCCTGATCCGGACTGGTGAGAACGCATTGCCGCAGCGATCGCAACACCGCGAAACAACACTCCTGAAATTCTGAGGGTGCACCAATCAATCACAAGTAATGAGTAGTAGTTACAAAGAAGTGTGTTCGCTCGAGGTGGCTAACCCCATTTGGCCCGGCACGGCTCCTGATTTTAGTCATTTCCAATTTGTCACAAGTGTCAAGGCTATCCATTATCGTTCTCTTTCTTCAGTCATCGCGTACATCATTCCAACCACTTCATTCTGGATCACACTCCGCGTATGGTTATTAAAGTGGTTTTCGATTTAGATAGAGAGTATATCCATAACCGATTCCGGTCTCTTTAATAACTTTCGTAATTATTATACCAATTGGTCGTTTAATATGGTTCAAACCAAATCAATTTCAATTTCAATTTCAATTCGTAAATTAACATTTCGCTTGTCTTCTAAATCACTTTCTAAAATTTACGTTTCAAAACTTCCAAATTACCATTTCAAAATCTTATAATTAGATTTCAACTTTTATTTAAACAATTCAAATATTGATTCAATTTCGTATATAAGTTTCATTCCGAAATCATTTAAAATGGTTTAATTTTGATTCAAATCAATTTAAATTCATTTATCGATTTCATTCAATATTCGCTAAGTAAATTTATCCTTCAAAACAACTTCTATTTAAATTTCAATTCATTAAATCAATTACTTAAGTTCAACTTCATTATATCAAAACTTCAAATTTGAATTTAATTAGATTCGTCAAATCAAATTCTTAAATTACAAGTCTTACGTTAATTTCAATAAATCCCATTCATTTCAACAAATCACATTTTATTTCTTGTTAAAGAAATTCAATTTTCACTTATTTATTGACTTCGTTACAAATTTCAAACTTAATTAATAAAGAACTAAATTCCACATAATCGAGAAGTTTCAATTTCACTTACTTAAATAATTTCTCCAAAACTTTAAGAAAAAAGAAACTCAATTTCATTTATTAACGAAGTTCAAATCCACTTATTCAAAAGTTCAATTTCTCTTATTAAAGAATTCAATTTTTATTCAATTATCAAATAATTAAATCTTATTAAATTTTTAAATAATTTCAGTCTTAATTATTAATAATTTCAAAACATAATAATTACAAACTTGATTATAAATTCAAACTTAATTATTAAATCATTTCCACTTAATTATGAATTCAAACTTAATTATCAAATCATTTCGACTTAATTATAAATTCAACTTATAATTTGAAACTTAGTTATAATTCCAAACTTAATTATAATTTCAAATTTAACTATTAAATGATTTCAAACTTAATAATTTCAAAACTCAGTTATTTCTAATTCCAAATTATTTATTAATAATTCCAAATTTAATTATTAAATAATTAAATTTCAAACAATGTTCTTTCATCAATTACTACGTTAATATTTGTTTCAGATTTCAATCATTACATTTTCCTTTCATAAAATTCAAATTCCAACTTCATTTCAAACTTATTCTTTGCTCGAATAAAATCATTATTTTATTTTTAAATATTGACCAATCGGATTTTATTTAATTCTCTATCCTAGGTCAAATTCATTTGGGTATATATCATTTCAACCCGATTCCAATTTCAATTCAAGATCAAGCATAATAAAGGGAACTTGCAGTGTGATAACTGGGATGGTGTCAAAGTAAATAAACAAGCAATAACAACAATCAATAACAATCCAAAAATAAATTCAATAATCTTGAAATAATTGTATTAATTCACATTGTTGTTTGTGTGAATTAATATAATTATTTCCAGAATCTACACTATCATTTCATGTAGATTAAAGATTATTACATTAATATTTATACGGTTCTTCACGATATTTATTATTCAATTTCAAACTACATCAATTTATACAACATACATTTAAATGGTTCAAGGTGTCGTCAACCCTATTTCTACATGTTAATTTATTTAACATTCAAAGGGGTCATATTATACAAAATTTAACTAATCAAATTCAACACATATAAATTTCAAATTGTTAACTATCCTACGCCAATTTCAATTTATTTATCACTTGCTACATTAAAAATTTAACGTCCAATTTCAACGTCAAACAATCAATCATTTATCAACCAAACGGAATTATCATTACATAAATAACAGATAATGGTGTCAGATGTCAAAGGTGAACTGATACATAAATAACAGTGTAATAAATAACAGTAGCATATTCCAATTTTCGTTTCAATTGAAATCAAATTTAATAAATAAAAGAACATTAATCGTGAGTGAGGACTCACCTTCCGAGGCTAGAGAAGTTTGAAACACAACCAGCTACGAATTGGGTCGCGATCTAGAAAATCGAATAATCCAGACAATAGTCTCAATGTGAAGTAAGCTGAAAGCGGATTTGATGGACAAAGCTGATAGATAGGAATTGATGGAATAAATCAGAATCAGCTTGATATAAATTGAAACGAACTATATATTATATAATTAAACTTAAGGCAAATATTAAATAATATATATTTCAAAATCATTCATTTTGAAACACACACTTTTAAAATAGAATATATATATATATATATATACACACACACACACACACACTACTAAAACCGATCATATATAAAATAAACTAACATACTCACACCACACGTGCACATTTAAAATCCATAAAATATGCTTAGACTTACATATATATGCATACTTACAAAATTTACAGTATATAAATAGTCCAATAAGTCATAGGTTCTTATATACATCTTAGCAATATAAACTAACATGTAACTTTCATATTTACATAACTTTTATATACTAACAAATATACATGTAGCATCTTCTTTACCTTTACAAAGAAACTCAATGAATATAATTTTTTTCTATAACAAATCATAAACTACAAATCTTGCTTTACAACTCTATATATAAAAACTGAATAGAACAGCAATACTTTCATAACTTATAATACATATAACCGACAAAATATTATACTTTAAAAATATATATAATAACATAATATGAGTTAAAGTGTATATGCTTTTATTCTTTACAAACTTTACAAACTGCAGTATACTTTAACAATATATCTCATAACTCCAAGCTCATATATATACGTTTATATATAAATAAAATGAAACATATATACTGGGAATACTTAAGATATACAATAAAATATATGTATATCAAGGCTGCAAATTTAGGCGAGTCAATAAATACAAAACAACAAAACCAAACATATATTAACTAATATATATAGCTTTCACAATCTACACTTTAGACAAAACCGAAAATATAACATGACATACTTTACTTATAACCAATTTGATTTATACAAATATACCCATATATAAAAAAAACAGGTTTCTTTAGTTAAACCAATGCTGGCTAAATATAGATATATAAGTTGAAGTCATATTATAATTTGAAAACTGCAATATAAACTTTATATATTTAAAATGTACTATAGTACATAAAGTAGCAAAGCAAGCTCCAGACGAACCACTGTATGCAAACGTATATACAACTAATATGAAATAGACTATATATTTATTATATCTTTAACCAATACGTGGAGCATACTTTAAAATAAATTCATATACTTAGAATAACAGCACCTACCCTATAAGTTTACATACAAACTTCATAAAATAACATATATCTACCCATAGCCGCATATTACCAACTTAGATAATATATATTACCTGTATGAAGTAAAGAGGGAACAAGGTGTTCGGCCAGGCTAGGAGAGAGGAGGGAAGAAGTGAAGGTGATGGGTTGCAGTGTTGCCATGGAGGAGGGCATTAAGGAGGCGGTTAGTTTGGTGAATGGGTTCGGGTCGGCGCTTGAATGGCGCGACGATGGCGGTGCGGGTTGTAGGGTGTGACAGCCCGCAAATCCGTACCCCTTGAATAAACACTATTCTACCTCTGTTAACTCAAGTGGCACAGAATTACAAACCATTAGGGTTAAAGAAGAAGAGATAGGAGAAGAAGAAACTAAACAATATCAAAATCTCACAATCGCAGCGGAATAAATTATAATAGTAAATATATAACTTTACACAAAAATGAAATCTATCACTGTTTCATACAATATATCATCAGAGTATCACATACACAACCAATACCAATCCAGACATACCATACAATCACAACAGCGGATATATATATATAGGTACATATAATACGTCTCGGACTCCAGCTCCTCTCCTGCTCCATAGCATCCTGACCTGAACACACCCGAGTTAGTCTGGAATACCAGCTGATAATAATGCATCCAAATTGATTATTAAAGTTTTTAAAAATCCTTTGAAAACAAAAGCATCTCGTAAGACCACGCCATAAATAAACATGTCGGGTTTTTACCTTACGGTAGCTAAAACACTTTTTATAGAAATCCTCTGATATTATAATAGGGTCTATTTACAAATACTTATAAAATAGCCGAAATTGTTACATCTATTAAATTCCAGCTACTAGCCACAAAAGTGGGTAATACAAACAAAACTCGTACAAGGCTCGTAGGGAAAATGGATTTCCAACAATGACTAGGCACTGGGGTACCACCTGTCACAGTACGGGGCCTAGATCACCGTACCGAGGATTACTCCCTTCATCCCCTGCAACACAAGGCCGGAACCATTCCTTACTGAACAGTCCCGAACAAGATAAACCTCATGGTTGGCGCGACCAACCACCCACTAAGCCGAAATATATATAAGGGACATCTAGACAGGGGAAATATCTTGTCCTGCTTGGGCATGACCCACCTAACCTTGCTGCATATCCCCTGATTTTCAGTCATTCCCGGTTGATGAGGCTTGAGGCTAAGCGTTACCTTTAGAACGTTTTCACTTAGAATGCCCATCGCCCACCTGACGATGTTTCGCAAGCATTCATCCATACAAGTCCGTCCCGGGTTCGAACGGAACCGAAGGCACTATTCCTACTACATCCATTTTGGATATATCCTCAGGATTAGTAGCGACTAGCCCTTGCACTTCACTGCTCCATCTTCGACTCCGAACACGTTTTTCGCACGAAACGTACAAACCGGATCGAATTGGTTTTCGAGAAATAAATCTCGATCCCGGTCTCTTCGAAACAATCAACGCATTTGTCCAATATTGATAGTCGGTGATTTAACTATCAATTTATATTCACAAACATCCATAAGCATCCATCACACAATAAATAATATTCCATATTATTTATTTGCCTCAAATATCTTTAAAAGATATATTTTCAAATTTCCAAAAATCCATTTGAAAACAATTCCCAAAATTCTTCCTTTATAAGGTAAATCCTTTACCCTATATTCCTATTAGAAATAACCAAGTTCAAAACAATTTAAATTTAAAACAGGTAAAATATTTTATACTGAAATATACTTTAAAATATATAAATTTACTTCTAGTTATTTACTCAAAATACAATTTCGAAATATTTAGAGTAAAACTATTTTATAAGATATAACTTGATTTAAAATAAGGTTTTAGTTAAACTAAATTTAAAAAAAAAATAGAGTTTGAAAGGGATTAATAATAATTTTCAAATAACTTTATTCAAAACTAGCCTTTAAATAAATCCATTTGTAAAAATAATTACTAAGGTATCCATAAAATTTATTATTGCTAATTTATTAATAATTTCTTTAAAATAATAATTTCCAAATCACTCTTTTAACAAGTTTGAATTTCAAAACTTTCTTCTAATAAAATCTGTTTAAAACTCGAACTTGGTTTTCCCAGGGAAACTCATTTCCACTCAAACATCCCAGAAAATCCTTCTTATAAATTCTGTCGTTTATTTCAATTCAGATTTATGGTTTAATAATATAAATTTACTTTCAATTTATTAACTAATAAATTTTCTCTTTGTTTATTATTCCAAATTTTACCAATTTCCAATCTTATTCCAACAGATTTCAATTTTTATTCTTTTAAATTCCTTATTTAACCATATCCTTTATTTATCAATTTCTTGATTTCTTTTTAAAACCCAATTTATTTTCTTTATAATTAACATTCTGAGTTTATAGTTTATCCAACAACATCACGATATAATTAAATTCCAAATTTATCAATAACAATATATAAACAGGCATCATTATCAATTATAAAAATAATTACTACATTGTGAGGAATCCAGTTGGATCCCTCCAACCTGTTTTCCCTGCATCCACAAATATTAGCACATCAAATATATAAATATCCATCCTGACTGATAATAAAAATAATATGCAACCAATCACACAGATATTTAAATATTTATTATTTAAATCAGCCAATATCCAGATGTGAGTGAGAATAACTCACCTTGAGTTTCGGCGAGCGTTCGAAATTTAAATTAAACCGAACGACGTTCGATTTTACTCAAATTTCTACTTGCCCGGAATGGATCCGGAACTGCACCATCGCGTAGTGTTCGTCTCTGCGATTCCAACATTTCCAGTTTCGTTAAATTCTGATACAGTATGAATTAGTTATTAATTTTTAAAGTTTGAATTTGAATTTAAAACAAATTCCCCTATTTAATTTTAATTTTCATCTTTACCATCACAGAGAAATCAAGGCCGTCCATACGAAATCGAGGCCGCTCCTTTCTCCTCCCTCTCGTGCATGATACCCAGGTGCTCGAACCCAACAAACGCAAGCTAGGGCTTCAAACCGCGACTCCATCAACACGCAAGAACTCGATCAGGAAATACCAAGACGTAGAATCCCTAATCCTCCACCTTCGGCTGAAACAACACGTAACTTGGTCGCCTTAATCCTCCGAAACCCGAGCACAAGCGTGCCACGAACGGAGCACGATAACACCTCCAAACGAAGGCTGTAAACAAGATCCACCGTTGATTATGCAGAGCTCCTTGTTCTCTTCGATCTTCCAGTTGGAAGTTTCCGCGATTGCTTGACGGATTGATCGCAAATTGGAAGAGAAAATCGACTATTTTCGACCATAGAATAAAAAGAAACGGCGGCCGGTGGATATAGCTAGGGTTCGGCAACGATTATATATATATTATATTATTTAATATTATTTTAATTAATAAAATTCTCAATTTAACAACTTATGCAAATGAACTCCAATTCTCACGTTCCGACAGGCGTTTCTAGGGTTTTTCCGCGTTCCGGACACAATGAAAAAGGTTTCGGAAGCTAATTTGATCGTATGCGCGAGTTATGGAATTAAAAGATCAATTTTAAATTAAATCGATTAAAACGATTTTCGATGCGTTTCGAGCTGCCAGGGTCAAATGACAACTCCAATTGCTACGAAAATTGAAATCCGATAATAACTGACTATTACGGATCCAATGAAACTGGCTTCGTCGAATTCCGAGACTGTGCCCCGGAAGGCTATTTTACTCGTCGATTAAATTAATCGATTTCTCAAAATTAACGAAAGCACTAAAAATTTCCCTTCTAAAATTTTATTAACTTAAAAATAAATCATATAAAATTTATAAACACATATAAAAATTAAATCTGGCTCATTCCGGACCAAAATCTGATTAAATTGCATTTTAATAATATTAAATTCATTTTTAAATTAATATAAAATTCCAAATATAAATTTATCAACTTTAAAATTCTTCTAAAATTCCCACCATACTATTTACACTCAAATAACTCAAAATAAATCGTTAAAATCCTTTTTATCACTATTTACATCCAGATTTACTTTTATTTCAATTCCGAATATTTAAATATTACTCTCTCGTTATTCAAATTCAACCAGAATTACTAAAATTAAAAATTATAGCTTATTTCATTGATTGAACCCGAATCCATTCATTTCAAAATCAATTAAGAACGCACATCGAACATTTAAAACGAATTAAATGTTCAAATTTAATGGCTTAAAAATACGGGATGTTGCATTCCTTCCCCCTTATAAAAATTTCGTCCTCGAAATTTGCTAAGGTAGAAAATACCCTTCAACCCATTTACTTACCCAATTTGCTTAGTTAAAAGCTTATATTTACTTTCCCAAAATTCTTTAGTTAAGTCCCCAAACTCATTTGCTGTACTTATTCTAAAGCTTTAATTTTAACTTGTAACTTTCCAAGTTAAGTACAAATTTTCCCAAAATTCCAAAATTTTTCTAACTCCCACAATTTCCGAAAATTTTGGGCAGAGTCTCCCCTGTACGGAGGAGCTTTCGCGATATCGCGATACACACAAATATATATACATCGACCCAGACGGTCGGAAACCAAAATATATCACAATATATATATCATTTCCCAATTATATTTGCGTAGGCGTGCCTTTTTAGCAAATTTTAATAGCGAGCGGCTAAAATAACGCATATACGCGCTCCAACTCTCTCGAATGTCTTCTATACCTGTACTATACTCAACATACTCATTAGTTTCCATAGATATGCACCTTTTAACAACATTTCCAATATAAATGTAAGCCAAACATAACCATTTCATATCCAAACCAAGCAACTTCATAATTATGCATGCAACCTCCTTTATACACAAATCCACAATTTCGACATCATTTAAAATCCTCTTTACAAACTCAAACTTCATAGTTTAACAATGTTAACCATATTTATTTCGACAATCCAAAGATTTCAATCACTTTAATTTCTTATTCAAATCCAAACTTCATTTTATTTCAATATGATTAACATGTGCTTTACTAACATCAATCTATTCCATTTCAATTCCAAGTTGCTTTACAAACTAATTTTATTTTCAATTTTGAAACATTTTCATTTCTTTTATAATTGCATTTTCATTCTGATGCAAAAAAATTACTTAATAACATTTCAATCCATCCCAATTAATTCAAAAATCAATTATTTGTTTACTTAAACTATTTATCTTCATTTACCACAATTCGACAAATTTGCATGTTATTCATGGAATAACCCATTACTCAAGCTTATAATAGTTTTAAAATTAATTCCCACTTAGATTCATATTAATTTATCAAATTCTGCATGGTTTACAATCCAAGTATTCTTATTCCACTTCAATTTATTAAATCAATCCTTATTCTCACTTTTCGAATTTATTAATCATTTTAAATTTATGTTTATTATATTATTATTATTATTATCATTATATTTTTTTTCATAGTTATATAAGTCAGTCCATTCTTATTTACAACTCATATATTCTTTCTTCATCACAATAACTATCTTAAAAGTCATTTGTTTGCATTCAAAATTTTATTTTCCAAACAAATTTCATTTAAAGCTATTCCATAATCTTAAAAATAACCATCTCATCATCTTCTTAAATGATTTCAATTCCATAATATCTCAATTTGTTTCCATTTTAATTGATTCTTACCAGATAAAACCATTTACAAATTTTAATCCCACTAGCTTAAACATTCAGCTTAAGTTTAAATTAATAACATCACATTCCATATTATTTACAACTCACCCAACTTTAATTCATATTTTCTTATTCCGTCACAATAATAAATTAAAAATTCTCTTCACTTACATTTCAATTTCTGCATCTACACAAATTTATCCAAGACTACATTATTCAGCTTAATCACAATTACTTAATTTGCTTAAGCTTTCTTTACAATATCTCCATTGTCTTCTTAAAAATCAAATTTTTATTTTCATTTGATTCTCATCCAAATCAAATTCCAATTCAGTTATAAACTTTAATGCACTTTGCCTATTTATTAAATCCATTTTAGACTTACTTTATTAGCAAAGAGACCACTTTCAATTATTTCACTCATTTGAATTTATCTACAATCCAAACCATCACTATTATAATTTAATTTAATTTTTCATCTACACTTCAATATTAGTTACCACAAATTTTAAATCCCTTGCTACAGTTGGATTTCTATTTACTTTCCAAATGTTGATCAATTATCAAAATCCTATCCATTACAATACAAATCCCATTGAATTGTAATTCAATTTAGTTTCTAACCTAATCCATATTAGGTCTTAATTCACATCTTCAATTCACTCTAAATTCATTTATAATATCACCCTTTTTCCCGATTATTTCATTTAGCAAATTTTAATTTTTTTTTTCAATATTATTTATTACCCAACTGAAATTTAATTTCAATTCTATTATCAAAACAAATTTCAGTTTTCTCATTCATAAGTTCAAGATTTATTTGCTAATTTAAGAACTTCCACCTTTATATTCTCACCTACTTCATTACACTTTACATTTTATTTATGGTCAAGTTTTGAATTTGCCACACCAATCAACCCTTTCCATTTATGAATTACAATTTCACTTTCATTCAGAGTATAGATTGCTTACTTAAGTCCATTTCCATTTTATATTCACAAATTCAAATTATAACACTTAATAACTTAAGAATATGAATTTCTTTATGCAATTATAAACAATTTACATTTCACCTTTATATCCAATTCAATTTAATTTTAATTCATTTAGATTTAATTCAATTTCAAATTCTCAATTTTAATTTTCCATATACAAGTTCAAAACTTGTTTACTAATTTAAGTTCATTCATTTCCTTTATATCTCACTTTACCTTATTTCAATTTACATTTCATTTGAGATTAAGTTTGGACTCACCATACCATTCAACTATTTCCCAATTGTGATTATAATTTCATTCTTATTTATATAAGTTCACCAACTTATTTCTTTTAAAGCTCATATTGCTCATTTCAATCCATCTACATCATATAATCACAATTTCAAAATTTATATATATGTGTATCACTGAATTCTTAAGGATACAAATTCTTTTCATTTAACTTCTTACACAATATTAAATCCTCAATCTCAAATTATAAGTATACAACTTAATAACTTATGGGTACAATCCATTTCACCATGACCCATAATTTCAAAGTCACTTACATTTTAATTCAACCCAAATCAATTTAATTCTAAGTCCAATTTATTTAACTTATCCAAGTTAAATTCAAATTTCCAATTCACTTTAATATATTTTATTCATTTCCAATTACTCAAGTTAAGTTTTTAATTCCAAGATTAAAATTTTCATTTCTTCCTTCTCATTAAAATCTACTTCACTTAATAAGTTCAATAGTTAATTCATTTCAACTTTACACATTATTTAATTAGAGTTTTCCCAGAATTCATTTTACCCGGTTTTTATTTCCAAAATCATTTTAAAATATATCAAATATATACCTATTTGATATATCAATCAAACCACCAGATTTACCAAAACAATTTGTTTATACCAAAACAAATTTTCTATTTTTGGAATGTCTAAAACAACTGCTATACCTAACTAGTCCAAACAATACCATAACCAAATACTAGGGAAGCAATCCATCACTTTAGAAACTCAAAAATGAATTCTAATGATGTGGCCAGCATCATCAGGATTATTTTCCAGCGACTGAAGTGAGTTCAATGCTTCTTACTTTCCTAAATTTATTTCAAAACAGTTGCCATTCAACAGAAATACTTCCCAAAATAATATTCCAATATACCCTTCAAACACTTTAGCAAACATTTCAAACTTTCCCAGGATTTTAAATTTCCAAACTTTGTTTTCAATACATTTAAAATCCTTTCCAAAACTTCCGGGATTAAATTCTGGTTTAATTCAAATTTAGTTATTCTTTTTTTTGCATAATTCATACTTATAGAATTTATTTGGTTATAACCATTTCAAATTTAAGATTAACTTTAGATTTTTATTTAATTTTTAATATTAACAACCAAACATCCAAATATATATAATGTCAGAAAATTATTCCTTTTATATCAAAATATAATTTTGGGTAAAATTATTTCATTTACCCACTTTAAAAACAATACTATGTCAGTTTATCTTGTTCAAGAGTTTAGAAACCCCTATCGATACGGTTGTACTTCCCGCACCGACCAGAATTCATAAACACTCAACCGATAAGTCAACACAGTATAAAAACAATTTTATATCCACTAACAAGTACGCTCTCATATCTATTAATACGCTAACTCATTATAGAGTACTATGGACTCTATTTAATGAGTAATTTCCCCACCAAAGCCTAGGTTGTCGCCAACCTAAGCTCTAATACCAAGTGTGACAGCCCGCAAATCCGTACTCCTTGAATAAACACTATTCTACCTCTTTTAACTCAAGTGGCATAGAATTACGAACCATTAGGGTTAAAGAAGAAGAGATAGGAGAAGAAGAAACTAAACAATATCAGAATCTCACAATCGCAGCGGAATAAATTATAATAGTAAATATATAACTTTACACAAAAATGAAATATATCACTGTTTTATACAATATATGTGATGACCTGTAAATCCGTACCCCTTGAATATACACTAATCTTCATAGATTAACTCAAGATGAACAAAAATACGAATTATCAATGTTTAAGAAAAAGAAAGAGAGAGAAGGAGAGAGAAGAAAGGATAGAAAAGAAAATAGAACGGAAAGAAAACAGCAGAACAATAACAAAATCTCACAATCGCAGCGGAACAACATATAATAAATAAATGAATAATCTTTAAACAAAGAATTATATCAGTTATTACATTACATCACATTACATTTCATTACATCAGAGTGTACAACATCAAACAACAACAAATAGCGGAAAAGAAATACTATATAAACTAGTAATATGCCATGCCATCCAGCTTGCCTCCAGCAACTCCAGAAATATCCTGATAGACCTTAACTCTTGACTACGCGTGTAGAAATTGGTGGGCACTCAGAGTTTAGGAAGGAAAACAATAAACTCCGAGTCAGTCATGTGACTGGTGTGAGAACTCAAAACAGTTTATTTATCTTTAAAAACAAAATAGAGGAATATTTTCTTAAGTCAATTCGCAATGCTTTTAAAAATGAGACTACCATAAGGCCTCCCGCACACACACACACAATGAAAACGCAGAATCGGAGGAGATTTCTCCTTATGATAGTCAAAGATGCTTGATACGCATTAAAAAGAAACATTTGATATTATTACAAGTGCATAGTGTAGGAAAATCATTTCGAAAGTAGAATATAAATCTTAGCCAGCATAGACATTTCGAACTATGCCTACTATAGCTACCATCTAAACAGTGGTGACCACCATAAGTAAATGGCAGGTTCTACAACTAAAACCGTACTGGGTTTCGTATTGGGAATTGGATTTCCAACGAATGGTCAGGCCAAGGAACTTCCCATTGCCACATGAGAACGCCTCTGGAAGGACGTCCCCGAGAACCAAACCGGATCTCTGCCAACATAAGGCCGGGTTACCCCTAACTGGGTAACAACTGACACGAGTATGCCATCCCCCGGTCCTTTGGGACCTTTAACCGAGCGCTCGTCATCAACATCACACAATCATAAATAAAGTGTTTCAACATGAGTAAGTATCTGGGCTCCATACCATGATACCACCCTTTCCAGAAGGAAATGCACATACCCTAAAGGGAGCTACCCCTCATAACCTTGCTGCATCTTTCCTGTTTTGACCATTCCGGGGTGTGAGGCTCGACGAAGTCACGTCCACAAAGACATACTTTATACAAAAGCCATGCTTTGGGTCAACAAATGATCATAGAAATGATCACCAAGATAGACGATCAACTAAATGATCCTATCACAAATAATCAACACAATGATCATTTCACAGCAACACTCAGCATGTCACATTACCAAATTGGGAATATATCGCTGATAACCTTCAACTACATAACCTCTGAGCTCGTACGTCTTAGAGAAGGGTGTTAAGCTAAGAGAATAAATTCTCCGCCACCAACAGAAATATATTTGAAAGAAATCAGCTTTATATCTCAATTTGTAATGTCAGACATACAATCCATACAAGTCTGTTCCGGGCTCGAACAGAACCGAAGGCACTTACAAGGAAGTCCTTGCAATCCGGATAATCTCTAATCACGTCCGGACTTCCCATCATATAGGGAGTCTCTATACCGTAGCTACTCGGTGCAAAGACAATCGACGAGTTGTCCTTTCGCTTTCAAAAATATCCGGTCTTCAACACCGGTCATCAACGCTATCCATTACGTCGTATCACTATTCGGAATGGGTAATCCGAATAACGAGCGCAATAATTTAAAAATAAGTGTAGCATTCAAATTCAGCAAATCACAACAAATACCTTTCAAAGGTAAATATTGATAGTCGGTTATTGAACTATCAATGGATATGCACACATCACCAGATTCCAAATAATTTTCCAAATTATTTATTTCCCAAAAATATCTTTACTAGATATATAATTTTCACACTTCAAAAATAAATCAATATTTATTTTTAAACAAATTCCCCTTTCATTTATAAATTCCATAATGAATTTATATTTCAAAATATTTTTGAATAAACGATTTCAATTATTCATTTCAATTGATCTTCAAAAAGATAAATTCTCAAAATATTCACTTTATATTGGAAAACATTTCCATACTTACTTATTAACTAATTCTCAATCCATTCAATTTCAACACTTGGAATTTAATATACTTAAATCGAAAATTAAGTATATATTTCATTCTTTAAGGAAATCATTCTCTTAAACATACTTATTTGGACCAAAACGAATATTGCGTAAAACATCGTTACGACAACCCAAAATCACTAGTATAGGGATTCGAAATTAAAATAGATATATAAATCCCAATACTATACAAAACATTTCCTTTCGGAAATCATTTACTATAACAACAGTGTTATAGTCCACCATTTTCTTTTATTTCTGAAAAACGTCTATTTCAACAATAAATGTTGAAATCTATGGTTTCGAATCTCAACACATTTTAAAACATCGTTAGATCGTTTTAATTCTATTTAAAATATCAAATCCAAAACATTAACTTTAACATATTATTCACTATTCAAAAACGTGAATATACTACGTTAACCAATTTCATCCTTTCTATTCATTTCATTTTAAAGGATTATTCACTATTCAAAAACGTGAATATAACTCCACAAATAAGTTATCAAAATTAACTTATCAAAATAAGTCGTTGCGAATTTATAAAACAATGTTTATAAATTCCATTTCTATTTATTTTATAACAACTCCTTTTATAAATTCCTTTATTAACCTATCTCAATTCATATCTCAATGATATACTAAAAGTTCATATTATAAGTTAAACACTTACAAATTTATTCGTTTACAAAAATCGTTCTTTTAAACTTCCCAATTTATAAATCTTATAACTTATAAGATTCATTTATTTATCAAAAATCCATTCTTTAATAACCTTTACAAATTTTATAAACCTACTGCTTATAAAATCCCATTTATAACTTCACCGTTTATAATCCTACAAATTTCATTCATTTTTGAAGTTCATTCACAATTCATTCTAACACTTATAAAAAATCGTTTTATAATTAAAATATTTTAAATTATAAATATCAATTTATAAAACTCTTATATAAATCAATTTATACTATTATTTTAAAACATCTTTAATCTCCTTTATAATTTCATCATTCTGATTTATAAAATAATTAAATTTCATAAATCCTATATTTAAACTTTTCACAATAAATTCAAAAATCCCAATTTAACTATTTTATAAAATCATTAACCCCATATTTTCAAAAATCAACTTTTAACTATTTTTTCTCAAAAATCATAATTTTTTAACATAAAAATTATAACGTTTATTTATTTAAAATGGATCAATTCCAAAAATATTTATAAACGTATAATTTCAAAAATCACTTTAAAATCCTTTTAAAACTCCAAAATTTAGTCCAATGATGCTACATACCAAATAGTCAATCACGACAACAACGATATCATATATCGATATGAAATCAACGAATATCAAAATATTCTTAATCAAATAAATACTGTTGAGGAATCCAGTTGGATCCCTCCAACCTATTTTCCTTCATCCACAAACATTAGCACAATACCAATTCCGTTCCAGTACGAAATTATCGCGGTATATGGGATTTAAAATATTATCCGCTTAATAGACGGCGCAATAGGGTCTCATCCGCTATACAAATGCGGGAAACCAATAACTGCAATATATACATATGCCAATATATATATATATATTGCTATTATATATATAATACCAATTTCACTGTTTATGAAATATTCGCGGTATATGTTTTTAATAAATAACATCCGCTTACTAACGGCGCATAATGTCTATCTTAACAATCAATAGATAACAATCATCATCCAAACATGCATTTAGGTATTTTAAATATAACTATTTAAAATTAAGTCGAAACCGATTCGATTGAGTGAGAAGTTCTCACCTTGATTTCAATTTCGTTTTAGCGATTTATTTCGAATAAAATTAAACGGACGTTTAATTTTACCCGAAATTTTCACTAACTCCAAATGACTCCAATCAAATTCCATAGCATAGTACTCGTCCATACGATTCCAACGCAACTGGTTTCGCGCGTTTTCGACCTCGTATGAAAAAGATATGATTTTTCAAAGTTTTACACGATTTTATATATATACATATTTACAACATCTAATTTCTTTTTAAACCTAACTTTTTAATCAGGGCCGTAGGATTTCTGAAGCAAAATTGTGGCCGTCCTTTCTTTCATCTTCTCCCTCACGCAAATATCCTACAGGCCGACAACATGAACCCATCACTTAGCAACTAGGGTTTCATTTTGCTCCACCCTCACTCGATTATAATTCGATCAGAGACCCTCATACGAACCCCCTTTCCACGCTCTATGCTCGGCCTAAACCTTGGTGAACTCGGTCAAGCCTTTTGCCTTGATTTTCGTGTGCAACACCCAGGGAACACGGCCCCCCTGCCATCGACCTGCTCCACTTCACGCCATCATCTCCGTATAGATTGAAACGTCTCTCCATCCTCTACATTTTGTTAGTTGGAAGTTTTGTGAAATATGGCATGGATTGAGAGAGATTAATGGAAGAAGATGAGATGATTTCAGCCATTGGTTTCAGGGGTGGCGGCCGGCTATAGAGAATTAGGGTTTTAGATTTTTTTTTTTTTCTCTTGTGAAGGTGGGCTATTTATAGGAAATAAAACGAAACACTATTCATTTCGGAATTTCCAAACTCCGATTTACGCACGGTGACCGATGTTTCTAGGGTTTACCGCGCGTTTCGGACACAATGGAACAGGTTCCGGAAGCTAATTTGGTCATCTGTGCGAGTTATGGCAATAAACGTTCGATTTAAATTAAACCGATTTAAACGATTTTCTAGGCGTTTTAGCTTGCACCGGACAAACGGTAAATCCAATTGACACGAAATTTGAAACCTTACAATAATATCACATTACCGATCCGATGAAACTAGTTTCGTCGAAATCCGACACTGTTTGAAAAATGGCTATTTTAACTCGCCAAATTAATATTAAAAACAATTTCGATGCGTTTCGAGTTGCCACGATCAAACGATAACTCCGATTGCTACGAAAATTGAAATCCGGTAATAACAAACTATCATGGATCCAATGGAACTGGTCTTGTCCAATTCTGAGACTGTTCAAAAATTGACTAATTTTGCTAGTCGATTAAATATTAAAATATTCAATTTTCACAAATTAACTTTTAATTCGATTTTAAAAGTTCTAAAACATCATTCTAACTCCAATATGATAAAATAATTTTTTACAAATCATTTTCAATCATATTTAACCCAATTTTCAATTATTTCTGTAATTTAACATATTAAATTATCGATTCAATTATCCAATTAAATCCAATTATTCGAATTAAAATTTATTCGACTTATAAATTCACTTATTAATATTTAAAATTAATTAAATATTCAAATTTTAATTAATAAAAATTCTGGGTCGTTACATACTTCCCCCCTTAAAAGAATTTCGTCCTCGAAATTAACAAGTAAGAAAAGTTATAGAATTTATCAACTTTTCAAAATCCATAGTTAAATTTCTTACAATACTTTACTAAGTTTCCAAATCATACTTAGTTATCTTTTCAAAAACAACTACTGTAGTTTAACTTTCAATTCCAAATCAAAATTTTAGTTTTCACAAACTTTCCCATTTTCTCAAATATATTCTAACGCCTTAAATTTTCGAAAAAATTCGCCATAGTCTCCTTTGCGCGGCTCGATCCAAAAAAAAATGACAGTATATATATCACAAATATACATCTCATCAAGTAATGAGGCATCCCGAAGGGAAAAAAGTGTAAAAGTACGGTATTTAATCCGAGATATGTACCTTATATTTTATTAGCGAGCATATACGGCTAATATAGCGCGAAAGCGAGCTCCAAATGCGAAGCAAACGCGATCCGCACCTACTAAACACTCAACAAACAACATGAGAACCATGCATATATGAAAATAGTATCAATATACAACATATAGCAACATAATAACTATATATGTCAACATAGCAAATGAAACAAAAGCAATATATTCAACCAACTATCATCCAACAAATTCATGACCAATAAATATTCATTCGTATTCTCATTAATATTCAATGAAATGGGTTTTCAATTTAATCATATTTGATTTATTAACAATGGATGTTTTTTTACTAACATTCATTTTCAATTAGTTTATATTCACTAATTCATATTCAAGTTGGTTCACTTCCAAATCAAGTTCAATCCTATTTAAGATTCACTTAACTTCCAATTGGATTTCAATTACTTTAACTTTCTAATTTCATTAAATCTTAATGAATTATATACAATCAACTAATAATCATATAACAACCAATGTATATCAATTACAACCAAATTCGTTTGCATATATTCATTCAATTTGGTTTAACACCATCACTTTCAATTGGTTTAATTAAATTGATTTTCATTCAATTATTCAACTTTCCAACAACATTAGATTTTAATGAATTAACACTTATATCCATTATTCCATATCAATTATTCACATTTAATTGATTAATATTCAATCCATTCATTCAATTCAATCACAAAAGTTGAATTTTATTTACATAACTTAAGTTCACATCTAATTTACTTTGATACTAATATCAACTTCATTCAATCATCTCTTAAGTTATAACTCATTTTATGAACATCACTTGGTTTTACTTAACTTAAATTCCAACTTATAAATCAATTCAGATTCCAATTTTAAAGTAAATTTTCATTTAACTTTAAATTCATTTTTATTACAACTCATATCCATAAATATATTCATATAGTTTCACTTCTTATATATACAAGTTTATTTCACAATTGTAAATCACTTTAATTATAATTCAATTCTTATAATTCTTTTGCTTATACAATTATTCTCTTATTTAGATTATTCAAACAACTAAACAATCAACTTATATAAACTTTAATAATTCTGAAAAATTATTCCTTTATATATAAACTATACTCAAGGTAAAATTATTTCATTTACCCAATTTAAACAATATTATGTCGAATTGTTCTATTCAAATGTTTATAAACCCCTTCGGCATAGTTTTCGAGACCGTGCTGACGAAGGTTCATATGCCACTCAATAAACCAATCATCACAATATAAAACAATTTCTTATATTCACTAACAAATACGCTCTCATAGCCATTATTACACTCAAACTCATTCTAGAGTACTACTGACTCTATCTCTAATGAGTAATACCCAACAGAACAATGGTTGTCGCTTAACCATATGCTCTGATACCACCTGTGATGACCCGCAAATCCGTACCCCTTGAATATACACTAATCTCCATAGATTAACTCAAGATGAACAGAAATACAAATTATCAATGTATAAGAAAAAGAAAGAGAGAGAAGGAGAGAGAAGAAAGGATAGAAAAGAAAATAGAATGGAAAGAAAACAGCAGAACAATAACAGAATCTCACAATCACAGCGGAACAACATATAATAAATAAATGAATAATCTTTAAATAAAGAACTATATCAGTTATTACATTACATCACATTACATTTCATTACATCAGAGTGTACAACATCAAACAACAACAAACAGCGGAAAAGAAATACTATATAAACTAGTAATACGCCATGCCATCCAGCTTGAGATTCTGTTATTGTTCTGCTGTTTTCTTTCCGTTCTATTTTCTTTTCTATCCTTTCTTCTCTCTCCTTCTCTCTCTTTCTTTTTCTCAAACATTGATAATTCGTATTTCTGTTCATCTTGAGTTAATCTATGGAGATTAGTGTATATTCAAGGGGTACGGATTTGCGGGTCATCACAGGGAAATCAACGAATATCAAAATATTCTTAATCAAATAAATACTGTTGAGGAATCCAGTTGGATCCCTTCAACCTGTTTTCCTGCATCCACAAACATTAGCACAATACCAATTCCGTTCCAGTATGAAATTATCGCGGTATATGGGATTTAAAATATTATCCGCTTAATAGACGGCGCAATAGGGTCTCATCCGCTATACAAATGCGGAAAATCAATAACTGAAATATATACATATGCCAATATATATATATTGCTATTATATATATAATACCAATTTCACTGTTTATGAATATTCGCGGTATATGTTTTTAATAAATAACATCCGCTTACTAACGGCGCATAATGTTTATCTTAACAATCAATAGATAACAATCATCATTCAAACATGCATTCAGGTATTTTAAATATAACTATTTAAAATTAAGTCGAAACCGATTCGATTGAGTGAGAAGTTCTCACCTTGATTTCAATTTCGTTTTAGCGATTTATTTCGAATAAAATTAAACGGACGTTTAATTTTACCCGAAATTTTCACTAACTCCAAACGACTCCAATCCAATTCCAAAGCGTAGTACTCGTCCATACGATTCCAACGCAACTGGTTTCGCGTGTTTTTGACCTCGTATGAAAAAGATATGATTTTTCAAAGTTTTACACGATTTTATATATATACATATTTACAACATTTAATTTCTTTTTAAACCTAACTTTTTAATCAGGGCCGTAGGATTTCTGAAGCAAAATCGTGGCCGTCCTTTCTTTCATCTTCTCCCTCACGCAAATATCCTACAGGCCGACAACATGAACCCATCACTTAGCAACTAGGGTTTCATTTTGCTCCACCCTCACTTGATTATAATTCGATCAGAGAGCCTCATACGAACCCCCTTTCCACGCTCTATGCTCGGCCTAAACCTTGGTGAACTCGGTCAAGCCTTTTGCCTTGATTTTCGTGCGCAACACCCAGGGAACGCTGCCCCCCCCCCGCCATTGACCTGCTCCACTTCACGCCATCATCTCCGTATAGATTGAAACGTCTCTCCATCCTCTACATTTTGTTAGTTGAAAGTTTTGTGAAATATGGTATGGGTTGAGAGAGATTAATGGAAGAAGATGAGACTATTTCAGCCATTGGTTTCAGGGGTGGCGGCCGGCTATAGAGAATTAGGGTTTTAGAAATTTTTTTTTTATTTTCTCTTGTGAAGGCGGGCTATTTATAAGAAATAAAACGAAACACTATTCATTTCGGAATTTCCAAACTCCGATTTACGCGCGGTGCCCGACGTTTCTAGGGCTTACCCCGCGTTCCGGACACAATGGAATAGGTTCCGGAAGCTAATTCGATCATCTGTGCGAGTTATGGCAATAAACGTTCGATTTAAATTAAACCGATTTAAACGATTTTCTAGGCGTTTTAGCTTGCATCGGACAAACGGTAAATCCAATTGACACGAAATTTGAAACCTTACAATAATATCACATTACCGATCCGATGAAACTGGTTTCGTCGAAATCCGACACTGTTTGAAAAATGGCTATTTTAACTCGCCAAATTAATATTAAAAACAATTTCGATGCGTTTCGAGTTGCCACGATCAAACGATAACTCCGATTGCTACGAAAATTGAAATCCGGTAATAACAAACTATTACGGATCCAATGGAACTGGTCTCGTCCAATTCGGAGACTGTTCAAAAATTGACTAATTTCACTAGTCGATTAAATATTAAAATATTCAATTTTCACAAATTAACTTTTAATTCGATTTTAAAAGTTCTAAAATATCATTCTAACTCCAATATGATAAAATAAAATTTTACAAATCATTTTCAATCATATTTAACCCAATTTTCAATTATTTCTGTAATTTAACATATTAAATTATCGATTCAATTATCCAATTAAATCCAATTATTCGAATTAAAATTTATTCGACTTATAAATTCACTTATTAATATTTAAAATTAATTAAATATTCAAATTTTAATTAATAAAAATTCTGGGTCGTTACAATATATCATCAGAGTATCACATACACCACCAGTGACAATCCAGACATACCATACAATCACAGCAGCGGATATATATATAGGTACATATAATACGTCTCGGACTCCAGCTCCTCTCCTGCTTCATAGCATCCTGACCTGAACATATAATACTCGGTCTGACCCGAGTATTATGACGAAATAACACCCGAGTCAGTCTGGAATACCAGCTGATAATAATGCATCCAAATTGATTATTAAAGTTTTTAAAAATCCTTTGAAAACAAAAGCATCTCGTAAGACCACGCCACAAATAAACATGTCGGGTTTTTACCTTACGATGGCTAAAACACTTTTTATAGAAATCCTCTGATATTATAATAGGGTCTATTTACAAATACTTATAGAATAGCCGAAATTGTTACATCTATTAAATTCCAGCTACTAGCCACAAAAGTGGGTAATACAAACAAAACTCGTACAAGGCTCGTAGGGAAATTGGATTTTCAACAATGACTAGGCACTGGGGTACCACCTGTCACAGTACGGGGCCTAGATCACCGTACCGAGGATTACTCCCTTCATCCCCTGCAACACAAGGCCGGAACCATTCCTTACTGAACAGTCTCGAACAAGATAAACCCCGTGGTTGGCGCGACCAACCACCCACTAAGCCGAAA
The DNA here is from genome assembly GCA_030765085.1 of Allium cepa. Classification (NCBI taxonomy): domain Eukaryota; kingdom Viridiplantae; phylum Streptophyta; class Magnoliopsida; order Asparagales; family Amaryllidaceae; genus Allium; species Allium cepa. Next base: position 40,162,712 of record CM060929.1, read on the forward strand.
TATATATATAAGGGACATCTAGACAGGGGAAATATCTTGTCCTGCTTGGGCATGACCCACCTAACCTTGCTGCATATCCCCTGATTTTCAGTCATTCCCGGTTGATGAGGCTTGAGGCTAAGCGTTACCTTTAGAACGTTTTCACTTAGAATGCCCATCGCCCACCTGACGATGTTTCGCAAGCATTCATCCATACAAGTCCGTCCTGGGTTCGAACGGAACCGAAGACACTATTCCTACTACATCCATTTTGAAAATATCCTCAGGATTAGTAGCGACTAGCCCTTGCACTTCACTGCTCCATCTTCGACCCCGAGCACGTTTTTCGCACGAAACGTACAAACCGGATCGAAGTGGTTTTCGAGAAATAAATCTCGATCCCGGTCTCTTCGAAACGATCAACGCATTTGTCCAATATTGATAGTCGGTGATTTAACTATCAATTTATATTCACAAACATCCATAAGCATCCATCACACAATAAATAATATTCCATATTATTTATTTGCCTCAAATATCTTTAAAAGATATATTTTCAAATTTCCAAAAATCCATTTGAAAACAATTCCCAAAATTCTTCCTTTACAAGGTAAATCCTTTACCCTATATTCCCATTAGAAATAACCAAGTTCAAAACAATTTACATTTAAAACAGTTAAAATATTTTATACTGAAATATACTTTAAAATATATAAATTTACTTCTAGTTATTTACTCAAAATACAATTTCGAAATATTTAGAGTAAAACTATTTTATAAGATATAACTTGATTTAAAATAAGGTTTTAGTTAAACTAAATTTAAAAAAAAAATAGAGTTTGAAAGGGATTAATAATAATTTTCAAATAACTTTATTCAAAACTAGCCTTTAAATAAATCCATTTGTAAAAATAATTACTAAGGTATCCATAAAATTTACTATTGCTAATTTATTAATAATTTCTTTAAAATAATAATTTCCAAAACACTCTTTTAACAAGTTTGAATTTTAAAACTTTCTTCTAATAAAATCTGTTTAAAACTCGAACTTGGTTTTCCCAGGGAAACTCATTTCCACTCAAACATCCCAGAAAATCCTTCTTATAAATTATGTCGTTTATTTCAATTCAGATTTATGGTTTAATAATATAAATTTACTTTCAATTTATTAACTAATAACTTTTCTCTTTGTTTATTATTCCAAATTTTACCAATTTCCAATCTTATTCCAACAGATTTCAATTTTTATTCTTTTAAATTCATTATTTAACCATATCCTTTATTTATCAATTTCTTGATTTCTTTTTAAAACCCAATTTATTTTCTTTATAATTAACATTCTGAGTTTATAGTTTATCCAACAACATCACGATATAATTAAATTCCAAATTTATCAATCACAATATATAAACAGGCATCATTATCAATTATAAAAATAATTACTACATTGTGAGGAATCCAGTTGGATCCCTCCAACCTGTTTTCCCTGCAACCACAAATATTAGCACATCACATATATAAATATCCATCCAGACTGATAAGAACAATAATATGCAACCAATCACACAGATATTTAAATATTTATTATTTAAATCAGCCAATATCCAGATGTGAGTGAGAATAACTCACCTTGAGTTTCGGCGAGCGTTCGAAATTTAAATTAAACCGAACGACCTTCGATTTTACTCAAATTTCTACTTGCCTGGAATGGATCCGGAACTGCACCATCGCGTAGTGTTCGTCTCTACGATTCCAACATTTCCAGTTTCGTTAAATTCTGATACAGTATGAATTAGTTATTAATTTTTAAAGTTTGAATTTGAATTTAAAACAAATTCCCCTATTTAATTTTAATTTTCATCTTTACCATCATAGAGAAATCAAGGCTGTCCATACGAAATTGAGGCTGCACCTTTCTCCTCCCTCTCGCGAATGATACCCAGGTGCTCGAACCCAACAAACGCAAGCTAGGGCTTCAAACCGCGACTCCATCAACACGCAAGAACTCGATCAGGAAATACCAAAACGTAGCTCCCCTAATCCTCCACCTTCGGCTGAAACAACACGTAACTCGGTCACCTTAATCCTCCAAAACCCGAGAACGAGCGTGCCACGAACGGAGCACGATAACACCTCCAAACGAAGGCTGTAAACAAGATCCACCGTTGATTATGCGTAGCTCCTTGTTCTCTTCGATCTTCCAGTTGGAAGTTTCCGCGATTGCTTGACGGATTGATCGCAAATTGGAAGAGAAAATCGACTATTTTCGGCCATAGAATAAAAAGAAACGGCGGCCGGTGAATATAGCTAGGGTTCGGTAACGATTATATATATATATATTATATTATTTAATATTATTTTAATTAATAAAATTCTCAATTTAACAACTTATGCAAACGAACTCCAATTCTCACGTTCCGATAGGCGTTTCTAGGGATTTTCTGCGTTCCGGACACAATGAAATAGGTTTCGGAAGCTAATTTGATCGTATGCGCGAGTTACGGAATTAAACGATCAATTTTAAATTAAATCGATTAAAACGATTTTCGATGCGTTTCGAGCTGCCAGGGTCAAATGACAACTCCGATTGCTACGAAAATTGAAATCCGATAATAACTAACTATTACGGATCCAATGAAACTGGTTTCGTCAAATTCCGAGACTGTGCCCCGGAAGGCTATTTTACTCGTCGATTAAATTAAGCGATTTCTCAAAATTAACGAAAGCACTTAAAATTTCCCTTCTAAAATTTTATTAACTTAACAATAAATCATATAAAATTTATAAACACATATAAAAATTAAATCTGGCTCATTCCGGACCAAAATCTGATTAAATTGCATTTTAATAATATTAAATTCATTTTTAAATTAATATAAAATTCCAAATATAAATTTATCAACTTTAAAATTCTTCTAAAATTCCAACCACACTATTTACACTCAAATAACTCAAAATAAATTGTTAAATCATTTTTATCACTATTTACATCCAGATTTACTTTTATTTCAATTCCGAATATTTAAATATTACTCTCTCGTTATTCAAATTCAACCAGAATTACTAAAATTAAAAAGTATAGCTTATTTCATTGATTGAACCCGAATCCATTCATTTCAAAATCAATTAAGAACGCACATCAAACATTTAAAACGAATAAAATGTTCAAATTTAATGGCTTAAAAATACGGGATGTTACATAGGGCCGGGGCGGATCTCGAGTAGGCGCGAGGTCGGAATGGAAGGAGAAGCCGTACGACGGCTGCTTCTCACGTGCAGCTGGAGGGAAGGAGAAGGGCGTGTGCTTGGTGACTGCAGTGCGGTGGCGAACAGGGGAGGAGTGGACGATTTTTTTCGTGCTGTCGCTTTGCTGCTATGAAGGCTCGTGAGTTGAGGTGGCGTATGTAAAGCATGCTGGGTGGTGGGAAGACGGAGACGCGGTAGTGAAAAGGCGGCTGCGGTTGGCTAGCATGGGTGGTGGCGGATTCAATGGGCAGGAGGCGGTGAAGGGTGGAGTAAAGAGTGGGCATGGGATGAATGGTGCTTTGTGAAACAATGAGCCTGATTTATAAACTCACTTACTTTTTTTTCTTTCCTGAGCAATAATAAAGAAGAATAGGAAACAAAGAGGAAGAAGGTGAAACAATGCGCAAGCAAATGGAAAGCTACATGCAATATGAGCTGTCACCTTAATTAGCATATGCAAACATGCAAAATGAGCCGGAAACATGAATGAACCAATGCATAAATGGCCTAGGGAATAGATAAATTATAGCTTGAATCCGGGAATTGGAAAAGGCAAAAGACTGTTGATTTTGTGTGGTAGAACTTTGAATTGTCACGTGAAGTTACAGGTTTAAACGGTATCGATGTGGAGACGGTTATATTGATTTCGCGACACACCTGGTTCGAAAGACAGAAATGAATATACCACTGTGCTTAGCGCGATGAAACGATCAAAATGGTACACAATTATCAGTGATAGGATTGAATTATAAAAATTCGAAATTTTATAATAGCGGAAAATGCATGAAAAACGTAGAAAAATAAGATCGACGGAGCTAAAAATGTCCGAATTCGGAAAAATGACCAACTGACATCTTTCTCAGAAGATTGTTTAGAATTTTTCTATGTAAAAATCTTTTGGTTTTGAAAACATTTTATTTTCATCGCTTTTTAACTGATTAAATTGAAGTAAATTTACGCACGAAATAAAATTTCATATTTTCGGACCAAAATTTACCAGTTGCTATGTTTAACTACATGCATTCCAAATATCAAATTTATATTTCAAAATTTTATCTTTAAAATCCCACGAAATTTCAAACAACAACTTTATTAAAACCGGTTAAATTTACGGGTCGTTACACTCTCCCCCACTCAAAACTTTTCGTCCCCGAAAAGGAAAGAGGTAGGAGAATAGAAACAAGAAAAAGAAAATAGACTTGAATTACATTATAAACAATAAATTTAAACCATATAAATTTTATTTTAAATAAATTTATGTTCAACAATTTGTTTTTAGATTCAAGGTTTCATTAAATTGATTTGATTTCGCGTTTGTTAACGTTAAGTACAAAGGTTTCTTTCAAATGAAATTCAATTTATATTCGACTAATTCAAGATACTCCCTTAAGTTGGTTTAATTCAATTTATAACTCTCAAAACAAATTTTTTCTTCTATTAATCATACTTATAATTTATTTAACTTATTATTCTATTTATCTACATAAACATTTTATAATTAAAATTTAAGTGTATAACATTATTATACGTAGTCACATTTTATTTATAAAGACAATTTATATTGTATATTATCAAATTTTTCTTAAATTAACAATTTCAAAGATCATAAATTTGAATAGTCATTTATTATAATCATATTTTATTCGACAATTTAGTTCTTCCTTATTCCAAATTATTATTAAATTTATTCTACTTAATATATCTTTCACATATATATTAAGTATATTTACATTTAGTATAACTACTCAAACTATTTATGATTTCCATCGATATCATTTTATATTGTATAATATTCAATTACATAATTAACTTTTGAAAATTTAGGTAAGTTATATATAATGCAATTGAGTATTATCCGAATGAAATTTACAATTCACTTATTTCAAGTTCAGTATGTAGTAAAAAAAAATTTTGGCTTTATTGAAAATCATTTTCTAAATCAAAATTTTAAGAATTAATTTCCGATTAATTTCAAACAACTTAGAGATAAAAATAAATAAATAAATATATATATATATATATATATATCATAATATATCAAATCAAATTTAAAATCTTCAATATATATTATAAATCAAGTCATGTTTAAAAATTCAAATCAATTTATTTTTCAAAACAAACCGTAGCAAAGTTACAGAATAGTCTCTCCACTTTGAAACTTGAAAACAAATATCGATGATGCGACCGTCATCACCGAAATTATTTTCCAACGACAAAAGAGAAGAGCTTTTGTTTAAGCATTTAAAATTCCTTGAAAACGATTTCTTTTCGAAAATACTTTAAATAATATACGTTTTAGAATTTTAAAACCAAAGTTCGAAATTATCGGAAATTAAATTCTCAAATTCTAATTTTTTTTATTTCACTTCAAAATCCAAATCAAATTATACTAAGTTTTATAAATTCATTTATTTATATTATTATGGCAACCCGAAATTTGGGGATATTATTTTAATAAGCTTTTAATCCGATAAATTAAAAATACAAGCTTTTAAATTTATAAATTGATAAAATCTTTGGAGATTTATCAGTTATATATGTTTTGGGAAGGAAATTTTGATTTGAAAATCTGAAATAAATTCTTCCAAAATATTAATACTAAAATCTGTTTTATTCAATAAAATTACAGATTCTATATTATTTATATCTATGAACATAAATGTAGTCTTTAACACTAATGTTTAAAAGAAACTATCCTATCAATATTAAACATGAATATTAAACATAAGTATAAAATAATATATGGTTATAAACATAAATATATAAGTATAAGAAAACTATAATGTAAATATAAGATATAAATAGAAATATAACAAACATATGTTAAAAATTAAAGGTTCGAAAATTTAATTAAAAATAGAAAATAAAACTAAGAAATTATGTAAACAATAACTATAATAATCTTATATAAACATAAAAGGAAATAATAACAAGTTGCTGTGTAAATCATGTAAGCAAAAGAAGACAAATTATTCATAACATATTCAAGATATCTTTGTACAAATTATAAATATCAGCCAATATTAATTATGTGTAAACTAATGGGAAGACATATGCAATCAATGTTTTCATCTCAGCATAAAAACATGTTCAGCTGCATCATGCAAGACTAAAAAATAAAATAAAAAAATAACCAATTGGTTGATGTGTGTATTTTTGTGTTTTAGCAAAGCAAAGTCAGGTAAGACGAGAATGTGTGTATTTCATAGGTGCATGCTAGAAGAAACAAAATCTAAGTACATATAAAAATAAAAAATAAAAAATCAAATAGAACAAATATGTAAACAAGGTGGGAGACATTAACATTAGATACGATCATCTCAGTACAACTTGGGTCATTCGAGTTGCAAGAAAAATCATTCCAGCCTCCATAAAAAAAATATCTAATCTGAGAGTTAAGTTTGTACTAGTTATGACCTCCCCTGATCAAGGCTGTTTCTATATAAACATCCTCTCATGCTTGTTCGTTCTCAACTTTGCAAACCTAAAAGAAGAAAAAGAGAAATAAATAGCCTTACTTTGCAAACTTAAATAGATTCAAGCTCAGGGCAGAAAAGCTTTCTTGAAATTAAACTGCAGCCTTTCAACAACTTGCTTTCTGATTCAACAAATATTTTGCTGGTGAGTAAACCTAAAATTTAAAGCTTTAGGTTAAATTTTTAAACACTTCAGGATTTATTGATAATGTGTGATACATTCTTTGAACTTGAAAATGTATCATGTGTTGCTATATGCTTCTCTGTTGATTGTGCAGGGTGAATATGATTTGCAATCTCAAAACTATTTTCTGTTAATCATTGCTAAGTTTCAATTTTTCAATTAAACAAGATATTGAAACTTGGATTAAGACTTTTAGAAGTGGATTAAATCCGGTTTTTGCAAAACATACTTCTGTAAATTGGGTTTACAGGCAATCAAGTGCTAAATGGATAAATTCAAATGTTACTAAAAGCTAATTCAAGTTTATATCTTGAATGCTTATTTTAATTCATGATTTTTAAAACAAGAACGAAGATTTTTAGTTTGTTATTATAAGAGCAGTTTGTTTATGAAATAAATTTGCATTTCTCACATTTTTATGCAATTGAATCATTAGTAAATGTTGAAATTTGTTTTGGAGCTAGTATGAGCATCTACGATTTTGGGAAAATTAGCGTACAATTTTTCAGAAGCAAGAATAGGATGAACGAATTCAATTTAGGGTTTGGGTTTCAAGTTCTGGTCTGTGTCTTAATCGTGGCGTGTTGCCTTCTGTGTGTGATCGAGTGTCACGAAATTCAAAGGAGAGGTAGGGAAGGATGTGGACGTGGTGTGGCCAGAGTCGCGTCATCCACGGTGGTCAACGTTGGGGGCCGTGGTGAATTTTTCTTCGACGCATTTGAGCCGCAGTTTGAACGAATACGCAAATTTTGATTTTGAGCCTTACGTGTTGAATTGGGGTTTGATTGTGTATGTGGGGTCGTGATGGAGTTTGTTGGGGGCGCCGTGGATCGCCGGAGTGAGGGCGATCCACCGTGCATGTGCACGGTGGCACGATGTTGTCAGCAGTTTCCATATTTTGGTCGTCTCGAGTGATACTCGAGATATTAGGAAGTTTTTCTTCGAGTTTTCGCCTGGGTTTGTTGCGTGGATTTCGTTTTCGTGCTCTGTTGTTATAACTTTAAAAAAAAAAAGAAAAAAAAAGAGGGTAAATAAAACAGAAGAGAGAGGAAGAGTAGGAGAGGAAGAAGAACACGAGCAGAGGGGAGAAGGGACGCGGGCAAATGCTTGGGAAACTCAGGCCTTACTCGAGTAATTGTCGTGTTGTCTCGGGTCCATTTTAAGGTGGTAAAGCTTAAACGCTTTTATATTATTTCTTTGTTAACAAAACTAAGCATTATGTAAGTAGACTTCGTTAACAAGGTTTAAGCTATGACTTGATGTAGAATTTAGTAAGATGGTTTTGGTTTTTAAAAATAATAATAATAATAATAATATGGATAATTTGAATTGAAAGAAAATTAAGAACGAAATTAATTTATAATGGTGATTAAGTAAATAGTTTAAAATTTAATAAGTTTGAAATTAAAGATTGATAATAATAATCTTGTGTAATTAAGAATAATTAAAGTTTGGATTAACTAATGATTAATTGATAAATAAATTGGAAATTAACTACTTAAAGCTGATTAACGAATAATAAGTAGTTAAGTAAATTCAGTAATTTAATGAACTGGTGATTAAGGACTACTTAATTTGTAAGTAAGACGAGTTAGTCAATAATTAAGGGTCATCAATTAATGGTTAAAGAATAATTAATCTGCAATTAAAATTGATTAATTGGGCTTAAGGATAATTAAGGGATGGAGTAACCGATTGAAATTGAATTGCAAACTAATTAAAGGTAAACTCTTGGAAATTAATTAAATAGAAATATTTGATGTGATTTAGTGAAGTAATTCATTGTTACAGGATGTAATTAATTAAAAGTAATTACTTATTGGGAAGTAATTAGAGGGAATTTACTTAGTAGAAGTAATTAAAGATAAATTACTTGATATATTTAATCAAAAGGGATTAATAATTGAGTAAGAGGTTAATTACTTAAGTAAGTAATTACAGAGGAGTAATTACCGTTCATGAGCAAATTGGGGTTGATTAATGGATGCAATTAACTAAGGATAATCATTCATGGAATGTGATTAAGTATAATTACTTAATGTAAGTAATTAGATAATAATGATAATCTTAATGTAATTAAATATAAATGATTATAGGATGGTAATCCAATTGGGTGGAAATTAATAAATAAGCAGGATTTGAAGGTAATTGATTTAATTCAATTATGATTAGACTTATTCGAGATGGGGTAATCGATTATCTTGCTTATGTATGATAAGCGATTGTTTAAATACCCTGGATTTATTAATACCCTGATATGAAATGGTTCGTGATATGATGTGTTGGGTGGGCAATAATAATGAGGTTTCTGTCAATGATGAATTGCAATTCACTTGAATAACATGTGTTATGATGAACATGAGTTTTCGAAGAGACCGGGGGTCGGGTATTAAAAGATACCCGAAACCACTTCGAAATTTTTTAAACATTGATTTGTCAATTTAATAGGCCTGAATGGATTTATTTAAGTGAATTAGATTATTCTATCTAGGTTGGTATTTAGAAATTGATGTGTGGAATAAGTGATGTCTATAGCCAGTTGTAAGTTGTTAAATTGATATAAGTTACCCCGGGTTTTACATAAGTTGTTTGCTTGGTATTCCATGTTGGTTGGGTTTACTCACGCTGGTTTCCAGCCTGACCTGGGTGTTACTTTGATGTAATGCTCAGGTCAGGCCGAGTATTACAGATTTCCAGGTAGGTACATTCTGGAGCTCAAAGGGCGAGCTGGATGGCAATATCGTATAGAGTATATCCGCTGTATTTATATTATTGTTAATCTGAGACAGAATAATTGTAAATATTCAGTGATTGTATATATGTAAAACTCTGATGTATATAATTGTAATCGACTGATATAAAATCCTTTTGTAAGCTATTATTATTTATTATTATATTTTATCCGCTGCGATTGTGAGATGTTTGGTGTTTCTGTTCTTCTTCTTCTATCTCTTTCTACTTTTTCTTAACTATCTGGAATTTTCGGGTTCGTAAATTTTGGGTTGTAACATTTGGTATCAGAGCTAAAAGGTTAAGCGAGAACCTTGGCTCTGGTGGGGATTACTCATTGAATAGAGTCCGTAGTACTCTAGAATGAGTTGAGTGTGTGTGTGTGTGTGTATATATATATATATATATGAGAGCATACTTGTTATTTGCTTATAAAGATTTTAAATGATTTTATATAAAAATATATTTTGATATATATAGCAACATTTCCTTCTAATGAACATTTAGGTGATTGGTTGTTAAATTATTGGATTAAGTTAAGAAGTAATATAAAATACGACTAAATTGAAAACTTATAACCAAAGTTGAAGAATAAACTTATATAACAAAATGGAATTTGAAATATAGATGTAATTTATAAGTTGAAATAAACTTTATAAATAAATGAGATTATAATTTGAAATAGAATTCCGAAATAGAATTCCAAAGAATATTTGAAAATAAAGTAAGATGGAAATTCCAGAGTAATGTTTAAATATGAATTGGATGGATTGGGAAAATTTAAAATCCCTTTGGATTTGAAAGTGATTTCCAAAGGTTTTGGAGAAAATAATAGTATTATTTCAAAAATATTTTTGGTGATGGATTTGAAATCTGGGAGATTTGAAATCAAAAATATTTGGTAATATTTTTAAAGAAAGAAAAGCATTGAACTCTTTCGGTCAATGGAAAATAACGTCGGTGATGACTGCAGCATCATCGATGTTTATTTTCGAGTTTCTAAAAGAGAAATTGCTACCAAAATGTTTTTAATTGGAATTGTTTGTGAACTGGGTTTGGATTTGAAATTCAAAGGGATAAATGAATTTGCCAAATAAATTTTGGATATAGTTGAATACTAAGGTGATATTGAAATTTTGGAAATTTGTTTAGATTCTGGAATCTTGATAAAATGTTTGTGGAATAATAAAAAGTATAAGTAGAGATAAGTTGAAATGAAGAATTGGACTCAGAAATTTGAGATTGTTTAAAAACTTAAAATAAAAGTTAATTTGGTTTAAAAAGTTAAATCAACCTTTGAAATTTAACTCGAATTTATATAATTCGAGGTAGTTTAAAATTCAAGATTGAAATTGAATTAGTGCAAAATTTAATTTGGTTTGAAGTAATTGGATTGGTGATTGAAAATATATAAGTTTTAAAAAAAATTAAATGGAAATTGGAATGGATTAAATTGAAGTGATTTGGATTCTGAAATTAAATGATAATAATTCAAATTGATTGGAATAATATGAAATTATAATTAAAATCGAACAGGATTAAAATCAATTAGAATTTGATTTAAATTTGGGCAGGAATCAAGATTGATTCAACCTGAATTGGGAATTTATCAAGTCCAATGGAATTTGGAGTTATTTGGATTGAAATTGGGTCAATTTAAATGGAGATTTAAATTGAATTGTTGGGGAGGTGAACAGTTGGCTCTTTACTATTTTCAATATAAATTGTTTCGATAAAAACTTATTTTTCTAAGCTACTAAATATATACAACCTTTCTTTCTTGAAGCCAAATTATTTTATACATGTTTTACAATTATTTTTGGAGCTATTTAACCATTTTTCAGCAGTTTTCTAAACTAATTACTATTTTCAACAATGTTACAAATTAATTACTATTTTACAACTATTTTACAATTATCTAAAATTTCTGAAACTATTTAGCTATTTCTCAACTATTTTACAGTTAGTTACCCATTTTATGGCCACTTTACAAACTAATAATTATTTTTTCAACTATTTATCTATTTTTAAATTTTCGAGCTATTTCCTAAATATAAACAGGTCGGAGTTCAAACTGTTATTGATTAGATACCCAACTGAGATAAGAATTAAAGTGATAATCCAAATGGGGATTAAAGGAAAATGGGAATAAGTGAGTATATCTCACTCTGATGGATTTTTGAAAAGTGTTTGAAGTATAAAAGGATTTTATACAAGTTGAAAATGATCCAAAGTTTTAAAATTTTTATATATCTGAATATATATATAAAGGATCTATGAGGATTTTGGAAAAGGTTTTGGGAACCTTTGGATTTGGAAAAGCTTTTGATTTTTGAGTAAAATCAATATTGAATTTGGAAAGCCTAGTTTGAGAATTCTCGATTTTGGGAATAATCGATTTTGTGTAAAGGAGCTTTAATAAAATTCATACTAGGTGTATGATTTGAAAGATACTATATATGTATAGTATAAATTGTTTTGATGATGGCTCTGGGGAAAAAGACGCTCCCTTGAAATGGACTTCTCAGGAGTGCCACTGGGTGGTGCTGCCTTGAGCCCCAGGGGGGATTCTTAAGTTGATCCTGTGAGGAGTCCGGACAAAACTAGTTCCTGAGGATTATGAGTAGTGTATACCATAGAGTAAGTCGTGTGTGCGGCTGAGAGCCAACAGTCTGCGTTTGATTTTATATTGGTAGACTGCGACACTATGGTATATCACATAGCGAAAGTCGTGTGTGCCGCTGAGAGCCAACAGTCTGCGTTTGAGTTTATCTCGGTAGACTGCGACCTATGTAGGAGTGGAGAAGTTTCATTTCATCAGCGAAAATCAGAGGCCGCTGAGAGCCTGCAGTTACATGGACTTTTGCTGTGACGGCAACGTAACCCTGGATGTAACTGTGATCTGTTGTGTGGGTTACATGGCGTAATCGAGAGGCCGCAGAGAGCCTGCAGTTACATGGACTTTTGTTGTGACTGCAACGTAACCCTGGTATGTAACTGTGACCATGGATGGGGGTGATGATTTTCAGAGCATTGTCACCAAAGATATTTCCTCTATTTTCAAAAACTATTTTCTATATTTTCAATAAAATTATTTTCGAAATATTTTCACTGGATGTTGAAAACGGGTTTATTAAGTACTTATAGATTTTCAGTCCTACGCCTGATCAACGAATGACTGAATTTCTATGAGAACAAGGATGAACTGGTTGAGACATCGAGTTATAAAAAGTATTTTTTATAAAAGAGCTATTTATCTAGTATGATGTGAATTTAAAAGCATTTCTAATTTCGTTTTATAAAGATGTTTGAATTTTGGGGAAAATAAAAGAAAATCCAAACTGGAGTTTTAATGAAGTAATTTTGTAATTAAAATCGAAAATTGATTTAGAAATTGAAAGTAAGCTAATTGGTTAAATAATTGTTCGATTGAGTATGTTAATAAAATCTAACTCGGTTAAATAAATGGAATAATATTTAATGAAATTTGCAAATAAATTGGAATTGGATTATGATAGAAATGATTTGAGTTACAAATAAAATCCAATTCGAGTATAAATAGGTTAAGTATGTGCTTGAATATTATTTTGATAAATTGAGAGGGTGAATTAAAATAAAATGGATGGGCTAACTGGATTAAATGGAATTTCATTAGATGAGAATCAAATTAAATGGAAGTAAACTTGAGTTTGAAGTTGGAATAAACTGAAATGAATTAACTTAAGTTTGAAATTTGTGGAAGCTTAGCCTCGAATAAGGGTGAAAACCCATTAAATAAAAGTCTAGGTTGAATTAATTTAGGAATGGTTAGTTGTTAATGTATGGATGATGTGTATGTTTAAATTGTCAATATAAAAACTTTTGATAATATCTTTTGCTTTAAATTTCGGGGACGAAATTCTTTTAAGGGGGAAAGAATGTGACAACCCGAAAATTTGGCGATATTATTTTAATAAGCTTTTAATCTGATAAATTAAAAATACAAGCTTTTCAATTTATAAATTGATAAAATCTTTGGAGATTTATCAGTTATATATGTTTTGGGAAGGAAATTTTGATTTGAAAATCTAAAATAAATTCTTCCAAAATATTTATACTAAAATCTATTTTATTCAATAAAATTACAGATTCTATATTATTATTTTTGAAAACGGATTCAAACTTTTCTATTAAATCAATAGTATCAATATTTACAAATGCCATAAGGCATATTCTCAATATCACAAAAAAACTAAAAAGCTAAACAGGCCAGCAAAACTAATGCGAAAATACCCGAAGCCTACACATTTTGGCCCATTTATTCGAAGCTTCGAGATAACCCTACAAACTAAAAAGGCAATACGAACACTTCCAGTTACTTCATTAAATTATCTAAGAGTTGTTACTTTCATGGCGGCGAAATGAGAATAGAGAAAATCTTCTCAGTTTACTCTTCGATATCAACAATTCTCATCTTTTTAGCTACTGTATCCACGGCCAAGCAACATTACAGGGCAGATGATGTCCATTGACAGCAAGACTGGGAGATAAACTCCCCTTCAAGTCGAATATTAAACATAAATGTAGACTTTAACACTAATGTTTAAAAGAAACTATCCTATCAATATTAAACATGAATATTAAACATAAGTATAAAATAATATATGGTTATAAACATAAATATATAAGTATAAGAAAACTATAATGTAAATATAAGATATAAATAGAAATATAAAATATATAAATACAAACATATGTTAAAAATTAAAGGTTCGAAAATTTAATTACAAATAGAAAATAAAACTAAGAAATTATGTAAACAATAACTATAATAATCTTATATAAACATAAAAGGAAATAATAACAAGTTGCTGTGTAAATCATGTAAGCAAAAGAAGACAAATTATTCATAACATATTCAAGATATCTTTGTACAAATTATAAATATCAGCCAATATTAATTATGTGTAAACTAATGGGAAGACATATGCAATCAATGTTTTCATCTCAGCATAAAAACATGTTCAGCTGCATCATGCAAGACTAAAAAAAAAACCAATAGGTTGTTATGTGTATTTTTGTGTTTTAGCAAAGCTAAGTCAGGTAAGACGAGAATGTGTGTATTTCATAGGTGCATGCTAGAAGAAACAAAATCTAAGTACATATAAAAATAATAATAAAAAAATCAAATAGAACAAATATGTAAACAAGGTGGGAGACATTAACATTAGATACGATCATCTCAGTACAACTTGGGTCATTCGAGTTGCAAGAAAAATCATTCCAGCCTCCATAAAAAAAAAATCTAATCTGAGAGTTAAGTTTGTACTAGTTATGACCTCCCCTGATCAAGGCTGTTTCTATATAAACATCCTCTCATGCTTGTTTGTTCTCAACTTTGCAAACCTAAGAGAAGAAAAAGAGAAATAAATAGCCTTACTTTGCAAACTTAAATAGCTTCAAACTTAGGGCAGAAAAGCTTTCTGGATATTAAACTGCAGCCTTTCAACAACTTGCTTTCTGATTCAACAAATATTTTGCTGGTGAGTAAACCTAAAATTTAAAGATTTAGGTTAAATTTTTAAACACTTCAGGATTTATTGATAATGTGTGATACATTCTTTGAACTTGAAAATAAATCCTGTGTTGCTATATGCTTCTCTGTTGATTGTGCAGGGTGAATATGATTTGCAATCTCAAAACTATTTTCTGTTAATCATTGCTAAGTTTCAAATTTTCAATTAAACAAGATATTGAAACTTGGATTAAGACTTTTAGAAGTGGATTAAATCCGGTTTTTGCAAAACATACTTCTGTAAATTGGGTTTACAGGCAATCAAGTGCTAAATGGATAAATTCAAATGTTACTAAAAGCTAATTCAAGTTTATATCTTGAATGCTTATTGTAATTCACGATTTTTAAACCAAGAACGAAGATTTTTAGTTTGTTATTATAAGAGAAGTTTGTTTATGAAATAAATTTGCATTTCTCTCATTTTTATGCAATTGAATCATTAGTAAATGTTGAAATTTGTTTTGGAGCTAGTATGAGCATCTACGATTTTGGGAAAATTAGCGTATAATTTTTCAGAAGCAAGAATAGGACGAACGAATTCAATTTAGGGTTTGGGTTTCAAGTTCTGGTCTGTGTCTTAATCATGGCGTGTTGCCTTCTGTGTGTGATCGAGTGTCACGAAATTCAAAGGAGAGGTAGGGAAGGATGTGGACGTGGTGTGGCCAGAGTCGCGTCGTCAACGGTGGTCAACGTTGGGGGCCGTGGTGAATTTTTCTTCGACGCATTTGAGCCGCAGTTTGAACGAATACGCAAATTTTGATTTTGAGCCTTATGTGTTGAATTGGGGTTTGATTGTGTATGTGGGGTCGTGATGGAGTTTGTTGGGGGCACCGTGGATCGCCGTAGTGAGGGCGATCCACCGTGCACGTGTATGGTGGCACGATGGTGTCAGCAGTTTCCATATTTTGGTCGTCTTGAGTGATACTCGAGATATTAGGAAGTTTTTCTTCGAGTTTTTGCCTGGGTTTGTTTCGTGGATTTCGTTTTCGTGCTCTGTTGTTATAACTTTTAAAAAAAGGAAATAAAACAGAAGAGAGAGGAAGAGTAGGAGAGGAAGAAGAACACGAGTAGAGGGTAGAAGGGACGTGGGCAAATGCTTGGGAAATCGGGCCTTACTCAAGTAATTGTCGTGTTGTCTCGGGTCCATTTTAAGGTGGTAAAGCTTAAACGCTTTTATATTATTTCTTTGTTAACAAAACTCAGCATTATGTAAGTAGACTTCGTTACCAAGGTTTAAGCTATGACTTGATGTAAAATTTAGTAAGAAGGTTTTTTTTTTTAAAATAATAATAATAATAATATGGATAATTTAAATTGAAAGAAAATTAAGAACGACATTAATTTATAATGGTGATTAAGTAAATAGTTTAAAATTTAATAAGTTTGAAATTAAAGATTGATAATAATAATCTTGTGTAATTAAGAATAATTAAAGTTTGGATTAACTAATGATTGATTGATAAATAAATTGGAAATTAACTACTTAAAGCTGATTAACGAATAATAAGTAGTTAAGTAAATTCAGTAATTTAATGAACTAGTGATTAAGGACTACTTAATTTGTAAGTAAGACGAGTTAGTCAATAATTAAGGGTCATCAATTAATGGTTAAAGAATAATTAATATGCAATTAAAATTGATTAATTGGGCTTAAGGATAATTAAGGGATGGAGTAACCGATTGAAATTGAATTGCAAACTAATTAAAGGTAAACTCTTGGAAATTAATTAAATAGAAATATTTGATGTGATTTAGTGAAGTAATTCATTGTTACAGGATGTAATTAATTAAAAGGAATTACTTATTGGGAAGTAATTAGAGGGAATTTACTTAGTAGAAGTAATTAAAGATGAATTACTTGATATATTTAATCAAAAGGGATTAATAATTAAGTAAGAGGTTAATTACTTAAGTAAGTAATTACAGAGGAGTAATAACCGTTCATGAGCAAATTGGGGTTGATTAATGGATGCAATTAACTAAGGATAATCATTCATGGAATGTGATTAAGTATAATTACTTAATGTAAGTAATTAGATAATGATGATAATCTTAATGTAATTAAATATAAATAATTATAGGATGGTAATCCAATTGGGTGGAAATTAATAAATAAGCAGGATTTGAAGGTAATTAATTTAATTCAATTATGATTAGACTTATTCGAGATGGGGTAATCGATTATCTTGCTTATGTATGATAAGTGATTGTTTAAATACCCTGGATTGATTAATACCCTGATATGAAATGGTTCGTGATATGATGTGTTGGGTGGGCAATAATAATGAGGTTTCTGTCAATGATGAATTGCAATTCACTTGAATAACATGTGTTATGATGAACATGAGTTTTCGAAGAGACCGGGGGTCGGGTATTAAAAGATACCCGAAACCACTTCAAAAATTTTTAAACATTGATTTTTCAATTTAATAGGCCTGAATGGATTTATTTAAGTGAATTAGATTATTCTATCAAGGTTGGTATTTAGAAATTGATGTGTGGAATAAGTGATGTCTATAGCCAATTATAAGTTGTTAAATTGATATAAGTTACCCCGGGTTTTACATAAGTTGTTTGCTTGGTATTCCATGTTGGTTGGGTTTACTCACGCTGGTTTCCAGCCTGACCCGGGTGTTACTTTGATGTAATGCTCGGGTCAGACCGAGTATTACAGATTTCCAGGTAGGTACGTTCTGGAGCTCAGAGGGCGAGCTGGATGGCAATATCGTATAGAGTATATCCGCTGTATTTATATTATTGTTAATCTGAGACAGAATAATTGTAAATATTCAGTGACTGTATATATGTAAAACTCTGATGTATATAATTGTAATCGACTGATATAGAATCCTTTTGTAAGCTATTATTATTTATTATTATATTTTATCCGCTGCGATTGTGAGATGTTTGGTGTTTCTGTTCTTCTTCTTCTATCTCTTTCTACGTTTTCTTAACTATCTGGAATTTTCGGGTTCGTAAATTTCGGTTTGTTACAATTATACAATAGTCAATGGTTTACAAAACAATAAATGAAAATTAATTTTCACATTTCGGACAACAGATTCATTAACATTTTAATTTCAGAAACATTTATACTTATTTATAATAAAATCATTCAATATTATTTTATTTACTAAACTTGAAACAATATTGTGTCAGTTTGCTCTGCTCGAGTGTTTTAGAAATTCTATCGATAGCGTTGATCGGACGAATCGATCGAAAATCCAAATCAACATAAACAACCCAAACAACATGTTATATATTTATATAATATTTTAATATTAATTCACAAATATGTTTTCTTGTTCGACGATACAAGGATGGATTTCAAAATAAAAATAGAGATTTAAATTTGATGGGAATCAAATCAAAGAGAATTTTGATTCGATAATAAGTTTGAAATAGAAGATAAGATAATTCAATTAACAGAATCGGAAGATGGATAAGCTTTTTTAATTCACGAGCAACCCTAACCGGTCGACCGTGACTTAAAGAATAAGATCGATGCTGAATTCCAAGGTAAATCAACATTTGATCTCAAGAGATAGAATTCAGGTATAACAGGGAATAGACAGCATCGTAATCCGAGGATACAGAAATCATTGGTAAATCGATGCCTATTGTAAAAGAGTTTCAGCCATTTACAAATAATTCAAAGATTGGCGAGACCGCCAATTCATTATAAGGGTCATTCGAAGTGGAGTTATAGGATGCTCCAGAATTGAAAGAAGACGAACTGTGAGGGATACGAATGAATTTTGGAACCGCAGGGAACGTTCCAAGATTCAAAGGAATTGAGTCAAAAGGAAGAGATTGAAACTCGAATGAGAGTGATTCTGTAAATACATTTACCCTATATGCTAAGTTTTTCCTAGAGCTACCAAAAGCTCTGATACCAACTATAACGACCCGCTATTTTGGACTATTCGCATCCGCACATGTCGGACTTGAATAATTCAAAATACCGAATTGTTAATTTAAATTTGGCAAAACTCAGATATACAGTAAATAAATAATCACAGAATCACAGATACAGAGTAATAATATGCAGCGGAAGTAAAAGAGATAGTAGTTCATGAAGCTACTATATAAATATATAAGATACATCAGAGTTTACAAGAAAAGAGAAATACGATACATCAAGTGCAAATCAGAATACATCACTGGAATCATCGAATACTGAAAGCAGAATGGATGGCTGGATCTTCAAGCAAAGCTCCAACTACAAAGGTGAGCCTCGAATACTGGTACACTCAGTCTGACCCGAGCGTAAAGCAAAACACAAAACACTCGAGTCAGGATTAATATTCTCATATCAATAAATCCAACTCAAGTGAAAAACAATCGAAATACAAGTAACTCAAAGGATGTTGGAATCACCATCCTCTAAGGATCCGTTAAACTATCTACAATGTAGTCGTGTACGCTAAATAGATAATGTCTATCAGCAATTTAAAGTATCAAAATAGTGTTGAGGCGTTACCATTATTCCCCTTAACACATTTTATATAGATGTCATAGTCTATACAGCACTGTAAACTCTACCGTAAACTAGTGGGCTATCAGGGAGTACTCCATAGGTATAACACAAAACAAATTCGAAGTGGTCGCGTATATAGGGATACAAGTATGACAAGGCACATGAGGTAATACCCAAGGTAGTGAAACTACCGTTCGCCTGATCCGGACTGGTGAGAACGCATCGCCGCAGCGATCGCAACACCGCAAAACAACACTCCTGAAATTCCGAGGGTGCACCAATCAATCACAAGTAATGAGTAGTAGTTACGAAGAAGTGTGTTCGCTCAAGGTGGCTAACCCCATTTGGCGCGGCACGGCTCCTGATTTTAGTCATTTCCAATTTGTCACAAGTGTCAAGGCTATCCATTATCGTTCTCTTTCTTCAGTCATCGCGTACATCATTCCAACCACTTCATTTTGGATCACACTCCGCTTATAGTTATTAAAGTGGTTTTCGGTTTAGATAGAGAGTATATCCATAACCGATTCCGGACTCTTTAATAAATTTCGTAATTATTACACCAATTGGTCATTTAATATGGTTCAAACCAAATCAATTTCAATTTCAATTTCAATTCGTAAATCAACATTTCATTTGTCTTCTAAATCATTTCCAAAATTTACGTTTCAAAACTTCCAAATTACCATTTCAAAATCTTATAATTTGATTTCAACTTTTATTTAAAAAATTCAAATATTGATTCAAATTGGTATATACGTTTCATTCCGAAATCATTTAAAATGGTTTAATTTTCATTCAAATCAATTTAAATTCATTTATCGATTTCATTCAATATTCGCTAAGTAAGTTTATCCTTCAAAACAACTTCTATTTAAATTTCAATTCATTAAATCAATTACTTAAGTTCAACTTCATTATATCAAAACTTCAAATTTGAATTTAATTAGATTCGTCAAATCAAATTCTTAAATTACAAGTCTTACGTTAATTTCAATAAATCCCATTCATTTCAACAAATCACATTTTATTTCTTGTTAAAGAAATTCAATTTTCACTTATTTATTGACTTCGTTACAAATTTCAAACTCAATTAATAAAGAACTAAATTCCACATAATCGAGAAGTTTCAATTTAACTTACTTAAATAATTTCTCCAAAACTTTAAGAAACAAAGAAACTCAATTTCATTTATTAACGAAGTTCAAATCCAGTTATTCAAAAGTTCAATTTCTCTTATTAAAGAATTCAATTTTTATTCAATTATCAAATAATTAAAGCTTATTAAATTTTTAAATAATTTCAATCTTAATTATTAATAATTTCAAAACTTAATAATTACAAACTTGATTATAAATTCAAACTTAATTATTAAATCATTTCCACTTAATTATGAATTCAAACTTAATTATCAAATCATTTCGACTTAATTATAAATTCAACTTATAATTTCAAACTTAATTATAATTCCAAACTTAATTATAATTTCAAATTTAATTATTAAATGATTTCAAACTTAATAATTTCAAAACTCAATTATTTCTAATTCCAAATTATTTATTAATAATTCCAAATTTAGTTATTAAATAATTAAATTTCAAACAATGTTCTTTCATCAATTACTACGTTAATATTTGTTTCAGATTTCAATCCTTACATTTTCCTTTCGTAAAATTCAAATTTCAACTTCATTTCAAACTTATTCTTTGCTCGAATAAAATCATTATTTTATTTTTAAATCAATTTATTGACCAATCGGATTTTATTTAATTCTCTATCCTAGGTCAAATTCATTTGGGTATATATCATTTCAACCCGACTCCAATTTCAATTCAAGATCAAGCATAATAAAGGGAAGTTGCAGTGTGATAACTGGGATGGTGTCAAAGTAAATAAACAAGCAATAACAACAATCAGTAACAATCCAAAAATCAATTCAATAATCTTGAAATAATCGTATTAATTCACATTGTTGTTTGTGTGAATTAATATAATTATTTCTAGAATCTACACTATCATTTCATGTAGATTAAAGATTATTACATTAATATTTATACGGTTCTTCACGATATTTATTATTCAATTTCAAACTACATCAATTTATACAACATACATTTAAATGGTCCAAGGTGTCGTCAACCCTATTTCTACATGTTAATTTATTTAACATTCAAAGGGGTCATATTATACAAAATTTAACTAATCAAATTCAACATATATAAATTTCAAATTGTTAACTATCCTACGCCAATTTCAATTTATTTATCACTTGCTACATTAACAATTTAACGTCCAATTTCAACATAACAATCAATCATTTATCAACCAAACGGAATTATCATTACATAAATAACAGATAATGGTGTTAGATGTTAAAGGTGAACTGATACATAAATAACAATGTAATAAATAACAGTAGCATATTCCAATTTTCGTTTCAATTGAAATCAAATTTAATAAATAAAAGAACATTAATCGTGAGTGATTGCTCACCTTCCGAGGCTAGAGAAGTTTGAAACACAACCAGCTACGAATTGGGTCGCGATCTAGAAAATCGAATAATCCAGACAATAGTCTCAAAGTGAAGTAAGCTGAAAGCGGATTTGACGGACAAAGCTGATAGATAGGAATTGATGGAATAAATCAGAATCAGCTTGATATAAATTGAAACGAACTATATATTATATAATTAAACTTAAGGCAAATATTAAATAATATATATATTTCAAAATCATTCATTTTGAAACACATACTTTTAAAATAGAATATATATATATATATGCACTACTAAAACCGATCATATATAAAATAAACTAACATACTCACACCACACGTGCACATTTAAAATCCATAAAATATGCTTAGACTTACATATATATGCAGACTTACAAAATTTACAGTATATAAATAATCCAATAAGTCATAGGTTCTTATATACATCTTAGCAATATAAACTAACATGTAACTTGCATATTTACATAACTTTTATATACTAACAAATATACATGTAGCATCTTCTTTACCTTTACAAAGAAACTGTATGTATATAATTTTTTTCTATAACAAATCATAAACTACAAATCTTGCTTTACAACTCTATATATAAAAACTGAATAGAACAGCAATACTTTCATAACTTATAATACATATAACCGACAAAATATTATACTTTAAAAATATATATAATAGAATAATATGAGTTAAAGTGTATATGCTTTTATTCTTTACAAACTTTACAAACTGCAGTATACTTTAACAATATATCTTATAACTCCAAGCTCATATATATACGTTTATATATAAATAAAATGAAACATATATACTGGGAATACTTAAGATATACAATAAAATATATGTATATCAAGGCTTCAAATTTAAGCGAGTCAGTAAATACAAAACAACAAAACCAAACATATATTAACTAATATATATAGCTTTCACAATCTACACTTTAGACAAAACCGAAAATATAACACGACATACTTTACTTATAACCAATTTGATTTATACAAATATACCCATATATAAACAAAACAGGTTTCTTTAGTTAAACCAATGCTGGCTAAATATAGATATATAAGTTGAAGTCATATTATAATTTGAAAACTGCAATATAAACTTTATATATTTAAAACGTACTATAGTACATAAAGTAGCAAAGCAAGCTCCAGACGAACCACTGTATGCAAACCTATATACAACTAATATGAAATAGACTATATATTTATTATATCTTCAACCAATACGTGGAGCATACTTTAAAATAAATACATATACTTAGAATAACAGCACCTACCCTATAAGTTTTCATACAAACCTCACAAAATAACATATATCTACCCATAGCCGCATATTACCAACTTAGATAATATATATTACCTGTATGAAGTAAAGAGGGAACAATGTGTTCGGCCAGGCTAGGAGAGAGGAGGGAAGAAGTGAAGGTGATGGGTTGTGGTGTTGCCGTGGAGGAGGGCATTAAGGTGGCGGTTAGTTTGGTGAATGGGTTCGGGTCAGCGCTTGAATGGCGCGACGATGGCGGTGCGGGTTGTAGGGCCGGGGCGAATCTCGAGTAGGCGCGAGGTCGGAATGGAAGGAGAAGCCGTACGGCGGCTGCTTCTCACGTGCAGCCGGAGGGAAGGAGAAGGGCGTGTGCTTGGTGACTGCAGTGCGGTGGCGAACAGGGGAGGAGTGGACGATTTTTTTCGTGCTGTCGCTTTGCTGCTATGAAGGCTCATGAGTTGAGGTGGCGGATGTAAAGCATGCTGGGTGGTGGGAAGACGGAGATGCGGTAGTGAAAAAGCGGCTGCTGTTGGCTAGCATGGGTGGTGGCGGATTCAATGGGCAGGAGGCGGTGAAGGGTGGAGTAAGGAGTGGGCGTGGGATAAATGGTGCTTTGTGAAAGAATGAGCCTGATTTATAAACTCACTTAATTTTTTTTCTTTCCTGAGCAATAATAAAGAAGAATAGGAAACAAAGAGGAAGAAGGTGAAACAATGCGCAAGCAAATGGAAAGCTACAGGCAATATGAGCTGTCACCTTAATTAGCATATGCAAACATGCAAAATGAACCGGAAACATGAATGAACCAATGCATAAATGGCCTAGGGAATATATAAATTATAGCTTGAATCCGGGAATTGGAAAAGGCAAAAGACTGTTGATTTTGTGTGGTAGAACTTTGAATTGTCACGTGAAGTTACAGGTTTAAACGGTATCGATGTGGAGACCGTTATATTGATTTCGCGACACACCGGATTCGAAAGACAGAAATGAATATACCACTGTGCTTAGCGCGTTGAAACGATCAAAATTGTACACAGTTATCAGTGATAGGATTGAATTATAAAAATTCGAAATTTTATAATAGCGGAAAATGCATGAAAAACATAAAAAAATAAGATCGACGGAGCTAAATATGTCCGAATTTGGAAAAATGACCAATTGACATCTTTCTCAGAAGATGTTTTAGAATTTTCCTATGTAAAAATATTTTGGTTTTGAAAACGTTTTATTTTCATTGTTTTCTGATTAAATTGAAGTAAATTTACGCACGAAATAAACTTTCATATTTTCGGACGAAAATTTACCAGTTGCTATGTTTAACTAGACGCATTCCAAATATCAAATTTATATTTCAAAATTTTATCTTTAAATCCCACGAAATTTCAAACAACAACATTGTTAAAACCGGTTAAATTTACGGGTCGTTACATTACATTTTTTAACAATGCAGGCAACTTGAATAGCGATAGTGCATTTAGTTTTATAGTTTTGGATTTGAATTTATGAATCAGACTTTTCATGATGATGATTTTTTTTGTGATTTTTTTGTTACACATTTTAAGGTTTTAATTTATGATATAAAAATTAATAAGAGTTTTCCTGTTATTTGTTTTAATAAATAACATAGATGAAAAATGTAAACCCTCTTTTCAAAACCCTCATCATAGTTTTCTTCAGTCTTTACCTATTTTGATATATATTTCGCCTTTTACGTTGATCGTTTTATATTTATTTACGAATAAACCTTTGAAATTTGTAATGCTTATAACTTGTGTAAAAGTGGTTTGGTTGAGGTGTGTTTTTTCATTGGATTCGTTGGGAGAGTTGATAGGTTTTGTGTTGGTTTTACTGAATTTGAAGATTTATAGTGGAATCACTTTTTTGGAGCTTAAGTTATATAATTTTTTAATGCATACACACACATGCACACTCTTTTATGATGGTTTATACTTTACAATGTTGGTAGCGATGTAAAAAAAATGCATGTCTAAGACTGATAATTACTTGCTGCATTTTTGATACGACTCATATGTTAATTTCTTATTAGAGCTCGGATTATAGAAATTTAGAAAACATTTTATGACATTATTTGTGCATCGAGAAACAATTGGTAGTATTTATTGTTTATCTTCATTTCGTTTGATTGTTTTATATAAAGTTACGTAGTTAACGTAGTAGCTGTTATGCCTTACACGAATCACTTGTTAGATGTGGTTACCAATGTAGTTTGTGCACATGTTATTTGTTAATTTTTAGTTGGCAATGTAGTAATTGCACATGTTATTTGTTCGATTTGTAACTAGGATAGTTGTTATTACATATATTCATTAGTATTTTATGTAGCTAATATATGTATAAGTGCATATATGTTATTTGTGGTTGTGCATCAAGCAATTAGGTTAGCAAATCATATGCTAATACATTGAGTATTTGAATTGGGTAGACATTTGGATTGATATTGAATAGATATATAGGGTGAGTGGAATTAATTTTTATTGTAGATTAATATGTTACTACATCCTTATGATGTTATTCCACTATTGTTGATATGATATTTTGGACATGTTGTAGATTGCTAGTATATGTTGATTATTATAGCATGCATATATTTTTTAATACACAAGTCATTCGATAATGATCCGTTGTTAATCCTCTGTTTTAATTCTCATCCTAGATTCTAAGTTCCTAGAATTTTAAAGTGTAATTTTACATTTCAATCTTTAATTTGTTCATTGTTTGTAAGCTTATGGATAAGAAAATTACATTTAGTGATAGTACATGAAGAAGGGTTTATGTAACATATTTTATGTCTTCTAACATTTGACTTTACTTTCTTACCTTCGATAACCTCCAACACACTCTTACTTTTCTTTAAATTAGCAGTAAAAAACCAATATAATTTACGATTTAAATCACATGAAACCATATACTTCATCTTCTATCACGAATCTAAACATAACTTTATAATCAATTTTCCAACTCCACGCTCCTTAGCCTTGAAATTATCCTCTCCTCCTTTGATGCCCTTAAAGTGGCATCACAGAAGCTTTGGAATGTGACTCCATCATGTTGTGATCCTTTAAGCTTTTATCAATTTACATATCTTAATGGATCTGAAACGACCCGGGAATTTCGCAGCTGAAAATTCCAGATAGTTATGCAAAAGAAGAAAGAGATAGAAGATGAAGAACAAAATCAACAACATCTCACATTCGCAGCGGATAAAATATAATAATAAATAATAACTGTTTACAAAAGAATACTATTCCTGTCGATTACATTTAATATATATCAGAGTTTCACATACATTCCGTCACTGAATATTTACAATTATCATGCCTCGGATTAATAATAATTTAAATACAATGGAAATACTCTATACGCTATTGCCATCCAGCTCGCCTCCTGAGCTCCAGAACGTCCTAACCTGAAAATCTGTAATACTCGGACTGACCCGAGCATTACACCAAAGTAACACCCGGGTCAGGTTGGAAACCAGCGTGAGTAAACTCATATAACATGAAATCCTAATGCACAAACATGTTTTTAAAAAAACCCGGGGTAACTCGTACTCTGCTACGAGTCCATTACTTGTTATGCTTCACATCTATTTCGCAAATCAATTCCTAAGTACCTATACTTAGTTTCAAAGATTTATATCATTCCATTCCAGCCTATTTATTTCACATATCAATCTATAAAGAATCATTGAAGGTTTAAATCGATGTGGGTTTGGGTATTTACCTTTACCCGATCTCGATCTCTTCAACTCAATACCATCTTAACCCAAGTTATTCAGGTGTAATACAATTCAACGTTAAACACAGAGTGTCACTTTTTACACAGTAATTCATCATAGGTAACCGCATTATCACCGTTAAACCCTATATATCATATTACAAAAAATAGTTTATATCACATAGCATCACAATCATATACCAGGGATAATAAACAATCCCAGGCATTCAATATCATTCAATTATCCATAAGCAAGGCAAATTAGTCACACCATTTTTAATTAATTCAATTAATTGCTTAAATCTTCTTTTATCCTGCTTACTTATCATTTATTAATTATAACCATTAATTTAATCATTCCTTAATTATCCTTTAATTATAATTATTAGCATTTAATTAATTACACAAGTTAATTAACCTTCACCCATTCATATTAATTGTATTCATCCTTAGTTAATTACTCAAATTAATTATTCTATAATTACTTACACTGATTAATCATCTTAAAAATTAATTTATTAATTAACCAACTCCTAATTAATCAATCCTTTAACTATTTACTAAGTAATTAATCACTTATTATAATTGATTAATAAATAATCCACTAATAAACCAAGATCACTAAATTAAAAAAAAAGACAATCCCTTTTACCTCAATCACTTACTTAATTACAACATTAATTTCCCTTTGAAAAATATTTAGCAATTTATTACATATTAAATCTAATTCTTAATTCATATAAACCATTACTTTTATTCCATTACATAATTATCATTAACATATAATTTAAAACATTTATCTTTTAATCAGTACTTAATTATATTTCTGGATTAAGTTTTAATTTAACTTAAAAGTTTAAACTTAACAATTTCAAGTTAAATAAATTATATAACTTCCATAAATCAATTACTTAAAAACATTTATTTATTTATTTATTTATTTTTTAAATATTTAAGGAATAGTTTTAATCTAGATTTCATTTTAAGTTTACAACTTACTTTTATCTAAATTAACAATCTATTGAACTTACCATTCCTACACCTGAGATCACACGGCCCACCATCATTCTACGGCCCAAACTTGCCTCAGCCCATCCCTTTACTATTCCTTCACTTCTTCTTCTAATTTCTTCTTCCCAACTACACTTAACACGGGGGTCTGTACACTTATATGTACACGTGCACGACGCCACCTTCCCATAAATTTCGCTGCCAACCACTCGAGCAAGTCGAGTTCGATCAACTCTCCTCGGCTATAAGCTTGAAATGTCGACTCAGTCACAAATTCAAAAATCGAACTTCATACTCGAAACTGGTACAACGCAATTACCTCCGAACCACCCTTGCCTCGCCATTTCCATTGCCGATCCTCCACAAACTTCACCTGAAGCTCAGTCGTCACCTACTCCTACTTATTCCCTACGACTGCACCTTCCATTCCTTCCCACGACGCCACAGTTTACCTAAGTTTGACCATATCCAAATCGTCCTCTGTAAAAATTCATCTTTCCCCCTCTATGCTTCACGATAGCTAAAGGAAATGATTTTTAAAATAACTACGATGAAAATCAAATAGTTTTGTTTTAGGAATCTCACTCTATAATTGTCTGAATCAAGAGGTATATCTTTATATTTAAAGTTTGTGAACTGTTAGAAGACTTTAAGAAGAAGAACAGAATAATTATGTTCAGTTAGTTATGTTAACACATCCCTTTACACACAATATAATCATACTTGACATTAGATCCAATGATTCACAGAAAATTAATATTTACTTATCTGTATTCAATATACGGTAACAAAGTGAAGATGGATTTACTCACAGAAAATATAGAATAGAGATGCTCTAGAAATGCTTTAATCTGGAAACAGCAATTTGGATTATTGAATTGACTTTGAATTTACATTTGATATTGATCTAAATCGGATTTCACTGAGTTGATTCTTGCTTGATCAGATTTTGGAAACAATTTAAAGTATTGTTTGCTGATTACATTTCTTAAATTTTATTTTCTGGTTTTAACTTATTCTTACTGGAATTTCCACTTCCCAGTAAAACCACTCACCATTCTCACTAAAAATCATTTGTTTCCTATAAAAATCAAGTTATATCAAACATATATCCCTTAAACATCACAGTCTGTAGTGATTTATGTAAAGAGAGATTTGAATTTTTTTTTACTGAGTTTTGTGGACTGTGAACAAAGAACAAAGGTGATGTATATATAAACCAGGTATAACATTTCTACGAAGCATTTGCACAGCCATTACTTCTACGATTTCACATGCAATGCAACAGAATATAGTAAGAAGATTTTTCTTTTGAGGTTAAGTTTTACTCACCAGAAAAAATACTGTTATTTACTTGTCTTTGTTTTATGTTGATCAGATCTTTATTACTTCAAAGCAATGATTTGTAATATTTTAACCAGACAAAATGTTAGGCTGAGAGATTGGCATTGAATGCCTTGCTTCTTAATTGGTTTGCATACTTATTAAAATGTTTACTGTGTATAGATATTTTGTTAGAAAACTTACACTTAGCAGTTATACATTTGACTTGTGAATGAAGATACTTTGAATAAAAACGTTTGTTTTGTATTGACCAGTTTTTTATTTTTATTTTTTTCATTACTGAAATTTAAAGATTTGCAATGTTTGCTTTTGCACTAAATCTTGGCTGAGTTGATAGAAATTTAATGCTTTGTTTCTTAATATGTTTACATATTATAGTTATGATTTGCTGTGTATAAAAATTTTGTATAAAAAATGTACTCTTTGTAGGTAGATGTTTGGCTTGTATATGAAGATAATTTTATTTTGTCTTCCTTGCTTACACAATATACATATGTTTGTCAGGTTTATTTTATACCTTGCAAGCAACACTTAGTCTTGTATATGAAGCTATTTATTAATAAATATTTGTTTTTTTTATTATCTTCTAGTTTGAACATTTTACATATATGTGCCCGGTGTTATTTTATAGGTTTAGTTTTTGTGAATTATGAATAGTTTGTCTTCTTTTGCTTTGTACAAATGTATATACAACAACTTATTATTATTTTCTTTATGTTTATGTAAGATCATGATAGTTATTGTTTACATAACTTCTTGGTTTTATTTTCTATTTGTAATTAAATTTTCAAACCTTAATTTACAACATATGTTTGAGTTATTTTATTTTATACTTTACTTACAATTTTTTGGTTTATGTTGTATGCCTGCTTATTTTAATTCTATTTGTATGTTAACTAACAATGTTTAAATTAGATTCATAAGTTTGACTTACTTGTATTATATTTCATATTGATAGAATTTGGTTTTATTTCAACATTATTATCTATATATAATATTTACCAAATGTAAACAAAGTAAAGTATTTTAATTCAATTATATAAGATTAGTTTTATTGTAAATATTATTGAGATTTTTTTATTCTAAATTTCCACTCTTTATTTAAATTAGATTAAATATTTATTAAAATAATAGAGCCAAAATCCAGGGTCGTCACATTCCTCCTCCCTTTGAATCTTTTCGTCCTCGAAAAGGAACGAAACCAGATTTATTTAAAATGCTTAAAATCAGATAAATTTTCTTTGATCATTTTGAAAACACTTTTGTTCTAATATCTATATAATACTATTTCAAATTAGCTTTTATAAATATACTTTGATAACTCGATGTTTTAACAAGTCCATCTTCGTTCTCATAGAAATTCAGTCATACGTTGATCAGGCGTAGGACTGAAAATCTATCAGTACTTGGTAAACCCGTTTTCCACACCTTGTGAAAATACTTGGAAAATAATTTTATTGAAAATATAGAAAACAGTTTTTAAAAATAGAGGAAATAACTTTGGTGAGAATGCTCTGGAAATCATCACCCCCGTCCATGGTCGCAGTTACATTTCAGGGTTACGTTGCCATCGCAGCAAAAGTCCATGTAACTACAGGCTCTCCGCGGCCTCTCGATTGCGCCATGGAACCCACAACAGATCACAGCTACATCCCAGGGTTACGTTGCCATCGCAGCAAAAGTCCATGTAACTGCAGGCTCTCTGCGGCCTCTGATTCTCCCCGTTAAAATGAAACTTCTCTGCTCCTACATAGATCGCAGTCTACCGATATAAAATCAAACGCAGACTGTTGGCTCTCAACGGCACACACGACTTTCGCTATGTTATACACTACTCATAATCCTCAGGAACTAGTTTTGTCTGGACTCCTCACAGGATCAACTTTAGAACCCCCTTTGGGGCTCAAGGCAGCACCACCCAGTGGCACTCCTGAGAAGTTCATTTCAAGGAAGTGCCTTTTTCCCCAGAGCCATCATCAAAACATTTTATACTATACACATATAGTATCTTCAAACCATACACCTAGTACGATCTCATACAAAGCTCCTTTACACAAAATCGATTATCCAACAATCGATAATTCTCAAACTAGGCTTTCAAATTTTAATATTGATTTTACCCAAAAATCAAAAGCCTTTCCAAATCTAAAGGTTCCCAAAAATTTTTTTTTTTCCGAAATCCTCATAAGTTCCTTTCTATATATACGGATATATATAATTTTTAAAACTTTGGATCATTTCAAACTTGTATAAAACTCCTTTTATACTTCAAACATTTTAAAAAACCATTTCCTACTGGCTATAGATTCAACAAGGGAAGTTTTATCTTATTTAACAAAGATATATATATAACTTTATTTATTCAAAATTCCCAATTTAATTTCTCTTTCCAATATCAATTTAATTCAAATCCGTACCATGTACACATACCATCCGTACGCTATATCAACCTGATCTCTCGCTCGATCACACAATTTCACTTCCGAACTAGTATCGTCCACCCGACTTCCTAGTGCGGACACAGATCTGGTTTCTTGATCAGAAACTATCATTCTCCTTGCATAGCTATAGCTATGATAGAGAACATCCAGAACCAATCAACAATCCATATCCAAGTTCGCCGTCGAAAATCGAGTGAAAAACCCAACCCGGATCGATATAACTATCTCGAAATTCTGTGCTCGAAT
Organism: Allium cepa; assembly: GCA_030765085.1. Taxonomy (NCBI): domain Eukaryota; kingdom Viridiplantae; phylum Streptophyta; class Magnoliopsida; order Asparagales; family Amaryllidaceae; genus Allium; species Allium cepa. The sequence continues at coordinate 40,194,927 of CM060929.1, forward strand.
CCGGATCAAATCACTATGCGAATAGAGTATACGTACATCCTATGTATATAACTTCATTGATTTTTAGCCAAATCAATTTCTCTTCCCATTCACATTCACTTAAATTTTCATTCACTTATTCACATTTGCCTTAATTCCCATTTGGATTATCACTTCAATTCTTATCTCAGTTGGGTATTTAATCAATAACAGTTTGGACTCCGACCATTTTATATTTAGGAAATAGCTTGAAAATTTTAAAAATAGACAAGTAGTTGAAAATAATTATTAGTTTGCAAAATAGTTGGAAATAGTTAAATAATTATAGAAATTTTAGATAATTGCAAAATAGTTGTAAAATAGTAATTAATTTGTAAAATAGTTGAAGAATAGAAATTAGTTTATAAAACAGTTGAAAAATTGTTAAATAATTGTAAAACCAATATAAAATGATTTGGCTTGAAAAAGAAAGGTATATATTAAATAGCTTGGAAAAATAAGTTTATATTAAAACAATTTATATTGAAAATAGCTAGAGTCAAAACTGTTCACTTTCCCAACAATTCAATTTAAATTTCCACTTCTATTTAAATTGACTCAATTGCAATTTGAATAATCTTCAATTTCCATTGAAATTGCTTTAACCCCAATTCAAGTTGGATCAATCCTGATTTCTTTCCCAATTTAAATCAAATTTCCAATTGATTTTAAACCTGTTCACTTTAATTACAATTTCAAATTATTTAAATATAACCCAATTTAATTTCCCATTTAAATTTTTAAACTTATACATCTTCAATCACCAATCCACTTAATTCAAACCAAATTCAATTTCAATCTCAATTTTAAACCATCTCGAATCATATAAATTTGAGTTAATTGTTTAAATGTTGATTTAATCCTTTAAATCAAATTAACTTATCTCTTTAAACCATTTAATCCTAAATCTAAAATCCATTTTCAAAATTCAAACTATATTCAAATCTCTTTAAACAACTAAATCTTGAAATTCAATTTTATCACCAAACTTAAGTTCCAATAACCCAACCTTTGAAGTTTTATCTTAAACATTTCACTCTTAAGCCCAAAATGATTCCATACATTAATTCACTACATACTAGTAGTTCATACATTACATACATTTATCCAAAATAAAAGTCTTACAAAAGTCAAAAATCTAGATGCCTTTCTATTACTTAGAAGTTTGAAAAGAACAGAGCCCTAATACTCCTACAAGAATCCTTTCTATGGACTTCCTTCCAAAGGGCAAAGCCCGAACATACACTTCTCAACAGGGTGTCCCCACTTATAACATTTACCACAAAATGTTTCTACCCTGTCTTCAATCTGGATAACCTTCACGCCTCCAACAGTACGTTCTACAGCCTTACTCCTCTTCTGCCTTTCGGAACAATTCCTAGCAATGTGTCCTGTCTTTTTACAATGATAGCAGATAGTCGACTCATTGACCAGTTCCATAGGTTTACGCTTCGCCTTTCTCACTTCAGGGCAATGATTTAGAAAATGTCCTTTCTTATGACACTTAAAGCACACGATCTCTGAGCGAAACCGATGGAATGTACCCTTCAATTGCTCCCTTGTTTTACTGCACTTGGCTGCGTAATGGCCCTTATTGAAACATCTGTAACATGTGACATTATCATAAGGTCCTGGTTCATCCCTTTCCTTAACCTGCTTCTCATACTCTTGAATTCCTTCTTCTCGATCCCTACATGTAGCTGCTCTATGCTCTCTACGCCTAACCTTCCACTCTTCACTCTTAGTCATCTTTCTCAAGGACTGAATTCTAGAAGAGCTCCCTACCTATAAATTAGATTTAAATTAGATTACTAAGTCATACCTTATGTTTTAATAAAGTTTTCCAACTACTTCTTATTCCAAAATCAGATTACTTTTCAGAAACATTCTGAATAATATTATTTATCATTCCCTTCAACAATTTGAATCCAAACTTAATTCTAATGTTCCTGATATGAATGGTACATTCTATTCAATTCCTACTTGGATACATATATTTACCACTTAAATTCTTATAGGGTTCCCACTTAAAATATTAATTGTTTACAACCAATTCGCAACAACTTCGTCCAATTTAAATGGTTTACAACACAATTACTTGCATTCAATCCATTTTTAAACCAAAACGAGCTCATATTTACCTCAATTGATTTTAAAATCAATTTATTTGCTTCTATTAATTCATAGTATTATTATTATTATTTTCAATTTAATTTTAATTTGGTTGTATTTCTATTTCTACTTAATTTAATTCCAATTCAAGACTTCAGTTTGGTTGTATTATATTACTTCTTGATTTTTAATTTCAATAATTTAACAACCAATCGCCTTAATATTTATTAGAAGGAAATATTGCTTTAAAATATACTTATATATAAAATCATTTAAAATCTTTTTATAAGAAAATAACTAGTACGCTCTCATATATATATATATATATATATATATATATATTCTCAACTCATTCTAGAGTACTACAGACTCTATTAAATGAGTAATCCCCACCAGAGTCAAGGTTCTCACTTAACTTTTCAGCTCTGATACCAAATGAAACGACCCAGGATTTTCGCAGCCGAAAATTCCAGATAGTTATGAAAAAGAAGAAAGAGATAGAAGAAGAAGAACAAAATCAACAACATCTCACATTCGCAGTGGATAAATTATAATAATAAATAATAACTGTTTACAAAAGAATACTATTCCTGTCGATTACATTTAATATATATCAGAGTTTCACATACATTCAGTCACTGAATATTTACAATTATCATGCCTCAGATTAATAATAATTTAAATACAACGGAAATACTCTATACGCTATTACCATCCAGCTCGCCTCCTGAGCTCCAGAACGTCCTAACCTGAAAATCTGTAATACTCGGACCGACCCGAGCATTACACCAAAGTAACACCCGGGTCAGGCTGGAAACCAGCGTGAGTAAACTCATATAACATGAAATCCTAATGCACAAGCATGTTTTAAAAAAAACCCGGCGTAACTCGTACTCTGCTACGAGTCCATTACTTGTTATGCTTCACATCTATTTCACAAATCAATTCCTAAGTACCTATACTTAGTTTCAAAGGTTTATATCATTCCATTCCAGCCTATTTATTTCACATATCAATCTATAAAGAATCATTGAAGGTTTAAATCGATGTGGGTTTGGGTATTTACCTTTACCCGACCTCGATCTCTTCAACTCAATACCATCTTAACCCAAGTTATTCAAGTGTAATACAATTCAACGTTAAACACAGAGTGTCACTTTTTACACAGTAATTCATCATAGGTAACCGCATTATCACCGTTAAACCCTATATATCATATTACAAAAAATAGTTTATATCACATAGCATCACAATCATATACCAAGGATAACAAACAATCCCAGGCATTCAATATCATTCAATTATCCATAAGCAAGGCAAATTAGTCACACCATTTTTAATTAATTCAATTAATTGCTTAAATCTTCTTTTATCCTGCTTACTTATCATTAATTAATTATAACCATTAATTTAATCATTCCTTAATTATCCTTTAATTATAATAAGATATTAGCATTTAATTAATTACACAAATTAATTAACCTTCACCCATTCATATTAATTGTATTCATCCTTAGCTAATTACTCAAATTAATTATTCTATAATTACTTACACTGATTAATCATCTTAAAAATTAATTTATTAATTAACCAACTCCTAATTAATCAATCCTTTAACTATTTACTAAGTAATTAATAACTTATTATAATTTATTAATAAATAATCCACTAATAAACCAAGATCACTAAATTAAAAAAAAGACAGTCCCTTTTACCTCAATTACTTACTTAATTACAACATTAAATTCCCTTTGAAAAATATTTAGGAATTTATTACATATTCAATCTAATTCTTAATTCATACAAACCATTACTTTTATTCCATTACATAATTATCATTAACATATAATTTAAAACATTTATCTTTTAATCAACACTTAATTAAATTTCTGGATTAAGTTTTAATTTAACTTAAAAGTTTAAACTTAACAATTTCAAGTTAAATAAATTATATAACTTCCATAAATCAATTACTTAAAAACATTTATTTATTTGTTTATTTATTTTTAAATATTTAAGGAATAGTTTAAATCTAGATTTCATTTTAAGTTTACAACTTACTTTTATCTAAATTAACAATCTATTGAACTTACCATTCCTAGACCTGAGATCACACGGCCCACCATCATTCTACGGCCCAAACTTGCCTCAGCCCATCCCTTTACTATTCCTTCACTTATTCTTCTAATTTCTTCTTCCCAACTACACTTAACACGGGGGTCTGTACACTTATATGTACACGCGCACGACGCCACCTTCCCATAAATTTCGCTGCCAACCACTCGAGCAAGTCAAGTTCGATCAACTCTCCTCGACTATAAGTTGAAAATGTCGACTCAGTCACAAATTCGAAAATCAAACTTCATACTCGAAACTGGTACAACACAATTACCTCTGAACCACCCTTGCCTCGCCATTTCCATCGCCGATCCTCCACAAACTTCACCTGAAGCTCAGTCGTCACCTGCTCTTACTTATTCCCTACGACTGCACCCTCCATTCCTTCCCACGACGCAACGGTTTACCTAAGTTTGACCATATCCAAATCGTCCTCTGTAAAAATGCATCTTTCCCCCTCTATGCTTAACGATAGCTAAAGAAATGATTTTTAAAATAACTACGATGAAAATCAAACAGTTTTGTTTTAGGAATCTCACTCTATATTTGTCTGAATCAAGAGGTATATCTTTATGTTTAAAGTTTGTGAACTGTTAGAAGACTTTAAGAAGAAGAACAGAATAATTATGTTCAGCTAGCTATGTTAACACATCCCTTTACACACAATATAATCATACTTGACATCAGATCCAATGATTCACACAAAAGTAATATTTACTTATCTGTATTCAATATACAGTAACAAAGTGAAGATGGATTTACTCACAGAAAATATAGAACAGAGATGCTCTAGAAATGCTTTAATCTGGAAACAGCAATTTGGATTATTGAATTGACTTTGAATTTACATTTGATATTGATCTAAATCGGATTTCACTGAGTTGATTCTTGCTTGATCAGATTTTGGAAACAATTTAAAGTATTGTTTGCTGATTACATTTCTTAAATTTTATTTTCTGGTTTTAACTTATTCTTACTGGAATTTCCACTTCCCAGTAAAACCACTCACCGTTCTCACTAAAAATCATTTGTTTCCTATAAAAATCAAGTTATATCAAACATATATCCCTTAAACATCACAGTCTGTAGTGATTTATGTAAAGAGAGATTTGATTTTTTTTACTGAGTTTTATGGACTGTGAACAAAGAACAAAGTTGATGTATATATAAACCAAGTATAACATTTCTACGAAGCATTTGCACAGCCATTACTTCTACGATTTCACATGCAATGCAACAGAATATAGTAAGAAGATTTTTCTTTTGAGGTTAAGTTTTACTCACCAGAAAAAATACTGTTGAACATAATATACTTGATGTTCTGGAAAACTGAAGACTTGAAACTGCAGGGTCCTATCTGTTCTTGTTTTAGTTAAATATATTTGAGTTTGAATTCAGTTTGATTTCACTTTTTTTTTATAAACTGCAGAACGAACTCGAAAGTAAAAGATGGTCTCACCTATATATATAAGATAACAGTTGTAATATGGGAAGGTGGTAACTGGTACTGTTATTTACTTGTCTTTGTTTTATGTTGATCAGATCTTTATTACTGCAAAGCAATGATTTGTAATATTTTAACCAGACAAAATGTTAGGCTGAGAGATTGGCATTTAATGCCTTGCTTCTTAATTGGTTTGCATACTTATTAAAATGTTTACTGTGTATATATATTTTGTTAGAAAACTTACTTAGCAGTTATACATTTGACTTGTGAATGAAGATACTTTGAATAAAAACGTTTGTTTTGTATTGACCGGTTCTTTTTTTTCATTACTGAAATTTAAAGATTTGCATTGTTTGCTTTTGGACTAAATCTTGGCTGAGTTGATAGAAGTTTAATGCTTTGTTTCTTAATATGTTTACATATTATAGTTATGATTTGCTGTGTATAAAAATTTTGTATAAAAAATGTACTCTTTGTAGGTAGATGTTTGGCTTGTATATGAAGATAATTTTATTTTGTCTTCCTTGCTTACACAATATACATATGTTTGTCAGGTTTATTTTATACCTTGTAAGCAACACTTAGTCTTGTATATGAAGCTATTTATTAATAAATATTTGTTTTTGTTATTATCTTCTAGTTTGAACATTTTACATATATGTGCCCGGTGTTATTTTATAGGTTTAGTTTTTGTGAATTATGAATATTTGTCTTCTTTTGCTTTGTACAAATGTATATACAGCAACTTATTATTATTTTCTTTATGTTTATGTAAGATCATGATAGTTATTGTTTACATAACTTCTTGGTTTTATTTTCTATTTGTAATTAAATTTTCGAACCTTTAATTTACAACATATGTTTGAGTTATTTTATTTTATACTTTACTTACAATTTTCCGGTTCATGTTGTATGCCTGCTTGTTTTAATTCTATTTGTATGTTAACTAACAATGTTTAATTAGATTCATAAGTTTGACTTACTTGTATTATATTTCATATTGATAGAATTTGGTTTTATTTCAACATTATTATCTATATATAATATTTTCCAAATGTAAATAAAGTAAAGTATTTTAATTCAATTATATAAGATAAGTTTTATTGTAAATATTATTGATATTTTTTTATTCTAAATTTCCACTCTTTATTTAAATTAGATTAAATATTTATTAAAATAATAGAGCCAAAATCCAGGGTCGTCACAGGATCACTTTATTTTTGCCATCTTTTATTAAATTTGTAGATTAAAATTTTCCTATTTTATCATTTTGGATTTTTTTAGAGCCGTTTGAGTAGAATATAAATATTTTACATGATAATTTCAGTTTAGATTGAGACTCGGATGTACTAACCATAGAATTTTTTTTGCCTTTTGACTTTATTGTAAAACCAGCTTATCTTTTGAAGAAACTTATACAATGCAATGTTGCACTATTCATGACGTAAACATGTTGCTATTGTTTTGTTTATTGCACTATTATGATACAACTTTTGTGAATCTTTGAAATTGGTATGTTTTCTAGCAAAATAACTTGGGTTATATATATTAAATGATATATTTGCTACATGTAAATGTTGTAAACAGGCTATTTGTTCAAAATATATCAATTATGCATTTATTTTTACTTCATCGTGGTTTACAATTTTAAACAATGTAGGCAACTTGAGTCTCGATAGTTGCATCTTGTTTTCTATTTTTGGATTTAAATTTATTAATTGGATTACTAATTTTTTATAATGGCCATTTTGTTTGTGATTTTTTTGATATATATTATAAGGGTTCAGTTGATTGTATGAAAAGCAATAAGAGTTTTTCTGTTATCTATTTTAATAGATAACATGGGTGAAGAAACATAAGCCCTCCTTTCAAAACCCTCATTGTTTTTTTTCTCAGTCTTTTACTACTTTGATAGTTGTCTTCGTCCTGTAACATAAGCATTCTACATTTATTTACGAATACATCATTGAAGTAATGCTTATAATTTGTATATACGGGGTTTAGTTGAGGTGTGTTTTTTTTTTTGTAGAATTCTTTGGGAGAGTTGATAAGTTTGTGTTGGTTGTGTTTAATTTGAAGATTTATATGGGAACTGCATTTTTGGGAGCTTAAGAGATATTATTTTTCAATTCATATATACACACGCACATCTCTTTAACATGGTTTATTGTTCATAATGTTGATGGTGATTCAGACAAAATTCATGTACAAGATTGACAATTACTTAGTGCATTGTCGATATGATTCGTATGTTGTTTTCTTGTTGGACGCCTAGATTATAGAAATTTACAAAACATGTCATGGTATTATTTGTATATTGTGAAATGGTTGGTAGAATTTACCGTTTGTTTTTTTCATTTGATTGGAGAGTATAAAATTTACGTAGTTAACATAATAGTTGTTACACCTTCATAGTCATTTGTTAGATGTGCCATTAACAAAGTAGTTTGTACGCATGTTATTTGTTAATTTTTAGTTGACACTATAGTTATTGCACATTTTATTTGCTGGATTTATAACTAATATTTTAGTTATCAAATATAACTCATATGTAAGTCATGTAGCTATTATCGATATTGGTGCATATATGTTATTTGTGATTGTGCACAAAGCAATTAGGTTAGTAAATCTTATGTTGATACACTGAACATTCGAATTGGCTCGATATTTTGGTTGATATTGAGTAGATATATAGGGTGAGCTAAATTTATCTTTTATATAGGTCGATTTGTTATTACTCTCTTGTGATGTTATTCTACCATTGTTAATATATGGCATGTTCTGTTAGTTATATGATTGTTACTGTTTGCACCAAAATTGGGCACAACACTCTTCGGAAGTTTTTGAAGAGATAATAAATGAAGAAATCAAATTAAAAATGAGGATTATCTAACAAAAACTCCAAAACACAGAAAAGTAAATTGCACGGAAGATAGTAATTTAGAGTGGTTCGGCGTATCGCCTACGTCCACTATGAAGTTTTGTCACTTTATTGCTCGATACTTGAAGATTACAAGTTTTTTTACAGTGAAGTACAGCAGATAGTAAGTCAAAATTCGAAATCAATGGCAGCAATGATGATATGGAGTGATTCTGGCGGAGTCCGGGCGTGCTCTGTCTCTAAAAATTCTCCGCTCCCCTTTCTGAATGACCAGGGGCTCTATTTATAGGCGTAGGATGCTGATATTTCGCTGAAAATTTGGGAGACCACTTCTGGCACGTGAGGGGGCCCACAAGCCCGGCCTCAGGAAATTTGGGCCCACTTTGGGGTCGATTCGAAGTGCGTTCGAATCGATCATAAAATCACCCAATCGAGGTGAAATTTGGTGTGGACATTCTTTAACATGTATGCAAGCTTCTGTGAAAATTTCATGGAATTTGGACTTATACATCTCGAGATATGGTCGATTCAAAATGGGGTTCCTCGTGTTGCTGTTTGGTTCGAATTGACTCCCTCGTATCGATTCCTTCGAATCGATGGTGGAACGTGCCTTCATGATGACATGGAGCGAAACTTTCGTATCGATCCGCTTTCTTCGCCTATTTGATCGAGTCATCCCGGAGACTTCGCCGCCTTGACTCGATGGATTCGGAGGTTTCAACCACACCTGGATTCGAGCAATATATCATTCGTATCGATCGTGTCTTGCTTGGGTTGATCGATACGAAATGACCGCACAGGATGGATTCAAAGTGAGGTGCTTTCATGGATTCGAACGACCGTGAGTTTGATGGATTCGAACCAGATGGAGGCGAGGCTATCTTCCTCTTGACCGTTTTAAATGTTATGGATTCGAAGGTTGAGGTGACTGATGGACTCGAACATCACCCTTTTGATGGATACGAAGGAGGAAGCTCCGATGGATACGAAGTAGTAGATCCGGACCGATTCGAACGAATGCTTGCTGGTGGTTGCGAACTAGATGGAGTCGAACCGATGGATTCGAACAGGATCTCTGCATGTGGATTCGAACTAAGGTGTTACCTATGGATTCAAACAATGACTATCTCCTTCATCTTGAATCGATCATAACTTGAGCATACAAACTTGGATTGACTTGAAATTTGAGATGCCGACTTCTATGATCTTTCTTGTCATGTCCTATCAATTGTAGCTCAATCTGGACATGGATGAAATTCAGCGATATCCATAGTGAAGTAAAGTATGACCAAGTTCTACGACGAACTGTCCTTTGTTTTTCGATTGATCTTTTGTTATCACGGCTTTGCCAAAAAGCAAGATAGAATTTGCCCCCCAAAGTACGTCTTGTGGAAACATGACATGCTTTGAAAAGATGCAATTTCTCTCTGAACAATCATTGCTCTTTTATTGAAGGTTGTAACCTTGCGTTGATATGATTGAGTGCTGTAGAATATTGCTTAGCTGTTGATTGTTGTAATTGTAACAAGATGAATATTTGATCCCTGTAAATGTTTAAAATCGAGTATTAGTCTGACATATATGCACATATGTTAATTTGACTCTCCTTAACGTTTTGTGTTCACGAGTCGTTGTCGAATTTGTTTGTTATTGAATTTCGTATCGATTCTCTCCTGAACCGATTTTGGAAATTTGAGTTGAAACAACACTTAATGGTTGTTTTGGATTACCCTCTTGTATCGATCCTCTCCTGAATCGATGTAAGGTTGAAAAATAGTTTTTCATATCGATGCGGGTCGAATTGATAGATACGAAATGGTCGTTCGTATCGATGGGTTTGTTGGATACGAAAACAACGTTCGCATCGATAGACCAATATTGTTGCGAGTCGATGATTATACAATAGACACTTCGAATCGATCAGTACCGCATTGTCTCGTATCGATGGACCCTATGTTGTTGGATGCGAAATGCTCATTCGTATCGATGCTCATGTATAGGCCATGATGGATACGAAATTGTTTTTCGTATCGATGTGAAGTGGATGGAGTGGTCAACTTGCTGAAACAAACATGAGCTTCGAACCATTGGGACTCATCATCTTTGGCTATCTTCGTGGTGCACTTCGTATCAATGGATTTCGTTGTTCGTTTCGTTTCGATGAAGGCAGGGTCCGATGGATTCGAACAGAACATTCGAGTCGATCCGTGGTTTGACTTGCTGTGACCGGTTACATGGACCGGAAGGCGAATCGGCCTGGTTGCCTTCTGAGTTGCATATAAATACTCTGGACTCGATCATTTTTGCATTTTTCACTTTTTACTATTGTCTTCTATCTTCGTGTCGATCCAGTAGCTTATTAAAAGAAGAACTACACTCCGCCTTCGAATCGATCGAATACAGCTTTCTCATCCTTCGAAATCCAATTTTAATTTAGGTAATTATCAACCTTGACCAAATCGAAGCGACAAAGATCGAAACTCAGATCCATCCTATTCTTGTTGGCTATCGATTCATTCTGGCCATTGGTAAACCAGATCCGGTTTGGAGAAGGAGTGTTGAGGGAAAAAATCCGATCTTTCGAGTCGATCTGGGGCGCTTGCGTCGAATCAATATATAAGATAGTGTTTTATTTCGAAGTTCGTATCGTTTCCATGAATTTAAAGGGGAAATGAGGTAGTTCGTATCGACCAAATGGTGAGAAAACACGTCGATCTGAAATGATCGATGCGAGGCGATCGGTACGAAAGCCTCGGCTTTAGATCGATTCGAAACATATTACTATGATCGATACGAAGAAGTATCGAGTCAAACGCGATCGATGTGAAGCCGAGTCTCTCTTGACCGATACGAACCAGCACACCCAGGATCGATGCGAAGCTACTGATGTTAATCGATACGAACTGAAGCGTAGGCGATCGATTCGAAGTATGCTCCCAGAGATCGATTCGAACCCTTCCTTTGATGGATTCGAACAAGCTCCCTGTGATCGATTCGAACCCTTCCTTTGATGGATTCGAACAAACTCCCTGTGATCGATTCGAACCCTTCCTTTGATGCATAAGAAATTTTTAGCAATTGATAGCATGATTCCGACGAGCTTCATCCTTGCATATATGGATTTAACTATTAAACTGACCACTTGATTATCCTCTCGAAGCTCGTCGATGGAGCTATAACTTAACGCCGTGATAACGAACTTTAACGTGAATCGATTGCCAACATCTGGATGGTACGGTTGTGACGGTCAGCGATGACGGTCACTCCCACTGGACTCCGATTATCTTTGTCGCTTGCAAGTTCTCTTTAATTCTACGAAATCTTTTCAAGTAATGCACAGCATTGCACTACACGACACATTCATACACTTTACACTGGGGAATGCATGGGTTCTTTATCTTTTAATGACGATTTCTCGTGAGTTAGCTAGTTATGGAATCTTCGAGCTCTCAACAACAAGAGGTACAGAGTTCGCCCCCTCCTGTGCTTGAAATTCCTGATATTCCGGCCGAAGTAATTGATCCGGCTCCGAATCAATTGTCGAATGCTTTATTTATTGAGAACCCTATTGACTCCGTCCAGTCCAATATCTCCGAATCTTTGTTGGGCCGGATATGTCTGAAACATAATCTATCTCCGGATGATGTGTTGTTGCCGGGTGCAGATGACAGACCTCATAATCCGCTCGAAGGGTATACTGCCTTCTACCGTCATGCTTGTGCGACTGGAATTCTTCCTCCGTTTAATCAGTACATTAGAGAGATGCTGTCATTTTTAGGAATTGCTCCCTCACAACTTCATCCTAACGGACACGCGTTGCTGAATAGTGCCTTCATCATATTTATGGATTGTTTCTTTCGCCCGCCACGGCCGTCTGAGATTAGATACATATTTGACTTTAAAAGCAGGGGTGATAGCCCATCTTTTACTTTTCAGGAAGCAGTCAGAAACTGCCAGGTTGTGACCGGGGCTTGGGCTAGACTTAGCTATTTTAAAGCCGAATGGTTTTTTGTTCGGTGCCCCCCAGGGTTTGCTAGGCGATGGCTGTCTAGACGTAAGTGTCGTAAATCTTTCTTGAATGGCTATTCTTAACACTTGTACTAATACTTTGTCCTTCTTGTAGCCATCATTTCGAGCCCCGACGGTGGATATTATAAAGGCATTGTTCGGAGCTTACAAGAGGTCCCGAGCGACTTAAGGCATATCGACTCGGTGTTAACTGACGACAACTTAAGGATGCTGGGTTTAATCGAAATGAACCAGAGCATTATTATTGAGGGGTTGGCGAAACCGGCTTCAAAGACAAAGAAGAAAACTGTGAAAAGAAAACCCGGCATAGTAATAAGAGAAGTGAGCGACGATGAAAGGACGTCCATAGATACCGAGCTAGCAGCTGATCTTTCCCGAATAGAAGAGAAGCGGAAAGGCAAGGCTGTTGTCCCTAAATTTAAGAGACGGAAGTCTGTAGTTGTATCTCGTTTGATCCTGGAGTTACTATCTCTGACGCCGCTCCTTGTCAAACAGGAGATGCTTTTAAAGGGCTGGATGACATTCCCATCCCGGAGTACGTATCTCTCCACCACGAATCTGGGTTGGAAGAGCTCCGGGAAGCGTTAGAAATAAGCGAGCCTCTACCCGTTAGTGCAATCGACACTTCTGGTTGGTCGGGGGTTTTGCACATTTGCATACACTTTCACAACACTACATGACTTCCGCATACATCATAGTGCCTTCACTTGGTGTTTAATTGAGTTGTTTCTCTTTTGTAGGTGCTATGTCTGGCCGTCCATCTACACTGGATAAACTCCGAAGAGTGCACCATCCTTCGTCCTACTATGAATCTCGACGTGGGGATTCCGATCGCGATCGCGAACGGAGGTATTATGGTCAAGAATATTATGCAAGGGACTATCCCCGAAGCTACTCTAGTCAGGAGCGCTCGGGCAGAGATCGGAGATACCGTTCTCCTTCTCGCTCTCCTCCGCCACCTAGAAGCCATACTCATGTATCTGAGCCTTTGCGACAGTAGCTGTCTTCACAGGTTTCGAAGCCTGAGTCGCATCACTCTAGGACTGAGGTTGTTACGACCACAGCTGTGGAGGAGGCTCCTATTGAACCATCCGGTGAAGGGGCTATCAGACTTGCTCAACTGAAGAAAGACTTCCCAGAAATATGCTTTGACGCTTGCATCTTCCCTCCTAACCTTAAAAGAATTCCCGAAGACATTGTGACCGCAGCACTTAGTTATACCCACGACTTCTATGCTCAGTACAAGGAATGGTATAAGGCGGTCGTTAAAGCTTCAAAAGCAGCCTTTGACCGGGCCAAAATTATTGAGAAACTGGAAGCTGACTTGGCCCAGAAGAATCGTATTGTCGATGTACTTCAATCTGAGGCGGAGTCCTCCCGCAGGGTCGAAGTTGAATCGCTAAAAAAGGTCGATGAGACATTAGTAGAGATGGCAAAAATGCAACAGGCGCACTGCACCTTAGTAGAAGACTTGGGCCATCGATAGAAAAATGTTGAGGCCGAGCAGGATGCTGCAGTTAAAGAACTGGAGGAGTTAAAGGCCAAGTTTGTCGACATAAGCAAGGAAAGGGATGATGCCAATATGGCCGCTCAAGAAACGTGTGAGCAAGCTATGTCTTTTCGGGCTGAGAGCGATGCAGCAGTCGCAAAGATTAAGGAGATGAAAATGGAAGTGGAGGCGAAAATCCAGGCGGAGCGGTTTAAGGTGGAGGCTGAGTTTGACGAACTCCTGGATACATACAATGCTAATGTGTTAGAGCACAGAATTCTCGCCTGGCTAGGAGATTACTCTATGCTTCTCTACAGTGCCTGGAAAAAACTAGTGGAGAACAAGAGGATGTCTTGTCCTGATGAAATATTAGATGAGTCTGAACTTAGGTCACGTCTGCTCAGCGAGGAAGAGACAAGAATTCTTCATGAAGCGATAATCTTCGTTGAGAAAGAAAAACTCGGTATTCAGCAGACGGAGATCAGTGAGGGTTCGGGTGTTGCGCATCACAGCGAGAGCATTGAAATTTCTGTCCCGACTTCGTCCGAAGTTACTGCCGCGATTGATCCACAAATCGTTCCTGCCTACAATCCGGATCAACGGGGATTATCTCCTGCTAAGACTGTTGTCTCCAAACCTGTTCAAGCTCCGAGGCAAGGCAAGGAAGGTACTTCGAATATTTCCCTCATGTCGTAAAACAACGATCTTGGAGTAAATTTATTGGACTGAATATTTTCGCTCTTCTTTGTTTAGTGATTGAAAGTGCTGCGTCCGCGCCCCCAGTACCTCCGGTCCTATATCTAACGCAAGGGGCTATTGTCACCGAAGCAATTACAACTGCTGCCATGACCAGCGACATTGGAGAGGGGAGCTTGATGTCATTTGATGCACAAATGATTGAGGAGCTTCTTGTTCATTCTCTTGAACCTCTTCCTGATCCTTCGTTCGTAATGAGCAGAGTTGCTCCAGTTTTAGTTCTGTCATGACGACCACCAGTGTATCCAGCACAGCTCAGTTGTCTCGAGAAAAAGAGATTTTTGATGATATAAGCGCTGAGATGGCCACGGTGACAACGGTCGGTGGTTTTGGAAGCGGCACTGCCCCATCAAGCTTATCTTCTCTTATGGTAATTTCTCCTGGCGACACGGTGACCGTCTCAAGCGTTGCTTCCCAGACACCTGTCACAGCTCCTATGCCTTCAGTTCGCCCTTCCAAAAGAATCTTTGTCCCTTCCCGCTCCGAGGAAGATATTGATATCATGCCAGATCCGGAGGATGAACCGAGGAAGGGCAAGAAATCTAGAAGGAAATCTGTTAGTGGGTCTAGTGGCTCAACTCCAAAGAAGAAGCCTTGGAAGAAGAAGGATTGAGCTTCTTGACTTGTAATGTAGTTGTTAATAGCAGTTCTTTTACTTCTTATTTCGTTCTTCTAGAGCCGTGTATAAGTGTGGATTCGGCCTCCACTTAATCGACATTTTTTGATTTGCCATGTAATCAAACTCCTTTTTGTTAGTTGATGGAATGGGAAATTGTTCTTTTTCTTTTGCTTAAGTATTGTATTGACTGACTCATGATCACATATGTCATAAGTCTTGAACGCATGTCCGCACTCCGGGGACTTAGAGTTATTTGCTGCATGTTAGTTCGTGCTCTGGGAACTTAGAGTTGATAATTATACTTCAATTCGCACTCTGGAAATTTGGAGTTAGTGTGAATGTTTCGGTTCGCACTCCAGGAACCTGGAATTGATATTTATACTCCAATTCACGCTCTGGGAATGTGGAGTTAGTGTTTGTACTCTGGTTCGCACTCTGGGAACTTGGAGTCCGTTCGTGCTCTAGGGACGATTTATTTGACGTTTATACTCCAATTCGCACTCTGGGAATTTGGAGTCCGTTCGCACTCTGAGAATTTGGAGTCCATTCGCACTCTGGGAACGAGTTATTTGATGTTTATACTCCAGTTCACACTCTGGGAATTTGGAGTCCGTTCGTGCTTCGAGAACGAGTTATTTGATGTTTATACTCCAATTCGCACTCTGGGAATTTGGAGTCCGTTCGCACTCTGGGAACGAGTTATTTGATGTTTATACTCCAATTGGCACTTTGGGAATTTGGAGTCCGTTCGCACTCTGGGAACGAGTTATTTGATGTTTATACTCCAATTCGCACTTTGGGAATTTGGAGTCCGTTCGCGCTCTGGGAACGAGTTGTTTGATGTTTATACCCCAATTCGCACTCTTGGATTGGAGTTAGTGGAAGGATTGTCGTGTATCAATCCTTGTAAATGCTGATGTAGTGTTCTGCCCCCGAGCTCGGGTTTCACTTAGTGAGTGACCGGTCGTATCACAGTCACTCCCTATTTGAATAAATCCCACCGCATGATGGAACTTAGCTCTCCGTGCATCGTGATATTCTATGTCATATTCAATGAATCACAGCTCTGGCTCGAAGAGATGGCATTTTATTGCTGAAATGAAAGAAGCATGGCAAAATCAATTGCCTTATTACAAATTCAAACTTCGAAATAAAATGCAAAGGAAGAAATTGACTGAAATAGATAAATAAAGCCAGTCATATGTAGTAGCGACGGAGATTTTCGCTATTCCAGGCTCTCGGCAAAGTAAGACCGTCAACGGTCGATAACTTGAACGTGCCATCCCCGAGCTTTTGTAAAATCACATACGGCCCTTCCCAATTTGGTTTCATGTGCGAAGGGACTGGGTAAATTCTCTTGAGTATGAGATCGCCGAGTTCAAAGGTTCGTGGTCGGACCTTGGCATTGTACATTCAGGCGACTTGACCCCGATATGCGGCTGCCCTCAAATCAGCCTCTTCACGCTTCTCGTCAAGTAGATCCAAAGATTCAGCATGTAGTATGGCATTCGTCTTCGGATCATAATATGCCACACGATGAGAGTGAACTTCAATTTCGACTGGAATAACGGCTTCAGAGCCATAAGATAGAGAAAATGGAGTATGTCCAGTGGTAGTTTTGTGAGTCGTTCGGTTAGCCCATAAAGCCTAGGAAGTTCATCGACCCACTTGCCCCCGGCTTTTTCCAGTCGTTTCTTCAAAATTGATTTGATAATCTTATTAACAGCTTCAACTTGACCATTCGCTTGAGGGTGCGCTACCGCAGAGAATTTCTTATGGATGTGGAATCATTGACAGAAATTCTTGAATTCAACACTGTCGAATTGGGCTCCATTATCAGTGTTAATAGTATGCAGGAGACCAAACCGGCAGATGATGTTGAGTACTATGAAGTTGATTACTTTCTTTGTCGTAATTGTTGCAAAAGGTTCAGCTTCAGCCTATTTGGTGAAGTAATCAACTGCGACGATGGCGTACTTCACGCCACCTTTAGCTAAAGGCAATACACCAATTATATCAATCCCCCATATTGCAAATGGCCAGGGACTAACCATTTGGGTTATCTCAGTAGGTGGGGCTCTAGGGATCCGAGCGTGTTTTTGGCATTTGTCACATTTTTTAGCATAGTCCATTGCATCGCGATTAACAGTAGGCCAATAATATCCATATCGGAGTATTTTCTTGGCAAGTGCTTGCCCCCTAGTGTGATCGCCACATTCTCCTTCGTGCACATCGTGTAATACTCGTTTGACTTCGTCGTGCGCGATACACTGGAGAAGAGGAATAGAATACCCCTTTCGATACATAACTCCATTCTGAATGACAAATCGTGAAGCTTTTCGGAGAACTTGTCTTTTCTCGCTTCGATGCTCAGGTAATATACCATGCTCAATGTAATCTCGATAGGGGGTCATCCACGATTCCCTACTGGAAGTAGCTTCAAGTGTGAAATCATTCTCCATTCGGTCGATGCTCGGAGAGGATAGAGTTTCAACGGGAACGAGGCCCAACTGTTTAGCTTCGCCCGTGCTTGCCAACTTTGCCAAATAATCGGCTTTCTGATTGTGCTCTCGGGGTATGTAGAAAATGGTATAATAATCAAACTGATCAAGCATCTCCCGGACTCGGGTTAGATAAGCAGCTAGTCTTCGATCTTTGGCCTGATATTCACCCCGAACTTGGCATACTACCAACTGGGAATCACAGTAAATTTCCACAACGATAATTCTTAGGTCATGGGCTAACTTCAACCCAGTAAGCAAAGCCTCATATTCAGCTTCATTATTAGTTGCACGGAAATCGAACTTTAAAGCGTAGCATATGGATTGCCCCTCCGGGTTTCAAGCACTACCCCTGCGCCCGAGCACCGATCGTTGGATGCACCATCAGTGTACAGCTTCCATATGTATTCGGGAGATTTGCTAGTCTCAGGGAGGTCTTCAGGAACAGTGAATTCGGAAATGAAATCTTCTAGGACTTGACCGTGTATGGCCCTTCTCGGAGTATATGTGATGTCGAATTGACTCAGTTCAATGTTCCATTTCAGTAACCTGCCAGACGTTTCAGGCCGTGTGAGGACCTGTCGTAACGGCTAATCGGTGTATACAGTGATGGGATGAGCCTAAAAATACGGACGGAGCTTCCTCGAGGTGATGACTAGGCAATATGCTAACTTTTCTATCCTTGGATAATTTCTTTCGGCTCCGGTTAACCGTTAACTAACGTAGTAGACCAGTTTCTGCACTCGGTCCTCCTCCCGAATTAACGCAGCACTGATTGCGTTTTTAGATACCGCCAGGTAGAGATATAACTGTTCATGGTCAACAGGTTTTGAAAGAATCGGCAGTGTGGAAAGATGTTGAACTAGTGATTGAAATGTGCCCTCACATTCTGTAGTCCATTCGAAGTTTCGTTTCCCTTTCCGGATCATATCGAAGAAGGGTATGCATTTGTCAGTTGATTTCGAGATGAACCTGCTCAGTGCTGCAACCTTCCCATTAAGACTCTGAACCTGCTTTATGGTCCTTGGAGTTTGAAGATTCCTGATAGCTCAGATCTTTTCAGGGTTGGCCTCTATTCCTCGGGAGTTGACGATGAACCCAAGGAATTTTCCGGATGCGACTCCAAAATGATATTTTAGCGGATTAAGCTTCATCCCGTATCTCCGGAGGATATTGAACATTGACTCTAAGTCTTTGACGTGATCAGTGGAGTACCGCGACTTCACCAACATGTCATCTACATAAACTTCCATATTCTTTCCGATCTGGTCGGCAAACATCCGGTTGACTAAGCGTTGGTAAGTTGCTCCGGCATTCTTTGATCCAAAAGGCATGACCTTGTAGCAGTATAGTCCCAGATCAGTTACAAAGCTCGTGTGTTCTTGGTCGGGCACATGCATGGGTATCTGATTGTAACCAGAGTAAGCATCCATGAACGATAGTGATTCGTGTCCGGCGGTTGAGTCCACAAGTTGATCAATTCGGGGAAGTGGAAAGCTGTCTTTCGGACAAGCCTTATTTAAGTCAGAGTAATCAATGCACGTTGTCCATTTCCCATTTGGTTTTCGGACAAGTACAGGATTGGATACCCACGCCGGGTACAGAGCATCCCGGATAAACCCATTCGCCTTGAGCTTATCAACTTCTTCATTGAGGGCGGCAGATCTCTTTGGATCCATACCGCGTCTCTTTTGTTTGACCGGGATATACCGTGGGTCAATATTCAAGGTGTGGCTCGCGATGTCCGGCGAGATTCCACACATATCAGAGTGCGTCCAAGCAAATACGTCTTGATTTGCTTGGAGAAATTCGACCAATTCTTGTTGTGCTTGTGAGTTTAGCTGAGACCCAATTTTTAACATTTTTGAATCATCATCATCAATTGGAACATCAATCGTTAGCTCGGCTGGGGAAGCTTGACTTTCTTTAGATTCATCATTATCTTCACTGTCTCTGGGGTCAAGATCCTTCTGGAATTGGTCGTGGTGCCCGCGCCGAGGCCCAGGCACTAATTGTCAACTATCGGCGAAACGGTCGCAGAGAGATTCCTCCACCCCTTTTCCTTTTCCCTTTCGCTGCGCTTCTCGCAGCTCGGCAACATAGCAGGCTCTCCCAGCAGCCTGATCTAGCTGAATGACTCCAATCCCACGATCAGTGGGGAATTTCAAAGTTAAACACCACGGGGCAATTGCTGCCCTGAATTCGGGAAGGTCCCGTCGGCCCAAAAAGGCATTATACGGAGAGTGGATATCTAAAACAACAAACTGCAACATTCGAATTCATCGGCGTTCTCCGACTCCTAACTCCACTGGCAACTCTACCACTCCAGTGGGTATATTAGCACTTTCGTCGAAGCCATGGATTCTAGATTGACAAGGCTTTAGATCTTTGGCTTCCATCTTCATTTGATCATATGCTCTCTTAAATAAAATGTTTACCGAACTCCCACTGTACACCAGGATCCTCTTCATCCGAGCAGGACCAACCTGGGCAGATATGACTAGTGGGTCTATAGTTGGGGCTTCGACCCTATCAACATCTCGATTTCTAAATATGATGTCGTCTGCCATCGTTCTCTGTTGTTTGGCTGGGGCCCCTTCATCAAGTGTACTGCAACTCTCAAAATCCACATGCCTGATCGAATTGGCATATGATTCCATTTCCCTCCAGCTTCGGTCCGTTGGATGGGGACTACCACTAACTGTATTAATAACCAATCTCCCGCCTGTACGAGCGGGCTCCTCCTGTCTCTCTTGGTTTTGCGCACGGTTTTGGTTTGATGGGCCCACACCACCATCCTGTGGCGCCCACACGAATTGATCTAACTTCCTCTCCCTGATCAATTTTTCAATGAGGTCTTGCAAATGTCTATAATCATTGGTATTATGTTCGTAACTCTCGTGGAATCTGCAGAACTTTCTGGTTTGAATCTATCTCTCCGATGATGGCTTCGGAGCAGGTTTTTTATACTGCATCGCATTACAAGTCTGTGGATACACGTTTTCCAGTGACGTGTTCAGTGGTGTATAGCTTTCAAACATTTGTACCCTACGCCGCAGGCCACGATTGTGATCTTGCTTCTTATTTCTATCATCACTGTTCCTCGGCTAGGTTTGTTTGTTTTGAATATTCATTTGGACTTTTCCAGAGCTCTCCCTTGAATTTTTAACTACCACATTGCTTTGAATCCCTTCATTGCTTGGTCTCGCATCGTCCTGTTTCCTAGATTGTTTCGCATCCTCACGCCTTAAGAATTGAGCGGCTTCAGAGTAGAAACGATCCAACGATGCGGGAGGCTTCCCAGCTAGCCAATTTCCAAATTCGGAATCGCGGTCAATCCCCTTAGTCAAGGCGATCAAGATTGAATTATCATCGGGGTTAGTGATCTCCGCACAAGCGGCATTGAACCTCTCCAAATATCGCCTGAGTGTCTCTCCAGGAGCTTGAGTGACACTAGATAGAGTATTAACGTCTTTAGGCCTGGCAATGTGCACACAAAACTGTTCAAAAAATTTAGTAGCCAACTGATCAAATGAAGAGATAGATCGTGGTGGTAATCGTGTAAACCACATCGTCGCAATTCCCTCTAAAGAAATGGGAAAACTACGGCACTTTACTGCATCATCAGCTCTTGCAGCAGTCATCGAACATTCATATTTTCGAATATGCTGATTAGGGTCGAAACTTCCTTCATACATATGCAGAGTCGGCATCCTGAATCGCCGAGGTGGTTCAGCATATAATATGTCATCAGTGAACGGAGTATGACTTCGGGAGATTCCCCAATCGTCATTTGTTAAGCCCTGATCTTGCGAATCATTTGGCGTACCATGGCTGAGAGATCTGGTGTTGCTATATTCTGAGGGTGGTGAGCCAAAGTGTGGTCGGGTTCCACAGGGCGAGGTGGGATCGGGCGCTGTCGATGATCCGTATTTCGCCTCCTTGGCTCGATGTCTTCTAGGACATATGGTTCTGAAGCATGTTCCTGCTGGCGGTAGTTATGATTGGAGTGATTTCGGGTATCAACTCCTATGTCAACTACGGTGGCAGTGGCATGGTTATCTGTGGTATGTTGTGGAACAGTGCCTCCTCGGGAGGAGGGTCCTGTACGAAAACTGGCAGAAGGGCCAACTCTTATCTGCCCAACAGTTAATGCCTGATGATGACCAGCAGCATGTGCATGACTTCCATCTAGCCTGGGACGAGTAGATCTGCTGCTGTAATCAGACGAAGTAGAGCTTTTAGTGGAAGAATGAGGGGCGTGATCCCTTCTGGATCTTCTACGCCTTTGGCGGTTTAGTTGATTAGTCAACTCAGCATTGGCGCGCAACTGTTCAGTCAGCTGTTGCCGACTTTGGGTTAGTTACTGGAGTAATGTCTGAAACTCTTGTCGAGTGACCGGACCTGATGGATCTGAATGTCCGGTATCATCTTGATTAGGAGGAGGTAGTTGCGTGGGATTCTGTCTATCCCGGCCTTCTTGACCAGCGGCGGTAGAAGTGGTTCTCGTGCTAACCATCTTGAGGTGTAGAATCCTTTCCTAGACTTTGGCAAATCTGAATAGTAAGGAAGGAATCTGAAATTGAAATCTGGATCTCTCTCTTAGATTTATTCAATCCGATATCGATGACAGATCCAAAGAGCAGGAGAAAATATGGGTTTTCTCAGTGAAAGCACCAAAGTGTTTGCACCAAAATTGGGCACAACACTCTTCGGAAATTTTTGAAGAGATAATAAATGAAGAAATCAAATTGAAAATGAGGATTATCTAACAAAAACTCCAAAACACAAAAAAGTAAATTGCACGGAAGACAGTAATTTAGAGTGATTTGGGTATCTCCTACGTCCACTATGAAGTTTTGTCACTTTATTGCTCGATACTTGAAGATTACAAGTTTTTTTACAGCGAAGTACAGCAGATAGTAAGTCAAAATTCAAAATCAATAGCAGCAATGATGATATGGAGTGATTCGGGCGGCGTCCGGGCGTGCTCTGTCTCTAAAAATTGTCCGATACCCTTTCTAAATGACCAGGGGCTCTATTTATAGGCTTAGGATGCTGATGTTTCGCTGAAAATTTGGGAGACCACTTCTGACACATGAGGGGGCCCACAAGCCCGGCGTCAGGAAATTTGGACCCACTTTGGGGTCGATTCGAAGTACGTTCGAATCGATCAGAAAATCACCCAATCGAGGTGAAATTTGGTGTGGACATTCTTCAACATGTATGCAAGCTTCTGTGAAAATTTCATGGCATTTGGACTTATAGATCTCGAGATACGGTCGATTCGAAATGGGGTTCCTCGTGTGACTGTTTGGTTCGAATCAACTCCCTCGTATCGATTCCTTCGAATCGATGGTGGCACGCGCCTTCGTGATGACGTGGAGCGAAACTTTCGTATCGAACCGCTTTCTTCGCCGATTTGATTGAGTCGTCCTGGAGACTTTGCCGCCTTAACTCGATGGATTCGGAGGCTTTAACCACACCTGGATTCGAGCAATATATCATTCGTATCCATCGTGTCTTGTTTGGGTTGATCGATACGAAATGACCGCACATGATGGATTCGAAGTGAGGCGCTTTCATGAATTCGAACGACCGTGAGTTTGATGGATTTGAACCAGATGGAGGCGAGGCTATCTTCCTCTCGACCGCTTTAAATGTTATGGATTCGAAGGTTGAGGTGACTGATGGACTCGAACATCACCCTTTTGATGGATACGAAGGAGGAAGCTCCGATGGATACGAAGTAGTAGATCCAGACCGATTCGAATCAATGCTTGCTGGTGGTTGCGAACTAGATGGAATCGAACCGATGGATTCGAACAGGATCTCTGCATGTGGATTCGAACTAAGGTGTTACCTATTGATTCGAACAATGGTTATCTCCTTCATCTTGAATCGATCATAACTTGAGCATACGAACTCGGATTGACTTGAAATTTGAGATGATGACTTCTATGACCTTTCTTGTCATGTCCTATCAATTGTAGCTCAATCTGGACTTGGACAAAATTCAGCGGTATCCATAGTGAAGCAAAGTATGACCAATCTCTATGACGAACTGTCCTCTGTTTTTCGATTGATCTTTTGGTATCACGGCTTTGCCAAAAAGCGGGATAACAGTTACTATGTACATATATATTTTAATTTATAAGAAATTCGTTAATGAGCCATCATTAAACTTTTACCACGTTAATTCTCATTCTAGGTCATAAGTTTTTAGAATTTTAAGGTATAATTTTACAAGTAATTAAAACTCTTTAGTGGCAGCATAAAAGAGTCAAGGGTTTTATGTTTCATCTTATATGTTTTCTCATATTTGTCTCTACTTCCATATTTACAGTAAGCTCCAACTTATTCTCACTTTTTTGGAATTAACAGAAAATAACCAATACATTGTACAATTTAAATCACATGAAACCGTCAAATTCAGCTTCTTTAATGAACTGTAAAAATACTCTATAATTAGATTTATAATTCCGCATTCCTTTTCCTTGAAAACACCTCTCACTTCCTTAGATACCCTTAAATAAGCGGCATCAACGAAGCTTTGGAATGTGACGCCACCATGTTGTGATCGATCAAGCACTTACCTATTTACATTTCTTAATTATCGCTTTATTTTCGCCATCTTTTATTATCTTTGTAGACTAAATTTTCTTATTTTATCTTTAGTTATTTTCTAGGCTCATAGGGAGCCATCTGAATCGAATATTTTATTTGATAATTTAAATTTAAATTGAGACAGACATATGTACCATAGAAATTTGTTTGCTTTGGGTTTAGTTATCTTTAGTGATTTTATCTTTAATGATTTCCTAGGACTAAAGAATACAAAAATGGCTTTAAATTATCTATTATTTATTTGTTGTGTGTTTATTTGAAGTGATCACAACAAATGTCAAAATCCCCCTTGAAAATATATATATATATATATATATATAGTTAATTATGATCTAAATAACTAAGTTGAATTTAGAATTACATGCTTTTTTTAATAATATTCTCATTTTGATCTATATTGAGCTTGAGTTACTATTTATTTCTGTAGGATATTGGTTTTAGGTGCTTCCCTTTTGTAACCAATCAATTGTTATGAATTTGATATTTTAAATATTAAATATAGATAGGGATTCTTACTAAAGAATGTTGATCTTTCCATCTATCTATACCAATATACATAATCTCATCTTTTCTCTAGCCTTTCTTCCAATCGGGTAAGTACTGGTGGAATAAAAAAAACCTCTCGTACGTTGTTGTTAGTATATAAATTGGTGAGCGGTTAATTAGACAGACTGTAAATTTGTTGACGATTGTCTACGTTGGTTCAGATCCATCTTAGCCAAAGAATTAATTGCCACATAAGTAAGATATAATTAATGTATCCTATTAAAAAAGGGTAATTCCTATGCGGTAGAGAAATAAGGTAAAAAAATTCATATTTTTATTAGTTCCTGCGACGCTTTTTCTACATTTCTTCCTATCAATGACTACATTCATGTCTAAGCTTGAAGGTTATAGAGTTCGAGATTGTTATTTAGAATTCGGTGAAATATCTTTATTTCTACCCGTACACTAATCGCATTTACACAAAATGAAATAAGTTTTATTCTTATAGAAAAATCAAAACTAAAGGTGACACTATATCTAAGAGTGAGATTTGGAATAAGTGTTCACAGAATCTGCTTCCATCCGAAGAAACGATTCTTCTGAACTGATCATTTTCAAATGATATCCCCACTACTAAAAAATATTCATTTTTGATCTAGTTTTTTATTTGAATTTAATCCACAACAATTTTCGTGTTGAAACCATAAATATTTGTATTTTTTATTTATATCAAAATCATTAGTTGAAAGTAGCATAAATAAGAATGAAGGAATATAATATATAGGAAAGAAACTAAAAAATGAAAAAAAGAACAGATGGGCGTAAAGATTTTTAAACACAACCACAATCGATCAATAGATTTATTACATGCCGAGGGTTAAATAGGGTTAACCCACATTAGAAGGCCTTCTTTTTCCTTTGTATTTGACTTTATCCTTTCTGGATCCCTTTTACTTTTATTACTTCTTTTCTTCCTACGGCTGCTAAAAATCGTTGTTTTGAACAATGCATATGTAGAAAGCCTTTTTTCCTAGTAGTGACTAGTTAATACGATCTTTTTTATTTCTTTCTATACGACCATACAACTAAAATCTTGGAATTTTTTTCGTCCAACGATAAGATTAGAAATTAAAATAATTTGTAGAAATATTGAAAATAAGGGCTTCTGTTAGCAAATTTTGTGAACAATGTCAACTGATTAGTGAACTAAATTCTTTTTTTTAAAGAATTTGTAGTTGCTCTGAAATGATTAAGAGATTCTCTAGAAGAGATACAGGTTTCTACTTTGTTCTTTCTCTCCTTCTGGATTATATTGTAATGAAATGATACCTCTACTTCTTCGGCTTTTCGCCAATAAATCAGAATTCACTTGGAGAATCGAAGGTTATATAAAATCCAGTTTTTTCAATAATCACTATATTTATAACAGGATTCGCTGCATTTTATATGTTCAAATGTATTTACTTTCCTTTGATGGACATTTGTGTAATCATTTTCAAAATTACTGTAGCGATAAAAATAGTTGGTTATGTTTTTGATTATTTACTCTATTTTTTACCAAATATCAAAATCATAAGGAATGTCCATTCAAAACTACTCATTCGCAAATTTGTTTAATGCTTTCGCAACTTCGCTTCGTCGGTGAGATCAGTCAAGAAATAATGTTATTCAATCATGATTTGTTATGTGTTTATATTATGATTTAGAGTAAAATAAAGTATTTTCTTTAGAATGTAATTTTTACTAATTTTTTGTTTTTGTAATGTAATAATAATAAGAAAAGCAAGATTGTAGCTCCTTTATTACAAAAAAATTTTGACGCCATTTTAGGAATTCCAAAATTATGTTTAATCAATACAAATTATGATCTGGATTTTGTAGATATTTCTAGTTTTTGACTCCCGAATACTCAATTAGTTAATCAATTTTTCACAACATAATTTTTTTGTGATAAACAATCCAATAACCATTGACATTTTCGTAGAATTTTTCGTAGACCAATTTGTAATAAAAAAATCTCCGAAGAAGATCTCACTCTATAATGACGAAATGCTAGTTGTTACTTGTTTTCTTGGCATGGAAACTATTGACGGGAGGATCAAGCCTATTGAGGAAGAACTGCAGCAATTCTCCAACCTAATGAAGTCATTCCTTTGGAATCCAATAACAACAACGATTACTTAATACCAGCTTGTGATTTTTCGACACCGCATTAAAATCATTACTGGCTATTAATCTACCCCTCTCCATTGGTTCGGGGTCAGCCAAGTGCAAAGAGATAGTGCAAGCTTTGTTATGCGAAACCTAAATGAAAAATATAATTTCTTTTAGGAAATGGGCAAAAAATCATTTTTTTTAATGGAGAAAAAAAAATCCTTCATTAGAAAAGCAAGAAGCTCTTAGAAAAAGAGAGATAGGATTGGAATCGACGAGTTGATTCTTTGTTTTCTCTTTTTGTAAGCATTCTTGCTTTTCTAATGAAAGAGTTTTTATTTCGTTAAAATAAAAAAGAGTATTTACACCTTCCCTAAAAAAGAATTTAATGAACCTATTTAATTTAAAAAAAACAAAATAATTTATTTTGTATTCCTCATATGATGGGATAATGGGTCTAATGTTATTAAATCACCAAGTCCTATGGGACTTATGGAACGATGGAAGGAAATAAAAAAACGAAAAGGAAGATAAATCGAAATGAAATAAAAAATAATAAAAGTAGAAAAATAAAAGAGTCTTTGTAATATCTGGAAAAAGTATAATAAGAATTAAGGTTTCATATCATATTTTTTCATTTTTTGTTGTTTTCTTCAAAAGCAATAAAAATTGGTCAATCAAAAACAATATAAGAAAGAAACAAAATCATCCTATTTATTTAATTTATATTTACTTTTTTAATAAAAAGATCTTTCTAAGTTTTCTAAGTGTTATTAAAAATGGAAATAATACATTGGTTTAAACAAAAGAGTTTAATCATAGTCATAAAAAGCGCTTTTAGTTTAGTTCGATGGAATATAGGTCTCCGAACCCCGATGTCATAGGTTCAAATCCTACCGAGTGTGATTCCATTTATTTTATTTGAACCATAATTAAAAAAACTTGATAAAACACAGTTGCGTATCATTTTTTCTCAATTGACCTCCTCTTGCAAGAGATCAATTGATTAGAAATGATATTCTATCAAAGGTACTTTGCAACGATATGGAACTTCACCATTTTGATGTGTGAATATTAAATTAATTTTAAATATTAAAATAATAGATTCTTTAACTAATTAAAACTCTTTTAAGTAATATATAGCGATGGTGAAATATTTTTTTTAAATTTGTTTACAAAAATATTTTGTTCGAAAAAGAAATTTGAAAATTTGACTAGAAATCGTTTTTTTTTTTACTTTTTGTCGATTAAAATTACATTGTGAACTCTAATATAAATTTATACATACATTCATAAAAGGAGTTAGGATTATATGGGTATATATATATATATATGCATGTTTAAGTGTATATAAAGGGTGATAAAATTTTCTATTAGAATAAAAATAAAAATATAATAAAAAATACCCTATGTACTGTAACGACTGCCCTTTTGACCATCGAAACTCGACACCGAACACTACCACTACGTTCCAATGTCGCGCATCCAATCGACAAAATGGTAGATTGTTAGGGTAAATAATATAAAAAAGAATAGGGAACAGAGAACAACAGAATCTTACATCGGAATGGACAACATATTAATATAACAGGAACAATAGATACTATCACTCCAAAATACAAAGTATATCTGAGTTAAAAACAAACCTTATCGATTGGACAGTTTTAAAATCCCTACCTTACAAATGCTGAAATTGATACTATATAATACAGTGGAAAATAAACACTACAATATGTGATTCTCCATCTCCCCTCTAGGCTCTCCATAACTCCAATGGCAACCTAGGAAATACTCGGTGTGACCCGAGCATTATAATCAGGATTGAAAGGATGAGAATAATCGGAGTAAAACCAAACTGGTCAAAATGGATAAAATAAGGAAAATAGTCCAAATTTGACTGAGGTACAAAATAAGGTGACAATTAAACTTGATAGAATGGATGAAATAAGGTAACAGTCCAAACTTGATGGAATGGACCAAACTAATACTTAAACATCGTGAAGAGTGGTTGACTCTTCTCTTGGCAATTTAAAAATAAACATATTCATGGTTTAGGAATCAAATATGGAAAGGAAGTTTTTTAACAAATGATTAGGTAGGTGCACCGCCCTTGAAATATGCATCTAGTAATATATTACATAGAAGCTCATATACTTCATGTCACATTTTGAAAATGTACCAGTAGGACCCTGCTAAACCTTACCGAGTATCCGAATATTTCACATCAAAATCTTATCCAATTCTCACACGAGGGTACATAAAAATCTAGATGAGATGTGAAATACCCTAATGGGAGCAACATCACATAGCTGGATGCCCTTTCGCGCTTTTGGTTTAATCATTTCCGAAAAAAGATAACAAAGTTCAAAGAGCAGCAAAACGTTTGTTTTAAGGTGAGGGTACATCGTGAAGAAAGATGAATCCGATAATTAATAAATCGACTATCAGAGATAATTAAAATGATCATATATGAAAATTGAATATCGTATATTTAGCATTACTCATTGATTACAAACCAGTGCCATCTCTCAGTTGAAAACGAAGACAGGCAAGTTGAGGTAGTTTTACCTCTAGGCATCGCCTTGACGATATCTTTAACCTTCGATGTAGAAACGAGTTCAAACCCCAACGTTTAGCATTTAAAGTATGACTAAGTCCTTTCCATATAAGCAATATCGATCATAGAACTATTTTTCCATAATAGAAATCGAACTTTATCTTTTAAAAGGATTGAACTTGTGCTTGCTTTCTATATTTTAGTATTGGTAAAGCACTTTTTAGAAAAAACTCCTTCAAAAATGTTCTATTATAAGACAAAATTTATAGTACTAGGTGTATTAAAACAAGAATCAAAAATAAATGTCGTTAAAACATTATTTGCTATAAACCCAAAAACAACTTACACTTAACTTTTTTATTAAATGATTCCTTTTAAAGGATTTTATCATTTACAAACCATTATTTATAAATTCTAAAAAATATTTATTATCCCAAAAGATAATAAAGCAATTTAAATACCTTTATAAATTTCAAAAAATAGTAATTATCCCGAAGGAGAATTAATTACATTTAAAATCTCATTAGAAAAGACAAATCAATTATTTTAAATAAAATAGTTGCTTATTTCCAAACACTTTTATATCGTATGTAAATTAAATTTTATTCCTTATTAAATTAGCTGATTATCTTTAAAAACTTTTATTATATTAGTTAATTTACATTAATCACTTTTATTAAATTACTTAACTTTATATATCAATGATTAAAAAGATTTATTCAATTCAAATAATCATTAGTTAAAATGAGTAATTCGTATAAAACATCATTAATTAAAATGATAAATAAATTTCAAATAAACATAACTAAAACAATTAATTACGTTCAAATAACCATAAATTAATTGGATTAATTAAATTTAAACTTAATTAGTTAAAATGATTAATTAAAACATAATGTGACGACCCAGAATTTTTGAGCATTTGAAATTGGAATATTTAATTGATTTTAAATATTTGAAAGGCTAATTTTAATTTGAATTCCAAATATCACTATTTATTTGATAAATAAATTATTGAATTTAATAGTTGGAAGTTGGGTGAAATATTGAATCTTCAGTTTTAAGCGTGTTAAAAATAATTTGAAGACTTGTAAAATTTATATTGATAGAACTGAAGATAGTAAAAGTGTTAAAATTTAATTTAGAAGTGTTTTGTTCAGTTTTAAAATTTTATAGTTTAAACTGAATTCAAAAATAGCCTTCCGAGACACAGTCTTGGAATTCGACGAAATCAGTTCCATTGTATCCGTAATATTGTATTATTATTGGGTTTTCAAATTTCGTAGTGATTGGAGTAGTTGTGTGAGCATAAGGTAAATAAACACATTGAAATTAAATTGAAAATTCAATTTTTATAACTGGGTTCAAAAGCTATCGTCTCCATACGATCGAGTTAGGACTCGAAACCTTTTACATTGTGTTCGGAATAGGGGTTTAACATTATAAACGCCTAGCGGCACGCCTATATAGGAGATCGAGATTTTTAGTTGCGATTTCGAGGCAATTTGAATTTAAATTTGAAATATATATTATATTCTGGTCAACTTTCAACAGTAATCCTGTCCACATCAAACCTTTTCCTTTCAATTCACATAACTGTAGCCTGATAATTTTTGCACGCTAACATCAAGTCTTGTTCCCCTCCATCCCCATGTTAAAAATCATGTTATCTTCCCTGGCACTTCAATTCATTTTCAACAGAAAATAAATAATAATGGCCGAAACATTTTGTAATTGTAATCGCGAGCCTCCCTAGTACTGAATCGAAGAAAATATATAATGGCCGAAGCCCTTTCATTCGAAAGAGAAGTCGAAAAAAAGTGAGTCTCGCAAAATCGATCGATCAGTCGATCGCGATTCTGAGTCGCGTGCGGAGAGGTGAGGAATGGCGCTTCTAGGCCGAGGGGCACGACTTGACTTCGGCGATACGGTGTCGTTGGGGATTAACGTTGCTCGCGAGCATTCAAGGGGGAGGTCGTCGACTTCAATTACGGCATGGGTAGGAAGCACGTTTGGGGAAGGGGGAGTATTGGCAGTGTGGGCCACGACGCAGAAGGCGGCGGCTAGGGTTCTTGAGCACGAAGTTGTAGTGACGGCTAGGGTTTTGCGATGGGCAAGCTCGTGATTCAGATGAATAGGATCTCGGGATGGCAAAGGGGCGACTCGTATGGCTGCAGCTGATCGGTGGGTGGGCAGTTAGGTATTTACAATTTATTTAATTCAATTTAAATTTGGAAATAAATTTGAATATGTATATACAGTAAAGTATTACTGTGGTCATATTAAAATATATATATATATAACAGAATTTTACACAGGCATATTTTTAACATTTAGGAAACTAGTAAAAAAAATTTAGATAGAATTCCTTAAAAATATATACGTATATATAGGGATTTTGAAACTTATAGATTTATATAAAAAGGTTATTTTTTAAAATATATATATTATTCTATAAGTATATATATGTGGGCAGTTTCGAAAGGAAAATTATATAGATATATACATTTTAAAACTTACTAGTTATTTCAAAATGATGGATTAAGATAATAAGTTTGTTCAAATTTACTTATTTAATTATTTTAGTCGCTAAAGATATTTTATTAAAAAGGAGGTTAGTTTAAAAATAAACTATGATTTTATTAAATTATAAAATGATATTTAATTGTTCAGTTAGTTCAAATGTTAATAAAATAATATGATGTTATACAAGGTCTAAAATTAGGAAGAAATAAGCTGGTTTGGATCGGATTGCAAATAAAGTAGCAAAGGTGAGTTAATCTCACTCATTTGGGTTTTATTTAAATTTAAATGGTTAAATTTAAATAACTGGTTGAATGATTGAATTGATTTGATGTGCTATATTATATATAGTAGTATATAGTATACATTGGAGTGATTGATTTCCCGCATTATATAGCGGATGAGACCCTATGCGCCGCATAATAGCGGATGATATTATATTAATCCCATATACAGCGATATTCCACCTCGAAGTGGAATTGGTATTGTGCTAACATTTGTGGATGCAGGGAAACAGATTGGAGGGATCCAACTGGATTCCTCAAAATTATTTAGCTTGTTTAATATTATGTGTTATGAATATTTGATATTCTGTGATGAATTATATTGATAATTGGAATATTGAATACTATGGTTTGCTTGAATATATTTCGGTACACTGAGTTATCAAAATATATAGAATTGGATTTTTGAAAAGAAAATAAAAGAGTGAATTTTTAAGTAAAACAATCATAGAGAATTTTAATAAATTTAAGAATGAAGTGGAAAGGAATAAAAGTGGATTTTTAAATTTTAATAAATAAAATCCAAGTATAGGAAAGGATATTTTGAATAAAAGGGAAAAATAATGAATTTTGAAACCCAAGTGATATTATTTAAAGGAATAAAGAATTTATTTCAAAATTCAAGGTTTAAATTTATTTGAAAGGATAAAGAAGGAATTTGGGAAATATGAAATTGGTATTTTCAGTTAAAGATTTTAAATCATAATAGAGAAACAAAATATGAAGTTAATGGATTTTGAAATATATGGTGTAAGTAAGGAAACTTATTTAAAAGTGAAGTAAATTGGAAACCAATTTGAGAATTGATTTAAGTGTGTAAAACCGGGATTTTAAAAAGAGAAGCGAGACTAGAAATTTATAAACTGGGTTTATAAAAGCGAAGTGATATATCAATGGATATTTGAAAGGATAAATTCACGGTGGGAATTTATTAAGGGAATGAGTAAATTTGTTTAAAAATAAATAGTGATTTATTTTAAAAAGATGTGGAAGAGAAGCGTATTTCCCTGGATAGCCAAGTACGTTTTCAAAGAAATTTTTTAAATATAAGTTAAATGTTTTAATGTTGTTTTAAAAAGCATGTTTTAGAAAATTTATTATTTCTAAATGTTTAAATTCTATAGTAAGTATATTTTTTCAAATCTATTATCATAGTAATTATTTAAAAGTGACTTGGTATTTTGTTCTAAAGGAGAAAATCTAGTTTTATATTTTATAAAGTAACCTCATTTTAGATATTCCTAAAGTATATATCTTTAAATAAAGTATTAAAGTAGCTTTCAATTTAAATGTTAAAGTATATTTTACAATAAAGTATTTTTAAATTATCTTAAAAATATAAAGTATTGGTACTTGGTGTCTTCAGTGGAAATAAATATTTGGGAATTCATTCCATGAGAAAAGTGTGCTTTGAAAACTGTTTTCAAAAGGGTTGAAAATGGAAATATATCTTGCAAAGATATTTTGAGATTAATAAATAATTTGGGAAATTATTTATTACTTGATGGTTGTT
Source organism: Allium cepa (assembly GCA_030765085.1). Taxonomy (NCBI): domain Eukaryota; kingdom Viridiplantae; phylum Streptophyta; class Magnoliopsida; order Asparagales; family Amaryllidaceae; genus Allium; species Allium cepa. Next base: position 40,229,041 of record CM060929.1, read on the forward strand.
CGTGAATGTTAGTTCATAGTTAAATAACCGACTATCAATATTGGCCAATGCGCTGATCGTTTCGAAGAGACCGGGATCGGGATTTATTTCCTGAAAACCACTTCAATCCAGTTTGAACGTTTCCGGGTGGAGAAAAAGAGTTTGAATTCGAAGATGGAGCAGTGAAGTGCAAGGTCTAGTCGCTACTAATCCCGAGGATGATTCCAAAATGGATGTAGTAGGAGTAGTGCCATCGGTTCCGTTCGGACCCGGGACGGACTTGTATGGATGAATGCTTTCAGAACATCGTCAGGTGGGCGATGAGCATTCTAAGTGATATGTTCTAAAAAGGTAACGTTTAGCCTCAAGCCTCATCAACCGGGAATGACTGAAAATCAGCGGTTATGCAGCAAAGCTAAGTGGGTAGCACCCATTAGGGTGAGGTCATCCCTGTCTAGATGTCCCTTTTTATTTCGGCCTAGTGGGCGGTTGCTGATCCCAATCAGGAGGTGATCTTACTTGGGATTATCCAGTAAGGGGTAGTCCCAGTCTTGTGTTGCAGGGGACTGGGAGTAATCTTCGGTACGATGATCTAGGTCACGTACTGTGACAGGTGGTACACCAGTGCCTAGTCATTAGTTGGAAATCCATTCTCCCTACGTGCCTTTTACGATTTTTGTTTGTAGAACCCACTTTGTGGCTAGTATGCTGGAATTTAATCATGTAACAATTTCAGCTATTTTAATAAGTATTTGTATATAGACACTATTATAATATCAGACGGATTTGATAAAAAGGTGTTTTGGCTATCGTAAGGTAAAATGCCGACATGTTTATTTGTGGCGTGGTCTCACGAGATGCTTTTGATTTTCAAAAGAATTTTGAAACTTTAGTAATCAATTTGAGTGTGGTTTTCTCACGTTGGTATTCCAGACTGACTCGGGTGCTATCTAACTATAATGCTCAGGTCAGATTGAGTATTATAGGATATAGGAAAGGATGTTGTGGAGCTCAAAAGACGAGCAAGATGGCGATACGTACTTCCGTACTTGATTATTATTCCGCCGTGTATTCAGTTTTGAGGACAAGTTTATATGACTGTCCAGTTGTATGTTATTGATGTTCTTGAACTCTGATGATGTATTCTGGTGATGTATGTATAAAACTGATATAGTTTTCTTTTATGTAAAGATCATTTATTATCCATTATATTTTATTCCGCTGCAATGGTTAGATTCTGATGTTGTTTTCTATTTTCATCTTCTACCTCTTCTTCATTAATCCTATCGGTTCGTATTTCCGTTCACCTTGAGTTGATATTTTGAAAAATAGTATTGACTCAAGGGGTACGGATTTGTGGGTCATTACATTTGGTATCAGAGCTTAGGTTGGTGATAACCTTGGATATGGTGCGAATTACTCATAGGATAGAGTCTGTAGTACTCTAGAAGGAGTTTGAGAGTATTAATAGATATGAGTGTGTATTTATTAGTGAATATAAAATTGTTTTATATTGTGTCGACTTATCGGTTGAGTGTTTATGGATTCTGATCGATGCGTAAGATGCCACGTCATCGATAGGGATTTCTAAACTCTTAAACAAGATAAACCGACATAGTATTGTTTTAAATAGGGTAAATGAAATAATTTTACCCAAATTATTTTTATATATAAAGGAAATAATTTTTTTATGAATTATTATAGTTATATATGGTTGCTTGGTTGTTAGGAGGTGATAATATTAAATTATTATCATTGTTGTGTAAGGATTGAATAAGAAATAAATTCATATACAAATGGGATTTGTAAATGTAAATTGTAAATATGATTTATAATTTGAAATAGAATTCCAGAGAATATTTGAAAATAAATTGCGATGAAAATTCAAAAGTAATATTTAAATATGAATTGAAAGGGTTTGGAATTTGAAATTTTTGAAAATTTAAATTCCTTTGAATTTGAAAATGGTTTTTAATTGGTTTTGGAAAGAAAATACATATATATATATGAGAAATATTTTGAATTGGATTTGAAATCTGGTGAGACTTGAAATTAAGAATATTTGAAAATGTTTTTAAAGAAATAAAAGCATTGAACTCTTTCGGTTGCTAGAAAATAACTTCGGTGATGACTGCAGCATCATCGATGCTCATTTTTGAGTTTCCAAAGGAGGAATTGCTACTTGAATGTTTTAAATGGGAGGTGTTTGCAAAAACTGGGTTTGGCTTTGAAATTCAAAGAGGTAATTGAATTTACCAAAGAATTTTGGATATATTTGATTTCAAATGATTTTCGAAATACTTAAGTGATTGTTGAAGGCTCTGGAATTGGTTTAAAATGTTTCGAGTGTCTAAGTAATGTTTTAAACTCTGGAGGTTTAACTAAAAATGTTTATGGATTATAAAAAGAATTGGAAATTTATAAAGTTTGAAAATTTCTTTGAATGGAATCAACTTGTAAAGTTAATAAGTCAGAAGAGTAAATCGAGTTAAATGAACTTAAGCTAAGTTTAATAATAGATTGTGATTAGATTTGAATTAAAGTTGAAATATAATTGAAATGAAATTATATCACGTGGTGGATACATTAAATGAAGTTAAGTTCTTACTTAATAAAATATGAATGAATGGTTTGTAAATAAGATAGAATGGAATAAAATTTAATATAAATTGTAGTGGAATCAATTTAAAATGATTATAAGCTTAAGTAATTGTTTATTCAAATAAATATCGCTAAATTTGCATAGAAATAATTGTCGTTTGACGAAAATGAGATTAAATAAAATTCTGTGAATTAATAGAAGTAAATAAAATTGATTTTTGAATCAACTGAAATGAATATAAGTTCGTTTGGTTTAAAAATAAACCGTATGCAAGCAAGTGAGTTGTAAATCACTTAAATTGAATAGTATGGGTTGAGAGTTGTTTGAAAGCAATTGAAATAAGTGTCGAAACTCTTACATATGTGTTTATGAAAGTATATAACATGTATTGTTATAGAATCCATGTTTTAACTATTTAAATATAAGTGAAATGCTATAAACTTCTTATATATAGTGCTCATATGTTTAAATTGAGTAAGTACTGCTACCTAAAGGCCGTTTGGCAGGATTTTGGTCGCGCTAATTGCTAAATAATAAGTTGTTTGCTTAAAAATGCTAAATAGAGGTACGCAATAAAATTTAGGAAACATGAACTATTGTTTGTTTTTTTTGTTTTTCCGACCGGGTGGGTCGATGTATATATATTTATATCTCTTGTCAAATTGCAAAAGCTCCTCCATACAAAGGAGACTGTGACGCCCCACCTCTATACCCACGATAGCCAAGGACACTACGGTGTAATGCCGTCAATTGCCATGGAGAATAAGGCAGTCGAGGAGCGACCATCCATGTAATTGCTTTGTGCGAGCACCGATATGTCAGATAGTAAAACATGCATTCTATTTCAAGAGGAAATCCGACATACCGATACAAACTCAAAGCAACTACACAGTGGCTATATAAATTCTTCGAAAACAAATATAGAAATAAGCATAACTACATCAGTCACGGATAATTCATGTCACAAAGGCGGAAATAGATATGAATATAACACATGAAAGTGTACATCAGAGTAGTGGTCATACAAGATCCACAATATCAAAAAGAATAAATACAAGTGCTAGAAAAAAGGATAAGTATACATCATATAGTCTGTATCTCAAATTTATACAACAAAAACTACTAATCTAAGTAGTTAGCCAAAAGTCAGACGATGGTCCAATAAGGAGTCAAGCAGAAGCACCTGTAAAATCTCAGTCTGACTCGAGTATTATTTAAGAAGAAAATAATAAACGGATCAGTCTAGCTATAATTATCAGATAAAATGAGATATAAGAAGAGATATAATAATAAAACGTATGATAACCAAAAATGTCATACTTCAACAAGTATACATTAGAAAATCACGAAAGTCATACAAAATCTCAAGAATCTCATAGCATCAAAAAGAATGTCATATTCTTCATTTAATTCACTAAGCCACAATAAATGACATACATATCAATGCCAACTGAAAAAGGTGGTGAAACATAAATTCCAGAAATCATCAAATAGATATCCAGAAATCACAAGAAAAAGGATGGCCAATCCCATAAACTGGACATCGACGCACCTAGAAAGACACACCCCATGCACAGTCGAACATCGACGCACCTAAACAGGTACGACCCATGCTCTAGCATCGACGCACCTAGAAAGATACGCCCCATGCATAAATAAACATCGATGCACCTAGAAAGATACATCCCATGCACAAATAAACATCGATGTACCTAGAAAGATACACCCCATGTTATGTCTAACACCGATGCACCTAGAAAGATGAAAGTGCGGTGTATATACAATTATATGTGCTAATATAGTATACACGGATCGTTTAATATGGATTACAATACAAATGCAGAAATAGATGATAATAGCATTGTAAATAAAAAATAGAAAAATCACACCAGAGATTTTTATACTGGTTCGGAGCACCGTCCTACGTCCAGTCCCAGACTACTATCTGGATTTTCACTAATTACAACCTCGCTTCACCCGGAGGAACAGGTTTACAATTACCCGAACAGCCGAACGGGATTTCACGCCTCTACAACACTGAGGGCTTCAACACTTGCCTCTTACAATACTGAGGACTTCAACAAAAAAACAATTACAATTGTTGTTGACAACTTGTGCTCTTGTAAACACGGATTTGTCACTTGTAGTACACTTTTCCTATAATCTTATCCTCAAATTGTGAATGATGTTTGTGAAGATTATGGAATTTATATTGCTTATTGAATCAAAATATATGAGATAGTGTCAATGATTCAATAAGGAATGAAAGTAGTTTAGAGCTTTTTGAATGCAAGTGAATTCAAAGAATAGATAGAGAGCATATATAATCTTAATAAAACTTATTGTTTTAATCAATGATATTGATGTGTATTTATAGAGAGAAAATAGTTATAACCCTTGGTGAAAAGTTGCAGTCAAAAGTTATGATCATTGATGAAGAAGAAGAGACGCAACTATTGAAGAAAGATGTGTCTTTTGGAAGAAGTTGTTCTCTGTTTAAAAACGGTCGACAGGTCAAAAACTAACCGGTAGACAGGTTTTTAAAAATATAGTCGTTATGTACATGTGTGCACGTTTATTGTGCACATTCAACAGGAACGGTCGACCGTTCATTTTTGGACCGGTCGACCGGTCTCTGTTAAGTTGCACAATAAAGTGCACAACCTATATAAATGTGTATATATATATATATATATTATATTTTGTGCATGATTATTTGAGGATAGATTTTGACAATTTTATTACTATTATAACATCAAATAATCAACCTATAATCTAGAGTACCATATGTACGTCTTGATTTGTCGATCGCTTTAATATTGTTGTCAGCAATCAAAATCTTCATAGAAGCTGTGACTCAACATTCTCCCCCTTTTTGATTGATGACAATAAAAACTCAAGTATAGGATCTCCCCCTGAATATGTGATTTCCTGCAGACAATTATTAGCTTCTTTCATCCTGCAAACAATTATTAGCACCTTTCTCCCCCTTTGTCATCGACAAAAAGGAGTAAACAATAGAAAATATAAACCAAAGAGAACAATGCATACATTCAAACACAGGATGTTTTGATGAAGTACAATGCAAGTCATAGTCTACTACGAATAAAAAGATGGACACTATTTAGTACAAGTGCCATATATGTTTTTAAAGAAATGAAAAGAAAAACAAACTAACTTCATTCCGACTGAATCTCTTCCTCATCATCATCATCATCATCATCATCATCGTCGTCATCGTCATCGTCATCATCATCGTCATTGTCCCCACGACCTTGTCCGCTTGTACCACCGGATTCCTCGGATGTCGACCAATTAAAAGTTGGAGGAGCCGGACGTTTTCCGGGGTCTTGATGTTGGGTCGAGACGGATGTGCTACATGATATAGCATCCCATATAGTGCCGAAGAATGACTTTACCTTATTGAATCGTCTATCAATTTTCGAATCCATTCGTTTTAGTCTTGATTCAAGTAAAAATTGATTCCGAGCGATGGTTTCAAGAGATTCTCTTGTAGATGATTTAGATTTCAATAATCTAACATCTTCAGAACGACGACGAGATGGTGGAGCTTGTTGTTCTTGAGTATCGCGTTGTTGCCATTGTTCGAATGGCATAATATGAACATATGGAGGAGGAAGCTTCATCCGTTTGATAGTAGTGGAGTCAATACACTTTGGTGTAGAATATGCCGAATCCGGGGGTGTGACTCCACATGCAAGCAACATACGCATAATATACTCGTTATAGAAGAAATGTGGACGAGTAGAGTTATTTACCTTAAGAATTTCATCGAAAATCATGTGAACCCAATTTATTTCGATATCATCGTAGATAGCATAAAGAGCCTTGAAATTCTCTTTGTAAACGGCATCATAGTTTCCTAATCGAGGAAATAGAGAGTGCATTAGGACATGGTGTAACAACCTTGCAGTCGGTCGTAGCCCAATCGATTTGGTGCCGTTACTATCATCTTCTATAAATTTATGACTCGTACTATTCCGGGTGAAAACTTCACAAAATGTCGATGAAAACTCTTCACCCCTATTCGGTATTCCCAAAATAGAAGCAATTCTATCATAAGTGAGATAGATTCGCTTGCCACATACTACTGACCAAATAACTCCATTTGGATTTTCCGGAGTATATTCCTCTAAATTCATATTCGCATAAAATAGCTTAATCATCAAATGATTAATTTGTACGCTATTTACAGAAAAATCAATAAGAGGAGAGATACGAGATCTATTTGCTAATCTTTGAATACCGTATGCAGTGAAATCGTCGAATTTGATGAATGAGCCTGGATGGAATTTGTAATTTGTCATTTGATTCCATCTAGTTACTGCAACCGGAGATTCTAGCCATTTTCTAGCAGAGAGAGTAAGAGAAGAAGTTTCTGATGTTGCTCTTTTCTTTGATTTTTTCTGAGGAGGAGCCATTGAAGAGAATTTGAGAGTTTGTGAAGCTTGAGAATATGAACTAGGGTTTGGAAATGGGAAAATTTTCAGTAGAGAGTAGAAAGTAAAGAGGGTTGGTGGCAAAAATATATACGTGAAGTATAAAAAAAAAGAAATAACTGCCGACCGGTCGACCGCTTGCGTATTGCCGGTCGACCGTTTTCAACCAGAGAGCAAAACGGTCGACCGGTCATATTTTAGGCTGTCGACCGGTTTGGCTCTGTGTGCAAAAATGCAGAATTTGGCAAAAATTTTGAAAACGAGTCGAATTAATATATTATATATTATGTTATTATTGCAAAAATATACTGTATTACAAGAATTATATATGAAAGCAAAATAATATACATTATGGAATTCTAATGAGAAGGTGAGTTGTTATTAGAATTCTTGTCGTTTTCAATGCGTTTAGCCCACGGACTCCACTTATATCGAGCTTCTTGGACGTAGGACGGTGCTCCGATACCAAATGAAAGTGCGGTGTATATACAATTATATGTGCTAATATAGTATACACGGATCGTTTAATATGGATTACAATACAAATGCAGAAATAGATGATAATAGCATTGTAAATAAAAAATAGAAAAATCACACCAGAGATTTTTATACTGGTTCGGAGCACCGTCCTACGTCCAGTCCCAGACTACTATCTGGATTTTCACTAATTACAACCTCGCTTCACCCGGAGGAACAGGTTTACAATTACCCGAACAGCCGAACGGGATTTCACGCCTCTACAACACTGAGGGCTTCAACACTTGCCTCTTACAATACTGAGGACTTCAACAAAAAAACAATTACAATTGTTGTTGACAACTTGTGCTCTTGTAAACACGGATTTGTCACTTGTAGTACACTTTTCCTATAATCTTATCCTCAAATTGTGAATGATGTTTGTGAAGATTATGGAATTTATATTGCTTATTGAATCAAAATATATGAGATAGTGTCAATGATTCAATAAGGAATGAAAGTAGTTTAGAGCTTTTTGAATGCAAGTGAATTCAAAGAATAGATAGAGAGCATATATAATCTTAATAAAACTTATTGTTTTAATCAATGATATTGATGTGTATTTATAGAGAGAAAATAGTTATAACCCTTGGTGAAAAGTTGCAGTCAAAAGTTATGATCATTGATGAAGAAGAAGAGACGCAACTATTGAAGAAAGATGTGTCTTTTGGAAGAAGTTGTTCTCTGTTTAAAAACGGTCGACAGGTCAAAAACTAACCGGTAGACAGGTTTTTAAAAATATAGTCGTTATGTACATGTGTGCACGTTTATTGTGCACATTCAACAGGAACGGTCAACCGTTCATTTTTGGACCGGTCGACCGGTCTCTGTTAAGTTGCACAATAAAGTGCACAACCTATATAAATGTGTATATATATATATATATTATATTTTGTGCATGATTATTTGAGGATAGATTTTGACAATTTTATTACTATTATAACATCAAATAATCAACCTATAATCTAGAGTACCATATGTACGTCTTGATTTGTCGATCGCTTTAATATTGTTGTCAGCAATCAAAATCTTCATAGAAGCTGTGACTCAACAAAAGATACACCCCATGCAAAGTCGAACATCGACGCACCTAGAAAGATACGCCCCATGCATAGACGAACATCGAAGCAACTAGAAAGATACGACCCATGTCCCAAATTATTGAGCCGATTGCTCCACGAAGTAAACAAACATCGATGCACCTAAAAAGGTACACCCCATGCATAATGAACATCGACGCACCTAAAAAGGTACAACCCATGTGAAAACAAAAATCGACGCACCTAAATAGGTACGACCCATGCAAGAAATGAGACGAAGCTCAATAAAATGAGAAACAGTCCTCCACATAGACAAAGAGACATCGCACATTGCTAGTCTAAACCATAAAATGATCATCATAGATCATCAAGAAGTGTCGATTACAATATGCTAGTAAATATATGAGTTTAGCATCATGTCCCATAACCACTAGCTTAACTTAAATATTTGCGAACAAATTGTAGACCTCCACTAGAAAATTGTCACAAGAGATTCAATCGAACAAGTCCAAGAATTAACCAACGAAGTAAACGCAAGCGTTTCATACCACTTGTTTTACTAAGCCGTTTAGTTAGATTTCTCATACGAGTGAGGTAAAGGTTTGTATATACTAATAGATAGGAAAACAGTTTTAAGAAACGAGCTTGGTAATAAAATATTGTTGAAATCATTTGAAGAAAGAGTTTTGATATTTACTACTAGTATAGAAAACCTTTATATTTTAAAGTGACAAATCACTAAAAATGATTGTAGAAACAATCGATCATCAAAATTCACATTTGAAGACGTGAATCAAATCCAAAGAAATCGATACCAAATCCATTAAAATGGATATTTCCAAAAATCCATAAAAAGAAGTCATCATAGTCGATAATAAGTGATAACAACTAACCGGATCAACAAAAATCGATAAACCTTGGAAATTTACTCAAAAATAGCCAAAATAGGCAGATTAAACAGTTCCAGACGTCTGGTAGGTGTTCCCAGACGTCTGGCCCTAGGTTCTGAAAGTATATGTGTTTTCTCCCTTCTATTTTTAATTCCTGGGCCATTTCAGACGTCTGAAATTTTCAACAAGACGTCTGAATTTGATTTCAGACGTCTGGATTTTGTTTCAAACGTCTGGATTTAGTCTCTGCCCTTTCCAGACCCCTTTCCAGACGTCTGGATTTTTCAATCAGACGTCTGGATTTGGTTTCAGACGTCTGAAATTAATTTCAGACGTCTGAAATCTTCTGCTAGGCAAAAAAAACAGCCTAGACCAAAAATGGCAAATCCAAACCGAAATGCGATCGAACGAGCGATGGATGCTAAGGATTTATGCCAATTGACAACCCAGCACTATTGGCTCTTCGATGCATCACCAAAAACATGTTCAAACATCAAAGATTTGATTTTTAAAGATTTGACTACAAAACACCACAAATTGAAATATTCACCAAATCAATCCAAACCAAAAGAAAATGAACATAAATAAGTGTTAGGAATTCATACCTAACAACAAAGATAGATATAGACATAGATGTGAGATAAAAATCTCACCTTTGAACCCAAATCAATGAAGAAGAAGCTTTAAAAACAAGCTAAGATCAATTCCTCTTCAATAACAACTCAAGAAGCTTCAATCTAAGCTTAAAAGAGAAACATTTCCTAAATTAGGTTTAGGAATTTTCTGAAATCAAAGTGAGAATGAGTTGGAGAAGAAGAAGAAGATGCTTACTAATGGGTTCTCTTTAATTTTGGAGCAAAAACTTGAGCTAGCAAGAGGAACTAGGGCATGGAGTTTCTATTTCCCATTCTCTTCCACAATTTTTTCTTAAGCTTGAGTGTTAGGAATATGAAATGAAGTAATGAAGAGTTGGAGTGGGTTGGGACTGAGTTAGTAAGTGATTAATGGGTTCGGCCCAAACCAAAGCCCTAAGTGAAAAAGTGGCAAAATTTCACTATCTCCAAACATATCGAAGTTTATACTCAAAAAGGTCGCAAACGTCATTTTGAACTCAATGGGGGTGGTCTCGAGTCCCAATTCGACTGTTTGCAAAAAGTAGCTTTTCGGACCAAAATCCAACGAACGATAAAATATTTAAATAAAATATTTAAATATAAAATCGATAAATATGCAGGTTGTTACAGACTCCCCTCCTTAAAGAAATTGCGTCCTCGCAATACTTAAGAAGAAAATAAAGAGTAACAACCATAAAAGCATATCAACACAAAAGAAAATTGAAATAAGAAGTTCACCATAAAGAGCACGAAAGAGTTAGCACGAACGGGATCGCTCGATGAATTCTCTAGATTCCCAAGAGTAATCCCTAAGATTTGAGAACCATTGAACTCTCACAAGAAGAATATCTTTATTCCGAAGGTGCTCAACCTCCGAAGCAATGATGCGAATGGAATGTTGCTCATAAATCAAATCTGGTGAAACTTCGATTTCCACAATATCACCGGGCACAAGAATAAAAACCGGAATCCCTAAGGCATTTCCGTAGATAAAAGACGTGGAGAACGTCAAGAATAGCAGAAAATTGAGCTGGTGCAACGACGTAGTATAATAACAGTACGCCCGAGAAACTAGAAACTCAAATAATTTGGGACATCGGCATAGTACAAAAACGGTACGCCCAAGGAACCAAAGCCCGAATAATTTTGGAACACCGACGTAGTACAAATACGGTACGTCCAATGAACCGAACACCATAAAAGAACATCAGACGCAAGTCCATAAAAGAAATGAGATGAAACTCAATAAAATGAAGTATATCAAAACGTCTGAAGAACTTGATAAAAAGATAATTCCATTCAGACATCATCAAAGAATCAACACCTTGTTGCCTACGACAAGACGTATTGGCAACAACACTTCCCTTCGGGAACAAAAAGAATATCAAGATCATAAGATGCTAGGAACTCGAGTCAACATGAAGTTCCCTATGAGAAAATAAATATTCCAAAGATTTATGATCGAGGTAGAGAACAAATTTCTCATCCAAATACGATGATGCCAAATTCCAAAAGTAAAAACAATGGCCGCGGGCACTAGATCATGAGTGGCATATCTAGTCTCGATAAGCTATAATGATTTAGAAGCACAAGTGATAGCACGTTCTCCTTTGCAAGAGAACGGCATCCAAACCAATACGACTAGTATCGGTACAAATAGCAAAGTCTTGGTTCCCCTTCAGGAATCACAAGAATAAGAGTATCGAAAGGAAGAGTTCTTTTAAATAATCCTCTTTCCCGAAAAGTTAAAACTTTCAAAATTACATTTTTATTTTTATGTAATAATCTTTCTACAAAAATTTACATTTTTACAAGTCAATATATCGTGTCTGACTGTCTCATCAAAGCGTTTAGGAGATTCTTATCGATAACGTTGATCAAGCACATCGATCAGAATTCTTAAAATACTAAATGGGCAATACAATCACAAAATCATATTCTATAGGATAAGTAAGTTTCTCAAAAACTTCTAAGAATATTCTTTATTCGTTTTAAGAACAAAAATCCAGTTATACTTCTAAATAAATCTTATGAAAAAGATTTTGCAAAATTTTAAATTGCTATTTTCATCCAAAATCAATAAATGCAAAAAATGGAATCATCGAGATATTCGATAGAATGCTCGATACCTAAAATGGATGAAATAAGCTGGACAAACTGAATGACATAATAATTCATTCATAGGAATCATAACAAGTGCAGAATGCGGTAAGTGGAATGCTAACTTCCGTAACTCGTAGCAAATGAAAATCGGTGGTAAGGTCAAACTAAAAAGACCTTAGCACCACACAAAAGATTACTTAGGTGATAATCCTAAGACAAGCTCAAAAATACCGGAAAATTTCTCAAACTACATGAATGAGAGAAATAACACTTTCCTTATAAGTGGGCTTAAGGAATAAAATGATGCCATCAAGTTGGAATCAAAATCATAAAGGAAAAATAGAAATCTGCTTAACAGATTGAAAATGTCAAAGATGAATAGTCCACACCGGACAAAGGATATGGCCTCATAATAATTAAGCCAATCCTTACAAAAGTAAATTCCGAAGCCCAAGTAAAAATCGGATCGGATAGAAAAATCACGTAAAATAATTTCGACATCAATAAAGACAAATTGAGTTTTGCGGATCTACCATCCGGATTCACAATCCTCAAAGAAGTCATCAGGCCCAGAAATGTTTAAAGAAGAAGAATCACAAATTCTTTTGATATAAAAATAATGAGATGAAACCCGTATCAAAAAGAACTCGAATAAGAAGGTTACGAAATAAATAATGCCATCAAGGATTGAATGTAAAATACCTTGACTGAGAGAAGAGTTTCTAGGGGCTTGCACAATATTTAGCTTTCTCATGTCCTTGTTCAAAAGTTTGGGACATGCAGATAAAAGATGACCCGGTTTCTTGCAATAGCGACAAGAATGGGGCTTTGGACACATATTCGAATAGTGTTCCTTAGAATTACAATTGTAGCATCCTCCATGATTAGGGATTGGAGTCTTTGCTACAAAAGTAGTTTGCTTCACTCTCTTATTGGGATTAAGGCTCTTGAACTTAATATGCCTCTTTTTGGAAGTCCCAATATCACAAACACTTCCTTTACCAACCTCTCCATGAAGAAGAGTAACATCCACAAGCTGATTGAAAGAAACTTCAAGTTTTAAAGGTAGAACCATTTCGGGGTTCTTACTCAAAGCATAGATAAACTCTTGATTCTTTACAAGATCCAAAAGTTGTTGAGCAGACATGAATACTCCATCCAGGGGAGTAGCACTAGATTGACCGACGCTGGGATGGCCAGGTCTATCCATTTCTCTTCTTTAAGAAAGAAAGAAAGAAGAGGAAAAAGTTATTCTCAAAATAAATATCAAGAAATCTCGATAGATAAAACAAGGAATCATAAAGAAAATAGGATGAATCGGTACGAAGACTCGAATTAAATCCTAAAGCACGACTCCTAAGATGGACTTAGGACGATGATCCTTGTTAAATTATTCTACATTGTTTCGAAGTTTGGCTCTGATACCAAGCTGTGATGCCCCACCCTATACCCACGATAGCCAAGGACACTACAGTGTAATGCCGTCAATTACCATGGAGAATAAGGCTGTCGAGGAGCGACCATCCATGTAATTGCTTTGTGCGAGCACCGATATGTCGGATAGTAAAACATGCATTTTATTTCAAGAGGAAATCTGACATACCGATACAAACTCAAAGCTACTACACAGTGGATATATAAATTCTTCGGAAACAAATATAGAAATAAGCATAACATAAATCAGTCACAGAAAATTCATACCACAAAGGCAGAAATAGATATGAATATAACACATGAAAGTGTACATCAGAGTAGTGGTCATACAAGATCCATAATATCAAAAAGAATAGATACAAGTGCTAGACAAAAGGATAAGTATACATCATATAGTCTGTATCTCAAATGTATACAACAAAAACTACTAATCTAAGTAGTTAGCCAAAAGTCAGATGATGGTCCAATAAGGAGTCAAGCAGAAGCACCTGTAAATTCTCAGTCTGACCCGAGTATTATTTAAGAAGAAAATAATAAAACGAATCAGTCTAGCTATAATTATCAGATAAAATGGGATATAAGAAGAGATATAATAATAAAACGTATGATAACCAAAAATGTCATACTTCAACAAGTATACATTAGAAAATCACGAAAGTCATACAAAATCTCAAGAATCTCATAGCATAAAAAAGAATGTCATATTCTTCATTTAATTCACCAAGCCACAATAAATGACATACATATCAATGCCAACTGAAAAAGGCGGTGAAACATAAATTCTAGAAATCATCAAATAGAAATCCAGAAATCACAAGAAAAAGGATGGTCAATCCCATAAACTGGACATCGACGCACCTAGAAAGACATTCCCCATGCACAGTCGAACATCGACGCACCTAAATAGGTACGACCCATTCTCTAGCATCAACGCACCTAGGAAGATACGCCCCATGCATAAATAAACATCGATGCACCTAGAAAGATACATCCCATGCCAAATAAACATCGATGCACCTAGAAAGATACACCCCATGTAATGTCTAGCACCGATGCACCTAGAAAGATACACCCCATGCAAAATCGAACATCGACGCACCTAGAAAGATACGCCCCATGCATAGACGAACATCGACGCAACTAGAAAGATACGACCCATGTCCCAACTTATTGAGCCGATTGCTCCACGAAGTAAACAAACATCGATGCACCTAAAAAGGTACACCCCATGCATAATAAACATCGACGCACCTAAAAAGGTACGACCCATGTGAAAACAAACATCGACGCACCTAAATAGGTATGACTCGTGCAAGAAATGAGACGAAGCTCAATAAAATGAGGAACAGTCCTCCACATAGACAAAGAGACATCGCACATTGCTAGTCTAAACCATAAAATGATCATCATCGATCATCAAGAAGTGTCAATTACAATAAGCTAGTAAATATATGAGTTTAGCATCATGTCCCATATCCACTAGCTTAACTTAAATATTTGCGAACAAATTGTAGATCTCCACTAGAAAATTGTCCCAAGAGATTCAATCGAACAAGTCCAAGAATTAACCAACGAAGTAAACGCAAGCGTTTCATACCACTTGTTTTAGTAAGCCGTTTAATTAGATTTCTCATACGAGTGAGGCAAAGGTTTGTATATACGAATAGATAGGAAAACAGTTTTAAGAAACGAGCTTTGTAATAAAATATTGTTGAAATCATTTGAAGAAAGAGTTTTGATATTTACTACTAGTATAGAAAACCTTTATATTTTAAAGTGACAAAGCACTAAAAATGATTGTAGAAACAATCGATCATCAAAATTCACATTTGAAGACGTGAATCAAATCCAAAGAAATCGATACCAAATCCATTAAAATGGATATTTCCAAAAATCCATAAAAAGAAGTCATTATAGTCGATAATAAGTGATAACAACTAACCGGATCAATAAAAATCGATAAACCTTGGAAATTTACTCAAAAGTAGCCAAAATAGGCAAATTAAATGGTTCCAAACGTCTGGTAGGTGTTCCCAGACGTCTGGCCCTAGGTTCTGAAAGTATATGTGTTTTCTCCCTTCTATTTTCAATTCCTGGGCCATTTCAAACGTCTGAAATTTTCAACCAGACGTCTGAATTTGATTTCAGACGTCTGGATTTTATTTCAGACGTCTGGATTTAGTCTCTGCCCTTTCCAGACCCCTTTCCAGACCCCTTTCCAAACGTCTGGATTTTTCAACCAGACATATGGATTTGGTTTCAGACGTCTGAAATCTTCTGCTAGGCAAAAAAACAGCCTAGACCAAAAATGGCAAATCCAAACCGAAATGCGATCGAACGAGCGGTGATGCTAAGGATTTATGCCAATTGACAACCCAGCACTATTGGCTCTTCGATGCATCACCAAAAACATGTTCAAACATCAAAGATTTGATTTTTAAAGATTTGACTACAAAACACCACAAATTGAAATACTCACCAAATCAATCCAAACCAAAAGCACATGAACATAAATAAGTGTTAGGAATTCATACCTAACAACAAAGATAGATGTAGACATAGATATGAGATAAAAATCTCATCTTTGAACCCAAATCAATGAAGGAGAAGCTTTAAAAACAAGCTAAGATCAATTCCTCTTCAATAACAACCCAAGAAGCTTCAATCTAAGCTTAAAAGAGAAACATTTCCTAAATTAGGTTTAGGAATTTTCTGAAATCAAAGTGAGAATGAGTTGGAGAAGAAGAAGGAGATGCTTACTAATGGGTTCTCTTTGATTTTGGAGCAAGAACTTGAGCTAGCAAGAGGAACTAGGGCTTGGAGTTTCTAATTCCCATTCTATTCCACCATTTTTGCTTAAGCTTGAGTGTTAGGAATATGAAATGAAGTAATGAAGAGTTGGAGTGGGTTGGGACTTAGTAAGTGATTTGTAACGTCCCGAAAATTTTCGACTTTCGAAAATTCAACATCGATACTCACTTTATCGACTACCGAGAAATCGAAGGCCGGAAACCCGAAATGTTATGGTTTAAGAAAAGAAAAGAGGTAGAAGAAGAGGTAAGAAGATAGAAAAGATAGAAAATAGAGAGAAAGGAAAACAGAAAATAGAACGGAACAGAAAACAACAGAACAACAATACCAGAATCTCACAATTCGCAGCGGAACAACATATAATAATAAATGAATAATCTTTAAACAAAGAACTATATCAGTTATTACATTACATCATATTTCATTTAATTACATCATATCATCAGAGTGTACAACAACAAACAACAACTAACAGTGCAGCGGAAAAAGAAATATTATATACTAGTAATACGCCGTGCCATCCAGCTTGCCTCCAGCAACTCCAGAATATCCAGAATATCCTGATAAACCTTAACTCTTGACTGCCCGTGTGGAAATTGGTGGGCACCCAGAGTTTAGGAAGGAAAACAATAAACTCCGAGTCAGTCATGTGACTGGTGTGAGAACTCAAAACAGTTTATTTATCTTTGAAAACAAAATAGAGGAATATTTTTAAAGTCAATTCGCAATGCTTTTAAAAATGAGACTACCATAAGGCCTCCCGCACACACACACACACAATGCAAACGCAGAATCGGAGGAGATTTCTCCTTATGATAGTCAAAGATGCTTGATACGCATTAAAAAGAACATTGATATTATTATTAGTGCATAGTGTAGGAAAAATTCATTTCGAAAATAAAGATATAAATCTTAGCCAGCATAGACATTCCGAACTATGCCTACTATAGCTAACTATGTTCAATAGCAGGTTACCGCCACATTCCATAGCAGGTTATACAACTAAAACCGTACAAGATCGTATTGTTTCTTTGGATTTCCAACGAATGATCAGGCCAAGGAACTTCCCATTGCCACATGAGAATGCCTCTGGATGGACATCCCCGAGAACCAAACCGGATCTCTACCAACACAAGGCCGGGTTACCCCTAACTGAGTAACAACTGACCGAATATGCCATCCTCCGGTCCTTTGGGACCTTTCACCGAGCGCTCGTAATCAATTCACACAATCATAAAGTGTTTTCAACATGAGTAAGTATCTGGGCTCCATACCATGATACCACCCTTTTCCAGAAGGAAATGCACATATCCTAAAGGGCGCTACCCCTCATAACCTTGCCGCATCTTTCCTGTTTTGACCATTTCCGGGGTGTGAGGCTCGACGAAGTCTCGTCCACAAAAACATACTTTATACAAAAGCCATGCTTTGGGTCAACAAATGATCATAGAAATGATCACCAAGATAGACGATCAAACAAATGATCCTATCACAAATAATCAAAACAATGATCATTTAACAGCAACACTCAGCATGTCACATTACCAAATTGGGAATATATCGCTGATAACATTCAACTACATAACCTCTGAGCTCGTACGTCTCAGAGAAGGGTGTTAAGCTAAAAGAATAAATTCTCCGCCACCAATAGAAATATATTTGAAAGAAATCGGCTTTATATCTCAATTTGTAATGTCAGACATACAATCTATACAAGTCTGTTCCGGGCTCGAACAAAACCGAAGGCACTTACAAAGAAGTCCTTGCAATCCGGATATCCACAATCCTGATCGGATTCCCCATCACATATGGAGAACTCTATACCGTAGCTACTCGGTGCAGAGTCAATCGACAGGTCATCCTATCGCTCTCGCAAATACCGGGTCTTCAACACCAGTCATCAAATACAATTCATAATGACGTATCACATATTCAGAATGGGTTATACGACCCCATGGTCCTTTCCCGGTTAACCCGAATAGTGAGAGATTATTCAAAAATAAGTGTGGCATTCAAATTCAAACAAATCACATCAAATACCCATTCAAAGGGAAACATTGATAGTCGGTTATTGAACTATCAATGGATATGCACACATACCAGTTTCCAAATAATTTTCCAAATTATTTATTTTCCAAAAATCATATCTTTACAAGATATATAATTTTCACACTTCAAAAATAAATCAATATTTATTTTTAATCAAATTTCCACTTTCTTTTATAAATTCCATAATGAATTTTTATTCCAAAATATCCATGCATACACGATTTCAATTATTCATTTCAATTTATCTTCAAAAAGATAAATTCTTAAATATTCACTTTATATTGGAAAACATTTCCATACTTATTTATTAAGTAATTCTCAAATCCATCTATTTTCAACACTTGGAAAATATACAATATACTTAAATCGAGATTAAGTATATATTTCATTCTTTAAGGAAATCATTCTCTTAAACATATTTATTTAGGCCAAAACGAATGTTGCGTAAAACATCGTTACGACAACCCAAAATCACTAGTATAGGGATTCGAAATTAAAATAGATATATAAATCCCAATACTATACAAAACATTTCCTTTCGGAAATCATTTACTATAACAACTGTGTTATAGTCCACCATTTCCTTCTATTCCTCGAAAACGTCTATTTCAACAATGAATGTTGAAATCTATGGTTTCGAATCTCAACACATTTAAAACATCGTTAGATCGTTTTAATTCAATTTATAACATCACATCCTAAACATTTTCTTTAACATATTATTCACTATTCAAAAACGTGAATATACTACGTTAACAATTTCATCATTTTATACATTTCATTTTAAAGGATTATTCACAGTCAAAAACGTGAATATAACTCCATTAATAGGTTTCAACAATTTACTTATCAAAATAAGTTGTTCACGAATTTATAAAACAACGTTTATAAATTCCTTTATTAACCTATTCAATTCATAACTCAATTATAAACCAAAAGTTCATATTATAAGTGAAATACTTATAATTTATTTGTTTGCAAAAATCGTTCCTTTGAACTTCATAATTATAAATCTTATAACTTATAAGATTCAATTATTTATCCAAACCTATTCTTTTAACAACTTTATAAATTTTATAAACATACTGCTTATAAAATTCCATTTATAACTTCACCGTTTATAATTCTATAAATTTCATTCATTTATGAAATTCATTTTCACTTCATTCAAACACTTATAAAAACTCGTTTATAATTTCAATATTTCAATTTATAAATATCCATTTATAAATCTCTTATATAAATCAATTCATATTAATATTTTAAAACGTCTTTAAACTCCTTTATAATTCCATCATTCTCTTGATTTATAAAATAATTAAATTTCATAAATCCTATATTTTCAACTTTTCATAATAAATTCAAAAATCCCGATTAAACTCTTTTATAAAATCCTTAATCCCATATTTTCAAAAATCAACTTTTAACTATATTTCTTAAAAATCAAAATTTTTATAGTATTAAAATTATACGTTTATTTATTTAAAACGAATCAGTTCCAAAAATATTTTATAACTTATACTTTTAAAAATCACTTTAAAAATCATTTTTAAATTCCAAAATTTGGTCCAATGATGCTACATACCAAATAGTCAATCACGACAACAACGATATCATATGTCGATATGATAATCAACGAATATCAAAATATCCATAATCAAATAAATACTGTTGAGGAATCCAGTTGGATCCCTCCAACCTGTTTTCCTGCATCCACAAACATTAGCACAATACCAATTCCGCTCCAGTACGGAATTATCGCGGTATATGGGATTTAAAATATTATCCGCTTAATAGACGGCGCAATAGGGTCTCATCCGCTATACAAATGCAGGAAATCAATAACTCCAATATATACATATGCCAATATATATACATTGCTATTATATATAATACCAATTTCACTGTTTATGAAATATTCGCGGTATATGTTTTTAATAAATAACATCCGCTTACTAACGGCGCATAATTCTATTTTAACAATCAATAGATAACAATCATCATTCAAACATGCATTCAAATATTTTAAATCTAACTATTTAAAATAAAATCGAAACTGATTCGATTGAGTGAGAAGTTCTCACCTTGATTTCAATTTCGTTTTAGCGATTTATTTCGAATAAAATAAAACGGGCGTTTAATTTTACCCAAAATTCTCACTAACTCCAAACGACTCCAATCCAATTGCATCGCGTAGTGCTCGTCCATACGATTCCAACGCAACTGGTTTCGCGCGTTTTCGACCTCGTATGAAAAAGTTATGATTTTTCAAAGATACACGATTTTATAATTAACTAATTTACAACATAACTTAAAATTTTCAACCTAGCTCAATTATCACCGTTAGATCCATCCCTCAGCAATCTCCACCGTGCGCTATCCATCTTCTCCAACGCGCAAACATCTCCAGGCTATGAAACACGCAACACAACCCAACACACGCCCATCTAGGGTTTAAATTTTCATCATCAATACTCGATGAAACTTCATCACGTCGCCACCACGAGATGCGCCTCCATCACCTCCATGCTCGGCCTGGGTGCGGCCAAACTCGGTCAACTCATATGCACGAAAAACGAGAATGAACGCGCGGCCTTTGTGGCATGATTCCCATCAATTTACAGCTCCGTTTCCAATCACAACCGTTGGATTGGTAGATCTCAGTGTGCTCTACAATCTTCTAGTTGGAAGATTCTTGAAACGATTGAAGGATTGAAAGATAATTGAAGAAAAACAATGGTGATTTTCGACCATCCATTGCTTGCTGGCGGCTGCGTTTAGATTAGGGTTTTATATTATTATTTTTTTAATTTTTGTGAGGGTGGTTGGTCTATTTATAGGAAAAATCGAACACTATTCATCCGGGAATTCCGAACTCCGATTTATGCGCCGAAACTGATGTTTCTAGGGTTTATCCCACGTTCCGGACACAATGGAACAAGTTTCGGAAACTAATTTGGTCATCTGTGCGAGATATAGCAACCAACGATCGATTTAAATTAAACCGATTTAAACGATTTTCTAGGCGTTTTAATTTGTACCGGACAAACGGTAAATCCAATTGACACGAAATTTGAAACCTTACAATAATATCACATTACGGATCCGATGAAACTAGTTTTGTCGAAATCCGAGACTTTTTGAAAAATGGCTATTTTAACTCGCCAAATTAATATTAAAAACAATTCGATGCGTTTCGAGCTGCTACGCTCAAACGATAACTCCGATTGACACGAAAATTGAAATTCGGTAATAACTAACTATTACGGATCCAATGGAACTGGTTTCGTTCAATTCTGAGACTGTTCAAAAATTGACTATTTTCACTAGTCGATTAAATATTAAAATATTCAATTTTCACAAATAAACTTTTAATTCGATTTTAAAAGTTCTAAAATATAATTCTAACTCCAATATGATAAAATAAAATTTTACAAATCATTTTCAATCATATTTAACTCAATTTTCAATTATTTCCATAATTTAACATATTAAATTATCGATTTAATTATCCAATTAAATCCAATTATTCGAATTAAAAATTTATTCGACTTATAAATTCACTTCTTAATATTTAAAATTAATTAAATATCCAAATTTTAATTACTAAAAATCCTGGGTCGTTACATGATTTATGGGTTCAGCCCAAACCAAAGCCCTAAGTGAAAAAGTGGCAAAATTTCACTATCTCCAAACATATCGAAGTTTATACTCAAAAAGGTCGCAAACGTCATTTTGAACTCAATGGGGGTGGTCTCGAGTCCCAATTCGACTGTTTGCAAAAAGTAGCTTTTCGGACCAAAATCCGACGAACGATAAAATATTTAAATATAAAATCGATAAATATGCGGGTTGTTACAGAGACTCTGCCAAAAAATTTCGATGATTTTGGGAGTTTGAAAAAATTTTGTTAGCAATAAAACGATTTTAAATCGGAAATTGAAATAAATTAGTGGATGAAACTAATTTAAATAATGATATGAATTAGTTATAAATGGAAGATAAAATTCAATATTCATAGTTGAAGATAAATTGAATTCATATGGAAATGGGAGAACCGATTTGAATAGAAGTAGATATAAACTAAAGTGGTGAAGTGAAAATAAATATAGAAGCGTATAAAATACTTATGCTGAATTTAAGAAGAAATGGTAGAATTCTTAAGCAATATGGGTGTTGGAAAAATATATTGAATAAGCATTTGAGTGAAAATTTAATGAAAATATGTGAAATGATAAGCATTGATAAGTGAATAGAAATCAAAATGAATGTGAATACAAAGAAAATTGATAAAGTTGATAATCAGTTGAGATAAATACGTAGGACGTACGTATATTATTTTATTCGCATAGTGATTTGATCCAGGTTCGAGCACAGAATCTCGAGATAGTTATATTGATCTGAGTTGGGATTTTTCACTCGATTTTCGACGGCGAACCTGAATATGGATTTTTGATTAATTCTGGATATTCTCAATCATAGTTTATGGCTATGTAAGGAGAATGACGGTTTTTGATCAAGGAACCAAATCTGAGTCCGCATTAGGAAGTCGGGTGGATGATACTAGTTCGGAAATGAAATTGTGTGATCAAGTAAGCGATCAGATTCGGTATTGCATATGAATGATATAGGTATATCGTACGGGCTTAAATGGAATAATATTGAAAATTTTGTAAAGAAGTGTATAAAATGATTTTGGAATCTGTAGTTGGATATGGTTAAATTGGATATATAGGTATTAAAAAGTAAGTGGGAAAATTGGGATTTTTGATTTCAGAAGATAAATTGAAATTTTCTCGGCAAAGGTATGTATTTAAATTTCTGTATGAAATTTGATGATTTTCTGGTCTAGCCACTTGGCTTTTGTTTTCTTTTTGGAATTGGGAGCCCGTAGAGGCATCTTGTAGTTGTACCGAGCTAGCCGCGCAAAGGAGACGCTGGCAAAAAAATTTGGAAATTTAGGGAGCTAGAGAATTTTTAGGATATTTTGAAAATTTAAATTGGGTTTTAAATTTAAATTTGAATGGTTGGGAAAGAGATATTGGTTGGAACTAATGGAAGAAGTTTGGAAAATTAGTAAGGTTGATGATGTTCTAATTAAAAGATGATTTTGGGTATTGTTAAAAACTGTTTGGTTTAGGTAGTTGTTGAAACCAGATTGATTAGGAAAATAGTAATGGGTTATGGACTATTCCTCTTAACTAGTAATTTCGGGGACGAAATTCTTTTAAAGGGGGAGGAATGTGACGACCCGGAATTTTTGAGCATTTGAAATTGGAATATTTAATTGATTTTAAATATTTGAAAGGTTAATTTTAACTTAAATTCCAAATATCAATATTTATTTGATAATTAAATTATTGAATTCAATAATTGGAAGTTGAATCTTCAGTTTTAAGCTTGTTAAAAATAATCCGAAGGCTTGTAAAATTTATATTGATAGAGCTGAAGATAGTATAAGTGTTAAAATTTAATTTGGAAGTGTTTTGTTCAGTTTTAAAATTTTATACTTTAAATTGAATTTAAAAATAGCCTTCTGAGACACATTCTCGGAATTCGACGAAACCTGTTCCATTGGATCTGTAATATTGTATTATTATCGGATTTCAAATTTTGTAGTGATTGGAGTAGTTATGCGAGCATACGGTAAATAAACGCGTTGAACTTAAATCGAAAATTCAATTTTTATAACTGGGTTTAGAAGCTATCGTCTCTATACGATCGAGTTAGGACTCGATAACTTTTCCATTGTGTTCGGAATAGGGGTTTAACATTATAAACGCTAGTGGCACGTCTCTACAGGAGATCGAGATTTTTAGTTGCGATTTTGAGGCAATTCGAATTTAAATTTGAAATATATATTATATTCTGGTCAACTTTCAGATGTAATCCTATCCACATCAATCCTTTTATCTTCAATTCACATCACTGTAGCCTGATAATTTTTGCACGCTAACGTCAAGTCTTGTTCCACTCCATCCCCTTGTTAAAAATCACGTTATCTTCCCTGGTACTTCAATTCATTTTAAACAGAAAATAAATAATAATGGCTGAAACATTTTGTAATTGTAATCGCAAGCCTCTCCAGTAATGAATCGAAGAAAATATAAAATGGCCGAAGCCCTTTCATTCAAAAGGGAAGTCGAAAAAAAGCGAGTCTCGCGAAATCGATCGATCGATCGCGATTCTGAGTCGCGCGTGGAGAGGTGAGGAACGGCGCTTCTAGGCCGAGGGGCGCGACTTGACTTCGGTGAAACGGTGTCGTTGGGGTTTCACGTTGCTCGCTAGCATTCAATGGGGAGGTCGTTGACTTCAATTGCGGCATAGGTAGGAAGCACGTTTGGGGAAGGGGGAGTATTGGCAGTGTGGGCCACGACGCAGTGGCGGCGGCTAGGATTCTTGAGCGTGAAGTTGCGGTGACGGCTAGGGTTTTGCGGTGGGCAAGGTCGCGATTCAATTGAATAGGATCTCGGGATGGCAAAGAGGCGACTCGTGTGGCTGCAGCTGATCGAGAGGGTGGGCAGTTAGGTATTTACAATTTATTTAATTCAATTTAAATTTGGAAATAAATTTGAATATGTATATACAGTAAAGTATTACTATAGTCATATTAAATATATATATATATATAACAGATTTTTACACACGCACATTTTTAACATCTGGGAAACCGGTAAAAATTTTTGGATAGGATTCCTTAAATATATATATATATATGTAAGGATTTTAAAACGTATAGATTTATATAAAAATGTTGTTTTTTAAAATATATATATTGTTCTATAAGTATATATATATGGGCAATTTCGAAAGGAAAATAATATAGATATATACACTTTAAAACTTACTAGCTATTTCAAAATGATGGATTAAGATGATTGGTTTGTTCAAATTTACTTATTTCATTATTTTAGTCACTAAAAATATTTTATTAAAAAGGGAGTTAGTTTAAAAATAAGATATGACTTTATTAAATTATAAAATGATATTTAATTGTTCAATTAGTTCAAATATTAGTAAAATAATATGATGTTATACAAGGTCTAAAATTAGGAAGAAACAAGATGGTTTGGATCGAAATGCAAATTAAGAAGCAAAGGTGAGTTAATCTCACTCGTCTGGGTTTTATTTAAATTTAAATGGTTAAATTTAAATAATTGGTTGAATGTTTGAATTGATTTGATGTGCTATATTATATATAGTAGTATATAGTATATATTGGAGTGATTGATTTCCCGCATTATATAGCGGATGAGACCCTATGCACCGCATAGCGAATGATATTATATTAATCCCATATGCTGCGATATTCCACCTCGAAGTGGAATTGGTATTGTGCTAACATCTGTGGATGCATGGAAACAGGTTGGAGGGATCCAACTGGATTCCTCAAAATTATTCAGCTTGTTTAATACTCTGTGTTATGAATTTTGATATTGTGTGATGAATTATATTGATAATTGGAATATTGAATGTTATGGTTTGCTAGAATATATTTCGATACATCAAGTTATCAAAATATATAGAATTGGATTTTTGAAAAGAAAATAAAAGAGTGAATTTTTAAGTAAAATAATCATAGAAAATTTGAATAAATTTAAGAATGAACTAGAAAAGAATAAAAGTTGATTTTTAAATTTTAATATATGAAATCCGAGTATGGGAGGGGAGAATTTGAATAAAAGGGAAAAATAATGAATTTTAAAACCCAAGTGATATTATTTAAAGGAATAAATAATTTATTTCAAAATTCAAGGTTTAAATTTATTTGAAAGGATAAAGAAGGAATTTGGGAAATATGAGATTGGTATTTTTAGTTAAAGATTTTAAATCATAATGAAGAAACAAAATCTGAAGTTAATGGATTTTGGAATAAATGGAGTAAGTAAGGAAACTTATTTAAAAGTGAAGCAAATTGGAAACCAATTTGGGAATTGATTTAAATATGTAAAACTGGGACTTTCAAAAGAGAAGCGAGTCTAGAAATTTATAAACGGGGTTTACAAAGTGAAGTGATATATCAGTGGATATTTGGAAGGATAAATTCACGGTGGGAATTTATTAAGGGAATGAGTAAATTTATTTAAAAATAAATAGTGATTTATTTTTAAAAGATTTGAAAGAGAAGCATATTTTCCTGGATAGCCAAGTAAGTTTTCAAAGCAAGTTTTTAAATATAAGTTAAAAGTATTAATGTTGTTTTAAAAAGCATGTTTTAGAAAATTTATTATTTCTAAATGTTTAAATTCTAAATAAGTATATTTTTTCAAATCTATTATCGTAGTAATTATTTAAAGGTGACTTGGTATTTTGCTTTAAAGGAGAAAATATAGTTTTATATTTTATAAAATAACCTCATTTTAAATATTCCTAAAGTATATATCTTTGAATAAAGTATTAAAGTATTTTTCAATTAAATGTTAAAGTATATTTTATAATAAAGTGTTTTTAAATTATTTTAAAAATCTAAAGTATTGGTACTTGGAATTTTCAGTGGAAATAAATATTTTGGAATTCATTCCATGAGAAAAGTGTGATTTGAAAACTGTTTTCAAAAGGGTTGAAAATGGAAATATATCTTGCAAAGATAATTTGAGATTAATAAATAATTTGAGAAATTATTTATTGTTTGATGGTTGTTTGTGAATGTTAGTTGATAGTTAAATAACCGGCTATCAATATTGGCCAATGCGTTGATCGTTTCGAAGAGACCGGGATCGAGATTTATTTCTTGAAAACCACTTCGATCCGGTTTGAACGTTTTCGAGTGGAAAACAAGAGTTTGGATTCAAAGATGGAGCAGTGAAGTGCAAGGGCTTGTCGCTACTAATCCGAGAGTGATTCCAAAATGGCTGTAGTAGGAGTAGTGCCTTCGGTTCCGTTCGGATCCGGGACGGACTTGTATGGATGAATGCTTTCAGAACATCGTCAGGTGGGCGATGAGCATTCTAAGTGATATGTTCTAAAAAGGTAACGCTTAGCCTCGATCCTCATCAACCGGGAATGACTGAAAATCAGGGGTTATGCAGCAAAGCTAAGTGGGTAGCACCCATTAGGGTGAGGTCATCCCCGTCTAGATGACCCTTTTTATTTTGGCTTAGTGGGCGGTTGCTGATCCCAACCGCGGGGTGATTTTACTCGGGATTATCCAGTAAGGGGTAGTCCCGGTCTTGTGTTGCAGGGGATTAGGAGTAATCCTCGGTACGGTGATCTAAGCCACGTACCGTGACAGGTGGTACCCCAGTGCCTAGTCATTAGTTGGAAATCCATTCTCCCTACATGCCTTTTACGATTTTTGTTTATAGAACCCACTTTGTGGCTAATATGCTGGAATATTATCATGTAACAATTTCAGCTATTTTAATAAGTATTTATATAGACATTATTATAATATCAGATGGATTTGATAAAAAGGTGTTTTGGCTATCACATGGTAAAAACCAAACATGTTTATTTGTGGCGTGGTCTTGCGAGATGCTTTTGATTTTCAAAAGAATTTTGAAACTTTAATAATCAATTTGAGTGTGGTTTTCTCACGCTGGTATTCCAGACTAACTCGGGTGTTATTTAACTATAATGCTCGAGTCAGACCGAGTATTATAGGATACAGGAAAGGATGCTGTGGAGCTCAGGAGACGAGCATGATGGCGATACGTACTTCCGTACTTGATGATTATTCCACTATGTATTCAGTTTTTAGGACAAGTTTATGTGACTGTCCAGTTGTATGTTATTAATTTTGTTGAACTCTGATGATGTATTCTGGTGATGTATGTATAAAACTGATATAGTTTTCTTTTATGTAAAGATCATTTTTTATCTATTATATTTTATTCCGCTGCGATGGTTAGATTCTGATGTTTTTTTCTATTTTCTTCTTCTACCTCTTCTTCTTTAACCCTAACTGTTCGTATTTCCGTTCACCTTGAGTTTATATGTTGGAAAATAGCGTTGACTCAAGGGTTCGTATTTGTTAAAATGATTTTTTTGATTAAAGACATCATTAATTAGAATGATTTTTACTGAATTCCAAATATCATTAGTTAAAATAATTAGTTAAATTTAAAATAATCATTAATTAAATGATTAATTATATTCAAATATCATTATTTAAAATGGTTAATTACTTTTAACTATCATTAATTAAAATGATTGTTAGTTCCAAATATCTTTTATTAAAATAATTACTTAAACTCAAATAATTATTAGTGAAATGATTCGTAAGTCATATCTCTTTTAGTCAAAGATAAACTGTAACGACCAGGGTTTTCGACACTCGAAATCGACATTAATACATCCTTAGAATTAACGTGCCACAAATCCAAGTGCACAAAAGCCCGTTTGTCAGGGGAAAAAGAAAGTAAAGATAGAGTATAATCTTACCCGAATAGAATAACATATATTATTTCAATATAAAATATATACAATGGAAAATTTTGAATAAAATATTATAGTCTAACCTAGATTCAGTCTGGACTGTTGTAAATCATTTGTCCTTACAAATGCATACAAACAACAAAACAAATGTAGTATATGCAATGGATAATAGAATACGTCGGTACGTAGAAGAAGATCTCCAGCTCTCCTCTTGAAAATTCAAGCATCTTCAACTAAACTTGAAACTACTTGGATCTGACTCGAGTATTAAAAAATACCCGGATCAAGCTTGATAAACCAACTTGAGACGCTTGAAATTTTAAATGCTGATTAAATCAAAACCTTTAAAAAGAAGGGTATCTCATAAAACCACGCCCACCATAAATACAGACGGGTTTTTATCTTATGATAATAAAAATACTTTATATCAAAACATTATATTATTCTTAATGACATTGGTTTGAAAACACCTTTCAAGTAATATATATCAAAATAAGGTATCAATATCTAGACTAAGTCTATGGTAATATAACCGATCTAGGTCAACAGAATATATTATACCAAAAGGGGTAGCTGAAATGTTTGCAAAGCATTATAGCTATTTTGGGAATACAATCAAAACCGTAAAGCTCGTAATGGAATAGGATTTCCAACATGATAGCTAACTACTGGCCTTTTAGTCCGATCCGTGCATAGCAACCATAGTCCCCTTGGAAGCCTTATCGCTTTTCTCAAGCACGCTACTTGGAACTACACTTACCACACTACCAATGTCTGATAGCCTTATCGGTTTTTGCAAGCTAGCTAATATATTTAAATAAATGTGGGCAATAAATGCCTTGAGGATGCAGATTCCACTGGACTTGTAACGAACCCGATTTTCGACCCTCGAAAATCGACACTAATACGTCCACTGTATTACGTGCCGAGTAATCGAATGACGAAAACCCCGATTTGTTAGGGGAAAAAGAAAGGAGGAAGAAGATAAGAAGAGAACTAAACCCAAAAAATAACATAGAATCTAACAATCGCAATGGAATAATATACAATAGAAAGATATAGATTTTTGTACAAAAAGAAATTGTAACTATTAATATTCTTCAATTATAAGAATATAACAATCCACAAATCAATATGGATAGTTATTATAACTTGTCCTCACCAGTGCTGACTGTACAGCCCGACACATTGCGAAATATAAACAAGTGCATGAAATACGTTTGAAATCCTCTAGCTCGTCTCTTAAGCTCCATTGCAACCTAACCTGAAACTGTAATACGCAGTCTGACCCGAGTATTATAATAAAATAAAACCCGCGTCAGTTTGAAAACCAACGTGAGAAAACACACCCAATTGGATTTTAAAGTTATAAGAAAATCTTTGAAATAAAAGGTATCTCATAAGACCACGTCACACATACACAAGACGGGTTTTATATTACGATAACCAAAACACTTTTGTATAAAAATCTTATGATATTATAATAATGTCTAGGTGCAAATACATTAATATAGCCGAAATTGTTACATTAATTAAATTCTAGCATACTAGGCTCTACAGTCAAAATCATAAAGGCTCGTGTCGGAGAATGGATCTCATACTATGACTAGGTAAGGAACTACGGCCTATAGGTACATCTCTAGATCAATGCACCCGAGTCTGAAAAGAACATTTTGTACCCTGCCATACATAACCGGCGTACCACTTGACTAGTAGTATTGAATATGTTATCATCTCGATCTTTCGACCTTAATCGAGATCACTCATGTACAACCAAATCCATAAATATTGGGTAACCTAGAAAGATGATGGCATGCCGTAATGGGAGCGACCCACTTAGCACTACTGCATGCCCGGTTATAGTCATTTCCCTGATGATGAGTCTTAAGGCTGTGTTTACCTTTTTGAATAGCAATTCCACTTGGAATGCTAACATTGCCTTCCAAGCATCAATGCAATGATAACATTCATCCATACAAGTATTCCAGGTTCGAACAAACCAATCTCTTCAAATCTGAATCCGGTCTCTTCGAAACGATCAATGAAATTGGCCAGAATTGATAGTCGGTTATTTAACTATCAAAGTACACACATAAGCAGTCACTAGGCTACATTATAAATCTTTCAAAAAAATTATTTAAAAAATATCTTTACAAAGATATATAATCAAATTTGTTCTAGCATTACAATATTCGAAAGCAAATTCCAAATACTTATCCATAATAGAATATATTTAAACCATTCCAACACTTTGGAATATTCCGAAATCAAATTATAATTCATCACTTAGAAAAATATTTCTTGATAAATCATTTTATTGTTAAAATATTTTCAAAACATTTCATTTCAATACGAAATATTATAAGAAAATTTTCCAAAACCCATTTATAATATCAATACTTAGGAAATTTTCATATCTTATATCGATTGTACGAGTATAATTTTAAACAAAAGAAGATTTCCCTCTTATCCACTTAATATGGCATTTCTGAATTCATTCACAATTTCTCAACCCATTATAGCATTTTTATAAATTTTTGAAATCAATTTCCAATTCTCTTTGCAATTTCCAAAAACTCGATTATACATATTGATAATCTCATACGACAATTTATAACTTCTTTTATGAATTTAAACTCATTTCCAAAGTTCATGTATCTAACCATTTTGGAAATTTCTTTAGTTCAGAATTCCATTATAAGATTTTTCTCATAATATCACATCCGTTAAATAAAATCTAGTTTACAAATCTCGAGACTATTTATAAATAAATTTCAATCACTTTCCAAGACTCTATATAAAAAATTAAGTACTTATAAAGAATGGTAACAAAATTTCAAACCAGTAAAATGATTATTAAAATATCAAGCATTTTAAAATAGACAATGATAACAAATTTCCAATTTATAAATAAAACTAATCGATTTACGAGTTTATTTTAAAATTAGAATTTTATTTCAATTAAAATTAAATATTTGAATAATCAACTTTCCAAAATATTTCAATACTAATACAGCTTTTAAACTACATAGTTTAATAAATAAATAAAATCTATTTAAGAACATAACTTAACTTCTCGACAAAGATTTGCTTTTAAAATTCAATTACAACCATTTTACATTTATAAATCTCACTCAATTTATCAGAAATCTATTTTCATTACCAATTTCACAACTATTTCCAATTCCGAATCAAGTTTCACTATCTTTGTCTAAATTAAATTTCATAACTCGATATAAATTCATATTGTGAATTTGTATTCTCTATTCATCGAATAATAATCAATACACTTTATTCAAACCATCGTTTATAATTTTTCTAAACTCATTTCCAGTTTTACTTATTTATAAAATAATCTCATTAATAAGCTTTCATTTATAAACCCATCCCTTCATAAATCCTTTTAATTTTTCAAACCAATTTTAAATATCGATTTAGACTCCTATTTCATATTTCAAAAATACCACTTTAAATCCATTGTTCAAATTTCCTTATATAAATTATGTTAAAATTTCTATTTAAAAAATATCATTCGAAATAGATATGTACAATCCCAAAATCAAATCATTTACTTTATCCAAATCAAATCCTTTTTAAAATAATCCAAATTCAATATAAAAATTAGCAATTCCAAGATCGCCTTTGAATTTCCCTTTAAAATTCAAAAATATTGTTGATGGTATTTAAAATACCAAAACTAGTGCTAATGGTACTGTAACATACAATATATCAAATCGCACAATAATCCATAACAGATCACTCAATCACATGATATATAACTATATATGAAAACAATCAATATACTCGAGGAATCCAGTTGGATCCCTCCAACCTATTTCCTTGCGACCACAGATGTTATCTAACATAAAATACCAATCCCGCTCCGAGGCAAGATTTCACGGTGATATAGGGTCATCTACTATTATGCAGGGCGCATAGTGTCTCGTCTGCTCCAACGGCAGGAATATACCCAAGTAATAATATATACTATTGTATATAATATAACATCCAATTGATAGTAATATATCATTTCAAAAAATCATCCAATAAATAATTTTTAATATTTTAAATTAAAACCGGAATCCAAATGAGTGAGATTTACTCACCTTTATCCTATGCTGTCGCCGAAGCGTTCCGGTTTGGAACTAAAACCGGACAACGCCCGATTTAAGCCTAAAATTTAAATTGTCACCAATTTTTCCCAAACCAGTACCAATGCAAAGCATTCGTCATCACGGGCGCAATGCAAAAGGTTTCGTCTCGATCGGACCACATATGAGAGAGTTATGAATTTTTATAAGTTATCAATATTTTTAAAATTAAAATTAAAACCACTTAAACACATTTGCACATTTACCCCTCCTCCTACTTCTTCCTCGATCTGTAATCGTGCATAGAGAGACATGAACCTATATATGTGTGCACGAATTTGCATTGACACAGAGCTATGCACCTTTGTTTGTCAATCTGTCTTCGCCAATAGACTTCTCTCGACGAACCGCATTTGCTTACCATAAACTCAACACCCCCGCAGTCCTCTAGGAAAAAGAGACGACAACGGAAAAAGCGCCCAGGCAGTAGGTTGCAATCACCAAACTACTGCCGTTCCTTGTCATTTCTTAGCCGAAGCACCTCTTTCCAACCACAAACCCGATTCCAATGTCCAAAACATGAATCAATGCCTTAATTGGGCAAAATCACGAACCCTAGTCGACTGCACTAAAGGTCGATCACCTAAAATTGCAGCTGCACCCCCAAATGAGCATTTCCGATCGAAGGTCTATGCGAAATATGAATTTTATAGCCAATTTCATATTTTCTCATCGAGTAAATTTTGAGAAATCGATTTTTGAATTCAACCCTTTTCTTTTTTAATATTTGTTCACTGTACTTAAATATGAGAGGGAGGAACGTAGATGGTGGCTTGTAAGGTGGGCTGGAATGAAATATAGGGTGGCTGAAAAGAAAGTATGGAGGCTAGGGTCAAATCGAATATATATATATATATATATATTATTTAAAATTCCAAAATGTCTAGCTATAAATTTTGGATCCCAATTGAGGCGTGTCGCCTAGCATTACTAATGTTATACCCCTATTCCAAATACAATGGAACAAGGTTCGAGACCAAATTCGATTGTATGGAGATGATAGGTTTTTGAACCCAATTATCATATTAAATTTTCAATATTAATTTCAACGCATTTCTATCTCGTACGACCAATTGGTAATTCTAAACGCTACATATGATATCTGATAATGACACACTATTATGGATCTAATGGAACTGGTTTCGTCCAAATCCGAGACCATACCCTGGAGGCTGGTTTTATATAATTTAAACGAGTTATTTTTAAAATTAAGTAAATCACTTCTAAATCCAATTAAAATTTTATTCACCTTCGCTGTAACATCTTGATATTTTTAACCATTCACATCCACACATGCTGGATTTGAATTACTCAAAATAACAGATTGTTAATTTATATTTGGCAAAACTCAACATATATAGTAAATAATAAATCACAGAATCACAGACATGGAGTAATATACAATATGCAACGGAAACAAAATGAATAGTAGTTCATGAAGCTACTATATGTACATCGGAGTTAAATAAGATACAATAGAAGTTTCAAATACGATTGTCAAATACAAGATCAAAATACCTCATTGGAACCAACTGAATAACTGCAAACTGAAAAGATGTAGATGGATCTCCAAATGAAGCTCCAACTCTAAAGGTGAGTCTCGAAAGCTATATCACTCAGTCTGACCCAAGCGTAAAGCAAAACACAAAACACTCAAGTCAAGATTAACATTCTTATATCAATAAATCCAATTCAAGTGAAATAACAACTGAAATACAAGTAACCCAAAGGATGTTTGCGATAACCATCCTCTAAGGATCCATATGTAGTAATATACGCTATTATAATAGTGTCTAAAGTAAATAATAATATATTTTAAAATAGCGTTAAGGCTTTACATTTTCCACCTTAATACATTTTATAGTGCTAATAGTCTATATAGTACCATTGTACCTCCAGATCGGGAAGCTACCATAAATACTCCATAGGTACGACACAAATGAAACTCGTAGTAAAGCACGCTAGGGTAGGTGACATGGCACAACTAGGCAATGCCAGGGTAGATATACCAGTTACACTTCCGGGCTGGTGGTAACGCATAGCAGCCACTACCGCCCACCTCGGGCCACACTCCCAAACCAAAAATCAAAAGTGGCCACCAAATCAATCACAAAATTAAAATATAGTATCGAAGGAGTGTGTTCGATCAAAGGAGCTACCTCATTGGTCTATCAATTGCTCATGTTTTAGCCACCTTATGCCAACTCACGGGAGTCAAGTCCATGCATGTACCTCATATAGGATCATCGCCACCATATTACTCCATTCTGGAATCTCCACTGCATACACAGTTGTTAAAGTGTTTTCGGAGTTGGCAGAGAGTATGACAACTTTCGATCCCGGTATCTTTAACAACCAGTCGTTATTATAACACCACGGTCATTTCAAAATAGTTTGTACTTCAAAATCAAATTATCATTGTCATTTCAAAACCATATCAATACGATATCGTTTCCATTTCAAAACCAAATATGATATCATTTCTATTTCAAATATATTCATTTCCAAAATCATAGTACTTTCAAAGTTATAAAACTTTCTATTTCAAATCATAACCCTTTGGAAGTCACAACACTTTGAAATCATAACTTAGAAATCAGGATACTTTGGAAATCGTAATTTAGAAATCATAATACTTTGAAATCATAATATTTCCCACTTAACCGGTAAAGATATTAGAGTAATATATATAATAAAATAGTTCACAAAGTAAAATTGTTTATATATAAGTTAAAATAGTTTTTATTAAAATAATATGAAATAATTTACAGAGTAAAATATATAAATATTTTTAAATATAATTTAAAAATACTTTATATAATAAAATAACTTCCTCAAATTTCACAAATAAACTCAAAATTAACTTAAATTTCAAAATTCAAATTTAATCAAATCTCAAATCATCAATTTCAATTCAGTGTAGTTCTCAATAAACCATTTCAAATTATATCGATTTCAAATACAGATTTGAACCACAAATAAACCCTTTCAACTTTAATATACTTCAAAGCTTTAAATATTCAACAATTTCAAAACTAAATTTGATAATTTCATATATATCTTAAATTCAATTTTACTATTATTTAGTTTTGAAATATTTATTTAATAAATCCAGTATCCTTTAAATAAAAGCCTCAAATTACAAATAAACTAAATATTTCCTTCAATTTATTTAAACTTGAAATATTCCTCTACCATTGACCAGAGAACGACCAAGCTCAGCTACCTCCCCTTCACAAAAATTGTGCACAAACGTCCCACGTTTGTAGCTCGATTTTAGCCTTCACATCGCGAATTAGGTAATCATAGCCATTAGATTTGTAGATCTCGATATGCTCTTTATCTTTGTAATTGATAGTTTTGCTATAAGTGGATGGATTGGAAGAGATCGAAGGGAAAAGATGATGCTTTTCTGGCCATTGAATATTAAGGTGGAGGCTAGCCCTAGCTTCTTTAGGGTTTGTGAAAATTGTGAAATGTTGTAGCCTTTCGTAGAAAATTTCGCGACACTATTCGTCTGAAAATTTTTCGAACTCCAATCGAAGCTTGCCCCCTGAGAATAATAATGTTTTACCCCTATTCTGAGCATAGTGAAATATATATCGGGGGCCAATTCGATCGTATTTGGAAGATAGATTTTCGAATCGACTTATTTAAATTAAAATTTACTTAAACAAATTTCTACCTGTTTCAGATTGCCCGACTAATACATAAATCCGATTGACATGAAATTTGAAATCCTCCAATAATATGAAATTATGGATCCAATGAAACTGGTTTTGTCGAAGTCTAATACAGTGTGAAAAATGACTATTTTTACACGTTAATTAAATATTAAAATATTCAATTTCTACAAATTCGCTTTTAAATCAATTTTAAAAGTTCGCAAACTTCATCCTAATGCAAATAGAATTTATATCAACTTTATAAAACATTTTTATTCACAATAAATTCAAATTCCAATTGTTTCTGCAATTTCAAATATTAAATTAACAATTTTATTATCCAGTTAAATCACTATATTTGAAATATAAGTTATTCAACTTATAAAATTTCCTTGTGAATATTTAAAATTAATTAAATATTCGAATTTTGAATAACTGAAATTCTGGGTTGTAACATTTCGATTTTATCGGGATCCGAAGGTCGGCATTCTTACGTCTATCAAATGCCGCATAATCGAATGCCGGAAAACCGAATTGTTAGGGTTAAAAAGAAGAGGTAGAAGAAAAAGATAGAAGAAGTAAGAAAACAGAACAGAAACAATATCAGAATCTCACATATCGCAGGGGAACAACATATAATAGATAAATGAATAATCTTTAAAACAAAGAACTATATCGGTTATTACATTACATCACATCATCATCAGTGTGTACGACAACAATATACAACACAACAAAACAATCGACAGTTATACAAACATGTCCTTACAAGTGAATTTATACAGCGGAAAAGATAATATCATATACAAGTAGTACGTCTCGCCATCCAGCTCGCCACTTGAGCTCCAAAGCACTTCCGAATCCAGAATGACCTGATAACCTGACTCTAGACTGCCCGTGTGGAAAATTATGGGCACGCAGAGTTTAGGAAGGGAACAATAAACTCCAGGTCAGTCATGGGACTGGTGTGAGAACTTAAAACAGTTATTATCTTTTAAAACAACAACAATAATAATAAGGGAAGTGAAAAACATCCGAAATGCTTTTGGAAAATGAAACTACCATAAGGCCTCCCCGCACACACACAATGCAAACACAGAATTGGAGGAGATTTCTCCTTATGATAGTCAAAGATGCTTACTATGCGAAACAAATCATTTTTGATATTATTATTAGTGCATAGTGATGAAAGCAATTCGAAAATAGAATATGTAACGACCCAGAATTTTGAATAATTTAAAAATAAAACATTTAATTAATTTTAAATATTTGAATGATGGTTTGGATTGAATTTTCAATATAACTTTGAATTTGGCGATTAAATTTTAAAATTTAATCTATTGAAAGTTGAATAAAAATTTGAATCTTAAATTCTAAGCTGATTTAAAAAATATTTCAAAGGCTTATAAAATTTATATTGACAATATTGAAGATAATAGAAGCTTCAGATTTGAAATTAATAGTGAATTGTTCAGTTTTGAATTTATATCGTTTAAATCGATATTTAAAAATAGTCATTTTTCATACAGTCTCAGAATTCGACGAAACTAGTTCCATTGGGTCCGTAATATTGAATTATTATCGGATTTCAATTTTCGTATTTTTCGGAGTTGATATGTGAGCACACGACGTATAAATACATTGGCAATTTGAATCAAATTCAATTTGAATTTAAAATTAAAAGTTGTCAACATCAGCCACCCTAGGTTTGTAAGCAGACCTATTCCCTGCAAAGAAGAAAAATCACGTACCTCCTATCTCCCTGTTTCTTTACAATGCCACTCAACATCATTTCAAACTCAGAAGAAAATGGGCAGATCAAAACAATAATGGCCGAAGCCTGCTATCGTTCAAAACATTTCAAACGAAAAAAAAAATCGAAATCATCTTCTAATCAATGGCCACGGCTTCCAATTTCAAATCGAAGCCAATCCTTCCTTCATCAGTTCGAAAAAAAAGAGATGGTGGCCGCGTGAAAATAAATGGCGAGATCGACGGCAAGGCTAGGGTTTCTCGATGTAGGTCGCGTGCTTGATGGCGTAGGCGGCGGCGGCAGCGGCATCAATTTGGGGTGGTGATTTCACTGGGTCGCGCGGTGGCGGCCTTAATCGAGGTGGGCTCGTGTATGGACGATGGCGGCGATTGCGTTCGAGGCGAGGCTTCGGCGGCGGCGACGTGATGTCGCGATGTGGTGGAAGGGTTCGGCGACGCATCCGGGCACTGTGGTTGATGGCGACGTCGTCACATGGGGGGGTGGTTGTGGCTGTTAGCAGTTAGGTAAATTCTAATTTTTTTTTTATCTTGTTTTGTTTTATTTTATTTTAATATAAATATACAGTGAGAATAAAAGAAAAAAAAAATTAAGATAATGTGAAAATGAGATAAAATATTCGAAAGTTTACACAAATTAGATTTAGACAGTTGTTAAATACTAATAGGTATAATTTTGGAAAAAAATAAATTTAGTTTTAATTGAACCTTTTGTTAATTAACTTATTAAAAGAAACCGATTTAAAATAAAGATATCAATTTAAAGTAAAATAAATTTTTAGTTCGATAAATTTATTTAAAGAAGAAAAATTGGTTTAAAGCTAATTTACAGCTAAAATTAAGAAATTAAAATTTAATTGCTCAGATTTATTTCGAATACTAATAAATTGGAAAATTAGTTAAAATAAAAAAATTTGGTTAAGTAAATAAATTGAACGATAATTTAAGTGTTCAATTTAATTCGAATATTAATGAATTGTATAATTATTTATACAAGGTATAATCTGTGAAGAAAACGAGATGAAATGGAAATGGATAGCAAAATAAAAGCTAAGGTGAGAAATTCTTACTCAATCGAATCAGTTTCGATTTTATTTTAAATAGTTAGATTTAAAATATTTGAATGCATGTTTGAATGATGATTGATATCTATTGATTGTTAAAATAGACATTATACGCCGTTAGTAAGCGGATGTTATTTAATAAAAACATATACCGCGAATATTTCATAAACAGTGAAATTGGTATTATAAATAATATCAATATATATATATTGGCATATGTATATATTGCAGTTGTTGATTCCCCGCATTTTTTTAGCGGATGAGACCCTATTGCGCCGTTATTAAGCGGATAATATTTAATAAGAAAATATACCGCGATAATTTCGTACTGGAGCGAAATTGGTATTGTGCTAATGTTTTTGGATGCATGAAAACAGGTTGGAGGGATCCAACTGGATTCCTCAACAGTATTTATTTGATTTCAGATATTTTGATATTTGATTGATTTTCATATTGATATATGATATTGTTGTAGTCGTGATTGACTATTTGGTGTGTAGCATCATTGGACCAAATTTTGGGATTTTTAAAATGATTATAAAGTGATTTTTTTGAAAATATACTTTATTTTTGGAATTGATCCATTATAAATAAATAAACGATATAATTTTTAAAGTTATAAAAATTATGATTTTGAGAAATATAGTTAAAAACTGATTTTTGAGAATATGATGCTAATGGTTTTATAAAATAGTTTAATCGGGATTTCTGAAATAATTGTGAAAAGTTTAAAAATAGGATTATAAAATTTGATTATTTTATAAATCAAAATGATGAAATTATAAAGGAGTTTAAAGACGTTTTTAAAATATTAATATGAATTGATTTATATAAGAGATTTATAAATGGATATTTATAAATTGAAATATTGACATTTTAAAACGAGTTTTTATAAGTGTTGGAATGAATGGTGAATGAATGTCATTGATGAATGAAATTTATAGAATTATAAACTGTGAAGTTATAAAAGAAATTTATAAATAGTAAGATTTATAAATTTGGTGAAATTATTTGAAGAATAGATTGGTTAAATAAATGGATCTTATAAGTTATAAGATTTATAAATTGGAAAGTCTTTAAAAGAACGATTTTGTAAAATAATCGTTTTATAAGAAATTAACTTATAATATGAATGTTTAGTTCATAATTTAGTTATAAACTGGAATAGGTTAATAAAAGAATTTATAAAAAGGAAGTTTTTATAAATAAATAGAAATGGAATTTATAAACGTTGTTTTATAAATTCGCAAACAACTTATTTTGATAAGTTAATTGTTGAAACCTATAAATGGAGTTATATTCACGTTTTTGAATAGTGAATAATCCTTTGAATTAAAATGAATAAAAGAATGAAATTTGTTAACGAAGTTTATTCACATTTTTAAATAGTGAATAATATGTTAAAGAAATTGTTTTGGATTTGGATGTTTTAAATAGAATTAAAACGATCGAACAATGTTTTAAAATGTGTTGAGATTCGAAACCATAGATTTCAACATTAATTGTTGAAATAAACGTTTTCGAGAAATAAAAGGAAATGGTGGACTATAACACTGTTGTTATAGTAAATGATTTCCGAAAGGAAATGTTTTGTATAGTATTGGGATTTATATATCTATTTTAATTTCGAATCCCTATACTAGTGATTTTGGGTTGTCGTAACGATGTTTTACGCAACATTCGTTTTGACCCAAATAAATATGTTTAAGAGAATGATTTCCTTAATAGAATGAAATATATACTTAATTTCGATTGAAGTATATTGAATATTTTCCAAGTGTTGAAAATAAATAAAATTTGTGAATTACTTATAAAATAAATAAGTATGGAAATTGTTTTTCCAATGAGAAATGGAAAGTTTAGAGAATTTATCTTTTTGAAGATAAATTGAAAATGAATATTTGAAATCATATATTCATAAATTTTTTTGGAATATAAATTCAATATGGAATTTATAAATGGAATTGAGAAAATGGGTTTAAGAATAAATATTGATTTATTTTTAAAGTATAGAAATTATATATAAATCTTGTAAAGATATTTTTGGAATTAAATAATTTGGAAAATTATTTGGAAACTGGTGATGTGTGCATATCCATTGATAGTTCAATAACCGACTATCAATATTTCCCTTTGAATGGGTAATTGATGTGATTTGTTTAAATGTGAATGCACACTTATTTTTGAATAAGCGCTCACTATTCGGGTTAACCGGGAAAGGACCATGGGGTCGTATAACCCATTCCGAATATGTGATACGTCGTTATAATTGCATTGAAGATCGGTGTTGAAGACCCGGTATTTGCGAGAGCGATAGGATGACCTGTCGATTTACTCTGCATCGAGTAGCTATGGTATAGAGTTCTCCATATGTGATGGTGAATCCGATCAGGATTGTGAATATCCGGATTGCAAGGACTTCTTTGTAAGTGCCTTCGGTTTTGTTCGATCCCGGAACAGACTTGTATGGATTGTATGTCCGACATTACAAGTTGAGATATAAAGCCGGTTTCTTTCA
Organism: Allium cepa; assembly: GCA_030765085.1. NCBI lineage: Eukaryota > Viridiplantae > Streptophyta > Magnoliopsida > Asparagales > Amaryllidaceae > Allium > Allium cepa. Next base: position 40,271,084 of record CM060929.1, read on the forward strand.
AATATATTTCTGTTGGTGGCGGAGAATTTATTCTTTTAGCTTAACACCCTTCTCTGAGACGTACGAGCTCAGAGGTTATATAGTTGAAGTTATCAGCGATATATTCCCAATTTGGTAATGTGACATGCTGAGTGTTGCTGAAATGATCATTGTGTTGATTATTGTGATAGGATCGTTTATTTGATCGTCTATCTTGGTGATCATTGTGTTGATCATTTGTTGACCCAAAGCATGGCTTTTGTATAAAGTATGTTTTTGTGGACGTGACTTCGTCGAGCCTCACACCCCGGAAATGGTCAAAACAGGAAAGATGCGGCAAGGTTATGAGGGGTAGCACCCTTTAGGGTATGTACATTTCCTTCTGGATAGAGGTGGTATCATGGTATGGAGCCCAGATATTTAACCTATGTGGTTACTACGAATTTATTACTTTGTGGTTGTTGGTTTTCGGGATCCCGTGAGAAAGGTCGTTTACGATCGGGGAATGGCGTGCTCGTGTCAGTAGTTACCCAGTTAGGGGTAATCCGGCCTTGTGTTGGCAGAGTTCCGGTTTGGTTCTCGGGGATGTCTTTCCAGAGGCATTCTCATGTGGCAATGGGAAGTTCCTTGGCCTGATCATTTGTTGGAAATCCAATTCCCAATACGAAACTTGTACGGTATTAGTTGTAGAACCTATCATTCACTTATGGTGGTCACCACTGTTTGGATGGTAGCTATAGTAGGCATAGTTCGAAATGTCTATGTTGGCTAAGATTTATATTCTACTTTCGAAATGAATTTCTTCTACACTATGCACTAGTAATAATATCAAATGTTATTTTAAATGCGTATCAAGCATCTTTGACTATCATAAGGAGAAATCTCCTCCGATTCTGCGTTTGCATTGTGTGTGTGTGCGGGAGGCCTTATGGTAGTCTCATTTTTAAAAGCATTGCGAATTGATTTAAAATATTCCTCTATTTTGATTTTAAAGTTAAATAAACTGTTTTGAGTTCTCACACCAGTCACATGACTGACTTGGAGTTTATTGTTTTCCTTCCTAAACTCTGGGTGCCCACCAATTTCCACACGGGCAGTCAAGAGTTAAGGTTTATCAGGATATTCTGGATATTCTGGAGTTGCTGGAGGCAAGATGGATGGCATGGCGTATTGCTAGTTTATATAGTATTTCTTTTTCCGCTGCACTGTTTGTATGTTATTGTACACTCTGATGATATGATGTAATGAAATGTGATGAAATGTAATAACTGATATAGTTCTTTGTTTAAAGATTATTCATTTATTATTATATGTTGTTCCGCTGCGAATTGTGAGATTCTGATGTTGTTCTGTTGTTTTCTGTTCCGTTCTATGTTCTCTATTCTCTTTTTCTTCTATTTTCTATGTCTTCTCTATTTTCTTTCTGTTCTATCTTCTATTTTTCTTTTCCCTCTATCTTCTACCTTCTTCTTTTTCTTCTTCTTTTCTTTTCTTAAATTTTTCTTAAAACCCTCAGTGTTCGGTTTTCCGTCGTTCGATTACTCGGCAGTCGATAAAGTGAGTATCGATGTTGAATTTTTCGGAAGACGAAGAATCGGGTCCTGACAATGTGGTATCAGAGCTTATGGTTAAGCGACAACCATGGTTCTGTTGGGTATTACTCATTAGAGATAGAGTCAGTAGTACTCTAGATTGAGTTTGAGTGTAATAATAGTTATGAGAGCGTATTTGTTAGTGAATATAAAAATTGTTTTATATTGTGATGATTGGTTTGTTGAGTGGTATATGAACTTTCGTCAGCGTGGTCCGCAAGACTATGCCGAAGGAGTTTCTAAACACTTGAATAGAACAATTCGACACAGTATTGTTTTAAATTGGGTAAATGAAATAATTTTACTTGAGTATATTTTATATATAAAGGAATAATTTTTCAGAATTATTAAAGTGTATATAAGTAGATTGTTTGGTTGTTGAACAAGTTGTTTGAATAATCTAAATTGAAGAATTATTGTATAAACAAAAGAATTATAAGAATTGAATTATAATTAGAGTGATTTACAATTGTGAAATAAAACTTATATGTATAAGAAGTGAAACTATATGAATATTTATGAATATGAGTTGTAATAAAAATGAATTTAAAGTTAAATGGAAATTTACTTTAGAATTTGGAATCTGAATTTATTTACAAGTGGGAATTAAGTTAAGTAAAACAAAGTGATGTTTGAAAAAGAATATAACTTAAGTGAAGTTGAATAGAATTGATTTGGATTGAATTCAAGTAAAATTAATTTGATAATTTATTTATTTGTGAAATAATTGCAAATGGAAGTAAATTGTGAATGGATAAACAAAATTTGCAATTGCAAGTAATTAAAATAAAATATAAAATTGAATGTTGAAATTCATTTCAAATTTGTAAGCAATAAAATTGAATTGAATAATTATAATGAAAGATGAATTAAAATTCGTATGGGAATTAAAATGAGTTAGTAAATGAAACTAATTTAAAATAGGGATACGAATTAGTTGTAAATGAAGCTAATCAATAAAAGTTCAATATTTAGAGGAAATTAAATTTGAATAGAATTGAAATTGTGAATTGAATTCAAATGAAATTTGAAATGCAAAATTGAATGAAATTAAATATGTAACTTCAATAGTGAAGTAAAAATGGTATAAGAAGCATATATTGAAAATTTGTAATGGAATGTGCAAAATGATTTGAATGTTGGAATTGGATATTATGTATACTACTAGCAGGTTATACAGGTATATTAAAAGAAATGGAAATGAGATTTTGATTTCAAAGATAAAAATTGAATTGCTCGACAAAAAAGGTACGTATTTCAATTTCAGTATGAGATTTGATGATTTTCTTCTCCAGCCACTTGGCTTTCTCTTTTCTTTTTGATTCTGAGGGGCCGTGGTGCCATTTTGTAGTCGTACCGATCGAGCCGCGCAAAGGAAACGCTGGCGAAATTTTTCGAAAATTTAGGGTGTTAGAAAATTTTTGAGAAATTTTGAAAGTTTAAAATTTGAATTTGAATTTAAGTTTAAATTTTGAAGTAAACAATGTTGTTTGAAACTTGTAAGTGAAGTTGGAAAGCTAATTGAAATGAGAATGAATCTTTAATAAAAAGATCTAGGTTAGTAGGTTGATAAAACAATTTTGATTGAGAAAAATTGTAGACGGGTTTAGGATCATTCTTCCTAACTTGCAATTTCGGGACGAAATTCTTTTAAGGGGGGGAGATTGTAACGACCCAGAATTTTGAATAATTTAAAAATAAAACATTTAATTAATTTTAAATATTTGAATGATGGTTTGGATTGAATTTTCAATATAACTTTGAATTTGGCGATTAAATTTTAAAATTTAATCTATTGAAAGTTGAATAAAAATTTGAATCTTAAATTCTAAGCTGATTTAAAAAATATTTCAAAGGCTTATAAAATTTATATTGACAATATTGAAGATAATAGAAGCTTCAGATTTGAAATTAATAGTGAATTGTTCAGTTTTGAATTTATATCGTTTAAGTCGATATTTAAAAATAGTCATTTTTCATACAGTCTCAGAATTCGACGAAACTAGTTCCATTGGGTCCGTAATATTGAATTATTATCGGATTTCAAATTTCGTATTTTTCGGAGTTGATATGTGAGCACACGACGTATAAATACATTGGCAATTTGAATCAAATTCAATTTGAATTTAAAATTAAAAGTTGTCAACATCAGCCACTCTAGGTTTGTAAGCAGACCTATTCCCTGCAAAGAAGAAAAATCACGTACCTCCTATCTCCCTGTTTCTTTACAATGCCACTCAACATCATTTCAAACTCAGAAGAAAATGGGCAGATCAAAACAATAATGGCCGAAGCCTGCTATCGTTCAAAACATTTCAAACGAAAAAAAAAATCGAAATCATCTTCTAATCAATGGCCACGGCTTCCAATTTCAAATCGAAGCCAATCCTTCCTTCATCAGTTCGAAAAAAAAGAGATGGTGGCCGCGTGAAAATAAATGGCGAGATCGACGGCAAGGCTAGGGTTTCTCGATGTAGGTCGCGTGCTTGATGGCGTAGGCGGCGGCGGCAGCGGCATCAATTTGGGGTGGTGATTTCACTGGGTCACGCGGTGGCGGCTCCAATCGAGGTGGGCTCGTGTATGGACGATGGCGGCGATTGCGTTCGAGGCGAGGCTTCGGCGGCGGCGACGTGATGTCGCGATGTGGTGGAAGGGTTCGGTGACGCATCCGGGCACTGTGGTTGATGGCGACGTCGTCACATGGGGGGGTGGTTGCGGCTGTTAGCAGTTAGGTAAATTCTAATTTTTTTTTTATCTTGTTTTGTTTTATTTTATTTTAATATAAATATACAGTGAGAATAAAAGAAAAAAAATTAAGATAATGTGAAAATGAGATAAAATATTCGAAAGTTTACACAAATTAGATTTAGACAGTTGTTAAATACTAATAGGTATAATTTTGGAAAAAAATAAATTTAGTTTTAATTGAACCTTTTGTTAATTAACTTATTAAAAGAAACCGATTTAAAATAAAGATATCAATTTAAAGTAAAATAAATTTTTAGTTCGATAAATTTATTTAAAGAAGAAAAATTGGTTTAAAGCTAATTTACAGCTAAAATTAAGAAATTAAAATTTAATTGCTCAGATTTATTTCGAATACTAATAAATTGGAAAATTAGTTAAAATAAAAAAAATTGGTTAAGTAAATAAATTGAACGATAATTTAAGTGTTCAATTTAATTCGAATATTAATGAATTGTGTAATTATTTATACAAGGTATAATCTGTGAAGAAAACGAGCTGAAATGGAAATGGATAGCAAAATAAAAGCTAAGGTGAGAAATTCTTACTCAATCGAATCAGTTTCGATTTTATTTTAAATAGTTAGATTTAAAATATTTGAATGCATGTTTGAATGATGATTGATATCTATTGATTATTAAAATAGACATTATACACCGTTAGTAAGCGGATGTTATTTAATAAAAACATATACCGCGAATATTTCATAAACAGTGAAATTGGTATTATAAATAATATCAATATATATATATTGGCATATGTATATATTGCAGTTGTTGATTCCCCGCATTTTTTTAGCGGATGAGACCCTATTGCGCCGTTATTAAGCGGATAATATTTAATAAGAACATATACCGCGATAATTTCATACTGGAGCGAAATTGGTATTGTGCTAATGTTTTTGGATGCATGAAAACAGGTTGGAGGGATCCAACTGGATTCCTCAACAGTATTTATTTGATTTCAGATATTTTGATATTTGATTGATTTTCATATTGATATATGATATTGTTGTAGTCGTGATTGACTATTTGGTGTGTAGCATCATTGGACCAAATTTTGGGATTTTTAAAATGATTATAAAGTGATTTTTTTGAAAATATACTTTATTTTTGGAATTGATCCATTATAAATAAATAGACGATATAATTTTTAAAGTTATAAAAATTATGATTTTGAGAAATATAGTTAAAAACTGATTTTTGAGAATATGATGCTAATGGTTTTATAAAATAGTTTAATCGGGATTTCTGAAATAATTGTGAAAAGTTTAAATATAGGATTATAAAATTTGATTATTTTATAAATCAAAATGATGAAATTATAAAGGAGTTTAAATACGTTTTTAAAATATTAATATGAATTGATTTATATAAGAGATTTATAAATGGATATTTATAAATTGAAATATTGACATTTTAAAACGAGTTTTTATAAGTGTTGGAATGAATGGTGAATGAATGTCATTGATGAATGAAATTTATAGAATTATAAACTGTGAAGTTATAAAAGAAATTTATAAATAGTAAGATTTATAAATTTGGTGAAATTATTTGAAGAATAGATTGGTTAAATAAATGGATCTTATAAGTTATAAGATTTATAAATTGGAAAGTCTTTAAAAGAACGATTTTGTAAAATAATCGTTTTATAAGAAATTAACTTATAATATGAATGTTTAGTTCATAATTTAGTTATAAACTGGAATAGGTTAATAAAAGAATTTATAAAAAGGAAGTTTTTACAAATAAATAGAAATGGAATTTATAAACGTTGTTTTATAAATTCGCAAACAACTTATTTTGATAAGTTAATTGTTGAAACCTATAAATGGAGTTATATTCACGTTTTTGAATAGTGAATAATCCTTTGAATTAAAATGAATAAAAGAATGAAATTTGTTAACGAAGTTTATTCACATTTTTAAATAGTGAATAATATGTTAAAGAAATTGTTTTGGATTTGGATGTTTTAAATAGAATTAAAACGATCGAACAATGTTTTAAAATGTGTTGAGATTCGAAACCATAGATTTCAACATTAATTGTTGAAATAAACGTTTTCGAGAAATAAAAGGAAATGGTGGACTATAACACTGTTGTTATAGTAAATGATTTCCGAAAGGAAATGTTTTGTATAGTATTGGGATTTATATATCTATTTTAATTTCGAATCCCTATACTAGTGATTTTGGGTTGTCGTAACGATGTTTTACGCAACATTCGTTTTGACCCAAATAAATATGTTTAAGAGAATGATTTCCTTAATAGAATGAAATATATACTTAATTTCGATTGAAGTATATTGAATATTTTCCAAGTGTTGAAAATAAATAAAATTTGTGAATTACTTATAAAATAAATAAGTATGGAAATTGTTTTTCCAATGAGAAATGGAAAGTTTAGAGAATTTATCTTTTTGAAGATAAATTGAAAATGAATATTTGAAATCATATATTCATAAATTTTTTTGGAATATAAATTCAATATGGAATTTATAAATGGAATTGAGAAAATGGGTTTAAGAATAAATATTGATTTATTTTTAAAGTATAGAAATTATATATAAATCTTGTAAAGATATTTTTGGAATTAAATAATTTGGAAAATTATTTGGAAACTGGTGATGTGTGCATATCCATTGATAGTTCAATAACCGACTATCAATATTTCCCTTTGAATGGGTAATTGATGTGATTTGTTTAAATGTGAATGCACACTTATTTTTGAATAAGCGCTCACTATTCGGGTTAACCGGGAAAGGACCATGGGGTCGTATAACCCATTCCGAATATGTGATACGTCGTTATAATTGCATTGAAGATCGGTGTTGAAGACCCGGTATTTGCGAGAGCGATAGGATGACCTGTCGATTTACTCTGCATCGAGTAGCTACGGTATAGAGTTCTCCATATGTGATGGTGAATCCGATCAGGATTGTGAATATCCGGATTGCAAGGACTTCTTTGTAAGTGCCTTCGGTTTTGTTCGATCCCGGAACAGACTTGTATGGATTGTATGTCCGACATTACAAGTTGAGATATAAAGCCGGTTTCTTTCAAATATATTTCTGTTGGTGGCGGAGAATTTATTCTTTTAGCTTAACACCCTTCTCTGAGACGTACGAGCTCAGAGGTTATATAGTTGAAGTTATCAGCGATATATTCCCAATTTGGTAATGTGACATGCTGAGTGTTGCTGAAATGATCATTGTGTTGATTATTGTGATAGGATCGTTTATTTGATCGTCTATCTTGGTGATCATTGTGTTGATCATTTGTTGACCCAAAGCATAGCTTTTGTATAAAGTATGTTTTTGTGGACGTGACTTCGTCGAGCTCACACCCCGGAAATGGTCAAAACAGGAAAGATGCGGCAAGGTTATGAGGGGTAGCACCCTTTAGGGTATGTACATTTCCTTCTGGATAGAGGTGGTATCATGGTATGGAGCCCAGATATTTAACCTATGTGGTTACTACGAATTTATTACTTTGTGGTTGTTGGTTTTCGGGATCCCGTGAGAAAGGTCGTTTACGATCGGGGAATGGCGTGCTCGTGTCAGTAGTTACCCAGTTAGGGGTAACCCGGCCTTGTGTTGGCAGAGTTCCGGTTTGGTTCTCGGGGATGTCTTTCCAGAGGCATTCTCATGTGGCAATGGGAAGTTCCTTGGCCTGATCATTTGTTGGAAATCCAATTCCCAATACGAAACTTGTACGGTATTAGTTGTAGAACCTATCATTCACTTATGGTGGTCACCACTGTTTGGATGGTAGCTATAGTAGGCATAGTTCGAAATGTCTATGTTGGCTAAGATTTATATTCTACTTTCGAAATGAATTTCTTCTACACTATGCACTAGTAATAATATCAAATGTTATTTTAAATGCGTATCAAGCATCTTTGACTATCATAAGGAGAAATCTCCTCCGATTCTGCGTTTGCATTGTGTGTGTGTGCGGGAGGCCTTATGGTAGTCTCATTTTTAAAAGCATTGCGAATTGATTTAAAATATTCCTCTATTTTGATTTTAAAGTTAAATAAACTGTTTTGAGTTCTCACACCAGTCACATGACTGACTTGGAGTTTATTGTTTTCCTTCCTAAACTCTGGGTGCCCACCAATTTCCACACGGGCAGTCAAGAGTTAAGGTTTATCAGGATATTCTGGATATTCTGGAGTTGCTGGAGGCAAGATGGATGGCATGGCGTATTACTAGTTTATATAGTATTTCTTTTTCCGCTGCACTGTTTGTATGTTATTGTACACTCTGATGATATGATGTAATGAAATGTGATGATATGTAATAACTGATATAGTTCTTTGTTTAAAGATTATTCATTTATTATTATATGTTGTTCCGCTGCGAATTGTGAGATTCTGATGTTGTTCTGTTGTTTTCTGTTCCGTTCTATGTTCTCTATTCTCTTTTTCTTCTATTTTCTATGTCTTCTCAATTTTCTTTCTGTTCTATCTTCTATTTTTCTTTTCCCTCTATCTTCTACCATCTTCTTTTTCTTCTTCTTTTCTTTTCTTAAATTTTTCTTAAAACCCTCAGTGTTCGGTTTTCCGTCGTTCGATTACTCGGCAGTCGATAAAGTGAGTATCGATGTTGAATTTTTCGGAAGACGAAGAATCGGGTCCTGACAGAATATAAATCTTAGCCAGCATAGACATTTCGAACTATGCCTACTATAGCTACCATCTAAACATTGGTGACCACCATAAGTAAATGGCAGGTTATACAACTAAAACCGTACTGGGTTCATATTGGGAATTGGATTTCCAACAAATGGTCAGGCTAAGGAACTTCCTACTGCCACATGGGATCGCCTCTGGCGGGACGTCCCGAAAACTTAACCAGCTCTCTGTCAACACAAGGTCGGGTTACCTCTGTAACTAGGTAACTACTACACGAATATGCCACCCTCCGGTCCTTTGGGACCTTTATCCAAGGGCCCTCGATCACCAAGCAACAACCACATAGAAAAACGAGATTGGAGCAACCACATAGGTTAAGCATCAGGGCTCCATACCTGACACCACCCTTTTCCAGAAGGAAATGACATACCCTAAAGGGAGTGACCCTCATAACCTTGCCGCATATTCCTGTTTCGACCATTTCCAGGGTGTGAGGTCTGACGAAGTCTCATCCAAAAAGCCACGCTTTTTCACAAAGCCACGCTTTGATCAACAAATGATCAATAAATAATCATCTCACAGCAACACTTAGCATGCCACATTACCAAATTGGGAATATATTGCTGATAACCTTCAACTACAAAACCTCTAAGGGTGTTAAGCTAAGAGAATAAATTCTCCGTCACCAACGGAAATGTATTTGAAAGAAATCTGCTTTATATCTCAAAATGTAATGTCAGACATGTAACCATACAAGTATGTTCCGAGTTCAAACAGAACCGAAGGCACTACAAAAGAAGCCCTTGCAATCCGGGTATTCACAATCCCGATCGAATTTCCCATCACAAAGGAAATCTCCATACCGTAGCTAACGGTGCAGAGACAATCGATAGGCCATCCTATCATTTTCACAAATTCCCGGTCTTCACCACCGGTCTTCAATGCTATCCATTCGTCATTATCACAATTCGAATGGGTAATCCGAATAGCGAGCGCAATAATTTAAAAATAAGTGTAGCATTAAATTTCAACCACTTCACAACAAATAGCCATTCAAGGGGCAATATTGATAGTCGATTATTTAACTATCAATCAATATTCAAAACATCACCTGATTTCAAATAGTTTTCCAAATTATTTATTTTCAAAAATATCTTTACAAGATATAATTTCCACACTTCAACCATTTGAAAACAAATTTCAAATTAATTTCCTTAAACGGAAACACTCCCAAATATTTATCCATTTTCAATTTAAAATGGTTCCTTTAAATCAATCAAATAAATCCTTACCGATTTATTGTAAACTTACGTTCCAAATCCATAAATTTATTTCCATGCTTCAAAATAAATCAATGTTTATTTTTAAACAAATTTCCCTTTCTTTTATAAATTCCATAGTGAATTTACCTTTCCAAAATATCTATGAATATACGATTTCCAAATCGATTTCTAATATTCATTTTCAATTAATCCTTAAAAGTTATAATCTCAAAACATTCACTTCATATTGGAAAACATTTCCATACTTATTCAATAATAAGTAATTCACAAATCCATTTATTTTCAACATCTGGAAAATATTCAATATACTTAAATCCAAATTAAGTATATATTTTATTCTTTAAGGAAAACATCCTCTTAAACACATTTATTTGAGTCAAAACGAATGTTGCGTAAAACATCGTTACGACAACCCAAAATTACTAGTATAGGGGTTCGAAATTAAGATAGATATATAAACCCCAATACTATACAAAACTTTTCCTTTCGGAAATTATTTACTATAACAACAGTGTTATAGTCTACCATTTCCTTCTATTTCTCGAAAACGTCTATTTCAACAATGAATGTTGAAATCTATGGTTTCGATACTTAATACATTTTAAAACATTTTTGAATCGTTTTAATTCTATTTAAAATATCACTTTCCCAACATATTTCTTTACTATATTGTTCACCGTCCAAAATCATGAATATACTTCGTTAACCAAATTCAATTTCTACATATTTTATTTAAAGGATTATCCACTGTCCCAAAATCGTGGATATATCTCCTTTAATAAGCTATAATAATTAAACTTATCAAAATAAATCGATTTCGGATTTATAAAACAACGTTTATAAAGTCCATTTATACTTTATAACAACTTCAACTTATAAATCACTTTATTAACAAATTCTATCTATATCCCATTTACACGCCAAAATCCAATTTATAAGTTAATTACTTATAAAAAATTTATTTTTCAAAATCTATTCATTTTATGACTTCACAATTTGTAAATCTACAGATTTCATCCACTTATGAAATCCATTTATACTTCATTTTAACACTTATAAAAAAGCTCGTTTTATAATTTCAATATTTTAATTTATAAATATCAAATTTATAAATCTTTTATATAAATCATTTATAATAATTCAAAATCCCAAGTTAAACCATTTTATAAATTAATCAACTACTTATTTCAAATATCACATTTTGGTTAAATTTCACAAAAATTATAATTTTTATAACATAAAATTTACAACGTTTATTCATTTAAAATGAATCAATTCCAAAATTAAACTTTATTATGAATTCTCAACTTAAATTTTCAAAAATCAAATTTTATTTATTTTCGGCATCTAACGATACCAAAAATATATTCGGCTAAAATTTAGCCTTTAACGATTTCAATCACAAAGATAATCACGCAGATTATAAATAGATCAACACACAACATTGAAACCAATTCAATTATTTGAGGAATCCAATTGGATCCCTCCAACCTGTTTCCCTGCATCAAAAGATGTTAGCACAATACCAATTCCGCTACGAGACGGAATATCGCGGTATATGGGATTTATAAAACACTATCCGCTATTATGCAGCGCAATAGGGTCTCATTCGCTATATAATGCGGGAAATCAACTCCAAGTACATAAATAATACCAATTTCACTTTACGGTGAAATATTCGCGGTATATGTGTTTAATAAATAACCTTCGCTTAATATATGGCATATAATGTCTATTAATACAATAGATAATAAATTATCATCAAATCACACAATCAAGCAATTTTAAATCTAACTATTTAAAATTTAAATCGAAACAATTCGATTGAGTGAGAAGTTCTCAGCTTGAGTATCCGATAACAGTTGTAGCGTTTTATTTCGAATAAAATTAAACGTGCGTTTAATTTTACCAGAAATTTTCACTAGCTCCAAACGACTCCAAACCAGCTCCATTGTGTAGTGCACGAAAAAACGATTGCAACGCAACTCGTTTCGTGCAATTCCGACGTCGTATGAACAAGTTATCAAATTTTAAACATCGTACAATTTATAACATAATTTAATTTACAATTTAATTTTTATTTTCAAACCCCAAACTATCACGGCCGTCCAAATTTTCAACATGAAATCAAGGCCGCTCCCACTTGTCTCCTCCCACGCGCATTACAGGTTCAAAGAGAACCCATAGTCGTCGTTCTTGGCTTGATTTTCGCACCTCCACGACGAGCTTCTACAACGATCAGGCACCACCATCTTGTAGCCCATACTCGACTCCACCCACGGCCACCATGGCATCGAACTCGGCCCCCCTTTGTCTCAATTTTTATGCATGAACGCCGACCGTTCTACCTCAATTTGTCGTCGATCTATAGCTTGAAAATTGATCATAGCCGTTGGATCCATAGTTCACAACGTTGTCTACGCTTTTCGTGTTGAAAGTTTTTCAAATTAACTTGTGGATTTGAAGAAATTGGAGGAAAAATAAAGATGAATTTCGTCCATTGAATGATAGTGGCGGCCGGCTCCTCAAACCCTAGGGTTTTGAGTTGTTGCGCAAAAGTGAATTTGTTGAGCCCTTTTATAGAAAATTCTCAAATTACTATTCACTCGAAATTTTCCAAACTCCAAATCTCGCGCGGTGACCGGCGTTTCTAGGGTTTACCCCGCGTTTCGGACATAATGGAATAGGTTTCGAGAGCCAATTCGATCATCTGTGCGAGTTACGAAAATAAACGATTAAATTTTAAATTAAACTGATTAAACTAATTTCTATGCGTTTTAGCTTGCCTCGGACAAACGGTAAATCCGATTGACACGAAATTTGAAACCATACAATAATATAACATTACGGATCCGATGAAACTAGTTTCGTCGAAATCCGAGACTGTTTGAAAAATGGCTATTTTCACTAGTCGATTAAATATTAAAATATTCAATTTTCACAAATTAACTTTTATTTCAATTTTAAAAGTTCACAAACATTTTTCTGACTCCAATATGATTTAATATAACTTTATAAATCATTTTTAATCACATTAAACCCAATTTCCAATTATTTACGCAATTTCAAATATTAATTTATCGATTTAATTATCCAATTAAATCTAAATATTCGAAAAATAAATTATTCGACTTACAAATTTTACTTGTTGATATTTAAAATCAATTAAATATCTGAATTTCAAATGACAGAAATTCTGAGTCGTTACAAACTTCCCCCCTTAAAAGAATTTCGTCCTCGAAATCACCAAGTAAGAAAAGGCTTTGGAATTCATTAACCTTTCAAAACAAACCGTTCAAATTTGATTTATAAATCTCTTAAGTGTTTAACTTTTCCAAAATCCATAGTTAAACATCTTACAAAATATTTACTAAGTTTCCAAATCCATATATAGTTATCTTTTCAAAATCAACTATATCGTTTAATCTTTAACTTCAAATCAAAACTTAGTTTTCACAAAAAATTTCCAAAATTTCCCGAAAATTTTCTAACGCCTTAAATTTTCAGAAAATTTCACCATAACCTCCTTTGCGCGGCTAACTCGGTACGACTACAAAATGCCACAACGGACCCCAAATTCAAAAAGAAAATGAAAAGCCAAGCGGCTAGACAAGAAGATCATCAAATTTCATACTGAAATTCAAATTACATACCTTTTTGTAGAGCAATTCAATTTTTTTATCTTCAAAATCAAAATCCCAATTCCATTTCCTTTAATACACCTGTATATCCTGCTAGCCATAATATCCAATTACAACTTTCAAATTTATTTTGCACATTCCTTTACAAAATTCTCAATATATGCTTCTTATACCATTTTTGCTTTACTATTGAAGTTATATATCCATTTTCATTCTAGATTGCATTGTCAATTTCATTTGAATTCAATTTACACTTTCAATTCTGTTTGGATTCAATTTACATTTTGAATGTTGAATTTATCAATTATCTTTCATTCACAATTGATTCATATCACTATTTTAAATTAGTTTTATTTACAAATTCAATTACTTTAGCTTTTAATTTCACTAATTCCATTTCATCAGCACTTAATGAATTTATATACAACCAATTTATAATCAAATAACAACCAATGTATATCCAATACAACCAAATTTATTCACTTTACATTCAACATTCATATTCACTTTGTTTATCTTCAATTTGGTTTAACATTCAATTAGCCTTAAACGAATTAACACTTATATCCATTATTCTATATCAATTCATTACATTCGATTGATTTACATTCAATTCATTCATTAATCCAATTGCTAATTCATTTAACATTTCAAGTTGAATTTCATTTATATAACTCAAGTTTATATTTATCACTTTACTCATTTTACTTTGGTACCAAATCAACTTCATTCAACATTACTTAAGTTATATCCCATTTCAACATTCAATTTCAATTACATTTACTTGCAATTGTAAATTTATTTATCCATCCACGGTTTTATTTTCATAATTCAAACTCACTTCCAATTCATTTGTTACTAACCCAAATTTATTTTTAACTTAATAAATTTCCTTTAAGTAATCTTTTCTTATATATATAAGATCATTTCACTTAGCCTCTTAGACCTTTCTTTAAATTTTCTTTATTTAATTGATTCACTTATACTTACTTTCATTTAACTCCATCCTTTAGGTTAAATTTATTCTATAAGAATTTAAATTGTATAAGTTACCAACTCATTTACCAATTCGATAAATATTTAAAATAGGATTCCAAAGTCTTTTCAACCTTTCAAAACAAAGTTTGAAATTAATTCCAATTATCTTTTGAATTTCCAAAACCAAACCCAAATTTTCCAAACAACTTTAATTTAAAACAATCTGGCAGCAATTCCTCGTTTGGAAACCCGAAAACGAACACCGATGACGTCGCGATCATCATCGAAATTATTTTCCAGCGACCTGAAAGAGTTTAGAGCTTTTATCCCTTCCAAAATATTTCTCCAAAATCTTTGAAAATCATTTTCAAATCAAAACGGATATAAACCTTCCAAATCTCCAAAATTTTCAAATTCTTTTCGAAACATTTCCAAACACTTCTCTGGAAATTTTTTTACTTCAAATTACAAGTCACATTTACAATTCATATTCATAAATTCCATTTGTATGTGAAGTTATTTCTTAACTTTGGAGTTACGATTTCAATTTCCCACTCAAATGATAATAATATTATCACTTCCTAACAATCAAGCAACCATATACTATAATAATTTACAAAGATTATTTACTTTATCTACGAAAATAGTTTTGGGTAAAATTATTTCATTTACCCTATTTTAAAACAATATCGTGTCGAATTGTTCTGAACAAGTGTTTAGAGATCCCTATCGATAGAGTTGTACAGACTATACAGACCAGAATCCATATACCACTCAACAAACCAATCATCACAATATAAAACAACTTTATTTTCACTAACAAATACGCGCTCATATCTATTATTACACTCAAATTCATTCTAGAGTAATACTGACTCTATCTCTAATGAGTAATTCCCAACAGAGCCAAGGTTGTCACTTAACCAAATGCTCTGATACCACATGTAACATTTCGGTTTTATCGGGATCCGAAGGTCGGCATTCTTACGTCTATCAAATGCCGCATAATCGAATGCCGGAAAACCGAATTGTTAGGGTTAAAAAGAAGAGGTAGAAGAAAAAGATAGAAGAAGTAAGAAAACAGAACAGAAACAATATCAGAATCTCACATATCGCAGGGGAACAACATATAATAGATAAATGAATAATCTTTAAAACAAAGAACTATATCGGTTATTACATTACATCACATCATCATCAGTGTGTACGACAACAATATACAACACAACAAAACAATCGACAGTTATACAAACATGTCCTTACAAGTGAATTTATACAGCGGAAAAGATAATATCATATACAAGTAGTACGTCTCGCCATCCAGCTCGCCACTTGAGCTCCAAAGCACTTCCGAATCCAGAATGACCTGATAACCTGACTCTAGACTGCCCGTGTGGAAAATTATGGGCACGCAGAGTTTAGGAAGGGAACAATAAACTCCAGGTCAGTCATGGGACTGGTGTGAGAACTTAAAACAGTTATTATCTTTTAAAACAACAACAAGAATAATAAGGGAAGTGAAAAACATCCGAAATGCTTTTGGAAAATGAAACTACCATAAGGCCTCCCCGCACACACACAATGCAAACACAGAATTGGAGGAGATTTCTCCTTATGATAGTCAAAGATGCTTACTATGCGAAACAAATCATTTTTGATATTATTATTACTGCATAGTGATGAAAGCATTTCGAAAATAGAATATAAATCTTAGCCAGCATAGACATTTCGAACTATGCCTACTATGGCTACCATCTAAACAGTGGTGACCACCATAAGTAAATGGCAGGTTATACAACTAAAACCGTACTGGGTTCGTATTGGGAATTGGATTTCCAATAAATGGTCAGGCTAAGGAACTTCCTACTGCCACATGGGATCGCCTCTGGCGGGACGTCCCGAAAACTTAACCAGCTCTCTGCCAACACAAGGCCGGGTTACCTCTATAACTAGGTAACTACTACACGAATATGCCACCCCCCGGTCCTTTGGGAACTTTATACAAGGGCCCTCAGTCACCAAGCAACAACCACACAGAAAAATGAGATTGGAGCAACCACATAGGTTAAGCATCAGGGCACCATACCCGACACCACCCTTTTCCAGAAGAAAATGACATACCCTAAAGGGAGCGACCCTCATAACCTTTCCGCATCTGTTTCGACCATTTTCGAGGTGTGGGGTCTGACGAAGTCTCGTCCAAAAAGCTACGCTTTTTCACAAAGCCACCGTTTGATCAACAAATGATCAATAAATAATCATCACACAGCAACACTTAGCATGCCACATTACCAAATTGAGAATATATTGCTGATAATCTTCAACTACAAAACCTCTAAGGGTGTTAAGCTAAGAGAATAAATTCTCCGCCACCAACGGAAATGTATTTGAAAGAAATCTGCTTTATATCTCAAAATGTAATGTCAGACATGTAACCCTACAAGTCTGTTTCGGGTTCGAACAGAACCGAAGGCACTTCAAAAGAAGCCCTTGCAATCCGGGTATTCACAATCCCGATCGAATTTCCCATCACAAAGGAAATCTCCATACCGTAGCTAACGGTGCAGAGACAATCGATAGGTCATCCTATCATTTTCACAAATACCCGGTCTTTACCACCGGTCTTCAATGTTATCCATTACGTCAAATCACTATTCGGAATGGGTAATCCGAATAACGAGCGCAATAATTTAAAAATAAGTGTAGCATTCAATTTCAACCAATTCACAACAAACAGCCATTCAAGGGTCAATATTGATAGTCGATTATTTAACTATCAATCAATATTCACAACATCACCTGATTTCAACTAATTTCCCAAATTATTTATTTTCAAAAATATCTTTACAAGATATAATTTCCACACTTCTACCATTTGAAAACAAATTTCAAATTAATTTCCTTAAACGGAAACACTCCCAAATATTTATCCATTTTCAATTTAAAATGGTTCCTTTAAATCAATCAAATAAACCCTTACTGATTTATTGTAAACTTACGTTCCAAATCCGTAAATTTATTTCCACACTTCAAAATAAATCAATGTTAATTTTTAAACAAATTTCCCTTTCTTTTATAAATTCCATAGCGAATTTACCTTTCCAAAATATCTATGAATATACGATTTCCAAATCGATTTATAATATTCATTTTCAATTTATCCTTAAAAGATATAATCTCAAAACATTCACTTCATATTGGAAAACATTTCCATACTTATTCAATAATAAGTAATTCACAAATCCATTTATTTTCAACATTTGGAAAATATTCAATATACTTAAATCCAAATTAAGTATATATTTTATTCTTTAAGGAAAACATCCTCTTAAACACATTTATTTGAGTCAAAACGAATGTTGCGTAAAACATCGTTACGACAACTCAAAAAGTACTAGTATAGGGGTTCGGAATTAAGATAGATATATAAACCCCAATACTATACGAAACTTTTCCTTTCGGAAATTATTTACTATAACAACAGTGTTATAGTCCACCATTTCCTTCTATTTCTCGAAAACGTCTATTTCAACAATGAATGTGGAAATCTATGGTTTCGATACTTAATACATTTTAAAACATTTTTGAATCGTTTTAATTCTATTCAAAATATCACTTTCCCAAAATATTTCTTTACTATATGGTTCGTCGTCCAAAATCGTGAATATACTTCGTTAACCAAATTCAATTTCTACATATTTTATTTAAAGGATTATCCACTGTCCCAAAATCATGGATATATCTCCTTTAATAAGTTATAGTAATTAAACTTATCAAAATAAGTCGATTTCGGATTTATAAAACAACGTTTATAAATTCCATTTATACTTTATAACAACTTCAACTTATAAATCACTTTATTAACAAATTCTATCTATGTCCCATTTACACGCCAAAATCCAATTTATAAGTTAATTACTTATAAATCTTTTATTTTTCAAAATCTATTCATTTTATAACTTCACAATTTATAAATCTATAGATTTCATCCACTTATGAAATCCATTTATACTTCATTTTAACACTTATAAAAAACTCGTTTTATAATTTCAATATTTTAATTTATAAATATCAAATTTACAAATCTTTTATATAAATCATTTATAATAATTCAAAAATACCAATTTAAACCATTTTATAAATTAATCAACTACTTATTTCAAAAATCACATTTTGGTTATATTTCACAAAAATCATAATTTTTATAACATAAAAATTACAACGTTTATTCATTTAAAATGAACCAATTCCAAAATTAAACTTTATTATGAATTCTCAACTTAAATTTTCAAAAATCAAATTTTATTTATTTTCGGCATCTAACGATACCAAAAATATATTCGGCTAAAATTTAGCCTTTAACGATTTCAATCACAAAGATAATCACGCAGATTATAAATAGATCAACACACAACATTGAAACCAATTCAATCATTTGAGGAATCCAGTTGGATCCCTCCAACCTGTTTCCCTGCATCCGAAGATGTTAGCACAATACCAATTCCTCTTCAAGCGGAATATCGCATTTATGGGGTTTATAAAATACTATCCTCTATTATGCAGCGCAATAGGGTCTCATCCGCTATATAATGACGGAAATCAACTCCAAGTACATAAATAATACCAATTTCACTTTACGGTGAAATATTCGCGGTATATGTGTTTAATAAATAACCTCCGCTTAATATACGGCGTATAATGTCTATTTAACACAATAGATAACAAATTATCATCCAATCACACAATCAAGCAATTTCAAATCTAACTATTTAAAATATAAATCGAAACAATTCGATTGAGTGAGAAGTTCTCACCTTGAGTTTTCGATAACAGTTGTAGCGTTTTATTTCGAATAAAATTAAATGTGCGTTTAATTTTACCCGAAATTTTCACTAGCTCCAAATGACTCCAAACCAGCTCCATTGCATAGTGCTCGACAAAATGATTGCAACGCAACTCGTTTCGTGCAATTCCGACCTCGTATGAACAAGTTATCAAATTTTAAACATCGTACAATTTATAACATAAATTAATTTTTATTTTCAAACCCCAAACTATCACGGCCGTCCGAATTTTCAACATGAAATCAAGGCCGCTCCCACTTGTCTCCTCCCACGCGCATTACAGGTTCAAAGAGAACCCATAGCCGCCATTCTTGGCTTGATTTTCGCACCTCCACGACGAGCTTCTACAACGATCAGGCACCACCATCTTGTAGCCCATACTCGACTCCACTCACGGCCACTATGGCATCGAACTCGTCCCCCCCTTTGTCTCGATTTTTGTGCACGAATGCCGGCCGTTCTACCTCAATTTGCCGATGATCTATAGCTTGAAAAATGATCATAGCCGTTGGATCCATAGTTCACAACGTTGTCTACGTTTTTTGTGTTGAAAGTTTTTCGAATTAACTTATGGATTTGAAGAAATTGAAGGAAGAAGAAAGATGATTTTCGGCCATTGAATGATAGTGGCGACCGGCTCTTCAAACCCTAGGGTTTTGAGTTGTTGTGCAAAAGTGAATTTGTTGAGCCCTTTTATAGAAAATTCTCAAATTACTATTCACTCGAAATTTTTCGAACTCCAAATCTCGCGCGGTGACCTGCGTTTCTAGGGTTTACCCCGCGTTCCGGACACAATGGACTAGGTTTCAAGAGCCAATTCGATCATCTGTGCGAGTTACGGAAATAAACGATCAAATTTTAAATTAAACTGATTAAACTAATTTCTATGCGTTTTAGCTTGCCCCGGACAAACGATAAATCCGATTGACACAAAATTTGAAACCATACAATAATATAACATTACGGATCCGATGAAACTGGTTTCGTCGAAATCCGAGACTGTTTGAAAAATGGCTATTTTCACTAGTCGATTAAATATTAAAATATTCAATTTTCACAAATTAACTTTTAATTCAATTTTAAAAGTTCACAAACATTGTTTTAACTCCAATATGATTTAATATAACTTTATAAATCATTTTTAATCACATTAAACCCAATTTCCAATTATTTACGCAATTTCAAATATTAATTTATCGATTTAATTATCCAATTAAATCTAAATATTCGAAAAATAAATTATTCGACTTACAAATTTTACTTGTTGATATTTAAAATCAATTAAATATCTGAATTTCAAATGACAGAAATTCTGGGTCGTTACAAGGGTCGTTAAATTCTCCCCTACTTACCGGAATTTCGTCCTCGAAATTACCATGTAAGAAAAAGCTATAAAACCCATTAACTTTTCGAAACAATTCTTTCAAACTAGATATCAAATTCATTTTAACTTTTTAGTTTTTTCCCAAAATCCATTAGCTTATTATAAAACTTCTATAAGTTTTCAAATTCATACTTAGTTATCATTTCAAATTATAACTCAAAATCTAAATTTTATTTATCAAAATTTTTTCCAATTTTCCCACAAAAACTTTTTTTCTAACGCCTTGAATTTTTTAAAAAATTTCGCCAGTGTCTCCTTTGCGCGGTTCGATCGTAGTAGAATCATAACATATATATATCAAAAATATACATCTCATCTTCGAGGATGAGGCATCGCATAGGGGAAAAAAGTGTAAAAAGTACGATATGTAATCCGATATATGTACCTTATAAATTATTAGTGAGCATATACAGCTAATATAGCGCGAAAGCGAGCTCCAAATGCAAAGCATATGCTATCCGCACCTACTAAACATTCAACAAACAATGACAAACATGTATATAGAAAGTAATATCGATATTTAACATATACCAACACAACAACTATATATGCCACTATAGTAAATGCAATCAAAAGCAACAAATTCAACCATCAAACAACTATCATCCAACTAACATCGAACAAACCAATATCTATCCAATCAATCCATAATCAAATCAACATACATTCACTTCTCATTAATATTCATTGTACCGATTTTCAATTTATTCACATTTGATTCATTAAATTTGATTTTTATTAACATTCATTTATTCATATTCAGTTAGTTTACTTTCACTAATTTACATTCAAGTTAGTTCACTTCCAAATCAGATCAAATTCAATTCTATTTAGATTCACTTACTTCCAATTTGAATTCAAATATTTTAGCTTTCAATTCCATTAATTCAAGTTCATTAACTTTTAATGAATTTCTATACAATCAACTAACATCAATCTAACAACCAATGTATAGCCATATAACCAAATTTATTTAATTTACACTTAACATTTATATTTACTTCGTTTACCTTCAATTTGGTTTAACACTTTTAATTTCAATTGGTCCAATATCTAATAGACTTTCATTCATTCATTCAATTGCCAATTTCATTAGCTTTTAATGAATTAACGCTTACATCCATTATTCCATATCGCTTCATTTACATTCGATTGATAATTCATTTTAAAATCAAGTTCAACTTCATTCAACACCACTTAAGTTATTCATTTCAACTTACTTGCAATTACTTCTACTATACAACTTAAGTTCACTGCAAATTTAATTCAAATTCTATTTTATTCAACCTTTACTTAAGTCAAATTTCAGATCACTGTTAAAATTCAGATTTTGTTTTGCTTAACAAAATTGTTTAACATTTTAAATATTGGTTTTACTTACATTTTCCCATTTTATAAGTTATACAACTTATTTATTTTAAACTTCCAAATTCATATTATATATTCACTTATCTCTTGAGTTTAAATTTCCATTTCAATAATTTATTCAATCTAGTTCAAATCTAATTCAATTTATTTAACTTTCCTTTAGTTAAATTTCAAATCATATATTTATTATGCTAACTCAAATTTTTTCAACTCTACCAAAGTTAAACTTATAATATCATATTGTAAGTCCGAAATTCATTTTACTTATATTTATTAATTTCAACTTGGATTTTAAATTCAAATTTGTTTATCACAACAAAACCTTGGTTTACGATGTTAGCAAATCAATCGCACAGAAACTCGAAAATGATACAGACGATGTTATAGTCATCACCCTTATTATATCCCAACAACAATAGTGAATTCAGTGCTTTATACTCTTGTAAAGTCCCTTTTACATATATAAATCACATTTATAAATATTTTACTTATATAATTTCACTTTTCACTTTACTTATATAAGATAATTCCAAATTTATTTATCTTATTTAGATTTATAATAATGTAAACTCTTTAAATTTTGAAAAATAACTTCCAAAACCATTGAGATTCAAATTTTCCAATTCTTAATTTAAATTCATTTTTATTTATAACTCATATTGATAAATATACTCATGTAGTTTCATTTCTTATATATAAGATTATTTCATAATTGTAAATCATTTTAATTATAATTCCATACTTTATAATTCATTTGCTTATATAATTTAATCTTTTACATTTGTTATTTTTATTTAGATTATTCAAATAGCTTTTATTAACTTATGTATATTTACATTTTCAATAACCAATCGATTAATTTATATACACTATAATAATTTCTAAAAAAATTCTTTTATATATAAAATATAATAGAGGTAAAATTATTTCAGCTACCCAATTAAAAAACAATACAATGTCGACTTGCCTCGTTTAAGTGTTTAGAAATCCCTATCGATAACATGGTGTCTCACATACTGACCAGAATTCACATACAACTCAACTGATAAGTAAACACAATATAAAACATTTTATATCACAGACAAATACGCGCTCATATCTATAATACACTCAAACTCAATCTAGGGAGCTATTGTCCATGTCTATACTGAGTCCACATCAAAACCTAGGAATATACAAAATCTAAGCTCTGATACCAACTGTGACCACCCACAAATCCATACCATTTGAATCGGCAATAAACCACACATGTTTGTCCCAAAAAGCACAAACTGGCGTAAAGTTATAAGAAAGAAGAAAAGAAGAAGAAGAGAAGAGAAGAAGGGGAGAAGATAGAACCAAACAGAACAATACAGAATCTCACATCGCAGCGGAAAACATATAATATCATATCTGTGACGACCCGGAGTTTCTGACAATTTAAATTGGAATATTTAATTGATTTTCAATATTTGAGAAGATAATTTTAACTTGAGTTCCAAATATCAATATTTACTTGATAATTAAATTTATTGAATTACATAATTTGAAATTGGGTAAAATGTTGAATATGGAGTTTTAAGCCTGCTAAAAATAATTTTAAGGCTTATAAGATTTATACCAATGATACCAAGGATAATAGAATGGTGGGAATTTAATTTAAAGGAAATTTGTTCAGTTTTGAAAGTATATCGTTTAAAATTGAATCTAAAAATAGCCTTCCGAGGCACAGTCTCGGAATTCGACGAATCCAGTTCCATTGGATCCGTAATAGCTAGTTATTATCAGATTTCAATTTTCGGAGCAATCAGAGTTGTCGTTTGACCCTGGTAGCTCGAAACGCTTAGATTTATTTTAATCGATATAAATTAATATCGATCGTTTAATTCCGTAACTCGCACATACGTTCAAATTAGCCTCCGAAACACGTTCCGTTGTGTTCGGAACGTGGGTAAAACCTTATAAACGTCTGTCGGCATGTTTTATTTGGGTTTTGGGATTTCGCGTTATGCAACGAAATATTTCAAATATTCAATTGTTTAAATATTCACGCGTACGCTGGAAGCTTCTTAAATCCTACCTTATTCTCGTTCCCCTCTTTCTATTCAAAAGCAGGTCAACGTACTCAAAAAAAAAAATTAATAAGAGAGAGGCGACCAATCGTTCGTCTCCATGGCCGCGGTTCGATTCGATTTAATCAGAGGGTTGATCTCGCGAGGGGGTGTTCGATTCGTATTTTTGGGGAGGCTCGCGAGCTAGATCTGGCGGAGGCGCGCGCTCGCGCGTAGACGAATTGAGGCTGAGCAATGGTGAGCCGTGGCTCGTCGAGCATGGAGGCGGCGGCCTGACGCTTGCGAGGGGGTGGATTGGCAACGAGGGCGGCAGGTGATGGTGGATAGGGCCGTAGCCCTCTTGAGGGTGAAGCTACTGTAAGGGTCGGTGAATTCAAGGTCGTCAACATGGAGCTCGCGCGTAGTGACGCGTTCTTCGAGGCCGTTGCTATTGGAAACCGTGATTTGATTTTGTGAGTAATCCTTTCACTGCTATTTTCTAAATCCAAATTTTTATGAGTGAGTTAAATTGAAGTCTCTGCAATTATATTTGTTTTTGCGGTGTGTGATTCCCATGCGAGCCTGGTCCTTCTTTGATTTCTTGCTGCATATATAAAACACATTACAGTGTATGATTATGGTATCATAGTTATTAACTTATCAGTGTATTCATGAATAATTGTTTAGTATAACTATTGTTTAAACCTGGTAAGTTTTCTGGTTTAGAAACTATATTTATAACCCTTAAACTATAATTATATTCAGGTAATCTAGTTAGTGCAACAGCACATCTAAGTCATATCTCGTTTAAACTGGTAAGTTTGATGGGTATGCTTACATTTTGGATGTTTAAGTTTTGTAATAAAAAGTATACATAAGTTTGGAAATTTCATGCACTAGTTTTAAGGGAATGTGTGTTGATGATCTGAGACTTTGGTTTTGTTTGACTCTCAAATTAAGTTTTGTACGACTCGAATAATTTGAGTTTTAAATAGTTTAATCTTAAATCATAAATAAGAGAATGGTTCTTTTGAGAGTTAATGAAGGCTTAATGATTTGTGATTTATCAAATTAGAATGATAATTAAAATGTATAATTGATTAATTAATTGGGTTGATTAATTTAGTAATTAAGGGTTAAATTAATTAATTAATTAAAGTTAAGTTAATTAACTAAGAATTTAGAATAATTGATGGATGGTTCAATAAGTAATTACTTAACAAAATTAATGAAATATAATTACTTATGAAATTAATCAAGAGATAAAGTGAGATAATTAATTAAAGAGTAATTAATTATTTAATGAAGTAAATAACAAGGAAGATAATCACCGGTTGAGGTAATCAAAAGTGATTAATATGTGTGGCTTAATAAATGGTTACTTATTTAACGTATTAAATTTAGAATAGAGTAAATTGAAATTGTAAATGGAAATCATGAATTTATATAATCGACGACGTAATAAAAGATTGATTAATTAAGAATAATAAATCAAAATATAAGCGACTTATGAGAAATTAATTACTATAACTAGTTAAGGATAATGTAATTAATATAGTTAGTTAATTTATGGAGTAATTAAAGATTTCTCATTTGATTTGGTAAGAATAATTAATGTCGTGAAGTTAATTAAAGATAATTACATGAATGGAATTGGAAGTTAATTAATCCAGGGTGATTAATTAAGATGAATAAGGAAGAGTTGATTTATTTATTGATTTGGAAATTAATTAATGAAAAAAAATTTAAGTGATTGAGGTTTGAAATTCAATTAGGACCATTTGAATAGATTTGTATATGATTAAGCTTTGTTTATGGGTGATGGAATGGTATTGGATGCGTTGATCGAGTTGATACCTCTAATATGAAATGTCATGTATTTCATTTGTATAACTTGGATTAGAATATCATGGGTTCGAAGGGACCGAGATCGGGTATGGGAGGATACCCGAAACCACTTCGAATTTTTTTATAAATTGATTGTGGAATCAAAAAGGGGCAGGAATGAAATGATTCAAGTGAACCGAATTACCTAAGTTTGGTACTTGGAAATTTATATATGAAGTAAATGTTGTCTATAGTAAATTGTGAATTGGTTTAATTGATATAAATTACCCGGGTTTTATTTAAGTTGTATGCTTGGTATTACTTGTTAGTTGGGTTTACTCACGCTGGTTTCCAGCCTGACCCGGGTGTTACTTTGATATAATGCTCGGGTCAGACCGAGTATTACATATTTTCAGGTAGGTACGTTCTGGAGCTCAGGTGGCGAGCTGGATGGCTACAGCGTATAGAGTATTTCCACTGTATTTATAATATTATTAATCTGAGATATGATAATTGTATATATTCAGTGACTGAAATATATGTGAAACTCTGATGTATATTAAATGTAATCGACAGATGTAGTATTCTTTTGTAAACTGTTATTATTTATTATTATATTTTATCCGCTGTGAATGTGAGGTG
The DNA here is from genome assembly GCA_030765085.1 of Allium cepa. NCBI lineage: Eukaryota > Viridiplantae > Streptophyta > Magnoliopsida > Asparagales > Amaryllidaceae > Allium > Allium cepa. The sequence goes on from CM060929.1 coordinate 40,298,034, forward strand.
TTTGGTGTTTCTGTTCTTTTTCTTCTATTTCTTTCTTCTCTTTCATAACTATCTGGAATTTTCGGGTTTGAAAATTTCGGGTCGTTACATTTGGTATCAGAGCTGAAAGGTTAAGCGAGAACCTTGGCTCTGGTGGGTGTACCCATTATGGATAGGGTCAATAGTACTCTAAAATGAGTTGAGTGTATATATTATATGAGAGCGTACTTGTTATTTTCTTATATTAAGGTTTTAAATGGTTTTATATGAAAGTATATTTTGATATACAAAACAATATTTCCTTCTAATAAATATTAAGGTGATTGGGTGTTAAATTATTGGAATTAAGTTAAGAAGGACTATAATACAACCAAATTAAAATTAAATTAATTAAAAATGAAATTCTAGAATTAGAACTCAGAAATTAGAATTGTTTGAAACTTTAAATGAACAAAGTTAAATTTGGTTTGAAAGGGTAGAATTTAACTCGAATTTATATAATTCGAGATGATTTAAATTTGAAGTTGGAATTGAATTCATTCAAATTGAACCCGATTTGAATTAATTGGATTTGGGATTGAAGATGTATAAGTTCAAAATTTTAAATGGAAGATTTGGATAGAATTGTAATGATTGAAATTGAAGTGGATTCAATTGAATGGATATTAGTCCAAAGTAATTAGAATAATTTTGGAATTGTAATTTAAGTGGAATTGGTTTAAAATCAAAAAGGAATTTGAAATATAGATTGTAAATGTAATTTATTAATTGAAATAAACTTCATAAATAAATGAGATTATAAGTTGAAATAGAATTCCAGAGAATATTTGAAAATAAAGGGAGATGAAATTCCAGAGTAATGTTTAAATATGAATCTGGAAGATTTGAAATCAAAAATGTTTGGAAATGTTTTTTAAAGAGATAAAAGCATTAAACTTTTTCGGTCACTGGAAAATAACGTCGGTGATGACTACAGCATCATCGATGTTCGTTTTCGAGTTTCTAGAAGAGAAATTTTGCTACCAAACTATTTTAAATTGGAATTGTTTGTGAACTGGGTTTGGTTTTGAAATTCAAAAGGGATAATTGAATTTGCCAAAGAATTTTGGTTATAGTTGAATTCCAAGGTGATATTGAAATTTCGGAAATTTGTTTAAACTCTGGAACCTTGATTAAATGTTTATGGAGTAATAAAAATATATTGACTAAATAAAATTTATAATTCCGAGTTAAAAGCAAAATGTGAATGTAATTGATTTTAAATAGTAATTGTAAAATTGAAATTATAATTAAAGTTATACAAGTTTAAAGACCAAATAGAATTTAATTTGAATTGGAAAAGAAATCATGACTGATTCAACTTGAATTGGAGATAAATCAATTTCAATGGAAATTGAAGATTATTTAAATTGGGATTGGGTTAATTCAAATGGAGTGGAATTTAAATTGAATTGTTGGGGAAGTGAACAGTTTTGACTCTAGACCATTTTCAATGTAAATTGTTTTAATATAAATAGTTTTAAATCTATTTTCTTATCTATTTACTATACAACTTTCTTTTTAAAAACCTAAACTATTTTATACTGGTTTTGCTACTACTTTTGGAACTCTTTAACTATTTTACAACTGTTTTATAAACTAATTACTATTTTTCAACTATTTCACAAACTAATTTCTATTTTACAACTATTTTGCAATTATCTACAATTTTTGAAACTATTCGACTATTTCTTAACTATTTTACAGTTAGTTACCTATTTTATAGATATTTTGCAAACTAATAATTATTTTTCACCTACTTATCTATTTTCAAAATTTTCAAGCTATTTCCTAAATATAAACTGGCCGGAGTTCAAACTGGTATTGATTAAATACCCAACCGGGATAAGAATTGAGGTAATAATCCAAATGAGGATTAAAGCAAATGTGAATAGAAAGGAAATTGATATTGGAAAGAGTAATCAAATGTGAATATTTGATTTTGGATAAACAAAGTTATATCTTTGTTATATATTCTTCCCTTGTTGAATCAATTGCTGGAAGAAAAGGATTTTGGAAGTGTTTGAAGTATAAAAGGAATTTTATACGAATTTAAAGTGATCCAAGGTTTTAAAAATTTTATATATCTATATATATATATAAAGGATCTTAAGAAAATTTTGGAAAAGGTTTTGGGAACCTTTGGATTTGGAAAGGCTTTTGATTTTTGGATAAAATCAATATTGAATTTGGAAAGCCTAGTTTGAAGAATTATCGATTTTGGGATAATCGATTTTGTGTAAAGGAGCTTTGATAAAATTCATACTAGGTGTATGATTTGAATAATACTATATGTGTATAGTATAAAGTGTTTTGATGATAGCTCTGGGGAAAAAGGCACTCCCTTGAAATGGACTTCTCAGGAGTGCCACCGGGTGGTGCTGCCTTGAGCCCCAAGGGGGTTCTAAAGTTGATCCTGTGAGGAGTCCGGACAAAACTAGTTCCTGAGGATTATGAGTTGAGTTTACCATAGTGTAAGTCGTGTGTGCCGCGGAGAGCCAACAGTTACATGGACTTTTGTTGTGACTGCAACGTAACCCAGGATGTAACTGCGACCTATGGTAACATTGCGAAAGTCGTGTGTGCCGCTGAGAGCCAACAGTCTGCGTTTGAGTTCATCTCGGTAAACTGCGACTTATGTAGGAGTTGAGAAGTTTCATTTCGACAGCGAAAATCAGAGTGCCGCGGAGAGCCTGCAGTTACATGGACTTTTGCTGCGACGGCAACGTAACCCTGGATGTAACTGTGATCTGTTGTGTGGGTTCCATGGCGTAATCGAGAGTGCCGCAGAGAGCCTGCAGTTACATGGACTTTTGTTGTGACTGCAACGTAACCCTGACATGTAACTGTGACCATGGAATGGGGGCGATGATTTTCAGAGCATCCTCACTAAAGATATTTCCTCTATTTTCAAAAAAAAAACTGTTTTCGATAATTTCAATAAAATTGTTTTCCAAGTATTCTCACTGGGTGTTGAAAACGGGTTTACCAAGTACTTATAGATTTTCAGTCCTACGCCCGATCAACGTATGATTGAATTTCTATGAGAACAAGGATGGACTGGTTGAGACATCGAGTTATGAGAAATATTTTATAAAAAGCTATTTTAATTGTATTATCCGGATTTAAGGCATTTCTAAATCTTCAAGTAAAAAAGGAATCCAAACTGGAATTATAAAACAAAACTGAACTCTGGAAAAATTTAATGAAGTGATTTTTGTAAATTAAGTTGGAGGGAAGCTAATCAGCTAAATAAATTATTTAATGGAGTATGTTGATAAAAATTTAACTCGGTTAACTAAAATGGATTGTAAGTTGATAAGGGAGTTTGGAAATGAATTCGAATTATAATAGAATTCGACTTGGATTTGGTAATGAATTAAATTAGAGGTGTTGTAAAAAATAAAATAAAGTTGGCTTGAAAGGGTGATGGTTTGACTTGCAAATAAAATTCAAGTGATTTGAATAATATATAGTGTAATTTGCAAGTAAATTTTGATAAAATGGAAGTGTTGTTGAATGAAATAAAAGCGAATTATAATAGAAATGGTTTGGGTTGCACACAAAACCCAAGTGAATAAAAATAAATTGAGAATGACCATGTGTTAATAAAATAAATTCGAAATTGAATTAAATAAGTAAATTTAAAATTTAAAATGGGTTACGGGGATTATAAAATAAATGGATGAAGTCTGATTGAAAGAAAAAAAACTAAATCAAAGTTGTGATTGGAATTGGATTATCACACCGAACTTGAGTTCGGTAGCATATCAATTTGAAGTAAATGAGTTAAGTATGTGCTTGGATATTATTTGATGAATTATGATGGAGGGTTAAAATGTAATAGATGGGCTAACTGAATTAAATGGTATTTGATTTGATGAGAATCAAATTGAATGGAAGTGAACTTAAGTTGATGTTGGAATAAATTAAAGTAATTAACTTAAGTTTAAATTTATTGAAACTTAGTTTCGAATAAGGATAAAAGCCCATTAAATAAAAGCTTGGATTAAATTAATTTGGAAATGGTTATTAATTTAGAAGTGTTGAATGTGTCAAGCTTAATAAATGGTTTGAATGAAGTCAATGCGAAGATGAAATGAAATGTGTATGTATGGTTGATGAATAAATTAAAAATGAATGGAATTAGATATAAAATGAGTTGAAAATTAATTTTAAGAAGTTGTAAACTAAAATAAATACTCTATTAGGCGAATATTGTCAAATTTGCATAAAATGAATTGTCGATTGACGTGAATAAAAGAAATTAAAGTTCTTTGAGTTGAGAAAGGTTAGATAACTTGAATTTGTAATCAATTGAAGGGAATATGATCTTGTTTGGATTTAAAATAGATTGAATGTATGAGATTGAGTTGAATGCAAGTAATTGTGTGTAAACCATTAAAATTGAATGAAAAGGCATATAAATTTGGTTGGAAACAATTAGATGTGCTTTAAAACATATAAATTGCTTATTGGAAGTGTTTGGTGCTTGTTATTTATGTAATGCTTGTGTTTAGCTATTAAAAGTAAGTGAAATGTTAATAGATTTTCTATATATGACACTTACATATTTAAATTGAGTAAGTACAGGTACAGGAAAGCCGTTTGGCTGGATTTGGGGTATGCTAATTGCTAAAATTAGTAAGCATCTTGCTTAAAATGCTAAATAAGGTACGCCTACGCAATAAAATTAGGAAATATGAACTGTTTTTGCTTTTTCCGACCGTGTGGATCGATGTATATATATTTATATCTCTTGTCAAATTGCAAAAGCTCCTCCGTACAAAGGAGACTCTGCCAAAAATTTCCGAAAATTTTGGGAGTTAGAAATTTTTTGAAAATTTTGGAAAATTTTGTTAACGACAAACAATTTCATATTGGAAATTAAAATAAATTAGTAGACGAAACTACTATGAACGAGTTATAAATGAAAATTAAAATTTAATGCCCAAATTAAAGATGAATTGAATTCATATGGAATGGGAAAGACTAATTTGAACTAGGTATAAAACATTTGTGTAGGAATGTATAAAATGATTAAAAGGTTACAATTGGATATTATTGCTTGATAAGATATGCAGGTATAAAAAGGGAAAAGAAAATTGGATTTGATTCCAAAAGATAAATTTGTATTGCCCGACAAAAAGGTACGTATTTAAATTTCTAGATGAAATTGGATTGGGTTTTTTTTATGTAGCCACTTGGCTTTTGTTTTCTTTTGGAATTTGGGAGCCCGTAGAGGCCTTTTGTAGTTGTACCGAGCTAGCCGCGCAAAGGAGACGCTGGCAAAAAATTTCGAAAATTTAGAGAGTTAGAAAAATTTTGATAATTCAAAATTTGGTTTGAAATTGAAATTTAGATGATTGAGAAAAAGGGGATTGTTTGAAACTATAGAAGGTTTTGGGAAGTTGGTTAAGGTGATAGTGGATCTTTAATAAAAGATAGTTGGAAGGATGTTGCATTGAGAGTTTTGGGAAAAAGTAAACGGGTTTTGAACCATTCTTCCTAATTAGTAATTTCGGGGACGAAATTCTTTTAAGGGGAGAGGAATGTGACGACCCGGAATTTCTGACAATTTAAATTGGAATATTTAATTGATTTTCAATATTTGAGAAGCTAATTTTAACTTGAGTTCCAAATATCAATATTTACTTGAGAATTAAATTTATTGAATTACATAATTTGAAATTGGGTAAAATGTTGAATATGGAGTTTTAAGCCTGCTAAAAATAATTTTAAGGCTTATAAGATTTATACCAATGATACCGAGGATAATAGAATGGTGGGAATTTAAGTTAAAGGAAATTTGTTCAGTTTTGAAAGTATATCGTTTAAAATTGAATCTAAAAATAGCCTTCCGAGGCACAGTCTCAGAATTCGACGAATCCAGTTCCATTGGATCCGTAATAGCTAGTTATTATCATATTTCAATTTTCGGAGCAATCAGAGTTGTCGTTTGACCCTGGTAGCTCGAAACGCTTAGATTTATTTTAATCGATATAAATTAATATCGATCGTTTAATTCCATAACTCGCACATACGTTCAAATTAGCCTCCGAAACACGTTCCATTGTGTTCGGAACGTGGGTAAAACCTTATGAACGTCTGTCGGCATGTTTTATTTGGGTTTTGGGATTTCGCGTTATGCAACGAAATATTTCAAATATTCAATTGTTTAAATATTCACGCGTACGCTAGAAGCTTCTTAAATCCTACCTTATTCTCGTTCCCCTCTTTCTATTCAAAAGCAGGTCAACGTACTCAAAAAAAAAAATAAGAGAGAGGCGACCGATCGTTCGTCTCCATGGCCGCGGTTCGATTCGATTTAATCAGAGGGTTGATCTCGCAAGGGGTGTTCGATTCGTATTTTTGGGGAGGCTCGCGAGCTAGATCTGGCGGAGGCGCGCGCTCGCGCGTAGACGAATTGAGGCTGAGCAATGGTGAGTCGTGGCTCGTCGAGCATGGAGGCGGCGGCCTGGCGCTTGCGAGGGGGTGGATTGGCAACGAGGGCGGCAGGTGATGGTGGATAGGGCCGAAGCCCTCTTGAGGGTGAAGCTACTGTAAGGGTCGGCGAATTCTAGGTCGTCAACATGGAGCTCGCGCGCAGTGACGCGTTCTTCGAGGCCGTTGCTATTGGAAACCATGATTTGATTTTGTGAGTAATCCTTTCACTGCTATTTTCTAAATCCAAATTTTTATGAGTGAGTTAAATTGAAGTCTCTGCAATTATATTTGTTTTTGCGGTGTGTGATTCCCATGCGAGCTTGGTCCTTCTTTGATTTCTTGCTGCATATATAAAACACATTACAGTGTATGATTATGGTATCATAGTTATTAACTTATCAGTGTATCCATGAATAATTGTTTAGTATAACTATTGTTTAAACCTGGTAAGTTTTCTGGTTTAGAAACTATATTTATAACCCTTAAACTATAATTATATTCAGGTAATCTAGTTAGTGCAGCAGCACATCTAAGTCATATCTCGTTTAAACTGGTAAGTTTGATGGGTATGCTTACATTTTGGATGTTTAAGTTTTGTAATAAAAAGTATAAATAAGTTTGGAAATTTCATGCACTAGTTTTAAGGGAATGTGTGTTGATGATCTGAGACTTTGGTTTTGTTTGACTCTCGAATTAAGTTTTGTACGACTCGAATTATTTGAGTTTTAAATAGTTTAATCTTAAATCATAAATAAGAGAATGGTTCATTTGAGAGTTAATGAAGGCTTAATGATTTGTGATTTATCAAATTAGAATGATAATTAAAATGTATAATTGATTAATTAATTGGGTTGATTAATTTAGTATTTAAGGGTTAAATTAATTAATTAATTAAAGTTAAGTTAATTAACTAAGAATTTAGAATAATTGATGGATGGTTCAATAAGTAATTACTTAACGAAATTAATGAAATATAATTACTTATGAAATTAATCAAGAGATTAAGTGAGATAATTAATTAAAGAGTAATTAATTATTTAATGAAGTAAATAACAAGGAAGATAATCACCGGTTGAGGTAATCAAAAGTGATTAATATGTGTGGCTTAATAAATGGTTACTTATTTAACGTATTAAATTTAGAATAGAGTAAATTGAAATTGTAAATGGAAATCATGAATTTATATAATCGACGACGTAATAAAAGATTGATTAATTAAGAATAATAAATCAAAATATAAGCGACTTATGAGAAATTAATTACTATAACTAGTTAAGGATAATGTAATTAATATAGTTAGTTAATTTATGGAGTAATTAAAGATTTCTCATTTGATTTGGTAAGAATAATTAATGTCGTGAAGTTAATTAAAGATAATTGCATGAATGGAATTGGAAGTTAATTAATCCAGGGTGATTAATTAAGATGAATAAGGAACAGTTGATTTATTTATTGATTTGGAAATTAATTAATGAAAAAAAATCTAAGTGATTGAGGTTTGAAATTCAATTAGGAGCATTTGAATAGATTTGTATATGATTAAGCTTTGCTTATGGGTGATGGAATGGTATTGGATGCGTTGATCGAGTTGATACCTCTAATATGAAATGTCATGTATTTCATTTGTATGACTTGGATTAGAATATCATGGGTTCGAAGAGACCGGGATCGGGTATGGGAGGATACCCGAAACCACTTCGAATTTTTTTATAAATTGATTGTGGAATCAAAAAGGGGCAGGAATGAAATGATTCAAGTGAACCGAATTACCTAAGTTTGGTACTTGGAAATTTATATATGAAGTAAATGTTGTCTATAGTAAATTGTGAATTGGTTTAATTGATATAAATTACCCGGGTTTTATTTAAGTTGTATGCTTGGTATTACTTGTTAGTTGGGTTTACTCACGCTGGTTTCCAGCCTGACCCGGGTGTTACTTTGATGTAATGCTCGGGTCAGACCGAGTATTACAGATTTTCAGGTAGGTACGTTCTGGAGCTCAGGAGGCGAGCTAGATGGCTACAGCGTATAGAGTATTTCCACTGTATTTATATTATTATTAATCTGAGATATGATAATTGTATATATTCAGTGACTGAAATATATGTGAAACTCTGATGTATATTAAATGTACTCGACAGATGTAGTATTCTTTTGTAAACTGTAATTATTTATTATTATATTTTATCCGCTGCGAATGTGAGATGTTTGGTGTTTCTGTTCTTCTTCTTCTATTTCTTTCTTCTCTTTCAGAACTATCTGCAATTTTCGAGTTTGAAAATTTCGGGTCGTTACAATATCAATGATCTTAACAAAAAAAATGTTTATACCTACATCAATCAAAGTTCAATAATCAATCACTAACCATCAGCCTGGGCAGTTATAATAACATGACCTCAAATTGTCGATAATATAAACAACAACAATAATGCGTAAAGAGGATAATCAAAACAGATCTGTGTATACGAAAATGAAGATCTCCAGCTCTCCTGTTGAAGCTCCAAAAGCACCAAATCTGAACTTGTAAATATACTTGGTTTGACCTGAGAATTGAAAGGGTAGAACGCCCAGATCAGTCTGGTTAGCCAACATGAGAAACACACTCAACTGAATTTATTAAATTACCAAACTTTTCCTTTCAAAATGAAAGTATCTCGTAAGACACGCCCGCACATAATCACAGACATGTTTCTACCTTACGATAATTGAACATTTTATATCAAATCATCTTATATTACATTAGTGTCTAGTATACGGATAATAATTAAAATAGCTGAAATTATTACCATTATTAAATTCCAGCATATAACCCAAAGTGGGTAATACAATCAAAATGGCAGGCACATAGTGGGGTTTGGATTTCCATACAATGACCAGGTAAAGGGACTACCTTCCAGTAGTACATCTCTAGAGGAATGTAGCAAGGAACATCACAAAGGAATCTCTATCAACACAAGACCGGCCTATCTCTATAACTAGATGTATTGAATATATCATCCATCGATCGTTACCGACCTTTCCAAAGGCCCTCATAGCATACAAACCACATTAATTTACATTTTGAACGTCATAGTGGGAAGGAATATATCTAGAAGAGGATGATCATATCCTAATGGGAGCGACCCACTTAGCCTTGCCGCATCTAATCCTGTATCGGTCATTTCCGGTTAATGAGGCCTGAGGTAACGATTACCTTTCACATATCACATCAGAATGCCACATGGCCATTTCCGTTGACTATTAATTGCCTTCCATAAAAATACAACCCATGAGCTTGTATGTCTCAAGTAGGGTGTTAAACTAAGGGAAGTTGCCTTCTCCCCCACCACTAATGTACGATTGTAGAAACCAATGTACGTAATCTTTAGAAATGCAATGTCAGACAAACATCCTTACAAGTTGTCAAGGAACATGACAAACCGAAGGTACTTTCCTACCACATCCTATCGGAAAATCCCTAGGACGAGTAGCGAATAGTCCTAGCATTGGATATTTCATAACAAAGAGACAACTGCAACTGGATGTACATTGGGATTTTAACCCCAAATGATCAACAAGTAGTCCTCCACTATGAAAATCCTGAATATCAACATCATCACAATCTGCACAATTGAACGCGTATACATTGGTCTGAAGTGGTTTTCAGATAAATCTGATCCTGATCTCTTCGCACCAACAACGCAAAAAGCGTTTCTCTACCTTACCCAAAAACTAAGTCTCATAGACTTATCACGTCTTTAACTTTTAACTTGCTATCCTTTGACCGAGAAGGAAGCTCGATCGATTGGAGTAATACTCCACACTAAACGAATTAACATCCTCAACACAAATGATAATCAAGCCTACGGAGAAGGCTACATACTAAGTGTACGACTAAATAGTTCCCACATCAAGTCAAGGAACTAAAATGGCCAAATTTGATAGTCGGTTATTTAACAATCAAAGCAAACAAACAAATATTTAGCACCATAAGCAATCACTAGGCCCTTTTAATTAATATTTTATTAAATAAATCACTCGCCAAATATTCACTTCAAATTATCTTTAAAAAGATATAATTCGCAAACCATTTCAATATTTCAATATTGGAAAATATTTCCATATACTAGTTACTTATAACTAATTCACATCAATTTGTTTTCAACATTTAAAAAATATTACATATACTTAAAACCCAATTAAGTATATATTCTATTCTTTAAGAAAAAAAATTCTCTTAAACATATTTATTTGGGTCTAAACGGATGTTGCGTAAAACATCGTTACGAAACCCAAGATCACTAGTATAGGAATTCGTTAATTAGATAGATATATAAATCCCATATACTATGCAAAACATCTCCTTTCGAAAATCATTTTCTATAACAACAGTGTTATAGTCCATACTTCCTTTCTTTTCGAAAACGTCTATTTCAACAATGAATGTTGAAATCTAGTATTCAATACTTAACACATTTTAAAACATCTTTAAATCATTTAACTCTATTTAAAAGATCACTTTCAAAACATTCATTTAACTTAAAAGATTATTCGCTGCCCAAAATCGTGAATATAATTCCCCAATAAAATTCATTGCATCCAAATATTTATTAAAGGATTATCCGCTATCCAAAATTGTGAATATATCTCCTTTGATAAACTATAATAATTAACTTATCAAATTAAATTGATTTCGAATTTATAAAACAATGTTTATACATTCCATTTTTATTTTAATAAAAACTTCCACTTATAAAATTCCTTTATTAACAAATTCCATTTATATCTCATTTACATGCCAAAATCTAATTTATAAGTTAACTACTTACAAATCTAATATTTCCAAATTCACTCTTATAAATTATAAATCTTATTCACTCATAAGATTCAATTATCACATCATTTCAACATTCACAAAACTCCTTTATAATTCCATCACTTTTGATTTATAAAAATTCAATATTATAAATCTCATATATAAACCATTTATAATAGGTTCAAAAATATTAATTTAACTTATTCTATAAAATAGTAACTCCATATTTCAAAAATCACATTTTGATTTTATTTCACAAAAAACATAATTTTTATAACATAAAAATTATAACTTTTGTTTATTTAAAATAAATCCCATTTCCTTTAGCAATTCAAAAAATCATATATTTTCAAAATCACCTTGAAATCATCACTTTAACATTTTTGAATTATCAAATATAGCCCAAAGTTGCAACAGCACTAAATACATCAATCACGTCATCCAAATCATCACATATCACATGATAATAGCATATATCACAATATTTGTAAATAAATCAACACTAACGAGGAATCCAGTTGGATCCCTCCAACCTATGACCTGCAATAAATGTACATATTAGAAAATGTGTACAATGTCTGCTTCGAGGCAGACGCGCATACAAAAGTTCATCCGCTCATACATAGGAACATATAGGGTCTCATCTTCTCCAACAGGCAGGAATATATCCAAATACCAATCAACATATATGATATATCGTATATTATCCAAATGATCATCAATTAGCATAAAATAATTTTATTCGCACTTATATAAAAATACAAGTGAGTCAGAAAGAGTGAGTTATACTCACTTTGATTCCAATAGCAGCAATAGCAGTTGTAATATTTTATTCTGAATAAAATTAAAGGAGCATTTAATTTTATCGAAAATTTTCACAAGCTCCAGTCAACTCCAAATCAGCTCTATAATGCAGTGCTCGTCAATAAAACCGAACACAACTTGTTTCGTCATAAACGGACCTTGTATGAAGAAGTTATGGTATTTTAAAGTTTATACGAATTTATATATAAATCAATTTACAAATTTCTTTTATTTTAAAACTGTACTTTCAATCATTGCCGCTCATTTCTTTCAACATGAGATCTAGTCGCCTTCCTTTTCTACTTCATTCATTATCAGGCCGAAGAACCCAATGCCACCAATTTTCATTTAATTTTCGCGCCCACCGTACGAAGCTTGAAGACGACCGAAGAGCATTGTGTTGTAGCCCTAGCCGAGCTCTACCATTGACCAGAGACTGGCCAAGCTTGGCCACCTCCCCTTCTCAAAGTTCATGCATGAATGCCCTACATTTGTCGCTCGATTTTAGCCTCCATGTCGCGAATTAAGCGATCATAGCCTATAGATTTGTAGATCATGATATGCTCTTCATCTTTGTAGTTGATAGTTTTTGCTTTAAGTGGATGGATTGAAAGAGATCGAAGAGGAAAGATGATGATTTACTGGCCATTGAATACTAAGGTGGCGGCTAGCCTTAGCTTCTTTAGGGTTTGTGAAAATTGTGAAATGTTGTGGCCTTCTATAGAAAATTTCGTGACACTATCATCCGAAAAACTTTTGTACTCCAATCGAAGCGTGCCACATGGCATTTGTAATGTTTTAATCCTATTTCAAACATAATAGAGTTATATAGGGAGCCAACTCGATTGTATTTAGAAGATAGGTTTTCGAATGGACTTATTTAAATTAAAATTTACTTAAACAAATTTCTACACATTTCAGCTTACCACGAGTAAACCATAAACCCGATTGACATGTAATTTGAAATCCTACAATAATATAACATTACAAATCCAATGAAACTGGTTTCGTCAAAATCCGAGACAGTGTAAAAATGACTATTTTTACACGTTTATTAAATATTAAAATATTCAATTTCTACACATTCGCTTTTAAATCAATTTTAAAAGTTCACTAACTTCATTCTAATTCAAATAGAATTTATATCAACTTTATTAATCAGTTTTATTCACAGTTCATATTCCAATTATTTCTGCAATTTCAAATATTAAATTAAGAATTTAATTGTTTAATTAAATCACTATATTCAAAATATAAGTTATTCAACTTATGAAAATGACTTGTGAATAATTAAAATTAATTAAATATCTGAATTTCGAATGGCTGAAATTCTGGTTCGTTATAGAATTGTATTAAAAGTCATATTTAAATTATTTTTGTGAAAGAGTTTGAGTATTTACTATTAGTATAGAAATCTTTGTATTTTAAAGTGACAAATCATAGAAACAATTGTAAAAACAATCTATCACCAAAAATTCACATTCGACGATGTGAATTGAAACCATGAATATTAAAATCTAACCCATCAAACGGATATTCCCAAAAATCCAGAAAATAAGTCATCAAAGTCGAAAATAATGACAAGAACTAACTAGATTAAAAAAAAGGGTAAAACGGAACCTACATTAAAATAGGCAAATTGGCTGAATTTACCAGCGCCAAATGTCTGGTGGTTTTCCCAGACATCTGAGCGATCTGGAAAAAAATCCCAGACATCTGAGCTGAAGGTCTGGAAATTTCTTCCAGATCGCTCAGATGTTTGGGAATAACCTCAAATGTCTGAACTATAGGTCAGGAATTTTTATTCCTCTACCTCAAACGTCTGAGTGTTTTCCCAGACATCTAAGCTGAAGCTCAAGGCAAAATTTGCCTAGACCATTGATGGCCAAATCAACTTGGAAGCGATCGAATGAGCGGTGGTAGCTAGATATTTATGCCAAGCGACAACCTAGCCCTATAGGCTCTTCAATACACTCCAAACAACATGTCCAAACATCTATAGTAGGATTTTCATATGTTTTGACTTTAAAATACTAAAATTGGAAAAATTCACAAAACCAATTCAATTAAAAAGCAATTGAACATGAAATAGGTATTCATACCTAACAACAATGGAATCTATAGACCAAAATGTGAGTTCAAGAACTCACCTTCAAATTCAAAAACAAGGAAGAAGCTCTAAAACAAAGCAAGATCAATCTCTCTTCAACTTCAATTCAAGAACCTTCAATCTATGATCAAATGAAAAGTTTTTCCTAAGTTAGATTATAGGAAAAATCGAGAACTGAAGAGGAATTGAGATGGAGAAAATGAAGAGCATGCTTACCTAAGCTTTTCCTTGATTTTAGAACTTGAATTTGAATTTCCTAAGAAAACTAGGGCTTAGGAATATTAATTTCCTTTTTTTTCCTCCGTTTTTCCTTTTTCTCGAGAGTGTTAGGAGATTATGAAAGAAATGAATGAAGAGTAGTGGAGTGGGAGGTATTTTGTAGAAGGTTTGGGTTATCATAGGGTTAGTGGGCTAAAATACAACCAAAAGCCCAAACAAAATACCAAAATCCCGATCAACTCCAAACATATCAGTGTCTATACTTAAACAAGTTGTAAACATCATTTTAAACTCAATGGAAGTGGCCTCGAGTTCGAATTCGACTGTTTACAGAAAGTTACATTTTGGACTTTGAATTCAACTAATGATACTATATTTAAATAAACATTTAAATATATATTCGTAAAATATGCGAGTTATTACATTTACAAAGTTATTTGTAAAATTTCTTACCTCTTATAAAGTAAGTTTCAATTATAGTAACTACTAAATCTTCATTTTAAAATCACATTTTAACTCAAAATATACTATTTCACTTTAAAATCATTTTTTCCTTAATATCTTGATTTCAGTTCCTGCCCAGAATTGCTTCGAATTTACATTTGGCTTGTAGCTTCAATTTAACCCAATTTGTATTTAAATCCATGATTTAAATATAAATAATTCCCACTCTGACTAGTTTGAATTAAGAAAATAGCTTGAATAGTTTTATAATAGTTAAATAGTTAATATAAGATAGTTTGAGTTTTAAAAATGGTTTACATAGTAAAATAGCTGGAAAATCAAAATAATTCGAATATTTAAGAAGATGGATTTTAAATAGTTTATATTAAAATAATTTATTTGAAAATAGTTTCAAAGTCAAACTAATTCAATTACCAATCTTCCAATTCAAATCAATTTCAATTTCCACATTAGTAATTAAGTAATTATAAATTTACATTCAAACCAATATAAAAGTGATTTTTATATAAGATCGTATCTTTATAAAATATTTCACAACATCGATAGACTACAACACTAGTAAGTTCAAACATCACAACTATTTATACAAAAAAGAAAGTCTCACAAAAGGTCATAAATCTTGATGCCTTAAGAACTACCTAAGGGTTTAGAAAAGAACAGAGCCCTACTTATATTACAACCAATCCTACCCACCATCTCTCACCACTCTGCATCTTTCATAAAAACTTTCTTAAGTATTTCCTGACATCTCGTCAAAACCATCCATGCAAACCACAACAGGGTGTCCCCACTTCTTGCATTTGCCATAAAAGAACTCTATACTCCCATCTTCATAGATGATTTTCAAGCCTTCCGTGGGGCGTTCCACAACTTGCTCTTTATTCTGCCTCTTCAGACAATCCCTAGCGATATATCCTATCATTTCACAATGGTAGCAAATGGTTGATCCATCAGTGGGTACTATGGGTTTATGTTTCATCTTCCTTACATTAGGGCAATGGTTTAGAAAATGTCCTTTCTCACAACGCTTAGAGCATAAAATCTCAAAGCAAAACTGTTTGACTTCATCATTCTTTTGCTTTCTTGGTTTACTACACTTAGCCACGTAATGTCTTTTATTGTGACAACTATAACAATGATATTATCATAAGGGCCTGGTCCATCTCTTTCACTAATTCGCTATTTCCCTTCTTGCTGCTTCTCGTGCCTTACGTGAAGCTGCTCTCCACTCCCTATGCCTTGCCTTCCATTCTTCTCCTTTTGCCATCTTTTAAAACTTGGACTAGATTCTAGTTGGACTTCCTAACCTATAATTAAAACCTCGATTAGTCGAATTTTCAGCTTTTATTCGTATTTCTAAATATCCTTTTATTTGTTCTTGGTCTTTTTTATTTACTACAGATAAATTTTATTTCCTTCGACTTCCTTATTCACTTGGCATAAGTTAAATTTTCCATATCCAAGATTAAATTTTGTAATTTAATCCACTAATTTGATAATTTGGTTCAATTTAATTAATTCGAAACTAGTATTGTTTCAAACATCATTTTGAAATCATTCATACATAACTCCTTTTTCAACTTTTTATCAAATCTATAACTTTTTTTACAATTTAATTCATTTAACTTCCATAAGTCAAATTTTTATTTTTTTCCTTGAAAATTTCAATTTGAGGTTATAAGTCCAAAACTTATTTAACTTGGCCTGAGTTAATTTCCAATTCGTTTAATCCATTAAAACTTACTCAATTAATTTTTTTTCACTCAAAAATTCAATTTTTATTAATATCATTTCCTACTTATAAGTTCAAAAACTTATTTACCTTTTTGTTCTACTTCTCATTTTAATGGGAATTACAGAGTTAACCACCTAATATTTATTTTAAATCACCTTGAAATCATATATATATATATATGTATATATATATAGACACACACACATATCTATCCCCTTTATATACCAGATCACACTTTTAAATTTGAACCCAACTTGGTTTTTATCCAAAAAAATTCTTTGGAATTTTCAGAACAGCCCTAGTTTTCAAAACAAAAAATTTCATATCAAAAAATATTCTTAATAACCTTGGTTATTTTTCTACAAATCACTTTGAAATACATTTCAAAATTTCTGGGACTTAGATTCAAAACTTCTCAATTTAAATCCATTTTTATTTATAAGTCACATTTGTAAATTATGCTTACATAATTCCACTTCTTTAAAACATTTCACCATGTTTTATCATTGTTTATTTCGTAATAAACACCGGTTATTAAGACCCAACAGCCAATTTATGATAATAATCATACATGGAAACCAAACACATCATATATTCCGCAAAAATTTTAAAAGATTATTTCTTAAAAATATAACCAAGGTACAATTATTTCTCTTCAAAACACTTTGAAAAACACTTCCAAAATTTCCAGGATTTTAAATTCTGGTTTGAATCTATTTTTATCTTAAACCTCTTGCATAATTCATTGTTACCCAAATTTCTATTTGGTTATATCTATATATATAACCACCTAAATTCAACAATTTTTATTTTGTTATAATAACAACCAATCACCTTAATATCTATAATAATTTAGAAAAATTGTTTCTTTTTCTATCGAAATATAATCTTATATAAAATTATTTTAAACCGTTTTTAAAATCATTATATAAGAAAATGACAAGTATGCCCTCATATATAATACATTCAACTCATTCTAGGTTACTACTGGCCCTGTCTCTAATGAGTAGTCCCCACTAGAGCCAAGGTCCTAACCTTCAACTCTAATACCACGTGTAACGACCAGGCGATTTTGACCCGAAAATCGACACTAACAGATTTACTGTATAGAGTGTCGAGCAATCGAGTGCCAGAAACACTAGGTTATTAGGGTTAAGAAGAAAGAGATAGAAGAAGAAACAGAAATAATAACAACACAGAATCTCACAAATGCAGCGGAATAAAATATAATATTAAATAATAGCTTTTTACACAAAAGAAAAACTATAACTCTTAATATACATGCAAATTATCAATGTACGATCAGCAACATATAAATCTGGACAGTTATAATAACTTGTCCTCGAAATGATGAACATACAGCCTATAATACACAACAGGATATAATCAAAATGTGCAATACGTCTCTGCCATCCAACTCGTCTCCTAAACTCCAAAGCAACCTAACATGAATCTGTAATATTCTATCAGACCCGAGCATTGCAAAAAAGTAACATCCGAGTCAGGGTGGAAACCAACGTGCGTAAGACACACTTAATTTGAAATACTTAAGTTATCCAATCCTTCGAAAAAACAAAGGTAACTTGTAAGACCACGTCGCATATAAACACGATCGGCTCTTAACTTACGATGACCAAAAACACTTTTATAGAAAACCCAGTGATATTATAATAATGTCTACGTACAATTACTTATTAAAGTGGTTGAATTTGTTAAATTAATCCAATTCTAACATATTGGACTATATAATCAAAATCTTAAAGGTTCTAGTGGTTATTGGATCGAAGCGGTTCTAGATAATGTAGGTATCCGACCCGGTCTCTTCGAACTCAGAACGGTAAATTTTAAATGTCTAAGTCGTTTTAAATCAATAATTCATATTTTGGGTGTCAACATTTACATATGGGAATTTAATACATACGTTCATTTCAAATAAAACGTGTCAACGTTTTATTCTAACATTTTAACTAGTTTGGCTACTAATTGGCACAGGCCGCACTTTATCCTATCCCTCTCCTCCTTTTATCCCCATACCGCACTTTCCCCTGTGCCCCTTGACGCCGCCATTAGCTCGAGACTGAACCACCCACAAACACATACCTAAATCCTAAAACGATCTCAACTCAATGCCACACACCACTAGAAAGTACCACACCATTTTTCGTAGCTCCACCGTCACCCCAGCCACCTCCACAACCAACGACAAGTCATTCCATCACCTCGACCGTTGGAAATCGCCAAAAAACCATTTTCGGTCCCATCCCTCTATCTCACTCGATACGTGGTTAAAAATCATCAAACTACTTTTAAAAATCATCATTTTTAAAAACAAACACATTCATGTAATCAAAAGATTTAATTGTGATATTTGAATTCCGTTCATCTTTAAGTTGCTTACTGTAAAATGTATTTTTCTTCTTCTATGCTAAATGACATCGAGTGAAATAATTTTTAGGTTAAACTACACTAAAAAACAACCTATGTTGCTTTTGGAATCATAATATAAAACCAAATAGATAAGGAGATAATGATATTTGTAGTTGCAAATATCAACTTTTCAAAGAACAATGATGTTATAGTTGTCATTGTGAGTTTACAGGGTATACAGCATCACTAAACACACATATATATACGGCATAGAAACTTATCAACACATGAATACTTGACAAAATAAAAGTGTTCTCAATACAAGAATACTTAACAAAATAAAAATGTTCATTCAAATTTACCAGTAAGTAAAAGTGTTTAAGTTTCACTCCCCTGCTCTTGAAAAACGAAGATATTGCTTCTTTGTTTTGCTGTAGCTTTGAGTTCTTTGGTTTCTTAAGATTTTAATAGCATACCTTTTCCTTTTTTGTTAAGTGCTAGAAAGTATACATGAACGTAAACTACAACTGATATATATAAATGAGAGAGAGCAGGCTAAGGCCTTCTCAATATACAGGACTTTATTTTCTTTCATATGTATTTGAAAATTTTGACTTGATTTGGAAATAAGTATGATTTCCTAGTTGACATGAAGATTGAGTGAATGATTTGATTCAATTTGTGCTTGACTAGATTTATCCTCATCATGATGTCCCCTTGCATATATACATCCTTTCATATACGTATATATATTCCCTACACACTTTGACCATATGTACATGTTTTTGACTATATAGTAACACAAATTAACATGCCTTCCCCTTTGTATAAATTATTACATATGCACTATATTTTAGCATACACACATATACAAAGCTATTTACGTGTATTTGTTCTTATTAATACATATTTTGTTTTAATTTTACAGCACAAGTTTTGTATATATAAACATATATATGTTTACCATACATATTTACACATTTATATATACTATATATATCTTCACTTTTATATATATATATATACGTTTATTTTTTTATTTTTTTATTTTTCCATCATGAACTTTTACATGTATATATCTATATAAAATTTCATATACACTATTCTTTAAGCATATATACATACACATATACTAACATATATTTTGCCATCATATACATTTATATATAGATATGCATACATATCAATATACATACTTATTTTATGATATTTACATATATAAGCATATTTTCATATACATTACTTCATATGCATCTATTTTACAACATATATATACATAGTCAATAGTTTGAAATTTTGCCATTATGAAGTTTGTACATCCATGTGTATATATTTATTTGCATATACAATATTGTTATAAACATATATACATAAGTAAACTTATATACTATTAAACATCATAAAGCTTATGTATATTTACATATACACATATATGGATATTCTATCTTAAATTTTAAATGGTGGAGTTTATATACATATATCTATAAAATTTATCATATCCAAAAAATTTATAATTTTAAAATTAAATATAGTTTTAATCAGTATATAGATTTGTATGAATATGCGCTTATATGCTTTTGTTTGATGATAATAAACATATATATTCATTTAAATGTATTTGGTAACGTACTATTTTGTTTTTCATAGATTAAATAAATATTTGTTGAATAAAACAAGTTACACAGAATTTGAATTCAAGCAAGTTACACAGAATATGAATTCAAACAGACATTTTATTCAAACAAATATTTATTACAATCTTGAATAGTACAAATCAAGCTCTCACTATACATATACAATTTTGAATACATCACAATTCAGTTTACATAAATTCCTCACTACATATCACTCACACTCGTATTTTGTCTTCAACTGCATTCCAGTTTGAATCCAGCATCTGAGCAATCTGCAAAAATATTCACTAACGCAGTAAAATTGAAAAGGAAATCTTTTTGCAATGTAAAATAAAATATGGTTTTTGAAAATATTATTTTCCTCAGTTATTTGGGTTGTTCGTCATCATTCACACTTGAATTCATCACACACGAACAGTGTGACATGCACAGTGTATCACTGTACATGCCACAAGGTCGTGCACATCAATATACACTTGATAATGCTACAGGGACAGGTGAGCACAGGTCAAACCCAAATGAAAAGCCGGGTTCAACTCACGTGCAATATATTAAAAATCACGACACGAGCACAAGGTCAAACCCGAGTTTTGAAACTGGGTTCAACACAAGGCAACATGACATGAATGCAACAAGTTTACAAAGGCAATATGAACAAATGAAAACAAGTCGAGAAGAACAAGCCCGCAGATACATGAACAATTATAGCAGCAATGCAAATGCAGAATCAAGGTGAACAAACAGTGGCACATGAATACAAGATGGTCAGACCAAAAAGCAATGCAAGTGCAGATGACACAGTGAAGATAACAAGTGCATCATGATACAACATACAAACAAGCACACGAGCTAATGAAGACTGCATCATGATACAAGGCCAGAGACTGCAATATCAAGTTCGAAATCAAAAAATGCAGACCAACAGCTACATCAAAAGCAAGTGCAAAAGAGATGGCATCATGCAAAAACAAGGCCAGAAAAATACATAGTAGAATGAACAAGTGATGCACATGATGTGGCAATCACAGATGCTTGAAGACATACAGAAAGCATGGATCAAAATAAATACCAAATACTACAAGATGAACCAGACAGTGACGCACAAGTAAAGTTAAGAACAGACCAAGGCTACAACCCCAAATGAAGTACAAAGCATGCATTGATGAACGTGTGTTACAGTGATGATACAAGCATTTACACAAGCATCAAGTACATAATGAAGCAGCCCAACACAATACATGCCTGAGTTTACTTAAAGCCGTGAATGAACAGATTCAAAACTGAGGAGCAAAATCAAGTATGCTCAAGTACAAATGTACACAGCTCATGTATGCATCAGTAACCAACACAATGAAAAGACCCACAATGAAAATCAGGTTCAACAACATCAGATATGATCAAGACCAAATGCACATGTCAACAGCAATGACACAGCAACAATGAAGACCACTATGCAGTGCAACAGAATGCAATGTACTGTAATACAACAGTGACATGCACATCAACTACAAGCCCAAGTGAAACCAAACCGCAAAGCCAAACATGTCCAATTACAAGCTACAAATACCAATGATACAAGAGAGGTAATAGCATGGTACAATGCATAAATGACTAGAGAATATAAATGAGACTCAGTGGTGAATCAACAACCTCGGCAAACATCAACAGCACAAAGATGGCTGAAGCTGTATCAATAACAATGCAACACAGTGGCAAGCTACAAACTCGAGTGCAACAGTGAAGTCGTAATTCACAGTAAAAGCCGAAGTCAGAATTTTCGAAAATAGGATGTTAGAGTCAAGTCAGAGAATTCAACGAAAATCAAATTCGTATCTTTGAAAAAGTCAGCAATGAAAAAGGGGAAAGTTGTTGCCGTGTGAATCAAGGAAAATCGAACGTTACATAATCAAGGCCGTGAGCATCAAGTAGTAAGTATACCAGGAAAGCCGTTGTATCAAGTTGTAAAAAATTAGGAAAGTGATGAAGTCGCAAGTGAATACGAACGAATCAAGTGATTCGAATTCATATAAATACTGAACCAAAAATCTCATCATTGGCATCGAGTTTGAGTACAAAAATCACAATAGCACAAACAGAGAAACTACTTACCGAATCAACAACTCGATCATCAGAGAACGAGCGAGCCAAGCAACGAGAATCGATCAACAGAGGAGCAACAATCGATCATCAGAAAATCCGCGAGCAACGAGCAACACAAATCAGAGGAATCGAATATTGAAAAGCCCTAATTTAGATCGCAAGAGCCGAAGCCCTAAATTCAGATCGAACAAAAAATACAACAGAGGGCCGCCATTTTTCTTCACAAACAAAAGACAGTGGATCGGGTTAAAGAAAAAGGGGCCGGCCTTATTTGTTAAAAAGGGGATTATTTTGTTTAAGGTTTTATTAAAAAAGGGTTTTTTATTTTGAGCAAAAATTAGGGATTAAAGTTTATATTTTAATTTTTGCTCTTGGTTTTATTTTTGAAGTTGTTTTTTTCTTTTCGAGTCAAAGAATTTGTAAATCACCACCTAGGTTGTAGGTAGTGTCAGATTGTCTAGTTAGAATTAGTTCAGTGAGCAGGGTGTGCGAGTTTGCAAAACTTTATAGGCGGAGCAGAGTTTGCGTGTAAGCGAAACTCTATAGACGGAGCAGGGTGTGCGAGTCTATGAGAGTGTTTGTGAGCGGGAGCAAAAGGGTTTGCGAGTCTAGTAGAGTGTTTGTAAGCGGGATACTATTTAATTCTAATAGAAATCTGGGAATGCAGCAGTAGGCAGGGGTTGCCGAAGCTGGGTAAATTTTGTGTGTGATTTACTTTTCAGCATATTTATTTCTGCAGTTTGTTTTTACGTTTTAAATCGAGAAAATTTGCTATAACCCTATTCACCCCCCCCCCCTCTAGGGTTAATCTAGATCCTACAAGTGTTATCAGAGCACGGTATTTTTCTTTAACTCTAGAGTCATGAATTCATTAAATAATGCTTTTTCTGAGGGGCAATCTATTGTTAGGCCACCCATGTTTAACGGGAATGATTATGCTTATTGGAAAGTTAGGATGAGTATTTATCTTAGTTCTGTTGATTATGATGTTTGGGACATTATTGAAACAGGCTATAAACCTCCCACTATAACTGTTGATGGTACTGAGATTCCTAAACCTAAGGATAGGTGGGATGCTAATGATAAGAAATTAAAAACTACAAATGCCAAAGCAATGAACGCTTTGATCTGTGCTCTTGATAAAAATGAATTTAATAGAATTTCTCATTGTACAACAGCACAGGAAATTTGGCACACTTTGGAGGTGACACACAAAGGAACTTCTCAAGTCAAGGAGTCTCGTCTAGCCCTATTCAGCAATGAATACGAGAACTTTGTGATGGACAACGGCGAGAGCATAAAGGACATGTTTGGACGCTTTTCAACTTTGGTATACAACGCTAGAGCGCTCGGGAAGGTATTCACTGAGGTAGAGCTTGTGCGGAAGGTGCTACGAGTTTTACTGATGAACTATGAGGCAAAAGTCACGGCAATCCAATAATCAAAAGACTTGAGTAAACTAAGCATGGAGGAGTTGATTGGTAACTTGATGACATATGAGCTTGAGCTAAAAGCAATGGAAGAACGCAACAACTCCGAACTAAAGAAGAAGACGATTGCCTTAAAGAGCAAAGAAGAAAGTGATATAGAAGAAGATCCAATTGAAGAGCTTGCAATGGCTGTCAATAATCTTAGAAAATGGTCAAGATTCAAGCCACGCAAGAAGAAAACAAAGGGTAATAGGTCAAAAGATTCTGACAATTCCGATAATGAACTGACGTGCTATAACTGCAACAAGCCTGGCCACTTCAAACAAGAATGCTCACTTCTTAAAAACAACAAAGGAAAGAAAAAGACGAAGAAGGTCTTTGCAGCGACTTGGGATGATGAAGAAGGACAGGAAGTTTCGGATAGCAGCTCAGAGGAGGCTAATTTGTGTTGTATGGCAAAATCAGAATCAGAAGCAAGCTCCGAGGAATCTAGTGAGGCAGGTGAGTATTCCTATAGAGATCTTGTTTTTATGTGCTTAGATCTTACTGAAACAATTGATAGTCTTGAATCTAAAGTTGAAAAACTGAAATCTGATAGGAGAGAACTTGCTTGTGAAAATTTTAGGTTAGAAACTGAACTTGAAAATATTCAAAACCTAGAATGTAAAAGATGTAAAGTTTTAGATTCAGAATTATCAAGACTTAGGAATAGCTTTGAGAATCTTGAAAAAGAAAACCTGAGTCTTAAGGAAATCATTGACACTAGGAAAAAGGATTTTATAAATCGATGCACCTCACTTGTAACTGAAAACACGACACTAAAAACCAAAGTCCAAAATCTTGAGAAATCTCTGAATAACTTTTCAAGAGGAGAAAAATCATTCAACATGTTATTGGGAAATCAAATTTTTGCCAACAACAGAAAAGGACTAGGTTTTAGGAAAACACAAGTTGAGGATAATGTAATAAGTAAGAGTGTCTTTGGTAGATGTGAAATAATTGGACATCGTTTTGAAAATTGTAGTCATAGGAACAAGAACACAAAATTTATACAAGTTTGGGTTCCTAAGAATTCTACAAACAAATTTCATGTCTATTGGAACAAGAATAAAAGGACTAAACAAGTTTGGGTTTCAAAGGGTGTGTTTATTCACAATGCTTCAGCCACTAACAATCATGGACCTATAAAAACAAATAGGTCACAAAAATCTTTCATCGTGTAGGTATGGTGGCAGGCTAAGGAACAATAACGGTGTTCTTTGGATTTTGGCTGTTCTAGAAACACAACGGGCAACAAAGAAAAGTTCCTTAGCCTAGTACAAAGGTGACAGAATCACAATGGGCAATCATGAAAAATTATCGTAAAGGTAAAACAGGTGAAGGTATACTTATCTGATCGATATATTAATTGTGATAATCTGCACCGTATTCTGAATGAAATCAGCCACTATTGAGATGTTGAAAAGAGATGATGATTTTTTGATTCTGACTTGGTCTACATAATTAGCCAATTACATTTATGCATAAACACCACCCTTTGAATTACTTCATACATATTTGTTTGGATTAAACATTGTGTTTTGGTGGATACATTTGGTCATAATTCGGCTAACTCAATATTCTCAGTTTCTGATTGTTTACATGGCTTCAATTCAAATTCAAAGAATGTCATTTAAATTGTTGTTAAAATTGGGTTTGAAATTTTTGATGCACACTTCATTGTCTGGATTATCAATTTTAGTTAGTGATATTTTGGATTGAAAGAGAAACTCAGATGCATATTACACTGGTAATCTAGTTGATAGAAAAATTACTAGTTGAACGTGATTTTTGAGACATTTAGTAACTGCATCGTTTTTCATAGAAAATATCTGCATATTTTTCACTTTAAATAATTTTCATTTAGCAGAAATTTTTTTCTCATATAACCCTTCGAGAAAATAATTGTTTGACCATATTTTCAGAATAGTCATTTTTATTTGATTTTAAATGACAAATTTTGACTAATCTAACTCCCTAATAATTATCGAAAAGATAAATAGTGATCGGAAAAAGTGATGAGTGTTGATATTTTTCATACATTACTCAAAAGAGTATATTTTGAAAATTTCTTTAGGAATTAAAACAAGAATTATAAAACTTTTTGTTGGGTAAAGATTCCATGACCATTTCTATATCTATCATATTCCTATCGACCATTGTTTATCAAATCTTAAATATAGTTTGTCGATATGTGGTACTATAATCAGGAATCATTTGTTTTTCATTTCACATTTTTTTAAAATAAAGAAATATCCAAAGTATTCACTCTCATTTAAAAGTCCTCACGGTTATGCATGGGTGAATTACTTGGATTTTTGATTATGTGCTTCCATGCTCATTTAAAAGTCCTTACGGTTATGCATGTATGGAACGCATATCAAAATTAATTGATTAAATAGACAAGTTGATTCTAATCCCATTTAAAAGTCCTCACGGTCATGCGTGGTTAGAAGATACTTGATTTCATTTTTAAAATTAAATTGGAATACTACTGATCTCATTTAAAAGTCCTAACGGTTATGCATGATTAGTAGATATTCAAATTCCTGATATAAGTGTACCACAAGAAGATTCAACTGTATGATTTTATATTATAACATCATTTCCATTCTTTCTAAAAGCGGAATATGCGCCTAACAAGGGTAGTTATGTTTTTTGTTTGATTCTTATTGAAGTTTAATATTTATATTCAATTTGAGTTTAATATTGGATTAATAACGATCACTCTATCTCTATCTTCTCTAACACTATTATTCTTTTGCTGATAACAAAAGGGGGAGAGAAAAGTTAAGATTTTGTCAAATAGAATCAAGCAAAGGTCAAATAATTTTCTATTTGCATCTAGGCTCATTTATATATTTCTATTTGTATGCATATATGTAGGGGGAGCATCATGTATATAGGAAGCAGTTAAATAGGGGGAGCAATTAGAGTATATAATTGGTCAAATACATTTAACTCGGTCAAAATCTTAAATATATGATTGTTATCATCAAAAGGGGGAGATTGTATGAATATGCGCTTATATGTTTTTGTTTGATGATAATAAACATATATATTCATTTAAATGTATTTGGTAATGTACTATTTTTTTTCATAGATTAAATAAATATTTGTTGAATAAAACAAGTTACGCAGAATTTGAATTCAAACAGAAATTTTATTCAAACAAATATTTATTACAATCTTGAATAGTACAAATCAGGCTCTCACTATACATATACAATTTTGAATACATCACAATTCCGTTTACATAAATTCCTCACTATATATCACTCACACTCGTATTTTTTCTTCAACTGCATTCCAGTTTGAATCCAGCATCTGAGCAATCTGCAAAAATATTCACTAACGCAGTAAAATTGAAAAGGAAATCTTTTTGCAATGTAAAATAAAATATGGTTTTTGAAAATATTATTTGCCTCAGTTATTTGGGTTATTCGTCATCATTCACACTTGAATTCATCACACACGAACAGTGTGACATGCATAGTGTATCACTGTACATGCCACAAGGCCGTGCACATCAATATACACTTGATAATGCTATAGGGACAGGTGAGCACAGGTCAAACCCAAATGAAAAGCCGGGTTCAACTCACGTGCAATATATTGAAAATCACGACACGAGCACAAGGTCAAACCCGAGTTTTGAAACTGGGTTCAACACAAGGCAACATGACATGAATGCAACAAGTTTACAAAGGCAATATGAACAAATGAAAACAAGTCGAGAAGAACAAGCCCGCAGATACATGAACAATTATAGCAGCAATGCAAATGCAGAATCAAGGTGAACAAACAGTGGCACATGAATACAAGATGGTCAGACCAAACAGCAATGCAAGTGCAGATGACACAGTGAAGATAACAAGTGCATCATGATACAACATACAAACAAGCACATGAGCTAATGAAGACTGCATCATGATACAAGGCCAGAGACTGCAATATCAAGTTTGAAATCGAAAAATGCAGACCAACAGCAACATCAAAAGAAAGTGCAACAGAGATGGCATCATGCAAAAACAAGGCCAGGAAAATACACGGTAGAATGAACAAGTGATGCACATGATGTGGCAATCACAGATGCTTGAAGGCACACAGAAACCATGGATCAAAATAAATACCAAATACTACAAGATGAACCAGACAGTGACGCACAAGTAAAGTTAAGAACAGACCAAGGCTACAACCCCAAATGAAGTACAAAGCATGCACTGATGAACGTGTGTTACAATGATGATACAAGCATTTACAAAAGCATCAAGTACATAATGAAGCAGCCCAACACAATACATGCCTGAGTTTACTTAAAGCCGTGAATGAACAGATTCAAAACCGAGGAACAAAATCAAGTATGCTCAAGTACAAATGTACACAGCTCATGTATGCATCAGTAACCAACATAATGAAAAGACCCACAATGAAAATCAGGTTCAACAACATCAGATATGATCAAGACCAAATGCACATGTCAACAGCAATGACACAGCAACAATGAAGACCACTATGCAGTGCAACAGAATGCAATGTACTGTAATACAACAGTGACATGCACATCAACTACAAGCCCAAGTGAAACCAAACCGCAAAGCCAAACATGTCCAGTTACAAGCTACTAATACCAATGATACAAGAGAGGTAACAGCATGGTACAATGCATAAATGACTACAGAATATAAATGAGACTCAGTGGTGAATTAACAACCTCGGCAAACATCAACAGCACAAAGATGGCTGAAGATGTATCAATAACAATGCAACACAGTGGCAAGCTACAAACTCGAGTGCAACAGTGAAGTCGTAATTCACAGTAAAAGCCGAAGTCAGAATTTTCGAAAATAGGATGTTAGAGTCAAGTAAGAGAATTCAACGAAAATCAAATTCGTACCTTTGAAAAAGTCAGCAATGAAAAAGGGGAAAGTTGTTGCCGTGTGAATCAAGGAAAATCGAACGTTACATAATTAAGGCCGTGAGCATCAAGTAGTAAGTATATCAGGAAAGCCATGTGTATCAAGTTGTAAAAAATTAGGAAAGTGATGAAGTCGCAAGTGAATACGAACGAATCAAGTGATTCGAATTCATATAAATACTGAACCAAAAATCTCATCATTGGCATCGAGTTAGAGTACAAAAATCACAATAGCACAAACAGAGAAACTACATACTGAATCAACAACTCGATCATCAGAGAACGAGCGAGCCAAGCAACGAGAATCGATCAACAGAGGAGCAACAATCGATCATCAGAAAAGCCGCGAGCAACGAGCAACACAAATCAAAGGAATCGAATATTGAAAAGCCCAATTTAGATCGCAAGAGCCGAAGCCCTAAATTCAGATCGAACAAAGAATACAACAGAGGGCCGCCATTTTTCTTCACAAACAAAAGACAGTGGATCGGGTTAAAGAATAAGGGGCCGGCCTTATTTGTTAAAAAGGGGATTATTTTGTTTAGGGTTTTATTAAAAAAGGGTTTTTTATTTTGAGCAAAAATTAGGGATTAAAGTTTATATTTTAATTTTTGCTCCTGGTTTTATTTTTGAAGTTGTTTTTTTCTTTTCGAGTCAAAGAATTTGTAAATCACCACCTAGGTTGTAGATAGTGTCAGATTGTCTAGTTAGAATTAGTTCAATGAGCAGGGTGTGCGAGTTTGCAAAACTCTATAGGCAGAGCAAAGTTTGCGAGTAAGCGAAACTCTATAGGCGGAGTAGGGTGTGTGAGTCTATGAGAGTGTTTGTGAGCGGGAGCAAAAGGGTTTGCGACTCTAGTAGAGTGTTTGTAAGCGGGATACTGTTTAATTCTAACAGAAATCTGGGAATGCAACAGTAGGCAAGGGTTGCCGAAGCTGGGTAAATTTTGTATGTGATTTACTTTTCAGCATATTTATTTCTGCAGTTTGTTTTTACGTTTTAAATCGAGAAAATTTGCTATAACCCTATTCCCCCCCCCCCTCTTGGGTTAATCTAGGTCCTACAAGATTTAGATATATTAAATATCAGAAAATTCATCTATTCGACTAATAAAAATTAATATTTCATAAACTAAATTAGTTAATTACCCAATATCAGATGGATAAAAATCCAGGTCACTACAGTTAGCATCAAAACCTATCAAGTTTTTGTGACCACTTTCCTCTGCCGTCTCTCGAATTCCATAAGCGTTGAAATCCAGGTACTCAATGAAGGAGCCATCGCAAATTCAAGAGCTATGCATTGACTTGAATCGAGTAACAGCAGTCTCGTCGTGTAAGCAAGACCTAATTTGGCTTTTCGAAGGTCCGACGGTAGATTGACGGAAGTGTTTGATCTTGGAGCCATGGAAATTGATTGAAAATTGAAGTACAAAAATTGATTTGAAAATTTGGGGGCTAGGGTTTCTTTTTATGAAGTGAGATAGGGTTTGAGTGAGAAGATGATGTATTTATAGTGTAGGCAGAAAGGTATATTGGAATTTGTGCGAAAAGCACTTGGAAAACCAGAGAATAGCATTTCAGTTGACTAGATTAGGGGGGCAGTCGGCTGAAATTTATAGGGTTTCTATCCCGAGATATTTTGCCTGAAAATTATCAGTACAGCAGACTTATATTTGTAGCTCAGTCGAATGAAATCTAGAAAACTTTAGGTAGTACGAATTTTCAGTCGAATGAAATCATTATTCCGTCTACTGAAAATTAAAAGAAATTAACCCGCATCTAATAGCCTGAAAATGGCCAAATTCAATCGATTGGAATTGCTAGGTCAGTCTACCGACTTATGCATATTAAAAAATAAAAGCTTGAATGTTCAGTCGACTGGATAGCTAGGAACAGTTGACTGTTCCTGTGCATGGGAGTCTGTTTTGCTTTTGAATCATAGATTTTTGCAAAGCAAAAATTTCTTAACTTTAAACTTTAAAAATGTTTTATAACTACTATAAAAACATTACAAAAACATAGAAACAAACATATGAACAATATAAAAAATTAACTATTCGAAAATTGAGAGTCATCGGAGGTTGGTTCAATTTTCGTGATTTCCCTTTATGGATGGATGGGGGACCAACCATTTCCGCGTTCCTAGGAGTTTGGTGACACTTGAGGACGTTGTAAACATGATCTGGATATTTTTCATATGGGAATAAAGGAGGTTATTCTACATATACATTTTCTTTTAAAAAACCATTTAAGAAAGCACTTTTTACATCCATTTGATAAAGTTTAAAACTAATAAAACAAGCATATGCTAAAAAAATATGAATAGCTTCTAGACGAGCTACGGGTGCAAATGTTTCAACATAGTCTATTCCTTCTTCTTGATCATAACCTTAAGCAACTAATCTAGCTTTATTTCTTATTATATTTCCTTGCTCTCTAGCTTTATTTTTATAAACTCATTTTGTACTGATTACAGCTTGATTACTTGGTCTAGGAACTAAGTCCCAAACATCATTCCATTCAAATTGATTTAATTTTTCTTGCATAGCTATTATCCAATAATCATCAGTTGAAGCTTTTTTAGGATTTTTACGTTCAATCTTTGAAAGGAAAGCTACATGACCCTTTTGAATTAGTTGACTGCGAGTTTTAAAGTTGGTATGAATTTCTCCATTAATATTTTCAGTTGGATGATTTCATAAAATTCTTGGTGGGGATCTTATATCATTATTATTTCAAAAATTATTATTATTTTTAGTATTATTAATATCATCATTTGAGTCATTAGATTTAGAAAAAGTTTCTTTACTTTCTACTTTATAATTAACTTTGAAATTTTTATCGAATGATACATGGAGTATCTCTTCGATTATTTTTGTTTTTGTATTATAAATTCTGTAAACTTTGCTTTGTTCCAAATAACTAATGAATATTCCTTCATTAGATTTTGGATCGAATTTTCCAAGCTTATTTTTTTATTGAAAATAAAACATTTTGATCCAAAAACTTTAAAATAAGAAATATTATGTTTTCTTCCATTAAAAAGTTCATAAGGAGTATGTTTAATTAATGGTTTTATGGAAACTCTATTTAAAACATAACAAGAAGTTGCTACAGCTTTTGTCCAAAAATGTTCTGGTAGAGTACTTCCGTTTAATAAGGCTCTAGCACATTCTTAAAGAGTTCTATTTTTCATTTCTGTAACTCCTTTTGTCGTGGAGTTCTAGGAAATAAAAAATTGTGAATAATTCCCTTCTTATTATAGTAATTTTCAAAATATTCAGTTTCGAATTCTCTACCATGATCACTCCGAATATTTTTATTTTATTTTTATTTTTATTACTTTGAATTCTTCTAGAAAATATTTTAAAATTTTCAAAAGTTTCACTTTTATTTTTCAAAAATATTGTCCAGGTAAATCTTGAAAAATCATCTACTATTACCAAAACATATCTATTATGGTTTATAGATTGAGTTTGAATTGGTCCAAAAAGATCCTAATGTAAAACTCAAGTGGTTGTAAAGTAGAAATCATTATCTTTAATTTAAAAGAAGATTTAGTTAATTCTCCAAACTGACAAGCATCACAAATATTTTTACTTTAAAATTCATCTTTGGTAATCCTTTAACTTTAGTTAATTTGTTAATAGCTTTAAAATTTATGTGACAGAATCTTTTGTGCCATAACCAAGGATCATTATCTTTGGTTACTAGATATATATTTGTATTATAATTGACTTTCATATTTAATATGTAAATATTTCTTTCCCTTGTTCCTTCAAAAAATAAGGTTATTATTTTAATCAAAAATATTTCATATGTATTTATAAAAAGTCATATTAAAACCTTTATCACATAGCTGACTTATACTAAGTAAATTATATTTTAGATTTTTAACTAATAAAACATTTGTAATAAGAGGTAAATTAGATATATCTTCATTGCTCACATCCCCTTTCCCGATGATATATCCTTTAGAGTTATCTCCAAATGTGACAGATCCTCCATCTGAGTCGACAATATTAGTCAGCATATCTTTGTTTTCTGTCATACGTTTTGAGAAAACACTGTCTAGTATCCATTTTTCTCTTTTCTTGGTTGATGCCTGCAAAAGATATAAATAACATTGGTACTCACCTTTTATTGGGGTCCTAAGAGTTAGATCTCAGGAAGCCAAAGCTGTGACGGTTTAGAATTCCCTTTATAAATGAAATCTTTATTTTTATTAACAATAGTTATAAAAGACTTTATATACTTATTTCTGATCAGGTTATTGTTAGTTTTTAGTACCCAAATTTTTATAGTACTATTTTTCTAACTTCTTTATTTGGTATAACAACTTTTGCCATTGATTTTTCTTTTATAAAGTCAGTATGCAATTTATAATTTTTATAAGATATATTATTCTTCTTTGATTTTGAAATTTTATTATATCATAATCCATTTTTATTATTAGTAGACTGAGAATTACTAATGATTTTAGAAAGATTTTCTCTTCCTTTGTTGAAATTTGCACATTTTTAGTACTACTCTGGAATTCAGTTTTGAGACTAGTGTTATTCAACTCAAGAATTTTGGCATTTGATTTTAAATCATGATTTTCTAATGCTAGTGTCATATTCTTTTCTTTTTTCACTTCTACTTCATTTGATAGCATAGTGAGTTAAGAAGAAACATTAGATAAAGACTCTTGTATATTAACAAGTTCTTCTTCTAAAATTTTCTTTTCATCTCTTAGCATATCAACTTCTATTTTAGTTCTCTTTAGTCTTTATAGTGCATCTTTATATTTTCTCTTAGCTTCCTTGAGTTTATCTAATATTTTCAAGTTTATCTCAACTACATCTTCATAAGATAAATCACTTACATCATCAGTTGATGCCATAAAGTAGACGTTGGCTCGTTTGGTATCACTGTTTATGTCACTATCTGATAAGGACGACTACTCTAAATCATCCCATGTTACTGAGAATGCCTACTTCTTCTTGTATTTGTCCTTCTTATTTTTCAATCTTTCTCCTTTTCTTTCTGGACAGTCTTTCTTCATATGGCCTTTCCTACGAAATTCATAACATTCAAGATTTGAGACTGGCAATTTGTTGGTGTTGTCTTTTCTATTGTTTTCAAATTTCTTGTTCTTTCTGAATCTCAAAAACTTTTTTAAATTCTTTGTGATCATTTCCATGTCATCTTCCTCTGGGTCTTTTTGTTTAGCTTTGAATGCGATATTTATTTTACTTTGTGCTTGATCTCGCTAAGCCTGCAAATTTACTTCATATGACATCAGATTTCCAATTAACTCTTCAGGTTTAATGGTAGAAATGCCATTAGTTTTTTCCCGATGGATAAGACCTTTCATTCCCATTCATTAATTAAAGGGTTAAGAATTTTAGAAACAATATCAAAATCTGAAATTTTTTGTCCTAGTGCCAATAGTGAATGATATATTTCTTGAAATCTAGAGTACATATTATTTATGGTTTTATCTGGTCTCATTCTGAAATTTTGGAACTGAATATTAAGCATAGGAATCTTTCTTTGTTTAAATTTTTTAGTTCCTTCATGTGTGATTTTAAGAGTTTTCCAAATTTCATAAGCAGTTGAACACATGCTAACTTGATTAAATTCAGTTTTGTCTAATGTACCAAATAACATATTCATAGCTTTTGCATTTGATGTAGCATCAGTCTTTTGTATATTTGACCATTCTGCAAATGGTGTAGTGGGTATAGTGTATTCATTTTAAGTAATATTCCAAGTATCATATCCATTTGCTTGCATGAAAATTCTCATTCTAGTTGACCATCAATTAAAGCTCAAACCATTAAATAGTAGTGGTCGTGCAGTTGATTGTTTCTCAACAAAACTTGTGTTAGTGTTATTTCAATATTGTCAATATATCAAATAGCTATGTTAGGGTTATAAGATGACCTATGCTCTGATACCAAATGAAAGTTCTGCTATGGATCGTATTATGGAATAGTCGTTAAGATATCTACTAGTGTGGAATAAAATGTAAAAGTAAATAGTAAAAAAAATGACACCAAGGATTTTTACGCTAGTTCGAACTCTCGATTTACGTTCAGTCCCAAACTCCTTCTGGAATTTAACTATCAACCTTCTCTTAACCTGGAGGAACGTGTATTACACCGCTTGGGCAACCGAACAGGACTTTTACCGCCTAGACAACCGAATAGGACTTTTACCGCCTGTAAAACCGAACAGGACTTCTACAATACAGAAAGTTTTCTAGATCGTATATGCTCTGTAAATAGCATGGATGAGTCTTTATAGTACACCCTTCCTATATTCTTCACCTTTGGGGTATATGTTGTAGTATGTGAAGGTTGGAAGAAATTGTAATCACAAATAGATTTGTTCTTGAATGTTCAAGTGAACTAAAAGCATTCATGAAAGAAAATGGTAGAAAAGAGTTTGTAATAATATAGAATAGAATCAGAGAATAATATTGTATTTTGCAATCTGAAATCAAGGCTATATATAGAGTCAAAAAGATGTAACTATTCATGAAAAGATTCGGCCGAGAGATATGGAAACAACTTTGAATTAACCGATGTTTATGTTCGTTGAAAAGTGGTGACCATTCAGAAAAATAGCCATTATGAATATTCAATCGAGTAAAAATATAAATTAAGTAGACGAACATTCAAACGATTTTGAAATTTAAAAACATATTGAAAAGACACTACATTTAATCGATTGAACCGGGGTGTTAAGTTTACTGAATTTCAACTTTTTGTGCATATGTGCATGTTTTAGTCGACTAAATACCCTAGTTCACTCGACTGAAACTGTCACTTTCATCCTGTTTGAACTAGTTTTGAATGCAAGTAGTTTTATTAATTTATATAATCAAAACTTAAGTTATGAAATTTAATTTGAATAATTTCTAAAGGCTTGTGTGCGTGAACATACCACTTAGGAGATATTTTAACAAATATTAACTAACCAGACTATAGACAAACCAATTGTACATATAGAAACCTGTCTTAAAAATCTATTGGTCTTCGATCTATTGTCGAGTAGAATAATATCTTCTCCTGCGATTTTGGTTAGTTCATATAATATATACTTATATAGTTGTCACAATCAAAACATCAAAATACGAGATTCTAACATAAAGTATTTTAATGTATGCTATTACTTTGGAAGAATTATTGTTGTTCTAGGATAAATAAAAGGTGCTTTTATAATAAATAATAATAAAATGATTTTATGCTTTAGAGAAAATGATGTTCGCGAACATAATGTTTTAGATGGAAGAAATATGTGATTAAAGATTGATTTTATTTATCATATATGTTGTTTTTTGACGATGATATCATATTTGGATGTGTTGCCATTATTACTACGTTGTGTGTAGTTAACTGTGGTTTTATATTGTTGATGTTTGTGTTACCAAAATAAGGGTATAGTACACATTTGATTGATTTATACTTGCATTGATGAGGTGTTACTAATCATTGATAATTAGTATATATGTGAGTATATATGTTGTGATTAGTTGATTTTATGTTTGAGGCTGACATTGTGTGTTGTCAATTGTATCCTTAATGGCTAAGTATGCAATTATTACTAACACATTATATTTATGATGATTGATTGCAATTGTTTAGTGGGAGTAGTATTTCCTGCTTGTACTGGTTGGTTTGGTTGAAGCGGTTGCATGATTGCTATATTTGTTATGTGCTAACGACTATTTAGATGCAGGAGAAGAGCAGGAAAAAAAATTATGTGTACATGGGCATTGTTTTCCTACGTAGTACTTATTGAGCCTATTGTAGTAGTGTATAATGTTAGGCGCAATCCAAACATAATGGAAACAATTTTCCTTATTATTATGTATATACCTGCATAGTTGTGAAGTTGTAGGTAGGAGCAGAAGAGGGAATGAAAAGATGGTTGTCGGATATATCGTAGGTAGATAAATTGGTATATTCTTCTAATGGTTATACCGTTTACATGTTAATGATAATTGATGGATGGAAATGCAAATTGATGTGATAATATTGTAAAATCTTGTATTATTGAGTATTGTTCTTCTATATTGATGCTTGATTCCGTTGTGAGTTTTCTCTTTTCCATTTTTAGTTGTTGAAAAATTATATTTTAGAACAAACGATTATGCCAGAATAACAGCGTGATCCCAAAACAAGAATAATATATATATATAGGTTATTGACTTTTGAAAAATCACCAAAATACCGCCGTTAGCCGAAAATCGTCAAAGGCAATTTAAATATTTTCCCAATCAAAAATCATGGAAAAATCAAATAAAATAAATTAAAAGTACATCGATAGAATTGGAGTCATAAAAATAAAAATAAATTCTCTGATTATTTATTTGGAATTCACTGATAACATTTACTTGAGTTAAATAAGTCCATTAAACCCATTAAATAAATATTCAATTAAAAATAAAGATATTTAAATCATTGTTCAAATAATAAGTCTAAAGTTCCAATATTTAAATTACTATTCAAATATTCATTCACAATTAAAAGATTTTGAACAATCCTGAAATTTAATTCGAGTTTTAAAGCTTTTATACCAATATTTTAATAAATGTAATTAATTAAATATTCAAAATTAAATAACCACTATCCAGAGTTCTTACAAACACTGACAGTTACTACAGTCAATACCAAAAGGACGATGCATATCCCAACTAAGGTTATCACCACATCCTTCACAATTTAGCGGGATGACTGGTTTTGCTAATTTACAATTAATTATATCCCAATTTCTACACTTTATGCATTTTTGGTACATCTGCTTCTTATCCAATCAATGGTGATGCCAAAAATGAAAAGAAGGTATGCAACTTTGATAATTAAGTACCAATACACATGTAGGTTTCGGTTATCTAATCCTACTTTTAACAATGCTTATGAATTTAGCAATGTTTCAAAATCAACTAATCTTATTAAGGACACACAAATTAAATACAAATTAAAACTAAAATTTCATTGATAAATTTTTTGTTTGCAACTTTAGTGCAGTTGGCAAGGGTTTCTAACACCCTAGTCGAGGGAAAGGTATTTGTAGATCTTTGATGCTGTTTAAACCCAAAAACTTTCGTTTCAATAAAAAAAGGAAAAAGTAGCAAGAATTCAATGACCAGTTGATAAAACTTAAAATACTTTAAGACTACATTTACTTGCAGTTCCAATATACATTGCACCTCATTAGTTATAAACCTTTTTTCTTTCATTTTTGGCAACACCTCCGCTTGGATAAGAAGAAAATGTATCACAGATGCATAAAGTGTGGAAATTGAGGTATGATTAATAGTAGATTAGCACAAACCAATTATGCCACTAAATTGTGAAAGATGTGGTAGTTGGGGTATGTATCGCCCTTTCGGTTTTGACAATTGTAACTGTCGGTGTTACTATGATGCTGGCATTGACCCTTATTGAATGCCAAATTCTCAAGATAAGAGAAATGATGATTCTTCACTTAAACCTAAGACTTTTTCATGCCCTTTATGTGGAGCTTAGAGAGATTATGTGATTGATGAAGGCAACAAGTGTAATCTACAACCTACAACTAAAAGGATCCATTATTTGCAAATATATCATGCAGATGTTTTTGTTTTGTATCTTGAAGTAGAGTTTGAACTTATAAAAACCACAACGTATATCACAAGCACCCAGTACATGACAATTTGCATGGGTAAGTGTAACGACCTGATATTTTCAACTATTCGCATCCAAACATGCCGGAATTGAATTGTTCGAAATACCAGATTGTAAGTTTATATTTGGCAAAACTCATCATATACAGTGAATAAATAATCACAGATCACAGACACATAGTAATATATGCAGCGGAAATAAAAGATAGTAGTTCATGAAGCTATTATATACATAACAGAGTTAAATAAGATACAATAGAAGTCTCGAATACAATAGTCAAATACAATATCAGAATACAACACTGGAATCAACTGAATATCTGAAAACTGGACAGATAGCTGGATCTCCAAGCGAAGCTCCAACTCCAAAGGTGAGTCTCGAATACTGGTGCACTCAGTCTGACCCGAGCGTAAAGCAAAACACAAAACACTCAAGTCAGGATTAACATTCTTATATCAATAAATCCAACTCAAGTGAAGTAACAACTGAAATACAAGTAACTCAAAGGATGTTTAGGATAACCATCCTCTAAGGATCCGTTAAACTATCTACTATGTAGTAGTGTACGCTAAGTAGATAATTCTAATATAAAGTATCAAAATAGCGTTAAGGCATTACCATTATCCCCCTTAACACATTTTATATAAGTGGCACAGTCTGTACAGCACTGTAAACTCCACTATAAACTAGTGGGCTATCAGGGAGTAGTCCATATGTATAACACAAAACAAATCGCAGTGGTCGCGTATAGGGATACGAGTATGACAAGGCACATGAGGCAATACCCAAGGTAGTGAAACTACCGTTTTCCTTATTCGGACTGGTGAGAACGCATCACCGCAACGATCGCAACACCACGAAACAACACTCCAAATTCAAGCTTGCGCACCAATCAAAAACAGGTAATGAGTAGTATACGAAGAAGTGTGTTCGCTTAGAGGTGGCTAACTTCATTGGCCCGGCATGGCTCCTATTTTAGTCATTTCAAATTTGACACTAGTGTCAAGGCTATCCATTATCGTTCTCTTTCTTCGGTCATCACGTACATCATTCCAACCACTTCATTCTGGATCACACTCCGCATATAGTTATTAAAGTGGTTTTCGGTTTAGACAGAGAGTATATCCACAACCGATCTCGGTTTCTTTAGTAACTTTCGTAATTATTATACCGATTGGTCGTTTAATAAAAACAAATCAATTTCAATCTCACTTAGAATTTGAAAGCCAACATTTCATTTGTCTTTCTATATCAATTTCTATAATTTACATTTCGAAACTTCCCAAATTTACCATTTCAAAACTCTATAATTCAACTTCAATTTATATTTAAAACAATTCAAATATTGATTTAAATTCATATATAAGTTTCATTCCATAATCATTTAAATTAAGTTAATTTATCATTTCAAAATAATTTAAATTGAATTTACAATTCATTAGATCAATCACTTAAGTTTACCAACATTATATCAAAACTTATAAATCGAATTAAATTTAATTCGTCAAATTAAATTCTTTAAATTACAAGTCTCATATTAATTTCCATCAATCACATTTTATTTCTTATTAAAGAATTTCAATTTCACTTATTTACTTATTTAATTTAAACAAATTTCAAAACTTAATTGTTAAAGAAACTCAATTTCACTTATTCAAGAATTCAATTTTATTTAATTATTAAATAATTTCAAAACTTAATTCAATAATTTACTTAAATTTAAACAACATTCTTTCATCAAACACTTTGTAAATCATAATACTTTGGAAATCAAAATTTAGAAATCATAATGCTTGGAATCATAACACTTCTCACTTAACTGTTTAAATATAAATATAGTATATATAACAAAATAGTTTATAATTTAAAATTGTTTATATAAAATAATTTATATTATAATAGTTTATATGAAATAAATTTATAAAGTAACATATATAAATAGTTTAAATATAATTTTAAAAATACTTTATATAATAAAATAGCTTCCTCAAAATTTCTCAAATCGATTCCAATCAATTCAAATTCCAAAATTCAAATTTAATCAAACCTCAAATCATCAATTTTAATTTATTTCAGTTTCTCAATAAACCATTTCGCATTATATCGATTTCAAATACAGATTTTTAACCACAAAATAAACCATTTCAATTTCAATATTTTCACGGTTTAAATATGCAAACATTTCAAAACAAGGATTGATAATTCCATATATATATCCATAAGTTTCAAATAGATTTCTAATTAAATACATTTCTTAATTAAATACAATTTCAAATCAATTTCAAATCTATCTTCTCAACCTTAATTTATTAAATCATTATAAACTCTATATTAAAATATAACTTAAATACTTACTCAACCATATCACATTTTAATAAAATCAAACTTTATTATTAAGCTTATTTAATACCAAAACAAATTTCGCATAGCTTAAATCTAAGAATTTAACTATATAAAATACATTTATATAATATCTAAAATCAATGTTTGTATAAAACCATATATTTCCTTCCAAACCATAGTAATCATTTCAAATTATTTATATATAGACCAACGGTGTCTGTATATAATTTTCTATCCTATGGTCAAGTGATATGGATATTTCATTTCAATCCATAATTTAAATATGTACGGGTATATATATATATCATTCAAACCGTAATCTCAAATTAAATATCAATGAAAATCGGTTGGGTCTATCATTTCAACCCATAACGATTTTCTCCTATTGTACAGATCGTTCGAGTATGTATCATTTCAACCGATAGTGATTCTATGCTAACAGGGAACTTACAAACTGATAACAGATATGATAATAATATAACGGGCATATATCATCAATATAAATAATGGATAATGGTGTCAGATGTCACAGGTGAACTGATACAGGTAATAGCATATATATAACAGTGTAAATAATTAACAGCAGCATATTTCAATTGTCGTTTCAATTGAAATCAAATTTAATAAATAAAAGAACATTAATCGTGAGTGATTTCTCACCTTTTGAGGCAAGAGAATAGATTGAGTCACGAATCCAAGCACGAATTCCAAATCAAAGCAAGATTGGCATGAATTTGACGATCAAAGCTGATAGTAC
The DNA here is from genome assembly GCA_030765085.1 of Allium cepa. Taxonomy (NCBI): domain Eukaryota; kingdom Viridiplantae; phylum Streptophyta; class Magnoliopsida; order Asparagales; family Amaryllidaceae; genus Allium; species Allium cepa. The sequence continues at coordinate 40,339,879 of CM060929.1, forward strand.
GGAATCAACGAAATCAAATTAGACTGGATCGATGAAAATGGTTGGTATACGTGAACGCAGATGCATAACTATATGCCTAACTATTTATACAAAATTATAATTTAAAATTTCAAACACCTATTAAATTGAATATACACTCATGTGCCATAGATAGATATACATAATACAAAAAAAATTTACACAACATATAATATATAATACTATGGCTTATGCGTACATAATCATATAGTATTTACACAGATAATAAAATATTGTTATAAGCTTGTATATATGTATAAAATCATATACAATTTATAACTAATATAACAAGCATACAAACTTATATATATACATATAAAAGAAAACAAGCATAAAATACAGTAACTCAATATATATACAATCTATATAACTGATGGATAAAACCCAACAAATCAGGCATACTATCACTAACCTAATATATATATATATATATATATATATATATATAAATATATAAAATCTATTGGAACAATATATATTATTATATACATTTGCAAAATATATAATATGTAACTTAAAATTTGTCAGCTGCAAATCTACAACTACACTATAACTATGTATATATGTTATGGTTTTTATAACTTATATATCCATATTATATAACAACAGTTATCATATGCATAACTAATGTACCCATGAATATATATAGTTATTACCTCAGTCTACGTATACTAATCCCGTAGGTAAACATAATATATGCAAATTATCCATATATATATATATATATGACAGTAAATGAAAACTTGTAATACAATATATATCTACAACTAAACAAGTTAAATAAACCTATATACACAACTATAATTGATTCGATCAACCCTATAAAATTAACAAATACAAAATCTATATATGTATTATTTTCAAAACTCTATATTCGTATATATGCGGCACGTATATAACTACAGTATATAAACAACACGAACAGTATATACATAAAAGAAACATTTGTATTATAAGAATCAAAAGATTATAATATAAATAAAACATGACATATATATATATATACACTTAACGTACGTATAACTGACATAGGTTTATAAATATCGACAATAGGAAAAATAGGAATAAATTTTGAAAGTGACGTAGCTTCAGCAAAGTATATTAAAACCGACCAACAAATATGCATATAATATATATATATATATATATTTAACATACAAAAGTTTTATTAAAGCATGAACATTATACAAAAGAGACAGCATGGAGGCAGAGGGGCTTGCCTTGTCGAGCAGGGTTATCTAAGCTTGAGTGAGTTTACAGTAGGTCGACGAGTGAGGTGGCGACAGCTTCAGTCAAGTAAGAGGTGACTTCGGCGTCTTGGCTGCAGGAGTTGTGTTCGACCGACGCTAGCTTGATAGGCATAGGTTTATCGGCCGAACAAAGGAGAGGAAGAAGGTGGTGGGGAGGAAGCGGATCGGCTGAAGACTTCGGCACTTGGTAGGCTCGAGTATGGAAGGTATGTGGAATGAGGAGGAGGCGGGTCGTCGAGGCCGTGGGTGGGGAGATGATGGATTGGGCCGAAGTGGTGAAGATGGGTTTCAACGACGCTCAGGTGAGGCAGAAGAAGTGGTGTTCAAGTGTTTTGTTTGTGGAGGGTGCAGGCGAATTGGCATGAGGTAGGAGGCGAAGCAAAAATAAATGGAACATTCCTTTTTTTTCTTTTTTTATATAACAAACGAAAGGAGCAGAGAACCAAAGGACAAAACGAACCAAAAAAATAAAAAAAATGAGAATAGGGAAGAGTGAAAGTCGCACTATAATTTATGAAATAATAACAGCAGAAATCTTCAATCAAACAGCTGGGTGAAGTTATAAAGCTCATAAATTCACATGAGTAACTCAAAGGACAAAAGATAACAAAAGATTATAAAACTGGTAGCGGTATAGTTATCGATGTTTACAGATTCCTTTGTGTTACGAATTTCAAAACACGGAATTGAATATGCTGCAAAGATCAGCACGACGAGACGATCAAAACGGTATACAGATATTAGTGGGAGGATCATCCGATCAAAAGTCGATATTGGTCACTGATATACGTTGCTATTCCGTACGGAAAAATCCAAACGGAGCTAGAAATGTCCGAAATTTGCGAAACGAATTACGCAGTCTTATTCAGAGTGTTCTAAATAAATTTCTCATGTTGACGTATTTAGGTTTTGGAACACTTTTAAATTCAACTATTATTTCGTCGAAAAAATGATTGACGGGGCAATAACAGTCCAAATTTCGAGAAACGAAATGTGACGTCTTGCTCAGAAGATGATTTACAATTTTTCAATTGAAAAATATTCAGGTTTGAAAAACATTTAATTATGATCAAGTATTAACTGATATAGATTTAAATAAAATAACACTAGGAAATAAACTTACATATTTTCTGATGAAAATTTACCACTGGCTATGTTTAAATAGACGTATTTCAAATATTAAAATTTTATTTAAAATTAAATTATTTAATTAGATGAACAAAACCACTAAAATTTATGAGTCATTACATTCTCCCCCACTCAAAACTTTTCGTCCTCGAAAAGGAAGGAGGTGGGAGAATAAAACAACCAGAAAATAAAATAGATTGGAACAAAATAAAACAATTAATTTAAACCATATAGATTCAAATTTAATTAATTAATATTTAACAATTTTGTTAAATCCATTTATATTAATCAATAAATAGTCATTCAATTTAAATTTGTTAGTTCAACTGTTAATTCTAATCATATAAATTTCAATTTAAATCAATTAATATTCAATAATTGATTTTTTTTTGATTCAAGGTATTTTATTAAGTTGATTCAATTGTTCAGTTATCAATTCCTTCAAAGCAAAATTTTAATTTATCTTATTTATTCATTATCTTATTATCCAGTTATCTTCTATTAATAATTTTCTAAAATCATAAACTTGAATAGTCATTTATTACAATCATATTTTATTCAACAAATTTAATACTACTTTATTCCTAATTATTGTTAAATTTATTCCACTTAATATATCTTATCACATGTATTAAGTATATTTACTCTTATTATAACTACTCAAATTTATTTGTAAATTCCTTTAACATCATGTTATACTGTATAATATTCAATTACATAGTTAATTTTTGAAAATTTAGGTAAGTTATATATAATGCAATTGATTATTATACAAATAATTTTTTTACAATTCAGTTATTTCAAGTTTAGTATTTGGTCAGAAAAATTTGGCTTCATTGAAAATCATCCTTAAATCAATATTTTAAGAATTAATTTCCGATTGACTTCAGACCATTTTATAGATAAATATACATATACTATATATATCAAATCAAAGCTATAATCAAATACTTATATATATATAATATATTATAAATCCAGTCATTTTTAAGAAGTTCTAATCAAATTCATTTTCCAAACAAAAGAGTAGAAAAGCTACTGAATGGTCTCTCCACTTCGACTCGAAAATGAATGTCGATGATGCGGCCGCCATCCCCGAAATTATTTTCTAGCGACATAAGAGGAGAGCACTAATTTAATCTTTAAAATCCTTTGAAAACCATTTATATTCGAAAATACTTTCAAATAATATACCTTTTAACACTTTAAACCACAGTTTGAAATTACCGAAAATTAAATTCTCAATTCTAAATTTAAATCCATTTAAATTCCAAACGACATAAAACCAAGTTTATAAATTCATTTATTTATATGTTGGTAAAATCAATGGTTTACAAAAACAATAAATGAAAATCAAGTATTATCATTTCTAATAACAAATCCATTAACAATTTAATTTCTTATATATAATATAATCATACAAAATTTATTTCATTAACCAAATTTTGAAAATAATATTATGTCAGATTGTTTTGTTCAAGTGTTTTGGAAATCCTATCGATAGCGTTGATCAGACGAATCAATCGAAAACCCAAATCAACATCAACAACTCAAACAACACAATATCTAAAACATTTTAAATATTAATTTACAAATGCACTTCCTCGCTCGACGATACAAGAATGGATTTCAAAGCAAGGATAGAGATTCAAATTTGATGGACTCAAATCAAGGAGAAATTGATTCGAAGATAGGTTCGAAACAGAGATAAGATGATTAAATAATCAAAATAGAAAGATGAATAAGTTTATTAAATCGCGGGCAACCTTAACCGGGTCAACCGAGACTTCAAGAATAAGATCGATGCAGAATTCCGAGGTAAATCGACATTTGATCGCAAAAAATAGAATTCTGGCATAGCAGGTGATAGATAGCATCGTAAACCGAAGATATAGAAATCTCCGGTAAATCGATGCCTATTATAAAGGAGTTTCACCCCTTTACAAATCATATCGTGGAGCTATGGAATGCTCTAGAATTCTAAAGAATACGAATAGTGAGGGACAAGAATGAATTTCGGAACCGAGGGAACGTTTCGAAAATTCAAGGAATCGAGTCAAAAGGAAGAGATTCAAACTCGAATGAAAGTGGTTCTGTAAATACATTTACCTTATATGCTAAGTTTTTCCTAGAGCTACCAAAGCTCTGATACCAAATGTAACGACCTGATATTTTCAACTATTCGCATCCAAACATGCCAGAATTGAATTGTTCAAAATACCAGGTTTTAAGTTTATATTTGGAAAAACTCATCATATATAGTAAATAAATAATCACAGATCACAGACACAGGGTAATAAATGCAGCGGAAACAAAAGATAGTAGTTCATGAAGCTACTATGTACATAACAGAGTTAAATAAGATACAATAGAAGTCTCGAATACAAAAGTCAAATACAATATCAGAATACAACACTGGAATCAACTGAATATCTGAAAGCTGGACAGATAGCTGGATCTCCAAGCGAAGCTCCAACTCCAAGGGTGAGTCTCGAATACTGGTACACTAAGTCTGACTCGAGCGTAAAGCAAAACACAAAACACTCGAGTTAGGATTAACATTCTTATATCAATAAATCCAACTCAAGTGAAGTAACAACTGAAATACAAGTAAGTCAAATGATGTTTGGGATAACCAACCTCTAAGGATCCGTTAAACTATCTACTATGTAGTAGTGTACGCTAAGTAGATAATGCCTATCAGTAATATAAAGTATCAAAATAGCGTTAAGGCATTACCATTATCCCCCTTAACACATTTTATATAAGCGTCATATTCTATAGAGCACTGTAAACTCCACTATAAACTAGTGGGATATCAGGGAGTACTCCATAGGTATAACACAAAACAAATCGTAGTGGTCGCGTATAGGGATACGAGTACGACAAGGCACATGAGGCAAAACCCAAGGTAGTGAAACTACCATTTTCCTGATCCGGACTGGTGAGAATGCATCGCCGTAACAATCACAACACCGCGAAACAACACTCCAAATTTAAGGGTGCGCACCAATCAAAAACAAATAATGAGTAGTATATGAAGAAGTGTGTTTGCTTGGAGGTGGCTAACCTCATTGGCCCGGCACGGCTCCTGTTTTAGTCGTTTCAAATTTGACACAAGTGTCAAGGCTATCCATTATCGTTCTCTTTCTTCGGTCATCACGTACATCATTTCAACCACTTCATTTTGGATCACACTCCGCGTATAGTTATTAAAGTGGTTTTCAGTTTAGATAGAGAGTATGTCCATAACCGATCCTGGTTTCTTTAATAACTTTCGTAATTATTACACTGATTAGTCGTTTAATAAAAAAAAATCAATTCCAATCTCACTTATAATTTGAAAGCCAACAATTCATTTGTCTTTCTATATCAATTTCTATAATTTACGTTTCGAAACTTCCCAAATTTACCATTTCAAAACTCTATAATTCAACTTCAATTTATATTTAAAACAATTCAAATATTGATTTAAATTCATGTATAAGTTTCATTCCATAATCATTTAAATTAAGTTAATTTATCATTTCAAAATAATTTCAATTGAATTTCCAATTCATTAGATCAATCACTTAAGTTTACCTACATTATATCAAAACTTATAAATCAAATTAAATTCTTTAAATTACAAGTCTCATATTAATTTCCATCAATCACATTTTATTTCTTATTAAAGAATTTCATTTTCACTTATTTACTTATTTAATTTAAACAAATTTCAAAACTTAATTGTTAAAGAAACTCAATTTCACTAATTCAAGAATTCAATTTCACTAATTAAAGAATTCAATTTTATTTAATTATCAAAATAATTTCAAAACTTAATTCAATAATTTACTTAAATTTAAACAACATTCTTTCATCAAACACTTTGTAAATCATAATACTTTAGAAATCAAAATTTTGAAATCATAATGCTTGGAATCATAACACTTATCACTTAACTGTTTAAATATAAATAATAGTATATATAATAAAATAGTTCATAATTTGAAATAGTTTATATAAAATAATTTATATTATAATAGTTTATATGAAATAAATTTATAAAGTAACATATATAAATAGTTTAAATATAATTTTAAAAATACTTTATATAATAAAATAGCTTCCTCAAAATTTCTCAAACTGATCCCAATCAATTCAAATTCCAAAATTCAAATTTAATCAAATCTCAAATCATCAATTTTAATTTATTTTAGTTTCTCAATAAACCATTTCGCATTATATCGATTTCAAATACAGATTTTTAACCACAAAATAAACCATTTCAATTTCAATATTTTCATAGTTTTAAATATTCAAACATTTCAAAACAAGAATTGATAATTCCATATATATATATCCATAAGTTTCAAATCGATTTCTAATTAAATACATTTCGTAATTAAATACATTTTCAAATCAATTTCAAATCTATCTTCTCAACCTTAATTTATTAAATCATTATAAACTCTATATTAAATTATAAATTAATGCTTACTCAACCATATTATATTTTAATAAAATCAAACTTTATTATTAAGCTTATTTTGTATCAAAACAAATTTCACATAGCTTAAATCCAAGAATTTAACTATATAAAATACATTTATATAATATCTAAAATCAATGTTTATATAAAACCATATATTTCCTTCCAAACCATAGTAATCATTTCAAATTATTTATATATAGACCAATGGTGTTTGTATATAATTTTCTATCCTATGCTCAAGTTATACAGATATTTTATTTCAATCCATAATTTAAATATGTACGGGTATATATATAACATTCAACCCGTAATCCCAAATTCAATATCAATGAAAATCGCTTGGGTCTGTCATTTCAACCCATAACGATTTTCTCCTATTCTACAGATCGTTCGGGTATGTATCATTTCAACCCATAGTGATTCTATACTAACAGGGAACTTGCAGAGTGATAAGAGATATGATAATAATATAACAGGCATATATCATCAATATAAATAACAGATAATGGTGTCAGATGTCACAGGTGAACTGATAGAGGTAATAGCATATATATAACAGTGTAAATAACTAACAGCAGCATATTTCAATTGTCGTTTCAATTGAAATCAAATTTAATAAATAAAAGAACATTAATTGTGAGTGATTGCTCACCTTTCGAGGCAAGAGAATAGATTGAGTCGCGAATCCAAGCACGAATTCCAAATCAAAGCAAGAGTGGCACGAATTCGACGATCAAAACTAATAGTACAGAATCAATGATGTCAAACTTGACCGGACCGACGAAAATCGTTGGTATACATGAACGTAGATGCATAACTATATACATGGTTATTTATAAAAAAATTATAATTTCAAATTTCAAACACCTATTAAATTGAATATACGCTTATGTGCCGTAGATATATATATACATAATACAAAAAAAATTTATACAACATATAATATATAATACTAATATGGCTTATGCATGCATAATCAAAAAGTATTTACACAGATAATAAAGTACAGTTATAAGCTTTTATATATGTATAAAATCATATACAGTTTATAACTAATATAACTAGCATACAAACTTATATATATAAAAGAAAACAAGCATAAAATACAGTAACTCAATATATATATACAATCTATATAACTGATGGATAAAACCCAACAAATCAGGCATACTATCACTAACCTAATATATATATATATAAGCTAATGGAATAATATATATTATTATATACATTTGCAAAATATATAATATGTAACTTAAAATTTGTCAGCTGCAAATCTATAACTACACTATAACTATGTATATATACCATAGTTTTTATAACTTATATACCCATATTATATAACAACAGTTATCATATGCATAAATAATGTACCCATGAATATATATATATAGTTATTACCTCAGTCTACGTATACTAATCCCGTAAGTAAACATAATATATGCAAATTATCCACATATATATCTGACAGTAAATGAAAACTTGTAATACAATATATATCTACAACTAAACAAGTTAAATAAACTTATATACACAATTATAATTGATTCGATCAACCCTATAAACTTAACAAATACAAAATCTATATATATATATATATATATATATATATATATATTATTTTCAAAACTCTATACTCATATATATGCGGCACGTATATAACTACAGTATATAAACAACACACACAGTATATATATAAAAGAAACATATGTGTTATAAGAATCAAAAGATTATAATATAAATAAAACATGATATATATATATACACACTTAACATACGTATAACTGACATAGGTTTATAAATATTGGCATTAGGCAAAATAGGAACAAATTTTGAAAGAGACGTAGCTTTAGCAAAGTATATTAAAACCAACACATAGATATGCATATAATATATATACTTAACATACATAAGTTTTATTAAAGCATGACCATTATACAAAAGGGACAGCATGGAGGCAGAGCGGCTTGCCTTGTCGAGGAGGGTTATCTGAGCCTGAGTGGGTTTACAGAAGTTCGACGAGCGAGGTGGCGACAGCTTCGATCAAGTTTGAGGTGGCTTCGGCGTCTTGGCTGCAGGAGTTGGGTTCGGCCGACGCTAGCTTGGTAGGCACAGGGTTATCGGCCGAATAAAGGAGAGGAAGAAGGTGGTGGGGAGAAGCGGATCGGCTGAAGACTTCGGCACTTGGTAGGCTCGAGTATGGAAGGTATATGGAACGGGGAGGAGGCGGGTGGTCGAGGCCCTGGCTGGGGAGATGATGGATTGGGCTGAAGTGGTGAAGATGCGTTTCAACGACGCTCGGGTGAGGCGGAAGAAGGGGTGCTCGGGTGTCTTTTTTGTGGAGGGTGCAGCCGAATTGGCATGAGGTGGGAGGTGAAGCAAAAATAAATGGAACATTACTTTTTTTTCTTTTTTTTATATAACAAACGAAAGGAGCAGAGAACCAAAGGACAGAACGGACCCAAAAAAATAAAATAAATGAGAATAGGGAAGAGTGAAAGTCGCACGATAATTTATGAAATAATAACAGCAAAAGTCTTCAATCAAACAGCTGGATGAAGTTATAATGCTCATAAATTCACGTGAGAAACTCAAAGGACAAAAGATAACAAAAGATTATAAAACCGGTACTGGTATAGTTATCGATGTTTACAGATTCCATTGTGTAACGTATTTCAAAGCATAAAATTGAATATACCGCAAAGATCGGCACGACGAGACGATCAAAACGGTATACAGATATCAGTGGTAGGATCATCCGATCAAAAGTCGATATCGGTCACTGATATACGTTGTTATTCCATACGGAAAAATCCAAACGGAGTTAGAAACGTCCGAAATTTGCGAAACAAATTGCGCCGTCTTATTCAGAGTGTTCTAAATAAATTTCTCATGTTGACGTATTTAGGTTTGAGAACACTTTTAAATTCAACTGTTATTTCGTCGAAAATAAGATCGACGGGGCAATAACAGTCAAAATTTTGAGACACGAAATGTGACGTCTTGCTCAGAAGATGATTTACAATTTTTCTATTGAAAAATATTCAGGTTTGAAAAATATTTAATTATCATCAAGTATTAACTGATGTAGATTTAAATAAAATAACACTAGAAAATAAACTTACATATTTTCCGATGAAAATTTACCATTGGCTATGTTTAAATAGACGTATTTCAAATATTAAAATTTTATTTCAAAATTCAATTATTTAATTTGATAAATAAAACCACTAAAATTTACGTGTCGTTACAGTAAGCGCCTTCCATGAAAGCTTTTCGCTACATTTGTTAGAGGATTTTTTCAATTTGGCCCGATTTCGAAAACTTATATGTAAATAGCTCTATTCCAAAACTTATTACAAATATAGCCCTGTTCTGGCCAACTCAGCGCTAACTTGGCTGAAATGAATTGGTGCAATTTCAAATTAGTCCAATACACATGTTTTATTTTATTTTTTCTTACTGGTGCGTTTTGGAATGATGCTTATATTGGCGCAATTTGATATTATGCCAAATCATTTTGGCCAACTCAGCATTGAGCTGGCCAAAATTGGGTTACACTTGCAATAAGTTCTGAAATATGTCTATTTGTGTTATAAGTTTGCAAAATCGGGCCAAATTAGAGAAAAAAATCATTGTTAGAGGGAATCTTGTGTATGATAAGGAAAAGCATGCGCCAACTACATGTGGGAATCTACACCTTCTTGTGGTAAACAAAAAATGAAATGCTCCTAATACTATTATTCTTGAATTCATATTATGATAGCTTTAGCTACTCTTATTTATACGTGACTTTCTCCATTATTATATGCCTTAGTGCGATTTTATGGTGCAATATCTCACCCAATAATGCCTGTGTTTTCTTTTCCCTTCTGAGAAATAAAAAATAAAAATTAAACAGCCAATACTAATGTTAGATACACAAAAGCGAGATTTCAAACCGACGATGGCAGCAACCAAGAGGTAGAACCTTAGTTTAAAAGAAATTGTGAATTTATACGATATGACACTGGAAATTTTAGGTGTTACAAGTAATTATCTAAGCATAATGAAAAATTTACCATGGCGTAAAAACACATGAAGGTTGCTAAATGAACAAACCAATGAAAGCTAAAACTAGAAATATGAATCTACAATTTTAGAAAGATTTATATTTTGTAGTGTATATTAGTATTTTCATTGTGAATATAGGCGACCAGAATAATAATTAATGCTTGGCTTATATTATCTGATTGCTTTTCTACCTTACTCTCCTCTCTATAGTCATAAGAACAAGCCAATATATTGATATTCTATGTTAATCGTTTCCTTTTCTTCCTGGATTAGATAGTAAATGAAATCATTATTTTATATTATAGATTTTGAAAACGCTTCATATTACAAGATATGTTAAGATAACTGTTATGGTTCCCAAATTGGTTTGGGCTTTGATGAAGAATAATACTGTTTTGTTGTTATGTTTCTATCATGGTTCAAAATTCCGATGGGACTTCAGTTTTTCGGCGATTCCATTCTGACACCAGTAATAACCGGAACGAAATCTTGTTGAAATTTTAGTTTCGGTCTAAATTCTGGATTTACTTTTGAAAAAATATAAAAAATTAAAAAATACAACAATATATAGTAATTAAATAAAGAAAACAAATTAAATGGTACGATAAATAAATGGATAAGAAGTTATGTAGTTTCATCAAAAAGGTTTTTATAATTTTGTTAATTTACATCGAATCATAATAGTAAATTCAAAAATTTTAAAATTGATTAAAATCCCAAATAAACGAAACGAAATCTTAAATAATGGTTTTTAATTAAAATATGTATTTTATATGTAATGTAAAAAATGTACTATAAGTTTAAAGAAGTATTGGATATTTATTAGCGAATATAGCGAAAGAAAGCTTAAAACGTACCGGAATAAGAAAAATGGAATAAAGCCGAACTTCCGAATTTCCAGATCGGAATCGAAAATTTTAAAATTACTACTTACTGGAACGGAAACAGAAAACCGAATTTTGAACCTTGGTTTCTATCTATTTTGCACAATGAATTCACCTGTTCACCATTGTAAATACACTTTACAAATCTAATAATTTTACTGCTCACTAATGCAAAATTATATTACTTCACAGTTACTTAAGAGCGTTCATGCTTTTCCCATTTCAAACTTTCTGCTACCATGATATATAATCTTAGGTTGAATGATTTCTAAACTAGGTTGAATGATTTTTAAATGACTATTCATTCTACTACAACATGACATAAAATTATATACTAGAAAGTTAAGTAATGAAAATGGTGTAGTCTGAGTTGGAGCAAGTCGAGGGCGAATCTATTTGCCGAGGCTGTACGCACAGTATTTTTAGTGCGTCGGAACGAAATTGACAACAAGTCGTAGGTAAGATTATACTTATGGTTCACTAACGCTGCACTGACTTCATAAAGTTAACAAAGACGTGACATTGGTCCAAGTAGCTGTTTTATCAATTTACTACGGATCACAGATGCATGCAATTATTAAGTAACTTAATTCTAATGACCTAATTTACATACGTTTTTTGGAAAGGATGTTTGGTGTATTTTGAAACTTAATAGGGAGTTTAGCCAAATTGTCCCATTTAAATAGGGTCGTCATCGGTTACCCTAATGATCCAAAATTTGTTTGCATCCGTGTCCTAAAAACATAAATATTTAATATTTGAAAAAAGGGATATAGATGCAGATACGAAAGCATCAGCATCCGAAAGTTATCTATTCGCTTCTTGTCAAGAGTATAGTTTATTTTATGTAAATTAGTAAAATAAAAGATTTGTATTTATATTTTTATCAAGTTAATAGTTTATATTATATGCATCCAATACATATTAACTGGTCAAAACTATTTATTATAATCATATTTGTTGATTCTGCATTCTTTTATAACTATTGAGGTTATAAAAATTTAGACCAACTTTTTGATATATGTTTCCTGATTTGTCGATTTTAACGGACAAGATAATTACACGGTATTGTTCATATCCACGAATGTAACTATCTAATATCCAAAAATATATTTAGATGTGAATGCGAATATGACACCACCTTCATCCGAAAGTACTTGTTGATAGGTTTAAATTTAAATCTCAAACTTTAAATTTTGAAATGATTTAAAAGAAAAGAAATTAAAGGCTTTAATTACATAGAAGGGAATAATGAAATAAGGATAACACATATAATTTAATTAATAATTTACTAATTAAATCGCTAGAAATTAAGGATGTTTCCACGTAACACGAGTTCATACTGACGTTTATAAAAATAAAATGTACATATTTCGAATGCAGATGCGACCACATTATATTACAGACTTTTCCATGTTTTGAAAACGTCAACGAACGATTTGTCGGTCGAATTGCCTTGGTTGGGTAAAATTTTTTTTAATAATTTATCCAAAGCTGGCCTGTACACTAATTGGATACCTAAAATAGATCCGGCCCAAATAAGATGAATAATTATCACATAATATCCAGTCCATTTGTTTTATCCACGGTGATCTAACATCTTTTAAACATACTTAGATTTTCCTCTTCGATTTACAGCTTCTTCTTTTCCAGCCGCAATAAAATGAAGGGCAAGGGTTCTTAAATTTTATTCTCTTTTACATTTATTTTTGTTCTCCTGAATTATGAGTATTGCGAATCAAAATTACTGAGATGGCGATCCATGCCCTAAATGATCAATGCTGATCACAATTCGTGCAATTTAATTCCTCTTTGGAGGAATCAAGCCAGTGGTTCTGATCCTTTTTCATTCATTTCGATTTTTAATTTCTGTGCTATCGTTTTTGGATTTATCGAAATTGTATAAAAAGTAAGCAGGTGATGATGGAAAAAAATGAAGGCTTATTTATCAAAATATTTGGTGTGGCTGCCTAAGAGCTTTTGCCTTCACCTGCCTGTGGTAGTTTTCTATTCATTCATTTCTTAGATTTCATTTTATTCTTTCTTCTTTTATTTTAGTTTAGATTAAATTTTGGATGGATATTTGATTAGCGATCAAAGGGCAACTTTCCCAGTGTAGCCGTAAGTATCAATTGGTAAACTCCTTTGCTCTGTTGCCTATAAATCGACGATATTCAGTGGCCGATTTTCATTTTTATCTGTTTCAAAATGAATCGAACGTATTCTTGGCTATATTTTTCCATGCTTTTAGTTTTTTATGATTTTAAATTTTTTAAGTAATTATGTTATTTTTTGTTAATGGTTCTGGATGTACTATACGTGGCCATTTAGTAAGGATCGTAGTGCTACATAATAGCAAGTACGTGTATGCCATTAAGCTCAGTTGAAAAGTCTAATTGCAAATACCGGCAGATAGAAGTATATTATTTATTTTATGTATATGGTATTTTTTATAATTTTGCAACGAATCATATAGCAAAGCATGATACAGCTGTTCGTCTATTGTTGGATAACACTATATTCTATTACAATTGTCAGTTTTGAGATATTGAAAAGGATATAATGTTTACTTCAATTCTGCTGTCTACTTATGTTCTTTAATAATATTTCAATTAACCGAACAACAAATGCTTTTTTTACTGTAAAAACTGCATGATATACTTCAAAATCACATCTAAATATTTAAAAGAGCACCTGAAATAACAAGCATTATAGGTATGCATTTTTTTTAGCTTCACTTGTTTAGCATTTCAATTTTGCACCATCTTCACATTTCTTCCTCAGATCTTTACTCTCCTCATCAAAATTTCTTTTATTATGCTCATGATTAGAGTTTGGCACTGAGCTCAAACACCTATTTTGAAAATTCTCTTTCGCTGTCATGGACCTCCATCTTCTTGTCCGAAATAAGTATCATTTATCGGATTCCAGTTTATCGATGAAGACTTTCAAAAGCATGCATTTATGTTTATAGTCGGTAATTTCTTGAGATAGAGGTTAATTTTGAGAGATTTGAAACAAGTCCAATCTAATCTAATGCCCTTATCAATTCAAGGTAAGCTTAGACTAGACATGCTAAATTCTGAGGTAAAGCTGGAAAATTAACCTCATCCACCGTGAATGCATGGGTTCCAAAAGATACTATGGCTAGATTGGAATCTGACAACTTTGAAAGAAAGTGTTCTATGTAACTAAGAAATGATACTTAGTTTAGAAAAGAAGATCTATTATAACGAGAGAGAATTTGACGACAAGGTTAAGGAACTAAGGAAGATTTAGAGCGAACTTGCAATGTTAAAGAAGTGAAGCTAGAAAGGGTCTTTTTCAAAACCTAGCATTAAGGGTGTTACGACAATATACGGTAGGAATAAAATGTTCCTAAAGAGAAACCCATGATTGATGTGGAGGGGAAGATCTGCTCATGAAATAGTTCAAAATGTTTGTAATTTGAGGTGTCCTTTTTGATATTTAGCTGATATTTCACTCTAATATCCTTTAGTTTTTATAGTAGAAACAGTGTTTGTTGCTTGGTTAATTGAATTAGAACAATGTTCGTTTTTTAACAGGGCAGTGTATAACGTTTTTGTAGGAATACTGAACATGATAGAATCTAGTGCCCTACTCAAAACTAAATCCTATTGTTAATGATCGGTGCAATTTGAATCTTACATTCATAGGCAAATAGAATGTGAACGTGAAGCATTGCTTCGCAAAGTATACTTGTGCAAGTGTGTTATCAGCCTGCCACTAAAATTTAAGGAACTAATGCAGTCATTGAAATTGTTGGATTTACTTACTTATCATGCAAATTATAGTCTTCATTGCATAAGCCTTATTTCTTGCAATTTAATGGGCTCTAGTAGAAGAATACAAACGATCCTTTTTTAATTTCATTGTATAAATTTGTGACACTATCAATTACTGGCATTGTTAACAAAAGCTAATAAACCTCTGACCCAAAGAACTTTGCAAGTAGAAATACAAAGAGCTACTAAAGAAAGGGGTTTTTAAGACAACTACTAAGTAGAGAGAGAAAAATGAGCAAGCAGAAGTAACCCATGTTGCCCATCTTTCGACATGTTAATGTTAAATACTTTTCCGCGATTTGAATTTAGAGTACTCGCATTAATTTCTGGCTTTGCATTGAACATGAAAAGTAATTAAATAATCAATAAAAATTTGACCCGTACACTAATAAGCCTCAAAATGAATCTAGCCTGTAAAGGCCTGCAAATTCGTACCCCTTTAAGCTGGCAAAATTCCACAACAATTCAGCCAAAGAGGAACAAACTTACGAATCTTTAGGGTTTAAAGAAGAAGAAGATAGAAGAAGAAACAGAAACAATAACAGAATCTTACATTTCGCAGCAGAATAACATATAATATTTAATGAATAATCTTTAAAACAAAGAATCATATTTGTTATTACATTACATCACATTACATTATCAGAGTCTTACAACAACAAACAGCGGAAGAAAATATAACATATACTAGTGATACGCTTCGCCATCCAGCTTGCTCCTGATCTTCACAGCAACTCCTGGATTCCCGGATGACCTGATAACCTGACTCTAAATTACCCGTGTGGAAATTGACGGGCACCCAGAGTTTAGAAAGGGAACAATAAATTCCAGGTCAGTAATGAGACTGGTGTGAGATCTTAAAAACAGTTATTTCCACAAAAAAAATAAAAAGAAATCCGCTATGCTTTTGGAAAATGAAACTAACATAAGGCCTCCCGCCACAAACACAATGCAATCGCACAATTGGAGGAGATTTCTCCTTATAGCGGTCAAAAATGTTTGATACGCAAAATCCTTTTTAGTATTATCATTAGTGCATAGTGTGGAAAACATTTCGAAAGTATAATATTAATCTTAGCCAGCATACAACATTTCGTCGTATGCCTACTATACCTACCATGTTCAATAACAGGTTACCACCATATTACATGGCAGGTTATACAACTAAAACCGTACAGAGCGCAAATTGTTTCTTTGGATTTTCAACAAATGGTTAGGCTAAGAAACTTCCTACACCGAAATGGGTACGCCTCTGGAAGGACGCCCCGAGAATATAATCGGATCTCTGCTAACAAGGCCGAATTACCTTACGCTTCAGGTGCAATGAAACTGTAACTAGATAACTCCACACACGAGTATGCCATCTCAGGTAGTTACCGACCTTTATCCGAGGATCCTCAACCACAAAGCAACATCACACAGTAATAGATATAATACAGTGTCCACATGAGTAAGTATCTGGGCTCCATACAATGATACCACCCTTTATCCAGAAGAAAATCGACATACCCTAGGGACGCGACCCCTAAAAACCTTGCCGCAACATTCCTGTTTCGACTATTACCGAGTTGTGAGGCTCGACGAAGTCTCGTCCACAAAGCTACGCTTTTCTACAAAGCCATGTTTCGATCAATAAATGATCAGCACACACAGCAACACTTAGAATGCCACATTACCAAATTGGGAGTATATCACTAATAACCATCAACTACATAACCTCTGAGCTCGTACGTCTCAAAGAAGGGTGTTAAGCTAAGAGAATAAATTCTCCGCCACCAATAGAAATTTATTTGATAGAAATCAGCTTTATATCTCAAAGTGTAATGTCAGACATACAACCATACAAGTCTGTTCCGAGTTCGAACGGAATCGTAGGCACTTCGTAAGAATCCCTTGCAATTCGGGTATCCACAATCCCGATCGGACTTTCCATCACTTAGGGAATCTCTATACCGTAGCTACTCGGTGTAGAGACAATCGATATGTGACGCCCCACTTCGAGAGCCTCGTTAACAAAGAGTATTACATAGATAATACTGTCGGCTAACGCGGACAATAGAGTATAATGGAAGCGACCATGTGTAATCTTACCTTAACTATTCACTAAATACGTCGAAAAGTAGAATTACATTAAAATTCGACCTATTCAATAAATATTTAAAGCAAAACTACAATGGCTATAGGATCTATCAGAAGAAAATATAACAACTCAAATGTAATTCACATCACAGAACAGTCGATCATAATATACACATAAACAGATACACAACAGAGTATACAAAATAATACATGTCAAGTGGTACAGGAGACCACAATATACAGACGAGACGAAAAAAAATATAAATATCAGAGTTACAACAGATAAGGACCACAAAAGACGCTATAACAAAATGAAGCTAGCGAATAGTCCATGCGGAAGCAAAATAGGCTAAGTCCAAAAGCACCTAACCTGAAACATCTCGGTCTGACCCGAGTATAAAATACACGGGTCAGTCTAGATAACAAATCAGTTAGATAAACTGAACAATAATAAACCTGCAAGGTCATACAGTATAACAAATATCTCTAGAGGAGATAACACAATCATCAACAAGAGATGAATCATATAGAACAAGCCTCATATCATCGGCAACATATAGAAACAAAGGATACAAATATCCCAAAACAAGCCAAAAGGCAAATAACAAATACCAATAAGGTATACAAGTTCCACAAGGAAATCGCTATTCTCCATGCGGCTCATAATGACCAACACCGAAGGGCGATACCAAGGGAATATAATATCAATGAAATATCAAAAAATTGCTCGAGCTCAGTACTGTACAAATAAGGATCCATGAACCCAAAAGCTCCAAACCCAAGTATCACCCATGCGGCACATAAGGCCAACATCAGAGCGAAACTATATAGGGCAACAAACCCGAAGACACACACCCGAAGGCAACATACCCGAAGGCAACAAACCTAGGGAGAAAGTCCGAAGACACCATCCCAGAGGCAACAAACCGTAGTGGTGAAGGTCGTAGACCCAGTACTGGACACCACTAACTGGCGGAATGTGTCACAACTCTCGAAAAGGAATCCGAACAGTGTTAACGTATGTCCCATAACCACTCGTTCGCACTAAACGGTTTACTATTCGTCAGCCACTTTCACACTCAAAGCAATACAAATTTACCTCATATCATCGGTAAACTAAACCCGAAGGTCAAAACGATCAATTGAATAGGTCGGGGATTAATCGGAAGGATAAACGCACAGATTCATGGTCCGTGTTTTGCCCAACCATTTAATCACACTTCCACTTTGCTCGAAGTGCGAAAGTGTGTGTTTTAAATAAAATTCATAAATTGGAGAAACGAGCTTTTAAATGCGATTCGAGAGATTATTTTATAAAAACCCGTGGATAAAGTCAAGAGTAAGTTATCAAAGTCAAATATGCAATAACAACCACTAAAAAGCAACTTGAATCGATAAAATGCGGAAAATCAATCAAATATGCAAAATAGGCAAAACAGGCAGAACAGAGCAGGTCGGTCGACCGGACTACAGGGCTCGGTCGGCCGGCCAGATGCAGGGAGCATAACAAGGCTCGGGGCAGCAGGTCGGTCGACCGAAGCCTACACTCGGTCGGCCGAATGCTGTTTTCCAACACTTCTTCCCCTATTTCAATGAAATGCAATTTCTTTCTAAATCCAAAGCAATGGCACATGCATACTTGTTAGGAATTCATACCCAACACCCATGAAATCAAGAGAAGTAGATGCGAGTTCAAAACTCACCTTTTTACACAAAACAAAGAAGATGAAGAAGCACAAGTGCAAGGAATCAACCTACTACACTCCACTTCAACACTACAAGCTTCAATCTAGAATCAAAGCAAGTATTTTCTAAGTTAGGGTTAGGAAATTACTGAAATTGAAGAGGAGAAGAGATGGAGAAGATGGAGATGAACTTACCAATGGATTCTCTTTGATTTTGGAGCAAGAATCAAGTTTACAAGAAGAACTAGGGCTTGCTAATTTCTATTTCCACTTCCTTTCCCCCATTTCAGTTTTTAGCTTAAGTTTAATGAAATGAAATGAAGAGAGATGAAGAGAAGGGGTTGAGTTAAAGGTTTAGTTAAGCTAGTGGGCTGAACCCAAACCCAAAACCCAATAGAAAAGGTAGCCAAAATTTCAAAAACTCCAAACATATCAAGGATTATACTCAAAAAGATCGCAAACGCCATTTTGGAACCAATGGAGGTAGTTTCGAGTTCCAATTCGGCCATTTGCAGAAAGTAACATTTCGGACCAAAATCCGACTAACGACGCTATATTTAAATTAAACATTTAAATATAAAATCGTTAAATATGCGGGTTGTTACAGATCTCCCCTCCTTATAAAATTGCGTCCCCGCAATTCCTAAAGACGATATTTGTAACAACTACATACAATCAATCAAAAGAAAAGAAAATAAGCTTGAGATAAAAAGACACTCACCGTTTCAAAGCAAGGAAAGAAAACCCGGATAAGATCGCTCGATATACTCTCTGGTTTCCCAAGTACAGTCATTGGGATTAGCGGACCATTGAACTTTAACGAGCGGCACGTCCTTGTTCCGAAGGTGTCACACCTCCGTGTCAAGCACGCGAATAGGTTGCTGTACAATAGATAAGTCCGGTGAGATCTCAAGTTCTTGCAAATCAGGAGAAGTAATAACAGAATCCGACTCCCGAAGACACTTCCGAAGTTGCGAGACGTGAAACACGTCATGAATGTCAGATAAATGAGATGGAAGTGAAACTCTATAAGCCATAGGGCCAATACGTTCAGTAATAGAAAACGGTCCTATATAACGAGGAGCCAATTTTCCAGTCGTACTGAAACGCATAACCCCCTTCAAAGGAGAAACACGAATAAAAACAAGATCGCCGATCGAGAACTCGAGAGGCTTCCTACGGTTGTCCGCGTAGGATTTCTGGCGGCTCTGTGCCTCTTTCATTCTCAACCGAATAAGATCAATCTTCTCGGAAGACTCACGAATAAAATCTGGACCAAGAATAAGCTTCTCTCCAGATTCCAACCAACATGAAGGTGATCGACATGGCCTTTCGTATAAGGCTTCGAAAGGAGCCATACCAATACTAGACTGAAAACTATTGTTGTAGGAGAATTCTACAAGAGGTAGATGATCCTCCCAACTACCACCGAAATCAAAAATACAAATACGGAGAAGATCTTCCAAGATACGATTCACCCGTTCAGTCTGTCCATCAGACTGCGGATGATAAGCTATAGAAAAATTAAGCTTTGTTCCCAAAGCTTGCTGAAGACTCTTCCAAAAATGACTCGTGAATAAAGGATCACGATCACTCACAATAGAACTAGGAACACCGTGAAGTCTCAAGATTTCCTTGACATATAACTTAGCCAAAAGTGAAGCAGTTCTATTAGACTTAATAGGAACAAAATGAGCAGACTTGGTAAGTCGATCAACAATAACCCAAATGCTAGAATGGCCAGATCTCAAACGAGGTAGGCCGTCAATGAAATCCATAGAAATCTGATCCCATTTCCACAATGGAATCTCAAGAGGTTGAAGAAGACCCGAAGGACGCTGATGCTCGGCCTTAAAACGCTGACAAGTTATGCAATTGCTCACATAACTCGCCACATCGCGCTTCATGACTTCCCAATAATAAAGACGACGCATATCGGCATACATCTTGCTACTACTGGGATGAATGGTATACTTAGAACGGTGATAATCATCAAGAAGGTCATGCCTAAGTGCAAATTCAGAAGGCACAAAAAGACGGTTCTTCTTACGAAGACACCCATGAGAATCAATGCTAAAATCTTGCAACGCCTCATCACAAGATCCAGACTCACAAAGCTGAATAAAATGCAACAAATCAGGATCACGCCGTTGGGCATCGGCAATACGATCCAATAAAATAGGTCGAGCTCCCAAACTAAATAATAGAATAGAAGAATCAGAAGATGAACCTCGATCACGAATTTCACAAAAAGATAGAGTTTCAAGAATATCCCATTCGGCAAACATCATAGAAATAACAGCCGAATGTTTGCGACTAAGCGCATCTGCAACACGATTACCCTTACCAGGGGTAAACTGGATATCAAAGTCATAAGAAGCAAGAAACTCGAGCCAACGTTGTTGTCTCATATTGAGTTCCTTCTGAGTGAACAAATACTTCAAAGATTTATGATCGGTATAAAGAATGAAGCGCTCGCCCAATAAATAATGTCGCCAAATCTTCAAGGCAAAGACAATGTCGGCTAACTCAAGATCATGAGTGGCATAGCGAACTTCATTCGGACGTAGTTGCCTAGAAGCATAAGCAACTACCCGATCCTTCTGCATAAGAACAGCACCGAGACCACTACCAAAGCATCGGTGTAGACAACAAGGTCATGATTCTCTTCGGGAACCACAAGGATAGGAGCATTAGTGAGAAGTTCCTTCAATGACAGAAAGGAAGCTTCACACTTGTCGGACCAAATAAAACGAATGCCTTTTCGAGTAAGGCAAGTGAGAGGAAGCACAACACGGGAAAAGTCCTTAATGAACCGACGGTAATAACCCGCCAATCCAAGGAAACTACGAATCTCATGAACATTTTCAGGCCTCTTCCAATTCTGGATGGCTTCGATCTTTGAGGGATCGACAAAAATGCCATCGGAAGATACAACATGGCCTAAAAACTTAACCTTATTCTCCCAAAAGTGGCACTTGGAGAATTTGGCTTTAAGCTGATGATGACGGAGAGTACTCAAGACAATTCTCAAGTGATTAGCATGCTCGGCTTCAGACTTAGAATAAATAAGGATATCATCAATGAAGACAAGCACGAACTTATCGAGATATTCCCGGAATACCCGATTCATGAGATCGACAAAGAAAGCAGGAGCGTTCGTCAAACCGAACGGCATAACGAGCCACTCAAAAGAACCATAACGAGTGCGGAAAGCGGTAAGAGATATGCTATCCTCCGCGACTCGTAACTGATGAAAACCTGTGGCAAGGTCAAGCTGAGAAAA
This sequence comes from Allium cepa, assembly GCA_030765085.1. NCBI lineage: Eukaryota > Viridiplantae > Streptophyta > Magnoliopsida > Asparagales > Amaryllidaceae > Allium > Allium cepa. The sequence continues at coordinate 40,362,545 of CM060929.1, forward strand.
GACCTTAGCACCACTCAATAGATCGAACATATCATCGATCCTAGGCAATGGATACCTATTTCTAATGGTCAACTCGTTAAGCTTGCGATAGTCAATGCAAAGCCTAAGAGTTCCATCAGACTTCTTCACAAAGACGACCGCGGATCCCCACGGAGAAAAACTAGATTGAATCAATTGCTTGGATTCAAGCTCTAAAAGCTGCTTCTTGAGTTCCTCATTTTCCTTTGTAGACATCCTCGTGGGAGGACGACTAACTGGCTGCGCGTCTGGAATGAGATCAATGCGGAACTCAATTGCCCGTTTGGGTGGCAAACCCGATACAGGCTCAAAAACATCTGAAAAGTCACAAGCAATAGGAATACGAGATATATCATCATCCTCTCGTGAGTCAAGAGAATACAAAGCCATTTCGGAATTATCCACATCCCGAAGAACAAGAGATAACTGAGAAGGCGAATCAGGATGACAAAGATATAAAATTCTCTCCGAACAAATAATCCTGGCATCATATCTCACTAGCCAGTCCATACCCAAAATCATATCGAAACCCAAACGAGAAACAACGTGCAGATTCGCATGGAAAGAAAAGCCACATAAAACAATCTCAATATCATCACAAAGCAAACTAAGGGTTGCGGATCCCCCAATAGGATTCGCAATCCTTAAAGAAGTAATCAAACAAGAAACATCCAAAGATAAATCATCAACGAGCTGTTTCGATACGAAAGAATGTAAAGCACCCGTATCGAAAAGAACTCGAATACTATGATCATGAAATAAAATAAAACCTTCCAAAATAGATGGAGAGATACCTTTGGATTGAGATGAACCTCCAGAAGCATTAGCCACATTGAGCTTGCCAGATTTTGCATTAGCAGGAGCAGTAGGACAAGCTGAAACATGATGACCTTCCTTCTTGCAATAACGGCAGAAGAGAGGCTTAGAACAAGGTCGAATAATATGATCCGGAGAACCACAATTGAAACACTTTCGAACAAAAGGTGTTCCGGAAGACTGAGGCTGAGAGCTAGGACCACCGGTCTTCTTCTTCTTAGAAGGAAAAGGCTTCTTCTGAAACGGAAACTGCTTCTTGTTGGGGTTCTTGGAAACCTCAACATCCTTACCACTATCACACTCCTTCTCGACAGCTTCGAGATGAAGTGCCGAATCAACCAATTCCTCGAAAGAAAGCTTAAGCTGGAGCAACAAGGACTTCTTAAGATATTTCTTAAGACCAGAGACAAACTTCAAATTCTTCTTGTAAGAAGTGCTAATGAATTCAAGACCATACTTAGATAAGGCCTCAAAAGATGCAACATACTCAAAAACAGAAGATTTCCCTTGCTTCAACTCAAGGAAGCGACGGGTCAATAATTTTTTTCAGATTCAGGAACGAACTTGAATTCAAATCGCTACCGAAACTGAGTCCAAGAAAGAGTAGACTCATCAATTTCGGCTACAAGAAGCTCATACCAATCAAGAGCACGCTCTTGCAATAAGCTAGAAGTCACAAGAACTCGATCATGTTTAGAAAGATCCATGCGAGAAAAGATACGTTCGCATGTGCAAAACCAAGCTTGGACTTCAAGAACAGACTCGGAGCCCTTAAACGGTTTTCCTCCAAGATGAGCAAAATCACTGCACTGGCGTGCAAAGGCAGACTTGCGAGGTGGAGACACTCGAGGAGGAACGGGAGGCTGAGTGCTCCTAAACAACTCCATAAACTGATCGGCGGACATATATACGCCATCCGGATGTGAGCCACTGGATTGCCCAGCACCCGAACGTCGTCCCCTGCCTCTTCCAGCCATACGCTGAAGGTAAGATAAGAACAAGATTATTCACAAGGTAGATATTGCAATATGGAATACTACGGAATAAAATGAATTCCTAGACGTATTCCCAACTCTATCTAACCTTGATGGAATAAAGAGACACGATGATTCAAAGATTTGTATCACTTGTACACTTTGATGTACCATAATATGTGTATCTATTCTGTGTTTATCATATTTTGTTCTGAACTCAGCTCTGATACCACGCTGTGACGCCCCACTCCGAGAGTCTCGTTAACAAAGAGTATTACATAGATAATACTGTCAGCTAACGCGGACAATAGAGTATAATGGAAGCGACCATGTGTAATCTTACCTTAACTATTCACTAAATACGTCGAAAAGTAGAATCACATTAAAATTCGACCTATTCAATAAATATTTAAAGCAAAACTACAAGGGTATAGGATCTATTAGAAGAAAATATAACAACTCAAATGTAATTCACATCACAGAACAGTCGATCATAATATACACATAAACAGATACACAACAGAGTATACAAAATAATACATGTCAAGTGGTACAGGAGACCACAATATACAGACGAGACAAAAAAAAATATAAATATCAGAGTTACAACAGATAAGGACCACAAAAGACGCTATAACAAAATGAAGCTAGCGAATAGTCCATGCGGAAGCAAAATAGGCTAAGTCCAAAAGCACCTAACCTGAAACATCTCGGTCTGACCCTAGTATAAAATACACGGGTCAGTCTAGATAACAAATCAGTTAGATAAACTGAACAATAATAAACCTGCAAGGTCATACAGTATAACAAATATCTCTAGAAGAGATAACACAATCATCAACAAGAGATGAATCATATAGAACAAGCCTCATATCATCGGCAACATATAGAAACAAAGGATACAAATATCCCAAAACAAGCCAAAAGGCAAATAACAAATACCAATAAGGTATACAAGTTCCACAAGGAAATCGCTATTCTCCATGCGGCTCATAATGACCAACACCGAAGGGCGATACCAAGGGAATATAATATCAATGAAATATCAAAAAATTGCTCGAGCTCAGTACTGTACAAACAAGGATCCATGAACCCAAAAGCTCCAAACCCAAGTATCACCCATGCGGCACATAAGGCCAACATCAGAGCGAAACTATATAGGGCAACAAACCCGAAGGCACACACCCGAAGGCAACAAACCTAAGGAGAAAGTCCGAAGACACCATCCTAGAGGCAACAAACCGTAGTGGTGAAGGTCTTAGACCCAGTACTGGACACCACTAACTGGCGGAATGTGTCACAACTCTCGAAAAGGAATCCGAACAGTGTTAACGTATGTCCCATAACCACTCGTTCGCACTAAACGGTTTACTATTCGTCAGCCACTTTCACACTCAAAGCAATACAAATTTACCTCATATCATCGGTAAACTAAACCCGAAGGTCAAAACGATCAATTGAATAGGTCGGGGATTAATCGGAAGGATAAACGCACAGATTCATGGTCCGTGTTTTACCCAACCATTTAATCACCCTTCCACTTCGCTCGAAGTGCGAAAGTGTGTGTTTTAAATAGAATTTATAAATTGGAGAAACGAGCTTTTAAATGCGATTCGAGAGATTATTTTATAAAAACCCGTGGATGAAGTCAAGAGTAAGTTATCAAAGTCAAATATGCAATAACAACCACTAAGAAGCAACTTGAATCGATAAAATCCGGAAAATCAATCAAATATGTAAAATAGGCAAAATAGGCAGAACAGAGCAGGTCGGTCGACCGAACTACAGGGCTCGGTCGGCCGGCCAGATGCAGGGAGCATAACAAGGCTCGGGGCAGCAGGTCGATCGACCGAAGCCTGCACTCGGTCGGCCGAATGCTGTTTTCCAGCACTTCTTCCCCTATTTCAATGAAATGCAATTTCTTTCTAAATCCAAAGCAATGGCACATGCATACTTGTTAGGAATTCATACCCAACACCCATGAAATCAAGAGAAGTAGATGTGAGTTCAAAACTCACCTTTTTACACAAAACAAAGAAGATGAAGAAGCACAAGTGCAAGGAATCAACCTACTACACTCCACTTCAACACTACAAGCTTCAATCTAGAATCAAAGCAAGTATTTCCTAAGTTAGGGTTAGGAAATTGCTGAAATTGAAGAGGAGAAGAGATGGAGAAGATGGAGATGAACTTACCAATGGATTCCCTTTGATTTTGGAGCAAGAATCAAGTTTACAAGAAGAACTAGGGCTTGCTAATTTCTATTTCCACTTCCTTTCCCCATTTCAGTTTTTAGCTTAAGTTTAATGAAATGAAATGAAGAGAGATGAAGAGAAGGGGTTGAGTTAGAGGTTTAGTTAAGCTAGTGGGCTGAACCCAAACCCAAAACCCAATAGAAAAAGTAGCCAAAATTTCACAAACTCCAAACATATCAAAAATTATACTCAAAAAGATCGCAAACGCCATTTTGGAACCAATGTAGGTAGTTTCGAGTTCCAATTCGGCCATTTGCAGAAAGTAACATTTCGGACCAAAATCCGACTAACGACGCTATATTTAAGTTAAACATTTAAATATAAAATCGTTAAATATGCGGGTTGTTACACGATAGGTCATCCTATCGTTCTTGCAAATACCCGGCCTTCACCACCGGTCTTCAAATGCAATCCCATTTCGTCGTATCATTATTCGGAATGGGTTTTATGACACAAAGTCCTCTCCCGGCTAATCCGAATAATGAGCGCTTATTTTTTTTAAAAATAAGTGTTACATTCATATTTCAACCAAACCACAACAAATTTTCACTTTGATCTTCTTAAATAAAGGATCTATCACAATCACAAAGGTTCGATGTGGTTTTCGGATATCCACTTGGAATCTGACCCCCGGTCGCATCGAAATTCAAACGCCATTCAAAGGCCAATATTAATAGTCGGTTATTTAACTATCAATCACCATTCACAACAATTACTGGATTTCAAATAATTTCCCCCAGTTATTTATTTTCAAAATATCTTTGCAAGATATATTTTCACACTTCAACCATTTGAAAACAAATTTCAAATTACTTTCCCCATTTTCAATACTTTGAAAACAAATTTCAAATCACTTCCCTCACGTGGAATAAATTTTCAAAAATTCATTTATTTCCACTGAAAATCTACCGAGTTCAAATGCTTTAAAATAGTTTAAATTACTTATCCAAACATATATACTTGGAACATTCAGAATAAAAACTATTTTAAAACACTTTGTTTAAAACATTAGTTAGGAAGATATTATATTAAAATCTCATATAAAAATTCAAGTCCAAACTAATTTTAAAATAAAATTAGTAGATACGGTATAACTATTTAAATATCCATTCTCTAAAACAAATATCAATTAAAACTTTAAATAATCTTTCCTTAAAACCATCTTCACAACTTCTATTTCATATTTATAGACTCTATTGAAAACATACTCGGCTTTCCAAGGAAAATACACCTTCTATTCTAAAATGGTTCATTCAAATCAATTTATCAATCCTTCTGGATTTATTTTAAATTTACGTTCCAAATCCGTAAATTTCTTTCCACACTTTTTTAAAAAATAACTCAATGTTTATTTTTAAAACAAAATTCCCTTTCCTTTACAAATTCCCATTGTGAATTCAAATTTCCAAATATCCATTGATATACGATTTTTTTTCCAAATCAATTTTCAAATGGATTTCCAAATTTATCATATTTTAAAACGAACCCCTTTATTTTTCCAAACTATTTAAAATCCAAATTTTTTAAATAAATCTTTCAACTTTTAAACAGCATTCCTCAAAATCCATTTATTAATCTTTTTTTTCCATATTTTGGAATTTTATTCAATATGATTCAAAAATAAAACTTTATCCTTTTAAAATTTCTTCTTTTAAATTTATCCAATTCTCAAAAATAATTTTTTTTACTATAAACTTTCAACTTGAATTCTCAAAAATCCAATTTTATTTATTTTCGGTATCCAACGATACCAAAAATATATTTGGCTAAACTATAGCCTTCAACGATTTCAATCACAATTATAATCACACACAGATTATAAATAATCAACACACAGTATATGAAACAAATTCAATATTTGAGGAATTCAGTTGGATCCTTCCAACCTGTTTCCGTGCATCCACAGACGTTAGCACAACAATTAAACCTTTTCCACTTCGAGGTGGAATATCGCGGTATATGGGATTTATAAAATATCATCCGCTATTATGCGGCGCAATAGGGTCGCATCCGCTATACAATTCGGGGAAATCAACTCCAAATACATATATAATACCAATTCCACTTCAAGGTGGAATATCGCGGTATATGGGTTTAATATAATAACCTCCGCTATTATGCGGCGCATAGGGTCTATTTCAAAACAAATAATAACAACCATCATCCAAGCGCACAATCAAAAATTTTAAATCTAACTATTTAAGATTAAACAAAACCCTTTGTTTGAGTGAGAAGATCTCACCTTAGCTTTTGTTTCGCAATCCATTTCCATTCTGACTATTTCTCCACAGTTTCCAACCTTGTAACACACAATTATACTATTCATTAATATTTGAATTAATCTAATAATCAATTTTTTTCGTTTTGATAGTTTAATTAACTAATATTTTATTTTTAAACTAATTTTTCTTTCAAATAAGATATTTTAGCAACCAAAATGATTACATAAGTTAACTAAACAATTAATTACTAAAATAAATTAATAAATTGTATTTTTGTCTCTATTTTCTATTTTTCAAACTGCATATATAAAAATAGGCTATACGAGTTAAAAAAAACTTATCTTTATATATGTAAGATTATTTTTTTAAATAAAAACTTCACCTGACTGTAAATCATTTCCCTAACATATATACATATATTTTACTGTTTTAATATACACATTTAAATTAAATTAGGATTAACCTAAAAATTAAAAACTGCCTAACAGGCAAAGACTTTCCTTACAGTAACAATTATTTTTAGAACAGTAGGGGTATATGTAAATTTAAATTCCGCATATATCTTTCAAATTATCTATAATTCAAATTATCATATGTATTTGAATGTGTGCATATATACATATACACGAATCTATAAATTTAAGAAAATAAATTTCTTTACAGAACTTTACTGTTCTATATTTTTTTTCGAAGCTAATTAAATTTAGACCTAAACATAAATTAAATTTAAACTTAAAAATTTACATACCCAAAACGAACACTACTAAAAAGGCTCCTTCCTCAGTTCGTCGAACCCACTGCATCGGTCTCGAATCCTAGCCCAATGTCGCCCCTGCTTTGAGTTCATCGCTCGACCACCGAAGTTCGTGCCAGTGCCTCAAATCTCATCGCAAACTCCAGCAGCCGCGACCCTCTAAATATCGATTCCAGAAACGTCGATGCCCTAGCTCGCGTCACCGCTCGTCCCCATTGTAGCTCTCGAGCGCGCTTCCGCTGCGTCGAAGAATCACGAGAGGAATTTGTTCCTCGAGCCTCGAACACTCAGTTCGATCAGGTTTGGAACGATTTGAGAATGAAGGCTTCGACTTGATGAGCAAATATTTCAAGATGCGGTGAGCATATGAATTTTGAAAGCGGCAGCTATTAGTTAGAGAAATTTGGGAGCAGTGGAAATACAAATTTGAAGAGAAAAGAGTGAACGAGTGAAATTATTTATGCGGCCATGGTTTTATTCTTTAATTTCTTCTGAATGATAAAGAATTGCTCGCGTGATAAAAGAAAACAAAGGGAACAAGATGTGATGTCGATTAGAAGATGGCTTGCAAAAGAAGGCTACAGTGACAGCAAAAAGTTTAGATGTGAAAGAATACGGTCGAGGGTTTGACTAGTATAAATATCCAATTTAAATTCAAATTCAAACCGTTCCGATAAATGCAACTTAAAAACTTGAACTCCTATCGAGGCATGCTACTAGGCGTTCATAATGTTATATCCCCATTCCGAACGTAATGGAAAAGGTTCTGAGGCCAACTTCGATCGTATGGGGAAGATAGCTTTTTGGATTGATTATTATCAATTAAATTTTCAGCGCGTTTACATATCGTACGCTCACATAACAACTCCAATCAATACGAAATTTGAAATCTGATAATAATACAATATTACGGATCCAATGGAACTGGTTTCGTCGAAATCCGAGACTGTGCCTCCGAAAGCTATTTTTAAATATCGATTTAAACGATATATTTTCAAAACTGAGCAAATCACTTTCAAATTCACTTCTGAAGCTTCTATTAACCTCAATATTATCAATATAAATTTACTAAGCCATCGGATTACTTTTAACAGGCTTAAAACTGAAGATTCAAATTTTTACCCAACTTCAATATGAAATACAATGAAATACAATAGAAGCTTGTTACAGTTTGTTACAGTTGGGTAAAAATTTAATTATTGATAATATTGAGGTTAATAGAAACAAATATAATGAAATACAATGCAGAATCTATAAATACAAACTGTTGCGGTGGGTATTATGGTGGATGTGTAGGTGGAAAGTTCGGTGGATATGTAGGTGGAAAGGTAGGTGAAAAGTTCGGTGGATATGTAGGTGGAAAGCTAGGTGGAAAGTTTGGTGGAAATGTAGGTGGAAATGCAGCTGGAAAGGCAGGTGGTGGCATAGACATCTTATACTATTGGTATCTGATTGTATGCTTGCACTTGTCGATCTCGTGCCACAACCGTTCTAGGGCTTCATCATCTTCCAAAAGTGTGAGCGTATCTCTATTGTCCTTAATTTGGAGTAGTGAAATTGATTTGAAAAGTTGAATATCTTCTAATTTCTTTACACGTTCAATTTAGCCTTCAATTTCGAGCATGAGGTTGTGGACTGTGGGCTTGCATTAGCACAAGGGAAGCAACTAGCATCAGCGGGCGGATTAGAGGATGGATTATCTGCATCAGAACAGTATTATTTGTTTTTATGTTTTTCATACATCATATCAACAAGTGGATTCATTTTTTTCTCATTCTTAATCCGTCTTCTTCTACTTGATCGAGACCCGAAAGAACCTACGCTACATGTTGTGTAGGATGTTGAAACGACTATTGCGTGTTAATGTCTTCAAGTGGGACTTGAAAATCTTCCGTTCCCCATGTATTGTCAAAATACGTGTTTGTGATGTCTTCTTTATGAGGAGAACGAGGTGACTGTTGTGTATTTAGACCTTCGGTTGTGCCAGGAGTGAAAGCATCTACACCAATTGTAATATTGTTACAAAAAATTTATTCAAGTTCGTCCAAATTCTCTATTGGATATCCCCTATACTTCAAAACCAAGTTGCCATACTTCTAAAATTTAAAAGAAACATAAATCAGTTGCGGTAAATTAGAAAATAAAAAAGATAAAAAGTATTATCCTACGCGATCGATCCATCAATGTTTGCCTCCACTAATTATTCCTCAAACATTATCTCATCCTGTGCCCGTTTTAGTTCTCAAATTGCATCAAACCACCCATTTCTTCTTCATCAAGTCGTTTTTCGCCGTAATTTGTTTGACAGTGAATGGTGCTTCGTTCGAAACACCCACTAAATTCTCGTTCAGTTCTATCATTATTTTCTTTCGGATTCCCTTTTTGGATTGACCAGCAGCTTGATATGCTTTGGCAGCTATTCGTAAAAGTTTGGAATACGTGTGAGCGGACCAAACTCTTGCGCTGCGGCGGGAATTTCTCAATACATTTTGTCGGCCATTTTTGAGACAAAATATCTTAAAAAATCAAAAAAACAAGAAAAAAAATAAACGAAATGAATAAAAACAGAAATAAAATTATCGAAATATGGTACTGCTATGACAAAAACTCGGATTAGCGAATTTTTAGATTGAGAATTGGAAGTGAGTGAGTATAATGGTAGAGGAGGGAGGATTATATAAGAGATGGAGAAAATTAGCCCATTGTAGGTGAGCCGTTCGCGTCCGAGTCACGTCGGACGCGAACGACTCCTCTACTATGGTTAAGTCAAACTGTGCAAACTCGTGGGTTTCATCTTCGACGCGTCATACGCGTACACCATCGTAGTCCGCCCAGTTCGTCGTAAGAACGGTATCTTAGTCTTATTTGGATTGATATCCGATTAGCAATCAAATGGCAACTTTCCCAAAGTAGCCATGACTGTCAACTGGTAACTCTTTTGCTCTGTTGGGCTATATTTTTCTGTGCTTTTAATTTTTTATGGCTATCAAGCTTTTTAAATTATCATGTTATTTGTAAATGAATCTGGATGACCGTACGTGGCCATTTACTAAACATTGTTAGTGTTGCAAATATTAGACCTATTCATTAAACAATGCATTTTTGTTTTTTGGGAAAAAATCATATGAGAAATCATGACAACGCCTTTCATCTATTGTTGAATAACACTACTGTATTATAAACGTTAGTTTTTGCGCTATAGAAAAGCATGATAAACCTCGTGTATTTCGGTGGAAAGTCTATTTCACAATGTGTTCTTGCCTAAATATGCTGTATAGGGCATTGCGTTAAGAATTCGGTTTTAAGTTGTTATGAATGTCACAAGTTTTGTTTGAAGCCCAGCTTCCCCACGTTTTCATTGGATTTTGCTATTGTTGGTGAAGTCTCTTAAAGAAAATGTTCAACAATAATTTGCGTCCCGTCCAAAAGACGTTAATATACTACATTTACCTTAACCGTATTTCTCATCTCATGGAATGTAGGATGGTATGCATATATTCTTGCTAATTATAGTTAGAATTGGCATGTTAATAGTTGTCTATTCTTGTTAATTTGCAGTTACAATGATAACCAATACGGTTTTATTCTTTTATTTACCAATACTAATTGTACAATTATTAGAAATTATTATTATTTGTTTATAATCACGAATACGGGAAAATAGACACAGGGAAGATGTTGTAGAAAAAATTATTCTCAGGGACAATAATTTTATTCTTTAGTCTGAATCACATTTTTTAGTGTAAATAGAGAATGATAGTTGTAACTACCATTCTGTGATTTACACTAAAAGGTGTCCGCTAAAAATCAAACTTCTTCTACTTAAAACTGAATTTTTCTTTAACTTCTTTTTTAAGTCTAAAAACCCCTAATAAATATTTGGTGTGAACAATTACTAGGACATAAATATCGACACAGTGATATGTATTGGAACTGGCACTTCCATATTAGAACATACTTTGAGCTCAAAAAGAGAATTGTCAAAGGAAGCATTTTCACTTGGAATTTCTAAATATTGTTGAAATGAAATCCAACGATGTAAATTTTCAAACGATTTCGATGGTGTGAATTGCAACGCAACCAAATTTCATATGCAAAAGTTACATGTTATCAGATTTATGGATTTATTTATTAGCAAATATAAAATTAGGACTAAGGTGAAAATTATCTTAATATTATATTTTTCCTAAAAGTAGTCCAGAATCTTTCTTGCTTAATATCTAAAATCGATGCTTTCTATTCTTGAAAATTTTAAAGTGCGCCCCACTTTTTTTTTCTTTTCGTAAAGTCAACTTATGTTTTGAAGAAATTTACACAATGCAATGTTGCATATTTACTGTATAGACATGTTGCTATTGTTTTATTTTTTGCATTATTATAATACAACCTTTGTAAATCTTTGAAATTGGTATGTTTTTTGCCAAAATAATTTGGATTATATTTTAAGAAATGATATATTTGATGCATGTAAATTTTATAAACATGCCACTTGTTCAAAATTTTATTAGTTGTGCATTTTAGTTTCAACTTCATTGTACTTTACATTTTTTAACAATGCAGGCAACTCGAATATCGATAGTTGCATTTAGTTTTACGGTTTAGGATTTGAATTTATGAATCAGATTAATAATTCTTCATAATGATGATTTAGTTTGTGCTTTTTTTATTACACATTTTAAGGGTTTAATCTATTTTATGAAAAGCAATGAGAGTTTTCCTATTATCTATTATAATAAATAACATAGGTGAAAAATGTAAGCCCTCTTTTCAAAACCCCCATCGTCGTTTTCCTCGGTCTTTAATTACTTTGATAGATATTTTCATCTTTTACGTTGATCATTCAATATTTATTTACGAATAAATCTTTGAAATTTGTAATGCTTAGAACTTGTATAAAAGTAGTTTGGTTGAGGTGTGTTTTTTCGTTGGATTCTTTGGGAGAGTATAGGTTTTGTGTTGGTTTTACTGAATTTGAAGATTTATAGTGGAACTACTTTTTTGGAGCTTAAGTGATATCATTTTTTTAATGCATATACACAAACACACGCATGCACGTCTCTTTTATGATGACTTATAGTTTACAATGTTGGCAGTGATGTGGAAAAAATGCATGTCTAAGATTGATAATTACCTACTGCTTTTTTGATACGATTCATATGTTATTTTCTTACTAGATCTCTGATTATAGAAATCTAGAAAACATTTCATGATATTATTTGTGCATTGAGAAACAATTGGTAGTATTTACTATTCATCCTCATTTTGTTTGATTGTGTTATATAAAGTTATGTAATTAACATATTAGCTGCTACGCCTACACTAATCACTTGTTAGATGCGATTACCAATGTAGTTTGTACATATGTTATTTGTTAATTTTTAAATGACACTATAGTAATTGAACATGTTATTTGTTCGATTTGTAACTAGCACAGTTGTTATCACATATATTCATTAGTAAGTTATGGAGCTAATACTTGTACAAGTGCATATATGTTATTTGTGGTTGTGCGTTTAGGTTAGTAAATCATATACTAATACATTGAGCATTCGAATTGGCTGGATATTTGGATTGATATTGAATAGATATATCGGGTGAGTGAAATTAATTTTTTATGTAGATCAATATGTTTTTACATTCTTATGAAGTTATTCTAGTATTATTAATATGATATTTTGGACATGTTGTAGATTGCTAATATATTTTGATTATTATATTATGCATATATTTTCTAATACATATGTTTTTCGATAATGAGCCGTCGTGAATCTTCTACAGTTTTAATCCTCATCATAGATCCTAAGTTCCTAGGATTTTAAAGTGTAATTTTACATTTCAATCTTCAATTTGTTCGTTGTCTGCAAGCTCATGGACAAGAAAAATGCATTTAGCGGTAGTACATGAAGAAGAGTTTTATGCTCCATCTTTTATGTCTTCTCACATTTGCCTTTAATTTCTTATCTAGAGTAACCTCCGACTTATCCTTACGTTTCTTTAAATTCGCAAGAAAAAACTGATATAATTATCGATTTGAATCACATGAAACCACCTAATTCATCTTCTACCACGAACTCTAAACATAACTTTTGTAATCAAATTTCCAATTCCTCGCTCCTTAGCCTTGAAAATACTCCTCTCCTCCTTTGACGTCCTTAAAGTGGCATCACAGAAGCTTTGGAATGTGACTCCACCATGCTGCGATCCTTTAAGCATTTATCAGTTTAGATTTCTTAATGGATCACTTTATTTTTGCTGTCTTTTATGAAGTTTGTAGACTAAAATTTCCCTATTTTATCTCTTTGTATTTTTTTAGGCTCATAGGAAGCCGTTTGAGTAGAATATAAATGTTGTATATGATAATATCGGTATAGATTGAGACTCGGATGTACTAACCATATAAATTTGTTTTCTTTTTATCGTTATTGTAAGACCAGTTATGTTTTGAAGAAAATTATACAATGCAATGTTGCATTATTTACAGTGTAGACATGTTGTTATTGTTTGCATTATTATAATACGACTTTTGTAAATCTTTGAAATTGGTATGCTTTGGGTATATTTGAGACATGTAAATTTTGTAGCAGGCCACTTGTTCAAAATATTATCAATTATGCATTTATTTTTGGATTCATTGTGGTTTCTTTTTTTAAACAATGTAGGTAACTTGAATCTTGATAGTCGCGTCTTGTTTTCTATTTTTGATTTGAATTTATGAATAGGATTACTATATTTTTTAATGACCATTTTGTTTGTGATTTTTTAATATATTATAAGGGTTCAATTTATGATATGAAAAGCAATAAGTGTTTTTCTGTTGCCTATTTTAGTAGATAACATGGGTGAAGAAACATAGGCCCTCTTTTCAAAACTCTCATTGTCTTTTTTCTCTATCTTTTACTACAGTGATACCTGTCTTCGTCCTTTATATAAGTGTTCTACATTTATTTACGAATACATTGCTGGAGTAATGCTTATAATTTGTGTATACAGGGTTTGCTTGAGGTGTGTTTTTTCTGTTGAATTCTTTTGGAGAGTTGATAAGTTTGTGTTGGTGGTGTTGAATTCGAAGATTTATATTGGACTGCTTTTTTGGAGGCTTAAGAGATTTCTTTTTTAATGCATATATATATATATATATATATATATATATCCATGCACATCTGTTTTTCATGGTTTATTGTATATAATGTCGATGGTGATGTTGACAAAATGCGTGTATAAGATTGACAATTACTTACTGCATTGTTGATATGATTCTTATGTTATTTTCTTGTTAGATGCTTGAATTATAGAAATTTACAAAACGTGTTATGATATTATTTGTATACTGTGAAATGGTTGGTAGTTTTACTATTTTTTTTATTTCATTTGATTGAAGAGTATAAAATTTACATAGTTAACATAATAATTGTTACACCTTCACTATCATTTGTTAGATGTGCCATTAACAAAGTCGTTTGTACACATGTGTAATTTGTAAATTTTTAGTTGACACTCTAGTTATTGCACATTTTACTTGCTGGATTTGTAACAATATTTTAGTTACCATATAAATCATTAGCAAGTCTTGTTGCTATTATCACTATTGGTGCATATATGTTATTTGTGGTTGTGCACCAAGCAATTAGGCTAGTAAATCTTATGTTTATACATTGGGCATTCGAATTGGCTCAATATTTGGGTTGATAATGAGTAGATATATAGGGTGAGTTAAATTTATTTTTTATATAGATCGATATGTTATTACCCTCTTGTGTTGTTATTCTACTTTTGTTAATCTGTGGCAAGTTCTGTTAGTTATATTGATTGTTACTATGTACATGTATATGTGTGTGTGTGTGTGTGTGTGTCTATATATATATATTAATTTATAAGAAATTCATTAATGAGCCACCATTAAACCTTTACCAAGTTAATTCTTATACTAAGTCCTAAGTTCTTTGAATCTTAAGGTATAATATTACAAGTAATTAAAACAGTGTAGTAGCAGCGTACGAAGAGTCAAGTGTTTTATGTTTCATCTTATATGTTTTCTCATATTTGTCTCTACTTCCATATCTTCAATAAGCTCCAACTTATTCTCACTTTTTTTAGAATTAATAGAAAATGACCTATATACTGTACAATTTAAATCACATGAAACCATCAAATTCAGCTTCTTTTACGAGCTGTAAAAGTACTATGTAATACTTTGTAATTAGATTACCAATTAAGCATTCCTTGTCCTTGAAGATACCCTTCTCTTCCTTAGGTATCCTTAAATAAGTGGCATCAACGAAGCTTTGGAAGTGACGCCACCATGTTGTGATCCATTAAGCACTTGTTTACATTTCTTAATATACGGCTTTATTTTAGCCATTTTTTATATGTTTGTAGACTAAATTTTCGTATTTTATCTTTAATTATTTTCTAGGCTCATAGGAAGCCATCAGAATCGACTATTTTATTTGATTACTTTAATTTACATTGAGACAAATGTATGTACCAAAGAAATTTGTTTGGTTTGGGTTTAATTATCTTTTGTGATTTTACCTTTAATGATTTCCTAGGACTGAAGAATACATAAATGGCTTTCAGTTATTTGTTATTGATTTGCTGTGTGTTTACTTGATGTGATTACAAAAGAAGTAAAAATCCCCTTTGAAAATATATCTATTTAGTTAATTATGATCAATATAATTAATTTGAATTTAGACTTACATGCTTTTTTTAATAGTATTCTCATTTTGATCCATATTTAGCTTGAGCTACTATTTATATCTGTAGCATATTTATAACGACCTGCCTTTTTAGACGTTTTAAGCAGACACACATGCTGGACTTAAACGATTAAAAATGCAGATTGTTATGGGGTAAATAAGAAAAAGAGAAAAAACAAATACAGAATCTCGCAGCAATCAAATAACAGTTTATGAAGCTGTTTACAAATAAATTTGATTATACTAATACAATGCAAAATCAAAGTTACGGACAACAAGAATAAATAAGTAAATGCAACGGAACAACATGATGCAGTGGAAAAAATAAATAAATAATAATAATACAAGTCTTCATCTTTATCCTTCAGAAATAAGGTCTTCAACCCTGAAAATGCTCAGGCTAACCCTAGCGAATTGAAAAGACAAAACATTCAAGTCGGAACTAAAATAATTTCCCCCAGTTATTTATTTTCAAAATATCTTTGCAAGATATATTTTAATACTTCAACCATTTGAAAACAAATTTCAAATTACTTTCCCCATTTTCAATGCTTTGAAAACAAATTTCAAATCACTTGCCTCACGTGGAATAAATTTTCAAAAATTCATTTATTTCCACTGAAAATCTGCCGAGTTCAAATGCTTTAAAATAGTTTAAATTACTTATCCAAACATATATACTTGGAGCATTCAGAATAAAAACTATTTTAAAACACTTTGTTTAAAACATTAGCTATGAAGATATTATATTAAAATCTCATATAAAAATTCAAGTCCAAACTAATTTTGAAATAAAATTAGTAGATAGGGTATAACTATTTAAATATCCATTCTCTAAAACAAATATCAATTAAAACTTTAAATAATCTTTCTTTAAAACCATCTTCACAACTTCAATTTCATATTTATAGACAATATTGAAAACATACTCGGCTTTTCAGGGAAAATACACCTTCTATTCTAAAATGATTCATTCAAATCAATTTATCAATCCTTTTGGATTTATTTTAAATTTACGTTCCAAATCCGTAAATTTCTTTCCACACTTTTTTAAAAAATAACTCAATGTTTATTTTTAAAACAAAATTCCCTTTCCTTTACAAATTCCCATTGTGAATTCAAATTTCCAAATATCCATTGATATACGATTTTTTTTCCAAATCGATTCCCAAATATTTACTTTCAACACCAAATCAATTTTCCATATTGATTACCCAAATTTGTTTCAAACACCCAAATCAATTTCCAAATGGATTTCCCAAAAGTTTATTTTCAATCACCAAAATCAATTTTCAAATGGATTTCCAAATGTATCATATTTTAAAATGAACCACTTTATTTTTCCAAACTATTTAAAATCCAAATTTTTTAGATAAATCTTTCAACTTTTAAACAACATTTCTCAAAATCCATTTATTAATCTTTTTTTCATATTTTGGAATTTTATTCAATAGGATTCAAAAATAAAACTTTATCCTTTTAAAATTTCTTCTTTTAAATTTATCCAATTCTCAAAAATAATTTTTTTACTATAAACTTTCAACTTGAATTCTCAAAAATCCAATTTTATTATTTTCGGTATCCAACGATACCAAAAATATATTCGGCTAAACTATGGCCTTCAACGATTTCAATCACAATTATTATCACACACAGATTATAAATAATCAACATACATTATATGAAACTAATTCAATATTTGAGGAATTCAGTTGGATCCCTGCAACCTATTTCCCTACATCCACAGTCGTTAGCACAATAATTAAATACCCATTCCACTTCGATGTGGAATATCATGGTATATGGGATTTATAAAATATCATCAGCTATTATGCGGCGCAATAGAGTCTCATTCGCTATATAATGCGGGGAAATCAACTCCAAGTACATATATAATACCAATTCCACTTCAAGGTGGAATATCGCGGTATATGGGTTTAATATAATAACCTCCGCTATTATGCGGCGCATAGGGTCTATTTCAAAATAAATAATAACAACCATCATCCAAGCACACAATCAAAAATTTTAAATCTAATTATTTAAGATTAAACAAAACCCTTTGCCCGAGTGAGAAGATCTCACCTTAGCTTTTGTTTCGCAATCCATTTCCATTCTGACTATTTCTCCACAGTTTCCAACCTTGTAACACACAATTATACTATTCATTAATATTTGAATTAATCTAATAATCAATTTTTTTTCGTTTTGATAGTTTAATTAACTAATATTTTATTTTTAAACTAATTTTTCTTTCAGATAAAATATTTTAGCAACCAAAATGATTACATAAGTTAACTAAACAATTTAATTACTAAAATAAATTAGTAAATTGTATTTTTGTCTCTATTTTCTATTTTTCAAACTGCATATATAAAAATAGGCTATACGGGTTAAAAAAAACCTATCTTTATATATGTAATATTTTTTTTTAAATAAAAACTTCGCCTGACTGTAAATATTTCCCTAACATATATACATATATTTTACTGTTTTAATATACACATTTAAATTAAATTACGATTAACCTAAAAATTAAAAACTGCATAATAGACAAAGAATTTCCTTACAGTGGCAATTATTTTTAAAACAGTAGGAGTATATGTAAATTTAAATTCCGCATATATCTTTCAAATTATCTATATTTCAAATTATCTATATGTAGTGTGCATATATACATATACACGAATCTATAAATTTAAGAAAATAAATTTCTTTACAAAACTTTACTATTCTATATATATATTTTTCAAAGCTAATTAAATTTAGACCTAAACATAAATTAAATTTAAACTTAAAAATTTACATACCCAAAACGAACACTACTAAAAAGGCTCCTTCCTTAGTTCGTCGAACCCACTGCATCGGTCTCGAATCCCAGCCCAATGTCGCCCCTGCTTCGAGTTCATCGCTCGACCACCCGAAGTTCGGGCCAGTGCCCCAAATCTCGTCGCGAACTCCAGCAGCCGCGACCCTCTAAATATCGATTCCAGAAACGTCGATGCCCTAGCTCGCGTCACCGCTCGTCCCCACTCCAGCTCTCGAGCGCGCTTCCGCTGCGTCGAAGAATCATGAGAGGAATTTGTTCCTCGAGCCTCAAACGCTCAGTTCGATCAGGTTTGGAATGATTTGAGAATGAAGGCTTCGACTTGATGAGCAAAGATTTCAAGATGCGGTGAGCATCTGAATTTTGAAAGCGGCAGCTATTAGTTAGAGAAATTTGGGAGCAGTGGAAATACAAATTTAAAGAGAAAAGAGTGAACGAGTGAAATTATTTATGCGGCCATGGTTTTATTCTTTAATTTCTTCTGAATGATAAAGAACTGCTCGCGTGATAAAAGAAAACGAAGGGGACAAGATGTGATGTCGATTAGAAGATGGTTTGCAAAAGAAGGCTACAGTGACAACAAAAAGTTTAGATGTGAAAGAATACGATCGAGGGTTTGACTAGTATAAATATCCAATTAAATTCAAATTCAAACCATTCTGATAAATGCAACTTAAAAACTTGACCTCCTATCGAGGCGCGCCGCTAGGCGTTCATAATGTTATATCCCCATTCCGAACGCAATGAAAAGGTTCTGAGGCCAACTTCGATCGTATAGGGAAGATACCTTTTTGAATTGATTATTATCAATTAAATTTTTAGCGCGTTTACATATCGTACGCTCACACAACAACTCCAATCAGTACGAAATTTGAAATCCGATAATAATACAATATTACAGATCCAATGGAACTTGTTTCGTCGAAATCCGAGACTGTGGCTCCGAAGGCTATTTTTAAATATCGATTTAAATGATATATTTTCAAAACTGAGCAAATCACTTTCAAATTCAATTCCGAAGCTTCTATTAACCTCAATATTATCAATATAAATTTCTAAGCCATCAGATTATTTTTGACAAGGTTAAAACTGAAGATTCAAATTTTTACCCAACTTCAATAAATTAAATTCAATAATTAAATTGCCAAATTCATAATTATATTTGAAATTCAAGGTTAAAATAACTTCCAAATATTTAAAATCAATTAAATTTTTCGATTTCAAATGTTCAAAATTCTGGATCGTCACATGGCCCTAAAAATAGAAATGATTAATACAAATTTGGATCCAAAAATATAGTCCATTTGTTTTATCCACGAAGATCTAGAGTTTTGTTCATCCTTGTAAATACTCAGATCGACTTCTTGTTTTGCAAACACATTAAATTTAAGTGTAAGAATTCTTATTTGTTACTCCTTTTGACATTTTTTTGTTTTCTTGAATTATGAATACTTTGAATCAAAATTATTGAGATGGTGGTCCTTTCCCCAAATGATCAATGCTGATTATAAATCGTGCAATTTAATCCATCTTCGGAGGAATCAAGCCAACGGTTCTTATCCTTTTTCATTCATGTAGGCTTTTAATTTTTGTGCTATCATTTTTAGATTGATCGAAGTTGTATAAGTAAGCAGTTGATGAAGGAAAAAAAGGAAGGCTGGTTTATCAACACATTTAGTGTGGCCACCTAAGAGCTTTTTCCTTCGCCTGCTTGTGATATTTTCCTATTAATTCATTTCTTAGATTTTATTTTATTATTTCCTCATTTATTTTATTATCGATTAAATTAAAGCCTTGCATTCTTTTTTTAAAAGAAATAGGCAAATGAAAGGGGCAAACGAAAGAGACTGTGAAGGGGAATGCTTTTTTTTACGAAAGGGTAACACGAAAGTGGCAAAATTATTATTTATATTATTATTTTATTTGTGTTAATTTTTTTAAATAAAATAGATGTATACTGAATACAGAATACATAATACCGAATACATAGTTCAAAATTCAAAATGCAGAATACAAAATATGAAATACAATGTAGAATCTATGAATACAAACTGTTGCGGTGGGTATTATAGTGGATAGGTAGGTGGAAAGTTTGGTGGATATGTAGGTGGAAAGGTAGGTGGAAAGTTCGGTAGATATGTAGATGGAAAGCTAGGTGGAAAGTTCGGTTGAAATGTAAGTGGAAATGCAGCTGGAAAGGCAGGTGGTGGCATAGACATCTTATACTATTGGTATCTGATTGTATGATTGCACTTGTCGATCTCGTGCCACAACCGTTCTAGGGCTTCGTCATCTTCCAAAAGTGTGAGCGTATCTCTATTGTCCTTAATTTGGAGTAGTGAAATTGATTTGAAAAGTTGAATATCTTCTAATTTCTTTACACGTTCAATTTAGCCTTCAGTTTCGAACATGAGGTTGTGGACTGTGGGCTTGCATTAGCACAAGGGGAGCAACTAGCATTAACAGACGGATTAGCGGATGGATTATCTGCATCAGAACGGTATTTCTTGTTTTTATGTTTTCATACATCATATCAACAAGTGCATTCATTTTTTTCTCATTCTTAATCCGTCTTCTTCTACTTGATCGAGACCCGAAAGAACCTACGCTACATGTTGTGTAGGATGTTGAAATGACTATTGCGTGTTAATGTCTTCAAGTGGGACTTGAAAATCTTCCGTTCCCCATGTATTGTCAAAATACGTGCTTGTGATGTCTTCTTTAGGAGGAGAACGAGGTGACTGTTGCGTATTTAGACGTTCGGTTGTGCCAGGAGTGAAAGCATCTACACCAATTGCAATACTATTACAAAAATTTTGTTCGAGTTCGTCCAAATTCTCTATTGGATATCCCCTATACTTCAAAACCAAGTTGCCAAACTTCTAAAATTTAAAAGAAACATAAATCAGTTGCGGTAAATTACAAAATAAAAAAGATAAAAAGTATTATCCTACGCGATCGATCCATCAATGTTTACCTCCACTAATTATTCCTCGAACATTATCTCATTCTGCGCCTGTTTTAGTTCTCAAATTGCATCAAACCACCCATTTCTTCTTCATCGAGTCGTTTTTGGCCGTAATTTGTTTGACAGTGAATGGTGCTTCGTTCGAAACACCCACTAAATTCTCATTCAGTTCTATCATTATTTTCTTTTGGATTACCTTTTTGGATTGTCCAGCAGCTTGATATGCTTTGGCAGCTATTCGTAAAAGTTTGGAATACGTGTGAGCGAACCAAACTCTTGGGCTACGGCGGGAATTTCTCGATACATTTTGTTCGGCTATTTTTGAGACAAAATATCTCAAAAAATCAGAAAAAAAAGAAAAGAAAATAAACGAAATGAATAAACACAGAAATAAAATTATCGAAATATGGTGCTGCTATGACGAAAACTCGGATTAGCGAATTTTTAGATTGAGAATTGGAAGTGAGTGAGTATAATGGTAGAGGGGGGAGGAATATATAAGAGATGGAGATGTAGGATGGTATGCATATATTCTTGCTAATTATATTTCTCATCTCATGGAATGTAGGATGGTATGCATATATTCTTGCTAATTATAGTTAGAATTGGCATGTTAATAGTTGTCTATTCTTGTTAATTTGCAGTTACAATGATAACCAATACGGTTTTATTCTTTTATTTACCAATACTAATTGTACAATTATTAGAAATTATTATTATTTGTTTATAATCACGAATACAGGAAAATAGACACAGGGAAGATGTTGTAGAAAAAATTATTCTCAGGGACAATAATTTTATTCTTTAGTCTGAATCACATTTTTTAATGTAAATAGAGAATGATAGTTGTAACTACCATTCTGTGATTTACACTAAAAGGTGTCCGCTAAAAATCAAACTTCTTCTACTTAAAACTGAATTTTTCTTTAACTTCTTTTTTAAGTCTAAAAACCCCTAATAAATATTTGGTGTGAACAATTACTAGGACATAAATATCGGCACAGTGATATGTATTGGAACTGGCACTTCCATATAAGAACATACTTTGAGCTCAAAAAGAGAATTGTCAAAGGAAGCATTTTCACTTGGAATTTCTAAATATTATTGAAATGAAATCCAACGATGTAAATTTTCAAACGATTTCGATGGTGTGAATTGCAACGCAACCAAATTTCATATGCAAAAGTTACATGTTATCAGATTTATGGATTTATTTATTAGCAAATATAAAATTAGGACTTTTTTATAAGGTGAAAATTATTTTAATATTATATTTTTCCTAAAAGTAGTCCAGAATCTTTCTTGCTTAATATCTAAAATCGATGCTTTCTATTCTTGAAAATTTTAGTGCGCCCCACTTTTTTTTTCTTTTTGTAAAGTCAACTTATGTTTTGAAGAAATTTACACAATGCAATGTTGCATATTTACTGTATAGACATGTTGCTATTGTTTTATCTTTTGCATTATTATAATACAACCTTTGTAAATCTTTGAAATTGGTAAGTTTTTTGCCAAAATAATTTGGATTATATTTTAAGAAATGATATATTTGATGCGTGTAAATTTTATAAACATGCCACTTGTTCAAAATTTTATTAGTTGTGCATTTTAGTTTCAACTTCATTGTACTTTACATTTTTTAACAATGCAGCCAACTCGAATATCGATAGTTGCATTTAGTTTTACGGTTTAGGATTTGAATTTATGAATCAGATTACTAATTTTTCATAATGATGATTTAGTTTGTGCTTTTTTTATTACACATTTTAAGGGTTTAATCTATTTTATGAAAAGCAATGAGAGTTTTCCTATTATCTATTATAATAAATAACATAGGTGAAAAATGTAAGCCCTCTTTTCAAAACCCTCATCGTCGTTTTCCTCGGTCTTTAATTACTTTGATAGATATTTTCATCTTTTACGTTGATCATTCAATATTTATTTACAAATAAATCTTTGAAATTTGTAATGCTTAGAACTTGTATAAAAGTAGTTTGGTTGAGGTGTGTTTTTTCGTTGGATTCTTTGGGAGAGTATAGGTTTTGTGTTGGTTTAATTGAATTTGAAGATTTATAGTGGAACTACTTTTTTGGAGATTAAGTGATATCATTTTTTTAATGCATATACACAAACACACGCATGCACGTCTCTTTTATGATGACTTATAGTTTACAATGTTGGCAGTGATGTGGAAAAAATGCATGTCTAAAATTGATAATTACCTACTGCTTTTTTTGATACGATTCATATGTTATTTTCTTACTAGATCTCTGATTATAGAAATCTAGAAAACATTTCATGATATTATTTGTGCATTGAGAAACAATTGGTAGTATTTAGTATTCATCCTCATTTTGTTTGATTGTGTTGTATAAAGTTATGTAATTAACATACTAGCTGCTACGCCTTACACTAATCACTTGTTAGATGCAATTACCAATGTAGTTTGTACATATGTTATTTGTTAATTTTTAAATGACACTATAGTAATTGCACATGTTATTTGTTCGATTTGTAACTAGCACAGTTGTTATCACATATATTCATTAGTAAGTTATGTGGCTAATACTTGTATAAGTGCATATATGTTATTTGTGGTTGTGCGTTTAGGTTAGTAAATCATATACTAATACATTGAGCATTCGAATTGGCTGGATATTTGGATTGATATTGAATAGATATATCGGGTGAGTGAAATTAATTTTTTATGTAGATCAATATGTTTTTACATTCTTATGAAGTTATTCTACTATTATTAATATGATATTTTGGACATGTTGTAGATTGCTAATATATTTTGATTATTATATTATGCATATATTTTCTAATACATATGTTTTTCGATAATGAGCCGTCGTGAATCTTCTACAGTTTTAATCCTCATCATAGATCCTAAGTTCCTAGGATTTTAAAGTGTAATTTTACATTTCAATCTTCAATTTGTTCATTGTCTGCAAGCTCATGGACAAGAAAAATGCATTTAGCGGTAGTACATGAAGAAGAGTTTTATGCTCCATCTTTTATGTCTTCTCACTTTTGCCTTTAATTTCTTATCTAGAGTAACCTCCGACTTATCCTTACATTTCTTTAAATTCGCAAGAAAAAATTAATATAATTATCGATTTGAATCACATGAAACCACCTAATTCATCTTCTACCACGAACTCTAAACATAACTTTTGTAATCAAATTTCCAATTCCTCGCTCCTTAGCCGTGAAAATACTCCTCTCCTCCTTTGACGTCCTTAAAGTGGCATCACGGAAGCTTTGGAATGTGACTCCACCATGCTGCGATTCTTTAAGCATTTATCAGTTTAAATTTCTTAATGGATCACTTTATTTTTGCTGTCTTTTATGAAGTTTGTAGACTAAAATTTTCCTATTTTATCTCTTTGTATTTTTTTAGGCTCATAGGAAGCCGTTTGAGTAGAATATAAATGTTGTATATGATAATATCGGTATAGATTGAGACTCGGATGTACTAACCATAGAAATTTGTTTTATTTTTATCGTTATTGTAAAACCAGTTATGTTTTGAAGAAAATTATACAATGCAATGTTGCATTATTTATAGTGTAGACATGTTGTTATTGTTTGCATTATTATAATACGACTTTTGTAAATCTTTGAAATTGGTATGCTTTGGGTATATTTGAGACATGTAAATTTTGTAGCAGGCCACTTTTTCAAAATATTATCAATTATGCATTTATTTTTGGATTCATTGTGGTTTGCTTTTTTTAAACAATGTAGGTAACTTCAATCTTGATAGTCGCGTCTTGTTTTCTATTTTTGATTTGAATTTATGAATAGGATTACTATATTTTTTAATGATCATTTTGTTTGTGATTTTTTAATATATTATAAGGGTTCAATTTATGATATGAAAAGCAATAAGTGTTTTTCTGTTGCCTATTTTAGTAGATAACATGGGTGAAGAAACATAGGCCCTCTTTTCAAAACTCTCATTGTCTTTTTTCTCTATCTTTTACTACAGTGATACATGTCTTCGTCCTTTATATAAGTGTTCTACATTTATTTACGAATACATTGCTGGAGTAATGCTTATAATTTGTGTATACAGGGTTTGCTTGAGGTGTGTTTTTTCTGTTGAATTCTTTTGGAGAGTTAATAAGTTTGTGTTGGTGGTGTTGAATTCGAAGATTTATATTGGACTGCTTTTTTAGAGGCTTAAGAGATTTCTTTTTTAATGCATATATATATATCCGTGCACATTTGTTTTTCATGGTTTATTGTATATAATGTCGATGGTGATGTTGACAAAATGCGTGTATAAGATTGACAATTACTTACTGCATTGTTGATATGATTCTTATGTTATTTTCTTGTTAGATGCTTGAATTATAGAAATTTACAAAACGTGTTATGATATTATTTGTATACTGTGAAATGGTTGGTAGTTTTACTATTTTTTTTA
Organism: Allium cepa; assembly: GCA_030765085.1. Classification (NCBI taxonomy): domain Eukaryota; kingdom Viridiplantae; phylum Streptophyta; class Magnoliopsida; order Asparagales; family Amaryllidaceae; genus Allium; species Allium cepa. The sequence continues at coordinate 40,388,516 of CM060929.1, forward strand.
TTTCATTTGATTGAAGAGTATAAAATTTACATAGTTAACATAATAATTGTTACACCTTCACTATCATTTGTTAGATGTTCCATTAACAAAGTTGTTTGTACACATGTGTTATTTGTAAATTTTTAGTTGACACTCTAGTTATTGCACATTTTACTTGCTGGATTTGTAACAATATTTTAGTTACCATATAAATCATTAGCAAGCCTTGTTGCTATTATCACTATTGGTGCATATATGTTATTTGTGGTTGTGCACCAAGCAATTAGGCTAGTAAATCTTATGTTTATACATTGAGCATTCAAATTGGCTCAATATTTGGGTTGATAATGAGTAGATATATAGGGCGAGTTAAATTTATTTTTTATATAGATCGATATGTTATTACCCTCTTGTGATGTTATTCTACTTTTGTTAATCTGTGGCAAGTTCTGTTAGTTATATTGATTGTTACTATATACATGTATACGTATGTGTGTGTGTGTATATGTATATTAATTTATAAGAAATTCGTTAATGAGCCACCATTAAACCTTTACCAAGTTAATTCTCATACTAGGTCCTAAGTTCTTTGAATCTTAAGGTATAATATTACAAGTAATTAAAACAGTGTAGTGGCAGCGTACGAAGAGTCAAGGGTTTTATGTTTCATCTTATATGTTTTCTCATATTTGTCTCTACTTCCATATCTTCAATAAGCTCCAACTTATTCTCACTTTTTTTAGAATTAATAGAAAATGACCTATATACTGTATAATTTAAATCACATGAAACCATCAAATTCAGCTTCTTTTACGAGCTGTAAAAGTACTTTGTAATACTTTGTAATTAGATTACCAATTCAGCATTCCTTGTCCTTGAAGATACCCTTATCTTCCTTAGGTATCCTTAAATAAGTGGCATCAACGAAGATTTGGAAGTGACGCCACCATGTTGTGATCCATTAAGCACTTGTTTACATTTCTTAATGTATGGCTTTATTTTAGCCATTTTTATTATGTTTGTAGACTAAATTTTCATATTTTATCTTTAATTATTTTCTAGGCTCATAGGAAGCCATCAGAATCGACTATTTTATTTGATTACTTTAATTTACATTGAGACAGATGTATGTACCAAAGAAATTTGTTTGGTTTGGGTTTAATTATCTTTTGTGATTTTATCTTTAATTATTTCTTAGGACTGAAGAATACATAAATGGCTTGCAGTTATTTGTTATTGATTTGCTGTGCGTTTACTTGATGTGATTACAAAAGAAGTAAAAATCCCCTTTGAAAATATATCTATTTAGTTAATTATAATCAATATAATTAATTTGAATTTAGACTTACATGCATTTTTTAATAGTATTCTCATTTTTGATCCATATTTAGCTAGAGTTACTATTTATCTCTGTAGCATATTTGTAACGACCTGCCTTTTTAGACGTTTTAAGCAGACACACATGCTGGACTTAAACGATTAAAAATGCATATTGTTATGGGGTAAATAAGAAAAAGAGAAAGAAAAAACAAATACAGAATCTCGCAGCAATCAAATAACAGTTTATGAAGCTGTTTACAAATAAATTTGATTATACTAATACAATGCAAAATCAAAGTTACAAACAACAAGAATAAATAAGTAAATGCAACGGAACAACATGATGCAGTGGAAAAAATAAATAAATAATAATAATACAAGTCTTCATCTTTGTCCTTCAGAAATAAGGTCTTCAACCCTGAAAATGCTCAGGCTGACCCTAGCGAAAAGACAAAACATTCAAGTCGGAACTAAAAGATCTTATGTAAGTTAATTCTATGGTAAATATGAGTGTGACGGCGTTAGAGATGTTTACGGGTTTTGGACATCTCCTATCAAAAGTCAAATGTGAGTGCAATAACTTAAGAGATGTTCAGGATTCACATCTCTTAGGGATCCATTAAACTGTCTACTATGTAGTACAATATGCTATTATAATATGTCTACCGTAAACTAAAAGTTTTAAAATAACATTAAGGCGTTACCTATATCCCCTTAACACATTTAATATATTCTCATAGTCTATGCAGTACTGTACACTCCTCCATAAACTGGAGGTTTACATAGAGGGCACCTCATTGGTATAGTACAAAACAAACTTGTAGAAGGTGCGATAGGGCATGCACGACAACACTCGAGGAAATGCCAGGGTAGATATACCATTTGCGTATCCGGACTGGTGGTAACGCGTAGCAGCTACTACCGCCCAACTTGGAACACACTCTCATATCAAAAATTAAGGGTGTCCACCAAATCAAATCATAAAGTCAGAAAATAGCATCGAAGAGGTGTGCTTGATCGGAGGAATAACCTCGCTTGGCCCGGCGTGGCTCCTGATTTTAGCCGCATCAGGCTAACTCACGGGAGTCAGGGTCACGTAAATACCTCATATGGAATCATTCCTCAAACCATCCTACTTCATTTCTGGTATCTTCACCACGTGCGCAGTTGTTAAAATGGCTTTCGGTATTGGCAGAGAGTATGACAATATCCGATCCCGGTCTCTTTAACAACCAACCGCTTATTACACACCGGATGGTTCTTTATATTTCAAAAGTTGATTCACAATTTATATCAAAATATCATATTCTCAAAACCATATCACTTTTGAAATCATATTCACCTTGAAATCATATTCACTTCAAATCATGTCGTTTCCAAAATAATAATTTCTTACAAAAATCATATTTCCGAAATAGGTTAAATCCTTACTTCAAAATCACGTTTTAAATTAATTATAACATTTAAATCCCAACTTAGGTTATAATATCATTTAACCTTATTCTCTTTTAAACCAATGAATTTGAATATAAACACTTCTACTTAACTTAGTCCGAAAATTTAGATAATAGTTTAAATAGTTATAAATAGTTAAATGCTCTAAAATAATTTAATTATAGCTTAAATATACTATTAAATTGATTTAAGGTAGTTAAATAGATTTAAAATAGATAAAATATAATTAAAATAGATTAAATAGCTTTAAAATAAATTAATTGGATTTAAAATAAGTTAAAATTGGTTAATTAGTTTAAAATGGATTAAATGGTTTAATATGGGTTAAAATGATTTATATAGTTAATATAGGTTGAAACAGTTTAAAATTTTAGGAATATAAATAATTAGAAATTTTAAAATAATTTATTTTTAAACAGTTTATGTTAAAATATGAGTTTGAAATTTATATCAATTTAACTATTTATTTGATTTCAACATATTTAGACCGTTACACATTTCCAAATCGACAAAACCCAATTACCAATCTACCAATTCAAATTCTAAATAGACTATTAAATTCTATATCGATTTAAATCCATGTTTGAAATATCAATTTAAATTACACAAATTCCTGTATATTTCAAAGTTATATTTCAAATAATTTTAATAACTCAATTCCAATAAATTTCAACTTATACTTCAAAAATCAACTTTAGAATTTCAATTTAATTCCTTTAAACAATTCCTTTAAACCAATTCCAATTTTAACATAAAGCTGGGATTTTGATATAAATTCAATTTATATAAATCAAACCTTTATTTCCAAATATCATTTAAATAAATTTCAAAAATTAAGGATTTTAAAAATAATTTAATTTAACCATTCTGGTGTCCATGTATAATTCTCTACCCGGGTCAAGTGATACAGATATTTATCATTTCAATCCGCAATTAAAATTTTACAGTTATATATCATTTCAAACCGTAATCCTGAATTAAATAAAACCCATAAAATCGCTCGAGCCTATCATTTCAACTCACAATGGTTTTCCCTAATCTATAGATCATTCGGGCATGTATCGTTTCAACTCATAGTGATTTTTCAAATAATAACTAAGGAAACTTGCAAAGTGATAACATTTATAAATCAACATATCATCCAATCGACTAATATCAACAACCAAATATTCATCATAATCATCATTCAATCCAATCAATACGTATCAACAATTTACTAACTATCAATAACAGGTATTTAGCTGGCAAATTTAAATTCAATAATAGATTAAATAACGATTTAATTCAAAAAAATTCAAATTTACTGAGAGTACGATTTAAAATATACCAAACAGCGACAAATAACTTTCTAATCACATCATAAATTTAATTTAACAAACATAATAAATTTTATAAGTTGTGAGTGGGTCAAAACACTAACCTTCGATTTTAAATCGAATTTAAATCCAAATTAGGGCTCAAAATTCAACATTCTCGGAATTCGCCCAAAGCAGCGTCAAAATGTCTGGAATTTCGTACGATCCTAGTGGAGAAACCATGCATGAATTGGACCTCGTATTCAAGAATTATTTATCTTAGAACATTGGATAACTAAAATTAAACTAAAATGGACAAATCAGTTACCGTTACATACCTAGCTACAAGGTTCGAAACCCAAATCTCCTTCTACCGTACATTGCGCATGAACCAGAGTAGCTCACCCTGCGGTCAACCTCGTCATTTGGCCAGCCATTCCTCTCGCGCAACGATCGGTCCAGGTTGATCAATGCGCAACGAACGATCAAGAATTAATCAACCATTCCAGCGACATGGCGACCTAGATGAAGAACCAAACTGTAGATTTGAATTGCGCTCGTCGAGAGCTTCAAATCGATATATAGTACAATATAGTTTGAGCAGTTTGAATTTTTAGATTTGATATTTGATTAGAAATTGAATTGGGAATTCGTTTGGTATGTTTGCCATTGAGAAGAGGAAGCCAGAGAGAATTATACGTATAGACAAATGAAAATAAAAAGGACCTAGGGTTTATAACGGGTTACTTATAGGTAGGTCAGAAATAGAAATGAATGAACAAGATTGATTTTCAAGTCTGAACAATAAACGACCCAAAAAGCCTGTTTCGTTCTTGAAACAGAATTGGGTCATCCCATTTATAAAAATAGATGTTTTCAATAATTTTAACTCAATAGAACACGTTTCAAGTCCTAATTCCATCATATGAAGAAGTTAGCTTAAAATCAGCTTATTTCAAATTGATTTCAATTAAATTGATTTCTAGGCGTTTCGAGTCCGTACGTTCAAATGACAAGTCCGATCGCTGCGCACTTAAAACCTTACAATAATTCACCATTACGGATCCAATGAAACTAGTTTCATCGAAATCCGAGACAGTGGCCAAAATGGCTATTTTCGCATTAATCAAACAAATTAATATTAAATTAATCAATTCACTTTTTAATTCAATATTTACTAACTAACAAATTTCATCATTTTTGATTACTTAGACATTTGTAATAATTCAAAACAAGTTTACACATCAATTCAGTGTTTAAAATTTTACTAATTGCAGTGTCCAATTTCAACCATAATTAAATCCAATTAGTTATAATTTAATTCCAATAAATTTTTTTAATTTGATTTCAGACTTTATATTCAATCAATTATTACTCAAATAACATAGTTAATATTTGTTTGTCTTTCATTACATTAATATCCTCCAATTTACATCTTTATTTGTGTTAACTATTATATTTTCATTTATATTGAATTTTTGTGAAATATATACATTAATTAAAGTTTAAGATCCTAATTGATTTATTTATCTTGATTCAGATCTTTTATTAAATCAATTATTTCCTAATGAATATACTTTACATTTATATATATTTTATTACATTTAAAGATTTGTAGTTATTGTCCTAACCACATGAATGTAAGTTTTAATTCCTTTCAATTATAATCGACTTCCAATTTAACTTAACAGACTAAATAAATGGGTAACATATAATAGTTTGCCGCCATTACTTTTAGTCACATTAATAAGTTATTATTAACAACCAAATGTTATAATTGCTTACCTAACACTAATTTTATTCAATTACTAGTAATCATATATTATTTCATTAATTGATTCAATATTTGCACTTGTTTTCTTACATTCAATTTATAACCAAGTATAATATTGAATCATTTTAAATTAATTGAACCTTCATTGACATTGTTAATAATGGACTTAAATTGACATTATCACCTTCCATTCTAGTTAATGTTTCATTAATAATTCACAAATTTTTTATTTCTCCCATTATTAAGTTATAAAACTTTATTAAATTAAAAAAATTAATTATCGAAAATTTACAGGTCGTTACAGTATTGGTTTGAGGTGCTTCCTTTTTATAACTAATCAGTTGTAATGAATTTGATATTTTAAATATTCATTATAGATTGAGATTCTTGCTAAAGAATGTTGTTCTTACCATCTGTCTATACGTATACCTATATAGGTAATCTCATCTCTTCTCTAAAAGTTCTTCCTATAGGCTAAGTACTGATGGAATAAAAAATACCTCTCATTCGCTGTTTATTAGTATATTAATTGGTGAGCGGTTAATGAGATAACTGTAAATTTGTTGATGACCGTCTACATTGGTTTAAATCCACCTTAGCCTAAGAATTCACCGCCACATAAGTACGATATAATTAATGTATTCTATAGAAAGGAAAGGGTAATGCCTATGCCGTAGACAAATGAAGTAAAAAAATTATTATTTTTATTCATTCCTCCAACGCTTTTCTACATTTCTTCCAATCAGTGACTGCATTCGTGTCTAAGCCTCGAAGGTTATAGAGTTTGAAATTGTTATTTAGAATCACGAAATATCTTTATTTCTACCCATACACTAATCGCATTTGTGAAAAACAAAATGAAAGAAGTTTTATACTTACAGAAAAATCAAAACTAAAGGTGACACTATATTCAAGAGTGAGATTTAGAATAAGTGTTTACAGAATCTTCTTCTGTCCGAAGAAACGGTTCTTGTGAACTGATCATTTTCAAATGATATCCACATTGCTCAAAAATATTCATTTTTGATCTATTTTTTTTTAATTTAATGCATAACAATTTTAGCATTGAAACCATAAATATTTGTATTTTTTATTTATATCAAAATCATAGTTGAAAGTAGTCAAGAATGAAGGAATATAACAAATAGGAAAGAAAATAGAAAACAAGAAGAACAAATAGGTGTAAAGGTTTTTAAACACAACCGCAATAGATGAATAGGTTTATTATATGCCGAGGGTTAAGCGGGTTAATGTTAAAAGGCCTTCTTTGCCCTTTGTTATATTTGACTTTATCCTTTCAAGATTCCTTTCACTTTATTACTTCTTTCCTTGCTATCACATGACAATGTTGACAAGCACCATTGTCCCAGTGGTTATGTGATTCGGCTTTGGTGCGAGAGGTCATAAGTTCAAAACTTGCGTAGCGTGATTCGAACATTTATTAACACTAGTTTCAAACTTGGGATGTCTCGCACCAAATTCGAATCATATAACCACTGGGACAATGGTTTTTTAGTAGTGGCTAGTTAATTTGATCTTTTTTCTTTCTTTCTATAATGCAGATATTCACACGCAATGACAGATCCTGGCCATATAATTTAAATCTTGGGAGTTACTTTCATCCAATGATTAAACTAAAAGTTAAAATAATTAGTTGGAAATATGAAATTAAGGGTTTTTGTTAGTAAAATTTGTGAACAATGCCAATTGATTCGTGAACTGAATTCTTTTTTCTTAAAGAATTTCTAGTTGCTCTGATATAATTAGGAGATTCTCTAGAAGAGATATGGGTTTCTGCTTCGTTCTTCTTGTCCTTCTGGATTGTATTGTAACGGAATGATAACCCTATTTCTTCACCTTTGCGCCAATAAATAAGAATTCTCTTGGAGAATCGAAGGACATTTGAAATCCAAATTTTCCAATAATCACATTATTTATAACATGATTCACTGCATTTTATATGTTCGAATGTATTTACTTTCCTTGATGGACATTTGTGTATTCATTTTCAAAATTACACCAGCGATAAAAAAGCTGGTTATGTTTTTGATTCTTTTCTCTTTTTTTACCAGATACAAAAATCATAAGGAATGTCCGTTCGAAAATGCTCATTTGTAAATTCATTTCATGCTTTCGCAAGTTTGCTTCGTCAGTGAGATCAATCGAGAAATTATATTATTCTATCGTGAGTTGTTATGTGTTTTTATTATGATTCAAAGTAAAATAAAGTATTTTCTTGAAAAATGTAACTTTTACTAATTTTTTGTTTTTGTATTGTAATAATAATAAGAAAAGCAAGATTCTATCCCTTCATTACTAAAAAATTTTGGTGCCATTTTGGGAATTCCAACATTATGTTTAATCAATACAAATAATGATCCGATCTTGCAAATATTTCTATTTTTGACTCCCGAATACTCAATTGGTTAATCAATATTTTATAATGTAATTTTTTCTGACAAATAATCCAATAGCCATTGATGTTTCCATAGAATTTTTCGTACACCGCTTTGTAAAAAAGAAAAATCTCTGAAGAAGATCTCAATCTATAACGATGAAATGATAACTGTTAGTTGTTTTTTAGGCTTTATCATATTTAATCAGGAGAGTTCAAGTACTCTAAGAAACTCTTGACGAGAGAATCAAGTCTGTTCAGGAATAATGCAGCAATTATTCAATCCTAACAAATTCATTCTTTTGGAATCCAATGAACAATAACGATCATTTAATACTAGCTTGTGATTTTTTAGCATTGTAGCAAAATTGTTACCAACTATTAATCTACCTTACCCTATTGATTCGAGGTTGGCCAAGTGCAAAAAGACTTTTTCATAGTAAAATAGCTTCAATTTAACCCAATTTATAATTACTTCAATTTAACCCAATTTGTATTTAAATCCATGATTTAAATATAAATAATTCCCACTCTGACCAGTTTGAATTTAGAAAATAGCTTGAATAGTTTTAAAATAGTTAAATAGTTAATATAAGATAGTTTGAGTTTTAAAAATGGTTTACATAGCAAAATAGCTTGGAAAATCAAAATAATTCGAATATTTAAGAAGATAGATTTTAAATAGTTTATATTAAAATAATTTATTTGAAAATAGTTTCAAAGTCAAACTAATTCAATTACCAATCTTCCAATTAAAATCAATTTCAATTTCCATATTAGTAATTAAGTAATTATAAATTTACATTCAAATCAATGTAAAAGTGATTTTTATATAAGATCGTATTTTTATAAAATATTTCACAACATCAATAGACTACAACACTGGTAAGTTCAAACATCACAACCATTTATACAAAAAAGAAAGTCTCACAAAAGGTCATAAATCTTGATGCCTTAAGAACTACCTAAGGGTTTAGAAAAGAACAGAGCCCTACTTATATTACAACCAATCCTACCCATCATCTCTCACTACTCTGCATCCTTCATAAAAACTTTCTTAAGTATTTCCTGACATCTCATCAAAACCGTCCATGCAAACCACAACAGGGTGTCCCCACTTCTTGCATTTGCCACAAAAGAACTCTATACTCCCATCTTCATAGATGATTTTCAAGCCTTCCGTGGGGCGTTCCACAACCTTCTCTTTATTCCGCCTCTTCAGACAATCCCTAGCGATATATCCTATCATTTCACAATGGTAGCAAATGGTTGATCCATCGACTGGTACTATGGGTTTATGTTCCATCTTCCTTACATTAGGGCAATGGTTTAGAAAATGTCCTTTCTCACAATGCTTAATGCATAAAATCTCAAAGCGGAACTGTTTGACTTCATCATTCTTTTGGTTTCTTGGTTTACTATACTTAGCCACGTAATATCTTTTATTGTGACAACTATAACATATGATATTATCATAAGGGCCTGGTCCATCTCTTTCACTAATCCGCTATTTCCATTCTTGCTTCTTCCTGTGCCTTATGTGAAGCTGCTCTCCACTCCCTATGCCTTGCCTTCCATTCTTCTCCTTTTCCCGTCTTTCACAACTTGGACTAGATTCTAGTTGGACTTCCTAACCTATAATTAAAACCTTGATTAGTTGAATTTTCAGCTTTTATTCGTATTTCTAGATATCCTTTTATTTGTTCTTGGCCTTTTTTATTTACTACAAATAAACTTTATTTCCTTCGACTTCCTTAGTCACTTAGCATAAGTTAAATTTTCCATATCCAAGATTAAATTTTATAATTTAATCCACTGATTTGATAATCTGGTTCATTTTAATTAATTCGAAACCAGTATTGTTTCAAAAATCATTTTGAAATCATTCATACATAACTCCTTCTTTTTCAACTTTTTATCAAATCTATAACTTTTTTTACAATTTAATTCATTTAACTTCCATAAGTCAAATTTTTATTTTTTTTTGAAATTTTCAATTTGAGGTTATAAGTCCAAAACTTATTTAATTTGGCCTGAGTTAATTTCCAATTCGTTTAATCCATTAAAACTTACTCGATTAATTTTTTTTTACACTCAAAAATTCAATTTTTATTAATATCATTTCCCACTTATAAGTTCAAAAACTTATTTTCCTTTTTGTTCTACTTCTCATTTTAATGGGAATTACAGAATTAACCACCCAATATTTATTTCAAATCACCTTGAAATCATATATATATATATATATATATATATATATGTATGTATGTATGTATATGTATATGTATATACATATAGACACACACACATATCTATCCCCTTTATATACCAAATCACACTTTTAAATTTGAACCCAACTTGGTTTTTATCCAAAAAAATTCTTTGGAATTTTCAAAACAACCCTAGTTTTCAAAACAACCCTAGTTTTCAAAACAAAAATTTTCATATCAAAAAATATTCTGAATAACCTTGCTTATTTTTCTACAAATCACTTTGAAATACATTTCAAAATTTCTGGGACTTAGATTCGAAACTTCTTAATTTAAATCCATTTTTATTTATAAGTCACATTTGTAAATTATGCTTACATAATTCCACTTCTTTAAAACATTTCACCATGTTTTATCATTGTTTATTTCGTAGTAAACACCGGTTATTAAGACCCAACAGCCAATTTATGATAATAATCAATATTATCATATATGGAAACCAAACACATCATGTATTCCACAAAAATTTTGAAAGATTATTTCTTAAAAATATAACCAAGGTACAATTATTTCTCTTCAAAACACTTTGAAAAACACTTCCAAAATTTCTAGGATTTTAAATTCTGGTTTGAATCTATTTTTATCTTAACCCTCTTGCATAATTCATTGTTACCCAAATTTCTATTTGGTTATATCTATATATATATATAACCACCTAAATTCAATAATCTTTATTTTGTTATAATAACAACCAAACACCTTAATATCTATAATAATTCAGAAAAATTGTTTCTTTTTTTGTCGAAATATAATCTTATATAAAAATTATTTTAAACCATTTTTAAAATCATTATATAAGAAAATGACAAGTATGCCCTCATATATAATACATTCAACTCATTCTAGGTTACTACTGGCCCTGTCTCTAATGAGTAGTCCCCACCAGAGCCAAGGTCCTAACCTTCAACTCTAATACCACGTGTAACGACCATGCGATTTTTGACCCGAAAATCGACACTAACACATTTACTGTATAGAGTGCCGAGCAATCGAGTGCCAGAAACACTAGGTTATTAGGGTTAAGAAGAAAGAGATAGAAGAAGAAACAGAAATAATAACAACATAGAATCTCACAAACACAGCGGAATAAAATATAATATACAATAATAGCTTTTTATACAAAAGAAAAACTATAACTGTTAATATACATACAAATTATCAACGTACAATCAGCAACATATAAATCTGGACAGTTATAATAACTTGTCCTCGAAATGTTGAACATACAGCCTACAATACACAGCAAGATCTAATCAAAATGTGTAATACGTCTCTGCCATCCAACTCGTCTCCTAAACTCTAAAGCAACCTAACATGAATCTATAATATTCTATCATACCCGAGCATTGCAAAAAAGTAACACCCGAGTTAGGTGGAAACCAGCGTGAGTAAGACACACTTAATTTGAATACTTAAGTTATCAAATCCTTCGTAAAAACAAAGGTAACTTGTAAGACCACATCGCATATAAACACGATCGGCTTTTATCTTACGATGACCAAAAACACTTTTATAGAAAACCCAGTGATATTATAATAATGTCTACGTACAATTACTTATTAAAGTGGTTGAATTTGTTAAATTAATCCAATTCTAACATATTGGACTATATAATCAAAATCTTAAAGGTTAGTAGTGGTTATTGGATCGAAGCGGTTCTAGATAATGTAGGTATCCGACCCTGTCTCTTCGAACTCAGAACGATAAATTTTAAATGTCCAAGTCGTTTTAAATAAACAATTCATATTCAGGGTGTCAACATTTACATATGGGAATTTAATACATACGTTCATTTCAAATAAAACGTGTCAACGTTTTATTCTAACATTTTAACTAGTTTGGCAACTAATTGGCACAGACCGCACTTTACCCTATCCTCTCCTCCTTTTCTCCCCATACCGCACTTTCCCCTGTGCCCTTTGACGCTGCCATTAGCTCGAGACCGAACCACCCACAAACACATACCTAAACCCTAAAACGATCTCAAATTAATGCCACACACCACTAGAAAGTACCACACCATTTTTCCTGGCTCCACCGTCACCCCAGCCACCTCCACAACCAACGACAAGTCATTCCATCACCTCGACCGTTGGAAATCGCCAAAAAACCATTTTCGGTCCCATCCCTCTATCTCACTCAATACGCGGTTAAAAATCATCAAACTAGTTTTAAAAATCATCATTTTTAAAAACAAACACATTCATGTAATCGAAAGATTTAATTGTGATATTTGAATTCCGTTCATCTTTAAGTTGCTTACTGTAAAATGTATTTTTCTTCTTCTATGCTAAATGACATCGAATGAAATAATTTTTAGGTTAAACTACACTAAAAAACAACTGATGTTGCTTTTGGAATCATAATCTAAAACCAACTAGATAAGGAGATAATGATATTTGTAGTTGCAAAATATCAACTTTTCAAAGAACAAAGGTGTTATAGTTGTCATTGTGAGTTTACAGGGTATACAGCATCACTAAACACACATATATACGGCATAGAAACTTATCAACACATGAATACTTGACAAAATAAAAGTGTTCTCAACACAAGAATACTTGACAAAATAAAAACGTTCATTCAAATTTACAAACATATAGAGACATACAAGACTTTCAGAAAGTAAAAGTGTTTAAGTTTCACTCACCTGCTCTTGAAAAACGAAGATATTGCTTCTTTGTTTTGTTGTAGCTTTGAGTTCTTTGGTTTCTTAAGATTTTAATAGCATACCTTTTCCTTTTTTGTTAAGTGCTAGAAAGTATACGCGAACATAAACTACAAGTGATATATATAAATGAGAGGGAGCAGGCTAAGGCCTTCTCAATATACAGGACTTTATTTTCTTTCATATGTATTTGAAAATTTTGACTTGATTTGGAAATAAGTATGATTTCCTAGTTGACATGAAGATTGAGTGAATGATTTGATTCAATTTGTGCTTGACTAGATTTATCCTCGTCATGATGTCCCCTTACATATATACATCCTTTCATATACGTATATATATTCCCTGCACACTTTGACCATATGTACATGTTTTTGACTATATAGTAACATAAATTAACATGCCTAAGTTGCTTCCCCTTTGTATAAATTATTGCATATGCACTATATTTTAGCATACACACATATACAAAGCTATTTACGTGTATTTGTTCTTATTTATACATATTTTATTTTAATTTTACAGCATAAGTTTTGTATATATAAACATATATATGTTTACCATACATATTTACACATTTATATATACTATATATATCTTCACTTTTATATATATATATATACACATTTATTTTTTTATTTTTTTTATTTTTCCATCATGAACTTTTACATGTTTATATCTATATAAAATTTCATATACACTATTCTTTAAGCATACATACATACACATATACTAACATATATTTTGCCATCATATATATTTATATATAGATATGCATACATATCAATATACATACTTATTTTATGATATTTACATATATAAGCATATTTTCATATACGTTACTTCATATGCATCTATTTTACAACATATACTAACATATATATACATAGTCAATATTTTGAAATATTGCCATTATGAAATTTGTACATCCATGTGTATATATTTATTTGCATATACAATATTGTTACAAACATATATACATAAGTAAACTTATATATTATTAAACATCATAAAGCTTATGTATATTTACATATACACATATATGGATACTATTAAGTCAGTTTTGCTTCTGAACCATAGATTTTTGCAAAGAAAAAATTTCTTAACTTTAAACTTTAAAAATGTTTTATAACTACTATAAAAACATTACAAAAACATAGAAACAAACATATGAACAATACAAAAAATTAAATTTTCGAAAATTGAGAGTCATCGGAGGTTGGTTAAACCTTCGTGATTTCCCTTGATGAATGGATGAGGGACCAACTATTTCCGCGTTCCTAGGAGTTTGGTGACACCTGAGGACGTTGTAAACATGATCTGGATATTTTTCATGTGGGAATAAAGGAGGTTATTCTACATATACATTTTCTTTTAAAAAACCATTTAAGAAAGAACTTTTTACATCCATTTGATAAAGTTTAAAACTAATAAAACAAGCATATGCTAAAAAAATACGAATAGCTTCTAGACGAGCTACGGGTGAAAATGTTTCATCATAGTCTATTCCTTCTTCTTGGTTATAACCTTAAGCAGCAAACCCAGCTTTATTTCTTATTATATTTCCTTGCTCTCCAGCTTTATTTTTATAAACTCATTTTGTACCGATTACAGCTTGATTACTTGGTCTAGGAACTAAGTCCCAAACATCATTCCATTTAAATTGATTTAATTTTTCTTGCATAGCTATTATCCAATAATCATCAGTTGAAGCTTCTTTAGGATTGTTAGGTTCAATATTCGAAAGAAAAGCTACATGACCCTTTTGAATTAGTTGATTGCGAGTTTTAAAGTTGTTATGAATTTCTCCATTAATATTTTCAGTTGGATGATTTCATAAAATTCTTGGTGGGGATCTTATATCATTATTGTTTCGAAAATTATTATTATTTTTAGTATTATTAATATCATCATCTGAGTCATTAGATTTAGAAATAGTTTCTTTACTTTCTACTTTATAATTAACTTTGAAATTTTCATCGAATGATGATGCAATGTCTCTTCGATTATTTTTTGTTTTTTTATTATAAATTCTGTAAACTTTGCTTTGTTCTAAATAACTAATGAATATTCCTTCATCGGATTTTGGATCGAATTTTCCAAGCTTATTTTTCTATTGAAAATAAAACAATTTGATCCAAAAACTTTAAAATAAGAAATATTAAGTTTTCTTCCATTAAAAAGTTCATAAGGAGTATGTTTAATTAATGGTTTTATGGAAACTCTATTTAAAACATAACAAGAAGTTGCTACAGCTTTTGTCCAAAAATGTTCTGGTAGAGTACTTCCATTTAGTAAGGCTCTAGCACATTCTTAAAGAGTTCTATTTTTCATTTCTGTAATTCCTTTTGTCATGGAATTCTAGGAAATAAAAAATTGTGAATAATTCCCTTCTTATTATAGTAATTTTCAAAATATTCAGTTTCGAATTCTCCAGCATGATCACTCCGAATTTTTTTATTTTTTTTATTTTTATTACTTTGAATTCTTTTATAAAATATTTTAAAATTCAAAGTATCACTTTTATTTTTCAAAAATATTGTCCAGGTAAATCTTGAAAAATCATCTACTAATACCAAAACATATCTATTATGGTTTATAGATTGAGTTTGAATTAGTCCAAAAAGATCCAAATGTAAAACTCAAGTGGTTGTAAAGTAGACATCATTTCTTTGATTTAAAAGAAGATTTAGTTAGTTTTCCAAACTGACAAGCATCACAAATATTTTTACTTTAAAATTCATCTTTGGCAATCCTTTAAGTTTAGTTAATTTGTTAATAGCTTTAAAATGTATGTGACAAAATCTTTTGTGACATAACCAAGGATCATTATCTTTGGTTACTAAATATATATTTGTATTATAATTGACTTTCATATTTAATATGTAAATATTTCTTTCTCTTGTTCCTTCAAAAAATAAGGTTATTATTTTAATCAAAAATATTGCATCTGTATTTAAAAAAAGTCTTGTTAAAACCTTTATCACCTAGCTGACTTATACTAAGTAAATTATATTTTATATTTTTAACTAATAAAACATTTGTAATAAGAGGTAAATTAGATATACCGTCATTGCTCACATCACATTTGCCGATGATACATCCTTTAGAGTTATCTCCAAATGTGACAAATCCTCCATCTGAGTCGATAATATTAGTCAGCATATCTTTGTTTCCTGTCATACGTTTTGAGAAAACACTGTCTACTATCCATTTTCTCTTTTCTTGGTTGATGCCTGCAAAAGTTACAAATATCATTGGTACCCACCTTTTATTAGGGTCCTAAGAGTTAGATCTCAGGAAGCCAAAGCTGTGATGGTTTAGAATTCCCTTTATAAATGAAATCTTTATTTTTATGAACAATAGTTATAAAAGACTTTATATACTTATTTCTGGTTAGATTATCGTTAGTCTTTAGTACCCAAATTTTTATAGTACTAGTTTTCTAACTTCTTTATTTGGTATAACAACTTTTGCCATTGATTTTTCTTTTATAAAGTCGGTATGCAAATTATAATTTTTATAAGATATATTATTCTTCTTTGATTTTGAAATTTTATTATATCATAATCCATTTTTATTATTAGTAGACTGAGAATTACTAATAATTTTAGAAAGATTTTCTCTTCCTTTGTTGAAATTTGCACATTTTTAGTACTACTCTAGAATTCAGTTTTGAGACTAGTGTTATTCAACTCAAGAACTTTGACATTTGATTTTAAATCATGATTTTCTAATGCTAGTGTCATATTCTTTTCTTTTTGCACTTCTACTTCATTTGATAGCATAGCGAGTTAAGAAGAAACATTAGATAAAGACTCTTGTATATTAACAAGTTCTTCTTCTAAAATTTTCTTTTCATCTCTTAGCATATCAACTTCTATTTTAGTTCTCTTTAGTCTTTCTAGTGCATCTTTATATTTTCTCT
This sequence comes from Allium cepa, assembly GCA_030765085.1. Classification (NCBI taxonomy): domain Eukaryota; kingdom Viridiplantae; phylum Streptophyta; class Magnoliopsida; order Asparagales; family Amaryllidaceae; genus Allium; species Allium cepa. The sequence goes on from CM060929.1 coordinate 40,405,600, forward strand.
TAGCTTCCTTGAGTTTATCTAATATTTTCAAGTTTATGTCAACTAAATCTTCAAAAGATAAATCACTTACATCATCAGTTGATGCCATAAAGTAGACGTTGGCTTGTTTGATATCACTGTCTGTGTCACTATCTGATGAGGACGACTACTCTAAATCATCCCATGTTACTGAGAATGCCTACTTCTTCTTGTATTTGTTCTTTTTATTTTTGAATCTTTCTCGTTTTCTTTCTAGACAGTCTTTCTTCATATGGCCTTTCCTATGAAATTCATAACATTCAAGATTTGAGACTGGCAATTTGCTGGTGTTGTCTTTTCTATTGTTTTCAAATTTCTTGTTCTTTCTGAATCTCAAAAACTTTTTAAAATTCTTTGTGATCATTTCCATGTCATCTTCCTCTTGGTATTTTTGTTTAGCTTTGAATGCGATATTTATTTTACCTTGTGCTTGATCTCGCTTAGCCTGCAAATTTACTTCATATGACATCAGATTTCCAATTAACTCTTCGGGTTTAATGGTAGAAATGCCATTAGTTTCTTCGATGGATGTAACGACCCAGAACTTCTGTCAATTAAAATTAGAATATTTAATTGAATTTAAATATTAATAAGTGAAATTTGTAAGTCGAATAAATTTTATTTTGAATAATTAGATTTAATTGGATAATTAAATCGATAATTTAATATGTTAAATTACAGAAATAATTGTAAATTGGGTTTAATATGATTGAAAATGATTTGGAAAATTTTATTATATCATATTGGAATTATAGAGATGTTATAGAACTTTTAAAACTGAATTTAAAATTTATTTGTGAAAAATTGAATATTTTAATATTTAATCGACTAGTGAAAATAGCCAATTTTTGAACAGTCTCAGAATTGGACGAAACTAGTTCCGTTGGATCCATAATAGTATGTTATTATCGGATTTAAATTTTCGTAGCAATTGGAGTTATTGTTTGACCGTGGCAGCTCGAAACGCATCGAAATTGTTTTAATATTAATTTGGCGAGTTAAAATAGCCATTTTTCAAACAGTCTCGGATTTCGACGAAACCAGTTTCATCGGATCCGTAATGTGATATTATTGTATGGTTTCAAATTTCGTGTCAATCGGATTTACCATTTGTCCGGTGCGAGCTAAAATGCCTAGAAATTAGTTAAACCGATTTAATTTTAAATCGAACGTTTATTGCCATAACTCACACATATGATCGAATTAGCTTCCGAAACCTGTTCTATTATGTCCGAAACGCGGAATAAACCTTAGAAACGCCGGTCACCGCGCGTAAATCAGAGTTTGAAAATTCCGGAATGAATAGTGTTCGATATTTTCTATAAATAGCCCCCCCTTTTTTCACAAATATATATATATATATATATATATATATATATATATATATATATATATATATATATATATAAAACTAGGGTTTCAGGGCCGGCCGCCGGCTACACAACCAATGGCCGAAATTGTTCTTCTTTCTTCCTCGAATTTCTTCAAATCTGTTCATCAATTCAAGAAACGTTCAACATGAAAGTTATAGATCTCCTCAAGATCTTTAAAACCAACGGCTATGATCTAAAACAACCTCACGGATCGACGGAAAATCTAGTTCAAACGCCGGCCGTTCTTCACGTTTTTCGCGATGAAGTAAAGCACCGGGTAGGGCCGGTCATCATGCGCAGGGAGTAGGCGGTGGCGGCTTCGACGTGGCATCCTCCGATCATCGTCAATGTTGTCGGGGTGGCAGCGAATTGGAACCCTAGGCAACGTGATGATGGGTTTATACGTGTGTGCGTGCGTTTCCTTTTGCCTGGAACGATGGGAAGAAGAAGAAGTGGCAATGGTCATGATTTTCTTGCATATGAAAGCAGTGGCCGTGATTTATTTTAGGTTAAAATTGAAAATAAGAATTGTGAATTTATATTATATTAATTCATGTAACTTTGAAAATTCATATCTTTTTCATACGAGGTCGAAAACGCGCGAAACCAGTTTCGTCGAAATCGTATCGACGAGCACTACGCTATGGAATTGGATTGGAGTCGTTTGGAGTTAGTGAGAATTTCGGGTAAAATTAAACGCACGTTTAATTTTATTCGAAATAAAAGCTGAAAACAAAATTGAAATCAAGGTGAGAACTTCTCACTCAATCGAATCGGTTTCGATTTTAATTTTAAATAGCTAGATTTAAAATTGTTGATTGTATGTTTGAATGATGATTGTTATCTATTGATTGTTAAAATAGACATTATGCGTCGTTAGTAAGCGGATGTTATTTATTAAAAACATATACCGCGAATATTTCACAGTACGGTGAAATTGGTATTATATATGTACTTGCAGTTGATTTTCCGCATTATATAGCGGATGAGACCCTATTGCGCCGTCTATTAAGCGGATAATATTTTAAAAATCCCATATACCACGATAATTCCGTACTGAAATGGAATTGGTATTGTGCTAATGTTTGTGGATGCAGGGAAACAGGTTGGAGGGATCCAACTGGATTCCTCAACTGTATTGATTTATTTTCAGATATTGTGATATTTGATTGATTATCATATCGATATATGATATTTGGATGTCGTGATTGACTATTTGGTGTTGCTGCATCATCGGATCCATTTCTGAAGTTTTAAAATAATGATTTTGGTTTTAAAAGGAATTTTAACGTGATTTTCGAAAATATACGTTTTATTAAATTTTGAGTTGTTAAAATAAATAAACGTTATAATTTTATTTTCATAAAAGTTATGATTTTTGGAAAATAATACTTAAGTATGATTTTGAAGTATATAAGCTTTAAATAACGATTTTTAAATTATTAAAAGAATAAATTTAGTTAAATTTGGATTTTTGAATTATTATAAACAATTTATATAAAAGTTGTATAAAATTGATATTTATAAATTAAAATATAGAAATTATAAAACGAGCTTTTTATAAGTGTTAAAATAAAGTTTGAACCTAGATTCATAAGTAAATAAGAATTTTTGATTTATAAATTAGTGTTGATATAAAAGAATGGATTTGTGAATAAATGAATTATAAGTAATTTACTTATAAACCAGATTTCGACATGTAAATGGAATGTAAATAGAATTGGTTAATAAAGGAGATTTCTAAAACGAAGTTGTTATAAAATATAGAAATGGAATTTATAGACATTGTTTATAAATTCGAAATCAATGGAATTTGATAAATTGAATGTTGAAATTGGTTAAGGAAGTATATTCACGATTTTGGACAGTGAATATATTATCAAATAAAATGTATATGCTTGGGAAAATGAATATTTTAAATTGAAGTTAATCGTTTTAACGATGTTTTAAAAGGTGTAAACATCGAAAACATAGATTTCAACATTCATTGTTGAAATAGACGTTTTCGAGAAATAGAAGGAAATGGTGGACTATAACACTGTTTTATAGTAAATGGTTTCCGAAAGGGAATATTTTGTATAGTATTGGGAATTAGATATCTATTTTAATTTTGAATCCCTATACTAGTGATTTTGGGTCGTCGTAACGATGTTTTACGCAACATTCGTTTTGGCCCAAACAAATGTGTTTAAGAGAATGATTTCTTAAAGAATGAGATATATACTTAATTTTCGATTTAAGTATATTGAATATTTTCCAAGTGTTGAAAATGAATGGATTTGTAAATTACTTATTATTTAATAAGTATGGAAATGTTTTCCAATATGAACTGAATATTTTGAGTCTTTATCTTTTAAAGACAAATTGAAAATGAATATTAAAAATCGATTTGGGAATCATATATTCATGGATATTTTAGAATTGTAAATTCACTAAGGAATTTATAAAAGAAAAGGAAATTTGTTTAAAAATAAACGTTGATTTATTTTTGAACCGTGGGAATAAATTTACGGATTTGGAACGTAAATATAAAGTAAATCGTTAAGGATTTATTTAATTGGTTTAAATGAACCATTTTGAAAGGAAAGTATTTCCGCGTAAGGAAAATGATTGAAATTTGTTTTCGAAGGAGATAAAGGTGAAAAGTGATTTGAAAATTTGTTTTCAAATGGTTGAAGTGTGGAAAATTATATATCTAGTAAAGATATTTTGGAAAGTAAATAATTTGGGAAATTATTTGGAATTTGGTGATGTTGAGCATGCCTATTGATAGTTAAATAATCCGACTATCAATATTTACCTTTAAATAGGTATTTGTTATGATTTGCTTGAATTTGAATGCTACACTTATTTTTGAATAAGCGCTCACTATTCGGGTTATCCGGGAAAGGACCTTGGGGTCGTATAACCCATTCCGAGTATGTGATACGTCGTTATGGATTGCATTTGATGACCGGTGTTGAAGACCGGATATTTGGAAAAACGGAAGGATTACCGTCGAGTTACTCTACATCGGCTGATCTCCGATATAGAGGTTTTATCACCCTTAGTGACGGGAAGTCCGGCCGTGATTAGTGAATATCCGGATAGCAAGGACTTCTTTGAAAGTGCCTTCGGTTCTGTTCGAGCCCGGAACAGACTTGTGTGGATTGTATGTCTGACATTAAAAATTGAGATATAAAGCTGATTTCTTTCAAATATATTTTTGTTGGTGGCGGAGAATTTATTCTCTTAGCTTAACACCCTTCTCTGAGACGTACGAGCCTAGAGGTTATGCAGTTGAAGGTTATTAGTGATATACTCCCAATTTGGTAATGTGACATGCTGAGTGTTGCTGTGAAATGATCATTGTTTGATCGTTTGTGATATGATCATTTGTTTGATCATTTATCTTGGTGATCATTACTTTGATCATTTGTAGACTCAAAACACAGCTTTTGTATAAAGCATGGCTTTGTGGATGAGACTTCGTCGGACCTCACACCCCGGAAATGGTCAAAACAGGAAGGATGCAGCAAGGTTATTAGGGGGTAGCGCCCCTTTAGTGTATGTCATTCCTTCTGGATAGAGGTGGTATCATGGTATGGAGCCCAGATACTTAACCTATGTTGTTGCTGCAAATTTATTTCTTTGTGGTTGTTGGAAATCGAGGATCCTCGGATAGATCGCTTACGATCGGGGGATGACATATTCGTGTCAGTAGTTACCCAGTTAGGGGTAACCCGGCCTTGTGTTGGCAGAGATCCGGTTTGGTTCTCGGGTCGTCTTTCCAGAGGCGTACCTATGTGGCAATGGGAAGTTCCTTGGCCTGACCATTTGTTGGAAATCCAAAGAAACAATACGATCTTGTACGGTTTTAGTTGTAGAACCTATCATTCACTTATGGTGGCACCCCACTGTTTGGATGGTAGCTATAGTAGGCATAAGTGAGGAATGCCTATGCTGGCTAAGATTTATATTCTACTTTCAAAATTGTTTTCTACACTATGCACTAGTAATAATATCAAATGTTTCTTTTAATGCGTATCAAGCATCTTTGACTATCATAAGGAGAAATCTCCTCCGATTCTGCGTTTGCATTGTGTGTGTGTGCGGGAGGCCTTATGGTAGTCTCATTTTCTAAAAAGCATTGCGAATCTATTTTAAAATTATCCTGTTCTTTGTTTTAAAGATAAACTGTTTTAGTTCTCACACCAGTCACATGACTGACTCGGAGTTTATTGTTTTCCTTCATAAACTCTGGGTGCCCACCAATTTCCACACGGGCAGTCGAGAGTAAGGTTTATCAGGATATTCTGGAATTCAGTAGTTACTGGAGGCAAGATGATGCATGGCGTATTCACTAGTATATAGTATTTCTTTTCTGCTGCAAATTTTGTTGTTGTACACTCTGATGATGTAATGAGATGTAATGTAATAACTGATATAGTGCTTTGTTTAAAGATTATTCATTTATCTATTATATGTTGTTCCGCTGCGATTGTGAGTTTCTTATATTGTTGCTTCTTTCTGTTCTGTTCTATATTTTTCTTCTTCTTCTATCTTTTTTTCTTTTTCTTCTTCTTTAACCCTAACATTTCGGTTTTTCGACGACGAAAAATCGCAAACGTTACATTTGGTATCAGAGCTTATGGTTAAGCGACAACCATGGCTCTGTTGGGTATTACTCATTAGAGATAGAGTCGGTAGTACTCTAGAATGAGTTTGAGTGTAATAATAGATACGAGTGCGTATTTGTTAGTGAATATAAATTATTTTATATTGTGATGATTGGTTTGTTGAGTGGTATATGGATTTTGGTCAACACGAGTAATTAACGTTGTTGATAGGGATCTCTAAACACTTGAATAGAACAATTCGACACAGTATTGTTTTAAATTGGGTAAATGAAATAATTTTACATTGATTATATTTTATATATAAAGAAAATAATTTTTCAGAATTATTAAAGTGTATATGAATTGATTGTTTGGTTGTTGAATAAAAATAACAATTTTAAAGAATAATTGTATAAGCAAATGAATTATAAGTATGGAATTATAATTAAAGTGATTTACGATTGTGAAATAATTATATATATAAGAAGTGAAATTATATAAGTAAAAGATTTATAAATATGGTTTATAATCTGAAAATAAAATTCCAGAGAAGTGTTTTGAAAGGATTTGATATTTTGGGAAAATTGTTTTGAAGAGATGAAAGCTCTAAACTCTTTTCGGTCGCTGGAAAATAATTCCGATAATGATCGCGACATCATCGGTGTTCATTTTCGGGTTTCCAAAAGAAGGATTGCTGCCAAATTGTTTAAAAGAAAGTTGTTTGGAAAATTTGGATTTGATAAGATGTTTGAAATGGAATATAACTTAAGTGATGTTGAATGAAGTTGATTTTTGGTGTCAAAGTAAATTAATAAGTGAATTAATGAAATGAAGTCATTAAGAATTTGAACTTGAGTTATATAAATGAAATTCAACTTTATAGTGTTAAAAGAATTAGCAATTGAATTAATTAATGAATTGAATCTAAATCAATTGAATGCAAATAAATTAGTATGAAACAATGAATATAAGTGTTAATTCATTAGAAGCTAATGTTGTTAGAAATTGAATAAACTGAATGAAAGTCAATTTAATATGATCCAATTGGAATTAAATGTGTTGAACCAAATTGAATATAAATTTAATAAGTTTGGTTGTGTTGGATAAACATTGGTTGTTATTTGATTGTTGATTGATTGTATATAAATTCATTAGGTGTTAATGAAATTGAATTAGCGAAATTAGAAGCTAAAGTAATTGAATCCAACTTGGAAGTAAATAAATTTGAATAGAATTGAACGTGAATTGGATTTAAATTAGTGAATGCAAACTAATTGAAAATTGAATATGAATGAATGTTAGTAAATCCAATGTAAATAAATCAAATGTGATTTAAATTGAAAACCAATTCATTGAATATTAATGAGAATATGAATGAATATTAATTTGGTTATGGATGATAGTTGGTTGATGTTTGCATTTGTTGTTTTGTTGCATTTTCTATATTGGCACATGTAGTTGTTATGTTGTTATATGTTGTATATTGATACTATTTTTATATATGCATGATTCTCATGTTGTTGTTAAGTGTTTAGTAGGTGCGGATTGCGTTGCTTCGCTTTTGGAGCTCGCTTTCGTGCTATATTAGCCGTATACGCTCGCTAATAATATAATAAGGTACATATCTCGGATTACATACCGTACTTTTACACTTTTTTCCCTGCGGGATGCCTCGTCACTTGATGAGATGTATATTTGTGATATATATAATGTCATTTTTCTCGGATTGAGCTGCGCAAAGGAGACTCTGGCGAATTTTTTCGAAAATTTAAGGCGTTAGAAAAATTTAGGAATTTTTGGAAGATTTTGAAAACTATAATTTTGATTTGGAATTGAAAGTTAAACAATAGTAGTTGTTTTTTAAAAAGATAACTAAGTATAATTTGAAACTTAGTAAGTTATTGTAAGAAGTTTAACTATGGATTTTGGAAAGTTAATGAATTTTGTGAATCTTTCTTACTTGGTAATTTCGAGGACGAAATTCTTTTAAGGGGGGAAGTATGTAACGACCCAGAATTTCTGCCAATTAAAATTCCAATATTTAATTGAATTTAAATATTAATAAGTGAAATTTGTAAGTTGAATAAATTTTATTTTGAATAATTAGATTTAATTGGATAATTAAATCGATAATTTAGTATGTTAAATTACAGAAATAATTGTAAATTGGGTTTAATATGATTGAAAATGATTTGGAAAATTTTATTATACCATATTGGAGTTATAGAGATGTTATAGAACTTTTAAAACTGAATTTAAAATTTATTTGTGAAAAATTGAATATTTTAATATTTAATCGACTAGTGAAAATAGCCAATTTTTGAACAGTCTCAGAATTGGATGAAACTAGTTCCATTGGATCCGTAATAGTTTGTTATTATCGGATTTCAATTTTCGTAGAAATTGGAGTTATCGTTTGACCGTGGCAGCTCGAAACGCATCGAAATTGTTTTAACATTAATTTGGCGAGTTAAAATAGCCATTTTTCAAACAGTCTCGGATTTCGATGAAACCAGTTTCATCGGATCCATAATGTGATATTATTGTATGGTTTCAAATTCGTGTCAATCGGATTTACCGTTTGTCCGGTGCGAGCTAAAACGCCTAGAAATTAGTTAAACCGATTTAATTTTAAATCGAACGTTTATTGCCATAACTCATACATATGATCGACTTAGCTTCCGAAACCTGTTCCATTGTGTCCGAAATGCGGGATAAACCCTAGAAACGCCGGTCACCGTGCGTAAATCGGAGTTTGGAAATTCCGGAATGAATAGTGTTCGATATTTTCTATAAATAGCCCCCCCCCTTTTTCACAAAAAAATAATAATATAAAACTAGGGTTTCAGGGCCGGCCGCCGGCTACACAACCAATGGCCGAAATTGTTCTTCTTTCTTTCTCGAATTTCTTCAAATCTGTTCATCGATTCAAGAAACGTTCAGCATGAAATGCCATTAATTTCAACATCAGATTTCCAATTAACTATTCAGGTTTAATGGTAGAAATGCCATTAATTTCTTTGATGGATAAGACCTTTCATTCCCATTCATTAATTAAAGGGTTAAGAATTTTAGAAACAATATCAAAATCTGAAATTTTTTTCTCCTAGTGCCAAAAGTGAATGATATATTTCTTGAAATCTAGAGTACATATCATTTATGGTTTTATCTGGTCTCATTCTGAAATTTTAGAACTGAATATTAAGCATAGGAATCTTTCTTTGTTTAAATTTTTTAGTTCCTTCATGTGTGATTTTAAGAGTTTTCCAAATTTCATAAGCAGTTGAACACATGCTAACTTGATTAAATTCATTTTTGTATAATGTACCAAACAACATATTCATAGCTTTTGCATTTGATGTAGCATCAGTCTTTTGTATATTTGACCATTCTGCAAATGGTGTAGTGGGTATAGTGTATTCATTTTAAGTAATATTCCAAGTATCATATCCATTTGCTTGCATGAAAATTCTCATTCTAGTTGACCATCAATTATATCTCAAACCATTAAATAGTAGTGGTTGTGCAGTTGATTGTTTTTCAACAAAACTTGTGTTAGTGTTATTTTCCATATTGTCAATATATCAAATAGCCATGCTAGGGTTATAAGATAACCTATGCTCTGATACCAAATGAAAGTTCTGCTATGGATCGTATTATGGAATAGTCGTTATGATATCTACTAGAGTGGAATAAAATGTAAAAGTAAATAGTAAGGAAAATGACGCCAAGGATTTTTACGCTAGTTCGAACTCTCGTTCTACATTCAGTCCCAAACTCCTTCTGGAATTTAACTATCAACCTTCTCTTAACCTGGAGGAATGTGTATTACACCGCTTGGGCAACCGAACAGGACTTTTACCGCCTAAACAACCGAATAGGACTTCTACCGCCTGTATAACCGAACAAGACTTCTACAATACAGAAAGTTTTCTAGATCGTACATGCTCTGTAAATAGCATGGATGAGTCTTTATAGTACACCCTTCCTATATTCTTCACCTTTGTGGTATATGTTGTAGTACGTGAAGGTTGGAAGAAATTGCAATCACAAATAGATTTGTGCTTGAATGTTCAAGTGAATTGAAAGCATTTATGAAAGAAAATGGTAGAAAAGAGTTTGCAAGAATATAGAATAGAATCAGAGAAGAATATTGTATTTTGCAATCTGAAATCAAGGCTATATAAAGAGTCAAAAAGATGTAACTATTCATGAAAAGATTCGGCCGAGAGATATGGAAACAACTTTGAATTAACCGATGTTTATGTTCGTTGAAAAGTGGTGACCATTCAGAAAAATAGCCATTATGAATATTCAATCGACTAAAAATATAAATTAAGTAGACCGAACATTCAAACGATTTTGAAATTTAAAAACATATTGAAAAGACACTTCATTTAGTCGATTGAAACGAGTTGTTAAGTCCACTAAATTTCAAACTTTTTTGTGCATGTATGCATGTTTTAGTCGACTAAATACCCTAGTTCACTCGATTGAAACTGTCACTTTCAGCCTGTTTGAACTAGTTTTAAATGCAAGTAGTTTTATTAATTTATGTAATCAAAACTTAAGTTATGAAATTTAATTTGAATAATTTCTAAAGGCTTGTGTGCGTGCACATACCACTTAGGAGAGATTTTAACAAATATTAATAACTAGACTGTAGACAAACCAATTGTAAATATAGAAACTTGTCTTAAAATTCTATTGATCTTCGATCTATTGTCGAGTAGAATAATATCTTCTCCTGTGATTTTGGTTAGTTCATATAATATATACTTATATAGTTGTCACAATCAAAACATCAAAATACGAGGTTCTAACATAAAGTATTTTAATGTATGCTATTACTTTGGAAGAATTATTGTTGTTCTAGGATAAATAAAAGGTGCTTTTATAATAAATAGTAATAAAATGATTTTATGCTTTGGAGAAAATGATGTTCGCGAACATAATGTTTTACATGGAACAAATATGTGATTAATGATTGATTTTATTTATCATATATGTTTTTTTTTGACGATGATATCATATTTGGATGTGTTGCCATTATTACTACGTTGTGTGTTGTTAACTATGGTTTTATAGTATTGATGTTTGTGTTACCAAAATAAGGGTATAGTACACATTTGATTGATTTATACTTGCATTGATGAGGTGTTACTAATCATTGATAATTAGTATCTATGTGAGTATATATGTTGTGATTAGTTGATTTTATGTTTGAGGCTGACATTGTGTGTTGTCAATAGTATCCTTAATGGCTAAGTGTGCAATTATTACTAATACATTATATTTATGATGATTGATTGCAATTGTTTAGTAGGAGTAGTATTTCCTGCTTTTATTGGTTGGCTTGGTTGAAACGGTTGCATGATTGCTATATTTGTTATGTGCTAACGACTATTTAGATGCAAGAGAAGAGTAGGAAAAAGAATACATGAGCATTATTTCCCACGTAGTACTTATTGAGTCTATTGTAGTAGTGTATAATGTTAGGCGCAAAAGAGGGAATGAAAAGATGGTTGTCGGATATATAGGTAGATGAATTGGTATATTCTTCTAATGGTTATACCATTTACATGTTAATGATAATTGATGGATGGAAATGCAAATTGATGTGATAATATTGTAAAATCTTGTATTATTGAGCATTGTTCTTCTATATTGATGCTTGATTCCGTTGTGAGTTTTCTCTTTTCCATTTTTAGTTGTTGAAATCACCAAAATATTGCCGTTAGCCGAAAATCGTCAAAGGCAACTTAAATATTTTCCCAATCAAAAATCATGGAAAAATCAAATAAAATAAATTAAAAGTACATCGATAGAATTGGAGTCATAAAAATAAAAATAAATTCACTGATTATTTATTTGAACCATTAATCATTGTTAATAAATTAACTATGGAATTCACTGATAACATTTACTTGAGTTAAATAAGTCCATTAAACCCTATTCAATAAATATTCAATTAAAAATAAAGATATTTAAATCATTGTTCAAATAATAAGTCTAAAGTTCCAACATTTAAATTACTATTCAAATATTCATTCACAATTAAAAGATTTTAAACAATCCTGAAATTTAATTCGAGTTTTAAAGCTTTTATACCAATATTTTAATAAATGTAATTAATTAAATATTCAAAATTAGATGACCACTATCCAGAGTTGTTACAAACACCGACAGTTACTACAGTCAATACCAAAAGGACGATGCATATCCCAACTAAGGTAATCACCACATCCTTCACAATTTACCGGGATGACTGGTTTTGCTAATTTACAATTAATTATATCCCAATTTCTACACTTTATGCATTTTTGGTACATCTGCTTCTTATCCAATCAATGGTGATGCCAAAAATGAAAAGAAGGTTTGCAACTTTGATAATTAAGTACCAATGCACATGTAGGTTTCGGTTATCTAATCCTATTTTTAACAATGCTTGTGAATTTAGAAATGTTTCAAAATCAACTAATCTTATTAAGGGCACACAAATTAAATACAAATTAAAACTAAAATTTCATTGATAATTTTTTTTTTGTTTGCAACTTTAGTGCAGTTGGCAAGGGTTTCTAACACCCTAGTCAAGGGAAAGGTATTTGTAGATCTTTGATGCTATTTAAACCCAGAAACTTTTGTTTCAATAAAAAAAGGAAAAGGTAGCAAGAATTCAATGACCAGCTGATAAAACTTAAAATACTTTAAGACTACATTTACTTGCAGTTCCAATATACATTGCACCTCATTAATTATAAACCTTTTTTTCTTTTATTTTTGGCAACACCTTCGCTTGGATAAGAAGAAAATGTATCACAGATGCATAAAGTGTGGAAATTGAGGTATGATTAATAGTAGATTAGCACAAACCAACTATGCCACTAAATTGTGAAAAATGTGGTAGTTGGGGTATGTATCTCCCTTTCGGTTTTGGCTGTTGTAACTGTCGGTGTTACTATGATGCTGGTATTGACCTTTATTGGATGCCAAATTCTCAAGATAAGAGAAATGATGATTCTTCACTTAAACCTAAGACTTTTTCATGCCCTTTATGTGAAGCTTAGAGAGATTATGTGATTGATGAAGGCAACAAGTGTAATCTACAATCTACAACAAAAAGGATCCATTATTTGTAGATATATCATGCAGATGTTTTTGTTTTGTATCTTGAAGTAGAGTTTGAACTTATAAAAACCACAACGTATATCACAAGCACCCAGTACATGACAATTTGCATGGGTAAGTGTAACGACCTGATATTTTCAACCATTCGCATCCAAACATGCCGGAATTGAATTGTTCAAAATACCAGATTGTAAGTTTATATTTGGCAAAACTCATCATATACAGTAAATAAATAATCACAAATCACAGACACAGAGTAATAAATGCAGCAGAAACAAAAGATAGTAGTTCATGAAGTTATTATATACATAACAGAGTTATATAAGATACAATAGAAGTCTCGAATACAATAGTCAAATACAATATCAGAATACAACACTGGAATCAACTGAATATCTGAAAGTTGTACAGATAGCTGGATCTCCAAGCGAAGCTCCAACTCCAAAGGTGAGTCTCGAATGCTGGTGCACTCAGTCTGACCCAAGCGTAAAGCAAAACACAAAACACTCGAGTCAGGATAAACATTCTTATGTCAATAAATCCAACTCAAGTGAAGTAACAACTGAAATACAAGTAACTCAAAGGATGTTTGGGATAACCATCCTCTGAGGATCCGTTAAACTATCTACTATGTAGTAGCGTACGCTAAGTAGATAATGCCTATCAGTAATATAAAGTATCAAAATAGCGTTAAGGCATTACCATTATCCCCCTTAACACATTTTATATAAGCGTCATAGTCTATACAGCACTGTAAACTCCACTATAAACTAGTGGGCTATCAGGGAGTACTCTATAGGTATAACACAAAACAAATTGTAGTGGTCGCGTATAGGGATACGAGTATGACAAGGCACATGAGGCAATACCCAAGGTAGTGAAACTACCGTTTTCCTGATTCAGACTGGTGAGAACGCATCACCGCAACGATCGCAACACCGCGAAACAACACTCCAAATTCAAGCTTGCGCACCAACCAAAAACAGGTAATGAGTAGTATACGAAGAAGTGTGTTCGCTTAGACGTGGCTAACTTCATTGGCCCAGCATGACTCCTGTTTTAGTCATTTCGAATTTGACACAAGTGTCAAGGCTATCCATTATCGTTCTCTTTCTTCAGACATCACATACATCATTCGAACAACTTCATTCTAGATCACACTCCGTGTATAGTTATTAAAGTGGTTTTCGGTTTAGACAGAGAGTGTATCCACAACCGATCCCGGTTTCTTTAATAACTTTCGTAATTATTACACCGATTGTTCGTTTAATAAAAACAAATCAATTTCAATCTCATTTAGAATTTGAAAGCCAACATTTCATTTGTTTTTCTATATCAGTTTCTATAATTTACGTTTCGAAACTTCCCAAATTTACCATTTCAAAGCTCTATACTTCAACTTCAATTTATATTTAAAACAATTCAAATATTGATTTAAATTCATATTTAAGTTTCATTCCATAATCATTTAAATTAAGTTAATTTATCATTTCAAAATAATTTCAATTGAATTTCCAATTCATTAGATCAATCACTTAGGTTTACCTACATTATATCAAAACTTATAAATCGAATTAAATTAAATTCGTCAAATTAAATTCTTTAAATTACAAGTCTCATATTAATTTCCATTAATCACATTTTATTTCTTATTAAAGAATTTCAATTTCACTTATTTACTCATTTAATTTAAGCAAATTTCAAAACTTAATTGTTAAGGAAACTCAATTTCACTTATTCAAGAATTCAATTTCACTTATTAAAGAATTCAATTTTATTTACTTACTAAATAATTTCAAAACTTAATTCAATGATTTACTTAAATTTAAACAACATTCTTTCATCAAACACTTTGTAAATCATAATACTTTGGAAATCAAAATTTAGAAATCATAATGCTTGGAATCATAACACTTCTCACTTAACTGTTTAAATATAAATAATAGTATATATAATACAATAGTTTATAATTTAAAATTGTTTATATAAAATAATTTATATTATAATAGTTTATATGAAATAAATTTATAAAGTAACATATATAAATAGTTTAAATATAATTTTAAAAATACTTTATATAATAAAATAGCTTCCTAAAAATTTCTCAAATCGATTCCAATCAATTCAAACTCCAAAATTCAAATTTAATCAAATCTCAAATCATCAATTTTAATTTATGTCAGTTTCTCAATAAACCATTTCGCATTATATCGATTTCAAATACAGATTTTTAACCACAAAATAAACCATTTCAATTTTAATATTTTCACAGTTTTAAATATTCAAACATTTCAAAACAAGAATTGATAATTCCATATATATATATATATATATATATATTTCCATAAGTTTTAAATCGATTTCTAATTAAATACATTTCTTAATTAAATACAATTTCAAATCTATCTTCTTAACCTTAATTTATTAAATCATTATAAATTCTATATTAAAATATAACTTAAATACTTACTCAACCATATTATATTTTAATAAAATCAAACTTTATTATTAAGCTTATTTTATACCAAAACAAATTTCGCATAGCTTAAATCCAAGAATTTAACCATATAAAACACATTTATATAATATCTAAAATCAGTGTTTGTATAAAACCATATATTTCCTTCCAAACCATAGTAATCATTTCAAATTATTTATATATATACCAACGGTGTCTGTATATAATTTTCTATCCTATGGTCAAGTGATACGGATATTTCATTTCAATCCATAATTTAAATATGTACGGGTATATATATATCATTCAAACCGTAATCTCAAATTCAATATCAATGAAAATCGCTTGGGTATATCATTTCAACCCATAACGATTTTCTCCTATTCTACAGATCGTTCGGGTATGTATCATTTCAACCCATAGTGATTCTATACTAACAGGGAACTTACAGAGTGATAACAGATATGATAATAATATAACAGACATATATCATCAATATAAATAACAGATAAAGGTGTCAGATGTCATAGGTGAACTGATACAAGTAATAGCATATATATAACAGTGTAAATAACTAACAACAGCATGTTTCAATTGTCGTTTCAATTGAAATCAAATTTAATATATAAAAGAACATTAATCATGAGTGATTGCTCACCTTTTGAGGCAAGAGAATAGATTGAGCCATGAATCCAAGCACGAATTCCAAATCAAAGCAAGATTGGCACGAATTCGACGATCAAAGCTGATAGTACGGAATCAACGAAATCATATTAGACTGGATCGATGAAAATGGTTGATATACGTGAACGTAGATGCATAACTATATGCCTAACCATTTATACAAAATTATAATTTAAAATTTCAAACACCTATTAAATTGAATATACACTTATGTGCCGTAGATATATATATACATAATACAAAAAAAATTTACGCAACATATAATATATAATACTAGTATGGATTATGCATACATAATCAAATAGTATTTACACAGATAATAAAATATTGTTATAAGCTTGTATATATGTATAAAATCATATACGGTTTATAACTAATATAACAAGCGTACAAACTTATATATATATATATATATATATATATATATAAAAGAAAACAAGCATAAAATACAGTAACTCAATATAAATACGATCTATATAACTGATGGATAAAACCCAACAAATCAGGCATACTATCAATAACCTAATATATATATATATATATATATATATAAAAGCTAATGGAACAATATATATTATTATATACATTTGCAAAATATATAATATGTAACTTAAAATTTGTCAGCTGCAAATCTACAACTACACTATAACTATGTATATATATGCTATAGTTTTTATAACTTATATACCCATATTATATAACAACAGTTATCATATGCATAACTAATGTACCCATGAATATATATATAGTTATTACCTCAGTCTACGTATACTAATCCTCTAGGTAAACATAATATAAGCAAATTATTCATATATATATCTGACAGTAAATGAAAACTTGTTATACAATATATATCTACAACTAAACAAGTTAAATAAACCTATATACACAACTATAATTGATTCGATCAACCCTATAAAATTAACAAATACAAAATCTATATATATATATATATATTATTTTCAAAACTCTATATTCATATATATGTGGCACTATATAACTACAGTATATAAACAACACGAACAGTATATATATAAAAGAAACATATGTATTATAAGAATCAAAAGATTATAATATAAATAAAACATGATATATATACACACTTAACATACGTATAACTGACATAGGTTTATATATATCGGCAATAGGAAAAATAGGATTAAATTTTGAAAGAGATGTAGCTTCAGCAAAGTATATTAAAACCGACCCACAGATATGCATATAATATATATACTTAACATACAAAAGTTTTATTAAAGCACGAACATTATACAAAAGGGACAACATGGAGGCAAAGGGGCTTGCCTTGTCGAGGAGGGTTATCTGAGCCCGAGTGGGTTTACAGCAGGTCGACGAGCGAGGTGGCAATAGCTTCGGTCAAGTTAGAGGTGGCTTCGGCGTCTTGGCTGCAGGAGTTGTGTTCGGCCGACGCTAGCTTGGTAGGCACAGGTTTATCGGCCGAACAAAGGAGAGGAAGAAGATGGTGGGGAGAAGCGGATCGGTTGAAGACTTCGGCACTTGGTAGGCTCGAGTATGGAAGGTATGTGGAATGAGGAGGAGGCGGGTGGTCGAGGCCGTGGCTGGGGAGATGATGGATTGGGCTGAAGTGGTGAAGATGGGTTTCAACGACACTCAGGTGAGGCGGAAGAAGGGGTGTTCGGGTGTTTTGTTTGTAGAGGGTGCAGGCGAATTGGCATGAGGTAGGAGGCGAAGCAAAAATAAATAGAACATTCCTTTTTTTCTTTTTTTATATAACAAACGAAAGGAGTAGAGAACCAAAGGACAAAACGAACCAAAAAAAATAAAATAAATGAGAATAGGGAAGAGTGAAAGACGCACTATAATTTACGAAATAATAACAGCAAAAATCTTCAATCAAATAGCTGGATGAAGCTATAAAGCTCATAAATTCACGTGAGTAACTGAAAGGACAAAAGATAACAAAAGATTATAAAACTGGTGGCGGTATAGTTATTCATGTTTACAGATTCCATTGTGTAACGAATTTCAAAACATAGAATTGAATATACCGCAAAGATCAGCACGATGAGATGATCAAAATGGTATACAGATATCAGTGGGAGGATCATCCGATCAAAAGTCGATATTAGTCACTGATGTACGTTGTTATTCCGTACGGAAAAATCCAAACGGAGCTAGAAATATCCAAAATTTGCGAAATGAATTACACAGTCTTATTCAGATTGTTCTAAACAAATTTATCATGTTGACGTATTAAGGTTTTGGAACACTTTTAAATTCAACTGTTATTTCATCGAAAAAAAGATCGACGGGGAAATAACAGTCAAAATTTTGAGAAACGAAATGTGATGTCTTGCTCAGAAGATGATTTACAATTTTTCTATTGAAAAATATTCAGGTTTGGAAAACATTTAATTATCATCAAGTATTAACTGATATGGATTTAAATAAAATAACACTAGGAAATAAACTTAAATATTTTCTGATGAAAATTTACCAGTGGCTATGTTTAAATAGGCGTATTTCAAATATTAAAATTTTATTTCAAAATTCAATTATTTATTTGGATAAAAAAACCACTAAAATTTACGGGTCATTATGCTCATTCCCAGTCAAAACTTTTCGTCCTCGAAAAGGAAGGAGGTAGGAGAATAAAACAACCAGAAAAGAAAATAGATTGGAACAAAATAAAACAATTAATTTAAACCATATAGATTTAAATTTAATTAATTAATATTTAACAATTTTGTTAAATCCATTTATATTAATCAATAAATAGTCATTGAATTTAAATTTGTTAGTTCAACTGTTAATTTTAATCATATAAATTTCAATTTAAATCAATTAATATTCAATAATTGATTTTTTTTTATTCAAGGTATTTCATTAAGTTGATTCAATTGTTCATTTATTAATTCTTTCAAAGCAAAATTTTATTTAATTTATCTTATTTATTCATTATCTTATTATCCAATTATCTTCTATTAATAATTTTCTAAAATCATAAACTTGAATAGCCATTTATTACAATCATATTTTATTCAACAAACTTAATACTTCTTTATTCTTAATTATTATTAATTTTATTCCACTTTATATATCTTATCACATGTATTAAGTATATTTACGCTTATTATAACTACTCGAATTTATTTATAAATTCCTTTAACATCATTTTATATTGTATAATATTCAATTACATAGTTAACTTTTGAAAATTTAGGTAAGTTATATATAATGCAATTGATTATTATATAAATATTTTTTTTTACAATCCAGTTATTTCAAGTTTAGTATTTAGTCAGAAAAATTTGGCTTCATTGAAAATCATCCTTAAATCAATATTATAAGAATTAATTTCCGATTGACTTCAGACCATTTTATAGATAAATATACATATACTATATATACCAAATCAAATCTATAATCATTTACTTATATATATAATATATATTATAAATCCAGTCATTCTTAAGAAGTTCTAATCAAATTCATTTTCCAAACAAAAGAGTAGAAAAGCTACTGAATTGTCTCTCCACCTCGACTCGAAAATGAATGTCGATGATGCGGCTGCCATCCCCGAAATTATTTTCTAGCGACATAAGAGGAGAGCACTAATTTAATCTTTAAAATCCTTTGAAAACCATTTATATTCAAAAATACTTTTAAATAATATACCTTTTAACACTTTAAACCACAGTTTGAAATTACCGAAAATTAAATTCTCAAATCTAAATTTAAATCCATTTAAATTCCAAACCACATATAACCAAGTTTATAAATTCATTTATTGATATGTTGGTAAAATCAATGGTTTACAAAAACAATAAATGAAAATCAAGTATTATCATTTCTAATAACAAATCCATTACCAATTTAATTTCAGAAAAAATTATACTTATATATTATATAATCATACAAAATTTATTTCATTAACCAAATTTCGAAAATAATATTGTGTCAGTTTGTTTTGTTCAAGTGTTTTGGAAACCCTATCGATAGCGTTGATCAGACGAATCGATCGAAAACCCAAATCAACATCAACAACTCAAACAACACAATATCTAAAACATTTTAAATATTAATTTACAAATACACTTCCTCGCTCGACGATACAAGAATGGATTTCAAAGCAAGGATAGAGACTCAATTTTGATGGACTCAAATCAAGGAGAATTTGATTCGAAGATAGGTTCGAAACAGAGATAAGATGATTAAATATTCAAAATAGAAAGATGAATAAGTTTATTAAATCGCGGGCAACCTTAACCGGGTCAACCGAGACTTCAAGAATAAGATCGATGCAGAATTCCGAGGTAAATCGACATTTGAACGCAAAAGATAGAATTCAGGTATAGCAGGTGATAGATAGCATCGTAAACCGAGGATATAGAAATCTCTGGTAAATCGATGCCTATTATAAAGGAGTTTCACTCCTTTACAAATCATATCGTGGAGCTATTGAATGCTCTAGAATTCTGAAGAATACGAATAGTGAAGGACAAGAATGAACTTCGAAACCGAGGGAACGTTTCGAAAATTCAAGGAATCGAGTCAAAAGGAAGAGATTCAAACTCGAATGAAAGTGGTTCTGTAAATACATTTACCTTATATGCTAAGTTTTTACCAAAGCTCTGATACCAAATGCAGCGACCTGATATTTTCAACCATTCGCATCCAAACATTCCGGAATTGAATTGTTCAAAATACCAGATTTTAAGTTTATATTTGGCAAAACTCATCATATACAGTAAATAAATAATCACAGATCACAGATACAGGGTAATAAATGCAGCGGAAATAAAAGATAGTAGTTCATGAAGCTACTATATACATAACAGAGTTAAATAAGATACAATAGAAGTCTCGAATACAATAGTCAAATACAATATCAGAATACAACACTGGAATCAACTGAATATCTGAAAGCTGGACAGATAGCTGGATCTCCAAGCGAAGCTCCAACTCCAAAGGTGAGTCTCGAATACTGGTACACTCAGTCTGACCCGAGCGTAAAGCAAAACACAAAACACTCGAGTTAGGATTAACATTCTTATCAATAAATCCAACTCAAGTGAAGTAACAACTAAAATACAAGTAACTCAAACGATGTTTGGGATAACCATCCTCTAAGGATCCGTTAAACTATCTACTATGTAGTAGTGTACGCTAAGTAGATAATGCCTATCAGTAATATAAAGTATCAAAATAGCGTTAAGGCATTACCATTATCCCCCTTAACACATTTTATATAAGCGTCATATTCTACACAACACTGTAAACTCCACTGTAAACTAGTGGGCTATCAAGGAGTACTCCATAGGTATAACACAAAACAAATCGTAGTGGTCGTATATAGGGATACGAGTATGACAAGGCACATGAGGCAATACCCAAGGTAGTGAAACTACCATTTGCCTGATCCGGACCGGTGATAATGCATCGCCGCAACAATCACAACACCACAAAACAATACTCCAAATTTAAGGGTGCGCACCAATCAAAAACAAGTAATGAGTAGTATATGAAGAAGTGTGTTCGCTTAGAGGTGGCTAACCTCATTGGCCAGGCACGGCTCCTGTTTTAGTCATTTCAAATTTGACACAAGTGTGAAGGCTATCCATTATCGTTCTCTTTCTTCAGTCATCACGTACATCATTTCAACCACTTCATCTTGGATCACACTCCGCGTATAGTTATTAAAGTGGTTTTCAGTTTAGACAGAGAGTATGTCCATAACCGATCCCGGTTTCTTTAATAACTTTCGTAATTATTACACCGATTAGTCGTTTAATAAAAACAAATCAATTCCAATCTCACTTAGAATTTGAAAGCCAACATTTCATTTGTCTTTCTATATCAATTTCTATAATTTACGTTTCGAAACTTTCCAAATTTACCATTTCAAAACTCTATAATTCAACTTCGATTTATATTTTAAAAAATTCAAATATTGATTTAAATTCATATATAAGTTTCATTCCATAATCATTTAAATTAAGTTAATTTATCATTTCCAAATAATTTCAATTGAATTTCCAATTCATTAGATCAATCACTTAAGTTTACCTACATTATATCAAAACTTATAAATCGAATTAAATTAAATTCGTCAAATTAAATTCTTTAAATTACAAGTCTCATATTAATTTCCATCAATCACATTTTTTTTCTTATTAAAGAATTTCAATTTCACTTATTTACTTATTTAATTTAAACAAATTTCAAAACTTAATTGTTAAAGAAACACAATTTCACTTATTCAAGAATTCAATTTCACTTATTAAAGAATTCAATTTTATTTAATTATTAAATAATTCCAAAACTTAATTCAATAATCTACTTAAATTTAAACAACATTCTTTCATCAAACACTTTGTAAATCATAATACTTTGGAAATCAAAATTTAGATATCATAATGCTTGAATCATAACACTTCTCACTTAACTATTTAAATACAAATAATAGTACATATAATAAAATAGTTTATATAAATTAATTTATATTATAATAGTTTATACGAAATAAATTTATAAAGTAACATATATAAATAGTTTAAATATAATTTTAAAAATACTTTATGTAATAAAATAGCTTTCCCAAAATTTCTCAAATCGATCCCAATCGATTCAAATTCCAAAATTCAAATTTAATCAAATCTCAAATCATTCATTTTAATTTATTTCAGTTTCTCAATAAACCATTTCGCATTATATCGATTTCAAATACAGGTTTTTGACCACAAAATAAACCATTTCAATTTCAATATTTTCATAGTTTTAAATATTCAAACATTTCAAAACAAGAATTGATAATTCCATATATATATATATATCCATAAGTTTCAAATCGATTTCTAATTAAATACATTTCTTAATTAAATGCAATTTCAAATCAATTTCAGATCTATCTTCTCAACCTTAATTTATTAAATCATTATAAACTTTATATTAAATTATAAATTAAATACTTACTCAACCATATTATATTTTAATAAAATCAAACTTTATTATTAAGCTTATTTTATACCAAAACAAATTTTGCATAGCTTAAATCCAAGAATTTAACTATATAAAATACATTTATATAATATCTAAAATCAGTGTTTATATAAAACCACATATTTCCTTCCAAACCATAGTAATCATTTCAAATTATTTATATATAGACCAATAGTGTCTATATATAATTTTCTATCCTATGGTCAAGTGATACAGATATTTTATTTCAATCCATAATTTAAATATATACGGGTATATATATATATCATTCAACCCGTAATCCCAAATTCATATATCAATGAAAATCGTTTGGGTCTATCATTTCAACCCATAACGATTTTCTCTTATTCTACAGATTGTTCGGATATGTATCATTTCTACCCATAGTGATTCTATACTAACAGGGAACTTGCAGAGTGATAAGAGATATGATAATAATATAACAGGCATATATCATCAATATAAATAACAGATAATGGTGTCAAATGTCACAGGTGAACTGATAGAGGTAATAGCATATATATAATAGTGTAAATAACTTACAGCAGCATATTTCAATTGTCGTTTGAATTGAAATCAAATTTAATAAATAAAAGAACATTAATCGTGAGTGACTGCTCACCTTTAGAGGCAAGATAATAGATTGAGTCGCAAATCCAAGCACGAATTCAAAATCAAAGCAAGAGTGGCACGAATTCGACGATCAAAACTGATAGTACAGAATCAACAAAATCAAACTAGACTTGACCGATGAAAATGGTTGGTGTAACAACCCTAGATTTTGCTTATATTTTTAAATTGACTTTATTTTTATTTTAAGTTATTTTAAATTTGTTTTATTTCAAACATTTTATTTTTAAATATAAACGTTGATTATTAAGTGATTTATAGTTCAAACTAGTACAATTTGAATATTTTACTATAAAGTGAATTTCTGGTCAAACTGTTCAAACTTTGACTTCTAAACTTCAAATTTAAATTATTTTAAACCTTAAATTTTATAATTTTTTATGAAAATAGATGTAATAACTTGAAAGCTGCTTTTCGTTTCGTTGAAAACGGAGTTAAACTGTAAAAGTTATGTACATTTCAATTTTGAGTGTAATTTGATTTATTTAACAAATTTGTCTATTTTAAATTATATAATTATATTTTCTTTGTCATATTTTATTTTAATTTGTGTTAATGTGTTATTTTGGGTATATTTTCATATTTTAATATTTTTAGAATAATAATATAAATTTTCTAAAGTACACTTGAATTTATTCAAATTTATAAAGCCTAGTTTGGTATTTACTGCATTTTCTTTATTTAATTGATATTGTTTAAATTTATTTATTTTCTTTTCTTATTTATTTTATTTTTTGAGATCTTTCATCTTTTTTTTCAGCCATTGATATATAAAAAATAAAAATAAAAAGAATATAGGGAATTCGAGAGTTTTGAACTTTTGAAATTCCTAGGTCTCTTTGCATTTCCGACCTTTCATTTTCCCAACTCTTCTCTTAATTGTTTTGCCATGTAATCTACTCATTTCAGTTGCATTTTTTTTCTCTTTCATGAAAATCATTTCTCTTTCTCTCACAAAAAATCACGGTTTCCCCTTGTGAAGCTTTGGTAAAAAATTCTATCTTCTTCTTGTCTTTTTATTGATTTTCTACTTGAATTTGCACATGCTCTCTAACTTCATAGCTGTATTCCCCTCCTCCAAGCCGTGGCCGACCACCACCACCACTTTTTTCTTCCATCACACATCCTAACACCTCTCCCCCTCGGGCCAATCCAAGCCATGGTGATGATCATCACAAAAATCCATCTAAACTAACACTAGTCATCACCTGTACCAAACCTAGTCTAGGATTGCTATCTCCTTCTTCCTCCACCTTTTGCCGCCACCACCACCTCTGACCTGACCTCCACCCTCTGCAACATCACCCACCACCACCTGCACCTCTGATTGGGCCCACATAACCCATGGCCGAACCTAGTTATAGCCTAGAACATGATGAACTTTTCTTTGTAGTGGTAGATTGATGCACCTATACCTCTTCACCATTTAACACCATGTAGGCCGACCTCTTGCACACCCAAACCAGACCCAATGCCTGTGTTAGCTGAGCCTAATCAGTGCCTAACTGAAGTACATGATGTTGAGAACATGCGCAATTCATTCGATGTTGTTTTGGGCTTTGAATTCTAATGTTATTTGATGTTTAAATCGTGTTGAAACTTACATATATTTGTATTGTTTTGTGTAAATGTTTGAACAAGGCTATTAGCTTTGGCTCTCCACTCTCTTGTCGTATCCGTGTTGTCGTGCCATAGTGCTTTTGAAGATCTTAGTTTTTTCTTTTGATCGTTGCCTCCAGCTTATACAAGTGAGCTAATCTCACCAGACTAAAATGTACCTATGTAGTTGATAAACTGACATCTCTTGAATCTGTTATGCATATCGTCCTGTTATAATTGCTATAATATGATCATATGCTATTCACACATGTTATTACATCTATTATATCATATGTCACTGTTATTATATGTTATTTTGTAATTTATATCAGTTATCACCATTGCCAGTTCACTGTAGACTAGAATCACTATGGGTTGAAATGATACATACCCGAACGGACTTTAGAATAAGGAAAAATCATTATGGGCTGAAATGATAGGCCTGAGCGGTTTTCAAAATCATTCATTTTACTTGGGACTGCGGGTTTGAAATGATAGAACCCGGGTTTTCTTTGTAAACTGCGGATTGAAATGATATGCATCTGTATCACTTGACCTAGGCTAGAAAACTATATACAGACCCGTGAGTTATAAATTATTTTCTGAAATGTTTTAAAATTATTTTTAAAAGTAAAAGTATAATATTTTGAATTAAAATGATTTTTTTACAAAAATAAAAGTGATTCTTGAATAAATGAAAATGTGAATAAATGAATGTTTTATGTCAAAATTTTGAAATATAACTTATTATGGGAAATTTTGAACTTTTGTTAAAAATGACATTTTTATTAAGTAAATAAATAGAAATAATTTATAATTTAATAATTTAAAACTTAATGGTTAAGTAATAAAATTAATTAAAGAAATGGGATTTAATACTTTAATTTAAATAAGAAATTATGTTAAAATTTGATTTTTGGATGAAATTTAACTTTATAAAAATCATAAAAATAAGAGTATTGAAATGATGATTTTAAAATGTGAAATTTTATGATTTTATAAGTTAAATGGTTTAAACCAAAATTAACTGTTGGTGAAATTTGTATTGAAGCCTTCAATTTGATTTAACAACATTTTTGAAATGTAATGTAAGGGTATTACAACATTTTGTAAATGCTGTAGTTGTTTTAAATGAACTAAACAGTTAAATTGAAGTAAAGGCTATTGTAGCACTTTGTAAATGTTATAGTGGTTAAACTTAACATTTAAGTTTATTTGAAATTTAAAGGAAATCTATTGCAGCACTTAAACGCTGTCTTTTGTCAAATGAACTGTTTTAAACTATAACTTTACATAGCATTTTTTAGTGCTACGGAAACTATATTTTTGTTGTTTTAATAACTTTTATGAAAAAAAATCTTTGGA
This sequence comes from Allium cepa, assembly GCA_030765085.1. Classification (NCBI taxonomy): domain Eukaryota; kingdom Viridiplantae; phylum Streptophyta; class Magnoliopsida; order Asparagales; family Amaryllidaceae; genus Allium; species Allium cepa. The sequence continues at coordinate 40,432,437 of CM060929.1, forward strand.
AAATGATAAAATTTTGGAAATTAAATGTTAAATTTCTAAAGATAATGAATAAAAGTTAAAGGATTTAAGTTTTGGAAATTTAATATTTAATTAATAAATATAAGGAATTGACTTTAAATGATTTAAATGGAGAGATTTAATTTTTGATATAAAACCTTTTGAAACGTAAGTTTGAAGTGGTAATTAATTCCAAAATAAAATGAAGGGATTTAAAAGTTATTTAAATGAATAAAAATGAATGATGTTTTGAATAATATTTTGACAGTTTGATATTTTGAAAGGATATTTGATTTCTGATTTATTTAATTTATTTGATAAATGAATATTTGAAGTACATATTATTTGAGTTTATTTAAAAGATATTGGATTTATGAAAGGTGGGATATTCAAACCTTGAAATATACTAAATATTTAATATTGTATTTTATGGATTAAACCTATATTTGAATTTGATAAGATTTGAAATGGTTTGTTAGTAAACTGAATTTGAATTGAAAATGATGGTTTGGATTAAATTAGATTGAAATTTAAATTTGGGTTTAATTTAATAAATTTGTAAATGCATAGAATTAAAGGATGATTGCAAATGTATGATTTCAAAATGTTCTGATTTTTAAAGTGCAATGATTTCAATGTTTTGGTTTCGAAAGAGTTATAATTTTGAAAGTATAAACTATTTTGAAAAGTGAATATATGTTTGGAATGGAAATGATATTGTTTTTGAAATAAATATAGTTTTGAAATAAAAATGATTTTGGGTTTTCGAAGTATAAACTATCTTTGAAATGATATTTTAATATTAAAATGATTTGTAGTGAAGTTTTGAAAGGATATGACATTTCAATATATTGAAATGATTTGAAAAGGAAGTTTTGAAAGGATATGCTATTTTGATATATTGAAATGGTTTGGAAATGATTTAATCTTTATTTTGATAAAGATTTGGATTTGAAATGATATTTTATTTCGAAGTACAAAATATTATATTTTAAAATTATAACCATGGGTTATAATAACGATTGGTTGTTAAAGAGACCGGGGTCGGACATCTGGCATACTCTCCTTCGATACCGAAAACCACTTTAACAACTATGTATGCGGTGGAGATTCCAGAATGAAGTAGGATGGTGGTGACGTTCTTGAGGTATATTACGTGCACCCAACTCCCGTGAGTTGGCATAAGGTGGCTAAAACAGGAGCGATCTCGGGCCAAGTGAGGTCATTCCTTCGATCGGACACATTCCTTCGATACTATACTCTTACTTGTGATTGATTAGATGGCCATCCTTCGATTTTGGTTTGGAGTGTGTTCCGAGGTGGGCGTATGTGGCTGCTGCGTTACCACCAGCCCGTGTGCGTAATTGGTATATCTACCCTGGCATTGCCTTGTGTGCCGTGTCACCTACCATACCGAGCCTTTACTACGAGTTTTTTTTTCTCCCGTAGCCCGTGTGGTATCCTATGACAGTCACCCGGTGTGGAGATGTCATGATATTGGATGGACTGCTGGGACTATTATGTGTGAAGGGTAATATGGGTAGCCTGGGACGCTATTTAAAAGTAAGTTTATTTTCCTGTAGACATTATTATAATAGCGCAATATTACTACATAGTAAATAGTTTAATGGATCCTTAGAGGATGGGCAGTCCCAGGCATCCTTTAAGTTACTTGTACTTTATTATAGTTCACTTGAGTTGGTTTACATTATATAAGTATATATTGTCCTGACTCGAGTGTTTGTATTTTTATTTACGCTCGGGTCAGCCTGAGTAATTCACAGATTTGGATTCCACTTTCTGAAGATTGGAATCAGTGGAGATTATCTGCTTATTTAGTTTTATCTATTCCAGTTCTGTTGTCTATTCAGCTTGTACTCGGTTATCATCTTGAGGCTTCTGTTGTACTTTATTTCTTCTGTTGTATTTTATTTAACTCTGATATATTTATATAGTAGCTTCATGAACTACTATTTCTTTTACTTCCGCTGCATTATTAAATACTCTGTGCCTGTGATCTGTGATTATTATTTACTGTATGTTCTGAGATTTGCCAAATTTTATTTACAACGCGGTATTTTGAGCAATTCAATTCCGGCATGAGCGTCTACCTATACACTTATAATGGATGCAAATGATTGAAAATACCTGGTCGTTACAGTTGGTACCAGAGCTTTGATTTTGAGGCAAAACTTAGAATATATGGTAAATTTAATTTCAGAATCACTTTCATTCGAGCTTGAATCTCTTCACTTTTATTCGATTTCTTTTGAATTTTGGAACGTTCCCTACGGTTCCAAAATCCATTCTTGTCCCTCACTATTCATCTGCTTTTGATTCTGGAGTATCCCATAACTCCATTTCGAATGATCTTTATAGTGAATTGGCGGTCTCTCCAATATTTTAATTTTCATGTAAAGGGGTGAAACTCCTTTACAATTAGCATTGATTCACCAGAGATTTTATCCTTGGTTTAGATGCTAATATCTTTATTATTTCAAACTCTATCTCTTGAGATTGAAGTAGATTTACCCCAGAAAATCCACATCGATCTTATTTTTAAGTCACGGTTGACCCGGTTAAGGTTGCCCGCGATTTATTTAAGCTTATCCACCTCCCTATTTTGTTATTCAATCATCTTGTCTTTTGTTTCCAATCTATCTTCCAAACATTTTGTATTGTACTTGTAAATCAATATTAATTATTTGTTTTATATTGTGTTGTTTGAGTTGTTGATGTTGATTTGGGTTTCCGATTGATTCGTCTGATCAACGCTATCAATAGGATTTCTAAAACACTTTAACAGAACAAACTGACACAATATTATTTTAAAATTTGGTTAATGAAATAAATTTTGATATAAGTAAATTTATGGAAATTAACAAATTGATTTAAATTAATCATTTGAAATGATAATACTTGATTTATCATTTATTGTTCTATAAATGAATTTATAAATAGCTGTTTATAAATTGCTGTTTATAAATTGATTTAAGAACTGAAATGAGTTTAAAACAAGAAACTTGAGAATTTAATTTCCGATGGTTTCAAACCTTGTGTTTAAAGTTTTAAAATGGGTGTATTATTTAAAGTATTTTCTAATGGAAATTTGTTTCCAAGAAATTTTAAAGTTTAAAATTAGTGCTCTTCTCTTTGTCGCTGGAAAATAACTTCGGTGATGACCGCGACATCATCGACATTTATCTTCGAGTTTCGAAGTGAAGAGACCGTTCTGTTGTCTTGCTACAGCTTTGTTTTGGTAAATCTTATTGATTTGAATTTTTAAAATATGATTTGATTTATATTATATATAGATATATGATTTAAATTTGATTTGACATATTATGTACATATATTTGTTTATCTCTAAATGGTTTGAAGGGAATCAGAAATTTATTCTTAAGTTTTACCTTAAAGAATAATTTCAGTTACAAAAAGAAAATCAAAATTTTTGAACAAATAATTCAAACTTGAGATGATTGGATTAGAAAGCTTTATTTGTATAATACAATTGCATTCAAATATAACTTACCTTAATTTTCAGAAGTTAATAATGTAATTGGATAATATACAATATAAAAGGATTTATAAATAAAATTTGAGTGGTTATACTAAATGTTATACACTTAAATTTTAGTTTAAAAAAAAGATTAATAGAGGTAAATAGAATAAAAGGTTAATTGAATAATTTACAATATAAATGATGTTAAAGGAATTAAGAATAAATTAAATAGTTATAATAAGTGTAAGTATATTTAACATAAGTGATAAAATATATTGAGAGGAATAAATTTAATTTTAGTTAGGAATAAAGAGGAATTAAATTTATTAAGTACATTTTGAGTATAATAATGATTTTTTTTTCAAATTCATGATTTTTGAAATTTTTAGTTTAAGATGATTAGATGATAAGATAATGAAATTAGAGACATTTAAGATTTATTTAACTTGTGTAATTTTTTTATTAATTATCAGTTTAAGTTGAAACCATGGAAATTTCAAACCTATTATCTTATTTTGTTTTTCAAACTTATTATCTTATTTGTTTTCAAATTGTCTTTAGTTGTCCTTATTTTTGCTCATCTTGCTATAGACTGGTATAGGTATCTATTTATAATCTTTCTGTTTAGAAATCTTTCTATAATCTTTGATAATCTTTTAATCTGAGCACTGCTTTCCATCCACGGATCGTCGGTCAAGCGGAAAGAGTAAATCAGATTCTAGAGGATCTTTTCATGCTTGTGTTCCTCTATCTGGAGAATCTTGTTAAGATCATCTCCACCTTGTTAAACTTACCTATAACAACAGTTATCAGGGATAATTCTAATCTTCTTGTCATCTTGTCATAATATTATTTCACTCTATCTTTTTCTGTGCTTTCACGTACCTTATTCCTTTTCGGGGACGAAAAGTTTTGAGTGGGGGAGAGTGTAACAACCCTAAATTTTTCTTATATTTTTAAATTGACTTTATTTTTATTTTAAGTTATTTTAATTTTTTTTATTTCAAACATTTCATTTTTAAATATAAACGTTGATTATTAAGTGATTTATAGTTCAAACTAGTATAATTTGAATATTTTACTGTAAAGTGACTTTCTGGTCAAACTGTTCAAACTTTGACTTCTAAACATCAAATTTAAATTATTTTAAATATTAAATATCATCGTTTTTTTATGAAAATAGATGTAATAACTTGAACGCTGCTTTTTGTTTCGTTGAAAACGGAGTCAAACTGTAAAAGTTATGTACATTTCAATTTTGAGTGTAATTTGATTTATTTAACAAATTTGTCTATTTTAAATTATATAATTATATTTTCTTTGTCATATTTTATTTTAATTTGTGTTAATGTGTTATTTTGGGTATATTTTCATATTTTAATATTTTTGGAAAAATAATATAAATTTTCTAAAGTACACTTGAATTTATTCAAATTTATAAAGCCTAGTTTGGTATTTACTGCATTTTCTTTATTTAATTGATATTGTTTAAATTTATTTATTTTCTTTTCTTATTTATTTTATTTTCTGAGTTCTTTCATCTTTTTTTTCAGCCATTGATATATAAAAAATAAAAATAAAAAGAATATAGGGAATTCGAGGAGTTTTGAACTTTTGAAATTCCTATGTCTCTTTGCATTTCCGACCTTTCATTTTCCCAACTCTTCTCTTAATTGTTTTGCCGTGTAATCTACTCATTTCAGCTGCATTTTTTTTCGCTTTCACGAAAATCATTTCTCTTTCTCTCACAAAAAATCACGACTATTCCCCTTGTGAAGCTTTGGTAAAAAATTCTTTCTTCTTGTCTTTTTATTGATTTTCTACTTGAATTTGCACATGCTCTCCACCTTCATAGCAGTATTCCCCTCCTCCAAGCTGTGCCCGACCACCACCACCACTTTTTTCTGACCATCACACATCCTAACACCTCTCCCACTCAGGCCAAACCAAGCCATGGTGAAGATCATCACAAAAATCCATCTAAACTAACACTAGCCATCACCTGTGCCAAACCTAGTCTAGGATTGCCATCTCCTTTTTCCTCCACCTTTTTCCGCCACCACCACCACCTCTGACCTGACCTCCACCCTCTGCCACATCACCCACCACCACCTGCACCTCTGGTTGGGCCCACATAACCCATGGCCGAACCTAGTTGTAGCCTAGAAAATGATGAACTTTGCTTTGTAGTGGTATATTGATGCACCTATACCTCTTCACCATTTAACACCATGTAAGCCGACCTCTTGCACACCAAAACCAGACCCAGTGCCTGTGTTAGCTGAGCCTAATCAGTGCCTAACTGAAGTACATGAGGTTGAGAACATGTGCATTTCATTCGATGTTGTTTTGGGCTTTGAATTCTAATGTTATTTGATGTTTAAATCGTGTTGAAACTTACATATATTTGTATTGTTTTGTGTAAATGTTTGAACAAGGCTTTTAGCTTTGGCTCTCCACTCTCTTGTCGTATCCGTGTTGTCGTGCCATAGTGCTTTTGAAGATCTCAGTTTTTGCTTTTGATCGTTGTCTCCAGCTTATACAAGTGAGATAATCTCACCAGACTAGTATGTACATATGTAGTTGATAAACTGACATCTCTTGAATCTGTAATGCATATCATCCTGTTATAATTGCTATACTATGATCATATGCTATTCACACATGTTATTACATCTGTTATATCATATGTCACTGTTATTATATGTTATTCTGTTATTTATATCAGTTATCACCATTGCCAGTTCACTGTAGACTAGAATCACTATGGGTTGAAATGATACATACCCGAACGGACTTTAGAATAAGGAAAAATCGTTATGGGCTGAATGGTAGGCCTGAGCGGTTTTCAAAATCATTCATTTTACTTGGGACTGCGGGTTTGAAACGATAGTACCTGGATTTTCTTTGTAAACTGCGGATTGAGTGATATACATCTGTATCACTTGACCTAGGCTAGAAAACTATATACAGACCCGTGGGTTATAAATTATTTTCTGAAATATTTTTAAATTATTTTGAAAAGTAAAAGTATAATATTTTAAATTAAAATGATTTTTTTTATAAAAATAAATGTGATTCTTGAATAAATGAAAATGTGAATAAATGAATGTTTTATGTCAAAATTTTGAAATATAACTTATTATGGGAAATTTTGAACTTTTGTTAAAAATGACATTTTTATTAAGTAAAATAAATAGAAATAATTTATAATTTGGTAATTTAAAACTTAATGGTTATGTAATAAAATTAATTAAAGAAATGAGATTTAATACTTTAATTTAAATAAGAAATTATGTTAAAATTTGATTTTTGGATGAAATTTAACTTTATAAAAATCATAATAACAAGAGTATTGAAATGATGATTTTAAAATGTGAAATTTTATGATTTTATAAGTCAAATGGTTTAAATCAAAATTAACTGTTTGTGAAATTTGTATTGAAGCCTTGAATTTGATTTAACAGCATTTTAGAAATGTAATGTAAGGGTATTACAGCATTTTGTAAATGCTGTAGTTGTTTTAAATGAACTAAAAAGTTAAATTGAAATACAGGCTATTATAGCACTTTGTAAATGTTATAGTGGTTAAACTTAACATTTAAGTTTATTTGAAATTTAAAGGAAATCTATTACAGCACTTAAGCGTTGTCTTTTGTCAAATGAACTGTTTTAAACTATAACTTTATGTAGCATTTTTTTAGTGCTACGGAAACTATATTTTTGTTGTTTTAATAACTTTTATGAAAAAAAATAATCTTTGAAAAATGATAAAGTTTTGGAAATTAAATGTTAAATTTCTAAAGATAATGAATAAAAGTTAAAGGATTTAAGTTTTGGAAGTTTAATATTTAATTAATAAATATAAGGAATTGTCTTTAAATGATTTAAATGGAGAGATTAAATTTTTGATATAAAATATTTTGAAACGTAAGTTTGAAATGGTAATTAATTCCTAAATAAAATGAAGGGATTTAAAAGTTATTTAAATGAATAAAAATGAATGATGTTTTGAATAATATTTTGACATTTTGATATTTTGAAAGGATATTTGATTTCTGATTTATTTAATTTATTTGATAAATGAATATTTGAAGTATATATTATTTGAGTTTATTTAAATGATATTGGATTTATGAAAGGTGGGATATTCAAACCTTGAAATATACAAAAGATTTAATATTATATTTTGTGGATTAAACCTATATTTGAATTTGATAAGATTTGAAATGGTTTGTTAGTAAACTGAATTTGAATTGAAAATGATGGTTTCGATTAAATTAAATTGAAATTTAAATTTGGGTTTAATTTAATAAATTTGTAAATGCATAGAATTAAAGGATGATTGCAAATGTATGATTTCAAAATGTTCTGATTTTTAAAGTGCAATGATTTCAATGTTTTGGTTTCGAAAGAGTTATAACTTTGAAAGTATAAACTATTTTGAAAAGTGAATATATGTTTGGAATGGAAATGATATTGTTTTTGAAATAAATATAGTTTTGAAATAAAAATGATTTTGGGTTTTCGAAGTATAAACTCTTTGAAATGATATTTTGATATTAAAATGATTTGTAGTGAAGTTTTGAAAGGATATGATATTTCGATATATTGAAATGATTTGAAAAGGAAGTTTTAAAAGGATATGCTATTTTGATATATTGAAATGGTTTGGAAATGATTTAATCTTTATTTTGATAAAGATTTGGATTTGAAATGATATTTTATTTCGAAGTATAAAATATTATATTTTAAAATTATAACCATGGTTTATAATAACGATTGGTTGTTAAAGAGACCGGGATCGGATATTTGGCATACTCTCTGACGATACCGAAAACCACTTTAACAACTGTGTACGCGGTGGAAATTACACAATGAAGTAGGATGGTGGCGACGTTCTTGAGGTATATTACGTGGACCCAACTCCCGTGAGTTGGCATAAGGTGGCTAAAACAGGAGCGATCTCGGGCCAAGTGAGGTCATTCCTCCGATCGGACACATTCCTTCGAGACTATACTCTTACTTGTGATTGATTAGATGGCCATCCTTCGATTTTGGTTTGGAGTGTGTTCCGAGGTGGGCGTATGTGGCTGCTGCGTTACCACCAGCCCGTGTGTGTAATTGGTATAACTACCCTAGCATTGCCTTGTGTGCCGTGTCACCTACCATACCGAGCCTTTACTACGAGTTTGTTTTTCTCCCGTAGACCGTGTGGTATCCTCTGACAGTCACCCGGTGTGGAGATGTCATGATATTGGATGGGCTGCTGGGACTATTATCTGTGAAGGGTGATATGGGTAGCCTGGAACGCTATTTAAAAGTAAGTTTATTTTACTGTAGACATTATTATAATAGCGCAATATTACTACATAGTAAATAGTTTAACGGATCCTTAGAGGATGGGCGGTCCCATGCATCCTTTAAGTTACTTGTACTTTATTACAGTTCACTTGAGTTGGTTTACAATATGAGTATATATTGTCCTGACTCGAGTGTTTGTATTTTTGTTTACGCTCAGTCAGCTTGAGTTATTCACGGATTTGGATTCCACTTTCTGAAAATTGGAATCGCTGGAGATTATCTGCTTATTTAGTTTTATCTATTCCAGTTCTGTTGTCTATTCAGCTTGTACTCGGTTATCATCTTGAGGCTTCTGTTGTACTTTATTTCTTCTATTGTATTTTATTTAACTCTGATATATTTATATAGTAGCTTCATGAACTACTATTTCTTTTACTTCCGCTGCATTATTAAATACTCTGTGTCTGTGATCTGTGATTATTATTTATTGTATGTTCTGAGATTTGCCAAATTTTATTTACAACGCGGTATTTTGAGCAATTCAATTCCGGCATGAGCGTCTACCTATACACTTATAATGGATGCGAATGGTTGAAAATACCTGGTCATTACAGTTGGTATACGTGAAAGTACATGCATAACTATATACATAGTTATTTATAAAAAAAATTAATTTCAAATTTCAAACACCTATTAAATTGAATATACACTTATGTGTCATAGATATATATACATAATACAAAAGAATTTTTTTTATACAACATATAATATATAATACTAATATGGTTTGTGCATACATAATCAAAAAGTATTTACACAGATAATAAAATATAGTTATAAGCTTTTATATATGTATAAAATCATATACAGTTTATAACTAATATAACTAGCATACAAACTTATATATATAAAAGAAAACAAGCATAAAATACAATAACTCAATATATATACAATCTATATAACTGATGGATAAAACCCAACAAATCAGGCATACTATCACTAACCTAATATATATATATATATATATATATATATATATATATATATATTTATATACTGTAACAACCCGCATATTTATCGATTTTTATATTTAAATATTTTATTTAAATATTTTATCGATACTCGGAATTTAGTCCAAAATGCTACTTTTTTGAATACGGTCGAATTAGGACTCGGGACCACTTACATTGAGTACAAAACGCCGTTTGCGATCTTTTTAAGTTTAAACTTTGATATGTTTAGAGATAGTAGAATTTTGCTACTTTTTCACTTAGGGCTTTGGTTTGGGTTTCAGCCCATTAACCTAACATATGAACCCAACTCCACTCCAACTCTTCATTACTTCATTTCTAATTCCTAATACTCAAGCTTTAGCAACAATGGTGGGAGGAAAGGGAAATTAAAACTCCAAGCCCTAATCTTTATTGCAAATTCAAGCTTCTACCTCCAAATTCAAGAAGAAGCTTTGGTAAGCCTTCTCTTCATCTTCTCCAACTCTTTCTCTATTCAATTTCAGAAATTTCCTAAACCTAATTTAGGAAATGTTTCTCCTTTAAGCTTAGATTTTCCATTGCTCTATAGCTTCTTCTTCATTGATTTTGTGAAAAGGTGAGATTTTTATCTCACATCTTTGTCTATAATTATCTTCGATTGTTAGGTATGAATTCCTAACACTTATTCTTGTGCAATTGATTTTGGTTTGGATTGATTTGGTGTATATTCCAATTTTTGGTGTTTTGAAATCAAAATCTATGAAAATCCTTTTATGGATATTTGGACATTGACATTTGAGGCGTATCGAAGAGCCGTTAAGGCTGGGTTGTCGCTTGGTGTAAATCCTTAGTCGTTGTCGCTCGATTGATCGCTTCCGGTATCCATTTGGCCATTTTTGGCCTAGGTTCAGGGAATGCCCTGAACCCCAGTTTCAGACGTCTGAAACGTAGTATTCAGATGTCTGAATATTATACTGGGAAGATTTGTATTCCCAGATTCAGACGTCTGAATCCTTGATTTCAGACGTCTGAATCCTTGATTTCAGACGTCTGAATTAGTTTGTTTTGGACCTGAAAGGAAATAGGCTAAAAATTGCCTATTTCATACGTCTGAAATATAGGGTTCATACGTCTGAAATATACTCTAGAAAACTTTTGGTTTTTCAGATTCAGACGTCTGAATCCTTGATTTCAGACGTCTGAACCTACACGTTTTGCCTGTATTGCCTATTTTGTTTGAATTTCCAACTTTAATCGATTCGTGTTGATTCCCTTTTGTTGTTATCATTTATTATTGATTTTTGATGACATTTTCTTCGTGATTTTTTTGGGAATATCCATTTCGATAGATTCCGTAATCGATTTCTTTGGATTCTATTCACGTCTTCGAATGTGAATGATTGATTGTTTCTACAATCCTTTCTATGATTTGTCAATTTAAAAATATAAAGGTTTCAATACTAGTAGTAAATACCGTTTTCCAATCTACTTGTATATACAAACCATTACCTCACTCGTATGAGAAATCTAATTAAACGGCTTAGTAAAACAAGTGGTATGAAACGCTTGCGTTTACTTCGTCGGTTAATTCTTGGACTTGTTCGATTGAAACTCTTGTGACAATTTTCTATTGGAGATCTACAATTTGTTCGTAAATATTTAAGTTAAGCTAGTGGTTATGGGACATGAAGCTAAACTCATATATTTACTTGCTTACTTTAATTGACACTTCTCTTTGATCATGATGATAATTTTGTGATTTAGACTAGCAATTGTGCGATGTCTCTTTGTTTGGGAGGGAGACTAGACCCCGTTTCCGTGTGATTTCGACTCACACATGTGGGGTAGCGCCCCATGGTCTTCGGACCGTTCGTGTGTCAAAAATTAATGGCTAGCTACCATGAGATAGCGTCTCGTTCATGTAATACATATGTTGGTGAGTTTTCATGCTCCCGTTCGTGTGATAGGCCTCCCCCTTTTTATGATTTTTGGATTTCGTGTGTTGAATTCTGGAATTTATGCTTCACCAATTTTAGTGATTTTCGTTGATATGATTTATCAATTTTTGTGCATTGGTGAATTCGTGTTTCATTGATTTGTTGTGAATACAAGTTTTGGCTATGATGCCCTTTTTGGATCTTTGAGAAGATTCATGTGATATTGATTAATCTCATGTTGATTTTCAATTACATACTTATTGTAGTATGCCATTATGGTTATCATATGTTTATGCCATATCTCTTATTCTATATCATGTCATCTGATATTTATAGCTAGACTGATCCATTTATTATTTTCTTATTAAATAATACTCGGGTCAGACCGAGATGTTACAGGTGCTTCTTCTTGACTTCTCCCCATGGATTCATTACTCTGACTTTTGGCTAACCACGTAGATTAGCAGTTTTTGTTGTTTACACTTGAGATATAGACTCATAGTTGTATTCTTTTGTATAGAACGTGTTGTTATTCTTCTGTATTATTGTGGATCTTTCTGACCGCTACTCTGATGTACACTTTTATGTGTGGAATATTCATATCTATTTCCATCTTTGTGATATGAATTATCTGTGACTAATTTATGTTATTTCTATTTCTATATTTGTTTCCGAAGATTTATTTATAGCCACCGTGTGATAGCTTTGAGTTTGTATCGGTATGTTGGACTTCCTGAAATGCATGCTATACTATCTGACATATCGGTGCTCGCACAAAGAGGTTACATGGATGGTCGCTCCTCAACAGCCTTATTATCCATGCTAGTTGACAGCATTACTCCGTAGTGTTCTTGGCTAGCGTGGGTATGGAGGTGGGGCGTCACAGCTTGGTATCAGAGCCAAACTTCGGAACAATATAGAATAACTTAACAAGGATCATCGTCCTAAGTCCACCTTAGGAGTTATGTCTTAGAATTAATTCGATTCGTCGTACCGATTCATCTTATATCCTTTATGATTCCGTATTTCATCTAGCAAGATTTCTTGATATTCATTAGTGAATAATCTTCTTCTTTCTCTTCTTTCTTTCTTAAGGAAGAGAAATGGTTAGAACTGGTCGTCCCAGAGCTGGATCATCTAGTGCTCCACCCCAAGATGGAGTTTTTATGACTACCCAACAACTTCTTGACCTTGTCATGAATGCTCAAGCAGCTGGATCTAATCCGAAACCTACTCACCCTAAATCTGGGTTTGAACGTTTGTGCAATGATTACACCAACCTAGGTGGGAAGTCATTTAAAGGTTCTGAAACTATCATCGAGGTCCAGGCTTGGTTGAGGACCTGCGATCGAATCTTCATTCGCATGAATCTCGTCGATCTTCACCGTGTTCAGGTGGCTTCCAGTATGCTCCAGGAGAGAGCATTGGACTGGTACAAACTTCTTATTTCTGAGATTAATGAAGCGGATCTCACCTGGGAGAAATTCCGGGAACGCTTCGAATTAAAATTCGTGCCAGAAGCAGAGAAAGTGACATTGGCTCGACGTTTCATAGACCTTGTTCAGGGTGAAGCCTCCGAGACTGATTATGTTGCATCCTTCGAGTCACTTTCCAAATATGGGGTTGAATAATTCAACACCCATTGAAGAAGAACCAAAGATTTGTCTATGGCTTAAACAAAAATCTCAAGAAGCCATTACTTCTAAAATTAGAAGTTCCCTTCGACCAACTCATTGATATCGCTCTTCGTCTTGAAGAGGCGGATAGGGAAAGTGATGTTGAAGTGGTGGGTTCCAAACCAAACTTCAACAACAAGAAGAGGCCAAACAAATTCAAAGGTCCTTATCCCAGTAAAAAGAGTAAACAGGCAACTCCTGCTGCGAAGACTTTTTCCTCTACTGACGGGAAATGCTTTAACTGTGGTTCCAGAGACCATTTGGCGAACAAGTGTTCAAAGCCCCGTCGTTGTCACTATTGAAAAAGCCTAGACCATTTTATGTATGTATGTCCCAAACATCAAAATACGAATGAGGGAAAGTTAAATGTTGCTCAAGCCCCTGGCAACACATCTCGTGGTCAAGGTATATCTCATTCTATCCTTGATGGTATTATTATATTTCGTGGTCAAACTATTCGAGTTCTCTTTGATACGGGTGCATCCCACTCTTTTATATCAAAGGAACTTGTCAATACCTTTTCTTTAAGTGTTGTTGCTTTAATGAATTCTTTAAGAATTGTGAATCCGGTTGGTGGATCCGCAACTCTTAGTTTGCTTTGTAAAGATGTGAAGATTATTTTATGCGATTTTTCCTTCCTAGCCGATTTGCATGTCATGCGTTATTTAGGCTTTGGAATGATTTTGGGAATGGACTGGCTTAACCTTATGAAGCTCACATCCTATGTCCCGAGCGGACTATTTATCTCCGACACCCGCAATCTGTAAGCAGATTTCTATTATTCTTAAAGATTCGGATTCTTCTTTGACAGCACTATTTATCTCCGAAACCCGCAATCTGTAAAGACGATTTCTATTATTCTTAAAGATTCGGATTCTTCTTTGACTGCATCTTTATATTCTTTAAATTCTCGTGATGATGATAATGATGATGAGGAAGATGTCATTGCTCTTATTCACATTGTTCATGAATTTTCCGACATATTTGATCCCGTTTTAGGATTGCCACCTAAGCGGGCAATTGAGTTCAAAATTAATCTTATCCCTGGAGCTCAACCAATTACTCGTCCTCCTTATCGCATGTCTAATAAGGAGAATGAGGAGATGCGCAAACAATTATCCGAATTGGTGACGAAGCAATTTATTCGCTCTAGTTCCTCGCCTTGGGGAGCTTCGGCTATTTTTGTGAAAAAATCCGATGGTACACTTAGACTTTGCGTTGACTACCGCAAGCTTAATGATCTTACTATCAAAAATAAATATCCTTTACCTCAGATTGATGATCTATTTGACCAACTTAGCGGTGCTAGAGTCTTTTCACAATTGGACTTGGCTACCGGTTTTCATCAGCTTCGTATTACTGAGGATAGCATTCCTTTGACATCATTCTGTACCCATTATGGATCTTATGAATGGCTTGTTATGCCATTTGGTTTAACGAATGCTCCGGCTTATTTCATTGACCTTATGAATCGAGTTTTCAAAGATTTTCTCGATCGATTTGTTCTCATCTTCATTGATGATATTCTTGCGTATTCAAAAACCGAGGAGGAACATGAGAAACATCTTCGGATTGTATTGGAAACTCTTAGGAAGTAATCAATTAAAGGCGAAATTTTCTAAATGCCACTTTTGGCGATCTCGTGTGAAGTTTCTCGGTCATATTATTTCCGAATCCGGAATTTCCGTGGATCCTTTAAAGATTGAAGCGATTCAAGATTGGAAGAGACCGGAGAGTGTGACAGAGATTCGTAGTTTTCTCAGATTGACGGGTTATTACCGTCGTTTCATTAAAGACTTTTCTATGATTGTCGTGCCCCTTACTCGCTTGACTAAGAAGGGAGTGAAATACATTTGGTCGGACAAATGTGAAGCCTCTTTTCAGAAATTGAAAAAACTCCTTTCCGATGCTCCTATTCTTGTATTCCCGAAGGGAATCAAGATTTTGTTGTTTATACTGATGCTAGTCACGTTGGTTTGGGTGTCGTTCTTATGCAAAAAGAACGTGTTATTGCTTATGCTTCTAGGCAATTGAAGCCGGTCGAGACTAGATATGCCACGCATGATTTAGAACTTGCGGCTATTGTTTTCGCTCTTCGGATTTGGCTTCATTATCTTTTAGGAGAGAAATTTGTTCTTTATACCGATCATAAGTCTTTGAGGTATTTATTTTCTCAAAAGGAACTTAATTTGCGTCAACAACGTTGGCTCGAGTTCCTTGCTCCTTATGATCTTGATATTCTTTATACACTCGGTAAGGGTAATCGTGTCGCCGATGCTCTTAGCCGTAAGCAACAAGCTGTTGTTTCTATGATGATATCTCAATGGAACGATCTCGAGATCTTATCCACTTGTGAGATTCGAGACCGCGTATCCGATTTATACTCATCATTTGTTTTATGTAGCCTTGAGTCTCATCCTTTTCTTTTAGACCGCATTCTTGAAGCTCAAAGGCTAGATCCCGACTTGGCTCTTCTTGGCCAAAATTTTAAGGATAGAATTGATATTGAAGGTTTGAAAGACTTTGATATTGATTCTCGTGCCGGCATTCGGAAATTTGGTAGAATTATCGTGCCAAATATTAGTGATCTTCGAAAAGATATTTTAGAAGATTCCCATCGTTCTAAATTTACCATTCATCACGGTGGTAGTAAAATGTACGCAGATATGAAGCGACTTTATTATTGGGAGGGAATGAAACTTGACATCGCTAATTCATTAAGTGTTACATGACTTGCCAACTCGTTAAGGCCGAACATCAAAGGCCCGGTGGGTTATTGCAACCTTTAGAAATTCCAATTTGGAAGTGGGACCAAATTTCCATCGATTTTATTGATGGCTTTCCCCGTTTTCGTTCGGGTCATGATAGCTTATGGGTGACTGTTGATAGACTTACTAAATCTGCCCATTTTATTCCCGTTCGGTCTAACCGAACCGTTCCTCTTTTGGCCAATCTCTTTGTTAAAGAGATTGTTAAATTACATGGAGTTCCTACTTCTATTGTTAGTGATCGTGATCCATTGTTTACTAGTGGGTTTTGGAAGAGTCTTCAAAAAGCTTTAGGAACGAAGCTTAATTTTAGCACTGCTTATCACCCCCAGTCCGATGGACAAACCGAGCGTGTGAATCAAACTCTTGAAGATCTTCTTCGTTCTTGTGTGCTTGATTTCGGTAAAAGCTGGGAAGATCATATTCCTCTTGTTGAATTTTCCTATAATAATAGCTTCCAATCTAGTATCTGTATGACACCTTTCGAGGCACTCTACGGAAGGCCATGCCGATCTCCTTCTTGTTGGCTTGAGGCCGGTGAGAGGCTGGTTTTAGGTCCAGACTTTATTCGTGATTCCACAGAAAAGATTGAACTTATTCGGCACAGGATGAAAGAAGCCCAGAGTAGACAAAAATCCTATGCCGATAATCGAAGAAGGAGATTAGAATTTTCTGTTGGAGATCTTGTTTTTATTCGTGTTTCACCTATAAAAGGTGTTGTACGTTTCAGTCGGTCGGGAAAGTTAGCACCTCGATATATTGGGCCATTTCATATCACTGAACGTATTGGTTCCATGGCTTATCGCCTATCATTACCGGCTCAGTTTTCTGCCATGCATGACATGTTTCACGTTTCTCAATTACGGAAATGTCTTCGAGATTCCGATTCTATTCTTGAGCCCGATGTTGTGGAAGAGATTGAAGTTTCGCCTAATTTAACTTATGAGCAGCATCCTATTCGAATTATTGCTTCGGAGGTCAAACGCCTTCGAAATAAAGATGTCTCGCTTGTGAAAGTTCAATGGTCTTCAAATCCTAAGGATTGTTCTTGGGAATCTAAAGAGTTCATCGAGCGAACACATCCGGACTTACTTTCCCGCGCTCTTTAAGGTGAACCTTTTATTTCAGATTTTTGTTGTGTGTTGATTACGCTCTCATAGTTGTTACTATATATCTTCTTCTTAAATATTGCATGGACGCAATTTCTTTAAGGAGGGGAGTCTCTAACAACCCGCATATTTATCGATTTTTATATTTAAATATTTTATCGATACTCGGAATTTAGTCTGAAAAGCTACTTTTTGCATACGGTCGAATTAGGACTCTGGACCACTTCCATTGAGTTCAAAACGCCGTTTGCGATCTTTTTAAGTATAAACTTTGATATGTTTGGAGATAGTAGAATTTTGCTACTTTTTCACTTAGGGCTTTGGTTTGGGTTTCAGCCCATTAACCTAACATATGAACTCAACTCCACTCCAACTCTTCATTACTTCATTTCTAATTCCTAATACTCAAGCTTTACCAACAATGGTGGAAGGAAAGGGAAATTAAAACTATAAGCCCTAATCATTATTGCAAATTCAAGCTTCTACCTCCAAATTCAAGAAGAAGCTTTGGTAAGCCTTCTCTTCATCTTCTCCAACTCTTTCTCCATTCAATTTCAGAAATTTCCTAAACCTAATTTAGGAAATGTTTCTCCTTTAAGCTTAGATTCAAGCTTGTTGGGTTGGAATTGAGGAGTGATTGTTCTTGTCATTGCTCTATAGCTTCTTCTTCGTTGATTTTGTGAAAAGGTGAGATTTTTATCTCACATCTTTGTCTATAATTATCTTCGATTGTTAGGTACCTAACACTTATTCTTGTGCAATTGATTTTGGTTTGGATTGATTTGGTGTATATTCCAATTTTTGGTGTTTTGAAATCAAAATCTATGAAAATCATTTTATGGATATTTGGACACTGATATTTGAGGCGTATCGAAGAGCCGTTAAGGCTGGGTTGTCGCTTGGCGTAAATCCTTAGTCGTTGTCGCTCGATCGATCGCTTCTGGTATCCATTTGGCCATTTTTGGCCTAGGTTCAGGGAATGCCCTGAACCCCAGTTTCAGACGTCTGAAACGTAGTATTCAGACGTCTGAATGTTATATTGGGAAGATTTGTATTCCCAGATTCAGACGTCTGAATCCTTGATTTCAGACGTTTTGGACCAGAAAAGAAATAGGCTAAAAATTGCATATTTCAGACGTCTGAAATATAGGGTTCAGACGTCGGAAATATACTCTGGAAAACTTTTTGTTTTCCAGATTCAGACGTCTGAATCCTTGATTTCAGACGTCTGAACCTGCACCTTTTGCCTATATTGCCTATTTTGTTTGAATTTCCAACTTTAATCGATTCGTGTTGATTCCCTTTTATTGTTATCATTTATTATTGATTTTTGATGACATTTTCTTCGTGATTTTTTTTGGAATATCCATTTTGATAGATTCCGTAATCGATTTCTTTGGATTCTATTCACGTCTTCGAATGTGAATGATTGATTGTTTCTACAATCCTTTCTATGATTTGTCACTTTAAAAATATAAAGGTTTCAATACTAGTAGTAAATACCATTTTCCAATCTACTAGTATATACAAACCTTTACCTCACTCGTATGAGAAATCTAATTAAACGGCTTAGTAAAACAAGTGGTACGAAAAGCTTGCGTTTACTTCGTCGGTTAATTCTTGGACTTGTTCGATTGAAACTCTTGTGACAATTTTCTAGTGGAGATCTACAATTTGTTCGTAAATATTTAAGTTAAGCTAGTGGTTATGGGACATGAAGCTAAGCTCATATATTTACTTGCTTACTGTAATTGACACTTCTCTTTGATCATGACGATCATTTTGTGATTTAGACTAGCAATTGTGCGATGTCTCTTTGTCTGCGAGGGAGACTAGACCCCGTTTCCGTGTGATTTCGACTCACACATGTGGGGTAGCGCCTCATGGTCTTCGAACCGTTCGTGTGTCAAAAATTAATGGCTAGCTACCATGAGATAGCGTCTCGTTCGTGTGATACATATGTTGGTGAGTTTTCATGCTCCCGTTCGTGTGATAGGCCTCCCCCTTTTTATGATTTTTGGATTTCGTGTGTTGAATTCTGGAATTTATGCTTCACCAATTTTAGTGATTTTCATTGATATGATTTATCAATTTTTGTGCATTGGTGAATTCGTGTGTCATTGATTTGTTGCGAATACAAGTTTTGGGTATGGTGCCCTTTTTAGATCTTTGAGAAGATTCTTGTGATATTGATTAATCTCATGTTGATTTTCAATTACATACTTATTATAGTATGCCATTACGATTATCATATGTTTATTCCATATCTCTTATTCTATATCATGTCATATGATATTTATAGCTAGACTGGTCCGTTTATTATTTTCTTATTAAATAATACTCGGGTCAGACCGAGATGTTACAGGTGCTTCTGCTTGACTTCTCTCTATGGATTCATTACTCTGACTTTTGGCTAACCACGTAGATTAGCAGTTTTTGTTGTTTACACTTGAGATATAGACTCATAGTTGTATTCTTTTGTATAGCACGTGTTGCTATTCTTCACGTGTTGCTATTCTTCTGTATTATTGTGGATCTTTCCGACCACTACTCTGATGTACACTTTTATGTGTGGAATATTCATATCTGTTTCCATCTTTGTGATATGAATTATCTGTGACTGATTTATGTTATGTCTATTTCTATATTTGTTTCCGAAGATTTATTTATAGCCACTGTGCGATTGCTTTGAGTTTGTATCGGTATGTCGGACTTCCTGAAATGCATGCTATACTATCGACATATCGGTTCTCGCACAAAGAGGTTACACGGATGGTCGCTCCTCAACAGCCTTATTCTCCGTGCTAGTTGACAGCATTACTCCGTAGTGTTCTTGGCTAGCGTCGGTATAGAGGTGGGGCGTCACATACACACACACACACACACACACACACACACACATATATATATATATAAGCTAATGGAACAATATATATTATTATATACGTTTGCAAATTATATAATATGTAACTTAAAATTTGTCAGCTGCAAATCTATAACTACACCATAACTATGTATATATACTATAGTTCTATAACTTATATACCCATATTATATAACAACAGTTATCATATGCATAACTAATGTACCCATCAATATATATAGTTATTACCTCAGTCTACGTATACTATTCCCGTAAGTAAACATAATATATACAAATTATCCACATATATATCTGACAGTAAATGAAAACTTGTGATACAATATATATCTACAACTAAACAAGTTAAATAAACTTATATACACAATTATAATTGATTCGATCAACCCTATAAAATTAACAAATACAAAATCTATATATATATTATTTTCAAAACTCTATATTCATATATATGCGGCACGTATATAACTACAGTATATAAACAACACAAACAGTATATATATAAAAGAAACATATGTGTTATAAGAATCAAAAGATTATAATATAAATAAAACATGATATATATATATACACACACTTAACATACGTATAACTGACATAGGTTTATAAATATCGGCATTAGGCAAAATAGGAACAAATTTTGAAAGAGACGTAGCTTTAGCAAAGTATATTAAAACCGACCCATAGATATGCATATAATATATATATATACTTAACATACAAAAGTTTTATTAAAGCATGAACATTATACAAAAGGGACATCATGGAAGTAGAGCGGCTTGCCTTGTCGAGGAGGGTTATCTAAGCCTTAGTGGGTTTACAGAAGTTCGGCGAGCGAGGTGGCGACAGCTTCGGTCAAGTTTGAGGTGGCTTCGGCGTCTTGGCTGCAGGAGTTGGGTTCGGCCGACGCTAGCTTGGTAGGCACAGGGTTATCGGCCGAACAAAGGAGAGGAAGAAGGTGGTGGGGAGAAGCGGATCGGCTGAAGACTTCGGCACTTGGTAGGCTCAAGTATGGAAGGTATATGGAATGAGGAGGAGGCGGGTGGTCGAGGCCGTGGCTGGGGAGATGATGGATTGGGCCGAAGTGGTGAAGATGGGTTTCAACGACGCTCGGGTGAGGCAGAAGAAGGGGTGCTCGGGTGTTTTTTTTGTAGAGGGTGCGGCCGAATTGGCATGAGGTAGGAGGTGAAGCAAAAATAAATGGAACATTACCTTTTTTTCTTTTATTTATATAACAAACGAAAGGAGCAAAGAACCAAAGGACAGAACGAACCAAAATAAAATAAAATAAATGAGAATAGGGAAGAGTGAAAGTCGCACGATAATTTATGAAATAATAACAGCAAAAGTCTTCAATCAAACAGGTGGATGAAGTTATAAAGCTCATAAATTTACGTGAGTAACTCAAAGGATAAAAGATAACAAAAGATTATAAAACTGGTACCGGTATAGTTATCGATGTTTACAGATTCCATTGCGTAACGTATTTCAAAACATAGAATTGAATATACCGCAAAGATCACCACGACGAGACGATCAAAACGGTATATAGATATCAGTGGTTGGATCATCCGATCAAAAGTCGATATCGGTCACTGATATACGTTGCTATTCCCTACGGAAAAATCCAAACGGAGCTAGAAACGTCCGAAATTTGCGAAACGAATTACGCAGTCTTATTCAGAGTGTTCTAAATAAATTTCTCTTGTTGACGTATTTAGGTTTCGGAATACTTTTAAATTAAACTGTTATTTCGTTGAAAATAAGACCGACGGAACAATAACAGTCAAAATTTTGAGACACAAAATGTGACGTCTTGCTCAGAAGATGATTTACAATTTTTCTATTGAAAAATATTCAGGTTTGAAAAACATTTAATTATCATCAAGTATTAACTGATGTAGATTTAAATAAAAGAACACTAGAAAATAAACTTACATATTTTCTGATGAAAATTTACCAATGACTATGTTTAAATAGACATATTTCAAATATTAAAATTTTATTTCAAAATTCAATTATTTAATTTGATAAATAAAACCACTAAAATTTACGGGTCGTTACAGTAAGCGCCTTTCATGAAAGCTTTTCGCTACATTTGTTAGAGGATTTTTTCAATTTGGCCCTATTTCGAAAACTTATTATGCAAATAGCTCTATTCCAAAACTTATTACAAATATAGCCCTGTTCCGGCCAATCCAGCGCTAACTTGGCTGGAATGAATTGGTGCAATTTCAATTTAGTCCAATACACATGTTTTATTATATTTTTTCTTACTGGTGCGTTTTGGAATGAAGCTTGTATTGGCGCAATTTGATATTGTGCCAAATCATTTTAGCCAACTCAGCATTGAGCTGGCCAAAATTGGGTTACATTTGCAATAAGTTCTGAAATATGTCTATTTGTGTTATAAGTTTGCAAAATCGGGCCAAATTAGAGAAAAAATCATTGTTAGAGGGAATCTTGTGTATGGTAAGGAAAAGCATGCGCCAACTACATGTGGGAATCTACACCTTGTGTGGTAAACAAAAAATGAAATGCTCCTAATACTATTATTCTTGAATTCAGATTATGGTAGCTTTGGCTGCTCTTATTTATACGTGACTTTCTCCATTATTATATGCCTTAGTGCGATTTTATGGTGCAATATCTCACCCAATAAAGCCTTTGTTTTCTTTTCCCTTCTGAGAAATAAAAAATAAAAATTAAACAGCCAATACTAATGTTAGATACACAAAAGAGAGATTTCAAACCGACGATGGTGGCAACCAAGAGGTAGAACCTTAGTTTAAAAGAAATTGTGAACTTATACGATATGACACTGGAAATTTTAGGTATTACAAGTAATTATCTAAGCATAATGAAAAATTTACCATGGCGTAAAAGCACATGAAGGTTACTAAATGAACAAACTAACGAAAGCTAAAACTAGAAATATGAATCTACAATTTTAGAAAGATTTATATTTTGTAGTGTATATTAGTTTTTTCATTGTGAATATAGACGTCCAGAATAATAATTAATGCTTGGCTTATATTATCTGATTGCTTTACTACCTTACTCTCCTCTCTATAGTCATAAGAACAAGCCAATATATTGATATTCTATGTTAATCGTTTCCTTTTCTTCCTAGATTAGATAGTAAATGAAATCATTATTTTATATTATAGATTTTGAAAACGCTTCATATTACAAGACATGTTAAGATAACTGTTATGGTTCCCAAATTGGTTTGGGCTTTGATGAAGAATAATACTGTTTTGTCGTTATGTTTCTATCATGGTTCAAAATTCCGATGGGACTCCGGTTTTTTGGCGATTCCATTCTGACACCACTCATAACGGGAACGGAATCCTGTTGAAATTTTAGTTTCGGTCTAAATTCTGGATTTACTTTTGAAAAAATATAATAAATTAAAAAATACAAAAATATATAGTAATTAAATAAAGAAAACAAATTAAATGGAACAATAAATAAATGGACAAGAAGTTATGTAGTTTCATCAAAAAAGTTTTTATAATTTTGTTAATTTACATCGAATCATAATAGAAAATTCAAAATTTTCATAATTGATTAAAATTTTAAAATCCCAAATAAATGAAACAAAATCTTAAACAATGGTTTTTAATTAAAATATGCATTTTATATGTAATGTAAAAAATGTACTATAAGTTTATAGCAGTATTGGATATTTATTAGCGAATATAGCAAAAGAAAGCTAAAACGTACCGGAATAAGTAAAATGGCATAAAGCCGAACTTCCAAACTTCCGGATTGGAATCGAAAATTTTAATATTACTAATTACTGGAACAGAAACAGAAAACCGAATTTTGAACCTTGGTTTCTATCTATTTTGCACAACGAATTCACCTGTTCACCATTGTAAATACATTTTACAAATCTTTAATAATTTTACTGCTCACTAACGCAAAATTATATTACTTCACAGTTACTTAAGAGCGTTCATGCTTTTCCCATTTCAAACTTTCTGCTACCATGATATATAATCTTAGGTTGAATGATTTCTAAACTAGGTTGAATGATTTTTAAATGACTATTCATTCAACTACAACATGACATAAAAATATATACTAGAAGGTTAAGTAATGAAAATGGTGCAGTCTGAGTTGGAGTAAGTCGAGGGCGAATCTATTTGCCGAGGCTGTACGCACACTATTTTTAGTTTGTCGGAACGAAATTACAACAAGTCGTAGGTAAGATTATACTTATGGTTCACCGACGCTGCACTGACGTCATAAAGTTAACAAAGACGTGACATTGGTAAATCCAAGTAGCTGTTTTATCAATTTACTAGGGATCACAGATGCATGCAATTATTCAGTAACTTAATTCTAGTGACCTAATTTACATATTTTTTTGGAAAGGATGTTTGATGTATTTCGAAACTTAATAGGGAGTTTAGCCAAATAGTCCCATTTAAATAGGGTCGTCATCGGTTACCCTAATATTCCAAAATTTGTTTGCATCCGTATCCTAAAAACATAAATATTTAATATTTGAAAAAAGGGATATAGATGCAGATACGAAAGCATCAGCATCCGAAAGTTATCTATTCGCTTCTTGTCAAGAGTATAGTTTATTTTATGTAAATTAGTAAAAATAAAAGATTTGGATTTATATTTTTATCAAGTTAATGGTTTATATTATATGCATCCAATACATATTAACTGGTAAAAACTATTTATTATAATCATATTTGTTGATTCTGCATTCTTTTATAACCATTGAGACTATAAAAATTTAGACCAAATTTTTTGATATATGTTTCCTGATTTGTCGATTTTTAGCGGACGAGATAATTACACGGTATTTGTTCATATCCACGGATGTAGGTATCTGATATCCAAAAATATTTTTAGATGTGAATGCGAACATGACACCACCTTCATCCTAATTAAATTTAAATCTCAAACTTTAAATTTTGAAATGATTTAGAAGAAAAAAAATTAAAGGCTTTAATTACATAGAAGGGAATAATGAAATAAGGATAACACATATAATTTAATTAATAATTTACTAATTAAATCGCTAGAAATTAAGGCATACTGACGTTTATAAAAATAAAATGGGCAGATACGACCACGTTATATTACAGACTTTTCCATGTTTTGAAAACGTCAACGAACAATTCGTCGCTCGAATTGCCTTGGTTGGGTAATTTTTTTTTTAATAATTTATCCAAATCTGGCCCGTACACTAATTGGATACCTAAAATAGATCCGGCCCAAATAAGATGAATAATTAACACAAATTCACATAATATCCAGTCCATTTGTTTTATCCACGGTGATCTAACATCTTTTAAACATACTTAGATTTTCCTCTTCGATTTACAGCTTCTTCTTTTCCAGCCGCAATAAAATGAAGGGCAAGGGTTCTTAAATTTTATTTTCTTTTACATTTATTTTTATTCTCCTGAATTATGAGTATTGCGAATCAAAATTACTGAGATGGCGATCCATGCCCTAAATGATCAATGCTGATCACAATTCGTGCAATTTAGTTCCTCTTTGGAGGAATCAAGCCAGTGGTTCTGATCCTTTTTCATTCATTTCGATTTTTAATTTCTGTGCTATCGTTTTTGGATTTATCGAAATTGTATAAAAAGTAAGCAGGTGATGATGGAAAAAAATGAACGCTTATTATCAAAATATTTGGTGTGGCTGCCTAAGAGCTTTTGCCTTCACCTGCCTGTGGTAGTTTTCTATTCATTCATTTCTTAGATTTCATTTTATTCTTTCTTCTTTTATTTTAGTTTAGATTAAATTTTGGATGGATATTTGATTAGCGATCAAAGGGCAACTTTCCCAGTGTAGCCGTAAGTATCAATTGGTAAACTCCTTTGCTCTGTTGCCTATAAATCGACGATATTCAGTAGCCGATTTTCATTTTTATCTGTTTCAAAATGAATCGAACGTATTCTTGGCTATATTTTTCCATGCTTTTAGATTTTTATGATTTAAATTTTTTTAAGTAATTATGTTATTTTTTGTTAATGATTCTGGATGTACTATACGTGGCCATTTAGTAAGGATCGTTAGTGCTACATAATAGCAAGTATGTGTATGCCATTAAGCTCAGTTGAAAAGTCTAATTGCAAATACCGGCAGATAGAAGTATATTATTTATTTTATATATATGGTATTTTTTATAATTTTGCAACGAATCATATAGCAAAGCATGATATAGCTGTTCGTCTATTGTTGGATAACACTATATTCTATTACAATTGTCAGTTTTGAGATATTGAAAAGGATATAATGTTTACTTCAATTCTGCTGTCTACTTATCTTCTTTAATAGAAGAATATTTCAATTAACTGAACAACAAATGCTTTTTTTACTGTAAAAACTGCATGATATACTTCAAAATCACATCTCAATATTTAAAAGAGCACCTGAAATAACAAGCATTATAGGTATGCATTTTTTTTAGCTGCACTTGTTTAGCATTTCAATTTTGCACCATCTTCACATTTCTTCCTCAGATCTTTACTCTCCTCATCAAAATTTCTTTTATTATGCTCATGATTAGAGTTTGGAACTGAGCTCAAACACCTATTTTGAAAATTCTCTTTTGCTGTCATGGACCTCCATCTTCTTGTCCGAAATAAGTATCATTTATTGGTTATTTAACGCACTTTCTTTTAAAGCATCATTATCGGATTCCAGTTTATCGATGAAGACTTTCAAAAGCATGCATTTACGTTTATAGTCGGTAATTTCTTGAGATAGAGGTTAATTTTGAGAGATTTGAAGCAAGTCCAATCTAATCTAATGCCTTTATCAATTCAAGGTAAGCTTAGACTAGACATGCTAAATTCTGAGGTAAAGCTGGCAAATTAACCTCATCCACCGTGAGTGCATGCTTCCAAAAGTTACTGTGGCTAGATTGGAATCTGACAACTTTGAAAGAAAGTGTTCTATGTAACTAAGAAATGATACTTAGTTTAGAAAAGAAGATCTATTATAACGAGAGAGAATTTGACGACAAGGTTAAGGAACAAAGGAAGATTTAGAGCGAACTTGCACTGTTAAAGAAGTGAAGCTAGAAAGAGTCTTTTTCAAAACCTAGCATTAAGGGTGTTACGACAATATACGGTAGGAATAAAATGTTCCTAAAGAGAAACCCATGATTGATGTGGAGGGGAAGATCTGCTCATGAAATAGTTCAAAATGTTTGTAATTTGAGGTGTCCTTTTTGATATTTAGCTGATATTTCACTCTAATATCCTTTAGTTTTTATAGTAGAAACAGTGTTTGTTGTTTGGTTAATTGAATTAGAACAATGTTCGTTTTTTAACAGGGCAGTGTATAACGTTTTTGTAGGAATACTGAACATGATAGAATCTAGTGCCCTACTCCAAACTAAATCCTATTGTTAATGATCTGTGCAATTTGAATCTTACATTCATAGGCAAATAGAATGTGAACGTGAAGCATTGCTTCGCAAAGTATACTTGTGCAAGTGTGTTATCAGCCTGCCACTAAAATTTAAGGAACTAATGCAGTCATTGAAATTGTTGGATTTACTTACTTATCATGCAAATTATTAAAGAAGAAACAGAAACAATAACAGAATCTTACATTTTGCAGCGGAATAACATATAATATTTAAATGAATAATCTTTAAAACAAAAAATCATATCTATTATTACATTACATCACATTACATTATCAGAGTGTTACAACAACAAACAGCGGAAGAAAATATAACATATACTAGTGATACGTTTCGTCATCTAGCTTGCTCTTAAAAACATTATCAGAGTTTAGAAAGGGAACAATAAACTCCTGGTCAGCCATGTGACTGGTGTGAGATCTTAAAAACAGTTAATTTCACAAAGAAAATAAAAAGAAACCCGGTATGCTTTTGAAAAATTAAACTACCATAAGGCCTTCCGCCACACACAATGCAATCGCACATTTGGGGGGAAATTTCTCCTTATAGCAGTCAAAAATGTTTGATACGCAAAATCCTTTTTAATATTATCATTAGTGCATAGTATGGAAAACATTTCGAAAGTATAATATTAATCTTAGGCAACATACAACATTTCGTTGTATGTCTACTATAGCTAGCATGTTCAATAGCAGGTTACCGCCATATTCCATGGCCGGTTATACAACTAAACCGTACAGAGCGCATATTGTTTCTTTGGATTTTCAACAAATGGTCGGGCTAACGAACTTTCTATACCGAAATGGGTACGCCTCTGGAAGGACGCCCTAAGAACATAATCGGATCTCTGCTAACAAGGCCGAGTTACCTCACGCTTCAGGTGCAATGAAACTGTAACTAGATAACTCCACACACGAGTATGCCATCTCCGGTCGTTACCGACCTTTATCCGAGGATCCTCAACCACAAGGCAACATCACACGGTAATAGATATAATACAGTGTCCACATGAGTAAGTATCTGAGCTCCATACCATGATACCGCCCTTTATCCAGAAGAAAATGGACATACCCTAAGGACGCGACCCCTAAAAACCTTGCCGCAACATTTCTCTTTCGACCATTACCGAGTTGTGAGGCTCGACGAAGTCTCGTCCACAAAGCTACGCTTTTTCACAAAGTCATGCTTCGATCAACAAATGATCAGCACACACAACAACACTTAACATGCCATATTACCTAATTGGGAGTATATCACTAATAACCATCAACTACATAACCTCCGAGCTCATACGTCTTAGAGAAAGGTGTTAAGATAAGAGAATAAATTCTCCGCCAACAACAGAAATTTATTTGATAGAAATCAGCTTTATATCTCAAAGTGTAATGTCAGACATACAACCGTACAAGTCTGTTTCGGGTTCGAACAGAATCGTAGGCACTTCGTAAGAAGCCCTTGCAATTCGGGTATTTACAATCCCGATCGTACTTCCCATCACTTAGGGAATCTCTATACCGCAGTTACTCGGTGTAGAGACAATCGATAGGCCATCCTATCGTTCTCGCAAATACCAGGCCTTCACCACCGGTCTTCAAATGCAATCCCATTTCGTCGTATCATTATTCGGAATGGGTTTTATGACACAAAGTCCTCTCCCGGCTAATCCGAATAATGAGCGCTTATTTTTTTAAAAATAAGTGTTACATTCGGATTTCAACCAAATCACAACAAATTTCCACTTTGATTTTTTTAAATAAAGGATCTATCACAATCACAAAGGTTCGATGTGGTTTTCGGATATCCACTTGGAATCCGACCCTCGGTCGCATCGAAATTCAAACGTCATTCAAAGGCCAATATTGATAGTCGGTTATTTAACTATCAATCAACATTCACAACAATTACTGGATTTCAAATAATTTCCCCCAGTTATTTATTTTCAAAATATCTTTGCAAGATATATTTTCATACTTTAACCATTTGAAAACAAATTTCAAATTACTTTCCCCATTTTCAATGCTTTGAAAACAAATTTCAAATCACTTCCCTCACGTGGAATAAATTTTCAAAAATTCATTTATTTCCGCTGAAAATCTGCCGAGTTCAAATGCTTTAAAATAGTTTAAATACTTATCCAAACATATATACTTGGAGCATTCAGAATAAAAACTATTTTAAAACACTTTGTTTAAAACATTAGCTATGAAGATATTATATTAAAATCTCATATAAAAATTCAAGTCCAAACTAATTTTAAAATAAAATTAGTAGACAGGGTATAACTATTTAAATATTCATTCTCTAAAACAAATATCAATTAAAGCTTTAAATAATCTTTCTTTAAAACCATCTTCACAACTTCAATTTCAAGTTTATAGACGCTATTGAAAACATACTCGGCTTTTCAGGGAAAATACACCTTCTATTCGAAAATAGTTCATTCAAATCAATTTATCAATCCTTTTGGATTTAATTTAAATTTACGTTCCAAATCCGTAAATTTCTTTTCACACTTTTTTAAAAAATAACTCAATGTTTATTTTTAAAATAAAATTCCCTTTCCTTTACAAATTCCCATTGTGAATTCAAAATTTCAAATATCCATTGATATACGATTTTTTTTCCAAATCGATTCCCAAATATTCACTTTCAACACCAAATCAATTTTCCATATTGATTACCGAAATTTGTTTCAAACACCCAAATCAATTTCCAAATGGATTTCCCAAAAGTTTATTTTCAATCACCAAAATCAATTTTCAAATGGATTTCCAAATGTATCATATTTTAAAATGAACCACTTTATTTTTCCAAACTATTTAAAATCCAAAATTTTTAAATAAATCTTTCAATTTTTAAACAACATTTCTCAAAATCCATTTATTAATCTTTTTTTTCCATATTTTGGAATTTATTCAATAGGATTCAAAAAAAAAACTTTATCCTTTTAAAATTTCTTCTTTTAAATTTATCCAATTCTCAAAAATAATTTTTTTACTATAAACTTTCAACTTGAATTCTCAAAAATCCAATTTTATTTATTTTCGGTATCCAATGATACCAAAAATATATTCGGCTAAACTATAGCCTTCAACGATTTCAATCACAATTATAATCACACACAGATTATAAATAATCAACATACAGTATATGAAACTAATTCAATATTTGAGTAATTCAGTTGGATCCCTCCAACATATTTCCCTACATCTACAGTCGTTAGCACAATAATTAATTACCCATTCCACTTCGAGGTGGAATATCACGGTATATGGGATTTATAAAATATCATCAGCTATTATGCGGCGCAATAGGGTCTCATTCGCTATATAATGCGGGGAAATCAACTCCAAGTACATATATAATACCAATTCCACTTCAAGGTGGAATATAGCGGTATATGGTTTTAATATAATAACCTCCGCTATTATGCGGCACATAGGGTCTATTTCAAAATAAATAACAACAACCATCATCCAAGCACACAATCAAAAATTTTAAATCTAATTATTTAAGATTAAACAAAACCCTTTGTTTGAGTGAGAAGATCTCACCTTAGCTTTTGTTTCGCAATCCATTTCCATTCTGACTATTTCTCCACAGTTTCCAACCTTGTAACACACAATTATACTATTCATGAATTTTTGAATTAATCTAATAATCAATTTTTTTTCGTTTTGATAGTTTAATTAACTAATATTTTATTTTTAAACTAATTTTTCTTTCAGATAAAATATTTTAGCAACCAAAATGATTACATAAGTTAACTAAACAATTTAATTACTAAAATAAATTAGTAAATTGTATTTTTGTCTCTATTTTCTATTTTTCAAACTGCATATATAAAAATAGGCTATACGGGTTAAAAAAAACCTATCTTTATATATGTAATATTTTTTTTTAAATAAAAACTTCGCCTGACTGCAAATCATTTCCCTAACATATATACATATATTTTACTGTTTTAATATACACATTTAAATTAAATTACGATTAACCTAAAAATTAAAAACTGCCTAATAGACAAAGAATTTCCTTACAGTGACAATTATTTTTAAAACAGTAGGAGTATATGTAAATTTAAATTCCGCATATATCTTTCAAATTATCTATATTTCAAATTATCTATATGTAGTGTGCATATATACATATACACGAATCTATAAATTTAAGAAAATAAATTTCTTTACAAAACTTTACTATTCTATATATTTTTTTCAAAGCTAATTAAATTTAGACCTAAACATAAATTAAATTTAAACTTAAAAATTTACATACCCAAAACGAACACTACGAAAAAGGCTCCTTCCTCAGTTCGTCGAACCCACTGCATCGGTCTCGAATCCCAGCCCAATGTCGCCCCTGCTTCGAGTTCATCGCTCGACCACCCGAAGTTCGGGCCAGTGCCCCAAATCTCGTCGCGAACTCCAGCAGCCGCGACCCTCTAAATATCGATTCCAGAAACGTCGATTCCGTAGCTTGCGTCACCGCTCGTCCCCACTCCAGCTCTCGAGCGCGCTTCCGCTGCGTCGAAGAATCATGAGAGGAATTTGTTCCTCGAGCCTCAAACGCTCAGTTCGATCAGGTTTGGAATGATTTGAGAATGAAGGCTTCGACTTGATGAGCAAAGATTTCAAGATGCGGTGAGCATCTAATTTTGAAAGCGGCAGCTATTAGTTAGAGAAATTTGGGAGCAGTGGAAATACAAATTTAAAGAGAAAAGAGTGAACGAGTGAAATTATTTATGCGGCCATGGTTTTATTCTTTAATTTCTTCTGAATGATAAAGAACTGCTCGCATGATAAAAGAAAACGAAGGGGACAAGATGTGATGTCGATTAGAAGATGGCTTGCAAAAGAAGGCTACGGTGACAGCAAAAAGTTTAGATGTGAAAGAAAACGGTCGAGGGTTTGACTAGTACAAATATCCAATTTAAATTCAAATTCAAACCATTCTGATAAATGCAACATAAAAACTTGACCTCCTATCGAGGCGCGCCGCTAGGCGTTCATAATGCTATATCCCCATTCCGAACGCAATGGAAATGGTTCTGAGGCCAACTTCGATCGTATGGGGAAGATACCTTTTTGAATTGATTATTATCAATTAAATTTTCAGCGCGTTTACATATCGTACGCTCACACAACAACTCCAATCAATACGAAATTTGAAATCCGATAATAATACAATATTACAGATCCAATGGAACTTGTTTCGTCGAAATCCGAGACTGTGCCTCCGAAGGCTATTTTTAAATATCGATTTAAACGATATATTTTCAAAACTGAGCAAATCACTTTCAAATTCAATTCCGAAACTTCTATTAACTTCAATATTATCAATATAAATTTTCTAAGCCATTAGATTATTTCTGACAAGGTTAAAACTGAAGATTCAAATTTTTACCCAACTTCAATAAATTAAATTCAATAATTAAATTGCCAAATTCATAATTATATTTGAAATTCAAGGTTAAAATAACTTTCAAATATTTAAAATCAATTAAATTTTTCGATTTCAAATGTTCAAAATTCTGGATCGTCACATGGCCCTAAAAATAGGAACGATTAATACAAATTTGGATCCAAAAATATAGTCCATTTGTTTTATCCACGAAGATCTAGAGTTTTGTTCATCCTTATAAATACTCAGATCGGCTTCTTGTTTTGCAAACACATTAAATTTAGTGTAAGAATTCTTATTTGTTACTCCTTTTGACATTTTTTTTTTCATGAATTATGAATACTTTGAATCAAAATTATTGAGATGGTGGTCCTTTTCCCAAATGATCAATGCTGATTATAAATCGTGCAATTTAATCCATCTTCGGAGGAATCAAGCCAACGGTTCTTATCCTTTTTCATTCATGTAGGCTTTTAATTTTTGTGCTATCATTTTTAGATTGATCGAAGTTGTATAAGTAAGCAGTTGATGATGGAATAAAAGGAAGGCTGGTTTATCAACACATTTAGTGTGGCCACCTAAGAGCTTTTTCCTTCGCCTGCTTGTGATATTTTCCTGTTAGTTCATTTCTTAGATTTTATTTTATTATTTCCTCATTTATTTTATTATCTATTAAATTAAAGTCTTGCATTCTTTTTTTAAAAGAAAGAGGCAAATGAAAGGGGCAAACGAAAGAGACTGTGAAGGGAAATGCTTTTTTTTATGAAAGGGGTAACACGAAAGTGGCAAAATTATTATTTATATTATTATTTTATTTGTGTTAATTTTTTTAAATAAAATAGATGTATACTGAATACAGAATACATAATACCGAATACATAGTTCAAAATTCAAAGTGCAGAATACAAAATATGAAATACAATGTAGAATCTATAAATACAAACTGTTGCGGTGGGTATTATAGTGGATAGGTAGGTGGAAAGTTCGGTGGATATGTAGGTGGAAAGGTAGGTGGAAAGTTCGGTAGATATGTAGGTGGAAAGCTAGGTGGAAAGTTTGATGGAAATGTAAGTGGAAATGCAGCTGGAAAGGCAGGTGGTGGTATAGACATCTTATACTATTGGTATCCGATTGTATGGTTGCACTTGTCGATCTCGTGCCACAACCGTTCTAGGGCTTCGTCATCTTCCAAAAGTGTGAGCGTATCTCTATTGTCCTTAATTTGGAGTAGTGAAATTGATTTGAAAAGTTGAATATCTTCTAATTTCTTTACACGTTCAATTTAGCCTTCAGTTTCGAACATGAGGTTGTGGATTGTGGGCTTGCATTAGCACAAGGGAAGCAACTAGCATCAGCAGACGGATTAGAGGATGGATTATCTGCATCAGAACGGTATTTCTTGTTTTTATGTTTTTCATACATCATATCAACAAGTGTATTCATTTTTTTCTCATTCTTAATCCGTCTTCTTCTACTTGATCGAGACCCGAAAGAACCTACGCTATATGTTGTGTAGGATGTTGAAACGACTATTGCGTGTTAATGTCTTCAAGTGGGACTTGAAAATCTTTCGTTCCACATGTATTGTCAAAATACGTACTTGTGATGTCTTCTTTAGGAGGAGAACGAGGTGACTGTTGCGTATTTAGACCTTCGGTTGTGCCAGGAGTGAAAGCATCTACACCAATTGTAATACTATTACAAAAAATTTGTTCGAGTTCGTCCAAATTCTCTATTGGATATCCCCTATACTTCAAAACCAAGTTGCCAAACTTCTAAAATTTAAAAGAAACATAAATCAGTTGCGGTAAATTAGAAAATAAAAAAGATAAAAAGTATTATCCTACGCGATCGATCCATCAATGTTTGCCTCCACTAATTATTCCTCGAACATTATCTCATCCTGCGCCTGTTTTAGTTCTCAAATTGCATCAAACCACCCATTTCTTCTTCATCGAGTCGTTTTCGGCCGTAATTTGTTTGACAGTGAATGGTGCTTCGTTCGAAACACCCACTAAATTCTCATTCAGTTCTATCATTATTTTCTTTTGGATTCCCTTTTTGCATTGTCCAGCAGCTTGATATGCTTTGGCAGCTATTCGTAAAAGTTTGGAATACGTGTGAGCGAACCAAACTCTTGGGCTACGACGGGAATTTCTCGATACATTTTGTTCGGCCATTTTTAAGACAAAATATCTTAAAAAATCAGAAAAACAAGAAAAGAAAATAAACGAAATGAATAAAAACAGAAATAAAATTATCGAAATATGGTGCTGTTATGACGAAAACTCAGATTAGCGAATTTTTAGATTGAGAATTGGAAGTGAGTGAGTATAATGGTAGAGGGGGGAGGATTATATAAGAGATGGAGAAAATTATCCCATTGTAGGTGAGCCGTTCGCGTCCGAGTCACGTCGGACGCGAACGACTCCTCTACTATGGTTAAGTCGAACTGTGCAAACTCGTGGGTTCCATCTTCGACGCGTCATACGCGTACACCATCGTAGTCCGCCCAGTTCGTCGTAAGAACGGTATCTTAGTCTTATTTGGATTGATATCCGATTAGCAATCAAATGGCAACTTTCCCAAAGTAGCCATGACTGTCAACTGGTAACTCTTTTGCTCTGTTGGGCTATATTTTTCTGTGCTTTTAATTTTTTATGGCTATCAAGCTTTTTAAATTATCATGTTATTTGTAAATGAATCTGGATGACCGTACGTGGCCATTTACTAAACATTGTTAGTGTTGCAAATATTAGACCTATTCGTTAAACAATGCATTTTTGTTTTTTGGGAAAAAATCATATGAGAAATCATGACAACGCCTTTCATCTATTGTTGAATAACACTACTGTATTATAAACGTTAGTTTTTGCGCTATAGAAAAGCATGATAAACTTCGTGTATTTCGGTGGAAAGTCTATTTCACAATGTGTTCTTGCCTAAATATGCTGTATAGGGCATTGCGTTAAGAATTTGGTTTTAAGTTGTTATGAATGTCACAAGTTTTGTTTGAAGCCCAGCTTCCCCACGTTTTCATTGGATTTTGCTATTGTTGGTGAAGTCTCTTAAAGAAAATGTTCAACAATAATTTGCGTCCCGTCCAAAAGACGTTCATATACTACATTTACCTTAACCGTATTTCTCATCTCATGGAATGTAGGATGGTATGCATATATTCTTGCTAATTATAGTTAGAATTGGCATGTTAATAGTTGTCTATTCTTGTTAATTTGCAGTTACAATGATAACCAATACGGTTTTATTCTTTTATTTACCAATACTAATTGTACAATCATTAGAAATTATTATTATTTGTTTATAATCACGAATACAGGAAAATAGACACAGGAAGATGTTGTAGAAAAAATTATTCTCAGGGACAATAATTTTATTCTTTAGTCTGAATCACATTTTTTAATGTAAATAGAGAATGATAGTTGTAACTATCATTCTGTGATTTACACTAAAAAGTGTCTTTCAGCCTAAAAAGCAAACTTCTTCTACTTAAAACTAAATTTTTCTTTAACTTCTTTCTTAAGTCTAAAAACCCCTAATAAATATTTGGTGTGAACAATTATTAGGACATAAATATCGACACAGTGATATGTTGGAACTGGCACTTCCATATTAGAACATACTTTGAGCTCAAAAAGAGAATTGTCAAAGGAAGCATTTTCACTTGGAATTTCTAAATATTGTTGAAATGAAATCCAACGATGTAAATTTTCAAACGATTTCGATGGTGTGAATTGCAACGCAACCAAATTTCATATGCAAAAGTTACAGATGTTTTAAGATTTATGGATTTATTTATTAGCAAATATAAAATTATGACTTTTTTATGAGGTGAAAATTATCTTAATATTATATTTTTCCTAAAAGTAGTCCAGAATCTTTCTTGCTTAATATCTAAAATCGATGCTTTTTATTCTTGAAAATTTTAAAGTGCACCCCACTTTTTTTCTTTTTGCAAAGTCAACTTATGTTTTGAAGAAATTTACACAATGCAATGTTGCATATTTACTGTATAGACATGTTGCTATTGTTTTATTTTTTGCATTATTATAATACAACATTTGTAAATCTTTGAAATTGGTATGTTTTGCCAAAATAATTTGGATTATATTTTAAGAAATGATATATTTGATGCATGTAAATTTTATAAACATGCCACTTGTTCAAAATTTTATTAGTTGTGCATTTTAGTTTCAACTCCATTGTACTTTACATTTTTTAACAATGCAGGCAACTCGAATATCGATAGTTGCATTTAGTTTTACGGTTTAGGATTTGAATTTATAAATCAAATTACTAATTTTTCATAATGATGATTTAGTTTGTGATTTTTTTATTACACATTTTAAGGGTTTTATTTATTTTATGAAAAGCAATGAGAGTTTTCCTATTATCTATTATAATAAATAACATAGGTGAAAAATGTAAGCCCTTTTTTCAAAACCCTCATCGTCGTTTTCCTCGGTCTTTAATTACTTTGATAGATATTTTCATCTTTTACGTTGATCGTTCAATATTTATTTACGAATAAATCTTTGAAATTTGTAATGCTTAGAACTTGTATGAAAGTAGTTTGGTTGAGGTGTGTTTTCTCGTTGGATTCTTTGGGAGAGTATAGGTTTTGTGTTGGTTTTAATGAATTTGAAGATTTATAGTGGAACTACTTTTTTGGAGCTTAAGTGATGTCATTTTTTTAATGCATATACACAAACACACGCATGCACATCTCTTTTATGATGACTTATAGTTTAAAATGTTGGCGGTGATGTGGGAAAAATGCATGTCTAAGATTGATAATTACTTAGTGCTTTTTTGATATGATTCATATGTTATTTTCTTACTAGATCTATGATTATAGAAATCTAGAAAACATTTCATGATATTATTTGTGCATTGAGAAACAATTGGTAGTATTTACTATTCATCCTCATTTTGTTTGATTGTGTTATATAAAGTTATGTAATTAACATATTAGCTGCTACGCCTTACGCTAATCACTTGTTAGATGCGATTACCAATATAGTTTGTACATATGTTATTTGTTAATTTTTAAATGACACTATAGTAATTGCACATGTTATTTGTTCGATTTGTAACTAGCACAGTTGTTATCACATATATTCATTAGTAAGTTATGCAGCTAATACCTGTATAAGTGCATATATGTTATTTGTGGTTGTGCGTTTAGGTTAGTAATCATATACTAATACATTGAGCATTCGAATTGGCTGGATATTTGGATTGATATTGAATAGATATATCGGGTGAGTGAAATTAATTTTTTATGTAGATCAATATGTTTTTACATCCTTATGAAGTTATTCTACTATTATTAGTATGATATTTTGGACATGTTGTAGATTGGTTTTTCGGTAATGAGCCGTCGTTAATCTTCTACAGTTTTAATCCTCATCATAGATCCTAAGTTCCTAGGATTTTAAGGTGTAATTTTACATTTCAATCTTCAATTTGTTCATTGTCTGCAAGCTCATGAAGAAGAAAAGTGCATTTAGCGAAGTACATGAAGAAGGGTTTTATGCTCCATCTTTTACGTCTTCTCACATTTGCCTTTAATTTCTTATCTAGAGTAACCTCCAAGTTATCCTTACATTTCTTTAAATTCGCAAGAAAAAACTAATATAATTATCGATTTGAATCACATGAAACCACCTAATTCATCTTCTACCATGAACTCTAAACATAGCTTTTGTAATCAAATTTCCAATTCCTCGCTCTTTAGCTTTGAAAATACTCCTCTCCTCCTTTGACATCCTTAAAGTGGCATCACGGAAGCTTTGGAATGTGACTCCACCATGCTGCGATCCTTTAAGCATTTATCAGTTTAGATTTGTTAATGGATCACTTTATTTTTGCTATCTTTTATGAAGTTTGTAGACTAAAATTTTCCTATTTATCTCTTTGTATTTTTTTAGGCTCATAGGAAGAAGTTTGAGTAGAATATAAATGTTGTATATGATAATATCGGTATAGATTGAGACTTGGATGTACTAACCATAGAAATTTGTTTTCTTTTTATCGTTATTGTAAAACCAGTTATGTTTTGAAGAAAAGTATACAATGCAATGTTGCATTATTTACAGTGTAGACATGTTATTGTTTGCATTATTATAATACGACTTTTGTAAATCTTTGAAATTGGTATGTTTTGGGTATATTTGAGACATGTAAATTTTGTAAGCATGCCACTTGTTCAAAATATTATCAATTGTGCATTTATTTTTGGATTCATTGTGGTTTGCTTTTTTAAACAATGTAGGTAACTTGAATCTTGATAGTGGCGTCTTGTTTTCTATTTTTGATTTGAATTTATGAATAGGATTACTATATTTTTTTAATGACCATTTTGTTTGTGATTTTTTAATATATTATAAGGGTTCAATTTATGATATGAAAAGCAATAAGATTTTTTCTGTTGCCTATTTTAGTAGATAACATGGGTGAAGAAACATAGGCCCTCTTTTCAAAACTCTCATTGTCTTTTTTCTCTATCTTTTACTACAGTGATACCTGTCTTCGTCCTTTATATAAGTGTTCTACATTTATTTACGAATACATTACTGGAGTAATGCTTATAATTTGTGTATACAGGGTTTGCTTGAGGTGTGTTTTTTCTGTTGAATTCTTTTGGAGAGTTGATAAGTTTATGTTGGTGGTGTTGAATTCGAAGATTTATATTGGACTGCTTTTTTGGAGGCTTTAGAGATTTCTTTTTTAATGCATATATATATATATATATCCGTGCACATTTGTTTTTCATGGTTTATTGTATACAATGTCGATGGTGATGTAGACAAAATGCGTGTATAAGATTGACAATTACTTACTGCATTGTTGATATGATTCGTATGTTATTTTCTTGTTAGATGCTTGAATTATAGAAATTTACAAAACGTGTTATGATATTATTTGTATACTGTGAAATGGTTGGTAGAATTTATTATTTTTTTATTTCATTTGAATGAAGAGGATAAAATTTACATAGTTAACATAATAATTGTTACACCTTCACTATCATTTGTTAGATGTTCCATTAACAAAGTAGTTTGTACACATATGTTATTTGTAAATTTTTAGTTGACACTCTAGTTATTGCACATTTTACTTGCTGGATTTGTAACAATATTTTAGTTACCAAATATAAATCATTAGCAAGTCTTGTTGCTATTATCACTATTGGTGCATATATGTTATTTGTGGTTGTGCACCAAGCAATTAGGCTAGTAAATCTTATGTTTATACACTGAGCATTCGAATTGGCTCAATATTTGGGTTGATAATGAGTAGATATATAGGGTGAGTTAAATTTATTTTTCATATAGATCGTCGATATGTTATTACCCTCTTGTGATGTTATTCTACTTTTGGTAATCTGTGGCAAGTTCTGTTAGTTATATTGATTGTTACTATGTACATTTTATGTATGTATGTGTGTGTGTGTGTGTGTGTGTATATATATATATATTAATTTATAAGAAATTCGTTAATGAGCTACCATTAAACCTTTACCAAGTTAATTCTCATACTAGGTCCTAAGTTCTTTGAATCTTAAGGTATAATTTTACAAGTAATTAAAACAGTGTAGTGGCAGCGTACGAAGAGTCAAGGGTTTTATGTTTCATCTTATATGTCTTCTCATATTTGTCTCTACTTCCATATCATCAATAAGCTCCAACTTATTCTCACTTTTTTTAGAATTAATAGAAAATTCAGCTTCTTTTACGAGCTGTAAAAGTACTTTGTAATACTTTGTAATTAGATTACCAATTCAGCATTCCTTGTCCTTGAAGATACCCTTCTCCCTTAGGTATCCTTAAATAAGTGGCATCAACAAAGCTTTGGAAGTGACGCCACCATGTTGTGATCCATTAAGCACTTGTTTACATTTCTTAATGTATGACTTTATTTTAGCCATTTTTTATTATGTTTGTAGACTAAATTTTCGTATTTTATCTTTAATTATTTTCTAGGCTCATAGGAAGCCATCAGAATCGACTATTTTATTTGATTACTTTAATTTAAATTGAGACAGATGTATTTACCAAAGAAATTTGTTTGGTTTGGGTTTAATTATCTTTTGTGATTTTATCTTTAATGATTTCCTAGGACTGAAGAATACATAAATGGCTTTCAATTATTTGTTATTGATTTGCTGTATGTTTACTTGATGTGATTACAGAAGAAGCAAAAATCCCCCTTAAAAAATATATCTATTTAGTTAATTATGATCAATATAATTAATTTGAATTTAGACTTACATGCTTTTTTTAATAGTATTCTCATTTTGATCCATATTTAGCTTGAGTTACTATTTATCTCTGTAGC
This sequence comes from Allium cepa, assembly GCA_030765085.1. Taxonomy (NCBI): domain Eukaryota; kingdom Viridiplantae; phylum Streptophyta; class Magnoliopsida; order Asparagales; family Amaryllidaceae; genus Allium; species Allium cepa. The sequence continues at coordinate 40,473,790 of CM060929.1, forward strand.
ACATTTGTAACGACCTGCCTTTTTAGATGTTTTAAGCAGACACACATGCTGGACTTAAACGATTAAAAATGCAGATTGTTATGGGGTAAATAAGAAAAAAAGAGAGAAAAAACAAATACAGAATCTCGCAGCAATCAAATAACAGTTTATGAAGCTGTTTACAAATAAATTTGATTATACTAATACAATGCAAAATCAAAGTTACGGACAACGAGAATAAATAAGTAAATGCAACGGAACAACATGATGTAGTGGAAAAAATAAATAAATAATAATAATTCAAGTCTTCATCTTTGTCCTCCAGAAATAAGGTCTTTAACCCTGAAAATGCTCAGGCTGACCCTAGCGAATTGAAAAGACAAAACATTCAAGTCGGAACTAAAAGATCTTATGTAAGTTAGTTCAATGGTAAATATGAGTGTGACGGCGTCAGAGATGTTTACGGGTTTTGGACATCTCCTATCCAAAGTCAAATGTGAGTGTAATAACTTAAGAGATGCTCAGGATTCACATCTCATAAGGATCCATTAAACTGTCCACTATGTAGTACAATATGCTATTATAATATGTCTACCGTAAACTAAAAGTATTAAAATAGCATTAAGGCATTACCTATATCTCCTTAACGCATTTTATATATTCCCATAGTCTATGCAGTACTGTATACTCCTCCATAAACTGGAGGTTTACATAGAGGGCACCTCATTGGTATAGTACAAAACAAACTTGTAGAAGGTGCGATAGGGCATGCATCACAGCACTCGAGGAAATGCCAGGGTAGATATACCATTTGCGTATCCGGACTGGTGGTAACGCATAGCAGCTACTACCGTCCACCTTGGAACACACTCTCATATCAAAAATTAAGGGTGTCCACCAAATCAAATCATAAAGTCAGAAAATAGTATCGAAGAGGTGTGCCTGATCGGAGGAATAACCTCACTTGGCCTGGCGTGGCTCCTAATTTTAGCCGCATCAGGCTAACTCACGGGAGTTAGGGTCACGTAAATACCTCATATGGAATCATTTGTCAAACCATCATACTTCATTTCTGGTATCTGCACCACGTGCACAGTTGTTAAAATGGCTTTCGGTACTGGCAGAGAGTATGACAATATCTGATCCCGGTCTCTTTAACAACCAACCGCTTATTACACACCGGATGGTTCTTTTATATTTCAAAAGTCGATTTACAATTTATATCAAAATATCATATTCTCAAAACCATATCACTTTTGAAATCATACTCACCTTAAAATCGTATTCACTTCAAATCATGTCGTTTCCAAAATAATAATTTCTTACAAAAATCATATTTCCGAAATAGGTTAAATCCTTACTTCAAAATCATCGTATTAAATTAATTATAACATTTAAATCCCAACTTAGGTTATAACATCATTTAATCTTATTCTCTTTTAAACCAATGAATTTGAATATAAACACTTCTACTTTACTTAGTTCGAAAATGTAGATAATAGTTTAAATAGTTATAAATAGTTAAATGCTCTAAAATAATTTAATTATAACTTAAATATACTGTTAAATTGATTTAAGGTAGTTAAATAGATAAAATATAATTAAAATAGATTAAATAGCTTTAAAATAAATTAATTGGATTTAAAGTAAGTTAAAATGGGTAAATTAGTTTAAAATAGATTAAATGGTTTAACATGGGTTAAAATGATTTATATAGTTAATATAGGTTAAAACAGTTTAAAATTTTATGAATCTAAATAATTAGAAATTTTAAAATAATTTATTTTTAAACAGTTTATGTTAAAATATGAGTTTGGAATTTATATCAATTTAACTATTTATTTGATTTCAACATATTTAGACCGTTACACATTTCCAAATCGACAAAACCCAATTACCAATCTACCAATTCAAATTCTAATTAGACTATTAAATTCTATATCGATTTAAATCCATGTTTGAAATATCAATTTAAATTACTCAAATTCCTGTATATTTCAAATTTATATTTCAAACAATTTTAATAACTCAATTCCGATAAATTTCAACTTATACTTCAAAAATCAACTTTAGAATTTCAATTTAATTCCTTTAAACAAAACCTTTAAACCAATTCCAATTTTAACATAAAGCTAGGATTTTGATATAAATTCAATTTATATAAATCAAACCTTTATTTTCAAATATCATTTAACTAAATTTCAAAAATTAAGGATTTTAAAAATCATTTAATTTAACCATTCTGGTGTCCATATATAATTCTCTACCCGGGTCAAGTGATACAGATATTTATCATTTCAATCCGCAATTAAAATTTTACAGTTATATATCATTTCAAACCGCAAATCCTGAATTAAATAGAATCCATAAAATCGCTCGAGCCTATCATTCAACTCATAATGGTTTTTCCCTAATCTATAGATCATTCGGGCATGTATCGTTTCAACTCATAGTGATTTTTCGAATAATAACTATGGAAACTTGCAAAGTGATAACATTTTATAAATCAACATATCATCCAATCAACTAATATCAACAACCAAATATTCATCATAATCATCAATCAATCCAATCAATACGTATCAGCAATTTACTAACTATCAATAACAGGTATTTAGCTGGCAAATTTAAATTCAATAATAGATTAAATAACGATTTAATTCAAAAAAATTCAAATTTACTGAGATGACGATTTAAAATATACCAAACAGCGATAAATAACTTTCTAATCACATCATAAATTTAATTTAACAAACATAATAAATTTTAGAAGTTGTGAGTGGGTCAAAACACTAACCTTCGATTTTAAATCAAATTTAAATCCAAATTAGGGCTCAAAATTCAACATTCTCGGAATTCGTCCAAAGCAGCATCAAAATGTCCGAAATTTCGTACGATCCTAGCGGAGAAACCATGCATGAATTGGACCTCATATGCAAGAGTTATTTTTATTAGAACATTGGATAACTAAAATTAAACTAAAATGGACGAATCAATTACCGCTACATACCTAGCTACAACATTCGAAACCCAAATCTCCTTCTACTGTACATCGCGCATGAACCAGAGCAGCTCACCCTGCGGTCAACCTCGTCATTTGGCCAGCCATTCCTCTCGCGCAACGATCAGTCCAGGTTGATCAACGCGCAATGAACGGTCAAGAATTAATCACCCAATTCCAGCAACATGGCGACCCAGATGAAGAACCAAACTGTAGATTTGAATTGCGATCGTCGAGAGCTTCAACTCGATATATAGTACAATATAGTTTGAAGAGTTTGAATTTTTCGATTTGATATTTGATTAGAAATTGAATTGGGAATTTGTTTGATATGTTTGCCATTAAGAAGAAGAAGCCAGAGAGATTTGTGCGTATAGACTAATGAAAATAAAAAGGAGCTAGGGTTTATAATGGGTTACTTATAGGTAGGTTAGAAATAGAAATGAATGAACAAGATTGATTTTCAAGTCTAAACGATAAACGACCCAAAAAGCTTGTTTCGTTCTTGAAACGAAATTAGGTCATCCCATTTATAAAATAGATGTTTTCAATAATTTTAACTCAATAGAACACGTTTAGAGTCCTAATTCCATCATATGAAGAAGTTAGCTTAAAATCAGCTTATTTCAAATTGATTTCAATTAAACTGATTTCTAGGCGTTTCGAGTCCGTACGATCAAACGACAAGTCCGATCGCTGCGCACTTAAAACCATATAATAATTCACCGTTATGGATCCGATGAAACTAGTTTCATCGAAATCCGAGACAGTGGCCAAAATGGCTATTTTCACATTAATCAAACAAATTAATATTAAATTAATTAATTCACTTTTTAATTCAATATTTACTAACTAACAAATTTCATCATTTTTGATCACTTAGACAATTGTAATAATTCAAAACAAGTTTATAGATCAATTCAGTGTTTAAAATTTTACTAATTGCAGCGTCCAATTTCAACTATAGTTAAATCCAATTAGTTATAATTTAATTCCAATAAATTGTTTTAATTTGATTTCAGACTTTATATTCAATCAGTTATTACTCAAATAACATAGTTAATATTTGTTTGTCTTTCATTACATTAATATCCTCCGATTTACATCTTTATTTATGTTAACTACTATATTTTTATTTTTATTGAATTTTTGTCAAATATATACATAAATTAAAGTTTAAGATCCTAATTGATTCATTTATCTTGATTCAAATCTTTTATTAAATCAATTATTTCCTAATGAATATACTTTACATTTATATATATTTTATTACTTCAAAGATTTGTAGTTATTGTCCTAACCACATGAATGTAAGTTTTAATTCCTTTCAATTATAACTGACTTCCAATTTAACTTAACAGACTAAATAAATGGGCAACATATAATAGTTTGCCGCCGTTTACTTTTAGTCACATTAATAAGTTATTATTAACAACCAAATGTTATAATTTCTTACCTAACACTAATTTTATTCAATTACTAGTAATCATATATTATTTCATTAATTGATTCAATATTTGCACTTGTTTCCTTACATTCAATTTATAACCAAGTATAATATTGAATCATTTTAAATTAGTTGAACCTTCATTGACATTATCACCTTCCATTCTGGTTAATGTTTCATTAGTAATTCACAAATTTTTTTAATTCTCCCATTATTAAGTTATAAAACTTTACTAAATTAAAAAAAAAATTATCGAAAATTTACGGGTCGTTACAGTATTGGTTTGAGGTGCTTCCTTTTTATAACCAATCAGTTGTGATGAATTTGATATTTTAAATATTCATTATAGATCGGGATTCTTGCACAAGAATGTTGTTCTTACCATCTGTCTATACGTATACCTATATATGTAATCTCATCTCTTCTCTAGACGTTCTTCCTATAGGCTAAGTACCGATGGAATAATAAATACCTCTCATTCGTTGTTTATTAGTATATTAATTGGTGAGCGGTTAATGAGATAAACTGTAAATTTGTTGATGACCGTCTACATTGGTTTAAATCCATCTTAGCCAAAGAATTCACCTCCATATAAGTACGATATAATTAATGTATTCTATAGAAAGGAAAGGGTAATGCCTATGACGTAGACAAATAAAGTAAAAAAATATTATTTTTATTCATTCCTCCAACGCTTTTCCACATTTCTTCCAATCAGTGACTGCATTCGTGTCTAAGCCTCGAAGGTTATAGAGTTTGAAATTGTTATTTAGCATTCCACGAAATATCTTTATTTCTACCCATACACTAATGGCATTTGTGAAAAACAAAATGAAAGAAGTTTTATTCTTACAGAAAAAACAAAAATAAAGTTGACACTATATCCAAGAGTGAGATTTAGAATAAGTGTTTACCGGATTTTCTTCTATACAAAGAAACGATTCTTGTGAACTGATCATTTTCAAATGGTATCCTCATTGCTCAAAAATATTCATTTTTGATCTATTTTTTTTGAATTTAATGCATAACAATTTTAGCATTAAAACCATAAATTTTTTATTTATATCAAAATCATAGTTGAAAGTAGTCAAGAATGAAGGAATATAACAAATAAGAAAGAAAATGAAAACAAGAAGAACAAATAGGTGTAAAGGTTTTTAAACACAACCACAATAGATCAATAGGTTTACTATATGTCGAGGGTTAATGTTAAAAGGCCTTCTTTGCCCTTTGTTATATTTGACTTTATCCTTTCAGGATTCCTTTCACTTTATTACTTCTTTCCTTGCTATCACATGACAATGTTGATAAGCACCATTATCCCAGTGGTTACATGATTCGGCTTTGGTGCGAGAGGTCATAAGTTCAAAACTTGCGTAGCGTGATTCGAACGTTTATTAACACTATGCAGGTTTCGAACTTGGGATGTCTCGCACCAAAGTCGAATCATATAACCACTGGGACAATGGTTTTTAGTAGTGGCTAGTTAATTTGATCTTTTTTCTTTCTTTCTATAATGCAGATATTCACACGCAATGACAGATCATAGCCTTATAATTAAAATCTTGGGAGTCACTTTCATCCAATGATCAAACTAAAAGTTAAAATAATTAGTTGGAAATATGAAATTAAGGGTTTTTGTTAGTAAAATTTGTGAACAATGCCAATTGATTCGTGAACTGAATTCTTTTTTCTAAAAGAATTTCTAGTTGCTCTGATATAATAAGGAGATTCTCTAGAAGAGATACGGGTTTCTGCTTCGTTCTTCTTGTCCTTCTAGATTGTATTGTAATGGAATGATAACCCTATTTCTTCACCTTTGTGCAAATAAATAAGAATTCTCTTGGAGAATCAAAGGACATTTGAAATCCAAATTTTCCAATAATAACAATATTTATAACATGATTCACTGCATTTTATATGTTCGAATGTATTTACTTTCCTTGATGGACATTTGTGTATTCATTTTCAAAATTACACCAGCGATAAAAAAAGCCGGTTATGTTTTTGATTCTTTTCTCTTTTTTTACCAGATACAAAAATCATAAGGAATGTTCGTTCGAAAATGCTCATTTGTAAATTCATTTCATGCTTTCGCAAATTTGCTTCGTCAGTGAGATCAATCGAGAAATTATACTATTCTATCGTGAGTTGTTATGTGTTTTTATTATGATTCAAAGTAAAATAAAGTATTTTCTTGAAAAATGTAACTTCTACTAATTTTTTGTTTTTGTATTGTAATAATAATAAGAAAAGCAAGATTCTATCTCCTTCATTACTAAAAAATTTTGGTGCCATTTTGGGAATTCCAACATTATGTTTAATCAATACAAATAATGATCCGATCTTGCAAATATTTCTATTTTTGACTCCCGAATACTCAATTGGTTAATCAATATTTTATAATGTAATTTTTTCTGACAAATAATCCTATAGCCATTGATGTTTCCGTAGAATTTTTCGTACACCGCTTTGTAATAAAGAAAAATCTCTTAAGAAGATCTCAACCTATAACGATGAATGATAACTGTTAGTTATTTTTTAAGCATTTCTGTTCTTCTTCTTCTATGTCTTTTCTTCTAACTAACAGGAATTTTCGGGATCGAAAATTCCGGGTCGTTACATCTTGTTAATGATTTGTGAATATACTTATACCATTTAAGATAAGTATATGAACACTGTTTGAAGTATTAAAAAGAGTACAATTGAATAGTAGAAATTGATTATCAATAATAGAGGTTTTAACTAATATAAGATTAATTAAATAGAAAGGGGATTAGAAGTCACTTTGTATGACTTGATCATGCTTTTTATGTTTACTCATTTATGGAAAACATTTAGTTATATACTTAACACTAAAGTCAATGAAGTAGGCTTTTCTATCTGTGGAAGCCAAGATTGGTGCTCAAGTACAGATATGAGCAATAGAGCTCTAACCTAGCGGCTTCACTCTTGATTGAGGGATAGTGTGAAATGAATATATTGGAAATGTGATAAGTATATGAGATTTGGTTTTCATATGCGATCGTTTTCATTATTGTTGAATATAACAAAATACATCGATTCGGTATTATAAAGACCAGGATCAGTAGTTGTTTTACTTATCGAAAACCATTTCAGGACTAAGATATGTGTTCTATCTCTTGGAAGTGGATCTGTTCAAGATGCCAGAATCTATGTATGGTTTTGAGATCTTTTGAAGATATGGGAAGCCAATTGGTGATTCATGTTCTGCTCGAGTGATGAAGACTCATGTGAAAAATGACTAACGTGACCTCGACATTGGTAATGGCTAATGACAGAGTAGGATTCACAATTTAGGGTTTTGTAGTCCTGCGATAGGGTATTGTCAACTCCATATCTAGAGTATGCTTATCGACGTTGCGTGTGGGAGTTGATGGTAATTGGTTCCACAAGGTTCATGTTTATGTTCGGGCGTGAGCATTTGTGTTTATCTTATAGTATATTTTATCCAGATATATATGGAGCTAGGAAGGTGGTTCTGATCCTTGTGCATGGAGTTCAGATTCAGCTTCCCCAAAGAGATCTCCACGGATAATCCATTATGCGAACGTTCCTTATCGGATTTGACTGTACCCCTTAAAATGTTGTTGAACGTAAATAATATAACCATTCCATATATATTATATATTTGTATTCTTCACTCTAGACATCATCTATTATATCACCTTATGTACCTATTCGATGGTTGTTCTTTTGAGAGGATAACTGTTATAGCATTTATCCAATCTCAAAAGTACTGTTATATGCTTCACACATATTTCTAGAGTTTCTCATGCCAGACTTATGTTTAACGCTTGGTTTTTCCTTAAATTCCTTATGTACTCTTTCGAGTAGTTTAAGAAAGGCAGGTTTTCGTTGATGTTCTTTTGAGCTTGAGAAGACGAGCTGGATGTTTACCTACCATAGTATTCTTATTTCCGCTTCATTACTATATTGTATATATCAACATTTTTGTAAACAAGTTGTTATAATTGTCCAGGATGATGATAGTACTTAGGTTTTGTAACTCTGAGATTCTATATCGAAGTAACCTTTGTATCGTTCTTTTGATTTTCTATATTAATGATCCACTAGTGAGATTTTGATATTGTGTTCCTTCTTCCTTGTTCTGTTTCTTTTTATTTTATCCGAACTTTTCACCTTTTTGGAAGTTGAGTGATTGGCATGTGAATACTGTAGGGTCAAAAAGTAGGGACATTACATTTGGTATCAGAGCCGAAGGTTAAGCGAGAACCTTAGCTTTGGCTGGGTATGACTCATTAAAGATGGGGTAAGCGACACCATAGAATGAGTTCAGTGCATTATACATATGCGAGCGTATTTGTATTTGTTATAAATGTACACCTTAATGATAATTATAACTGCGAAGATCTTATATAAGTAACTTATATAAGTGTGAATTGTTTAAGTGTAATTCAATTAATGTAGGGATTAATGATGTTCGTTTTTTACCTCTCATTAATTTGTTTAGCCGTGCTCATCTAGTTTATGAGCATTGACTATTGTTTGTTGATAGTTGCTTTATGCTTGACTAGTTTATGAGTAGTTTTACCTTATCACTACATAAGTTGGGTAGACAATGATTGTAGATATGTCGAAACGTACACCTTATGAATTTAGTTTCATGGTTTAACTATAAGTCATTTGGTGATAATGTTGGGTTAGAAGTTAACTTGTATATAAGTTTAATTTAGTCGAAGATTTTATTCAATTTGAGGGAAGATAAGATATTTTGTGAAATAAACATTTGTGAAAATATTTTACATAAGAAAGTAATATTATATAAGTATAGTTTATAAACAAGAAGGATTTAACCGATATTTTGAAAACTTAAATCCCAGTGTCTGTGATTTTTTTTTAAAGATTTTAGAAAAATAATAGTAGTACTATTTAAAACAAAAAATTTGGGAAATTGGTTCATATAATTGAGATCATGGTACTCAGTAATATTTACAGAGTATTCGATACCATTTTGAAATGAATTTGGTTAAGTTCGAAAGGCATGAATTGGATATACTAAATTCACTTTAATCGCGTGAAATAATTCTGGTGATGACTACATCATTGATGTTCATTATTTAGTTTCCAAGTGGGGGATGCTACAGAGTTGTTTTAGCAAAACATTCTGATTTGAGTTCGTAAAGTATGATTCGTTATACAAAAGATATATGTATATATTATTATTTCAAAATGATTTGAAACAAAACCCGGACGTTTCGTTCTAAAGTTTTCTTTGAAAGAAATTTGATATGAATTTTTTATGTATAAAAATTTTATATGTAGGGTGCCTGAGTGGTAGTGGCATAGCTTATAATAAAAGATGTTGTAACGACCCATAAATTTTAATAATTTTTATAACGTATTTAATTGAATTTTTATGAAATTTTAAATAATAATATTTTGAAATAAAATTTTATATTTGAAATACATCTAACTAAACATAGTAAACGGTAAATTTTCATCAGATATTATGGAACTTTATTTCTTGTGTAGTTTTATTTCAATTTAAATAATTAATATTTGATGATAATAAAATATTTTCCAAACCGGAATATTTTTATATAATAAATTTGCAAATCATCTTCTGAGTGAGATGTCATATTTCGTTTGTTCAAATTTGGAATGCTACTGCTCCGTTTATCTTAGTTCTGGCGTATCAGCAGCATTTTTTGGTACCGAATATCGATTTTTAATATGATGATCCTATCACCGATATCTGTATACCGTTTCAATCTTTCCGTCGTGCTGATCTCCACGGTATATTCACTTTTGTGTTTGGGGGTCTGGTACACTGCGGAATTGTAACGACCCAGAATTTTTATTAATTTAAATTTGAATATTTAATTAATTTTAAATGTTAATAAGTGAATTTTTAAGTCAAATAAATTTTTATTTGAATTTTTGGATTTAATTAGATAATTAAAACAATAATTTAATATGTTAAATTATGGAAATAATTAAAAATTGAGTTAAAAATGATTGAAAATAATTTGGAAAATTTTATTTAATCATACTGGAGTTATAGAAATATTTTAGAACTTTTAAAATCGAACTAAAAGTTAATCTGTGAAAATTGAATATTTTAATATTTAATAATCGACTGTAAAATAGCCAATTTTTGGACAGTCTCAGAATTGAACGAAACCAGTTTCATTGGATCCGTAATAGTTAGTTATTACGGGATTTCAATTTTCGTATCAATCGGAGCTATCGTTTGATCGTGACAGCTCGAAACGCATCGAATCGTTTTTAATTTAAATTTGGCGAGTCAAAATAGCCATTTTTCAAAAAGTCTCGGATTTCGACGAAACCAGTTTCATTAGATCTGTAATGTGATATTATTGTAAGGTTTCAAATTTCAAGTCAATTGGATTTACCGTTTGTCCGGTACAAATTAAAACGCCTAGAAATCGACTTAAATCGGTTTAATTCAAATTGAGCGTTTACAGCCATAACTCGCACATACTTCCGAATTAGCTTCCGAAACCTGTTCCATTGTGTCCGGAACGCGGGGTAAACCCTAGGTACGCTGGTTACGGCGCGTAAATCGGAGTTCGGAATTCCCGGGATGAATAGTGTTTACGCTTGCTTTTTCTATAAATACACCATTCACAAATAAAAAAAAGAAAAGAAAATCAAAACCCTAATTCAATTTGCAGCCGCCACCCACATAATAAAGGGCCAGAAATTTCCCAAAATTCAACTCTCAATCTCTCTCAATCCGTGAAGTTTTAGCCTTAGGTTTCAACTAGAGAATGGAAGAGGGAGGAGAGCTCTACGATTCTATACGGCTATGATCTGAAACGACGTCGCGATGGAGGAGCAAGGGAGGGCCGTTCATAGCCAGTCACGCACGTGTTTTCGTGCTCTACTGGTGGCCGAGCTTCACCTAGGGGGGGGGGGCGAGTATAGTGGAGGAGGAGGGCTTCGCAATGGAGTTCCCCGATCGAGTTCTAGTCGAGTGTGTTTGCAGTATTATGTAACCCTAATCTATATGATGGGTTCGGCCAAAATTCTTGATGCCTGGAGATGAAAATACGTGAGAAGGAAGAAAGGGGGGAGCCGTTGGATCTGTGATGGATGGTGGATGTTGAGTGTGAGTTTAGAAAGTTAATTTATGTTGTGAATTATATATCTGAAATCGTGTGCAAACTTGTAAAAATCATAACTTTTTCATACGAGGTCGAAAACGCGCGAAATCAGTTGCGTTGGAATCGTATGGACGAGCACTACGCGATGGAGTTGGTTTGGAGTCGTTTGGAGTTAGTGATAATTTTGGGTAAAATTAAACGCGCGTTTAATTTAATTCGAAATAAAAGCTAAAACGGAAATTAAAATCAAGGTGAGAACTTCTCACTCAATCGAATAGATTTCGATTTTATTTTAAATAGTTAGATTTAAAATATTTGAATGCATGTTTGAATGATGACTGTAAATTATTGATTGTTAAAATAGACATTATGCGCCGTTAGTAAGCGGATGTTATTTATTAAAAACATATACCGCGAATATTTCATAAACAGTGAAATTGGTATTATATATAATATCAATATATATATATTGGCATATGTATATATTGCAGTTGTTGATTTCCCGCATTTTTTGTTTAGCGGATGAGACCCTATTACGCCGTTATTAAGCGGATAATATTTAATAAAAACATATACCGCGATAATTTCGTACTGGAGCGAAATTGGTATTGTGCTAATGTTTTTGAATGCAGGAAAACAGGTTGGAGGGATCCAACTGGATTCCTCAACAGTTTTTATTTGATTTCAGATATTTTGATATTTGATGGATTATCATATTTGATATATGATGTCGTTGTAGTCGTGATTGACTATTTGGTGTGTAGCATCATTGGACCCAGATTTTGGGATTTTAAAATGATTTTTAAAGTGATTTTTGAAAATATACTATATTTTTAGAATTGATCCATTTTAAATAATTAAAAGCTATAATTTTTAAAGTTACAAAACTATGGTTTTTGTGTAATATAGTTAAAAGCTGATTTTTGAGAAATATGAACCAATGATTTTATAAAATAGTTTAAACTGGATTTTTGAGTTTATTATTAAAAGTTTAAATATAGGATTTATAAAATTTGATTATTTTATAAATCAAAATGGTGAAATTATAAAGGGAATTAAAGACGTTTCAGAATAATAATATAAACTGATTTATATTAAGAGATTTATAAATGGATATTTATAAATTGAAATATAGACATTATAAAACGAGTTTTTATAAGTGTTTGAATTAAGTGAAAATGAATTTCATTAAAGAATGAAATTTATAGAATTATAAACCGTGAAGTTATAAATGAAATTTATAAATAGTAAGATTTATAAATTTGGTGAAATTATTTGAAGAATAGATTGGATAAATCATTAAATCTTATAAGTTATAAGATTTATAAATTGGAAAGTCTTTAAAAGAACGATCTTATAAAATAATCGTTTTATAAGTATTTAACTTATAATATGAACGTTTAGTTTATAATTTAGTTATAAACTGGAATAGGTTAATAAAGGAATTTATTAAAGGAAGTTTTTATAAATAAATAGAAGAGGAATTTATAAACGTTGTTTTATAAATTCGCAAACGACTTATTTTGATAAGTTAATTGTTATAACCTATTAATGGAGTTATATTCACATTTTTGAATAGTGAATAATCCTTTAAAATAAATTGAATAAAAGGATGAAATTTGTTAACGAAGTATGTTCACGATTTTTGAATAGTGAATAACACGTTAAAGAAAATGTTTTAGAATGTGATATTTTAAACAGAATTAAAACGATCTAACGATGTTTTAAAGGTGTTGAGATTCGAAACCATATATTTCAACATTTATTGTTGAAATAGACGATTTCGAGAAATAAAAGGAAATAGTGGACTATAACACTGTTGTTATAGTAAATGATTTCCGAAAGGAAATGTTTTGTATAGTATTGAGATTTATATATCTATTTTAATTTCGAATCCCTATATTAGTGATTTTGGGTTGTCGTAACGATGTTTTACGTAACATTCGTTTTGGCCCAAATAAATATGTTAAAGTGAATGATTTTCCTTAAAGAATGAAATATGTACTTAATTCGATTTAAGTATATTGAATATTTTCCAAGTGTTGAAAATAAATAAAAATTGTGAATTACTTATTTATAAATAAGTATGGAAATGTTTTCCAATATGAAGTGAATTTATAGAATTTATCTTTTGAAGATAAATTGAAATGAATAATTGAAATCGTATATGCATGGATATTTTGAGATATAAATTCATTATGGAATTTATATGTGAAAGGGAATTTGTTAAAAATAAATATTGATTTATTTTTAAAGTTGAAATTATATATCTTGTAAAGATATTTTGGAAAATAAATAATTTGGAAAATTATTTGGAATCTGGTGATGTATGCATATCCATTGATAGTTCAATAGCCGACTATCAGTATTTCCCTTTGAATGGGTATTTGATGTGAATTGTTGAATTTGAATGCACACTTATTTTTGAATAAGCGCTCACTATTCGGGTTAACCGGGAAAGGACCATGGGGTCGTATAACCCATTCCGAATATGTGATACGTCGTTATAATTGCATTTGAAGATCGGTGTTGAAGACCGAGTATTTGTGAAAGCGATAGGATGACCTATCGATTGTCTCTGCACTGGGTAGCTCCTGGTATAGAGATCTCCTAAGTGATGGGAAATTCGATCGGGATTGTGAATACCCGTATTGCAAGGGCTTCGTAAGAAGTGCCTTCGGTTTTGTTCGAGCCCGGAACAGACTTGTATGGATTGTATGTCTGACATTACAAGTTGAGATATAAAGCCGATTTCTTTCAAATATATTTCTGTTGGTGGCGAAGAATTTATTCTTTTAGCTTAACACCCTTCTCTGAGACGTACGTGCTCAGAGGTTATGTAGTTGAATGTTATCAGCGATATATTCCCAATTTGGTAATGTGACATGCTGAGTGATGCTGAAATGATCATTGTGTTGATTTTTTGTGATAGGATCGTTTATTTGATCGTCTATCCTTGTGATCATTGTGTTGATCATTTGTTGACCCAAAGCATGGCTTTTGTATAAAGTATGTTTTTGTGGGCGTGAATTCGTCGAGCCTCACACACCGTGAATGGTCAAAACAGGAAAGAAGCAGCAAGGTTATGAGGGGTAGCACCCTTTAGGATGTGTCCATTTCCTTCTGGAAAAGGGTGGTATCATGGTATGGAGCCCAGATGCTTACTCATGTTGAAAACACTTTGTTATGATTGTGTGAATTGATTACGAGCGCTCGGTGAAAAGGTCCCAAAGGATCGGGGGATGGCATATTCGGTCAGTTGTTACTCAGTTAGGAGTAACCCGGCCTTGTGTTGGTAGAGATCCGGTTTGGTTCTCGGGGATGTCCATCCAGAGGCATTCTCATGTGGCAATGGGAAGTTCCTTGGCCTGATCATTCGTTGGATATCCAAAGAAACAATACGAGACTTGTACGGTTTTAGTTATAGAACCTGCTATGGAATGTGGCGGTAACCTGCTATTGAACATAGTTAGCTATAGTAGGCATACGATAATGGTCGTATGTTGGCTAAGATTTATATTCTACTTTCGAAATGAATTTTTTCTACACTATGCACTAGTAATAATATCAAATGTTATTTTAAATGCGTATCAAGCATCTTTGACTATCATAAGGAGAAATCTCCTCCGATTCTGCGTTTGCATGTGTGTGTGTGCGGGAGGCCTTATGGTAGTCTCATTTTTAAAAGCATTGCGAATTGAATTTAAAAATATTCCTCTATTTTGATTTTAAAGATAAATAAACTGTTTTGAGTTCTCACACCAGTCACATGACTGACTTGGAGTTTATTGTTTTCCTTCCTAAACTCTGGGTGCCCACCAATTTCCACACGGGCAGTCAAGAGTTAGGTTTATCAGGATATTCTGGAGTTGCTGGAGGCAAGCTGGATGGCATGGCATATTACTTATATAGTATTTCTTTTTCCGCTGCACTGTTTGATGTTGTTGATGTTGTATACTCTGATGATATGATGTAATGAAATGTATGTAATGTAATAACTGATATAGTTCTTTGTTTAAAGATTATTCATTTATTATTATATGTTGTTCCGCTGCGAATTGTGAGATTCTGTTGTTGTTTCTGTTCTATCCGTTCTATTTTCAAATTTTCTTTTTCTCTGTTTTCTCTATTTCTATCTTCTTCTTTCATTTTCTTTTCTCAAATTCTTTTTTTTAAAACCCATAACTATTCGGTTTTTCGGCAACGAAAATTCGTTGCGTTACAGGAATCAGCTAAACGATATATAGTGTCAGTTTTGTATTTGGATCTTTTGCATTTCTGGTGACCATTCATTATCAGCCGGGTTGAACGTTATATCCACCAGCCTTTATTGATTTAACGTGCCTAGTTTTACAATTCCCACTGTTCATTTAATATTTTTAGTATGTCTATTCGCTTATTCTCTACCCTTCTTTTGCTCTATCATTTCATTGAACTTTTCTTTTTATAATATACGTGAATGCCTGCTTTGACTCATCATCCTCTTCCCCTTGAACTTCATCCACTCACTGAACCCATGCTGCTCGACCACTTGAACGACACCTCCAACACATCACTCGTCATCCCAACGAACTTCGACAACCACCCATAACCTTTCAGACCAGCCTCCGCCTCTCACTCTCGGCCTCAACCCACCCCATGCTCTTCTCTTTCCACCATGATGGTCATTCCCCTTCATCCGCACCTTGCCTTCTCTCTCTTGCCCGCAACCGCGACCATCACCTGAACCTTTTCTCTTTGACCGGCCCTGCCTTCCTATATCCAAGAAGTCAGCTTGTCTTCCTCCAAAAAGAAATGATACTTATGTAAAGTTTTTCTGTAACTTCTTATATTGCTTTTATTTTTGTGACCACTATATGTCTTTGTAGAGTCTGGTATTTCTTTTTAGCTACAGTGTATATCCATATATATTTGTTTATTTTATTAACAGTTATGTTTACATGTATCTACTTGTATGCGTTTTATAAACATTATAAATCTTATCAAGATCGGTTTTATTATAATATGTACAATAGTTTATTTTTGTATATATATATGATATGACAATAGAGATATAACTTACTGATCTTATATAAAAGTTCTGTAGAAGTATTTTATATAATATTTGATTTTGTTTTTTAGGTTAGTTGCAATATGAGTATTATATATATATATATATGTATGTATGTATGTATGTATTTCAAATTTTATTATGTAAATATGGTTTGTTTTGTAGAAAGAAGTGTATATATATGCATGTGGAAGCTTTGATATATACGTATATTTATATGTACCTATGTGTAAGTTTTATGTTTTTAAGACATATTTTCGTGTACTATGTTTTAAGTATATATATTTATAGGTACACTTATATATAAGCTATAAAAACTTGTAATTGTATACATGTCAGTTTTGGCAGCAATGTATATTGGTTTCCTGATGCCATATGATTGTTTTAAGTATTGCTTGATAATATATATTTCATACAAGGTTACAGTATTTATATATAAAGTTAAGTCTGTATTATCGAATACATGCATGTTTTCTTGGTTGGATCGCTTTTTAGAGGTATGAGATGTCCATTTACACATAATTCATATTATGTTATATGAGTATGTTTAACGGTTATAAGAGAATAAGATTGTTTGTCCATATAAAAACTGTATATATATAAGATATACGGTCTGCATATTTTCCATAGCCTACTTGTATATGTAACTTATAATTTATACATGTAAAAGTTTACATGAGATTTTATATAATAAAGCTGCATTATTTCAACATATATTATGTATATGTTTGATTTTTATACGTGTTAGTTTAAAACAATGATTTTAAAATACAAATATATATATATATATATATATATATATATATATATAATTTAATATATGCTAAAATTTAAAATATGATTTTTACATATATATACAGTTATATATGTGTGTATGTTCACTTATATCATTTATCTTCATCCATTCAGTCATCGTGCATTTCTCTTGTCTCGCCAATATCCAAGTTGGCTGCAGCATCTTTTTGATTTACCCGTGTCTGTATCAGTGCGCGTATCCGTATCACCGTCTGTATTTTCTAGTCTCCAAAGGTGAGAAATCACTCACGATTAACGTTCTTATATTTATTAAATTTTATTTCAATTGAAACGATAATTGAAATATGTTGTTGTTAGTTATTTACATTGTTATATATATGATATTTCTGTATCTATTCACCTGTGACATCTGACACCATTATCTGTTATTATATTGATGATATATGCCTGTTATATTATTATCATATATGTTATCACTCTACAAGTTCCCTATTAGTATAGAATTACCTATGGGTTGAAATAATACATACCCGAACGATCTATAGAATATGAGAAAATCGTTATGGATTGAAAAGATAGACCAAAGCGATTTTCATTGGATTAAATTGGGATCGCAGGTTGAAATAATATATACTCGTATATATTTAAATTACGGATTGAAATGATAAATATCTGTATCACTTGACCATAGGATAGAAAATTATATACAAACACCATTGGTCAATATATAAATATTTTGAAAATGATTTCTATGGTTTTGGAAAGAAATATATGGTTTAATAAATATTGATTTCAAGATATATATATATATATATATATAAATGTATTTTATAAGTTTAAATTCCTGTTTTTTAATTTATATGTTTTGAAAATTTAAAAATTTTAAGTCAGTTTTGATATTATAAATTTTAAGAATTTACTTATAATTTTACTATTTTAAAATATGTATAAATTAATCTTATTATAAAATAAGTTTGGAAATAAAATTTAACTCAATAAAGTTTGATTTAATTTATATATAATATGTTTAAGTATTATTTAAAATTTTATTTTTAAATATAAGGTTTATAATAATTTTTAATAAATTAAGGCTGGGAAGATAGTTTTGAAATTGATTTGAAATGGTAATTAATTAAGAATTTATTTAATTAAATCGATTTAAAACTTATTGAATTTGAGACTTTTAAAGGACATGATTTTAAAACTTGATTTTGGTTTAAGGTGATTTAAATGAATATTTCAAGTTTAAATAAATTACAGGAAATATTTAGTCCATTTGTAACTTGGGGTCTTGTTTAAATGATATTAGATTTATTAAGTGAATGTTTCAAAATTAAATAATATTAAAGCGAATTTGATATATATATATATATATATATATATATATATATATATATATATATATATGAATTTATCAAATTTAGTTTTGAAAATGCTGAATATTTAAAGCTTTAAAATATAATGAAATTGACATGGTATATTTTGTGGTTCAAATTTGTATTTGAAACCGATATAATTTGAAATTGTTCATTGAGAAACTGAATTGAGTTGAAATTGATGAATTGAGATTGAATTAAATTATACTTTTGGAACTTAAGTTGATTTGAATTAATTTGTGAAATTTGAGGAAGCTGTTTTACTATATAAAGTACATTTTAAATTATAATTAAAAATATTTTTATATTTTACTTTATAAATTATTTCAAACTATTTCAATATAAATCAGTTTCAATATAAACTATTTTAATATAAACTATTTTAGTATTCTAATTATTTTAATGTAAACTATTTTAGCTTATAACTATTTTATATAAACTATTTTATTTTATAAATTATTTTATTATATATATTATTAATATATAAACTGTTTAAAAGGAAAGTATTATGATTTCAAAATGCTATGATTTCAAAATGTTGTGATTTCCAAAGTGTTAAAATTTTAAGTGTTTTGGTTTCGAAAGTATTATAACTTTGAAAGTACTACGATTTGGGAAATGGATATATATTTGAAGTGAAAAATAATACCGTATTGACTTGGTTTTGAAATGGAAATGATATCGTATTGATATGGTTTTTGAAATGGAAATGATATTTTGGTTTTGAAGTATAAACTATTTTGAAATGACCGCGGTGTTATAATAACGTTTGGTTGATAAAGAGACCGGGATCGGTTATTATCATACTCTCTACCAATGCCGAAAACCACTTTAACAACCCTGAATGCGGTGGAGATTCCAAAATGAAGAAGGATGGTGGCGACGTCCTACTGAGTATATACGTAGACCCGACACCGTAAGTTGGCATAAGGTGGCTAAAATAGGAGCGATTCTCGGGCCAAGTGCAGTAGCTCCTCCGATCGGACACACTTCTTCGATTGCCATTCTATTACTTTGTGACTGATTTGGTGCACACCTTTGATTTTGGGAGTGTGGCTCAAAGTGGACTGTATCTGCGGCTCGGGTCAGACCGAGTATTACAGCTTTTCAGGTTAGGACGTTATGGAGCTCAGGAGGCGAGCTGAATGGCAGGAACGTATGGAGTTTACGTTGTGTATTTGAGAGTTGTATTAATAGTAGTTTGGGACAAGTTAGTTATTACTGTCCAGTTTATGTATGATGGTTATAACTCTGATAAATTGTATGTAATCTGACAATTACAGCTTTCTTTGTAAATGCTATTATTTGATATTATATTTTGATCCATTGGGAAATGTGAAATTCTGTGTTTTGTTTTCTGTTCTTCTTCTTCCTCTTTCTTCTTTTCCCTAACAACCTGGGATTTCCGGCGTTCGATTGCTCGACACTTCTACAGTGAACGTATTAGTGTCAAATTTTCGAGGTTGAAAATTTCGGGTCGTTCACTACTAGCCGGATGTGTAATTGGTATATCTCCAGGCATTGCCTATTTGTGCCTTGTCACCTACCTTAGCGAGACCACTACGAGTTTGTTTTGTACTATACCTATAGAGTGCCCTCTGACGACACCCAGTACGTGGGAGAATACGGTACTGTATAGACTATGGGAACAAATAAAATGCGTTAAGGAGGATATGGGTAACGCCTTAACGCTATTTTAATAGTTTACTTTACTTTAGGCATTATTATAATAGCGTCTATTACTACATAGTTGATAGTTTAACAGTTACTTAAAGGATGGTTGTCCCAAAAATCCTTTGAGTTATTTGTATTTCAGTTGTTATTTCACTTGAGTTGGATTTATTGATATAAGAATCTTAACCCTGACTCGAGTGTTTTGTGTTTTTCTTAACGCTCGGATCAGATTGAGTGGCACAGCATTTGAGACTCAACTTGGGAGTTGGAGCTTCGCTTAGAGATCCAGCTACCTATTCAGTTTGCAGTTATTCAGTTGACTCCTATCATATATTCTTATTTTGTTATCTGATTATTGTATTTGAGACTTCTGTTGTATCTTGTTTACTCTGTTATATATATATATATATATATATATATATATATATATATATATATATATATAGTAGCTTCATGAACGACTATTCATTTTTTTATGCTACTTATTGTTATATTACCGTGTCTATGATTCTATGATTTATTTATTTACTGTATATGCTGAGTTTTGCCAAATGTACATTAACAATCTGATATTTTAAGCAATTCAAGTCTGACATGTGGGGATGCGAATGGTTGAAAATACTAGGCTGTTACAGATGTAACCTTTTTGAGTAAAGAGTGTTTAATAAATTACTGAAAATTTTAAATATTTTATGGAAACATGTAGCATATGCTTTAGGATTGTATGGAATGTGCATCTTTTTATGATATGGTTGGTGATTTTCATTTGTTAAAATGAAATGGATTTTTCGGTGATTTTAGATAGTCGGAAACTTCCAAATCATCATAGAACTTAAAACAAAAGTGTTTTATGAAGATGTAAAAATTGAGTTTATATAACTCTTGAATTGAGAAGATAGTAAGTTAAAACAAGTTTTAAATTGTTTAACATTCTTATTAATTAAGCATAATTTGATGATTTTTATATGCTCTTAGAATGTAGTGGAGTAGTATACGTGTAACGACCCTCAAATCCATACAATTTAAGTTGACAATGAACTATATACGTCCAACCTAAATTGAACGGAAAGACGGATAGTTATGGGAACGAAATGAGAAGAGAAAAGAAGAATAAGAGGAAAGAAATTACAAAACAATATAGAATCTCACAATCGCAGCAGAACAATATGTAATATCATCAAAATGATATTTACAAAATAGAAACTATTGTATACATATATCCACTAGAGTATAATAACAAATCACAATCATCAGCCTGGACAGTTACAAAAAATTGTCCTCACAAATGCTGATGATTTCAACAAACTAGCAGCGGAAAATAAACATGTACATGAATAAGACTTGAAGACCTCCAACTCATCTCTTGATCTCCAATGCTTCCAAAGCAATCTGCAAATATGCTTGGACTGATCGGAGCATTATAATAAAATAACAGCCGAGTCAGTCTGGAAAATAAGCATGAGAAAACACACCCAACTTTATTTTAAAGTTATAAAAACTTTTGAAAGCAAATGTATCTCATAAGACCACGCCGTACATAAACACGGATGAGTTTTTACCTTACGATAAACATTTCAAATGAAATCCTCTTATAATATAATAATGTCTGGAATACAAATGCTTATTAGTCATAGCCGAAATTGTTACATTATTAAATTCCAGCATAATAGTTATACAATGAAGTCTGAAGTCACTTTATTGGAGAATGGATTCCACTTATGAGAGGTTAAGGTTCACCCACCGTATCTATACACCTTTAGATAGAATGTATCGGAGGTTGCAACACATTGCACCTCTTCTACTCCAGACCATCTCTACCCCTTACTAGATAACACCGAATATGATCACCCCATGATTAATAAACAACCATTATGTGCTCCCAACCATATATAGAGATATCGACACTAGATCATGGGATGATCATACCCTAATGGGAGCGCCCCAAATAGTCCAGTTGCACGTCCTTGCTTTAGTCATTCTCCTGATTGATGAGGCTTGAGGCAATGTTTACCTATTATATAACACTTCCCACTTGGAGTGCTAACACTGCCCTTCAGGAAATAATGAAATGCCAACATTCATCCACACAAGATTGTTTAGGGACTGAATGAAGCACTAGAAAGCTCCGTTCAGTTCTGAATTCCCATCATCCTCAAGATGTCTTCACTTCGCAATGCTTAAGTTGGATCGAAGTGGTTTTCGAATAACATCTCCAATCCCAGTCTCTTCAAAACTACGTTCGATAGTTTATAGTAAACTCAATCTCGGTTCTTTAGGAAATAAACAGCCAAAGATAAGAGCGGAGGCCACCTCCTAATCGTTAGTGGGCGGATTTCCTTATTATTGTCCTAAGAGAACGAAACAAGATTTGTACGCATAGAACATCATCATCGGAGATGACTGTGCCATATGACTCATGTGTTTCTCCTAGATATTTCCAAAGCTACTTTTGGGGCCAAATTCGTTAGTCAGTTATTTAACTATCGAATAAACAAACATTCAAATGAGGGATTTGAATTCCATAGGAAAACCAACATTGGTTAAGCACTAAGCAACACTAAGACTCTTTTAATAATCCTTTATTTAGTTAATTCACTTTGTAAATACTCGAATAAAAATCCTTTTACAAATACACACACACACACAAACACACACACCCCAATCCCTGTTTCTCGATACTTAGGAAAATATCCAAACACTTATCTCAACACTATAAGTATATTCACAAAACCAAGAAAGATATCCTTTTTATACGATTCAAAAATCATTTACAAATCCCTTACCAATCTAAAACATTTATAAAACCATTTATAAATATCATTTCTAGAATCATTTATAAATTTATAAACCTTTTTATAAGTCCGTTCAACTATTTGTAAGGCTTTTCTCATAAAACTATAAACCCATTTATAATTTTCTTTTATAATTATCTAAAACTATTTGCAAAGCTATTTCCATTCATTTATAATGATTCTCCTTTAAGTCTATAAAACATTGTATAAACTTCTCTTACAAGCCCAAACCTTTTTATAAGAGCTCCGATCATCTATGCACCGAGTTTTCTATAAGTTCAGCATGATAAGGGGTTCCTGCTTCGTGTTTAGTGGCGAGCAGGAGTCTTTTACCCCTACATACCCCCGGGGAGGGGTTGGCTAACCAGGTTGGTTGAGAGTCGAAAGCTGGCCGTAAAAGAAAATTCGGGATTCCACTGTATGCCACGGCGGGGTTAGGATGGTTGAAAAGCCTACCAGTCGAGATTGGCCGTTGTCGATGTTTGAAAAGCCTACCAAATTGTAATGATCCAGGCTTTTCAACCATCGACAGCGGCCAATCTCGACTGGTAGGCTTTTCAACCATCCCAGCCCCGCCGTGGCATATAGTGGTATCTTCAATTTGCTTTTACG
Organism: Allium cepa; assembly: GCA_030765085.1. Classification (NCBI taxonomy): domain Eukaryota; kingdom Viridiplantae; phylum Streptophyta; class Magnoliopsida; order Asparagales; family Amaryllidaceae; genus Allium; species Allium cepa. The sequence goes on from CM060929.1 coordinate 40,497,592, forward strand.
ACCAGCCTTTCGAATCTCAACCAACCTGGTTAGCCAACCCCTCCTCGGGGACATGTAGGGGTAAGAGTCATGCTCGCCATCAAACATGAAGCGGGAACCCCCTATCACGATGAACCTATAGAAAACTCAATGCAGAGACTTCTGACAGGTAATCCTTTCATTCTCGAAAATACCCGGTCATCACCACCTTCTTCAATTGCTATCCATTTCGTCGTATCATTATTCGAAGTGGGTTTTATGACTCAATGTCCTCTCCCGGCTAATCCAAATAATGAGCTTATTTTAAAAACATATGGATATATTGGGATCTTAGTTAAGTCACAACTTTAAAATTTTTAAAACAATTTAAGAAATAATTTTTAATCAGCTTAAAAATCAAGATTCAAATTTTACCCAATTTTTTTCAATAATTTAATTCAATAATTTAATTGCCAAATAAACAGTGATATTTGAAATTCAATTTAAAATCTTTAAATCTCGAAAACATTTATAAATAAATAATAATCATTTACTTTAAACACTATTATACAGTAATAAACATTATAAAACATCTAACAAATAGTAATTGGTAAGTTTCATACATATAAATAAACAATAATAACTTTATCTTCAACATGTTTAGAAAATAAAAATAGTTAATTTCCAAAACTATATTGATAAATAATAATACTTAATTTCAAACTATACTAATAATTTAAATTATTTAAAATACTGACAACCCATTTTAAAATAATATTAGTATAAATAACCAAATTTTTAAAACATAAATGTTTTTCTTTAATAAAAATCTATACTTAACTTTCCACATAATCATTCCTACATTTATAAAGCTATATTTAAAAATCTCTTCTATTTTATGAAACTTCCTTTCATAAAACTCTTCTATTTATGAATGCCATTTTTAACTCCATTCCAATATAAATCCCACTTATTCATAAAATCTCGTTCAAAACATAATTTCAATTGTTTTTAACCTTGCTTTCCATAAGTATAAATTTCTATAACAAATTCCTTTTAATTTATAAAATATCATTCAAAAATTTATACCTTTATAAATAAAATACGATTTTACAAATTTTAACTTTATTTGAAAAGGAATGCCACTTTACACATTATCACCTTTATAAATCTCACAGTTTATAAACAAATAATATCCATTCAATTTTTTCATAATCACCACAGTTTGCATTTTCCAATGTCAACATTATATTAAAGCCCGTACGATTGTATCATCCGTACGCGAAACTATACCTAATCGCCCACTCGATCACACAATCTCACTTCCGAACTAGTATTGTTCAAACGACCATTCTAGTGGGACTTAGATTCGGTTCCTTAATTAGAAACAGTCATTCTCCATGAAGTGCCATATACTATGATAAAGAATATCAGAGTAAATCAAAAATCCATATCCAATATTCGCCGTTAAGAATCAAGTGAAAAATCCTAACTTAGATTAGTGTAAATCATTCGAAATCATATATTCGAATCTGGACCAAACAGTAATGCGAACAAAATAATAAACCTACAACTTACATATTTATTTCAGTTGGTTTCTTGTTATATCCCATTTCTTTTATTTGCATTCAATTCCTTTTACATTCATTTGATCCGCAATTATTTTAAATCAAATTCAATTATTCATATTAATTCCATTTACATTTAATTCATTAACATTCACTTATTAATATTCACTTTAAATTCAGTTTATGTTTGACAACATTTCATTCCATATTCAGTTTACTTAGTATATTTTCTTTCAATACTGATATTATTTATAAACCATTTCATCAAATTTTTACTTAAGTTCATTCTAAATATTCTATACAACATTTCTTATGTGTATTATTACTTCACAACTTAAGTACATGTTCATTTCTTTTTACAACTTAAGTTAAATTTCATTTTATAACTCAAGTTCATATCCATTTCACTAACTTATTTCATTAGTCCATTCATTAATTCATTACACATCAAATTCAAGTTCATACAATTCATTCCATTACCCCACTTGAGTTAAATTTCAATTCAAAAATCATCTTATTTAACTAAACTTAAGTTAAATTTAATCACCTATCTCAATTTATGATTTTCATTCCATAACATTCATATCCAACAAATTTAGAATTTTTTTTAAATTAGCCCTTTCAAATTCGTAAGTTTAAACTTATCTCTTATCCATACCATCTTCAAAGTTCAAAAACTTATTATCTTATGTTTATAAAACATTTAGATATGAAATATTCAGGATTTAAACACTCAGTTTTTTATTTCAAATCATTTTCAAAATAATATATATATGTAATTCTTTTGTATATCAAATCATACTTTGAATTTTAAAACAAGCTTGTTTTACCCAAAACAAAACCTCAATGGTAGCAATTCCTCACTTAAAAACTCGAAAATGAAGGCCGATAATGTTGTAGTCATCACCATAATTATTTTCCAGCGACGAAACTGAGTTCGGTGCTTTCTATCTCTTTACATTCTATTTTAAGTATTTCTGACCCAAAATATTTTCAAAATAATACTATTATTATTTTTCTGAAACCTCTCAAAAAACAATTTTCAAAATTAATGAGATTTAAATTCACAAACTTATTTTAAATCCATTTTTATTAACAAATCACACTTATAAATATACTTAGACAATTTCATTTACTTTCCATTAGTAAATTACATTTATAATTATATTCATGAAATATCACTTCTTATGTAATTTGTTCTACAAATATAGATTTATTTTAATTATAATCGATATTATATAATTCATACTTATAAATTTACTTTCTTATATAACTTGTTTCATAGATGTTCAGATTATAACAATAATAAATTTTATTGGAACAACAAACAACAAACAACAATTGATAATAATCAAATATTATCATTTAATAACAACTAAACGCACCATATATAACTATAATAATTTCTGAAAAATTATTATTTGATATAGGAAATATAATTCAGGTTAAATTATTTCACTTACCCACTTTCAGAATAATACTATGTCTATTTGTCTTGTTTAAGTGTTTAGAAACCCCCACCGATATAGTGGCATCCTACGTACCGACTAGAATTCATAAGCCACTCAATAGATAAATTAACACAATATAAAACATTTTTATGATCATTAACAAATATGCACTACATACACACACACACACACACACACACAAACACACTCAAACTCATCCTAGGATCTCGCTTATCCTATCTCGAATGAGTAGATTCCCACAAAAGCCTAGGTGTTCGCTCAACCCGAGCTTTGATGCCAACTGCAACAACCCACCAATCCGTACAATTTAAGCTGAAAATAAATTACTTATATCCAACCCCAATAGAACTGAAAGACAGATAGTTATGGAAAAGAAAGAAGAAGAGAAGAGAAGAAGAGGAAAGAAATTAAAAAAACAACACATAATCTCAAAAGCGTAGCGGAACAGTATACAATATAATAACAACAATATTTACAAAAGAGAAACTGTTATACACATACATACATCAAAACGATAACAAATTACAATCATCAGCCTGGACAGTTATAACAACCTGTCCTCACAAATGCTGATGATTTCAACAAACGAGCAATGGAAAATAAACATGTACAGCAATACAACTTGAAGATTTCCAACTCGTCTTCTGAGCTCCAATGCTTCCAAAGCAATCTGTAAATATGCTCGGTTTGACCCGAGCATTATAATAAAGTAGCATCCAAATCAGTCTGGAAAATCAATGTGAGAAACATATCCAACTGGATTTTAAAGTTATAAAAACTTTTGAAAACAACGGTATCTCATAAGACAACGCCACATATAAACAAGGATGAGTTTTTACCTTACGATAACCAAAATATTTCATATGAAATCCTCTAATATTATAATAATGTCTAGAGTACAAATACTTATTGATCATAGTAGAAATTGTTACAATATTAAATCCCAGCATAATAGGTATATAATCAAGTCCGAAGGTGTTTATTGGAGAACGGATTCCAACTATGAAAAGGGAATGCTTTTACTCACTAAATCCATACACCTCTAGATTGAATGTAAGGTAGGTCGCAACGCATTGCACCTCTGCTACTCAAGACCGGCCTTATCCCTTACTAGATAGCATCGAATATGATCACCCCATGGTTAATAAACCACAATCATGGGCCCCGAAACATACATAGAGACATTGACATTAGACCTTGAGATGATCATACCCTAATGAAAATAACCCACATAGCACTATTGCACGTCCCTACTTTAGTCATTTTCTCGGTTGCTGAGGCTTGAGGCTATGTTTACCTTTTATGCAGCACCTCCCACTTGGAATGCTAAGTATTCATCCATACAAGTTCATTCTGGGACTGAACGAAGCACTTGAGAGCTCCATCTCTAAATTCCCATCATCCTCAAAGTGTCTTCATTTCGCAACACTTAAGTTTGGTCGAAGTGGTTTTCAGACAACATATCCTATTCCGGTCTCTTCGAAACAACATTCGATTGTTTTCGGTAAACTCAACCCCAGTTCTTTAGGAAATAAACAGCCAATGATAAGAGCGGTGATTGCCTCCAAACCGTTAGTGGGCGGATTTCCTTATCATTGTCCTAGGAGAATGAAGCGAGATTTATACACATAGTACAACTTCATCGGAGATGACCGTGCCACATAACTCACGTATTTCTCCTAGATATTTCCAAAGTTACCTTTGGGTCCAAATTTGATAGTCGGTTATTTAACTATCGAATAAATAAACATTTAAATCAGGGTTTTAAATTCCATAGGAAAACCAACATTGGTTAAGCACCAAGCAACACTAAGTCTCTTTTAATAATCCTTCATTTATCTAATTCACTTTGTAAATGCTCGATTAAAATCCTTTTACAATATATATATATATATATATATATATATATATATATATCCACCAATCCCTATTTCTCGATACTTAGAAAAATATCCATATACTTATCTATACACGATAAGTATATTCACAAAACCGAGAAAGATTTCCTTTCTTTATGATTCAAAAGTCATTTACAAATCCTTTACTAGTCTAATTTTTTTTAAACCGTTTAAACCATTTATAAATATTGTTTATCGAATCATTTCTAAACCTTTGTATTAAATCCATGCAACTACTTATAAGGCACTTCTTATAAACCTATAAACCCATTATAATTTGATTTATAATTTCTAAAACCATTTTCAAAGCTCTTTCTGTACATTATAGATGATTCCCCTTTAAGTCTACAAAACATTCTATAAACTTCTCTTATAAGCCCAAATCTGTTTATAAAACCTTATTTATAAATCCCAAAATCATTTATAAGTAAATAATAATCATTACTTTAAACACTATTACATAATAATAAACATTATAGTAAATAAGTATTAACTTTAAAATATCTGACAAATAGTAATTAATAAATTTCAAACTTTTTAATAAAAAAATAACTTTATCTTCAACATTTTTATAAATAAAAATAATTAATTTCCAAAACTATATTGATAAATAATCATACTTAATTTCAAACCATATTAATAATTTAAATAGTTAACTTCCAATTATTTAAAATACCGATAACAGCCAACTTCTTTTAATGTAAATTTTTTCTTTGATAAAAATGCATACTTTAACTTTCCACATAATTGTTCCCCAATTTATAAAGCTATATCTAAAAATCTCATCTACAGTATGAAACTTTCTTTTATAAAACCCTTTTTTTATGAATGCCATTTATAACTTCATTCCTTTATAAATCTCATTATTCTTAAAATCTCGTTCAAAACTTAATTTCAATCATTTTTAACCTTCCTTCCCATAGGTATAAATATCTTTTATAAATTCCTTTTAATTTATAAAATATCGTTTATAAATCTATCCGTTTATAAATAAAATATGATTTTACAAATCTTAACTTTATTTGACAAAAATGTCACTTTATGCATTTTCACCTTTATAAATCTCATTGTTTATATATAAATCTTAATATTTATATATACTATATGCATATCGCTTTATATAGAACAACTAATAATTATTTCTATCTTCTTTTTAAAACATTAATACTTTTGTTAATAAGAAATCTTGTCAACATCCCAAAGCTAAGTTGTTAACAAAATATTTTGCTAACACCTCAAAGCAAAGTTTTAGAAGTGAACAATCCCTTCGATATCCCTTTCGAATGAGTTGAAGGGGACATAATGCCTTTGAAAGATGGCCTTGTGAAAATGTTAATTGTTAATAAGAGGACCATTCAACACTTTGAGACAAGTATTAAGAAGATAACAGCTCATTCATATCCCCTTTCGAGTGGGTCAAAAGGGTCATTTGCACTCCCTTCCGATAGGTTGAAAGAATCATTCACTTCCCTTCTCGAATGGGTCGAAAGGGTCATTCTGCCATTTAAAAAGGGAATCCACTTTCAAAAGTGAGGTTTTTGCTACCATGGTAGGAACTCCTTCAAGAGGGGTTATTTACATTTTGGAATAATCATGCTCCTTTCGAAGATGTCCATCCAGTAAACATAACTTAATATTCATACAATCATCCCCTTTCGAAACCCCTTTCAACCAAGTCGAAAGAGTCCTTATTTTTTTTGAATGGACTCAATTTACAATATATGAGATGTAAATTTAATATGCAATGGAATCAAATCATGGACAACTGGTATAAGTTCAATGAGCTTATCAATTTCAAATTATCATCGCCATGTCAATTTAACATTTGGTGTTACGAAACGCATTGGTTATATGACTCGACATCATAGTATCTAAGTTGATTCCATTGCATAAGCCAAATAGAGGTTAAGAAAAACAAGTGATCATCATATGCAATTGGTCATTAGTCAAGCTAGTCGCCGAAATGATCGTTCTCATATTCAAAATCGATATTGGATCCATACGTCCACTCTTTCGCATTCATCTAAATTCGATTACAAGTAAGAGAATTTCCCTCTATTGATTTAGGGTTACAAAAGTTTGATTTTGTCATGAAGTAAGAAAGAGAATTTAGAATTTAAATTCGCTCTCCAAACTTGGACCCCTAGGGTCGTATTTAAAGATGTGGGCTGACCCCCTTTCACATCCGTCCTTTCAAAGCGGTGAAAGGCCTTTCTCCCAACCTTTCACATCCATCCTTTCACCTTCACCCTTTCGCTTCCATAGCTTTGAAGCGGCTTCTTGGGTCCCTTATTATGCTTGGGTTAACCCTTTCGCCCTCATTAATAGTGTACTAGCAACAGATTGTTGTTTTAAAATTCCCCAAATTACTTTCACATTCCTCTGAAACCTTTCGACATGTTCGAAAAGTGTGTAGCGAAAGGTTTAAGGTTTCTTATCAGATTGTTTTAATATAAGCAAAAGCACCCCCAACTCCTTCTTCTCCTTCGAAACCTCCCTTGATTGCTTATGAGTGATTATTTGAGTGGGTAAGGAGTGCATTCATATAGTTTTGAAAGGTTTAGCAAGTGACGACTGAATCATTTCAAAAGGTCCCTTGGCTGCATGTGGAGTCTTCTTTATCCTTATGGAAGGTTCCAACCGATTTGAAAGGCATATTCTTACTTTTGAGAGGTGCATATTGGTAAAATGCCATTGATAACGACAAAACCAAACATGTCATGTCATTCTTGTGCGTGAGCTTTTTGTCCAATACCTTCGAAAGGTTTTTCAAACCCATGCTAGGTTCTCTTATACATGTGGATTCAACTATGTCGAAAGGTCTAGCTGAGGCAGAAGGGTGGTTTGGCTTTCTCTTCTACTCTTTCGAAAGCTCTTGTTTCACTTGACATTTGTAGGTGCACCGGGTGCTTACGACTCCATCCTAACCTCTTCGAAAGCTATCATAACGCCTTCGAAACATTGTTTTTGGATCATGGTAAAACCCTTGTCTTCAATTCTTATGGAGCTTTACATTTTTTATGAGTCTTCTTTCATGTCTTTATTCCTATGTGAATTTTATGGTTAACATTTCCCTCCATGAAAGAAGCTTATTTTCTTTAGGAAAAAATGTAACAGCTTTCCTTCTGCGCTACCCATCCTTAATAACCTCATCTCCTTGCAAAGTTTGAAGTAAATAACATTCTCTATTGCAAATTTAAAATTTATATAAAAATATACTGAGCATTTTTTTTGTAATATGATTGAAGACAATGTTATAATAGAATGCTTGAATTCTAAGCCTTGAAGCAACGGAAATTAGTTGACCCTCGTCTGGAGTTAATTAGTAATAAGAAATCCATAGTTGTAAATGATTGAGACCAGTAACTCCTGTCTGGAAATAATATAATTCCACCATCCAATTTTGGTAATAACAAAATAAGTTTATTAACTAAACCCCTATTATATTAATAGAAGACCGGCTATATTGTCTAGATTTAACTTTAACAATTGAAGTCCAGGAGTTTTCTTTTGATAATAACAAGTATCTGGTAATAAAATGCTATAATCTATCATCATGAATCCTTATTTGGGAGTAAATAGTGGGTATTTAGAAACCCCTATTGGGAATGATAATAACACTAAAATCGAGATTTAGATGTTGATAAGTGTTGTTCAAAAATAAGTAGTAGCAAACTGGTGACCCTGATTCGGGTATTAATAAGACAAACTTAGAGTTTTAATTGAAGACCAGAAGCCTATTGAGATCTCAATATTAATTGCCTTGAAACCTAGATTCATGCATTAACAAATGAAATCCAAAAATTAGTAGCAAAAGTCTCAAGACTCGAGTTCGGGTAGAATCCCATGATAAAGGCCTTAATAATTGTTAACGCTAAAATTTAAACGCTAACACCCTGGTGTATAAGATGTGATTGTGAAAGCACCACCCGTTTGTACGGGAAATAGAAATAAGCAGAAAGTATGTAGAAAAACGGTAAGAGACACAGTATTTATAGTGGTTCGGCTTATAATCCAGCCTACGTCCACTTTAATCTTTTTATCACTAGTTTGATTACAATTCTTTACAAGATCTTTCAATTACAACACACTTCAAGTGATAGGGTATGTGAAACAAGTAGCTCAAGCTTTGATGTTGACAATCATCTTCAAATCCATGGTGAATGTGGATGATTCCTTCATGGAGTTCCTTTAGAAGTTTGTTGGATCTAAAAAGCTTTGAAGTCGTCTGGAATTCGGCAGAGTAACGGCGCTTGAAGAGAATGAGCCAAAAGGTCCTTTGCTAGTTGGAGCTAGGGGCGTATTTATAGGCTTTGCTCGGAGTTAGGTCGTAGGTCGCGACTGACCTAAGCAAGGTCGTAGGTCGTAGGCGCCCTAAGAAGCACTGGCTCCTCCCCCTTCTTTCATAAGAATGCACGAGCTCGTTTCGACAAGTCCTAGGTCGTAAGCGACCTTATTGGTGGCAGTATAGAAAAGGGCGGCCTTCTGATACACTGTCCCTAGGTCGGGAACGACCTACCTTAGGTTGTGGGCGACCTATCTTAGGTCGAGCCATTCTGTTAGGTCGCGGCCTCTTTAGGCTGATATGATCTTTAGGTCGCTCTGGCCTTTTGATCGCTGAGTAATGAAGGCGCTAGGTCGCTGAAGACTTTAGGTCGCTGAGTAATGAAGGCGCTAGGTCGCTGAAGACTTTAGGTCGCTGAGTAATGAAGGCGCTAGGTCGCTGAAGACTTTAGGTTGCTGAGTCCCCTTAGGTCGTTGGTTGGTTAGAGTGAGTCTTCCTTTAGGTCGCAACTACCTGTAGGTCGCTAACCTCCGCTACTTTAGGTCGCTTGCTTCGTTAGACCGCTAAGTTGCTCTATCCTCTAGGTCGTTAAACTTTTAGGTCGCTAGGTTGCGTTGTCCTTTAGGTCGTGCCGTCTTTTAGGTCGCAGCTTTTTGATCTATAGGTCGTTTGCAGAAGGGAGTTAACATTTGCCCCTCGAAGTATACGACTAAACCATAGGTCGTGTGCTTCGACTTTCTTAACTCGTGCTCTGAAGGATTGCTAGGTCGCATCCGACCTAAGGAAGAGGTTAGGTCCGTGGCACCGGTTCGTGTTTTGTTACTCTGGAATATAAATAACCTAGGTCGCTCCTTCTTCTCACTATCTGCTTTAGCCTCCATTCCGCCATTAACAAACCTTTGAGCCTTCAAATACAACTCCAACAACTTCATCATCAATTATCCTATCACCAGATTACGTAAGTGAACCTTATCATAACTCGATTACCATCAAATCGCAGGCGTTGCATTCTTTGTTCCTAATGCAATTTCATGCACTGTTTTTTTTTTTTTAAACAAACTATGATTAGATCAATTTTTATTGAGTTTTTTGCCGCGATCCCTGTGAATATGCTAGCGCGTCAGGTTTATGATGAATTTGGGGTGTTTTGGATTGGATTTTTGGATAATTCGTGATGATGTAGGAGGATAATGGGGAATTGCAGTACTTCGAACCGGCCGACTTACAACTGGGGAAGAAATGAAGAAGGCTTTGAGGTGCTAGCGGGTTAATGGGTTACCAGGGAGGATGGTGTGGTAGCACGTGAGTGATAACGGGTTAATGGGTTATGGGGGAAGAAAGTGCAGAGGGAAGCGAGTTTTTTAAGTTTGATCTGGAACTTGCTTAAAATCATGCCCGAACTAACCCATGAACCTGTGCGACCTATAAAACCTTGCTACCTAGGGCTTTTGCGACCTAGGACTTAAGCGAAAGCGCATTGCCTTAAGTTTGAACTGCTGGGTTGGTTTGGCTGCGGCCGACCTAGGACTTAAATTCCTGTGGCATAGAAGTTAGGTTGTTGCCGACCTAGCACTTGGATGGTTTGCACTTGGATAGGTCGCTGCCGAGTTTGAACTTTGAACAGATTTGCATTGTTATGGACCTTTCAGCTTGCATAGTGCGACCTAATAAGAGCTTCGACCTATACTAGGTCGTTGGGCGACCTAGGACTTGTAAAAATTTCCATAAAAAATTTGACTAAGTTGCATGGATATGAATTTTGTTGTACTTCTTTGCAGATTATTTTAACCTTTGAACCTGTCAACTTGTTAAATACAGTATTTGCAGAAAAATAGGACGAACATACTGTCGTTGACTGCCCACATCAAACGACAGATTAGTAAACAAGAAACAATTAGCTTACATGAATTTATGTGAATGAAATGTTGTGAATTAACAAGTTCAAGTGAAGTATTAAAGCAGTGTTAAAGTAATCAACTAAAGCTGACTTATTTGCCTCAATACTGTACTTGCCCTTATAATAACAAGTTCTGAAGCTCTATAATTGACATTCATCAATTAGTTTGATTTCAGTTATATTTACTTGTTATTTTATTAGTTGCTACACAACATTTCATACTTTTAGGAAACGTGCACCTTCACATTTGAATATCCAGTTCCTTGTGTAGAATGACTTCTCAACTAGAAGAAGCAGGACAAACTGGGGAGATTTTTCCAGTTGCTAACCAATTGATCGATCCTCCAGAGAGAATGCCAACCACTCTGAACCACAAGGCTTTTCGCCAATTATGCATCCAGTTTGGCATTGCCGAAGCAGATGCTCTACTTCCCGAACCTAATGACTTTGCTGACCGACCACCTCACGGTTTTGTTGCCGTTAATCGCCAAATGTGCTCAAGCGGAGCGATTCCTCCTTTTAACGAATTTCTTCGACAAACCCTTCTTCGGTTAACTATATCTCCCTTTCAACTGCACCCCAATGGTTATGCCATCTTGATGGGGTTGGGCGTGCTATTCAGGAAGACGCTTGATCGCCTCCCTAGCTTTGAGGAAATCTGCTATTTATGCACATTTGCGAAAAATAAAGACCATCCTTCTATCATTCTTGTGAGAGGTGCGAGAAATCGCAAACTCATTTTAGATTTGCCCGAGAGTGCACACGGGTTTTTGACTCAGTTCTTTTATGCTCGTTGCCCTCCAGGTTTTTATGCCATCTGGAGAATAGGAAGTAAGACTAGTGTTTCCATTTTTTCGTTTTTGAAACTTTTTCCGAGATCCGAACTTTCAGTTGCTAACTTCATTCTTTGCTCTTTTCAGCACTTCCTCTCCCTTCTAGAGATCCGATTCATAAACAAGTTTTCGAGAGGTTGAGTGCCGTGGCTGCGGAAGAAAGGAGCATAAAATTTCTGCTGAAGGATGAATTTTTACACCAATACGGGCTTCTACATGCTTCTCGTTCTACGCATGCTCATGAAGTTCCAACAGAAGTTCCCGATTCCCCGACGAAAACTCCTGACGCCCCGGTTACTGTCGAACAACTCGCATCAAAAGAGTCTAATATTGAAGCTTCATTGGTGAAGTGTTCCACTTCTACCGACATTATGGGGTCATCCAGTAAGACGGTGCTTGCCCCGATCGAGGAAGAAGAAGAACCTTCACAGCCTCTCGGGGGATTAGCTGATGTAGGAATTGAGAAAACAAGTCTCACCGAGCATGATGGTGACGATGTTTATGATGGGTTGAGCGACATAATAGTGACCTCACAGGAGCTTTTTAGAGATGACGTGTCTAAAACTATCTCTCCTATAGTTGAGGCGACGTCCCTTCTTCGACTAACACCAACACAAACACCAACTCCTCATACCCAAGCTATCATCACCCCTACACCAATGAGTGGTTTGTAGCTTAATGCGCGTAGCTTGCACATCACACAACACTTAGGATTTTTTGGCATTTGTTCACATTTAACTTCTTTTCTCCGGAAGTTTCTAAGACTTGCTATTTTTGCCTTTTCAGATTCCTCTATGGGGCGCAGCGGCAGCGGTTCTTATTACAAAGACTTTCGACGCTATGGAGGGCGTGGCAGCTATGATTACAAGCAATACTATACCGATCCCAGAGAGACCAATGAGCAGAGAGCTGCGCGAAAAGCTGAAGAGAGGAGAAGGTATGAAGAACGTCATGAGGGAGCGGGCACGCGACATGAATCTTTCCCAAGGGATGATGATTCCCATAAACGTAAAACGCACGATGATAGGGGGAAGAGCCATATTGAGGATTCGAGAAAGCGGACCAAACTTGGCGAGGAGCACGTGCCCGTGACATCTGAGAGACCTGGTGCCTCAGTTTCTATTGACATCCCTTCCAAATCTCCTGCTCTTGAAGGAAGTGCCATCCAAACACTTCTCAACAGGCCTTCATACCATGTTGAAAGGGGCCCCCCGACTTTGCAGAGCCGATTCCCGAACTGGTGTTTGAGGGGGGTACGCTTCGACCTTGATTTGGTCCCCATCGACAAAGAAGCTATGTACAGAAATCTCGATGCTGTCAAGCTTGATATCGATAGAATGTCTGGATGGCAAAAGCTGGTTGATGAACTTCAAAGAGTTAATCGGGCTAACATCGAAGCAATGCTGACCATGGAAAATGACAAATCAGAATGGCAGAAGATTCTTGATCAACACAACACTGAGATGAAGGAGATAGCCGAATACAATGAAAAACTCGAAGCTGAAGTAAAGCAGCTCAAAGATGATCTTGCCTCTTCTACTAATACTTACACCCAAAGAGAAGAGGTATTGCAAAAACAAGTGCGAGATGCGCACGCCAGCCAGAGGGACGCTGAAGCTAAAGCTGAGAGGTTGGAACAAGCTGTAGAGAACCACCGCACTGATGTCACCCAGCTGCAGAATAAACTGAGCGCCCGGGACATGGAGATTGAAGCGCTAAAAGCCCAACTTGCTCAGACCGAAAAAGATCGAGATGAGGCCATGGCTGGCAAAATTGCAGCCGAAGAAACTGCTCAGACCATGGAAAACGATATCAATTCGACTTTATTCGATTTTTATTTACATTGTGTCTTGGGACGCGGCAGCCTCTCTTTTCTTGGTCCTAAGTATGAAATCACCCTGGCCGAGGTGTGGGAAGCTGCTCTTAACATGTTTAAAGACGCCGGGTATGGCGATGAAGATTTTGAGGCGCGTTACCTGGATGAGGGAGCTCGCGCTGCTCTTGCGAAGGGGCGAGAACAACTTGCCAGGATGAGAACTGGAATGGCGGAAGAGGAATGTTCTGGAAAGGAATTAACGCTTATTTCCTCTGTCCATCCTCCAGTTTCTCCTGTGGTTGACATCACGGGTTCTAGCTCCTCTACTCCGCCTGCAACTAAGACAGTAACTGAAACTACAGGTGCACAAGGCGGGGATGAAGGTGGTGAAAGCAACGAAGCACAGCGATATGAAATCAGCCTCAGAGATCCAACTACCCCAGGTAAACTTGACACCGGACCAGCTCAAGTGGTGAACTGCTCGTTCGCTCCTTGTGAACTTGACGATCTTCTTGATTATTTTTCAAATGTCAATGAATTCCCGACTTTTGATGAGCCGTCATCCCCTCTCTTTTCGAAAGATACTGATATTTTAAGTTTTTTCTCCTTTGTAGAGAAAGCACCGAGTCAAACTCAAGCTTCTTCTCCCCCGGTGATCCTTCCTCCATCGCTTCAAGTGGCGCCTCCCTCTGCTTCTCAACCTGGGTCACAAGAAGAACAAATAGAAGCTCTCCATGGCCTGGATGATCCCGTTGCTTCGCAAGAGCAAAAAGATGAGGGACTTGAGGGAGGTGACATATCTCCGGAGCGGACTCCTTCTGACGATATAACTTTATCTAAACTTGCCACTCCAGGAAGTGAGTCTTCCTCAAAGAGGAGAAGGAAGCAAGGAGCATCAAGGAGGAGAGGGAAGATAATCACTGCCACTGAAGAGGAGCCAGAAGTTGGGCCAGCTGCGCCTACCTCTCCTTCCTCCCTTATACCCACTGGTCGACCTGAAAAGCTGATCATTCGGCCGGGTAAAGGGTCTAAAGGCAGCAAAAAGAAGTGAAGATCTTCAGTTTCTAGTTTTTTTGTGTTTTGCATGTACTGGCCGAGAATTGTGCGGGTACCGGCCCCCGCTTTTCTTTATTTTGAAACCTGTACCTGCGTTGTAATTGAATAAAATGATTCCTTGAATAAAATGATTCCTCGTTTGTACAAACTTTTGTTTGAATTAAAGAATACATTTGTTATTTGTTTTGGCATGAGTTTATTTGATATTGCAGCGAGCTTATGGTATGTTACTTGAGCGTTACCTTTTGCTGGTTTAGTTATACCATATTGTGTGTAATTATACTATATTGCCCCCATTCCATAAGTATGCTGCAATATTCTATACCTCGAGGGGACTTACACTCTTATTTGCTAAAGAATAATTATTTTATTCTTTAAAGAAAATTTTATAGAGTACAACTCCCTTCGTATAAGTTTTTACGCTTGGTCGTTCGAAGAAATCACTTTTTTCTTTTGCTTATGTGCATATCTCATCAAGTGAATTCCTCTATGTGGTAAAGTGGACCTCTCAAGGGTACTTTAACTTCTTTTCTTTTTACGATCATTTCCCACAGTAGGCAAATTACTTTTCCTTTGAAAGTTAAAGTACGCTTTTGATGAGGATTTTTTTTTTTTTTTTTTTTTTTTTTTATAGAAAGTTGTACCTCTGAGGAGGGATTTTTTTTTTTACGTTTCAACACTTTGGAAGTTTTATTTCAATCTCGGTGAAACGTGTACCTCCAAAGAGTTATGCTTTAGAAATCCTTTTCACGTTTCAACACTTGGAAGTTTTATTTCAATCTCGGTGAAACGTGGGTTTCCAAAGAGGTCTTTTTTCTTAATTGTGTTCCCGGGAGGGGGTTGTACCTCTGAGGAGGGATTTCTCACGTTCCAACACTTGGAAGTTTTATTTCAATCTTGGTGAAACGTGTACCCCCAAAGAGTTGTGCCTTTGAAGAAAGCCTTTTCACGTTTCAACACTTGGAAGTTTTATTTCAATCTCGGTGAAACGTGTGCTTTCAAGAAGGTCTTTGTTTTTACATTTCAACTTTGGTGAAGTGAAATTCCGAAGAGCGGCTGCTACACTTCAACTCCTGGCGAAATGGGCCTCCGAAGAGGGCTTTTATTTTGTTTACATTTCAACTCTGGTGAAGTGAAATCCCGAAGAGCGGTTATAACACTTCAACTCCTGGTGAAATGGGCCTCCGAAGAGGGCTTTTATTTTGTTTACATTTCAACTCTGGTGAAGTGAAATCCCGAAGAGCGGTTATAACACTTCAACTCCTGGTGAAATGGGCCTCAGAGAGGGTTTTCATCGCCTGGAAGTTACTCTCTCATGGTTGGAGGGTCATGACTCCTCCAATCTTTTTTGTTGAGTAGAGAACTTTCTTTTTTGTGGCATATGACCCATTAGAGGTCTTTTATTATCCGAAGAGTTGTGCCTCCGAAGAGGACTTGTGGCGCTGATGGTAGCTTTGGTTGTTCCTCTGTTCACTTGCTTATGCCTTTTCAGCGATCCCCTTTTTTTTCACAAGTGGCTTGTTTAATCCAAGGAAGTGTACTTCATTGCCAGGCAAGTTCGTGAGAACGGGCACTAGCTTCCTAATTGGATGTTTGTTTGTTTAAACAATCTCAATTTATCAGCAAGGGCTCGTTCCTATCGAAATCATTAGCCGTTCAATTGAAGCATTTCCTATCTAGGATTTGAATTCGGGGTCTTTGTGACTTGAAATTTGTTTGTTGAATGATGGTGAGAATCGCTCGGTCTTATTATGCGCAAGTTTTATCTCCACTGTCTGCAAAAATTTAAATCGATATTTCAGCAATACATTTTGTGTATTTTTATATCGAAAACAAAGCAAACATATAATGATAATAAGGAACACAAGATTTATAGTGGTTCGGCCATGAAATTGGGCCTACATCCACTTTATATTCTTTCATTATTTACTTGCATCAGTTTCACAATTGCTTTCAATTACAGGAATCATACATTCATAATTCTTTTTACAATGTTTCAACAAAATTTTCAAGTAAAGTATGGACGCAAGTGATTGCTGTTCCATGCCCTTGGAATTTGATCTCCATCAACTGTGGTGAGCTTGAATGTGCCGTCAAGAAGTTTCTGACCTATCACATACGGTCCTTCCCAATTTGGCCCAAACACACCTGTCGCTGTCATAATTCTTTTTAGGACTAGATCTCCAATTTCAAAGCTGCGTTGACGAACTTTGGAATTGAAATGTCTGGCTATCCTTTGCTGATGAGCTGCAACTCTGAGGTTAGCTTCATCTCTTTTTTCATCAAGGAGATCCAGCGCTTCAAGTTGCAGCTTTTCATTTTCTGCTTGATTGAAATGGATTCTTCTGTGTGAAGGGACCTCTGTTTCAACCGGGATCATTGCTTCCGATCCGTATGCTAACGAAAAAGGAGTATGCCCAGTTGCAGTTTTGTGAGTAGTTCTGTATGCCCATAGTGCAAGCGGTAGTTTATCGACCCAACCACCTTTTGCTCTTTCGAGTTGCTTTTTGATGGTTGATTTGATGATCTTGTTCACTGCTTCCACTTGCCCGTTTGCCTGCGGATGAGCTACTGCCGAAAAGCTTTTCTGGATTTTGAATCGCTTGCAAAAATCCTGGAATTCCTCGCTTTCAAACTGAGTACCATTGTCTGTGATTATTTTCTGAGGCACACCGTATCTGCAAATGATATTCTTAGTCACAAAATTTATCATCTTTTTGGAGGTGATAGTTGCCAATGGTTCAGCTTCAGCCCATTTAGTGAAATAATCTACAGCAACAATGGCATATTTGATTCCAGATTTGGCGGTTGGTAAAGGTCCGATCAAATCTATTCCCCAAATCGCAAACGGCCACGGACTGGTCATTTGTGTGAGCTCAGTAGAAGGTGCTCTAGGAATTTTGGCAAATCTTTGACATCTGTCACATTTTCGAGAGTAATCTGCAGCATCTCGATTAATTTCTGGCCAAAAATATCCATATCGGAGAATTTTCTTTGCTAAAGTTTGACCACCTGAATGATCCCCACATTCTCCTCCATGTACCTCTGATAGGATTATTTTGGCTTCTTCTTTGGATACACATCGAAGCAATGGCATTGAGAATCCTCGTCTATATAATTGACCATCCTGGATTATATATCGAGAAGCTTTTCTCAGTAGCTTTTGCCGTTCTTTAGAGTTTTCTGGTAAAGAGCCATTGAGTAGATACTTTGTTACTGGAGTCATCCATGATTCTTGCTCTTGCGACATACTCATAACCCAATCGATATCCATTTCATCAATGCTCGGATTTGACAAAACTTCCACTGGAACTAACCCTAAGGATTGGGCTTCGCCAGAACTTGAGTATTTTGCGAGAGAATCTGCTTTCATGTTTTCTTCTCGAGGAATATGACTTATCGCGTAATGGTCGAATTCACATAAAAGTTCCCAAGCCTTTGACACATAAGCGGGCAGATTTCCTCCTTTCGTTTGAAACTCCTTCTTGACTTGACATACTATAAGCTGCGAATCACTGAAGATCTGTAACGCTCGAATGTTTAGTTCTTTAGCAATTTTCAAACCAGCGATCAGAGCTTCATATTCTGCTTCATTGTTTGTTGAAGGAAATTCTAATCTTAGCGCATAGCATAATGACCGGCCTTCAGGAGTTTCAAGAACAATTCCAGCACCTGAACAGTAATCATTTCTTGCGCCATCTACAAATAACTTCCATTGGGTTGGGGAGTTCTCGATTGTTTCTTCCTCGCTGTTACCCTTGTCTGTAAATTCTGCAATAAAATCTGCCAAAGCTTGTCCGTTGATCGCTTTTCTAGGATGATAAGTGATGTCATATTGGCTCAATTCAATATTCCACTTTAAAAGGCGGCCCGAAGTCTCAGGGCGAAACAAGACTTGCTTTAAAGGTTGATCAGTGAGGACTTTGATAGGATGAGCCTGGAAATATTGCCTCAACTTTCTTGAGGCAATCAATAGACAATAGGCGAGTTTTTCCAACTTGGAGTAATTCATTTCTGCCCCAGTGAGTCTTTTGCTGATATAGTAAACTGGATGTTGAATCCTTTTGTCTTCCCGTACCAGCGCTGCACTTAAAGCATGAGATGAAACTGCCAAGTATATAAGAAGATCCTCGCCATCGCCGGGCCTGGAAAGTATTGGAGGCGTTTCCATATGTTGAATCAATTCTTCAAAAGCTTTCTGGCATTCGGGAGTCCAGTCAAAGTTTTTCTTTCCTTTCTTTAGAGCGTCGAAGAATGGAATGCATTTATCAGTAGCTTTGGATATGAACCGACTTAAGGCGGCAATTTTTCCATTGAGACTTTGCAATTCCCTCTTTGTTTTAGGAGCTTTGACTTCTTTTAGAGCAGTGATTTGAGCTGGACTAGCTTCAATGCCCCTAGCGCTCACGATGAAACCCAAGAACTTCCCAGATTCTACCCCGAAAGAACATTTTAAAGGGTTAAGCTTCATTCCGTATCTTCGGAGAATTGCGAACATTTCTGCTAAGTGTTCGATGTGATCCACTGCTTTCTTAGATTTTACTAGCATGTCATCAACGTAAACTTCCATAGTCTTTCCCAACTGCGGTTTGAACATAGCATTTACCAGTCTTTGGTATGTTGCCCCCGCATTCTTCAACCCAAAGGGCATAACTCTGTAACAGTAAAGACCGACATCGGTGATAAAGCTTGTGTCCTCCTGATCTGGCTCATGCATCATGATCTGATTATATCCGGAGTAGGCATCCATAAAAGACAACAATTCATGACCCGCTGTTCCATCTACCAGTTGATCGATCCTGGGTAATGGGAAGCAGTCCTTGGGACAGGCCTTGTTTAGATCTGAAAAGTCGATGCACACTCTCCATTTACCATTGGCTTTCTTAACTAGCACTGGATTTGAAACCCAATTTGGATAGGTAGATTCTCTGATGAAATTATTCTCCATGAGCCGGTCAACTTCCTCTTTCAATGCTGTCGACCTTTCTAGACCTTGGATTCTTCTTTTCTGCTTTACTGGCGTGAACTTTGGGTCAATATTCAGAGCATGTACCGCAACTTCTGGGGATATTCCGCACATATCGGCATGGGTCCAAGCGAAAACATCCAGGTTTGCTTTCAAAAAAGATATCAAGGCATTCTGAACTGACACATTAAGTTGTGAACCCACATTCAGCACCTTGTTTGGGTCCTTCAGATCAACGGGCACCGGTATCGTTGTTTCTGCTGGTACCACCCTACTCTCCCCCGCACTGGCCTTTCTAGGATCCATCACTTTTCGTGCCCCGCTATGCTCGCCAGTGCAGGGTCCGCCCTGTAGTTGCTATAGGGTTGGTGTTTTGATGCGGATTGGGGTTGCCGCATCTTTCCCCATTTCTCTCTTCCTTGTTTCTCGCAGCTCTGTCATATAACATTCTCGCCCAGCGTTCTGGTCTCCTTTAATAACTCCTACCCCATTGTCTGTAGGGAATTTAATAGTAAGACACCATGGGGCAAGGACAGCTTTGAATGCAGCAAGAATGGGTCGACCAAAGAAAGCATTATAAGCAGAAAATTCATCTACTATCACAAAAGTCTGCTTGCGAACTACTTTTCTTTCTCCTTCTCCGAGTTCCACAAGCAAGTCAATGGTTCCTACTGGTTGCTTTGGCTCCCCAGTGAAGCCAACAATCTTCTGAGATGAGGCTTGCACATCCGCCATCGGGATTCTCATCTGGTCAAACGTTTTCTTGAAGAGGATGTTGCAAGATGCGCCGCAATCAATAAGAACTCTTCTGACAATAGCCGGTCCAATACCGGCCGAGATGACTAACGGGTCCAAAGTAGGGGCCTCAATGCCCGTGGAATCTCTAGCCCTGAACACAATATCATCATTAAAAGTCCTTTGTTGTTTCAGGGGTGTAGAGTCCTCTAAAACAAAGACATTCTCTTCAGTTGGCATATGTTTCAGAGCTCGAGCGTACCTCTCCATTTCACCCCAGCTTCTGCCTGCTGGGTGGGGTCCTCCTGTGATGACATTAATAACTGGCCTTCCAGATTCATGTCCTGCGGCCTTCTCATTTGTCCTGGGCTGATGAGCAAGAGCTTGTTGCCCCTGACTTGACGAAGCAGGATCATTACTACTCTTCTTCACAAATTGCTGCAGCTTATTTTCTCTTAGCAATTCTTCGATTATATTTTTCAATTGACGGCAGTCGTCTGTGTCATGACCAGGCTGATTATGGAAGCGACAGAACTTCCCACTTTGCACAGCTTTCCTTCCGGTTCTGAGAACAGGAGGTTTGGGATACTCAAAAGAATCTTTTGTAGCCAGGTAGATGCGCTCTGGTGTCTCTAACAAAGGAGTATATTCTGATGGCTTGAAGGATCGAGGCTTCTTTGAATTGTGTTGTTTCCTTCCATCATTATTTTCTCTTTTCTGTCCCACAGATCCATTCTTACGTGGCGCAGCAGTGTTGTCTTCAGCTTTCTCTACTGTTGCCTTTGCCGGGACAGGACGGCTTTCCAAACGCATGAATTCATCCGCCTTTTTGTAGAACTTTTCCAGAGAATTTGGCTCCTTCATGTTCAGCCACTTTCCGAATTCACTTGACTTATCAATAGCTCTCATCAAATAGGTCAAGACCATGCGGGGTTCTGCATTATCCACCTCAGCTAACGCTATATTAAAGCGATTTAAAAAAGACTTGATAGTTTCCCCCGGATTCTGTTCCAAACCGGATAACGACATGATGTCTTTTGCCTTTGAAGCATATAGCCTAAATTGCTCTTTAAATTTCCTGGTTAGGTCTGAAAACTGATCGATGGACCGGACAGGTAGTTTTGTGAACCAAAGCAGAGCTACCCCTTCCAAATACACAGGAAAATAGCGGCATTTTATCTCGTCAGAAGCTCTGGCACCTGTCATGTGCCAATCATATTTGTACAGGAACTCATTTGGATCACTTGTCCCTTTGTAAGCTGGAATGGTCGGAGGGACGAACTTCCTTGGGAATTCAGCTTTTAGGATCTTTTCAGTAAACGGAGTCTTGCTCGGAGCGAAACCCCACTCTTTCTCATCTTCGACCCTTTGCATACTTTCTTGCATAATCTGTCGAACCATACCAGAAAGATATTCTTCGTCATTCCTATTTCTGGATCCTCCAGCCTCAGGCAATGTCTGTTCAAAGGGGCTAGCAGCCCTTTCGGGAATGTTTCTAGTTTCAGCATCATGGACATTACCGACAAAGTTCCTTTCATTATTCGCAGGTTGACGGTTTGCCCCGAGCAGATCGTTTAACCTATTCAGAATCAGAGCATTCTGAGCATTCTGAGCTTCCAATTGCGCGTTCTGGGCATTTATTTGCTGATTCAACCCAAAGATAGCAGCGTCCAATTCCGCTTTTGAAACTCCAACAGCTGGAGTGGCTTGATTTGGTGTTGGGGAAGTGGAGGTTCCCTCTCGAATGTTTGCAGATCTCACAGATTTACTTTTCCTTCCAGGAGCCATGATTTCGGATAGACTTCTGGTTCTTAAAGAAACTCTCTCTACAAATCTTTCTGAAACAATGATGATAGATGTCCTGAGTTCAATTCTCAGTGAAAGCACCAAAATGTTAACGCTAAAATTTAAACGCTAACACCCTGGTGTATAAGATGTGATTGTGAAAGCACCACCCGTTTGTACGGGAAATAGAAATAAGCAGAAAGTATGTAGAAAAACGGTAAGAGACACAGTATTTATAGTGGTTCGGCTTATAATCCAGCCTACGTCCACTTTAATCTTTTTATCACTAGTTTGATTACAATTCTTTACAAGATCTTTCAATTACAACACACTTCAAGTGATAGGGTATGTGAAACAAGTAGCTCAAGCTTTGATGTTGACAATCATCTTCAAATCCATGGTGAATGTGGATGATTCCTTCATGGAGTTCCTTTAGAAGTTTGTTGGATCTAAAAAGCTTTGAAGTCGTCTGGAATTCGGCAGAGTAACGGCGCTTGAAGAGAATGAGCCAAAAGGTCCTTTGCTAGTTGGAGCTAGGGGCGTATTTATAGGCTTTGCTCGGAGTTAGGTCGTAGGTCGCGACTGACCTAAGCAAGGTCGTAGGTCGTAGGCGCCCTAAGAAGCACTGGCTCCTCCCCCTTCTTTCATAAGAATGCACGAGCTCGTTTCGACAAGTCCTAGGTCGTAAGCGACCTTATTGGTGGCAGTATAGAAAAGGGCGGCCTTCTGATACACTGTCCCTAGGTCGGGAACGACCTACCTTAGGTTGTGGGCGACCTATCTTAGGTCGAGCCATTCTGTTAGGTCGCGGCCTCTTTAGGCTGATATGATCTTTAGGTCGCTCTGGCCTTTTGATCGCTGAGTAATGAAGGCGCTAGGTCGCTGAAGACTTTAGGTCGCTGAGTAATGAAGGCGCTAGGTCGCTGAAGACTTTAGGTCGCTGAGTAATGAAGGCGCTAGGTCGCTGAAGACTTTAGGTTGCTGAGTCCCCTTAGGTCGTTGGTTGGTTAGAGTGAGTCTTCCTTTAGGTCGCAACTACCTGTAGGTCGCTAACCTCCGCTACTTTAGGTCGCTTGCTTCGTTAGACCGCTAAGTTGCTCTATCCTCTAGGTCGTTAAACTTTTAGGTCGCTAGGTTGCGTTGTCCTTTAGGTCGTGCCGTCTTTTAGGTCGCAGCTTTTTGATCTATAGGTCGTTTGCAGAAGGGAGTTAACAATAATGGAGGTCCCAGATCCCATTTTAGGGAATTAATAAGTGAAATCCAAAAACTAATAGCAAGAGTTTCGAAACCCTAACCTGGGTATTAATAAGTGAAGTCCAGACGTTAATAGTTAGTGACTCGAAACCCAGATTCGGGTATTAATAAGTGAAGTCCAAAATTAATAGTAAGAGACCGAAACGCAGATTCGAGTACTATAAAGGCCAAAGTTCAATAGAAAAGGACCAGAAACCAAAATTTGGATTTTAATAAGTGAAATTCTAAAATTCTATTTTGGAAATTAGTCATAGGCTGTAGATTCTTATTTAAGCTTTCCATTCAGCACCATTCTTTCGGTTTTGATTATTTCAAAATGTGGCACTCTTTAGGCTTTGTATGTTGTCGTTGTTTTATATGCCGCTTGCCAGGGTCGATGGTCTTCGTTTGTTGTTTTCATTGTTTGATATACCACTTTCCGGGCTCGGACGTCTTAGCCCATTGTTGTCTGGTGTGCTTGGTTTGCCTATCCATAAGCAGGACCTAAGGACTAACCCAATCTCCCACCAAGAGGCACTCCAGCCAGGCCTTATTGGAAGGACTGAAGGCTTGTTCGTGCCTTGGCTAGGCATAGCTTGGCGAGACTATGGGTTTACTCCGCCCTCCCTCCAAGAGGTGCCTTGACCTGGCCATAGCGTGGCGCGATCAAGGGCTTTTTGATGCTTTAACCTGGCCATAGCGGGGCATGGATAAAGGCTTACTCTTACCTACCTACAGGAAGCGCCTTGATCTGGCCACAACATGGCACGATCAAGGGTTTGTCGATGCTTTACCCTGGCTATAGCGTGGTGCAGATAAAGGTTTGCTCTTACCTCCCTCCAAAAGGCACTTTGACCTGGCCGTCTTGGTGCGGACAAAGGCCTTTTACCATTTAAGGTAGTTTCCAAATTCAAGGAGAATTTTACTCCCAACCATGTATAATTTTCTTTAGGGAAGAGGTGCTTTATTCATTCATTGTTAGAAAATATGGTCGCAAATGTTTTGCATTCCATGTTCTAGGAACCATATTGCCATCTGGTGGACATAATTCGTAAGCTCCACGGCAGATTACTTTGCATACGATTAGAGGACCTACCCAAGTTTGCCTAGCTGTCCATCTATAGGATTTCTTGTGTTTACCATCACCTTTTGGAGCACTGAATCACCCTCTTGAAATGATCTTATTTTTACATTAGAGTCGTAGTATTTCGAGATTCTTCTCTAATATTCTACAATATGAATAGCTGCCTCATCTCTTAGGTCATGTATTAAATCTAATGATTATTTCTTCAATTCTTGGTTTGGATCAAATGCATATGAAATCCTTCGATGTGAGGGTATCTTAATTTTAATTGGCAACATTACTTTATCCCCATATGTTAGAGAGTAAGGGGTATGACCCATTGCAGTTCTAGTGGATGTTCGATAGGCCCATAGTACAAATGGCAATTCTTCTACCCAATTTTCTTTGGCTTTGTTCGATCGCTTTTTTAAGATAGTCTTAATAGTCTTATTTGCCTCTTCAACGGCTCCATTAGCTTTTGGATGTGCCAAGGAAGAAAAACTTTTGATAATTTTGTTCTTTTGGCGAAATCAAGAAAAATCTTCACTTTCAAATTGTGTTCCACTATCAGATATGATCTCATAAGGGATCCCAAATCTCGTAATAATATTTTTAATAACAAATCTAAGCACTTTCCCAGAGGTGATTTTGGGGAGTGGTTCTGCTTCTAACCACTTAGTAAAGTAGTCAGTGGCCACTATAGCGTATTTTTATCCACTTTTGGAAATTGGCAATGGCCCAATTAAATCGATTCCTCATATATCGAAGGGTCATGGACTAGAGATGGGAGTTAATTGACTTGGTGGGAAATGAGCAATCTTTGAGTATTTATGGCATCTTTCACATTTCTTCACATAGTCAATAGCTTGACCTGCCACTCGAGGCCGATAAAAACCTTGTCTCATTATTTGCTTTGCCAACTTTGTGACGCCCTACCTCTATATGCACCTCTATGCCGTCAACTAGCACGGAGAATAAGGATGTTGAGGAGCGACCATCCGTGTAATTGCTTTGTGTGAGCACCAATATGTCAGATAGTTTAAGATGCATTTCATTTCAAGAGGAAATCCGACATGCCGATACAAACTCAAAGCTACTACACAGTGGCTATATAATCTTCGGAAACAAATATAGAAATAAACATAACACAAATCAGTCATAGATACCCATATCACAAAGGCGGAAATAGATATGAATATATAACACTTAAAAGTGTTTATCAGAGTAGCGGTCTACAAGATCCACAATATCACAAAAGAATGATTACAAGTGCTACACAAAAGAATAATTATACATCATGGAATCTCTATCTCAAACGTATACAACAAAATAAACTACTAATCTAAGTAGTTAGCCAAAAGTCAGAATAGTAACCCCAGAAGTGGAGTCAAGTGGAGCACCTGTAACATCTCGGTCTGACCCGAGTATTATTTAATAAGAAAATAATAAACAGATCAGTCTAACTATAAATATCAGATGAAATGATATAGAATAAGAGATATGACAAAAACATTTAATAACCATAATGTCATACTGTGATAAGTATGTAATTGAAAATCAATAAGAGATTAATCGATATCACAAAAGTTTTATCGGTTTCCTTGGATTAATCAATTGAGATAAATATTGACAATTATATCAATGCCAATCACAAAAGTTAATGACACACAAATTCACCAATGCACAAATATTGATAGAACTTATCAATGTAACCACAAAATTTTATGAAACACGAATTCTAGAAATCGTCAGTAGAAATCCAGAAATCACAAAAAGGGGGAGGCCTATCACAAAACGGGAGCATGAAAACTCACCAACACGTGTATCACAAAACGGAACTCTATTCCATGGTAGCTAACCATTAATTTTGAGCCGAAGCTCCACAAAACGGCCCGAAGCTCCACAAAACGGCCCGAAAACCATGGGTCGCTACCCCACTAATTTGAGTCGAAACTCCACAAAAACGGGGTTTAGTCTCCCTCGCAGACAATGAGACATCCACATTGCTAGTCTAAATCAAAAACATTGATCATCATAGATCATCAAGAAGTGTCAATTACACTAAGCTAGTAAATATATGAGTTTAGCTTCATGTCCCATAACCACTAGCTTAACTTAAATATTTACGAACAATTGTTGATCTCTACTAGGAAATTGTCACAAGAGATTCAATCGAACAAGTCCAAGAATTAAGCGGCAAAGTAAACGCAAGCGTTTCATACCACTTGTTTTACTACGCCGTTTAATTAGATTTCTCATACGAGTGAGGTAAAGGTTTGTATATACTAGTAGATTGAAAAACGGTTCTAAGAAACGAGTTTTGTAATAATATAGTGTTGAAATCGTTCTGATGAAAAGAGATTTGATATTTACTACTAGTATTGAAATCTTTATATTTTTAAAGTGACAAAGCACAAAAATGATTGTAGGAACAATCAATCATCAAAATTCACATACGAAGACGTGAATCAAATCCAAGGAAACCGATACTGAATCCATCAAAGTGGATATACCCAAAAATTCATAAAATAGAAGTTATCAAAGTCGATAAAGGTGATAACAACTAATTCGGAGAAGAAGAATTGATTAAAGATTGGAAAACAAAGCAAAATGAGCATAAATAGGCAAAACAGGCTAACAGGAGCAGGTCAGTCGACTGAATTCCCTGAGTCAGTCGACTGAACACATACCTGAGAAATTTTCGGGCATCAGCTCAGTCGAATGACTCAAAGAATTCAGTCGACTGAACCTGATTTCCTGCATTTCCTATCCCATTTTAAATGAAGTGCAAACTCTCTCAATTTGCAATCGGACAAGCATGGACGCTTGGGGTTTACGCCAATCGGCAACCCGGCCCTATTGGCTCCTCGACGCATCACCAAAAACATGTTCAAACATCAAAGTTAGGATTTTAAAGATTTGAACCCAAAACACTAAAAATTGGAATATTCACCAATTCAATCCAAACCAAAAGCAAATGCACATGAATAAGTGTTAGGAATTCATACCCAACAATCAAAGATAGATATAGGCATAGATGTGAGATAAAAATCTCACCTTTAACCCAAAAACAAAGAAGAAGGAGCTCAATTACAAGGAGAAGACCAACCAAAGTCCACTTCAACTCAATAATCTTCAATCTAAGATTAAAACAAGTATTTCCTAAGTCTAAGTTTAGGGATTTCTAAAACTAAAGAGAGAAAGAGTTGGGGAAGATGAAGAGGAGGCTTACCAATAGCTTCTCTTTGATTTTGGAGCAAGAATTCAAGTTTGTAAGAAGAAACTAGGGCTTGGAATTTCTAATTCCTCTTTCTTTCCCCCATTTTCAGTTTTAGCTTGAGTTTGAGGAGTGGGAATGAGTAAATGGAAAGGAGAGGGCTGAGTTAGGGTATTAAGTTAGCTAGTGGGCTGAACCCAAACCCAAAGTGAAAAAGGTCAAATTTTTAGCTAGCTCCAAACATATCAATGTTTATACTCAAAAAGGTTGCAAATGGCATTTTGAACTCAGTGGAAGGGGTCTCGAGTCCCAATTCAACTGTTTGTTAAAAGTAGGGTTTTGGACTAAAATCCGACGAACGATGAAATATATAAATAAAATATTTAAATAAACAATTGATAAATATGCGGGTTGTTACAAACTTGGCCATGTTGGAATGGTCTCCGCAAAATCCTTCATGCGCTTCCAGCAACAATTTCATCCCATCCTCCAAACTCACCACATCTTAAGTAAGGTATGGCATATCCTTTCTTATAAAGCATTTCATTCATCATTGTGAAAGTCGAAGCCTATCGTTAGATTTTCCTACCTTCCATTTTTTTCAGATGGTAATATCCCCTTAGAAAGATTTCGACAATAGGTGACATCCAAGTGTCACTGTAACAGTCATCAACACTTGGATGATTAAACCCCTCATATTGGATTTCTTAATCAATTTCCCTCTCTTCTCTTTCTTATGCCATGGCTTGGGATCTAGTTAGAACTAACAATTCCTTCCTTTGTTTGGGTATTTCCTCTTCTTTACTGGGATTCGCATGGTACCATACTGGTATGATATGGGTCTCTAATGCTCCTCTTGAACTTGCCAGCTTAGCTAATGAATCTCCTGTGAGTTTTCTCCCCTTGGGACTTGGTGTATAGAAAAATCTTCAAATAAGGTGAGCATTTTCAATACTTACTTTACATACAAGGATATTTTGGCATTCTTAGTCTGATATACTTGCTTTATCTGATTTACCATTAGTTGAGAATCACTAAAAACTTGAATTCGTGGGATCTTGAGCTCTAAGGCTAGAGTCAATCCTGCCACTATTGATTCATATTTGGCTACATTATTTCTTAGGGGGAACCTTAACTTCATTGTGTAGTGTATGTGGTGCCCGTCTGGTGTTAAATATATACCGCCCCGGTTCCTTGCTCATTTGATGCACCATCCGCAAATAACTGCCTATGGGTTTTTGATCCTTTTCATACTCCGATTGTTCTTTACAAAGTTTGTAAGTTTATTAATAAAGTTTTCTAATGCTTGTCCTTTGATTGCTGCCCATGGATGAAATTCAATGTCATGCTGGCTTATCTCAATTCCCTACTTTATCAGCCTACCCGAAGTTTTAGGCTTACTGAAGACTTGTTTGAGTGGAAAGTTAGTCATTTGATTAGATGTGTTGGAAAATATGCTCTAAGTTTTCGTGTTATGAGTATCAAACAGTAAGCTAATTTTTTTTATTACCGGGTATTGAACCTCTGCGACTTTTAAACGCCATCTCGCAAAATAAATAGGAAGTTGAGCCCCACTTTCCTCTCTAACCAAAACTTGACTAACTGCATGCTTTGAAACTGCCATGTAAAGTACAAGACTTCTCCGTTCTCGAGGTTTGATAATATTGGTGACCTTTCCAAATGATTCTTTAATTCTTGGAAGGCTTTCTTACAATCCTATCCCCATTCAAAGTTTTTCCTCTTCTTGATCACATTGAAAAGGGAAATGCACTTATAAATTGCCTTGGAGATGAACCTACTTAGGGTAGCAACCCTACCATTCAAACGCATTACATTTTTGATGGTTTTGGGCTCAGCCATGTCTTTGATTGCTTGGATCTAGTCTAGACTAGCTTCGATCCGTTGAGCGCTTACAATATAGCTTAATAACTTCTCGGGATGAACCTCGAAAGAGCATTTTTAGGGATTCGGTTTCATTTGATACTTCCGTAATGCTTTGAACATCTCTTTAAGGCCTTCAAGGTAACTCCCAGCTTCAAAAGATTTTTACAGCATATTGTCAACATAAACTTCCATATTTCGACCAATTTATTCTTTGAAAATTCTATGCACTAATATTTGATAGGAGGCATCTGCATTCTTTAACTTGAAAGGCATTGCTTTATAGCAGAAAATTCCCCAGTCCGCAATGAAACTTGTATGCTCTTCATCCGATTTAAACATAGGTATCTGATTGTATCCTAAGTAAGCATCCATGAGGGATAACAATTATGTCCACTAGTTACATCGACCAATTGGTCTATCAAGGGCAACGGTTAACAATCTTTCGAACATGCTTTGTTTAAATCAGTATAATTAATGTAGGTCCTCATCTTGACATTCGACTTCTTTACCAATGCTGGGTTCGCTAGCCACTTTTGGTAAAAGACTTCCTAAAGAATCCATTTTCAGGTAGCCTTTTAATTTCTTCTTTTAGTGGCATCAGATCACACTTTATCAAATTGTCTCTTCCTCTGTCGAATGGGGGCCACTTCTAGATCAATATGTAGTGCATGGCACATAACCGATAGATCAATCCCAACCATATCTGAATGAAACCATGCAAATACCTCTTTGTTAGACTTAAGAAATTGAAGTAAGTCTGCCGTCAAGCTGCTTTCTAACTCTCTTCCCACTTTGACTATTTTGGTTGAATCATTTGGATCTATACTGTTTTCTCAAGGTCCTCTATAGGTTTTATCCTTTCCACTTCCCCAAGGCAATCCAATTCTATGATGATTTCACCTTCTTCTACGGAGTTACCATCCTCTCTTACTTCCAGGGAGATGTACCTTTCAAACATATGTTTATTTGTTCTATTAAATCATATTTTTGCTTGAAATGTTGGAAGTAAAAATCCATCATCCAAAGAATGAAAAACAGTAGAAGAATCATATTAAGAAGAATACTCCCTCTTATATTGATCAAGCATGGCAAAGTATGTATTACAAGAACTGAACTGGTCTCTACGGATAGTGCCCCAACCCCTCTTAGTTAAGAACTTTACCTCTAGATATTTTGGCGAGATAAAAGCATCCACATCATTAAGTGTAGGTCTACCGAAGAAAGCATTGTCGTGTGACATTTGATTGATGATTACAAAAAGAGTTTCAAAAGTTCTGCAGCATGGTGGTATTCCCATCTGCCCTTGCAACTTCACTTTTCCTACTGGAGTTGATCCCTAGTTATTGATCCCAAAGATAGACTCATGGCTAGGCTCTAGCATATCTTTTGGGATGCCCATTTGATTGAAAGTGTGTTTGAAAATGACGTTGACTGCGCTCCCAGTGTCTACAAGAATTTTGGACACTATAGAAAGTCTAATTTGGGCTGTGATCATGAGGGTGTCGTTTTGAGGGTGATGGATCCCTTTTTTCAGCTCTTGGGGAGTAACAACAAGATTTGGCAGTGGTATATTGAGTCACGGACTTTTACGCGGGGTATCTTCTTCTTTGAAGAACACTCCTTCTCTAGCTTCTTTAATGTATATGTTTCTGGCTCCTTTAATAATACCTGCTTGGTGTGGCCTCCTATGGATTACATCAATCCTATTCAATGGCGGACTTAGGCTTAACTGATCTTCTTCTTCTAAGATGTTGATAGCATTATTATGAAATTTTAGTGGACCATAATTAGTCTGAGGTGCCTTTTGCTTATTTTGGATGAATTCCTTCAAATTCCCTTCATGGATTAGTTTTTGAATGATTTGAGCTAACACTCAACATTCATCAGTTTTATGGCCATTCGCTTTGTGATAAGCGCAGTAATCGTCTTCTTTTCTTTGTCCAAGGTAACTTTTAGACTTGAACAAAGTCGGGAAGTTAAACTTCTCTTTGGTCCGGGCATATATTTAAGACAATGGCTTGTTTAAAGCGATTGAATTATTATTGGGCTCCTCCTACCTTGTTCTTTTGTGTCTTGGATCCAATCCAAATCTTCCACCTTCTTTATAAGGATTAGCTTTCTTTTTGGCATAATATAATTCATCCATTTGAATGAATTTATCAGCTTGGAAGTAGAAGTCTTGTAAATCCTTACACCCATGCACGAAGAGTTCCTTCCAAAATGTTGTATTCTCTATCAACCCAGAACTCATTGCTATGAGCTTATCTATGTCATTCATATCTTTGGCTTTCAGCGAGTCTGTATTGAATTTCTGAGGTAGTCACCTAGTGATTTCCCCTGCCTTTGCTTAATGTTATCGATGGGCGGATCCTTGCATATATAGAATTGGGTGGAGAATTCATAAGAAAACTGCTTCTATAAGTAGATAGTCTTCTCACGATATTGATGGCAACACTTTGCAGCTGCCCCTTGAAGCATTACTGGGAATAATCTACACCGAACTGCCTTAGAGGCATTATACAAATCCATTTGGCTATCAAAAGCCATCAATTGATCATCAGGATCAATAGTACCATGATATTTCATGGTTGGGATCTTCACGTGAGATGTGGTAACTATTGACATGATATCATCTGTGAATGGAGCCAATCGTTCATTGTCATTTGCTCCCTCATCCGAAGTTCTCTTCCCTTTTCATTTAGCTTATCTTTGACTACCTTTTTTGCTACATCTTTCAAATAAGCTTTAGTGTCATGATAACCTTTTCGGTTTGGGCTGCATTCTTTTGAGGTCGAACTTTCAGATTGCTTGAGAGATTTATCCAGTATCCTTCTTTAATGATCGACTTTAATCAGATGACGTTCTTTTTTCTTTGATGATGTTAGTCTATCGTGCTCTTGCTCTCATTGGTATAAATTTTTAAGTTTCTTCTTGGGGAGATCAACTAATCCCTTGTTGTTGGTTTTGCTATTTTAGAAGACTTCTGAGATAGAGCTGCTTTGAGGAGATATGCATTTCCAGCAATTGTTGCTCCAGATGCTTTATCTTGATTGCATTGTCATATGGTTGAGTTGGTGTTGACGGCTTTACTTGCACAACTCCCTCCAAGTTGAAAGTTGGAGCAATATTTTCCTCCAAAGTTATGGCATGTATTGCTTCTTCGTCCATTCGACTAAGCCTTTTAGATTTCATTTTCCTACATCAAGTTTAACAGTCCATAATTAATCTATAAGGGAATTACAAAGTTGGAGGTTTGGGCCCTCCTTCTAGCACCAAAAATGTTAACAAGAAATCTTATTAACATCCTAAAGCTAAGTTGTTAACAACAAATTTCGCTAACACCTCAAAGAAAAGTTTTAGAAGTGAACAATCCCTTCGATACTCCTTCCGAATGAGTTGAAGGGGATAGAATGTCTTCTAAAGATGGCCTTGTAAAAGTGTTAGTTGTTGATAAGAGGACCAATCAACACTTTAAGACAAGAATTAGGAAGAGAACAACTCATTCATATCCCCTTTTGAGCGGGTTGAAAGGGTCATTCGCACCCCCTTTCGAGTGGATCGAAAGAATCATTCATATCCCTTTTCGAATCAGTCGAAAGGGTTATTCTTGTTTTTTAAAAGGGAATCCACTTTCAAAGGCGTGGTTTCTGCTGCCATGGTAGGAACTACTTCGAGAGGGGTTATATATATTTAGGAATAATTAAGCTCCTTTCGTAGATGTCCATCCAGTAAATATAACTTAATATTCATACAATCAACCCCTTCCGAAACCCCTTTCGACCAAGTCGAAAGAGTCATTATTCTTTTGAAGGGACTTAATGTACAATATATGAAATTTGAATACCATATGTAATGGAATCAAATCTTGGACAACTGCTATAAGTTCAATTAACTTATTAATTTCAAATTATCATCACCATGTCAGCTTAACATTTGGCATTATGAAACGTGATGATTATATAATTCGACATAATAGTGTCTAAGTTGATTCCATTACATTGCGTAAGCCAAATAGGGGTTAAGAAAATAAGTGAGCATCATATGTAATTGGTAAGTAGTCAAGCTAATGGTCAAAATGATCTTTCTTATATTCAAAATCGATATTGGATCTATGTGTCCACTCTTTTGCATTCATCTAAATTGGATTACAAGTAAGAGAATTTTCCTACAATTGATTTAGGTTTACAAAAGTTTCATTTTGTTGTGAAGTAAGAAAGCGAATTCAAAATTCAAGTTCAGAACCTAAACTCGGACCCTTAGGGTCATATTTATAGATGTGGTTTGACCTCCTTCTGCATCCATCCTTTCAAAGCAGTCAAAAGGTCCTTCTCCCAACCTTTCATGTTCATCCTTTCGCCTTCATCCTTTCACATTTACACCTTTGAAGGCGGTTGCTTGGGTCTCTTATTATGCTTAGGTTGTTGGGGATGCAGATTAAGGATCTTAAGGCAGAAATAACACTAGAGGGGGGAGGGTGAATAGTGTTTTAAAGAATATATGAACTATATGACTAAATTAAAACTTTCAACACAAATCTAAACAGAATTCTAACACAGAATGATCACAGAACATATAACAAATGCAAATAGTAAAGTAAAGCAAGTAAAAGGAAAGAACACACCGGATTTTATACTGGTTCGGAATCCTCCTACATCCAGTCCTGCACCAAGGTAATATCCTTGTACAGGTTTTTATAAGCCAATATCCAAATTACAACCCTCAATTTCTAAGGCCTTGAGGAACCCTCCTATCTCCGAGTCTGGGGTAAACTCTCATGATTTACGGGACACAAGATCACCCCAATACTTCTTAATAACAATCCTTTTGAATGGATAGACTCTATGGACTTTTTGAATACAAATTAATCCTATAACTCTGAATAGCACTTTGATCTTTAGTAGAATGATGGAGAATCAAATAGAGAGAGTATCAAAATGATTTTCGATTGAGAATTTGGCAGAATGATGGCACGATCTTTAAAATATGAAGTTTTATGGATATGGAATGGTGGAGAAGAAAGAGTGAAGAAAATAAGAAAGTAGTTGTTAAAAAAATTCGTTTTGGAAGCCTTTATATAGATGCACAACAGTCATAACCATTGGCGAAAGGTTTTTGAACGAATGGACACTTCTTTTGAAATTTGAATTTTGGATCCAACTGTCACCATGTCGACATGGGGTATCCTCTTATGTCGACATCCCTCAGTTCAAAATTGTAGAGATGTTGTTTTGTAAAAGCATTTGAATTTAAAACAAGTTGAAACTTCTCTGAAGCAAAATAAAGTGTTTAAACAATATTTTGAGATAGAGAATGAATATAAAACATTATTTTAAATAAATATACATAATTGATATAGACCGTCAATTATATAAGTAATATTTAAAATCAGAATAAGTTTTGATGTTTTAAAAATAGAAGTTTTTTAAAACCAGAATGGAGGAATATTTCAACGCTAAAACAAAGTTTGAAAACATGATTTTGAAAGCTAAAACATTTTGAAAACAGATTTAAAAACATTTTGAAAAATCTATTCAAACTGAAATTGCAAGAACCTTCCTACAGAGCTCCTCCATAGGACTCAAGAACTTGTACAAAGTAGTTTAAATGATTTTGATTTTCGTGGGTTTATAAGCCACTTGTCGTAGGTTTGTAAGCTACTTGTCGTAGGTTTGTAAGCCACTGGTTTCGATAGAAATTGGGTTCCATCCCAAAAGAAAATTGGAAGAAAGATGAGAGTGATATTATGAAGTTTTAACAAAATACTAGACACTTATCTTGAGATCTTGAAATCTTGATTCTCTAGAGTCTTGAATCTTGAATTTCTAATCTTCACCTTGATGCTTGAGTCTTTATACCGATCAGTCTTCGATAATACCTTCATATACTTCCTATATACATACATACATACATATATATATCTATATGAAAATGTTAGTATATATTTTATAAAGTAAAGTATAATAACTATATAAGGTTGTTGTCATCAAAACATCATCAACTCAGTTCCTAACAATCTCCCCCTTTTTGATGATGACAACCTTTATTTATAAAATATTCTTACCATACCATAACTCTCCATAACTCCCCCTTACTCCGTGACTTCTTCTTAAAGCTACAACTCCCCCTTACTCCATGACTTCCCCTTACACCAAGCACATATATTTTTATAACTTTTTCCCCCTTTGTCATCAACAAAAAGGAATAAAAGATTTACCTATTCTAAGATAATCAAGTATATATAGAATAAAAGTGTAAAGTGAACGTGTAAGTGATCAAGTGTGTGTGCATATATATAAGTGTAACTTGACAATCAAATCAATATCATACATAGCAAACCAATCATGTATAGTATATGAAGTTATATACAAACCAAATCCAATTCAAACTTAAGTAAACACTTCAATCAAATCCTAATCAAATCTAAATCAAATCAAATCAAACAAACAAACAAACATACATAATGATCAGACATTCCTTGGGACTTCCACCCATCCATCTTCTCCAAAGATAGGATCAGTTTTGATAACATCCCAATTATCTTTGTCGAGAGTGACCGGTGGATTTGCTTCGGGTTCGTCTTTGCTAAGGCTTGAGATCATCCAACGAAGTGCGTCGAAGTGTTTCTCTTGCTCTTTGATCATCTGCATTTGGCTTAATTCTAAGTGCCTTTGATTTCTAAGTATAAAAGAAAGAATATTCTTGAAAGAAGTAAGAGTTTCTTCAAGATTTTCACTTAAATTCTTAATTGGAGAAGCAATAATTTAAGAAATAAGTTGAAGTATGAGAGGAGATGAATAGAAATGGAGGTTGAGAAGTTTTTCTGGAAAAATAGGTATTTATAGGAGTTATTGGCCGTTCAAAATGAATTGTCACTTGGTAGTTACAAGAATTTGAAGTTAGAAATTGTAACTACTTTCTGACTGTTATATGTCAACATGGTCTAGACAGAATGACCAAGTTGAGTTATTTTTTATTTTTTAAGTTTATTTTTATACTAGTGGACCTATATAAACTTAAAATAAATAATTATCAGAGATATATAAAGCTGGAAAACAGAGGATAAGATAGCATTACTTTATTAGTTAACACTACATAATCTTAACTAAAAAAGTAGAGAATACAAAGATAGATAAATGATAGCTAGAGAGATAATGGCTAGGATTAGTTTGATGAAGATGATGATGACGACAAGCCAAGTTTCCTGCCTATCTTTCCAAATAACTTGTCGATCTTGGTGGAGATTTTATCCATTTTCTTGCTAATAGATCTCTTAAGAACCTTTTGGTTTTGAGCAAGTATCTTTTGGTTCTTGAGTATGGTTTTGTTGGACGGATTGGCGGGTGTATGTGGATACTCTATACTTTCCAAAGAGGTTTCTTCATTTCCATTATAAAATCCACGATTTAGGTTTGCATAAAACATTTTGACAAGGTTTGGATAACAAACAAAATCATTTTGCTTGTTATCAATCAAGCTGAGAATGGAGTTTTCTTCAAAAAGTTGATCGATTTCATAAGAAGAAAAATCATCAAAAATGGCAAATTTTCCCGTATTGACTTTACCATAGTTTACATAGCTTATGTAAGCTTTGATAGCCTTCGGGTCATTGAAAAGATCATTTTTGATGGATTTGGGCAACCTCATAGTTGATGGGTTACTTGAGGAAGCCATGAGTGTTTGAGAGGAGTAGAAGATAATGAAGAAGGTTTGAATTATGAGAATAAAGTGAAAAGAGATGATAAGAGAAGTATATTAAATAGATTCTCTAGAGTCATTTTCTCTGGTCAAAAGGTATCTTTTCAGAAATTCTGAAGTAAGTGAAAAGGTGGAGGGAAATTCAAAAGTTTGAATTCAAATTTTGAAATCAAATTTCTGAGAGGCATGTCGACATCGGGTATCATGGCATGTCGACATGTGCCTATTGAATTTGAAAGGAGGTGTCTATTTCTAAAATCTAATAAATTCCTAAAATCCTAAGAAAACTAATCTATATTCTATATCTATATTTAATTCCAGTAATAATATTAAATATAATAATATTGAAATATTTTAATATTTAAAATATTATTAAAATAATATTATTTTGAATTTAAAAATTCAAATTTCAAAGGGTGATTTTAAATTTAAAAATTCAAGAAATTGCAAACAAAATCAAAGCAAGCAAGCATCCAATAAAATTAAAATAAATGTGTACCTATTTTTAGATCCAAACTCCGATCGTCTTCTGATTCGAGAATAGCCGTGAAGCACAGATTTGATTTATCAGTTTTCTTCTCGTCATCACTGGATGAATCTGAATCGTCAAGAGTTGCTGCATATGCCTTCTTTCTTTTCTTTGGTTGCTCGTTGTTTGGTTGAAATGTCTGTTTGTTTGGATATGGACAATCCATCTTGTAGTGCCCTGTTTTGTTGCAGTTTTAGCATCTATCACCATTATTATTGTTGTTGTTGTAGTAGTAGTAGTTGTTGTTGTTCTCCGAAGTATTTCTGGAATTTCTTTGATCATTTCTTTTAAGGTTATTCATCTTTCTATACTTCAGAAATTTCCTGAAATTTCTGGTCATGAAAGCAATTTCTTCATCACTCTCTTGTTCTGAATCTCCAGTTGTTGCTTTGAATGCGATCGATTTCTTTTCCGTTGCCTTAGATTCTTTTCTCCCTTGTAGTTGAACTTCATAAGACATTAGATTACCGATTAACTCTTCGATCTTCATTTGACTAACATCATTTGCCTCTTCAATAGTAAGTGTCTTTTGATCCCATTCTAGAGTGAGTGAATTGAGTATCTTTCTGACTTGATCTTCTTCTGAGAAACCCTTTCCTAAAGCAATCAATGAGTGTACAATGTCTTGAAATCGACAATACATGTCAGAAATGGACTCATTTTCATGCATTTTAAACAACTGAAACAGGTTAGTTAATACGAAAATTTTAGTCTGTTTAACTTTGCTTGTTCCTTCATGAGTTACTTGCAAAGTTTTCCAGATTTCAAATGCAGACTTACAAACATAGACTCTATTAAACTCATTCCTATCTAGTGAACAAAATAGTATATTCATAGCCTTAGAATTGTTTTGTGCAACTGTCTTTTGCTCAGTAGTCCACTGGGCAAAATTAGTAGTTGGTTCAACATATTCAATTTGTGTCATATTCCAAGTATCTAAACTTATGGATTGTAAATAAATTCTCATCCTACATGCCCAATATGCATAATTACTGCCATTAAAAAGTGGTGGTCTGACAGTAGACTGATCTCCTACAAATGAACTAGTGTTAGTACTTGTGTTGACAGACGTAGTAGTGACTGGAGTGACATTACTAGTGTGTTGTGCCATTAAAACTTTTCAAAATTTCAGATTATGAAAACAATGAAAACCAATGCTCTGATACCAATTGTTGGGGATGCGGATTAAGGATCTTAAGGCAAAAATAACACTAGAGGGGGTGAATAGTGTTTTAAAGAATATATAAACTATATGACTAAATTAAAACTTTCAACACAAATCTAAACAGAATTCTAACACAGAATGATCACAGAACATATAACAAATGCAAATAATAAAGTAAAGTAAGTAAAAGGAAAGAACACACCAGATTTTATACCGGTTCGGAATCCTCCTACATTCAGTCCTGCACCAAGGCAATATCCTTGTATAGATTTTTATAAGCCAATATCCAAATTACAACCCTCAATTTCTAAGGCCTTAAGGAACCCTCCTATCTCCGAGTCTGGGGTAAACTCTCTTGATTTACGGGACACAAGATCACCCTAATACTTCTTAATAACAATCCTTTTGAATGGATAGACTCTATGGACTTTTTGAATACAAATTAATCCTATAACTCTGAATAGCACTTTGATCTTTAGTAGAATGATGGAGAATCAAATAGAGAGAGTATCTAAATGATTTCCTATTGAGAATTTGGCAGAATGATGGCACGATCTTTAAAATATGAAGTTTTATGGATATGGAATGGTGGAGAAGAAAGAGTGAAGAAAATAAGAAAGTAGTTGTTAAAAAAATTCGTTTTGGAAGCCTTTATATAGATGCACAACAGTCATAACCATTGGCGAAAGGTTTTTGAACGAATGGACACTTCTTTTGAAATTTTAATTTTGAATTCAACTATCACCATGTCGACATGGGGTATCCCCTTATGTCGACATCCCTCAGTTCAAAATTGTAGAGATGTTGTTTTGTAAAAGCATTTGAATTTAAAACAAGTTGAAACTTCTCTGAAGCAAAATAAAGTGTTTAAACAATATTTTGAGATAGAGAATGAATATAAAACATTATTTTAAATATATATATATATATAATTGATATAGACCGTCAATCATATAAGTAATATTTAAAATCAGAATAAGTTTTGATGTTTTAAAAATAGAAGTTTTTTAAAATCAGAATGGAGAAATATTTCAAGGCAAAAACAAAGTTTGAAAACATTTTTGAAAACATGATTTTGAAGCTAAAACATTTTGAAAACAGATTTAAAAACATTTTGAAAAATCTATTCAAACTGAAATTGCAAGAACCTTCCTACAGAGCTCCTCCATAGGACTCGAGAATTTGTACAAAGTAGTTTAAATGATTTTGATTTTCGTGGGTTTGTAAGCCACTTGTCGTAGGTTTGTAAGCTACTTGTCGTGGGTTTGTAAGCCACTGGTTTCGATAGAAATTGGGTTCCATCCCTAAAGAAATTTGGAAGAAAGATGAGAGTGCTATTATGAAGTTTTAACAAAATACTAGACACTTATCTTGAGATCTTGAAATCTTGATTCTCTAGAGTCTTGAATCTTGAATCTCTAATCTTCATCTTGATGCTTGAGTCTTTATACTGATCAGTCTTCGATAATACCTGCATATACTTCCTATATATATATATATATGAAAATGTTAGTATATATTTTATAAAGTAAAGTATAGTAACTATATAAGGTTGTTGTCATCAAAACATCATCAACTCAGTTCCTAACATAGGTTAACCCTTTCGCCTTCATCCATAGTGTACTAGCAGTGGATTGTTGTTCTAAAATTCGCTTGTATTGCTTTCGTGTTCGTTTGAAACCTTTCGACACCTTCGAAAGTTATGTAGTGAAAGGGTCACACTTTCCAATCATATTGTCTTGATGTAAGTGGAAGCACCCTTAACTCCTTCTTCTCCTTTGAAACCTACCCCGGTTGCTTATGAGTGATTATTTAAGTGAGTATGGAGTGCTGTTGTATAGTTTTGAAAGGATTAGTAGGTGACGAATGGATCGTTTCGAAAGGTCACTTGGCTTCATGTGGAGTCTTCTTTATGCTTACAGAAGTTTCCAACTGTTTCGAAAGGCTTATTCTTGCTTTTGAAAGGTGCACATTGGTAAAATCTTTTTAAGTGGAAGATTAACATTGGCGAAACCAACCATTACGAAGGGTTTGGTTCTTGTGTGTGAGCTTGTTGTCCAATACCTTCGAAAGGTGTTTTGAATCCATGCTAGGCTTTTTATACATATGGAATAAACTGTGTTGAAAGGTCTAGCTGAGGTAGAAGGGTGGTTTGGCTTTCTCTTCTACTCTTTCGAAAGCTCTTATTTCACTTGACACTTGTAGGTGCACCAGATGCTTGTGATTCCATCAT
Organism: Allium cepa; assembly: GCA_030765085.1. Lineage (NCBI taxonomy): Eukaryota > Viridiplantae > Streptophyta > Magnoliopsida > Asparagales > Amaryllidaceae > Allium > Allium cepa. Next base: position 40,538,880 of record CM060929.1, read on the forward strand.
AACCTCTTAGAAAGCTATCTCAATGCCTTTGAAACACTATTTTTTGGATTATGGTAAAACCCTTGCCTTCAATTCTTGTGGAGCTTAACACTTTTTATGAGCCTTCTTTCACGCCTTTATTCCTAGGTGAATTTTATGGTTAACATTTTGCGCCCCTTATGTGAAAGAAGCTTTTGTTCTCTTGGACAAAAATCTGACAGCTTTCCTTCTGCACTATCCCATCCTTAATGACCTCATCTCCCTGCATAGTTCAAAGTAAATAACATTCTCGATTATTAATTTAAAATTTATATAAAAATATACCTAGCAGTTTGTTTGTAATATGATTGAAGACAATGTTATAATAGAAATTCGAATTCTAAGCCTGGAAGCAACGAAAATTAGTTGACCATCATTTAGAGTTAACAAGCAATAAGAAATTCATAGTTGTAAATAATTGGAGACCAATAACTTCTGTCTGGCAACAATTGAGTTCCACCATCCAATTTTGGTGATAACAAAAGAAGTTTGTTAACTAAACCCATGTTATATTAAAAGTAGACCATACATATATCCAAACCAACAATATAAACTAGTAAATCATCCAAACAGTCAATAACGATCCATAATAAATTATCCATGCATATAATAAATAATTTTATTGACAATATAATATTTGCTGATTAACCAAAAAGGAGATTAACTCATCGAAATTTCTATTGTCACCGAGGCGTTTCAGTTTGGAACAAAAATTGAACAACGTCCATTTTAACCCAAATTTCAACAGTCTCCAAATACAACCAAACTAGTTGCATCGCGAATCTTACCGCATCATGAACGCAATGCAAAAATCTGGGTCTCAATTGGACTTCGTATGGATAAGTTATTAAATTTATAAGTTAACGGGAATTGAGTATAAATAAATCCCACTAATTACTTTAATTATAAAAATAATGACATTCTACCTTCTTCCCTCCCAAATCTAAATTCCAAACGCCTGTACAAGAAACCATAGCCTCTCCTTTTTTCGAATCCATCACTCTTACTCTTGAATGAAAACATCCAAATTAGCACCATTCTCCAGCTCGTCGCGAGCTAAATCCGACCATCCCCACCAATGTTGTCCCGAAGTTTCAAAAAAAAATGCGGCCAGCCTAGGATTTTGGTTCACACACGACCATCACACCACCCCTAAAGACCACGAAGCTCTGCCCCTTTTTGCCTATAGTCGCTCTCTTCCACCACGAATTCGAATAAAAACTCTATTTTGCACAAATCCTCCTCAATTGGCCTAAAATTCTAACCCTACTTGCTAAACTATCTTCCACCCTCCATCGACTAACCAAACTTAGTCGGATACCCCCAAAACCCCCATCGTATGAAGAACTAAGCACTACAAATGTTATAATCGTTTTATTTTTTTGATTTTATCTTTATTTGTTTGGAATTTGTGAAGTTTGCTATGTACATTAAAAATAACGTGTATGGGAAGATAAGAAAAAGTAAGAGCAGAGAAGAGTACGGGGTATGCTAGAGTGTATGCTAAGTTGATGTGGATATGGCTAGTGGTATATATATATATATGTATGTATGTATGTATGTATATATATGTATACATATATGTATATATATGTATATATATGTACATATATATGTATATGTGTGTGTATATATATATGTATGTGTATATATATATATGTGTGTATGTATGTATATATATATCTTATATTCAAAATTATCCACCCTGATGCACTCAAAAATATCAAACTCCAACGTGGTGTGTCGCTTGTCGTTCCATATGCAATACACCTATTTAGAATATAATGGAACTTGTCTCGAAGCCTATTCAACCGTATATAGAGGATAGCTATTCAAACCAAATTATTATATAAATTCTTTCAACTAGTTTCTAAGCATTTCGATCTCGCATGAGCAAATGATAAGTCTGATTGTCACGAATTCGATGGCATACTATAATATACCATCACGGAGCCAATGAAAGTTGTTTCGTCCAATTCCAAGATAATGCCCCAGAAGGATATTTTCCCCCATTAATTAAAATGAATTATTATAAAAACCAAATTAGTCACTTTAAGATCTAATGTAAATGTTTACTATTTTTATTCTTATTAAAATAGAATTTATATCAACTTTTAAAATCATTTCTATTCATATTAAAATCAAGATTCAATTATTTAAACAATTCCAAATATTAAATTTTACAATTTAGGTATCAAATAAATTGCTAATATTTGAAATTCTCTTTATTTAACTTATAAAGTTAATTTTTCAATATTAAAATCCATTAAATATTCCAAATTCAAATGACTGAAATTCTAGGTCGTTACATTCTCCCTCTTTAAAAGAATTTCATCCCGAAATTACCAAGGCAATAAAAATGCCCCAAACCCATTAAATTTTCATACCAATTAGTTAAAACTTATTATCACAATTTTCTAAGTCTTCAGTTTCATTCACAGATTCCAACTAATTTCCATCCATTCAATCATTCCAAGTTAAGCTCAAACCAACTTCAGTTATCAAATAAATTTCCAAAGTTATCAAAAAATTTCTAACGCCTTAAATTTATGAAAAATTGCGCTAGTGTCTTCTTTCGTGGCTCCATCGTGAAAATTTACAATATATAATCACAAATATGTACTACTCATCTTCGAGGATGAGGCATCCCGTAGGGAAAAATACAAAAAAATAGATATGTAATAGAAGATGTGTACCTTATTTTAGCATTAGCAAAGCATATACAACAAATATAATGCGAAAGCGAGCTCCAAATACGAAGCATACGCCATTCGAACCCACTAAACACTCAATAGCCAATGAGAACAAGTTTAGGGGGAGTAGTATCAATATAAAATATACAATAACTATATGAAATTATAGCAAAGATAACAAGAGAAACCGTAAAACAAATAATATCAATTCAATTTTTTCATAATCATCTCAATTTGCATTTTCCAATGTCAACATTATATTAAAACCTATACCATTATATCATCCATATGCAAAACCATACCTAATCGCTCGCTCGATCACAATTCACTTCCGAACTAGTATTGTTCGCACGACCACTCTAGTGGGACTTAGATTCGGTTCCTTGATTAGAAACCATCATTCTCCTTGCATAGCCATATACTATGATAAAGAATATCAGAATAAATCAAAAATCCATATCCAGTGTTCGCCGTTAAGAATCGAGTGAAAAATCCTAACTCAGATCGGTGTAAATCACCTCGAAATCATATATTCGAATCTGGACCAAATAGTAATGCGAATAAAATAATAAACGTACAACTTACATATTTATTTCAATTGGTTTCTTGTTATATCCCATTTCTTTTTTTCCATTTCTTTTATTTATTCAATTCCTTTTACATTCATTTGATCCGCATTCATTTTAAATCAAATTCAATTATTCATATTAGTTTCACTTAGCCCTTTCAAATTCGTAAGTTTAAACTTATTTCTTATCCATACCATCTTCAAAGTTCAAAAGCTTATTATCTTATGTTTCTCAAATCATTTAGATAGAAACATTCAGGGTTCTAAACACCCGGTTTTTCATTTGAAATCATTTTCAAAATCATATATATGCGTAATTCTTTTATATATCAAATCATACTTTGAATCTTAAAACAAGCTTATTTTACCCAAAACAAAACCTCAATGGTAGCAATTCCTTACTTAGAAACTCGAAAATGAACGTCGATGATGCTGTAGTCACCATAATTATTTTCCAGCGACGAAACCGAGTTCAGTGATTTCTATCTCTTTACATTCTATTTTAAATATTTATAACCCAAAATATTTTCAAAATAATACTATTATTAATTTTCTAAAACCTCTCAAAAACAATTTTCAAAATCGATGAGATTTAAATACTCAAACTTGTTTTAAATCCATTTTTGTTAACAAATCACACTTATAAATATATTTAGGCAATTTCATTTACTTTCCATTAGTAAATTACATTTATAAATCATATTTATGAAATATCACTTCTTATGTGATTCTTTTTACAAATAAAGGTTTATTTTAATTATAATCGATATTATATAATTCATACTTCTAAATTTACTTTCTTATATAACTTATTTCACAAATGTTTATCTTTGTTAGATTATAACAATAACAACTTTTATTAGAACAACAAACAACAAACAACAAATGATAACAATCAAATATTATCATTTACTAACAACCAAACACGCCATATATAACTATAATAATTTCTGAAAAATTATTCTTTGATATATGAGTCAGGTAAAATTATTTCACTTACCCACTTTCAAAACAATACTGTGTCTGTTTTCCTTGTTTAATTGTTTAGAAACCCCTATAGATAACGTGGCATCCAACGTACCGACTAGAATTCATAAGCCACTCAACATATAAATTAACACAATATAAAACATTTTTATGATCATTAACAAATATGCGCTCGTGTGTGTGTGTGTATATACACTTAAACTTATCATAGGGTCTAGCTTACTATATCTCAAATGTGTAAATTCCCACCAAAGCCTAGGTGTTCGCTTAACTTGAGCTTTGATGCCAACTATAACAACCCACCAATCCGTACAATTTAAGCTGACAATAAATTACTTATATCCAACCCAAATTGAAATGAAAGACGGATAGTTATGGCAAAGTAAGAAGAAAGAAGAAAAGAAGAGAAGAAGAGGAAAGAAATGAAAAAAACAACACATAATCTCACAATCGTAGCGGAAAAGTATATATATAATAATGACGATATTTACAAAAGTGAAACTGTTATACATACATCCATTAGAGTACAATAACAAATTACAATCATTAGCCTGGACAGTTATAACAACCTGTGCTCACAAATGCTGATGATTTCAACAGACGAGCAATGGAAAATAAACATCTATGCGAATACAACTTGAAGACCACCAACTCGTCTCCTGAGCTCCAATGCTTCCAAAGCAATCTGTAAATATGCTCGGTCTGACCCGAGAATTAAAATAAAATAACATCCAAGGCAGTCTGGAAAATCAGCGTGAGAATACACACCCAACTGGATTTTAAAGGTACAAAAACTTTTGAAAACAACGGTATCTTATAAGACAACGTCGCACATAAACACGGATGGGTTTTTACCTTACGATAACCATAACATTTCATATGAAATCCTCTAATATTATAATAATGTCTAGAGTACAATACTTATTAATCATAGTAGAAATTGTTACATTATTAAATCCCAGCATAATAGGTATACAATCAAGTCTGAAAATGTTTATTGGAGAATGGATTCCAACTATGAAAAGGGAATTGGTCTACCTACCAAATCCGTACACCCCTAGATAGAATGTACGGGAGGTCAGAACGCATTGCACCTCTACTACTCAAGACCAGCCATATCCCTTACTAGATAGCGCCGAATATGATCACCTCATGGTTAATAAACAACCATCATGGGCCTCGAAGCATACATAGAGATATCGACACTAGATCTTAGGATGATCATACCCCAACGGAAGTGACCCACATAGCCCTATTGCACGTCCATGCTTTAGTCATTTTTCCGGTTGGTGAGGCTTGAGGCTATGTTTACCTTTTATATAACACCTCTCACTTGGAATGCTAACACTACCCTTCAAGTAACAATGCAATGCCAGCATTCATCCATACATGTTCGTTGAGGGATGGAACGAAGCACTTGAGAGCTCTATCTCCGAATTCCCATCATCCTCAAGATGTCTTCACTTAGCAACATTTAGGTTTGATTGAAGTGGTTTTCGGATAACATATATGATCCTGGTCTCTTTGAAACAACATTTGATAGTTTCCGGTAAGCTCAACCCCGGTTCATTAGGAATAAACAACCGATGATAAGAGCGGAGATCACCTCAAAACCGTTAGTGGGTGGATTTCCTTATCATTGTCCTAGGAGAATGAAGCGAGATTTATATGCATAGTACAACTTCATCGGAGATGACTGTGCCATATAACTCATGTGTTTCTCTTAGATATTTCCAAAGTTACTTTTGGGTCCAAATACGATAGTCGGTTATTTAACTATCGAATAAACAAACATTTAAATCGAGGATTTAAATTCCATAGGAAAACCAACATTAGTTAAGCATCAAGCAACACTAAACCTCTTTTAATAATCCTTTATTCAGTTAATTCACTTTGAAAATACTCGAATAAAAAACCTTTTACAAATATATATATGTGTGTGTGTGTGTGTGTGTGTGTGTGTTCACCAATCCCTATTTCTCATACTACGAAAATATCCAAACACTTATCTCAACACTATAAGTATATTCATAAAAGCAAGAAAGATATCCTTTCTGTACGATTCAAAAATCATTTACAAATCCTTTACCAGTCTAAAACATTTATAAAACCATTTGTAACCTTTAAAACCATTTATAAATATCATTTATCAAATCATTTATAAATTTATAACCTTTTTATAAATCCATGCAATTATTTACAAGGCTCTTCTCATAAACCTATAAACCCATTAATAATTTTCCTTTATAGTTATCTAAAACTGTTTGCAAAGCCCTTTCCGTACATTATAAATGGTTCGGCATTAAGTTTATAAAACATTCTATAAACTTCTCTTACAAGCCTAAATCTTTTTATAAAACCTCATTTAAAAATCTCGAAAACATTTATAAATAAATAATAATCATTTACTTCAAACATTATTATATAATAATAAACATTATAAAACATCTGACAAATAGTAATTGATAATTTCATACATATAAATAAACAATAATAACTTTATCTTCAACATTTTTATAAGTAAAAATAATTAATTTCCAAAACTTGATAAATAATCATACTTAATTTCAAACCATGTTAATAATTTAAATAGTTAACTTCCAATTATTTAAAATACTGATAACCCATTTTAAAATAATACTATAATAAGTAACCAACTTTTTAAAACATAAATGTTTTTCGTTGATAAAAATCCATACTTAGCTTTCCACGTAATCATTCCTATATTTTTAAAACTCTATTTAAAAATATCTTCTATTTTATGAAACTTCCTTTCATAAAACTCTTTTATTTATGAACGCTATTTTTAACTCCATTCCTATATAAATCTCACTTATTCATAAAACCATGTTCGAAACATAATTTCAATGTTTTTTAACCTTGCTTTCCATAGGTATAAATTTCTATGATAAATTTCTTTCAATTTATAAAATATCATTTATAAATCTATACCTTTATAAATAAAATACAATTTTACAAATCTTAATTTTGTTTGAAAAAATGTCACTTTACACATTATCGCCTTTATAAATCTCAATGTTTATAAATAAACCTTAATATTTGTATATATTATATACATATTGGTTTATATAGAATGGCTAAGAATTATTTCTATCTTCTTTTCAAAACCATAATCCTTTATTATAAAAACACGGAACTTATTTTCAAGATTTTTAAAAATCTTTATTCATAGTTCAAAATCTCTATTTAAAATATATTATAATACTATTAATTATAATATTTACAATCATAACTTTTTATGTTAAGTAAATATTTTCTTTAAAAATTCAAGAATAATTATTAAAAACACATACAAGATTTCCAAAATCACGGAAATCTCTTTAAAAATCAAATCATTAATAATGTTTAAAATACCAAAAATAAAGCCCGGTGCTTCCAAAGCACTAAATGAGCAAACTCATATCCACGTCATCAATATGGCATCCAACATCTCATATATCAATTTATATGAAAATAAATAAATGGTGTGAGGAATCCCGTTGGATCCTTCCAACCTGTCCCCCTACATCACATACAACAATCGCTTCGAGGCAGGATTCTCATACAAAAGTTCATCCACTCTTACATGGGAACATAATAGGGTCTCATCCGCTTCATGGGCAGGAATATGTCCAAACCAACAATATAAACTAGTAAATCATCCAAACATCTAATAACAATCAACAATAAATTATCCACGCATCCAATAAATAATTTTATTGACTAAAATAATATTTTTTGATTAACTAAAAAAGATGAGATTAACTCACCGAAATTTCTGTTGTCGTCGAGGCATCACGGTTTGGAACTAAAATCGAACGACGTTTGATTTTAGTCCAAATTTCAACGGTATCCAGTCCAACCAAATTAGTTTCATCACGAAGCTTACGTCATCAGAAGTGCAATGCAAAAATCCATGTCTCAATTGGACCTTGTATGGATAAATTATTAAATTTATAAGTTAACGAGAATTAAATATAAATAAATCTCACTAATTACTTTAATTATAAAAATAATTACTTTCTACCTTCTTCCTCCTAAATCTAAATTCCAAACGCCTATATAAGACACCATGGTCGCTCCTTCCTTCGACTACCTCTCTTTCATTCTTGAACGAAAACAGCCGACACCACCACCATTCTCCACCTTGTCGCGAGCTAAATCCGACCATCCCCACCAATATCGGCCTAAACTTTCAAAAAAAGTGACCAACCCAGGTTTTTAGTCCATACGCGACCATTGCACCCCCCAAGGACCACTGAGCTCTGCCTCGCTCTGCCTACACTTGCTTTCTTCCACCACGAATCCAAATAACAACTCCATTTTTCACAAATCCTCTTTAATTGACCTAGAAATCTTACCTTGCTTGCTAAACATGCTTCCACCCTCACTGTAAACCATTGGCTACCTGAAACTGAGTCCCATACTCCCGAAACCGCATCGTATGAAGATCTGAGCATTATAAATTAAAAGCTACAAGCTTTTTATTTTTCTGACATTATCTTAATTTGTTTGGTATTTGTGAAGTTTTCTTTGTACATTGAAAAGAACGTGTATGGAAAGACAAAAAAAAGTAGGAGCAGAGAATAGTACAGGGTAGGCTAGAGTGTGTGCTAAGTTGATGTGGGTATAACTAGTAAGATATATATATATATATATATATATATATATATATATATATATATCTTATATTCAAAAATATCCAACCCGATGTACTCAAACTTCTAACAAGGCATGCCGCCTGTTGTTCTATATGTAGTACCTCTATTTCGAATATTGGAACTAGTCTCGAGGCCCAATTCAATCATGTATAGAAGATAGCTTTTCAAACCCAATTATTATATAAATTCTTTTAATTAATTTCTACGAGTTTCAATCTCACACGACCAAACGATGTGTCTGATTGCCACGAAATTCGACGGCATACTATAATACATTATTATAGAGCTAATGAAATTGGTTTCAACTAATCTTGAGACAGTGCCCATGAAGGCTAGTTTCCTTTGTTAATAAAAATGAGTTATTATAAAAACCAAATTAATCACTTTTAAAGCTAATTCAAAAGTTTACTATCTTCATTCTTATTAAAATAGAATTTATATCAACTTTTAAAATCATTTCTATTCATATTAATTTCAAGATTCAATTATTTAAACAATTCCAAATATTAATTCTACAATATACTTATCAAATAAATTGCTATATTTGAAATTTGCGTTATTTAACTTATAAAAATAACTTTTCAATATAAAAATCCATTAGATATTCCAAATTCATATGACTAAAATTTTGGTTCGTTACAATACGAGTATGAACTTAAGTTATAAAAGGTTACAAACTTGAAGTTATGTTTTAATGGAATGATTCATAAATGATTTTAGTATTGAATGAAACATACTATTTGTATTAAAGAGTGTGATAAAAGATATTAGGTTAGTGAAGAAACTAATAGAATAAATACGTAAGTTTTATGTAGATCGTTTTATTCGCATAACTATTCTAGATCCAGTGTTCGAATACATGATTTCAAGGTGGTTTACACCGGTTCGAACAAGGATTTTTCACTAAATTCTTGACGGTGAACACTTGATACAGATTCTTGAAAAAATCCCAAAGTTTTCTATTATAGCATATGAATATGTAAGGGGAACGAAGGTTTCTAATGAAGGAACCACATCGAAGTCCGCACTTGAGAGATCAAGTGATCCATACAAGTTGGGAAGTGAAATTTATGCGATCAAGCATGTGATGGGTTTAAATATTGTGTGCGGATGGTTCATGTACATCGTACATGCTTTAGTCTATTTTCATACTATGTTTTTTTTGCTTATGGAGAGTTTAGATGATGAATCGTTGATTTTGTTATGAGGTGTTGTGAATTGTTGACTAAGTGATAACCTTAGGCCGTTAAGCGTAAGGTGCGGATGGTAGTTGATTGTTTATCATCCTTGTGCGATGAGAGTATTTGGGAATCTGGACAACCTGAGAGCTATGTTTGCTAGTGATTGAGTAATTTTAAGTATTGCTATTTATTTGTTTCCTTTGTTGTTTGTGTCGGAATTTTAAGGATGAAATATTCTAAGTGGGGGAGAATGTAACGACCTAGAATTTCGGACAATTCGTTTTTAAATATCCGAACTATTTAAACATTTGAATCTTAGATTTAATGTTATTAAATTGATTTAATAAGCTTGTTAACCCCTCTTAAATCGTAATTAATGGTGAAAAATGTATTTTGGAAAAATGTCTAGAATAATGAATACTTTGAAAACATATCGATAAGTGAGGGAAAATCATTTTATCGATAAACAGCTTTTTATTCCTCAAAAGTTGTTCAAATTTTTTTGCACACACATATTGCTTAGGAAATTAATAAAATAAAATTATTTTTTTACCATTTATGGAAATAAACTTTTTGGATGATGTCATCGACGATGTCATCAAAGGTATTATAAAATAAAACTTTTAAGGAAAGACTTAACTCTTAAGTGTTATGTAAAAAAGAAGTGATGAGAGGTGAGCCTTACATGACATTAGAGAGAGGTGAGAATAAGCTTATGCAACACCATTTGAAGCTTACAAAAGGAGGGGCACACCCTTGATAATAAATCACAAATTCATAAAGCTTGTAATGAAGTAAGGGAATAAAAATGGTGGAAGTGCTTAAACACTAATCCACTTATTCCTCTCCAACTTATTCAAGTCTAAACCAAATCAACTCTAATCTCTTCCAAACTTTCACCAACACCTTTGAACACCTTAGGAATCATAGGTCTAAAGTTAAAGTGGAAGGAAAGTGAAGGAAGAAAGGGGATCTTGGATGGGCCGTGAGCAATGAAAGCAGAGGAGAGGTGTTGCCTTGGTTTGAAAGTGCTAAAGGTTGGATCTTTAGGCTTTTAGTGATGGCAGAAGAGAAAGTTAGAACAAAACTATTGTTATAAATACACTTTGTAAACATAACCTATTTTCGGGAAATTTTACAAATAAATTGGAAGATATTCTTAAGAGTTTCTTTCCATGGTATTTAAGTAACCTAAGTGTAGTACTTACTATAAAAATTTAAAATCTTAAACCATCTATTTAAATGGTTAAAACTAGTTAGAAAGATCATGCTTTTCAATGTTATTTTTAACAAGGACTTTAATAGCATTTATAAATGCTGTGGTAAGTTGCTTATGGTTTTAAATGTTTGAAAATGATATTTAAATTTTGTATTTTTCTCTACTCTTTTTAGGGATTTTTCTTAACTTATTTTGAAGTTTTTTAATGTTGGTTGGAAGTTTAAATATATTTTTAATAATTATATTTGTATTTTCAAAGTAAAGAAATGTAAAACATGTTTTTCATCAGATTATAAATTGGTTATTTTCATGTAAACTTTTACAAAGATATTAAAACCTATTTACAAGTATTTTTAAAGTATATATAAGTTCTGGAAAAGGTAATTGACTAGACTTAACACCAAAAGCCAAGGAGGTAGATTTCTCTATTTGTGAGAATTAAGATTGATGTCGAGTGGGGACAGAGCAATAGAGCTCTAACCTAACGACTTCCCTCTTAAATAAGGAATAATTAAGTTGGAATGTCATAAACGTGCTAACATTGTCATTTACTTATTTTTTTGAGGAGTAATTAACTTTGCTTAATGCTAAAAGCCGACGAAGTAGACTTATTTATTTGTGAGAATTAAGATTGAAGCCGAGTAATGATGGAGCAATAGAGCTCTAACCTATTGACTTCCCTCTTGAACGAGGAATAGTTAAGTCGAGAATTTTGAAAATGGGTTAATCATTGTTTTCTTAAATATTTATGGTAGTCATTAATACTTAACACTAAATGCCAATGATTAGATTTATCTATGTGTGTAATTCAAGAAAAAAGTGTCTGGACAAGGCTTTGATGCAACCGATGCTCCAACTTACCTGGCTTCACTCTTAGATGATGAATAGTTAAGTTGAAATGTCAAAAATGAGTTAAGTATAGGAACATTGATTTGTATAAGCAATTGCTCTAATAAGATAATTGATAAGTTAACTATCGAACTTAACCAAATATTATCTTGGATCAATAAAAAAAAATGATTCCAATATAAGCATAAGTGAAATAATTTTGGACTTGTAGTGGCAATGTTTAAGTAACATTAATCATAAATCTTTTGAATGGATTTGTGAAAGTACTTAGATCCTTAAAATGGATATGTTAATGGAAATTACAACTAAGGAATCTTTGGAAAAAGAAAGAAAAGAAAAGGTTTAAAGTAAAAGAAAAATCTTATTAATGATTTGTGAATTTACTAGTGACATTTGAGATCAGTATATGATTTTGAAGTATGGAGAAGAGTATAAATGAATAGTAAAAATTAATAATGAAGTTGTATTAGGTAAAAGGAGTTTTACAAATAAAAATGGTTTTAATTAATAAAAGATAAATTAAATAGAGAGGGATTTGAAATTGTTTTTTAAATGAATTGATCGTGGTTCGTATGTTTACTCGTTTATGGAAAACATTAGTCATATACTTTAACATTAAAAGACGATGAAGTAGGCTTGTCTACCTATGCAAGTTAAAGTTGATGTTTGTGTAGGGATGTGAGCAGTAGAGCTCTAATCTACAGGCTTCGTTCTTGATCGAGGGATAGTGTGAGATGAAAATACTGAAATCGTGATAAGTATACGAGACTTGGTTTCCATATTCGATCGTTCTCATTATCGTTCAATATGACCAAATTCATCAATTCAATCATGAAGAGACTGGGAACAATAAGTGTTTTACTTAACGAAAATCACTTCAAGATCGAGATAGGTGTTCTATCTCTTGGAAGTTGATCTGTTCGAGATGTTGTAATCCATGTGTGGTTTTGAGATGTGGGAATCTAATTGGGGATTCATGTTAGATTCGAGTGATGAAGACTCATGTAAAAGATGCCGAACATGACCTCGACATCGAAAATGGGTAAGGAAGGAGTACGATGCACAATCTGGGGGTTTCCAGTCCTGCGATAGGGTATTTTCGTCTCCACATCTAGAGTATGCTTATCGATGCTGCACTTAGGAGTTGATGGTACTTGGTTTCACATGGTTTATGTTTATGTTCGGGTATGGGATTTTGTGTGTACCTTCTTGGAAGGTGGTTTCTGATCCTTGTGCATGGAGTTTAGATTCGGCTTCTTCGAAGAGATCTTCATGAAAAATCCATTATGCGAATGTAGTATAAAGACCCGACTTTTCGATCCAAGAATGTCATCACTAAATACATCAACAATATTAATACCGAGCACCCAAGTACCCAAAAGATAGAAAATTAGGTTAGAATAAAAAGGAAAAGAATAGAACAAGAAAAGAAGAACACAACGTCAGAATCTCATAACGGAACGATAATATAAAATATCAAAGAAATAGTACAAAGGGTTACTCTGAGGACAGAAATATCAGAGTACTAAAACCGAAGTACTATCATCAGCCTGGACAATTATAACTATCTGTCCTTATATTGCTGATATATATAATACAAAATGCAGTAGAAACAAGAATATTATAGATAGCCCTTCTTCATATGCTCCAAAGCATCCAAAGCTAAATTTGAAAACATATACGGGGCTGACCCAAATGTTAATAGAAAATAACAGCCGGATCAGTCTGGAAAATCAACGCGAGAAACTCAAGAGATATACAATTAATAGTAAACGCCGAGACCATATGGATTCTCATAATGGTTTTTCCCTCAAAGAAACCAACCATTCATTAAATTTAGCATATAGTGATATGATAGACAATGTTTAGAGTGTAGCACATAATCATATCAAATAGCTGCGATGTGAATGTCATAACAATAATAGGTATACAATCAATACCACTAAGGTGCATTTGCAAAGTGGTTTTTCTATGGACATCTCCTCGGATCTAGCCAAATCTAAACTCCTTCACAAGGATCAGTGATACCCTTTGGAGCAATGTACATCTCCAGGGAATGTACTATAGGAAATGCATAACTGACCCACACTATAACAATCATGGTTTGAATGCATTGTTTCTACATACATTTCCATAAGTAATACTAGATGGAGTCATCTGCACCCTTGGGGTTGCTAAAATGCTATGTTCCCTTTGGTTATGCATCTAATATCTGGTTTTAGTCATTTTCGATGTCGAGGCCACGTTCGACATCTCTTACTTGAGTGTTCGTCACTCGAACAGAACACAAACCACAAAATGGATTCCCATATCTTAAACAGATCAGGAATCACTACATGGATTCGAGCATCTTGAACAAATCTTAAACCTCCACATAGGTTCCTCGCATAAGTCCTTTGACAAACTCTAACATTGTCATCTCTCTTGGAATACTCCTCAAGATAGACAGTACCATGCAATAGCATCATTTAAAATGTTAACACTGATCTCTCCCTTAGATTTAACCTTAGGATTGATAGTTCAACTCTATACCATTTCGCTTCACAACCGCTTCCAAAACATTGAACATCGTATACTAGCTTTGAAGAAGTATTCGATAAGTAGAACACTTATCGATCCGGTCTCTTCAAAACCAATTTGACGAATTTCTAGCCACCTCATTTTCGGTTTTTTCAAAATTAGGCGAAAGCTAGAGACGCTTCATACCAATGCTCCTCCCCGGAAGTTCTCATTGATATGAAATCATGAAGCCTTTCGGTAACTTCCTAAGTCAATATTAGGTCAAGTTCGATAATCGACTAATCAATTATCTAGTTAAATAAATTGCTTATACAAATCATGATTCATACACTAATTTGTTTTCGACATTCCAACTTAACTATTCCTTGTTCAAGAGTGAAGCTTAGTAAGTTAGAGCACTGGTTGCATCAGAGCGTTTCCTAGAGACTTCATTCTTGAATTTCAATAATAGATAAGTCCACATCGTCGACTTTTAGTGTTTAACTATAGTACTAATTATTTCCATAAACAATAAGAAATCACCATGATTAACATGTTTTTGACATTTTTCGACTTACTATTTGTCAAGACCCGTCCTTCTCGACCCTCGAAAATTGACACAAAATACACCACGGTATAATATGCCGATGATCGAATGCCAGAAAGACAGATTGTTGAGGAAAAAGAAATAAAATAGAAGGAAGAAGGAACTAAACAATAACAGAATCTCATAATCCCAGCGGAACAAAATATAATAGATAATAACAGATCTTTACACAAAATGAAAACATATATGTTTTATATGTACATCATCAGAGTAACACACAGTCAAAACAATAATTACCAGCTGGCAGTTATAACAGCCTGCCTCACAACTTGCTGGCAATTCAACAATCACAACAGCGGAAATAAACAAATACGGACAATACGTCTCGGTCTCCAGATTCTCTCCTGAGCTCCCAAGCATCCTATCCTGTATTTTAAAATACTCGGTCCGACTCAAGCATTATAATGAAGTAACATCCGAGTCAGTCTGGAATACCAGCGTGATAAAAATACACTCAAATTGATTATTAAAGTTTCAAAAATCCTTTGAAAATCAAAAGCATCTCGTAAGACCATGCCATAAATAAACATGTCGGGTTTTTACCTTACGATAGTCAAAATATTTTTATCAAAATCCTCTGATATTATAATAGTGTCTATATACAAATACTTATTCAAAATAGCTAAAATTGTTGCATGATTAAATTCCAGCATACTAGCCACAAAGTGGTTTCTACAATCAAAACCGTAAAAGGCACGTAGGAAGAATGGATTTCCAACGAATGACTAGGGACTGGGGTACCACCTGTCACAGTACGTGGTCTAGATCAGTGTACCGAGGATCCACCCTAAATCCCCTGCAACACAAGACCGGGACTACCCCTTAATGGATAATCCTGAGTAAGATCATCTCGCGGTTGGGATCAGCAACCGCACCACACAACCGAAATAAAAGGGACATCTAGACAGAGATGACCTTACCTTAATGGGCGCGACCCACTTAGCCTTGTGGCATACCCCTAATTTTCAGTCATTCCCGGTTGATGAGGCTTGAGGCTAAGCATTATCTTTTTAGAACATTTCACTTAGAATGCTGATCATTCTCCTGACGATGTTCTGAAAGCATTCATCCATACAAGTCTGTTCCAGGTCCGAACGGAATCGAAGGCACTACTCCTACTACATCCACTTTGGAACCACCCTTAGGATTAGTTGCGATTAGCCCTTGCACTTCACTGCTCCATCTTTGACTCCAAGATCTTGTCTTCATCGCGAAATCGTATTCGTTGGATCGAAGTAGTTTTCAGATTACAAATCTGACCCCGGTCTCTTCGAAACAACGTTCGCTATTTCTCGGTTAACTCAACCCCGGTTCTTTAGGAAATACACATACGAACGTAAGATCGGAGTTCACCTCCTAACCGCTAGTGGACGGATTTCCTTACCAACGTCCTAGAAGAATGAACGAGATTATACGTACAGTATAGTACTCGAACGGTAACTGTACTATATAATTCTCATACCACTTCTATATATTTCCAAAGTTATATTTGGGTCCAGATTTGATAGTCGGTTATTTAACTATCAAATAAATAAACAATTCAACCAATTATTTCATTTCAACTGAAAACATCAAGTCTTTTAAATTTAGATTTTTATATAATTTAAATCACTTTTCTCAAGAACATATACTTAAAACATTTAAAAGTAAACTGCTTAAGTCACTTTGCTCAAAGTATTAGTCATGAAATTTAATAATAAATTTCCAAGTAAATTTAAGCCACGAAACTATTTTAAAATAAAAGTTTTATATAAAGTGTAAATATTAGAAAAACTCTTTAAAAACATAATGCCAGTTTAACCTTTAAAAAAATTCATTACTAAAATAAATTTGAATAGATTTACTTTAAAATTCTAAAACATTTAAAAATAATAAATTTATCTAAAACAATCTTTTTAAAACAAATTTAAAAACATTTAGGCTTATAAATAAAAATTCCTTTGAAAATATACTTGGTTTTTAAAGTAAACACACTTCCATTCCAGAATAACTCATATAACCGTTTATAAATCCTGCTCGATTTATCTCAGTCCAAATTTACATCTCAATCCCGTAAATTCTTTCAACACTATAAAAATAAACACCTTTTTATTTTTAAACACATTTCCCTTTTTCCTGGAAATCACTTTCAAAAGATATACTTAAATTATTTAAATAAGTTACTAAATTCTTAATTCAAAATATACTTTTGAAGATCTATAAGAGTTCCCTGAGTAGCTAAATAAAAAAATTCCCTTTTTGAAATAAAGTTATTATATAAAAAATGTATGTTAAAATTTCCTTTAGAAAACATAATACTAATTTGCCTTTAAAATAATTAAATACCATAATTACTTTAATAAATATCGACTTTTCTCTTAAAAATAATTTGAAATAATAATTTTCTAAAACATTCTAAAAACTCTCTTTTTTTAAAAAACACTTCTAGTTTATACTTCGTAAGCTTTTCTTTGAAAACATACTTATTTTTCCATGAAAACAATACACTTTCCATCTTTTAAAAATAATCTCGCAATTACTTTTAAAACAATTTGCACCTTTTTATAGAAATTTCCATCGGAAATTTGTACTTCCAATTATCCACTGATAAATATTCCACTTCATTTGTAAACCCAGATTACAAATTTCCATTCCCTATTTCCTTTTTAAATCCTAGTTTCAAAGCACTTAATAAATTCCAAACCAATTTCCTGAATTTAATTTCTTAAAATTGTTTACCTAAAATTTCTTTTTATTTCCTTATAAACCCAATTCATTTTATTTTTAAATATCAGATTTTATTCATCCAACCATAACACTGCACAACAAAATTCCCCAATTAAACTATTACAGGATATCAATAAAATATAACACAGATTAAGATGATAATTTCAATATTGTGAGGAATCCAGTTGGATCCCTCCAACCTATTTCCCAACATTCATAGATGTTAGAGCACAAATAAATATCGATCCAATCTGATGATAATTTTCACATTGAACCAACCAATCAATCATTTAATATTAACTATTTAAATTAAATGGCATCCAAACGTGAGTGAGATTAACTCACCTTGAATTCAAAATGCCGGGCATTCAAATTTTACATTAAATCGAGCACGTTAGATTTAATGCAAAATTTTCACTTGATCGGAACGATTCCAGATCTGTACCACAGTGGACTGCTCGTCGCAACGGTTCTGGCGCTTCCTGTTTCGTCGGAATCTGATCACGTATGCAACAGATATGAATTTTTATATTTTGAACAATAATCTAAAACAATTCCTTTTTATTATTATGTAATATTATACCAAAACAAAATCAGACTGTCGATTCACTATCCAAATACAGGCCACCGAAACAATGTCTCCCTCTCACGTACAAACAAACGAACAGAAAAATCATCATCGCTCCATTCATCCCAAGTCGCGGCACCCTACGGCCATCTCCACTTCGATCAGGACCCACCACACGAAGCGCCAGACTCCACCTCACTTACAGCCGAAGACCGCACCCTCATACCTTCTTCCACGACAAGCCATCTCCCACGGAATGGCACACCATCACGGCAAAAATCGAAATGTTTAACAACACCATTTCTAATATCAACCGGCCGATTTATAGATCTTAACAAGATCTATGATTTTTTAGTTGGAGGGTTTTGCTAATAATTAGTAGATAAGAATGAATTTGAAGTAGAAGATGGAAGCACATCGGCCGTCGAAATGTTTTAAACGGCGGCTAGAAAAGGAAACTTGGGTTTCGGCCCTTATACATATATATACGTTTATAATATTATTTTATTATTAAATCCACTTTTAAACAATATTTTTAAACGATCTCCAAAAAACACATGCGAACATGCATTTATAAGGTTTTACCTGTGTTCCGAACATAATGGAATGTGTTTCGGAGCCCAATTCAGTCATATGTGGAAGATAGCATTTTGAATCAAGTTTAAATATTAAATTATTGATTTAAATTTCAACTCGTTTCTCACCCGTACAGACATACGGTAAATTAAATGCATTCAAATTTGAAATCCGATAATAATACACTATTACGGATCCAATGGAACTGATTTCGTCGAATTCCGAGATTGTGCCCCGGAAGGCTATTTTAACTCGTCGATAAATTCGAACGATTTCAAAATCGTCGAAATCATTAAAAATCTCACTTTTCAAATTTTACTAACTCTATTATAAATCAAACAGAATTTATAATCGCATTAGAAATTATTCTGATTCTTATTAAATCAAAATCTGATTATTTACATTATTATATTAAATTCCATTATTAAATTAATATAAAAATTCCAAATTTAACTTATCGACTTTTGATTCCACCCAAAAGTCCAATATTAAAATTCCAATCAAACTAGACTTTAAATCAATTTAGAAATTGTATCCGTAACCATTTATCCCCAGATTTACTACTTATCCCTATTTCAAATAATAATTAATATTATTTAAATTCAATTGAATTGCTGTATTTGAAAATTTAACTAATTTGTTTAATTTAACAAAAATCTTCTTATTTCAAATCAAATTATAATTCACATTCAACATTTAAAATGAATCAAATGTTCAAAATCTAACGACTAAAATTCCGGGTCGTTACGTTCCTCCCCCCTTACAAAAATTTCGTCCCTGAAATTTGTTAAGGTAGGAAATGCTTCCTATTTCATTTACTTACCTAAACTTAGTTAAAAACTTACATTCATGTCACTAAAACTTTTAGCTCATTTCCAAAACCATTCGCTTTATTTTTAACTCATAAGCTTTGTTTGCAACACCATTTCAAAATGCAACTTTCTAGTTAACCCAAAATTTTCGAAACTTTCAAAACATTTCTAACTCCCAAAATTTTTGAAATTTTTTGACAGCATCTCCTTTGTACGGAGAGAGTTTTACAATATCACAATTATAATAAATATATATACATCATCCCATAAGGTCGGAAAACAAAATATACCACAATATATCACAATATATTATCATATTCTAATTTTATTGCGTAGGCATACCCTACATTAGCGTTTTATAAGCAAGCGGCTAATATGTTATGCATCTACGCATTCCAAACTCTATCGACTGCCTCCCGTACCCGTACTTACTCAAGCAAGTACATAAGTTTTCAATAATATGAAATTTTAACAACCTTCCATTTATTAATTTTAGCCAAGCACATCAATTGCATAGCCTAAACAACACATTTCCATAATCCTATATGTTAACCTTCTTTATAAGCAATCCACAAGTTTCCAACACCATTTTAATTCCCTAACAAATCCAAATTTAATTTTATTCAAATCGAATGATTTACATTCAATTTGACTACATACAATTCATATTTGTACCAGTTAATCTCATATTCACAACAAATTGGTTTATAAGCCTAACTTACATAAATTTCACCCTTTCCAATTCCAAATTGATTAATTTGAATCATATTCTTAATTCATTTTCATTTATATGCAAATCCACTAAATTGATTTTTTATCTATTCCAATTGATTCAAAAACCAATTTATTTACTTCCCTTAATTTGTTAACTTTATTTACAACAAAAATGACTAATCTAAATGCAAGTTTGATGTTATTCAAGCAAATACCCATCACTTAAGTTTATACCCATTTTCAATAAATTCCAACACAATTTATACTAATTTTTTCTCTATACGGAGCTATTCACAATCCAAACATTCTTACTTCATTTCAATTTCATTATCCATACAGGTTCATTCAAGACCATTTCATAAGCCCGACAACAGCCCTTCCACAATTTCTTAAGTTATTCCAACTCCAAAATAACTCTATTCCTTCTTACATCAATTCTATTTCATTTTAATTTGTTCTCATCCAATCAATTCCAATCCATTACAAATTTTAATTCAACTACTTATCTACTCAATCCATTTTAAAATTTTAATTCACCTTCTAAATTCATTCTGAATTTATTTATAACATGACCATTCCAATTATTCTAAACCATAACTGGGTTTTATTTTATTTTCCAATTTTTTAACAAGCTACCAAATTTTTTATTCATCCATTTAATTTAAGTTACATTCAATTCTTTTGAATTTAGTTGGGTAAAATTTATATTCATACAATATCATTTGAACTTAATTAAATTTTCTTTCAGTTCAATTCTTTTCCGAATTTAATCCAAGTTTAACTAAATTTTATTTAACCAACTTAAATTCATATCATTTCCTTTGCTATTTTAAATAAGAATTGAATTTCATTCAATGTCATTTATAACACAACTGAATTTTGATTTCAATTCAATCCAAATTCAACTAAAGTTCTTTTTAATTTAAGTTAAATCCAATTCGATCCAATTTTACTTCTCCATTCAATTTAAATTTTTACTTTGTAACGACCCAGAATTTTTAGAAATTAAACTTTGAATATTTAATTTATTTTAAATATTAATAAGTGAATTTATAAGTCAAATAAATTTTTATTTGAATTATTGGATTTAATTGAATAATTAAATCGATAATTTAATACGTTAAATTATGGAAATAATTGAAAATATAGTTAAATATGATTGAAAATGATTTGTAAAATTTTATTTTATCATATTGAAGTTAGAACGATATTTTAGAACTTTTAAAATCGAATTAAAAGTTAATTTGTGAAAATTGAATATTTTAATATTTAAATCGACTAGTGAAAATAGTCAATTTTTGAACAGTCTCAGAATTTAACGAAACCAGTTTCATTGGATCCGTAATAGTTAGTTATTACCGGATTTCAAATTTCGTGTCAATCGGAGCTATCGTTTGATCGTGGCAGCTCGAAACGCATCGATTTATTTTTTATTTAAATTTGACGAGTGAAAATAGCCATTTTTCAAAAAGTCTCAGATTTCGACAAAACCAGTTTCATCGGATCCGTAATGTGATATTATTGTAAGGTTTCAAATTTCAAGTCAATTGGATTTACCGTTTGTCCTGTACAAATTAAAACGCCTAGAAATCGACTTAAATCGGTTTAATTCAAATTGAGCGTTTATAGCCATAACTCGCACATACTTCCGAATTAGCTTCCGAAACCTGTTCCATTGTGTCCGGAACGCGGGGTAAACCTTAGAAACGCTGGTTACGGCGCGTAAATCGGAGTTCGGAATTTCCGGATGAATAGTGTTTCGTCGGTTCCTTATAAATAGCCCACTATCTCAAAAAAATAAAAAAAAATAAAATACAAAACCCTAGCCGCCTATGCTAATAACCAACGGCCAGAAAACACCATCTTTCCTCCTCCTTTTTCTCGAAATCCACACATTAATATCGAAAACTTCCAACTAGGAAGTGGTAGAGCACATCGAGATCGACGTATTCAACGGGTATGATCGCAAATGGAGTTGTAAATAGTGAGATATACGCCTGCGTTCGGCTGCGTTTGGGCACAAAAATCAACGTGCTAGGGGAGACCGAGCTCGCCACCATGGTGGCCGATGGCAGCTCTCTTCTAGGGCAGTCGAGCAGTAGTCGCCGATCATCTTCATTTGGCTCGTGGATGTTGCAAAAATTCGAAGCAAAGCGGCGACTCTATGGGTTTGCTTTCGAACGAGACCTGATGGAGGGAGAAGAATAAAGATGCGGCTCAGATTTTCTTTAGCAGAACGAGTGGCCGAGATGCATTAGGGTTTGAAATTATAAAATATAGTTGTAAATTATTATATAAAATTCGTGTAAACTTCAATAATTCATAACTTTTTCATACGAGGTCGAAAACGCGCGAAACCAGTTGCGTTGGAATCGTATGGACGAGCACTACGCGATGGATTTGGTTTGGAGTCGATTGGAGTTAGTGAGAATTTTGGGTAAAATTAAACGTCCGTTTAATTTTATTCGAAATAAATCGCTAAAACGAAAATAAAACCAAGGTGAGAACTTCTCACTCAATCGAATCAGTTTCGATTTTATTTTAAATAGTTAGATTTAAAATATTTGAATGCATGTTTGAATGTTGATGAATGTCTATTGATTGTTAAAATAGACATTATACGCCGTTAGTAAGCGGATGTTATTTATTAAAAACATATACCGCGAATATTTCATAAACAGTGAAATTGGTATTATATATAATATCAATATATATGTATTGGCATATGTATATATTGCAGTTGATTGATTTCCCGCATTTTTTAGCGGATGAGACCCTATTGCGCCGTTATTAAGCGGATAATATTTAATAAGAACATATACCGCGATAATTTCGTACTGGAGCGAAATTGGTATTGTGCTAATGTTTTTGGATGCAGGAAAACAGGTTGGAGGGATCCAACTGGATTCCTCAACAGTATTTATTTGATTTCAGATATTTTGATATTTGATGGATTTTCATATCGATATATGATATCGTTGTTTGTCGTGATTGACTATTTGGTGTGTAGCATCATTGGACCAAATTTGGAATTTTAAAATGATTTTAAAGTGATTTTTGAAAATATACTATATTTTTGGAATAGATTCATTTTAAATAAATAAACGTTATAATTTTTAATGTTATAAAAATTATGATTTTTGTGAAATATGGTTAAAAACTGATTTTTGAGAATATGATGCTATTGATTTTATAAAATAGTTTAATCGAGATATTTTAGAATTATTGTGAAAAGTTTAAATATAGGATTTATGAAATTTGATTATTTTATAAATCAAGAGAAAGGATGAAATTATAAAGGAAATTAAAGACGTTTTTAAAATATTAATATGAATAGATTTATATAAGAGATTTATAAATGGATATTTATAAATTGAGATATTGAAATTATAAAACGAGTTTTTATAAGTGTTTGAATGAAGTGAAAATGAATTTCATAACTGAATGAATTTATAGAATTATAAACGGTGAAGTTAT
Source organism: Allium cepa (assembly GCA_030765085.1). Classification (NCBI taxonomy): domain Eukaryota; kingdom Viridiplantae; phylum Streptophyta; class Magnoliopsida; order Asparagales; family Amaryllidaceae; genus Allium; species Allium cepa. Next base: position 40,563,015 of record CM060929.1, read on the forward strand.
AAATGGAATTTTATAAACAGTAGGTTTATAAAACAGGGAATTAGGCTGAAGGAAAAACCTGAGAACACTTTTAGTCTGAAGGACAGAAGTTTTAAAATTTAGTCTGAAGGACAAAAAATGATATATTCATATAGCATTGCACATCCATAATGCTATATTCATATAGCATTACACAGCTGCTTGTTTGTGTATGCAGAAACTTATAAAATTGTGTTGTATATAGCATTATGGATATGTAATGCTATATGAATATAGCATTATGGATGTGCAATGCTATATGAATATAGCATTATGGATGTGCAATGCTATATGAATATATCATTTTTTGTCCTTCAGGCTAAATTTTAAAACTTCTGTCCTTCAGACTAAAAGTGTTTTCAGGTTTTTCCTTCAGCCTAATTCCCTCTTTATAAAATTTGTAAAGTTATTAAAAGAATAGACTTGGGTAAATAATTGAATCTTATAAGTTATAAGATTTATAATTATGAAATTCTAAGGAACGATTTTGTAAAATAATCGTTTTATAAGCATTTAACTTATAATATGGACTTTTAGTTTATAATTGAGTTATAAACTGGAATAGGTTAATAAAAGAATTTATAAAAAGGAAGTTTTTATAAATAAATAGAAATGGAATTTATAAACGTTGTTTTATAAATTCGCAAATGACTTATTTTGATAAGTAAATTGTTGAAACCTATAAATGGAGTTATATTCACATTTTTAAATAGTGAATAACAAGTTAAAGAAATTGTTTAGAATGTGATATTTTAAATAGAATTAAAACGATCTAACGATGTTTTAAACCGTGTTAAGATTCGAGACCATAGATTTCAACATTCATTGTTGAAATAGATGTTTCGAGAAATAGAAGGAGATGATGGACTATAACACTGTTGTTATAGTAAATGATTTCCGAAAGGAAATGTTTTGTATAGTATTGGGATTTATATATCTATTTTAATTTCGAATCCCTATACTAGTGATTTTGGGTTGTCGTAACAATGTTTTACGTAACATTCGTTTTGGCCCAAATAAATATGTTTAAGATAATGACTTCCTTAATAGAATGAAATATATACTTAATTTCGATTTAAGTATATTGAATATTTTCTAAGTGTTGAAAATAAATAAAAATTGTGAATTACTTATGAATAAATAAGTATGGAAATGTTTTCCAATATAAAGTGAATATTTTGAGAATTTATCTTTTTGAAGATAAATTGAAAAGGAATATTGAAATGAATAATTGAAATCGAATATTCATAGATATTTTGGATTATAAATTCACTAAGGAATTTATAAAGGAAGTGGAATTTGTTTAAAAATAAATATTGATTTATTTTTGAAGTTTTGAATTTATATATCTAGTGAAGATATTTTGGAAAATAAATAATTTGGAAAATTATTTGGAAACTGGTGATGTGTGCATATCCAGTGATAGTTCAATAACCGACTATCAATATTTCCCTTTGAATGGGTATTTGATGTGAATTGTTTGAATGTGAATGTCACACTTATTTTTGAATAAGCGCTCACTATTCGGGTTAACCGGGAAAGGACCATGGGGTCGTATAACCCATTCCGAATATGTGATACGTCGTTATGAATTGCATTTGAAGATCGGTGTTGAAGACCCGGTATTTGTGAGAGCGATAGGATGACCTGTCGATTGTCTCTGCACTGAGTTGCAGCGGTATAGAGACTCCCTAAGTGATGGGAAATCCGATCAGGATTGTGAATATCCGGATTGCAAGGACTTCTTTGTAAGTGCCTTCGGTTTTGTTCGATCCCGGAACAGACTTGTATGGATTGTGTGTCTGACATTACAAGTTGAGATATAAAGCCGATTTCATTCAAATATATTTCTGTTGGTGGCGAAGAATTTATTCTTTTAGCTTAACACCCTTCTCTGAGACGTACGAGCTCAGAGGTTATATAGTTGAAGTTATCAGCGATATATTCCCAATTTGGTAATGTGATATGCTGAGTGATGCTGAAATGATCATTGTGTTGATTATTGTGATAGGATCGTTTATTTGATCGTCTATCTTAGTGATCATTGTGTTGATCATTTGTTGACCCAAAGCATGGCTTTTGTATAAAGTATGTTTTTGTGGACGTGACTTCGTCGAACCTCACACCTCGGAAATGGTCAAAACAGGAAAGATGCGGCAAGGTTATGAGGGGTAGCTCCCTTTAGGGTATGTACATTTCCTTCTGGATAGAGGTGGTATCATGGTATGGAGCCCAGATATTTAACCTATGTGGTTACTACGAATTTATTACTTTGTGGTTGTTGGTTTTCGAGATCCCGTGAGAAAGGTCGTTTACGATCGGGGAATGGCGTGCTCGTGTCAGTAGTTACCCAGTTAGGGGTAACCCGGCCTTGTGTTGGCAGAGTTCCGGTTTGGTTCTCGGGGATGTCTTTCCAGAGGCATTCTCATGTGGCAATGGGAAGTTCCTTGGCCTGACCATTTGTTGAAAATCCAATTCCCAATACGAAACTTGTACGGTATTAGTTGTAGAACCTGCTATTCACTTATGGTGGTCACCACTGTTTGGATAGTAGCTATAGTAGGCATACGATAATGGTCGTATGTTGGCTAAGATTTATATCTTTACTTTCGAAATGAATTTTTCCTACACTATGCACTAATAATAATATCAAATGTCTTTTTAATTGCGTATCAAGCATCTTTGACTATCATAAGGAGAAATCTCCTCCGATTCTGCGTTTGCATTGTGTGTGTGTGCGGGAGGCCTTATGGTAGTCTCATTTTTAAAAGCATTGCGAATTAACTTTAAAAATATTCCTCTATTTTGATTTTAAAAATAAATAAACTGTTTTGAGTTCTCACACCAGTCACATGACTGACTTGGAGTTTATTGTTTTCCTTCCTAAACTCTGGGTGCCCACCAATTTCCACACGGGCAGTCAAGAGTTAGGTTTATCAGGATATTCTGGAGTTGCTGGAGGCAAGCTGGATGGCATGGCGTATTACTACTATATAGTATTTCTTTTTCCGCTGCACTGTTTGTTGTTGTATATTGTTGTACACTCTGATGATATGATGTAATGAAATGTAATGTAATAACTGATATAGTTCTTTGTTTAAAGATTATTCATTTATTATTATATGTTGTTCCGCTGCGAATTGTGAGATTCTGATGTTGTTCTATTGTTTTCTGTTCCGTCCTATTTTCTTCTGTTTCCTTTTTCCTCTATTCTCTTTTTCTTTCTATTTCTTCTATTTTTAAAATTTCCTATCTTTTCTTCTCTCTATTTTAAAATTCTGTTCTATTCTCCTTATTTTCTATTCTCTCTAATTTCTATTTTCTTTTCCCTATCTGAATTTTCTATCTTTTTCTCTTCTCTTTTCCTTCTTTCTTCTTTCTTAAACCCATAACTATTCGGTTTTTCGGCAACGAAAATCAACGTACGTTACATTTGGTATCAGAGCTTATGGTTAAGCGACAACCATGGTTCTGTTGGGTATTATTCATTAGAGATAGAGTCAGTAGTGCTCTAGAATGAATTTGAGTGTAATAATAGCTATGAGAGCGTATTTGTTAGTGAATATGAAATTGTTTTATATTGTGATGATTGGTTTATTGAGTGGCATATGAACCTTCGTCAGCACGGTATGTACAACTATGCCGAAGGGGTTTCTAAACACTTGAATAGAACAATTCGACACAATATTGATGTTAAAATTGGGTAAATGAAATAATTTTTCCTTGATTATATTTTATATATAAAGAAATAATTTTCAGAATTATTAAAGTATATAAGTTGATTGTTTGGTTTTTGAATAATCTAAACAAAAGAATAATTGTATAAGCAAAAGAATTATAAGAATTGAATTATAATTAATGTGAATTACAATTGTGAATAAACTTATATATATATAAGAAGTAAAATTTTATGAATATGAGTTGTAAGTGAAAGTGAATTCAAAGAGAAATGAAATTCGATTTTGAAATTGAAATGAATTGAATGAATGGATTGAATATTAATCAATTAAATGTGAATTAAGTTGAAATGGAATAATGAATGTAAGTGAAATTCATTAAAATCTAATGTTATTAGAAAGTTGAATAATTAAATGAAAATCAAATTGAATGAATATAAGCAAAGGAATTTGGTTGCAATTAATAAACATTGGTTGATATTGAATATGATTGTTAGTTGATAGTATATAATTCATTAAGTATTAATGAAAGTGAATTAGTGAAATTTAAAGCTATGTAATTGAATTCAAATTAGAAGTAAGTAAATTTGAATAGAATTGAATTTGATTTGGAAGTGAACCAACTTGAATATGAATTAGTAAATATAAACTAATTGAAATTGAATGTTAGTAAACATCCATTGTTAATGAATCAAATGTGATTAAATTGAGAAACAATTCATTTAATATTAATGGGAATACAAATGAATATTTATTGGTTATGGATGTTAGTTGGTTGATGTTTGCATTTGTTGCTTTTGTTTCAATTGCTATGTTGACATATATAGTAATTATGTTGCTATATGTTGTATATCGATACTATTATCTATATGCATGATTCTCATGTTGTTTGTTGAGTGATTAGTAGGTGCGGATCGCGTTTGCTTCGCATTTGGAGCTCGCTTTCGCGCTATATTAGCCATATGGGCTCGCTAATAAAATATAAGGTACATATCTCGGATTACATACCGTACTTTTACACTTTTTTCCCTTCGGGATGCCTCATTACTTGATGAGATGTATATTTGTGATATATATACTGTCATTTTTTTTTCGGATCGAGCCGCGCAAAGGAGACTATGGCGAATTTTTCCGAAAATTTAAGGCGTTAGAAAAATTTTGAGAAAATTGGAAAATTTTGAAAACTTAAACATTTATTTAGAATTGAAAGTTAAACAATAGTAGTTGTTTTTGAAAAGATAACTAAGTATGATTTGAAAACTTAGTAAAGTATTGTAAACAAGTTTAAATTTGTTTTGGGAAAATTAATAGATTCTGTAACTTTTCTTACTTGTTAATTTCGAGGACGAAATTCTTTTAAGTGGGGAAGATTGTAACGACCCAGAATTTTTAGAAATTAAACTTTGAATATTTAATTTATTTTAAATATTAATAAGTGAATTTATAAGTCAAATAAATTTTTATTTGAATTATTGGATTTAATTGAATAATTAAATCGATAATTTAATACGTTAAATTATGGAAATAATTGAAAATATAGTTAAATATGATTGAAAATGATTTGTAAAATTTTATTTTATCATATTGAAGTTAGAACGATATTTTAGAACTTTTAAAATCGAATTAAAAGTTAATTTGTGAAAATTGAATATTTTAATATTTAAATCGACTAGTGAAAATAGTCAATTTTTGAACAGTCTCAGAATTTAACGAAACCAGTTTCATTGGATCCGTAATAGTTAGTTATTACCGGATTTCAAATTTCGTGTCAATCAGAGCTATCGTTTGATCGTGGCAGCTCGAAACGCATCGATTTATTTTTTATTTAAATTTGACGAGTGAAAATAGCCATTTTTCAAAAAGTCTCGGATTTCGACGAAACCAGTTTCATCGGATCCGTAATGTGATATTATTGTAAGGTTTCAAATTTCAAGTCAATTGGATTTACCGTTTGTCCTTTACAAATTAAAACGCCTAGAAATCGACTTAAATCGGTTTAATTCAAATTGAGCGTTTATAGCCATAACTCGCACATACTTCCGAATTAGCTTCTGAAACCTGTTCCATTGTGTCCGGAACGCGGGGTAAACCTTAGAAACGCTGGTTACGGCGCGTAAATCGGAGTTCGGAATTTCCGGATGAATAGTGTTTCGTCGGTTCCTTATAAATAGCCCACTATCTCAAAAAAATAAAAAAAATAAATTACAAAACCCTAGCCGCCTATGCTAATAACCAACGGCCAGAAAACACCATCTTTCCTCCTCCTTTTTCTCGAAATCCACACATTAATATCGAAAACTTCCAACTAGGAAGTGGTAGAGCACATCGAGATCGACGTATTCAACGGGTATGATCGCAAATGGAGTTGTAAATAGTGAGATATACGCCTGCGTTCGGCTGCGTTTGGGCACGAAAATCAACGTGCTAGGGGAGACCGAGCTCGCCACCATGGTGGCCGATGGCAGCTCTCTTCTAGGGCAGTCGAGCAGTAGTCGTCGATCATCTTCATTTGGCTCGTGGATGTTGCAAAAATTCGAAGCAAAGCGGCGGCTCTATGGGTTTGCTTTCGAACGAGACCTGATGGAGGGAGAAGAATAAAGATGCGGCTCAGATTTTCTTTAGCAGAACGAGTGGCCGAGATGCATTAGGGTTTGAAATTATAAAATATAGTTGTAAATTATTATATAAAATTCGTGTAAACTTCAATAATTCATAACTTTTCATACGAGGTCGAAAACGCGCGAAACCAGTTGCATTGGAATCGTATGGACGAGCACTACGCGATGGAGTTGGTTTGGAGTCGATTGGAGTTAGTGAGAATTTTGGGTAAAATTAAACGTCCGTTTAATTTTATTCGAAATAAATCGCTAAAACGAAAATAAAACCAAGGTGAGAACTTCTCACTCAATCGAATCAGTTTCGATTTTATTTTAAATAGTTAGATTTAAAATATTTGAATGCATGTTTGAATGTTGATGAATATCTATTGATTGTTAAAATAGACATTATACGCCGTTAGTAAGCGGATGTTATTTATTAAAAACATATACCGCGAATATTTCATAAACAGTGAAATTGGTATTATATATAATATCAATATATATATATTGGCATATGTATATATTGCAGTTGATTGATTTCCCGCATTTTTTAGCGGATGAGACCCTATTGCGCCGTTATTAAGCGCATAATATTTAATAAGAACATATACCGCGATAATTTCGTACTGGAGCGAAATTGGTATTGTGCTAATGTTTTTGGATGCAGGAAAACAGGTTGGAGGGATCCAACTGGATTCCTCAACAGTATTTATTTGATTTCAGATATTTTGATATTTGATGGATTTTCATATCGATATATGATATCGTTGTTTGTCGTGATTGACTATTTGGTGTGTAGCATCATTGGACCAAATTTGGAATTTTAAAATGATTTTAAAGTGATTTTTGAAAATATACTATATTTTTGGAATAGATTCATTTTAAATAAATAAACGTTATAATTTTTAATGTTATAAAAATTATGATTTTTGTGAAATACGGTTAAAAACTGATTTTTGAGAATATGATTCTATTGATTTTATAAAATAGTTTAATCGAGATATTTTAGAATTATTGTGAAAAGTTTAAATATAGGATTTATGAAATTTGATTATTTTATAAATCAAGAGAAAGGATGAAATTATAAAGGAAATTAAAGACGTTTTTAAAATATTAATATGAATAGATTTATATAAGAGATTTATAAATGGATATTTATAAATTGAGATATTGAAATTATAAAACGAATTTTTATAAGTGTTTGAATGAAGTGAAAATGAATTTCATAACTGAATGAATTTATAGAATTATAAACGGTGAAGTTATAAATGGAATTTTATAAACAGTAGGTTTATAAAATTTGTAAAGTTATTAAAAGAATAGACTTGGGTAAATAATTGAATCTTATAAGTTATAAGATTTATAATTATGAAATTCTAAGGAATGATTTTGTAAAATAATCGTTTTATAAGCATTTAACTTATAATATGGACTTTTAGTTTATAATTGAGTTATAAACTGGAATAGGTTAATAAAAGAATTTATAAAAAGGAAGTTTTTATAAATAAATAGAAATGGAATTTATAAACGTTGTTTTATAAATTCACAAATGACTTATTTTGATAAGTAAATTGTTGAAACCTATAAATGGAGTTATATTCACATTTTTAAATAGTGAATAACAAGTTAAAGAAATTGTTTAGAATGTGATATTTTAAATAGAATTAAAACGATCTAACGATGTTTTAAACTGTGTTAAGATTCGAGACCATAGATTTCAACATTCATTGTTGAAATAGACATTTCGAGAAATAGAAGGAGATGATGGACTATAACACTGTTGTTATAGTAAATGATTTCCGAAAGGAAATGTTTTGTATAGTATTGGGATTTATATATCTATTTTAATTTCGAATCCCTATACTAGTGATTTTGGGTTGTCGTAACAATGTTTTACGTAACATTCGTTTTGGCCCAAATAAATATGTTTAAGAGAATGACTTCCTTAATAGAATGAAATATATACTTAATTTCGATTTAAGTATATTGAATATTTTCTAAGTGTTGAAAATAAATAAAAATTGTGAATTACTTATGAATAAATAAGTATGGAAATGTTTTCCAATATAAAGTGAATATTTTGAGAATTTATCTTTTTGAAGATAAATTGAAAAGGAATATTGAAATGAATAATTGAAATCGAATATTCATAGATATTTTGGATTATAAATTCACTAAGGAATTTATAAAGGAAGTGGAATTTGTTTAAAAATAAATATTGATTTATTTTTGAAGTTTTGAATTTATATATCTAGTGAAGATATTTTGGAAAATAAATAATTTGGAAAATTATTTGGAAACTGGTGATGTGTGCATATCCAGTGATAGTTCAATAACCGACTATCAATATTTCCCTTTGAATGGGTATTTGATGTGAATTGTTTGAATGTGAATGTCACACTTATTTTTGAATAAGCGCTCACTATTCGGGTTAACAGGGAAAGGACCATGAGGTCGTATAACCCATTCCGAATATGTGATACGTCGTTATGAATTGCATTTGAAGATCGGTGTTGAAGACCCGGTATTTGTGAGAGCGATAGGATGACCTGTCGATTGTCTCTGCACTGAGTTGCAGCGGTATAGAGACTCCCTAAGTGATGGGAAATCCGATCAGGATTGTGAATATCCGGATTGCAAGGACTTCTTTGTAAGTGCCTTTGGTTTTGTTCGATCCCGGAACAGACTTGTATGGATTGTGTGTCTGACATTACAAGTTGAGATATAAAGCCGATTTCATTCAAATATATTTCTGTTGGTGGCGAAGAATTTAATCTTTTAGCTTAACACCCTTCTCTGAGACGTACGAGCTCAGAGGTTATATAGTTGAAGTTATCAGCGATATATTCCCAATTTGGTAATGTGATATGCTGAGTGATGCTGAAATGATCATTGTGTTGATTATTGTGATAGGATCGTTTATTTGATCGTCTATCTTAGTGATCATTGTGTTGATCATTTGTTGACCCAAAGCATGGCTTTTGTATAAAGTATGTTTTTGTGGACGTGACTTCGTCGAACCTCACACCTCGGAAATGGTCAAAACAGGAAAGATGCGGCAAGGTTATGAGGGGTAGCTCCCTTTAGGGTATGTACATTTCCTTCTGGATAGAGGTGGTATCATGGTATGGAGCCCAGATATTTAACCTATGTGGTTACTACGAATTTATTACTTTGTGGTTGTTGGTTTTCGAGATCCCGTGAGAAAGGTCGTTTACGATCGGGGAATGGCGTGCTCGTGTCAGTAGTTACCCAGTTAGGGGTAACCCGGCCTTGTGTTGGCAGAGTTCCGGTTTGGTTCTCGGGGATGTCTTTCCAGAGGCATTCTCATGTGGCAATGGGAAGTTCCTTGGCCTGACCATTTGTTGGAAATCCAATTCCCAATACGAAACTTGTACGGTATTAGTTGTAGAACCTGCTATTCACTTATGGTGGTCACCACTGTTTGGATAGTAGCTATAGTAGGCATACGATAATGGTCGTATGTTGGCTAAGATCTATATCTTTACTTTCGAAATGAATTTTTCCTACACTATGCACTAATAATAATATCAAATGTCTTTTTAATTGCGTATCAAGCATCTTTGACTATCATAAGGAGAAATCTCCTCCGATTCTGCGTTTGCATTGTGTGTGTGTGCGGGAGGCCTTATGGTAGTCTCATTTTTAAAAGCATTGCGAATTAACTTTAAAAATATTCCTCTATTTTGATTTTAAAAATAAATAAACTGTTTTGAGTTCTCACACCAGTCACATGACTGACTTGGAGTTTATTGTTTTCCTTCCTAAACTCTGGGTGCCCACCAATTTCCACACGGGCAGTCAAGAGTTAGGTTTATCAGGATATTCTGGAGTTGCTGGAGGCAAGCTGGATGGCATGGCGTATTACTACTATATAGTGTTTCTTTTTCCGCTGCACTGTTTGTTGTTGTATATTGTTGTACACTCTGATGATATGATGTAATGAAATGTAATGTAATAACTGATATAGTTCTTTGTTTAAAGATTATTCATTTATTATTATATGTTGTTCCGCTGCGAATTGTGAGATTCTGATGTTGTTCTATTGTTTTCTGTTCCGTCCTATTTTCTTCTGTTTCCTTTTTCCTCTATTCTCTTTTTCTTTCTATTTCTTCTATTTTTAAAATTTCCTATCTTTTCTTCTCTCTATTTTAAAATTCTGTTCTATTCTCCTTATTTTCTATTCTCTCTAATTTCTATTTTCTTTTCCCTATCTGAATTTTCTATCTTTTTCTCTTCTCTTTTCCTTCTTTCTTCTTTCTTAAACCCATAACTATTCGGTTTTTCGGCAACGAAAATCAGCGTATGTTACATACTTTCTAATATATAAGTTCAAAAACTTGTTTACTAACCTAAGTCCATTCATATTTTATATCTCACTTTGCCTTACCTCACTTTACATTTCATTTAAGATTTAAATTTTGAATTTCCCATAAAATGCCAACCATTTTTTTTTTGTTTAACATTTCATTTCTCTATTCACAAGTTCCCTAACTTATTTACTTAAAAGTTTATATTGCTCATTTTAATCCATTTACATCTTAAAACCATAATTCTAGATTATATATGTAACACTTAATATCTTAAGTGTATAAATTTTCATTACACAATTATAACCCACAATTATACAATCATTTTATATTTCAATTTTATATCCAATTTATTCAATTCCAATTTCAATTTTATTTTAACATATCTCAAGTTAAGTTCAAATATATTTTATTCACTTCCATGCACTCAAGTTAAATTTTAATTCCAGAATTAAAATTTTCATTTTCCTTCTTAATTAGATCAACTTCACTTTAAGTTCAATAGTTGATTCATCTTAAATTTACACATTATTAAAATATATTTTTCCAGAATTCAATTGCCTGGTTTTATCTCAAAATCATTTGAAACAATAATCAACATACCCAATTGGTATATCAAATCAAGTCTCTGGATTCCAAAACAACTTGTTTTTACCCAAAAAAATTTCCCTTTTGAAATTATAAAACAACTTGTATACCCAACAAGTTTAAACAAATATCATAATCAATCTCCACGGTAGCAAACCATCACTTTAGAAACTCGAAAATCAGTACTGATTATCCGGCCATCATCATCAGGATTAGTTTCCAGCGACTGAAGTGAGTTCAATACTTCCTTACTACCACAAATTCCTTTCAAAACAATTTCCATTCAAAAATATTTCCCAACATAAAACTCCATTATCTCCTTCTGCATTCTGGAAAACATTTCCATCATTCCCAAGATTTTAAAATCCTAAACTTTTTGTTGAAATTCATTTTAAACACTTTTCAAAATTTCCAGGATTTAAATTCTGGTTTAAATCAAACTTTAGTTATACTTACAGAAATCTATTTGGTTATAAACCATTTTAAATTTTAGATCAAATTTTAGATTCTTATTTGATTATGGTATTAACACCCAAACATCCACTTATATAAATAACTTCAGAAAATTATTTCTTTTATATCAAAATATAATTTTGGGTAAAATTATTTCATTTACCCTCTTTAAAAACAATACTATGTCAGTTTATCTTGTTTAAGAGTTTAGAAACCCCTATCGATACAGTTGTACTTCCCGTACCGACCAGAATTCATAAACACTCAACCGATAAGTCAACACGGTATAAAAACAGTTTTTATATTCACTAACAAGTAAGCGCTCATAGCTATTAATACACTCAACTCATTATAGAGTACTATTGACTCTGTTTAATGAGTAATTTCCCTACCAGAGCCAAGGTTATCGCCAACCTAAGCTCTGATACCGACTGTCAACACCCGCCCTTCTCGACCATCGAAAATGGACAAAAATACGCCACGGTATAATATGCCGACAGTCGAGTTCCGGAAAGACAGATTGTTGAGGGAAAAGAAAGAAAATAGAAGGAAGAAGGAACTAAACAATAACAGAAACTCACAACAGCGGAGCAAAATATAATAGATAATAACAGATTTTTACACAAAATGAAAACATATCTGTTTTATATATACATCATCAGAGTAACACATAGTCAAAACAACAATTACCAGCCTGGAGTTATAACAGCCTGCCTCACAACTTGCTGGCAATTCAACAATCACAACAGCAGAAAAAAACAAATACGGATAATACGTCTCGGTCTCCAGATCCTCTCCTGAGCTCCCAAGCATCCTATCCTGTATTTTATAATACTCGGTCTGACCCATGCATTATAATGAAATAACACCCGACTCAGTCTGGAATACCAGCATGATAAAAATACACCCAAATTAATTAATAAAGTTTGAAAAATCCTTTGAAAATCAAAAGCATCTCGTAAGACCATGCCACAAATAAACATGTCGGGTTTTTACCTTACGACAGCCAAATTTTTTTATCAAAATCCTCTGATATTATAATAGTGTCTATATACAAATACTTATTCAAAATAGCTGAAATTGTTACATGATTAAATTCCAGCATACTAGCCACAAAGTGGGTTTTACAATCAAAACCGTACAAGGCACGTAGGGATAATGGATTTCCAATGAATGACTTGGCACTGGGGTACCACCTGTCACAGAACCTGGTCTAGATCAGCATATCGAGGATCCACCCTAAATCCCCTACAACACAAGACTGGGACTACCCCTTACTGGATTATCCCGAGTAAGATTACCCCACGGTTGGGATCAACAATCGCATCACACAGCCGAAATAAAAGGTACATCTAGACAGGGATGACCTTACCCTAATGGCCGTGACCCACTTAGCCTTGCTACATAACCCTTGATTTTCAGTCATTCCCAGTTGATGAGGCTCGAGGCTAAGCGTTACCTTTTTAGAACATTTCACTTAGAATGCTCACCGTCCTCCTGACGATGTACTGAAAGCATTCATCCATATAAGTCCGTTCCAGGTCTGGACGGAACCGAAGGCACCACTCCTACTACACCCATTTTGGAATCACCCTCAGGATTAGTAGCGATTAGCCCTTGCACTTCACTGCTCCATCTTCGACTCCAAGCTCTTGTCTTCATCATTAGATCGTATTCGTTGGATCGAAGTGGTTTTCGGATTACAAATCTGATCCTGATCTCTTCGAAACATCGTTCGCTATTTCACGGTTAACTCAACCCCGGTTCTTTAGGAATTACACAGACGAAAGTCCTTCGGAGTTCACCTCCTAACCATTAGTGGACGGATTTCCTTACCAACGTCTGAGAAGAATGAACGAGATTATATGTACAGTATAGTATCTCGAATGGTAACTGTGCCATATAATTCTCATACCTCTTCTAGATATTTCCAAAGTTATATTTGGGTCCAGATTTGAAAGTCGGTTATTTAACTATCAAATAAATAAACAATTAATTATTTCATTTCAACTAAAAACAACAAGTCTTTTAAATTTAGATTTTTATATAATTTAAATCATTTTTCTCAAAAATATATACTTAAAACATTGAAAAGTAAACTGCTTCAGTCACTTCACTCAAAATATTAGTCATGAAATTTTATAAAAAATTTCCAAGTAAAATTTAAGCCATAAAACTATTTTAAAATAAAAGTTTTATACAAAGTATAAATATTAGAAAATCTCTTTAAAAACAAAATGCCAGTTTAACCTTTGAAAAAAAATTATTACTAAAATTAATTTGAATAGATTTACTTTAAAATTCTAAAACATTTGAAAATAATAATTCTCTCTAAAACATTCTTTTTAAAACAAATTTAAAAACTTTTAGGCTTATAAACAAAAATTCCTTTGAAAATATACTTGGTTTTTCAAGCAAACACACTTCCATTTCAGAATAAACCATATAACCCTTTATAAATCCTGCTCGATTTATCTCAATCCAAATTTACGTCTAAATCCCGTAAATTCTTTCAGCACTTTAAAAATAAAAACCTTTTTATTTTAAACACATTTCCCTTCTACCTTGAAATCGCTTTCAAAAGATATACTTAAATTATTTAAATAAGTTACCAAATTCTTTATTCAAAATATACCTTTGAAGATCTATAAGAGTTCCCTGAGTAACTTAAGTAAAAAATTTCCCTTTTTAAAATAAAGATATTATGTCAAAAATGTATGTTAAAATTTCCTTTAGAAAACATAATACTAATTCACCTTTAAAATAATTAAATACCATAATTATATTAATAAACATCTACTTTCCTCTTAAAAATAATTAGAAATTATAATTTTCTAAAACATTCTAAACACTCTCTTTTTCTGAAAAAAACTTCTAGTTTATACTTCGAAAGCTTTTCTTTGAAAGCATACTTATTTTTCCCTGAAAAAATACACTTTCCATCTTTTAAAAATAATCTCGCAATTACATTTAAAACAATTTGCACCTTCTTATAGAAATTTCCACCGGAAATTTATACTTCTAAATTTATCCACTGATAAATAATCCACTTCATTTGTAAACCCAGATTACAAATTTTTATTCCCCATTTCCATTTTAAATCCCAGTTTCAAAGCACTTAACAAATTCCAAACCAATTTCTTGAATTTAATTTCCTTAAATTCATTACTTAAAATTTCTTTTCATTTCCTTATAAACCCAATTCGTTTTATTTTTAAATATCAGATTTTATTCATCCAACCATAACACTGCACAACAAAATTCCCAAATTAAACTATTACAGGATATCAATAAAATATAACACAGATTCAGTTGATAATTTCTATATTATAAGGAATTTAGTTGGATCCCTCCAACCTATTTCCTTGCATCCAAAGATGTTAGCGCACAAATAAATATCGATCCAATCTGAAGATAATTTTCCCATTCAACCAATCAATCAATCATTTAGGTATTAAATATTTAAATTAAATGGCATCTAGATGTGAGTGTGATTAACTCACCTTAAATTCAAAACGCCGGACGTTCAAATTTTACATTACATGTTCGATTTAATGCAAAATTTTCACTTGCTCAAAACGATTCCAAATCTATACCATAGCGAGCTGCTCATCGCCGCGGTTCTGGCGCTTCTTGTTTCATCGAAATTTGATCAAGCACGCAACAGATATGAATTTTTATAGTTTGTACTATAATTTAAAACAATTCCTTTTTATTATTATATAATATTATACCAAAACAAATCAAACCGTCGATTCAGTATCCAAATCCAGGCCGCCGAAACAACGTCTCCCTCTCACGTATAATCAAACGAACAGCAAAATCATCGTCGCTCTCTTCATCCTAAGTCGTGCACCCTACGACCATCTCCATTTCGATTAGGACCCACCACACGAAGTGCCAGACTCCACCTCACTTACAGCCGAAGACCACATCCTCATACCTTCTTCCATGATAAGCAATCTCCCATGGAACGGTGCACCATCACGGCAAAAATCGAAATGATTAACAGCACCATTTCTAATCTCAACCGGTCGATTTATAGATCTCAAGAAGATCTATGATTTTTTAGTTGGAGGGTTTTGCCAATAATTAGAAGATAAGAAGGAATTTGAAGAAGAAGATGGAAGCACATCGGCCATCGAAATGTTTTAAACGGCGGTTGGAAAAGGAAACTAGGGTTTCGGCACTTATACGTATATATATACGTTTATAATATTATTTTAATATTAAATCCACTTTTCAACAATATTTTCAAACAATCTCCAAACAACGCATGCCGACAGGCATTTATAAGGTTTCACCCGTGTTCCGAACATAATGAAACGTGTTTCAAAGCCCAATTCATTCATATGTGGAAGATAGCTTTTTGAATCAAGTTTAAATATTAAATTATCGATTTAAATTTCAAAGCATTTCTCACCCGTACAGACAAACGATAACTTCAAATGCTTCCAAATTTGAAATCCGACAATAATACACTATTACGGATCCAATGGAACTGGTTTCGTTGAATTCCGAGACTGTGCCCTGGAAGGCTATTTTAATTCGTCGATAAATTCGAACGGTTTTCAGAATCGTCGAAATCATTAAAAATCTCACTTTTGAAACTTTACTAACTCTATTATAAATCATACAGAATTTATAATCACATTAGAAATTATTCTAATTCTTATTAAATCAAAATCTGATTATTTACATTATTATATTAAATTTCATTATTAAATTGATATAAAAATTCAAGATTTAACTTATCGACTTTTGATTCCACCCAAAAGTCCAAATTAAAATTCAAATCAAACTAGACTTTAAATCAATTAAGAATTTGTTTCCATAACCATTTATCCCCAGATTTACTAATTATCCCTATTTCAAATAATAATTAATATTACTTAAATTCAATTGAATTGCCATATTTGAAAATTTAACTAATTTTATTAATTTAACCAAAATCTTCTTATTTCAAATCAAATTATAATTCACATTCAACATTTAAAATGAATTAAATGTTCAAAATCTAACGACTAAAACTCCGAGTTGTTACACTATTACTCGGTCAAGAAGGAAGCCTGGTAGATTAGATCTTTATTGATCCATCCCTACTTGACATCAACCTTAACTCTCACAAATAGGAAAGCCTCACTTCATCAACTTTTAGTGTCAAGCATAGTTAATTACTTTTCAAGCAAGTAATTAAAAAATTTAACCAATTGGCCAGCAATTCTAACCCCTTT
The DNA here is from genome assembly GCA_030765085.1 of Allium cepa. Lineage (NCBI taxonomy): Eukaryota > Viridiplantae > Streptophyta > Magnoliopsida > Asparagales > Amaryllidaceae > Allium > Allium cepa. The sequence continues at coordinate 40,579,916 of CM060929.1, forward strand.
TCTAAACCTTTTGTTTATACTTTTAAATATTTCAAAATACTTATAATAGGTTTTAAATCATTTATCCGACATATTATTTGAAAATAACAACTTTACAATTTTTCGCAAAACTTGAAAATGACATGTTTTTAACAAAATATCCCTTCTTTAAAAGTTAACAACTTATTTTTAAAAATTCACAAATATCTCAGATCACTTTTGAAATACTCTAATATGAGTTAGTAAACACTTGTAAATATAATGAAGTAAAATACTTAAATTTAAATATCTTTTCAAACCTTTTAAAGTCCAAAAATAGGTCTAAACGGGGGCATTTTTTCACTAGTGAAGTTTTGACCCTTTTGAGACGTTACTTAACTTTTTACTATTCAAGCTTTTAGTAGCAACAAACATATGTATAAATCATTATAAATATGAAAAAAAAGCCCTAAGAATCTCTGTATAAAGTTCCGTAAACGTCGTGAAAATCAAGGCAATTCACAATTGCATCTATATCGACTATCGCTGTAAGTGCACCTTCGAATCCAGGTCCGGTGTAAACCATAGTCCATCTATAACCTATACGCTGTATTCAAGGTCTTGTCTCAAGTTATATAAATCCGTTCAAGTCCATTCCAAGTCTATTCAAGTCCATATACATGGATAACATATGTTACATACTTTCAAAGCAAGAATTCAAACCAACGTTTTAACATAAGTCAACAACAATTCAAACTTCCTAAATACAACAAAAAAATACATATGTGTGTTATATTTTCATTTAAAGTAAGGTGTTGACTCTTTTAACCTTACTAACAGCCATGATCCAAGAACTAAAGTCCAAACTCAAGCTAGCACCCTCCTTTCCTTTCCTTTCTTCCTTGCTTTCACTTTTGCCTTAGCCCAAAAATAGACTTATTGCTCATGACCTTCTCTTGCTTAGGGAGTACGGCTTTGTTTCTTCAACATTTAACAAGATGGAATAATATACTAAGGCCGTGGCAAAGTTGAAGTGATATGAAGTTGATTTGCAACAATTTTCTTTAGAACATAAGAGGCAAAGAAGATGAAGAAGCCATTGATTTTATGATAACTTAATCTTTGTGAATTTGTGATTCCAACTCTATGGAGTGCCACTCCTTATATAGGCACAAGAATGGAAGTTTTTAATCTCTCACTTACCACCGACCATGCCAAGGAAGCTTCACCTCCCATCATTTCACTTCTCCTTTATGCATATTACTCTTATACCATTCTCATAATAATATCTCTTATCAATATTGAAGCTTCTAGAACATTGCAAGCTTTATGAAGAGGAGAGTATGTTAATTAGTTTTTAATGTATTCATTTGATCATTTGTAAAGTGCACAAGAGATCGAACAACTTATATCGACCAATAAACTATCTACCTCTAAACCGATTTTCGGCCAAATTTCTATTTTTCTTCGAAGAATATATTTTGATAAATAAATTCCAGAAACAAATTTATTATCCTCATTTATTAATGAAATAATGTTAAGCATGGTTGTAAAATTATATTTATAACACTTTGTATTTCAAAACATTTTGATATTCGAAGACGAAGTGTTTGAATTTCTTCGAATTTCAAGGTCGCTACATTTCCCCCATTTAGAACATTTTGTCCTTGAAATTCAAATAAGAACAACAATCAAATGAGATAGACGAAACAATATACATATATATTGCATAATGTTGAAACTATACAAACTATACTGCAATTGAATGCATACTAAGTAACACCAATTTAAATGGTGATCAGATTACAAACGATATACGATATTAAGATAAGAAGAAAACCCTAATCTATAAGCGAATCTGGATAGAAATCCTTTAATCTGTCCGCCAGCTTGGAACTTCTACCAATATTGATCGAAAGCCTTACTTCTAAGCAGAGAAATGATCCATTGCTAGCCGAAAGGATTAGAAGAATGAAAAGTGGAACCAAGGTCAATGAGCTAAAAGGTTTTAGTCTTTACAAGAGAGGGGTTAAGGAAGAAGGGACGTATATGTGTTTAGGATATTGAAAACCTAAGGAGGGAAGTTCTTAGGGAATGTAATCGATTGAAGTTTATGATTCATCATAGGGGAACCAAGTTGTATCATGATATGAAGAGATGTTTCTTTTACGAAGGTATTAAGAGTGATGTATACTTATAGGTGAAGCAATATGCAAATTGCAAACAAGTGAAAGCTGAACGTCATAAGACAAGTGGATTGCTTCAGCCTTTAGATATACCATTTTGGAAATGAGAATCCATATCCATGGATTTTATTGACGGGTTGCCAAGGTCAAATAAGGGAATGAAATTATATAGGCATAGTGGATAGGTTGACCAAGATTGCACATTTCCTTTACACTAAGTCAACCAGGATGGCACCTATATTGGTTAAGTTTTTTATGAAGAATATTATTAGACTGCATGAGATTCCTAGTAGTATAGTCAGATTCCATCTAAATCTAAGGTGGAAAATAAGATTCCATTTCTTTTACTTGCTTTCGAATTTAGTTATGGGTATTACCCGAATTATTGTGATAAATTATACCATGTTTTGATTGATTGAATTTTATTTGGATAGAACATTAAATTATGGGATTTTTATGAAATGACTTGATTTGGTTTTAAGGGTAAAACCATAGTATTATATCTCCAATCAACTTGATTTTTGTATATGTGATGTAAAAAGTTAAATTGGAGATGGTTCTTTAATTTCATAATTTTCAAAGTTAAATAAATATTTTATGAATTTCTTAAGAGGGAAATAGCTTAATTTCATATTTTAATAATTTAAAATAATAAAACATGGTTTTCGGCCCTGAAACTTTTATGTGGTAAAGAGAAGGATATTCTCGAATTTATGTGATTTTCCCCAGTGAATATGATTTATTATGGTAGATATGCATTTATTTAATAATTAATTGAGGATATTGATCAATTAAAGTTGGAAAATGTTTTGGAATTTGAAAATATATGCTGTAGATTTTCAGTAAAAAAAAAAGGCTAAAGTATTGTTTTATGCAATAGGAATTGGATAAGAAATTGGATTTGGTGAAAATTATATGCTTTTATTGACATAAATAATTTGTCATATAAATTACGATAATGTCAAGTTGTCAGTACCGTCTTCGAGCCTAATACATGGCCGCATCCATGGGTGTTGATGTCAATGAGGTGGGAAGCGCATGTTAATTACTTAGGAAGTTATGGAGTGATTCCAATTTGGTCGATGTGAATATCAACGGCAATCTCGATTTACCGGCACTGCAGCGTCGTGATTTATCTCTTTTTGCCTATGTTTTGACTTCCCACATATACAATGGGCGTCATGATAGCTGAAGTATCTTAGTATATTTTAAAAGAGATGCCGCATATCACTACTTTGAATACTTTCGAAGTCGATCCTATACAATTAGTGGCATGATAGTCGAAGTGAGTTAGGTAAACAATTTTATAATGTTGTCGACGGTCTTGTATCACTATTCATCAAGGTCAGTGAGGCCTTTTTCATTTTTTTGGCTACAATGTTGTGTGGCATTGTTGCCATGAATATTGGCGTTGATTTTGTTTTAAATAGAAGGATAACCTATAGAGTATGAAAGTAGACAACGTCATTTTCGATAAAGAGTTTTATACTTGAAAAAAATTTAAGTCTTATTTTCCTAACCTTAAGCAGAGGTTCGACAATATAGTGCGGCAAGGTTATTGCCTATCTTTTTTATTAAGGAATGAGCCTTTACCTTCTTTATTCGACATTGTAATTGGGGATACCAATACATTGTAAAGTATAAATTTCGACACTATCATTGGGGATACCAATGTAGATAAGCCTTGACATGCTAAATGTTATCACTTCGACATTGGTCTATATTAACCTAATAAGGAAGGCGAGCCCATTTTTTTATGACTTCAATTTTAAACGTTATGGATACCAATGCTATTTTGATTATAGATGGCGATACTATCATTGGGGATACCACAGTAGATTAATTTTGACAAATTAAATGTTTTTTAAATGAGACTTTATCATCGGGAATGCCAATGCATTTTCTCAAATGAGTTCGACATTGATTATTTGAAGAAAGCAATGTATGTGTAACAACCCAAAAATTTTGCAAGTATTTTATTCTTTTGTTTATTTAACTTTGGGGTTTTGTTTTAATTTAATTTTTAAATAAATTTTTAAATAATCACCTAAATTTTTATTAGTATAAGTAAATTTCTATAATTCTTATTTTGGTTAAGTTTAACATTTATTGAAATTTCAAATCTTTAATTTAACTGGATATATTGGTAACAACATTTTATTTCCACTTTTGTCCTTTTAAAAATTGGTTATACACCTTTAAATCAAAAATTAATATTTTGTAAAAGAATTAAACTTTATATGTATACACATTTGTTTCCTAGTTAATGATTAATAAATAAAATTTTAGATTGAATAACATAGATAATGGATAAATAAGCTTTATAAAAGGCACGTTTTAATTTTTACGTTTATATCCGTTTTGATTAATTTGGTGGTATAAATAGTAGGTATTTAATAAAATACTCTTTAAACGTATATTTTATTAATATAAGTAGCAAATAAATAAAAGGTGTAAATTTAAATGCGTTACTTTTATAATTAAATGTGGGAGTACGTTTGATTAAATTTTTGCATCTAAAGTACGCGTTCTTAAAACTCTTACCTTAAATAATAAATAAATTACTTATAGCCGTTCAAATTTATAGTACCCTGAATTCAAGTGTAAACGTTACACTGTCCATCATCTTCAATTGTTTTGAATTTGGTATAAAATCTTTAATACAGAGCCGTTCCAAAATCAGTTATTACTTATCAAAAATTCAATCATTCAAAATTCAATTTATGCTGGTCATTGCCTCTCTAAATCAATGCAAGTTTTAGTGTAAATACTCAGTCACGTACGCAATATTTGGTTCCAATCTGAATGCCTCCTTTATCTTCGCCTCCCCATTTTATAAATATTTCTGCGTTTTAATCAATGCATTTACTTCCTAATAAATTTTAAACGTGTACAAAATGTTTGTCAAGATTTTTCTTGCCACTTTATCACTTGGTTATGTAACCCACGCATATCAACGCATCCTACATGATAACATCAAACATCATGTATCAATGCAAAAATATTGCTTGTCGTTTCATTCTCTTAATTCACGCAATCTACACTGTTAATAAAAATTAATACTCACTGTAATTATTTGTTTCCAAATTTTCCTTGTCGCCCGTGTATATTTGATATAAATTTATTTCTTGTCTATTTCTTTCACCTCAATTTAACGCATAGTTTTTTTATTTTATTATTACACGTTCGCATAAATTTTTTCCAAATTTCCATTCCCGTTTCAAAGCAAAAGATTGCTTGCCGTTTCTTCCTTTAATCAACGCAAATTTCTTTTGTTTTAATATAAACCCACACACCCCTTTGATAATGAAAGAAATCATTTATTTCCTTTAAGGTTCTAAATTTCGAATCCTTGCTTGCCTTAAATTACGCATGCCTTAATTTGTGCTTTCCCATTTCTGCAATCTGCGTTTCACAAATTAATACAAAACCACACGCAATCTTTCCTCACCGTTTCAAAAGTTGTCGTTTCCTTTTATTTATCAATGCAACCTCAGTATAAAGCCTCGCACTAAATAACTTTCTTTTGCACTCTCCACATTTAGCCTTCATCTTCTTCGTGCATAAGCATCCACATCAGGCATGGCCCCTATATCTATTTTCTTTTATATATATTTTTCCCTCCATGCATTGTTTCTTCACTTCTACACAAATGCTCAACCACTCACCACCGTTGCACGCTCGCCTACATCCACCTCTCCTCCACCATCAGTGCAACCTTCCCCTTGATGCACCAGTTGGCCGAGTTGCATTAGCTCGTGCTTTAAGAGAAACAAAATGTGTTGCACCACTTTGAAATTTATCACAACACATATACCTTTTGAAAAAAAAGGGGAAAAAAAATATATGCATGTACCCAACTTTCCCCTTACGTACCCATGCACAGCCGAGTGATGAGTTTGTCTAAACTTTTGAACCAAAGTTTTCACCACTTTTCTTTCTAAAAAAATAAAATAAAATAAAAAATAATATAAAGTTTAATGCCTGCGCCACTTAGAGTTATATCCCACCACCTTTGTATTTTTGAACGCAAACTATATCTTCAATTTTTCCTTGTTTGCATGAATGCATGCATATAAATAGTCCAAGACTTGTATATATGGGTCAAGTCGGGTGGTGAAGTGGTCGAGCATATTGTGCCAATCTCCCTCTTATTTAATCTCGCTCCAGTTTTTTATTATTTAAAGTTTGCTTGGATCGTTTTAAATTTGCGTAATTAATCATTCGTTTTGTTTTGTGTCAAGATCTGAATCGGATTGGCTCATCTTCAAATAATTCATCGTGCCTTCTGTACGCTATTCTGGTGTGGTTACCGTAGTTTTGAATCAAAATCTTCAGCTTCATAAAGGTGAGTATTCTCACCCGATAAACATACTTATAGATCGGTAAATTAATAACAAGTGTAATTGGATAATAGTTATATATTATATTTTTCTTGCCTGTGATATAAATTTATGATGTTAAAAACCCTGTTATCATATTTACACATCATTAGTTATATTATCTACTGTTATATGTATGCTGATTTTTATTTATTTATTTACTGTTTATCACACTACAAGTTCCCAGTAGAATAGAATCGTTGCGGGCTGAAATGATAGGCCTGAACGATATTTATTTATTTATTTATTATTGGACTTGGGATTGCGGGTTTGAAATGATAGAACCTGGATTTTTTTTTGTAAATTACGGATTGAAATGATATATTATCCGTATCACTTGACCTAGGTTAGAAATTATTATACAGACCCGTGGTTATATATATTCTGGAAATATTAAATATTTTTAAATTAGAATGTTATAATATTTGGTTTTAAAATGGGATTAAAAATGTTTTTTTAAGTATAGTGATATTATACAAGTTGAATATGTAAATAAATAAATGTTAAAAATTTAAAGTATAAATTTATCTTGCAAATTTTGATTTGTAAGATAAATGGAATTTAAGAAATAAAATATGAAAATTTGGTATAACTTGAATATAAAGCAAATTAAAAAGGGTTAAGTTTCTATGAATTAAATAGGTAAATTTATGAAAAATATGGAAGTTGAAATATAAATTGATTTAGAAATAAGAGGTTGGTTTTAAAATAAAGGTAAGTAAAGAAATTAATTGGAAATTTAGTTTATTTTTGAAACGGTAATTAAACTTAATTGTTAAGAAAATTCGTAGAAAATTTTGCACTTGATTTTTTATAAGTAAATTATAAAGAAGTTAGATATATATTTGCAAAATTTACTTTATAAAAGTACATAAATTATTGAGTAAATTAAATGACTATTTAAAGGTGGAAATTATGATTTTATAAGTCAAATTTGTTTAAATAAAGGTTTAAAATTTTGCTGAAATTATATTGAAGTCTAAAATTTAATTTACTCAAATCTATTGTAAATGATATTTCCGCACTTTGCAAGTGCTGTAATTGATACAAATGAACTAAGGCTAAACCTTTGGGATTTTATATTGGATTTTTGTAAGAATAATAACTTCACTTTTAAATAGTTTTAAAAGGTAGTATTTTGATTGGAATATAAAACTATTTTGGATTTTATCAACCACAGGTAATAATAACGTTGGTTGTTAAAGAGACCGGGATCGGATATGGGCATACTCTCTATCGATACCGAAAACCACTTTGACAATCGTGTACGCGGTGGAGATTCTAGAATGAAGTAGTATGGTGGTGACGTTCTATTGAGGTATGTACCTAGACCCGACTCCCGTGAGTTAGCATAAGGTGGCTAAAACAGGAGCGATTGACAGGCAAAGGAGGTAGCACCTCTTATCGGACGCACTTCTTCGTATGTCATTCTATTACTTTTGTGATTGTTTGGTGCGCACCTTTGATTTGGGAGTGTTGTTCGAGGTGGGTGGTAGTAGTAGCTACGCGCTACCACCGGTCTGGAAGCATAATTGGTATATCTACCCTGTCATTGCCTAGTTGTGCCTTATCACCTACCATTGCGAGCCTTATACGATTTGGTTTTGTATCATACCTATGGAGTGCCCTCTGATGGCGCCCAGTACGGGGGAGATTACGGTACTGTATAGACTATGGGAATATATTATGTGTTAAGGGGAATATTGGGTCACTCCTTAACGCTATTTTAAAGTAAGTTTATTTTACTAATAGACACTATTGTAATAGCGAAGTATTACTATATAGTAAATAGTTTAACGGATCCTTAGAGGATGGGCAGTCCCAAGCATCCTTGAAGTTACTTGTCTTTATATTACAATTCACTTGAATTAGCTTACACTGTCCTGACTCGAATGTTTATGTTTTATTTTACGCTCGGGTCAGCCTGAGTTTCAGTTCGGACCTCTTTTTCTGGATCTAGGACTTCTGAAGATTTTCTCCTTTCAAGCTGCTGTCAAGTTTCCGTTCAGTTCTTATTTTAGCTTTTTTGTAATCGAGACGATTAAATATTGAGATTTTTTGTGGTGATTTCAAACTATATTTGGTTAAAGACTATGTACTTTATACTTATTTTGAGACTATTGATAGTGGCTTGATGAACCGCTAGGTTATTTTTAATTCCACTGCGAGTATTCTGATTTCTGTGTCTGTGATTCTATGATTTGATTTCATTTGCTCCAAATTTATTTACAATCTATTGTTTTGAACTATTCAAGTTTGACATGTTTTAAATTTATTGTCGAATTTGAATGGTGCAAAATAGTGGGTCGTTACAGTTGGTATCAGAGCTTTGGTTTAACCATAGCCTGAGGAGCAAAAACTCATTAGAGATAGGGTAGAAATACCCTAGAATGAGTGAAGTCAAATCCAAGAATCCTTTTCTTATAAGAGAATGTATTTTAAAATATAAAATGATTTTCAAAAATATTTTCGAAGAAGTATTTTGATATAAAAACTTTCTTGTTCTGAAATAAATTTTTTCCAACTACTTCTTTCCCTTTCTCCATCTTATATAGTTGAGTCCTTTGCGAAATTCCTGTTTTAGTTAAACTTTATCCTATCTAATATATATTTGCCTCTATTTTTCCTCTGTCCTTAAATTCATTCTTGATTTATCAGGATGAATCGAGGAAATACCAGAGGTAGGGGACGAGGTGCTGATCCAGCTCCTGCACCTGCTGCCCCAGTTAGGTTCTCTAAGCTTTGCAAAGAATATACCGAGCTTGGTGGCACCAAGTTCACAGGGTCTGGAAGTATCATAGAAGCTCAACAGTGGTTGAGAGACTTGGAGAGAATCTTCTTCAGTCTCGCAATCACTAATGCCCAGCAGCGACAATTGGCAGCTTGACAATTAAAGGAAGCAGCTTTGGATTGGTGGTTGTCCATTACAGCTCACACTGCTGAGACTGACATCACTTGGGAACAATTTAGGTATCTTTTTCGGTTGACCAAGTATGGTTCAGTTTCCTCCCTTTTGAAATCTATCTTATATCTCTTATCATGCTTTAGGGATGCTTTCCTCGTGAAATGGATGCCCGAAGTGGGTCAGTCTCAGCTATATCGAGATTTCATGGATTTGAAGCAGGACGACATGTCCTTTACTGAGCATGAGAGAAAGTTTAACGAGCTATCGCAATATGTCCTTAAACTGATAGATACCCTGCTGAAGAAGAACGAGAAATTTATCGCTGGTGCACGTCCCGAATATTACGCCTCATTACCCATGTGCATGGTACGTTTACAGCTCCGATGGACATGGCTAACAGATATGAGAATCTGACATCCAGGGCTCCTCCAGCTACCCAGCATGCCCCATCTCAGTATTCTGGAAGTTCCAAGAAGAGGGACCCCATTTTCAGCATCGACAGAAGAATAAGAATAGGACTGCAGGGTTGGGATCGTCTTCGTCATTCCAGAGGCATCCTGTGGATCTATCTACCATTACTTGCTACCGATGCGACCAGAAAGGACATTACGCTAATGGTTGTCCTACCTTCGGTGTTGCGATTCCACCTCCTGCTCAGTCAGCTAGGCGAGACCTTTGCCACATTTGCCTTCAGCCGGGACTTTTCAAGAGAGACTGCCCTACTCAGAAGAAGGGTAAGGCATCAGGGATTTTCGCTGTCACTTCTGCATCCTCCCCAGCTCCATAGCCTGCACCTGCGCCTGCTCCCGCTCCTAATGATTCTCAAGGTACGCTCCAAGGTTCTTTTACCTTGTATTATTTTCCCCTACGGGTTCTCTTTGATACCGAAGCTTCCCATAGCTTTACTCAGTAGACCTCTATAACAAATTTGAGAATCTTCTTTCTCCCGAGTTTTCCTCTGTGCCTCTATGTGTTTCAAACCCTATCGGTGGTCCTGCGAACCTTAATAAGGTTTGTAGGAATGTGAAAATCTTCCATGATAGCTATCGTTTCACTGGTGACTTCTATGTTTTGGGGTTTGACGCTTTCGATCTACTGCTTGGGGGTGATTGGTTAGATAGTCATGATGCTCATATCTCGTGTAGTGCTCGAATTCTTTCCATTTTGGATGATTTTGGAAATTCCTTAAAGATCCAGTGTAGTTTGCCCCAGGATTTCGCAGGTAGCTTCATTTACTCACTGGATACTTTTCCTAGTGATATCGAGTCCACTCCTGTGGTCAAGCATTTTCCCGACGTTTTTGGGGAAGTCACTTCTCTACCTCCGAAGCGGGAAATTGATTTCCATATCGATCTTATTCCTGGAGCACGACCTGTAGTTCTTCCACCCAGAAGAATGGCACCCCGGGAGAAGATCGAATTAAGGAATCATATTGAAGACTTGTACTCTAAAGGTCTAATCAGACATAACTTTTCAAAATGGGGAGCAGCCGTGGTTTTCGTCATCAAATCAGATGGTTCCCTCCGGATGTGTGTTGATTATAGGAGCAGAACAAGCTCACTATGAAAAATAGATATCCTATGCCCCGCATCAATGATATGTTCGATCAGCTTTATGGAGCGACTGTTTTCTCTTAGCTGGATCTTGCTACAGGTTTCCACCAACTCAGAGTTGTTGAGGAGAGCATTCCCAAAACTGCTTTCCGTACTGAGAATGGGTTCTTTGAATGGCTTGTTATGCCTTTTGGTCTGACCAACGCTCCTTCCTTCTTTGTCGACTTGATGAATCGTGTTTTTCGCGATGTGCTCAATAAATATGTTCTAGTCCTTATTAATGATATCCCGGTGTTCTCTAAGACTGAGGAAGAGCATAAATCTCACTTGAGCTTTGTGTTTGGGACCCTTAGGAGTCACCAGTTAAAAGCTAAATTCTCTAAATGTCATTTCTGGGAGGAGGAAGTCTGATTTCTTGGACATATTGTCTCTAGTAAAGGAGTTTCTGTTGATCCAGTCAATATCGTGCGATCAAAGATTGGGAAGAACCTAAGACTCCGACTGATATTCGTCGTTTCCTTGGCCTTGCCTGTTATTATCGGAGGTTCATTGAGAACTTTGCCCAGATTTTTGCACCTCTCACTGCTCTAACTCGAAAGAATGCTAAGTTTATTTGGAGTGGTAAGTGTAAAGCGGCATTCCAAGAGTTAAAGAATAAGCTTACTTCTGCACCAGTGCTTACCGTTCCAAATGGAAACGAAAGATTGACGGTATACACTAATGCTTGTCGCGAGGGTTTAGGAGAAGTATTGATGCAAGATGGGAAGGTGATTGCCTATGCTAGTCGTCAGTTGTAGAACCATGAGGCAAATTATGCTACCCATGATTAGAATTGCTGGTCGTTGTCTTTGCATTAAAGCTTTGGAGACATCATCTCTTAGAAGCAAAGTTTGACCTTTTCACCGATCATCAGTCTTTGAAATATATCTTCACCCAAAAGGATTTGAATCAGAGACAATTTCAGTGGCTCGAGTTCCTTGCTTCTTACGATCTCGACATAAACTATACTCCTGGGAAAGCAAAGTAGTGGCGGATGCGTTGAGTAGGAAGAAATCTTTGTTGTGTCGGCTTATTGTTTCTTCTCCTCTTTTGGACCGTATCAAGGCTAGACAGGATGAGGATGTGAGGCTTAGAGGTATGAAGGAGAATATTCGTAGTAGAGGTGGTGGTAATTCTGATGGTAGTGGAGCTCAGATTGATGATGAAGGGATTTTGAGAATTAATAAAAGGATTTGTGTCCCGAATGTTGATGGTCTGAGGCAGGAGATACTTCGGGAACACCATCAATCCAGACTTTCCATTCATCCTGGTGTGGCAAAGATGTATCAGGATTAGAAGAAACTCTGTTGGTGGATAGGTATGAAGCGTGATGTCTCTATCTTTGTGAGTAGGTGTGCGATTTGTCAGCAAATCAAGGCGGATCATCAAAAGACCCTGGGTTTGTTGCAGCCTCTGAAGATTCAAAATTGGAAGTGGGAGCAAGTTTATATGGATTTCATCGATGGTTTACCGAGATCTAGGAGGGGAAATGAGAGCATATGGGTTATCATGGATAGAGTGACCAAGTTCGCTCATTTTATTCCGGTCAAGTCTACCCGTACGGCGTCGAGCTTATTTGAGATTTATATGAGGGAGATCGTTCGCCTCCATGGCGTTCCCATTAGCATTTTTTGTGATCGAGACCTTGTTTTTCCCAGCCAATTTTGGAAAGCTTTCCAAGAATCCTTGGGTACTCGCCTGAATCTGAGCACTGCTTATCACCCATAGACTGACGGTCAAAGGGGAAGGGTAAATCAGATTCTGGAGGATCTTCTCCGTGCTTGCATTTTGGATTATGGAGGGTCTTGGGATGATCATCTCCATCTTGTGGAATTCACATATAACAGTAGTTATCAGGTATAAATTCCAATCCTTTGTTCTTATCTTATCTTAATCTCCTATCTGGCTCATTCTATCTTTTTCAGGCTAGTCTTAGGATGTCCCTGTTTGCTGCTCTGTATGGGAGACCTTGTAGATCTCCTTCTTGCTGGATTGAATTCGGTAATCGATTGGTCCTTGGTCCAGATATGATTTTGGGAGCTTCGGAGAAAGGATATTAAGAGAAGGTTAAGGATTGCTTAGGATAGACAGAAGAAGTACGCTGATCATCGAAGAAGTTTGGAGTATGCAGTTGGTGATTTAGTTTTTCTTAAGGTTTCTCCTTTAAGAAATGTGGTTCGATTTGGGCGTAAAGGGAAGCTTGCCCCTAGGTTCGTCGGTCCATTCCGCATCCTGGAAAGGATTGGATCTCTTGCTTATCGACTGGATCTGCCCGAGAAATTCGCTGGTGTACACAATGTATTCCATGTATCGCACCTTCGACGCAATTTGCATTATCCATCTCTTATTATCCAGCCTTCTGCTCTTGATAGTTTGGATATCGAGTTTAATCCGACTATTGAGAGGAAGCCACTTCGTATCGTCGATCGAGGTACGAAACAGCTTAGAAGAAAATCTGTCCGCCCGGTCAAAGTGCAGTGGAGCACTGATGAACGAGATTGCACTTGGGAGATGGAGGAGAGCATTCGTGCTTCGAATCTGGAATTATTTTTTTCAGGTACTATTGCCATACTATCTTCTTCTTCCTTTGTTTTCCTTCTTTCGTTCCTTTTCGAGCACGAAACGTTCTGAGTGGGGGAAAGTGTAACAGCCCAAAATTTTTGCAAGTATTTTATTCTTTTGTTTATTTAACTTTAGGGTTTTATTTTAATTTAATTTTTAAATATAATTTACAAATAATCACCCAAATTTTTATTAATATAAGTAAATTCTATAATTCTTATTTTGGTTAAGTTTAACATTTATTGAAATTTCAAATCTTTAATTTAACTGGATATATTGGTAACAACATTTTATTTCCACTTTTGTCCTTTTAAAAATTGGTTATACACCTTTAAATCAAAAATTAATATTTTGAATTAAACTTTATGCGTATACACATTTGTTTCTTAGTTAATGATTAATAAATAAAATTTTAGATTGAATAATATAGATAATGGATAGATAAGCTTTATAAAAGGCACGTTTTAATTTGTACATTTATACCCGTTTTGATTAATTTGGTGGTATAAATAGTATGTATTTAATAAAATACTCTTTAAACGTATATTTTACAAATATAAGTAGCAAATAAATAAAAACGTGTAAATTTAAATGCGTAACTTTTATTATTAAATATGGGAGTACGTTTGATTAAATTTTTGCGTCTAAAGTACGAGTTCTTAAAACTCTTACCTTAAATAATAAATAAATTAATTATAGCCGTTCAAATTTATAGTACCCTGAATTCACGTGTAAACGTTACACTGTCCATCATCTTCAATTGTTTTAAATTTGGTATAAAATCTTTGATACAGAGCCGTTCCAAAATCAGTTATTACTTATCAAAAATTCAATCATTCAAAATTCAATTTCTACTGGCCATTGCCTCTCTAAATCAATGCAAGTTTTCGTGTAAATACTCAGTCACGTACGCAATATTTGGTTCCAATCTGATTACCTCCTTTATCTTTGCCTTCCCATTTTATAAATATTTCTTGCGTTTCAATCAACGCATTTACTTCCTAATAAATTTTAAACGTGTACAAAATGTTTGCCAATGTTTTTTTGCCACTTTATCACTTGGTTACGTAACCCACGCATATCAACGCATCCTCCATGATAACATCAAACATCACGTATCAATGCAAAAATATTGCTTGCCGTTTCATTCTTCTAATTCAAGCAATCTGCACTGGTAATAAAAATCAATACTCACTGTAATTATTTTTTTCCAAATTTTCCTTGCCTCCCGTGTATAATTGATATAAATTTATTTCTTGCCTATTTCTTTCACCTCAATTTAACGCATAGTTTTTTTATTTTATTATTACACGTTCGCATAAATTTTTTCCAAATTCCATTCCTGTTTCAAAGCAAAAGATTGCTTGTCGTTTCTTCCATTAATCAACGCAAAGTTATTTTTTTTTAATATAAACCACGCACCCCTTTGATAACGGAAGAAATCATTTATTTCCTTTAAGGTTCTAAATTTCGAATCCTTGCTTGCCTTAAATTACGCACGCCTTAATTTGTGTTTTCCCATTTTTGCAACCTGCGTTTCACAAGTTAATACAAAACCACGCACAATCTTTCCCTACCGTTTCAAAAGTTGCGATTTCATTTTATTTATCAACGCAACCTCAGTATAAAGCCTCACACTAAATAACTTTCTTTTGCAATCTCAACATTTGGCCTTCATCTTCTTCGCGCGTAAGCATGCACATCAAGTATGGCCGCTATATCTATTTTCTTTTATATTTTTTTTCCTCCATGCAATGTTTCTTCACTTCTACACAAATGCTCAGCCACTCACCACCGTTGCACACCCGCCTACATCCTCCTCTCCTCTACCATCAGTGCAACCCTCCCCTTGATGCACCAGTTGGCTGAGTTGCATGAGCTCGTGCTTTAAGAGGAAAAAAAATGTGTTGCACCACTTTGAAATTTATCACAACACATATACCTTTTGAAAAAAAAGGAAAAAATATATATATGCACGCACGCAACTTTCCCCTAACGTGCCCATGCACAGCCGAGTGATGAGTTTTCTAAACTTTTGAACCAAAGTTTACACCACTTTTCTATCTAAAAAATAAATAATAAAAATAATAAAAATAATATAAAGTTTAATGCCTGTGCCACTTAGAGTTATAGCCCACCGCCTTTGTATTTTTGAACGCAGCCTATATCTTCAATTTTCCCTAGTTTGCATGAATGCGTGCATATAAATAGACCAAGACTTGTATATATGGGTCAAGACGGGTGGTGAAGTGGTCGAGCGTATTGTGCCAATCTCCCTCTTATTTAATCTCGCTTCAGTTTTTGATTATCTAAAATTTGCTTGGATCATTTTAAATTCGCGTAATTAGTTATTCGTTTTGTTTTATGTCAAGATCTGAATCGGATTGGCTCATCTTTCAATAATTGATCATGCCTTCTGTACGCTGTTCTGGTGTGGTTACCGTAGTTTTGAATCAAAATCTTCAGCTTCGTAAAGGTGAGTATTCTCACCCGACAAACATACATATAGATCGGTAAATTAATAACAAGTGTAATTGTAAAATAGTTATATTTTATAGTTTGCTTGCCTGCGATATAAATTTATGATGCTAAAAACCCTATTATCACATTTACACATCATCAGTTATATTATCTACTGTTATATGTATGCTGATTTTTATTTATTTATTTACTGTTATCACACTGCAAGTTCCCTGTAGAATAGAATCGTTGTGGGCTGAAATGATAGGCCTGAACGATATTTATTTATTTATTATTATTTAACTTGGGATTGCGGGTTTGAAATGATAGAAACCGGATTTTTTTTGTAAATTACGGATTGAAATGATATATTTTCCGTATCACTTGACCTAGGTTAGAAATTAATATACGACCCGTGGTTATATATATATATTATGGAAATATTAAATATTTTTAAATTAGAATGTTATAATATTTGGTTTAAAAATGGGATTAAAAATGGTTCTTTAAGTATAGTGATATTATACAAGTTGAATATGTAAATAAATAAATGTTAAAAATTTAAAGTATAAATTTATCTTGTAAATTTTGATTAGTAAGATAAATGGAATTTAAGTTAAGAAATAAAATATGAAAATTTGGTATAACTTGAATATAAAGCAAATTAAAAAGGGTTAAGTTTCTATGAATTAAACAGGTAAATTTGTGAAAAATGCGGAAGTTGAAATATAACTTGGTTTAGAAATGGGAGGTTGGTTTTAAAATAAAGGTAAGTAAAGAAATTAATTAGAAATTTAGTTTATTTTTTAAATGGTAATTAAACTTAATTGTTAAGAAAATTCATAAAAAAATTTGCACTTGATTTTTTATAAGTAAAGTATAAAGAAGTTAGATATATATTTGCAAAATTTACTTTATAAAAATCATAAATTATTGAGTAAATTAAATGACTATTTAAAGGTGGAAATTATGATTTTATAAGTCAAATTTGTTTAAATAAAGGTTTAAAATTTTGCTGAAATTATATTGAAGTCTAAAATTTAATTTACTCAAATCTGTTGTAAAGGATATTTCTGCACTTTGCAAGTGTTGTAATTGATACAAATGAACTAAGGCTAAACCTTTGGAATTTTATATTGGATTTTTGTAAGAATATCAATAGTTTTAAAAGGTAGTATCTTGATTGGAATATCAAACTATTTTGGATTTTATTAACCACGGGTAATAATAACGTTGGTTGTTAAAGAGACTGGGATCAGATATGGGCATACTTTCTGTCGATACCGAAAACCACTTTGACAACCGTGTACGCGGTGGAGATTCCAGAATGAAGTAGGATGGTGGTGACGTTCTATTGAGGTATGTACGTGGACCCGACTCCCGTGAGTTGTCATAAGGTGGCTAAAACAGGAGCGATTGATGGGCTAAGGAGGTAGCACCTCTTATCGGACGCACTTCTTCGTATGCCATTCTATTACTTTTGTGATTGTTTGGTGCGCACCTTTGATTTAGGAGTGTTGTTCGAGGTGGGCGGTAGTAGCAGCTACGCGCTACCACCGGTCCGGAAGCGTAATTGGTATATTTGCCCTAGCATTGTCTAGTTGTGCTTTGTCACCTACCCTAGCGAGCCTTATACGATTTTGGTTTTGTACCATACCTATGGAGTGCCCTCTGACGACGCCCAGTACAGGGGAGATTACGGTACTGTATAGACTATGGGAATATATTACGTGTTAAGGGGAATATTGGGTCACTCCTTAACGCTATTTTAAAGTAAGTTTATTTTACTAATAGACACTATTATAATAGCGAAGTATTACTATATAGTAAATAGTTTAACGGATCCTTAGAGGGTGGGCGGTCCCAAGCATCCTTTAAGTTACTTGCCTTTATATTACAATTCACTTGAATTAGCTTACACTGTATATGTATGTATGTCCTGACTCGAGTGTTTATGTTTTATTTTATGCTCGGGTCAGCCTAAGTTTCAGTTCGGACCTCTTTCTCCGGAGCTAAGACTTCTGAAGATTTTCTCCTTTCAAGCTGCTGTCAAGTTTCTGTTCAGTTCTCAATTTAGCTTTTGTAATCATGACGATTGAATATTGAGATTTTCTATGGTGATTTCAAACTATATTTGGTTAAAGACTATGTACTTTATACTTATTTTGAGACTATTGATAGTGGCTTCATGAACCACTAGGTTATTTTTAATTCCACTGCGAGTATTCTGATTTCTGTGTCTGTGATTCTATGATTTGATTTGATTTGCTCCAAATTTATTTACAATCTATTGTTTTAAACTATTCAAGTTTGACATGTTTTAAATTTATTGTCGAATCTAAATGGTGCAAAGTAGTGGGTTGTTACAGTATGTC
Organism: Allium cepa; assembly: GCA_030765085.1. Lineage (NCBI taxonomy): Eukaryota > Viridiplantae > Streptophyta > Magnoliopsida > Asparagales > Amaryllidaceae > Allium > Allium cepa. The sequence continues at coordinate 40,598,336 of CM060929.1, forward strand.
ACCTTGAAATGTTATAAATTTAAGGGGATATAACCTAATTGGTGACATTGGTTAAACATTTGGGTAACATGAATCAAATTGTTAAATGATGGGTTCATAGTCATCTTAGGAAAACTATGGGATGTGAGATGGATAGTTCACATCATTCTTGAGATGGTTAGTCTCTATGAGGTTAATAAAGGATTCATGGTCATCCTAGGCAAACTATGGGATATGTGATGGATAATCCATATCATTGTAAAATGAATGGAATATGTGCGATGGATAGTCCACATAATCTAAACAATGGAATCATATGTGATCGGTAGTCAATATGGTAGGGGATGGGTAATCCAAATAATAATTAAGTGTGGGATGGATTGTCCACAAACTATGAATATAATTAAATGTGAGATAGGTAGTCCACATAATTATAAGATGGGTAGTCAGATTAAAATAAGACGGATAGTCAGTTTAAAGTGTGACAGGTAGTTATTTGAAATTAAGATGGGTAATCTAATAAATTGTGATGGGTAATCCGGTATACATTTCATAACTATAAATACTATTTTTGGTTCTAACCATTGTAGTTGTAGGAGCACAGTATACGGTTAATTAATTTTGGCTAAGATACCAGCGAGGGGAAAACCCGTTCCGCTCAACGGCGTGGTCTCGCTAGATATCTGTTTGGTTCAAGATGATAAGTTATTATTCACGCCTGACTGTTGTCTGATCCGAAATTTTTTCCCTTAAACTCTTGGGTACTCATTTGAGTAGGTCGAGAATAAGGGCTTTTAGGTTCCAGTTGATGAATAAGTTTTCGGAGACATATATGAGGCAATCTAGCTATTAGGACCTTTATCTATTTCTGATGTGTAGTTTGGTTTTGTCTATTTGGATGTAATGGAAAAATTGTATAATTGTCAAGTATTTGATTCTAATCAACCGAGGAGGCATTTTCATATGTCGCTCTTGGAGTATTTTTTAATAATTATTATTTCTTTGAGCATGTGTTTGCGAATGAAATTATGTAATGAATACGAAATATCATTTGTGAAATGAAATGTAAAAATTTGTTACTAAATTGTTTTTAATTTTTTTTCATATTCACATACTTCTGGTATTGATAACTCTAACATAGCCGCATTTTTTCGTCGAGAATTTATAACTATGGATAACTGCAGCATCTATAGTAGTTAGTTTTGGGCTTTAGAATTGAGGATGTTATAATTCTAGAACCTTCCTTTAGGATAAGAGATACTATCATGGTATGAGTATAAGTGTAATTTGGATAAAGGAGAAGTGATGGGAGGTAAGGCTTCCATGGCATGGTTTGGGGGGGGGGGGGGGGGGGGTTGGATGCAAGCTTATGCCACACCATATTGATCCTTACCTTTAGGAATTAATCACACATACACAAATGAAAACTAAGCTTTTTAATGGCTTCCTTCTCCTTTTCCTCTCTAACTTTCTTAATTCTTATTCAAACCAACTCAATCACAACCACACTTTCCCAAAGACCTGAGGATATCATTAGAAGATGGTTTATCATCTATGAAGTTGAAAAATGGAGTAGAGGGGGGAACTTATCTTGGCCGTGAGTAAGGATGGGGTTGGAAGGCATAGTTTTGAGATTTTGGAGGCAAAGGTGGTTGCTTTGGTGATGAGGTGATGGTAGGAAGGTTTGCCCTGGTTCTTGTACTTTGGTTTGGTTGTTAACTTGGATCTAAATGAGTTATCTCACTATCTTATATGTATATAATGTGTGTGTATATGTTGTGTGTAAAGTATAATAGTTAAAGTCACATTAACCAATTACAGTTATATACTTTGGACCCCTCTTGCTATTGAAAGCAAATGGTAACTTCATATTGCATAATCATACTTATCTAACCCTCTTAAACATGTAGCGTGGTCTTCGCTTGATGTTTAAATGGTTGTTTAAATTACATGTTGTCGTTATAAGTGCACTTCCGAATCCCTTTTTTAGGGAATTTTATAAATAAAGTGGAAGATATTCTCAGGGATTTCTTTCCATGATTTTAAGTAACCTAATGTTAGTACTTACTATAATAATTTCAAGTATTAAGTCATTTATTAAAATGGTTATAAATAGCCACAAAGATCATGCTTTTCAATGTGATCTTTAACAAATACTTTTGACAGCATTTATAATGCTGTAATAAGTTGCTTATGGTTTTAAGCTTCTAAAAATGATTTTAAAATTGATATTTTTTTCTCTAATAATTTTACATATTTTTTCAAACATATTTTTTAATGTCTTCAGTTTGTTTAAAGTTTAAATATATTTTTAGTAATTACATATCAATTTTGGAGAAGTAAAGAAGAGGTTTAGCACTAAAAGCCAACGAGGTAAACTTATCTATTTTTAGGAGTTAAGATTGATGTCAAGTAGGGACAAAGATATAGTGCTCTAACCTACTAATCTTCCCTCTTGAACGAGGAATAGTTAAGTTGGAATGTCGAAAATGTATTAATTTTATTGTTTACTTACTTGTTTAAAAGGCAATTAACTTTGCTTAACGTTAAAAGCAGACGAAGTAGGCTTATTTTTTCTAGGATTTAAGATTTATGTTGAGTAGGGATGGAGCAATAGAGCTCTAACCTACCGGGCTTCCCTCTTAAACGAGGAATATTTAAGTCGGGAATATCGAAAACAGGTTAATCATATTGTTTATTAATTGTTTACGAAGATCATCAATACGATACTTAATACTAAAAGCCAATGAGCATGTTTTTCTATTGCAAGATTCAAGAATGAAGTGCCTAGGCAAGGCTTGATTAACTTACATAGCTTCACTCTTGGCGAGGAATAGTATACGTTGAAATGTCGAAAACGAGTTAAGCATACGAATATTGATTTGTATAAGCAGTTGTTTTAACCGGATAATCGTTAGTCGACTATTGAACATAACCAAATATTATCTTGGGTCTTTAAAGGAATGTTTTAAAGATGACATGAGTATTATATGGTTTTGGATTTGTTGTGACAATGTGTTAATAATATTTATCTTTAACCCTTTTTTATTATACTTACGAATCTAAACAATCTTTAAATAGAATGTTTAAAAGATAAGCGTAAGTGAAATGGTTTTGAGTTTGTAGTGAAAATGTTTAAGTAATATTAGTCTTAAACCTTTAAATGGATATGTGAAAGTACTTAGATCCTTAAATTGGATATTTTAAAGGAAAATTATAAATATGGAATCTTTTAGAAAAAAGATAGAAAATGTAAAGGTTTACAGTAAGAAATGTTGTTAATGGTTTATGAATATACTTATACTATTGAGATAAGTATATGAATACTTTTTCAAGTATAGAAAAGGGCGATTGTTTAAAGTAAGAAATCTTGTTAATGGTTTATTATACTTGTTCATCGATGGAAATTCTATCGAGTTAGAAACCCCTCGAGCGAATTTATTAGAAAATTAACCGCAAGAGCACGACGTATAATGTTAGTACGTGGCGAGTATGAGTTGATCCACAGGGAATTATTCGATTTTAATTTTCTATTCAATCAAACTAAACCAAAGTTGAAAAGTGTGTTAAGCTAGAAAATGAGAAAACTAACAAACTAACAAGTGTAGAAGTGAATGAAAACTATAAGAATAAAATGACAATTTAGAGATAAATCCACTCTCTAGATCACATAGTTCAATAAAACATGATATTATGATCTCTCTTTTCCGGTCATTAGTGAGTTTAATTGATATGTTTACCATAAGTATGGCTTATTTATGCTATTAATTAGGTCAATATAAGCCATTAAACTATAACACACCCCTTAAACCACTTATTAAATCTCATGAAAAATGACAACAAGTTGAAAATAAAATCTATTTTAAGCATGGCCTATTAACTATTAATTAGAAATATAGACCATCAAATTTTGGTTTCAACATTCACTTCATTACTATAATCATATGTAGATGAAGAGGTAATTTGTGTTTAGTGATTGTTTAAGCATAATCTATTTGGTGTCAACAATATGAGCTATCAAATTCAAAGCAAAAACAAATTAAACCACATCAAGCATTGTCATTAAGCACAAAAAGAAAGCAATAATTATCAAAATGTTAAAGCTACATAATTAGAGAGCTTCATTACCCCTAAATTGAAGCGGTTTGGCCTCTCATTTTTGTTATAGTATCAAATTGTAGCATGCAACATAGAATAAAAGAAGAGGAAAAGGAGAGCTAATTAAAAAAAGAACTAATTAATAAGAAATGAACACTAATCTACTTGCATTAAAAGATAAATTTACACAACAATATGAAAGGAAAAAGCATGTAAAAGAAAAAAGCATGTATTAAATTGCATGAAAAAATTACATAAAAGAAATGGCCAAGCTGCCATGAAAAGAAAGAGAACTCTCATTTTATTTTTGATCCTAAACTAAAGTAAGAGAAAGAGAGCCTAAGAGAAGAGATGAGGTTACATGAAGATATGGGGTATTTAAACATGTTTTAAATCCATAATTCACTTTTTAGGAACTACCCATACTATCCCTCTAGGAAACGTGGTGGCCATGTAATCATTAGCATGTGTTAATCCTTATTTAGATGTGGATGAAACTTTAAACTCTATTATCATATGCATTAGTCTTTAATTTGTACATAAGGTAGGTGTGTAGGTGGGGTCCTCCATGATTCATGACTTTGAATTACTTCCATCTTTATTTCTTTGTATCTTCTTTGTGCATGCATATATATTCATGAAACCACTTGTATTTGAGTTCAAATTCCTACAAAATAATATAGAAATTTCCAATTAAATTTTCTAAAATTAATATATGCACAAAAATGTTCAATTTGCCCTTGGATGGAGATGAATTTGTGACGATTTGAAATAATTTGAATTTCTGTTTAAACATGTTAAAACACCCAAAATGTCATTTAGTTAATTTAGTTTCATAAAATATGGTGGTAAAAATATGCATATTTACATGCACATCAAATACTCCCACACTTATCTTTTTATTCGTCCTCGAATAAAGAAAAAAATAAGATAAATATGTTTCGTAGGGAGCATGATTGCTTTTGCATTTGCAACAAGCCATTAAACCACGATGCCCCCAATAGGACGAGTGTTGTCTCATTAGAGTTTTCAGTGGATACTATACACAAAATCCAAATGCAAAGTGAAAATATTTACAAAGAGATGAATGCAAGTTTTTAAAAATATATACAAATGAAGGGTTTACTTTTAAATCGACAAAAAGAGGTTAAATATATGTTTTGGTCATTATCTTGAAAATTTAAGTCACTTACTCGTCAAAATTTCCGACAAAAATCAAGTTACCATAGTAAATAGACTATAATTTAACTCGTTGTTTTGGTTGATAACACAGTGTAATTATGAAATGGATCCTTAATTGATTATCAAAGTTTTTCAAAGTGGTATTTTCATTTCTTTTCAATAACAAGTCAAATCAAACAAGTTAAAATAGTATTTGGATTTAATTTTCTTACTCTCTCTATTTTTTTTTAAAATTTTATTTATATTTACAATATTTACTATGCCTAACTTAGAAAACCGAGGCCAGATGTATAACTCCTGCACTGCCTTTCAAGCTTACGTGAGATGGGTACAGAACATGGCAAGTGTACACATAAGTGTGTACACCTATCGACCGTAGGTGTTAATAAATATATACAAGATTTTTTTTTGAAGAGAGAGTTTTGCAAATCATCTTAGCACCATTTAACTTAGAAGACAAAAAAATGTTATATCCTTTTATTTGAATTCACCGTTTTTTAAAACACAGATCTTCAATTAAGATACTTCATAATCAACACGTATGAACCTTCCTATATACTAGTTAAACCATCGTTATTTGTAATCTAACTTTGTGTTTATTTTTGTTGAGACAATTTTTTTTCAAAAATTCCAATTCAATTAACCAAAACCTTATATTTATCCTACAGTGTCTCTTTGAAAATAAATCAAAATGCTAAAAGAAAATTTGTTTTTGGAATTTCTTCTTTTTTGTTTTTTTTTTTCAGTTTTTTGAGTTTTGGAAAGAAAATGCAAAAATAAAAAAATGAAGATGAGCTCCCCCCACACTTGATTTTGACAGTGTCCCCATAGTCAAACCACGTGAAAGGAACGCTTATTATTGTTTACATGAAAATGAGATGTATTTACACGGTATCATAGAGTATATTGTTAAAAAGTAAATGAATTGGTCTTCCAAAGACCGGTTCATTTTTCTCGTCAAGTATGCGAGATGCAGCTGAGGCTTGAAAAACCAAACCTTCAAAGATTTTAAAGTTGAATGTTGATTCGGAAAAACGAATGTCGTTTTATTGCAAATCGTACGAGTTGTTTTATTTTTGATTGTTGTTGTGGTCGATAAAACGATTGATTGAAATTCAAGTTTATTTTCACCAATTTGAAATTCAACCTTATCATTGAAAACTTCATCAGAATTATTGATTTCAAAATCAAAATGGCGATTTAAATTTTCGCCTTCGGAATTCAACAACTCATTTTCGAAAAGTCCAAAGAGTTTATGTTCACAAAAATCGTCTTGCTTTGTTAGATTATCAACAACTTCATTACATGTGTCAAATTCAAAATCCAAAGTTGCTGTATTCAAATTTTCAAAATCGAAAAAAGAAAGATCGAATTTCAAATCTAGTTTCTCACCTTCAAAACAATTGAAATCCAACTCAATTACCATCTTTTCAACAATTTCATTAAGATTGTCATTTTCGATTTCAAAATTTGTTATTTGAAAATCGTTGATTTTGGTAAAAGGTGGATTCTCACTTGACTCGTTACATGTTGTGTTAGCATTTGTTGCTCATGAATCTTTTTGTTGGTTTCAAGTAACAAATCCCCATACCTTTTCCATTTGCTCAACTAAATCAAATTCATGGTTATTAATTTGAGAATTTTCAATTTGATTTTGTTGAGAACAAAAATTTTCAGTTCCAATAAATGGTGGATCATTATTTGATTCTTCACAAGTTGGGATTTGAGTTTGTTTCTCATGAATTTTTTTGTAGGTTTCATGTAACAAATCCCCATAATCCTTCTCTATTTTCTCAACTAAATCAAATTCATGATTATTGACTTGAGAATTTTCAATTTGAATTTGTTGTGAACAAAAATTATCAATTGCACCAAAATTGAAACTATTCCTATTGCCAAAAATAATTTGAAAAATGATTCACATTTTCATTGTGATTTTTAACTTTATTTTGCGGCTCGAAATTGAATTGGCATAGGTTATAATCAAAATCATTAGAATTTGGAAGTGAATTCAAATTTTGATTGTCTTGAAAACTTTGACTTGAATTGTTGCATGGTATGAATTCAATAAATCATTCATGTGATTTTGTTGTTCAAGTAAAGATTCAATTCTTTCAATATGTCTTTCAAGAGTTGTGGGTTGACAATCATTTTGAAAATTTTACGGTTCAAAATTCAAGTTGTTTACACAATAGTAGTTGTTGAAATATCCATAAGAATTTGTTGTGAAATTATATGGATTATACTAATTTTCGTAACTATCGTAAAATTCATGTGAATATGGAAATTCAGACATTTCCAAGAATGTTTTCATATTTTTTATAACGTAAAAATATTTACAAATAGAATTTATTTTTCAAAATGGAAAATTGATTTTTTTTGTTTTGTATTTTGGTTTTTCAATTTTTTTTCTTCTGTTTTTAAAAAGATTTGTTTTTGGATTTTTAATTTTGATTAAAAAAAAAATCAAAAGGATTTAAAATCAAAGTTAACGAATATTTACAATTTTTTAGTTTTTTGATTTTTGATTTTTTTTTAATATGCATGAACTAATGCAACTGAATGAATGTAAGGGTTTACTTACGAATTATTTATCCTAAATAGCTCCTAACCCAAAATTGTATAATTACACATTATCTTAAATCAACAAGATAGTTCTCAGCTAGGTAACGGGCATGATTTATCCGCGCATCACGAATCGCCGTAGCAATGCAGCGGAAGGTTTAAGTACCTTTAGAGAAACAACCACTCAAATATTTACGAATCACCATAATATTTATAAATGGTTATTGCTCTACCGTAGCCTAGACACCAAGAAAGTAAATTGTTCAAACAAGACAACTTGTCAATATACAATTAAGTGTTATCGATTTCAAACCATTATTATTAATCAAAATCAAGAAAGAAATGCAAAACTGAAATAAAACGTGTATTAACAATACAACTGTAAATGGATTTTTGTTTTTGAATTTTTGAAATTATTTTGTATACACACACACACATCAATGCAAAAGCAAATAACTAACAATTCAAAATAAATAAAAACACAAGACAAGAGTGTAAATTTTCTTTTAAGCAAGCAGTTTATTTTTGGCAACGGTTCTTTTTGTTTTGAAATTCTTCTTTGGCAACATGAAATAAAAACAAGTTATATACATATATTTTTTTGGTATCAAATAAATAACTACAACAAAGGAAAACTAAAACGCATGAAATCAAAATAAGCAAAACAAAAAACTAAAAATTCCTTCAAACAAAAGCAATAAACAAAAAAAATCAAATCAGACCCTTGTAACCGCGTGATTTTTTTTCCTTTTAAACAAAGAAAATTTATCTTTTTTTTCCTTCTATCAAAGCACCCAAAAATAAACAAAAGGATCAAAAAATAAAATTAAAAAAGTAAACACCCGACTCAAACTAAACAAACATACACTCGGCCAATTCGATACCTAGTAAAAAAAAAATCAAAAGAGAAACTAATTTTATAAAATCATGCGTATCCTTAAAGGCCAAAATTTTCCTCAATAAAAATTACCAAATTTCCAAATTTAATTATCCTGAAGTCTGTATTTGATGTCGCGGTCCATTGATCAGATCCGAGTTTCTAGTTATTGGGTTCGGCGATTTGGGAATTGGTGAAGTGGTGGTTCGATTCGATTGGATGAGGCTGTTCTTCTGGCCGATGGCGATCCGAGGTGAGGTTGAGGTTGTTCTGGGATGTTTAGGTAGAGGCTCGAACTTGTGATTGGTGTTTTGTTCAGAGTCGAGTCGCGAACTTGCCATTGGCAATGTCGAAGTCGAGGATTAGCGATTGGGTTTGTAGTTGCGGCAATTGGAGTGGCGCGTTAACTAGAGTTGTGGAAAATTGAGGTGATAGGAAGAAGTACGCGAGATGGTTTGTCAAGTGATGGGTTACTGATTGCTTGTCGAAATGTTATGGCTACAGGCAGGTTGTAGCAGGGGCAATGTGCTATTAAGGAAGAAATGGCACTACGGGGGATTAGGAAATGATAGAAGTTGTAGTTTTGTGGGGTTCGTCACTGGAGGGATGATGATTGATGATATGTAATGAAATGTAGGTCAATTCTGATATGCAATGAAATGAAATGTATAAATCTTTTTTTTGGTTATGATGGTCGGAAGTTTTAGCACTGCAGTGAGGAGGGGGAGGCTTGAAACAGGGAAGTGGGAGGCTTGAAATAGTTGTGGAAACAGTGAATAGTTGTGGTAGCCGAGGTGGACTATGGGGTTGATGATGGTATGTTGAAAAGTTTGTAATTGTGTGAAGTTAAATGCTGTTGTGGTCTGTTTGGAATTGTATAAAGGGTTGTATGGTTATATGTGAGAAGTAATAAACGAACTTGTGTTTGCAGCTTTGTATTAGTAGATGACTGGGTGAAATGGAATTGGTGAAATGGTATGTGGCAGGTCGTGGAGGATTATGATGGACTGGCAGCACTTGTTGTTGTCCAGAGTCAGTGGTTTGTGGTTCAAGGTAACAGGGACGCGGTGACAGAGGGGAGAAGAGGTATGAAGGAGGGGAGGTTCTTCTGGTGCACCGTGCACTAGTGTGCACTGATTTTTTGGTTATCGGGGAGGGTGTGATGCAGGGGAGAGTGTGTCGAAATGGGTGTTAAAATGGGTGGAATTGTAAGAATGTATGAGATGTGCAGTTCTCATTGTATTTGAAGTGCATTGTTTTTGGATGCGCACGGTCGGTGCACAGTGCAGTGGTTTGAAGTCGAGTTGCAAGAGTTATGGTGAGGGATATGCAGAAGGCAGAGCAAGGCAGTAGGGGTATATAGTTAGTGTTAACGGTAAAAATGGTTTTAACGCTAACACCCGGTGTAGGTCGTGATGAAGTGAAAGCACCACCCGTCTGCACGGGAAACAAAGTAAAAAGAAAATAGCAGAAAAGTAAAAGAGACAGAGATTTTTATAGTGGTTCGGCTTCTAACCAGCCTACATCCACTTTACATCCTCCATTATCTTCTTTGTACACGCTTTTACAAGATTACAACACTTTTACAGCACGATCTTTCGATTACAACACCTTTACAATACGATTTTACAATTACAATACGATTGAAGAGAGAAGTTAGGATTTTGATGATCAATTGCTCTTCGAATCACTCTTGAATGAAGTAGATCTCTTGATGAAGAATCTTCGATGGTTGAAGTGTTGGAAGAATGGAGAAAACTGCGGAGTGTCGGCGTCTTCGAATCCGGGAAAAGTCCCCCTCTAGTTGGAGTAAGCGGAGTATTTATAGGAGAGCTCGGAGTTAGGTCGGCTGGGTTTAGGCCGTGAGCGACCTAAGATAGGTCGTAGGTCGTGGGTTGATGAGTTACAACCTAAAGGGGTTGACTATAGGTCGTGGGCGACTTATGGAGTGGCAGAGGAAGGAGTAACGACTTAAGAGATAACAGCAGTAGGAGTTATGGCGTGGAGCGACCTAAGAGAAAAGGCGGGGTCTGCTTTAGGTCGTGAGCGACTTATCTTTGTGGAGTGGATAGGTCGTGAGCGACCTATGGGTTAAGGAGAGGAGTTAGGTCGCGAGCGACCTAACTTTGATGAGGCGAGATTGGTTAGGTCGTTTAAGTATTAAGTCGTTAGGTCGGTAGAAGTTGCCTTAAGTCGTGAATTCTTTAGGTCGTGAACTCTTTAAGTCGTCCCACTTTTAGGTCGATGCACCCTTAGGTCGCGACTTCCTTTGAGTTGTTAACTCGTTTAGTTTTAGGTCGCTGGACCACTTTATGCCTTAAGTCGCTGAGCCGCTTAGGTTGGTCATGCTTTAGGTCGCGAGGTCTTCGTTGTAGCTTAAGTTGCCTGCATGTTAGCTCGTAAAGTCTTTAGGTCGGAGCCATCTTAGGTCGGAGTCTGCAGTTAAGTCGTGAGCTTACTGTAGCTCCTGGAGAAGTTAAGTCGCGATATCTCTTAGGTCGCTGCAACCTTGAGTCGCGACTTCCTGTGAGTCGTTAACTCGTTGGAAGCTTTAGCTCGTTGGAGACTCCATGCTCTAAGTCGCATACCGTTTTGGACGGGGCGCTGCCCCCTGGACCCCTACGACCTGACCGGTCAGGTCAAACACCATAGCGGTGGCGTTGCCCCCGCACCCCCACCTTGGGGGGTTCGCACCCCCCCCCGGACCCCCCCTCCATAGGGGATCTTAGAGAAAAAGTCATTTAACAGAACTTGCTTTGTTGAGATGCTGAGTTGACCAATCTTTGAGACGATGCAACGCTTTCGATTTTTCGTTGCCGAAAAACCGAAATGTTATGGGTTTTAAAAAGAATTTAAGAAAAAGGAAGAAGAAAGAAGAGAGAAAATAGAGGGAAAAGATAGAGAAGAAAACAGAAAATAGGAAGAAGAGAAAATAGAAAAGAGAACAGAAAATTTTAAAATAGAAGAAAAAGAGAATAGAACGGAACAGAACAGCAGAATAACAGAACAATCTCACAATCGCAGCGGAACAACATATAATAATAAATGAATAATCTTTAAAGAAAGAACTATATCAGTTATTACATTTTATACATTTCATTTCATTACATCATATCATCAGAGTGTACAACAACAAACAACAACAAACAGTGCTGCGGAAAAAGAAATACTATATAATTAGTAATACGCCATGCCATCCATCCTACCTCCAGCAACTCCAGAATATCCAGAATATCCTGATAAACCTTAACTCTCGACTGCCCGTGTGGAAATTGGTGGGCACCCAGAGTTTAGGAAGGAAAACAATAAACTCCGAGTCAGTCATGTGACTGGTGTGAGAACTCAAAACAGTTTATTTATTTTTAAAATCAAAATAGAGGAATATTTTTAAAGTCAATTCGCAATGCTTTTTAAAAATGAGACTACCATAAGGCCTCCCGCACACACACACAATGCAAACGCAGAATCGGAGGAGATTTCTCCTTATGATAGTCAAAGATGCTTGATACGCATTTAAAATAACATTTGATATTATTACTAGTGCATAATGTAGGAAATATTTCAAAAATAAAGATATAAATCTTAGCCAGCATAGACATTCCGCACTTATGCCTACTATAGCTACTATGTTCAATAGCAGGTTACCGCCACATTCCATAGCAGGTTATACAACTAAAACCGTACAAGTCTCGTATCGTTTCTTTGGATTTCCAACGAATGATCAGGCCAAGGAACTTCCCATTGCCACATGAGAATGCCTCTGGATGGACATCCCTGAGAACCAAACCGGATCTCTACCAACACAAGGCCGGGTTACCCCTAACTGAGTAACAATTGACCGAATATGCCATCCCCCGGTCCTTTGGGACCTTTTAACCGAGCGCTCGTAATCAATTCACACAATCATAACAAAGTGTTTTCAACATGAGTAAGTATCCGGGCTCCATACCATGATACCACCCTTTTCCAGAAGGAAATGGAAACATCCTAAAGGGTGCTACCCCTCATAACATTGCCGCATCTTTCCTGTTTTGACCATTCACGGGGTGTGAGGCTCGACGAAGTCACGTCCACAAAAACATACTTTATACAAAAGCCATGCTTTGGGTCAACAAATGATCAACACAATGATCACAAGTATAGACGATCAAATAAACGATCCTATCACAAATAATCAACACAATGATCATTTCAGCATCACTCAGCATGTCACATTACCAAATTGGGAATATATCGCTGATAACATTCAACTACATAACCTCTGAGCACGTACGTCTCAGAGAAGGGTGTTAAGCTAAAAGAATAAATTCTCCGCCACCAACAGAAATATATTTGAAAGAAATCGGCTTTATATCTCAACTTGTAATGTCAGACATACAATCCATACAAGTCTGTTCCGGGCTCGAACAAAACCGAAGGCACTTCTTACGAAGCCCTTGCAATCCGGGTATTCACAATCCCGATCGAATTTCCCATCACTTAAGGAATCTCTATACCAGGAGCTACCCAGTGCAGAGACAATCGATAGGTCATCCTATCGCTTTCACAAATACTCGGTCTTCAACACCGATCTTCAAATGCAATTCACAACGACGTATCACATATTCGGAATGGGTTATACGACCCCATGGTCCTTTCCCGGTTAACCCGAATAGTGAGCGCTTATTCAAAAATAGGTGTGGCATTCAAATTCAATCAAATCACATCAAATACCCATTCAAAGGTAAATATTGATAGTCGGTTATTGAACTATCAATTGATATGCACCCATCACCAAATTCCAAATAATTTTCCAAATTATTTATTTTCCAAAATATCTTTACTTGATATAAAATTTCAACACTTCAAAAATAAATCAATATTTATTTTTAACAAATTCCACTTTCTTTTATAAATTCCTTAGTGAATTTATATTCAAAAATATTCATGCATATACGATTTCAACTATCCATTTTAAATTTATCTTCAAAAGATAAATTCTAAATATTCACTTCATATTGGAAAACATTTCCATACTTATTTATTCATAAGTAATTCACAAATCTTTTTATTTCCAACACTTAGAAAATATTCAATATACTTAAATCGAATTAAGTATATATTTCATTCTTTAAGGAAATCATTTACTTAAACATATTTATTTGGGCCAAAACGAATGTTGCGTAAAACATCGTTACAACAACCCAAAATCACTAGTATAGGGATTCGAAATTAAAATAGATATATAAATCCCAATACTATTCAAACCATTTCCTTTCGGAAATCATTTACTATAACAACAGTGTTATAGTCCACCATTTCCTTTTATTTCTCGAAAACGTCTATTTCAACAATAAATGTTGAAATCTATGGTTTCGAATCTCAACATATTTTAAAACATCGTTAGATCGTTTTAATTCTATTTAAAACATTCACATTCTAAACATTTCTTTAACGTATTATTCACTATTCAAAAACGTGAATATACTACGTTAACAAATTTCATCAATTCTATGCATTTTATTTCAAAGGATTATTCACGGTCTAAAAACGTGAATATAACTCCATACATAAGTTATAATAATTTACTTATCGAAATAAGTCATTTCGAATTTATAAAACAACGTTTATAAATTCCATTTCTATTTATTTATAAAAACTTCCTTTTTATAAATTCTTTTATTAACCTATTCCAGTTTATAACTCAATTATAAACTAAAAGTTCATATTATAAGTTAAATACTTATAAAACGATTATTTTACAAAATTGTTCCTTTAGAGACTTTCCAATTTATAAATCTTATAACTTATAAGATCCATTTATCTAACTAATCTATTCTTCAAATAATTTCACCAAATTTATAAATCTTACTATTTATAAATTTCTTTTATAACTTCACAATTTATAATTCTATAAATTTCGTTCATTTATGAATTTCATTTTTACTTCATTCAAACACTTATAAAAACTCGTTTTATAAGTCAATATTTCAATTTATAAATATCCGTTTATAAATCCCTTAATATAAATCAATTTATATTATTCTTTTAAAACGTCTTTAATTTCCTTTATAGTTTCACCATTTTGATTTATAAAATAATCAAATTTTATAAATCCTATTTTTAAACTTTTATAATATATTCAAAAATCCAATTTAAACTATTTTATAAAATCATAAATCCCCTATTTCTCAAAAATTAACTTTTAACTATATTTCACAAAATCATAATTTTTTATAACTTTAAAAATTATAATGTTTATTTATTTAAAATGGATCAATTCCAAAAATATTTTATCTTTTCAAAAATCACTTTAAAAACCCTTTTAAAATCCCAAAATTTGGGTCCAATGATGCTACACATCAAATAGTCAATCACGACAACAACGATATCACATATCGTATATGATAATCAACGAATATCAAAATATCCATAATCAAATAAATACTGTTGAGGAATCCAGTTGGATCCCTCCAACCTGTTTTCCTGCATCCACAAACATTAGCACAATACCAATTTCGCTCCAGTACGAAATTATCGTGGTATATGTTTTTAATAAATAACATCCGCTTACTAACGGCGTATAATGTCTATTTTAACAATCAATAGATAACAATCAACATTCATACATGCATTCAAATATTTTAAATCTAACTATTTAAAATAAAATCGAAACTGATTCGATTGAGTGAGAAGTTCTCACCTTGGTTTTAATTTCCGTTTTAGCGATTTATTTCGAATAAAATTAAACGTGCGTTTAATTTTACCCAAAATTCTCACTAACTCCAAACGACTCCAAACCAACTCCATCGCGTAGTGCTCGTCCATACGATTCCAACGCAACTGGTTTCGCATTTTTTCGACCTCGTATGAAAAAGATATCACGGTTTAAAGTTTAACGAATTAATTTATATACAAATTACAACAAAATTTATAATTTTTAAACCCATATTAATTACAGCCGCAAGATCCAAGCCCCCCCCCATCATCACCGTGCATTTCATCTTCTCTCCCTCACGTCCCCTACAGGTCAAAGCCGAACAACAACCCAACTCCATCCATACTAGGGTTTGATTATGCTCCTCCAACGCTCGATATTAACACGATCAGGTTGCTCCATGCTGTAGCCCTCGAAGAAAGCTTCCTTCGCCCCCCCCCCATGGTGGAGCTCGGCCCCCTAGGTAGCACGAACAACGTGCATAAACTCGACGCCTTCGTCTCCATTTTCCCGTTGATCCACTTAACTATTTTCGATCATGACCGTTCACATCGTAGATCTCACTACCCTCTACCACTTTCATGTTGAAAGATTGTTGAATCGTTGCACGGATTTGAAGATATTTGGGGATGAATATGGGAAGATTTCGGCCGTTCATATTGCAACTGGCGGCTAGGGCAAATTAGGTTTAGGTTTTGATATTTTTTTTTTATTTGTGAATGAGGCCTATTTATAGAGTTTCGAACGACACTATTCATCCGGAAATTCCGAACTCCGATTTAGGCGCCGAAACTGACGTACCTAGGGTTTATCCCGCGTTCCGGACACAATGGAACAGGTTTCGGAAGCTAATTCGGAAGTATGTGCGAGTTATGGCTGTAAACGCTCAATTTGAATTAAACCGATTTAAGCGATTTTCTAGGCGTTTTAATTTGTAACGGACAAACGGTAAATCCAATTGACTTGAAATTTGAAACCTTACAATAATATCACATTACGGATCCGATGAAACTGGTTTCGTCGAAATCCGAGACTTTTTGAAAAATGGCTAGTTTGACTCGCCAAATTTAAATTAAAAATAATTCGATGCGTTTCGAGCTGCCACGATCAAACGATAACTCCGATTGACACGAAATTTGAAATCCGGTAATAACTAACTATTACGGATTCAATGAAACTAGTTTCGTTCAATTCTGAGACTGTTCAAAAATTGACTATTTTCACTAGTCGATTTTAATATTAAAATATTCAATTTTCACAAATTAACTTTTAATTCGATTTTAAAAGTTCTAAAATATCATTCTAACTTCAATATGATAAAATAAAATTTTACAAATCATTTTCAATCATATTTAACTCAATTTTCAATTATTTCCATAATTTAACGTATTAAATTATCGATTTAATTATCCAATTAAATCCAATAATTCAAATAAAAATTTATTCGACTTATAAGTTCACTTTTTAATATTTAAAATTAATTAAATATTCATATTTTATTTAATAAAAATTCTGGGTCGTTACAATCTTCCCCACTTAAAAGAATTTCGTCCTCGAAATTACAAGTAAGAAAAGTTACAGAATCTATTAATTTTCCCAAAATCCATAGTTAAACTTCTTACAATACTTTACTAAGTTTTCAAATCATACTTAGTTATCTTTTCAAAAACAAACTATATTGTTTAACTTTCAATTCCAAATAAAAGTTAAAGTTTTCAAAAATTTTCTAAATTTTCTCAAATTTTTTCTAACGCCTTAAATTTTCGGAAAAATTCGCCATAATCTCCCTTGCGCGGCTCGATCCGAAAAAAAAATGACAGTATATATATCACAAATATACATCTCATCAAGTAATGAGGCATCCCGAAGGGAAAAAAGTGTAAAAGTACGGTATGTAATCCGAGATATGTACCTTATATTTTATTAGCGAGCATATACGGCTAATATAGCGCGAAAGCGAGCTCCAAATGCGAAGCAAACGGGATCCGCACCTACTAAACACTCAACAAACAACATGAGAACCATGTATGTAGACAATAGTATCGATATACAACATATAGCAACATAATAACTATATATGTCAACATAGCAATGCATTCAATAGCAATATATATTCAACCATCAACCAACTACCATTCATAATCAATAATATTCATTCATATTCTCATTAATATTCAATGAAAGGGTTTTCAATTTAAATCACATTTGATTCCTTAACATTGGATGTTATCAACATTCATTCTTATTCAATTTTAATTAGTTTGCATTCACTAATTAAATCCAATTCACGTTCAATTCTATTCAAATTTATTTACTTTCAATTTGAATTCAATTTACTTTAGCTTTCCATTTCATTAACTACTTAATGAATTATATATAATCACTAACAATCATATAACAACCCAAAGTATATTCATTCCAACCAAATTCCTTTGTTTATATTCATTCTCATTCAACTTATTCAACTTCCAATAACATTAGATTTTAATGAATTAACACGTACATCCATTATTTCTTATCAATTTAATTTACATTCAATTGATTAATATTCAATCCATTCATTCAATTCAATTACAAAAGTTGAATTTCATTTATATAACTCAAGTTCATATTCATTTAATCCACTTGATTATTTACTTCGATACCAAAATCAATTCCATTCAACAACACTTAAGTTATATTTCATTTTATAAACATCACTTTTTATTTACAATTCACATTCATAAATATATTCATATAGTTTCACTTCTTATATATATAAGTTTATTTCACAATTGTAAATCACTTTAATTATAATTCAATTCTTATAATTCTTTTGCTTATACAATTATTCTTTTATTTAGATTATTCAAACAACCTAACAATCAACTTATATACACTTTAATAATTTTGAAAAATTATTCCTTTATATATAAAATATAATCAAGGTAAAATTATTTCATTTACCCAATTTAAAATCAATATTATGTCGATTTATCTTGTTTAAGAGTTTAGAAACCCCTATCTACGATAGTTAGCTAGACTAGATCGACCGGAATCTATAAACAGTCAACCGATAAGTCAACACAATACAAAACAATTTTATATTTACTAACAAATACGCTCTCATAGCTATTATTACACTCAAAATCAATCTAGAGCATTACTGACTCTATCTCTAATGAGTAATACCCAACAGAACCATGGTTGTCGCTTAACCATAAGCTCTGATACCAAATGTAACGCTTTCGATTTTTCGTTGCCGAAAAACCGAAATGTTATGGGTTTTAAAAAGAATTTAAGAAAAAGGAAGAAGAAAGAAGAGAGAAAATAGAGGGAAAAGATAGAGAAGAAAACAGAAAATAGGAAGAAGAGAAAATAGAAAAGAGAACAGAAAATTTTAAAATAGAAGAAAAAGAGAATAGAACGGAACAGAACAGCAGAATAACAGAACAATCTCACAATCGCAGCGGAACAACATATAATAATAAATAAATAATCTTTAAACAAAGAACTATATCAGTTATTACATTTTATACATTTCATTTCATTACATCATATCATCAGAGTGTACAACAACAAACAACAACAAACAGTGCAGCGGAAAAAGAAATACTATATAATTAGTAATACGCCATGCCATCCATCCTGCCTCCAGCAACTCCAGAATATCCAGAATATCCTGATAAACCTTAACTCTCGACTGCCCGTGTGGAAATTGGTGGGCACCCAGAGTTTAGGAAGGAAAACAATAAACTCCGAGTCAGTCATGTGACTGGTGTGAGAACTCAAAACAGTTTATTTATTTTTAAAATCAAAATAGAGGAATATTTTTAAAGTCAATTCGCAATGCTTTTTAAAAATGAGACTACCATAAGGCCTCCCACACACACACACACAATGCAAACGCAGAATCGGAGGAGATTTCTCCTTATGATAGTCAAAGATGCTTGATACGCATTTAAAATAACATTTGATATTATTACTAGTGCATAGTGTAGGAAATATTTCAAAAATAAAGATATAAATCTTAGCCAGCATAGACATTCCGCACTTATGCCTACTATAGCTACTATGTTCAATAGCAGGTTACCGCCACATTCCATAGCAGGTTATACAACTAAAACCGTACAAGTCTCGTATCGTTTCTTTGGATTTCCAACGAATGATCAGGCCAAGGAACTTCCCATTGCCACATGAGAATGCCTCTGGATGGACATCCCCGAGAACCAAACCGGATCTCTACCAACACAAGGCCGGGTTACCCCTAACTGAGTAACAACTGACCGAATATGCCATCCCCCGGTCCTTTGGGACCTTTTAACCGAGCGCTCGTAATCAATTCACACAATCATAACAAAGTGTTTTCAACATGAGTAAGTATCTGGGCTCCATACCATGATACCACCCTTTTCCAGAAGGAAATGGACACATCCTAAAGGGTGCTACCCCTCATAACCTTGCCGCATCTTTCCTGTTTTGACCATTCACGGGGTGTGAGGCTCGACGAAGTCACGTCCATAAAAACATACTTTATACAAAAGCCATGCTTTGGGTCAACAAATGATCAACACAATGATCACAAGGATAGACGATCAAATAAACGATCCTATCACAAATAATCAACACAATGATCATTTCAGCATCACTCAGCATGTCACATTACCAAATTGGGAATATATCGCTGATAACATTCAACTACATAACCTCTGAGCACGTACGTCTCAGAGAAGGGTGTTAAGCTAAAAGAATAAATTCTCCGCCACCAACAGAAATATATTTGAAAGAAATCGGCTTTATATCTCAACTTGTAATGTCAGACATACAATCCATACAAGTCTGTTCCGGGCTCGAACAAAACCGAAGGCACTTCTTACGAAGCCCTTGCAATCCGGGTATTCACAATCCCGATCGAATTTCCCATCACTTAAGGAATCTCTATACCAGGAGCTACCCAGTGCAGAGACAATCGATAGGTCATCCTATCGCTTTCACAAATACTCGGTCTTCAACACCGATCTTCAAATGCAATTCACAACGACGTATCACGTATTCGGAATGGGTTATACGACCCCATGGTCCTTTCCCGGTTAACCCGAATAGTGAGCGCTTATTCAAAAATAGGTGTGGCATTCAAATTCAATCAAATCACATCAAATACCCATTCAAAGGTAAATATTGATAGTCGGTTATTGAACTATCAATTGATATGCACCCATCACCAAATTCCAAATAATTTTCCAAATTATTTATTTTCCAAAATATCTTTACTTGATATAAAATTTCAACACTTCAAAAATAAATCAATATTTATTTTTAACAAATTCCACTTTCTTTTATAAATTCCTTAGTGAATTTATATTCAAAAATATTCATGCATATACGATTTCAACTATCCATTTTAAATTTATCTTCAAAAGATAAATTCTAAATATTCACTTCATATTGGAAAACATTTCCATACTTATTTATTCATAAGTAATTCACAAATCTTTTTATTTCCAACACTTAGAAAATATTCAATATACTTAAATCGAATTAAGTATATATTTCATTCTTTAAGGAAATCATTTACTTAAACATATTTATTTGGGCCAAAACGAATGTTGCGTAAAACATCGTTACAACAACCCAAAATCACTAGTATAGGGATTCGAAATTAAAATAGATATATAAATCCCAATACTATTCAAACCATTTCCTTTCGGAAATCATTTACTATAACAACAGTGTTATAGTCCACCATTTCCTTTTATTTCTTGAAAACGTCTATTTCAACAATAAATGTTGAAATCTATGGTTTCGAATCTCAACATATTTTAAAACATCGTTAGATCGTTTTAATTCTATTTAAAACATTCACATTCTAAACATTTCTTTAACGTATTATTCACTATTCAAAAACGTGAATATACTACGTTAACATATTTCATCAATTCTATGCACTTTATTTCAAAGGATTATTCACGGTCTAAAAACGTGAATATAACTCCATACATAAGTTATAATAATTTACTTTTCAAAATAAGTCATTTCGAATTTATAAAACAACGTTTATAAATTCCATTTCTATTTATTTATAAAAACTTCCTTTTTATAAATTCTTTTATTAACCTATTCCAGTTTATAACTCAATTATAAACTAAAAGTTCATATTATAAGTTAAATACTTATAAAACGATTATTTTACAAAATCGTTCCTTTAGAGACTTTCCAATTTATAAATCTTATAACTTATAAGATCCATTTATCTAACTAATCTATTCTTCAAATAATTTCACCAAATTTATAAATCTTACTATTTATAAATTTCTTTTATAACTTCACAGTTTATAATTCTATAAATTTCATTCATTTATGAATTTCATTTTCACTTCATTCAAACACTTATAAAAACTCGTTTTATAAGTCAATATTTCAATTTATAAATATCCATTTACAAATCCCTTAATATAAATCAATTTATATTATTCTTTTAAAACGTCTTTAATTTCCTTTATAGTTTCACCATTTTGATTTATAAAATAATCAAATTTTATAAATCCTATTTTTAAACTTTTATAATATATTCAAAAATCCAATTTAAACTATTTTATAAAATCATAAATCCCCTATTTCTCAAAAATTAACTTTTAACTATATTTCACAAAATCATAATTTTTTATAACTTTAAAAATTATAATGTTTATTTATTTAAAATGGATCAATTCCAAAAATATTTTATCTTTTCAAAAATCACTTTAAAAACCCTTTTAAAATCCCAAAATTTGGGTCCAATGATGCTACACATCAAATAGTCAATCACGACAACAACGATATCACATATCGTATATGATAATCAATGAATATCAAAATATCCATAATCAAATAAATACTGTTGAGGAATCCAGTTGGATCCCTCCAACCTGTTTTCCTACATCCACAAACATTAGCACAATACCAATTTCGCTCCAGTACGAAATTATCGCAGTATATGTTTTTAATAAATAACATCCGCTTACTAACGGCGTATAATGTCTATTTTAACAATCAATAGATAACAATCAACATTCATACATGCATTCAAATATTTTAAATCTAACTATTTAAAATAAAATCGAAACTGATTCGATTGAGTGAGAAGTTCTCACCTTGGTTTTAATTTCCGTTTTAGCGATTTATTTCGAATAAAATTAAACGTGCGTTTAATTTTACCCAAAATTCTCACTAACTCCAAACGACTCCAAACCAACTCCATCGCGTAGTGCTCATCCATACGATTCCAACGCAACTGGTTTCGCATTTTTTCGACCTCGTATGAAAAAGATATCACGGTTTAAAGTTTAACGAATTAATTTATATACAAATTACAACAAAATTTATAATTTTTAAACCCATATTAATTACAGCCGCAAGATCCAAGCCCCCCCCATCATCACCGTGCATTTCATCTTCTCTCCCTCACGTCCCCTACAGGTCAAAGCCGAACAACAGCCCAACTCCATCCATACTAGGGTTTGATTATGCTCCTCCAACGCTCGATATTAACACGATCAGGTTGCTCCATGCTGTAGCCCTCGAAGAAAGCTTCCTTCGCCCCCCCATGGTGGAGCTCGGCCCCCTAGGTAGCACGAACAACGTGCATAAACTCGACGCCTTCATCTCCATTTTCCCGTTGATCCACTCAACTATTTTCGATCATGACCGTTCACATCGTAGATCTCACTACCCTCTACCACTTTCATGTTGAAAGATTGTTGAATCGTTGCACGGATTTGAAGATATTTGGGGATGAATATGGGAAGATTTCGGCCGTTCATATTGCAACTGGCGGCTAGGGCAAATTAGGTTTAGGTTTTGATATTTTTTTTTATTTGTGAATGAGGCCTATTTTATAGAGTTTCGAACGACACTATTCATCCGGAAATTCCGAACTCCGATTTAGGCGCCGAAACTGACGTACCTAGGGTTTATCCCACGTTCCGGACACAATGGAACAGGTTTCGGAAGCTAATTCGAAAGTATGTGCGAGTTATGGCTGTAAACGCTCAATTTGAATTAAACCGATTTAAGCGATTTTCTAGGCGTTTTAATTTGTAACGGACAAACGGTAAATCCAATTGACTTGAAATTTGAAACCTTGCAATAATATCACATTACGGATCCGATGAAACTGGTTTCATCGAAATCCGAGACTTTTTGAAAAATGGCTATTTTGACTCGCCAAATTTAAATTAAAAATAATTCGATGCGTTTCGAGCTGCCACGATCAAACGATAACTCCGATTGACACGAAATTTGAAATCCGGTAATAACTAACTATTACGGATCCAATGAAACTGGTTTCGTTCAATTCTGAGACTGTTCAAAAATTGACTATTTTCAATAGTCGATTTTAATATTAAAATATTCAATTTTCACAAATTAACTTTTAATTCGATTTTAAAAGTTCTAAAATATCATTCTAACTTCAATATGATAAAATAAAATTTTGCAAATCATTTTCAATCATATTTAACTCAATTTTCAATTATTTCCATAATTTAACGTATTAAATTATCGATTTAATTATCCAATTAAATCCAATAATTCAAATAAAAATTTATTCGACTTATAAATTCACTTTTTAATATTTAAAATTAATTAAATATTCATATTTTATTTAATAAAAATTCTGGGTCGTTACAGACGAGCTATCTTGCTTTTCTCGGTCGATCTTTTGATATCACGGCCTTGCTAAAAAGGCGGGATAACAGTTAGCACTTGACGGTGTATAAGGTATGAGCAGTGGGTAGATAACCCGGCAATGTTGTATGTACAGAAATTTGGTTGGTTGGTAGTAGAAATGAAATATGATGATATTTTGATGGTGGAGGGGGTCTGTTGGTAGAAGTGGTGGTTCTAGTGGTGTGTGCAGGTGGTAGTGGCAAGGTGCAGCTCGTTGTCGTTGAAGTGGGAAGGCAACAGAAAGGTTTCAATGGTGTAACAAGCTATGTATCCGGTGGATTTTGTATGTAGTGTTCTGTTCTAGTGAAGTTGATGATTGAGGCCAGAAGTGTTTGATGATGTGGTCGACTATCAGGCAGAAGTTGGTGAATCTGCCATGGAGGTTTGATGATGAGTTTATGGCAAGTATGTGAGTTAGGAATGGTTGTGGTATGTGCACAGAGCAGCAGACTAGTTGTTGAATGAAATGCATGAAATGTTGAGTAGTGTTTGTAGGAGGCAGAGCAGTATGAAGTGATGAATGAAATGTTGAGCAGTTGAAGCAGCCGACTTAGGTGAACTGGTGACAATTGAAGGTGGAAAATGATGGAACTGTAGAATGAAGGATGTAGATGATGAACAGTGCAGTTTTGTGTTTTTTTCTTATAAATGTATTAAAAAAAGAAGAAAAGAAAAGGAAAGATGTAAATGTAAAAATGAAAATGTGAATTAATTTTTTTTTCTTCAGAAATTGTTTTTTTTCTTTTTAAATACGGAAATGCAAACAAACAAAACAACTAGAACAACACGCACACAATCAAATGCAACAAAAATCACACAAACACATAATATTTTTTTTAATGCACTTAACAAACAAAACAAACGTAATGAAATCAAACAAAACATAATTTTAAGAATAGAAAATAAAATAAAAACAATTCCCTGGAAATGGCGCCAAAAACTTGTTGGTCGATGGAAATTCTATTGAGTTAGAAAACCGTCGAGCAAAATTATAATAAAATTAACCGAAAGCGCACGACGTACAATGTTAGTACGTGACGAGTATGGGTCGATCCGCAGGAAACTGTTAAATTTTGAATTTCTATTCAATCAAATTAAACCAAAGTTGAAGAGAGTGTTAAGCTAGAAAATGAGAAAACTAACAAACTAACAACTACAAAAGTGAATGAAAACCATGAGAATAAAATGACAATTTAGAGATAAATCCACCCTCTAGATCATATAGTTCAACAAAACATGAAATTATGATCTTTTTTTTGTCATTAGTGAGTTTAATTGATGTGTTTATCATAAGTATGGTCCATTTGTGCCATTAATTAGCTCAACATAAGCCATCAAAATTTAACACACCCCTAAAACCACTTACCAATTCTCATAAAAAATGACAACAAGTTGAAAGTAAAATCTATTTTAAGCATGACCTATTAACTATTAATTAGAAATAAAGACCATCATGATTTCAACATTCACTTCATTACCATAATCATATGTAGATAAAGATGTAATTTGTGTTTAGTGATTGTTTAAGCATAGCCTATTTGGTGTCAACAATATAGGCTATCAAAGCAAAAACAACAAGTCAAACCAATTCAAATCTAATTGAAGGGGTTTAGCCTCTCATTTTTCTTATCATATCAACAATAGTAGCATTCAACATAGAATAAAAAGAAGAGGAAAAAGAGAACTAATGAAAAAGAGAACTAATTAACAAGAAATAAACGCCGATCTACTTGCATGAAAGATAAATTTACACTAATAACATGAAAGGAAAAAACATGTAATGAAAGCGCATGTATTAAATTGCATTAAAAAATTGTATAAAAGAAATGGCTAAGTAGCCATGAACAGAAAGAGAGCTCTCATTTTATTTTTGATCCTAAACTAAACTAAGAGAAAGAGTGCCTAAGAGAAGAGAGAAGGGTTACATGAAGATATGGGGTATTTATACATATTTTAAAACTCTAATTCACTTTTTGAGAACTACCCAAACTACCCCTCTAGGAAGTGTGGTGGTCAAGTAATCATTAGCACGTGTTAATCCTCATTTAGATGTGCACGAAGCTTTAAACTCTATTAGCATATGCATTAGCCTCTAATTTGTACATTAAGATAGGTGGGGTCCTCCATGATCCGTGACTTTGAATTATTTCCATCTTCATTCATTTGTATCTTTTTTGTACATGCATATATCTTCATGAAACAACTTATGTTTGAGTTTAAATTCCTACAAAATAATATAGGAATTTCCAATTAAATTTTCTCAAATTAATATATGCACAAAAATGACCAATTTTCCCCGGATGAAGATGAATATGTGACGATTTGAAAATAATTTTAATTTTTGTTTCAATATTTTAAACACCCAATATGATCATTTATTTAATTTAATTCGATAAAATAAGGTAGTAAAAATATGCATATTTAATCAATACCGTTTGAGATAAGTATATTAATATTTTTTGATGTATTGATAATTTTTAGTAATTTTCGGTGCTCAGTCCCGATTCTTTAGGAAATAAACTAATAAAGATAAGAGCAGAGTACACCTTCTAATCGTTTTGTGGATGGATTTCCTTATCATTTATCCTAGAAGAACGAAACGAGTTTATACGTGCAACATAGCACCACCAACGGTAACTGTACCATATAATTCTCATGTTTCTCCTAAATATTTCTAAAGTTACGTTTAGGACCAGATTTGATAGTAGGTTATTTAATTATCAAATAAACATTATTTATCATTGATTTGATTCCAGATAGGATCCACTAAGCCTTTATTAATTAATCTTCAATTAATTAAAACACTTTGTAAAATTGATCGAAAGTTCCTTTTAAAACACTATTCCCAAAACCAATTATATCCCTTTTATACTTAGGAAACATTTATTTACATAAGTCAACATATATGTAAATACACTTCATATCCAAATTAGGAAACAATATGTCAATATAAACTAACTGGCATATACATGTCCAAATAACGCAATAACGGGATGATGATCTGTCTAACTAAATAAATGCCCAACAATCAAACAATTAACCTATAGTAGAACGAGGATTTATCCTGCTATTACATATGTCCATACAATCAAATAACCAATCTATAACAAATAGGAGATTTATTCTACTAACCTATGTCTACAACAATCAACTCACTTACATTATAGCAGAAAGGGATTTATTCTCCTAACACATATCCACTAATCAAACCATTTACATAACACTTTCACAATTGTTTATCTACTTAATGATATCGACATTTGAATCCCTTGTGTTCAAAACCATCTTTGAAAAAGAAGTACCTTTAACAATTTGATTCTTAGAAAACAAGGATTTAAAACTTAAAACACCCTTTAAATGATTAATTACAGGATAAACTCTTCTTAAATAATAATTAATATTTATTAAATTTGAACTTAATTTAATTATAGGTTAATAATTAATTAAACCTTTAATAAATAATTTATTTATAAATTAAACCCTTAATTAATCCTTTATTAATATTAAATAATAATTTAAAACCTTTATTAATAATTAACTATTAGTTAATCTCAATTAATTAAATAGTCTTTTAATTAAAACTTAAATAATAAATTAAACCTTAAACAAATAATTTATTTTAAATTAAAACCTTAATTAATTAAAAATAATTTAAATAATTAGTTTATTTAAATAGTTAAACTTATACTTGATTAATAATTAATTAAAAATAAACCATATACTTAAAAGTATATTAAAATTAATCTTACTTAATTAATAATTAGTTAATATTAATCTTATCCCTAAAAGATAATTAATCAATAACTAATCTTTACTTAATTATAATTAATAAACCCTATTTAATCTTAATTAATTATTAATTATTTAAACTTAATTAAAAAAAATTTAATCATTTAAAAACTTCATTAACTATATAAAACAACATTATTAAGTTTATAAAACAATTTCAAAACACTTTTAAGTTAATAAAACCAAATTTTGCAAAAATCAGATTTTAAGCGAAATTGCATCCATGGCGACTATCGCTATAAATACCATAACTTTCAAACTTTTTTAGCATCAAATATCCTTTAAAACTCTTACCGTTAATTTGAATTACTTTACTAACTTAGCATAAAGTTTTTGTAGCAAAACTAAAGCTAGAAAACATTATAAAACTTTTTGTTAAAACAAGGTGACTAAAACAAGTCTGAACCCAAGGAATCTCCATCTCACTTAACAAGTTCAAGTGTTGTTTTTTAGCATACATCGCATACACATGTCTAAACATCCATCAACATATCACCATCATAGCACAATCAAATATCACATTTTTATAACCAACCACATTACTTAAGCCTTCGATTCACAAGTCAAAATCTAAACCACAAATAGCAACCCATACATATATTCAGACCACGCAATAATCCAACAAAACAATCAATTTATTTTAACACCAATTAGACATATAAAGGTAAAAACCTTTTCTAAAATGCAAGAAGTTTACTCACCAAAATCTTTTGAAAACTTGAAATATTTTGAAATTCGGAAAGCTTGGAAAATCACAAAATCTACTCGAAAATAGGTCAAATTCCACTCGATTTTTGGACATGTAAAGCTTGGATTTTGGAAAAGTGGTTAAAAGGAATGTTTTAGGAAATTCTTTCGTCTACAATTTCAAAAAAATACCACTCAATTCAGTTAATTTTATGGATGATATGGTCCAAATAAGAAGGACTATTTTCGGATTTGGATCTCTGAGTCCAAAAACATGTGTGAAAGAAATACTTTTTGGACATAGCTACACTCAAAATTTGAAAATATGGTATAAATAGTAGTTTTAGCTATTGGAATTTAATACGGTTTGAAAGAAATAAAATCTCCATTTGGAGTTTTATGGAGGAAGTTATGGCCGAATGAAATGTGAGTAAAAATGGAGAAGATAGAGTTTTAAAACAAAGTTTGAAAACGTTTAAATCAAACTAAAATTTTCAATTTAAATTTTATAATTTTGAAATAGAAAGCCATAAAAGCTTCTTGAAACACTTAAGAAGGATAGAGGTAAGATTTTTGAAAGAGTTGAAAATGAGAATAGAAATGAAAGGATATTTTGAAATTTCTTATATATAAATTGCAAAAATCTAATTACCAAAATACCCTTACCTTACATAACCTCCATTACATGAATGCCACATCCACTACCCTTGTTCCCCCTCTCCAAATTTCGAAAATTACCTTGTCTCCCCCTTCTTTTCTTTAGTCCAACATTCATTTATGGCTACTGTACCTTTTTGTTTGCTAATGACATGACATGTTATGAAAATTTCCATTTTACCTTTTTAAACTTAATTAAATTTTCATTAAATGTCATATCAAAATTTCAATAAAATTTAGTAGGTATTTATATATCAAAATATACCCAAATTTATTTGTAAACATGTACATACATTGACTCAAATGTGCACAATGTTTTCTCATAACTTTTAGACATCGAAAAGTCGAAAATTCGAAAAACGATTTTCGGTCACATTTTCGATTTTTCTTCGAACTATATGTTATTGTAAACAAATTTTGAAATGTATTTTACCATCATTATTTATCATTTAAAAGAGTTTTATGTTCATTAGAGAGCTTATATATTGGATATTTAAAATTAATTAAATATTCGCAAATCAAAGGAGTGAAAATTCTGGATCGTTACACTCTTCCCCCCAAAAGAATTTCATCCTTGAAATCACACCTCAACCTATTATTGAAACCACTTAATACTATATACCACTTCATATGATGTACATAGATCATTTTTATAAAAAAGTAAAATTCGATCATTACTCGAATACATAACTTCACATTTGAGCTACTATCACTCACCCGATTTTTTAGTGCAGACTCTGATTATGCTCCCTGTTTAGGAATCTCTGTTCTCCTAACATAGTTGTAACTATGGTAGAATAAATTTGTCCTATATCAAAAACCTTTATCAACTTCTCATTGTCAAAAATCGAATAATATATCCTTGTTCAAAATGGAGCGAATCACCTTAAAGCCATGTACTCGAATCATAGATCAAAACTATATAGAAGGAGAAATGATCTACGTTCAACCTACACACTTAATTTAATTACTTCTCACTAATACCAATTCTATTTCCTTTAAATTATTTATGAAAACATTTCATTAAACTACACCTAGGTTCAACTTGGATACTACTCCACTACATCCTAAGAGTATATACCACTATTTGATTCAACTATCTCAATTTGCATTTATTTCCTTAGGAAACTCAATATCCAAATGCCAGATTTATTCGAAAACATTTCGAAATAATTTTTTTATATATTAATCATGGAAAATATATACATATAGCCCAAGTAACTCCAAAATAATACTAAGGAACTGGGTACTACCAAATAGTATCATACGTTCCCTTATTGAGAAGGGTAATACTCAAGAGAAATATTACCATCCGAACACATCTCTTTTCAATTTTAAGTTATTTTCAAGCCACTCGAACTAGTTAACTTAAAAATATCTCTTTTATTTCAGAATCCAGTTTTTCCTAAAACAATATTTCACATTTTCCAACAAAATGTTTATCACCAACTCGCTTTGGTTTTGTTCGGGGTTTGAACTTGTTTCGATTGTACAATGATAAAGAGAACAATTTACTAAGTTTACCACAACTTTCACCAATGCAAACATCTGATCGTCACTTAAAAGATTATTCAGATCATCGCAAAACAATCAAGACTCATTCTCCCAAACTAATCCAAAGAAAACACTTCTTACTTAAACTTATCATTTCCAAAATCTTATACTTGAACCAAAAATATTTCAATTAATACTATTATTATTTTCCAAACCTTGGAATCCATTCTTAGAAAAAAGTCCCGAGATTTTAGTCCTCAAGTTTCAACTTAAATTCTTTTTTATTAAAAGACACCTTCTTATAAATTCATTTTATAAGATCAACTTTTATAAAAAAATTTCCAAATATTTATTTTAAATACTCTAGCTTTTAGTAACATCTTTTATTAAACCAAATTTTAATTCAATATTATCATCGAACGCCTTAAGTCGAATCGTGAAACTTAACTCACAAGGTGCTCGCTTCAATGTTTTCCCCCATTCCTATCTACCTAGCCCAAATCTTAAAAAGAGAAGCTACCGACACAAACTAACAATAGTTAATGCTTAACTGGACAAGCATGACTAAAAAAATCCAAATTGATAATAATAAAATTTTATTATCTCTTGACAAACAACACCTCAACTAACTGTACCATACCATACTATACTATTTGGAAAATCATTCTTTATATATAAAATATATCCTAGGTAAAATTATTTCATTTACCCAATTTCAAAACAATACTGTGTTGGATGGCCATGTTCAAGTGGTCAAAGACCCCTATCATAACGTTAACTACTCGTATTGACCAGAATTTATAAACCACTCAACAGATCAATCAACACAATATAAAACATTTTTATATCACTAAAAATACACGCTCTTATATATATACACTCATACTCATAATAAGGCATTTCATTACCTTATCTCTTAATGAGTTGCGCCAAAAAAGCCAAGGTTCTCACTTAACCTTGTGTTCTGATACCAAAATATAACGAACTGGGTTTCTAACCGTCGAAGGTCGACATTAATACGTCTACTGTATTTCATGCTGAGAATTCAAGTGCTGAAAAAACCAATTGTTAGAGGAAAGAAAGGAAATAGAAGACAAAAAAAACTAAACAATCACAGAATCTCACAACACAACGGAATAAAAAATATTAATTAACATAATATTTTACAAAGTCATTTCAAAAATGATACATCAGAGTCATACTAATATAAATTCTACTCTAGGATGGTTATAACAGCCTGTCCATACCTAACTGATACAAGATACATATAATACAGCGGAAATAAGATAATAACTAACTATCGATGAAGCCACCTGCTCCAAGCTCCTCCAAAATGCATCTGTGGGAAAACCTAAACTACTTGACTGCCCATAAATACTTGAGCACCCAAGAGTTAGGGAATGAAAATAAAACTCCAGATTGGACATGGGTCTGGTGTGAGTAAACTAAACAACTGAATTATTATGTTTAAAATCCTTTTTAAAATTAAAGGTATCTCGTAAGACTATGGTGCACATAAAAACGGACGGATTTCTACCTTACGATAAGGAAAACACTTTTTATAGGAAATCCAATGATATTATAATAATGTCTAGAGGCCAAAGAAAAATATGAAAATAGCTGAAATGCTCGCATATCACATTTTAACATAGTTGGGCACAATCAAAACCGTACGTCGCTTATTGGAGAATGGATTATATACTATGACAAGGCACTGTGGTACCACTTATCACTGTACACGTCTAGAAAATGTACCAAGGACATCGCTTGGATTCCCTGCCAACACAAGACTGGCCTACCCCTGACTGTATAGTACTGAATATGTCATCACCCTGGTTGCTTTGCAACCCTTTTTATTATTGAGATCTCATGCGCAACCAATCCATAAATACATAGATGTATCTAAAAAGGCAAAGACACACATTAATGGAAGCAACCCTTTTAGCCTTGCTGCATCTCCTGTAACGATCCCCTTTTTAAGCCCGATTTGATTTAATAATTAATTTGATTTTAGAATTTAATTGGTAAACTAATTGGTAAATTAATTTGAATTTTCCAGAACAAGTAAAATATGTGTTTGATTTTAGATATATTGTAAATAGAATTTTGGTTTTGGAAATTCAAGGATAAATATTTAGAAAATAAATTGGATGTGAAAACTCTATATTTTAAAAGATAATAAAAGTTTGTTTTCCAATTTTAAATATATATGTATACATATTTCTATTTGAAAGTTATAATTTGAAAGTTATATTTTAAAATGATTTGGAAGTTATATTTTTAAAATTCAAATTTTCAAAAGTTATTTGAAAGTAAAATCCTACTATATATATATTTGTTTGTTAGTGTTTAACTAAATTTAAACCATATTCTTTAAATAATAAATATATATAAATAAAAGGAAATGGTTTTTTTTTGAAATTGAAAAAAATATAAATACATGTTATAACATAAAGATTTTATGAAAGAGAAATGTGTAAGCATTAAAAATAAGAAGTTTAACAAGTGTAAATATTTTAACGATGCATGAAAACATTTGTAAGCTTCCTATGCCATATAATACCAAGTGTCATATTGGTTTTCATTTTTGAGAAAATTAAATAAAAAAGAAAACAAGATATATATATATATATATATATATATATATAGACACACACACACACACACACACACACATCTACTTCCCCTTTTCTTCATAATTTCAAAATTTTGTTAAAACCAAACTAAAGAAAATCACAAATCTGAGAAGGAAAACCAAACTAGAAAATCAAATTTAAGTTTTCAATCTTGAATCATATAACAACAGACCCGAGAAATTCAAAGCTTCAAATAGACTCAACATCAAAGTCAGGTTCCCAGATCAAAGCAAAACCAGAAAATAAAAATATCTCAAATTCAAAAGAAAAGAACAAATCAAACAGAAAAACAAAAACAGATCATCAAAAAACAAAACAAGTTCTTCAACCTAATTTAGATCTGAGGCATGCAAATGCATCTCAGTCAAGAAAGTTAATGATCAGATTCAACCTAAAGCAATCAAACCTAAAGATGAATCAAGTTTTAGATCAACTCAACAATCAAAAACTTCTCTATTCTTCCCAAACATGAAGGAGAGCAAACCAACCATTTAAAATCCTAAAATTTGATTAAATCTTGATGTTTATGATTGATTGTTGGAGCAAAGTGGTTGCATGTGTGTATATGTAAGGGTATATGTGTGTATGAATGTCTGGGAACATGTATACATACATGTGCTTTGTTGATTTACAATTTACAACCCTTAGATAAAAATCAAATTTCTCTTCATTTAATTGTTTTTACGTTACGATATCGAAAGGAAAGATGATTGAAATTGCATAAAATAAATGTTAATTTTAAATTCAAGTTTTTATATTGGGAATTTACTTCAAAAATAAGAAATAACAGTAGGAAATTCAAATAAACCCAAAATCAAATGTCTAGATTTCAAGATTAAATTACAAGAGTGAATTTGTATTTCAAAATCATGATTTTTGAAAATAAATTCAGAATTTTTATATTTGTATTTGAAGAGAAAATTCGAGTTGATAAAAAATGCTTAAATCGTCGATTCACGGTGATCGATGAGGTGTTGATCATCGGGGTTGGAGCTGGAGTAGGCTGGAGGTTAGGGGATCATCGAAAAAATGGAGATAGAATTAATAGTTGATTATGGCGACGGCGCAGAAGTGATTTAGGGTTTTAGGATTGTTTTTTGTCACCGGGCTTGTCCAGGCTCATTCGACGTTGATAGTGGACCAGACTCGATCGCGTGTAGGGGAGATGGTTCGCCATATCGAGGTGCGTCTCTGGATGGAGCGGCATATTTTTTTTTTAGTGGTCGGATTTAGGTGGCGCGAGTTGATTTACATCGTCATGTTAACAAATTTTAAAGATTTAAATTAAAAATAGAAAGAAAGAAAAGTAGAAGAGAGGGAAGACTCGGGAGAAACACGGGTTTGATTCGATGTTTGCTCGGGTTTTCGTTGTTTTAGCTTGGGAATTTTGTGATATAGCTTGGGTTGTTTATTTCAAGTACCAGGTTTTTAAAAAATTTAAAAAGGAAATTGTTCCAGGGTTTAAATTTCAAAGGAAAAACAGGTACGAGGTTTAGCCGAGTTTTAAAAATATATTTTAAAAAGAATATGTTTTAAAGCAATATTAATCAAGTTTTAAAGTATTTTAAAAAATATATATATTTTTTCATTAATTAATCCTTAAACTAATTTTAAATAAACTTTAATTAGCTTTATTAAGTAGTTAAATAAGAAGATGTTTGTAGTTGTAGTTAGCTTAAAGATTTAAGTTAATGGGTTAATAATCAATTTTATTTTTCCTGAAGGATGAATTTTAAAGTTAATTGTTTTTAACATTAATTGATTTGGGTCGAAATAACTTTATTTAAAACTCTAAATGTTTTTCAAAGAATTTAATGATGTTAAATTTAGCACTTAAAGATTAATTACTTAATAATTAAAGGTTAATTTATTAAAGTGATTTATTAAAAAAGAATTAATAAAGGTTTATTAACCAGTGTAATTAACTAAGGTGATTAATTAATATGGGAAATTGAAGAATAATTACTTAATGAAATTAATTTCTTAATTAAAGATACTTGCTTTGTGTAATTACATTTAAGGATAATTAATCAATTAAGATTAATGAATGATAAGTAACTAAAGGGTAATTTATTTCTTAAAGATAATTACTTAATTAAAAGTAATTAATTAATGATCAAAGTTAATAAATCAAGTGATTAAAATTAATTTGTGATTAGGGATAATCACTTATTGTAATTGATTAAGGATAATTAATTAAATGGCAATTAATTAAGAATTAATTAATTTAATTAATTAAGGATAATTAATGAAAGAATAATTAAATGATTAAGAGTTAATTATTTAATAATTAAAGATTGAATCATTTATTAATTAAGGTTGTTTAATTAATAATAAAGGTTAATTAATTTATTAATAAATGATTAAAAGTTAAGTAATTGATAAGGTTTGTAATTAATTAATATTAGTTAACCAGGATTAGCAGTTTATTCATAAGTAATTTATCTGATTTAAATTAATCAGATAATTTGTAACGACCCGAAATTTTCGAAGCCGAAAATTCCAGATAGTTATGAAAAAGAAGAAAGAGAAAGAAGAAGAAGAACAGAAACATCAACAACTCACATTCGCAGCGGATAAAATATAATAATAAATAATAATAGCTTTCAAAAGAATACTATATATGCCGATTACATTTAATATACATCAGAGTTCACATTATATACAGTCACTAAATATTTACAATTATCATGACTCAGATTAACGATAATATAAATACAGCGGAATACTCTATACGATATCGCCATCCAGCTCGCCTCCTGAGCTCCAGAACGTACCTACCTGAAAATCTGTAATATTTTAAACCTGTAGGATATTCTCGAATTTTACTCGAAATAAATTCAGGAAACTCACCTGCTAGATCATCACCACAAGTCCCAAAACTCTAGCCAAAATCCCCCTAGCAACGATCGCCGAGACCCCTTGCCAAACCAGTGGCCATCTTCTCCTCGCAAGCCCGAAACGCTCCACGCTCACCTCCCCAAATCAACAATCAGGTCGCGACCTCGCATCATCTCGTATTCGTATGCACCGTGCAATGTCGAGAATAAGTCGACATCCTTCCGAGCTCTGGCCACCCTTGCGCGCGCCACAGTTTGCAGCCATCGTGAGGTCAACCTCCCCTCTTTGATACGATCGACTCTCGCGACCATGGATAGCCACTCGGTCGCCATTTTCCCCCTCTTTTTTGTTTGTTTGCAGTGAATGATTCTGTCGTCCCCCCCTCTTTTCTTCGATTGGCCTTGGATAGTGTAACAACCCGCATATTTATCGATTTTATATTTAAATATTTTATTTAAATATTTCATCATTAGTCGGATTTTGGTCCACAAAGCTACTTTTTGCATACGGTCGAATTAGGACTCGGGATCACTCCCATTGAGTTTAAAATGCCGTTTGCGACCTTTTGAGTATAGGCTTCGATATGTTTGGAGAAAGTTGATTTTTGCTACTTTTCACTTTGGGTTTGAGTTTGGGTTCAGCCATTAGCCAACTTATACTTAAAAACTGAACCCCTCCTCCCCATTCTCCCTCACTTCTTTCTCTTTTCAGTTTTTATAGCATTAATGGCGGGAGAGATTGGAAATTAAAACTCTAAAACCCTAGTTCCTCTTGCAACTTCAAATCCCTAGCTCCAAATTCAAGAGAACCCATTGGTAAGCATTCTCTTCTACTTCTCCAACTTATTCTCTTACCAATTTCAGAAATTCCTAAACCTAATTTTGGGAATGATCTTGTTTTGAGCATAGATTCAAGCTTATTTGGGTTGTGTTGAAGAGAGGTTGATTCTCCATTTGCTTTCAAGCTTCTTCTTGTTTGATTTTGGTAAAGAGGTGAGATTTTTATCTCACATCTATGCTTATATTTATCTTCGAATGTTAGGTATGAATTCCTAACACTTATTCGTGTGTATTAGCTTTTGGTTTGGATTGATTTGGTGAAAATCCTAACTTTGGTGTTTTGGGTTCAATTCCTTAAAAAATCATAGCTTTGAGGTTCAAATGTGTTTTTGGTGATGCATCGAGGAGCCAATAGGGCCGGGTAGCCATTAGGCATAGTTCCCTAGCGTCCGTGCTTTTCGGTTGCGAATTGGTGGAGGTTGCACATCAATTTATGGGCATCAATTTGCAGAGCATCAGGTTCGGCCGACCGACCCCCTGGTCCAGTCGACCGACCTGCTAGTAAAAGTGCCGTTGCACTTCTCTGTTTTTGGGTTCGGTCGACCGAGCTCTGCAGCCGGCCGATCGACCTGATGCCCCGATAAATTTTCAAAACAGGGTTCGGTCGACCGAGCTCTGCAGCTGGCCGACCGACCTGATGCAATTTTGCCTGCTTGCCTATTTACTTGAGAATTCCAATTTAAATCGATTCGTGATGACCCTATTTGTTGTTATCATTTATTATGACTTTGATGACTCCTTTTTAGGGATTTTTGAATGTCCATTTCTATGGATTCTTTATCGGTTTCTTTGGATTTTTATTCGCATCTTCGTATGTGAATTTTAGTGATTGATTGTTCCTACAATCTTCTTTGTGATTTGTCACTTTAAAAAAATATAAAGGTTTTCTATACTAGTAGTAAATATCAAAACTCTTTCCTCAAACGATTTCAATACTATTTTAATACCAAATTCGTTTATAAAACCGTTTTCCAATCTATTAGTATATACAAACCTTTACCTCACTCGTATGAGAAATCTAATTAAACGACTTAGTAAAGCAAGTGGTATGAAACGCTTGCGTTCACTTTGTTGGTTAATTCTTGGACTTGTTCGATTGAAACTCTTGTGACAATTTTCTAGTGGAGATCTACAATTTGTTCGTAAATATTTAAGTTAAGCTAGTGGTTATGGGACATGATGCTAAGCTCATATATTTACTAGCTTACTGTAATCGACACTTCTCGTTGATCATGACGATCATCTTTGTGATTTAGACTAGCAATGTGCGATGTTTCTTTGTCTACGAGGGAGACTAAACCCCGTTTTGTGGAGTTTCGACTCAAATTTGGTGGGGTAGCAACCCACGGTCTTCGGACCATTCGTGTGTCAGGTCTTCGGACCATTCGTGTGTCAAATTAATGGCTAGCTACCATGAGATAGCTTCTCGTTCATGTGTTATAGCTGTTGGTGAGTTTTCATGCTCCCGTTCGTGTGATAGGCCTCCCCCCTTATTTTGTGTGATTTCTGGATTTCGTGTGTCGAATTCTGGAATTTTCTTCTTTACCTATTTTTGTGATTTCTATTGATATGATTTATCAATTTTTGTGCATATGTGAATTTGTGTGTCATCGATTGGATTTCTTGAGATGATTTCTAGAATTTGTGCTTCACCAACTTTCGTGATTTTCCTTGATAAGTTTTATCAATATTTGTGTATTGGTGAATTTGTGTGTCATTGACTTTTGAAATTGACATTGATATAATCGTCAATATTTATGGTTGGGTGAACGAAATAAGGAGTATGGCATTTCTTTGATTCTTGTGTAGATTTGGTGATATTGATTAATCTCTCGTTGATTTTCAATTACTTATATATATCACAGCTTGGAATTGTGATTATTATGTGTTTAGTCATATCTCTTATTCTATATCGTTTCATCTGATATCTATAGTTAGACTGATCCGTTTATTATTTTCTTACTAAATAATACTCGGGTCAGACCGAGATGTTACAGGTGCTTCTGCTTGACTTCTCTCTTGGGATTGATTTCTCTGACTTTTGGTTAACTACTTAGATTAGTAGTTTTTGTTGTATACATTTGAGATATAGACTCCATAATGTATACTTATTCTTTTGTGTAGTTCATGTAACTATTCTTTTGTGATATTGTGGATCTTTTTAGACCACTACTCTGATGTACACTTCCTAGTGTAATATTCATATCTTATTCCGCCTTTGTGATATGAATTTTCTGTGACTGATTTATGTTATGTTTACTTCTATATTTGTTTCCGAACGATTTATATAGCCACCGTGTAGTAGCTTTGAGTTTGTGTCGGTATGTCGGATTTCCTCTTGAATTAGAATGCATGTTATATTATCTGACATATCGGTGCTCGCGCAAAGAAATTACACGGATGGTCGCTCCTCAACAGCCTTATTCTCCGTGCTAGTTGACAGCATTCGCCGTAATGTTCTTGGCTAGCGTGGGTATAGAGGTGGGGCGTCACAGCATGGTATCAGAGCCAAACTTCGGAACAATATGGAATATTATAACAAGGATCATCGTCCTAAGTCCACCTTAGGAGTCGTGCTTTAGGATTTAATTCGAGTCTTCGTACCGATTCATCCTATTTTCCTTATGATTCCTTGTTTATCTATCAAGATTGCTTGATATTCAATTTGGTGAATAACCTTTTTCTTCTTCTTCGTTCTTTCTAAAGGGAGAAAAATGTCTAGACCAGGCCGCCCCAGAGCCGTACCGTCTAGCACTCCACCCCAAGATGGAGTTTTTATGACTGCTCAACAGCTTCTTGATTTAGTGACAAATGCTCAAGCAGCTGGAGCTAACCCAGAACCTACTCACCAAAAGTCGGGATTTGCACGCTTGTGCAGTGATTACACTAATTTGGGTGGGGAGCCATTCAAAGGTTCCGAAACTATTATTGAAGTACAGGCTTGGCTAAGGTCATGCGATCGAATCTTTTCTCGCATGAATCTTATTGACCTTCACCGAGTTCAGGTGGCCTCTAGTATGCTCCGAGAAAGAGCATTGGATTGGTACGAACTTCTTATTTCTGAGATTAATGAAGCGGATCTCACCTGGGAGCAATTCCGGGAACGCTTCGAGTTGAAATTCGTACCAGAAGCTGAGAAAGTGACATTGGCTCGACGATTTATAGACCTTGTTCAAGGTGAGTCCTCCGTGACTGATTACGTCCCTCCTTCGAGTGCTTTCCAAATATGGGGTTGAATACATCAACACCCATTTGAAGAAGAACCAGAGGTTCGTCTATGGCTTAAGCAAAAATCTCAAGAAGCCATTACTTCTAAAATTAGAAGTTTCATTCGACCAACTCATTGATATCGCTCTTCGTCTTGAAGAGGCGGATAGGGAGAATGATGTTGAAGTGGTGGGTTCCAAACCAAACTTCAACAACAAGAAGAGGCCAAATAAATTCAAAGGCCCCTATCCTAATAAGAAAGGGAAGCAAGCAACCTCCGTGGCAAAGACTTCTTCCTTTGGCCGTGGGGAATGCTATAATTGTGGTTCGAAGGACCATTATGCGAACAAGTGCCCAAGGTCTCTCTCTTGTCGCTACTGCAAAGTTCCCGGTCATGTTATATCTTCATGCCCCAAGCTTCAGGGCAAGAAGGAGGGAAAACTTAATGTTGCTCAAGCCCCTGGAAACACATCTCGTGGCCAAGGTATTTCTCATTCTATTCTGGATGGAATTATTTTATTTCGTGATCATCCTATTTGAGTTTTTTTTGATACGGGTGTGTCGTCCCATTCTTTTATATCAAAAGAACTTGTTGATACTTTTTCTTTGGATGTTTTGTGTTTAATGACTTCTTTAAGAATTGCGAATCCGGTTGGTGGATCCGCAACAATCAGTTTATTGTGTAAAGATGTCGAGATTATTTTGTGTGATTTTTCTTTCCGAGCCGATTTGCATGTCATGCGTTATTTAGGCTTTGGAATGATTTTGGGAATGGATTGGCTTAACCGTTATGAAGCCCATATCCTATGTCCTGAGCGGACTATTCATCTTCGACATCCTCAATCTGTTAAGCAGATTTCTATTGATCTTAAAGATTCAGATTCCAGCTTGGTTGCATCTTTGTATTCTTTAAATCCTCGTGATGACGATGATGATGACGAGGGTGATATTATTTCTCTTATTCACGTCGTTTGTGAATTTTCCGACATATTCGAGCCCGTTTTAGGATTACCACCTAAGCGAGCAATTGAGTTCAGAATTAATCTTATTCCTGGAGCCCAACCTATCACTCGTCCTCCGTATCGTATGTCCAATAAAGAAAATAAGGAGATGCGTAAACAATTATCTGAATTGGAGATGAAGCAATTTATTCGCTCTAGTTCCTCGCCTTGGGGAGCTTCGGCTATTTTCGTGAAGAAATCCGATGGAACACTTAGGCTTTACGTTGACTACCGCAAGCTTAATGATCTTACTATCAAAAATAAATATCCTTTACCTCGGATTGATGATCTATTCGATCAACTTAGTAGTGCTAGAGTCTTTTCACAATTAGACTTAGCTACTGGATTTCATCAGCTTCGTATTGCAGAGGATAGTGTTCCTTTGACATCGTTCCGTACTCATTATGGATCTTATGAATGGCTTGTCATGCCATTTGATTTGACGAATGCTTCGGCGTATTTCGTTGACCTTATGAATAGAGTTTTCAAAGACTTCCTCGACTTGTTTGTTCTTATCTTTATCGATGATATTCTTGTGTATTCTAAAACCGAGGAGAAGCATGAAAAACATCTTCGGATTGTGTTGGAAACTCTTAGGAGTAATCAATTAAGGGCAAACTTTTGTAAATGCCACTTTTGGCAATCTCGTGTGAAGTTTCTCGGTCATATTATTTCCGAATCCGGAATTTCCGTGGATCCTTCAAAGATTGAAGCGATTCAAGATTGGAAGAGACCGGAGAGTGTGACATAGATTCGTAGCTTTCTGGGATTGGCGGGCTATTACCGTCGTTTTGTTAAAGACTTTTCTAAGATTGTCGTGCCTCTCACTAGCTTAACGAAGAAAGGTATTAAATACATTTGGTCGGACAAATGTGAAGCTTCTTTTCAGAAATTAAAAGAACTCCTTTCTGATGCTCCTATTCTTGTTATTCCCGAGGGGAATCAAGATTTTGTTGTTTATACCGATGCTAGTCGCGTTGGTTTGGGTGCCGTTCTTATGCAAAAAGAACGTGATATTGCTTACGCTTCTAGGCAATTGAAGCCAGCTGGGACTAGATATGCCACTCATGATTTAGAACTCGCGGCTATTGTTTTCGCTCTTCGGATTTGGCGTCATTATCTTTTAGGAGAGAAATTTGTTCTTTACACGGATCATAAGTCTTTGAAATATTTATTTTCTCAAAAGGAACTTAATTTGCGTCAACAACGTTGGCTCGAGTTCCTTGCTCCTTATGATCTTGATATTCTTTATACACCCGGTAAGGGTAATCATGTCACCGGTGCTCTTAGCCGTAAATAACAAGCTGTTGTTTCTATGATGATATCCGAATGGAACGATCTCGAGATCTTATCCACTTGTGAGATTCGAGACCGCGTATCCGATTTATGCTCATCATCTTTTTTATGTAGCCTTGAGGCTCATCCTTCTCTTTTAGACCGCATTCTTGAAGCTCAAAGGCTAGATTCTGAATTGGCTCTTCTTGGCCAAAATATTAAGGATAAGATTGATATTGAAGGTTTGAAGGACTTTGATATCGATTCTCGTGGCGGCATTCAGAGATTTGGTAGACTTATCGTACCAAATATTAGTGATCTTCGTAAAGATATTTTAGAAGATTCTCATCGTTCTAAATTTACCATTCATCCCGGAAGTAGTAAAATGTACGCAGATATGAAGCGACTTTATTATTGGGAGGGAATGAAACTTGACATCGCTAACTTCGTTAAGCGTTGCATGACTTGCCAACTCGTTAAAGCCGAACATCAAAGGCCCGGTGGGTTATTGCAACCTTTAGAAATTCCAATTTGGAAGTGGGACAATATTTCCATGGATTTTATAGATGGCCTTCCCCGTTCTCGTTCGGGTCATGATAGCTTATGGGTGATTGTTGATAGACTTACTAAATCCGCCCATTTTATTCCCGTTCGGTCTAACCGAACCGTTCCTCTTTTGGCCAAACTCTTTGTTAAAGAGACTGTTAAATTACATGGTGTTCCTACTTCTATTGTTAGTGATCGCGATCCATTGTTTACTAGTGGATTTTGGAAGAGTCTTCAAAAAGCTTTGGGAACGAAGCTTAATTTTAGCACCGCTTATCATCCTCAGTCCGATGGAAAAACCAAGCGTGTGAATCAAACTCTTGAAGATCTTCTTCGTGCTTGTGTTCTTGATTTTGGTGGAAGTTGGAAAGATCATATTTCACTTGTTGAATTTTCCTATAATAATAGCTTCCAATCTAGTATTGGTATGGCACCTTTTGAGGCACTCTATGGAAGGCCATGCCGATCTCCTTCTTGTTGGCTTGAGGCTGGTGAGAAGCTGGTTTTAGGTCCAGATTTTATTCGTGATTCCACAGAAAAGATTGACCTTATTCGTCATAGGATGAAAGAAGCCCAGAGTAGACAAAAATCCTATGCCGATAACCGAAGAAGGAAGTTAGAATTTTCTATGGGAGATCTTGTGTTCATTCGTGTTTCACCTATGAAGGGTGTTGTACGTTTCAGTCGATCGGGAAAATTGCCGCCTCGATATATTGGGCCATTTCCTATCACCGAACGTATTGGTTCCATGGCTTATCGCCTTTTATTACCGGCTCAATTTTCTGCTATTCATGACGTGTTTCACGTTTCTCAATTACGGAAGTGCCTTCGAGATTCCGATTTTGTTCTTGAGCCCGGTGTTGTGGAAGAGATTGAAGTTTCTCCTAATTTAACTTATGAGCAACATCCTATTCGTATCATTGCTTCGGAGGTCAAACGACTTCGAAATAAAGATGTTCCGT
Source organism: Allium cepa (assembly GCA_030765085.1). NCBI lineage: Eukaryota > Viridiplantae > Streptophyta > Magnoliopsida > Asparagales > Amaryllidaceae > Allium > Allium cepa. The sequence goes on from CM060929.1 coordinate 40,642,353, forward strand.
TTGTTAAAGTTCAATGGTCTTCAAATCCTAAGGATTGTTCATGGGAATCTAGAGAGTACATCGAGCGAACACATCCGGACTTACTTTCTCGTGCTCTTTGAGGTGAACTTCTTATTTCAAACTTCTTTTGTGTTGAATATGCTTTTATGGTTGTTACTATATATCTCCTTCTTAAAATATTGCGAAGACGCAATTTCTTTAAGGAGGGGAGTCTGTAACAACCCGCATATTTATCGATTTTATATTTAAATATTTTTTTAAAATATTTCATCGTTAGTCGGATTTTGGTCCGAAAAGCTACTTTTTGCATACGGTCGAATTAGGACTCGGGACCACTCCCATTGAGTTTAAAATGCCATTTGTGACCTTTTTGAGTATAAGCTTCGATATGTTTGGAGAAAGTTGATTTTTGCTACTTTTCACTTTGGGTTTGAGTTTGGGTTCAGCCATTAGCCAACTTATACTTAAAAACTGAACCCCTCCTCCCCATTCTCCCTCACTTCTTTCTCTTTTCAGTTTTTATAGCATTAATGGCGGGAGAGATTGGAAATTAAAACTCTAAAACCCTAGTTCCTCTTGCAACTTCAAATCCCTAGCTCCAAATTCAAGAGAACCCATTGTAAGCATTCTCTTCTCCTTCTCCAACTTATTCTCTTACCAATTTCAGAAATTCCTAAACCTAATTTTGGGAATGATCTTGTTTTGAGCATAGATTCAAGCTCATTTGGGTTGTGTTGAAGAGAGGTTGATTCTCCATTTGCTTTCAAGCTTCTTCTTGTTTGATTTTGGTAAAAAGGTGAGATTTTTATCTCACATCTATACTTATATTTATCTTCGAATGTTAGGTATGAATTCCTAACACTTACTCGTGTGTATTAGCTTTTGGTTTGGATTGATTTGGTGAAAATCCTAACTTTGGTGTTTTGGGTTCAATTCCTTAAAAAATCATAGCTTTGAGGTTCAAATGTGTTTTTGGTGATGCATCGAGGAGCCAATAGGGCCGGGTAGCCATTAGGCATAGTTCCCTAGCGTCCGTGCTCGTTCGGTTGTGAATTGGTGGAGGTTGCACATCAATTTATGGGCATCAATTTGCAGAGCATCAGGTTCGGCCGACCGACCCCCTGGTCCGGTCGACCGACCTGCTAGTAAAAGTGCCGTTGCACTTCTCTGTTTTTGGGTTCGGTCGACCAAGCTCTGCAGCCGGCCGACCGACCTGATGCCCCGAGAAATTTTCAAAACAGGGTTCGGTCGACCGAGCTCTGCAGCTGGCCGACCGACCTGATGCAATTTTGCCTGCTTGCCTATTTACTTGAGAATTCCAATTTAAATCGATTTGTGATGACCCTATTTTTTGTTATCATTTATTATGACTTTGATGACTCCTTTTTAGGGATTTTTGAATGTCCATTTCTATGGATTCTTTATCGGTTTCTTTGGATTTTTATTCGCATCTTCGTATGTGAATTTTAGTGATTGATTGTTCCTAAAATCTTCCTTATGATTTGTCACTTTAAAAAAATATAAAGGTTTTCTATACTAGTAGTAAATATCAAAACTCTTTCCTCAAACGATTTTAATACTATTTTAATACCAAATTCGTTTATAAAACCGTTTTCCAATCTATTAGTATATACAAACCTTTACCTCACTCGTATGAGAAATCTAATTAAACGACTTAGTAAAACAAGTGGTATGAAACAATTGCGTTCACTTTGTTGGTTAATTCTTGTACTTGTTCGATTGAAACTCTTGTGACAATTTTCTAGTGGAGATCTACAATTTGTTCGTAAATATTTAAGTTAAGCTAGTGGTTATGGGACATGATGCTAAGCTCATATATTTACTAGCTTACTGTAATCGACACTTCTCGTTGATCATGACGATCATCTTTGTGATTTAGACTAGCAATGTGCGATGTCTCTTTGTCTACGAGGGAGACTAAACCCCGTTTTGTGGAGTTTCAACTCAAATTTGGTGGGGTAGCAACCCACTGTCTTCGGACCATTCGTGTGTCAGGTCTTCGGACCATTCGTGTGTCAAATTAATGGCTAGCTACCATGAGATAGCTTCTCGTTCATGTGTTACAGCTGTTGGTGAGTTTTCATGCTCCCGTTCATGTGATAGGCCTCCCCCCTTATTTTGTGTAATTTCTGGATTTCGTGTGTCGAATTCTGGAATTTTCTTCTTCACCTATTTTTGTGATTTCTATTGATATGATTTATCAATTTTTGTGCATAGGTGAATTTGTGTGTCATTGACTGGATTTCTTGAGATGATTTCTAGAATTTGTGCTTCACCAATTTTCGTGATTTTCCTTGATAAGTTTTATCAATATTTGTGTATTGGTGAATTTATGTGTCATTGACTTTTGAAATTGACATTGATATAATCGTCAATATTTATGGTTGGGTGAACGAAATAAGGAGTATGGCATTTCTTTGATTCTTGTGTAGATTTGGTGATATTGATTAATCTCTCGTTGATTTTCAATTACTTATATATATCACAGCTTGGAATTGTGATTATTATGTGTTTAGTCATATCTCTTATTCTATATCGTTTCATCTGATATCTATAGTTAGACTGATCCGTTTATTATTTTCTTATTAAATAATATTCGGGTCAGACCGAGATGTTACAGGTGCTTCTGCTTGACTTCTCTCTTGGGATTGATTTCTCTGACTTTTGGTTAACTACTTAGATTAGTAGTTTTTGTTGTATACATTTGAGATATAGACTCTATAATGTATACTTATTCTTTTGTGTAGTTCATGTAACTATTCTTTTGTGATATTGTGGATCTTTTTAGACCACTACTCTGATGTACACTTCCTAGTGTAATATTCATATCTTATTCCACCTTTGTGATATGAATTGTCTGTGACTGATTTATGTTATGTTTACTTCTAAATTTGTTTCCGAAGGATTTATATAGCCACCGTGTAGTAGCTTTGAGTTTGTGTCAGTATGTCGGATTTCCTCTTGAATTAGAATGCATATTATATTATCTGACATATCGGTGCTCACGCAAAGAAATTACACGGATGGTCGCTCCTCAACAGCCTTATTCTCCGTGCTAGTTGACAGCATTCACCGTAATGTTCTTGGCTAGCATGGGTATAGAGTTGGGGCGTCACAGATAGAGTTTTCGCTCGGAGGAGGGTTTTGATTCGAGAAACGAAAAGGGAGGCTTGTTTTCAAATCGGCTTCGGCCATTTTTTATTTCTAGTGAATTCTTGTTTTTCTTTTTCGGGTTGAAAGATAGAGAGAGGGGTTAAGGTACAGGCTGGGAGAAGCTTCCTGCGTACGCTGGTTTTATTAATAAAAAATATATCTCTGACAAGTTGACGTTAAATATATTACATTATAAATCTTCAAAACGTCACGTTACTAACGCGAAATTCCGTACCCTGAATAAGACATGCCGACGGACGTTGATAAGGTTTTACCCGCATTCCGAACCCAATGGAACATGATTCGGAGGCTAATTTAATCGTATGCGCGAGTTACAGAATTAAACGATCAATTTAAAATTAAATCGATTAAAAAAAATAAATCTAAGCATTTTGAGCTGTCAGGGTCAAACGACAACTCCGATTGCTACGAAAATTGAAATCCGATAATAACTAGCTATTACGGATCCAATGGAACTAGTTTCGTCAAATTCCGAGACTGTGCCTCGGAAGGCTATTTTTAAATTCCAATTTAAACGATATATTATTGAAACTAAACAAAGTATCCTTAAATTAAATTCAAATCATTCTATTATCCCTAGTATTATCATTATAAATTTTATAAGCCTTCAAATTATTTAAACAGGCTTAGAAATTTCAGATTCAACCATTTACCCAAATTTTCAATTATTAAATTCAATATTTAAACTATATAATTCAATGATTTAATTATCAAGTAAATATTGATATCTAGAATTCAAGTTAAAATTAACCTTTAAATATTTTAAAATCAAGTAATTATTCAAATTTAAATTGCTAGAAATTCCTGGTCGTTACATTCCTTCCCCCTTAAAAGAATTTTGTCCCTGAAATTACTAGTTAGGAAGAATGGCTCAATACCCGTTTACTTTTCCCAAAACCCTCAATTCAACATCTTATCAACTAACTTTTATTAGAGACTCACTATCCTTAATCAACTTCCAAAACCTTCTATAGCTTCCACGCAATGCCCTTTTGCTCACTTCTTTAAATTTCAATTTTAAAACCAAATTTTGAATTATCAACATTTTTCTCAAAAATTTTCTAACTCTCTAAATTTCCGAAATTTTTTGCCAGCGTCTCCTTTGCGCGGCTAGCTCGGTACTACTACAAAAGGCCTCTACGGGCTCCCAAATTCCAAAAGAAAACAAAAGCCAAGTGGCTACATCAAAAACCCAATCCAATTTCATACAGAAACTTAAATACATACCTTTTGTCGGGCAATTCAAATTTATCTTTTGGAACCAAATCCAATTTCTTTTCTCTTTAATACCTGCATATCTCACTTAGCAACAATATCCAATCGCAACCTTACAATCATTTTATACATTCTCATATATAGGTTTTCATATATACTGTTATTCAATTTTGTTGTTCCCTTTTCATATGAATTCAATTTTAGTTCAATTTCTAATCTTGAATTTTATCTTTTATTAAAACTGATTCATGTTAGTTTCATTTACTAGTTTACTTTAATTTCCAATTTGAAATTGTTTTGTCGTTAACCAATTTTCCAAAAATTTTCTAACTCCCAAAATTTTTAGAAATTTTTGACAGAGTCTCCTTTGTACGGAGGAGCTTTTGCAATTTGACAAAAGATATAAATATGTATACATCGACCCACACGGTCGGAAAAAGCAAAAACAGTTCATATTTCCTATTTTTATTGCGTAGGCGTACCTTATTTAGCATTTTAAGCATGCGGCTTATTAAATTTAGCAAATAGCGCAATCCAAATCCAGCCAAACGGCCTTCATGTACCTGTACTTACTCAATTTAAATATGTAAGTGCCATATATAGAGAATTTATTAGCATTCCACTTGCTTTCAATAGATAAACATATGCAATACATAAACAACAAGCACCAAATTCTATCCATAAGCGATTTTATATACGTTTAAAGCTAATACAAGTGCTTTCAACCAATTCATAAACCATTTTATTCAATTTTGAGGATTTGCAGCTTAATTTCTTACATCCAATTGGTTTTTTGATCCGAACAAGCTCATATTCAATTTAATTGATTCTAAAATCAATTTATTAACTCTCAATCAACCCACAGAAATTCAATTACTTTAGTTTACGCCAAACAACAATCATTTTTACGCAATTTGATGATATCCACTTGAATAGATAATTACGTAAATTTTATAACCATTTGAAATTAATTTCCGACTACATTTGTTTAATTAAATTCCATTTTAATTTATTCTCAACCATTCATCATTTAATTCACCAGCTTGATACATTTTAGTTTATAACTAATTTAAATTAATTTTCCACTCTTTCTGCATTTAATTCCATTTCATTTCTAATTTATTCTCAACCCTTTTTATTTAGCTCGACACATTCCATTCTTGTATACTACTAGCCATTCCCAAATTAATTCAATCGAAGCTTTTATTTAATGGCTTTCACTCTTATTCGAAGCCAAATTTCCATAACTTTTAAACTTAAGTGAATTTACTTTAGTTTATTCCAACATTAAACTTAAGTTTGCTTCTATTTGATTCTCATTTAAGCAATTTCCATTAAATTTAGTTAACTTATCCATTTTAAATTTTGATTTTAAATTCACCTCCACAATTTCCAAAATAATGTCCAACCACATACTTATCTCATTTATACTTTAAATTAATATACCACCAAATTTAAGTTCAGTCTGATAATCTTATTCCAATCACAATTTTGATTTAGTTTTTATTCTATCAGACTTCATACATTTATTATTTAACTCAATAAACCCATTTAAAAATTTTAATTTACTTACTTCATTCGTTATCAGATTTATTTTATTAATATAAGGCCATTCTCAATTTACTTCTGTTCATTTGGGTTTTATTTGCAACCAAACCATTTCTATTATTATTCAATTTCATATCATATGACAACACTTCTCTTATATCCAATTTACTTGCAAATTTCATTAAATATTATTCAAATCACACTTGGATTTTATTTTCAATTCAAACCATCACTTTTTCAATCTAACTCTATTTTATTTTTATTTTACAACATCTCTTCTAATTTATTTCATTATTAAATCCAAGTCGAGTTCTATTTACAATTTGAATTCATTTTCAAACTCCATTATTAATTTACAATCCATTTATTTACCAAAGTTAAATTTTATTAACATACTCAATCCCACAATTATTTAACCAATCAACTTATTTCCACTTTCTAAATCAATATTCGATTTTAATTACAAATCACTTCATTAAAATTCTAGTTTGGATTTCCTTTTTATCTTCCCAAAATCCCAACACCTTTATTTAAAATTTTAGAAATGCTTTTAAATTCACAACATACTTAATAAAATAGCTCTTTATAAAAATACTTTTATAACTCGATGTCTCAACCAGTCTATCCTTGTTCTCACAGAAATTCAGTCATACGTTGATCAGGCGTTGGACTGACAATCTATAAGTACTTGGTAAACCCGTTTTCAACACCCAGTAAAACATTTGAAAAATAATTTTATTGAAAATATAGGAATCGGTTTTTGAAAATAGAGGAAATATCTTTGGTGAGAATGCTCTGGAAATCATCACCCCCATCCATGGTCGCAGTTAACCCGATGATTACGTTGCCGTCCCGACAAAATCCACAGATAACTGTAGGCCTCCGCGCCCCACGATTACACCATGAAACCCACGACAGATCGCAGCTACAACTGGGGTTACGTAGCTATCACAGCAAATACCCATATAACTGTAGGCATCAGCGCCATCGAATTTCGCTGCCAAAAATGAAACTTCTCCACTCCACTTGACCATAGATCGCAGTCTACCGATGTTGCGTTGCCTTCCCGGCAAAATCAAGTGTAGACCGTTGACACTCATCCTCCACACGATTTCGCTATGGTTCCCACAGTAGATCGCAGCGACATCGAGTTACACTGTCGTCACAGCATAACCCAAATGCCTCTGTAGGCATCAACACCATCGACTTACGCTACCCAATAATCCTCAGGAACTAGTTTTGTCCGGACTCCTCACAGGATCAACTTTAGAACCCCCTGGGCTCAAGGCAGCACCACCCGGTGGCACTCCTGAGAAGTTCATTTCAAGGGAGCGCCTTTTTCCCCAGAGCAATCATCAAAACACTTAATACTATACATATAGTATCTTCAAATCATACACCTAGTATGATATCATACAAAGCTCCTTAACACAATATTGATTATCCCAAAATCGATAATTCTCAAAATAGGCTTTCCAAATTCCAATATTGATTTTACCCAAAATCAAAAGCCTTTCCAAATCCAAAGGTTCTCAAAACCCTTTTTCCAAATCCCCATAAGATCCTTTATATATATATATATATAGATATATATATTTTTTTTTGAAACTTTGGATCACTTTAAACTCGTATAAAATCCTTTTTATACTTCAAACACTTCCAAAATCCTTTTTCTTCCAACAACAGATTTAACAAGGGAAGAATATATATACAAAGATATAACTTTGTTTACCCAAAATCAAATATTCAAATTTGATTACTCTTTCCAATATCAATTTCCTTTATATTCACATTCACTTATTCACATTTGCCTTTATCCCCACTTGGACTATTACCTCAATTCTTATCCCAGTTGGGTATTTAATCAATAACAGTTTAAACTCCGACCAGTTGATTTTGAAAATAGCTTGAAAATTTTGAAAAAAATAGATAAGTAGTTGAAAAGTAATTATTAGTTTGCAAAATAGCTATTAACATAGTTAACTAATTGTAAAATAGTTGAGGAATGGTTAAATAGTTCCAAACATTGTAGATAATTGCAAAATGGTTGTAAAATAGAAATTAGTTTGTGAAATAGTTGAAAAATAGGAATTAGTTTAGGAAACAGTTGAAAAATGGTTAAATAATTCCAAACCATAAAATAATTTGGCTTTAAGAAAGAAAGGTTGTATATATTTAATAGCATAGAAAAATAAGTTTATATCAAAACAATTTATTAAAAATAATCAAGAGTCCAACTGTTCACTCCCCCTACAATTCAATTTAAATCTCCATTTAAATTGACCCAATTCCAATTCAAATCAAATTCTAGTTGATTTTAATCCTGTTCAATTTTAAATTTGAATTATTATCAATTTAATCCAATCCAATTTCCCATTTAAAAATTTTAAACTTAGACATCTTCAATCACTAACCCAATTACTTCACACCAATTTTAAACTAATTCAATTAAATCTTGAATTTAAACTATCTCGAATTGTAGAAATTCGAGTTAAATTCTCAAAGGTTGGTTTAACTCTTTAAACCAAATTAACCTTTAAATCAAAGTGTTTAATCATTTTAATGTCTAAGCCCAATTTCTCAAAATTCTCATTTTAAATTATTTTTACTTATGTATTTCAAGATTCAATACAATTTTATTTTAAAATTTTAATTTATTATTCAATCTAATTTTCCAGTCTGAAGCCAGTTCTTAACAAGTTTATTTTACAATTCCATTCTCAATTTAAAGATTTTATGAACAATAGGATGATAACATCCAATTTATTTGAAAACGTCCCTCCATTTTCAATTTTTAAATCTCAAACCGTTTGAGATCACACTCATTCCCAATTCCAATCAACCATTTATCTTTCCAAGTTAAATTCCAATTTAAGTTGTTCATTCAAACTTATTTAACTTCTTCCAAGTTAAATTCAATTTACTTTGTCCAGTCAACCTCATTCTCACATTGAATTTCCCACTTCAACTTCAAATTCCCTTTTATAAGTTCAAAACTTATATCACTTTGGGTTTTAATATCACATTTCCGGGAAAAATCAAAACTCAACCTCTTAGAGTTTATTTCAAATTATCTTTGATATCATGTATACCCATACATACATATTTATTTCTTGACCCTCCCAGCTATATTTCAAAATTTAAACCACCTATGGTTTTAAATTCAAATTAAATTTCAAACAACCCATTGTTTGCAATAAGTCTCATTGCAAACTTACCTTTATTTAAAGCTTTTAAATAATTTAATTCCTGAATTCTAGTTTTAGAATTTCATTTTCAATTAATTAAATTTCGATTTTGTTGTATTTTCATTTTTACTTCATTTAATTCTAATTCAAGACTTCAATTTGGCTATATTATATTACTTCTCAATTTTAGTTCCAATAATTTAACAACCAATCACCTTAATATATTTTTGTTAGAAAGAAATTTTTCTTTATATCTCAAAATATATTTTATATAAAATCGTTTAAAACCTTTATATAAGAAAATAACAAGTACGCGCTCATATATATATACACTCAACTCATTCTAGAGTACTTTGGACTCTATTTAATGAGTAATCCCCACTAGAGCCAAGGTCCTCTCTTAACCTTTCGGCTCTGATACCAAATGTAACGACCCGAAATTTTCGAAGCCGAAAATTCCAGATAGTTATGAAAAAGAAGAAAGAGAAAGAAGAAGAAGAACAGAAACCTCAACAACTCACATTCGCAGCGGATAAAATATAATAATAAATAATAATAGCTTTCAAAAGAATACTATATATGCCGATTACATTTAATATACATCAGAGTTCACATTATAGACAGTCACTGAATATTTACAATTATCATGACTCAGATTAACAATAATATAAATACAGCGGAATACTCTATACGATATCGCCATCCAGCTCGCCTCCTGAGCTTCAGAACGTACCTACCTGAAAATCTGTAATATTTTAAACCTGTAGGATATTCTTGAATTTTACTCGAAATAAATTCAGGAAACTCACCTGCTAGATCATCACCACAAGTCCCAAAACTCTAGCCAAACTACCCTTAGCAACGATCGCCGAGACCCCTTGCCAAACCAGTGGCCATCTTCTCCTCGCAAGCCCGAGACGCTCCACGCACACCTCCCCAAATCAACAATCAGATCGCGACCTCCCATCATCTCATATTCGTATGCACCATGCAATGCCGAGAATAAGTCGACATCCTTTCGAGCTCTGGCCTCCCTTGCGCGCGCCACAGTTTGCAGCCATCGCGAGGTCAACCTCCCCTCTCTGATACGATCGACTCTCGCGGCCATGGATAGCCACTCGGTCGCCATTTTCCCCCTCTTTTTTTTTGTTTGCAGTGAATGATTCTGTCGTCCCCCCCCCCTCTTTTCTTCGATCGGCCTTGGATAGGGTTTTCGCTGGGAGGAGGGTTTTGATTCGAGAAACGAAAAGGGAGGCTTGTTTTAAATCGGCTTCGGCCATTTTTTTTTATTTTCTTTTCCAGTGAATTCTTGTTTTTTTTTCGGATTGAAAGATAGAGAGAGGGGTTAAGGTACAGGCTGGGAGAAGCTTCCTGCGTACGCTGGTTTTATTAATAAAAAAATATCTCTGAAAAGTTGACGTTAAATATATTACATTATAAATCTTCAAAACGTCACGTTACTAACGCGAAATTCCGTACCCTGAATAAGACATGCCGACAGACGTTGATAAGGTTTTACCCGCATTCCGAACCTAATGGAACATGATTCGGAGGCTAATTTGATCGTATGCGCGAGTTACGGAATTAAACGATCAATTTAAAATTAAATCGATTAAAAAAAATAAATCTAAGCGTTTCGAGCTGTCAGGGTCAAACGACAACTACGATTGCTACGAAAATTGAAATCCGATAATAACTAGCTATTACGGATCCAATGGAACTAGTTTCGTCAAATTCCGAGACTGTGCCTCGGAAGGCTATTTTTAAATTCCAATTTAAACGATATATTATTGAAACTGAACAAAGTATCCTTAAATTAAATTCAAATCATTCTATTATCCCTAGTATTATCATTATAAATTTTATAAGCCTTCAAATTATTTAAACAGGCTTAGAAATATCAGATTCAACCATTTACCCAAATTTTCAATTATTAAATTCAATATTTAATCTATATAATTCAATGATTTAATTATCAAGTAAATATTGATATCTTGAATTCAAGTTAAAATTAACCTTTAAATATTTTAAAATCAAGTAATTATTCAAATTTAAATTGCTAGAAATTCCGGGTCGTCACATAATTTATTGATCTTACTTATGAATGTTTGGATTTTATTCAATGTTTGAATTGTTTGACATCCCTGATGTGTGATGCTTTGTGATATGAATTATTTTGATTTGAGCCATGATTTATTTATCTACGATGAATTTGTATTATTTATCTGTAAATCTATGAATAAAGATAAGCGTTATAGGAATATTGTGCTTATCGATATTGCCGTGCTTGAATTTGAAATGATCGATGATGTTGCACTACTGTGTAAAACCCCTGGACTACACTGTACACTCACAAATATGGATTTCATGAGGAAATCGGTTAAGTCACAGATATTTTGAAAACTAAATATTGTTTTGTTTAAAAGTTGAATTTTGAATCCAAATGATTTTGGAAATTGAATTGGATTGAATATGAAAAGCTTTTGAAAAAGAAGTTTTGAAATTGAAATTTAGCTTGAATATAATATATCTTATTTAAGATTTGAAATTATTTTGGAAACTATATTTTGAAAGGGTTATACAAGTTATACCATATGTATATATGGATTTTAAACCACTTTTTGAAATATTAAAAGTATTATTTTGGGAATTTAAATTGAACCCAAGTTTATACTTTAAAAGGCTTTAATTTGAGCAAATGAAATCGAATTTTCCCGAAATGAAAACTCTTTGTTTTCAAATGATAATGGCTTTAAAATAACGAAAGAATTTTCATTTTTGTTGAAAGGGTTTTCCAAGTTATGAATGAATCTTTGGAAATGGTTTTGAAAAGCTATGAATTGAGTCTTTGATTTAAAGATTGGATGAGTTAATCCAATTTGAAAGGGAAATTGTTTTGAAAGGCTATGAATGAATCCTTGTTAAAGACTTGTGAACTTTATTTTCAAATTGAAAAGTGATCTTAAAAGTGTATTCTTTTCTACAAAAGATTTGAAATGGAAATTGTTTTGAAAGCTATAAATGAATCTTTGTGAAAGATTTGTGAACTTTTTGAAGTGGATCTTTTTGTTTAAAGATTTGAAGTGGTAATTTGTTTAAACCATTTGAAGAAAGATTTTTGGGTTTTAAGTTGTGAGTTAACTAAGATCCCAATATCCATACGTTTTTAAATATTGCGCTCATTATTCGGTTTACCCGGGAGAGGACCTTGTGTCATATAATCCATTCCGAATAATGATATGACGTTATGGATTGCATTTGTGTGACGATCCAAATTTCAGTGTTCGAAAATCGGCACCCGTACTTCACTTGTACTCGAATGCCGCAGATCCAAACGTCGAAATTTGACTCGTGCCGGAGCTTATAACACATTAAGTACAATAACACAGCGGAAGAAAATGAATAATAATATACAACTCCAATGATACAATATCCAATGATATACAATAATGATCACAAATACATATCAGAGATCTACAACAACACAGCGGAAACACATAGGCACCAGCAACAGAAATAACTTGAACTCCAAGTGGAATCTAATATCTGCAACCCCATCACAAATCTCTAATCCAAAGATAGCTCGAACTCCCAATCAAGTTGTACTAAGCAAGGTTAGCCATCCAAAGACTGAAGAAGATTTCCAGAGACTGAAGGCTACAAAATCTACTCCAACTATTTGATTATCTAAAAACCCCAACTCTAGACTGCCCGTGCAGAAAATTGTGGGCACCCAGAGTTTAGGAAGGGAACAATAAACTCCGGGTCAGTCATGGGACGGGTATGAGCAAACAAAAATAGTTTTCTTTAAAACAAACAACAAAAGAATTTAAAACATTGAAATCCACAATGCTTTTTGGAATGAAACTACCATAAGGCCTCTTGCCGCACACACCATGCAAACGCAGAATTGAAGGAGATTTCTCCTTATGATAGTCAAAAATTCTTGATACGCGAAAACCATTTTGATATTATTATTAGTGCATAGTGGAAAACATTTCGAAAGTATAATATTAATCTTAGCCAGCATACAGCATTTCGTCGTATGCCTACTATAGCTACCATGTTCAATAGAAGGTGACCGCCACATTCCATGGCTGGTTATACAACTAAAGCCGTACAGGACGCGTATTGTTTCTTTGGATTTTCCAACAAATGGTCAGGCTATTTCTATTGCCACATGGGAAAGGCTCTGGAGGGATTCCCCGAGAACTTACCCAGCTCTCTACCAACACAAGATCGGAGTACTCCCTTCCCGGGAGTAACATCTAAGATATGCCATCCCCAGTCGTTTGTGACCTTTGTCCGAGGGCCCTCAACACCAACAACCACAAAGTAATGTATTTGCAGCAACCACATAGGTTAAATATCTGGGCTTCATACCATGATACCACCCTTTTCCAGGAGGAATGGACATACCCTAGGGGCTCGACCCTTGCAACCTTGCCGCATCTTTCCTGTTTCGACCATTTTCGAGGAGTGAGGTCCGATGAGGTCTCGTCCACAAAGCTACGCTTTTCACAAAAGCCTTACTTTGATCAACAAATGATCAGCAGCACTTCGTACGCCACATTACCAAGTTGAGAATGTATCACTAGTAACCATCAACTACATAACCTCTGCGCTCGTACGTCTTAGAGAAGGGTGTTAAGCTAAGAGAATAAATCTACGCCACCAAACAGAAATGTATTTGATAGAAACTAGCTTTACATATCAAAGTGTAATGTCAGACACACATCCATACAAGTCCGTTCCGGGTTCGAACAGAACCGAAGGCACTTCCAAAGAAGCACTTGCAAATTCGGATAATCCCTAATCACGTCCGGACTTTCCATCACAAAGGGTGATCAAATCTCTATACCGGGGATCAGCCAGTACAGAGACATTCGACGAGTTATCCTTTCATTTTCGAAAATATTCGGTCTTCACCGCCGGTCTTCAAATGCTATCCATATTGTCGTATCATTATTCGAAATGGGTTATATGACACAAGGTCCTCTCCCGGCTAAACCGAATAATGAGCGCAATATTTAAAAACATATGGATATGGGATCTCAGTTAAGTCACAACTTAAAATCCAAAACCTTTCCTCAATTGATTTTAACAAATCACCGTTTACAAATATTTAAACAAAAAGATTTACTTCACAAAGTTCACCAATATTTCATAAAGATTCAATCACAGCTTTTCAAAACTATTTCCTTTTCAAATTGGATTATCTTATCCAATTATTAAACCAAAGATTCAATTTATAGCTTTCAAAACTATTTCAAAAATCCATTCATAACTTTCAAAACAATTCCCATTTCAAATCTATTATGAAAGATACACCATTTAAAATCCTCTTTAATTTCAAAACAAGGTTCAATAATATTTCGCAAAGATTTATTCATAGATTTCAAAACAAATCACTTTCAAATTTGAAATCTTTATAACACAAACTGGAAGTTCTTTCGTTATGTGAAAGCTATCATTATTTGAAAACAAATAGCTTTCGTTTTGGAAAAAACCCGATTACGTTTATACAAGTTAAAGCCCTTCAGGTATAATACTTGGATTAAATTCAAATTCCCCAAAACACTACTTTTAAAATGGTTTAAAAACCCATATAAACACATTATAACTTATATAACCTTTTTAAACCATAATTTCCAAATATAGAATTCAATTTCAAATTTTGAATTTAAATTCAAATCAAACTATTTAAATTTCAAAACCTCATCAAGTTATTCAAAATAACTTTTACCTTTAAAACTCCTTTTCAAAAGCTTTTCACCTTTAACCCAATCCCATTTCCAAAACCGTTTGGATTCAACAATTAAAAACCATTTCAAAATTCTGTGACTTAACCAATTTCCTCGTGCAATCCATATTTGTGTGTGTATGGTGTGGTCCAGGGGTTTTATACAATAATAGTGCAACATCAACAACCATCACAGATTCAATCACAGTAATATCGATAAGCGGTATAATCCTATAACGCTTATCGCTTATTCTCATAGATTCACGGATAATATAATTTATCACAGATAAATGACATTCATCACAGATCACATCAAAACAATTCACAGCACAAAGCATAACATATCAGGGATATCAAACAATTCAACAATTAATAGAATTCAAATATCCATAAGTAAGATCAATTAATTATCTGATTAATATAAATCAGATAAATCACCAATCCTAGTTAATAAACATAAATTAATTCCAAATCATTTGATTAATTGTCCTTTAATAATTAATTAAATTGATTAACCTCTAATTATTAAATAATTAACCTTTAATCATTTAATTATCCTTTAATTAATTACACTTAATTAACGGCAATAATTAATTCATCCTTAATTTATAAATCATCCTTTAATCACTTTCATTAATTAAGCAACCTTTAATTAATTTATTTATTTAATTAACTCTTAATTAATTACTATTTAATTAATTATCCTTAATTAATTACAATAAGTGATTACCCTAATCACTTACATTAATTTTTTTTTTGGGCAAAGCAAGCCGGTTTTATAGTGGACCGTCCACTTTTTATTACGAACGTAATAAAATTTGAAGTACAGGAGTAAGGTAAAAGCACCTTAACTACTAAAATACAGAAAAACAGCACAGGTACGTGACCGCTACGTCACAGTAACTATAAGTAACATAAAAAAAAACTAACATTCCTCCGAGGAGGGAGAATCACCAACAACCCTAGCCACCGAAGAAGAGCTCAAAGGGGTAGACCCTGAAAGACCAGCAAAAGGGCGAAACTGTAAAGCAAGACAAGGATCATAAACCACATCATCAGAACAGTAGATAAAGGATCGTTCTCAGGATGGATCAGCAAGCATGGCAGAATTCGAAGACGCATCCAATCCGTCCATATCAAGAACTATAGAATCACCTGATTGTTTGTAGCGAAGGCATCGCAGGTCCATCTGATTATCAGATATAAACCGGAAGAAAGATTCATTAACCGGGTTATACCTCATATCAGAAATGGGATCAATCCAACACCCTTCAGCCTCATCCCAAGCCACAAGAGGCAGCAGCGAGGAAGGGACAGAAGAAACAAGAGGGATGACAGGAGCAAAACTAGGAACCACTGTACCAGGAGTCGAAACAAGAGGGATGACAGGAGCAACACCAGGTACCACTGAACCAGGCGGCGAAACAGGCATAACTTGGGGCAATGGAGTAACACTCAGATCTGGCAATGCAGCCTCACGAGCAGGAAAAAGGGGAGAGGGAGTGGCAGAAACTTTGGGGACCCAGATCCTACGACGGGGGCGCGGCAAAGGAAACTTAAGAGCAGCCGCAGAGGCTACAGAAAGCCGACAATCACTAGTAAGGTGTCCAAAGGAGTGACAGAAGGTACAAATATCCGGAACCTAGCCATAGCGAACTCTGACCTCCACAATATGGCCGACAGTAAGCTGAACAGGAATAGAAGTAGGGAGAGGCTTAGAAGGGGATATCTCGATAAGAGCCTTCGCATACATCAACTTATCACGCGCCACCGTATTAGAGTCAAAATATTTCAGCTTACCAACATTATAAGCTAACCAATTCAATCCAATAAGAGGCTGAAGGACTAAGGGAATCTGAGAAAAATATACCTAAACAGGGATAGAACGAACTTGCTCACGAGCACACGCTACAGTAGGAGACCAGGGGGTAACAATAAGGGGCCTTCCATCAACAATAGAAGGCGCAACATCCAAAACAAGCCGTCGATCCTCCGAAGAGGAGAACTTTAAGTAATACATCGTATCAATCAGTTTCACTTGCAAATTTCCACGAAGCTTCCAAACCCTCCGAAGCACCGAAACCACATTAGTAAGTCGATGATGAGGGTCCAGAAAAAAGCCAACCAAATAGTCTGACCAAAATTTGCAAAACACTAGGGGGAGGAATCATCACTCCATTTTCCTCAACCAATTCAAACTCAATTGGGATGTAAGCACCCGCATTACGGGGCAAGGACGTGAAAAGAGATGACCACGATTTAGAGGGTTGCTTCGTAACATCAGTGTCACTGCTATCAACAACTCTGGGGGGAATAGCGGCACTGGGAAGAGTTGCAACAGAGCCAAAAACAGTAACATTTGGTTCAGGTTTCTCAGGGGAATTAACACAAACATGTGTTGTGCATTGACCACCACAAGGAAAATAAGCTGAATCACACCCCTGTAAAAGGTCAGACACACCATCTACCATACCAGAACCATTTTCATCAAACAAGGAAACGTTTCACACATCATAACTCGGATTACACATATCCTTCACACACGCAGAAACGTGAGGCACAGCTACAGGCAAGGTTTCACTCGCTACCAATTCACAGGGGCGAACTGGAGAAGAAAGCAAGGGCGGGAACTCGGAGGACGAGAGGAGGCCGGGGGGCGCGCAGACATCGGCAACGATGGCTTGAAGACACGGCTAGACCGAGTCGCAGATGGAGGCTGAGGGAAGGAATTAGGTGGGGGCCAAGATGAATCGGGCATAAGAATAGAAGCGGGAACTAAAATCTCGTCTCAATTTTTTTATTAAACTTTGGGGCCAATTATATTAAGTAATTATCCTTTAATTATTTGATTAATAAATTTAAATCATAAATTAATTACTGTTTTTTAAGTAATTGTCTTTGATTATTTCCATTAAATAATTACCTTTAAGTAATAAATTACCCTTAATTACTTTTGTTTATAAATAGTGCTTTTTTATCAATTAAATTAATCCTTTATTAATTAAAGACAAATCATTTACCTAAATTAATTACTTTAGTTATTATGTAAACCCTTATTAATAAGCCTTGTAATTAGTTATCATTAACCAATCAGCTTAATCCTTTAAGTTAATTAACTTTCAAAAACATCTCTTCTTAATTTAATCCTTAATTACATTATTAAGTTTATTTAACATAAACTTAAAAAATAAAGGTTACATGTATATATCAAAAACACCTTAAATTCAAAGTAATTTTATTTTAAAACTATAAATTAATTCCAAGCTTAAATAAAAATTTATTATTTTAAAAAGAAGTAGTTTTAAGAAAATTATTGAGTAAAACTTGATTTATTTTAGAAGTTTAAAAACTATTTTTACAGTAAAATCAACAAACCCAAGCCATTTTACCCTAGCCGTGCTTCGAGTCTTCACCCTACCTCTTTTACTTCGAGTCATCACGCTAGATACTTCGCGTTTGAACCTGAGCATCTCCTTCTTCTTGAACTTCACAAACTAACCTGACACAATTTCTCGAGCGTGCACGTGCACCAATGACCAGACCACTTCCGATCAACCTTGCGACCATCAAAACATCGTCAATGACGACCTCTACTCAATCGCCTACCCAAACCGACGATTCGATCAAGAAAACAAAATCGAGTCTTCCATCCTCAACCTGGAACCCAACACCATTAGCATTTTGCCTTGCCGCCGACGAACTAAGTCGCCAGAAATCACACCACTCCACCAAAACTACGTCACAAGTTGCCGTAACAATTCCCCTGGGTCTGATCACTTGAATCGCCGTGACTTGGACACAGTTCCTCCGAGATCAGGCTCTACAAAAACCCAGTTTAAAACCCTAAACTAACTTCGACTAACTTCACTAGTGGCTTAAAAAATTACTCACTAATTTTCTGATGATCACAAACTCTCAAGCAGCCTTCAATATTAAGCCTGATCCACGAACTGACGTGGATCACCGGAAATTGATGATAATCCATTTTCTGTTCAACTTAGAAATTTAAAACATATATACTTTTAAAAATTATGAAATTACTTTCTAAAATCCTCATTTTCAGATACGAATCTGTCACTATAAACAAACCATGAAAACAAAAATATTGAATTTCCAGATTGAAAAAGAATGTTTCTGTATTTTGTTATTCTTTGAATATTTACTAATTATTCCTAAAACTAATGTTTCCTTCACACACATTTTTCCTTTAAACATCTTAGCCTACAATTTAATGTGTGAAGAGAATTTTGAAATTTATGAATATGGATTTGGCCTGGGAAAACAAAACAGAGTTGTGTTTTATTCATATATAGTCATGCATACAGATAATTATGATTTTATATAGACATGCACGCATCATTCAAGCATAATTTAGTCATACCATACTACAATTTCAAACACTAATAAATATAACAAGGTCAAGGAGGTTTGCTCACCAGGTCCAATTTTGAAAGCAGAGAACTGGAATTATTTTCAACTAGAAACTTTGATTTGCTTTGAGATGAGTCTACATTTTGAAACTGGAAGCATTCAAGTTGAACTTGATGTTTGCGTTTCCTTTGAACTTGAATTTGCTTATTGAATTCACTACATGCTTTTATTTCCAGGTTTGCAATTTACTAAGTTGAATCTTTTTGTTTGAATTGCTTTGCTCTGGACATTGAATCAGGTTTTGATTTTTTTTTCTTAAATTTGCTCAGTCTTTTGAATTTGAATTCTGAAACTTGCTTTGAGATTTGCCTTTTGGTTTGAAACCGAGTCTCAATTTGAAGCTTGATAGCTTGATGTTGATCTTGAATTAGATCCATATATTTTCTTTCTAAAGATCTGATCTTGGTTTGAAAATTTGAAAACTGGAGCTGTTTGTTTTTTCCCTTTTGTTTTCTAGTTTTAATTTCCTTTCGCACTGGTTTAAGATTGAAAGCTTTCAGGTTTGATCTTTGCTTTTGTTTGATTTTAGAGTTTAAGATAGTTTTTCTTTTTGTTTTACTTTGAATTTTCATTCTCAAGTTTGATTTTGAGAAACTTTGTTTTGAAGATGAAAGGGTTTTGAATAAAAAAATGACAAACAGGTTTTTTTTTATATTAACATATGCCACTTGTTTAATTTGTGAACACTTGTAAGTTATATTATTTTACTTCTTACACTTGTTAAAAATTATTATTACTTGTTAAACATTTGTCAAATGTGATTAAATTGTGTTTAAAATCTTTATTCGATTTAATTTATAATTTATAATTTAAACCTTATTTAATCTTAAATTATGAATTTACAAGCCAATTTTACATGTGCATGTTTTCTTATTTATTTCCAAAAGATAAAACTTTTTATTAATTCTTGTTTCGATATTATATATACACACATTTTTCTTCTTCAATTACTTATACTTTTATAACTCTTTTTAAAATAAGTAATGTTTTGAAACTTAATTTGTATATTAATTTCAAAATAAATCCAATTTGTTTGCAATATATTTCTATTTAAATTTCAAATCAAAAATATTCACTTTCAATATACTTCTTAAATTTCAAAATCAATTCAAATTATAATCCATTTATATAAATGAATAAACATTCATCTTATTAATTTGGAAAATTCAAATACAATATATATTTTATTCCCAAAATTTTATATTAATTACGAAATATTCCAAGGTTTAATTCCAAAGGTTAAATTAATTATCAAATTATTTTTAGCTAAAATCCAGCAATGTTACAGATTCCCCCCTTGAGAAAATTTCGTCCCCGAAATTTGCTAGGGAGACAACAAAAGAATATAGAAAGATGAATCATCGGCTTAAACTGAATATCTATTCTGCATTTGGCTTACCAAATCAGAATGTCACTAATAATTATGAGAACAAACTCATTTAAGATCTCATAAGATACTCCGGTCATTCGGACTATGAAATATGTAGGGGATTGGTTAGTTCGAAGAGATAACTAATCATTCGTAGAACATATATGGACCCCAGAGAATAGACAGATGGAACAATCCCAAAACTTTTAAGTTTAGAAACCAAATTATACTAATCAACCATAGCAACCAAAGCAAAAATTTCATCAAAACAAACAATTCTGACCTATTTGGAGTTTATGTCCGTTACCATCTCATCCTTTGATTTAACCAAAATAACGATCTATTAACAAAGCATCTCCTTAGAGCTGCCAGGAAACCATCAAAGAATTGATATCGGATGATGAAAAGAGATTGATAGAGAAAAGATTGTTCCGTTGTTGTAGGGTATCGACCGTTGGAAGTGGTACTCCCCTGTCCTTTATCTCGTCCTCTTCTTCCACTTATACTCACTATCAGTGGATAGTAAGAGAATTTAATGAGGCGACGAATGGATATCTTAGGGATATACTCATTCTAGGGTATACTTTACCCTATCTCTAATGAGTTACCTAATGTGTTATACTTTTGAGCTAAAGTTTCAACCCTCAGCTCTGATACCAAAATGTAACGGTCTAGGCTTTTCAACTATCGACAATGGCCACTCTCGACTGGTAGGCTTTTCAACCATCCCAGCCCCGCCGTGACATACAATGGTACCCTGCCCTTGCTTTTACGGCCAGCCTTTCGACATCTTCACCTACCCGGTTAACCAACCCCTCCCCGGTGACATGTACTTGTAAAAATCTCCCGTTCACCACCAAACGCAAAGCGAGAACCCCCTATCACGTTGTGTTAAGCAAGGTCAGTCATGGGACTAGTATGAGCAAACAAAGACAGTTTTCTTTAAAACAAACAACAAAAGAATTTAAAACATTGAAATCCGCAATGCTTTTTGGAAAACGAAACTACCATAAGGCCTCCCGCCGCACACACCATGCAAACATAGAATTGAAGGAGATTTCTCCTCATGATAGTCAAAAATGCTAGATACGCGAAAACCATTTTGATATTATTATTAGTGCATAGTGGAAAATATCTCGAAAGTATAATATTAATCTTAGCTAGCATACAACATTTCGTCGTATGTCTACTATAGCTGCCATATTCAATAGTTGGTTACCACCACATCCTATGGCAGGTTATACAACTAAAATCATACAGGGCTCGTATTGCTTCTTTGGATTTTCCAACAAATGGTCAGGCTAGGGAATTTCCTATTGCTACATGGGAACACCTCTGGAGGGACGCCACGATGATGGCCACATCTGGAGAAATTAAAGCTCTAAACTCTTTTCGGTCGCTGGAAAATAATCCTGATGATGATTGCCACATCATTAGAATTCATTTTCGGGTTTCCAAAAGAGGAATTGCTGCCAGATTATTTTAAATGAAAGTTGTTTGGAAAAATTTGAGTTTGGTTTGGAAATTCAAAGGATAATTGAATTGATTTAAAAAATGGTTTTGAAAGATTGAAAGGACTCTGGAATCCTATTTAAAATATTATGAGAATAATAAATGAGTTGGTAACTTACACAATTTGAATTTTGATAGAATAAATTTAACTTAAAGGATGGAGTTAAATTAAAGGAAGTATAAGTAAATCAATAAAATCCGAGTGGTAATTGTTGAATATAAGTTGTATAACTTATAAGATGATGAATATAAGTGAAAACTTAAGTTAAGTTAAACAAAAAGTGGTTGAAATGGAATATAACTTAAGTGAAGTTGAATGAAGTTGAATTTTGGTATCGAAGTAAATTAATAAGTGAATTAATGAAGTGAAGTCATTAAGAATTTGAACTTGAGTTATATAAATGAAATTCAACATTACATTGTTAAAGGAATTAGCAATTGAATTTAAACTAATGGATTAAATGTTAATCAATTAAATGTAATTAGTTGATATGAAATAATGAATGTAAGTGTTAATTCATTAGAAGCTAATGTTATTGGAAATTGAATAAATTGAACGAGAGTCAATTTAGTATGATCCAATTGGAATTAAAAGTGTTGAACCAAATTGAATGTAAAGTGAATAAATTTGGTTGTATTGAATAAATATTGGTTGTTATTTGATTGTTGATTGATTGTATATAATTCATTAAGTATTAGTGAAATTGAATTAGCAAAATTGAAAGCTATGTAATTGAATTCAAATGGATAATATGTGAACTTGAATAGAATTGAATTTGATTTGGAAGTGAACCAACTTGAATGAAAATTAGTAAATGCAAACTAATTTAAATTAGATATGAATGAATGTTGATAAAATCCAACGTAAATGAATCAAATGTGATTTAAATTGAAACCAATTCATTGAATATTAATGAGAATATGAATGAATATTGATTTGGTTATGGATAATAGTTGGTTGATGTTTGCATTTGTTGTTTTGTTGCATTTGCTATGTTGGCACATGTAGTTGTTATGTTGCTATATATTGTATATTCATATTACTTTCACATATGCATGTTTCTCATGTTGTTGTTGAGTGTTTAGTAGGTGCGGATCGTGTTTGCTTCGCATTTGGAGCTCGCTTTCGCGCTATATTAGCCGTATACGCTCGCTAATAATAAATAAGGTACATATCTCGGATTACATACCGTACTTTTACACTTTTTTCCCCGCGGGATGCCTCATCACTTGATGAGATGTATATTTGTGATATATATACTGTCATTTTTTTTCCGGATCGAGCCGCGCAAAGGAGACTATGGCGAATTTTTTCAAAAATTTAAGGCGTTAGAAAAATTTGAGAAAAATTGGAAATTTGTGAAAACTACAACTTTGATTTGGAATTTAAAAGTTAAACAATAGTAGTTGTTTCTGGAAAGATAGCTAAGTATGATTTGAAAACTTAGTAAAGATTTTGTAAGAAGTTTAACTATGAATTTTGGGAAAGTTAAACACTTAAGAGATTTGAAAAATCTAATTTGAGCGGTTTGTTTTGGAAAGTTAATGGATTTTGTAACTTTTCTTACTTGGTAATTTCGAGGACGAAATTCTTTTAAGGGGGAAAGTATATAACGACCCAGAATTTTTATTAATTAAAATTTGAATATTTAATTAATTTTAAATATTAATAAGTGAAATTTATAAGTCGAATAAATTTTATTTCGAATAATTGGGTTTAATTGAATAATTAAATCGATAATTTAATAGTTGGAATTACAGAAATAATTAAAATTTGGGTTAAATATGATTGAAAATGATTTGTTAAATTTTATTATATCATATTGAAGTTAGAATGATGTTATAGAACTTTTAAAATTGAATTCAGAGTTAATTTGTGAAAATTGAATATTTTAATATTAAATCGACTAGTGAAATTAGCCAATTTTTGGACAGTCTCAGAATTGGACAAAGCTAGTTCCATTGGATCCGTAATAGTTTGTTATTATCGGATTTCAATTTTCGTAGCAATCGGAGTGTTCGTTTGATCGTGGCAGCTCGAAACGCATCACAGTTGTTTTAATATTAATTTGGCGAGTTAAAATAGCCATTTTTCAAAAAGTCTCGGATTTCCACGAAACCAGTTTCATCGGATCCTTAATGTGATATTATTGTAAGGTTTCAAATTTCGTGTCAATCGGATTTACCGTTTGTCCGGTGCAAGCCAAAACGCCTGGAAAATCGTTTAATCAGTTTAATTTTAAATTGAACGTTTATTGCCATAACTCGCACAGATGATCGAATTAGCTTCCGAAACCTATTCCATTGTGTCTGAAACGCGGGATAAACCCTAGAAACGACGGTCACCGCGCGTAAATCGGAATTTGGAAATTCCGGAATGAATAGTGTTCGATATTTTCTGTAAATAGCCCCCCTTTATTCACAAAAAAAATAAATAAATAAACAAACTAGGGTTTAAAACCCTAGCCGCCTCCTGAAACAGTCAATGGCCGAAACGTGCATCTTTCTTCCTCTAATTTCTCGAAATCCACACATTAATAACGAAATCTTCCAACTAGAAAGATGTCAGGCTCGTCGAGATCTTCACATCCAACGGTGGGTTTGCGTTGAAGTGGCTTGGATTCGCCAAAATTTGGCAATGAAGGGCGCACGTTTGTTCGTGGTTTCCTCGTGATTCGTACAGCCGAGTTCATCGGCGTTCATGGTGAAGAGGCGTGGCGCCTAGGGCTTCGCGATGGTGAAGGTCGATCAACTTCTAGTCGAGTGGAGTGGCGTGTGGCATCGAGTTTTTGGTTCGTGCGTATGGGTTGTGCTCGCATGAGTTTACCTGGAGGGAGTATGCGCGTGGAAGAAGATGAAAACCATGGCCCTGATTTGCTGAGTAGAAGCGAACGACTCAGATAGACGTGGGTTTAAAAAAATTAAAATAGAAATTGATTTGTAATTGTATTATAATTCGTGAATGTTTAAAATATCATAACTTTTTCATACGAGGTCGAAAACGCGCGAAACCAGTTGCGTTGGAATCGCATGGACGAGCACTACGCTATGGAATTGGATTGGAGTCGTTTGGAGTTAGTGAGAATTTCGGGTAAAATTAAACGTCCGTTTAATTTTATTCGAAATAAATCGCTAAAACAAAATTGAAATCAAGGCGAGAACTTCTCACTCAATTGAATCGGTTTCGATTTTAATTTTAAATAGTTAGATTTAAAATTGTTGATTGTATGTTTGAATGATGATTGTTATCTATTGATTGTTAAAATAGACATTATGCGCCGTTAGTAAGCGGAGGTTATTTATTAAAAACATATACCGCGAATATTTCACAGTATAGTGAAATTGGTATTATATATGTACTTGGAGTTGATTTCCCGCATTATATAGCGGATGAGACCCTATTGCGCCGTATATTAAGCGGATAATATTTTATAAATCCCATATACCGCGATAATTCCGTACTGGAGCGGAATTGGTATTGTGCTAACATCTTTGGATGTAGGGAAACAGGTTGGAGGGATCCAACTGGATTCCTCAACTGTATTGATTTATTTACAGATATTGAGATTATTTGTTGATTATCATATCGACATATGATATTTGAATGTTGTGATTGACTATTTGGTGCTGCTGCATCATCGGATCCATTTTTGAAGTTTTAAAGTAAAGATTTTGATTTTTAAAAGGACTTTTAAAGTGATTTTTCAAAGTATACGTTTTTATTTAATTTTGAATAGATTCATTTTAAATAATTAAAACGTTATAAATTTTTATGTTATAAAAATTAAGATTTTTGAGAAATATAACCGAAATGAGATTTTTGGAAATAAATAGTTAATTAATTTATAAATTTGTTTAAATTGGGATTTCTGAATTATTAAAAAACGATGTGTATAAAAGACTTATAAAATTGATATTTTATAAATTAAAAATATTGGAATATTAAAACAAGTTTTATAAGTATTAAAAATGAGATAAAAATGGATTTCATAAGTGAACGCAATTTATAGATTTATAAATTGTGAAGTTATAAAATGGATAGTTTTTGTAAAATATAAGATTTATAAGTAATCAACTTATAAATTGGATTTTGGCATTTAAAATGAGATAAAAAAACGATTTTTATAAATAGAAGTTCATAAAAATATAAATGGAGTTTATAAACGTTGTTTATAAATCCGAAATCAATTGAATTTGATAAGTTGGATATAGGAATATATGAAAGGAATTATATTCACGATTTTGGACAGTGAATATATTATTAAATGAAATGGATATGTTTTTGGGGAAGGAACATTATGAAATGAAGTTAACGATTTTAAAGACGTTTTAAAATGCATTAAGTATCGAATACATAGATTTCAACATTCATTGTTGAAATAGACGTTTTCGAGAAATAGAAGGAAATGGTGGACTATAACACTGTTGTTATAGTAAATGGTTTCCGAAAGGAAATGTTTTGTATAGTATTGGGATTTATATATCTATTTAAACTTTGAATCCCTATACTAGTGATTTTGGGTCGTCATAACGATGTTTTACGCAACATTCGTTTTTGACCCAAATAAATGTGTTAAGAGAATGGTTTCCTTAAAAGAATGAAATATATACTTAATTTTGATTTAAGTATATCGAATATTTTCAAATGTTGAAAATAAATAGATTTGTGATGTACTTATTATTAAATAAGTATGGAAATATTTTTCCAATGTGAAATGAACGTTTTAGAATTTATCCTTGTAAGATAAATTGAAAGTGAATATTGAAAATCGATTGAAAATCGTACATCATAGATATTTTGGGATTATAAATTCACTATGGAATTTATAAAAGAAAGGGGAATTTGTTTAAAAATAAACGTTGATTTATTTTTAGAAGTATGGGAATAAATTTACGGATTAGGAACGTAAATATAAAGTAAATCGGTAAGGATTTATTCAATTGGTTTAAATGAACCATTTTGAGATGAAAGTATTTCCGAGTAAGGAAATGATTGAAATTTGTTTTCAAAAGTGATAAAGGATTGAAAAGTGATTTGAAAATTTGTTTTCAAATGGTTAAAGTGTGGAAATTATATATCTAGTAAAGATATTTCTGAAAGTAAATAATTTGGGAAATTATTTGGAATTTGGTGATGTTGAGCATGCCTATTGATAGTTAAATAATCCGACTATCAATATTTACCTTTAAATAGGTATTTGTTGTGAATTGCTTGAATTTGAATGCCACACTTATTTATTTTTTTAAAATAAGCGCTCACTATTCGGGTTATCCGGGAAAGGACCTTGGGGTCGTATAACCCATTCCGAGTATGTGATACGTCGTTATGGATTGCATTTGATGACCGGTGTTGAAGACCGGATATTTGTGAAAACGGAAGGATTACCGTCGAGTTACTCTACATCGGCTGATCTCCGATA
Source organism: Allium cepa (assembly GCA_030765085.1). Classification (NCBI taxonomy): domain Eukaryota; kingdom Viridiplantae; phylum Streptophyta; class Magnoliopsida; order Asparagales; family Amaryllidaceae; genus Allium; species Allium cepa. The sequence continues at coordinate 40,669,974 of CM060929.1, forward strand.
TAGAGGTTTTATCACCCTTAGTGACGAGAAGTCCGGTCGTGATTAGCGAATATCTGGATTGCAAGGACTTCTTTGTAAGTGCCTTCGGTTCTGTTCGATCCCGGAACAGACTTGTATGGATTGTATGTCTGACATTACAAATTGAGATATAAAGCTGATTTCTTTCAAATATATTTCTGTTGGTGGCGGAGAATTTATTCTCTTAGCTTAACACCCTTCTCTGAGACGTACGAGCTCAGAGGTTATATAGTTGAAGGTTATTAGTGATATACTCCCAATTTTGTAGTGTGGCATGTTGAGTGTTGATGTGAAATGATCATTGTTTGATCATTTGTGATATGATCATTTATTGACCATTTATCTTGGTGATCATTTCTATGATCATTTGTTGACCCAAAGCACGGCTTTTGTACAAAGCGTGGCTTTGTGGACGAGACTTCGTCGGACCTCACACCCCGGAAATGGTCAAAACAGAAAGGATGCAGCAAGGTTATTAGGGGGTATCACCCCTTTAGTGTATGTCATTCCTTCTGGATAGAGGTGGTATCATGGTATGGAGCCCAGATATTTAACCTATGTTGTTGCTGCAAATTTTGCGGTTGTTGGAAATCGAGGATCCTCGGATAGATCGGTTACAATCGGGGGATGACATATTCGTGTCAGTAGTTACCCAGTTAGGGGTAACCCGGCCTTGTGTTGGCAGAGATCCGGTTTGGTTCTCGGGACGTCATTCCAGAGGCGTTTCCATGTGGCAATGGGAAGTTCCTTGGCCTGACCATTTGTTGGAAATCCAAAGAAACAATACGAGACTTGTACGGTTTTAGTTGTAGAACCTGCCATTCACTTATAGTGGCGCCCCACTGTTTGGATGGTAGCTATAGTAGGCATACGATAATGGTCGTATGTTGGCTAAGATTTATATCTTTACTTTCGAAATGAATTTTTCCCACACTATACACTAGTAATAATATCAAATGTTTCTTTTTAATGCGTATCAAGCATCTTTGACTATCTTAAGGAGAAATCTCCTCCGATTCTGCGTTTGCGTTGTGTGTGTGTGCGGGAGGCCTTATGGTAGTCTCATTTTTAAAAGCATTGCGAATTGACTTTAAAAATATTCCTCTATTTTGATTTTAAAGAAAAATAAACTGTTTTAGTTCTCATACCAGTCACATGACTGACTCGGAGTTTATTGTTTTCCTTCCTAAACTTTGGGTGCCCACCAATTTCCACACGGGCAGTCAAGAGTTAGGTTTATCAAGATATTATGGAATTCAGGAGTTGCAGGAGGCAAGCTGGATGGCATGGCGTATTACTAGTATATAGTATTTCTTTTCTGCTGTCGATGTTGTTGTTGTTGTACACTCTGATGATGTAATGAAATGTAATGTGATGTAATAACTGTTATACTTCTTTGTTTAAAGATTATTCATTTATCTATTATATATTGTTCCGCTGCGAATTGTGAGATTCTGATATTGTTTCTGTTGTTTCTGTTCTGTTCTATCTTTTTCTCTCTTCTTCTATCTTTTTCTTCTTCTTTAACCCTAACGGTACGGTTTTCCGGCTTTCGACTGCTCGACAGTTGATACAGTGGATGTATTGATGTCGGTTTTCGTGGACGAAAAATTGCGATCGTTACATTTGGTATTAGAGCTTATGGTTAAGCGACAACCATGGCTCTGTTGGGAATTACTCATTAGAGATAGAGTCAGTAGTACTCTAGAATGAGTGTGAGTGTAATAATAAATACGAGTGCGTATTTGTTAGTGAATATAAAATTGTTTTATATTGTGTTTGCTTATCCGTTGAGCTATTTGTGAATTCTGGTCGGTGTGTGGGACGCCATATTATCGATAGGGATTTCTAAACACTTAAACGAGACATGTCGACATAGTATTATTTTAATTGGGTAAATGAAATAATTTTACCTTGATTATATTTTATATATAAAGGAATAATTTTTCAGAATTATTAAAGTGTATATGAATTGATTGTTTGGTTGTTGAATAAGTTAAATTAAACAACAATTGTAAAAGAATGAATTGTATAAGCAATTGAATTATAAGTATGGAGTTATAATTAAAATGATTTACACTTGTGAAATAATCTTATATATAAGAAGTAAAATTATACAATTAAAAGATTTATGGTCTAAAAATAAAATTCCAGAGAAGTGTTTTGAAAGGATTTGATAATTTGGAAAATTATTTTGGAGAAATTAAAACCCTGAACTCTTTTCGGTCGCTGGAAAATAATTCTGATGATGATGGCCACATCATTAGAATTCATTTTCGGGTTTCCAAAAGAGGAATTGCTGCCAGATTATTTTAAATGAAAGTTGTTTGGAAAAATTTGAGTTTGGTTTGGAAATTCAAAGGATAATTGAATTGATTTCAAAAAAGGTTTTGAAAGATTGAAAGGACTCTGGAATCCTATTTAAAATATTATGAGAATAATAAATGAGTTGGTAACTTATACAATTTGAATTTTGATAGAATAAATTTAACTTAAAGGATGGAGTTAAATTAAAGGAAGTATAAGTAAATCAATAAAATCCGAGTGGTAATTGTTGAATATAAGTTGTATAACTTATAAGATGATGAATATAAGTGAAAACTTAAGTTAAGTTAAACAAAAAGTGGTTGAAATGGAATATAACTTAAGTGAAGTTGAATGAAGTTGAATTTTGGTATCGAAGTAAATTAATAAGTGAATTAGTGAAGTGAAGTCATTAAGAATTTGAACTTGAGTTATATAAATGAAATTCAACATTATATTGTTAAAGGAATTAGCAATTGAATTTAAACTAATGGATTAAATGTTAATCAATTAAATGTAAATAATTGATATGAAATAATGAATGTAAGTGTTAATTCATTAGAAGCTAATGTTATTGGAAATTGAATAAATTGAATGAGAGTCAATTTAATATGATCCAATTGGAATTAAAAGTGTTGAACCAAATTGAATGTAAAGTGAATAAATTTGGTTGTATTGAATAAATATTGGTTGTTATTTGATTGTTGATTGATTGTATATAATTCATTAAGTATTAATGAAATTGAATTAGAAAAATTGAAAGCTATGTAATTGAATTCCAATGGATAATATGTGAACTTGAATAGAATTGAATTTGATTTGGAAGTGAACCAACTTGAATGAAAATTAGTAAATGCAAACTAATTTAAATTGGATATGAATGAATGTTGATAAAATCAAACGTAAATGAATCAAATGTGATTTAAATTGAAAACCAATTCATTGAATATTAATGAGAATATGAATGAATATTGATTTGGTTATGGATGATAGTTGGTTGATGTTTGCATTTGTTGTTTTGTTGCATTTGCTATGTTGGCACATGTAGTTGTTATGTTGCTATATATTGTATATTCATATTACTTTCATATATGCATGTTTCTCATGTTGTTGTTGAGTGTTTAGTAGGTGCGGATCGCGTTTGCTTCGCATTTGGAGCTCGCTTTCGCGCTATATTAGCCGTATACGCTCGCTAATAATAAATAAGGTACATATCTCGGATTACATACCGTACTTTTACACTTTTTTCCCTGCGGGATGCCTCATCACTTGATGAGATGTATATTTGTGATATATATACTGTCATATTTTTTTCGGATCGAGCCGCGCAAAGGAGACTATGGCGAATTTTTCCGAAAATTTAAGGCGTTAGAAAAATTTGAGAAAAATTGGAAATTTGTGAAAACTATAACTTTGATTTGGAATTTAAAAGTTAAACAATAGTAGTTGTTTTTGGAAAGATAACTAAGTATGATTTGAAAACTTAGTAAAGATTTTGTAAGAAGTTTAACTATGAATTTTGGGAAAGTTAAACACTTAAGAGATTTGAAAAATCTAATTTGAACGGTTTGTTTTGGAAAGTTAATGGATTTTGTAACTTTTTCTTGGTAATTTCGAGGACGAAATTCTTTTAAGGGGGGAAATATGTAACGACCCAGAATTTTTATTAATTAAAATTTGAATATTTAATTAATTTTAAATATTAATAAGTGAAATTTATAAGTTGAATAAATTTTATTTCGAATAATTGGGTTTAATTGAATAATTAAATCGATAATTTAATAGTTGGAATTACAGAAATAATTGAAATTTGGGTTAAATATGACTGAAAATGATTTGTAAAATTTTATTATGTCATATTGAAGTTAGAATGATGTTATAGAACTTTTAAAATTGAATTTAGAGTTAATTTGTGAAAATTGAATATTTTAATATTAAATCGACTAGTGAAATTAGCCAATTTTCGGACAGTCTCAGAATTGGACGAAACTAGTTCCATTGGATCCGTAATAGTTTGTTATTATCGGATTTCAATTTTTGTAGCAATCGGAGTTTTCGTTTGATCGTGGCAACTCGAAACGCATCAAGATTGTTTTAATATTAATTTGGCGAGTTAAAATAGCCATTTTTCAAAAAGTCTCAGATTTCGACGAAACCAGTTTCATCGGATCCGTAATGTGATATTATTGTAATGTTTCAAATTTCGTGTCAATCGGATTTACCGTTTGTCCGGTGCAAGCCAAAACGCCTGGAAAATCGTTTAATCGGTTTAATTTTAAATTGAACGTTTATTGCCATAACTCGCACAGATGATCGAATTAGCTTTCGGAACCTATTCTATTGTGTCCGAAACGCGGGATAAACCCTAGAAATGTCGGTCACCGTGCGTAAATCGGAGTTTGGAAATTCCGGAATGAATAGTGTTCGATATTTTCTATAAATAGCCCCCCTTTATTCACAAAAATAAAATAAAAAATAAACTAGGGTTTAAAACCCTAGCCGCCTCCTGAAACAGTCAATGGCCGAAAACGTGCATCTTTCTTCCTCCAATTTCTCGAAATCCACACATTAGTAACGAAATCTTCCAACTAGAAAGATGTCAGGCTCGCCGAGATCTTCACATCCAATGGTGGATTTGCGTTGAAGTGGCTTGGATTCGCCAAAATTTGGCAATGAAGGGCGCACGTTCGTTCGTGGTTTCCTTATGATTCATACAGCCGAGTTCATCGGCGTTCATGGTGAAGGGGCGTGGCGCCTAGGGCTTCGCGATGGTGAAGGTCGATCAACTTCTAGTCGATTGGAGTGGCGTGCGACATCGAGTTTTTGGTTCGTGCGTATGGGTTGTGTTCGCGTGAGTTTACCTGGAGGGAGTATGCGCGTGGAAGAAGATGAAAACCACGGCCCTGATTTTCTGAGTAGAAACAAACGGCTCAGATAGACGTGGGTTTAAAAAAATTAAAATAGAAATTGATTTGTAATTGTATTAAAATTCGTGAATGTTTAAAATATCATAACTTTTTCATACGAGGTCGAAAACGCACGAAACCAGTTGCGTTGGAATCGTATGGACGAGCACTACGCTATGGAACTGGATTGGAGTCATTTAGAGTTAGTGAGAATTTCGGGTAAAATTAAACGTCCGTTTAATTTTATTCGAAATAAATCGCTAAAACAAAATTGAAATCAAGGTGAGAACTTCTCACTCAATCGAATCGGTTTCGATTTTAATTTTAAATAGTTAGATTTAAAATTGTTGATTGTATGTTTGAATGATGATTGTTAAAATAGACATTATGCGCCGTTAGTAAGCGGAGGTTATTAATTAAAAACATATACCGCGAATATTTCACAGTATAGTGAAATTGGTATTATATATGTACTTGGAGTTGATTTCCCGCATTATATAGCGGATGAGACCCTATTGCGCTGTCTATTAAGTGGATAATATTTTATAAATCCCATATACCGTGATAATTCCGTACTGGAGCGGAATTGGTATTGTGCTAACATCTTTGGATGTAGGGAAACAGGTTGGAGGGATCCAACTGGATTCCTCAACTGTATTGATTTATTTACAGATATTGAGATTATTTGTTGATTATCATATCGACATATGATATTTGAATGTTGTGATTGACTATTTGGTGCTGCTGCATCATCGGATCCATTTTTGAAGTTATAAAGTAAAGATTTTGATTTTTAAAAGGACTTTTAAAGTGATTTTTCAAAGTATACGTTTTTATTTAATTTTGAATAGATTCATTTTAAATAATTAAAACGTTATAAATTTTTATGTTATAAAAATTAAGATTTTTGAGAAATATAACCGAAATGAGATTTTTGGAAATAAATAGTTAATTAATTTATAAATTTGTTTAAATTGGGATTTCTGAATTATTAAAAAACGATGTGTATAAAAGACTTATAAAATTGATATTTTATAAATTAAAAATATTGGAATATTAAAACAAGTTTTATAAGTATTAAAAATGAGATAAAAATGGATTTCATAAGTGAACGCAATTTATAGATTTATAAATTGTGAAGTTATAAAATGGATAGTTTTTGTAAAATATAAGATTTATAAGTAATCAACTTATAAATTGGATTTTGGCATTTAAAATGAGATAAAAAAACGATTTTTATAAATAGAAGTTCATAAAAATATAAATGGAGTTTATAAACGTTGTTTATAAATCCGAAATCAATTGAATTTGATAAGTTGGATATAGGAATATATGAAAGGAATTATATTCACGATTTTGGACAGTGAATATATTATTAAATGAAATGGATATGTTTTTGGGGAAGGAACATTATGAAATGAAGTTAACGATTTTAAAGACGTTTTAAAATGCATTAAGTATCGAATACATAGATTTCAACATTCATTGTTGAAATAGACGTTTTCGAGAAATAGAAGGAAATGGTGGACTATAACACTGTTGTTATAGTAAATGGTTTCCGAAAGGAAATGTTTTGTATAGTATTGGGATTTATATATCTATTTAAACTTTGAATCCCTATACTAGTGATTTTGGGTCGTCGTAACGATGTTTTACGCAACATTCGTTTTTGACCCAAATAAATGTGTTAAGAGAATGGTTTCCTTAAAAGAATGAAATATATACTTAATTTTGATTTAAGTATATCGAATATTTTCAAATGTTGAAAATAAATAGATTTGTGATGTACTTATTATTAAATAAGTATGGAAATATTTTTCCAATGTGAAATGAACGTTTTAGAATTTATCCTTGTAAGATAAATTGAAAGTGAATATTGAAAATCGATTGAAAATCGTACATCATAGATATTTTGGGATTATAAATTCACTATGGAATTTATAAAAGAAAGGGGAATTTGTTTAAAAATAAACGTTGATTTATTTTTAGAAGTATGGGAATAAATTTACGGATTAGGAACGTAAATATAAAGTAAATCGGTAAGGATTTATTCAATTGGTTTAAATGAACCATTTTGAGATGAAAGTATTTCCGAGTAAGGAAATGATTGAAATTTGTTTTCAAAAGTGATAAAGGATTGAAAAGTGATTTGAAAATTTGTTTTCAAATGGTTAAAGTGTGGAAATTATATATCTAGTAAAGATATTTCTGAAAGTAAATAATTTGGGAAATTATTTGGAATTTGGTGATGTTGAGCATGCCTATTGATAGTTAAATAATCCGACTATCAATATTTACCTTTAAATAGGTATTTGTTGTGAATTGCTTGAATTTGAATGCCACACTTATTTATTTTTTTAAAATAAGCGCTCACTATTCGGGTTATCCGGGAAAGGACCTTGGGGTCGTATAACACATTCCGAGTATGTGATACGTCGTTATGGATTGCATTTGATGACCGGTGTTGAAGACCGGATATTTGTGAAAACGGAAGGATTACCGTCGAGTTACTCTACATCGGCTGATCTCCGATATAGAGGTTTTATCACCCTTAGTGACGGGAAGTCCGGTCGTGATTAGCGAATATCTGGATTGCAAGGACTTCTTTGTAAGTGTCTTCGGTTCTGTTCGATCTCGGAACAGACTTGTATGGATTGTATGTATGACATTACAAATTGAGATATAAAGCTGATTTCTTTCAAATATATTTCTGTTGGTGGCGGAGAATTTATTCTCTTAGCTTAACACCTTTCTCTGAGACGTACGAGCTCAAAGGTTATATAGTTGAAGGTTATTAGTGATATACTCCCAATTTGGTAGTGTGGCATGCTGAGTGTTGCTGTGAAATGATCATTGTTTGATCATTTGTGATAGGATCATTTATTAATCATTTATCTTGGTGATCATTTCTATGATCATTTGTTGACCCAAAGCACAACTTTTGTATAAAGTGTGGCTTTGTGGACGAGACTTCGTCGGACCTCACACCCCGGAAATGGTCAAAACAGGAAGGATGCAGCAAGGTTATTAGGGGGTAGCACCCCTTTGGTGTATGTCATTCCTTCTGGATAGAGGTGGTATCATGGTATGGAGCCCAGATATTTAACCTATGTTGTTGCTGCAAATTTTGTAGTTGTTGGAAATAGAGGATCCTCGGATAGATCGGTTACGATCGGGGGATGACATATTCGTGTCAGTAGTTACCCAGTTAGGGGTAACCCGGCCTTGTGTTGGCAGAGATCCGGTTTGGTTCTCGGGACGTCATTCCAGAGGCGTTTCCATGTGGCAATGGGAAGTTCCTTGGCCTGACCATTTGTTGGAAATCCAAAAAAACAATACGAGACTTGTACGGTTTTAGTTATAGAACCTGCCATTCACTTATGGTGGCGCCCCACTGTTTGGATGGTAGCTATAGTAGGCATACGATAATGGCTGTATGTTGGCTAAGATTTATATCTTTACTTTCGAAATGAATTTTTCCCACACTATGCACTAGTAATAATATCAAATGTTTTTTTTAATGCATATCAAGCATCTTTGACTATCATAAGGAGAAATCTCCTCCGATTCTGCGTTTGCATTGTGTGTGTGTGCGGGAGGCCTTATGGTAGTCTCATTTTTAAAAGCATTGCGAATTGACTTTAAAAATATTCCTCTATTTTGATTTTAAAGAAAAATAAACTGTTTTAGTTCTCACACCAATCACATGACTGATTCGGAGTTTATTGTTTTCCTTCCTAAATTCTGGGTGCCCACCAATTTCCACACGGGCAGTCAAGAGTTAGGTTTATCAGGATATTCTGGAATTCGGGAGTTGCAGGAGGCAAGATGGATGGCATGGCGTATTACTAGTATATAGTATTTCTTTTCCGCTGTCGATGTTGTTGTTGTTGTACACTCTGATGATGTAATGAAATGTAATGTGATGTAATAACTGTTATAGTTCTTTGTTTAAAGATTATTCATTTATCTATTATATATTGTTCCGCTGCGAATTGTGAGATTCTGATATTGTTTCTATTGTTTCTGTTCTGTTCTATCTTTTTCTCTCTTCTTCTATCTTTTTCTTCTTCTTTAACCCTAACGGTACGGTTTTCCGGCTTTCGATTGCTCGACAGTTGATACAGTGGACGTATTGATGTCGGTTTTCGTGGACGAAAAATCGCGATCGTTACATTTGGTATCAGAGCTTGCAATTTTCACAAATAAACTCTTAATTCGATTTTAAAAGTTCTAAAATATCGTTCTAACTTCAATATGATATAATAAAATTTTACAAATCATTTTCAATCATATTTAACTCGATTTTCAATTATTTCCATAATTTAACATATTAAATTATCGATTTAATTATCCAATTAAATCAAATTATTCGAATTAAAATTTATTCGACTTATAAATTTCACTTATAAATATTTAAAATTAATTAAATATTCAAATTTTAATTAATTAAAATTCTGGGTCGTTACATGAATTTTTATTAATTAAAATTCTGGGTCGTTACAATAAATATCTCACTCGAATATCCCGTGTAAATCCAAACTCCCATTGAAGCGTTCCGCTAGGCGTTCCTGATATTTTACCCTAGTTTCGAACGCAATGGAACTAGTTCCGAGGCCTGAGTTGATCGTATGCTGAAGATGGCTTTTAAAAATCAATATATTTTAATTAAATTCGAAACTAAATTCCTACGCGTTTCAAGCTCGCACAGTCAAACGACAAGTCCGAAGCTATGAAACTTGGAATTATACAATAATTCACTATTACGGATCCAATGAAACTAGTTCCATCAAAATCCGAGATAGTAGCCAAAATGACTATTTTTAATTGTTAATTTAAAATATAAAATTTTCAATTTTTAATTATTCACATTTAAATCCAATTTTAAATGTTAACCCTCTTCATGCGTATATTAAATAAATTTAAATAAATTTTCAAAGCCATTTCAATTCTCATTAACTCCCGAATTCAACAATCTCTAATATTCAATTCAAATAAAATAAATTATCCAATAAAATCAATATTAACTAATTGTTATAATTTATTTATACCCATATTTATCCAAAAATTATATTATATTTAATAACTTACAGTAGTCAAAAGTATGGGTCGTTACATACTCCCCCACTCAAAGCTTTTCGTCCTCGAAAAGGTGTTAAGTGGGAATTTAACATACAATAGATTTTATTCAAATAATCACTTATAACTTTGAAATCTTATTAGAAAATCTCTACTACACTTCTACTACACCATTCCGTTATCGGTTCATGGAAAATATAAATTATATAGAAAAACAAATTGTAAACTTTCAAAACTTCAAAAAGTTTCTAACTCCCGGATTTACGGAAAATTTCGGCAGAGTCTCCTTTGCACGGCTCGATCGGAAACAATTTTACAATTCAATATGTTAACGGTAAAAATAGCTTTTACGCTAACACCCGGTGTATCTCGTGATGAAGTGAAAGCACCACCCGTTTATACGGGAAACAAAGTAAAAAGAAAAGTCACAGAAAAGTAAAAGAGACAGAGATTTTTATAGTGGTTCGGCTTCTAGTAAGCCTACATCCACTTTACATTCTTCATTATCTTCTTTGTACATACTTTTACAAGATTGCAACACTTTTACAGCATGATCTCTCGATTACAACACCTTTACAACACGATCTTACAATTACCACATGAACGGAGAAAGAAGTTAGAACGTTGATGGTGAATTGCTCTTCGAATCTCTCTTGGATGAAGTAGATCTCTTGATGAAGAATCTTCGATGGTTGAGGTGCTCGGAGAGTCCAGAAATCAGCAGAGTGTAGGCGTCTTGAAATCCAGAAAAGTCCCCCCTCCGAATGTGGAGTTGATGGAATATTTATAGGTGAAATCGGAGTTAGGTCGGCAGGGACGACTTAAGGAGTTAGGTCGGCAGGGACGACTTTAGGAGTTAGGTCGGCAGGGCGACTTAAGGAGTTAGGTCCGCATGGGCGACTTAAGGAGTTAGGTCGGCAGGGGCGACTTAAGGAGTTAGGTCGGCAGGGACGACTTAAGGAGTTAGGTCGGCAGGGATGACGTAAGAAGTTAGGTCGTGTGGACGACCTAAGATAAGTCGTAGGTCGTGCCACATAGTTAAGTCGTTAGGCCGTGGACTCCTTTAAGCCGTGGACTCTGTTAGGTCGGACCTTCTGGTGAGTTGTTAACTCGTTTAGCCTTAGGTCGTTGAGCCGCTTCTCCTGTTAGCTCGTTAACTCGGTTGAGCCACTTTATGCCTTAAGTCGCCGATAGGTTAACCCGTTAAGTCGTTAACCCTTGGTCCAGCTTAGGTCGCTCCACGTGTTAAGCCGCTAGGTCGCTTAACTTGGTCACGTCTTAGGTCGCGAGGTCTTCTTAGGTTGTAGGCGCTGGCCTCGAGTAGAAGATAGGTCGAACACCGTCGCGGTGGTGTTGCCCCCGTACCCCCACCTTGGGGGGTTGGCAACCCCCTGGACCCCCCCTCCGTAGGGGATCTTAGATGAAAAAACATTCAACAGAACTTGCTTTGTTGAGATGTTGAGTTGACTAATCTTTGAGACGAGCTATCTTGCTTCTCTCGGTCGATCTTTTGATATCACGGCCTTGCTGAAAAAGGCGGATAACACAATATATATCACAAATATAACCAATATATATCAAATATACATCACATGTCAATGATGAGGCATCACGAAGGGCAAAAATATAAAATCGCGTTATTTAATCCGAGATACGTACCTTATTATTTATAATACGAGCGAGTTTGCTCGTATTAAGCAAACAAAAACGTGTAAAACTCCGCATATATGCCCAAACGGTATTCGTCTGTACCTATCTCAACTCAATTCGGAATGTTAGCCACTTATAATGATACGGAACATGTATAAGTCTAACATAAGCATTTAACATGAAGTTTGAATCCAAATAACACAAACAATCACAAATACATAACATACAACAACCATATGCAATCAAAACGGTAATAACAATGGTTTGCAATAAAAGTAACCATTCAACCGTCAATATTCGTTCAATTTATCCGATTAACTCATACCCATATGGATTTGCATTATCCAATAACAATTTTTTTTATACTCTTCATTTCATATTAACATTCATCACATTAACATTGTCATTCATTCATTTCAATTTATTTGCATTCAATCAACTTTTATTCTATTAGATTCACATTCAATTTATTTTTCATTCAATTTATTCATTTCCAATTGATTTGCATGCAATTATCAATATTAATAAATTTACATTCTATTATTTTACATTCGTTTAGTTACATTCTTTTTCTTTCTTCACCTCCATTATTTTATTTCAAAATTTATATAATTAATTACATTTAAGTAAATTAATTCCATATCATATTCCATATATTTAACTTGATTCACATTCACTTATAAATATTTATTTCGTAAATCAAACCATGGATTTATATTCAATCCATTCGCTTTTTAATTGATTTACACTAATTTGGTTTCAATTTATTCTTTTCTTCCAATCAATATATAATGCATTCGCAATTGATTTATTTCAATTCACTATACTCACATTTAATCGATTTGTTCCAATTATTTACATTTGTTTCATTCTTATTTAAATTTTATTTGTGAAACTTCAATTGTTTCATTTCATTTTTATTTTAACCTTTTCATATAAATTCATTGGTGAATCGTTTATAAAATTAACCCATTTAACCATGCTTAATTTAAATTCATTTCCACTTAGTATATCTTTTCTTTTTTCTTTTTTAATCATATACTAACATCATTTTTTTTAATCTAAGTTTGTTATAAATATTTTATACAACACAACTCACCTTTATTATTATTTCTTCATATCTTAAGTCATTATTGATTCATCGATTCATTTCATTTATTCAACTTCATATTAGAAATTTACGAAGGTAAAATTTATTTTATAATTTAATTCATATTAATAACTTTCTTTCTTTTTTTTTTCACCATTAATTCATTTACCTTCTCTTAAGTCCACTTTAACTTATAATTTTTTTCAATAACTTATTCCATATTATATAAATTAACATTCAAATTTTTAAGCTACTCCACTTGCTATTTAAATTTTCTTTATCAACTTTTAAATCAAATCCAATTACTCCTACTAATATTTTTCTTACATTCATTTATTTTATTTAATCTCTTTCATATTTAAATTACATTTTAACTCCTTATTCATTTTATAGCTCAAATGAAATTTATCCACTTTACTACTTTATCCAGTTTTATTTAATATCCAATTCAATTTATCAAGTTAAACTTCAATTTATTTTAGTCCATTGCTCATTTTATTTAATCTTATTGAAGTTAAACTTTTTTTTCTTCTCTTATCATTCAAATTCAACCAATTTAGAATTTGTCTTAGCTTAATATTCTCAAATCTATAAGTTATACAATTTTTTTTCATTCAAAATTCCATTTTGTTAATTTATTTCAAATGCAATTCATTTTTATTTTAGCTTTCATGAGTTAAGTATATTTTATTTACTTAATCAAAATGTTTAACCAATTTAAATTTCCTATTCTAACTTTTAATTTGCAACTTATTTCTCATCCATGCTATTTTAAAATTTTAAGTTCAAACTATTTCCATATACTTATTAAATCACACTTAGAATATATATATATATATATATATATATATATATATATATCAAACTTGTTTTAATCGAAAAGAAATTTCTTTTGGTAGCAATCTTCAATCAGAAACTCGAAAATGAACATTGGCGATGCTACAGTCATCCCCAGAATTATTTCCCAGCGGCCAAGCGAGTTTAATGCTTTTATTTTCTTCAAAAATCCTTTCAAAATATATTTCTAATTAAAACTCTTCCAATAATATTAATGTTAATTTTTAAAGCCTTCGAAAACAATTTTGAAAAAAAACGGATTTTAAATTCTACAATTTTAAAATCATTTCTATATATAGCTATATTATAAATATACTCATTAAAATTTCCATAACCTATTTACCAAATTATTTAATTAATTCACAACTTGGTCAATTTAACCAATTTTTTTATTGTAAGTATATTTTAATTCAGTTTAATTATCCATGCTTCATAAAATAAATTTATAAGTATCTGTTTTATTTTAATTCAATCAATAATCGATGATAATTAAATATTATCATCTACTAACAACAATTTCATTTAAAATTATCATTTTGTATATAAAATATACTTAGATAAAATTATTTCATTTACCCGATTTAAAGTAATATCATGTCGACCTGTCTCGTTAAAGTGTTTAGAAACCCCTATCGATGACATGGCGTCCCGCACATCAACCAGAATTCATTGACAACTTAACGGATAAGTAAACACAATATAAAACATTTTATAACACTAACAAGTATGCTCTCTCATATATATATATGTGCTCAAACTGACTCATTCTAGGGGATTACTACCCTATCTCTAATGAGTCAAACACCACAAAGCCAAGGTTATCGCTAAACCTTCGCTCTGATACCAACAGTGACGACCCACATTTAGGAAGGTTTAAATTGACAATAATCCACACATGTCCGACTTAAACAATCCGAAACGTAGATAATCAATGAAGTTGAATAAGAAAAATAAGAAGAGATGAAGAAAACAAAACACAGTATCTCACAGCGAAACGATAAATCAGATAAACAATATATAAGGCTGTTTACCATACATTTGATTATAATCTATACACATTTATCAGAGGTATAAATATAACAACAGGGTGAAATAGTCAATGCAATAGAATAGCATGATACGGGGATAATAATAATAGTAATATACCAAACTCCGTCTTCGTCCTCCAAAGAATAGTCTTCAATATACTGGAAAAAAAACTCAGGACTGACCCGAGCGTAATGGAAAAAAAACAAAACACTCGAGTCAGGACTAAAATACTCTTATGTAAGTCAAATCAATATCACAATATGAATGCAATAACTTAAGAGATGTTACGGGATTTTCCATCTCCTAAGGATCCGCTAAACTATTTATATATAATAGTATACGTTACAATAGATAATGTCTATCAGTAAAATAAATATCAAAATAGCGTTAAGGCTTTACATTCATCCACCTTAACCCATTTTACAGTTTTAAACCAAAATCGTAATGGGCTCGTATAGGGATAAATATGACAAGGCACGTGAGGCAATGCCCAAGGTAGGATTCTACCAGTTTACCCTTTCTGGCTGGTCGTAACCCATCCGTGGCCGACCGCGACAATCAATCCAAACGACAAATAAGGTGCACCCATCGAATCCGAAACCACAATAGTAATACGAGGGATCAACATCGCTAGAGGTAGCTAACCTCAATGGCCAGACATAGGCTCCTGTTTTAATCATTTTAATTATGACACGAATGTCAAAGCTATCCATCATCATTCTCTTACTTCATTCCAGTAAACGTCGCCAATTCAACCACTACATTCTGGATAACATCCACTGCGTATACGGTTGTCAAAGTGGTTCCAATATTGAAAGAGAGTATTTCAACAAGAGTCCCCAGTCACTTTAACAACCAATCGTCATTTTTCACACCAGTTGGTTCTTTTACATTTCGAAAACAATTTTACACTTAATATCAAAATATCATTTTCGTTTCAAAATCAACTCCATTTCGAAATCATCATATATTCGCTTCAACATCAATTTCACTTTGAAAATTATCATATATTCAAAATTGTCAATTTTTTTGATAAATCAATTTCACTTTCAAAATTTGATTCGAATTCAATTTAGGTTATATCCTTCACTTTAACGTAATTCGTATTTAAATCCAAGATTTAAATATAGTCAGTTTACCCTTTAACCAGTTTAAATTTTAGAAAATAGTTTAAATAGTTTTAAAATGTTAAATAGTTAAAATAGTATAATAGAAAATATTTAAATAGTTTAATCGAAAATAATTTGAATATAAAAATGGTTTATATAGTGAAATAGTTGGAAAATCAAAATAATTTTGAATATTTAAAGAATATACATTTTAAATGATTTGTACTAAAATATTCAAGTTAAAAAAAACTTTGCAAAGTCAAACAGGTTAACTTCCCAATTTCCTACCTAAATCAATTCCAAATTCCATTTCGATCTAATCGATTCAACTCCGATTTCAACTCGAATAAATTTCGATTCCATTTAAATTCCGATTTCAATTCACAAATTCCTTTCACTCTCGATTTCTATTTCTAAATTAATTTAAATCCTAGTTCCAAATTAATTTCTTATTCCCAATTAATATATATTTCCAATTTCAAATTAATTTCTAATTCCAATTCCAATTAATTTACATTTCAATTTTAAATAAATCTCCAATTTCAGTTTCAATTCCAAATTCGATTTCAAAATATCGATTTAAACACTTAAATAAAATTTTTACCGCCAATACCAATTTTTAAATCCAAGTTTCCAATTTTAAACTCAAATTTAAATATCATTTCATATCAATTTTTCTTAGAAATATTCAGAGTTCGAATAAAAGACCAATCTTTTAAACAAATCAACTTCCGAAAATTTTCGCCGTATTTCAAATTTTTACTTAACAATCTAAACTCCGATTAATTAAACAATTTCGTTATCAAGTTTAAATTCCAACATTACTAGCTTTAATTCAAAATAATCCAATTTCCATAAATTTGGTTTTTGTTCCTTAAAATCAAATCATTTAAATAATCTCAAAACAATTTTTTTTCCTTTCATTTAATTTTACCAATTCGGTGTCCGTATATAATTTTCTATCGTACGGCCAAGTGAATCAATTATTTCAATTCCATTTCCAAAGATGGATGTATACCATTCAATCCAAAAATAAATGTCACAGATATATATCATTTCAATCTATCCGTTAATTTATTCGAAATAATTCAATTTACAGTTTTATATACTGTAAATAACATACGGGATAACAACATGTTATATAAAATAATTAAACACCTAATCAACCACATATCAGTCAATAGCATCCATTTGCAACCAATATCCAAACAACCAGTATATTACAACAATTTAATAATTGTCAATATCAAGTGTTTATAAGCAATTAAATTCCAATTCAATTTAATTATCAATTTAAATTTTATCAGGTAATTTGGATGTCAATTTAAATGTCAATTTAATTTATCAGCCAACAATCAATCTATCCAAATCCTTTCAGAATTTCAATTCAACCATCACAAAAATATTTTATTCAATCGTGAGCATATAAACACTTACCTATTTGAATCAGAAAAATTCAAATTAGCCAAATCAATGCGATATCAGCTCCATAGCGTAGAGCTTGTCAATACGGTTCCAACACAATCCCTTTCTTCTGAAATCGAACCTCGTATGCAACAATTCGATTTTTATTAATATACGATTTAAAATTTAAAACATAGTTAATAAACTAATTATCACTTAAGTAAAAAAAATTAGCATATTACCAAACTTCACTGCACGCTCGACCCTCTACCTCGGCCAACCTCATTACTTCCCTTTTCCTTCCGCTAAGATCGCAACCACCACGTACGCACTGCACCGAGAAGGCGACCTAACCCTAGCTTGCTCCGCCTCGCCAATGAGCCGCCGCCTTCTCCTCGTCGTGCTTACTACCATCGCCAAAACCCCAAACTCCAAACAAACAGGCGGCGACCTCGACCCTTGAACGAAGCTCCACCAGAGTCACGCTCCTATGCGTGTAACTCCATCAACGTCGTGCCGCGACTGCCCCTTTGATCGTCGCCGACGTCGTTTTTTTAAAATCGCCATTTTTATTTCTCAATTTAGATTCGATCGGTAGGCCGCGGCTCCCCTTTTTTGTCTGCAATTTCGATTTCGATTTTTTTATATGATGCATATTCGAATAAAAAGGAAGAAAAAGAAAAGAACGAGAGAAGGTGTGGGTATAAAGGGTGTGGATGGCTAAGAGATAATAAGTAATAAAAAAATATAAATTAATATTTACATAAATATCTCACTCGAATATCCCGTGTAAATCCAAACTCCCAATGAAGCGTTCCGCTAGGCATTCCTGATATTTTACCCACGTTCCGACGCAACGGAACTAGTTCCGATGCCTGATTTGATCGTATGCAAAAGATGGCTTTTCAAAATCAATATATTTTAATTAAATTCGAAACTAAATTTCTACGCGTTTCAAGCTCGCACAGTCAAACGACAAGTCCAAATGCTATGAAACTTGGAATTCTACAATAATTCATTATTACGGATCCAATGAAACTGGCTCCATCGAAACCCGAGACAGTGGCCAAAATGACTATTTTTAATTGTTAATTAAAATATAAAATTTCCAATTTTTAATTATTCACGTTTAAATCCAATTTTAAATGTTTACCCTCTTCATGCGTATATTAAATAAATTTTCAAAGCCATTTAAATTCTCATTAACTCCCGAATTCAACAATCTCTAATATTCAATTCAAACAAAATAAATTATCCAATAAAATCAATATTAACTAATTGTTATAATTTACTTATACCCATATTTATCCAAAAATTATATTATATTTAATAACTTACAATAGTCAAAAGTATGGGTCGTTACATGGAAGCTGTTTGTTTTTTTCTTTTGCTTTCCAGTTTTAATTTCCTTTTGCACTGGTTTAAGATTGAAAGCTTTCGGGTTTGATCTTTGCTTTTGTTTGATTTTAGAGTTTGAGATAGTTTTGCTTTTTTTTTACTTTTAATTTTCATTCTCAGGTTTGATTTTGAGAAACTTTGTTTTGAAGATGAAAGGGTTTTGAAAAAAAAATGACAAGCATGCTTCTTTTTTTTTTTTTGATATTAACATATGCCACTTGTTTAATTTGTGAACACTTGTAAGTTATATTATTTTACTTCTTACACTTGTTAAAAATTATTATTACTTGTTAAACATTTGTCAAATGTGATTAAATTGTGTTTAAAACCTTTATTCAATTTAATTTATAATTTATAATTTAAACCATACTTAATCTTAATTTATCAATTTACAAGCCAATTTTACATGTGCATGTTTTCTTATTTATTTCCAAAAGATAAAACTTTTTATTAATTCTTGTTTTGATCTGATATATATACATTTTTTTCTTCAATTACTTATACTTATATAACTCTTTTTAAAATAAGAAATGTTTTGAAACTTAATTTCTATATTATTTCAAAGTAAATCCAATTTGTTTGCAATATATTTCTATTTAAATTTCTAATAAAAAATATTCACTTTCAATATACTTACTAAATTTCAAAATCAATTCAAATTATAATCCAAATATATAAATAAATAAACATTCATCTTATTAATTTGGAAAATTCAAATACAATATATATTTTATTCCCAAAATTTTATATTAATTACCAAATATTCTAAAGTTTAATTCCAAAGGTTAAATTAATTATCAAATTATTTTTAGCCACAATCCAAGAATGTTACAATTTGATGACCGGTGGTGAAGATCGGGTATTTTCGGGAATGATAAGATAACCTGTTGAATGACTCTGCACTGAGTTGCTCCGGTATAGAGATCTCCATATGTGATGGGGAGTCCGATCGGGATTCTAGAAGCCCGGATTACAAGGGCTTCTTTTAAAGTGCCTTCGGTTCAGTTAGAACATGGAACATACATGTGTGGATGTGTGTCTAACATTACACTTTAAGATGTAAAACTGGTTTCTATCAAATACATTTCTGTTTGGTGGCGGAGAATTTATTCTCTTAGCTTAACACCCTTCTCTGAGACGTATGAGCTCAGAGGTTATGTAGTTGATGGTTACTACTGATACATTCTCAATTTGGTAATGTGGCATACGAAATGCTGCTGATCATGTGTTGATCGAAGCATGGCTTTTGTATAAAACGTAGCTTTGTGGACGTGACTTCGTCGAACCTCACAACCTGGAAATGGTGAAAATAGAATGTTGCAGCAAGGTTTTTAGGGGTCGCGCCCCTAGGGTATGTCCATTTTCTTCTGGATAAAAGGTGGTATCATGGTATGGAGCCCAGATATGTAACCTATGCGGTTGCTGCAAACTTATTGCTTTGTGGTTGTTGGTGTTGAGAGCTCTCGGATAAAGGTCGGTAACCACTGAGGATGGTAGACTTGTAGGTGTTACCTAGTCACCGGGGTAACCCGGCCTTGTATTGGCAGAGATCCGGTTTAGTTCTTGGGGGCGTCCCTCCAGAGGCATTCCATTCGGTGCAGGAAGTTCCTTTGCCTGACCATTGTTGGAAATCCAATCATCCAATACGCTCCTTGTACGGTTTTAGTTGTAGAACCTGCCATTTAACATGGTAGCTATAGTAGGCATACTATAATGGTACGTATGCTGGCTAAGATTAATATTATACTTGCAAATATTTTCCACTATGCACAAATAATAATATCAAAAGGATTTTCACGTATCAAGCATTTTTTACTGTCATAAGGAGAAATCTCCTCCAAATGTGCGCTTGCATTGTGTGTGTGTGGTGGGAGGCCTTATGGTGGTTTCATTTTCCAAAAGCATAGCAAATTTCTTCTACTTCTTTTGTTGTTTGTTGTTTTAAAAGATAAACTGTTTTTATTTGCTCATACCAGTCTCATGACTGACTTGGAGTTTATTGTTCCCTTTCTAAACTCTGGGTGCCCACAATTTTCCACATGGGCAGTCTAGAGTTGGGATTTTCAGATAATCAAATAGTAGGTGTAGAGTCGATAGCTTTCAACCTTTGGATCTTGGCGATCGCATTTGTTTCTCCAGGATCAGATTTGCTTCATTACAGCATTGGAGTGGTTCGAGCTTATTGGATTGGAGTCTTCGAAGCTATTGAGTTAAGCTATTTGGTTTTGGAGCATTAGAGATGGAGTTGCAATATGGACGTTGGATTTCATTAAAGCCTTTGTTGTTGGTGCTTATCTTTCCACTGTTGTGTATTTCTGATTATGTGATATTCATTGCATCATTGTTGTATCGAATGTTGTATATCAATGATATATTCATTTTGTTCTGCTGTGTTGTTGTACTTAATGTTAAGCTCCGAAGAACCAGATTCAACATTTGAATCTGCGGCACTCAAATACGAGTGATGTATTTGGTACCGATTTTCGAAGGCCGAGTCAGGGTCGTTACAGTGGTATCAGAGCTGAAGGTTGAGTAAGAACTGTAGTTCAGGAGTAGAACACATTAGGTAACTCATTAGAGATAGGGATTAAAATGCCCTAGAATGAGTCTATCCCTAAGATATCCGTCCGTATGCCTCGATAAAATCTCTTACTATTCACTGATAGTAAATATGAGTGCGAGAAGAAGACGAGATAGGGAACATGGAAGTGCCACTTCCAGTGGTCCATACTTGCAACAATAAGGAAACAATCTTTTCTCTATCAATCTCCTTTGATCGTCATCCAATTCCAATTCTTCGATTACTTTGTGGCAGCTCGAGGCAGAAGCTTCAGTGTGAAGGTGTCCCTGCGAATCGTTATAGAAAAATCCCTATTTCGTATTCCCTTCATCGATTTCTTATCAGCTTTTCGTTTTTAACTGTAATGAATTTGAAATTTTAATTGAAATAAATTTGTTAACAAATTTATGAAGTTAAATTAATTTGGATCGATAAAACGACTTCGGTCAAAACCAATGTTTGAAATTATTGTTTCTTGTGAGAATCAAAGTCCGAAGAGGGATAAGTTGGTGTATACTTTGGGATATTCCAACCTGGATTAAGTATCCATTATTTGTTCTGTTAGGTCTAGATATATTCTATAAGTGGTTAGTTGTCCCTTCGAACTAACCAATGCTCCTGCATATTTTATAGACTGGATGACCGAGTATCTTGTGGAATGTAGAATAGATTCGTTCTCTTATCTATTGTTGATATTATGATTTGGAAATCCAGATGCAAAATAGATATTCAGTTTGATCTGGTAAAACATTTTTTCATCTTTTCTTTATTGTCTCCCTGTCTGGCAAATTTCGAGGACGAAATTTTCCTAAGGGGGGAATCTGTAACGATCCCGTTTTTAAGCCTGATTTGATTTAATAATTAATTTGATTTTAGAATTTAATTGGTAAATTAATTTGAATTTTCCAGAACAAGTAAAATATGCGTTTGATTTTAGACATATTGTAAATAGAAATTTTGGTTTTGGAAATTCGAGGATAAATATTTTGAAAATAAAATAGATGTGTAAACTCTGTATTTTAAAAGATAATAAAAGTTTATTTTCCAATTTTAAATATATATATGTATGTATACATATTTATATTTGAAAGTTATAATTTGAAAGTTATATTTTTTAAATGATTTGGAAGTTATATTTTGTGATGGCCTGGATTTTCGCGTTCGAAAATCGACACCCGTAC
Source organism: Allium cepa (assembly GCA_030765085.1). Taxonomy (NCBI): domain Eukaryota; kingdom Viridiplantae; phylum Streptophyta; class Magnoliopsida; order Asparagales; family Amaryllidaceae; genus Allium; species Allium cepa. Next base: position 40,692,539 of record CM060929.1, read on the forward strand.
TTCACTCGTACTCGAATGCCGCAGATTCAAACGTTCAATCCGATTCGCCGGAGCTTATAACACATTAAGTACAACACAGCGGAAGAAAAAGATAATATCATCAATATACAACATTTGATACAAGAATGATACAATATCTGTTACAACAAGATACAATAGATCAAAAATACCAGAGCAGAATATGACACAGCGGAAAGAAAATTTCCAACTTGATCTCCAAGAGAGAAAGGAACCCCAATATCAGCAATCTCCATCTCCAAAGCACCAATCCAGAAATAGCTCGAACTCCCAATCAAGTTGTACTAAGCAAGGTCAGTCGTCCAAAGGATGAAGAAGATTTCCAGAGACTGAAGGCTACTGAATCTACTCCTACTATTTGATTATCTAAAAAACCTAACTCTAGACTGCCCGTGTAGAAAATCGTGGGCACCCAGAGTTCAGGAAGGGAACAATAAACTCCAAGTTAGTCATGGGACTAGTATGAGCAAACAAAATCAGTTTGTCTTTAAAAACAATCAAAAGAACTTAAATTTGAAATCCGCAATGCTTTTTGGAAAATGAAACTACCATAAGGCCTCCCGGCACACACACACAATGCAATCGCACACATAGGAGAGATTTCTCCTTATGATAGTCAAACGTTCTTACTACGAGAAAACTCTTTGATATTATTTCTAGTGCATTGTGGAAAACCTTTCGAAAGTATAATATTAATCTTAGCCAGCATACGAACCATTGTAGTATGCCTACTATAGCTACCATGTTAGATGGCAGGTTCTACAACTAAAACCGTACAAGGTGCGTATTGGATGATTGGATTTCCAACAAATGGTCTGGCCAAGGAACTTCCCATTGCCACATGGGTACGCCTCTTGAGGGACGCCTCGAGAACCAAACTGGATCTCTACCAACACAAGGCCGGGTTACCTCTGTAACTAGGTAACTACTGACACGAGTACCCCATCCTCCGGTCGTAACCGACCTTTATCCCGGAATTCACCAACAACCACAAAGCAATAAATTTGCAGCAACCACATAGGTTAAGTATCTGGGCACCATACCATGATACCACCTCTATCCATAAGGAAATGAACATACCCTCAGGAGGTGCTACCACCAAATAACCTTGCTGCATTCTTCCTGTTTCGACCATTCCGGGTTGTGAAGTTCGACGAAGTCTCGTCCACAAAGCTACGCTTTTTACAAAGCCATGCTTTGATCAACAAATGATCAGCAACACTTTGTATGCCACATTACCAAATTGGAAATATATCACTAGTAACCATGAACTACATAACCTCTGAGCTCGTACGTCTCAGAGAAGGGTGTTAAGCTAAGAGAATAAATCTCTGCCACCAAACAGAAATGTATTTGATAGAAAATAGTTTTACATCTCAAAGTGTAACGTCAGACACACATCCATACAAGTCTGTTCTGGGTTCAAACAGAACCGAAGGCACTTCAAAAAAAGCACTTGCAATCTGGATAATCCCTAATCACGTCCAGACTCCCTATCACAAATAGTGATCAAATCTCTATACCGGGGACCAGTCGGTGCAGAGACATTCAACAGGTTATCCTTTCGTTTTCGAAAATATCCGGTCTTCACCGGTCTTCAAATGCTATCCATATCGTCGTATCATTATTCGGAGTGGGTCATATGACACAAAGGTCCTCTCCCAGCAAAACCGAATAATGACCGCAATATTTAAAATCATATGGATATTGGATCTCAGCTAAGTCACAACTTATTATAAAAAACTTTTCATTCAAATGGTCTAAACAAAATACCATTTAAAATCTTTAAAGAAAAAGATTCATCTTTCACAAAAACTCATTCACATATTTCAAACAATTTCCATTTCAAATCTTTTATAGAAAGAACATACCTTTAAGATTCCTTTTCAATTTGAAACAAAATACACCAATCTTTAATAAAGATTCATTCATATTCTTTCAAACAGTTTCCCTTTCAAATTGGATTAACTCCTTCTATCTTTCAATCAAAGATTTAGTTTATAGCTTTCAAAACTATTTCCAAAGATTCATTCATAACTCGAAAAACCATTTTTCATTTTAAACTTGAAATTCTTTCAACACAAATTGGAAATTCTTTCCTTATATGAAAGCTTTTATTATTTGAAAACAAATAGTTTTTGTTTTCGGAAAAATCCGATTTCATTTATACAAGTTAAAGCCTTTCAAGTATAAAGCTTCGTTTAAATTCAAATTCCCAAAACAATTTTTTTTATGGTTTAAAACCCATATAAACACATCTATAACTTGTATAACCTTTTTAAATCTTAGTTTCCAAACATAGAATTCAATTTTGAATTTTGAATTCAAATCAAATTAATTAAATTTCAAAACTTTAACAAGTTATTCAAAATAACTTTTATCTTCAAAACTCTTTTTCAAAAGCTTTTCACATTTATCCCAATTCCATTTCCAAAATCATTTGAATTCAAAATTCAACTTATAAAACCATTTCATTAAATTCAAATATCTGTGACTTAACCGATTTCCTCGTGAAATCCATATTTGTATGTGTAAGGTGTAGTCCAGGGGTTTTTCACAATAATAGTGCAACATCATCAATCACTACAGATTCAAGCATATCAATATCGATAAGCGGTATATTCCTATAACGCTTATCTTCCAAACACAGATTCACAGATAAAGTAAATTTGTCAATCACAAAGATTCACCATTACGGTTCGATGTGGGTTTCAGATAACCAACTAGAATCCGACTCCCTGTCGCATCGAAATTCAAATGTCGTTTTACGGGCCAAAGGGTTTTCATATTCACACAGCAGTATATTCAACACAGATATCACAGCTTAGCACAAAGCAATTCATTTTACATAGCATCATAAGCACATATCAGAAATCAATCCAACGCACAGTATTCAATAACAGTCAAAACACCTTTAATTAAGATGAATAAATCGTGTGGTTTTAAATTTATTAATCACATAATTACTTTTCATTAGTAATCTTTAATCAATGATTGATTGTCATTAATTAGAATTTATTAAGTCTTAACCACCTTCATTAATTTACCATTTCTTAATTAATTATCTTAATTAATTAACCCTTAATTGTTAATTAATTAAATCTTAATTACTTTTATTAATTAATTATTCCTAAATTAATTAGTAATTAATTAATCTTAATTATTTATTAAATTAATCTTTAATATTTAATGATCAATTAAGTAATTACCTTTTAAAATAATTATATTAACAAATCATTAATTGTTTTAATAAACCGAGAGATGATTTAATTACTTTGATTTTTCTTCTAAACCTTGTTAAATAGATCAACTTTATCACATTAGTTATTTTTAAAGGTTGAGATTTAGTTTAAATGACATTTTATCTTATTTACCCCTTTTTAATTACATTATTTATTAAATATAAATAACTTTATAAAATAATGTATCCAATTTAAATAAATTAAAATTTTAATTATTTTGAAAATATTTTACTTAAATCTTTGATTCATTCAAACTTTAATCAAAACATCATTTTGAAAACATGGGTTTTAAAAAGTATAAAAGTTTGAAAAAAATAAAGTAAAAACTGTTTTACAGATTAACTCGAGACCCGCTTCGAGTCACCCCTAAGCACTTTACTTGTTTACTTCAGGTTATATCAAAAATCAACCCGTGCTCCAATTTTTCTTCAAACTTTAAATTTCCTTAGGTACTAACAGCGCATCAATAATTCTACTCGAGACCAGACTCGAGTTATCACAGGTTCCTCCCCGATAGTTGCTTCGAGATGAACCCTTCTTCCCCAACCTTTCCCCCACTGACACCAATCACTTACTGTGCACATGCACAAATGGAATCGCCGTCATTTGCCGAAGCTCCAGCAACCATCAAGTCGACGACCATCCCCTCGAACCCTTCTAGTAACCAGAAACCCATCACTTCGACGATCTCGCAAAGAGTCATTTGAATCTAATCTGGGTCGAAGCTCAACCCACAAAACCATCTCGTATCGACGCCAAACATCACCAGAGGCCACGCGCCTTTGCCATGAGCTTCCACTGTCGACCACACACCTCCTCCAAATGGTCTCGTCAAGTCCGATGCAGGCTTGACCACGAAATTGGTCAATTTCCGATCAGTGCAGAAGCATGAGCTAAAACCCTAGTTTGATCTCGACAACCTTCCACATCCACTTATAAAATCTATGAGCATTTTTCCATTAATCCCCGAGTCCTCTTCCACCTTCACGAACAACCCTGACCGTAGCCATCGCATCGATGATCGCAATGGCCAAAAACCCCAAAATTGTTCATTCTTCTTATCTCAGTATATACTGATTTAAAAATAATGATTTTGGTTTCAAAAATCATAATTTCCTAAAGCATTTAAATTTATATAACTGAAGTCAAAGAATTGGATAATCAAATTTTCAACAGGTTTAGTTTTTCCTGTAAATTCAAATTTTCAGAAAATTCTTGCATTTGATTTGCTTAAAATTATTTTTAGAACTTGAATTATACCTAACCAAACAACTTTTGTTTAGATCATATGTTTAAATATTGGTCGAAAATGAAGAAATCAAAATTTTGATCATACTTGGGCCTGTCAACCTGGGACATAACCACTCTTTCAAGTGCACAGACATGCACACTTAAATTTTTATGTATTTATATACATGCAACTCACATTTTCAATTTAAACTTCCACATTTTCACAACAACAAGATTTAGTTCAAATTTAAAAAGGAGTTTACTCACAAGCATTTCAAAATAAAGGAGGTGAAGTTTACTCACCTTGATTTTGGAAGCAGAGCATAAAGCCTGTTGCAATTGATTTTTTTTGAAAATCTGGAATTGAAAATGATCTGGAGCTCTAACAGAACTGAGTTGAATGTATTCGAATTTGAACTGCTACTCGTTTTTTTTCTTGCATTTGTTCTTGAGCTTAAATCTTGCTTAAGAGGAACAGAGATAGTAATAGTTTTTTTTCTTTGGTCTGGAAGTGTTAAACTCATCTGATGTTGAATCTTTGCTCTAGTTGAACCATGCTGAAGATATTGTTTTTCTTTTTGTTTGAGATGGTCTCCCACAGTTTTGCGAATTTTTCTTGCCTTCAGGTTCTTTTTTTTCTTTTTCTGTTTTGACTTGAGTTTGATTTCTTGATTTCTGTTTTCAGGTTTATAGTTTGATTTTGCAATTTGTTGTTTGCTTCAGGCTGAAGCTCTTGCTTTCCAGGTTGAAAGCTTGAATTTTTTTCATTGATTGTTTGTTGATGCTGTTTTAAATTTTGTTTCAGGTTTAAAGCTTTGCTTGTTTTCTAGGTTTTAAATTGTTAAAAGTTCTGGTTGCTAATTCTTTTATTTCTGGTTTTGATCAACAAAGAATATAGAGAGGATGAAAGTGAAGCCTGGTTTTAAACTTTAAATTTTATACTTTTCAAATTTAAAAGGAAATTTGTGCCGCTTGTTATCTTTGTACATTATCTTGTTTACATTTGTTTATCATATGTTGTATTTTGGCTACAAATGTTTTAAAATAATTTAAAAAGGGTTACACTTGTCATTTGCATGCATTTAAAGGTTTAAATGTGATTTTATAATATTTTATTTTATATTTTCAATTTATCTTCATATATATATATATATTTATTTATTTATTTATTTAAAGCTTCTTATTTACTTTTGAAAATGATTTGAAATAAAATTATACACTAATAAAAAAAATCTTATTATTATTTTATTAAAATATTTATCTATATACATTTACTTTTAAAAGATAAATACGTATTAAAACTTTATATTCATTCTGGTTTTAAATTTTAAATTCAAGTTATTATATAAATCATAACTTCTAAATCAAAATGCCTATTTATTTTCAATACATTTGTATTTGAAATTAATTCAAATTCAAATTACAAATTATAATCTATTTATAAAATATTTACCTTTGAATTCCAAATAGGAATTTTATTAAAAATCAATTTATTGAATTTTTAAATCAAATCCTTTATTTACTATCTTTTGATATATATTCTCATTTGCACAAAAAAAAATTATTTCAATTGTTTCTCACATTCAATCTTAAAGCTTTGTAATTCTATTTATAATCTAAAATATTTATTTATTCTAGAAATTTCTAATTAATTCACAAATAGATTCACAATTTAATTTCCAAAAATTAAATTAATTATCAAATTATCCTGGTTAAAATTCAGGGATGTTACATATTCCCCCCTTAGAAAATTTCGTCCTTGAAATTTGAAGGTAGAGGACAACCAAAAGAATAGATGGACACACAAAGATAGAGAAATGAATCACTAGATCGAGCTAAATATCAATTCTGCATTTTACCAAATCATACTATCAATAATATATACAAGAACGAATCTGTTTAACACTTCTCAAGATACTCGGGTCATCCAGAGCTACGAAGTATGCAGGGGCATTGGTTAGTTCGAGGGATAACTAACCGTTCGTAGAATGATTCTGGACCCTAAAAGAACACATAAATGGATTCAATCTTCCACAATTCTCAAATACTAGATACAGATTCCAAACTCAGGTCGGAATACCCAAAGTATACATCAACTTGTCCCTCTTCGGACTTTGATCCACACAAGAAATTTAAAACAGAATTTCAAATTTGGTTTTGACCAGAATCGTTCGTTCTATCGGTACAATCCAATTAACTTCATATTTTATTTTTCAATTCATTTTAAATAGAATTTTCAAATTCGTTAAAGGAAAAGCCGATAGGTAGCTGATGAAGAGAATATGAAATAGGAGTTTTCTACAACAATCCGCAAGGCCACCACCACTTCAACGCTTCTTCTTGCAACTGCCACGAAGCCATCAAAGAATTGAAATTGAATCAGAGGAGATTGATAGAGAAGGATATTTCAGTTGTTGCAGGGTATTGACCATTGTGGAGGTACTCTCATGTCCACTACCTCGTCCTGTTCTTGCACTCATACTCACTATCAGTGGATAGTAAGAGAATTTATTGAGGCATACAAACAGATATCTTAAGGATATACTCATTCTAGGGTATACTTCACCCTATCACTAATGAGTCACTTAATGTGTTATACTTCTGAGCTAAAGTTTCAACCTTTAGCTATGATACCAAATGCGACGACCGGGATTTTCACGTTCGAAAATCGACACTCGTATTTCACTCGTACTCAAATGCCGCAGATTCAAATGTTCAATCCGATTCGTCGAAGCTTATAACACATTAAGAACAACACAGCGGAAGAAAAATATAATATCATCGATATACAGCATTTGATACAAGAATGATACAATATCTGGTACAACAAGATACAATAGATCAAAAATATCAGAGCAGAATATGACACAGCGGAAAGAAAATTTCCAACTTGATCTCCAAGAGAGAAAGGAACTCCAATATCAGCAATCTCCATCTCCAAAGCACCAAACCAGAAATAGCTCGAACTCCCAATCAAATTGTACTAAGCAAGGTCAGTCGTCCAAATACTGAAGAATATTTCCAGAGACTGAAGGCTACTGAATCTACTCCTACTATTTGATTATCTGAAAAACCCAACTCTAGACTACCCGTGTGGGAAATATGGGCACCCAGAGTTATGGAAGGGAACAATAAACTCCAGGTCAGTCATGGGACCGGTATGAGCAAACAAAATCAGTTTGTCTTTAAAAACAATCAAAAGAATTTAAATTTGAAATCCGCAATGCTTTTTGGAAAATGAAACTACCATAAGGTCTCCCGGCACACACACAATGCAATCGCACACATGGGGGAGATTTCTCCTTATGGTAGTCAAACATGCTTACTACGAGAAAACTCTTTGATATTATTTCTAATGCATAGAGGAAAACCTTTCGAAAGTATAATATTAATCTTAGCCAGCATACGTACCATTATAGTATGCCTGTTGTAGCTACCATGTTAGATGACAGGTTCTACAACTAAAACCGTACAAGGTGCGTATTGGATGATTGGATTTCCAACAAATGGTCAGGCCAAGGAACTTCCCATTGCCACATGGGTACGCCTCTGGAGGGACGCCTCGAGAACCTAACTGCATCTCTGCCAACACAAGGTCGGGTTACCTCTGTAACTAGGTAACTACTGACACGAGTATGCCATCCCCCGGTCATAACCGACCTTTATCCCGGGATTCACCAACAACCACAAAGTAATAAATTTGCAGCAAACACATAGGTTAAGTATCTGGGCTCCATACCATGATACCACCTCTATCCAGAAGGAAATGAATGCACCCTCAGGGGGCGCTACCCCCAAATAACCTTGCTGCATTCTTCCTGTTTCGACCATTTCGGGTTGTGAAGTTCGACGAAGGCTCGTCCACAAAGCTACGCTTTTTACAAAGCCATGCTTTGATCAAAAAATGATCAGCAGCACTTCGTATGCCACATTACCAAATTGGGAATGTATCACTGGTAACCATTAACTACATAAACTCTGAGCTCATATGTCTCAGAGAAGGGTGTTAAGCTAAGAGAATAAATCTCCGCCACCAAATAGAAATGTATTTGATAGAAACCAGTTTTACATCTCAAAGTGTAACGTCAGACACACATCCATACAAGTCTGTTCTGGGTTCAAATAGAACCGAAGGCACTTTAAAAGAAGTCATTGCAATCCGGATAATCCCTAATCACGTCCGGACTCCCCATCACAATGGGTGATCAAATCTCTATACCGGGGACCAGTCAGTGCAGAGACATTCGACGGGTTATCCTTTCGTTTTCAAAAATATCCGGTCTTCACCCCCGGTCTTCAAATGCTATCCATATGGTCGTATCATTATTCGGAATGGGTCATATGACACAAAGGTCCTCTCCCGGCTAAACCGAATAATGAGCGCAATATTTAAAATCATATGGATATTGGATCTCAGTTAAGTCACAACTTATTATACAAAACTTTTCATTCAAATGGTTTGAACAAATTACCATTTAAAATCTTTAAAGAAAAAGATTCATCTTTCACAAAGACTCATTTGCATATTTCAAACAATTTCCATTTCAAATCTTTTATAGAAAGAACACACCTTTAAGATCCCTTTTCAATTTGAAACAAAATATACCAGTCTTTAATAAAGGTTCATTCATATTCTTTCAAACAGTTTCCCTTGCAAATTGGATTAACTCCTTCTATCTTTCAATCAAAGATTTAGTTTATAGCTTTCTAAACTATTTCCAAAGATTCATTCATAACTCAGAAAACCATTTTTCATTTTAAACATGAATTCTTTCAACACAAATTGGAAATTCTTTCCTTATATGAAAGCTTTTATTATTTGAAAACAAATAGTTTTTGTTTTCAGAAAAATCTGATTTCATTTATACAAGTTAAAGCCTATCAAGTATAAAGCTTGGTTTAAATTCAAATTCCCAAAACATTTTTTTATGGTTTAAAACCCATATAAACACATCTATAACTTGTATAATCTTTTTAAGTCATAGTTTCCAAACATAGAATTCAATTTCAAATTTTGAATTCAAACTCAAATCAAATTAATTAAATTTCAAAACTTTAACAAGTTATTCAAAATAACTTTAATCTTCAAAACTCTTTTTCAAAAGCTTTTCACATTTAGCCCAATTCCATTTCCAAAATCATTTGAATTCAAAATTCAACTTATAAAACCATTTCATTAAATTTAAATATTTGTGACTTAACCGATTTCCTCGTGAAATCCATATTTGTGTGTGTAAGGTGTAGTCCAGGGGTTTTTCACAATAATAGTGCAACATTGTCAATCACTACATATTCAAGCATATCAATATCGGTAAGCGGTATATTCCTATAATGCTTATCTTCCATACACAAATTCACAGATAAAGTAAATTTATCAATCACAAAGATTCACCATTACGGTTCGATGTGGGTTTCGGATAACCAACTGGAATCCGACTCCCTGTCGCATCGAAATTTAAATGTCGTTTTACGGGCCAAAGGGTTTTCACATTCACACAGCAGTATATTCAACACAGATATCACAGCTCAGCACAAAGCAATTCATTTTACATAGCATCATAAGCACATAAAGAAATCAATCCAACGCACAGTATTCAATAACAGTCAAAACACCTTTAATTAAGATGAATAAATCGTGTGGTTTTAAATTTATTAATCACATAATTACTTTTCAGTAGTAATCTTTATCAATGATTGATTGTCATTAATTACAATTTATTAAGTCTTAACCACCTTTATTATTTTACCATTTCTTAATTAATTATCTTAATTAATTCACCCTTAATTGTTAATTAATTAAATCTTAATTACTTTAATTAATTAATTAATCCTAAATTAATTAATAATTAATCAAACTTAATTATTTATTAAATTAATCTTTAATATTTAATGATCAATTAAGTAATTACCTTTTAAAATAATTATATTAACAAATCATTAATTGTTTTAATAAACCGAGAGATGATTTAATTACTTTGATTTTTCTTTTAAACTTTGTTAAATAAATCAACTTTATCAGATTAGTTATTTTAAAAGGTTGAGATTTAGTTTAAACAACATTTTATCTTATTTACCCCTTTTTAGTTAGATTATTTATTAAATTTAAATAACTTTATAAAATGATGTATCCAATTTAAATAAATTAAAATTTTAATTATTTTGAAACTATTTTACTTAAATCTTTGATTCGTTCAAAATTTAATCAAAACATCATTTTGAAAACATGGGTTTTAAAAAGTTTAAAAGTTTGAAAAAAAATTAAAGTAAAAACTGTTTTATGGATTAACTCGAGACCCGCTTCGAGTCACCCTCGAGCACTTTACTTGTTTACTTTAGGTTATATTTAAAATCAACCCGTGCTCCAATTTTTCTTCAAACTTAAAATTTCCTTAAGTACTAACCCAGCGCATCAATAATTCTACTCGAGACCAGACTCGAGTTATCACAGGTTCCTCCCCGATACTTACTTCGAGATGGACCCTTCTTCCCCAACCTTTCCCCCACTGACACCAACAACTTACTATGCACATGCACAAACGGAATCTCCGCCGTTTATCGAAGCTCCTGCCACCATCAAGTCGACTACCATCCCCCTAAACCCTTCTAGCACCCAGATACCCATCACTTCGATGATCTCGCAAAGAGTCATCTGACTCAAATCTGGGTCGAAGCTCGACCCACAAAACCACCTCGTATCGATGCCAAACATCACCAGAGGCCACGCGCCTTTGCCATGTGCTTCCCCTGTCGACCACGCACCTCCTCCAAACGGTCTCGTCCAGTCCGATGCAGCCTTGACCACGAAATTGGTCAATTTCCGATCAATGCTGAAGCATGAGCTAAAACCCTAGTTTGATCTCGAAAACCTTCCACATCCACTTATAAAATCGATGAGCATTTTTCCGTTAATCCCTATTCCTCCTCCACCTTCACAAAAACCCCGACCGTAGCCATCGCATCGATGATCGGCAATGGCCAAAAAACCCAAAATTGTTCATTTCTGCTTATCTCAGTAATTACTGATTTAAAAATTATGATTTTGCTTTCAAAAATCATTATTTTCTAAAGCATTTCAATTGATATAACTGAAATCAAAGAATAGGATAATCAAATTTTCAACAGGTTTAGTTTTTCCTGTAAATTCAAATTTTCAGAAAATTCTTGCATTTGATTTGCTTAAAATTATTTTTAGAACTTGAATTATACCAAAAAAAACAACTTTTGTTTAGATCATATGTTTAAATATTGATCGAAAATGAAGAAATCAAAATTTTGATCATACTTGGGCCTGTCAACCTGGGACAGAACCACTCTTTCAAGTGTACAGACATGCACACTCAAATTTTTATGTATTTATATACATGCAACTCACATTTTCAATTTAAACTTCCATATTTTCACAACAACAAGATTTAGTTCAAATTTAAAAAGGAGTTTACTCACAGGCATTTCAAAATAAAGGAGGTGAAGTTTGCTCACCTTGATTTTGGAAGGAGTGCACAAAGCCTGTTGCAACTGAAATTTTTTTGAAAATCAAGAATTGAAAATGATCTGGAGCTCTAACATAACTGAGTTGAATGTATTCGAATTTGAACTGCTACTCGTTTTTTTTCTTGTCTTTGTTCTTGAGCTTAAATCTTGCTTAAGAAGGAACAGAGATAGTAATAATTTTTTTTCTTTGGTCTGGAAGTGTTAAACTCATTTGATGTTGAATCTTAGCTCTAGTTCAACCATGCTGAAAATATTGTTTTTCTTTTTGTTTGAGATTGTCTCCCACAGTTTTGCAAACTGTTCTTTCCTTCAGGTTCTTTTTTTCTTTTTCTGTTTTGACTTGAGTTTGATTTCTAGATTTTTGTTTTCAGGTTTATAGTATGATTTCGCAATTTGTTGTTTGCTTCAGGCTGAAGCTCTTGCTTTCCATATTGAAAGCTTGAAAAAAAATTTCTTTGATTATTTGTTGATGCTGCTTTAAATTTTTTTTCGGGTTTGAAGCTTTGCTTGTTTTCCAGGTTTTAAATTGTAAAAAGTTCTGGTTGTTCAGGTTTGAAGCTTTGCTTGTTTTCCAGGTTTTAAATTGTAAAAAGTACTGGCTGCTAATTCTTTTATTTCTAGTTTTGATCAACAAAGAATATAGAGAGGATGAAAGTGAAGCCTGGTTTTAAATTTAAAAGGAAATTTGTGCCACTTATTGTCTTTGCACATTATCTTGTTTACATTTGTTTATCATATGTTGTATTTTGGCTACAAATGTTTTAATATAATTTAAAAAGGGTTACACTTGTCATTTGCATGCATTCAAAGGTTTAAATGTGATTTTATAATATTTTATTTTATATTTTCAATTTATCCTCATATATATATTTATTTAAAGCTTCTTATTTACTTTTGAAAATGATTTGAAATTAAATTATACACTAATAAAAAATCTTATTATTATTTTTATTATTATTATTTTATTAAAAGTATTTATCTATATACATTTACTTTTAAAAGATAAATACATATTAAAACTTTATATTCATTCTGGTTTTAAATTTTAGATTCAAGTCATTATATAAATCATAACTTCTAAATCAAAATGCCTATTTATTTTCAATACATTTTATTTGAAATTCAATTTCAAATTCCAAATTATTCTCTATTTACAGAATACTTACCTTTGAATTCCAAATAGGAATTTTATTAAAAATCAATTTATTGAATTTTTAAATCAATTCCTTTATTTACTTTCTTTTGATATATATTCTCATTTGCACACATAAAAATTTATTTCAATTGTTTCTCACGCTTAATCTTAAATCTTTATAATTCTATTTACTATCTTTTAAAAGATAACACCAACAACGGAACAAAGTCTCCAATATGGAAAGTAGTCTTCAAGAAATAATTCCAGCATTGGTAATCTCCATCTCTAAGGAACCAATCCATAAGAGCTCGAACTCCCAATAAAGATGAAGTGAAGCAACTTGATCCAAATGTGATTGCCGAATCCTAAGGCTGAAAGCTATCGAATCTGCACCTACTATTCGATTATCTGAAAAACCTAACTCTAGACCACCCGTGTGGGAAAATAGTAGGCACCCAGAGTTTAGGAAAGGAACAATAAAATCCAGATCAGTTGTGGGACTGGTATGAGCGAACAAAAACATTTGGTCTTTTAAAACAAGTAAAGAATTTAAATTTGAAAATCCGCAATGCTTTTTAGAAAATGAAACTACCATAAGGCCTCCCGGTACACACACAATGCAATCGCACACTTGGGGGAGATTTTCCCTTATGATAGTCAAATATGCTTAATACGAGAAAATTTCTTTGATATTATTACTAGTGTATAGTGGAAAATCTTTCGAAAGTATAATATTAATCCTAGCCAGCATATGTACCATGATATTATGCCTACTATAGGTGCCATGTTAAATGGAAGGTTCTACAACTAAAACCGTACAAGGCGCGTATTGGATGAATGGATTTCCAACAAATGGTCAGGCTAAGGAACTGCCTACTGCCACATGGGTACGCCTCTGGCGGGACATCCCGAGAGCTTAACCAGCTCTCTACCAACACAAGGTCGGGTTACCTCTATAATAGGTAACTACTACACGAGCGTGCCATCCCCCGGTCCTTTGGGACCTTTATCCGAGCGCTCGACACCAACAGTGTGATGCCCCACCTCTATACCCACGCTAGCCAAGGACACTACAGGGTAATGCCGTCAACTAGCGTGGAGAATAAGGCCGTTGAGGAGCGACCATCTGTATAATTGCTTTGTGTGAGTACCGATATGCCAGATAAAATGTAACTTGCATTCTTTTCAAGAGGACATCCGACATACCGACACAAACTCAAAGCTACTACACAGTGGCTATTATGTCTTCAGAAACAAATATAGAAATAAACATAACACATATCAATCATAGATAATTCATATCACAAAGGCGGAAATAGATATGAATATATATAACACATAAAAGTGTTCATCAGAGTAGTAGTCAACAAGATCCACACTATCACAAAAGAAATAGTTATCAGTGCTATACAAAAGAATATGGGTACAACCATGAGTCTATATCTCAAGTGTATACAACAAAAACTACTAATCTAAGTAGTTAGCCAAAAGTCAAGGTAATGATCCTGGATGAGAAGTCAAGCAGAAGCACCTGTAACATCTCGGTCTGACCCGAGTATTATTTAATAAGAAAATAATAAACGGATCAGTCTAGCTATAAATATCAGATGAAATGATATAGAATAAGAGATATGACTAAACGTATAATAATCACAATGCCAAGCTGTGATAAATAAGTAATTGAAAATCAACAAGAGATTAATCAATATCACAAAAATCTTCTGAAAGATCAAAGGTATGTCATACTCCTTATTCCATTCACCAAACCATAAATATTGACAATTATATCAATGTCAATCACAAAAGTCAATGACACACAAATTCACCAATGCACGAATATTGATAACACTTATCAATGAAAATCACGAAAATTGGTGAAACACAAATCCCAGAAATCATCAATAGAAATCCAGAAATCACAAAAAGGGGGAAGGCCTATCACAAATGGGAGCATAAAGCTCACCAACACGTGTATCACAAATGGAACGCTAATTCCATGGTTGCTAACCATCACAAATTGAGCCGAAGCTCCACTGACGGCCCGAAGACCATGGGTTGCTACCCCACCAACTTGAGTCGAAACTCCACAAAACGGGGTTTAGTCTCCCTCGCAGACAAAGAGACATCGCACATTGCTAGTCTAAAACACAAAAATGATCGTCATGATCATCAAGAAAGTGTCCATTACACTAAGCTAGTAAAAATATAAATTTGGCTTCATGTCCCATAACCACTAGCTTAACTTAAATATTTACGAACAAATTGTAGATCTCCACTAGGAAATTGTCACGAGAGATTCAATCGAACAAGTCCAAGAATTAACCGACGAAGTAAACGCAAGTGTTTCATACCACTTGTTTTACTAAGTCGTTTAATTAGATTTCTCATACGAGTGAGGTAAAGGTTTGTATATACTAATAGATTGGAAATCGGTTTGAGAAAACGAGCTTTGTAATAAAATAGTGCTGAAATCATTTGAAGAAAGAGTTTTGATATTTACTACTAGTATAGAAAACCTTTATATTTTTAAAGTGACAAATCACAGAAATGATTGTAGAAACAACCAATCATCAAAATTCACATACGAAGACGTGAATTAATTCCAAAGAAATCGATATCAAATCCATCAAAGTGGATATTTCCAAAAATTCCAAAATAGAAGTCATCAAGGTCGAATAATTGATAGCATCAACTAGGAATCAAAACAAATCGATAAAAATTGGAATCCAAGCAAAACAAGGCTCAAATAGGCAAATATGAGCAGGTCAGTCGACCGACTCACTGAGTTCAGTCGACTGATCACAGTCCCAAAAAAATTTCAGGATGCAGGTCAGTCGACTCACTGCAGTAAACAGAGCCCCCAAGGCTCTGCAGGAAGCCTTCACCCTGCTTATTAGCTTCAGCCAGTCGACTGACCAAGAAGTCCAGTCGACTGACTGGAGCTAAGGCCGTTTTCCCTGCCTATCAAGGGAAGAAGAAACCCTTCCCATTTCACAACCGGACGAGCCTCGGGCACTAAGGGATTACACCGATCGGCAACCCAGTCCAATAGGCTCTTTGATGCATCACCAAAAACTTGTTCAAATATCCATAGAAGGATTCTCATAGAATTTGCTTTCAAAACACCAAAAGTTGGAATATAAACCAAATTAATCCAAACCAAAAGCAAATGCACATGAATAATTGTTAGGAATTCATACCCAACATTCAAAGATAGTTATAGACCTGGATGTGAGATAAAAATCTCACCTTTAAACCCAAACAAACGAAGAATAAGCTCTAAAGAAAAGGAGAATCAACCACTCTTCAAATCCAACTCAAGAAGCTTGATTCTATGCAATGGGTTCTTCTATTAGTTTGGAGCTAGAGTTTGATTTGCAAAAGAAAACTAGGGTTTGGAGTTTTAATTTCCCATTCCACTCACCATTGTTGCTAAAGCTTGAAGTGTTAGGAATATGAAATGAAGTAATGAAGAGTTGGAGTGGAGTTGGGACTGAATACATAAGTGGGGTTATTGGGCTCAGTCCAAACCAAAGCACTAAGTAAAAAGTGGCAAAATTCCTCTAACTCCAAACATATCAAAGTTTACACTTAGAAAGATCGCAAACGTTATTTTGAACTCAATGGAAATGGTCCCGAGTCCTAATTCAACCGTATGCAAAAAGTAGCTTTCCGGACTAAATTCCGAGTATCGATAAAATATTTAAATAAAATATTTAAATATAAAACCGATAAATATGCGGGTTGTTACAGACTCCCCTCCTTAAAGAAATTGCGTCCTTGCAATATTTAAGAAGAAGATATAGATTAACAACCACAAAAGCATATTAACACAAAAGAATTTTGAAGTAAGAAGTTCACCTTAAAGAGCGCGGGAAAGTAAGTTCGGATGTGTTTGCTCGATGAACTCTCTAGATTCCCAAGAACAATCCTTAGGATTTGAAGACCATTGAACTTTAACAAGCGGAACATCTTTATTTCGAAGTCGTTTGACTTACGAAGCAATAACACGAATAGGATGTTGCTCATAAGTTAAATTAGGCGAAACTTCAATTTCTTCCACAATATCGGGATCAAGAATCGAATCGGAATCTCGAAGGCATTTCCGTAATTGAGAAACGTGAAACACGTCATGAATAGCAGAAAATTGAGCCGGTAATAAAAGGCGATATGCCACGGAACCAATACGTTCGGTGATAGGAAACGGACCAATATATCGAGGTGCTAACTTTCCCGATAGACTGAAACGCACAACACCCTTCATAGGTGAAACACGAACAAACACAAAATCTCCCACAGAAAATTCTAATTTCCTTCTCCGTTTATCGGCATAGGATCTTTGTCTACTCTGGGCTTCTTTCATCCTATGACGAATAAGGTCAATCTTTTCTATGGAATCATGAATAAAATCTGGACCTAAAACCAGCTTCTCGCCGGCCTCAAGCCAACAAGAAGGAGATCGGCATGGCCTTCCATAGAGGGCCTCGAAAGGTGCCATACCAATACTAGATTGGAAGCTATTATTATAGAAAAATTCGACAAGTCAAATATGATCTTCCCAACTTCCCCCAAAATCAAAAACACATGCACGAAGAAGATCTTCAAGAGTTTGGTTCACACGCTCGGTTTGTCCATCGGACTACGGATGATAAGCGGTGCTAAAATTAAGCTTCGTTCCTAAATCTTTTTGAAGACTCTTCCAAAATCCACTAGTAAACAATGGATCACGATCGCTAACAATAGAAGTAGGAACTCCATGCAATTTAACAATTTCTTTAATAAAGAGTTTGGCCAAAAGAGGAACGGTTCAATTAGACCGAACGGGAATAAAATGGGTGGATTTAGTAAGTCTATCAACTATAACCCATAAGCTATCATGACCAGAACGAGAACGGGGAAGGCCGTCAACAAAATCCATGGAAATTTGATCCCACTTCCAAATTGGAACGTCTAAAGGTTGCAATAACCCACCGGGCCTTTGATGTTCAGGCTTGACAAGTTGGAAAGTCATGCAACACTTAACAAAGTTAGTAATATCAGATTTCATTCCCTCCCAATAATAAAGTCGCTTCATATCCGCGTACATTTTACTACTACCGGGATGAATGGAAAATTTCGAACGATGAGAATCTTCTAAAATATCTCTACGAAGACCACTAATATTTGGCACGATAAGTCTACCAAATTTTCGAATGCCGCCACGAGAATCAATATCAAAGTCTTTCAAACCTTCAATATCGATTTTATCCCTAAAATTTTGGCCAAGAAGAGCCAATTCGGGATCTAGCTTTTGAGCTTCGAGAATGTGGTCTAAAAGAGAAGGATAAGCCTCAAGGCTACACAAAACAAGAGATGAACATAAATCGGAGACACGATCTCGAATTTCACAAGTAGATAAAACCTCGAGATCATTCCATTCGGATATCATCATAGAAACAACCGCTTGTTGCTTGCGACTAAGCGCATCGGCGACGCGATTTCCCTTTCCGGGAGTATAAAGGATGTCAAGATCATAAGGTGCAAGGAACTCGAGCCAACGTTGTTGACGCAAATTAAGTTCCTTCTGAGAGAATAAATACTTTAAAGACTTATGATCAGTATAAAGAACAAATTTCTCTCCTAAAAGATAATGACGCCAAATCCGAAGGGCGAAAACAATAGCCGTGAGCTCTAAATCATGAGTGGCATATCTAGTCTGGATGGCTTCAATTGCCTAGAAGCATAAGCAATAACACGTTCTTTTTGCATAAGAACGGCACCCAAACCAACGCGACTAGCATCGGTATAAACAATAAAATCTTGGTTCCCCTCGGGAATAACAAGAATAAGAGCTTCGGAAAGGAGTTCTTTCAATTTCTGAAAAGAGGCTTCACATTTGTCCGATCAAATGTATTTAACACCTTTCTTCGTTAAGCTAGTGAGAGGCACGACAATCTTAGAAAAGTCTTTGATAAAATGACGGTAATAACCCCCCAATCCAAGAAAACTACGAATCTCCATCACACTCTCCGGTCACTTCCAATCTTGAATTGCTTCAATCTTTGAAGGATCTATGGAAATTCGGATTCGGAAATAATATGACCGAGAAACTTCACACTAGGTTGCCAAAAATGGCATTTAGAAAAATTTTCTTTTAATTGATTACTCCTAAGAGTTTCCAACACAATTCGAAGATGCTTCTCATGTTCCTCCTCGGTTTTTGAATACACAAGAATATCATCAATGAATATGAGAACAAACCGATCGAGGAAATCTTTGAAAACTCGATTCATAAGGTCAACGAAATAAACCGGAGCATTCGTTAAACCAAATGGCATAACAAGCCATTCGTAAGATCCATATCGAGTACGGAATGATGTCAAAGGAACGTTATCCTCTACAATACGAAGCCGATGGAAACCGGTAGCCAAGTCCAATTGTGAAAAGACCTTAGCACCACTAAGCTGATCGAATAGATCATCAATCCGAGGTAAAGGATATTTATTTTTGATAGTAAGATCATTAAGCTTGCGGTAGTCAACGCAAAGCCTAAATGTACCATCGGATTTCTTCACAAAAATAGCTGAAGCTCCCCAAGGCGAGGAACTAGAGCGAATAAATTGCTTCGTCTCCAATTCAGATAATTGTTTACGCATCTCCTCATTTTCTTTATTGGATATATGATAAGGAGGACGAGTGATAGGTTGAGCTCCAGGAATGAGATTAATTCTGAACTTAATTGCTCGCTTAGGTGGTAATCCTAAAACGGGCTCAAATATGTCGGATAATTCACGAACAACGTGAATAAGAGCAATGACATCTTCCTCATCATCATTATCGTCATCACGAGGATTTAAAGAATATAAAGATGCAGTCAAAGAAGAATCCGAATCTTTAAGAATAATAGAAATCTGCCTAACAGATTGAGGGTGTCGAAGATAAATAGTCCGCTCAGGACATAGGATTTGGGCTTCATAGCGGTTAGCCAATCCATTCCCAAAATCATTCCAAAGCCTAAATAACGCATGACATGCAAATCGGCTAGGAAAGGAAAATCACAGAAAATAATCTCGACATCTTTACATAGCAAACTAAGAGTTGCAGATCCACCAACTGGATTCGAAATTCTCAAAGAAGTCATTAAAGCAACAACACTTAACGAAAAAGTATCAACAAGTTCTTTTGATATAAAAGAATGGGATGCACCCGTATCAAAAAGAACTTGAATGGGTTGATCACGAAATATGATGATGCCATCAAGGATAGAATGAGACATACCTTGACCACGAGATGTGTTGCCAGGGGCTTGAGCAACATTCAACTTTCCCTCCCTCTTGCCCTGAAGCTTGGGGCATAAAGATATAACATGACCGGGACCTTTGCAGTAGCGGCAAGAGAGAGACCTAGGACACTTGTTCGCGTAATGGTCCTTCGAACCACAATTATAGCATTCCCCCCCGACCAAAGGAAGAATTCCTTGCCACAGGGGTTGCTTGCTTCCCTTTCTTATTGGGATAAGGACCTTTGAATTTATTAGGCCTTTTCTTGTTGTTGTTGAAGTTTGGTTTGGAACCTACCACTTCAACATCATTTTCCCTATCCGCCTCTTCAAGACGAAGAGCGATATCAGTGAGTTGGTCGAAAGAAACTTCTAATTTTAGAAGTAATGGCTTCTTGAGACTTTTGTTTAAGCCATAAACGAACCTCTGATTCTTCTTCAATGGGGTGTTAATATATTCAACCCCGTATTTAGAGAGAGATTCAAAAGACGCGACATAATCTGCCATGGAAGATTCACCTTGAACAAGGTCAATAAAACGGTGAGCCAAAGTCACCTTCTCAGCTTCTGGTACAAATTTTAACTCGAAGCGCTCTCTGAATTTCTTCCAAGTGAGATCCGATTCATTTATTACAGAAATCAGAAGCTCATACCAATCTAATGCTCTTTCTTGGAGCATACTAGAAGCCACCGGAACTCAGTGAAGATCAATGAGGTTCATGCGAGAAAAGATTCGATCGCATGTCCTTAACCAAGCCTGGACCTCGATGACAGTTTCAGAACCTTTAAATGTTTTCCCACCCAAATTGGTATAATCGCTGCACAAACATGCAAATCCCGACTTTGGGTGAGTAGGTTCCGGATTAGCTCTAGCTGCTTGAGCATTCTTAACTAAATCAAGAAGCTGCTGGGAAGACATAAAAACTCCATCTTGGGGAGTAGCACTAGATTGACCGGCGCTGGGACGGCCAGGTCTAACCATTTCTCTTCCTTTAGAAAGAAATAAAGAAGAAGAAAAAGGTTACTCGTCAAATGAATATCAAGCAATCTTGATAGATAAAGCAAGGAATCATAAAGAAAATAGGATGAATCGGTACGAAGACTCGAATTAAATCCTAAGGCACGACTCCTAAGAAGGACTTAGGACGATGATCCTTGTTAAATTATTCTACATTGTTCCGAAGTTTGGCTCTGATACCAAGCTGTGACGCCCCACCTCTATACCCACGATAGCCAAGGACACTACAGGGTAATGCCGTCAACTAGCGCGGAGAATAAAGCTATTGAGGAGCGACCATCTGTATAATTGCTTTGTGTGAGTATCGATATGCCAGATAAAATGTAACTTGCATTCTTTTCAAGAGGACATCCGACATACCGACACAAACTCAAAGCTACTACACAGTGGCTATTATGTCTTCAGAAACAAATATAGAAATAAACATAACACAAATCAGTCACAGATAATTCATATCACAAAGGCGGAAATAGATATGAATACATATAACACATAAAAGTGTTCATCAGAGTAGTAGTCAACAAGATCCACACTATCACAAAAGAAATAGCGATCAGTGCTATACAAAAGAATATGGGTACAACCATGAGTCTATATCTCAAGTGTATACAACAAAAACAACTAATCTAAGTAGTTAGCCAAAAGTCAAGGTAATGATCCTGGATGAGAAGTCAAGAAGAAGCACATGTAACATCGCGGTCTGACCCGAGTATTATTTAATAAGAAAATAATAAACGGATCCGTCTAGCTATAAATATCAGATGAAATGGTATAGAATAAGAGATATGACTAAACGTATAATAATCACAATGCCAAGCTGTGATAAATAAGTAATTGAAAATCAACAAGAGATTAATCAATATCACAAAAATCTTCTCAAAGATCAAAGGAATGTCATACTCCTTATTCCATTCACCAAACCATAAATATTGACAATTATATCAATGTCAATCACAAAAGTCAATGACACACAAATTCACCAATGCACAAATATTGAAAAAACTTATCAATGAAAATCACGAAAATTGGTGAAACACAAATCCCAGAAATCATCAATAGAAATCCAGAAATCACAAAAAGGGGGAAGGCCTATCACAAACGGGAGCATAAAGCTCACCTACATGTATATCACAAACGGAACGCTAATTCCATGGTTGATAACCATCACAAATTGAGCCGAAGCTCCATAGATGGCCCGAAGACCATGGGTTGCTACCCCACCAATTTGAGTCGAAACTCCACAAAACGGGGTTTAGTCTCCCTCGCAGACAAAGAGACATCGCACATTGCTAGTCTAAATCACAAAAATGATCGTCATGATCATCAAGAAAGTGTCAATTACACTAAGCTAGTAAATATATAAATTTAGCTTCATGTCCCATAACCACTAGCTTAACTTAAATATTTACGAACAAATTGTAGATCTCCACTAGGAAATTGTCACGAGAGATTCAATCGAACAAGTCCAAGAATTAACCGACGAAGCAAACGCAAGCGTTTTATACCACTTGTTTTACTAAGTCGTTTAATTAGATTTCTCATACGAGTGAGGTAAAGGTCTGTATATACTAATAGATTGGAAATCGGTTTGAGAAAACGAGCTATGTTATAAAAAGTGTTGAAATTATTTGAAGAAAGAGTTTTGATATTTACTACCAGTATAGAAAACCTTTATATTTTTAAAGTGACAAATCACAGAAATGATTGTAGAAACAACCAATCATCAAAATTCACATACGAAGACGTGAATTAATTCCAAAGAAATCGATATCAAATCCATCAAAGTGGATATTTCCAAAAATTCCAAAATAGAAGTCATCAAAGTCGAATAATTGATAGCATCAACTAGGAATCAAAACAAATCGATAAAAATTGAAATCCAAGCAAAACAAGGCTCAAATAGGCAAATATGAGCAGGTCAGTGGACTGACTCACTGAGTTCAGTCGACTGATCACAGTCCCAAAAAACGCTCGGGATGCAAGTCAGTCGACTGAACTCAGTGAGTCAGTCGACTGACTGTAGTAAACAGAGCCCCCAAGGCTCTGCAGGAATCCTTCACCCTGCTTATTAGCTTCAGCAAGTCGACTGACCAAGAAGTCCAGTCGACTGACTGGAGCTAAGGCAGTTTTTCCTGCCTATCAACGGAAGAAGAAACCCTTCCCATTTCGCAACCGGACGAGCCTCGGGCACTAAGGGATTACACCGATCGGCAACCCAGCCCAATAGGCTCTTCGATGGATCACCAAAAACTTGTTCAAATATCCATAGAAGGATTCTCATAGAATTTGCTTTCAAAACACCAAAAGTTGGAATATAAACCAAATTAATCCAAACCAAAAGCAAATGCACATGAATAATTGTTAGGAATTCATACCCAACATCAAAGATAGTATAGACCTAGATGTGAGATAAAAATCTCACCTTTGAACCCAAACAAACGAAGAAGAAGCTCTAAAGCAAAGGAGAATCAACCACTCTTCAAATCCAACTCAAGAAACTTGATTCTAAGCAATGGGTTCTTCTATTAGTTTGGAGCTAGAGTTTGATTTGCAAAAGAAAACTAGGGTTTGGAGTCTTAATTTCCCATTCCACTCACCATTGTTGCTAAAGCTTGAAGTGTTAGGAATAGAAATGAAGTAATGAAGAGTTGGAGTGGAGTTGGGACTGAATACATAAGTGGGGTTATTGGGCTCAGTCCAAACCAAAGCCCTAAGTAAAAAGTGGCAAAATTCCTCTAACTCCAAACATATCAAAGTTTACACTTAAAAAGTTTGCAAACGTCATTTTAAACTCAATGGAAATGGTCCCGAGTCCTAATTCGACCGTATGCAAAAATTAGCTTTTCGGACTAAATTCCGAGCATCGATAAAATATTTAAATATAAAAACAATAAATATGCGGGTTGTTACAAACAGCCACAAAAAATCACAAAGTAATAGATCTGCAGTATCCACATGAGTGAAGTATCTGGGCTCCATACCATGATACCACACTTTTCCAGAAGGGAATGACAAACCCTAAAGTGCGCGACCCTCATAACCTTGGCGCATCTTTCCTGTTTCGACCATTTCCGGGGTGTGAGGTCCTGATGCAGTCTCGTCCACAGAGCTACGCTTCATACAAAAGCCATGCTTTGATCAACAAATGATACACAACAGCACTCATCATGTCACACTACCAGATTTGGGAGTATGTCACTGATAATTATCAACTACATAACCTCTGAGCTCGTACGTCTCAGAGAAGGGTGTTAAGCTAAGAGAATAAATTCTCCGCCACCAATCAGAAATGTATTTGATAGAGATCAGTTTAATATCTCAAAATGTAATATCAGACATACAATCATACAAGTCTGTTCCAGGTTCGACCAAAACCAAAGGCACTTCCAAAGAAGGCCTTGCAAATCCGAGTATCCACAATCCCGATAGGACTTCCCATCACTTAGGGAGAACTCTGTACCGGAGCAACTCAATGAAGAGTCAATCGATAGGTTATCCTATCGTTCTGGAAGACACCTGATTTTCAACACCAGTCTTCAAATGCAATCCATAACGTCGTATCACTATTCGGAATGGGCTATGACACAAGGTCCTCTCCTGGCCGAACCGAATAATGAGCGTAATATTTAAAAATATATGGATATGGGATTTTGGTTAAGTCACAACTTATAAAATCCAATACTTTTCTTTTAAATGGTTAAACAAATTACCATTTCAAATCTTTTAACAAAAAGATTCATTCCACAAAATTCACCTAGTTTCACAAAGATCTATCCATAGATTTCAAAACAATTTCCATTCCAAGTTGGATTAACTCAATTAAACCTTTAAATTAAAGATTTATAGCTTTCAAAACACGTTTCCAAAGAGATATCTATAACATGGAAAACTATTTTCATTTTTTAGACTTGAATTCCTTTTGACACAAGTTGGAAGTTCATTTCTTATGTGAAAGCTTTTATTATTTGAAAATAAATAGTTTTCGTTCGAAAATATTCCGATTTCATTTATACAAGTTAAAATCTTAGGGTTAAATTTAAAGTCCCAAAACAAACTTTAAAATGGTTTAAAAACCCGTATAAACCAATTTATAAGTTGAATAACCCTATTTAAACCATAGTTCCCAAATCATAGATTCAATTTCAAATATTGAATTCAAATTTAAATCAAATTATTTAAATTTCAAAACTCAATCATGTTATTCAAAATAACTTTTATTTTTGAAATTCATTTTCAAAAGCTTTTTACTTTAGCCCCAATCTATTTCCAAAACCATTTAGATTCAAAAATTCAATTTTAAGATTATTTCAAAAATCCGTGACTTAACCCATTTCCACGTGCAATCCATATTTGTGTGTGTATAAGTGTGGTCCAAGGGTTTTACACAATAAAAGTGCCATATCATCAATCATATCAATATTGATAAGCGGTATAACTCATAACGCTTATCTTCATTCACAGATTCATAGATAAAGTAAGTAAATCAATCATGAAGATTCACTATTACGGTTCGATGTGGGTTTCGGATAACCAACTAGAATCCGACTCCCTGTCGCATCGAAATTCAAATGACGTTTTACGAGTTAAGGGGTTTTCATATTCATATAATAGTATATTCATCACAAATATAGTAGCTCAGCACAAAGCATCACATAGCATCACATCACATATCAAATATATCAATCCATCACATAGCATTCAATAACAATCAACATTCTTTGATTAAGGTGAATAAATCATGTGGTTATAAATTTATTACTCACATAATTACTTCCATTAGTAATCTTTAATCAATGATTAATTATCATTAACTACAATTGATTAAGTCTTAACCATCTTCATTAGTTAATCATTCCTTAATTAATTTCTTTAATTAATAAATCCTTAATTGTTAATTAATTAGCCCTTAATTACTTTTATTAATTAATGATTCCTTAATTAATTACTTTAATTAATAAACCCCTAATTATTAATTAAATCTTAATTATAATTAATTATCCTTAATTTATTAATTAATAGATTCATTATTCCTTAATTAATTACAGAATTATTTACTCCTTAATTAATAATGATTTTTTAATCACTTTAAGTTAATTAATCTTTAATAAATTATTCTTAATTTAATTATTTTAATTAATTAACCACATTAATTAATTATTCTTTAAAGTAATTAACCCTTAGTATTTGATTTATCAATCTTTAATCTTTAGTTATCTACTCTTAATTACTTAATTAACCATAAGTTGTTATCCTTTAATCACATTAATTCAGTCGCCCTTAACTAATCACCCTTTAATAAATTATTCTTAATTAATAAGTGATTATCTCTGATCATTTACATTAATAATCACAAATAAATTCTATTCATCTGATTATTCAATTTTGATTATTAATTTTTTATTTTATTTTATTTTATTTTATTAGGTAATCATTATTATCCATTAGTTCCTTTTAAGTGCTTTATCACATAAATCAATTTTTCTTTAATGTAATCATACAAGGTAATTATCCCTAAATTTATTAAGTGATTAGTTACCCTTAATAAATTTACTCAAAATAATTATTCCTTAACTAATCACAAAAATTAATTAATCACCTTTGAATAATTATCCTTTAATCATAGATAAATTTGCCTTTAATTAATCATCACTTTTAACTAATTAATTAGTTAATTATTTCCTAAATCACCTTTAAAAATACTTAAAGGTTTTAATTTAAACGACCAACCCAATATATAATTATCTAGAAACAAAATGATTTCAAAATATTTACTTAAACATTTAGAACTTTGAACTTGTTTTAAAATTTGAAACTTCATTTATTTTCCTTTGGAAACTGGTTTAGTTTAAATATGTCTTAAAATTTTGTTAAGTTAATTTTTTTTTGTAACTAAAGAATTGTTGCATTTAAAAAAACTTGAAAACATCCTTTTCTTTTAGGCTTGAAAATTCGATATCAGTTTTATCAGACCCAATCCAGGATTTTTTGTTAACCCGAGCTTGACTTCGGGTTATTTCGTGAAAAATTCGAGTTCGCTCCGTGTCTCCCACCTACCTCAAAAAGCTTCGAGTCATATACGAGAAAAATCGAGGAAAACCCCGAGTAACCACTGTCTTTCTCCTAAAGCCCAAATCACTGAAACAATCTAATGCGCGCGAACATGCACATTATCGCTGGCTGCAGACGAACCCCATACCGACCTCCGACGAGTCGACATCCACTACGTCTACACGTACGACCCCTAAACCCTTCGATTCGAACGAGAATTGAATTCGATCCCCCAACCCATCAGCCTAAACCAAAACGATCGCCCAAACTCCCCACGCTCCGCCGCGTCACACCATCAGAACCCACACGCTTCCAGCCAAAAGCACTCTGATCATTCGTGAACCTATCGGCCCCGGCGCGATTGCTTGAATCGCGATGTCGATGACGACATTTCATCGCGACTTCGACCTTCAAAACACAGGGCTAAACCCTAATTTGATCCCAAACTCAAACCATGGTGAACAAAAAAATTTGCTTGCAATTTTCCAATAACCCATGATCGTCCCAGCATCCACCACATCGATCTCGAAGCCCCATTCTTGTTCGATCACCTGGAAATCAAGAGAACCCATTTTCCCTTCAACTCAGGAAATCTCGACAATCATATACTTTAAAATCGTGAAACTACTTCCTAAAATCATCATTTGTTGTTACGAAATTGATTATGGAATTAAAACATGAATTTAAGTTCATTGATTTTTCGACTCATATGTATAGTTTTTTTTATAGCATTGTATTATTTTTGAAAGGATACCAAATCTTGAGTTCTTGAAACTATTTTTAAAAATAAATTCACATGGTTATAATCAATTACACCTTAGAGATCAAGATTCTGAAATTTTTTGTTAAGAAGATATAATTTTTCTTTTTCCTCTTTTGAATTGATAACCTGTTACACTATACAGGCATGCAATTATCTTCACAAAACAGTTGCAACTATACTACTGCATAAATCATCACAACATATCAATAAAAGGATAGTTTGCTCACAGATTCACAGGCATTGGAAAAAAAAACTGGTTTAAAAAAAATAAAGTTGCTCACTTGAAAGTTATGTTGACAGAGAACAGGATCAGAGAGTTTCAAATGAGAATGGCCTGGAAAGAAAGATCTTGAACTTGCTTTGAGAACTTGAATTTGTTTTAGTTGATCCTTCTTTCCCTCAAGTTGAAAATACCAAAGTTAATTATGGTTTTACATTGCTTCAGGTTTTAAATTTTTAATTATGGGTTTTTTTTCTGAATTACCTAAGTTTGATCACTCCAGGTTTTTTGAAGCTTCAGATTCAATTGCTCTTTAGTTTGTTTTCCTGCAACTTATTAAATAAAGTTGTTCAAATATTTGTTTTATTTACTGATTACAACATTAAACTCAAATTTTTTAAGAATGAATTTTACTTGCCATCATTTTTTTCCCAGAGAAAATTGCACTGCCTATTTGCTTGTCCCAGATTGAAGTTTGATTGCTTTGATTTTTTTTTAATTTCTTTAGATCTTTGCTTGAATTCGTGGTTGCATTTTGATTTTTAATCCCTTTGATCTGAGATGATCTTTCCCTTTGTTTTACTCCAAATCAGGTTGAAGATAATGTTGCAGTTTGGACTTGATTTCTAGGTTGATTTGTTTCAGATCTGAATTTTTTCTGCTACCTTTGCTTTCACTCTTTTTTTTTTCTTGGTGTTTGAACTTGTGTGATACTCAAATCTTTGCTTCACTGTTCTTTCTACTTTGGGAGTTGAGATATGAGATGCCAAATCTTTGACTATTGTTTTTTCAGATTTGGCTGAGTTGTTTTATGATTGTACATGGGGAGATGGAAAGTTTTTACAATTTTAAATTTCATTTTTTATTCAATTTAAATATAATGTGTGCCATGTGTAAAAAGAGATGATTATGAGATCTAATGCATGTTTACTTGTTTATTATTTGCAATCTTACAAGACAAAGGATTTTTATAAATTTTTATATCATATCTATTTTATAAATAAATATAGTTCTTTGTTCATTTGTATGTGTGTGTATATAATGTTAAAAGAATAATTGTTTTTAGCCAACATTTTCATTATATAAATTTCACCTTAATGATTTTAAAAGCCAAATGTTTATTCTAAAAACATTTATTTCAAATGTAGATTCAAGTTCCCAATTTATTTGAATTAAAATTTATTTATATCTATTTACATACATTCATACTTTTTTTATTTTTCTTATTATTATTTATTTTTTGTACAACTTTATAAAAAGAAAAGAATGAATTTAAATACTTTTATCATATTAACAATAGTTACATTTATTTATATAAGAGAATTAAATCCTAAAAATAATTTTTTTTTGAAATTTATTATATCTTCCAAATATATTTAATATTTTAGAAAGAAAACTATTATTAACTTTTTAAAGCTTTTAATTTCTATTTTATTTTTAATACATTTTATTCTGAAATTCAATATTGGTTTATAAAATACTTATTCTTATATCTCAATCAAATTTTATTTATAAAATTACTTATCCTTAGATTTTTAAACCAAATTCTACTTTATAATTTAAATCTTTATTTATTATAGAATTTTGTAATTTATTCATGATTAAATTCACAAGTTAATTCCATAATTTAATTCAAAATTAAATAAATTGTCAAATTAAACTTGACTAAATTTCCAAGAATGTTACATTCAACATCAAAGTCAGGTTCCCAGATCAAAGCAAAACCAGAAAACAAAAATTATCTCAGATTCAAAAGCAAAGCCCAAATCAAACAGCAAATTTAAACAAAAGCAGATCATCAAGATCAAAACAAGTTCTTCAACCTGATTCAAGTCTGAGGCTTGCAAATGCATCTCAGTCAAGCAAGTTAATGATCAGATTCAACCTAAAGCAATTAAACCTAAAGATGAATCAAGTTTTAGATCAACTCAGCAATCAAAAAGTTCTTCTTTCTTCCCAAACATTAATGTGAGCAAACCAACCTTTTAAAATCCTAAAATTTGTTTAAATCTTGATGTTTATGACTGATTGTTGGAGCAAACCGGTTGCATGTATGTATATATAAGAGTATATGTGTGTATGAATGTCTGGGTATGTAACGTTACGATTTTTCGACGCTCGAAAACCGACATCAATACGTCCACTGTATCAACTGCCGAGCAATCGAAGGTCGAAAAACCGAAATTTTATGGTTAAAGAAGAAGAAAAAGATAGAAGAAGAAGAAGAAGAAAGAAGAAGAAACAGAGAACAACATCAGAATCTCACAGTCGCAGCGGAACAATAATATAATAGATAAATGAATAATCTTTAAACCAAGAACTATATCAGTTATTACATTACATCACATTACATTACATTACATTACATCATCAGAGTGTACAACAACAAAACAACAATAAACAACGGAAAAGAAATACTATATACTAGTGACTACGCCATGCTCTCCAGCTTGCCTCCAGCAACTCCTGAATTCCAGAATATCCTGATAAACCTGACTCTTGACTGCCCGTGTGGAAAATTATGGGCACCCAGAGTTTAGGAAGGAAAACAATAAACTCCGAGTCAGTCATGTGACTGGTGTTAGAACATAAAACAATTTATCTTTAAAACAAAGAACAGGATAATTTTTTTAGTAGATTCGCAATGCTTTTTAAAAAAATGAGACTACCATAAGACCTCCCGCCACATACACAATGCAAACGCAGAATTGGAGGAGATTTCTTCTTATGATAGTCAAAGATGCTCGATACGCATTAAAAAGAAGCATTTGATATTATTACTAGTGCATAGTGTAGGAAAACATTTCGAAAGTAAAGATATAAATCTTAACCAGCATAGGCATTCCGCACTTATGCCTACTATAGCTACCATCCAAATAGTGGGGCGCTACCATAAGTGAATGATAGGTTCTACAACTGAAACCGCACAAGGTGCGTATTGTTTTATTTGGATTTCCAACAAATGGTCAGGCTAAGGAACTTCCTACTGCCACATGGGATCGCCTCTGGCAGGACGTCCCGAGAACTTAACCAGCTCTCTGCCAACACAAGGCCGGGTTACCTTTGTCACTAGGTAACTACTACACGAATATACCATCCCCCGGTCCCTTTGGACCTTTATCCGAGCGCTCGATTCCAACAACACCACACAGTAATAAATATAGTGTATCAACATGAGTAAGTATCTGGGCTCCATACCATGATACCACCCATTCCAGAAGGAAATGACATACCCTAAAGGGCGCGACCCTTATAATCTTGCCGCATATTCCTGTTTTGACCATTTCCGGGGAGTGAGGTCTGACGAAGTCTCGTCCAAAAAGCTTGGCACAAAGCCACGCTTTGATCAACAAATGATCAATAAATAATCATCACACAGCAACACTAAGCATGCCACATTACCAGATTGGAAATATATCGCTGATAACCTTCAACTACATAACCTCTGAGCGTGTACGTCTCAGAGAAGGGTGTTGAGCTAAGAGAATAAATTCTCCGCCACCAACAGAAATGTATTTGAAAGAAATCATCTTTATATGTCAAAATGTAATGTCAGACACGTAACCATACAAGTCTGTTCCGGGTTCGAACAGAACCGAAGGCACTTCCAAAGAAGCCCTTGCAATCCGGGTATTCACAATCCCGATAAAACTTTCCATCACAAAGGAAATCTCCATACCGTAGCTAACGGTGAAGAGACAATCGATAAGTCATCCTATCGTTCTCACAAATACCCGGTCTTCACCACTGGTCATCAAATGAAATCCATAACGACGTATCACATATTCGAAATGGGTTATACGACCCCAAGGTCCTTTCCCGGCTAACCCGAATAGTGAGCGCTTATTCAAAAATAAATGTAGCATTCAAATTCAAGTAAATCACAACAAATACTTATTTAAAGGTAAATATTGATAGTCGGTTATTTAACTATCAATAGGCGTGTTCAACATCACCAAATTCCAAATAATTTCCCAAATTATTTATTTTCCAAAAATATCTTTACTAGATATATATCCCACACTTCAACCATTTGAAAACCAATTTCAAATAAATTTACACCTTTACAACTTTCATTTCAAAATGGTTCATTTAAACCAATTAAATAAATCCTTACCGATTTATTAAATTTACGTTCCAAATCCGTAAATTAATTCCCACACTTCAAAATAAATCAACGTTTATTTTTAACTAATTTCCCTTTCTTTTATAAATTCCATAGTGAATTTACAATTCCAAAATATCTATGAATATACGACTTTTAAATCAATTTCTAATATTCATTTTCAATTTATCTTTAAAAGATAAAATCTCAAACATTCACTTCATATTGGAAAAACATTTCCATACTTATTTAATAATAAGTAATTCACCAATCTATTTATTTTCAACATTTTGAAAATATTCAATATACTTAAATTACAATTAAGTATATATTTTATTCTTTAAGGAAAACATTCTCTCAACATATTTATTTGGGTCAAAAAGAATGTTGCGTAAAACATCGTTACAACAACCCAAAATCACTAGTATAGGGATTCCAAATTAAAGTAGATATATAAATCCCAATACTATATAAAACATTTCCTTTCGGAAATCATTTACTATAACAACAGTGTTATAGTCCAACATTTCCTTCTATTTCTCGAAACATCTATTTCAACAATGAATGTTGAAATTTATGGTTTCGATACTTTATACATTTTAAAACATCTTTAAATCGTTTTAATTCTATTTAAAATCACTTTCCCAAAACATTTCTTTAATATATTATTCACTGTCCAAAATCGTGAATATA
This sequence comes from Allium cepa, assembly GCA_030765085.1. NCBI lineage: Eukaryota > Viridiplantae > Streptophyta > Magnoliopsida > Asparagales > Amaryllidaceae > Allium > Allium cepa. The sequence continues at coordinate 40,725,760 of CM060929.1, forward strand.
CTTCCTTATCCAAATTCAACATTTCTACATATTTTATTTAAAGGATTATCCACTGCCCAAAATCGTGGATATATTTCCTTTAATAAGCTATAATAATTAACTTATCAAAATAAGTCGTTTTCGGATTTATAAAACAACGTTTATAAATTCCATTTATATTTTATGGCCACTTCAACTTATAAAATCACTTTATTAACAAATTCTATCCATATTCTATTTACACGCAAATATCCAATTTATAAGTTAATTACTTATAAATCTTTTATTTTATAAAATCTATTCATTTTATAATTCCACAATTTATAAATATATAGATTTCATTCACTTATAAAATCCATTTATATTCCATTTTAACACTTATAAAAACTTGTTTTATAATTCCAATATTTTTATTTTATAAATATTTTATATAAATCATTTATAATAATTCAAAAATCCCAATTTAAATAAACCAATCCTTTTAATAATTTACAAATCATTATTAAAGCTTATATAACTCTAAAATCATACTTAAGTATTATTTTCCAAAAAATATCATTTTTATAATAATAAAAATTATAACTTTTATTTATTTAAAATGAATAAATTCCAAAATTAAATTTTATTCTAAATTCTTAACTTAAGTTTTCAAAAATCCAATTTTATTTAATTTCGGCATCTAACGATACCAAAATATATTCGGCTAAAATTTAGCCTTTAACAATCTCAATCACAAAGATAATCACGCAGATTATAAATAGATCAACAAATAGGTCAACACACAACATTAAAACCAATTCAAATGTTTGAGGAATTCAGTTGGATCCCTCCAACCTGTTTCCCTGCATCCAAAGATGTTTGCACAATACCAATTTCGCTTCAAGACGAAATATCGCGGTATATGGGATTTATAAAAATATTATCTACTTAATAGGCAGCGCAATAGGGTCTCATCCGCTATATAATGCGGGAAAATCAACTCCAAGTACATATATAATACCGATTCCATACAAGTTGGAATTATCATGGTATATGTTTTTAATAAATAACATCCGCTTACTAACGGCGCATAATGTCTATTTTAATAATCAATAGATAACAATCATCATCCAATCAAACAATCAACAATTTTAAATCTAACTATTTAAAATAAAAATTGAAACTAATTTGATTGAGTGAGAAGTTCTCACCTTGATTTCAATTCCGTTTTCAGCGTTTTATTTCGAATAAAATTAAACGTGCGTTAATTTTACCCGAAATTTTCACTAGCCCCAAACGACTCCAATCCAGTTCCATAGCGTAGTGTTCGTCCATACGAACCCAACGCAACTTGTTTCGTTCGTTTTTGACCTCGTAGCAAAAAGTTATGATATTTTGAAGTTCATACAATTTAAATATAAACAAATTCACAACTTTATTTTATTTTAAACCCTATAGTTCATCTCTGCCGTCCATCCCAAGTTCAAGCACATCAGGCCGCTATCCTCATCTTCCCCATCATCAGGTGTTCACAATCGAACAACCCAACGCATGCCATCTCTTCATCAATTTTCGCGACCTCAACAAGCTGCTTCAACTCGATCAACAATATGGGTTTCGAAGCCCTATGCAAGAGCTACCTACGGCCGAAAAATGGTGGAGCTCGGCCCCCCTATGGCCAATAAAAACGTGCACGAACCGCCATAGGACGCGGCCTCCAAACGACTTCAAACGACGATGATTACTCAAATCCACCGTTGGATATATAGACCACACAATGCTCTTTAATTTGTTGGTTGGAAGATTTTGATAATTGTTAACATATTGGGAGATAATCGTGGGGGAAATCTCGAGCTTTTCTGGCCTTAGAAACGAAGATGGCGGCCTGAGTTTATTTCTAGGGTTTTGATGCAAACACAAAGAAAATGGGTCCTTTTATAGAAAATATCCAAAAACACTATTCATTCTGGAATTTCCAAACTCCAAATCAAATTTATGTGCGTTTTGGTTTGCCCCGGACCAACGGTAAATCCGATTGACACGTAATTTGAAACCTTACAATAATTTCACCTTATGGATCCGATGAAACTAGTTTCGTCGAAATGCGAGACTGTTTGAAAAATGACTATTTTAACTCGCCGAATTAATATTAAAACAATTTCAATGCGTTTCGAGCTGCCACGGTCAAACGAAAACTCCGATCGCTACGAAAATTGAAATCCGATAATAACAAACTATTACGAATCCAATGGAACTAGTTTCGTCCAATTCTGAGACTGCTCGAAAAATGGCTAATTTCACTAGTCGATAAAATATTAAAATATTCAATTTTCACAAATTAACTTTAAATTCAATTTTAAAAGTTCTATAATGTTATTCTAACTTCAATATGATAAAATAAAATTTTCCAAATCATTTTCAATCATATTAAACTCGATTTTCATCTATTTCTGTAATTTCAACTATTAAATTATCGATTTAATTATCCGATTATTCGAAATAAAATTTATTCGACTTACAAATCTTACTTGTTAATACTTAAAATTAATTAAATATACGAATTTTAATTAATATAAATTCTGGGTCGTTACACACTTCCCCCTTAAAAGAATTTCGTCCTCGAAATTACCAAGTAAGAAAAAGTTATAGAATCCATTAACTTTCCAAAACAATTCGTTCGAATTGAATTTTTCAAATCTCTTAAGTGTTTAACTTTCCCAAATCATAGTTAAACTTCTTACAAAATCTTTACTAAGTTTTCAAATCTTTACTTAGCTATCTTTTCAAAATCAACTGCTATTGTTTAACTTTCAATTCCAAATCAAGATGATAGTTTTCAAAATTTTCCGAAATTCTCAAAAAATATTCTAACGCCTTAAATTTTCGGAAAATTCGCCAGTCTCCTTTGCGCGGCTCGATTCCGAAAAAAATGGTAGTATATATATCACAAATATACATCTCATCAAGTAATGAGGTATCTCGCAGGAAAAAAAGTGTAAAAGTACGGTATGTAATCCGAGATATGTACCTTATTTATTATTAGCGAGCGTATACGGCTAATATAGCGCGAAAGCGAGCTCCAAATGCGAAGCATAAGCCATCCGCACCTACTATACACTCAATCAAACAAATGAGAACATGTATATATGAAAATAATATCAATATACAACATATAGCAACATAACAACTACATATGCCAATATGACAAATGCAACAAAACAACAAATGCAACCATCAAACAACTATCATCCAACTAACATCCAACAAATCAATAACCAAATCAATATTCTTTCATTTTCTCATTAATATTCAATGAATTGGTTTTTTTCATTTTAATCACATTTGATTTGTTAACATTGGATTTTACAACATTCATTTATTCATCTCCAATTAGTATACATTCACTAATTTACATTCATTTTAGTTCACTTCCAAAATCAAATTCAATTATATTCAAATTCATTTTCTTCCAATTTGAATTCAATTACATAGCTTTCAATTTCACTAATTTAATTTCATTAACACTTAATGAATTTATATACAACCAACTAACAATCAAATAACAACCAATATGTATTCAACATAACCAAATTCATTCAATTTACTTTCAACATTCAATTTGGTTCAACACTTATAATTTCAGTTGGTTTAACATTTAATTGATTTTCATTCAATTATTCAACTTCTAATGACATTGGCTTTCAATGAATTAACACTTCATTCATTATTTCATATCAACTTATTTACATTCGATTGATTAACATTCAATCCATTCACTAATTCAATTGCTAATTCCTTTAACCATATAAAGTTGAATTTCATTTATATAACTCAAGTTCATATTCTTAATGACTTCATTTTATTAATTTACTTATTAATTTACTTTGACACCAAGATTGACTTCTTTTACATTTTACTTCCACTATACAACTTAAGTTCACTTCTTATTTATTTTAAATTCTATTTCATTTAACTTTTACTTATGTTAAATTCATATCAACATTCAAATTCATATTTCATTTTACTTAACAAAATTGTTTAACCATTTTAACAATCAGTTTTACTTACATTTTCTCATTTTCTAAGTTATACAACTTATATATTTGAACTTCCAAATTCATTTACTTATCCAAAGCTACATTTATTATCTTATACTATAAGTTCAAAATTCATTTCACTTATATTCATAAATTACAACTTGAATTTTAATTTCAAATTTGTTTATCACAACAAAACTTCAATTTCAATTTACTATGGTAGAAAATCCATCACACAGAAACTCGAAAATGATACTGATGATGCTGCAGTCATCATCCTTATTATTTCCCAGTGACAATAGTGAATTCAGTGCTTTTAAAATCTTTCAAAATTTTCCTTTTATCTTATAAATCACATTTATAAATCTTTCCTTATAAAATTTCATTATTTTCTCTTTACTTATATAAGATTATTTTACAATTGTAGGTCATATTAATTATAATTCCATATTTATAATTCATTTGCTTATACCATTCATTCTTTTAGAGCTATTGTTTTTATTTAACTTATTCAACAACCAAACAATCAATTTTATATACACTTTAATAATTCTGAAAAATTATTCCTTTATATATAAAATATAATCAAGGTAAGATTATTTCATTTACCCAATTTAAAACAATATCGTGTCGAATTTGTTCTGTACAAGTGTTTAGAGATCCCTATCGATAGAGTTGTACGAACTATACCGATCAGAATCCATGTACCACTCAACAAACCAATCATCACAATATAAAATAATTTTATATTCACTAACAAATACGCGCTCATATCTATTATCACACTCACACTCATTCTAGAGTACTACTGACTCTATCTCTAATGAGTAACACCCAACAGAGCCATGGTTGTCGCTTAACCAAATGCTCTAATACCAGCTGTAACGTTGCGATTTTTCGACGCTCGAAAACCGACATCAATACGTCCACTGTATCAACTGCCGAGCAATCGAAGGTCAGAAAATCGAAATGTTATGGTTAAAGAAGAAGAAAAAGATAGAAGAAGAAGAAGAAAGAAGAAGAAACAGAGAACAACATCAGAATCTCACAGTCGCAGCGGAACAACATATAATAGATAAATGAATAATCTTTAAACCAAGAACTATATTAGTTATTACATTACATCACATTACATTACATTACATCATCAGAGTGTACAACTACAAAACAACAATAAACAGCGGAAAAGAAATACTATATACTAGTGACTACGCCATGCTCTCCAGCTTGCCTCCAGCAACTCCTGAATTCCAGAATATCCTGATAAACCTGACTCTTGACTGCCCATGTGGAAAATTATGGGCACCCAGAGTTTAGGAAGGAAAACAATAAACTCCGAGTCAGTCATGTGACTGGTGTGAGAACTTAAAACAGTTTATCTTTAAAACAAAGAATAAGATAATTTTTTTAATAGATTCGCAATGCTTTTTAAAAAAAAATGAGACTACCATAAGAACTCCCGCCACACACACAATGCAAACGCAGAATTGGAGGAGATTTCTTCTTATGATAGTCAAAGATGTTTGATACGCATTAAAAAGAAGCGTTTGATATTATTACTAGTGCATAGTGTAGGAAAACATTTCGAAAGTAAAGATATAAATCTTAGCCAGCATAGGCATTCCGCACTTATGCCTATTATAGCTACCATCCAAACAGTGGGGCGCCACCATAAGTGAATGATAGGTTCTACAACGCAAACCGCACAAGGTGCGTATTGTTTTATTTGGATTTCCAACAAATGGTCAGGCTAAGGAACTTCCTACTGCCACATGGAATCGCCTCTGGCGGGACGTCCCGAGAACTTAACCAGCTCTCTGCCAACACAATGTCGGGTTACCTTTGTCACAGGTAACTACTACACGAATATGCCATCCCCCGGTCCCTTTGGACCTTTATCCGAGCGCTCGATTCCAACAACACCACACAGTAATAGATATAGTGTATCAACATGAGTAAGTATCTGGGCTCCATACCATGATACCACCCTTTCCAGAAGGAAATGACATACCCTAAAGGCGACCCTCATAACCTTGCCGCATATTCCTGTTTTGACCATTTTCGGGGAGTGAGGTCTGACGAAGTCTCGTCCACAAAGCTAGGCACAAAGCCATGCTTTGACAGCAACACTAAGCATGCCACATTACCAGATTGGGAATATATCGTTGATAACCTTCAACTACATAACCTCTGAGCGCGTACGTATCAGAGAAGGGTGTTAAGCTAAGAGAATAAATTCTCCGCCACCAAACAGAAATGTATTTGAAAGAAATCTGCTTTATATGTCAAAATGTAATGTCAGACACGTAACCATACAAGTCAATTCCGGGTTCGAACAGAACCGAAGGCACTTCCAAAGAAGCCCTTGCAATCCGGGTATTCACAATCCCGATAAAACTTCCCATCACAAAGGAAATCTCCATGCCGTAGCTAACGGTGCAGAGACAATCAATAGGTCATCCTATCGTTCTCACAAATACCCGGTCTTCACCACTGGTCATCAAATGAAATCCATAACGACGTATCACATATTCGAAATGGGTGATACGACCCCAAGGTCCTTTCCTGGCTAACCCGAATAGTGAGCGCTTATTCAAAAATAAGTGTAGCATTCAAATTCAAGCAAATCACAACAAATACCTATTTAAAGGTAAATATTGATAGTCGGTTATTTAACTATCAATAGGCGTGTTCAATGTCACCAAATTCCAAATAATTTCACAAATTATTTAGTTTCCAAAAATATCTTTACTAGATATATATCCCACACTTCAACCATTTGAAAACCAATTTCAAATAAATTTACACCCTTACAACTTTCATTTCAAAATGGTTCATTTAAACCTATTAAATAGATCCTTACCGATTTATTAAATTTACGTTCCAAATCCGTAAATTAATTCCCACACTTCAAAATAAATCAACGTTTATTTTTAACCGATTTCCCTTTCTTTTATAAATTCCATAGTGAATTTACAATTCCAAAATATATATGAATATACGATTTTTAAATCGATTTCTAATATTCATTTTCAATTTATCTTTAAAAGATAAAATCTCAAACATTCACTTCATATCGGAAAAACATTTCCATAATTATTTAATAATAAGTAATTCACCAATCTATTTATTTTCAACATTTTGAAAATATTCAATATACTTAAATTACAATTAAGTATATATTTTATTCTTTAAGGAAAACATTCTCTCAACACGTTTATGTGGGTCAAAACGAATGTTGCGTAAAACATCGTTACGACAACCCAAAATCACTAGTATAGGGATTCGAAATTAAAGTAGACATATAAATTCCAATACTATATAAAAACATTTCCTTTCGGAAATCATTTACTATAACAACAGTGTTATAGTCCAACATTTCCTTCTATTCATCGAAACATCTATTTCAACAATGAATGTTGAAATCTATGGTTTCGATACTTTATACATTTTAAAACATCTTTAAATCGTTTTAATTCTATTTAAAATCACTTTCCCAAAACATTTCTTTAATATATTATTCATTGTCCAAAATCGTGAAAATATTTCCTTATCCAAATTCAACATTTCTACATATTTTATTTAAAGGATTATCCACTGTCCAAAATAGTGGATATATTTCCTTTGATAAGCTATAATAATTAACTTATCAAAATAAGTCGTTTTCGGATTTATAAAACAAGTTTATAAATTCCATTTATATTTTATGGCCACTTCAACTTATAAAATCACTTTATTAACAAATTCTATCCATATTCCATTTACACGCGAAAATCCAATTTATAAGTGAATTACTTATAAATCTTTTATTTTATAAAATCTATTCATTTTATAATTCCACAATTTATAAATATATAGATTTCATTCACTTATAAAATCCATTTATATTCCATTTTAACACTTATAAAAACTTTTTTTATAATTCCAATATTTTTAATTTATAAATATCAATTTTATAAATATTTTATATAAATCATTTATAATAATTCAAAAATCCCAATTTAAATAAACCAATCGTTTTGATAATTTACAAATCGTTATTAAAGCTTATATAACTCCAAAATCATACTTAAGTATTATTTTCCAAAAAATATCATTTTTATAATAATAAAAACTATAACATTTATTTATTTAAAATGAATAAATTCCAAAATTAAATTTTATTCTAAATTCTCAACTTAAGTTTTCAAAAATCCAATTTTATTTAATTTCGGCATCCAACGATACCAAAATATATTCGGCTAAAATTTAGCCTTTAACAATCTCAATCACAAAGATAATCACGCAGATTATAAATAGATCAACAAATAGATCAACACACAACATTAAAACCAATTCAAATGTTTGAGGAATCTAGTTGGATCCCTCCAACCTGTTTCCCTGCATCCAAAGATGTTAGCACAGTACCAATTTCGCTTCAAGACGAAATATCGCGGTATATGGGATTTATAAAAATATTATCCGCTTAATAGGCGGCGCAATAGGGTTTCATCCGCTATATAATGTGGGAAAATCAACTCCAAGTACATATATAATACCAATTCCATACAAGTTGGAATTATCGCGGTATATGTTTTTAATAAATAACATCCGCTTACTAACGGCGCATAATGTCTATTTTAATAATCAATAGATAACAATCATCATCCAATCAAACAATCAACAATTTTAAATCTAACTATTTAAAATAAAAATCGAAACTAATTTGATTGAGTGAGAAGTTCTCACCTTGATTTCAATTCCGTTTCAGCGTTTTATTTCGAATAAAATTAAACGTGCATTTAATTTTACCCGAAATTTTCACTAGCTCCAAACGACTCCAATCTAGTTCCATAGCGTTGTGTTCGTGCATACGAACCCAACGCAACTTGTTTCGTGCGTTTTTGACCTCGTAGCAAAAAGTTATGATATTTTGAAGTTAATACAATTTAAATATAAACAAATTTACAACTTTATTTTATTTTAAACCCTACATTTCATCTCTGCCGTCCATCCCAAGTTCAAGCACATCATGCCGCTATCCTCATCTTCCCCATCATCAGGTGTTCACGATCGAACAACCCAACGCACGCCATCTCTTCATTAATTTTCGCGACCTCAACAAGCTGCTTCAACTCGATTAACAATATGGGTTTCGAAGCCCTATGCAAGAGCTACCGATGGCTGAAAAATGGTGGAGCTCGGCCCCCCATGGCCTAGAAAAACGTGCACGAACCGCCATTGGACGCGGCCTCCGAACGACTTCAAACGACGATGATTACTCAAATCCACCGTTGAATATATAGATCACACTATGCTCTTTAATTTGTTAGTTGGAAGATTTTGATAATTGTTAATACACTGGGAGACAATCGTGGGGGAAATCTCGAGATTTTCTGGCCTTAGAAACGAAGATGGCGGCCTGAGTTTATTTCTAGGTTTTGATGCAAACACAAAGACAATGGGTCCTTTTATAGAAAATATCCAAAAACACTATTCATTCCGGAATTTCCGAATTACAAATCTCGCGCGGTGACTGGCGTTTCTAGGGTTTACCCTGTGTTCCGGACATAATGGAATATGTTTCAGAAGCTAATTCAATCATCTGTGCGAGTTACGGCAATAAACGTTCGATTTTAATTTAAATCGATTAATTAAATTTCTATGCGTTTTGGATTGCCCCGGACAAACGGTAAATCCGATTGACACGAAATTTGAAACCTTACAATAATATTGCATTACGGATCCGATGAAACTGGTTTCGACGAAATCCGAGACTGTTTGAAAAATGACTATTTTAACTCGCCAAATTAATATTAAAACAATTTCGATGCGTTTCGAGCTGCCACGGTCAAACGAAAACTCCAATTGCTACAAAAATTGAAATTCGATAATAACAAACTATTACGGATCGAATGGAACTAGTTTCATCCAATTCTGAGACTATTCGAAAAATGGCTAATTTCACTAGTCGATAAAATATTAAAATATTCAATTTTCACAAATTAACTTTAAATTCAATTTTAAAAGTTCTATAATGTTATTCTAACTTCAATATGATAAAATAAAATTTTCCAATCATTTTCAATCGTATTAAACTCGATTTTCAATTATTTCTGTAATTTCAACTATTAAATTATCGATTTAATTATCCAATTAAATTCAATTATTAGAAATAAAATTTATTCGACTTACAAATCTTACTTGTTAGTACTTAAAATTAATTAAATATATGAATTTTAATAAATATAAATTCTGGGTCGTTACAGGGTACATGTATATATACATATGCTCTGTTGATTTACAGTTTGCAACCCTTAGGTAAAAATCAAATTGCTCTTCATTTAATTGTTTTTAAGTTACGATATCTAAAGGAAGGATGATTGAAATAGCATTACATCAATGTTAAAACTAAATTAAAGTTTTTATATTGGGAATTTACTTAAAAAATAAGAAATAACAGTAAGAAATTCAAATAAACCCAAAATCAAATGTCTGGATTTCGAGATTAAATTAAATGAATGAATTTGTGTTTCAAAATTGTGATTTTTGAAAATCATTTCAGAATTTTTAAATTTGTATTTGAAGAGAAAATTCAAGTTGATCAAAAATGCTTAAATCGTCGATTCACGCTGATCGACGAGGTGTTGATCATCGGGGTTGGAGCTGGAGTAGGCTGGAGGCTAGGGGATCATCGAAAAAATGGAGAAAGGATTAATAGTTGACTACGAAGACGGCACAGAAGTGATTTAGGGTTTTAGGATTGTTTTTGGACACCGGGGTTGTCGAGGCTCGTTCGACGTTGATAGTGGACCGGACTCGATCGTGTGTGGGGGAGATGGTTCGCCATATCGAGGTGCATCTCCGGGTGGTGCGGCAGATTTTCTGGTGGTTGGATTTGTGTGGCACGAGTTGATTTACGTTGTGATGTCTGGGTTCTGGTAGAAGCTGGGTTGCTCGATTTCGCTTCCTCATGAATTCGTGGATGCTGAGGGGTTGGAGTGTTCGTTTAGATGATCGTCGACTTGTTGACGATCAGAGAGTTGGTCAGAGATGGCCAGTTTGGTCGTGCACGTGCAGCTGTGCATGCTTATATCTAGGTGTTGGTTATTGATGATGGTGGGTTGGAGAAGAAGATGTTGAACTCGAAGTCTTGCTCGCGAAATCATGGTGTTGGCTCGAAGAGAACATCTAGTTGGTGCGTGAATATGTTAACAATTTTAAAGATTTAAATTAAAAACAGAAAAAGAAAGAAAAGTAGAAGAGAGGGAAGACTCGGGAGAAACACGGGTTTGATTCGATGTTTGCTCGAGTTTTTGTTGTTTTAGCTCGGATTTTTGTGATATAGCCTGGGTTGTTTATTTCAAGTACCAGGTTTTTAAAAAATTTAAAAAGGAAATTGTTCCAGGGTTTAAATTTCAAAGGAAAAACAGGTACGAGGTTTAGCCGAGTTTTAAAAGTATATTTTAAAAAGAATATGTTTTTAAAGCAATATTAATCAAGTTTTAAAGTGTTTTAAAAAATATATATTTTCATTAACTAATCCTTAAACTTATTTTAAATAAACTTTAATTAGCTTAATTAAGTAGTTAATTAAGAAGATGTTTGTAGTTGTAGTTAACTTAAAGATTTAAGCTAATGGGTTAATAATAAATTTATTTTTCTTAAAGAATGAATTTTAAAGTTAATTGTTTTTAACATTAATTGATTTGGGTTGAAATAATTTTATTTAAAACTTTAAATGTTTTTCAATGAATTTAATGATGTTAAATGTAGTAATTAAAGATTAATTACTTAACAATTAAAAGTTAATTTATTAAAGTGATTTGTTAAAAGATAATTAATCAAGGTAATTTATTAACTAGTGTAATTAACTCAGGTGATTAATTAATACGGGAAATTAAAGAATAATTACTTAATGAAATTAATTTATTAGTTAAAGATACTTACTTCGTGTAATTACATTTAAGGATAATTAATCAACTAAGATTAATGAATGATAAGTAATTAAAGGGTAATTTATTTCTCAAGGATAATTACTTAATTAAAAGTAATTAATTAATGATCAAGGTTGATAAATCAAATGATTAAAATTAATTTATGATTAGGGATAATCACTTATTGTAATTAATTAAGGATAATTAATTGAATGGTAATTAATTAATTTAATCAATTAAGGATAATTAATTAAAAAATAATTAAATGATTAAGAGTTAATTATTTAATAATTAAAGATTGAATCATTTATTAATTAAGCTTGATTAATTAATAATAAAGGTTAATTAATTAATTAATAAATGATTAAAAGTTAAGTAATTGATAAGGTTGGTAATTAATTAATATTAATTAACCAGGTTTAGTAGTTTATTCATAAGTAATTTATCTAATTTAAATTAATCATATAATTTATTGATCTTACTTATGAATGTTTGGATTCTATTGAATGTTTGAATTGTTTAACATCCCTGATGTGTGGTGCTTTGTGATATGAATTATTTTGATTTGAGCTGTGATTTATTTATCTGTGATGAAGTTGTATTATTTATCTGTAAACCTATGAATAAAGATAAGCGTTATAGGAATATACCGCTTATCGATATTCCTGTGCTTGAATCTGAAATGATTGATGATGTTGCACTACTGTATAAAACCCCTAGACTACACTTTACACACACAATTATGGATATCACGAGGAAATCGGTTCAATCACAAATATTTTGAAAACTAAATATTGTTTTGTTTAAAAGCTGAATTTTGAATCCAAATGATTTTTTGAAAATGGAATTGGATTGAATATGAAAAGCTTTTGAAAAGGAAGTTTCGAAATTGAATTTTAGCTTGAATATATTATATCTTATTTAAGATTTGAAATTATTTTGGAAACTATGTTTTGAAAGGGTTATACAAGTTATATCATATATATATATATATATGGATTTTAAACCATTTTAAAAGTATATTAAAAGTATTATTTTGGGAATTTAAATTGAACCCAAGTTTATACTTTAAAAGGCTTTAATTTGAGCAAATGTAATCGGATTTTCCCAAAACGAAAAATCTTTGTTTTCAAATGATAATGGCTTTAAAATAAAGAAAGAATTTTTAGTTTTGTTGAAAGGGTTTTCCAAGTTGTGAATGAATTTTTGGAAATGGTTTTGAAAAGCTACGAATTGAGTCTTTGATTTAAAGATTGGATGAGTTAATCCAATTTGAAAGGGAAATTGTTTTGAAAGGCTATGAATGAATCTTTGTTAAAGACTGGTGAATTTTGTTTTCAAATTGAAAAGGGATCTTAAAAGTGTATTCTTTTCTATATAAGATTTGAAATGGAAATTATTTTGAAAGCTATGAATAAATCTTTATGAAAGATTGGTGAACTTTGTGAAGTGAATTTTTTTGTTTAAAGATTTGAAATGGTAATTTGTTTAAACCATTTGAAGAAAGGTTTCTGGGTTTTAAGTTGTGACTTAAGTAAGATCCAAATATGCATATGTTTTTAAATATTGCGCTCATTATTCGATTTAGCCGGGAGAGGATCTTATGTCATATTACCCATTCCGAATAATGATACGACGCTGTGGATTGCATTTGAAGACCGGTGGTAAAGACCTGGTATCTTCGAGAACGATAGGATAACTTCTCGAATGACTTTGCACTGAGTTGCTCCGGTATAGAGATCTCCATATGTGATGGGGAGTCCGATCCGGATTGTGGATGCCCAGATTGCAAGGGCTTCTTTTGAAGTGCCTTCGGTTCTGTTCGAACCCAGAACAGACTTGTATAGATGTGTGTCTGACATTACACTTTGAGATGTAAAACTGGCTTCTATCAAATACATTTCTGTTTGGTGGCGGAGAATTTATTCTCTTAGCTTAACACCCTTCTTTGAGACATATGAGCTCAGAGGTTATGTAGTTGATGGTTACTAGTGATACATTCCCAATTTGGTAATGTGGCATACGAAGTGCTGCTGATCATGTGTAGATCGAAGCATGGCTTTTGTGTAAAGCGTAGCTTTATGGACGAGACTTCGTCGAACCTCACAATATGGAAATGGTCGAAGCAGGAATGTTGCGACATGGTTTTTAGGGGTCGCGCCCCTAGGGTATATCTATTTTCTTCTGCATAAAATGTGGTATCATGGTATGGAGTCCAGATATTTAACCTATGTGGTTGTTGCAAACTTATTGCTTTGTGGATGTTGGTGTTGAGAGCTCTTGGATAAAGGTCGGTAACGACCGGGGGTGGCATACTTGTAGGTGTTACCTAGTTACAGAGGTAACCCGGCCTTATGTTGGTAGAGATCTGGTTTGGTTCTTAGGGGCATCCCTCTAGAGGCGTTCCATTCGGTGCAAGAAGTTCCTTTGCTTGACCATTGTTGGAAATCCAATCATCTAATACGCGCCTTGTACGGTTTTAGTTGTAGAACCTGCCATTTAACGTGGTAGTTATAGTAGGCAGACTATAATGGTACGTATGCTGGCTGAGATTAATATTATACTTGTAAATGTTTTCCACTATGCACTAATAATAATATCAAAAGGATTTTCGCGTATCAAGCATTTTTGACTGTATAAGGAGAAATCTCCTCCAAGTGTGCGCTTGCATTGCGTGTGTGGCGGGAGGCCCTATGGCAGTTTCATTTTCCAAAAGCATAGCGAATTTCTTCTACTTCTTTTGTTTGTTGTTTGTTGTTTGTTGTTTTAAAAGATAAAACCGTTTTTGTTTGCTCATACCAGTCCCATGACAGATCTAGAGTTTATTGTTCCCTTTCTAAACTCTGGGCGCCCACAATTTTCCACACGGGCAGTCTAGAGTTGGGATTTTCATATAATCAAATAGTAGGTGTAGAGTCGATAGCTTTCAACCTTTGGATCTTGACGATCGCATTTGTTTCTCCAGGATCGGATTTGCTTCATTACAGCATTGGAGTGGTTCGAGCTTATTGGATTGGAGTCTTCAAAGCTATTGAGTTAAGCTCTTTGGTTTTGAAGCATTAAAGATGGAGTTGCAATATGGACGTTGGATTTCTTTGAAGCCTTTGTTGTTGGTGCTTATCTTTCCGCTGTTGTGTATCTATGATTATGTGATATTCATTATATCATTGTTGTATCGAATGTTGTATATTAGTGATATATTCATTTTCTTCCGCTATGTTGTTGTACTTAATAAGTATAAGCCCCGGCGAACCAAATTCAGCGTTTGAATCTGCGGCACATGAATGCGGGTGATGTATTTAGTGCCGATTTTCGAAGGTCGAGTCGAGGTCGTTACAACTCCCCTGATTTTAGTCATTCCCGGTTGATAAGGCTTGAGGCTATGCTTACCTATTTAATAGCAATCCCACTTGAATTGCCAACACTGCCTTCTAGGAAATAATTAGTGCTAACATTTATCCATACAAGTTGACCAGGATAAGGACTGTGATGACCCGGAATTTCTCACAATTTAAATTTGAATAGTTAATTAATTTAAAATATTTAAAAGTTAATTTTAACTTAAATTCCAGGTATCAATATTTACTTGATAATTAAATCATTGAATTATATAGTTTAAATATTGAAATTAATAATTGAAATTGGATAAATTGTTGAATCTGAAATTTCTAAGCCTGTGTAAAATAATTTGAAGGCTTATAAAATTTATAATAATGATATTGAAGATAATAGAATGGTTGGAATTTAATTTAAAGGTGGTTTGTTTAATTTTAATAGTATAAGGTTTAAATTGAATTTAAAAAATAGCCCACCGAGGAACAGTCTCGGAATTTAACGAAACCAGTTCCATTGGATCCGTAATAGTTAGTTATTATCGGATTTTAATTTTCGTAACAATCGGAGTTGTCGTTTGACCCTGGCAGCTCAAAACGCTTAGAACTATTTTAATCGAATTAATTGGAATTTGATCGTTTTCTTCTGTAACTCGCACATACGATCAAATTAGCTTCCGAAACATGTTCCATTATGTTCGGAATGCAGGTAGAACCTTATTAACGCTTGTTGGCATGCCGGATTCGGGATTTGAGATTTCGCGTTATGCATAACGAGTTATTTTGTAAATTTTTAAAAAAAAATCAGCCACCCTATATTGTACTCAGCCACCATACCTCTTGAACACACAGACCTACTTTCCTCCTTTCTCGTGTAAATCACTGCAATCTTCCTCTTCACGCCATTATCAACGCATCTCCTTTATATTAACAGCCAAGGTAAAAAAATAAAAGAAAGCGAAATCAAAATGAAGTTCGAATTTGTTAATGGCCGAACTTCCTCCCTTCTCCTATACCTAAATGTTTCGAACCCATCTTCAGATAAAAGCCCAAATCTAATTCAAAGAAAACAAAAATGACCTTTCTCTCTTTCTCTCGTTTGACTCGAATCAAGGGTTGCGCTCGAATTTGTTCGTTCCTCTCTCGACGAATCTTCGACAAGGGTATAAGCTGTAGTGCCGCAAGATGGTATTGCGATGGGTTGTGGAGGGCCGCGAGCATGAGAAAATGGAAGGCGCATTGGTTGGAGGCGCGACGTTGAGGAGCAGGGCGATCTTTTGATTTAGGGTTAGAGGCTGCTGGAGGCTCCACGAACACGGCGATGTGGGGTGGGTTGGTAGCGACACTCGGCGACGAAGGGTTGGCTTGCATTCGAGGCAATGAGGTATAGCCAATTTAAGATTTTTTATTTGACTTAGTAAATATTTGGAAGCATGATTATTACATTGGGGAGTATTAATTAAAAAAAAGATATTTTTTTTTGCAGTAAAGGAAAAATTATATACCTGCCTATCTTAGTAAATTTTATATATATCGAAAAGGTTTTGATATGTATATAGGGATTTTAAAATATTTGAGGAATTTATAAAAATGGTAGATTTTTAAATCGATAATTTATTTCTATATGTAGTTTTAAGAAAGGAATTAATAAGTAGTTGAATCATTAGTCAATTTAAATTATCATATGAAGTGTTTTATTTAAATTTAATTTTAATTAAAATTGTTAAAAGGGATAATTGATTGTTCGATTATGTAAGGTATTAATAAAAATCATATAATATTTATACAAGGTCAAAATTTGAAAAGAACCAAGCTGGATTTGGGAATGGATGCTAATAAAACCAAAGGTGAGTTAATCGCACTCTTTTGTATTTTTATTTGAATTTATACGGTTAAATTTAAATAATTGGTTGAATGGTTGAATTGATGTGATGTGGGTAACTTTGGATTTTTGGTTGGTTCTCAAGTTAATTGTTATTTGACTCGAAGCATTTAGAATCTAAATGGTTTTAAACTTAAATCATAAATAAGAGAATGGTTCATTTTAAAGTTGATGAGGGCTTAATGATTTGTGATTCATCAAATTAGAAAGGTAATTAAAGTGTGTAATTGATTAATTCAGTTAATTAATGATTTGGGTTGATTAATTTAGTAATTAAGGGTTGAATTAATTAATTAAAGTTAAGTTAATTAACTAAGAATTTAGAATAATCGATGGATGGTTTAATAAGAATTACTTAACGAAATTAATAAAATATAATTACTTGTGAAATTAATCAAGAGATTAAGTGAGATAATTAATTAAAGAGTAATTAATTATTTAATAAAGTAAATAACAAGGAAGATAATCACCAGTTGAGGTAAATCAAAAGTGATTAATATGTGTGGCTTAATAAACGATCAATTATTTAATGTATTAAATTTAGATTAGGGTAAATTGAAATTGTAAATGGAAATCATGAATTTATATAATCAATGACGTAATAAAAGATTGATTAATTAAGAATAATAAATCAAAAATAAGTGACTTATGATAAATTAATTACTATAACTACTTAAGGATTAATGTAATTAATATAGTTAATTAATTTATGGAGTAATTAAAGATTACTCATTTGATTTGGTAAGAATAATTATTGTCCTGAAGTTAATTAAAGATAATTACATGAATGGAATTAGAAGATAATTAATCAAGGGTGATTAATTAAGATGAATATGGAAGGGTTGATTAATTAATTTGGAATTAATTAATGAAAGAATCTAAGTGATTGAGGTTTGAAATTCAATTAGAATCAATAGAAATGATTTGCATGTGATTAAGCTTTGCTTCTGAATGATTGAATGGTATTGGATAATTTGAAGGAATTGATAACACTGATATGAAATGTTGAGTATTTCTTCTGGATAACTTGGAATAGAATGATATGAGATTCAAAGAGACCGGGGTCGGGTATTGGGGAAATACCCGAAACCACTTTGAATGTTTGTAGATTGATATATAAAATCTATATGCCGGAATGAAGTGAATTGGAGGTATTGGACTGTTTTAAAATCTAAATCTTTGGTATTTGGGAACTTATATAGGGGCTAGGTGTTGTCTATAACATATTATGAACTTGTAAAAAAATTTGATTGAGTTACCCCGGGTTTTATATAAGTTGTTTGCTGTGGTATTCCATGTTAGTTGGGTTTACTCACGCTAGTTTCCAGCCTGACCCGGGTGTTACTTTGGTTAATGCTCGGGTCAGACCGAGTATTACAGATTTCCAGGTTAGGACGTTCTGGAGCTCAGGAAGCGAGTTGGATGGCAATAGCGTAGAGTATTTCCGCTGTGTTTATATTATTGTTAATCTGAGACATGATAATTGTAAATATTCAACGACTGTATATAATGTGAAACTCGGATGTATTAGAATGTAACCGACAGATATAATATTCTTTGGAAGACTGTTATTATTTATTATTATATTTATATTTTATCCGCTACGAATGTGAGATGTTTGGTGTTTCTGTTCTTCTTCTTCATTCTCTTTCTTCTTTTTCATAACTATTTGGAATTTTCGAGTGTGAAAATTTCGAGTCGTTACATTTGGTATCAGAGCTGAAAGGTTAAGCGAGAACCTTGGCTCTAGCAGGGATTACTCATTTAATAGAGTCTGTAGTACTCTAGAATGAGTTGAGAATATATATGTATACATATATATATATATATATATATATATATATATGAGCGCGTACTTGTTATTTTCTTATACAAAGATTTTAAACGATTTTATATAAAATATATTTTGATATATAAAGCAATATTTCCTTCTAATTAATATTAAAGCGATTGGTTGTTAAATTTATTGAAATGAACATTAAGAAGTAATATAATACAACCACATTGAAGTCTTGAATTGGAATTAAATTTAGTAGAAACAGAAATACAACCAAATTAAAATTTAAATGACTTGAAAATGAATTTCTAAATCTGGTCCCAGAATTTGAAAATTTGTTTCAAAGTAATGAAAAATAATAAATAAGTATTATTTGGATAAGTGAGACTTGATGCAAACAATGGTTTGTTGAAATTTGATTTGAATTTAAAACCAAGGGTGGTTTAAAATTTTAAAACATGGCTGGAAGGGCCAAGAAATAAATATGTATATATGTATGGATATACACGATATCAAAGATAATTTGAAATAAACTCTAAGAGGTTGAGTTTTGATTTTTCCCTGAAGTGTGATGTAAAAACCCAAAGTGATATAAGTTTTGAACTTTTAAGAGGGAAAGAATTTTGAAATTTGAAGCGGCAATTCAATTTGAGTAAGGTTGATTGGATTAAGTAAATTGGAATTTAACATTGGGAAAGTTAAATAAGTGTAAAAAAGCAACCAGAATTGGAAATTTCAATATGAAATTGGAATTTAACTTGGAAAGTTAAATGGTTGATTTGAATTGGGAATTTGTGTGATCTCAAAACGGGTTTGAGATTTAAAAATTGAAAATGGATGGACGTTTTAAAATAAATTGGATGATATCATCCTATTGTTAATAAAAATCTTTAGAATGGTATTGTATAAATTAAATAAATTTGAATAATTGAATTGTAAAATAAACATGTTTAAGAACTGGCTTCAAACTGGAAGATAAAATTGAATAATAAATTAAATTTTTTTAAAATAAAATTGTATTGAATTCTTATTTGAACCTTGAAATACATAAGTAAAGATAATTTAAAATGGAATTTTGAGAATTGAACTCAGAATTTAAATTGATTAAAAACTTTGAATAAAAGTTAATTTGGTTTAAAAAGTTAAACCAACCTTTGAGAATTTAACTCGAATTTATATAATTCGAGATAGTTTAAATTCAGGATTGAAATTGAATTTGGTTTGAATTAAGTGGATTGGTGATTGAAGATGTATAAGTTTAAAATTTTAAATGGGAAATTGAATTGGATTGTATTGAAATGATGTGAATTTGAAATGGGTTCAATTGATAATAATTCAAATTGATTGGAATAATTTGAAATTATAATTAAAGTTGAGCAGGATTAAATCAAATGGAATCTGATTTAAATTAGGAAAGGAATCAAGATTGTTTCAACTTGAATTGGGTTTAAATAAATTTCAATAGAAATTGAATTTATTCAAGTTAGGATTGAGTCAATTAAATGAAAGTGGAAATTTAAATTGAATAGTTGGGGAAGTGAACAGTTTGACTCTTGACTATTTTCGATATAAATTGTTTTAATATAAACTTATTTGTCTAGACTATTTAATATATACAACTTTTCTTTCTTAAAGCCAAATTATTTTATACCTGGTTTACAATTATTTTTGGAGCTATTTAACCATTTTTCAACCATTTTCTAAACTAATTACTATTTTTCAACTATTTCACAAACTAATTTCTATTTTACCACTATTTTGCAATTATTTATAATTCCTGAAACTATTCAACTATTTTCTGACTATTTTACAATTAGTTAACTATTTTATAGCTATTTTGCAAACTAATAATTGTTTTTCAACTACTTATCTATTTTTAAAATTTTCAAGCTATTTTCCAAATATAAATTGGTTGGAGTTCAAACTGTTATTGATTTATATACCCAACTGAGATAAGAATTGAAGTGATAATTCAATGAGAATTAAGGTAATTGTAAATAAGTGAAAGGGAATTATAGGAATTGTGAATAGAAAGGATTATTTGGCTGATAATCAATGGAAATAAATATGTGGGATGTACGTATATTATTCTATTCGCATAGTGATTTGATCTAGATTCGAGCACGGAATTTCGAGATAGTTTATCGATCCGAGTTGGGATTTTTCACTCGATTTTCGACGACGAACCTGGATATGGATTGTTGATTGGTTCTGGATATTCTCTATTATAGTTATAACTATGCAAGGAGAATGATGGTTTCTAATCAAGAAACCAGATCTATGTCCGCACTAGGAAGTCGTGTGCACAATACTAGTTCGAAAGTGAAATTGTGTGATCAAGTGAGCGATCAGATTGGTATAGCATACGGATGATAAATGTACATCATACGGATTTGGATGAAATTGATATTGGAAGAGAACAATCAAATTTGAATAATTGATTTTGAATAAACAAAGTTATATATCTTTGTTATATAAGATAAATCTCCCCTTGTTGAATTTATTGCTGGAAGGAAAAGGAGTTTTATACAAGTTTGAAAAGGATCCAAAGTTTTTAAATTTTATATATATCTATATATATAAAGGATCTTATGAGGATTTTTAAAAAGTTTTGGGAACCTTTGAATTTGGAAAGGCTTTTGATTTTTTGGGTAAAATCAATATTGAAATTTGGAAAGCCTAGTTTGAGAATTATCGATTTTGGAATAATCGATTTTGTGCAAAGGAGCCTTGTATGAGATCATATTAGGTGTACGATTTGAAAGATACTATATGTATAGTATAAAATGTTTTGATGATGGCTCTGGGGAAAAAGGCGCTCCCTTGAAATGAACTTCTCAGGAGTGCCACCGGGTGGTGCTGCCGTGAGCCCCAAGGAGGGGGTTCTAAAGTTGATCCTGTGAGGAGTCCGGACAAAACTAGTTCCTGAGGTTATGAGTAGAGTATAACATAGCGAAAGTCATGTGTGCCGCTGAGAGCCAACAGTCTGCGTTTGATTTTATATCGGTAGACTGCGACCTATGTAGGAGTGGAGAAGTTTCATTTTGACAGCGAAAATCAGAGGCTGCTGAGAGCCTGCAGTTACATAGACTTTTGTTGTGATGGAAATGTAACCCTGGGATGTGACTGTGATCTGTTGTGGGTTCCATGGCGTAATCGAGAGGCCGCGGAGAGCCTGCAGTTGCATGGACTTTTGCTGCGATGGCAACGTAACCCTGGAATGTAACTGCGACCATGGATAGGGGTGATGATTTCCAGAGCATTCTCGCCAAAGACATTTCCTCTATTTTCAAAAAATTGTTTTCTATATTTTAAATAAAATTATTTTTCAAGTATTTTCACTGGGTGTTGAAAACGGGTTTACCAAGTGCATATAAATTTTCAGTCCTACGCCTGATCAACGTATGACTGAATTTCTGTGAAAACAAGGATGGACTGGTTGAGACATCGAGTTATAAGAAGTATTTTTATAAAGAGCTATTTTATTAAGTATGATGTGAATTTAAAAGCATTTCTAAAAATTTTAAATGAAGATGTTAGAATTTTGGAAAATCAAGGGAAACCCAAACTGAAATTATAAAATAAAATTGAAACTCGAGAAAATTCAATGAAGTGATTCTTTGTAAATAAAAATCGAATATTAAATTAAAAATGGAAGTAAACTAATCAGCTAAATAAATTATTTAGTAATGTATGTTAATAAAATTTAACTCGGTTAAATAAAATGGATTGTAAGTTGATAATGGGTTTGGGAATGAATTCGAATTTTAAATATAATTCGACTTAGATTTGACAATGAATTGAATAAGAGGAGATGTTGTAAAATAAAAATAAAATAGAGTTAGATTGAAAAATGTGATGGTTTGAATTACAAATAAAATTCAAGAATGATTTGAACAATATTTAATGAAATTTGCAAATAAATTGCATTATCAGACTGAACTTAAGTTCGGTGGCATATTAATTTGAAGTATAAATGAGTTAAGTATGTGCTTGTATATTATTTTGATAAATTGAGAAGGTGAATTTAAAATTAAAATTTAAAATGAATGGGCTAACTGAATTTAATGGAATTTGATTAAATGAGAATCAAATAGAAGTAAACTTAAGTTTGATGTTGGAATAAATTAAAGTAAATTAACTTAAGTTTAAAATTTACGGAAGATTGGCATCGAATAAGGGTGAAAGCCTTTAAATAAAAGCTTGGATTGAATTAATTTGGGAATGGCTAGAAGTATAAAAGAATGGAATGTGTCGAGCTAAATGAATGATTGGTGAATAAATTAGAAATGAAATGGGAGTAGTTGCAGAATGAGCTGAAATTAATTTAAAGTAGTTATAAACTATATAAATACTCTATTAAGCGAATATTGTCGAATTGGTATAGAATGAATCGGCGTATGACGTAAATAAAAGTAATTAAAACTCTATGGGCTGATAGAGATTAAATAAATTGATTTTAGAATCAATTAAATTGAATATGAGCTTGTTTGGATTAAAAATAAATTGAATATAAGAAATCGAGTTGAAAATCATTAAAATTGAATAAAATGGCTTATGAATTGGTTGAAAGCAATTGAATTAGTTTGAAGACATATAAATTGCTCGAGGAAGTTTTTTTGAATATATTTCTTTTAGAATTGAAGTGTTATAGTTGTTTATGTAAGAGAAATGTTATAAACTTCATATATATAGTGCTTATATCTTTAAATTGAGTAAGTATAGGTACCTGAAGGCCGTTTGGCTGGATTTGGATGCACTAATTGCTAAAATAAGTAAGCCGCATGCTTAAAATAAAGTACGCCTACGCAATAAAAATAGGAAATATGAACTGTTTTTGCCTTTTCCGACCGGGTGGGTCGATGTATATATATTTATATCTCTTGTAAAATTGCAAAAGCTCCTCCGTACAAAGGAGACTCTGCCAAAAAAAATTCAAAATTTTGGGAGTTTGAAATTTTTTGATATTTTTGGGAAAAAAAATTAACGAAAAAATGATTTCAAATTAGAAATTAAAGTAAATTAGTTGGTGAAACTAATATGAAACAGTTATAAATGAAAGATAAAATTTAATACTCAGAAGTGAAAATAAATTGAATTCATATGAAAATGGGGAAATTAAAAAAAGAAATAGATATGAAAACTTCTATAAGGAAAGGTATGTAAAGATTTGAAAAGGCTATAATTAGATATTATTGCTAAATAGGTTATGCAGGTATTAAAGGGAAAAGAAAATTGGATGTGATTCCAAAAGATAAATGTGAACTACCCGATAAAAAGGTATGTATTTTAATTTCTGTATGAATTGGATTAGGTTTTTGATCTAGCCACTTGGCTTTCTGTTTTCTTTTTGGAATTTGAGAGCCCGGAGAGGCCTTTTGTAGTTGTAGCGAGCTAGCCGCGCAAAGGAGATGCTGGCAAAAATTTTTGGAAATTTAGGGTGTTAGAAAAATTTTGAGAAAATTTTGATAATTCAAAATTTGGTTTTAAATTGAAATTTAAATGATTGAGCAGAAGGGTATTGATTGAAACTATAGGAGGTTTTGAGAAGTTGGTTAAGGTGATAGTGGGTCTTTAATAAAAGATAGTTGGTAGGATATTGATAAAACTGTTGGTTTTGGGGAAAGGTAAACGGGTTTTGAACCATTCTTCCTAACTAGTAATTTCAGGGACGAAATTCTTTTAAGGGGGGAGGAATGCGACGACTCGGAATTTCTAACAATTTACATTTGAATAGTTAATTGATTTAAAATATTTAAAAGTTAATTTTAACTTAAATTCCAGGTATCAATATTTACTTGATAATTAAATCATTGAATTATATAGTTGAAATATTGAAATTAATAATTGAAATTGGGTAAATTGTTGAATCTGAAATTTCTAAGCCCGTGTAAAATAATTTGAAGGCTTATAAAATTTATAATGATGATACTGAAGATAATAGAATGGTTGGAATTTAATTTAAAGGTGGTTTGTTTAATTTTAATAGTATAACGTCTAATTCGAATTTAAAAAATAACCTTCCGAGGCACAGTCTCGGAATTCGACGAAACCAGTTCCATTGGATCCGTAATAGTTAGTTATTATCGGATTTCAATTTTCGTAACAATCGGAGTTGTCATTTGACCTTGGCAGCTCAAAACGCTTAGAACTATTTTAATCGAATTAATTGTAATTTGATCATTTTCTTCTGTAACTCACACATACGATCAAATTAGCTTTTGAAACATATTCAATTATGTTCAGAATGCGGGTAGAACCTTATTAACGCTTGTTGGCATGTCGGATTCAGGGTTTGAGATTTCGCGTTATGCGTAACGAGTTATTTTGTAAAATTTTTTAAAAAAAAATCAGCCACCCTATATTGTACTCAGCCACCCTACCTCCTGAACGCACAGGCCTACTTTCCTCCTTTCTCGTGTAAATCACTGCAATCTTCCTCTTCACGCCATTATCAATGCATCTCCTTTATATTAACAGCCGAGATAAAAAAAAGAAAGCGAAATCAAATGAAGTTCGAATTTGTTAATGGCCGAACTTCCTCCCTTCTCCTATACCTAAATGTTTCGAACCCATCTTCAGATAAAAGCCCAAATCTAATTCGAAGAAAACAAAAATGGCCTTTCTCTCTTTCTTTGGTTCGACTCGAATCAAGGGTTGCGCTCGAATTTGTTCGTTCCTCTCTAGGTGAATCTTCGACAAGGGTATAAGCTGTAGTGCCGCAAGGTATCGCGATGGGTTGTGAAGGGCCGCGAGCATGAGAAGATGGAAGGCGTGTTGGTTGGAGGCGCGACGTTGAGGAGCAGGGCGATCTTTTGATTTAGGGTTAGAGGTTGCTGGAGGCTCCACGAACACGGCGATGTGGGGTGGGTTGGTAGCGACACTCGACGACGAAGGGTTGGGCTTGAATTCGAGGCAGTGAGGTATAGCCAATTTTAGATTTTTTATTTGACTTAGTAAATATTTGGAAGCATGATTATTACAGTAGGGAGTATTAATTAAAAAAAAGATATTTTTTTTGCAGTAAAGGAAAAATTATATACCTGCCTATCTTAGTAAATTTTATATATATAGAAAAGGTTTTGATATGTATATAAGGATTTTAAAATGTTTGAGGAATTTATAAAAATGGTAGATTTTTAAATCGATAATTTATTTCTATATGTAGTTTTAAGAAAGGAATTAACAGTTAATTGAATCATTAGTCAATTTAAATTATCATATGAAGTGTTTTATTTAAATTTAATTTTAATTAAAATTGTTAAAAGGGATAGTTGATTGTTCGATTATGTAAGGTATTAATAAAAATCATATAATATTTATACAAGGTCAAAATTTGAAAAGAACCAAGCTGAATTTGGGAATGGATGCTAATAAAACCAAAGGTGAGTTAGTCGCACTCTTTTGTATTTTTATTTGAATTTATACGGTTAAATTTAAATAATTGGTTAAATGGTTGAATTGATGTGATGTGGGTAACTTTGGATTTTTGGTTGGTTCTCGAGTTAATTGTTGTTTGACTCGAAGCATTTAGAATCTAATTGGTTTTAAACTTAAATCATAAATAAGAGAATGGTTCATTTTAAAGTTGATGAGGGCTTAATGATTTGTGATTCATCAATTTAGAAAGGTAATTAAAATGTATAATTGATTAATTCAATTAATTAATGATTTGGGTTGATTAATTTAGTAATTAAGGGTTGAATTAATTAATTAAAGTTAAGTTAATTAACTAAGAATTTAGAATAATCGATGGATGGTTTAATAAGTAATTACTTAACGAAATTAATAAAATATAACTACTTGTGAAATTAATCAAGAGATTAAGTGAGATAATTAATTAAAGAGTAATTAATTATTTAATGAAGTATATAACAAGGAAGATAATCACCGGTTGAGGTAAATCAAAAGTGATTAATATGTGTGGCTTAATAAATGATTAATTATTTAATGTATTAAATTTAGATTAGGGTAAATTGAAATTGTAAATGGAAATCATGAATTTATAAAATCGATGACGTAATAAAAGATTGATTAATTATGAATAATAAATCAAAAATAAGTGACTTATGAGAAATTAATTACTATAACTAATTAAGGATTAATGTAATTAATATAGTTAATTAATTTATGGAGTAATTAAAGATTACTCATTTGATTTGGTAAGAATAATTATCGTCGTGAAGTTAATTGAAGATAATTACATGAGTGGAATTGGAAGATAATTAATCCAGAGTGATTAATTAAGATGAATATGGAAGGGTTGATTAATTAATTTGGAATTAATTAATGAAAGAATCTAAGTGATTAAGCTTTGAAATTCAATTAGAATCAATAGAAATGATTTGCATGTGATTAAGCTTTGCTTCTGAATGATTGAATGGTATTGGATAATTTGAAGGTATTGATAACATTGATATGAAATGTTTAGTAGTTCTTCTGGATAACTTGGAATAGAATGATATGAGATTCGAAGAGACCGGGGTCGGGTATTGGGGAAATACCCGAAACCACTTCGAATGTTTGTAGATTGATATATAAAATCTATATGCTGGAATGAAGTGAATTGGAGGTATTGGATTGTTTTAAAATCTAAATCTTTGGTATTTGGGAACTTATATGTGGGCTAAGTGTTGTCAATAACATATTGTGAACTTGTAAAAAAAATTGATTGAGTTACCCTGGGTTTTATATAAGTTGTTTGTTGTGGTATTCCATGTTAGTTGGGTTTACTCACGCCGGTTTCCAGCCTGACCCGGGTGTTACTTTGGTGTAATGCTCGGGTCAGACCGAGTATTATAGATTTCCAGGTTAGGACGTTCTGGAGCTCAGGAAGCGAGCTGGATGGCAATAGCGTATAGAGTATTTCCGCTGTATGTATATTATTGTTAATCTGAGACATGATAATTGTAAATATTCAGTGAATGTATATAATGTGAAACTCTGATGTATTAGAATGTAACCGACAGATATAATATTCTTTTGAAGGTTGTTATTATTTATTATTATATTTATATTTTATCCGCTGCGAATGTGAGATGTTTGGTGTTTTTGTCCTTCTTCTTCTTATATCTCTTTCTTATTTTTCATAACTATCTGTAATTTTCAAGTGTGAAAATTTCGAGTTGTTACAAGGACAAACCAAAGGCACTACTTCTACTACATCTATTTTGGAACCGCCTTCAAGACTAGTTGCAAGCAGCCCTTACACTTCAATGCTCCATTTTTGATTCCATATTCTTCAAGGTGTCTTCAGTTCGAAACGCTTGAGTTGGATCGAAGTGGGTTTCAGATAATATATCCGATCCTGTCTCTTAAAAATAATTTTCGGTAATTTTTTGGTAAACTCAGCCCCGATTCTTTAGGAAATAAACATATAAAGATAATAGCGGAGTTCACTACCTAAATGTTTATGGACGGATTTCCTTATCATTTATCCTAAAAGAACGAAACGATTTTATACGTACAGTATAGCACCACCGACGGTAACTGTACCATAAAATTCTCATATTTCTTCTACATATTTCTAAAGTTACGTTTAGGTCCAGATTTGGTAGTCAGTTTTTTAACTATCAAATAAATAATTATTCAACATTGATTTGA
This sequence comes from Allium cepa, assembly GCA_030765085.1. Lineage (NCBI taxonomy): Eukaryota > Viridiplantae > Streptophyta > Magnoliopsida > Asparagales > Amaryllidaceae > Allium > Allium cepa. Next base: position 40,754,265 of record CM060929.1, read on the forward strand.
CTCAATATGTGATCCACTAAGCTTTTATTAATTAATCTTTAATTAATAAAAACACTTTGTAAAACTTGATCGAAAGATCCTTTTAAAACACTATTCCCAAAACCCTTTATATCGCTTTTATACTTGGTAAACATTTTTATCTATCTCAAAAATAAAAGTATTTACCAAAGACGTTTGGAAGATTCTCTCTTCCCAAATTCCATATTAAATGGTCGAGAAATTCTCTTTCCAAAACATCACCTGATATAAAACCCATTCACTTTATAAAACTCATTCACTTATCCCTTATAAAAATTCTTTTTATAAGTTCACTTCATATTTCAATCCTCCTTATAAGTCTTCAAAAAAGATTTAAACTTCTTTTTAAAATATCTTAAATGATTTATAAAATCTCTTTCTACGTATAAAACTCTTTATAAAATTTCCTTTATAAAATATCTTTGACATTACAAAATATCATTTAAAAAATCTTATTTTTAAATCACTTTAAATAAACCCTTTTATTTAATAAAACAATTTTTGTTTAAACAAGTTATTATTTATAAATACCATTATAAAATAATTATATAATGTGAAAATCATTTATAAACTTTAAAACCCCAAATTGATAAAAGAATTGAAGTTAATTCAAAATCATACTTCATAAATTTAAAAGGAGGCTTAGCAATCCCAATGGTACTATTTTAAGTTATCATATAATTTCAATTCCATTTTCAAGTCATTGAACAATTTATTTACATAAGTTAACATATATATATATATATATATATATATATATATATATATATATATATATATATATATATATACACTCCATATCCAAATCAGGAAATAATATGTCAATATAAATTGACTCACATATATATGTACAAATAATAAAATTACGGGGTGGTGATTTGTCCTGCTAAATAAATGCCAACAATCAAACAATTAACCTATAACAGAATGAGGATTTATCCCCCTAATACATATGTAACAACCCTCGTATTGGTGATTACCTAAAATATTATATTCTAATGATAGTGATAGTTTAATATTGAGAACAAAAATAAAATGGAGGAGATAAATTGGGTAAACATTTGTTATTTTAAACAAACAATGTGTTTGAGAATAAACATTGGGCTTGAAATTTGATTGTTAGGAGATTTGGTTAAATAAGATGAAAATATTGGAATTTTGTTAATTTGAGTTAATAAATTAATTAAGAGATATATTTCAACATTTAAATTATTGAAATAAATATAAATTGATGAAAATAAAGTTTTAAAAACTTTATTTTGAGAATTTGGAGTGAAAATAATCAATTTGTAATTTTATTTGGTTAAATGCAATAATATTGGAAATTAATGCCAATATTAACCATTTATTGATTTTAAAAGGGGAAAAAATAAAGCAAATTTTGTATTTTACTAAAATTAAAGATGAAATATTGGTCGGAAACAATATTTTACTGATTCAAAAGAATTAGAATGATTTTTTGTAATCTATTTGACAGGAAAATAATTTTTGTACAAATTATTACATTAAAAATAGTGTTTTCGTAATAAAATAGTGTAAACAATGTAATATTGATAGAAATAGGGTTTTATTCATAAAAATAACTTTTTATTGTTGAAAAAGATATTTTTTAAAATAAAAATTTTAAATGACATACATTTGGTTGTGTACATTTTTCTTAGCTTTAAAATAAGAGAATTAGTGTATATGTTAATTAAAATGGGTTATAAATGTACATTCCCTAGTAATTTTCTCTAAGTATATTTGGTCTTGGGCTATTTGGGCAAGGTTTGAATCCAAAACTCGTTATGTGGATCCTTTTAATTAGAAGAAATTTGCAGTATGTAGTTTTCTTATTTCATCATCTTCTCAAAAGTTATTTACAGTAAATAGAAAATAAGAAACTATGGCTATCCTCTTGTAAATTAAATTTCCACCCAAAATTACTGCTAATTCAAAGAATAAATCACCAAAAAAAGGTAATCATAGCCAATACTATAAAAATTTCGTTAAAATCCATGAGCTTGATATGAATTTGTTTGTAACCTGTTCTACTTCTTTTGCATGTCTCTTTTCTAGCTTCTGCAGGTTACTGAGGATCATTTCTCCACCAAAAGTCATCATCCTCATCTTCAAATCGCACAAAAAAACTTTTCTAAATCACCGGGTAAGTTTAGCACTCACAAATGATAGCTAGAAAGGTTGAATGCGGTGTAAATCGATCACAGAATTGCTTACTGTAAATATAAAATTCTCTGTTCTTTGTTATCTAAATTCCTTGTTTCTGGTTACCACTTTGACTGACCATGTCTTCCACGTTTCTTAACCAAATTCAATAATTATGGATGTTTTCTAAATATTAGACATAGACCTACAAGTTTCATGTTTCGAGTTTTCTGAAATTTTGATGTTTCCTTGATTAAAATCGTGCTTGTTTGTTGCTGTCCCGAGAGCAAATCAACAGCAACAGCAATCACAAGCCTGAAAACTGTTTTGGACATAACTCTTTCCTTTCTTAACCAAATTCAATAATTTTGGCTGTTTTGGAAAGCATAGACATAGTGCTACAAATTTCATATTTTAATTTTTCTAAATTTTGATGTTTGGTTGACAAAAATCATGCTTGTTTGTTGCAGTCCAAAGAGCAAATCGACAGCAATAGCAATCACAGGTCTGAGAATTATTTTGGCTTAAACTCTTACGTTTCTTAACCAAATTAAATAATTCTACATATTTTGGAAATCTTATACATAGGGATAAAAGATTCATCTTTTGAGTTTTCTGAAATTTTGATGTTTGCTTGATCAAAATCGTACTTGTTTGTTGCTATCCCAAGAGCAAATCGACAACAACAGCAACCACAGACCTGAGAATTGATTTGGCCATAACTCTTTCATTTTTTTACCAAATTCAGTAATTTTAGATGTTCTGCAAAGCATAGACATAGAGATCAAGTTTATTTTAAGTTTTCTGAAATTTTGATGTTTTCTTGATCAAAATCATGCTTGTTTGTTACTGTCCCGAGTGCAAATTGACAGCAACAACAATCACAGGCCTGATAATTGTTTCGGCCATAACTCTTTCATTTTATTAACCAAATTAAATAATTTTATATGTTTTAGAAAGCTTAGACACAGAGCTACAAGTTTTATGTTTTGAGTTTTCTAAAATTTTGAAGTTTGCTTGGTTGAAATTATGTTGTATGTTGCTGTCCTGTGTGCAAAATGACAGCAATAATAATCATCAATCTTAGAATTGTATTAGTTAATACAATTCCTTTTTTGTTCTCATTCTTGTTTGGTTTTTATATTGTTTTTGAGATATTTTGAGATATATGATGTCTATCAGTAGGCTAGCAATATTGGAAGAATTTGAAATTCAAATTTAAATGGAACTTGAAATGATTTTGGGATAAATTTGAATTCGTATTGAATTCAAGTTATCGGTTTTGGAATATTCTTCTTAGTTTTTATTGTTTTCGAGAACGGTTTTCACTAAACCATTTTTGAAATATATGGACATTTCAAATTATTATTATATAGTATTTTAAAATTGTTTTTCTAAATAAAAATATATTTACTTCCTATAATAAAGAAATTTCAAATACTGGTTTTAATAATCGTTTTCGGTAAATCGTTTAAAGTCCTGTTTTTCTCTAATAAAATTATTTTATGAATAAAATTACTTATTTTTGTGAATTTCGGACATATGAGAAAGGCAATTAAATGGTAAGGTAAAACATGTGGTATGGGACACATGGATTTGCTTTATCGCTTAATATCGGACTTATACAATTGAAACCCTTTCGATGAACTATTTGAGATGATTTTAAATGTTATTAAATTTTGGTAGATTATATGGTTCGAGAACTTCAATTTGGGAGTATATTCAATGAAGGACCATTTTTAGATGTATTTCTTAATCGTCGATGAAATGAGGCGAATTAAGAGATAGAAATTCCTATTTGGAATTATGGTATAAATAACCATCTAGATGTACGATGCCACTAGTGCCGTCAATGAGATGAGATGAGTAGGGCATTGTATTTACTCGCCAATGGGATGAGGCAAAGTATATTTTCATGATGTTTATGCGTTTTACTAGGGTGGTACCAACTAATGGCTAGTAAACCATTAGGTGCGAACGTATGGTATGGGACGTACGTTAACCTCTATTGGGTTCCTATCCGAGAAGTTGAGATGCATTCATGACGCTTACTAGTATGATACACCACGAGTACTCAATTGGAGTCATCACAATGTAGTTGCGACTCCGATCATCAAGATGTTATTAACTCAGGTCTTTATGACTGGGAGTCGTTATGATATTATAGACTATGGTCATCACGATGTTATGATGTTACTTGACTTCAGTCATCACGATGTTTATGGTATCAACGATTAGTACTACTCACAATGTAAGCACATGCAGTTTTCCATGAAGTTTTTGATTTTTTCGATTTCACCTTTTTATGGGCATGTTTATTATAGCCTTGAGTAAGATGAAGGCTTACATATATTGATGGTTTTATGATGATTTCTAATATGATGTTTTGAACTCTCATTGAGTTCTATTACGATGGATTTATGAGGTTTTAGACCGTTTTATGATGATTATTTATATGGTTCAAATCCTTGCCTTTTTCACTTATATAATTATTGAAGATGAACATAGTTAGATAAACAATTCAATTCCCTTATGAAATCACGATGAACCGATAGATGTCTCACCTTAGAGATGATTTTGATGATATTTATATCTTTCCGTTGGAACCAACGGAATGGTTCTCCCTTTTCTCCTATTACCGTTATCTTTATTAATCGCAAGTTCTAGCTAGCCTGACCCGTGTATTTATTACTCGGGTCAGATCGAATTGCAGGTTAGTTATGGATTAAGCTCACTCCTTCTTGGATCGATTAGCTTGCTTTCGTCTGGACCATTTTTTTAGACTTGGACATTGTACCTATTATTTTGTGGGAGGGTTGTGTATGTATATTTTGTAGTTCATGTTATTTATGTATGTTGTATTATGTACGAAGTATGGAGATGTATGTATACTCTGAAGTGGATTTGTTGTTCCATGACTGTTTATATTTATTCGTATATTACATTTATAATGCAATGGTCCTAAACCACCATGGTATCATATTAGTTAAGGACTAGGTGTGTCGACCATATATGATGTATTGGAAAAAAATATCGACATACTTAGCTCTTAGCTAATGCATTATCATAAGAGTTGCCCTTAGCCAGCCCTATTCTCTGCATTAGTAGATAAGATTACTTAGTAATTCTCTTTACTAATGTGGGTCTCGGGGTGGAGCGTCACAGCTTGGTATCAGAGCGGAATTTCAGAATATAATGTGATATATGCAGAACAATACACAAGATTACTCTACATCGAATATAATACATTTTTTCACATCATCCCCAATCGTGATCCATCTTACCTTGTCCTTGTTTTGATTCGTGCCCCTTTTCGATTCCTTTAGGGTAGATAGAAAGGAATATATCTAGGAATGTTAATTTAATTCTGTAGTATTCCTTAATTTCTGCATTTGGATTGCTAATATATCTATCTACCCTATGAATAATGTCAGGACCCGATTCTTCGACTTCCGAAAATTCGACATCGACACTCACTTTATCGACTGCCGAGAAATCGAACGACGGAAAACCGAACACTGAGGGTTTTTAAGAAAAAGAATTTAGGAAAAGAGAAGAGCAAAAGATAGAAAATTTAGATAGGGAAAAGAAAACAGAAAATTAGAAAATAGAATAGAAAAGAGAAAATAGAGAAGAGATAGAAAATAGAGAAACAGAAGAAAATAGGACGGCACAGAAAACAAGAACAACATCAGAATCTCACAATTCGCAGCGGAACAACATATAATAATAAATGAATAATCTTTAAACAAAGAACTATATCAGTTATTACATTTTATACATTACATTACATCATCATCAGAGTGTACAACAATATACAACAAATAGTGCAGCGGAAAAAGAAATACTATATAAACTAGTAATACGCCATGCCATCCAGCTTGCCTCCAGCAATTCCAAAATATCCAGAATATCCTGATAAACCTAACTCTTAACTGCCCGTGTGGAAATTAGTGCGCACCCAGAGTTTAGGAAGGAAAACAATAAACTCCAAGTCAGTCATGTGACTGGTGTGAGAACTCAAAACAGTTTATTTATCTTTAAAATCAAAATAGAGGAATATTTTTAAATTCAATTCGCAATGCTTTTAAAAATGAGACTACCATAAGGCCTCCCGCACACACACACATGCAAACGCAGAATCGGAGGAGATTTCTCCTTATGATAGTCAAAGATGCTTGATACGCATTTAAAATAATATTTGATATTATTACTAGTGCATAGTGTAGAAGAAATTCATTTCGAAAGTAGAATATAAATCTTAGCCAACATACGACCATTATCATATGCCTACTATAGCTAACTATGTTCAATAGCAGGTTACCGCCACATTCCATAGCAGGTTATACAACTAAAACCGTACAAGTCACGTATTGTTTCTTTGGATTTCCAACAAATGGTCAGGCCAAGGAACTTCCCATTGCCACATGAGAATGCCTCTGGATGGACATCCCCGAGAACCAAACCGGATCTCTACCAACACAAGGCCGGGTTACCCCTAACTGAGTAACAACTGACCGAATATGCCATCCCCCGGTCCTTTGGGACCTTTATCACCGAGCGCTCGTAATCAATTCACACAATCATAACAAAGTGTTTTCAACATGAGTAAGTATCTGGGCTCCATACCATGATACCACCCTTTTCCAGAAGGAAATGGACACATCCTAAAGGGTGCTACCCCTCATAACCTTGCTGCTTCTTTCCTGTTTTGACCATTCACGGGGTGTGAGGCTCGACGAAGTCACGTCCACAAAAACATACTTTATACAAAAGCCATGCTTTGGGTCAACAAATGATCAACACAATGATCACAAGGATAGACGATCAAATAAACGATCCTATCACAAATAATCAACACAATGATCATTTCAGCATCACTCAGCAAGTCACATTACCAAATTGGGAATATATCGCTGATAACATTCAACTACATAACCTCTGAGCTCGTACGTCTCAGAGAAGGGTGTTAAGCTAAAAGAATAAATTCTCCGCCACCAACAGAAATATATTTGAAAGAAATCGGCTTTACATCTCAATTTGTAATGTCAGACATACAATCCATACAAGTCTGTTCCGGGCTCGAACAAAACCGAAGGCACTTCTTACGAAGCCCTTGCAATACGGGTATTCACAATCCCGATCGAATTTCCCATCACTTAGGAGATCTCTATACCAGGAGCTACCCAGTGCAGAGACAATCGATAGGTCATCCTATCGCTTTCACAAATACTCGGTCTTCAACACCGATCTTCAAATGCAATTCATAACAACGTATCACATATTCGGAATGGGTTATACGACCCCATGGTCCTTTCCCGGTTAACCCGAATAGTGAGCGCTTATTCAAAAATAAGTGTAGCATTCACATTCAAACAAATCACATCAATTACCATTCAAAGGGAAATATTGATAGTCGGTTATTGAACTATCAATGGATATGCACACATCACCAGTTTCCAAATAATTTTCCAAATTATTTATTTTCCAAAATATCTTCACTAGATATATAATTTCATACTTCAAAAATAAATCAATATTTATTTTTAAACCAATTCCACCTTCTTTTATAAATTCACTGGTGAATTTACATTCCAAAGTATTAATGAATATACGACTTCAATTCGATTTATAATATTCATTTTCAATTTATCTTCAAAAAGATAAATTCTCTAATATTCACTTTATATTGGAAAAACATTTCCATACTTATTTATTCATAAGTAATTCACAATTTTTATTTATTTTCAACACTTGGAAAATATTCAATATACTTAAATCGAGATTAAGTATATATTTCATTCTTTTAAGGAAATCATTCTCTTAAACATATTTATTTGGGCCAAAACGAATGTTGCGTAAAACATTGTTACGACAACCCAAAATCACTAGTATAGGGATTCGAATTTAAAATAGATATATAAATCCCAATACTATACAAAACATTTCCTTTCGGAAATCATTTACTATAACAACAGTGTTATAGTCCACCATTTCCTTTTATTTCTCGAAAACGTCTATTTCAACAATAAATGTTGAAATCTATGGTTTCGAATCTCAACACATTTTAAAACATCGTTAGATCGTTTTAATTCTATTTAAACATCCAAATCCAAAACATTTTCTTTAACGTGTTATTCACTATTCAAAAATGTGAATAAACTTCGTTAACAAATCTCATCCTTTTATTCATTTTAATTCAAAGGATTATTCACTATTCAAAAATGTGAATATAACTCCATTAAATAAGTTATGACAATTAACTTATCAAAATAAGTTGTTTGCGGATTTATAAAACAACGTTTATAAATTCCATTTCTATTTATTTATAAAAACTTCCTTTTTATAAATTCCTTTATTCACCTATTCCAGTTTATAACTAAATTATAAACTAAACGTTCATATTATAAGTTAATTGCTTATAAAACGATTATTTTACAAAATCGTTCCTTTAGAGACTTTCCAATTTATAAATCTTATAACTTATAAGATCCATTTATCTAACCAATCTATTCTTCAAATAATTTCACCAAATTTATAAATCTTACTATTTATAAATTTTCTTTTATAACTTCACAGTTTATAATTCTATAAATTCCATTCATTTATGAATTTCATTTTCACTTCATTCAAACACTTATAAAAACTCGTTTTATAAGTCAATATTTCAATTTATAAATATCCGTTTATAAATCTCTTAATATAAATCAATTTATATTATTCTTTTAAACGTCTTTAGTTTCCTTTATAGTTTCACCATTTTGATTTATAAAATAATCAAATTTTATAAATCCTATTTTTAAACTTTTATAATATATTTAAAAATCCAATTTAAACTATTTTATAAAATCATAAATCCCCTATTTCTCAAAAATCAACTTTTAACTATATTTCACAAAATCATAATTTTTATAACTTTAACTATTATAACGTTTATTTATTTAAAATGGATCAATTCCAAAAATTATTTTATAAAACGTATACTTTCTAAAATCACTTTTAAAAATCATTTTAAAATCCCAAAATCTGGGTCCAATGATGCTACACACCAAATAGTCAATCACGACAACAACGATATCATATATCGATATGATAATAAATCAAATATCAAAATATCTGAAATTAAATAAATACTGTTGAGGAATCCAGTTGGATCCCTCCAACCTGTTTTCCTGCATCCAAAAACATTAGCACAATACCAATTTCGCTCCAGTACGAAATTATCGCGGTATATGTTCTTATTAAATATTATCCGCTTAATAGACGGCGTAATAGGGTCTCATCCGCTAAACAAAAAATGCGGGGAATCAACATCTGCAATATATACATATGCCAATATATATATATTGATATTATATATAATACCAATTTCACTGTTTATGAAATATTCGCGGTATATGTTTTTAATAAATAACATCCGCTTACTAACGGCGTATAATGTCTATTTTAACAATCAATAGATATCAATCAACATTCAAACATGCATTCAAATATTTTAAATCTAACTATTTAAAATAAAAATCGAAACTGGTTCGATTGAGTGAGAAGTTCTCACCTTGATTTTAAATTCCGTTTAGCGATTTATTTCGAATAAAATTAAACGGACGTTTAATTTTACACGAAATTTTCACTAACTCCAAACGACTCCAAACCAACTCCATCGCGTAGTGCTCGTCCATACGATTCCAACGCAACTGGTTTCGTAATTTTTCGACCTCGTATGAAAACGTTATGAATTATTGAAGTTTACACAAATTTTTATATAAAAATTACAACATTATTATAATTTATAAACCCTCAACTCATCACCACCGTTGGATCCCATCTTGCAAAATCCTGGCCGTGCATCACCTCTCCCTTCTCCCTCACGTCCTTCTCCAGTAAATCACGTTGAGGCCGAACAAACCCATATAGCAAATTAGGGTTAAAAAATTCTCCTTCCTCGTCGCGTTCTAGCTCGATCAAGACGTTGCAACTCGAAGCTCTCCTCCTCCCCCATGTTCGGCCTGAAGCTTAGAGAGCTCGGCTCTATGGTTGGCACGCACCACGAGGCCGTGCGGCCCACAAACGCACCCCCCTAGACGCCACCTCATCGCTCCGTTTTACATCACAACCGTTGATCTTGTAGATATCACCATGCTCTTAGATTCTCTAGTTGAAACTTTAGCCTAATTGTCGACGGATTGAAAGATAAAAGAGAGGGAAGGGGAGAGTTTTCTGGCCGTTCGTTGGGTAGTGGCGGCTGCAGTTTTTGGCTAGGGTTTTGTGTTATATATTTTTTTTTAATTTGTGTGAGGCTATTTATAGAGAAAACCGAAACACTATTCATCCCGGAAATTCCGAACTCCGATTTAGGCGCCGTAACCAGCGTTTCTAGGGTTTACCCCGCGTTCCGGACACAATGGAACAGGTTTTGGAAGCTAATTCGGAAGTATGTGCGAGTTATGGCTGTAAACGCTCAATTTGAATTAAACCGATTTAAGTCGATTTCTAGGCGTTTTAATTTGTAACGGACAAACGATAAATCCAATTGACTTGAAATTTGAAACCTTACAATAATATCACATTACGGATCCGATGAAACTGGTTTCGTCGAAATCCGAGACTTTTTGAAAAATGGCTATTTTAGCTCGCCAAATTTAAATTAAAAATAATTCGATGCGTTTCGAGCTGCCACGATCAAACGATAACTCCGATTGACACGAAATTTGAAATCCGGTAATAACTAACTATTACGGATCCAATGGAACTAGTTTCGTTCAATTCTGAGACTGTTCAAAAATTGGCTATTTTCACTAGTCGATTTAAATATTAAAATATTCAATTTTCACAAATTAACTTTTAATTCGATTTTAAAAGTTCTAAAATATCATTCTAACTCCAACATGATAAAATAAAATTTTACAAATCATTTTCAATCATATTTAACTATATTTTCAATTATTTCCATAATTTAACGTATTAAATTATCGATTTAATAATCCAATTAAATTCAATAATTCAAATAAAAATTTATTTGACTTATAAATTCACTTATTAATATTTAAAATTAATTAAATATTCAAATTTTAATTAATAAAAATTCTGGGTCGTTACAATCTTCCCCCCTTAAAAGAATTTCGTCCTCGAAATTATCAAGTAAGAAAAATTACAGAAGCTATTAATTTTCCCAAAATTCATAGTTAAACTTCTTATAACACTTACTAAGTTTTCAAATCATACTTAGTTATCTTTTCAAAAACAACTTCTATTGTTTAACTTTCAACTTCAAAACAAAGTTAAGTTTTCAAAATTTTCCAAATTTCTCAAATTTTTTCTAACGCCTTAAATTTTCGGAAAAATTCGCCATAGTCTCCTTTGCGCGGCTCGATCCGAAAAAAAATGACAGTATATATATCACAAATATACATCTCATCAAGTAATGAGGCATCCCGAAGGGAAAAAAGTGTAAAAGTACTGTATTTAATCCGAGATATGTACCTTATATTTTATTAGCGAGCATATACGGCTAATATAGCGCGAAAGCGAGCTCCAAATGCGAAACAAACGCGATCCGCACCTACTAATTACTCAACAAACAACATGAGAACATGCATATATGACAATAGTATCAATATACAATCATATAGCAACATAATTACTATATATGCTAACATAGCAAATGCAACAAAACAACAAATGCAAACATCAACCAACTATCATCCATAACCAAATCAATATTCATTTATATTCTCATTAATATTCAATGAATTGGGTTTTCAATTTAATCATATTTGATTCATTAATGTTGGAATTTACTAACATTCATTTTCACTTAGTTTACATTCACTAATTCATATTCAAGTTGGTTCACTTCTAATTCAAATTCAATTCTATTCAAATTTCACTTAACTTCCAATTGAATTTCAATTACTTTAGCTTTCAATTTCGCTAATTCACTTTCATTAATACTTAATGAATTATATACAATCCATTAACAATCATATATCAACCAAAGTATATTAATTACAACCAAATCCCTTTGCTTCACTTACATTCATTTTGGTTTAATTAAATTGATTTTTATTCAACTATTCAACTTTCTAATAACATTAGATTTTAATGAATTAACACTTATATTCATTATTTCCATATCAATTTTAATTCACATTCAATTGATTTACATTTAATCCATTAATTCAATTCAATTACAAAGTTGAACTTCTTTTATATAACTCAAGTTTACATTTATCATTAACCTTTATTAATTTACTTTGATACCAATATCAACTTCATTCAACATCTCTTAAGTTATGTTCCATTTAACTTTAAATTCATTTTTATTTACAACTCATATTCATAAACATATTCATATAGTTTCACTTCTCATATATAAGTTTATTTCACAATTGTAAATCACTTTAATTATAATTCAACTCTTATAATTCTTTTTTCTTATACAATTATTCTTTAATTTAGATTATTCAAACAACTAAACAATCAACTTATATATACTTTAATAATTCTGAAAAATTATTCCTTTATATATAAAATATACTCAAGGCAAAATTATTTCATTTACCCAATTCAAAACAATATCGTGTCGGTTTATCTTGTTTAAGAGTTTAGAAACCCCTATCTACGATAGTTAGCTAGACTACATCGACTGGAATCTATAAACAATCAACCGATAAGTCAACACAATACAAAACAATTTATATTCACTAACAAATACGCTCTCATAGCTATTATTACACTCAAACTCAATCTAGAGTACTACTGACTCTATCTCTAATGAGTAATACCCAACAGAACCATGGTTGTCGCTTAACCATAAGCTCTGATACCACATTGTCAGGACCCGATTCTTCGACTTCCGAAAATTCGACATCGACACTCACTTTATCGAATGCCGAGAAATCGAACGACGGAAAACCGAACACTGAGGGTTTTTAAGAAAAAGAATTTAGGAAAAGAGAAGAGCAAAAGATAGAAAATTTAGATAGGGAAAAGAAAACAGAAAATTAGAAAATAGAATAGAAAAGAGAAAATAGAGAAGAGATAGAAAATAGAGAAACAGAAGAAAATAGGACGGCACAGAAAACAAGAACAACATCAGAATCTCACAATTCGCAGCGGAACAACATATAATAATAAATGAATAATCTTTAAACAAAGAACTATATCAGTTATTACATTTTATACATTACATTACATCATCATCGGAGTGTACAACAATATACAACAAATAGTGCAGCGGAAAAAGAAATACTATATAAACTAGTAATACGCCATGCCATCCAGCTTGCCTCCAGCAATTCCAAAATATCCAGAATATCCTGATAAACCTAACTCTTAACTGCCCGTGTGGAAATTAGTGGGCACCCAGAGTTTAGGAAGGAAAACAATAAACTCCAAGTCAGTCATGTGACTGGTGTGAGAACTCAAAACAGTTTATTTATCTTTAAAATCAAAATAGAGGAATATTTTTAAATTCAATTCGCAATGCTTTTAAAAATGAGACTACCATAAGGCCTCCCGCACACACACACATGCAAACGCAGAATCGGAGGAGATTTCTCCTTATGATAGTCAAAGATGCTTGATACGCATTTAAAATAATATTTGATATTATTACTAGTGCATAGTGTAGAAGAAATTCATTTCGAAAGTAGAATATAAATCTTAGCCAACATACGACCATTATCATATGCCTACTATAGCTAACTATGTTCAATAGCAGGTTACCGCCACATTCCATAGCAGGTTATACAACTAAAACCGTACAAGTCACGTATTGTTTCTTTGGATTTCCAACAAATGGTCAGGCCAAGGAACTTCCCATTGCCACATGAGAATGCCTCTGGATGGACATCCCCGAGAACCAAACCGGATCTCTACCAACACAAGGCCGGGTTACCCCTAACTGAGTAACAACTGACCGAATATGCCATCCCCCGGTCCTTTGGGACCTTTATCACCGAGCGCTCGTAATCAATTCACACAATCATAACAAAGTGTTTTCAACATGAGTAAGTATCTGGGCTCCATACCATGATACCACCCTTTTCCAGAAGGAAATGGACACATCCTAAAGGGTGCTACCCCTCATAACCTTGCTGCTTCTTTCCTGTTTTGACCATTCACGGGGTGTGAGGCTCGACGAAGTCACGTCCACAAAAACATACTTTATACAAAAGCCATGCTTTGGGTCAACAAATGATCAACACAATGATCACAAGGATAGACGATCAAATAAACAATCCTATCACAAATAATCAACACAATGATCATTTCAGCATCACTCAGCATGTCACATTACCAAATTGGGAATATATCGCTGATAACATTCAACTACATAACCTCTGAGCTCGTACGTCTCAGAGAAGGGTGTTAAGCTAAAAGAATAAATTCTCCGCCACCAACAGAAATATATTTGAAAGAAATCGGCTTTACATCTCAATTTGTAATGTCAGACATACAATCCATACAAGTCTGTTCCGGGCTCGAACAAAACCGAAGGCACTTCTTACGAAGCCCTTGCAATACGGGTATTCACAATCCCGATCGAATTTCCCATCACTTAGGAGATCTCTATACCAGGAGCTACCCAGTGCAGAGACAATCGATAGGTCATCCTATCGCTTTCACAAATACTCGGTCTTCAACACCGATCTTCAAATGCAATTCATAACAACGTATCACATATTCGGAATGGGTTATACGACCCCATGGTCCTTTCCCGGTTAACCCGAATAGTGAGCGCTTATTCAAAAATAAGTGTAGCATTCACATTCAAACAAATCACATCAATTACCCATTCAAAGGGAAATATTGATAGTCGGTTATTGAACTATCAATGGATATGCACACATCACCAGTTTCCAAATAATTTTCCAAATTATTTATTTTCCAAAATATCTTCACTAGATATATAATTTCATACTTCAAAAATAAATCAATATTTATTTTTAAACCAATTCCACCTTCTTTTATAAATTCACTGGTGAATTTACATTCCAAAGTATTAATGAATATACGACTTCAATTCGATTTATAATATTCATTTTCAATTTATCTTCAAAAAGATAAATTCTCTAATATTCACTTTATATTGGAAAAACATTTCCATACTTATTTATTCATAAGTAATTCACAATTTTTATTTATTTTCAACACTTGGAAAATATTCAATATACTTAAATCGAGATTAAGTATATATTTCATTCTTTTAAGGAAATCATTCTCTTAAACATATTTATTTGGGCCAAAACGAATGTTGCGTAAAACATTGTTACGACAACCCAAAATCACTAGTATAGGGATTCGAATTTAAAATAGATATATAAATCCCAATACTATACAAAACATTTCCTTTCGGAAATCATTTACTATAACAACAGTGTTATAGTCCACCATTTCCTTTTATTTCTCGAAAACGTCTATTTCAACAATAAATGTTGAAATCTATGGTTTCGAATCTCAACACATTTTAAAACATTGTTAGATCGTTTTAATTCTATTTAAACATCCAAATCCAAAACATTTTCTTTAACGTGTTATTCACTATTCAAAAATGTGAATAAACTTCGTTAACAAATCTCATCCTTTTATTCATTTTAATTCAAAGGATTATTCACTATTCAAAAATGTGAATATAACTCCATTAAATAAGTTATGACAATTAACTTATCAAAATAAGTTGTTTGCGGATTTATAAAACAACGTTTATAAATTCCATTTCTATTTATTTATAAAAACTTCCTTTTTATAAATTCCTTTATTCACCTATTCCAGTTTATAACTAAATTATAAACTAAACGTTCATATTATAAGTTAATTGCTTATAAAACGATTATTTTACAAAATCGTTCCTTTAGAGACTTTCCAATTTATAAATCTTATAACTTATAAGATCCATTTATCTAACCAATCTATTCTTCAAATAATTTCACCAAATTTATAAATCTTACTATTTATAAATTTTCTTTTATAACTTCACAGTTTATAATTCTATAAATTCCATTCATTTATGAATTTCATTTTCACTTCATTCAAACACTTATAAAAACTCGTTTTATAAGTCAATATTTCAATTTATAAATATCCGTTTATAAATCTCTTAATATAAATCAATTTATATTATTCTTTTAAACGTCTTTAGTTTCCTTTATAGTTTCACCATTTTGATTTATAAAATAATCAAATTTTATAAATCCTATTTTTAAACTTTTATAATATATTCAAAAATCCAATTTAAACTATTTTATAAAATCATAAATCCCCTATTTCTCAAAAATCAACTTTTAACTATATTTCACAAAATCATAATTTTTATAACTTTAACTATTATAACGTTTATTTATTTAAAATGGATCAATTCCAAAAATTATTTTATAAAACGTATACTTTCTAAAATCACTTTTAAAAATCATTTTAAAATCCCAAAATCTGGGTCCAATGATGCTACACACCAAATAGTCAATCACGACAACAACGATATCATATATCGATATGATAATAAATCAAATATCAAAATATCTGAAATTAAATAAATACTGTTGAGGAATCCAGTTGGATCCCTCCAACCTGTTTTCCTGCATCCAAAAACATTAGCACAATACCAATTTCGCTCCAGTACGAAATTATCGCGGTATATGTTCTTATTAAATATTATCCGCTTAATAGACGGCGTAATAGGGTCTCATCCGCTAAACAAAAAATGCGGGGAATCAACATCTGCAATATATACATATGCCAATATATATATATTGATATTATATATAATACCAATTTCACTGTTTATGAAATATTCGCGGTATATGTTTTTAATAAATAACATCCGCTTACTAACGGCGTATAATGTCTATTTTAACAATCAATAGATATCAATCAACATTCAAACATGCATTCAAATATTTTAAATCTAACTATTTAAAATAAAAATCGAAACTGGTTCGATTGAGTGAGAAGTTCTCACCTTGATTTTAAATTCCGTTTAGCGATTTATTTCGAATAAAATTAAACGGACGTTTAATTTTACACGAAATTTTCACTAACTCCAAACGACTCCAAACCAACTCCATCGCGTAGTGCTCGTCCATACGATTCCAACGCAACTGGTTTCGTAATTTTTCGACCTCGTATGAAAAAGTTATGAATTATTGAAGTTTACACAAATTTTTATATAAAAATTACAACATTATTATAATTTATAAACCCTCAACTCATCACCACCGTTGGATCCCATCTTGCAAAATCCTGGCCGTGCATCACCTCTCCCTTCTCCCTCACGTCCTTCTCCAGTAAATCACGTTGAGGCCGAACAAACCCATATAGCAAATTAGGGTTAAAAAATTCTCCTTCCTCGTCGCGTTCTAGCTCGATCAAGACGTTGCAACTCGAAGCTCTCCTCCTCCCCCATGTTCGGCCTGAAGCTTAGAGAGCTCGGCTCTATGGTTGGCACGCACCACGAGGCCGTGCGGCCCACAAACGCACCCCCCTAGACGCCACCTCATCGCTCCGTTTTACATCACAACCGTTGATCTTGTAGATATCACCATGCTCTTAGATTCTCTAGTTGAAACTTTAGCCTAATTGTCGACGGATTGAAAGATAAAAGAGAGGGAAGGGGAGAGTTTTCTGGCCGTTCGTTGGGTAGTGGCGGCTGCAGTTTTTGGCTAGGGTTTTGTGTTATATATTTTTTTTTTAATTTGTGTGAGGCTATTTATAGAGAAAACCGAAACACTATTCATCCCGGAAATTCCGAACTCCGATTTAGGCGCCGTAACCAGCGTTTCTAGGGTTTACCCCGCGTTCCGGACACAATGGAACAGGTTTCGGAAGCTAATTCGGAAGTATGTGCGAGTTATGGCTGTAAACGCTCAATTTGAATTAAACCGATTTAAGTCGATTTCTAGGCGTTTTAATTTGTAACGGACAAACGGTAAATCCAATTGACTTGAAATTTGAAACCTTACAATAATATCACATTACGGATCCGATGAAACTGGTTTCGTCGAAATCCGAGACTTTTTGAAAAATGGCTATTTTAGCTCGCCAAATTTAAATTAAAAATAATTCGATGCGTTTCGAGCTGCCACGATCAAACGATAACTCCGATTGACACGAAATTTGAAATCCGGTAATAACTAACTATTACGGATCTAATGGAACTGGTTTCGTTCAATTCTGAGACTGTTCAAAAATTGGCTATTTTCACTAGTCGATTTAAATATTAAAATATTCAATTTTCACAAATTAACTTTTAATTCAATTTTAAAAGTTCTAAAATATCATTCTAACTCCAACATGATAAAATAAAATTTTACAAATCATTTTCAATCATATTTAACTATATTTTCAATTATTTCCATAATTTAACGTATTAAATTATCGATTTAATAATCCAATTAAATTCAATAATTCAAATAAAAATTTATTTGACTTATAAATTCACTTATTAATATTTAAAATTAATTAAATATTCAAATTTTAATTTATAAAAATTCTGGGTCGTTACAAATAATCCTACCTTATCTTATCTTTCAGCTATGTCTGGTAGAGGACGCTCTTCGGTGGCGGGACCGTCCAGTGGTTCTCGTCCCGAAGGTGTGTGTATATATATATCTACCAATCAGATTCTCGAGCTTATTAGGAGTACTCAGCCTCCCGTTCCAGTTCGATCTTCTCCTCCACGCAAATCTACATTTTCCCGCATGTGTATCGACTTTACTCATCTTGGTGGAAAGATCTTTAAAGGCACTGAAACCGTCTTAGAGGTCGAGGCATGACTCGGTTCTTGTGAGCGCATATTTAATCGTATGGAGATATCTAGCCATCATCGCGTTCTTGTCGCATCGAGTGTGTTGCAAGAACGTGCATTGAATTGGTATGACTTGCTTATGGAAAAAGTTAACGAGTCTACCTTTGAGTGGCGCCAGTTCCATGAGAGATTCGAGCTTAAGTTTGTTCCTGAATCCGAGAAAGCTATTCTAGCTCGACGTTTCCTTGATTTCAAACAAGTGAAGTCGACAGTTTCTGAGTATGTTGCATCTTTCGAAGCCTTATCTAAGTATGGTCTTGAGCACATTTCTACTTCATATAAGAAGAATCTTAAGTTCTTCTCTGGACTTAAGAAATACTTGAAGAAATCCCTTATGCTTCGTCTTGAGCTTTATTTTGAGAAACTTGTGGATGTGGCCCTTTAGCTTGAAGCGGTCGAGAAGGAGAAGGATAGTGATGTTGAGGGTGAGGTTTGGAGAAATCCGAACAAGAAAATGTTTTTCCATAAGTCTAAGCCTTTCCACCCTAATAAGAAGAAGAAGAAGCAAGGTGGATCCTCTCATGTGTCAATCATTTAAGTGTCCAAAAGACCGGTCATTCGAGGAGAAAGAAAGAGAAAGAAAGAATAGAATCTCACAAAATGTGACGAGTAATATATAATATAAACAAGTCTTTACAAAAAAATTATCTTTATTATACATATCATCAGACTATATTAACCTATTATCAGCATGGACAGTTGTAACATTCTATCATTACAATTGCTGATAAATACAGATAAAAACAAAACAAACGGAGCAGTGGAAGAATGTAAGATACGTGAATACGTCTTGAAGAATCCATCTCGTCGCCTGAAAGCTCCAAAGGATCCAACTAAATCTAGAAAATATGCTCGGGCTGACCGAGCATTATAAGAAAAATAACGCCCAGATCAATTTGGTAAAACCGTTGTGAGAAACTCAAATCACAAGGAATTTTATTTATTATCAATTGTAATATCTTTTAAAATCAAAGGTATCTCGTAAGACCACGACGCACATAAACATGGATGGGTCTTTACCTTACGATAACCAAAATATTTTTTTATAGAAAATCAAGTGATATTATGATAATGTCTAGAATATAAATACATATTAATCATAGCTGAAATTGTTGCCTTATTAAATTTCAGCATAATAGGCATATAAAGGTCTGAATGCACTTATTAGAGAATGAATTCCAACTATGAAAGGTAAGGGCCTACCCATCAAATTTGCACATCTCTAGATAAAATGTATGGGAGGTTACAACGCATTGCAGCTCAGCTACTCAGGGCTGACCTTAGCCCTTACAGGATAGCGCCAAATATGATCACCCCTTCTTTGTAATCGAACAACCATAACAGGCCCCGAAGCATATATAGAGATATCGATTCTAGATCTTGGGATGATCATACCCTAATGGGAGCGACCCACATAGCCTTATTGCACGTCCCTGCTTTGTTCATTTTCCTGGTTGATGAGGCTTGAGGCTAAGATTACTTTTTATATAGCAACCATCTTGGAATGCTGACATTGCTTTCCAAGCGGCAATTGCAGTGCCAACATTCATCATACAAGTTCGTTCTAGGTCTGAACGAAACCGAAGGCACTACCTCTACTACATCCTTTTTGGAATCACCCTCAGGATTAGTAGCAAGTAGCCCTTTCACTTCCAAAGCTCCATCTTCAATCATCTTCAAGATATCTTTAGTTCGAAATGCTTGAGTTGGATCGAAGTTGTTTTCAGATAATTTATACTTATCTGATCCCGGTCTCTTCGAAACAACTTTTGATAGTTCCAGTATACTCAACTCCGATTCTTTTGAAATTAATCAGACAATACGTAGGAGTAGGGATTACCCCTCAACCGTTTAAGTGGACGGATCTATAAACACGTGATTCTTCTATTCACTTCCTTTACAACATGTGTGTGTATTTAAAAAACCTTTATATAAGATATATATACATGTATTCCACAACCTCACTATTCATTTGTACTCTTTTCAGTACTTGAAAATATATTTATATACTAATCTAAATGGTATAAGAATATTCACAAATCATTTAACAAGATTTTCCACTTTGAAAGTGTAAACAAAAAGGCTAAAAACAAATGTTACTAAAACATTGTTAACTATAAACCTAAACATTATATACTTTCCATTATCTTTACAATATTATTTTTTAAAGATCTAAATACATTCATAACTATATTCAAATAGGTTAAAGACAAATGTTACTTAAACTTTGTTGTTACAAACCCAAAACCAATTATACTTAATCTTATCTTTAAAAAGATTCTTTTCAAAGATCCACTTATGTTCAAAAATATATTTAAATTTGTTAAAATAAATGTTACTTAAACATTGTTTTCTATAAACCCAAAACCAATTACATTTAACCTTATCTCTAAAAACATTCTTTTTAAAGATCCACTTATATTCAAATAGATTAGAAACAAATGTTACTTGCACATTGTTCACTGTAAACTCGAAACCATTTTATACTTGTCATTATCCTTAAAACATTCCTTTTAAAGATTTAAGTATACTTTTATATAACTTCTTAAAACTATTCATTATAACTAAGTGTTCAAACAACCACTTACCCTTTATTCTTTAACAAATACTTAACTTTTTCAAAACTTATATATATAAAGATATATACACACTTTAAAAATAGTATAAATAGGTTTTAAATATCTATCTAAAATATTAACTAAAAACAACTATCTAGAATTTACCGAAAGTTAATAAAAATTATGTTTTATATTTAAAACCTTTTGGCTTAAAAATTCATAAATAATTAATAAAATTATATCCAAACTTAAAACCACTTCTAAAATATTATAATTGATGTTATTAAACATTTATAAAAGGATGGTAGAGAAATACTTTGCGTTTAAATGTCATCTTTAACCATTAAAAGTTTCAACCAGCAATATATAACATATACATAACTGCTAGCAAAAATTATGAAACATCCAAAAAGAGTTTCAAATTCAAAGTATTGTAGAGTCCTGTTTATGCCACAAAACCAGTTTAAACCCTTCAATGTTCGATTCGTTTTCAACATGCTATCAATTTATTGAAGTTCAATTTTTTTACAGTAAGTAATTTACTTATACTACTATAAACCCAACAAAGAAACCCCTACGGATATCTTCCAAAATTATATTAAAAATTACCAAACACAAGGCAATTTAAAAGTGCTCATTTTGTGATCATTTTAGCTATAACTTTTGCAACATTTTTTAACAAGTTATACAGCTCTCCAAATTACTTCATTACTGTCACATAAACTTATATATATGTAAAGCACAACCTATACATATTATATCACAATTGTAATGACCTGAAATTTCAGACACTTTGTATTTAAATATATGAATTATTTAAATATTTAAATCTTAGATTTAACGTGACTAAAATTTATTTTTAATAACCTTATTAACCCCTTTCAAAATTTATTTAAAAAATGAATGTCGATAATGTGACCGAATGTTGTTTTATCGATAAATGGTCTCGAGACGTGTGAAATTATCTTCCTAGGGTAACATCTTGGATTTTGATGAAACTAATGTCATCGAACCTGGACTAATGAGATGATGTACGTTGACGAGTTTCATGGTGATCGAACGTATTGTGTGGTCGTGCAAGCTCGAAACACGTAACATTTTAATTAGAGAAAATTAAATGTAATATTTATTTTATTATAAATAAACACCCTTACCTGTTCACTCTCTCATCACCTCTCATCTCCCTTTCTTCTTTTTTTAATTTACAGTAAAGAAAAATAATAACCACCACCTTTCAAGCAATTGTTCTCGGACCTTTTGTCCAAAAAGAATCAATGGCATTGGATCCGTTGCACTCATGTGAAGGAGAACTTTGTGCTGGTGTATGCTATGTTGGGTGTGGCTTTCCTTGGCCATGTGCAATACTTTGAGGCTGGAGTTAGGATTAGAGATCGATGGAGATTGGGTGGCGATTGGCGAAGCAAAGTGTGGCGTTGAACTTGCGGTGGCAAGAGAGGTCGTTGGTGGTGGTTTGAAGAGGTGCGATTATCTGTAGTGGAGAGTAATATTTTTCTATGTGTGAATGATGGCCAGGATGCATTTTTATTGGGAGGTACGAGCTCGATGATATGGTGGTCATTGTGGAGAGGATGTGATAGGTGACACATAAGAATCGATGGTTCGTTGAATAGTAGAGTGTGGAGTTGTGTAGTTAAAGCACTTAGTGGTTCTATAACAGTCAAGGAGCAAAATGTATAGCGGAGATAAAGCGAGGATAAAGCGGAAAATAGTGGAGGTGCAAAAAGAATCATTAGATATAAAACCAAATATTTAAATTTAATGTATTCTCATTCTCACGTTATTTATGTAGGAAAAAAAATATAGTTTTATCTAATATGAAGAAATCGAAGAATGTATGTTTTATGCAGACTAGATTTGGTGACTACAATAGGTCTTATATTGAGCAACTGTGCCATAAAATTAGGTTTTTTCCTTAACTTTGTTGATTTAGTTTAAAAGAAACTAGTCAAATTAACCTTTTCATATTAATGTTGCTAAAGAGGATGCTAAAAAGTCTTGATTTAGTAGGCATAGCGGGGCATGAAGTGGATCTACTATTTAATAGCGCTAAATTAAGATAGCGTAGCAGTCGAGGAGCGCTATGCGCTACAACAGGGATTTTATGGAGCTTTAACTGCAAAGGTGCGGAAGGAGGAACTGAATAGGAAAGGAGCGGCCATAGTGTGCGCGTACAGGAATGTGCACATCATTGATTTGGGGGAGAAGAGGTATTTATTTAATTAGTTAATTAGTAATTTAATCAAGTTAATTAATTAGTATTTTCCAAAATCTTATAAAACAAATAACATTTGCATACGAGGTCAAATCTGGATGTCGTCTTCCCCGTTGCACTCATAGCGAGATTATCTATGTCTTGGTTTGGCTTAAGCTTGGGTGAGTTAACTCAACATTTAACTCATATATGTTATGTATATAATGTCGTTGTGTTAAAATTTAAAATTAAATAGATAACAATGCAAGTTATTACTTTTGGACTCTTCCTTACTTTTGAAAGCAAGTGACAATATTATATGTAGTATACATTCTCTTTTTTAAACCCTCCTAAACACGTATCATGGCCAAGACTTGTTGTTTACATGTTTGATAGTGTGTTGTGAATGTTTGTAGTGCAATAGTCGCTGTAAACACCCTTGTGTCTAATAAATTAGATAAAATGTGGATATATTATGGAAATATATGTTTGGTTGTTGTTCACTGGTGTTTTGGTTTGTTGACAAAAATGAATTGGTTTGGAGAGTTACAGAAATTGCGAAAAAAAGTTGTGAAAATTAGAAGCGAAAAGATAGCTATGAATGCACTTTGAAAATGCCTTATGTTTGACGATTTTTAAAGTTAACTTTGAAAAACATCCTAGAGTCGTCTTTGCATTTTTAATAAATATTGTAAATGTTTTTATTATTGGAAAAAGATCAAGGTTTAAATATATCTCAAATAATTATTTATGAATTTTTAAACTAAAGTTTTTTAAATAAAAAAATATGTTTTTATGGCTTTTAAATAAATTATAAAATAATAATTTTTAGTTAATATTTAAAATAATATTTTACATCATAGTATAGTATTTAAAGTAATTTTAGATATATATAGTTTTTAGAAAATTAGTTAAAGAATTTATTAAAGTATTAAAAAGCTTATTTAATATAATATCTTATAAATTATTTGATAATTTTTTTATTATATGAGCTTATAAATTAGTATACAAATAAACATATACATAATAGTAAAAAGGTTTTAGTAATATATATATATATATATATATATATAAGTTTTAAAAAGTAAGCTAAGTATTTTATTAATGTAGTAAAGGAAGTTTGGATTTTAACACTTAAATTAAAATAAATTATTTTTAGAAGTTAAATAAATGTGCGAGTTTAATTAACAAGTGTGGAGATGCTTTGATCTTTAAAAAGTAATGTCTTAAGGTTAATGATAACTATAAGTAAATGATTTTAGGTTGTAGTAAATGATAACTATAAGGTAATTAAGTGAATGGTTTTTGGCTGTAATGAACAATGATTAAGTAACATTTGCTTTCAACCCTTAAAAATATAATTAGATCTTTAAAAATGGAGTTTTAAAGATAATGATTAAGTGGAAAGTGATTTGGTTTGTTGTAAACAATGTTATAGTAACATACGTTTTTGAACTCTTGAATTATATTTTAAAGTAGAAAAATATTGTTAAATGATTTAAAATATAATTAAATCTTTAATAATAGAAATTTAAAGATAATAATATGTATGGAATATTTTGAGTAAAGATAGAAAGTTATACATTTAATTTATGAAAGGGAAGGTGTTTATAGTGACAATTTTTGAGTAAGATTTGTATTCAACCTCATTGATAATATTTTAAAGAAGTAAATCTTATTAATGATTTGTGAAAAATCTTATACCATTTGAGATAAATATATGACTAGTTTAAAAGTATAGAAAAGAGTATACTTAAATAGTAAATATATGAAATAGTAAATACGTAAATAGCAAGTAATAAAACGTAAATAGTAGATACGTAGATAGTAAATATATGAGTAGCAAACACGTGAACAACAAAATACTAGTATATTTGTAATGACCGCCTTTCTTGCACCGAAAAACAACACATTAAGGGTAGTAGAAAAGGAAAGATAAGAAGAAAACTACAAAATATAGAATCTCACCACGAATCAAAACAACATACAATATATAACATTGGATATTACATTGTCATTTCTGTAATAACAAAACATTAGAGTCATTATGTTACAGACTTCAACTGGACCGTATAATTACTTGTCCATACAAAATATATAGATCATACATAAACACTGCGGAATAAGATAATAACTAGCTAACAGTGAAGCCACCTACTCTAGCTCCTTCAAAATGCATCCGTAAGAAATCTGAATCACTTGGCTACTCATAAAAATTTTGAGTACCCAAGAGTTTAAGGAAGAAAAATAAAAGTTCGGGTCAGACATGGTCTGGTGTGAGTAAACTCAAACGACTTAATTTTTTCTTTTAGAAAATGATTTTAAATTTAAAGATATCTCATAAGACCACGTCGCACATAAACACGGATGGGTTTTTACCTTGTGATAACCAAAACACTATATAGAAATCCAGTGATATTATGATAATGTCTAGGGATTTCAAGTAGAATAGAATATAGCTGAAATGCTTGCATCTCACATTTCAACATATTTAGGTACGATTAAATCCATATGGCACTTATTGGAGAAGGATTCCATCCAATGACCGGGCTACTGAGGTACCGCCCATCGCGGTGCATCTCTAGAAAAACTAACACTGAGAATCTCGCCTAGATCCCTTTCCAACACAAAACAGGCTTACCCTTTGCTGGATAGTACCGAATAAGATCACCCCTCGGTTGGGATCAGCAACCGTACGAAAGCATACATGAGTCGATAGTAGGGACATAGATAGGGATGACCTTACCGTAATAGGAGTGTAACAACCCGCATATTTAACGATTTTATATTTAAATGTTTTATTTAAATATAGCGTCGTTAGTCGGATTTAGGTCCGAAATGTTACTTTTTGCAAATGGCCGAATTGGAACTCGAAACCACTTCCATTGAGTCCAAAATGGAGTTTGCGATCTTTTTAAGTATAAGCTTTGATATGTTTGGAGTAAGTCTAGTTTTGCTACTTTTTCTAGTTGGGTTGGGTTTGGGTTCAGCCCACTAGCTAACTAAATACCCTAACTCAATCCCTCTCCTTCCATTCACTCATTTTCCATTCTAAAACTCAAGCTAAAACTGAAAATGGGGGAAAGGAAGAGGAATTAGAAATTCCAAGCCCTAGTTCTTCCTGCAAGCTTGAATTCTTGCTCCAAAAATCAAAGTGAAGCTATTGATTGAAGCTAGTAGAGTTGAAGTGGAGAGTGGTTGGTCTTCTCTTTACAATTGAGCTTCTTCTTCTTTGTTTTGAGATAAAAGGTGAGATTTTTATCTCACATCTATGCTTATATCTATCTTTGATTGTTGGGTATGAATCCCTAACACTTGTTCATGTGCACTTGCTTTTGGTTTGGATTGAATTGGTGAATATCCCAATATTTAGTGTTTTGGGTTCAATTCTTTAAAGATCCTAACTTTGATGTCTGAACATGTTTTTGGTGGCGAATCGGAGAGCTAATGGAGCTGGGGTATCAATTGGCTAAGGCTCTTAGGTTCATTGCTCGACCGGTTGCGTTTTGGATGAGTTTGCACTTGGATGAAATAGGGCAGGAATTGCAGAAATTTGCAGTTCGGCCGATCGAACCCCTGGGCTGATCGACCGACCTGGAGCCCGAAACATTTCTGGCCTATTTCGGTCAACCGAATGCAGGGTCCGGTCAACCGACCTGCTCCTGTTTCCCTGTTTTTCCTAGTTTTCCTATTTGTTTGTGATTCCAACTTTTATCGATCCACGTTGATTCCAATTAGTTGTTTATGCATATTTGACCTTGATAATTCCTTTTTGACTTCATCCACGGGGTTTTATAAAATAATCTTTTAAATTGTACTAAAAGCTTGCTTCTCCAATTTATAAATCTTATTTAAAACGCACACACAATTTCGCACTTCGAGCGGAGTGGAAGGGAGATTAAATGGTTAGGTAAAATACGGACCATGAATCCATGCGTTTATCTTTCCGATTAACCTCCGACCTATTCGATTGATCGTTTTGGCCTTTTTGTCTGGTTTACCGATGAGATGAGGTAAACTTTGTACTGCTTTGAGTGTGAAATTAACTAACGGATAGTAAACCGTTTAGTGCGAACAAGTAATTATGGGACTCACGTTACCACTTTTCAGATTCCTTTTCGAGTGTCGTGACACATTCTGCCAGTTAGTGGTGTCCAGTACTGGGCCTTCGGACCTTCACCACTACGGTTTGTTGCCTTCGGGTATGTTGCCTTCGGGTATGTTGCCTTCGGGTATATTTCCTTCGGGTATGTTGCCTTCGGGTATGTTGCCTTCGGGTTTGTACCTTCGGATTTGTGCCTTCGGGTTTGTTGCCCTAATAGTGTCGCTTTCGGAGTTGGTCTTTATGAGCCGCTCGAGTGATATTTGGGTTTGGAGCCTTCAGGCTTATGGATCCTTGTTTATACAGTACTGAGCACGTGCAAATTTTATGATGTTTCGTTGATATGTATATTTCCTAGGTATTGCCCTTCGGTGTTGGTCTTTTTGAGCCGCACGATATGTAGTGGTTACCTTGTGGAACTTGTATTACCGTCATTGGTATTTGATAGTTGCCTTCTTGGCTTGTTTTGGGATATTTATATCCTTTGTTTCTTTGTATTGCCGATGCTATGAGGCTTGTCTTGTTATGATTCATCTTTCGTTAAATGATTGTGTTATCTCTTTTAGAGATATTTGTTATACATTGTGACCTTGCAGGTTATTGTTGTTCAGTTTATCTAACTGATTTGTTTAGCTAGACTGACCCATGTATTTTATACTCGGGCCAGACGGAGATGTTTCTGGATAGGTGCATTAGGACTTAGCCTATTTTGCCTCCGCATGGACTATTCAGCTTGCTCCTTTTTGTTAAAGCTTTTTGTGTAGTCCTTTTTGTTGTAACTCTAATATATGTATTCTTTTGGATTCGTCTGTATATCATGGTTTCTATACCACTTGACATGTTTCAGTTTGTATACTCTGTTATGTATCAGTATAGGTGTATATGATGATCTACTGTTCTATGATGTATATTACATTTGAGTTGTTATATTCTGTTCTGATAGATCCTCCAACCACCTATGGTTTTGTTTTAAGTATTCATTGGATATGTCGATCTGATGTGTATGGTTATTGTCGATGTATTCAATAGATAGTTAAAGCAAGGCTATAGATGGTCGCTCCTAACCAGCCTTATTCTCTGTGTTAGTTGACGGCATTACCCTATAGTGTCCTTGGCTAGCGTGGGTATAGAGGTGGGGCGCCACAGCTTGGTATCAAAGCAAGGTTCAGAACAAAATATGATAAACATAGAATAGAAGCACATATTTCGGTACATCAAAGTGTATAAGTGATACAAATCTTTGAACCATCTTGCCTCTATTCCTTCCATGCCTTTGGTGTAGATAGAAATTTGGAATACGTCTAGGAATGCATTTTGTTCCGTAGTATTCCATATTTGGATTGGTGATATATACCTTGTGAATAATCTTGTTCTTATCTTACTTTCAGCATATGGCTGGAAGAGGCAGGGGACGACGTTCGGATGCTGGGCAATCTAGTGGCTCACATACGGATGGCGTTTATATGTCTACCGATCAGTTTTTGGGATTGTTTAGGAGCACTCAGCCTCTAGTTCCTCCTTGAGTATCTCCACCTCGCAAGTCTGCCTTTGCACGTCAGTGTAGTGATTTTGCTCATCTTGGAGGGAAGCCGTTTAAAGGCTCCGAGTCTGTTCTTGAAGTCCAAGCTTGGCTTCGCACGTGCGAGCGTATTTTCTCTCGCATGGATCTTTCTGATCATGATAGAGTTCTTGTAACTTCTAGCTTATTACAAGAGCGTGCTCTTGATTGGTACGAGCTTCTTGTAGCCGAAATTGATGAGTCTACTTTTTCTTGGACTCGGTTTCGGGGATGATTCGAACTCAAATTCATTCCTGAATCTGAAAAAGTTTTATTGACCTGTCGCTTCCTTGAGTTGAAGCAAGGGAAGTCTTCTGTTTCTGAGTATGTTGCATCATTCGAGGCTTTATCTAAGTATGGTCTTGAATTCATTAGCACTTCTTATAAGAAAATTTTGAAGTTTGTCTCTGGTCTTAAGAAATATCTTAAGAAGTCTTTGTTGCTCCAGCTTAAACTTTCTTTTGAGGAGTTGGTGGATTCTGCACTTCATCTCAAAACCGTTGAGAAGGAGTGTGATAGTGATGATGATGTTGAGGTTTCCAAGAACCCCAACAAGAAGCAGTTTCCATTCCAGAAATCCAGATCTTTTCCTTCCAAGAAGAAGAAGACTGGTAGTTCTGGCTCTCAGCCTCAGCCTTCTGGAACACCTTTCATTCGGAAGTGTTTCAATTATGGTTCTCCTGATCATATGGTTCGAGCTTGTTCTAAGCCTCTCTTCTGTTGCTACTGCAAGAAGGAAGGTCATCATCTTTCCACCTGCCCTATTGTTCCTGCTGGTGCTAAGTCTAGCAAGCTTTATGCTGCTAAGGCTTCTGAAGGTCCTTCTCAGCCAAAGGTATATCTCCATCTATTTTGGAAGGTTCTATTTTATTTCATGATCATAGTATTCGAGTTCTTTTCGATACGGGTGCATCACATTCTTTCGTATCGAAAAAGATCGTTGATGATTTATCTTTGGATGTTTCTTGTTTGGTTACTTCTTTAAGGATTGCGAATCCTGTTGGGGGATCCGCGACCCTTAGTATGCTTTGTGATGATGTTGAGATTGTTTTATGTGGTTTTTCCTTTCGTGCGAATTTGCACGTTATTTCTTGTCTGGGATTTGATATGATTTTAGGAATGGACTGGCTAGTGAGATATGATGCCAGGATTATTTGTTCCGAGAGAATTTTGTATCTTCGACATCCGGATTCGCCTTCTCGGCTATCACTTGTTCTTCGGGATGTGGACAATTCCGAAATGGCTTTATGTTCTCTTGACATGCGAGATGATGATGATATATCTTGTATTTCTGTTATTTGTGACTTCCTGATGTTTTCGAGCCTGTTTCGGGTTTGCCACCCAAGCGGGCAATTGAGTTCTGCATTGATCTCACTCCAGGCGCGCAGCCAGTTAGTCGTCCTCCCACGAGGATGTCTACAAAGGAAAATGAGGAACTCAAGAAGCAGATTTTAGAGCTTGAGTCCAAGCAGTTGATTCAGTCCAGTTTTTCTCCGTGGGGATCTGCGGTCGTCTTCGTGAAGAAGTCCGATGGAACTCTTAGGCTTTGCATTGACTATCGCAAGCTTAACGAGTTAACCATCAGGTATAGGTATTTGTTGCCTAGGATCAATGATATCTTCGATCTATTGAGTGTGCTAAGGTCTTTTCTCAGCTTGACCTTGCCATGGGTTTTCATCAGTTACGAGTCGCGGAGGATAGCATACCTCTTACCGCTTTCCGCACTCGTTATGGTTCTTTTGAGTGGCTCGTTATGCCGTTCGGGTTGACGAACGCTCCTGCTTTCTTTGTTGATCTCATGAATCAAGTATTCCGAGAATATCTCGATAAGTTCGTCCTTGTGTTTATTGATGATATCCTTATTTATTCTAAGTCTGAAGCTGAGCATGCTAATCACTTGAGAATTGTCTTGAGTATTCTCCGTCATCATTAGCTTAGAGCCAAATTCTCCAAGTGCCACTTTTGGGAGAATAAGGTTAAGTTCTTAGGCCATGTTGTATCTTCCGATGGCATTTATGTCGATCCCTCAAAGATCGAAGCCATTCAGAATTGGAAGAAGCCTGAGAATGTGCATGAGATTCGTAGTTTCCTTGGATTGGCGGGTTATTACTGTCGGTTCATTAAGGATTTTTCCCATGTTGTGCTTCCTCTCACCAGCCTTACTCAGAAAGGCATTCGTTATATTTGGTCCGACAAGTGTGAAGCTTCCTTCCTGACATTAAAGGAACTTCTCACTAATGCTCCTATTCTTGTGGTTCCCGAAGGGAATCATGATCTTGTTGTCTACACCAATGCTTGTGGTAGTGGTCTAGGTGTTGTTCTTATGCAGAAGGATCGGGTAGTTGCTTATGCTTCTAGGCAACTGTGTCCGAGTGAAGTTCGCTACCCCACTCATGATCTTGAGTTAGCCGCCATTGTCTTTGCCTTGAAGATTTGGCGACACCATTTATTGGGCGAGCGCTTCATTCTTTATACCGATCATAAATCCTTGAAGTATTTGTTCACTCAGAAGGAACTCAATATGAGACAACAGCGTTGGCTCGAGTTTCTTGCTTCCTATGACTTTGATATCCAATATACCTCGGGTAAGGGTAATCGTGTTGCTGATGCGCTTGGTCGCAAACATTCGACTGTTATTTCTATGATGCTTGCCGAATGGGATGTTCTTGAGACTCTATCTTTTTGTGAAATTCGTGATCGAGGTTCATCTCCTGATTCTCCTATTCTATTGTTTAGTTTGGGAGCTCGACCCATTTTATTGGATCGTATTGCCAATGCCCAGCGGCGTGATCCTAATTTGTTGCATCTTATTCAGCTTTGTGAGTCTGGATCCTGTGATGAGGCGTTGCGGGATTTCAGCATTGATTCATATGGGTGTCTTCGCAAGAAGAACTGTTTTTTTGTGCCTTATGATTTTGCACTTAGGCATGACATTCTTAATGACTGTCATTGTTATAAGTATACCGTTCATCCTGGTAGTAGCAAGATGTATGCCAATATGCGTCGTCTTTATTATTAGGAAGGCATGAAGCGCGATGTGGCGAGTTATGTGAGTAATTGCATAACTTGTCAGCGTGTTAAGGCCGAACATCTGCGTCCTTCGGGTCTTCTTCAGCCGCTACAGATTCCATTGTGGAAATGGGATCAGATTTCTATGGATTTCATTGACGGCCTACCTCGTTCGAGATCGGGCCATTCTAGTATTTGGGTTATTGTTGATCGCCTCACTAAGTCTGCTCATTTTATTCCTATTAAGTCTAACAGGACTGCTTCGCATTTGGCTCAGTTGTATGTCAAGGAAATCGTGAGAATTCACGGTGTTCCTAGTTCTATTGTGAGTGACTGTGATCCTTTGTTCACGAGCCATTTTTGGCAGAGTCTTTAGCAAGCTTCGGGAACAAAGCTAAATTTTAGCACAGCCTATCATCCGCAGTCTGACGGGCAGACTGAATGGGTGAATCGTATCTTGGAAGATCTCCTTTGTATTTGTATTTTTTATTTCGGAGGTAGTTGGGAGGATCACCTACCTCTTGTAGAGTTCTCCTACAATCATAGTTTTCAGTCTAGTATCGGTTTGGCTCCTTTCGAAGCTTTATACGGAAGGCCATGTCGATCATCTTCTTATTGGTTGGAATCTGGAGAGAAGCTTATTCTTGGCCCAGATTTTGTTTAGGATTCTTCTGAGAAGATTAATCTTATTCGTTTGAGAATGAAAGAGGCATAGTGCCGCCAGAAATCCTACGCGGACAACCATAGGAAGCCTCTCGAGTTCTCGATTGATGATCTTGTTTTTATTCCCGTTTCTCCTCTAAAGGGGTGATGCGCTTCAGTACGACTGGGAAATTGGCTCCTCGCTTTATAGGACCATTTTCTATTACTGAACGTATTGGCCATGTGGCTTATAGAGTTTCACTTCCTGCTCATTTATCTGGCATTCACAACGTGTTTCACGTCTCTCAACTTCGAAAGTGTCTTCGGGGGTCGGATTCTGTTATTGATCCTTCTGATTTGCAAGAGCTTGAGGTCTCACCGGACTTATCTATTGTACAGTAGCCTATTCGCGTACCTGACACGGAGGTGTGACACCTTTGGAACAAGGACGTGCCGCTCGTTAAAGTTCAATGGTCCGCTAATCCCAATGACTGTACTTGGGAAACCAGAGAGTTTATCGAGCGATCTTATCCGGGTTTTCTATCTTTGCTTGGCAACGATGAGAATATCTTTTCATCTCAATCTTATTTCCTTTTCTTTTGAAGGTTGTATGTATGTGCGGGGATGCAATTTTGTAAGGAGGGGAGATCTGTAACAACCCGCATATTTAACGATTTTATATTTAAATGTTTTATTTAAATATAGCGTTGTTAGTCGGATTTAGGTCCGAAATGTTACTTTTTGCAAATGGCCGAATTGGAACTCGAAACCACTTCCATTGAGTCCAAAATGGCATTTGCGATCTTTTTAAGTATAAGCTTTGATATGTTTGGAGTAAGTCTAGTTTTGCTACTTTTTCTAGTTGGGTTTGGGTTTGGGTTCAGCCCACTAGCTAACTAAATACCCTAACTCAATCCCTCTCCTTCCATTCACTCATTTTGCATTCTAAAATTCAAGCTAAAACTGAAAATGGGGGAAAGGAAGAGGAATTAGAAATTCCAAGCCCTAGTTCTTCCTGAAAGCTTGAATTCTTGCTCCAAAAATCAAAGTGAAGCTATTGATTGAAGCTAGTAGAGTTGAAGTGGAGGGTGGTTGGTCTTCTCTTTGCAATTGAGCTTCTTCTTCTTTGTTTTGAGATAAAAGGTGAGATTTTTATCTCACATCTATGCTTATATCTATCTTTGATTGTTGGGTATGAATTCCTAACACTTGTTCATGTGCACTTGCTTTTGGTTTGGATTGAATTGGTGAATATCCCAATTTTTAGTGTTTTGGGTTCAATTCTTTAAAGATCCTAACTTTGATGTCTGAACATGTTTTTGGTGGCGAATCGAAGAGCTAATGGAGTTGGGGTATCAATTGGCTAAGGCTCTTAGGTCCATTGCTCGACCGGTTGCGTTTTGGAAGAGTTTGCACTTGGATGAAATAGGGCAGGAATTGCAGAAATTTGCAGTTCGGTCGACCGAACCCATAGGCCGGTCGACCGAGCTGGAGCCCGAAACATTTCTGGTCTATTTCGGTCAACCGAATGCAGGGTCCGGTCAACCGACCTGCTCCTGTTTCCCTGTTTTTCCTAGTTTGCCTATTTGTTTGTGATTCCAACTTTTATTGATCCACGTTGATTCCAATTAGTTGTTTATGCATATTTGACCTTGATAATTCCATTTTGACTTCATCCACAAGGTTTTATAAAATAATCTTTTAAATTGTATTAAAAGCTTGCTTCTCCAATTTATAAATCTTATTTAAAACGCACACACAATTTCGCACTTCGAGCGGAGTGGAAGGGAGATTAAATGGTTAAGTAAAACACGGACCATGAATCCATGCGTTTATCTTTTCGATTAATCCCCGACCTATTTGATTGATCGTTTTGGCCTTTTTGTCTGGTTTACCGATGAGATGAGTAAACTTTGTACTGCTTTGAGTGTGAAATTAACTAACGGATAGTAAACCGTTTAGTGCGAATGAGTGGTTATGGGACTCACGTTACCACTTTTCGGATTCCTTTTCGAGAGTTGTGACACATTCTGCCAGTTAGTGGTGTCCAGTACTGGACCTCCGGACCTTCACCACTACGGTTTGTTGCCTTCGGGTATGTTGCCTTCGGTTATGTTTCCTTCGGGATTGTACCTTCGGGTTTGTGCGTTCGGGTTTGTTGCCCTAATAGTGTCGCTTTCGGAGTTGGTCTTTATGAGCCGCTCGAGTGATATTTGGGTTTGGAGCCTTCGGCTTATGGATCCTTGTTTATACAGTACTGAGCACGTGCAAATTTTATGATGTTTCATTAATATGTATATTCCCTAGGTATCGCCCTTCGGTGTTGGTCTTTTTGAGCCGCACGATATGTAGTGGTTACCTTGTGGAACTTGTGTTACCGTCATTGGTATTTGATAGTTGCCTTCTTGGCTTGTTTTGGGATATTTATATCCTTTGTTTCTTTGTATTGCCGATTTTTATGAGGCTTGTCTTGTTATGATTAATCTTTTGTTAGATGATTGTGTTATCTCTTTTAGAGATATTTGTTATACATTGTGACCTTGCAGATTATTGTTGTTCAGTTTATCTAACTGATTTTTTTAGCTAGACTGACCCGTGTATTTTATACTCGGGTCAGACCGAGATGTTTCAGGATAGGTGCATTAGGACTTAGCCTATTTTGCGTCTGCATGGACTATTAAGCTTGCTCCTTTTTGTTAAAGCTTTTTGTGTAGTCCTTTTTGTTGTAACTCTGATATATGTATTCTTTTGGATTCGTCTGTATATCATGGTTTCTATACCACTTGACATGTTTCAGTTTGTATACTCTGTTATGTATCAGTATAGGTGTACATGATGATCTATTGTTCTGTGATGTATATTACATTTGAGTTGTTATATTCTGTTCTGATAGGTCCTCCAACCACCTATGATTTTGTTTTAAGTATTCATTGGATATTTCGATCTGATGTGTATGGTTATTGTCGATGTATTCAACAGATAGTTAAAGCAAGGCTATAGATGGTCACTCCTAACAACCTTATTCTCTGTGTTAGTTGACAGCATTACCCTGTAGTGTCCTTGGCTAGCGTGGGTATAGAGATGGGGCGCCACAAGGAGCGACCCACTTTGCCTTGCTGCATTTCCCATGTTTTAGCCATTCCCGGTTGATGAGGCCTGAGGCTACCTTTAATTTTTCTACAGTATTGCCACTTGGAACGCTAACATTGCCTTCTAGATGGTGACACACTATCGACACTCATCCATATAACTCGTTCAGGAGATGAATGAACCGAAGGTATTATCTCCACTACACCCTTTTTGGAATCACCCTCATGGTTAGTAGAAAATAGTCCTTGCAGTTCAAAGTCTTTATCTTGGACCTTGTCCACTCTATTTCCAATTCGAACGTTTACGTCGGTTCAAAGTGGTTTTTCAGATAACAACTACTATCCGATCCTGGTCTCTCCAAACCAACGTTTGATAATTTAAAAGGTCAGGTTGTTTATAGTGGACTATTCCACTATCAGGGTGTAAGATTTACATATGAACATATATTCCATATGCTTAGATTATTATGACCCGCTTATCGAAATTAACCCCATTATACTCATCACTTTCCCAAAGTGCGGTATTTGTGTTATGCACAAGTCAACTTACTTTCAATAAAACGTGTCGATATTTTATTACAACTACATTAATTCATTTGGCTACTTAATAGCATGGATAAGAGATTCATGGTTTTAAAACAATTTACTTAAACAGGAAAGTTGGTTAAAAATAAATAACCGATAGGGTTTTGAAAAGAAGCTTTAAAATAAATAAGCTTTAATTAAATCATAAGTTCAAAAATTAACTAACTTTAATTAAATCAAAAATCCTAGTTTAAACCATAATTAATTAAGAAATTATTTAAACTTTAACTTTAATTAAATAACATTCATTTAATAAATGAAATCCTAATTAAGTGTATAATTATTATTTAATTAAACAATAATTAATTAAATAATTAACTCTAATTAAATAATTAATTAAAGTAAATAAACCTGATTAAATAAAATTAATTTCCTCTTATCTCAATTAATCATTATTTAAAACTTCCCTAATTAAAAATAATTAACTTGGTTAATAATTTCTTCAACTCTAATTACTTAACCTAATTACTTAATTAATTAATTAAATAATAATCACCTATTCAACAATTAAATTAAAAACTATTAAATAATTAAAACTTACATTTTTGACTTAACTAATTAGTTTGAAATGAGTTTTCAAACGATCCAAAAGAAAACACTTTAAAACTTGAAATCGTGAATTTTCCGAACTTAATACATAGCGACTATCGCTTTGAGCGCAGTTTGCTAGAATTGATTTCTAGGTGATAACTTCACTTTAACTCTAGCTGCTACATGTTTGAAAACGCAATTATAAGAGTTTTGAAAACATAACAAAAGGTGAAAACTTGGAATAACATTTTCGAAATCCAAAAACTAGAAAACAAGCTTTCATTTTTCAAATCGGATCTCAAGTCCTTGTGACTTTTCAAAATGCTAACTTCACAACATGTACATCACATACACTTAGTTTCATTTCATAAACACCATACCATCATATCATAATCAACCATTCACAAGTTCATTTCCAAAACATATCATTTAACAACTAAATCACAAATCCAAGCTCAACCATAAACATATAATCATATACCATCAACACAACATGGTAATTCAACACAACAACCACTATATTTTCACAACCTATAACTCATCAAAATTAAGTATTTTTCTTTTCCAAAAAAAGTTTTACTTACCAAAACTATAATAAATCAGAACGAACTTTTGCCAAAACTTGAGATAACTTTAGAAACTTGCAAAGTTTGAAACTTTTGGTTGCTCGAACACCTAGATGGGCTCGGCCAAAGGCTAGTAGGTCTCGGCCATGGGAAGTTTGGATTGGCCATAATGGGTTTTGGGAATTTCTGGCTTGCAACTTGGAAGAGGAGGTGTTGTAGTATATGTAGAAGTGGTTTAGCAGGAATTGGAAGTGTTTTAAGTGGAAAGAAGTGATTTTTTTTCTCAAACTAGAGAATATGAAGAGAGGCCATGTATATGTTTACTTAAGCTTTTAGGAATTTTTGAAGTGGAAAGGAGGGTTGTGAAAATGAGAACATGAAAGTTGAGAGCTATATATAGGCTTAGGAAATTATTTAAGAATCATATAAGTGCTTATATTACAATATATGTATGCGTGCACTACCATCTTCCACCCCCCCCCCCCCCCAAATTCATCCATAACATGTACCACCCTTTCCTTGCACTATTCATGCCATGTATTATGTACTTATGGTGAAAAAGAGTTTTATATATGTTAACACACACACGCTCTTTTAATAAATAAATCTCCTTTTTACCTTATATGTTTATATGTAACTGAGCATATGTACACGCATATGTACGTGTACGCACCATGCTAAAATGGTTTATAATGTGTGCATGTATGTTTACAATAATGCTATAACATTTTATTTAACTTTTAACCAATGAAAATCAATATTTCGAAAAATAATTTCCGGTCATATTTTCTATTTCTCTATGAACTATATATATTGATAAATAAATTTGAAAACGATTTTGTCATTATTAGTTATTATTTAAAATAGTTTTATTTATTAATAAAAATCCATTTATTAATTATTTAAAAATATAACTGAATATCCACTTAAATAACGATGAAATTCTGGGTTGTTACAATATTTCTTTAAAAAGTGAAACTAAATCTATATACAAGCTTAAATAAGTTAAGTTTTAATCAATAAGAAGTTTAATCAGTGAAGTTTTAAATAATTAAAGGAAGTTCTTATTAATTAATAAGGAAGTCTTAATCGATTGATAAAGGAAGTACTAATTAATTAATAATGGAAGTTTCTGCTAATTAGGAGTTTAATTAATGAATGAGTTTAATTAATAAATGTGTTTAACTAATAAAAGATGTTTAAATAAAGGAAGAAGTTTAAAACTAAAGGTAGAAGTTTTAATTAAACGATGAAGTTTTAATTAACAAAGAAGTTTTATTATTAGATAAAATTAGTTTTACTAATAAAAGAGGTTTTAATTAATAAAAGAATAATTAAATAAAAAGGGATTAAAGGTCCTTTATGTGATTTGATCGTGCTTTGCGTGTACTAATCGTGCTTTGCGTGTGTGACGATTTGCCTTTCTTACACCTAAAGACAACGCTTAATACATTATTGATATTCGTGTGCTGATCATTTAAGTGTCCTAAAGACAAGTCATTTTGGATGAAGAAAGAAGAAGATAGAATAGAAACTCACATCGCGACGAACAATATATAATATACACAATATCTTTGCAGAAAGAAATCATTTTTATCTATGCACAACATCAGAGTACACTATCGAATTATCAGCTCGGACAGTTATAACAGCCTATCCTCATAGTTGCTGATAGATACAAATAAGAACAAAATAAACAGAACAGCGGAATAATATAAGGTATGTGAATACGTCTTGAAGAATCCAGCTCGTCTCCTGAAAGCTCCAAAGCATCCTGCTAAATCTAGAAATATGCTCGGGCTGACCCAAGTATTATAAGAAAATAACGCCAGTATCAATCTGGTAAACAATCGTGAGAAAGCCCAATCAAATCAATCATGTTGATTTCTACATTTGAAAGCCCTTTAAAATAAAAGGCATCTCGTAAGAACACGCCGCACATAAACACAGACGAGTTTTTACCTTACGATAACCAATCCATTTTATTATAAAAATCTATAATGATGTCTTTGGGTTTAAAATATCAATAATCAAGTAGTTGTGATGTGTGCACATCACATCAATAATAGTTATACAATCGAAAACCGAAGACGCTTATTGGAGAATGGATTCCAACAAATAGCAAGGTAAGGGACTACCTTTGGAAAAATAGTACACCTTTAGATAAAATGTACTATGGGTCGCAATTACCTTTGTGTGGCAACCCGCCTTTTCGATGCTTAAAAATCGACACTAATACATCCATGGTATTCAAGTGCCGCAAATCTAAGTACCGGAAAGACGGAGAATCATGAGGAAAATAAAATAAAGATGGAAGATAGATCCAAATAGATTCTCACATCGTATTTAACAACTTATAATTATACATATAGATAGTATATACAGTCACTTTCAAAGTAGGACATAAGAGTCACAGTAAGTGCTAACCCAAACAGACACAGCTATAACTGCCTATCCCTACAGGTGCTGGTAGATACTTATACATACATAATATAGAGGAAACAGAAATGGGTAACTATCTACAGAGGAAACTCCAGCTCCAGCTCCAATCTCCTCCAAAATACTCCAAGTAAGACTTGAACAATTTCGCTGCCGAAAAAAATAGGGCCCCCGGAGTTTAACGAAAAAGAAAATAAACTCTGGGTCAGTCATGAGACTAGTGTGAGAAAACACAAAACAAAAATATTTTTGAAAAATAAGGGTATCTCATAAGAACATGCCGTATATAAACATGGATGATTTTTTACCTTATGATAACCAAAACATTGCTGTGTAAAATCCAGCTTTATTATAATAGTGTCTAGATTACAAATACATTAATCATAGCCGAAGTTGTTACATTAATTAAATTTCAGCATATTAGGTATACAACTACGTCCGAAGGCACTTATTGGACAACGGATTCCACACAATGACAATGTAAGGGGCTACCTTTCGTACAGTACATCACTAGAGAAATGTACCGAGGACCCACAGATGATTCTCTAAATCTGGCAAGACTGGCTATCCCTTTTCGGAGACAAACACAATGATCCTAGATAGTACCAAATATTTCATCACCTCGGTTGTTAACAACCTTTATCAAGATCTCATAGCATGCACCACATACTCGACATATAGAGTGTAATCCAGAAAGGTGATGACCATACCCTAATTGATACGACCCACATAGTTTGCGGCTACCCTATTTTAGCTATTCCGGGTGTGTGGCCTGAGGGAATGTATTACCATTTTCGAAAAAAATCCCACTTTAAATGCCACATTGCCATTACTAATAACACATTGTTTATTTACACAAAAATACAACCCCCGAGTTTGTACGCCTCAAGGAAGAGTGTTAAGTGTAAGAGGAGTTACCTCCTACACCACCAAACAGATGTACGTTTGTAAAAATCAATGTACCCGGTCTGAGAAATGTAATGTCAAACATTCGTCCATATAAGTTTTCCAGGACTAATCGAAGGCATTCCTCCTACTACATCATATTTGGAAATCATCTCTAGCATTAGTAGCAAGTAGTCTTTGAATCAAAGATTTCAAAATGAAGACATCCTGCCACCATAAATATGATATGGGTATTACCTCAGAGGTTTGTGGCAAGAATCCTTACATTATGAAGATCTCCATCTTCAAAATCAATGCCTTAAACATGTCTTCACTTTCGAATGCGTAGATTTGTTCAAAGTGGTTTTCGGATAGAAATCATCCAAATCCAATCCCAGTTTCTCCAAACCATTTATCAATAAAATATATCATGTATGTGGGTGATAATTATTCAATTAATCAATATCTTTTATCTAAGTAAAATATCTTCTAAGAGATATACGTCTTCAAACCATTTGCTTTTTCTACATATAGGATAATTAAACCTCTTTTTAATTTTGGAAATACCAAATTATTTCTCTTTAATTACGTAGGATAACATTATTGAGTAAAAAGGAATACATAGAAATTATACTAATTATAGTCAATACTAATTTCTGTATTCAACCCGTACTATTATCGAATAACGGTGAAATCACCTTTTAAATTCAAACAGATAGTATGTTCCCTCCTTGGAATTTAATACAGAATTTAACCAGAATGCTACTTGTACCACCAAACATCTTATTATTCTAGAATCTGGTTTAACCTTTGGAAAACTCCAAATCTCCTTTTTCTTTTATCCCAGCAAAGATGAGGTCAGAGCAAATCAAATTTACTATCCCCTACGTCGAGCCAATCTGGATAGCTAAGAAAAGCAGGAAACTAATTTTCCAAACCCTAACCTAGAGCCTATCTCTCCTTGACTCATAAAGCGGTCAAGTTATTTGATTAACTTTAAACCTTTTAAAATAGTTGATTTATTGTTTGAAAAACATTTATAGAGGATTCATGAAGAAAAACTCAGTTTAAATCTTATTTCAGAAATTTCCAAATTCATTTGTTAAACTGGTAGTGAATGGTACTTTTATGGGCTTCGTATCATAAATCCCATTTAAACCTTTTATATGTCCAATTTTTCCACTTAAAATTATTTTAAAATATTTTAACACATTTTTAGAATTTATCTCATATTTCAAAGATTTAAAAATATCTATTATTAAGAGTTGAAATTCATAATTTAAGAACAGCCAAAATGCGATGATTTTAAAACATGATTTGGACATATATCAAAATTTACAAAATGAAATCTTGATTTTTCACTTTCATTTGGAAACTATAGTTATAAAAGTCCGAAAAATTATTATTTCAAATATTTATGAGCTATACTCCATTCTACACATTATTTGACTTTCATGGTGCGAAATTGCGAAAAACCGATACGCGACACGCCTATTTTGACTCTAATTTCATATCTTTTTAAAACTTTACATAAATGTGTTTTAATGTTTATAAATATTTATAAACAATTTTATATCATTTTTATTCATGTTTAAAGAGGTTTAACTATGCTATAACATTTTATGTAAATTCAATATGTATTTACCATGAATTATTTCCATAACCAAGTAAATATATTATTGCATCCAAAACATGATGATCAAATATAGAAAAAACTCATAGAAAACATATTATATCATCACATAATTTATAAAATAAATTAGTAGAGTTTCTCACATATATTGCTATCCTTCTCTTAGTTTTACGAAATTTGAATATAGCTTCGCTATTCCCGCAACGAAGCTTATGATATCTATATCGAAACTCTAGGGTGTACTCGACTTTACACTTGGGAGGGTGGAGGAGCCTAGATGAGCTCGACCAAGCAAGAAGGGAAGAGCAGAAGATCACTTGCTTTAATTTCAAACTAAGGTGGTATATCTTTCTATATATTATGATCTTTTTTAGCAGAACTTCGACTTGACTTTGGAATATTTTTAAGAGGCCATGGAAGCCATTTATGGACTCATGAAGAAGATGAAGAAAGCTTAATAATTTGATAAGGAAATTGTGAATAGAAGAGAGGGCATGCCTCTCCTTTTATAGGCAAAAATGCGTATATATTTAATGACAACATCATAACACATCACCATTTTCCACCTCCCCACCCTCCATGTCTAGGGCCCACCCCCCATAACACTACCTCCATCACTTCATGCCTCTTTCTTTGAGTCTAAGGAAGTATATTTGGATGATAACATGGCTTAATGTGAGGATATATCATCATTACTTAGATTTTACTTAAGAAAATATCATGATATTTAGTTTCATTTACCATTAGTAATTCTGAGATGTAAATGTAATTCTAATGTGTATGTATGTGTACATGGATGTGTATAGACATATATGTTCAAATGCATGTCACGTATAACGTATAACGTTGTACAACTTCCTCTTATTAAACCGTTACAAATCCTGAATCCGATTTTCGGTCAAGTTTTCAGTTTTTAATCAAACTATTTATTTACGTAAAAACAATTGAAAATAAATTTCCTATCGTCATTAAATCGTTAAAACAATATTATTTAAGCTATAAAACCATATTAACTAATATTAAAATCCAATTATAAAAATACGGCGCCGATCTGCCAAAATGCGACGAAGTTTGTATATCTTTATAAATATTCATAAAACCATTATGGATCACTTATTATCATTATTAAAATGGATTATTTTCTTTTAAAACAATCAATTGAATATTTAAAATTAATTAAATATTCTTATTCAAAATGATTAAATTATGGGTCGTTACACTCTTAAGAATTTTGTCCTCGAAATTTAAGATAAGAAGAAGTTAACTCAATAAGGAATATAATAGATACGATGAAATATATACAAAGATATTGTAAGCGACTACACCACAACTGGTGAGTACACTACATCGATACAATATATATGCAGACTATCCATCCATCCTAAACCAAGATATGCCTTTCTCATTCTATCCTCAGTTTCCCAAGTGCAATCTTCAGCATCACCACTCCACTCGACTTTAACCAATCTCACAACATTTCTCCTTAATCACTTCTCATAATGATCCATGATTCGAATTGATTAATTGATAACCGACAAGTTTGGCTCTACTTCTAAATCTTCCTGGACAGCTGCCTCCATAATTTGTTTCGGGTCATACACATACTTTCACAGGTGAGACACGTGAAAAACATTGTGTACACCTGATAAACTTTTCGGTAATTTTACATGATAGGCTAGTGGCCAATCCGCTTAAGAATGGGAAAAGATTCGATATATCGAATTGCTAATTTCCCAGTCCTTCTAAATCTTACTACTCCCTTCATCGGGAAAACTTTCAAAAATACAAAATATCCAATCGAGAATTCTAAATTCATACATCTCTGATCGGTGTAACTTATTTTCCTACTTTGAGCTTCCTTTAGCTTCTTCCGGATCATATCTACCTTCTCCGAGGCTTCTCAAATCATATCGGGACCAAGTACTAACTGATCCCCGGTTTTGATCCAACATGCTGGTGATCTACATGGATGGCCATATAAAGCTTCATAAGTTGTCATATCAATACTTGCCTGGTAGCTGTTATTATATGAGAATTCTGCTAGACAAAGTGGATTCTCCCATGAACCTCCAAAGTCTAATATGAAAGCTCTAAAAAGATCTTCCAATACTCGGTTTACTCGTTTTGTTTACCCATCAGTCTGGAGATGATATGCAATATTCATACTTAGCTTCGTTTCCAAAGCTGTCTGTAATGCTTC
This sequence comes from Allium cepa, assembly GCA_030765085.1. Lineage (NCBI taxonomy): Eukaryota > Viridiplantae > Streptophyta > Magnoliopsida > Asparagales > Amaryllidaceae > Allium > Allium cepa. Next base: position 40,799,241 of record CM060929.1, read on the forward strand.
TCAAAACTGATTGGTAAAAATTGGATCCCGATCACGTACTATGCTGCTTGGAAATCCAAGCAAACGAATAAAGTGTGTGCTTGGAAATCCAATCACGTACTATGCTCCTTGTTGGCTTTACTGGAATAAAGTGTGTGCTTTTCCTTCCTCGTTTTCCTTCCTCGTTCGAGATAAGCCATTGATGAAATCCACTAATATTTGGTCCCACTAACAAGTTGGAATCTCCAGAGGTTTAAGTAATCCAACAGTCTTTTGCTGATCACTTTTGATTTGCTGACAATTTGCACATCTGCCAACCTGAATGGAGATGTCCCTCTTCATACCCTTCCACCAAAAAATTCGTTTCACGTTTTTGTACATCTTGTTCGCTCCAAGATGAATATTAAGCTTGGATTGATGGCATTCAATCAACACTTCTTGTCTTAAGCTGTCAACATTGGAAACACAAATTCTTCCATTTAACCGTAATATCCCATGGATGTCTACTTTCATGCTCGAATTTTGTCCTATGCTTATATCTCTAATAATCTTCATTAGACGCCAATCTTCATTTTTCTTCCTGGAAATTCTCTATAGAAGAGTTGGAGTCACCACTAGATAAGCTATAACGGCATGCTTTCTTCTTAATGCATCTGCTACTACGTTGCCTTTTCCGGGTGTATATAAAATATCAAGATCATACGATGCGAGAATACTTTCAGACGTCTGGATTATGTTCCAAACGTCTGGATTTTAGCTCTGCCCTTTTTTATGTATTTCCAGAACCCTTTCAGACGTCTGGATTTTCAACCAGACGTCTGAATTTTCCTACTAGACAAAAAATAAGCCTAGCCCAAAAAGGGCAAATCCAAACCGAAATGCGATCGAACGAACGATGGATGCTAGAGATTTATGCCAATCGACAACCCAGCACTATAGGCTCTTCGCTACACCACCAAAAACATGTTCAAATATCCAGATAGGATCTTTAAAGATTTTGACTTCAAAACACCAAAATTGGAAAATTCACCAAAACAATTCAAATCAAAAGCAAATAAACATGAGTGGGTGTTAGAATTTCATACCTAACAACAATGAAAGTTATAGACGTAGATGTGAGTTCAAAAATCAAAGACAACGAATGAGAAACTTTAAAACAAAGGAAAGATCAACCATTCTTCACTTCAACTCGAGAAGCTCCAACCTAAGCTCATAAGCAAATATTTTCTAAGTTAGGGTTTAGAAATTTCTGAAAATTGAAGAGAGATTGAGGTGGAGAAGGTGAAGAGGATGCTTACTTATGCTTCTCCTTGATTTCTAGAACTTGAATTTGAATTTCCTAGTAAACTAGGGTTAGGAATTTTAATTTCCTCTTCTTTACCTCATTTTTACTTTAGCTTGAATGTTAGTAAATGTTACGAATGAATGAAGAGGAGTGGAGTGGGAGTTATTAGGCAGAGGAGTTTGGTTCTCTTGTTGGATTAATGGGCTGAAACCCAAACCCAAAGCCCAAAATAAAAATACCAAAATTCTAATCAACTCCAAACATATCAATGTTTATACTCAAAAAGGTCGCAAATGTCATTTTGGACTCAATGGAAGTGGTCTCGAGTCCTAATTCGTCTGTTCACAAAAACTAGCATTTCGAACTTTAATCCGACTAATGATGCTGTAACATCCCGCCTTTTCGCACGCTTCAAATCGACACACATGTCGATTCAAAAACCATACGGAAGGCGGATTGTTATGGGGTAAATAAGAAAAACAGAGAAGAAATAAACAAAATAGAATCTCACAGCGGAAGGATAAAATATAATAATAAAATATACAGTTTATAAAACTGTTTACAAACATTTATATAATACATACCAGAGTTACACATACCAATAACAATGCAGCGGAAAAATATGAGTGTAGTGGAATAATAGTAGATAATAGTAATACAAATCTTCGTCTTCGTCCTCCAGAGCTAAAACTTCAAATCCTGAAACGCTCGGACTGACCCGAGCGAATTGAAAAAGACAAAACACTCGAGTCAGAACTAAAAGATCTTATGTGAGTTAAATTAACAGAAATAAATATGAGTGCAGTAACTCAAGAGATGCTCGGGATTTACATCTCCTAAGGATCCGTTAAACTATTTACTATGTAGTATATTGCGCTATTATAATAGTGTCTAATTGTAAAATAAACTTACTTTTTAATAGCGTTAAGGGGTTACCCATATAGCCCTTAACACAGAATATATTCCCATAGTCTATACAGTACCGTAATCTCCCCCGTACTGGGCGTCGTCAGAGGGCACTCCATAGGTATGGTACAAAACAAAACTCGTAGTAAAGGCTCGGTATGGTAGGTGACACGGCACAACTAGGCAATGCCAGGGTAGATATACCAATTGCTATCCGGGCTGGTGGAAACGCGTAGCCGCAGTTACCGCCCACCTCGAACAAACTCCTCCAAAATCAAAAATAGAAGTGGCCACTGAATCAATCCAAAGTCAAAGTATAATATCGAAGAGGAGCGTCCGATCAGAGGTATGACCTCATTGGCCCGAGAATCACTCCTGTTTTAGCCACCTTATGCCAACTCACGGGAGTCGGGTCCACGTATTTACCTTACAGGAAACGTCGCCACCACCTACTTCATTCTGGAATCTCCACCGCGTACACGGTTAGTCAAAGTGGTTTTCGGTATCGACAGAGAGTATGTCCATATCCGATCCCGGTCTCTTTGCCAACCCATCGTTATTATAACACCGCGGTCATTTAAAAATAGTTTATACTTTAAAACCAGAATAAAATTTTCCATTTCAAAACTATGAATACGATATCAATTTAAACACAAAACAATATGATATCATTTTATCTCAAATATAATTCTTTTCCAAAATCATGCTGGTTTAAAATTTAAAATATCTGGAAACCAAATATTTGAAATATACTTTCAAAGCATAATATTTCGAAATTCAAAATTTTAAAACCATAACTTCTAAAACTTGAATGGTTTGGATATTCAACGAATGTAAAATAAATGGTTTAACTTTAAAGTTACTTTGTAAAGAAAAATAATTTCCATGGCTTTTCAAATATATTTCTTTATTTAAAGTTTAAACCATAATTTAAATATCACTTCAAGTTCCAAAAACCCCTTCAATTTCTATATATATATATCCATTTGGAGTATTAATATTTCAAAACTAAAGTTGGATTTTCTTCTTTCAACAATTAATATTCTATTATTTAGTCTTGAATATTCATATAAATTCCATAAATAAAACTCCAATTTCTAGCAATTAAATATTTTCTGAAATTTACTTTATACTAGAATTTTCATTTTTAATTCATCTTGGAAAATCCAGTTATAAATATCATACCTTAAAATTTCCAAACTTAAACATATAAGATAAATTTCCAAATTCCATTTTCTCAATTTTTCATTTTTATTCAACAGGTTTATACACAACTTAATTTTCAAATTTTTAACTTCATATGTATATATATCGAAGAATAATATTTTATAAAATATCAAAATCAAATTTTTATAAACCGTATCCCATCCAAACCATAGAAATCACTTTAACATATTTTATATATAGACCACGGTGCCTGTATATAATTTTCTATCCTATGGTCAAGTGATACGGATGTTTATCATTTCAATCCGCAAATTAAAAATAAAAATTTACGGTTGTATATCATTTCAAACCACAATCCCGAATGGAACGAAAATGCATGATAACTTGTAGTTTAGTGATATAAAATAAAACATCCATTCATCCATCATCATCCATCATCCAAATCACAATCATCATCCAATAACAAAACAATATCAATATATATCCGATAATATATAACAGGTAATAACTGGCAGTTATATTCAAAAATAAATTTAACAACTATTAAACTAACAGTTTATCTGCAAATAAATAACTATAACTGTCAATCTATATGCAGTAATAAAATTTAAATGAACAGTTATATTAAATAAATGTGATTTAACAGATATGATGAATAAAACATGCCAAACAGTCATAAATAAATCTCTACTCATATCTAAAATAAATTTAACAAACATAAAAACTTTTACAAGTTGTGAGTGGGTTAAAACACTCACCTTTTTGAATTTAAATCGAATTTAAATTCAATTTAAACTCAAAAATTCGACGGTCTCCGAATTGGTCCAAACCAGCGTCAACAGATCTGGAATTTAATTACGATCCTAACAAAAAAAATCTCGCGTAAATCGGAGTTCGAATGTGAAAGTTACATATTAAAACATTTTAAGAATTTAAATTAAAAATCAAAATAAAATAAAAGCAAACTACTCACCCTACACGTCACTCCCTACACGCTACAGGGCCACGCACGCAACACGTCTTCGTTGCTCACGGTCATTCGAGCATCAGGAAAACGAACCCAACCGTTGATTCGATGCAATAACCACCTAGATCGCCTCCCCTTGGTCCCCTCTGCAAAACCCAGAAAGGGTTTTGCGATCCGACAAATTTTGTTGCGACGATGATAAACGGTCGTGGATAAACTAAGGTTTTCTGGAAAAACTGAGACCCGAATCGAAAAACGAATCATACCAGCAAATTACGTATCTCGAGAACTATGACATATATTTTTCTGGAATTTTTCTGGAGACTTTAAATTTTGACTTTTGATTTTTGAACTGTAGATAGATCTAGGTTTTGCAACCATTAAGGAAGAGAAAGAGATGAAGAAAAGAACGTACAGACAAATGATAGAAAATGGAGGCTAGGGTTTATGATCGTCTATTTATAGATAGACGCAAAAGAATAGGTGTGCATGAATTTTAACGTGCAAACAGAAGTGGTGCCAAAAGATAAAAAAAATATTAATTACACACGTTACGGATTTAGGAAATAAATAAATTCCTTATCATTTACATTTTATTTTAAACGTATTTAAAAATGTAAATCTAGACGTTTCGTTTACGTTTCAAAATATATCCACAATTTTATTAATTTCCAAATTGATCTAAACAAATTTAGATGTAAATTAAAAGCTGATAAGTCTATCCATTGCAGTGTTAATTTCTCCACTTCCTTATATTTAGAAATTATAAATTAAGTTTTCAAAAACCTATTTTTTGATTTTCAAACTTTTATATACTCATCTTTTACCAGTAATAAGGATGCATTAACATTTGTTCATGGTTTCACCTTATTATCCTCAAATTCCATTTTATTTTCAATAATTACAATTGTTGAATGTTGATACTTTAATTAAATTTATACATCTTGCTTTCTATAATCTATATCAACAAATGGTCCAATTATAAATAGAATTAGCATTAACTTCATCTTATAGGATTAACTACTCCAATTACAAAACAAATCTACGCTAACTGCACGATTTAAGTCAATTAATTGTAATTGAGTCTACATTAAATGTTATAAATTATAAATTGGTACCTCAATAAATTCGCTTATTGATTTAAAATATTTCTATTCAGTAAATAGACATTTTATGGGTATAAATAACATTTGAATTATAACACATGTCATTAGTGCATGCTTCATTTCTTATAAACTCTCCTTTATTAACTAGAACACATTAACGAAAACAAAATAATTAATTTAGATTTATTTCAATCGATTGCCATTCTTAACTTAACATACTCAAAATGGTTAACCTAAATAATTGTTACCCTTTTACATTCAAATTCACTTACAACCATCATTACAACAATGTTGCCATAGATTTAGATTTAATTAAATAAATTAGATAAATGGGTAAAGTTTTGTAATTATCACTAATGCCAAATATATATGCATTAATTACTACTTATTATTATGAATTCATTTATTAATTTACTAGTTGCCTTTGTCTTCTTATATCCTATTTACTACCAAACTTTCTATTCTTAAATCTATACTCCCATTGATTTATTAAATTTGCACTTATTATGCATACTTTTAGCAACTCATATATACTTTGCGTCTATTCCCCAAATTTCACATTCTATTGTTACATAATTTGCATTGATTACTATTTATTATTATTGCTTTACTGATAAATTAGATATTTGCATTGGTTTTGCTTATGCTAAATTATTTTCCCATAATAAATAAGGTTTCAAAACAATCAATAACATTTCCTTAACCCAAACCCCGTTTACCAATTATTTTCCTTCAATAATTCATGTTGCTATAAATACGTATATTTACACTTTATAGTTATTCTAGTATACCTATTCCAACACTCTTAACCCTTATCTTTACGTTCACCCACTTGTAATATTAATTATATTTATTACAATTCAATGTTGGCATTTATTACTATTAATTTATACAATGTTTATTGCCCTTATTTCAATTTCTTCCTTTTCAGTTGCTACTCTACTATTCACAGTTTCTTTTGTATACTCCTTTCCTATATAATCCAACATACACAAATTCCAATTTAATCCAATTATTACCTTTAAATAAAACATAATATTCGAATACCTCTTATTAAATTGGAATGTTTCATTCAAGTTTATAATTGATCCACTTGTATTAACATAAATTTTTATTTTCAAATTTATTCCCATTTACGGTTAATCAATGTTATTTTACATTAACCAATTTTAATATTCACCTTTAATTTCACATCTTCAAAGTATATCTAGGAAAAATCTTTCCACCACTTAATTTACTGAATCTCATGCAGTCTTACTATAAATAGGTTTTAAATTACCATTACTGTACATTCAATTACTATCCAAATTATTTATTCGTAAATCAATTCGATATATACGTTTGTTTCCTTCTATTTGATTTATACCTAGTATACATTTTTCTAAATCCTGTTTCATTACCTTCATTAAATGGTTATCGTATTGAGATCAAATTTATTAGCTTATATCGCATTATTACCATTAATTAAAATTGGCTTACAAATTTTTTTTATTCAATACTCTAAATAAATAACATATTATTCCATAATTACTCTTGTTTTCACATATTCCATTCAAAAATTAAACCACAATAATTACATTATTTTATTGAAGTGGAAATCTCATTTTAAATTGTTAACTTTTAATAGGAACAAATGGCAACACCAAATTCCTAACATCCATTTTATTAAAAATTATGGAAAATATGAAAAATTTAGTTAACGAAATTTTCGGGTCGTTACACTCTCCCCCACTCAAAACTTTTCGTCCCCGAAAAGGAAAAGAAGGGAGAAGAAAGAATTAAATAACAATACATCTTATTCAAAATATTTAACTTATAAACAGTAATTTACTAAGTTTATTACCTTAAATAAAATATACCCGTTTTATAATCGTTATATCCTTTTATACTTAAATAATTAAAGTTTGAAAAACATTTTCAACATAGTTCTAAGTCCAAAATTTACGGAAATTTTGGCAGAGTCTCCTTTGTACGGAGAGGCTCGGGAAAATATAATACCAAAATATAACAAAGTATCATATAGAATATTCAAAATAGTATATCCCAACATGGGAAAATATATAAAAATAGCGCTACAAAACGTAAACCGGCCACTTACCTATTTGTTGGGCAAATTACGCTTAATTTATGGAAACAAAAGCAGTAACAATTGCTTCCATACCTGCATTTCACTTATATAATCTAAAAAGGTTAACTATTTACATAAAGTGAAATATTTTCATGGTTTCAACTACTAACAACAATAAATACACAATCATCAATTTCGACAAACAGTATACACAACAAAACAAAACAACCATTCAATCAAACAAGCAAATAGTTGTTCGGGTTCAAAACTTGAAATGGTACGGAATGAAAAATAACTATCCAGTGCATCATTTACTCAACAGTCTTAGATGGGACAAAAAATAGCTTATTTATTCATCCAACAACTTCAAATTTCCTTACCCAACCAGCCATATATCAAACAATGTCAATTTAAACCAACAAATCAATTCAACTTATATAAATTCATTACATACTTTAATTATTTGATTTCCTTTCTTTTATTCAACCCACATAAATTTTCCTTTTTATAATTTACATTTATTTTAACAAACTTCAAATTTTATTTCTCATTCAATGGTTGCTTCCTTATTTCTACTTATTACTTACCATTATTCATTTTTATTTTATTTAGGTTATGTAAGCCTCTTTTATTTGTATTACATTTAATGCACTTCTCAAATTCAATCATTTATTAAATGCTTACATGCTATTATATTAAATTACAGTAACCCTTTTTTAATTACACTAAAATTCCTAACCTTATAACCTCCATTCTTATAAATAAAGGATTTTATTAATTTATTACCTAAGGTTTACAGTCATTTATTTATATTACCTACTTTCCATTTTATTCAACTAGTAGCATTTAAATCATACTAAATTTTATAACCATACACACCAATCCTTATTTATTAAAGAGTTTCGTTTTATTTACTTAAGTTTAAAATCACCTATTTATAATACTTACCTTTAATTATGGTAAAATTTCAATTATAACTTAAGTTTATGCCATTAAATTCTCATATATAATAGCAATTCATTGAATACTTCATTATTTCCAAAATTTCTACTTGTATAATATTCTATTCCAATCTCTTATTTAACATTTCAACTTTTCATATTTGGTAAGTTATATATGTTAGAGAAAATGCAAAAGAACTTATACAAGTTTTATCTCATCTTTTAATTAAATTTAATGTTCGACAATATTACTCTTCGTTTCATATGTTACATATTTCAAATTTCCTTTAATTCCCATTTATAACTTTGCATTAAATTTCTTGCCTAAATTAGAGATTTCAATTCATTAATTACTTACCTTTTATTCCACTAAAATAATTTAAACAATTTATTAATGGAAATTTAAGAATTAAATACCGGGTCAAATTTCAAATTATTTTAAAAATAATAGATAGATATATTCTTATAACTTATAAACAATTAAAATTTTAGATATTTTCAAAATAAATCTGCAGTAAAATTTACTACGGTGGTCTTTCCCCCTCGAAACTCGAAAATGAAAGTCAATGATGCGGTCGCCATCACCGAAATTATTTTCCAGCGACAGAGAGGAAAGTACAAAATTTATTTTCTCCAAAATCTTCTTTAAAACAATTCTTCCAAATTATACTAAATATTTATATAAGAAAATACTTATAAGCCAAATCATTATATTTCATAAATCCTTTGAAAGCAAATTTTCAAAAATCCCGGACTTAAGTCCTAAAATTTCCAAATTTCATTGATTTTAAATTCAATCTTATTTTACCTATTATATATAAATTTTATTCCTAACAACCAATCTATTGCAACCAAATATATATATATATATATATCTTTTGGAAAATTTACTTTATATATATAGAAAATATAATAGGCAAAATTATTTCATTTACCTATATTTAAAACAAATATTATGTCGGTCTGTCCTATTAAGTGTTTAGAAATCCCTATTGATGTCATAGCGTCCCATGCACCAACCAGAATTTATAAATACAGAACGAAAAAGATTAACACAATATCAAAATCTTTTTATAACACTAACAAATACGTTCTCTCGTATATACACTCAGTGACTCCCATAGGGTATTACTACCCTATTAATAAAGAGTCAAACCCCACAAAGCTAAGGTTTATCGCTAAACCAAAGCTCTGATACCAGCTGTAACGGGCCGCGCCAGTGGGGTAACGCCCACCGTAGCATACATTGGTACCTGTGTTCTGCCTTTACGGCCAGCCTCTCGACGGCACCACCAACCCCCGCGGAGACATGTAGGGGTAAGAGTCAACCGTTCGCTACCAAACCAGGAAGCGAGAACCCCCTATCATGCTGCACCCTCCAAGTGCAATGGCAGACACACATGTCGATTCAAAAACCATACGGAAGGTGGATTGTTATGGGGTAAATAAGAAAAACAGAGAAGAAATAAACAAAATAGAATCTCACAGCGGAAGGATAAAATATAATAATAAAATATACAATTTATAAAACTGTTTACAAACATTTATATAATACATATCAGAGTTACACATACCAATAACAATGCAGCGGAAAAATATGAGTGTAGTGGAATAATAGTAGATAATAGTAATACAAATCTTCGTCCTCCAGAGCTAAAACTTCAAATCCTGAAACGCTCGGACTGACCCGAGCGAATTGAAAAAGACAAAACACTCGAGTCAGAACTAAAAGATCTTATGTGAGTTAAATTAACAGAAATAAATATGAGTGCAGTAACTCAAGAGATGCTCGGGATTTACATCTCCTAAGGATCCGTTAAACTATTTACTATGTAGTATATTGCGCGATTATAATAGTGTCTAATTGTAAAATAAACTTACTTTTTAATAGCGTTAAGGGGTTACCCATATAGCCCTTAACACAGAATATATTCCCATAATCTATACAGTACCGTAATCTCCCCCGTACTGGGCGTTATCAGAGGGCACTCCATAGGTATGGTACAAAACAAAACTCGTAGTAAAGGCTCGGTATGGTAGGTGACACGGCACAACTAGGCAATGCCAGGGTAGATATACCAATTGCTATCCGGGCTGGTGGAAACGCGTAGCCGCTGTTACCGCCCACCTCGAACAAACTCCCCCAAAATCAGAAATAGAAGTGGCCACTGAATCAAACCAAAGTCAAAGTATAATATCGAAGAGGAGCGTCCGATCAGAGGTATGACCTCATTGGCCCGAGAATCACTCCTGTTTTAGCCACCTTATGCCAACTCACGGGAGTCGGGTCCACGTATTTACCTTACAGGAAACGTCGCCACCACCTACTTCATTCTGGAATCTCCACCGCGTACACGGTTAGTCAAAGTGGTTTTCGGTATCGACAGAGAGTATGTCCATATCCGATCCCGGTCTCTTTGCCAACCCATCGTTATTATAGCACCGCGGTCATTTAAAAATAGTTTATACTTTAAAACCAGAATAAAATTTTCCATTTCAAAACTATGAATACGATATCAATTTAAACCCAAAACAATATGATATCATTTTATCTCAAATATAATTCTTTTCCAAAATCATGCTGGTTTAAAATTTAAAATATCTGGAAACCAAATATTTGAAATATACTTTCAAAGCATAATATTTCGAAATTCAAAATTTTAAAACCATAACTTCTAACTTGAATGGTTTGGATATTCAACGAAAGTAAAATAAATGGTTTAACTTTAAAGTTACTTTGTAAAGAAAAATAATTTCCATGGCTTTTCAAATATATTTCTTTATTTAAAGTTTAAACCATAATTTAAATATCACTTCAAGTTCCAAAAACCCCTTCAATTTCTATATATATATATCCATTTGGAGTATTAATATTTCAAAACTAAAGTTGGATTTTCTTCTTTCAACAATTAATATTCTATTATTTAGTCTTGAATATTCATATAAATTCCATAAATAAAACTCCAATTTCTAGCAATTAAATATTTTCTCAAATTTACTTTATACTAGAATTTTCATTTTTAATTCATCTTGGAAAATCCAGTTATAAATATCATACCTTAAAATTTCCAAACTTAAACATATAAGATAAATTTCCAAATTCCATTTTCTCAATTTTCATTTTTATTCAACAGGTTTATACACAACTTAATTTTCAAATTTTTAACTTCATATGTATATATATCGAAGAATAATATTTTATAAAATATCACAATCAAATTTTTATAAACCGTATCCCATCCAAACCATAGAAATCACTTTAACATATTTTATATATAGACCACGGTGCCTGTATATAATTTTCTAACCTATGGTCAAGTGATACGGATGTTTATCATTTCAATCCGCAAATTAAAAATAAAAATTTGCGGTTGTATATCATTTCAAACCACAATCCCGAATGGAACGAAAATGCATGATAACTTGTAGTTTAGTGATATAAAATAAAACATCCATTCATCCATCATCATCCATCATCCAAATCACAATCATCATCCAATAACAAAACAATATCAATAACAAAACAATATCAATACATATCCGATATTATATAACATTGAATATAACTGGCAGTTATATTCAAAAATAAATTTAACAACTATTAAACTAACAGTTTATCTGCAAATAAATAACTATAACTGTCAATCTATATGCATAATAAAATTTAAATGAACAGTTATATTAAATAAATGCGATTTAACAGATATGATGAATAAAACATGCCAAACAGTTATAAATAAATCTCTACTCATATCTAAAATAAATTTAACAAATATAAAAACTTTTAGAAGTTGTGAGTGGGTTAAAACACTCACCTTTTTGAATTTAAATCGAATTTAAATTCAATTTAAACTCAAAAATTCGACGGTCTCCGAATTGGTCCAAACCAGCGTCAACAGATCTGGAATTTAATTACGATCCTAACAAAAAAAATCTCGCGTAAATCGGAGTTCGAATGTGGAAGTTACAAATTAAAAAGTTTTAAGAATTTAAATTAAAAATCAAAATAAAATAAAAGCAAACTACTCACCCTACACGTCACTCCCTACACGCTACAGGGCCACGCACGCAACACGTCTTCGTTGCTCACGGTCATTCGAGCATCAGGAAAATGAACCCAACCGTTGATTCGATGCAATAACCACCTAGATCGCCTCCCCTTGGTCCCCTCTGCAAAACCCAGAAAGGGTTTTGCGATCCGACAAATTTTGTTGCGACGATGATAAACGGCCGTGGATAAACTAGGGTTTTCTGGAAAAACTGAGACCCGAATCGAAAAACGAATCATACCAGAAAATTACGTATCTCGAGAACTATGACATATATTTTTCTGGAATTTTTCTGGAGACTTTAAATTTTGACTTTTGATTTTTGAACTGTAGATAGATCTAGGTTTTGCAACCATTAAGGAAGAGAAAGAGATGAAGAAAATAACGTACAGACAAATGATAGAAAATGGAGGCTAGGGTTTATGATCGTCTATTTATAGATAGACGTAAAAGAATAGGTGTGCATGAATTTTAACATGCAAACGGAAGTGGTCCCAAAAGATAAAAAAATATTAATTAAACACGTTACGGATTTAGGAAATAAATAAATTCCTTATCATTTACATTTTATTTTAAACGTATTTAAAAATGTAAATCTAGATGTTTCGTTTACGTTTCAAAATATATCCATAATTTTATTAATTTCCAAATTGATCTAAACAAATTTAGATGTAAATTAAAAGATGATAAGTCTACCCATTGCAGTGTTAATTTCTCCACCTCCTTATATTTAGAAATTATAAATTAAGTTTTCAAAAACCTATTTTTTGATTTTCAAACTTTTATATACTCATCTTTTACCAGTAATAAGGATGCATTAACATTTGTTCATGGTTTCACCTTATTATCCTCAAATTCCATTTTATTTTCAATAATTACAATTGTTGAATGTTGATACTTTAATTAAATTTATACATCTTGCTTTCTATAATCTATATCAACAAATGGTCCAATTATAAATAGAATTAGCATTAACTTCATCTTATAGGATTAACTACTCCAATTACAAAACAAATCTACGCTAATTGCACGATTTAAGTCAATTAATTGTAATTGAGTCTACATTAAATGTTATAAATTATAAATTGGAACCTCAATAAATTCGCTTATTGATTTAAAATATTTCTATTCAGTAAATAGACATTTTATGGGTATAAATAACATTTGAATTATAACACATGTCATTAGTGCATGCTTCATTTCTTATAAACTCTCCTTTATTAACTAGAACACATTAACGAAAACAAAATAATTAATTTAGATTTATTTCAATCGATTGCCATTCTTAACTTAACATACTCAAAATGGTTAACCTAAATAATTGTTACCCTTTTACATTCAAATTCACTTACAACCATCATTACAACAATGTTGCCATAGATTTAGATTTAATTAAATAAATTAGATAAATGGGTAAAGTTTTTTATTTATCACTAATGCCAAATATATATGCATTAATTACTACTTATTATTATGAATTCATTTATTAATTTACTAGTTGCCTTTGTCTTCTTATATCCTATTTACTACCAAACTTTCTATTCTTAAATATATACTCCCATTGATTTATTAAATTTGCACTTATTATGCATACTTTTAGCAACTCATATATACTTTGCGTCTATTCCCCAAATTTCACATTCTATTGTTACATAATTTGCATTGATTACTATTTATTATTATTGCTTTACTGATAAATTAGATATTTGCATTGGTTTTGCTTATGCTAAATTATTTTCCCATAATAAATAAGGTTTCAAAACAATCAATAACATTTCCTTAGCCCAAACCCCATTTACCAATTATTTTCCTTCAATAATTCATGTTGCTATAAATACGTACATTTACACTTTATAGTTATTCTAGTATACCTATTCCAACACTCTTAACCCTTATCTTTACGTTCACCCACTTGTAATATTAATTATATTTATTACAATTCAATGTTGGCATTTATTACTATTAATTTATACAATGTTTATTGCCCTTATTTCAATTTCTTCCTTTTCAGTTGCTACTCTACTATTCACAGTTTCTTTTGTATACTCCTTTCCTATATAATCCAACATACACAAATTCCAATTAAATCCAATTATTACCTTTAAATAAAACATAATATTCGAATACCTCTTATTAAATTGGAATGTTTCACTCAAGTTTATAATTGATCCACTTGTATTAACATAAATTTTTATTTTCAAATTTATTCCCATTTACGGTTAATCAATGTTATTTTACATTAACCAATTTTAATATTCACCTTTAATTTCACATCTTCAAAGTATATCTAGGAAAAATATTTCCACCACTTAATTTACTGAATCTCATGCAGTCTTACTATAAATAGGTTTTAAATTACCATTACTGTACATTCAATTACTATCCAAAGTATTTATTCATAAGTCAATTCGATATATACGTTTGTTTCCTTCTATTTGATTTATACCTAGTATACATTTTTCTAAATCCTGTTTCATTACCTTCATTAAATGGATATCGTATTGAGATCAAATTTATTAGCTTATATCGCATTATTACCATTAATTAAAATTGGCTTACAAATTTTTTTTATTCAATACTCTAAATAAATAACATATTATTCCATAATTACTCTTGTTTTCACATATTCCATTCAAAAATTAAACCACAATAATTACATTATTTTATTGAATTGGAAATCTCATTTTAAATTGTTAACTTTTAATAGGAAAAAATGGTAACAGCAAATTCCTAACATTCATTTTGTTAAAAATTATGGAAAATATGACAAATTTAGTTAACGAAATTTTCGGGTCGTTACAGATGCTATATTTAAATATATAATCGTAAAATATGAGAGTTGTTACACGATCGATCAAGGCAAAGAGGTCGCGTACCGCTCAGTTAAAGAAAGGTGGCGTTAGGAACTCAACGCGTACCGCACAGCCATGAAGGAAAGGCTATGTGGCTCAGTGTGTTTGGTCAAGATGTGGTTCGATCAAGATGTCCTAGGAGGTGTCGTTCGGCAAGAGCAGGCTCAGTGTGTTTGGTCAAGATGCGGCTCGGTCAAGATGTCTTACGAGGTGTCATTCGGCAAGAGCGGGCTCGGTGTATTTGGTCAAGATGCGGTTCAATCGAGATGTCCTAGGAGGGATCGTTTGGTAAGCGCCGCTCGGCAAAGCATCGCTCAACAAGCACCGCTCAGCAAAGCGTCGCTCGACAACCACCGTTCGGTATACCTGGTTCGGCATATAAGAGTTGTCTATTATGGGCCAAGGTACCTTGTCCTTACTCCTGCGCATGGAGTCCAGCATATCTTCGTCTAAAAATAGAGGGGCATGGGCGTAGTGTAAAAGAACCCTTTTTTGGGAACTCCAAGGATACTCTGCCATTTTTGATACTCGCTTTCATCAGTTCAGACTTATATTCGAGTTAGAAGTTTACGGATTGTATCTGTATTCAAGTCTTTGAGAAAAGCAATAAAGATTACATTGATAGTGGACGTAGGCAACTACGCCGAACCACTATAATTATGGTATTCTCGTTTTTTACTGTTCTTACTGCATTCTATTGTAATATTCCTCTATTTTAATTTCCCATCTTCAATAATCTCTCTACACAATCCTACTCAAGGGTGTTGGTGACCAATTTCGGTGCTAACAATATCTGATCCTGGTCACTTTGAAACCACATTCCATAAATTCCCGTGAACTCAACCCCGGTTCTTTAGGAAATAAACAGTCAAAGATAAGAGCGGACCTCCTAACCGTTAGTGAACGGATTTCCTTATTGTTTGTCCTAGGAGAACAAAACGAGACTTATACGCACATTACATCATCATCGGAGATGACTGTGCCATTTAACTCATGTGTTTCTCCTAGATATTTCCAAAGCTACGTTTTGTCCATATTTAATTGTCGGTTATTTAACTATCCACAAACATACATCCAAATCAAAAATTTAATTTCATAGGGAAAACAAACATTGGGTAAGCACAAAAGTAACCACTAGCCTCTTTAGTAAATCTTTTAATTAATTAAAATCGCTTTGTAAATTACTTGCATAAAAATACTTTTATGAAGATATATTCACAACTCCATGTATTTTTAATACTTAAAAAATATCCATATACTTATCTCAATAGTATAAGTATATTTACCAAAACACTGCACTTTCACAACTTAGAAAATGTACTCATATACTTATCTCAATGGTATAAATATATTTACAAACACTGAAAATTGATTCATATTTATAAAATTCTTAAATCATTTATAATTCCATTTATAGTTTCTAAAAAAATCATTTATAATCTCTTTTATAAATCCATAAAACTAATGATAAACTCTTTTTATAAATCTATAAACTCATTTCTAAAATTCATTTATAAATATCGAACCATTTATAAAACTCCTTTACCTTGTAAATAATCTTCTTTTAAATCTTCAAACAATTTTATAAAACTTCTCTTATACAACCCTAGTCTGTTTATAAAACTCTATTTATCAATCTCGAACATTTAGAAATAACAATAATCATTTACTTCAAACACTATTATAATAATAATAATAATAATAATAATAATAATAATAATAATAATTAACAATAAACATTATAAATAAATAATTATTATTAACTTTAAAACATCTTAAATTAATAATTAATAGTTTCAAAGACATTATAATTAAAACACTAATAATTAATTTTCAACATTATTATAAATAATAATTAATTTCCAAACAGTATTAATAAATCATTATTATAAATTTAAAACAATATTAATTACTTAAAATAATAAACATTTCAAGATATTTAAATATTGATAAATAACTTTAAAAACTATTAAATATACACAAATAACTTTAAAATGGTATTAAATATGAATAAATAATTTTAAAAACAATATTAAATATAAATAAATAATATTTAAACAATATTAAATATAAAAAATAACTTATAAAAGACAAGGAGTAAAATAGAAGTTAAATCCTTTAAAACAAAATATTTTTGAACCCAATTCTGGATTTAAAATCATTTCCTATCTCAAAAACTGATTCCAACTCAAATGGTAATTTATAGTAATTTTAAAATACTTATTTGAGGCCAATAGCAACCCAATGTTAAACCAATATCGATATTGATTTTCTATTACTACAGGGTTTAAGTTTTGGACATATAACAATGTCATAACCAATAGTGTCAAACAATCAGGTTTGATATTCAATGATTCATACAACAGGAATATTATTGAAAATAATTCAACCATGGCGAAGAATCCTGTTGGATCGCTCCAACATGTCCCCTTACATCACAACTATTATATATATGTGTGTGTGTGTGTATATCAACATGTATATATAAATAAAATTCAATAGTGATGAGGAATCATGTTGGATCCCTCCAACTTGCTCTCCTACACCATAAACAGTATAAAATCATATAATATGGGTCATCCTCTACTAGGCGGGCATATATATATATATATATATATATATATATATATATATATATATATATATATATGTATGTAAAGTCATCCGCTCCAAGGGCAGGAATAAACCAATCCAACTGATAAAACGGTTAATCATCCAAACATCCAATCAATAATTTTTATCAACTATATAACGTTACTAGTTAACCAAAAAGGTGAGCTTAACTCACCTAAATTCCAGTTGTCACCTAAATGTTCTGGTTTCCATCTAAATCAAACAACGTTCGATCTAGCGTGAAATTCAACTAGCTCCAAACGCCACCAATTTATTCGTCAATACGATCCTAATGCGACTGATCGCATTCGATTCCGACCTAACATGAGTGAGATGTCACATTTATAAGTTTCACAATTTAATAAAATAATATTAAATCACTAATACACATTATTAACACTTAATAAAACCATGTTTACCCAGTTTACATCCCGCTCTCTCCCCCTCTCTCTCTTCGTTCGTTCCAGCCACATACCCAACCGCCTCGACTTCCGTCCATCCACGCGCCTTGCGCCTCCAACGCTCGTCGCGACCATCGAACGCCCCGCCTCCGCCAAGTCCAATGCCACTATCGCCTTCTCCACTCAATACCTGCTTTACATGAAAAAGCCCCAAAGGACGCATGCCGTTTGTGGCAAATTGTGGCTACCATGCGCCATCATAGGGCATGAAACATCACCATGACATCGCTCTCCCACCTCTCGACACATCTCCTTCCTCTCGACACATCTCCTTCAGACACCATCACTTGAAAGTTCACCATTCGCTGGAATCGACGAAAAACGTGGACGATGTTGAACTGTCATAGCCATCGCCACAAACCACCATTTCTGATCACCACCGTTCATTAGCTTCACTTCGACGTCGACAACATTTCTTTAGTTGGAGTCATGGCCTGAAAATGCTTAGATGGGTCCTTATCATTGTTGGTCATCGGATGGGGTGTTTGTTTTCAAAAAAAGTGAAGAAGAAGGATTCTTTGGTTTGGGCACAAGTTTTATAGAGGGAGAGAGGCATGGTCACGAAGTGTAGGGCATGGGTCAGGGATGGTGAGAACCTAAGGTAGGGTATGGGCATGAGAGAGTACCAATTATTTCATTCAATAAAGTCCACATTTTACGTCGGTAAAATCTCGGACTCCTATCAAGGCGTGCCACCCGGCGTTCTATATGGGATACCCATTGTGACGACCCGGAAATTTTTAACATTTGAAATGGAATATTTAATTGATTTTAAATATTTGTAGGTTAGTTTAACTTGAATTCCAAATATAAATATGAATTTGGAAACTTAATTATTGAATTCAGTTTATTGAATTTGGGTAAAAAATGTTGAATCTTGATTTTTAAACTGATTAAAATTATTTCGATGGCTTAGAAAATTCATATTGATAATAATGAAGATGATGGAAGCTTCAGAATTGAATTTGGAAATAGTTTGTTCAGTTTCGAATTTTTACTGTTTAAATCGATATTTAAAAAAAATAGCCTTCCAAGGCACAGTCTCGGAATTCAACGAAACCAGTTCCGTTGGATCCGTAATATTGTATTATTATTGGATTTCAAATTTCGTAGCTTTCGGAGCTATCGTGTGATCGTACGAGATAAAGATGCCTGGACAATAATTATCGATTTAAAATTTATATATATATGTATATCTGAAAAAGAAAAAGAAATCAAATCACAGCCGAAAATCTTTCCTCTCAGCCGACCTACTTCTCTTCACGTAATCACATACTCGTTGTCTTCTGAAGCACGCCTTCTAAAGCCATTCTTTTTTTTCGTTTTAGAAAAAAGAAAAGAAAAAAATCATCACTGTCTCCGTCCATTTTTCAGAAGACAAATGAAGCTTCAAAATGAAATCAGATGGCCGAATCAATGATTCTTCTCGTTCGATAATTCATACTTTCTAATCTCTTCAAAATCAAAATCCCTCTTAAAAAATCTATAGCCGCCTTCAAAATTCATAACTACGAATTTTTTGTTTTCTTTCCCTCATTCGCAATCCAAAACTCTCGAGCCTCTTTCCCCTTCAATACCGAAATCAATTCGTATAAAAAAAAGAGCGACGGCGACTTGCCATTTAAATTGTGGAGTTTGAGCTCCATTTCGAGCATCACGAAGTGCGACGGCGGCCTATTCGCGACGTTAGGGCCGAGGCGCGCAGGGTGTCGGAGTGCGGTGATTCATGGGTGTCGCGATGTGAAAAGGTGGCGAGGACAGTCGATGGCATGGTGATAGGAATGCGAGGGTTCGTTGCAGCTAGGGTTTCGGCGATGCATCTGGATTCGAGCTCGGTGGCCGCGTGCGCTTGCGCAAGCATGGGTAGGCGACATTTTGGGGTTCGATTTGGGGGATGTTGAGGGCAGTGACTTCAACGCGACGTCGAGTTTAGGGAGCGCTCGAAGGCTGGGAGGACGAGCCTGTAAGGTATCGTTTCGATTTTTTTGTTATCTTCACTAATTTGTACATATGTATAGATGTATGTACGAACAAGCAGAAAAAAATAAAATAAAAATTTAACAGCAAGAAAAATGCAGTAAGGTGTAGACATTTTTGGTTTTTAATTTTTTTTGTTCATATATATGTTTTAAAGGTAATAAACATGTTATAAAGCAGAAAATCTTAAGTAAAGTAAATCTTTAAAGAATTGGGAGTTAAAAAAGGAATTAGTTTAAACCAAGATTATTAGTTTAAAATATAATTTTGGTTAATTAAATTTATTGAAAAGGAAATTTTTTTGGTTCAAATTACATTATTAGTTAATAAATAGAAATTGGACTGTTCGATTGATTCAAATATTTATTAAATCATACAATTGATGTACAAGGTTTAAAACCGTGAAGAAATCAAACCGAAATGTAAATGGATTGCAAAATAAAAAAGGGAAAAGGTGAGATCTTCTCACTCAAGTTTAAATTGGAATTTCCAGTTGATTTTAAATAGTTAAATTTAAAATTGTTAATTGTGTGCTTGGGTGATGGTTGCTATTATTTGTTTTGAATGAGACCATATGCGCCGCCTAATAGCGGATGACATTTTATAAATCCCATATACCGTGATATTCCACCTCGAAGTAGAATTGGTATTTAATTGTTGTGCTAACGTCTGTGGATGCAGGGAAACATGTTAGAGGGATCCAACAGGATTCCTCAAACATTTGAATTTGTTTCACATGTTGTGTGTTAATTTATTTATAATCTATGTGTGATTATACTTGTGATTGGAATTGTGGAAGGCTATGATTTAGCCGAATATATTTTTGGTATCGTAGGATACCAGAAATATGAAATTGGATTTTTGGAAATTTAAGTAGAAAAGCCTAGACCGTTACAATTAAAGTATTAAAGTTGATTTTTATAATCCGATCGAATTAATTCCAAAATAAATGGATTTTGAGAAATATTGTTTGATAGATGAAGAATTTATTTTTAAAAAATTCGGATTTTAAATAGTTTGAAAAAAAGGGTTTATTTTAAAAGATGGTATATTTGGAAATCCATTTGAAAATTTCTTTGGTATTTGAAAATAAATCTTTGGAAATCAAATTGAAATTTGATTCGATGTTTGAAACAAAATTTAGAAATCAATTTGGAAATTGATTTTTGTGATTGAAAATAAATCTTTGGGAAATCCATTTGGAAATTTGAATTCACGATGGACATTATAAAGGGAAGGAATTTACGGATTTGGAATGTACATTCGAAATAAATCAAGAATGGTTTATTAAATTGGCCCAAGTGGACCATTTTCAAATGAAAGTGTATTTTCCCTAAAAAGCCGAGTATGTTTTGAAAGTAGCTTTTAAATATAAATTTTAAAGTTCTAAAATGGTTTGTAAAAGAATATTTGTGAAGAAAGTATTTTTTTGTAAATTGTTTCTAAATCTTTGGAGTAAAGATTTATTTAAGTTAATTTTTAGAAGTGACTGTTTTAAAAGATTTAATTGATATTTGTTTTAGGAAATAGTTATTTAAAACAATTATACTCTATTTAATGATTTTATTTTAAAAAATTAGTTTGGACTTGAAGTTTTATATGAGATGATAGTATAAAAATTTTATAACTAATATTTTAAATAAAGTGGTTAAAAATAGTTTTACTTTAAAATATTTCCCAGTACATGTTTGGACAAGTGATTTAAATTATTTTAAAGTATTCGAACTCGGTAGATTTTTCAGTGGAAATAAATGATTTCGGGAATTTTATTCCGCGAGTGAAAAATGATTTGAAATTTGTTTTCAAAGGATTGAAAAGTGATTTGAAATTTGTTTTCAAATGGTTGAAGTGTGAAAATATATCTTGTAGATATTTTGAAAATAAATAATTGGGAAAATTATTTAAATCTAGTAATTGTTGTGAATATTGATTGATAGTTAAATAACCGACTATCAATATTGGCCTTTAAATGACGTTTGAATTTCGATGCGATCGGGGGTCGGATTCCAAGTGGATATCCGAAAACCACATCGAACCTTTGTGATTATGATGGATCTTTTATTTAAAAGATTAAAGTGGAAATTATTGTGATTTGTTTGAAATCTGAATGAACACTTATTTTTAAAATAAGCGCTCATTATTCGGATTAGCCGGGAGAGGATCTTTGTGTCATATAACCCATTCCGAATAATGATAAGACGAAATGGGATTGCATTTGAAGACCGGTGGTGAAGACCGGGTATTTGCAAGAATGATAGGATGACCTATCGATTGTCTCTGCACTGAGTAGCTACGGTATAGAGATTCTCTAAGTGATGGGAAGTCCGATCGGGATTGTGAATACCCGGATTGCAAGGGCTTCTTCGGAAGTGCCTTCGGTTCTGTTCGAACCCGGAACAAACTTGTATGGATGTGTGTCTGACATTACAGATTGAGATGTAAAGCTGGTTCCTATCAAATACATTTCTGTTGGTGGCGGAGAATTTATTCTCTTAGCTTAACACCTTTCTCTGAGACGTACGCGCTCAGAGGTTATGTAGTTGATGGTCACTAGTGATACATTCCCAATTTGGTAATGTGGCATACGAAGTGCTGCTGATCATTTGTTGATCGAAGCATGGCTTTGTGAAAAAGCATAGCTTTGTGGACGAGACTTCGTCGAGCCTCACAATCCAGAAATGGTCGAAACATGAATGTTGCGGCAAGGTTTTCAGGGGTCGCACCTCTAGGGTATGTCCATTTTCTTCTGGATAAAGGGTGGTATCATGGTATGGAGCCCAGATACTTAACTCATATGGACACTGTAAATTTATTACTGTGTGATGTTGCTTTGTGGTTGAGGATCCTTGGATAAAGGTCGGTAACGACTGGGGATGGCATACTCATGTGTGGAGTTATCTATGTTACAGCTTCATTGCACCGAAAGCGTGAGGTATCTCGGCCTTGTGTTGGCAGAGAGCAGGTTAAGTTCTTTGGGCGTCCCTCCAGAGGCGTACCCATGTGTAAATAGGAAGTTCCTTAGCCTGACCATTTATTGAAAATCCAAAGAAACAATACGCGCCCTGTACGATTTTAGTTGTATAACCTGCTATGGAATATGGCGGTAACCTGCTATTGAACATGGTAGCTATAGTAGGCATACGACGAAATGTTGTATGTTGGCTAAGATTAATATTATACTATCGAAATGTTTTCTGCACTATGCACTAAAAATAATATCCAAAGCTTTTTGCATGTCAAGCATTTTTAACTATCATAAGGAGAAATCACATCCAAGTGTGCGTTTGCATTGTGTGTGTGGCGGGAGGCCTTATGACAGTTTCACTTTTAAAAAGCATAGTGGGTTTCTTTTTATTTTCTTTGTGAAAATAACTGTTTTTAAGATCT
Organism: Allium cepa; assembly: GCA_030765085.1. NCBI lineage: Eukaryota > Viridiplantae > Streptophyta > Magnoliopsida > Asparagales > Amaryllidaceae > Allium > Allium cepa. The sequence goes on from CM060929.1 coordinate 40,822,999, forward strand.
CACGCCAGTCCCATGACTAACCTGGAGTTTATTGTTCCATTTCTAAACTCTGGGTGCCAATAATTTTCCACATGGGCAGCCTAGAGTCAGGTTATCATTATAAGGGAGCGAAGTCTATCCAAAAGTTGTTGTGGAGATCAGAAGTTGGAGCTAGATGGCGAAGCGTATCACTAGTATATGTTATATTTTCTTCCGCTGTTTGTTGTTGTAACACTCTGATAATGTAATGTAATAACAGATATGATTCTTTGTTTTAAAGATTATACATTGATATATTATATGTTATTCCGCTGTGAAATATGAGATTATGTTATTGTTTTCTGTTTCTTCTTCTATCTTCTTCTTCTTAAACCCTAATGGTTCGGTTTTCCGGCGTTCGATGGTTCGGCAGTTGATACAGTGGACATATTAATGTCGACTTTCGGAAGTCGAAAAATCGGGCCGTTACAATGTGGTATCAGAGCATTTGGTTAAGCGATAATCTTGGCTTTGTTGGGTGTTACTCATTAGAAATAGAGTCGGTAGTACTCTATAATGAGTGGGAGTGTAATAATAGATACGAGCGCATATTTGTTAGTGAATATAAAATTGTTTTATATTGTGTTGACTTATTGGTTGATTGTTTATAGATTCTGGTCGACGGTTTGGCCAACTGTATCAATAAGGGTTTCTAAACTCTCAAACAAAATAAACCGACACAGTATTGTTTTAAAATATGGTAAATGAAATAATTTTATCCAAACTAATTTTGTATATAAAGAAATGATTTTCTGTAAATTTTTATGGTTGCTTGGTTGTTAGGAATGATGATATTGAATTATCATCGTTATTGTATGGAAATTTAATAAGAAATAATGGTATAACCAAAGATTTAGAGATAAGTTCATTTAACAAAGGAAATTTATAAATATGAATTGAAAGGATAAGGGAATGAATCCATATACAAATGGGATTTGTAAATGTAAATTGTAAGTGTGATTTATAATTTGAAATAAAATTCATTAATGAGATGAGGTTTGATTGGGATCAAGTTGAATAAAAATCCAAACTTGGGAAAAATAAAAATAAAATGGAATTGAATCCAAGTAAACTAATATGATAATTAATTAATTCATGAAATAGGAAAGTTGAATTAGTTAAATTAAAACTTGAATTGTGGGTTAAATAAAAATGGTTTGAATTTGCAGATAAATTTAAGTAAGTAGAAATAAATTGAAATTTTCCTTGTTATCGATAAAATAAATTCGAGATGAATTGAGGGAGGAAATTTGAAATTTAAAATGGATAAGTAAATAAAACTAATTTAATTAAATTAGTCGATGGAATGGATTTGATAAACGAAAATCAAATCAAGGATTTAAGTTTGGACGTGTTACAAGGAAACAATAAAATTTGAGTTTTGAATTGAAATAACTTAAATATTGGATAAAAGCTCGACTTAAGTAAAATTTTGATGTGGTGGTTGTCAAGTTTTATGGAATGGTTTTGAATGAAACTTGTTTGATTAATGAAATGCAAACCGAATTGAATGGAATAAATTGGAAATGAAATAGAATAAAGAGTAGATTGAGTTGGTATCAATTTAAATTAGTTATAAACTAGATTGGATATTCTATTTAGTGAATATCGTCGAATTTGCATAGAAATGGTTGTCGTTTGACGAAAACGTGATTGCATAAAATTCTATGAGTTAATGAAAGTCAATAAAAATGATTTTTGAATCAATTGAAATGGATATGAGTTCGTTTCGTTTAAAAAAATGAAAATGAATTGAATGAAAGAAAGTGCATTGTAAATCGTTTGAATTGAATAGAAATTGTATGGAATGTAGTTGTAAGCAATTAAATTTGTATTGAAACATTATAAATTGCTTATGGGAATTATTTTGAGTGCATTGCTTATGAAAACTATGTGTTCACTATTGAAAATAAGTGAAATGTAAATAGATTTCCTATATATGGCACTTACGTATTTAAATTGAGTAAGTACAGGTACATGGGGGTTGTTTGGCGGGATTTGGTCGCGCTAGAATGCTAATAATAAACCGCTTAGCTTAAAAATGCTAAATAAGGTACGTCTGCGCAATAAAAATAGGAAATATGAACTGTTTTTGTTTTTTCCGACCGGGTGGGTCAATGTATATATATTTATATCTTTTGTCAAATTGCAAAAGCTCCTCCCTACAAAGGGGACTCTGCCAAAAATTTTCGAAAATTTTGGGAGATAGAAAAAAATTTAGAAAATTTATTTTGTTAGCGACAAACGATTTCAAATTTGAAACTGAAGTAAATTAGTGAATGAAACTAAATTAAAATAATGATATGAATCAGTTATAAATGGAAAATAAAATTCAATATTCAGAAGCTAAATTGAATCCAAATAGCATTGAAGTGTAAATTGAATTCAAATGAAATTGAAAGTGAAAAATTGAATAAAAATGGATATAACTTCAATAGTGAAGTAAAAATGGTATAAGAAGTATATATTGAAAATTTTGTAAAGGAATGTGCAAAATAAATTTGAATGTTATAATTGGATATTATGGCTAGCAGGACATACATGTGTATTAACGGAAAAGGAATTGGGATTTGATTTTTGAAGATAAATTTGAAATTGCTCGACAAAAAGGTATGTATTTAAATTTCTATATGGAATTTGGTGATTTTCTTATCTAGCCACTTGGCCTTTTTTTTCTTTTGGATTCTGAGGGCCTGCGGTACCATTTTGTAGTCGTACCGAGCTAGTCGCGCAAAGGAGATGCTGGCGAAATTTTTCGAAAATTTCGAGAGTTAGAAAAATTTTGAGAAAATTTTGAAAGTTTAAAATTTGAATTTGAATTCAAATTTGAATTGTGAAGTAAATGAAGTTCTTTGGAAACTGTGAAGATTTTGAAAAGTAAGTTGAAATGAATCTTTAATAAAAAGATTTGGGTTAATAAATTGATAAAATTGTTTGGTTTTGGGAAAATATTAAACGGGTTAAGGATCATTCTTCCTAACTAGAAATTTCGACACGAAATTCTTTTAAGGGGGGAAGGATGTGACGACCCGGAAATTTTTAACATTAGAAATGGAATATTTAATTGATTTTAAATATTTGTAGGTTAGTTTAACTTGAATTCCAAATATAAATATGAATTTGGCAACTTAATTATTGAATTCAATTTATTGAACTTGGGAAAAAAATGTTGAATCTTGATTTTTAAACTGATTAAAAATATTTCGGTGGCTTAGAAAATTCATATTGATAATACTGAAGATGAGGGAAGCTTCAGAACTGAATTTGGAAATAGTTTGTTCATTTTTGAATTTTTACTGTTTAAATCGATATTTTTAAAAAATAGCCTTCCGAGACACAGTCTCGGAGTTCGACGAAATCAGTTCCGTTGGATCCGCAATATTGTATTATTATCGGATTTCAAATTTCGTAGCTTCCAGAGCTATCGTGTGATCCTACGAGATAAAGATGCTGGAAAAAAATTATCGATTTAATATATATATATATGTATGTATGTATGTATGTATGTATGTATGTATGTATGTATGTATGTATGTATATCTGAAACAAGAAAAAAATCACAGCCGAAAATCTTTCCTCTCAGTCGACCTACTTCTCTTCACGTAATCACATACTCGTTGTCTTCTGAAGCACGCCTTCTAAAGCCGTTCTTTTTTTCGTTTTAAAAAAAGAAAAGAAAAAAATCATCACTATCTCCGTCCATTCTTCAGAAAATAAACGAAGCTTCAAAATGAAATCAAATGGCCGAATCAATGATTCTTCTCGTTCGATAATTCATACTTTCTCATCTCTTCAAAATCAAAATCCCTCTCTAAAAAAACTACAGCCGCCTTCAAAATTCATAACCACGAATTCTTTGTTTTCTTTCCCTCATTCGCAATCCAAAACTCTCGAGCCTCTTTCCCCTTCAATACCGAAATCAATTCGTATAAAAAAAAGAGAAAGAGCGACGACGACTGCCATTTAAATTGTGGAGTTTGAGCTCGATTTCGAGCATCACGAAGTGCGGCGGGGGCCTGTTCGCGACGTTAGGGCCGAGGCGCGTAGGGTGTCGGAGTGCGGTGATTCGTGGGTGTCGCGATGTGAAGCGGTGGCGAGGACAGTCGATGGCGTAGTGATAGGAATGCGAGGGTTCGTTGCAGCTAAGGTTTTGGCGATGCATCTGGGTTCGAGCTTGGCGGCCGCGCGCGCTTGCGCGAGCATGGGTATGCGACATTTTGGGGTTCGATTTAGGGGGTGTTGATGGCAGCGACTTCATCGCGACGTCGAGTTAGGGGCACGCTCGAAGGCTGGAAGGACGAGCCTGTAAGGTATCGTTTCAATTTTTTTTGTTATCTTCCTTAATTTATACAGATGTATAGATATATGTATGAATAAGCAGAAAAAAAAATTAACAGCAAGAAAAATGCAGTAAGGTGTAGACATTTTTGGTTTTTATTTTATTCATATATATGTTTTAAAGGTAATAAACATGTTATAAAGCAGAAAATCTTAAGTAAAGTAATTCTTTAAAGAATTGGGAGTTTAAAAAAAAGGAATTAGTTTAAACCAAGATTATTAGTTTAAAATATAATTTTGGTTAATTAAATTTATTAAAAAGAATTTTTTTGGTTCGAATTAAATTATTAGTTAATTAATAGAAATTGGATTGTTCGATTGATTCAAATATTTATTAAATCATACAATTGATGTATAAGGTTTAAAACCATGAAGAAATCAAGCCGAAATGGAAATGGATTGCAAGATAAAAAAGGGCAAAGGTGAGATCTTCTCACTCAAGTTTAAATTGGAATTTCCAGTTGATTTTAAATAGTTAAATTTAAAATTGTTGATTGTGTGCTTGGGTGATGGTTGCTATTATTTGTTTTGAATGAGACCCTATGAGCCGCCTAATAGGGGACGACATTTTATAAATCACATATACCATGATATTCCACCTCGAAGTGGAATTGGTATTTAAATGTTGTGCTAACGTCTGTGGATGCAGGGAAACAGGTTGGAGAGATCCAACTGGATTCCTCAAACTTTTGAATTTGTTTCATATGTTGTGTGTTAATTTATTTATAATCTGTGTGTGATTATACTTGTGATTGGAATTGTGGAAGGCTATGATTTAGCCGAATATATTTTTGGTATCATAGGATACCAGAAATATGAAGTTGGATTTTTGGAAATTTAAGTAGTAAAGCGTAGACCGTTACAATTAAAGTATTAAAGTTGATTTTTATAATCCGATCGAATTAATTACAAAATAAATGGATTTTGAGAAATATTGTTTGATAGTTGAAGAATTTATTTAAAAGAAATCAAATTTTAAATAGTTTGAAAAAAAGGTTTATTTTAAAAGATGATAAATTTGGAAATCGATTAGAAAATTTCTTTGGTATTTGAAAATAAATCTTTGGGAATCAAATTGAAATTTGATTCGATGTTTGAAACAAAATTTAGAAATCAATTTGAAAATTGATTTTTGTGATTGAAAATAAATCTTTGGGAAATCCATTTGGAAATTTGAATTCACAATGGAATTTATAAAGGAAAGGAATTTACGGATTTGGAATGTAAATTCGAAATAAATCAAGAAGGGTTTATTAAATTGGCCTAAGTGGACCATTTTGAAATGAAAGTGTATTTTCCCTGAAAAACCGAGTATGTTTTGAAAGTTGCTTTTAAATATAAATTTTAAAGTTCTAAAATGGTTTGTAAACGAATATTTGTGATGAAAGTATTTTTTTGTAAATTGTTTCTAAATCTTTAGAGTAAAGATTTATTTAAGTTAATTTTTAGAAGTGACTGTTTTAAAAGATTTAATTGATATTTGTTTTAGGAAATAGTTATTTAAAACAATTATAGTCTATCTAATGATTTTATTTTAAAATTTTAGTTTGGACTTGAAGTTTTATATGAGATGATAGTATAATATTTTTATAACTAACATTTTAAAATAAATTGTTTTAAAATAGTTTTACTTTAAAATATTTCCCAGTATGTATTTGGATAAGTGATTTAAATTATTTTAAAGTATTCGAACTCGGCAGATTTTTCAGTGGAAATAAATGATTTCGGGAATTTTATTCCGCGAGTGAAAAATGATTTGAAATTTGTTTTCAAAGGATTGAAATGTGATTTGAAATTTGTTTTCAAATGGTTGAAGTGTGAAAATATATCTTATAGACATTTTGAAAATATATAATTCGGAAAATTATTTAAATCTGGTAATTGTTGTGAATGTTGATTGATAGTTAAATAACCGACTATCAATATTGGCCTTTAAATGGCGTTTGAATTTCGATGCGACCGGGGGTCGGATTCTCAGTGGATATCCGAAAACCACATTGAACCTTTGTGATTGTGATGGATCTTTTATTTAAAAGATCAAAGTGGAAATTATTGTGATTTGTTTGAAATCTGAATGAACACTTATTTTTAAAATAAGCGCTCGTTATTCGGATTAGTCGGGAGAGGACCTTTGTGTCATATAACTCATTCTGAATAATGATACGACGAAATGGGATTGCATTTGAAGACCGGTGGTGAAGACCGGGTATTTGCGAGAATGATAGGATGACCTATCGATTGTCTCTGCACTGAGTAGCTACGGTATAGAGATTCCCTAAGTGGTGGGAAGTCCAATCGGGATTGTGAATACCCGGATTGCAAAGGCTTCTTCGGAAGTGCCTTCGGTTCTGTTCGAACCCGGAACAAACTTGTATGGATGTGTGTCTGACCTTACAGATTGAGATGTAAAGCTGGGTTCTATCAAATACATTTCCGTTGGTGGCGGAGAATTTATTCTCTTAGCTTAACACCTTTCTTTGAGACGTACGAGCTCAGAGGTTATGTAGTTGATGGTCACTAGTGATACATTCCCAATTTGGTAATGTAGCATACGAAGTGCTGCTGCTCATTTGTTGATCGAAGCATGGCTTTGTGAAAAAGCGTAGCTTTGTGGACGAGACTTCGTCGAGCCTCACAACCAGGAAATGATCGAAACATGAATGTTGCGGCAAGGTTTTTAGGGGTCGCGCCCCTAGGGTATGTCCATTTTCTTCTGGATAAAGGGTGGTATCATGGTATGGAGCCCAGATATTTAACTCATGTGGATACTGTAAATTTATTACTGTGTGATGTTGCTTTATGGTTGAGGATCCTCGGATAAAGGTCGGTAACGACCGAGGATGGCATACTCTTGTGTGGAGCTATCTATGTTACAGCTTCATTGCACCGGAAGCGTGAGGTAACTCGGCCTTGTGTTGGCAGAGAGCTGGTTAAGTTCTTACGGCGTCCCTCCAGAGGCGTACCCATGTGGCAATAGGAAGTTCCTTAGCCTGACCATTTTTTGGAAATACAAAGAAACAATACGCGCCCTTTACAGTTTTAGTTGCATAACATGCCATGGAATATGGCGATAACCTGCTATTGAACATGGTAGCTATAGTAGACATACGACGAAATGTTGTATGTTGGCTAAGATTAATATTATACTTTCGAAATGTTTTCGGCACTATGCACTAAAAATAATATCCAAAGGTTTTCGCGTATCAAGCATTTTTGACTATCATAAGAAGAAATCTCCTCCAAGTGTACGTTTGCATTGTGTGTGTGGCGGGAGGCCTTATGGCAGTTTCATTTTTAAAAAGCATAGCGGGTTTCGTTTTATTTTCTTTATGAAAATAACTGTTTTTAAGATCTCACATCAGTCCCATGACTGACTTGGAGTTTATCGTTCCCTTTCTAAACTCTGAATGCCCATAATTTTCCACACGGGCAGCCTAGAGTCAGGTTATCATTATAAGGGAGCGAAGTCTATCCAGAAGTTGCTGTGGAGATCAGAAGTTGGAGCTAGATGGTGAAGCGTATCACTAGTATATGTTATATTTTCTTCTGTTGTTTGTTGTTGTAACACTCTGATAACGTAATGTAATAATAGATATGATTCTTTGTTTTAAAGATTATTCATTGATATATTATATGTTGTTCCGCTACGAAATGTGTGATTCTGTTATTGTTTTCTGTTTCTTCTTCTATCTTCTTCTTCTTAAACCCTAATGGTTCGGTTTTCCGACGTTTGATGGTTCGGCAGTTGATACAGTGGACGTATTAATGTCGACTTTCGGAAGTCAAAAAATCGAATCGTTACACCCATATTCCAAACCTAATGGAACTAGTCTCGAGACCTAATTCGATCATATGTAGAAGTTTGCTTTTCAAACCTAATCATATTATATTAATTTCTGGAATTAATTTCTATACATTTCAAACTCGTACGACCACACAATATGTCTGATCGTCACGAAACTCGACGGAATTCAAGAATTTATTATTATGGATCCAATGGTACTGGTTTCGTCAATATTCAAGACAGTGCCCCAAAATGATATCTTCACCCGTTGATTGAAACGAATTATTATTAAAACCAAATAAATCATTTCTAAATCTAAATTTAAAGGTTTGTTGTGGAAATACTATGAATATTAGAGTAGCTCTGTGTATTATCTTTTGATATTATATGTTATCATTTTGCAACGAAATTCTAATGATTTTGTTCTCCTCTTTCTTGTTCTTTCTTCTTCTTTTTCTTTACCCTATTGTTGTCTTTTCAGCACTTAGGTGTTTGACAAGTGAATACCGTGGATGTATTAGTGTCGACATTCGAGGGTCGAAAAAGGCAATCATTACAATAATAATTTAACATACAAACAATTTGAACAAGTTTAAACACAAGGGGATTCAATGTGCTTTCGTAGCGACTATCGCTACGTGGACCATTCAATATCCATTCTAATTTCAACACACAACTCGAAAAACCATAACTACATAATGACACATTACATGTTTTAGAAGGATATAGAAGTGATGATATACACTACAATGTTGTCATTTGCTTTCTAAAGCAAGGGGGTCAAATGTTATGATTTAATTAGATCGTTTTTAACTTTAACTTTACATTCAAGCACACAACATATATAAAACAAAATATATACTTGTTCAGTGGTGAGTAACCTCAATTAAAAACTAAGACAAGCACAAGTCACCAAGAACAGTAGAACCACTGCCTGCCATCACCAAACTTCCAATGCTTCCACCATTGCTTCATTTTTCCAGCTTTGAGTTGTTATTCCATGTTGCCAAGATGATATAAGGTCTTTTCCAAAGTATGAGAGGGATTGGAGGTGTTTTGATAAGGTTTTAAAGGGTTAAAAAGAGGAAAGAGAACGAAGAAGAGCCATTCCTTTTATGCTTATAGTTTGTAACGACCCGGAAATTTTCGATCCTGAAATTTCCAAATAGTTGGAAAAAGAAGAAAAAAGATAGAAGAAAGAAACAGAACACAACACAGAATCTCACATTCGCAGCGGATCAAAATATAATATCACACAAATAATAGTTATAGAAAGGAACACTGTACTTGTCAAATTACACTTTAATATATCAAAGTTACAACATATTTACAAACACAGGACAGATAAATCAATCTGTTTCAGATACTATAATATATCACAGCAGAACTCTCCATACGTTCCTGCTCTGCAGCTCGCCTCCTGAGCTCCAGAACGTCCTTACCTGAAAATCTGTAATACTCGGTCTGACCCGAGCATTGCATCAAAGTAACACACAAGTCAGGCTTGAAACCAATGTGAGTAAACCCATTTAACATGGAATACAAAAACATACAACTTATAAACCCGGGGTAACTTATATTAATTTACAACTTCACAAGTTGTTATAGACATCACTTATTTCACTCATCAATTTCAAATGTGCAAAAACTCAGATTAAATGGTCTAGTTTACTTAAATCATTCCATTTCAGCCTATTAAATGGTCTAATTTACAAAGAATCTGTAACAATCCGCATATTTAACGATTTTATATTTAAATGTTTTATTTAAATATAGTGTCATTAGTCGGATTTTTAGGTCCGAAATGTTACTTTTTGCAAATGGTCGAATTAGGACTTAAAACCACCTCCATTGAGCCAAAATGGCGTTTGCGTTCTTTTTGAGTATATACTTTGATATGTTTGGAGTAAGTTGAATTTTGCTACTTTTTCTAGTTGGGTTTTGGGTTTGGGTTCAGCCCACTAGCTAACTAAATACCCTAGCTCAGCCCATCTCTTTCCATTCACTCGTTTTCCATTCTAAAACTCAAGCTAAAACTGAAAATGGGGGAAAGGAAGAGGAATTAGAAATTCCAAGCCCTAGTTTCTTCTTGCAACTTGAATTCATGCTCCAAAATCAAAGAGAAGCTATTGGTAAGCCTCTTCTTCATCTTCTCCGACTCTTCTCCTCTTCAATTTCAGAAAGTTCCTAAACCTTATTTGGAAAATATGTGTTTTATTCTTAGGTTGAAGCTTGTAGAGTGAAGTGAAGTGTAGTTAGTCTCCTTCTTGTGTTTGTGCTTCTCATCTTTGTTTGTGTGTAAAAAGGTGAGTTTTGAACTCACATCTTTATCTCTTGATATCATGGGTGATGGGTATGAATTCCTATTACTTATTCATATGCATTTGATTTTTGATTGGATTGGTTTTATGAATATTCCAATTCTTGAGTTTCAAAGTCAAATTTTTATGAACATTCTCTTATGGATGTTTTGATCTTGTTTTGGTGATGAATCGAAGTGCTTATAGGATTGGGTAGCCGCTAGGCGTGAACCCCTAGCGTTCGTGCTCGTCCGATTGAAAGTTGGGAAGTTTGCTCATCATTTGGATAGGTTGAAAACAGCCCAGGTTGCAGGGTCGGCCGACCGAAGACCCTGTCCGGTCGACCGAACCTGTGTCCCGAAAGTTTCAGGATCAGGTCAGCCGACCGACTCAGTCCGGTCGACCGACCTGCTCTTATTTTTCCCGTTTTGCCTATTTTTGCTCATTTTGATTGGTTTTCCAAGTTTTATCGATTCAAGTTGATTCTTAGTGGTTGTTATTGCATCTTTGGCTTTGATAACTTATTTTTGACTTCATACATGGATTTTCATAAATAATCCCTCTAAATCGTATTAAAAGCTCGCTTCTCCAATTCATAAATTCTATTTAAAACACACATAATTTCGCACTCCGAGCGAAGTGGGAGGAGAATTAAATGATTAGATAAAACACGTGCAATGAACACGTGCGTTCATCTTTTCAATTAATTCCCAATCTATTCGTTTGAACGTTTTGACCTTTGAGTCTGGTTTACCGATGAAATGAGGTAAACTTTGTACTGCTTTGAGTGTGAAATTAACTGACGGATAGTAAACCGTTTAGTGTGAACGAGTGGTTATGGGACTCATGTTACCACTTTTCGGATTCCTTTTCGAGAGTTGTGACACATTCCGCCAGTTAGTGGTGTCTAGTACTGGGCCTCCGGACCTTCACCACTACGGTTTGTTGCCTTTGGGATAGTGTCTTTGGACTGTCTCCTTCAGGTTTGTTGCCTTCGGATATGTTGCCTTCGGGTATGTTGGCTTCGGGTTTGTACCTTCGGGTTTGTTGCCCTATTGTATCGCTTTCGGAGTTGGTCTTTATGAGCCGCTCGGGTGATATTTGGGTTTGGAGCCTTCGGGCTTATGGATCCTTGTTTATACAGTACTGAGCACGTGCAAATTTTATGATGTTTCATTGATATGTATATTCCCTAGGTATCGCCCTTCGGTGTTGGTCTTTTTGAGCCTCACGATATATGGCGGTTACCTTGTGGAACTTGTGCTACCTTCATGGGTATTTGTTATTGCCTTTTTGGCTTGTTTTGGGATACTCATATCCTTTGTTTATTGTGTTGCCGATGATATGAGGCTTGTCTTATTATGATTCATCTTTCGTTAGATGATTGTGTTATCTCCTTAGAGATATTTGTTATACATCACCTTGCAGGTTATTGCTGTTCAGTTTATCTAACTGATTTGTTTAGCTAGACTGACCCGTGTATTTATACTCGGGTCAGACCGAGATGTTTCACGTTAGGTGCTTTTGGACTTAGCCTATTTTGCTTCTGCATGGACTATTCAGCTTGTTCCTTTTTGTTAAAGCTTTTTGTGTAGTCCTTTTTGTTGTAACTCTGATATATGTATTCATATGGAATCGTTTGTATATAGTGGTTTGCCATACCGCTTGACATGTATTATTTTGTATACTCTGTTATGTATCAATATACGTGTATCTGATGATCTACTGTTCTATGATGTATATTACATTTGAGTTGTTATATTATGTTCTGATAGATCATCCAACCACCTATGGTTTTTTTTTAAGTATTCATTGGATATGTCGATATGGTGTGTATGATTATTGTCGATGTATTCAATAGATAGTTAAAGCAAGGCAATAGATGGTCGCTCCTAACTAGCCTTATTCTCCGTGTTAGTCGACGGCATTACCATGTAGTGTCCTTGGCTAGCGTGGGTATAGAGGTGGGGCGTCACAGCTTGGATCAGAGCGAGGTTCAGAACAAAATATGATAAACACAGAATAGATGCACATATTTCGGTACATCAAAGCGTATAAGTGATACAAATCTTTGAACCATCGTGCCTCTATATTTCTTTTGTGCCTTGATGGTAGATAGAATGTGGGAATACGTCTAGGAATGCATTTAGATTCTGTAGTATTCCATCTTGGATTATCTACCTTGTGAATAATCTTGTTCTTATCTTACTCTTAGCGTATGGCTGGAAGAGGCAAAGGACGACGTTCGGATGCTGGGCAATCCAGTGGTTCACATCCGGATGGCATTTATATGTTTGCCGATCAATTTTTGGAGTTGTTTAGGAGCACTCAGCCTCCAGTTCCTCCTCGAGTATCTCCTCCTCGCAAGTCTGCCTTTGCACGTCTGTGCAGTGATTTTTCTCATCTTGGAGGAAAGCCGTTTAAGGGCTCTGAGTCTGTTCTTGAAGTCCAAGCTTGGTTTCGCACGTGCGAGCGTATCTTCTCTCGTATGGATCTTTCTGACCATGATAGAGTTTTTGTAACTTCTAGCTTATTACAAGGGCGTGCTCTTGATTGGTATGAGCTTCTTATAGCCGAAATTGATGAGTCTACTCTTTCTTAGACTCAGTTTCGGGAGCGATTTGAACTCAAGTTCGTTCCTGAATCTGAAAAAGTTTTATTGACTCGTCGCTTCCTCGAGTTGAAGCAAGGGAAGTCTTCTGTTTCTGAGTATGTTGCATCATTCGAGGCTTTATCTAAGTATGGTCTTGAATTCATTAGCACTTCTTATAAGAAGAATTTGAAGTTTGTCTCTGGTCTTAAGAAGTATCTTAAGAAGTGTTTGTTGCTCCAGCTTAAGCTTTCTTTTGAGGAGTTGGTTGATTCTGCGCTTCATCTTGAAGCCGTCGAGAAGGAGTGTGATAGTGGTGATGATGTTGAAGTTTCCAAGAACCCCAACAAGAAGCCGTTTCCATTCCAAAAGTCTAGGTCTTTTCCTTCCAAGAAGAAGAAGACTGGGGGTTCTAGCTCTCAGCCTCAGTCTTCTGGAACACCTTTCGTTCGAAAGTGTTTCAAATGTGGTTCTCCTGATCATATGATTCGAGCTTGTTCCAAGCCTCTCTTCTGCCGTTATTGCAAGAAGGAAGGACATCATGTTTCCACTTGCCCTACTATTCCGGCTGGTGCCAAGTCTAGCAAGCTTTATGCTGCTAAGGCTTCTAAAGGTCCTTCTCAGCCCAAAGGTATATCTCCATCTATTTTGGAAGGTTCTATTTTCTTTCATAACCATAGTATACGAGTTCTTTTCGATACGGGTGCTTCACATTCCTTCGTATCAAAGAAGCTCGTCGATGATTTATCTTTGGATGTTTCTTGTATGATTACTTCTTTAAGGATTGCGAATCCTATTGGGGGATCCGCGACCCTTAGTATGCTTTGTGATGACGTTGAGATTGTTTTATGCGGTTTTTCCTTTCGTGCGAATCTGCACGTTATTTCTTATTTGGGATTTGATATGATTTTGGGAATGGACTAGCTAGTGAGATATGATGCCAGGATTATTTGTTCGGAGAGAATTTTATATCTTCGACATCCGGATTCGCCTACTCAGTTATCTCTTGTTCTTGGGGATGTGGATAATTCCGAAATGGCTTTATGTTCTCTTAACTCGCGAGATGATGATGGTATATCTCGTATTCCTATTGCTTGTGACTTTTTTGATATTTTTGAGCCTATTTCGGGTTTGCCACCCAAGCAGGCAATTGAGTTCCGCATTGATTTCATTCCAGGAGCGTAGCCAGTTAGTCGTCCTCCCATGAGGATGTCTACAAAGGAAAATGAGGAACTCAAGAAGCAGCTTTTAGAGCTTGAGTCCAAGCAGTTGATTCAGTCCAGTTCTTCTCCATGGGGATCCGCGGTCGTCTTCGTGAAGAAGTCCGATGGACTCTTAGGCTTTGCATTGACTATCGCAGGCTTAACGAGTTAACCATTAGGAATAGGTATCCATTGTCTAGGATCGATGATATGTTCGATCTATCGAGTGGTGCTAAGGTCTTTTCTCAGCTTGACCTTGCCACGGGTTTTCATCAGTTACGAGTCGCGGAGGATAGCATACCTCTTACAGCTTTCCGCACTCGTTATGGTTCTTTTAAGTGGCTCGTTATGCCGTTCGGTTTGACGAACGCTCCTGCTTTCTTTGTTGATCTAATGAATCGGGTATTCCGAGAATATCTCGATAAGTTCGTCCTTGTGTTCATTGATGATATCCTTATTTATTCTAAGTCTGAAGATGAGCATGCAAATCACTTGAGAATTGTCTTGACTACTCTCCGTCATCATCAACTTAGAGCCAAATTTTCCAAGTGCCATTTTTGGGAGAATAGGGTTAAGTTCTTAGGCCATGTTGTATCTTCCAATGGCATTTCTGTCGATCCCTCAAAGATCGAAGCCATCCAGAATTGGAAGAGGCCTGAGAATGTTCATGAGATTCGTAGTTTCCTTGGATTGGCAGGTTATTACCGTCGGTTCATTAAGGATTTTTCCCGTGTTGTGCTTCCTCTCACCAGCCTTACTCGGAAAGGCATTCGTTATATTTGGTCTGACAAGTGTGAAGCTTCCTTTCAGACATTGAAGAAACTTCTCACTAATGCTCCTATTCTTGTGGTTTCCGAAGGGAATCATGATCTTGTTGTCTACACCGATGCTTGTGGTAGTGGTCTCGGTGCTGTTCTTATGTAGAAGGATCGGGTAGTTGCTTATGCTTCTAGGCAACTGCGTCCAAATGAAGTTCGATATGCCACTCATGATCTTGAGTTAGCCGCCATTGTCTTTGCCTTGAAGATTTGGCGACACTATTTATTGGGCGAGAGCTTCATTCTCTATACCGATCATAAATCCTTGAAGTATTTGTTCACTCAGAAGGAACTCAATATGAGACAACAACATTGGCTCGAGTTTCTTGCTTCCTATGACTTTGATATCCAGTATACCCCTGGAAAGGGTAATCGTGTTGCTGATGCGCTTAGTCGCAAACATTCGGCTGTTATTTCTATGATGCTTGCCGAATGTGATATTTTTGAGACTCTATCTTTTTGTGAAATTCGTGATCGAGGTTCATCTTCTGATTCTCCTGTTCTATTATTTAGTTTGGGAGCTCGACTCATTTTATTGGATCGTATTGTCGATGCCCAATGGCGTGATCCTGATTTGTTGCATCTTATTCAGCTTTGTGAGTCTGGATCCTGTGATGAGGCATTGCGGGATTTCAGTATTGATTCTCATGGGTGTCTTCGCAAGAAGAACCGTCTTTTTGTGCCTTCTAATTTTGCTTTAGGCATGACATTCTTGATGACTGTCACCGTTCTAAGTATACCATTCATCCTGGTAGTAGTAAGATGTATGTGGATATGCGTCGTCTTTATTATTGGAAAGTCAAGAAGCGCAATGCGACGAGTTATGTGAGTAATTGCATAACTTGTCAGCGTATTAAGGCCGAACATCAGCATCCTTCGGGTCTTCTTCAGCCTCTAGGGATTCCATTGTGGAAATGGGATCAGATTTCTATGGATTTCATTGACGGCCTACCTCGTTCGAGATCAGACCATTCTAGCATTTGGGTTATTGTTGATCGTCTCACTAAGTCTGCTCTTTTTGTTCCTATTAAGTTTAATATGACTGCTTCTCATTTGGCTAAGTTATATGTCAAGGAAATCGTGAGACTTCACGGTATTCCTAGTTCTATTGTGAGTGACCGTGATCCTTTATTCACGAGTCATTTTTAGCAGAGTCTTCAGCAAGCTTTGGGAACAAAGCTTAATTTTAGTACAGCTTATCATCCGCAGTCTGATGGGCAGACTTAACGGGTGAATCGTATCTTGGAAGATCTTCGTATTTGTATTTGTATTTTTTATTTTGGTGGTTGTTGGGAGGATCACCTACCTCTTGTAGAGTTCTCCTACAACAATAGTTTTCAGTCTAGTATCGGTATGGCTCCTTTCAAAGCCTTATACGGAAAGCCATGTCGATCACCTTCTTGCTGGTTGGAATCTGGGGAGAAGCTTATTCTTGGTCCAGATTTTGTTCGTGATTCTTCCGAGAAGATTGATCTTATTCGGTTGAGAATGAAAGAGGCACAGAGCCGCCAGAAATCCAACACGGACAGCCGTAGGAAGCCTCTCGAGTTATCGATTGGTGATCTTGTCTTTATTCGTGTTTCTCCTTTGAAGGGGGTTATGCGTTTCAGTACGACTGGGAAATTGGCTCCTCGCTTTATAGGACCATTTTCTATTACTGAACGTATTGGCTCTGTGGCTTATAGAGTTTCACTTCCTGCTCATTTATCTGGCATTCATGACGTGTTTCACGTCTCTCAACTTCGGAAGTGTCTTCGGGAGTCGGATTCTGTTATCGCTTCTCCTGATTTGCAAGAGCTTGAGGTCTCACCGGACTTATCTATTGTACAGCAACCTATTCGCGTACTTGACACAGAGGTGTGACACCTTCGAAACAAGGACGTGCCGCTCGTTAAATTCAATGGTCCGCTAATCCCAATGACTGTACTTGGGAAACCAGAGAGTATATCGAACAATCTTATCCGGGTTTTCTATCTTTGCTTGGTAATGGTGAGAATATCTTTTCGTCTCAAGCTTATTTCCTTTTCTTTTGAATGTTGTATGTATGTGGTTGTTACATATATCGTCTCTAGGAATTGCGGGGACGCAATTTTGTAAGGAGGGGAGATCTGTAACAACCCACATATTTAACGATTTTATATTTAAATGTTTTATTTAAATATAGTGTCGTTAGTCGGATTTTTAGGTCCGAAATGTTACTTTTTGCAAATGGCCGAACTAGGACTCGAAACCACCTCCATTGAGTCCAAAATGGCGTTTGCGATCTTTTTGAGTATAAACTTTGATGTGTTTGGAGTAAGTTGAATTTTGCTACTTTTTCTAGTTGGGTTTTGGGTTTGGGTTCAGCCCACTAGCTAACTAAATACCCTAGCTCAGCCCATCTCTTTCCATTCACTCATATTCCATTCTAAAACTCAAGCTAAAACTGAAAATGGGGGAGAGGAAAAGGAATTAGAAATTCCAAGCCCTAGTTTCTTCTTGCAACTTGAATTCTTGCTCCAAAATCAAAGAGAAGCTATTGGTAAGCCTCTTCTTCATCTTGTCCAACTCTTCTCCTCTTCAATTTCAGAAAGTTTCTAAACCTAATTTGGGAAATATGTGTTTTATTCTTAGATTGAAGCTTGTAGAGTGAAGTGAAGAGTAGTTAGTCTCCTTCTTGTGTTTGTGCTTCTCATCTTTGTTTGTGTGTAAAAAGGTGAGTTTTGAACTCACATCTTTATCTCTTGATATCAACGGTGATGGGTATGAATTCCTATTACTTATTCATATGCATTTGATTTTTAAATGGATTGGTTTTATGAATATTCCAATTCTTGAGTTTCAAAGTCAAATTTTTATGAACATTCTCTTATGGATGTTTTGATCTTGTTTTGGTGATGAATCAAAATGCTTATAGGGTCGGGTAGCCGCTAGGCGTGAACCCCTAGCGTCAGTGCTCGTCCGATTGAAAGTTGGGAAGTTTGATCTCATTTGGATAGGCTGAAAAAAGCCCAGGTTGCAGGGTCGGCCGACCGAAGACCCTGTCCGGTCGACCGAACCTGTTTCCCGAAAGTTTCAGGATCAGGTCAGCCGACCGACTCAGGAGGTCCCTTCGACCGACCTGCTCCTATTTTTCCTGTTTTTCCTATTTTTGCTCATTTTGATTGGTTTTCCAAATTTTATCGATTCAAGTTGGTTCTTAGTGGTTGTTACTGCATCTTTGGCTTTGATAACTTATTTTTGACTTCATACACGGATTTTCATATATAATCCCTCTAAATCGTATTAAAAGCTCACTTCTCCAATTCATAAATTCTATTTAAAACACACACAATTTCGCACTCCGAGCGAAGTGGGAGGAGAATTAAATGATTAGATAAAACGCGTGCAATGAACACGTGCGTTCATCTTTTCATTTAATTCCCAATCTATTCGTTTGAACGTTTTGACCTTTGGGTCTGGTTTACCGATGAAACGAGGTAAACTTTGTACTGCTTTGAGTGTGAAATTAACTGACGGATAGTAAACCGTTTAGTGCGAACGAGTGGTTATGGGACTCACGTTACCACTTTTTGGATTACTTTTCGAGAGTTGTGACACATTCCGCCAGTTAGTGGTGTCCAGTACTGGGCCTCCGGACCTTCACCACTACGGTTTGTTGCCTTTGGGATAGTGTCTTCGGACTGTCTCCTTCAGGTTTGTTGCCTTCGAGTATGTTGCCTTCGGGTTTGTACCTTCGGGTTTGTTGCCCTACTGTATCGCTTTTGGAGTTGGTCTTTATGAGCCGCTCGGGTGATATTTGGGTTTGGAGCCTTCGGGCTTATGGATCCTTGTTTATACAGTACTGAGCACGTGCAAATTTTATGATGTTTCATTGATATGTATATTCCCTAGGTATCTCCCTTCGGTGTTGGTCTTTTTGAGCCTCACGATATATCGCGGTTACCTTGTGGAACTTGTGCTACCTTTATGGGTATTTGTTATTGCCTTTTTGGCTTGTTTTGGGATATTCATATCCTTTGTTTATTGTGTTGCCGATGATATGAGGCTTGTCTTATTATGATTCATCTTTCGTTAGATGATTGTGTTATCTCCTTAGAGATATTTGTTATACATTGTGACCTTGCAGGTTATTGTTGTTCAGTTTATCTAACTGATTTGTTTAGCTAGACTGACCCGTGTATTTATACTCGGGTCAGACCGAGATGTTTCAGGTTAGGTGCTTTTGGACTTAGCCTATTTTGCTTCTGCATGGACTATTCAGCTTGTTCCTTTTTGTTAAAGCTTTTTGTGTAGTCCTTTTTATTGTACCTCTGATATATGTATTCATCTGGAATCGTTTGTATATAGTGGTTTGCCATACCACTTGACATGTATTATTTTGTATACTCTGTTATGTATCAATATATGTGTATCTGATGATCTACTGTTCTGTGATGTATATTACATTTGAGTTATTATATTCCGTTCTGATAGATCCTCCAACCACCTATGGTTTTGTTTTAACTATTCATTGGATATGTCGATCTGGTGTGTATGATTATTTTCGATGTATTCAATAGGTAGTTAAAGCAAGGCTATAGATGGTCGCCCCTAACCAGCCTTATTCTCCGTGTTAGTCGACGGCATTACCCTGTAGTGTCCTTGACTAGCGTGGGTATAGAGGTGGGGAGTCACAGAATCACTGTCAACAGAGCATGCAAATTTTTTTTCCAAACATACCAATACTTCATTTATTCCAACTGTTCGTTTTCGTTCATCAGGTTAACGTAGATTTAACTTAGGGAAAAAAAATTTGGTTTACTCATCTGCATTTTGTTGATAGCACAGAAAGCCTGGGAATTGATCTGAAAACTTGAAAACTGTAGATGATCTTTGAATTTGACTGAGATCTTCTAGTTTAAAGCTCGAATTTGAAATCTTGGTTTTGCTTCAGTTTAAAGTTGACTGAAGATTCAGGTAGGTGATTGTTGATTAATTCCAGGTCTGCAATTGCTGTTTTACATACCCTATTGTATTTTGAAAACCAAATCTTGTTTTGATAATTTGTTGGTTTGAGAATTTGTTATAGGCTTTTGATTTTGAAAATTTTCAGTTTGTTTCAAATTTATTTCTCCTCAGATCTGATTTATTAAGCTTGTAAATTGAAAAAGAAGAACAAAGAATGAGAGAAAGAGGAGATGGAGTATTATATAGATTTAAATTTTATTTTTTTATAAATTTTCTCAAAAATAAAATCAAAATGACACTTGTTCATTTCATTTCTAAGATTATTACATTTGTCAAAATTCTTATCTCATGAATTACACATGTTAACTTATGTTTTTATACAAATTTTTAAATGTTAATAAAAAATGTTTTTTTCTTTAATTTATAAATTTATGATACTAATCTATATATATAAATAGCTTTAAAGAAATAAAATCAATTGTATTTATAAATAAAAGCTTATATAAATATCTCTAAATTCAAATATTTCAAAATATCCATCCTTTGAATTTCAAAACTTTAAATTCAAATTCAAATTAAATTCTAAAATCAAATTTACAAATCAAATTATACATATATACATATACAACTACTTATTCAATTTAAAAATAACAATTCTATTCCTATAAAATCTATTTATGTATATATATATATATATATATATATATATAAACAATCATTATTATTTGTTTGAAAACATCAATTTCGCCAATTTAATCAATTATACTAGAAAGATTATCAAACCAATACTTATTCAGATATATATTTCCATTACCAGAATTATTTATTTAACTTATAAATCAGTATTTTCATTAATTAAATTCAGTTAATCTATAAATTATAGGTATTCTAAAAATCTGGATTATTACAATCCTCCCCCTTGAGTCTTTTCGTCCTCGAAAAGGAACGAAGCCAGAATTTGTTAAATATTTTAAAACTAGTTAAAATATTCTTTGATCATTTTTCAAACACCTTTAAAATCTATATAATATAGCCAAAATAGTTTTTTTTTAAAATACTTTTACAACTCGATGTCTCAACAAGTCCGTCCTCGTTCTCACAGAAATTCGGTCATACGTTGATCAGGCGTAAGACTGAAAATCTACAAGTGCTTGGCAGACCCGTTTTCAACATCCAGTGAAAATATTTTGAAAATAATTTTATTGTAAATATAGAAAACAGTTTTTGAAAATAGAGGATATATCTTTGGCGAGAATGCTCTGGAAATCATCACCTCCATCCATGGTCGCAGTTACATCCTGGGTTACGTTGCCATCGTAGCGAAAGTCCATGTAACTGCAGGCTCTCCGTGGCCTCTCGATTACGCCATGGAACCCACGACAGATCGCAGTCTACCGATATAAAATCAAACGCAGACTGTTGGCTCTCAGCGACACACGCGACTTTCGCTGTCAAAATGAAACTCCTCCACTCCAACATAGGTCGCAGTCTACCGATATAAAATTAAACGTAGACCGTTGACTCACAGCGACACACACGACTTTCGCTATGTTATCATAGGTCGCAGTCTACCGATATAAAATCAAACGCAGACTATTGGCTCTCAGCGGCACATACGACCTTCACTATGTTACCATAGGTCGCGGTCTACCGATATAAAATCAAAGGTAGACTGTTGGCTCTCAGCGACGCACACGACTTTCGCTATGGTAAACTCTACTCATGATCTCCAGGAACTAGTTTTGTCCGGACTCCTCACAGGATCAACTTTAGAACCCCCTTTGGGGCTAAAGGCAGCACCACCCGGTGGCACTCCTGAGAAGTTCATTTTAAGGGAGCGCTTTTTTCCCCAGAGCTATCATCAAAACACTTTATACTATACACATATAGTATCTTTCAAATCATACACCTAGTATGATCTCATACTAAGCTCCTTTACACAAAATCGATTATCCCAAAATCGATAATTCTCAAACTAGGCTTTTCAAATTTCAATATTGATTTTATCCAAAAATCAAAAGCCTCTCCAAATCCAAAGGTTCCCAAAACCTTTTCCAAAATCCTCATAAGATCCTTTATATATATACAGATATATAAAAAAATTAAAACTTTGGATTATTTCAAACTTGTATAAAACTCCTTTTATACTTCAAAACACCTTCAAAATCTTTTTCTTCTGGCAATAGATTCAACAAGGGGAGATTTATCTTATATAACAAAGATATATAACTGTGTTTACTCAAAATCAAATATTCAAATTTGATTACTCTTTTCAATATCATTTTCATTCAAATCCATACGATGCACACATATCATCTGTACGCTATACCAACCTGATCGCTCACTCGACCACACAATTTCACTTCCGAACTAGTATCGTCCACCCGACTTCCTAGTGCGGACACAGATCTGGTTTCTTGATCAGAAACCGTCATTCTCCTTGCATAGCCATAACTATGATAGATAATATCTAGAACCAATCAACAATCCATATCCAGGTTCGCCTTCGAAAATCGAGTGAAAAATCACAACTCGGATCGACATACTATCTCGACATTCTGTGCTCGAATCTGGATCAAATCACTATGCGAATAGAATAACATACGTACACACTACGTATTTATCTTTATTGGTTATTAGCCAAATCAATCCATTTCTATTCACATTCACTTTGACTTTCATTCACTTACTCACAATTGCTTCAATCCATTTGGATTATCACCTCTATTCTTATCTCGATTGGGTATTTAGCCAATAACAGTTTGAACTCTGTCCATTTTAAATTTAAAAATAGCTTGAAAAGTTTAAAAATAGAGAAGTAGTTGAAAAACAATTTATAGTTTGTGAAATAGCGGTAAAATAGTTCAGTAATTGTAAAATAATTGGAAAATAGTTAAATAGTCATAGAAATTTTAAATAATTGCAAAATAGCTATAAAATAGTAATTAGTAGTTAAAAATAGTAATTAGTTTATAAAATAGTCGAAAATTTGTTAAATAGTTCCAAAATAATTGTAAAACAAGTATAAGATGGTTTTAGGTTTAAAAAGAAAAGTTGTATAGTAAATAGTTTGGAAAAATAGATTTGTATTAAAACAATTTATTTTGAAAATAGTCCAGAGTCACACTATTCAATTCCCAACCTCTATTTCCAATCAATTCAATTTAAATTTCCACTTCCATTTAAATTGACCCAATTCCAATCTAAATAATTTCAATTTCCATTGAAATTGATTCAACCCCATTTCAAGTTGAATTAACCTCGGTTACTTTCCAAATCTAACTTTATTCAACCTTGATCTCAATTTCAATTGAACTAGTTCCAATTTCAATTTATTTCTACTCCAGTTTGAACCAATCCCAATTTCAAATTCCATTTTCAAATCAAGTTGAATTATTCTTGATTTCCTCCCAAATTCAATTCAAATTCCATTTGAATTTAAAACTATTCAACTTTAATTACAATTCTAAATTATTCAAATCAATTCGGATTAATTTTAAATTGAACCCATTTCAATTTCAAATCGTTTCAAATTAATCCACTTCAAATTTTCCATTTGAATTTTATACTTACACATCTTCAATCACAATTTCAATTAATTCAAATCAAATTCAATTTGAACTAATTTCAATTCAAATTCCAAATTTAAACCATCTCGAATTATATAAATTCGAGTTAAATTTTCAAATGTTGATTTAATTCCTTTAAATCAATTTACCCTTAAAGTTTTTAAACAATTCAATTCACAGTTCAGACCTAACATATTATACCACAAATCAAATTAACCTTTATTTTTACATCAATAACCCAAACCTTTAAACAATTTAATTTTGGGTCAAATTCTCAAAATTCCATTTTAAATTATCTTTACTTAACTTTTTCCATAGTTCAAATAAGAGTTCAAAACAATTTTATCTTAAAAATTTTAATCTATTACTAAATTTTATCCTCCAGTTTGAAACCAGTCCTTAAACAATTTTAATTTACAAATTCAATTACTCAAATTTTTCATTCAAGAACTCCACACCCTTAATTCCAAATTAAAATTTAATTTTCCTTTTATCTCAATAATGGATTACCATATTTCATTTCTCATTCATTTAAACAAGTCCAATTTGCAATTTAAGATTTTTAATAACAATAGGATGATATCATCCAATTTGTTTAAAACATCCATTTTCAATTTCCAGATCTCAAACCCATTTTGAGATCACACAAACTCCAAATTCAAATTAACCATTTAACTTTCCAAGTTAAATCCCAATTTCATCTTGGAATTTTCAAATCAGGTTGACCATCCCAACTTATTTAACTTTTTCCCAAGTTAAACTCAATTTACTTAATCCAGTCAACCTTACCCAATTTGAACTTCCATTTCAAATTTTAAACTTCTCATAAATAATCTTCCCACTTATAAGTTCATAAAACTCAATATTTAGAGTTTATCTCAAACCATCTTTGATATTATGTATATCTCTCATATATACATATTTATTCCTTGGCCCACCAAGCCAAATTTTAAAATTTAAACCTCCCTTGGTTTTAATTCAAAACAAATTCTTTTAAAGTTTACAAACAACTTTTTATTCTAGAATAAGATTACATTCAAAATAGTTTGAATAATATTATTTCCTTTAAAATTTTGAAAACAATTTTCAAATGTTTAAATTTAGAATTCAGATCTTCACAGTTTGAAACCCACTTTAATTTACATGTCATACTTATTTAAAGGTTACCCTCTTAAAACATTTTATTGTTAATTGGAAAACAATCATCCCATTATTAAACACAATAACCATTCTATTTCTCTGGTTTGAAACCAATTCTAATTCATTTTGTTTAGAAATTCTTTCCCAACCTCAAGGTTTTAATTTCCATTTGAATTTATTTCAAACTTATCTTTATTCAATTCCAATTTCAATTTGGTTGTATTCTATTACTTCTTAATTTAATTCAATAATTTAACAACCAATTCCCTTAATATTTATTAGAAAGAAATATTGCTTTATATATCAAAGTATATTTTATATAAAATCATTTAAAATCTTTATACAAGAAAATAACAAGTACGCTCTAATATACATACATACATATATATATATATATATAAACACACACACACTCAACTCATCCTAGGGTACCACTTACCCTATCCTTAATGAGTAATCCCACCAGAGCCAAGGTTCTCGCTTAACCTTCGGCTCTGATACCAAATGTAACGACCCGGAAAGTTTCGATCCCGAAATTTCCAAATAGTTAGAAAAAGAAGAAAAAAGATAGAAGAAGGAAACAGAACACAACACAGAATCTCACATTCACAGCGGATCAAAATATAAAATCACGTAAATAATAGTTATACAAAGGAACACTGTACTTGTCAAATTACACTTTAATATATCGGAGTTACAATATATTTACAAACACAGGACAGATAAATCAATCTGTTTCAGATACTATAATATATCACAGCAGAACTCTCCATACGTTCATGTTCTCCAACTCGCCTCTTGAGCTTCAGAACGTCCTTACCTGAAAATCTGTAATACTCGGTCTGACCCGAGCATTACATCAAAGTAACACCCGGTTCAGGCTGGAAACCAGCGTAAGTAAACTCATTTAACATGGAATACAAAAACATACAACTTATATGAACCCGGGGTAACTTATATTAATTTACAACTTCACAAGTTGTTATAGACATCATTTATTTCACTCATCAATTTCAAATGTGCAAAAACTCAGATTAAATGGTCTAATTTACTTAAATCATTCCATTTCAGCCTATTGATTTCACAAATCAATTTACAAAGAATCGAAGTGGTTTCGGGTATTTACTAATACCCGACTCCGGACTCTTTTAATCAAATGTCATCTAAAGCCAAGTTATCCAATTAAATACAATTCAACTTTAATTACCGGATAACACCTTCACACAGCAATTCAAAATTGATAGATAGTCACATTATCACCTTCCATCCAACATATCATATCACAAAACAATTCTTATCAGAGGTATCAACCAATTCAAGCACTCATCGTCATTCAATCATTAATAATCAAGATTGATCACTTCCCTTAATTACATTAGTTAATTAATGATCCTTTAATTACTTTCATTAGTTAATTATTCTTAAATTTTACATAATAATTAACCTTTACCTTAATTACATTCATTAATCAATCTTGATTAATCACAATCAGAAATTAACTTTCCATCAATTAAACCAACTCCTTGATTAATTATATAAATTAATCCTTCAATTACACTGAGTAATCATCACTTAATTTTTTTCCCATCAAGTAATTATTCTTTAATTACTACCCATCAAGTAATTTTCTTAAATTAATTACATCCAGAAATTAATCCACTAATTACTTTACTAAGGAATTAGATTTATCACTTCCAAAATTATTTAATTTTTCTCTAAGTAAATTAATTACTAATCCGTAATCACTTAGATTACCATTAGTTAACACTAATTCATTACAAACCAATTTATTTATCATTTTTAATTATCCATCTTAATTAATCTCCCTTGACCTATTAACTATAATTACATCAAATAATTAACCTTTAATTAATCACATAGATTAATTATTCTTAACCATTCACAATAATTATCCTCTAATTAAACACCATGATTAATTAAATTAATTAAAAGTTAATTACACAAATTAATTATTTTTAACCATTTCAGCAATTAACCTTCAATTGCTTTATTAATTAATCGACCATAATTAATTACATTAACCCTCATATAATTTTAATTAATCATTTGATAATCATTATATTGATTAATTATTCCTTAATCAATCAATCAATCCCTTAATCATTTTATTAATTATTATAAATTTAAAAATTTCTTAAGCGGTTGATTAATACAAAAGCTTAATTGTAATAATCTTCTTAAATCATCTTTACTTACTCAAATTATTAAAATGAAACTCAAGCATTAATAAATAAATTATTTAACAAAAACTTGACAACTTTATGATAACATAACTTATTTAAATAACCTAAAGTAAATAAACTTGAAGTAAAACAATTTTATTATTTTAAAACTCCTTTCAATAATAAACTTAAATAAACATTACAATATCAAAAGTGGATTTGTTCAAATCAAATACTTTGATTCACTCACTTATTCCATGCTTGTTATATGCTCTTAAAAAAAATGGTTAAGATTTAATGTTTTACTTTATAACAAGTTTCTTTATTAACAAAGCTTGTTAAAAATAAAACCAAGTATCATCGGTTCGAGGCCCACAACCTAAAGACAAAAAGCAACCGATCCTATTCTATCACAACACCAATGGGCCGAAGCCCAATATAAACAAACAGCACGAACCCACTTCTCCCCATCTCTTCTTCTTTCTATTCCCTAAAACCAGAAAAAACATCACCAAACTGATGAAAACCGATGCCATAAACCAACGAGACCATCTCCGATCATCTCGAATACCACCCTCCTGAACATCGGCAACACGAACAAATACAATCCATATCAAACCCTCCTTCTCGCCTTTCCAAATCCACCATGACCGGCATCACGTGCACGCAGTGCACATGCACAAGTGCTCTGATGCTCAATTCAACATCGCGAATCCCTAGGTCGATGTCTTTTCCCCTTCTGGTCATCATCGTCACTTCAACGACGACTCGGATCCACTCCCTCGAAAAACACCCCTTCAACTCGAACCATCGGAAAACCCAAGTTCGGTTTCCATCGAACTGCTCTCAAATTTTACCACCGATTGACTCAACTTACCCACCGATGGTAAGCTCTTCTTCGACACTTCCTTCCTACTAATTCTCGAGGAACTCGGTTGTGTCCTTTCTTCTCAGATTGATCGCGTTTACAGGCTTCCCAACGCCACCTCAAAACCCTACAATCCATTCACCTACCTAACCGAAAGCCAAATCGAACAAACGACCACGGTCACCATCTTCCCCAAGTCACCCAGCATCCTCCAATCCTGGCCGCACCACCCCACGACGATGAAATCGCCGGAAATTAATTTTTGAACAGAAAAAGTTCATCCCCAAATTTCTTACAAACTAGGCTGTTAAAAATCACAATTCAACCTCTAAAAATCCTATTTTTAACAGAGAAACCAACATGCATGCTTGAATCTTTGATTCAAATATATTGAAATTTCACAAAAAACATGATTTTTACTGTAAAACGAACCCCAAGCTAACTACATAGCATAAGTAATTCAATAACCAATTTTATCTTAAACTATTCTAGTAAATAAGCATATTCCTAGTTCCCAAAATTTTCAAATTCAAACTAGATCAACAGATATGGGTTTTAGAAGTGAAGATAAATATAATAATCACTGTCAACAGTGCATGCAAATTTTTTTTCCAAACATACCAATACTTCATTTATTCCAACTGTTCGTTTTCATTCATCAGGTTAACGTAGATTTAACTCAGGGAAAAAAATTTGGTTTACTCACCTGCATTTTGTTGATAATACAGAAAACCTAGGAATTGATCTGAAAACTTGAAAACTGTAGATGATCTTTGAATTTGACTGAGATCTTCTAGTTTAAAGCTCAAATTTGAAATCTTGGTTTTGCTTCAGTTTAAAGTTGTCTGAAGATTCAGGTAGGTGATTGCTGATTAATTCCAGGTCTGCAATTGCTGTTTTACATACCCTATTGTATTTTGAAAACCAAATCTTGTTTTGATAATTTGCTGGTTTGAGAATTTGTTATAGGCTTTTGATTTTGAAATTTTTCTGTTTGTTTCAAATTTATTTCTCCTAGGATCTGATTTCTTAAGCTTGTAAATTGAAAAAGAAGAACAAAGAATGAGAGAAAGAGGAGATTGAATATTATATAGATTTAAATTTTATTTTTTTATAAATTTTCTCAAAAATAAAATCAAAATGACACTTGTTCATTTCATTTACAAGATTATTACATTTGTCAAAATTCTTATCTCATGAATTACACATGTTAGCTTATGTTTTTATACAAATTTTTAAATGTTAATAAAAAAAATGTTTTTTTTCTTAATTTATAAATTTATGATACTTATATATATATATATATATATAGCTTTAGAGAAATAAAATCAATTGTATTTATAAATAAAAGCTTATATAAATATTTCTAAAATCCAAATATTTAAAAATATCCATCCTTTGAATTTCAAAACTTTAAATTCAAATTAAAATTCAAATTAAATTCTAAAATCAAATTTACAAATCAAGTTATACATATATACATATACAACTACTTATTCAATTTAAAAATAACAATTCTATTCCTATAAAATCTATTTATGTATATATATATATATATAGAAACAATCATTATTATTTGTTTGAAAACATCAATTTTGCCAATTTAATCAATTATACTAGAAAGATTATCAAACCAATACTTATTCAAATATATATTTCCATTACCAAAATTATTTATTTAACTTATAAATCAGTATTTTCATTAATTAAATTCAATTAATCTATAAATTACAGGTATTCTAAAAATCTGGATTATTACATAGTTAGCGAATAAAATTACGATATTATGAAGTGTCAAAGTAGACATATATAAGAGGTCACCACTCCCCATACCACTTGCTTTGGCCCAACAAATAGCCACTCCCTCATGTGCTTATATTCCACCCCACTCTCTTTTACTTAGCCCTTAAGCCTTTCTTACAAAATATCTTCCAATGACCCCAATCCTTATCATGTTCTCCCAAATCATTTTAGTTAACCAAAATTATAAAAATATTTTTAGCTGCTAATTAATTATACAATAATATTTTAGGCAAGCATAACAAGTTATTGAATAAAAAGTTGTTTATCGATAAAAAGATTTGCAGTCAAATTATCGATATTTCTTCGAACTATTTGTTTTTGTAAACACTTTCCAAAAACAAGTTTATCATTATTAATTATTAATTAAAAAGAGGTTAACAAGGTTATAAAATCCATTTAATCATATTAAATCTAAGTTTAAAATATTTAAATAATTCAAATTTTTAAATACGAAGTGTTCAAAATTCCAAATAGTTACAGATGTTATGTGTATTATTATTATTAATATATTGGCGAGGTGAGCTAAGATAACTATATGCGTTTGCTGAGAAAACTCAAGGTAGATATACTATATTTTTGGCGTTCGCGAAATGGTAGGTAAGGGTAAATAATTTCTTTTGATTTATTGAGCAAACTCAAGATCGAAATGAGATTAGGGCAAGGAACCATAGGTTAGGGGGTGTATGATACAAATGATAAGGAGTTATTCTTCTTTTTGGGGGTTTTGACTTGTTGAGCAAACTAAAAGTCCAAATATCAAGGCAGATGAATCCTAACACCACTAGTGAAGTCAAAAGACTTCTTTGTTATCCTAGGGTTTGGAGAAACATAATGACTTATGGGATCCTTATTAGAAAAATGAGATGAAAATATTTAACCTTTCTAATATTGTAAATACATCTGCTATATAAAGTAATAATAGTCTACATTGATAGATTTATGCAATTAATATAACTGATAAAATGTTATCGACTAAAATATATAAATGAACTGAATTGATATTGACAAAACGAAAATATAAAATATACTTACAAATAAATTTTTGCATGTTTACCCATGCAAGCACCTAACTATACAACCACTAAATATGTTCGTAACTTGGTCACTACAATTTTGCTTACCCGAGACTATGTATTATCTTCAACGAGTTTCGAACTCTAAAAGCATACAAGAATGCGGATATTTGATCCGTATACGATCACATATAAATGTTATATGTTTAACGGTCACAATTCGTAAGGTACGAAAACCTCAATGAAATTAGTTCATTGAACTAAATAGGAATCTCGTAGTGTAAGATCGTGTATTCAATATGATTGATTACAGTAGGCATGTCAATGGATGTTTTCGGATGTGGATAAAGACATATCTGCATCCGCATCCGAAATCATTTTCGGATATCGCATATCCGCATCCGTTGATACAGACATATATCAGATAATTATCCTATCAGCTAACGACTGATAAATCAAGAATTATAAAATGAAAATTTTAGTTTAACGTAAATATTTTTCAATCCCTTTAATTATAGAAGTGTTAAAAATTAACAAATATGATGATAATAAATAGTTTCGAACAGTTAAAAAGCATTAAGTGCATATAATATAAACTACTAAATTAATAAAATAATAAACAAATATTTTTCACTGCACTAAAGCAAATTCGATTTTCTTCTTTCATATTGCAATAGCATCAACATGACAATAACATGACAAAGCGATATAGGTATTTATCCCATACATCAACCGAGAAAGACACACTAACAGGAGCGCGCTTATGTGTAGACGTCACAGACATTATAAACCAGTTGGCTTTTCAAGAAGAAACGTATTTTCTCGGATTGATGCAGTTTGGTTATGATAGTTGCGACAAAGATTGACAACTCAAATTGAAGGACTTTGGTTCAAGCTCATTTTATGAAACTTTTGTGTTGATTCTTAACTAAACTATATACCGAATGTCTATTACTGTTACTAAGAAAGAAAGAAGACGCAATTGAGTTGATCATTTCAATAAGCAATTATTTACCACTATCAGTAACGAGTAATTTGGTGGTGACCAATACATGTATTTCTCACCAACTATACGTGTATCTCATTTATCTACGATTACTATTCCAACGTGCTTTATTATTTGTGAGTTATCTGAATCTCTTATGGAGATTTTAATTTCTCCTCCAGATGGGATCTTTGCCATTACAATTGGTTAATGAAAATTAAATGCAATTTATTTGTGTTAACATATGATGTGTTAAATTCTCAAATATAAATATAGCTAATGGTAGGATATGTTATATGCTTCATCCATAAAAAAAAAACTTCGTCTGTATACCGTGTGCGAAGCACACAGAGATTCACACTAGCACTTTCTTGATTTTATGATAATTTTGAGATTGCCTGCAAATGATAAATGAGGAAGATAGATTACAATTACTGCGAGATTATCTTTTGAGAACATAAGAGCTGACGGCTTTTTAAGTTTGGTAGGAAGTGTTTTTGAGGATGTGTGTGTATATAAATTCAAGTAGGCTTGATCAGAAAACTTATTGTAACTTAAATCCCAATTAATTCAAAATGAGCATGCACGAGTTGAAATTTGTAACATGCGCATTTTCAAAGTACCAAGTTATAAATTTCTATGTATTTATAAAACATGCGCGCTTTCGATTTGTATAACCAATCCTGTTTTTACTGTAATATTGAATGCAAGCCTATTCTTCCATACGTTTTTATACTAGGCCTATCTGGAAGTTTTGTCCTAAAAAAGAATTGAGGATATTGTTGCAGTTTGTTTAAAGACAGGGACTTTTGGTCCATTATCATAAATGAAAACATGTCATTTTCATACATCAGCTTGAAAATTAATGATGTCGCCCCAAAAGGCCTTTTATTTAATTGTAATAAACGTATAACTGTTCTATTAATTACAGATATATTTCCATCTTTTAATTTTGGAAAATGCTTTAAAATAATCTTAAACAAACCATTGCTTCATAGATGTATCAGAAGATTTAAAAAAAACTTGGTTTTAGTGAAGTGCAAACTCAAGCAAAAAAGGCAAAATAAATCAAACAAATTTAGGTACCGAGATACATACCTACAATCTTAAAGCAGCAATAGCTTCAGGTTTGAAATCCAATCTCAACCCTAGAACCCGCCGTACCTCCGCCAGCGTAAGAAGCCAAGTCATATGCCCTGCATTCTCCTCCCAAAAATCCAGTATCTCAGAAACCCTCTCAAAATTCAAAATCGTAGTCATCTGGGACAATCTAGAAAACTTATCCCTAACCGGCCTTTGAGTCATCTCAGAAAAATGGTTAACCAAGGCCCTAACCTCCCTATCAAGCTGCAGCCCTCCGAGCTGACTGAACCTCTTCTGCATCATAATCACTTCTAGTCTTTTAACTATGAAATCGATGACCAGGTGAACAAAGAGGTCGTAGTTGCCGGAGGTCATGTACTGCTGCAACCAGGTCATGTTGTTATCAACGGAGTGGAGCAGGTTGTGGACCCATGGGTCGTTCAGTTCATTTTCTTCGTATTTGGAGTCGGAGAGGTCGTAGCTAATCGTGGCGACAGTGTCGAGAACTGGACGGATGCGAGGGGTGATGGTTGAAATGAGTTGGTCCATACCGGATGTGAGGATTTGTTTGAAGACATTGTGCATTTCATTTAGTTCGGATAGGCACGACTTCACTTTTTCTCTATCTGACAGTGCTGGGAATTCCTGTTAAATGACATTCAAATATGCTCGTTGGTTAAAAAGTCTCAACAATCATCAAGTTACACAACTAGTACTTCAATTGTTATTCTCTTAAATAGAATTTGATTGAAGTTTGAATAAAGGAGAAAAGATAAAAATGTTATTGAATTGAGAAGAGATAATATAAATGTTACATATACAGCTGTATTTATATAAAACTATACAGAGGGGAAATAAAGACGTAAATGCTCCTGAAACCCTTATTTACAATATTATATATGACTCGGTCAATTATCTCTGTACTTCTTACTTTATTTCCCCCCGACAATGTCGGCTAGGGTTTTCTTCCTTCTTCCCATAAGCATTCTGAGATCTCGTCTGATAGATCTAATCTTTTCCTTCTCAAAGAAATTAATTTATTCAAGTATTTCCTACTGATTCAAGCAGAAGCGAGTCAATTTCACTGTAACGCTGGAAAAACTTGAAGAGATGCTCGAAGTTGGGAATGGTGGTCAAAATCTCATCCACCAAGGAGTTTTGACTGCGTTTCTAGGTTGCGCAAGCATCTGATGTTGGAAGCGAATCTTTCTTTCTGATCTGACTATCTGGATCTTCCTCAACTTTGAGATCTGACCGAAGCCTTGCAAAACTATTCTTTGAGAGTGGTTTTGTGAGTATGTCAGCTTTCTGATGAGTAGCCGGAAGATGATTTATACTGAGCTTCCCACTGATGACTTGCTCACGAACAAAATAAAGATCGATTTCCATATGCTTTGTTCGTGAATGAAGAATCGGGTTGGCAGAAAGCGACACTGTGCTGAGATTGTCGCACCATATTATAGGTTTCGGTTTGCTTATAATCTTTATCTCTTGAAGAAGTGATTGCAACCACATTATCTCGGCAGTAGCACTGGCTACGCTACGGTATTCTGCCTCTGTACTCGATCGAGAGACTGTTGATTGCTTCCTGGAGCACCATGATATTGGGTTACCGCCTAGATAAATGCAGTAACCTGATGTTGATCTTCGGTCGTCAGAGTCAGATGCCCAATCTGCATCGGCGTATCCTTGAATATCTAGAAGTTTACTGGCTTTAATACATATTCCATAGTTTAATGTCCCCTTTAAGTATCGCAGGATCCTCTTCACTGCCTTCCAGTGTTGATCTAGAGGTTCCTGCATAAATTGACAAACCTTATTCACACTGAATGATATATCTGGTCTAGTGATGGTAACATATTGCAAAGCGCCTACAATGCTTCTGTACTGTTTTATATTCTCTATATGCTCACCTTTAAATTTAGATAAATGTAGATTACTTATCATAGGTGTTGGCATAGGCTTTGCATTATTCATATTTGCTCTAATCAGAATCTCTGTAATATATTTACTCTGCAATAATATTAACTCACTTTGTGATTTTCTGTGCACTTCTATGCCTAAGAAGTAACTTAAGTTCCCTAAATCTTTGATTGAGAAGATTTGATGTAAATGATTAGTGACATAATTAATCTCATTACTGCTGTTGCCTGTAATAATGAGATCATCAACATACACAAGTATATAAGTAGTACTACTATCATTTATTTTGATGTAAAGTGAGTTGTCAGACCTGGTTGGCTTGTATTCAAGACTGATCAGAGTAGATTTTAATTTTTCATACCATACTCTGGGAGCTTGCTTCAGTCCATAGATTGCTTTATGTAATTTGCATACCATTTTCTCATCACTGCCTTTGACATATCCTGGTGGTTGTTGCATGTACACATATTGTTGAAGTTCACCATGTAGAAATGCATTGTTGACATCAAGTTGTCTCATGTCCCATTTATTGTGTAGAGCAATAGTGAGTATTACTCTGATAGTAGTTGGTTTTACAACTGGTGAAAAGGTTTCTGTGAAATCAAACCCACTTTGCTGTGAGTAGCCTTTAGCTACTAACCTTGCCTTATATTTAACTGTTTTCCCATCAGCTGACCTTTTAAGTTTGTATGTCCATCTGCATCCAACTATATTTTTGTCTTCTGGTGCTTGCACAATGCTCCAAGTTTTGTTTTTAATTAAAGCATTATATTCATCATCCATAGCTGTCTTCCAGTTACTGTCGGTAAGAGCTTCTTCATAACTGCCTGGTTCATCTTGCTTCAGTATTGTTGTGTAGATTTTTGGTTTGAAAATACCATGTTTAGATCTAGTCATCATGTGGTGTCCTATTCTTGCAGGAGGTGATGATTCACTGATATCAGTAGGATCAGCTTGATCTGGACTTGAGGAAGTATCCATACTTGATGAGATGTCCATATTGGAATCTGATGAACTTCTGTCTTGACATTGACTGTCAGAATTCTTAGATCCATTGAACTCTGACTGATCATTTGATGTGTTTTGTGTGTGTTCATTTGTCAAATGATCAGTTTGAGTTCCCTTAATCTCCTCACTTGAGTAAGTTGGAACATAGTGTTTTTGAACAGAATGCATGGATGATTTAGCATCATAAACCTTATGTGTGGTTTTCAAATCACTCATAGAGAAGGAAAAGACATGTTCATTAAAAGCAACATGTCGAGAGACAATTATCTTACCATTACTGGTAAGACACTTGTATCCCTTTTGATTGGTTGGATATCCAATAAATGTGCATGGTAGAGATCTGAAACTAAGCTTGTGTGAATTATATGGTCTTAAGTATGGAAAACACAAGCAACCAAAAGTTTTAAGTGAAGTGTAATCTGGTGATGTGCTAAATAGCATCTCATGTGGTGTTTTATTTTTTAACACCTTTGCAGGTAATCTGTTGATGAGAAATACAGCTGAGTTGAAAGACTCTGGCCAAAATTTCAGAGGCACTGAGGCATGTGCTAACAATGTTAGGCCAGTATCCACTATGTGTCTGTGCTTTCTCTCAACGAGCCCATTCTGTTCTGAAGTATATGGACAGGTATATCTATGTATTATTCCTTTGTTGATAAAATATTCTTTCAGAGGTTTAAACTCTGTTCCTCCATCTGTCTGAATTATCTTTAATTCATTGTTTGTCTGCCTCTCTGCTTGATTGATGAACTGAATCACTGCATCTTTGGCTTCTGCTTTTGATTTAAGGAAGTATATCCATGTATATCTAGTAAATGAGTCTACGAAAGAGACATAATATTTAAACCCATAATCAGAGTTAATTGGGGCAGGACCCCACAAGTCAACTGCTACCATCTCTAGTGGTTTTGTAAATTTAGTTGATGATTTAGAGAATGGTAGCTTATGACTTTTTCCCATTTGACATGAAGTACACATATATGGTGTGGATATACTTTCAAAATTTATATTCATGTTTTTCAATACATGTTTTACAACATCCACACTGGGGTGACCCAGTTTGTTATGCCACAGATGAAACATCCTTTCATTTTTGACAATTGAATCACATCTAGTATAATTGCACCAATTTCCTTTTTGAGCAGACTTAGTTTTCTTCAACAGATTGAAAATGTAAAGACCATTGTGCACCTTACCCTGTAACAAGATTTCTTTACTCAATAAATCTCTGACTATACAGTATTCTGGGTAAAATTCAAAGTATACTTGATTGTCATTGGCAAATTGAGACACACTCAATAGATTTTTCTTAATTTGTGGAACTCTAAGCAAGTTATTGAGATGTAATTCTCTCTTGCCTCTGATTCTGGCATTACCAGTATGAGTTATTTTAATTGAACTTCCATTACCCATAAAAATAGATTGCGTACCTTTGTATTCTCTGTTTCCAAGATTGAGATTGTCAAGATTATTTGTGATGTGATTTGTTGCACCAGAATTTGGGTACCATTCTTCAAATTGATCATCATCAGTCTTTGTTTGTTGGCTTGCATTAGATTGATTTCTTGATGTACTGCCTTGCTGTCTTGCATCTAAACTAGTATGTGCAACATTGATACTTGGATTGTTACTTCTTTGAGCATTATTCTGCTGATTTGCACTAAAATTTTGATCAAATCTGAAATAACACTTAATTGCCGTGTGTCCAAATCTCTCACAGATCTGACACCTAAGTCTGTTGGAATTGTTCCATCTGCCACGGCCTCTTCCTCTGTAAAACTGACCACCTCTCTGATTATTTTGTTGAGCCCTGTTATTGAGTGATCTTTCTTGACCTTTTCCTTTACTGTTTGATGCATAGTTGATAGATAGATCAGTATCATGTGGTTTCTTTTGATCAATTCTGCCTTCTTGTGCAAGAAGAGTAGATTGAACATACTGAATTGATGGTAAGGTTTCTCTTGATGAAATTATTGCAACAATTGACTCATAATCTTCATCTAAACCACTAAGAATGGTAAGAATCTGCTCTGTATCTGTCACTTTATGACCAGCAGTCTCTAAAAGATCACAACATGTTTTAACTTTAGTCAAATATTCTTGCATTGACATATTGTCTTTCTTCAGATTCTGTAGTTGCCTTTTGTAATGTAGAATCCTTGCTGCCGTTTGAGAATTGAATGTTTGATTAATAGTTGACCATATCTCTTGTGAACTTTTACACCCAACAATTTGTGACAAAAAATTGACACTGATAGAAGACATTAACCATGATGCCAGTAGACTGTCCTGCCTTTGATAGTTTGTGAAATCTTGATTTGGAACTAGTTTTCCACTGGTGTCACTTATCATCATTGGTGGTATTGCTAGAGTGCCATTGACATAATTTTCAAGACCGTAGCCCCTTATTGCTGTTTCTGCTTGATATTTCCATAGCAGATAATTATGTTCATCTAATTGAATTGAGAGTTGACTCTTTGATTTGATTATATACAAACTTGCAGATTCTTGTGTTGGATTTGAAGGATTCCTTCTCGTGGGAGATATTGATTCAGTGTTGCTTTCTGCAGTGTCCCCCATTGCCGAGTCTTGAATCTACACTTATTTGTGGCGAGGCAGTTCTTGTGGCTGCAGCCCAATGAGAAATTTTTTCCTTTCTTGACAAGTTGAGGAAGAAAATTAATTCAAGAATTCAATTCTTGATTTAGAATGCTGTTAAGCGAAGCCAAGTACACTCCTCTCTGATGAGAATTGAATCGAAGAGGGAATCTGCAGCCTATCCTGGATGATGAGTGCTGACAGGGTTTAGGCGAGGTAGAGATGTTAAACTGGATGAACATAATACTTGGTCAGAAAGAAATACTCTCCGGTGATGATACTATAATCTGAGGAGAAATGAATTATACAATCATCCAAATATTGATCATTTGATCAAATGGATGATGATTCAAAATTCACTCTGCCGTTAGGCAAATATCTGCTCTGATACCAAAATAGAATTTGATTGAAGTTTGAATAAAGGAGAAAAGATAAAAATGTTATTGAATTGAGAAGAGATAATATAAATGTTACATATACAGCTGTATTTATATAAAACTATACAGAGGGGAAATAAAAACGTAAATGCCCCTGAAACCCTTATTTACAATATTATATATGACTCGGTCAATTATCTCTGTACTCCTTACTTTATTTCTCTTGTTCAACTATTTTTTAACATCATGAACGAAGTTATCCACTTCAATCAAAAATCATTAAATAATTCATGTGGATGTGCATGTGTGTGCACACCATTGTTTGAGGTTGTGACCAGAATCCCGAAATGCTGGCTGTCTCTGTTCAGTTGCAGCCGACACAATAAATCATTACAGTTGATATTATGTCAAAAAAAAAAAACGAAATCAGAAGTAAAAATAATATAGTGGAATCAAACAATAAGTGGTGCACAAAATTGTTCGAGAAAAAAATAAAAAACCAAATTTCAACAACCTTCTCCAATTGACTTCCATGTTCAATACATATCTTCTCTTCGGGTAAATTAATCCAAATCTTCCATTTCAGCAAGTAATTTAAAGCTAAAATGGAAAGTAAAAATAATGGAATGATGATTTTATTCTTATTATTATGTTTAAAGTTTAAATCAGGTTGGGTTTGTTTTATTTGTTAGTATTTATTTAACGAAATAGGTTATAGATAGATGCCTACAGTTATTTAAATGTTTTTATTTTGGTGTTTTAAAAGGAATCAGACTATTTTTTTTATCTAGAAGTGTAAACATATTGTTATTATTTTGTATTTATTTTGTATTTACATTTACTATATATACCAAAATAGATCAGGCAGGTTTTTGCTTGGTGTATTAATTCATTTTTATTAAACACTATTAAAACCCAAACTAAAAATCATGAGAATCCATAAGTTTCAATTTTGGATTTCTCTTTTTTTTTTTAATGAATTAATTCAACTGTACATGTAACAACACTAAACATAAACAATACTTTTACAGTCCTCAACAAAAACTAGTTTGATCATTTTAAAATACACAAAGTTGAACATCCAGTGGCACTAAACATTTATAACTAACTCATTCAATAAATAATAACAAATCCAACACTTCTCGATCCCTGAACATTGAAAAGGATAATCCTTCTATTTTTTCCAGTTCGTTAATCTTCCTTAAACTACGAACAAAAGATAAAAACAAAGTCAACATAGCAACGATTGTTTCGAAATACTAGCTGAAATGAATGTATGGAGTGGACTGACTAAACTGAATGGAAAATTGGATTAAACTCAACTGAAGAGGATTTTTAAAACCTGATAAAGTAGCTGAATATCTTTTTCTTGTCAGATTTCATGAGATTTTTGATTTTCTACTGTCGGATTTAAGGAGATTTTTTTTTTTCTTTTCCAATTTTATCATTTGATGACATAATAGTAACCAAAACAATTTTCTACACATTTCATCCCTTTGCCGGTAGGAACCGAACCAGGATGGCCAACATCCCAACGTCCCAACTGGAACCTTATTTTATTTCTTAAGCTTCTACAGTGGATGTTGAAGTATCTTAGAAATAGGATTTTGTTGCAATTTCATCAGCTCAGCTAAATGGGTAGATTGCTTACAAGAGAAGAGAAACAGAGGTTCAGGGAGTTAGATTACCAGCATTAAGGGGATTATCACTGTATCTGCGAATGCGATGACGGATAAAAATATTAGTATGCCTGGTTACAAATTTACACAAGTGCCAATACAAGGTGCTGGAGTAGTAAATCATACATAGACAAAATAGCAACGATCGTTTCGAAATACCAGCTAAAATGAAAGTGTGGATTAATTAGAATGAAGGAAGATTGGATTGAACTCTACCAAAAAGGAATTTTTAAAACCTGATATGAATTTCTTTTTCTGGTCGAATTTCATGAGATTTTTGTTTTTCTCATGTCTGATTTAAGGGGTTTTTTTTTTTCATGTCTAATTTCATCATTTTTTTCCCTCTCTTTTTGACATAATAGCAATCGAAATTATTTATTTTGCACATTTTGTCCCTTTGCTGGTAAGAACTGAACCGTGATGGCCGAAATCCTAGGATCCCAACTGAAACCTCAAACCATGGTGTAGACTACATACCCATTAATGTGAATCACCTCATTTTAGTTCTTAAGGTTTCTAGCGTGGATATTGAACTCGAAATAGAATTTTGTTATAGTTTCATTAGCTCAGCAAAATGGGCAGATTGTTTACGAGAAAGGAAGAGAATCAGATGTTCAGGAAGTAAGACTGACACAATTAAGTGGAGTCTCATTGTATGTGTGCACGTGATGATAGATAAAAATATCAGTATACTTATGCCTGATTACAAAGGGACACAAGTCCAAATACGAAGTGCTGGAGCAGTGCAGGAGCTGTAAATCATACTACGGCAAAACTACTATATATTTTTCCAGCGATATGTAGTAGACATAGAAGTTCGCTAGTTGAATAAGAATTGCTTGTCTACAAGCATAATTTATTTGCCCACATAAGCAGCGCATGTGACCGGTATAAGATGAAAATTAAATAAAACGAACAAAAAGATTTCAGGAATGATGGTCAGAGAATACTAATAATAGTTATAAAAACTAAGTTGTGTTTAGTTTGTTATTTTTAGTTTTGAATTTCCGTCCATACAAAAATGGACAAGACACTTTATATTGTCGAAAACGACCAATTTAGAAAAAGAAGTTAACATACAAAATAGAAAACAACTTTTTTTTTTATTTTCCGTCTTTTGGGATTAACACAAGCACGTGAAACAATCCATTCTTCTCTCGTCCTCTATCTCATTCGTCCTCTCATCCGTCTTTCTTTCTTCTCCTTCGTCGTTCATCCATTCTTTCCATATTGAAGATACATATTGAAAACTGAAAACACCAATTCGTTTTTAAACCAAACACTACATAGTATTTTTGTAACAATTGTTGATTGATTCTAAGCTATCCGTTCTTAAAGTCAAAAGTTCCAATTACCAGTGGGAAGTTGGCCAGAATGGGGTCTATAACAAGTAAACACCAAGGGTTATAGCAGAAATTATTCTTAATTGTATACCAAATGCATTTTTTGTAAAAGAAAAAAAAAAGAACCACGGAGAGTTTTGGCCCGAATGTGGTATTAGCTGTTGTATAGTTTAGTAAAACTCCGTCTTTTTTTTTTTGTTAATAAAGATAATGACGAGTAAATACTTAAAACAAAATTGCAAATGTAAATAGAATTGTGAAACAACGTATCTCGCGATTTCTAGCAATCAGTGATGTTAATAAGGTTAAGTTGTGCTTCCAGTCATCTGAATTGTCTATCATTACATACAACTTATACTACAGTGATACTGATTTAATGTTTGGTTATCAGATGGATTATACTAGCAATCATGGTAGCGCTAAGGTAAGTGAATAATCTCTCATTGACATGATTTTCATGTAGATCACAGAAAATAGATTTTTATCAACACACACTGATACCTCTCAGTTAACTGAATATGCACAAGCATGACAATTTTCTTGTCCATGTAAAGATAAGTAGAAGTAATATAACAGCATGTGCATCAAAAAGAATATCGCTTTCTATTTACTTTAGGTGAAATACAAGAATGGGCAACCAACTGCTGCATTAAAGATGAATATTGCTTCTAGCTATGTTATATGTAAAAAGTGAGGCAAGGAAACACGTGCTACGCAGAATGAACATTGTTTCCATGTTATTTTAGACGAAAGTGAGGAATAACAACAAGCAGTAATGAGTTTAAACACCGGGTAGAATCCGCTTGAACAACTTAATATTTTACCTCAAAATCTAAGTATATAATTAACCGATATACAAGTCTATATACATGACTGTTCAACTTTTATAACTTTGATTCAAGTTTCATAAAGAACATTAAGAAGGGAAATGCAACGACTCAGAATTTTTGATAATTTAAATTTGAATGTTTAATTAATTTTAAATATTAATAAGTGGAATTTTTAAGTCGAACAATTTATTTATCGAATATTTAGATTTAATTGGACAATTAAATCGATAATTTAATAGTGAAATTCCAGAAAATATTTAAATTTGAGTTAAATATGATTGAAAATGATTTGGGAAATTTTATTTTATCATATTAAAGTTATAGAAATATTTTAGAACTTTTAAAATTGAATTTGGAGTTAATTTGTAAAAATTGAATATTTTAATATTAAATTATCGACTGAAAAATAGCCAATTTTTGAACAGTCTCAGAATTGAACGAAACGAGTTCCATTGGATCCGTAATAGTTAGTTATTATCGGATTTCAATTTTTGTAGCAATCGGAGTTGTCGTTTGACCGTGGCAGCTCGAAACGTATCGAAATCGTTTTAATATTAATTTGGCGAGTTAAAATAGCTATTTTTCAAACGGTCTCGGATTTCGACGAAACCAGTTTCATCGGATCCGTAATGTGATATTATTGTAATATTCAAATTTCAAGTTCATTGGATTTACCGTTTGTCCGGTGCAAACTAAAACGCCTCGAAATCGATTTAAATCGGTTTTAATTTAAATTGATCGTTTATAGTCGTATCTCGCACAGATGATCGAATTAGCTTCCGAAACTTGTTCCATTGTGTCCGAAACGTGGAAAAACCTTAGAATTGCCTGTCGAAACGCGTAGTTTGGAGGTCGTTTGCATAATCGGTTAAATCGAGAATTATATTAATTAAATAATATAAAAATTAGTATATATGTTTACTCTTTTTCTCTAAACCCTAATTACAAAGCCGGCCGCCGGTTACAACATTAATGGCCGAAATCGTCCCATCTTTCTCCCTCATTTTCTTCAAATCCAAGCAGCGATTCGCAAAACTTCCAACTAACAAATCGTAGAGGACA
Source organism: Allium cepa (assembly GCA_030765085.1). Lineage (NCBI taxonomy): Eukaryota > Viridiplantae > Streptophyta > Magnoliopsida > Asparagales > Amaryllidaceae > Allium > Allium cepa. The sequence continues at coordinate 40,866,442 of CM060929.1, forward strand.
GTGAGATCTTCCTATCCAACGGTCAAGATCGTTTAAAACGAAGCGGATTGATGAGGATTTTCGTGCAAAGGGGGCCGGTTGCGCACGAGATTCGAGGAGCTTCAGGGAACCGAGTTTGACCGGTCAACGGCCGAGAGTGGAGGCAAGGATGGGCTTCAAAATGACACTCCCTGATCGTGTTTCGTGCATCGTGGTGGTCGCGGCCTTTAACCCTAGTATTGTGATGAGTGGGTTTGTGCGCGTTCTGTTTCCTGGAGAGGAGTTTCGCACGCGAGAAGAAGAGAGGGAGAGGAGATTGCGTGCGGCCGGTAGCATTGAGGTGGAAATAAATTTTTTTTTGTTAATTTGAATTTATTTTTAATTTAAACTGTACAAAACTTTAAACTGCGATATCTTTTCCATACAAGGTCCGATTTAGATGAATCGAAGTGCGTTGGGATCGTATGGTCGTGCTCTTCGCGATGAAACTGATTTAGGGTCGATTGGAGCTCGTTGGAATTTCGGGTAAAATTAAACGTTCGTTTAATTTTATTCGAAACGAACGCTGAAACCGGAAATAAAACCAAGGTGATAACTCCTCACTCAATCGAACAGTATGATTTAAAATTATAAATAGTTAATGTTGATTGATGATTGTTGTTTGATTGTGTTAGTAGATATAGTAGGATATATATCTATATATAGCAATATATATATATTGGCACATGTATATATTGGATTTGATTTCCCGCCTCGTATAGCGGATGAGACCCTATTGCGCCGCCTATTAAGCGGATAATATTTTATAAAATCTCATATACCGCGATATTCCGTCTTGAAGCGGAATTGGTATTGTGCTAACGTCTGTGGATGCAGGGAAACAGGTTGGAGGGATCCAACTGGATTCCTCACAAATATTTATTTGTTTATAAATATTGTGATGATTGTTAACTATCATATCGACATATGATGTTTATTTCCGTGATTGACCATTTGATGCTGTTGCATCATCGGATTCATTTGTAAAGTTAAAAATAACGATTTTGAATATAAAAAGGGTTTTTAAAGTGATTTTCCAAAGTATACGTTTTATTAAATTTTTGGATTGATCCATTTTAAAATAAATGAACGTATAAAATTTTATGTTATAAGAATTAATATTTTTATGAAATATAACCAAAAGGAAAATTTTAAATTAAATAGATTTTTAAAATAGTTAAATTGGGATTTTGGATAATTTTTATTAATAGTTTATATAAAAGATTTTATAAATTGATATCTATAAATTAAATTTATGAGAATTATGAAACGAGTTTATAAAGTGTTAAAAAGGTGTATAAAATGGGTTTCACTAAAAACCATAGATTTGTAAATCTTGAGAGTTATAAAATAAATAGATGTTGAAATAAAGGTTTTATAAGTAATTAACTTATAAAAATGGATTTTGGGCATTTAAAAGGGGACATTTATAGAAATTGTTTATAAAGGAGGTTTTTATAAGTTGAAAACTATTATAAAACTTAAAGGAATCTTATCAGTAATAAGATTTAAGAAATTGTGAAGTTTTAAAGGAACGGTTTAGTAAATAAATAGATTATAAGCTCTTGACTTATAATACGAACTTTTGGTATAGAAATTGGGTTTATAAATTGAATTGGCTTAATAAAAGAGATTTCTAAACCGAAGTTATTAATAGAATAGAATTTATAAACATTGTTTATAAATTTGAAATCAATGGAATTTGATAAATTGAATTTAGAATTTGTTAAAGGAGTTATATTCACTCTTTTAAACGATGAATATATTATTAAGTCAAATGGGTATGTTTTGGGAGAAGAATGTTTTAAAGGGAATTTTAAAACGATTTAAAGATGCTTTAAAATGCATTAAGTATCGAATACATAGATTTCAACATTCATTGTTGAAATAGGCGTTTTCGAGAAAATAGAGAAACGGTGGACTATAACACTGTTGTTATAGTAAATGGTTTCCAAATGGAAATATTTTGTGTAGTATTGGAATTTATGTTTCTATTTTTATTTCGAATCCCTATACTAGTGATTTTGGGTTGTCGTAACGATGTTTTACGCAACATTCGTTTTGACCCAACTAAAAGTGAATAAAAGAATGTTTTCCTTAAAAAGAATGAAATATATACTTAATTGAGATTTAAGTATATTGAATATTTTCAAATTGTTGGAAATAAATAAATTTGTGAATTGCTTATTATTTAATAAGTATGGAAATGCTTTTCCAATATGAAATGAAACGTTTTTGAGGATTCATCTTTTAAAGGTAAATTGAAAGCGAATAATTTGAAATCGATTTGAGAATCGTAAATCAGTAGATATTTGGGAAATTTGGAATTCACTATGGAATTTGTAAAGGAAGGGAAATTTGTTAAAAATGAATATTGGTTTATTTTGAAGTATGGAAATGAATTTACGAATTTGGAACGTAAGTTTAAAATAAATCGGTAAGGATTTATTTGATGATTTGGAATTTGTTTACAAAGGGTATAAAGGATGAAAGTAATTTGAAATTGGTTTTCAAATGGTTGAAGTGTGGAAATTATATCGTGTAAAGATATTTTGGTAAAACAAATAATTTGGGCAATTATTTGGAAGGTATATATATATATATATATATATATATATATATATATATATATATATATATATATATATATATCTTGTGAAGATATTTTTGGGATTAAATAATTTTGGAAAATTATTTGGAATCTGATGATGTGGCGCATCTTTATTGATAGTTAAATAACCGACTATCAGTATTTACCCTTGGATGGTATTTGTTGTGTTTGTTTGAGATTGAATGCTACACTTATTTTTAAAATAAGCGCTCGCTATTCGGTTTAGCCGGGAGAGGACCTTTGTGTCGTATATCCCATTCGGAATATGTGATACGTTGTTATGGATAGCATTTGAAGATCGGTGTTGAAGACCGGGTATTTGTGAAAACGATAGGATGACCTATTGATTGTCTCTGCATCGTTAGCTACGGTATGGAGATTTTCTTTGTGATGGAAAATTTTATCGGGATTGTGGATACCCGGATTGCAAGGGCTTCTTTGGAAGTGCCTTCGGTTCTGTTCGAACCCGGAACAGACTTGTATGGTTACGTGTCTGACATTACATTTTGAGATATAGAGCAGATTTCTTTTCAAATACATTTCTGTTGGTGGCGGAGAATTTATTCTCTTAGCTTAACACCATTCTCTGTGACGTACGAGCTCAGAGGTTATGTAGTTGAAGGTTATCAACGATATATTCCCAATCTGGTAATGTGACATGCCGATTGCTGCTGTGTGATGATCATTGGTTGGTCATTTGTGATATGATCATTTGTTTGATCATTTATCTTTGTGATCATTGCTTTGGTCATCTGTTGACCCAAAGCATGGATTTGTTGCACAAAGGGTAGCTTTGTGGACGAGACTTCGTCAGACCTCACTCCCCGGAAATGGTCGAAACAGGAATATCGAGCAAGGTTATGAGGGTCGCGCCCTTTAGGGTATGTCATTTCCTTCTGGAAAAGGGTGGTATCATGGTATGGAGCCCAGATATTTACTCATGTTGATACACTATATCTATTACTGTGTGGTGTTGTTGGAATCGAGCGCTCGGATAAAGGTCCCAAAGGACCGGGGGATGACATATTCGTGTAGTAGTTACCTAGTTACAGAGGTAACCCGGCCTTGTGTTGGCAGAGATCTAACCGTAACGTTAGTTTCTCGGGACGTCCCGCCAGAGGCGATCCCATGTGGCAGTAGGAAGTTCCTTAGCCTGACCATTTGTTGGAAATCCATTCATCCAATACGCGCCTTGTACGGTTTTAGTTGTATTACCTGCCATTCACTTATGGTGGTCACCACTGTTTGGATGGTAGCTATAGTAGGCATAGTTCGGAATGTCTATGCTGGCTAGGATTTATATTCTACTTTCGAAACTGTTTTCTACACTATGCACTAATAATAATAACGAAAATGATTTGATTTTTGCGTAGTAAGCATCTTTGACTATCATAAGGAGAAATCTTCTCCAATTCTGCGTTTGCATTGTGTGTGTGGCGGGAGGCCTTATGGTAGTTTCATTTTCCAAAAAGCATTGCGGATTTCAAAATTTAAATTTTCTTTTTGCTTGGTTTAAAGATAAACTGTTTTGAGTTCTCATACCAGTCCCATGACTGACCTGGAGTTTATTGTTTCCTTCCTAAACTCTGGGTGCCCACCCATTTTTCCACACAGGCAGTCTAGAGTTAGGTTATCAGGTTATTCTGGATTCGGGAGTTGTTGTGGCAATCTGGAGGCGAGCAGGATAGCGTAGTCTATTATCTATTGTATATAGTATTTCTTTTCCGCTGTTTGTTGTTGTACACTCTGATGATGAATGTAATGTGATGTAATGTATAAAATGTATAGTTCTTTTGTTTTAATGATATTCATTTATCTATTATATGTTGTTCCGCTGCGATTGTGAGATTCTGATATTGTTTCCTGTTCTGTTACTTGTTTCTATTTCTTCTATCTTTCTCTCTCTTCTTCTACCTCTTTCTTCTTCTTCAACCCTAACGGTTCGGTTTTTCGGCAACGAAAAATCACGATCGTTACATTTGGTATCAGAGCATATGGTTAAGCGACAACCATGGCTCTGTTGGGTATTACTCATTAGAGATAGAGTCAGCAGTACTCTAGAATGAGTGTGAGTGTAATAATAGATATGAGTGCGTATTTGTTAGTGAATATAAAATTGTTTTATATTGTGATGATTGGTTTGTTGAGTGGTATATGGATTTTGGTCGGTATAGTCTGTACAACTCTATCGATAGGGATCTCTAAACACTTATATAGAACAATTCGACACGATATTGTTTTAAATTGGGTAAATGAAATAATTTTACCCTTATTATATTTTGTATATAAAGGAAATAATTTTTCAAGAATTATTGAAGTGTGTATATAATTGATTGTTTGATTGTTTGAAATATAAATATATATAAGTTAATTAAAAATTGTTGAACAAGCCAATAAAAGCAACAATTGTAAAAGAATAACAGTATAAACAAATGAATTATAAGTATGAAATTATAATTAATATGATTTACAATTGTAAAATGATCTTATATATATATAAGGAGTGAAATTTTATAAGTAAGATTTATAAATGTAATTTATAAATAAAAGGAACTTTTTAAAAGAATATTTATCACTGATTTCACTATTGTCACTGGGAAATAATAAGGATGATGACTGCGGCATCATCAGTATCATTTTCGAGTTTCTATGTGATGGATTTGCTACAATAATGAATTTAAAATGGGAGTTTTGTTGTAATAAACAAATTTGAAATTAAAATTCAACTCGAAGTTGTTAAATATAAGTGAAAAAGGTTTTGAACTTATAATATGAGTTGGAAGTTGAATAATAAGTTGTATAACTTATAGAATGGGAAAATGTAAGTGAAACCAATTATTGAAGTGGTTAAACAATTAAGTTAAGTAAAATAAAATTTTAATTGGAATGTCGATATAAATTTGGCTTAAGTAAAAGTTGAATAGAATTTACTTTAGAATTGAAAACTGAATTGGATTGACAAGTGTAAACTTAAGTTTAATTGAGCAAATGATGTTTAATGGAGTATAACTTAAGTGAAATTGAATAAAAATTGATTTTGTATCGAAGTAAATAACCAAGTGAATTAAATAAATGAACTTAAGTCGTATAGTGGAAGTAAATGTAAATGAAGTTGAATGGAATATAACTTGAGTAATGTTGAAAGAATTGATGTTGATATCAAAATAAATGAATAAAGTGAATTAATGAAATCGTTAAAAATGTGAACTTGAGTTATATAAGTGAAATTCAATCTTTATTTGTAAAAAGAATTGGCAATTGAATTAAAGTATGGATTGAATGTTAATCAATAGAATATGATTAAGTTGATATGAAATGATGTATGTAAGTGTAAATCCATTTGAAGCTAGTTGGATAATTGAATGTTAAACCAATTGGAATTGAAACAGTTGAACCAAATTGCATGTAAGTAAAATAAATAAATTTGGTTGTATTGGATATACGTTGGTTGTTATTTGCTTGTTGGTTGATTTTATGTAAATTCATTAAGTGTTAATGAAATTGAATTAGCGAAATTGAAAGCTATGTAATTGAATTCAAATTGAAAGTGAAGTAAACGAATTTGAATATGAACTGAATTTGATCCAATTTGGAAGTAAACTAATGTGAATCTAATTAGTGAATATAAACTAATTGGAAACGAATGAGATTGAATGTATAACCTCAATAGTAAAGCAGATTGGGATAAAAAAAGTAAACGTCGAAATTTTGTAATGGAATTGGCAAAATAGTTTGAACGTTGGAATTGGATACTACTACTAGCAGGATATACAGGTATATAATGGAATTGGGATTTTGATTTTGAAGTTAAAAATTAAATTGCTCGACAAAAATGTACGTATTTCAGTTTTTGTATGAGATTTGATGATTTCCTTCTTCTGCCACTTGGCTTTCTCTTTTCTTTTTGATTCTGAGGGGCCGTTGTGCCATTTTGTAGTTGTGCCGAGCTAGCCGCGCAAAGGAGACACTGGCGAAATTTTTCGAAAATTTAGGGAGTTAGAAAAATTTTGAGAAAATTTTGAAAGTTTGGAATTTTGAATTTAAATTTGAATTTGAATTGTTAAGTAAACAATGTTGTTTGAAACCTATAATCGAAGTTAGAAAACCAATTGAGATGATAGTGAATCCTTAATAAAAATATTTGTGTTAAAAAGTTAATAAAACTAATTAGTTTTGGAAAATAATGAACGGATTAAGAATCGTTTTTCTTAACTTGCAATTTCGAGGACGAAATTCTTTTAAGGGGGGAAGATTGTAACGACCCAGAATTTTTGATAATTTAAATTTGAATGTTTAATTAATTTTAAATATTAATAAGTGGAATTTTTAAGTCGAACAATTTATTTATCGAATATTTAGATTTAATTGGACAATGAAATCGATAATTTAATAGTGAAATTCCAGAAAATATTTAAATTTGAGTTAAATATGATTGAAAATGATTTGGGAAATTTTATTTTATCATATTAAAGTTATAGAAATATTTTAGAACTTTTAAAATTGAATTTGGAGTTAATTTGTAAAAATTGAATATTTTAATATTTAATTATCGACTGAAAAATAGCCAATTTTTGAACAGTCTCAGAATTAAACGAAACGAGTTCCATTTGATTCCTAATAGTTAGTTATTATCGGATTTCAATTTTTGTAGCAATCGGAGTTGTCGTTTGACCGTGGCAGCTCGAAATGCATCGAAATCGTTTTAATATTAATTTGGCGAGTTAAAATAGCCATTTTTCAAACGGTCTCGGATTTCGACGAAACCAGTTTCATCGGATCCATAATGTGATATTATTGTAAGATTTCAAATTTCAAGTCCATTGGATTTACCGTTTGTCCGGTGCAAGCTAAAACGCCTCGAAATCGATTTAAATCGGTTTTAATTTAAATTGATCGTTTATAGCCGTATCTCGCACAGATGATCGAATTAGCTTTCGAAACCTGTTTCATTGTGTCCGGAACATGGAAAAACCTCAGAATTGCCTGTCGGAACGCGTAGTTTGGAGGTCGTTTGCATAATCGGTTAAATCGAGAATTATATTAATTAAATAATATAAAAATTAGTATATATGTTTACTCTTTTTCTCTAAACCCTAATTACAAAGCCGGCCGCCAGTTACAACATTAATGGCCGAAATCGTCCCATCTTTCTCCCTCATTTTCTCCAAATCCAAGCAGCGATTCGCAAAACTTCCAACTAACAAATCGTAGAGGACAGTGAGATCTTCCTATCCAACGGTCAAGATCGTTTAAAACGAAGCGGATTGACGAGGATTTTCGTGCAAAGGGGGCCGGTTGCGCACGAGATTCGAGGAGCTTCAGGGAATCGAGTTTGACCGGTCAACGGCCGAGAGTGGAGGCAAGGATGGGCTTCAAAATGACACTCCCTGATCGTATTTTCGTGCATCGTGGTGGTCGCGGCCTTTAACCCTAGTATTGTGATGAGTGGGTTTGTGCGCGTTCTGTTTTCTGGAGAGGAGTTTCGCACGCGAGAAGAAGAGAGGGAGAGGAGATTGCGTGCGGCCTGTAGCATTGAGGTGGAAATAATTTTTTTTTTGTTAATTTGAATTTATTTTTAATTTAAACTGTACAAAACTTTAAACTGCGATATCTTTTCCATACATGGTCCGATTTAGGTGAATCGAAGTGCGTTGGGATCGTATGGTCGTGCTCTTCACGATGAAACTGATTTAGGGTCGATTGGAGCTCGTTGGAATTTCGAGTAAAATTAAACGTTCGTTTAATTTTATTCGAAACGAACGCTGAAACCGGAAATAAAACCAAGGTGAGAACTCCTCACTCAATCGAACAGTATGATTTAAAATTATAAATAGTTAATGTTGATTGTGTTACAGAATAAAGAGAATGGAGGCAATTAGGGAGAGAACAATTCTATTGAATTGAGAGATATATTTACAATACAATCAAGCTCCATATTTATAGACTACTTATGCAGTGCAGATTACAATAATGCCCTTTCATATTTAGCATATTCATCTCTATTATTAATGTATATTACAACACTCCCCCTTGAATATGCGCATGTAAAGATGATAAGAGTAATTGCCTCATTAAAAACCTTGTTATGAAAAACCAAGTGGGAAAAAATCATAAACAAGGAAAAGAGTACAACATGATTTCATCTTTAAGTAACATATATTTTATAATGTTACTACGGGGGTTGATTCTTCTGGATCAAGATAATGCCTCATTAAAACCTTACTAATAAAAACCCAGTGGGAAAAAATATTAGTGAAGGAAAAAGAGTACATTATAGCGTATTTCATACGCTCCCCCTGGATTATAACGCATTATTCAATTAGTTTGTTGATGCAGCCGACGCATACCAATTTTGTACACCATCTTCTGAAATGTTGATTTTGGAAGCGCCTTTGTGAATAAGTCCGCTGGATTTTCTTGGGATCGGATTTGTTTCACTTCTATCTTATTATCCTTTAGTAGCTCATGTGTGAAGAAAAATTTAGGAGAAATGTGTTTCATCCTATCACCCTTAATGTAACCCGCTTGAATTTGAGCTACACAAGCTGCATTGTCTTCATAAATAATGGTTAACCTTTCCGTTACTGATGGAAGTTGGCAGCTTTTTCGAATATGCTCAATTAGTGATCTTAGCCAAATACATTCTTTATTTGCTTCATGTAGTGCTAGTATTTCAGAGTGATTGGATGATATTGCTACCAATGTTTGTTTTGTAGATCGCCATGAAATTGCTGCATTGCTGTTATTAAATACATATCCAGTTTGTGATCTTGCTTTATGTGGGTCAGAAAGATAACCTGCATCAGCATAGCCAACTAGATTTGGATTATTGCCTGTGTTAGAGTAAAATAAACCCAAATTTGTCGTTCCACGAAAATATCTCATGATATGTTTTATACCATTCCAGTGTCTTTTTTTTTGGTTTTTAACCGTATTTTGCTAGAAGATTTACCGAAAATGCAATATCTGGTCTTTTGCATTGGGCCAAATATGATAATGCACCATGGCACTAAGATATGGAACTTCCGGGCCAAGCACATTCTCATCTTCTTCTTTTGGGCGGTAAGGGTCCTTTTTAATATCTAAAGATCTAACAACCATTGGCGTACTAAGTGGATATGCTTTATCCATTTGAAAATGCTTTAGAATTTTCTCAATGTAGTTTGATTGATGGATTAGTATGCCATTAGTACTATGCTCAATCTGTAGACCGAGACAGTGCTTAGTTTTTCCAAGATCTTTAATTTCAAATTCCTTCTTTAAATAATTTATTGTTTCATCAATCTCTTCTGGAGTTCCAATCAAATTTATGTCATCAACATAAACTAGTAAGATAGCAAATCCCTTTATCGATTTCTTTATAAAGACACATGGACAAATGAGATTGTTTTCGTATCCTTCTTATACCAAATATTTACTAAGACGGTTATACCACATCCTTCCAGATTGTTTCAATCCATATAGTGATCGTCTTAGTCTTAATGAGTACATGGACTTTGATTTTGCTTCAGGCAATTTATATCCATTTGGAATTTTCATGTAAATGTTGGTATCTAATTCACCATAAAAATAAGCTGTTACAACATCCGTTAATCTTATATCGAGTTTTTCAGAAACTACAAGGCTTATCAAATATCGGAATGTTATGACATCCATGACAGGGGAGTAAGTTTCCTTAAAGTCAAAACCTGGTCTCTGCAGGAAACCTTGTGCGACAAGTCGTGCCTTGTACCTCACGACTTCATTTTTATCATTTCGCTTTCTAACGAATACCCATTTATAACCTACTGGTTTAACATTTTCTGGTGTTTTCTCTATTGGTCCAAATACACCATGTTTTTGAAGTGAATCTAGTTCCACTTGGATAGCATCTTTCCATTTTGGCCAATCGTGTCTTTTTCGACATTCATTTATGCTATTTGGTTCATTATCATCATTGTCATTATTCTCATTATGGTCATGACTTTCAATTATTTCAGTAGCTACTGCGAATGAGAATACATCATCAATTATTATTTTACTTCGACCCCATATTTCTCCGTAGTTCGTATAAAATATTGAGATCTCATTATTATTAGGTACCATTTTATCGTTGGAATCTTCTTTTATCTCTTCTGGGATAATATTTCCTTCCGCGCTTCTAGGAGAATTGAGATTTTCATTTGAGTGATCTTTTTGATCATTTATAACCTCTTCAGGAGGTTCCTTAATTGATGATTTTTCATTAGACTTTCTTTTTCTATGTGCCAAGTCTTTTGAACCAATTGGCCTTCCACGTTTTTGTCTTGCTTTAGATTCATTTGCTGCTATGTTTATTTTTGATCCTTCAGGGACATCAATTTTTGCTGGTGCATTTGCTGCTGGAATGTGAGATTTAGTTATTTTTGCAGTGTCACTAAATGCATCCGGCAGTTGATTTGCAATATTTTGAATATGCAAAATTCTTTGTACCTCATATTGGCATTGTTTAGTACGTGCATCCAAATAAGACATAGATGGATTATTCCATGATATTTCACGCCGTTCTACTGGAACGGTCTTTTCTCCCCCTATGAAAAATTCTTTGTACCTCATATTGGCATTGTTTGGTACATGGATCCAAATAAGACATAGATGGATTATTTCATTATATTTCACGCCATTCTACTGGAACGGTCTTTCCTCCCCCTAACGGCGGGAAGATTGTCTCATCAAATTTACAGTCTGAAAATCTTGCAGTGAAGACATCACCTGTAAGAGGTTCAACGTAATGAATTATCGGTGGAGAATCAAATCCAACATAAATTCCCAACCAGTTGAAATTGTACTTGAGATTGTACCAAAGAATCAATGTCTTTGTATTTGTGAGCTTCTGGCTCATGTTTATAGAGTGAGATTCAACTATGCCAATTTTTGTAAAACATAAACCAGTTGAAATTGTACCAAATCTTTCTATGATAAGCTTCTGGCTTTCAATTCTAGAAATAACACAAAGATATTCTTTGTTGTTTTCATTTATAGTTTCAATATGGTATCCATTCGTTGTTAGATCTTTGAAACTAAGCAAATTTCTTTTAGAGTTGCTTGAGTATAATGCATTTTGAATAAAGATATGCGTACCATTTGGTAATATTATATGGGCTCTTCCGGACCCGTCAATTATATTAGCAGATCCAGCTATAGTGGAGACTTTAGCTAAGAAACTTTCAGATAGTTTAGGGATAAACTTCTGGTTTTTCAAAAGTGTATGAGTAGTTGCACTATCTAGTAAGCATATATCATCACCCAAATGGTGTTCCATACCTTAAGAATTAAAGGCAATAATTAGTCAATCATTAAAAATTTGTATGCATAAATAAATGTAATGTAAACAAACAAAGTAATATGATTAAAATAGGCTATTGATTAAAAACAACATCCACATTACTCATTACTAGTACTGCAAAGGGAAATACAATTAAACGAACACAAACTTCAAACTAATTTATTGATGCAAGCTAATGAAATAAAACGAAAGTCACATAACAAACTTCAAGACATTTCTAATTGATCAACTCGGTCATATCATTGATCATTGCACTTAGATTTTCATCATTAATGAAATTTCCATTGTCATCTTCGAAGAAATCATCTAACTTCAGGTTAGTGTTTTCAGGTAACTTTTCGGCATTATTTGCCTCAATATTCTTCAAGCGATGATATTTTTTCAATTGTTTTCTTTGATGGTCTATATGTACGTGACCAGTGACCAGATCGTCCACATCTATAACAAACTTCCTCATAATGCCTTTTATTTTCTGAAGCTGAATCATTGTTCTTTATAGGCTCAATTTTCTTTGTTGCTTTTTAAAGTTGGTGGTTTTGTTACCTTTAAAACCACCATAACCACCTCTGCTAGAGTTATATCCATGTCCACGACCATGTCCTCTACCTCGACCTCGACCCCTACCTCTTCCAGAGTGGGCAAAATTAGCATTAACTTCAGATAATGCAGTTGAACCAGTTGGTCTTGAGGAATGGTTTTTTATAAGCAATTCATTATTTTGTTCAGCAATTAGTAAGCATTCTATTAGTTCAGAATATTTTATAAAATGACGCTCTCGATATTGCTGCTGCAGGAGTATATTCGAGGCATGAAATGTTGAGAAAGTCTTTTCAAGCATTTGTACGTCATCCACCTTTTCTCCACATAATTTCAGTTTAGAAGTGATTCTAAACATTGCAGAATTATATTCTCTTATGGACTTAAAGTCCTGAAACCTCAGGTTCAACCACTCTTGCCTAGTGTTTGGAAGTATGACCGTCTTCTGGTGGTCATAACGCTCCTTCAGGGAGTTCCATAAGTGGAGAGGGTCTTTTTCAGTCAAATATTCTGTTTTTAGATCGTCATGGATACGACGTCTTAAAAATATTAGAGCCTTTGCCTTGTCCTGCTGGGACATAGTATTGCCATTTTTAATGGCATTTTCTAAGCATTGAGATTGCAAATGAATCTCAGCATCCAATATCCATGATAAGTAGTTGTCTCCAGATATATCCAAAGCTTTAAATTCAAGCTTGGCGATGTTTGTCATTTTGTGAACTGTTCATAAAACAAATTGTATAAGGTGAAAATATTCGCCACAACAGCATTCACTATATGTTTGTTTCCAGCTAAAAAGAAGAAAAAAAATGGAAAACCTTCATTCATGGTATCAAACAACTATACCAAAAAAAATTGTATCAACAAAACCAAACATTTGGATTTTGCAACTTTCATGTATTTATCAAATAAGAAAGGAAAATCAGCTTTTGCGTATATTCCATTCCAAACTTTTGAATTTTATTTGGCAATAGATCCGCAAAGGGAAAAATAATAATAATATTGAATTTAGAAGCCAAAGAATAAAAATAAGAGTGATACAAGAAAAGACATGAAAAATATAGAAGCGAACCCCAAACCAGCATGTGCTGACTTGATAGCTTTATCAAAAAGAAATATGATATTGACAATTACCTTTTTGGAGAGAGGAAAAGTAACGAGTTTATAAGGAAATGCAAGAACAATTCCTTTACCTACTGTTATAAAGGAAATAAGAAATAGAATCTATGTAGATATATTCTAAAAGACTTGTCTGCACTAATATATATAATAGGATTTTGAATATAAATAGCCTTAGAATTGGAATGGTCAGAAGAGAAACGGTCAGAGTAATTAATATTTAATTACCTGTTGAGAAGTTGGAAAGTTTGAAGGTGAACAGGTTGAGGTCAATAATTAACTCGCATTCCCTCGTGCTGATAACGTGTTACAGAATAAAGAGAATGGAGGCAATTAGGGAGAGAACAATTCTATTGAATTGAGAGATATATTTACAATACAATCAAGCTCCATATTTATAGACTACTTATGCAGTGCAGATTACAATAATGCCCTTTCATATTTAGCACATTCATCTCTATTATTAATGTATATTACAACAGATTGATGATTGTTGTTTGATTGTGTTAGTAGATATAGTAGGATATATATCTATATATAGCAATATATATATATTGGCATATGTATATATTGGATTTGATTTCCCGCCTCGTATAGCGGATGAGACCCTATTGCGCCGCCTATTAAGCGGATAATATTTTATAAAATCTCATATACCGCGATATTCCGTCTTGAAGCGGAATTGGTATTGTGCTAACGTCTGTGGATGCAGGGAAACAGGTTGGAGGGATCCAACTGGATTCCTCACAAATATTTATTTGTTTATAAATATTGTGATGATTGTTAACTATCATATCGCCATATGATGTTTATTCCCGTGATTGACCATTTGATGCTGTTGCATCATCGGATTCATTTGTAAAGTTAAAAATAACGATTTTGAATATAAAAGGGTTTTTAAAGTGATTTTCCAAAGTATATGTTTTATTAAATTTTTGGATTGATCCATTTTAAAATAGATGAACGTATAAAATTTTATGTTATAAGAATTAATATTTTTATGAAATATAACCAAAAGGAAAATTTTAAATTAAATAGATTTTTAAAATAGTTAAATTGGGATTTTGGATAATTTTTATTAATAGTTTATATAAAAGATTTTATAAATTGATATCTATAAATTAAATTTATGGGAATTATGAAACGAGTTTATAAAGTGTTAAAAAGGTGTATAAAATGGGTTTCACTAAAAACCATAGATTTGTAAATCTTGAGAGTTATAAAATAAATAGATGTTGAAATAAAGGTTTTATAAGTAATTAACTTATAAAAATGGATTTTGGGCATTTAAAAGGGGACATTTATAGAAATTGTTTATAAAGGAGGTTTTTATAAGTTGAAAACTATTATAAAACTTAAAGGAATCTTATTAGTAATAAGATTTAAGAAATTGTGAAGTTTTAAAGGAACGGTTTAGTAAATAAATAGATTATAAGCTCTTGACTTATAATACAAACTTTTGGTATAGAAATTGGGTTTATAAATTGAATTGGCTTAATAAAAGAGATTTCTAAACCGAAGTTATTAATAGAAATAGAATTTATAAACGTTGTTTATAAATTTGAAATCAATGGAATTTGATAAATTGAATTTAGAATTTGTTAAAGGAGTTATATTCACTCTTTTAAACGATGAATATATTATTAAGTCAAATGGGTATGTTTTGGGAGAAGAATGTTTTAAAGGGAATTTTAAAACGATTTAAAGATGCTTTAAAATGCATTAAGTATCGAATACATAGATTTCAACATTCATTGTTGAAATAGGCGTTTTCGAGAAAATAGAGAAACGGTGGACTATAACACTGTTGTTATAGTAAATGGTTTCCAAATGGAAATATTTTGTGTAGTATTGGAATTTATGTTTCTATTTTTATTTCGAATCCCTATACTAGTGATTTTGGGTTGTCGTAACGATGTTTTACGCAACATTCATTTTGACCCAACTAAAAGTGAATAAAAGAATGTTTTCCTTAAAAAGAATGAAATATATACTTAATTGAGATTTAAGTATATTGAATATTTTCAAATTGTTGGAAATAAATAAATTTGTGAATTGCTTATTATTTAATAAGTATGGAAATGCTTTTCCAATATGAAATGAAACGTTTTTGAGGATTCATCTTTTAAAGGTAAATTGAAAGCGAATAATTTGAAATCGATTTGAGAATCGTAAATCAGTAGATATTTGGGAAATTTGGAATTCACTATGGAATTTGTAAAGGAAGGGAAATTTGTTAAAAATGAATATTGGTTTATTTTGAAGTATGGAAATGAATTTACGAATTTGGAACGTAAGTTTAAAATAAATCGGTAAGGATTTATTTGATGATTTGGAATTTGTTTACAAAGGGTATAAAGGATGAAAGTAATTTGAAATTGGTTTTCAAATGGTTGAAGTGTGGAAATTATATCGTGTAAAGATATTTTGGTAAAACAAATAATTTGGGCAATTATTTGGAAGGTATATATATATATCTTGTGAAGATATTTTTGGGATTAAATAATTTTGGAAAATTATTTGGAATCTGATGATGTGGCACATCTTTATTGATAGTTAAATAACCGACTATCAGTATTTACCCTTGGATGGTATTTGTTGTGTTTGTTTGAGATTGAATGCTACACTTATTTTTAAAATAAGCGCTCGCTTTTCGGTTTAGCCGGGAGAGGACCTTTGTGTCGTATATCCCATTCCGAATATGTGATACGTTGTTATGGATAGAATTGAAGACCGGTGTTGAAGACCGGGTATTTGTGAAAACGATAGAATGACCTATCGATTGTCTTTGCATCGTTAGCTACGGTATGGAGATTTCATTTGTGATGGAAAATTTTATCGGGATTGTGGATACCCGGATTGCAAGGGCTTCTTTGGAAGTGCCTTCGGTTCTGTTCGAACCCGGAACAGACTTGTATGGTTACGTGTCTGACATTACATTTTGAGATATAGAGCAGATTTCTTTTCAAATACATTTCTGTTGGTGGCGGAGAATTTATTCTCTTAGCTTAACACCCTTCTCTAAGACGTACGAGCTCAGAGGTTATGTAGTTGAAGGTTATCAACGATATATTCCCAATCTGGTAATGTGACATGCCGAGTGCTGCTGTGTGATGATCATTGGTTGGTCATTTGTGATATGATCATTTGTTTGATCATTTATCTTTGTGATCATTGCTTTGGTCATCTGTTGACCCAAAGCATGGCTTTGTTGCACAAAGCGTAGCTTTGTGGACGAGACTTCGTCAGACCTCACTCCCCGGAAATGGTCGAAACTGGAATATGCGGCAAGGTTATGAGGGTCGCGCCCTTTAGGGTATGTCATTTCCTTCTGGAAAAGGGTGGTATCATGGTATGGAGCCCAGATATTTACTCATGTTGATACACTATATCTATTACTGTGTGGTGTTGTTGGAATCGAGCGCTCGGATAAAGGTCCCAAAAGACCGGGGGATGACATATTCGTGTAGTAGTTACCTAGTTACAAAGGTAATCCGGCGTTGTGTTGGCAGAGATCTAACCGTAACGTTAGTTTCTCGGGACGTCCCGCCAAAGGTGATCCCATGTGGCAGTAGGAAGTTCCTTAGCCTGACCATTTGTTGGAAATCCATTCATCCAATACGCGCCTTGTACGGTTTTAGTTGTATTACCTACCATTCACTTATGGTGGTCACCACTGTTTGGATGGTAGCTATAGTAGGCATAGTTCGGAATGTCTATGCTGGCTAGGATTTATATTATACTTTCGAAACTGTTTTCTACACTATGCACTAATAATAATAACGAAAATGATTTGATTTTTGCGTAGTAAGCATCTTTGACTATCATAAGGAGAAATCTCCTCCAATTCTGCTTTTGCATTGTGTGTGTGGCGGGAGGCCTTATGGTAGTTTCATTTTCCAAAAAGCATTGCGGATTTCAAAATTTAAATTTCCTTTTTGCTTGGTTTAAAGATAAACTGTTTTGAGTTCTCATATCAGTCCCATGACTGACCTGGAGTTTATTGTTTCCTTCCTAAACTCTGGGTGCCCACCCATTTTTCCACACGGACAGTCTAGAGTTAGGTTATCAGGTTATTCTGGATTCGGGAGTTGCTGTGGCAATCTGGAGGCGAGCAGGATAGCGTAGTCTATTATTTATTGTATATAGTATTTCTTTTCCGCTGTTTGTTGTTGTACACTCTGATGATGAATGTAATGTGATGTAATGTATAAAATGTATAGTTCTTTTGTTTTAATGATATTCATTTATCTATTATATGTTGTTCCGCTGCGATTGTGAGATTCTGATATTGTTTCATGTTCTGTTACTTGTTTCTATTTCTTCTATCTTTCTCTCTCTTCTTCTAACTCTTTCTTCTTCTTCAACCCTAACGGTTCGGTTTTTCGGCAACAAAAAATCACGATCGTTACAGGAAAACATTAAATCACACATCAACAACATGCTCTGGATTTTTAACAGTAAAATTAAACAATTAAAAGAAAATTGTGCATTTGGCAAATTATATTTCAACACAGATAATTACTTAGTAGCCTCTCTAGAATAAATAAAAAATTTAAAGACTAAAATACCCTTAGAAAGCTGCGTACTTTCTTTCTTCTCAATTCCATTATCTTCTTACGTCTGTTTCTTACTTGTCTAAATCACCGTTTATTCAAATCTTAGTTTCTAAATCAGTGAAGAAAAAATTCAATTTTTCACTACTAAGTTATTCTTTGGGTTTACAGACTTTTTTAACTGTAGTTCTAAAGAAAATATGAATTGAGTTTCTAAATCAATGAAAAAAAAATTCAATTTTTCACTACTACGTTATTTGTTGGGTTTACAGACTTTACTAAGAAAAAATTCAATTTTTCACTATTAAGTTTCTAAATTAGTGAAGAAAAAAGATTTTTTTAATTTTTGTTAGACATGTTGAAATAGAATTTGCCCAAAATCAAATAGTTTGGTATGAATAGTATGTTCAGACCAAGAAAAACAGATACGTTGTCTATTCTCTTCTCCAAAGGGGCAGGTGGGAGGGTTTTTGTAGGCATTCAATCAGGAACTCTGAAAAGTGAAACATCATTAAACGTGAATTTGATAATTTTAGCTCAAAATGGTATAAACTGAAGCAATACAGTGCTAGGTATAGCTTATGCACAATTTTAGCAACAGAGACTACAATTTATCTGCAATCAGAAGTGAATGGAATAAACTTCCCTTCTTTTTAGTCGGATGGTAAAAATCCATTTTATTTCAAGTAATGCTAGGAATTAAAGCTTATAATCGACCGACGCTATATTAGATGCTAAGCAAGACAACAAAACTGGTCTCCCTTAATGACACTTAAGCACTGCTTAAGGAAAGCTTAATTCTTAAAGTCAGAAAATGTGTTTTCGACGGTAGGCTGTGAGGTCTAACAATTACTATACAAACATTAAAAGTTTTAAGGCCAAAATTCATTTCAATAATTGAATACAAACTTTTTAAGACCTCTATTATAGAATTTAATTTATAGACTGCAAAATTTTATTTATTTTTAAAGCTGGATAAAATAATTCACAATTTAAAACTGAGCAAGACAATATTAAGCACCAGCTAAGCGAGCTTAATCACCGCTTATGCACGCTTACACACCTCTTATTCACACTGAACAATAACCAAATTTGACAAATAAAAAAAAAAGGAAAAAACCAGACTATTAGCTTGCACTTAAGAGTGATTTGCAAAACATAAAACTAATATCAAGCAAATTTTAAAGGAGTTTCATTAGTAGCAAACGTGTTATGAAACACAAACTAAGTAAAGGTATTAGATGAGTAGATTGATAAAGAGGACAATTGAAACTGAGGAATATGAGATGCAAAAGAAGATAAAGATACGAATGTGAACATATACGATATGAAATAAGGGTAGCCTGGATTAACAGTTTTCAAACAGCTAAATCTAACAGCCAAGAGCAAACCCTAGGAAAAATTATATAGAGACGAAGTGTTCACACATAAAACTCATACTCGGTGCAACACATGTATTTTTTGAAACAGCTTTAACAACTCAGACATTTATTAGAAGTGTCATTTGACAGTGGATTATTCTCTAAACAACTTTCCTTGATCGTTGATGTCACTAACCTGGCATGTGCATTGTAATGTCGTAATCTAGTTTTAATGCTCTACAGTAAAAGAAATTGGAATATCACATTTAAGTTTCCCCACAACATCTTCAGTTTAGTTAGCAAGAAAAAGAAAAAAAATCATTTGTTGCTTGTATAAACAAAATTAATTTTTGTTAGCATACTGAAATACAGGCACACCACATATTTGAATCTACAAGCAAACATAACAGCAGAGGGCTAGAAAAAGCTAAAACTGAACTCACCTGACCACATTGTTCCTCTATTTCCTGCCTAAGTTTCAAAACATACTCTGAGCTCACATCAATATTATTCAGAGCCGTAGCAATTTCAGTTCCGGTCTTTTGAACCCCAATACCACCCATAAACAGCTTTGCTCCCAAATTCGGCTCTCTTAATTTCTGCTGCAAAGCTTCTTGGTATTCGCGACTCAAAAGACTAGTCATTCGACTCAAAACTGCAAACACCGAATTAATACTTCCGGTTGATATAGCTCTCCTGCAACAACTTTGTAATACGAAAAATACATCATCTACCATTGATGTAGTCAAAGAATCCATTTGCTGCTCATCTATAGCAATTGCCTTTCTAACATTCTCAACCATAAAAAACTCTTCCAAAACTAAATAATACCCAATCAACTCTTGCACGATGCTATTAAAGCTCCCACTTGTCAGCCTTTTTATACTTTTGGAAGCCAATTCAGGGTCAACATTCCCCAACTGCCTGATCTTTGAAACCATGAAGTCAGTGTAGTCCTGACCCAAATGTGTCAGTGACAGGATCTCCTCCACGTAATTTTCTACCTCCCTCGGATCCAGCCCTTCGGACATTCCAACATTCAACAAATTTTCGTTGTTTGTATTAATCTCAGATGCCAACCGAGAGACTTTCCTAAACTCCATATACCTTTTCAAAATCTGTGTCCCTCTGCTATCGCACTCCTCTTGCAAAATCATAATCGCGTTCACAACACCATCTTCCCCACCCAAATCCCTTAAAACCTCATCATTCTCCTCCACTGCAAGCACTATATCCTTAAACAAATTCATCAAACATGATACAAACCCACTTCCAGTGTCGGCATTACTTTCACTCTCTTTCAAATGCTCGAACTCAAGCTTGGATCTAAACGTGACCACGCTCTTTAAATAGTTCACATAAACCCTCAACCCATCATCCCTAATCCCAATCATAGGGAAAATCCTCACAAACCTCATTATCAAACCATGATCCTTCTTATCAACTGAATCCACAAGCTTCTTCCTCACAATCAACTCCAGTCTCTTTTTCAAATCCAGCATCTCATCCCGCTGCTCTGAGCCTTCATCTGGAAATTTTCCATCTATTTCAAAAAACTCTTTCACCATTTTGGCAGCCGAATCATAATCTTCCAGATTCAAACATTTCCTAGCATTCTCTAAATAATCTGACATAGCTAAAATTGCATCAATCCTCGATAGTGTATCTTGAACACGAGTCTGAGCAAGATCAAGCTGGCGCACCTTGGAGCTGACGTGCTCAGCAAGTGAGGAAGTGGACTCTAAATTAGAGAGTAACTCCTGAGAGTCTGTTTTGGAATGTTCTAGAAGGTGAGCAGAACGGAGGAGGGAGGAGAGATGGCGGTCAAGGTCGGGGCGGTGGGATAAGAGGGAAAATATGTTAGTGTCGAGGGATCTCTGGTAGGCAATGCATTCGTGGAGGAGACGAGTCATCGTTCCTATGTCTGTCAGGGTTTTGATTTGAGGAATTAAGGTTGACGAATTGCTGAAATCGATTGAATCAGCGTTAGGATTGGAGTTTGGGTTTGGATCTGAAGAGAGAGAAGGTGATGCAGATGGAGGAGTGCTTGAGATGACAGCCATTACTGCGGCTAAGATAGCCTCCGACCGGCCAAGAAAATGAAGAAATGGCAATCCAATTCCTCCAATCGATCCTTGTATAGCGGTTCTCAAATCTAGTTTGGGGATGGAAAAGCAATCACGCGGTTAATTTTAGCTCGCTATATCTGGGTTAGGCAGACAGGAATTGAATAAATTCTAGCTTAATTGTAGTTTAAAACGGTGTGGGGAAGAGAAGGAGGAGTTTGCATGGGGGACAAAGAGCGAACCATTGTTTTGAAAACCGGACCGGACGCTTGAACCATATAACCGTGAGCCAATCCGGTCCGGAATCCTATTCAAGCTTAGTTTACACTAAACCGTTAGAATCCTATTGAACCGTGTTAACCCTAACTCGTTCACAAGTTAACAGGTCCACGAGTTAAGGCATGTACGACTCAAGGCATGTACGACTCAAGGCATGTACGACTCAAGGCATGTACGAGTTAAAGGATACATGAGTCAGCAACTTCCTACAACTTAAAGACCTCTACGAGTTAGCAAGCTTACGAGATAAGCAGCCTACGAGTTAAGGAGTACCCGAGTTAAGCTACTTGCGAGATAAGCCTTTACGAGTTAGCATATCTACAAATTAGCAAGTGTACGAGTTAAGATCTTCCACAAGTTAAGCCTCTACGAGTTAATCCTCTGCGAGTTAAGATCTTCTACGAGTTAGCAGGCATACGAGTTAAGAAAAGCTAACGACTTAAGGTCTTTACGACTTAAGGAAATTGATGGCCTACGACTTAATGATAACTGCAGTTTGTACGACTTAAGACCCTTACGACTTAAAGAAGTTATACGACTTAAGGAGGATACGACCTAAAGACACACCTCTTAACTCGTCTACGAGTTAAGACTTGCTTTAAACCAGTTGCAATTAGTTAAGTCGACTACGACTTACGACATAAAAAGAGTCGTATACGACTTAAGAAAGGAAATTAGCAATTGCAGCCAGATAACTCGCACACGACTTAGAACTTAGGGATGGGTTCAAAAAAGGGGAACTGCCATAGACTCGGCTCAGTGACCCGGGGACGACTTACCTTAAGTCGAACACGACTTATCTTAAGTCGGCCACGAGTTAGGACTTAGCACTTTTTCCGCCCAGAACTCTCTATAAATATGAAACCATCTCCAACATGCAAAGGACTTTTGGCTCATTCTCTTCAAGCGCCATTACTCTGCCGAATTCCAGACTACTTCAAAGCTTTTTAGATCCAACAAACTTCTAAAGAAACTCCATGAAGGAATCATCCACATTCGCCATGGATTTGAAGATGATTGTCAACATCAAAGCTTGAGCTACTTGTTTCACATATCCTATCACTTGAAGTGTGTTGTAATTGAAAGATCTTGTAAAGAATTGTAATCAAACTAGTGATAAAAAGATTAAAGTGGACGTAGGCTGGATTATAAGCCGAACCACTATAAATACTGTGTCTCTTACTGTTTTTCTGCATACTTTCTGCTTATTTCTGTTTCCCGTACGAACGGGTGGTGCTTTCACAATCACATCTTATACACCAGGGTGTTAGCGTTTAAATTTGAGCGTTAACATTTTGGTGCTTTCACTGAGAACTGAACTCAGGACATCTATCATCATTGCTTCAGAAAGATTTGTAGATAAAGTTTCTTTAAGAACCAGAAGTCTATCCGAAATCATGGCTCCTGGAAGGAAAAGTAAATCTGTGAGATCTGCAAACATTCAAGAGGGAACCTCCGCTTCCCCAACACCAAATCAAGCCACTCCAGCTGTTGGAGTTTCAAAAGCGGAATTGGACGCTGCTATCTTTGGGTTGAATCAGCAAATAAATGCCCAGAACGCGCAATTGGAAGCTCAGAATGCTCAGAATGCTCTGATTCTGAATAAGTTAAACGATTTGCTCGGGGCAAACCGTCAACCTGCGAATAATGAAAGGAACTTTGTCGGTAATGTCCATGATGCTGAAACTAGAAACATTCCCGAAAGGGCTGCTAGCCCCTTTGAACAGACATTGCCTGAGGCTGGAGGATCCAGAAATAGGAATGACGAAGAATATCTTTCTGGTATGGTTCGACAGATTATGAAAGAAAGTATGCAAAGGGTCGAAGATGAGAAAGAGTGGGGTTTCGCTCCGAGCAAGACTCCGTTTACTGAAAAGATCCTAAAAGCTGAATTCCCAAGGAAGTTCGTCCCTCCGACCATTCCAGCTTACAAAGGGACAAGTGATCCAAATGAGTTCCTGTACAAATACGATTGGCACATGACAGGTGCCAGAGCTTCTGACGAGATAAAATGCCGCTATTTTCCTGTGTATTTGGAAGGGGTAGCTCTGCTTTGGTTCACAAAACTGCCTGTCCGGTCCATCGATCAGTTTTCAGACCTAACCAGGAAATTTAAAGAGCAATTTAGGCTATATGCTTCAAAGGCAAAAGACATCATGTCGTTATCCGGTTTGGAACAGAATCCGGGGGAAACTATCAAGTCTTTTTTAAATCGCTTTAATATAGCGTTAGCTGAGGTGGATAATGCAGAACCCCGCATGGTCTTGACCTATTTGATGAGAGCTATTGATAAGTCAAGTGAATTCGGAAAGTGGCTGAACATGAAGGAGCCAAATTCTCTGGAAAAGTTCTACAAAAAGGCGGATGAATTCATGCGTTTGGAAAGCCGTCCTGTCCCGGCAAAGGCAACAGTAGAGAAAGCTGAAGACAACACTGCTGCGCCACGTAAGAATGGATCTGTGGGACAGAAAAGAGAAAATAATGATGGAAGGAAACAACACAATTCAAAGAAGCCTCGATCCTTCAAGCCATCAGAATATACTCCTTTGTTAGAGACACCAGAGCGCATCTACCTGGCTACAAAAGATTCTTTTGAGTATCCCAAACCTCCTGTTCTCAGAACCGGAAGAAAAGCTGTGCAAAGTGGGAAGTTCTGTCGCTTCCATAATCAGCCTGGTCATGACACAGACGACTGCCGTCAATTGAAAAATATAATCGAAGAATTGCTAAGAGAAAATAAGCTGCAGCAATTTGTGAAGAAGAGTGGTAATGATCCTGCTTCGTCAAGTCAGGGGCAACAAGCTCTTGCTCATCAGCCCAGGACAAATGAGAAGGCCGCAGGACATGAATCTGGAAGGCCAGTTATTAATGTCATCACAGGAGGACCCCACCCAGCAGGCAGAAGCTGGGGTGAAATGGAGAGGTACACTCGAGCTCTGAAACATGTGCCAACTGAAGAGAATGTCTTTGTTTTAGAGGACTCTACACCCCTGAAACAACAAAGGACTTTTAATGATGATATTGTGTTCAGGGCTAGAGATTCCACGGGCATTGAGGCCCCTACTTTGGACCCGTTAGTCATCTCGGCCGGTATTGGACCGGCTATTGTCAGAAGAGTTCTTATTGATTGCGGCGCATCTTGCAACATCCTCTTCAAGAAAACGTTTGACCAGATGAAAATCCCGATGGCGGATGTGCAAGCCTCATCTCAGAAGATTGTTGGCTTCACTGGGGAGCCAAAGCAACCAGTAGGAACCATTGACTTGCTTGTGGAACTCGGAGAAGGAGAAAGAAAAGTAGTTCGCAAGCAGACTTTTGTGATAGTAGATGAATTTTCTGCTTATAATGCTTTCTTTGGTCGACCTATTCTTGCTGCATTCAAAGCTGTCCTTGCCCCATGGTGTCTTACTATTAAATTCCCTACAGACAATGGGGTAGGAGTTATTAAAGGAGACCAGAACGCTGGGCGAGAATGTTATATGACAGAGCTGCGAGAAACAAGGAAGAGAGAAATGGGAAAAGATGCGGCAACCCCAATCCGCATCAAAACACCAACCCTATAGCAACTACAGGGCGGACCCTGCACTGGCGAGCATAGCGGGGCACGAAAAGTGATGGATCCTAGAAAGGCCAGTGCGGGGGAGAGTAGGGTGGTACCAGCAGAAACAACGATACCGGTGCCCGTTGATCTGAAGGACCCAAACAAGGTGCTGAATGTGGGTTCACAACTTAATGTGTCAGTTCAGAATGCCTTGATATCTTTTTTGAAAGCAAACCTGGATGTTTTCGCTTGGACCCATGCCGATATGTGCGGAATATCCCCAGAAGTTGCGGTACATGCTCTGAATATTGACCCAAAGTTCACGCCAGTAAAGCAGAAAAGAAGAATCCAAGGTCTAGAAAGGTCGACAGCATTGAAAGAGGAAGTTGACCGGCTCATGGAGAATAATTTCATCAGAGAATCTACCTATCCAAATTGGGTTTCAAATCCAGTGCTAGTTAAGAAAGCCAATGGTAAATGGAGAGTGTGCATCGACTTTTCAGATCTAAACAAGGCCTGTCCCAAAGACTGCTTCCCTTTACCCAGGATCGATCAACTGGTAGATGGAACAGCGGGTCATGAATTGTTGTCTTTTATGGATGCCTACTCCGGATACAATCAGATCATGATGCATGAGCCAGATCAGGAGGACACAAGCTTTATCACCGATGTCGGTCTTTACTGTTACAGAGTTATGCCCTTTGGGTTGAAGAATGCGGGGGCAACATACCGAAGACTGGTCAATGCTATGTTCAAACCGCAGTTGGGAAAGACTATGGAAGTTTACGTTGATGACATGCTAGTAAAATCTAAGAAAGCAGTGGATCACATCGAACACTTAGCAGAAATGTTCGCAATTCTCCGAAGATACGGAATGAAGCTTAACCCTTTAAAATGTTCTTTCGGGGTAGAATCTGGGAAGTTCTTGGGTTTCATCGTGAGCGCTAGGGGCATTGAAGCTAGTCCAGCTCAAATCACTGCTCTAAAAAAAGTCAAAGCTCCTAAAACAAAGAGGGAATTGCAAAGTCTCAATGGAAAAATTGCCGCCTTAAGTCGGTTCATATCCAAAGCTACTGATAAATGCATTCCATTCTTCGACGCTCTAAAGAAAGGAAAGAAAAACTTTGACTGGACTCCCGAATGCCAGAAAGCTTTTGAAGAATTGATTCAACATATGGAAACGCCTCCAATACTTTCTAGGCCCGGCGATGGCGAGGATCTTCTTATATACTTGGCAGTTTCATCTCATGCTTTAAGTGCAGCGCTGGTACGGGAAGACAAAAGGATTCAACATCCAGTTTACTATATCAGCAAAAGACTCACTGGGGCAGAAATGAATTACTCCAAGTTGGAAAAACTCGCCTATTGTCTATTGATTGCCTCAAGAAAGTTGAGGCAATATTTCCAGGCTCATCCTATCAAAGTCCTCACTGATCAACCTTTAAAGCAAGTCTTGTTCCGCCCTGAGACTTCGGGCCGCCTTTTAAAGTGGAATATTGAATTGAGCCAATATGACATCACTTATCATCCTAGAAAAGCGATCAACGGACAAGCTTTGGCAGATTTTATTGCAGAATTTACAGACAAGGGTAACAGCGAGGAAAAAACAATCGAGAACCCCCCAATCCAATGGAAGTTATTTGTAGATGGCGCAAGAAATGATTACTGTTCAGGTGCTGGAATTGTTCTTGAAACTCCTGAAGGCCGGTCATTATGCTATGCGCTAAGATTAGAATTTCCTTCAACAAACAATGAAGCAGAATATGAAGCTCTGATTGCTGGTTTGAAAATTGCTAAAGAACTAAACATTCGAGCGTTACAGATCTTCAGTGATTCGCAGCTTATAGTATGCCAAGTCAAGAAGGAGTTTCAAACGAAAGGAGGAAATCTGCCCGCTTATGTGTCAAAGGCTTGGGAACTTTTATGTGAATTCGACCATTACACGATAAGTCATATTCCTCGAGAAGAAAACATGAAAGCAGATTCTCTCGCAAAATACTCAAGTTCTGGCGAAGCCCAATCCTTAGGGTTAGTTCCAGTGGAAGTTTTGTCAAATCCGAGCATTGATGAAATGGATATCGATTGGGTTATGAGTATGTCGCAAGAGCAAGAATCATGGATGACTCCAATAACAAGGTATCTACTCAATGGCTCTTTACCAGAAAACTCTAAAGAACGACAAAAGCTACTGAGAAAAGCTTCTCGATATATAATCCAGGATGGTCAATTATACAGACGAGGATTCTCAATGCCATTGCTTCGATGTGTATCCAAAGAAGAAGCCAAAATAATCCTATCAGAGGTACATGGAGGAGAATGTGGGGATCATTCAGGTGGTCAAACTTTAGCAAAGAAAATTCTCCGATATGGATATTTTTGGCCAGAAATTAATCGAGATGCTGCAGATTACTCTCGAAAATGTGACAGATGTCAAAGATTTGCCAAAATTCCTAGAGCACCTTCTACTGAGCTCACACAAATGACCAGTCCGTGGCCGTTTGCGATTTGGGGAATAGATTTGATCGGACCTTTACCAACCGCCAAATCTGGAATCAAATATGCCATTGTTGCTGTAGATTATTTCACTAAATGGGCTGAAGCTGAACCATTGGCAACTATCACCTCCAAAAAGATGATAAATTTTGTGACTAAGAATATCATTTGCAGATACGGTGTGCCTCAGAAAATAATCACAGACAATGGTACTCAGTTTGAAAGCGAGGAATTCCAGGATTTTTGCAAGCGATTCAAAATCCAGAAAAGCTTTTCGGCAGTAGCTCATCCGCAGGCAAACGGGCAAGTGGAAGCAGTGAACAAGATCATCAAATCAACCATCAAAAAGCAACTCGAAAGAGCAAAAGGTGGTTGGGTCGATAAACTACCACTTGCACTATGGGCATACAGAACTACTCACAAAACTGCAACTGGGCATACTCCTTTTTCGTTAGCATACGGATCGGAAGCAATGATCCCGGTTGAAACAGAGGTCCCTTCACACAGAAGAATCCATTTCAATCAAGCAGAAAATGAAAAGCTGCAACTTGAAGCGCTGGATCTCCTTGATGAAAAAAGGGATGAAGCTAACCTCAGAGTTGCAGCTCATCAGCAAAGGATAGCCAGACATTTCAATTCCAAAGTTCGTCAACGCAGCTTTGAAATTGGAGATCTAGTCCTAAAAAGAATTATGACTGCGACAGGTGTGTTTGGGCCAAATTGGGAAGGACCGTATGTAATAGGTCAGAAACTTCTTGACGGCACATTCAAGCTCACCACAGTTGATGGAGATCAAATTCCAAGGGCATGGAACAGCAATCACTTGCGTCCATACTTTACTTGAAAATTTTGTTGAAACATTGTAAAAAGGATTATGAATGTATGATTCCTGTAATTGAAAGCAATTGTGAAACTGATGCAAGTAAATAATGAAAGAATATAAAGTGGATGTAGGCCCAATTTCATGGCCGAACCACTATAAATCTTGTGTTCCTTATTATCATTATATGTTTGCTTTGTTTTCGATATAAAAATACACAAAATGTATTGCTGAAATATCGATTTAAATTTTTGCAGACAGTGGAGATAAAACTTGCGCATAATAAGACCGAGCGATTCTCACCATCATTCAACAAACAAATTTCAAGTCACAAAGACCCCGAATTCAAATCCTAGATAGGAAATACTTCAATTGAACGGCTAATGATTTCGATAGGAACGAGCCCTTGCTGATAAATTGAGATTGTTTAAACAAACAAACATCCAATTAGAAAGCTAGTGCCCGTTCTCACGAACTTGCCTGGCAATGAAGTACACTTCCTTGGATTAAACAAGCCACTTGTGAGAAAAAGGGGGATGAAAACTTGAAAAGAAAAAAAAAAAAAAAAAAAAAAAAGGATCGCTGAAAAGGCATAAGCAAGTGAACAGAGGAACAACCAAAGCTACCATCAGCGCCACAAGTCCTCTTCGGAGGCGCAACTCTTCGGATAATAAAAGACCTCTAATGGGTCATATGCCACAAAAAAGAAAGTTCTCTACTCAACAAAAAAAGATTGGAGGAGTCATGACCCTCCAACCATGAGAGAGTAACTTCCAGGCGATGAAAACCCTCTCTGAGGCACATTTCACCAGGAGTTGAAGTGTTATAACCGCTCTTCGGGATTTCACTTCACCAGAGTTGAAATGTAAACAAAATAAAAGCCCTCTTCGGAGGCCCATTTCGCCAGGAGTTGAAGTGTTATAACCGCTCTTCGGGATTTCACTTCACCAGAGTTGAAATGTAAACAAAATAAAAGCCCTCTTCGGAGGCCCATTTCACCAGGAGTTGAAGTGTTATAACCGCTCTTCGGGATTTCACTTCACCAGAGTTGAAATGTAAACAAAATAAAAGCCCTCTTCGGAGGCCCATTTCGCCAGGAGTTGAAGTGTTATAACCGCTCTTCGGGATTTCACTTCACCAGAGTTGAAATGTAAACAAAATAAAAGCCCTCTTCGGAGGCCCATTTCGCCAGGAGTTGAAGTGTAGCAACCGCTCTTCGGAATTTCACTTCACCAAAGTTGAAATGCAAAAACAAAGACCTTATTGAAAGCACACGTTTCACCGAGATTGAAATAAAACTTCCAAGTGTTGAAACGTGAAAAGGCTTTCTTCAAAGGCACAACTCTTTGGGGGTACACGTTTCACCAAGATTGAAATAAAACTTCCAAGTGTTGGAACGTGAGAAATCCCTCCTCAGAGGTACAACCCCCTCCCGGGAACACAATTAAGAAGAAAGACCTCTTTGGAAACCCACGTTTCACCGAGATTGAAATAAAACTTCCAAGTGTTGAAACGTGAAAAGGATTTCTAAAGCATAACTCTTTGGAGGTACACGTTTCACCGAGATTGAAATAAAACTTCCAAGTGTTGAAACGTGAAAAAATCCCTCCTCAGAGGTACAACTTTCTATAAAAAAAAAAAATCCTCATCAAAAGCGTACTTTAACTTTCAAAGGAAAAGTAATTTGCCTACTATGGGAAATGATTGTAAAAAGAAAAGAAGTTAAAGTACCCTTCAGAGGTCCGCTTTACCACATAGAGGAATTCACTTGATGAGATATGCACATAAGCAAAAGAAAAAAGTGATTTCTTCGAACGACCAAGCGTAAAAACTTATACGAAGGGAGTTGTACTCTATAAAAATTTTCTTTAAAGAATAAAATAATTATTCTTTAGCAAATAAGAGTGCAAGTCCCCTCGAAGTATAAAATATTGCAGCAAGCTTAAGGTATGGGGGCAACATGGTATAGTAGTATAGATGCATCAGCAGAGTAATACTCAAGCAACATACCATAAGCCCGCTGCAACACTATATAAACAAACTTGTGCAAAAATAAATAGTAAATGCATTCTCAAATTCAAACAGAAGTTTGTACAAACGAAGAATCATTTTATTCAACTATAATGCAGATACAGGTTCTCAAAATAAAAGCGGGGGCCGATACCCGCACAACTCTCGGCCAGTTCATACAAAAGACAAAAAGCTAAAGTCTTCACTTCTTTTTACTGCCTTTGGACCCTTTACCCGACCGAATGACCAGCTTTTCAGGTCGGCCAGTGGGTATAAGGGAGGAAGGAGAGGTAGGCGCAGCTGGCCCAACTTCTGGCTCCTCTTCAGTGGCAGTGATTATCTTCCCTCTCCTCCTTGATGCTCCTTGCTTCCTTCTCCTCTTTGAGGAAGACTCACTTCCTGGAGTGACAAGTTTAGATAAAGTTATATCGTCAGAAGGAGTCCGCTCCGGAGATATGTCACCTCCCTCAAGTCCCTCATCTTTTTGCTCTTGCGAAGCAATGGGATCATCCAGGCCATGGAGAGCTTCTATTTGTTCTTCTTGTGACCCAGGTTGCGAGGCAGAAGGAGGCGCCACTTGAAGAGATGGAGGAAGGATCACCGGGGGAGAAGAAGCTTGAGTTTGACTCGGTGCTTTCTCTACAAAGGAGAAAAAACTTAAAATATCAGTATCTTTCGAAAAGAGAGGGGATGACGGCTCGTCAAAAGTCGGGAATTCATTAACATTTGAGGAATAATCAAAAGTCGGGAATTCATTGACATTTGAAAAATAATCAAGAAGATCGTCAAGTTCACAAGGAGCGAACGAGCAGTTCACCACTTGGGCTGGTCCGGTGTCAAGTTTACCTGGGGTAGTTGGATCTCTGAGGCTGATTTCATATCGCTGTGCTTCGTTGCTTTCACCACCTTCATCCCCGCCTTGTGCACTTGTAGTTTCAGTTACTGTCTTAGTTGCAGGCGGAGTAGAGGAGCTAGAACCCGTGATGTCAACCACAGGAGAAACTGGAGGTTGGACAGAGGAAGTAAGCGTTAATTCCTTTCCAGAACGTTCCTCTTCCGCCATTCCAGTTCTCATCCTGGCAAGTTGTTCTCGCCCCTTCGCAAGAGCAGCGCGAGCTCCCTCATCCAGGTAACGCGCCTCAAAATCTTCATCGCCATACCCGGCGTCTTTAAACATGTTAAGAGCAGCTTCCCACACCTCGGCCAGGGTGATTTCATACTTAGGACCAAGAAAAGAGAGGCTGCCGCGTCCCAAGACACAATGTAAATAAAAATCGAATAAAGTCGAATTGATATCGTTTTCCATGGTCTGAGCAGTTTCTTCGGCTGCAATTTTGCCAGCCATGGTCTCATCTCGATCTTTTTCGGTCTGAGCAAGTTGGGCTTTTAGCGCTTCAATCTCCATGTCCCGGGCGCTCAGTTTATTCTGCAGCTGGGTGACATCAGTGCGGTGGTTCTCTACAGCTTGTTCCAACCTCTCAGCTTTAGCTTCAGCGTCCCTCTGGCTGGCGTGCGCATCTCGCACTTGTTTTTGCAATACCTCTTCTCTTTGGGTGTAAGTATTAGTAGAAGAGGCAAGATCATCTTTGAGCTGCTTTACTTCAGCTTCGAGTTTTTCATTGTATTCGGCTATCTCCTTCATCTCAGCGTTGTGTTGATCAAGAATCTTCTGCCATTCTGATTTGTCATTTTCCATGGTCAGCATTGCTTCGATGTTAGCCCGATTAACTCTTTGAAGTTCATCAACCAGCTTTTGCCATCCAGACATTCTATCGATATCAAGCTTGACAGCATCGAGATTTCTGTACATAGCTTCTTTGTCGATGGGGACCAAATCAAGGTCGAAGCGTACCCCCCTCAAACACCAGTTCGGGAATCGGCTCTGCAAAGTCGGGGGGCCCCTTTCAACATGGTATGAAGGCCTGTTGAGAAGTGTTTGGATGGCACTTCCTTCAAGAGCAGGAGATTTGGAAGGGATGTCAATAGAAACTGAGGCACCAGGTCTCTCAGATGTCACGGGCACGTGCTCCTCGCCAAGTTTGGTCCGCTTTCTCGAATCCTCAATATGGCTCTTCCCCCTATCATCGTGCGTTTTACGTTTATGGGAGTCATCATCCCTTGGGAAGGATTCATGTCGCGTGCCCGCTCCCTCATGACGTTCTTCATACCTTCTCCTCTCTTCAGCTTTTCGCGCAGCTCTCTGCTCATTGGTTTCTCTGGGATCGGCATAGTATTGCTTGTAGTCATAGCTGCCACGCCCTCCATAGCGTCGAAAGTCCTTGTAATAAGAACCGCTGCCGCTGCGCCCCATAGAGGAATCTGAAAAGGCAAAAATAGCAAGTCTTAGAAACTTCCGAAGAAAAGAAGTTAAATATGAACAAATGCCGAAAAATCCTAAGTGTTGTGTGATGTGCAAGCTACGCGCATTAAGCTACAAACCACTCATTGGTGTAGGGGTGATGATAGCTTGGGTATGAGGAGTTGGTGTTTGTGTTGGTGTTAGTCGAAGAAGGGACGTCGCCTCAATTATAGGAGAGATAGTTTTAGACACGTCATCTCTAAAAAGCTCCTGTGAGGTCACTATTATGTCGCTCAACCCATCATAAACATCGTCACCATCATGCTCGGTGAGACTTGTTTTCTCAGTTCCTACATCAGCTAATCCCCCGAGAGGCTGTGAAGGTTCTTCTTCTTCCTCAATCGGGGCAAGTGCCGTCTTACTAGATGACCCCATAATGTCGGTAGGGGTGGAACATTTCACCAATGAAGCTTCGATGTTAGACTCTTTTGATGAAGATTGTTCGATAGTAACGGGGGCATCCGATGCTTCAGTCGGGGAATCGGGAACTTCAGTCGGGGCTTCATGAGGCTGAGTATAGCGAGAAGAGTGAAGAAGCCCGTATTGATGTAAAAAGTCATCTCTCAGCAAAAACTTTATATTCCTCTCTTCTACTGGCACAGCATTCAATCTTTCAAAAATTTGCTTATAGCCTGGGTCTCTAGAAGGAGGTGGAAGCGCTGAAAAGTAAAAAGGGAAATTAACATCTAACTACTCAGGCTATGAAAAGATTTTATAAGGAAAACATGTGTCAGGAATAAAGCTGAACGCCCTTACTTCCAACTCTCCACACACCATAAAACCCCGGAGGGCAACGAACATAGAAGAATTGGGTTAAAAACCCGTGAGCAGTATCAGGGAGGCCAACAATCAGTTTGCGGTTTCGGGCGCTCCTCACAACAGTAATGGAAGGATGATCCTTAGTCCGAGTAAAAGAGCATAGATAACAAACTTCACCAAAGCTTGGAAGTCGATCAAGTGTTCTCCTAAAAAGCACACACAACCCCATTAGAATGGCATAGCCATTGGGGTGTAGCTGGGATGGAGCAATGGCCAGTTGACGGAGAAGTTGTTGGAAAAAGTCGTTGAAAGGAGGAATGCCTCCACTTAGGCACATTTGCCGGTTAATTGTCACAAAGCCAGAAGGAGCTATATCGGCAGTGTTATTTCTTTCGGGAAGAATGGCATCTGATTCAACGATACCAAACTGAGCACACAACTGGCGAAAAACTTTGTATGATAGTGAAGTAGGAGCTCTTTCGGGAGGATTAACCAGTGGAGCCGGAAGAACAGTTACCTCTCCAGTCCGAACTGTTGTATCACCTTCCTGAGAAGTCATTCTACACAAACAACTGGATATTCAAATATGAAGGTGCACGTTTCCTAAAAAAGTGTGAAGTGTTGTGCAAAAAACTAATAAAAAAATAATAATAACAAGTAAATATAACTGAAATAAAACTAGTCGACGATTGATCGATTACAAAAATTTCAGAACTTGTTAGTCTTTAGTTCAAGTATAATATTAATGCGAGCTGGTCAATTTTAATTGACTATTTCAGTATTGCTTTAGTATTTTACTTGAAGTTAATAAGTTGAGCACTTCATTCACACAATCTGTTTAAGTTTAATGACTGTTATTAGCTAATCTGTCATTCGAAGAGGGCGATCAATGGCAGTATATTCGCCCCGGTTTTTCTGTAAATGTTGTATTGGACAGGTTGTTAACTTGCGAGTCAAAGTAATTTGTAAAAGAAGGCATCAAAGTTCAACAGTTCAACATCACTGCAACAATTCAAGGTTTAAGCAGATCCTAAAAAAAAAAAAAACAACACAAGTGCTAAGTCGTATCGAACACAAGTGCTAAGTCGTATCGAACACAAGTGCTAAGTCGTATCGAACACAAGTGCTAAGTCGTATCGAACACAAGTGCTAAGTCGTATCGGACTCAAGTGCTAAGTCAAAACCGACTCAAGTACTAAGTCGCAACCGACTCAAGGGATGAGTCGTTCCTATCCTCAGCCATCAAACACATCAAGCTGCTTATCCTCTAAGTCCTAAGTCGTAACTCGGGGAACAGGAGAAAGGCTCTGATCCAAAACAACTAGAAATCCTCCAAGTCTTAACTCGGCTACGGCTCATGGAAATCGCTAAGTCACATGGAAGAAGCCGAGTCATATATGAGACGATCCCTTGTTATTTTCAATCAACCTATTCGACCAACTCGCCTCCCTTTCAAATCTCTTAACCTGTTCATCCTTGGCTTCTTCAGCAGCGACAACCTTAACCCGTTACACTATGAATCGCCCCAAAGCGCGAATCACCATAGGCCAAATCAGATGAATTTTAGTTCATCGGTAATCAATTCGAATAGAATTCGCAGGGTTTGAATGGGGCAAACCAAAGATGATGAACTGAATACATAAAGTAACAATGGTTAACGGTCGAAGTTTGAAGCAAGATCTCTTACGATTGTTTGATGCTAGAAAGAATCAGAGATGAATCGGGTCGAAATCGCCTCGGAGAGCTTGAAGATGCGTTAATGGCAGAAAGCAGTTTAAAAGGTTAAGTGATGAGAAGAAGGACGACTCAGGCTTTTATATCTGGAAAGGTTGGGATTTGAAACGACATGACCGAGTTATGATAAGTCGAAGCACACGACTTACGATTTAAGCGTGTGCTTCGAGGGGCAAATGTTAACCCTAACTCGTTCACAAGTTAACAGGTCCACGAGTTAAGGCATGTACGACTCAAGGCATGTACGACTCAAGGCATGTACGACTCAAGGCATGTACGAGTTAAAGGATACATGAGTCAGCAACTTCCTACAACTTAAAGACCTCTACGAGTTAGCAAGCTTACGAGATAAGCAGCCTACGAGTTAAGGAGTACCCGAGTTAAGCTACTTGCGAGATAAGCCTTTACGAGTTAGCATATCTACAAATTAGCAAGTGTACGAGTTAAGATCTTCCACAAGTTAAGCCTCTACGAGTTAATCCTCTGCGAGTTAAGATCTTCTACGAGTTAGCAGGCATACGAGTTAAGAAAAGCTAACGACTTAAGGTCTTTACGACTTAAGGAAATTGATGGCCTACGACTTAATGATAACTGCAGTTTGTACGACTTAAGACCCTTACGACTTAAAGAAGTTATATGACTTAAGGAGGATACGACCTAAAGACACACCTCTTAACTCGTCTACGAGTTAAGACTTGCTTTAAACCAGTTGCAATTAGTTAAGTCGACTACGACTTACGACATAAAAAGAGTCGTATACGACTTAAGAAAGGAAATTAGCAATTGCAGCCAGATAACTCGCACACGACTTAGAACTTAGGGATGGGTTCAAAAAAGGGGAACTGCCATAGACTCGGCTCAGTGACCCGGGGACGACTTACCTTAAGTCGAACACGACTTATCTTAAGTCGGCCACGAGTTAGGACTTAGCACTTTTTCCGCCCAGAACTCTCTATAAATATGAAACCATCTCCAACATGCAAAGGACTTTTGGCTCATTCTCTTCAAGCGCCATTACTCTGCCGAATTCCAGACTACTTCAAAGCTTTTTAGATCCAACAAACTTCTAAAGGAACTCCATGAAGGAATCATCCACATTCGCCATGGATTTGAAGATGATTGTCAACATCAAAGCTTGAGCTACTTGTTTCACATATCCTATCACTTGAAGTGTGTTGTAATTGAAAGATCTTGTAAAGAATTGTAATCAAACTAGTGATAAAAAGATTAAAGTGGACGTAGGCTGGATTATAAGCCGAACCACTATAAATACTGTGTCTCTTACTGTTTTTCTGCATACTTTCTGCTTATTTCTGTTTCCCGTACGAACGGGTGGTGCTTTCACAATCACATCTTATACACCAGGGTGTTAGCGTTTAAATTTGAGCGTTAACAAACCGCGATCCAAATGTATTAAAACCGATTTTATTTAGATGAAATTTAAATATTTTGTTTAATATTTTGTTCATAAAAGCTCGATTTTCAAGAAGTCTTCGTACAAAACCAGACTAACAAGACAAGCCTGGTATGTATTTTGAAACGAACGATGACTTATTTATACATAAGAATGAGTAACTTCTCATTTTCCAGCCGATGTGGGACAATAGAAACAAGCTTTTTCATTTTTTTTCTATAGCTTGTCCAAACTTGTAAGTTTTGATGGTTGCATATTTCAAGCATAAGTTTGACTCATATGCGCAAATCGACTTTTATTAATAAAATTTTCTTAAACATAAAACTTGTTGTGTTAAACTAATTTATGTTAAGTTACAAATAAACATTATATGTGCTGTAAATTCAAGTATGTAAACTTATGTTGTGGTTTGTATATATGAGATATGTTGTGCATTAATGGTATGTTATTCTTTTTGTGACATGAGTTAATATTATACATTAAGCAACTCAGTCTACAAT
The DNA here is from genome assembly GCA_030765085.1 of Allium cepa. Classification (NCBI taxonomy): domain Eukaryota; kingdom Viridiplantae; phylum Streptophyta; class Magnoliopsida; order Asparagales; family Amaryllidaceae; genus Allium; species Allium cepa. Next base: position 40,903,923 of record CM060929.1, read on the forward strand.
CTACATTTTAAATGTACAAAGTGTGTTTATATTATACATTAAGCAATTTATCTACAATTTACATTTTAAATGTAAAAAGTGTTAAAAAAATGCACGGTTTCGAAGGTCGAGGTCGGACCAGTTCAACCTTCAAAACCTTGAACCTTGGGATGTTACGGTTCGAGTTGCGGTTCGGTTCTCAAAACATTGGAGTGGACTATTACACTGACTTTGGGGGCATAATGAACAAATGGGTCAAACCCAATAAGTGGTAATTAAAATATTCATCGGCTTGGCCAACCAATTTTACTTTATTTTACACTAAGGTCCCGATACCCCAGAGAGTCATGGTGGTGCTTTTAGCGCCGCACTTTATCTATATGCTTCATACCACAAAATAATTTTTAGAGCTTCGTTCTTTTTAAAATCAAGCGAACGAGGCTACATTTTATAAGAATTTGAAGATAGAATTTGAAGACGGAGAAAATTAAAAACCTAAGTTACCATAAATAATGTAGCATCCCCTATCTAGAGGCGCAAAACTAAACGCTACAGATATTGCAGTCATCCATAGTATTAGCTTCTAACGACTAAATACGGCTATGTTAATGGTATCAATAAAATCAGAAGCATTTGAATATGAAACAAAACACGGATGTTAAAATAAAATTTTACTTCATTACATTTCAAAACCAATTGTTTCACATTCACAACACATAACCCCAAATCGTTCTTAGGCATAGATCAAATATAATTATTACAAAATACGCCAAGAGTGGTATATGAAGATACCTCATTGGTTGATAAGAGCCATATGGTCATAATACACCTAATACAAAACAACACGACGGAAATTCCAACAAAACACAACAAGAACTGTAACTCCTAAATAGCTATCCGTTTGACTCCCGCATGCCTCTAGTTGTTTATTCGTCATCCTACTAAAACCTAAAAAAGGCACTAATCCCTCAGTCTACTCAAATTAATTTTGAGCATCCTAGAGTTTAAGGGGAAAACATAAACTTCGAGTCAGACATAAAGCCTGATATGAATAATATTATACATCCAAGTTAAACATGTTAAGTGAGACCACGCGGCTTAGCGGAATGGGTTTCTCCTCATTAACATCCTTTTAAAACATATCTTTTACAATCATATAACCATATCCTGGGCTCTTGCATTCACAATGGTTAAAATATATATTTATAAAACATTATGGTGATATGCATACTTGAAAACAATTAGGATTTCCCCATCCCGAATTAAAGTATAGTTATTCAAAGAGGGACTGCCTATTCCACTTTCATTCCGCTTAAGTTGATGTAGATTATCCATCTCACATCATATAGTTTTCCTAGGTTGACTATGAACCCATCATTTTACCACTTGATTCATGCTAGCCTCATGAATCTAACAATTTCATGTTAGCCCCAGGAACTTTAATGGTCTCATGTTAGCCCTATGAGTTTATTTGACTCGTGCTAGCCCTCATGATTATATTTTCCATATGACTCATGCTAGCCCCCATGAATCTATCTGCGCCATGTTAGCCCTATGATTCTATTTATATCATGTTAACCCCATGATTAACCTATTTCCATTAGTATCCCTAACTTAGGTCATATTCATTTATTGCTTCCATTGGTACCCTCAAAACCATTAGAACTCAACCATTCGAAACTGTTGAAACCCAACCCTTTGAAAACATTGAACCTCAAACCTTTCAAACCCATTGGACTTCAAACCTTTCGAAAGCAATAACACCTTAAACATCTTATTTAAAACACTTGAAACATTGCCTTGGAAACCCTTCCGTTTAAAACCTTCCAAAATCGTTCAGAAATAAATCGACACCTTTGAGAGGCAACCTTTTGACTCCATCGAAAGCTTAGCCTTCGACCCCTTCGAAAGCTTTACCTCGACTCCCTTTAGAAACATTCAGTAAACAAAACCTTTCGAAAGCATCAACCCTCTAAAACTCTCAAAAACTTTCTAGGTTTAAATGTAAACAGGTGAAAATCCATCTTTTAAAACCTTTCAACTTCATTGGAAACAACCTTTCGGTTAAGTCGAAAGTTCTGCTTCGAAAGCTTTAAGCATTTTTTAAAACAACTCCTTCGAAAGCTTTGGGTTATACTTCAATTTATAAAGAAGGACAAGTCACCTAAGCCGAAAGCTTCCTTTCAAAAGCATTGGGGAAACGGCTAACTTTAAAAACAGGTGAAACTTTAGACTGGATCGAAAAATTCAAAGTAAAACCTTTATAAAACAGTGGAAACCCTTCGGCGACGCTGGAAGGTTTCAAGATAGAGTAACGGAGGTAGCAGCTACAACTTTCGACACATCAGAAGGTTTTAAAGTCTTTCTTTAAATAACCTGACCTGGTCGGAAGTGACCAAGCCAAAGCTCAAGTTCGAAAGCAAAGCAGGCGAAAGCTTTTTACTTATAAAATAATTATATTCCAGCCCTTTCGGCCATCGACCTTTCGGTTTATATTCAATTCATTACGTACCAATTTCTTGATACCTTATGCATTGAACTTTGACTTTATCGAAAGCTAACCCTTTGACAGGGATGAAAGGTCTGGGGCGGAAGGTGTTTAGCCATATGGATTTAAACATGGAAAAAGTGTGAATTTTGTCTTTAAACTTAAGAAGGAAACTTTTCAACTAACCTGCATTTGTTTGTCAATTTCTCATTGGTCAATAAAATACCTTTCAGAATTTTTCTGCCGTAATTACCAGGATTTATGAAACATTTTATTTTGCAAAATGCCCCTTCTCCTTTATAAATATATAAAATATTTAAGTCTCATACCTTAAATAATTTTATATATCCATAAAATTCTTAGGAAAAATCTGGAAAAATCCCAAAAAATCTATTTTAATATGTTGCCTAACATATAAAAATTTCATCCCCAAATAATTATTATATTAGCCGAAAATAATTTATAACCCAATAAACAATTTTCTTCATTATAAAATTAATATAAAATCCATCATAACTCGAAAAATTATGAAAGTTGAAACCCATCTCCGAAATATCATTTCCGACCTATATTTAATTTTTCAAGACATTTGGATGTCATTAAAAAGGGTTTTCATATCAAACATTTCATAAAACAAGTATGAACATGCATATTTCACCAACTAATAAATATATCCAACTTTAATCATCAAAACATGACATAAACTTGAAAACATTTCGAATTTTAGTCTTTTAACCGAAAACCAAAAGATAATGGGATGTAGTAATTATTCATCTTAGTTTTGAGATTATAAATGTGAGATTTGACATTAATTTAGTAGATTATCCTTTTTCTCTTAAATCCTAAATTTATTCTTCTTCTTAGGAGTGAAAATGGTGGTCGGCCTTAGTGTTTTTAGTTTGTGTAAAATGAAATGAACGTAAGTTCCTTTCTTCTTAAGGTTTAGGGTATAAGCTCTACCTATTTCCCATATTTTCCTTGTCATTTCCTAACACCTTTGTTTTAGGTTATTTTAAATTAGTTAACACCCTATTATGGCACGACTACCCTTAGCTAAAACAAATCTAAACCTATTAATCTTCACATTATTTTATTTTATTTAACCAATTAAATATTATAAATAATGTCATGAAACTATGGGGTGTTACAGACTCCCCACCTTAAAGAATTTTGTCATCGAAATTATGATAAGGTACTCAACAAAACAATCAAAGGTAAAACACACCATCAAACAAGTCAGGATAAGAATCCATAATCCTGCTCTCCGTCTCCCAAGTATTGTCTCTAGCACCGTCACTTCACTAAACCTTCACTAACTTGACTGTCTTGTTCCTCAACTTCTTCTCATCTCTTGCCACGATTTGAATCGGCTTTCTAATTATAGTCAAGTCCGATTCTACTACTAAATCTTCTAACACTATAGGTGGTGTAGTAGTCTCTGGGTCTCTAACACATTTCCTAAGATGAGAAACATGAAAAAAATTATGGACTCCAACCAAACTACTCGGTAACTCTACTCTATAAGAAAGTTTTCCGATCCTCTCAATAATACGAAAAGGACCGATGAATCTGGTGCTAACTTTATTGACTTCCTAGATCTAATTACATCATTCATCGGTGAAACCTTAATAAATACATTGGCCCCGATAGAAAATTCCAAATCTTTTCTTCTTTTATCGGCATAACTTTTCTTCCTAGATTGAGCCTCTTTCATCTTAGCTTGAATCAATTCAATCTTCTCTATAGCTTCCTTCACTAAATTCAGACCAAGAACCAATCTATCTCCGGTCTCTAACCAACATACGGGAGACTTGCATGGTCTTACATAAAAAGTTCAAACGGTGCCATCACAATACTAATCTGATAACTATTGTTACACGTGAACTCGACTAGATGAAGATAGTCCTCCTTGATCCCCCGAAATCCAATACACAAGCTCTTAATAAATCCTCCAAGATTTTGTTAACTCTTTCCGTCTGCCCATCACTCTGCAGATGGTAAGCTGTACACATGTTGAGTTTGGTTCCTAATGATTTCTGAAGACTTTTCCAAAACTCACTAGTAAACAAAGAATCTCTATCATTGGTAATACTACTAGGAATCTCATGGAGTCTAACTACATTTTTCATAAATAACTTCGCCAAACTAGGTGCCATCCTAGTTGACTTTACCAGAATGAAATGGGCACTCTTAGTTAGTCTATCTACTATGAACCATATACTTTCATTCCCTCTATTAGATTTTGGCAACCCATCAATAAAATCTATAGAGATAGAATCCCACTTGCATAACGGAACTTCCAATGGTTGAAGCAATCTGCTTGGTTTCTGATGTTCACCTTTGCCTATTGGCAATTCAAGCACTTCTTAACACACAATCCCATATCCTGCTTCATTCCTTCCTAGAAGAAATTTTTCTTCATATCTGCATACATTTTTGTTCCTTTTGGATGGATAGTGAACTTCGAACGATGGCATTCATCCAAAACCTCCCTCCTCATGTTTTCTACATTCGGAACACACAACCTTCCTCTCTTTCTTAACCACCTATTTTGGTCAAGAATGAAATCCTTTAGGTCATCGCTCTAAGTCCCTTCCCTCAACCTTTTGATCCCTTCAGCCAAAATTGGATCCTTCTCTTGCTTAGAAGCTATCTTCTCAATCATTATCAGCCTAACTTCTAAACAAGACAATACGACACTTTCGGCACTAGAACCTTCCCGGGGTCTAAACTGCACACTACAAGCTGACAATGCTTCCAAATTTTCCACTCAGAAACCATAGCCAATATCGCATTCTGATATTTTCGACTGAGTGCATCCATCACCTTGTTTCCTTTTCCAGGTGTGCACTAAATTCCAAAATCATAAGCAGCAATAAACTCCAACCACCTCTATTGTCTCATGTTCAGCTCCTTGTGAGAGTATTTCGACAGCTTATGATCAGTATAAAGCTCAAATCGCTCCCCCAAAAGATAATGCCTCCACACTTTCAAAGCAAATATAGTGGCAACTAACTCCAAGTCATGCGTAGGATACCTAACTTCATGTGGTCTGAGCTGTCTAGAAGCATAAGCATTCACTTTACCTCTTTGCATTAACACAGAGCCAATCCGTTTCCACACGCATCGGTATAAACAACCAAATCTTTATTCGCCTATGGAACCACTAATACCGGTGCATGGGTTAATAAGTATTTCAAGGTCTGGAATGCTTCCTTATACTTATCAAACCATACGAATTTCACATCTTTTCGCGTAAGCTTATTTATCGGTGCTACTATCCACGAAAAATCCTTTGTAAACCTTCGTTAATATCTAGCCAATCCAACAAAGCTTTTAATCTCGGTCGCCGTCTCGGGTCTCTTCCAATTATTCAACGCCTTAATCTTAGTTGGATCTACAGACAACCCTTTCTCTGAGACGACATGACCAAGGAACTTCACTTCTTTCTTTCGAAAATGACACTTCGAAAACATAGCCTTCAACCGATGATCCCTCAACGTTTTGAGCACAACTCTAAGATGAACTTCATGCTCCTTCTCATCATTAGAGTATACCAAAATTTCATCTATGAAGACCAACACAAATCTATCCAAGTTCTCTCGGAAAATCCTACACATCAGATCCACAAAGAATGCCGACACATTGGTCAGTCCGAACGGCATAACTAACCATTCGTACGATCCATATCTTATCCTAAACACTGTCAAGTGAATGTTATCCTCTACAACTCTAAGTTGATGAAATCTTGTCGCTAAGTCCAGTTGAGAAAATACATTGGCTCCACTTAGCTGATCAAACAAGTCATCAATTCACGGCAATGGATATCGGTTCTTTATCGTTTTCTCAATCAACTTATGATAATTGATACACAGCCTTAACGATCCTTCCAGCTTCATAACAAATATGGCGGTAGCTCCCTATGGTGAACTACTTGGTTGGATAAAACTCTTGCCTTCCAAATCCACCAATTGCACCTTCAACTCTTTCATCTCGGTAGGGGTCGTTCTACTTGGCGGTCTATTCACTGGTTCTGCTCTAGGCATTAAATCAATCCTAAACTTAGTAGCTCATTTCGGTGGCAATTCAGTTACCGTTTCAAACACATTTATGAATTCTCTGACTACAAAACTCGATGCAACTCATCATCCAACTCCATAGTACCCAATAAAGCATTCATTTCACAACTAGGGTTTTCTACGGTATAAACTATCCAATCACTATAATTCGGGTGACTAAATGATATTTTCCTATCATGGCAAAATATCCTAGCATCATATTTACTTAACCAATCCATTCCAAGGATGATTCCAAATCCCCAAAAGTCAAACACATACAAACATCGCTCAAACCTATAGCCTAGCAAATCTAGCTCTAATTGATCACACATCATCCTAAGCGCTGCATACTTTCCTATCAGATTTGCAACCCTTAAGGAAGTAACTAAATATGAGGGTTCTAGGTTAAGCTTATCCACCAAACATCGAAAAATAAAAGAATGAGATGCTTCGGTATCAAACAATACCCTAACTGGTATGTCATGGATCAAAAGAATACCTTCCATTATAGACTTTCCTTTCTTATCAGTAGTTGGTTTAGAGGACGATGGCTCCAAAGCAAAGACCTTTCCCTTCCTTGCCTTAGTGGCTTCAGGGCATTTATTCTTATAGTGCCCTATCTGGTTGCAATTATAGAATTGCACATTTTGCTTCCCTACAATCGACTTTCCATCTCCCAAATGGCACTCATTAGCATAATGACCCTTCTTATCACACTTGTAGAAAACTATATTTGCTTTTTCATTCTTGGCGGCTCCTTCTTTCTAAGCGCCCTTCTTCTTGAAGAACTTTCTCTTCTTCTTCCGAGGACCATTGAATTCAACAGGTTTCTCCCTAGCTGAAATAGCAAGCTTTTCCTTATGGAGAATGGCCATCTCCACTACCACAGTAGAAGGATCTCGGACATGGGCCATAGTCATTCTGCCCAGCTCTGGCCTCAATCCTCTAATGAATCTCTCATTCCTTCTAACATCCGTGTCAACCAAAGCATAACCATATCGGGATAGCTCATTAAACCTTACAGCATACTCTACCACAGACATCTGTCCTTGGACAAGATCCATAAACATCCTCATTAATGCTGACTTGGCCACCTCATACAAGAACCTCTACTCAAACCTCCTCCTAAATTCAGCTAAAGTCAATTCTTCCTCTAGCACTCCGACCGTCACACTGTTCCACCAATGAAGCGCTAACCCTTGCAACTGTCTTGAGGCTAGCCTTCTCTTCTTCCCATCATTCATGCCTAGATCTATAAAGATCCTTTCACAGCTCAACAACCAATTCTCTACTTCGACGACATCTTCCATTCCAGCAAATGGCTTTCCTCCCAGACTGATATAGTCTCTACTCAGCTTAGCATAGTATATCCAACTAGAACCACAGGATTTGCCCCCGCCAATAATTCCAGCAGCTCCTGCTTGCAAAAGGTTTTCCAACAACTGGTACAAGGCTCCTACATCCACTTGAGGAACCCCTACACCTACATTTCCAACTTGAGCCTGACCTGGACCTCTTCTAGCATTGGGTCGGGCATTTTCATTTGTAGTGGTGCTCTTTCCTCCAACATTAACTCTGCCTCTTCTTCCTTCTATATTTGTATCAAACCTCGTGGGATATAGATATATAGCCTAACTAAGAAAGGAACCTAAAGATATAACATATACTTATATATATATATATATAACATATACAAGTACGTTACTATCGCATTATCCCATACCCCGATCTTAACTCTAATATTTAAGGATTACGCTTTCAAAAATCATTTTTAGTTAAAGTATTTTATAAACCATGCTCTGATACCAAGCTATTGCATCCCCTACCTAGAGGCCCAAAACTAAGCGCTACAGATGTTGTAGTCATCAATAGTATTAGCTTCTGGTGAATATATATGGTTATGTTAATCGTATTACTAATATCAGAAGCATTTGAATATGAAACAAAAAAAATATTTCAAAATAATTTTTTACTTCATTACATTTTAAAACCAATTGTTTCACATTCACAACACATAATCCTAAGTCGTTCCCAAGCATAGATCAAATATAATTATTACAAAATACGCTAAGAGCGGTATATGAAGATACCCCCTTGGTTGATCAGAGCCATATGGTCATAGTAGACCTAATACAAAACAGTGGAAATTCAAACAAGACACAATAAGAACTGTAACTCTTAAATAGCTATCTGTTTGCCTCCTGCATTCCTCCGGTAGCTTATTCGTCATCCTACTAAAACTTGAAAATGTCCTTAATTCCTCATCATACTCAAATTAATTTTGTGCATACGAGAGTTTAATAGGAAAACATAAACTTTGAGTCAGACATAATGCCTGGTATGAATAATACTATACATCCCGGTTAAACATGTTGTGAGACCGCGCCACTTAGCAGAACGGGTCTCCTCTCATTAACATACTTTTAAAACATATCTTTTACAAAACCTTTCCTAAAACCTTATTTTGGGCTTTTACATCCATAACGGTTAAAACATTACGGTGATATGCATACTTGAATACAATTAGGATTTCCCCATCCCCAATTAAAGTTTAATTATATCAAAGAGGGACTACCTATTCCACATTCATTCTACTTAAGTTGATGTGGACTATCCATCTTACATCACATAATTTTCATAGGATGACTATGAACCCTCCATTTTACCACTTGATTCATGCTAGTCCCATGAATCTAAAAATTTCAGGCTAGCCCCACGAACTTTAATGGTCTCATGTTATCACCATGAGTTTATGTATGTCCTGTTAGCCCTATGATTATATTTTCCATTTGACTCATGCTAGCCACATGAATCTATCTTTGTCATGCTAGCCCTATGATTCTATTTATATCATGTTAACCCCATGATTAACTTTTTTGCATTATTATCCCTAACTTAGGTCATATTCATTTATTGTTTCCACTGATACCCTCAAAACCCTTAAAATTCAAAACCTTTCGAAACCATTGAAACTCAACCCTTTGAAACCATTAAACCTCAAACCTTTTGAACCCTTTAAACTTCAAACCTTTCGAAAGCAATAAAACCTTAGACATCCTATTTAAAACACTTGAATCACTGCCTTGGAAAACCTTTGGTAACCCTTCCATTTAAAACCTTTCAAAATCATTTAGAAATAAAAACCTTTCGACCCCTTCGAGAGGTAACCTTTCGACTCCATCAAAAGCTTAGCCTCCGACCCCTTCGAAAGCTTTGCCTTTAACCCCCTTTTAGAAACATTCAATAAACAAAACCTTTCGAAAGCATCAACCCTCTAAAAAATTTCGAAAACTTTCTAGGTTCAAATGTAAACAAGTGGAAAACCTTTTTTTAAAACCTTTCAACTTCACTGGAATCAACCTTTTGGCTAAGTCGAAAGTTCTACTTCTACAGCTTTAAAGTATCTTTTAAAACAACTCCTTCGAATGCTTTGGATTATATTTCAATTTATAAAACAAGGATACGTCACCTAAGTCGAAAGCTTCCTTTCGAAAGCATTGTTGAAATGGTTAATTTAAAAACAGGCGAAACTTTTGACTAGGTTGGAAGGTTGTTGGAAGGTTCAAAGTAAAACCTTTATAAAATAGTGGAAACTCTTCAGCAATGCTGGAAGGTATCAAAATAGAGTAACGACGGTAGCAGCTACAACCTTTCGACACATCTGAAGGTTTAAAAGTCTTTCTATAAATAACTTGACCTGGACGAAAGTGATCAAGTCGAAAGCTCAAGTTTGAAAGCAAAGCAGGTGAAAGCTTTTTACTTATAAGATAATTATATTCCAACCCTTTCGGCCATCAACCTTTTGGCTTAAACCTTTTAGTTTATATTCAATTCATTACATACCAATTCTTGATACCTTATGCATTGAACTTTGACTTTATTCAAAGATTACCCTTCGACTGGGACGAAAGGTCTGGGGCGGAAGGTGTTTAGCCGTATGGAACATGGAAAAAGTGTGAATTTTGTATTCAAACTTAAAAGGGAAACTTTTCAACTTACTTGACTTTGTTTGACAAATTCTCATTGGTCAATAAAATACTTTTCAGAATTTTGTTGCCGCAATTACCAGGAATTATAAAACATTTTATTTTGCGAAATCCCCCTTCTCCATTATAAGTATATAAAACATTTAAGTCTCATACCTTAAATAATTTTATATATCCATCAAAATGCTTAGGAAAAATCTAGAAAAGTCCTAGAAAATATATTTTAATATGTTATCTAAGGTATAAAAATTTCATCCCTAAATAATTGTTATATTAGCCGAAAATAATTTATAACCCAATAAATAATTTTCTTCACTAGAAAATTAATATAAAATCCACCACAATTCAAAAAATTATGAAAATTGAAAACCATCTCTGAAATATCATTTCTGACCTGTATTTAAATTTTCAAGGCATTTGGATGTTATTAAAAAGGGTTTTCATATCAAACAGATCATAAAACAAGTATGAACATGCATATTTCACCAATCAATAAATATATCCAACTTGAATCATCAAAACATGACATAAGCTTGCAAAAGCATTTCAGATTCTAGTCTTAAAACCGAAAACCAAAAGATGATGGGATGTAGTAGTTATTCACCTTAGCTTTGAGATTATAGATGTGTGATTTGATGTTGATTTAGTAGATTATCCACCTTCTCTTGAATCCAAACTTTAGTCTTCTTCTAAAATGTGAAAATGGTGGCCAACCTTAGTGTTTTCAGTTTGTGTAAAATGAAATGAACGCGAGTTCCTTTCTCTTAAGATTTAGGGTGTAAGCTCCATCCATTTCCCATATTTCTTGCCATTTCCTAACACCTTTGTTTTTGGTTATTTTAAATTAGTAAACACCCTATTATGGCACGATTACCCTTTGCTAAAACAAATCTTAACCTATTAATCTCCAAATTACTTTATTTAATCTAACCAATTACATATCCTAAATAATGTCATGAAACTATGGGATGTTATAAATAAACTCCCAAGCTCGATTAGTAAACATTCTCAAACGAAGTCCGATTTCATGTAGAAAATCACAATTTTGGATTGTGCATGGAACCAATTAGAACTGTTAAGATGAGGATCGGCTTTCAAATGTGCAAGTTTCAAGTAAGAAAATGTTAGGAGAAAAAGGCAACATATAATGATTGAATCGGTAGATTTTGATCAAGCTGTTGCGAAGACAACACACTTCATCGCTACTATGATATGTAGTGGATTGTTAGGAAAAACTACTCGAAATTTGTTTCCTTGGTTTCTCAACTCGCCTCTACAAATACTGATAAGTTTGAGCTTAAGGGGGATTCAAGTTCAGAAGTTACAAGGTTGTCATTAAACCTACTTGTTGTCATCAAAAATCATGCCATCATTGTTGAAAGCATAAAAATATAAAAGAAGGATTCACAAAGAATGGTAGCAATAATTTTTTTTTTTGAAATAGTCGAAGGGATGCTTCAGCAAAATATTGGATGAGCAATGGACTTTTGAAGAAGTTAAAAGGTGATGAGGCCGCCCTTCCTATTCAGTTAATTCCTTTCGAAACAGATGTTTTCGCACGCATAATGGGGGTTTCGTATGAGTTAAGAAGCACCCGTCGAAGGTTCAGATAACATGCTTTCATATATGTTATCCTACCTTTTGGCAAGGCCGAGATATCAAGGAATTGACAGAGGACCAAGAATCGTTCATCCCGAATGTCGAGAAAGCACAGTTTCACTATGGATGTCGATGAATTTTGTCCTAGTCTAGATCAAGCTACAATTAACAATACATGACAAGCAAAGCTATGAAAGCCAACATTCCAAATTTCAATTCAATCAGAGTTCATATGCTCAAGATATGATCGAAGCAACTCAAGGGAATCAACAGAGTCGCATCCGTCATTTCACATCCATCAATTCATATCCATCGGAGCGCCCCACTTCGTATCCATCAGCTGAAGGTTCCTGTTCAAATCCATCTGGCATCGATATTTTATATCCATCAAACAACCAGAGGAACTCCTTCGTTGTATCGATCTGGCTCGAATACATCGATTACACATAGTTTCTAATTGATTGGCAACAGAGTCTACTTCGTATCCATCGACAAATGGCATGGAATTCTATTTTGCATCGTTCAATCTTAGACACAATTCGTATCGATCGACCACCGGTCGGTACGAAATATACACCTCCCACGATGTGAAGTAGAAAATACACAATGGGTGTAGAGAAGAAATGATCGATACGAACAGAACGAAATCAGTTGATGCGAACAAAGCATAGCGATCGATACGAACTGAGAAACTTCCATCGATACGAACTGTGCATCCTCCATCGATTCGAACAAGACAACGTCATCGATATGAACTAGGTAAAAATGTTGGGCCGACTCGGTCAACGCGGCATCGAATCCGAAAGTCAGGCGCCACGTCAACTCATGAGCACATGCTCATTATCGAGCCGAAGAAAGCGATGCAAACGTATCGATTCGAACAGAGCAGCTTAAAGAAAACGCAATCTTGCATCGATCAATATCTCACAATCTATAAGTCCAAATGCTATGAAATTTTCACAGGAGCTTACGTACAACCTAAAGAACGTTCCTGCCAAATTTCGACTCGATTGGATCCAATTTTGATCGAAACGAAGTTCATTCATGTCGATCAAGGATCGAGTCGAAATCGCCTGGGATCGATCGCATGGGCCCACCCACGTGCCAGAAGAAGTCTTCCAAGATTTGAGCGAGATATTTACCTCATATACGTATAAATAGAGCCCTAGGGCCTACAGAAGAAGGATCTTTTGGCTCTTTGACGTCCACACCCTGCCGAATTCAACTTTGCACTCCATAGCTGTTGTTATACTCGAATTTCAGCACTTCAATCCGCCGTAATCCATTAAAATCAGTTGTAATCAGGAAGTGATATCAATAAAATCATCAAACTTCATAGTGGACGTAGGCCATACGCTGAACCACTCTAAATTGTTGTGTTTCTGCGTGTTTTACATCTGTTTCTAAAGTGTTTGTTAGATAATCCTCGTTTTACAATTTTGTTCTTCATTTTTATCTCTTCAAATACTTCCGAAGAGTATTGTGCCTAATTTTTGTATAAACACTTTGGTGCTTTCACCGAGAATACATAGTTTTTCTCCTGCTATTTGAATCTACTATCAAAACCGGATTGCAAAAATCCAAGAGGAAGATCCAAATCTCAAGTTCAGAATCCTTCCAACCTATTCAGATTTGCATCAGATCTAGGAAAGGACTTCACTATTCGTCATGGGTAGCACAAGGACCACCTCTACAATTGTAGATCAAGAAGGACGAGATGGACAGAATCTCGTACAATTGCCTTCATCCAACCAGAATGTTGCCAGACGTTCAGATCCGTCAGGCCTGGTTACTAGATAAGAATTTCAGATGCTACTTCAAGAGTTGACCGAGAGTCGGCAACAACTGACTGAACAGCTGCGCGCCAACGCAGAGTTGACTAGCCAGTTAAACCGCTAAAGGCGTAGGAGATCTAGGATGGATCACGGCCTCTTACTCATCCACCGAGAGTTCGGCCACATTTGACTACCATCACTTATCTACATGCCCACGACTGAATGTAAGCTACACCCAGGCCACCAGACATCAACCTACTCTGAATGTTGGACAACTGAGAGTTGGCCCATCGACCAGCTTCCAGAATGGACCCTCCTTCTGGAGAGGTACTGTTCCTCACTACACCACAAACAACCGTGCTACCACTACCGCTGTTGAACCAAGAGTTGATGCTCAGAATCAGCCAAATATGAACCATCGTCAGCGTGGATGTACTCCCAAACCATACATCCCCGAAGACTTGGAACTAAGGAGGCAAGGCATGGACCGTCGACAATGTTCGGTCCAGCCTTGCATTATGGAACCAAGGCTTGGTTGATCTGAACCAGCACATTCTTAAGTAAGAGTGGCCGATGAATGCTGCGAGAGCTGTTGATGTAGTTAAATGCCGTATTTTTCCCATTTCTTTGGGGGGCATTGCTACTATATGGTTCACAAGATTTCCACCTTGATCCATTTCTTGCTTCAACCAATTGGCCACTAAGTTTGTAGAACAATTTCGAATGCATGTTGTAAGGCCAAAGGATGTTAACACTCTATCTAGTGTCACTCAAGCTCCTGGGGAGATACTCAGACGCTACTTAGAGAGATTTCATGCTACGTGTGCAGAGATAAGCAATCCAATGACAACTCTATATTGATGGCATTGACTAAGGTGATTGATCCTGATTCCAAGTTCGAAAATTGGTTGGCTGGAAGCCTAACCGCATCATTGGACCGTTTCTAATCCAAGGCAGCCCAATTCTTGAGAAGGCAGGACGTGAAACAGTCTAGGAAACAGGATGATGTGGGGTCCAGTATGGAAGGGATCTAAAGTAATTTTGCGGTTAAGCAGTCCGGAGAGAGCTCAGGAAAAGACCAGTTAAGTATCCAGAATAAACAAACTCAATAGAAGGACGGTGGGAATCAGAGTAGAAAACGAGATCAAAACCATGGTCCCCGACGTAGAGCTCCAATTTTTGATGATTACACTCCACTGAATACGTCGCTAGAGAATGTATATCTACAAACCTGCAATACTATGAAGTACAAGAAGCCTTCTCTGAAGCCATCATTGGAGAGGCGGATCCAAACTGGGAAATTTTGTAGGTTTCATAAGAGTTATGGCCACAACGCAAATGAGTGTCGTCATTTGCAAGATCTCATCGAGAAGTTAATTAGAGAATGAAAGTTGGATCAATTTGTCGAGCACCGCAATCAGGAGGTGCGGGCTTATCAACTCAGAATCATGTACCAAACCAAGAAAGACAGGAGGAACCCGCCCGTAGGTTGGTGATAAATACAGTAACTAGTGGTCCTCGTCCAGCAGACTGAAGCTGGAGGGAAATGGAGTCGTATGCCAGCTTTGTTAGGCATGTGGACTTCGAGTATTACACTAGTTGTGATGATGGGGCTCCGGCCAAGCAACAAAAGACGATGACCGATGACATTGTGTTTCGAAACAGAGACGCTGATAAAGTCGAAGCCCCTACTATCGATCCACTTGTCATATCTACTCTAGTAGGTCCTGCTTGGATGAAGACGATCTTGGTTGACAGTGGAAGCTCCGTGAATATTTTATTTAAGCGAGCTTATGATCCGATGAAGATGGAAGCCAAAGATTTTAAACCTTGCCATTCTCGAATCTACGGCTTCAATGGGAGTTCTACTATACCCACTGGAGTGGTAGAACTACCAGTGGAGTTGGGAGTTAGAGAATGCTGAAGAGTCCGGATACTACAGTTTGTTGTTTTAGATATAGACTTCCCTTACAATGCTTTCTTGGGCCGACCGGCCCTTGCTGAATTCAGGGCAGCCATTGCCCCATGGTGTTTGACTCTAAAGTTCCCCACCGATCGAGGGGTTGGAGTTGTGCAAGGAGATCAGGCTGCTAGATGAGCCTGTTATGTTGCTGAGCTACGCGGGGTGCAACGAAAGGAGAAAGGGAAGGGCGTAGAGGAATCTCTTTGCGTCCATTTTGCTGATAATTGACAATTGGTTCCCGGGCCCGGGCACTCCAACCAATTCCAGAGGGATCTTGACCCGAGAGACACTGAAAATAAAGATGAAGCTAAGGACAGTCAAGCTTCCCCGGCTGAACTAACAATCGATGTCCCAATCGATGATGTTGATGATTCAAAGATGATAAAGATTGGATCTCAAATAAGCCAACAGATGCAGCAGGAATTGGTTGAATTTCTCCGAGCGAATGACGTATTCTCCTAGATGCACTCCGACATGTGTGGGATCTTGCTAGACATCGCGAGCCACACTCTGAATATTGACCCGCGGTGTATCCCGGTCAAGCAGAAAATGTGTGGTATGGATCCAAAGAGATCTGTCACCCTTAAAGAAGAGGTCGATAAGTTGAAATCGAATGGGTTTATCCGAAATGATTTATACCCAGAGTCGGTATCCAATCCCGTACTTCTTCGAAAGACGAATGAGAAATGGAGGACATGTGTTGATTACTCTAACTTGAACTAAGCTTGCCCGAAAGACAGTTTTCCACTTTCCCAAATTGATCCGCTCGTAGATTCAACGGCTGAGCACGAGTTATTATCTTTTGTGGATGCTTATTCCGGTTACAACAAGATACCCATGCACTTACCCGACCAAGAACATACCAGCTTCGTGACCGATCTGGGACTCTACTGCTATAGAGTCATGCCCTTTGGACTCAAGAACGCTGGGACAACGTATCAATGACTGGTCAATCGAATGTTTGCCAACCAGATCAGAAAGTCCATGGAAGTATATGTAGAGAACATGCTGGTAAAGTATCGATTCTCCATTGATCATGTTAGAGACTTGGAATCAATGTTTAGCATCCTTCGAGAATACTTGATGAAGCTCAAACCACTGAAATGTCACTATGGAGTCGCATTCGAAAAATTCCTTGGGTTTATCATCAATGCTCGAGGAAGCAAAGAAAATCCCGAAAAGATCTGGACAATCAAAAATCTTGAAACTCCGAAAACCGTAAAGCAAGTCTAGAGCCTCAACGGGAAGATAGCAACATTGAGTAGGTTCATTTCAAAGTCCACTGACAAGTGCATTCCCTTCTTTGATCTGATTCGAAAAGGGAGACGAAACTTTGAATGGACCATGGAGTGTGAAGGAACATTCCGAGCGTTGATTCAACATCTCTCCACGTCGTCGATTTTGTCAAAGCCCATCGACCACAAGCAATTATACCTTTACCTAGCGATATCAGAAAACGCAATCAGTGTGCCTTAGTTCAGGAGGAAGACCGAGTGTAAAAACCGGTCTACTATGTTAGTAAACGGTTAACTAGAGCTGAGAGAATTATCATAAGCTAGAGAAGTTGGCTTATTATCTCGTTATTGCCTCAAGGAAGCTTCGTCCGTATTTCCAAGCTCAACCTATCACTGTTTGCACTGATCAGCCATTACGACAGGTCCTTACACGGCCTGAGACGTCTGGTAGATTACTCAAGTGGAACATTGAACTGAGCCAGTTCGATATCACTTACACTCCAAGGCAAGCTATTCAAGGGCAAGTCCTAGTGGATTTCATAGCCAAATTTACCGTCCTAGAGGACTTGCCCGAGACCAGTCAAACTCCCGAGTATATCTAGAAGCTGTATACTGATGGTGCATTCGAATGACTAGTGCTCGGGAGCTGAATAGTACTTGAAACCCCTGAGGGTTGGTCAGTATGTTATGCTCTGAAGTTTGATTTTAGGGCGACCAATAATGAAGCTGAATATGAAGCCTTTCTTGTGGATTAGAACTCACCCGAAATTTGAGAATTATTGCTGTGGAAATTTATTGTGATTCGCAATTAGTCGTACGCCAAGTTCGGGGTGAATATCAGGCCAAAGATTGAAGACTGGCTGCTTATCTAGCATGAGTCAAGAAAATACTTGATCGGTTTGATTATTATGCCATCTTCTACATACTCGGTGAGCGTAATCAAAAGGTTGATTCATTGGTAAAGTTAGCAAGTACGGGCGAAGCACAACAAATGAGGATTGTTCCTGTAGAGACATTATCTTCCCCAAGCATTAATCAGACGGAGACAAACTTTATGTTTGAAATCACTCCCCACAAGGAGTCGTGGATGACTCCGTACAGAAATTACATCGAGCATGGAACGCTGCCTGAGCGCAGGAGTGAGAAGAGTCAGATTCTTCGAAAAGCTTCGCAGTTCACCATTCAGAATGGAGTCATGTATAGAAGAGGATATTCCATTCCTCTCCTCTAACGTATCGCCCACGATGAAATTAAATAAGTGTTACATGATGTGCACGAAGGAGAATGTGGCGATCACACCAGAGGGCAAGATCTCGCTAAGAAAGTACTCCGATACGGGTATTATTGGTCAACTGTAAACCGTGATGGGGCAGACTACGCTAGGAAATGTGATAGATGTCAAAGGCATTCTCAAATTTCAAGAGCCCCACCTATTGAGATAACCTAAATGGTCAATACGTGGCCGTTTGCAGTATGGGGCATTGATATCATTGGCTCTCTACCTCTGGCCAAGGATGGTGCGAAGTACGCCATCGTCGCAGTTGATTACTTTAGCAAGTGGGCTGAAGCTGAACTTATTGTAACAATCACGATGAAAAAGGTGATCGACTTTGTAGTTCGCAACATTATCTGCCGATTTGGTCTCCCGCATACCATCATCACTGATAACGCAACCCAGTTTAACAGCGCTGAATTCAGGGATTTTTGCCAACGATTCTACATCCACAAGAAATTCTCTACAGTTGCACACCCTCAAGCGAATGGCCAGGTTGAAGGTGTTAATAAGGTTATCATTTCTATTATGAAGAAGCGACTGGAAAAGGACGGGGGCAAGTGGGTTGATGAACTTCCTATGGCTTTATGGGCTTACCGGAAAACCCACAAGTCCGCGACCGAACACACTCCATTCTCTCTGTCCTATGGTTCAGAATATGTTGTTCCAGTCTAGATAGAAGTACCTTCTCATCGTGTGAATTATTATGATCCAAAGAAAAATGCCATATTACTTGCTGAATCCTTGGATTTGTTGGACGAGAAGCATGAAGAGGATGATTTGAGGGCAGCCACATATCGAAGTCGAGTCGCCTGATTATACAATGCCAAGGTCTGACCATGAACCTTTGAACTTGGTGATCTCATCCTCAAGAGAATTTATCCTATTCCTTCACACATGAAACCAACTTGGGAAGGATCGTATGTGATTGCACGAAAACTCAGAGATGGCACATTTAAGTTATTGATCGTTGATGGTCTTACTTTGTCGAGAGCTTGGAACAGCGAGAGTCTCCTTCGCTACTACACATGACAGTCTTTAAATACTTTAGTCTATTTTTCGTTTGCAATTTATTTCCGCATTTCGAAATTTGAACTTGTGATAAGGCAACTGACTTTGCCGTATTTTCTCATTTCAGCAATAAAATGCCATCTCTTTGAGCCATACTGTGATTTATTGAATGTGACATTTAACCATCACGACGCACGAAGTGCTAGGTTCCATCATACGGTGGAATTTATTGAATTATGGAGTAACTGTGATGCCACCGACCACTCACTAAGCGAAATTCGAGCTGGGGGGCAAGCCACTACACTAAAGCCAAAAAAGGATTGATACATGACAATCCTTTAATCAGCTCCAAACTCTCAGAGTGCGAGTTGGAGTACAAACTCATAAGTGCGTTTCCAAAGAGGGTGGCCCCATCCGCCTAACGACTTCGATCGTATCCTGACCAAGTTCGAGAAGGTTATATACATCCATCTAACGATCTCACTTGTTAACTCGGGGTGGATGTGAATCAACCATCCACGATCTTGATAAATCAACCATTCCCAGAGCGCGAACGAAATACTAATAGCCTAGACAGATGTGACTGACCATCTGTTGGCCAACTCCAAATTCCCAGAGTGCGAATTGGAGTATAAACATCAACTCCAAATTCCAGAGTGCGAATTGGAGTATAGACACCAACTCCAATTCCCAGAGTGCAAATTGGAGTATAAACATCAACTCCAAATTTCCAGAGTGCGAATTAAAATATAAACATCAACTCCAAATACCTAAAGTGCGAATTAGAGTTTAAACATCAACTCCAAATTCCCAAAGTGCAAATTGGAGTACAAACATCAACTCCGAATTCCCAGAGCGCGAATCAAAGTATAAGCATCGGCTCCAAACTCCCAAAGTGCGAGTTAGAGTATAAACACTAACTTCGGATACTCGGAGTGCGAATCAGGTAGTCGACCGCGAATAACTTAAAGTCCCCAGAGTGTGGACACATACTTAAAATTAAAAAGGTGCGATTGACCTCCGACATATGAGTGCAGGTTCCTGGAGTATGGACGTAATCATCATTGAGTGAACGAGCGTGATTCGACCACTCAACTCTCCTTTGTTTTAGCATCGATTCAACGATGCAATGATCGGTGAAATAAAGGCGAAAGGAAATTGCTAGCTAATCTTTACAACTCATCCTCAAAACCGGGGGCATGGCTTAAGTGTCAACCATCGCTTGAAGCAATGCAACATCAAAGTTCAACATAATCTCCAGTTATGACTAATGTCTTTGATTTTCGAACTTAGAAAATAAAAACAAACTCAACTTAAAGGTTGAAACTCCATAAGTGCACTGGACTGAAATTCAAATACTGGAACACTTAAGCATAAAAGACAGTAATAGCGTTAAAGCTAAAAGCAAAATTTCATTTCAACTTACTGTGAAAGAAGTTCATGTACAAGTTTTTCCAAAATTCCTACTAGCAGGGGCCGAACCCGCATCTTTACATGGCCTATAAAAGGAAAGCATAACAAATTTCTATCTACCAAAAAATGTGCCGAAGCGGCTATCCACTCTTTTTTCTTTTTCGTCTTCCTCTTCGATGTGGACCCACCGGAGCCGCCCGTGATATTCCTCTTTGAGCCTTTACTTTTCGACGGTCGATCTCCAGGCGGGGGCATGATCTCAACATCTTCTTTCGAACTTGAGTGTATCGGAATGCTTCCAGAAGGTGGAGTCGGAGGAACTAGATCGACTACAGGAGGTGGAATAGACATGCTGGTGTCACTAACCGTACCGCCGGGTGATATCATTCTCAACGGTGCCAGACCAGGCGCCGCCATTCCACCTCCAAAACTGCCATCGCGATTCGCTGCCTCCATTTCAGCATTGATCTCGACCAATATTTCTTCTTCGCGAATCCATTGAGCCTCGCTGGAGGCATCGGTGGTCTGCGTTGAAGAACTAGTAGTAGGCGCGAGTCCACTTATAATGAATGGTAGGTCTGCAAAAGGGTCACTAAGGCAACCGAGGAGTTCATTCATCATACGCTCGTCGAAATAAAGTGCGCCCCTTGCATTCCATCAATCGGTGTAGTCGTCTTTGTGGTGATCGCCTTAGTAATAATGGCCTCTTGTGTTTGATGTGATTCTTGGGTTGCAGGAGGCGCTATCAGTGTAACTCCAGTCACTGGACTAAACGAAGAGAAACTGTTAGTAAGCGCTTCAAGACCAGTTCCTTATTTCGAACGCACATGAGATATGTTCAAGATTACCTTCCTCAGTTTGGCTCGCGGACGACTGAGCAGCTTCAGAGGTGTGCTCTTTAATAAAGGATAGCTGCAGCTATTCCAGATTATAAGCGGGGACAGATTGGGGATCAACCGCTGATGCATGGCCAGATTGAGTTGGAGCAGGAATCTCAAGACTTGTGTCTTGGTGCACAACACCTGAACCTTCCCCTACTTCAGAGCGTTGGGCAACGAGCTTCTCCCTTTCATGTGAGATTATTGACTCGTAGAGAATCTTTCTTTCGTCTTCAATCAACATGTGATTCTCGAGCTCGAACTCGTTGAATGATTCACCCAGATGCACCACCTTCTCCTCCTCGACTAATCGGCCCCAAGCGCTATAAAAATGCGTCGAATAGTTTTCGAGCCAGGCCAAATTTCTATGTTTCAACACATTAATGTTGTAGGTGACGAGAAGATCTTCTATATCAGCCTCCAGCCTGGACTCCGCCATCCGAACTTTCTCCTCAACCTCAGACTCCACCACACGGACTCTTTCCATTGCCGCATCCCGTTCACCTTGGAGCACTACGGCTTGATCACATGCCTCCTATGCTGCGGTGTTGGCGTCATCCCCTCTTTAATGATTTCAGAAAGTTTGGACTTAAGCTCTTTTAAGCTCTTTGAGGGCCGCATCCCACTCAACATTGATGGTGGTGTTCCAATTACCCATCTCCTCCACTAGGGCGTAGTGTGATGCCTCATCATCTCCATGGCTGAATTGGCCTCGTCGGCCTTTTTAAGGGCCTCCATTTCTGATTTTCGGGAGTACTCAGCTTCTGTATTGAGCACCTAGATAATACGGTCCTTCTGAGCAAGCTCATCTCTAACTTCTCAATGACAGCCGCCTGCTCAAAGGCCACCTTCATTGCTTTTTTCGCGGCCTTCCCCCACTCCATGTACTGAGTATAAATGTCATGGATGCAATCGTGTATCATGTTTTTAGCCTCTGTTGGAATTCTCTTTAAGTGCGGGGGAAAATATAACCATCAAAGCAGATATCTAGAAAATCCTTCTTCAACTGGGCAAATTTACTTGCTCCTTCCCCTGTAGGCTCGGTAAGGACTTGCTCTGCAATTATGGGAGTCGTTGTTTCAGTTCTATGATGATGGGTTTCAGGCCTTGAAACGTGAGAGGATGGCTCGTTCCGTGAAGTTTTTGGAGGACGTGAGACATAAAAAAGAGGCTGTGTAGGGTTTCTAGGGGCAGAATGAGATCGGGATCGGTGCATGTACTCCCTATCTCTGTCGTGTTGCTCCTGACTAGAGTATCCACAGTCATAGTCCCTATCTGCCTCTCTCCTGCATGGCTCATAATATGTTGAAGATCTATGAGCTTTTCGAAGACTACTTAACAATGAGCCTTTCGACCAGACATTGTATCTGCAAAGTAAAAGAAGAACAAAGTTAATAATCTTCCGAAGTATGCAACTTATGGTCGGGAATTGTGTAGTGCCGTGAAGTGTATATGTTTAGCAACCCCCTCAACCAACCAGAAGTGTCGGCCATGCTTGTGGGCAGAGATTCACTTAAATCTAACGCATAATGAAGCTTATCCAACCTGGCATCATCCTGGAGTGACACATAACCAAGATTGGAATATCGGCAAGCCCTTCGAAGAGGTTTTCCACCTATGAAGGAGGAGTCTCTGAAATTTTAATCCCAGGAATAGGCAAAGACACGACCACAGATTTCCGTCTCCCAGATTTAAAGCGTTGAATGCAGATGCCTTGCCTTTTCTCTTTCCTTAGAACCCTGAAAGACATCAGAAGGCTCGGCCACAAGTTCATCATTGGTGGGTATTGTTTCTGGATCAACCTCCTCGGTTATGCCAACTTCGGGCGTCTTATGCTTCACTCGTTTCTTCGAGACTGCCCTTAGCATTCTCTCGAGCCCTATACTTTGGCTACGCTCGATCAATCCAACGATTCTCAAATTTATATCTGTCAGAACCGAGTCAATGTCCCTCTCTTCACTCAGAACTTCTTGGAGAACCTGAACTATCTGTTTGAAATATGCACCCTCGAGCCATGGAATTACAGCTGTAAAGAAAAGCAGATGTTAGTTTGATACAATAATGATCACCATATTAAATACTTGAAAAGACTGTGGTACTTACATCTGAATAGCCATCGACTGGCGAATCCTAGGGGGCATCAAACATAAAATCATTCCGTTATGAAGTAATTTAACCTGGTCCGAGACCCCGTTACTACTTGACAATTTCTGACCACTTCTAGGAATGTAAAAAAAGGGCTATCTTCTCGGCTCTTGACGTTGAATAAATATCCAATCTCGATCAGTGTCGGGGGTCAAAGGAGATGCTCCATAAATACGATGAATAAGTTATTCAACATAGCATATCCGTTGGAGTGTATCTAAGATGGAGCGGTTCCAAGAAAACATAACACTTCCCTAATGTATTGGTTGAATGGGGGAAGTGTTCCAGCTGCGCACACATGGCGATTGAATGCGGTAAACCCTTCCAGTGGATAGTGCAGTCTATCAGTCGGTCCCGGTAATAGCACATCGTCTAGTGACAGGCCATGCCTTAAAAATATTCGTCCCAACATGTCTTCAAAAACGTTGGATGGTACAGAGTCTGGCGGATTACGAATGAACGAGGCGCTAGGCAGCTCATCTAGAGCTGGATCTATGACTTCGGCCGCGATGACCGGTATCTCAATTATTAGGGGAGTGAACTCTGAACTTCCTGCTGTTGTGAGCTTGAAGGTTCCATAACTATCTAACTTATGAGAAATCATCATTAGACGATAATAAACCCGTGCATCCCCTAGTGTGAAGTGCATGGATGTGTTGTGCAATTCATGTTCCAGATTACTTGAGAAATTTAACAGAGTATGAAAAGACACGCAAACGACGAGACTCCGAAATTCAGCTGGAGTGACCGTCATCGCTGACCATCACAACCATGCCATCCAGACGTTAGCGATCTATCCAAGTTAAAGTTCGCTATAAGTTTGCTAAGTCACAGTTCCATCGATGAGCTTCGAAGGATAGTCAAATATGCCTTTCAATAGTTAGGTCTAGATATGCAAGAATAAAGCTCGTCGGAATCAAATGTTCGAGTGTTTAAAGATTTTAAATCCATCAAAATTCAGACTTGGGTCATTCTAGGAAAGCCATGATTTCATATAGATTAGGATTCGTTAAAATCGCATCGATCAATTTGCATTGGAGATCATATCAATTTGGAATCGCTAGCTTCGCATCGGTCCGTGTCCAATAATTTCGTATCGATCTGGAATAATCAGCTTCGTATCGATCCATGTCCATAATCTTTGTATCAGTCTGAGGCCGTTAACTTTGCATCGATCCGTGTGCAGAGATTTTCGATACGGATTCTGAGAGGCATCTATCGATGCGAAATCAGAAAGTGCAGATCAATACGAAACCTCACAGTGCAACCGATGCGAAGTCAAGCACCTTCTTCTCCAATCCATCGACACGAACAACGGAGACCAATCCACTGTCTACCAAATTTCTCATGACCCTCCACATTTCATCCTCTCCAACACCACTCGGGTGCCACCCTATTCTTCCTCGACCTCATCACGATCGCCAATGACCACCACTTCATCAGAATCGGTCACGGAGGTGAACAGGATGACACAGGAGTCCACGTCTCATTCATTTTTTTGATAAAAGTTCACGTTTTATTTACCTAGTTTCGGTAATTGGTTGGAATAATTAGAGTTCGATTCAATTCAAAGGCAAGGACAATTTCTTGATTTGTAAGGCCTGGAGCGATGCGAATACTAGAAGAAAATAGTGTCAAGTGGAGAATTTGGCTAAGTCCTAAGCATATTTATATGGGCTAGGCTATGAAAGGAGGAACGATTTGCCTCCCGGTCATCTTGACCGACTCCAACCGGCTCCACCCTGGAGCGATGCGAATTGGCTGTTCGAATCCAATAGCTCGAGCTTCATTGATATGAAGCATTTCAACATAGGCCTTTTTGAAACACGTGATTCCATTAATACAACGGACCGATTTCGTATCCATCCCCCTGGAGACCATAAGATCTCGTATCAACCTCCCACTACCAATATGAAGCATTTCAAAGAACTGACTATTTCGTATTGATAGTCATCAATAGGAATAAGGCATGAGGTACCAACTTCTCTATTCGTATCCCTCATGCATCCGTTGATACGAAATCGTAACTTCATGCCCATTGCTCTGGAGTTCACCGAAGCTCGTACTCATCGATACGAAGTGTTTATTTCATATCCATCAATGCGAATTATACTTATGTGAGAACAGCTTTTTGACCTTTTACATCGATCCAAGAGAGGATCGATACGAAGGAACATTCCCAAAAAAACCGTCAAACATTGTTACTACTCGGATTTCACATCGATTCAGGAGAGGATCGATACGGAATTTGAGGTGGGAAAACTGACAAGGGCTCGTGAACGTGCGACGTTTACGAGAGTCAGACTAACATATATGCATGCATGTCGGACTAATATTCAATTTTCAAAATCCACAGGAATTGAATACTCGTCTGATGAAAATTACAACAACGAACAGCTAACCGCTATCATACAACAATCGGTTACAACTGTACGGGTATAACAGTTGGCAGTCAACAATTCATACCACTGAGAGTATTAGCCAAAGATTACAACTTCTGACGAGAAGACGACAACCATTCAACAAGTTGGACATAATTATTCAAGATGAAAGGTACAACTATTCAAAGCACGTCATGTTCACACAAGACGTACTTTTAGGGGCAAATGTTATCGCGCCTTTTGGCAAGGCCGAGATATCAAGGAATTGACAGAGGCCTAAGAATCGCTCATCCCGAATGTCGAGAAAGCGCAGGTTCACTATGGATGTCGATGAACTTTGTCCGAGTCCGGATCAAGCTACAATTAACAAAGCATAACAAGTAAAGCTATGAAATCCAACATTCCAAATTTCAATTCAATCTGATTTCGTATGCTCAAGATATGATCGATGCAAGTCAAGGGAATCAACACAGTCGCATCCATCATTTCGCATCCATCAATTCGTATCCATCGGAGCACGCCACTTCGTATCCATCAACTGAACGGTCCAGTTCGAATTCATCCAACATCGATAGTTTGAATCCATCAAACAACCAGAGGAACTCCTTCGTCGTATTGATCTGTCTCGAATCCATCGACTACACATAGTTTCGAATCAATCGACAACAGAGTCTACTTTGTATCCATTGGCAAATGGCATGGAAGTCTATTTCGCATCGTTCAATCTTAGATACACTTCATATCGATCGACCACCGATCGGTACGAAATATACACCTCCCATCGATGTGAAGTAGAACATACACAATTGGTGCAGAGAGGAAATGATCAATACGAACAGAGCAAAATCAGTCGATACGAACAAAGCGTAACGGTCGATACGAACCGAGGAACTTCCATCGATATGAACTGTGCATCCTCCACCGATTCGAACAAGACAACGTCATCGATACGAACTAGGCAAAAATGTTGGGACGACTCGGTCAACATGGCATCGAGAGCGGATCGATCCAAAAATCAGGCACCACGTCAACTCATGAGCATGTGCCCATTATCGAGTCAAAGTAATCGATACGAACGTATCGATTCGAACAGAGCAACCTAAAGAAAACGGAGCCTTGCATCAATCAATATATCACAATCTATAAGTCCAAATGCTATGGAATTTTCATAGAAGCTTACGTACAATCTAAAGAATGTTCCTACCAAATTTTGACTCGATCAGATCAAATCTCGATCGATACGAAATTCGTTCGTATCGATCACGAATC
Source organism: Allium cepa (assembly GCA_030765085.1). NCBI lineage: Eukaryota > Viridiplantae > Streptophyta > Magnoliopsida > Asparagales > Amaryllidaceae > Allium > Allium cepa. The sequence goes on from CM060929.1 coordinate 40,931,376, forward strand.
GAGTCAAAATCGCTTAGGATCGATCGCGTGGGCCCACCCATGTGCCAGAAGAAGTCTCCTGAGATCCGAGCGAGATATTTGCCTCCTACGCCTATAAATAGAGCCTCAGGGCCTACAGAAGAAGGATCTTTTGGCTCTTTTACATGCAAACTCTGCCGAATTCAACTTTTCACTCTATAGCTGCTGTTGTACTCGAATTTCAACACTTTAATCGACTATAATCCATTGAAATCAGTTGTAATCAGCAAGTGATATCTATAAAATCATCAAACTTCATAGTGGACGTATGCCATACGCCGAACCACTCTAAATTGTTGTGTTTCTGTGTGTTTTACATCTGTTTTTGAAGTGTTTGTTAGATAATCCTTGATTTACATTTCTATTCTTCATTTTTATCTCTTCAAATACTTTCGAAGAGTGTTGTGCCCAATTTTGGTACAAACAATATATGCGCTAAACCTTTCGAAAAAGTGGGTTTCACCATTATTTTCCTTCCGTAGAAGAACGTTTGGCCAAAACTACTTCTTCGAAATTGTAGATCAGCCTTTCGAATCGGTTGAAACCACCCACAATTACAAAGGAAAGCTTACATGAAGCCAATATGTCTTCCTCAAGCACTGAAAGATGGGATTCCGCATTGATCAACGGGGATGCTTTTAGAAGCTATCTTTTGCAGCTAAACCTTCTAATATGCATCAACTTATTCAAAGCCCCAAAAATACACCTTGATGGTATCAAAAGCCTATGTCCTCTCTTACTTGCAACAGCACATCAACACTAGAGTGAAGGGTGCATCCATACCTTCCGATGGAGTCGAAAACACTCAAGTTCCATTCAGAAGAAAAGTCGAAAGGGTGTTATGAATTTAGCAGCAGCGAAAAGACTTCACGGCACCCTTTCGACTAAGTCGAAAGGACTGATTCGAAAGAGTCCAACATGCACCTACAAATAAGACCCTATGGGTATTGTTTGAGGATCCTGATTTCATTCACCCAATACTTGTTCTTCTTGAATTTGTAAATCCTAATTTTAAAATCAAGTTGGGGATTTTACTTCTTTATAATATTTAAGCTTCTTGTATTCAAGAAAATTATTACTAAAGTAATTATATGGCATTTCTGAATATATTGATTGATTTGTTGCTTCTATGTTGTTTTAGTTATGGATTACTTGTCCAAATGTCAACCTATTGATTCAATTAAGACCTTTAGATCCATTAGGTCCTAACTTTAGTCGCCTCAACCGCTTCTAAAGGAGTTTTCAAAAGGATCTTAAGCCAGTTCAACTAATTCAAAAGGTAATTTCGAAGGAGTTTTAATTGCCTTAAATGTTTCGAAAGGTTATTTAGAAGGAATTCCAATTGCCTCGACCTTTTGAAAGGTAGTTTCAATGGAGATCTAAATTACCATGATTGATTTGAAAGTAGGATTCGAAAGGTTTTGAATTATCTTAGTCGGTTCAAAAGGTGGTTTTGAAAGGTTCACTTACACTTTGAAGTTTGCTTTGGGGCGTCGGCAAGATTTCTTGTTAACATTTTGGTGCTAGAAGGAGGGCTCAAACCTCCAGCTCTTTTGGATTAATCTAAGACTCTACACCATAATGCTTAATAAATTCAAAAGATCCGAGCAAGATCTTCAGAACCCCACTTGGCTAGGTCCTCTAATAATTTTTTTAAGATTCAAGGCTACATGAAAATCAAGGGTTAAGATTGGAAGCTTTAAGAGTCATGAAAAACAAGAGAGTTGAATCTTATGATCCAAATAATTGGAGCCTAAACCCATTCTACATTAGTCCTACACCCATCTTTGCTTTAGGAGAAGCAAGATGTAGAGGTGATAATTTATTTGTTCAAATGAAGAAGGCTATCCGGGGCTAAGTAAAAGGGACTATCTTTGAAGAAGGGATAAAGGCTAATTACTACACCTTTGCACAAAATGGCATCAAGGAACAAGTGGAACGTTACCTACATATGAGCTTCAGAAGGTTTTGAAAGGAAATTGGTAGTTGACGGTGAAGCTCTTGTATCAAGCAATAAAAAAAAATTCTATAAATCATCCTTAAAAGACAAGCTTCAAATCAAGACTCCCCAAGGAATGCAATCTCACTACATCAATTAAGAACTTTTATTTATTAACCAGGGAGGAACTCAACTATTGGCCATCCAAAATAAAAAAAAGCCTAAATACAAAAGGAACCGGGGAGGATCCTACTGTCACTATCACATGATGAATGGGCGAGCATTTGAAGGAACGTTTACAACTTTTTTAGATAAGGGAAGATCCACAGATTTGTAAAGCAACCCTAGAAAAATGCAGTAAAGAACCTTTTAGAGAGAATCTACATGGTGGGGTGTAAAATTCTCCTAGTCTTGACAAATACCTTAAATGGTTATAATCCTTTGTTCATGCCGAGTTGGCAAAGTTAAAGTGCCTCTTGGAGGGAGGTTAGAGTAAACCTTTATCTCCACCATGCCATGGCCAAGTCAGAGTATCTACAAGCCCTTGATCGCATCACTCTATGGCTAGATCAAGGTGACCCTAGAGGAGGGATGGACTAAGCTCTTAGCCTTGCCATGCTATGGCCTGACCAAGTCACTGACCAGCCTTTAGTCTCGCCTATAAGGCCTAGCTGGAGCACCTTTTGGAGGGAGGACGGAGTAAGCCTTTGGTCCTGCCATACTATGGCCTGGCCAGAGCACTGAACAAGCCTTCAGTCCCATCTATAGGCTTAGCTGGAGCGCCTCTAGGAAGGAGGTTGGGTAAGTCCTCGGGTCCTGCTTATAGATAAACTAATCAAGCACACCAGACAATAATGGATTAAGACATCTAAGCCCGAGAAGCGACACACTAAATAATGATAACATAGAGAGCCTAAAAGATGGCACATGTCAAAAGAATCAAAATCCAAAGAGTGGTGCAAAACAAAAGGCTCAAATAAAAATCTATAGCGTTCGACTAATTTCCCAAAGAGGATTTCTGGACTTCACTTATTAATACCCAAATCTGGATTTTGGGTCTCTTACAATTAATTTTTGGTTTTTCACTTATACCCAAATCTAGGTCTCAGATCTTCTATTATTAACTTTTGGATAGTCCTTGTCAACACCAAGTGGATCGTCTATTATTTCCAGACAAGGATTTTTGAACTCATATTATTCATTCCCAAAAAGGAATTTCTAGTCTTTATGACTTATTTCTAGATAATGATCTCTTGACTTTTATTATTAAACAGTTATTCTTCGTCTTCTATTAGTTATTTTCAAAAGAGGATTTCTAAACTTCTATTATTAATGCTAGATTTGGATTCTTGGCTGCCATTATTAATTCCGTAAATAGTCGGATTTCTGGCCTTCTTTTATCATTACCAAAGTGGGATCTCAAGATTTCTATTCATTTCTAACTGTGGAATTTCTCTTCACTTATTATTTTCACATGATGATCTGTTAACTTCCATTACTTAGATTTTTGGAATTATTAGGATACCTCGTACTATTGCCAATAATATGAAGAACCACCAAATATATTATTGCATAAATTTCAAAATAATGATAAGAAATGTTGTCTATTTGTACTTTTCAGGAAAACAAGATCAGTAAGGAAGACTGAACGGGTCGACAAATACAAAAACCATAGTCAAAGTTATCAGGAACCAAATTCAAAAACAATATTTATAAGTACCAGTAAAGATTACAAACCAGGTGATACTTACATAATTTATAAAATTATATACAGGTATATATCATAAGTGTATGTTTCATAGATCCCGGAGAACCTTATCTAGATTCTCGGCAATTAAAGGATCGATAATATGGTGAATTGCTATACAAAGAATTTTTTTAAGCTTCTTTTCCTTTTTCTTAATTTCATCAGCATCATCAATAGACTCAATGCAGGACTTCAAATCATGGTTGAAAGCTTTGTTGGCACCTTTAATGGTTTTTTTCCTTTCTAAATTAGCAATGTGCTTTTGGAGAAGATATTTTCATGTTCAACTTTTTGAATTCTAGCCGCATGCTCATCAATTTACTATGAATATCTCAATTTCTGTTGGTCGTTAAAATATCTCATCATTTCAAAATTGACCTTCCTATGCCATACACCTACTTCCTTCTCGTCTAAACTAGAGGAAGAGTTACTCGTAGCTAGAAATTTTTGAATAGCTAAAAATGAAGACCTTGTTGGTTTCACAACAAATGAGGCGATTGGAGAAGTTGGTAAATTGATATTTGGAATGTCACCCCTCATGATAAATTCTGAGGATTTGCACTAGGCTTGTCTATCTTTTAATTTGATTTCTAAATTGCTCTCCAGTTGGAAAAACTTAGAAATTTTATGATCAAAGTCTGTTGGCGGATGTGATTTAATTTGGCGTTTCAATTGGGAAACTATTTCGCTTTTGTTCTTGATGTCCTTTTCAAGACTAGAAATTTAATCATTAAGGTCCCTAATAATCGCCTTTTGAAATAAATTTTTTTTATGCTATTCCAACACTTTAGAATTAACTTGAAGTCGAGAGGACAAAGAATCTTTAAATAGGCTTCTCTTCTCAAGATCTTCCACCAACTTATCTCTAATACTGGTAAAACAAGGAAATGGATCTAGTGGAAGAGGTGTGATAGATCACTATATTTCCTATATAAATAAACAAAAAACAAATTAATACCTAGAGAACAAATTTATTTATTACAATAGTAGAAGTTATAACTTAAAAAGAAATAAAACAAAGGATACAATATCGACATTATAATCAAATACATGCTTTGCCCTATCACACTTAAAGTCTATAAAGGACATTTTTAACTTTTTTCAAAGTGTTAGCTCAAAGGGAAATAGTTGAGTCAAAAGTGGTATTAAATCCTTCTGGGGTAATAACTGGGGATACTTGCTATAATCCTATTCTCCAGCTGGAGGACTATCATGACCACAAATCAATTTTGTATGATATATATGAATTTCCTTAAGGAACTTATCCTTTTCTTCGCCAATCAAAGCGAAGGCAGGAATGTTACATGTAAAGCTTTTGTAGATCTCTAAGAAAGCAATATCTATCTTAAGCTTGAGAATTTCAAGGGTGAGGCCTTTTCTAAGTAATCTCTTCTTAATTTGACATATTTGCCTTAGCAATCTCTAGAAACAAGGCTGCTCTGGAGACATTTATTCTATAATAACGTAATAACATATGACTAAGCATAAGAGGAAACTAATATAGAAAATTCATAAAATATCATTACATGATTACAAATTTTTATTTGGTTCGTACGAAACTGATTTTTTGAATAACTCGAAAATGAATTTATCCTTATAATATTGGAGTTTTTCCAAAGGCATTCACAAGAGATTGAATTGAATCGTGGTAAATTCCAGCAAGCTCCTAGTTGAGGATCAGATCCAAATTCATCTAAGTACCTCCTATATAGATATCTAAGTAAAACCCCCACTTAAATCACCCAAGTATGAAAAATCAACACTTGGATGTCTGCAATAAGCTTTATATAGGAGTTTACCAGGATATCTCTGTCCTCGATCAACATCCAAAAAGTGTTATAAGTTCCCAATTCTCTTTTAGAAGTTTTTCATAACGACGACACGCCCTTTTCAGTCAAGACGCCGCTTCCTGCTCTTTAAAAGATGCTAACACTGCAGCGCTTTTATTAAGCTTATAATACTTGTCTTAGAGTGCATTATGTTATTTTAATTATTTATCCAACTCCTTATACAAGCTATTTATTTCCACATATTTTCTTTCAAGCTTTATTTTATAAAGATGAATGGATTTCATTTTTATCTAAAAGGGGAAGATATCTGCTGTTGTTATCTTGGAAGTGAAAGTCATTTAGAAAAAAAATTCCGTACCTGAGAAACAAGGATTGAAGTTTATTTAGTTTGCTTTTTTCCTTTTTGTTCTCCAACATCAATATTGGCATCTTTTTAATGGAAATCAAAAATCTCAGGTTCAGTTTGAATTACTTCACGAACACTAGGATCGAGGATGACTTTCTCTTAAGCCTCGGGAATTCATTGCTATCCCCTCGTTGAGAACCATCATGTCACCTCCCTTGCCACTAGAACCCTGACTTCTATCCTCATTGTCAGGGTTATCGTCATCATTGTCATCGTCATTGCCACCTTCCTTAATGATGACTTCATCATCCTCACCAAATTCCTCCTTGTCAGAGTAAGAATCTCCTTCTACAATAGGGACTTCAAAAGATAAGAGTTTTGCGGCGTCAATTTCTTCTCTCTCAAGAACCTCGATCCCTTGCTCCATATCTTTGATTTTGTCCATGAATCTTTTAACCTGCACAGGATCGAGTAAGGGGAAGCTTAAGTTTGGATACTTCTCAATATTATTGGAGTAAGCCATTATGAGAGCATCCTCATAAGAATTCACGCTGATGTCATTAAGAGAAGTTCTCAAAAATTACCTTTTGTTTGGCCTTGGAAATGGTTTTGATGGCCATGGTTAAAGAATTTTTCTTCTTTTCCAAATTCTTCTTGAAAAGAGTGCATTTATTTTTGGTGGAAGATTGTTTAGCAATCACTAGGGTCTTTTCTTCCTCGGACTCTTTTAGAGTCATTTTTAAAGCCAAAACCTCATTGGAGAATATTTGTTTAGCCTTACTCTCCTTGGTAAGTGTAGATTAGTCATGTAGGAAATAAACTGGTTACTTAGAGTTGAGTCTTCTTCTTTAAGCTTAGATGTCTCGGTGAAAGATTTTAAAACGTTCTCTTAAAGGGAGTACCAGCTTTTAGAAATCTAAAAGGAAAAATGCAACATGAGTCAAAATTTAGTATGAAATAGTAATAAGAAGGTCAATTAGTATGAAACATACCAAAAGTTGTTGCTCGATGAGGGATCGATAATGACTTGTCAGATCGGGTAAAAAGGAAGATAGCTGAATAGAGTTGAATGATGGAGAATTCACAATGGATTGTACATTCTTCTCAAAGTCATTAGGAGAAACCGGAGTGGGGGTCTAGTGGGGTTTAACTCCTGAGAGGGAGTTGAAGTGCCTAATCCTTTTGCATCTGCTCGATGACGACGGGAGAATCGGACACAACAATGTGGGATAGAAGTCATCCTTTGAAGGAGTTATTTTGGGTTGGTCAGTAGAAGCCTCAAGAGTAGGAACCTTTAGAGTTTTTCCTACATCAATAGATTCACCCTCTTTTGTAGGAAGAGAAGATTAGACGTCAACGTTTTAAATTTCTTAAGAGAAGGACCAGTTGCATTCCACTCAATTTTCTTTTAGCAATCATCCTCGACCTAGCAATGGCCTGGGTCAGAGCTTAAGCATTGGATTTAGAAGTTAGAAGGAGTGGATCTTTTGTGGTTAATTCAGCAGGAGGAGAAATTGCTAAAATCCAAAAAGCATATGTCAGCAAAGGAGTCTAAAGAATATTATGACGACAAGTTATAAACGATACATATAAGTTTACCGGGCTGCTAGGGGTAAATCAGAGACAATGGTCAAAAATTTGTAGGGTCACCCAAAGATAGGAAATGCTTGCCCTTGGAAGTGTGTTGGAAAAGAGGAGATTGTCAAAGAATCCTTTGGCGTACTGGAAAAAGAGAATGTTTTTGAAGATGCTTGGGGTCCATAATGTAAGTCTATTCTCAATGCTCCTAGAAGCAGTAGTTAACAACTTTATGATTCTCTTCCCTTCATCATCAAGATCTTTAGGAGCAGGGCCTAATATGAAAATGTAATTCAACAAAAGAGAATAATGTAATAAAAATGAAAATAATGATCAACTTACGAGGAGAAGAGAAAGCTCCACTAATATTTGGAAAACATTTGACATAAAAGAACGGCATCTCCTAATATTTAAACTTGTTTACTCCCTCAGAAATTAACTTCTTGTGTGGGTTAGCCCTAAAGATCTGGCTATTTAAGTTGCTGTGCTTGACAAGGCTCACAAAATAACTGAGAACATCAACACTTAGCATAGACATGCCTGATTCTAAAGCCATGTGCTCTAGGGAGACAAGATTTGTATATACATTTGGTGATAATTGAATATGGGCTACACCCAGGTAACTTAAGAATATTTACAAGAAGTCGGGGAATGGAATAAAACCACCATGTTAGATGTGGATGGCAGTGTAAGAAAAATATCATTTAGGGGGATTCTGGATAGTATCATTGTCACCAAGAGGAATAGCTTCTATTCTTGTAATTCCGAAGTCGTTATGAATTGCATCAACTTCATTTTGAGAAGATATAAGGGAATGTCTTGAAATGGCTTCAGTGTTTTTTGGCGAAGATTCTGGTTCTAAAGCTATATCCTTTTCTGATTTCTTAGAAGCTCTTTTTAAACCCATGATCCTGCTAGAAGGAATTGTTTTATTAAAGATATAATTTGTTTCATTATAAAAACCTTTCAAAGATATCAAAAGCCAATTGCAATGATTCAGACATTTACCAAGGCATATAGTTTTTGTAATGAATGCCTTTTCGACTCTCAAATGTCGACACTAATACATCAACGGTACTCACATGTTGAGCACCCAAGGGCCGAAAAGGTAGAGTTGGGTAAAATAAATAAGAAAAGAAAAGTAATAAGAAAGAAGAGAATACAATATTGGAATCACACCACGGAATGATCACATATAATATTAAAATGATACTTTTACATAGGAAAACTATATAGATACTATAATCAGAGTAAACTAGCCTAACATTAGCTTATAAAGTTATAACAAGTTGTTCTTATAATTTTTGATATAAAAATAAACAAAGTAATGCAGCAAAAATAAAATCGATGGTAGGTAATCATCCAGCTTCTCTGCTAGAGCTCCAATGAATCATCAATGATATCTAGAAATATACATGGGCTGACCCGAGCATTATAAGAAGAATAACACCTGGATCAGTCTTGTAAACCACCATGAAAAAAATCAAGTAATTTGAATCATTATATTTGTAAAACCCTTTTAAAACAAGTATTGCTTAAAACATTTGTCAATAAAACACAAAACCATTTACTTGTATTTTTTTACTAAATATTCATTAGTAAATATCTAATTATATACCCGAGTGTAATTAATAATAAACGGTAAAAATAAGTGTTGCTAAAATCGCTGTTTACAACAACCCAAAACTATTTACTTGTATTTTTCTACTAGATATCCATTAATAACTTTAAACATTTATTTAAAGATCAAAGCATATTCACAGTTATTAATTAAGGCAATACACTTTTAAGTAATTCCACAAAACCATTCATTTTAATTTACGTGTTAAAATACAAACTCCCTTTATTGTATATTTATATAAATACTTAGTTCAATATTTAAAACTTATATATATATAGAAATATCTTTAAAATACATATTAGTACGTTAAAATACTTTTAAAACTATATGATAATTATTTATATAGAATATTATGTAAAAATAAGGAATTTTGAAATAAATAGAAAAACAAGTTTTAATTTTAAAACTACTTAGTTTGGAAATTCATAGTTAAATGCTAAAAATATATTTAAACTTGAAACTAGTTCTAAAAATCTTTATTATAAGTTAGAAAACAATCCTAAGAGGATTATAGAAAATATTATACTTAAATATCATTTTTAAACAATTTATAGTTCAAGATAGAAAAGGTGGCATTTGCCACAATGCAGTCAAAAGTTTTGTTACCATTTTCAACATTGTTTTGCTACTACTTTGAGCCTAGATTTCAACACTTAAAAAAAAGATTTTTGATTCTTTTTTTAATAAAAAAGTTAGTATACTTTAAGTATTTGGAAACCATAAAGAAACATCACAAAAATAAATGTAAATTATTTTAGAAAATTTCTCGAAAATAGGGTATTTTACCAAACTACACTATAGCGACTATTTCGCTATAACTTGTTACATTTCATTCAACTAGCTACCAAACGAGCTAGGCTTAAATTTTTTTCCAATTAGAATAATATATTATTTACTTCTTAAATATAAAAAGAAAGCTCCAAAGAAGTTTATAGAAAAATATCGTTATGTCGCTAAATAAAAAGAATCGTTATAGCGACCTTTCTACTTCAATATTTTGTTACGTTGATTTATTTATTCTATAACTTTCCAAAACATATTCTTTGCTTGAAGCATAAATAATAATATAACAAGTTGTTATTAAGATATGTCATTAAATCTCCATTTTCACAAGTTATAGTTCAAGGCATTCAAAGTGCGCTTATAGTGACTATCGCTATACGGACAATTTCATATTTAATTCAATATCTTGGGTCATTATCTTTTCTCCACCTATATGATTCCAAGTTCAAACCATATTGCTACAAAACATGTTTCAATATAAATACTAATAAACACATCCATTTTAGATGTTTAAGTGTGCTTAATTTAAACAACATAATTTCATTCTGTTTAAGGAAACCACTTTAACAAATCATATGCTTTTGGAAGCATATAATAAAAAATTATAACTTTTAAGTAGTTAGTGTCTATTATTACACATAACAGAAAGCATATTAACATGTGAGTAAGAAGCAATTATCAAGTGATATAACAAGCAATATCAACAAGTTAATAATTTGTTTCAAAGTGAGATTAACTCATGTTTACTCAACCCAAACTCTTCCTACCACATTCAATCAATCATACACTTCAACTATCTCTTCCTCTTACTCCTAACCTACAGCCAAAGCCTTCTTCTTCCTTCTATTTCTCACATCCTTCCTTCTTCCACCAACACTTTCTCATGCAGTTCACCTACCTTCATATGGCTCATGGCCTAAGCTCCCACCATCATCACCCAAACACTCACAGCCCTAAGGCCAAGATATTTCTTCCATCACTCAAAAGTACACACGGCCAAGGCCAAAATATCCCAAGACTCATGTATATAGGAAGAAGATAAGAAGAGGAAGAAGTGAAGATCAGAAGTGTTTTGGTCGTGAAGAACGAAGTGAATATGAGAGGGTATTTATAGGCTTAAGAAATGGATGGAAAATATTCAAAACTCCCTTCTTAGCTATGAAGTAAAGTGGATTTAAGCATATAAGGCCACACTTAAGAAATGGATGGAAAATATTCAAAACTCCCTTCTTAGCCATGAAGTAAAGTGGATTTAAGCATATAAGGCCATACTCTTACACAAGCATGCTTTCCTTGATTTGTGCCTTGATTTAAAGGTCTTTTATGTCCTTTTGTATCTTTAATTATATGCTTAGTTTAATTTTTTTTTTGCTTGCAAATGAGATGTTTTAATTCTTAGTTAATGTGCTCATATGATAACTATTCAAGTTGTAACATATTTACACAACTTGTATTGAATAAAAAGTTAATTTTAAGAAAACGTTTTCCGATCACATTTTCAGTATTTATCAAAAGTGTATATTTTTGTAAACACATTTCAAAAATAAGTTTTCTATCGTTAGTTATTAATTAATTTTTTAACAAGATTATAAAATCATATTTAATCATATTAAATCTTGAACCTAAATATTTAAATAATTCAGGCATTTAAATACGAAGTGTTTGAAATTCCAAGTCGTTACATTCTCCCCCTACATTATTGCTTCGTCAAAATTCCGACACAAGAAATCAGAGAACAAACTGTAATGACCCGCCTTTTCCATATAGTTTAAGTTGACAATGAACCACACATGTCAAACCCAAATTGAAAGGAAAGGTGGATAGTTAGGGAAAAGAAAGAAGAAAGAGGACAAGAAAAAAGTAAGCAATACAGAATCTCGCAGCAGAACAAATAATATATAATATATATAAATCCTTTACACAAAATAAATCCGTAATATAAGTATATACATACATCAATCAGAGTATACTAATCTATTCAGCATAGACAGTTGTAACAACATGTCCTTACAATTGCTAAATAATATATAACAATGTATGCAACAGAAATATAATAATCTACATAAATACATCTTTGGCCTCCATCTCCATCCCTGAAGCTCCAAAATATCCATCTAAACCTAGAAATATGCTCGGTCTGACCCGAGCATTATAAGAAAACAACGTCTGGGTCAATCTGGTAAAACCAGTGTGAGAACTTAAATCACAAGGAATTTTATTTATTATAAATTATAAAATCCTTTAACATCAAAGGTATCTCGTAGGACCACGCCACACATAAACACAGACGGGTTTTTACCTTACCATAACCAAAACCTTTATACCAAAAAATCCAATGATATTATAATAATGTCTATAGGTCAAAGTAAAATATGAAAATAGTTGAAATGCTTGCATCTCACATTTCAACAAAATGGGCACAATCAAAACCATACGATGCTTATTGGAGAATGGATTCCATACTACGACACGGCACTAGGGTATCACCTATCACGGTGCACGTCTAAAAAATGTACCGAGGACCTCGCTTGGATCCTATACTAACACAAGACCAGCCTGCCCTTAACTGGATAGTACTGAATATGTCATCACCCCGGTTTCTTCGCAACCTTTTTATTTGAGATCTCATGCACAACCAATCCCTAATTATGTAGATATATTTAGAAATGTGATGAAACACCCTAATAGGAGCGACCCACATAGCCTTACTACATCTCCCCTGATTGTACTCATTCTCGATTGATGAGGTTGAGATTACGCTTACCTTTTGAATAGCAATCCAACTTGGAATGCCGACACTGTCTTCAATGTAGTAATGCAATGCTAGCATTCATCCATACAAGTTGTCAAGGATAAGGACAAGCCAAAGGCACTACTTCTACTACATCCATTTTGGAATCACCCTCAAGATTAGTAGCAATCAGCCCTTACACTTCAATGCTTCGACTTCAATTCCATATTCTTCAAGATGTCTTCAGTTTGAAATGCTTGAGTTGGATTGAAGTGGTTTCTGGATAACATATCCGATCCCAATCTCTTTGAAACAATTTTCGATAATTCCTGTAAACTCAACCCCGGTTCTTTTGGAAATAAATAGACAAAGGTAAGAGCAGAGTTCACCTCCTAATCATTTGTGGATGAATTTCCTTATCATTTGTCCTAGAAGAACGAAACGAGTTTATACATACAGTGTAGCATAATCGACGATACCATATCATATAATTCCCATGTTTCTCTTAGAAATTTCCACAGTTACGTTTTGGTCCAGATTTGATAGTCGGTTATTTAACTATTAATCAAACAACCAATCAAAACAAAATTACATTTCCTAATGTAATGGCCCATATCACCATACACTTTGAGTCGATAATAAATTACACGTGTCCAACTCAAATTGAACGGAAATACGAATCATTAGGGGTGAAGAAAAAGAAGAGATAAAGGAAAATAGAAACAACACAGAATCTCACAATCGTAGTGGAACAATATATAATAGATAATAACATATCGTTATACAAAAAGAACTATAACTGTTATTTATACATACCATCATCAGAGTATAACAACCAACAAAGCAATACTGGATAGTTATAACAACCTGTCCTCACTAGTGCTGACTATACAGCCCGAAACACACAACGGATACGTGGATTACATCTCTATCACCCAGCTCGTCCCTTGAGCTCCATAACATCCTAACCTGAATCTGTAATACTTGGTCTGACTTGAGCATTATAATAGAAAACACCCGAGTCAGTCTGGAAAACCAGCGTGAAAAAAAACACTCAATTTGAATAATTACCTTTTCAAAATCCTTTAAAAACAAAGGTATCTCGTAAGATCATGTTACACATGAACATGCCTGATTTTCACCTTACGATAACCAAAACATTTTTATATCAAAATCATCTGATATGTAATGGTGTGTATAGAATTTGTTTTATAGAAAATAGCTGAAATGCTCGCATCTCATGTTTCAGCATAGTTGGTATACAATCAAAACCATACAGGCTCGTAGTGGATATTGGATTCCATACAATGATTGGGCTACTGGGGTATCGCCTGCCATAGTACACCTCTAGAAAAATGTGCCAAGGACCTCGCCTGGATCCTCTTCCAACATAGGACCGACCTATCCCTGACTTGGATAGTACCGAATATGTTATCACCCCGGGTTATCCCACCCTTATCGAGCGCTCTCTTTTTCATGCACGACCATATCCATAATTATAATATATTCCAAGGGTATCTAGAAAAGTGATAACATATCCTACTTGGGTACGACCCACTTAGCATTGTTGCATCTCCTTATTTTAGTCATTCCCGGTTGATGAGGCTTGAGGCTATGTTTTACCTTTAGAATAGCATTTGTACTTGGAATGTAAAAACTGCCTTCCCGGCAACGATGCAATGATAGCATTCATCCATACAAGTTGTTCTAGGTTTGAACAAGACGAATCTCCAAATCACCGTCTCCATTAGCTTCTTGATTTCACGATTCAAAATGCACAGATCAGATCGAAGTAGCTTTCGGATAATTAAATCTGATCCTAGTCTCTACGAAACGATCAATGAAATTTGGCTAGATTTTTATATTCGGTTATTTAACTATCAAATAACATCCATAAGCAATCGCTAGGCCCATTTTATAAATTTTTCAGAAAAATTATTTCAAAATATCATTACAAAGATATATATGTTCAAATCTGTTCCAATTTTCAATATTCGAAAACAAATCTAAATACTTATATCCATTACAGGATATTTTTAAAACCATCCCAACACTTAGAAATATTCAAGATTCCCTTTATAATTCATTACTTAGGAAGATATTTCTATACAAATCATCTATTGCTAAAATATTTCTAAAATCTTCTATTTCTATACTTAGGAAAATATTGCATGTTTATTTTCCAAAATCATTTCTAATATCGATACTTACAAAATATTTTATAACTTATCTCACAAATCTCAAGAATTTTATTAAGTTCCTTTTTACAATTTTCGAAATCCGATTATACTTATTTATAATCCCATCTAACAATTTATAGCCTCTTTTATGAATATAGATTCATTTTCGAAGTTCCGTCTCTATAACATTTTGGAAGTTTCTTAAGTTTCTAGAAACCCTTTATAACATTCCTCTTACAAAACCATCTCCATTTACTAACTATTTACAAATCTCAAGGGTATTTATAAATCACTTCAAGCACTTACCTTTAAACCGTACATACTGTTAGCGCTAAAAATGGTCACTAACACCCATATCTAGATGAAAGCTCCAAATAACAGTCACAACTCACAGATATAATATATGTAGAGAGTAATAATATGAAGAGCAGTCCAAATTAAAATGAAAGCAGTAAAGAACAATAGATTTTACAATGGTTCGGCTAACTCCGATCTATGTCCACTCCAGAAGTTTCCTTTTTATTGCTGTAACAATCAATTACAGTTACAAAATGGCAGGGTATCCTCAGCCTTAGAAAATAGAAGCAAGAGAGCCAGAAGAAGATCCCCCTTTCTGAATCCCCACATGCTGAATTTATAGAAAAACCAGGTAGTTGGGCTTCCTGAGTAGTATAGGCCCATCAAGACCTTCCACCGTACAACTCACCTCCAAGGTCGAACGACCTTCCAGTACCGAGCGACCATGCAGAGCGACCCATGCCGGGCCAATGCCCAACGACCCTCGAGTGCCGAGCGACCATGCTGAGCGACCCATGCCGAACGACCCTCGAGTGCCGAACGACCCTCGAGTGTTGAACGGCCCTCGAGTGCCGAACCACCACACCGAGCAACCCATGCCGAGCCACAATGCCGAGCGAGGTACAATGCCGAACGTCATCCAATGCCGAGCAACTTCCACTGCCGAACAAGGTACAATATCAAGCTCCATCTGCCGAACCACTGCCTTATGCCGAGCGGCAACCAATGCCGAACCATACCTTATGCCGAGCGGCAACCAATGCTGAGCCATGCCTTATGCCGGGCAGCGACCGACGTTGAACCATACCTTATGTCGAGTGACGACCAATGCCGAACCATACCTTATGCCGAGCGGCGACCAATACCACACCACACCTTATGCCGAGCGACAACCGATGCCGCACCATGCTTTATGTCGAATGGTCCCACCAATACTTAATCAACCTGCTCTATCCTCAATGCCGAACGACATCCAATGCCGAGCCACAAGGTTGAACTCCAAATACTTTGAACCACTTCATTCCGCCCGAACGACTTATCCTGATCGAGCATACGAACTCCGATTGACCTAAAATTTGAAGCGCAACCTCTCCTAGCCTTGATCATCACTCCCAATCGATTCCGCCTTGATCGGAGCTCGGCTAAATTTTGACGACATTGATCACAACCTTGTTTGCAATCGATTTCCAATCTTGATGTCCATCTTTTTCCAGCTAATTAGTTGATATTCCATCCTTGACCAAAAGGTGGGATAACATTTGCCCCCCAAAACATGCCTTGTGATAAGAAGGTGTGTTTTGAATAGTTCCGAATCCGATATCCGAAGTCCATAGCCATATCGTCCGAGTACATCGTTCTTGACTGCTCCGAGTCGATGTCCAATTCCAAATCCAGTAACCAAAGCCTTAGTCAGTTTCATATCCATCCGATCTTGGTAACCGAGTCCTAGTCCATCCTTATCCAATAACCAATAACCAAATCCAGGACCTCTCCAGGTCGATATCCAAATCCGTAACCTCGTTGCTTTTCTTGCCAAGTGCAGTCCACACCTGGCGAACGTAGCCTAGTGTCCCTGGACGTTGAGTAATTGCCATGGCTTAAGTCCTAAGCAGAATCCTGGTCCCTCTGGGCCCTTGTCAAGTATAGTCCATGCTCGAGGACCTAAAATAGTAACCGATAATATAGGGCCTAAGTCCTAGGCCGAATCCTGGTCTCTCCAGACCCCTGTCGAACATTGTCCATACTCGACGACCTGAAATATTAACCGATAATATATGGCCTAAGTCCTAGGTTGAATCCTGGTCTCTCCGTACCTTTGCCGAGCATTGTCTATACTCGACGACCTAAAATAATAACCGATAATATATGGCCTAAGTCCTAGGCCGAATCCTGCTCTCTTCGGACCCTTGCCGAGCATTGTCCATACTCGACGACTTGAAATAATAATCGATAATATATGGCCTAAGTCCTAGGCCGAATCTTGGACACTCCGGACCCTTGCCGAGCATAGTCCATGCTCGACGACCTTTTAGCCAAAATCTAAAGGAAAATCTAATCAAAGTCCAATCTGAAATCCAAATCCAACCAGAAAAAAAGAAATCCATATCAAAAATCCAAACCAAAAAACAAGTAAAACAGGGAGTTCAAACCAAACTCCAAAACCAAACCAGAAAAAGAAAATGTCCAAGTCAAAGGGAAAAAGCAGATTTCACAAACTAAGGCATCTCGATAAATCATCATCTAAGAGCATGCCTAAGGGTTATCTCCGACCCCGTACATGAGTAAGTGATTTAGCCGATTGCTCAGAGTATGTTACTTATTTCAAACCATCAAGATTAGTTGATGACCAACCGACCATCATTCCTGGGCCTCATGCCCTCATCGTTCAAGGTAGACGGTGGTTGCTCTTGTTCCACCGTCACATTCTGAGTTTCGACATATTGTCGCAACTGACCATTCCTAACATGCTCCTCGATTATGTCCTTCAAATGCCGACAGCTGTTAGTATCATGTCCATCTAGGTCATGAAAAAGACAGTGCCTTCCCGATGCCCTTTCGCGTTCTGAGGTCTCCCTCCTCACCGGTCTTCGATACGGAAGGCGATCTCGAGTATCCAAGAATATCCGTTCCAATGTCGCGTTCAGTCCTGTGTAGGTGGAGAACTTTGGTTCTCCACAGCGCTTCCTTTTCCCTTTATCCTTGTCCTTACCAGAGCTTTCATCGGGTAGTCCTCCATCCTTAACCAGGCTTACTTCCTTTGACCTCATGTCCAAACATGCATCCTCTTGTCGGAGAAATCTCTCAGCTTCATGGAAGAATTCCCTAAGATCGAACGGTGGGTCCCGTATCAATGATACTTTGAAATCCGAATTATCTCAAACTCCTGATACCACAACCATCAGAACCATTGATGGATCCGATCGATCCACCGAAGCAACTGCCGCATCAAATCGAGTTAAGAATGTCCTGAGCGATTCATATGCCCCCTGTTTAACCGACGTCAACGTCATCACGTTCTTTGGCCCTTTTATGTGAACTCGAAACCGACTTAAGAACCTGTCCATCAGTTCCGTCCATGTTCCAATGGATCCATCATCCAGCTTCCTGAACCACATAGTAGCTATATCAGCCAAGTACAGAGGGAAATATCGAACCATAACCTCTTTTGTTACCCCTTGCACTTCCATATGCCTAGTGCAACTCATCAAGTGGTCAGTTGGATCCGTCTTCCCGTTATACACTTCCAGGGTGGGTAGTTTGAAATCGGACGGATTTCTAGCTGTCCTGATGTTCCGGGTAAATGGACTTTTGTTGATTTCCTCCGAATCCCTATTCGTTAGGCCTCCGCAAATAGTCTGCCTGATAATTTCAGCCAATCCGACGTTTCCAACCAAGGGTTGCCCCTATCCATGTTTCCAAACTACCCTCTAAGTCCTCGAGGAAATTCTGGCACATATTCCTCATCACATACTCTTGTATTCCTATTGGTGTTGGGCTGCGTAGCATCATCCAGTATCCCTCCATGAACTTGTCTAGCATTACCTGGGGGTGTGCCCCTGAGTCTTGGTCCATCCAGATTATTAGTCATTTGTTGATTGGGAGTAGCCCCCTGCTGAACCACTCCATTTGCCTGTTGGTTGAGTCCCTCTAGTCCAGTTCTAAGAACTTGAGCACCAACAGTTCCTGGTTGTCCAAATTGCCTAAGAAGAGACTGCATCATCTCCTCTTGCCGTTTATCATCTGCTCCTGCATAGAATTCATCATAACCTGCATCTCGTCTCGAGTTATGTAGACGGATGCACGGTCCTCTCCAACTCTAGAAGAGGCCGCTTAACTTCCTCCCTGATTGCTCCTTTTCGCTGCTTCCTTCCTTATTGGTGGTCTAGCCATTGCTTTCCAAAATCCGAATTCCTAAGCTTTTCAATCCAAAATTTAAGCTCCAAAATTCCTAAGTGCTAGCTTTCTCAGTGAAAGCACCAAAGTGTTAGCGCCAAAAATGGTCACTAACACCCAAATCCAGATGAAAGCTCCAAATAACAGTCACAACTCGCAGATAGAATATATGTAGAGGTTAATAATATGAAGAACAATCCAAATTAAAATGAAAGCTGTATGGAACAACAAATTTTATAGTGGTTCGGCTAACTTCGGCCTACATCCACTCCAGAAGTTTCCTTTTTATTGCTGTAATAATTAATTATAGTTACAAAATGGCAGAGTATCCTCAGCCTTAGAAAATAGAAAGTGAGAGAGCCAGAAGAAGATCCCCCCATTTGAACCCCCACATGCTGTATTTATAGAAAAATCCAGGTAGTTGGGCTTCCTGAGTAGTATAGGCCCATCAAGACCTTCCAACGAACAACTCACCTCCAAGGCCGAATGGCCTTCCAGTACCGAGCAACCATGCCGAGCGACCCATGCCAGGCGAATGCCGAATGACCCTCGAGTGCCGAGCGACCCATGCCGGGCCAATGCCGAATGACCCTCGAGCGCCGAGCGATCATGTCGAGCGACCCATGTTGAGCCATTGCCGAACGACCCTTGAGTTTCGAACCACCACACCGAGCGGCCCATGCCAAGCCACAATGCCGAGCAAGGTACAATGCCGAACGTCGTCCAATGCCGAGCGACTTCCACTGCCGAACAAGGTACAATACCGAGCGGCATCTGCCAAACCACTGCCTTATGTCAAGCGGCAACCAATGCCAAACCATACCTTATGTGGAGCGGTAACCGATGCCGAGCCATGCCATATGCCGAGCGGCGACCGATGCCGAACCATTCCTTACGCCGAGCAGCGCCCGATGCGGAACCATACCTTATGCCGAGCGACGACCGATGCCGAACCATACCTTATGCCGAGCGACGAACGATGCCGAACCACACCTTATGCCGAGCGACAACCGATGCCGAACCACGCTTTATGCCGAACGGTCCCACCAATGCAAAATCACCCTTCTCTATCCTCAATGTCGAACGTCATCCAATGCCAAGCCACAAGGTCGAACTCCAAATACTTTGAGCCACTTCATTCCGCACGAACGACTTATCCTAATCGAGCATACGAACTCCGATTGACCTGAAATTTGAAATGCAGCCTCTTTTATCCTTGATCATCACTCCCAATCGATTCCGCCTTGATCGAAGCTCGGCCAAATTTTGACGACATTGATCACTACCTTGTTTCCAATCGATTTCTAATCCTGATGCCCATCTTTTTCCAACTAATTAGTTGATATTCAAGCCTTGACCAAAGGGTGGGATAACACATACATACATTCATGCATACATACATACATATATACATATATATAATAATAATAATAAATATTTTTAAAGAATAATAATTAAATTTCAAAACATGATTAAGTAGCTATTAAATATCAAAGCACTTTTTAAATAAACATCAGTAACTCATTTCTAGTTCATTTTTCCAAATAAAAATAATTGTTCAACAAAGCTTATTGAAAAAATTTAGAATTTTATACCAATTAATACTAGATATTCAAAAAATTCACTTCCAAAAATATTTTAATACCAAACCAGTTTTTAAATTACATAATTTAATAAATAAAATTTTCCTTTTTAAAACAAATTTAACTTCTTGATAAAATTATATTTTTAATACTCAAATGACCAATTCCAATTTATAATTTCCTCTTGCTTCACTACACGTTGATTTCATTTCTATTTCCCTAACTATTCCCACATTTCAAAAATAGTAGCCACTATTTTTTTTCTCCAAAAACTGATTCCCATATCTCGATATAAATTCCACTGTGAATTTATCTCTTTAATTTATCAACTAATATTATTTCTCTTATTTATAAAGATTGTCTATAATTTATAAACTCATATGCGTTTTACTTATTTACGAATATAATCTCATTTATAAAATTCCATTTTTATAAATCCATTTCTTTATAAGTTTCATTTATTGTTCAAATCTGTTTTAAATATTTTTAACTTCTTCTTATATTCTTCCTAGAAATCTCATTTTATATTCATTTTTAAAAATCCTTTAATTTAAAATCTCTAACTAAAATATTTTTACGACTAATTAAGTAAAAACCCCACAATCAAAATATTTTTTCAACCAACTTGATTTCCTTTAAAATATTCCAAATTCCAATATAATATCCAAAATCTCCTGATAATTCATTTAAATTCAAAAATAATATTTATGGTATTTATAATGCGAAAATTAAGGCCAGTGCTACTATAACATCCAAAATTTCAAATTACATTATAATCTATCATAGATTTTCCACACATCATATATCACTATATATGAAATTAAAATCAATATAATTTGAGGAATCCAGTTGGATCCCTCCAACCTATTTCCCTGCATCCATAGATGTTAGATAACATAAAAATACCAATCCCACTTCGAGGGGGATATCGCGGTAATATAGGGTCATCCTCTATTATGTGAGGCGCATAGGTCTTATCTGCTCCAACGGTGGGAATAATATCCAACTACTAATATATATATACTACTATAAATATTACAGCATTCAACTGATAATAAAATGTCAATTCATCCAAACATCCAATAATTAATTTTAATTATTTGAAACTAAATCTAGTAATGCAAATGAGTGAGATTTACTCACTTGATTTTTATTTGCGATATGTTCCAATTCTAAATTAAATTGAACATGCATTCAATTTAATTTAAATTTCATGCTAACTCCTAAAATCTCCAAATCAATCCTATCGCGTAGATTTCATAGCTACGAACCACACTTGACTTTGTTTCATGATTTTTGGACCTCGGATGAAATTTTATTAAATTTAATCTAGCTATCAAATTTCAAATTCTAATTTAAATAACTACTATATACTTAAATTTATTATAGATATACCTCTTTCCCCCTTTCATCACGTTCACGCGAGCAAGTTAAGGCTATTTTTCCAAGGTCGAATCGAGCTTCTTCCCTATCACCTTCCTGCTCACGCTGCCCAGAACCACGCCTTACAATTGAAACCCACTCCATGCTCCACCTTCACTGACATCAACCATGTCCAAACTCCAAACTTCGCCAAGCTTCCCACCATCATCAATGATAACTGCGCACCATCTTCCTCATGCTGCATGTCCCTATTCGACTGCCATGACAACCTCACCTGTCTTGACCACTACGACGCACCCAGCACACACGAGGGACACCTCACGTTCCTGCCTCATGTGGAAATTACTAGTAATTCTTTGGTGTTAAGGCAAGTATAAAAAATGATGAGTAGTAAATTGGGATTTAATTTAACGTGGAAATTGTGCCTAATATATACAATCAAAAGAAAATATCAGGCAACAAAATGTAGCTTTCAGAAAACTAACTAGATGATTGAGATTTTACTTTTTAGAATTCAAACTTTAACTCAGAAATACTCCTTGAAAGTTGGAAACAAATAAATGAATGAGCCAACAATGCACTTGCATATGGCAATATATAGAATTGAGATTGTTAATTAACTATACTTAGGACATAGCCTTTTTAAATATATAGTTATTATACACCATGCAGGACGGTACATTCCATTAACATTTTGACCTCTGCATATAAAAACAAAGATCTGCATGATGTTACACTCTTGGTATATGTCTAGACCATAAAATGCATTTGCATATAGGGATATATACAGCTGGTGTATTAGACAAGTCTATATGCTTATTGTACGAACCATTAAGTTTGAAGCATGCTAGTTTACCAAATTAAAACAACTATATAACAGTCAAATAAATACTTTAATAGAATAACCAATAAAGTATGTTATATATAAGCAATAAAATATAAATACGAATCATTTTTAATCTATGATTACATCCAAATTTTAATCCACACGTTCTCGAAACAATCTAATATGTATAGTACAGCTATTATACATTACCAATGCAATATAACTACTAATCAATTTTAGGAAAAAACCTTTGCACAATCTCATGTAGCCTTTTATTTGTATGCAAGTTAACCTGCCCAATACAAAATAACAAAGGATATCTGCAAGCATGAATAGAATATATTCTTTTAGGGAATGCACCAACTGTAAAAGTATACCGTGCAAGCCATATCTTTCTTATATATCATCATTTTTCAAGACATTAATAACCTCCAATGAGCAGTAAAATATAACAAGACATGAAAAAAGAAACATATGAAAACATGTGTACATATAATAGTTTAGTTTGCATAAGAGACTATAGTTTCTTAATAATATGATATGTGCACATGCACACACAGACTATATATGCAGGACATTTTTTTTGAGACCTTCATGTTTAGACCGATATAATAGTGATGAATGTTGTAATGTGTGATATGTACTAATGTACATCATTAGGTTGGTAAGTATTGTACTTTCTTGTTTCAGGCATGCAAGAGTTAGTCTTATGCGATGAGAATAGTATTTTCTTTCATCCTTTTAATGCATAAAGTAGGGTCAACTGTTATTTTAGTTATAGGCTAACTATACACAAATGATGCAAGAAATTTTCTCCATAAAATCATTTAATCATATAGTTTGTCCCCACAAAGTATACGTATTACATTTCACAAACTCAAACTATATATTTCCATTTTTTAAAAATAAGCACTTAAAGGAAATTATCTGCACTATCTTGATTAACTTGTTCCAAAATATGAGAGTCTTATCAAAGGTATACATGCAATTCATCTTTAAAAAGATAAAAATGAAAATCAAGCACTGAATAGCGTAGCTTTGTAGGCAACAGAGCAAACAATTTATCAGTTCACATTTTTGGCTACTCTAGGAAAGCTGCCATTTGAACGCTAATCAAATATCAATCCAAAAAAGTCAAAGATGTTAATTTAATCAAAAATATAGTAAAATAAAAAGAATAAAATGAAATCCAAGAAAGCAATGAATAGGAAATTATCCCAAGCAGGCGAAGGCAAAAGCTCTTAGGCGGCCACACCAAAGATGTTTCGATAAATCAAGAAAAAAATAGCACATAAATGAAAAACGAAAATGAATGAATGGCTCATTCACAGTATTAATAATACAAGAGAACAAAAAAATATTAGAAAAGGGAACCTTTCGTTTTATCGCGTCTGGAAAAGAAGAAGCTTTGAATGGAAGAGGAAAATCAGAGGATATATATTGGATAACAAAGCCGTAGACCTCCATGAATAAAGCAATTGGACTAGATTTCAAACGTTTAGGGCGTAAATTTGTATTGCTTATTACCATTAATATTTTTAGGATTCTATTCTGAGCATCCAATTAGTGTACAGGCCGGATCTATACTATAATATTATTATTGAGTTAGATTTCAAGAGCTCACAGGCCTTCTTCATATTTTGGGAAATGAACCGTCACAGTTTTAATTTCTTTCCATTCCAAACTTTGAAATGTGATAACTTTTTCTATATTAATTGGATTTAAGAATCGATTTCACTATTAAATCTCAAATTTGATATGCTTTCCAATGATATCATTTGTTGATAGTTAAAAACAAATTTTTTGAAATCGTAGTTTTTTGAATTATTCATATTATTAAAGTTATTAAATCTGTTCCACTTTATTTCTTTTAACTAATCTATGTCGTTGATTGTTTTGAAAATTTCCAGCCACTGATTCTAATTTCACAAATTGTAGTCAAGTCTGGTGAAATCCAACATTACCAAAATGCAGCAACAATGCTAGATGGAATTAGAAATGGAACCAGAAAGCTCAAAAGCATTAAATACAATTATATGCTTCATTGAATTTGCTTTGATATTAAAAGAAATACAATGATATTCTTCACATTAAAATAAATATTGTTGAATAATGATTGTTAGTTCCAACACTTCAGGCATAAAATATGTATGCTTTAGATTTAGCATATTTTTCACAAGAACCGTTCAAAACAGAAATAAATCTCTTTATCCTCTAGTCTTATTATTCTGCAATAATATGATGCCGCATAATGTGTTCTTAGAAATAGTCGGTAATGGGATCATCATCAACGTTTGCCTTCTCATGAATCATGTCAACGTTGCTTTTGGCCTTTTTGGATCAATGGTCAAGTGTAAACCAAATGTTGTTACCTGCACTGCTCTTATAGATAGTTATTACTGAAGCAGCAAATGGAATCAATGACATCAAGTATTAAAGGAAATGATTGATAAAGGTATCTTACACAAGTTTTAGAAAAAATGCAAACTTATTTGAAAATTGATAAAAAAGATCACTATTTCTTAATCAATGAACCATAAAAATCATTTAAACATGTTATGATGATAAGAGGTTCAGCGCGGTCCGTATGCGAAGCACAGGTTCACACTAGTTTGTATTGATTATTCAATTGGTTTTAGGCAATTCGCTTTCGAATACTCAAAATTCAATAATAATTCATTTATGTGTTCAGAACATGGAAAAGAATTTAATATTTGCAATTCACGTGCCATATAAACGTGATGTTATCTGCATTCAAAAATGTCTATTTTATCTTTGTACACACTCATAGGAATTCATGTTATGTTGTAACAACCCTAATGTTTACTATAGACTACTTCAGATATTTAATTATTTCCTAATTAAATATCTGAAATAGTAAGCACTTAAAATTAAGGATATTTCATTACATATGCATGCGAAATGATTAAAATAGTGTTAATTAAAATAATTAATTCATTTGCGTGACATTTTTTAATGTGATGATTATATATGATGAGTTTGTAACATTGCAAGTATAAATGAAATGAACCCTGAATATTGGACAGTGTATTACTGAAAGCTGCTTAGGCACCAAAGAGTTACATGCTTATGGTTATTGGATACCTATCTAATAACTCGTCCGAGAGTTTCCTATTGTTTAATAACAACTATGTGACTAGACGATTTTTGGGAGATAATTAAATAAATGTTTATTTATGTATAAGGTGTTTTTGGAATTTTAAAGTAAATAATTTTAGAATATCAGAGTTTTAATAAGGAAATCAATAATGACATTGAATAGTTTTTAAGAATTATGGAATAAATCAATTTGGAAATTGATTAATGATAGGTTTAAGGTATGTGAATATAGGATATTTAAGTTTAAATGAATTTATATAAAATGATGAAATAAATCTCTAATGTCAGCTATGATTTCTTCCTTAATTTACTCCTTAATTAGTTGCTTTCTCTAATGAATCACTAATTAAAGATAATTTTGGTCTTAACATTTAATTCACATCAATTCGAAATATCATGGGAAAATTCTTGAAATTCACAAAAATGTACAAAACAGTTAATAATAAAATTGATATTAAATAATTAGTGAAACATAATTGTTTTGCTTTTGGACTATAAATGGTAATTATCTCATGACCTGAAGTTAGAAAAGGAAGTTGAATTACTCAACAAACAAAGCCAAAGACCATAATATCCAAACCTAAAATTCATCTCTAGAATTTTCCAATTCAGGACTTTCCTTTCCTCTCCATTTTAAATTCACATATACACACACTTCACAACATCACCAGTCATGTTATTCCTTAAGCCAAGACACACCACTACATCATAACTCTAAAATTAAAAATCTAATCTAATAAATTAATTCAAATCACCAAATTAAAGAATATTTATATCAACATCGATAGATGCATATGGCAATAGCAAAGCAAGTATATTCATGAAAGATTGGGAGCTGTTGGTGCAACAATGAAGTTGTGTTTGAGCATGCATGCTAACGGAATGAAGGAGGAGTTGATATGATGACCCATCTTTCTGACCCTAGGGAACAAAACTTAATACATCCTCGATATTCATGTATCATTGCCCAAGCATCCGAAAGACAAATTGTCGTGGGTTAAAATTAAGAATAGAACAACGCAGAATAAAGAATCTTATAACATAATGGTTACATATAACACAACAAGAATATAGTACATCAGGTTACTCCTAGCATGGAATTATCATAGTTTCACAAAAATACAACAACTATCAGCCTAAACAGTTATACATTTTGCCTTTACACTTGTTGGTACAAAAGACATTCATAATTAACGTAACATCGAAGATAGATAACTAGATAGATAAGGACCATTCTGGTCGTCTATCATCCTCAAACAGCCTAAAGGATATCTGCTACTCTCGGACTACTCAAATACAATTGTGTTCCCGAGAGCTTACAACAACAAACAACTTGGGCTAGACAATAAGTCTATTATAAGAAAAAATTCTAAACAAAGGGTGGAAATACACATAATATGTAAGACCAAGCCCCCAACTGTAGAATGGGTTTCCCCTCACAATAACAACGTAAAATCACAACAATGGATACAAATAATTAAAAATCGTGAAGTGCTTACAACACTTCCTGATGTAATTAAGAAAGAGGTGAATTTTAAAGTTTTGGTTTCAAAGGAAAGGTAAACAAAAATTTTAGACAAATGACTAGGAGGATGCTCCCCCTTACCAAAAGTTTACCTCTAGAAATATACTTTAGAACTACGATGTCTCTCGGGAACTCCAAGCTAGACCTTGGAAATCTTTACCGAAAATCCAAGCTTTACACGTCTATTATGTATATAACCAAACTTAACCTAGAGTAGATGTGATAATACCCTAATGGGAGCGACCCCACATAGCTTGGCCCCCACTCGTGCTTTGGATTTCGTCATTTTCGATAAAGTATATCAATGCTCAAATGAGAAATAAATCATCTTTGATTAACAATACACAATGAAGAAAGCTAAGCCAATAGTTAGGAAATCAACTATCAAGGATAATTAAAATGATCGTATATAGACAGTAAATCTCATATTCCTACCACCACTTGTCGATTTCAAACTCATACTATTTCATGGTTTATTATTGTTGAGTTAGATTTCAAGCGCTCACAGGCCTCCTTCATATTTTGGGAAATGAACAGTCACGTTTTTAATTTCTTTCTATTCCAAACTTTGAAATGTGATAACTTTTTCTACATCAATTGGATTTAAAAATCGATTTCAGTATTAAATCTCAAATTTAATATGCTCTCCAATGATATCCATTGTTGATAGCTATTTTTTTTTAAAATCGTAGTTTTTCGAATTATTCATATTATTAAATCTGTTTGACTTTATTTCTTTTAACTAATCTATGTTGTTGATTGTATTGAAAATATCCAACCACTGATTCTACTTTCACAAATTGCAGTCAAGTCAGGTGAAATACAACATTACCAAAATATAGCAGCAATGTTAGATAGAATTAGAAATGGAACCACAAAGCTCAAAAGCATTAAATACAGTTATATGCTTCTTATTATATTGAATTTGCTTTGACTTTAAATGAAATTCAATGATATTCTTCACATTAAAATAAATATTGTTGAATAATGGTTGTTAGTTGCAACACTTCAGACATAAAATATGTATGCTTTAGATTTAGTATATTTTTCACAAGAATCGTTCAAAACAGAAATAAATCTCTTTATCCTCTAATCTTATCATTCTACAATAATATGATGCTGCATAATGTGTTCCTAGACATAGTCAGTTATGGGATCATCATCAACGCTTGCGTTCTCATGAATCATGACAACGTTACTTTTGGCATTTTCGGATCAATGGTCAAGTGTAAACCAAATATTGTTACCTGCACTGCTCTTATAGATAGTTATTACTGAAGCAGCAAATGGAATCAATGACATCAAGTATTAAAGGAAATGACTGATAAAGGTATCTCACCAAATGAAGTTACATGTAATATAATTGATGCATGGAGCAATAGCTGATGCACATAATAAATTTATATGTGTATAATTTATATGTGTATTGTATGGAAATTTTATCTTTGAAATCATTTTTGCTCGATATTTTGCAATTGTTTATCAAGCATCAGTACTATCTGCATTACTGTTTTCAAAGATTTGTACACAAGTTTTAGACAAAATGCAAACTTATTTGAAAATTGATAAAAAAGATCACTATTTCTTAATCAATGAACCATATAAATCATTTAAACATGTTATGATGATAAGCGGTTCAGTGCGATCCGTATGCGAAGCATGGGTTCGCACTAGTTTTTATTGGTTATTCAATTTGTTTTAGGAAATTCACTTTCGAATACTCGAAATTCAATAATAATTCGTTTATGTGTTCAGAACATGGAAAAGAATATAATATTTGGAATTCACATGCTATATAAACATGATGTTATTTGCATTCGAAAAATGTCTATTTTATCTTTGTACACACTCATAGGAATTCATGTTAAATTGTAACAACCCTAATGTTTGCTATATACTATTTCAGATATTTAATTATTTCCTAACTAAATATTTGAAATAGTAAGCACTTAAAATTAAGGATACTTCATTACATATGCACACGTAATATTAAAATAGTGTTAATTAAAACAATTAATTCATTTGCGTGACATTTTTTAATGCGATGATTATATATGATGAGTTTGTAACATTGCAAATATAAATGAAATGAACTCTGAATATTGGACAGTGTATTACTCAAAGCTGCTTAAGCACCAAAGGATTACATGCTTATGGTTATTGGATACCTATATAAGAACTCGTCCTAGAGTTTCCTATTGTTTAATAAAACTATTTGACTACACTATTTTTGGGAGGTAATTAAATAAATGTTTATTTATGTATAAGGGTGTTTTTGGAATTTTAAAGTAAATAATTTCAGAATATCAGAGTTTTAATAAGGAAATCAATAATGACAGTGAATAGTTTTAAGAATTATGGAACAAATCATTTTGGAAATTGATTAATGATAGGTTTAAGGTATGTGAATATATGATATTTAAATTTAAATGAATTTATATAAAATGACAAAATAAATCTCTAATGTCAGCTATGATTTCTTCCTTAATTTACTCCTTAATTAGTTGCTTTCTCTAATAAATCACTAATTAAAGATAATTTTGGTCTTAACATTTAATTCACATCAATTCGAAATATCATGGGAAAATTCTCGAAATTAACAAAAATGTACAAAATAGTTAATAATAAAATTGATATTAAATAATTAGTGCAACATAATTGGTTTGCTTTTAGGCTATAAATGGTAATTATCTCGTGACATGAAGCTAGAAAAGGATGTTGAATTACTCAACAAACAAATCCCAAGCCCATAATACCTAAACCTAAAAATCATCTCTAGAATTTTCCAATTCAGGACTTTCCTTTCCTCTCCATTTTAAATTCACATATACACACACTTCACAACATCACCAGTTATGTTACTCCTTAAGCCAAGACACACCACTGCATCGTAACTCCAAAATTAAAAATCTAATCCAATAAATTACTTCAAATCACCAAATTAAAGAATATTTATCTCAACATCACTAGATGCATATGGCAATAGCAAAGCAAGTATAGTCATGAAAGATTGGAGCTATAGATGCGACAATGAAGTTGTGTTTGAGCATGCGTGCTAACGGAATGAAGGAGGAGTTGATATGATGACCCATCTTTCTGACCCTAGGGAACGAAACTTAATACATCCTCGATATTCATGTATCATTGCCCAAGCATCCGAAAGACAAGTTGTCGTGGGTTAAAATAAAGAATAGAACAAAGTAGAATAAAGAATCTTATAACGTGACGATTACGTATAACACATCAAGAATATAGTACATCAGGTTAATCCTAGCATGGAATTATCATAGTTGCACAACAATACTACAACTATCAGCCTACACAGTTATATATTCTTCCTTTACACTTGTTGGTACAAAAGACATTCATAGTTAACATAACATAACATCGAATCTAGATAACTAGATAGATAAGGACCGTCCTGGTCGTCTATCATCTTCAAAGAGCCCAAAGGAAACCTGCTACTCTCGGACTACTCAAATAAAATTGTGTTCCCAAGAGTTTAAAACAACAAACAACTCGGGCCTGACAATAAGTCTATTGTAAGAAAAAATTCTAGACAAAGGGGTGGAAATACACATAATATGTAAGACTAAGCCGCCAACTGTAGAATGGGTTCCCCTCATAATAACAACATACAATCACAACAATGGACACGAATAATTAAAAATCGTGAAGTGCTCACAACACTTCCTGATGTAATTAAGAAGAGGTGAATTTTAAAGTTTTGGTTTCAAAGGAAAGGAAAACAAAAATTTTCGACAAATGACTAGGAGGATGCTCCTCCTTACGGAAAGTTTACCTCTAGAAATATACTTTAGAACTACGATTGCTCTCGAGAACTCCAAGCCAGACCCTGGTAACCTTTACCGAGAATTCGAGCATTACACATCTATTACGTATATAACCGAACTTAACCTAGAGTAGATGTAATAATACCCTAATGGGAGCGACCCCACATAGCTTGACCCCCACTCGTGCTTTGGATTTCGTCATTTCCGACAAAGGATAACAATGCTCAAATGAGAAATAAATCATCTCACATTAACGATACACAATGAAGAAAGCTAAGCCAATAGTTAGCAAATCAACTACCAAGGATAATTAAAATGATCGTATATAGACAGTAAATCTCATATTCCAACCACCACTCGTCGATTTCAAACTTGTACTATTTCATGGTTAAAAATTTAATTCAACAAGTGAAGGTAGTGTTACCTTCAGGCATTGCCTTGATGATATTTTTATCTTTCAAGACAACGACAAGTTTTCATACCTCGACGTTTAGTGTCAAGAGTATGACTAAATTCTTCCCATATAAGTGATATCAGATTACAGAAAGCAGACTTCTTATCCTTTCGGTAACCAAATCAAACTTACTTTTAAAACAGACCTTATGATGGGATTTCATAATTTAAATAATAACTTTAAACAACTTTATAAAAAGATTGATTTACTTTAAACAAAAATTAATTACTTCAGTAACATTATTCTAAATGATCAATTAACCTATTTCAGTGATTAATTATTTTCAAACATCTTTATTCAATAATTAGTTGGCTTTAATCCCGACTAAATACTACAAAAACCATTATTTAAAATAATTAGTTTACTTTAATCATTATTATTGAAGTGATTGATTAACTTTAAAACATCATTATTAAAAAGATTAATTAATTTTTAAACACCTTTATTAAAAAAATTAACTTATGTATATATTTTTTTTTTTGGCAAAGCCAGCGGGGTTAACTGGGCCTCTACCAGTTTTGTTGCAAACAATAAAAGGGTACATCGAAAAAGAAAAAGGAAAATAAGGACATGGAACAAGCAAGGAAAAACAACAAAATCAAGCCCATCCATCGAGCAGTGTTTGAGGGAAAACACTTATGCTGTTCATCAGTTGCCAATGTGTTCGAGTCTTAACTTCATTCCACAGCACTTCATCATTTCTTCTTTCATTATCAAAAACTATAGCATTCCTCTCACTCCATATTACAGTCATGCATATTTTCAAGCAAACAGCTAACACCCTCCCATGATCATATCTCCACCTAGTAGCTTTAAATATAATACTCCAGAGAACGCTAGAATTAGAACAAGATAGCTTAGTTTGGGTAATACAACTAATCCTATCCAACAAGTAGTGAAGTCCAGGACATTCAAAATATAGATGCTCAGTTGTTTCTTCATGAAGTTCACAGAACAAACACTCAGTTGAACAAGCCAAACCATACCTGTTTAATAAATTTCTTGTAAGTAAAGCTTGATTTATAACTTTCCACATCATTAAATTGTCTTTTGGAATAGAATCAGTAGTCCATATGACTGAGAACCATTTTGATGCAGGCAGAGGGACATTGGCAGAAACAAGGTTGTAAACCGCTTTAACAGAATGTGCTTTCATGAACAAAAATATAGGGTCATCATGATTTGCACAGAAGATTTTTTGATGAATTTCACCCCACAACTGCCTAATCACCTGATTGCTATTGTATGGTAACTGCATTTTACCATTATGTAAAAATTCATTAGCTTTAGCATCAATATGTATTCCAGATTGTAAAATCTGAGAGTGTTCACACATTTTAGATAAGATTTGGCCTTTACTGACCCATAGATCATGCCAAAAGCTAACTGCAGATCTAGCATTAACAGGATATTGTATCATAGGGAGGAAGACTTCTCTAAGTTTCAACAAGCTTCTCCATATCCAACTGCAGTTCTGAGGAGCAACCATACTCCAAAAATATTTGTTCTTAATGTTGTAATGCCATGTCCAATGTACCCATAAAATTCCTCTTTTGTTAATTAGGGCATCAAATTGTTTACTTATAGCAGCAATATTCCACTTCCTAATATTAAGTACTCCAAGCCCTCCCAATCTCAGAGGTGTCTCAAATTTAGAAAATGAACATGGCATTAACTTTCTATTGTGTATACTACCAGACCAAAAAAATCTATTCATGGAAGACCGAACAAGTTGCAATAATTTCACAAGTAGAATGAGTGTACGCGCCCAGTAGACAATAGAGGAAAAAACAACAGATTTTATAAGCACTAACCTACCACTCTGTGTTAAAAACCTATTATCCCAAGCAGACATAACTGAGGTAATTTTATTGAAAAGAGGTAAAAAATCAACTGCAGTTATTCTTTTTGATATTAAAGGGATACCAAGATACTTTATGTCATTTTCCATGCAAGAGAAACCAGAATGTTGATGTAGAGCAGCAGCTTGAACTTCACTAACTCCAGCAACTAGCATAGAAGATTTGGCCTGATTAATAGTAAGACCAGTAATTCTGTAGAAAGCCTGCAGAGCGTCCATAATACCATTCAAGGAGGGTAACTCAGGTTTGGTAAACAACATAACATCATCAGCAAACATAATAGTTGTTATTTGTAGATATGAGCACTTTGGGTGATACTTAATGATCTTCTGGTTGAAACTAGTCCTGAGTAAAACAGTTAATACTTCCATAACCATCAAAAATAAGTATGAAGATATAGGGTCACCTTGTCGTATACCTTTACTACCTTTGAAACATCCCACAGGTCTACCATTTATTACAACAGAGTATGAAGGTGTGGATATACAAGCATATATCCAAGACACAAAAGTTTTAGGAAATCCCATCACTTCCATTATCCTAACAATTGAGACCCAATGTATTGTATCATATGCCTTGGAAATATCTATTTTAAGAGCAGCTGCAGGAGGCACACTACTTCTACCATAACCCTTAAGTAATTCCTGAGCAAGCAGAACATTATCAATTATATCCCTAGAAGGAATAAAGGCAGCTTGATTGTTAGATATAACAGTAGGTAGCACTCTGACTAAACGCGTTGCTATGATTTTAGAGATACACTTGTAGACTACATTACAACATGATATAGGCCTGAGGGAGGAAACACTAGTAGGAGGAGGGACTTTAGGGATAAGAATAATGTTGGTGCAGTTGACCTCCCCAAGTAACTTGCATTTATTGAAGAAATTGTGAATTTCTTGACAAAAATACCACCTAGCACACTCCAAGTAGAGATAAAGAATGTAACATTTAGCCCATCAGGGCCCCCAGATGATTGTTTGTTCATGGAGAAAATGGTAGCCTTGATTTCCTCATCAGTGACTTGCCTAATAAGAGAAGAAGCTTCCAGGGAAGAAATGCATGGAAGGGAAAGAGTAGAAATTAGGTCCAGATCAGGAAGGAAGCCATTTGTGTTACCAAGCAGATTGGTGAAGTATTGTATAAAGGCATGATCAACAGTATCTGCAGAAGTAAAAAGAGTATCATGCTCATCATTAATTCTAAAAATATTATCTCTTGCATGCTTAACCTTTAATGATTCATGATAAAATTTCGTGTTTTTGTCTCCTTCATCTACCCTCTTTTATGCAATTGTTGCCTCTTCATGCTAGCTTCCAAGAAAAGGGCATTGTTAACCTCCTTATATAATTTCCCCTCTTCAGCAACAACATGAATATCAAGAGGATGCTCCATCATATAGTCTTGCTTTATCTTCAATTGTTCCTTAAGTGTTGTAGACAGAAGGCTACCTGAACCAAAGGTTGTAGATGCCCACAGCTTGATTGCTTGCTTGATGCTTTTTAACTTCCTGCAAAACTTATACATTGGGTTACCATAACATGAAAATTTAGAATTAACATGTGAAACTAAGACTAGAAAGTGCTCATGCTTAACCCAAGCATTAAAAAATTTAAAAAATTCTCTTTTCCCTTCTAAATGGTTCCCAAGAGTTAATATAAGAGGAGAGTGGTCAGACAATATAGGTTGTGGAAGGAAGACAGAGAGGGTAGGCCATTGATTGAGAGCTTGATAATTACTGAATGCATGATCAATAGTTGTGAATGTACGGACACCACTTCTACTTCTGTTATTCCATGAATACTTAGCTCCAGACTTATTCACCAAGATCAACTCAGAATCAAAGACAACAAGATTGAGAGGATCAAGATCTCTTGAAGTAAGTGGAGTACCACCAAATTTGTCATTATAGCCAAAGCAGGAGTTGAAATCACCCAAGACAAGCCAGGGGTGAGAAGATTGTCTTAAGAGAGGCAAAGAATTGAGAAATGCATTCCTGGAATTTACAGAGTTGTCAGCATAAACAAAGGTTATGTAGTAGGAGGATTGAGTTTGGGAATCATGAACATGAAAATGAATAAACCGTCTAGAAGACAAATGGGAGAAAGTGACAAAATAGCTGGGTCATAGATGACAAGTATTCTACCATATGCTGCAGTATCAAGATTATGATGGAAAGACCATTTAGGGTTAATGTAGGAAGCAGCTTTAAGGGATAAGGAAAGATTAAGCTTGGTTTCTAGCAGACCAAAAAGGCAAATATTATGCTCTGAGATATAACTTTTAACTTGATCAAGTTTCAAATTACTATGGGCTCCTCTTAGATTCCAAGATGCAATTTTTTTATACATTATAATTTATTGAGATTGGGTGGAGTTATTCCTTCTCTGAGATGACAGAGATCTTGTTTCAATCTTCCTTCTTGGCAGGTTCGGGGGGGAGGGGGGGAGGTTGGTTGAGAATTTGAATGGGAGGAGGATGGATCATGAGGAGGAGCTGTTTGAGTGTGAGAGATAGGAATGCAAGTATGCCATCCTGGAATCTGAATTGAAAAGTTGTAATGAGGAGGTATAGGAGGTTGAGTATGGTCAGCAGATATATGCGTTGAGGATATTAATTGTATGATATGTGTTTCAAAAGTATTGCACCATTTTATATCAAAATCAGATGCAGGAGAATTAGAATGAGGATACACTTCAGTTGTAACATTACTAGACTCCTTATTACTCCTTCTTTTGGTAGAGACCTTCTTAACTTTTTCCTACACTCCATTATTTGAAGACAATTCTTTTGTTTCTGATTCATTGATTTCAACAGTAGTATTAATATTCATGGTTGACGCATTGTGTTGCTCTCTACAATTAACCACAGCAGTTATCTCTCCTTCCTCTTCATCAAACATTTCCAATATACCTTGTTCATTCTCTACAGTTTGGAGCAAGTTGTACTTGTTATGAGTGCTAACAATACAAGTCTGTTCATCTCTGTGAGGTCTATTAACTTTATCAAGTTCCTTTGTATTTTCTTCAATTCCTTCATGTACATTTTTTTCCTTTGCACCTAGTATCTTCAAGGCAGTATCTTCCAGTTCTTCACAATTAATCATTTTTTTCCTTTTGTTATTATTGACTTTTTGCCAGATCTGTTTCACTTTGTCTTGTTTTTCAATGTTTTGCCCCTTCTTCATATTGTTCCTTCTCACATCACATATTATCTGCTGCTCATTAGTTACACATTGTTCAACAATTCTTTCACATACAACTTTCTTGCAGTTGTTCAGTAAATGCCCAAACTCCTTACATATAGTACATATCTCTGGTTTCCACAAGTAAACAGCTTTAACAATCTGCTCAGTACTATCTAGCAATTTAACTGAAAAATTATCATGCAATTCTTGATTTGGATTTCCTTCAACTAAACATTTCGCAAAAGAGATACGATCAAATTTTTCAGTTGATGCATCCAAACAAAGAAGCTTTCCAACTCTAGAAGCTAACCAGTTAATTCCCAATGGAGACCAAGCATACAGTGGGATATTAGAGATTTTAATCCATACTGGAACAACTTTAATGCTACTACAACTGTTGCCTATATTTTCATCCCATGGCTTCACTATAAATAACTTATTCCTCATCACCACGAGGTCAGTTTCAAAAATTCTTGACCTATCTTCATCATTAGAGAACTTGAACAAAAACAAGAATCCATCAGATTTGACAGAAATAGAACCAATTAGCTTCCAAACTTTTTTGAGGTAATACAAAACTGTAGCATATGGGAGCGAGTTATCAAGAAAAAATCCAACGAGATAATCTTTCCACATAGAGTTTCCTGCCTGAACAACATCATCAGGTGACACTATAGCTTCTCCAATGTAATCAAGTTGAATATCATGAGGCACATATTTGCCAGCATTATTGGGTTTAACTTTAAAAAGCGAGTTCCATCAACGAGGAGGAAGGGTTGAAAGTTGTGGAAGCAAAGGAGGAGAAGAGATAATAGGATATGGAACATTTGGAGTAGCTTCTGCAAGAGATGCAGGAACTATATGATCGCTGACAAGGGGGATGATAGGTGGAGAAGGGACTGAAGCGGGAAGATGGGAAGAAGTAGAGGGAGGTATAAGGATTGGGGAAGAAGGACAAGGCTGAAGAGAAGTTGTGGGATGGGACGGGTCAGCGGGAAGAAAAATCGAAGAAGGCGGGGACCCCATTTTTGAAGAAAAAAAGTAATTGTCTTTGGTTTTTTTAACTTATATATATTCATTACTACTAAAATAATTAATTAGTTTTTAAACATTATTATTAAAGTGATTAATTAATCTTAAAACATAATTAACAAAATGATTATTCAACCTTAACACATCATTAATTAAATAATCAATTAGCCCTAAATATCATTCGTTGAAATAATTAATTAATTTTAAACATCATTAATAAAATGATTAATTAATCTTAATCACATCATTAATTAATTAATATTAATCATCATTATTTAAAATGATTAAATAATTTTAAATATCATTATCAAAATAATTGATTAACTTAAATCACATCTTTATTTTAATAATTAATTATCTTTGTAAAACCATGCACAAGATTAAACAAAAGATTTCATTGCAATAACATTTTCAAAGTGCTGATATAGCAATCGCTATATTGACACTTTCATGAATACTTTCACATATCATCTATTTGACCTAGCATTAGGTAGCATAAGTATGAGCATATATACAAAGGTAAACAACAATAATACAACATGTAGATGACATCATTAATATGAACTACTTGAACCTTTTAACTCCTCTTTTTCACGACCTAACGAGCTAAGAGGCTCACGACCTAACGAGCTAAGAGGCCCAGCGACCTAACGAGCTAAGAGGATTAGTGACCTAATGACCTAAAAGGATTAGCAACTTAACGACCTAAAGGACTCAGCAGAGTAAAGCCGCATATTCTTATGTCGTTTGATTATAGGTCGCACCAGCATTAGGTCGCTGCTACTCCAAAGCCTAACCTAGGTCGCTCCATTTTATGTCTCAACATATTTAAGTCGCTTTCCACTCCCATAGGTCGCTACGACCTACCAACCAAAGCAGTTGGTCAAGCATAAACCTTAACTCGTCCCTGTTAGGTCGCCTACGACCTACGACCTAACTCCTATGCGACTTGTGACCTACGACCTACTTCTAGATTTTCTCTATAAATACCCTGCCTACTCCACCAGGAAAAGGACCTTTGGATCATTTCTTGAACACCAATACTTTGCTGTTTTCTCGACTCCTTCAACACTTCAAACACCAAAGATGCTTCAATGAACTTTGAGAAAGATCTAACTCATTCAACATGAATTCAAAGACCTTTTCTACATCGAAGTTCTAGCTACTCGTCTTAATCGTGTTGTAATTGAAGAATCATTGAATAAGTTGTAATCAAATCAGCAATAAAAGAGATTAAGTGGACGTAGGCTTGACTTTAAGCCGAACCACTATAAAAACTGTTGTCTCTTTAATATTTCTCTGCTATTTTCTGCTTATTTTCAGTTCCCGTACCAATGGGTGGTGCTTTCACTATACTACAACTTACACCGGGGTGTTAGCGTACATTTTAGCGTTAACATTTTGGTGCTTTCATTGAGAGTTGAACTCAGGGTACTCTCATCATTTCTCCGTAAAGATTTGTTGAAAGACTTTCTTTAAGAACCAGAAGTTTATCTGAGATTATGGCTCCTGGAAGAAAACGTAGATCTGCCAGATCTGGTGATACTTTTGATAACACCGCCACCTCTCCCATTTCAAATGAAGCAGCTCCTAGTGTTGGAGTCACAAGGGCAGAGTTGGATGCCGTAATGTCTGGGTTATATTAAACAGATGGAAGCCCAGAACATTTTGATGTTGGACAGGATAAATGCTTTACTTGGAGTTAACCGTCAAGGAGAAAACAACGAAGAAACTTTTGATCATGATGTTCATGATCCTCGAGGGAAAAGTGTTCTTCAAAGGGCAGCTGGCACCGCCGAAGGGGAAACCTCCCCAAGCCGGAGGTTCAAGGCAGCAACCAACTCTTCGCGAACGTTTGTCCAAGCAAACTTCCGAAAGGGTGGCTTACGTCTGTCCCGCAGAGCCTCTAAATGATGAGGAATACCTCTCGGGAATGGTTCGACAAATTATGAAAGAAAGCATGCAAAGGGAAGAAGATGAGAACGACTGGGGGTTTGCTCCAAGCAAGACTTCTTTCACTGAAAAAAATCCTGAAAGCATAATTTCCGAAGAAGTTTGTTCCTCCTACTATTCCAGCTTATCGGGGAACAAGCGACCCTAACCAGTTCTTGTACAAGTATGACTGGCATATGATTGGTGCCAGAGCATCGGATGAGATCAAGTGCAGATACTTTTCGGTGTATTTGGAAGGAGTTTTCTTGCTTTGGTTCACGAAGCTGCCAGTTCGATCTGTGGACCAGTTCTCTGACCTCACTCGAAAGTTAAAAGATCAGTTCAGGTTATATGCTGCAATGGCCAAGGATATAATGTCACTGTCCAGCTTCGAATAAAACCCCAGAGGGTCTCTCAAGTCTTTCTTGAACCGCTTTAATATAGCCTTAACCGAAGTTGATAATACGGAGCCTCGGATGATTTTGACTTACTTAATGCGAGCTATTGATAAATCAAGTGAATTTGGGAAATGGGTAAAGATGAAAGAGTCAAATTCACTTGAGAAATTCTACAAGAAGGCTGATGAGTTTATGCGCTTAGAAAGCCTTCTGGTGCCGGTAAAAGTAGTCGTGAACGAAGTTGAGAACAACAATGTTGCTTCTAACAAAAAAGAATCTGGTGGACAAAAGAGGGAGAATGACGGTAGAAAAAAGCAAAAAGATGCGAAGAAAACTCGCCACTTTAGACCTTCATATTTTACTCCCTTAACTGATACTCCAGAGAATATCTTTTTTGCAACCAAGGATGTTGTTGAATACCCTAAACCACCTAAGTTGAGGCTTGGGAAAAATGTTGCGCATGATGGAAGATTCTGTCGATTCCACAATCAACCCGGCCATGACACTAATGAATGTCGCCATTTAAAGAGTTTGATTGAGGACTACTGAGACAGAATAAACTTCAACAATATATGAAGAGAAACAGAAACGACCCGACCTCATCTACTCAGGCGCAACAAATTCCTGCTTATCAATCCGGTTCAGGTGAGAGGACTGCAACGCAGGAATCCGAGAGGCCTATCATAAATGTTATCACAGGGGGTCCTCACCCAACGGGCAGAAGTTGGGGGGAGATGGAAAGATA
The DNA here is from genome assembly GCA_030765085.1 of Allium cepa. Taxonomy (NCBI): domain Eukaryota; kingdom Viridiplantae; phylum Streptophyta; class Magnoliopsida; order Asparagales; family Amaryllidaceae; genus Allium; species Allium cepa. Next base: position 40,972,141 of record CM060929.1, read on the forward strand.
TGCTCGCGCTTTGAGATATGCCCTGGCTTGTTCTATGCCAAGTCAAGAAAGAGTTTTAGACTAAAGAAAGAAATCTGCCTGCTTACTTGTCAAAGGCCTGGGAGCTTCTTGATGATTTTAATCATTATACAATAAGCCATATGCCCCGGGAAGAAAACATGAAGGCAGATTCTCTCGCAAAGTTTTCAAGCTCTGGCAAAGCTCAATTATTGGGATTGGTCCCTGTGAAAGTCTTGTCAGCCCCAAATACCGATGAGACCCAATTCCGAGAGCCTGAAACAGCGAGCACTTGCGTCCATATTTTACTCAGAAGCAATGCTTAAATTTGTAAAATGATTATGGATGTATCATTTTTGTATTGAGTCACACTGATTTTACTATAAATCTTGTTTCTTTACTACTGTAAAATGCCTGTCTCATTTCGATGTGCATGTATCTTGAATATATTGCTAAAATGTCGATTTAACAATGGAGGCTATCAAAGCAAAGCTTACTTATTCAACACATCACAAGGCCAGGCGATTCCTACAAATCACTCAACAAACAAATGCCAAGCCACAAAAATTCCAAATTGAATTCCTACATCAAAAGTGCTTCTCACAAATAGTTGGTGATTCCACCGGAGGGGCACCTTCCCAAAGTGAAGGTTCCAGGCCCTTGCTAACTGATTGCGATCGTTTGTGCAAACGGACATCCGGTCAAGTAGCTTGCGTCTTCCACGTGGATTCACTTAACAATGAAATGAACTTCTTTGGAAAAAAGAAAACAACTTGTAAAGGAAAGGAACATGTGCTTGGAAACGATAACGAGGAATCGCCGAGAGGCAAATGGTGGAAAGACATGGGACAACAGACAAAGAACAGCCAAAATCGATTCTTGTGCCTCAACCAAAAAGGTCGGTGGAACCACCGAAGGGGCACCTTCCCAAAGTGAAGGTTCCAGGCCCTTGCTAGTTAATTGCGATCGTTTGTGCAAACAAACATCCAGTTAGGTAGCTTGTGTCTGCTCCGTGGATCCACTTAACTGTGAGATGCAACCTTCTAGGCGAACAACAAACCCTCTTCGGAGGCCCTCTTCACCTCACAAAGGGGAAGAGCCAAAAGCCCTCTTCGGAGGCCCTCTTCTCCTCACAAAGGGGAAGAGCCAAAAGCCCTCTTCGGAGGCCCTCTTCTCCTCACAAGGGGGATGAGCCAAAGCCCTCTTCGGAGGCCCACTTCACCAGAGTTGAAGTGCCAAAGCCCTCTTCGGAGGCACACTTCACCAAGTTGGAGTGCAAAAGCCCTCTTCGAAGGCACACTTCCCCACGCACAGGGAAAAAACAAATGCCCTCTCTCCAGAGGCACAAACAAAAATCCCTCTCCAGAGGCAAAAACAAAAAGCCCTCTTCGGAGGCCCAAACAAACAAAAGCCCTCTCCAGAGGCACAAACAAAAAGCCCTTTTCGTAGGCACAAACGAATCAAAGCCCTTTTCGGAGGCCCACTTTACTGTGTAGGGGAATCCACTTGTCAAAAATAAAAGTGACCATCTCCGAAAGCGAAGTGTAAACACTTTATTTTTAAACAAAAAAGAAAGAAAACTTCTCCAATACAAAGCACACTCTACTAGAGTAGAATAATATTTCCACAAAATGGAAGAAGTATTCTCCAAAGTAAGAGTACAAATCTTGTCAAAGTGGAAGAATTATTCTCCAAAGTAAGAGTACAAATCTTCTCAAAGTGGAAAAATTATTCTCCAAAGTAAGAGTACAAATCTTCTCAAAGTGGAAGAATTGTTCTACAAAGCAAGAGTATAAATTTTCTCAAAATGGAGAAGATTGCAATAAGCCGTGGTATGGGGGCAATATAATATATACGCATTAATAAAAGCGACGCTCAAGCAACATACCACGAGCTCACTGCAATATCATACAAGGAAAATAAAGAAACTTGTGTGATAAAAAGGAATAAATGCATTTATAAATACAGACAAAAGTTTGTACAAGTAAAAAGAATCATTTTATTCCATACTATAAAAAATATGTATACATGTGCAGGTTTCAAAAAGCGGGGGCCGGTACTCGCACAATCTCCGGTCGATACAAGTTTTCAAATAAAAGCAAAAAAGCAAGGAGGATAAAGCCGGACCCATCACTTCTACTTCCTTCCGCCTTTGGAGCCTTCGCCCGGCCTGATGGTTAACTTCTTAAGTCGGCTTGAACGGGTCGGGGAAAGAGGAGAAAGAGGTGCAATTGGGTCCTCTTCTGCCTTCTCATCACCAGCAGAAGTCTCCTTCCTTTTCTTCGAGACTCCACGCTTCCCCCTCTTCTTTGAGGAAGATCCGCTGCCCAGAACAATAAGATCAATCAACTTTGTATCATCGGCAGCGAATTCCCCTAATGTCCTCTCACCCTCCTCATGCTCTTCAGTTTTCTGCTCTTGCAAAGCGGCCGGGTCATCCAAGCCTTAAAGAGCTTCTATCTGTTCTTCTTGAGACCCCGGTTGACGCAGCGGATTAATCAAAATTAAACTTCAATCGGTGAAAGTAGCAATCGATGGATTGATGAATACCAAAATGCCCCAAATTCGTTGATCCGAAGATACCGAATTCTAGCTATCTCTAACACGTTGATCGCGCACGATACCGTGAAAGAAGATCTTCAATTCTTCAAGCGTTGATCAAGCGCACTTGATTCCGCGAATCGGCTTCAACAATCGTTGATTCGAGCGCACTCGAATAACCGAAAGTGGAGATAGGAGATTACACTCAACTACCAATTTAAGATGAAAGCACACAACAATCAACAAGAAATTTTATTCAAAAAAATCGACCTCTTTTAAATGTACAACACACTCCTTATTTATAGAGTTTTCTCACAACTGCCCTTAAGTCTTTCCCGACTCACGACTCACCTTAGGTCGGCAACGACTCAACAACACGCGACTCATTCCTTTACAATGCAACATACGCTCGGCCTAAAACAGTATAACACTAGTACACCACGACATACGACTCAAGGAAGATGCGATTTAACAGTTTATAACGACTCAAGAAACACAACAAATTACAACACAACACGTAGGTCATGAACGACTTACGACTCATAATACAACGACTCAAGACACAATGACCCTGGACGACTTATGACTTAAGATAGTCACGACTTAACCTTTCAGCACAAAGGCTTAACGACTCATGGATCAAGCGACTCATCTTGTATGCATTACCACCCAAGGTCCAACGACCTAAACTCGAGCGACTTATCTTCCCAAACAACTTATCCCCGAACGACTCATCTCCAAGCGACTTAACTCCGAACGAATCATCTAGGTCGTAACCCGTTTCTATCTTAAGGCTTTCAACTACTGGACTTCCCTCTGCTTCTTGATGAGTCGTGGACGACTTATAGCTGATCAACCCTGAATGACTTAGGCTCCCATTAAGTCGTATCATTTTCCCCTGATCTTTATTAAGTCGGTGACGACTCAAACCTTCTTCATTAACTCGTATTCCTTTCCCAAGTGTTCTCTCTAGTCTCCAGTTAAGTCGCGGGCGATTTAGAGTCTTTTCCTTAGGTCGTGAGCAATGTTCCTTAAGTCGGCAACGACTTAAAATTTCCAAACGACCCAACTCCGAAGCTTCCTCCACATGACCTAGAGCTATGTTAACTCGTGGCCGACTTAACCCTTGAGGGATTGTAGATCGTGCTGCATCATCCTCCCCCGGTTGACAGAAATTCGTCCTCGAATTTGTAAATTCTCCTACATCAGATTGTTCATCTCCATAATATGGCACTAAATGTTTAACATTAAACACATTAGAAGTGTATACATCCTTCGGCAGCTTCAATTTATAAGCATTCTCATTGATCCGTTTCACAACTTCTACTGGACCAATTTTTCTGGCTTTCAATTTGTTATAAGCGCCTACTGGAAAACGATCCTTCGTTATCACAGCGTAAACCAAATCTCCTTCGTTAAATTCAACACTTCGTCGTTTCAAATCTGCAGTTTGCTTATACTTCTCATTTTCCTTCACCAATCGTTCCTGAACGATTTTATGACATTCAGTCAACCCATCAACAAAGTCTACAGCCCGTTTAACCGTCCCCTTCTGTTGTGGCACTACTGCTAAATCCAACGGTCCCCTTGGCAAACTTGAATATACAATCTGAAATGGACTGAATCCCGTACTACGATTCACTGCATGATTATGTGCAAACTCTGCCTGGCATAACTTCATATCCCAACTCTTCAGATTATCTTTCACAAGACATCGTAACAAATTTCCCAACGATTTATTCACCACCTCCGTCTGCCCATCTGTTTGTGGATGAGAAGCACTACTAAAATTCAGCTTCGTTCCCACCATCTTCCACAAACTAAGCCAAAAATGACTCAAAAATCTGGTATCTCTATCTGACACAATAGACTCTGGCAATCCGTGAAGTCGATAGATCTCCTTGAAAAATAACTGAGCAACATGAACAGCATCTGCCGTCTTCTTACAAGCAATAAAGTGTGCCATTTTCGAAAAACGGTCAACCACCACATATATAGAATCATTGCCACGCTGCGTTCTCGGCAATCCCAACACAAAGTCCATACTCACATTAACCCATGGCTTAGATGGTACAGGCAACGGCATATACAACCCAGCATTGGTCGTAGTTCCTTTCGAAACTTGGCAGATATGACATCGCTCCACAAACCTTTCTACTTCTTTCCTCATCGATGGCCAAAAGTAAGATTGAGAAATCAAATGCAATGTACGATCACGGCCCACATGTCCTTCCTCGTGTAACTCCTTGATAATCTTTAATCTCAAACTACAATCTGGTATGCATAAACGATTTCCTTTAAATAGAAAACCATCCACCAATACAAACTCATCAGTGCTTCTTTCCTTGACCTTTTCAACAAATTTTACAAAGTAAGGATCTTCTTCAATCAGTTCTGGCAATAATTCAAACCCTGTCACCTCAACCTTCAATGTAGTCAACAAGTGATTCCTTCTGCTTAATGCATCTGCTACACGGTTCGTCACCCCAGACTTGTGTTTGACAACAAAAGTAAATTGTTGTAAATATGCAATCCATGATGCATGCCTCGCTGAAATCTTGTCTTGCCCCTGCAAATGTTTCAAAGCTTCATGGTCTGTGTAAAGAACAAACTCTTTCTGAAACAGATAGTGTCTCCAATGCTTAACAGCTTGTACAACAGCATAGAATTCAATGTCATATGTACTGTATCTCATCTTCGCTCCTGACAACTTCTCACTGAAATAAGCAACGGGTTTCCCACTCTGACTCAAGACTCCACCAATTCCCACCTTCGACGCATCAGTATGCAATTCAAACAACAACTGAAAATCTGGTAAAACAAGAATCGGTGCTGTCGTCAATAGTTCCTTGATCTTCTCAAAAGCAACCCCCGCTTCCTCTGACCATACAAACTGTTTCCCTTTCATACAATCAGTAACCGGTGCCATCACGCTACTGAAGTGTGGTATAAATCTTCGGTAGAATGACGCTAGCCCATGAAAACTTCTCACTTCTGTAATTGTCCTTGGCTGTGGCCAATTCCTGACTGCTTCAACTTTATTCTGGTCCACCTGGATTCCCTTCTCAGATAAAACATATCCCAAAAATAATACACTTCGAGTCATGAACACACATTTCTTCGTAGCTTCATAAAATTGTTCCTCACGAAGAATAATTAACACCTTTCTCAAATGCTCTACATGCCCCTCTGTACTCGCACTATAGATTAGAATATCATCAAAGTAAACTACCACGAACTTCCCAATGAATGGTCTAAAGATTTGATTCATCACCCTCATGAATGTACTAGGTGCATTTGATAAACCAAATGGAATAACCAGCCATTCATATAAACCTTCCCTCATCTTGAATGCGGTCTTCCATTCGTCTCCCGGTCTAATTCGAATCTGATGATAACCACTCTTCAAATAAATCTTCGAAAAGATAGTAGCCCCACTCAACTGATCTAGCAAGTCATCCAACCTTGGCATAGGAAACCTGTAACGAACAGTAATCTTGTTCAAAGCTCTACTATCGGTACACATTCTCCATGTTCCATCCTTCTTCGGCACCAACAATGCTGGTACTGCACAAGGACTCAAGCTTTCCTGAACACGTCCCTGTTCTAACAACTCTTCCACTTGCCTTCGTAACTCCTCATGTTCCTTCAGACTCATTCGGTAATGTGGTCGATGTGGTAAAACTGCTCCCGGAACAAGATCAATTTGATGTTGAATGTCCCTCAGTGGCGGTAACTCCTTTGGCAACTCTTCTGGAAATATATCTTCAAATTCTTTCAAAACTGGCTTTGCTTCTTCTGGAATTTCAACCTCTTCACTACACTCTCGTCCAATCAACAAAAAGACTTCAGGCTCCTCTTCAACTTCTTTAACAAACTCCTTCAAAGATAGCAAAGTTTTCAGTTCTTCGATCTCCTCCAACTTGCTCTCCTTCCGTTGTTGCTTCTTAGGAACTAAAGTGATTTTAGTACCCTCGAACATGAAACTATGGCTATTAGCACGACCATCATGTTGCACTGCTCTATCAAACTGCCATGGTCTGCCCAACAACAGATGACACACATCCATGTCTACAACATCACACCAAACCTCATCCTTGTATTTCTTCCCAATCGAAAAATTCACGCAAGCTCTTCGTCCAATTTTCACCTCACCACCTTTCCTTAACCATGCTAACTTGTACGGTTTAGGATGCTTCTCAGTTTTCAAGTTCAACTTCCTTACTGCTTCAGTAGAGATAATATTGTCACAACTCCCAGCATCAATAACGAACTTGCAAACCTTTCCCAGAATAGTGCACGTAGACTGAAATATGTTATTCCTCAACCAACTGTTTTCCTCTTCCTGTTTCGCTGCCAAATAACTTCTCCTCATCATCAAATTACACCCTTCATCTCCGAACAATTCTTCTTCCTTCTCATCATAAGGTGCATTTGAATATTCAGCATCCACATCCTCTTCTTCAATCTCAGCAACCATTGCTCTCTTCTTCGGCTTCGGACATTCATTGCTTTTGTGACCCAACTCCTGACAATTGTAACATTTGAAACTGCTATTAACCTTGGCCTTCTCAACCTCCTTCACAACTGGTTTTGTAACAGCCTTAGGAACATTAGAACTTCCGCTAACACCCTTCACTTGATTGTTAGAATTAGTAAACACACCACCTCCACGCCTTCCCTGCTTCTCCCAAGCCAACGCTTTCTGATGTGCCTCCGCTACAGATCTCGGATCAAACATATTAACCATATCCTGGATCTGCATTCTCAATCCTCCAATGAATCTAGCAGTTAGCTGTTCTTCCGTTTCCATAATATCATTCCTGGCAATGAGTTGGTAAAATTCATCAGCATAATCACTAACAGACTTCGTCCCTTGCCTCAGATTCTGCAACCTCTGGTACATAAGTGATTGATAGTTGTAAGGTAAGAAAGTAGCTCTCATCAACTTCTTCATCTTATCCCAAGATTCAATCTTTGACTTTCCCATTCTCTCCCTTGTAAGTTTAGTTTGCTGCCACCATGCCAAAGCTCTCCCCCTCAACCTAGTAGCAACTAATTTCACTCGACGATTTTCCGGAACCTCCTTGAAATCAAAGATCTCCTCAACATTTGACAACCAGTCAAGAAATTCTTCTGCTACCATTCCACCCTTGAATTCTGGAATTTCCATCTTCATACCTGATTCCCATCGTCGATCATCATCTACATCTCGATATGAATTTCGAACTTGGTCTCGATCTCGATAATGAATGCTAGCTCTATCACCCTCTTCATCAAAATCAAATGTACGTCTATATCGATCTCGACCATCAACATTCCTTCGATCACACATGTCTCTTCTACTATGTCTCTCTTCATCTCTATATGGCTCTTCTTCAAACTCATGCGGAGTTCTTCTTTCTTCATGCCCATAGTCATGGTGATCTCTCCTTGATGAAATTGATGTTTCTCTTCTTTCTCTAAAAGATTGCGGTGATACCCTTCTCGCTTCCGTAACCGATGGCGAAACTCGGTTTCCTCCATGGTTCGAGATTGGTGATCTCTTCCTTTGAGTTTGATTCATATCAATCATCAACTTCTCTAACTTTCCAATACCTTCATCAAATTTCTCATTAATGCGTTGCTCCAATTGCTCGGCCTCTTCTCTTCTATACAACGCTTCAACATTCTGATGACGATTAGCTCTTCTTGGCGGCATGACTGGAAACTCTTCACAAACACTTCAAAACTTCTCAAATACTTTAAAATTATTCAACAAAGCTTCAACAGGACTTCAAAACTCTCCAAGCAACTCCAAATTCAAACACTTCTCCAACTCAAAAATTGGCTCCAAGTCTCGGCTTAGCTATGATTGGCTAAGTCTAGCTCTGATACCAAACTGACGCAGCGGATTAATCAAAATTAAACTTCAATTGGCGAAAGTAGCAATCGATGGATTGATGAATACCAAAATGCCCCAAATTCGTTGATCCGAAGATACCGAATTCTAGCTATCTCTAACACGTTGATCGCGCACGATACCGTGAAAGAAGATCTTCAATTCTTCAAGCGTTGATCAAGCGCACTTGATTCCGCGAATCGGCTTCAACAATCGTTGATTCGAGCGCACTCGAATAACCGAAAGTGGAGATAGGAGATTACACTCAACTACCAATTTAAGATGAAAGCACACAGCAATCAACAAGAAATTTTATTCAAAAAAATCGACCTCTTTCAAATGTACAACACACTCCCTATTTATAGAGTTTTCTCACAACTGCCCTTAAGTCGTTCCCGACTCACGACTCACCTTAGGTCGGCAACGACTCAACAACACGTGACTCATTCCTTTACAATGCAACATACGTTCGGCCTAAAACAGTATAACACTAGTATACCATGACATACGACTCAAGGAAGATGCGATTTAACAGTTTATAACGACTCAAGAAACACAACAAATTACAACACAACACGTAGGTCGTGAACGACTTACGACTCAGAATACAACGACTCAAGACACAATGACCCTGGACGACTTACGACTTAAGATAGTCACGACTTAACCTTTCAGCACAAAGGCTTAACGACTCATGGATCAAGCGACTCATCTTGTATGCATTACCACCCAAGGTCCAACGACCTAAACTCGAGCGACTTATCTTCCCAAACAACTTATCCCCGAATGACTCATCTCCAAGCGACTTAACCCCGAATGACTCATCTAGGTCGTAACCCGTTTCTATCTTAAGGCTTTCAACTACTGGACTTCCCTCTGCTTCTTGATGAGTCGTGGACGACTTATAGCTGATCAACCCTGAATGACTTAGGCTCCCATTAAGTCGTATCATTTTCCCCTGATCTTTATTAAGTCGGTGACGACTCAAACCTTCTTCATTAACTCGTATTCCTTTCCCAAGTGTTCTCTCTAGTCTCCAGTTAAGTCGCGGGCGACTTAGAGTCTTTTCTTTAGGTCGTGAGCAATGTTCCTTAAGTCGGCAACGACTTAAAATTTCCAAATGACCCAACTCCGAAGCTTCCTCCACATGACCTAAAGCTATGTTAACTCATGGCCGACTTAACCCTTGAGGGATTGTAGATCGTGCTGCATCACCGGTTGAGAAGCAAGAGAAGGAGTAACTTGAGGAGATGAAGGAGCAACAGCAGGAGGAGGCAAAGCTTGTGCAGTACCTGTTATTTTCACTACATAAGAAGAAGAATTAAACGTCAGTATTTCCCACAAAAAGAGGAGATAGTGGCACGTCAAGGTTTAAGTAATAATCAAGAAGTTCATAAAACTCATGTGAAGCAAACAAGTAGTCCACTTGAGCTAGATCAGTGTTGAAGTTACCTGGAGGAGTTGGCTTTACCACGTCGATTTCAAAATCGTGGGCTTCGATGTCTTCCTGGGCCTCGGTGTGGGCAGTTGTAATTTCAGTCTCGGCTTTGGAAGGAGGTGGAGAATGAGAACTAGAGCCAATAATGTCGACGTAAACCGAAGCCGAATGACGAGTCGGGTCGGTCAAAGGTGCCTTCCCTAAACACTCTCCTTCCGCCGCTTCAGCTCATTCTTTGGCGAGCTGTTCTTTCCCTCTGGCAAGGGCGGCTTGACCTTCATCGTCCAAAAAATGAGCCTCAAGACCCTCCTCAGCATAGCCGAGACCTTTAAGCATTTCAACCGCCGCTTCCCACACTTTCGCCAAGGTAATTTCATACTTTGGCCCCAAAAATGAGAGACTGCCATGCCCCAAGACGCTGTGAATGTAAAACTCAAATAAAGTAGAACTGACGTTGGCCTTCGTCTCCTCATGAGACTGTTCAACTGCTGTTTTCCAGCAATGGCCTCATCGCGCTCTTTTTCAACTTTAGAAAGCTGAGCTTTTAACATTTCAATCTCCAAGTCCTGGGAGCTAGTCTTTTCCTGCAACTGAGCAACATCAGTGCGGTAGCTTTCCACAAGTCTCTGTTATGCCTCAAGTCTAGCCTCAACATCTCGTTGACTAGCATGGGCATCTCTTACTTGCTTTTGAAGCACCTCTTCCTTTTGAGTAAAAGAAGTGGAAGAGGTAGCAAGGTCATCTTTAAGTTGCTTGACTTCAGCCTCGAGTTTCTCATTATATGCGGTGATGTTCTTCATCTCCGTGTTGTGCTGGTCAAGAACTTTTTGCCATTCGGATTTATCATTTTCCATGGTAAGCATAGCTTCGAGATTTAGACGGTTCACTCTTTGAAGCTCATCGACTAGCTTCTGCCACCCGGACATTCGTTCAATGTCAAGCCTAACAGCATCAAGATTTCTCAACATAGCCTGTTTTTCAATGGGAACCAAGTCCAAGTCAAAACGTACTCCTTTTAAACACCAGTGTGGAAACCGGCTTTGGAGTGCAGGTGGGGCATTCTCAACTTGATATGTAGGCCTGTCAATGATTGTCTGGATCTCAGTTCTTTTGAGGGCAGGGGAACTAGAAGAGATGTCCAGAGAAATAGAAGTAGCTGGCACTTTGGAAATTTCAGATGAAGATTTTTCGCTAGGCTTGGCCCGCTTGCTGGACCCTTCAGCTTCAAAACTCTTCCCCTTGTCATCGTGTGACTTTATTTTATGGGAGTCATCGTCCTTTTGGTGAGAGTCATGGCGGTCATCTCTTCTTCCATATCGCTCCTCATAAGCCCGGCTCTCACGAGCTTTTCTGGCATCTCTTTCCTCATCGGTTTCTCTGGGGGCGGGAAAATAACGCCTAGGGTCGTAAGAATCGCGCCTCCCATAGCGTTGAAAGTCGTCGTAGTACGAACCACTACGTCCCATTGGAGAATCTGAAAGTGAAAAAGAGACAAGTTTAGAAATCTTCGAAGCAAAGAAGTTAATACTCATAATTGCCAAAATCCTAAGTGTGTGTGGCGTGTGAACTAGGCGCGTTAAGCTACAAACCACTCTTCGGCTTAGGAGTCAATTCTTGGACTGAAAGAGTTGATCGCAAAACAGACTTTGCTTCGATTGATGGAGAAGTGAGCTTATAGGTGATGGTGTCGTCTTTAAAAAGCTCTTGGGAAGTCACCATATGGTCACTCAGTCCCCTAAAGACATCATCACCATCATGCCCGATGGAATGAGTCATGCCCTACTCGACACACTTTGCACTCTTTATAACGAGACTTTCCTTCTTAGTTCCAACTTCTTCAGTAGCTTTCCCAGAATGTTGAGGAAGTTCCTCTTCATCAATAACTAGGAGAAGTTCAGTTTTGCCAGATAATCCCTCACTGTCAACGGAACTTAAGCATTTCACTAACGAAGCCTCAGCAATAGATTCCTTCGGTGCGGATTCCTTCACGGAGATTGGGGCATCTAACACTTCTGCCTGAGAACTAGGGGCATCACGGGGCTGAATAGATCGGGAAGAGTGCAAAAGTTTGAATTGGTGCAGAAACTAGTCCTTCAGCAGAAATTTAATACTTCTCTCCTCAGCAGCTACAACACTCAATCTATCAAAAGTCGGTTTATGCCTAAAATCTCTTGATAGAGGAGGAATTGCTGCAAAAATAAAGAATGAAGTTAACACTTGGTGCCTTGAGTTTTGAAAGGCTCAGAAATCAAGTAAATGGAGATAAGTAGTCTTACTTCCTACTCTCCAGATGCCGTAGAATCCCAGGAGGCAGCGAACAAAGAAGAACTGATTCAAAAACCCGTGGGCACTTTCAGGAAGAGCAGTAATCAGTTTACGGTTTCTTGCGCCCCTCACAAGTGTTATAGAAGGATGATCTTTGTTCTTCGCAAATGTGCACAAATAGCAAATCTCTTCAAAGCTCGAAAGACGGTCGAGCGTCCTCCTGAACAGTACGCACAATCCCATCAAAATGGCGTAGCCATTAGGGTGTAACTAGAAAGGAGAGATAGTCAATCGAAGGACGAGCACTCTAAGAAAATCATTGAATAAGGGGATAGCTCCGTTCAAGCACATTTGACGATTGACGGCAATGAAGCCAGGAGGTGGCCTATCGGTAGTGTTGTTAACCCCTGGAAGCAAAGCATCCGCTTCAGCGATGCCGAATTAAGTGCATAGTTGATTAAAAGCTCGTTGGCTCAATGAAGTTGTAACTCTTTCTAGAGGATTCTCTAAGGGATCGGTTATTGGAAAGACCTCTTCGGCCCACTCTATTATCTCTTCTTGCATTCGTTGAGAAGTCATTCTACACAAGGAACTGGATATTCAAATATGAAGGTGCACGTTTCCTAAAAGTGTGAAGTGTTGTGCAAAACTAATAAAAAGAAAAGCAAATATAATTGGAATTAAACTAATTGGCATTTGTTGATTATAAAGTTTCAGGGCTTGTTATTTTTAAGTCCAAGTACAGTATTGATGCAACCATATCAGCTTTAGTTGATTAATTTAGCTTTGCTTTAATACTTCACTTGAACTTGTTAATCCACAGCACTTCATTCGTGTAATTCTATTAAGTTGATTATTCTTTATCGACTAATCTGTCATTCGATGTGGGCAGTCAATGGCAGTATATTCGCCCTATTTTTCTGCAAATGTTGTGTTTGACAGGTTGTTAGCTTAAAAGTTAATTCAATCTGTGGAAAAATGCAACATGTTCAAGCAGTTTATCCTGGTAGTTCATGTTGAAGATTCAATTAAGTGCTGTCAAGTTTTACAAGTGATCAAGTTCAAACAACTTAGCATAGGTCGAAACTTCCTTAAGTCGCTCCGTGCGAGTTATGGGGTTTATTATTCATGCTCCTGTGAGTTAAAGATATGCTACAGGACAAGGCATAAGGCTTCGGGTCAAGACAAGGCATATTTGTTTAAATGTTAACTCGTTCGAATACACCCGCGACCTAAAGGTTATGTCATAAGAAGTTAAGTCGCCCAGATCACAGTGCGACCCAGAGATAGGTCGTTAAGGGGTTGTCCCGTCCAAAGAAGTATGCTATGCAAGTTAAGTTGCAAGTTCGAAGGTCGTTAAGCTTCCCTTAAGTCACAAGGCTCTTAGGTTGCTCAACTCATTAGATCGCTCTAAAAGAAACTCGGAAATGCTGAGCTTTCTCCCATCAAAAAACCCTAAGGCCTACTCTCTACTCACGCTTTGCCACGCGTCCACCACCCTTGCATCACCAGAAGCACCACGGCTTGACCTAAAATCCACTAACCCGTTAGCAAAATATCTCTACATCTCTTCCAAGCACCTAAAGCCTCATCGTCTCCTCCAAATATCCAGAAACCATCATTAACCCCACAAATTCAAACAATCACCAAATAACTATATGAAACCCTAAGCCGATTCATTTTAAAGCAATTGCCAACGGTTAGATGAAAATCGGGGGGCGGATCAGAATATAGTCTTACAACATGATAATGAAAATTGTATGGAGCTGATTATGGAGGAATCAATGGTAAACGTGATGGATAGATGATCAGAATTACCTAAATTTGCTGTTGAAATCAACGATTGGGGATGAAAAGGAAAGGATTTCGTGTTAACTTCTGAGCTCAAGCATGGCAATGGAGGCAAAGTGTAAACGATAAAGTGAAGAGGATGAAGCGGTCTAATATCTTACATAGGAGAAAGAGGAGAAGACGAATAGGCGCGCGAGTTAACGAGCTACTTGAGTCGCTCACAACCTAGCGGAGTTAGATCGAAGCACACGACCTAGTCCCTAGGCGTATACTTCGAGGGGCAAGTGTTAACTCCACTTTTTCACAACCTAACGACCTAAGAGGCTCATCGACCTAACGAGCTAAGAGGCTCAGCGACCTAACGAGCTAAGAGGCTCAGCGACCTAACGAGCTAAGAGGCTCAGCGAAACGACCTAAAGGGGTTAGCGACCTAATGACCTAAAAGGATTAGTGACTTAACGACCTAAAGGACTCAGCAGAGTAAAGCCGCATATTCTTATGTCGTTTGATTATAGGTCGCACCAGCATTAGGTTGCTGCTACTCCAAAGCCTTACCTAGGTCGCTCCATTTTATGTCTCAACATATTTAAGTCGCTTTCCACTCCCATAGGTCGCTACGACCTACCAACCAAAGCAGTTGGTCAAGCATAAACCTTAACTCGTCCCTGTTAGGTTGCCTGCGACCTACGACCTAACTCCTATGCGACCTGCGACCTACTTCCAGACTTTCTCTATAAATACCCTACCTACTCCACCAAGAAAAAGACTTTTGGATCATTTCTGGAACGCCAATACTTTGCTGTTTTCTCGACTCCTTCAACACTTCAAACACCGAAGACGCTTCAACGAACTTTGAGAAAGATCTAACTCATTCAACATGAATTCAAAGACCTTTTCTACATTGAAGTTCTAGCTACTCGTCTTAATCATATTGTAATTGAAGAATCATTGAATAAGTTGTAATCAAATCAGCAATAAAAGAGATTAAGTGGACGTAGGCTTGACTTTAAGCCGAACCACTATAAAAACTGTTGCCTCTTTACTATTTCTCTGTTATTTTCTGCTTATTTTCAGTTTCCGCACCAACGGGTGGTGCTTTCACTATACTACAACTTACACCGGGGTGTTAGCGTACATTTTTAGCGTTAATGGAACCTTTTCAATAACTCCAAAATCACTTACTACCTACTAAAGACATCAACTTTTTAAAGGGGTAACCAAGTAAACAAACAATCATTTGCAAATACATACAAATACAAGCAGCTTGCATATAGTTTCACTGCCAAAATAAAGGTTTAAGCTTGTTATTAGAAAATGAGATTTACTCACTTAAATGAGCAAAGAACTTTAACAAAACTCTAAATCAACACTAGAGCTTGAACTTTTCTCGCTAAGAATGGATTTTTGCACCTTAAATGGGCCTAAATGGTTCGGCCAAGGGGTTATAGGGCTCAGCTATGCTTGGTTTGATGAGCTATGGGTCTTGTTTTGGTTAGTTAGGAGGTGTAAAGGAGAACGAAGCAAACTTCAGTGATTTTACTTAAGAAAGAAGTTGAAAACATATGGATTTTTAAAATTTAAAATATAAGAAGCCATTAATAAGATTTCCAAAAGCTTAAGGAAAGAGAAGATATTTTGAAAAGTAAGAAAATAAAGTGATAAAATGAGAGAAAAAAATAAGCGTTTTCTTTCATACAAAATGGAATATGTAAATTACAAACGCACCCTCAAAGTATATATCCTCCATTTTCTTAATGCCACATCACCACCTTGCTAAGAGAATCCCCTTTACTAGTTCCCCTTTATCAAATTGCAAGGGAAGTGGATGTTTGAGTTTCCTTTGATGTCGCTGCGCTGAGAGTTCTCTTGTTAATTCCCCCTAAGCCATTGCGAAATATTCATATTGCAATCCACCTCCCTTGCCTTTGAACACACACCATTATCAAAGCTCCCCTATTTAACCACTAAAAAAACATTTCCCTTTGTGCAAAGATGTGAAATAATAATAACATATCATTCTTTTACATTTTATTTTAATTTTAATTTGAAAAAGTGTCACATCTCTTGCATTTTACTTTATTAAAGTAATATTCGCCATTTACCATCCTTTACCCTACTTATATTATTCGTAAATGTGTATATATGTTGATTTAAATGCACACAACGTATTAGACAAATATTAGACACCGAAAAGTCAGAAATTCAGAAAATGATTTCCGATCACATTTTCTATTTTCCTTTGAACTAATTATTTTTATAAACAAATTTTGTAAATCATTTCACTATCACCAGTTATTATTTAGAAGATTTTTATTTGTGTTATAATATTTATTAATTAATTATTTAAAAATATATTAAATATTAAAATTTAAAAGTTATTAAATTACATATCGTTACATCCTCCCCTCCTTGGAAGAAATTTCATCCCCGAAATTTATGATACACAACAATAGATACTAAAAGAAAGCCAAATAATACCATCAAATCAAACGGGTACAAGGAAAGTGACTCCACCACAACTGGTGAGTACGTTTAAAGTATACAACATCATGCAACAACTATGAAAACAACTCGTGATGTTAATCTCTAATATAATCCTCGGTTTCCCAAATACAGTCGTAATCATCCTCACTCCACTGGACCTTAATAAGATTCACTTCTTTCATCCTCGATTGCTATATATCTCGTGCGATTATAGAATAGGCTACCTAAGAATGGTTAGGTATGCTGAACTTCCAAATCAACTTGTTATGTCAGTTCCACTATCGTCGAAGGGTACTGCACATACTTATGGAAATGAGATACGTGAAACACATTATGCACATCTGATAGTCTATCTAGTAACTACACTCTATAAGCAAGTCTACCAATCTAGTTTAGAATGGGAAAAAGGGCCAATGAATCGAGGGGCTAGCTTCCTTGATTTCCCAAACCTAATAACACTCTTCAACGGAGAAACCTTCACAAACACCAAGTCTTCCACTGAGAACCCAAGATCACTACGACTTTGATCCATAACACTTCTGCTAATTCTGTACTTCCTTTATCTTCCTTCTAATAACAACTACTTTCTCACTTGCTTCTAAGATCATGTAGGGTCCAAGAATAATTCTATCTCTAGACCCAATCCAACATAATGCAGAATGGTACAGGCGATCATATAAAGCATCGAAAGGGGCTATACCAATACTTGCCCAATGGCTATTATTGTAAGTGAACTCAACCAAGGATAACAACCTTTCCAAGAACCTCCAAAGTTGAGAATGCATGCTTGCAACCTCTAAGATCTAGTTTATTCCCTCCATCTACCCAACTGTTTGGGGATGGTAAGTTGTACTCAGTTTCAACTTGGCCCCTAAGGTAGTTTGCAGTCCCTCCCAAAACTATTCTAGTGAATATCGAGTCTCGATCACTTATAATACTACAAGGAATACCATGAAGCATCGCAATCTCCTTTACGGAGGAACTAGCCAGACTCTCAGTGGTCCTAGTTGGCTTAACCAGAACGAAATGAGCATTCGTGGTCAATCAATTAACTATAACCCAAATACCTTTGTTCCCTCTTCTTGACCTAGGAAGCCCATCGACAAAATCCATAGAGATCTACTCCCACTTCCACTTTGGAATCTCAAGCGGCTACAGCAGTCCAATTGAATTCTATTGGTCACTCTTAACCTATTGGCAGTTTGCACACTAACTCACAATGATCGAAACATCTCGCTTCATCCCCTTCCACCAGAAGACTCTCTTCATATCCTTGATCATCTTAGTAATTCTAGGATGGGAAGATAACTTTAAATAGTGACAATTTTCTAAACTTCTCTTCTAAATCCATTAACATTCGAAACGCAGATACACCTGTTCATTCTCAATATGCCCCTTCAATCTCAAAACTAGAAACAATACCTTCTTGGACATCCTTCTTGAATCGAGCCAAAATAGGATCTTCTTCCCAAATAGTCGCAATCCTCTCCATTAACAGTGGCTTGAGTTTTAAGTTAGCAACCATCACAGCATTCCTACTCAATGCATCTGCTACAACATTTGCTTTCCTAGGGGTGTAAAGAATTTCCAAATCATATGAAGTGAGAAACTCCAACCAACTGGGTAAAAATATACTTTAAAGATTTATAGTCCATGTAAAACATGAACATTTCACCCAATAACTCCATATCTTAAGTGCAAAGACAATAACCAAAGCTCCAAATCATGCATAGCATAATTTTTCTCATATGGCTTCACCCGTCAACTCGCATAGGCAATAACCTTCCCATGCTGCATCGAAACTGCTCCCAACTTGGTACTACAACCATCCGTATATACCGTTAAACCTCTTCTCTCATCTATAATAGCCAAATCATAAGTGCTAGCCAACTTCTCCTCCAACTCATTAAATGCTTGGTCACACATAGGCGTACAAACGAACTTGATGTCTTTCTTTGTTAACTTTGTCAAACAAGAAGCAATATTCGAGAATTCTTTGATAAATCTACGGCAAAACGTAGCCAATCCCAAAATTCTTCTAACTTCCATCAGATTTTTGGGCTTCTTCTGGTCTTTAATAGCAATAACTTTAGCCGGGTCAACAGATCTGCCTTCTTCTTAAACAACATGCCCATAAAGCCAAACTTCATAATCCAAAAATGGCACTTAGCAAACTTAGTCTTCAATACATAGCTCCATAGTGTATCGAGTACAACTTGGAGATAGCACTTGTGTGCCTTCTCCATCTTCGAAAAACAGGAATGTAACGACCCGTAAAATTTTCAATAATTTAATTTGTTAAGTTAATAAGTTTTGGTAATTTAATATGAAAAAAAACCTTATTAATTTAAAATTGAACGATGGTAATTAGAACTAATGAGTAACAATTGAATTGAAATTACAATTTAGTGAGACTTTAAAATTCCATATTAATTAACTTTAATTATTAAGTTATTTATCATAATTAAAGCTCTTTAAATTACCGCAAAAACCGAATAAAGATTTTTAAATTACAATCTAAACCAATCATCAACTTGCAAAATTTAACTTGTTGAAAGCCGACGTCTCTTTATATTTTAAATCATTAAATCGAATTTCAAGGTAAAATTCCATATTTTCTAAATATTCAAAATACTTAATAAATTTTTAGGAAAATATTACCTTAAAAATATTAACCATGGGCTTGTATAATATTTTCTAATCTAGGTCAAGTGATAAGGATATATATCATTTCAATCCGTAATTTAAAAGAAAATCCGGGTTCTATCATTTCAAACCCGCAATCCCAAGTAAAATAAATACAATAAAAATCAATAAAATCACTCGAGCCTATCATTTCAGCCTATAGTGATTTTCCTTATTCTAAAGTCCATTCAGTATGTATCATTTCAACCTATAGTGATAGGGAACATGTAGTGATACGGTAAATAAAATGAATAGTACAATTAGTAACAATTGAAATAAAATTACAATTTAGTGAAGTAATGAAAATTGGTATACTTGCTATAAATTAATGTAAGAAAACTAATGAAAACATTAAATTTATAAAAGGAATAATATGAAATAAATGACTCTTGAATATAGATTGGGTATAAAAGAATGGTAACATTTGTTGTGAACAATGAAATCACAAGTGTGAATGTTGAATCATCAGTGAGATAATATATGACTAGTATAAATTGAAGTAAATCATTGTTAATTAAGTAATTGTAACCATTGATTTGTAAACAATAATGAATTCATAAATGTGACTTAAAGTAATAGTAACGGTTTTAAGTTACTATTTAATTGGCCCATTAATTTAGTTGTAACTCTTATATTTGAATATAAATTAGAATATAAATAAATAAGGGTAAGTGGTGTATAAATAAATGAATTAGTATAATTAATATTAATTGAATGAATTCAATATTAGGTAGGTAATTATAACAATTAGTTGAATATAGTAAACTTAAGTGTAAATTAAAGGGTAATGGTAACAACTATTATAAGTTGCCTATTTAGTCTGCAAAATAAATAGGAAATCTTTAATGTCATTAATGAAAATTAATGCAGTAACGAGAGGTGTGAATGTATGAACTAAATAGAAACATAAATTTATTTATAAAGTAATAAATTGGTAAATGTAATGGAACTAAGTTAAATTAATTAATTGGTTTTAAACCTTAATTAATGTTTACAATTGACAAGATTTCACAATTAGAAATGTAACATTTAATACAAATTTAAGATGAAAATAGGAGTAGATTAGTGTAATGGAATATAAAACTAATGTAACTAGCTATATAGGGTAATAATGGACCTAGTATAAAGATGGAAATTAAACCAAATCAAATTATTGGAAGCAATTTTTATTTAATTGGAATGTAATCTATAATAAAATGGATTATTGTAGGTAAATGAAATTAATTACTACGTAAATTGAAATTTGGATGAATTGGGAAGTTATTAATGTATTAGTATATAAACCAATGTTAATATTACCCATAAAAGGATAAGTTAATAGTTGATTCAATAACAAAATTGAGAAACCAAATGTATGGATTTAGTGGGGATTTAAACTTATACTTTTTAAATTAGATAAAATACAGTATTTGCACGCAATGACTTTCTATATTTTCTTTTATTTTGTTTGTTTCTCTAATTTTTATTTTTCTATTTTATTTGTATAAACTTTGAATATATTGATTTGATTTTTGATTGATTTTATTGTTCATAATAGCTTAGAAATTAAAGAACTTAATAAATAAAGTTAATTAATATGGAATTTTAAAGTTTAGCCTGTTAATTGCAATCAATTTTTATTTTATGAAATGAATATGTTTGTAAAATAAATGATGTCCTCTGAATTGATAAAATGAAATACAGTTTTAATTTTACATTTTGTAATAAATGTATTTAGCCTGAAATCATAATTTAATTGATGCCTAAATGAATAAATTTGCAAAGAAATTGATCGTTATATTTACTATGATAAATTACTTTATTTATGAAATGGAAATGTTTAGAAATTGAATAATTATGATTTAAGTGGAAAAGTGTATTTTCAAAATATGACTTAACTTGATAATTGGAAATTTGGTTTTAATTGAAATAGTTAAGTATATAAATGGAATTTAGTCTTGCTTATGAAGTGGGTATTTTAAAATAAAGTGATAAGTTATTTGGTGAAATAAAAGAAGTAAAAGAATGTGTTTTTGACTTAATAAATGAATTATTGTTTAATTTGGATGTTTATTGATAAAAATTTATTTTATTAAATCATAAGTTAAATGATATCCAAAAGAATACTTTGAAGTGGGAAATGTGACTTTTATAAGCTAAATTGGCTAAAATTTGAAATTTTAATGCAGCTGAAATATACAATGTTTTTGGAAAGTTTATAAATGAATGAATAAACTTATAAATGCTACAAATTTGAAATGAATATTATTTGACATTGAATTTAAATGGTTAAATGAATCTCGTTTGGAAGATATTGACATTGAATTTAGATGGTCTAAATAAATATGTTTCAAAATGTTTGGTTTTTGAGTTGTTATAACTTAAAAGTAATATGGCTTTGGAAGTGAAATTATTGGAAATTGTATTTAATTAAGAATTGTCTTTAAATATATAAACTTGAAACTTATTGGAAATGGAAGATTTGAGAATATGACCTTATAAAGTGGTTGTGGTTAAGGTGATTTAAAGGAATATTTCAAGTTAATAAATTGAAGAAAATATTTAGTGATTTGGAAACTTGGGTTTTATTTAAATGAGATATTGATTTGGTTTTTGGAATATAAAGGATATATCATTACTTTGGTTTTTGAAAAGGGAAAATGATACTGATTTGATTTTGAAAGGAAATAATATAGTATTTAGTTTTGAAATGGATATGATATCTTGGTTTTAAGTGTAAATGATTTTGAAAGAAATATCCATGGGTAAAAATAACGTTTGGTTGTTAAAGAGACCAAGATTGGAAGTTGTCATACTCTCTGCCAACTCTGAAAACCACTTTAACAACCGCGTACGCGGTGGATATTTCGAAATGAAGTAAGATGTTGGCAGCGTTCTTTTGAGGTATATATATGGACCCAACTACCGTGAGTTGGCATAAGGTGGTTAAAACAAGAGCGATTGACGGGCTAAGAAGGTAGCACTTTTTATCGGACCCATGTGAGAAATGCGGATTACGGATCTTAAGGCTAGTATTAACACTATAGGGGGGGGGGAATAGTGTTTAAAGGAATTACTAATTCTTTTTGAGTTTATATTAATTTGAACACAAATGCATGCAATATTCAGACATTGATATGATCACAGATACAGATGCAGATATAAAGTAAAAGCAATAAAGGAAAGAACACATTGAATTTTATACTGGTTCGGAGTTACCCTACATCCAGTCCCGCAACACGAGTACGTATTTCCTTTCAAAATCAATTCTTACAATTACACCCTCGATTTCAAAGCCACGAGGTACACCGCTTTAGATTCACAATCCTCTGGGTAGAGATACTTGATTTTACGGGCAAAAAGTTCACCTAATTGATTTTCTAGGCTATAATCACACCTTTTCTCGCTTGATTGATTTTCCATGCTACAATCACACCTTTTCTCACTCGATTGATTACAAAGAAGTCTATAACTCTGAATAGCACTGGGATCTTGTTGAGATAGTGATAGAGAATCAAACCTGAGATGATCTTGTTAGATTCAATGGTGATTTCGGCAGAGTAATGGTAAAAATGTATATAAAGAAATGTGAAGAAGAAGAGGAGTGAAATCAGAGAAATATATGAATATAAGCCCTTATTTATAGTAGAACAACAGCCATGTCCATTCGTGAAAGGATATGACGACTAGACACTTCCGTTGAAATTCAAACTTTTGAAATAAATTGTCACCTTGTCGACAAGGGTTCCTTAGGGTTGTCGACATGCCTAAGTTATTTTTGCTAATTTGTTTTTCTTTGAACATAACTTCTATCTTGTATTAAAACTATTTTAAACTTTATAAATATATTTAACTATAGTTAAAAGTCATAAATAAGTATAGAGAATAATATTTTGGTATATATAAAATTTTACTATAATTTTATATTAAAATCTAGGTATAAATATTAAAAGTTAAATATATTATAATTAAAAGATAGTTTAAAACCAAGGGTAATTTGATTTTGAAAATAAAGATGATCTTGAGGCTAAAAGTATTTTAAAACCAGGATAAATGTTTTTGATTTTTAAAAGGAGTTTTTGAAATCATTTTGAAAACAAGATATAATTTTGTAAAACATTTGAATAAAAGTTAGTGGATAAAAAACAATGTTCCACTTAGATCTTTCGTAGGTTCCATCCTACTTAGGGTTCCATCCCTTTAACGAGATCGAAGTGGATTCCATTCCATGAATAAAATGGATTTTAAGATGTCAGTGCTTTTCTAGTAGTTTTAAAAAAATTCCTAACTAAATTACTTATATTGAAATCTTGAACTCTTAATAATCTTGATACTCATGAGTCTTGAATCTTGACATCTTCGATCTTGAGTTTATCAATTCTTGAATCTCTATACTGTACAGTCTTCATTCTTTTGGTACCTTTATATATATCCGGCATATATATATATATATCTAGACTATAATGTTAGTATTTATATTTTATAACAAGTCCTAAGGTTGTTGTCATCAAAACCATCATCTCAAGGATTAACAATCTCCCCCTTTTAGATGATGACAACCTATGCTTATAAAATATACTTCTCCTTTACTATAACTCCCCCTAAAGTTAATAACTCCCCCTTAATCTACGTCTAAGAATCCTATTTTATACTTCTCCCCCTTTGTCATCAACAAAAACTAACTCCAAACTATATAACTCCCCCTTATTCTTGTACTAAAATACCTCCATTAATAAAATATACAATGAAGTTTATAATAGATAGATTCATAGATAATTATACTGATAGACATGATAACCAATCAAAGATCGTATAAATATTATTGTGTATTTATACATATTATGTTTTGCACACCAATTATCAATCCACACCAAACCAAATCAAATCTAATCAATCCAAGCAATCAATTCAAATCAAATAAAGCAATCAAATAAAATCAAACATTACGAGGAACTTCCACCCATCCTTCTTCTCCAAATATAGCGTCTGCTTTATTGGCATCCCAATTTTCATTTTCAATGGTGAGAGCGACTGGAGGATGTGCTTCATTTTCATTTTTGTGCAGAGAGGAAATCATTCATCGTATTGTATTGAAATGCTTTTCTTTCTCCTTGATCATCTGCATTTGACTCAACTCTAAGTGTCGTTGATTACGAATAATGAAAGAAAGAAGATTTTTTAAATAATTAAGGGTTTCTTTAAGATTCTTGGTCAAACTATGAATTGGATTGGCCATATTTGAGTTTGTGAGAAGAAATATAGATAAAGTAGATAAGAAATGATTTTGAGTGATGAATTCTAGAAGAAATATGTATTTATAGGGGTAGAAACTTGTTTGAAATGAATAGACACAAGGTAGTTATTCAAATTTCAAATTTAAAATGAAAAGTCATTTCTGACCAGTACTTGTCGATAGGGTCTAAGGGGGGTTGTCGACAAGGGTCAGTTAATTTTGATGACTCATTTTGATTTTGTGAATAATTGTATTTGTTTATATATATTTATACAATATACTAACGTTTATTCTAGAGATAACATAAGCTAGAAAATAGAAAAGTAATTCAATTTCATTTCATAATAGAACGATACTATGATTAAACATTAAGAATTACACGAACATTCAAATCAAAACAAACTAAAACCAATACAACATGACATGAAAAGGTGGAACTAGTTAGAGGATGACGAAGATGAAGATAATCCAAGCTTCTTGCTGACTTTGGAGATAAACTTGTTCATCTTGGATGACATTTTATCCAATTTCTTACTAACGGACCGTTCAAGTGTCCGTTGATTCTCAACAATGACCTTTTGATTTTTGAGTAAGGTTTTGTTGGTTGGATTAGAGGGATAGTCAATAATTTCCAAGGATGTTTCACCTTCTTTTTCTTTTTCTATTTCCAATTCATCCCCTTCGTCTTCTTCTTCCTCTTCAATCTCCACATGAGCCAAACGCTCTTCCTTTTCGGCAAGAGTCTTATATGGTTGAAAAACATATGGAATTTTCATAAGAGAAATGTGGAGTGATTAAAAGCTTTTCTTGAAACAAATTCTTCTCCTTTGAAATCTACTCCAAAATAGTCAAAAATCTGAGTGAGATAGATTCCATGATACAAAGTGTTTTCACCTATTTCAAAAATTTTAGGACGAAGTTCATCCAAAATAACTTGTGCCCAATTAATATCATAACTTCCAAAAATAGCAAAAAGTGCTTTTCAAACTTTTGAAGTTGGATTGTTAAAATCCTCGATCTTGGGGTCAAAGTATGTTGTAAAAGAAGATTAACAATTCTAGCTTTTGGTTAAAAGATTGATTTCGGTATTCAAAGCTATCATTTCCTTCGAAAATATGATGAAATGTCTCACGATCATTTTCATTGATATTAAAACTAGAAAGATTCATTCCCGTGCTCTTGCAATTGAGAATGGTACCCAAAATACCACAATTTAAGATGATTCTAGTGCCTTTGACACTACTCCAAATTTCATCATCATTTCCAATATAAAATCCACTGTTGAGATTTGCATAGAAAGTTTTAACAAGAATTTGGATAACAAAGAAAGTCATTTTGTGAAGCATAAACAAGACTAAGAACTTGGTTGTTTGCAAAAAGATAATAGATTTCATAAGTAGAGAAATCTTGAAATAATGCAAACTTTCCAGGATGGACTTTTCCATAGTTGACATAGTTGATGTATACTTTTATAGCCTCCGGATTATTGAAAATTGCTCTTTTATCTTTCTGGAAAGTCTCATTGTGGAATGGTTGCTTGTAAAAGCCATTAGAGTAGAGAGTAGAGAACTTGATATTTTGAAATAAGAGTTTGAATTTGAAAATGAAAGTGAAAAGGTGTGATAAGAATAGTAAATAAACAGGTTCTCAAGGGACAGGTTCTCTAATCAAAATGTGACTTTTCAGAGACTTGAACGAAGTGAAAAGATGGAGGGAAATTCAACATTTGAATTCAAATTTGAATTTCAAATTTTTGTACCCTTGTCGACAACGTGGGATGGCCCATGTCAACAGGTGTCTCTGAATTTTCATGATTTATTTCTCTTAAGTATTCTAATATATATATATATATATTTATTATTTTTAATGTCTATATATATATTTGGAATAATACTAGAATTATAGTATATTCCATAAAATATTATGATACTATTTAAAAAAAATAATAATAATAAAATAATAGTAAAAATATAATGATAAAAATAAAAATTTTAAAATTCAAACATACACCAATTCAAAATCAACCAATCAAACATCCAATCCTAAGCATGCAATTTTAACTAATGTATTGTAAACGTGTACCATTTTCTAAGTTCGTTTCTCTAAATTCGTCGGAGTCGTGAACTGCCGTGAAACATATATTTTAATTATCTGTCTTCTGATCATCATTACTTGAGGATGAGTTTGAGTCATCTAGAGTAGCAGTAAATGCACGTTTTCATTTCTTTGCGGAATCATTATTTATAGGAAGATTTTGCTTATCTGGATGCGGACAATCTCTTTTGATATAGCCTGGTTCGTCACCGTTGAAACATTGGATATAGTTTGGCACTACATTTTGATTACATAGTTCTTATAGTTGTTTCTCTTGAGATTATTCATCTTTCTGTATTTCAGGAATTTCCGAAAGTTCTTGGTCATAAAGGCTATCTCTTCATCATTATCGCTGTTTGAGTCTGATCCATCGGTCAATGCATTGAATGCAATTGATTTCTTTTTAGATGTTTTGCTTTCTCTTCTCCCACTCATTTGGACTTCAAACGATATTAGATTTCCAATTAATTCTTCTATCTTTAAGGTACTAATGTCATTTGCCTCTTCGATCGCAAGCGCCTTTTGATCCTATTCTGGAGTAAGAGAATTTAAGATTTTTCTGACTTGATCTTCTTTCGAGAATTCCTTTCCCAAGGATATTAGAGAATGCACAATATTCTGAAATCTACTATACATATCTGGAATAGACTCATTAGAATTCATTTTAAATAATTGAAACTGATTTGTGAGCATGGAAATTTTGGCTTGTTTAACTTTGCTTGTTCCTTCGTGAGTAACTTGCAAAGTTTTCTAGATTTCATATGTATACTTACAAATTGACACTCTTTAAATTCATGCCTATCAAGTGAAAAAAACAGAATATTCATAGATTTAGAGTTTTTTTGTGTGACGGTCTTTTGCTTAGAAGTCCACTATGCAAAATCAGTTGTGGCTTCAAAATATTCAGTCTGTGTGATATTCCACGTGTCTAGTCCTTCTACAAATGAACTAGTGACAGGGATAATAGAACCAGTGTTGGTAGTAGTAACAGTACCAGTGTTTGTAACCATTTTGAATTTTTTCAAAATTCAGATTATGAAACATTGAAAACCTTGCTCCGATACCAAATGTGTGAAATGCATATTACGGATCTTAAGGCTAGAGTTAACACTAGAGGGGGGTGAATAGTGTTTAAAGGAATTGCTAATTCTTTTTGGGTTTATATTAATTTGAACACAAATGTATGCAATATTCAGACACAGATATGATCACAGAATCAAATACAGATGTAAATATAAAGTAAAAGCAATAAAGGAAAGAACACACCGAATTTTATACTGGTTCGGAGTTACCCTACATCCAGTCCCGCAACACAAATACGGATTTCCTTTCAAAATCAATTCTTACAATTACACCCTCGATTTCAAGGCCAAGAGGTACACCGCTCCAGATTCACAATCCTCTAGGTAGAGATACTTGATTTTACGAGAAACAAGTTCGCCCGATTGATTTTCCAGGCTACAATCACACCTTTTCTCTTGATTGATTTTCCAGGCTACAATCACACATTTTCTCACCCGATTGATTACGAAGAAGTCTATAACTCTGAATAGCACTGGGATCTTGTTGAGATAGTGATAGAGAATCAAACCAGAGATGATCTAGTTAGATTCAATGGTGATTTCGGCAGAGTAATGGTAAAAATGTATATAAAGAAATGTGAAGAAGAAGAGGATTGAAATCAGAGAAATATATGAATATAAATTCGTTTAAAACAGCCCCTATTTATAGTTGAACAACAACCATGTCCATTCGTGAAAGGATATGACGAATAAACACTTCCTTTGAAATTCAAATTTTGAAATAAACTATCACCTCGTCGACAGGGGTTCATTAGGGTTGTCGACGAGCCTAAGTTATTTTTGGTAATTTGTTTTTCTTTGAAAATAACATCTATCTTGTATTAAAACTATTTTAAACTTTATAAATATACTTAACTATAGTTAAAATACATAAATAAGTATATAAAATAATATTTTGGTATATATAAAATTTTTCTATAATTTTATATTTAAATCTAAGTATAAATATTAAAAGTTAAATATATTATAATTAAATGATAGTTTAAAACTAAGGATAATTTGATTTTGAAAATAAAGATTATTTTGAGGCTAAAAGTATTTTAAAACCAGGATAGATGTTTTTGATTTTTAAAAGGAGAATTCGAAATCATTTTGAAAACAAGATATAATTTTTTGTAAAACATTTGAATAAAAGTCAGTGGATACAAAACAATGTTCCACTAGATTTTTCATAGCTTCCATCCTACTTAGGGTTCCAACCCTTTAACGGGCTCGAAGTGGATTCCATTCCACGAATAAAATGGATTTTAAGATGTAAGTGCTTTTATAGGAGTTTTAACAAAATTCCTAACTAAATTACTTATATTGAAATCTTGAACTCTTGATAATCTTGATACTCATGAGTCATAAATCTTGATACCCTCGATCTTGAGTTTATCATTTCTTAAATCTCTATACCGTACAGTCTTCATTCTTTTCGTACCTGTATATATATCCTGCATATATATATATATATATATATATATATATATATATATATATATAGACTATAATATTTATATTTTATAACAAGTCCTAAGGTTGTTGTCATCAAAACCATCATCTCAAGGACTAACAACACACTTCTTCGATACCATTTTATTACTTTATGATTGATTTGGGGCCTTTTTGATTTTTTGGGGGGGTGTGGCTCGAGGTGGGAGGTAGTAGTTGCTATGCGTTACCACCGGTCCGGAAGCGTAATTTGTATATCTACCCTGGCATTGCCAGTTGTGCCGTGTCACCTACCCTAGCGCTCCTTGTACAAGTTTGGATTTCTCCCGTAGCCTATGGAATATTTAGGGTAGTCTCCTGATCTGGAGATGCGCCGATGTTGGATGGACTACTAGGACTATTACATTTTAAGATGGAAAATGTAAAGCCTTAACGCTATTTAAAAGTAAGTTTATTTTACTATAGACATTATCATAATAGCGAAATATTACTACATAGTAAATAGTTTAACGGATTCTTAGAGGATGGGCAGTCCTAAGCATCCTTTAAGTTACTTGTACCTTATATTACAGTTCACTTGATTTGGTTTACATTGTATAAGTATGTATGTCCTGACTCGAATATTTTGTGTGTTTTGCTTTACGCTCGGGTCAGACTGAGTGATAAAGCATTTGAGACTCACTTTCGGAGTTGGAGCTTTGCTTGAAGATCTAGCTATCCATTTCATTTTAGTTATCCAGTTTATTCTAGGGATGTATTCAGCCTTTGTGCTTGATTATCATATTGTTTCTTTTATTGTATCTTATTTATCTCTGATGTATATTTATATAGTAGCTTCATGAACTACTATTTCTTTGCTTCCGTTGCATTTTATTACTCTGTGTCTATGATCTTTAATTTATTTATCTACTGCATATTCTGAGTTTTGCCAAATTTATTTTTACAATTCTGTATTTTGAGCAATTCAAGTCCGACATGTGCGGATGCGAATGGTTGAAAATAGCGGGTCGTTACAGTTGGTATCAAAGCTTTGGCTTTAGGCAAAACTTAGCATATATGGTAAATTTATTTACAGAGTCTGTAACAACCCTGGTTTTGGAGATTACCTATAAATATTAAATTATAATAGTAGTTATAATTTAATATTATGAATTAAAATAAAATTGGAGAAATTAAATTGTTTATTTAGAATAAAAAATGAATTTTGGAAATAAAATGAGAAAATAAAGTTTGAAACTTTATTTTATTTTTTGGGTTAGTAATAAATGGAAAATAGTTTTTATTTAGAGAAAATGCAATAATTTTATTTATTATTGCCAATTACTTCTTTTAGTAATTTTTAAAGGAAATATTTGATTTTCAAAGGTTGTATATTATAAATGAAAAGATGAAAATTTGTTTAAAAATATGTTTTGAATATAAAAATGATGGAAATATGGTTTATTGCATTTAATTATGAAGAAAATAATTTTTTATAATTTTTGGAGTTAAAAATAGCATTTTATGTAAATATTTGTGTGAATTGTATGTTTATTTTAAAATAGAATTTTTGGATAATAGAAGTATTTTTTTATAATAAAAATAACTTTTTATTAGTGTAAAATGTTATATCAAACATGAAAATTTGTTTGTGTAATTTATTGTATTGAAACTTTGAGAAAATAGGTTGTTTTGGCTTTTTTTTTTGAAATGGTACCTTATATACAATAAATCATTGGGACACCATATCCCATGTCAATAATTGTTCAAAAGCAAGTTTCGAACTTGTGACGTCTTACACCAAAGCCGAATCAATCAACCACTTGGACAATGGTGCTTGTCATACACTACCCTGAAGTAGCAAAACCTTTCTTCTCAAGTATGTACGTTCTTTTACAGTAAACAGAAACAAAACATAGAAACCCACTTTCCTCTTTCAAAGTAAAATCCAAAATCTCCAAACTTTTCATCAAATCTTTGCTATAATTTATCAAATTAAGTCAATTTAGATAGTTAATCAACCTCTAAACCTATTTCTTCATCAAATTTCACTTTTAAAGATTATTTGATTGTTTGTAACTTTGTTTTGGCATTGCATGTCAATGTACATTTCAATCTTAGGTTGTTGAAGCCATTCCAAAGCCAAAGCTTCCTCCTTGCTGCAAAATTCCGAGCTTTTGCATCTAAACAGCGAGGTGATTTATAGGATTCACAAAAACTAGCTGAGCCAAGCTCAAAATCGCCAAAATTTGCTTTGTGACTGGTTTTTTACTTCCAATTTTGTTTGTGTAAAAACCTTCACTGGTTGCCCCTTTGAATGCATGTATCTTTTGATTCCGGCGACGAAATACTACCGGCTTTCTTGCATTTGATAGCTTGCATGTTGAGCTTCATTTCTGCAAATTTTGGTTGAAATATATTGTCGTTTAAATGTTCAAAACGTTGCTGCAAAATCGACACAGGCACAGATTTTTGTCTGTAGTTGTTTTGAGTTGCTGCAAACATGGCCCGAGTCCACGTTTGAGACCCCAAAGCTCATTCATTTCTTACTGGAATTCAATGACTATTTTTTGTTTGAAAGATGAAGATTTTTAGTCTACGCATATCAATTTTGAGCTCAATCTGATATCATTTGTTCCTCTGTTTTATGCCTGAAAGTTGAACCTAGGATGGTTTCAGGCCCGTGCATTTTTGGTTTTTGAACTGTTGCAAACATGGCCTAAGTACATGTTTGAGACAGCATAACTCATTTGTTTCAAATTGGATTTGAGTGATTCTTTTTTCAGATTAAAGTAGCCGTGTTTATATACATTACTATAAAATTTCATGATAATCTGAGTTGGTATGCTATTTCTAAACTACTGTCGAACTTGTACTCATAGCTTGCTGTAATTCAGTGTTTAAACCTTGTTTTGGTCCAACTTTGAAACGACACAGATTCTTCGATTCAAATTGCATTTGAGTGATTCTTTTTTCAGATTGAAATAAGAGTGTTGAATTACATTCCTATAAAATATTATGACAATCTGGGTTGGTTTGCCATTTCAAAACTACTGTCGAACTTGTACTCCTAGCATGCTGTAATTCAGTGTTTAAACCTTGTTTTGGTCCAACTTTGAAACGACGCAGATTCTTCGTTTCAAATTGGATTTGAGTAATTCTTTTTTCAGATTGAATTAGGAGTGTTGATTTACATTCCAATAATATTTCATGACAATCTGGATTGGTTGTCTATTTTGAAACTACTGTCGAACTTGTACTCACAGCTTGTTTTGGTCCAACTTTGAAGCGACGCAGATTCTTCGTTTCAAATCGGATTTGAATGTATCTTTTTGTAGATTGAAGTAGGAACTATATTCCTACAAAATTTCAAGTCATTTTGAAATAGTTAACTTGTTCAAACCTACAGTCGAATATTGAGTCGCAACTTATTTTAAACGGATAATACTTGGTATAATTTACGTTATTTCGATGTTTTCTTGATATTTCTTTCTGGATTTCATACACAGTTATTATAATGTGTTTTAAAAATGTTTTTCAAATAAATGGGCTTTTGAAATTATTATTATATATTATTTATTAGTATAAAAATTATATACTCTATAATAAGAGAAATTCAAAGGCAATTTCTAAAGCGATTTCGAAACGTTCCTAAAACTCGTTTTCTTCAAATTAATTTCTATATAAAACACACAATTTTGCACTTCGAGCGAAGAGGAAGGATAATTAAATGATTAGATACAATTTGTGCAATGAACACGTGCGTTTATCTTTTCAGTTAATTCCTAATCTATTCGTTTCATCGTTTTGACCTTCGGGTCAGGTTTACCGATGAGATGAGGTAAACTTTGTACTGCTTTGAGTGTGGAATTGACTAACAGTTAGTAAACCGTTTAGTGCGAACGTGTTGTATGGGACACACGTTAACACTTTTCGGGTTCCTTTTAGAGAGTTTGTGACACATATTGCCAGTTAGTGGTGTCCAGTACTAGGCCTCCGGACCTTCGCCACTACGGTTTGTTGCCTTCGGGTTTGTGCCTTCGGGTTTGTTGCCATATAGTATCGCTTTTGGAGTTGGTCCATCATCACCGCTTGAAAGATACTTGGGTTTGTCGCCTTTGGGTTTTTTGCCCTATAATATCGCTTTTGGAGTTGGACCTTCGTCACCGCTCGAGAGATACATGGGTTTGTCACATTCGGGCTTGTGGATCCTTGTTTATACAGTGCTGAGCACGTGCATCTTTTCCTTCATTGATATTTATATTTCCCGAGAGCATCGCCTTTTGGAGTAGGTCTTTTGAACCACTCGATACATAGCGATTACCTTGTGGAAACTTGTGTTACCTTCATTGGTATTTGTTATTTTCCTTTTTGGCTTGAATTTGGATAATCATATCCTTTGTTTATTGAGTTGCCGATGATATGAGGCTTGTTATGATTCATCTTTTGTTAGATGATCGAGTTATTTCTTTTAGAGATATTTGTGGTACTTTATGACCTTGCATGTTCATTATCATTTAGTTTATCTAACTGATTTGTTTAGCTAGACTAACCCGTGTATTTTTATACTCGGGTCAGACCGAGGCATTTCAGGTTAGGTACATTCGGACTTAGCCTATTCTACTTCCGCATGGACTATTCTGCTATATCCTTTTTTTTATAGCTTTTTGTGTAGTCCTTTTTGGTTGTAATTCTGATATGTATATTCTTTTGACTGGCCTGTATATTGTGGTTGCTATACCACTTGACATGTATCATTTTGTATACTCTGTGATGTATCTGTATATGTGTATATTTATGTGATGATCTACTATTCTATGATGTGGTTTACATTTGAGTTGTTATATTTTGTTCTGTTAGATCTTATAGTCATTATAGTTTTGTATTAAGTATCTATTGGATGTGTTGATCCACATGAAAAAAAATGCTACATTTATCGACGTATTTAGTAGATAGTTAAGACAAGGCTATAGATGGTCGCTCCTATCTAGCTCTATTTTCCGTATTAGCAGACGGTATTACCTTATAATACTCTTTACTAATATGGGTCTCAGAGTGGGGTGTTACAGAATCACTTTCATTCGAGTGTAAATCTCTTCCTTTTTGATTCGATTCCTTTTGAATTTTGGAACATTCCCTGTGGTTCCGAAATACATTCTTGTCCCTCACTATTCGCATTCTTCTAAATTCTGAAGCATCCCCTTTCTCCACTGAATGACTTGTAAAGGGGTGAAGCTCCTTTATAACAGGCATTGATTCATCGGAGATTTCTATATCCTTAGTTTGGTTACTAATATCTTTTGTTATCCCAAATTCTACCTCTTGAGATCGAATGTAGATTTGTCTTAGAATTCTGCATCGATTTTATTCTTGAAGTCGTGGTTGCCCACG
This sequence comes from Allium cepa, assembly GCA_030765085.1. Lineage (NCBI taxonomy): Eukaryota > Viridiplantae > Streptophyta > Magnoliopsida > Asparagales > Amaryllidaceae > Allium > Allium cepa. The sequence continues at coordinate 41,006,415 of CM060929.1, forward strand.
ATTTATATAAGCTTATCCATCCTTACTCGGTTAGTTAATCATCTTATTTTTTTGTTTCAACTTATCCTCAAATCAAAATTTTCTTTGATTTGAATTAATCAAATTTGAATTAATCAAATTTGAATTAATAAAATTTGAATCTCTATCCTCACTTTGGAAATCTATTCCTGTATAGTATATTTGGAAATCAATATTTAAAATGTTTAATATAGGGTGTTGTTTGAGTTGTTGATGTTGATTTGGGTTTTCGATCTATTCGTCTGATCAACGCTATCTATAGGATCTCCAAAACACTTGAACAGAGCAAACAGACAGTATTATTTTCAAATTTAGTAAACGAATAAATTTTGTATAATTATATTATATATGCATAAGTATAATTTTTTGAATTTTGATAGTTAATTGACTTGGATGTTAAGAAATATTATTTGACTCTGTCTTGTAACCATTGGCTGTAGTTTCATATAAAAATAACTGAATTAAACATGGTTATAAATTAATTTGAAAATTTAAATGAATTTAAAACAAGAAACTAAAAATTTAATTTTCGATGGTTTCAGACTTTGTGTTTAAGCTTTAAGGATGTACTATTAAAGTATTTCAAGTAGAAATTGTTTTAAGGAATTTTAGTTTGTAAATCAGCGCTCTTTTCTTTGTCGCTGGAAAATAATTTTGGTGATGACTGCAGCATCATCGACCTTCATTTTCGAGTTTCGAAGTGAAGAGACCATTCTATAGTTTTGCTATAGTCTTGCTTTGGAGAATTAAATGGATGTGGATTTCTAAAATTTGATTTGATATATATTGTGTATATTTATTTATCTCTAAAATTGTTTGAAGATAATCGGAAATCTAATTCTTAAACTGTGTCTTAAAGGATAATGTCAAATACACAAAATTTTGAATAAATATTTAAGCTTGAGATAATTGAATTAGAAAATTTTATTTGTATAATATTCTATTACATTCCAATATAACTTACCTTAATTATTAGAAGTTAACAATGTAATTGGATAATATACAATATAAAAGGGATTTTTATAAATAAAATTCGAGTGCTTATAATAAATGTTATACACTTAAATTTTAGTTGTAAAAAGGATTAATTGAGGTAATTAGAATAAAAGGTTAATTGAATAACTTAAAGTATAAAATGCTGTTAAAGGAATTTATAAATAAATCAGTATATTTTATTTAAATTAATTAATTTAGTAAATTTATTTGTTTATAAAGTTAGTATTTTGAATAAGATATATTGATTACTTAATTCTTTCTTTTCCCTTCTTTTTCTTTTCGGGGATGAATAGTTTTGAGTGGGGGAGAATGTAAAGACCCGTAAAAAATTTCAATAACTTAATTTGTTAAGTTAATAAGTTTCGGTAATTTAATATGAAAAAAACTTATTAATTTAAAATTGAACGATGGTAATTAGAACTAATTAGTAACAATTGAAATGAAATTTCAATTTAGGGAAGTAATGAAAATTGGTTTACTTGGCTATAAATTAATGTAAGAAAACTAATGCAAACATTTAAATTTATAAAAGGAATAATATGAAATACATGACTCTTGAATAAAGATTGGGTATATAAGAATGGTAACATTTGTTGTGAACAATAAAATCACAAGTGTGAATGTTGAATCATTAATGAGATAATATATGATTAATATAAATTGAAGTAAATCAGTGTTAATTAAGTAATTGTAACATTTGATTTGTAAACAATAATGAATTCATTAATGTGACTTAAAGTAATAGTAACGGTTTTAAGTTACTATTTAATTGGCCTATTAATTTAGTTGTAACTGTTATATTTGAGTATAAATTTGAATATAAGTAAATAAGGGTAAGTGGTGAATAAATAAATGAATTAGTATAATTAATAGTAATCGAATGAATTCAATATTAGGTGGGTAATTATAATAATTAATTGAATATAATAAACTTAAGTGTAAATTAAAGGGTAATGGTAACAACTATTGTAAGTTGCCTATTTAGTCTATAAAATAAATAGGAAATCTTTAATGCCATTAATGAGGATTAATGCACTAACGGGAGGTGTGAATGTATGAATTAAATAGAAACGTAAATTTATTTATAAAGTGATAAATTGGTAAAAGGAATGGAACTAAGTTAAATTAATTAATCGGTTTTAAACCTTAATTGTTGTGTACAATTGAAAAGATTTCACATTTAGAAATGTAACATTTAATACAAATTTAAGATGAAAATAGGAGTAGACTTGTGTAATGCAATATAAAACTAATGTAACTAGGTATATAGGGTAACAATGGACCTAGTATAAAGATGGAAATTAAACCAAATCAAATTATTGGAAGCAATTTTTATTTAATTGGAATGTAATCTATAATAAAATGGATTATTGTAGGTGAATGAAATTAATTACTACGTAAATTGAAATTTCGATGAATTGGGAAGTTATTAATGTATTAGTATATAACCAATGTTAATATTACCCATAAAAGGATAAGTTAATAGTTGATTCAATAACAAATTGAGAAACCAAATATATCGATTTATTGGGGATTTAAGCTTATACTTTTTAAATTAGGTGAAATATAGTGTTTACACGAAATGACTTTCTATATTTTATTTCCCTATGTTTGTTTCTCTAATTTTTATTTCCTATTTTATTTGTATAAACTTTGAATATATTTATTTGATTTTTGATTGATTTTATTTTTAATAATAGCTTAGAAATTAAATAACTTAATAATTAAAGTAAATTAATATGGAATTTTAAAGTCTAGTTAGGTAATTACAATCAATTTTTATTTTATGAAATGAATATGTTCGTAAAATAAATGACGTCCTTCGAACTGATAAAATGAAATATAGTTTTAATTGCATATTTTTTAATAAATGTATTTAGCCTGAAAGCATAGTTTAATTGATGCCTAAAATGAATAAATTTGCAAAGAAATTGATCGTTATATTTACTATAATAAATTACCTTATTTATGAAATGGAAATGTTTGGAAATTGAATAATTATGATTTAAGTGGAAAAGTGTACTTTAAAAATATGACTTAACTTGATAATTCGAAATTTGGTTTTAATTGAATTTGTTAAGTATATAAATGGAATTTAGCCTTGCTTATGAAATGGGTATTTTAAAATAAAGTAGTAAGTTATTTGTTGAAATAAAAGAAGTAAAAGAATGTCTTTTTGACTTAATAAATGAATTATAGTTTAATTTGGATATTTATTGATAAAATTTTATTTTATTAAATCATAAGTTGAATTATATCCAAATGAATATTTTGAAGTGGGAAATGTGATTTTTATAAGTTAAATTGGCTAAAAATTGAAATTTTAATGTAGCTGAAATATACAATGTTTTTGGAAAGTTTATAATTGAATGAATAAATTTATAGATGCTACAACTTTGAAATGAATACTATTATATATACTTTGTTAAGTATATAAATGGAATTTAGCCTTTCTTATGAAATGGGTATTTTAAAATAAAGTAGTAAGTTATTTGTTGAAATAAAAGAAGTAAAATAATGTCTTTTTGACTTAATAAATGAATTATAGTTTAATTTGGATATGTATTGATAAAATTTTATTTTATTAAATCATAAGTTGAATTATATCCAAATGAATATTTTGAAGTGGGAAATGTGATTTTTATAAGTTAAATTGGCTAAAAATTGAAATTTTAATGTAGCTGAAATATACAATGTTTTTGGAAAGTTTATAATTGAATGAATAAATTTATAAATGCTACAACTTTGAAATGAATACTATTTGATATTGAATTTAAATGGTTAAATGAATCTAGTTTGGAAGATATTGACATTGAATTTAGATGGTCTGAATAAATATGTTTCAAAATGTTTGGTTTCAGAGTTGTTATAACTTGAAAGTAATATGGCTTTGGAAATGAAATTATTGGAAATCATATTTAATTAAGAATTGTCTATAAATATATAAACTTGGAACTTATTGGAAATGGAAGATTTAAGAATATGACCTTATAAAGTGGTATAGGTTAAGCTGATTTAAAGGAGTATTTCAAGTTTAATAAATTGAAGGAAATATTCAGCGATTTGGTAATTTGGGTTTTACTTAAATGAGATATTGATTTGGTTTTTGGAATATAAAGGATATATTATTACCTTGATTTTTGAAATGGGAAATTGATATATTGATTTGACTTTGAAAGCAAATAATATAGTATTTAGTTTCAAAATGGATATGGTATTTTTATTTTAAGTGTAAATGATTTTGAAAGAAATATCCATGGGTAAAAATAACATTTGGTTGTTAAAGAGGCCGGGATCGGAAGTTGTCATACTCTCTACGAACTCCGAAAACCACTTTAACAACCGCGTATGCAGTGGAGATTCCGGAATGAAGTAGGATGGCGGCGGCGTTCTTTTGAGGTATATACGTGGACCCGACTCCCGTGAGTTGGCATAAGATGGCTAAAATAGGAGCGATTGACGGGCTAAGAAGGTAGCACCTTTTATCGGACACACTCCTTCGATACCATTCTATTACTTTGTGATTGATTTGGGACCCTTTTGATTTTAGGGGTATGGCTCGAGGTTGGCGGTAGTAGCTGCTACGCGTTATCACCGGTCCGGAAGCGTAATTGGTATATCTACCCTGGCATTGCCTGGTTGTGTCATGTCACCTACACTAGCGTGCCTTGTACAAGTTTGGATTTCTCCCGTAGCCCATAGAGTATTTAGGGTAGTCTCCCGATCTGGAGATGCGTTGATGCTGGATGGACTACTGGAACTATTATGTGTTAAGGTGGAAAATGTAAAGCTTAACGCTATTTAAAAGTAAGTTTATTTTACTATAGACATTATTATAATAGAGAAATATTACTACATAGTAAATTGTTTAATGGATCCTTAGAGGATGGGCGGTCCCAAGCATCCTTTAAGTTACTTGTACCTTATATTACAGTTCACTTGAGTTGGTTTACATTGTATAAGTATGTATGTCCTGACTCGAGTGTTTTGTGTGTTTTGCTTTACGCTCCGGTCAGACTGAGTAATAAAGCATTTAAGACTCACCTTCGGAGTTGGAGCTTTGCTTGAAGATCCATCTATCCTTTTGATTTCAGTTATCCAGTTTATTCCAGGGATGTATTCAGCCTTTGTGCTTGATTATCATATTGTTACTTCTGTTGTATCTTGTTTATCTCTGATGTATATTTATACAGTAGCTTCATGAACTACTATTTCTTTGCTTCCGCTATATTTTATTACTCCATGTCTGTGATCTGTGATTTATTTATTACTACATATTCCGAGTTTTTCCAAATTTATTTTTACAATTTGGTATTTTGGACAATTCAAGTCCGACATGTGCAGACGCGAATGGTTGAATGTGAAGGGTCGTTACAAGGAATGTCAGTAATAAAAATGAGAATGAATTAATTAAGATCATCTTAGAACACCCAACTCATTAATTCTACAAAGAAAGCGGTTGCATTAGTTAGTCCAAATGACATAACTAACCATATGAAAACTATATGGAGTCCTAAAAGCTGTTAAGGGCACACTTTCCTCTACCACGCTTAATTGGTGAAAATCAATGGCAAGATCCAATTAGAAGAATATCCGAGGGCTATGGAGTTCATCAAACATGTCGTCGATCCTTGATAATGGGTATTTATTCTTAGTAATCCTTTTATTCAACTCTCGGCTTCCGTGCATATTCTTAAAGAACCACTACCTTGGTAAAAAAACAATTAGCGATCCCCAACTAGATATACTACGCTTTTTCAATCCCTTCTACAACAAGTTGAATGTTTGGCATTCCAACTCGCTCCTTTCTTTTGGAGCCAATGTTTATGGAGGTTGAATAATAGGTCCGGTTCTTGCAATCAAATCAATTTGGAACTGCACTTCATGGTGGGAAGTAAACCTTGCACTTCATCAAAAAAATCTATGAAATCCCGAACAATAGATACATCTCTAAGCTCACTTTAACCACTTCAAGAGAATACATAAAACCACTCATTAAATTTCTAGGCTCCTTGCAAAATATGTCTACATAGAAATCTCCAGAATCTCCGACTATTATAATCCTTTGATCACAATTGAAGATCGCTCTAAAGTTAGATAAAAAAAATCCATCCCTAGATTCCAAAACCCATGAACCCAAGAACCAAAAAAAATCAAAGGAAAAGGAATAATTTTGACAAGAGATAGAAACATATAAACATAGTTTCGAGATCTCTCAGACCCATAATAGAGCTCGACATACGAAGGGGATTACTCAAAAGGATGGGTTTATATACTGAAATAAAATGATGGAAAGCACCTATAACGAATAAATAATCTTATAGGAAGACCGTGGATGTATAGTGTACCTTGCAGCACTTACTTCTCATTCTGTCCTAAATAAGTGGATGATATCTCCTCAATAGCAAAAGCCTGTCCTCGCGACCCCTTCTTTGGAAAAGGGCACTCATTCTTCATGCGTTCTTGCTTATTATAGTTATATCAGATTGTAGATGGGCAATTGGGTGTAAAGTGACTCATTTTGTTGCACTTAAGAAAAAGTAATATTAGCTAAGCTGAGCGGCTTCTTCTGTGCTAGAGCTCCACCTTCGAGTTTTTCCCTGACCATTGCTTCTTCCCTTTAAACTTGCGCTTGAAATTCTACTTGCCTCCAACTGGTGTCACTGACAAAGGCTCAATGCTAATTGCTAGCACTACTCTTTTTTGGACACCTTCCTTAATATCGAGAGCTTTAAATCTCAAAGCCATGCCGATAAGGTTGGTTAATGTACCATTGATATGATTAGTCATTTCCAGATGAAACTCTGGTCGCATCCCTTTCACAAACATTCAGTCTTTTTAAGCGATGTGTGAATCAATCCAAGTGCAAATTGGGATAATGTATTAAACTTGTGCTCGTACTACGCCACCTTTATATCCCCTTGCTTCAAATATAGATAACTCCTAAAAAAAATACATCCTTCCAGCTTTTAGGATAAACTGCCCTTCAAAGACTTCCCTAAAGTGTGCCCAAACGAACTCCTCCTCTGGGGTATTAGCCGTTATCAAATCCCACCAGTCCATCGTCGACTTCTGAAGTTATCGCGATGCTAACAGACGTTTTCTTTATGTCTTCCAACCTAAGATCTCCAAATATTCTTTCACAAGATCTAAGCCAAGTCTGCACTCCAAGAATATCTTCAGTACTATATAATGGTTTCCTGCCAAAAGTGGCATAATCCTCGCACAAAGTCACGAAGTTCATAAGAAGTTAAACTTGCGTAACCACCTCCTCTTTGGGATCTACCATTGGCACATTTCCAATTGCTCTGCCATTTGTAGCTATGCTAATTCCTGATCCCTTCCTCTTCTTCTTGTATTCATCTTCTATTATCTAAACAGATAACATGTATATTTAGAGCATAGGAATATGATCAAAATTATTTAAGGAAATAACACCATAGGATCCAAAATGAGACTTAAGAGGATAGATATTATTATTATAAAGTAAATTATGAATACACTCTCTCCAAATTAACTCATTCTAGGTGTTAATGCTTAAAATTGAACGCTAACACCCCGGTGTAAGTAGAGATTAAGTGAAAGCACCACCCGTCAATACGGGAATTAGAAGTAAGTAGAAAAGTCACAGAGACAGCAGTAAAAAGACAACAGTTTTACAGTGGTTCGGCTTCAAATTAAGCCTACGTCCACTTTACTCTTCATTATTGCTGAATCAATTACAACTTTACAACAATCTTCGATTACAACACAACTAGGACAAATAGCTAAAACTCTGATGTAGAAGAACTCTTTGAATCCATGTCGAATGTGTTAGATTTCTTCTTGAAATTCACTGAGATGTCCTTCGTGTTTGAAGTGTCGAGTGAGTCGAGAATTCAGCAGAGTATCGGTGTTCCAGAAATGGGCCAAAAGATCCTTTTCCAGTTGGAGTAGGCGGGGTATTTATAGAGAGTTTTCTGAATTAGGTCGTAAGTCGCGAGCGACCTTGGATAGGTCGTAGGTCGTGAGCGACCTAGTAGGAGCGGTTTACGGCTTAACTATGCTGTACTTGATCACTTCGAACAATCTAGCAAGTCATAGGTCGTGACCGACCTAGGGAGGAAGCGACATAAGGAGTTACTTCGGTATTGTTTAGGTCATGAGCGAGTTAGGGGAGGATGGTTGGCGACTTAGGGTTGGAAGCGGCCTATAAGAAAGCGGTTTCATTCTGTGATAACTCGCTAGGTCGCTTAGCTACTAGGTCGCTAGGTCGCTTTAGTCCATAGGTCGTTAGGCCGCTTTGGTCCGTAGGTCGTTAATCTCTTGTACCTTTAGCCTGTTAAGTCGTGAAGCCTCTTTGTTGTAACATGCTGTTGCCCTGTGTTGATGGTTAGGTCATTGATAAACTTAGGTCGCTAGGTCGCGATATCTTTAGGTCGCTAGGTCGTTCATACTTTAATTCTTTTAGGTCGCTTATTTCCTTAGGTCGCTGAGCCGTGGAATAGAGGAGTTAACATTTGCCCCTCGAAGTATACGCCTATGCCATAGGTCGTGTGCTTCGACTTAATTTTGCTACGTCTTGAGCGACCTAAGAGATAAGTTAGCTCGCATGTCCATTCTCCTTTCTCTTTTCCCCATATAATCCGCTAAGTCGTTTCTTCCTCCTTACTTGCTTCAGCCTTCAAAGACGCCATTGAAGAAATTTCCAACCTGAACTTACCGGTCACCGATCATCCTTGCAATTTCATCACGTAAGTGAATCCGTTCTTTGTTTAATTCACGACCATCATTAAACCACGAGTTCTAGATTCCCGTCTCTAACCTTTGGTCCAATTTCATATTTTTATGTTCCATCGCAAACCATGCCACGATCGATTTCTGATGGAATTGAGGTGGCTCGATTCATTTTTGGGCGATCCTTGATGATTTAAGGAGGAGATGATGGATTATAGTGCCTTGAGTTAACTGGTCGGTGAGCTTGGAGGATGTGAGATGGTTCTTAATGGGTTGATGGGTTATTGGATTCCAGGTTGAATTGTTGCGCCTCTGGTGATTGTGAGGTGATGGACACGTGGCTGCATTCGAGTGGAGGACAGGCCCTGGGCCTATCGGTTTAATTGTGAATCATACGACCTGTCATAATTGCGACCTATCATACTTGCCACCTATCATACTTGCGACCTATCATACTTGCGACCTATCTTCCTATGACTTAAGCTCTAGGTCGCGTGTGTGCTCGAGCGACCTAATACATAGCCAAATTTGCACTGCCTTTTCCATGAAACTTTAAAGCAGAGCGACCTAGGAGATTGATGACTTAACCTCTTGCGACATAGGTCGTAGGTCGCGTATGCATTTGAACGACCTAGGACTTAGGATTTCGCATTGCTGAATTGAATTCCCAACTTGAACTGCTGAGATAACATTTCTGAACTTGTTGCACTCATTTACAGATCTCATTAACTTTAACGCTAATAACCTGTTAAGTACAACATTTGCAGAAAAATGGGATGAATATACTATCACTGATCGCCCACATCGAATGACAGATTAGTCGATAAAAGATAATCAACTTAAAGAAATTATATGAAATGTTGTGAATCGACAAACTCAAGTGAAGTATTAAAGCAAAGCAATGTTAATCAATTAAAACTGATTTGTTTGCATCAACACTGCACTTGTATTTGGACTTAATACAATAAGCCCTGAAACTTTATAACAAATGCCTGTTAATTTAATTTCAGTTATATTTTCTTGTTGTTTTGTTAGTTTTACACAACACTTCACACATTTAGGAAACGTGCACCTTCATATTTCAATATCCAGTTCCTTGTGTAGAATGTCTTCTCAAGAAGAGATAATAGAGCAATTTGTAGGGGTCTTCCCGATAGCCAACCCATTGGACAATCCTTCGGAAAGAACTCCAAGTACCCTGAGTCAGCGGGGGTTCAACCAACTACATATTCAGTTTGGTATCGCTGAAGCTAAATTTGAAGCACAGCAGCAAGCTGTAGAAAACTACCGAGCTGACGTTGCTCAACTGCGAGAAAAAACCAGCTCCCAGAACTTGGAAATTGAACTGCTAAAAGCTCGACTTTTTGAAGCTGAAAAGGAGCGTGATGAAGCTATTACCGGCAAAGTAGCAGCCGAAGAATCTCATATGGAAACTAAAGCCGAAGTCAGCTCCACTCTATTCGAGTTTTACATTCATAGTGTTCTAGGGCGCGGTAGCCTTAAATTTTTGGGACCGGAGTACGAAATCACTTTGGCCAAAGTGTGGGAAGCCACACTTGATATGCTTGGAGGAGCTGGATATGCTGAAGTAGATTTAATGGCACATTATCTAGATGATGATGCATGTGACGCTCTTGCCAGGGGAAAGGAGCAACTCGCCAAAGAGAGAGCCGAAATGGCAGAAGGAGAACATTTAGGGAACCCAACTTCAACCGACCCAGTTCAACCTTCGGTTTCGGCCGACATCGATATTGTTGGCTCCAGTTCCCATTCTCCACCTCCTGCTCAAGCTGTTATTGAAAGTGCAACCACCCGCACTGGAGATGAGACTCAAGAAAGAACTAAGGCGCAGGACTTTGAAGTTGACGGAGATTGTGCGGGTACCGGTCCCCGCTTTCTTTTGTTTGGAAACCTGCACATGTATATGTATAAAATTTTCATAGTATGGAATAAAATGATTCTTTTACTTGTACAAACTTCTGTTTGTATTTGAGAATGCATTTATTCTTCTTTTTCATACGAGTTTCTTTATTTTCTCTATGTGATGTTGCAGTAAACCTATGGTATGTTGCTTGAGCATTGCTTTTATTTTTGTAACTATATTATATATCCCCCATACCATGGTTTATTGCAATCTCTTTCACATTGGCAAAATTTTGGAGAACAACTCTTCTGTTTCGAGAAGACTTGTACTCTTTCTTTAGAGAACAACTTTTCCATTTGAAGGAGGCTTGCATCTGTACTTTAGAGAATAATTTTTCCATTTTAAGGAAATATTTTTCTGATTTAGTAGAATGCACTTCGTATTAGAGAAGTCTTCTCTTCTTTTTTTTGTGAAGAAGTTTTTACACTTCACTTTCGGAGAAAGTCACTTTTATTTTTGACAAGTGAACTTTCCTATGCGGTAAAGTGGGCCTCCGAAAAAGGGCTTTGACCTGTTTGTGCCTCCGAAGAGGGTTTTGTTTGATTGTGCCTCTGGGAAGAGGGCTTTTTTGTGTGTGCCTCTGGGGAGAGGGCTTTTGTTTTCTTTTCCTGTACGCGGGGAAGCGGACCTCCGAAGAAGGCTTTTTATTTCTGCCTTTGGGGAGAGGCTTTTATTTTTTCCCTATTCGCTGGGAAGCGGGCCTCCGAAGAGGGCTTTTTGTTTCTGCCTCTTGGGAGAGGCTTTTATTTTTTCCCTGTTCGCTGGGAAGCGGGCCTCTGAAGAGGGCTTTTCACATTTCGACTTGTGTGAAGTTTTATTTCAGATCACGGTGAAATGTGTGCCTTCGAAGAGGTCTTTTAGCATTTCAACTCTGGTGAAATGGGCCTCCGAAGAGGGCTTTTCAGATTCCAACACTTGTGAAGTTTTATTTCAGATCTCGGTGGAATGCGTGCCTCCGAAGAGGTCTTTTCACATTTCAACTCGTGTGAAGTTTTATTTCAGATCACGGTGAAATGTGTGCCTCCGAGTAGGGCTTTTGCCTGGAAGTTTCTTTCTCATGGTTGGATGGATTCACGGGGCGGACAAAAGTTACTTGGATGTTTGTTTGCACAAATTTTCTCAGCTAGTTAACGAGTGCCCTGTGCCACCGGTCATTCCACCAGTCTTTTTTGGTTGAGAAAGAGAGCTTTCTTTTTCTGGCAAGTCCCATTAGAGGTCTTTATCCTCCGAAGAGTTGTGCCTCCGAAGAGGTCTTTTGCTGTTTCCTGCCTTCTTGCACATGTCTTTTCGCCATTTGCTCATACCAGCAGTTCCCTGTTATCATTTTCAAGCACACATTCCTTTCTTTTGCAAGTAGTTTATTTTATCCAAAGAAGTGTACTTCATTGTTAAATGTGTTCTCAGGGGCAGACACAGGCTAATTAACCGAATGTTCGTTTGCACAAATGATCACAATTAATTAGGAAGGGTCCACCTCCGGCGGAACCACTAACAGTTTGCTTGAAGCACTTCTTATATATGATTTAAGAATGGAATTTTTGTGGCTGAACATTCATTTGTTGAGTGATGTCAGGGATCGCTTGGTCTTGTGATGGTTAAGCTTTGTTTTAATGGCCTGCAATATTAAATCGACATTTTAGCAATACAATTAAAGTACTTTTCATATATCGAAATACAACAGGCATTTTGTAATAGTAGAGAACACAAGATTTATAGTGGTTCGGCCAAGAACTGGGCCTACATCCACTTTATAGTTCTTAGTATTCACTTGCACTGGCTTTACAATGGCTTTCAATACAAGAACCATACATGCATAATTCTTTTACAGTATTTCAATAAAGCTTTTAAGTAAAATATGGGCGCAAGTGATTGCTGTTCCAAGCCCTTGGAATTGGATCTCCTTCGACAGTTGTCAGTTTGAAAGTGCCATTAAGAAGTTTTTTGCCTGTGACATACGGCCCTTCCCAGTTTGGCGCAAACACTCCTGTTGCTGTCATGATCCTTTTCAAGACTAGATCTCCAACCTCAAAGCTGCATTGGCGAACTTTAGAATTGAAGTGCCTGGCAATTCTTTGCTGATGAGCTTCAATTCTGAGCTGAGCCTCTTCCCTTTTTTCATCAAGGAAGTCTAATGCTTCAAGTTGCAGCTTTTCATTTTCAACTTGATTGAAATGGATCCTTCTGTGTGAAGGAACTTCTGTCTCCACCGGAATCATTTCTTCTGATCCATATGCCAATGAAAATGGAGTGTGCCCAGTCGCAGTTTTATGGGTAGTTCTGTATGCCCATAGTGCTAGTGGTAGCTTATCGACCCAACCACCTTTCGATTTTTCTAGCTGTTTTTGATAGTTGATTTGATAATTTTGTTTACTGCTTCCACTTGCCCGTTTGCCTGCGGATGAGCTACTGCTGAGAAGCTTTTTTGGATCTTGAATCGCTTGCGAAAATCTTGGAACTCTTCACTTTCGAATTGGGTTCCATTGTTTGTGATTATCTTTTGAGGCACACCATACCTGCAAATGATATTCTTAGTTACAAAGTTTATCATCTTTTTAGAGGTAATAGTAGCTAATGGTTCAGATTCAGCCCATTTAGTAAAATAATCAACAACAACAATAGCATATATGATTCCGGACTTGGCGGTTGGCAAAGGCCCGATGAGATCTATTCCCCAAATAGAAAATGGCCACGGACTGACCATCTGTGTTATCTCGGTGGAAGGTGCTCTTGGGATTTTTGCAAATCTCTGGCATCGGTCACATTTTCGGGCATAGCTTGCAGCATCACGATTAATGTCTGGCCAAAAATATCCATAAAGGAGAATTTTCTTTGCTAGAGTTTGACCACCTGAATGATCTCTACATTCTCCTCTGTGTACTTCAGCTAGAATTGTCTTAGCCTCTTCCTTGGTCACACATCGGAGTAATGGCATTGAGAATCCCCGCCTATACAATCGACCATCTTGAATTATATATCTAGAGGCTTTTCTTAGCAACTTCTATCGTTCTTTTGAATTTTCTGGTAGAGAACCGTTGAGCAGATATTCCATTATCGGAGTCATCCATGATTCTTGCTGTTGAGAAACAGTCATGACCCAATCAATCTCCATTTCATCAATACTTGGGGCTGACAAGACTTCTACAGGAACCAATCCCAGTAATTGGGCTTCACCAGTGCTTGTGTACTTTGCGAGAGAATCTGCCTTCATGTTCTCTTCTCGGGGTATATGACTTATCATATAATGATCGAAATCATCAAGAAGTTCCCAGGCTCTTGACAAGTAAGCATGCAGATTTCCTCCTTTAGTTTGAAACTCTTTCTTGACTTGGCATACAATAAGCTGTGAATCACTGAAGATTTGCAACACTTTGACATTTAGTTCTTTAGCAATTTTCAAGCCGGCAATAAGAGCTTCGTATTTTGCTTCATTGTTTGTCGAAGGGAATTCCAATCTCAATGCATAGCACAATGACCGCCCTTCAAGGGTTTCAAGCACAACCCCAGCTCCGGAACAGCAATCGTTTCTTGCACCATCAACTTATAATTTCCATCGAATTGGGGTATTATCGGTCATCTCTTCCTCGCTGTCACCTTTATCTGTACATTCTGCGATGAAATCTGCTAAAGCTTGTCCACTGATTGCTCTCCGGGGATGATAAGTGATGTCGTATTGGCTGAGTTCAATATTCCACTTCAGAAGACGACCCGAAGTCTCAGGACGAAACAGGACTTGCTTCAGAGGTTGATCAGTGAGGAGCTTGATAGGATGAGCTTGGAAATATGGCCTCAATTTTCTTGATGCAATTAGTAGACAATAGGCTAGCTTTTCCAATTTTGAATAATTCATCTATGCCCCAGTGAATCTTTTGCTGATATAATAGACCGGGCGCTGAATTTTTGCGTCTTCACGTACCAACGCTGCACTAAGAGCATGAGATGAGGTTGCCAAATATACAAAAAGATCTTCACCATCTCGGGCTTAGAAAGTATTGGAGGCGTTTCCATATGATGAATCAACTCATCGAAAGCTTTCTGGCATTCAGGAGTCCAGTCAAAAATTTTCCTTCCTTTCTTCAGAGCATCAAAGAATGGAATGCATTTATGAGTAGCTTTGGAAATGAATCGACTCAGGGCAGCGACTTTTCCATTAAGACTTTGCAATTCCTTCTTCGTTCTAGGAGCTTTGACTTCTTTTAAGGCAGTAATCTGAGTAGGATTAGCTTCAATGCCCCTAGCACTCACAATGAAACCCAAGAACTTCCCGGACTCTACCTCAAACGAACATTTCAAAGGATTAAGTTTCATTCCGTACGTTCGGAGGACTGCAAACATTTCTGCCAAGTGATCCATATGGTCTACTACCTTCTTTGATTTCACCAGCATATTGTCAACATAAACTTCCATAGTTTTTCCAATTTGTGGCTTGAACATAGCATTGACGAGTCTTTGGTAAGTTTCCCCTGCATTCTTCAGTCCGAAGGGCATGACTCTATAGCAGTAGAGACCAACATCGGTGACGAAGCTCGTGTCCTCCTGATCCGGCTCATGCATCATGATCTGGTTGTATCTGGTGTAAGCTTCCATAAAAGATAACAATTCATGCCCCACTGTTCCATCCACCAACTGATCTATCCTGGGTAACGGGAAGCAGTCTTTGGGGCAGGCTTTGTTTAAATTTGAGAAGTCGATGCATACTCTCCACTTACCATTGGCTTTCTTAACCAATACTGGATTTGAAACCCAATTCGGATAAGTAGACTCCCTGATGAAACCATTCTCTATGAGCCGGTCTACCTCTTCTTTCAACGCTGCTGACCTTTCAGGACCCTGGGTTCTTCTTTTCTGCTTTACCGGTGTAAACTTCCGATCAATATTCAGAGTATGTACTGAAATTTCTGGGGATATTCCGCAATATCAGCATGAGTCCAAGCGAATACGTCCAAATTTGCTTTCAAGAATAATATCAAGGAATTTTGAACCGTCACACTAAGTTGCGAACCCACATTCACCACTTTGTTTGGATCTTTCGGGTCAACGGGTACTGGCACCGTTACTTCCACTGGCACCACTCTATTCTCCCCTTCACTAGCTTTTCTGGGATCCATTTCTCTTCGTGCCCCGCCATGCTCGCCAGTGTAGGGTCCACTCTGTAATTGCTACAAGGTTGGTTCTCTGATGTGGACTGGGACTGCCGCATCTTTTCCCATCTCTCTCTTCTTTGCTTCACGCAACTCTATTAGATAACATTCTCGCCCAGCATTCTGATCCCCTTTAATAACTCCAACTCCATTATCCGTGGGGAATTTCATAATGAGGCACCATGGGGCGAGAATTGCCTTAAAAGCCGCAAGAGTTGGTCGGCCTAGGAAGGCGTTGTAGGCAGAAAATTCATCAACAATTACAAAAGTCTGTTTCCGAACCACCTTTTTCTGCCCCTCTCCAAGCTCCACGAACAAGTCAATAGTTCCAATCGGCTGCTTCGGTTCCCCAGTAAACCCAACAATTTTTTGCGATGAACCTTGAACATCAGCCATCGGAATTTTCATTTGGTCGAACGTCTTTTTGAAGAGAATATTGCAAGAAGCGCCGCAATTTACAAGCACTCTTCTCACAATAGCCGGCCCAATGCCTGCAGAGATGACCAAGGGATCCATGGTTGGAGCTACAATGCCCATAGAGTCCCTGGTCCTGAACACAATATCATCATTAAAAGTTTTCTGCTGCTTCAAAGGTGCAGCATCTTCTAGCACAAAAACACTCTCTTCTGTTGGTGCATACTTCAAGGCACGGGCATATCTTTCCATCTCGTCCCAGCTTCTGCCTGCTGGGTGAGGACCTCCCGTAATCACATTAATAACAGGCCTTTCTGATTCATGCACAGTATTCCTCTCACCCGAGCCAGATGGATGAGCAGGAAGTTGCTGGCCCTTAGTAGATGAAGTTGGGTCGTTCCTATTTCTCTTAACATATTGCTGCAACTTGTTCTCTCTCAACAGTTCTTCAATCAAACTTTTCAGATGGCGACATTCATTGGTATCATGACCGGGTTGATTATGAAACCAACAGAATCTCCCACTTTGAGCAGCTTTTTTTCCAACTCTCATCTCAGGCGGTTTAGGATATTCTACCGCGTCTGTGGTAGCAAAAAAGATATTCTCCGGGGTGTCAGTCAAAGGAGTGAAATCTGAAGGTTTTGAGAAGCGAGGTTTCTTCATATCTTTCTGTTTCTTCTAGGGCTGTCAATGGGTCGGGTCGGATCGGGTTTGGGTCGGGTCAAGTCGGGTTCGGGTTGATTTTAAATGGGTCGGGTCAACCCGTTTATTAAACGGGTCGAAAAAGCTCAACCCGAACCCGACCCGTTTATAAACGGGTTGACCCGACCCAACCCGTGTAACCCGATTATAAACGGGTCGGGTCGGGTCGGGTCGTAAATGGGTCAGGTCAACCCGTATAAGGTGTAAACGGGTCGTAAATGGGTCGTAAACGGGTCAGGTCAACCCGTATAAGGTATAATTGGGTCGTAAATGGGTCGGAACGGGTCGTAAACGGGTCGGGTCAACCTGTATAACCCGTATAAGGTATGAATGGGTCATAAACGGGTCGGAGCGGGTCATAAACGGGTCAACTCAACCTATATACTGTATAAACGGGTTGTTAACGGGTCAGTTTCGGGTTAGCGGGTCAACCCGAACCCACCCGTTTATAAACGGGTCAAATTCGGGTTGACCTGAAAATGACCCGCCAATTAAATGGGTCGGGTTAACCTGCTAATTTCCGTGCGGGTTTCGGGTCGTGTTTCGGGTCGTGTAGGAAATTGACAGCCCTACTTTCTTCCCACCACTATTCCCCCTTTTCTGACTTCTGGATTCCTTTTTGGTAGGAGCAGCAGTATTATCCTTAACCTCTGTCAATGCCACTTTAACTGGTGCTTGAAGGCTTTCCAAGCGCATGAATTCATCAGCTTTCTTATAGAATTTCTCAAGCGAATTCGCTTCTTTCATCTTCAGCCACTTCCCAAATTCGCTTGACTTGTCGATTGCCCTCATCAAGTATGTCAAGACCATTCGTGGCTCTGCATTATCCACTTCATCCAAATCTATGTTGAAGTGGCTCAAGAAAGATCTGATAGATTCCCCAGGGTTCTGTTCCAGGCTCGACAGTGACATAATATCCTTTGCCTTTGAAGCATACAACCTGAATTGTTCTTTAAACTTCCGAGTCAAATCGAAGAACTGGTCTATGGATCGGACCGGTAGCTTTGTGAACCAGAGTAGAGCCACTCCTTTCAAGTATACCGGAAAGTACCGGCATTTGATCTCATCAGATGCTCTAGCACCAATCATGTGCCAATCATACTTATACAGGAATTGATTAGGGTCGCTTGTTCCCTTATAAGCCGGGATGGTAGGACGAACAAACTTCCTTGGAAATTCAGCTTTCAAAATCCTTTCAGTGAACGGAGTTTTGCTCGGAGCGAATCCCCATTCCTTTTCATCTTCATCCCTCGGCATGCTCTCTTTCATGATTTGTCGCACCATGCCCGAAAGATATTCCACATCATTTAAAGGATCTGCAGGATAGACTTCGGCCATTTTCTCGGAAGTTTGTCTGGACAAACGTTCGCTGAGAGTTGGCTGTGGTCTCGATCCTCCAGCTTGGGGAGGTGTTTCTTTGGCGGGGCTAGCTGTTCTTTGAGGAATATTCCTCTCTTCAGGATTATGAACATCATCTGCAAGGTTTTCTTCATATTCATCGGTTGACGGTTAGCTCCGAGCAATGCATTTAACCTTTCAAGCATAAAAGCATTCTGGGTTTCCATCTGTTGGTATAACCCAGATACTACAGCATCTAACTTCGCTCGTGTAATTCCGGCAATTGGTACTGCTTGACTTGACGAAGGAGAAGTGGAAGTATTTTCACGAACATCACTGGGTCTAGTAGATCCGCGCTTTCTTCCAGGAGCCATTATCTCTGATAGACTTCTGGTTTTAAGAGAGATTCTTTCAACAAACTTTTGCGAAGCAATGACGAAAGTAGCCTGAGTTGGGTTCTCAGTGAAAGCACCAAAAATGTTAACGCTTAAAATTGAACGCTAACACCCCGGTGTAAGTAGAGATTAAGTGAAAGCACCACCCGTCAATACGGGAATTAGAAGTAAGTAGAAAGGTCGTAGAGAAAGCAGTAAAAAGACAATAGTTTTATAGCGGTTCGGCTTCAAATTAAGCCTACGTCCACTTTAATCTTCTTTATTGCTGAATCAATTACAACTTTACAACAATCTTCGATTACAACACAGCTAGGACAAATAGCTAAAACTCCGATGTAGAAGAACTCTTTGAATCCATGTCGAATGTGTTAGATTTCTTCTTGAAATTCACTGAGATGTCCTTCGTGTTTGAAGTGTCGGGTGAGTCGAGAATTCAGCAGAGTATCGGTGTTCCAGAAATGAGCCAAAAGATCCTTTTCCAGTTGGAGTAGGTGGGGTATTTATAGAGAGTTTTCTGAATTAGGTCGTAGGTCGCGAGCGACCTTGGATAGGTCGTAGGTCGTGAGCGACCAAGTGGGAGCGGTTTACAGCTTAACTATGGTGTACTTGATCACATCGAACAATCTAGCAAGTCATAGGTCGTGACTGACCTAGGGAGAAAGCGGCATAAGGAATTACTTTGGTATTGTTTAGGTCGTGAGCGACTTAGGGGAGGATGGTTGGCGACTTAGGGTTGGAAGCGGCCTATAAGCAAGCGGCTTCATTCTGTGATAACTTGCTAGGTCGCTGGGTCTTTTAGGTCACTAGGTCGCTAGGTCACTTTGGTCCATAGGTCGTTAGGCCTCTTTAGTCCGTAGGTCGTTAGGTCGTTAATCTCTTGTACCTTTAGAACGTTAAGTCTCGAAGCCTCTTTGTTGTAACATGCTGTTGCCCTGTGTTGATGGTTAGGTCGTTGATAAGCTTAGGTCGCTAGGTCGCGATATCTTTAGGTCGCTAGGTCGTTCATACTTTAAATCTTTTAGGTCCCTTATTTCCTTAGGTCGCTGAGCCGCGAAATAGAGGAGTTAACACTAGGGAATCACTTACCCTGTCTAATGAGTTGTACCCCAATTTGGCTAAGGTGTTTGCTTAATCAATTCTCTGATAGCAACTGTGATGACCCACCTTTCTGACTCTTAGGAATGACACTTAATACATCCTCAGAATTTATGTTCTGTTGCCCAAGCATCCGAAAGACAAGGTTTCATGGGGTAAAATAAAGAATAGAACAGATTTGAATACATAATCTCATAACGAAACAGTTACATATAATACAACAATAATATAGAACATTAGATTACTCCTAACATGGAGTTATCAGAGTTAAACAAAGTACTACAACTATCAGTCTCGGCGGTTATACATTTTGATTTTACACTCGCTGATACAAAATACATGCATAATTTACATAACATAACACCGGAAATGGATAACTAGATAGATAAGGACCCTCCTACTTGTCCATCTTCTTCAAAGAGCCCAAAGGAAACTTGCTACTTTTGGACTACTCAAATACAATTGAGTACCCAAGAGTTTAAAGAAATAAACAACTTGGGTCAAATAATAAGTTTGGTATGAGCAAAAAGTCTAAACAAAAAGATGGAAATACACATAATATGTGAGACCACGCCCTAACTACAGAATAAGTTTCCCCTTACAATAAAAACATTCAATCACAATAATGTATACAAATAATTAAACATCGTGAAGTGCTCACAACATTCCCGATGTAATTAAGAAAGAGGTGAATTTAAAATTTTGGAATCAATGTAAAGGAAAGAGAAATTATAAAATAAATGACTAGGAGCGCGCTCTCCCTTTATCGAAAGTGTACCTCCAGAAAAATACTTGAGAATTACGATGGCTCTCTGGAACTCCAAGCTAGACCACATTAATCTTTACCTAGAATCTGAGTATTTCACATCTTGCGCATATAACCGAGACCGATCTAGAGTAAATGTGATAATATCCTATTGGGAGCAATCCTACATAGCTTGGACCTCGCTCGCGCTTTGGATTTGGTCATTTCCGACAAAGGATTTCAATGCTTGAATGAGCAACAAATCGTCTTATATTGACGATATACAATGAAGAAAGCTGAACCGATAGTTAATAAATCAACTGCCAAGGATAATGAAATGATTGTACATGGACTGTAAACACCATATTCCTACCATTACTTGTCGATTTCAAACTTGTACTATTTCTTAGTTAGAAATGAAGTGAGGCAAATGAAGGTTATGTTACCCTTAGGCATTGCCTTGATGACATTTTTAACTTTCGAGATAGTGATAAGTTTCCATACTTCCATGTTTAGTGCCAAGAGTATGACTAAATTCTTTCCATATAAGTGATATCGGATTATGGAAAATCAAATTTCTTATCCTTTCCGTAACCAAATCAAACTTTACTTTTAAAACCGACCTTGTGCTAGGATTTCAAAATTTAAATAATAACCTTAAACAACTTTATCAAATGATTGATTTACTTTTAACACAAATTTATTACTTCTGCATCATTATTTAAAATGATCAATTAACTCATATCCATTATAACAACCCCACCACGATGCCTATTTTGGCAAAGAACATTACAAGTAATGTTGTCTACTAATCTGGAGAATACGGCTTGCTAAGGGCGATTGAATGTGAGTATATCTTTCTACTAACATTGACACGTCATTTATACCTTTTTCATTTAATATCTGAATTGCATTTGACGGGTAAAGTACTAATATAAAGTAATAGACACACAGATTTCTCAAAATCAGAACAACATGTTATATAAATAACTGTCATAGATCACCGTTTTGTAAATCTCAACTTATACATATACAAATTATTTACTTTACACAATAAAATACTAAACTCGATTGTTATACAAATTTTACAATTCTCCAATCTCAACTGTACATCTTATAAACATATTTACAAATTTCCTAAATGAGATAAACTAAAATGTCAAATGTTTTTATATCCTTGCTCGCCCAAACATCCAAAGGTCACCTTGTCACATTACCTGAAAAGTCTCGGCCTGACCCGAGCAAAATAACACCGGGGTCAGACTATCTTTAAATATCCAATGGGGTGAGAATAGAATATGACATAAGAATAAACAACATATAAGTCAATATAGATGTCTATGAAATAATGAGTCACGGGAATTAATTTAACTTAGAGTTTATCACAAGGCACATGGTTATATATTGAAGTTACGAACACATATTAATCACTAAACACTAAATTCATTGAACAAAATATAATATCTCTAAGCACGCAAATATCAATGATTAACTCAAAACAGGGTTATAAGTTAAGCCACAAACAAGAACTAGTCACTAAACACAAAATAACAGAATTAACTTAACATCTATCTCAAGACAAAAGAACATATATTTATTTCATGAATACATGGCACAAGAATATATATTTATTTCATGAACACAAGACACAAATATATATACACACACATACACACACACACACACTCTTATTTCACGAACATAGAATAGTCACAGAATCCACGAGATCTTAGTCCAAACCGATTGTATTGATCGTCTAAAATAGTCGCAATGATTGGACTCAAAATTCATGGCAAACAAACAAAAAAGTTGGTATCTGACACAGCGGATTAAAACCTTGACGCGCTAATTTCTGCTTTGATACAAATTGACGTACTTTCTTCCTCACGAAATGATTTCATGTCAAGTAAACCCGGTAGAACGATAAGTGCCCAAATCCGTTGATCTCTCGAGATACCAGATTCTAGCTATCTTCAACACGTTGATCGCGCACGATTCCGCGTTAGAAGATCTATGATTCTTTGACGTTGATCTCGCGCACAAGATTCCATGAATCGGCTTCAAATTCGTTGATTCGAGCGCACTCGAATATCCGATTATGGAAGAAGAAGGAGATCACACTCAACTTCAACAAAAGTGGCAAAATCATACAAAACAATTTTATTCAAAATCGACTCCCCTTTACAACTGACAACACACCCCTATTTATAGGAATTTACAACACATTCGACTTAACAACAATTACAGCATACACGACCTAACATCCACGACATAACAACAGGGACTCACGACTTAACAAACAGACGACATGACAACATACGAGTACAACACATATAAGTTACAAATCAAGCGACATAACAACAAGCCAGTTACAACATTCACACGACTTACGACCTACAACATAAAGAGAATACAATACACACGACATAAGAACAAACGACTTAACACATACAACACATATGCGACTTAACAGTATACGACTCAACGACTCAACAATAGTACTCCGCAGCACAGCTTCATGCGACCTAAAAGATGAGACATAAGGTCGAGCGACCTAAGAACTTGAGCGGCTTAAGATACAGCGGCATAAGCTTGAGCGACCTAAGGACTTGGCGACTCATTATGTTGCATTAGTTCTGCCAGCGCTTCATTATTTATCTCGTTATGTCGTAAGCGACTTAAGGCATCGTTATGTTGCGGACGACTTAAGGCCAACGAACGACCTAAGGTAGGCGACTTAAAGACCGAGCGACCTATAGTACAACTTGCTATGTTGTTCGAGACATAGTGCGCAGCATCATCCTCCCCTAGTTGAAAAGAATTCGACCCCGAGTTTGCACTTTCTTCTTCTTCGACATACTTATCGTCATGATATGGAATCAAATGTTTGATGTTGAAAACGTTAGCAGTATGGATATGATATGGCAATCTCAACTGATACGCATTCTCATTAATCTTCTTTACGATTTCCAAAGGACCAATCTTTCTAGCAGCTAGTTTGTTGTAAGTACCAATAGGAAATCGATCCTTAGTCAATACTACATATACAAAATCTCCTTCTTTGAATTCAACATTTCGTCATTTAATATCTGTGGATTGCTTATATTTCTCATTTTCCTTAAGCAATCGTTCCTGCACAACCTTGTGGCACTCTTGCAATTCATTCACAAAATCACTAGCTCGTTTGATCACTCCTTTCTGCTGTGGTACTACAGATAAATCCAATGGTCCTTTAGGAATTGTTGAGTAAATGACCTGGAATGGACTGAACCCAGTGCTACAATTAACTGCATGGTTGTGTGCAAACTCAGCTTGACATAGCTTGGAATCCCAACTCTTCAAATTATCATTCACCAGGCATCTCAATAGATTACCCAGGGATCTATTCACAACTTCTGTCTGTCCATCCATTTGTGGATGATAAGCACTACTAAATTTCAACTTTGTCCTGACCATTCTCCATAGACTCATCCAAAAATGACTTAGAAAACGAGTGTCTCTATCGGACACGATAGATTCAGGCAACCGATGAGTATAACCGTGCGACATTAACTGCATCTGCCGTCTTCTTGCATGCGATAAAATGTACCATTTTTGAAAACCGATCAACCACTACATAGATAGAATCATTGCCACGTTGTGTTCTCCGCAAACCCAATACAAAGTCCATAATAACATCCACCCATGGTTTAGTAGGTATAGGCAACGACATATATAAACCTACATTTGTCGCGGTCCCCTGTGAAACTTGATAAATATGGCACCTCTGAACAAATTTTTCAACCTCCTTCCTCATTGACGGCCAAAAATAAGACTTTGAAATCAACTTCATAGCACGGTCGTGGCCCACGTGTCCTTCTTCATGTAATTCTTTGATAATTTTCATTCGTAAACTGCAACTTGGAATACACAGCTGATTTCGTTTGAATAGAAAACCATCACCAGCATATATCCGTCCATGTTTCCCTGCTTGACTTTGTCTAGGTTCTCGGAATAATAAGAATCTGATGTAAGCAAATCTGGAAGCAAGTCAAAACCCATCACCTCTACTCGCATAGTTATTAGTAAGTTATTCCTCCGACTCAATGCATCGGCGACGCGATTAGTTACTCCAGACTTGTGCTTTACGACGAATGTAAATTGCTGCAAATAAGCTATCCACGATGCATGCCTAGCTGCAATTTTATTCTGCCCTTGTAAATGTTTCAACGCTTCATGATCTGTATACAAAACAAATTCTTGTGTAACAAGTAATGTCTCCAATGCTTCACAGCCTGCACAATAGCATAAAACTCCACATCATAAGTATTGTATTTCATCTTTGTCCAGAAAGTTTTTCACTGAAATAGGCAATTGGACGACCCTTCTGACTCAACACTCCTCCAATTCCAACTTTAGATGCATCTGTATGTAACTCAAATAGTAAATGAAAATCTAGCAACACTAGAATCAGTGCTGACGTTAAAAGTTCCTTGATCTGTTCAAAAGCAGATCCTGCCTCTTTCATCCATGAAAACTGCTTTCCTTTCATACAATCAGTAACAAGATCCATCACACTACTAAAGTGCGGTATAAATCTTCAATAAAATGAAGCTAACCCATGAAAACTTTTGACTTCTGTTATAGTTTTGGGCTGTGGACAATCTCTGATTGTTGCTACTTTACTCTGGTCCACCTGTATCTCTTCATTGGACACGACATAACCCAGAAATAAAAAACTTGGCGTCATGAACACGCATTTCTTCGTTGCTGCATAGAACTGTTCTTGAGGAAGAATTGTTAACACCTTTCGCGAGTGTTGAATGTGCTCCTCTGTGCTAGCACTATATACCAAGATATCATCAAGATATACTACAACAAACTTCCCAATGTAAGGTCTGAAAATTTGATTCATCACCCTCATAAATGTACTTGGTGCATTAGATAGACCAAATGGCATGACCAGCCATTCATATAATCCTTCCCGAGTCTTGAATGTTGTCTTCCATTCATCACCTGGTCTCATGCGAATCTGATGATAACCACTTTTAAGATCGATCTTTGAAAAGATCACAGGCCCACTGAGATGATCCAATAGATCATCAAGGCTTGGCATAGGAAATCTGTATCTGACAATTATTTTGTTGAGTGCCCTGCTCTCTGTACACATTCTCCATGAACCATCTTTCTTCGGTACCAACAAAGCTGGTACAGCACAAGGACTGAGACTCTCTCGAACACGCCCTTGCTTATGCAACTCCTTAACCTGTCTCCTCAATTCTTCATGCTCTTTTAGACTCATACGATAAGGTGGCCTATGCGGTAAAACAGCACCTGGCACCCCTTTGTGGCGGTAATTCCTTGGGTAATTCCGTAGGAAAGACATCTTCAAATTCATTTAACACCGGTCTAACCTCCTCAGCAATTTCAAGATCTTCACTTGTTTCATACCCAATCAACATAAACAATTCAGCACCATCTTTCGCTTCTTCAACAAATTCTTTCGAAGATAATAGACAAGTTGATTCCACCTTCTTCTCTGACTTGCTTTCACTTTGTTCATGCTTCTTAGGAACTAAGGTAATTTGAGTTCCTTCGAACATAAAACTGTAGCTGTTGGTGCGACCATTATGTTGTACAGCTCTATCATATTGCCATGATCTTCCCAATAGTAAATGAAACACGTCCATATCAACAACATCATACCATATATCATCTTTGTACTTCTTCCCAATAGAAAATGTAACAAATGCTCATCTTCCCACTGTCACTTCTCCACCTTTCTTCAGCCATGCCAGTTTATAAGGTCTAAGATGTTTTTCAGTCTTCAATCCCAACTTCGTGATGGCTTCTTCAGAAATAATGTTATCGCAGCTTCCCGCATCTATAACAAATCGACAAACCTTCCCCAAGATAGTACATGTAGACTGAAAAATATTGCTTCTCAGCCAACTAGAATCATTCTCATGCTTTGGCACTAAACAAGACCTTGTCATCAAGTTACACCCTTCATCTCCTGACACAACTTCTTCATCTTCATCAAACTTCGATGGTTGAGAATAATCAACTTCAGCTTCCACATCCTCATACTCACATTCCTCTGCAACTAATGCTCTCTTCTTTGGCTTTGTACATTCATTACTTTTATGGCCCAACTCCTGACAATTATAGCACTTGAGACTGTCATTGACCTTTACTTTAGCGGCTTCTTTGACAATTGGTTTACTGACTGCCTTGGAAATATTAGCACTGCTACTAGCACCCTTATTCTGGTTATTGGAGTTTGTAAACACACCCACTCCTCGTCTCCCTTGTTTCTCCCAAGCTAGAGCTTTCTGACGTGCTTCAGCGACAGACATTGGATTGAACGTATTAACCATGTCTTGAATTTGCATCCGTAACCCTCTAGTATATTTAGCTATTAGCGGCTCCTCTGTTTCCATAATATCATTCCTTGTAATCAATTGATAAAATTCATCTGCATAATCATTCACTGACTTCGTTCCCTGTCTCAAATTCTACAAACGTTGATACATAAGAGATTGATAATTGTATGGCAAGAAAATCGCTTTCATCATCTTTCTCATCTTCTCCTAAGTAACAACTTTTGATTTCCCCATTCTCTCTCGAGTTAGTTTAGCTTGCTGCCGCCAGGCCATCGCTCTTCCCCTTAGTCTCGTAGCAACTAATTTGACTCTGCGATTCTCAAGCACTTCCTTGAATTCCGAAATTTCTTCAACATTTGACAACCAATCAAGAAATTCTTCTGCTTGCATACCACCCTTGAATTCTGGAATTTCCATCCTCATCCCTGACTCCCATTTACGATCATTTTCTGAATCCAGCCGTTGATTTCGCACTTGGCCTCGATTTCAATAGTGAATACTTCCTCTATCACCATCTTCCTCAAAATCTGTATACTTCGATATCGATCTCAACCATCCACATCCCTACGACCATGAATGTCTCTTCTACCTTGTCTTTCAACATCACGATATGGTTCATTTTCAAATCCACACTGAGTTTTTCTATCTTCATTTCGATATCCATGGTGGTCTCACATCACTGAAACTGATGACTCTCTCCTATCTTGATAATACTGTGGTGACATTCTCCTTTCTCCCGAAACCGATGGTGAAACCCTGTTTCCACCCTGGTTCGAAACTGGTGACGTTCTCCTTTGTCTTTGATTCATGTCCTTCATCAACTTCTCTAACTTCTCAATACCTTCATTGAACTTTTCATTGATACGCTGCTCCATCTGCTCAACTTCTTGTCTTCTATAGAAATTTTCAACTTGATGATAGCGATTAGCACGTCTCAGAGGCATGATCATCAACAATCTCGGTTCCGATCTTACTGAGCTTTGACTTAACTCGACTTAGCTTTAACTGGCTCTAACTCGGCTCCAATTTAGGATTCGAACTAGGCTTTAACTCGGCTCCAATCTTACTTAGCTCTTCAAGCTCTGATACCAATAATGACGCAGCGGATTAAAACCTTGACGCGCTAATTTCTGCTTTGATACAAATTGACGCACTTT
This sequence comes from Allium cepa, assembly GCA_030765085.1. Taxonomy (NCBI): domain Eukaryota; kingdom Viridiplantae; phylum Streptophyta; class Magnoliopsida; order Asparagales; family Amaryllidaceae; genus Allium; species Allium cepa. Next base: position 41,034,418 of record CM060929.1, read on the forward strand.
CTTCCTCACGAAATGATTTCGTGTCAAGTAAACCCGGTAGAACGATAAATGCCCAAATCCGATGATCTCTTGAGATACCAGATTCTAGCTATCTTCAACACGTTGATCACGCACGATTCCGCGTTATAAGATCTACGATTCTTCGACGTTGATCTCGCGCACGAGATTCCGTGAATTAGCTTCAAATTCGTTGATTCGAGCGCACTCGAATATCCGAATATGGAAGAAGAAGGAGATCACACTCAACTTCAACAAAAGTGGAAAAAGCACACAATTTTTTTTATTCAAAATCAACTCCCCTTTACAACTGACAACACACCCCTATTTATAGGAATTTACAACACACTCGAGTTAACAACAATTACAGCATACACGACCTAACATCCACGACATAACAACAGCGACTCACGACTTAACAAACAGACGACATGACAACATATGAGTACAACACATACGAGTTACAAATCAAGCGACATAACAACAAGCCAGTTACAACATTCACACGACTTACGACCTGCAACATAAAGAGAATACAACACACACTTCATAAGAACAAACGACTTAACACATACAACACATACGCGACTTAACAGTATACGACTCAATGACTTAACAATAGTACTCCGCAGCACAGCTTCATGCGACCTAAAAGATGAGACATAAGGTCGAGCGACCTAAGAACTTGAGCGGCTTAAGATACAACGGCATAAGCTTGAGCGACCTAAGGACTTGGCGACTCATTATGTTGCATTTGTTCTTCCAGCGCTTCATTATTTATCTCGTTATGTCGCAAGCGACTTAAGGCATCGTTATGTTGCGGGCTACTTAAGGCCAACGAACGACCTAAGGTAGACGACTTAAGGATCGAGCGACCTATAGTATAACTTGCTATGTTGTTCGAGGCATAGTGCACTGCATCAGTATCACTCGAATCGATCAGATACCAAGGATCGTACTCAGACCGAGAACACAGAATCATAGAATGATTTGAAGGATAGTCCATACCGATCAAGGTGATCGTAGAAACCATGACTCGATAAATCTGCATTTATTTAATATTATATATTATTATGTTCGAAAAGAAATCTAGGAATAAACTTCTTAAGGATCTAGCAACCACTTGTGGCACACCAAAAGAGAGTGAACTCTAAAGTGCCAAATACTATCACCTTCAATAATCATTAAAGTATACACAATACGTTCCATACCGTATAGTGAAATTCAAGTGTTTACGAAAAGCTAGTAAATATCACTTATTACGGATACCACTGGAAAACCTAAACTATATTCTCTTAAGGATCTAGCAACCACTTGTCGCATAGCAGAAGAAAATACAACTCTAGAGTGTAAAATACTTCCTAATAGCAATCGTACGAATTTAATGAAGGCATCCCATACTACCCAGTGGAATTCAACTATTCGCTAATGGGCTTGTAAGTTCCACTCAAAAATTCTATTCAATGAGTTACACCATATTCAACGAAGTCTTATTCGAAAGCATTTAAACCAATCGTTGACACTAAGTCGATTATTAGTACTTTCCAAATTATAAAATTAAGGTTCTCAAAACATTTATTTAATTTTTCACTTATTAAAATTTTCTGATATACCATATTGTTCCAATTTTATTTACTTTATGAACTAAAATTTTCCATTTTCCCATATTGAAAGTTAAATTTCCATAAAGTTGTATTGTTCAGGAATCTTATTTTAAAACCATATATATGTATATGTATATGTGTGTATACATATATATATATATATTTAAGTAATCACTTATTCTTTAAAGCCCGATTTATTACACTTAGAAATGTCCAAATTAGTATTAGTTGTACACTAGAATAAAACAACTTACGTTTATACTTCGAAACCATGTTTCTAAATTTCATAACGTTTTATTTAATAAATTAAATTTCTATTCCATAAAACATATTTTTAACTCTATAACTATTTACACCATAATACAAATATAAATATTTGATAAAACTATTTATAAAAAAAAATTAGGCCAATTTATAAAACAAGTTTAATATGTATAACTTTAATAAACTCTCCTTACCAAATTATTGTTGTTTGTAACTAAATATTTATCTATATAAATAAATAGATATATCTTTATTTAAGTCCAAAGCTTTGAATCAAATGATTCAAAAACACAAACACATTAATATTTATTAAATATTAGATTACCACAAGATTTTAGTCATGAGCTAATACCGTAGAGTTCTAACTCTTAACTATATACCAAATCAAACTTATAATATAAATTTAATATTGTAAATATATATTTATATATAACCAATGTAACGACCCCAATTTTGAATTAATATTAAATTGATAGTTAATGTAAATTTTGAACAAATTTTGGAATAAAAATTGAATTCGACTTTGGAATTTGACTTTGGATTCTTGAAATTGAAATACGAAATGCAAATTAAAACAATTAGCATTAAAGTTAAAATAAATATTTAAGCTAGAAAATAAATTTGACAAGTCAAATAGATATATAATAAGATAAATTATAAAATATAAAGTATCATATAGCTAAATTCAAACAACATAATTAAAATAGAAATTTATTTGCAATACAAAGTAACAAAACAAAGAAACAAAGTTGTAAATAAATATGCAAAGTAAAACAAAACTAAAGCAAAGTACAATACTGCATGAACATAAACAAAGCAAGTAGAAGAAGTATGCAGCCGAAATATAAGGCAATACAAAGCCATAAGACTAAAGTAAATCTATGAACAAAAGAATAGAATAAGGCAACTATAGAGACATAAAGTACATCAACCCTTAATGCCATCATCTCTAAGTACACTTTCCTGTACATCAGCCGAGTAAAGTAGTATGTAGGCAAAAGAAAAATGTAAGTATATGAAATAGCTTGCAAATGAAAACATGAAGGACCTATGCAATTAATGCCATGTCCTTAGCCACTAGAATGTTATACATCAACCACCATAACATATGTACAAACAATATAAAATACCCTGTACAAAGTGATATCCCTGTGAACTCACTCTACATATAGCAATCTTCATCAGTTCGTTCATTTGAACTGGATACCTCAAGAAAATAATGTCAACTTAAACTTAAACAAAGATTTCAAACAATAAATTAAAACCAGAAGAATCAAAGAAGGGGTTTCAGCTTATTTTGTTTTACAAGCCTGTTTCAAAACTGCAAGCAAATCTAAACAACAAAGCAAGCTTTGTTCATCTTCTTGAATCTGTGAGTAACTTAACTTCTAAAAATAGAGATAATGGTCCATAACTTGATGATTGCTTTGTATACATGTTGCTTATGATCTGTTATCAATGTGAGGATGTATGTATGTGTATATGAATATTGAGATGCTTGTTTGTTACAGATTTACCCTGTCTGTTTAAAATTCACAGATCCAACCCTGATCAATAAATCAAATTTCTCTTTAACAAGTATGTATAAAATCTTAAGTATAGATAAAATCTATCTGTTATTCTATGTATTCAAAATTTAAAAGTATAATTAGATCAAAATCTATATAGATAGACTCTGTTTACATCAAGTAGTAAATAAAGTGTGAAATGAACAAAATTTAATGGTCAAAATTTATAATGTCAGGATCATGAATTAATTGCATAAATCAAAATTTGATTTTTAAAACTAAAATGGGAATTTTTAGTGGAGAGTGGAATGTGCATTTCTGTGTTGAGCAGAAATGGGATTTTTGGGTATATCTGCAGTTCTTTGAACCTGGGGAGGTCGGAATTGGTTCGGTGGTTAGAGGAGTGATTATTGAAGCTAGGAAAATATTGGATCAAGGATTTAAGCTATGTGGATTTTGGGATTTGGATTTAAAATCTTTAAACCTAGTTTTTAGCTATGACGGAAATTTGATCACCTCGGCCTCAATGATGGATCGAGTGTTTTGATACTTCGGGTGGTAGAAGTTTGGGTGATGTCGAAGTCGAGGCCGGAGGTGGAAGCTCGCAGATGGTCGACGTCTCGAAGACGAGGCACTTTTCCAGGTTTGGCGTGCATTTCCTGTTGGTGTTCCAGGTTGGTTGGAAGGCTCGAATTCAATTTCGAGGTTTGGAGGGAGATTTGATGATCGAGTTGGAGTTTGGGAGTGATGGTTGATATGGGAAGATCGTCGACGATGATCTGAGTGGCTCGGTGCCACTGTGCACATGCACTTATGTATATGAGTATCAGCTGCTGTTCGAAGTTTTGGGGAAGAAGAAGTCCGAGGTCCAAACTCGAGAAAGATATGTATTTACTCGAGCAATCTTCAGTTTGACTCGAAGCAAGGTGGGAAGGTTTCGAGTGTATATGTTGAACAGGTTTTCAACAAGACCTGTTCTGTTTTTCTGGAATTTATGACTTAACAGATTTCAAATAAATTTTGTTAGACAAGATTTTTTTTTAGTTTAATTGAATAAATAAGTTTTTCAAAGCTTGTAAACTAGATTTTCCAAAGTAAAGATTATTAAACAAGATCTCGAACGAGTTCAACTTTTAGATATTTAAAGTTAAATGTTTTTAATATAAATTGTTTTAGCATTCAATTAATTAACTAACAAATGTTTTGAAATAATTTAGTATTAAACTTTAATTAATCAATGTTCTAGTATGGAAATGATTCCAAGTATTTAAATTTAATAGATTCAAATGATAAAACTAAGTAGATTGGTTTAAAAACTTTTCTTATATAAGTAATAAATGTTATTTACATTCATTTTTAAGAATTATAAAGTGAACTTTAAAATGGAACTTATGTTTAAAAGAATAATCATTTTTGAATTTTAAATCCCAAATGCAATTTAAACCAAAATTTAAAGTGTAATGTTTAAAATACACTTTAATGTGAATGAAATCATTAATGCAGAAATTAATTATCTTAGAGATAATTAAGAAAAAAATATATGATTTAACCAATAAGGAAATTAAAAATGATTTATTTAATTATATAAATAAATAATTAGATTAATATATAACTAGAAATGATTAATAATAAATTAATCTAAGATAATTTCTTAAGAAAGTAATTTAAGAAATGTTATTAGAAAATGAAGATAATTAACTAAGGATTATTTCATAATTAATTAATGTGATAAACATTATGAATTAATTAGATTAATTAATTAAGATAATCATTTGTAAATTGTTAAATGTAATTACTTAATGAAAGTAATTAAGGATCAATCACTTACTGTAATTAAATTTGGATATTTTGATTAATTAAAGTTAATTAATTTAGTTTAATTAATTTAAGAAAATCATTAGATAAATTGGTAACAAATGATTTGGAATTAATAAATCAGAATTGGATGATTAATTCATAAGTAAATAAATTTAATTGGAACTAGATTGAGCTGATTAAGATTTAACAATTAATTAATCCTATTTGTGAATGATTATTAAATGCTTAACCTTACTTATGGATGATTGTATTATATGAAATGCCTTAAATTGATTGTCCTATCGGATCTATGATATTTTGTTCTGTGGATTGTGCGGTGTATTTTATTCATTTATTTACATCTTTATACTATCTGTGAATCTGTGAATGGACGATAAGCATTATAGTTTATATCGCTTATCAACTATATTTCTGTGTTTTAATCTGTGATGATTGAATGATGTTGCACTATTGTGTTAAACCCCTGGACCACACCATACACACAGAAATATGGATTTCACGAGGAAATCGACTAAGTCACAGATTTTTGAAAATAGTTTTGAATTTGAATTTTTAAATTCAAATGGTTTGAAATGGATTGGGTTTAAAGTGAAAAGCTTTAGAAACGGAATTTCAAAGATGAAATTTATTTTGAATAACTTGATAAAATTTGAAATTTAAATAATTTGATTTAAATTTAAATTCAAAATTTGAAACTGAATACTATGATTTGAAACTAGGGATTAAAGATGTTATAACAGTTATATATGGGTTAAACTATTTTAAAATGTATTAATTTGGGAATATGAATATAAATTAAGGCTTTAACTCGAGCAAATACAATTGGATTTTTCTGAAATGAAAGACTATTTGTTTTCAAATAATTAAAGCTTTCACATAAGAAATGAACTTCCAATTTGAGTTAAAATGATCTCTAATTTGAAATGAAGATAATTTCCAAGTTATGAAAACGATTTGAAAGCTATAAGTTAAATCTTTGATTTAAAGATTTAAATGAATTAATCCAATTGAAATAGAAATTGTTTTGGAAATCTATGAATTGATCTTTGTGAAATAAATCTTTTGTTTAAAGGATTTAAAATGATAATTGGTTTAAACCATTTGAAAGAAAGTTTTGAATTATTAAGTTGTGGCTTAACTGAAATCCCAATATTCATGTGTTTTGAAATATTACGCTCATTTATTCGGTTTAGCCGGGAGAGGACCTTGTGTCATATATCCCATTTCGAATAATGATACGTTGTTATGGATAGAATTTGAAGACCGATGGTGAAGACCGGATATTTCCAAAAACGAAAGGATAACTCGTCGAATGTTTTTGCATCGACTGGTCCCCCGGTATAGAGACTCCATATGTGATGGGAAGTCCGGACGTGATTAGGGATTATCCGGATTGAAGAGGCTTCTTTGGAAGTGCCTTCCGTTCTGTTCGAACCCAGAACAGACTTGTATGGATTGTATGTCTGACGTTACAAATTGAGATATAAAGCAGATTTCTTTCAAATACATTCCTGTTGGTGGCGGAGAATTTATTCTCTTAGCTCAACACACCCTTCTTTGAGACGTACGAGCTCAGAGGTTATGTAGTTGAAGGTTATCAGCGATATATTCCCAATTTGGTAGCGTAGCATGCTGAGTGTTGCTGTGTGATGATCATTGTTTGATCATTTGTGATGTGATCATTTGTTTGATCATTTATCTTTGTGATCATTACTTTGATCATTTGTTGACCCAAAGCATGGCTTTGTACCAAAGCGTAGCTTTGTGGATGAGACTTCGTCGAGCCTCATACCCCGGAATGGTCAAAACAGGAAAAGATGCAGCAAGGTTATTGGGGGTAGCGCCCCTTAGGGTATGTGCATTTCCTTCTGGATAGAAGTGGTATCATGGTATAGAGCCCAGATACTTAACTTATGTTGATATCGCAGATATATATATATATATATATATATATATATATATATATATATATATATATATATATATATATATTACTTTGTGATTCGTTGCTGGGGCCCCGGTTAAAGGTTGTTTACAACCGGGAGATGGCATACTCGTGTCAGTAGTTACCCAGTTAGGGGTGACCCAGCCTTGTGTTGGCAGAGATCCGGTTAGGTTCTCGAGAACGTCCTTCCACAGGTGTTCTCATGTGGCAATGGGAAGTTCCTTGGCCTGACCATTTGTTGGAAATCCAATTCCCAATACGAAACGCTGTACGGTTTTAGTTGTAGAACCTGCCATTTACTTATGGTGGCGCCCCACTGTTTAGATGGTAGCTATAGTAGGCATACGATAATGGTCGTATGTTGGCTAAGATTTATATTCTACTTTCGAAATGTTTTTCTGCACTTTGCACTTATAGTAATAATATCAAGGAAATTGCGTATCAAGCATGTTTGACTATCATAAGAAGAAATCTCCTCCAATTCTGCGTTTGCATTGTGTGTGTGGCGGGAGGTCTTATGGTAGTTTCATTTTAAAAAGCATTGCGAATTGACTTTGAAATCTTTTGTTGATTGTTTTAAAAGACAACTGTTTTTTTGTTGTTCACACCAGTCTCATGACTGATCCGGAGTTTATTGTTTCTTTCCTAAACTCTGGGTGCTCAAAATTTTCTACACGAGCAGTTCAGAGTTGGGTTTTTCAGATAGCTAGTTCAGTCTTTGGATGTGGACGAGACTTGCTTGTCTTTGCATATCGTGATGTTGAACGAGCTGCTGCTGCTGGAGTTCTCTTTTGAAGACTATCTTAGAGTTATATTGTTCCGCTGCTAGATGTTATCTATTTTCCTTTTACGCTGCTATTTCTTGTATCATATCTCTGATGTATATTGATATTCATTGTATCACTCTGTTGTATCAGATATTGTACCTGTGTCGTATATCGATGTATTATTCTTCTTTTCCGCTGTGTTGTTTACTTAATGTTGTTATAAGCTCCGGCGACTCGGATTTGAACGCTCGAATCTACGGCATTCGAGTACGATGTAAAGTATGGATGTCGATTTTCGAGCGCGAAAAATTCGTATCGTCACATTTGGTATCAGAGCTAAGGTTAAACTTTAGCTCAGGGGTATAACACATTAAGTAGCTCATTAGAGATAGGGTGAAGTATACCCTAGAATGAGTAATCCCTAAGATATGTGTTCGAATGTCTCAGTAAATTCTCTTACTATCCACTGATAGTGAGTATGAGTGTAAGAAGAGAACGAGATAGGGGACAGGGAAATATGACTATAAATGGTCAATACCCTGCAACAGTGGAAACAATTTTCTTATCAATCTACTTTGATTCGTCTTTCCAAATTCTTTTGATTGCTTCGTAACAGCTCCAGAAAGAAGTTCAGTCTGATGATGGCCCTACAAATTGTTGGAGGAAATCTTTACTTCGTATTTTCATCAGTTTCTCATCAGTTTTTGATTTAAACCTTAATGAGTATGAATTTGAAATTTGAAATTGAAAATTTTAAATAAATTTGGAAATTTTAAATTGAGTTAACTAATTAATAGAATATGAAGCTAAATTTGAATAGTATCGATAAAATGATTTCGTTTAAAACCAAATTTGAATTCTATTGTAATTTCTTGTATCTATTGTTGATATTCTGATTTGGTGAGCCAAATGCAGAATTGATATCCAGTTTGATTTGAAAAGATATTTCTCTATCTTTCATCTATCTTTGTTGTTTTCGTGCCTGCGAATTTCGAGGACGAAATTCCTTTTAAGGGGGGAAGTCTGTAACGACCCCAATTTTGAATTAATATTAAATTGATAGTTAATGTAAATTTTGAACAAATATTGGAATAAAAATTGAATTCGACTTTGGAATTTGACTTTGTATTCTTGAAATTGAAATACGAAATGCAAATTCAAACAATTAGCATTAAAGTTAAAATAAATATTTAAGCTAGAAAATAAATTTGACAAATCAAATAGATATATAATAAGATAAATTATAAAATATAAAGTAACATATAGCTAAATTCAAACAAAATAATTGAAATAGAAATTTATTTGCAATACAAAGTAACAAAACAAAGAAACAAAGTTGTAAATAAATATGCAAAGTAAAACAAAACTAAAGCAAAGTACAATACTGCATGAACATAAACAAAGCAAGTAGAAGAAGTATGCAGCCAAAATATAAGGCAATACAAAACCATAAGACTAAAGTAAATCTATGAACAAAAGAATAGAATAAGGAAACTATAGAGACATAAAGTACATCAGCCCTTAATGCCATCATCTCTAAGTACACTTTCCTGTACATCAGCCGAGTAAAGTAGTATGTAGGCAAAAGAAAAATGTAAGTATATGAAATAGCTTGCAAATGAAAACATGAAGGACCTATGCAATTAATGCCATGTCCTTAGCCACTAGAATGTTATACATCAACCACCATAACATATGTACAAACAATATAAAATACCCTGTACAAAGTGATATCCCTGTGAACTCACTCTACATATAGCAATCTTCATCAGTTCGTTCATTTGAACTGGATACCTCAAGAAAATAATGTCAACTTAAACTTAAACAAAGATTTCAAACAATAAATTAAAACCAGAAGAATCAAAGAAGGGGTTTCAGCTTATTTTGTTTTACAAGCCTGTTTCAAAACAGCAAGCAAATCTAAACAACAAAGCAAGCTTTGTTCATCTTCTTGAATCTGTGAGTAACTTAACTTCTAAAAATAGAGAAAACGGTCCATAACTTGATGATTGCTTTGTATACATGTTGCTTATGATCTGTTATAAATGTGAGGATGTATGTATGTATATATGAATATTGAGATGCTAGTTTGTTACAGATTTACCCTGTCTGTTTAAAATTCACAGATCCAACCTTGATCAATAAATCAAATTTCTCTTTAACAAGTATATATAAAATCTTAAGTATAGATAAAAGGTATCTGTTATTCTATGGATTCAAAATTTAAAAGTATAATTAGATCAAAATCTATATGGATAGACTCTGTTTACATCAAGCAGTAAATAAAGTGTGAAATGAACAAAATTTAATGGTCAAAATTTGTAATGTCAGGATCATGAATCAATTGCATAAATCAAAATTTGATTTTTAAAACTAAAATGGGAATTTTTAGTGGAGAGTGGAATGTGCATTTCTGTGTTGAACAGAAATGGGATTTTTGGGTATATCTGCAGTTCTTTGAACCTAGGGAGGTCAGAATTGGTTCGGTGGTTAGAGGAGTGATCATTGAAGCTAGGAAAAATATTGGATCAAGGATTTAAGCTATGTGGATTATGGGATTTGGATTTAAAATCTGTAAACCTGGTTTTTAGCTATGATGGAAATTTGATCACCTCGGCCTCAATGATGGATCGAGTGTTTTGATACTTCAGGTGGTAGAAGTTTGGGTGATGTCGAAGTCGAGGCCGGAGGTAGAAGCTCGCAGATGGTCGACATCTCTAAGACGAGGCACTTTTCTAGGTTTGGCGTGCGTTTTCTGTTGGTGTTCCAGGTTGGTTGGAAGGCTCGAATTCAATTTCGAGGTTTGGAGGGAGATTTGATGATCGAGTTGGAGTTTGGGAGTGATGGTTGATATGGGAAGATCGTCGATGATGATCTGAGTGGCTCAGCGCCACTGTACACGTTCACTTATGTATATGAGTATCAGCTGCTGTTCGAAGTTTTGGGGAAGAAGAACTCCGAGGTCCAAACTCGAGAAAGATATGTATTTACTCGAGCAATCTTCAGTTTGACTCGAAGCAAGGTGGGAAGGTTTCGAGTGTATATGTTGAACAGGTTTTCAACAAGACTTGTTCTGTTTTTCTGGAATTTATGACTTAACAGATTTCAAATAAATTTTGTTAGACAGGATTTTTTTTAAAAGTTTAATTGAATAAATAAGTTTTTCAAAGCTTGTAAACTAGATTTTCCAAAGTAAAGATTATTAAACAAGATCTCGAACGAGTTCAACTTTTAGATATTTGAAGTTAAATGTTTTTAGTATAAATTGTTTTAGTATTCAATTAATTAACTAACAAATGTTTTGAAATAATTTAGTATTAAACTTTAATTAATCAATGTTCTAGTATGGAAATGATTCCAAGTATTTTAATTTAATAGATTCAAATGATAAAACTAAGTGGTTTGGTTTAAAAACTTTTCTTATATAAGTAATAAATGTTATTTACATTCATTTTTAAGAATTATAAAGTGAACTTTAAAATGGAACTTATGTTTAAAAGAATAATCATTTTTGAATTTTAAATCCCAAATGCAATTTAAACCAAAATTTAAAGTGTAATGTTTAAAATACACTTAAATGTGAATGAAATGATTAATGCAGAAATTAATTATCTTAGAGATAATTAAGAAAAATATATATATGATTTAACCAATAAGGAAATTAAAGAATGATTTATTTAATTTTATAAATAAATAATTAGATTAATTTATAATTAGAAATGATTAATAATAAATTAATCTAAGATAATTTCTTAAGAAAGTAATTTAAGAAATGTTATTAGAAAATGAAAATAATTAACTAAGGATTATTTCATAATTAATTAATGTGATAAACATTATGAATTAATTAGATTAATTAATTAAGATAATCATTTGTAAATTGTTAAATGTAATTACTTAATGAAAGTAATTAAGGATTAATCACTTATTGTAATTAAATTTGGATATTTTGATTAATTAAAGTTAATTAATTTAGTTTAATTAATTTAAGAAAATCATTAGATAAATTGGTAACAAATGATTTGGAATTAATAAATCAGAATTGGATGATTAATTCATAAGTAAATAAATTTAATTGGAACTAGATTGAGTTGATTAAGATTTAACAATTAATTAATCCTATTTATGAATGATTATTAAATGCTTAACCTTACTTATGGATGATTGTATTATATGAAATGCCTTAAATTGATTGTCCTATCGGATCTTTGATATTTTGTTCTGTGGATTGTGCGGTGTATTTTATTCATTTATTTACATCTTTATACTATCTGTGAATCTGTGAATGGACGATAAGCATTATAGTTTATATCGCTTATCAACTATATTTCTGTGTTTTAATCTGTGATGATTGAATGATGTTGCACTATTGTGTTAAACCCCTGGACCACATCATACACACACAAATATGGATTTCACGAGGAAATCGATTAAGTCACAGATTTTTGAAAATAGTTTTGAATTTGAATTTTTAAATTCAAATGGTTTGAAATGGATTGGGTTTAAAGTGAAAAGCTTTAGAAACGGAATTTCAAAGATGAAATTTATTTTGAATAACTTGATAAAATTTGAAATTTAAATAATTTGATTTAAATTTAAATTCAAAATTTGAAACTGAATACTATGATTTGAAACTAGGGATTAAAGATGTTATACCAGTTATATATGGGTTAAACTATTTTAAAATGTATTAATTTGGGAATATGAATATAAATTAAGGCTTTAACTCGAGCAAATACAATTGGATTTTTCTGAAATGAAAGACTATTTGTTTTCAAATAATTAAAGCTTTCACATAAGAAATGAACTTCCAATTTGAGTTAAAATGATCTCTAATTTGAAATGAAGATAATTTCCAAGTTATGAAAACGATTTGAAAGCTATAAGTTAAATCTTTGATTTAAAGATTTAAATGAATTAATCCAATTGAAATAGAAATTGTTTTGGAAATCTATGAATTGATCTTTGTGAAATAAATCTTTTGTTTAAAGGATTTAAAATGATAATTGGTTTAAACCATTTGAAAGAAAGTTTTGAATTATTAAGTTGTGGCTTAACTGAAATCCCAATATTCATGTGTTTTGAAATATTACGCTCATTTATTCGGTTTAGCCGGGAGAGGACCTTGTGTCATATATCCCATTTCGAATAATGATACGTCGTTATGGATAGAATTTGAAGACCGATGGTGAAGACCGGATATTTCCAAAAACGAAAGGATAACTCGTCGAATGTTTTTGCATCGACTGGTCCCCGGTATAGAGACTCCATATGTGATGGGAAGTCCGGACGTGATTAGGGATTATCCGGATTGCAGGGGCTTCTTTGGAAGTGCCTTCCGTTCTGTTCGAACCCAGAACAGACTTGTATGGATTGTATGTCTGACATTACAAATTGAGATATAAAGCAGATTTCTTTCAAATACATTCCTGTTGTGGCGGAGAATTTATTCTCTTAGCTCAACACCCTTCTCTGAGACGTACGAGCTTAGAGGTTATGTAGTTGAAGGTTATCAACGATATATTCCCAATTTGGTAGCGTGGCATGCTTAGTGTTGCTGTGTGATGATCATTGTTTGATTATTTGTGACGTGATCATTTGTTTGATCATTTATCTTTGTGATCATTACTTTGATCATTTGTTGATCCAAAGCATGGCTTTGTACCAAAGCGTAGCTTTATGGACGAGACTTCGTCGAGCCTCACACCCCGGAATGGTCAAAACAGGAAAAGATGCAGCAAGGTTATTGGGGGTAGCGCCCCTTAGGGTATGTGCATTTCCTTCTGGATAGAAGTGGTATCATGTATGGAGCCCAGATACTTAACTTATGTTGATATCGCAGATATATATATTACTTTGTGATTCGTTGCTGGGGCCCCGGTTAAAGGTTGTTTACAACCGGGAGATGGCATACTCGTGTCAGTAGTTACCCAGTTAGGGGTAACCCGGCCTTGTGTTGGCAGAGATCCGGTTAGGTTCTCGGGAACGTCCTTCCAGAGGTGTTCTCATGTGGCAATGGGAAGTTCCGTGGCCTGATCATTTGTTGGAAATCCAATTCCCAATACGAAAACCTGTACGGTTTTAGTTGTAGAACCTGCCATTTACTTATGGTGGCGCCCCACTGTTTAGATGGTAGCTATAGTAGGCATATGATAATGGTCGTATGTTGGCTAAGATTTATATTCTACTTTCGAAATGTTTTTCTGCACTTTGCACTTATAGTAATAATATCAAGGAAATTGCGTATCAAGCATTTTTGACTATCATAAGAAGAAATCTCCTCCAATTCTGCGCTTGCATTGTGTGTGTGGCGGGAGGTCTTATGGTAGTTTCATTTTAAAAAGCATTGCGAATTGACTTTGAAATCTTTTGTTGATTGTTATAAAAGACAACTGTTTTTTTGTTGCTCACACCAGTCCCATGACTGATCCGGAGTTTATTGTTTCTTTCCTAAACTCTGGGTGCTCAAAATTTTCTACACGAGCAGTTCAGAGTTGGGTTTTTCAGATAGCTAGTTCAGTCTTTGGATGTGGACGAGACTTGCTTGTCTTTGCGTATCGTGATGTTGAACGAGCTGCTGCTGCTGGAGTTCTCTTTTGAAGACTATCTTAGAGTTATATTGTTCCGCCGCTAGATGTTATCTATTTTCCTTTTGCGCTGCTATTTCTTGTATCATATCTCTGATGTATATTGATATTCATTGTATCACTTTGTTGTATCAGATATTGTACCTGTGTCGTATATCAATGTATTATTCTTCTTTTCCGCTGTGTTGTTTACTTAATGTTGTTATAAGCTCCGACGACTCGGATTTGAACGCTCGAATCTACGGCATTCAAGTACGATGTAAAGTATGGATGTCGATTTTCGAGCGCGAAAAATTCGTATCGTCACAACCAACTACCAAAATAATCATTCCAACATCTGGGCACAACATTACAAACACAACACTCAAACAAGTTCAAGAAATGGGTCGGGAATGCACTGGTCATTTCAACCGCTACACCAATTACATCTCAGTCACAAGTTTCGGTTTGAAAATGCAATTCCGACCCTATAAACCACATAATTTTAGAAAACTTACAACATGAAAGTTGTATCACAAAGTTTGAGATTTCTATAACTTCAAATATTATCAAAATCCGATAAGAAATGAGAAAGTTATGCTTATATTGCTAACAATGTTTAGCATAGAAATTTGACAGCACAGAGACTATTACTCTGTTAAAAAACCGCTTTTTGACCCAGAAATCTTTAAAAAATGAGAAAGAAATTAATACAATAGTTCTTTCTTAGAAAATTATCTTTCTAACGCAAAAAGGTTCAATACAATTGGATTTATCAATCAAAAATTATGTCCCTTTTACTTTCGAGTATTAATTCGAAATTTTTTTATATGTCTGTGCTATAACATTAGTTTCAAACTCAATTTCAACCAATTAAACAACCAAATTTCGAAATATGGTTCAAAGAGAACTTGTAGCTAATTGAAAGGTCTTTCTACAACAAAACGAATGAGCCATTTTGGAATATTCTACATAATAATACTGCTATTTAACTGCAGTCATTTTCACATAAAAATTTTCAGCGAACAACCACACCACAATCATCCAAGTTTACAATCAATTTACAACCAATTCTGTTCGAAAAATTGAACACAATTCAACAATAAATCACGCAATTCAATCCAAACAGCAAATAATAATTATTTTTATGGATTAGAGATAGAAGTGTGAGTTGTTAACTCATATTTTGACTTCCTATAGCTTGCTGGATCACCAAATAAGCCTTGCTAAACCCCCACCTTCACCAAAATCATCTAATAACTCTAAAATCCAAAAAAACCCAGCTGCATTTGAATCTAAAATGGACAAAAAAATCATACTTTTATGTTTCTAAAAGGTAGATATAGAGTTTAGAATACTTACTTATCGTTATAGAACAAAATCCATTAGTTTGCACTTGAATTTATTGATTTTAGAATCTAAGGTTTAATTTGAAGGAAAATGTTTTGTGTTTTATTTCACTGTAAAATGAATAAACCTATACTACCAAAGAAAGAGGATGTTCTCTTACGGTAAACTTATTATTGGGCTTGGGCTTGCAATTGAATTCAATAAGAAAAATAAATGTTACTAATTTCTATAGTTTGTTTTACATATCATAACTCACTATTTTGCACTAAACAATCTTTTTAAAAATCAAAAAATTAATTTCTCCACTTATCAAAATCAGTTAACAATTTAAAAATTACATTTCAACAACAGTTCTCAATATTAACAATTTTCTCTAAACACCAATTTAAATAATTTACTCAATCATATTTCAAATTTAAATTGAAATCCTTTTTAAGAAATGAAACTCATTTCTTAAATAATTCAAATCAATTATCCTCAAAACTAAATTTAATTTTCACAATTAAATTTCATAGATCAAAATTTAGCATTAATTTTCCCTAACTAAATTTAATTAATTTAGTAATTAACAACAGGGTTATTACGTCAGTGATTAATTTTAAAACATCATCATTTCAAATAGTTATTTGGCTTTAATCCCGACAAATTACTTCAAACAACACTAATTAAAATGATTAATTAACTTTATGTAACGATTTAGAATTTCATTCTTTTGATTTGCGAATATTTAATTAAATTTAAATATCTAAATAATAGGTTTTATAATGACAATAAAAGTATTTCTAAATAATAAATAATGATGATGAACCAGTTTTTAAAATTTGTTTACAAAATAATCAATTCAAAGAAAAATTAAAAATATGACTGGATCTCGTTTTTCTAATTTTCGACTTTTCACCGAATAAAAGTTATCAAAAACGTTGTGAACTCTTTAGTATTAGTATACATATTTATAGATAAGTCAATATATATATATATATATATATATATATATATTTGTATATTAGTATATGTATATGTGTATTTAAACCTGAGCATACTAAGTTTAAAATAAAATTGGAAAAAAGTCAATTCATAGGGGACATGATGGGACATTAGGAGGTAAACCTGTTTAGACATTTTAGTATAAGCATTAAATGGCATGATGGCTTAATGTGAAAAGGAGAAGGCTATGGTGGCCTTGATATGATGGGAGGAGAAGGACATGGTGAAGTGGCATTCATAGAATGGAGGGTAAAGGACGAGGGGTAGTTTGGTAACTCAACATGTTAACATAATATATAAACCAACTTTCCAAATTGTTATTTCACTTTCTCATTCTCTTTTACATTTTCAAAACTTTCTTAAGCTTGGAAACAAAACTTTCATGGCTTCTCAATTTAGTTTTTAGTTTTTAGGTTAAATTTTTTTTAAAATCAAAATTTTACTTTAAAAACTTGGTTTTAATTCACTTGTTTTCATCTCCACTTTCTCCATTTTTCTTCCTACTTCATCCAGTCATAAATTTCTCCACACTAAAACAAATCAAGATATTTTTTAACCCTGTATAATTCCAATGGCTACAACTTTTATATGTATCGATTCTTCCAATTATGAGCCTGCCTATGTCAAATACTCATTTCTTTCCAGAGTGTTTTTGGACTCAAAGATTCAAGTTCAAAAATGGTCCTTCTTATTTCGACCATATATTCCTCAAAAATAACCGAAATTAAGTTTTTCTTTTTTCCAAATTATAGAGAAAATAATTTCCTAAAACTTTCTTTTTACACCTTTACAAAATCTGAGATTTACATATCCAAAATTCAAGGGGAAGTTGACATATTTTTGAGTAGATTTTGTGATTTTTCCAAGCTTTTCGAATTCTAAAATGTACCAAGTTTCCAAAGGATTTTTGATGAGTAAATTCTTCAGCTTTTGGAAAAGTTACCTTAATATGTAATTAATATTGGATAGTAACATAAGTTGGTTGTTTGGTTGGAATATTATATGGTTTGAATATATGTATATGTTGCTCATTGCGGTTTAGATATTGACTTGTGAATCGAAAGTTAAAGCATTGTGTTTCATTATAAAGATGTGATTTTTTTGGGTTTGTGCTATGATGGTGACATTTTTATAGATGTTTAGGCATGTGTACGTGATGTCATGCTAAGTGGACACTTTGATGTGGTATTGACGATTGGATTTCTTTGGGGAAAATCCAGTGTCTAGTTTAAAGGTAATTGAAAATTATTTTAGAGGTTCAACTTTGTTTTCTTATGAAAATATTTATGCTATGTCTATGACAAGTTGGTAAGTATTCAATTACTGAGGGTTGCAGTTTCGCCTTAAAAGTCAAAAAAATTCAAATTTAAATTTCATACGTAATTTTTTTTAATGTTAAATAGGCCTAATAATAATGTTTTTAAAAGTTAATTAAAGATTTAATAATTTTTAATTAATTAAATAATTTTTAATAATTATTAATTAATTATGTGTTAATAAGGTTTATTAACTTTAGTTAAGTGAAGATTGGTTACTAATTAATTAGTTTTAAAAGGATAAGATTAATTTTATTTAATCAATATTAAGTATGATTAATTTTTAATTAATTATAAGTTAAGTATATATTTACTTTTAATTAACTACTAATTAAATACAGGGCTAATTATTCATTAATTATTAATCACGTGTTTAATTTTAAATTAATTAAGGTTTTTAATTTATAAATTATTTATTAAAGGTTTAATTTATTATTTAGGACTTAATTAAGGATTATTCAATTAAGATTAATTAATGTTAAAGTATTAATTATGGTTTAAATGTTTATTTCATAATTAAAAAAGGATTTATTAGTGTTAAATTAATTATTTAATAATTAATTATTGTTTATTTTTTTATTAAAGGTTTAATTATTTATTAACTTATAACTAAATTAAGTTCAAACTTAGTAAAGATTAGTTAAGATTAAATAAAGAGTTTTACTTGTAATTAATCATTTTAAAAGGGGGTTTCACTTTTTAATTCCTTTACTTCGAGAACCAAATTGTTTTGAAGGTGCTTCTTTCTAAGAGATGGTTCTGAACATAAGAGATTCAAATGTCGATAACATTAAGTAGACAAATGACTGTGATGATATGATTGTTTATGTTTGTGTGGACAACTATTAGCAAAATATATTCTCATTCTGCTATAAATTGTTTATTTGATTGTATGGACATTTGGTAGTAGAATAAATCCCCATTCTGCTATAAATCGATTGAATTGTTTGGACATCTAGCAGGACAATTCACCATCCTGCTATTATGTTATTTGAACATGTTTATACTAGTTAGTTCATATTGACATGTTATTTTCTGATTTGGATATGAAATGTATTTACATATATGTGACGCCCCACCTCTATGCCCATAATAACAAAGGTTATCATAAGGAATAACGTCTGCTATTGTGAAGAATAAGGCTTGTTAGAAGCGATCATCCGTAAGTTATGCCTTAGACGAGTATTGATTACATCGATAGGAGTTGTGAAAATTACTCCCAAAGATATAAATTCAATCCAAATCTAAAACGAAACTACAATGGCTAAAGAAAAATCCAGAACATCTCATAATAACAACAACACTGATAGTATAATCACATCATAACAGAAATATCAGATATATAGCGGAAGACAAATATGGAATAAATGCTACAACACTCAATGGTTCACAAGAACCAATGTACATATACATATACATCAACATACACGAGATGTGAGTCAACCCCAATAGAAACATTTCGAAGCTAGACAAATGATGAAGTGAAATCCCAAAAGCTGAAGCTGCAACAGAATCAGAGATAGAGAATATCCTGAAATAACTCGGTCTAACCCGAGTATTATTTAAAAGAAAATAATAAACGGATCAGTCTAATTTAAACTTAGATGTGAATGCATCATAAACAACATCAAACAAAATAATAATAGTCTCGAATGAGACTATTCAACATAAGAAATCAACATAGATTAAATGAAGAAATCACATCAAACTCCATCAAATTCAACTTTTAAATTCCCAATTGAATTCAAAACAGCAATACGCAAATTTATAATCTCGGAAGAGACTATACACAAAATTATAATCTCGGATGAGACTATTCACAAAGTTACAGTCGCGGGTGAGACTATACAACATAGTAATCAGCATAGTTTAAAGGAAGAAATCCCATTAAACCTCATCAAAATAACCTTTGAAATTCACAATTGAATTCAAAGCAGCAATACGAAAAAAATCAAGAAATCAATTAAGATAACTAGAAAATCAGTAGTCACAAAATCTAGAAATCAAAATAAGATAACTAGAAAATCAACATAAGGGATGGATCGATCCCAATAGATGGCGAGTTTTAGCTACACCGCACGTGCATCTCATATGGCCGAAGCCTTGCAAGTACTATAATTTGTGGCGCCCAACAAATGACCTGAAGGTCCAACAAATGATCCGAAGGTCTAGTACTGGTATTGACCCGAAGGTCCATCATATGACCCGAAGGTCAAACAAATGACCCGAAGGTTCAACAAATGACCTGAAGGTCCATCAGAGTGGCTCGAAAGCCAAATAAAATCATCAAAATCATCAAACAGCAGATATTTCAATTAACGAGTCCGGAATTAACCGAAATAGTAAAAGTATGGTTCCATACTCCGCACTTTTGCTAAATCATTTAAATCTCTTCATCGTTTCCTTGAAAGTGCAAAATTGTGTATTTTAAATAAATAACATTTTACGTTCTCAAACGGACAAGTCCGGAAATAAGCGAATCAGTAAAAGTGAGGGCTCATAGTCCTCAATTTTGCTGAAACATTTAAATCGCTTCCTCACTCTTTTGAAAGCGAAAAATGTAAATTTTTTGAAAATAATTTTATTTTAAAATGATTTGAAAACCCGTGATTAAAACAACAACATCTGTAGCAATTTTGCCAAGGAAATTGCGCTTCACCAAACACCGGTAAAACGGATATCAAATCAGCGTTGCGGAATAACCGCTTAAAAATTCACTTTAAAATTGACGGTTACCGATGTGACGCCCCACCTCTATACCCACGCTAGCCAAGAACACTCCGGAGTAGTGCTGTCAACTAGCACGGAGAATGAGGCTGTTGAGGAGCGACCATCCATGTAATTGCTTATCACACGGTGGCTATAAATAATCTTCGGAAACAAACATAGAAATAATCATATCACAAATCAGTCACAGACATCCATATCACAAAGGCGGAAGAAGATGTGAATATATAACTAACACATGAAAGTGTACATCAGAGTAGTGGTCAGTAAGTCCCACGATAATACAAAAGAATAGAAACACGTGCTATACAAAAGAATACAACTATGAGTCTATATCTCAAGTGTATACAACAAAAACTGCTAATCTAAACAGTTAGCCAAAAGTCAGAGTGATGAATCCCTGGGAAGAAGTCAAGCAGAAGCACCTGTAACATCTCGGTCTGACCCGAGTATTATTTAAGAAAATAATAAACGGGTCAGTCTAGCTATAAATATCAGATGACATGATATAACATAAAAGATATGGCATAAACATAAACATCCATAATGACATACCACTATAAGTATGTAAATAATGATCAACAGAAGATCAATCAATAAGAGATAATCAATATCACAAGAATCTTCTCAAAGATTCGAAAAGGGCATCATACCCCAAACTTGTACTCATAACAAGTCAATGACATAAATTCTAGAAATCAGTGCAAGAAGTCCAGAAATCATAGAAAAGAGAAAGAGGCCTATCACATGACGGTCCGAAGACCAAGGGGAGCTACCCCACATGTGTGAATGGAATCACACAGATTAAGGTCCAGACTAACCAAAAAGCAAAAAGGTATGTGTGAGTGGAATCACACAAGTGGTGTCTAGTCTAACCTCGCAACAAGAGACATCGCACAGTTGCTAGTCTAAATCATCAGAATGATCGTCATGATCAACGAGAAGTGTCAATTACACTAAGCTAGTAAATATAGAAGTTTAGCTTCATGTCCCATAACCACTTGCTTAACTTAAATATTTACGAACAAACTGTAAATCTTCACTAATAAAATTGTCACAAGAGGTTCAATCGAACAAGTCCAAGAATTAACCGACGAAGTGAACGCAAGCGTTTCATACCACTTGTTTTACTGAGTCGTTTAATTAGATTTCTCATCCGAGTGAGGTAAAGGTTTGTATATACTAATACATTGGAAAACGGTTTAAGAAAAGAGCTTTGTTATTAAAAATAGAGTTGAAATTGTTTGTTAAAAGAGTTTTGATATTTACTACTAGTATTGAAACCTTTATATTATAAAGTGACAAAACACAGAAGCAATTGTAGAAACAATCAGTCACAAAAATCGCATACGGAGATGTGAATAAAATCCAAGGAAATCAGCTCAATGTTCTTCAGATAAGATCCCCTACGGAGGGGGGGTCCAGGGGGGGTGGCAACCCCCCCAAGGTGGGGGTGCGGGGGCAACGCCACCGCTTACGGGGTTCGACCTGCCCGGTCAGGTCGCGGGGGTCCAGGGGGCAGCGCCCCCGGCGGGGTGTGGGGCAGCGCCCCGACCAAAACGGTACGACCTAGTGAAGACAAAATGAGGTCTAACGACCTAACGACTCAAGGATCATACGACCTAACGGCTGCGACCTAGGGGTCTAAGGGGTCAAGCGACTTAGTGGTTGCGACCTAGAGGTGTTCGCGACCTAACGATGACTCACGACCCAACATGGCCGACTTAACAGAGGTCGCGACCTAACAGGATAACTCGTGACCGACTTAAGAGTTGCGTGGCTGAAGGGTTCCACGACTTAAGGGTTGCACGACTTAAGAGTTGCACGGCTTAAGAGTTGCACGACTTAAGAGTTGCACGACTTAAGGGTTGCACGACTTAAGGGTTACACGACTTAAGAGTTGCACGACTTAAGGGTTGCACGACTTAAGGGTTACACGACTTAAGAGTTACACGACTTAAGAGTTGCACGACTTAAGGGTTAGGCCAGGAGCGACCTAACGAGATAAGGTCCAACGACCTATCGGGATAACTCGTAAACGACCTATGGATGAACGACTTAACTCCGAACGAGCTAAAAATGGCCAGAACGACCTAAGTTTAACTCGTGAACGACTCACGACCTAGGGACGAACGACTTAACTCCGAACGACCTAAAAATGGCCAGAACGACCTAAGTTTAACTCGTGAACGACTCACGACCTAGGGACGAACGACTTAACTCCGAACGACCTAAAAATGGCCAGAACGACCTAAGTGCAGAAAATTCACCAAAACGCTAAAAATTGGAGTTTTTCGCCAATCCAATCCAAACCAAATGTAAATGTGCATGCAAAAGTGATAGGGAATCATTCCCAACAGTCCAATATAGTTATAGACTAGATTTGTGTGATAAAAATCTCACCTTTGCACCAAATATCAATGAAAATGAAGTTTTAAGCAAGCAAGAATCAATCCTTCTTCTATCTAAGCACAAGAAGCTTGAATCCAATGTCTTCTTCTTGAATTTGGAGTAGAAAGATGGATTGCAATTGAATTTGAGTTTTGAAATTTTAATTTCCCATTCCCTCCACCATTAATGCCAAAGCTTGATTAGTTAGGAAATTTATGAAGAGTGAGGAGAAGAGGGTTGGAACTTGGGCTTAATAGGCTAAACTAACCCAAAGTCCAAAGCGGGAAAAGTTAGTGAAATTTCACTAACTCCAAACCTATCGATGTTTATACTTAAAAAAGTTGTAAACGACATTTCGAACTCAATGGAAGTGGTCTCGAGTCCTAATTTGACCGTTTGCAAAAAGTAGCTTTTCGGACCAAAATCCGATTAACGAGTTAATATTTAAATAAAATATTTAAATACAAACTCGATAAATATGCGGGTTGTTACAACCGAAGTCAAAACAACAGTAATTTTTATTCGTCAAAATGTCATCAAAACAGCACGCTTCAAAATACAATACAGGTGTAAAAATTCCGTTATAAAATTAACGGCGCAAAATATGTAACGAGTGCGGATTTTTCGTGCTAGAAAATCGACATCCATACTTCACATCGTACTCGAATGCCACAAATTCGACCGTTCAAATCCGATTCGCCGTAGCTTATAATAACATTAAATAAACAACACAACGGAAGGAAAGAATAATACATTGATATACAACTTTGATACAATATCTGATACAATAGATGATAAAATAGATATCAATATACAATGAATATCAATATACATCAGAGATATGATATAAGAGAATAGCAGTGGAACAAATAACTCCATCCTCCAAAGCACCAATCCAGAAATAGATCGAACTCCCAAAGATAACCAACTGCAGTCCATATCCAAAGACTGAACTAGCTCCAAATAATCTACTAAACCTGACTATCTGAAAGACCCAACTCTAGACTGCCCGTGTAGAAAAAATTTGAGCACCCAGAGTTTAGGAAAGAAACATTAAACTCTGGATCAGTCGTGGGACTGGTGTGAGCAACAAAAACAGTTTATCTTTAAAAACAAACAACAAGGGAATTTTAAAGTTAATTCGCAATGCTTTTCAAAATGAAACTACCATAAGACCTCCCGCCACACACACAACGCAGACTTGGAGGAGATTTCTTCTTATGTTAGTCAAAGATGCTTACTACGCAAAATCAAATCATTTTTGATATTATTATTAGTGCATAGTGTAGAAAACATTTCGAAAGTAAAGATATAAATCTTAGCCAACATAGGCATTCCGCGCTTATGCCTACTATAGCTACCATCCAAACAGTGTTGACCACCATAAGTGAATGATAGGTTCTACAACTAAAACCATACAAGATTCGTATTGTTTCTTTGGATTTCCAACAAATGGTCAGGCCAAGGAACTTTCCATTGCCACATGAGAACGCCTCTGGAAGGACGTCCCCGAGAACCTAACCGGATCTTTGCCAACACAAGGCCGGGTTACCCTTCAAACTAGGTAACTACTGACACGAGTATGCCATCCCCCGGTCGTAACCAACCTTTATCCGAGGATCCTCGATTCCAACAACCACAAAGTAATAAATTTGCAGCAACAACATAGGTTAAGTATCTGGGCTCCATACCATGATACCACCTCTATCCAGAAGGAATGTCATAAACTAAAGGGGCGCTACCCCCTAATAACCTTGCCGCATCCTTCCTGTTTTGACCATTTCCGGGGTGTGAGGTCCGACAAAGTTTCGTCCACAAAGCCACGCTTTATATAAAAGCTGTACTTTGATTCATCAAATGCTCAACAGTACTTCGTATGCCACATTACCAATTTGGGAATGTATCACTAGTAACCATCAACTACATAGCCTCTAGGGTGTTAAGCTAAGAGAATAAATTCTCCGCCACCAACGGGAACATATTTGATAGAAACCAGCTTTACACCTCAAACTGTAACGTCGGACACACATCCATACAAGTCCGTACCGGGATCGAACGGAACCGAAGGCACTTCCAAAGAAGCCCTTGCAAATCAGGATAATCCTTAATCACGTCCGGACTTCTCGTCACATATGGAGTCTCTATACCGGGGACCAGTCGATGCAAAGACATTCGATGAGTTGTCCTTTCGTTTTCGAAAATATCCGGTCTTCACCACCGGTCTTCAAATGCTATCCATAACGTCGTATCACATACTCGGAATGGGCTATATGACACAAAGGTCCTTTTCCGGCTAAACCGAATAGTGAGCGCAACATTTAAAACGTATGGATATGGGATTTCAATTAAGTCATAACTTATTACCCAATATTTTTCTTTCGAATGGTTTAAACTAATTACCATTTCAAATCTTTTAACAAAAAGACTTATTTCACAGATTTCACCCAGTTTCACAAAGATTCATCCATAGATTTCAAAACAATTCCATCTCAGTTGGATTAATTCATTTAAATCTTTAAATTAAAGATTTAACTTATAGCTTTCAAATCATTTCCGTAACTTGGAAAATCATTTTCATTTTTAACTTGAAATCCCTTTAAACACAATTTGGAAGTTCACTTCTTATATGAAAGCTTTTATTATTCAAAAACGAATAGTTTTATTTCATAAAGATCCAATTTTATTTACACGAGTTAAAGCCTTTGAATTTAAATTCAAATTCCCAAATCAATATATTAAAAAAATGGTTTTACTCATATATAACTAGTATAATATCGTTAATCCCAAGTTTCAAATCATAGAATTCAATTTCAAGTATTGAATTCAAATTTAAATCAAATATTTAAATTCCAAAACTTAATCAGGTTATTCCAAATAAATGTCATCTTTGAAATTCCATCTCAAAAGCTTTTCACTTTTAAACCCAATCCATTTCCAAAACATTTGAATTTAAATATTTAACTTTAAAAATCATTTCAAAATCTGTGACTTAATCGATTTCCTCGTGAAATCCATATTGGTGTGTGTATAAGTGTGGTCCAGGGTTTAACACAGTAGTGCATCATCATTACAGATTCACAGATAATAAACAGATGTATCACTAATAAATGAATAAATCATACATAGCACAATCCACAGAATAAATATCACAAATCAGATAGGACAATCCATTTAAGGCATATCACTCAATCCAATCATTCATAAGTAAGGTCAAGCATTTAATAATCATTTATAAGCAGGATTAATCAATTGTTTAATCCTAATAAACTCAATTTATTTCCAATTTAATCAATTACTTATGAATTAATTATCCAATCTTGATTAATTAGTTAATTACAAATCATTTGATATTAATCTATTCATCAAATACTTTAGTTAATTAAATTATTCTTCATTAATCATATTAATTATATCAACCTTTAAACCAATTACATAATTAATTAACTTTAATTAAATCAAAATCTCTAAAATTAATTACAATAAGTGATTAATCCTTAATTACTTTCATTAAGTAAATACATTTAACAATTTATAATTGATTACCTAAATTAATTAATCCATTTAATCATTAATATTTATCATTTTAATCAATACTTGATAAACCTTAGTTAATTATCTTTATTAACTAATAATATTTCTTTAATTACTTTCCTATGAAAATTTCTTAGATTAAATCATTATTAATCATTTCTAATTAATTAATCTAAATTACTTATTTATAAATTAAATAAAATCATTCTTTAATTTCCTTATTAATTTAAATTATTTCAATTACCTTAATTATATCTAAGATAATTAATTTAATTATTAATGACTTAATTAACATTAACATATATATTTTGAACATTTTACTTTTGAACTTACAATCTAATACCATTTTGAATTTAAGTTTAAGTCAAATTGTTTAAATTCCAGCTTTAAGGATAAATTGATTTATTTAACTTACAATTTTAAGTTAAACTAATTTATTAATTTTTCATCCAATTTTACTTTTAAATTTCATTTTTTAAATTCAAACTATTTAACCATTTAAGGTTGTTAAAACAATTCAAATTCTAAAAACTTTATTTTATTTAAACTGAGATTCAAACTTAAATTCCATATTTAAAACTTGTTTAATCCTTTTCTTTCATTTAAACTCAGCTTTTGAATTTATTTTAAAATTTAAAACAGAATAACAGATTTCTATTTAAAACCTGTTACTACATCTAAGCCCGAGTCATCCTAGCCTTGCTTCGAGTCAACAAGCCAACAACTTCGAGCAACCTATCTACTGACTTCGAGTCAAACGTCAAATTACTCGAGGAAACTCGAGTTCCCTTCATCGATCAACCATTTAATATACACTTTAATAATTTTAAAGTTATTTAAAACAATTTTTTTTAAATTTAAAACTTCATTTTTATTTCAATTCTATGAAACAAACTAAGTCCGATTTCATATTAAACTTGGTTAAAACTTTACTTTTTAAATTTCCTTTCAGATTTTAAAAGAAAATGCCAAACAGGTTTTAAAAACCTGTAGCTTCAACACTGTCTTCCCCTTTTATCCCATATGCACGCGATGCCACCGTGCACTTGTACGGCGCCGCCGCTCGCCTCAGGTCGGTGCTTCATCGTTGAGCAAGTCGAACTCCACCCACGATTCAATCTCCGATCGCCAGAATTTCGCCATACTCTTGAATTCAAAATCGAGCATGAGAACGAAATCTAGAAACAGCAAGACCACTTCAACCCCAAACCTGGCAACATCCCATGCTCGGCGCTCCGACCACCGAAAACCACCCAACTCCGGCCGTAGCCTCTTCCACCTCCCCTCTACCTTCCCTCAAAACTGCGTGGCAGTCGATCCATCGACGGCGATGAACGAGTCGAATTCCTCTGCCACCCCAAAATTAGGTTTACGCAAAAGAAAATGTCGCCGGCGCCGCCACGATCATCGGCCGACCATCGCGGCATTTTTCCCATACACCCTGATCGCTCCTCCACCTCCAGCCTAATTCTCGACCATCACCAACCAGTGGATCATCCACGTCAACTTGAAAAGCCCAAAGCAATCGAACTCGAACTCGTCGCAAACCACACAGTTAAAAATCATCAAAGCATGTTTAAAAATCATGTTATTGTATGGGGATTCAGTTTAAATACCCGAATTCGAAAATTCAGAGATTCGAATTTTTGATTAATTGGAGTTGTGCTCAAACATATTGCTTTCCAAAGATGATACCAAGTTGTTTTAATTTGAATATATTTTTAAAATTCAGTTCAAAGTTAAACTAACAATATCTGTTTTAACTCTAGGTCCAAATATCAAGTAGATTGGTAAAAATGATTTTTGAAAGCAAGATTTGTGATAAAATTCAAGAAAAAAAACAGAGAACCTTATAACAGCCTGCGCACATTTTTTTCTCTAACATACTCAGAGAATTACCTATACATAAACACACATGTTCACAACTAATAGATACCATAGATTTATACTTTAAGATGTTTTAATGAAGAGTTACTCACAGGCATTTTAATTAACATAGAAAACTGGGTTGAATTACTCACAATTTTGAAACTGTCTTGAATTTGCAAGCTGAAGTTCTCACTTTAATTCCCTGGCTTGACTTGATTTATTTGTTGATGTTTATTCTTGATGTTTGAATGAGTTGCTTCAGTTTTTTTTCTTCTTGTTTTAGTTTGAGATGAACGAAATGAAATGAGGTTGATATATATAAAAGTGAAGTTGATATATAAGGACAGGAGTTGACAGGGTAATGCAATGTCCTTGTATAGGGTAATATCTTTGTACTGTAGGTAGAGATTTTCTTTCTTTTGTTTATTTTATTTTGTACATAAACACCTTGTTTCTTGCCTAGCTTATTGACTTCGGCTAATATGAATCATATTGAAAATCTATGGTGGCTAATATATCTTGCTTGGTGTACTAGAGGTATGGCAGATAGGGTATATATTCTTTGTTTTATAATATGAAGGTATTTTCTGTCCTTACTTGTTCCTCAGCCTACATACCTATCTTTGTTTACTTGTTTCCTTCTTATTACTTTTTTTTTCTTCCTTTACAAGCCTGCAGGCTGCATACCTATACTTGTATATATTTTATTTTGTTTCTCTAAATTTGTTTTATACTTTGTATATTCTTTTATTATTTATTCAAACTTATCTCTTTTATACTTGTTGTCTTTGAAAATGTTTTATAGTTTATCAGATATTTCATTTGCCTTGGTATTGTTTTAAGTGTACATATATAAAGTTATTATGGTTATTGTTGTAAATTTTAAATTTACTTATTATTATTTTCATACATATGTTTACTTTGTTTATTTTCTTACTTGCCTGCATGGTACTTCACAGCTACATATTTTACTTCTTTTATCATCTTGCATATACTTGCTAATTTCTAGTTACATATTTAACACTTGTATCTCTCATCATTTATCTTTTATAAATATGTTTCCATTTCTAATTTTAAATATTTACTTTAACTTTAATACTTATTGTTTTTATTTTACATTTTGCATTCATTCATTTTTATAGATATTTAACTCTTTTATTGCTATTTTATATTTTACTTGACCATAAACTTATTTGAAACATTTATTTAACATCAATCCAAATTTTATTTCTTTTACCTTATAATATTAATTTTTTATAATTTATATAATTCTAGAATTATTTACTATGTTCATTTCATATTTTATATAATTATAATCTATTTGAAATATTTTAACATTATATCAAAAAAAAATTATTTCCTTTTTAAAGTTCAACCATCTAACATGGTATTTACTCATTTATTATTTATTTTCCAATATCCAAATTAATTCATAATTTAACTAATATTTATATTAATTACCAATTATTTTACAATCTTTATTCAAAAAATTAAATTAATTAACAACTTAAAATTAGTTAAAATCCGAGATAGTTACAAAATACGTTGCAAAACAAAACACCGGTTCAACATAAATTGAACGCTGGTATTTAAACACTTTCGTGCAATTCAACATGAATGTACAAGTTGAAATTGGTAGTCGGTGCATTACTTTTGTTTACTAGCCTGGACATGCCTCAAATGTAATAAAAATTGCCTATACATAAACACGTATGCACTTGTGAATGACAAAAAAACAACCTGGACCATGTACTTTTCATTTTATACTAGTTGGCAAATACTTACTATAAAGTGACAATGAAGAGACTTGCACTTATACTCACGTATGGACATATTACAGTTGACTGGATTCATGCATTATAATGTAACCTAGCCCCCTGCATGCATTATAATGTAACCTTAGAAATGGAAATGGGGCGGGTTGGGGCGGGTTTTTAGTGCCCCATACCCGTCCCGGATTTTTTAGACCTCGCCCCAGACCCGCCCCGTAGACCCGGTGTGGGTCTGGAATTTTGTCCTGTACCCTGGACCCGTACGGGTCAGGGTAGACCCGACCCGCCCCAAGACCCGATGAGTCTCATGTATTGATTCGAAATTGTGTACCAACTTACATATATTTGTTTATTCTCGTTATTACCAAATAATACATGAAATACAAATAACAACATGTCTAAGGAAAGTTAGTAAAAATGATGTGTACAATAACAATTCTGAAAATATATACATATGTTATTGTATAATTATCAACGACGCAACTTAATACTCTAATTTTTTATATAGATTATTTATTGGAACATTTTAATATCCATGCTAGAATCACTTATATCTAAGAAGATTAATAAATCATAATAGTAATAAAGCAATTTCATGAGATGTTAGTAGTGCGGGTCGGGTTGGGGCGGGTCAACCGAGCCTCGACCCGACCCTACACCTGGAGCACTCAAGAACGGGTCACGGGTCTACCCGCCCCAATGACCCAATGGGGCGGGTCTGGATGGGCCAAAACAGGGGCGGGTCGACCGGGTTTGGACCCTAGACCCGCCCCATTGCCATCTCTATGTAACCTGGCCCCATAATTTAGAAGCATGCATTTTACTTCCAGGCAGCCATTGATGTATGCACGAAAATGAAGGTCTGGCTAAATCCTTCTACACAATAACGAAGTTTGAATTTAACTCAATGTACATGAATTATGGCATCAAAGCCTGGACATAAACTTGATTGCACGTGTTTCGTTCATACCGTTTTCCTGTCCATATTTTTAACTTTCGAGCAAAGCTCAAATGCATGTAATATTTGAAGTAAAATATTTGATCAGGCAAGTTAGTAGAAATATTAACCTGACAACAATTTCATACTCGCCTGGGCGTAAATTTTATTTACATGAAAAACGGTGATGCAAGCACTCTACACTATCACGCACACGCTAAGTTGTGAAACGCAACACATAAAAAAAAAGAATGCAGGCAAGAAATTTTCCAAAACACGTTGATGATGACCTGCCAACTATCGTGTATACCTGAGGAATGAAGTGTGTTCGCATGCCAAAAACAAAACCAAATTTTTTTTGAAGGCAAGACTACATATGCACGCATGTAACCCATACTCTTGCATGCATTGTCTACTGAATCATATTTTCGTATATGACATTTATATAACTTGAGCTTGTTTTCATGTTCTACTTCAAATTTGCACTCAAATAATGCATAAATTTTAACCTACTTAATGCAACACAAAAATAGGATGCACGAAAACAATGCAATCTAAAGTGACCTGGAATTTAATGAATTTGCACGCAACTATTTCACGTGCAGATTGAAACCAAAATTCTCATCTACTACTACGCATATAAAAAACACAACTTATTGCGAGCATTTCGTACACACATAACCAAGAAAAACCTGGACATTGCTTGCGTGCTCAAAATGAACCAAACAAAGATGAGCGTAACGATTTTTAGGCAAAATACTGAATAAATTAGAAATGTGAGTATAAAACTCACCTTTAATTTGCCTCCGAACCAGTTAGCACTAAAGAACATTTGGAGCAAAGTTTTTGAAGTTGCCATTATCAAGTTTGCAAAGCTTCACCAAAATGAGCAAAAGACAAAAAAAAGCAAATGAAGGCAACTGAAAAAATGATGGAACACAAAACTAATGCAGTGCGACTTTTCTTCTTTTAAAAATGTGTATAAGTCAATTAAAATATATGTTGGCAGACGAGTTTGTACAAATGCATTTATTAGAGGAACGTGCTTCAGTGGAAAAGAAATGACTTACTGCTCGAAAAATGAGGATGACAAAAGTATACACAACCTTTGCTTTACATAATAGGTGATGATAGCTAGACAAAAATTGTTCATACTTGCTTACAAAAAATGTTCATACAAGCCTTTCAGAATGGACCATTCTATTATCACATGATAGGCAATTGAAGTTATTTTTTCCACTGACTTTGCAATGACTACCACTCTTTGTTCAACTGATTTTTTGTGAATGAATTTCATTGTAAATTTTATTTTCAAATTTTAATTTAAAAATTTCTATTTAAAATATTCACTCCGACAGTAATTCAAAAATCACGGTCATTGCAGGTTTTAAAAATATTTATTACGACGGTAATAAAATCACGGTTGTTACAGACTCCCCTCCTTATAAAAATTGCGTCCCCGCAATTTTCATACTAGAAGCAGTCTATAACATAAATTATTCAACACAACAAGGATTGAAATAGAAAAGATGGATAAGAACGCTCACCCCCACCTGAAGAGGAGAGAAAACCCGGATAAGAACGCTCGATGAATTCTCTGGTTTCCCAAGTACAATCTTTGGGGTTTGCGGACCATTGAATTTTTCACAAGCGGGACTTCTTTATTCCGAAGGTGTTTAACATCCGAAGCTCGCACATGAATAGGATTTTGCACAATAGACAAGTCAGGTGAGATCTTAATATCTTACAACATATGAGGATCGACAATAGACTCCGAATCTCGAAGGCATCGACGAAACTGGGATACATGAAATACGTCATGAATTCCCTAAAACTGAATAGGTAATGATACACGATAAGCAATTAGGCCAATGCGTTCTGTAATAGGAAACGGTCCAATCATACGGAGGAGCCAATTTCCCGGAGCTACTAAAACGCAGCACACCCTTCATCGAGAAACACGAATGAATACAAGATCGCCAACATAAAATTCCAAAAGCTTCCTACGATGATCAGCATAAGATTTATGCCTATCCCGAGCCTCCTTCATTCTCTGTCTAATAATATCAATCCTCTCAAAAGAATCACGAATATAATCGGGGCCGAGAACTAATTTTTCCCCGATTCCAACCAACAAGATATTGATCGACACGGCCTTCCGTAAAGGGCTTCGAAAGGAGCCATACCGACACTGGATTGCAAACTGTTGTTATAAGAGAACTCAACAAGAGATAAGTGATCTTCCCAACTACCACCAAAATCAAGAAGCAATCCGATTGGACTTGATAGGAATAAAATGGGCTGATTTGGTCATTCGGACAAAAATCACCTAAACACTAGCATGGCCCGACCTCGAACAAGGTAGACCATCAATGAAGTCCATAGAAATTTTGTCCCATTTCCATAATGGAATCACAAGAGGCTGCAAAAGACCACTAGGGTTCAACTTTTATAAGTTGACAAGTCATGTATCGACTCACATAACTTACACCATTATGCTTTATACCCTCCCAAAAGTATAAGCGTTTTGTACCATCATAGATCATACTACTACCCGAATGGATAGTATACTTAGAACGATGGCAGTCTTCAAGAATGTAATTTATAAGATTAGAAACTATAGGCACGATCAACCTTCCCTTCTTCCGAATGCAACAATTAACATCAATATCGAAATCCTTTAAATCTTCCCTTCGAGATTCCGATTTACAACCCTGATAAGATAAGAGAGATTTGGATCTTGTTTCTGGGCATCGGCAACACGATCCAATAACTAGGACGAGCTTCCATGCTAAGTAACAGCATGGGAGAATCAGAAACTGAGGGACGGTCTCTAATATCACAAAGAGGTAAAGCTTCCAAAGTATTCCACTCTGCTAGCATTATTGAAACAACAACTTGCTGCTTGCGGTTAAGCGCATCAGCAACTCGATTATCCTCATCAGGGGTATACTGAATATCGAAATCATATGAAGCAAGAAATTCGAGCCAACGTTGTTGCCTCATATTAAGTTCCTTCAAAGCGAATAGACACTTCAAAGATTTGTGATCGGTGAAGAGAATAAAACGATCTCCCAAAAATAATGTCGCCAAAGCCTTAGAGCAAAGACTATTGCGGTTAACTCCAAATCATAGGTAGCATAACGAATTTCGTTACGCTTTAGTTATCTAGAAGCATATGCAACTACTATCTTTTCGCATGAGAATAGCACCGAAACCAATACAGCTAGTATTGGTACAAATAATGAAATCTTGGTTCCCTTCGGGAATCACAAAGATAAGTGTATTGGAAAAGAGTGCTTTCAAATAATCTGCTTTCTTGAAAAGATAAAACTTCCAAAATTTTCAATGATCTTTACGAAATCATTCTCTAGAAAATTTTACTTTTTATAGGTCAATTTATTGTGTCAAATTGTCTCATCAAAACATTTAGGAGATTCCTATCGATAACGTTGATCAAGCGCATCGACCAAAATTTTTAAAGCACTCAATGGGCAATACAATCACAAAATCACCTTCTATATGATAAACACAATTCCAATTTTACTTGTATTAGATCTTAAGAAAAAGATTTGCAAAATTTTAAATTGCTGTTTTTCATCCAAAATCAATAAATACACAAACGGAGTCATCGAGATATTCGTAGAATACTTAATTCACAAAATGGATGAAATAAGCTGGGCAAACTGAATGACATAATAAGTCATTCATAAGAATCATAACAAGTGCGGAATGCGGTAAAAGGGATGCTATCTTCCGCAACTCGTAGCTAAACGAAAACCGGTGGCAAGATCAAGTTGGGAGAAGAGCTAAAACGAAAAATCGCTTGGCTTCCAACTCAGATAATTGTTGCTTGAGTTCCTCATTTTCCTTAGTAGACATCCGCGTGGGAGGATGACTGACAGGATGAATACCAAAGATAAGATCAATACGGAACTCAATGGCCCAGTTCAGCGGCAAACACGAAATAGGCTCAAAGACATCAGAAAAATCAGAAACAACAGAAATATTAGCTAAGACATCCTCCGATTCGAAGGAAAAATGATAACATTCGAAAGATGGTCCATACTTCGAAATATAATAGATAACTGCTCGATAGCATCGGGATGCTTGAGATACAAAGATCTTTCGGGACATAGGATTGAACTTCATAACGGACGAGCCAATCCATACCCAAAATCATATCAAAATAAAGATAATCCATAACATGCAGATTCACATGAAAGGGAAAAGCCACATAGAATAATCTCCACATCATCACACAACTTACCAGGAGTAATGGATCCTCCAATAGGATTCACAATCCTCAAAAGGCCGTAAAGAGTAACAACATCTAAAGGAATAACATCAACTACTCCTTCGACACGAATGAATGTGGTGCACCCGTATCGAAAAGAACTCTAGTAGAACGACAATGAAATAAAATAAAACCTTCCAAATAGAAGGAGTAAAACCTTTGGGCCGAGAAGAATCACTGGAAGCTTTAGCAACATTAAGCTTCTCGGATTTGAAACCCTTAGGAGTAGTAAGACAATCAGAAACCCAATATCCTACTTTCAAATCTAAGATTGAAAAGGAATATAACAATTGGAATACTACGGAAATATGGAATATATTCCTAGGCATATTCCAACCTATTAGAGAGGATGAAAGTTTAAGAACAACGAAGGAATAGATTAGAAAGGCACGAATAGAACCCTCGAATAGTTGTAACACATGTTCCATTCTACTTCTGTTCCGTGTTTATTATAACTTGTTCAGAATCTCAGCTCTGATACCAAGCTGTGACGCCCCACCTCTATGCCCACAATAACAAAGGTTATTATAAGGAATAACGTCTGCTATTGTGAAGAATAAGGCTTGTTAGAAGCGACCATCCGTAAGTTATGCCTTAGGCGAGTATTGATTACATCGATATGAGTTGTGAAAATTACTCCCAAAGATATAAATTCAATCCAAATCTAAAACGAAAATACATTGGCTAAAGAAAAATCCAGAGCATCTCATAATAACAACAACACTGATAGTATAATCACATCAAAACAGAAATATCAGATATATAGCGGAAGACAAATCTGGAATACATGCTACAACACTCAATGGTTCACAAGAACCAATGTACATATACATATACATCAACATACATGAGATGTGAGTCAACCCCAATAGAAACATTTCGAAGCTAGACAAACGATGAAGTGAAATCCCAAAAGCTGAAGCTGCAACAGAATCAGAGATAGAGAATATCCTAAAATAACTCGGTCTAACCCGACTATTATTTAAAAGAAAATAATAAACGGATCAGTCTAATTTAAACTTAGATGTGAATGCATCATAAACAACATCAAGCAAAATAATAATAGTCTCGAATGAGACTATTCAACATAAGAAATCAACATAGATTAAATGAAGAAATCACATCAAACTCCATCAAATTCAACTTTAAATTCCCAATTTAATTCAAAAAAGCAATACGCAAATTTATAATCTCGGAAGAGAATATACACAAAATTATAATCTCAGATGAGACTATTCACAAAGTTATAGTCTCAGGTGAGACTATACAACATAGTTTAAAGGAAGAAATTCCATTAAACATCATCAAAATCAACTTCCAAATTCACAATTGAATTCGAAGCAGCAATACGCAAAAATCTAGAAATCAATTAAGATAACTAGAAAATCAGCAGTCACAAAATCTAGAAATCAAAATAAGATAACTAGAAAATCAACATAAAAGATGGATCGATCCCAACAGATGGCGAGTTTTAGCTACGCCGCACGTGCATCTCATATGGCCGAAGCCTACCAAGTACTATAATTTTTGGCGCCCAACAAATGACCCGAAGGTCCAAAAAATGAACCGAAGGTCTAGTACTGGTATTGACCCAAAGGTCTATCGTATGACCCGAAGGTCCAACAAATGACCCGAAGGTCCATCAGAGTGGCTCGAAAGCCAAATAAAATCATCAAAATCATCAAACAACAGATATTTCAATTAACGAGTCCGTAATTAACCGAAATAGTAAAAGTATGGTTTCATACTCCACACTTTTGCTAAATCGTTTAAATCTCTTCATCGTTTCCTTGAAAGTGCAAAATTGTGTATTTTAAATAAATAACATTTTACGTTCTCAAACGGACAAGTCCGGAATTAAGCGAATCGGTAAAAGTGAGGGTTTATAGTCCTCAATTTTGCTGAAATGTTTAAATCGCTTCCTCACTCTTTTAAAAGCGCAAACTGTAAATTTTTTGAAAACAATTTTATTTTAAAACGATTTGAAAACCCGTGATTAAAACAGCAACATCTGTAGCAATTTCGCCAAGGAAATTGCGCTTCACCAAACACCATGAAAACGGATATCAAATCAGCGTTGCGGAATAACCGCTTAAAAATTCACTTTAAAATTGATGGTTACCGAAGTCAAAACAACAGTAATTTTTATTCGTCAAAATGTCATCAAAACAGCACGCTTCAAAATACAAGACCGGTGTAAAAATTCCATTATAAAAATAACGGCACAAAATACGTTGCAAAACAAAACACCGGTTCAACATAAATTAAACGCCGATATTTAAACACTTTCGTGCAATTCAACATGAACGTATAATTTGAAATTGGCAGTCATTGCATTATTTTTGTATACTAGCCTGGACATGCCTCAAATGTAATAAAAATTGCCTAACACTACATAAACAGGTGTGCACTTGTGAATGATAAAAAACAACCTGGACCATATACTTTTCATTTTATAATTGTTGGCAAATACTTACTATAAAGAGACAATGAAGAGACTTGAATTTTTACTCACGTATGGAAATATTACAATTGACTGGATTCATGCCTTATAATGTAACCTGGCCCCTCGCATGCATTATAATGTAACCTGGCCCCATAATTTAGAAGCATGCATTTTACTTCTAAGCAGCCATTGATGTATGCACGAAAATGAAGGTCTGGCTAAATCCTTCTACACAATAACAAAGTTTGAATTTAACTCAATGTACATGCATTATGGCATCAAAGCCCGGACATAAACTTGATTGCACGTGTTTTGTTCATACCGTTTTCTTGTCCATACTTTTAACTTTCGAGCAAAGCTCAAATGCATGTAATATTTGAAGTAAAATATTCGATCCGGCAAGTTAGTAAAAATATAAACCTGACAACAATGTTAGCATTCCAAGTAGGATTGCTATTCAAAAGGTAAGCATAGCCTCATCGATCGATAATGACTAAAATTAGGAGAGATGCAGCAAGGCTGGTCGCTCCCATTAGGGTGTGTCATAACCTTTCTAGATACATCTACATTTTATGGATTGGTTGTGCATGAGATCTCAAATATAAAGGGTGGCAAAGCAATCGGGGTGATGACATATTCGATACTATCCAGTCAAAGGTAGGCCAGTCTTCTGTTGGCAGGAGATCCCGACGAAGTTCTCGATACATTTTCTAGATGTGTACCACGATAAGTGGCAGCCTAGTGCCTTGTCATAGTATGGAATCCATTCTCCAATGAGCGTAGTACGGTCTGATAGTGCCCAACTTTGTTGAAACGTGAAATGCGAGAATTTCAGCCATTTTCATATTTTACTTTGACCTCTAGACATTATTATAATATCACTGAATTTTCTATAAAAAGTGTTTTGGTTATCATAAGGTAAAAACCCGTCCGTGTTTATGTGCGGCATAGCTTTACAAGATACCTCTGATTTTAAAAGGGTTTTAAACATAGTAATTTAGTTGTTTGAGTTTACGCACACTAGACCCATGTCTGACTTAGAGTTTTATTTTCTTTCCCTAAAATTCTTGGGTGCTCAAATTTTTGTGGGCAGCCATGTAGTTCAGGTTTTCCCATGGATGCATTTCGAAGGAGCTTGGAACATGAGGCTTCATCGATAACTAGTTGTTATCTTGTTTCCACTATAGTATATGTATCCTGTATCAATTGGGTAGGGACATGCTGTTATAAAGGTTCTAGGGTAGAATTTTATTAGTATGACTCTAATATATCATTTTTCAAATGGCTTTGTAAAGTATTATGTTGATTAATGTATGTTACTCCGTTGCGTTGTGAGATTATGTGATTGTTTAGTTACTTATATCTTTTATCCCATTTCTTTCCCCTAATAATTTGTCTTTTCGACACTTAGTTGTTCGATACGTGAATACCATGGATGTATTAATGTCGACTTCTGGGGTTCGAAAAGGCGGGTCTTTACACTTTAATCATTATCAGTGAGTGATTAATTAACTTCAAAACATCATATATTAAAATGACTAATTAGTTTTAAAGTGCCATTATTAAAATAATTAATTGATTTAAATTATTATTATTAAGATAATTAATTAATTGTTAAACATTATTATTAAAGTGATTAATTAATTGTAACAACCCGCATATTTAACGATTATATATTTAAATGTTTTATTTAAATATAGCGTCGTTAGTCGGATTTTGGTCCGAAATGTTACTTTTTGCAAATGGCCGAATTGGAACTCGAAACCATTTCCATTGGTTCCAAAATGGCGTTTGCGACCTTTTTGAATATGAGCCTTGATGTGTTTGGAGTAAGTTGAATTTTGCAACTTTTTCTAGTTGGGTTTGGGTTGGGTTCAGCCAATTTGTTAGTTTAATAAACTAACTCAGTCCCTCTCCTCTCCATTCTCTCATTCCACTCTTCTAAACTTAAGGAAAACTGAAAATGGTGGAAGGGAAGAGGAAATAGAAATTGCAAGCCCTAGTTTCTTGTAGCAACTTGGATTCTTGCTCCAAAATCAAGGAAAAGCTAGTGGTAAGTCTCCTCTTAATCTTCTCTATCTCTTTCTCTCTTCAATCTCAGAATTTCCTAACCAAACTTAGGAAAATATTTGTTTTATTCTTAGATTGAAGCTAGTAGAGTTGAAGTAAAGATTAGTTAGTCTCCTTCTTGTGTTTGAGCATCTTCTTCTTTGTTTTGCGATATAAGGTGAGATTTTTATCTCACATCTATGCTTATATATATATATATATATCTTTGTTTGGGTGTAAGAAGGTGAGTTTTGAACTCACATCTACTTCTTTGATATCATTGATGTTAGGTATGAATTCCTAACAATTGTTCATATGTTCATTTGCTTTCGATTTAGTTTGTTTTGGTGAAATAGCCAAATATTGATTTTTGAAGCCAAATCTATGTAAAACCTTATATGGTTGATGTTTATGTTGT
The DNA here is from genome assembly GCA_030765085.1 of Allium cepa. NCBI lineage: Eukaryota > Viridiplantae > Streptophyta > Magnoliopsida > Asparagales > Amaryllidaceae > Allium > Allium cepa. The sequence goes on from CM060929.1 coordinate 41,074,974, forward strand.
TTGGAGTGTTTGGGTGTGTCGTTAAGGTTGGGTAGTCGTTTGACGTAAGCCCATAATCAACACGCATCCGATTTCTTTCGATTTGTTTGGCCATAGATGGCCTAGGTTCAGGAAATGCCTGACCATCAGGTTTCAGACGTCTGAAACTCCTATTTCAGACGTCTGAATATTGTTCTGGGGAACATTTTCACCCCCAGATTCAGACGTCTGAAATTATATTCCAGACGTCTGAATTGGCTAAATTTCGACCAGAAAGAAAATAGGCCAAAATATGCTTATTTCAGACGTCTGGAAGGTTGGATTCAGACGTCTGAATTCTGTTCTGAAAAAAAATTAATTTTCAGATTCAGACATCTGAATCCCTTCTTTCAGATGTCTGAATATGATGTTTTTGCCAAATTGCCTTATTCGTTTGGTTTTCCAAATTTGATCAATGCATATTGATTCCAATTAGTTGTTTATGCCTATTTGATCTTGACGATTCCTTTTTGAATTTATTCACGGGTTTTTATAAATGATTTCTTCAAATCGTATTAAAAGTTCGCTTCTCCGATTTGTAAATTCTATTTAAAATATACACGCACAATTTCACACTTCGAGCGAAGTGGAAAGGAGATTAAATGGTTAGATAAAACACGGACCATGAATCTGTGCGTTTATCCTTCCGATTAGTCCCCGACCTATTCAATTGATCGTTTTAACCCTCGGGTTTGGTTTACCGATGATATGAGGTGAACTTTGTACTACTTTGAGTGTGAAATTAACTAACGAATAGTAAACCGTTTAGTGCAAACGAGTGGTTATGGGACTCACGTTACCACTTTTCGGATTCCTTTTTGAGAGTTATGACACATTCCGCCAGTTAGTGGTGTCCAGTACTGGGTCTTTGACATTCACCACTACGGTTTTTTGCCTTCGGGTATGATGCCTTCGGGTATGTTGCCTTCGGGTTTGTGCCTTCGGGTTTGTGCCTTCGGATTTGTGCCTTCGGGTTTGTTGCCCCATAGTATCGCTTCCGATGTTGGTCGTTATGAGCCGCATAGGTGATATTGGGTTGCCCTTTAGTATCGCTTCCGATGTTGGTCGTTATGAGCCGCATGGGTGATATTGGGTTTGGAGTCTTCGGGCTCATGGATTCTTGTTTGTACAGTACTAAGCTCGAGCAAATTTTCTGATGTTTCATTCATATGTATATTCCCTAGGTATCGCCCTTCGGTGTTGGTCTTTTTGAGCCGCATGATATGTAGGGATTACCTTGTGGAACTTGTGTTACCTTCATTGGTATTTGTTATTTGCCTTTATGGCTTGCTTTAGGATATTCCTATCCTTTGTTTCTCTGTGTTGCCGATGATATGAGGCTTGTTATCATATGATTCATCTTTTGTTAGATGATTGTGTTATCTCTTTTAGAGATATTTGTTATACTTTGTAACCTTGCAGGTTTATTGTTGTTCAGTTTATCTAACTGATTTGTTTAGCTAGACGGACCCGTGTATTTTATACTCGGGTCAGACCGAGTTGTTTCAGGTTAGGTGCTTTTGGACTTAGCCTATTTTGCTTCCTCATGGACTATTCAGCTTGTTCCTTTTTGTTAAAGCTCTTTGTGTAGTACTTTTATTGTAAATCTGATATATGCATTCTTTTGACTCGTTTGTATATTGTGGTTTGCTATACCACTTAACATGTATTATTTTGTAAACTCTGTTATGTATCAACATATGTGTATATGATGATCTACTGTTCTGTGATGTATATTACATTTGAGTTGTTATATTCTGTTCTGATAGATCCTTCAACCGCCTATGGTTTTGTTTTAAGTATTCATTGGGTATGTCAATTGTCGATGTACTCAATAGATAGTTAGAGCAAGGCTATAGATGGTCGCTCCTAACCAGCCTTATTCTCCGTGTTAGTTGACGGCATTACCCTGTAGTGTTCTTGGCTAGCGTGGATATAGAGGTGGGGCGTCACAGCGTGGTATCAGAGCAAGATTCAGGACAAAATATGATAAACACAGAATAGATGCACATATTACGGCACATCAGAGTGTATAAGTGATACAAATCTTTGAATCATTGTGCCTTTCTATTCTTTTTACCATCAAAGGTTAGATAGAAATTGGGGAATACATCTAGGAATGCATTTAAATTCCATAGTATTCCATATTGGGACATCTACCTTGTGATTAATCTTGTTCTTATCTTACCTTCAGCGTATGGCTGGAAGAGGCAGGGGACGACGTTCGGATGCTGGGCGATCTAGTGGTTCGATCCGGATGGCGTTTATATGTCTGCCGACCAGTTTTTGGAACTGTTCAGGAGCACTCAGCCTCCATTTCCTCCTCGATGTCTCCACCTCGCAAGTCTGCCTTTGCACGCCAGTGCAGTGATTTTGCTCATCTTGGAGGAAAGCCGTTCAAAGGCTCCAAGTCCGTTCTTGAAGTCCAAGCTTGGTTTCGCACGTGCGAGCGTATCTTCTCTCGCATGGATCTTCCTGACCATGATAGAGTTCTTGTAACTTCTAGCTTATTACAAGAGCGTGCTCTTGATTGGTATGAGCTTCTTGTAGCCGAGATTGATGAGTCTACTCTTTCTTGGACTCGGTTTCGAGAGCGATTTGAACTCAAATTCGTTCCTGAATCTGAAAAAGTTTTATTGACCCGTCGCTTCCTTGAGTTGAAGCAAAGGAAATCTTCTGTTTCTGAGTATGTTGCATCATTCGAGGCTTTATCTAAGTATGGTCTTGAATTCTTTAGCACTTCTTATAAGAAGAATTTGAAGTTTGTTTCTGGTCTTAAGAAATAGCTTAAGAAGTCTGTGTTGCTCCAGCTTAAGCTCTCTTTTGAGGAGTTGGTTGATTCGGTGCTTCATCTCGAGACCGTCGAGAAGGAGTGTGATAGTGATGTTGATGTTGAGGTTTCCAAGAACCCAAACAAGAAGCCGTTTCCGTTTCAGAAGAGGTCTTTTCCTTCTAAGAAGAAGAAGACTGGTAGTTCTAGCTCTCAGCCTCAGTCTTCTGGAACACCTTTCGTTCGGAAGTGTTTCAATTGTGGTTCTCCTGATCATATTATTCGAGCTTGTCCTAAGCCTCTCTTCTGTCGCTATTGCAAGAAGGAAGGTCATCATGTTTCTGCTTGCCCTACTGTTCCGGCTGGTGCCAAGTCTAGCAGGTTTTATGCTGCTAAGGCTTCTGAAGGTCCTTCTCAGCCCAAAGGTATATCTCCATCTATTTTGGAAGGTTCTATTTTATTTCATGACCATAGTATTCGACTTCTTTTCGATACGGGTGCTTCACATTCCTTTGTATCGAAGAAGCTCGTTGATGATTTATCTTTGGATGTTTCTTGTTTGGTTACTTCTTTAAGGATTGCGAATCCTATTGGGGGATCCGTGACCCTTAGTATGCTTTGTGATGATATTGAGATTGTTTTATGTGGCTTTTCTTTTCGTGCGAGTCTGCACGTTATTTCTTGTCTGGGATTTGATATGATTTTTGGAATGGACTGGCTAGTGAGATGTGATGCCAGGATTATTTGTTCGGAGAGAATTTTGTATCTTAGACATCCGGATTCGCCTACTCAGTTGTCTCTTATTCTTCGGGATGTGGATAATTCCGAAATGGCTTTATATTCTCTTGATTCGCGAGACAATGATGATATATCTCGTATTCCTATTGCTTGTGACTTTTCTGATGTTTTTGATCCTGTCTCGGGTTTGCCACCTAAGCGGGCAATTAAGTTCCGCATTGATCTCATTCCAGGCGCGCAGCCAGTTAGTCGTCCTCCCACGAGGATGTCTACAAGGGAAAATGAGGAACTCAAGAAGCAGCTTTTAGAGCTCGAGTCCAAGCAGTTGATTCAGTCTAGTTTTTCTCCGTGGGGATCCGCGGTCGTCTTCGTGAAGAAGTCTGATGGAACTCTTAGGCTTTGCATTGATTATCGCAAGCTTAACGAGTTGACCATTAGGAATAGGTATCCATTGCCTAGGATCGATGATATGTTCGATCTATTAAGTGGTGCTAAGGTTTTTTCTCAGCTAGACCTTGCCACAGGTTTTCATCAGTTACGAGTCGCGGAGGATAGCATACCTCTTACCGCTTTCCGCACTCGTTATGGTTCTTTTGAGTGGCTCGTTATGCCGTTCGGTTTGACGAACGCTCCTGCTTTCTTTGTCGATCTCATGAATCGAGTATTCCGGGAATATCTCGATAAGTTCGTCCTTGTCTTCGTTGATGATATCCTTATTTATTCTAAGTTTGATGCTGAGCATGCTAATCACTTGAGAATTGTCTTGAGTACCGTCCATCACCATCAGCTTAGAGCCAAATTCTTCAAGTGCCATTTTTAGGAGAATAAGGTTAAGTTCTTAGGCCATGTTGTATCTTCCGATGGCATTTCTGTGGATCCCTCAAAGATCGAAGCCATCCAGAATTGGAAGAGGCCTGAGAATGTGCATGAGATTCGTAGTTTCCTTGGATTGGCGGGTTATTACCGTCGGTTCATTAAGGATTTTTCCCGTGTTGTGCTTCCTCTCACTGGCCTTACTCGGAAAGGCATTCGTTTTATTTGGTCCGACAAGTGTGAAGCTTCCTTTCAGACATTGAAGGAACTTCTCACTAATGCTCCTATTCTTGTGGTTCCTGAGGGGAATCATGATCTTGTTGTCTACACCGATGCTTGTGGTAGTGGTCTCGGTGCTGTTCTTATGCAGAAGGTTCGGGTAGTTGCTTATGCTTCTAGGCAACTGCGTCCGAATGAAGTTCGCTATGCCACTCATGATCTTGAGTTAGCCGCCATTGTCTTCGCCTTGAAGATTTGGCGACACTATTTATTGGACGAGCGCTTCATTCTTTATACCGATCGTAATCTTTGAAGTATTTGTTTACTCAGAAGGAACTCAATATGAGACAACAGCGTTGGCTCGAGTTTCTTGCTTCCTATGACTTTGATATCCAGTATACCCCTAGTAAGGGTAATCGTGTTGCTGATGCGCTTAGTCACAAACATTCGGCTGTTATTTCTATGATGCTTGCCGAATGGGATATCCTTGAGACTCTATCTTTTTGTGAAATTCGTGATCGAGTTTCATCTTCTAATTCTCCTATTTATTATTTAGTTTGGGAGCTCGACCTATTTTGTTGGATCGTATTGTCGATGCTTAGCGGCGTGATCCTGATTTGTTGCATCTTATTCAGCTTTGTGAGTCTGGATCCTGTGATGAGACGTTGCGGGATTTTAGCACTGATTCTCATGGGTGTCTTCACAAGAAGAACCGTCTTTTTGTGCCTTTTGATTTTGCACTTAGGCGTGACATTCTTGATGATTGTCACCGTTCTAAGTATACCATTCATCCTGGTAGTAGTAAGATGTATGTCGATATGCGTCGTCTTTATTATTGGGAAGGCATGAAGCGCGATGTGGCGGGTTATGTGAGTAATTGCATAACTTGTCAGCGTTTTAAGGTCGAACATCAGCGTCCTTCGGGTCTTCTTCAGCCTCTAGAGATTCCATTGTGGAAATGGGATCAGATTTCTATGGATTTCATTGACGGCCTACCTCGTTCGAGATCGGGCCATTCTAGCATTTGGGTTATTGTTGATCGCCTCACTAAGTCTGATCACTTTATCCCTATTAAGTCTAATAGGACTGCTTTGCTTTTGGCTAAGTTATATATCAAGGAAATCGTGAGACTTCACGGTGTTCCTAGTTCTATTGTGAGTGATCGTGATCCTTTATTCACGAGTCATTCTTTGTCCAGATTTTGTTTGTGATTCATCCAAGAAGATTGATCTTATTCGGTTGAGAATGAAAGAGGCACAGAGTCGCCAGAAGTCCTACGTGGATAGTCGTAAGAAGCCTCTCGAGTTCTCGATTGGTGATCCTGCTTTTATTCGTGTTTCTCCTTTGAAGAGGGTTATGCATTTCAGTACGACTGGGAAATTGGCTCCACGCTTTATAGGACCATTTTCTATTACTAAACGTATTGGCCCTGTGGCTTATAGAGTTTCACTTCCTTCTCATTTATCTGACATTCATGACGTGTTTCACGTCTCTCAACTTCGGAAGTGTCTTCGGGAATCAGATTCTGTTATTGATTCTCCTGATTTGCTTGAGCTTGAGATCTCACCGGAATTTTCTATTGTACAGCAACCTATTCGCGTACTTGACACGGAGGTGCGACACCTTCGGAACAAGGACGTGCCGCTCGTTAAAGTTGAATGGTCCGCTAATCCCAATGACTGTACTTGGGAAACCAAAGAGTTTATTGAGCGATCCTATCCGGGCTTTCTATCTTCGCTTGGGAACGGTGAGTTTATCTTTTCGTCTCAAGCTTATTTTCCTTTTCTTTCGAATGCTGTATGTATGTAGTTGTTACAAATATCGTCTCTAGGAATCGCGGGGACGCAATTTTGTAAGGAGGGGAGATCTGTAACAACCCGCATATTTAACGATTATATATTCAAATGTTTTATTTAAATATAGCGTCGTTAGTCGGATTTTGGTCCGAAATGTTACTTTCTACAAATGGCCGAATTGGAACTCGAAACCATTTCCATTGGTTCCAAAATGGCGTTTGTGACCTTTTTGAGTACGAGCTTTGATATGTTTGGAGTAAGTTGAATTTTGCAACTTTTTCTAGTTGGGTTTGGGTTGGGTTCAGCCAATTTGTTAGTTTCATAACCTAACTCAGTCCCTCTCCTCTCCATTCTCTCATTCCACTCTTCTAAACTTAAGAAAAACTAAAAATGGTGGAAGGGAAGAGGAAATAGAAGTTGCAAGCCCTAGTTTCTTCTAGCAACTTGGATTCTTGCTCCAAAATCAAGGAAAAGGTATTGGTAAGTCTCCTCTTAATCTTCTCTATCTCTTTCTCTCTTCAATCTCAGAATTTACTAAACCAAACTTAGGAAAATATTTGTTTTATTCTTAGATTGAAGCTAGTAGAGTTGAAGTGAAGAGTAGTTAGTCTCCTTCTTGTGTTTGAGCATCTTCTTCTTTGTTTTGTGATATAAGGTGAGATTTTTATCTCACATCTATGCTTATATATATATATATATATATCTTTGTTTGGGTGTAAGAAGGTGAGTTTTGAACTCACATATACTTCTTTGATATCATTGATGTTAGGTATGAATTCCTAACAATTGTTCATATGTTCATTTGCTTTCGATTTAGTTTGTTTTGGTGAAATAGCCAAATATTGATTTTTGAAACCAAATCTATGTAAAACCTTATATGGTTGATGTTTATGTTGTTCGGAGTGTTTGGGTGTGTCGTTAAGGTTGGGTAGTCGTTTGACGTAAGCCCATAATCAACACGCATCCGATTTCTTTCGATTTGTTTGGCCATAGATGGCCTAGGTTCAGGAAATGCCTGACCATCAGGTTTCAGACGTCTGAAACTCCTATTTCAGACGTCTGAATATTGTTTTGGTGAACATTTTCACCCCCAGATTCAGACGTCTGAAATTATATTCCAGACGTCTGAATTGGCTAAATTTCGACCAGAAAGGAAATAGGCCAAAATATGCTTATTTCAGAAGCCTGGAAGGTTGGATTCGGACGTCTGAATTCTGTTTTGAAAAACAAATTAATTTTCAGATTCAGACGTCTGAATCCCTTCTTTCAGACGTCTGAATATGCTGTTTTTGCCAAATTGCCTTATTCGTTTGGTTTTCCAAATTTGATCGATGCATATTGATTCCAATTAGTTGTTTATGCCTATTTGAGCTTGACGATTCCTTTTTGAATTTATTCACGGGTTTTTATAAATGATTTCTTCAAATCGTATTAAAAGTTCGCTTCTCCGATTTATAAATTCTATTTAAAATATACACGCACAATTTCGCACTTCGAGCGAAGTGGAAAGGAGATTAAATGGTTAGATAAAACACGGACCATGAATCTGTGCGTTTATCCATCCGATTAGTCCCCGACCTATTCAATTGATCGTTTTAACCCTCGGGTTTGGTTTACCGATGATATAAGGTGAACTTTGTACTGCTTTGAGTGTGAAATTAACTAACGGATAGTAAACCGTTTAGTGCAAACGAGTGGTTATGGGACTCACATTACCACTTTTCGGATTCCTTTTTGAGAGTTATGACACATTCCGACAGTTAGTGGTATCCAGTACTGGGTCTTCGACCTTCACCACTACGGTTTTTTGCCTTCGTGTATGATGCCTTCAGGTATGTTGCCTTCGGGTTTGTGCCTTCGGGTTTGTGCCCTCGGGTTTGTGCCTTCGGGTTTGTTTCCCTATAGTATCGCTTCCGATGTTGGTCGTTATGAGCCGCATGGGTGATATTGGGTTGCCCTGTAGTATCGCTTCCGATGTTGGTCGTTATGAGCCGCATGGGTGATATTGGGTTGCCCTTTAGTATCGCTTCCGATGTTGGTCGTTATGAGCCGCATGGGTGATATTGGGTTTGGAGTCTTCGGGCTCATGGATCCTTGTTTGTACAGTACTGAGCTCGAGCAAATTTTCTGATGTTTCATTCATATGTATATTCCCTAGGTATCGCCCTTCGGTATTGGTCTTTTTGAGCCGCATGATATGTAGCGATTACCTTGTGGAACTTGTGTTACCTTCATTGGTATTTGTTATTTGCCTTTATGGCTTGCTTTGGGATATTCCTATCCTTTGTTTCTCTGTGTTTCCAATGATATGAGGCTTGTTATCATATAATTCATCTTTTGTTAGATGATTGTGTTATCTCTTTTATAGATATTTGTTATACTTTGTAACCTTGCAGGTTTATTGTTGTTTAGTTTATCTAACTGATTTGTTTAGCTAGACTGACCCGTGTATTTTATACTCGGGTCAGACCGAGTTGTTTCAGGTTAGGTGCTTTTGGACTTAGCTTATTTTGCTTCCATATGGACTATTCAGCTTGTTCCTTTTTGTTAAAGCTTTTTGTGTAGTCCTTTTATTGTAACTCTGATATATGTATTCTTTTTACTCGTCTGTATATTGTGGTTTTGTGACGACTCGACTTTCCACTCCCAGAAAATCGCATCATCAATTAAGAAAGAAAGGGGTAGAAGAAGAGAAGAAAGAAGAGAAAGAAGAAACAACATGTGACACCCCACCTCTATACCCACGCTAGCCAAGAACATTACGGTGTAGTGCTGTCAACTAGCACGGAGAATAAGGATGTTGAGGAGCGACCATCCATGTAATTGCTTATCACACGGTGGCTATAAATAATCTTCGGAAACAAACGTAGAAATAAGCATAACGCAAATCAGTCACAGACATCCATATCACAAAGGTGGAAGAAGATATGAATATATAACTAACACATGAAAGTGTACATCGGAGTAGTGGTCAAAAGATCCACAATAATACAAAAGAATAGCAACACGTGCTATACAAAAGAATACAACTATGAGTCTATATCTCAAATGTATACAGCAAAAAATGCTAATCTAAACAGTTAGCCAAAAGTCAGAGTGATGAATCCCTGGGAAGAAGTCAAGCAGAAGCACCTGTAACATCTCGGTCTGACCCGAGTATTATTTAAGAAAAATAACAAACGGGTCAGTCTAGCTATAAATATCAGATGACAAGATATAACATAAAAGATATGGCATAAACATAAAATATCCATAATGACATACCACTATAAGTATGTAAATAATGATCAACAGAAAGTCAATCAATAAGAGATAATCAATATCACAAGAATCTTCTCAAAGATTCGGAAAGGGCATCATACCCCAAACTTGTACTCATAACAAGTTAATGACATAAATTCTAGAAATCAATGCAAGAAGTCCAGAAATCATAGAAAAGAGAAAGAGGCTTATCACATGACGGTCCGAAGACCAAGGGGAGCTACCCCACATGTGTGAATGGAATCACACAGATTAAGGTCCAGACTAACCAAAAAGCAAAAAGGTATGTGTGAGTGGAATCACACAAGTGGTGTCTAGTCTAACCTCTCAACAAGAGACATCGCACAGTTGCTTGTCTAAAGCATCAGAATGATCGTCATGATCAACGAGAAGTGTCAATTACACTAAGCTAGTAAATATAGAAGTTTAGCTTCATGTCCCATAACCACTTGCTTAACTTAAATATTTACGAACAAACTGTAAATCTTCACTAATAAAATTGTCACAAGAGGTTCAATCGAACAAGTCCAAGAATTAACCGACGAAGTGAACGCAAGCGTTTCATACCACTTGTTTTACTAAGTCATTTAATTAGATTTCTCATCCGAGTGAGGTAAAGGTTTGTATATACTAATAGATTGGAAAACGGTTTAAGAAAAGAGCTTTGTTATTAAAAATAGAGTTGAAATTGTTTGTTAAAAGAGTTTTGATATTTACTACTAGTATTGAAACCTTTATATTATAAAATGACAAAACACAGAAGCAATTGTAGAAACAATCAATCACAAAGATCGCATACGGAGATGTGAATAAAATCCAAGGAAATCAGCTCAATGTTTTTCAGATAAGATCCCCTACGGAGGGGGGGTCCGGGGGGAAGGGGGGTGGCAACCCCCCAAGGTGGGGGTGCGGGGGCAACGCCACCGCTTACGGGGTTCGACCTGCCCGGTCAGGTCGCGGGGGTCCAGGGGGCAGCGCCCCCGGCGGGGTGCGGGGTGGGGGGCAGCGCCCCGTCCAAAACGGTACGACCTAATGAAGACAAAATGAGGTCTAACGACCTAAGGGCCTAAGGGGTCAAGCGAACTATCGGGATAAGGTCCAACGACCTACGAGTTAAAGGTCCAACGACCTATAGGGTTATAAGGTCATACGACCTAACGAGCTATGGCCAAACGACCTAGTGTTGACTCGCGAGCGACCCAACTGAAGAGACCTAACATGGCCGACCTAACAGAGGTTGCGACCTAGCATGGCCGACCTAACAGAGGTTGCGACCTAACATTATAAAGGCCAAATGACCTAAGGCATAATTCACGAACGACCTACTGCCTAAGGCTTAACTCGCGAGCGACCTACGGCTTAACTCGTGAGCGACCTACGACTTAAGGATTAACTCGTGAGCGACCTACGACTTAAGGATTAACTCGTGAGCGACCTAACTCCGAAGTGCCAATATTTCCAGAATGACCTAAAGCCCTGCGACCTACGACCCAACGACCTTGCGACCTATCACCGAACGAGTCAAGTGGCCAGAACGAGCTAAGTGCAGGAAATTTCCAAAAATGCTAAAAATTGGAGTTTTTCGCCAATCCAATCCAAACCAAAGGCAAATGTGCATGCAAAAGTGGTAGGGAATCATTCCCAACAGTCCAATATAGTTATAGACTAGATTTGTGAGGTAAAAATCTCACCTTTGCACAAATTCAATGAAGAAGGAGCTTGAAACAATGGAGAAGCAACTACAAGCAAGAATCCAATGTCTTCACTTTGATTTTGGAGTTGAATGATGGATTTAAAGTTGAAACCTAAGCTTGGAGTTTTAATTTCCTCTTCCACTCACCATTAATGCAAAAGGTTGGTTGTTAGGAAATTTATGAAGAGTGAGAAGAAGGAAGGGGGTTTGGGCTTGAGTTATAATGGCAATCTAACCCAAAGTCCAAAGCGGGAAAAGTTAGTGAAATTCCACTAACTCAAAACCTACCAATGTTTATACTTAAAAAAATTGTAAATGGCATTTCGAACTCAATGGAAGTGGTCTCGAGTCCTAATTTGACCGTTTGCAAAAAGTAGCTTTTCGGACCAATACCCGATTAACGAAAAAATATTTAAATAAAATATTTGAATATAAAATCGATAAATATGCGGGTTGTTACAGACTCCCCTCCTGAAAGAAATTGCGTCCTCGCAATATATAAGATGGAAATAACAAGTAACAACCATAAAAGCATATTAACACATAAGAAATTTGAAATAGGAAGTTCACCTCAAAGAGCAGGAGTAAGCAAGTCCGGATGCGTTCGCTCGATGAATTCTCTGGATTCCCAAGAGCAATCCTTAGGATTTGAGGACCCTTGAACCTTCACAAGCGGAACATCTTTATTTCGAAGTCGTTTAACCTCCGAAGCTATAATTCGAATAGGATGCTGCTCATAAGTTAAATTCGGAAAAACTTCAATTTCTTCCACAACAGCAGGCTCAAGAATAGAATCGGAATCCCGAAGGCATTTCCGTAATTGAGAAACGTGAAATACGTTATGCATAGTAGAAAACTGAGCCGGCAGTGCAAGGCGATAAGCCATGGAACCAATACGTTCAGTGATAGAAAATGGCCCAATATATCGAGGCGCTAACTTCCCCGATCGAATGAAACGTACAACACCCTTCATAGGTGAAACACGAATAAAAACAGGATCCCCAACAAAAAATTCTAATTTCCTTCTTCGATTATCGGCATAGGATTTTTGTCTACTTTGGACTTCTTTCATCCTATGTCGAATAAGTTCTATCTTTTCCGTGGAATCACGAATAAAGTCTGGACCTAAAACCAGCTTCTCACCGGCCTCAAGCCAACAAGAAGGAGATTGGCATGGCCTTCCGTAGAGTGCCTCGAAAGGTGCCATACCAATACTAGATTGGAAGCTATTATTGTAGGAAAATTCAACAAGTGAAATATGATCTTCCCAACTTCCACCAAAATCAAGCACACAAGCACGAAGAAGATCTTCAAGAGTTTGATTCACACGCTCGGTTTGTCCATCGGACTGGGGGTGATACGCGGTGCTAAAATTAAGCTTCGTTCCTAAAGCTTTTTGAAGACTCTTCCAAAATCCACTAGTAAACAATGGATCACGATCGCTAACAATAGAAGTAGGAACTCCATGCAATTTTACAATTTCCTTGACAAATAGTTTGGCCAAAAGAGGAATGGTTCGGTTAGACCGAACCGGAATAAAATGGGCGGATTTGGTAAGTCTATCAACAATCACCCATAAGCTATCATGACCCGAACGAGAACGGGGAAGGCCATCTATAAAGTCCATGGAAATTTGATCCCACTTCCAAATAGAATTTCTAAAGGTTGCAATAACCCACCAGGCCTTTGATGTTCGGCCTTGACAAGTTGGCAAGTCATGCAACACTTAACAAAGTTAGCAATATCAGATTTCATTCCCTCCCAATAATAAAGTCGCTTCATATCAGCGTACATTTTACTACTACCGGGATGAATGGTGAATTTAGAACGATGGGAATCTTCTAAAATATCTTTACGAAGATCTCCAATATTTGGTACGATAAGTCTACCAAATTTTCGAATGCCGCCACGAGAATCAATATCAAAGTCTTTCAAACCTTCAATATCAATTTTATCCTTAACATTTTTGCCAAGAAGAGCCAATTCAGAATCTAGCCCTTGAGCTTCAATAAATTTCTCACCCAATAGATAATGACGCCAAATCCGAAGGGCGAAAACAATAGCCGCGAGTTCTAAATCATGTGTGGCATATCTAGTCTCGGCCGGCTTTAATTGCCTAGAAGCATACGCAATAACACGTTCTTTTTGCATAAGAACGGCACCCAAACCAACGTGACTAGCATCAGTATAAACAACAAAATCTTGATTCCCCACGGGAATAACAAGAATAGGAGCATCGGAAAGGAGTTCTTTCAATTTCTGAAAAGAGGCTTCATATTTGTCCGACCAAATGTATTTAACTCCCTTCTTAGTCAAGCTAGTAAGAGGCATGGCAATCTTAGAAAAGTCCTTAATAAAACGACGGTAATAGCCCGCCAAACCGAGAAAACTACGAATCTCTGTCAACTCTCCGGTCTCTTCCAATCTTGAATCGCTTCAATCTTTGAAGGATCCACGGAAATCCCGGATTCGGAAATAATATGACCGAGAAACTTCACACGAGATTGCCAAAAGTGGCATTTAGAAAATTTCGCCTTTAATTGATTACTCCTAAGAGTTTCCAATACAATCCGAAGATGTTTCTCATGTTCCTCCTCGGTTTTTGAATACACAAGAATATCATCAATGAATATGAGAACAAACCGATCGAGGAAATCTTTGAAAAATCGATTCATGAGGTCAACGAAATAAGCTGGAGCATTCGTTAACCCAAATGGCATAACAAGCCATTCATAAGATCGATATCGAGTACGGAATGATGTCAAAGGAATGCCATCCTCAGCGATACGAAGCTGATGGAAACCGGTAGCCAAGTCCAATTGTGAAAAGACCTTAGCACCACTAAGCCGATCGAATAGATCATCAATCCGAGGTAAAGGATATTTATTTTTAATAGTCAGATCGTTAAGCTTGCGATAGTCAACGCAAAGCCTAAGCGTACCATCGGATTTCTTCACGAAAATAGCCGAAGCTCCCCAAGGTGAGGAACTAGAGCGAATAAATTGCTTCGTCTCCAATTCGGATAATTGTTTACGCATCTCCTCATTTTCCTTATTTGACATGCGATAAGGAGGACGAGTAATAGGTTGAGCTCCAGAAACAAGATTAATTCTGAACTCAATTGCTCGTTTAGGTGGTAAACCTAAAACGGGCTCAAATATGTCGTAAAATTCACGAACAACGTGAATACGAGAAATAATATCATCTTCATCATCATCGTCGTCATCACGAGGATTTAAAGAATATAAAGATGCCACCAAACAGGATTCTGAATCTTTAAGATTAACAGAAATCTGTTTAACAGATAGTGGATGTCGGAGATGAATAGTCCGCTCAGGACATAGGATATGGGCTTGATAACGGTTAAGCCAATCCATTCCCAAAATTATTCCAAAGCCTAAGTAACGCATGACATGCAAATCGGTTAGGAAAGAAAAATCACATAAAATAATCTCCACATCTTTACAAGGCAAACTAAGAGTTGCGGATCCACCAACAGGATTCGCAATTTTTAAAGAAGTCATCAATGCAGTAACACTTAAGGAAAAAGTGTCTACCAGTTCCTTTGATATAAAAGAATGAGATGCACCCGTATCAAAGAGAACTCTAATAGGTCGATCATGAAATAAAATAATACCATCAAGAATGGAATGAGAAATAACTTGGCCACGAGATGTGTTGCCAGGGGCTTGAGCCACATTCAACTTTCCTTCCTTCTTGCCTTTACGCTTGAGGCATTGATGTATGTAATGATCCGGGCTCTTACAATAGCGACAAGATTTGGGCTTAGAGCACTTATTCGCATAATGATCCCCAGACCCACAGTTGAAGCAACTCGCACCACTAAGAGAAGGAGACTTTGCCGCAGGGGTTGCCTGCTTACCCTTTTTGTTGGGATAAGGACCCTTGAATTTGCTTGGCCTCTTCTTGTTGTCGAAGTTTGGTTTAACGCCTTCCACTTCAACATCACTCTCTCTATCAGCCTCTTCAAGACGAAGAGCGATATCGACGAGTTGATCAAATGCGACTTCTAGTTTCAGGAGTAGTGGCTTCTTAAGATTCTTATTTAAGCCATAAACGAACCTCTGGTTCTTCTTCAATGGGGTGTTGATGTATTCAACCCCATATTTGGAAAGCGACTCGAAGGCTGCGACGTAATCAGTCACAGAGGATTGACCTTGAACAAGGTCTATAAAACGTCGAGCCAAGGTTACTTTCCCAGCTTCTGGTACAAACTTTAACTCGAAGCGTCCCTGAAATTGCTCCCAGGTGAGATCCGCTTCATTAATTTCTGAAGTAAGGAGTTCGTACCAGTCCAATGCTCTCTCCTGGAGCATGCTGGAAGCCACCTGAACGCGGTGGAGATCGATAAGGTTCATGCGAGAAAAGATTCGATTGCATGATTTTAACCAAGCCTGGACCTCGATGATATTTTCCGAACCTTTGAAGGGCTTCCCACCCAAGTTAGTGTAATCGCTGCACAAGCGTGCAAATCCCGACTTTGGGTGAGTAGGTTCCGGGTTAGCTCCAGCTGCTTGAGCATTAGTTACTAAATCAAGAAGCTGTTGAGAAGTCATAAAAACTCCATCCGGGGGAGCAGCACCAGATGATCCAGTTCTGGGACGGCCTGGTCTAGACATTCTCTTCCTTTAAGAAAGAAAGAAGAGAAGGAAGAAGGTTATTCACCAATGAACATCAAGCAATCTTGATAGATAAAACAAGGAATCATAAAGGAAATAGGATGAATCGGTTCGAAGACTCGAATTAATCCTATGGTATGACTCCTAAGATAGACCTAGGACGATGATCCTTTGTAAGTTATTTTACATTGTTCCGAAGTTTGGCTCTGATACCAAGCTGTGACGCCCCACCTCTATACCCACGCTAGCCAAGAACACTACGGTGTAGTGCAGTCAACTAGCACGGAGAATAAGGCTGTTGAGGAGCGACCATCCATGTAATTGCTTATCACACGGTGGCTATAAATAATCTTCGGAAACAAACGTAGAAATAAGCATAACGCAAATTAGTCACAGACATCCATATCACAAAGGCGGAAGAAGATATGAATATATAACTAACACATGAAAGTGTACATCAGAGTAGTGGTCAAAAGATCCACAATAATACAAAAGAATAGCAACACGTGCTATACAAAAGAATACAACTATGAGTCTATATCTCAATTGTATACAACAAAAACTGCTAATCTAAACAGTTAGCCAAAAGTCAGAGTGATGAATCCCTGGGAAGAAGTCAAGCAGAAGCACCTGTAACATCTCGGTCTGACCCGAGTATTATTTAAGAAAAATAATAAACGGATCAGTCTAGCTATAAATATCAGATGACAAGATATAACATAAAAGATATGGCATAAACATAAAATATCCATAATGACATACCACTATAAGTATGTAAATAATGATCAACAGAAGATCAATCAATAAGAGATAATCAATATCACAAGAATCTTCTCAAAGATTCGGAAAGGGCATCATACCCCAAAACTTGTACTCATAACAAGTTAATGACATAAATTCTAGAAATCAATGCAAGAAGTCCAGAAATCATAGAAAAGAGAAAGAGGCCTATCACATGACGGTCCGAAGACCAAGGGGAGCTACCCCACATGTGTGAATGGAATCACACAGATTAAGGTCCAGACTAACCAAAAAGCAAAAAGGTATGTGTGAGTGGAATCACACAAGTGGTGTCTAGTCTAACCTCACAACAAGAGACATCGCACAGTTGCTAGTCTAAAGCATCAGAATGATCGTCATGATCAACGAGAAGTGTCAATTACACTAAGCTAGTAAATATAGAAGTTTAGCTTCATGTCCCATAACCACTTGCTTAACTTAAATATTTACGAACAAACTGTAAATCTTCACTAATAAAATTGTCACAAGAGGTTCAATCGAACAAGTCCAAGAATTAACCGACGAAGTGAACGCAAGCGTTTCATACCACTTGTTTTACTAAGTCGTTTAATTAGATTTCTCATCCGAGTGAGGTAAAGGTTTGTATATACTAATAGATTGGAAAACGGTTTAAGAAAAGAGCTTTGTTATTAAAAATAGAGTTGAAATTGTTTGTTAAAAGAGTTTTGATATTTACTACTAGTATTGAAACCTTTATATTATAAAATGACAAAACACAGAAGCAATTGTAGAAACAATCAATCACAAAGATCGCATACGGAGATGTGAATAAAATCCAAGGAAATCAGCTCAATGTTTTTCAGATAAGATCCCCTACGGAGGGGGGGTCCGGGGGGGGGGGGTGGCAACCCCCCAAGGTGGGGGTGCGGGGGCAACGCCACCGCTTACGGGGTTCGACCTGCCCGGTCAGGTCGCGGGGGTCCAGGGGGCAGCGCCCCCGGCGGGGTGCGGGGTGCGGGGTGCGGGGCAGCGCCCCATCCAAAACGGTACGACCTAATGAAGACAAAATGAGGTCTAACGACCTAAGGGTCTAAGGGGTCAAGCGAACTATCGGGATAAGGTCCAACGACCTACGAGTTAAAGGTCCAACGACCTATAGGGTTATAAGGTCGTACGACCTAACGAGCTATGGCCAAACGACCTAGTGTTGACTCGCGAGCGACCCAACTGAAGCGACCTAACATGGCCGACCTAACAGAGGTTGCGACCTAACATGGCCGACCTAACAGAGGTTGCGACCTAACATTATAAAGGCCAAACGACCTAAGGCTTAATTCGCGAACGTCCTACTGCCTAAGGCTTAACTCGCGAGCGACCTACGGCTTAACTCGTGAGCGACCTACGACTTAAGGATTAACTCGTGAGCGACCTACGACTTAAGGATTAACTCGTGAGCGACCTACGATTTAAGGATTAACTCGTGAGCGACCTAACTCTGAAGTGCCAATATTTCTAGAATGACCTAAAGCCCTGCGACCTACGACCCAGCGACCTTGCGACCTATCACCGAACGAGTCAAGTGGCCAGAACGAGCTAAGTGCAGGAAATTTCCAAAAATGCTAAAAATTGGAGTTTTTCGCCAATCCAATCCAAACCAAAGGCAAATGTGCATGCAAAAGTGATACGGAATCATTCCCAACAGTCCAATATAGTTATAGACTAGATTTGTGAGGTAAAAATCTCACCTTTGCACAAATTCAATGAAGAAGGAGCTTGAAACAATGGAGAAGCAAGTACAAGCTAGAATCCAATGTCTTCACTTTGATTTTGGAGTTGAATGATGGATTTAAAGTTGAAACCTAAGCTTGGAGTTTTAATTTCCTCTTACACTCACCATTAATGCAAAAGGTTGGTTGTTAGGAAATTTATGAAGAGTGAGAAGAAGGAAGGGGGTTTGGGCTTGAGTTATAATGGTAATCCAACCCAAAGTCCAAAGCGGGAAAAGTTAGTGAAATTCCACTAACTCCAAACCTACCAATGTTTATACTTAAAAAAATTGTAAACGGCATTTCGAACTCAATGGAAGTGGTCTCGAGTCCTAATTTGACCGTTTGCAAAAAGTAGCTTTTCGGACCAATATCCGATTAACGACAAAATATTTAAATAAAATATTTAAATATAAAATCGATAAATATGCGGGTTGTTACACAACACTAGAATCTCAACAGCGGAACGGATAAATATTATTAATAACACAAGTATTTACATAATATACAATACCAATCAGAGATACACAGCATACACATCACATATACTAGACAGTTATAAACACCTGTCTAGTATTTACAACTCAATACAATCACAACACAGAGAACACACATCAGAACTATATATCTACAACGCAGAAGCCTCCTGCTCCATTATTCCTTCATTATACGTCAAAGCTAACCTGAATCCCTTGGCTACTCGTAAAAATTTGAGTACCCAAGAGTTTAAGTAAACAAAAGATAAACTCTGGGTCAGACATGGGTCTAGTGTGAGTAATAGGTTAAAGTTGCTTAACTTTAAAAATCTTTTGAAAAGAAAGGTATCACGTAAGACTTCCCAAATATGGAAAAGTTATTACCTTACGCTAACCAAAACATTTGATTGGAAATCCGATGATATTATAATAGTGTCTAGGGTTTTCAAGTAAATATGAAATAGCCGAAATTGTTACATTTATTAAATTCCAGCTACTAGTCACAAAAGTGGGTAATACAATCAAAACCGTTGGCACTTATTGGATTGTGGATTCCATACAATGGCAAGGCTACTGGGGTACTGCCCGTCACAGTACGTGGCCTAGATCACCGTACCGAGGAATACTCCCGCTCCCCTGTAACACAAAGCCGGAACCATTCCTTACTGAACAGTTCCAAACAAGACAACCCCGACAGTTGTTGCAATCAACCGCCCACACAACCAAATATAAAGGGACCTATAGACAGGGATCGATCTCTCTCTCCAGTGGGAGCTACCCACGAAGCCTTGCTGCAGCTTCCCTGTTTTAGCCATTCCTGGTTGATGAGGCTTGAGGCTACGATTACCTTTAGAGAGCACATCTCTTAGAATGCTCATCGTCCACCTGACGATGTTCTGAAAGCATTCAATCCATGCAAGTTCGTTCCGGGTTCGAACAAAACCGAAGGCATTATCTCGTTACACTCATTTTTGGAATCACCCTAAGAGTTAACGACGATAACCCTTGCACTCTGAATCTTCATCTCGAACCTATAAGAACTAGTTCCGTCAAACTCATCACGGAATCACCCCCAAAGTTATACTGACGTATAGTCCTTACACCTCGAGTCTTCACTCTTCACATAAGATTCACGACCTATCGTTAATTTGGATCGATGTGGTTTTGGGATATCCAAATATGGAAACCCGATCCCGGTCTCATCGAAATCCAAAGCGTGTCTTTTAGGTCCAAGTTGTTTTAAAGTTTAAAACAATTCAATTCAATATTATCTATATACACATAGATAGATAATTCTCAACATCATAATAGATAATCAGTATTATCATCACAACAGATAATCTATATTATCAACTCAAACAGATAATTCATATTATCAATTCAATGCAACCATAGCATCCAAATGACACAACATCATTTATCTCATAACTGAGATCTCAACCATTCAGGGTAATAAATATCAATCATCATTCATAAGCAAAGACTTATTAAATCACCATTCTATAATTAATTTTAAATGAATTAAATTAATTACATCTTCCTTAATTAATTTAAAATAAATTAAGTTAATTACTTATCCATATAAATCTTGCTTACATTTCCCTTAATTAATTACAATTCAATTAATTAATTACCCTCAAATAAGTTGTGCTAATTAATCATCTAGATTAATTATCTTTTAATTACATTCAAGTAATTATCCTCTAATTAATTTCACAAATTAATTATTCCAAACCAAACCCTATAATTAACCTGTAATTAATTAATTAATTAATCATAATTAATTACATTAATCCTTAATTAATTACATTAATTAATACCTTCATTGATTAATTGTTCTTATTAATCAATCCTTAAATATATCATTAATTATTTAAATTAATGATCCCAAATTACTTTATTTAAAATAACTCCATTAAATTAATTATTAATTATCTTTATTGATTAATCATTCTTGATTAATCACATTAAGAAATTAATTACATTAAATTAATTACATCTCTTAATCATTTCCAAATAACTCCATTATCAAAACCTAAATTAATTACACTAAGTAATTAATTATTAATTACTTACTTAACTAATTATACAAATTACATATTAATTACATCAAGTAATTAATTTCCAAAACTCCTCCATTATCCAAATATCCTTATATTAAATTACATTAAGTAATTTATCTCCTTAATTACTTTACTAAGTAATTATTCATTTTTAATAACATTTGTAATTACTTCTCAAATCAACCAGTGATTAAATTAAATTAATTACTTAATTAATTAACTTAATTAATCAAAAAAATAAAATTTATTAATTATAATTAGTAATTAATTTCCTTAATTACTTTCATTAAGTAATTATACTTAAATAATTCTCAAATGATTATTTTTAAACTAATTAATACAATTAATCATTTAAATTAATTACATTAATTAATTATAAAATAATCCTAGGTTAATGAACTTTATTAACCAATAACAAAATTTTAATTACTTTTCCAAAGTAATTAATTGAATTAATCAATATTATTCTTAATTTATTTAAAAATTTATTAATTATTTCTAATTATTAAATTAATCAAATGATAATTAAAACTTAACTAAATATTAATTACTTGATTAATAATTCAATTCATTAATTAAATTAATCAAATCTTATTTCAATTAATTTCTAAATTACACTTTAATCAAGTTTTAATTAACTTCTTAATCTTTTATTAATTAAATAAAACCCTTAATTATTTAATTAATTAACCCAATTATTAATTAATTAAATTAATTAATCACAAAACTTAATTACCTAGATTAATTAATAAATCATTAAGTTCAAATCAACTTAATGACAATCATTAATCTCATTAATGATTTAATTATCATTATTAAAGTAACTTAAAAACAAATTTCTTTTAATTATTTTTTTAAATTCCATTTAAAGTTAAAATTTAATTTAAACTTAAACAAGATTTTAAGTATTTAAGAACTCTTTAGTTCTCATTTTAAAGAATCACTTACCCCTTAAAGCAATTTTAGAAGAATAAATTAACTTTAACCTATATTCAATTTAAATAAAATTACCTTAAATATTTCAAATGATATTGAAACATATAAATTCAAATCTTATTTTTATTACAACCCAAAACTTAAACCATGCTTTCAGATTTAGATTCAGAGATTAAAATTTAAAACCCTGTTCTAAATTTTCATTTCATATGTTATAAATTCCAAAATATTAAACTTGATAATAACATTTGAGTTTATGACTTATTTTTATTTGAAACTTTCAAATTCAACTTCTAATTTGAATTCAGGTTTCAAATTCAGATTTGACTTCAAAATTTAAATCTTGTTTTAAATTTTATTTCCAGATTTAAATTCACTTTATATAAACTGTGCAGGTTTCAGTTCTTTTTTTTTTAAATATTTCATTTTCTGCAAATCTTGTTTATTCAAAATCTGAAATTCAAACCTATTTGAATTCATAGTTTAAACTTGCTTCAAAACTTGTTTTAAATCAGGCTTTGCTTTTTTTTTCAAATTCAAACAAACCTGAACTGTCAGGTTACAGAATCAAGTTCTGCAACTAAAATGTACTCGAGCACATACAAGTTTAGCTTCAAGTCCTTAGCCCTACTGCTTCGAGTCACATACTCGAATGACTCGAGTCTTCCCCGAGTAAAAATCCTTGCACACACAAAAGTTCAATAGAACTTCAGCTGCACGGTGCATGTGCATCGTGGCTCTGGCCATCTCCGGCTATTCACCAGCGCTTCAACCCACCGCCAATCACCTCAAGACAACACCACGTCCTTCCAAAATCACCATCATTGCTCCGGTAGAAATTTGAGTATGCAACCCAACTTGTAGCACTCCAAACCTGGAACACAACATCCCCAACAAACTCTAACCTGTCAACGACGAATCCTACACCCTACGGCCACCATTAGAGCTGCTACTTCGGCCATAATCTCGTCATGGACCCAGTTACGTATCCCCAAAACAGATTTACACTCGAACAATCCTAGAGGTAATGATGATCGAATTCTTACTTTGTTAAAAACTTAGGGCCATAGAACAATTCCTCACTACTATTCTAAATCAAGAATCAATTCACCATTTTGTTAATTTTTGTAAAGAGCTTGATCGCTCTTCTTCATTCATACAGAAGCATAGCCACCATTACTTCATGAATCACCAGGGACACCCTAAAACCCCAATTTTTCTCAACACCCATATGCACAGTCAAAACCCATTTTTAATTTATGATTTTACATTTAAAAATCATGAATTAATCTAAGGATTTGATTTGTATAACTAAATTGCACAATCAACAAGTTTGAATTTTTAACAGAAACTTGTTTTCCCTTTTAAAATTCTATTTCCAGAGCAACTGCAGTTATTTTTATTCAAGTTAAATAATTTTTAAAAATTTAGTTTATAACCAAACAATCAAGCATTGTTTAAAACCTAAGTCTTAAATATTAATAGATATAGCAAAATGAATTTTAAAAAGGAACTGGGTTGGAAATTTTAGATCTGGGATAATATACAGGCAAATTTCAAATTCAACAAATTTCACACATCACAAATGCATAGGAGATGTTCAACATATATACAAAAACAACTTATTTTAAACATGATTTAAAGAACTAGATCTACCTTAAGATTTATGGAAGAAATGTTACTCGCCTATTTACAGAAGAATAGAGCATAATTCCCAATCTTGAAACTGCAATGCATTTGCTTCCTATCCAATAATTATATGCATGCAAACTTCCAGGCTTTAAAAGGAATGCAGGCTTGAAAATTTACAGTTTGAAAGAGATGCAGTTTTCAAATTGCTTGCATTTGAATTCTGACCAAAATCATATGCACGCAGGTCATTTATTTCACAAAGCTGATGATTTCCAGAGATGTAAATGCAGTGGGTTTCCAGGTTGTAAAAATGTAGTTTGCATGCAGATCATTTTGATTTGCAGAAGTTTCCAGGTTTTGTAAGAATGTAGGTTGCATGTGCTTTTAGAAAATGCAGAAATTTGAATTGCAGGGATTTATTTTTGCAGGTTAATCTCCTTTGAGGAATTCAGATTTTTAAATGCAGTGTTTTCTTTTGATTTTGAAAAGAGGATGATTCAAAAAAAATAAAAATGGTTAAGAGCTGAAAATACTTTAATTAAAATAAAGAAAAGATTAAAATCAAATGACACTTGTCATAAGAGATACTAACTTCTTAACACATGTAGTTTAATTACTTAAAAAGTTAACACTTGTCTTTATTAAATTAAGTTATATATTTAAATGTTTATAAAGAGTTTTCTTTAATTTATTTTATGTTTGAATGAATATATATGATTTACTTATTTTAAGAAAATGTAAATAAACAATTTATAAATTAAAACTTATACAAATATTTTAAAAAATCAATTAATTTGAATTTCAAAATAAAATTTCCAAATCAAATTAATTCTTTGAAATCAAAATAAAAATCAATTTATTCAAATTAAAATGAAGATTCTATTTTCTTATTTTAATTCTTCTTTATATTTATGAAAAATAATACATTTATTAATATGGCTTAAAATAACTAATTAACAAATTTTATATGATTTATAAAGAAATTATAAATCACTTTTATATTTAAATGAATTTAAATCATATGCCATCTTAAATTTTAAACTTATATAAAATACACTCAAATCATGTTACTCAAATAATATTTAAAAAAGAAATAAAATCAACTTTTATTTAAATTTTAAAACAAAAATTAAGCTAAGGCAAATTTTAAACAATTTTTATAATTATATCATCAAACCATATAATTACTAGTTTAAATAGATTTTTTTTAAAGCTTAATATTAATTTAAAACACAATTTCCTAATTACTCAATATTTTATTAAAGAATTTAAAAATAAAACTTCATTTATTAATTGCATTACCAAACAAAGATAAACTATAATATATATACAAATATATATACATTATAATTTAAACATTTATTTTAGATTTTTAAAAGACAAATCACAAATTAAATATTTATTAAATCTGATTATTAAACCAAAACATATTTTACTAATCAATATTGTCAATATCAATTTAATTTTATATAAAGATTATTAAATTGATATTGTCAAAAATACCGGGATATCACATTCCTTCCCTCGTAAAAGAATTTCTTCCCTGAAATTTAAAACAAAGGTAATTTAATAACCTATTTAAGATTTTAAAATTTAAAACCAAGCATATATCAAACATATGCTAACAACCATAGCAATCAATTCATCCAATCAAATAAAATTAACTATCCAGACAAAATTCTAGATAGAGTTTCCTCGAGTTTCCCAAGTAAACACCGGGTTACTCGCTCTATAAAACCCAAACAATCAACTTTGCTAAGCTACAGAACTCCTACTCATCTATATCTATAACTGAACAAGACATCAGACTACAGACAAGTCTGACTCAACCACCAAACTTCCCAGAATAGCCAATTCCAAAACCAAAATTAGATCATACACGTACTCCCTCAGAGATACGTGAAACACATCGAATTGCAGTTGTCCAAACTGGCAATTCAATCCAGATAATCAAACACTTATCCAAAACAAATCACAGAAGAAATCCAAAACATCTCAGAGCTAGCTTATCCAACCTTACCAAAATTTATAGCTCTTAAAATTGAGAAACTTATCCAAAATCAGATCTGCAACTTCAGATCCACAAAAACCCTTTGGACGATCCTGAGCTGTCTACTTCCTACCGATCAGCTCAATTCTTGCTGATGTCTCAAGAAACAAACTAGACCAAACCAATCCATCAGAATGATCCTTCACGATCAATCAAGATCAAGAACAACTCCACTCACAACCATCAGAAGAAAACAAACTTCTCCTGTCCGAAAAAGAAAAGCAGATGCACTCCCAAACTGCTTCTGCTGCACAACTCTGATCTGAAGTAGAAGAAAATGCTGAAGAAGAACACAAGCACAAACAGGACAGCACATCCCAGAGATATGATTCAACAAATCCATATGAAAAAAATTTCAGAAGTTCCTCCAAAACTCTGAGCTGCTACACCATCTCAACTCTTGGAACCATTCTTCTATAAAGCTGAACTGCCGGTACCACTCCTAGAATTCCAGACGATAAGAAAACTCAATCTCCAGATGTGAACAAAACTCCGACTTCCTAAAGACATCCAGAAAAATTCAGATAACCCAAGAGAAACTCAAACAATCGCAAGTCACTTTTGTAAACCACCCAAACCAAATCCAAGGAAAACTATTCTCCCTTAACCAAATAGAACAGCTTACACTTGATTAGCCAACCCATCGAAGAAACGGGTTCACTTAACTGCTTCTGAACTCCACTTCAGAAAACTGCTAAACCAGAAGATTTTCTGCCAACACACAGAATGCTCCAAGCTGCACTGCTGCCACAGATGCCAAAGAATTCCAAATCAAAGCTCTTCGAGAAACTCGGACCTCAAAGAAAACAACTCCGACTATACACAACCACAACACTGAAGTAGACACTCTTTCATTACTTGTTCCAAAGAAAACGTCTTCGGGAACATCCATAGTCACTGCATCTCATCACGCAGCTACTACTTCCTGAGGTATCAAAATACCATCACTTGCTTCTGCCCAGCCGACAGATCCAAATTCTACTCATCAAACTTCAGAAATGAACTCCGAACCTTAACAGGTTTCCTTCAGAGATAAATGAAGTCCCTTATCACTTCAGAACTCACTCGAGACGGTATTAGGTTTACATTCTCGACAAAACACCTCCAACCTCAAACATTCAAACTCCAATAATTGGTAGTCGTGTTACACACACTACTACCCCATCTACCTTTATAACTTATATTGGAAAACCTGAACAGGTAACCCAACAGATAGGTAGGAATATATATATATATATATATATATATATATATATATATATATATATATATATATTAAAAATTACAAATACGCTCTATCAAGAAAAACACCACTACAGAGCCTAGGTATTCATTCAACCTATGCTCTGATACCACCTGTGACGACCCGACTTTCCACTCCCAGAAAATCGCATCATCAATTAAGAAAGAAAGGGATAGAAGAAGAGAAGAAAGAAGAGAAAGAAGAAACAACACTAGAATCTCAACAACGGAATGGATAAATATTATTAATAACACAAGTATTTACATAATATACAATACCAATCAGAGATACACAGCATACACATCACATATACTAGACAGTTATAAACACCTATCTAGTATTTACAACTCAATACAATCACAACACAGAGAACACACAGCGGAACTATATATCTACAACGCAGAAGCCTCCTGCTCCATTGCTCCTTCATTATACGTCAAAGCTAACCTGAATCCCTTGGCTACTCGTAAAAAATTTGAGTACCCAAGAGTTTAAGAAAACAAAAGATAAGCTTAGGGTCAGACATGGGTCTGGTGTGAGTAACAGGTTAAAGTTGCTTAACTTTAAAAATCTTTTGAAAAGAAAGGTATCACGTAAGACTTCCCACACATAAATATGGAAAAGTTTTTACCTTACGCTAACCAAAACATTTGATAGGAAATCCGATGATATTATAATAGTATCTAGGGTTTTCAAGTAAATATGAAATAGCCGAAATTGTTACATTTATTAAATTCCATCTACTAGCCACAAAAGTGGGTAATACAATCAAAACCGTTGGCACTTATTGGATTGTGGATTCCATACAATGGCAGGGCTACTGGGGTACCGCCCGTGTAACAACCCGCATATTTATCGATTTTATATTTAAATATTTTATTTAAATATTTTGTCGTTAATCGGATATTGGTCCGAAAAGCTACTTTTTGCAAATGGTCAAACTAGGACTCGAGACCACTTCCATTGATTTCGAAATGCAGTTTACAACTTTTTTTAAGTATAAACATTGATAGGTTTGGAGTTAGTGGATTTTCACTTACTTTTCCCGCTTTGGACTTTGGGTTAGATTAGCCATTATAACTCAAACCCACTTCTCTCCTTCTCCTCACTCTTCATAAATTTCCTAACAACCAAGCTTTAGCATTAATGGTGAGTGGAAGGGGAAATTAATATTCCAAGCTCAAATTCTCTTGCAAATCCAACATTCAATTCCAAATTCAAGAAGAAGATATTGGATTCAAGCTTATGATTACTTCTCCATTGCTTTCAAGCTTTTCTTCATAAATTTGGTACGAAGGTGAGATTTTTATCTCACAATTCTAGTCTATAACTATATTGGACTGTTGGAAATGATTCCCCATCACTTTAGAATGTACATTTGCATTTGGTTTGGATTGAATTGGCGAAAAAACTCCAACTTTTAGTGTTTTTGGTGAAAAAATGCACTTAGGTCGTTCTGCCTATGTTAGGTCGTTCGCGTTGAAAAGTCACTCAGAGAATAGCTCTTTTCTGGCCTTAAAACCGTTCGCACGTGTTAGGTCGTTCGCCTCGGAATTAGGTCGTTGGGTTTTAAGTCGTAGGTCGCTCGGCCTTGTTATAGTGGTTAGGTCGTTGGACGATAGGTTGCTCGCGTGTTTAACCTCTTAAGTCGCTCGACCTTATAAACCGTTAACTCGTTAGGTCGTAGGTCGCATCGGTACGTTAGGTCGCGTGACCTTAGGTCGTTCCCCTTTAGGTCGTATGACCTTGAGTCGTTTGCATGGTTTAAGCCTTTAAGTCGTTAGGTCGTAGGTCGCAAGGCCGTAGGCCGCGCAATCCCCTTAACTCGTTCGGCCTTGTCATTTTTAGGTCGCGAGTCTTGCTAGGTCGCCCCTTGTGTCATCTCGTTCGGCCTTTATCACGTTGGGTCGTTCCCATTTTAGGTCGCGTGGCACTTTAGGTCACGTGGCACCATAAGTCGCATGACCTCAACCCCGTTAAGTCGCACGGCCTTTGTTCCATTAGGTCGTGTACCCCGTTAAGTCGCTCGGCCTTTGTTCCATTAGGTCGCGTACCCGCTTAAGTCGCTCGGCCTTTGTTCCATAGGTCGCGTACCCCCCTTAAGTCGGTTGATCCTATCCTCCCTTAGGTCTTAACTAGGTCGTACCGTTTTGGTCGGGGCGCTGCCCCCTGGACCCCCGCGACCTGACCGGGCAGGTCAAACCCCGTAGCGGGGGCGTTGCCCCCGCACACCCACCTTGGGGGGTTGCCACCCCCCTGGACCCCCACCTTCGTAGGGGATCTTATCTGAAAAACGTTCAATAGAACTTGTTTTGTTGAGATGCTGAGTTGATCATTCTTCGAGACAAGCTATCTTGGGCTTCTCGGTCGATTGTATGAATTTTTGAATATCTATTTCGATGGATTCTTTATCGATTTCTTTGGACTTTATTCACGTCTTCGTATGTGAATTTTGATGATCGATTGTTCTATAATCATCTTTGTGATTTGTCACTTTAAAATATACAAAGGTTTCAATACTAGTAGTAAATATCAAAACTCTTTCAACAAAATGATTTCAACCCTATTTTCAATAACAAAGCTCTTTCCCTTTTTCTGTGATTTATGGATTTATTGTGTTGATTTCTGGAATTTATGTCACTGACTTGTTATGAGTACAAGTTTAGGGTATGATGCCCTCTTTGGATCTTTGAGAAGATTCTTGTGATATCGATTTATCTCTTATTGATTGATCTTCTGTTGATCATCATTTGCATACTTATAGTAGTATGTCAGTATGGATATTTTATGTTTATGTCATATCTTTTATTTTATACCATGTCATCTGATATTTATAGCTAGACTGATCCGTTTATTATTTTCTTAAACAATACTCGGGTCAGACCGAGATGTTACAGGTGCTTCTGTTTGACTTCTTCTCAGGATTTGCTACTATGACTTTTGGCTAACTATTTAGATTAGCAGTTTTTGTTGTATACACTTGAGACATAGACTCATAGTTGTATTCTTTTGTATAGCAAGTGTTGCTGTTCTTTTGTATTATTGTGGATCTTTTTGACCACTACTCTGATGTACACTTTCATGTGTTAGATATATATTCATATCTTCTTCCGCCTTTGTGATATGGATGTTTGTGACTGATTTGTGTTATGCTTATTTCTATGTTTGTTTCCGAAGATTATTTATAGCCACCGTGTGATAAGCAATCACATGGATGGTCGCTCCTCAACAGCCTTATTCTCCGTGCTAGTTGACAACACTACACCATAGTGTTCTTGGCTAGCGTGGGTATAGAGGTGGGGCATCACAGCCCGTCATAGTACGTGGCCTAGATCACCGTACCGAGGAGTACGCCCGCTCCCCTGCAACACAAAGTCAGAACCATTCCTTACTGAACAGTTCCAAACAAGACAACCCCAACAATTGTTGCAATCAACCGCCCACACAACCGAATATAAAGGGACCTCCACACAGGGATCAATCTCGCTCTCCAGTGGGAGCTACCCACGAAGCCTTGCTGCGCCTCCCCTGTTTTAGCCATTCCCGGTTGATTAGGCTTGAGGCTATGATTACCTTTAGAGAGCACATCTCTTAGAATGTTCATCGTCAACCTGACGATGTTCTTAAAGCATTCAATCCATACAAGTTCGTTCCGGGTTCGAACGAAACCGAAGGCATTATCTCGTTACACTCATTTTTGGAATCACCCTCAGAGTTAACGACGATAACCCTTGCACTCTGAATCTTCATCTCGAACCTATAAGAACTAGTTCCGTCAAACTCATTACGGAATCACCCCCAGAGTTATACTGACGTATAGTCCTTACACCTCGAGTCTTCACTCTTCACATAAGATTCACGACCTGTCGTTAATTTGGATCGATGTGGTTTTCGGATATCCAAATATGGAAACCCGATCCCGGTCTCATCGAAATCCAAAGCTTGTCTTTTAGGTCCAAGTTGTTTTAAAGTTTAAAACAATTCAATTCAATATTATCTATATACACACAGATAGATAATTCTCAACATCATTATAGATAATCAATATTATCATCACAACAGATAATCTATATTATCAACTTAAACAGATAATTCATATTATCAATTCAATGCAACCATAGCATCCAAATCACACAACATCATTTATCTCATAACTGAGATCTCAACCATTCAGGGTAATAAATATCAATCATCATTCATAAGCAAAGACTTATTAAATCACCATTCTATAATTAATTTAAAATGAATTAAATTAATTACATCTTCCTTAATTAATTTAAAATAAATTAAATTAATTACTTATCCATATAAATCTTGCTTACATTTACCTTAATTAATTACAAATCAATTAATTAATTACCCTCAAATAAGTTGCCCTAATTAATCATCTAGATTAATTATCTTTTACTTACATTCAAGTAATTATCCTCTAATTAATTTCATAAATTAATTATTCCAAACCAAACCCTGTAATTAACCTGTAATTACTTCATTAATTAATTAGTCATAATTAATTACATTAATCCTTAATTAATTACATTAATTAATACCTTCATTGATTAATTATTCTTATTAATCAATCCTTAATTATATCATTAATTATTTAAATTAATGGTCCCAAATTACTTTATTTAAAATAACTCCATTAAATTAATTATCAATTATCTCTATTGATTAATCATTCTTGATTAATCACATTAAGAAATTAATTACATTAAATTAATTACATCTCTTAATCATTTCCAAATAACTCCATTATCAAAACCTAAATTAATTACACTAAGTAAGTAATTATTAATTACTTACTTAATTAATTATACAAATTACATATTAATTACACAAAGTAATTAATTTCCAAAACTCCTCCATTATCCAAGTATCCTTATATTAAATTACATTAAGTAATTTATCTCCT
The DNA here is from genome assembly GCA_030765085.1 of Allium cepa. Classification (NCBI taxonomy): domain Eukaryota; kingdom Viridiplantae; phylum Streptophyta; class Magnoliopsida; order Asparagales; family Amaryllidaceae; genus Allium; species Allium cepa. The sequence continues at coordinate 41,106,744 of CM060929.1, forward strand.
TAATTACTTTACTAATTAATTATTCATTTTTAATTACATTTGTAATTACTTCTCAAATCAATCAGTGATTAAATTAAATTAATTAAACTTAATTAATTAACGTAATTAATCAAAAAAAATAAAATTTATTAATTACAATTAGTAATTAATTTCCTTAATTACTTTCATTAAGTAATTATACTTAAATAATTCTCAAATGATTATTTTTAAACTAATTAATACAATTGATCATTAAAATTAATTACATTAATTAATTATAAAATAATCCTAGGTTAATGACCTTTATTAACCAATAACAAAACTTTAATTAATTTTCCAAAGTAATTAATTGAATTAATCAGTATTAATTCTTAATTTATTTAAAAATTTATTAATTAATTTCTAATTATTAAATTAATCAAATGATAATTAAAACTTAACTAAATATTAATTACTTGATTAATAATTCAATTCATTAATTAAGTTAATCAAATCTTATTTAAATTAATTTCTAAATCACACTTTAATCATGTTTTAATTAACTTCTTAATCTTTTATTAATTAAATAAAACCCTTAATTATTTAATTAATTAACCCAATTATTAATTAATTAAATTAATTAATTACAAAACTTAATTACCTAGATTAATAAATCATTAAGTTCAAATCAACTTAATGATAATCTTTAATCTCATTAATGATTTAATTATCATTATTAAAGTAACTTAAAAACAAATTGCTTTTAAATTTTTTTGAAATTCCATTTAAAGTTAAAATTTAATTTAAACTTAAACAAGATTTTAAGTATTTAAAAACTCATTAGTTCTCATTTTAAAGAATCACTTACCCCTTAAAGCAATTTTAGAAGAATAAATTAACTTTAGCCTATATTCAATTTAAATAAAATTACCTTAAATATTTCAAATGATATTGAAACATATAAATTCAAATCTTATTTTTATTACAACCCAAAACTTAAACCACGCTTTCAGATTTTGATTCAGAGATTAAAATTTAAAACCCTGTTCTAAATTTTCATTTCATATGTTATAAATTCTAAAATATTAAACTTGATAATAACATTTGAGTTTATGACTTATTTTTATTTGAAACTTTCAAATTCAACTTCTAATTTGAATTCAGGTTTCAAATTCAAATTTGACTTTGAAATTTAAATCTTGTTTTAAATTTTATTTCCAGATTTAAATTCACTTTATATAAACTGTGCAGGTTTCAGTTCTTTTTTTGTAAATATTTCATTTTCTGCAAATCTTGTTTATTCAAAATCTGAAATTCAAACCTATTTGAATTCATAGTTTAAACTTGCTTCAAAACTTGTTTTAAATCAGGCTTTGCTTTTTTTTATTATTTCAAATTCAAACAAACCTGAACTGTCAGGTTACAGAATCAAGTTCTGCAACTAAAATGTACTCGAGCATATACAAGTTTAGCTTCGAGTCCTTAGCCCTACTGCTTCGAGTCACATACTCGAATGACTCGAGTCTTCCCCGAGTAAAAATCCTTGCACACACAAAAGTTCAATAAACTTCAACTGCACGGTGCATGTGCACCATGGCTCTGGCCATCTCCGACTATTCACCAGCGCTTCAACCCACTGCCGATCATCTCAAGACAACACCACGTCCTTCCAAAATCACCATCATTGCTCCGGTAGAAATTTGAGTATGCAACCCAACCTATAGCACTCCAAACCTGGAACACAACATCCCCAACAAACTCTAACCTGTCAGCGACGAATCCTACCCCCTCCGGCCACCATTATAGCTGCTACTTCGGCCACAATCTCGTCATGGACCCAGCTACGTATCCCCAAAACAGATTTACACTCGAACAATCCTAGAGGTAATGATGATCGAATTCTTACTTTGTTAAAAACTTAGGGCTACAGAACAATTCCTCACTCCTCTGCTAAATCAAGAATCAATTCACCATTTTGTTAATTTTTGTAAAGAGCTTGATCACTCTTCTTCATTCATACAGAAGCATAGCCACCATTACTACATGATTCACCAGGGACACCCTAAAACCCCAATTTTTCTCAACACCCATATGCACAGTCAAAACCCATTTTTAATTTATGATTTTACATTTAAAAATCATGAATTAATATAAGGATTTGATTTGTATAACTGAATTGCACAATCAACAGGTTTGAATTTTTAACAGAAACTTGTTTTCCCTTTTAAAATTCTATTTCCAGAGCAATTGCAGTTTTTTTTATTCAAGTTAAATAATTTTTAAAAATTTAGTTTATAAACAAACAATCAAGCATTGTTTAAAACCTAAGTCTTAAATATTAATAGATAGAGCAAAATGAATTTTAAAAAGGAACTGGGTTGGAAATTTTAGATCAGGGATAATAAACAGGAAAATTTCAAATTCAACAAATTTCACACATCACAAATGCACAGGAGATGTTCAACATATATACAAAAAAAACTTATTTTAAACATGATTTAAAGAACTAAGATCTACCTTAAGATTTATGGAAGAAATGTTACTCTCCTATTTACAGAAGAATAGAGCATAATTCCCAATCTTGAAACTGCAATGCATTTGCTTCCTATCCAATAATTATATGCATGCAAACTTCCAGGCTTTAAAAGGAATGCAGGCTTGCAAATTTACAGTTTGAAAGAGATGCAGTTTTCAAATTGCTTGCATTTGAATTCTGACCAAAATCATATGCACGCAGGTCATTTATTTCACAAAGCTGATGATTTCCAGAGATGTAAATGCAGTGGGTTTCCAGGTTGTAAAAATGTAGTTTGCATGCAGATCATTTTGATTTGCAGAAGTTTCCAGGTTTTGTAAGAATGTAGGTTGCATGTGCTTTTAGAAAATGCAGAAATTTGAATTGCAGGGATTTATTTTTGCAGGTTAATCTCCTTTGAGGAATTCAGATTTTTAAATGCAGTGTTTTCTTTTGATTTTGAAAAGAGGATGATTGAAAAAAAATAAAAATGGTTAAGAGCTGAAAATACTTTAATTAAAATAAAGAAAAGATTAAAATCAAATGACACTTGTCATAAGAGTTACTAACTTCTTAACACATGTAGTTTAATTACTTAAAAAGTTAACACTTTCTTTATTAAATTAAGTTATATTTTTAAATGTTTATAAAGATGTGACGCCCCACCTCTATACCCACGCTAGCCAAGAACACTCCGGAGTAGTGCTGTCAACTAGCACGGAGAATAAGGCTGTTGAGGAGCGACCATCCATGTAATTGCTTATTACACGGTGGCTATAAATAATCTTCGGAAACAAACATAGAAATAATCATATCACAAATCAGTCACAGATATCCATATCACAAAGGCGGAAGAAGATATGAATATATAACTAACACATGAAAGTGTACATCAGAGTTGTGGTCAATAAGATCCACGATAATACAAAAGAATAGCAACACGTGCTATGCAAAAGAATACAACTATGAGTCTATATCTCAAGTGTATACAACAAAAAAACTGCTAATCTAAACAGTTAGCCAAAAGTCAGAGTGATGAATCCCTGGGAAGAAGTCAAGCAGAAGCACCTGTAACATCTCGGTCTGACCCGAGTATTATTTAAGAAAATAATAAACGGATCAGTCTAGCTATAAATATCAGATGACATGATATAACATAAAAGATATGGCATAAACATAAACATCCATAACGACATACCACTATAAGTATGTAAATAATGATCAACAGAAGATCAATCAATAAGAAATAATCAACATCACAAGAATCTTCTCAAAGATTCGAAGAGGGCATCATACCCTAAACTTGTACTCATAACAAGTCAATGTCATAAATTCCAGAAATCAACACGAGAAATCCAGAAATCATAAAAAGGGAAAGAGGCCTATCACATGACGGTCCGAAGACCAAGGGGAGCTACCCCGCATGTGTGAATGGAATCACACAGATTGAGGTCAAGACTAACCAAAAAGCAGAAAGGTATGTGTGAATGGAATCACACAAGTGGTGTCTAGTCTAACCTTGCAATGAAAGAGACATCGCGCAATTGCTAGTCTAATTCATAAAGCGATCATCAAGATCAACGAGAAGTGTCAATTACACTAAGCTAGTAAATATAGAAGTTTAGCTTCATGTCCCATAACCACTTGCTTAACTTAAATATTTACGAACAAATTGTAAATCTTCACTAATAAAATTGTCACAAGAGGTTCAATCGAACAAGTCCAAGAATTAACCGACGAAGTAAGCGCAAGCGTTTCATACCACTTGTTTTACTAAGTCGTTTAATTAGATTTCTCATCCGAGTGAGGTAAAGGCTTGTATATACTAATAGATTGGAAAACGGTTTAAGAAAAGAGCTTTGTTATTAAAAATAGAGTTGAAATTGTTTGTTAAAAGAGTTTTGATATTTACTACTAGTATTGAAACCTTTATATTATAAAGTGACAAAACACATAAGCAAGTGTAGAAACAATCAGTCACAAAGATCGCATACGGAGATGCGAATAAAATCCAAGGAAATCAGCTCAATGTTTTTCAGATAAGATCCCCTACGGAGGGGGGGTCCAGGGGGGGTGGCAACCCCCCAAGGTGGGGGTGCGGGGGCAACGCCACCGCTTACGGGGTTCGACCTGCCCGGTCAGGTCGCGGGGGTCCAGGGGGCAGCGCCCCCGGCGGGGTGCGGGGCAGCGCCCCGACCAAAACGGTACGACCTAGTGAAGACAAAATGAGGTCTAACGACCTAAGGGGAATAGGGTCGAGCGACCTAAGGTAAATGGTCCAACGACCTAACTCGAACGACTTATCTGGAGCTTAGGTCGGAGACGACCTACGAGATAAACCAGGCCGACTTAGTGGACGAGCGACCTAAGGTAAATGGTCCAACGACCTAACTCGAACGACTTATCTGGAGCTTAGGTCGGAGACGACCTACGAGATAAACCAGGCCGACTTAGTGGACGAGCGACCTAAGGTAAATGGTCCAACGACCTAACTCGAACGACTTATCTGGATCTTAGGTCGGAGACGACCTACGAGATAAACCAGGCCGACTTAGTGGACGAGCGACCTAAGGTAAATGGTCCAACGACCTAACTCGAACGACTTATCTGGATCTTAGGTCGGAGACGACCTACGAGATAAACCAGGCCGACTTAGTGGACGAGCGACCTAAGGTAAATGGTCCAACGACCTAACTCGAACGACTTATCTGGAGCTTAGGTCGGAGACGACCTACGAGATAAACCAGGGCGAGCGACTTAACGTTTGTCTAGAGATTATAGGTCGGAAACGACCTAAGACTTATAGCTTAACTCGCGAGCGACCTACGGCTTAAGGCCAAACTCGTGAGCGACCTACGACTTAAGGCTTAACTCGCGAGCGACCTAACTCCGAAGTGCCAATACTTCCAGAATGACCTAAAGCCCTGCGACCTATGGTACTAACTCGCGAGCGACCTAACGACTTAACTCGTGAGCGACCTAATTCCGAAGTGCCAATTCTTCCAGAACGACCTAAAGTTAACTCGTGAACGACTCACGACCCATGGACGAACGACTTAACTCCGAACGACCTAAAAATGGCCAGAACGACCTAAGTGCAGAAAATTCACCAAAATGCTAAAAATTGGAGTTTTTCGCCAATCCAATCCAAACCAAATGCAAATGTGCATGCAAAAGTGATAGGGAATCATTCCCAACAGTCCAATATAGTTATAGACTAGATTTGTGAGACAAAAATCTCACCTTTGCACTAAAGTTTATGAAGATGAAGCTTGAAAGCAAGGAGAAGCAATCCAAAGCTTGAATCCAATATCTTCTACTTGAATTTGGAGTTGAATGTTGGATTTGCAATTGAATTTGTGCTTGGAGTTTTAATTTCCCATTCCCTCCACCATTAATGCCAAAGCTTGATTAGTTAGGAAATTTATGAAGAGTGAGGAGAAGAGGGTTGGAACTTGGGCTTTATAGGCTAAACTAACCCAAAGTCCAAAGCGGGAAAAGTTAGTGAAATTTCACTAACTCCAAACCTATCGATGTTTATACTTAAAAAGTTGTAAACGACATTTCGAAGTCAATGGAAGTGGTCTCGAGTCCTAATTTGACCGTTTGCAAAAAGTAGCTTTTCGGACCAAAATCCGATTAACGAGTTAATATTTAAATAAAATATTTAAATACAAACTCGATAAATATGCGGGTTGTTACAAAAGAGTTTTCTTTAATTTATTTTACGTTTGAATGAATATATATGATTTACTTATTTTAAGAAAATGTAAATAAACAATTTATAAATAAAAACTTATACAAATATTTTAAAGAATCAATTAATTTGAATTTCAAAATAAAATTTCCAAATCAAATTAATTCTTTGAAATCAAAATAAAAATCAATTTATTCAAATTAAAATGAAGATTCAATTTTCCTATTTTAATTCTTCTTTATATTTATGAAAAATAATACATTTATTAATATGGCTTAAAATAACTAATTAACAAATTTTATATGATTTATAAAGAAATTATAAATCACTTTTATATTTAAATGAATTTAAATCATATGCCATCTTAAATTTTAAACTTATATAAAATATACTCAAATCATGTTACTCAAATAATATTTAAAAAAGAAATAAAATCAACTTTTATTTAAATTTTAAAACAAAAATTAAGCTAAGGCAAATTTTAAACCATTTTTATAATTATATTATCGAACCATATAATTACTAGTTTAAATAGATTTTTTTAAAGCTTAATATTAATTTAAAACAAAATTTCCTAATTACTCAATATTTTATTAGAATTTAAAAACAAAACTTCATTTATTAATTGCATTCCAAAACAAAGATAAACTATAATATATATACAAATATATATACATTATAATTTAAACATTTATTTTAGCTTTTTAAAAGACAAATCACAAATTAAATATTTATTAAATCTGATTATTAAACCAAAACATATTTTACTAATCAATATTGTCAATATCAATTTAATTTTATATAAAGATTATTAAATTGATATTGTCAAAAATTCTGGGATATCACAGGTTTGCTATACCACTTAACATGTATTATTTTGTGAACTCTGTTATGTTTCAATATATGTGTATATGATGATCTACTGGTCTGTGATGTATATTACATTTGAGTTGTTATATTCTGTGCTGATATATCCTTCAACCGCCTATGGTTTTGTTTTAAGTATTCATTGGGTATGTCTATTGTCGATGTATTCAATAGATAGTTAGAGCAAGGCTATAGATGGTCGCTCCTAACCAGCCTTATTCTCCGTGTTAGTTGACGGCATTACCCTGTAGTGTCCTTGGCTAGCGTGGGTATAGAGGTGGGGCGTCACATTAATCTTCAAACATCATTAATAAAATGATTAATTAACCGTAATATATCATTAACTAAATGATCGATTAGCCCTAAACATCATTAGTCAAAATGGTTGATTAATTTTAAAACATCATTATAAAATATTTACTAATCTTAATCACATCATTATTTAGTTAATTAATTAATTTTAATCGTCATTATTTATAATGATTAATTAATTTTTAAATATCATTAATAATATATTAATTAACTTAAATCAAATCTTTATTTTCATAATTAACTATAATTGTAAAACCCGTGCATAAGATTAAATAAAAGATTTCAAAAGGAACAACATTTTAAAAGTGTCGATATAGCGATAGTCGCTATATGGACACTTTCACTAATACTTTCACATATTGTCTATTTAACCAAGCATTACTTAGTATTATTATGAGCATATATACAATGGTAAACAACAACAATACAACATGTAGATGACATAATTAGTATTAACAACTTAAACCTTTTCAATTAACTCCAAAATCACTTAGTAATTACTAAAGACGCCAACTTTTTAAAAGGGTTATTAAGCCAACAAACAATCATTTGCAAACGCATATAAACACTGCAACATTCCTGAAAATTTACCAAGTTTAATTTGGCAATTAAATTAATTTTTGAAAATAAATTGTGAATTAATTGGAGATTTCTAGAATAAATAAATAATTTGTGATTATAAATTGAAATTTAATTAGAAATTTAAGCATAAGTACCTTACAGATAAATATTGGGTTTAGCAAAAAAAATAAGTGTATTGGGAATAAATAGAAAAATTGATTTAAAATATAAGAATAAGCATTTTATAAATAAATATTGAATTTCAAAATAAAATGTACAGAAAATTAAAATAGAAATTAAAAGCTTGAGATTAATAAAAGATAATAAAAGTTTGTTTTCTAAAATTTTAATTATATTAATATTTGGAAGATGTAATATATTTCAAAAGATTTATTTTTAAGATTTAATTCTCTTATATAAATAAATGGGACTATTTGCTAATATGGAATCAAAATTTTTAAATCCTTATTTTCTTTTAAAAGCTGTACAAAAATAAATAATAAATAAAAAAATTGTATTTATTTAAATGTGAAGATATTATAAAGATTGTGATATATGTTAATAAAAAAATGTTTTATAAAGTAAATATGATATAAAATTTGATATAAAAATTCCTTTTATCTTTGAAAAATTCAAATGTAAACATACATAAAGGAGATGAGTAAAGGAATCAATATGCATTGGGATTTCATAATCATTTGTTTTTACACATGGCATTCAATATAATTGATTTAATAAAATAATGAAATTTAAAATTATAAAAACTTTCAATCTTCCCATGCTAAATCGTATGATATCTCACCAAATCTGAAAATATAGTAAAAAAAGATTGAGCAATTCCAAACTTCAACACATAAAGAAAATAGAAAGAATAAAAAAAAGAACTGACATTCTCTTCTAAAAATCTGAAAAAAAATCATTGTTTTTCAAAAACTTCAACCTGAAATAAGAGAGAGCTTCAATCTGGAATCAAAGCCATATAAAGCTTCAACACAGAAACCAAGTCTTCTTTCTTCAATTTTAAAAACAGATCAAAATTTAAACCAAAAAAACCTGAAACTTTGCATCAGAAAGTGAAAACCAAAAGCTATTAAAGATCAAGGTCTGCAACAAAATCTTCAATTCTGAAATTTCTGAAGCAAGAAAATTATGTGCAACAAGATCAAGGCTTGGAAAAAATTGACTCAAGCTTGCAAATCAACATGGAGAAATCAATTAGTAAATCAAGCTAAACTGAAGATTATTTAAAAGCATTTCAAACTTAAGTAACAAATCAAAGTTCAGACATAAAAATCAAGATTCCAGGCTTTAGTACCTCTCTGCTCTGTCAAAACAAAGGTGAGCAAACTTAAGGTTTTAAAACCAGTTTCTTTGAATTCTATGCATGTGAATCGTCTAGATGTGATTGCTTGGTGTTATTGATAAATGCCTGCATGTTTGAATATAGGTATGTGACGTGTTTATGTTTGTTTACAGAGACATATCCCTCTGTTTAAAACAATTTACAAGCATAAGTTAATTGCAAGATGTAATGTTTGATGTCTGATGTTTGAACAAAATAAAATTTAAATATCAAGAATTAAACTTAAAAATACTTTTAAGAATAAAAGAAGAACGGATTTACTGGAAACTTTAAAAACACCGCAAAAACAAATTTCGTTCAAAACTTGATTGATTAAAATTCGGGATTTGATTATTTAATCCTGTTCGTCTTGATAAGCCATGACTTTTAAAACAAAATTCAAGATTTTTAGTTTACTAAATTATGAGAAAATGTGCGATGAACAAAATTGACATTTTTGTCAATTTCTAGTGATCATGGCGTCATTGAACCTCGGGGTTGTTGTCAGAGGTGGCGAGAAGGAAGGTGATCGATGGAAAAATGGCAAATGAATTTTTAGATCATCGTTGTGTTGTATCGAAATCGATTTAGGGTTTAAGAGACAGTTTTGCCGATACGAGTTTAAGGTAATAGCATCGTCGGTGGTCAATCGGAGGTGATCGCGAGAGGAGGTATGGTCGCTGGGGTTCATGATGATGTTTTGGTCGAGGTGGCAGAATTTACGGTGCACAAGTTCGTCGTCGGCAAGAATTTTTTTCGATTGAGTTTGGGTTTCCTATAACCATTATATACTCGATTTCGACTCGTTGCCATATGAGATCATCTGGGTGGTCGGAGTTGTTTAGTGCGTTGAAGGTGACGTGTTGGAGGTCTTGGAGATGGTTGGCGACGATTTGATCAGGTGTACACGTTCATGTGCACGTTTGGTTCTGGGTTGATCAAGTTTGGGGAAGGAGAAGATTGACTCGAAGCTGCACTTGTGATAGTGTGGTGATAGCTCGAAGAGGATATCGGGTTGGTGTGCATGTTGTCACAGTTTTTAAATTTAAAAAATAAAAAAAAGTCTAAAATAAGTAGTAGAAGTTTCCTCGAAGTTGGGCTCGGAAACGATTAGAATTGGCTCGGGATTTTTAGCAAGCTGCTCGGGTTTATTAGGTTGAGCTTTCTGTTTTTTTTCTCTCGAACCAGTTTAAAAATAAAATACAAGTTTAAAGTTAAAATAATAATTCAATGCGTGGTTTTAAAGGAGCTTGTACCAGTTTTTATCAAACAAGAATTCCGAGATTTTAAAGTAGATAACACCAAGTTTAAAAATGTTTAAAAGTTTAAAGTATTTGAATGATAATTAATCACTTAAGAGTAATTACTTAATTGATAATAATTAAGGATGTATAATTAAAGATTTAAAACTTGATAAATCAAGTGTTTAAAAAGGTTAATTAATTTGAAAGAATATTTTGTTATGAGATTAATCTATGGTTAATTAATTAATCTAATGGGTAATTAAAGGTCAATTGAGTAATAATTTAAAAGTTAATTAAATTGTAATTGAAGGGTAATTAATTTGTAATTAATTATTTATTTATTTAAGGAATAATTTATTTATAAAAGTAATTAAGATTTAATTAATTAAGATTTAATTAATTAACAATTAAGGGTTAATTACTTAATGCAATTAATTTAAGATAAAAAAGGGTAATTAAGTAAAAGATAAATTTATTATGAAAGTAAATTTAAGATAATTACCCTGTATAATTAAATAAAAGATAATTACTTTGGGTAACTAAATAAAAGCTAATTCCTTAGTAAAATTAATAAAGGGTAATTAATTTAGGATTAATTAATTAACTAAGATAATTAATTAAATGGTGAATTAAATAATTAAAGGTTAATTATTTAATAATTAAAAGTTGATGAATTATAATTAAAGGTTAACTTATTTATTATTTATGGATAATTAATACAAAAACAATTAATCAAAATGATTTGTAAATTGCTAATATTAATTAACCAGGATTAGTAATTCATAAGTAATAAATCTGATTTGAATTAATCAGAAAATTAAAGGCTTTTACTTATGGATTTTTGGATTCTATTGGATGATTGAATTGCTTGATATCCCTGATTGTGATGCTCTGTTTTGATTTTAGCTGTGTTTAATGTAATTTATTATCTGTGCTATATATATCTGAGATCTGTGAATAAAAGATAAGCGTTATGGTTTATGCCGCTTATCAAATATAAACATTATAGTTTATACCGCTTATTAAATATATTGCTGTATTTGAATCTGTGCTGATTGATGATGTGGCACTTTTATTGTGTAAAACTCCTAGACCACACTTATACACACACAAATATGGATTGCACGTGGAAATGGGTTAAGTCACCAATTTTGAAATAGTTTTAAAAATTGAATTTTTGAATCCAAAATAGTTTCGGAATTGAAAGCTTTGAAAACGAATTTCAAAAATAAAAGTTATTTTGAATAACTTGATCGAGTTTTGAAATTTAGATAAATTGATTTAAATTTGAATTCAATATTTGAAATTGAATTCTATGATTAGGAAACTATGGTTTAAAAAAGGTTATTCAACTTGTAAATGTGTTTATATGGGTTTTTTTAACAATTTAAAATGTATTGTTTTGGAAATTCGACTTTAAACCAAGCTCATACTTGAATGACTTTAACTTCTGTGAATGCAATAAGTTTTTCCCAAAACGAAACCTATGTGTTTTCAAATAGTAAAAGCTTTCACATAAGAAATGAACTTCTAATTTGTGTAAGAAGGATTTCAAGTCTAAAATGAAAATAGTTTTCCAAGTTATGAATAAATCTTTGGAAACGATTTGAAAGCTATACGTTAAAATTTTAATTTAAAGATTTAATAAGTTAATCCAATTGAAATGGAAATTGTTTTGAAATCTATGAATAGATCTTTGTGAAACTGGGTGAGCTTTGTGAAACGAATCTTTTTATTAAAAGATTTGAAGTGGTAATTTGTTTAACCATTTGAAGAAAAGCTTTGGATTTTTAAAAGTTGTGACTTAACTGAAATCCCAATATCCATATGTTTTTAAATATTGCGCTCATTATTTGGTTTAGCCGAGAGAGGACCTTGTGTCATATAACCCATTCCGACTAGTGATACAACGTTACGGAATGCATTTGAAGACCGGTGTTGAAGACCGGGTGTCTTCGAGAACGATAGGATAACCTGCCGATTGACTCTGCACTGAGTTGCTCCGTTATAGAGTTCTCCCAATTGACGGGAAGTCTGATCGGGATTGTGGACACCCGGATTGCAAGGGCTTCTTCGGAAGTGCATTCGGTTCTGTTCGAACCCGGGACAGACTTGTATGGTTGTATGTCTGACATTACACTTTTTGATATTAAACTGACCTCTGTCAAATACATTTCTGCTAGATGGCGGAGAATTTATTCTCTTAGCTTAATACCCTTCTCTGAGATGTACGAGCTCAGAGGTTATATAGTTGATATTTATCAGTGATATACTCCCAATTTGTAGTGTGGCATGTTGAGTGCTACTGTGTATCATTTTTTGATCAAAGCATGGCTTTTGTATAAAGCGTAGCTTTGTGGACGAGACTGCATCAGGACCTCACACACTGGAAATGGTCAAAACAGGAAAGATGCGGCAAGGTTATGAGGGTCGCTTCCTTTAGGGTTTGTCATTCCCTTCTGGAAAAGGGTGGTATCGTGGTATGGAGCCCAGATATTTCACTAATGTAGATACTGCAGATCTATTACTTTGTGATTTCTTTGTGGTTTTGGATTAGAGGTACCTCGGATAAAGGTCCCAAAGGACTGGGGGATGGCATGCTTGAGTAGTAGTTACCTAGTTACAGAGGTAACCTGGCCTTGTGTTGGCAGAGATTCGGTTAGGTTCTCGGGACTTCCCGCAAGAGGCGTACCCATGTGGCAGTAGGAAGTTCCTTAGCCTGACCATTTGTTGGAAATCTAATCTTCAATACGCGCCTTGTACGTTTTAAGTTGCAGAACCTGTCATTTACTTATGGTGGCATCCCACTGTTTAGATGGTAGCTATAGTAGGCATACGATACTGGTCGTTTGTTAGCTAGGATTAATATTAAACTTTCGAAATGATTTTTTTCTACGCTATGCACTAATAATAATAATATCAAAAGATTTTTTCATAGTAAGCATATTTGACTATCATAAGGAGAAATCTCCTCCAATTCTGCGTTTGCATTGTGTATGTGGCGGGAGGCCTTATGGTAGTTTCATTTCCTAAAAAGCATTGTGGATTTCAAATTCAAATTTCTTTGTTTTTTTTAAAGACCAAATGTTTTTGTTTGCTCATACCAGTCCCATGAATGACCTGTAGTTTATTGTTCCTTTCCTAAACTCTGGGTGCCCACAATTTTCCCACGCGGGCAGTCTAGAGTTGGGTTTTCAGATAGTTAGGTTTAGTAGATTATCTGGAGCTAGTTTAGTCTTTGGATCAGGACTGCACTTGCTTATCTTTGTGCATCGTTATTGGGAGCTCGAGCTATTTCTGGATTGGTGCTTTGGAGATGGAGATCACCGATACTAGAGTTCTTTCTTGAAGACCATATTGGAGATGTTGTTCCGTTGCTGGCGTTATCTTTTCTTTTCCGCTGCTATTGTCTTGTATCATATCTCTGATGTATATTGATATCTATTGTATCAGATATTGTATCAATGTTGTATATGATATATGTCATTCATTTTCTTCCGCTATATTGTACAATGTGTTATAAGCTCCGACACAACTCGAATTCCAACGTTTGAATCTATGGCATTCAGGTACAAGTGGAGTATGGATGTCGATTTTCGAACGCTGAAATTTGGATCGTGACATATTTGGTATCAGAGCTGAGGGTTAAAACTTTTGCTCAAGAGCATAACACATTAAGTAACTCATTATAGATAGGGTGAAGTATACCCTAGAATGAGTATATTCCCTAAGATATCCGTTCGAATGCCTCAGTAAATTCTCTTACTATCCACTGATAATGAGAATGAGTGCAAGAAGAGGACGAGATAGGGGACAGAAAAATACCACTACAAATGGTCAATACCCTGCGACAGTGGAAACAACTTTCTTCTCAATCTCCTTTGATTCGATTCCAAATTCTTTTGATTGCTTCGTAACAGCTCGAGGAAGAAGTTTCGGTGTGATGGTGGCCCTATGAATCGTTGTAGAATAATCCTTACTTCATATCTTCATCCGTTTCTTATCAGTTTTTCCATTTAAACTCTAATGAATTTGGGATTTGAAGTTGGAAATTTTAGATAAATTGGAAAATTTTAAATTGAGTTAAATTTGTTAAAAAATATAAGGCTTAATTTGAATTGTATCAATAAAATGATATCAATTAAAACGAAATTTGGAATTTTGTTCCTTATGTGGATCCAAACCCGAAGAGGGACAAGTTGATGTATACTCTGGGATATTTCGACTTGAATTTGGAATCCATACCTAGTGTTTGAGAATTATGGAAGATTAAATCCGTCTATCTATTCTCTAGGGTCTGATATATTCTATAAACGATTAGTTATCCCTTCGAACTAATCAATGCCCTTGCATATTCATAGACCGGAGGACACGAGTATCTTGTGTAATATTGTATGAGTTTGTTCTCATATTGTTGATATTCTAATTTGGGTAAACCGAATGCAGAATAAATATTTCGATCTGATCTGATCAATCGTTTCTTTATCTATCATCTATTCTTCTTGTCTCCCTTACAAATTTCGAGGACGAAATTTTTTAAGGGGGGAATCTGTAACATTCCTGAAAATTTACCAAGTTTTATTTGGCAATTAAATTAATTTTTGAAAATAAATTGTGAATTAATTAGAGATTTCTAGAATAAATAAATAATTTGTGATTATAAATTGAAATTTAATTAGAAATTTAAGCATAAGCATCTTACAAACAGATATTGGGTTTAGAAAAAAAAATATGTGTATTGGGAATAAATAGAAAATTCGATCTAAAATATAAGAATAAGTATTTTATAAATAAATATTGAATTTCAAAATAAAATGAATAGAAAATTAAAATAGAAATTAAAAGCTTGAGATTAATAAAAAGATAACGACGGTTTGTTTTCTAAATTTTTAATTATATTAATATTTGGAAGATGTAATAAATTTCAAAAGATTTATTTTTAAGATTTAATTCCCTTATATAAATAAATGGGACTATTTGTTAATATGAAATCAAAATTTTTAAAGCCATCTTTTCTTTTAAAAGTTGTACAAAAAAAAAAAAAATTGTATTTATTTAAATGTGAAGATATTATAATGATTATGATATATGTTAATAAAAAAAGAGATGTTTTATAAAGTAAATATGATATAAAAGTTTATATAAAAATTTCTTTTATCTTTGAAAATTTCAAATGTAAACATACATAAAGGTGATGAGTAAAGGAATCAATATGCATTGGCATTTCATAATCATTTGTTTTCACACATGGCATACAATATAATTGATTTAATAAAATAATGAAATTTAAAATTATGAAACTTTCCATCTTCCCATGCTCAATCATATAGTATCTCACCAAATCTGAAAATACAGTAAAAAAAGATTGAGCAATTCCAAACTTCAACACATAAAGAAAATAGAAAGAATCAGAAAAAAAGAACTATCATTCTCTTCTAAAAATTTGAAACAAAATATTTGTTTTTCAAAAACTTCAACCTGAAATAAGAGAGAGCTTCAATCTGGAATCAAAGCAATTTAAAGCTTCAACACAAAAACCAAGTCTTCTTCCTTCAATTCTAAAAACATATCAAAATTTAAACAAAAAAAAACCAGAAACTTTGCATCAGAAAGTGAAAACCAGAAGCTTATTAAAGATCAAGGTCTGCAACAAAATCCTCAACTCTGAAATTCCTGAAGCAAGCAAATTCTGTCCAACAAGATCAAGGCTTGGACAAAATTGACTCAAGCATGAAAATCAACATGGAGAAATCAATCAGTAAATCAAGCAAAACTGAAGGTTATTTAAAAGCATTTCAAATCTAAGTAACAAATCAAAGTTCAGACCCAAAAATCAAGATTCCGGGCTTGAGTACCACTCTGCTCTATCAAAACAAAGGTAAGCAAACTTAAGATTTTAAAACCAGTTTCTTCGAATTCTATGCCTGTGAATCGTCTTGATGTGATTGCTTAGTGTTATTGATAAATGCCTGCATATTCGAATATAGATATGTGATGTGTGTATGTTTGTTTACAAAGACCTATCCCTCTATTTAAAACAATTTGCAGGCGTAAGTTAAGATGTAATGTTTGATGTTTGAACAAAATAAAATTTAAATATCAAGAATTAAACTTTAAGAACACTTTTAAGAATAAAAGATGAATGGATTTACTGGAAACATTAAAAACACCGCAAAAACAAATTTTGTTCAAAATTTGATTAATTAAAATTTGGGATTTGATTATTTAATCCTATTTGCCTTGATAAGCCATGATTTCTAAAGCAAAATTCAAGATTTTTAGTTTACCAAATTATGAGAAAATGTGCGATGAACAAAATTGACATTTTTGTCAATTTCTAGTGATCACGGCGGCATTGAACTTCGGGGTTGTTGTTAGAGGTGGCTGGAAGGAAGGTGATCAATGGAAAAATGGCAAATGAATTTTTAGATCATCGTTGTGTTGTATCGAAATCGATTTAGGGTTTAAGAGACAGTTTTACCGATACGAGTTTTTGAGGTAATAGCATCGTCGGTGGTCGATCGGAGGTGATCGCGAGAGGGGGGTATGGTCGTTGGGGTTTGTGATGATGTTTTGGTCGAGGTGGCAGAATTTACAGTGGACAAGTTCATCCTCGACAAGAATTTTTTTCGATTGGGTTTGGGTTTCCAGTAACCATTATATACTCGATTCGACTCGTTGCCATATGGGATGACTCAGTGCTCGAAGTTGTTTAGTGGGTTGAAGGTGACGTGCCAGAGGTCTTGGAGATGGTCGGCGACGATTCGATCAGGTGTACACGTGCATGTGCACGTTTGGTTCTGGGTTGATTAAGTTTGGGGAAGGAGAAGATCGACTCGAAGCTGCACTCGTGATAGCGTGGTGATAGCTCGAAGAGGATATCCGGTTGGTGTGCATGTTGTCACAGTTTTTAAATTTTAAAAAACAAAGTCTTAAATAAGTAGTAGAAGTTTCCTAGAAGTTGGGCTCGGGAACGATTAGAATTAGCTCAGGATTTTTAGTAAGCTGCTCGGGTTTATTAGGTTGAGCTTTTTGTTTTTTTTCTCGAACTAGTTTAATAATAAAATAACAGTTTAAAGTTAAAATAAGAATTTAATGCATGGTTTTAAAGGAGCTTGTACTAGTTTTTATCAAACAAAGAAATCCAAGATTTTAAAGTAGATAATACCAAGTTTAAAAGTGTTTAAAAGTTTAAAGTATTTGAATGATAATCAATTACTTAAGAGTAATTACTTAATTGAAAGTAAGTAAGGATGTAAAATTAGTGATTTAAAACTTGATAAATAAAGTGTTTAAAAAGGTTAATTAATTTGAAAGAATATTTTGTTAATGTGATTGGTCTATGGTTAATTAATTAATGTAATGGGTAGTTAAAGGTCAGTTGAGTAATAATTTAAAACTTAATTAAATTGTAATTGAAGGGTAATTAATTTGTAATTAATTATTAATTTATTTGAGGAATAATTCATTTATAAAAGTAATTAAGATTTAATTAATTAACAATTATGGGTTAATTACTTAATGCAATTAATTTAAGATAAAAAGGGTAATTAAGTAAAAGACAAATTTATTTATGAATGTAAATTTAAGATAATTACCTTGTATAATTAAATAAAAGATAATTACTTTGTGTAAAGAAATAAAAGCTAATTCCTTATTAAAATTAATAAAGGGTAATTAATTTAGGGTTAATTAATTAACTAAGATAATTAATTAAAAGATGAATTAAATAATTAAAGGTTAATTATTTAATAATTAAAAGTTGATGAATTATGATTAAAGGTTAACTTATTTATTATTTATGGATAATTAATACATGATAAGAAAACAATTAATCAAAATGATTTGTAATTATTAATATTAATTAACCAGGATTAGTAATTCATAAGTAATAAATCTGATTTGAATTAATCAGAAAAATTAACTGCTTTTAATTATGGATTTTTGGATTCTACTGGATGATTGAATTGTTTGATATCCCTAATTGTGATGCTCTGTTTTGATTTTAGCTGTGTTTAATGTAATTTATTATTTGTGCTATATATATATATCTGAGATCTGTGAATAAAAGATAAGCGTTATGGTTTATACTGCTTATCAAATATAAGCGTTATAGTTTATACCGCTTATTAAATATATCGCTGTATTTGAATCTGTGCTGATTGATGATGTGGCACTTTTATTGTGTAAAACCCCTCAACCACACTTATACACATACAAATATGGATTGCATGCGGAAATGGGTTAAGTCACAGATTTTGAAATAGTTTTAAAAATTGAATTTTTGAATCCAAAATAGTTTCGGAATTGAAAGCTTTGAAAATGAATTTCAAAAATAAAAGTTATTTTGAATAACTTGATTGAGTTTTGAAATTTATATAATTTGATTTAAATTTGAATTCAATATTTGAAATTGAATTCTATGATTTGGAAACTGTGGATTAAAAGGTTATTCAACTTGCAAATGTGTTTATATGGTTTTTTAACCATTTAAATAGTATTGTTTTGGAAATTCGACTTTAAACCAAGCTCATACTTGATGGTTTAACTTATGTGAATGTAATAAGTTTTCCCAAAACGAAACCTATGTGTTTTCAAATAATAAAAGATTTCACATAAGAAATGAACTTCTAATTTGTGTAAGAAGGATTTCAAGTCTAAAATGAAAATAGTTTTCCAAGTTATGAATAAATCTTTGGAAACGGTTTGAAAGCTATAGGTTAAATCTTTAATTTAAAGATTTAATGAGTTAATCTAATTGAAATGGAAATTGTTTTGAAAATCTATGAATATATCTTTGTGAAACTGGGTGAGATTTGTGAAATGAATCTTTTTATTAAAAGATTTGAAGTGGTAATTTGTTAAATCATTTGAAGAAAAGCTTTGGATTTTTAAAAGTTGTGACTTAACTGAAATTCCAATATCCATATGTTTTTAAATATTGCGCTCATTATTCGGTTCAGCCGGGAGAGGATCTTGTGTCATATAACCCATTCCAAATAGTAATACAATGTTATGGATTGCATTTGAAGACCGATGTTGAAGACCGGGTGTCTTCAAGAATGATAGGATAACCTGTTGATTGACTCTGCACTGAGTTGCTCCGGTATAGAGTTCTCCCTAATTGACTGGAAGTCCGATCGGGACTGTGGATACCTGAATTGCAAGGGCTTCTTCGGAAGTGCCTTCGGTTCTGTTCGAACCCGGGACTTACTTGTATGGTTGTATGTCTGACATTACACTTTGAGATATTAAACTGATCTCTATCAAATACATTTCTACTTGGTGGCGGAGAATTTGTTCTCTTAGCTTAACACCCTTCTCTGAGACATATGAGCTCAAAGGTTTTGTAGTTGATATTTATTAGTGATGTACTCCCAATTTGGTAGTGTGGCATGCTGAGTGCTGCTGTGTATCATTTTTTGATCAAAGCATGGCTTTTGTATAAAGCGTAGCTTTGTGGACGAGACTGCATCAGGACCTCACACCTCGGAAATGGTCGAAACAGGAAAGATGCGGCAAGGTTATGCGGGTCGCTCCCTTTAGGGTTTGTCATTCCCTTCTGGAAAAGGGTGGTATCGTGGTATGGAGCCCAGATATTTCACTCATGTAGATATTGCAGATCTATTACTTTGTGATTGCTATGTGGTTGTTGGATTAGAGGTACCTCGGATAAAGGTCCCAAAGGACCAGGGGATGGCACGCTCGAGTAGTAGTTACCTAGTTACAGAGGTAACTCGGCCTTGTGGCAGAGATCCGGTTAGGTTCTCGAGACATCCCGCCCGAGACGTACCCATGTGGTAGTAGGAAGTTCCTTAGCCTGACCATTTGTTGGAAATCCAATCTTCAATACGCGCCTTATACCTTTAAGTTGCAGAACCTGCCATTTACATATGGTGGCATCCCACTCTTTAGATGGTAGCAATAGTAGGCATACGATATTGGTCGTATGTTGGCTAGGATTAATATTATACTTTCAAAATGGTTTTTTTCTACGCTATGCACTAATAATAATAATATCAAAAGATTTTTGCGTAGTAAGCATATTTGTCTATCATAGGGAGAAATCTCCTCCAATTCTGCGTTTGCATTATGTGTGTGGTTGGAGGTCTTATGGTAGTTTCATTTTCTAAAAAGCATTGTGGATTTCAAATTCAAATTCCTTTGTTTTTTTTAAAGACCAAATGTTTTTGTTTTCTCATGCCAGTCCCATGAATGACCTGTAGTTTATTGTTCCTTTCCTAAACTCTGGGTGCCCACAATTTTCCCACACGGGCAGTCTAGAGTTAGGTTTTTCAGATAGTCAGTTTAGTAGTTTATCTAGAGCTAGTTCAGTCTTTAGACTTGGACTGCACTTGCTTATCCTTGTTCATCGTTATTGGGAGCTCAAGCTATTTCTGGATAGGTGTTTTGGAGAAGGAGATTACCGATACTGGAGTTTTCCTTGAAGACCATATTGGAGATGTTGTTCCGCTGCTGGTGTTATCTTTTCTTTTCCGCTGCTATTGTCTTGTATCATATCTCCGATGTATATTGATATCTATTGTATCAGATATTGTATCAATGTTGTATATGATATATGTTATTCATTTTCTTTCACTGTATTGTACTTAATGTGTTATAAGCTCAGGCATGACTAAAATTCCAACGTTTGAATCTACGGCATTCAGGTACAAGTGGAGTACGGATGTCAATTTTCGAACGTTGAAATTTAGATCGTGACATATTTGGTATCAGAGTTGAGGGTTAAAACTTTAGCTCAGAAGTATAACACATTAAGTAACTCATTAGAGATAGGGTGAAGTATACCCTAGAATGAGTATATTTCCTAAGATATCCATTCGAATGCCTCAATAAATTCTCTTACTATCCACTGATAGTGAGTATGAGTGCAAGAAGAGAACGAGATAGGGGACAGGAAAATACCACTATAAATGGTCAATACCCTGCGACGGTGGAAACAACTTTCTTCTCAATCTCCTTTGATTCGATTCCAAATTCTTTTGATTGCTTCGTGACAGCTCGAGGAAGAAGTTTCGATGTGACGGTGGCCCTAAGAATCGTTGTAGAAAAATCCTTACTTCATATCTTCATCTGTTTCTTATCAGTTTTTCCATTTAAACTCTAATGAATTTGGGATTTGGAGTTGAAAATTTTAGATAAATTGGAAAATTTTAAATTGAGTTAAATTTGTTAACAAATATAAGGCTAAATTTGAATTATATCAATAAAACGATATCAATTAAAACCGAATTTTAAATTTTGTTTCTTGTGTGGATCCAAGCCCGAAGAGGGACAAGTTGTTGTATACTTTGGGATATTTCGACTTGAATGGAATCCATACCTAGTCTTTGAGAATTATGGAAGATTAAATCCGTCTATCTATTCTATGGGGTCCGATATATTCTATAAACGATTAGTTATCCCTTCGAACTAATCAATGCCCTTGCATATTCATAGACCGGAGGACCCGAGTATCTTGTGTAATATTGTATGAGTCTGTTCTCATATTGTTGATATTCTAATTTGGGTAAACCGAGTGCTAATAAATATTTCGATCTATTCTGATCAATCGTTTCTTTATCTATCATCTATTCTTTCTCATCTCCCTTGCAAATTTTCGAGGACGAAATTTTTTAAATGGGGGAATCTATAACATTCCTAAAAATTTACCATGTTTAATTTGGCAATTAAATTAATTTTTGAAAATAAATTGTGAATTAATTAAGAATAAATAAATAATTTGTGATTATAAATTGAAATTTAATTAGAAATTTAAGCATGAGTATCTTACAAATAATATTGGGTTTAGAAAAAGAAATAAGTGTATTGGGAATAAATAGAAAATTTGACTTAAAATACAAGAATGAGTATTTTATAAGTAAATATTGAATTTCAAAATAAAATGTATAGAAAATTAAAATAGAAATTAAAAGCTTGAGATTAATAAAAAGATAATGACAGTTTTTTTTCTAAATTTTTAATTATATTAATATTTGGAAGATTTAATAAATTCCAAAAGATTTATTTTTAAGATTTAATTCTCTTATATAAATAAATGGGACTATTTGTTAATATGAAATCAAAATTTTTAAAGCCTTCTTTTCTTTTAAAAGTTGTACAAAAATAAATAATAAACAATAAAATTGTATTTATTTAAATGTGAAGATATTATAAAGATTGTGATATATGTTAATAAAAAAGGAAATGTTTTTATAAAGTAAATATGATATAAAAATTTATATAAAAATTTCTTTTATCTTTGAAAATTTCAAGTGTAAACGTACATGAAGGAGATGAGTGAAGGAATCAATATACATTGGGATTTCATAATCATTTGTTTTTACACATGGCATTCAATATAATTGATTAATAAAATAATGAAATTTAAAATTGTAAAAACTTTCCATCTTCCCATGGTCAATCATATAGTATCTCACCAAATATGAAAATACAGTAAAAAAATGATTGAGCAATTCCAAACTTCAATACATAAAGAAAATAGAAAGAATCAGAAAAAAAGAATTGTCATTCTCTTCTAAAAATCTGAAACAAAATCTTTGTTTTTCAAAAACTTCAACCTGAAATAAGAGAGAGCTTCAATCTCGAATCAAAGCAATGTAAAGCTTCAACACAGAAACCAAGTCTTCTTCCTTCAATTTCTAAAAACAGATCAATATTTAAACAAAAAAATGTGAAACTTTGCATCAGAAAGTGAAAACCAGAAGCTAGTTAAAGACCAAGGTCTGCAACAAAATCTTCAACTCTGAAATTCCTGAAGTAAGCAAATTCTGTGCAATAAGATCAAGGCCTGGAAAAAATTGACTCAAGCATGCAAATCAACATGGAGAAATCGGTCAGTAAATCAAGCAAAACTGAAGGTTATTTAAAAGTGTAACGACCCGACTTCCTACGCCCAGGAAGACGTATCGTTTTTAAGAAAGAAAAGGGTGAGAAAATAGAAAAGATAGAGAAGAAAGAACAACAACATCAGAATCTCACAGCGGAACGAATAAATTATAATAATCACATAAGTATTTACATAATATATAACATTAATCAGAGTGATACAGATAATACATCACATACTAGACAGTTATAAACACCTGTCTAGTTAATACGCCTCAATACAATACAACTCAAACAATATGACTCGGAGATACCAACACAGCGGAACTATATATATATATCTACAACGCTGAAGCCTCCTGCTCCATTGCTCCTCCAGAATTCGTCAAAGCTAACCTGAATCCCTTGGCTACCCGTAAAAATTTGGGTACCCGAGAGTTTATGAAAAACAAAAATAAACTCCGGGTCAGACATGGGTCTGGTGTGAGTAACATGTTAAAGTTGCTTAATTTTGAAAATCCTTTGAAAACAAAAGGTATCACGTAAGACTTCCCACACATAAACATGGAAAAGTTTTTATCTTACGCTAACCAAAACATTTGATAGTAAATCCAGTGATATTACAATAGGTCTAGGGTTTTCAAGTAAATAGAAAATATCCGAAATTGTTACATGATTAAATTCCAGCTACTAGCCACAAAAGTGGGTAATACAATCAAAACTGTTGGCACTTATTGGATTGTGGATTCCATACAATGGCAGGGCTACTGGGGTACCGCCCGTCACAGTACGTGGCCTAGATCAACGTACCGAGGATCGCTCCCGACCTCCTGCAACACAAGGCCGAAACCATTCCTTATTGAACAGTCAAGAAGAAGATAAACCCCGCAGTTGGCTGCAGACCAACTGCCCACACAGCAGAATAAAAAGGGACATCTAGACAGGGGAACATCCTTGTCCTACTTGGGCATGACCCACTTAACTTTGCTGCACCTCCTCTGTTTTAGCCATTCCCGGTTGATGAGGCTTGAGCTTACGATTACCTTTATAGAACATATCTCTTAGAATTCTCATCGTCCGCCTAACGATGTGCTGAAAGCATTCAATCCATACAAGTTCGTTCCGGGTTCGAACGAACCAAAGGCATCATCTCGTTACGCCCATTTTGGAATCGCCCTCAGAGTTAACGATGATAATCCTTGCATTCTGAATCTTCATCTTCACTTCAGATTCACGACCTATCGTAAATTTGGAATCGATGTGGTTTTCGGATATTCCAAATAAGGAAAACCGATCCCGGTCTCATCGAAATCCAAAACGTGTCTTTTAAGGCCAAGTTGTCTATTTAGTCTTAACAGTGAATTCAATATTATCAATATACAGATAGATAATTCATAATATCACAATAGATAATCACATTATCAATCATAAACAGATAATTAATATCATCATCCAAACAGATAATTAAATATTATCATACTTAAACCATACATCCATATCACATAGATATTATCCATCTCATATCTGAGATCACAATCAATCAATGAAATATCAATACCATCCATAAGCAATGATTTAGGAATCACAAGCTATAATTAATTTAAAATAAATTAAATTAACTACTTCCATCTTTAATTAATTTAAAATAAATTAAATTAATCATTCATTTCATAAATCCTACTTCCACAATCATTAATTAATTATAAATCAAATTAATTAATCATTCTCTAATTACAAGAATAATTTAGTCTTTAATTAATTTCTTAAACGAGTTATTCTAAATCATTCATAGCCGTTAACATTTAGTTACATCCTTTTTAATTATTCCTTAATTAAACAATTGTTAATTACATCATTAATTATATTAATTAATGACCACTAATTTATATAAAATTACTTTATTTAAATTAATTATATTAAGTGATTAAATCTCTATTTAAACACAATTATTAATCACTCTTGATTAATAACATACCAGTAAGTAACTACCCTTAATTACTTATTAATCATCCCATGATTAATTAATTCCATAAATTAATCCTTTATTAATTACAAAAGAAATTACCCAAATTACTTCACTTACAAATCATCTTGTATTAATTTCATCAAGTAATTATCATCTAATTACTTTCCTAAGTAATTATACTCCATTAATTTCACTATGTAATCACACATACCAAATCATTAAATGATTTCTAAAATTAATTAAAATTAATTTACTTAATTTAAATCTTATCATTAATTGCTTATATATTCCAATTAATCAGCTTTGATTTAAATACCCTTTGTGGCATTCCAGTAGTTTTCCTTAATTTATTTACAGAAATTAATCTTGAATAAATCCATTAATTAATTACATTTATATAGATTTATTACCATTTAATTTTCTTGTTGATTTATTATTCCTAAATAAATCAATTTCTAATCCCATCATTAATTATATTAATTAATGATTTCTAATTACATTTCCATTTGTTATTTTATTAATTATATTAAGAATACAAATCTTCACATCACAAATATTAATCCTCTTGATTAATAACATTCAGTTTGATCGTTCTTAATTAATTACATCCCAATAACAAGCTTAATTAATCCCTTGATTAATTTCATGTAATTGTACTCCAATTACTTCCATTTCCCATCATCCAATGATTTCATCAATTACATCACTAAGTAATTTACTTTCAAAATATCAGTTAATTAAAATAAATTAATTAACTCAAATCAATTTACACAATTAATAAGTAACCAATTTCTTAATTACTTTCCAAATAAATAATTACAATTACAATGATTATTATTGAATTAATTAATCCAATTAATTTATTAAAAATCAATTACATTAATTAATTATAAAATAATCTAGTTAATAATCTTCATTAACACTTATTTAATTATTTTCCTCTAACATAACCAACTTATATTAATCATTATTAATTATAAGTTAATTAACCATTATTAATTTAAAAAAAAAATCTAATCTATGGTTCTAAATCACATATTAGTTAATTAATTCATTAATTAACTTTAATTACTACTTTTAAACTTATAATTACTAATTTAATTAATATCAATCATTAATTATTCTTACTTAATTAACTTAAAGGTTAATGCATATAAACTCTAAGTCTTCATTGCTTAAAGTAACTATTCTTATTATGAATTAAATTTTTATTTTCAAATGTTCTAAAAACATCTATTTCAAATTACTTTGTAAATAAATTCCAATTTTATCCTTAATAAAGTTTAAAACTAAATTTTCCAAAACCCATTTAAACTTACATATTTAATAGCACTAAAACTTATTTGAATCAATTTAAATCATAAAACTTTATTTTAGTTCCAAATCTAGAATTTCAAATCTAAATTCTGGTTTTCAATTTTGGAGTTAACTTGTCTAAAACTTTTCTTAACAATTTATACTTCATTTCTGAAATTCAACTCTTTTGAATACTCTTAAGCATTAAGCACTTTTAAGTTATTAAAATAATTTAAATTTTGAAAACTTTATTATTTCCAACTACATTTCAAAACTAACTTAAATTCACGATTTAAACTTGATTTAAAACTAGACTTGACTTTGATTAAATTTTAAAACCAAAAATTTCAAAACTGTTAAAACCTGTTACAGGTTTTAAAACCTGAATATCAATAACCCGAGCACCCCTTCTGATTTACTTCGAGAAAACACACGAAGTTCCCTGAGAAAACAACAGCATTGCTTCGAGTTTCCCTCAGGCGCGCGCGAAAATGAATTCGAGAAACAGAACCTGGAAACATAACTTCACCTTCCCTTCCCAAACCTGTCAACGTCTCGCGTACGATACTCTGACCATCGGAGGCCACCAAACTCCGGCTACCACATCGACCATCTTCCCTTTACCTCCCCTCAAAACGGTGCGTCACTCGAACACCTACACTAGCCGCGGTGATCAAAACTCCAAGCATTGTACAAATTAGGTTTAAAAATTTTTAAACCCACGCCGCCGCTTCCACGACCCATTGCGCCGCCATCCACTATTTTTCCTTGATCCATGGTAGCCTCCTCCACCTCCAAACCGAAGCTCGATCCACCAGATCGACTTGATCTCCCACGGCGACTCTAAAAGCCTCAAACAGTACACCACAAACTGCTCTCAAAACATACGACTAAAAATTATGCTTTAACCTTTAAAAATCATGTTATGGTTCACTGATTCATTTTGTATACCTGAATTCCAAAATTTAAAGATTCAAATTTTGATTTATCTGGAGTTGTGCTTATGAATTTGGCTTACCAGAGTTGCTACTGAGTTATTTTAGTTTGAGCATATTTTTAAAATTCAGTTCAATGTCAAACAAACAGTATTTGTTTAAACTCTAGCTCCAAATTTCAAGTAGATTGGGTAGGAATGAGTTTTGAAAGCCAAGTTTGTTTTGGAATTCAAAATAGTGAATACATAACACTGATATCCTTTTGAACGGGCCTGAATACAAGCAGAAACTCGATTTATGTTTTAAGTAGATTTATTTTATTTGAAATCCCATGATTAATTATTTCCATAAATTGGTTTGGAATTTTTATTTCAGCACCTGTAAATTTGGAACAAAAGAAACAGAGGTTGTCAATGCCCAAATATACAGTCCAAACATGCATGTTTACAGATATTCATAACACTGAGTTATCACTATATATGCATAAACAAGTATCATCCATCATAGAACTTTACAAGCAACAGAAATCTATTTTATTTAGTTTTAATTTAAAAAGTTACTCACCTGAAATGTAAAAGAACAGAGCCACTTTTGAACTGAAATGTGAAACAGGCTTGAATACAACTGAAACTTTATTTTATTTTTGCTTTGCTTCTCAGTATTGATTTATCTTGAGGGTAGAGTTTTGTTTAAGTTTTGCAATAGTTTTACTTTCATATTTTAGTTTGTATGAACGAATTAGAAAGGGTAAGACTGAGGTATAAATAAAAGAAAGAAGACAGGGATATTAAGCAAAGAATTGTACAAGGTTCAGTATTATGTTTT
This sequence comes from Allium cepa, assembly GCA_030765085.1. NCBI lineage: Eukaryota > Viridiplantae > Streptophyta > Magnoliopsida > Asparagales > Amaryllidaceae > Allium > Allium cepa. Next base: position 41,135,111 of record CM060929.1, read on the forward strand.
ATACACTTGTGATAATATAGCATACAAATCTTTGTTTGTACAGATTTTAATCAGAGATATTTGTTTAGGGTGGAGGCTAATATGCAGTGTACTGTGCTAGAAAGATTTTTCATTAATTACTTTTGTTTGTTTGCTTAAGAATGCATTACACAGTCTTCCTTAGCAAGCTTTCATGTATACATTTGTTTTTGTTACTGTCAATTTCTTTATGTTCATGCCTCACACTACAGTTTATTACTTATGCAGGCCTACAAATACTCTTATGTTTATTTTGGTGGCTGAGGCAAGATTCATTGAGGCAAGCATTAAATGTTATTGTCTTTAATATATTTATTTTCTTCTTTTGTTCTTGTTCGCTTCAAATCAGCCTACTCATTTAAACAAATATTGTTTGTACAATAGATATTAGTCTTGATGCTTTAAACTTATATATATATATGCTGCAGTTCTTCTTTGATAGTTTACAAACATGAAAATTTATTTGTTTCTAGTTTATTTGTTGTCTTGTTATTATAATTTGAAATGTTTGTGAATGTTATTTCTTTTATTTTGTTGTTTGAAAACTAAATGAACTTTATAGTTGTTATGTTATTATAATTTAACCAAAGTAATTACTTTATATTTTTCCCAATTTATCTTATGGTCTTGTATTTTATATGTACAATTTTATTTTATTTATATTATTATAAAAACACATTTATCACTTTGACATGGTAGATAAATTAAATTATCCTTTTATTATAAACTACATATTTTATAATATATATATTAGAGTATCGTTTGACAAAATTATATTAAAACTCATATATACTTTGAAATCCATATTTTAATCAAGCTATACTAAAAAGAAAAGAAAAAAAATCTTTTTGTTAATAAATTAAAATTTAAACTTAAGTTAAAATAAGTTTCAATCTATTTAAGCATTTATCCTATGTATTTAAAACCCTATGTTTATTTATTTATTTAGCTTTGAAAAGTTTATATTATATAAATCATAATTTCCAATTCACTAAAATGTATATCGGCATTTGAAACATAACTTATTAGTTAAACTTTAAAACACATCTCTTCTATTTACAATGTATACAAATATATACATATATAAATAGAAAACAAACAATTAATTTTAACAGATATCATTTACCAATTAAATATTTAGTAAAAGAAAAGTATCAATTCAGATTTAATTAACAAAAATATATCAAATCAATTTAATATTTAATGCAGATTATTAAATTGATATTGCTAGAAAATTCCGGGTTGTCACAAAAAGCATTTCAAACTTAAGTAACAAATCAAAGTTCAGACCCAAAAATCAAGATTCTAGGCTTGAGTACCTCTCTGCTCTATCAAAACAATGGTGACCAAACTTAAGATTTTAAAACCAGTTTCTTTGAAATCTATGCATGTGAATCGTCTTGATGTGATTGCTTGGTGTTATTGATAAATGCCTGCATGTTTGAATATAGATATGTGATGTGTGTATGTTTGTTTACAAAGACATATCCCTCTGTTTAAAACAATTTACAGGCATAAGTTAATATCAAGATGTAATGTTTGATGTTTGAACAAAATAAAATTTAAATATCAAGAATTAAACTTTAAGAATACTTTTAAGAATAAAAGATGAATGGATTTATTGGAAACTTTAAAAACACTACAAAAACAAATTTTGTTCAAAATTTCATTGATTAAAATTTGGGATTTGATTATTTAATCCTGTTTTTCTTGATAAGCCATGATTTTTAAAACAAAATTCAAGATTTTTAGTTTACTAAATTATGAGAAAATGTGCGATGAACGAAATTGACATTTTTGTCAATTTCTTGTGATCATGGCGACATTGAACTTCGAGATTGTTGTCAGAGGTGGCGGGAAGGAAGGTGATCGACGGAAAAATGGAAAATGGATTTCTAGATCATCGTTGTGTGTATCGAAATCGATTTAGGGTTTAAGAGAAAGTTTTGCCGATGCGAGTTTTTGAGGTAATAACATCGTCGGTGGTCGATCGGAGGTGATCGCGAGAGGGGGTATGGTCGCTGGGGTTTGTGATGATGTTTTGGTCGAGGTGGCAGAATTTACGGTGGACAAGTTCGTCATCGGCAAGAATTTTTTTCGATTGGGTTTGGGTTTCCAGTAACCATTATATACTCGATTTCGACTCGTTGCTATACGGGATCATCTGGATGGTCGAAGTTGTTTAGTGGGTTGAAGGTGACGTGCCGGATGTCTCAGAGATAGTCGGCGACGATTCGATCAGGTGTACACGTGCATGTGCACGTTTGGTTCTGGGTTGATCAAGTTTGGGGTGGGAGAAGATTGACTCGAAGCTGCATTCGTGATAGCGTGGTGATAGCTCGAAGAGGATATCCGGTTGGTGCACATGCTGTCACAGTTTTTAAATTTTAAAAATAAAACAAAGTCTAAAATAAGTAGCAGAAGTTTCCTCGACGTTGGGCTCGGGAACGATTAGAATTGGCTCGGGAATTTTAGTAAGCTGCTCGGGTTTATTAGGTTGAGCTTTCTGTTTTTTCCCCGAACCAATTTGAAAATAAAATACAAGTTTAAAGTTAAAATAAGAATTTAATGCATGGTTTTAAAGGAGCTTGTACTAGTTTTTATCAAACAAAGAAATCCAAGATTTTAAAGTAGATAATACCAAGTTTAAAAGTGTTTAAAAGTTTAAAGTATTTGAATGATAATTAATTACTTAAGAGTAATAACTTAATTGAAAGTAATTAAGGATGTATAATTAATGATTTAAAACTTGATAATCAAGTGTTTAAAAAGGTTAATTAATTTGATAGAATATTTTGTTAATGTGATTAATCTATGGTTAATTAATTAATGTAATGGGTAATCAAAGGTGAGTTGAGTAATAATTTAAAAGTTAATTAAATTGTAATTGATGGGTAATTAATTTGTAATTAATTATTAATTTATTTGAGGAATAATTAATTTATAAAAGTAATTAAGATTTAATTAGTTAACAATTAAGGGTTAATTACTTAATGCAATTAATTTAAGATAAAAAAGGGTAATTAAGTAAAAGATAAATTTATTTATGAAAGTAAATTTAAGATAATTACCTTGTATAATTAAATAAAAGATAATTACTTTGTGTAATTAAATAAAAGCTAATTCCTTAGTAAAATTAATAAAGGGTAATTAATTTATGGTTAATTAATTAACTAAGATAATTAATTAAACGGCGAATTAAATAATTGAAGGTATTATTTAATAATTAAAAGTTGATGAATTATAATTAAAGGTTAACTAATTTATTATTTATCGATAATTAGTACATGATAAGAAAAACAATTAATCAAAATGATTCGTAAATTATTAACATTAATTAACCAGGATTAGTAATTCATAAGTAATAAATCTGATTTGAATTATTTACTTATGGATTTTTGGATTCTATTAGATGATTGAATTGTTTGATATCCCTGATTGTGATGCTCTGTTTTGATTTTAGTTGTGTTTAATGTAATTTATTATCTGTGCTATAAATATATTTGAGATCTGTGAGTAAAAGATAAGCGTTATGGTTTATACCGCTTATCAAATATAAGCGTTATAGTTTATACCGCTTATTAAATATATTGCTGTATTTGAATCTATGCTGATTGATGATGTGGCACTTTTGTTGTGCAAAACCCCTGGACCACACTTATACACACACAAATATGGATTGCACGTGGAAATGGGTTAAGTCACCGATTTTGAAATAGTTTTAAAAATTGAATTTTTGAATCCAAAATAGTTTCGGAATTGAAAGCTTTGAAAACGAATTTCAAAAATAAAAGTTATTTTGAATAACTTGATCGAGTTTTGAAATTTAAATAAATTGATTTAAATTTGAATTCAATATTCGAAATTGAATTCTATGATTAGGAAACTATGGTTTAGAAATGGTTATTCAACTTGTAAATGTGTTTATATGGGTTTTTTTAACCATTTAAAAAGTATTGTTTTGGAAATTCGAATTTAAACCAAGCTCATACTTGAATTGCTTTAACTTATGTGAATGTAATCAGTTTTTCCCAAAACGAAACCTATGTGTATTCAAATAATAAAAGCTTTCACATAAGAAATGAACTTCTAATTTGTGTAAGAAGTATTTCAAGTCTAAAATGAAAATAGTTTTCCAAGTTATGAATAAATCTTTGGAAACGGTTTGAAAGCTATACGTTAAATCTTTAGTTTAAAGATTTAATGAGTTAATCCAATTGAAATGGAACATGTTTTGAAAATCTATGAATAGATCTTTGTGAAACTGGGTGAGCTTTGTGAAACGAATCTTTTTATTAAAAGATTTGAAGTGGTAATTTGTTTAACCATTTGAAGAAGAACTTTGGATTTTAAAAAGTTGTGACTTAGCTAAAATCCCAATATCCGTATGTTTTTAATATTGCGCTCATTATTTGGTTTAGCCGGGAGAGGATCTTGTGTCATATAACCCATTCCGAATAGTGATACGATGTTATCGATTGCATTTGAAGACCGGTGTTGAAGACCAGGTGTCTTCAAGAATGATATGATAACCTGTTGATTGACTCTGCACTGAGTTGCTCCGGTATAGAGTTCTCCCTAATTGACTGGAAGTCCGATCGGGATTGTGGATACCCAGATTGCAAGGGCTTCATCAGAAGTGCCTTCGGTTCTGTTCGAACCTGAGACAGACTTGTATGGTTGTATGTCTGACATTACACTTTGAGATATTAAACCGATCTCTATCAAATACATTTCTGCTTGGTGGCGGATTATTTGTTCTCTTAGCTTAACACCCTTCTGCGAGACGTATGAGCTCAGAGGTTATGTAATTAATATTTATTAATGATATACTCCCAATTTGGTGGTGTGGCATGCTGAGTGCTGCTGTGTATCATTTTTTGATCAAAGCATGGCTTTTGTATAAAGCATAGCTTTGTGGACGAGACTGCATCAGGACCTCACACCCCGGAAATGGTCGAAACAGGAAAGATGCGGCAAGGTTATGAGGGTCGCTCCCTTTAGGGTTTGTCATTCCCTTCTGGAAAAGGGTGGTATCATGGTATGGATCCCAGATATTTCACTCATGTGGATACTGCGGATCTATTACTTTGTGATTGCTTTGTGGTTACTGGATTAGAGGTGCCTCGGATAAAGGTCCCAAAGGACCGGGGGATGGCACGCTCGAGTAGTAGTTACCTAGTTACAGAGGTAACCAGGCCTTGTGTTGGTAGAGATCCAGTTAGGTTCTCGGGACATCCCGCCAGAGGTGTACCCATGTGGCAGTAGGAAGCTCCTTAGCCAGACCATTTGTTGGAAATCCAATCTTCAATATGCGGCTTATACGGTTTTAGTTGTAGAACATGCCATTTACTTATGGTGGCGCCCCACTGTTTAGATGGTAGCTATAGTATGCATACGATACTCGTAGTATGTTGGCTAGGATTAATATTATACTTTCGAAATGGCTTTCTTCTACACTATGCACTAATAATAATATCAAAAGATTTTTGCGTAGTAAGCATATTTGACTATCATAAGGAGAAATCTCCTCCAATTCGGCGTTTGCATTGTGTGTGTGGCGGGAGGCCTTATGGTAGTTTCATTTTCTAAAAAGCATTGCGGATTTCAAATTCAAATTCCTTTGTTTGTTTTAAAGACCAAATGTTTTTGTTTTCTCATACCAGTCCCATGACTGACCTGGAGTTTATTGTTCCTTTCCTAAACTCTGGGCGCCCACAATTTTCCCACACGGGTAGTCTAGAGTTGGGTTTTTCACATAGTCAGGTTTAGTAGATTATCTGGAGCTAGTTCAGTCTTTGGATTAGGACTGCACTTGCTTATCTTTGTGCATCGTTATTGGGAGCTCGAGCTATTTCTGGATTGGTGCTTTGGAGATGGAGATTACTAATACTGGAGTTCTTTCTTGAAGACCATATTAGAGATGTTGTTCCACTGCTGGTGTTATCTTTTTGTGACGACCTGGAAATTTTAACAAAGTAAATTGGAATAATTAATCGATTTTAAATATTTAAAAGTTAATTTTAACTTGAATTCAAGATATCAATATTTGCTTGATAATTAAATCATTGAATTATATAGTTTAAATGTTGAATTTAATAATTGGAATTGGGTAACTTGCTGAATCTTAGACTCTAAGCCTGTTTAAAATAATTTAAAGGCTTATAAAATTTATAATGATAATACTGAAGACAATAGAATTGTTGAAATTTAAATTAAAGGTGATTTGTTCAATTTTAATAATATATCGTTTGAATCGATATTTAAAATAGCCTTCCGAGACACGGTCTCGGAATTTGACGAAACCAGTTCCATTGGATCCGTAATAGTTAGTTATTATCGGATTTCAATTTTCGTAGCATTTAGATTTACCGGTTGCTCGCACGGGTGAGGAACACATTGAAATTAACATCGATAATTAATATTTTAAATCAATTTATAAAGCTAACTTCCACATACGATTAAATCAGCTTTCAAAACACGTTCCATTATGTTCGGAACGCGGGTAAAACCTTATAATCGTCTAGCGGCACGCCTCAATGGTGGTTCGAGGTTTTGAGTTGAGTAAAGTGAGATATTTTTAAGTAAATAATATTTTAATCTGTTAAATCTAGGCTTTGCCTTCTCCAATACGTCTGTTTCTTCCTTTAATCACGCGTATTCAGGAAGCCTTCCTCTAACCTATATCTTAGCCTCGTCTTTCTCTAAAATCTTTAAGCAAAGGTTGAAAAAAAATTAAGGTAAATCGAAGAGCAGAAATGGCCGCTTCGTCGCCTTAATTCCATCGTCGGCCTTCTCTTCGTCAGTCGTTCTTGTTTTTCCTTCGCTATTTTTGCTGTGGAAGGGTCGATGTGAGGCGTTCACATGAATTTAGGGTTGAGGGAAGCGACTTTTTTGGGTTGTTCGGCGATCGCGAGGAGGGGAGCTCGCTGTCTTAGGCTCGAGCTCGAGTTTTGGGAAGATTCGCGAGGCAGTAAGAATGAAGGCGGAGTCGCGATCAAAAATAAGGATTGCCTACGGGTTTGGGGGAAACTCACGAAGCTTGGGCTTGGTTCGCGAATTGAAATCAGTGGCAAGAGCTCGACTCGAACTCGTGGAGGAGGAGGGTCGCGGCAGTTTTGGTGACGTTCTGGTAGCACGCGTCGATTGTGAGTACTTTAATAAATTTTTATTTTAATTTATTGTACTCTAACAGCTTTAAGCTTGGATAAATTTTTGGGTGCATTTGTGTGACTCTAAGAATATTGTAGTTTTACTCAGGACAGTGGGGCTTGGACTCGAAGCACAGTAGGGTTGCTTCGGGTTAATAGTTGTTCAGGTTGTAATGAAACCTGTTTGTATTCCAGCTCGTTATAAAAATTTAGTATTCCAGAAAACTGAGCCTGCAATTAGAACCTAATCAGTACTTAAATGATAAAATACTTAATGGAAGTACTTGAGAATTAATTATTTGAAATTATTTAAAGTAAGGATTAAATAATATAAACTATTAAGGGCTTATGATTTGTGATTCAATAAATTTGTAGGGTAATGTAAATGGATAACAAATTAATTCAATTAATTGATGATTTGAGTTGATAAATTTAGAAATTAAGAGTTTGAACCAATCAATTGAGGGTTAAGTTAATTTACTTAGCTTAATTAATTTAGAATAATCAATTGATGGTTGATAGGTAATTACTTAATAAAATTTATAAAATATAATTACCTTGTGAAATTAATCAAGAAAGAAATTAAGATAGTTAAATAAAAGAGTAATAAATTTATTAAATAAAAGGGAATAGTCAATTGCAGTTTGAGATTAATCGAAAGTGATTAATATTGTGGTTGGATTAAAGTAAATAATTTAGATTGGAACAAATTAAACCATAATTGGAAATAATTAATTAATACAATTAACGATGTAAGTGAAGAATCGATTAATTAAGATGAATTAATTTGAATAAGTGACTCATGGGAGTTAATTAGTATAAGTAATTAAGGATTAATGCGATTAAATAATTAATTAATTCATGAAATAATTAAGATTGCTTAATGATCTTTGTTGAGACTAACTAATACTATGAAGTTAATGTAAGATAATTACTCGAATATAATTAAAAATAATTAATCCAAGGTGGTTAATTAAAGATGGATAATGAAGAGTTGACTAATTAAATTATTTGGAATAAATTAATGTTAAAGGAAGGAATCGAAGAATTTAGATTTGAAAATCCAATTAGAATTGATGGAATTATTTTGGGAGTGATCAAATTTGTTTATGGATGATTGGATGGTATTGTATGATTTGAAAGGGTTGATAACTCTGATATAAAATGTTGTGTATTTCATTTGATAACTTGGGATAGGATGATATGAGATTCGAAGAGCGGGTCGAGTATTGGGTAAATACCCGAAAACCACTTCGAATGTTTATAGATTGATATGTAAAATCTATAGTGTGGATTAAGTGAATTTGAGGAATTGGACTATTTAAAAATCTAAATCTTTGGTATTTAGAAACTTATATGTGGAATAAGTGTTGTCTAAAATAAAAATTTGGCTTTGAGAATTAATAAAAGTTCCCAGGTTTTATACGAGTTGTATACATTGTATTCCATGTTAGTTGAGTTTACTCACGTTGGTTTCCAGCCTGACCCGAGTGTTGCTTTGGTGTAATGCTCGGGTCAGACCGAGTATTACCGATTTTCAGGTAGGGGCGTTCTGGAGCTCAGGAGGCGAGCCGGATGACACTAGCGTATAGAGTATTTCCGCTGTATTTATATTATTACTATATTCTGTGACTGTATACTTGTGAAACTCTGATGTATATTAAATGAAATCGACAGATGTAGTATTCTTTTGTAAACTATTATTATTTGTTATTATATTTTATCCGCTGCGAATGTGAGATGTTGGTGTTTCTGTTTTTCTTCTTCTTCCATCTCTTTCTTCTTTTCATAACTATCTGGAATTTTCGGCTTCGAAAATTTTGGGTCGTTGCACTTTTCTTTTCCGCTGCTATTGCCTTGTATCATATCTCTGATGTATATTGATATCTATTGTATCAGATATTGTATCAATGTTGTATATGATATATGTTATTCATTTTCTTTCGCTGTATTGTACTTCATGTGTTATAAGCTCAGGCATGACTCGAATTCCAACGTTTGAATCTACGGCATTCAGGTACAAGTGGTGCACGGATGTCGATTTTCGAACGTTGAAATTTAGATCGTGACATATTTGGTGTAACGTACGCGATTTTTCGTTGCCGAAAAACCGTACCGTTAGGGTTAAAGAAGAAGAAAAGGTAGAAGAAGAGAGAAAAAAAATAGAGAAGAACAGAAAAGAACAACAGAATATAAGAATCTCACAATTCGCAGCGGAAGAACATATAATAGATAAATGAATAATCTTTTACAAAAGAACTATATCAGTTATTACATTACATCACATTACATTACATCATCGGAGTGTACAACAACAACAACAAACAGCGGAAAAGAAATACTGTATACTAGTAATATGCCATGCCATCGAGATTGCCTCCTGCAACCCCTAAATTCCAGAATATCCTGATAAACCTTAACTCTTGACTGCCCGTGTGGAAATTGGTGGGCACCCAGAGTTTAGGAAGGAAAACAATAAACTCCGAGTCAGTCATGTGACTGGTGTGAGAACTCAAAACAGTTTATCTTTAAAACAAAATAGAGGAATATTTTTAAAGTCAATTCGCAATGCTTTTGAAAATGAGACTACCATAAGGCCTCCCGCACACACACACAATGCAAACGCAGAATCGGAGGAGATTTCTCCTTATGATAGTCAAAAATGCTTGATACGCATTAAAAAGAAACATTTGATATTATTACTAGTGCATAGTGCAGAAAACAATTTCAAAAGTAGAATATAAATCTTAGCCAGCATAGGCATTCCGCACTAATGCCTACTATAGCTACCATCCAAACAGTGGGGCGCCACCATAAGTGAATGATAGGTTCTACAACTAAAATCGTACAAGATCGTATTGTTTCTTTGTATTTCCAACAAATGGTCAGGCCAAGGAACTTCCCATTGCCACATGGAAACGCCTCTGGAATGACGTCCCGAGAACCAAACCGGATCTCTGCCAACACAAGGCCGGGTCACCCCTAACTGGGTAACTACTGACACGAATATGTCATCCCCCGATCGTAACCGATCTATCCGAGGATTATCGATTTCCAACAACCATATAAGAATAATAATGCAGTAACCACATAGGCTAAGTATCTGGGCTCCATTCCATGATACGACCTCTATCCAGAAGGAATGACATACACTAAAGGGGTGCTACCCCTTAATTACCTTGCTGCATCCTTCCTGTTTTGACCATTTCCGGGGTGTGAGGTCCGACGAAGTCTCGTCCACAAAGCCACGCTTTATACAAAAGCTGTGCTTTGGGTCAACAAATGATCGTAGAAATGATCACCAAGATAAATGATCAAACAAATGATCATATCACAAATGATCAAACAATGATCATTTCACAGCAACACTCAGCATGCCACACTACCAAATTGGGAATATATTGCTAATAACCTTCAACTACATAACCTCTGAGCTCGTACGTCTCAGAGAAGGGTGTTAAGCTAAGAGAATAAATTCTCCGCCACCAACAAAAATATATTTGAAAGAAATCAGCTTTATATCTCAACTTGTAATGTCAAACATACAATCCATACAAGTCTGTTCCGGGCTCGAACAGAACCGAAGGCACTTCCAAAGAAGTCCTTGGAATCCGGATATTCACTAATCACGATCGGACTTCCCATCATTAAGGGTGATAAAACCTCTATATCGGAGATCAGCCGATGTAGAGTAACTCGACGGTAATCCTTCCGTTTTCACAAATACCTGGTCTTCAACACCGGTCATCAAATGCAATCCATAACGACGTATCACATATTCAGAATGGGTTATACGACCCCAAGGTCCTTTCCCGGCTAACCCGAATAGTGAGCGTTTATTCAAAAATAAGTGTGGCATTCAAATTCAAACAATCACAACAAATATCTATTTAAAGGTAAATATTGATAGTCGGATTATTTAACTATCAATAGGCGTGTTCAACATCACCAAATCCAAATAATTTCCCAAATTATTTACTTTCCAAAATATCTTTACTCGATATATAATTTTCCACACTTCAACCATTTTAAAACATATTTTCAAATCACTTTTCACCTTTATCACTTTTGAAAACAAATTTTCAAACATTTTCCCTACGCGGAATTTCTTTCATTTCAACATGGTTCATTTAAACCTATTAAATAAATCCTTAACGATTTACTTTATATTTACGTTCCAAATCCGTAAATTAATTCCCACACCTCAAAAATAAATCAACATTTATTTTTAAACAAATTTCCCTTTTCATTCATAAATCCCATAGTGAATTTACATTCCAAAATATTTATGAATATATGATTCCCAAATCGATTTCTAATATTCATTTTCAATTTATCTTTAAAAGATAAAATCCCAAAACATTCACTTCATATTGGAAAACATTTCCATACTTATTTAATAATAAGTAATTCACAAACCCATTTACTTTCAACACTTGGAAAATATCTAATATACTTAAATCGAAATTAAGTATATATTTCATTCTTTAAGAAATCATTTCTTAACACATAAATTTGAGTCGAAACGAATGTTACGTAAAACATCGTTACGACGACCCAAAATCACTAGTATAGGGATTAGTTTAAATAGATATATAAATCCCAATACTATATAAAACATTTCCTTTCGGAAATCATTTACTATAACAACAGTGTTATAGTCCACCATTTCCTTATTTCTCAAAAACGTCTATTTCAACAATGAGCGTTGAAATCTATGTTTTCGATGGTTAATACATTTTAAATCACCGTTAAAATGATTAACTTCATTTATAATATTCATTTTCCCAATCATATCCATTTTATCTGATAATATATTCACTGTCCAAAATCGTGAATATACTTCCTTAACTAGTTTTCAACTTTCAATTTATCAAATGCCATTGATTTCGAATTTATAAACAATGTCTATAAATTCCATTTCTATTTATAAACTTCGATTTATAAATCTCCTTTATTAATCCAATTCAATCTATATATCTCAAATATATACCAACAATCCATATTATATGCTAAATACTTCTAATTCATTTATTTACAAAAATCGTTCTTTTAAACTTCACAAATTATAAATATTATAAATTCTTATTCACTTATGAATCCATTATACTTCATTTTAACACTTATAAAAACTTCGTTTTATAATTCCAATATTTTTAATTTATAAGTATCCATTTTATAAATCTTTTATAAAAATTGTTTGTAATAGTCCAAAAATTCCAGTTTAAACCATTTCATAAATTTATTAACTATTTATTCCAAAAAAAATAATCACTTTTCGCTTACATTTCATAAAAATCATACTTTTATAACATCAAAATTTTAAAGTTTATTTATTTTTAACAATTCAAAATTTAATAAAACGAATACTTTCAAAAATCACTTTAAAATTGCTTTTAAAACTAAAATCATTATTTTTAAAACTTCAGAAATGGATCCGATGATGCAACAACACCAAATAGTCAATCACGACATCCAAATATCATATATCGATATGATAATCAACAAATATCAAAATATCTGTAAATAAATCAATACAGTTGAGGAATCCAGTTGGATCCCTCCAACCTGTTTCCCTACATCCAAAAACATTAGCACAATACCAATTCCGTTCCAGTACAGAATTATCGCGGTATATGGGATTTATAAAATATTATCCGCTTAATAGACGGCGCAATAGGGTCTCATCCTCTATATAATGCGGAAAATCAACTCCAAGTACAATAATAATACCAATTTCACTATACGGTGAAATATTCGCGGTATATGTTTTTAATAAATAACCTCCGCTTACTAACGGCGCATAATGTCTATTTTAACAATCAATAGATAACAATCATCATTCAACATACAATCAACAATTTTAAATCTAACTATTTAAAATTTAAATCGAACAATTTCGATTGAGTGAGAAGTTCTCACCTTGATTTCAATTTCATTTTCAGCTTTTATTTCGAATAAAATTAAACGGACGTTTAATTTTACCCAAAATTTTTGCTAACTCCAAATGACTCCAATCCAATTCCATAGCGTAGTTCTTATCCATACGATTCCAACGCACCTAGTTTCGCGCATTTTCGACCTCGTATGAAAAAGATATGCATTTTTAAAGTTACACGAATTTATATACCAATTTACAACATAAATTATATTTTTCTAAACCTACAACAATCTTGGCCGTTGGTTCCATGCTTGCAAAATCTAGCCCGTCCCTTTCCTTCTCCTTCCCACGCGTTCTACTCTACAGGTTATCACACGCTCTTGAACCCATATGCTCAAAACTAGGGTTCAATATTTCGGCCACCTCGACGAACATGAACACGATCAACTACCTCCATAATAAAGCCCAAACCCTGCTCTACTCACGGCCACCACCACTTGACACTCGGTCCCACATCTAGCATGCAATTCAAGGCCGACCGCAAGGCCTTTGCAGCCACTTTCCCGTTGATCGAAAGCTCCAAACACGATCATAACCGTTGAACTACTAGATCTCATTGTCGTCTACAACTTTCATGTTGAAAGTTTCTTGAATCGTTGCACGGATTTGAAGAAAAGAGAGGGGGAAGATGATTAAATGTCGGCCATTGAATATGATGGAGGCGGCCTGCAGTTTTATTGAAACCCTAGCCTTGTTTTGATGCAAATGAGAAAAATGAAGGGCTTATATAGAAAATTTCCAAAACACTATTCATCTCGGATTTTCCGAACTCCAAATGAAGCGTGCCGGTTGGCGTTTCTATGGTTTACCCCGTGTTTCGAACACAATGGAACGTGTTTCGGGAGCTAATTCGGTCATCTGTGCGAGTTATGGAAATAAACATTCGATTTAAAATTAAACTGATTAAACGATTTTCTAGGCGTTTTAGCTTGCACCGGACAAACGGTAAATCCGATTGACATGAAATTTGAAACCATACAATAATATCACATTACGGATCCGATGAAACTAGTTTCATCGAAATCCGACACTGTTTAAAAAATGACTATTTTAACTCGTCAAATTAATATTAAAACAATTTCGATGCGTTTCGAGCTGCCACGATGAAACGACAACTACGATTGCTACGAAAATTGAAATCCGGTAATAACAAACTATTACGGATCCAATGGAACTAGTTTCGTCCAATTCTGAGACTGTTCAAAAATTGGCTATTTTACAGTCAATAATTAAATATTAAAATATTCAATTTTCACAAATTAACTTTTAATCCGATTTTAAAAGTTCTATAACATTGCTATAACTCCAATATGATAAAATAAAATTTTACAAATCATTTTCAATCATATTTAACCCAAGTTTCAATTATTTCTGTATTTTCACTATTAAATTATCGATTTAATTATTCAATTAAATCCAATTATTCGAAATAAAATTTATTCAACTTATAAATTTCACTTATAAATATTTAAAATTAATTAAATATTCAAATTTTAATTAATAAAAATTCTGGGTCGTTACATACTTCCCCCCTTAAAAGAATTTCGTCCTCGAAATTACCAAGTAAGAAAAATTACAGAATTCATTAACTTTCCAAAACAAATTTAAACTTCTTACCATACTTTACTAAGTTTTCAAATCTATACTTAGTTATCTTTTCAAAACCAAACTATATCGTTTAATTTCCAATTCCAAAACCAAAATTATAATTTTCAAAATTTTCCCAAAAATTCCCAAATTTTTCTAACGCCTTAAATTTTCGAAAAAATTCACCATGGTCTCCTTTGTGCGGCTCGATCCGAAAAAATAAAATGACAGTATATATATCACAAATATACATCTCATCAAGTGATGAGGCATCCCGCAGGGAAAAAGTGTAAAAGTACGGTATGTAATCCGAGATATGTACCTTATTTATTATTAGCGAGCATATACGGCTAATATAGCACGAAAGCGAGCTCCAAAAGCGAAGCAACGCCATCCGCACCTACTAAACACTTAACAACAACATGAGAATCATGCATATATGAAAATAGTATCAATATACAACATATAGCAACATAACAACTACTTATGTCAACATAGCAAATGCAACAAAACAGCAAATGCAACCATCAACCAACTATCATCCAACAAATCCATAACCAAATCAATATTCTTTCATTTCTCATTAATATTCAATGAATTGGTTTTCCAATTTAAATCACATTTGATTCATTAACATTGGAATTTTACTAACATTCATTCATATTCAATTTTTAATTAGTTTGCATTCACTAATTTAAATTCACATTCATTCATATTCATTCATATTCATATTCAATGAATTTAGATTTTTGAGAAATATAACACAATTCACATTCAATTCTATTCAAATTTATTTACTTCTAATTTGAATTCAATTACATAGCTTCCAATTTCATTAATTCATTTTCATTCAATACTTAATGAATTACATACAATCATCCAACAACCAATCTAACAACCAATGTATAACCAATCATAACCAAATTATTTATTTTACATTCAATTTGGTTCAACACTTTTAATTCCAATTGGATCGTATTAAATTGACTTCCATTCAATTTATTCAACTTCCAATAACATTAGCTTTTAATGAATTAACACTTATATTGATTGTTTCATACTAATTATTTACATTCAATTGATTAATATTCAATTCAGTAGTTAAATTCAATTGCTATTTCCTTTAACAATATAATGTTGAATTTCATTTATATAACTCAAGTTCAAATTCTTAATGACATCACTTCATTAATTCACTTATTAATCTACTTCGACACCAAAAAACAACTTCATTCAACATCACTTAAGTTATATTCCATTTCAAACATCTTATCAAATCCAAATCAATTTATTTAACTTTCCTTTTGTTAAATTTCAAATTACATGTCTTTGATGATAACTCAAATTTATTTCAACTTGGATTTTATTGATTTACTTATACTTCCTTTAATTTAACTTCATCCTTTAAGTTAAATTTATTCTATTAAAACTCAAATTGTATAAGTTATCAACTCATTTATCATTCCCATAAATATTTTAAATAGGATTCCAGAGTCCTTTCAAATCTTTCAAAACCATTTTTTTTTGAAATCAATTCAAATTACCTTCTGAATTTCCAAAACCAAATCCAAATTTTCCAAACAACTTTCTTTTAAACAATTTGGCAGCAATCCCTCTTTTGAAAACATGAAAATGAACACCGATGATGTCATGATCATCATCGAAATTATTTTCCAGCGACCGAAAAGAGTTTAGAGCTTTAATTTCTCCAAAATAATTTTCCCAAAATATCAAATCCTTTCAAAACACTTCTCTGGAATTTCATTTCAGATTATAAATCACATTTATAAATCTTTTCCTTATATAATTTCACTTCTTATATATAAGATTATTTCACAATTGTAAATTACATTAATTATAATTTCACACTTATAATTTTTTTGTTTATACAATTCCTTCTTTTACAGCTGTTGTTTTTATTTAACTTATTCAACAACCAAACAATCAATTCATATACACTTTAATAATTCTGAAAAATTATTCTTTTGTATATAAAATATAATCAAGGTAAAATTATTTCATTTACCCAATTTAAACAATACTGTGTCGAATTGTTCTATTCAAGTGTTTAGAGATCCCTATCAACAACGTTAATTACTCATGTTGACTAAAATCCATATACCACTCAACAAACCAATCATCACAATATAAAACAATTTTATATTCACTAACAAATACGCGCTCGTATATATTATTACACTCACACTCATTCTAGAGTACTACTGACTCTATCTCTAATAAGTAATACCCAACAGAGCCATGGTTGTCGCTTAACCATAAGCTCTGATACCAAATGTAACGTTCGCGATTTTTCGTTGCCGAAAAACCGTACCGTTAGGGTTAAAGAAGAAGAAAAGGTAGAAGAAGAGAGAGAAAAAATAATAGAAGAAGAACAGAAAAGAACAACAGAATATCAGAGTCTCACAATTCGCAGCGGAACAACATATAATAGATAAATGAATAACCTTTTACAAAAGAACTATATCAGTTATTACATTATATCACATCACATTACATCGAGTGTACAACAACAACAACAAACAGCGGCAAAGAAATACTATATACTAGTAATACGCCATGCCATCCAGCTTGCCTCCTGCAACCCCTGAATTCCAGAATATCCTGATAAATCTTAACTCTTGACTGCCCGTGTGAAAATTGGTGGGAACCCATAGTTTAGGAAGGAAAACAATAAACTCCGAATCAGTCATGTGACTGGTGTGAGAACTCAAAACAGTTTATCTTTAAAACAAAATAGAGGAATATTTTTAAAGTCAATTCGCAATGCTTTTAAAAATGAGACTACCATAAGGCCTCCCGCACACACACAGTGCAAATGCAGAATCGGAGGAGATTTCTCCTTATGATAGTCAAAAATGCTTGATACGCATTAAAAAGAAACATTTGATATTATTACTAGTGCATAGTGCAGAAAACAATTTCGAAAGTAGAATATAAATCTTAGACAGCATAGGCATTCCGCACTTATGCCTAATATAGCTACCTTCCAAACAGTGGGGGGCCACCATAAGTGAATGATAGGTTCTACAACTAAAACCGTACAAGATCGTATTGTTTCTTTGGATTTCCAACAAATGGTCAGGCCAAGGAACTTCCCATTGCCACATGGAAATGCCTCTAGAATGACGTCCCGAGAACCAAGCCGAATCTCTTCCAACACATGGTCGGGTTACCCCTAACTGGGTAACTACTGACACGAATATGTCATCCCCCGATCGTAACCGATCTATCCGAGGATCCTCGATTTCCAACAACCACATAAGAATAATAATGTAGTAACCATATAGGCTAAGTATCTGGGCTCCATTCCATGATACCACCTCTATTCGTAAGGAATGACATACACTAAAGGGGCGCTACCCCCTAATAACCTTGCTACATCCTTCCTATTTTGACCATTTCCGGGGTGTGAGGTCCGACGAAGTCTCGTCCACAAAGCCACGCTTTATACAAAAGCTGTGCTTTGGGTCAACAAATGATCATAGAAATGATCACCAAGATAAATAATCAAACAAATGATCATATCACAAATGATCAAACAATGATCATTTCACAGCAACACTCAGCATGCCACACTACCAAATTGGGAATATATTGCTAATAACCTTCAACTACATAACCTCTGAGCTCGTACGTCTCAGAGAAGGGTGTTAAGCTAAGAGAATAAATTCTCCGCCACCAACGGAAATATATTTGAAAGAAATCAGCTTTATATCTCAACTTGTAATGTCAAACATACAATTCATACAAGTCTGTTCCGGGCTCGAACAGAACCGAAGGCACTTCCAAAGAAGTCCTTGCAATCCGGATATTCACTAATCACGACCGGACTTCCCGTCACTAAGGGTGATAAAACCTCTATATCGGAGATCAGCCGATGTAGAGTAACTCGACGGTAATCCTTCCGTTTTCACAAATACCCGGTCTTCAACACCGGTCATCAAATGCAATCCATAACGACGTATCACATATTCAAAATGGGTTATACGACCCCAAGGTCCTTTCCCGGCTAACCCGAATAGTGAGCGTTTATTCAAAAATAAGTGTGGCATTCAAATTCAAACAATCACAACAAATACCTATTTAAAGGTAAATATTGATAGTCGGATTATTTAACTATCAATAGGCGTGTTCAACATCACCAAATCCAAATAATTTCCCAAATTATTTACTTTCCAAAATACCTTTACTCGATATATAATTTTCCACACTTCAACCATTTGAAAACAAATTTTCAAATCACTTTTCACCTTTATCACTTTTGAAAACAAATTTTCAAACATTTTCCTTACGCGGAATTTCTTTCATTTCAACATGGTCCATTTAAACCTATTAAATAAATCCTTAACGATTTGCTTTATATTTACGTTCCAAATCCGTAAATTAATTCCCACTGTGACGCCCCACCTCCATGCTCACAATAATAAAGAGTATTAAAAGAAATACTGTCTATTATTATGAAGAATAAGGCTGGATAGGAGCGGCCATTCGTAGTTAGGCCTTACACTAGTATTGGTTATCTCGATAGGAGTGGTATAAATTTTTATTTTTCATCTCTTATTTATTTACTCCCATCGACATACCCAATTCTAGTATAAAACGAACTACGATGGTTCATAATAGTTTAGGACAATATATATAATAATAACACAGATAATGTAAATGCGGAACACAGATATAACAGAAAGTCTCATATGTATATATATATAACTGATGTAAGTTGATATACATGAATACAATACATATGATACAACTACAACTGTCGACTCTGGAAGCTACATAAACAAGTACATTATCGTGAATAATATACATGAATGTACAACATCCTATACAAGACTACTACAATAACGACGACTACTACAAGAGAAGTGAAAAGACTTCATAGCTCTAACAGCAACCCAAAGTAAAATATCAACAGCCTGTAAATACTCGTTCTGACCCGAGTATTAAATTCAAGAGAAAATAATACACGGGTCAGTCTAATTCAAACTCAGTTATTAGTGCACAGAAGCAATAATAATTAAATATGAATAAATGACAGTCAAAGTAAATTCACCTATCCGATTCTTTAACAAGAAATTGGATAGCGGTGAATATAACACATAATAGTGTTAAACAACAAATCAGCAGATCCAAATCATCAACAGAGATAAGTGAAAAGAATATCAATGAAGATAATTTAGGAAACATCAGAATTGCCTAATTGGCAATTAACAACGAAATCTAACTATAAATAAATAAATAGAAACTCATAATCTAATTATCAAATAGATAATTAGATAACAACAAAATGATCAAATGAAACTAAATCCATTTAAACAATTGAAATATCTCTTAAAATATCCATTCTAATTGGCTGCAGTACACGCTAACGTGTACTGCCCCGCCAATACGACATATGAAATACCAAAGGATCAATGGATCAAAAGTAATTTAAATATCAATAAAAGCAATACCGTGTGGCTGCAGTTCACGCTTGCGTGCACTGCCTTGCCACTACAGTGATGATGTACTCAATGAATGTATATAACAAACTGCACATGGAAAAATGAATCAGAGGTGCAACGAGAAACAGTATAACTCAAACGAGCAAGTGCACAAGGCAGTGTACAACATGAAGACACAGCCGAATAAAGGTGAGAGAACCAATAAAATGGCACCACAGCACACATCAGAAAGGATTATGAACTTAACAGTGTGAATGATCCAAAGTGAGGACAGCCTGAAGCAACACGTGCCTAGACTAAAATAGAAGGCAACATGGAATCATGTCAAACTACATACACATGAACACCTAGATAGGCAGGACATATGTAACATAACTGTAACCATGTCACAAGATAACAAAAGATACCAAGATGAACTCAATCAATGCCGAGGCCATTGAACAGCAAGCCAAAGGCAACACGGCAACAACTAAAACATTTAAGCATATGAATGCAAGTAAATGTCACTAAGAAGCATTGTTCAGCATAGATATGGATCAATTTCATATGTATAACAAACAAAATGGACAAACTCGGCAATGCAAGAAATCAATACAAAGAATTCCACCAATGGCCAGAAAATACTGCCAAGTCGTATGAAGTGATGTATTGAACAATCATGCCAAGAGAACAAGTATACATACATACAAGCAGGGTAAGCATCACCATGAATAGGCAATATTTCACACTACTCGAAATGTACACGAAGGTCTACAACAATACTATAGTGAAGATTCACATAACAATGCCAACCACATGAAACTGGAAATTCCAAAACCAACAATGGAAATGCAACCAGTCTCGATTAATTATACTAGAGGCTACAAAGAAACCAAGGCAAGTTACAGATCAAAGCTTTCACAAAACAAATGTAAACTTGAATTTTTCCACAAAGTCAAATTACCGACAAAGCTACAATATTCAAAACTTCAGAGAGGACAATGTAGCTATCCTATAAATACATATACATATGTATACGCACATGCACATACACTTACAGATAGAGCTAACAGGCTCAGAGGTACCAGAGTAATGCCAAATAGATCAATGAGGTGTTTAATACAACATGAAGCTAGATTATATAAACTCGACCATAAGCCGTGGATACAAATGCAGCAGTATAAATATCGACATGAACAGGTATGCAGGTGGATGCAACATGTACCAAACAGTGTGAAAAAGGCTAGAACTCATGTCAGTGCACAAATCAAACTACACTGAACAGGCAAATTAAAACAGAATCAAGTGCATATACCAGAATGAAACATTGAATCGCAACCCACTTGAACATCAAATGGACGTAGAAATGGATGCAATTTAATTCAAGTGAATGGCCATAACATGTACTCGATACTGAACAATCCCAGGGAAACCCAAATTTAACCCCGCGCAGATATACAATGAAAACATAACCAACATATGGTTACTGTGAAGATAATGCTAGGACTACAATGCTGCCATATACAAAGGGCCAATGACATACATATATGCTATCAACCTGAGGACTGCAATTTAAACAGTGAAAACAAAATTCGAGTTGAAGCCGAAGTTCGACAGCTAATGGCCACACTCGTGTGCAAATGAATCAACCTCATCATCAAAGAACTCAACAGTAAACAAAGTCATAGTCTTGGAAATCAAGAATTTAGTAATTTCACAAAAAAAAAAACAAAGTGACCGAAGTCAAATAGAAATCGAGCCGAGGAAAACACGAAATCGCAAATTCAAAAACTCGCTAAGACTTGAACTAGATATGAGTGAAAATCAAAATCACTCACCCGGTTTGACAAGCACAGATCCATCGATTGGTACTCAAAGACGAACGAAACCAAGCAGCCGCGTGTATCTCTGAGACGAGCAACTACAATGCCCTAAATTTTAAGGAACGAACGAGAAAGAGCGAAGCCCTAATTTGGAGCAGCGGAACGAACACGAGACGATGCCGCCATTTTTTTTTTAAGTTAGGGCATGCGAACCAAATGAAGGGAGAGGGGGACGGTCATTCCCTTAGATAATATCACAGCCCAAAATAAAAGAGAATGGGCCAATATTCAATATTTAAAGCCCAACAGCACTTAACCCATTTTTAGACAAATTCCAAAAGGATTTTTCACTCGATTGAAAACTTCGACTAGCGATTAGCTAGCTCAGTAATTGTTTAATGATGATATAAATTAGGCAAAAACCCTGGTTGTTACAGACTCCCCTCCTTATAAAAATTGCGTCCCCGCAATTTTCATAATTAAGAACGTCAATAACAAATATTTTTCTAACATAAACTGGTTAAGCTAGAAAAATAAAGGTCAGGAATTCAAACGTCAAAGAAATCTTTTAATTTCATAAAAGAACTTCATAAATTCTTAACAAAAATAATTATCACAAGATAATCAGAAATCCCAGAGCAAGAAATATTTAATTATCTCAAGCGATAATCAAATTTCAAATCAACAAACGTTAAACTATCAAAACGATAATCAAATCAACAAATATTCGATTATCAAAACCATAACCAAATCTCAAATCAACAAATATTTAATTATCAAAAACGATAATCAAATTTCAAATCAACAAACGTTAAATTATCAAAACGATAATCAATTCAACAAATATTCGATTATCAAAAACGATTATCACCCAATTATCAAAAACGATAATTAGAACTCATATCAACAAATATTTAATTATCAAAAACGATAATCAAATCAACAAATATTCGATTATCAAAAACGATAATCAAATCAACAAATATTCGATTATCAAAAATGATAATCAAATCAACAAATATCTAATTATCAAAAACGATAATTAGAACTCATATCAACAAATATTCGATTATCAAAAACGATAATCAAATCAACAAATATTCGATTATCAAAAACGATAATCAAATCAACAAATATTCGATTATCAAAAATGATAATCAAATCAATAAATATTTGATTATCAAAAACGATAATCAAATTTCAAATCAACAAATATTCGATTATCAAAAACGATAATCAAATCAACAAATATTCGATTATCAAAAACGATAATCAAATCAACAAATACCTAATTATCAAAAACGATAATTAGAACTCATATCAACAAATATTTAGTTATCAAAAACGATAATCAAATCAACAAATATTCGATTATCAAAAACGATAATCAAATCAACAAATATTCGATTATCAAAAATGATAATCAAATCAACAAATATCTAATTATCAAAAACGATAATTAGAACTCATATCAACAAATATTTAATTATCAAAAATGATAATCAAATCAACAAATATTCGATTATCAAAAACGATAATCAAATCAACAAATATTCGATTATCAAAAACGATAATCAAATCAACAAATATCTAATTATCAAAAACGATAACTAGAACTCATATCAACAAATATCCAATTATCAAAAACGATAATCAAATCAACAAATATTCGATTATCAAAACGATAATCAAATCAACAAATATTCGATTATCAAAAACGATAATCAAATCAACAAATATCTAATTATCAAAAACGATAATTAGAACTCATATCAACAAATATCCAATTATCAAAAACGATAATCAAATCAACAAATATTCGATTATCAAAATGATAATCAAATCAACAAATATTTGATTATCAAAAACGATAATCAAATCAACAAATATCTAATTATCAAAAACGATAATTAGAACTCATATCAACAAATATCCAATTACCTGCAGATAATTGAAAACAACAAATATCTAGAAATCAATTAAGATCATCTAGAAAATGAACATAAAAGGTTGGATCGATCCCATCAGATGGCGAGTTTTAGCTACGCCGCACGTGCATCAACATATGGCCGAAGCCTACCAAGTACCCAACATAATTTTGGCGCCCAACATATGACCCGAAGGTCCAACAAATGACCCGAAGGTCCGGTACTGGTATTGACTCGAAGGCCCAACATATGACCCGAAGGTCCAACATATATTCAATTAACGAGTCCGGAATTAACCGAAATAGCAAACGCACATGTCCCATAACTACGTGTTTTACTAAATCGTTTGATTCTCTTCATCGTTTCCTTGAACGTGTAAAATCATCAAAATCAACAAACAACAAATGTTTCAATTAACGAGTCCGGAATTAACCGAAATAGCAAACGCTCATGTCCCATACCACGAGTTTTACTAAATAGTTTGATTCTCTTCATCGTTTCCTTGAAAGTGCAAAATGGTGTATTCAAAAATAACATTTCGCATTCTCAAACGGACAAGTCCGGAATTAAGCGAATCGGTAAAAGAAAGGGGTCATAGTCCTCGATTTTTCTGAAACATTTAAATCGCTTCCTCATTCTTTTGAAAGCGCAAAATGCAAAAATTCTGAAAACAATTTCATTTATTTCATAAAAGTAATAATTTACATTCTCAAACGAACAAGTCCGGAATTAAGCGAATCAGTAAAAGAAAGGGTTCAGAGTCCTTGATTTTTCTGAAACGTTTAAATCGCTTCCTCATTCTTTTGAAAGCATAAACTATAAAAATTTTGAAAAACAATTTTTATTTTTAAAACGATTTGCAATCCGTGATAAAAACAGCAACATTAGTGACAATTTCAATAAGAAAATTGTACTTCTCTAAACACCATAGAAACGGATCTCAAAATCAGCAATGAGGGATAACCGCTTGAAAATCCACTTTAAAATATGACAGATACTGAAGTCAAAGCGACAGTAACTTTTAAACGTCAAAATCTCATCAAAATAATTCACATCAAAATACAATATCAGTGAATTTTCATTCATTAAAAATGTCAACAAAACACCTTGCTTAAAAATATAGCATTGGTGTAAAAATCCCATTATAAGAATAACGGCAATAATATACGTTTCATAACCAAGCATCGGTTCAACGTAAAATTAGTGTAGTAACGTGCAATATAAATTTGCACGTATACCGCAAAATGAACAAAGAAATCATTCAAATATATCTTCAATAAAGATATTTTAAAACAGCAGAAATCTAATCAGATATATTAGCATCAAAGAAAACCAGTAAGGAATTTCAACAAATCAAATCCACTGGTTAAACAACATAATGAAATTAATTTCATTTTCATATTTTGATTTTTAAATCAAAATAATTATCAGTTGTACTCAGCGAAGCAGTCACACTGCTTTCGCTGCTCACTCTGATAAACAAAGCACAAACCAATCAATCATCAAAACACAAATTCACTTTTATTTTTCAATAAAGATATATAAAAATTTCAAAATATTTTCAAAACTTTAGTTTTGACTCAAAGCACATATAAAACATCGACACATAGTTGTAACACATGTTCCATCTAAGTTATGTTTTATATTATATCCATAAACCCCAAGCTCTGATACCAAATGTGACGCCCCACCTCTATGCTCACAATAATAAAGAGTATTAAAAGAAATAATGTCTATTATTATGAAGAATAAGGCTGGATAGGAGCGGCCATCCGTAGTTAGGCCTTACACTAGTATTGGTTATCTCGATAGGAGTGGTATATATTTTTATTTTTCATCTCTTATTTATTTACTCCCATCGACATACCCAATTCTAGTATAAAACGAACTACGATGGTTCATAATAGTTTAGGGCAATATATATAATAATAACACAATAAATGCGGAACACAGATATAACAGAAAGTCTCATATATATATATAACTGATGTCAGTTGATATACATGAATACAATACATATGATACAACTACAACTGTCGACTCTGGAAGCTACATAAACAAGTACATTATCGTGAATAATATACATGAATGTACAACATCCTATACAAGACTACTACAATAACGACGACTACTCCAAGAGAAGTGAAAAGACTTCATAGCTCTAACAGCAACCCAAAGTAAAATATCAACAACCTGCAAATACTCGGTCTGACCCGAGTATTAAATTCAAGAGAAAATAATACACGGGTCAGTCTAATTCAAACTCAGTTATTAGTGCACAGAAGCAATAATAATTAAATATGAATAGATGACAGTCAAAGTAAATTCACCTATCCGATTCTTTAACAAGAAATCGGATAGCGGTGAATATAACACATAATAGTGTTAAACAACAAATCAGCAGATCCAAATCATCAACAGAGATAAGTGAAAAGAATATCAATGAAGATAATTTAGGAAACATCAGAATTGCCTAATTGGCAATTAACAACGAAATCTAACTATAAATAAATAACTAGAAACTCATAATCTAATTATCAAATAGATAATTAGATAACAACAAAATGATCAAATGAAACTAAATCCATTTAAACAATTGAAATATCTCTTAAAATATCCATTCTAATTGGCTGCAGTACACGCTAACGTGTACTGCCCCGCCAATACGACATATGAAATACACAAAGGATCAATGGATCAAAAGTAATTTAAATATCAATAAAAGCAATACCGTGTGGCTGCAGTTCACGCTTGCGTGCACTGCCTTGCCACTACAGTGATGATGTACTCAATGAATGTACATAACAAACTGCACATGGAAAAATGAATCAGAGGTGCAACGAGAAACAGTATAACTCAAACGAGCAAGTGCACAAGGCAGTGTACAACATGAAGACACAGCCGAATAAAGGTGAGAGAACCAATAAAATGGCACCACAGCACACATCAGAAAGGATTATGAACTTAACAGTGTGAATGATCCAAAGTGAGGACAGCCTGAAGCAACACGTGCCTAGACTAAAATAGAAGGCAACATGGAATCATGTCAAACTACATACACATGAACACCTAGATAGGCAGGACATATGTAACATAACTGTAACCATGTCACAAGATAACAAAAGATACCAAGATGAACTCAATCAATGCCGAGGCCATTGAACAGCAAGCCAAAGGCAACACGGCAACAACTAAAACATTTAAGCATATGAATGCAAGTAAATGTCACTAAGAAGCATTGTTCAGCATAGATATGGATCAATTTCATATGTATAACAAACAAAATGGACAAACTCGGCAATGCAAGAAATCAATACAAAGAATTCCACCAATGGCCAGAAAATACTGCCAAGTCGTATGAAGTGATGTATTGAACAATCATGCCAAGAGAACAAGTATACATACATACAAGCAGGGTAAGCATCACCATGAATAGGCAATATTTCACACTACTCGAAATGTACACGAAGGTCTGCAACAATACTATAGTGAAGATTCACATAACAATGCCAACCACATGAAACTGGAAATTCCAAAACCAACAATGGAAATGCAACCAGTCTCGAGTAATTATACTAGAGGCTACAAAGAAACCAAGGCAAGTTACAGATCAAAGCTTTCACAAAACAAATGTAAACTTGAATTTTTCCACAAAGTCAAATTACCGACAAAGCTACAATATTCAAAACTTCAGAGAGGACAATGTAGCTATCCTATAAATACATATACATATGTATACGCACATGTATATACACTTACAGATAGAGCTAACAGGCTCAGAGGTACCAGAGTAATGCCAAATAGATCAAATGAGGTGTTCAGTACAACATGAAGCTAGATTATATAAACTCGACCATAAGCCGTGGATACAAATGCAGCAGTATAAATATCAACATGAACAGGTATGCAGGTGGACGCAACATGTACCAAACAGTGTGAAAAAGGCTAGAACTCATGTCAGTGCACAAATCAAACTACACTGAACAGGCAAATTAAAACAGACTCAAGTGCATATACCAGAATGAAACATTGAATCGCAACCCACTTGAAACATAGCATCAAATGGACGTAGAAATGGACGCAATTTAATTCAAGTGAATGGCCATAACATGTACTCGATACTGAACAATCCCAGGGAAACCCAAATTTAACCCCGCGCAGATATACAATGAAAACATAACCAACATATGGTTACTGTGAAGATAATGCTAGGACTACAATGCTGCCATATACAAAGGGCCAATGACATACATATATGCTATCAACCTGAGGACTGCAATTTAAACAGTGAAAACAAAATTCGAGTTGAAGCCGAAGTTCGACAGCTAATGGCCACACTCGTGTGCAAACGAATCAACCTCATCATCAAAGAACTCAACAGTAAACAAAGTCATAGTCTTGGAAATCAAGAATTTAGTAATTTCACAAAAAAAAAACAAAGTGACCGAAGTCAAATAGAAATCGAGCCGAGGAAAACACGAAATCGCAAATTCAAAAACTCGCTAAGACTTCAACTAGATGTGAGTGAAAATCGAAATCACTCACCTGGTTTGACAAGCACAGATCCATCGATTGGTACTCAAAGACGAACGAAACCAAGCAGCCGCGTGTATCTCTGAGACGAGCAACTACAATGCCCTAAATTTTAAGGAACGAACGAGAAAGAGCGAAGCCCTAATTTGGAGCAGCGGAACAAACACGAGACGATGTTGCCTTTTTTTTTTTAAGTTAGGGCATGCGAACCAAATGAAGGGAGAGGGGGACGGTCATTCCCTTAGATAATATCACAGCCCAAAATAAAAGAGAATGGGCCAATATTCAATATTTAAAGCCCAACAGCACTTAACCCATTTTTAGACAAATTCCAAAAGGATTTTTCACTCGATTGAAAACTTCGACTAGCGATTAGCTAGCTCAGTAATTGTTTAATGATGATATAAATTAGGCAAAAACCCTGGTTGTTACACCCACACTTCAAAAATAAATCAAAGTTTATTTTTAAACAAATTTCCCTTTTCATTCATAAATTCCATAGTGAATTTACATTCCAAAATATTTATGAATATATGATTCCCAAATCGATTTCTAATATTCATTTTCAATTTATCTTTAAAAGATAAAATCCCAAAACATTCACTTCATATTGGAAAACATTTCCATACTTATTTAATAATAAGTAATTCACAAACCCATTTACTTTCATCACTTGGAAAATATCTAATATACTTA
Organism: Allium cepa; assembly: GCA_030765085.1. Lineage (NCBI taxonomy): Eukaryota > Viridiplantae > Streptophyta > Magnoliopsida > Asparagales > Amaryllidaceae > Allium > Allium cepa. The sequence continues at coordinate 41,164,235 of CM060929.1, forward strand.
AATCGAAATTAAGTATATATTTCATTCTTTAAGAAATCATTTCTTAACACATAAATTTGAGTCAAAACGAATGTTACGTAAAACATCGTTTCGTTACGACGACCCAAAATCACTAGTATAGGGATTCAAAGTTTAAATGGATATATAAATCCCAATACTATATAAAACATTTCCTTTCAGAAATCATTTACTATAACAACAGTGTTATAGTCCACCATTTCCTTATTTCTCAAAAACGTCTATTTCAACAATGAGCGTTGAAATCTATGTTTTCGATGGTTAATACATTTTAAATCACCGTTAAAACGATTAACTTCATTTATAATATTCATTTTCCCAAGCATATCCATTTTATCTGATAATATATTCACTGTCCAAAATCGTGAATATACTTCCTTAACCAGTTTTCAACTTTCAATTTATCAAATTCCATTGATTTCGAATTTATAAACAATGTCTATAAATTCCATTTCTATTTATAAACTTCGATTTATAAATCTCCTTTATTAATCCAATTCAATCTATATATCTCAAATATATACCAAAAATCAATATTATAAGCTAAATACTTATAATTCATTTATTTACAAAAATCGTTCTTTTAAACTTCACAAATTATAAATATTATAAATTCTCATTCACTTATGAATCCATTATACTTCATTTTAACACTTATAAAAACTTCGTTTTATAATTCCAATTTTTTAATTTATAAATATCCATTTTATAAATCTTTTATAAAAATTGTTTCTAATAGTCCAAAAATTCCAATTTAAACCATTTCATAAATTTATTAACTATTTATTTCAAAAAAATCACTTTTCACTTACATTTCATAAAAATCATACTTTTATAACATTAAAATTTTAAAGTTTATTTATTTTTAACAATTCAAAATTTAATAAAACAAATACTTTCGAAAATCACTTTAAAATTCCTTTTAAAACCAAAATCATTATTTTTAAAAGTTCAGAAATGGATCCGATGATGCAACCGCACCAAATAGTCAATCACGACATCCAAATATCATATATCGATATGATAATCAACAAATATCAAAATATCTATAAATAAATCAATACAGTTGAGGAATTCATTTTGGATCCCTCCAACCTGTTTCCCTGCATCCAAAAACATTAGCACAATACCAATTCCGTTCCAGTACGGAATTATCGCGGTATATGGGATTTATAAAATATTCTCCGCTTAATAGACGGCGCAATAGGGTCTCATCCGCTATATAATGCGGAAATCAACTCCAAGTACAATAATAATACCAATTTCACTATACGGTGATATATTCGCGGTATATGTTTTTAATAAATAACCTCCGCTTACTAACGGCGCATAATGTCTATTTTAACAATCAATAGATAACAATCATCATTAAACATACAATCACAATTTTAAATCTAACTATTTAAAATTTAAATCGAACAATTTCGATTGAGTGAGAAGTTCTCACCTTGATTTCAATTTCGTTTTCAGCTTTTATTTCGAATAAAATTAAACGGACGTTTAATTTTACCTAAAATTTTCGCTAACTCCAAACGACTCCAATCAAATTCCATAGTGTAGTGCTCGTCCATACGATTCCAATGTAACTAGTTTCGCGCGTTTTCGACCTCGTATGAAAAAGATATGCATTTTTAAAGTTACACGAATTTATATACCAATTTACAACATAAATTATATTTTTCTAAACCTACAACAATCTTGGCCGTTGGTTCCATGCTTGCAAAATCTAGCCCGTCCCTTTCCTTCTCCTTCCCACGCATTCTACTCTACAGGTTATTACACGCTCTTGAACCCATATGCTCAAAACTAGGGTTCAATATTTCGGCCACCTCGACGAACATGAACACGATCAACTACCTCCATAATGAAGCCCAAACCCTGCTCTACTCACGGCCACCACCACTTGACACTCGGCCCCACGTCTAGCACGCAATTCGAGGCCGACCGCATGGCCTTTGCAGCCACTTTCCCGTTGATCGAAAGCTCCAAACAAGATCATGACCGTTGAACTACTAGATCTCATTGTCGTCTACAACTTTCATGTTGAAAGTTTCTTGAATCGTTGCACGGATTTGAAGAAAAGAGAGGGGAAGAGGATTAAATGTCGTCCATTGAATATGATGGATGCGGACTGCAGTTTTATTGAAACCCTAGCCTTGTTTTGATGCAAATGAGAAAAATGAAGGGCTTATATAGAAAATTTTCAAAACACTATTCATCCCGGATTTTCCGAACTCCAAACGAAGCGTGCCGGTTGGCGTTTCTAAGGTTTAACCCGCGTTCCGAACACAATGGAATGTGTTTCGGGAGCTAATTCGGTCATCTGTGCGATTTATGGAAATAAACGTTCGATTTAAAATTAAACCGATGAAACAATTTTCTAGGCGTTTTAGCTTGCACCGGACAAACGGTAAATCCAATTGACATGAAATTTGAAACCATACAATAATATCACATTATGGATCCGATGAAAATAGTTTCATCAAAATCCGACACTGTTTAGAAAATGACTATTTTAACTCGCCAAATTAATATTAAAACAATTTCGATGCGTTTCGAGCTGGCACGATCAAACGACAACTACGATTACTACGAAAATTGAAATCCGGTAATAAAAACTATTACGGATCCAATGGAACTAGTTTCGTTCAATTCTGAGACTGTTCAAAAATTGGCTATTTTACAGTCGATAATTAAATATTAAGATATTCAATTTTCACAAATTAACTTTTAATCCGATTTTAAAAGTTCTATAACATTGCTATAACTCCAATATGATAAAATAAAATTTTACAAATCATTTTCAATCATATTTAACCCAATTTTCAATTATTTCTGTATTTTCACTATTAAATTATCGATTTAATTATTCAATTAAATCCAATTATTCGAAATAAAATTTATTCAACTTATAAATTTCACTTATTAATATTTAAAATTAATTAAATATTCAAATTTTAATTAATAAAAATTCTGGGTCGTTAGTATCAGAGCTGAGGGTTAAAACTTTAGCTCGGAAGTATAACACATTAAGTAACTCATTAGAGATAGGGTGAAGTATACCCTAAATGAGTATATTTCCTAAGACATCTGTTCAAATGCCTCAGTAAATTCTCTTACTATCCACTGATAGTGAGTATGAGTGTAAGAAGAGGACGAGATAGGGGACAGGAAGATACCACTAAAAATGGTCAATACCCTGCGACAGTGGAAACAACTTTCTTCTCAATCTCCTTTGATTCGATTCCAAATTCTTTTGACTGCTTCGTGGCAGCTCGAGGAAGAAGTTTCGGTGTGATGGTGGCCCTACGAATCGTTGTAGAAAAATCCTTACTTCATATCTTCATCGGTTTGTTATTAGTTTTTCCATTTAAACTCTAATGAATTTGGGATTTGAAGTTGAAAATTTTAGATAAATTGGAAAATTTTAAATTGAGTTAAATTTGTTAAGAAATATAAGGCTAAATTTGAATTGTATCAATAAAACGATATCAATTAAAACCCAATTTGAAATTCTGTTTCTTTTGTGGATCCAAGCCCGATATACTTTGGGATATTTCGACTTGAATTAGGAATGCATACCCAGTGTTTGAGAATTATGGAAGATTAAATCTATCTATCTATTCTGTGGGGTCCGATATATTCTATAAACGATTAGTTATCCCTTCAAACTAATCAATGCCCTTGTATATTCATAGACCGGAGGACCCGAGTATCTTGTGTAATATTGTATAAGTTTGTTCTCATATTGTTGATATTCTGATTTGGGTAAACCGAATGCAGAATAAATATTTCGATTTGATCTGATCAATCGTTTCTTTATCTATCATCTATTCTTTCTCGTCTCCCTTGTAAATTTCGAGGATGAAATTTTTTAAGGGAGGGAATCTGTAACATTCCTAAAAATTTACCAAGTTTAACTTGGCAATTAAAATTAATTTTTGAAAATAAATTGCGAATTAATTAGAGATTGCTAGAATAAATAAATAATTTGTGATTATAAATTGAAATTTAATTAGAAATTTAAGCATAAGTATCTTACAAATAAATATTGGAAAAAAATAAGTGTTATTGGGAATAAATAGAAAATTTGATTTAAAATATAAGAATAAGTATTTTATAAATAAATATTGAATTTCAAAATAAAATGTATAGGAAACTAAAACATAAATTAAAGCTTGAGATTAATAAAATGATAACGACAATTTGTTTTCTAAATTTTTAATTATATTAATATTTGGAAGATGTAATAAATTTTAAAAGATTTATTTTTAAGATTTAATTCTCTTATATAAATAAATGGGACTATTCGTTAATATGAAATCAAATTTTTTAAAGCCTTCTTTTCTTTTAAAAGTTGTACAAAAATAAATAATAAATAAAGAAATTATATTTATTTAAATGTTAAGATATTACAAAGATTGTGATATATGTTAATAAAAAATAAATAAATGTTTTATAAAGTAAATATGATATAAAAATTTATATAAAAATTTCTTTTATCTTTGAAAATTTCGAATGTAAACATACACAAAGGAGATGAGTAAAGGAATCAATATGCGTTGGGATTTCATAATCATTTGTTTTTACACATGGCATTCAATATAATTGATTTAATAAAATAATGAAATTTAAAATTATAAAAACTTTCCATCTTCCCATGCTCAATCATATAGTACATCACAAAATCTGAAAATACAGTAAAAAAAGATTGAGCAATTCCAAACTTCAACACATAAAGAAAATAGAAAGAACTAGAAAAAAAAGAACTGTTATTCTCTTCTAAAAATTTGAAACAAAATCTTTGTTTTTCAAAAACTTCAACCTGAAATAAGATAGAGATTCAATCTGGAATCAAAGCAATGTAAAGCTTTAACACAGAAACCAAGTCTTCTTCCTTCAATTCTAAAAATAGATCAAAATGTAAACAAAAAAACCTGAAACTTTGCATCAAAAATCGAAAACCAGAAGATAGTTAAAGATTAAAGTCTGCAACAAAACTTCAACTCTGAAATTACTGAAGCAAATAAATTCTGTGCAACAAGATCAAGGCCTGGAAAAAACTGACTCAAGCATGCAAATCAACATGGAGAAATCAATCAGTAAATCAAGAAAAACTGAAGGTTATTTAAAAGCATTTCAAACTTAAGTAACAAATCAAAGTTCAGACCCAAAAATCAAGATTCCAGGCATGAGTACCTCTCTGCTCTGTCAAAACAAAGGTGAGCAAACTTAAGATTTTAAAACCAGTTTCTTTGAATTCTATGCCTATGAATCGTCTTGATGTGATTGCTTGGTGTTATTGATAAATGCCTGCATGTTAGAATATAGATATGTGATGTGTGTATGTTTGTTTATAGAGACATATCCTTCTGTTTAAAACCATTTAAAGGCATAAGTTAATTTCAAGATGTAATGTTTGATGTTTGATGTTTGAACAAAATAAAATTTAAATATCAAGAATTAAACTTTAAGAAAATATTTAAGAATAAATGATGAATGGATTTATTGGAAACTTTAAAAACACTACAAAAACATTTTTTTTTAAAAATTCGATTGGTTAAAATTTGGGATTTGATTATTTAATCCTATTTGTCTTGATAAGCCATGATTTCTAAAAAAAATTCAAGATTTTTAGTTTACTAAATTATGAGAAATGTGCGATGAACAAAATTGACATTTTTGTCAATTTCTAGTGATCACGGCGATATTGAACTTCGGGGTTGTTGTCAGAGGTGACGGGAAGGAAGGTGATCGATGGAAAAATGGCAAATGAATTTTTAGATCATCGTTGTGTTGTATCGAAATCGATTTAGGGTTTAAGAGAAAGTTTTGCCGATGCGAGTTTTTGAGGTAATATCATCGTCGGTGGTCGATCGGAGGTGATCGCGAGAGGGGGTATGGTCGCTGGCGTTTGTGATGATGTTTTGGTCGAGGTGGTTGAATTTACGGTGGACAAGTTCGTCGTCGGCAAGAATTTTTTTCGATTGGGTTTGGGTTTCCAGTAACCATTATATACTCGATTTTGACTCGTTGCTATATGGGATCATCTAGGTGGTCGGAGTTGTTTAGTGGGTTGAAGGTGACGTGCCGGATGTCTCGGAGATGGTCGGCGACGATTCGATCAGGTGTACACGTGCATGTGCACGTTTGGTTCTGGGTTGATCAACTTTGGGGAAGGAGAAGATTGACTCGAAGCTGCACTCGTGATAGCGTGGTGATAGCTCGAAGAGGATATCGGGTTGGTGTGCTTGTTGTCACAGTTTTTAAATTTTAAAAATAAAACAAATTCTAAAATAAGTAGCCGAAGTTTCCTCGAAGTTGGGCTCTGGAACGACTAGAATTGGCTCGAGATTTTTAGTAAGCTGCTCGGGTTTTATTAGGTTGAGCTTTCAAATTTTTTTTCCGAACCAGTTTAAAAATAAAATACAAGTTTAAAGTTAAAATAAGAATTTAATGCATGGTTTTAAAGGAGCTTGTACTAGTTTTTATCAAACAAAGAAATCCTAGATTTTAAAGTAGATAACACTAAGTTTAAAAGTGTTTAAAAGTTTAAAGTATTTGAATGATAATAATTACTTAAGAGTAATTACTTAATTGAAGGTAATTACGGATGTATAATTAATGATTTAAAACATGATAATCAAATGTTCAAAAAGGTTAATTAATTTGAAAGAATATTTTGTTAATGTGATTAATCTATGGTTAATTAATTAATGTAATGGGTAATTAAAGGTCAATTGAGTAATAATTTAAAAGTTAATTAAATTGTAATTGAAGGGTAATTAGTTTGTAATTAATTATTAATTTATTTTAGGAATAATTTATTTATAAAAGTAATTGAGATTTAATAAATTAACAATTAAGGGTTAATTACTTAATGCAATTAATTTAAGATAAAAAAGGTAATTAAGTAAAAGATAAATTTGTTTATGAAAGTAAATTTAAAATAATTACCTTGTATAATTAAATAAAAGATAATTACTTTGTGTAATTAAATAAAAGCTAATTCCATATAAAATTAATAAAGGGTAATTAATTTAGGGTTAATTAATTAACTAAAATAATTAACTAAATGGTGAATTAAATAATTAAAGGTTAATTATTTAATAATTAAAAGTTGATGAATTATAATTAAAGGTTAGCTAATTTATTATTTATGGATAATTAATACATGATAAGAAAAACAATTAATCAAAATGATTTGTAAATTATTAATATTGACTAGCCAGGATTAGTAATTCATAAGTAATAAATCTGATTTGAATTAATCAGAAAAATTAACTGCTTTTACTTATGGATTTTTGGATTTTATTGGATGATTGAATTGTTTGATATCCCTAATTATGATGCTTTGTTTTGATTTTAGCTGTGTTTAATGTAATTTATTATCTGTGCTATATATATATATATATATATATATCTGAAATCGGTGAATAAAAGATAAGCGTTATGGTTTATACCGCTTATCAAATATAAGCGTTATAGTTTATACCGCTTATTAGTTATATTGCTGTTTATGAATCTGTGCTGATTGATGATGTGGCACTTTTATCGTGTAAAACCCCTGGGCCACACTTATACACACACAAATATGGATTGCACGTGGAAATGGGTTAAGTCACAGATTTTGAATGTCAGGACTCGATTCTTCGTCTTCCGAAAATCCGACATCGACACTCACTTTATCGACTGCCGAGAAATCGAACGACGGAAAACCGAACACTGAGGGTTTTTAAAAAGAATTTAAGAAAAGAAAGAAAAGAAAAAGGTAGAAGAAAATAGAAAAGAGAACAGAAAATTTGAAAAATAGAAGATAGAAGTATTTTAAAAATAGATAAAGAGAATTTGAAAATAGAAGACAGAAAAGAAAATAGAACGGGCAGAAAGGAATAACAGAACAACAACAGAATCTCACAATTCGCAGCGGAACAACATATAATAATAAATGAATAATCTTTAAACAAAGAACTATCAGTTATTACATTTCATTTCATTACATCACATCATATCATCAGAGTGTACAACATCATACAAACAATAAACAGTGCAGCGGAAAAAGAAATACTATATAAACTAGTAATACGCCATGCCATCCAGCTTGCCTCCAGCAACTCCAGAATATCCAGAATATCCTGATAAACCTAACTCTTAACTGCCCGTGTGGAAATTGGTGGGCACCCAGAGTTTAGGAAGGAAAACAATAAACTCCGAGTCAGTCATGTGACTGGTGTGAGAACTCAAAACAGTTTATTTATCTTTAAAATCAAAATAGAGGAATATTTTTAAATCAATTCGCAATGCTTTTAAAAATGAGACTACCATAAGGCCTCCCGCACACACACACAATGCAAACGCAGAATCGGAGGAGATTTCTCCTTATGATAGTCAAAGATGCTTGATACGCATTTGAAATAACATTTGATATTATTATTAGTGCATAGTGTATAACAAATTCATTTCGAAAGTAGAATATAAATCTTAGCCAACATACGACCATTATCGTATGCCTACTATAGCTACTATCCAAACAGTGGTGACCACCATAAGTGAATAGCAGGTTCTACAACTAATACCGTACAAGTTTCGTATTGGGAATTGGATTTCCAACAAATGGTCAGGCCAAGGAACTTCCCATTGCCACTGAGAATGCCTCTGGATGGACATCCCCGAGAACCAAACCGGATCTCAACCAACACAAGGCCGGGTTACTCCTAACTGAGCAACAACTGACCGAATATGCCATCCCCCGGTCCTTTGGGACCTTTTTCCGAGAGCGCTCTCTAATCAATTCACACAATCATAACAAAGTGTTTTCAACATGAGTAAGTATCTGGGCTCCATACCATGATACCACCCTTTTCCAGAAGGAAATGGACACATCCTAAAGGGTGCTACCCCTCATAACCTTGCTGCTTCTTTCCTGTTTTGACCATTTCCGGGATGTGAGGCTCGACGAATTCACGTCCACAAAAACATACTTTATACAAAAGCCATGCTTTGGGTCAATAAATGATCAACACAATGATCACTAAGATAGACGATCAAATAAATGATCCTATCACAATAATCAACACAATGATCATTTCAGCATCACTCAGCATGTCACATTACCAAATTGGGAATATATCGCTGATAACTTCAACTATATAACCTTTGAGCTCGTACGTCTCAAAGAAGGGTGTTAAGCAAAGAATAAATTCTCCGCCACCAACAGAAATATATTTGAAAGAAATCGGCTTTATATCTCAACTTGTAATGTCAGACATACAATCCATACAAGTCTGTTCCGGGCTCGAACAAAACCGAAGGCACTTACAAAGAAGTCCTTGCAATCCGGATATTCACAATCCTGATCGGATTTCCCATCACTTAGGGAGTTTCTATACCGGCGCGACTCGGTGCAGAAACAATCGATAGGTCATCCTATCGCTCTCGCAAATACCGGTCTTCAACACCGATCTTCAAATGCAATTCACAACGACGTATCACATATTCGGAATGGGTTATACGACCCCATGGTCTTTTCCCGGTTAACCCGAATAGTGAGCGCTTATTCAAAAATAAGTGTGCATTCAAATTCAATCAATTCACATCAAATACCCATTCAAAGGGAAATACTGATAGTCGGCTATTGAACTATCACTGGATATGCATACATCACCAGATTCCAAATAATTTTCCAAAATATCTTTACTAGATATATAGTTTCAACACTTCAAAAATAAATCAATATTTATTTTTAACAAGTTCCACTTTCACATATAAATTCCATAATGAATTTATATTTCAAAATATCCATGCATATGCGATTTCAATAATTCATTTCAATTTATCCTCAAAAAGATAAATTCTCTATATTCACTTCACATTGGAAAACATTTCCATACTTATTAAAAAAGTAATTCACAATCATTTATTTTCAACACTTAGAAAATATTCAATATACTTAAATCGAATTAAGTATATATTTCATTCTATTAAGAAAATCCTTTCTTAAACATATTTACTTGGGCCAAAACGAATGCTGCGTAAAACATCGTTACGACAACCCAAAATCACTAGTATAGGGATTCGGAATTAAAATAGATATATAAATCCCAATACTAATCAAAAACATTTCCTTTCGGAAATCATTTACTATAACAACAGTGTTATAGTCCACCATTTCCTTTCATTTCTCGAAACATCTATTTCAACAATAAATGTTAAAATCTATGGTTTCGAATCTCAACACATTTTAAACCATCGTTAGATCGTTTTAATTCTATTTAAAACATCATATCTAAAACAATTTCTTTAACGTATTATTCACTATTCAAAAACGTGAATATACTACCTTAACAAATTTCATCATTTCTATTCACTTTAACTTAAAGGATTATTCACTGTCTAAAACGTGAATATAACTCCATTTATAAGTTATAACAATTAACTTATCAAAATAAGTCGTTTGCGGATTTATAAAACAACGTTTATAAATTCCGTTTCTATTTATTTATAAAACTTCTTTTTTTTATAAATTCCTTTATTAACCTATTCCAGTTTATAACTCAATTATAAACTACAAGTTCATATTATAAGTTAATTACTTATAAAACGATTATTTTACAAAATCGTTCTTTTTTAAAGACTTTTCAATTTATAAACCTTATAACTTATAAGATTTATTTATTTAATCAATCTATTCTTCAAATAATTTCACCAAATTTATAAATCTTACTATTTATAGATTTCATTTATAACTTCACAGTTTATAACTCTATAAATTTCATTCATTTATGAAATTCATTTTCACTACATTCAAACACTTATAAACTCGTTTTATAATGTCTATATTTCAATTTATAAATATCCATTTATAAATCTCTTAATATAAATCAGTTTATATTATTATTCTAAAACGTCTTTAAATTCCTTTATAATTTCATCATTTCGATTTATAAAATAATCAAATTTTATAAATCCTATATTTAAACTTTTATCATATATTCAAAAATCCAATCTAAATTATTTTATAAAATCATTAGTTCATATTTCTTAAAAATCAACTTTTAATCGTATTTCTAAAAATCAGCTTTTTTAACTATATTTCACAAAAACCATAATTTTATAACTTTAAAAATTATAACGTTTATTTATTTATAATGGATCAATTCCAAAAATATAGTATACTTTTAAAAATCACTTTAAAAATCATTTTAAAATCCCAAAATCTGGGTCCAATGATGCTACACACCAAATAGTCAATCACGACTAACAACGATATCATATATCGATATGATAATCCATCAAATATCAAAATATCTGAAATCAAATAAAACTGTTGAGGAATCCAGTTGGATCCCTCCAACCTGTTTCCCTGCATCCAAAAACATTAGCACAATACCAATTTCGCTCCAGTACGAAATTATCGCGGTATATGTTCTTATTAAATATTATCCGCTTAATAACGGCGTAATAGGGTCTCATCCGCTAAACAAAAAAATGCGGGAAATCAACAACTGCAATATATACATATGCCAATATATATATATTGATATTATATATAATACCAATTTCACTGTTTATGAAATATTCGCGGTATATGTTTATATTAAATAACATCCGCTTACTAACGGCGCATAATGTCTATTTTAACAATCAATAATTTACAGTCATCATTCAAACATGCATTCAAATATTTTAAATCTAACTATTTAAAATAAAATCGAAATCTATTCGATTGAGTGAGAAGTTCTCACCTTGGTTTTAATTTCCGTTTAAGCTTTTATTTCGAATAAAATTAAACGCGCGTTTAATTTTACCCGAAATTCTCACTAACTCCAAACGACTCCAAACCAACTCCATCGCGTAGTGCTCGTCCATACGATTCCAACGCAACTGAGTTTGCATTTTTTCGACCTCGTATGAAAAAGTTATGTAATTTACAAGTTTGTACACGACTTAAATATAATTAAAACAACATTAACTTATAATTTTTATAACCTAACCTATTTACAACCGTTAGATCCAATCCCCTTCATCCCAAACGTGCGCACCCTCCCCCTTTCTCGTTCGATTTCACTCTCCAGTAAACCCATATGCACGCGCCCCAAATTCGATGGCCGCACCACCTACCGACACTCGAACCCCATCATCTTGCCATCATTCGGAGCGCCTCCTCAAGCTCCACCCACGGCCCAAGTGGCTTCGAACTCGGTCGACCCTCTAGCACAAAAAACGATAATGAACGCGCGGCCTTCCCTGGTCAATTACGCCGAATCCGAGCCACTTCAACGCAAATCCACCGTTGGATGTGAAGTACTTGGCGAGCTCTTCAATTTGTTAGTTGGAAGTTTCGGCTAAACATTTACGGATTGGAAGATAATTGAAGGGGAAGGTGGACAATTTTCGGCCTTCCATTGCAACTGGCGGCTAGGGTTTTGTTATTAGGTTTTTTTTTTTTTTTAATTGTGAATGGTGCTATTTATAAGAAAAGCAAGCGTAAACACTATTCATCCCGGGAATTCCGAACTCCGATTCAGACGCCGTAACCAGCGTACCTAGGGTTTATCCCGCGTTCCGGACACAATGGAACAAGTTTCGGAAGCTAATTCGGAAGTATGTGCGAGTTATGGCTGAAAACGTTCAATTTAAATTAAACCGATTTAAATCGATTTCTAGGCGTTTTAATTTGCACCGGACAAACGGTAAATCCAATTGACTTGAAATTTGAAACCTTACAATAATATCACATTACGGATCCGATGAAACTGGTTTCGTCGAAATCCGAGACTTTTTGAAAAATGGCTATTTTGACTCGCCAAATTTAAATTAAAAATAATTCGATGCGTTTCGAGCTGCCACGATCAAACGATAACTCCGATTGACACGAAAATTGAAATCCGGTAATAACTAACTATTACGGATCCAATGAAACAGGTTTCGTTCAATTCTGAGACTGTTCAAAAATTGGCTATTTTACAGTCGATTATTAAATATTAAAATATTCAATTTTCACAGATTAACTTTTAATTCGATTTTAAAAGTTCTAAAATATTTCTATAACTCCAGTATGATTAAATAAAATTTTCCAAATTATTTTCAATCATATTTAACTCAATTTTTAATTATTTCCATAATTTAACACATTAAATTATCGATTTAATTATCCAATTAAATCCAAAAATTCAAATAAAAATTTATTTGACTTATAAATTCACTTATAAATATTTAAAATTAATTAAATATTCAAATTTAAATTATTAAAAATTCTGGGTCGTTACAATCTTTCCCCCTTAAAAGAATTTCGTCCTCGAAATTACAAGTAAGAAAAGTCACAAAATCTATTAATTTTTTCAAAATTCATAATTAAACTTCTTTCAATACTTTACTAAGTTTTCAAATCATACTTAGTTATCTTTTCAAAAACAACTATATCATTTAACTTTCAATTCCAAATCAAAGTTTAAAGTTTCCAAAAATTTTTCCAAATTTTCTCAAATTTTTCTAACGCCTTAAATTTCCGGAAAAATTCGCCATAGTCTCCTTTGCGCGGCTCGATCCGAAAAAAAAATGACAGTATATATATCACAAATATACATCTCATCAAGTAATGAGGCATCCCGAAGGGAAAAAAGTGTAAAAGTACGATATTTAATCCGAGATATGTACCTTATACTTTATTAGCAAGCATATACGGCTAATATAGCGCTAAAGCGAACTCCAAATGCGAAGCAAACGCGATCCGCACCTACTAAACTCAACAAACAACATGAGAATCATGTATATAAAGCATATAATCTCAATATACAACATATAGCAACATAACAACTATATATCTCACATAGCAAATGCAACAATAGCAATATATATTCAACCATCATCCAATTACCATTCAACAAATTCATAACCAATATATTCATTCATATTTTCATTCATATACAATGAATTGGTTTTCACTTTAAATCACATTTGATTTGTTTACATTGGATTTACTAACATTCATTCTCAATTCTAATTAGTTTCAATTTGTTAACATTCACTAATTAAATCCCATTCACATTCAATTCTATTCAAATTTATTTACTTCAAATTTGAATTCAATTTCATAGCTTCCAATTTCATTAACACTTAATGAATTATATACAATCAACCTACAATCATATAGCAACCAAAGTATATTAATTATAACCAAATTTCTTTACTTATATTCATTCTCATTCAATTTATTCAACTTCTAATAACATTAGATTTCAATGAATTTACACTTTCATTCATTATTTCATATCAATTCTATTTTCCATTCAATTGATTAAACATTCAAGCCATTCATTCAATTCCTAAAGTTGAATTTCATTCACATAACTTAAGTTCACATTTCTTTTAATCCACTTGATTATTTACTTCGATACCAAAATCAATTCCATTCAACAACACTTAAGTTATATTTCATTTAATCTTGAAATTCACCTTTATTTACAACTCATATTCATATAATTTTACTTCTTATATATGTAAGTTTATTTCACAATTGTAAATACTTTAATTATAATTTCAATTCTTATAATTCTTTTGCTTATACAATTATTCTTTATTTAGATTATTCAAACAACCTAAACAATCACTTATATACACTTTAATAATTTTGAAAAATTATTTCTTTACATACAAAATGTACTTAAGGTAAAATTATTTCATTTACCCAATTTTAAAACAATATTGTGTCGAATTGTTCTATTCAAGTGTTTAGAAACCCCTTCGGCTCAGTTTCGAGGCTGTGCTGACGAAAGTTCATATACCACTCAATAAACCAATCATCACAATATAAAACAATTTTATATTCACTAACAAATACGCTCTCATAGCTATTATTACACTCAAACTCATTCTAGAGTACTACTGACTCTATCTCTAATGAATTATACCCAACAGAACCATGGTTGTCGCTTAACCATCAGAGCTCTGATACCACATTGTCAGGACTCGATTCTTCGTCTTCCGAAAATCCGACATCGACACTCACTTTATCGACTGCCGAGAAATCGAACGACGGAAAACCGAACACTGAGGGTTTTTAAAAAGAATTTAAGAAAAGAAAGAAAAGAAAAAGGTAGAAGAAAATAGAAAAGAGAACAGAAAATTTGAAAAATAGAAGATAGAAGTATTTTAAAAATAGATAAAGAGAATTTGAAAATAGAAGACAGAAAAGAAAATAGAACGGGCAGAAAGGAATAACAGAACAACAACAGAATCTCACAATTCGCAGCGGAACAACATATAATAATAAATGAATAATCTTTAAACAAAGAACTATCAGTTATTACATTTCATTTCATTACATCACATCATATCATCAGAGTGTACAACATCATACAAACAATAAACAGTGCAGCGGAAAAAGAAATACTATATAAACTAGTAATACGCCATGCCATCCAGCTTGCCTCCAGCAACTCCAGAATATCCAGAATATCCTGATAAACCTAACTCTTAACTGCCCGTGTGGAAATTGGTGGGCACCCAGAGTTTAGGAAGGAAAACAATAAACTCCGAGTCAGTCATGTGACTGGTGTGAGAACTCAAAACAGTTTATTTATCTTTAAAATCAAAATAGAGGAATATTTTTAAATCAATTCGCAATGCTTTTAAAAATGAGACTACCATAAGGCCTCCCGCACACACACACAATGCAAACGCAGAATCGGAGGAGATTTCTCCTTATGATAGTCAAAGATGCTTGATACGCATTTGAAATAACATTTGATATTATTATTAGTGCATAGTGTATAACAAATTCATTTCGAAAGTAGAATATAAATCTTAGCCAACATACGACCATTATCGTATGCCTACTATAGCTACTATCCAAACAGTGGTGACCACCATAAGTGAATAGCAGGTTCTACAACTAATACCGTACAAGTTTCGTATTGGGAATTGGATTTCCAACAAATGGTCAGGCCAAGGAACTTCCCATTGCCACTGAGAATGCCTCTGGATGGACATCCCCGAGAACCAAACCGGATCTCAACCAACACAAGGCCGGGTTACTCCTAACTGAGCAACAACTGACCGAATATGCCATCCCCCGGTCCTTTGGGACCTTTTTCCGAGAGCGCTCTCTAATCAATTCACACAATCATAACAAAGTGTTTTCAACATGAGTAAGTATCTGG
The DNA here is from genome assembly GCA_030765085.1 of Allium cepa. Classification (NCBI taxonomy): domain Eukaryota; kingdom Viridiplantae; phylum Streptophyta; class Magnoliopsida; order Asparagales; family Amaryllidaceae; genus Allium; species Allium cepa. The sequence continues at coordinate 41,180,413 of CM060929.1, forward strand.
GCTCCATACCATGATACCACCCTTTTCCAGAAGGAAATGGACACATCCTAAAGGGTGCTACCCCTCATAACCTTGCTGCTTCTTTCCTGTTTTGACCATTTCCGGGATGTGAGGCTCGACGAATTCACGTCCACAAAAACATACTTTATACAAAAGCCATGCTTTGGGTCAATAAATGATCAACACAATGATCACTAAGATAGACGATCAAATAAATGATCCTATCACAATAATCAACACAATGATCATTTCAGCATCACTCAGCATGTCACATTACCAAATTGGGAATATATCGCTGATAACTTCAACTATATAACCTTTGAGCTCGTACGTCTCAAAGAAGGGTGTTAAGCAAAGAATAAATTCTCCGCCACCAACAGAAATATATTTGAAAGAAATCGGCTTTATATCTCAACTTGTAATGTCAGACATACAATCCATACAAGTCTGTTCCGGGCTCGAACAAAACCGAAGGCACTTACAAAGAAGTCCTTGCAATCCGGATATTCACAATCCTGATCGGATTTCCCATCACTTAGGGAGTTTCTATACCGGCGCGACTCGGTGCAGAAACAATCGATAGGTCATCCTATCGCTCTCGCAAATACCGGTCTTCAACACCGATCTTCAAATGCAATTCACAACGACGTATCACATATTCGGAATGGGTTATACGACCCCATGGTCTTTTCCCGGTTAACCCGAATAGTGAGCGCTTATTCAAAAATAAGTGTGCATTCAAATTCAATCAATTCACATCAAATACCCATTCAAAGGGAAATACTGATAGTCGGCTATTGAACTATCACTGGATATGCATACATCACCAGATTCCAAATAATTTTCCAAAATATCTTTACTAGATATATAGTTTCAACACTTCAAAAATAAATCAATATTTATTTTTAACAAGTTCCACTTTCACATATAAATTCCATAATGAATTTATATTTCAAAATATCCATGCATATGCGATTTCAATAATTCATTTCAATTTATCCTCAAAAAGATAAATTCTCTATATTCACTTCACATTGGAAAACATTTCCATACTTATTAAAAAAGTAATTCACAATCATTTATTTTCAACACTTAGAAAATATTCAATATACTTAAATCGAATTAAGTATATATTTCATTCTATTAAGAAAATCCTTTCTTAAACATATTTACTTGGGCCAAAACGAATGCTGCGTAAAACATCGTTACGACAACCCAAAATCACTAGTATAGGGATTCGGAATTAAAATAGATATATAAATCCCAATACTAATCAAAAACATTTCCTTTCGGAAATCATTTACTATAACAACAGTGTTATAGTCCACCATTTCCTTTCATTTCTCGAAACATCTATTTCAACAATAAATGTTAAAATCTATGGTTTCGAATCTCAACACATTTTAAACCATCGTTAGATCGTTTTAATTCTATTTAAAACATCATATCTAAAACAATTTCTTTAACGTATTATTCACTATTCAAAAACGTGAATATACTACCTTAACAAATTTCATCATTTCTATTCACTTTAACTTAAAGGATTATTCACTGTCTAAAACGTGAATATAACTCCATTTATAAGTTATAACAATTAACTTATCAAAATAAGTCGTTTGCGGATTTATAAAACAACGTTTATAAATTCCGTTTCTATTTATTTATAAAACTTCTTTTTTTTTATAAATTCCTTTATTAACCTATTCCAGTTTATAACTCAATTATAAACTACAAGTTCATATTATAAGTTAATTACTTATAAAACGATTATTTTACAAAATCGTTCTTTTTTAAAGACTTTTCAATTTATAAACCTTATAACTTATAAGATTTATTTATTTAATCAATCTATTCTTCAAATAATTTCACCAAATTTATAAATCTTACTATTTATAGATTTCATTTATAACTTCACAGTTTATAACTCTATAAATTTCATTCATTTATGAAATTCATTTTCACTACATTCAAACACTTATAAACTCGTTTTATAATGTCTATATTTCAATTTATAAATATCCATTTATAAATCTCTTAATATAAATCAGTTTATATTATTATTCTAAAACGTCTTTAAATTCCTTTATAATTTCATCATTTCGATTTATAAAATAATCAAATTTTATAAATCCTATATTTAAACTTTTATCATATATTCAAAAATCCAATCTAAATTATTTTATAAAATCATTAGTTCATATTTCTTAAAAATCAACTTTTAATCGTATTTCTAAAAATCAGCTTTTTTAACTATATTTCACAAAAACCATAATTTTATAACTTTAAAAATTATAACGTTTATTTATTTATAATGGATCAATTCCAAAAATATAGTATACTTTTAAAAATCACTTTAAAAATCATTTTAAAATCCCAAAATCTGGGTCCAATGATGCTACACACCAAATAGTCAATCACGACTAACAACGATATCATATATCGATATGATAATCCATCAAATATCAAAATATCTGAAATCAAATAAAACTGTTGAGGAATCCAGTTGGATCCCTCCAACCTGTTTCCCTGCATCCAAAAACATTAGCACAATACCAATTTCGCTCCAGTACGAAATTATCGCGGTATATGTTCTTATTAAATATTATCCGCTTAATAACGGCGTAATAGGGTCTCATCCGCTAAACAAAAAAATGCGGGAAATCAACAACTGCAATATATACATATGCCAATATATATATATTGATATTATATATAATACCAATTTCACTGTTTATGAAATATTCGCGGTATATGTTTATATTAAATAACATCCGCTTACTAACGGCGCATAATGTCTATTTTAACAATCAATAATTTACAGTCATCATTCAAACATGCATTCAAATATTTTAAATCTAACTATTTAAAATAAAATCGAAATCTATTCGATTGAGTGAGAAGTTCTCACCTTGGTTTTAATTTCCGTTTAAGCTTTTATTTCGAATAAAATTAAACGCGCGTTTAATTTTACCCGAAATTCTCACTAACTCCAAACGACTCCAAACCAACTCCATCGCGTAGTGCTCGTCCATACGATTCCAACGCAACTGAGTTTGCATTTTTTCGACCTCGTATGAAAAAGTTATGTAATTTACAAGTTTGTACACGACTTAAATATAATTAAAACAACATTAACTTATAATTTTTATAACCTAACCTATTTACAACCGTTAGATCCAATCCCCTTCATCCCAAACGTGCGCACCCTCCCCCTTTCTCGTTCGATTTCACTCTCCAGTAAACCCATATGCACGCGCCCCAAATTCGATGGCCGCACCACCTACCGACACTCGAACCCCATCATCTTGCCATCATTCGGAGCGCCTCCTCAAGCTCCACCCACGGCCCAAGTGGCTTCGAACTCGGTCGACCCTCTAGCACAAAAAACGATAATGAACGCGCGGCCTTCCCTGGTCAATTACGCCGAATCCGAGCCACTTCAACGCAAATCCACCGTTGGATGTGAAGTACTTGGCGAGCTCTTCAATTTGTTAGTTGGAAGTTTCGGCTAAACATTTACGGATTGGAAGATAATTGAAGGGGAAGGTGGACAATTTTCGGCCTTCCATTGCAACTGGCGGCTAGGGTTTTGTTATTAGGTTTTTTTTTTTTTTTAATTGTGAATGGTGCTATTTATAAGAAAAGCAAGCGTAAACACTATTCATCCCGGGAATTCCGAACTCCGATTCAGACGCCGTAACCAGCGTACCTAGGGTTTATCCCGCGTTCCGGACACAATGGAACAAGTTTCGGAAGCTAATTCGGAAGTATGTGCGAGTTATGGCTGAAAACGTTCAATTTAAATTAAACCGATTTAAATCGATTTCTAGGCGTTTTAATTTGCACCGGACAAACGGTAAATCCAATTGACTTGAAATTTGAAACCTTACAATAATATCACATTACGGATCCGATGAAACTGGTTTCGTCGAAATCCGAGACTTTTTGAAAAATGGCTATTTTGACTCGCCAAATTTAAATTAAAAATAATTCGATGCGTTTCGAGCTGCCACGATCAAACGATAACTCCGATTGACACGAAAATTGAAATCCGGTAATAACTAACTATTACGGATCCAATGAAACAGGTTTCGTTCAATTCTGAGACTGTTCAAAAATTGGCTATTTTACAGTCGATTATTAAATATTAAAATATTCAATTTTCACAGATTAACTTTTAATTCGATTTTAAAAGTTCTAAAATATTTCTATAACTCCAGTATGATTAAATAAAATTTTCCAAATTATTTTCAATCATATTTAACTCAATTTTTAATTATTTCCATAATTTAACACATTAAATTATCGATTTAATTATCCAATTAAATCCAAAAATTCAAATAAAAATTTATTTGACTTATAAATTCACTTATAAATATTTAAAATTAATTAAATATTCAAATTTAAATTATTAAAAATTCTGGGTCGTTACATTGAAGTAGTTTTAAAAATTGAATTTTTGAATCCAAAATAGTTTCGGAATTGAAAGCTTTGAAAATGAATTTCAAAATAAAAATTATTTTGAATAACTTGATTGAGTTTTGAAATTTAAATAATTTGATTTAAATTTAAGTTCAGTATTTGAAATTGAATTCTATGATTTGGAAACTATGGTTTAAAAAAGGTTATTCAACTTTTAAATGTGTTTATATGGGTTTCTTAACCATTTAAAAAGTATTGTTTTGGAAATTCGACTTTAAACCAAGCTCATACTTGAATGGCTTTAACTTATGTGAATGTAATCAGTTTTTCCCAAAACGAAACCTACGTGTTTTCAAATAATAAAAGCTTTCACATTAGAAATGAACTTCTAATTTGTGTAAGAAGGATTTCAAGTCTAAAACGAAAATAGTTTTCCAAGTTATGAATAAATTTTTGGAAACGGTTTGAAAGCTATACGTAAAATGTTTAATTTAAAGATTTAATGAGTTAATCCAATTGACATGGAAATTGTTTTAAAAATCTATGAATAGATCTTTGTGAAATTGGGTGAGCTTTGTGAAACGAATCTTTTTGTTAAAAGATTTGAAGTGGTAATTTGTTTAACCATTTGAAGAAAATCTTTGGATTTTTAAAAGTTTTGACTATACTGAAATCCCAATATCCATATGTTTTTAAATATTGCGCCCATTATTCGGTTTAGCCAGGAGAGGAACTTGTGTCATATAACCCATTTCGAATAGTGATACGACGTTATGGATTGCATTTGAAGACCGATGTTGAAGACCGAGTGTCTTCGAGAATGATAGGATAACCTGTCGATTGACTCTGCACTGAGTTGCTTCGGTATAGAGTTCTCCCTAATTGACGGGAAGTCCGATCGAGATGTGGATACCCGGATTGCAAGGGCTTCTTCGGAAGTGCCTTCAGTTCTGTTCGAACCCGGGACAGACTTGTATGGTTGTATGTCTGACATTACACTTTGAGATATTAAACTGATCTCTATCAAATACATTTCTGCTTGGTGGCGGAGAATTTATTCTCTTAGCTTAACACCCTTCTCTGAGACGTACGAGCTCCGAGGTTATGTAGTTGATATTTACCAATGATATACTCCCAATTTGGTAGTGTGGCATGTTGAGTGCTGCTGTGTATCATTTGTTGATCAAAGCATGGCTTTTGTATAAAGCGTAGCTTTGTGGACGAGACTGCATCAGGACCTCACACACCGGTAATGGTCGAAAAAGGAAAGATGCGGCAAGGTTATGAGGGTCGCTCCCTTTAGTGTTTGTCATTCCCTTCTGGAAAAGGGTGGTATCATGGTATGGAGCCCTGATATTTCACTCATGTTGATACTGCAGATCTATTACTTTGTGATTGCTTTGTGGTTGTTGGATTAGAAGTACCTCGGATAAAGGTCCCAAAGGACCAGTGGATGGCACGCTCGAGTAGTAGTTACCTAGTTAAAAGGTAACCCGACCTTGTGTTGGCAGAGATCCGGTTAGGTTCTCGGGACGTCCCGACAGAGGCGTACCCATGAGGCAGTAGGAAGTTCCTTAGCCTGACCATTTGTTGGAAATCCAATCTTCAATACGCGCATTGTACGGCTTTAGTTGTAGAACCTGCCATTTACTTATGGTGGCGCCCCACTGTTTAGATGGTGGCTATAATAGGCATAGGATGCTGGTCGTATGTTGGGTAGGATTAATATTATACTTTCGAAATGATTTTTTTCTACACTATGTACAAATAATAATAATAATATCAAAAGATTTTTGCGTAGTAAGCATATTTGACTATCATAAGGAGAAATCTCCTCCAATTCTGCATTTGCATTGTGTGTGTGGCGGGAGGCCTTATGGTAGTTTCATTTTCTAAAAAGCATTGCGAATTACAAATTCAAATTCCTTTATTTGTTTTAAAGACCAAATGTTTTTGTTTGCTCATACCATTCGCATGACTGACCTGGAGTTTATTGTTCCTTTCCTAAACTCTGGGTGCCCACAATTTTCCTACACGGGCAGTCTAGAGTTGGGTTTTTCAGATAGTCAGGTTTAGTAGATTATCTAGAGCTAGTTAAGTCTTTGCATTAGGACTGCACTTGCTTATCTTTGTGCATCGTTATTGGGAGCTCGAGCTATTTCTAGATTGGTGCTTTGGAGATGGAGATTATCGATACTGGAGTTCTTTCTTGAAGACCATATTGGAGATGTTGTTTCGCTGCTGGTGTTATCTTTAGTTTTTCGATGTTATTGTCTTGTATCATATCTCTGATGTATATTGATCTCTATTGTATTAGATATTGTATCAATGTTGTATATATATGTCATTCATTTTCTTCCGCTGTATTGTACTTAATGTGTTATAAGCTCCGGCACGACTCGAACTCCAACGTTTTAATCTACGGCATTCAGGTACAAGTGGAGTACGGATGTCGATTTTCGAACGCTGAAATTTGGATCGTGATATATTTCGTATCAGAGCTGAGGGTTAAAACTTTAGCTCTGGAGTATAACACATTAAGTATCCCATTAGAGATAGGGTGAAGTATACCCTAGAATGAGTATAATCCCTAAGATATCCGTTCGAATGCCTCAGTAAATTCTCTTACTATCCACTGATAGTGAGTATGAGTGCAAGAAGAGGACGAGATAGGAGACAGGGAAATACCACTACAAATGGTCAATACCCTGCGACAGTGGAAACAACTTTCTTCTCAATCTCCTTTGATTCGATTCCAAATTCTTTTGATTGCTTCTTGACAGCTCGAGTAAGAAGTTTCGATGTGATGGTGGCCCAACGGATCGTCGTAGAAAAATCCTAGCTTCATATCTTCATCGGTTTCTTATCAGTTTTTCCATTTAAACTCTAACGAATTTGGGATTTGAAGTTGAAAATTTTAGATAAATTGGAAATTTTTAAATTGAGTTAAATTGGTTAACTAATATAAGGCTAAATTTGAATTGTATCAATAAAACGATATCAATTCAAACTGAATTTGAAATTCTGTTTCTTATGTGGACCCAATCCCGAAGAGGGACAAGTTGATGTATACTTTGGGATATTTCAGCTTGAATTTGGAATCCTTACCTAGTGTTTGAGAATTATGGAAGATTAAATCCGTCTATCTATTCTCTGGGGTCCGATATATTCTATAAACGATTAGTTATACCTTCGAACAAATCAATGTCCTTGCATATTCATAGACCGGAGGACCCGAGTATCTTGTGTAATATTGTATGAGTTTTTTCTCATATTGTTGATATTCTGATTTGGGTAAACCAAATGCGGAATAAATATTTCGATCTGATCTGATCAATGGTTTCTTTATCTATCATCTATTCTTTCCCGTCTCCTTTGCAAATTTCGAGGACGAAAGTTTTTAAGGGGGGAATCTGTAACATTCCTGAAAATTTACCAAGTTTAATTTGGCAATTAAATTAATTTTTAAAATAAATTGTGAATTAATTAGAGATTTCTAGAACAAATAAATAATTTGTGATTATAAATTGAAATTTAATTAGAAATTTAAGCATAAGTATATTACAAATAAATATTGGGTTTAGAAAAAAAATAACTGTATTGGGAATAAATAGAAAATTTGATTTAAAATATAAGAATAAGTATTTTATAACTAAATATTGAATTTCAAAATAAAATGTATAGAAAATTAAAATAGAAATTAAAAGCTTGAGATTAATAAAAAGACAAGGACAGTTTGCTTTCTAAATTTTTAATTATATTAATATTTGGAAGATGTAATAAATTTCAAAAGATTTATTTTTAAGATTTAATTCTCTTATATAAATAAATGGGTCTATTTGTTAATATGAAATCAAAATTTTTAAATCCTTCTTTTCTTTTAAAAGTTGTACAAAAAAAAATGTATTTATTTAAATGTGAACAAATTATAAAGATTGTGATATATGTTAATAAAAAAATAAAAAAAAGAAATGTTTTATAAAGTAAATATGGTATAAAATTTTATATAAATATTTATTTTATCTTTGAAAATTTCAAATGTAAACATACATAAAGGAGATGAGTAAAGGAATCAATATGCATTGGGATTTCATAATCATTTGTTTTTACACATGGCATTCAATATAATTGATTTAATAAAATAATGAAATTTAAAATTATAAAAACTTTCCATCTTCCCATGCTCAATCATATAGTATCTCACCAAATCTGAAAATACAGTAAAAAAGATTGAGCAATTCCAAACTTCAACACATAAAGAAAATAGAAAGAATCGGAAAAAAAAGAACTGTCATTCTCTTCTAAAAATCTGAAACAAAATCTTTGTTTTTCAAAAACTTCAACCTGAAATAAGAGAGTGCTTCAATCTGAAATCAATGCAATGTAAAGCTTCAACACAGAAACCAAGTCTTCTTCCTTCAATTCTAAAAATAGATCAAAATTTAAAAAAACAAAAAACATGAAACTTTGCATCAGAATGTGAAAACCAGAAGCTAATTAAAGATCAAGGTCTACAACAAAATCTTCAACTCTAAAATTCCTGAAGCAAGCAAATTCTGTGCAACAAGATCAAGGCCTGGAAAAAATTGACTCAAGCATGCAAATCAACATGGAGAAATCAATTAGTAAATCAAGAAAAACTGAAGGTTATTTAAAAGCATTTCAAACTTAAGTAACAAATCAAAGTTCAGACCCACAAATCAAGAATCCAGGCTTGAGTACCTCTCTGCAATGTCAAAACAAATGTGAGCAAACTTAAGATTTTAAAACCAGTTTCTTTGAATTATATGCCTGTGAATCGTCTTGATGTGATTGCTTGGTGTTATAGATAAATGCCTGCATGTTTGAATATGGATATGCAATGTGTGTATGTTTGTTTATAGAGACATATCCCTCTATTTAAAACAATTTACAGGCATAAGTTAATTTCAAGATGTAATGTTTGATGTTTGAACAAAATAAAATTTAAATATCAAGAATTAAAGTTTAAGAATACTTTTACTAAAAGATGAATGGATTTACTGGAAACTTTAAAAACAATGAAAAACAATTTTTGTTCAAAATTTGATTGATTAAAATTTGGGATTTGATTATTTAATCATGTTTGTATTGATAAGTCATGATTTCTAAAACAAAATTTAAGATTTTTAGTTTACTAAATTATGAGAAAATTTGCGATGAACAAAATTGACATTTTTGTCAATTTCTAGTGATCACGGCGACAATGAACTTCGAGGTTATTGTCAGAGGTGGCGGGAAGGAAGGTGATCGATGGAAAAATGGCAAATCAATTTTTAGATCATCGTTGTGTTGTATCGAAATCGATTTAGGGTTTAAGAGACAGTTTTGTCGATACGAATTTTTGACGTAATAGCATCGTCGGTGGTCGATCGGAGGTGATCGCGAGAGAGGGTATGTTCGTTGGGGTTCGTGATGATGTTTTGGTCGAGGTGGCAGAATTTACGGTGGACAAGTTCGTCGTCGACAAGAATTTTTTTCGATTGGGTTTGGGTTTCCTATAACCATTATATACTCGATTTTGACTCGTTGCCATATGGGATCCTCTGGGTGGTCGGAGTTATTTAGTGGGTAGAACGTGACGTGCCGGAGGTCTTGGTGATGGTCGGCGACTATTCGATCAGGTGTACACGTGCATGTGCACGTTTGGTTCTGGATTGATAAAGTTTAAGGAAGGAGAAGATTGACTCGAAGCTGCACTCGTGATAGCGTGGTGATAGCTCAAAGAGGATATCGGGTTGGTCTGCATGTTGCCACAGTTTTTAATTTTTAAAAATAAAAAAAAAGTCTAAAATAAGCAGCAAAAGTTTCCTCGAAGTTAGGCCCAGGAACGCTTAGAATTGGCTCGGGACTTTTAGTAAGCTGCTCGGGTTTATTAAGTTGAGCTTTCTGTTTTTTTCCCAAACCAGTTTAAAAATAAAATACAAGTTTAAAGTTAAAATAAGTATTTAATGCATGGTTTTAAAGGAGCTTGTACTAGTTTTTATCAAACAAAGAAATCCAAGATTTTAAAGTAGATAACACCAAGTTTAAAAGTGTTTAAAAGTTTAAAGTATTTGAATGATAATTAATTACTTAAGAGTAATTACTTAATTGAAAATAATTAAGGATGTATAATTAATGATTTAAAACTTGATAAATCAAGTGTTTAAAAAAGTTGATTAATTTGAAAGAATATTTTGTTAATGTGATTAATCTATGGTTAATTAGTTAATGTAATGGGTAATTAAAGGTCAATTGAGTAATAATTTAAAAGTTAATTAAATTGTGATTGAAGGGTAATTAGTTTTCAATTAATTATTAATTTATTTGAGGAATAATTAATTTATAAAAGTAATTAAGATTTAATTAATTAACAATTAAGGGTTAATTACTTAATGCAATTAATTTAAGATAAAAAAGGGTAATTAAGTAAAAGATAAATTTATTTATGAAAGTAAATTTAAGATAGTTACCTTGTATAGTTAAATAAAAGATAATTACTTTGTGTAATTAAATAAAAGCTAATTCCATACTAAAATTAATAAAGGGTAATTAATTTAGGGTTAATTAATTAACTAAGATAATTAATTAAATGGTGAATTAAAGGATTAAAGGTTAATTATTTAATAATTAAAAGTTGATGAATTATAATTAAAGGTTAACTAATTTGTTATTTATGGATAATTAATACATGATAAGAAAAACAATTAATCAAAATGATTTATAAATTATTAATATTAATTAACCAGGATTAGAAATTCATAAGTAATAAATCTGATTTGAATTAATCAGAAAGATTAACCGCTTTTACTTATGGATTTTTGGATTCTATTGGATGATTGAATTGTTTGATATCCCTGATTGTGATGCTCTGTTTTGATTTTAGCTGTGTTTAATGTAATTTATTATCTGTGCTATATATATATCTCAGATCTGTGAATAAAAGATAAGTGTTATGGTTTATACCGCTTATCAAATATAAGCGTTATAGTTTATACCGCTTATTAAATATATTGCTGTATTTGGATCTATGCTGGTTGATGATGTGGCACTTTTATTGTGTAAAACCCCTGGACCACACTTATACACACACAAATATGGATTGCACGTGGAAATGGGTTAAGTCACAGATTTTGAAGTAGTTTTAAAAATTGAATTTTTGAATCCAAAATAGTTTTGGAATTGAAAGCTTTGAAAATGAATTTCAAAAATAAAAGTTATTTTGAATAACTTGATTGAGTTGTGAAATTTAAATAATTTGATTTAAATTTGAATTCAGTATTTGAAATTGAATTCTATGATTTGGAAACTATGGTTTAAAAAAGGTTATTCAACTTGTAAATGTGTTTATATGGGTTTTTTTAACCATTTAAAAAGTATTGTTTTGGAAATTCGACTTTAAATCAAGCTCATACTTGAATGGCTTTAACTTATGTGAATGTAATCATTTTTCCCAAAACGAAACCTACGTGTTTTCAAATAATAAAAGCTTTCACATAAGAAATGAACTTCTAATTTTTGTAAGAAGGATTTCAAGTCTAAAATGAAAATAGTTTTCCAAGTTATGAACAAATCTTTGGAAACGGTTTGAAAGCTATACGTTAAATCTTTAATTTAAAGATTTAATGAGTTAATCCAATTGAAATGGAAATTGTTTTGAAAATCTATGAATAGATCTTTGTGAAACTGGGTGAGCTTTGTGAAACGAATCTTTTTGTTAAAAGATTTGAAGTGGTAATTTGTTTAACCATTTGAAGAAAAGCTTTGGATTTTTAAAACTTGTGACTTAACTGAAATCCCAATATCCATATGTTTTTAAATATTGCGCTCATTATTCGGTTTAGCCGGGAGAGGACCTTGTATCATATAACCCATTCCGTATAGTGATACGACGTTATGGATTGCATTTGAAGACCGGTGTTAAAGACCGGGTGTCTTCGAGAACAAGAGGATAACCAGTCGATTGACTCTGCACTAAGTTGCTCCGATATAGAGTTCTCCCTAAGTGACGGGAAGTCCAATCGGGATTGTGGATACCCGGATTGCAAGGGCTTCTTCAGAAGTGCCTTCGGTTCTGTTTGAACCCGAGACAGACTTGTATGGTTGTATGTCTGACATTACAGTTTGAGATATTAAACTGATCTCTATCAAATACATTTCTGCTTGGTGGCGGAGAATTTATTCTCTTAGCTTAACACCCTTCTTTGAGACGTATGAGCTCAGAGGTTATGTAATTGATATTTATTAGTGATATACTTCCAATTTGGTTGTGTGGCATGGTGAGTGCTGCTGTGTATCATTTGTTGATCAAAGCATGGCTTTTGTATAAAGCGTAGTTTTGTGGACGAGACTGCGTCAGGACATCAAACCCCGAAAATGGTCGAAACAGGAAAGATGCGGCAAGGTTATGAGGGTCGCTCCCTTTAGGGTTTGTCATTCCCTTCTGGAAAAGGATGGTATCATGGTATGGAGCCCAAATATTTCACTCATGTGGATACTGCAGATCTATTACTTTGTGATTGCTTTGTGGTTGTTGTATTAAAGGTACCTCGGATAAAGGTCCCAAAGGACCGGGGGATGGCACGCTCGATGTTAACGCTAAAAATTGAACGCTAACACCCCAGTGTATGTTGAGATTAAATAAAAGCACCACCCGTGAACACGGGAATAAAAAATAAGTAGGAAAGTCACAGAAAAAGAAGCAAAAGACAACAGGTTTATAGTGGTTCGGCATCAGGTTAAGCCTACGTCCACCTTAATCCTCTTTATTACTGAATCAATTACAACTTTACAACAGTCTTCAATTACAATACTGATGAGACAAACAACCATAACTCCAATGTAGAAGAATTCTTTGAATCCATGTTGATTGTGTTAGATTTCCTCTTGAAGTTAGTTGAGATGCCTTTCGTGTTTGAAGTGTCGAGTGAGTCGAGAATTCAGCAGAGTATCAGCGTTCCAAGAATGAGCCCAAAAAGATCCCTTGAATATTGAAGCTAGCGCCGTATTTATAGGGCAGCTCGGCTTTAGGTCGTAGGTCGCGAGCGACCTTGGGTAGGTCGTAGGTCGTCCGCGACCTAATGGGAGTTGTCCACGGTTTACATAAGGAACACCTGATCGCCCTGGAGAAATTACAAGTCATAGGCCGTGGCCGACCTAGGTAGGAAGCGACATAAGAAGCTCTTTTGGTTTGTTTAGGTCGTGATCGACTTAGGTATAAGTCTCAGGTCGAGGGGTTGCGACCTAAAGTAGGTCGTAGGTCGAAGTTTGCGACCTAAAGGAAACGAGCTGCGGCCCATTCTAGTTGCACTTGGCTTCTCCTGAGCGGGTCAGCAGGTTTCACGCGACCTAGGATAGGTCGCTGATCACTTCTGAGTGATTGGAACGACCTAGGAGAGGAATGTCATAAGATGCAGCGACTTATGGAGCTGTCTCGGCCTTGTTTAGGTCGTGAGCGACCTTATGAAGAGGCATGCGGTCTTGTACTACCTTAACCCATTAGGTCATAAATTGCTAACTCGTTAGGTCGTTGGACCAGTAAGCTGCTTAGCCCATTTAGGTAGTTAGGTCGTAGATTCTTAGATCGGAGTCGCTCTAAACCGCTCTATGCTTTAACTCGTGGATAGCTGATCTTCTTAGGTCGCTAGGACCGCTTCATTCTTAGGTCGCTAGGACCGCTTCATTCTTAGGTCGCTAGGACCGCTTCCTTCTTAGGTCGCTAGGACCGCTATCCCGTTAGCTCATTGGCTCGTTGGGTCATTGATGAAAGAGAGTTAACATTTTCCCCTCGAAGTATACGCCTAAGAGTTAGGTCGTGTGCTTCGATATCTATTAACTCATTCCCTCCTGAGTCACTAGGTCGCAAGCGACTTAAAGGCTTGGTTAGGTCGTAAGCGACTCAAGGGATTTGATAGCCCGCATGCCTGTTCACCTCCTTATCTTTTGCCTCATATAAACCGTTGGCTCGCTCATTCGTCTTTACTAAACTGCTCCAATAGTTCGCTCCGCCATTAACGATCTTCCAAGCTCCTCAAAGGTGAACTCGAACTATCAGGCCGTCGATTCCTCCTTGCCATAACATCGTGTAAGTGAAATTGACCTTTGTTCCAATATACGATCGCCGTCGAATCCTGAATCCCCTAATTTTCATCCCTTCCCCGATTTTGCATTTCGCATTCCACCATGGATCATGTTATGATTAATTTGTGATCGTTTTTGGACACATTGTTGCTATAACTCACGAGGGGACAACAGTACATCCGGTTTGCGGTGGATCCAAAGTGATTTGTATTGGCTTTGGGTGATTTTACGATATGGGGAGATGGTGGATTTTTGGTGTACAGTGGCTAACAGGTTGCTGGGTTAACAGATTAACGAGTTATGGAAGTTAGGCGGTTTGGTAAGTGGAGAAAAGCTTAACGGGTTGAGGAGAGCTGTCGAGCGACTTACGGCTCCAAAGTTTGGACGTGAACCATGCGACCCAATTCGTTTGCGATCTAGCGCGCTCCCGACCTTCCTTCCTCGCGACTTATCATGTTTAAACAACATAGGGCTTAAAGTAGAACGACCTAGTAATTAAACGACTTAACCATCAACGACACTAGTTTTAGCTCGTAGCCGAGCTAGGTCTTAGAGAAATTTGCGTTATTTCGACTGAAGGCTTTTTCCTTCATGTGCATTACGACTTAAAGAATTAACGGCCTAGGTCAACTCGCAACGTAGCATTTGGGCCGCGGACGAGCTAACACTTAGTTTAAAAATGCTTTGCCTGCCTTGAAGCATAATTTTGACTTGAATTCTCAACTTGAATTGCCGGAATGAATTGCCTGAATTTGTAATCGTTTGAACTTTGCTGCACTCCTTTACAGACTACACTAACTTTAATGCTAATGACCTGTTAAACACAACATTTGCAGAAAAATGGGACGAATATACTGCCCTTGATCGCCCACATCGAATGACAGATTAGTCGATAGAATATAATCAACTTAAAGAAATCATATGAAATGCCGTGAACCAACAAATTCAAGTGAAGTGGTAAAGCAATGTTAATCAACTAAAGCCGATTTGTTTGCATCAATACTGCACTTGCATTTGGTCTTAAGGCGACAAGTCCTGAAATTTTACAATTGTCATATGTTTATTAATTTAATTCCAGTTATACTTACTTGTCACTTTGTTAGTTTTACACAACACTTCACACATTTAGGAAACGTGCACCTTCACATTTGAATATCCAGTTCCTTGTGTAGAATGTCTTCTCAAGAAGAGATAATCGAGCAATCTGAAGGAGTCTTCCCGATAGCCGACCCATTGGTTGATCCTCCGGAGAGAACTCCAACTACCCTGAGTCAACGGACATTCAATCAATTACGTATTCAATTTGGCATCACCGAAGCGGATGCTAGATTTCCTGGCCCAAATGATACTGCCGACTGGCCACCTCTTGGTTTTGTCGCCATCAACCGTCAGATGTGCCTTTGTGGTGCCATTCCTCCTTTCAATGAGTTTCTTCATCAACTCCTTTTCTGGCTAACCATCTCTCCCTTTCAACTACATCCCAGTGGCTACGCCATCCTGATGGGATTGTGTGTTTTATTCAGGAGGACACTTAACCGTCTTCCGAGGTTCGAAGAAATTTGCTACTTATGCTCATTTGCAAAGAATAAAGAACACCCCTCCTTTATACTCGTGAGAAGTGCCAGAAATCGTAAACTTATCACTGATCTTTCCGAAAGTGCTCACGGCTTTCTGAATCAATTCTTCTTCGTCCGCTGTCCTCTAGGGTTTTATGCCATCTGGAGAAAACGAAGTAAGATTGCTCATCCCCATTTTTTCCATTTCAGCTTTTCACGATCCGAATTGTTAAGTGCTAACTTCATTCTTTTCTTTTACATCACTTCCTCCTCCCTCTAGAAATCCCAATCACAAAACGACTTTTGATAGATTAAGTGCTGTGCCGGTTGAAGAAAGAAGTATTAAGTTTTTGCTGAAAGATGAATTTCTGCACCAGTACGGGCTTTTGCACCCTTCTCGTTCTACCCAACCTCATGAAGTCCCTGACTCTCCAGTAAAAACATCGGATGCCCCAGTCCTCGTTGGAGAACTTGCACCGAAAGAACATGCTGTTGAGGCTTCCTTGGTAAAGTGTTCTACTTTGATTGATGTTGCGGGGTCATCCGTCAAACATACAATTCCCCCGGTCATCGAAGAAGAGGAGCCTCCTCAACAATCCGGGAGATCTGCTGGCGAAGGAGCTGAGAGAACAAGTCCCACTAGGCACAGTGGTGATGATACTTTTGAGAGGTTGAGCGACCTGATGATTATTTCGCAGGAGCTTTTTAAAGATGATTCTATCACTGATAAGGTTACTTCTTCAGCAGTCGAAGTGACATCCTTTCTTTAACAGACTCCATCAGCTCAAGAATTGATACTAGCTGTTAAATCCGTCGTCACCTCTCAACCCAGGAGTAGTTCGTGATTCGACGCACGTAGTTTACACGTTACACACACTTAGGACCTTTCAGCACTTATATGCATTCAATTCTCTTGCTTTCAAGATTTCTGAGTTTATCTTTTCTTCATTTTCATATTCTCCAATGGGAAGAAGTGGCTCTTACTACGATGACTTCCAGCGTTATGGGAAGCGCAGTGCTTATGACCCCAGGAAGTATCTTCCTGCCTCTTGGGAAACTGATGAAGAAAGAGCTGCGAGGAAAGCTCTTGAAGGGCGCGCCTATGAAGAACGCCACGAAAGACGAGATGAGCGACACGACTCTTCCTTGAGGGAAGATGATTCTCATAAACGGAAATCCCATGATGATAAAGGGAAAAGCCACTTCCCTGAAGATGCTAGTAAAAGGGCCAAACATGGCGAAAAACCAGCGTCCGAACTTCCTGAAAAGCCCGCTGCTCCTGTACCTTCTCAATCTCCTGCCCTTGCTCGCACTGATATTCAAACAATTATTGGAAGGCCCTCATATCAGGTTGGACAAGGCCCGGCTACTCTTCAAAGTCGGTTTCCGCATTGGTGGCTGAAAGGAGTGCGCTTTGACCTTGATTTGGTCCCGATTGACAAGCAGGCTATGCTGCGCAATCTTGATGCTGTGAAACTTGATATCGAGAGAATGTCTAGCTGGCAGAAGCTTGTCGACGAGCTTCAGAGAGTAAATCGCGCGAATCTTGAGGCCATGCTAACAATGGAAAACGACAAATCTGAATGGCAAAAAACTCTTGAACAACACGACGCGGAAATGAGGAGCATAGCCACCTATAATGAGAAGCTTGAAGCAGAAGTCGAAAAACTTAAGGAAGAGCTCGCCACTACTTCCACTTCCTACTCTCAGAGAGAGGAAATGCTTCAAAAACAAGTAAGAGACGCTCATGCGGCGCAGAGAGATGCTGAAGCCAGATTTGAAGCGCAGCAGCAAACTGTAGAAGACTATCGGGCTGACGTTGCTCAACTTCGAGAGAAAGCCAACGCCCAGAACTCGAAGATTGAACTGCTAAAAGCTCGACTACCCAAATATGAGAAGGAGCGTGACGAAGCTGTTGCCGGCAAAGCTGCAGCCGAAGAGTCTCATATGGCAACTAAAGGTGAAGTCAGCTCCACTTTATTCGAGTTTTACATCCATAGCGTTCTGGGCCGTGGTAGCCTTAAGTTTTTGGGGCCGGCATATGAAGTCACTTTGGCCAAAGTGTGGGAGGCCATACTTGATATGTTTGGAGGAGCCGAATATACCGAAGTAGATTTTATGGCGCATTGTCTAGATGATGATGCATGTGCCGCTCTTGCAAAAGGAGCAGCTTGCCAAAGAGAGAGCTGAAATGACAGAAGGAGAACATTTAGGAAAGACCGTTTCAACCGACCCAGTTCTTCCTTCAGTTTCAACCGATATCGATATTGTTGGCTCCAGTTCCCATTCTCCTCCTCCTGCTAAAGCCGTTATTGAAAGCACCACCGCCCATACTGGAGATGAGACTCAAGGAAGCGCCGAAGCGCAGGACTTCGAAATTGACATAGTGAAGTCTACTTCTCCAGATAACCTCAATGTTGATCTCGCTCAAGTGGACTGCTTGTTCACTTCGACTGAGTTCGATGAGCTTCTTGCTTATTTCTTAAGTGTCGATGAGCCATTATCCCCTCTTTTTATGAGGAATACTGACTTTAACTTTTCTTCTCCTGTAGAGAAAGCACCAAGTATCGCTCAGACTTCCCCTCCTCTGGCTATTTCTTCTCCACCTCTTCAGATTACTCCCCCTTCTATCTCTCAACCTGGGTCGCAAGAAGAGCAGATAGAAGCTCTCCTTGACTTGGACGATCCTGTTGCTTCTCAAGAACAAAAGGTCGAAGAATCTGAAGAAGGGGAGAGAACTCCGAAGCAGACTGCTTTTGATGACATAACATCATCCACTCTTTTCTCTCCGGGCAGTGATCCTTCCACAAGGAAGAAGGGGAAGCGTGTAGTTTCAAATAGAAGGAGGGAAGCTTCTGCTGGCGAAGCGAAAATAGAAGAAAGTCTGATTGTACCCCTTCCTCTTTCTTCCCTTACCCCCACAAGCCGGCCCAAAAAGTTAATTATCCAGCCAGGCGAAGGCTCAAAAGGTGGTAGGAAGAAGAAGTGATTGGTTTAGGACTTATGCTTTTCACCTTGCTTTGTGCTTTTAAGCTTGTATATACAAAGATTTATGTCGACCGGTGATTGTGCGGGTACCGGTCCCCGCCTTCTTTTGTTTTGAAACCTGCACATGTATATAAAATAATTTATAGTATGGAATAAAATGATTCTTTTACCTGTACTAACTCCTGTCTATATTTGAGAATGCATTTATTCTTTTTTTTATATATACAAGTTTCTTTATTTTCTCTGTGTGATGTTGCAGTAAACCTATGGTATGTTGCTTGAGCATTGTTTTTTATTTTAGTGACTATATTATATTGCCCCCATACCATGGTTTATTGCAATCTCTTTCACATTGGCAGAATTTTGAAGAACAACTCTTCTGTTTCGAGAAGACGTGTGTTCTTTCTTTAGAGAACAACTTTTCCATTTGAAGGAGGTTTGCATCTGTACTTTATAAGATAATATTTCCGTTTTAAGGAAATATTTTTCTGATTTAGTAGAATGCGCCTCATATTGGAGAAGCTTTCTCTCTTTTCTTTTTGTTGCGAAGTTTTTACACTTCACTCTCGGAGAAAGTCACTTTTATTTTGGCAAGTAAATTTTCCTTCGTGGTAAAGTGGGCCTTCGAAAAAGGGCTTCAACCTGCTTGTGCCTCCGAAGAGGGCTTTTGTTTGATTGTGCCTCTGGGAAGAGGGCTTTTTGTTTGATTATGCCTCTGG
Source organism: Allium cepa (assembly GCA_030765085.1). Classification (NCBI taxonomy): domain Eukaryota; kingdom Viridiplantae; phylum Streptophyta; class Magnoliopsida; order Asparagales; family Amaryllidaceae; genus Allium; species Allium cepa. The sequence continues at coordinate 41,200,178 of CM060929.1, forward strand.
GAAGAGGGCTTTTTGGTTGTGCCTCTGGAGAGAGGGCTTTTTTATTTGTGCCTCCGAGGAGAGGGTTTTTTGTTTGTGCCTCACGGGAGAGGGCTTTTTTGTTTCTGCCTCTGGGGAGAGGCTTTTATCTTTTCCCTGTCCGCTGGGAAGCGGGCCTCCGAAGAGGGCTTTTCACATTTCGACTCGTGTGAAGTTTTATTTCAGATCACGATGAAATGTGTGCCTCTGAGTAGGGCTTTTGCCTAGAAGTTTGGATTTTCCCTCTCTCGGTTGGATGGATTCACGGGGTGGACACAAATTAATGAGTGTCCTGTGCCACCAATCAGTCCACAACTTTCTATCGAGAAAGAGCTCTCTTTTTCTGACGAGGCCCATTAGAGGTCTTTATCCTCCGAAGAGTTGTGCCTCCGAAGAGGGCTTTTCACATTCCAACACTTGTGAAGTTTTATTTCAGATCTCGGTGGAATGCGTGCCTCTGAGTAGGGCTTTTGCCTGGAAGTTTGGAGTTTCCTTCTCTCGGTTGGATGGATTCACGGGGCGGACATAAGCTAATGAGTGTCCTCTGCCACCGATCAAAGCCTTTAAGTAAAATATGGGCGCAAATGATTGCTTTTCCAAGCTCTTGGAATTGGATCTCCTTCGATAGTTGTTAGTTTGAAAGTGCCATCAAGAAGTTTTTTGCCTATGACATACGGCCCTTCCCAGATTGGCACAAACACTCCTGTTGCTGTGATGACCCTCTTCAAGACTAGATCTCCAATCTTAAAGCTGCGTTGGCGAACTTTGGAATTGAAGTACTTGTCAATTATTTGCTGGTGGGCTGCAATTCTGAGCTGAGCCTCTTCCCTGTTTTCATCAAGGAAGTCAAGTGCTTCAAGTTGCAACTCTTCGTTTTTTGCTTGGTTGAAATGAATTCTTCTATGTGAAGGGACTTCTATTTCTACCGGAATCATTGCCTCTGATCCATATGCCAATGAAAATGGAGTGTGCCCCGTCGCAGTTTTATGTGTAGTTCTATATGCCTATAGTGCTAGTGGAAGCTTATCGACCCAACCACTTTTCGATTTTTCCAGCTAATTTTTGAAGGTCGATTTGATAATTTTGTTTACTGCTTCCACTTGCTCGTTTTCCTGCGGATGAGCCACTGCTGAGAAGCTTTTCTGGATCTTGAATCTCTTGCAAAAATCTTGGAACTCTTTACTTTCGAATTGGGTTCCATTGTCTGTGATTATCTTTTGAGGCACACCATACCTGCAAATGATATTCTTAGTTACAAAGTTTATAATCTTCTTAGAGGTAATAGTAGCTAATGGTCCAGATTCAGCCCATTTAGTAAAATAATCAACAACAATAATAGCTGTTTGCACAAAAAATGGACAAACACCTCCAAGTCGTATTATTTTAGTTGAGTATGTGTGATTTTCAATGATTTTAGATGAGTATGTAAATATGAGAAAAGTAAGGGCTGAAATGTAAAAGACACGCAGATTTATAGTGGTTCGGCCAGAATGTGCCTACGTCCACTTTATATGTTATTATCTTTCTTCTTCCAGATTACAAGTACAATGCTTTGTATACAAGTGTATGAAAGTAGTTTGAAAGTTCCTTCCTTGCTTGAGCTCTCAAACTTGTCTCCAAAAATTGTCCTCCATTGTTGTACCCCTGCCCCTCTATTTATAGAGTGAGGTAGGGGGCAGGGGTCTTGGAAGTATATAGCTGCAGGTGGGCTTGGGCTGAAGCAATCTGGACTGGCAGCTTTCTGGTTCGGCGAAGCTTGGTTCGGTGGTAGAGGAGAGGAGTGTGGTTCGGTGCCACCTTGGGTTTGATTCGGTGGTTACTTGGTTCGGTTGATGGTGAGTTCTCGTGGTTGGTTCGGCATGGGGCAGCAGGGAGTTGGTTCGGCATGGGGTAGCAGGGAGTTGGTTCGGCATGGGGTAGCAGGGAGTTGGTTCGGTAGCTTATGCCGAATGAACTTGCGCATGTGAATGCCGAATGGGACTGTATGCTTGCATAGCCGAATGAACATGAGAGTATAAGGCCGAATGGACTTTGTATTTGGATTTTGAGTGGAACTCTGGGCTTACATACGCTTGCTGGTTGCTTCTTCTTAGCTTGATCGTGGTGGAGACGCGCTCGACATTGATATTCCAGTTTTGACCAAAAAACGGGATAACAAAGTAGAGGTTGCTCGCGAGCCCGGGTGAAACTGCGGCTTCTTGGTCTTGAGATCTTCTGGGTGAAAATCCGCCCAACATTTGCCCCCCAAAGTGGGGCACGTGCTTGCACGTGTCGCGCTTTGTTTCTCGTTGGTGGGAAGACTCGTCTTGTAATGTCATGGGCTGGATGTTTATATCTTGTGGATGTCCTGCAAAGAGATTTATAGTTTTAGTGTGGTTTCAAATAACGACCGTTCGGGGTCGAAATATTTGTGATCAAGTGAATTGCGCCGTTCGAGGCGAGTTAGTGTACCCCGAGGGGGTTATCGATGCCAGGTTCACGTTAGAGTGGTTCCCTGGATCGTTTGTCAAGGTGGTTTATCGCTAGCTCAGAGCATGCCTAGGGGTTGTTCTCGACCCCGTACATGTGTAAGTAGCTTAGCCATTTCATAATTATCAAATATCCATTTGACTGATGAGCTTAAAAAGGGATGTCAAAGTGTAAATTCTCATGACGATAGGGTTAATAGCCATTCAGAGCGTGCCTATGGACCGTTCGTGGTCGCGTGCACGTGTAAATGATTAATCCATGTTAGTGAGAGATTCACGACTTATCCATTGTTATCATATTTTTTATTTTATTAGTAAGCTCTTAGAGTTCGGCACTTATCTGAGTGAAGCGCCCTGCGTGCCCCCAGTTCCTGGTCTTGGACGGTAGATAGAGGGTTCCATTCGGTTCTTGGTTGGTCCGGCTATTCTCATCCGGCTTCTGGTGGTCCGGTATCATTGGTCCGGTTGGGCGAGACATCTGGTTCGGTGGTTGTGAGTTTGCCTATATATAGAGGCCGTACCCCCCTTGTTTTTCTTTACCGAACGAGTAGAGCCGAATCACTCCATTGCCGAATCAAGTGTTTGCCGAACCAACCTTATACCGAACCAGGTATATACTTATTACCGAATACACACGTATGTCCTTGCTTCACCGAATGGGACTACTGCCTTGGAGCCGAATGAGATGAAAACCGAATGGGGTTGAAACCGAATGAACTTGGAAACCGAATGAACTTGGAAACCGAATGAACTTGGAAGCCGAATGAACATGGAAACCGAATGAACTTGTGATCTGGAAGACTTCAGCATGCGAATGAAATTCCACACTTGCACGCACTTGTTTGTTTACTTTTCTATTTTCCTTGTTCTAATATTAGGTTTTTCTTGTGCTGCAGAAAATGTCTCGCAAAGCGGAAACACGATCAGACAGAAAGAAGTCTAGAGGCACAGGAGAGCCTTCTTCTTCCTCGCCCCCAGTCCAATCAGGATCCGGGCAACACCGACCTATTCCGAAGTCTCTAGTGGACGGATGTGGTCCACAGGAACTTTTGAACTCTCCCCCTGACTGCTTCCCAAGCTCCTTAAAGGAGGAGCAACTTGACGTTATATCCCGTTCCTTTGGGATAGACAGGGCTCTTATGTTGTTACCGGGGGAAGGGGTCATGCCATATGATCCCCCTGAGGGGTACTTCGCTTATAGCCGGTACCATTGCATGTGCGGGGCTATTCCTCCAATCAACGCCTGGATACTAAGCTTCGTCACTTATCTGAAGGTGGCTCCATTCCAGCTTCAGCCCAACTCTTATGCCATTCTGGTATGCTTATATGCTATCTTCCAGAAGAGATATGGGCGCGCCCCCTCCCACCGGGAAATACGATATCTGTACAATCTGAGGGGGTACAGGAAGGGGTCCCCATATATTAGCTTGGAGTCAGCCGTTTCCTTCAAGCCTGTTTTGGATTTATACTCGAAGTATAGCATGTTCAAGAAGGAGTGGTTCTTTGTCAGGGATGACTCCGTCTCTATTCGCCGATTTACCTCCGGATGTAAGTAAAAACTCTACTCATAATTCCTGTCTTGGCTGTAATTCACTCTCTTATGCGCTTTTATTTCTTGCTAGCGACAGGTGGTTTTGCGGTTGTGGAAGATGATCGCTTGGTTCGGATGGCAGCAGAAATTGAAGCTATTTCCGGGAGAGACAGATCGGCTGCTTATCTGATTAGGAATGCCAGGCTCTTGTCGTATAATTTGATCCTCCCACATCAGTCCGTAGTCAAACAGAGGGACACGGCAGAAGAGAAGGCTGCCCAGCCTAAAGGTGGGGTGACAGCGAAGGGTGGCAAGAGGAAGCCCTTTGCACAACGTCCAGTCGTAGGAGGCAAGAAGCTCAAGGAGTCCGATGGCCCTTCTCCAAGTACTTGCCCGGATGTCCCGGAGGAGGAAGGTGTAGAAGAGGAGGAAGGAGGTGAAGTTGGAGAAGGGTCGGAGGGTGGAGGAGATGGCGATGGTCAGGGTGGTAGCGGTGTTGCTGCTCTAACCTCTGAGCAGGACCTCGAACTGGATGAGGCTCTCCGTCGGGCCTTCGGGGAGTCAGAGGGGGAGTCGGAAACAGAGAAGGAAACGGAGAAGGCAGAGGAAACCGGCAAAGCTGTGGTTAGCACTGACCCATCCTCTAAGGGTTCCTCAGCTAGGGTGACCCCGGCGATGCAAGGTGAACTTTTGTCTTCTGCCGATTCCATTTTCGATAGGGACTTAGAAATTTTTTACGGTTCACTTCCGTCCTGGAATGAGATCCAGGACTTATTGCAGTATCCCACTCCTCCGCCGGGTTTGTATAACAGATGTGTCTCCTCACTTTTCTTTCTTTTTAACTTAGCACATTTTTTGAATTGCGGATTATTGTATGTTCGTAACACTTGTTCTTTATTCCAGGGGCAGGCCAGGCGGGTAAAACGTCGGATGTTCGACACCGCCTTGAACAATTTAAGTCGAGGAGAGCTTCCGCGAAACCTTCTACTGATCGCACTGGGGACGTAGTCAAGTACCGCCCTCTTCTTGGGGTCATCGAAGAGGGCATTCAGAAGAGGAAGCGGAGCCGTTCCTTATTTGAGTCTTCTTCTGCTTCGCAGCTTCCTACTCTGTCTCCCCCTACTCAGCCTCCTTGTGATACTACGGAGGAGAGCACGGAGCCCTGCCCCCCTCCTCCTCCTTCCAAGAGATCTACTGTCATTCATATAAGGCGTCCCGATGTGCCTCGCCCCGTGCCTCGTGACCCTTTTGCCGGTCATCCTGATTTAGACCCAAGTTTTCGGGACATTTCATTTGATGAGACCACGGGCGAGCACCTACTTCCCCGCAACCCCATGGTACGTGTGCTGGATGAGGCCAAGTCCCTAGATCTTGATCTGCTTACTACTCGGGTAGTTACTATGGGGGACGAGGCCAAGGCTAATATTGACCGGGTGGCCGAAGAGACTAAGAAGTTAATGGAGCATCATGCTCGATTGGTCAAGGCCGGGGAGGAGATTGGGAGTGCTAATATTCGGTTAAGGCTAAAGGTTGCCGATCAGGCCAAGCAGCTTGCCGACCAAGCCATCCAGATCTCCCAGCATGAGGAAGCCTCCCAGCGTCTGAAAGAGACCATGGAGAAGGCCAGTAGGGCGGAGTTACGGAAGATGGAGGTTACCTGCAGGGAGCGGATTAACATGGCCATTACAACGGTGGATGAGGTTCGAAATGCGGATCTCGAGCGGGTAGAGGAGTTGTCGGGGAGACTCGAGGCTGCGGAGATGGCTCAGGCTGAGTTGAAGGAGGAGATGGAGGAGATGAGGAGGTCCCTTAGGTTGAAGGAGGAGGAAATGAGGAGGTCACTCCAGGCTGACTGCTTGAGATACCAATCAGAGAGGGACGTCGCCGTCGCTAAGTTGCAAGCTTCCGAGGCTCGGGTGAGGGAGTTTGAGGAAAATGAGGGGATGATGGATGAGATGCTTCAGGATATGTACTTCCATACTTGGAAAGAGGGCGGCTTGTCTTGGATGGACGATTACCCTCGGGTCATGGCCAAGGTGTATCTCCAGGCTTTAGAGGAGGCCAGGGTGAACGCGGGTAAGGAAGGCGGAGAGGCTTTCAACTTGAGTGCGGTTACTGCTCAGTTCTCAAAGGAGGAGCAAGCGGCGGTGAAGGAGGGGATGCGGCTGCTTGCTGCGGAGGAAGCGGGCGTGCAGTTGGATGATGAGGATCAAGCGGCGGATGCTGGTGAGTTATTCTTTTCCCTTTCTTTTCTTTCCGTGTTTTCATAACTTGATCGTTCGTTTAATGAATTCCTCTTCCGATCTGGACAGGTGGGACTTCAGATCCACATGCTGGGGGCTCCGATCCTGCGGCTAAGTAGGCTGGGGGAGTTGGTGATGGAGTGTGGATGCATCTGCCATCTTTTTGTTTCTTTTTTATCACTGTTCATGTTAGTCTTTGATATGCAACTGTAATAAAATTATTTGCAAAGAATAACTTCGTGTGATCTTATAATATAAGCTGATTTTGTCATGTTTAAATGTTGTTGCTATCTTTATGTGCTGTGTGAGAAGTATAATTATGTATATGCCTGTGATTCCACTTGTGTTTGATGTTAAGTTTTTGCTTGAAATATAATTTCACGTTTTGCAATGTCAGTGTATGAATAAGTTATAGTTACGCATTTATGTACAAGAGAAGAGAGTACCGCCCTTTATGTTTTATTCGCAGGCGGTAGCTTTGAGTGTCTTGTGTAACTGTTCACGGGTATAGCAGAGCGCCCTGCTACCCAGCACGCAGGCTTAGAGCCTCATGAGTGAATGTTTCCTATTTGGTTTCCTGTACTTTAGAGTTTGTTATACAGGATAGGAGAAAAATATTTAAATGAAATGGAAATATAGTAAAAGTAAAACTTCCAGTCACGGAAGGCCGTCGATGTGCTTAAGTTCGTGGCAAACGGGTTTTGTAGTCACTTTCCCTAGCTGTGGGTCTTGGAGACATTTGTCACCCATCTTACGCCTCCGCGGGGAGTTTTCTTTTTTACCACAGCCGCACTTAAGACACATCGGAGCCGAGATCGCGCACGGTAACTACCCGAACCGTTATGGTCCGTAATCGTGGGTATTATTCGATTTACCGTGGCCGGCTAGCGTGGGTGCCGTTGGCCGTGAACTACCCCTGGCTGGCCACACCTTATGTTGGGGCTTAAAGTAGGTTCACGGTTACCGACGAGCCGAACGCCGTAATGAGCTGCCATCGGCTATAGTCGGCCTTTATGATGACTTATAATCGGCTCATTACAGTTGGCTTTGAGGGCAGGCGCGCAATGAGTTAACCCGCAGCAGAGGGATGCTGGAGCAAAAGAGTCTCATTGGCGAGTGCATAGAATCGTGGCGTACCTGTTAGGCCTAGTCTAGATGAGGCCGCGGTGCGTCTTGAGTGGAGATGCCATAGGATTTTGTTCAACAGAAAGGGATAAAACTTAACAAGTAGCCAAGACATAAAGGAACAAGTTAAAAAGAGACAAGATTTTTTAAAGTGGTTCGGCACGAAAATGCCTACGTCCACTGGTTCTCTTTGTTAATTCACTTCATATGGGCAGTACAAGTTAAGAAAAGTATCGACGGAGGTGTCGGATGTTCCATGCCCTCTGGAACACCTCTCCGTCCACTGTTGACAAAATGTAAGCTCCGTTGTGGAGATCTTTGTGAATTACATATGGTCCGTCCCAGATGGGGTCCAGTGCCCCGGGGCGCGGAAAGATTCGCCTGAGGACAAGATCTCCTTCTTGTAAGCTGCGATGCTTGACTTTGGAATTGTATAGTGCTGCCACTTTTTGTTTGTGAGCTGCTGCTTTGAGTGCTGCATCGTTTCTCCTTTCCTCAATCAGTTCCAAAGACATGAGGAGGAGTTCTTCGTTTTCTTCTGGGTTGTAGTGGATCCTACGGTGGGAAGGCACAATAGTCTCAACTGGGAGCATTGCCTCCGATCCATATGCCAAAGAGAAAGGAGTATGTCCCGTTGATGTTCTGAAAGATGTGCGGTATGCCCATAGTGCCGTAGGAAGTTCGTCCACCCAAGCGCCTTTTGACTTTTCAAGTTTCTTCTTGATTAGGGTTTTGAGAATTTTGTTGACAGCTTCAACTTGTCCGTTTGCCTGAGGGTAAGCTACTGATGAGAAGCTTTTATGAATTCCATGCTCTTGGCACCAGTCGGCAAATTCTTCGCTGTCAAATTGGAGTCCGTTGTCTGATACGATCTTGAGGGGGACTCCATACCTGCACAGAATGTTTTTGATCAAGAAGTTAATAATTTTTGCTGAAGATATTTTATTTAAAGGTTCCGCTTCCACCCATTTGGTGAAATAATCGACTGCCACTATAGCATATTTGGCTCCGCCTCGGCCCGTTGGCAGTTCGCCAATTAAGTCAATTCCCCATACAGCAAAGGGCCAAGGGCTGGTCATTTGAGTAATTTCGTTTGTGGGCAGTCGAGGGATCTTGGCGAACTTCTGACATCTGTCGCATTTCTTAACGAAGTCTAGGGTATCTTTGTTTAGTGTGGGCCAGTAATATCCATATCGGAGTATCTTTCTTGCCAAAGTCTGTCCTCCAGTGTGATCTCCGCATCCTCCCTGATGGATGTTTGTTAATATCTCCTTGGCTTCCCTTCCGGCGACGCATCTTAATAAGGGGCTAGAGAAGCCACGCCGGTAGAGGATGCCTTCTTGTATTGTGTAGTGGGGAACTTTTCTCAAGATCTTCTTGGCTTCGTCACGCCTGTCGGGTAGTATGCCATCTTGCAAATATTTCCGGATAGGAGTCATCCAGGTTCCTTCTTCGATTGCAGTTATCAGATTTACTTGTTCGAAACTTGGGGCTAGCTGCCTTGAGATTACTAGTGCTCCGGGAATGGTGCTGTCCTTCATACTAGCTTGTTTTGCAAGTTCATCTGCCTCTTGGTTTTCTTCTCGAGGAATGTGTTTGATTAGATAATGGTCCAATCGATCGAGCAGCAGTCTGGTTTTCTTTAGGTATGCTGCGAGCCGTTCTCCTCGAGTCTGGAATTCTCCTAGTACCTGGTTTACGATAAGCTGAGAATCACTATGAATACATAAGGAATTGATCCCAATTTCTAGGGCCAGTTCCAATCCCGCTATTACTGCTTCATATTCAGCATCGTTGTTAGTGGCCGTGAACTCCAATCTTAATGCATAGTACAACTTTCTTCCCCTGGGGGTGACGATCACAATACCTGCCCCCGAGCCTTGTTCGTTCGATGCTCCGTCTACAAAGAGGTTCCACTTGATGTTTTTTGCTACTTCGGATTGTTCCTTGCCTTCGTTGGTAGTGAATTCGGCAATGAAATCAGCCATGGCTTGTCCTTTGATAGCGGTGCGGGGATGGTAGGTGATATCATACTGACTTAGTTCGATGCACCATTTGAGGAGTCGCCCAGAAGTGTCAGGACGATGGAGCACTTGTCTTAGTGGTTGATCGGTTAGAACCCTGATGGAGTGAGACTGGAAGTAGTGTCGCAGTTTCCGTGACGCGATCAATAAACAATATGCTAACTTCTCAAGTTTAGGATATCTGGCTTCTGCCCCCGTAAATCTCTTGCTTACAAAGTAAACCGGACGTTGTGTGCGGTCTTCTTCTCTTACCAAGGCGGCGCTTAGAGCATGAGATGATACAGCGAGGTATAGGTATAACACTTCACCTTCATTTGGAGTTGAGAGTACTGGTGGTCTCTGAAGGTGTTCGATTAGGTTGAGGAAGGCTTTTAAGCATTCGTCGGTCCACTCGAACCTCCCTTTGTCTTTCTTGAGTGCTTCGAAGAAAGGGACACACTTGTCAGTTGCCTTGGAAATGAATCTGCTTAGGGCGGCCACCTTTCCGTTTAGGCTCTGCATTTCTTTTCGAGTGGAAGGTATCCTTATTTCTTTTAAAGCTCGGATTTGTTCAGGGTTTGCTTCGATTCCTCTGGCGTGGACGATGAATCCTAAGAATTTTCCCGATGATACTCCGAAGGAGCACTTTAGAGGATTCAGCTTCATTCCATATCGGCGAAGTACCCGAAACATATCGTCCAGATGGCTTACATGGTCGTTGGCTTTCCTGGACTTCACCAACATGTCATCCACATATACTTCCATAGTACGTCCTATCAGTTCTGCGAACATTTTGTTGACGAGGCGTTGATAGGTAGCTCCAGCATTTTTGAGTCCAAAAGGCATGACTTTGTAACAATATAATCCGCGGTCGGTGATGAAGCTAGTGTGGTCCTGATCGGGAGCGTGCATGGGGATCTGGTTATATCCGGAGTATGCATCCATAAAAGATAGGAGTTCGTGCCCAGCTGTGCTGTCCACGAGTTGGTCAATTCGGGGAAGTGGGAAGCAGTCTTTCGGGCAAGCGTCATTCAGATTGGAGAAGTCAATACATGTTCGCCACTTTCCATTGGCCTTTTTTACTAGCACTGGGTTAGCGATCCATTCTGGGTAGATGGCTTCCCGTATGAAGTCATTAGCAAGTAGATTTTTTACTTCCTCATCAAGGGCTGCTGATCGCTCTGCCCCCATGCTCCTCTTTTTCTGCTTTACTGGTACCTTGGTGGGATCGATGTTCAACATGTGGCATGCTACGTCTGGGGAGATTCCTGTCATATCGGCATGGGTCCACGCAAATACATCTAAGTTGTGGCGGAGAAAGTCAATGAGTCGATCCTTCAATTCCGTTTTCAGCTGAGATCCGATTTTTAAGAGTCTACTTGAATCATGCTTATCTACAGATACGAATTCCATAGCCTCTGCAGGCTCGGCGGTAGCCTCCTCCTCTTTATCCCGGGGGTCTAGTTCATTGAAGGGATCGCTTGTGTATCGAAGAGGAGGGGCTTTCTTTAGTTGCTATGCCTCCAAGCTTTTCATGCAGAGAGTAGTCTCTGCATCTTTTCCTTTATTCTTTCTGCGGTTGTTGCGAAGCTCAGTTACATAGCAGTCTCGGGCAGCGTCTTGATCTCCTTCTACTTCTCCTATTCCGTTGTCTGTCGGGAATTTCATCTTCAGGCACCAGGGGGCTAGGACAATTTGGAAGTCAGACAAGGCTGGTCTCCCCAAGAAGGCGTTGTAAGCCGAGTGGTTCTCTATTAGCACGAACGTTTGTTTTCGCACCACGGAGCGGGGATGACTTCCTATTTCGACGAAGAGGTCAAGTTGCCCGAGGGGCATTTTTGCATCTCCAGTGAAACCGTGCAGTGGTTTGTCGCAGGGAGACACATCCTTCATTGATAACTTCATTTTGTCGAAAGCATGTTTGAACAAGATGTTTACGGAGCTTCCCGTGTCTATTAGAATCCGAAAAACTTTAGCAGGGCCGAACCAGGCAGAGATGACCATAGGATCCATATGTGGGTACTGTCTTCCTTCCAAATCGCGTCTACTGAATATGATGTCGTCGCTCTCTTTTCGTTTCGGTTGGCGTTCTTCTGTGACGGAGTTAACGTATCCTTCGGTATTTCTAAGCGACTTGCCGTACCTTTCCATCTCTGCCCAACTTCTGTCGGCAATGTGTGGTCCTCCTGAGATGGTAAGGACTACTATCTTCTCTTGACTAGAGCCACTGGTGTTGTGATTGTTGCGACTCCCTCCGCCTACTTCTGGGAGGGGTTGCTTTGAGTTCTCATTGGCAGGAGTTGGAGTCCTGTTCTGACTTTTCACATAACGTTCCAGTCTTCTTCTTCTAATGTGTTCTTCGATCAAGTCCCGAAGATGGTGGCATTCATTGGTGTCATGTCCGTGGGATTCGTGGAAGCGACAGAACTTTCCGGACTTGAGTGCGTTATCTGATTCTTTCTTGTGCGGGGGGCGCTTGTATCCGAGTTCGCCCTGAGTGGCTAGGTAGATGTTTTCGATTGTTTCATTCAAAGGAGTGTAGGAGTCAAATCTTGGCCCTGGTCGATATTGGCGTTTCTCACCCTTTCTGCCCCCAGCATTGTCTCTAGATTCATTTCTTCGAGCGTCCTTAGCTGCAGTGGGAACCTTGTCCTGAATTATCTTGCCTTGTTGCCCTGGCTGCCTCTCCGTAGCAGCGTCTTCAAGTCTCATATACTTTCCAGCTTCATGGAAGAAATCAGGCAAGGTAACTGGTTTTTCCTTAGTTAATCTTCTGGCAAACTTGGTGTCTGGATGCACACCACTACAGAGGGCCATTAGAGTGAGTTTTTCATCGGCATCTTGAACTGCTGCCGCTGCGGCGTTGAACCGTGTTAGATATTGTTGTAGCGTCTCTCCGGTTTTCTGTTTGACATTGGATAGAGAATAAGCATCCCTGGGTTGTTCCACATGGATGCGGAACTGGCTAATAAACCTTTCTTTTAACATCTCCCATGAGTTGATGGATCCTTGGGGTAGATGGCAGAACCAGGAGGTAGCTAGATCTGATAGGAATAGCGGAAAGCATTTACATAATACTCCTTCTGTTGCTCCACTCATGAGCATATGCTGGGTGTATCTCTGCAGGTGTACGATGGGGTCGGAAGTTCCTTTGTAAGGTTCCATGGTTGGCATTTTCCATTCCCGGGGAGTGATGGCAGTTTCGATATTTCGGGTAAAGGGACTGGTGACCCTAGCGCCTATTCCCCGGTCCCTTTGCTCCCGTTGGACACATTCTCTGAATAATCGTGCCATCCGCTCGTCAGAACTTGGAGCGGACAAAAATGAGCTCGGTTCTTCCCTGCGGGATCTATCTCGTCCAGATGACCTGTAGGGATGGTACAGTCTATCACCTCTAGCATTATCCAGTGGTTGTCTTTGGCTGCTTGGATGCACGCTAGGACCAGCTACAGTTGCCCCCTGCCTTGATCTTCCCCTGTGGGGTTCTGTTTCGAGCACATCCATGGGGTCAACTTCGGGCTGAGTTCTAGCTCGGCTCCGTTCAGCGGGGTTTCTATGATTAGGTGGCATGACTGGCTCAGCTACATCCGACCCTCGCCTGGTGCCTCCCCCGCTAGGTTCGGTTCCAAGGGCTTCCTCGAGTCGGAATTCGGGCTGAGTCCGGGCGCGGCCCCTATCATTGTTTTTCCTGTTGATAGCTTGTTCGAAGAGTGAAGACCTTTGTTGCCTCCGGGATCCTCCGGATTGGGATTCACCCCATGATTCAGTGTTGCGGTTGGACTCTTCAGCGTCCCTTAAGCGTGTCATGAGTTGGTCCACCAAAGTTTCTTGTTGGGATGTGAAGCGGTTAGTTACTTCAGCCACAACCCTGTCCAGATCTGCCCTAGTGATTGGTTGTTCCGTTGCGGGACCAGTTGGATTTTCCTGATTTTCATCTGGTACTGCTGTTGAAGTGGGCTGATCTGTGATTGCTGGATCTGGAAGGCTGCTAGTTGCGATGTTCTTTCCTTTGTTAACATCCCTTCTCTGTTTGGAAGGCATGATTTCTAAGCAACGAGTGATGTCGTTAGGAAAAAGGTTGAGTGGGAGAAGATGAAGTTTGAGTTCAGCTCTCAGTGAAAGCACCAAAAATGTTTGCACAAAAAATGGACAAACACCTCCAAGTCGTATTATTTTAGTTGAGTATGTGTGATTTTCAATGATTTTAGATGAGTATGTAAATATGAGAAAAGTAAGGGCTGAAATGTAAAAGACACGCAGATTTATAGTGGTTCGGCCAGAATGTGCCTACGTCCACTTTATATGTTATTATCTTTCTTCTTCCAGATTACAAGTACAATGCTTTGTATACAAGTGTATGAAAGTAGTTTGAAAGTTCCTTCCTTGCTTGAGCTCTCAAACTTGTCTCCAAAAATTGTCCTCCATTGTTGTACCCCTGCCCCTCTATTTATAGAGTGAGGTAGGGGGCAGGGGTCTTGGAAGTATATAGCTGCAGGTGGGCTTGGGCTGAAGCAATCTGGACTGGCAGCTTTCTGGTTCGGCGAAGCTTGGTTCGGTGGTAGAGGAGAGGAGTGTGGTTCGGTGCCACCTTGGGTTTGATTCGGTGGTTACTTGGTTCGGTTGATGGTGAGTTCTCGTGGTTGGTTCGGCATGGGGCAGCAGGGAGTTGGTTCGGCATGGGGTAGCAGGGAGTTGGTTCGGCATGGGGTAGCAGGGAGTTGGTTCGGTAGCTTATGCCGAATGAACTTGCGCATGTGAATGCCGAATGGGACTGTATGCTTGCATAGCCGAATGAACATGAGAGTATAAGGCCGAATGGACTTTGTATTTGGATTTTGAGTGGAACTCTGGGCTTACATACGCTTGCTGGTTGCTTCTTCTTAGCTTGATCGTGGTGGAGACGCGCTCGACATTGATATTCCAGTTTTGACCAAAAAACGGGATAACAAAGTAGAGGTTGCTCGCGAGCCCGGGTGAAACTGCGGCTTCTTGGTCTTGAGATCTTCTGGGTGAAAATCCGCCCAACAATAGCATATCTGATTCCGGATTTGGCAGTTTGCAAAGGCCCGATGAGATCTATTCCCCAAATAGCAAATGGCCACGGACTGACCATCTGTGTTATCTCAGTGGAAGGTGCTCTTGGGATTTTTCCAAATCTCTGGCATCGGTCACATTTTCGGGCATAACTTACAGCATCACGATTAATGTCTGGCCAAAAATACCCATAACGGAGAATTTTCTTTGCTAGAGTTTGACCACCTGAATAATCTCCACACTCTCCTGCGTGTACTTCAGCTAGAATTGTCTCAGCTTCTTCCTTGATCACACATCGGAGTAATGGCATTGAGAATCCCCGCCTATACAATCAGCCATCTTGAATTATGTATCTGGAGGCTTTTCTTAACAACTTCTGCCGTTCTTTTGAATTTTCCGGTAGAGAACCGTTGAGAAGGTATTCCATTATCGGAGTCATCCATGATTCTTGCTCCTATGATATAGTCATGATCCAGCCAATATCCATCTCATCAATGCTTGGAGCTGACAGGACCTCCAAAGGAACTAATCCCAATAATTGAGCTTCGCCAGTGCTTGCGTACTTTGCGAGAGAATCTGCCTTCATGTTTTCTTCCCGGGGTATATGATTTATCGTATAATGGTCAAGGTCATCAAGAAATTCCCAGGCTCTTGACAAGTAAGCGGGCAGATTTCCTCCTTTAGTTTGAAACTCTTTCTTGACTTGACATACAATAAGCTGTGAATCACTGAAGACCTGCAACACTTTGACTTTCAATTCTTTAGCAATTCTCAAACCGGCAATAAGAGCTTCATATTCTGCTTCATTGTTTGTCGAAGGGAATTCCAATCTCAAAGCATAGCACAATGACCGCCCTTCAGGGGTTTCAAGCACAACCCTAGCTCCGGAACAGTAATCTTTTCTTGCGCCATCAACATACAATTTCCATTGAATTGGGGGATTATCAGTCACTACTTCCTCACTATCACCTTTGTCTATACATTCTGCGATGAAATCTGCCAAAGCTTGTCCATTGATTGCTCCCGAGGATGATAAATGATGTCGTATTGGCTGAGTTCAATATTCCACTTCAAAAGGCGCCCGAAGTCTCAGGGCGACAGAGGACTTGCTTCAGAGGCTGATCAGTGAGGACTTTGATTGGATGAGCTTGAAAATACGGCCTCAATTTTCTTGATGCAATCAATAGACAATAGGCGAGCTTTTCCAACTTCGAATAATTCATCTCTTCCCTAGTGAATCTTTTGCTGATATAATAGACCGGGCGCTGAATTTTTGCGTCTTCCCGTACCAAGGCTGCACTGAGAGCATGAGACGAGATTGCCAAATATACAAAAAGATCTTCATCATTGTCCGGCTTAGAAAGTATTGGAGGTGTTTCCATATGACGGATCAACTCATTGAAAGCTTTCTGGCATTCAGGAGTCCAATCAAAATTCTTCCTTCCTTTCTTCAGTGCATCAAAGAACGGAATGCTTTTATCAGTAGCTTTGGAAATGAATCGACTCAAAGCAGTGACTTTCCCATTAAGATTCTGTAGTTCCTTCTTTGTCCTAGGGGCTTTGACTTCTCTTTAGGCAGCAATTCGGGCAGGATTAGCTTCAATGCCCCTATCACTCACAATGAAACCCAAGAACTTTCCGGACTCCACCCCAAACGAACATTTCAAAGGATTAAGCTTCATTTCGTACTTTCGGAGGATAGCAAACATCTCCTCCAAGTGATCCATATGGTCTACCGCTTTCTTTGATTTCACTAACATATCATCAACATAAACTTCCATAGTTTTGCCGATCTGCGTTTTAAACGTAGCATTGGCGAGTCTTTGGTAAGTTGCCCCTGCATTCTTAAGTCCGAAGGGCATGACTTTATAGCAGTAGAGACCAACATCGGTGATGAAGCTTGTGTCCTCCTGATCCGGCTCATGCATCATAATCTGGTTGTATCCGGAGTAAGCATCCATGAAAGATAACAATTCGTGTCCCGCCGTTCCATCCACCAACTGATCTATTCTAGGTAACGGGAAGCAGTCTTTGGGGCAGGCTTTGTTTAAATCTGAGAAGTCAATGCAAACTCTCCATTTCCCATTAGCTTTCTTAACCAGTACTGGATTTGAAACCCAATTCGGATAAGTAGAATCCCTGATGAAACCATTCTCCATAAGTCGGTCTACCTCCTTCAACGCTGTTGACCTTTCAGGACCTTGGGTTCTTCTTTTCTGTTTTACCGGTGTAAACTTTGGATCAATATTCAAAGTATGTACTGCAATCTCTAGGGATATTCCACACATATCAGCATGAGTCCAAGCGAATACTTCCAGATTTGCTTTCAAGAATGTTACCAAGGAATTTTGAACTGTCACACTAAGTTGTGAACCCACATTCACCACTTTGTTCGGATCTTTCGGGTCAACAGGTACCGGCACCGTTACTTCAACTGGCACCACTCTATTTTCCCCCGCACTAGCTTTTCTGGGATCCATTTCTCTTCGTGCCTCGCTATGCTCTCCAGTGCAGGGTCCACCCTATAATTGCTACAAGGTTGGTTCTTTGATGCGGACTGGGGCTGCCGCATCTTTTCTCATCTCTCTCTTCCTTGCTTCTCGCAACTCTATCAGATAACATTCTCGCCCAGCATTTTGATCCCCTTTAATAACTCCTACTCCATTATCCGTGGGGAATTTTATAGTGAGGCACCACGGGGCGAGAATTGCCTTAAAAGCCGCAAGAGTTGGTCCGCCCAGGAAGGCGTTGTAGGCAGAAAATTCATCAATAATTACAAAGGTCTGTTTCCGAACCACCTTTTTCTGCCCCTCTCCAAGCTCTACGAACAAGTCGATAGTTCCAATGGGCTGCTTCGGTTCCCCAGTAAACCCGACAATCTTCTGAGATGAGGCTTGAACATCAGCCATTGAAATTTTCATTTGATCGAATGTCTTCTTGAAGAGAATATTGCAATAAGCGCCGCAATCTACAAGCACTCTTCTCACAATAACCGGCCCAACGCCTGCAGAGATGACCAAGGGATCCATGGTTGGAGCTTCGATGCCCATAGAGTCCCTGGCTTTGAACACAATATCATCATTGAAAGTTTTCTGCTGCTTCAAAGGTACAGCATCTTCAAGCACAAAAATACTCTCTTCTGCTGGCACATACTTCAAGGCATGGGCATATCTTTCCATTTTGCCCCAGCTTCTGCCTGCTGGGTGAGGCCCTCCTGTAATCACATTAATAACAGGCCTTTCTGATTCATGGACAGTATTCCTCTCATCCGAGCCAGATGGATGAGCAGGAAGTTGCTGACCCTTAGCAGACGAAGTTGGGTCATTTCTACTTCTCTTAACATACTGCTGCAACTTGTTCTCTTTCAATAGTTCTTCAATTAAATTTTTTAGATGGCGACATTCGTTGGTATCATGACCGGGTTGTTTATGAAACCGACAGAATCTCCCACTCTGAGCAGCTGTTTTACTAGCTCTCATCTCAGGCGGTTTTGGATACTCTATTGCATCTTTGGTAGCAAAAAAGATATTCTCTGGGGTGTCAGTCAAAGGAGTGAAATCTGAAGATCTTAAGAAGCGAGGTTTCTTCATATCTTTCTGTTTATTCCCACTATTATTTTCCCTTTTCTGACTTCCAGAATCCTTCTTGGTAGAAGCAGTAGTATTATTCTTAACCTCTGTCAGTGCCACTTTAACCGGTGCTTGAAGGCTTTCCAAGCGCATGAATTCATCAGCTTTCATATAGAATTTCTCAAGCGAATTCGGTTCTTTCATCTTCAGCCACTTCCCAAATTCGCTTGATTTGTCGATTGCCCTCATCAAGTATGTCAAGACCATCCGCGGTTCTACATTGTCCACTTCAGCCAGAGCTATGTTGAAGCGGTTCAAAAAATATCTAATAGATTCCCCAGGATTTTGTTCTAGGCTTGACAGTGACATGATATCCTTTGCCTTCGAAGCGTACAACCTGAATTTCTCTTTAAACCTTCGAGTCAAATCGGCAAACTGGTCTATGGATCGGACCGGAAGCTTTGTGAACCAAAGTAGAGCCACCCCTTCCAAGTATACCGAAAAATACCGGCATTTAATCTCATCAGATGCCCTAGCAGCAGTCATGTGCCAATCATACTTATACAGAAATTGATTAGGGTCACTGGTTCCCTTATAAGCTGGAATGGTAGGAGGAACGAACTTTCTTGGAAATTCAGCTTTCAAAATCTTTTCATTGAACAGAGTTTTTCTCGGAGCGAATCCCCATTCCTTTTCATCTTCATTCCTCTGCATGCTTTCTTTCATGATCTGTCGCACCATGCCCGAAAGATATTCCTCGTCGTTTAAAGTATCTACAGGACAGACTTCGGCCAATTTCTCGGAAGTTTGTCGGGACAAACGTTCGCGGAGAGTTGGCTGTGGTCGCGATCCTCCAGGTTGAGGAGGTGTTTCCTTGGCAGGGCGAGCGGCTCTTTGAGGAATATTCCTCTCTTCAGGATCATGATCATCATCTGCATGGTTTTCTTCATTATTCACCGGTTGATGGTTTGCTCCGAGCAATGCATTTAACCTCTCAAGCATTAAAGCATTCTGAGTTTCCATCTGCTGGTATAATCCAAATACTGTAGTATCTAACTCTTCTCATGTAATTCCGACACTTGGTGCCGCTTGACTTGACGAAGGGGAAGTGGCAGTATTTTCATGAACATTACTGGGTCTTGCAGATCCACGCTTTCTTCCAGGAGCCATTATCTCTGACAGACTTCTTGTTTTGAGAGAGACTCTTTCAACAAACTTTTGCGAAGCGATGATGAAGATTGCCTGAGTTGGGTTCTTAGTTAAAGTACCAAAAATGTTAACGCTAAAAATTGAATGCTAACACCCCGGTGTATGTTGAGATTAAATGAAAGCACCACCCGTGAACACGGGAATTAAAAACAAGTAGGAAAGTCACAGAAAAAACAACAAAAGACAACAGTTTTATAGTGGTTCGGCTTCAGGTTAAGCCTACGTCCACTTTAATCCTCTTTATTACTGAATCAATTACAAATTTACAACAGTCTTCAATTATAATACTGATGAGACAAACAACTAGAACTCTAATGTAGAAGAATTCTTTGAATCCATGTTGATTGTGTTAGATTTCCTCTTGAAGTTAGTTGAGATACCTTTTGTGTTTGAAGTGTCGAGTGAGTCGAGAATTCAGCAGAGTATCGGCATTCCAAGAATGAGGCCAAAAAGATCCCTTGAATGTTGAAGCTAGCGTCGTATTTCTAGGGAAGCTCGACTTTAGGTCGTAGGTCGTGAGCGACCTTGGGTAGGTCGTAGGTCGTCCGCGACCTAATGGGAGTTGTCCATGGTTCACACCAGGAACACCTGATCGCCCTGGAGAAACTACAAGTCATAGGCCATGGCCGACCTAGGTAGGAAGTGACATAAGAAGCTCTTTTGGTTTGTTTAGGTCGTGAGCGACTTAGGTATAAGTCGCAGGTCGAGGGGTTGCGACCTAAAGTAGGTCGTAGGTCGAAGGTTACGAACTAAAGGAAACGAGCTACGGCCCATTCTAGTTGCACTTGGCTTCTCCTGAGCGGGTCAGCAGGTTGCACGCGACCTAGGATAGGTCGCTGATCTCTTCTGAGTGATTGGAGTGACCTAGGAGAGGAATGTTATAAGATGCAGCGACTTATGGAGCTGTCTCGTCCTTGTTTAGGTCATGAGCGACCTTATGAAGAGGCATGTGGTCTTGTACTGCCTTAACCCGTTAGATCATAAATTGCTAACTCGTTAGGTCGTTGGACCAGTAAGTCGCTTAGCCCATTTAGGTAGTTAGGTCGTAGATTCTTAGGTCGGGGCCGCTCTAAACCACTCTATGCTTTAACTCGTGGATCGCTGATCTTCTTAGATCGCTAGGACCGCTTCATTCTAGGTCGCTAGGATCGCTTCATTCTTAGATCGCTAGGACCGCTTCATTCTTAGGTCGCTAGGACCGCTTCCTTCTTAGGTCGCTAGGACCGCTATCCCGTTGGCTCGTTGGCTCGTTCGGTCATTGATGAAAGAGAGTTAACACTCGATAGTAGTTACCTAGTTACAGAGGTAACCCGGCCTTGTGTTGGCAGAGATCCAGTTAGGTTCTCGGGACGTCCTGCCAGAGGCGTACCCATGTGGCTAGAGGAAGGTCCTTAGCCTGACCATTTATTGGAAATCTAATCTTCAATGCGCGCCTTGTACGGTTTTAGTTGTATAACCTGCCATTTACTTATGGTGGCGCCCCACTGTTTAGATGGTAGCTGTAGTAGGCATACGATACTGGTCGTATGTTGGCTAGGATTAATATAATACTTTCATAATGGTTTTTTTCTACACTATGCATTAATAATAATAATATCCAAAGATTTTTGCATAGTAAGCATATTTTTCTATCATAAGGAGAAATCTCCTCCAATTCTACGTTTGCACTGTGTGTGTGGCGGGAGGCCTTATGGTAGTTTCATTTTCTAAAAAGCATTACGGATTTAAAATTCAAATTCCTTTGTTTGTTTTAAAGACCAAATGTTTTTGTTTGCTCATACCAGTCCCATGACTGACCTGGAGTTTATTGTTCTTTTTCTAAACTCTGGGTGCCCACAATTTTCCCACACGGGCAGTCTAGAGTTGGGTTTTTCAGATAGTCAGGTTTAGTAGATTATCTGGAGCTAGTTCAGTCTTTGGATTAGGACTGCACTTGCTTATCTTTGTGCATCGTTATTGGGAGCTCGAGCTATTTGTGGATTGGTGCTTTAGAGATGGAGATTACTGATACTGGAGTTCTTTCTTGAAGGCCATATTGGAGATGTTGTTCTGCTGCTGGTGTTATCTTTTCTTTTCCGCTTCTATTGTCTTGTATCATATCTTTGATGTATATTGATATCTATTGTATCAGATAATATTGTATCAATGTTGTATATGATATATGTTATTCATTTTCTTTCGCTGTATTGTCTTAATGTGTTATAAGCTCCGACACGACTCGAATTCCAACGTTTGAATCTACGGCATTCAAGTACAAGTGGAGTACGGATGTCGATTTTCAAACGCTGAAACTTGGATCATGACAAACACATACAACTTGCATATATTATCAATGCCAAAATAAGGGTTTAAACTTGTTAATAAAAAGTGAGATTTATTCAATTAAATGAGCAAGAACTTCAAGCAAACTCTAAATCAACACTAGAACTTGAACTTTTCTTGCTAAAGATGGATTTTTTTTACCCTAAATGGGCTTAGATGGTTTGGCCAAATGTTTATAAGGCTCGGCCATGCTTGATTCGAGGATATATAGGTCTTATTTTGTTTAGTTATGGGGGGTAGAGGAGAAAGTAGCAAACTTTAGTGATTTTACTTAAGAAAGAAGTGAAAAAGGATAGATTTTTGGAATTTACATTTTAAGAGGCCATTTATAAGATTTTCAAAAGCTTAAGTAAAGAGACAAGCTTTTGAAAAGTAAGAAAATAAAGTAATAAAATAAGGAAAAAATAATTTTTTTTTATACAGAATGGAATATGTAAATTTCAAAAATATCCTCAAATTATGTACCCTCCATTCTCTTAATGCCACATCACCACCATCCACCTCCCTTGCCTTAAAACACACGCCACCATGGAAGCCCCCCTTTTAACCACTAAACAAACACTTCCTCTTGTACTAAGATGTGAAATGATAATGACATATCATTCTTTTACATTTTATTTTAGTTTTAACATGGAAAAATGTCACTTCTCTTACTTTTTACTTAAGCAAACTAATATCCACAATTTATCATTCTTAACCCTATTTATATTATTTGTAAATGTTTTTATATGTTAACTCAAATATACACAATGTTTTCCACAAGTTTTAAACACCAAAAAGTCAGAAATTTGAAAAACGATTTCTGATCACATTTTCTATTTTCTTTGTAATAATTATTTTTGTAAATAAATTTTGAAAACCATTTCATGTTGAGTAAAGTACACTTAATTTGAAATACTTAAGTTATCAAAATTCTTCTGAAACCAAGGTAACTCGTAAGACTACATCACACATAAATACGACGGGTTTTTTTATCTTACGATGACCAAAACACATTTTCAGAAAATCAGGTGATATTATAAAAATGCCTAAGTATAATTACTTATTAAGAATGGTCAAAATTGTTAAATTAGTCCGATTCCAGCATTTAGGACTTTATAATCAAAATTGTAGGGGTTTCTAGTGATTACTAAACCGAAATGGTTCCGGATAATACTGATATCCAATCTCGTTTTCTTCGGAAACAAATCGATGAACTTTTAAAGACAGGTTGTTTTATGCAAACAATTCATATTCAGGGTGTCAATATCATATATGGGACTTTATTACATATGTTTACCTCTAATAAAATGTATCAACGTTTTTTTCTAACCATTTTAATTTCATTTGGCTACTTAATGACACAGACAAGAACATTTGAAATAAATATCCAATAATAATAAAGCATAGATCGTTAACTAATTTAACGATTAACAACTCATATTTAACAATTCAAAATCAGAATCTAATCAACTAAAATTAAACTGAATCTACTTATTATTATTATTTTTTCATTCAAATTACTTATAAATTTAGAAATTACCAAAATAATTTATTAATAGTTAATTCGGATTAAATAACCCAATTAATATCTAATTTTATTAATTAACATAAGATTTAACTAATTTAAAGTTTAATTAACCGACTCCATTTAATTATTTTCAAATAATTAAAATTTACATTACAAAAAATTTAAAACATTAATTTAGACTAAAATATTGGTCAATAGGATTTCAATGCAAAATTTATCATGTTAATTGGATTTAAAATAAAAAGGAATTAGGTTTTTAAAAGATCGAAAGTTTCTTTTATCAAAACTTATAAATTACATCCCTTACTAACCGTTCCAACATGACTCGTCCCAGGCCCAAACAAATAAACACAGCCCCAATCAATTAAGCTTGTCCCTTTTCTTCTTCCCACTCCAGTTCTTTTTCCTTCCTCTGTTCCTTTTATTTTCGAGTCCCCTACATGTTTGTCGTCGATCATCTTCCCAAATCACACTCGTCCATCCCAACGTATTCCACCACCTGAAACTCAAACCCTAGCATCGTTCGAAAATTCAACATCACCCTCAAAAAATGGAACGATGGCTCCACCCATACAAATGCCTCGATGAGCCACCACACTCCATCGATCAACGCCAAACTTCACCTAAAGCTTCACCGTCGTCTACTCTACCATTTTACCCAGGACCGCACTTCTCAACTGCTTCCTCGCATCGCATTTGCCTTGAAACCGAGCCCTTCCCCCAAAAAAACAAAACTAAAACCCTAAATCCACCACGTACGGCCCCACACCTAACTAGAACCCACCGCACCATATTGTCTAGATGTACCACTCCTAGAGCCTCCCCCCACAACCAGGCCTCAACCCACGTAATCAAGTAGATGATCGAAATTTTCCATTTCACCCAAAACCGTTTAACTCGACATTTCGCACTCCATACCCAATTAAGAATTCCCAAACCATCAACAAAAATCATGATTTTCGATAACAAACAAGCTCGTGTAATCAATTGATTAAATTATGAGATTTTAATTTTGGTCATTTACAGTTTGTTTACTTTCATATGCACTTTTCTCCTCTTACACTTCATGATAAACAACAAAATGATTTTTAGTATAAACTACATTCAAAAACACGCAACCTTGCTTTTGGAACCATGATCTAAAACTTAGTGGATAGGGAGATAAAGAATTTTAAAGTTACATGCTATTGTCTTTTCAAAGTAAACAAAGCCATTGTTCATGTTTTTGAATTTTACAGGTTGTACATGGTGGCTAATAAACATATATACAACATAGATCTTATCAATACATGAATTCTTGACTAAATAGAAGAGTTCATTCAATCTTTTAACATATAGAAGCATATTTGATTTGTAGTAAGCGAAAGATTAATTTTTGCCCACCTCTTTTATGAAAAATGGACACTGTTGTTTTATTTTCCTCTTTCCTCAAGCCTTTTTACTGTCTTCTACAAGTTTCAATGGCAGCCTCCTCTTTTTTTTGAATGCTACATGTGAAACTAGGGACAAATATGGCTCTATATATGTGTAGGTGAATGGAAAGGCATTGCAAAGATGAGGTTGAGCAGTTTACAGGCTTTACACATTTTTTTTTCTTTTCTTTTTGATTGATTTGATTTTTTTATAAGACTTGATTTTATGTTTTGCTTTGATTTAATTAAATGGTTGGTTGCTTGACTAGATATATTTCATGATGATGTCTCCTTGTGAGTATACATATGCATAATATATATATATATGTATGTATGTATGTATGTATATACATATATATATGTATCTATATGTATATATGTGTATATAAGTATGTGTATATATATATTGATTTGCTTTTACCTATAACACCAATTGACCATATGAAGATGTTTAGCCCACTAACAAATATATATAACATGCCTAAGTTTAATACTTCTTGTATAATTTAATACATATACATTATATTTTAGCATCTACAAATAAATAGCTATTTATATGCATTTATTTTTATTTTTATTTTTATTTTATTTCAAAGTTTGCATATACAAACATATATATATATATATATTTACACACACAACATTTTTACCATAAATACCTTTACATATATTAGTATGCATGCATATACAATGTACATATTTATTTTATCATATTAAGATATTTATATTCCATATGCATATTTTTTACAACTTATATATATACATAGTCAAGTTTGAAATTTTGCCATTATGGAGCTTGTATATACTCGTATAAACTCATATATATATATATATAAATATCATAAAGCTTATATATACATATACATATACATATACATACATACATACATATATATATATATATATATATCTTTTTATCCAATATTAGAAATGAGAAGCTTATCTAAATATTTTTTAGAAATTAGATTTTTAAACTTTTAAATCAAAGCCTCTCATATATATAGACACACACATATAGATATTCCATATATCAGAAATAGTTATTTAATTGATAAAATTCAATATTTCATTATTTAAAATCAGTTGAATATTCAAATAATGGATGTCAAAAATTCGGGTCATTACAGAGAATTTACAATGTCATTTTCACATAGAAAAGAAATCTCATAAACAAGAACTAAATATAATCCACAAATCGAGTTTCATTCTAAGGCGAATAATATTGAATCGACAAATTCGTTGAAGCCTAATATCGAGACACAGTTTAAGAAGATAAATCATTCTAAGAAAGACAAGAAGAGATGCGCTTATTAATTATTTTTGTAACAAGCCCGGTCATTATGCTCGTGACTGTCGTCAATGAAAGAAACAAGTGAAGATGAACATGGTCAAAGACATATTGGTGGCAGTAGCGCAAGAAGCGAACTCCGTTGTGGGCATAAAAAATGATAGATGGATTGATATTAGAACGACCATTCGTATATGCAAGGACCGTAGTCTCTACAAGAACTACGAAGAAATTTGCATAGATGAAAATCAAGTTATTGGAGAAAATAATGTTCACAGCAAAGTAATTAGCAAAGGCATTATAGAACTATCGTTCACTTCTAGAAAGACCCAGACTTTAGTTAATGTTTTTCATGTTCTCGGTATTTGCAAGAATTTGGTCTATGGATGCCTTCTTAAGAAAGGAGGACTCAAGATGGTGTATCAATCTGATAAATTAGTGTTATCCAAGAACAGAAAGTTCATTAGACAGGGATGTTTTTGTAATGGCATGATTAAGTTGAATTAAAAAACTTTTGTTTATGTCATTGATTCTCTAGATTTATGGTATCTAGATTATGACGTGCTAGTTATGGTTCAGTTAAAATATGAATAAGTTAGGATTAATTTCTGGTTGCAATTTTGACTCCATCTTCAAGTGTGAAATTTGTGTTCAAGGAATGATAAACAGAAAATCCTTTGAATCTATAGAAAGAAAGATTAGTCCACTTCATCTTGTATATAGTGATGTTGGTGATTTAAAAGGCCACGAAATATATGGCGACTACTCCAGATATTCTTATGTTTATCTAATGGAATCAAAAGATGCAGTCTTTGATAAATTTAAAATTCATAAGGCTGAAGTTGAAATGCCACCAAAACTTGAAATAAAATTTTTACATTCTAATTGTAAAATTTTACATTCTAATCATGGTGGTGAATATTTTTCAAATGATTTTACTTTATTGTGTAAATAACAAGGATTAATTCATCAGTGTACTTCTCCTTATACCCCTAAATAAAATGGAGTCACTGAAAGAAAAAATAGGACATTGATAGAAATTGTTAATGCTATGCTAATTAGTTCAAATTTACCTAACACTTTATAGGGCGATTTCATTTTATCTGTAATTATATTTTAAAAAGAGTTCCTTTAAAAAATAAGAATATCTCCTTATTAACTATGATTTAAATGAAAACCTAACTTATCAAGACTTAAAGTTTGGAGATGTTTAGTGTATGTTAGAAAATCAAATCCCAAAAGGCCAAAATTAGGAAATATAACATTTACATGTGCTGTAGGTAATTCTCTCAATAGTATAACTTATATTTTGCTATCCTTGATACTTTTGAAGTAATTGAGTATGTAGATGTAGAATTCTTTGAAAAAAAGTATATAGCCCAAGATCAACCTAGCAAGAATCCTTAGCATCCTCTACTTCGGAGCATATTGAAACTAATGATAACAAATATGAAGATTATACGTCTTCTTAAAACAGCGAGAAATGTTTTGGTACCAAAGAGGATACTGAATGGAAAAAAAATAAAAGAGCAAGGATAGAAAAGGACTATGGTCCTAACTTCATTACATATCATGTAGAAGGAAGAAAGAATGAAATTCTTAAAATAACTAGATATATAATGAATGTTAATGATGACCCAAAATCTTTTTTTTGTGAAATGGTACTTTATATACAACATATAACTGGAACAACATATCACATGTCAATAAACATTCGAATCACGCTACGCAAGTTTCGAACTGTGACCTCTCGCACCAAAGCCGAATCACTTATCCACTTGGACAATGGTGCTTGATGACCCAAAGTCTTATTCTAAAGCTATGAGTCTCAAAGATGCTATTTTCTTGAAAGAAGCTATCAATGATGAAATGAATGCAATTTTGATAAACCAAACTTAGATTTTGACTGATTTACCTACTGGTAATAAAACAATAGGATGTAAATGGATATTCAAGAAAATTATGAATACCGATGGATTCATTAATAAATTTAAAGCCAAACTAGTAGCTAAGGGTTATAAACAAAGACACTGAGTGGATTATTTTTAAACATACGCTCATGTTGCTCGCATTTCTGTGTTTCATTGTTTAATAGTACTTGTGATTATTCATAAACTTGTAATATACCGGATGGATGTGAAAGCTGCTTTTCTAAATGGTGATTCAGACGAAGAGATATATATGGAACAACTAGAGGGTTTTATAAATCCAGGCCAAGAAAAGAAAGTTTGTAAATTGATAAAATCTATTTATGGTCTAAAGTAGAAACCCATGCAATGGCATGAAAAGTTTGATAAAGTAGCATTGTAACAAGGCTTCATTATTAATGATTTTGATTAATGTATTTATAGAAAATCGGATAAAACTAGTTGTATTATAATATGTTTATACAATGATGACATGTTAATATTTGGGACTAATATATCTTATGTGAAAGAAACTAAAAAGTTTCTATACTATAAATTTGATATGAAAGATCTAGGAGAAGCTGATGTAATTTTAGAGGTTAAAATCTTGAAAAAAGAGGAAGAGTTGGTACTAACCCAATCTTATTATATTGAGAAATTTCTCAATAACTATGGTATTGATAATGACAAACCAGCACCGACTCCTTTAGATCCAAAAATAAAATTAGAGAAGAATACTGGACGTACTATTTCTCATCTAGAATATTCCAATATTATTGAGAGTTTTATGTATGCTATGCATTGCACAAGACCTGACATAGCACATGCTATTAGCGTATTATGTATTTTTATGAGTAATCCAAGTACAAAGCATTGGAAAGTGATTTCAAGAGTTCTAGCTTGTTTGAAAGGCACCATCAACTATGGTCTTTCTTTTGAAGGATATCATGTTGTATTAGAAGGATATAGTGATGCTACTTGGAGCAATGTAGATCTAAATCCAAGTCCAAAACTGGGTGGATTTTCAAATAAAAAGGTGCACCTGTGTCGTACTCCAAGAAATAGAACTGTATTTCTGACTCAACAATGTTATCAGAATTGATTGCATTAGCATATGCAAGCAAGGAGGTAGAATGGCTTAGGAATTTATTAATAGAAATTCCTTTATGGAAGAAGCCAATACCAACAGTCTTCATTAACTGTGATAATAAGGCTATGATATATAATGTTTGTAATAAAATATATAACGGAAAGTCTAGACATGCAAGTCTTAGACATCTGATGATAAGACAATTACTCAAAAGTAATCAATGTCGATTACATAGAAACAAAGAAAAATTTGGCTGACCCATTTATTAAGGGTCTTCTAAAGGCTATGGTTTCTATAAAATCAAAAGAAATGGGAGCTGGGGTGTATGTATAAAGTTTGATCATCCTTAATAGAAACCCAACTTATGACTTGAGAAGGATGGACAAAGTTTAATTGGTACCAACAAGTTAAGAGAATGATTATGCAACACTAATTCTAATTTCCCATCATTAGTGTTACTTTCTGCATGAAAGAGGATGGATGAAGATCATTAATAAGTCCAGTTAAAATAACAAGGTTTATTGTAGAAACACAGTAAGTGGCTTACATATATGATTGTGGAAATCATGCTGCTTCCTAAGAAAGTAAGACCGCTTTATGAAGTAGACTCATGAACTTGGAATTTGAGCACATGGCCATTAATGTGTGGAACATATATATTGATCTATTTATGGAAATCAATATGGGTGACTATTTGGTACTCCCACCAGAGGTAGTTGGTTCAAGATATGTTAACCATAGACCTCGATAGAAATTTGAACGGTTTATACTAAGTGAAGGTTTAAATCCAAAAGACACCTGCCATTTATGTAATGATTTCCACGATGATGCAATACTTGATTTTCGAACTATGTTAGCTTGATCTCACTTGGGTATGTAGGCAGTCGCTCTGTAGTTGTCCTCTTTATTTATTTTACTTATTTTGAAAATGGGAGGAATTGTGGTAAATTTTCAAAATTTATTCTGGGCATTGGGATTTTTTTTAAAGAAGAAGAAGAGTAAGGTAAGAAGTCCTATATCTTAGGATATAAGGAACAATATTTTTTTTAAATATAGGTTCTACAAGAGAAGGTTGGGCCCTTTGGGTACCCAAATGTTTGCTCTATTATGAGAAGGGAAGCCATGCATAACCCACAAATGCATGCGGCGTCGCCGTTCCATCCGGCCGACCGAATCGGACCTCGCAGGCCAGGGTTTGGTTTTTGGTCCAAATAATATTCATGGATAGAATTATTTTTTGCCAAAATTAAATTTGAATTTGAATGCACAAAATTGGTGGGAGACCCGAACGTTTGGATGGCGGGACATTTGTATTCAAATGAATAAACGTGGGCTGGAGACGCGACTGTTGCAAATGAATGGACGCATCTTCTCAACAAAAAGGCACCTCTCCACAATTATGAATAGGAACACCCTGAAACTGTTTCGATTTTCATTCTTCTTCCTAAAATTTGCAATGCTTAAAAGCTATTTCAGAGCATTTCTTCATTCTGAAAATTAGTAACGCCCGAAAGGTGTTGCTAATTAGAAATGCCTTAACAGTGTTGCAAACCTTCAATTCTTCATCTCTACTCACTTCTTTAATTTTTACATCATCAGAAAATAACAAAAGAGTTATTCTTGGATGGATTAGGGTTGTACAAAATTTGAATTTCATTACACAGTTTTAAGACTTCATTAAATCTTAAAATCAATATCCTTTAATCTGCTTGTACCTGTTGGTTGAACTATTGTTTAAAAGAATCTACACAATAGATCCTTGAAGTCAAAAGTATGACAATCTCCTCATCATCATACTCGAATCATCGATCAATTTCCAACATCTCACCATCACCAGTTGTTATTTAGAAGTTTTATTTGTATAAAACACTCAACCAACTATGTGTAAAACATTTAATTTTTGAATCCCCCATGCTTGCATTTGATTGAAATCAGGTGTATGTAGAATCTCAATGAATTAAGAGAGCAATGGAGTACCGATCACCATTAGCAAGCAATCGACGACGCCTTGAACAACTCAACCGGTCGACCTATTAAGTCGACCAGTCGGCCTTTGTTCTTTGTGATTTTACGTAAGTGCAGCTGTTTGGTGTAAGCGTTTACAGTCTAGCATGTGTATGTTGAGTTTAATATATATATGTGTGTGTGTGTGTGTGTGTTGCTTCCCATAGAATGCATTCTTGAGGTGTTTGGCTATTGCTATATTGCAAATATATATGTGTGTGTGTTGAGTTGTTAATGCATTTGCTGCTTTTGTTTTGATTTGCACATTTGAATCTTTATTTCTAGGATTTTTTTTCACAAAAATATATTTGATTTTGACAGTAAGTTAGTGTATTGGAGTTCCTTATGTTCTTATTTACTTTGCTTATGGTCTTGACAACTTAATTACTTTATTATTACTACTGTTATTTTGGTTTATAAGTAATTTTTTAATATAATGTTGAGCTCTTCTATATTTTATGCTAGTACGACTATTAAGCCACATAACTGGATCTATTTCGTATCTTGTTTAACATGTTGTATTAGTAAGGAGGTTATTTTTGAGCTAAACTAAATTGCTTGAAGTATATATATAATTAGAATAAGTATGTATACATATTTGCATTTGGTTTAAACTATATCTTATCTATACTCAAATTTGAACACATGTTTACAAAATACTATAATTTTTTATAAAGGTAAAAATGAGTTTAATAGGTAAATAAAGATTTTCAACAAAATTGTTCAAAAAGTTCATTATTGTATATGTTATAATGACGTGAGATATTTAAATGTAAATGTATTAATTAAGTTTTGAGATCCGTGTGTTTTATATAGTACTATATATGTTGCGTGTATGAGTGTCCTATTATTTTCATATCTTAATGTCCTGCTTGCTCTGTTCATGTATAAATATATTCATTCATTTTATTAAATTGCTCACACTTTTATCTACATTGTATGTTTCGTGAATCTTACTTCATTTCCTTATGTTATAGTTCTGTTGTTGGATTTGCGTGTTATCAGTCAACGTGACTGCCACCATTTCGTTCTTTCGTTTGTTTTTATATGCAATCTAATTCACTATCTTGAGCAGATATTTATTTCACTATCACGAGCTATAAGTGGGCACATGTTATATGCCATCATGAGTAAATATATACTTTTCATTTCAATTGTGTCTTTTGTTCGAGTTTCATATAATATATATATATATATATGTATATATATATGTATATATATATGTATGTATTACGTTTATAAGTTGCAAGATTGACGTGTGTTGTTAAGTTTATATGTTGTGATATATATATATATATATATATATATATATATATATATGTATGTATGTCCATATATGATGTTATAAGCACATGTTTATTTGAATTTCTATTTATTATTCGTTTATAAGTATTTACTTTCTAATATGAAGAAAAATACTAATATAAATGATTTATTTGATATTAATTTAATTATTTCATAATTATATTTATTTTGAATAATCTATTTTGGGAATTCGAAATAAGCTTTCTAATGTTGTTAATAAGTAAATAATAATTGGTAATTTTATAAAAGGCCTTCGAATTTAGTTATTTATCATAATATTAAACCCTATTGAGTTTTAAGAATTATTTAATTAATTTTGGGAATACGAAATTATTATCTATCTTTAATATTGATTTTGTTATATGAAATGTTTTAAATGATTCATTATTAAGTAGTGATTTATTTATCTATTTTTATTCGAATAATCTATACTAGTTTACGATTTTCGATTTCTTATCTTTTTTATCTTGATTTCGAAGAATGATTCATCATTGATATTGATTAAGTTTCGTGATTTAATAGGATATGTGATGACATCTTTCAGTATGGTTTATTGAAGTTAGTTTTGTGTAGCGAGAAATCCGAATAAACGATTTAGTGACATCGTCTGGTATGGGCCTTTTGGTAACAATTTTTTGGTATCTCTTTGGACTCGTTATATAGAATATAGAAGGGTGAGTTTGATGCATGAGCTCTAAAAAGATGAACTAGTTGCACATGGTGGTATGAGACGCCATTGTGTTATTTATTCGGTTATTCTTTGCTCGTGGATGATACGCAATATGGGGAATATTGTATGTGTGACTTGATGCGCTGAGCACGTATGGAAGTTATTGTTAGCCACATAGTTTGGGTACATTATGTGTGTATATGCCTTTCTCTAACTCTCTTTATTTTTTGAGAGTGAACCAGATTGGCCAGTATCCACCTTGACGGCCTGATCAAGGTGGTAGCGCCCACGATTACGTTACCATTATTGTTTATGATATTCGTAGCACATCATGAGATTGGCGGTTAGTAGCCCCTTGTGTCACATAAGACAGTAGTTAGTTAACATGTGGGCACATGTCGGTAGTCATGTCCGAAGAGGCTACGCGTTGTCGAGCCTATGTTGGATCATTATCACGATACTAAGAGGGGATGTAACAACCCATAATTTTGGAAATCTTTTTAATTAAATTTTTATTCGAGAACTCTGATTTTTAAATCATTTAAATTTTAAATTTTAGGGTTTTCCAATGTAAAGTTGGAATTTGTTTGTAATTTATTTTTCAAATACAATAAAATAACTATTTTTAGAAAATTTTATATTTTGGTCAACCGAAAGTCAAAGTTTGACCGGAGTTGAAAATTTTAAACTTGAATTTTTAAATTCTAATCTTTTTCTTTGAAATTGTATTTTATTTTAATATTAATTCTGCTTTTCATTTCGTAAAATTCCATTTTTTACTTTTTAAACTGGATAAATTATAGTATTTTACACGCAATAATTTTCTGTATTTTATTTTCTATTTCCTATGTACATTTCTATATTTTTCTCTATTTATTTATTTTTATTTTACGTTTGTACTTTGATTTATTTTTGGTTGTTGACTTATTTTATTTTTGATAAGTGGTTTTGAAATTTGAAGCGATGTTAGTTACTTGTTTTTATTTCAATGTCTTATCCTTTTCCCTAGCATTCATTTACCTAGATCTTCACTCCTTTGCCTTGCCATTCACAGCCCTAGCCGTACAAATCATTCCACTAATCACGTACAAGAATATTTCATTCCCATCTCAATATCTTTTCATTTGCATTTAAGAATAAAATATATACAAGATCTTTCTCCTTTAACTGTTGCCTTTTCTTTTTTTGCCTTCTCATCTTTCCTTAGTCATGAATTTCTCTCATCAATCACGCACAAAACATTCCTCAAACTCCTCTTTTCATTGCGTGTAAAGAAGGAAAAAAAATTAGTTAAATCCATCAAGTTATTTGTTTTATAGTATTGCCTTTTTATTTTCCAAACCATTCAAACTCTTGCCTTTTGTTGCCTAGCCTCTTTATAACTTCCCACATTTCTAGCCGTTCTTTTCTCTTAACCCTAGCCGCCATCTAGTCTTTTAAATCACGTAAAAAATTGTTTCTTAATTCCTCATTTGCGTAAAAGAAAAAAATAAAAGATCTAAGTCATGGCTTCTCCTTCCTCTTCTTCTTTTTCTCTATTTTCTTTTTTTCTCCTTTGTTGTTCTTCAAGCTAGCTCGACTCCACCCCATGCCCCTCTAGCCGACCACCATGACCACCTCCATCAATCATCACTACCATTCCCAAAAAGGCCGTGGCTCCTAGATCAAAATCCACCACCAAAAATTGTTCAAACCTAGCCAAACTCTTATTTCCTTCACCTCCTCTTCATGTACCTCGGCCACAACGCATATTCCACCACCAAATTTCTTTGCCATGACCTTACCATCCCCTGGCCGTGAGTTTGTGATACCTAGACCCTACCCAAACCCAAAGGCCAAGCCCACTTGGTGGTTGAAGCAAAGGTTATGTCGTGTTTATCTCATATTTTTCCATTGTTCTAATTTCTATTCTTTTGTATTGAAATATATTCTTATATATGTTGTATTTATTTGCATACAAGATTTTGATCTAACTCTTCATTCACTCAAAAAAACAGTCGTGGTTTTTCGTGCCTTTTCGTGCTTTGCGGAGTTTAGATTTGGGTTTGAATTTCAATTCTAATTTTAAAAAGGTGAGTTATCACTCTAGACTTATGTACTTTATAATTGTGAAATGATGACAAGTGAATCTATATAAACTGATATGTTATTCATATATGCCAGTGATGTGATAAAATGATGTTAAATGCTGGTTATATATCTGTTACATCATCTGATATGGTATGTTATATTGTACAGTTCATTTTATTTATTTTATCATACTGCAAGTTTCCTATCACTGTGGGTTGAATTATACATACTCGAACGGACTTTAGAATAAGGAAAAATCAATATGAGTTGAAATGATAGGCTCGAGTGATTTTTATGTGCATTTTATTTACTTGGGAATGCGGGTTTGAAATGATAGAACCTGGATTTTTCTTTTTAAATTACGGACTGAAATGATACATATCCGTATCACTTGACCTAGGTTAGATAATATTATGCAAGCCCATGGTTATATTTTAAATAATATTTTCCTAAAGTTTTATTAAGTCTTTTTAGATAATATTCCCCAAAAAGATTATTAAGTATTTTGAGTTTTATAAATATATGAGATTTTAATTTAAAATTTGATTTAATGCTTTAATTATAAAGGTGTATTGGTTTTTCTACACGTTATATTTTTATAAGCTAATAATTAGTTTTAAGTTGAACTAAAGATCATTATTGATGATAAATTACTTGATAATTGAATTTGACTTAATATGGAAGTTTTAAATCTAACCTAGTAATTGTTATGAATTTTACTTTATGAAATGGACATGTTTTGGATAATAAATAATGTATTTTGAACTGATAAAAAAAGAATACAGTGTAAATTGGACATTTTGTAATAAAATTTATTTAACTAGAAAATCACAGTTAATCGATATCTAAATTAATAGATCTATAAGGAAAATTTGATTGTTATATTAACTATGATAAAATGTTCTTTTGTGAAATATTATGTTTTGCAAAATAAATAGTTTAATTTTAAAATGGTAAGATGTATATTAAATTATGACTTAACTTGATAATTGGGAATTGGGTTTTAAATAAAATTATTAAGTTAAGTAAATAAATGAAAATTTAGTTTTATTTATGAAGTGGGTAATTTTAAAATAAAATGTTAAGTTATTTGTTAAAGTAGAGTTAAGGAAGATTGTACTTTTGACTTAACAAATGAATCTTAGTTTAAATTGGATATTTATTGATAAAATTTATTTTATTAAATCATAAGTTGAATGATATCCAAATGAATATTTTTGAAGCGAAAAATATTATTTTTATAAGTTAAATGGTTAAAATTGAAGTTCTATTGTTTCTGAAATGTTATAATAAAATTTGGAATTTCATTGGTAGCACTTCAGAAATGCTGTGGTTTGAGGATAGCATTTGCTAAGTTGTATCAATTCTGAAACTTAACTAGGTTCTGAAATAACTAAATACCAATTACAACACTTTAGAAGTGCTGTTGTTTCTGAATTTGAACTATTTTCTTAAAATGACTAAATAACTACTACAGCACTTTATAAGTGCTGCTGTTTCTGGAATGGAACTGTTTTGAAATAATAACTAAATACCTTCCGTAGCACTTTATAAATGTTGCTGTTTTTGAATTTGACATGGTTTTTGAAATATTACTATATATACTGTTACACTTTATAAATGCTGTTGTAGCTGAAATTTTACATTGGTTTGGAAATTTTATAATTAAAAGAATGAACTTAGAAATGCTACAACTTTGAAATGAATATTATTTGACATTGAATTTAAATGATTTAAATGAATATTATTTGACATTGAATTTAAATGTTTAAATAAATGTGTTTCAAAGTGTCTGGTTTCAGAGTTGTTATAACTTGAAAGTAATATGGCTTTGGATATGAAATTATTGGAAATTATATTTAATTAAGGATTGTCTTTAAATATATCAATTTGAACTTATTGAAAGGGAAGATTCAAAGATAAGACTTTATAAAGTTGTTTGGTTTAAGATGATTTAAAGGAATATTTCAAGTTTAATAAATTGAAGGAATATTCAATGGTCGGGAAATTTAGGTTTATTTAAATGATATATTGATTTCGTTTTGGGATTTAAATGATATATTATTACTTTGGTTTTGCAATGGAAATGATATATTGATTTGGTTTTGAAATGAAATAATATAGCATTGTGTTTGAAATGGATATTATTTTTGAAAGTAATGGTAAATGGTTTTGGAATAGAAAGGTTTTGAAATGAATATCCATGGGTTATAATAACGGTTGATTGTTAAAGAGATCGGGATCGGAAGTTGTCATACTCTCTACCAACTTCGAAAACCACTTTAATAACCGTGTACGCGGTGGGGAATCCAGAATGAAGTAGGACGGTGGAGACGTTCTATTGAGGTATATACATAGACCCGACTCCCGTGAGTTGGTATAAGGTGGCTAAAACAGAAGCGATTAACGGGCTAAGAAGGTAGCACCTTTTATCGGACATACTCCTTCGATACCATTCTATTACTTTGTGATTGATTGGGGCCCTTCGATTTTAGGGGTGTGGCTCGAGGTGGGCGATAGTAGCTGCTACATGTTACCACCTGTCCGAAAGCGTAATTGGTATATCTACCCTGGCATAGCCTAGTTGTGCCGTGTCACCGACCCTAGTGCGCTTTGTATGAGTTTGATTTGTGTCGTACCTATGAAGTATCCTCTAGTAGCCTCCCGATTAGGAGGTATTACGGTACTGTATAGACTATTGGAACTATTACGTGTTAAGGTGGAAAATGTAAAGCCTTAATGCTACTTAAAAGTAAGTTTATTTTACTATAGACATTATTATAATAGCGCAATATTACTACATAGTTAATAGTTTAACGGATCCTTAGAGGATGGGCGGTCCCATGCATCCTTTAAGTTACTAGTACCTTTTATTACAGTTCAATTGAGTTGGTTTATATTATGAAAGTATGTATGTTCCAACTCGAGTATTTTTTTTTTACGCTCGGGTCAGACTGAGTGATACAACATTCAAGGCTCACCTTCGGAGTTGGACCTTTGCTTGAAGATCCAACTATCTATTTCTCTTTCACTTGTTCAGTTGATTCTAGTTATCCAGTTGATTCAAGTGATGCATTCCAATTTGTACCTGATTATCATATTGTTACTTATGTTATATCTTGTTTAATTCTGATGTACATGTATAGTAGCTTCATGAACTACTATTTCTTTGCTTCTGCTGCATTTTATTACTCTGTGTCTATGGTTTGTGATTTATTTATTTACTGCATATTCTGAGTTTGTCGAAATTTAAATTAAGAATTCGGTATCTTTAACTATTCAAGTCCGGCATGTGTGTCTGCCTATGCATTTGGAGGGTGCGGCATGATAAGGGGTTCTCGCATTTGGTTTGGTAGCAAGTGGATGACTCTTACTCCTACATGTCCATGCGAGGGTTGGTGCAGTCGAGAGGCTGGCCCTAAAGGCAGAACACAGGTACTAGTGAATGCTACAGTGGACGTTACCCCACTGGAAGATGGTCTGTTACAATTGGTTTCAGAGCTTTGGCTCAAGGTAAAACTTAACATATATGGTAAATTTATTTACAGAATCACTTTCATTTGAGTGTGAATCTCTTCCTTTTGACTCGGTTTCCTTTGAATTTTGGAACCTTCCCTGCAGTTCCAAATTTTATTCCTGTTCCCCACTATTCGTCTACTTTTGATTTTGGAGTATCCCATAACTCCACTTCGAGTGACCTTCATAATGAGTCAGCGGTCCCGCCGATCTCAAATTTACTTGTGAAGGGGTGAAACTCCTTTACATTAGGCATTGATTCACCAGACACTTCTATATATCCTCGGTTTAGATGCTAGTATCCCTTGTTATCCCGAATTCTATCTCTTGAGATCGAATGTAGATTTGCCTTAGGATTCCACATCGATCTAATTCATGAAGTCGCGGTTGATCCTGTTAAGGTTGCCCGTGATTTATACAAGCTTATCCATTTCCCTTATTATGTTAGTTAATCATCATGTCTTTTGTTTCCAACTTATGTTGAAATCATTCTTGAAGTATATTTGTAAATCTAATATTTAAAATGTTTTTACTATATATTGTATTGTTTGAGTTGTTGATGTTGATTTGGATTTTCGATCGATTCGTCCGATCAACGCTATCGATAGGATCTCCAAAACACTTGAACAGAGCAAACAAACATAGTATTATTTTCAAACTTAGTAAATGAATAAATTTTGCATAATTAAATTGTATATGTATATAAGTATAATTTTTTGAATTTTGATAGTTAATTGAAACTAGATGTTGAGAAATAATATACGACTCTGTATATATAACTTGTAACCATTGGCTTTTGTCTCATAAATAAATAATTGAACTATACACCATGGCTATAAATTAATCTGGAAATTTAAATGAATTTAAAACAAGGAACTATGAATCTAATTTCTGATGGTTTCAAACTTTGTGTTTATAGTTTTAAAGGGTGTATTATTTAAAGTATTTAAAGTAGAAACTATTTCAGAGAGTTTTTAAGTTGTAAATCAGTGCTCTTTTCTTTGTCGCTGGAAAATAATTTTGTTGATGACTACAGCACCATCGACATTCATTTTCGAGATTCGAAGTGAAGAGACCATTCTCTACAGTTTTGCTTTAGAGAATTAAATTGATTTGAATTTCTAAAATATGGCTTGA
This sequence comes from Allium cepa, assembly GCA_030765085.1. NCBI lineage: Eukaryota > Viridiplantae > Streptophyta > Magnoliopsida > Asparagales > Amaryllidaceae > Allium > Allium cepa. Next base: position 41,239,609 of record CM060929.1, read on the forward strand.
TTTGTAATATATGATTTAAAGTTTGATTTGATATATATTGTGTATATTTATTTATCTCTAAAATAGTTTGAAGTTGATCAGAAATTTAATTCTAAAATTTTATCTTGAAGGAAAATTTCAATTGTAAAAGGAAATCATATTATGAAAAAATATGTAAGTCTGGATAATTAGATTAGGAAAAAATTTATTTGTGTAACATTCTTTTGCATTCTAAAATAACTTACCTCAATTGTTAGAAGTTAATAAAGTAATTGGATAATATACAATATAAAAAGAATTTTATAAATAAAATTTGAGTGGTTATAATAAATGTTGTACACTTAAATTTTAGTTATAAAAGATTAATAAAGGTAAATAGAATAAGAGTTAATTGAATAATTTACAATATAAAATGATGTTAAGGGAATTTATAAATAAATTGGAGCAGTTATAATAAAATGTAAATACACTTAATGCATGTGATTAGATATATTAAGTGGAATAAATTTAATAACAACTTGGAACAAAGAAAAATCAAATTTACTGAATAAATTATGAGTATAATAAATGATTTTCAAATTCCTGATTTTAGACATTGTTAATATGACAATGAACTTGGAAATAGTATAAGATTTATTTAACTTAGGTGAAATAAATGAATGAAATCAATTATTAATTTAAGTTGAAATTTTCATTGTTTTAAATTTATTATCTTAATTTTCTTTCCAATCTCTTTTTCTTTCGGGGTTATTCTTTTCCTCTTGTCTTAGTCCTATCTCCTTCTATCTTATTTTTCTCTGTTTCCTTGCTTCGTTCCTTATCATGAACAAAAAGTTTTGAGTGAGGGAGAGTGTAACAACCCATAATTTTGGAAATATTTTTAATTAAATTTTTATTTGAGAACTCTGGTTTTTGAATCATTTAAATTTTAAATTTTAGGATTTTCCAATGTAAAGCTGGAATTTGTTTGTAATTTATTTTCCAAATACAATAAAATAACTATTTTTGGAAAATTTTATATTTTGGTCAACTGAAAATCAAAGTTTGACCACAATTGAAAATTTTAAATTTGAATTTTTAAATTTGAATCTTTTTCTTTGAAAATGTATATTATTTTAGTATTAATTCTGTTTTTCGTTTCGTAAAATTCTGTTTTATACTTTTTAATCTGGATAAACTACAATGTTTTACACGCAAAAGTTTTTTATATTTTATTTTCTATTTCCTATGTTCATTTCCGTAATTTTATTTTCTATTTATTTTATTTTATTTTATGGTTCACACTTTGAATTATTTTTGGTTGTTGACTTGTTTTATTTTGGATAAATGGTTTAGAAATTTGAAGCGACATTAGTTACTTGTTTTTGTTTCAATGTCTTTATCTTTTCCCTAGCATTCATTTGCCTAGTTCTTCACTCCTTAGCCTTGCAATTCACAACCGTAGCCTTACAAATCATTCCACTAATCACGTGCAAGAATATTTCATTCCTATCTCAATATCCTCTTTTTTATTTGCATTTAAGAATAAAATTTATACAACATCTTTCTCCTTTAATTGTTGCCTTTTCTTTTATTGCCTTCTCGTCTTTCCGTAGCTGTGAATTCCACTCGTCAATCACGCACAAAACATTCCTCAAACTCCTCTTTTCATTCCATGCAAACAAGGGGAAAAATTAATTAAATCCATCAAGTTATTTGTTTTATAGTATTGCCTTATCATTTTCCAAACCATTCAAACTCTTGCCTATTATTGCCTAGCCTCTTTATTACTTCCCACATCTCTAGCCATTCTTTTCTCTTAACCCTAGCCGCCATCTAGTCTTCTAAATCACGTAAAAAATTGTTTCTTAATTCCTCATTTGCGTAAAAGAAAAAAAAATACAAGATCTAAGTCATGGCTTCTCCTTCCTCTTCTTCTTTTTTCTATTTTTTTGTCTCCTTTGTTGTTCTTCAAGCTAGCTCGGCCTTCACCTCATGCCTCTCTAGCCGACCACCATGACCACCTCCATCAATCATCACCACCATTCCAAAAAAGGCCGTGACTCCTAGATCAAAACCCACCACCAAAAATTGTTCAAACCAGCCAAACTCTTATTTCCTTCACCTCCTCTTCATGTACCTCGGCCCCAGCACATATTCCTCCACCAAATTGCTTTGTCTGACCTTACCATCCCTTAGTCATGAGTTTGTGATGCCTAGGCCCTATCCAAACCCAAAGGCCAAGCCCACATGGTGGTTGAAGCAAAGGTTATGTCATGTTTATCTCATATTTTTCCATTTTTCTAATTTCTATTCTTTTGTATTAAAATATATTCTTATATATGTTGTATTTATTTGCATACGAGATTTGGATCTGACTCTTCATTCACTCAAAAAAATAGTCGTGCTTTTTCAAGCCTTTTCGTGTTTTGCGGAGTTTTGATTTGGGTTTGAATTTCAATTCTAATTTTTAAAAGGTGAGTTATCACTCTAGACTTACATACTTATATAATTTTAAAGTGATGACAAGTGAATATGTATAAACTGATATGTTATTCATATATGCTTGTGATGTGATAATATGATGTTAAATGCTGTTTATATATCTGTTACACCATCTGATATGATATGTTATATTGTACTATTCATTTTATTTACTGTACCATACTGCAAGTTCCCTATCACTATGGGTTGAAATGATACATACCCGAACAGACTTTAGAATAAGGAAAAATCGTTATGAGTTGAAATGATAGGCTCGAGTAATTTTTATTTGCATTTGATTTACTTCGGATTGCGGGTTTGAAATGATAGAACCCAGATTTTTCTTTTCAAATTAAGGATTGAAATGATACATATCCATATCACTTGACCTAGGTTAGAAAATATTATACAGGCCCATGGTTATATTTTAAATAATATTTTCCTAAAGTTTTATTAAATATTTTTAGATAATATTTCCCTAAAAGATTATTAAGTGTTTTGAGTTTTATAAATATATGAGATTTTAACTTAAAATTTGATTTAATGCTTTAATTATAAAGGTGTATTGGTTTTTCTAAAAGTTAAATTCTTATAAGCTATAATTGGTTTTAAGTTGAATTAAAGATCTTTATTGGTGATAAATAACTAAATAATTAAATTTGACTTAATATGGAAGTTTTAAATCTAACCTAGTAATTGTTATGAATTTTACTTTATAAAATGGACATGTTCTGGATAATAAATAATATATTTTGAACTGATAAAAATGGAATACAGTGTAAATTGGACATTTTGTAATTAAATTTATCTAACTAGAAAATCACTGTTAATCGATGTCTAAATGAATATATCTATAAGGAAAATTTGATTGTTATATTAGCTATGATAAAATGTTCTTTTGTGAAATTTTATGTTTTGCAAAATAAAAAGTTGTGATTTTAAAATGGAAAGATGTATATTAAATTATGACTTAACTTAATAATTGGAAACTGGGTTTTCAATAAAATTGCTAAGTTAAGTAAATAAATGAAAATTTAATTTTATTTATGAAGTGGGTAATTTTAAAATAAAATTTTAAGTTATTTGTTAAAGTAGTGTTAAGGAAGAATGTATTTTTGACTTAACAAATGAATCTTAGTTTAAATTGGATATTTACAGATAAAAATTATTTTATTAATCATAAGTTGAATGATATCCAAATGAATATTTTTGAAGCGAAAAATATGATTTTTATAAGTTAAATGGCTAAAAATTGAAGTTTTATTGTTTCTGAAATGTTATAATAAAATATGGAATTTCATTGGTAGCACTTCAGAAATGCTATGGTTTTAGGATAGCATTTGCTAAGTTCTAACAATTCTGAAACTTAACTAGGTTCTGAAATAACTAAATACCTATTACAGCACTTTAGAAGTGCTATTGTTTCTGAATTTGAACTATTTTCTGAAAATGACTAAATAACTACAACAACACTTTATAAGTGCTGCTCTTTCTGAAATTGAACAGTTTTGAAATAATAACTAAATACCTACCGTAGCACTTTATAAGTGCTGCTATTTTTGAATTTGATAATGTTTTTGAAATATTACTATATCTACTGTAACACTTTATAAATGCTATTGTAGCTGAAACTTTACATTGGTTTCGAAATTTTATAATTAAAAGAATGAACTTAGAAATGCTACAACTTTGAAATGAATAGTACTTCACATTGAATTTAAATGATTTAAATGAATATTATTTGACATTGAATTTAAATGTTTAAATAAATGTTTTTCGAAGTGTCTGGTTTCAGAGTTGTTATAACTTGAAAGTAATATGGCTTTGGAAATGAAATTATTGGAAATTGTATTTAATTAAGGATTGTCTTTATATATATTATTGAAATGGAAGATTTAAGAATATGACTTTATAAAGTGGTTTGGTTTAAGATGATTTAAAGGAATATTTAAAGTTTAATAAATTGAAGGAATATTCAATGAATTGGAAATTTGGGTTTATTTAAATGATATATTGATTTGGTTTTGGGATTCAAATGATATATTATTACTTTGGTTTTGGGATGGAAATGATATATTGATTTGGTTTTGAAATGAAATAATATCGCGTTTAATCTGAAATGGTTATTATTTTGGAAAGTAATGGTATTTGATTTTAAATGGTTTTGGAATAGAAAGGTTTTGAAATGAATATCCATGGGTTATAATAACGGTTGGTTGTTAAGGAGACCGGGATTGGAAGTTGTCATAATCTCTACCAACTTCGAAAACCACTTTAACAACCGTGTACGTGGTGAAGAATCTAGAATGAAGTAGGATGGTGGAGACGTTCTATTGAGGTATATACATGGACCCGACTCCCGTGAGTTGGTATAAGGTGGCTAAAACAGGAGCGATTAACGGGCTAAGAAGGTAGCACCTTTTATCGGGCACACTCCTTCGATACCATTCTATTACTTTGTGATTGATTGGGGCCCTTCGATTTCAAGGGTGTGGCTCGAGGTGGGCGGTAGTAGCTGCTACACGTTACCACCAGTCCGAAAGCGTAATTGGTATTCCACCCTGGCATAGCCTAGTTGTGTCGTGTCACCTACCCTAGTGCGCCTTGTACGAGTTTGATTTGTGTCGTACCTATAGAGTATCCTCTAGTAGCCTCCCGATCAGGAGGTATTATTGTACTGTATAGACTACTGGCACTATTACTGTTAAGGTGGAAAATGTAAAGCCTTAATGCTATTTAAATGTAAGTTTATTTTACTATAGACATGAGTTGTAATAACGGTTGGTTGTAAAGAGACCAGGATCAGAAGTTGTCATATTCTCTGCCAACTCCGAAAACCACATTAATGACCGTGTACGCAGTGGAGATTCTAGAATGAAGTAGGATGATGGCGATATTTTATTGAGGTATATACGTGGACCCGACTCCCATGAGTTGGCATAAGGTGGCTAAAATAGGAGTGATTGACAGGCTAAAAATGTAACGACCCGATATTTTCAACCATTCGCACCCATACACGACGGACTTGAATTGTTCAAAATATCAAATTGTTAATTTAAATTTGACAAAACTCAATATATACAGCAAATAAATCAACCATAGAATCACAAACACAGAGTAATATAAAATAATGCACCGGAATAGATAAATAGTTGTTCATGAAGCTACTATATAGACATTAGAGTTAGAGATGAATACAACAGAATATCATAGATATAGTGAAGTCTCCAGTACGAACCGATAACTTCTCTGAACCAATCAACCAGAAAGCTGAAAGCTAAATCGATAGTTGGATCTCCAATGAAACTCCAAACTCCAAAGGTGAGTCTCAAATGGTGTATCACTTAGTCTGACCCGAGCGTAAAGCAAACATGAAACACTCGAGTCAGGATTAACATTCTTATATTAAGAAATCCAACTCAAGTGAAATATCAACTAAATTACAAATAACTTAAAGGATGTTGGGATAACCACCTTCTAAGGATCCGTGGAACTATCTACAATGTAGAAATATACACTATAATACCGTGGTCATTTCAAATTAATTTCCACTTCAAAACCAAAATATCATTTCATTTCAAATACATCAATTTTCCAAAATAGTATATGTACATTAAATAATTTTTAAAGTAAAGTATTCGTAATTCCTCAAGCTTCAGAAAGCGCTTCAAAATCAACCCGACTTTTCATTTAGATTAAATTCAATCTCAATTGAACAATTTCAATTCAATTCAGTCTCTAGATAGACAATTTCAAATCATATCGATTTCAAATACAGATCACAATATAAACCATTTATATTCCAGTATGTTTCAAAGCTTTACTATTCAACAATTTCAAAGCTAAATTTAATAGTTTATACAGGTATTGATTTAACCTCATTATTACTCAATTTTGAAATATTCACTTAATAAATCCGATATTATTTATATGACCTTACGTTTCATTTTTCTATACATATTTCCTTAAATTTCTTTAAACGTGAAATATTCATTAAATTACTTAAATAAAATATCAAGTAATGAAACTATATCTTATATTCTAAATTCAGTAAGTTTTGAATTGATTTAACTAAATAAATACAATCCAAATAAATCTCAAGTATGCCTTCCAACCTTAGCTTATTACTTTTACAAAAATCTATTTTTGAAATATGAATTTTACTAAGCACTTAAACATTCATATTAATTAAATCAGTCTTAATTAAAATATATATTATTATTAAGTCTACATATAAAATAACCTTTATATATAATATTTTTAAGTCAATATCTAATAAAACTCATATATTTCCTTTCAAAACCATAGAATTCATTATCAAAATATTTATAGATATATAGACCAATGGTGTCTGCATATAGAATTCTACCACATGATCAAGTGATACGGATATTTATCATTTCAATCCTTAACTCAAATATATATCTGGGTAGATATCATTTCGACCCATAATCCCAATTCAATGCAAATAAAAATCGCTTGGGTCTATCATTTCAACCCACAATGATTTTCTCCTATTCTAAAGTCCATTCGGGTATGTATCATTTCAACCCATAGAGAATTCTATACTAACAGGGAACTTGCAGAGTGATAACAGATATGCAAAATAATATAACATGCATATATATCATCAATAACAATATAATATAAACAACAAGATATGGTGTCATATCCCGCAGGTGAACATTTACAGACAATAGCATATATAACAATTTAAATAACTACAACATCGTATTTCAATTGTCGTTTCAATTGAAATAAATTTAATAAATATAAGAACGTTAATCGTGAGTGATTGTTCACCTTTCGAGGCTAGAGAATACAGAAGGTGATACCGACACTGAAACGGACATTGAAATTGAATAGCGAATCCAAGCACGAATTTCAAAGCAAAGTAGGGTTGGCACGAATTGGACGAACAAGGCTGATAATAAGGAATTGACGAAATCAAATCAGAACTGGATCGACGAGTAAAATTTGTATAAGTAAACTTATATATATAACTATATAAAACAATATATTTATAAATCATATTCTCAAATTCAAACACAAAAAAATCTTATATATATATATATATATATATATATGAAAATTGATATTAAGGTTTAACATAAATACATATTATATTTTTAAATAAATGTTTATATATATACTCTTGTAAAAATCAAAATATTAATATATACCATATTCAACCTAGATAGACAACGCATATATATAACTAAAATAGGCAGACACATATAGACTATTATTGTTATACAAGATAATGCAGACCTTACGTATGACATACATACTTTAAACATAAATATAGACCATGCGTTAAGAAATGCTTATGTACTTATATACTACAACATCACCTATGCACTTCGGTTATAGAAAACACTTATAACAGGTGTAAGTTGTATATATATACGTGTCTATGCTGTATACACCTCTCAATATTTATAAAGGTAAGGTTTTTTGTATTCATGCTAAACTAAAAATAATATATATATATATATATATATATATATATATATATATATATATATATATATATATATAACGAAGAAGTCCTAGCTCACATCTCACAACTGCCATACACTTTATATGTATATAACTCGAAACAATAACAGGCAAACTTACCTAATTATTTGCAAAAGTTAATATTAAACATATGCAACCCGTAACTGAAAAATAAAAAAATATAACAATTGTAATACATCTATGTCAATGTATTATTAGCAGTTTAAATAAATACATAGCCTAATTTTCAATATGAAGACCGATATGACTTATACACATAAACCCATATACATATTATGTATATATAAATATTTATTTTAAACAATGAGAATTTACTTTGTTATTGTATATACTCTTAACAAATCCTAACTAACTAGTATAATTTATATATGAGCAACCAACAGACCACATAAGAACATATGTCCTATACATATATACAAACAGGTATATTGCTGTAAGCAAAAATGTAAGCATAGTTAACACATTATCAATATTGTAAATATACTCTAACTCATATATATATATATATATATATATATATATATATATATATATATAAACTAAAAATACTGTAACCATTTTACACACATACGTATAACCTTTTTAATAAAAATAGACTATGTATATATACTGTAAAACTTTTAAAACAAACCCCAGCTTAGTATCCCTAACCAAACAACTAATATAAATAGATATAATACTTTTCTATGCGTAACTTAGAAAAATCATTCCTTAGATAATCAAATGTATGTACAAAATAGCAGGTACAGATATAAAAACCCTTACACGTACTTACAGTTTCAACCGAAGGAGGGGAGAAGGTAGCGAGTGACTGCGCTTGGGGTGGTGGAGTGCGGGGCTGATGCGGTGGTGCATCAGGGAGGAAAAAGAGGGTGGAAAGTGGGTCGCGGTGCTTGGCCAGGCTGTGGAGAGGAGCGGTGTCAGGTTAGTGAGAGGTTGGTGGGTTTGGGTGTAGTGGGTTCAGGCGGTTGAAGGTGACGAGCTGGAGGGTAAAAGCGGTGGCTGACTTGGTGGCGACGGAGCGGTTTTGGAAGAAAGGAGGCCGACGCGTGGTGGATCTGAGAGGCACGACTGCTTGGTCGGTGGAAGGGGAAGGACGAGCTAGGCTTGGGCCGCGGGTGATGGAGGGAAGGCGGTGCGACGGAGGGGGAAGAAGGCGGGGATGGCTCTGATTAAGTGGTGAAGGAAACAGAGGAAAGAAAAGAAAAGGGGGGAAGCAGAAAAAGTGTCAGTGGTGAACAAAATAACGTGAAAGCTGCTGTCACTTATATATATATATATATATATATATATATATATATATATATATATAAAAGGAGGGGAAACGAACAGAAATTGCAGAAGGAAGTAGTGCGAAGAAGAAGGTAAAAAGGAATATGTACCCCAAAATAGAAAAGTTTGGAATAATAAAGGTTCTAGCTGTAAAGAAATGTTTAATTCATTTAAAAAGTAACGGCATGACACTGATTGATGGGTAGATAATTAAAGCAATTTATTGCTTGATTAGACAGGAAAAAAATAAAATTATTTGCAACGGTCAATTCCCCTTGTTTCGTGCAAATCACTGAAGCAATAAATTTGTTTGGGCTGCACGTTAGATCTGAAAAGTAATGTAAGTGAAAAGCCACAAATTTGGGGTACTGTTACAACGGAACGTTTTGTCATTTCCATCGCGTATCGGACCGCAAAACACAGAAATATATATACCGCTGAGATCAGCATGATGTGACGATCAAAATGGTATACAAATATCAGTGGTTCGGTTGAATTATAAAAATTTGAATTTCTGCTAGCGGAAAATGCAAAAAAAACGCAGAAAATAAGTTCGACGAAGCTACTGAAGTCCGAATTCGATGAAATGAAATTTGATGTCTCATTCAGAAGATGATTTACAAATTTTTTATATAAAAAATATTCAGGTTTGGAGTATATTTTTTTATCATCAAATATTAACTAATTTAAATTGAAATAAAATTACACAATAAAATATACAATTCATATTATCTGATAAAAAATTTCTAGTCGCTATGTTTAAATAGACGTATTCCAAATAATAAATTTTCATTCACAAATTTTATTGTTTAAAATTTCACAAAATTTCAATTTATTACGTTATTAAAACGTTAAAATTTACGGTTTGTTACACTCTCCCCTACTTAAAACTTTTCGTCCTCGTAAAGGAAGAAGGTAGAAAAATAGAAACAAGCAGAAAGAAAAAATAGATTAAAAAATAAGGATAACAATTAATTTAAAACTACATAAATTTTACTTGAAATATTAATTTGAATACTTCGTTTACAAATCAATTATCTTTAATACTTCAAATTTTTCAGAACTTATTTGTAAAATTTCTTGCTTCCTTAATAAATACACTTTATATGTTTAAATAACACCTTTGTAAATATATGAAAACTTTTCGAAAACAATTAGTTACATTATTAGTTATATTTACAAAGAAGCTATCGAAACATTAAATTTGTACTTCGTTAATTTATTAATTTTATCTCAAGCTACTTCTCGAATATTATTAATAAATCAACAATCATTTTATTTAAATATGTTGTATTTAATTAATCACTTCTAATATATTTATAATACTAATAATTTACTAATAAACCATGTAGTATATAAGTAAACAATATTTTGAAGGATATATTCAAAAGAAGGAAAGAAGGTGTGGTAACCCAGACTTTTGGACATCTGTAATTGATTAACAAACTGGGTTAATTAATAGGATATTGATTTATAGATTGAACAAATAAATCTGAAGGTAAATATTTATACTTGGATAAATATTTATTTGATATCTTCTAGTATAATTATTTAAAATTTTCAAAATCATCATTTTCAAACAAATGTAATGCGTGTTTGTTTGAATATATATATATATATATATATATATATGAGTAAATTTAAATTTAATTTGAATTTGAGATTGAAATTCAAAGATAGATATCTTAAAGTAAATTGGATATAAAAATAATGGATATCATAAAGAAAGCATATATTAGTTTAGAAATGTATTTATTAACTAAGACAAAAGCTTTTAAAAATCATACAAAAATAATATAAGTAAAATAATACAAGTGTAGACTTTACAAACCATGCTAAGTATATGTGTAAGATAATTAGCCTTTAATGTGACAAGTGTTAACTTTTGAAAACAAGTGTCAAAATTTATTTCTTATTTTCTTTGATTTTAATAAATTCTAATTTTCATTATATAAACATAATTCTTCATCTTCCCATTTCTTTTTATCTTCTCAACTTCCAAAAAAAAAGAGAAACAATGAAAATTTCACTTGAACTTCATTACTAAAACCAGATCAAATCCGAAAATTTTCCTCAAACCAAAATCATAATCCTATAAAACTGTTTTATCCTCAAGCATGCTTTTTTTCAAATCAAAAAGCCTGGAAGTGTTAACCTGAAACCATTTTCAAATCTGAAGCTTGTAACCATTTTTAAATCTGAGATTTGCAAGGCAATTTTCAACAAAAGCCAAGCCTGTAGCAGATTTTCAAAGCATGTCTGTGTCAAAGTATTTCCTTCAATAATGCAAAATTTCAAGTTTTCAAAAGCTTTAATCAGCAACATCAAATTACCAGTATGTTAATCAAAGCAGTGGCTAAAGCAATACAGTTTTCAAAGCTTTTCAAGTTTTCCAGTTTTCAAACCTCAGAAATCAATTCTCTGCTTTTTAAACACTGGTGAGTAAACTTTTTAAATTAAAAGCTTAAGTAAATTATAGATTGTTGCTTATGAAAATTTCTATGATAATTGATGCTGGCTTGTGAATATTTATATGGTATTTCTGTATGAAAGTTGAAGTATGTGATTAAGATATAGGTCTACATGTTCTGTTCTACCCTGTTCCTGATATAGGGTCTAAATTTTATAATAAAATTCCAATTCTTTTATCTGATCATTGTTAAACTTAGACTTCAAACAAATTAGTTAAGTTTTTAACTTAATCTAAGATTTAAAAACATGTACAATGTTTTAAGTTTAAAAATATGCTAAAATCTGGAAATAAAGTAGCAAATTATAATAACTTGATAAGACCAATTTGAATTTTATTGATTCAAGTTTATATCTTGAATCGTCACTGGAAAATAGATTTTTAAAAAAAAAATCAAAATTTTTATTATTGAAATGATTGTGCATTTCGGGTTTGACTGGAAAGTGGTTTTGAGGCAATTCCTGATGATCGACAGTCGTTGGAGGGTCAATGTTTCATCTGGAGGAGGAAGGATGCACGGCGAGGTTAGGAAAAATGGTTGGAGGCAATAAAGATCGTCGTGGCGTTGGCGGTGTGAAGATCTAGTTTTAAACCCTAGATTTTGGTCGAGCTGGAAATTTGATCACTTCTTTCTCTTTGGTACATCGAGTTCGATGGGACTTTAGGAATGGGTTCGTGGATGGTCAGAGATGTCATGGCCCAGGTTGTTGCCACTCAGATGATCGGAGGCACGGAATCGAGGGAAATTCTAATGATGTTAGAAGTTCCAATTTCATCTACTTGGCTCTATTTTGATTGGAAGCTTTTGCGAGTAATTCGAAGGTAGGGTTGGAAGGTCTGAGTGATTGTCGAGGTGCCATGTAACGACCCAGAATTTTTGTCATTTTAAATTTGTATATTTAATTGATTTTAAATATTAACAAGTAAAATTTGTAAGTCAAATAAATTATATTTCGAATATCTAAGATTTAATTGGATAATTAAATCGATAATTTAATATTTGAAATTACAGAAATAATTGGAAATTGAGTTTAATGTGATTAAAATTGATTTGTAAAGTTGTATTAGATTATATTGGAGTTAGAATGATGTTATAGAACTTTTAAAATTGAATTAAAAGTTAATTTGTGGAAATTGAATATTTTAATATTTAATTACGAGTAAAAATAGCCATTTTTCAAACAGTCTCGGATTTCTACGAAACCAGTTTCATTGAATCCGTAATGTTATATTATTGTAATGTTTCAAATTTTATGTCAATTAGATTTACGGTTTGTCCGGGGCAAGCTAAAACGCGTTGAAATCGGTTTAAGTTAATTTTAAATTTAAAATAGTCGATTTGTAAACCAATCTTTCAAATATGATCGAATTGGCTCCCGATATATATTCCATTGCATTCGGAATAGGGGTAAAACATTATAAATGCCAGGCGACACGCTTCGTTTGGAGTTTGGAAAAATCTCGGATGAATAGTGTTTTGGCAATTTTCTATAGAAGGATCTTATTTCTTTTATTTTGCAAAACCTAATAAGAACTAGGTCACGACCGCAGAAATGCTTCAATGGTCGAAATCTTCAAATTTTCCCTCCTCGATTTCTCCCAATCCACACCTTATTTCAAGAAACTTCCAACCACAACACCAAAAAGGTTTATTTGTAACGAATATAGTCGTTACAAATGAAATTTATAACAGATATAGTCGTGAGCGGTACAGGCATGAGGAAATTCGTTACAAATATTTATAACGACCTCTACCCGTTATTAGATATATCACTTACCAACGGACTTTGTCGTTAGAAAACTAAATTTTTGTAACAAAATAGGTTGTTATTATTTGCATCGGTTTGTAACGGGTATTTTCCGTTACTTAGTTTCCCCTTTCATGGTGGAAGAAGGGGTTGTCATTCTAAATTATCACGACCTTTTCCGTTACAAATTTCATCATTAGTAACGCACTTGTTCGTTACAAATTTCATCAATAGTAACGACTATGCTCGTTATAAATTTCGTCATTAGTAACGCACTTGTTCGTTACAAATTTCATCAATAGTAACGACTATGCTCGTTATATATTTCGTCTTTAGTAACGAATATGTTCGTTACAGCTACCATACCATGCAGATCTACATTTTTGCTAGCATTTACACTACAGAATTGTCTATTATAATACAGTAGGTACATACATATCAAAAATTACAGAATTTCGATAACAATAAGCAATTACGCATCCAAACATCCAACTTAAATTGCACAAGTTCATCATACATAACTAAAGAGTATGAAATCAAAATATTACATATTCTAACACTACTTCAAAATAAATTCTAGTTCCTACAAACAACGAACACGACACTCAGGCCAAATAACAAAACCTCCATCAATTATATCAAATAGCTTGTAATTACCATTTTGTGGTGTTTCATAAATAGGTGCTTCTGGATCAAACACTTTCTCCACCCATACAACTCTTTCCCCATTCATCACCTCTCTATGGTGGCATATTTTCTGTGTCCCAAGATGGCCCTTAGCAACCTCTTTCAACTCTTCTGACAATAAGACTACAAATTGCCTATCTCTTGTGGAAGATCCAATAGCACCATCAGATTGAACACCCAAGCTAGCTCCAGGACTATCATGCTGACTGTTGGAAGCAACTTCGTTTCTTGGTGTCGCATTCCCTCCAAACCGATTCATAAATTGTAACAAACTTTGTTGCATACTGATCATAGTCGAATGCATCGATCTAAATTCTTCGGTTAGTCTATTTTGATTGTTCTCCATCTTTGCTTTCCATTTTCTATCTTCATCTTCCTTGAAATTAGCTATTGCTTTTGATGCTTGTGTAAGCTTCACTTGCTTCATAGTCGATGTAGAGCTAATTGCATGACAATAGGTTTTTCTTTTCTCCTTTCCAAACACTTCAGCAATGGGATCATTCTCGAAATCTTCAAAACTTCTACTTCCATTGCTACCATTGACACTAGAGTTTTCTTTTTGTCTTTCCTCCGCTGCTTCAACTAATGCCTGTATAATACCCAAATAAATTATAAACAAAAGTTGAACTTGAAAATATTTTGCATACTAAATAAAGTAAAAGCATAAACTAAAGAAAAATTCCTGTCAAATTATGAATATTGTAAAACAAAATATGGAGGAGATAAACTATAATGCATAAGGTAAACTATAAAAGCAAGTTCAATCATATTGTAAATGCATCAGTATTGTAAATGCATGTTTAATCACCTAGGAACAATAGTTAGTTTGATTTTTGATGGTTGATGATGTCATTCATAATAGTACCACCATATGATCGAAATTCATGCACCATCAGTGAAGCCTGAAGCAGGCAGTGAATAAAAATAATGGTGATATGAGATGAAAACAAATACATGATGAGGCAGTAATTGTTTATTAGGTAGGTAAATATTGAATCATGTTTACAATTGTAGGTAAGGTAGCAAAAACTTTATTCAAAACAGATAGGTAAAACTACAGATCCCCAAGAATCACATAAGTCATACAAGGTTCCAGGAAAAACAAAATTCTAAAATCTAAAACTTAAACTAAAATGATGCACTAACAATCAATAAGCAGGATAGCAAATGGAATATCATTTCCTATTGGTACATTTAAAGGTTACTTCAGTCATTACTTATCACACAAAAATCAATTTCGCTATACTGGAATATCATTTCCTATTAGCTGGCTGGTGATAAACTTTGCATTCAGCAGGTTGGGTTTAGCTGTACTGAAGCATAAGTTATTGCCTAACTCCTTAGAACAAATCAAGTGCATTCACATATATTGAAACTAATCTGGATTGCTTCTGTCATTCTACATGTGAACTGAGCTCGTAAACAAATTTTTGCTCTTTATATGTTATGGTATCATTTATTTTTTAAAACACAATGTTCTCTGTATGAAAATATTAAGACTTAACCAAGTACTGGTCCAAGTCAATCTAGAGACTGACTATGAAATACAATGACCAAAAATATAATACCTTGAGTTTGATATAAACTTTTTATAATTGTCGGGCTTTAATACTATTTAAAGATCCAATGACAGAGAAAAGACAAAATGGGTTACGAAATAGTTAGAAGTCGAGATAAAGAACAAGTTTAAACAAAAGGGATAATGGTTTTTCATTAGTTTTTACGTGGGCTCACTCTTTATACAATTACTCAATTGATGAGTTCCCAAATCCATATTAATAAACGAAAACAAATAAAATGAAATATTCTTCTTCATGTGGTGCGTTGTAGGTTAGGATTAGAATACACATATATCAAATTCTATATAAGCCACTAGATTAGATTTCCAATGGATTCCACTTGTCTGGGTAAAGAAAATTAAATAGGAAGAAAGATTCTATTTTCTGTTGTAGTTGCAGGCAAAGTTAAAGCCTTGCTTTCATTGCGGTTTAAAACCAAAGGTTCAGTGCACTTGTCCTTCTTTCCTTCTCCGTGTTCTCAAAGTTCCCTTACTTTTTTGTATAAATTTGTTCTACGCAATATGAATAAGTGTTGTACAAAACATGGAATAGTTATGTAGAATTATTTTCAATTTACTTCATTGCTTCTCAGTACTGAACATAAAGTAAAATAAAGTTATTAAAAATAATCAATAAAAGAGGATGTATATACATTGTTTCCAAATATAATAACTGCTGTGTAAAAAGAAAAACATCTGGACTAGATGTTTGAATGAATAGCTTTATTTAGGGAAGTTGGACTAAGAAATAAACTTTTTTACTGTTCACTCTCTATATTTACATTTTTTACTATTCACTCTGTTCTAACCTCAGTTCTAATCTTTACATACAACTCTCTACATTCCAAAACCACTACCACTTCAGACAACATCATCACAATCCTCCCATCTAACCACCAGACCATCAAATACCATAACTACCGCAATACTCGACTTCTGCTAACCTGCCTGTACTCAACCTCCTACACAACTGTCTTCAGTCCCCTGCAACATACTTAAGTTCAATACCACCCAACTGCTACGACTCCAGTTCATCTCTTCACAAACTCCTTGCAACAAAATTGTACCATCGCTGACCCCATTTAAACATCATCCCTGACCACCTACCAGCCACACTAACCCACTGCTGCACATCTTGCCTGAATCATCCACAGTGATATATCATCCTCCTTCACTTAAACTTCTTCAACATTCATCAACTCAAACAATCATAACATTCCAATCTCCCTAGCACTTACTTACCTTTGTCTTCCCCAACCTTTCACAAATATCACTCAACTTCACTGAACTACCTTCACACCATCAATTCATCAGCCTACAATCATACACTGTTCAGTGCACACAATGTACACTGCCTCTTCACCAAACGTCCTCATAGCCTGCCACCGATCAGCCCCTCCTATCAGATACCACTGTAAACACAGAGCTACTGTCACCATTGTTCAACAACATCCACCTCGGCAACTCCAAAACTTCATCCAAACAGTGCACATCTCATA
Organism: Allium cepa; assembly: GCA_030765085.1. NCBI lineage: Eukaryota > Viridiplantae > Streptophyta > Magnoliopsida > Asparagales > Amaryllidaceae > Allium > Allium cepa. Next base: position 41,256,808 of record CM060929.1, read on the forward strand.
TACACTGTTCCATTCAAGATGGTTGTTACACAACTTCCTTTTACTTTCTCGGCAATTGTCTCACAACTTCATTTAATGCATTTTGTCGTTTCAATGCATATTGGAAGTAAAACCGCATATATTTCGTACTACTACCATCACAGAATTGACTGACTGTCGATCCTTATGATTGTTTTCCTAATATAAACGTGCCAGTGTTAAGGTTCCAGCTATTCAAAATTATTCCATTTGCTATAACTATTTGTTTACTAATTATGTAGAACAACTCATTATAATTATAATTAATTGCATGGTATAATTGAGTAAATATTATTAATTAGCAAAATCAATTGATGGAGCTTGAATAATTTCTGGATAGGTGTTAATTGATTATTAAGTTAACTTATCGTATCATACTACCCTTTTGTCGATCTGAAAATTTCCCTTTTTTATTCCATTGAATTGGGATTTAAATCGTAGGATTTTAAGATTTTTGACAACAATGGTCAACAGTAACTAGATATATTCAATTTAAATTACCTAGAAATTTGCTTGAATCGTATGCGTCAAAACTGTAAACTCAAGAACATGGTAATTATTGTACCTTTGTATTATTAAGAGAAGTGCATATTCTCAAATCCAATTCTCAAACCCAATGGGCAATACTTACAGTTACCGATAAAGTCTTGAATAGATGTTGAAGTACTTACAAATTTTTCGGCAGCACATGGAATCACCTTTCCCGTTTTTCTACTTGTATGAGCCACTTTCCATGCCACTATACGTGTGATCTTTTGTCCTGGATTTTCAGCTGCCTGCATTTGAATAATTTCATAAAGTATATTTTTGTCACTGAAATATTAACCTAAAAAATGTTTTTACATACCAATTCTTCATATAGTCTGAGATAAGGTTTCCTTCTCAATGTATGAGTTAGAGTACTTTTGGCCTTGTTTCTGGAATTTGTCTTGCATTGTTTCATTTCCCTGTCACTATATTCAATGTCAACAAACCTCTGCCACCATACTTTATCAACGTCATCAGGACGACTATTAAGTGCAACATGTTTGGGCATGAATTGTCCATCTTTTTTGAGGAATCTCTGACGTACCGTTGCTTTGAATGTTCGATAACGTTGTGAAAACTTCTTCTCCAATATTGGTCTAGCTACCATGGGTCGATATTCAAGCCAAACTCTTTCTGTTGAAACAAAACAAATCAAATAACAATGTCAATTTTTTGTTATTCAATGGAGAAATATGAAAAAATGGAGCAGGCAATGGTTTGTGTTGAATGAGAGACCTGAAAAGTTAATGACATTATTTGATCTTTAAACTTTTAGCATTAAGCTCATGTGCTTTGATAATTCTGCTACTCATTTGCTTCATTTTGGATCAGAGCTTCATACATTTACAATAGGCTAGCATACTTTCGTTTTATTTTTAGCTCTTTTGTTGCTAGCTTTACTGTTTTTGGTATATATTATGAATAAATAGTTAAATATAATATGAATAAACAGTTACGTACCATTAGTGCTTTCCACAGGCTATCTTTGAAAACAACATCTACATCATTCCATCCTCCATAACCAATCGGAATGAGAGAACGAAGCAAAACACCACAACGAGAGGCCCATTTTTTGCATCACTGTCTTTTTCACCTTCTAAGTCCACAATTATCGAGTACTTTTTATTTGAAGGGGGAGGAGGAACATCAACTTCCTCTGCGCCATTTGTATGTAGTGACGTGGCATTACAATTGCCTGACATTCTACAATGCAAATAATTTAAAGACGATGAATGTATATTAAAGCATAAAAGAAAATTTGTAGGATAATGGCTCATCCAAGATGGAGAACATAGCAAAAGCTTAATCCATGTTTATTTATTGTTCATACCAATTCATATTTGTAAAAGGTATCAATTATACACAAAAAGATTAAATCATAGCATTAATTTGATGCGTTCAAGAAAGTGTAATAACTTCAAAAATATTCAACAATAGAGAAACATACCCAAGTGTATAGTAATCAATACAACATTGTAACAAGTAAAAATAATAATTATTGTTCAATCAAGTGTGTCTATTTTGATTCGATACATTTCAACAATGCAGTTAAATTAGGCTGCTCCTTCAAAATAGATTGAAAGCTCATTGGCATCTCATAATCATCTATGCTATCAGTCATGCGCTTAGGCGAGTGTTGTACGATGGACCAATTAGGATCATGCATGTCGCTTATGTAAAAGACTTGACTTGCTTCAGACGATAGAATGACGGGCTCGCCATATTCTCCACTACTGCTTTTCAATTTCCTTAGATTCACCATTAACAAATTGGAGTCACTACAAATCTTACAGCTATTTGATTTATCTGCTACATTGATCCAATCACAATAGAATACTACATGTTGAGATTCAAAATAATCAACTTCAATAATCTCTTTGATAACACCATACCACATAGTATCATCATCCATAGGATTTAAATCTTTCGCACTTGCAACAAATGTTGTAATCGCATTCATTCAAACACCACTATTTTGGGTTGATAATGTGTTATCATAATGTTGTGGAGAGAATATATAACCACTGATTCTATACTTAAGATGAGTTCTAGCTTCCCATTGTGGTCCACTAACATAACGCCACAACATTGAATCCATGCTTTTTTCTTCAATTAGCTGTTAAATCTACTGATATATATTAAACACTATTATTTTTATTATTAAACTATGAACTGGGAAGCAAGTTCGACAAACCTTATTGTGCAACCAATCAATAAATTCAGATTGTACTACCACTTCTGCCTTTGTCTGTAGTCTTTTTTTACCACGCTGAGCATCTTCTAAGGACAACCGATACTCGCTACAAATTATAAGTAATATTCTCAATAAATATAATGTTATACCTTACGAAATGCACAAAAAATACAAACCTATAGTAATCATCTAGATCTGGCATGTCAATTCTGAAAAGTATCCATCTTCGAATCTGCGTACGTTGCACACTAGATAACTTGATATTTTTGCCTTCCATAATTGAACATTCGTATATATCATTGTCGTTCTCATCCAAAAATGACGCTTGTGTAGAACTATGATTACCCATACGTGGATTTGGCATATATTCCATTGCATATCTAATAGATTCTGAAACAAGATACGCTTCGGAAATTGAACCTTCCACATATCGCTTGTTACTTGGTATGTTCTTACACTCCTTCATAGCTCTAGTCAAGAAACAAAAAATATATTACCTTATATATATTTTTAAATATAAAACAAGTAATTTTATAAAGATGTATCGTACCTCTCAAACGGATACATCCATATATAATTAACAGGTCCACAAAGTAATGCTTGATCAACTAAATGCAACATTAGATGTACGCTTATATCAAAGAAGTGAGCAGGAAAGTAGTGAACCAACACAAATAATGCCTCTGAAATCATATCTTTAACAGCTTGGACATGCTCTCGAACTAAAACCTTCGAAAAAATAATTTTGAAGTATCAACATACTTGCAAAATTGCACGTCTTAAGTCGCGACATTTTGGATAGGCATGTTGAACCATGATTGGAAGAAAATATTGAAGAATGATATGATAATCATATGATTTTCTAATGCTCAAGCTAGGTGGTTGAACGTTGACTAAATTGCCTATCTTTGTTGAAAAGCATGATGGAAGCTTTGCACCTTTTAAGACTTGGCAGCATTGAATTTTGTAAGTCTTATCAAATGCAAACTTGGAAGATTGTTTCCTATCAAAAAACAAGTTAATAAGATGCTCCGCTACATTCTTTTCAGTATGCATCACATTAATCGTATGTCGCACTTTATGACTACTTCAATACTCTAAGGTAAAAAGAATCGACTTCTTATACCACGCCAGTCTTTCTTCATTGTCATTCTCATTTACAAAATGATCTTCATCACCATCATAAAATTCTTTACGTTTTAATTTTTTTTTTACCCGGTACATATTTGATATGAGCAAGCTTTTCCAAAAGTGCCGATCCTACCAATCATGTGGGAGGTTCCTTATGCTCTACATCTTTCTACCATCCATGTTTCAATGCTCTATATGGATGACCATTATTCAAAAATCTTCTATACTTTGTATAAACAATCTTATTGCCAATACGTTCTGACTCGGTCTCAGTAGCACAAACCGGACATGCTTTGTAACCATATGTCACACAACCGGATAAATTTCCAAATGCTGGTAAGTCATGAATTCCCCACAAAAGCATCGCTCTCAGTGTAAATTTCTCTTTCTTATCCATGTCAAATGCAGGCACTCCTATCCAAAGCTGCTTTAACTCATCCTTAAGAGGTTCTAAGTATACATCAATGTCTTGGCTTGGTGCTCTAGGTCCAGGAATCAACAAACATAACATTTGAAAATCGGGTTTCATACATAATGAAAGGGGGAAATTATATGGGATCATGTACACGGGCCAACAACTATAACTATTAGATTGAGCTCCACTAGGATTAAATCCATCAGTAGCAATGCCAAGCCAAACATTTCTTCCGTTAGTAGCAAAATCCGGCCATCTATTTTTAAGCGATCTCCATTCAGCCGAATCAATAGGATGGCGCATGGAGTCCCAAGAAGGCTTTGCTTCACTATGCCATAACATTTCGGGCTATCCAAGGTACAGTGTACAACCTAGTTAATCTAGGAATAATGGGAAAATATTTCAAAACTTTTCTTGGTTGTTTTGTGACTTCGACTATTTTCCCATGTTCTTTAACTTTAAATCTCGAAGTATTACAGTGCGGACATTCCGATGCATCTTCGTACCCCTTCCAAAATAATGTACAATCATTTTCACAAGCATGTATTCCTTTTACATTCATTCCTAGATCTTTTAATTTTTTTTTCATTGTAGGGTACTTATCGGGTAGTGTATTTTTCTTTGGAAGCCATAGTTTCAACCTCTTCAACAACTCGGTCATACTGTTTCCTGACCAGTTGAATTCTTTTTTCAAGCCATGAAGCTCTATGAGGACACTTAATGTTGTAAAACCATCTTCACAAGAAGGATATAATTTTTCACTTGCTTTTCTTTTGTATTCATTATACTTTTTTTATGGTTTCCACCAAAAGTTGCTTGTTACCATGAGATAATCCATATACATCATCAACAAGATTTCCAAGACCACCTTCTATTGGGGTTTCCTCTTGAAATTGATGAGACACAAAATCATCATTGACAACATGGGGTGTAGGATTGACCATTACTTCAATGTCATTACTTTCTCCATGAAAAAACCATTCATTGTATGATGGATCCATACCATAAAGAATTAAGTGCTTCTCAACTATTTCAAAAGGAAATTTTTTAGAATTTCTACACTTTATACAAGGACAGCGGCATATTTCAAAATCAGGTGGTGAATGATGCTTCACGAAATTCATAAAATATCGAACACCTTGTATATATTCGTCTGTGTTCCTATGTCAAATTTTGATCCTATCTCTCAAGGTAGGTTCTAACATTAGCAAAAACTCGTGGATCACCTAATTCATTATGAAAATAAAGATTATTGATTCAGTGTCGTTTTTATATGAATGGAGCAAAAGCACATATATGCATATAAAATAAAGAAATAAAAAAAATACTGTTTATATATACTACTTTGGATATTGACTTATGCTTCAGTAGCTTCAAAGCAGAAAAGGAAACATCGAAAATGAGAAATTCTCACCTAATAATTGACATAAATGAGTAATAATTTTAGTACTCTTATAAGTTTGCGACTGCATAAAAAAATCAATTAATTTTTTAATACCGGCTATTGTTTTCATTGAACTCGTTATTTATTTCCTAAAAAGTTATGGTATACAAGCTTTCCTCCCATATCAGATTTACCGAATTTAAACCTGGTAAATCAGTACGGTTAGTGAATACAGTGGAGTCAATGTGGGAGGGCTCCACTTTTTTTCTCTTTTCCTGCATTATTTTTACCTGGTAAAATCTAGTACAATGCTAATATCGCTAAAATCAACAAGCAAGATCCATAATATACTGATTAATAAAATATTATAAGATAAATATATGTATGTCTTCCTCAGAGTAAAATATTTTGATTTTATACATCACTTTCAAAACATTGTGCTGTGTACATTACAATTCAAACTAATAAACATGTTGATTTGTCTTGCCCTGACAGTGAGATAAATTGTGAATAAGAAAAAGAAAACTAAAATAGAACAGATCAACCTAAGCGATTTTGCAAACGATATAATGTCCATCAATTCCCCAACCATGAATAAAAACTGGAAATGTACATCCTAACAAAACTGCTAGGCAAATAAAATGTTGAAATTTGGGAGACATTTTTTGCAACTGAAGCAAGCACAAGAGATCCTAACTTATTTGCATTTATATAGGGATAAATATGCTTCATGAACCGATTAAGAAAAAAATCTGTATATAATAGGATATCAATAAATTTGGTTTTATTTGGGCTTCTGGACTGCTAGATTCACATAATCTAGTTAATGAAAAATAACAATATGCGTTATCACACTACAAAATGTTCATGGTAACTGACCACAGGAAGAGTGAAAACTGACATATGAGCCCCACTACACATCACTGATTCTCCCTTCCTTCTAAAAATTGATCAGGATTTTTGAATAAATGCAACAAGCCACACCAATTAATGTAACATTGTTATAAAAAATCTTAAAATCACACGATTTTTAATTAAGCTTGGAACTATTCTTTAACAATTCGATTTAACATTTGATGGAAATGGCCTATTTAAATTTCTTAAGAAATAGAATCTGATTGAACAAAAATTGGAATAAACTGAATTCTAATTTCAAATACCAATGTGAAATGCCTAGGGAGAAGAACAACTCTTTATATGGAAAGTTAGTAAATGCTCCTCATGATCAAAATCTAGCTTCAAACAATATGGAGAGCTGCAGTCATTTGGATAAATCAATGCATGCATATGCTACTGAATTACAACAAAAAGCATACAAAACAAATGATGTTTATCCTCCTTAAGGATAGGTATGTTTTCTGACTTGAGACATCAGGAAAGATAAAAAAAAAAGCATGAATTAATCACTAATTTTATAGCCTTCTAATTAGAAATAGCTTTTAACGCTTTTATTTTGTTTTGCAAATATGTTTAAAATATCAAAAAAGCTACCTAATTAAGCTGGATGCATCAAAAAACGTCCTTTTTTGTTTGATTACTATTACCATACCTAATTTTATCACCCTGTGAATCAATAATAATAAAACTGCTTGTTAGTTCAGATCCATTTTTTGTTTCACTAATTTAACTGGACCAAGTAACCAAATGTAGCAACAAATAATATACAATTAATTTGGAAAACATATTATAAATTTAAGATTAAGCATCAATATACCACTCATATTCCAGCGTAAAAGACACCAAAATTATCTTATAGAACTCATTGAACTCAAAATCAAATTCCTGCTTTTTTTCTTAAGTAAAAGCATGTGCCTTAGGTATAAATAATATCAAACTCAACATGGAAGTACTGACTTTATACCATTTTCTAACCACTTTGGAAAAATGATGGCTACTGCTTAAAAAAAATTTAAACCAAATCTGAAAATATAACCACCGCCATTTAAAAACATTATTTAATTTAGAGAATTAGTTCAAAAAACATACCTTGAGTATATCTCTATTCTCTAACACAAATCAAATAAAGCAGCAATCTAACTTTCGGAATAATCAAAACATAATGATGAAACCTACGTCAGAAAATTGAAAGCAGCTCCTGGCTTTTGCCCTAGAAAATTTATTTGGAATTTGGGAAAGATGCGGCTGATTGAAGTGAGAAGCGTGATAAGTGTAATAAGCGTGATAAGCTCCTGGCTTTAGTATTTCTTGTTTTCCATCTTTATCCTTTTGTTTTTATTTTATTTTCATTTTTACCAAATGTTGTAACGGTTCGATAGCGTGAGCGAATGAATTTTTTGTCGTTGGAGATTATACTGCTCATTTTCCAACAGCTTTAAAAAAATTATAACGGAGTTTAAGTGTTATTATTTTATAATGACATCTGATTGTTAGCAATCAAGAAATACTTCTGTTAGGAATTCCATGTTTTGGTGTAGTGAACTGGAAATTTATAAAGCACGTCGAGAACTATAAATCTGACGGTTATGATCGAATATGGTGGAGCGTGGAGGCCGGAATGGTGTCGCGTTCGTGTCGACTTCGAAGTGAAATTGTGCGTCGTAGATGAGGCCGGAGTTTATGGGTTTTTAGGCAACGATGGAGTCGACGTTGGGCTTCGATGTGGGGTAGTTTGATCATCGTAGAGTACGACGTGGGGGAATGCGGCCATCAAAAGACGAACGACAAATGGGTTCTCGTACTCGCATTTGCACTGGGAGGAAGAAAGCAAAATTTGCGGCCCTGATGTGATCAAAAAAAATCAACAGCCATACTTGATTTAGGTTTAAAAAAATAAAATAAAAATGAAATTGCTATATATATATATTCGTATAACTTTGTAATGCTTTATCTTTGTCACACGAGGTCCGTTTTGGACGAAAGGACTTGCGTTGGAATCGCATTGTCGAATACTACGCGATGGAGCTGGATTGGGATCGATTGGAGCTAGTGATAATTTTGGATAAAATTAAACGCGTGTTTAGTTTTATACGAAATAAAACACTGCAACTAGTATTGGAAGTAAGCTGAGAACTTCTCACTCAATCGAATTTGTTTCGATTTAAATTTCAAATAGTTAGATTTAAAATTGCTTGATTGTGTGGATTGTATTCTTGGATGATAAATTATTATCTATTGTATTGAAATAGACCTTATACGCCGTATATTAAGCGGATGTTATTATATTAAACACATATACCACGATACTCCACCTTGAAGTGGAATTGGTATTATATATGTATTTGGAGTTGATTTCCCGCATTATATAGCGGATGAGACCCTATTGCGCCGCATAATAGCGGATAATATTTTATAAATCCCATATACCGCGATATTCCGCCTCGAAGTAGAATTGGTATTGTGCTAACATTGGTGGATGCGGGGAAACAGGTTGGAGGGATCCAACGGGATTCCTCAAATAACTGAATTTGTTTCAAAGTTGTGTGTTGATTATTTGTAATCTCTGTGTGATTATCTTTGTGATTGAAATCGTTGAAGGCTAAAATTTAGCCGAATATAATTTTGGTATCGTTAGATACCGGAAATAAATAAAAATTTGATTTTTGAAAATTCAGGTTGAAAGTTTATTTTAAAAATTATGGTGTTTTGAAAAATATAGTTGAAAGGTGATTTTTGGAAATATGAAGTTGATTATTTTATAAAATAATTTGAATGGTGATTTTTGGATTTATTATAAAAGCTTTATATAAGATTTATAGAATTGGATTTTTATAATTCAAAGTCATGAAATTATAAAGGAGTTTTAAAAATGTTTTAAAATGTATTAAGTATCGAAACCATAGTTTTCAACATTCATTGTTGAAATAGACGTTTTCGAGAAATAAGGAAATGGTGGACTATAACACTGTTGTTATAGTAAATGATTTTTGAAACAAAATGTTTCATATAGTATTGGGATTTATATATCTACCTTAATTTCGAATCCCTGTACTAGTGATTTTGGGTTGTCGTAATGATGTTTTACGCAACAATCGTTTTGACTCAAATAAATGTGTTTAAGAGAATGTTTTCCTTAAAGAATAAAATATATACTTAATTGTGATTTAAGTATATTGAATATTTTCCAAATGTTGAAAATAAATAGATTTGTGAAATTACTTATTATCAAATAAGTATGGAAATGTTTTCCAATATGAAGTGAAATGTTTTGAGATTATATCTTTTAAAGATAAATTGAAAGTGAATATTTGAAATCGATTTGAAAATCATATATCAGTGGATATTTGGAAATTTAAATTCACCATGGAATTTATAAAGGAAAGGGAAATTTGTTCAAAAATAAACATTGATTTATTTTTGAAGTGTGGAAATAAATTTACGGATTTGGAACGTAAAAGTACATAAATCGGTAAGGATTTATTTAATTGGTTTAAATGAACCATTTTGAAATGAAAGAGTATTCTCCATGGAAAGCCGAATATAATTTCTGAATAGCTTTGAAATATATATATATATATATATATATATATATATATATATATATATATATATATATATATAATTCTAGACTAGGTTTTGAAAAGGATACTTTGGAGAAATTAACTTCTTAAATTGTTTTACATCCTTTATGTAAAGATTTATTAAGTTGGTATAGAAATGATTATTTCTAAGATTTAATCAATAATTATTTTAAAAAATAGTTATTTAGATAGTTATACTCTATCTACTAATATGATTTTGAAAATTAGTTTGGACTTAAGTTATATGTAATATTAGTATAATATTTTTTTTATAACTAATATTTTAAGTAAAGTGTTTAAAGAAAATTAGTTTCATTTCAAAGTGTTTTCCCGATATATTTTGGATAAGTGTTATAAATTATTTTAAAGTATTTGAACTCGGCAGATTTCCAGTGAAAATGAATAAATATTTGGAAGTGTTTCCGCGTAAGGAAAAATGATTTGAAATTTGTTATCAAAAGTTGTAAAGGTGAAAAGTGATTTGATTTTTTTTTTAAATGGTTGAAGTGTGGAAAAATAAATCTTGTAAAGATATTTTTTGTAACAACCCGCATATTTATCGATTTTTATATTTAAATATTTTATCGTTAATCGGATTTTGGTCCGAAGCTATTTTTTTGCAAACGGTCAAATTAGGACTCGAGACCACTTCCATTGAGTTCGAAACGTCGTTTGCAATCTTCTAAGTATAAACATTGATATGTTTGGGGTTAGTGGAATTTCACCACTTTTTCACTCGAGCCTTTGGTTTGGACTTTTAGCCCATTAGGCCCAAGTTCCACCCCCTTCTTCTTCATTGCTTCATTTCATTTCCTAACACTAAAGCTTCAACAAAAATGGTGAATGGAATGAGAAATTAAAACTCCAAAGTCTTTGTTTTATTGCAACTCCAACATTCAACTCCAAATTCAAGAAGAAGACATCGGATTCAAGCTTGTGGTTGCTTCTCCATTTGCCTTCAAGCTTTGTTCTTCATTCTCCATGGATTTTATAGATGTCTTTCCCCGTTCCCGTTCGGGTCATGATAACTTATGGGTTATAGTAGATAGACTTACTAAATCCGTCCATATTATTCCCCGTTCGGATTAACCGAACCGTTCCTCTTTTGGCCCAAACTCTTTGTTAAAGGAGATGTTAAATTACATGGAGTTCCTACTTCTATCGATAGCGATAGTGATCCATTGTTTACTAGTGGATTTTTGGAAGTGTCTTCAAAAAGCTTTAGAAACGAAGCTTAATTTAAGCACCGCTTATTACCCCAGTCCGATGGACAAGTAGAGCGTGTGAACCAAACTCTGGAAGACCTTCTTCGTGTTGTGTGCTTGATTTTTGTGGAAGTTGGGAAAATCATATTTCTCTTGTTGAATTTTCCTATAATCATAGCTTCCAATCTAGTATTGGTATGGCATTCTTCGAGGCATTCTAGGGAATGCTATGCCAATCTCCTTCTTGTTGGCTTAAGGTCGGTGAGAAGCTGGTTTTAGGTCCAGAATTTTACTCGTGTTTCACCTATGATAGGTGTTGTACGTTCCCGTTCATAGGGAAAGATTAGCGCCTCAATATATTGGGCCATTCCCTATCACCGTACGTATAGATTCCATGGCTTGTCGCCTTGCATTACCGGCTCAGTTTTCTGCTATGCACGACATGTTTCACGTTTCTCAATTACGGAAATGCCTTCGGGATTCCGATTCCATTCTTGAGCCTGCTGTTGTGGAAGAAATTGAAGTTTCGCCGAATTTAACTTATGAGCAGCATCCTATTCGAATTATTGCTTCGGAGGGTAAACGACTTCGAAATGAAGATGTTCTGCTTGTGAGGGTTCAATGGTCCACAAATCCTAAGGATTGCTCTTGGGAATCCAGAGAATTCATCGAGCGAACACATCCGGACTTGCTTACTCCTGCTCTTTGAGGTGAACTTCTAATATCAAATTTCTTTAGTATTAATATGCTTTTGTGGTTGTTACTTCTTATTTCCACCTTATATATTGCGAGGACGCAATTTCTTTAAGGAGGGGAGTCTGTAACAACCCGCATATTTATCGATTTTTATATTTAAATATTTTATTTAAATATTTTATCGTTAATCAGATTTTGGTCCGAAGCTATTTTTTTGCAAACGGTCAAATTAGGACTCGAGACCACTTCCATTGAGTTCGAAACGTCGTTTGCAATCTTCTAAGTATAAACATTGATATGTTTGGGGTTAGTGGAATTTCACCACTTTTTCACTCGAGCCTTTGGTTTGGACTTTTAGCCCATTAGGCCCAAGTTCCACCCCCCTTCTTCTTCATTGCTTCATTTCATTTCCTAACACTAAAGCTTCAACAAAAATGGTGAATGGAATGAGAAATTAAAACTCCAAAGTCTTTGTTTTATTGCAACTCCAACATTCAACTCCAAATTCAAGAAGAAGACATCGGATTCAAGCTTGTGGTTGCTTCTCCATTTGCCTTCAAGCTTTGTTCTTCATTTTCATTGGGTTTTGGAGCAAAGGTGAGATTTTTATCTCACAAATCTAGTTTATATCTATCTTGGACTGTTGGGAATGATTCCCTATCATGTTTGCACGCACATTTGCATTTGGTTTGGATTGGATTGGCGAAAAACTCCACTTTTTAGTGTTTTTGGTGAAAAACTTCCCCTAGGTCGTTCTGCCTTAGTTAGGTCGTTCTGTGTGAAAAGTCGCACTGGAGTTAGGTCGTTTCCGACCTTAAAATGGCCTATACCTTTAGGTCGCTCGGAGTTATCTCATTAGGTCGTAGGTCGTTCTGGCCATTTCTAACGTCTTCGGAGTTAGGTCGTATGACCTTAGGTCGTAGGTCGTATGGACCTTAGGTCGTAGGTCGTTCTGGCCATTTCTAACGTCTTCGGAGTTAGGTCGTATGACCTTAGGTCGTAGGTCGTATGGACCTTAGGTCGCTAGGTCGTATGACCTTAGGTCGCTAGGTCGCATGACCTTTATATTTTTAGGTCGCGTCTCTTTTAGGTCGCGTCTCTTTTAGGTCGCGTCTCCTTTAGGTCGCGCCTAATTTAGGTCGCGTCTCCTTTAGGTCGCGCCTCTTTTAGGTCACGTCTCCTTTAGGTCGCTCTCCACTGGAACCCTCAAGTCGTTTGGCCTTAGGTCGTTGCACCATTAGGTCGCTCAACCGTTTATATCGTTAGGTCGCAAACCCACTTAGGTCGCTTAACCTTGTTTTCCCTCTAGGTCGCGTGGCCTTTAGACCCTTAGGTCGCGAGCAGTTAGGTCGTTAGACCTAGGTTGCCTTTTCTACGTTAGGTCGTGAACCTTGTTAGGTCGCTCATCCTTAGCCCGCGAACTTTCTTAGGTCGCGTACCTTTAGGTCGCGTGTCCCCTCTACCTCGTTAGGTCGCAAAGAACATTAGGTCGCTCGACCTCCTTACCCACCAGGTCGCGCACTTAGTTAGGTCGCTCAGCCATTGTGTTAGGTCGCGTGAACCTCTTAGGTCGTTAGACCTCATTTTGTCTTCACTAGGTCGTACTGTTTTGGTCGGGGCGCTGCCCCGCACCCCGCCGGGGGCGCTGCCCCCTGGACCCCCGCGACCTGACCGGGCAGGTCGAACCCCGTAAGCGGTGGCGTTGCCCCTGCACCTCCACCTTGGGGGGTTGCCACCCCCCCTGGACCCCCCCTCCGTAGGGGATCTTATCTGAAAAACATTGAGCTGATTTCCTTGGATTTTATTCACATCTCCGTATGCGATTTTTGGGACTGATTGTTTCTACAATTGCTTCTGTGTTTTGTCACTTTATAATATAAAGGTTTCAATACTAGTAGTAAATATCAAAACTCTTTTAACAAACAATTTCAACTCAATTTTTAATAACAAAGCTCTTTCCTTAAACCGTTTTCCAATCTATTAGTATATACAAGCCTTTACCTCACTCGGATGAGAAATCTAATTAAACGACTTAGTAAAACAAGTGGTATGAAACGCTTGCGTTCACTTCGTCGGTTAATTCTTGGACTTGTTCGATTGAACCTCTTGTGACAATTTCATTAGTGAAGATTTACAGTTTGTTCGTAAATATTTAAGTTAAGCAAGTGGTTATGGGACATGAAGCTAAACTTCTATATTTACTAGCTTAGTGTAATTGACACTTTTCGTTGATCTTGATGATCGCTTTATGAATTAGACTAGCAATTGCGCGATGTCTCTTTCATTGCAAGGTTAGACTAGACACCACTTGTGTGATTCCATTCACACATACCTTTCTGCTTTTTGGTTAGTCTTGACCTCAATCTGTGTGATTCCACTCACACATGTGGGGTAGCTCCCCATGGTCTTCGGACCGTCATGTGATAGGCCTCTTTCCCTTTTTATGATTTCTGGATTTCTTGTGTTGATTTCTGGAATTTATCTCTTTGACTTGTCATGAGTACAAGTTTAGGGTATGATGCCCTCTTTGGATCTTTGAGAAGATTCTTGTGATATTGATTTATCTCTTATCGGTTGATCTCCTGTTGATCATTATTTGCATACTTATAGTAGTATGTCAGTATGGATATTTTATGTTTATGCCATATCTTTTATTTTATATCATGTCATCTGATATTTATAGCTAGACTGATCCGCTTATTATTTTCTTATAAATAATACTCGGGTCAGGCCGAGATGTTACAGGTGCTACTGCTTGACTCCTCCCCCAGTGATTCACTACTCAGACTTTTGGCTACTTGTTTAGATTAGCAGCTTTTGTTGTTTACACTTGAGATATAGACTCATAGTTGTATTCTTTTGTATAGCACGCGTTGCTATTCTTTTGTATTATCGTGGATCTTTTTAGACCACTACTCTGATGTACACTTTTATGTGATATATATTCATATCTCTTTCCGCCTTTGTGATATGGATATCTGTGATTGATTTGCATGTTATGCTTACTTCTATATTTGTTTCCGAAGATCATTTTATAGCCACCGTGTGATAAGAAATTACACGGATGGTCGCTCCTCAACAACCTTATTCTCCGCGCTAGTTGACAGCACTACACCGTAGTGTTCTTGGCTAGCGTGGGTATTGAGGTGGGGCGTCACATTTTTGGAAAATAAATAATTTGGAAAATTATTTAGAATCTGATGATGTTGTGCATGTCTATTGGTAGTTAAATAACCAACTATCAATATTTACCTTTAAATAGGTATTTGTTGTGATTTGCTTGAATTTGAATGCTACATTTATTTTAAAATAAGCGCTCGTTATTCCGTTTAGCCGGGAGAGGACCTTTGGATCATAAATCTCATTCCGAATAGTGATACGTCGTAATGGATAGCATTTGAAGACCGGCGTTGAAGACCGGATATTTTCGAAAACGGAAGGATTACCGTCGAATGTCTCCGCATCGGCTGATCTCCGATATAGAAATTTTATCACCCTTTGTGATGGGAATTCCGGACGTGATTAGTGTACATCCAGATTTAAAGGGCTTCTTTGGAAGTATCTTCGGTTCCGTTCGATCCCGAAACGGACTTGTATGGATGTGTGTCTGACGTTACAATTTAAGATGTAAAGCTAGTTTCTATCAAATACATTTTTATTGGTGGCGGAGAATTTATTCTCTTAGCTTAACACCCTTCTCTGAGACGTACGAGCTCATAGGTTATGTAGTTGATGGTTACTAGTGATACATTCCCAATTTGGTAATGTGGCATGCTGAGTGCTGCTGATCATTTGTTGATCAAAGCGCGGCTTTTGTGAAAAGCGTAGCATTGCAAACGAGACTTCGTCGAACCTCACAAGCCGGTAATGGTCAAAATAGGAAGAATGCAGCAAGGTTATTAGGGGATAGCGCCCCCTTAGGGTATGCACATTTCCTTCTGGATAGAGGTTGTATTATGGTATGGAGCCCAGATACTTAACCTATGTGATTGCTGCAAATTTATTTCTTTGTGGTTGTTGGTGAATCCTGGGATAAAGGTCGGTTATGACCGGGGGATGACATACTCGTGTCAGTACTTACCTAGCTAGAGGTAACCCGGCCATGTGTTGGTAAAGATCCGGTTAGGTTCTCGGGGCGTCCCTCCAGAGGCGTACCCATGTGGCAACGGGAAGTTCCTTGGCCTGACCATTTGTTAGAAAATCCAAAGAAACAATACGATCCCTGTACGGTTTTAGTTGTACAACCTGCCATGGAATGTGGCGGTAACCTGCTATTGAACATGGTAGCTATAGTAGGCATAAGTGCGGAATGCCTATGCTGGCTAAGATTTATATCATACTTTCGAAATATTTTTCTGCACTTTGCACTTATAGTAATAATATCAAAGAAATATTGCGTATCAAGCATGTTTAACTATCATAAGGAGAAATCTCCTCCAATTCTGCGTTTGCATGGTGTGTGTGGTGGGAGGCCTTATGTAACGACCGGCCTTTTTGGACAGTTTAAACCGACGATCAAATACATATGCCGGTTCCAAACCATTCAAAAGGGTAGATGGTTATTGGGGTAAATAAGAAAAGAAGAGGAAAGAGAAATAAAGGAAATGAATTAACACAGAATCTCGCAGCGGAACGATAAAATATAATAGTCAAATAAACAGCTCATGAAGCTATTTACAATACTTTGATCATTATTTATACAACATCTATCAGAGTTATACATATACAACAGAACAAATAAAATGATGCAGCAGACAGCATGATGCAAGGATAATAATAGTAATAGTATACCAAATCTTCTTCTTCATCCTCCAGAATAGATCTTCAAAAATCTAAAAACTCAAGACTGACCCGAGCGTAATGAAAAGACAAAACACTCGAGTCGGTACTAAAATATCCTTATGAAAGTTAAATCAATTGTAAATAAATATGAGTCTAACGGCGTCAGAGATGTTTACGGGGTTTTACATCTCCTATCCAGTGTCAACGTGTGTGCAATAACTCAAGAGATGTTACGGGATTTTCCATCTCTCAAGGATCCGTTAAACTATCTACTAGGTAGTAATGTACGCTAAGTAGATAATGCCTATCAGTAATATAAAGTATCAAAATAGCGTTAAGGCGTTACCATAATCACCCTTAACACATTTTTATAATGCCATAGTCTATACAGCACCATAAACCCCACCGTAAACTAGTGGTTATCAGAGGGTACCCCATAGGTATAACACAAAACAAAACGTAGTGGTCACGAATAGGATAATCAGTATGACAAGGTACATGAGGCGATACCAACTAGGATACTAGTAGTTGCGTGATCCGGACTGATGTTGAGCATAGCCAGCAGCTACCCCAACACCGCGAAATAACACTCCCAAATCAAGGGGTGCACCCAAATCGAATCACAAATGTAATAGATATGGTATCGAAGAAGTGTGTCCGCTAGAGATGGCGAACCTCAATGGCCCGGCGCGGCTCCTGTTTTAGTCATGTCAGGGGTCATCCAATATCGTTCTCTTTCTTCAGTCAACGCGTTCACCAAACCATCCACTTCATTCTGGATGAACACTCCACGTATAATAGTTATTAAAGTGGTTTTCGGTATCGACAGAGAGTATGTCCATATCTGATCTCGGTCTCTTTAATAACGACGTATTATTACACCGGTGGCTCTTTTATATTTCAAGTCGATTCATAATTGATATCAAAATATCACATTCGCTTCAAAAAAATCAAATCCATTTCAAATATCATCGTATCTATTCAAATGTAATATTTCGTTTCAAAAATCATTTTTCGCCTTGATATCTCATTTCGATTTCAAAATCATTTCGAATTTCAATTTAGGTTGCAACTTCATTTAACCCAATTCCTATTTAAATTCGAGATTTAAACATAAACATTTCACCTTATTGACCGCTTGAATTTTTAGAAAATAGTTTTAAGTAGTTTAAAAGTAGTTTTAAATAATTAAAATACTTAAAATCTTAAAATGGATTTAAAATAGATAAATTAGTTTAAAATAATTTAAATTGGGTTAAGTAGATTTAAAATAGATTAAAATAGTTCAAGTATTCAAAAATGGTTTATATAATAGAGTAATTTGGAAAACAAAATAAAACAGCTTCAAAACCAGTCCATTTCAATTATAACTTCCCAATTCAAATCAATTTCAATTCTACCAATTCAATTTCGATTTCAATTCAAATCAATGTCTACTTTGACTTCAAATTAATTCAATTTTACATTCACCTTCAATTAATTCAATTCCAATTTATATCGATTTGGAGCTTGATTTTCAAAATATCAATTTATAACACTTAACAAAATTATCCTTCAATATTCAAATTTAAATCCAAATTTCAAATATGATTCAATTTCAAGCTCAATTTCAAAATATCATTTTTATATCACTTTTACTTAGTAATATTCAAAGCTCGAATTAAGGTTCAATCTTTAAAAAAATCAATTTCGAAATTCAATCATATCCCGATTTTAAATTCCAAAGTCTCAACTTTAATTATTTAACAATTTCTTTTAACCAAAATTTATTTCAACATTCCAAACTCAATTTTCCGATAAATTCAATTTCTATAAATTGATTTCTATCTATAACTTTTGAATCAAAACATTTAAATAAATTTCAAATCGACGATTTTTTAAAATTATTAATTTAGCCAATCCTGTGTCCGTATATAATTTTCTATCCTATGGCCAAGTGATCAGTTATTTCAATTTAATGTCAAGGATGAATATATATCACTTAAATCAAACCACAGTGTCATATGTATGCATAACAGGATACATATAAGCAAATAAACATCCAAACATTTAAATACCAACCAATAGTATCCATCGAAATACATCATCCAATAAACAATACAATTCATGACAATTTCATAGTTATCAATGTCAGGTAATTTAATCGCAATTCAATTTTAATTTCAATTTAACTGTCAATTAAATTTTCAACGGTTAATTCAAATGACAATCTATATGACAATTAAATTTTATCAACCAACGACAAATAAAAATCATATCGCTTCATAATATTAAACTTAACTAGCATAAAGATATTCAGTACATTGTGAGCGTTATAAAACACTCACCTTGATTTCAATGTAGTTCCAGCGTTTTATTTCGAATAAAATTAAACGCGCGTTTAATTTTACCCAAAATTCAAACTAGCTCCAAACGACTCCAATCCAGTTCCATAGCATAGTGCTCAACAAAATGAACCCGTCGCAATTCGTTTCGTCACAACCCGACCTCGTATGACAAAGATACAGCAATTTAAAGTTTGTATGAATTTAAATGTAAACTAATATGCTATTTTCTTTTTAATTTAAACCCACACTTTGATCATGGCCGTTGATTTCACAAACTACAGATCTGGGCCGCCCTCCCCTTTCTCTTCTCTCACGCATTTCTTCCCAGTAAAACACGTACGTGATGAACCCATAAAGCCTCCACGAAACCCTAATTCACGCGCCATCTACAACGATCTTGAAGATGATCAGGAACCACCATTTTGAAGCTCAACTCGAATGCTATCATCGGCCAGAGGCCGGCCACGCTCGGCGCCCCCCAAGCCTTGGAAAACGTGAAAAACACAGCGGCTTCAATCTCGATTTGCCGTCGATCCGTGTAACGACCCAGTATTTTCAACCATTCGCATCCGCACATGTCGGACTTGAATCGTTCAAAATACCGCGTCGTAAATAAATTTTTGGCAAAACTCAGAATATGCAGTAAATAAATCACAGAATCACAGACACAGATATCAAAAATCTCGCAGCGGAATTTAAAATACTTAGTGGTTCATGAAGCCACTAAACATCTCAACCAAATAAAATTTTACATGGTTTAGAATCTCCGATACAGTTTAAAACATCAATAGAAATCCAGATATTCCAAAGTCTCCATTACATAAATAAGATATAGACTGAAAGATTTTGCCAGCAGCTCGAAAGATCTACAGAATGTCCTAGCTCCGGGAAGAAAACTGAAACTGCAACTCAGGCTGACCCGAGCGTAAAATAAAACATAAACACTCGAGTCAGGACATACATTATATAGTGTAAGTTAATTCAAGTGTACTGTAGTATAGAGCAAGTAACTTAAAGGATGCTTGGGACCGCCCGTCCTCTAAGGATCCGTTAAACTATTTACTATGTAGTAATATTTTGCTATTATAATAATGTCTATTAGTAAAATAAACTTACTTTTTAATAGCGTTAAGGGGTTACCCATATAGCCCTTAACACAGAATATATTCCCATAGTCTATACAGTACCGTAATCTCCCCCGTACTGGGCGTCGTCAGAGGGCACTCCATAGGTATGGTACAAAACCAAAATCGTATAAGGCTCGCTATGGTAGGTGACACGGCACAACTAGGCAATGCCAGGGTAGATATACCTATTGCTATCCGGACCGATGGAAACGCGCAGCGCGTAGCTGCCGCCCACCTCGAACAACACTCCCAAATCAAAGGTGCGCACCAAAACAATCACAAAAGTAATAGAATGGCATACGAAGAAGTGCGTCCGATCAGAGGTGCTACCTCATTAATCCGAGAATCGCTCCTGTTTTAGCCACCTTATGCCAACTCACGGGAGTCGGGTCCACGTATTTACCTCAAAGGAACCGTCACCACCATCCTACTTCATTCTGGAATCTCCACCGCGTACACGGTTGTCAAAGTGGTTTTCGGTATCGACAGAGAGTATGCCAGATATCCGATCCCGGTCTCTTTAACAACCAAACGTTATTATAACCCGTGGTTACAACTTTCAGAAATGGTATTTATACTTTAAAAATCAAAATAAGTTTCAAATACATTTCAATACCATAATATCATTTCAACCATCATTTATTTAAACATCAGTCATTTTATTTAATATAAAATACCATTTAAATCTATTCAACTTATTTAGGAATTAATTTGCCTTTCAACTCACATTTAAAATTTAAATTCTTCCATTTAAAACCATTTAAAATCAATTCCTTATTTTTATTAATTACATATTTACTTCCAAATTTAAAACCCTTTCCCAAAGATTATTTCCATAAATTTGTTTAAAACAATCAATTTCAGTTCCCGTAACACTTCTGAAATGCTACCTAACGTCTATAGGTTAAAACAGTTCAATTCTAAAAGACAGCACTTAAATGCTGTAATAGATTATGTTCTTAACAATTTTAGTTTAAATTCCAAATATAACTTATTATTAAGTATTTTCTTAACTGAAATCTTACCTTTAACAAAATCCAGAATTTCCCAAAATAAGTTATATTCCAAAATTTTATTAAAACATTTATTTATTTATTTAACATTTTTAACTCATTCAAATCATTATAAATCTTTATAAAAATCCTTTAAATCATTTAAACCAGAATATTATAAACTTCCAATTTTAAAAATAAATTAAAATATTTCAGAAAAATAATATATAAACCACGGGTCTGTATATAGTTTTCTAGCCTAGGTCAAGTGATACGGATTTATATCATTTCAATCCGCAATTTACAAAAACCCCGGGTTCTATCATTTCAAACCCGCAATCCCGAGTTAAATATTTAAAATTAAACAATTAAATAAATGAATAAATAATTATCGTACAGGCCTATCATTTCAGCCTATAACGATCTCAATTTACAGGGAACTTGCAGTGATGATTTAACAGTAAATAAGCATTAAATAATATAACTGCAACTATATTACAACAGATAAACAACTGATGAGGTGTCAATTTAAAATGGGGTTTAACATCATACGTTATATTACAGACAGATGACATTTAATAAATAATTTACAAAAACACTTGCGATAATTCACATAATTATAGGTATGGTTGTCTGGTGAGAAATACTCACCTGATTGCTGCAGAAAAATTTGATAAAACGAAAATCCCGAAATAAGAGTATAGAAAGCACGATCAATTTACAGCGGAAGCAACGACTTGATCAAAATCTAGAAGAAAATTCAAATAAAACCAATACGCGACTTAAATTTACGGTTAAAGCAAATATTTTGAAACAACTGGAACGAATGGAGTAAAAGAAATTTTGGTTCAACTTTTGCTCGACTGCCTCACCCCACATCCCGACCCCAACTTCATAGGCTTGGCAATACTATTTATTATTATATATATATATATATATATATATATATATATATATATTCCAACGGCATGTCCCTTATCTAGTTTGAAAAATATGTATTTACACAAAACTTGCGTCTCTGCCTAATGCAAACTCTCTCTATTCATAAATACAACACGTCTCTGCCACTTTAATTTTAAAACATTGTCGAATTCAGAAACATAAAAATTTAAATTTTTAACCATTCTTAAGTTATAAAATCATATTCCTGCTTCAGAAAATGTTCATTTGGATACCATTTATCTTATGATTAAATAAAATAAATTTTATAAATAAAATATCCAAATTTACTATGAATCATTTGTAAGTCAGAATTTCCCGATTTTACTTAACTTGTATATATATTTTTCCAAATAACTTTACACTTAATTTAAAAATACCCACTTCCTAAATAAAACTAAATTCTTATTTATTTACTTAACTTAACAATTTTATTTAAAACCAAATTTCCAATTTTCAAGTTAAGTCATAAATGGAAATTTCACCTTTCCATTTGAAAACAACATTTTCAATTATTTACTTACAAAACACATCCGTTCCATAAATTTATTTGTTTTTTCCTTTTATAGTTAATATACACTAAATTTTCTTCACAACTTTATTCATTTAGACATCAATTCAACTATGATTCAAGTTAAATAAAAGTTATTCCCAAATGTTCCATTTCAACCGTCTTTCATTTTATCAATTCAAAGTACATTATTTATTATACCAAACATATCCATTTTCGGAAATAAATTTTATTAAAATTTCTAGGTTAGATTTCAACTCCATATTAAATCAAATTTAATTATTATGTCATTTATCGTAAATAAAATCTTTAAATTCACTTTAAAACCAATTATTAACTTACAAAAATTTAACTTATAGAAAACAAAACACCTTTAAAATTTTAAAGCCTTAAGTCAAATTTTTAGTTAAATTACATAAATTTTATTTCAAAAATACTTAATAATTTTTAGAAAAATATTATAATATATTAACCATGGGCATGTTCGGGATATAAGCTCGGTTATGAAAACTTAGAGGGAAGTAGCCGAGCAAGGCAAAAGGGAAACAGAGAACAACAAGAAGAAGAAAGGGAAAAACTGGATGAAGAAAAGAAAAGTAAAACCATTACCTGATAGAGGCTTCAGCACAAAAGAAGAAGAAGGCTAAACTATGAGATGCAGAGGAAAGTTTTGGACGAGGCTATGTATTTATAAAGAGGAGTTTCTTTGTATGCAAGGAAGTGAAGTATACTTGGTCCAAAATGGAACATAGGCACGACATGCAGGGAAACAAATAGGTGAAAATTGGCAAGAGATCTCTAAAAAAATATGCGCGATTTACTTTCCAGTTTGTTATGCTTGAACGTTGTTTCTTTTTTTTTTCATGGATAAGCTTGCGTGATTTTAGGCAAAACGGTCAGCGAATATAAATTTGCTCTGTATTGAAAAGGCGAATGAAATAAATGTTTACATAATTTGCTTGATCAGTTTTACGAAAATTTGCAAAACAAATTGCAGTGGGAAACAAGAAGCAAGAGATATGGATTCGTGCTTTATGAAATAGAGGAGCGTGATTCACTATTCTCAGTTATACAAAAATCTTGATTAAATGCATGTGTTGATTACTTTCCAGTTTCTTTAGTTTGAACGTTATTTTATATGCGTGATTTTTGCTGCCAATTTATGAAAATTTGATTTCAACATTTTATACCATTTTATAGTTGCGTGATCAGCTATATTAAATTTTAATTTTTATTTTGATTGAATTAAATGAAACGACAAGAATTGGCAAAGATTTTGGAATGAAAAAGTCATATACAAAAATTAAAACCCAATTGACAACTATGGAAAATGTAACGTTTACTATAAACTACTAACTGATATTTTAATCCATACAGATATAAATATGATTTTTAAAATATGCCAAACCGACGCAATGCAAAACACCTAAATTTATATAAAATAACTTTTTTAGTTTATACGTTTATTACGTTACTTATACCATAAATTTTACGCGTCCTTTAAACGCGAAATCCAACAGTTCATTAGTACACTACATTTTTTTTACAAAGTTATTACTTACCAAAATTTTATTGGTTTACATATATTATACATATACAAAATTCATTTTATTAACATTGCGAATTGAGTCGTCTTTTAACAAAGTTAAAAACTTCAAAACTTTTAAATTTTATTTTTAGACCTTTGGAAAAAGATTTACATCAAATATATATATATATATATATACACGGTATTTATTCCCTAAATTTACGCGCCCTTTTTAACGCGTAATTACCCAGTTCATTTATACACTAAAAAATATTCGAAATTCTGACCGTGCTGAGACTCAAACTCATGACCTGTCGTGAATAGCCCAGATGTCTTAACCACCTAAGCTATTAATGTTTTCTTAATTAAAACTTGATTTTTCTAGAAATTAAGTTATTTACCATCTTCGACAAAAACCCAAATTTCCAAATTAAAGTTAATTCTTAACCATGTCAAAATTTCAGAGATCTTATTATTTAATTAAAAATTTGGTCAATTGTTTTTATTTTTATTTTTAATCACTTTAAATTTAGATTTTTATATAATAAACCCCAAAGTTTTTTTTTAAAATACAAGTGAAAAATACTTGTTAAAAGTTTGGGCTGTTATACTCTCCCCTACTCAGAACTTTTCGTCCTCGAATAGGAAGAAGGTAGGGGAATAGAAACAACCTGAAAGGAAACTAAATTGAAACTTAAATTAGAATCATCAATCTAAACAATAAAAATTCAATTTTAAATTAATCATTGATTCCATCTATTTATACTTAAAATTTTAACATTTACTTGTATAATATCCCTACACTTAAAAAAAATCATTCATTTTTTTTATCCAAATTTTACACAAGGTATTATAACATTCTAATTTAAAATGTTTAATTTTAATCCAAATTTGAAATGGTAATTTAACCAAACAACTTATTTTGATATTATTTTTATAAAACCCAAATCAAAAATATCATATTTCCAATCTATATACTTTGAAACCATGGCTTTGAAACATAACCTTTAATATATTACTTTATATACTAAAATAGCTTCTTTAAATTTCACAATAAATTCCCAATACCAATTTGAATCTCCAATTAAACCATTCAAATTCCCATATAATTCAAAGCTTAAATATCCCATATTTCAAAACTTAAATTTTTATAGCTCATATTATTTAGATCTTTAAATATTCCACTATTTCAAAATGGATTCTTTGATAATTTAATATATACCAAATCCAATTCTTATTATTTAAATTTTGAAATGTTTACTTAATACAGCAAATATTATTTAAGTAAAACCCTTACTTTTATTTGAGTTATTAAAACTCTATATACAATAGAAACTTAAATAGATACTTAACTATATTATATAAAAGAAATCAACTTCATTATTTAGCTTATTTTAAAATTCAAAACAAATTTATACATAACTAAATTCAAGAAATTTTACTATATATATATATATATCAAAATTTAATATTTATCAATCGTATCCTTTTCAAAACCATATAAATCAAAATATTTATTTATATAGACCGACGGTGTCTGTATAAAATTTTCAAACATAATACTCCGAAATTCATAGTTTTTAGACCATACTTCTAAAACTTGAATGGTTTGGATAATCAACAGTATATGGAATAAAATAGTTTGCATTTAAAATTACTTTATAAAATAAAATAATTTCTGCGAGTTACAATTTTATTTCATAAAAAAAAAATTAAGTCAAAATTCATAAATTTCAAAAACACTTTCAGTTTCAATAACCACTTCAGTTTCAATATTTGCAAACTTGAATATTAGACAATTAGAACTAAGTTTGGAAATTTCTATTCTACCAATTAAAATTCTATTATTAAGTTTGAATATTTGCATAATAAACCCGTAATCATTTAAGAAAACTCAAATTACTTATAAAGAGAATTTCCTTCAATTTATTTATACTAGATATATTATTTTAATTTATCTCGAATAAAATCCAGTTATAAATATCATATCTTTAAAATTTTATTTATAAATCTTTTTATATTGTATATTATCCAATACATTGTTAACTTATGAAAATCAAGGTAAGTTATATTGAAATGAAATTGAGTATTATACAAATAAAACTTTCAAATTCAATTTTCTCAAGTTTGAATTACTTATTCAAAATTTGATTTTTTTTATATATAATTGAAATTATTCCTCAAGATAAAATTCAAGAATTAAATTTCTGATTTCCTTCAACCCATTTAGAGATAAATAAATATGTGTACATAATATGTCAAATCAAATTTAAATCATATATCTATATATGATAAATCAAGTCATATTTTAGAGATTCAAATCAATTAAATTCTCAAGGTAACACTGTAGCCAGACTACAGAATGGTCTTTTCACTTCGAAAATGAATGTCGATGATGTTGCTGTCATCACCGAAATTATTTCCTAGCGACAAAGAGAAGAGAACTGATTTTTAAACCTTTAACATTCTTTGGAAACAAATTTTTATTCGAAAATAATTTAAATAATATATCCTTTCAAAATTTTAAACCCAAGGTTTGAAACTATCGGAAATTGAATTCTCAAGTTCTTGTTTTAAATTCATTTCAGTTTCTAAATTAATTTATAACTTTGTTTATATTCAATTATTTATATTAGACAAAACACATGGTTTACAAAACCATAAACAAAATCAAAAACTATTATTTCTTGACAGCTAGTTAGATTAATTATAAAAATCCTGAAAATTTATACTTATATATAATATTAGATTTTTCCCAAATATAGGAATAAATTTTCCAAAACAAGGATAGAGATTCAAATTTGATGGACTCAAATCAAAGAGAATTTTGATTTAAAGATAAGTTGGAATTAGAAGATCCGATGATTAAATAACAGAATAAGGAACTAGATAAGTTTATATAAATCGCAGGCAACCTTAATCTCGTCAACCGTGACTTAAAGAGTCAGATCGAATGTAGATTTACCATTCGATCCGAAGAGATAGAGTTCGGAATAACCAAAGATACTAGCATCTAAACCGAGGTTAAATATAAATCTTTGGTGAATCAATGCTAATTGTAAAGGAGTTTCACCCCTTTATTAGAATATTGGCGAGACCGCCAATTCACTATAAAGATCATCCGAAGTGGAGTTATGTGATACTCCAGAATCGAAAGAAAATGAATAGTGAGGGATACGAATGAATTTCGGAATCGCAGGGAACGTTCCAAAATTCAAAGGAAATCGAATCAAAGGAAGAGATTCAAGCTCAAATGAAAGTGATTCTGTAAATCAATTTTACCATACATTCTAAGTTTTGCCTAGAGCCAAAGCTCTGATACCAAACTGTAACGACCCAGTATTTTCAACCATTCGCATCCGCACATGTCGGACTTGAATCGTTCAAAATACCGCGTCGTAAATAAATTTTTGGCAAAACTCAGAATATGCAGTAAATAAATCACAGAATCACAGACACAGATATCAAAAATCTCGCAGCGGAATTTAAAATACTTAGTGGTTCATGAAGCCACTAAACATCTCAACCAAATAAAATTTTACATGGTTTAGAATCTCCGATACAGTTTAAAACATCAATAGAAATCCAGATATTCCAAAGTCTCCATTACATAAATAAGATATAGACTGAAAGATTTTGCCAGCAGCTCGAAAGATCTACAGAATGTCCTAGCTCCGGGAAGAAAACTGAAACTGCAACTCAGGCTGACCCGAGCGTAAAATAAAACATAAACACTCGAGTCAGGACATACATACTTATATAGTGTAAGTTAATTCAAGTGTACTGTAGTATAGAGCAAGTAACTTAAAGGATGCTTGGGACCGTCCATCCTCTAAGGATCCGTTAAACTATTTACTATGTAGTAATATTTCGCTATTATAATAATGTCTATTAGTAAAATAAACTTACTTTTTAATAGCGTTAAGGGGTTACCCATATAGCCCTTAACACAGAATATATTCCCATAGTCTATACAGTACCGTAATCTCCCCCGTACTGGGCGTCGTCAAAGGGCACTCCATAGGTATGGTACAAAACCAAAATCGTATAAGGCTCGCTATGGTAGGTGACACGGCACAACTAGGCAATGCCAGGGTAGATATGCCAATTGCTATCCGGACCGATGGAAACGCGCAGTGCGCAGCTGCCGCCCACCTCGAACAACACTCCCAAATTAAAGGTGCGCACCAAAACAATCACAAAAGTAATAGAATGGCATACGAAGAATGTAACGACCCAGAATTTTGATAATTAAAAATTGAATATTTAATTAATTTTAAATATAAATAAGTGAATTTATAAGTCGAATAAATTTTATTTCGAATAATTGGATTTTATTGAATAATTAAATCGATAATTTAATATGTTAAATTATGGAAATAATTAAAAATTGAGTTAAATATGAATGAAAATGATTTGTAAAATTTTATTTTATCATATTGAAGTTAGAAAGATATTTTAGAACTTTTAAAATCGAATTAAAAGTTAATTTGTGAAAATTGAATATTTTAATATTTAATGGACTAGTGAAAATAGTCAATTTTTGAACAGTCTCAGAATTGATCGAAACCAGTTCCATTGGATCCATAATAGTTAGTTATTACCGGATTTCAAATTTCGTAGCAATCAGAGCTATCGTCTGATCGTGGCAGATCGAAACGCATCGAATTGTTTTTAATATTAATTTGGCAAGTTAAAATGGCCATTTTTCAAAAGTCTCAGATTTCGACGAAACCAGTTTCATCAGATCCGTAATGTGATATTATTGTAAGGTTTCAAATTTCGTGTCAATTGGATTAACCGTTTGTCCGGTACAAATTAAAACGCCTAGAAAATCGTTTAAATCGGTTTAATTTAAATTGAACGTTTATTGCCATAACTCGCACAGATGTCCGAATTAGCTTTCGAAACCTATTCCATTGTGTCCGGAACGCGGGGTAAACCCTAAAAATGCTGGTTACGGCGCGTAAATCGGAGTTTAGAATTCCCGGATGAATAGTGTTCGTTTTATTTCCTATAAATACCGCCCATAAATCTAAAAAATAAAAATAAAATAAAATAAAATGAAACCCTAGCCGGCCGCCACTTCCAACAGTTAATGGCCGAGATTTTCGATTTTTCTTCTTTATTTTCCTTCCAATCCACACTTCAATTCAAGAAATCTCCAACTACAAAGTTGTAGAGCAACGTGAGATCTTCGATCTCAACGGTTATGATCGAAAACAAAGCCACGGATTGACGGCAAATTGAGGTAGAAGGGCCGAAGTTGCGCACGCATTTCGAGGCTGTAGGGATGACCGAGCGTCGCCGGTCTCTGGCTGAGCATGGAGCGCGTGTGGAGCTTCGCGATGAAGTGGTTCGATCTTCGCCAAAGTCAATGGATAGCTTGCGAAAATTAACCCTAAATTCCTATGTGATGGGTTCGGTTCCTGGAACCATACGCGCGCGATGGGGAAGATACAATGCACGGGCCTGATGCAAAGGAGATTAGATCTACGGCTGGAAATAGGTTTAGGTTTAAATTATAAAATTATGTTGTATAATATTATGAATATAAATCGTGTAAACTTGTAAAATTCATATCTTTTTCAGACGAGGTCGAAAACGCGCGAAACCAGTTGCGTTGGAATCGTATGGACGAGCACTACGCGATGGAGTTGGATTGGAGTCGTTTGAAGTTAGTGAGAATTTCGGGTAAAATTAAACGTCCGTTTAATTTTATTCGAAATAAATCGCTAAAACGAAATTGAAATAAATCGCTAAAACGAAATTGAAATCAAGGTGAGAACTTCTCACTCAATCGAATCAGTTTCGATTTTTACTTTAAATAGTTAGATTTAAAATACTTAAATGCATGTTTGAATGATGATTGATATCTATTGATTGTTAAAATAGACATTATGCGCCGTTAGTAAGCGGATGTTATTTATTAAAAACATATACCGCGAATATTTCATAAACAGTGAAATTGGTATTATATATAATAGCAATATATATATATTGGCATATGTATATATTGGAGTTATTGATTTCCCGCATTTGTATAGCGGATGAGACCCTATTGCGCCGTCTATTAAGCGGATAATATTTTAAATCCCATATACTGCGATAATTCCGTACTGGAGCGGAATTGGTATTGTGCTAATGTTTGTGGATGCAGGAAAACAGGTTGGAGGGATCCAACTGGATTCCTCAACAGTATTTATTTGAATTCAGATATTTTGATATTTGATGGATTATCATATCGATATATGATGTCGTTGTTGTCGTGATTGACTATTTGGTATGTAGCATCATTGGACCAGATTTTGGAATTTTAAAAGGATTTCAAAGTGATTTTTGAAAGAAAACGTTTATAAAATATTTTTGAATTGATCCATTTTAAATAAATAAACGTTATAATTGTAATGTTATAAAAATTATGATTTTTGAGAAATATAGTTAAAAACTGATTTTTGAGAATATGATGCTAATGATTTTATAAAATAGTTTAATCGGGATTTTTGAATTTATTGTGAAAAGTTTAAATATAGGATTTATAAAATTTAATTATTTTATAAATCAAAAGGATGAAATTATAAAGGAGATTAAAGATGTTTTAGAATAATAATACAAACTGATTTGTATATAAGATTTATAAAATGGATATTTATAAATTAGAATATTTTGAATTATAAAACGAGTTTTTATAAGTGTTAGAATGAATTGTGAATGAATTTTATAAATAAATGAAATTTATAGAATTATAAACGGTGAAGTTATAAATGGAATTTTATAAGCAGTAGGTTTATAAAATTTGAAAAGTTAACTGAAGAATGGATTTTTGGATAAATAATTGAATCTTATAAGTTATAAGATTTATAATTATGAAGTTTAAAAGAACGAATTTGTAAAATAATCGTTTTATAAGCATTTAACTTATAATGTGAACTTTTGGTTTATAATTGAGTTATGAATTGAATATAGGTTAATAAAGGAATTTATAAACGTTGTTTTATAAATTCGTAAACAACTTATTTTGATAAGTAAATTGTTGAAACCTATTTATGGAGTTATATTCACGTTTTTGACTGTGAATAAATATGTTTAAGAGAATGTATAGAAATGATGAAATTGATTAACGTAGTATATTCACGTTTTGAATAGTGAATAGTATGTTAAAGAAATTGTTTTGAATGTGATGTTTTAAATAGAATTAAAACAAGTTAACGATGTTTTAATTGGGTTGAGATTCGAAACCATAGATTTCAACATTTATTGTTGAAATAGACGTTTTCGAGAAATAAAAGGAAATGGTGGACTATAACACTGTTGTTATAGTAAATGATTTTCGAAAGGAAATGTTTTGTATAGTATTGGGATTTATATATCTATTTTAATTTCGAATCCCTATACTAGTGATTTTGGGTTGTCGTAACGATGTTTTACGTAACATTCATTTTGGCCCAAATAAATATGTTTAAGAGCATGATTTCCTTAAAGAATGAAATATATACTTAATTTCGATTTAAGTATATTGAATATTTTCCAAAAGTTGAAAATAAAAGATTTGTGAATTACTTATTAAATAAGTATGGAAATGTTTTCCAATATAAAGTGAACATTTTGAGAATTTATCTTGTTGAAGATAAATTGAAATGAATAATTGAAATCGTATATTCATAGATATTTTGGAATATAAATTCACTATGGAATTTATAAAAGGAAGTGGAACTCTTTTTAAAATAAATATTGATTTATTTTTGAGATATTGAATTATATATCTTGTAAAGATATTTTTGGGAAATAAATAATTTGGAAAATTATTTGGAATCTGGTGATGTTGTGCATATCCATTGATAGTTCAATAACCGACTATCAATATTTACCTTTGAAAGGTATTTGTTGTGATTTTCTTGAATTTGAATGCACTCTTATTTTTAAATTATTGCACTCGTTATTCGGATTACCCATTCCGAATAGTGATATGACGCAATGGATAGCATTGAAGATCAGTGTTGAAGACCCGGTATTTGCGAAAGCGATAGGATGACCTATCGATTGTC
The DNA here is from genome assembly GCA_030765085.1 of Allium cepa. Taxonomy (NCBI): domain Eukaryota; kingdom Viridiplantae; phylum Streptophyta; class Magnoliopsida; order Asparagales; family Amaryllidaceae; genus Allium; species Allium cepa. Next base: position 41,289,108 of record CM060929.1, read on the forward strand.
TCTGCACTGGGTAGCTCCTGGTATAGAGATTCCCTAAGTGATGGAAAATTCGATCGGGATTGTGAATACCCGGATTTGCAAGGGCTTCGTGAGAAGTGCCTTCGGTTTTGTTCGAGCCCGGAACAGACTTGTATGGATTGTATGTCTGACATTACAAATTGAGATATAAAGCAGATTTCTTTCAAATATATTTCTGTTGGTGGCGGAGAATTTATTCTTTTAGCTTAACACCCTTCTCTGAGACGTACGAGCTCAGAGGTTATGTAGTTGAAGGTTATCAGCGATATATTCCCAATTTGGTAATGTGACATGCTGAGTGTTGCTGTTAAATGATCATTGTGTTGATTATTTGTGATAGGATCATTTGTTTGATCGTCTATCCTGGTGATCATTTCTATGATCATTTGTTGACCCAAAGCATGGCTTTTGTATAAAGTATGTTTTTGTGGACGTGACTTCGTCGAGCCTCACACCTCGGGAATGGTCAAAACAGGAAAAATGCGGCAAGGTTATGAGGGGTAGCGCCCTTTAGGATATGTGCATTTCCTTCTAGAAAAGGGTGGTATCATGGTATGGAGCCCAGATACTTACTCATGTTGAAAACACTTTATGATTGTGTGAATTGATTACGACCGCTCGGTTGAAAAGGTCCCAAAGGACCGAGGGATGGCATATTCGGTCAGTTGTTACTCAGTTAGGGGTAACCCGGCCTTGTCTTGGCAGAGATCCGGTTTGGTTCTCGGGGATGTCCATCCAGAGGCATTCTCATGTGGCAATGGGAAGTTCCTTGGCCTGATCATTCGTTGGAAATCCAAAGAAACAATACGAGACTTGTACGGTTTTAGTTGTATAACCTGCTACGGAATGTGGTGGTAACCTGCTATTGAACATAGTTAGCTATAGTAGGCATAGTTCGAAATGTCTATGCTGGCTAAGATTTATATTCTACTTTCGAAATGAATTTTTCTCTACACTATGCACTAGTAATAATATCAAATGTTCTTTTAAATGCGTATCAAGCATCTTTGACTATCATAAGGAGAAATCTCCTCCGATTCTGCGTTTGCACTGTGTGTGTGTGCGGGAGGCCTTATGGTAGTCTCATTTTTAAAAGCATTGCGAATTGACTTTAAAAATATTCCTCTATTTTGATTTTAAAGATAAATAAACTATTTTGAGTTCTCACACCAGTCACATGACTGACTCGGAGTTTATTGTTTTCCTTCCTAAACTCTGGGTGCCCACCAATTTTCACACGGGCAGTCGAGAGTTAGGTTTATCAGGATATTCTGGATATTCTGGAGTTGCTAGAGGCAAGCTGGATGGCATGGCGTATTACTAGTATATAGTATTTCTTTTCCGCTGTTTGTTGTTGTTTGTTGTTGTACACTCTGATGATGATGTAATGAAATGTGATGTAATGTAATAACTGATATAGTTCTTTGTTTAAAGATTATTCATTTATTATTATATGTTGTTCCGCTGCGATTGTGAGATTCTGATGTTGTTCTGTTGTTTTTCTGTTCCGTTCTATTTTCTATTTTCTTTTCTCTCTATTTTCTGTCTTTTCTCTCTTCTTCTGTCTTTTTCTTTTTCTTAAAACCATAACATTTCGGGTTTCCGGCCTTCGATTTCTCGGCCGTCGATAAAGTGAGTATCGATGTTGAATTTTCGAAAGTCGAAAATTTTCGGGACGTTACATTTGGTATCAGAGCATATGGTTAAGCGACAACCATGGTTCTGTTGGGTATTACTCATTAGAGATAGAGTCAGCAGTAATCTAGTATGAGTTTGAGTGTAATAATAGCTATGAGAGCGTATTTGTTAGTGAATATATAAAATTATTTTATATTGTGATGATTGGTTTGTTGAGTGGCATATGAACCTTCGTCAGCGTGGTCTCGACAACTATGCCGAAGGGGTTTCTAAACACTTGAATAGAACAATTCGGCACAATATTGTTTTAAATTGGGTAAATGAAATAATTTTTCCTTGATTATATTTTGTATATAAAGGAATAATTTTTCAGAATTATTAAATTGTATATAAATTGATTGTTTAGATGTTTGAATAATCTAAATTGAAGAATAATTGTATAAGTAAAATGAATTCTAAGAATTGAATTACAATTAAAGTGATTTACAATTGAGAAATAAAACTTATATATATGAGAAGTGAAACTATATGAATATATTTATGAATATGAGTTGAAAATGAAAATGAATTTAAAGTTAAATGGAATATAACTTAAGTGATATTGAATGAAGTTGATATTAGTATCAAAGTAAAATAATAAAGTTAAGTGATAAATGTAAATAATTGAATTAATGGATTAAATGTTAATCATTTGAATGTAAATTAAGTTGATATGGAATAATGAATATAAGTGTTAATTCATTAAAATCTAATGTTATTGAAAGTTGAATAATTGAATAAAAATCAATTTAATTAAACCAATTGAAAGTGAAAGTGTTAAACCAAATAAATGAATATGAGAAAATAAATTTGGTTGTAATTAATATACATTGGTTGTTATATGATTGTTAGTTGATTGTATATAATTCATTAAGTATTAATGAAATTGGAAGCTAAAGTAATTAAAATCCAATTGGAAGTTAAGTGAATCTTAAATAGAATTGAATTTGATTTGGAAGTGAACCAACTTGAATATAAATTAGTGAATATAAACTAATTGAAAATGAATGTTAGTAAAAACATCCACCGTTAATGAATCAAATGTGATTTAAATTGAAAAACTATTTCATTGAATATTAATGAGAATATGAATGAATATTTATTGGTTATGGATGATGGTTGATGGTTGAATATATTGCTTTTATTGCAATTGCTATGTTGACATATATAGTTATTATGTTGCTATATGTTGTATATCGATACTATGTTCATATATGCATGTTCTCATGTTGTTTGTTGAGTGTTTAGTAGGTGCGGATCGCGTTTGCTTCGCATTTGGAGCTCGCTTTCACGCTATATTAGCCGTATATGCTCGCTAATAAAATATAAGGTACATATCTCGGATTACATACCGTACTTTTATACTTTTTTTCCTTCGGGATGCCTCGTTACTTGATGAGATGTATATTTGAGATATATATACTATCATTTTTTTTCGGATCGAGCCGCGCAAAGGAGACTATGGCGAATTTTTCAGGAAATTTAAGGCGTTAGAAAAAAGAAAATTTGAGAAAATTGGAAATTTTTGAAAACTTAGACTTTGATTAGGAGTTGAAAGTTAAACAATAGTGGTTGTTTTTGAAAAGATAACTAAGTATGATTTGAAAACTTAGTAAGTTATTACAAGAAGTTTAACTATGAATTTTGGAAAGTTAATAAATTCTGTAACTTTTCTTACTTGTTAATTTCGAGGACGAAATTCTTTTAAGGGGGGAAGATTGTAACGACCCAGAACTTTTGATAATTAAAAATTGAATATTTAATTAATTTTAAATATAAATAAGTGAATTTATAAGTCGAATAAATTTTATTTCGAATAATTGGATTTTATTGAATAATTAAATCGATAATTTAATATGTTAAATTATGGAAATAATTAAAAATTGAGTTAAATATGATTGAAAATGATTTGTAAAATTTTATTTTATCATATTAAAGTTAGAAAGATATTTTAGAACTTTTAAAATCGAATTAAAAGTTAATTTGTGAAAATTGAATATTTTAATATTTAATCGACTAGTGAAAATAGTCAATTTTTGAACAGTCTCAGAATTGAACGAAACCAGATCCATTGGATCCGTAATGGTTAGTTATTACCGGATTGCAAATTTCGTAGCAATCGGAGCTATCGTCTGATCGTGGCAGCTCGAAACGCATCGAATTGTTTTTAATATTAATTTGGCGAGTTAAAATAGCCATTTTTCAAAAAGTCTCTGATTTCGACGAAACCAGTTTCGTCGGATCCGTAATGTGATATTATTGTAAGGTTTCAAATTTCGTGTCAATTGGATTTACCGTTTGTCCGGTACAAATTAAAACGCCTAGAAAATCGTTTAAATCGTTTAATTTAAATTGAACGTTTATTGCCATAACTCGCACAGATGTCCGAATTAGCTTTCGAAACCTGTTCCATTGTGTCCGTAACGTGGGGTTAATCATAGAAACGCTGGTTACGGCGCGTAAATCGGAGTTTAGAATTCTCGGATGAATAGTGTTCGTTTTATTTCCTATAAATACCCCCCATAAATCTAAAAAATAAAATAAAAATAAAAATAAAATGAAACCCTAGCCGGCCGCCACTTCCAACAGCTAATGGCCGAGATTTTCGATTTTTCTTCTTTATTTTCCTTCCAATCCTCACTTCAATTCAAGAAATCTCCAACTACAAAGTTGTAGAGCTACGTGAGATCTTCGATCTCAACGGTTATGATCGAAAACAAAGCCACGGATTGACGGCAAATTGAGGTAGAAGGACCGAAGTTGCGCACGCATTTCGAGGCTGTAGGGATGACCGAGCGTCGCCGGTCTCTGGCCGAGCATGGAGCGCGTGTGGAGCTTCGCGATGAAGTGGTTCGATCGTCGCCAAAGTCAATGGATAGCTTGCGAAAATTAACCCTAAATTCCTATGTGATGGGTTCGGTTCCTGGAACCATACGCGCGCGAAGGGGAAGATACAATGCACGGGCCTGATGCAAAGGAGATTAGATCTACGGCTGGAAATAGGTTTAGGTTTAAATTATAAAATTATGTTGTATAATATTGTGAATATAAATCGTGTAAACTTGTAAAATTCATATCTTTTTCATACGAGGTCGAAAACGCACGAAAACAGTTGCGTTGGAATCGTATGGACGAGCACTACGCGATGGAGTTGGATTGGAGTCGTTTGGAGTTAGTGAGAATTTCGAGTAAAATTAAACGTCCGTTTAATTTTATTCGAAATAAATCGCTAAAACGAAATTGAAATCAAGGTGAGAACTTCTCACTCAATCGAATCAGTTTCGATTTTTATTTTAAATAGTTAGATTTAAAATACTTGAATGCATGTTTGAATGATGATTGATATCTATTGATTGTTAAAATAGACATTATGCGCCGTTAGTAAGCGGATGTTATTTATTAAAAACATATACCGCGAATATTTCATAAACAGTGAAATTGGTATTATATATAATAGCAATATATATATATATTGGCATATGTATATATTGGAGTTATTGATTTCCCGCATTTGTATAGCGGATGAGACCCTATTGCGCCGTCTATTAAGCGGATAATATTTTAAATCCCATATACTGCGATAATTCCGTACTGGAGCGGAATTGGTATTGTGCTAATGTTTGTGGATGCAGGAAAACAGGTTGGAGGGATCCAACTGGATTCCTCAACAGTATTTATTTGAATTCAGATATTTTGATATTTGATGGATTATCATATCGATATATGATGTCGTTGTTGTCGTGATTGACTATTTGGTATGTAGCATCATTGGACCAGATTTTGGAATTTTAAAAGGATTTCAAAGTGATTTTTGAAAGAAAACGTTTATAAAATATTTTTGAATTGATCCATTTTAAATAAATAAACGTTATAATTGTAATGTTATAAAAATTATGATTTTTGAGAAATATAGTTAAAAACTGATTTTTGAGAATATGATGCTAATGATTTTATAAAATAGTTTAATCGGGATTTTTGAATTTATTGTGAAAAGTTTAAATATAGGATTTATAAAATTTAATTATTTTATAAATCAAAAGGATGAAATTATAAAGGAGATTAAAGATGTTTTAGAATAATAATACAAACTGATTTGTATATAAGATTTATAAAATGGATATTTATAAATTAGAATATTTTGAATTATAAAACGAGCTTTTATAAGTGTTAGAATGAATTGTGAATGAATTTTATAAATGAATGAAATTTATAGAATTATAAATGGTGAAGTTATAAATGGAATTTTATAAGCAGTAGGTTTATAAAATTTGAAAAGTTAACTGAAGAATGGATTTTTGGATAAATAATTGAATCTTATAAGTTATAAGATTTATAATTATGAAGTTTAAAAGAACGAATTTGTAAAATAATCGTTTTATAAGCATTTAACTTATAATGTGAACTTTTGGTTTATAATTGAGTTATGAATTGAATATAGGTTAATAAAGGAATTTATAAACGTTGTTTTATAAATTCGTAAACAACTTATTTTGATAAGTAAATTGTTGAAACCTATTTATGGAGTTATATTCACGTTTTTGACTGTGAATAAATATGTTTAAGAGAATGTATAGAAATGATGAAATTGATTAACGTAGTATATTCACGTTTTGAATAGTGAAGAGTATGTTAAAGAAATTGTTTTGAATGTGATGTTTTAAATAGAATTAAAACAAGTTAACGATGTTTTAATTGGGTTGAGATTCGAAACCATAGATTTCAACATTTATTGTTGAAATAGACGTTTTCGAGAAATAAAAGGAAATGGTGGACTATAACACTGTTGTTATAGTAAATGATTTCCGAAAGGAAATGTTTTGTATAGTATTGGGATTTATATATCTATTTTAATTTCGAATCCCTATACTAGTGATTTTGGGTTGTCGTAACCATGTTTTACGTAACATTCGTTTTGGCCCAAATAAATATGTTTAAGAGCATGATTTCCTTAAAGAATGAAATATATACTTAATTTCGATTTAAGTATATTGAATATTTTCCAAAGGTTGAAAATAAAAGATTTGTGAATTACTTATTAAATAAGTATGGAAATGTTTTCCAATATAAAGTGAACATTTTGAGAATTTATCTTGTTGAAGATAAATTGAAATGAATAATTGAAATCGTATATTCATAGATATTTTGGAATATAAATTCACTATGGAATTTATAAAAGGAAGTGGAATTCTTTTTAAAATAAATATTGATTTATTTTTGAGATATTGAATTATATATCTTGTAAAGATATTTTTGGGAAATAAATAATTTGGAAAATTATTTGGAATCTGGTGATGTTGTTCATATCCATTGATAGTTCAATAACCGACTATCAATATTTACCTTTGAAAGGTATTTGTTGTGATTTGCTTGAATTTGAATGCACACTTATTTTTAAATTATTGCGCTCGTTATTCGGATTTCCCATTCCGAATAGTGATACGACGTAATGGATAGCATTGAAGATCGGTGTTGAAGACCCGGTATTTGCGAAAGCGATAGGATGACCTATCGATTGTCTCTGCATTGGGTAGCTCCTGGTATAGAGATTCCCTAAGTGATGGGAAATTCGATCGGGATTGTGAATACCCGGATTTGCAAGGGCTTCGTGAGAAGTGCCTTCGGTTTTGTTTGAGCCCGGAACAGACTTGTATGGATTGTATGTCTGACATTACAAATTGAGATATAAAGCAGATTTCTTTCAAATATATTTCTGTTGGTGGCGGAGAATTTATTCTTTTAGCTTAACACCCTTCTCTGAGACGTACGAGCTCAGAGGTTATGTAGTTGAAGGTTATCAGCGATATATTCCCAATTTGGTAATGTGACATGCTGAGTGTTGCTGTTAAATGATCATTGTGTTGATTATTTGTGATAGGATCATTTGTTTGATCGTCTATCCTGGTGATCATTTCTATGATCATTTGTTGACCCAAAGCATGGCTTTTGTATAAAGTATGTTTTTGTGGACGTGACTTCGTCGAGCCTCACACCTCGGGAATGGTCAAAACAGGAAAGATGCGGCAAGGTTATGAGGGGTAGCGCCCTTTAGGATATGTGCATTTCCTTCTGGAAAAGGGTGGTATCATGGTATGGAGCCCAGATACTTACTCATGTTGAAAACACTTTATGATTGTGTGAATGGATTACGAGCGCTCGGTTGAAGAGGTCCCAAAGGACCGAGGGATGGCATATTCGGTCAGTTGTTACTCAGTTAGGGGTAACCCGGCCTTGTGTTGGCAGTGATCCGGTTTGGTTCTCGGGGATGTCCATCCAGAGGCATTCTTATGTGGCAATGGGAAGTTCCTTGGCCTGATCATTCGTTGGAAATCCAAAGAAACAATACGAGACTTGTACGGTTTTAGTTGTATAACCTGCTATGGAATGTGGCGGTAACCTGCTATTGAACATAGTTAGCTATAGTAGGCATAGTTCGAAATGTCTATGCTGGCTAAGATTTATATTCTACTTTCGAAATGAATTTTTCTCTACACTATGCACTAGTAATAATATCAAATGTTCTTTTAAATGCGTATCAAGCATCTTTGACTATCATAAGGAGAAATCTCCTCCGATTCTGCGTTTGCATTGTGTGTGTGTGCGGGAGGCCTTATGGTAGTCTCATTTTTAAAAGCACTGCGAATTGACTTTAAAAATATTCCTCTATTTTGATTTTACAGATAAATAAACTATTTTGAGTTCTCACACCAGTCACATGACTGACTCGGAGTTTATTGTTTTCCTTCCTAAACTCTGGGTGCCCACCAATTTTCACACGGGCAGTCGAGAGTTAGGTTTATCAGGATATTCTGGATATTCTGGAGTTGCTGGAGGCAAGCTGGATGGCATGGCGTATTACTAGTATATAGTATTTCTTTTTCGCTGTTTGTTGTTGTTTGTTGTTGTACACTCTGATGATGATGTAATGAAATGTGATGTAATGTAATAACTGATATAGTTCTTTGTTTAAAGATTATTCATTTATTATTATATGTTGTTCCGCTGCGATTGTGAGATTCTGATGTTGTTCTGTTGTTTTTCTATTCCGTTCTATTTTCTATTTTCTTTTCTCTCTATTTTCTGTCTTTTCTCTCTTCTTCTGTCTTTTTCTTTTTCTTAAAACCATAACATTTCGGGTTTCCGGCCTTCGATTTCTCGGCAGTCGATAAAGTGAGTATCGATGTTGAATTTTCGAAAGTCGAAAATTTTCGGGACGTTACAAAGAAGTGTGTCCGATCAGTGGTGCTGCCTCATTAATCCGAGAATCGCTCCTGTTTTAGCCACCTTATGCCAACTCATGGGAGTCGGGTCCACGTATTTACCTCAAAGGAACCGTCACCACCATCCTACTTCATTCTGGAATCTCCACCGCGTACACGGTTGTCAAAGTGGTTTTCGGTATCGACAGAGAGTATGCCAGATATCCGATCCCGGTCTCTTTAACAACCAAACGTTATTATAACCGGTGGTTACAACTTTCAGAAATGGTATTTATACTTTAAAAATCAAAATAAGTTTCAAATACATTTCAATACCATAATATCATTTCAACCATCATTTATTTAAACATCAGTCATTTTATTTAATATAAAATACCATTTAAATCTATTCAATTTATTTAGGAATTAATTTGCCTTTCAACTCACATTTAAAAGTTAAATTCTTCCATTTAAAACCATTTAAAATCAATTCCTTATTTTTATTAATTACATATTTACTTCCAAATTTAAAACCCTTTCCCAAAGATTATTTCCATAAATTTGTTTAGAACAATCAATTTCAGTTCCCGTAACACTTCTGAAATGCTACCTAACGTCTATAGGTTAAAACAGTTCAATTCTAAAAGACAGCACTTAAATGCTGTAATAGATTATGTTCTTAACAATTTTAGTTTAAATTCCAAATATAACTTATTATTAAGTATTTTCTTAACTGAAATCTTACCTTTAACAAAATCCAGAATTTCCCAAAATAAGTTATATTCCAAAAATTTATTAAAACATTTATTTATTTATTTAACATTTTTAACTCATTCAAATCATTATAAATCTTTATAAAAATCCTTTAAATCATTTAAACCAGAATATTATAAACTTCCATTTTTAAAAATAAATTAAAATATTTCAGAAAAATAATATATAAACCACGGGTCTGTATATAGTTTTCTAGCCTAGGTCAAGTGATACGGATTTATATCATTTCAATCCGCAATTTACAAAAACCCCGGGTTCTATCATTTCAAACCCGCAATCCCAAGTTAAATATTTAAAATCAAACAATTAAATAAATGAATAAATAATTATCGTACAGGCCTATCATTTCAGCCTATAACGATCTCAATTTACAGGGAACTTGCAGTGATGATTTAACAGTAAATAAGCATTAAATAATATAACTGCAACTATATTACAACAGATAAACAACTGATGAGGTGTCAATTTAAAATGGGGTTTAACATCATACGTTATATTACAGACAGATGACGTTTAATAAATAATTTACAAATACACTTGCGATAATTCACATAAATATAGGTATGTTTGTCTGGTGAGAAATACTCACCTGATTGCTGCAGAAAAATTTGATAAAACGAAAATCCCGAAATAAGAGTATAGAAAGCACGATCAATTTACAGCGGAAGCAACGACTTGATCAAAATCTAGAAGAAAATCCAAATAAAACCAATACGCGACTTAAATGTACGGTTAAAGCAAATATTTTGAAACAACTGGAACGAATGGAGTAAAAGAAATTTTGGTTCAACTTTTGCTCGACTTCCTCACCCCACATCCCGACCCCAACTTCATAGGCTTGGCAATACTATTTATTGTTATTATATATATATATATATATATATATATATATATATATATATATATATATTCCAACGGCATGTCCCTTATCTAGTTTTAAAAATATGTATTTACACAAAACTTGCGTCTCTGCCTAATGCAAACTCTCTCTGTTCATAAATACAACACGTCTCTGCCACTTTAATTTCAAAACATTGTCGGATTCAGAAACATAAAAATTTAAATTTTTAACCATTCTTAACTTATAAAATCATATTCCTGCTTCAGAAAATGTTCATTTGGATACCATTTATCTTATGATTAAATAAAATAAATTTTATAAATAAAATATCCAAATTTACTATGAATCATTTGTAAGTCAGAATTTCCCGATTTTACTTAACTTGTTTACATGACCCGATTCTTCGACTTTCGAAAATTCAACATCGATACTCACTTTATCGACTGCCGCACAATCGAAGGCCGGAAAACCGAACACTGAGGGTTTAAGAAGAAGAAAAAGTAGAAGAAGAGAGGAAAGAAGATCGAAAATAAAGAGAAAAGAGAATAGAAAATTTAACGGAATAGAAAATAACAGAACAACAACAGAATCTCACAATTCGCAGCGGAACAACATATAATAAATAAATGAATAATCTTTAAACAAAGAACTATATCAGTTATTACATTTTATACATTACATCATATCATCATTACATCATCATCAGAGTGTACAACAACAAACAACAACAAACAGCGGAAAAAGAAATACTATATACTAGTAATGCCATGCCATCCAGCTTGCATCCAGCAGCTCCAGAAATATCCTGATAAACCTAACTCTTAACTGTCCGTGTGGAAATTGGTAGGCACCCAGAGTTTAGGAAGGAAACAATAAACTCCGAGTCAGTCATGTGACTGGTATGAGAACTCAAAACAGTTTACTTATCTTTAAAATCAAAATAGAGGAATATTTTTAAAGTCAATTCGCAATGCTTTTAAAAATGAGACTACCATAAGACCTCCCGCCACACACACAATGCAAACGCAGACTTGGAGGAGATTTCTCCTTATGATAGTCAAAGATGCTTAATACGCATTAAAAAGAAACATTTGATATTATTATTAGTGCATAGTGTAGGAAACAATTTCGAAAGTAGAATATAAATCTTAGCCAGCATAGGTACCATTATAGTATGCTTACTATAGCTACCATATTAGATGGCAGGTTCTACAACTAAAACCGTACAAGTCTCGTATTGTTTCTTTGGATTTCCAACGAATGATCAGGCCAAGGAACTTCCCATTGCCACATGAGAATGCCTCTGGATGGACATCCCCGAGAACCAAACCGGATCTCTACCAACACAAGGCCGGGTTACCCCTAACTGAGTAACAACTGACCGAATATGCCATCCCCCGGTCCTTTGGGACCTTTCACCGAGCGCTCGCAATCAATTCACACAATCATAAAGTGTTTTCAACATGAGTAAGTATCTGGGCTCCATACCATGATACCACCCTTTTCCAGAAGGAAATGCACATATCCTAAAGGGCGCTACCCCTCATAACCTTGCTGCATCTTTCCTGTTTTGACCATTCCCGAGGTGTGAGGCTCGACGAAATCAAGTCCACAAAAACATACTTTATACAAAAGCCATGCTTTGGGTCAACAAATGATCATAGAAATGATCACCAGGATAGACGATCAAATAAATGATCCTATCACAAATAATCAGCACAATGATCATTTCACAGCAACACTCAGCATGTCACATTACCAAATTGGGAATATATAGCTGATAACCTTCAACTACATAACCTCTGAGCTCGTACGTCTCAGAGAAGGGTGTTAAGCTAAAAGAATAAATTCTCCGCCACCAACAGAAATATATTTGAAAGAAATCTGCTTTATATCTCAATTTGTAACGTCAGACATACAATCCATACAAGTCTGTTCCGGGATCGAACAAAACCGAAGGCACATACAAAGAAGTCCTTGCAATTCGGATAATCTCTAATCACGTACGGACTTCCCATCACATAGGGAGTCTCTATACCGTAGCTACTCGGTGCAAAGAAAATCGACGAGTTGTCCTTTCGCTTTCAAAAAGATCCGGTCTTCAACACCGGTCTTCAAATGCAATTCATAACGACGTATCACATATTCGGAATGGGTTATACGACCCCATGGTCCATTCCCGATTAACCCGAATAGTGAGCGCTTATTCAAAAATAAGTGTGGCATTCAAATTCAAACAAATCACATCAAATACCCATTCAAAGGTAAATATTGATAGTCGGTTATTGAACTATCAATGGATATGCACAACATCATCAGATTCCAAATAATTTTCCAAATTATTTACTTCCCAAAAATATCTTTACAAGATATATAATTTCAATACCTCAAAAATAAATCAATATTTATTTTTAAAAGAATTCCACTTCCTTTTATAAATTCCATAGTGAATTTACATTCCAAAATTATCTATGAATATACGATTTCAACTATTCATTTCAATTTATCTTCAAAAAGATAAATTCTCAAAATATTCACTTTATATTGGAAAACATTTCCATACTTACTTATTAAGTAATTCTCAATCCATTTATTTTCAACACTTGGAAAATATTCAATATACTTAAATCAAAATTAAGTATATATTTCATTCTTTAAGGAAATCATTCTCTTAACCATATTTATTTGGGCCAAAACGAATGTTGCGTAAAACATCGTTACGACAACCCAAAATCACTAGTATAGGGATTCGAAATTAAAATAGATATATAAATCCCAATACTATACAAAACATTTCCTTTCGGAAATTATTTACTATAACAACAGTGTTATAGTCCACTATTTCCTTCTATTTCTCGAAAACGTCTATTTCAACAATGAATGTTGAAATCTATGGTTTCGAATCTCAACACATTTTAAAACATCGTTAGATCGTTTTAATTCTATTTAAAACATCAAATCTAAACATTTTCTTTAACATATTATTCACTATTCAAAAACGTGAATATACTACGTTAACAATTTTCATCCTTTCTATACATTTCATTTTAAAGGATTATTCACAGTTCAAAAACGTGAATATAACTCCATAAATAAGTTATAACAATTTACTTATCAAAATAAGTCTTTTGCGAATTTATAAAACAACGTTTATAAATTCCATTTCTATTTATTTTATAACTACTTCCTTTATAAATCTCCTTTATTAACCTATTCGATTTATAACTCAATTATAAACCAAAAGTTCATATTATAAGTTAAATGCTTATAAAACGATTATTTTACAAAATCGTTCTTTTAAACTTCATAATTATAAATCTTATATCTTATAAGATTCAATTATTTATCCAAATATATTCTTTAATAACTTCACAAAATTTATAAATCTTACCATTTATAAATTTCATTTATAACTTCACCATTTACAATTTTATAAATTCCATTCACTTATGCAATCCATTTTCACTTCATTCAAACCCTTATAAAAAAAACTCGTTTTATAATTCAAATATTTTAATTTATAAATATCAATTTATAAATCCTTTATAAAATCAATTTATACTATTATTTTAAAACATCTTTAATCTCCTTTATAATTTCATCATTCTCTTGATTTATAAAATAATCAAATTTTATAAATCCTATTTTTAAACTTTTTATAATAATTCAAAAGTCCAATTTAAACTATTTTATAAAAACATTAACCCATACTTCTCAAAAATCAATCTTTAACCGTATTTCTCAAAATCATAATTTTTATAACTTTAAAAATTATAACGTTTATTTATTCAAAATGGATCAGTTCCAAAAATATTTTATAAACGTATACTTTCAAAAATCACTTTAAAATCATTTTAAAATCCCAAAATTTGGTTCAATGATGCTACACACCAAATAGTCAATCACGACAACAACGACATCATATATCGTATATGACAGTCCATCAAATATCAAAATATCTGAAATCAAATAAATACTGTTGAGGAATCCAGTTGGATCCCTCCAACCTGTTTTCCTGCATCCACAAACATTAGCACAATACCAATTCCGCTCCAGTACGGAATTATCGCGGTATATGGGATTTAGAATATTATCCGCTTAATAGACGGTGCAATAGGGTCTCATCCGCTACACAAATACGGGAAATCAATAACTCCAATATATACATATGCCAATATATATATATATTGCTATTATATATAATACCAATTTCACTATTTATGAAATATTCGCGGTATATGTTTTTAATAAGTAACATCCGCTTACTAACGGCGTATAATGTATATTTTAACAATCAATAGATAACAATCATCATTCAAACATGCATCCAATTATTTTAAATCTAACTATTTAAAATTTAATCGAAACCGATTCGATTGAGTGAGAAGTTCTCACCTTGATTTCAATTTCGTTTTAGCGATTTATTTCGAATAAAATTAAACGGACGTTTAATTTTACCCGAAATTCTCACTAACTCCAAACGACTCCAATCCAATTCCATCGCGTAGTGCTCGTCCATACCCAAGCCTTCATAGCCGTAGATCTCTTCCAACCTGATCATGACCGTCCCTGCCTTCTTCTCCCCCATCTCACGCATTCACCCAGTAAAGAGGCCGAACCCAATATACAAACTAGGGTTTAAATTTGCTCCCTCTACGTCGACTTTGAAGTCGATCAGAATGCGCCATTGCGAAGCTCGCACTCCACTCCATGCTCGGCCTGAAGATCTTGAAACTCGGCCCCTCCCTCATACGCGCGCACGAAGGTGAACGGCCGGCCGTTCGAGCCCCGTTGCTCCTCCTTCGATCGACCATAACCCATCATATCCGTATGGATTTAAAGATCTCGCCGTGCCTAACACTTTCTAGTTGGAAGATTTCGATATTAATGAACGGATTTGGAGATTTGAGGGGAAGAAGGTCGCGTGTTTCTGGCCGTTCATAATATAGGAGGCGGCTGGCTAGGATTAGGGTTTTATATTTTTTTTTAATTTCTAAAGAGAGAGGGAGCTATTTATAGAAGAACGAACGACACTATTCATCCCGGAAATTCCAAACTCCGATTTACGCGCCGTAACCAGCGTTTCTAGGGTTTACCCCACGTTCCGGACACAATGGAACAGGTTTCGGAAGCTAATTCGGACATCTGTGCGAGTTATGGCAATAAACGTTCAATTTAAATTAAACCGTTTTAAACGATTTTCTAGGCGTTTTAATTTGTATCGGACAAACGGTAAATCCAATTGACACGAAATTTGAAACCATACAATAATATCACATTACGGATCCGATGAAACTGGTTTCGTCGAAATCTGAGATTTTTTGAAAAATGGCTATTTTAACTCGCCAAATTAATATTAAAAATAATTCGATGCGTTTCGAGCTGCCACGATCAAACGATAACTCCGATTGACACAAAAATTGAAATCCGGTAGTAACTAACTATTACGGATCCAATGAAACTGGTTTCGTCCAATTCTGAGACTGTTCAAAAATTGACTATTTTCACTAGTCGATTTTAATATTAAAATATTCAGTTTTCATAAATAAACTTTTAATTCGATTTTAAAAGTTCTAAAATATCATTCTAACTTCAATATGATAAAATAAAATTTTACAAATCATTTTCAATCATATTTAACCCAATTTTCAATTATTTCCATAATTTAACATATTAAATTATCGATTTAATTATTCAATTAAATCCAATTATTCGAAATAAAATTTATTCGACTTATAAATTTCACTTATTAATATTTAAAATAAATTAAATATTCAAATTTTAATTACTTAAAATCCTGGGTCGTTACAATCTTCCCTCCTTAAAAGAATTTCGTCCTCGAAATTACTAAGTAAGAAAAGTTACAGAATCTATTAACTTTCCAAAATCCATAATTAAATTTCTTACAATACTTTACTAAGTTTTCAAATCATACCTAGTTATCTTTTCAAAAACAACTACTATTGTTTAACTTTCAATTCCAAATCAAAGTCTACGTTTTCAAAACTTTCCAATTTTCTCAAATTTTTTTCTAACGCCTTAAATTTTCGGAAAAATTCGCCATAGTCTCCTTTGCGCGGCTCGATCCGAAAAAAATGACAGTATATATATATCACAAATATACATCTCATCAAGTAATGAGGCATCCCGAAGGGAAAAAAGTGTAAAAGTACGATATTTAATCCGAGATATGTACCTTATATTTTATTAGCGAGCGTATACGGCTAATATAGCGCGAAAGCGAGCTCCAAATGCGAAGCAAACGCGATCCACACCTACTAAACACTCAACAAACAACATGAGAACCATGCATATAGATAATAGTATCGATATACATCATATAGCAACATAATAACTATATATGTTAACATAGCAAATGCAACTAAAGCAACAAATGCAAACATCAACCAACTATCATCCATAACCAATAAATATTCATTCATATTCTCATTAATATTCAATGAATTTGGGTTTTCAATTTAATCACTTTTGATTCATTAACAGTGGATGTTTACTAACATTCATTTTCAATTAGTTGGTTCACTTCCAAATCAAATTCAAATCTACTTAAGATTCACTTAACTTCCAATTGAATTTCAATTACATTAGCTTTCTAATTTTGTTAACACTTAATGAATTATATACAATCAATCAACTAACAATCATATATCAACCAATGTATATTAATTACAACCAAATTCCTTTGCTTATCAATTGGTTTAATTAAATTGATTTTTTTTCAATTATTCAACTTTCAATAACATTAGATTTTAATGAATTTCACTTACATTCATTATTTCATATCGACATAATTTACATTTATTCGATTAACATTCAATCCATTCATTCAATTCAATTACTAAAGTTGAATTTCATTTATATAACTCAAGTTCACATTTATCACTTAAGTTATATTCCATTTAACTTTAAATTCATTTTTATTTATAACTCATATTCACAAATATATTCATATAGTTTCACTTCTAAGTTTATTTCACAATTGTAAATCACTTTAATTATAATTCAATTCTTATAATTCTTTTTACTTATACAATTATTCTTTTATTTAGATTATTCAAACAACTAAACAATCAACTTATATCCACTTTAATAATTCTGAAAAATTATTCCTTTATATATAAAATAAAATCAAGGTAAAATTATTTCATTTACCCAATTTAAAACAATATCGTGTCGAATTGTTCTATTCAAATGTTTAGAAACCCCTTCGGCATAGTTGTCGAGACCGTGCTGACGAAGGTTCATATACCACTCAACAAACCAATCATCACAATATAAAACAATTTTTATATTCACTAACAAATACGCTCTCATAGCTATTATTACACTCAAACTCATTCTAGAGTACTACTGACTCTATCTCTAATGAGTAATACTCAACAGAACCATGGTTGTCGCTTAACCATATGCTCTGATACCACATTGTCAGGACCCGATTCTTCGACTTTCGAAAATTCAACATCGATACTCACTTTATCGACTGCCGAGCAATCGAAGGCCGGAAAACCGAACACTGAGGGTTTAAGAAGAAGAAAAAGTAGAAGAAGAGAGGAAAGAAGATAGAAAATAGAGAGAAAAGATAATAGAAAATAGAACGGAATAGAAAATAACAGAACAACAACAGAATCTCACAATTCGCAGCGGAACAACATATAATAAATAAATGAATAATCTTTAAACAAAGAACTATATCAGTTATTACATTTTATACATTACATCATATCATCATTACATCATCATCAGAGTGTACAACAACAAACAGCGGAAAAAGAAATACTATATACTAGTAATGCCATGCCATCCAGCTTGCATCCAGCAGCTCCAGAAATATCCTGATAAACCTAACTCTTAACTGCCCGTGTGGAAATTGGTGGGCACCCAGAGTTTAGGAAGGAAACAATAAGCTCCGAGTCAGTCATGTGACTGGTGTGAGAATTCAAAACAGTTTATTTATCTTTAAGATCAAAATAGTGGAATATTTTTAAAGTCAATTCGCAATGCTTTTAAAAATGAGACTACCATAAGACCTCCCGCCACACACACAATGCAAACGCAGACTTCGAGGATATTTCTCCTTATGATAGTCAAAGATGCTTGATACGCATTAAAAAGAAACATTTGATATTATTATTAGTGCATAGTGTAGGAAACAATTTCGAAAGTAGAATATAAATCTTAGCCAGCATAGGTACCATTATAGTATGCTTACTATAGCTACCATATTAGATGGCAGGTTCTACAACTAAAACCGTACAAGTCTCGTATTGTTTCTTTGGATTTCCAATGAATGATCAGGCCAAGGAACTTCCCATTGCCACATGAGAATGCCTCTGGACGGACATCCCCGAGAACCAAACCGGATCTCTACCAACACAAGGCCGGGTTACCCCTAACTGAGTAACAACTGACCGAATATGCCATCCCCCGGTCCTTTGGGACCTTTCACCGAGCGCTCGCAATCAATTCACACAATCATAAAGTGTTTTCAACATGAGTAAGTATATGGGCTCCATACCATGATACCACCCTTTTCCAGAAGGAAATGCACATATCCTAAAGGGCGCTACCCCTCATAACCTTGCTGCATCTTTCCTGTTTTGACCATTCCCGAGGTGTGAGGCTCGACGAAGTCACGTCCACAAAAACATACTTTATACAAAATCCATGCTTTGGGTCAACAAATGATCATAGAAATGATCACCAGGATAGACGATCAAATAAATGATCCTATCACAAATAATCAACACAATGATCATTTCACAGCAACACTCAGCATGTCACATTACCAAATTGGGAATATATCGCTGATAACCTTCAACTACATAACCTCTGAGCTCGTACGTCTCAGAGAAGGGTGTTAAGCTAAAGGAATAAATTCTCCGCCACCAACAGAAATATATTTGAAAGAAATCTGCTTTATATCTCAATTTGTAACGTCAGACATACAATCCATACAAGTCTGTTCCGGGATCGAACAAAACCGAAGGCACTTACAAAGAAGTCCTTGCAATTCGGATAATCTCTAATCACGTCTGGACTTCCCATCACATAGGGAGTCTCTATACCGTAGCTACTCGGTGCAAAGACAATCGACGAGTTGTCCTTTCGCTTTCAAAAAGATCCGGTCTTCAACACCGTTCTTCAAATGCAATTCATAACGACGTATCACATATTCGGAATGGGTTATACGACCCCATGGTCCTTTCCCGGTTAACCCGAATAGTGAGCGCTTATTCAAAAATAAGTGTGGCATTCAAATTCAAACAAATCACATCAAATACCCATTCAAAGGTAAATATTGATAGTCGGTTATTGAACTATCAATGGATATGCACAACATCATCAGATTCCAAATAATTTTCCAAATTATTTACTTCCCAAAAATATCTTTACAAGATATATAATTTCAATACCTCAAAAATAAATCAATATTTATTTTTAAAAGAATTCCACTTCCTTTTATAAATTCCATAGTGAATTTACATTCCAAAATTATCTATGAATATACGATTTCAATTATTCATTTCAATTTATCTTCAAAAAGATAAATTCTCAAAATATTCACTTTATATTGGAAAACATTTCCATACTTACTTATTAAGTAATTCTCAATCCATTTATTTTCAACACTTGGAAAATATTCAATATACTTAAATCGAAATTAAGTATATATTTCATTCTTTAAGGAAATCATTCTCTTAACCATATTTATTTAGGCCAAAACGAATGTTGCGTAAAACATCGTTACGACAACCCAAAATCACTAGTATAGGGATTCGAAATTAAAATAGATATATAAATCCCAATACTATACAAAACATTTCCTTTCGGAAATTATTTACTATAACAACAGTGTTATAGTCCACTATTTCTTTCTATTTCTCGAAAACGTCTATTTCGACAATGAATGTTGAAATCTATGGTTTCGAATCTCAACACATTTTAAAACATCGTTAGATCGTTTTAATTCTATTTAAAACATCAAATCTAAACATTTTCTTTAACATATTATTCACTATTCAAAAACGTGAATATACTACGTTAACAATTTTCATCCTTTCTATACATTTCATTTTAAAGGATTATTCACAGTTCAAAAACGTGAATATAACTCCATAAATAAGTTATAACAATTTACTTATCAAAATAAGTCTTTTGCGAATTTATAAAACAACGTTTATAAATTCCATTTCTATTTATTTTATAACTACTTTCTTTATAAATCTCCTTTATTAACCTATTCGATTTATAACTCAATTATAAACCAAAAGTTCACATTATAAGTTAAATGCTTATAAAACGATTATTTTACAAAATCGTTCTTTTAAACTTCATAATTATAAATCTTATATCTTATAAGATTCAATTATTTATTCAAATATATTCTTTAATAACTTCACAAAATTTATAAATCTTACCATTTATAAATTTCATTTATAACTTCACCATTTATAATTTTATAAATTCCATTCACTTATGCAATCCATTTTCACTTCATTCAAACCCTTATAAAAAAAACTCGTTTTATAATTCAAATATTTTAAATTATAAATATCAATTTATAAATCCTTTATAAAATCAATTTACACTATTATTTTAAAACATCTTTAATCTCCTTTATAATTTCATCATTCTCTTGATTTATAAAATAATCAAATTGTATAAATCCTATTTTTAAACTTTTTATAATAATTCAAAAATCCAATTTAAACTATTTTATAAAAACATTAACCCATATTTCTCAAAAGTCAATCTTTAACCGTATTTCTCAAAATCATAATTTTTATAACTTTAAAAATTATAACGTTTATTTATTTAAAATGGATCGGTTCCAAAAATATTTTATAAACGTATACTTTCAAAAATCACTTTAAAATCATTTTAAAATCCCAAATTTGGTTCAATGATGCTACACACCAAATAGTCAATCACGACAACAACGACATCATATATCGTATATGATAGTCCATCAAATATCAAAATATCTGAAATCAAATAAATACTGTTGAGGAATCCAGTTGGATCCCTCCAACCTGTTTTCCTGCATCCACAAACATTAGCACAATACCAATTCCGCTCCAGTACGGAATTATCGCGGTATATGGGATTTAAAATATTATCCGCTTAATAGACGGCGCAATAGGGTCTCATCCGCTACACAAATGCGGGAAATCAATAACTCCAATATATACATATGCCAATATATATATTGCTATTATATATAATACCAATTTCACTGTTTATGAAATATTCGCGGTATATGTTTTTAATAAATAACATCCGCTTACTAACGGCGTATAATATCTATTTTAACAATCAATAGATAACAATCATCATTCAAACATGCATTCAAGTATTTTAAATCTAACTATTTAAAATTTAATCGAAACCGATTCGATTGAGTGAGAAGTTCTCACCTTGATTTCAATTTCGTTTTAGCGATTTATTTCGAATAAAATTAAACGGACGTTTAATTTTACCCGAAATTCTCACTAACTCCAAACGACTCCAATCCAATTCCATCGCGTAGTGCTCGTCCATACGATTCCAACGCAACTGGTTTCGCGCGTTTTCGACCTAGTATGAAAAAGATATCAATTTTTGAAGTTACACGAATATATATATATAATTTTTACAACATGTTTTATATTTTTTAATACCCAAGCCTTCATAGCCGTAGATCTCTTCCAACCTGATCATGACCGTCCCTGCCTTCTTCTCCCCCATCTCACGCGTGCACCCAGTAAAGAGGCCGAACCCAATATACAAACTAGGGTTTAAATTTGCTCCCTCTACGTCGACTTTGAAGTCGATCAGAATGCGCCATTGCGAAGCTCGCACTCCACTCCATGCTCGGCCTGAAGATCTTGAAACTCGGCCCCTCCCTCATACGCGCGCACGAAGGTGAACGGCCGGCCGTTCGAGCCCCGTTGCTCCTCCTTCGATCGACCATAACCCATCATATCCGTATGGATTTAAAGATCTCGCCGTGCCTAACACCTTTCTAGTTGGAAGATTTCGATATTAATGAACGGATTTGGAGATTTGAGGGGAAGAAGGTCGCGTTTTTCTGGCCGTTCATAATATAGGAGGCGGCGGCTGGCTAGGGTTAGGGTTTTATATATTTTTTTTATTTCTAAAGAGAGAGGGGGCTATTTATAGAAGAACGAACGACACTATTCATCCCGGAAATTCCGAACTCCGATTTACACGCCGTAACCAGCGTTTCTAGGGTTTACCCCGCATTCCGGACACAATGGAATAGGTTTCGGAAGCTAATTCGGACATCTGCGCGAGTTATGGCAATAAACGTTCAATTTAAATTAAACCGATTTAAACGATTTTCTAGGCATTTTAATTTGTACCGGACAAACGGTAAATCCAATTGACACGAAATTTGAAACCATACAACAATATCACATTACGGATGCGATGAAACTGGTTTCGTCGAAATCCGAGACTTTTTGAAAAATGGCTATTTTAACTCGCCAAATTAATATTAAAAATAATTCGATGCGTTTCGAGCTGCCACGATCAAACGATAACTCCGATTGAGACGAAAATTGAAATCCGGTAATAACTAACTATTACGGATCCAATGAAACTGGTTTCGTCCAATTCTGAGACTGTTCAAAAATTGACTATTTTCACTAGTCGATTTTAATATTAAAATATTCAATTTTCATAAATAAACTTTTAATTCGATTTTAAAAGTTCTAAAATATCATGCTAACTTCAATATGATAAAATAAAATTTTACAAATCATTTTCAATCATATTTAACCCAATTTTCAATTATTTCCATAATTTAACATATTAAATTATCGATTTAATTATTCAGTTAAATCCAATTATTCGAAATAAAATTTATTCGACTTATAAATTTCACTTATTAATATTTAAAATAAATTAAATATTCAAATTTTAATTACTTAAAATCCTGGGTCGTTACACTTGTATATATATTTTTCCAAATAACTTTACACTTAATTTAAAAATACCCACTTCCTAAATAAAACTAAATTCTCATTTATTTACTTAACTTAACAATTTTATTTAAAACCAAATTTCCAATTTTCAAGTTAAGTCATAAATGGAAATCTCACTTTTCCATTTGAAAACAACATTTTCAATTATTTACTTACAAAACACATCCATTCCATAAATTTATTTATTTTTTCCTTTTATAGTTAATATACACTAAATTTTCTTCACAACTTTATTCATTTAGACATCAATTCAACTATGATTCAAGTTAAATAAAAGTTATTCCCAAATGTTCCATTTCAACCGTCTTTCATTTTATCAATTCAAAGTACATTATTTATTATACCAAACATATCCATTTTCGAAAATAACTTTTATTAAAATTTCTAGGTTAGATTTCAACTCCATATTAAATCAAATTTAATTATTATGTCATTTATCGTAAATAAAATCTTTAAATTCACTTTAAAACCAATTATTAACTTACAAAAATTTAACTTATAGAAAACAAAACACCTTTAAAATTTTAAAGCCTTAAGTCAAATTTTTAGTTAAATTACATAAATTTTATTTCAAAAATACTTAATAATTTTTAGAAAAATATTATAATATATTAACCATGGGCTTGTTCGGGATATAAGCTCGGTTATGAAAACTTAGAGGGAAGTAGCCGAGCAAGGCAAAAGGGAAACAGAGAACAACAAGAAGAAGAAAGGGAATAACTGGAAGAAGAAAAGAAAAAGTAAAACCATTACCTGATAGAGGCTTCAGCACAAAAGAAGAAGAAGGCTAAACTATGAGATGCAGAGGAAAGTTTTGGACGAGGCTATGTATTTATAAAGAGGAGTTTCTTTGTATGCAAGGAAGTGAAGTATACTTGGTCCAAAATGGAACATAGGCACGGCATGCAGGGAAACAAATAGGTGAAAATTGGCAAGAGATCTCTAAAAAAAATATGCGTGATTTACTTTCCAGTTTGTTATGCTTGAACGTTGTTTTTTTTTTCATGGATAAACTTGCGTGATTTTAAGCGAAACGGTCAGCGAATATAAATTTGCTCTGTATTGAAAAGGCAAATGAAATAAATGTTTACATAATTTGCTTGATCAGTTGTACGAAAATTTGCAAAACAAATTGCAGTGGGAAACAAGAAGCAAGAGATATGGATTCGTGCTTTATGAAATAGAGGAGCGTGATTCACTATTCCCAGTTATACAAAAATCTTGATTAAATGCATGCGTTGATTACTTTCCAGTTTCTTTAGTTTGAACGTTATTTTATATGCGTGATTTATGCTGCCAATTTATGAAATTTTGATTTCAACATTTTATACTATTTTATAGTTGCGTGATCAGCTATATGAAATTTTGATCTTTATTTTGATTGAATTAAATGAAACGGCAAGAATTGGCAAAGATTTTGGAATGAAAAAGTCATATACAAAAATTAAAACCCAATTGACAACTATGGAAAATGTAACGTTTACTATAAACTACTAACTGATATTTTAATCCATACAGAGATAAATATGATTTTTAAAATATGCCAAACCGACGCAATGCAAGACACTTAAATTTATATAAAATAACTTTTTTAGTTTATACGTTTATTACGTTACTTATACCATAAATTTTACGCATCCTTTAAACGCGAAATCCAACAGTTCATTAGTACACTAAATTTTTTTTACAAAGTTATTACTTACCAAAATTTTATTGGTTTACATATATTATACATATACAAAATTCATTTTATTAACATTGCGAATTGAGTCGTCTTTTAACAAAGTTAAAAACTTCAAAACTTTTAAATTTTACTTTTAGACCTTTGGAAAAAGATTTACATCAAATATATATATATATATATATACACGGTATTTATTCCCTAAATTTACGCGTCCTTTTTAACGCGTAATTACCCAGTTCATTTATACACTAAAAAAAATTAGAAATTCTAACCGTGCTGAGACTCAAACTCGTGACCTGTCGTGAATAGCCCAGATGTCTTAACCACCTAAGCTATTAATGTTTTCTTAATTAAAACTTGATTTTGTTAGAAATTAAGTTATTTACCATCTTCGACAAAAACCCAAATTTCCAAATTAAAGTTAATTCTTAACCATGTCAAAATTTCAGAGATCTTATTATTTAATTAAAAATTTGGTCAATTGTTTTTATTTTTATTTTTAATCACTTTAAATTTAGATTTTTATATAATAAACCCCAAAGTTTTTTTTAAAAATACAAGTGAAAAATACTTGTTAAAAATTTGGGCTGTTACAATCCGTGGCTCCGTTTTCGATCTCCATCGTTGGATAGCTAGATCTTGATGCCCTCTACAACTTTGTAGTTGACGGCTTTTGCTAATTGTTTGTAGATTTGGAGATAATAGAGGAGGAAGTTTCGAAATTCTCAGCCATTAATTTCTAGGGTCGGCTGGAAGAAGAAGCAAGGGTTTGAGTGCAAAATGAAATGTTGAGGTCCTTGTATAGAATTTCGCAAAAACACTATTCACCAAAAAAAATTCGAACTCCAAAGGAAGCGTGCCAGCAGGCGTTTCTAAGGTTTACCCCGTGTTCCGAACACAATGGAACGTGTTTCGGAGGCTAATTCGATCATATGGCGAGTTACGGTAATAAACGATCAAATTTAAATTAAACCAATTCAACTAATTTCTATGCGTTTTGGCTTGCCCCGGACAAACGGTAAATTCGTTGACATGAAATTTGAAACCTTACAATAATATGACATTACAGATCAGATGAAACTGGTTTCGTCGAAATCCGAGACTTTTTGAAAAATGGCTATTTTAACCCGTCAATTGAATATTAAAATATTCAATTTTCACAAATTTACTTTTAATTCGATTTTAAAAGTTCTACAACATCATTCTAACTTTAATATGATAAAATAAAATTTTAAAAATCATTTTTAATCATATTAAACCCGTTATTCAATTATTCAATAAATTCCAAATATTAAATTTAAACAATTTTGATTATCTAATAATTCATTATCCCTTGAAATATTTGAAATTGAACTTATAAGATTCAACATTTAAAACCAATTCACATCCTAGAACACTATTTCCATTTTACAATTATTCAATAAGTTTTAAATATTTACTTTAAACAATTTACCTGTTCAATATTCAATTATTTGATTTTAAATAGATTTTACTTATCAATCAATTACTCTATTATACCCAATGAATTCAAAATTTATTATCCTATCCAACAATTGATTGTAGGGCATTCACTAAGTAGCATTTATTTTTCAATACTTATTACTATTCAAATTTTCGAAACCAATCTATTAAATTTGTATTTCTACCTAAATAATTCACAATTCTTATTCACTTATTTACATTTGTTTTTTTCCATATATTCCCTTATAACCAAGTTATAACATTTGAGTTAATTCAATTAGATTGGAACTCCATTCAATCTATAAATAATTGCTTGGATAATTATTGTTGCTATTCATTCCAGTTATTATTATTCCAAACGAATTACAAATTTTTTTCTAACATTAAATCACGAAATCTTATTAAATTAGCTATTTTAATTATCGAAAATTTACGGGTCGTTACACCTTATGATAGTTACATTTTCTAAAAACATTGCGGATCTATTTTAAAATATTTCTTTTTTTGTTTTTAAAGGTAAACTGTTTTAAGTTCTCACACCAGTCCCATGACTAACCTGGAGTTTATTGTTTCCTTCCTAAACTCTGGGTTCCCATGAATTTCCACACGGACAGTCTAGAGTCAGGTTATCAGGTCATTCTAGAATTTAGGAATTGCTGTAGAGATCTGGAGGCTAGCTGGATGGCATGGTGTATCAACTAGTATATAGTATTTATTTTCCGCTTTGTTGTTGTAAACTCTGGTAATGTAATGTAATGTGATGTAATGTAATAACTGATATATAGTTCTTTGTTTTAAAGATATTCATTTATCTATTATATGTTGTTCCGCTGCGATATGTGAGATTCTGTTATTGTTTTCTGTTTGATTCTTCTTTCTTCTTCTTCTACCTCTTCTTCTTTAAACCCTAAGGGTTTGGTTTTTTGGCATTCGATTGCTCGGCAGTTGACACAGTGGACGTATTAATGTCGATTTTCGAAGGTCAAAAATCCTGAAGACGTCACATTTGGTATCAGAGCATTTGGTTAAGCGACAATGTTGGCTCTATTGGGAATTACTCATTAGAGATAGAGTCAGTAGTACTCTAGAATGAGTGTGGGTGTAATAATAGATATGAGCGCTTATTTGTTAGTGAATATCAAAATGTTTTATATTGTGTTTGCTTACCCATTGAGCTGTTTGTGAATTCTGGTCAGTATATGGGGCGCCATATTATCGATAGGGATTTCTGAACACTTAAGACATAGTATCATTTTAAATTGGGTAAATGAAATAATTTTTCAGAAATTATTAAAGTGTATATAAATTGATTGTTTGGTTGTTGAAAATGTAAGAATATATATAAGCAAATGAATTATTAAGTATGGAATTATAATTAACGTGATTTACAATTGTGAAATAATCTTATATAAGAAGTGAAACTATATGAATATATTTATAAATATGAGTTGTAAATAAAAATGAATTTGAACTATGAATTGAGAATGTTGAATCCTGTTTATTTTGGAAATTATTTTCCAAAAATTAAAAGTTAAATAGTGAAATCATATAAGAAAAAGATCTATAAATGTGATTATGAATAAAAGGAAAATTTTGAAAGAATATTAAGCACTGAATTCACTACTGTCACTGGGAAATAATAAGAGTGATGACTACAGCATCATCAATATCATTCTCGAGTTTCTGTGTGATGGATTTGCTACCATAGTAAATTGGAAATTGAAGTTTGGTTGTGATAAACAAATTTGAAATTAAAATCCAAGTTGTAATTGTTGAATATAAGTAATCGAGTTTTGGACTTATAATATGAGATAATAAATTTAGCTTTGGTAAAGTTAAAGGATTTGGGTTAGCATAGTAAATATATGGTGTGAAATTTAACTAAAGGAAGTTCAATAAATTAAATCAGATTTGAACTAGATTGGATAAGTTAATGGATTTGGAAATTTAAATATATAAGTTGTATAACTTGTAAAGTGATAAAATGTAAGTGAAACCAAATGTTAAAATGGTTAAACAATTCTGTTAAGCAAAACGAGATATGAATTTGAATAAGTGATGAAATTTGACTTTGGTAAAAGTAAATAGAATTTACTTTAGAATTGGAATCTGAATTGGATTTATAAGTGGAAATTTAAGTTAAGTTAAACAAATGATGTTTGAAATGGAATATAACTTAAGTAATGTTGAATGAAGTTGATTTTGGTAAATTAATAAAGTAAAGTGATGAATATGAACTTGAGTTATGTAATGAAATTCAACTTTTGTGGTTAAATGAATTAGCAATTGAATTGAACTAATGAATTGAGAATTTAAAAGAATTGATATAGAATAATGAATGTAAGTGTTAATTCATTAGGAACTAATGAAGTTGAAAAAAATTGAATAATTGAAAGAAAAGTCAATTAGATATTAAACCAATTGGAAATTAAAAGTTTTAAACCAAATTGAAGTTAGACAAAGTGAATATGAATTGCTTAATGTAAATTTAATAATTTGGTTGTACTGAATATACATTGATTGTTAGATTGTTGTTAGTTGATTGTGTAGAAATTCATATGAAATTGAATTGATGAATGGAAAACTGTGTAATTGAATTTGAATTGAAAGTGAACTAATGTGAATTGGTTGTAAGCAATTAAAATTTGTATCGAAACCTTATAAATTGCTTATGGGAATTATTTTGATTGCATTGCTTATGAAAACTATGTGTTTTCTATTAAAAATTAGTGAAATGTGAATGAATTTCTTATGCATGTCACTTACATGTTTAAATTGAGTAAGTACAGGTACCGGGGCTGTAGTTGGCTAGATTTGGTCACGCTAAAATGCTAAATAAATAACTGCTTTGCTTAAAAATGCTAAAAAGGTACGCCTATGCAATAAAAATAGGAAATATGAAATGTTTTTCTGTTTTCCGACCATGTGGGTCGATGTATATATATTTATGTCTATTGTGATATTGAAAAAGCTCCTCCGTACAAGGGAGACTCTGCCAAAATTTTCCGCAAATTTTGGGAGTTAGAAATTTTTTTAAATTTGTTTGGAAAATTTTTGTTAATGAAAAGTAAATTTCTAAATTGAAATGAAAATGTAGGAATTGAACTAGAAAAATGTAACCATCGGATTTTGGATATCAAGTTGGACGGTTTGTTTTTGAAAAAAAAAAAGTTAATGGATTCTGCAACTTTTTCTCACTTGGCAATTTTGAGGACGAAATTCTTTTAAGGGGGGAAGTTTGTAATGACCCAGAATTTCTGTCATTTGAAATTTGTATATTTAATTTATTTTAAATATTAACAAGTAAAATTTGTAAGTTAAATAAATTATATTTCGAATACCTAGATTTAATTGGATAATTAAATCGATAATTTAATATTTGAAATTACAGAAATAATTGGAAATTGAGTTTAATGTGATTAAAATTGATTTGTAAAGTTGTATTAAATCATATTGGATTTAGAATGATGTTATTGAACTTTTAAAATTGAATTAAAAGTTAATTTATGGAAATTGAGTATTTTAATATTTAATTGACGAGTAAAAATAGCCATTTTCAAACAGTCTCGGATTTCGACGAAACTAGTTTCATTGGATCCGTAATGTTATATTATTGTAAGGTTTTAAATCTTGTGTCAATCGGATAAACGGTTTGTCCGGGATAAGCTAAAACGCGTTGAAATCGGTTTAAGTGAATTTTAAATTTTAAATAGTCGATTTGAAAACCTATCTTCCAAATATGTTCGAATTGGTTCCCGATATATATTCCATTGCGTTCGAAATAGGGGTAAAACATTATAAACGCCAGGCGGAACACTTCGTTTGGAGTTCGGAAAAATCTCGGGTGAATAGTGTTTTGGCAATTTTCTATAAAAGGACCTTATTTCTTTTATTTTGCAAAACCTAACAAGAACTAGGTCACAGCCACCAGAAATGCTTCAATGGCCGAAATCTTCAAATTTTCCCTCCTTGATATCTCCCAATCCACGCCTTATTTCAAGAAACTTCCAACTGGAAATTTATAGAGCACGTCGAGAACTATAAATCTGACAATTATGATCGAATATGGTGGACGTGGAGGCCGGAATGGTGCCGCGTTCGTGTCGACTTCGAAGTGAAATTGTGCGTCATAGATGAGGCCGGAGTTTATGGGTTTTGAGGCAACGATGGAGTCGACGTTGGGCTTCGATGTGGGGTAGTTTGATCATCATAGAGTACGACGTGGGGGAATGCGGCCATCAAAAGACAAACGGCAAATGGGTTCTTGTGCTCGCGTTTGCACTGGGAGGAAGAAAGCAAAATTTGCGGCCCTGATGTGATCAAAACAAATCAACGGCCAGATTTGATTTAGGTTTAAAAAAATAAAATAAAAATGAAATTTCTATATATATATAAATTCATATAACTTTGTAATGCTTTATCTTTGTCACACGAGGTCCGTTTTGGACGAAAGGACTTGCGTTGGAATCGTATTGTCGAATACTACGAGATGGAGCTGGATTGGGATCGATTGGAGCTAGTGATAATTTTGGGTAAAATTAAACGCGTTTTTAATTTTATTCGAAATAAAACACTGCAACTGGTATTGGAAGAAAGGTGAGAACTTCTCACTCAATCGAATTTGTTTCGATTTAAATTTTAAATAGTTAGACTTAAAATTGCTTGATTGTGCTGATTGTATGCTTGGATGATAAATTATTATCCATTGTATTGAAATAGACCTTATACGCCTTATATTAAGCGGATGTTATTATATTAAACACATATACCACAATATTCCACCTTGAAGTGGAATTGGTATTATCTATGTATTTGGAGTTGATATCCCGCATTATATAGCGGATGAGACCCTATTGCGCTGCATAATAGTGGATAATATTTTATAAATCCCATATACCACGATATTCCGCCTCAAAGTGGAATTGGTATTGTGCTAACAACTGTGGATGCAGGGAAACAGGTTGGAGGGATCCAACGGGATTCCTCAAATAATTGAATTTGTTTCAAAGTTGTGTGTTCATTATTTATAATCTCTGTGTGATTTTCTTTGTGATTGAAATCGTTGAAGGCTAAAATTTATCCGAATATAATTTTGGTATCGTTAGATACCGGAAATAAATAAAAATTTGATTTTTGAAAATTCAGGTTGAAAGTTTATGTTAAAATTATAACGTTTTGAGAAATATAGTTGAAAGGTGATTTTTGGAAATATGAAGTTGATTATTTTATAAAATAATTTAAATGGTGATTTTAGAATTTATTATAAAAGCTTTATATATAAGATTTATAAAATTGGATTTTTATAAATCAAAGTGATGAAATTATGAAGGAGTTTTGAAAATGATTTAAAATGTATTAAGTATCGAAACCATAGTTTTCAACATTCATTGTTGAAATAGACGTTTTCGAGAAATTAGGAAATGGTGGACTATAACACTGTTGTTACAGTAAATGATTTTCGAAACGAAATGTTTTATATAGTATTGGGATTTATATACCTATCTTCATTTCGAATCCCTATACTAGGGATTTTGGGTTGTCGTAACGATGTTTTGCGCAACATTTGTTTTGACTCAAATAAATGTGTTTAAGAGAATGTTTTCCTTAAAGAATAAAATATATACTAAATTGTGATTTAAGTATATTGAATATTTTCCAAATGTTGAAAATAAATAGATTTGTGAAATTACTTATTATTAAATAAGTATGGAAATTTTTTCCAATATGAAGTGAAATGTTTTGAGATTATATCTTTTAAAGTGAATAGTTGAAATCGATTTGAAAATCGTATATCAGTGGATATTTGGAAATTTAAATTCACCAATGAATTTATGAAGGAAAGTGAAATTTGTTTAAAAATAAACATTGATTTATTTTTGAAGTGTGAAATAAATTTACGGATTTGGAACGTAAAAGTAAAGTAAATCGGTAAGGATTTATTTAATTGGTTTAAATGAACCATTTTGAAATGAAAGAGTATTCACCTTGTAAAGCCGAATAAAATTTCTGAATAGCTTTGAAAGATATATACATGTGTGTATATATATATAATTCTAGAATTGGTTTTGAAAAGGATACTTTGGAGAAATTAACTTCATAAATTGTTTTAAATCCTTTAAGTAAAGATTTATTAAGTTGATATAGAAATGATTATTTCTAAGATTTAATCAATAATAGTTTTAGAAAATAGTTATTTAGATAGTTATACTCTATCTACTTATTTTATTTTGAAAATTAGTTTGGACTTAAATTTTATGTAATATTGGTATAATATTTTTTTATAACCAATATTTTAAGTAAAGTGTTTAAAGAAAAATAGTTTTATTTCAAAGTGTTTTCCCGATATATTTTGGATAAGTGTTATAAATTATTTTAAAGTATTTGAACTCGGCAGATTTCCAGTGAAAATGAATAAATATTTGGAAGTGTTTCCGCGTAAGGAAAAATGATTTAAATTTGTTTTCAAAAGTAGTAAAGGTGAAAAGTGATTTGAAATTTGTTTTCAAATGATTGAAGTGTGGAAAAATAAATCTTGTAAAGATATTTTTGGAAAATAAATAATTGGGGAAATTATTTGGAATCTGGTGATGTTGTGCATATCTATTGATAGTTAAATAACCGACTATTAATATTTACCTTTAAATAGGTATTTGTTGTGATTTGCTTGAATTTGAATGCTACACTTATTTTAATATGAGCGCTCGTTATTCGGTTTAGCCGGGAGAGGACCTTTGGGTCCTAAATCCCATTCCGAATAGTGATACGTCGTAATGGATATCATTTGAAGACCGGTGTTGAAGACTGGATATTTTCGAAAACAGAAGGATTACCATCGAATGTCTCTGCATCGGTTGATCTTTGATATAAAGATTTTATCACCCTATTTGATGGGAAGTCCGGACGTGATTAGTGAATATCCGGATTTCAAGGGCTTCTTTGGAAGTGCCTTCGTTTCTGTTCGATCTCGGAACGGACTTGTATGGATGTGTGTCTGACGTTACAATTTGAGATGTAAAGCTAGTTTCTATCAAATACATTTCTGTTGGTGGCGGAGAATTTATTCTCTTAGCTTAACACCCTTCTCTGAGGCGTACGAGCTCAGAGGTTATGTAGTTGATGGTTACTAATGATACATTTCCAATTTGGTAATGTGGCATGCTGAGTGATGCTGATCGTTTGTTGATCAAAGCGCGGCTTTTGGTAAAAGCGTAGCTTTGCAGACGGGACTTCGTCGAACCTCATAACCCGGTAATGGTCAAAACAGGAAGAATGCAACAAGGTTATTAGGGGATAGCTCCCCCTTAGGGTATGTACATTTCCTTCTGGATAGAGGTGGTATTATGGTATGGAGCCCAGATACTTAACCTATGTGGTTGCTGCAAATTTATTTATTTGTGGTTGTTGGTGAATCCCAGGATAAAGGTTGGTTACGACCGGGGGATGGCATACACGTGTCAGTAGTTACCTAGCTAGAGGTAACCCGGCCTTGTGTTAGCAGAGATCCGATTAGGTTCTCGGGGAGTCCCTCCAGAGGCGTACCCATGTGGCAATGGAAAGTTCCTTGGCCTGACCATTTGTTAGAAAATCCAAAGAAACAATACGAGCCCTGTACAGTTTTAGTTGTATAACCTACCATGGAATGTGGCGGTAACCTGCTATTGAACATAGTAGCTACAGTAGGCATAAGTGTGGAATGCCTATGCTATTATACTTTCGAAATGATTTTTTGCACTTTGCACTTATAGTAATAATATCAAAGAAATATTCCGCATCGAGCATGTTTTACTATCATAAGAAGAAATCTCCTCCAATTCTGCGTTTGCATGGTGTGTGTGGCGGGAGGCCTTATGATAGTTACATTTTCTGAAAACATTGCAGATCTATTTTAAAATATTTCTTTGTTTGTTTTTAAAGATAAACTGTTTTAAGTTCTCACACCAGTCCCATGACTGATCTGGAGTTTATTGTTTCCTTCCTAAACTCTGGGTGCTCACGAATTTCCACACGGGCAGTCTAGAGTCAGGTTATCAGGTCATTCTGGTATTCAGGAATTGCTGTAGAGATCTGAAGGCAAGCTGGATGGCGTGGTGTATCAATTAATATATAGTATTTCTTTTCCGCTGTTTGTTGTTATAAACTTTGGTAATGTAATGTCATGCGATGTAATGTAATAACTGATATAGTTCTTTGTTTTAAAGATATTCATTTATCTATTATATGTTGTTCTGCTGCGATATGTAAGATTCTGTTATTGTTTTCTGTTTCATTCTTCTTTCTTATTCTTCTACCTCTTCTTCTTTAAACCCTAAGGGTTCGGTTTTCCGACATTCGATTGCTCGGCAGTTGATACAGTGGACGTATTAATGTCGATTTTCGGAAGTCGAAAATCTCGAAGACGTCACATGCCAGATGGTTCGTCGATGGTCGGAGAGCTTCCCCCATTGGTGCACGTGCACGGAGGTGTAGTTTGTGTCAGATGTAGTGTTGTGATCTAGGCCTGGTTGACTCGAAGGAGATACCGGGTTTTGGAGTATGGTAACTCGAGTTCATACTCAAGTGGGTTGTGAGATTAGGCCTGCAAATTTTTTAAAACATAAAATAAACTTCAATTTTTGAAATAGAGGGAAAAATGATGTTTTACTCGGGAATAGACCCGAGTAGCCTTCGTGTAAAACCCAAAGCAAAAGTTTGAACGGTTTTAAAATGTTTTAAAATCATTTTTTTTTGAAAATTTAAAATTTAAATCTAGTTTAAAACTTTCTTATTTAAACTTACTCCTTTTGTAATTGTTCTTTAACAATTGATTAAGAAGTTTTGAAAATTTGTTTAAGTTAAAATTTGTAAAATTAAGTAATTTTAAAACTTTAGTTTTAAATGAAATTTTAAGATTTTGATAAAAGTAAGTTTTAAAATATAAACAGAAATTAGTTTTCAAAACCTCTACCTGATATTGTTATAAGTTATTTTAAGAAAGTTTATGTTTTGTTAACTTTAAATTATCAAGTTAAATGGTTATCTTATTTCAAGTCTTAATTAAAGGATTTAATTAAGTTTAGTTAATTATAATTTTAAAATGTTTTAAAATGTTAATGGTAATTAAGGTATTTATAAGATAATGTTTTATCTTAAGATGATTAAGGTTATAATGTCTTGAGATTAATTAAGTTAATTAAGGGAATTAAGTATAATTAATTAATTTAATTAATTAATTATAAAGGACTAATTAAGTAATTAATCAAGAGTAATTAATTGGTTTAATTAATAATTAATTAAGGGTTATTAATTAATTAATTTAAGGTTAATTAATTGTAATTAAGGATTATTAATTAAAGATTGTTAACTGATGATCAGAGATTAATTAATTAATTAAGTAATTAGTAATTAATTATTCAAGTAATTAAGATTTGATTAATTTGTAATTAGGGAGTTGTTAATTAAGTAATCAGAGGTTACTTAATTAATAATTAAGAAGTACTTAATTTGTAACTAAGTTTTATTAATTAATAATTAAGTTTTATTAATTAATATTTAAAGGATGATTAATCAAAGGTAATTAAGGATTAATCAAAGGTAAATAAAGATTAATCAAATGTAAATTAAAGGTTGATTAACTGTCAATCATCTAGTGATTAAGGATTAATTAATTTGTAATTAAGATTGTTAATGAATAATTAAGTTTTACTAATTAATAATTTAAGGATAATTAATTAGTTAATTAATGATTAATTAATTAATTATAAGAGTAATTATGGATTAACTCATTTGTATTGAAAGATATTGATTAATAATTAAGGTTATTAATTAATAGTTAATGGATAATTAATCAGTTAATTAAAGGTTAATTAATTGATTATAAAATTAATTAAGGATTGATTACTTTGCACTGAAGGAGATTAATTAATAATTAAGGTTTATTAACTGTTAAGTAAAGGATAATTAATCTATGATTAGAGATTAATTAATTGATTGATAAGATAATCAAGGAGTGATTAATTAATTGAATGATTGTAATTAATTAATGATTGCTTGAGCAGGATTAGGTGATTAATTCTTAACTAATTAGTTTAATTTAAATTGTGACGCCCCACCTTTATACCCATGCTAGCCAAGAACAATACGGGGTAATGCCGTCAACTAGCGCGGAGAATAAGGCTGTTGAGGAGCGACCATCCGTGTGATTGCTTTGTGCGAGCACCGATATGCCAGTTAGTACAACATGCATCTAGTTTCTGGAGGAAATCCGACATACCGATACAAACTCAAAGCTACTACCGGTGGCTATAAATATTCTTCGGAGACAAACATAGAAGTAAACATAACACAAAACAGTCACAAATATCCATATCATAAAGGCGGAAAAAGATATGAATATAACACATGAAAGTGTACATCAGAGTAGTGGTCAAACAAGATCCACACTGTCACAAAAGAATAGCTACAAGTGCTTAACAAAAGAATATGGATACATCAACGAGTCTATATCTCAAATGTATACAACAAAAACTACTAATCTAAGTAGCTAGCCAAAAGTCAGGGTGATAATCCCAGATGTGAAGTCAAGCAGAAGCACCTGTAACATCTCGGTCTGACCCGAGTATTATTTAATAAGAGAATAATAAACGGATCAGTCTAGCTATAAATATCAGATAAAATGATATAGAATAAGGGATATGACATAGATATATGGTAACCATAAAGCCATACTGTAATAGATTTGTAACTGAAAATCAACAAGAGATTAATCAATATCACGAGAATCTTCTCAAAGATCAAAAGGAATGTCATACTGTATATTTTCATTCACAAAAAGTTAATGACACACAAATTCACCAATGCACAAATATTGATAAAACTTATCAATGCAAATCATGAAAATTGGTGAAACACAAAATTCCAGAATCATCAATGGAAATCCAGAAATCACAAAAAAGGGGGGAGGCCTATCACAAAACGGGAGCATGAAAACTCACCAACACGTGTATCACAAAATGGAACGCTATTCCATGGTTCCTAACCATTAATTTTGAGCCGAAGCTCCACAAAACGGCCCGAAGACCATGGGTCGCTACCCCACCAAATTGAGCCGAAGCTCCATAGAAACGGGGTTTAGTCTCCCTCGTAGACAAAGAGACATCGCACATTTGCTAGTCTAAATCACAAAAATGATCATCAACGATCATCAAGAAGTGTCAATTACAGTAAGCTAGTAAATATAAAAGCTTATCTTCATGTCCCATAACCACTAGTTTAACTTAAATATTTACGAACAAATTATAGATCTCCACTCAAAAATTATCACAAGAGATTCAATCGAACAAGTCCATGAATTAACCGACGAAGTAAACGCAAGCGTTTCATACCATTTGTTTTACTAAGCAGTTTAATTAGATTTCTCGTACGAGTGAGATAAAGTGACAGATCACAAAAATGATTGTAGAAACCATAAATCACAACAAATCACATACGAAGACGTGAATAAAATCCAAAGAATTCGATTCCAACTTCATCAAAGTTGAAACACACCTACGGCTCAACATGGCACGACCAAACTGCCGAGCGACCTAAGGAGATGTGCGACCTAACATGGCCGAGCGATCTAACAGCAAGGTGGGACAAAAAGCATGGCCCGACCTAAGGAGCGCGACCTAAAATGGCACGACCTAAACAAGGCGCGACCTAGCAGTTGCGAGCTAACACGGAGCGACCTACAGGCATGCGCGACCAATGGAGGTAAGGATAGGCCGAGCGACCTAAGGGGTAAGGCCGAGCGACCTAATGACCTAAGGCGTGTGAGAGGGTCGAGCGACCTAGCGAAAAAACAACCTAAGTGGGAAGGCCGAGCGACCTAACGACTAAAGGCCGAGCGACCTAAGGGGAGAACGACCTAATGTGCTGGCCGACCTAAAGGAGACAAGGTCGAGCAACGACCTAGCACAGCGCGACCTAACCAATGCCGAGCGGCTTAAGGAAGTGAAGAAGGCCGAGCGACCTATGGGTTAGGACATAACATAGGAACGACCTAGCTTGTCACGACCTAAGCTCGAGCGACCTAACTGCAGGCCGAGAATTTGATGTGTGCAGGCCGAAATGTCTCATGTGCAGGCAGAGCGACCTAAGGGTTTTGAAGTGCAAAACTCTCCCAATTTGCAACCGATCGAGCACGGACACTAAAGGATTATGCCCATAGGCTACCCGGTCATATTGGATCCTCGATGCATCACCAAAAACGTGTTTAAACATCAAAGATTGGATTTTTAAAGATTTGAACCCGAAACACTAAAAATTGGGATTTCACCAATTCAACCCAAACCAAAATCAAATGCACATGAAAAAGTGTTAGGAATTCATACCCAACAATCAACGATAGTTATAGACAAATATGTGAGATAAAAATCTCACATTTACACAAAATTTGTGAAGAAGAAGCTTGAAAGCAAGGAAGAATCAACGGCTTCTCTTTGAATTTGGAGTTGCATGTTGGATTTGCAAATGATCTTGAGTTTGGAGTTTTAATTTCCATTTCGTCCCCCATTTTTGATGAAGCTTGAGTGTTAGGAAATGAAAGTGAAGTTATGAAGAGAAGGGGGTTGAGTTAGAATTAATAGTTTAGGCAAATGGGCTAAACCAAACCCAAAACCCAAAGTGAAAAAGAAACAAAATTCCACTAACTCCAAACATATCAAAGTTTACACTCAAAAAGATCGCAAACGGTGTTTTGAACTCAATGGAAGTGGTTCCGAGTCCTAATTCGACCGTATGCAAAAAATAACTTTTCGGACTAAAATCCGACTAACGATAAAATATTTAAATAAACTATTTAAATATAAAATCGTAAAATATGCGGGTTGTTACAGACTTCCCTCCTTAAAGAAATTGCATCCTCGCAATAATTAAGAAGAAAATATATAGTAACAACCATAAAAGCATTTTCAACACAAAAGAAGTTTGAAATAAGAAGTTCACCTCAAAGAGCACGAGAAAGTAAGTCTGGATGTGTTCGCTCGATGAACTCTCTAGATTCCCAAGAGCAATCCTTAGGATTTGAGGACCACTGAACTTTAACAAGAGGAACATCTTTATTTTGAAGGCGTTTGACCTCCGAAGCAGTAATAGGATAGGATGTTGCTCATAAGTTAGATTAGGCGAAACTTCAATTTCTTCCACAACACCGGGCTCAAGAATAGAATCGGAATCTCGAAGGCACTTCCGTAATTGAGAAACGTGAAACACGTCATGAATAGTAGAAAATCGAGCCGGTAATAAAAGGCGATAAGCCACGGAACCAATAGGTTCGGTGATAGGAAATGGCCCAATATATCGAGGCGCTAACTTTCCCGACCGACTGAAACGTACAACAACCTTCATAGGTGAAACACGAATAAACACAAGATCTCCCACAGAAAATTCTAATTTCCTTCTCCGGTTATCGACATAGGATTTTTGTCTTCTCTGGGCTTCTTTCATCCTATGACGAAT
This sequence comes from Allium cepa, assembly GCA_030765085.1. Taxonomy (NCBI): domain Eukaryota; kingdom Viridiplantae; phylum Streptophyta; class Magnoliopsida; order Asparagales; family Amaryllidaceae; genus Allium; species Allium cepa. The sequence goes on from CM060929.1 coordinate 41,329,245, forward strand.
AAGATCAATCTTTTCTGTGGAATCACGAATAAAATCTTGACCAAAAACCAGCCTCTCACCGGCCTCAAGCCAACAAGAAGGAGAACAGCATGGCCTTCCATAGAGCGAAAGGTGCCATACCAATACTAGATTGGAAGCTATTATTATAGGAAAAATCAAAAAGAGAAATATGATCTTCCCAACTTCCACCAAAGTCAAGAACACATGCACGAAGAAGATCTTCAAGAGTTTGATTCACACGCTCAGTTTGTCCATCGGACTGGTGATGATAAGCGGTGCTAAAATTAAGCTTCGTTCCCAAAGCTTTTTGAAGACTCTTCCAAAATCCACTAGTAAACAATGGATCACGATCACTAACAATAGAAGAAGGAACTCCATGCAATTTTACAATTTCTTTAATAAAGAGTTTGGCCAAGAGAGGAACGGTTCGATTGGACCGAACGGAAAAAATGAGCGGATTTAGTAAGTCTATCAACTATCACCCATAAGCTGTCATGACCCGAACGAGAATGGGGAAGGCCATCTATAAAATCCATGGAAATTTGATCCCACTTCCAAATTGGAATTTCTAAAGGTTGCAATAACCCACCGGGCCTTTGATGTTCGGCGTTTTCTTGTTGTTGAAGTTTGGTTTAGCACTCAAAACTTCAACATCGCTCTCTCTATCTGCCTCTTGAAGTCGAAGAGCGATATCAATGAGCTGATCAAAAGAAACTTCTAACTTTAGAAGTAATGGCTTCTTGAGATTTTTATTCAAGCCACAAACAAATCTTTTGTTCTTATTCAATGGAGTGTTTATATACTCGACCTCGTATTTAGAAAGTGACTCAAATGATGCGACATAGTCTGTCACAAAGGATTCACCTTGAACAAGGTTAATGAAACGACGAGCCAAAGTCACCTTCTCAGCTTCTGGCACAAATTTTAATTCGAAGCGTTCTCGGAATTTCTCCCAAGTAAGATCCGCTTCTAATATTTTAGAAATAAGAAGCTCATACCAATCTAATGCTCTTTCTTGGAGTATACTAGAAGCCACCTGAACACGGTGAAGATCAATAAGATTCATGCGAGAAAAGGTTCGATCGCACGATCTCAGCCAAACCTGGACTTCAATAATGGTTTCAGAACCTTTGAATGGCTTTTTCCCCAAATTGGTATAATCGCTGCACAAATGTGCAAATCCAGACCTAGGGTGAGTAGACTCCGGATTAGATCTGGCTGCTTGAGCATTCCTTACTACATCAAGAAGCTGCTGAGCAGACATAAAGACTCCATCTTGGGGAGTAGCACGAGATTGACCAGCGCTGGGACGGCCAGGTCTAACCATTTCTCTTCCTTCTGAAAGAAAGAAAGAAGAAAGATAAGATTATTCACCAAATGAATATCAAGTAATCTTTATAGATAAACAAGGAATCATAAGACAATATGATGAATCGGTACGAAGACTCGAATTAAATCCTAAAGCTCGATTCCTAAGATGGACTTAGGACGATGATCCTTGTTAAATTATTCTACATTGTTTCTAAGATTGGCTCTGATACCAAGCTATGACGCCCCACCTCTATACCCATGCTAGCCAAGAACACTACGGGGTAATGCCGTCAACTAGCGTGGAGAATAAGGCTGTTGAGGAGCGACCATCCGCGTGATTGCTTTGTGCGAGCACCGATATGCTAGATAGTACAACATGCATCTGGTTTCTGGAGGAAATCCGACATACCGATACAAACTCAAAGCTATTACCCGATGGCTATAAATATTCTTCGGAGGCAAACATAGAAGTAAACATAACACAAAACAGTCGCAAATATCCATATCACAAAGGCGGAAAAAGATATGAATATAACACATGAAAGTGTACATCAGAGTAGTGATCAAACAAGATCCACACTGTCACAAAAGAATAGCTACAAGTGCTTAACAAAAGAATATGGATACATCAACGAGTCTATATCTCAAATGTATACAACAAAAATTACTAATCTAAGTAGTTAGCCAAAAGTCAGGGTGATAATCCCAGATGTGAAGTCAAGAAGAAGCACCTGTAACATCTCGGTCTGACCCGAGTATTATTTAATAAGAGAATAATAAACGGATCAGTCTAGCTATAAATATCAGATAAAATGATATAGAATAAGAGATATGACATAGATATATGGTAACCATAAAGCCATACTGTAATAAGTTTGTAATTGAAAATCAACAAGAGATTAATCAATATCATGAGAATCTTCTCAAAGATCAAAAGGAATGTCATACTCTATATTTTCATTCACAAAAAGTTAACGACACACAAATTCACCAATGCACAAATATTGATAAAACTTATCAATGCAAATCACGAAAATCGGTGAAACATAAAATTCCAGAAATCATCAATGGAAATCCAGAAATCACAAAAACGGGGGAGGCCTATCACAAAACGGGAGCATGAAAACTCACCAACACGTGTATCACAAAATGGAACGCTATTCCATGGTTGCTAATCATTAATTTTGAGCCGAAGCTCCATAAAACGGCCCGAAGACCATGGGTTGCTACCCCACCAAATTGAGCCGAAGCTCCATAGAAACAGGATTTCGTCTCCCTCGTAGACAAAGAGACATCGCACATTTGCTAGTCTAAATCACAAAAATGATCATCAACGATCATCAAGAAGTGTCAATTACAGTAAGCTAGTAAATATAAAAGCTTAGCTTCATGTCCCATAACAACTAGCTTAATTGAAATATTTACGAACAAATTGTAGATCTCCACTCAAAAATTATCACAAGAGATTCAATCGAACAAGTCCAAGAATTAACCGACGAAGTAAACGCAAGCATTTCATACCATTTGTTTTACTAAGCCGTTTAATTAGATTTCTCGTACGAGTGAGATAAAGTAGCAGATTACAAATATGATTGTAGAAACCATAAATCAGAACAATTCACATACGAAGAAGTGAATAAAATCCAAAGAATTCGATTCCAACTTCATCAAAGTTGAAACACCCCTACGGCTCAACATGGCACGACTAGATTGCCGAGCCACCTAAGGAGATGTGCGACCTAACATGGCCGAGCGACCTAACAGCAAGGTGGGACAAAAAGCATGGTGCGAACTAAGGAGCGCGACCTAAAATGGAACGACCTAAACAAGGCGCGACCTAGCAGTTGCGAGCTAACACGGAGCGACCTAGGGAGGTAAGCGACCTATAGGCATGCGCGACCAAAGGAGGTAAGGATAGGCCGAGCGACCTAAGGGGTAAGGCCGAGCGACCTAACGACCTAAGGCGTGTGAGAGGGTCGAGCGACCTAGCGACAAAACAACCTATGTGGAAAGGCCGAGCGACCCAACGACTAAAGGCCGAGCGACTTAAGGGGAGAACGACCTAATGTGCAGGCCGACGTAAAGGAGACAAGGCCGAGCAACGACCTAGCACAGCGCGACCTAACCAATGCCGAGCGGCTTAAGGAAGCGAAGAAGGCCGAGCGACCAATGGGTTACGACCTAACATAGGAATGACCTAGCTTGTCACGACCTAATCTCGAGCGACCTAACTGCAGGCCGAGAATTTGATGTGTGCAGGCCGAAAATGCCTCATGTGCAGGCAGAGCGACCTAAGGGTTTTGGAGTGCAAAACTCTCCCAATTTGCAACCGATCGAGCACGGACGCTAGGGGATTATGCCCATAGGCTACCCGGCCATATTGGCTCCTCGATGCATCACCAAAAACGTGTTTAAACATCAAAGATTGGATTTTTAAAGATTTGAACTCAAAACACTAAAAATTGGGATTTTCACCAATTCAATCCAAACAAAAGCAAATGCATATGAAAAAGTGTTAGGAATTCGTACCCAACAATCAAAGATAGCTATAGACAAAGATGTGAGATAAAAATCTCACCTTTACACAAAATTTATGAAGAAGAAGCTTGAAAGCAAGGAAGAATCAATGGCTTCTCTTTGAATTTGGAGTTGGATGTTGGATTTGCAAATGATCTTGAGCTTCGAGTTTTAATTTCTCATTCCTTCCCCTATTTTTGATGAAGCTTGAGTGTTAGGAAATGAAAGTGAAGTTATGAAGAGAAGGGGGTTGAGTTAGAATTAATAGTTTAGGCAAATGGGCTAAACCAAACCCAAAACCCAAAGTGAAAAAGTAACAAAATTCCACTAACTCCAAACATATCAAAGTTTACACTCAAAAAGATCGCAAATGGTGTTTTGAACTCAATGGAAGTGGTTCCGAGTCCTAATTTGACCGTAAGCAAAAAGTAACTTTTCGGACTAAAATCCGACTAACGATAAAATATTTAAATAAAATATTTAAATATCAAATCGTATAATATGCGGGTTGTTACATAAATAGATTAAATTAATTATAACATGGATTAATAATTCCTTTTATGGATGATTGTTTTTGTAAAATATCTGATTTGGATGACATCTATTGGATGATATGCTATGATATTCTGTGATATAATATTAGATATATTAGTGATAAATGTGCGATATTTATCTACGTTACACGCTGTGTGAATTCAATATATTGAATTGAATTGAATTGTTTAAACCTTTAAACAACTTGGCATTTAAGATACGTTTGGATTTCGAAGAGACCGGAGTCGGGTATTAGTAAATATCCGAAACCACTTCGATTCTTTATAGATTGTTATGTGAATTAAATAGGCTGGAATGGAATGATTTAAGTGAATTGGACCATTAATCTAAGTTTTGGTACTTAGAAATTGATGTGTGAAATACGTAATGCCTTTAATAAATTATGAATTTGTAATTGATAAAAGTTACCCGAGTTTTAAATAAGTTTTATGCATTAGTATTCCTTGTTAGATGGGTCTATGCACGTTGGTTTCCAGCCAGATCTGGGTGTTACTTTGATGTAATGCTCGGGTCAGACCGAGTACTACTGATTTTTAGGTAAGGACGTTCTGGAGCTCAAGAGGCGAGTTGGATGGAAGGAACATGTGGAGTGTATCCGCTGTGATATTGTAGTTATCTGGGACATGATTGTATCTGTCCAATGTTTTTATAATTGTTGTAACTCTGATGTATTGATGTAAATTAACAGATACAGTTTTCTTTTGTATAACTGTTATTATTGATATTTTATCCGCTGTGAATGTGAGATTCTGTGTCTTGTCTTCTATTTCTTCTTCTACCTCTTTCTTCTTTTCCTAACTGTCTAGAATTTTCGATATTGGAAATTCCAGGTCGTTACATTTGGTATCATAGCAAGATTAAGCGAGAACCTTGGCTCTGGTGGGATACTCATTAAGGATAGGGTCAATAGTACCCTAGAATGAGTTGAGTGTAATATATATATGAGAGAGCGTACTTGCTATTTTCTTATATAATGATTTTAAAAGTAAATGATTTTTATATAAGAAGCAATGATTCTTCTAACCATTATATATTAAGGTAATTGGTTGTTGTATTATTTGAAAATTTTAATAATGAGAATTAAGTGGTAATAGTAATAAAACCAAATTGTAATTAAATGAAGATAAGTTTGAAATAGATCCAAGCAGGAACTAAAATCATGAATTTTTAGAAGTAAGAATAAGACAAAAAGGAATTGGTATCCAGATATGATAATCGTGGGTATTATCATAAATAGTTATTGTGTCTAATAATGATATTTTTGTTAATAAGTAAGCCAACTGAAGTAAACTTTTAAGATGAGTATAACTTCTAAATTGAAGTAGGTTTTAAATTGTGAAATTTTAAAACCTAAGTCTAGAAACATTGGAATTATTTCAAAGTGTTAAAGGAAATAATAAATAATATAATTCAGAATATTTTGAATATAGTCTTATTTTAAAATAAGAAGTTGTTCGTAACTTTAAAGAAATTTGTTATGAATTAAAACCAAAGGTGGTTTAAATTTTAAAATTTGGCCTGGTGGGCCAAGGAGTAAATATGCATATATGTGGATATACGTAATATCAAAGATAATTTGAAATAAACTCTAAAGTGATGAGTTTTGATTTTCCCTAAAGTGTGATAACCCAAAGTGATATAAGTTTTGAACTTATAAGTGGAATGGTTATAAATCTGAAGTTTAAAATTTGAATGGGCGTTCAAATTGAGTAAAGTTTTCTGGATAAATTAAAGTGAATTTAATTTTGGAGAAATTAAATAAGTTTAGAACAGACAACCTGAATTGAAAATTTCAAGATGAAATTGGAATTTAACTTGGGAAGTTAAATTGTAGATTTAAATAAGGAGTTTGTGTGATCTCAAAATGGGTTTGAGATTTGGAAATCGAAAATGGATGGATGGTTTAAAATAATTTGGATGATATCATTCCATTATTATTAATAATTTTTAAACCGTGGATTGGATTTGTTTAAATGAATGAAGAAATGGATTGTGGGAATGCATCCATTATTGAGATAAATTGGGTAATAAATTGAATTTTGAAGATAAAATTGCTTTGAACTTTTATTAGAACTTAGAAATAAGTTAAGTAAGATAAATTAAAATGGAAATAAAACATTAAATTGAAATTATTTAAGTAATTTTGATTTTTGAAGATAAAAAGTGTGAAAGTGAAATCACTTTGAACTTAAGTTTTGGATGTTTAAAGGAACTTGGAAATTCAAATTGTTAAGGATTGGATTCAAAATTGAAATTTGGTGATAAATTGAATTTCAATGATTGAGTTGTGAATTTAGAAATAAGTTTATTAGGAAATAAAGGTAATTTAAATTGGAATATGTGAAATTTGGTCTCAGAATTAAATTATATAAAGACTTTAACTAAAGGTTAATTTGGTTTAAGAGGTTAAATCAACATTCGAAATTTAACTCAAATTTATATAATTCGAGATGATTTAAAGTGAGATTGAATTTGAAATTAGTTTAAATTGAAATTTGATTTAAATAATTTTGATCTGTGATTAAAGTTGAATAGTTTTAAATTCAAATGGAATTTGATTTGAATTTGGAAAGAATCAAGGATAATTCAACTTGAATTGGGATTTAATTCAAATTGGAGTTGAAATGAATTGAAAATTGAAATTGGTTCAATTTAAATTATTTGAATCAATTGGAATTATGATTGAAGATGGATAAGTTTAAAAATTCAAATGGAAATTTGGATTGGATAATTTGAAATGAAATTGAAGTTGAGGGGTTCAAATTCAAATAGGAAGTTGATTCGAATTTGGGATGAGAATGGAAGTTAACTTAATTTGAATTGAAATTGAAAATTAATTGGAAATTAGCAATTGATTGGAATTAGGATCAATTCAAATTGGAATTAAATCAATTTAAAAAGAAATGGAAATTTAAATTGAATTGATGGGAATGGAGATTGGCAATTGAACAGTTTGGCTCTGGACTATTTTCAAATAAATTATTTAAATATAAACTATTTTAAATCTATTTTCCTAGCTATTTACTATACAACTTTTCTTTTTAAAACCCAAAACTACCTTATACTTGTTCTACAACTACTTTTGGAACAATTTAACTATTTTACAACTGTTTTATAAACTAAATACTACTTTAAACTATTTTGCAATTTTCTGACTATTTTATAACTGTTCTAGAACTACTTAACTATTTTACAAACTAATAATTATTTTTCAACTACTTATCTATTTTTAAACTTTTTTTCATGCTATTTTCTAAATTTAAGCCGGACAAAGTGCAAACTGTTTATGGTTAAATACTCAATTGAGATAAGAATTGAGTGATAATCCAAAGAGGATTGAAGCAACTATGAATTAAGTGAATAGAATTGAAATGAATGTGAATAGAAAAGAGGATTGGTTTAGTTAATAATAAATGAAGACAAATACGTAGGATGCACGTATATTATTCTATTCGCATAGTGATTTGATCCAGATTCAAGAATACAAGAGATAGTATATCGATCCGAGTTGGGATTTTTCACTCGATTTTCGACAACAGACCTGGATATAGATTGTTGTTTGGTTCTAGATATTCTCTATCATGGTTATGACTATGCAAGAAGAATGACGGTTTCTGATCAAGAAATCAGATCTGAGTTCGCACTAGAAAGTCGGGTGGACGATACTAGTTAGGAAGTGAAATTGTGTAATCGAGTGAGCGATCAGATTGATATAGCGTACGAATGATATGTGTACATCATACGGGTTTGAATGAAATTGATATTGAAAATTTGTGGATTAGCACTATAAAATGGTTTTTAAAATGAGTAGTATATTTTGTGAATATATGATGAAATAAAATGGAAATTGGATACTTCTATGATAGAAATTTACTTTCTGAAAGTAAGTAATATGGTAAGTGACTTTATAAGAGTAATCAAATTTTAATATTTGATTTGGAATAAACAAAGTTATATATGTCTTTATTATATAAGATAAATCTCCCCTTGTTGAATCTATTGCCGGAAGAAAAGGGTTTTTGGAAAGTATTTAAAGTATAAAAAAGGGTTTAATACAAGTTTGAAATGATCCAAAAAAAAATTCAAGGTTATATATATATATATATATATATATATATATATATATATATGAAAGATCTTATGAGAATGTTTTGAGGAAAGGTTTTCGGAACCTTTGAATTTGGAAAGTCTTTTGATTTTTGGAGAAAAATCAATTTTGGAATTTGGAAATCCTAGTTTGAGAATTATCGATTTTTGGGATAATCGATTTTGTGAAAAGGAGATTTATATGAGATTCATTCTAGGTGTATGATTTAGAAGATACTATATGTGTATAGTATAAAGTGTTTTGAAAATCGCTCTGGAGAGAAAGGCGCTCCCTTGTAATGAACTTCTCAGGAATACCATAGGTTGGTACTGCCTTGAGCCTCAAAAGGGAGAAGGCTATAAAGTAGATCCTAGAGGAGTCCGGACAAAACTAGTTCCTGAGGATTATTGGATAGCGAAAGTCGAGGGCGATGATGCCTACAGGGGCATTTTGGTTATGCTGTGACGATTGTGTAACTCAATGTCGCTGCGACTACTGTGGACCATAGCAAAAATCGTATGGAGGTGAGTGTCAATGATCTACGTTTAATTTTGTTGGGAAGGCAACGTAACATCGGTAGACTGCGATCTATGGTCGAGTGGAGTGGAGAAGTTTCATTCTTTTGGCAGCGGAATTCGAGAGCGCTGAGACCTATAGTTATATGGGTTTTTGCTGTGATAGCAATGTAACCCCGGTTGTAGCTGCGATCTGTAGCGGGTTCCAGGGCATAATTGAGGGGCGCGGATTGCCTACAGTTATCTGTGGATTTTGCCGGGAAGGCAACGTAACCCTCGGGTTAGCTGCGACCATGGGTGGGGGTGATGATTTCTAGAGCATTCCCACAAAAATATTTCCTCTATTTTCAAAAATGTTTTCTATATTTTCAATAAAATTATTTTCTAAATATTTTCACTGGGTGTTGAAATGGGTTTACCAAGTACTTATAGATTTTCAGTCCTACACCTGATCAACGTATGACCGAATTTCTGTGAGAACGAGGACGGACTTGTTGAGACATCAAGTTAAAGTACTTTTATAAAACTATTTTGGTAATATTATATATATATATATATATATATATATATATATATATTTTAAAGAAGTGTTTTAAAAGTGATCAAAGAAAATTTACCTGATTTTAAGAATTTTAATAAATTCTGGCTTCGTTCCATTTCGAGGATAAAAAGATTCAAAGGGGAGAGGAATGCGATAACCCGGATTTTTGGACATTTGTAATTGATTGACAAACTGGGTTAATTAATAGGATATTGATTTACAGATTGAACAAATAAATTTGATGATAAATATATATACTTGCATAAATATTTATTTGAAAATCTTCTTGTATAATTATTTAAAATTTGCAAAAAAATTATTTTCAAACAAATGTAATGTGTGTGTTTTTAAATATATATGTGAGTCAATTTAAATTTAATTTGAATTTGAGATTGAAATTCAAAGATAAATATCTTAAAGTAAATTGGATATAAAAATAATGGATATTTTAAAGAAAGTATTTATTAGTTTAGAAATGTGTTTATCAATTAAGATAAAAGCTTTTAAAAATCATTTAAAAATAATATAAGTAAAATAATACAAGTGTATCCTTTAAAAACCATGCTAAGTATATGTGTAAGATAATTAGCCTTCAATTTGACAAGTGTTAACTTTTGAAAACAAGTGTCAAAATTTATTTCTTATTTTTGTAATTTTAACAAAATATAATTTTCATTATATAAACATACTTCTTCATCTTCCCATTTCTTTTTATCTTCTCAACTTCTAAAAAAAGAGAGATAATGAAAATTTCACTTGAACTTCATCTCTAAAACCAGATCAAATCTAAAAAAATTCCTCAAACCAAAATCATAATCCTGTAAAACTGTTTATCCTCGAGAACACTTTTTTTCAAATCAAAAAGCCTGGAAGTGTTGACCTGAAACCTTTTTCAAAATTGAAGCTTGCAACCATTTTTAAATCCGAGATTTGCAAGGCAATTTTCAACAAAAGCCAGGCCTGTAGCATATTTTCAAAGCATGTCGGTGTCAAAGTATTTCCTTCAACAATGCAAAATTTCAAGTTTTCAAAAGCTTTAATTAGCAACATCAAGTTTCCAGTGTGTTAATCAAACCAATAGCTAAAGCAATACAGCTTTCAAAGCTTTTCAAGTTTTCCAGTTTTCAAACCTCAGAAATCATGTCTCTACTTTTTAAAAACAGGTGAGTAAACTTTTTAAATTAAAAGCTTTAGTAAATTATAACCTGTTGATTATGAAAATTTCTATGATAATTGATGCTGGCTTGTGAATATTTATATGGTATTTCTGTATGAAAGTTGAAGTATGTGATTAAGATATAGGTCTACATGTTCTGTTCTACCCTGTTCCTGATACAAGGTCTAAATTTGATAACGAAATTCTAATTCTTTTTTCTGATCATTGTTATTAAAAAAATTAGTTAAGTTTTTAACTTAATCTAAGATTTAAAAACATGTACAATGTTTTAAATTTAAAAATATGCTAAAATCTGGAAATACGGTAGCAAATCATAATAACTTGATAAAACCAAAATTTGAATTTTATCGATTCAAGTTTATATCTTGAATCGTCACTGCAAAATAGGATTTTTAAAAAAAAAATCAAAATTTTTAATATTGAAATGATTGTGCATTTCGGGTTTGACTGGAAAGTGTTTTGAGGCAATTTTTGATGATCGACAGTCGCTGGAGGGTTGAGATTTCGTCTGGATGAGGAAGGATGTACGGCGAGGTTAGGAAAAATGGTTGGAGGCAATAAAGATCGCCGTGGCGTCGGCGGCATGAAGATCTATTTTTGAACCCTAGATTTTCGTCGAGCTGGAAATTTGATCACTTCTTTCTCTTTGGTACATCGAGTTCGATGGGACTTTTGGAATGGGCTCGTGGATGGTCAGAGATGTCGCGGCCAGGATTGCTGCCGCTCAGATGATCGGAGCATGGAATCGAGGGAAATTCTGGTGATGTTAGAAGTTCCAGTTTCATCTACTTGGCTCGATTTTGATTGGAAGGCTTTTGTGAGTAATTTGAAGGTAGGGGTGGAAGGTATGGGTGATTGTCGAAGTGTTGGATGGTTCATCGATGGTCCGAGAAGCTTCAGCCGTTGGTGCACGTGCATGGAGGTGTAGTTTGTGTCCGAGGTAGTGTTGTATTCTAGGCCTCGTTGACTCGAAGGAGATACTGGGTTTTGGAGGATGGTAACTCGAGTTCATACTCGAGTGGGTTGTGGGATTAGGCCTACAAAGTTTTTAAAACTTAAAATAAAATTCATGTTTTGAAGTAGAGGGAAAAATGATGTTTTACTCGGGAATAGACCCGAGTGGCCTTCAGGTAAAACCCTAAGCAACAGTTTGAACGGTTTTAAAATGTTTTAAAATCAATTTGTTTTTGAAAATTTAAAATTTAAATCTAGTTTAAAACTTTCTTATTTAAACTTACTCCTTTTGTAATTGTTCTTTAACAATTGATTAAGAAGTTTTGAAAATTTGTTTAAGTTAAATTTTTTAAAATTAAGTAATTTTAAAACTTAAGTTCTAAATGAAAATTTAAGATTCTGATAAAAGTAAGTTTTAAAATACAAATTAAAATTAGTTTTCAAAACCTCTACTTGATAATGTTTTAAGTTATTTTAAGAAAGTTGAAGTTTTATTAACTTTAAATTATCGAGTTAAATGGTTATCTTTTTTCAAATCTTAATTAAAGGATTTTATTAAGTTTAGTTAATTATAATGTTAAAATGTTTTAAAATGTTAATGGTAATTAAGGTATTTATAAGATAACGTTTTATCTTAAGATGATTAAGGTTATAATGTCTTGAGATTAATTAAGTTAATTAAGGGAATTAAGTATAATTAATTAATTTAATTAATTAATTATAAAGGATTAATTAAGTAATTAATCAAGAGTAATTAATTGGTTTAATTAATAATTAATTAAGGGTTATTAATTAATTAATTTAAGGTTAATAAATTGTAATTAAGGACTATTAATTAAAGATTGTTAACTGATGATCAGAGATTAATTAATTATTTCAGTAATTAAGTAATTAAGAATTAATTATTAAAGTAATTAAGATTTGATTAATTTAGTAATTAGGGAGTTGTTAATTAAGTAATTAGAGGTTACTTAATTAATAATTAAGAAGTACTTAATTTGTAATTAAGTTTTATTAATTAATAATTAGGTTTTATTAATTAATACTTAAAGGATGTTTAATCAAAGTTAATTAAGGATTTACCAAAGGTAGGTAAAGATTAATCAAATGTAAACTAAGGGTTGATTAACTGTTTAATCAACTAGTGATTAAGGATTAATTAATTTGTAATTAAGATTGTTAATTAATAATTAAGTTTTATTATTTAATAATTTAGGGATACTTAATTAGTTAATTAATGATTAATTAATTATAAGAGTAATTATGGATTAATTAATTTGTGTTGAAAGATATTGATTAATAATTAAGGTTATTAATCAATAGTTAATGGATAATTAATCAGTTAATTAAAGGTTAATTAATTGATTATAAAAGTAATAAAGGATTGATTACTTTGTATTGAAGGAGATTAATTAATAAAAAAGGTTTATTAATTGTTAAGTAAAGGATAATTAATCTATGACTAGAGATTAATTAATTGATTGATAAGATAATTAAGGAGTGATTAATTAATTGAATGATTGTAATTAATTAGTGATTGTTTGAGAAGGATTAGTGATTAATTCTTAAATAATTAGTTTAATTTAAACAGATTAAATTAATTATAACATGGATTAATAATTCCTGTTTATGGATGATTGTTTGTGTAAAATGTTTGAATTGGATGATATCTATTGGATGATATGATGTGATATAATATTAAATATATCAGTGATAAATGTGTGATATTTATCTATGTTAAATGCTTTGTGAATTCAATATATTGAATTGAATTGAATTGTTTAAACCTTTAAACAACTTGGCCTTTAAGATACGTTTGGATTTCGAAGAGACCGGAGTCGGGTATTAGAAAATATCCGAAACTACTTCGATTCTTTATAGATTGTTATGTGAAGTAAATAGGCTGGAATGGAATGATTTAAGTGAATAGGACCATTAATCTAAGTTTTGGTACTTAGAAATTGATGTGTGAAATACGTAATGCCTTTAACAAATTGTGAATTTGCAATTGATAAAAGTTACCCGGGTTTTAAATAAGTTTTATGCATTCGTATTCCTTGTTAGATGGGTTTACTCACGCTGGTTTCCAGCCTGACCCGGGTGTTACTTTGATGTAATGCTTGGGTCAGACCGAGTATTATTGATTTTCAGGTAAGGACGTTCTGGAGCTTAGGAGGCGAGTTGGATGGAAGGAACGCGTGGAGTGTATCCGCTGTGATATTGTAGTTATCTGGGATATGATTGTATCAGTCCAATGTTTGTATAATTGTTGTAACTTTGATGTATTTATGTAAATTAACAGATACAGTTTTCTTTTGTATGACTGTTATTATTGATATTTTATCCGCTGCGAATGTGAGATTTTGTGTCTTATCTTCTGTTTCTTCTTTTATATCTTTCTTCTTTTCCTAACTATCTAAATTTTTTGTGTGATAATCCGAATTTTGGGCATCTATTAGTTGGAAATTAACAGGATTAGAATTGTTAAAATACTTATTTGCTAATAGAACAAATAAAATTCTGATATATATGTATATCTGAATATGTATATATAAATTTGAACTATAATAAATGCTGAATTATAAATATTTGGATAATATTCATTTAATAATCTCCTAATATAATTATTCAAAATTTACAAGTTATTCTTTTAAAACAAATAATAAAGATGGAATATATGCATATATATAGATGAGTAGATTTTAATATAAATAAGAATCATTATTTATTTTTAAAAGACAAATTTATGATGGGTTTGTTTAAAAGTGTATAAGATTTTATTTGTATATCATTTGTTTTATAATATTTTCTTTAAAGTAATTTATATATACATATACTTAGATAAGTGTTTATTTATTTTGTAAATTAAATATGAAAATTTTATATTAGCATTTAACGTAAATATTTTTTTTAATTAAAAGTGCTTAAGGACATGTGTTAACATATAAGGAACTAGTTTAGCAAATGTTACCTAAGTAACCTATCTACAAACAAGTGGCAAATTTATACTTAACTAAATTTAGATTTTATTAAATATAATACTAAAGAAAATAATGAGTGATGCTTTAAGCTAAAATTTTATCTCATCTTTTGAAACTTGAAAACAAATCAAAAGAAAAAATATATACTGAAAATGAATCTTCAACCTGAGGTTTTGCAAATTAAATTTCGGTACTTCGGTTTCAAAACTTCAACACCAGATTCAACATCTTCAAGCATGCAACAGGAATTCAAAATCAATTCAACTAATAGCAAGTAATCCAAGAAATCAACTCAACATCAAACTGTAAAGATCATCTCAGAAAATTCAATGATCAACAGCCAGATTTAAAAATTCAACAAAAACAGAAGAAGTTCAAAATCAATTAAGCCTGGAAACATGAACATAATCACTGTCCTCTGCTTTAAAATAGGTGGGTAAACATTTCTTTTAAAAACTGTTTAATTTTGATTTATATCTAATGCATTTGATGATATTGTTTTCAATGGAAATTCTTCTGCTTGAATCTGCTTAAATTGATATATATATATATACATATATATGTTAGCAAGTCTGTGAATATATATATACGGATGTATGTTCTCTGTTGTTTCAGTCTCTGATTTGCCTTCAAAAATTTAAATATCTCAATCGAGACAATATTAGACTTTGATATCTAAATGAAAGTTGTTTACTATTGTATGGTGATGTTTTTAAAAATAGTTTCAGGATTTAAATTTCAATAAATTATTTTTAAAATTGAAATAATAGTGAGATTCATAAATTATGATAAAATCAACTATCTTAATTATAAATTTGAATTACAGGGATGAACTCGTGATTGAAAATCACGAATTTTGATATGCTCTACATAATTTTTAGACTGTTAATTCTTGTGAATTCTCGTGTTATTCGAATTGGGTATTTTGGGGGATTGCCGATGATCGACATGATGGAGTTTGTCGAGTTTTGGACTGGAGGTAGTATGGAGGATAAAGATTAATGGAAAAATGGTAGTAGATTTTTCTTGTGGTCGTGGTGGCCAGGGAGGGTCATATTGAGTTTAGTTATTAGATCTGGGAAGTCGGAGTTGTCGAGGGTGTTTCGGCAATGGTGATGCATAGGAGGTGATCGGGATGGGGGAAATCACGACGGGGTGACATGGTGCTGCTCTAGAGTGAGTGCCGCAGGTTCTAGTCCTCATGATCATCGATGGCGAGAAGTTTTGTTTGTCTGTGTTTTTGTTCCAGTTTTTGATCGAGAGGCTCGTTTTCGATTTGCGTTGTTTTCTTCGAATCTGGGTTATCGAAAGGAGTGGTGGGGTTGTCGACGACTTGTAGATGGTCGTGGTGACGATCGGTGGTGGCCGTAGGTTCTGTGCATGTATACGTGCACGTTTTGTGTCAGATGATGATCATGCTTGGGAACGAAGGGTTTGTCCTTGAGTTTGGGCTCGTGCGAGAAAATGTTTTTCTCGAAGCAGATGAGTTGGTGGTTGCCTCGATGGCAGGCACTGGATGTTTAGGCTTTCAACTCGAGTTTCTACTGTGGTGATTATTTAGTTTTAGCTAAAGCTTCATTTTGTAAATGGAAAATAAGTTTTCAAAATTAAAAGTTAGTTCTTTTCAAAATAATGTTAATCAAGTTTTCAAGGATGATTAACCGAATATATTTTCAAATTTAAAATGTAAAGACGGTTAATTCTTAAAGTAGTTAACTAAATGAAATTTTGAATTTTAATTAAAAAGGTGTTTTCAGTTTAAAATATTTGATCAAAGTTTTGAAGAAATGTTTAAAAACTAAGTTATCAAGTTATATTTAAGTAGATAAGTTTTAAAGATAAGATAATTAAGTTTCCGAAGATAAATATTTGTAGAATCTAAATAAAACATGTTCGAAGCATTTCAAAGTTTTTAAAATTTATATTAGATGATTAAATTAAATTATAATTGATTTCTAAATATTTTATTTTCAAATAATGTTTAATGATATAATTATGTAAATCAATTATAATAAAGAGTTTATCTTTAAGTTATTAAGATTGTGATTAATTTAGATTATTAGTTTGTGAAAATAATGAAGGTTAATTAATTATTGTTATTGATTTAAGAATAGTTAATTAGTGTAAAGGATTTGTTAATATGTAAAAGTTTAATTAAGATAAATGATTTTCTTAATTAATTAGGGATTTTTAAATATAAGGAGTTAACTAATTATTTAATTAATTTTAAATGATTAGTTAATTATTTGGTAAATTTAAATAAACACTTAATTATGAATTAATTAAGTATAATTACTTGATAAAGTAATTAATGGATAATTACTAAATGTAATTAAGAAAAGCGAAATTACTTGTGGAAGTAATTAGTGGGAAATTATTTATGAAAGTAATTGAATGGAAGTGATTAAGTGTAAATCACTTGGTGTTAATAATTAAAGGATAAATTAATATAATCGAATAAAGAGTTAATTAATTAATTAAAGAGTAATTTATTGATTAAAGGATTAAGGTTAAGTAATGATGTGATTAATTACTTGTTAAGGTAATTAATCAAGAGAGTAATTAACTAATGAAAGTAATAAGAGGATAATTACTTAATGGAAGTAATTAAGGATTGATTACTTAGTGTAATTAATTAAGGATTGTTTGATTTAGGAAACCAATCAATGATTAGTTAAATAATGATTATGATCAATTAAGGGATAAATAATTAATGAAGTGATAAGGAGATAATTAATTTGAGTGATTAATGAAGGATCAATGTAATTAATATGGATGGGTAAAGGAAAATTAATTTGTGTAATTAATTAAGAGTTAATTACTTATTGTAATTAAAGAATAATTAATCAAAAATGATTAATTAAGACTATAATGAGAGGATGATTAATTAATTGATTTGTAATTAATTAATGTTGAGTAAGCAAGATTTAGAGATGATGGGAGTAATTAATTAATATTTAAATTAATTAGAAGGGTATGGCTAATCAACCTTGTATATGGATGATAGAATGATGTTGGAAGCCTTGGATTAATTATTATCCCTAATATATGATTCGTGACGCTATGTCACATTATATGTTTGATTTAAATTGTGATGATGTGGTTATCAATTGATGATGAATTACCGTGACACCCTGTATTTAAAGATGAATTGTATTTCACTTGAATAACTTGAGTTAAGATGACAATGGATTCGAAGAGACCAGAGTCGAGTGTTTGTAAATACCCGAAACCACTTCGAATCGTTATAGATTGATATGTGAATAAATAGGCTGGAATGGAATAATATGGACCTTTGGAACTAAGTATGGGTACTTAGTGATTGATTTGTGAAATAAGTGTTAAGCATAACAAGTAATGAACTCGTAGTGGAGTAAGAGTTACCCCGGGTTTTTAAATATTCTTTGTGCATTAGAATTTCATGTTACATGGGTTTACTCACGTTGATTTCCAGCCTGACCCGGGTGTTACTTTGACGTAATACTCAGGTCAGATCGAGTATTAAGATTTTCAGGTAAGGACGTTCTGGAGCTAAGGAGGCGAGCTGAATGGCAGGAACGTATGGAGTGTATTCCGCTGTGATTTATTGTAGCTTATATGGGACAAGTTATTATAACTGTCCAGTGGTTGTATAAATGAATGTAACTCTGATGTATTTAAGTGTAATTAACTAATACAGTTTTTCCTTTGTATAATTGCTATTTTATTTAATATTATATTTTGATCCGCTGCGAATGTGCGAATCTGTGTTTGGTGTTTGGTGTTTTGTGTTTTTTGTTTTCTTCTTCTTCGTTCTCTTTCTTCTTTCCTAACTATATGGAATTTTCGAGATTGAAAATTTCCAGGTCGTTACATTTGGTATCAGAGCTGAAGGTTAAGCGAGAACCTTGGCTTTGGTGGGATTACTCCTTAAGGATAGGGTCAATGGTACCCTAGAATTAGTTGAGTGAATATAAATATGAGAGCGTACTTGTTATTTTCTTATATAAAGATTTTAAATGATTTTATATAAGAATATATTTTGATATATAAAGCAATATTTTTTTTCTAATAAATATTAAGGTAATTGGTTGTTAAATTATTGGAATTAAATTAAGTGGTAATAGAGATACAACAAATTGAAATAAAATAAGGATAACTTGGTGTGTAAAGGAAATAATATGTATAAATGAGGGATATACATAATATCAAAGATGATTTGAAATGTTGAGTTTTAAAATCGGAATGAGATGTGATACCCAAAGTGATAAGTTTTTGAACTTATACGTGGGAAGATTGTTAATCTGAAGTTTAAAATTTGAATGGGAATTCAAATTGGGTAAAATTTATGGATTAAATTAAAGTGAAATTAATTTTAGGGAAATTTAATAAATTTTGAACAGGCAACCTGAATTGGAAATTTCAAAATGAGATTGAGAATTAACTTGGGAAGTTAAATGGTTGATTTGAATAGGGAGTTTGTGTGATCTCAAAATGGGCTTGAGATCTTGAAATTGGAAATGGATGGATGTTTTAAAATAATTGGAAAATATTGCCCTATTGTTATTAATAATCTTTAAACTATGAATTGTCTTTTTTCTAAGAAATGGGGTGTGATAATATATCCGTTGTTAAGATAAAATGGAATTCAGATTCAGAATTAAATGGTTTAAAGATATAAGATGGTTTGATTTAAAGGATTAAATCAACCTTTAAAATTTAACTCGTATTTATAATTCGAGATGGTTTGAAGTTGAGATTAAATTAAATTAGTTCAAACTGGATTTGATTTGAATTAATTGGTATTGTGATTGAAGATGGATAAGTTTTAAAATTCAAATGGAAAATTTGAATTGGATTGATTTGAAATGATTTGAAATTGAAGTGGGTTCAATTTGAAATTTGTCCAAATTGATTTGAATAATTTGGAATTGTGATTAAAGTTGAATATGTTGAAAATCAAATAGAATTTTATTTGAACTTGGAAAGAAATTGAGGTTAATTCAACTTGAATCGGGGCTAAATCAATTTCAATGGTAATTGAAGTTATTTTAGTTAGAATTGGGTCAATTTAAATGGATGTGGAAATTTAAATTGAATTGATTGGAAATGGAGGTTGGGAATTGAACAGTTTTGACTCTGCACTATTTTCAAAATAATTTTTTTAATATAAATCTATTTTTTTCAAGCTATTTACTATACAACTTTTCTTTTTGAACATAAAACTATCCTATACTTGTTTTACAATATTTTTGGAACTATTTAACAATTTTTCAACTGTTTTATAAACTAATTACTGTTTTTTAACTACTTTATAACTAATTATTATTTAAAACTATTTTACCACTACTTAACTATTTTACAAACTAATAATTAATTTTCAACTACTTATCTATTTTACACTTTTCAAGCTATTTTCTAAATTTAAGTTGGACAGAGTTCAAACTGTTTATGATTAAATATCTATTTGAGGAAAGAATTGAGGTGAATCTAAATGGCATTGAA
Source organism: Allium cepa (assembly GCA_030765085.1). Classification (NCBI taxonomy): domain Eukaryota; kingdom Viridiplantae; phylum Streptophyta; class Magnoliopsida; order Asparagales; family Amaryllidaceae; genus Allium; species Allium cepa. The sequence continues at coordinate 41,349,367 of CM060929.1, forward strand.
GCAAATGTGAATAAGTGAATGAAAATTAAAATGAATGTGAATAGAAAAGAGATTAATTTGGCTAATAATCAATGAGGATAAATACGTAGGATATACGTATATTATTCCAGTCGCATAGTGATTGGATCCAGATTCGAGCACAGAATTTCGAGATAGTTATATCGATCCGAGTTGGGATTTTTCACTCGATTTTCGACGGCGAACCTGGATATGGATTTTTGATTGGTTTTGGATATTCTTTATCATAGTAATGGCTGTGCAAGGAGAATGACAGTTTCTGATCAAGAAAACAGATCTGAGTCCGAACTATGAAGTCGGGTGGATGATACTTGTTCGGAAGTGAAATTGTGTGATCGATGAGCGATCAGATTGATATAGTGTATGGATGATATGTGTACATCGTACGGATTCGAATGAAATTAATACTGGGAATTTGTGGATAATAAATGTGAAATGGTTTTGAAGTGAAAAATATATTTGGTGAAATATATGATGAAATAAAATAAAATTTGGATATTTCTATGGTAGAAATTTACTTTATGGAAGTAAGTAAACTGGTAAGTGACTTTATAGAGTAATCAAATTTGAATGTTTTATTTGAATAAACAAAGTTATATATCTTTATTATATAAGATAAATCTCCCCTTGTTGAATCTATTGCCAGAAGAAAAGGATTTTTGAAAAGTATTTGAAGTATAAAAGGAAATTTATACAAGTTTGAAGTGATCTAAAGATTTTTCAAAATTGTATATATCTACGTATATATAAAGGATTTCATGAGGATGATTTTGGAAAAGGTTTTTGGAACCTTTGGATTTGGAAAGGCTTTCGATTTTTAGGAAAAATCAATATTGGATTTGGAAAGCCTAGTTTGAGAATTATCGACTTTGGGATAATCGATCTTGAGAAAGTGATTTATATGAGATTCATACTAGGTGTATGATTTGGAAGATGCTTTGAAAATGGATCTGGAGAAAAAGGCGCTCCCTTGGAATGAACTTCTCAGGAGTGCCAAAGGGTGGTACTGCCTTGAACCCTAGGGGGGTTCTAAAGTTGATCCTGTGAGGAGTCCGGACAAAACAAGTTCCTGAGGATTATGTGTAGTGTGTAGCGAAAGTCGAGGGCGTTGATGACTGCAGAGGCATTTGGGTTATGTTGTGACGACAGTTTAACTCGATGTCACTACGATCTACTGCGGACCATAGCGAAATTCGTGTGCACTGCTGAGAGCCAATAGTCTACGTTTTATTTTACATCGATAGACTGTGACCTATGGTAATATAGCGGAAGTCGTGTGTGCTGCTGAGAGCCAACAGTCTACGTTTGATTTTACATCGGTAGACTGCGACCTATATAGACATAGTGAAAGTCGAGCGGCCGTGAGAGCCTAAGGTTATATTTGGACTTGACTGATGTAGTATGCAACCTATGCGGGAGTGGAAAAGTTTCATTCTTTTGGCAGCGAAATTCGAGGGCGCTAAGGCCTACATTTACATTGACTTTTGCTGCAATGGCAATGTAACCCTGGATGTAACTGCAATTTGTAGCGGGTTCCATGGCGTAATCGAGGGGCGCGGAGACCTACAGTTATCTATGGATTATGCCGGGATGGCAACGTAACCATCGGGATAACTGTGACCATGGATGGGGGTTATGATTTCTAGAGCATTCTCACCAAAAGAAATTCTCTCTATTTTCAAAAATGATTTCTATTTTCAATAAACTATTTTCCAAGTATTTTCACTGGGTGTTGAAAATGGGTTTACCAAGTACTTGTAGATTTTCGGTCTTATGCCTGGTCAACGTATGACCGAATTTCTATGAGAACAAGGATGGACTGGTTGAGACATTGAGTTATAAAAATTATTTTTATAAAAACTATTTTTTAATATTATGTAGATTTTAAAAAGTGTTTAAAAATGATCAAAGAATATTTTATCTGTTTTTAAATTTTTGAATTAATTCTGGCTTCGTTCCTTTTCGGGGACGAAAAGATTCAAAGGGGGAGGAATGTGATAACCCGAATTTTGGGCATCTAGTAATTGGAAATTAATAGGATTAAAATTGTTAAAATACTTATTTGTTAATAGAACAAATGAAATTCTAATATATATGTATATCTGAATATGTATATATAAATTTGAACTATAATAAATGTTGAATTATAAATATTTGGATAAATATTCATTTAATAATCTCCTAATATAATTATTTAAAATTTACAAGTTATTCTTTTAAAACAAATAATAAAGATGGAATGTGTATATATATATATATAGATGAGTAGATTTTAACAGAAATAAAAATCATTATTTTTTTTAAAAGATAAAATTAAGATGGGTTTGTTTAAAAGTGTATAAGATTTTATTTGTATATCATTTGTTTTATAATAATTTCTTTAAAGTAATTTATATATACATATATTTAGTTAAGTGTTTATTTATTTTGTAAATTAAATATGAAAATTTTATATTAACATTTAACATAAATAAGAAAAATGTTTATTAAAAGTGCTTTAGGACATGTGTTAACATATAAGGAACTAGTTTAACAAATGTCACCTAAGTAACCTATCTACTAACAAGTGGCAAATTTACACTTAACTAAATTTAGATTTTATTAAATATAATACTAAAGATAACAATGAGTGATGCTTTAAGCTAAAATTTAATCTCATCTTTTGAACCTGAAAACAAATCAAAAGAAAAAAAATATTGAAAATCAAGCTTAAACCTGAGGTTTTGCAAATCAAATTTCAGTACTTCAGTTTCAAAACTTCAACTCCAGATTCGACATCTTCAAGCATGCAACAAGAATTCAAAATCAATTCAACTAACAGCAAGTAATCAAAGAAATCAACTCAACATCAAACTGTAAAGATCATCTCAGAAAATTCAAAGATCAACAGCAAGATTTAAAAATTCAACAAAAACGGAAGAAGTTCAAAATCAATTAAGCCTGGAAACAAGAACATGTTCACCGTCCTCTGCTTTAAAATAGATGAGTAAACATTTCTTTTAAAAACAGTTTAATTTTGATTTATATCTAATGCATGTGATGATATTGTTTTAAATGGAAATTCTTCTACATGAATCTACTTGAATTGATATATATATATATATCTGTGTGTGTGTGTGTGTGTTAGCAAGTCTATGAATATATACATACATACATATATATATATATATATATATATATAGACACACACACACACACACAAATGTATGTTCTCTATTGTTTCAGTCTCTGATTTGCCTTCAAAAATTTAAATATCTCAACCGAGACAATATTAGACTTTGATATCTAAATGAAAGTTGTTTGCTATTGTATGATGATGTTTTTAAAAATACTTTCAGGATTTAAATTTCAATAAATTATTTTTAAAATTGAAATAACAGTGTGATTCATAAATTATGATAAAATGAACTATCTTACTTACAAATTTGAATTAAAGGGATGAATCCGTGAATGAAAATCACGAATTTTGATATGCTCTTCATAATTTTTAGACTGTTAATCCTTGTGAATTCTCGTGTTATTCGAATTGGGTATTTTGGGAGATTGCCGATGATCGGCGTGATGGAGTTGGTCGAGTTTTGGACTGGAGGTAGTATGGAGGATAGAGATTGATGGAAAAATGGTAGTAGATTTTTCTGGTGGTATTGGTGGCTAGGGAGGGTCAATATAGGGTTTAGTGATTGCATCTGGGAAGTCGGAATTGTTGAGGGTGTTTCGGCAATGGTGATGCATCGGAGCTGATCGCGATGGGTGAAATCGCGGCAAGGTGACGTGGTGCTGCTCTAGAGTGAGTGCCGAGGGTTCCATTCATCATGATCATCGACGGCGAGAAGTTCTGTTCGTCTGTGTTTTTGTTCCAGTTTTTGATCGAGAGGCTCGTTTCCGATTTGCGTTGTTTTCTTCGAATCTAGGTTATCGAAAGGAGTGGTGGGGTTGTCGACGACTTGTAGATGGTCGTGGTGACGATCGGTGGTGGCCGGAGGTTCTGTGCATGTATACGTGCATGTTTTGTGTCAGATGATGATCAGGTTTAGGAACGAAGGGTTTGTCCTTGGGTTTGGGCTCGTGCGAGGGAACGTTTTTCTCGCAGCAGATGAGTTGGTGGTTGCCTCGATGGCAAGCACGGGATGTTTGGGGTTTCGACTCAAATTTATGCTGTGGTGATTATTTGGTTTTAACTAAAGCTAAGTTTTGTAAATGAGTTTTCAAATTTAAAAGTTAGTTCTTTTCAAAATAATGTTAATCAAGTTTTCGAGGATGATTAACTGAATATGTTTTCAAATTTAAAATGTTAAGATGGTTAATTTTTAAAGTAGTTAACTAAATGAAATTTTGAATTTTAATTAAAAGGTGTTTTCAATTTAAAATATTTGATCAAAGTTTTGAAGAAATGTTTGAAAACTAAGTTTTCAAGTTATATTTAAATGGATAAGTTTTAAAGATAAGATAATTAAGTTTCCGAAGATAAATATTTGTAGAATCTAAATAAAACATGTTCGAAGCATTTCAAAGTTTTTAAAATTTAAATTAGATGATTAAATTAAATTATAATTGATTTTTAAATGTTTTATTTTTAAATAATGTTTAATGATATAATTATGTAAATCAATTATAATAAAGAGTTTATCTTTAAGTTATTAAGATATTGATTAATTTAGATAATTAGTTTGTGAAGATAACGAAGGTTAATTAATTATTGGTATTGATTTAAAAATAGTTAATTGGTGTAAATGATTTGTTAATATGTAAAAGTTTAATAAATATAAATGATTTTCTTAATTAATTAGGGATTTTTAAATATAAGGAGTTAACTAATTATTTAATTGATTTTAAATGATTAGTTAATTGTTTGGTAAATTTAAATAATCACTTAATTATGAATTAATTAAGTATGATTACTTGATAAAGTAATTAATGGATAATTACTAAATGTAATTAAGAAAAGCGAAATTACTTGTGGAAGTAATTAGTAGGAAATTACTTATGAAAGTAATTGAATGGAAGTGATTAAGTGTAAATCACTTGGTTTTAATAATCAAAGGATAAATTAATATAATTGAATAAAGAGTTAATTAATTAATTAAAGAGTAATTAATTGATTAAAGGATTAAGGTTAAGTAATGATGTGATTAATTACTTGTTAAGGTAATTAATCAAGAGAGTAATTAACTAATGAAAGTAATTAGAGGATAATTACTTAATGGAAGTAATTAAGGATTAATTACTTAGTGTAATTAATTAAGGATTGTTTGATTTAGGAAACCAATCAATGATTAGTTAAATAATGATTATGATCAATTAAGTGATAAATAATTAATGAAGTGATAAGGAGATAATTAATTTGAGTGATTAATGAAGGATCAATGTAATTAATATGGATGGGTAAAGTAAAATTAATTTGTGTAATTAATTAAGAGTTAATTACTTATTGTAATTAAAGAATAATTAATCAAAAATGATTAATTAAGATGATAATGAGAGGATGATTAATTAATTTGTAATTAATTAATGTTGAGTAAGCAAGATTTAAAGATGATGGAATTAATTAATTTAATATATTTAAATTAATTAGAAGGGTATGGCTAATCAACCTTGTGTATGGATGATAGAATGATATTGGATGCCTTGGATTAATTATAATCCCTAATATGTGAATCGGGATGCCATGTGATATGATATGTTTGATTTAAATTATGATGATGTGGTTATCTATTGATGATGAATTACTGTAACACCCTGTATTTAAAGTTGAATTGTATTTCACTTGAATAACTTGAGTTAAGATGACATCGGATTCGAAGAGACCGGAGTCGGGTATTAGTAAATACCCGAAACCACTTCGAATCTTTATAGATTGATATGTGAATAAATAGGCTGGAATGGAATAGTATGGACCTTTGAAACTAAGTATGGGTATTTAGGGATTGATTTGTGAAATAAGTGTTAAGCATAACAAGTAATGAACTCGTAGTGAAGTAAGAGTTACCCCGGGTTTTTAAATATGCTTTGTGCATTAGAATTTCTTGTTAGATGGGTTTACTCACGCTGGGTTCCAGCCTGACCGGGTGATACTTTGATGTAATGCTCGGGTCAGACCGAGTATTACAGATTTTCAAGTAAGGACGTTCTGGAGCTCAGGAGGCGAGCTGAATGGCAGGAATGTATGTGTGTATTACGCTGTGATTTATTGTAGCTTATTTGGAACAAGTTATTATAACTGTCCAATGGTTGTATAAATGAATGAACTCTAATGTATTTAAGTGTAATTAACCGATATAGTTTTTCCTTTGTATAACTACTATTTTATTTAATATTATATTTTGATTCGCTGCGAATGTGAGAATCTGTGTTTGGTGTTTTCTATTTTCTTCTTCTTCTTCTATTTCTTTCTTCTTTCCTAACTATCTGGAATTTTCGAGATTGAAAATTTCTGGGTCTTTACGTTTCGGGATCGAAAATTTGCCTTGCGGATTATGCTACCCAAAAAACGACCGTGGGTTACGCCAAGGTAGGACACTCGAGTATCACATCCGGAAAACCAAAATCAGCGAGAATAATATTGATAGAATGAATCCACAATGTGGCCATAAAGTGGATATCAAGCAGAAGGCACTTTCCATATCTTTACTTCGAAAATATGTATCATATAGTACCTTTCAAATCAGTTATCAAATATCATACTTATATAAAGTCCATTATATATAAGATTCCATTTTCAAATCGAATACTTTCCAAAATCAATAGTATATCAAATCATAACTATATAGACTTCCATTATATAAGATTTCACTTTTCGAATTAAGTACCTTTCCAAATCAGTAGTTTTAAATCAACTTCATGCTTATACAAATCAATTTCAATAGATAGGTTTATATTAAATCCGAAACTCGAGGTCTGAACATCGGCTCGCTTCAAATCGTTTCAAATATTTATACATATATCTTTTGAATATCAAATCATACTTTGGAATTTGAAATCAAAATTGGTTTCATTCACTTGCATAGCAAAGCTACTAGAGTGGCCTCTTCCACACTCTGTGTAAAGACCCGTAAGTCCGTACTCCTTGAATAGACACTAATCTCCTTTGTTTAATTCAAGATGAACGAAAATACGAACCCTTAGGGGTTTTAAGAAAAATTTAAGAAAAGAAAAGGTAGAAGAAGAAGGTAGATAGATAATAGAGAGAAAAGAAAATAGAAAAGAGGACAGAAGAAAACAGAACAACAACAGAATCTCACAATTCGCAGCGGAACAACATATAATAATAAATGAATAATCTTTAAACAAAGAACTATATCAGTTATTACATCACATTTCATTTCATTACATCATATCATCAGAGTGTACAACATACAACATCAAACAATGCAGCGGAAAAAGAAATACTATATAGTAGTAATACGTCATGCCATCCAGCTTGCCTCCAGCAACTCCTGAATATCCAGAATATCCTGATAAACCTTAAACTCTTGTCTGCCCGTGTGGAAATTGGTGGGCACCCAGAGTTTAGGAAGGAAAACAATAAACTCCGAGTCAGTCATGTGACTGGTGTGAGAACTCAAAACAGTTTATTTATCTTTAAAATCAAAATAGAGGAATATTTTTAAATTAATTCGCAATGCTTTTTTAAAAATGAGACTACCATAAGACCTCCTGCCACACACACAATGCAAACGCAGACTCGGAGGAGATTTCTCCTTATGATAGCCAAAGATGCTTGATACGCATTTAAAATAACATTTTATATTATTACTAATGCATAGTGTAGGGAAAATTCATTTCGAAAGTAGAATATAAATCTTAGCCAGCATAGGTACCATTATATTATGCCTACTATAGCTACCTCCTGAGGAAGTAGGTTCTACAACTAAAACCGTACAAGATCGTATTGTTTCTTTGGATTTCCAACGAATGGTCAGGCCAAGGAACTTCCCATTGCCACATGGGATCGCCTCTGGCTGGACGTCCCGAGAACTTAACCAGCTCTCTGCCAACACAAGGCCGGGTTACCTTTATCACTAGGTAACTACTACACGAATATGGCATCCCCCGGTCCCATCGGACCTTTAACCGAGCGCTCATCACCAACAACACCACACAGAAATAGATATAGTGTATCAACATGAGTAAGTATCTGGGCTCCATACCATGATACCACCCTTTCCAGAAGGAAATGCACATACCCTAAAGGGAGCTACCCCTCATAACCTTGCCGCATCTTTCCTGTTTTGACCATTAACGGGATGTGAGGCTCGACGAAGTCACGTCCACAAAAACATACTTTATACAAAAGCCATGCTTTGGGTCAACAAATGATCAACACAATGATCACAAGGATAGACGATCAAATAAACGATCCTATCACAAATAATCAACACAATGATCATTTCAGCATCACTCAGCATGTCACATTACCAAATTGGGAATATATCGCTGATAACTTCAACTATATAACCTTTGAGCTCGTACGTCTCAAAGAAGGGTGTTAAGCAAAAAGAATAAATTCTCCGCCACCAACAGAAATATATTTGAAAGAAATCGGCTTTATATCTCAACTTGTAATGTCAGACATACAATCCATACAAGTCTGTTCCGGGATCGAACAAAACCGAAGGCACTTACAAAGAAGTCCTTGCAATCCGGATATTTACAATCCTGATCGGATTCACCATCACATATGGAGAACTCAATACCGTAGCTACTCGGTGCAGAGTCAATCGATAGTTCATCCTATCACTCTCGCAAATACCGGTCTTCAACACCGATCTTCAAATGCGATTCACAACGACGTATCACATATTCGGAATGGGTTATACGACCCCATGGTCCTTTCCCGGTTAACCCGAATAGTGAGCGCTTATTCAAAAATAAGTGTGCATTCAAATTCAAACAATCATATCAAATACCCATTCAAAGGGAAATACTGATAGTCGGCTATTGAACTATCAATTGATATGCATACATCACCAGATTCCAAATAATTTTCCAAATTATTTATTTTCCAAAATATCTTTATAAGATATATAATTTCAACACTTCAAAAATAAATCAATATTTATTTTCAAACAAATTCCACTTTTCACATATAAATTCCATAATGAATTTATATTTCAAAATATCCATGCATATTCGATTTCAATAATTCATTTCAATTTATCTTCAAAAAGATAAATTCTAATATTCACTTCTTATTGGAAAACATTTCCATACTTATCAAAAATAAGTAATCAACAAATCTTTTTATTTTCAACCTTTGAAAATATTCAATATACTTAAATCGAATTAAGTATATTATTCATTCTTTAAGGGAAATCATTCTCTTAAACATTTTTATTTGGGCCAAAACGAATGTTGCGTAAAACATCGTTACGACAACCCAAAATCACTAGTATAGGGATTCGAAATTAAAATAGATATATAAATCCCAATACTATTCAAAACATTCCCTTTCGGAAATCATTTACTATAACAACAGTGTTATAGTCCACCATTTCCTTTTATTTCTCGAAAACGTCTATTTCAACAATAAATGTTGAAATCTATGGTTTCGAATCTCAACACCTTTTAAAACATCGTTAGATCGTTTTAATTATGTTTAAAATATCACATTCTAAAACATTTCTTTAACGTGTTATTCACTATTCAAAAACGTGAATAAACTACGTTAACCAATTTCATTCTTTTATTCATTTTAATTCAAAGGATTATTCACTAAAAAAAAAATGTGAATATAACTCCATTTCTAAGTTATAACAATTAACTTGTCAAAATAAGTCATTTGCGAATTTATAAAACAACGTTTATAAATTCCTTTTCTATTTATCTATAAAACTTCCTTTTTTTTTTATAAATTCCTTTATTAACATATTTGATTTCATATCTCAATTATAAACTAAAAGTTCATATTATAAGTCAATTGCTTATAAAACGATTATTTTACAAAATCGTTCTTTTTAAAGACTTTTCAATTTATAAACCTTATAACTTATAAGATTTATTTATTTAATAAATCTATTCTTCAAATAATTTCACCAAATTTATAAATCTTACTATTTATAAATTTCGTTTATAACTTCACAGTTTATAATTCTATAAATTTCATTCTATTATGAAATTCATTTTCACTACATTCAAACACTTATAAAAACTCGTTTTATAATGTCTATATTTCAATTTATAAATATCCATTTATAAATCTCTTAATATAAATCAGTTTATATTATTATTCTAAAACGTCTTTAATTTCCTTTATAATTTCATCATTTCGATTTATAAAATAATCAAATTTTATAAATCCTATATTTAAACTTTTATCATATATTCAAAAATCCAATCTAAATTATTTTATAAAATCATTAGTTCATATTTCTCAAAAATCGACTTTTAATCGTATTTCTAAAAATCAGCTTTTTAACTATATTTCACAAAAACCATAATTTTTATAACTTAAAAAATTATAACGTTTATTTATTTATAATGGATCAATTCCAAAAATATAGTATATTTTCAAAATCACTTTTAAAATCATTTTAAAATCCCAAAATCTGGGTCCAATGATGCTACACACCAAATAGTCAATCACGACTAACAACGATATCATATATCGATATGATAATCCATCAAATATCAAAATATCTGAAATAAAATAAATACTGTTGAGGAATCCAGTTGGATCCCTCCAACCTGTTTCCTGCATCCAAAAACATTAGCACAATACCAATTTCGCTCCAGTACGAAATTATCGCGGTACATGTTTTTAATAAATATTATCCGCTTAATAACGGCGTAATAAGGTCTCATCCGCTAAACAAAAAATGCGGGAAATCAATCAACTGCAATATATACATATGCCAATATATATATATTGATATTATATATAATACCAATTTCACTGTTTATGAAATATTCGCGGTATATGTTTATATTAAATAACATCCGCTTACTAACGGCGCATAATGTATATTTTAACAATCAATAATTTACAGTCATCATTCAAACATGCATTCAAATATTTTAAATCTAACTATTTAAAATAAAATCGAAATCTATTCGATTGAGTGAGAAATTCTCACCTTGGTTTTAATTTCCGTTTTAGCTTTTATTTCGAATAAAATTAAACGCGCGTTTAATTTTACCCGAAATTCTCACTAACTCCAAACGACTCCAAACCAACTCCATCGCGTAGTGCTCGTCCATACGATTCCAACGCAACTGAGTTTGCATTTTTTCGACCTCGTATGAAAAAGTTATGCATTTTATAAGATCGTACACGATTTATATACTTTAATTACAACATTTATTTAAATTTTTCTAACCAAAACAATCCCAGCCCTTGGATCCCACACATGCAAATCTGGCCGTGCCCCTTCTCCATCTTCCTCTCGTGTTCATCTCCAGGAACAAAACCGAACCAAAGAACCCATTTAGCAAAATTAGGTTTAGACATTACAACCACAATACACAATGAAACTCGATCAAACCACATGCATTTTGAAGCTCCTCTCCTCCTTCATGTTCGCCCCCAACTGTAGTGCACTCGGCCTCATGTGCTGCCTTGGGACGCGTGCGAAAACTGATGGGAACGGCCTCACCTAGCTCCTCCTCCTTTGCACCATTTCCGATCAACTCCGTATGAAATCAAAGCTCTCTTCGTGCTCTCCAACCTTCGTGTTGAACACATCGGCTAAATCTTGATGGATTGGAAGAGATTAAGGATTGAAATTGGGACAATTCTGGCCATTGAATAATTAGTGGCGGCTACAGCAAATTATTAGGGTTTAGTGATAAATTTTTATCAAATTTATGAAGAGAGAGGTGTATTTATAGAGTTTCGTTCGACACTATTCACCCGGAAATTCCGAACTCCGATTTAGACGCCGTAACCAGCGTACCTAGGGTTTATCCCGCGTTCCGGACACAATGGAACAAGTTTCGGAAGCTAATTCGGAAGTATGTGCGAGTTATGGCTGTAAACGCTCAATTTAAATTAAACCGATTTAAATCGATTTCTAGGCGTTTTAATTTGTACCGGACAAACGTAAATCCAAACGACTTGAAATTTGAAACCTTACAATAATATCACATTACGGATCCGATGAAACTGGTTTCGTCGAAATCCGAGACTTTTTGAAAAATAGCTATTTTGACTCGCCAAATTTAAATTAAAAATAAATCGATGCGTTTCGAGCTGCCACGATCAAACGATAGCTCCGATTGACACGAAAATTGAAATCCGGTAATAACTAACTATTACGGATCCAATGAAACTGGTTTCGTTCAATTCTGAGACAGTTCAAAAATTGGCTATTTTACAGTCGATTATTTAATATTAAAATATTCAATTTTCACAAATTAACTTTTAATTCGATTTTAAAAGTTCTAAAATATTTCTATAACTCCAGTATGATTAAATAAAATTTTACAAATCATTTTCTATCATATTTAACTCTATTTTCAATTATTTCCATAATTTCACATATTAAGTTATCGATTTAATTATCCAATTAAATCCAATAATTCAAATAAAAATTTATTTGACTTATAAATTCACTTATTAATATTTAAAATTAATTAAATATTCATATTTTAATTATTAAAAATTCTGGGTCGTTACAATCTTCCCCCCTTAAAAGAATTTCATCCTCGAAATTACAAGTAAGAAAAGTTAGAGAATCTATTAACTTTCCAAAATTCATAATTAAACTTCTTTCAAATCTTTACTAAGTTTTCCAAATCATACTTAGTTATCTTTTCAAAAACAACTACTATCGTTTAACTTTCAATTTCAAAACAAAGTTTAAAGTTTTCAAAATTTTCCAATTTTTCTCAAAATTTTTCTAACGCCTTAAATTTCCGGAAAAATTCGCCATGTCTCCTTTGCGCGGCTCGATCCGGAAAAAAAAATGACAGTATATATATCACAAATATACATCTCATCAAGTAATGAGGCATCCCGAAGGGAAAAAAAGTGTAAAAGTGCGATATTTAATCCGAGATATGTACCTTATATTTTATTAGCGAGCATATACGGCTAATATAGCGCTAAAGCGAACTCCAAATGCGAAGCAAAAGCGATCCACACCTACTAACACTCAACAAACAACATGAGAATCATGTATATATGCAAATAATCTCAATATACAACATATAGTAACATAATAACTATATATGTCACTTAGCAAATGCAACCAACAACAAATGCAAACATCAACCAACTACAATCTACTAACATCCATAACCAATTCAATATTCATTCATATTCTCATTAATATTCAATGAAATGGTTTTCACTTTAAATCTCATTTGATTCGTTTACGTTGGATTTTATCAACATTCATTCTCAATTTTAATTAGTTTGCATTTACTAATTAAATCTAATTCACTTTCAATCCTATTCAAATTTATTTACTTTTAATTTGAATTCAATTACATAGCTTTCAATTTCATTAATACTTAATGAATTATATACAATCAACTACAATCATATAACAACCAATGTATATTAATTACAACCAAATTCCTTTGCTTATATTCATTCAATTCAATTACTAAGTTGAATTTTATTTCCATAACTCTAGTTCATATTTATAACTTAACCTTAAATTCACTTTCATTTACAACTCATATTCATAAATATATCCATATAGTTTCACTTCTTATATATATAAGTTTATTCACAATTGTAAATCACTTTAATTATAATTCAATTCTTATAATTCATTTGCTTATACAATTATTCTTTTATTTAGATTATTCAGACAACCAAACAATCAATTTATATACACTTTAATAATTTTGAAAAATTATTCCTTTACATATTAAAATATAATCAAGGCAAAATTATTGCATTTACCCAATTCAAAACAATACTATGTCGAATTGTTCTATTCAAGTGTTTAGAAACCCCTTCGGCTCAGTTTCGAGGCTGTGCTGACGAAAGTTCATATGCCACTTAATAAACCAATCATCACAATATAAAACAATTTTATATTCACTAACAAATACGCTCTCATAGCTATTATTACACTCAAACTCATTCTAGAGTACTACTGACTCTATCTCTAATGAGTAATACCCTACAGAACCATGGTTGTCGCTTAACCATCAGAGCTCTGATACCAACTGTAAAGACCCGTAAGTCCGTACTCCTTGAATAGACACTAATCTCCTTTGTTTAATTCAAGATGAACGAAAATACGAACCCTTAGGGGTTTTAAGAAAAATTTAAGAAAAGAAAAGGTAGAAGAAGAAGGTAGATAGATAATAGAGAGAAAAGAAAATAGAAAAGAGGACAGAAGAAAACAGAACAACAACAGAATCTCACAATTCGCAGCGGAACAACATATAATAATAAATGAATAATCTTTAAACAAAGAACTATATCAGTTATTACATCACATTTCATTTCATTACATCATATCATCAGAGTGTACAACATACAACATCAAACAATGCAGCGGAAAAAGAAATACTATATAGTAGTAATACGTCATGCCATCCAGCTTGCCTCCAGCAACTCCTGAATATCCAGAATATCCTGATAAACCTTAAACTCTTGTCTGCCCGTGTGGAAATTGGTGGGCACCCAGAGTTTAGGAAGGAAAACAATAAACTCCGAGTCAGTCATGTGACTGGTGTGAGAACTCAAAACAGTTTATTTATCTTTAAAATCAAAATAGAGGAATATTTTTAAATTAATTCGCAATGCTTTTTTAAAAATGAGACTACCATAAGACCTCCTGCCACACACACAATGCAAACGCAGACTCGGAGGAGATTTCTCCTTATGATAGCCAAAGATGCTTGATACGCATTTAAAATAACATTTTATATTATTACTAATGCATAGTGTAGGGAAAATTCATTTCGAAAGTAGAATATAAATCTTAGCCAGCATAGGTACCATTATATTATGCCTACTATAGCTACCTCCTGAGGAAGTAGGTTCTACAACTAAAACCGTACAAGATCGTATTGTTTCTTTGGATTTCCAACGAATGGTCAGGCCAAGGAACTTCCCATTGCCACATGGGATCGCCTCTGGCTGGACGTCCCGAGAACTTAACCAGCTCTCTGCCAACACAAGGCCGGGTTACCTTTATCACTAGGTAACTACTACACGAATATGGCATCCCCCGGTCCCATCGGACCTTTAACCGAGCGCTCATCACCAACAACACCACACAGAAATAGATATAGTGTATCAACATGAGTAAGTATCTGGGCTCCATACCATGATACCACCCTTTCCAGAAGGAAATGCACATACCCTAAAGGGAGCTACCCCTCATAACCTTGCCGCATCTTTCCTGTTTTGACCATTAACGGGATGTGAGGCTCGACGAAGTCACGTCCACAAAAACATACTTTATACAAAAGCCATGCTTTGGGTCAACAAATGATCAACACAATGATCACAAGGATAGACGATCAAATAAACGATCCTATCACAAATAATCAACACAATGATCATTTCAGCATCACTCAGCATGTCACATTACCAAATTGGGAATATATCGCTGATAACTTCAACTATATAACCTTTGAGCTCGTACGTCTCAAAGAAGGGTGTTAAGCAAAAAGAATAAATTCTCCGCCACCAACAGAAATATATTTGAAAGAAATCGGCTTTATATCTCAACTTGTAATGTCAGACATACAATCCATACAAGTCTGTTCCGGGATCGAACAAAACCGAAGGCACTTACAAAGAAGTCCTTGCAATCCGGATATTTACAATCCTGATCGGATTCACCATCACATATGGAGAACTCAATACCGTAGCTACTCGGTGCAGAGTCAATCGATAGTTCATCCTATCACTCTCGCAAATACCGGTCTTCAACACCGATCTTCAAATGCGATTCACAACGACGTATCACATATTCGGAATGGGTTATACGACCCCATGGTCCTTTCCCGGTTAACCCGAATAGTGAGCGCTTATTCAAAAATAAGTGTGCATTCAAATTCAAACAATCATATCAAATACCCATTCAAAGGGAAATACTGATAGTCGGCTATTGAACTATCAATTGATATGCATACATCACCAGATTCCAAATAATTTTCCAAATTATTTATTTTCCAAAATATCTTTATAAGATATATAATTTCAACACTTCAAAAATAAATCAATATTTATTTTCAAACAAATTCCACTTTTCACATATAAATTCCATAATGAATTTATATTTCAAAATATCCATGCATATTCGATTTCAATAATTCATTTCAATTTATCTTCAAAAAGATAAATTCTAATATTCACTTCTTATTGGAAAACATTTCCATACTTATCAAAAATAAGTAATCAACAAATCTTTTTATTTTCAACCTTTGAAAATATTCAATATACTTAAATCGAATTAAGTATATTATTCATTCTTTAAGGGAAATCATTCTCTTAAACATTTTTATTTGGGCCAAAACGAATGTTGCGTAAAACATCGTTACGACAACCCAAAATCACTAGTATAGGGATTCGAAATTAAAATAGATATATAAATCCCAATACTATTCAAAACATTCCCTTTCGGAAATCATTTACTATAACAACAGTGTTATAGTCCACCATTTCCTTTTATTTCTCGAAAACGTCTATTTCAACAATAAATGTTGAAATCTATGGTTTCGAATCTCAACACCTTTTAAAACATCGTTAGATCGTTTTAATTATGTTTAAAATATCACATTCTAAAACATTTCTTTAACGTGTTATTCACTATTCAAAAACGTGAATAAACTACGTTAACCAATTTCATTCTTTTATTCATTTTAATTCAAAGGATTATTCACTAAAAAAAAATGTGAATATAACTCCATTTCTAAGTTATAACAATTAACTTGTCAAAATAAGTCATTTGCGAATTTATAAAACAACGTTTATAAATTCCTTTTCTATTTATCTATAAAACTTCCTTTTTTTTTTATAAATTCCTTTATTAACATATTTGATTTCATATCTCAATTATAAACTAAAAGTTCATATTATAAGTCAATTGCTTATAAAACGATTATTTTACAAAATCGTTCTTTTTAAAGACTTTTCAATTTATAAACCTTATAACTTATAAGATTTATTTATTTAATAAATCTATTCTTCAAATAATTTCACCAAATTTATAAATCTTACTATTTATAAATTTCGTTTATAACTTCACAGTTTATAATTCTATAAATTTCATTCTATTATGAAATTCATTTTCACTACATTCAAACACTTATAAAAACTCGTTTTATAATGTCTATATTTCAATTTATAAATATCCATTTATAAATCTCTTAATATAAATCAGTTTATATTATTATTCTAAAACGTCTTTAATTTCCTTTATAATTTCATCATTTCGATTTATAAAATAATCAAATTTTATAAATCCTATATTTAAACTTTTATCATATATTCAAAAATCCAATCTAAATTATTTTATAAAATCATTAGTTCATATTTCTCAAAAATCGACTTTTAATCGTATTTCTAAAAATCAGCTTTTTAACTATATTTCACAAAAACCATAATTTTTATAACTTAAAAAATTATAACGTTTATTTATTTATAATGGATCAATTCCAAAAATATAGTATATTTTCAAAATCACTTTTAAAATCATTTTAAAATCCCAAAATCTGGGTCCAATGATGCTACACACCAAATAGTCAATCACGACTAACAACGATATCATATATCGATATGATAATCCATCAAATATCAAAATATCTGAAATAAAATAAATACTGTTGAGGAATCCAGTTGGATCCCTCCAACCTGTTTCCTGCATCCAAAAACATTAGCACAATACCAATTTCGCTCCAGTACGAAATTATCGCGGTACATGTTTTTAATAAATATTATCCGCTTAATAACGGCGTAATAAGGTCTCATCCGCTAAACAAAAAATGCGGGAAATCAATCAACTGCAATATATACATATGCCAATATATATATATTGATATTATATATAATACCAATTTCACTGTTTATGAAATATTCGCGGTATATGTTTATATTAAATAACATCCGCTTACTAACGGCGCATAATGTCTATTTTAACAATCAATAATTTACAGTCATCATTCAAACATGCATTCAAATATTTTAAATCTAACTATTTAAAATAAAATCGAAATCTATTCGATTGAGTGAGAAATTCTCACCTTGGTTTTAATTTCCGTTTTAGCTTTTATTTCGAATAAAATTAAACGCGCGTTTAATTTTACCCGAAATTCTCACTAACTCCAAACGACTCCAAACCAACTCCATCGCGTAGTGCTCGTCCATACGATTCCAACGCAACTGAGTTTGCATTTTTTCGACCTCGTATGAAAAAGTTATGCATTTTATAAGATCGTACACGATTTATATACTTTAATTACAACATTTATTTAAATTTTTCTAACCAAAACAATCCCAGCCCTTGGATCCCACACATGCAAATCTGGCCGTGCCCCTTCTCCATCTTCCTCTCGTGTTCATCTCCAGGAACAAAACCGAACCAAAGAACCCATTTAGCAAAATTAGGTTTAGACATTACAACCACAATACACAATGAAACTCGATCAAACCACATGCATTTTGAAGCTCCTCTCCTCCTTCATGTTCGCCCCCAACTATAGTGCACTCGGCCTCATGTGCTGCCTTGGGACGCGTGCGAAAACTGATGGGAACGGCCTCACCTAGCTCCTCCTCCTTTGCACCATTTCCGATCAACTCCGTATGAAATCAAAGCTCTCTTCGTGCTCTCCAACCTTCGTGTTGAACACATCGGCTAAATCTTGATGGATTGGAAGAGATTAAGGATTGAAATTGGGACAATTCTGGCCATTGAATAATTAGTGGCGGCTACAGCAAATTATTAGGGTTTAGTGATAAATTTTTATCAAATTTATGAAGAGAGAGGTGTATTTATAGAGTTTCGTTCGACACTATTCACCCGGAAATTCCGAACTCCGATTTAGACGCCGTAACCAGCGTACCTAGGGTTTATCCCGCGTTCCGGACACAATGGAACAAGTTTCGGAAGCTAATTCGGAAGTATGTGCGAGTTATGGCTGTAAACGCTCAATTTAAATTAAACCGATTTAAATCGATTTCTAGGCGTTTTAATTTGTACCGGACAAACGGTAAATCCAAACGACTTGAAATTTGAAACCTTACAATAATATCACATTACGGATCCGATGAAACTGGTTTCGTCGAAATCCGAGACTTTTTGAAAAATAGCTATTTTGACTCGCCAAATTTAAATTAAAAATAAATCGATGCGTTTCGAGCTGCCACGATCAAACGATAGCTCCGATTGACACGAAAATTGAAATCCGGTAATAACTAACTATTACGGATCCAATGAAACTGGTTTCGTTCAATTCTGAGACAGTTCAAAAATTGGCTATTTTACAGTCGATTATTTAATATTAAAATATTCAATTTTCACAAATTAACTTTTAATTCGATTTTAAAAGTTCTAAAATATTTCTATAACTCCAGTATGATTAAATAAAATTTTACAAATCATTTTCTATCATATTTAACTCTATTTTCAATTATTTCCATAATTTCACATATTAAGTTATCGATTTAATTATCCAATTAAATCCAATAATTCAAATAAAAATTTATTTGACTTATAAATTCACTTATTAATATTTAAAATTAATTAAATATTCATATTTTAATTATTAAAAATTCTGGGTCGTTACACTCTGAAAGAAAATCAATGTCGATGATGCTTGCACTCATCACCAAAATTATTCTCCAGTGACATAAGTGAGTTCGGGACTTATATTTTCTTGAAAACTTCTTTGAAATTTCTCCGAAAGCATTGGAACACATTTGAAGTCATTTGAAACATTTCTTAATAGGAAAATACTTTAAATCGTATTATTATATATTTTCAAAATCTTAAAACCAATATTCACGATTACCGGAGTACAATTCCTCAAACTTCAAATTCAAAACCCTTCAATTATAATCATTTTTTATTTAATTTTCCAAATTTCAAATCCTTTCGAAACTCCAAATTCTCATTTAAGAGGTACATAATCCTTATCGATAATATTTCACTTTTATATATAGAATATAATTATACTTATCAAAATAATAACTTCGATATATAAAACAATTTCTAAAAGGAAAATTTTCAAACATAAACTTGTTTTTGAAAACAATAACGCAAATAACCCTGTTTTGAAAATAATTACAAACATAGACCTGTTTTTGCCAGGTAGACGTAGGCGTTTTTTCAAAATTCGCCTCCGGGCGAATTTTCAAAATGCGCCAACGGGCGACATTTGAAAATGCGCACGAATGCGAGTTTTGAAAAATCACCTTCGTTAAAACCCTGCACAAAACAAGACAGCCAGCAACCCTTCTCCCCACTTCCTCATTTCCTCAAAACAAAACAAAACCGAACCCAAAAGCCCCAAATTCCTCAAAACCTTCCTCCACTTCCATTTCTTCAATTTTTAGACAAATTCTTTCACAAATTAGTCAATGGCAAGCACGTCTGGTATGGAACAAGAAATAGGTACGAATCTATACCCATAATTTGGTATTTCTAATTTAGGGCATGAATTTGTTGCAAATTTACTTCATGAACAAAAATTGTGCTTGTAAAGTAAAGCATTTGAATATCACCGTTGATAATTTGTACACTTTGAACTTGTTTGAACTAAGGTAGTTGTATGTGTACAAAATGCAATAGGTTACTTTGTAAAACGTTTTAATATGTACAAAAAGTATGTTAAGCAATAGGTCGAGCATGAATTGTTTTTTCATAATTGTTTGGCTTCCACAACTTACTTCATTGTTTGTTTTCAAGCATATAGTTTGAGCATTTAATATTTTGAATATTGCATGTTTTGTTCTTTCATGCAAATAGTATCTATTTAATCACACAACTTACTTCATCATGATATGTGTGTGTGTGTGTGTGCGCGCGCTGTGTGTTTTTCTTCAAACCATGTTGCG
Source organism: Allium cepa (assembly GCA_030765085.1). Taxonomy (NCBI): domain Eukaryota; kingdom Viridiplantae; phylum Streptophyta; class Magnoliopsida; order Asparagales; family Amaryllidaceae; genus Allium; species Allium cepa. Next base: position 41,370,353 of record CM060929.1, read on the forward strand.
ATAGAGTGTACAAAATGCAATAGGTTACAACTAAGGTAGTTGTAGTTTATAAAAGCCATATTAAAAATCTATATAAACGACAAGGAGTTTACGTGCATTCATACTACTTTTTGGGTTATGAGGTTGTCAATTTTTGGTTAGTGTATAATTTTTATCGAAATGAATTGATTTTTAATATTTGTATCTTGTAGAGTATGTGGAGATGGAGCCCGGACCCATTGATGGAAGGGTATTATTTCTTCAAGCACATCATCGTACTTCTAACGATATATGGATGTAGGTGGTTTTTAAAAAAATATAATTTTGTGTTAGTTGGTATAATTTCGGCTTTCTAATTATATATTTATCATTTGTTCAGCGCGACGATCCAGATACAACTATTGATCACTCCACATCGGTGAAGAAGGTGAGTTCAAGTCATCCAGGAGTATTGGCTGAGATTGAGAGGGCTGGTTTTTTACACATAATGAAGTTAGGATACATCCAGCTTGACCACTATCTTATCACTGCTTTGGTAGACAGATGGCGACCAGAGACCTCCACTTTTCATTTCCCTGTTGGTGAGATGACGATTACATTAGCAGATGTTGCCGTGTTGTTAGGTTTGCCTATTGAAGGCAATGCAGTGGCTTATGGAGGAGTGGCATATGACTATATGACTATATCACAACACTCACATGATTCCAATATTGACACTGATATGCATGTTAATATAGATGGAGACACCGGTCATGTTCCTGCAATTGATAGTATGGCTGTTGCGACGAGGACTAACAATGATGCGTGTTGGGTAGAACGAATGCAGGTGAACAATGAATCGTTAAACTACGACTTTCCGAATGTAGATGATGTTGAAGGTGATGGTGAAGAAGCTCAAATGGAAGTGCCGTTGGATGATGATCTATGTACTGCCCAAATGATGGCAAGATCAGTCGTTGCTAATCTACAATTTTCTGGGGAAAAATTTTCAACCGCGTGCATACAAAATGGATTTGCTATTGGAATGGTATTTGAAAGTAAGCAAAAAATGCTACACCAATTAACCAAATGGTCAATTCTACATGGAGTTTCATACAAGCCGATCAAGTCGAATAAAACTATATACACTGCTATCTGTAATGTTGACACCAACTGTCCATGGATAATACATGCAATAGTCTCAAAGAAATCGCAGTCTGGCTGGTGGGAAATCAGAAAGTTGCCTAGCGAACATACCTGTGTCAATCCTACAGTTAATTCCAACCACAAGCAAGCCACTTCTGATTTTCTTGTGTCAAAAATCATGTCATTTGTCAAGGCCGATTTGGATATCTCAGCAGGTACAGTCCAAGTGCTTGTAGACGATCAACTGTTCATCAAAATTAGTTACATGAAAGCTTGGCGGGCATTAAACAAAACAATAGAAAGAATTTATTTTGACTGGGCCGAATCGTACGCGACTTTGTGTAACGCCCCGAAAATTTTCGACTTTCGAAAATTCAACATCGATACTCACTTTATCGACTGCCGAGAAATCGAAGGCCAAAAACCCGAAATGTTATGGTTTTAAGAAAAAGAATTTAAGAAAAGAGAAGAAGAAAGAAGAAAGAAAATTTAGATAGGGAAGAGAAGAAAGAAAATTTTAAAATAGAAGGAAAAGAGAATAGAGGAGAAAGAGAATAGAAATAGAAAAATAGAAAATAATTTTAAAATAGAAAGAAAGGAAAATAGAAAATGGAACGGAACAGAAACAGAACACAACACAACAACATCAGAATCTCACAATTCGCAGCGGAACAACATATAATAATAAATGAATAATCTTTAAACAAAGAACCATATCAGTTATTACATTACATCACATTACATTACATCATATCATCAGAGTGTACAACAACAACAACAAATAGTGCAGCGGAAAAAGAAATACTATATAAGTAATACGCCATGCCATCCAGCTTGCCTCCAGCAACTCCAGAATATCCAGAATATCCTGATAAACCTAACTCTTGACTGCCCGTGTGGAAATTGGTGGGCACCCAGAGTTTAGGAAGGAAAACAATAAACTCCGAGTCAGTCATGTGACTGGTGTGAGAACTCAAAACAGTTTATTTATCTTTAAAATCAAAAATAGAGGAATATTTTTATTTTTAATTCGCAATGCTTTTAAAAATGAGACTACCATAAGGCCTCCCGCACACACACACAATGCAAACGCAGAATCGGAGGAGATTTCTCCTTATGATAGTCAAAGATGCTTGATACGCATTTAAAATAACATTTGATATTATTACTAGTGCATAGTGTAGAGAAAAATTCATTTCGAAAGTAGAATATAAATCTTAGCCAGCATAGACATTTCGAACTATGCCTACTATAGCTAACTATGTTCAATAGCAGGTTACCGCCACATTCCATAGCAGGTTATACAACTAAAACCGTACAAGTCTCGTATTTGGAGAATGGATTTTCCAACAAATGGTCAGGCCAAGGAACTTCCCATTGCCACATGGAAACGCCTCTGGCTGGACGCCCCGAGAACCACCGTCCTCTGCTAAACAAAGCCGGGAATTCCTTTTCCCAAGGAATATTACAAACCCTCAGATATGCCACCCCCGGTCCTTTGGGACCTTTAAACGAGAGCGCTCTCTAACCAACATCACACTATAATAATAAGTGTTTCAACATGAGTAAGTATCTGGGCTCCATACCATGATACTACCCTTTTCCAGAAGGAATGGTCATACCCTAGTGAAGTTATCCCTGAAAACTTTGCCGCACAATTCCTGTTTCGACCATTACCGGGTTGTGAGGCTCGACGAATTCACGTCCACAAAAACATACTTTATACAAAAGCCATGCTTTGGGTCAACAAATGATCAACACAATGATCACAAGGATAGACGATCAAACAAATGATCCTATCACAAATAATCAACACAATGATCATTTCAGCATCACTCAGCATGTCACATTACCAAATTGGGAATATATCGCTGATAACTTCAACTATATAACCTCTGAGCTCGTACGTCTCAGAGAAGGGTGTTAAGCTAAAAGAATAAATTCTCCGCCACCAACAGAAATATATTTGAATGAAATCGGCTTTATATCTCAATTTGTAATGTCAGACATACAATCCATACAAGTCTATTCCGGGCTCGAACAAAACCGAAGGCACTTCTTACGAAGCCCTTGCAATACGGGTATTCACAATCCCGATCGAATTTCCCATCACTTAAGGAATCTCTATACCAGGAGCTACCCAGTGCAGAGACAATCGATAGGTCATCCTATCGCTTTCACAAATACTCGGTCTTCAACACCGATCTTCAAATGCAATTCACAACGACGTATCACATATTCGGAATGGGTTATACGACCCCATGGTCCTTTCCCGGTTAACCCGAATAGTGAGCGCTTATTCAAAAATAAGTGTAGCATTCACATTCAAACAAATCACATCAATTACCCATTCAAAGGGAAAATATTGATAGTCGGTTATTGAACTATCAATGGATATGCACAACATCACCAGATTCCAAATAATTTTCCAAATTATTTATTTCACAAAATATCTTTACAAGATATATTATTTTAAACACTTCAAAGCTAAATCAATATTTATTTTTAACAAATTCCCCTTTTCATTCATAAATTCCATAGTGAATTTATAATCCAAAATATCTATGAATATTCGATTTCGATTATTCATTTCAATTTATCTTCAAAAAGATAAATTCTAATTATTCACTTCATATTGGAAAAACAGTTCCATACTTATTTAATTATAAGTAATTCACAAATTTTATTTATTTTCAACACTTAGAAAATATTCAATATACTTCAATCAAAATTAAGTATATATTTCATTCTTTAAGGAAATCATTCTCTTTAACATATTTATTTGGGCCAAAACGAATGTTGCGTAAAACATCGTTACGACAACCCAAAATCACTAGTATAGGGATTCGAAATTAAAATAGATATATAAATCCAAATACTATTCAAAACATTTCCTTTCGGAATCATTTACTATAACAACAGTGTTATAGTCCACATTTCCTTTAATTTCTCGAAAACGTCTATTTCAACAATAAATGTTGAAATCTATGGTTTCGAATCTCAACACAATTAAACCATCGTTAGATCGTTTTAATTCTATTTAAAACATTCACATTCAAACCATTTTCTTTAACGTGTTATTCACTATTCAAAAATGTGAATAAACTTCATTAAGAAATCTCATCCTTTTATTCGTTTTAATTCAAAGGATTATTCACATTCAAAAATGTGAATATAACTCCATTAATAGGTTTCAACAATTTTCTTATCAAAATAAGTCGTTTGCGAATTTATAAAACAATGTTTATAAATTCCATTTCTATTTATTTATAAAACTTCTTTTTTATAAATTCTTTTATTAACCTATTCCAGTTTATAACTCAATTATAACTCAAGGTTCATATTATAAGTTAAGTGCTTATAATCTATTTGTTTGCAAAAATCGTTCCTTTGAACTTCATAATTATAAATCTTATAACCTATAAGATTCAATTATTTACCCAAATCTATTCTTCAAATAACTTCACAAATTTATAAATCTTACTATTTATAAATTTCATTTATAACTTCACCGTTTATAATTCTATAAATTTCATTCATTTATGAAATTCATTTTCACTTCATTCAAACACTTATAAAAACTCGTTTTATAATGTCTATATTTCAATTTATAAATATCCATTTATAAATTACTTAATATAAATCAATTTATATCATTCTTTAAAAACATCTTTAAATTCCTTTATAATTTCACCATTCTGATTTATAAAATAATCAAATTTTATAAATCTTATATTCAAACTTTTAATAATAAACTCAAAAATCCAGTTTAAACTATTTTATAAAATCATTGGTTCATATTTCTCAAAAATCAGCTTTTAACTATATTACACAAAAACCATAATTTTATAACTTTAAAAATTATAGCTTTTAATTATTTAAAATGGATCAATTCTAAAAATATAGTATATTTTCAAAAATCACTTTTAAAATCATTTTAAAATTCCAAAATCTGGGTCCAATGATGCTACACACCAAATAGTCAATCACGACTACAACGATATCATATATCGATATGATAATCCATCAAATATCAAAATATCTGAAAATCAAATAAATACTGTTGAGGAATCCAGTTGGATCCCTCCAACCTGTTTTCCTGCATCCAAAAACATTAGCACAATACCAATTTCGCTCCAGTACGAAATTATCGCGGTATATGTTCTTATTAAATATTATCCGCTTAATAACGGCGTAATAGGGTCTCATCCGCTAAAAAATGCGGGAAATCAACAACTGCAATATATACATATGCCAATATATATATATATTGATATTATTTATAATACCAATTTCACTGTTTATGAAATATTCGCGGTATATGTTTTTAATAAATAACATCCGCTTACTAACGGCGCATAATGTCTATTTTAACAATCAATAGATATCAATCAACATTCAAACATGCATTCAAATATTGTAAATCTAACTATTTAAAATAAAATCGAAACTGATTCGATTGAGTGAGAAATTCTCACCTTGATTTTATTTCCGTTTTAGTGATTTATTTCGAATAAAATTAAACGGACGTTTAATTTTACCCAAAATTCTCACTAACTCCAAACGACACCAAACCAACTCCATCGCGTAGTGCTCGTCCATACGATTCCAACGCAACTGGTTTCGCGCGTTTTCGACCTCGTATGAAAAAGTTATGAATTATTGAAGTTTGTACACGATTTATATATAACTATCACAACATAATTAAAATTTATAAACCACCACAATCATCACCGTCAGATCCCAGGCCAAGCAATCACAGCCGTGCACTGCGTCTCCCCCCCTCTCTCGTATGCATCTCCAGGCAACACGCAATGGGGCCGAACCCATATATAGATATTAGGGTTAAACATTGCATCGCCATCTCTCATCTATACTCGATCACGTCACCGCCATCGCGAAGCCCTCGACACTAGCTACACTCGGCCCCAAGGATGAGAAGCTCGGCCTCACCCCCTGCATGGAATTCCGTGCGCAACTATCACCCTTCAAGCTCGATTTGCCGCCAATCCGTCACGCCATTTACGATCATAACCGTTGAATATAAGGATCTCACGTAGCTCTACAACTTTCATGTTGATGATCTGCTGAATTGATTCATGGATTTTGAGAAAATTGGGGAAAATCTAAACGAAATTCTGGCCTTTGGTTTTGAGGCCGGCGGCTACATGAAGCAAACCCTAGTTTTTTATTTTTTTTGTTTTTGTGAATTTCTTTGCCTATTTATAGAAAATAAACGAACACTATTCATCCGGAATTCCCGAACTCCGATTTACGCGCCGAAACTGACGTACCTAGGGTTTATCCCGCGTTCCGGACACAATGGAATAGGTTTCGGAAGCTAATTCGGAAGTATGTGCGAGTTATGGCTGTAAACGCTCAATTTGAATTAAACCGATTTAAGTCGATTTCTAGGCGTTTTAATTTGTAACGGACAAACGGTAAATCCAATTGACTTGAAATTTGAAACCTTACAATAATATCACATTACGGATCCGATGAAACTGGTTTCGTCGAAATTCGAGACTTTTTGAAAAATGGCTATTTTCACTCGCCAAATTTAAATAAAAAATAAATCGATGCGTTTCGAGCTGCCACGATCAAACGATAGCTCCGATTGACACGAAATTTGAAATCCGATAATAACTAACTATTACGGATCCAATGAAACTAGTTTCGTTCAATTCTGAGACTGTTCAAAAATTGACTATTTTCACTAGTCGATTTTAATTATTAAAATATTCAATTTTCACAAATTAACTTTTAATTCGATTTTAAAAGTTCTAAAATATTGTTCTAACTCCCATATGATAAAATAAAATTTTACAAATTATTTCCAATCATATTTAACCCTATTTTCAATTATTTCCATAATTTAGCATATTAAATTATCGATTTAATTATCCAATTAAATCCAATAATTCAAATAAAAATTTATTCGACTTATAAATTCACTTTTTAATATTTAAAATTAATTAAATATTCAAATTTTAATTTCTAAAAATTCTGGGTCGTTACAATCTTCCCCACTTTAAAGAATTTCGTCCTCGAAATTATTAAGTAAGAAAAGTTATAGAATTCATTAACTTTCCCAAAACAAATTTAAACTTCTTTACAATAACTTTACTAAGTTTTCAAATCATACTTAGTTATCTTTTCAAAAACAATTACTAATGTTTAACCTTCAATTCCAAATCAAAGTTAATAGTTTTCAAAATTTTCCAATTTTCTCAAATTTTTTCTAACGCCTTAAATTTTCGGAAAAATTCGCCATAGTCTCCTTTGCCCGGCTCGATCCGAAAAAAAAAATGACAGTATATATATCACAAATATACATCTCATCAAGTAATGAGGCATCCCGCAGGGAAAAAAGTGTAAAAGTACTGTATGTAATCCGAGATATGTACCTTATATTTTATTAGCGAGCATATACGGCTAATATAGCGCGAAAGCGAACTCCAAATGCGAAGCAAACGCGATCCGCACCTACTAAACACTCAACAAACAACATGAGAATCATACATATAGACAATAATCTCAATATACACATATATCTCCATAACAACTATATATGTCACATAGCAAATGCAACATATTCAAACATCAACCAACTAGCATTCAACAAATTCATAATCAATATATATCCATTCATATTTTCATTAATATTAATGAATTGGTTTTCAATTTAATCACATTTGATTCATTAACAGTGGATGTTCTTACTAACATTCATTTTCAATTAGTTTATATTCACTAATTTATATTCAAGTTGGTTCACTTCCAAAACAAATTCAATTCCATTCAAATTTATTTACCTTTAATTTGAATTCAATCATATAGCTTTCAATTTCATTAATTCAATTTCATTAACACTTAATGAATTATATACAATCAACTAACAATCAATATCAACCAATGTATATCAATTACAACCAAATTCCTTTGCTTATATTCATTCTATTTGGTTTAACACCATCACTTTCAATTGGTTTAATTAATTGATTTTCATTCACTTATTCAACTTCTAATAACATTAGATTTTAACGAATTAACACTTATATTCATTTTTTTCCATATCAACTATTCACATTTAATTGATTAATTCAATCCTTTAATTCAATTCAATTACTAGGTTGAATTTCATTTACATAACTCAAGTTCACATTTATCACTTCACTCTATTATTTCACTTTGATACCGAAATCAATTCCATTCAACAACACTTAAGTTATATTCCATTTTATAAACATCACTTTTTATTTACAATTCACATTCATAAATATATTCATATAATTTCACTTCTCATATAAATAAGTTTATTTCACAATTGTAAATTACTTTAATTATAATTCAATTCTTATAATTCTTTTACTTATACAATTATTCTTTAATTTAGATTATTCAAACAACTAAATAATCGACTTATATACACTTTAATAATTCTGAAAAATTATTCCTTTATATATAAAAATATAATCAAGTAAAATTATTTCATTTACCCAACTTAAAACAATACTGTGTCGAATTGTTCTATTCAAGTGTTTAGAGATCCCTATCAACGACGTTAATTACTCGTATTAACCAGAATCTATATACCACTCAACAAACCAATCATCACAATATAAAACAATTTCATATTCACTAACAAATACGCTCTCATAGCTATTATTACTCTCAAACTCAATCTAGAGTACTACTTACTCTATCTCTAATGAGTGATACCCAACAGAACCATGGTTGTCGCTTAACCATAAGCTCTGATACCACATGTAACGCCCCGAAAATTTTCGACTTTCGAAAATTCAACATCGATACTCACTTTATCGACTGCCGAGAAATCGAAGGCCAAAAACCCGAAATGTTATGGTTTTAAGAAAAAGAATTTAAGAAAAGAGAAGAAGAAAGAAGAAAGAAAATTTAGATAGGGAAGAGAAGAAAGAAAATTTTAAAATAGAAGGAAAAGAGAATAGAGGAGAAAGAGAATAGAAATAGAAAAATAGAAAATAATTTTAAAATAGAAAGAAAGGAAAATAGAAAATGGAACGGAACAGAAACAGAACACAACACAACAACATCAGAATCTCACAATTCGCAGCGGAACAACATATAATAATAAATGAATAATCTTTAAACAAAGAACCATATCAGTTATTACATTACATCACATTACATTACATCATATCATCAGAGTGTACAACAACAACAACAAATAGTGCAGCGGAAAAAGAAATACTATATAAGTAATACGCCATGCCATCCAGCTTGCCTCCAGCAACTCCAGAATATCCAGAATATCCTGATAAACCTAACTCTTGACTGCCCGTGTGGAAATTGGTGGGCACCCAGAGTTTAGGAAGGAAAACAATAAACTCTGAGTCAGTCATGTGACTGGTGTGAGAACTCAAAACAGTTTATTTATCTTTAAAATCAAAAATAGAGGAATATTTTTATTTTTAATTCGCAATGCTTTTAAAAATGAGACTACCATAAGGCCTCCCGCACACACACACAATGCAAACGCAGAATCGGAGGAGATTTCTCCTTATGATAGTCAAAGATGCTTGATACGCATTTAAAATAACATTTGATATTATTACTAGTGCATAGTGTAGAGAAAAATTCATTTCGAAAGTAGAATATAAATCTTAGCCAGCATAGACATTTCGAACTATGCCTACTATAGCTAACTATGTTCAATAGCAGGTTACCACCACATTCCATAGCAGGTTATACAACTAAAACCGTACAAGTCTCGTATTTGGAGAATGGATTTTCCAACAAATGGTCAGGCCAAGGAACTTCCCATTGCCACATGGAAACGCCTCTGGCTGGACGCCCCGAGAACCACCGTCCTCTGCTAAACAAAGCCGGGAATTCCTTTTCCCAAGGAATATTACAAACCCTCAGATATGCCACCCCCGGTCCTTTGGGACCTTTAAACGAGAGCGCTCTCTAACCAACATCACACTATAATAATAAGTGTTTCAACATGAGTAAGTATCTGGGCTCCATACCATGATACTACCCTTTTCCAGAAGGAATGGTCATACCCTAGTGAAGTTATCCCTGAAAACTTTGCCGCACAATTCCTGTTTCGACCATTACCGGGTTGTGAGGCTCGACGAATTCACGTCCACAAAAACATACTTTATACAAAAGCCATGCTTTGGGTCAACAAATGATCAACACAATGATCACAAGGATAGACGATCAAACAAATGATCCTATCACAAATAATCAACACAATGATCATTTCAGCATCACTCAGCATGTCACATTACCAAATTGGGAATATATCGCTGATAACTTCAACTATATAACCTCTGAGCTCGTACGTCTCAGAGAAGGGTGTTAAGCTAAAAGAATAAATTCTCCGCCACCAACAGAAATATATTTGAATGAAATCGGCTTTATATCTCAATTTGTAATGTCAGACATACAATCCATACAAGTCTGTTCCGGGCTCGAACAAAACCGAAGGCACTTCTTACGAAGCCCTTGCAATACGGGTATTCACAATCCCGATCGAATTTCCCATCACTTAAGGAATCTCTATACCAGGAGCTACCCAGTGCAGAGACAATCGATAGGTCATCCTATCGCTTTCACAAATACTCGGTCTTCAACACCGATCTTCAAATGCAATTCACAACGACGTATCACATATTCGGAATGGGTTATACGACCCCATGGTCCTTTCCCGGTTAACCCGAATAGTGAGCGCTTATTCAAAAATAAGTGTAGCATTCACATTCAAACAAATCACATCAATTACCCATTCAAAGGGAAAATATTGATAGTCGGTTATTGAACTATCAATGGATATGCACAACATCACCAGATTCCAAATAATTTTCCAAATTATTTATTTCACAAAATATCTTTACAAGATATATTATTTTAAACACTTCAAAGCTAAATCAATATTTATTTTTAACAAATTCCCCTTTTCATTCATAAATTCCATAGTGAATTTATAATCCAAAATATCTATGAATATTCGATTTCGATTATTCATTTCAATTTATCTTCAAAAAGATAAATTCTAATTATTCACTTCATATTGGAAAAACAGTTCCATACTTATTTAATTATAAGTAATTCACAAATTTTATTTATTTTCAACACTTAGAAAATATTCAATATACTTCAATCAAAATTAAGTATATATTTCATTCTTTAAGGAAATCATTCTCTTTAACATATTTATTTGGGCCAAAACGAATGTTGCGTAAAACATCGTTACGACAACCCAAAATCACTAGTATAGGGATTCGAAATTAAAATAGATATATAAATCCAAATACTATTCAAAACATTTCCTTTCGGAATCATTTACTATAACAACAGTGTTATAGTCCACATTTCCTTTAATTTCTCGAAAACGTCTATTTCAACAATAAATGTTGAAATCTATGGTTTCGAATCTCAACACAATTAAACCATCGTTAGATTGTTTTAATTCTATTTAAAACATTCACATTCAAACCATTTTCTTTAACGTGTTATTCACTATTCAAAAATGTGAATAAACTTCATTAAGAAATCTCATCCTTTTATTCGTTTTAATTCAAAGGATTATTCACATTCAAAAATGTGAATATAACTCCATTAATAGGTTTCAACAATTTTCTTATCAAAATAAGTCGTTTGCGAATTTATAAAACAATGTTTATAAATTCCATTTCTATTTATTTATAAAACTTCTTTTTTATAAATTCTTTTATTAACCTATTCCAGTTTATAACTCAATTATAACTCAAGGTTCATATTATAAGTTAAGTGCTTATAATCTATTTGTTTGCAAAAATCGTTCCTTTGAACTTCATAATTATAAATCTTATAACCTATAAGATTCAATTATTTACCCAAATCTATTCTTCAAATAACTTCACAAATTTATAAATCTTACTATTTATAAATTTCATTTATAACTTCACCGTTTATAATTCTATAAATTTCATTCATTTATGAAATTCATTTTCACTTCATTCAAACACTTATAAAAACTCGTTTTATAATGTCTATATTTCAATTTATAAATATCCATTTATAAATTACTTAATATAAATCAATTTATATCATTCTTTAAAAACATCTTTAAATTCCTTTATAATTTCACCATTCTGATTTATAAAATAATCAAATTTTATAAATCTTATATTCAAACTTTTAATAATAAACTCAAAAATCCAGTTTAAACTATTTTATAAAATCATTGGTTCATATTTCTCAAAAATCAGCTTTTAACTATATTACACAAAAACCATAATTTTATAACTTTAAAAATTATAGCTTTTAATTATTTAAAATGGATCAATTCTAAAAATATAGTATATTTTCAAAAATCACTTTTAAAATCATTTTAAAATTCCAAAATCTGGGTCCAATGATGCTACACACCAAATAGTCAATCACGACTACAACGATATCATATATCGATATGATAATCCATCAAATATCAAAATATCTGAAAATCAAATAAATACTGTTGAGGAATCCAGTTGGATCCCTCCAACCTGTTTTCCTGCATCCAAAAACATTAGCACAATACCAATTTCGCTCCAGTACGAAATTATCGCGGTATATGTTCTTATTAAATATTATCCGCTTAATAACGGCGTAATAGGGTCTCATCCGCTAAAAAATGCGGGAAATCAACAACTGCAATATATACATATGCCAATATATATATATATATTGATATTATTTATAATACCAATTTCACTGTTTATGAAATATTCGCGGTATATGTTTTTAATAAATAACATCCGCTTACTAACGGCGCATAATGTCTATTTTAACAATCAATAGATATCAATCAACATTCAAACATGCATTCAAATATTGTAAATCTAACTATTTAAAATAAAATCGAAACTGATTCGATTGAGTGAGAAATTCTCACCTTGATTTTATTTCCGTTTTAGTGATTTATTTCGAATAAAATTAAACGGACGTTTAATTTTACCCAAAATTCTCACTAACTCCAAACGACTCCAAACCAACTCCATCGCGTAGTGTTCGTCCATACGATTCCAACGCAACTGGTTTCGCGCGTTTTCGACCTCGTATGAAAAAGTTATGAATTATTGAAGTTTGTACACGATTTATATATAACTATCACAACATAATTAAAATTTATAAACCACCACAATCATCACCGTCAGATCCCAGGCCAAGCAATCACAGCCGTGCACTGCGTCTCCCCCCCTCTCTCGTATGCATCTCCAGGCAACACGCAATGGGGCCGAACCCATATATAGATATTAGGGTTAAACATTGCATCGCCATCTCTCATCTATACTCGATCACGTCACCGCTATCGCGAAGCCCTCGACACTAGCTACACTCGGCCCCAAGGATGAGAAGCTCGGCCTCACCCCCTGCATGGAATTCTGTGCGCAACTATCACCCTTCAAGCTCGATTTGCCGCCAATCCGTCACGCCATTTACGATCATAACCGTTGAATATAAGGATCTCACGTAGCTCTACAACTTTCATGTTGATGATTTGCTGAATTGATTCATGGATTTTGAGAAAATTGGGGAAAATCTAAACGAAATTCTGGCCTTTGGTTTTGAGGCCGGCGGCTACATGAAGCAAACCCTAGTTTTTTATTTTTTTTGTTTTTGTGAATTTCTTTGCCTATTTATAGAAAATAAACGAACACTATTCATCCGGAATTCCCGAACTCCGATTTACGCGCCAAAACTGACGTACCTAGGGTTTATCCCGCGTTTCGGACACAATGGAACAGGTTTCGGAAGCTAATTCGGAAGTATGTGCGAGTTATGGCTGCAAACGCTCAATTTGAATTAAACCGATTTAAGTCGATTTCTAGGCGTTTTAATTTGTAACGGACAAATGGTAAATCCAATTGACTTGAAATTTGAAACCTTACAATAATATCACATTACGGATCCGATGAAACTAGTTTCGTCGAAATCCGAGACTTTTTGAAAAATGGCTATTTTCACTCGCCAAATTTAAATAAAAAATAAATCGATGCGTTTCGAGCTGCCACGATCAAACGTTAGCTCCGATTGACACGAAATTTGAAATCCGGTAATAACTAACTATTACGGATCCAATGAAACTGGTTTCGTTCAATTATGAGACTGTTCAAAAATTGACTATTTTCACTAGTCGATTTTAATTATTAAAATATTCAATTTTCACAAATTAACTTTTAATTCGATTTTAAAAGTTCTAAAATATTGTTCTAACTCCCATATGATAAAATAAAATTTTACAAATTATTTCCAATCATATTTAACCCTATTTTCAATTATTTCCATAATTTAGCATATTAAATTATCGATTTAATTATCCAATTAAATCCAATAATTCAAATAAAAATTTATTCGACTTATAAATTCACTTTTTAATATTTAAAATTAATTAAATATTCAAATTTTAATTTCTAAAAATTCTGGGTCGTTACACTTTGCCTCGGTATTTCGAGGAAATAAAGAGAAGTAATCCGGGGACTGTAGGCCATGTGACCCACGATGAAGTTGGCGTATTTGATCGTGCATTTTGGGCATTTGGCCCTTGCATTACAGGTTTTCTACACTGCCGGCCATTGCTATGTATTGACGGGACACATATGTATGATAAATACAAAGGGACGTTGCTTGTTGCTACTGCTGTAGATGCGGATGACTGTCTGTTTCCATTAGCTTATGCAGTTGTCGAATCCAAGTCATATGATAGCTGGGGTTGGTTTTTTTCTTGCATGCGTGAATTCATTCACAGTGTTTGCAATCTTCGTATTACTTTCATATCGGATCGGATGAAAGGAATTCCGAAGGCTTTACAGGAGAGGTGGCGAGAACCACACAAACATAGGTTCTGTGCACGACATCTTAAAGCTAATCTTCAAACGGTGGGTTTTAGGGATAAACGACTTACATCTTTATTTTATTCCGCTGCATGTGCTTCAGAAGTGGTTGAGTACAACAAAATCAGAGAAGAAATTAAAGCTACAAATTCGCGAGCTCATGAATGGATTGAAAGAAGTTTAGGGAATTTTGAAGAAAATTGGGCCCTGTGCAAAGACGATGGAGGACGCTTTCATGTTATGACCACCAATGCATCCGAAAGTTTTAATGGTGTACTAAAAGGTGCTCGATCATTACCTATAAAGGCGTTGGTTGCACGAACCTTCTTTCGATCGGTTGAATATTTCTGTAAGAGACGAGAGACGGCGGACGCTATTACAACACGTTTGACTCCAAAATGGGAAGCTAACATAGCAGATCGAGCTATTGAAGCACGTCGTTGTAAACTAGTTCGCTTCAGTCGAACCGAATGGCAAGTGATTCATTGCTACGGCGATGAATTTAAAGTGTTAATTGATGGTCCTAACTGCTCATGTACATGCAACATCCCCTTACTGCAAAAATTACCATGTGCGCATGTAATGGCGGCTTGTTCGGCACAGGATTACGGTGCTAAGAGAGCACATCATGAGTTCGCATCAGATTGGTATTCTGTTCGGAGTTACAAAGCTTCATATCAGCCAGAGTTTCATCCCGTGCGTGATAAGAGATACTGGAGACCATACACCGGTCCATATATATTGCCTCCACCTACAAGAAGACAACCTGGACGACCTAAATCTACAAGGATAAAAAATGTTATGGACGAGCTTCAAACGCCTAAAACAAACAGGTGCAGCAAATGTGGATCGCAGGGCCATAACAGAAAGCGATGTACTGCGGCGACCTAACCTTCCTTTATCAAATGTACTGCGGCGACCTAATTATGCTTTCGGTGTATTCAACTTTAAAGACATGTAATTTCTATGTATCAAACTACCTAGTCATGTATCAAACTTAAATGAACTTTGCAATTGTAAGATTTGCAAGCTGATATGTACAAAAGTTGTTAGATTTGAAATTATATATCTATACGATTGTGATGTACTCAAGTTGATATGTACAAAATCTGATAAACTCTTTGCTTGCTGTCTTGTTTTGTGCAGGGTTTTAACAAAGGCGAATTTTCAGAACTCGCCTTCGTGCGAATTTTCAAAAGTCGCCCGTTGGCGCATTTTGAAAATGCGCCTGAAGGCGAGTTTTGAATATTCGCCTTCGTCTACCTGGCAAAAACAGGCCTATGTTTGTAATTATTTTCAAAACAGGGTTATTTGCGTTATTGTTTTCAAAAACAAGTTTATGTTTGAAAATTTTCCTTTCTAAAATACAAACAACCCGATTTTTTTGTCAAAGGATGATTCAAAATGCATTTCAAAAACAAAGATGGAGATTCAAATTAGAGAAACACTAACCAAATAGAGTTCTGATTTCGATGATAGGTTCAATCGAAGATAAGCTAATTAAATTCCAAAATAAAAGATGGATATACTTATATAAATCGCGGGCGACCTTAACCGAGTCCACCGTGACTTCAGGAATATGATCAATGCGGAATTCTAAGGAAAATCGACATTCGATTTCCATAGATAGAATTTGGCATAATAAGAGATAACATCATCTAAACCGAAGCTATAGAAATCTCCGTTGAATTAATGCCAATTGCAAAGGAATTTCACCCCTTTACAGATCATTCAAAGATTGGCGGGATCGCCTATTCTTACAGAAATCATTCGAAGTGGAGTTATGGGATACTCCTGAATCAAGAACCATGAATAGGGAGAGATATAATGGATTTCATAACCGCAGGGAACATCCCAAAGTCCAAAGGAAAAACCAAATCAAAGAGGGAGAAGTCCATGCTCGAACGAAAGTGATTCTGCAAATAATTTCACTATATATGCTAAGTTTGCCTAGAGCCAAAGCTCTGATACCAACTGTAACGATCTGATATTTTCAACCATTCACAACCATACACGATGGACCTGAATTGTTCAAAATATCAGATTGTTAATTTAAATTTGGCAAAACTCGGCATATAAAGTAAATAAATCAACCACAGAATCATAGACACAGAGTAATATAAAATAATGCAGCGGAATAGATAAATAATAGTTCATGAATCTACTATATAAACATCAGAGTTAGAGATAAATACAATAGAATGTCACAAATATAATGAAGTCTCAAGTACGAACCGATAACTTCTCTGAACCAATCAACTGGAAAGCTGACAGTTGAATCGATAGTTGGATCTCCAACAAAGCTCCAAACTCCAAAGGCGAGTCTCAGATGTTGTATCACTCCTGAGCGTAAAGCAAACACAAAACACTCGAGTCAGGATTAACATTCTTATATCAATAAATCCAACTCAAGTGAAATATCAATTGAAAAACAAATAACTTAAAGGATGTTGGGATAACCATCCTTTAAGGATCCGTGAAACTATCTACAATGTAGAAATATACACTATAACACCGTGGTCATTTCAAATTAATTTCCACTTCAAAATCAAAATATCATTTCATTTCAAATATATCTATTTTCCAAAATAGTATATGTATATTAAATAATTTTTAAAGTAAAGTATTCGTAATTCCTCAAGCTTCATAAAGCGCTTCAAAATCAAACCTACTTTTCGTTTAGATAAAATTCAATCTCAATTTAACAATTTCAATTCAATTCAGTCTCTAAATAGACAATCTCAAATCATATCGATTTCAAACACAGATCTGAATCACAAAATAAACCATTTATATTCCAATTTGTTTCAAAGCTTTTCTATTCAACAATTTTAAAGCTAAATTTAATAGTTTATATAGGTCTTGATTTAACCTCATTATTATTTAGTTTTGAAATATTCACTTAATAAAGTCGATATTATTTATATGACCTTACATTTCATTTTTCTATATATATTTCCTTAAATTTCTTTAAACGTGAAATATTCATTAAATTACTTAAATAAAATATCAAGTTATGAAACTATATCTTATATTCTAAATTCAGTAAGTTTCGAATTGATTTAACTAAATAAAGTTCTTAATTTAATACAATTCCAAATAAATCTCAACTATACCTTCCAACCTTAGCTTATAACTTTTACAAAAATCTATTTTTGAAATACGAATTTTACTAAACACTTAAACATTCATATTAATTAAATCAATCTTAATTAATATATATACTATTATTAAATCTACATATAAAATAACCTTTATATATAATATTTTTAAGTCAATATTTAATAAAACTAGTATATTTCCTTTCAAAACCATAGAATTCATTATCAAAATATTTATAGATATATAGACCAATAGTGTCTGCATATCGAATTCTACCATATGATCAAGTGATACAGATATTTATCATTTCAATCCATAAACTCAAATATATATATGGATAGATATCATTTCGACCCATAATCCCAATCCAATGCAAATTAAAATCGCTTGGGTCTATCATTTCAATCCATAAAAAAATTCTCCTATTGTAAAGTCCGTTCAGGTATGTATCATTTCAACCCATAGTGAATTCTATACTAACAGGGAACTTGCAGAGTGATAACAGATATGCAAAATAATATAACAGGCATATATATCATCAATAACAATATAATATAAACAACAGGATACGGTCTCATATCCCACAGGTGAACATGTACATATAATAACATATGTCTCAATTTAAATAATTACAGCATCGTATTTCAATTGTCATTTCAATTGAAATCAAATTTAATAAATATAAGAACGTTAATCATGAGTGATTACTCACCTTTCGAGGCTAGAGAATACAGAAGGTGACACGGATACGCACACTGAAACGGACACTGAAGTTGAATTGCGAATCCAAGCACAAATTTCAAAGTGAAGTAGGATTGGCACGAATTGGACGAACAAGGCTGATAAATAAGGAAATGACGAAATTAAATCAGAACTGGATTGATGAGTAAAATTTGTATAAGTGAACTTATATATATAATTATATAAAATACTATATTTATAAATCATATTCTTAAATTCAAATACAAAAAAATCTTTAATATATATATATATGTATGAAAATCGATATTAAGTTTAAACATAAATACACATTATATTTTTAAGTCAATGTTTATATATATATATATGTGTATATATATACTTGTTAAAATCAAAATATTAATATATACCATATTCAACCTATACAGACAATGCACATATATAACTAAAATAGGCAGACACATATAGACTATTATTGGTATACAAGATAATGCAGATCGTACGTATACATACTTAAAACATATATATAGACCATGCGTTAAGAAATGCTTTTGTACTTGTACTTATATGCTGCAACATCACATATGCACTATATATATAAAAAAATAGAACTCATTTATGCATACCCGGTAATGGAATACACTTATAACAGGTCTACGCTGTATATACGCACATGTCTATGCTGTATACACCTCTAATATTTATAAAGGTAAGATTTTTTTTATTCAAGCTAAACTAAAAATAAAATTAATACACACACACACAGATATATATATATATATATATATATATATATAACAAAGAAGTCCTAGCTCACATCTCACAACTGCCGTACACTTTATATGTATATAACTCAAAACAATAACAGGCAAACTTACCCAATTATTTGCAAAAGTTAATATAAAACATATGCAACCCGTAACTGAAAAATCAAAACATCTAAATATAACAATTATAATACTTCCATGTTAACGTATTATCAGCAGTTTAAATAGCCTAATTTTTGGTATGAAGATCGATATGACGTATACACATAAACCCATATACCTATTATGTATATACCAATATTTATTTAAAACAATGAGAACTTACTTTGTTATTGTATCTACTCTTAACAAATCCTAAATAACTGGTATAAGTTATATATGAGCAACCAACAGCCCACATAAGCACATACGTCATATATATATACGAATAAGTATATTACTGTAAGCAAAAATGTAAGCATAGTTAACACCTTATCAATATTATAAATATACCCTAACTCGTATATATATATATATATATATATATATATATTGAAAATATAGTAACCATTTTACAAACACATATAACCTTTTTAATAAAAATAGACTATGTGTATATACTGTAAAACTTTTAAAACAAACCCCAGCTTGGTATCTTTAACCGAACAATAATATAAATAGATATAATACTTTTTTATACGTAACTTAGAAAAATTATTTCTTAGATAAACAAATGTATATACAAAACAGCAAGTATAGATATATAAAACCCTTACACATACTTACAGTTTCAAGCGAAGGAGGGAAGAAGGCGGCTAGTGACTGCGCTTGGGGTGGTGGAGTGCGGCACTGATGCGGTGGTGCGTCAGGGAGGAAGAAGAGGGCAGAAAGAGGGTCGCGGTGCTTGGCAAGGATGTGGAGAGGAGCGGTGTCAGGTCAGCAAGAGGTTGGTTGGTTTGGGTGCAGTGGGTTCGGGCTGTTGAAGGTGACGGACTGGAGGGTAAAAGCGGTGGCTGACTTCGTGGTGCCGGAGCGGTTTTGGAAGACAGGAGGCCGACGCATGGTGGATCTGAGAGGCATGGCTTCTTGGTAGGTGGAAGGGGAAGGACGAGCTAGGCGCGAACCGCGGGTGATGGTGGAAAGGCGGTGCGGCGGAGGGGGAAGAAGGGGGGATGGCTCCGATCAAGTGGTGAAGGAAATAGAGGAAAGAAAAGAAAAAGGAGGAAGGAGAAAAAGTGTCAGTGGTGAACAAAATAACGTGAAAGCTGCTGTCAGTTATATATATATGTATATATATATACGTACATATATATATATATATTTTAAAGAAAAGTACGGAGGGGAAAAGAACAGAAATGGCAGAAGGAAGTAGAGCAAGAAGAGGGTAGAAAGGAATACATACCCCAAAATAGCAATGTTTGGAATAATAAAGGTTCCAACTATAAAGAAATGTTTAATTCATTTAAAAAGTAACGGTAGGACACTGATTGACGGGTAGATAATTGAACCAATTTATTGCTTGATTGGACAGAAAAGAAATAAAATTAATTGCAACAGTCGATTCCCTTGATTTCGTGCAAATCACTGAAGCAATAAATTATTTGTTTGGGCTACACGTTAGATCTGAAAAGTAATGGAAGTGAAAAGCCACAAATTTGGGTACCGTTACAACGGAACGTTTTATCGTTTCCATTACGTATCAAACTGCAAAACACAGAAATAAACATACCACTGAGATCAGCCCGACGAGACGATCAAAACGGTATACAAATATCAGTGGTACGGTTGAATTATAAAAATTAAAATTTCCGCTAGTGGAAAATGCAGAAAAGAATGCAAATAATATGATCGACGGAGCTACTGAAGTCCGAATTTGATGAAACAAAATTTGACGTCTCACTCAGAAGATGATTTACAAATTTTCTACATAAAAAATATTCAGGTTTGAAGTACATTTTTTTATCATCAAATATTAACTGATTTAAATTGAAATAAAATTGCACAATAAAATAATTGGTCATATTATCTGATAAAAAAATTCCAGTTGCTATGTTTAAACAGAAGTATTCCAAATAATAAATTTTCATTCACAAATTTTTATTGTTTAAAATTTCACAAAATTTCAATTTATTACGTTATTAAAACGTTAAAATTTATGGGTCGTTACAAAGAAGGTAGCACCTTTCATCGGATGCACTCCTTCGATACCATTCTATTACTTTGCGATTGATTGGGGCCCTTTGATTTTGGGGGTGTGGCTCGAGGTAGGCGGTAGTAGCTGCTACGCGTTACCACCGGTCCAGAAGCGTAATTGGTATATCTACCCTGGCATTGCCTAGTTGTGCCGTGTCATCTACTCTAGCGCGCCTTGTACGAGTTTGATTTGTGTCGCACCTATGGAGTATCCTCTGGTTGCCTCTCGATCAGGAGGTATAACAATATTGTATAAACTACTGGCACTATTACGTGTTAAGGTGGAAAATGTAAAGCCTTAACGCTATTTGAAAGTAAGTTTATTTTACTATAGACATTATTATAATAGCGAAATATTACTACATGGTAAATAGTTTAACGGATCCTTAGAGGATTGGCGGTCCTAAGCATCCTTTAAGTTATATGTACCTTTTATTACACTTGAGTTGGTTTACATTGTGTAAGTATGTATGTCCCGACTCAAGTGTTTTGTGTTTTTCTTTACGCTCGGGTCAGACTGAGTGATACAACATTCAAGGCTCACCTTCGGAGTTGGAGCTTTGCTTGAAGATCCAGCTTTCTATTTCTCTTTCATTTGTTAAGTTGATTCCATTTATCCAGTTGATTCCAATGATGCATTCCATTTTGTACCTGATTATCATATTGTTACTTCTGTTGTATCTTGTTTGACTCTGATGTACATGTACAGTAGCTTAATGAACTACTATTTCTTTACTTCCGCTGCATTTTATTACTTTGTGTCTGTGATCTGTGATTTATTTATTTACTGCATATTCTGAGTTTGCCAAAATTTAAATTAACAATTCGGTATCTTTAACTATTCAAGTCCGACATATGCGGATGCGAATGGTTGAAAATAGCGGGTTGTTACATGGGAGGTAATGGTAATCAATGACTATAGTAGTCATGTCATATGGGCCACATGTGGCTTTAGGAGCAACTAGACGTGCAATTTGTCTTCCATCTAGTTGTGGTGTGGGTGTATGTATGAGGGTGATAGATAGAAATATATTACGTATGGATGAGATTATACCTGAGGTTGTATCTAAAGTATAGTCAACCCTGTATCCTTTGTAGGCAGATGACCTATCCTTAACAGGCAAACATCCTAAATATCTTTGATCATATTTGTATATGGTTACGAGCTGACTCAAATTTATCTTACTGACTTTATTGATTTGATGATGGTATTTATAGCATGAGATTGAGAGATGTTTTGGGCGTTGCTTTATGCTAGCTCGGTATACTTGGTGATATCTCACTTTTAGATGTTTTCTGGATTTAAATGATGGTTTTTTTATATGTATGATTCACCCATTTGATATTGATTCTATGATTTTGATTTTTTACGTTTCTAAATATGTGATGGCATCTTTTAATATCAGTTTTGATTATTTGTATGGATTTAATACATTTGGGTGATGTAATGTCTGGAGGATTTTTTTATAGTAATATAAATAAACTTTGACATGTTGTCTGGTGTTTAGAGTAATCTGATAGTACATCATATCATTGCTCTTTATCATATTGTATCACCTACATAGTCAAACCCTTGTATTATTTTACAATACCCAAGTCAGTCCGAGACATTTCAGGTACATGGACAACATGACCAGTTTATGTTTGATTAGGCCTAGATGAGTATAGTATAAGGATTATTATACGATATCAAATTCGTTGTATGCATGTACAACTGACTGTATGCATGTACAATTTACATTGAGTTATGTTGTATTCTTATAAGATTACTGTATATTATATATATATATATATATATATATATATATATATATATATATATATATATATATTATTGCTGCGATTGACTTTGTGTTCTCTGTTAATTCACTGTATATTATGTATTGTCACTACAACAAAAAGTGTCTTTTATAGCGGCATATAGCCGCTATTAATCACAACCATAGCGGTTTGATAAGCGTTGTATATCGACATGTTATAAAAAACTGTTGAATATTTATAACACAAAATATGCCGCTATGGTTGAGCTTAGTTTTATAATGCAAATTCGCCGCTATGGTACGTTAATTCAATAGCTCATTATAGCCGCTATAATACAGCTAAATCTCAACGGAACAGGAAATCATTATAACACCATTTTGCCGCTATAAAATATTTATTCAATAGATCATTGTAGCCGCTATAATACAGCTAAATCTCAACGGAATTGGAAATCTTTATAACACCATTTTGCCGCTATAAAATATTTATTCAATAGCTCATTATAATCAACAAATATAACACAAGAGCATGCTCAGAAAGAAATGTGATATATTTTTCATTGTAGTGTACAAACATTAAAGCAAAATAGTGCAACGGTTGGTTATCAAATAAAAAGCATGATAAATCATGTATCTGCTATGCAAGTGATATCTCAAAAGCACGACCTACTCATCTTCCAAGCAGCACACATCACCACACTGGAAGCACCTAATGATGATTGATCAAGCACAAAGAACTTCAATATTGCTGTCCAATCACAATTTAGCAGCAAGAACATAAGCTAAGACCTTGAACGACTACTCCTTGTGAAGAATGGATGCTTGAGTGCTTCATGGGCAGTCAACCGCTTCGATGATTCATAATCCAGTAAGCCCTCTAAAAGATCAATTAGATCACCAGCAGAACGATCTACATTCCGTAGTATAATACTCTACATGCAAAGAAAGATGATAAGAAAAGGATAATATCTTTAACCGCAACCAATATGTTTCATTGCATATATTTTTGAGCTTATATATAACATGTATGTACCTCAAGACGTGACAATTTAGAAACAGCTTTGATGCTGTCTCTTGAAGAGGCACCATCAGTCCAGTTCAAACGCCCCTCCTAAAATATTTTTCAGCATGCCGGCTGACGATATTTCAAACCCACTAATTATAAAATGAATTAAAAAGCTTATTAAAATCAATGCTACCACAATCATGGACATGACACTTACTTAGCTTTCCTCAGCAAATGCTGGGGTATATGACCTAACACTCTTTCCATCACTGCCAAGTGCTCTAAATTTTCATGGGTTTGAAACAGTGCATCTCCCTGTTGACATTAATTTCAGATATCAGTTGCCTCAAAAAGCAAATAAACAGACCATAAAAATGCTTTCAAATCGACGCTTGCTGTGCACAGCTCTACAAGAATGCAACCAACGCTCCAGATATCACATGGATAACTCCACCCCAATCCTGATAATGGTGAACATATTTGAACTAATTGTTATTTAAGTACAGAGATTACTTTGGAACATGACATTATTTAGAGGAGGTGAACATGGTATATATGTAAAATAAATAACACCAATCTCCTACCCAAAATAACCTCAGGAGCACGATAATGCCTTGTTGATATAGTATAACTATGATCTTGGCTATCATTTGTTGTGCTGCCAAAATCTATTATCTTGATAGCACTAGATTTTGGTAACCTTAAAGAGGAGGATCCAGCCTTATTAAACTATAAATAACCATACAATCAGTAAAATAAAAATTTCAAATGTTAATTAAGGGATATCATGGCTTAACAGTAAGTTATTAAAGTTAAATGATAATTGCCATGGATGTCCAATTGGTTAGTGTAATATATATGACCCATTGAACATGGTACCTTATGGTCTGATACTTTAGTGTACTCGGGAGAAACGAAAATAATGTTTTCAGGCTTCAGATCAGTATGAATTAGATTCATATCATGCATAACTGCAAGACGGTAGAGGGAGAACGAAAAATTACTGTCAACAAAGTGTGAGCATCAGAGGCTTAGTTGCATGCATGCACATGTACAAGGTAAACGCAAATATGCCGATACTGAAGAATTCAAACATGCAAACTGATATCTAACATCTAGTCTAAGTTATGGTATTAACAAATGTCCAATACCGAGTCATATTATAAAATTCAAGTACAAAAAGTTCAAAGCTTTCTAGAATAATTTATAAAGAAAAATATGTTTTTTTAACTTTAAATTTTGAATAAATAACATTTAAAAAATAAGAAGAGAAGTTTAAAAAAGCTTCGGCATTAATATTCTGTATTTTTTTAAACTAAAAATTAGCAGGTAGCTGCCAAGCAGACCCACTTTATCTTGGAATTAGACAAAACATAAGGAAGAAAACACAATGGACACTAGATGCGGTAAAGAGTTTATCTTAAAAGTACTGTTTACACACATGCATCTAAACACAATTAGAATAATTATGAAGTTAACATGCATATATACAACTTTACGAGATGCTTATACCACATCTATATATGATTTTTTTTCTCCAGTTGCTAGGCAGTTTCAGCCCGTAGACAAGTTACCATTCATCCAAAATCGATATAAGGAAACTAGGAAGGATTCAATTATACTAAGTTGGTTTGTGAGTATATTTACTGTACAAAATTTTTTAATTAACAGGGTATATCAACCATTGTAAGTCTATTTGTTTGTCTACTTCAGCATTCCTTTATCAAACAGTTTTATGAATCCGTGACAGAATCAGACTACTCCACCATGAGATTTCGGTTAATATAGAGAATCATTTTTGTCATGGTGTTTGCAACCGGTATCTTAGTCTTTGCAGCCGGTATCTTTGGATTTTTTGTCATGGTGTTTTTATTGCTGAATGTCAATGGCAGGTTAATATAGAGAGCCAATCATTTTAATGTTTACTAACATTAGGGGATTTCCTATATTTTGACATAACTAATGTGCTGTTTTTGCTTTGCTTTTCTATTATCTAACTTTCTGTTTATTAACACTAGGGGATTTCCTTTATTTTAATGTTTATTAACATTAGGAGAAAAATTGATCAGTCATCTTAGCAACTGACCGTAAACATGTTACCAATACCGTTAAATGAGTAAAATATATTAAAGAATAGGAAGAATAGACATAAAATTTCATTATTATACATTAACATGCCCAGTTCTTGTAAGGAAGCATTTGGCGCCTTTGATATCCCACTCACGAAACTCACCGAATTTGAACTTACTTAAATCGTCTTTCGTCGGCAATTGTAGAACTGGTGCAGCAAGAGGTCCCTGTAACCATAATTTGTGTTACGACCACTAATCAAAAATTCAGAACAATGCACATTTTCATGAAAATAAATGGAATAGATAGAAAGAGTAAGGAAAAACAAGGTAAACGGATGGGTGTTACCATGGAATGACAGTAACTAACACCCGATATAAGCTGCTGAAAAAAGAAGCGAGCCTTCATGAACAACAAAATAAACGTGTTAGAATATAAGTAACCTAGAAGGCAACCAAAATTACTGGGAAGTAATGAAAGCTAACCTCGTCCTTGCTA
The DNA here is from genome assembly GCA_030765085.1 of Allium cepa. Classification (NCBI taxonomy): domain Eukaryota; kingdom Viridiplantae; phylum Streptophyta; class Magnoliopsida; order Asparagales; family Amaryllidaceae; genus Allium; species Allium cepa. The sequence goes on from CM060929.1 coordinate 41,397,378, forward strand.
AATTTACCAGCATTCCATATACGCTCAAATAGCTCGCCACCTGAAGCATACTCAATAACAATTGTAGATGGGTTGGAGTCAAAATTACCTAAAAGTTGCAGTATAACCAACATGTACATCTCTTGTTAAAGCAAACTTCATTAAAGCAACAACATAATTTAGAATTTGGAAATTGCAAATCAAATAGAAACCTCTTTAAATCTAATGATGTTTGGATGTCTCAGCGACCTGTGATTAATAATCTCACGGTGCACATTTTCATCTATCTGCGGATGAAAATTTGTATCAGAGGAAAGTGGATCAGAACCGAAAAGTTATTGTCTTCATGAATGTATAATATTGTTTGTTCTGAAAATAACATAATCAGCGATTACAATCTAAATTGCAGTTCCTGATTAATATAACCACGTTTAATTTACAAAAACATGCGCAAGATGCAACAACACATTCCAATTTCAATGTTAATTAGTTCATAAAATAATATAATATAAATCATCAAAGTGAGATAATTGATATTTTAATAATTTGGCCTTTCAATAATTGTCACCGAGTCAAACAAAACCAATCTTTCTAAAATTAGAAACATCCTTCTATTATTTCAAATCACACCTAAAAATGAGTAAGAAGAAAGAGTTGACCGGCTCGATTAAGGATCAAACCAAAATCCATTTAATTTTACTAAGCTTATTTGGATAAAATAGTTTGACTGTTCAGATCCAAAACCAGACTGTCTATTATATATACTTGAGCTTTAATAAAAAAGTACAACAATAGATAATTTAAGCCAAAAATATCTGGTAATATGCTAAATAACCTTCCACCGCATATAATACTTGTTTTTCTTCTTTTTGAGTAAAAAATAAAAATAAAAAAATAAAGTGCCATTAACTATTAATTTCAACTCATTTCCTAAACTCCTCTCCAATATTACAAGTATAACAAATTCAATTCAAACATATTTTAAAACAGAAGAACCGTTTAACTCGTAAAATTTTCTTATGTTAGCTATTTTAAGGTTAGAATCTCTTACATTGCAGCATTATAGCTTCGTGATAATGAATACGATCAAATCAAGTAAAAAAATAAGCTGCAGCTGATTACTACGAATCTAAATGTTACAAAAATAGTAACTCCTAGCGCAACAGTACACTTGGAGGAAGAAAAAAAATCAAAACAAGACAAAGGATTCAACCTTTGCACCTCTCTCGATATACTTAACCGCGACCAATTCCTTGCTCTGCCTATCACACATCAGTCTCTCTATCCCGAAGTTTCTAGCTCCGATATCCTTCACGAGCTCCTATCGGTCGCTATCATGCATTATCGGCATGTCCATTCCCGGTCCCAAGGTCGATGCTTCTCTATCCATCGCTTCTACAAGCTTTTCGATTCTTCAACTTGTCAGATCAATCCAAATCTGACACATATGAGTTTCTAAGTTAAAGATCTTATCTTTCTAGATTGTGCAGCTCTGATGAAAGATTCACATCGAATCTGTGGTTCCTTGCCTTGATTTGACATGTGAATCATTTAAGTAGTGCTTGCTGTTACGATTGTGTTATGTGAAGTTGCATAGTATAGGTGAGTAGAACTCGATCCCGTTGATGCATAGGATTTAACTAGATCCGATTAGGGTTTATGAAGGAGGGATGGATTTGGGGATTAGATTCCAGCATAGGAGACTAAGGAAAAGTGGAACGAAATGAAAGAGGAAAGATGGAGAGGGAAATAATTTGAGAAACCCGCGGCCACGAAATAATTTAGAGAAACCTGCGTTACATATGAATAGTACAAAACAAATAGAGTATAAAAACAAATAATTAAAGGCAAACAATAACGCTTTAGAATAATGCGTTATTAAATGGCATTATTAATAATAAATTTTCTTGTAGTTTGTGCAGCGTGGAGGCAAACATGTCTATTGCTTTATACTGATATTGCGTACGTGCAGGTGAGATATTTATTTGATGATTTACTAGTGTTAGTCCAGTGGAATATTCATGTGTGTACCCATTCTCCATATTATTTGATAGTATTACTTCGTAATACTCTTGGATAGTATGGGTATAGAAGTGGGGTGTTACAAACTAGGTTAAACTGGAAATCTCAAAGTGAAGATGTTACATAATTGGATAGTATGGGTAATCAGCTACAACAAGTGAAGTCACAATAATGTGGATGGATCCAAAGTAAGTGAATCTCCTTTAGGTGTTGATGCTATGGATTTAGAGGTTAATTAACCTCCTCCAAAAACTCAAAGCCAATTTCCAGCTGATATTGAAACTCTTCAAAGAAAGAAAACTTTATATGTTTGGAATCATTTCAAAAGGAAAAAATGGATGGAAAGTGGGGGACCATCTGCAATTATTGTGGCTCAAAGTTTTAAGGTGAATTAATGCGAGGAACGTCACACTTGTGTAACCACTTTATAGATTGCAATCCTTAGACAACTCGAGGTATAAGAAAAGATTTTATCCAAACTAAGAAAGCTAGGAATGAAATAGTAGTGGTTTGTTCCTATGAATTTAATGAAGATACATCAAGGAGTGTAATTTCTAAGATGATAATACTTCATGAGTATCCTATGGCAATGGTTGACCACATTGGTTTTAAAGAATTTTGCGATGCATTGCAACCTTTTTTTAAGGTGATTTCTCGCAACACTGTCAAGACTCACACCATGAAAATCTATGAGGATGAGAAACAACAATGAAGTTGTTTTCAAAGAATCAAAGTTGCATTGCAATTAGGCTGATATGTGGATTGCTGGTAAACTAAGTAAAACTATTTGACTGTTATGTCTAACTTCATTAATGATTCATGGACCCCATAAAGTTGACTTATAAGGTAATACATATAAATTATATTTACAATTCTTATTATTTTACCTTTTAAATTATTATTGAAATTTTAATATATATATGTGAGGCCCATTTATGTGGTTACTCCATTTTGCCAAAGTTCTTAGCGATGTCTTACTTGAATGTTTGATGGATTGGAATTTAGATCAAAAGTTGTCAAAATTGACTACTAATAATTGCTTTACGAATGATGCTATGATTAAACGCGTGACAGAAAAGATTACTTCTAGGTTACTTATTTTGAGTGTTAAATTGTTTCATATGTGGTGTTGTTTAGGGATGGAAAAAATCCGTATCCGCATTTACCCATGGGTAAAACCCGTCGTATGCACGAAACAGGTAGTTAAATGGGTACCCGTGGGTAAAATAAACGAGGTTTTCAATATTAGTTAACGTGGCGGTGACAGATTGTAAGGTACTCATGCCAGCGGGTACAAGTACCTATAGTGAAATTATGTTATTACCCTTATACTTTTTATATATAGTTAGATAATTAGGTAGTGTTTGGCTTAAAAACGAATTTTTAGTTTTCAGCTTTCAATATGTATGTCAAATATGAAAAGAGTGGAGAAAGGATAAACGAGATGGAAGGGACGATGGAGGGGATGGAGGAACAATAGAAGGATGGATTATTTCTCGTGCTTCCGTTATTTCTCAAAACACGGAAAATAAAAAAAAGTTGTTTTCTATTTTATATGTTAACTTCTTTTTTCAAATTGGTTGTTTTCGATTATGCATGCATCGTGCGTATTTTTGTATGGACGAAAATCCAAAAATAAAAAAGACAAACCAACTGAAGCCTTATGTTTTCTCCTTCTATCATTTTCAACGTAGTTGAGTCGTCTTTCTCCCCTAATCCTGCTGTGGCCGAAAGAATGACCTCCAACCCCATGAGTCACCGTTCGCTTACACCAATCCACCCCTCTTCCGCTCGCATGCACCACCACATACTATCTGCTCTTAACCTCTCACTCCAGTAAGTCCTTTTCTTATGTGATTTGTTCTATCATTTTTTTCTTTTTTAGTTATCTGTGTTGTTCTGCATCTTATTCCTAGATAGTTATTCAATAAAGATTTTAGTCTTATGGACAATATTGCTACGGCTGAGATGGATTGGATTTCATTGATTTGTTGAGTTGAGCTTCAATCTTGGTTTATTATTTTATCCCCTTAACCTTGAAATTTGGTTATTACAAATTGCACTACCAATACATGTATGATGTTAAATTGTATCATATTGATATATATGAGATCCGCTCAAGTTTTATATATCATAAACATAAATATATTTTTCATGCATATGTTATGTATGTTGATTTGCATGGGTCGGTTCATGCACAAATGATAGGCAGTTTTATGTGTTAGTTTGTAAAGTATATTCACTTGCTGAACTAAATTGACTTGCCTCCTGGTACACACACGCACACACATGTATATATATATATGTATGTATATGTATATGTATGTATATATGTATGCATATAATAGAAAAACTGTAAAATGGGAATTTTGCTTTATTGCAATCTGATCGAATAATAAAATTTACAATAGTATGTTTCCTTTTATATGAGAATACAAGATATGTGGGCTTGTACAAGGTTTCGGTCTAAATTCTATTGTTACACCCGCTTTGCTATAAATGTGAGAACACATTTGGTGATGGGCTCTTTGGTCTTCATTCAGTATTATGCTCGCTTCATTCTAATACCGTGACCTTTATATGTATCTTTAGCTCATTCATTTATTTTCTTTAAAACTTTTCCTCAATTACGGCTAGGGTTTCTTACCTCCTTATTGCAGCTAGGGTTTTCACCACTTTTTATCACTGCCAAAAGGAAAAAAAATAGTAGTGTCAATTGATGATAAGCGAAGGCTTCAGTCACTTAAACCTAGATCTTCGTCACTTGCTTCTCAAATTAGTTACTGTGATTGATGGAGCAAGAGGGCTTTTCCCAGTCTTTTTATCTTGAGTTGATGTCAGCTTCACCCTTTCTACAGCTGTCCTATTACATTTTGAATTGATGTTTGCTTCAGTAACTCTGAGCGCTTGCCTCAGTCTGGCAAAATTCTTCATCCAGATAGGTTTTGTCATAAAGTCAACAATTTGGTAAGCTGCTGGTAAGTGATTAATGTTTAATTTCCCTTTTAGTACTTATTCACGAACGAAGTACATATCTAATTCCATGTGTTTATTTCTTGAGTGCAAAATTGGATTAGCAGTTAATGATAAAGTACTTAAGTTATCACAACAGATTGTTGCTTTTTTGTTGATGTTACTCACATCTCACTGAGTATAGTTCAATCCACATTACTTTTGCTGTAGTACTAGCTACACTTCTAAACACTGCTTCAGTGTTGGATCTAGAAATTGTCGATTGCTTTTTAGAACACCACGTAATTGGATTTTCACCTAAATATATGCAGTAACCACTTGTTGACTTTCTGTCATCTGTAGCCCAATTCGAGTCTGCATAACCAACTATGTTTGTATTGCTGCATGCATTTAATTTTAGGCCATAGTTCAGTGTACCTCTCAAGTACATTAGAATTTTCTGTACCGCCTTTCAGTGATCATCTAGAGAGTTTTGCATGAATTGACATACTTTATTTACGCTGTATGATATTTATGGTCTGGTTATTATGATGTACTGAAGTCCTCCAACTATACTTCTTTATTGTTTTACATTTGTAATTAGTTCTCCATGATTCTTTGACAGATTTGAATTGCTGATCATTGGTGTTGACATTGCATTAGCTTTATCCATTTTGCTTAAAAAAGAACTTCAGATATGTATTTTCTTTGGCTTAGATGTATTTTTGAATTGCTTATTCTCTTGACATTTATCTCCAGGAAATAATTTACATCTCTTAGATCCTTAATTGAAATTTTTTCATTAAGATGCTGAATTAGATTATTGATTTCTTTTCCATTGTTCCCTGTAATTATAAAATCGCATAAATTATTACATATATAATGATTTCATTGGAAAATTTCATAAATAAAGAAGAACTAGATTTCGTTGATTGATAATCCAAATCAGTTAGTGTTGATTTAAGTTTATCAAACCACACTCTATGAGCTTGCTTCGATCCACATATTGCTTTCTTCAACCTGCATATTTTTCCTTTTTGTTTGCTTAATGAAATCCACATGGTTGTTCCATATATACATCTTCCTACAGCTCTCCATTTACAAATGCGTTATTTACATCTAGCTGTCTATTTTCCCAATTATGATATAATGCAATTTTCATCACTATTTTTATTGTTGTGGGTTTGACAACTGGTGAGAAAGTCACTGTAAAGTCAAAGCCTTCCTGTTGAGTATAACCTTTGGCTACTAATCTGGCCTTGTTTTTTTGTATAGTTCCATCTGAATTCCTTTTAATTTTGTATGTCCATTTGCATCCAATTATGTTTTGATGCTCTGGCTTTGTTACACGTTCCATGTGTTGTTTCTAATGAATGCATTGTATTCTTCTTGCATTGCTACTTTCCAATTTTCACTCTGCATTGCTTCATTGTATGTTGCTGGCTCCTCAATATCCAAGTTTGTTGCATATGTTTTAGGTCTGAAGATACCACTTTTTGCTCTTGTAACCATGTGGTGTTGAGTTCTTGTAGGTGGAGATTTATGATCCGAGTTGTTGTAACTATCTTCATATTGAGAATTGGATGAATTTGATTCTTCCAACTCTTGATATGATTCTTGAGGTTGATAATGATGGTGAGTTGAATTGTCTAATGATCCTATCGGTTCAAGACCTGGTTTGGAATCAGGCATAGTGAGTTATGGACCTAGATCTCTATGACTTTCAAAACTTTCTTCCTGATGCATAGATAGGTATGGATATTTTGGGATTGTATACTTTTGTTGATGTCTTTATTGAGTTTTATTTAAAGGGAAACACTTTCTCATCAAATTTTATATGTCAGTATATGATTATCTTGCCATTGTTGGTTAACCACATGTATCCTTTTTGATCCTGTTCATTTCTGAGAAATCTGCACGTTGATGATCTGAACTCTAGCTTGTGGTTATTGTATAGTCTCAACCATGGAAAGCATAAACATCTTGAAGATTTTAAACTTCTATAATCTGGATTTGTATTGACTAGTTTCTCAATTGGAGTTTTTTTTCTGGAACTTTAGTTCGAATTCTAAATAGACATCAGGCCAGAACATTAGTGGTAGTGATGACTAGCTAGAAGTGCGAGACCAATCTCAACTATGTGTCTATGTTTTCTCTCAGCTATGCGATTTTGCTCAAAAGTATGTGGGAATGTTATTCTATGCACTATTCCTTTCCTCTAAAAATACTCGCTGAGTGGTTTGTATTCCGTTCCTCCATATGATTGAAATTTTTTGAGTTGATGATTTGTTTATTTTTCAACTTGAGCTATGAAATGCATCACAACCTTGTATGTTTCTGACTTTGATCTTAGGAAGTATATCCATGTGTACCTAGAGTAAGCATCAACAAGTGATATATAATAATTGAAAACATAGTTAGAACTGATAGGTGCTGGACCCCATAAGTCAGTTGCTATCAATTCTGGGACTTTCGCCTTCTTGTGAGTGAGGACACATCCAAGTCAATAGCTAGAGTTTTGCTGGGTGAAGAATTCTTTCGTCCGGATCAGACCCGGCACGCATGGCTAAGCCAAAGCTGGGCGGTGGGTAATATAAGAACTTCAATCAAATTAGGATTGTGGAAAGAAAATCGCTACGCTCCTAGTACTGAACTCTTTGAATCTCTTACTAAGCCTGTCGCTACGCACCCTCTCCCGTCGCCGACTTGCTTGTGTTATGCATAAGCTCAATCAATGAATAGTTTGGACTTGGAGGTTCATTGTATGAAGTGTTAGAATCTAAAAAAGGTAGTTTATGACTTTTTCTCATTTCACAACATGTACGCACATATGGTAAAGTAATATTATCAAATGAAATTTTATTGTTAGTGTAACGAATCTGATTTTCGGCCCTCGAAAATCAAAATTTATACATTCGTTGTATAGAATGCTGAGCAATCGGGTGTTGGAAATACCAGATCATTATGGTTTAAGAAGATAAGGATAGAAGAAGAAACAGAAACAATAACACATAATCTAAAAATTACAGTGGAATAAAATATAATATATAACAATAGATTTTTATACAAGAAAACTGTAACTGTTAATATACATACAAATTATCAGAGTACAACTGTAAACAAAGAAATCTGGACAGTTATAATTACTTGTCCACAAAAGTACTGAATATACAGCCTACAATACACAGTGGAATATAATCAAGTATGCGTAATACGTCTCCGTCATCCTACTCGTCTCCTGAGCTCCAAGCATCCTAACATGAATCTGAAATACTCGGTCTGACTCGGGCATTCAATAAACCGAGCAAGGCTGGAAACCAGCGTAAGTAAACATACTTAATTTGAATCACTTAAGTTACCAAAATCCTTCGAAGGCAAAGGAATCTCGTAAGACCATGTCTAAGTATAAATACTTATTAAAATAATCGAATTCGTTACATTAATTAAATTCCAGCATGTTAGGCTTTAAAATCAAAAACATAAAGGTTCATAGTGGTTATTGGATCGAAGTAGTTTCAGATAATGCTGATATCCGATCCCGATCTCTTAGTATCGAAACGATAAATTTTAGAAGTCCAATTCATTTAAATAACAATTGCACAATCAGTGTGTTAATATATTCTTATGGAAATTCATTCCATAAGTTTACTTTATCATGACCAGTCCATCAACATTTACTTGCTTATACTCATTTCATTTTTTTTCTTTCTCAAATTAGAGCAGTGGTTAGTACAAGTCGATTTATTTCACATAAAACTTGGCAACATTTTATTCTATTTACTTAAAATTTGTTTGGCTACTTAATGACACATACAAAAGATAATTGAAAGCAATATCCAAGAGAACAATCAGTTAACATAGATCATTAACTCAATCAACGATTTATATTTGATATTAAATTAGTTTACAATTCAAAATTTGAATTGGTTTCAAATAATTGATTCGAATTATATAATTTATTCCAAATTACTTGTTAATCAAAGAAATAAAATAAAATAATTTTTCTTAATTAATTAAAATTAAATATATCATTTAGTGATTAATTAAATAATTAACCTATAATAATTAAATAGGAAATTACTTATTTATTCTCTCTAAATATTATAATCATTAAATTTTCACATTGTATAAATTTTGATAATATTAGTCTAGAAGGAATTATTCGACGATAAGAACTCAATGTAAAAATCTGCTCGTCGGTTGTGCTTGGAACGAAGGAGAAAATGGTTTTAAAATTTTAGAGGTTATTGAATAACAAAATTTAAGTCTAAATTTTCCTTTTAAACAAAGAAAATAAACAACCAAGCCAAACACATTTGAGCCCAGCCCAATCCCTACTCTTCCCTTCTTTCTTCTGCTCCTAATTCTTTATTTTCCTCTCTTCTTTCTTTCATTCAAACCCACCCAGGTGTCCACGCAACGACGCACATGCACACGACCCCTAATGACCCATCTTATCCACTGACCACCCATGCACATCACCCACGACCACTGCACCACGTCCGACTCCTAGAATGCGACCTAAGCCTTCGATTCAAAATTTCAAACTCGGACCTAAAACTGTTACATCATGTCACCCAAAGTCGCTACGCCTCATCACCAGATTTGATCGTACACCACCAAAATTTGCAAAAGCCTCGCCATGACCACCTCTTCCAACGCCCGCTGGACAGCACATCTCTAACCCCCTTGCAATGTCGCCATTACTAAGAAACCATACCAAACACAACCACTCCTAAACCCTAGTTCCACTTCGACTTGCCTACACATGCCCCAAAAAAATGTCGTGCCATTTTTTGTGAATTCCCCATCCCCGAATCTTCCTTTATGACATGTGTCGTGCCCCTAAATCAACTAAGAAGCCTGAATTTTTCGTTTGCCCAATTCCGATCATCTCCCTTTTTCTACTTCCGTACGCCATTAAAAATCCTCAAACCAATTCTAAAAATCCTTTTTTCAACCAAACCTTATAGAATATGATAGTTGCAACTATAATTCTGTGATTTACACTAAGAAGTGTCTTTTAGCCTAAAAAGTAAACTTCTTGCCTCCGAAACTAAATTTTTCCCTGAGCCTAAAAACCTCATTATGTTATTCATAAAATGGCTAAAACCATGTTTGAGAAATTTGATAAGTATTGGAGTGATACCAATGGGGTGATGGCTATAGGAGTTGTGTTAGATCCTAAGTACAAATTTGTCCTTTTAGATAGTTTATTCCCTAATTTAATGGCTAAAGTAAAATCTATTTACCAAGATATTGTGAATGAGTATGATCTGAGAATCAGGAGGAAGGAGACCGTTTCTTCAACTTCAAACCAAAATATAGTAGAAGTTGGTGAGGTTGAAAGAAAAGAACGTTGGTGGTCAACATTTTCAAAGCATGTCAGTAACCAAATAAATACCACTGGTGGTTAATCAAAACTTGACCGATATTTGGAGGAGCCATTGTCATCTGATTTAAAGAGTTTGACATCTTAAGTCATTGGGAAGTTATTGGGTTAAAGTATCCAATCTTATAAATGGTTGCAAGAGGTTTTCTAGCAATCCCTATCTCAGTTGTTGCTTCCGAGTCTTCATTTAGCACTGGTGGTCCGGTTCTAACACTACATCGTAGTAGATTGTGCTCAAATACTTTAGAGGCATTGATGTGTGTCCAAGATTAGCTACAGACTGACATGAAAGGTAAAATCGTTCGCTAGCTTTATTTACAACTCTATATTGATTTATTGTTAATTAGTGTTTGACTAACTTTTTTTTGTAGATTCTTCAAAATCAAAAGTCGAAAACATTGAATTTAATAAAATGGTGGAAGATATGGATGCTGATGTTGTTGGTAATATTTTTAGATTTCATTCCAAAGTTTATATCAACGTTGGTTGCTTGGATTTTGATTTGGATGCGCTTTTATTTTAGGAATCAAGTGGTCAAAGTTGTGCTATTAAAGCGAATCTTTGATGAAGTGAATTTTTATTACTTAAAGAAATTTCTTTTCAACAACCTTAACTCTTGGCCAAATTCTATTGAATAAAAACATCTTTCCTCATTTTCTTTTTAGAAAACTTCCACATATCAGTTTAAAGTTCCAAATCATTTATCTATACTAATTAATATTCTTAATTAATAATGATCTAAATGCCTTTTTTAGCATTTAAAATTCATATCAATTTATAACCATTCATAAATACATGGGAAAAATCCTCAAAAATTCTAGAAATACCATACTTTTTACCATATAAATTTTTTGAGCTAAATGCCATATTTAACTATTTTAAATGATTAAAACCTGAATTCATCTTATTTCCTCCTTAGAAAATTCATATAATATTTAATTTAACATGGAAAATTATGAATTTAAAATCTCATATCCAAATAACTATTTTACATCACATATGCAAAAAACAAATCGATTAGAGACAAAAAACTTAGGTTTTACCCTAAAGTTGGAGTTAAGATTTGATTAGTGTTTTTGTTTCCCTTAATCCCATCCTTGAATTCCCTATTTAATTTCGTGATTTCCTCTTTAGAAAAGGCTGGCCTTCGTCCTCCATTTGTTTTGATTATTTTTAAGTTTAAAGAATATGAATAATACGAAGGGGTAGAGACTTTAAGGAGTAAAAAATGGATTTACCTTTTTTTTTCACCTTCTCATACATTCTCTTCTATGTTTTAAGATTTAAACAATCTTAATAATTAATTAGCTAAGGCCGGACCTTAAATATTTTCAAATCTCATCCCCTCAACGGTCTATATTATTCTATTTGATCTATCCAATTAAATATCCTGAATAATATTAAACTAAAATTAGGGGTGTTACAGGCTCCTACCCTTAAAGAATTTAATTCTCAAATTTTAGAAAGGGCAACTTAACAAGCACATCAACTATGCAAACAATGCTAGTATATCATACCAGCTATAAAGTCCATATAAAACAAATGTAGAACATACCCTCGTAAGAATTTCGACTAAGTATACCTAATCATGTCCTCTATCTTCCAAGTACAGTCTTTCTCGTTGGTACTCCACTGGACTTTCACTAACTTGACTGTCTTGTTCCCAAACCTCTTATCATCTCTCGCTACTACTCAAACCGCTTGCCTCACAAAAGTCAGATCTGGTTCTACTACTAAGTCTTCCACTGTAGTCAGAGCAATAGTAGTCTCTGGATCATCCATATAATTTCAAAGATGAGAAACATGAAATACATTGTGGACTCCAGTCAAACTACTCGGTAACTCTACTCGATACACGAGCTTTCTATTCTCTCCGTAATAGGGAAGGGTCTCACATATCTTAGTGCCAGTTACCCTGACTTCCCAAGCCATATCATGCCCTTCATCTTTGATAATTATATAAAAAATGTTCTCCAACTAAGAACTAAAGATCTTTACGCATTTTATCTGTGTAGCTTTTCTACCTAGATAGAGCTTCCCTCATCCCACCTCAGATTAACTTTAATTTATCCGTGGCTTCCTTCGCTGTATTTGGACCAAGGATGAATCGGTCTTCGGTCATCCACTAACACGCTGGTAATTTGCATGGCCTTCCTTACAAATCTTTGAAAGTTCCTGTACTAGTTTGATAACTATTATTATATAAGACTCAACAAGGTGCAAATGGTCTTCCCACGTCCGACCAAAATCTAGTCACAAGCTCTCAACAAATCTTCGATTATCTTATTGATACTCTCTTTCTACCCATCTATCTGTGAGTGATAAGAAATGCGCATCTTAAGCTTGGTACCTAACACTTCCTGTAGACTTTTCTAGAACTCGCTAGTAAACTAGTATCTCTATCACTGACTATACTACTAGGATTCACATGCAGTCTAAGTATGTTATACATAAATAACTTAACCAATACATGTGCCATCATGGTTGACTTAACAGGGATGAAACCACTCTTGGTCAATTTGTCCACAATGACCCACATACTTTCATTTCCCCTACTTGACCACGACAAGCCATCAATAAAATCTATGGACATCGAATCCCGTTTTTAAACTGTTATATCCAAAGGCTAAAGCCACCCACTCGGCTTCTGCCATTCAGCTTTAACTTACTTGCTATTCGAACACTTCTTTACACACAAGCCTACATCCCTTTTCATACGATTTATGCTGGAAAGAAGGCAGAGCTAACCCTTAATTCTACTGCTCTCTAAAAGGCCTGCCTATTCTATTAGTCAAGCTCTTCCCAGAAGAAGCTCCTCTTCATATCTTAATACGCCTTGGTCCCAAGATGAAACATAAATATCGATCGACGACATTCCCTAGGAACTTCTATCTTTAGGCCTCCAACATCCGTAACACACAACTATCTCTTCTTTTTCAACTGTCCCTTCTTTTTAAACCACCCTTTCTAGTCAAGACCAAAATCTTTTAGATCATCAACTTCAGTTCCACCTTCAAGCCTTCTAATTGTCTCGGCTAATCATGGATCATCTTTCTGCTTAGAAGCAATCCTTTTGATCAACAATGGTCGAACTTCCAAGCAGGATAACATGACAGTACTCTGAATATAACTAGCAGTCGATCTAACTACATGTTACAAGTAGTCAATGCTTTTAGATCCTTCCACTCTGCTAACATAGCTAACACCGCATTCCATATTTCGTGTTAAGTGCATCCGCCACAATATTTCCTTTTCTCGGCATATACTCAATACCAAAAACATTAGCTGCGAAAAACTCCAGCCACCTATATTCTCTCATATTCAACTCTTTTTGAGGAAATAGATACCTTAAAGTCTTATCATCCTTGTACAACTTCAATATTTCTCTCAAAAGATAATGTCTCTAAACTTTCAATGTGAAGATCACGGTTACCAAATCTGTAACGACCCATAAATTTTGACAATTAAATTTGTTAATTTAATAGGATTTTGTAATTTAATTTTTGTAGAAATAATAAAGGTGATAAATTAATATTGGAATGAACGCTAAATTAAAACATAGCAAGGGTAATTGAAACTTATTTATTAGTAATTTGAATAAAATTCTAATGGATGAAATAGTGAAAAGATTATACCTGTGGGTAAATTGAATATAAATAAAGGAAAGGATTAAATTTATTAATGCAATAACCATTGTAACGGTATTTGATCGTAAATTTAGGTAATTAGGTAGTACGTTATTTGGAAATAAATTTAAGGGTAGAATAGTGACTATTATAAATTACCTAATTAATTGGTCAACGAATTTATTAGAAATAAAGTTCATTTGAATATTAAGTATTTATAATTTTGTTATTGATAATAAGCGTTACTAATTATTAATATAGTAACGGAAGTGTAAATGAAATTCAACCGTAGAAATTTAAGCTACGTATTAACAATTGAAATGAAATGTCGATTAAATGGATTACTATAAATTGTCATACTAAGCTAAGAATTGAATATAAGTAAACAAAGGAAAATAGTAAATCAATCAATGAATTTATATAGATTGTAAAGTTATAATAATAAATAGTAATTGGATGTCTTGTACGAAGTTATAATATTGTGTGAATTATTAATAAAGAATAACTAGGATGGGATTCAAATTTGTATAATAATGAAAAGTGTTAATTGTTTCTCTTGAGCATAAAAATTTAAAATAAGTAATTTAAAGCAACCATTTAATTAACCAATGCAATAAGATTTTCTAATAGTAACTGTGTAAATTAAGGTAGTAGTGTAAATGGCAGTTGATGGATAACCAAATTCAATACAATCCAATTGATTGAAACGACTGTTAGGTTATAATTGAATATAAATTAAAATAGAAACGTAAACGTAATACAAGATAGTAATTTGGGAAATAAAAAGTATGAAACCAAGAAATAAGTTACAGAGAATATTTAATTGAAATGAATGTATCTATTTGGCAAAAATGTAATAAGCGTAGTACAATCCAAATTAATGAAAGCAAATTGCAAAGTTCTAATTTATTGAAATTGGTAGAATTGGGAATGGATTAATGGTTATATAAATTGATGTAATAATAAGTAACGAATTATAGATGACAGGTACATGAAAGGAATTCAATTTAAATGTTATAAAGTGGATTTATTTGGGAAATATTAAATGTGCCTAGATATAGATTTTGCTAATTGAAGTCAATAATTAATAAATTAAATGAAAGGCCAATTTATGAATTATAGAATTTGAATTTTTAATAGTGAGTTAATTTATTTAATTTATAATAATTGGATTTATGAATGAAATCAAATATTTAACTATTACGTTAATTTAAAAATTAAGTTGAAATTTAGAAATATTTATGTAATAAATTTAAATCCAATGGTAAACCCTTCTTGAAATTATGAATGGAATAATTATGGGTTAATTCAATTTAATGGAAATTCTGGAAATTTATCTATAATTTTGAATTTTATGAAATTGAAGATTTATATTGATTAATCTTTAATAAATTGACATTTAAAAATTGTTAAATCATTGTAAATGTTTGAGAATCATAAAGTGATAAAGATTGCAAATTTCAAAATTTAAATTTTGAAATTTGATTTAATTAATTTATTTTAATTTATTTAATTAATATTAAAATAGCCATTTTGGCCACTGACTCGGATTTCGACGAAACCAGTTTCATCGGATTTGTATCGGTAAATTATTATAGGGTTTCAAGTTTCGTAGCGATCGGACTTGTCGTCTGATCGTACGAAAGCGAAGCGCCTTGAAATCGATTTAACTGAAATCAATTTAAATCAATTTGAAAATATTGATTTCAGCATAACTTCTTCATACGATGGAATTTGGCCATGAAACTTTTTCCATCGCATTCAAAATATTTTAAAACATCTATTTTGATATATGGTTTGATCCAATTTCATTCCGGAGTCAGAATGGGCCTTTTGGGCCAATTATCGTTTAGCACGTTATAATTCGGATCCATCTGTCTATTCCATCTTTATCTATGAATACCCTGCTAAACCCTAGCTTTCACCTATTCTCATTTGTCTGCGCGTAAAATTTCATCAGCTCCTCCTCTTCTTTCAATGGCTGCAAACCCTAGATCCAATTTCAAATTCAAAAATTAAATCCAAAGCCAAAAATTCTAAGTCCTCAGAAAAATTTGAAAAAAAATATATGTAGTAGATTTCATCGATACGAATCTACATGTGGCGTTTGTTTCTGCATTTGATGCTCATTTCAGCCAGAAAACTCGGTCAAAGATCAAAAATCGCGAAACCCTATTTCAATTTGGGCGTTTTTGATTCGGGAAGCAATCGGAGAAATTGGAATATGGGTTTGGTAGAGATTGTCACGTGGAGCTATACGGTGGTGGCCGTTTGGTCGGAATCTATGTGAGGTGGCCAGAATCTCACGTTTAGGGTTTCGAAACCCTAAAATAACCTAGGCGGCGCACGGAGTTACAGGCGGCTGGAGGTGTTCTGGGGAGGCCGTTGTGCTCGGCTCGACAAGACAAGGAGGATAGTGGTGGTCGGCAGAGTGATGATGCCCGGTGGTGTCGGCAAAAGTTGGTCAAAGGTCGGCTGTATGGGTTCTTTTCATATGCGTGCTTATGATGTTTCACTGGAAAAGAACGTGTATAACACTGATGACGTGGCAAGCTTTGTGGTCTGTTGTTTTTTTATTTATTTATTTTGATTTTTGATTTTCAAATCGCATTAATCGCCATAACTCTTGCATACGAACTCCGATTTACGCGGGTTTCTTTTGTTAGGATCGTATTGAAATTCCGCACTTGATGACACTAGTTTGGATGAATTCTGAGACGGTCAGATTTTTGGGTTTAAATCGGATTTTAATTTGATTTAAATTCAAAAGGTGAGTGTTTTAACCCACTCACAACCTCTAAAATTTCTTATGTTTTTTAAATTGATATATGATATGATTTAAAATTTATTTATGATTGTTTGGCATGTTTTTAATCATCATTTCAGTTAATTGCATTGTTAATTAATTTATTCATTGCATTTAAACTGCGAGTTAATTGTTAATTAATTATTCATTACATATAAACTGCCAGTTAAACAGTTATTAAATTTATTATTGAATTAAACTACTAATTGATACCTGTTATTTACCACCTGTTATATATTGATGTGTTGTTTGAATTTGATGATGATTATGATGAATGGTTGATGGGTGATATTGTATGAGTGGATGCTGAATTTTATATGATTATAAATTGCAAGTTATTATTCATTTTCACCTCATTCGGGATTGCAGTTTGAAATGATATATAACCGTAAATTTTAATTTTAAATTGCGGATGGAAATGATAAATATCCGTATCACTTGACCATAGGATAGAAAATTATATACAAACATCGCGGTCTATGTGAAAAATTAATTTAAAATGATTTCTATGGTTTTGTAAAAAATATACGGGTATATAGATATTGATTTTAGATATTATATAAATGTTATTTTGTTATTGAATTTAGCTATGTATAAAAAAAATTTGAATTATAAAATAAGCTAAATAATGAAGTTTGATTTCTTTTATAAAATATGGTTAAGTATCTAATTAAAAATTCTAATGTATATAGAGTTTATAATAACTCAAACAAAAGTAAGGTTGAAGATAAATGTGAATATGATTTGAATTAAAGTATTTAAGAATTATCTTCGAAAAATTTGTTTTGAAATGTAAATAAATTAAGATTTAAAGGGTATGATTTTATAACTTGATTTTGATTTAAGAATTTAAATGAATATCAAATTGATTTAAAGAATATTATTAAGTTAATTTAATTAAAAGAATATCCTGTTATTGAATTTTAACGGTTTTACTTAAATAATATTTGTTTTATTAAATAAACATTTCAAATTTAAATAATAGGAATTGAATTTGATATATATTAAATTATCAAAGAATCCATTTTGAAATAGTGGAATATTTAAAGATTGAAATATATGAACTATAAAATTTAAGTTTTGAAATATAGAATATTTAAACTTTGAAATATATGAAATTTGAATGGTTTATTTGAGGATTTAAATCCGTGTTAGAATTGATTGCGAAGCTAATTTATTTTATTAAATAATTTAATATTTAAACCATTTAAGTGGTGTAGTTATATTTCAAAGTTATGAAATTCAAAGTTTTATTTTTTGGAAGGCTATATTTCAAGTATTTGGTTTCAAAATATTATAACCATGAAATGAGTTTTAGAAAAGGATATTGTAACGACCCGGAATTTTGGGTCGCCAGAATTGAACATTTAATTCATTTTAAAGGTTGAATATGAGTTATAATTTGAATTTTGAAATAAAAAACTTTGGTTAAGTTAATAAAATTAGTCAAATTTCATATACGGGAATGAAATTGAAAATTTGAATAATACTAATTTAATATTAGAATTTGGATAATTGGTGGTTCAGAGTGTAAATAGATATAAAATTTGATTGTAAAGTTTATGTTAGGTCTAATTGGGTTTGAATTTTAATATTGGACCATTGGACGAAATTAAAAGTCAATAGATTAAATTTGGGATTTTATATTAATTTAATAAAGGAATTTAATAATAAAATATTGCAATTAGTGAGATTTTAATCCGGAATGAGTCAAAATAATTTTTTATGTAATTTATAAATTTTATATGATTTATTATTTAGATAATAAAGTTTTAAAGGTGAAGTTTCAAGTGATTTCGACGATTTTGAAAATCGCTTGAATTTATCGACGAGTTAAAATAGCCTTCCGGGGCACAGTCTCAGAATTCGACGAAACCAGTTCCATTGATCCGTAATAGTTAGTTATTATTGGATTTCAATTTTCGTTGCAATCGGAGTTGTCGTTCGACCCCGGCAGCTTAAAACGCTTAGAAAATACTTTAATCGATTTAATTTAAAATTGATCGTTTAATCCCGTAACTCACGCAAACGACCAAATTAGCTTCCGAAACAAGTTCCATTGTGTCCGGAACGTGGGTAAAACCTTAGGAACGCCTGTCGGCACGTACGATTTGGAGATCGTTTGGAAAAGTTGCTTAAAATGGATTTAATATTAAAATAATACGTTATACGTATATATTCACGTTTAAGGAACCCTAACCCTATTTCGTTCCCAGCCGCCGTCCTCTTTCATTAATGGCCGAAAATACTCATGCTCTCCCTTTCTTTTTCTCTCGATCCAGGCCCTATTTGCGAAAACTTCCTAAATGAAAATCGTAGATGTCAGCGCAGGCTTCGCATCCAACGGTAGATCTGGCGAATCGTCGTCGATTGGTGGTGGAAATCGGCCCCGTTCGTTGGAAGTTCAAGCACGCTTTTCCATGGCAGATGAGGACCGAGCTTCTCCTAGCTTGGGCCGAGGGTAGCACTGCAGATGGGCTTCGATTTCGTGGCCTTGGACCAACTTATCGGCGAGCGTGCAGGAGGCGATTCCTAACCTTAATTGGTGATGTTGGGTTCGGCTTTACTGGGTATTCGCGTGCGTGAAGTTGATGGGGGAAGAAGAAGTGTCGGCCGTGTTGGTTTGGTAATAAAATAAAAAAGTAAAAGAGAATTTGTTTTAAATTTATATTCGAATCTTTAAAATTGAATAACTCTTTCATACGATATCAGATTCGTACAAAATTCACGGCACCGGAATCGCAGAGATGCGTACTATGCAATGGTGCAGTTCTGGATTCATTCCGAGAAAGTAAAAAATTAGGTTAAATCGAACATCGTTCGGTTTAATTTAAATTTCAAACGCTCGCTGAAAACCAAAGTGAGTTTAACTCACTCACATCTGGATGCTAGCTAATTTAAATAGTTAATATTTAAATGTCTGTGTGATTGGTTGGATATAAATGTCGTTATCAGTCTGGATTGATATATATATATATATATATATATATATATTTGTTGTGCTAATATCTGTGGATGCAGGGAAAAACAGGTTGGAGGGATCCAACTGGATTCCTCGCAATATAGGAATTATTGTTATAACTAATGATGCATTTTATTTGTACATTGAGATAGCTAATTTTGGAAATCCAGTTTGCTGTGATATGAATTGATAAATTTTAAACCTGAAATTTGTTAAGCATAAATAAAATAATTTTTTTTTTAAAAGAAATAAAAGGAATTGTTAAATAAAGGATTTAAAGAAATAAAACTAGGAATTTGGTTTGGATGAAGAATGAAATTGGTAAATTTGGAATTATAATAAAAGAGAAATTTTATAAGAAGTGATAAAGTGATAAAATAACGATGGGTTATTTTTGATAACGAATAGAGTTTTCGAAAATCTAAAATATGTTTTCAACGAAGTTTCTAAATATAAATTAATAATTGTAACTGTAAATCAAATATTTTGAAATACATTTTTCACCCTTGGAATTTTTAGTTAAGTAATTCATAAGCATTATTTTCCTGTAATAAATTCTCAAATGTTTTAATTAAAAATGTTTTAAACCTATACTTTGAAAATGGAATTTCCGGGAATGGAAAAGGGTGTTTAAACTTCAAAGGAGTTTATTTTTAAGCTTGGAAATGAATTTACGACAACTAACGTAAATTTGGGTAGGGATAGATCGGGCAGGATCTATATGGAAGATTCTTTGGGTTGTTTCATTGGAAATGTTTCCCTGGGAAAAACCGAGTTCGTGATTTAAATCAGGTTTGAAAAGCTAAGTTAAAATTTATTTTAAGGAAGTGTTTTTAAGAAATTCTTCTTTAAAAAAATAAGAAATAAATTTAGCTATAGTATGATTATTTAAGAGGTTTATTAGTAATTATATTTTATAAATGGATTATTTAAAGAATGGATGATTTAAGTTATTTGAAAACTAGTATATTTTTTTTTAAAACCACTACCTTTAAATTTAGTTAACAAAACTCTTATTTAATAAATAGTTTTATTTTACATATTTGAAATTATATTTTTGAGTAATAACTAGAAGTAAATTTACATATTAAAGTATATTGCGGAATAAAGTATTTTAAATTGTTTTTAAATCTAAATTTTTTTGAGCTTGGTTATTTCCAAAGGGAATAAATGTTAGATAATTTTCCTTGTAAAGGAAGGGATTTTGGAAATTGTTTTCAAATGAGCATTGAAAATTTGAGAATATATCTTTTAAAGATATTTGAGGCAAATAAATAATTAGGAATTATTTATTGTGTGATGGATGTTTGTGAATATAAATTGATAGTTAAATCACCGACTATCAATATTGGACAAATGCGCTGATCGTTTCGAAGAGACCGGGATCGAGATTTATTTCTCGAAAACCACTTCGATCTGGTTTGTACGTTTCGTGAAACGTGTTCGGAGTCAAAGATGGAGCAGTGAAGTATAAGGGCTAGTTGCTACTAATCCTGAGGATATTTCCAAAATGGATGTAGTAGGAGTAGTGCCTTCGGTTCCGTTCGAACCCGGGATGGACTTGTATGGACGAATGCTTTTGGAACATCGTCAGGTGGGCGATTGGAATTCTAAGTGCAACGTTCAAAAAGGTAACGTTTAGCCTCAAGCCTCATCAAATGGGAATGACTGAAAATCAGGGGATATGCAGCAAGGCTTCGTGGGTAGCCCCCACTTGAGAGTAAGGTCATCCCTGTCTAGATGTCCCTTTTTATTTCGGCTTAATGGACGGTTGCTGATCCCAACCGCGAGGTGATCTTATTCGGAACTTTCCAGTAAGGGATGGGTCCGGTCTTGTGTTGCAGGGGATCGGGTGTGGTCCTCGGTACGGTGATCTAGGCCCCGTACTGTGGCAGGTGGTACCCCAGTGCCTAGTCATTGTTGGAAATCCATTCTCCCTACGAGCCTTGTACGAGTTTTGTTTGTATTACCCACTTTTGTGGCTAGTATATGGAATTTAATAGATGTAACAATTTCGGCTATTTTATAAGTATTTGTATATAGACCCTATTATAATATCAGAGGATATCTTTAAAAAGTGTTTTAGCTATCGTAAGGTAAAAACCCGTCATGTTTATTTGTGGCATGTTCTTACGAGATGCTTTTGTTTTCAAAAGGATTTTTGAAACTTTAATAATCAAATTGGATGCATTATTATCTACTGGTATTCCAGACTGACTCGGGTATTATTTCATTATAATGCTCGGGTCAGACCGAGTATTATTTGTTCAGGACAGGATGCTTTGAAGCAGGAGAGGAGCTGGAGTCTGTGACGTATTATCTATACGTATATATATTCCGCTGCTGTGATTGTATGGATTCGTCTGACTGGTAAATGTGGTTTGTATGAGATACTCTGATGATATGATGTATAAAACAGTTATAGATTTCATTTTGTGTAAAGATCTATATTTACTATTATATTTATTTCTGCTGCGACTGTGAGATTCTGATATTGTTTAGTTTGTTCTTTCTTCTATCTCTTCTTCTTTAACCCTAATGGTTCGTATTTATGTTTCACTTGAGTTAATTGAAGTTGAATAGTGTTGACCCAAGGGGTACGGATTTGCGGGCTGTCACACTTGGTATCGGAGCTAGGTTGGCGACAACCTAGGCTTTGGTGGGGAAATTACACATTGGATATAGAGTCAATAGTACTCTATAATGAGTTGAGAGTAATAATAGATATGAGAGTGTATTTGTTAGTGCATATAAAAATTTGTTTTATACTGTGTTGACTTATCGGTTGAGTGTTTATGAATTCTGGTCGGTGCGGGAAGTACAACCGTATCGATAGGGGTTTCTAAACTCTTAAACAAGATAAACCGACATAGTATTGTTTTTAAAGTGGGTAAATGAAATAACTTTGCCCAAAATTATATTTTGATATAAAAGAAATAACTTTCTGAAATTATTATATATATTTGATAGTTTGAATGTGGATATCATAATTAAATAAGAATCTAAAATTTAATCTAAAATTTGAAATAGTTATAACCAAATAGATTCTATGAGTATCAATTATATAAAGGAAGAATAACTAAATTTAAATTGAGCCAGAATTTAAACCCCGGAAGTTTTAAAAAGGATTTTAAATGTATTAAAAACAAAGTTTGGAAATTTGAAATCCTGGGAGAGTTTGAAATGTTTGCTAAGGTGTTTGAAGGCAATATTGGAATATTATTTTGGGAAGTATTTTTGAATGGGAACTGTTTTGAAATAAATTTGGGAAGTAAGAAAACCCTGAACTCATTTTAGTCGCTGGAAAATAATCCCGATGATGCTGGCCACATCATTAGAATTCATTTTCGAGTTTCTAAAGTGATGGATTGCTATCCAAAGTGGTTGGTTATGATATTTGTTGGACTTGTTTGTGATACAAGTAATTTTAGAAGTTTCAAAAGGGAAATTGTTTTGGTGAAAACAGATTGTTTTAGAAATTCGAAAGTTTGATTTGATATACCAGGAGTGTATGAGTTGATTATTATTTCAAAATGGTTTTGGAATGAAACCGGGTAATTGAATTCTGGGAAATTCTATTTAAATATTGTGTAAAGTTAAAATGAATCAACTATTGGACTTAGAATTAAATTGATTTGGGTTAAATTGAAATGTAAAATGACCTTGTAGTTGTGGGTCATTGAGAAATAAATTGTACCCATTAGCTATTAAGTGTTATGCTTATAATTTGAAATTGTGGATTTACAATTGTGCAAGGAATTAAATTTAACTTGAGTAAATGGAAGTGAATGGAATTTATTGAAGTGTTGAAGTTAACTTAAGATAAGTTAAATAAAAGTGGAAATGGAATTAAAATTTAATGATTGAATTGAATGTAAGTTGAATGTAAAATGGTTATAGTTGTGAGTTATAATTATATAATGAAAACTTATATCCTTAAGCTATTTCTATAATTTGAAATTGCAATTATAAAATGGAAGGAGTTGAAATGGTGTAGTGGATTCAAATCTAAATCTTAAAAGAAATATAAAGTGAGATGAGGCAAAGTAAAATATAGATGGGTAAATGGACTTTGAATGGTAAATAAGATTTTAGAATTATCCATTGGAAACTAAATGATGAATGGAAAGGTAAATTTTGACTCGGATTAAATTTAATTTAAGGTAAAAGGGAAATAATTGAGATTTAGATTGAATTGGAATCAAAATCCAGTGGAGTAATAAATAATCTTGAATGGAATTGAGATGAATTTAGATTTAATTAAAACAAGATTCAATTATGTTATGAATAGAAATGAATGGAATTTAATTCTTATTTAAGATAGTAAAGGAAATGGTATAAATTCAAGATGGCTAAATGAATTTGGTTGAACTTGAATTAGAACTGGAAAAGAATTAAATTGAAAGAAAATTTAATTCAGAGAAGTAAGAATGATATTATATGAATGAATTTTAACTCAACTAAATCCAAAGGAATTATCTAAGAATGAATTTAGCGTAAGCTGAATTAAATAAAGAGAAGCTTGAAGATGAATTTAGTGTAAACTAAATTAAATGAAATTTGTATTGGCTTGGATGAAATTTTGATGATTTGTTAAGAAAATTTTGAAAAGAAAAATAATTTAAAACCCAGTTCTAGTATGGAATTTAAATTTTGGCAATAAAAAGTTGAGAACGTGAATGAATAATGGAGTTAGATTATAATAGTGATGGTATGAATTGTAAATAAATTCCAATGAGTGAAATAATTTAAAATGGACTCTTTATTAATAAAATAAATCTAAAAATGGATTGAATAAATAAAAAAAATGCATTAAAATTTGTAAATGGATTGGAATTTGATTGAATGGAAATCAAATGAAAATGAAATAAAAATTAATATAAGAAGGTAATGAACATATTATGGAAGAACTTAAGCAAATTGAATTAAAAATTGCGGTCGAGCTTTATAATGTTGTCTTGGATAAATTTTGTTTAGGTAATAAAATTGAATTGCAAGTGAAATGGTATTAATTAATTATTGTGATAAATAAGGATGTATGGGTTGTCAACAATCCAAAATGGGATGATATTAATATAAACTTAAATGAAATGATAAATTTGAGGTAAGAATAGGAATGTGATTTAAAAATTGTAATGAATAATTCCGAATGAAATGAAATTAATATAAATTTAAAACTAGAATTAATTTTAATGGTTATAAGCTTAAGTGGTGATTATTTTTGCTTGAATGACATGAGTATTTACATGTATTCAGAATTGAGTTGTTTAAACAACAACTGAATTGGTTTTGAATTAATTGGAATGGATTGAATTGTTATTAAGTGATTTTGCATATGAATGGAAATTGATCATGAAAGAAATGCAAATGTTTCAAGTTTAAGATAAAATTTGATTGTTAATCAAATTGGGAATGTAAGTTAAAATAAAGAAATGTAAATAAGGCATATGTTAATCATATTGAAATAGAAATGAATAGGTTGTAATAACTATGAATTGTATATAGTGAACTTGAATGTAAATCATTCAAGTGAAATAAAATGAAGTTTGTTTATGGATAAATTGGAATGGGTTAAAGTCTTGGTAAGTGGGTTTGTGTATAAATGTAAGTGAGTTATCATAGAAATGCAAATGTAACAAATTGAAATGAAATTTGCTTGGTGAATCAATTCGAAAATTGGGTAAAGTATGAATTGGAATAGCGAAACTTATGTAAATCCTTTGTGTGAAATAACTTGGAGTTTAGCATTAGAAAAGGAACTTTGTATATGCTTTAAAATATGATTTACTTATGAAATTATGCAAAATGTTGTTTGGGATGTAAATGGATATGTTGGCTTACATTTATATTGGAAATGTTGTTAAAAATGTTCATATCTTTGAAAACTGATGAGTTTGTTGAGTAAGTACAAGTACGGGAGGCGTTCGAGAGAGTTGGAGCTCGTGTATGCATTATATTAGCCGCTTGCTTTAAAAAAAAATTGCTAAAAAGGTACGCCTACGCAAATATAATTGGGAAATGATATATATATATTGAGATATATTTTGGTTTCCAACCATGTGGGTCGATGTATATATATTTATATGTATCGCGATATCGCGAAAGCTCCTCCGTACAGGGGAGACTCTGCCAAAATTTTCCGGAAATTTTGAGAGTTAGAAAATTTTTGGAAATTTGAAAATTTGTAATTAACTTGGAAAGTTGTTTTTAAGATAATGTTGAAACAGAAGCTTTTGAGTATAAATAAAGCAAATGAGTTTGGATTTGAGCTAAAGGGTTTTGGGAAGTGTATATAAGTTTTAACTAAGGAAGTTTGGGTTATGTTAATGAGTGTAGGAGCATTCCTCTACCGTAGCAAATTTCGGGGACGAAATTTTTATAAGGGGGGAAGAATGCAACGACCCGGAATTTTGGGTCGCCGGAATTGAACATTTAATTCATTTTAAAGGTTGAATATGAGTTATAATCTGTATTTTGAAATAAAAGACTTTGGTTAAGTTAATAAATTTAGTCAAATTTCATATACGGGAATGAAATTGAAAATTTGAATAATACTAATTTAATGTTAGAATTTGGATAATTGGTAGTTCTGAGTGTAGACAGATATAAAATTTGATTCTAAAGTTTATGTTAGGTCTAATTGGGCTTGAATTTTAATATTGGACCATTGGACGAAATTAAAAGTCAATAGATTAAATTTGGGATTTTAGATTAATTTAATAAAGGAATTTACTAATAAAATATGGCAATTAGTGAGATTTTAATCCGGAATGAGTCAAAATAATTTTTAATGTAATTTATAAATTTTATATGATTTATTATTAAGATAATAAAGTTTTAAAGGTGAAGTTTCAAGTGATTTTAACGATTTTGAAAATCGTCGAATTTATCGACGAGTTAAAATAGCCTTCCGGGGCACAGTCTCGGAATTCGACGAAACCAGTTCCATTGATCCGTAATAGTTAGTTATTATCGGATTTCAATTTTCGTAGCAATCAGAGTTGTCGTTTGACCCCGACAGCTTAAAACGCTTAGAAAATTCTTTAATCGATTTAATTTAAAATTGATCGTTTAATTCCATAACTCGCGCATACGACCGAATTAGCTTTCGAAACACGTTCCATTGTGTCCGAAACATGGGTAAAACCTTAGGAACGCCTGTCAGCACATACGATTTGGATATCGTTTGGAAAAGTTGCTTTAAATGGATTTAATATTAAAATAATACGTTATACGTATATATTCACGTTTAAGGAACCCTAACCCTATTTCGTTCCCAGCCGCCGTCCTCTTTCATTAATGGCCGAAAATACTCATGCTCTCCCTTTCTTTTTCTCTCGATCCAGGCCCTATTTGTGAAAACTTCCTAAATGAAAATCGTAGATGTTAGCGTAGGCTTTGCATCCAATGGTAGATCTGGCGAATCGTCGTCGATTGGAGGTGGAAATCGGTCCCGTTCGTTGGAAGTTCGAGCATGCTTTTCCATGGAAGATGAGGAACGAGCTTCTCCTAGCTTGGGCCGAGGGTAGCACTGCAGATGGGCTTCAATTTCGTGGCCATGGATCAACTTATCGGCGAGCGTGGAGGAGGCGATTCCTAACCCTAATTGGTGATGTTGGGTTCGGCTTTACTGGGTATTCGCGTGCGTGAAGTTGATGGGGGAAGAAGAAGTGTCGGCCATGTTGGTTTGGTAAAAAAATAAAAAATTAAAAGAGAATTTGTTTTAAATTTATATTCGAATCTTTAAAATTGAATAACTCTTTCATACGATATCAGATTCGTACGAAATTCGTGGCACCGGAATCGCGGAGATGCGTACTATGCAATGGTGCAGTTCTGGATTCATTTCGAGCAAGTAAAAAATTAGGTTAAATCGAACATCGTTCGGTTTAATTTAAATTTCAAACGCTCGCCGAAAACCAAAGTGAGTATAACTCACTCACATCTGGATGCTAGCTAATTTAAATAGTTAATATTTAAATGTCTGTGTGATTGGTTAGATATAAATGTCGTTATCAGTCTGGATTGATATATATATATATATATATATATATATATATATATATATTTGTTGTGCTAATATCTGTGGATGCAAATAAAATTTTAAACCTGAAATTTGTTAAGCATAAATAAAATAAATTGTTTTTTTTAAAAGAAATAAAAGGAATTGTTAAATAAAGGATTTAAAGAAATAAAACTATGAATTTGGTTTGGATGAAGAATGAAATTGGTAAATTTGGAATTATAATAGAAGAGAAATTTTATAAGAAGTGATAAAGTGATAAAATAACGATGGGCTATTTTTGATAATGAATAGAATTTATAAAATTTGTTTTCAACGAAGTTTCTACGTATAAATTAACAATTGTAACTGTAAATCAAATATTTTGAAATACATTTTTCACCCTTGGAATTTTTAGTTAAGTAATTCATAAGTATTATTTTCCTGTAATAAATTCTCAAATGTTTTAATTAAAAATGTTTTAAACCTATACTTTGAAAATGGAATTTCCGGGAATGGAAAAGGGTGTTTAAACTTCAAAGGAGTTTGTTTTTAAGCTTGGTAATGAATTTACGACAACTAACGTAAATTTGGGTTGGGATAGATCGGGCGGGATCTCTATGGAAGATTCTTTGGGTTGTTTCATTGGAAATGTTTTCCTGGGAAAAACCGAGTTCGTGATTTAAATCAGGTTTGGAAAGCTAAGTTAAAATTTGTTTTAAGGAAGTGTTTTTAAGAAATTCTTCTTTAAAAAAATAAGAAATAAATTTAGCTATAGTATGATTATTTTAGAGGTTTATTAGTAATTATATTTTATAAGTGGATTATTTAAAGAATGGATGACTTAAGTTATTTGAAAAATAGTATATTTTTTTTAAACCACTACCTTTAAATTTAGTTAACAAAACTCTTATTTAATAAATAGTTTTATTTTACATATTTGAAATTATATTTTTGAGTGATAACTAGAAGTAAATTTACATATTTTAAAGTATATTGCAGAATAAAGTATTTTAAATTGTTTTTAAATCTAAATGTTTTTTAGCTTGGTAATTTCCAATGGGAATAAATGTTAGATAATTTTCCTTGTGAAGGAAGAGATTTTGGAAATTGTTTTCAAATGAGCGTTGAAAATTTGAGAATATATCTTTTAAAGATATTTGAGGCAAATAAATAATTGGGAATTATTTATTGTGTGATGGATGTTTGTGAATATAAATTGATAGTTAAATCACCGACTATCAATATTGGACAAATGCGCTGAACGTTTTGAAGAGACCGGGATCGAGATTTATTTCTCGAAAACCACTTCGATCCGGTTTGTAAGTTTCGTGAAACGTGTTCGGAGTCGAAGATGGAGCAGTGAAGTGCAAGGGCTAGTCGCTACTAATCCTGAGGATATTTCCAAAATGGATGTAGTAGGAGTAGTGCCTTCGGTTCCGTTCGAACCCGGGACGGACTTGTATGGACGAATGCTTTCGGAACATCGTCAGGTGGGCGATGGGCATTCTAAGTGAAACGTTCTAAAAGGTAAAGTTTAGCCTCAAGCCACATCAAATGGTAATGACTGAAAATCAGGCGATATGCAGCAAGGCTTCGTGGGTAGCCCCCACTTGAGAGTAATGTCATCCCTGTCTAGATGTCCCTTTTTATTTCAGCTTAGTGGGCGGTTGCTGATCCCAGCCGCGGGGTGATCTTATTCGGAACTGTCCAGTAAGGGATGGGTCCGGCCTTGTGTTGTAGGGGATCGGGCGTGGTCCTCGGTACGGTGATCTAGGCCCCGTACTGTGACAGGTGGTACCCCAATGCCTAGTCATTGTTGGAAATCCATTCTCCCTACGAGCCTTGTATGAGTTTTCGTTTGTATTACCCGCTTTTGTGGCTAGTAGTTGGAATTTAATAGATGTAACAATTTCGGCTATTTTATAAGTATTTGTATATAGACCCTATTATAATATAAGAGGATTTCTATAAAAAGTGTTTTAGCTATCGTAAGGTATAAAACCGTCATGTTTATTTGTGGCGTGGTCTTACGAGATGCTTTTGTTTTCAAAAGGATTTTTGAAACTTTAATAATCAAATTGGATGCATTATTATCAGCTGGTATTCCAGACTGACTCGGGTGTTATTTCATTATAATGTTCGGGTCAGACCGAGTATTATTTGTTTAGGACAGGATGCTTTGAAGCAGGAGAGGAGCTGGAGTCTGTGACGTATTATCTATACATACATACATATATATATATATATATATATATATTCCACTGATGTGATTGTATGGATTTGTCTGACTGGTAAATGTGGTTTGTATGAGATACTCTGATGATATGTTATATAAAACAGTTATAGATTTCATTTTGTGTAAAGATCTATATTTACTATTATATTTATTTCCGCTGCGACTGTGAGATTATGATATTGTTTAGTTTGTTCTTTCTTCTATCACTTATTCTTTAACCCTAATGGTTCGTATTTCTGTTTCACTTGAGTTAATCGAAGTAGAATAGTGTTGACGCAAGGGGTACGGATTTGCGGGCTGTTACAGATATATTGAAATGATATCATATTTATTTGGTTTTAAAAGAAGAAGTGATATCGTACTTATATGGTTTTGTAATGGATTTTATATTCTGGTTTTAAAAGCATAAACTATTTTGAAAAGACTGTGGTGTTATAATAATGTTTGGTTGTTGAAGAGACCGGGATCGGAAGTTGTCATACTCTCTGCCAACTCCGAAAACCACTTTAACAACCGCGTACGCGGTGGAGATTCCAAAATGAAGTGGGATGGTGGCGGCGGTTCCTCTGAGGTAAATACGTGGACCCGACTCCCGTGAGTTGGCATATCATAGCTAAAACAGGAGCGATTATCGGGTCAACGGCGTTAGCGCCCTTTATCGGACACTCCTCTTCGATACTGCACTCTGACTTTGGATTGATTTGGTGGCCACCTTTACTTTTGATTTTAGGGGGAGTTTGTTCGAGGTGGGCGGTAGCTACGGCTACGCGTTACCAACGGCCCGGATGCGTAATTAGTATATCTACCCTGGCATTGCCTAGTTGTGCCGTGTCACCTACCCTATCGAACCTTGTACGAGTTTGAATTTCTCCCGTAGCCCGTGTGGTATCCTCTGTGTAACGTCCCGCCTTTTCGCATACTTTAAATCGACACACGTGCAAATTCAAACCATATGAAAGGGCGGATTGTTATGGGGTAAATCAGAAAACAAGAAAGAAATAAAACAAAATAGAATCTCACAGCGGAAGGATAAAATATAATAATCAAATACACAGTTTATAAAGCTGTTTTACAAAATATTCGATTATACTTACAACATTTATCAGAGTTACACATACCAACAATAATACAGCGGAACAGTATGAGTATAGTGAACTAATAATAATAATATAAATCTCCATCTTCGTCCTCTAGAGCTAAGGTCTTCGAAATCCTGAAACACTCGGACTGACCCAAGCGAATTGGGAAACAAAACACTCGAGTCAGAACTAAAAGATCTTATGTAAGTTAAATCAACAGAAATAAATATGAGTGCAGTAACTCAAGAGATGCTCGGGATTTACATATCCTAAGGATCCATTAAACTATTTACTATGTAGTATATTTCGCTATTATAATAATGTCTAATTGTAAAATAAACTTACTTTTAAATAGCGTTAAGGGGTTACCCATATAGCACTTAACACAAAATATATTCCCATAGTCTATACAGTACCGTAATCTCCCCCGTACTAGGCGTCGTCAGAGGTCACTCTATAGGTATGGTACAAAACAAAATCGTATAAGGCGCGCTAGGGTAGGTGACACGGCACAACTAGGCAATGCCAGGGTAGATATACCAATTACGCTTCCGGGTCGGTGGTAACGCATAGCCGCAGCTACTGCCCACCTTGAGCCATGCCCCCAAATAAAAAAATCAAAAGTGGCCACCGAATCAATCCAAAAGTCAAAGTATAATATCGAAGGGATGTGTCCGATCAAAGGTGCTACCTCAATTAACCCGTCGATCGCTCCTATTTTAGCCACCTTATGCCAACTCACGGGAGTTGGGTCCACATATTTACCTTAAAGGAAACGCCGCCACCATCCTACTTCATTATGGAATCTCCACCGCGTACACGGTTGTTAAAGTGGTTTTCGGAGTTGGCAAAGAGTATGACAACTTCTGATCCCGGTTTCTTCAACAACCAAACGTTATTATAACACCGCGGTTATTTCAAAATAATTTATACCTTAAAACCAGAATATAAAATCCCTTTCAAAACCATATAAATACGATATCATTTATAATTTTTTAAAACCCCAAATCAATATGATATCATTTTTATTTCAAATATATCTTTTCCAAGAAATCATAGCATTTTCAAATCTATATACCTTGAAACCATAGCTTTGAAACATAACTTTAATACTTAATGGTTTAAATACTATATTACTTTATATAATAAAATAGCTTCTTTAAATTTCACAATAAATTCCCAATATCAATTTGAACCTCCAAATAAACCATTTTAATTCCCATATATTTCAAAGCTTAAATTTTCTATATTTCAAAACTTAAATTTTTATAGTTTGTATGTTTCAATCTTTAAATATTCAGCTATTTCAAAATAGATTCTTTGATAATTTAATATATCAAATCCAATTCTTATTATTTAAATTTGAAATGTTTACTTAATAAAACAAATATTATTTAAGTAAAATCCTAAAACTTCAGTAACAGGATATTCTTTTAATTAAATTTACTTGATAATATTCTTTAAATCAATTTCACATTCATTTAAATCCTCTAATCAAATCAAACTATAAAATCATACCTTTTAAATCTTAATTTATTTACATTTCAAAACAAATTGTTCGGAGATAATTCTTAATTACTTTAATTCAATCAATTCACATTTATCTTCAACCTTAGTTTTATTTGAGTTATTATAAACTCTATATAAAATAGAATTTCAAATATATTCTTAACTATATTATATAAACGAAATCAACTTCATTATTTAGCTTATTTTAAAATTCGAAACAAATTTATACATAGATAAATTCAAGAATTTTTTACTATATATATCAAAATTTAACATTTATCAAAATCGTATTCTTTCCAAAACCCTAGAAAATCATTTCAAAAATAATTTTATATATATATCGCGGTGCTTGTATATAATTTTCTATCCTATGGTCAAGTGATATGGATATTTATCATTTCGATCCGCAACTTAAAAATAAATATGCGGTTGTATATCATTTCAAACCGCAATCCCGAATGAATGAAAATGCATAATAACTTGCAGTTTATACAATATAGATACAGCATCCATTCATCCATCATATCAATCATCAAACATTTATCAATTTATCACCCAGTTCAAACAATCACATCAATAAATAATACTTAATTACTAACAGTCAATTATTCAATAATGAATTAAATAACTGTTTAACTGTAGTTTATATGCAAAAATAAATATATTTAACTAGCAGTTTATATGCAATAATAAATTTAACTAAAATTTTAACTGGCAGTTTATATGCAAACATGAATTAAAGAGCAAGTAAATTATATGAATGCATATTAACTGAGATAATGATGAAATATATGCCAAACAGTTATAAATAAATTTCCAAACACATCATAAATCAATTTAACAAACATAAGGAATTTTAGAAGTTGTGAGTAGGTTAAAACACTAACCTTTTGAATTTAAATTGAATTTAAATTCAATTTAAACCCAAAAATTTGACCATCTCAGAATTTGTCCAAACCAGCGTCAGCAAGTCCGGAATTACAATACGATCCTAACAAAAGAAACCGCGAGTGAAACGGAGTTCGTATGTAAGAGTTATAGCGATTACTGTGATTGAATTTCAAAATTTAAAACTAACAATAAAAGAACACTTCCACATACTTTTCTTGCCACGTCACTCTTCCCTACAGGCCGCTCCAACTTGCGTATAGGAACCTCGTTCGAACCCAAACCCTAACAGAAAACACGACCAAGAACCACGGTGCCGTACCCCCTTCGCCGCCACGTAGGCCAACTGCCACGAGCCGAGAACCTCCTCACGACCTTGGGCGCACACCTCGGCCTCGATTACGATGCCTCAGATCGCCAATTTGCACCGCCGCCGCCTTCATATTATAACCCTAATTGAATTTTCACGGCCAATCCGGCCGTCATAACGTCGAACTACCTACTCCGATGAGATCCCCTCTCGACTCTCGACGTACCCATGCCTTTGATTTGACGATCTGACGATGTTGATTTCGACGCAATTGGATGGCCGAAACTTCTTTAAATTTTACCGGTCAAACGACAAACTGAATCAAAAAACGAACACCACCAGTCAATTACACTAGTTGAGAGCTTCGAAATATATTTTTTTCCAAATTTTTCTGAGGACATAATTGGATCTAGGGTTTGCAGCCATTGGAAAGGAGGAGTTGAGAAGAAGATATATGTATAGACAAATGAGAATTTAGGGAGGCTAGGGTTTATAATGGGATATTTATAGGCAGGGTTGAAAATAGAACGGATCGGATAAGATAGATGTACGCGCTAATGCCAACGTGGCCCAAAAAACCCGTTCTGACTCCGGAACAAAATTGTGTAAACCCATATATCAAAATCGGTGTTTTAAAATATTTTGAACGCAATGGAAAAGGTTTCAGGTTCAAATTGCATCGTATGGAGAAGTTATGCTAAAATCAATATTTTCAAATTGATTTCAATTGATTTATGTTAACTCCTCTTTTAAAAGCGACCTAACGACCTATGGGGAGAAGCGACCTAACGACCTGTGGGATGCAGCGACCTAACTATCTATAGGATGCAGCGACCTAACTATTTATGGGATGCAGCGACCTAACTATATGTGGGATGCAGCGACCTAAAGTGGGAAGCGACCTGGTAGCTAAGTGGATTTACCGACCTAACGGATTAAAGAGCCTAACGACCTAATGAGCTAACGAGTTAACGACCTAAAGTATCTAACGACCTAGCGACCTAAGGACTTAACGACATAGCGAGCTATACAAAACCGAGGTAACTTGTCTTCCTTATGTCATTCCTTCCCTAGGTCGCCCACGACCTATGACTTGTTCAGGTGATCAAGGGCGCTCCTGTTAGGCTGTAAACCATGTCTACTAAGTCGCTCACAACCTACGACCTATTCCTAAGTCGTCTACGACCTACGACCTAACTCTGAACTCTCCTATAAATACCCCACTTACTCCAACAGGAAGAAGATCTTTTGGCTCATTTCTGGAACACCGATACTCTGCTAAATTCTCGACTCACTCGACACTTCAAACATGAAAGACATCTCAACGAACGTCAAGAGGAATCTAACCCAATAGACATGGATTCAAAGAATTCTTCTACATCGGAGTTCTAGCTATTTGTCCTATCAGTGTTGTAATCAAAGATTGTTGTAAAGTTGTAATTGATTCAGCAACAAAGAATATTAAAGTGGACGTAGGCTTAACTTGAAGCCGAACCACTATAAAACCGTTGTCTTTTTACTGCTTTCTCTGTGACTTTTCTACTTAGTTTTAATTCCCATATAGACGGGTGGTGCTTTCACTTAATCTCTACTTACACTGGGGTGTTAGCGTTCAATTTTAAGGGTTAACATTTTTGGTGCTTTCACTGAGAACCCAACTCAGGCTATTTTCGTCGTTGTTTCGCAAAAGTTTGTTGAAAGAATCTCTCTCAAAACCAGAAGTCTATCAAAGATAATGGCTCCTGGAAGAAAGCGTGGATCTACAAGACCGAGTAATGTCCATGAGAATACTGCCACTTCTCCTTTGTCAAGTCAAGCAGCACCAAGTGCTGGAATTACACGAGCGGAGTTAGATGCCGCAGTATCTGGGTTATACCAGCAGATGGAAACCCAGAATGCTTTAATGCTTGAAAGGTTAAATGCATCGTTGGAGCTAACCGTCAACCGATGAGTAATGAAGAAAACCTTGCAGATGATGTTCATAATCTGGAAGAGAGGAATATTCCTCAAAGAGCAGCTAGCCCCGCCAAATAAACACCTCCTCAAGCTGGAGGATTGAGACCGCAGCCAACTCTCCACGAACGTTTGTCCAGACAAACTTCCGAGAAAATGGCCAAAGTCTGTCCTGCAGATCCTTTAAATGATGGGGAATATCTTTGGGCATGGTGCGACAAATCATGAAAGAAAGCACGCAGAGGGATGAAGATGAAAAGGAATGGGGATTCGCTCCGAGCAAAACTCCGTTCACTGAAAGGATTCTAAAGGTGGAACTCCCAAGGAAGTTTGTTCCTCCTACCATCCCGGCTTATAAGGGAACAAGCGACCCTTATCAATTCCTGTATAACTATGATTGGCGCATGATTGGTGCTAGGGCGTCAGATGAGATCAATTGCTGGTACTTTCCGGTATACTTGGAAGGAGTGGATCTGCTTTAGTTCACAAAGCTTCCGGTCCGATCCATAGACTAGTTCGCCGACTTGACTCGGAAGTTTAAAGAGCAATTCAGGTTGTATGCTTCAAAGGCAAAGGATATTATGTCACTGTCAAGCCCGGAACATAATCCTGGGGAATCTATTAGATCTTTCTTGAACCGCTTCAACATAGCTCTGGCTGAAGTGGACAATGCAGAGCGACGAATGCTCTTGACATACTTGATGAGGGCAATCGACAAGTTAAGCGAATTTGGGAAGTGGCTGAAGGTGAAAGAACTGAATTCGCTTGAGAAATTCTATAAGAAAGCTGATGAATTCGTGCGCTTGGAAAGCCTTCAAGCACCAGTTAAAGTGGCATTGACAGAGGTTAAGGATAATACTGCTGCTCCTACCAAAAAGGAATCCGGAAGTCAGAAAAGGGAGAATAATGGTGGGAAGAAGCAGAAAGATATGAAGAAACCTCGCTTCTCAAAACCTTCATATTTCACTTCTTTGACTGACACCCCAGAGAATATCTTTTTTGCTACCAAAGATGCGGTAGAATATCCTAAACCGCCTGAGATGAGAGTTGGGAGAAAAGCTGCTCAAAGTGGGAGATTCTGTCGGTTTCATAATCAACCCGGTCATGATACCAACGAATGCCGTCGTCTGAAAAGTTTGATTGAAGAGCTGCTGAGAGAGAACAATTTGCAGCAATATGTTAAGAGAAATAGAAATGACCCAACTTCATCTACTAAGGACCAGCAACTTCCTGCTCATCCATCTGGCTCAGGTGAGAGGAATACTGTGCATGAACTAGAAAAGCCTGTTATTAATGTGACTACAGGAGGTCCTCGCCCAACATGCAGAAGCTGGGGCGAGATGGAAAGATATGCCTGTGCTTGAAGTATGCACCGACAGAAGAGAGTGTTTTTGTGCTAGAAGATGCTGCACCTTTGAAGCAGCAGAAAACTTTTAATGATGATATTGTGTTCAGTGCCAGTGACTCTATGGGGATTGAAGCTCCAACCATGGATCCCTTGGTCATCTCTACGGGCATTGGGCCGGCTATTGTGAGAAGAGTGCTTGTAGATTACGGCACTTCTTGCAATATTCTCTTCAAAAAGACGTTCGATCAAATTAAAATTCCGATGGCTGATGTTCAAGTTTCATCTCAAAAGATCATTGGGTTTACTGGGGAACCAAAGCAGCCAATTGGAACTATTGACTTGTTCGTTGAGCTTGGAGAGGGGCAGAAAAAGGTTATTCGAAAACAGACTTTTGTAGTTGTTGATGAATCTTCTACTTACAACGCTTTCCTAGGCCGACCAACTCTTGCGGCTTTTAAGGCAATTCTCGCCCCGTGGTGCCTCACTATGAAATTCTCCATGGAT
The DNA here is from genome assembly GCA_030765085.1 of Allium cepa. Taxonomy (NCBI): domain Eukaryota; kingdom Viridiplantae; phylum Streptophyta; class Magnoliopsida; order Asparagales; family Amaryllidaceae; genus Allium; species Allium cepa. The sequence goes on from CM060929.1 coordinate 41,434,949, forward strand.
AATGGAGTTGGTGTGATTATAGGGGATCAGAATGATGGGCGAGAATGTTATCTTATAGAGTTGCGTGAAGTAAGGAAGAGAGAGATGGGAAAAGATGCGGCTGCCCCAGTCCACATCAAAGAACCAACCTTGTAGCAATTACAAGGTAGACCCTGCACTGGCGAGCATAGCGGGGCACGAAGAGAAATGGATCCCAGAAAAGCTAGTGCAGGGGAGAATAGAGTGGTGCCAGTGGAAGTAACGGTGCCAGTACCTGTTGACCCGAAAGATCCGAACAAAGTAGTGAATGTGGGTTCGCAACATAGTGTGACGGTTCAAAATTCCTTAATATCATTCTTGAAAGCAAATCTGGACGTATTCGCTTGGACTCATGCTGATATGTGTGGAGTATCCTCAGAAATTGCAGTACATACTCTGAATATTGATCCGAAGTTTACACCGATAAAGCAGAAGAGAAGAACCGAGGGTCCTGAAAGGTCAGCAGCATTAAAAGAAGAGGTAGACCGGCTCATGGAGAATGGTTTCATCAGGGAGTCTACTTATCCGAATTGGGTTTCAAATCCTATACTGGTTAAGAAAGCTAATGGGAAGTGGAGAGTATGCATCGACTTCTCAGATTTAAACAAAGCCTGCCCCAAAGACTGCTTCTCTTACCCAGGATAGATCAGTTGGTGGATGGAACAGCGGGGCATGAATTGTTATCTTTTATGGATGCTTCTTATGGATACAACCAGATCATGATGCATGAGACAGACCAGGAGGACACGAGCTTCATCACCGACGTTGGTCTCTACTGCTATAGAGTCATGCCCTTCGGACTTAAGAATGCAGGGGCAACTTACCAAAGACTCGTCAATGCTATGTTCAAACCACAGATTAGAAAAACTATGGAAGTTTATGTTGACGATATGTTAGTGAAATCAAAGAAAGCGGTAGACCATATGGATCACTTGGCAGAAATGTTTGCAATCCTCCGAAAGTACGGAATGAAAATTAATCCTTTGAAATGTTCGTTTGGGGTGGAGTCCAGAAAGTTCTTGGGTTTCATTGTGAGTGCTAGGGGCATTGAAGCTAATGCTGCTCAAATTGCTGCCTTAAGAAAAGTCAAAGCCCCTAGAACGAAGAAGGAACTACAAAGTCTTAATGGAAAAGTCGTTGCCTTGAGTCGATTCATTTCCAAAGCTACTGATAAATGCATTCCATTCTTTGATGCACTGAAGAAAGGAAGGAAAAATTTTGACTGGACTCCTGAATGCCAGAAAGCGTTCGATGAGTTGATTCGTCATATGGAAACGCCTCCAATGCTTTCTAAGTCGGACAATGGTGAAGATCTTTTCGTATATTTGGCAGTCTTATCTCATGCTCTCAGTGCAGCATTGGTACGGGAAGACGCAAGAATTCAGCGCCCGGTCTATTATATCAGCAAAAGATTCACTGGGGCAGAGATGAATTATTCAAAGTTGGAAAAGCTCGCCTATTGTCTACTGATTGCATCAAGAAAATTGAGGCCATATTTCCAAGCTCATCCTATCAAAGTCCTCACTGATCAACCTCTGAAGCAAGTCCTGTTTCGCCCTGAGACATCGGGTCGCCTTTTGAAGTGGAATATTGAACTCAGCCAATACGACCTCACTTATCATCCCCGGAGAGCAATTAATGGACAAGCTTTAGCAGATTTTATCGCAGAATGTACAGATAAAGGTGAAAGTGAGGAAGAAGTGACTGATAATACCCCAATTCGATGGAAATTATATGTTGATGGTGCAAGAAACGATTACTGTTCCGGAGCTGGGGTTGTACTTGAAACCCCTGAAGGGCGGTCATTGTGCTATGCATTGAGATTGGAATTCCCTTCGACAAACAATGAAGTAGAATATGAAGCTCTTATTGCCGGCTTGAAAATTGCTAAAGAATTGAATGTCAAAGTGTTGCAAATCTTCAGTAATTCACAGCTTATTGTATGTCAAGTCAAGAAAGAGTTTCAAACTAAAGGAGGAAATCTGCCCGCTTACTTGTCAAGAGCCTGGGAACTTCTTGATCATCTTGACCATTATACGATATATAATATACCCCGGGAAGAGACCATGAAGGCAGATTCTCTGGCAAAGTACGCAATCACTGGTGAAGCTCAATTATTAGGATTAGTTCCTATGGAAGTCCTGTCATCTCCAAGCACCGATGAGATGGATATTGACTGGATCATGACTATATCTCAAGAGCAAGAATCATGGATGACTCCGATAATGGAATATCTGCTCAACGGTTCTCTACCAAAAAATTCAAAAGAACGATAGAAGGTGCTAAGAAAACCCTCCAGATATATAATTCAAGATGGCCGATTGTATAGGCGGGGATTCTCAATGCCATTACTCCGATGTGTGACCAAGGAAGAAGCAAAGACAATTCTAGCTGAAGTACACGGAGGAGAGTGTGGAGACCATTCAGGTTGTCAGACTCTAGCAAAGAAAATTCTCCGTTATGGGTATTTTTGACCAGATGTTAATCGTGATGCTGCAAGCTATGCCCGAAAATGTGACCGATGCCAGAGATTTGCAAAATCCCAAGAGCACCTTCCACCGAGATAACACAGATGGTCAGTCCGTGGCCATTTGCTATTTGGGGAATAGATCTCATCGGGCCTTTGCCAACCGCCAAATCTGGAATCAGATATGCTATTGTTGCTGTTGATTATTTTACTAAATGGGCTGAATCTGAACCATTAGCTACTATTACCTCTAAAAAGATGATAAACTTTGTAACTAAGAATATCATTTGCAGGTATGGTGTGCCTCAAAAGATAATCACAGATAATGGAACCCAATTTGAAAGTGAAGAATTCCAAGATTTTTGCAAGCGATTCAAGATCCAAAAAAGCTTCTCAACAGTGGCTCATCCGCAGGCAAACGGGCAAGTGGAAGCAGTAAACAAAATTATCAAATCAACCATCAAAAAACAGCTGGAAAAAGTGAAAGGTGGTTGGGTCGATAAGCTACCACTAGCACTATGGGCATATAGAACTACACATAAAACTGCGACTGGGCACACTCCATTTTCATTGGCATATGGATCAGAGGCAATGATTCCGGTGGAAATAGAAGTCCCTTCACATAGAAGAATTCATTTCAACCAAGCTAAAAACGAAGAGTTGCAACTTGAAGCACTTGACTTCCTTGATGAAAAAAGGGAAGAGGCTCAGCTCAGAATTGCAGCTCATCAGTAAAGAATTGCCAGGCACTTCAATTTCAAAGTTCGCCAACGCAGCTTTGAGATTGGAGATCAAGTCTTGAAGAGGGTCATGACAGCAACAGGAGTGTTTGCGCCAAACTGGGAAGGGCCATATGTCATAGGCAAAAACTTCTTGATGGCACTTTCAAACTGACAACTGTCGAAGGAGATCCAATTCCAAGAGCTTGGAACAACAATCACTTGCGCCCATATTTTACTTAAAAGCTTTACTGAAATACTGTAAAAGAATTATGAATGTATGATTCTTGTATTGAAAGCCATTGTAAAGCCAGTGCAAGTGAATAATAAGAACTATAAAGTGGATGTAGGCCCAGTTCTTGGCCGAACCACTATAAATCTTGTGTTCTCTACTATTATAAACTTCCAGTTTTATTTCGATATATAAAGTACTTCAATTGTATTGCTAAAATGTCGATTTAATGTTGCAGGCCAATAAAACAAAGCTTACCCATCATAAGACCAAGCGATCCCTGACATCACTCAACAAATGAATGTTCAGCCACAAAAATTCCAGACTCAAATCCTATATAAGAAGTGCTTCAAGCAAACAGTTAGTGGTTCCGCCAGAGGTGGACCCTTCCTAACTAATTGTGATCGTTTGTGCAAACGAACATCCGATTAATTAGCCTTTGTTTGCCCCTGCGAACTCATTTAACAATGAAGTACACTTCTTTGGATAAAATAAGCTACTTGCAAAAGAAAGAAATGTATGCTTGAAAATGATAACAGGGAACCGCTGATATGAGCAAATGGCGAAAAGACATGGGCGAGCAGGCAGCAAACAGCAAAAGACCTCTTCGGAGGCATAACTCTTTGGAGGATAAAGACCTCTAATGGGACTTGCCAGAAAAAGAAAGTTCTCTTTCTCAACAAAAAAGATTAGTGGAATGACCGGTGGCACATGACACTCGTTAACTAGCTGAGAACGTTTGTGCAAACAAACAATCCAAGTAACTTGTGTCCGCCCCGTGAATCCATCCAACCATGAGAAAGAAACTTCCAGGCAAAAGCCGTACTCGGAGGCACACATTTCACCGTGATCTGAAATAAAACTTCACACGAGTTGAAAGGTGAAAAGATTTCTTCGGAGGCACGTATTCCACCGAGATCTGAAATAAAACTTCACAAGTGTTGGAATGTGAAAAGCACTCTTTGGAGGCCCATTTCACCAGATTTGAAATGCTAAAAGACCTCTTCGGAGGCACACATTTCACCGCGATCTGAAATAAAACTTCACACGAGTCGAAATGTGAAAAGCCCTCTTCGGAGGCCCGCTTCCCAGCGACCAGGGAAAAAACAAAAGCCTCTCCCCAGAGGCAGAAACAAAAAACCCTCTTCGGAGGCCCGCTTCCTCGCGTACAGGGAAAAAACAAATGCCCTCTCCCTAGAGGCACACACAAAAAAGCCCTCTCCCGAGAGGCACACACAAAAAAGCCCTCTTCCCAGAGGCACAATCAAACAAAAGCCCTCTTCGGAGGCACAAACAGGTCAAAGCCCTTTTTCGGAAGCCCACTTTACCGTGTAGGAAAATTCACTTACCAAAAATAAAAGTGGCTTTCTCCGAAAGTGAAGTGTAAAAACTTTTCCATAAAAAAAAGAGAAAGAAAGAAAGAAAGAGAAACTTCTCCAATACGAGGCGCATTCTACTAAATCAGAAAAATATTTCCTTAAAATGGAAAAATTATTCTATAAAGTACAGATGCAAACTTCCTTCGGATGGAAAAGTTGTTCTCTAAAGAAAGAGTACAAGTCTTCTCGAAATAGAAGAGTTGTTCTCCAAAATTTTGCCAATGAGAAAAAGGTTGCAATAAACCATGGTATGGGTTCAATATAATATAGTTACAAAAATAAAAACAATGCCCAAGCAACGTACCATAGGTTTACTGCAACATCACACAGAGAAAATAAAGAAACTTGTATGAAAAAGTAGAATAAATGCATTCTCAAATACAGACAGAAGTTTGTACAAGTAAAAGAATCATTTTATTCCATACTATAAAAGTTTTATACATGTGCAGGTTTCAAAACAAAAGAAGGCGGGGACCGGTACCCGCACAATCTCCGGTCAACACAAGTCTTTATATATACAAGCAAAAAACCAAAAAAGCGAGATGAAAAGCATAAGTCCCAAACCCATCACTTCTTCTTCCTGCCACCTTTCGAGCCTTCGCCTGGCTGGATGATTAACTTTTTGGGCCGGCTTGTGAGAGTATGGGAAGAAAGAGGAAGGGGTGCAATTGGACTTTCTTCTGCTTTTTCTTCGCCGGCAGAAGCTTCTCTCCTTTTCTTTGAGACTCCGCGCTTCTCCTTCTTCCTTGAAGAAGACTCCCCGCCCGGAGTGAAAAGTGTAGACAACTTTATGTCATCAGAAATAGTTTTCTCTGGGTTCTTTCGCCTTCTTCAGGTTCCTCGGCCTTCTGTTCTTGAGAAGCGACCGGGTCATCCAAGCCTTAAAGAGCTTCTATCGGCTCCTCTTGTGACCCCGGTTGGGAAACGGAAGGAGGAGTAATCTGAAGAGGCGGAGAGGAAACAACTGGAAGAGGGGAAGGTTGGACAACACTTGGCGCTTTCACTATAGGAGAATAGAAGTTAAAGTCGGTATCTTTCATAAAAAGAGTAGAAAGTGGTTCGTCAAGATTTAAGTAATAATCAAAAAGTTCATCAAGCTCATGTGAAGTAAACAAGCAGTTCGCTTGAGCAAGATCAGCATTGAGGTTACCTGGAGAGGTAGGCTTTACTATGTCAACTTCAAAGTCCTGCGCCTCAGTGCTTTCTTGACCCACATCTCCGGTGTGGGCGGTTGCACTTTCAATAGCAGCTTGAGCAGGAGGTGGAGAATGGGAACTGGAGCCAACAATATCGATGTCGGTCGAAATCGAAGGTTGAGCTGGGTCGGTTGAAGTTTCCTTCACTAAATGTTCTCCTTCTGCCATTTCGGCTCTCTCTTTGGCGAGTTGCTCCTTTCCCCTGGCAAGAGCAGCACATGCATCATCATCTAGATAATGTGCCATTAAATCTACTTCAGCATATCCAGCTCCTCCAAGCATATCAAGTGCGGCTTCCCACACTTTGGCCAAAGTGATTTCGTACTCCGGTCCCAAAAATTTAAGGCTACCGCGCCCCAGAACACTATGAATGTAAAACTCGAATAGAGTGGAGCTGATTTGGCTTTAGTTGCCATATGAGATTCTTAGGCTACTGCTTTGTCGGCAATAGCTTCATCACGCTCCTTTTCGGCTTCAGAAAGTCGAGCTTTGAGCAGTTCAATCTCCAAGTTCTGGGAGTTGGTTTTTTCTCGCAGTTGAGCAACGTCGGCTCGGTAGTTGTCTACAGCTTGCTGTTGTGCTTCAAATTTAGCTTCAGCGTCTCTCTGTGCAGCGTGAGCATCTTTCACCTGTTTTTGAAGCACCTCTTCTCTTTGATAGTAGGAAGTAGAAGAAGTGGCGAGCTCTTCTTTAAGTTTTTCAACTTCCGCTTCAAGCTTCTCATTATAAGCGGCAATACTCTTCATCTTGGCATCATGCTGATCGAGTGTTTTCTGCCATTGGGATTTGTCATTTTGCATAGTCAGCATGGCTTCGAGGTTTGCGCGATTTACTTTTGAAGCTTGTTAACAAGTTTCTGCCAACCAGACATTCTCTCGATATCGTGTTTGACGGCTTCAAGATTGCGCAACATGGCTTGTTTATCGATTCGGACCAAGTCGAGATCAAAACGCACTCCCTTTAAGCACCAGTGCGGAAACCGACTTTGAAGAGTGGCCGGACCCAGCCCAACTTGATACGAGGCTTGCTTATGATTGTTTGAATATTGTCTCTTTGAAGGGCGGGAGAGCTGGAAGGAATTTCCAAAGAGACGGGAGCAGTGGGCTTTTCAGAGAGTTCAGATGTCAGTTTTTCACCAAGTTTGGCCCGTTTACTCGGGTCCTCGGTGACATGGCTTTTTCCCTTATCATCGCGGGATTTTCGCTTGTGGGAATCATCCTCCCTCTGGGAAGAATCATGTTGTTTGTCCCATCTCCCGTAGCATTCTTCATAAGCACGCTTTTCACGAGCCTTCCTCGCAGTTCTTTCTTCATCGGTTTCCCAGGAGGCGGGAAGATACCACTTGGGGTCATAAGAGCCGCGCCTCCCATAACGCTGGAAATCATCATAGTAGGAGCTACTTCGTCCCATTGGAGAGCCTGAAAATGAAGAAAAGATAAATTCAAAAATCTTCAAAGCAAGGAAGTTGAATGCATATAAGTGCTGAAAAGTCTTAAGTGTGTGTAACGTGTAAACTACGTGCATCAAACTACGAACCACTTCTTGGTTGGGGGTGATGATGGATTTTACAGCTAGTGTCAACTCTTGGGCTGATGGAGTTTGTTGCAGGACGGATGTCGCTTCAACTGCTGGAGAAGTAACTTTAGCAGTGATAGGATCATCTTTAATAAGCTCCTGTGAAGTAAACATTAGGTCGCTTAACCCCTCAAAAGTATCATCACCGCTGTACCTGGCGGGACTTGTTCTCTCAGTTCCTTCGTCACCAGATTTCTCAGGTTGTTGGGGAGGTTCCTCTTCTTCGATGACCAGGGCAAGTGCACGTTTGCCGGATGACCCCGCAACATCAATTGAAGTAGAACACTTTACCAATGAAGCCTCAATGGTATGTTCTTTCGGTGTAAGTTCTCCGACGGAAACTGGGGCGTCCGATGTCTCTACTGGAGAATCAGGGACTTCATGAGGCTGAGTAGATCGGGAAGGGTGCAGAAGTCCGTATTGGTGAAGAAATTCGTCTTTCAGCAGAAATTTAATACTTCTTTCCTCAATCGCCACGGCACTTAATCTTTCAAAAGTCGGCTTGTGGCTAGGATTTCTAGAGGGAGGAGGAAGTGCTGTAAAAGAAAAGAATGAAATTAGCACTTAGCAATTCGGATCGCGAAAAACTCAGAAATGGAAAGAACGGGGTGAGCAATCTTGCTTCCTACTCTCCAGATGGCATAAAACCCTGAGGGGCAGCGAACGAAGAAGAATTGATTCAGAAAACCGTGAGCACTTTCGGAAAGATCGGTGATAAGTTTATGGTTTCTGGCACTTCTCAGGAGTATGATGGAGGGGTGGTCTTTATTCTTTGCGAATGTGCATAAGTAGCAAATTTCTTCGAAGCTCGAAAGACGGTTAAGTGTCCTCCTGAATAGAACGCACAATCCCATCAGGATGGCGTAGCCATTGGGATGCAGTTGAAAGGGAGAGATGGTTAGTCGGAGAAGGAGTTGTTGAAGAAATTCATTGAAAGGAGGAATGGCACCACACAGGCACATCTGGCGATTAACAGTGACAAAACTGAGAGGTGGCCTGTCAGCAGTATCATTTGGCCCAGGAAGTATAGCATCCGCTTCGGCAATACCAAACTGAATACGTAGTTAGTTGAACGCCCGCTGACTCACGGTAGTTGGAGTTCATTTCGGAGGATTATCCAATGGATTGGCTATCAGGAAGGCCCCTCCAGCTTGCTCTATTGTCTCTTCTTGAGAAGACATTCTACACAAGGAACTGGATATTCAAATATGAAGCTGCACGTTTCCTAAATGTATGAAGTGTTGTGTAAAACTAACAAAACAACAAGCAAATATAACTGAAATTAAACTAATATGCATTTGCCAATTTTAGAGTCTCAGGGCTTGTTGTTTTAAGTCCAAATGCCAGTGCAGTGTTGATGCAAACAAATCAGTCTTAATTGATTAATATGGCTTTGCTTCAATACTTCACTTGAATTTGTTGATTCACAGCATTTCATATAATTTCTTTAAGTTGATTATTCTTTATCGACTAATCTGCCATTCGATATGGGCAACCAATGGTAGTATGTTCGCCCGAGTTTTCCGCAAATGTTGTGTTTAACAGGTTATTAGTATTAAAATTAATATAATCTGTAAGGAAATACAACAAGTTTGTGCAAGTTATCTCGACAGTTCAGGTTGAGGGTTCAAGTTGAATGCCGTCATATTTTTGCAAGTAAACAAATTGAAGCAACTTGTCATAAGGTCAAGGTTCATCAATCAAGTCCAGCGACCTAGCATAAGTTGAACTATCTTAAGTCGCATTGTCCAAGTTAAAGAATTCAAGGCATGAGGCTTTAGGTCAAAATAAAGCAAATTCGTCCAAGTGCTAGCTCGGCCGCGACCTTAAACCTATGCCGCAAAAGGTCAGGTCGTTGGTCTCTTAGGTCGTTCTGCTTTAAACTTTGTATTGTTCCACTAAGTTAGGTCGCGAGCGTGGTAGGTCGCAAGCAAGTTAAGTCGTAAGAATGTTAGGTCGTAAGCATGTTGGGTCGCAAGCAAGTTAGGTCGTATGATTCACATTCAAGCCAAAGACCCCAAGGCCCGTTCTCCACTCAAGTGCTGCCACGCGTCCGTCACCTCACAATCACCAGGAGCGCAACGGTTTGACCTAGAATCCACTAACCCGTTAACTAAAGGCCTTCACAATGCACCAATTCGCCTAACTCCTAACCCGATAACCCGCTAGCTTCTCCACAAACAAAAACACTCATCACCCCCATATCGTCGAATCACCTCAGAATCGCCACAAATCCAATGCACTGCCATTTTATCGCAAATTACAACGGCAACATGATCGATGGCAGCCGCGAGTCGATCGAAACATGGTTCGTAGTGAAGCACGACACATAAAGTGAATTGGAAACAAAAAATGGGAGGTTAGCAATTCGACGATGGATATAGTTGAACAACGACCAGATTCACTCACGTAATGTGATGGAAAGATGATCGGCGGTCGGTTGTTTGGAATTTGTCTTTGAAAGCTCAGAAATTCGCCAATGGTGGTTTCAGACAAAAGAATAAGTAAAGAGGAAGAAACGAGCTAGTAGTTATATAAGGCAAAAGAAAATGGGAATAGGGGTTAAGTTAACTCTTGGGTCGCTCACGCCCTACCGGGATTAGATCGAAGCACACGACCTACGACCTAGGTGCGTACTTCGAGGGGCAAGTGTTAACTCCTCTTTTAAAAGCGACTTAACGACCTATGGGGAGAAGCGACCTAACGACCTATGGGATGCAGCGACCTAACTATCTGTGGGATGCAGCGACCTAACTATCTGTGGGATGCAGCGACCTAAAGTGTGAAGCGACCTGGTAGCTAAGTGGATTTACCGACCTAACAGATTAAAGAGCCTAACGACCTAATGAGCTAACGAGTTAACGACCTAAAGTATCTAACGACCTAGCGACCTAAGGACTTAACGACATAGTGAGCTATACAAAAATGAGGTAACTTGTCTTCCTTATGTCGTTCCTTCCCTAGGTCGCCCATGACCTATGACTTGTTAAGGTGATCAAGGGCACTCCTGTTAAGCCGTAAACCATGTCTACTAAGTCGCTCACGACCTACGACCTATTCCTAAGTCGTCTACGTCCTACGACCTAACTCCGAACTCTCCTATAAATACCCCACTTACTCCAACAGGAAGAGGATCTTTTGGCTCATTTCTAGAACACCGATACTCTGTTGAATTCTCGACTCACTCGACACTTCAAACACGAAAGACATCTCAACGAACTTCAAGAGGAAATCTAACGCAATCGACATGGATTCAAAGAATTCTTCTACATTGGAGTTCTAGCTATTTGTCCTATCAGTGTTGTAATCAAAAATTGTTGTAAAGTTGTAATTGATTCAGCAATAAAGAAGATTAAAGTGGACGTAGGCTTAACTTGAAGCCGAACCACTATAAAACTGTTGTCTTTTTACTGCTTTCTCTTTGACTTTTCTGCTTACTTTTAATTCCCGTATAGACGGGTTATGCTTTCACTTAATCTCTACTCACACCGGGGTGTTAGCGTTCAATTTTAAGCATTAACAATTTCAATTTATCGATTTCGAGGCGTTTCAAGCCTATACGATCAAACGACAAATCCAATCGATACGAAACTTGAAATCCTACAATAATTCACCGTTATGGATCCGATGAAACTAGTTTCGTCGAAATCCGAGTCAGTGGCCTAAATGGCTATTTTTATATTAATTAAATAAATTTAAAATAAATTAATTAAATCAAATTTCCTATTTAAATTCTGAAATCGACAATCTTTACCACTTTTATATTTATTAACCATTTATAAAAATTTAAACAAGTTTAGATGTAAAATTTAAAGCTGGTAAATCTATCCATCGCAATGTTAAATTTTAAAATTTCATTATATTCACATTGATAAATTAAATTCCCAAAAATTTTATTAAATTTTATTTTCATTTTAGTTATTCAATGCTTTATTATCCAACGGATGCAATCAACATAGGATTCATGGTTTATTACATTATTATACTCAAATTCTTTCTGAAGTTCAATAACGTAGTATTTAAACATTTAATTTCATTTATTTTTGCAATACTTCAATTATTGAATTTTTATACTTCAATTAAATAAATAAATCTTGCTATTTCATAAGTAGACATTTTATGGGTAGAGATACCATTGAACTATAATACATCTCATAACGCATGCTTCATTTCATTAAAATTCCTATTATTATAAATTGAATCCAATTTATTTTAATAAGTTTCAAATTAAATGTATTAGATTCAGTTTTAACTCTTTATCTTACACTTAAGTTTAGGTTATATTCAATTTATAACGTATCTCTTTCTTAGTTATTACTTTACATACTTCCCGTATTAATTTCTAAATTAACATAATTTGAACTTATTTCTCAATCCACCAATTTCTACTTAAAATAAATTTATGCTTCTATAAATTTACATTTACACTTCCATTACTATACTAATAATTATTAAAGAAACGTTTATGATCAATAACAACATTATAAATCACTCAACATTGAAACGAACTTTATTTCCAATAAATTCATTGACCAATTAATTAGGTAATTTATAATAGTTGCTATCCTACCCTTAAATTTATTTCCAAATAACATACTATCTAATTTCATTCACTTATGTTCTATCCAAACATACATTTAGATTTTATTTCCATAAATTAATTAATATTTACAACCACTCGATAAAATTTACTTCCATTTATACAGTTGCAATGTATTTCAGTTATTATTTTATTAATACTATTTCCAATTTTATTTCTTTCGGTATTAATTACACAATCATATTTAATTAGCAAATTATAATGTTTTCAACTATTTCTATTTACACTCCATTATAACCTAAACAGTCGTTTCAATCACATTTGAATTGCATTTTACTTCTTACGACCTTTTTCTTTTATTCACTGGTTAAATGTTTATTTTAATTATTCCTTTATTACTTACAAATCTTATTTCATTCATTAGTGCCATCATTTAACAATTATTGCATAATTTCATTTATTAATATTCGTGTTATTCGTGCTATCCATGTTGAATTCAATTCCTTTGCACATTCATTCATTTACTAAAGTTTACAATCATTTATTTATTACTTACCTTCTTATTATATTAAATTAGTAACATTTCAATTATACTTCTGATTATAACATTTCATTAGTTAATTTAATATTCCTGTTTGTTTCTTATATTAAACTTATAACCAAGCATGACAAATTTTCACAATTTCAATTGATTGCAATTACATTTTGAATTTGTAAATCTTAATTTCAATTGCTACATTTAAATTTCTAACATCTGCTTCATTATAACTTCTAGAATTTTTATTTCTTCCTAAATTAAATTGAAAATTTTAAATTAAACTAACCAATCTATTAATCAAAATTTACGGGTCGTTACACTCTCCCCCACTCAAAACTTTTCATCCCCGAAAAGGAAAAGAAGGGAAAGAGGAAAAAATTTAAGGAAATAATATATCATATTTAAAATATTAAATTCATAAAAATTAATTTACAAATTCAATTAATTTAAACAAAATTTATCAATTTATAACTCTTAAATCATTTTGTATTCAAGTAAATAAAGTTTTGAAAAACTTTTCAAAGTTTTCTAAGTCCAAAATTTTACGAAATTTTTTTGGCAGAGTCTCCTTTGTACGGAGAGGCTCGGAAGAAAATATAATATCAAAAATATACAATATACAACATATATTTTACAAAATATATATATCCCATCACGGGAAAAATATAAATGTAATAGCGCTATAAACCGTAATCCGAAAACGTACCTATTTGTCGGGCAAAAACGCTTGTATTATGAAACCAAATGCAGTATCAATTGCTTCCATAACCTGTATTTCACTTATAAAATCCAAAAGAGTTAATAATTTTATAAAATTAAATATTTAAGTTTTTAATTACAACCCACCAAACCAATACAACAACACCCAATTGCAATCACAGCAAACAACCATCACATATAATTAATATAATCAACCAGTCATTCATATCAAACAAAACAAATAGTTGTTCGGGTTCAAAGCTTCAAATTGTACAGGATAAAAATAAACTATTAAGCGTACCATTTACTCAACAGCCTTTGATGAAGCTAAATAGATTATTCATTCATCCAACCAATTTTGAAGTATCCCTGCCTAAACAACCATAAACCAAAACAAATAACAAACCCAACAATAAATCAAGTTAATATCATCTATTCTCATTTATTCATACCGTGTAAATTTTCCTTATAATGTTACATTCATTTATTTACTACTTAAATTCATTATTTATAGTATACATCTTTCCATTTAATTTATTATATACTACTTCAACGCTAACTTAACTTTATTATCATTTCTTTATAACTTTTCTATTATATTTAATTAGTGGCCTTTCAGTCATAACTTAAGATTATACAATTATACCTTCATTTATTACTAAATTCCATTTATAATACTTACCTTTCTATTTCAGTTAGTAGTCTTTTCAATTATACTCAAGTTTATAACACTACACACACCAAATTCTTATTTATTAAGGTGATCCATTGAATCCTTCCATTATATAAATTTTCTGGTACAATCTCCCATTACATTTTCTTATTAAACACTTCAACTTTTAATATTTGGTAAGTTATATATGCTTTTTAAGAATGTAATTGAAACTTATACAAGTTTATCTTATTTTCTTAAGTTAATTTAATGTACAATAATAATATCCTTGTTTTATACGTTACACATTTCAGTTTCTTTTAATTTCCATTTATAAACTTAGCATTAAATCTCTTATTTCCTTTAAAGGTTTCAATTTATTAATTACCTACGTTTCAATTCACTACATCAATTGAAACTATTAATTAATGGAAACTTAAGAACTAAATACCGGGTTTTATTTCAAATTATTTTAAAATAATAGATAAATGTATATACTTACAGTTTATATATCCAATTATTTTTAAAATAATTTAAAAATTTATATCTGTTTATTAAAACAAATCTGTAGTAACTACTACAGTGGCCTTCCCATTTCGAAACTCGAAAATGAACATCGATGATGCGTGCACTCATCACGTAAATTATTTTCCAACAACGGAGAGGGGAGTACAAAATTTATTTCCTTTCAATGTTTCTTTTAAAATAATTCTTTCGAATTGTATTCATATCACAAAAAATATTTATAAACAATACTATTATATTTTAAAATTATTCGAAAGAAATTTTCAAAAATCCCGGAACTAAAGCTTTAAGTTTACAATTTCATTTGTCTTATTTTCAATCTTATTTCGACTATTAATTATAAATTTTTTACCTAACAGCCAATATATTGCAACCAAATATATATTTATCATTTAAAAAATTATTTTATATATAGAAAATATAATAGGCAAAATTATTTCATTCGCCTATACTAAAAACAAATATTATGTCGGTCTGTCCTATTAAGTATTTAGAAATCCCTATTGATGTCATAGCGTCCCATGCACCAACCATAATTTATAAATACAAAACGGAACAGATTAACACAATATCAAAACCTTTTTATAACACTAACAAATACGCTCTCTCGTATATATACACTCAACGACTCCCATAGGGTATCACTACCCTATTAATAAAGAGTCAAAACCCCGCAAAGCTAAGGTTTATCGCTAAACCAAAGCTCTGATACCAGATGCAACGTCCCACTTTTTCGCATGCTTTAAATCGACACACGTGCCAATTCAAACCATACGAAAGGGCGGATTGTTATGAGGTAAATCAGAAAAAAAAAAGAAATAAAACAAAATAGAATCTCACAACGGAAGGATAAAACATAATAATCAAATATACAGTTTATAAAGCTGTTTTACAAAATATTCGATTATACTTGCAACATTTATCAGAGTTACACATACCAATAAAAATGCAGCGGAACAGTATGAGTATAGTGGACTAATAATAATAATATAAATCTCCGTCTTCGTCCTCCAGACCTAAGGTCTTCGAAATCCTGAAACGCTCGGACTGACCCGAGCGAATTGAAAAGACAAAACACTCGAGTCAGAACTAAAAGATCTTATGTAAGTTAAATCAACAGAAATAAATATGAGTGCAGTAACTCAAGAGATGCTCGGGATTTACATCTCCTAAGGATCCGTTAAACTATTTATTATGTAGTATATTTCGCTATTATAACAATGTCTAATTGTAAAATAAACTTACTACTAAATAGCGTTAAGGGGTTACCCATATAGCCCTTAACACAAAATATATTCCCATAGTCTATACAGTACCATAATCTCCCCCATACTGTTCGTCGTAAGAGGGCACTCCATAGGTGTTAACGCTTAAAATCGAACGCTAACACCCCGGTGTGTGAAATGTGAGTGTGAAAGCACCACCTGATGGTTCGGGAATAGAATATCAGCTAAGATAACAGAAAATACAATAAGAGACAACGATTTTATAGTGGTTCGGCTTAAGGAGTAGCCTACGTCCACTTTAGGTATCTTTATTGCTGATCTTGTTACAAAATAATACAATGCTCTTCATGTACAAATCTCTTTAGTTACAAAACACTTTGAGCAAGTAGCTTAAGCTTCAATGTAGATGAAAGTCTTCGAATCCATGTCAGATGTGTGAAAGTCTTTCACAGTAGCTTGTAGTGTTCTTCGAAACTTCAAGTATGGAGTTGGTTTAGAAACTGGCAGAGTATCGGCACTTGAAGAGATTGTCCAAAAGTCCCTTGAAAGTTGGAGATGGCAATGTATTTATAGAGAATTCTGGGTAGGAAACATTACCAAGTCCTAAATCATAACCGGCCTAAGTTGGGTCGTGGACGACTTAAACTAAGTCGTGGGTCGGCTGCGACCTAAATGCTGGGTCGACACTTCGGAAAGGCATCCTTGCTGAACTCTGGATATATCATAAGTCATGAACCGTGTACGAGTTAAGAGGCCGCGTGCTAAGTAGCTGCATCGGACTTGCCTTCCTTTGCCTGGGTCGTGAACGACCTAGCATAGGCCGTAAGTCGGTCGCGACTCAAGTGTAGTTCGTGATCTTGTCCCTGTCCTGAGCAGTTAGGGCGGCAACCTCCTTGGATAGTTAGATCATCATCTATCTTAGGCCAGCATCCATGTTAGATCGGTAACCTACCTAAGCCTTAAGTCGGTATCCCCTCAAATCTTAAGTCGGCATCCTTGTTAAGTCGGCAACCTTTAAGGCATTAGGCCGGTACCCATGTTAGGTCGGTAGATATCTTAGGTCTGTATCCTTTAAGTCTTAGGTCGGCATTCCTGTTTTTGGCAGTTAGGTCGGTATCTTTCTTAAGTTGTCGAGTCATGGCCGAGGCGGGGTTAACATTTGCCCCTCGAAGTGCACGCCTAATGGTTAGGTCGTGTGCTTCGATATGATTTAACCCGTCCCCCTCTAGGTCGGCAGGTCGTACGCGACTTAACAGTTAGACCATTTGCGCCGCTTCAGGTTCCTCCATTTCAAGGTATAAGTCATACATCTTATCCTTCCTCTTCATTCAATTCTGCCATTAACATTTCTCTGAGCTCTTAAAGGCGATTTCGTTCCATCAATCACCGATAATCATTATGAAAGTAAACCTGCTTCCTTCTCGATCCCCTACTGTCATTGATTCATGAATCCCATTCAAACTTCACCCACCTCCTCGTGCAATGCTTCATCACGAATCTTGTCATACCGATAGTTGATAATCCTGAGGTGGCTCAATTCGGATTCAAACGGTTGATGAAACGATGCCGATGGGTTACTGCTTCGGGCTAATCAATCTTGATTTACGTTAGGATTGTGAGGTGTTGAATTCGTGGGGGTTTTGAACTG
The DNA here is from genome assembly GCA_030765085.1 of Allium cepa. Taxonomy (NCBI): domain Eukaryota; kingdom Viridiplantae; phylum Streptophyta; class Magnoliopsida; order Asparagales; family Amaryllidaceae; genus Allium; species Allium cepa. The sequence continues at coordinate 41,452,363 of CM060929.1, forward strand.
GTTTAATGGATGATCCGATGGCATGAAATAGCATGAATGAAATGAGGGTCTTTTTGTTGAGGGAGTGGCTATCGGGTTACGGGTTGGGTGGAGTGAGATATTGGTTTGGACGCGACTCAACAGCTTTGGGTGACCTAACTTTTGGCCGATCTGATTCGATGCGACCTAAACCTTAAGTCGCAACCGAGCTGAGACTTGGGGAAACTTACCGACCTAATTTTAATGTAACCAGAGCCTTAAATCGTTGCCGAGTTAGAACTTGGGGAAACTCACACCACTTTGAACCAAAGCCTCCTACGACTTAAAAGACCAACGATTTAAGGAACCAGAGACTTATTCTTAACCCGCGACAGATTCCTTGGGTCGCAGCCGAGTTAACACTTGGATGCTAAACTTGAATTCTCACTCAAAAGCATAATCCCAACTTGAATACTTAACTTGATCTGCTGGACTGAATTGCTTAAATCCTAGATTGTTTTAACTTTGTTGCCTTATTTCACAGATCATGTTAACTTATAGGCTAACAACCTGCTGAAAACAATAATCACAGAAAACCAAGGAGAATATACTGCCATCGACTACCCACATCAAATGACAGATTAGTCTACATAGAGTAATCAACTTAAACACACTGTATGAAATGTTGTGAACCAATCAACTAAAGAGAAATATCAATGCAAAGCATTGCTATCTTGAACTGATTTGTTTGCATCTACATTTCACTTTCATATTTAAAACAACAAACCCTGGACTTTATAACTGACAAATGCTTGCTAGTTTTTATTCCAGTTATATTCGCTTATTGCTTTGTTGATTTTACACAACACTTCACACATTTTAGGAAACGTGCACCTTCATGTTTGAATATCCAGTTGTTTGTGTAGAATGTCTTCCCTCCAAGAAGAAGAAGTGGTAGCTCAAGCGGGAGAGACCTTTCAGGCAGCTGTTCCCATAGAGAATCCTCCAGAGAGAACTTCAACTATCCTAACTCCGAGAGCGTTTATTCAGCTACGTACTCAATTTGGTTTTGCTGAAAATGATGCCCTACTTCCCGGGCCAAATGATACTACCGACGGTCCTCCCCACGGTTTTGTCGCAGTCAATCGTCAAATGTGCCTAAGCGGGGCGATTCCTCCCTTTAACGAATTCCTTCGAACCCTTCTCCTTCGGTTGACAATCTCTCCGTTCCAACTTCATCCTAATGGCTACGCCATCTTGATGGGGTTGTGTGTTTTGTTTAGGAGAACTCTTGATCGCTTGCCAAGTTTTGAAGAAATTCGCTACTTATGCTCGTTTGCAAAGAGTAAAGACCATCCTTCCCTTATTATTGTGAGAAGTGCTAGAAACCGCAAGCTTATTTATGATCTTACCGAAAGTGTTCATGGATTTTTGAACCAGTTTTTCTTTGCTCGCTGCCCCCCAGGGTTTTATGCCATCTGGAGAGTAGGAAGTAGGACTACCTGTTTCTATTTTCTCCATTTTCAAACTTTTTCGAGATCCGAATTACCAATTGCTAATTTCATTCTTTGCTCTTTTCAGCACTTCCTCTTCCCTCTAGAGATCCAAGCCATAAGCAAATTTTTGAAAGATTAAGTGCTGTGACTGCTAAAGAGAGAAGTATAAAGTTTTTGTTGAGGGACGAATTTTTGCATCAGTATGGACTTTTACACGCTTCTCGCTCTACACACCCCCATGAGGTTCCGGACTCCCCATCTAAAGCATTAGATGCCCCAGTTTCCACTGACGAACCCATACCAAAAGAACCTACCTCCGAGGCTTCTCTGGTGAAGTGCTCTACTACTGTCGATGTTGCGGGGCCATCCAGCAAATCGGCACTTGCCCCAGTTATTGAAGAGGAAGAATCGCTTCGTTGCTCTGAAGATGCGGTTTGTCTGGAAGCCGAAAAAGAAACTCCCGTCGAACTTGGCGGTGATGATACTTTTGAGGGGCTAAGCGACCTGATCATTACTTCACAGGAACTTTTTAAAGATGATGTCCCTAAAGCTTCTTCTTCTGTTGTCGAGGCGACATCAACTTTTCAACAAATTTTGACGCCTACCACTCAAATCACTACCACCGCTGTGCCGAAGAGCGGTTTGTAGCCTGATGCGTGTAGTTTGCACACCACACACACATAGGATTTTTCGGCACTTTCATGCACCTAACTCTTTGTACTTTGAAGATTCTAAAGTTACGCTTCTTTTCTCTGAAGACTTTTAAGACTTGTCTCTTCTTCTTTTTTTAAATTTCAGATTCTCCGATGGGACGCAGCGGCTCTTACTATGACGTCTTTCAGCGCTACGGGAGGCATAATCAATATGACTATAGGCGCTACCTTCCCGTTCACAGAGAAACTGACGAAGAAAGAGCCGCTCGAAAGGCTCAGGAGAGGAGGGCTCAAGAAGAGCGTTACGAGAGGAGAGAAAGGGAGGAGCACCATGATTCTTCCCAGAGAGGTGACGACTCTCACAAAAGAAAGCCGCATGACGACCGAGGAAAAAGTCATATAGTTGAGGACCCAAGCAAGCGTGCCAGGCACGGTGAGAAGCATGCATCTTCAACTCCTGAAAAGGCCGCTGCCCCCGTCTAACTTGACATCCCCTCCGGCTCTCCTACTCTCGGGAAGACAGACATTCAGACAATAGTCAACAGGCCTAAATTCCAAATTGGACCAGGCCCGACCACTCTGCAAAGCCGGTTCCCACACTGGTGCCTAAAGGGATTGCGGTTCGATCTTGACTTGGTCCCTATTGACAAACAAGCAATGCTGCAAAATCTTGATGCTGTTAGACTTGATATCGAACGGATGTCAGTGTGGCAAAAGCTTGTTGATGAGCTTCAAAGGGTCAATCACGTGAATATAGAGGCCATGCTGACCGTGGAAAATGATAAGGCTGAGTGGCAAAAAACTTTAAGCCAGCATGATACTGAGATGAGGAACATTGCTGATTACAACGAGAAGCTTGAAGCAGAAGTTGAGAAGCTTAAACAAGAGCTTGCTACTTCTTCTACCTCATATACTCAAAAAGAAGAAGTACTTCAAAAGCAGGTTCGCGATGCTCACGCTGCTCAGCGACATGCCGAGTGGCAACTTGAGGCTGAGCAGAAAACAACGGAAAGGTATCGTGCTGACGTTGCAGAGTTAAGGGAGAAGGTCAACTCCTAGGATTTGGAGATTATGAGGCTAAAGGCCCAATTATTAAAGACCGAAATGGAACGCGATGAAGCTATCGCTGGAAGGCAGGCTGCCGAACAGTCGCATGAGGCGACTAAAGCCGATATCAGCTCCACTTTATTTGACTTCTACGTACATAGCGTTATGGGGCGTGGGAGCCTTTCATTCTTAGGACCGAAGTATGAGATTACCCTGGCCGAGTTCGGGAGTCAATTCTTGACATGCTTGGAGGTACAGGCGCCGGCTATGCTGAAGCATCTCTTGCAGAACACTTTCTAGATGATGACGCCAGAGCTGCCCTAGCCCGGGGAAAAGAGCAGCTTGCCAAAGCATGAGCTGAGGTAGGGGAGCAGCACTTTGTGAAAGAAGTACCATTAACTGCCCCCGTCCCTTCTTCGGTTTCGTCCGATGTTGACATCACAGGCTCTGGTTCTCATTCTCCATCCCCTGTTAAAGTTACAACTGGGATCACAAGCACGTAGGGTGGAGATGAAGGCGAAGAGAGCGCCGAAGCACAGGCTTATGAGGTTGACATTAGGAAGCCGACTTCTCCAGGTAACTCTACCGTTAATCTTGCCCAAGTGGACTGTTTGTTTGCTCCTCATGAGTTTGACGAACTTTTTGATTATTTTTTAAATCTCAATGAGCCGCTATCTCCTTTCTTCACGGGAGATACTAATATTTTTGGCTTTTCTTCTTCTGTAGCAAAAACGCCAAGTGCCACACAGACTTCTCCTCCCTCAGCTGTCCCTCCTCCATTCCCTCAAACCACTCTAATTTCCTAGCCGGGATCACAGGAAGAATTGATGGGAGCCCTTCAAGGCTTGGATGATCCAATCGCTTCGCAGGAGCAGAAGGACGAAGGACTTGAAGGAGGCGACAAATCCCCGGAGCATACTATTTCTGATGACGTAAAACTGTCTTCTCTTGTTACCCCGGAAAGTGAGTCTTCTTCAAGGAGGAGGAGGAAGCGTGCCACTTCCAAGAAAAGGAAAAACATTCTTGTTTCTGAAGAGGAAGCGAAGGTTGATTCGGCAGTAACCCTCTCTCCTTCTTCCCCAACTCTCCCAAGCCGTCCTGAAAAACTGCCTATTAGGTCAGGCGAAGGCTCTAAGGGTGGTGGCAAGAAGAAGTAAGGGGCCCTGCTTCGATTTATTTTTACTTTTTGCTTTTTGCATGTACTGGCCGGAGATTGTGCGGGTACCGGCCTTCGCTTTTCTTTTTCTTTTTATTTTGAAACCTGTACCTGTACAAAATTTTGACAATATTGAATAAAATGATTTTTTTTGTTTGTACAAACTTCTGTCTCTATTTGAGAATGCATTTACTATTCGTTTTTGTACAAGTTTTTTATATGATATTGCAGTGAGCTTGTGGTATGTTGTTCGAGCGTAATTTTTACCAATGTAGCTATACCATGCTGCCCCTATGCCATAAGCTCGTTGCAATATTTTCAACTTTGAAGGGACTTGTACTCTTATTTTTTGGGGAATAATTATTCCATAGTTGGAGGAATATTATTCTGCTCAAAATAGAGTACAGCTTGCTCCATATGAGTTTCTACGCTTCAACCTTCGAAGATATCCTTTTTCTTTTGTGCATACACACATTTTTACAAAGTGAATTCTCCTATGTGGTAAAGCGGGCCTCTGAAGGGCACTTTAACTTCTTTTTGAGGAAGAGTATTTTCAAGAATAGGTGAACCAATCTTCCTTTGAAAGCTAAAGTATGCCTTTAAAGAGGGCTTTTTTTTTTATATATATTGCGCCTCAGTGGAGGGTTTTTGATCTTTGTTTTGCATTTCCGATGAAATGCTCCTTTGAAAAGTTGTACCTCTAAGGAGGGTTTTTTCACGTTTCAACACTTGGAAGTTTTATTTCAATCTCGGTGAAACGTGTGCCTCCGAAGAGTTGTGCCTCAGAGGAGGGCTTTCCACGTTTCAACACTTGGAAGTTTTATTTCAATCTCGGTGAAACGTGTGCCTCCGAAGAGGTCTTTCTATTTGATTGCGCCTCTGGGAAGAGGTCTTTTTGTTTGATTGTGCCTCTGGGAAGAGGTCTTTTTGTTTCTGCCTGTTGGGATAGGCTTTTATTTTTTCCCTGTTCGCTGGGAAGCGGGCCTCCGAAGAGGGCTTTTCACATTTCGACTCGTGTGAAGTTTTATTTCAGATCACGGTGACATGTGTGCCTCTGAATAGGGCTTTTGCCTGGAAGTTTGGAGTTTCTTTCTCTTAGTTGGATGGATTCACGGGAGTGTATCACCGATCAGTCCACAACTTTATGTCGAGAAAGAACTCTCTTTTTCTGGCGAGGCCCGCTCGAGGTCTTTTAGCATTTCAACTGTGGTGAAATGGGCCTCCGAAGAGGGATTTTCACGTTTCAACACTTGGAAGTTTCATTTCAATCTCGGTGAAACGTGTGCCTCTGAGTAGGGCTTTTGCCTGGAAGTTTGGAGTTTCTTTCTCTTAGTTGGATGGATTCATGGGAGTGTATCACCGATCAGTCCACAACTTTATGTCAAGAAAGAACTCTCTTTTTCTGGCGAGGCGCACTCGAGGTCTTTATCCTCCGAAGAGTTGTGCCTCTGAAGAGGGCTTGTGCCTCCGAAGAGGTCTTTTGCTGTTTGATGCTTGCTCGCCCATGTTTCTTTGCCATCTATTCATGTCGGCGATCCCCGTTATCTTTTGCAAGTATCATCCCTTTTTAGTTGCCAATAATTTTCCTTATCCAAAGAAATATACTTCATAGTTAAGCGAGTTGGTGGTGGTAGACACAAGCTATTTAACTGGATGCTCGTTTGTACAAACATTCGCAGTTAGTTAGAAATGGTCCACTTCCATCCACATCGCTAACTTTTGTTCGAAGCACTTCTTTCGTAGGATTTGAGTATGGAAATTTTGAATGGTTTAGCGTTTGCTTGCTGGGTGATGTCGGAGATCGCTTGGTCTTGCGATGGGTAACCTTTGTTTTTATGGCCTGCATTATGAAATCGACATTTTAGTAACACAATTAACGTATTTTATATGTCGAAATAAAACAAAGCAGTTTATAGTAGTAGAGAACACAAGATTTATAGTGGTTCGGCCAAAAGCTGGGCCTACATCCACTTTATAGCTTTTCATTATTCACTTGCTTTACAATTGCTTTCAATACAAGAATCATATATTCGTAATTCTTTTACAACATTTCAGCAAAGCTTTTAAGTAAAATATGGACGCAAATGATTGCTGTTCCAAGCTCTTGGGATTGGTTCTCCTTCGACAGTTGTGAGTTTGAATGTGCCATCAAGAAGTTTCGTGCCTATAACATACGGCCCCTCCCAGTTGGCCCAAACACACACGTGGCTGTCATAATTCTCTTCAGAACTAGGTCCCCAACTTCAAAGCTGCGCTGATGAACTTTGGAATTGAAGTCCCTGGCTATTCTTTGCTGATGAGCTGCAATTCTAAGCCTAGCCTCTTCTCTTCTTTCATCAAGGAGGTCAAGTGCTTCCAGTTGCATTTTTTCATTCTCATCTTGATCAAAATTGATCCTTCTGTGTGAGGGGACTTCAGTTTCCACTGGAATCATCGCTTCTGATCCGTATGCCAATGAAAATGGAGTATGCCCAATAGCAGTTTTATGGGTAGTTCTGTATGCCTATAGTGCAAGCGGTAACTTATCGACCCAACCACCTTTTGCTTTTTCCAGCTGCTTTTTGATGGTTGATTTGATGATTATGTTTACTACTTCCACTTGCCCGTTTGCCTGCGGATGAGCCACTGCTGAGAAGCTTTTCCGGATCTTGAATCGTTTGCAGAAATCTTGGAACTCCTCACTTTCAAACTGGGTGCCATTGTCTGTGACTATCTTCTGAGGCACACCATACCTGCAAATGATATTTTTCGTCATAAAACTTATCATTTTCTTAGAGGTAATAGTAGCCAATGGTTCGGCTTCAACCCATTTAGTGAAATAATCAACAGCAACGATAGAATATTTAATTCCCGATTTGGCAGTCGGCAAAGGCCCAATGAGATCTATTCCCCAGATGGAAAACGGCCAGGGACTGACCATTTGTGTTAGCCCAGTGGAAGGTGCTCTAGGAATTTTGGCAAATCTTTGGCATTTATCACACTTTCGGGAATAGTCAGCAGCATCTCGATTAATCTCTGGCCAAAAATATCCATAACGAAGAATTTTCTTTGTTAAAGTTTGACCTCCTGTATGATCTCCACATTCCCCTCCGTGTGCTTCAGTTAGAATTGTCTTAGCTTCTTCCTTTGTCACGCATCGGAGTAATGGCATTGAAAATCCTCGTCTGTACAAGTGACCATCCTGAACCATATATCTGGAGGCTTTCCTTGTCAGCTTCTGTCGTTCTTTTGAACTTTCTGGCAAAGAACCATTGAGCAAATATTCAAATATCGGAGTCATCCATGATTCTTGCTCTTGGGATACATTCATAATCCAATCAACATCCATTTCATCTGTGCTTGGAGCTGACAAGAGTTCGACGGGAACTAATCCCAATAGCTGAGCTTCACCAGTACTCGAATACTTTGCGAGAGAATCCGCCTTCATGTTCTCTTCTCGAGGTATATGGTTTATTGTATAACGGTCAAAATCTTGAAGAAGCTCCCAGGCTTTTGATAAATAGGCGGGTAGATTCCCTCCTTTAGCATGAAATTCCTTCTTGACTTGGCAGACAATAAGTTGAGAATCACTAAAGATCTGCAATGCCTTGATGTTTAGTTCTTTAACGATCCTTAAACCAGCGATGAGAGCTTCATATTCTGCTTCATTATTTGTCGAAGGAAATTCTAGTCTCAGTGCATAACATAGCGATCGCCCTTCTAGGGTTTCAAGGACAACTCCTGCTCCGGAACAGTAATCATTCCTTGCGCCATCGACATACAATTTCCATTGGATTGGGATGTTATCAGTGGCTTCTTCCTCACTATCACCTTTATCCGTACATTCTGCGACGAAATCTGCTAAAGCTTGTCCATTGATTGCTTTCTGGGGATGATAAGTGATGTCATATTGGCTGAGTTCAATATTCCATTTCAAAAGACGGCCCGAAGTCTCAGGACGGAATAGGACTTTCTTTAGAGGTTGATCAGTGAAGACTTTGATGGGATGAGCTTGGAAATACGGTCTCAATTTTCTTGATGCGATCAACAAACAATAGGCGAGCTTTTCCAACCTTGAATAGTTCATCTCTGCCCCAGTGAATCTTTTGCTGATATAATAGACTGGGCGTTGAATCCTTGCGTCTTCCCGTACTAACACCGCACTGAGAGCATGAGATGAAATTGCCAAATATATGAAGAGATCTTCACCATCGTCAGGCTTTGAAAGTATCAGAGGCACCTCCATATGACGAACCAACTCATCAAATGCCTTCTGACATTCAGGAGTCCACTCAAGTTTTTTCTTCCTTTCTTCAAAGCATCAAAGAATGGAATGCATTTGTCAGTAGCCTTTGGAATGAACCGACTCAAGGCAGCAACCTTTCCATTGAGACTTTGCAACTCCTTCTTCGTTCTAGGAGCTTTGACCTCTCTCAGGGCAGTGATCTGAGCGGGATTAGCTTTAATGCCCCTAGCGCTCACAATGAAACCCAAAAACTTTCCGGACTCCACTCCAAATGAACATTTCAAGGGATTAAGCTTCATTCTGTACTTTCGGAGTACTGCGAACATCTCTGCCAAGTGATCCATGTGGTCCACTGCTTTCTTAGACTTCACTAGCATATCATCAACATAAACTTCAATTGTCTTCCCAATTTTCGGTTTAAACATGGCATTAACAAGCCTTTGGTAAGTTGCCCCTGCATTCTGGAGTCCGAAAGGCATGACCTTGTAGCAGTAGAGTCCAACATCTGTGATGAAGCTTGTATCCTCTTGATCTGGCTCATGCATCATAATCTGGTTATATCCGGAGTATGCATCCATAAAAGATAACAGCTCATGCCCTGCCGTCCCATCTACCAACTGATCGATCCTGGGCAGTGGGAAACAGTCTTTGGGGCAGGCTTTTTTCAGATCTGAAAAGTCAATGCATACTCTCCATTTTCCGTTAGCCTTTTTAACCAGCACTGGATTTGATACCCAATTTGGATAAGTAGATTCTCTGATGAAACCATTCTCCATGAGCCGATCCACTTCTTCTTTTAATGCTGCTGTCCTCTCAGGACCCTGGGTTCTTCTTTTCTGTTTCACGGGTGTAAACTTTGGATCAATGTTCAGAGTGTGTACTGCAATCTCTGGGGATATTCCACACATGTCAGCATGAGTCCAAGCGAATACATCCAAATTTGCCTTTAAAAATGAAATCAGAACATTCTGAACTGTTGTGTTGAGTTGTGAACCCACATTTAGCACTTTGTTTGGGTCCTTCGGGTCAACGGGTACCGGCACCGTTACCTCTACCGGTACTACCCTATTCTCCCCCGCACTGGCTTTCCTTGGATCCATCTCTCTTCGTGCGCCACTATATTCACCAGTGCAGGGTCCACCCTGTAATTGCTACAAGGTTGGTTATTAGGTGCGGACTGGAGCCACCGCACCTTTTCCCATCTCTCTTTTCCTTGATTCACGCAGCGCTATAAGATAACATTCTCGCCCCGCATCTTGGTCTCCTTTAATCACGCCAACTCCATTATCCGTGGGGAATTTTATAGTCAGACACCATGGAGCAAGAACAGCTTTGAATGCAGCAAGAGTTGGTCGGCCTAAAAAGGCATTGTAGGCAGAGAATTCTTCAACAATTATAAAGGTTTGCTTTCGAGCCACCTTCCTCAGTCCTTTTCCAAGTTCTACAAACAAATCTATGGTCCCAATCGGCTGTTTGGGTTCTCCAGCAAACCCAGCAATCTTAAGTGATGAAGCTTGAACGTCAGCCATTGGAATTTTCATTTGATCAAAGGTCTTCTTGAAGAGAATGTTGCATGAATCTCCACAATCAACTAGAACTCTTCTTACAGTAGCCGGCCCAATACTTGCGGATATGACCAAAGGATCTACGGTAGGAGCCTCGATACCCAAAGAATCTATGGCACTGAATAAATATCATCTGTGGAAGACTTTTGTTGCTTTAAAGGCGCATCATTTTCTAAAACAAAAACATTCTCTTCGGCTGGTACATGCCTCAAGGCCCGGGCATACCTTTCCATCTCGCCCCAGCTTTTTCCCGTTGGGTGAGGCCCTCTAGTTATTATATTGATGACAGGTCTTTCCGATTCATGCTCTACGGCCTTCTCACTTGAGCCAGGACGTGAGTGGGAACTTGTTGTCCTTGAGTCGACGAAGCTGGGGCATTTCTATTCGTTTTCACATACTGTTGGAGCTTGTTCTCTTTCAAAAGTTGTTCAATTACCTCTTTCAACTGACGGCATTCGTTGGTGTCATGGCCGGGTTGGCTGTGGAACCGGCAGAACCTTCCACTCTTCTCCATCTTATTTCCCACTCTCATTTTAGGCGGTGTCGGATAATTGACATCATCCTTGGTTGCAAAGAAGATGTTCTCAAGGGTATCGATCAAGGGCGTGAAATTGAAAGGACGGCCTTTCTTAGCATCTCCCTGTTTCTTTCCACCATCATTTCCCCTTTTTTGAGTGTTAGGTTCTTTCTTGCTCGAAGCAGCACCATTGTTCCCGGCTTCCACTGATACTACCTTAGCTGGTGTTTGGAGGCTCTCCAAGCGCATGAATTCATCCGCTTTCTTGTAGAATTTGTCGAGCGAGTTTGGTTCTTTCATTTTCAACCACTTTCCAAATTCACTTGATTTGTCAATCGCCCTCATCAAGTATGTTAGGGCCATGCGTGGCTCAGCATTATCTACCTCAGCCAATGCTATGTTAAAACGATTCAAAAATGATCTGATGGATTCTCCTGGATTTTGCTCTAGACTTGACAGCGACATTATATCCTTTGCTTTTGAAGCATACAATCGAAATTGCTCCTTGAATTTCCTGGTCAAATCGGAGAATTGATCAATGGACCTGACCGGCAGCTTTGTAAACCACAATAGAGCCACACCTTCCAGATATACCGGGAAATATCGACATTTGATTTCATCAGACGCTCTGGCACCCGTCATATGCCAGTCGTACTTATACAGAAACTCGTTAGGATCACTCGTCCCCTTGTAAGCGGAATAGTAGGGGGAACGAATTTCCTTGGAAACTCTGCCTTCAAGATCTTTTCAGTAAATGGAGTTTTGCTTGGAGCAAAACCCCCCTCTTTCTCATCTTCATCTCTTCGCATATTTTCCTTCATGATTTGACGAATCATACCCGAAAAATACTCTTCATCATTTAGAGGCTCTGGAGGGCAAACATCGGCCACTCTCTCTGAATTCTGTCTTGACAATCGTTCACGGAGGGTCGGCTGCGGCCCTGATCCTCCAGCTTGGGGAGGTGTCCTTTCCGCAGGGTCTGCGGCTCTTTGAGAAATGTTCCCTTCAACATCCTGAACTCCCACAGTAGGGTTTCCATCATTATTACCCGGTTGACGGTTTGCCCCAAGTAGATCATTCAACTTACTTAAGATCAGGGCATTCTGCGCATTCTGGGCTTCCAACTGTGCATTTTGAGCATTCAATTGTTGATTCAACCCCAAAACTATGGCGTCCAATTCTGCTCGCGTAACTCCAACAGTTGGAGCTGCTTGACTTGAAGGAGGAGAGGTAGCAGTATTCTCTTGAACATTGTCGGGTCTTACAGAACTTCGTTTTCTCCCAGGAGCCATTATTTCCAATAAACTTCTGGTTTTAAAAGAAATCCTTTCCACGAACTTTTGCGGAGCAATGATGGAAGTATCCTGAGCTGGGTTCTCAGTGAAAGCACCAAAAATGTTAACGCTTAAAATCGAACGCTAACACCCCGGTGTGTGAAATGTGAGTGTGAAAGCACCACCCGATGGTTCGGGAATAGAATATCAGCTAAGATAACAGAAAATACAGTAAGAGACAACGATTTTATAGTGGTTTGGCTTAAGGAGTAGCCTACGTCCACTTTAGGTATCTTTGTTACTGATCTTGTTACAAAATAATACAATGCTCTTCAAGTACAAATCTCTTTAGTTACAAAACACTTTGAGAAAGTAGCTTAAGCTTCAATGTAGATGAAAGTCTTCGAATCCATGTCGGATGTGTGAAAGTCTTTCACAGTAGCTTGTAGTGTTCTTCGAAACTTCAAGTATGGAGTTGGTTTAGAAACTGGCAGAGTATCGGCGCTTGAAGAGATTGTCCAAAAGTCCCTTGAAAGTTGGTGATGGCAATGTATTTATAGAGAATTCTGGGCAGGAAACATTACCAAGTCCTATATCGTAACCGGCCTAAGTTGTGTAGCGGACGACTTAAACTAAGTCGTGGGTCGGCTGCGACCTAAATGCTGGGTCGAGACTTCGGAAAGGCATCCTTGCTGAACTCTGGATATATCATAAGTCATGAACCGTGTATGAGTTAAGAGGCCGCGTGCTAAGTAGCTGCATTGGACTTGCCTTCCTTTGCCTGGGTCGTGAACGACCTAGCATAAGCCGTAAGTCGGTCGCGACTCAAGTGTAGTTCGTGATCTTGTCCCTGTACTAAGCAGTTAGGGCGGCAACCTCCTTGGATAGTTAGATCAGCATCTATCTTAGGCCAGCATCCATGTTAGATCGGTAACCTACCTAAGCCTTAAGTCGGTAACCCCTCAAATCTTAAGTCGGCATCCTTGTTAAGTCGGCAACCTTTAAGGCATTAGGCCGGTACCCATGTTAGGTCGGTAGCTATCTTAGGTCGGTATCCTTTAAGTCTTAGGTCGGCATTCCTGTTTTTGGCAGTTAGGTCAGTATCTTTCTTAAGTCGTCGAGTCATGGCCGAGGCGGGGTTAACAATAGGTATGGTACAAAAAAAAAAATCGTATAAGGTGCGCTAGGGTAGGTGACACGACATAACTAGGCAATGCCAGGATAGATATACCAATTACGCTTCCGGGTCGGTGGTAACACGTAGCCGCAGCTACCGCCCACCTCGAGCCACACCCCCAAATAAAAAAAATCAAAAGTGGCCACCGAGTCAATCCAAAAGTCAAAGTATAATACCAAAGGGATGTGTCCGATCAAAGGTGCTACCTCAATTAACCCGTCGATCACTCCTGTTTCAGCCACCTTATGCCAACTCACGGGAGTTGGGTCCACGTATTTACCTTAAAGGAAACGCCGCCGCCATCCTACTTCATTTTGGAATCTCCACCGCGTACATGGTTGTTAAAGTGATTTTCGGAGTTGGCAGAGAGTATGACAACTTTCGATCCCGGCCTCTTCAACAACCAAACATTATTATAACACCGCGGTTATTTCAAAATAATTTATACCGTAAAACCAGAATATAAAATCCCTTTCAAAACCATATAAATACGATACCATTTATAATTTTTTAAAACCCCAAATCAATATGATATCATTTTTATTTCAGATATATCTTTTCCAAGAAATCATAGCATTTTCAAATCTATATACCTTGAAACCATAGCTTTGAAACATAACTTTAATACTTAATGGTTTAAATACTATATTACATTATATAATAAAATAGCTTCTTTAAATTTCACAATAAATGCCCAATATCAATTTGAACCTCCAAATAAACCATTTTAATTCCCATATATTCAAAGCTTAAGTATTCTATATTTCAAAACTTAAATTTTTATAGTTTGTATATTTCAATCTTTAAATATTCCACTATTTCAAAATAGATTCTTTGATAATTTAATATATCAAATCCAATTCCTATTATTTAAATTGAAATGTTTACTTAATAAAACAAATATTTTTAAGTAAAACCCTTAAACTTCAATAATAGGATATTCTTTTAATTAAATTTACTTGATAATATTCTTTAAATCAATTTGATATTCATTTAAATCCTCTAATCAAAATCAAGCTATAAAGTCATACCTTTTAAATCTTAATTTATTTACATTTCAAAACAAATTGTTTGAGGATAATTCTTAATTACTCTAATTCAATCATATTCACATTTATCTTCAACCTTACTTTTATTTGAGTTATTATAAAATCTATATAAAATAGAATTTCAAATATATTCTTAACCATATTATATAAACGAAATCAACTTCATTGTTTAGCTTATTTTAAAATTCGAAACAAATTTATACATAGCTAAATTCAAGAATTTTTTACTATATATATATATATATATATATATATCAAAATTTAATATTTATTAAACCATATTCTTTCCGAAACCATAGAAAATCATTTCAAAGATAATTTTATATATATACTGCGGTGCCTGTATATAATTTTCTATCCTATGGCCAAGTGATACGGATATTTATCATTTCAATCTGCAATTTAAAAATAAAAATGCTGTTGTATATCATTTCAAACCGCAATCCCAAATGAAATGAAAATGCATAATAACTTGCAGTTTATAAATATAGATACAGCATCTATTCATCCATCATATCAATCATCAAACATTTATCAATTTATCACCCAATTTAAACAATCACATCAATAAATAATACTTAATTACTAACAGTCAATTTTTCAATAATGAATTAAATAACTGTTTAACTGTAGTTTGTACGCAAAGATAAATAAATTTAACTAGCAGTTTATATGCAATAATAAATTTAACTAATTTTAACTGGCAGTTTATACGCAAAAATGAATTAAATAACAAGTAAATTATATGAATGCAAATTAACTGAGATAATGATGAAATATACGCCAAACAGCTATAAATAAATTTCTAAACACATCATAAATCAATTTAACAAACATAAGAAATTTTAGAAGTTGTGAGTGGGTTAAAACACTAACCTTTTGAATTTAAATTGAATTTAAATTCAATTTAAACCCAAAAATTTGACCATCTCAGAATTTTTCCAAACCAGCGTCACCAAGTCTGAAATTTCAATACGATCCTAACAAAAGAAACCGTGCGTGAAACGGAGTTCGTATGTAAGAGTTATAACGATTACTGTGATTGAATTTCAAAATTTAAAAATAACAATAGAAGAACACTTCCACATACTTTTCTTGCCACGTCACTCTTCCCTACAGGCCGCTCCAACTTGCGTACAGGAACCTCATTCGAACCCAAACCCTAACAGAAAACACGACCCGGAACCACGGCGCCGTACCCCCTTCGCCGCCACGTAGGCCAACTGCCACTAGCCGAGCACCTCCCCACGACCTTGGGAGCACACCCCAGCCTCGATTACGACGCCTCAGATCGCCAATTTGCACCGCTGCCGCCTTCATATTATAACCCTAATTGAATTTTCATGGCCAATCCGGCCGTCATAACGTCGAACTACCCATTTCGATGAGATCCCCTCTCAACTCTCCACGTACCCATGCCTTCGATTTGACAATCTGACGATGATGATTTCGACGCAATTGGATGGCCGAAACTTCTTTGATTTTTACCGGTCAAACTGAATCGAAAAACGAACACCACCAATGAATTACATTAGTCGAGAGCTTCAACATGTATTTTTTCCAAATTTTTTTGAGGACTTTGAATTTTTGACTTTGATTTTGAATTGTAATTGGATCTAGGGTTTGCAGCCATTGGAAAGGAGGAGTTGAGAAGAAGATATACGTATAGACAAACGAGAATTTAAGGAGGCTAGGGTTTATAAAGAGATATTTATAGGCAGGATTGAAAATAGAACGGATCGAGTAAGATAGATGTATGCGCTAAAGCCAACGTGGCCCAAAAAACCTGTTCTGACTCCGGAACGAAATTGTGCAAACCCATATATCAAAATAGGTGTTTTAAAATAATTTAAACGCAATGGAAAAGGTTTCAGGTTCAAATTGCATCGTATGGAGAAGTTATGCTAAAATCAATATTTTCAAATTGATTTCAATTTATCGATTTCAAGGCGTTTCAAGCCCATACGATCAAACGACAAATCTGATCGAACGAACTTGAAATCCTACGATAATTCACCATTACGGATCCTATGAAACTGGTTTCGTCGAAATCCGAGTCAGCGGAATAATGGCTATTTTTATATTAATTAAATAAATTTAAGATAAATTAATTAAATCAAATTTCCTATTTAAATTCTGAAATTGACAGTCTTTATCACTTTTATATTTATTAACCATTTACAAAAATTAAACAAATTTAGATGTGAAATTTAAAGCTGGTAAATCTATCCATCGAAGTGTTAAATTTTAAAATTTCATTATATTCACATTAATAAATTAAATTCCAAAAAATTTTATTAAATTTTATTTTCATTCTAGTTATTCAATGCTTTATGATCCAACGGATGCAATCAACATTGGATTCATGGTTTATTACATTATTGTACTCAAATTCTTTCTAAATTTCAATAACGTAGTATTTAAACGTTTAATTTCATTTATTTTTGCAATACTTCAATTATTGAATTTTTATACTTCAATTAAATAAATAAATCTTGCTATTTCATAAATAGACATTTTATGGGTAGAGATACCATTGAACCATAATACATTTCATAATGCATGCTTCATTTCATATAAATTCCCATTATTATAAATTGAATCCAATTTATTTTAATAAGTTTCAAATCAAACGTATTAGATTCAATTTCAACCCTTTATCTTACACTTAAGTGTGGGTTATATTCAATTTATAACGTATCTCTTTCTTAGTTATTACTTTACATACTTCCCGTATTAATTTCTAAATTAACATAATTTGAACTTGTTTCTCAATCCACCAATTTCTACTTAAAATAAATTTATGCTTCTATAAATTTACATTTACACTTCCGTTACAATACTAATAATTATTAAAGAAACGTTTATTATCAATAACAACATTATAAATCACTCAACATTTAAACGAACTTTATTTCCAATAAATTCATTGACCAATTAATTAGGTAATTTATAATAGTTGCTATCCTACCCTTAAATATATTTCCAAATAACATACTACCTAATTTCATTCACTTATGTTCTATCCAAACATACATTTAAATTTTATTTCCATAAATTAATTAATATTTCATCCACTTAATAAAATTTACTTCCATTTATACAGTTGCAATTTATTTCAGTTATTATTTTATTAATACTATTTCCAATTTTATTTCTTTCGGTATTAATTACACAATCATATCTAATTAACAAATTATAATGTTTTCCACTATTTCTATTTATAATCCATTATAACCTAAATAGTCGTTTCAGTCACATTTGAATTGCACTTTACTTCTTTCGACCTTTTTCTTTTATTCGTTGGTTAAATGATTATTTTAATTATTCCTTTATTACTTGAAAATCTTATTTCATTCATTAATGCCATCGTTTAACAATTTTTGCATAATTTCATTTATTAATATTCATGCTATTCATGCTTGTTTAATTCAATTCCTTTGCACATTCATTCATTTACTAAAGTTTACAATCATTTATTTATTACTTACCTTCTTATTATATTAAATTAGTAGCATTTCAATTATACTTCTGATTATAACATTTCATTAGTTAATTTAATATTCCCGTTTGTTTCTTATATTAAACTTATAACCAAGTATGATAAATTTTCACAATTTCAATTGATTGCAATTACATTTTAAATTTGTAAATCTTAATTTCAATTGCTACATTTAAATTTCTAACATCTGCTTCATTATAACTTCTAGAATTTTTATTTCTTCCTAAATTAAATTGCAAAATTTAAATTAAACTAGCCAATTTATTAATCAAAATTTACGGGTCGTTACACTCTGGTGGCTTCCCGATCAGGAGGGACTATGATATTGGATGGACTACTGGGACTATTACATGTTAAGGTGGAAAATGTAAAGCCTTAACGCTATTTAAAAGTATGTTTATTTTACTATAGACACTATTATAATAGCGAAATATTACTACATAGTAAATAGTTTAACGGATCCTTAGGAGATGTAAATCCCGAGCATCTCTAGAGTTACTGCACTCATATTTCTTCTGTTTATTTAACTTACATAAGATCTTTTATTTCTGACTCGAGTGTTTTGTCTTTTCAATTCGCTCGGGTCAGTCCGAGCACTTCAGGATCGAAGACTTTAGCTCTGGAGGACGAAGACGGAGATTTCTATTTTTATTATTTATTATATTCCACTACACTCATATTGTTCCACTGCATTGTTATTGATATTTGTAACTCTGATATATATTCTATAAGTATAATTAAATGTTTTGACAAACAGCTTCATGAACTATATATTTGATTATTATATGTTATCCTTCCGCTGTGAGACTCTGTTTTGTTTTATTTCTTTCTCATTTTCTTATTTACCCCATAACAATCCGCCCTTCCGTATGGTTTGAATTGGCACGTGTGTCGATTTGATGCGTGCGAAAAGGCGGGATGTTACAAAATCCAAATCATGGGTCCATTATCTTACTTCATGCGGTTTGAGCTTTCCAGAAGCACAGACCCCTCTGTATCAACACACCTCCTAATCCTATTCCAATGCATCTGTATACACCACTAAATCCTAATTTTCTTTTAGAATAACTAACACGGGTGAATTGGTCAACAAGTGTTTCAACCTAAGGAATTGTTCCTCACATTTATTGGACCAAATAAAATTCACATCCTATCTGTTTAGCTTAGTCAATTGAGTTACTATTCATGAGAAGTCCTTAGTGAATCTTTGATAATAGTCTGCTAGTCAAAAAAACCCCTTAATCGGTCACCATCTCGGGTTTCTTCCAACATTTACCAGCTTCGATCTTGGTGGGATCAATTGACAACCATTGTCTAAAATTACATGACCAAGGAACTTCACTTCTTTCTTCCAGAAATGACACTTTAAAAACCTCCTTTAAACCAATGTTGTCTCAACGACTCCAGCTCCATTCTAAGATGAATATCATGATCTCTTTCATCCTTAGAATATGCCAAAATGCCATCTATGAATTATAACACGAACCTATCCAGGTGCTCTTGAAAAATCTGATTCATCAATTCCATAAAGAAAGCAGATGCATTAGTTAGCCCAAATGTCATTACTAGTCATTCATACGAACCATATCTTGTTCAAAATGCCATCAATTACGCACTATCCTCCTCTGCCCTTAGTTAATGGAACCCCGTCACTAAATCCAATTAGAAAAATACTTTGGCTGCATCCAACTAATCAAATAAGCTATCAATTCTTGATAAAGGATACCTATTCTTTATCGTCTTCTCATTCAACTTATTATAATCAATGCATACTCTCAACGAACGTCAAGTTTCTTCACGAATACCACGGCCACTCCCTAAGGGGAACTGCTTGGTCTAATGAAATTCTTCCCTTCTAAGTCCACCAATTACAACCTTTAACTCCTTCATCTCGGTAGGTGTTATCTTGTTAAGCAGTCTAATCATGGGTTCGGCTCCAGGTACAAGATTTGTTGGAAACTCAATAGCTCATTTCTACGGTAGCTCTACAACTGTCCTAAAGACATTTGCAAATTCTCTTGCAGCTAAAACTAGATAAAGCTTGTCTTCTACTTCCATTACACCCAAAAAGGCAAATTCTCGGACTCAAATTCTCGACTGGGTATACAATTCAATCACTACTATTAAGGTTTCTCAATAATATTTTCCTATCTTGGCAAGATATCCTAGCATAATAACTATCTAACCAATCCATACCTAATATAATCACAATGCCTACAAAGTCAAACACATACAAACTGCAAGCAAACTTATGGCCCAATAACTTAAGTTCTAACTGGTCATATATCTTCCCAAGAGTTGCATATCCTCTTATCGGATTCGCAAACCTCAAGGAAGTAAGAAGGTATGATGGTTCTAAACATTACTAATCTACTAAACACTAAGATATAATTGAATGTAATGCACAAGTATCAAACAATACCCTAACTAGTATGCTATGAATCAAAAGCGTAACTTCCATCATAGATTTTCCCTGATATTGGCCTAGAAGATGATAGTTCCAAAGCATAAACTTTCCGCTTCTCTGCCTTAGCCACCTCTGAACATTTATTTTTATAATGCCTCACTTGGTTGCAGTTGAAGCACTTCATGTTCTTCTTCCCCACAACTACCTTGCCATTAACAGAACGATGCTTATTAGCATGGTATCCATTCTTATCACACTTATAACAGACAATGTCAGCCTTCTCTTTCTTAGCAACTCCACTCATCTGAGCTACCTTTCTCTTAAAGAACTTCCTATTCTTATTTTGAGAACCCTGAGTTTCAACTTTCTTCTCCTTTCTAGAAAGCATCTCTTTGTTCCAGATTGCCATTTCCTCCACTACATTTAATAGACCCCCGAGGTGTTGCATAGTCGCCCTAGCAATCTCCAACCTCAAGCGTCGGATAAACTTATCATTCCTCTTGATGACAGTATCAAAGGTTGCATATCTATACCTGGATAGCTCATCAAACTTCATAGAGTATTCCAACGTTGACATCCCCCCCCCCGCTCCAACTCCATAACTTTTCCGAGCTAGGCTAATTTAGCCATCTCAGAAAAAATCTTTCCTCGATTCTCCTTCGAAAATCAGCCAAAGTCAACTCCTCCTCAAGCGCACCGACGATTACTCTAATCCACCAATACAATGTTGCACCCTACAACTTTCTTCAAGCCAACCTCCTTTTCTGCTTCTTATTCGGACCTAGATCAGCAAAAATTCTCTTACACTATAATAACCAGATCTCCACTTCAATTGCGTCTTCAGTAACCAGAAAAGGCTTCCCAACCAGATTGGTGTAATCCTAGCTCAACTTAACATATTTTTTACCGACTGGTGCTAAGGGATTAACTCCTCCAATATTAGCAACATTTCCTTCAACTAATCTCACAGCTGCTCCTACATGCATCATATTGACAAAGAATTGAAGCATAACCCAAATATCTATGTGTGGAATTATAGCACCTACATTGGCATTTGCATTTGGATTAGCATTTTTCTTGACGACCCAGATTTCTCCTAGTATTAGGCTAAGCATTTCCGTTAGTTGTGGTACTTCCACCACCTTGATTCACTCTTTTGTTTCTTGCTTCCATATCTTGCCTTCTCATAGTCTACATACGAGCCTTAATAAGATATAGAAGAATAGTCAAAGAGAGTGGGAAGGATACATACTTATGTATAGCAAATATAAGTATGTTACTATAGCATTATCCCATACCCCAATCTTATTCTCTAATTCATTAGGATTATGTTTTCAAAAACTCTTTGGTTTTAAATTCTCTTTTAAGTATTAAATAAACTTATGCTCTGATGACACACTATAACAACCCTTGTTTTGAGGCTCAAAACTAAGCGTTATGGATACTGTAGTCATTCACGTTATTAATTTTCGATGACAAAGTATGACTATGTTAATCATATTAATAATACCAAAAACACATGAATAAGAAAATAAATTAAACACGGTTTGTAACGACTTAAAATTTAATCACTTAAAATATGGGCATTTAATACATTATTAATTAATTAATTAATGAATTTTATAACTCAAAAATACCCTTTTAAATAATAGGTAGTGATGGTGGAATGGTTTTCAAAATTAGCTTATAATTAGTTTAAAGAAAAATAGAAAATGCGATAGAAAATCATTTTCAAATTTTTATTTTTCATCAGTTAAAAGTTCTCGAAAATATTTTACACACTTTAGTGTACATATGCGCGCGCACATACAATTTACATAAGTATGATTAGTAATAATATAAGGTAATTTATGTTAATTAAGTAAGATAAGGAGTGATGTGACATGAAACTAACTTTTCTTTCAAAAATAAAAAAATAAGAAAGCTTTCAAGGTTCTAATTAACTTTTAGTTCAAAATATTATTATATTTATAAAAAAGTAAAGTTAAAAGTTAAGTGAGAGGTTAAAGGTTAATTTAGAAGCTAACTCTACGTTATGGCATCCATAGCGATAGTCGCTATGGATGCAGTTCGAAAAAATCAACATTTATAAATTAAAAAGTGTTTTAACATAAGTATTTTCGAATTTTTTTTTCAAATCGTTAGTTTTATTGGGGTATAAAAGTCAATTATTATATAATTAAGTATGAGTTTAATAATTAAAGATAATTATAAATAATTAGTAATTAGGGGTTTTTAGGCACAGGGAAGAAGTTGAAAAAAAGATAGTTTCAGGGACAGCAAGTTTGTTTTTTTAGTCTGGAGGACACTTTGTAGTGTAAATCATAGAATGATAGATGTAGCTATCATTTCTGTTTACGGTATAAAGTGTCCTTCAGCTTAAAAAATAAACTTACCGTCCCTAAGACTAATTTTTTGTAACTTTTTCCTTGTACTTATTTTCCTGTAGTAATTAATAGGTAATTAATACTTAAGTATTAAAGAAGTAAATTAATTAAAATTAATTTAATTAAGAAGGTTTTTGTTTAATCATTAATTATGTAAAAAATAAATTTATTGTTAATTTTTATTTGATAAGTTTAGTAAAACTTTAACTTTAAATAATTATTTACTTAATTATTATTTGATTAGGGTTTACTTATTAGTTAATTAGTAAAACCTAACTAAGATTATTTAAGGTTTATTATGATTTAATTATGAATCAATTATATTAATTAAGATTTAATTATGCTTTAAGTAATAATTAATTTCAAATTTAATTATTATCAATTAAAGGTTTATTTTAAACTCTAGTAGATATATTTCAAGTCAGTTTTCTTCTACGGGTAAATTGATTTTGAACTAAGAGATCTCTTGACTGTGCCAATAAGTAGCCAAAAAATAAGATTACTTATACTAAAACTAGACACGTTTGAAAGTAAGTTGTCTTATATTTAACACGAATGTCGAAACTCGGAAATGTGATAAATACAAGAGAGTTAATATTGATAAACGGGTCACGATAACTTTAGTATATGAAGGATATTTCCATATATAAATCTTTACACCTAGATAGTGGAGCTGTCCATTATCGATAACATTACCCTTTAAATTTATTGAATGTTGGTTCGAAGAGACTGGGGTCGGATTGCAGTTGTTATCCAAAAACCATTTCGAACTAAAATAAGCATTAATATTGGAAATATCTTGAATTCATAATCTAAGATGAACACTTTGTAGTGCAAAGATTACTTGCTACTAATCCAGATGGTGATTCCAAAATGGGTGTAGTGGTAGTGCCTTCGGTTTGCTCATTTCTCGAACGGCTTGTATGGATGAATGCTAACAGTGCATAGTTGTCTAAAAGGCAATGTTAGCATTCTAAGTGAAAGTGCTAAAGAAAGATAAGATGTAGCTTTAGGCCTCATCAATCGGGAATGACTGAAATAAGGGAGATGCAACAAGACTTTATGGGTCGCGCCCATTAAGGTATAGTCATAACTGATCGAGAGCAATTACTATCTATTCCTGCCTACTTTAGGGCCCAGTGTAGTTGCTGATCACAACTAAGGGGCGATCATATTCACTATTACCAATAAAGGGGTAGGCCAGTCCTATGAACCAAGGGTGCTAGATGTTCTTGTTGACCTCGATACATTTTTCGAG
This sequence comes from Allium cepa, assembly GCA_030765085.1. Classification (NCBI taxonomy): domain Eukaryota; kingdom Viridiplantae; phylum Streptophyta; class Magnoliopsida; order Asparagales; family Amaryllidaceae; genus Allium; species Allium cepa. The sequence goes on from CM060929.1 coordinate 41,476,034, forward strand.
AGGTGTATTATGACTGGCACTATCCCAGTATCTTTGTCATTGATGAAAATACAGCTTCCAATAAGTACCTAATGGACTTAGTCGTGCCTAATTATGTTGAAACGTGCGATGTAAGCATTTCTACTATATTCTATATTCTTTTAAAATCCTTAGACATTATCACAATGGAACTAATTTTCTATAGAAAATGTTTTGGTTATCATATGGTAAAAACTCATTAGTGTTTACGTGCGACGTAGTCCTACGGATCTTAAAAGAGTTTAAATTAATAATTCATTTGTTTTGAGTTTACTCCCAGCAGACCCATGTCAGACCCAGAGTTTTATTTTCTTTTCTTAAAACTCTTTGATACTCAAATTTATGTGAATAGCCAAGTGATCTAGGTTTCTCAAGAATGCATTTTGTAGAAGCTTGTGACAGATGGTGTAACGTCCCGCCTTTTCGCACGTTTAAATAGACATACGTGCCAATTCAAACCATAAGGAAGGGCGGTTTGTTATGGGGTAAATAAGAAAAAACGAAAAAGAAATAAAACAAAACAGAATCTCACAGCGGAAGGATAAAATATAAAAATCAAATATACGGTTTATAAAGCTGTTTTAAAATATTCGATTATACTTATACAACATACATCAGAGTTACACATATCATATAACAATGCAGTGGAACAATATGAGTGTAGTGGAAAATATAATATATATTAATAATAATACTGAAATCTTCGTCTTCGTCCTCCAGAGATAAAGCCTTCGATCCTGAAATGCTCGGACTGACCCGAGCGAATTGAAAAGACAAAACACTCGAGTCAGAACTAAAAGATCTTATGTAAGTTAAATCAACAGAAATAAATATGAGTGCAGTAACTCAAGAGATGCTCGGGATTTACATCTCTTAAGGATCCGTTAAACTATTTACTATGTAGTATATTTCACTATTATAATAGTGTCTAATTGTAAAATAAACTTACTTTTAAATAGCGTTAAGGCTTTACATTTTCCACCTTAACACGTAATAGTCCCAGTAGTCCATCCAATATCATAGTCCCTCCTGATTGGGAAGCCACCAGAGGATACCACACGGGCTACGGGAGAACTCCAAACTCGTACAAGGTGCGATAGGGTAGGTGACACGGCACAACTAGACAATGCCAGGGTAGATATACCAATTACGCATCCGGGCTGGTGGTAACACGTAGCTGCTACTACCTCCTATCTCGGAAAAACTCCCCCTTAAAATCAAAGAAATCAAAAGTGGCGACCGAAACAATCCAAAGTCAGAGTATAATATCGAAGAGGAGTATCCGACCAGAGGAATGGCCTCATTGGCCCGAGAATCGCTCCTGTTTTAGCCACCTTATGCCTACTCACGGGAGTCGGGTCCACGTAATTACCTCAAAGGGAAACGCCGCCACCATCCTACTTCATTCTGGAATCTCCACCGCGTACACGGTTGTTAAAGTGGTTTTCGGAGTTGGCAGAGAGTATGACAACTTACGATCCCGGTCTCTTTAACAACCAAACGTTATTATAACACCGCGGTTATTTCAAAATAATTTATACTTTAAACCAGAATGTAATATCTCTTTGAAACCATATAAATACGATATCACTTTTATATTTTTAAAACCCCAAATCAATATGATATCATTTTTAATTATAAATATCCCTTTCCCAGAATCATAGTATTTCCAAATATATATACCTTGAAACCATAGCTTTGAAACATAACTTTTAATACTTAATGTTTCAAATACTATATTACTTTATAAAATAAACAGCTTCTTTAAATTTCACAATAAATTCCCAGTATCAATTTGGACCTCCAAGTGAACCATTTTAATTCCCATATATTTCAAAGCTTAAATATCCTATATTTCAAACTTAAATTATTATAGTTCATATAGTTCACTCTTTAAATATTCCATTATTTCAAACTGGATTCTTTGATAATTTGATATATATCAAATCCAATTCCTATTATTTCGATTTGAAATATTTACTAAATAAATCAATATTGTTTAAGTAAAACCCACAAACTTCAATAACAGAATATACTTCAATTGAATTTAACTTGATAATATTCATTTAAATCCTCTAAACTGAAATCAAGTTATAAAAATCATACCCTTTACAATCCCAAATTCATTTGAATTTCAAGTAAATTTTATTCGAGGATAATTCTTAAATACTTAAATTAGAGGCAAATTCATATTTATCCTCCAAAACTTATTTTAAATTAAGACATTATAACTCTAATAATAAATTTAAGTAAATACTTAACTGAATCATAAAATTTAACTTTTATTCTTAAACTTCTTTTTATCCTTTAACCCAAGTTTACACATAGCTTAATTTCAAGCGTTTATCTATATAATAAAGTAATATTTATGAAATATCAAAATAAATATTCGTTAAATCATATATATAATATATTCAAACTTAATTATCGGGCTTACTTTACATTCAAAGCATATTTATTTATAGTTAAAATCAAAAATAAATTTGCTATTTTTATAACATCAAAAATCAATATTTGTACAACCCATATATTTCTTTACAAAAACATAAGAATCATTTCAAATATATATATATATATATATAGACCGTGGTGCCTGTATAAAATTTTCTATCCTATGGTCAAGTGATACGGATATTTATCATTTCAATCCGTAATTTAAAAAAAATTACAGTTATATATCATTTCAAACTGTAATCCCGATAAGATAAGAATGCATAATAACTTGCAATTTATACAATATAGAACACAACATCCATTCACCCAATATCAATATCAACCAATTTATTTCAATCATCATCATCAATTTAAACAAACATCAATAGAGCATATAAAATATAACAGGTATCAATGAACAGTTTATATTCAAAAAGAAATTAATAACTTTTTAATTAGCAGTTTATATGCAAATTAAATAAATTTTAACTGTCAATTTATATGCAATAATAAAATTAAATAACAATTTAATTCAAATAAATGCAATTAACTGAGATGATAATTAAAAACAAGCCAAACAGTCATAAATAAATATTTAAACACATCACAAATCAATTTAACAAACATAAAAAAATTTAGAAGTTATGAGTGGGTTAAGACACGCACCTTTTGAATTTAAATTGAATTTGAATCCAATTTAAACCAAAATATTTGACTGTCTCAGAATTCGTTCAAACAGGCGTCTTCAAGTTCGGAATTTCAATACGATCCTAACAAAAGAAATCGCGCGTAAAACTGAGTCTGTATGCAAAAGTTATGATTGTTTTAACGAATTGAAATCAAAATTAAATAAAATTCATAACACAACTCACCCTCACCAACTAATTGCCACGTCATCACCAAATTTTCTTCTTCCCAGAACCTAATGTCGCATGCGACCTTTAAGCCGACCTAAAATTTTCGCATCCTACTCCTCACGCACGTCACCAACGACATCCTGACGTCGATCTCAAGCCACCAATGCGCGCGCCTCCGTCCCCTCTGCTACCGCCCCCAAACCCGGTTGCTTCAGACGCCTCCATTTACACGAAATTCGAGAAAAACATGCGCGTCTTCTACCCCAGATTCTAGCGAATCCGAGAGGCTCCGACACGAATCATCCATTGGATCGATATAGGACAACGAGATCTACAACTTTAGTTAAGGGGTTGAAGCGAATCGATGATCGGATGGAGAGATCTAAGGGGGAGAAGCTGTGTGATTTTCGGCCATTGAAGTAGGGGCCAGCGGCTGTATAAATTTTTTAGGGTTTTGAGGAATAAACAAATAATACTTTCGATTAGCGTGCCGTATTTGTACCGCTGGGTCCAAAAATATTCCAAACTCTGATTTAAGCATGCTAACAGGCTATTCTAACATAAAAAGGCCTTATGAACGCAATAGCACTGGTTTCGAAGCCCAATTCCATCATTTTCGTAGGTTACTGTTAAAGTCAAATCTGTTTCAAAGGACAAAAAAGCCCCGAAAAGCCCGTTTCGACTCTGGAACGAAATTGGGTCAACCCATATATCAAAATAGATGTTTTAAAATACTTTAAACGCAATGGAAAAGGTTTCAAGTCCAAATTCCATCGTATGAAGAAGTTATGCTAAAAACAATATTTTTCAAATTGATTTCAATTTCATTTATTTCAAGGCGTTTTGAGCCCGTACGATCAAACGGCAAAATCCGATCGATACGAAACTTGAAATCCTACAATAATTGACCGATGCGGATCCGATGAAACTGGTTTCGTCGAAATCCGAGTTAGTGGCCAAAATAGCTATTTTTATATTAATTAAATAAATTTAAAATAAATTAATTAAATCAAATTTCGCGTTTGAATTATGAAATTTGCAATCTATATCACTTTATAATTCTCAAACATTATGATGATTTAACAATTTTTAAATGTCAATTTATTAAAGATCAATCAATATAAATCTTCAATTTCATAAAATTCAAATTTATAGATAAAATTTCCATTAAATTGAATTAAACCATAATTATTCCATTCATAAATTTCAAATAGAAGGGTTTACCATTGGATTTAAAATTATTACATAAACATTTCCCAATATTTCCCTAATTATTATTAATGTAACATTAAATCCAGATTTAATTCAATCAGTTACCCGTTTTAAAGTTAATAGACTAGGTAAATGGTTAACTTAAAACAACCGTCATCAAAACCTATAAATTACACATATGAATCCACTATTCACAACAAATGTTACAGTTCTTATATAATATTGATTTTATTCAATTTATTACGTATTTCTTCCTTTGTTAATAACCTTCCTATTTCCATTTATTATATCTTAGCAAGTTATATCCATTAATTACGACTAATTATTCTAAATAAATTTATTTTCTTGGTTTCACGATTCCGTTATTGTATTAATCATCATTTATGTACCTTTAATTATCTCACTTTACATTAATCAAAATAACTAAATTACCTGTAATGAAATTTATCCCCCAATTTATTAAATGAAATTAACTTTGACCTCCCAACTGTTTCAATTAATTACTTATTGACCTGCGTATACTTTATTACCTAAATTTCCATTAACCAAAAGTTAATTTTATATTTCTTTCGATTGATTATTCAACATTTACTTTTAGAAAATCTTATTGCATTGGTTAATTAAATGTTTTCTTTAAATTACTTAATTTAAATTTTTGTGCTCAAGAGCAACAGTTAACACTTTCCATTGTTATACAAATTTGAATCCCATTCTAGTTATTCTTTATTAATAATTCACACAATATTATAACTTCGTACAAGACATCCAATTACTATTTATTATTATAACTTTACAATCTATATAAATTTATTGATTGATTTACTATTTGCCTTTGTTTCCTTGTATTCAATTCTTAGCTTAGTATGACAATTTATAGTACTCCATTTAATCGACATTATTTCAATTGTTAAAACATAGCTTAAATTTCTATGGTTGCATTTCATTTACTCTTCCGTTACTATATTAATAATTTGTAACGTTTATATCAATAACCCCTTATAATTATTTACCATTTAAATGAGTTTAATTTCAAATAAATTAATTGACCAATTAATTAGGTAATTTATACAAATTTGTTATCATACCCATAAATTTACACTTATAACTAAGTCCTACATTTGAATTTATTTATTAAATTGAAATGTTCCTTCAAGTTTATAAATTATTAACTTGCATTAACATAATTCCCTAATTTGTTCCAATTACTTTCGACAATCCTTTATTACATTAAATCAATCTAATACTTTCCTTAAATTTCTCATGTTCAATTTATATCCGGGTAAAAATCTTTCACTACTAAATTCAATTTGAATTTATTCAAGTTACTATAAATAGCTTTTAATTACCATTGCTATATTTAAATTTAGCGTTCATTCCAATATTAATTTATCACCTTTATTATTTCTACAAAAACTAAATTACAAAATCCTATTAAATTAACAAATTTAATTATTACGGGTCGTTACACTCTCCCCCACTCAAAACTTTTCGTCCCCGAAAAGGAAAAGAAGGGAAAAGAAGAATTATGAAATCAATATATCATATTTAAATATTAAATTTATAAACAAATAAATTTCCAAAATTAGTTAATTTAGATAAAATATATCAATTTATAACCATTAAATCTTTTTATACTCAAATTAATAAAGTTTGGAAATCGTTTCAAAAAATTTCTTAGTCCAACATCTTATGGAAAATTTTGGCAGAGTCTCCTTTGTACGGAGAGGCTCGGGAGAAAATATAATATCAAAAATAACAATATATAACATATATTTTCCAAAATAATATATATCCCAACACGGGAAACAATATCATAGCGCTATAAATCCGTAATCCGAGAACGTACCTATTTGTCGGGCAGTTTTACGCTTATTATTATGGAACCAAAAGCAGTAGCAATTGCTTCCGTAACCTGCATTTCACTTATATAATCTAAAATGGTTAACAATTATATAAATGAAATATTAAAGTTGTTTCAACCATAAACAAACAAATCAATACAATCCAACAACTGCTAACACAAGGCATACAACCATCACATAAAATTTTACACAAAACAAACAATCATACATATCAAACACAAATAGTTGTTCATGTTCAAAACTTTAAATTGCACAGAATGGAAAATAATTACTTAGTGCATCATTCACTCAATAGTCTTAGATGAAACTAAGTAGGTTATTCACACATCCAAACAAATTTAAAGTATCCTTTCCCCAACAACCATAAGCCAAACGACAATTCAAAACAAATTTACTTATTATTAATTTTATTTCATACATTAGTTGCTTGATTTCCTTTCTTTCATTCATTTAGTGATTCCTTCATTTATTTTCATTTATTACTTACAATATTCATTTTCCATTTTAATGTCATGTAAGTTTCTTCTTTATTGCATCATATTTTATTATAGTAGCATTTCATTTTATTTACTTAAGTTTATAATCATCTATTTATGATGCTTACCTTTAATTATATTGAAATATAGTAAAATTCCAATGGTAACTTAAGTTTACAACAATTTCAACATCAAATCCTTGTTTTTTTAAAGAATTTCATTAGTTACTTTCATTACCTCAAGTTTATTTCTTGTATAATATCTATTACATTCTTCTTATTAACATTTCAACTTTATTATTCGGTAAGTTATATATATGTTTATAAGGATGTAATTGAAAGTTATACAAGTTTATCTTATTTCCTTTAATTAATTAATGGTTCAATAATTATATATTCATCATATAAGATTTCAATTTCACTTTCTTTTCATTTCATTTATAACCAGGCGTTAAATTCCTTATTTTAATTAAAGACTCCAATTATTAATCGGTTACATTCCATTTCACTACAATAATGGAAACTATTAATAAATCAGAAATTCAAGAATTAAATACCGGGTTTAGATTTTAATTTGTTTTAAAATAATAGATAAATATACACTTACAAATTTATACATCTCAAATTATATTTAAACAATTTAAAATTTATATTTGTTCATCAAAACAACTCTGTAGTAACATACTACAGTGGCCTTCCCACTTCGAAACTCGAAAATGAATGTCGATGATGCGTGCACTAATCACCGAAATTATTTTCCAGCGACAAAGAGGTTAGTACGGAAATTTTTCTTTTCGAAATTCCTTTTTAAAACACATTCTTTCAATTTATATTGAATATTTATATCAGAAAATACTTCTAAAAATATTATTACTATATTCCAAACTAATCGAAAGAAAGTTCAAAATCCCGAAACTTAAGTCCTAAATTTCCAGTTTTCATTTATTTTATTTTCAACCTTACTTCAGCTATTATTTATATTTTCATTACCTAGCAACCAATATATAGCAACCAAATATATATCTTATTTATAAAAAATTATTTTATATAGAGAAAATATAATAAAAAAAATTATTTCATTCGCCTATATAAAAAAACAAATATTATGTCGGTCTGTCCTATTAAGTGTTTAGAAATCCCTATTGATGCCACAGCGTCCCATGCACCAACCAGAATTTATAAATACAAAAATATTAACACAATATTAAAACCTTTTTATAACACTAACAAATACGCTCTCTCATATATATAAAATCAGCGACTCCCATAGGGTATTACTACCCTATAAATAAAGAGTCAAACCCCACAAAGCTAAGGTTTATCGCTAAACCAAAGCTCTGATACTAGATGTAACGTCCCACCTTTTCGCACGCTTTAAATCGACACACGTGCCAATTCAAACAATACGGAAGGGAGGATTGTTATGGGGTAAATAAGTAAAAATGAGAAAGAAATAAAACAAAACAGAATCTCACAGCGGAAGGATAAAATATAAAAATCAAATATACGGTTTATAAAGCTGATTTGAAACGATTATACTTATAACATACATCAGAGTTACACATACTATATAACAATGCAGCGAAACAATATGAGTATAGTGTAAAATATAATATATATTAATAATAATACTGAAATCTTCGTCTTCGTCCTCCAGAGATAAAGCCTTCGATCCTAAAATGCTCGGACTGACCCGAGCAAATTGAAAAGACAAAACACTCGAGTCAGAACTAAAAGATCTTATGTAAGTTAAATCAACAGAAATAAATATGAGTGTAGTAACTCAAGAGATGCTCGGAATTTACATCTCTTAAGGATCCGTTAAACTATTTACTATGTAGTATATTTCGCTATTATAATAGTGTCTAATTGTAAAATAAACTTACTTTTAAAGAGCATTAAGGCTTTACATTTTCACCTTAACACGTAATAGTCCCAGTAGTCCATCCAATATCATAGTCCCTCCTGATCGGGAAGCCACCAGAGGATACCACACGGGCTATGGGAGAAATCCAAACTCGTACAATGCGCGATAGGGTGGGTAACACGACACAACTAGGCAATGCCAGGGTAGATATACCAATTATGCATCCGAGCTGGTGGTAACGCGTAGCTACTACTACCGCCCACCTCGGACAAACTCCCCCCTAAAATCAAAGAAGTCAAAAGTGGCCACCGAAACAATCCAAAGTCAGAGTATAATATCGAAGAGGAGTATCCGATCAGAGGAATGACCTCATTGGCCCGAGAATTGCTCCTGTTTTAGCCACCTTATGCGAACTCACGGGAGTCGGGTCCTAGTAATTACCTCAAAGGAAAACGCCGCCACCATCCTACTTCATTCTGGAATCTCCACCGCGTATACGGTTGTTAAAGTGGTTTTCGGAGTTGGCAGAGAGTATGACAACTTCGGATCTTGGTCTCTTTAACAACCAAACGTTATTTTAACACCATGGTTATTTCAAAATAACTTATACTTTAAACCTGAATATAACATCTCTTTGAAACCATATAAATACGATATCATTTTTATATTTTTAAAACCCCAAATAAATATGATATCATTTTGATTTTGTAAAAATTCCTTTCCCAAAATCAAAGTATTTCCAAATATATATACCTTGAAACCATAGCTTTGAAACATAACTTTTAATGCTTAATGGTTCAAATACTATATTAGTTTATAAAATAAACAGCTTCTTTAAATTTCACAATAAATTCCCAATATCAATTTAGACCTCCAAGTAAACCATTTTAGTTCTCATATATTTCAAAGCTTAAATATTCTATATTTCAAACTTAAATTTTTATAGTTCATATAGTTCACTCTTTAAATATTCCACTATTTCAAAATGGATTCTTTGATAAATTGATGTATATCAAATACAATTCCTATTATTTCGATTTGAAATATTTACTAAATAAATCAATATTATTTAAGTAAAACCCATAAACTTCAATAACAGAATATACTACGATTGAATTTAACTTGATAATATTCATTTAAATCCTCTAAACTGAAATCAAGTTATAAAAATCATACCCTTTACAATCCCAAATTCATTTGAATTTCAAATAAATTTTATTCGAGGATAATTCTTAAATTCTTAAATACTTAAATTCAAGGCAAATTCATATTTATCTTCCAGCATTTATTTTAAATTAAGACATTATAACTCTAATAATAAATTTAAATAAATACTTAACAAATCATAAAATTTAACTTTTATTCTTAAACTTCTTTTTATCCTTTAACCCAAATTTACACATAGCTTAATTTCAAGTGTTTATCTATATAATAAAGTAATATTTATGAAATATCAAAATAAATATTCATTAAATCATATATATAAGATATTCAAACTTAATTATCGGGCTTACTTTATATTCAAAGCATATTTATTTATAGTTAAAATCAAAAATAAATTTGCTGTTTTTATAACATCAAAAATCAATATTTGTACAACCTGTATATTTCTTTACAAAACCATAAGAATCATTTCAAAAATATTTATATATCTATAGACCGCGATGCCTGTATAAAATTTTCTATCTTATGGTCAAGTGATACGGATATTTATCATTTCAATCCGTAATTTAAAATAAAAATTACGGTTATATATCATTTCAAACCGTAATCCCGATAAGATAAGAATGCATAATAACTTGCAATTTATACAATATAGAACACAACATCCATTCACCCAATATCAATCATCAACCAGTTTATTTCAATCATCATCATCAATTTAAACAAACATCAATAGAGCATATAAAATATAACAGGTATCAACGAACAAGTTATATTCAAAAAGAAATTAATAACTGTTTAACTAGCAGTTTATATGCAAATTAAATAAATTTTAATTGTCAATTTATATGAAATAATAAATTTAAATAACAATTTAATTTAAATAAATGCAATTAACTGAGATGATGATTAAAACATTGCCAAATAGTCATAAATAAATTTCTAAACACATCACAAATCAATTTAACAAACATAAGAAATTTTATAAGTTGTGAATGTGTTAAAACACCCACCTTTTGAATTTAAATTGAATTTAAATCCAATTTAAACCCAAAAATTTGACCGTCTCGGAATTCTTTCAAACAAGCGTCATCAAGTCCGGAATTTCAGTACGATCCTGACAAAAGAAATCGCGTGTAAAACTGAATCTGTATGCAAAAGTTATGGTTGTTTTAACGAATTGAAATCAAAATTAAATAAAATTCATAACACAACTCACCCTCACCAACTAATTGCCACGTCATCACCAAATTTGCTTCTTCCCAGAACCTAATGTCGCACGCGACCTTTAAGCCGATCCAGAATTTTCGCATCCTACTCCTCACGCACGTCACCAACGACGTCCTGACGTCGATCTCAAGCCACCAATGCGTACGCCTCCGTCCCCGATGCTACCGCCCCAAACCCGGTTGCTTCAGCCGCCTCCATTCTCACGAAATTCAAGAAAAACATGTGCATCTTCAAGCCCAGATTCTGGCGAATCCGAGAGGCTCCGAAACGAATCAACCGTTGGATGGATAGAGGACAACGAGATCTACAACTTTCGTTTAGGGGTTGAAGCGAATCGATGACCGGATGGAGAGATCTAAGGAGGAGAAGTTGTGTGATTTTTGGCCATTGAAGTAGGGGCTGGCGGCTGTATAATTTTTTTAGGGTTTTGAGGAATAAACAAATAATATTTTCGATTAGCGTGCCGTATTTATATCGCTGGGTCCGAAAATATTCCAAACTCTGATTTAAGCATGCTAACAGGCTATTCTAACATAAAAAGGCCTTCTGAACGCAATGACACCGGTTTCGAAGCCCAATTCCCTCATTTTCATAGGTTATTGTTAAAGTCAAATCGGTTTGAAAGGACAAAAATGCCTCGAAAAGCCCGTTTCAACTCCGTAACGAAATTGGGTCAACCCATATATTAAAATAGATGTTTTAAAATATTTTAAAAGCAATGGAAAAGGTTTCAAGTCCAAATTCCAGAAGTTATGCTAAAAACAATATTTTTCAAATTGATTTCAATTGATTTCAATTTCATTTATTTCAAGGCGTTTCAAGCCCGTACGATCAAACGGCAAATACGATCGATACGAAACTTGAAATCCAACAATAATTCAGCGATACGGATCCGATGAAACTGGTTTCGTCGAAATCCGAGTCAGTGGCCAAAATGGCTATTTTTATATTAATTAAATCAAATTTCGCGTTTAAATTCTGAAATTTGCAATCTATATCACTTTATAATTCTCAAACATACGATGATTTAACAATTTTTAAATGTCAATTTATTAAAGATTAATCAATATAAATCTTCAATTTCATAAATTCAAATTTATAGATAAAATTTCCATTAAATTGAATTGACCCATAATTATTCCATTCATAAATTTCAAATAGAAGGGTTTACCATTGGATTTAAAATTATTACATAAATATTTCACAATATTTCCCTAATTATTATTAACGTAACATTAAATCCAGATTTAATTCAATCGGTTACCCGTTTTAAAGTTAATAGACTAGATAAATGGTTAACTTAAAACAGCCGTCATCAAAACCTATAAATTACACATATGAATCCACTATTCACAACAAATGTTACAGTTCTTATATAATATTGATTTTATTCAATTTATTATGTATTTTTTCCTTAGTTAATAACCTTCCTATTTCCATTTATTATATCCGAGCAAGTTTACCCATTAATTACGACTAATTATTCTAAATAAATTTATTCACTTGGTTTCACGATTCCGTTATTGTATTAATCATCATTTACATACCTTTAATTATCTCATTTTACATTAATCAAAGTAAATAAATTACCTATAATGAAATTTATCCCCCAATTTATTAAATGAAATCAACTTTGACCTCTCAACTGGTTCAATTAATTACTTATTGAACTGCGTATACTTTATTACCTAAATTTCCATTAACCAAAAGTTAATTTTATATTTCTTTCGATTGATTATTCAACATTTACTTTTAGGAAATCTTATTGCATTGGTTAATTAAATGTTTGCTTTAAATTACTTAATTTCAATTTTTGTGCTCAAGAGCAACAATTGACAGTTTCCATTATTATACAAATTTGAATCCCATTCTAGTTATTCTTTATTAATAATTCACACAATATTATAACTTCGTACAAGACATCAATTACTATTTATTATTATAACTTTACAATCTATATAAATTTATTGATATATTTACTATTTGCCTTTATTTCCTTGTATTCAATTCTTAGCTTAGTATGACAATTTATAGTACTCCATTTAATCGACATTATTTCAATTGTTAATACTTAGCTTAAATTTCTACGGTTGCATTTCATCTACACTTCCGTTACTATATTAATAATTAGTAACGTTTATATCAATAACCCCTTATAATTACTTACCATTTAAATGAGTTTGATTTCAAATAAATTAATTGACCAATTAATTAGGTAATTTATACAAATTTGTTATCATACCCATAAATTTACACTTATAACTAAGTCCTACATTTTAATTTATTTATTAAATTGAAATGTTTCTTCAAGTTTATAAATTATTAACATGCATTAACATAATTCCCTAATTTGTTCCAATTACAGTCAACAATCCTTTATTACATTAAATCAATCTAATACTTTCCTTAAATTTCTCATATTCAATTTATATCCAGGTAAAAATCTTTCACTACTAAATTCAATTTGAATTTATTCAAATTACTATAAATAGGTTTTAATTACCATTGCTATATTTTAATTTAGCGTTCATTCCAATATTAATTTATCACCTTTATTATTTCTACAAAAATTAAATTACAAAATCCTATTAAATTAACAAATTTAATTGTCGAAATTTACGGGTCGTTACAGTTGGATTCACCAATAGCTAGCAATCTATCTTATTCCACCGTATGTTAATAAATAAGTGAAAATGTGGCTAGTAATCGGTTCTTTGGATTTTAACAATTTAAGGAATAAAATTGTTCGAAGACGTTCGAAGTGTTATGCATCTACATGTACATACATATATATGCGACATGTTCATGATAGCATGCACACACAGATATATATATATATACACACACACACATACTACAAAAATGATTTATAAGCTTAACCTTTTAGTAACCATAAAGAAAACATCACTTCATTATACCACACCATCACCTCACATCGACAATCACATGGATATTGGGGGGAAGCCATGCGCTAGGGGCTACGGGAGGAGTGTAGGCTAGGCGTATTTAGGTAATTATGCAATTGAATATTTTATTCCAAGGTTTTTCCTATAAATACCATACCTTTTCTCACAAATTCCTATTACCATTCCACTTCTTCATCTTCTTTTCAAGCTTTCTAAGAGCCTTTTCGGCTTCTTATTCATTGAAAAATATTTTATAAAAGTTAGAAAAAATATAACAAATAAAAAATTAAGATATATACTAGTTTATAATATCAATCCACTTCAAACTAGTTCGAAACACCTCCTCTTCACTTCCAAAACCCAGGCCACCACCAACCGTTCCCTTGGTTGTTAGAACCATCACCATCGAGTCTAGTCCGAACTCTCTTTTATATTGTAGGCTTGGTTTCGTTTGCATTAGTTCGACCATAGCGAAGTTATAGGCAATTTTTCTATTGGCTCGAAGGGAAAATGAAGGTAAGAACTCCTAAACTATTATACTGTATGTTGAGTGATGATATGATGTTTGCAAATGGATGTTTAATATATTTGATCATCAAGTTTGGATTGTTTCATGTGAACGTTGAAAATATATGCAAGTCATGAAAATACACGTCGATAAGCACAAAGGAAACCACTTTCCTTAAATTAATGTAATGGTCTGTATGGAAAGTTAAACCTCTTTAAGAATGGTTTAAAATGAGTTTCAAACGTTTTATAAACGTTTAAAAGTGTTTTGGTGAAGTTTGAATGAGAATGAAAAATTTAGTCAAAAATAGGTGCGTCGCGTAATGGCAACTCGTGATTTCGCACCATAAAAGTCAAACAAGTATAAAAGTTGGAATATAACTCGAAATTCTTTGGGATAAGAATTTTCCAAACTATTAGTTTTCCATCAAAGAAAGAAAATCGAGATTCCAATAAGTAGATTTTAAGATAAGAGTAAAACAAGTTTTTGAAAATCACGATTTTATAGTTCGGAATCCAAAACTGGATTTCTTTGAAAATGATGTTTTAAAATATGGAATAAATCTGATAAATATTTTAAAATATTTTCCAAGTTGAGTAATAAAAATTGAATTTTCAAATGATAAAAAGTAATTTTAATCAATATAGCTTAAAAATGCACTTATCGTAGCATTTTTCGCAGCACTTTTCTATAACTTTGGAAATATTGTTTTAAACGTAACTATTCTTTTCCGAACCTTTTATAAACATTTTTAAATGATTAATATAACATTTAAAGATGGTTTGAAGGATTTTTGGAATAATTTAAGATTTAGGGTCGATCAGTTGTTAGAGATATAACATCTAGGCTTGAGTTTGGAAAACCAGTTTCCTGCTCTCTCTGGCTATCCGGACTGGCTCGGCTCGGGGAATAGTAAAATTGATTTACTCGGATCAAAATTTTTCAAAGAACAAAGAACAATGTTTTCCATATTTAAACAACTTGGATTTTACAGAGATAATCTTTTTGCACTCGGTGTTAAAGCCGGAAGGTTGAACTCATACGATGTCACTGTTATTCCGCCCATGGTATTTATCGAATATGGGAATTGATATTGAGTAAAGTTAGATGACTTCTGTAGACTCTGCTCACTTAATATTTACTGATTTTGTATTAACATCCTAGATAATATGGTTTTAACTCAATTAAAATTATGAATTTTCGAATTAAGAAATCTTTGTTAATATTTAAATGAAATGAATTAGAAATGTTCTCCTAAGTGAAAAACGAAATGATTTCGATTTATTTCGAGTTTAGAAAGGGCTTTAATTTATCAAAGGATTTAATAAGAGAGGTTTAATAATTCTTTATGTACCTGAGAGAATGTTTTGGAAATGCATATCTCTAAAAGGGATTTTTGGTAAAAAGAGCTTAATCGATTAAAGAAGATTCCCTATTCGCAAAACCTCTTTTCATTTATGATTAGTTCGAAACGGTAGTTGGATCGAGGGAAATTCCTATTCGAATACAACTTCAACCAATGTATGCGTTCAAAAAATAAAGACCTGATAGAGAGACTGAAAGATGGAGACTAAAGATCTTCGGGATGAAAGGACTGCTTGTTGATAATTTTGATTAGCTCCCAAATATTAAAGTAGTAGTGGCTCCTTCAGTTTCGAAAACCTTTGTGTTGCAAGGACTTTTTGCTAATAATCCTTGGGTTAATTTCCGACTGGATGTGGTATGGGAGCTCCTTTGGTTTCGTTCAGTCCCGGTACGAACTTGCATTGGTAGATGTATGACATTGCATTCTTGAGATTTCATCATTGACTTTTATAAACATACATCAGTTTGGTGGCACAGAAGACAACTTCTCTTAGCTTAACACCCTTCTCTAAGACGTATGAGCTCGAAGGTTATATGTTTATGAAAGTTAATAAGGATCGGTATAATGGCCATGTGGTATTTAATGGAAGATGATGTGCTATGTGAAACGCAATCGTAACCTCAAGCCTCACACCTGGAAAAGACCAAAACAGGGTAGATGCGGCAAGGCTACGTGGTTCGCAATCATTAGGGTATAATCAACCTCTTCTAGATATATTTCTACCCGCCACAATATTTAGTTTAAATTATTATATATGTATGTTGTGAGGACCCTCAGATAAGTCGGTAATGACTGGCTAATGACATATTCAGTCTACCTAGAAAGAGGTAGGC
Source organism: Allium cepa (assembly GCA_030765085.1). Classification (NCBI taxonomy): domain Eukaryota; kingdom Viridiplantae; phylum Streptophyta; class Magnoliopsida; order Asparagales; family Amaryllidaceae; genus Allium; species Allium cepa. Next base: position 41,492,765 of record CM060929.1, read on the forward strand.
CAGTCCTGTATCAATAGAGACCATCTACTGGGCCTCGGTACATTCCTCTAGAGATGTATTGTCAAAAGGTAGTCCTTTCACCTGGTCATTTGTACGTAAATCCATTCTCCAATAAAAGCCTGCCATTTTATTTGTAGAACCTAGTATGTTGAAATTTAATACGAGTCGGTTAAGACTAATAAGTTTACTTGCAAACGTTTTTAAAGATATGTCATTAAAAACAAAATCAAGTGATTTTACATAGTAATGATTTGGTTATCATAATATAATAACTCGTTCCCTGTTTATGTATGAAGTGGTCTTATGAGATACCTTTTTCATTTTCAAAAAACTTATTTTGAATTTTCACACCAGTCTCATGACTAACCTGGAGTTTATTTTTCTCTTTTCTTAAACTTTAGGTGCCCTAATTTTTTCGGGCAGCTTAGTAGTCAGGTTCTAGTGACCCACTATTCTGTACCCTTTAAGTTGACATTATATCACACTTGTCCAACACAAATTATACAAAAAGATGAATAACTAAGAGAAAGAAGAGGATAGAAGAAGAAACAGAACAACAATACATAGTCTCATAATCGCAGCGGAACAAAATATAATATATATAATAACAGATCTTTACACAAAGAAACCATAACTATAATATACATAAAATCGTCAAAGTACAACAGTCAACAATGAATCAAGATAGTTAAATTAACTTATCCTCACATGTACCAAATATAAAGCATAACATACATACAGCGAAAATAACCAACTACGTATAATACATCTGAAGTCCTCCAGCTCATCTTCTAAGCTCCATAGCATACCAATCTGAATCTATAATACTCGGTCTGACCCGAGCATTATAATAAATAACACCCGAATCAGTCTGGAAAACCAGCTGAGAAAACACACTCAATTTGAATTATTACTACTATCAAAATCCTTTGAAAACAAATGTATCTCATATGACCACGCCATACATAAATACGATGAGTTTTACCTTATGATAACCAAAACCTTTTATATCAAATCATCTGATATTACAATAGTATCTACAGAAAATAAACTATAAAATAGCTGAAATGCTTGCATCTCAAATTCCAACATAGTTGGGCACAATCAAAACCAAATGGTGCTTATTGGAGAATGGATCCCATACCACAACCAGGTAAGGAACTACCTTCGATGAGTGCATTTCTAGATCAATGCACCCGGGTCAGACAATATCATCTTGTACTGTGGTACACAGAACCGGCCTACCACTTGACTAGCAATACCAAATATGTCATCATCCTGGTCTTCCGTCCTTTTTGAGATCTCATGCATAACTAAATCCATAATAATAGGCTAATCTAGAAAGATGATGACATACCCTAATGGGAGCGACTTACTTAGCCCTACTTCATGCCATGTTTTATTCACTTCCCGATTGATGAGGCTTGAGGCTACATTTACCTTTTTGAATAGCAATACCACTTGAAAAGCTAACACTGCCTTCCAGGCAACAATGCAATGATAGCATTCATCCATACAAGTTGTTCTGGGTCTGAACAAACCAATCTCCTAAAATATCACACTCTTCATTATCTTCAAGATATCACAATTCGTAACGCTCAAATCGGATCGAAGTGGTTTTTAGATAATTAAATCAGATCCCAGTCTCTTCGAAACGATCAACGAATTTGGCTAGATTTGATAGTCAGTTATTTAACAATCAAATTACTTACATAAGCAGTCACTAGGCCCATATTATAAATCTATCAAACATTTATTTCAAAATATCTTTAAAAAGATAAATATTCTAATCTCTTCCAGTATTCCAAAATTTAAAAAAAAAATTAAATACTTATCCATAATAGGATGTTTTAATCCATTTCCCCACTTTGAAATATTTCCAAATCGAACTTATAATTCATTAGTTAAGAAAATATTTATATATAAATCATTTTGTAGCTAAAATATTTCCATAACTTTAATTCCAATAATTGGAAAAATATTATAAGTCTTTTCCCAAAATTATTTCTAACATCCATACTTAGGAATATTCCATACTCATCTCATATATCTCCAGAATTTTTATTAATTCCCTTAACAATTTTCGAGAAATTAACTATTATACTTATTTATAATCCAACTAACCATTTATAATTTCTTTAATGAATTCAGATTCATTACCTAAGTTCTCGTATCTAAAATTTTTGGAAGTTCTCTTAAATTTCTAGAATTCTTTTATATGATTCCTCTTATCTAATTTCATTCATAAATTAAACCTAGTTTACAATACCTCGAGAGGGCTTATAAATAAATCTCAATCATTTCAAATTCTATATATAAATATATATAATAAGTATTTTTAAAGAATAATAATTTATTTTTAAAACACGTATAAGTAATTATTTAAAACATCGAACGTTTATCCATAACTCATTTCCAATTCATTTTTTTAAAATAAAACTAATCAATTTAGAAAGCTTATTATAAAAACTTAAATTTCTTTTCAACTAATACTAAATATTTGAATGACCAATTTTATGAAATATTTTGATACTCCAATAGTTTAAAATTACATAGCTAAATAGGAAAAATCCCTTTTAAACAAACTTAACTTCTCAATAAACATTTATTTTTAAAATTCCAATATAACCAATTACAATTTATAAATCCCTCTCAATTTATCATAAATCCATTACATTTCCAATTTCAAAACCATTCTCACATTTCAGAAAAGGGAATCCATAATTTCTTTCAATAACCGATTTAACCTCTCGTTATAAATTTATATTTCCCTTTATCAAATGATGATCATTTCATTTTATTTATAAACATTGTTTACAAATCACAAACTCATTCGAGTTTCACCAATTATATAATATATTTTCATTTATAAAATTTCATTTATAAATCCATCCCTTTATAAATTCCATTATATTTTCCAAACTATTTTAAATCTCGATTCCAACTTCCTTATTTTCAGAAATATCACTTAAAAATTCATTATACAAATATTTTATCCATTCTTAAAAAACTCTATTTAAAATCTCTTAGCAAATAGTTAAGTAAAAATCCTAACAATCATGTCCTTTACTTTATACAATCAATTTCTTTTAGATAATCCCAAATTTCACAAAAAACACAGATTACTTCGAAAATCATTTTAAAATTTCTTTTTAAAACTCAATATATCACTCAAAGTATTCCAAAAATCAACCTTGTATTTAATTCAAATTCATCCCCTTAAAATAATCCAAATTTTCTTTTATATATATATATATATATATATATATATATATATATATATATATATTTCTAGAATTACCTTCGAATTTTTTTTAAGATTCAAAAATATTATTTATGGTATTTAAAATAACAAAATTAGGGCCAGTGCTACTATAGCATCCAATATATCAATTCACACAACTAATCATAATAGATTATTCAATCACATCATATATCACTATATATGAAACAATCAATATAGTTAAGAGGATCCCAATTGGATCCCTCCAACCTATTTCCCTACATCCATGAATATTATATAACATAAAATACCAATCCCGCTTCGAGTTGGTATATCACAGTAATATAGGATCATCCGCTATTATGCGGGGTGCATAGTATCTCATCCACTCCAATCGGCCAGAATATTCAATCCAACTATTTATATATATATATATATAATATAACATCCAACTGAAAATAATTTATCAATTCATCCAATCAACCAATAAGTTATTTTTAACTATTTAAAATGGAACCAATTATCCAAATGAGTGAGATTTACTCACCTTGATTTTTAGCTGTCATCTAAACGTTCCAATTTGAATTTAAAAGTAAACATGCGTTTAATTTTAACCCAAATTTCCACTACTCCAATCGACTCCAATCCAATTTCTATGCATGGTATTCGCTAACATGAACCTAACGCAACTTGTTTCGTCCAATTTCGGCACCGTATAACAAAGATATACATTTTTAAAGATTTGAATACAATTTAAATAAATAATTTTAAAAAAAAACCTAGAATCAAATTTGGCCATTGAATTTTGCTTCTAGAAATCAAGGCCACGCAATTCCTTTCTTCCTTCTCGCGTGCTCCAGGTCGAGATAAACCACGATCGCTATTCTTCCATCGATCACCCGAGCCACCACTTTCGACTATTACACGATCAACCACTACCATTTTAAGCCCTCGTCATTTCGCACCTCCGCCATAAGCCATGCCAAGCTCAACCTCGCCATCGTCTTAAAATTCCCCCTAAACGCGTGATGAACGCGGCTAGTTTTAGCCTCCATTCAACAACGATAGCTCAAATCCACCGTTGGATATGTGTCTCTTGTCTAGCTCTATAATATTGGTTCAGAAGTCGAAGCCTAATTGTTGATGGATGTAGAGATCGAAGGAAATGAAGGTTGGCCATTTTCGGCCATTGAAATGTAGGGTGGTGGTTGGAGATAATTTAGTTAGGGTTTATCTCGAAATGAAAGGGGTTGCTTCTATTTATAGGCAATATTAAATTACTATTCACGTCGAATTTATCCAAACTCCAAACGAAGCTTGCGGCCTGGCATTTATAATGTTTTACCCCTACTTCGAACACAATGGAACAAGTTTTGGAACCTAGTTCGATCGTATGGAAAAGATAGCATTTAGAATCCAATTATAATATAAATTTTCAATATTAATTTCAACACGTTTCTATCCCGTACAACCAAACGATACTCCAAACGCTAAGAAATTTGAAATCCGATAATGATACACTACTACGGATCTAGTGGAACTTGTTTCGTTGAAATCCAAGACAGTGTAAAAAATGACTGTTATTACACGTTAATTAAATTAATAAATTTCTAATTTCTATAAATTAAGTTTTAGTTCAATTTTAAAAGTTTCTAATTCTATTCTAATTCAAATAAAATTTAAATCCATATTAGAACTCATTTTTTATCACATTAGATTCCATATTAAATTATTTAACCAATTCCATTATTCAAATAACCATTATATATGAAATTAATATTTAACTTATAAGTTCAACTTTTCAATATTTAACATCAATTAAATATTCTAATTCAAATGACAGAAAATTCCGGATCGTCACACTCCTCCCCCTTAAAGAATTTCGTCCTCAAAATTGGTAGGGTAGAAAAATGCTCCAAACCCATTTACCTTTCAAAACTCACTTGGTTAAACTTGGATATTTTACATTTCTAAATCCTTTACTTCCATTTAAGAACAATTAGTTCCATTCCCAAATCAAACCCTTTATTTCAATTACAATTCGAAATCAAATTTTAGTAAATAAAAAAATTTCAAAATTTTTCTAACACCCTAATCTCCCGAATTTTTTTGGCAGAGTCTCCCTTATATAGAGAGCCTTTTGCAATATGAAAAATATGACAAAAGAATATACACCAACTCTCATGGCTGTAAAACACAATATATACTAATATTTTTACATTTTTGCACGCTAAATCATAAGCGTACCTTATTTTAGCATTATTAAGCGATCTTTATCAATTTATATGTAATTTCACAAACCAAAATCTAGCCAAATCGCCCCATGTACTTGTACTTACTCAAGTAAAGTACATTAGTTTCATAAATATGAAATTCAATAGCATTGCACGCATTTAGCTATTTTAAACACATAATTTCATAATGCAAACATGGCATATCATCCATTTTAGAAGGTATGCGCAAATACAAGGTTTCACTCATTAAATTATTTACTTCAAATCAATTTATGCTCCATGTAATGCAATTCCAATTGCTTCACAACTATTTATTAACATTCAATTCATATTCATTTTGAATTGATTTTAAATCAATTGTAGCGGAGCTTAGGTTTTACTAACATTCCAAATCAATTTCGGAATGTACATCTTATATATTAACATGTGTATATACTTAAAATATAATCTTGTAGTATGCTTTACCCCCTATTACCAAATTTTTAACTCATACAGCAATGGCATACAAAGCTGAAGGGAATGCAAAGTGTAAAACCATTAGGGAATGCAAAATGCAAAGTTGTATTTCCACTTGATAGTAAAAGTTCTCTTTTAGGCATTACCACATAACCAGGGTGAAAGGTAAGCATACAAGCATAAATCATCACAAAACAATAGATTTGATAATTGATTTCTAGAATTTGTTTCCAATTTTATATGATTAAATCATAAATTCGATATTTAGAAAGAGGATTTTTAACCAACAACAATCCAATTCAAGGAAATAACAACGAAATTCAACATAGTAACAAGCAATGGAATGGAGATAGATTAAACGAATTTTATATTTGAGTTCATAAACTATTCAATAATTTATAATTTAGACTTATAGAGTCACTTTACAATTTGACTTCATATTCTATTTGATTTGGTATTATTCCAATTCCAATTCAATTTAATTTAAATTTCAAATCATTTTAACCAATATTTCATAACAATATTCAAATTATTCATACCTAAATTACACTTCAAAGAAAATTTATTTTTAATTCATTCAATTTCATTTCACCATTTACTTTTATTACAATCTACAACATTACTAACCACATTTAATTGGTTTTTTTACAGTAGAATTCTATTGTTAACTCGAGTCCATATTTAAATACTAAATTTTATTTGATATCCTTTCAATCCATTCCAATCTTATTTAACTTTGCATGAGTTGAATTTCAATCCATTTAAACTTACTCATGTTAAATTTTAATTCGAAATTCAATTTCACACTTCTTTCTATATTAATATCCTTCTCAACTTATAAGTTAAAAACTTATTTTCTGATATTTTTCTAAAACATTTAAACAAGGATTCCAAAATTCAAACACCCAATATTTATTTCAAATCGTTTTGAATCATATACATAGCTTTTTTGGTTTTAACAAACCATTCCTTTGGAATTTTCAAAACCCAACCTGGTTTTACCCAACACCAATTCCCTTCGGGATTTCCAAAACAAAACTTTTTTCCCAAACAAAAAACTCAATATCAAATTACTACAGAAGTAATACGTCACTTAGAAACTCAAAAATGAACAAGGATGATGTCGCGATCATTATCGGAACTATTTTCCAGTGACTGATGTGAGTTAAGTTCTTTATCACTTCCAAAATCCGTTTAAAACCACTTTTATCCAAAAATATTTCCCAATAAACTATTTTCCTTTGCAAACAATTTTGAAAAATGTTTCCAAAATCTCTAGGGTTTAAATTTCCATATCTTGGTTTGAATCCATTTTTAGTTTAGCTTGTTTATATAAATCATATTTATACAATTTTTTTTTTGTTATATAAACCATTTCAAATTTTGTAATCTTGTATTGATTATAATAGTATCATCCAAACACTCCAAATATATTATAATTATTTCAGAAAATTATTTATTTAATATAAAATAATAGTTTGGGCAAAAAAATTACATTTACCCGCTTCAAAACAATATTGTCTCGGTTTACCTTGTTCAAGTGGTTAGAAACTCCTGTCAATATTGTGGCGTCCCACTACTCAACCAGAATCCATAAACCACACAACTGATAAATCAACACAATATAAAAAATCTTATATTCACTAACAAATACGCATTCATATCAATAATACATTCAAACTTACTCTAGGGTACTATTGACCCTATCCCTAATGAGTATTCCCCACCAAAGCCAAGATGTTCGCTCAACCTAAGCTCTGGTACCAAATGTAGCAACCCGTCGTTCTGTACACTTTGAGCTAACATTAAATCATACACGTCCAACACAAATTGTACCAAAAGATGAATAACTAAGAAAAATAAGAGGATAGAAGAAGAAACTGAACAACAATATAGAATCTCACAATCGCGGCGGAACAAAATATGATATATCGTAACAGATATTTATACAAAGAAACTATAACAGTAATGTAATGACCCGTATTTTTAGCTAATTTAGATAATTAAATTTAATGCAATTAATGAATAAAAATGGTTAAAAATATAAATTTAATAATTTTGAATGCAAGTATTGGATATGAGCTTGAATAAGATTTTGAAATAAACAAATTCTGAAAATTTAAGCAATGAGAGGTATTGAAAGATAATGCTATATATTGAATGTGCTATAATCAATAATTAAATTAAATGGTAAATGTTGAATTCTTTAGATGTCCATAGAGTAATTGATTGTTAACTAAAATCCATTTAAAATCTAATATTGAAATTTGTTGAATATTGAACAATTAAATTGTTTAAATTTAATATTGTAAATTATTAGAATAAGTTAATTCTGAATTTAATATGACCGAAAATAATATCGTAAGTTGATGTAAATTTTATTTAAACAACAATAAAGTTTATTAACTTTTAAAATTGAATTTAAAAGTGAATAATTAGAAATTGAAAATTTGATATTATAATCGAGACATTAAATAGCTATCCGGGGCACAGTTTGAGAATTCAACGGAACTAGTCCATTGGATCCGTAAAAGTGTATTATTATTGGATTTCAAATTTCGCAGCGTTTGGAGTTATAATTTGGTCGTATGGGATGGAAAAGCGTTGAATTTAACATCGATAATTCAATATAATAATTGGGTTCAAAAAGCTATCTTCTCCATACGATCGAATTAGGACCGAAACGTTTTCCGTTGCAATCGAAATAGGGGTATAACATTATAAACACCTAGCAGCATGCCTTGATATGAGTTCGAAATTTTATGTCACATAATCAAGAAGATTCAAAATTATTTATATATATATATATATATATATATATATATATTGACTTGACTTGACTTGACTATTTTACATCAGCTTACCCTCTTTCTTTTCTCAGCTACCTTGGATTTGACGTTACCTACTCATACATGTTCCCTCCTTCACCCTATATTCACAATCGAACCCAAACAGTTAGCAAAAAGAAAAAAAATGTTTAACATGGTAACTTTAAAAATTTATTTCACACGAATTACTCAAAGGAAAAATCCAAAACCAATTCCTAAAATCATTTTTCAACCTCCTTTTCGATTTGGTATAGCCTTTATAGGGTGCGGTTGACATTTAATGGTGATCGAAGTGAGGATGAGTTAAATTGTGATTGGGATTTTGGCTCGCATGATGATCGTTGGGCGTTTTCGTGGTCATGTTCGAGCTTAGCATGTGTTATCCCGCCTTTTTGCACGCTTTAAATCGACGAGAAACCACACATGTCAGACTTAAACCATACAGAAGGGCGGATTGTTATTGGGGTGAATAAAAAAGCAGAGAAATAAAAAAACAAAACAGAATCTTGCAGTGGAACGATAAAATATAATAATCAAATAAACATTTCATGAAGCTATTGTACAAAAACATTTTTGATTATACTTATACAATGCATATCAGAGTTACACATACCAGAGAATATTAATAATGCAGCGGAATACAATGGTGTAGTGGAATAATATAATAGACAATAGTAATACACTCTTCGTCTTCGTCCTCTAGAAATAAAGTCTTCGAATCCTGAAATGCTCAGACTGACCCGAGCGAATTGAAAAGACAAAACACTCTGTTCAAAACTAAAAGATCTTATGTAAGTTAAATCCACTGTAAAATATGAGTGGAACGACGTCAGAGATGTTTACGGGATTTGACATCTCCTATCCAGTGTCTAATGTGAGTGCAGTAACCTAAGAGATGCTCGGGATTCACATCTCCTAAGGATCCGTTAAACTATTTACTATGTAGTAATATTTAACTATTATAATAATGTCATTTAATAACATAAACTTACTTTTAAATAGTGTTAAGGAGTTACCCAATCTCCCCCTTAACACAATAATAGTCCCAGTAGTCCATCCAGTATCAGCGCATCTCCAGATCGAGAGACTACCCTAAATACTCCACGGTCTACGGGAGAAACCCAAACTCGTACAAGGCACGCTAGGGTAGGTGACACGGCACAACTAGGCAATGCCGGGGTAGATATACCAATTACGCTTCCGGGCCGGTGGTAACGCGTACCGCGCAGCTACCGCCCACCTTGAGCCACACCCCCAAATCAAAAATCAAAAGTGGCCACTGAATCAATCCAAAACTCAGAGTATAATATCGAAGGGATGTGTCCGATAAAAGGTGCTACCTTCTTAGCCCGTCGATCACTCCTGTTTTAGCCACCTTATGCCAACTCACGGGAGTCAGGTCCACGTATTTACCTCAAAGGAAATGCCGCCACCATCTTACTTCATTCTGGAATCTCCATCGCGTACATGGTTGTTAAAGTGGTTATCGGAGTTGGCAGAGAGCATGACAACTTCCGATCTCGGTCTCTTCAACAACCAAACGTTATTATAACACCGAGGCCACTTCAAAATAATTATACTTTAAAACCAGGATATAATATTCATTTCAAAACCATATAATTAAGGTATCATTTTCGTTTTAAAACCAAATCAATATGATATCATTTTAAAATCATAGTATTTCAAAGTTATAAAATTTTGAAACCAAAGATTTAAAACGATAACACTTCCAAAACATAATACTTCGAAATTTATAACTTTGAAACATAACTTCCACCCCTTACATGGTTTAAATATTAAAATATTTTATAAAATAAACTAGCTTCTTAAATTTCACAAATCAATTCAAAAACAACCCTAATTTCTAAATTTTAAATTTAACCAAATCCCCAAATCACAAATTTCAATTCAATTCGGTTTTCAAATAGACCATTCCAAATTATATCGATTTCAAAACAGATTTGATCCACAAAATAAACCATTTCAAATTCAATATATTTCAAAGTTTAAATATTCAATATTTCAAAACTAAATTTTATAATTCATATATATAAATACCAAATTTGCTTTACTATTATTTAGTTTTGAAATATTTGCTTAATAAATCCAATATCCTTTAAACAAAACTTCAAATTCCAATAACTGAATATCCTCAATTTATTTAGACTTGATATACTCACTTAAATCACCTTAAACCTGAACTAAGTTATAAAACCATATTCTTTTAAAATCTCAATTTCAATAAGTTCCAAATGGATTCTTATTGAATATAACTCTTAATTAATAAAATCTCAAATCAATTTCAAAACTATCTTCTCAACCTTGATTTATAAAAATCAATATAAACTCTATACTAAAATATAATTTAAGTAAATACTTCTTTATATTATATTTTAATAAAATAAAACTTTATTATTAAACTTATTTTATACTTTAAACAATTTTATTCATAGCTTAAAACCAAGAATTTAACTATATATAAAATAACACTTATAAAATATCCAAATCAATATCTCATAAAATCATATATCTCTTTACAAAGCCATAGAAATCATTTCAAAATATTTTTATAAATAGACCACGGTGTCTGTATATAATTTTCTACCCTATGGTCAAGTGATACGGATATTTATCATTGAATCCATAATTTAAAATAAAACTACGGTTATATATAATTTCAAACCGCAATCCTGAATGAAAAACAAATCATGGCAATTTGCAGTTTATAACAATATAAAATAAAACATCCATTCATCCAATATCAATCATCAACCATTTATCACAATCATCATCCAGTTCAAATAATAACATCAATATATAACAGATAATAGAGAACAGGTATTTATTGGCAGTTTATATTCAGTAATAAATTAAACAACTATTTAACTGGCAGTTTACATGCAATAATAAATTAAATAACAATTTAATTCAAATAAATTCAATTTAACTGAGATAATGATTAAAAATATGCCAAATAGTCATAGATAAATTTCTAATCACATCAGAAATAAATTTAACGTACATAAGAAATTTTAGAAGTTGAGAGTGGGTTAAAACACTCACCTTTTGAATTTAAATTGAATTTAAATCCAGTTTAAACCCAAAATTTGAATAGTCTCAGAATCCGTCCAAACAAGCGTCAAAATGTCTGAAATCCCAATACAAACCTAGCGGAGAAAACCGCGCGTGAATTAGACCTCGTATGCAATAGTTATTGCGATTAGAACAATTTGAATTTTAAATATAATACAATAAAATAAAAAAAGAGACCACTCACGCTCAGACACGTCACCACGTTGTTCGCAATCATCACGTGCGAGAGCTTCAACTGCTCAAAACCGAAACCCTATGTTAACGCTTAAAATTGAACGCTAACACCCCGGTGTAAGTGGAGATTAAGTCAAAGCACCACCCGTCTATACGGGAATTAAAAGTAAGTAGAAAAGTCACAGAGAAAGTAGTAAAAGACAACAGTTTTATAGTGGTTCGGCTTCAGGTTAAGCCTACGTCCACTTTAATCTTCTTTATTGCTGAATCAATTACAACTTTACAACAATCTTCGATTACAACACTGATGGGACAAATAACTAGAACTCCAATGTAGAAGTATTCTTTGAATCCATGTCGATTGTGTTAGATTTCCTCTTGAAGTTTGTTGAGATGTCTTTCGTGTTTGAAGTGTCGAGTGAGTCAAGAATTCAGCAGAGTATCGGTATTCCAGAAATGAGCCAAAAGGATCCCCTCCTCGGTGGTGTAGGCATGGTATTTATAGGAAATTTCTAGAGTGAGTCGTAGGTCGTGGGCGACCTAGGGTAGGTCGTAGGTCATAGGTCGTCAGTGACCTAATAGATGCGAGCTACGGCTTACCTTGGTTACACTTGGTCTTCTCTGAGCGGATTAGTAGGTCGTGGGCGACCTAGGGAACATGGGTTACGGCCTAACAGGGTTGGACTTGATCACTTGAGCGGACTGACAAGTTGTAGGTCATGGGCGACCTAGGGGAGTAGTTGGCGACTTAGCAATGTTGAGATATCCAATGTAGCGACCTTGACTAGGTCGTTAACTTTCTATTTCGCTTAATCCATTAGGTCGCTAGGTTGTAGGAGCCCTTAGGTCGTAAGCTCTTTAGGTCGTTAAGATCGCTCCATCCTTAGGCCACTAGGGTTGTTCCATCCTTAGGTCGTTAGTACGGTTCCATCTTTAGGTCATTAAGTTGCACACTTGTTAGGTCGCTCATCTCATTAGGTCGTTAAGTCGCGGTACCTCTTAAGTCGGTACTTCGCTTCAGAAGTTAGGTCGCTAGGTTGCCTCATCAGTTAGGTCGCTAGGTCGCTTCATCTTTAGGTCGGTGAGTCATGAAATTGAGGAGTTAACATTTTCCCCTCGAAGTACACGCCTATGCCATAGGTCGTGCGCTTCGATCTAATTCCTCTAGGACGAGAGCGACTCAACTGGCTCCCTAGCTCGCGTGCCGATACGTCTTCCTTTCTCTCCCCTATATAAGCCGTTAGGTCGTTTCTTCTTCCTTTATCTTATTGCTTGCATTCTGCCGCCATTATCACTCTTGAGCTCGAAAACTTTTGAAGCGAATCTACCTGCTGCTTTGATCATCATCTCGTCACATTAAGTAAGTGGATCTGGTTGTTGCTCAACTATATCCATCACCGATCTCCTAATCCTCCCATTTTTCGATTCCACATCACTTTTTGTGTCGTGTTTCATCATGAACCATTTTTTGATTGATTTGTAACTGCCATCGATCATGTTGCGGTTGTGATTTGAGTTAAAATGGCAGTGCATTGGATTTGTGGTGATTCCAAGGTGATTCGAATTGGATTTTTGGGCGATTCGGCGGTATGGAGAGATGAGGGTTTTTGTTGGTGGAGAAGCTAACGGGTTACCGGGTTAGGAGTTAGGAGTTAGGCAAATTGACACATTGAGGAGGAACGAGCGACCTAGGGCCTTAGCAGTTTGAACAAGAACTATGAGACTTAACTCGGCGAATGGCTTAAAGAATCGGCGCGGCTTAATTTTTAGGTCGTGTGAGCGACTTAGCACTTAAATAACTTTTCACTGCCGAATTTGCTTCTTGCGACCTAGTCCAATTTCGACCTAACTTGTTAGGTCGCGAGCGACCTAGGACTTAGATTCACACTGCCTTGCCTTGAACTTTTTATCTTGAACCAGGTGACCTAGGACTTCTCGCGGTGTAACTTTTAGGTCGCATATATGCCCTAGCAACTTAGAACTTAAGCAAATTTGCTCTGCCTTGACTTGAAGCTTTAAGCCTTGAACTTCTTGACTCGGATTGCGACTTAAGGACTTGAACAAAACTTGAAAGCTTCAAAATTTGACAGAACTTGATTGTATTTCCAACTTGAACTGCCAGAATGAACTGCTTGAACTTTGTTGCACTTCTTTACAGATTATACTAACATGTAGGCTAACAACCTGCTGACCACAACATTTGCAGAAAACTAGGGCGAATATACTGCTATTGACTGCCCACATCGAATGACAGATTAGTCGATAAAAGATAATCAACTTAAAGAAATTATACGAAATGTTGTGAATCAACAAACTCAAGTGAAGTATTAAAGCAAAGCAATGTTAATCAATTAGAATTGATTTTGTTTGCATCAATACTGCACTTATATTTGGACTTAAAACAACAAACCCTGAAACTTTGTAATTAACAAGTGCCTGTTAGTTTAATTTCAGTTATATTTGCTTGTCGTTTTATTAGTTTTGCACAACACTTCACACATTTAGGAAATGTGCACCTTCATATTTGAATATCCAGTTCCTTGTGTAGAATGTCTTCTCAAGAAGAGATAATAGAGCGATCTGAAGGAGTCTTCCCGACAGCCATCCCATTGGATAATCCTCCGAAAAGAACTCCAACTACCCTGAGTCAGCGGGCAGTCAACCAATTACGTATTCAATTTGGGATTGCCGAAGCGGATGCTATACTTGCTGGGCCAAATGATACTGCTGACAGGCCACCTCTCGGTTTTGTCACTGTTAATCGCCAAATGTGCCTGTGTGGTGTCATTCCTCCTTTCAATGAATTTCTTTAACAACTCCTTCTCCGACTAACCATCTCTCCCTTTCAATTGCATCCCAATGGCTACGCCATCCTGATGGGATTGTGCGTTCTATTCAGGAGGACACTTAATCGTCTTCCGAGCTTCGAAGAAATTTGCTACTTATGCACATTCGCAAAGAATAAAGACCACCCCTCCATCATACTCGTGAGAAGTGCCAGAAGCCGTAAACTTATCACCGATCTTTCCGAAAGTGCTCACGGTTTTCTGAATCAATTCTTCTTCATTCGCTGCCCCCCAGAGTTTTATGCCATCTGGAGAATAGGAAGTAAGATTCCTCATCCCTGTTCTTTCCATTTCTGAGTTTTTCGAGATCCGAATTGCTAAGTGCTAATTTCATTCTTTTCTTTTACAGCACTTCCTCCTCCCTCTAGAAATCCCAGTCATAAGACGACTTTTGAAAGATTAAGTGCCGTGTCGATTGAGGAAAGAAGTATTAAGTTTTTGTTGAAAGATGAACTTCTGCACCAATACGGGCTTCTGTGCCCTTCTCGTTCTACTCAACCTTATGAAGTCCCATATTCTCCAGTAGAGACATCGGATGCCCCGATTTCCGTCAGAGAACTTACACCGAAAGAACATACTATTGAGGCTTCATTGGTAAAGTGTTCTACTTCTATTGATTTTGCGGGGCCATCTGACAAACTTGCACTTGCCCTGGTCATCGAAGAAGAGGAACCTCCCCAACAATCCGGGAAATCTGGTGACGAAGGAACTGAGAGAACAAGTCCCGCCAGGCACAGCGGTGATGACACTTTTGAAGGGTTGAGCGACCTGATGATTACTTCACAGGAGCTTTTTGAAGATGATCCTATCACTGCTAAAGTTACTTCTCCAGTAGTTGAAGCGACATCTGTTCTGCAACAAACTCCATCAGCCCAAGAGTTGACACTGGCTGTAAAATCCATCATCACCCCTCAACCCAGGAGTGGTTCGTAGTTTGACGCGCGTAGTTTGCATGTTACACACACTTAGGGCTTTTCAGCACTTATATGCGTTCAACTTCCTTGCTTTGAAGATTTCTGAGTTTATTTTTCTTCATTTTCAGGTTCTCCAATGGGAAGAAGTGGCTCTTACTACGACGATTTTCAGCGTTATGGGAAGCGTGGTTCTTATGACCCCAGGAGGTATCTTCCTGCCTCTTGGGAAACCGATGAAGAAAGAGCTGCGAGGAAGGCTCGTGAGAAGCGTGCTTATGAAGAACGCTACGGGAGACGGGACGAATGACATGATTCTTCCCAGAGAGAGGATGATTCCTACAAGCGAAAATCCCGTGATGACAAGGAAAAAAGCCATGTCGCTGAGGACCGGAGTAAACGGGCCAAACTTGGTGAAAAACTGACATCTGAACTCTCTGAAATGCCCGCTGCTCCCGATACTTTGGAAATTCCTTCCAGCTCTCCCCCCTTCAAAGAGCTGATATTCAAACAGTCATAAGTAGGCCCCCTTATCAAGTTGGACAGTGTCCGGCTACTCTTCAAAGCCGATTCTGCTTAAAGGGAGTGCGCTTCGATCTTGACTTGGTCCCGATTGATAAGCATGCCATGTTGAGAAATCTTGACACCGTCAAACTCGATATCGAGAGAATGTCTGGTTGGCAGAAACTTGTTGACGAGCTTCAAAGAGTGAATCGCGCAAACCTTGAAGACATGCTGACTATGGAAAATGACAAATCCGAGTGGCAGAAAACACTCGAGCAGCATGATGCGGAGATGAAGAGTATTGCCGCTTATAATGAGAAGCTTGAAGCGAAGGTTGAAAAACTTAAGAAAGAGCTCGCCACTTCTTCCACTTCCTGTTCTCAGAGAGAAGAAGTGCTTCAAAAACAAGTGAGAGATGCTCACGCGGCACAGAGAGATGCTGAAGCTAAATTTGAAGCATAGAAACAAGTTGTGGATAGCTACCGAGCCGACGTTGCTCATCTACAAGAAAAGACCAACTCCCAGAACTTGGAAATTGAAATGCTAAAAGCTTGAATTTCTAAAGCTGAAAAAGAGCGTGATGAAGCTATTGCCAGCAAAGCAGCAGCTGAAGAATCTCATATGGCAACTAAAGCCGAAGTCAGCTCCACTCTATTCGAGTTTTACATTCATAGTGTTCTGGGGCGCGGTAGCCTTAAATTTTTGGGACCGGAGTATGAAATCACTTTGGCCAAAGTGTGGGAGGTTGTACTTGATATGCTTGGAGGAGCCGGATATGCTGAAGTAGATTTAATGGCACATTATCTAGATGATGATGCATGTGCTGCTCTTGCCAGGGGAAAGGAGCAACTTGCCAAAGAGAGAGCCGAAATGGCAGAAGTAGAACATTTAGGGAAGACAACTTCAACCGACCCAGTTCAACCTTCGATTTCGGCCGACAACGATATTGTTGGCTCCAATTCCCATTCTCCATCTCTTGCTAAAGCTGTTATTGAAAGTGCAACCGCCCGCACTGGAGATGAGACTCAAGAAGGCGCTAAAGCGTAGGACTTTGAAGTTGACATAGTAAAGCCTACTTCTACAGGTAACAACAATGTTGATCTTGCTCAAGTGGACTGCTTTCTTACTTCACATGAGCTTGATGCACTTTTTAATTATTACTTAAATCTTGACGCACCACTTTCTCCTCTTTTTCTGAGAGATTCTGACTTTAACTTCTCTTCTCCTGTAGTGAAAGCGCCAAGTGTTGTTCAGCATTCCCCTCTTCCAGTTGTTTCCTCTCTGCCTCTTCAGATTACTCCCCCTTCCGTTTCTCAACCGGGGTCACAAGAGGAGAAGATAGAAGCTCTTCAGGGCTTGGATGACCCGGTCGCTTCTTAAGAACAGAAGGCCGAGGAACCTGAAGAAGGTGAAAGAACCTCGAAGAAAACTATTTCTGATGACATAAAGTTGTCTGCACTTTTCACTCCGGCCAGTGAGTCTTCTTAAAGGAAGAAGGGGAAGCACGGAGTCTCAAAGAGAAGGAGAGAAGCTTCTGCCGGCGAAGAAAAAGCAGAAGAAACTCCAATTGCACCCCTTCCTCTTTCTTCCCCTACTCTCACAAGCCGGCCCAAAAAGTTAATCATCCGGCCAGGCGAAGGCTCGAAAGGTGGCAGGAAGAAGAAGTGATGGGTTTGGGACTTATGCTTTTCGTCTTGCTTTTTTGCTTGTATATTGTTTGCACAAAAAATGGACAAACACCTCCAAGTCGTATTATTTAGTTGATTATATGTGATTTTATATGATTTTAGATGAGTATGTAAATATAAAAGAAGTAGGGGCTGAAATGTAAAGACACACAGATTTATAGTGGTTCGGCCAGAATGTGCCTACGTCCACTTTATATGTTATTATCTTCTTTTTTTCAGGTTACAAGTACAATGCTTTGTATACAAGCGTATGAAAGTAGTTTGAAAGTTCCTTCCTTACTTGAGCTCTCAAACTTGTCTGCCATTGTTGTACCCCTGCCCCTCTATTTATAGAGTGAGGTAGGGGGCAGGGGTCTTGGAGGTATATAGCCGCTGGTGGGCCCGGGCTGAGGCAATCTGGATTGGCAACTGTTTGGTTCGGCGAGGCTTCATTCGGTTTTGGATGGGTAGTGTTGGACCGGTGATGGAGTGGGATGATGTTCCATTCGGCATTGAGGTAGGTGGTTGGTCCGGTAGTGGAGTGGATTCGGTGATGGCCTTGTTGTTGGGTTGGTTCGGCATGGGTTGTCCTTCTTCTGGTTCGGCAGTAAGGAGGAATGTTGGTTCGGTTTGTTGGTTCGGTGGTGGAAAGGAGGCCGGTCCGGTGGTGGTTTGGACGGATGGCCGAATACGGGGGTAGCCGGATGGAGATAATTGAATGTAGTCTTGGTGATAGGAGCTTGGGGGCCGAATGGAAGGGGCCGAATGGAAGGAGCCGAATGGAAGGAGCCGAATGGAGGCTTGTGCCGAACGAGCTTCTTCATGGAGAATGTTGGATGGACTTCTAGGTTAGTATTGAGCCTCTTGGCTGTCGAACGAAGTGGAGGTTGCGAGTCCGGGTGAAATTGTGACTTCTTGGTCTCGAGATCTTCTGGGTGAAAATTCGCCCAACATTTGCCCCCCAAAGCGGGGCACGTGCTTGCATGTGTCGCGCTTTGTTTCTTTGTGGTAAGAAGGCTTGTTTTGTAATGCCACGGGCTTGATGTTTATATCCTGTTGATGTCCTGCAGAGAAATTTACTTTTTTAGTGTGGTTTCAAATAACGTCCGTTCGTGATCGAAATATTCGAGATGAACTGAATTGTGTCGTTCGGGACGAGCAAGTTTTCCCCAAAGGGGCTTAGCATCGTCGATGCCAGGGTCACGTTAGAGTGGGTCCCTGGGTGGTTTATCGCCAGCTCAGAGCATGCCTAGGGATCGTTCGCGACCCCGTACATGTGTAAGTAGCTTAGCCATTTCATAGTTATCAAATATCCGTTCCACTTATGAGTTTAAAAAGGCGTGTCAAAGTGTAAATTCCCACGACGATAGGGCTAATAACCATTCAGAGCGTGCCTACGGGCCATTCGTGGTCGCATACACGCGTGAACGATTAATCCATGTTAGTGAGAGTTTTACGACTTATTTATCGTTATCATAATCCTTATTCTATTTAGTTAGTTCCGGAGATCGGTACTTATCTGCATGAGGCGCTCTGCATGCCCCCAGCCCCTGGTTGTCGTTGGTAGAGAGAGAGAGTTCATCCGGTTTTGTGTTGGTCCGGTCGTGCTCCTCCAGCTTTTGGTTTCATTCGGCTTTTGGTTTCATCCGGCTTTTGGTTTCATTCGGCTTTTGGTTTCATTCGGCTTTTGGTTTCATTCGTATCCGGTAGACCGAACCAGCTGGTTCGGCGGCCCTGAGTTCGCCTATATATAGGGGCCGTACCCCCTTGGTTTTCCCTTACCGAACCAAAGAGAACCGAATCAATTGTGCTGCCGAACCAAATTCTTCGCCGAACCAGCTTATACCGAATCAGGTATATATACTTTCTGCCGAATGAACTTTTGTCACCGGATGGTCCTGTTTGCCGAATGTGTACGGAGTGTATTGGATAGCCGAATGAGGTGAGGGCCGAACGATATGTATGCCGAATGACATGTATGCCGAATGACATGTATGCCGAATGCATGTATGCCGAATGACATGTATGCCGAACGAGCATTGGATTTTGGTGCCGAATGAACTCGTCTTGCACCGCCGAATGAGACTTCATACTTGAACCTTGAGCGGAATCTTATGCTTTTATATGCTTTCTTTAGATACTTGCTTGTTTATCTTTCTATACTTCTTGCTCTAACACCGTGTTTTTCTTGTGCTGCAGAAAATGTCTCGCAAAGCGGAAACACGATCAGACAGAAAGAAGTCTAGAGGCACAGGAGAGCCT
The DNA here is from genome assembly GCA_030765085.1 of Allium cepa. NCBI lineage: Eukaryota > Viridiplantae > Streptophyta > Magnoliopsida > Asparagales > Amaryllidaceae > Allium > Allium cepa. The sequence continues at coordinate 41,512,963 of CM060929.1, forward strand.
TCTTCTTCCTTGCCCCCAGTCCAACCAGGATCCGGGCAACACCGACCTATTCCGAGGCCTCTAGTGGACGGATATGGTCCACAGGAACTTTTGATCTCTCCCCCGGATTGCTTTCCTAGCTCCCTAAAGGAGGAGCAACTTGACGTCATATCCCGTTCCTTCGGGATAGATAGGGCCCTTCTGCTGCTGCCGGGAGATGGAGTGATGCCATATAATCCTCCCGAGGGCTACTTCGCTTTTAGCAGATACCATTGCATGTGCGGCGCTATCCCCCCTATCAACGCTTGGATAGTAAGCTTCACCACATATTTGAAGGTGGCTCCCTTCCAGCTTCAGCCTAACTCTTACGCCATCCTGGTGAGCCTCTTTGTTATCTTCCAGAGGAGGTACGGGCGTCCTCCTTCTAACCGAGAAATTCGATATTTGTACAACCTGAGAGGCTATAAGAAGGGGTCTCCGTATATTAGCCTGGAAGCGGCCGTGCCCTTCAAACCAGTCCTGGACTTGTATTCCAAGTTCACCATGTTCAAGAAAGAGTGGTTCTTCGTCAAGGACGATGCTGTTTCTTTCCGCCTTTTCACTTCCGGCTGTAAGATTGATTTCATTTATATTTTTCATGTGTTTTGACTGTAGTGTTTTTTCTGACATGCTTCTATTTCTGGTTAGCGACAGGTGGTATTGCAGTCGTGGAGGACGATTCCTTAGTGCGAATGGCTGCTGAACTAAAGGCTATTCCGGCACGGGACCGGTCGGCCTCTTTCTTGATCAGGAACGCAACCCTCTTGGAGTATAATTTGATCTTACCGCGCCAGTCCGTGGTTAAGCAAAGGGATACGGCTGAGGAGAGGGCTGCTAAAGCTAAGGAGGGGGCTACGGTAAAGAGCGGTAAGAGGGAGCCTTTCGCAGAGCGTCCCGTGGTCGGGGGGAAGAAACTGAAGAAGTCTGATGGCCCTTCTCCAAGTACTTGCCCGACTGTCCCGGAGGAGGAAGGTGTAGAAGAGGAGGAAGGAGGCGAAGTTGGAGAAGGGTCGGAGGGTGGAGGAGATGGCGGCGGTCAAGGTGGTAGTGGTGTTGCTGCTCTAACCTCTGAACAAGACCTCGAACTGGATGAGGCTCTCCGTCGGGCCTTCGGGGAGTCGGAGGGAGAGTCGGAAACGGAGAAGGGAACGGAGAAGGCAAAGGAAACCGGCAAAGCTGTGGCTGGCACTGACCCATCCTCTAAGGGTTCCTCAGCTAGGGTGATTCCGGCGATGCAAGGTGAGCTTTTGTCTTCTGCCAATTCCATTTTCGATAGGGACTTAGAAATTTTTTACGGTTCACTTCCGTCCTGGGGTGAGATCCAGGACTTATTGCAGTATCCCACTCCTCCGCCGGGTTTGTATAATAGATGTGTCTTTCCACTTTTCTTTCTTTTTAACTTAGCACATTTTTTGAACTGTGGATTATTGTATGTTCATAACACTTGTTCTTTATTCCAGGGGCAGGCCAGGCAGTTAAAACGTCGGATGTTCGACACCGCCTTGAACAATTTAAGTCGAGGAGAGCTTCCGCGAAACCTTCTACTGATCGCACTGGGGATGTAGTCAGTTACCGCCCTCTTCTTGGGGTCATCGAAGAGGGCATTCAGAAAAGGAAACGGAGCCGTTCCTTATTTGAGTCGTCCCCTGGTTCGCAGCCTCCTACTCAGCCTCCTCGTGATACTACGGAGGAGAGCACGGAGCCCGGCCCCCCTCCTCCTCCTTCCAAGAGTCCTACTGTCATTCGTATAAGGCGTCCCGATGTGCCTCGCCCCGTGCCTCGTGACCCTTTTGCCGGTCATCCTGATTTAGACCCAAGCTTTCGGGACATTTCATTCGATGAGACCACGGGCGAGCACCTCCTTCCCCGCAACCCCATGGTAAGAGTGCTGGACGAGGCCAAATCTTTAGATCTTGATTTACTTACTACACGGGTAGTCACCATGGGGGATGAGGCCAAGGCTAATATCGACCGGGTGGCCGCAGAGACCAAGAAGTTAATGGAGCATCATGCTAAGTTGGTCAAGGCCGGGGAAGAGATCGGGAGTGCTAACATTCGGTTGAGGTTAAAGGTTGCCGATCAGGCCAAGCAGCTCGCCGACCAAGCCATCCAGATTTCCCAGCATGAGGAAGCCTCCAAGCGGCTGAAAGAGACCATGGAGAAGGCCAGTAGGGCGGAATTACGGAAGATGGAGGTCGCTTGCAGGGAACGGATTAACATAGCTATCACAACGGTGGATGAGGTTCGAAATGCGGATCTCGAGCGGGTAGAGGAGTTGTCAGGGAGGCTCGAGGCTGCGGAGATGGCTCAGGCCGAGTTGAAGGAGGAGATGGAGGAGATGAGGAGGTCCCTCAAGTTGAAGGAGGAGGAAATGAGCAGGTCACTCCAGGCTGACTGCTTGAGATACCAATCAGAGAGGGACGTCGCCGTCGCCAAGTTGCAAGCTTCCGAGGCCCGGGTGAGGGAGTTTGAGGAAAACGAGGGGATGATGGATGAGATGCTGCAGGATATGTACTTCCACACTTGGAAGGAGGGCGGCTTGTCTTGGATGGACGATTACCCTCGGGTCATGGCCAAGGTGTATCTCCAGGCTTTAGAGGAGGCCAGGGTGAACGCGGGTAAGGAAGGCGGAGAGGCTTTCAACTTGAATGCGGTTACTGCTCAGTTCTCAAAGGAGGAGCAAGCGGCGGTGAAAGAGGGGATGCGGCTGCTTGCTGCAGAGGAAGCGGGCGTGCAGTTGGATGATGAGGATCAAGCGGCGGATGCTGGTGAGTTATTCTTCTTCCCTTTCTTTTCTTCCCGTGTTTCCATAACTTGGTTGTTCGTTTAATGAATTCCTCTTCCGAATTGGACAGGCGGGACTTCTGATCCGCATGCTGGGGGCTCTGATCCTGCGGCTAAGTAGACTGGGGGAGTTGGTGATGGAGTGTGGATGCATCTGCCATCTTTTTGTTTCTTTTTTATCACTGTTTATGTTAGTCTTTGATATGCAACTGTAATAAAATTATTTGCAAAGAATAACTTCGTGTGATCTTATAATATAAGCTGATTTTGTCATGTTTAAATGTTGTTGCTATCTTTATGTGCCGTGTGAGAAGTATAATTATGTATATGCCTGTGATTCTAGTTGTGTTTGATGTTAAGTTTTTGCTTGAAATATAATTTCACGTTTTGCAATGTCAGTGTATGAATAAGCTATAGTTACGCATTTATGTACAAGAGAAGAGAGTACCGCCCTTTATGTTTTATTCGCGGGCGGTAGCTTTGAGTGTCTTGTGTAACTGTTCACGGGTATAGCTGAGCGTCCTGCCACCCAGTACGCAGGCTTAGAGCCTCATGAGTGAATGCTTCCTATTCGGTTTCCTGTACTTTAGAGTTTGTTATACAGGATAGGAGAAAAATATTTAAATGGAATGGAAATATAGTAAAAGTAAAACTTCCAGTCACGGAAGGCCGTCGATGTGCTTAAGTTCGTGGCAAACGGGTTTTGTAGTCACTTTCCCTAGCTGTGGGTCTTGAAGACATTTGTCACCCATCTTACGCCTCCGCGGGGAGTTTTCTTTTTTACCACAGCCGCACTTAAGACACATCGGAGCCGAGATCGCGCACGGTAACTACCCGAACCATTATGGTCCGTAATCGTGGGTATTATTCGATTTACCGTGGCCGGCTAGCGTGGGTGTCGTTGGCCGTGAACTACCCCTGGCTGGCCACACCTTATGTTGGGGCTTAAAGTAGGTTCACAGTTGCCGGCGAGCCGAACGCCGTAATGAGCTGCCATCGGCTATAGTCGGCCTTTATGATGACTTATAATCGGCTCATTACAGTTGGCTTTGAGGGCAGGCGCGCAATGAGTTAACCCGCAGCAGAGGGATGCTAGAGCAAAAGTGTCTCATTGGCGAGTGCATAGAATCGTAGCGTACCTGTTAGGCCTAGTCCAGATGAGGCCGTGGTGCGTCTTGAGTGGAGATGCCATAGGATTTTGTTCAACAGAAAGGGATAAAACTTAACGAGCAGCCAAGACATAAAGGAACAAGTTAAAAAGAGACAAGATTTTTTAAAGTGGTTCGGCACGGAAATGCCTACGTCCACTGATTCTCTTTGTTAATTCACTTCATATGGGCAGTACAAGTTAAGAAAAGTATCGACGGAGGTGTCGGATGTTCCATGCCCTCTGGAACACCTCTCCGTCCACTGTTGACAAAATGTAAGCTCCGTTGTGGAGATCTTTATGAATTACATATGGTCCGTCCCAGATGGGGTCCAGTGCCCCGGGGCGCGGAAAGATTCGCCTGAGGACAAGATCTCCTTCTTGTAAGCTGCGATGCTTGACTTTGGAATTGTATTGTGCTGCCACTTTTTGTTTGTGAGCTGCTGCTTTGAGTGCTGCATCGTTTCTCCTTTCCTCGATCAGATCCAAAGACATGAGGAGGAGTTCTTCGTTTTCTTCTGGGTTGTAGTGGATCCTACGGTGGGAAGGCACAATAGTCTCAACTGGGAGCATTGCCTCCGATCCATATGCCAAAGAGAAAGGAGTATGTCCTGTTGATGTTCTGAAAGATGTGCGGTATGCCCATAGTGCCGTAGGAAGTTCGTCCACCCAAGCGCCTTTTGACTTTTCAAGTTTCTTCTTGATTAGGGTTTTGAGAATTTTGTTGACAGCTTCAACTTGTCCGTTTGCCTGAGGGTAAGCTACTGATGAGAAGCTTTTATGAATTCCATGTTCTTGGCACCAGTCGGCAAATTCTTCGCTGTCAAACTGGAGTCCGTTGTCGGATACGATCTTGAGTGGGACTCCATACCTGCACAGAATGTTTTTGATCAAGAAGTTGATAACTTTTGCTGAAGATATTTTATTTAAAGGTTCCGCTTCCACCCATTTGGTGAAATAATCGACTGCCACTATAGCATATTTGGCTCCGCCTCGGCCCGTTGGCAGTTCGCCAATTAAGTCAATTCCCCATACAGCAAAGGGCCAAGGGCTAGTCATTTGAGTAATTTCGTTTGTGGGCAGTCGAGGAATTTTGGCGAACTTCTGACATCTGTCGCATTTCTTAACGAAGTCTAGGGCATCTTTGTTTAGTGTGGGCCAGTAATATCCATATCGGAGTATCTTTCTTGCCAAAGTCTGTCCTCCAGTGTGGTCTCCGCATCCTCCCTGATGGATGTTTGTTAATATCTCCTTGGCTTCCCTTCCGGCGACGCATCTTAATAAGGGGCTAGAGAAGCCACGCCGGTAGAGGATGCCTTCTTGTATTGTGTAGTGGGGAACTTTCCTCAAGATCTTCTTGGCTTCGTCACGCCTGTCGGGTAGTATGCCATCTTGCAAATATTTCCGGATAGGAGTCATCCAGGTTCCTTCTTCGATTGCAGTTATCAGATTCACTTGTTCGAAACTCGGGGCTAGCTGCCTTGAGATTGCTAGTGCTCCGGAAATGGTGCTGTTCTTCATACTAGCTTGCTTTGCAAGTTCATCTGCCTCTTGGTTTTCTTCTCGAGGAATGTGTTTGATTAGATAATGGTCCAATCGATCGAGCAGCAGTCTGGTTTTCTTTAGGTATGCTGTGAGTCGTTCTCCTCGAGTCTGGAATTCTCCTAGTACCTGGTTTACGATAAGCTGAGAATCACTATGAATACATAAGGAATTGATTCCAATTTCTAGGGCCAGTTTCAATCCCGCTATTACTGCTTCATATTCAGCATCGTTGTTAGTGGCCGTGAACTCCAATCTTAATGCATAGTACAACTTTCTTCCCCTGGGGGTGATGATCACAATACCTGCCCCCGAGCCTTGTTCGTTTGATGCTCCGTCTACAAAGAGGTTCCACTTGATGTTTTTTGCTACTTCGGATTGTTCCTTGCCTTCGTTGGTAGTGAATTCGGCAATGAAATCAGCCATGGCTTGTCCTTTGATAGCGGTGCGGGGATGGTAGGTGATATCATACTGACTTAGTTCGATGCACCATTTGAGGAGTCGCCCAGAAGTGTCAGGACGATGGAGCACTTGTCTTAGTGGTTGATCGGTTAGAACCCTGATGGAGTGAGACTGGAAGTAGTGTCGCAGTTTTCATGACGCGATCAATAAACAATATGCTAATTTCTCAAGTTTAGGATATCTGGCTTCTGCCCCTGTAAATCTCTTACTTACAAAGTAAACCGGGCGTTGTGTGCGGTCTTCTTCTCTTACCAAGGCGGCGCTTAGAGCATGAGATGATATAGCGAGGTATAGGTATAACACTTCACCTTCATTTGGAGTTGAGAGTACTGGTGGTCTCTGAAGGTGTTCGATTAGGTTGAGGAAGGCTTTTAAGCATTCGTCGGTCCACTCGAACCTCCCTTTGTCTTTCTTGAGTGCTTCGAAGAAAGGGACACACTTGTCAGTTGCCTTGGAAATGAATCTGCTTAGGGCGGCCACCTTTCCGTTTAGGCTCTGCATTTCTTTTCGAGTGGAAGGTATCCTTATTTCTTTTAAAGCCCGGATTTGTTCAGGGTTTGCTTCGATTCCTCTGGGGACGATGAATCCTAAGAATTTTCCCGATGATACTCCGAAGGAGCACTTTAGAGGATTCAGCTTCATTCCATATCGGCGAAGTACCTGAAACGTATCGTCCAGATGGCTTACATGGTCGTTGGCTTTCCTGGACTTTACCAACATGTCATCCACATATACTTCCATAGTTCGTCCTATCAATTCTGCGAACATTTTGTTGACGAGGCGTTGATAAGTAGCTCCAGCATTTTTGAGTCCAAAAGGCATGACTTTGTAACAATATAATCCGCGGTCGGTGATGAAGCTAGTGTGGTCCTGATCGGGGGCGTGCATGGGGATCTGGTTATATCCGGAGTATGCATCCATAAAAGATAGGAGTTCGTGCCCAGCTGTGCTGTCTACGAGTTGGTCAATTCGGGGAAGTGGGAAGCAGTCTTTCAGGCAAGCGTCATTCAGATTGGAGAAGTCAATACATGTTCGCCACTTTCCATTGGCCTTTTTTACTAGCACTGGGTTAGCGATCCATTCTGGGTAGATGGCTTCCCGTATGAAGCCATTAGCAAGTAGATTTTTTACTTCCTCATCAAGGGCTGCTGATCGCTCTGCCCCCATGCTCCTCTTTTTCTGCTTTACTGGTACCTTGGTGGGATCGATGTTCAACATGTGGCATGCTATGTCTGGGGAGATTCCTGTCATATCGGCATGGGTCCACGCAAATACATCTAAGTTGTGGCGGAGAAAGTCAATGAGTTGATCCTTCAATTCCGTTTTCAGCTGAGATCCGATTTTTAATAGTCTACTTGAATCATGCTTATCTACCGATACGAATTCCATAGCCTCTGCAGGCTCGGCGGTAGCCTCCTCCTCTTTATCCCTGGGGTCTAGTTCATTGAAGGGATCGCTTGTGTATCGAAGAGGAGGGGCTTTCTTTAGTTGCTATGCCTCCAAGCTTTTCATGCAGAGAGTAGTCTCTGCATCTTTTCCTTTATTCTTTCTGCGGTTATTGCGAAGTTCAGTTACGTAGCAGTCTCGGGCAGCATCTTGATCTCCTTCTACTTCTCCTACTCCGTTGTCTGTTGGAAATTTCATTTTCAGGCACCAGGGGGCTAATACAATCTGGAAGTCAGACAAGGCTGGTCTTCCTAAGAAGGCGTTGTAAGCCGAGTGGTTTTCTATTAGTACGAACGTTTGTTTTCGCACAACGGAGCGGGGATGACTTCCTATTTCGACGAAGAGGTCAAGTTGCCCGAGGGGCATTTTTGCATCTCCAGTGAAACCGTGCAGTGGTTTGTCACAGGGGGATACATCCTTCCTTGATAACTTCATTTTGTCGAAAGCATGTTTGAACAGGATATTTACGGAGCTTCCCGTGTCTATTAGAATCCGAAAAACTTTAGCTGGACCGAACCAGGCAGAGATGACCATGGGATCCATATGTGGGTACTGTCTTCCTTCCAAATCACGCCTACTGAATACAATGTCATCGTTTTCTTTTCGTTTCGGGTGGCGTTCCTCCGTAATGGAGTTAACATATCCTTTGGCATTTCTAAGCGACTTGCCGTACCTTTTCATCTCTGCCCAACTTCTGTCGGCGATGTGTGGTCCTCCTGAGATGGTAAGGACCACTATCTTCTCTTGACTAGAGCCACTGGTGTTGTGATTGTTGCGATTCCCTCCGCCTACTTCTGGGAGGGGTTGCTTTGAGTTCTCATTGGCAGGAGTTGGAGTCCTGTTCTGACCTTTCACATAACGTTCCAGTCTTCTTCTTCTAATGTGTTCTTCGATCAAGTCCCGAAGATGGTGGCATTCATTGGTGTCATGTCCGTGGGATTCGTGGAAGCGACAGAACTTTCCGGACTTGAGTGCGTTATCTGATTCTTTCTTGTGCGGGGGGTGCTTGTATCCGAGTTCGCCCTGAGTGGCTAGGTAGATATTTTCGATTGTTTCATTCAAAGGAGTGTAGGAGTCAAATCTTGGCCCTGGTCGATATTGGCGCTTTTCAACCTTTCTGCCCCCAGCATTGTCTCTAGATTCATTTCTTCGAGCGTCCTTAGCTGCAGCGGGAACCTTGTCCTGAAATGTCTTACCTTGTTGTCCTGATTGCCTTTCTGTAGCAGCGTCTTCAAGTCTCATATACTTTCCAGCTTCATGGAAGAAATCAGGCAAGGTGGCTGGTTTTTCCTTAGTTAACCTTCTGGCAAACTTGGTGTCTGGATGTACACCACTACAGAGGGCCATTAGAGTGAGTTTTTCATCGGCATCTTGAACTGCTGCCGCTGCGGCGTTGAACCGCGTTAGATATTGTTGCAGCGTCTCTCCGGATTTCTGTTTGACATTGGATAGAGAATAAGCATCCTTGGGTTGTTCCACATGGATGCGGAACTGGCTAATAAACCTTTCTTTCAACATCACCCATGAGCTGATGGATCCCTGGGGTAGATGGCAGAACCAGGAGGTAGCTAGATCTGCTAGGAATAGCGGAAAGCATTTGCATAATACTCCTTCTGTTGCTCCACTCATGAGCATATGCTGGGTGTATCTCTGTAAATGTACGATGGGGTCGGAAGTTCCTTTGTAAGGCTCCATGGTTGGCATTTTCCATTCCCGGGGAGTAATGGCAGTTTCGATATTTCGGGTAAAGGGGCTGGTGACCCTAGCGCATATTCCTCGGTCCCTTTGCTCCCGTTGTACACATTCTCTGAATAATTGTGCCATTCGTTCGTCAGAACTTGGAGCGGACAAGAATGAGCTTGGTTCTTCCCTGCGGGATCTATCTCGTCCAGATGACCTGTAGGGATGGTACAGTCTATCACTTCTAGCATTATCCAGTGGTTGTCTTTGGCTGCTTGGATGCACGCTAGGACCAGCTACAGTTGCCCCCTGCCTTGATCTTCCCCTGCGGGGTTCTGTTTCGAGCACATCCATGGGGCCAACTTCGGGCTGGGTTCTAGCTCGGCTCCGTTCAGCGGGGTTTCTATGATTAGGTGGCATGACTGGCTCAGCTACATCCGACCCTCGCCTGGTGCCTCCCCCGCTGGGTTCGGTTCCAAGGGCTTCCTCGAGTCGGAATTCGGGCTGAGTCCGGGCGCGGCCCCTATCATTGTTGTTCCTGTTGATAGCTTCTTCGAAGAGTGAAGACCTTTGTTGCCTCCGGGATCCTCCGGATTGGGATTCACCCCATGATTCAGTGTTGCGGTTGGACTCTTCAGCATCCCTTAAGCGTGACATGAGTTGATCCACCAAAGTTTCTTGTTGGGATGTGAAGCGGTTAGTTACTTCAGCCACAACCCTGTCCAGATCTGCCCTAGTGATTGGTTGTTCCGTTGCGGGACCAGTTGGATTTTCCTGATTTTCATCCGGTACTGCTGTTGAAGTGGGCTGATCTGTGATTGCTGGATCTGGAAGGCTGCTAGTTGCGATGTTCTTTCCTTTATTAACATCCCTTCTCTGTTTGGAAGGCATGATTTCTAAGCAACGAGTGATGCTGTTAGGAAGAAGGTTGAGTGGGAGAAAATGAAGCTTGAGTTCTATTCTCAGTGAAAGCACCAAAAATGTTTGCACAAAAAATGGACAAACACCTCCAAGTCGTATTATTTAGTTGATTATATGTGATTTTATATGATTTTAGATGAGTATGTAAATATAAAAGAAGTAGGGGCTGAAATGTAAAGACACACAGATTTATAGTGGTTCGGCCAGAATGTGCCTACGTCCACTTTATATGTTATTATCTTCTTTTTTTCAGGTTACAAGTACAATGCTTTGTATACAAGCGTATGAAAGTAGTTTGAAAGTTCCTTCCTTACTTGAGCTCTCAAACTTGTCTGCCATTGTTGTACCCCTGCCCCTCTATTTATAGAGTGAGGTAGGGGGCAGGGGTCTTGGAGGTATATAGCTGCTGGTGGGCCCGGGCTGAGGCAATCTGGATTGGCAACTGTTTGGTTCGGCGAGGCTTCATTCGGTTTTGGATGGGTAGTGTTGGACCGGTGATGGAGTGGGATGATGTTCCATTCGGCATTGAGGTAGGTGGTTGGTCCGGTAGTGGAGTGGATTCGGTGATGGCCTTGTTGTTGGGTTGGTTCGGCATGGGTTGTCCTTCTTCTGGTTCGGCAGTAAGGAGGAATGTTGGTTCGGTTTGTTGGTTCGGTGGTGGAAAGGAGGCCGGTCCGGTGGTGGTTTGGACCGGTGGCCGAATACGGGGGTAGCCGGATGGAGATAATTGAATGTAGTCTTGGTGATAGGAGCTTGGGGGCCGAATGGAAGGGGCCGAATGGAAGGAGCCGAATGGAAGGAGCCGAATGGAGGCTTGTGCCGAACGAGCTTCTTCATGGAGAATGTTGGATGGACTTCTAGGTTAGTATTGAGCCTCTTGGCTGTCGAACGAAGTGGAGGTTGCGAGTCCGGGTGAAATTGTGACTTCTTGGTCTCGAGATCTTTCTGGGTGAAAATTCGCCCAACATATATATAAAGACTTGTGTTGACCGGAGATTGTGTGGGTACCGGTCCCCGCCTTCTTTTGTTTTGAGACCTGCACATATATAAGAATTTTATAGTATAGAATAAAATGATTCTTTTACTTGTACAAACTTCTGTTTGTATTTGAGAATGCATTTATTCTTCTTTTTCATACAAGTTTCTTTATTTTCTCTGTGTGATGTTGTAGTAAACCTATGTTATGTTGCTTGAGCATTGCTTTTATTTTTGTAACCATATTATATTGCCCCCATACCATGTTTATTGCAATCTCTCTCACATTAGCAAAATTTTTGGAGAACAACTCTTCTGTTTCGAGAAGACTTGTACTCTTTCTTTAGAGAACAAATTTTCCATTCGAAGGAGGTTTGCATCTATACTTTATAGAATAATTTTTCCATTTTAAGGAAATATTTTTCTGATTTAGTAGAATGCGCCTCGTATTGGAGAAGTTCTCTCTTTTTTTGGCAAAGCTTTTACACTTCACTTTTTGAAGAAAGTCACTTTTATTTTTGGCAAGTGAATTTTCCTCCGTGGTAAAGAGGGCCTCCGAAAAAGGGCTTTGACCTGTTTGTGCCTCCGAAGAGGGCTTTTGTTTGATTGTGCCTCCGGGAAGAGGGCTTTTTGTTTGATTATGCCTCTGGGAAGAGGGATTTTTTTGTGTGTGCCTCTGGGGAGAGGGCTTTTGTTTTTTCCATGTACGCTGGGAAGCGGGCCTTCGAAGAGGGCTTTTTGTTTCTGCCCCTGGGGAGAGGCTTTTATTTTTTCCCTGTTCGTTGGGAAGCGGACCTCCGAAGAGGGATTTTCACATTTCGACTCATGTGAAGTTTTATTTCAGATCGCGGTGAAATGTGTGCCTCCAAAGAGGTCTTTTAGCATTTCAACTCTGGTGAAATGGGCCTCCGAAGAGGGATTTTCACATTCCAATACTTGTGAAGTTTTATTTCAGATCTCGGTGGAATGCATGCCTCCGAAGAGGTCTTTTCACCTTTCAACTCGTGTGAATTTTTATTTCAGATCACGGTGAAATGTGTGCCTCCAAATAGGGCTTTTGCCTGGAAGTTTCTTTCCCATGGTTGGATGGATTCACGGGGAGGACACAAGTTACTTGGATTGTTTGTTTGCACAAACGTTCTCAGCTAGTTAACGAGTGTCCTGTGCCACCGGTTATTCCACCAATCTTTTTGTTCAGAAGGAGAACTTTATTTTTCTGGCAAGTCAAATTAGAGGTCTTTATCCTCCGAAGAGTTGTGCCTCCGAAGAGGGCTTGCACCTCCGAAGAGATCTTTCGCTGTTTGCTGCTTGCTCGCCCATGTCTTTTCGCCATTTGTCCATATCAGCGGTTCCCTGTTATCATTTTCAAGCACACGTTCCTTTCTTTTGCAAGTAGCTTATTTTATCCAAAGAAGTGTATTTCATCATTAAATGAGTTCGCAGGGGCAGACACAGGCTAATTAATCGGATGTTCGTTTGCACAAACGATCACAATTAGTTAGGAAGGGTCCGCCTCTAGCAGACCATTAACTGTTTGCTTGAAGCACTTCTTATATAGAATTTGAATATGGAATTTTTATGGCTGAACATTCATTTGTTGAGTGATGTCAGGGATCGCTTGGTCTTGTGATGGGTAAGCTTTGTTTTAATGGCCTGCAATATTAAATCGACATTTTAGCAACATAATTGAAGTACTTTATATATCGAAATAAAACAGGCAGTTTATAATAGTAGAGGACATAAGATTTATAGTGGTTTGGCCAAGAACTGGGCCTACATCCACTTTATAGTTCTTATTATTCACTTGCACTGGCTTTACAATGGCTTTCAATATAGGAATCATACATTCATAATTCTTTTACAGTATTTCATTAAAGCTTTTTAAGTAAAATATAGGCGCAAGTGATTGCTGTTCCAAGCTCTTGGAACTGGATCTCCTTCGACAGTTGTCAGTTTGAAAGTGCCATCAAGAAGTTTTTTGCCTATGACATATGGCCCTTCCCAGTTTGGCGCAAACACTCCTGTTGCTGTCATGACCATTTTCAAGACTAGATCTCCAATCTCAAAGCTGCATTGGCGAACTTTGGAATTGAAGTGCCTGGCAATTCTTTGCTGATGGGCTGCAATTCTGAGCTGAGCCTCTTCCCTTTTTTCATCAAGGAAGTCAAGTGCTTCAAGTTGCAACTCTTCGTTTTCAGCTTGGTTGAAATGAATTATTCTATGTGAAGGGACTTCTATTTCCACCGAATCATTGCTTCTGATCCATATGCCAGTGAAAATGGAGTGTGCCCAGTCGCATTTTTGTGGGTAGTTCTATATGCCCATTGTGCTAGTGGAAGCTTATCGACCCAACCACCTTTCTCTTTTTCCAGCTGTTTTTTGATGGTTGATTTGATAATTTTGTTTACTGCCTCTACTTGCCCGTTTGCCTACGGATGAGCCACTGCTGAGAAGCTTTTTTGGATCTTGAATCGCTTGCAAAAATCTTGGAACTCTTCACTTTCGAACTGGGTTCCATTATCTGTGAATATCTTTTGAGGCACACCATACCTGCAAATGATATTCTTAGTTACAAAGTTTATCATCTTTTTAGAGGTAATAGTAGCTAATGGTTCAGATTCAGCCCATTTAATAAAATAATCAACAGCAACAATAGCATATCTGATTCCGGATTTGGCGGTTGGCAAAGGCCCGATGAGATCTATTCCCCAAATAGCAAATGGCCACAGGATGACCATCTGTGTTATCTCGGTGGAAGGTGCTCTTGGGATTTTTGCAAATCTCTGGCATCGGTCATATTTTCGGACATAGCTTGCAGCATCACGATTAATATCTGGCTAAAAATACCCATAAGGGAGAATTTTCTTTGCTAGAGTTTGACCACCTGAATGGTCTCCACACTCTCCTCCGTGTACTTCAGCTAGAATTGTCTTAGCTTCTTCCTTGGTCACACATCGGAGTAATGGCGTTGAGAATCCCCGCCTATACAATCGGCCATCTTGAATTATATATCTAGAGGCTTTTCTTAGCAACTTCTGTCGTTCTTTTGAATTTTCTGGTAGAGAATCGTTGAGCAGATTTTCCATTATCGGGGTCATCCATGATTCTTGCTCTTGAGATATAGTCATGATCCAGTCAATATCCATCTCATCAGTGCTTGGAGCTGACAGGACTTCCACAGGAACTAATCCCAATAATTGAGCTTCACCAGTGCTTGCGTACTTTGCGAGAGAATCTGCCTTCATGTTCTATTCCCGGGGTATATGACTTATCGTATAATGGTCAAGATCATCGAGAAGTTCCCAGGCTCTTGACAAGTAAGCAGGAAGATTTCCTCCTTTAGTTTGAAACTCTTTCTTCACTTGACATACAATAAGCTGTGAATCACTGAAGATCTGCAACACTTTGACATTCAATTCTTTAGCTATTCTCAAGCCGGCAATAAGAGCTTTATATTCTGCTTCATTGTTTGTCGAAGGGAATTCCAATCTCAACGCATAGCACAATGACCGCCCTTCAGGAGTTTCAGGCACAACCCCAGCTCCGAAACAGTAATCGTTTCTTGCACCATCAACATATAATTTCCATCAAATTGGGGTATTATCAATCACTTCTTCCTCACTATCACCTTTATATGTACATTCTGCGATGAAATCTGCCAAAGCTTGTCCAATAATTACTCTCCGGAGATGATAAGTGATGTCGTATTGGCTGAGTTCAATATTCCACTTCAAAAGGTGACCCGAAGTCTCAGGGCGAAACAGGACTTGCTTTAGGGGTTGATCAGTGAGGACTTTGATAGGATGTGCTTGGAAATATGGCCTCAATTTTCTTGATGCAATTAGTAGACAACAGGCGAGCTTTTCCAACTTTGAATAATTCATTTCTGCCCTAGTGAATCTTTTGCTGATGTAATAGACCGGGCGTTGAAATTTTTGCGTCTTCCCATACCAACGCTGCACTGAGAGCATGAGATGAGATTGCCAAATATACAAAAAGATCTTCACCATTGTCCGGCTTAGAAAGTATTGGAGGCACTTCCATATGACGAATCAACTCATCGAAAGCTTCCTGGCATTCAGGAGTCTAGTCAAAAAATTTCCTTCCTTTCTTCAGGGCATCAAAGAATGGAATGCATTTATCAGTAGCTTTGGAAATGAATCGACTCAAGGAAGCGACTTTTCCATTAAGACTTTGCAGTTCCTTCTTCGTTCTAGGGGTTTGACTTCTCTTAAGGCAGCAATTTGAGCAGGGTTAGCTTCAATGCCCCTAGCACTCACAATGAAACCCAAGAACTTTCCGGACTCCATCCCAAACGAACATTTCAAAGGATTAAGTTTCATTCCGTACCTTCGGAGGATTGCAAACATTTCCGCCAAGTGATCCATATGGTCTACCGCTTTCTTTGATTTCACCAACATATCGTCAACATAAACTTCCATAGTTTTGCCAATTTGCGGTTTGAACATAGCATTGACGAGTCTTTGGTAAGTTTCCCCTGCATTCTTAAGTCCAAAGGGCATGACTCTATAGCAGTAGAGACCAACGTCGGTGATGTAGCTCGTGTCCTCCTGGTCCGGCTCATGCATCATGATCTGGTTGTATCCGTAGTAAGCATCCATAAAAGATAACAATTCATGCCCCGCTATTCCATCCACCAACTGATCTATCCTGGGTAACGGGAAGCAGTCTTTGGGGCAGGCTTTGTTTAAATCTGAGAAGTCGATGCATACTCTCCACTTTCCATTAGCTTTCTTAACTAGTACAGGATTTGAAACCCAATTCGGATAAGTAGACTCCCTGATGAAACCATTCTCCATGAGCCGGTCTACCTCTTCTTTCAACGCTGCTGACCTTTCTGGCCCCTGGGTTCTTCTTTTCTGTTTTACCGGTGTAAACTTCGGATCAATGTTCAGAGTATGTACTGCAATTTCTGGGGATATTCCACACATATCAGCATGAGTCCAAGCGAATACGTCCAGATTTTCATTCAAGAATGATACCAAGGAATTTTGAAATGTCACATTAAGTTGCGAACCCACATTCACCACTTTGTTCGGATTTCTCGGGTCAATAGATACTGGCACTGTTACTTCCACTGGCACCACTCTATTATCCCCTGCACTAGCTTTTCTGGGATCCATTTCTCTTCGTGCCCTGTTGTGCTCGCAAGTGCAGGGTCCACCCTGTAATTGCTACAAGGTTTGTTCTTTGATGCGGATTGGGGCTACCGCATCTTTTCCCATCTCTCTCTTCCTCGCTTCACGCAACTCTATTAGATAACATTCTCGCCCAGCATTTTGATCCCCTTTAATAACTCCAACTCCATTATCCGTGGAGAATTTCATAGTGAGGCACCATGGGGCGAGAATTGCCTTAAAAGCCGCAAGAGTTGGTCGGCCTAGGAAGGCGTTGTAGGAAGAAAATTCATCAACAATTACAAAAGTCTGTTTTCGAACCACCTTTTTCTGCCCCTCTCCAAGCTCCACGAACAAGTCGATAGTTCCAATGGGCTGCTTCGGTTCACCAGTAAACCCAACGATCTTCTGAGATGAAGCTTGTACATCAGCCATCGGAATTTTCATTTGGTCGAACGTCTTTTTGAAGAGAATATTGCAAGAAGCGTCACAATCTACAAGCACTCTTCTCACAATAGCCGTCCCAATGCCTACAGAGATGACCAAGGGATCCATGGTTGGAGCTTCAATGCCCATAGAATCTCTGGCTCTGAACACAATATCATCATTAAAAGTTTTCTGCTGCTTCAAAGGTGCAGCATCTTCTAGCACAAAAACACTCTCTTCTGTTGGTGCATACTTCAAGGCACGGGCATATCTTTCCATCTCACTCCAGCTTCTGCCTGCTGGGTGAGGACCTCCTGTAATTACATTAATAACAGGCCTTTCTGATTCATGCACAGTATTCCTCTCACCCGAGCCAGATGGATGAGCAGGAAGTTGCTGGCTCTTAGTAGATGAAGTTAGGTCATTTCTACTTCTCTTAACATATTACTGCAACTTGTTCTCTCTCAGCAGTTCTTCAATCAAACTTTTCAAAAGGCGACATTCGTTGGTATCATGACCGGGTTGATTATGAAACCGACAGAATCTCCCACTTTGAGCAGCTTTTTTCCCAACTCTCATCTCAGGCGGTTTAGGATATTCTACCGCGTCTTTGGTAGCAAAAAAGATATTCTCCGAGGTATCAGTCAAAGGAGTGAAATCTGAAGGTTTTGAGAAGCGTGGTTTCTTCATATCGTTCTGTTTCTTTCTACCATTATTCTCCCTTTTCTGACTTCCGGATTCCTTTTTGGTAGGAGCAGTAGTATTATTCTTAACCTCTGTTAATGCCACTTTGACCGGTGCTTGAAGGCTTTCCAAGCGCATGAATTCATCAGCTTTCTTATAGAATTTCTCAAGCGAATTCGGTTCTTTCATCTTCAGCCACTTCCCAAATTCACTTGATTTGTCGATTTCCCTCATCAAGTATGTCAAGACCATCCGCGGCTCTGCATTGTCCACTTCAGCCAAAGCTATGTTCAAGCGGTTCAAGAAAGATCTAATAGATTCCCCAGGATTCTGTTCCAGGCTTGACAGTGACATAATATCCTTTGCCTTTGAAGCATACAACCTGAATTGCTCTTTAAACCTCCGAGTCAAATCGGCAAACTGGTCTATGGATCGGACCGGAAGCTTTATGAACCAGAGTAAAGCCACCCCTTCCAAGTATACCGAAAATTACCGGCATTTAATCTCATCAGATGCCCTAGCACCAGTCATGTGCCAATCATACTTATAGAGGAATTGATTAGGGTCGCTTGTTCCCTTATAAGCTGGGATGGTAGGAGGAACAAACTTCCTTGGGAACTCTGCCTTTAGAATCCTTTCCGTGAACGGAGTTTTGCTCAGAGAGAATCCCCATTCCTTCTCATCTTCATCCCTCTGCATGCTTTCTTTCATGATTTGTCGCACCATGCCCGAAAGATATTCCTCGTCATTTAAAGGATCTATAGGACAGACTTCGGCCATTTTCTCGGAAGTTTGTCTGGACAAATGTTCGCGGAGAGTTGGCTGTGGTCTCGATCCTCCAGCTTGAGGAGGTGTTTCTTTGGTGAGGCTAGCTGTTCTTTGAGGAATATTCCTCTCTTCAGGATTATGAACATCATCCGCAAGCTTTTCTTCATTATTCTCCGGTTGACGGTTAGCTCCGAGCAATGCATTTAACCTTTCAAGCATTAAAGCATTCTGGGTATCCATCTGCTGGTATAACCCAGATACTGCGGCATCTAACTCCGCTCGTGTAATTCCGGCACTTGGTGCTACTTGACTTGACGAAGGAGAAGTGGCAATATTCTCATGGACATTAATAGGTCTTGTAGATCCACGCTTTCTTCCAGGAGCCATTATCTCTGATAGACTTCTGGTTCTAAGAGAGATTCTTTCAACAAACTTTTGCGAAGCAATGACGAAAATAGCCTGAGTTGGGTTCTCAGTGAAAGCACCAAAAATGTTAACGCTTAAAATTGAACTCTAACACCCCGGTGTAAGTGGAGATTAAGTGAAAGCACCACCCGTCTATACGGGAATTAAAAGTAAGTAGAAAAGTCACAGAGAAAGTAGTAAAAGACAACAGTTTTATAGTGGTTCGGCTTCAGGTTAAGCCTACGTCCACTTCAATCTTCTTTATTGCTGAATCAATTACAACTTTACAACAATCTTCGATTACAACACTGATGGGACAAATAACTAGAACTCCAATGTAGAAGTATTCGTTGAATCCATGTCGATTGTGTTAGATTTCCTCTTGAAGTTCGTTGAGATGTCTTTTGTGTTTGAAGTGTCAAGTGAGTCGAGAATTCAGCAAAGTATCGGTATTCCGGAAACGAGCCAAAAGGATCCCCTCCTCGGTGGTGTAGGCATGGTATTTATAGGAAATTTCTGGAGTGAGTCGTAGGTCGTGGGCGACCTAGGGTAGGTCGTAAGTCGTAGGTCGTCAGCGACCTAATAGATGCAAGCTACGGCTTACCTTGGTTACACTTGGTCTTCTCTGAGCGGATTAGTAGGTCGTGGGCGACCTAGGGAACATGGGTTACGGCCTAACAGGGTTGGACTTGATCACTAGAGCAGACTGGCAAGTTGTAGGTCGTGGGCGACCTAGGGGAGTAGTTGGCGACTTAGCAATGTTGAGATATCCAATGTAGCGACCTTGACTAGGTCGTTAACTTGCTATGTCGCTTAATCCATTAGGTCGCTAGGTTGTAGGAGCCCTTAGGTCGTAAGCTCTTTAGGTCGTTAAGACCGCTCCATCCTTAGGCCGCTAGGGCTGTTCCATCCTTAGGTCGCTAGGATTGTTCCATCTTTAGGTCATTAAGTTGCACACTTGTTAGGTCGCTCATCTCATTAGGTTGTTAAGTCGCGGTACCTCTTAAGTCGGTACTTTGCTTCAGCAGTTAGGTCGCTAGGTTGCCTCATCAGTTAGGTCGCTAGGTCGCTTCAACTTTAGGTCGGTGAGTCATGAAATTGAGGAGTTAACACCCTAGCCCCCACCGATGCTCCACGAATTATTTCGCCAACCCCAGCCAAAAACACGTCGATCTGACCTCGCCACCGGCTTCCTTACCTCCAGCCGCCCCTACCATAGGCGCACGCATGAGCCTAGCCACCCCAGAATGTCACGCCACCGCTAACTAGGGTTAGCATTCACGGCCACTTCGTGCCTTCCTGATACACACGAACCCCACCGATGCAAGCTACTCGACGACAGCAACACCCCCATGCCCTCTGATCGGGATAAAAAAACAGATCCACCGTCCACTCCATCGACATCTCGTGAACGGTCGAAAATAATTGGCCATCTTCTGATCAAATGGTTGCTCGAATCGAGAAACAAATTGTAGATCTGAGATGCGCTCGTTGAGAGCTTCAGATCAGCATATATTTGATAGTATTTGAGGAATTTGAAATTTTGGATTTGAATTTGATTTGAAATCGAACCAAGGAGATTTAGGGTTTCAGCCATTGAGGAAGAGCAGCAATTGGAATTGTAAATAAAGAATAATGACATAAGAAATAGGCTAGGGTTTGTAACAGGGTATATATAGGCAAGCTGACATTAGAATGGGCCATTGGATATACGCGTTGAACGATAAAATGGCCTGAAAAGCCCGTTTTGACTCCGAACGAAACTGTGTCAACCCATATATCAAAATAGACATTTTTAAATATTTTAAACGCAATGGAACAAGTTTCAGGTGCAATTCCCGTCGTATGAAGTGTTAGTCCATGAGATGATGGTTTTGATGACAACAACCTTAGAATAGATTATAAAATATAAATACTAACATTATAAGTTTAGATATGTATATGCAGGTTTTAACCATGCAGGTACCTAGAATGAAGACTATACAGTATAGAGATTCAAGATATCAAAGATTGAAGACTCATGAGTATCAAGATTATCAAGCGTTCAAGATTTCGAGAATAAGTTTTTACTAGGAATTTTGTTAAAACTCCTAGAAAAGCACTGGCATCTTAAAATCCAATTTATTCGTGGAATGGAATCCACTTCGAGCCTGTTAAAGGGATGGAACCCTAAGTAGGATGGAACCTACGAAAAATATAGTGGAACATTGTTTTGTATCCGCTAACTTTTTATTCAAAATGATTTTTCAAAATTATATCCTATTTTCAAAATGTTTTCTAAACCTTCCTTTTAAAAGATTCAAAACCCTCTATCCTGATTTTTAAATAATTTTAGCCTTAAAATTATCTTTAATTTCAAAGTCAAATTACTCCTGATTTTAAACTATCTTTTAATATAATATATTTAACTTTTAATATTTATACTTAAGATTTAAATATATAGTTATAGTTAAATTCTATATATATTATTCTCTATGTTTACTTATGAATATAACTATAGTCACGTATATTTATAAAGTTTTAAATAGTTTTAATATAAGATAAAGGTCATTTTCAAAGAAAATCGAATCATCAAAAATTGCTTTGGAATGTCGACATGCCTATGGTGACCATGTCGACATGGTGTTAGTTGAGTTTAAAATTTAAATTTCAGAAGAAGTGTCTATTCGCCATAACTCTTCACCAATGGACATGACTGTTGTTCTTCTTGTAATAGGGGCCAGTTTCAACGAATTTATCATCAGATTTTCTGGTTTTTCACTCCTCTTCTTCTTCCACATTTCTTAATACATATTCTTACCATTGCTTTGCTGAAATCAACATTGAATTGAACTCAATCTTTTCTAGTTTGATTCTCAATCACTATCTCAACAAGGTTCTCAGTGCTATTCAGAGTTATAGGCTTCTTTGTAATCTATTAAGTGAGAAAAGGTATGATTGTGGCCTTGAAAATCAATCAAGCGAGAAAAGGTGTGATTGTAGCCGTGGTAAATCAATTGGGTAAACTTGTGGCCCGAAAATCAAGTATCTCTACCCAGAGGATTGAAATGCTGGAGGGTGTACCTCGTAGCCTTGAAATCGAGGGTATAATTGTACAATTGCTTTTGAAAGGAAATCTGTACTTGCCTTGCGGGACTGGATGTAGGGTAACTCCGAACCAGTATAAAATCCAGTGTGTTCTTTCCTTTACTGCTTTTATTTTATTTCTACATCTGTGTTTGTTTCTGTGATTATCTCTGTATTTGTAGATTGCATACATCTGTATCTAAATTAACATAAACTCAAAAGGATTTAGTAATTCTTTATAAACACTATTCACCCCCCACCTCCCCCTCTAGTGTTAATCCTGGCCTTAAAATTCGTAATCCGCATTTTCTCACAATTGGTATCAAAGCAAGGTTTTCAAAATTTCATAATCTGTTTTCTAAAAAAGTGTTTAAAATGGCTATATTTGTTAATACTAGTATAGAAGTATTCAAATCATCATTGTTTCTTGAGTCTGCATATAATCAATATTCAAATTCAAGTTGTCTACCAAGATTGTTTGATGTGAAGGAATCATGTTTTATGGGTGTTGAGGAATCAATCCACAATGGACAAATTGTGCAGATCAGAAAGAATAAATGGATACTTGATAGTGGATGTTCTAGATACATGACTGGCAATCCAGATATACTGAATGATGTAATATACAAAGACGGAGGACTGGTTAACTTTGGAGATAATTCAAAAGGATATGTGATTGGCATCGGCAAAGTCGGTAATTTTGAAACTCCTACTATTACTAATGTTTTTCTAGATAAGAATCTGAAACGTAATCTACTAAGTATAAGTCAACTATGCGATAAAGGATATAGAATTAAATTTGAAAAAGATAAATGTCACATTGAAGATAATAATTCAACCATTAATTTGAGGGAGTTAGGAAAAAGAATATTTATATTCTTAGTATGAAAGTTTCAAATGATAACTTGTGTCTGTTGGCAAATACAAATGACCCTTGGATTTGGTATAAGAGATTTGGGCATTTGAGTTTCAAACTCTTATCTAGACTGTCAAAACATAATCTAGTAAGAGGTCTCCCTAAAATGAATTTTAAAGTAGATAGTTTATGTGATGCATGTCAATTAGGAAAACTTAGAAAAAATTCCTTTAAATTAAAAGATATGATTTCAACTTCAAAACCACTTGAATTACTTCATCTTGATTATTGGTCCATCTCAAATTCTATCAATAAATCATAGTAAATATGATTTTGTAATTGTAGATGATTATTATAGATTTACATGGACAATATTTTTGAAACATAAAAGTGATACTTTTGAATGTTTTAATACCTTTTCAAAAAGAATTCAAAATCAATTTTCTCTAAAAATTATAACTACTCGAAGTGATCATGGTGGTGAATTTGAAAATGAAAAGTTTGAGGAATTATGCAATAAAAAGGGAATAGCTCACAATTTTTCATTTCCGAGAACTCCACAACAAAACGGAGTTGTAGAACGTAAATATAGGATGATTCAAGAGTGTGCGAGAACTATGCTTTCAGATAGTAATTTACCAAAGAATTTTTGGGCAGAAGCAGTTGCTACCGCCTGTTATATTTTAAATAGAATTTTAATTAGACCTCTAACCGATAAGAAATCTTATGAACTTCTTTATTCAAAGAAACCTAAGGTATCTTATTTCAGAATTTTTGGAAGTAAATGCTTTATTTAAATACAAAAGATAATTTAGATAAATTTGATCCTAAATCCGACAAAGGAATCTTTATCGGATACACTACTAGAAGTAAAGCACACAGAGTGTTTAATTTAAAAACTAACACCATTGAAGAAACAATGTATGTTTCATTTGATGAAAATTTCAAAAATTTTGAAGATACAAATGATGAAGAGGATTTAATCACTCAAAACCAAGAATCAATTGAAACTAATAATGAAATTAATCATCCTAATAAAAGGACAAAACTTTTAAAAGATCGTCCTACAGAAAATATACTGGGAGATATGCAATCTTTTGCTAAAATTAGAAATCAACTAAGTCAAATGAGTAATGTAGCTTTTATATCAACTATTGGACCCAAAAATCCAAAAGAAGCATCAACTGATGATTCATGGATTTTGGCTATGCAAGAAGAATTAAATCAATTTACTGGAAATGATGTTTGGGGACTTGTTCCTAGACCTAAAAATAAAACTATAGTTGGAACTAAATGGGTTTATAAAAATAAAATGAATGAACAAGGAGAGGTAGTTAGAAATAATGCTCGATTAGTCGCTTAAGGTTATTGTCAAGAAGAAGGAATAGATTTTGATGAAACCTTTGCTCCCGTAGCAAGATTGGAAGCCATTAGGTTTCTACTTGCTTTCGCAAATCATAATAATTTCAAATTATTTCAAATGGATGTTAAAAGTGCCTTTTTAAATGGATTTGTAAAAGAAGAAGTATATGTTGAATAACCACCAATTTTTGAAAATGATAAATTACCAAATCATGTTTACAAACATAAGAAAGCATTATATGGTCTAAAACAAGCTCCTAGAGCCTGGTATGATAGACTAAGATCTTATTTATTGCAATCAAATTTTGAAATTGGTAAAGTAGATAATACTCTTTTTATTAAAAGAAATAAAAATGATATTCAACTAGTACAAGTTTACATAGATGATATCATTTTGGGATCAACTAATTTTGAAATGAATAAAGAATTTTCTGAAATAATGACAAAGGAGTTTGAGATGAGTCATATGGGTGAATTGAATTTCTTTTTAGGATTACAAATAAAACAATTAGATAATGGTATCTTTATTAGTCAAGAAAAATATGCTAAAAACCTAATTAATAAATTTGGTTTGACTACTGCGAGTGGAAAACCCACTCCCATGGCAACCAATGAGTACCTTAGTAAAGAAGATCTCTCGAAAGATGTAGATCAAAAATTATATAGAGGAATGATTGGATCACTACTCTATATTACTGCCAGTAGACTTGATATCATGCATAGTGTTTGTCTCTGTGCCAGATATCAATTCCAACCTAAAGAGACCCACTTAAAAGCCGTAAAACGAATCATAAGATATGTTAAACACACATCTGATTATGGTTTATTTTACCCTAAAAATGATTCTTTTGACTTAATATCTTACTGTGATGCTGACTATGCTGGTTGTAAATCAGAACGAAAACATACAAGTGGGACTTGACACTTTTTGGGGCAATCTCTGGTTTATTGGCTTAGTAAAAAGAAAAACACGGTTTCTTTATCAACAACTGAAGCGGAGTATATTTCTGCTGCTTTGGCTTGTTCTCAAGTAATATATATGCAACAAACTTTAAAATATTTTGGTTTAAATTTTTCAAAATCACCAATTTATTGTGATAATACGAGTGCGATAAATTTATCCAAAAATACTATTCAACATGCTCGAACTAAACATATTGATATCAGACATCATTTTCTCAGAGATAATATAAGTAAGGAAGTAGTTACTCTCGATTATATCAACTCTAAAATCAAATTGCTGATATTTTAACGAAACCCTTAAATGAATCAATTTTTACTAAATTAAGAAGAGAATTAGGTATTTGTTCTATAACTGAAATGTAAAATATAAATAACAAGTGTAGTTAATAATTAATATTAAAATCAAACAGTAAATATAAAAAGGACCATGTCGACATCCCCCATATACCCATGTCGACATAAAATGTTCTTAAATTTTGAAATTTTTCCCACCAAAATTCAAAATAATTGGTTATATATTCTTCACATTTTCGAAATTTTGTTCATTCTTTCTGTTATCTCTTTGTTCTTCTCTCTGAAATCAAATAATCAATGGCCTCCTCTTCCAAATCAAACATAAAATCAACTTTTTCGTTCCCTTCTCCTACGTCTGGTCCATTTCAACGTACTACTCTCGCTCGTGTGACTAAAATAGGGGACTCTCTGAAGGATGCACTTCAGATGATGACTGAAATTCAAGTGATTCAACTCTGTATGGAAAAGGAGCAAGAGAAGCAAGGCAAAATTCTTAGGAATTTGCAAAAATTTATAATGGATAATCAAGCCAACCCTATCTTGATTGATGAAGATTCTTCACTCAATCAAGAGGCTAGTGAAGAAGAAGAAGAAGAACCCATGGAAGAAGCGCACGCGGAGGATGATGACCAAGTCGGGTGTGTTGGAGAAGTGTGTTTTGACCAGAATGGGAATCTTGTCGAAAAACGTGGAAATTTCTGTTTCCACTATCCAAACTGTTCGATTCATAAATCTCCTATGTTTAAAAACACACATTAGTTTCTTCTCTTTCTTTACCATTGTTGTTTATCCCTTCTTACGTTTACAACGAAAAATGTACATACAACTATATGATCAATAAATTAATTGTGTTCTTATATGTATTCTTCTTATTAATACATCTAACTATACGGTTATTATATACTTAAGATAGTTAGCAGTTTAGGATTAGATTTATTCTTAGATCTAAGTGTTGATTATTTATGATAACACTATCATTATAATCACATAGAATATTAGAATTAGGGAGAGTTATATAGTTTGGAGTTATAAAGTTTAGAGTTTGTTTCTTTTGATGACAAAGGGGGAGAAATATAAAATAGGTTAGTTAGGCATAAATTAAGGGGGAGTTATAGATTAAGGGGGAGTTATTAGGATAGAAGTAATATTTTATAAACAAAGGTTGTCATCATCAAAAAGGGGGAGATTGTTAGTCCGTGAGATGATGGTTTTGATGACAACAACCGTAGAATAGATTATAAAATATAAATACTAACATTATAAGTTTAGATATATATGTATATGCAGGTTTTAACCTTGCAGGTACCAAGAATGAAGACTGTACAGTACAGAGATTCAAGATATCAAAGACTGAAGACTCATGAGTATCAAGATTATCAAGCGTTCAAGATTTCAAGAATAAGTTTTTTATTAGGAATTTTGTCAAAACTCCTAGAAAAGCACTGGCATCCTAAAATCCAATTTATTCGTGTAATGAAATCCTCTTCGAGCCTGTTAAAGGGATGGAACCCTAAGTAGGATGGAACCTACGAAAAATCTAGTGGAACATTGTTTTGTATCCGCTAACTTTTTATTCAAAATGATTTTTCAAAATTATATCATGTTTTCAAAATGTTTTCAAAACCTTCCTTTTAAAAGATTCAAAACCCTCTATTCTGATTTTAAATAATTTTAGCCTCAAAATTATCTTTAATTTCAAAGTCAAATTACTCTTGATTTTAAACTATCTTTTAATATAATATATTTAACTTCTAATATTTATACTTAAGATTTAAATATATAGTTAAAGTTAAATTCTATATATATTATTCTCTATGTTTACTTATGAATATAACTATAGTCATGTATATTTATAAAGTTTTAAATAGTTTTAATATAAGATAAAGGTCATTTTCAAAGAAAATCGAATCATCAAAAATTGCTTTGGAATGTCGACATGCCTATGGTGACCATGTCGACATGGTGTCAGTTGAGTTTAAAATATAAATTTCAAAAGAAGTGTCTATTCGCCATAACTCTTCACCAATGGACATGACTGTTGTTCTTCTTGTAATAGGGGCCAGTTTCAACGAATTTATCATCAGATTTTCTGGTTTTTCACTCCTCTTCTTCTTCCACATTTCTTAATACATATTCTTACCATTACTCTTTTGAAATCAATATTGAATTGAACTCGATCTTTTCTAGTTTGATTCTCAATCACTATCCCAACAAAGTTCATAGTGCTATTCAGAGTTATAGGTTTCTTTGTAATCTATTAAGTGAGAAAAGGTGTGATTGTGGCCTCGAAAATCAATCAAGCGAGAGAAGGTGTGATTGTAGCCTTGGTAAATCAATTGTGTAAACTTGTGGCACGGAAATCAAGTATCTCTACCCAGAGGATTGAAATTCTGGAGGGTGTACCTCGTAGCCTTGAAATCGAGGGTGTAATTGTACAATTGCTTTTAAAAGGAAATCGGTACTTGTGTTGCTGGACTGGATGTAGGGTAACTTCGAACCAATATAAAATCCGGTGTGTTCTTTCCTTTACTGCTTTTATTTTATTTCTGCATCTGTGTTTGTTTCTGTGATTATCCCATTTTCTGTAGATTGCATACATCTGTGTCTAAATAACATAAACTCAAAAAGATTTAGTAATTCTTTATAAACACTATTCACCCCCCCCCCTCTAGTGTTAATCCTAGCCTAAAGATCCGTAATCCGCATTTTCTCACATGAAGTTATGCTAAAATCAAGTTATTTCAAACTGATTTCAATTTAATTGACTTCAAGGCATTTCGAGTCTACACGATCAAACGACAAGCCCGATTGCTACGAAACTTGAAATCCTACAATAATTCACCATTACGGATCTGATGAAACTGGTTTCGTCGAAATCCGATTTAGTGGCCAAAATGGCTGTTTTTCCATTAATTAATTAAATTAATTAATTAACTAATTAAATCAATTTTTCAATTTCAATTATTTAATTGACAAATTTCATCATTTTTTATTTCTTAAACCTTCCCAATAATTTATACAGGTTCAGACATCAATTTTAAGTTAATTAATTTACCCATTACCGTATTAAATTTCAATTTTAAATAAATTCACTAATTATTAATTGAAATTCCAATAAATACATTTATTTGATTTTAAATCTTGCTATTCAATCCATTATCACCAAATTGATAAAATTAACATTGGTTCGTTGTTTATTACATTATTATTCTCAAATTTCATCTTGCTCTCCATTAACATAACATTTAAATATTTATTTTCAATTAATTGCAACAAACCTAATTACCATAATTTAAATTCAAATAAATAAATAAATCTTGATTCCCATTCTTATTATTCAAACAATCATTATCTTATTCATACTTTATTATCAACTAACAATTATTGCAATTCATTATCTAATATTGATTTTATCAAATTACGATTTATTATGTATTATTTCATCAATTACTATACTTTGAACTTATTTCCCAATTCATTAATTACAATCAATTATAACCTTACAATTGGTTTCAGTTAATTAGGATTGCACTAAATTAATTATTTATTCACTTGCATTAACATTATTACCTTTAATTGCAATTTGATTACCGATTTTATTTAACACACTAAATAAATAAATAACATATATTAGTTGTCACCTATCTACTTTTACTTACATTTACAAGTTTATTACTTACCATTTACACTGTATTATTTCATTAATTAATTCAACAAATTGTCAATTATGAATAACATTAACATTATTTTCAATATTACCTTAATCAACATTAACGTAATATTAAATTGTAATTATTGTAACTGATTTCCAATTTAAATTAACAAGCCACATAAATAGGTAACATACAATAATCGTTACGTTAACCTTTAGTAACATTAATAAGCGTTTATTACTTACAAATCAACGTTACCATTTATTTTCATAGTACTAATTTCATCTAATTCCCATTAACTATCTATTATTTCCTTGGAAAAACCAATATTCCATTTGTTCGCTTATGTTCCATTTATAGTCAAGTATAACATATTTTCATTAATTGGCATTTCATTCAACCCATTAATTATTAACCTTAATTAGCATTGTTTACCTTGCATTCTCGTTATTATTCCACAAATATGATTCCAAATTTTATTTCCTTCCGTATTAATTACACAATCATATTAAATTAACAAATTTCAAAATTTACCAAAATCTTATTAAATTAACAATTTTTAATTATCGAAATTCGCAAGTCGTTACACTCTCCCCCACTCAAAACTTTTCGTCCTCGAAAAGGAAAAAGGAGGGAAAGAAAGAATTAAGTAAACAATATATCTTATTCAGAAATACTAACTTTATAAACAAGTAAATTTATAAAATATATAAATTTGAACAAAATATACCAATTTATAACCACTAAATCTTTTTATACTCAAATTAATAAAGTTTGGAAAACATTTTTCAAAATTTTCTAAGTCCAAAATTTACGGAAAATTTCGGCAGAGTCTCCTTTGTACGGAGAGGCTCGGGAGTAAATATAATATCAAATATAATAACATACAACATATATTTTCCAAAATAATATACCCCAACATGGGAAAAATAATATAATAGCGCTATAAACCGTAATCCGAAAAACATACCCATTTGTCGGGCAAATAACGCTTATTAATGAAACCAAAAGCTGTAGCAATTGCTTCCATAAGCTGTATTTCACTTATATAATCTAAAATGAGTTAATAATTATATAGAATGAAATATTTAAAGTTGTTTCAACTAACTAACAAACAAACAATGTCAAACAACAACAACCACCTGCAATCACAGCATACACATCAAATACAAATCAACCATCCAAGCAAGACAACAATTGGTTTGTTCGGGTTAAGACACTTTAAATCACATAGAATGACAAATAACTATGGAGTATTCCCTTTACTCAACAGTCTTAGATAAAACTCGATAGATTATTCATACATCTAAGCAATTTTAAAGTACCCATCCCAAACAACCATAAACCAAACAAACAACAGTTTCAAATAGTAGATCAAATTCATTCTTATTAATTTCATTTCATACATTTGTTGTTTGATTTCCTTTTCATTCATATAATGATTTATCTTTTAAATTTTCTTTGATTTTCTTATAGTTTTCATTTATTTGCCTCTATTCATATCATGTAAATTTCTTTTTATTGTATTACCTTCATTTATTCACTACTTAATTTCATTTATTCATTTATTTATAATACTTACCTTTCAATTTATTCAATTAGTAGCCTTTCAATTATACTAAACTTTATAACAACTACAATCTCTAATTCTTATTTATTAAAGAATCTCATTGAATACATTCATTATTTCAAATTTTACTTGTAAATTTCCCATTACATTTTCTTTTAACATTTTAACTTTTTATAGTTGGTAAGTTATATATATGTTAAAGAATGCAATTGAAAGTCATACAAATTTTATCCCATTTCTTTTAATTAATTAAATGTTCAATAATTATATCCTTTGCTTTATAGGTTACAACTTCAACTTCCTTGCTATTTCATTTATAGCTTAGCATTTAGTCTCTTATTTTAATTAAAGGTTCCAATTATAAATTAGTTACATTCCATTTCACAACAATGATTGTAACTATTAATTAACGGAAACTTAAGAACTAAATACCGGGTTTAATTTCAAATCATTTTAAAATAATAAATAAATATACACTTACAATTTATATATCCAACTATATTTAAAACAATTTAAAATTTTATATTTGTTTACCAAAATAAATCTGTAATAAATCCACTACAGTGGCCTTCCCACTTAGAAACTCGAAAATGAGAGATGAAGATGCGTGCACTCATCACCGAAATTATTTTCCAGCGACAAAGAGGGGAGTACAGAACTTATTTTTTTCAAAGTTTCTTTAAAGCAGTTGTTTCAAATCATATTGAAATATTTATCAGAAAATGCTTATAAATAATATTGTTATATTCCAAAATCCTTTGAAAGAAATTTTCAAAATCCTGGAACTTAAGTTCTAAAATTTCCAAATTTTCATTTATTTTATTTTCAAATCTTATTTCCTGTAACAACCCGCATATTTAACGATTTTATATTTAAATGTTTAATTTAAATATAGCATCGTTAGTCGGATTTTGGGTCCGAAATGTTACTTTTTGCAAACGGCCGAATTGGGACTCGAAACCATTTCCATTCATTCCAAAATGGCGTTTGCGATCTTTTTGAGTGTAAGCTTTGATATGTTTGGAGTAAGTCGAATTTTTCTATTTGCTAAGTGGGCTTTGGGTTTGGGTTTCACCCAAACTGTTCTATAAACCAACTCAGCCCTTCTCTCCTTCCATTCACTTATTCATTTCATAAAAGCTTAAGCTAAAACTGAAATGGGGGAAGAGAAAGGAAATTAGAAACTCCTAGCCCTAGATCCTCTTGCAAATCCAAATTCTTGCTCCAAAATCATAGAGAAGCCATTGGTAATCTCCTCTTCATCTTCTCTATCTCTTTCTCTCTTCAATCTCAGAAATTTCCTAAACCTAATTTAGGAAAATACTTGTATTATTCTTAGGTTGAAGCTAGTAGAGTTGAAGTGGAGATTTGTTGGTCTTCTCCTTGCAAATTGAACTCCTTCTTCTTTGTTTTTGAATTAGAAGGTGAGATTTTTTTTTATCTCACATCTATGTTTACAACTATGTTGGGTTGTTAGGTATGAATTCCCAACAATTATTCATGTGCAATTGCTTATGATTCGGATTGGTTTTATGAAAATTGCAAATTTTGGTGTTTTGGAAGTATAAAACTCTAGAATCATAGTTTGAGGTTTGATCATGTGTTTGGAGTTGGGTAAGAGAGCCAATAGAGCTGGGTTGTCGTTGGGCATAATTCCCTAGCGTCGTTGCTCTTCGATTTCATTTTGAAGGAGTGTTTCCTTCATTAGAAAGGCTGAGATACAGCCTTAAGGCTCAGTCAGTCGACTGACCTTCTGCAGTCAGTCGACTGGCTGTAGCCAATTGGCATATCAAGGCCGCAAACAGAGACATGAAGTCTCTGTTTCCTGCAACCAGTCGACTGGCCATTTTAGTCAGTCGACTGAATGCAGGAAATGGGATTTTTATGTCTCTGGATCAGTCGACTGACTACAGTGAACCAGTCGACTGACCTGCCTCATTTTGCCTAATGTGCCTATTTGTTTGTAATTCCCACTTTTATCGATTTAAATTGATTCCAATTAGTTGCTTATGCATATTTGACCATGATGATTCCTTTTTGACTTCATCCATGGGTTTTTTATAAAATAATCTTCTAAAATCACATTTAAAAGTTCGTTTCTCCAACTTATAAATTCTATTTAAAACACACAATTTCGCACTTCGATCGAAGTGGAAGGAAGATTAAATGGTTAGGTAAAACACGGACCATGAATCCCTACGTTTGTCTTTCCGATTAGTCCCCGACCTATTCGATTGATCGTTTTGACCTTCCGGTTTGGTTTATCGATGATATGAGGTTAACTTTGTACTGCTTTGAGTGTGAAAGTGGCTGACGGATAGTAAACCGTTTAGTGCGAATGAGTGGTTATGGGACATACGTTAACACTTTTCGAATTCCTTTTTGAGAGTTATGACACATTCCGCCAGTTAGTGGTGTCCAGTACTGGGTCTCTGACCTTCACCACTACGATTTGTTGCCTTCGGGTATGTTGCCTTCGGGTATGTTTCCTTCGGGTTTGTACCTTCGGGTTTGTGCCTTCGGGTTTGTTGCCCTTTAGTATCGCTTCCGATGTTGGTCGTTATGAGCCGCATGGGTGATATTGGGTTGCCCTTTAATATCGCTTCCGATGTTGCTCGTTATGAGCCGCATGGGTGATATTGGGTTTGGAGTCTTCGGGCCCATGGATCCTTCTTTGTACAGTACTGAGCTCGAGCAAATTTTATGATGTTTCATTAATATGTATATTCCCTTGGTATCGCCCTTCGGTGTTGGTCTTTTTGAGCCGCAAGATGTGTAGCGATTACCTTGTGGAACTTGTATACCTTATGGGTATTTGTTATTTGCCTTTTGGCTTGATTTGGGATAATTGTATCCTTTGTTTATCTATGTCGCCGATGATATGAGGCTTGTTCTATGTGATTCATCTTTTGTTGATGATTGTGTTATCTCTTTTAGAGATATTTGTTATACTTAGTAACCTTGCAGGTTTATTGTTGTTCAGTTTATCTAACTGATTTGTTTAGCTAGACTGATCCGTGTATTTTGTACTCGGGTCAGACCGAGATGTTTCAGGTTAGGTACATTTGGACTTAGCCTATTTTTCTTCCGCATGGACTACTCCGCTAGCTTCTTTTTGTCATAGCTTTTTGTGTAGCCCTATT
The DNA here is from genome assembly GCA_030765085.1 of Allium cepa. Classification (NCBI taxonomy): domain Eukaryota; kingdom Viridiplantae; phylum Streptophyta; class Magnoliopsida; order Asparagales; family Amaryllidaceae; genus Allium; species Allium cepa. The sequence goes on from CM060929.1 coordinate 41,546,266, forward strand.
ATGTTGTAACTCTGATATTTATTCTTGTGAACTCGTCTGTATATTGTGGTCTGCTATACCACTTGACTTGTATTATTTTTTATACTTTGTTATGTATCAATATATGTGTAGTTGATGATCTGCTATTCTGTGATGTATATTACATTTGAATTGTTATATTCTGTTTTGATAGATCCAACCACCTATGGTTTTGTTTTAAATATTCATTGGGTATGTCGACCTGCTTGGTATGACTCTTGTCGATGTATTCAATAGATAATTAGAGCAAGGCTATAGATGGTCGCTCCCAACCAGCCTTATTCTCCGTGTTAGCAGACGGTATTATCTATTAATACTCTTTGCTAGCATGGGTATAGAGGTGGGGCGTCACAGCGTGGTATCAGAGCGAGGTTCAAAACAAAATATGATGAACACAGAATAGAGCACGTATTACGATACATCAAAGTGTATAAGTGATACAAATCTTTGAATCATCGTGCCTCTCTATTCCATCAAGGTTAGATAGAATTTGGGAATACGTTTAGGAATGCATTTTATTCCGTAGTATTCCATATTGAATTATCTACCTTGTGAATAATCTTATTCTTATCTTAACTTTTAGCGTATGGGTGGACGAGGCAGAGGATGACGTTCGGATGCTGGGCAATCCAGCGGTTCACATCCGGATGGCGTTTATGTGTCTGTCGATCAGTTTTTGGAATTGTTTAGGAGCACTCAGCCTCCATTTCCTCCTCGAGTATCTCCACCTCGCAAGTCTGCTTTTGCACATTAGTGTAGTGATTTTTCTCATCTTGGAGGGAAGTCGTTTAAGGGCTCCGAGTCTGTTCTTGAAGTCCAAGCTTGGCTTCGCACGTGCGAGCGTATCTTCTCTTGCATGGATCTTTCCGACCATGATAGAGTTCTTGTGACTTCTAGTTTATTACAAGAGCGTGCTCTTGATTGGTATGAGCTTCTTGTAGCCGAGATTGATGAGCCTACTCTTTCTTGGACTCGATTTCGGGGACGATTCGAACTCAAGTTCGTTCCAAAATCTGAAAAAGTTTTATTGACCCGTCGCTTCCTTGAGTTGAAGCAAGGGAAATCTTCTGTTTCTGAGTGCATCGTTCGAGGCTTTATCTCAGTATGGTCTTGAATTCATCAGCACTTCTTACAAGAAGAATTTGAAGTTTGTTTCTGGTCTTAAGAAATATCTTAAGAAGTCTTTGTTGCTCCAGCTTAAACTTTCTTTTGAGGAGTTGGTTGATTCGGCACTTCATCTCGAGACCGTCGAGAAGGAGTGTGATAGTGATGTTGATGTTGAGGTTTCCAAGAACCCCAACAAGAGGCCGTTTCCAATTCAGAAGAAGCCTTTTCCTTCTAAGAAGAAGAAGACTGGTGGTTCTAGTTCTCAGCCTCAGTCTCCTGGAACACCTTTCGTTCGGAAGTGTTTCAATTGTGGTTCTCCTGATCATACTATTCGAGCTTGTCCTAAGCCTCTCTTCTGTCGTTATTGCAAGAAGGAAGGTCATTATGTTTCAGCTTGCCCTACTGTTCCGGCTAGTGCCAAGTCTAGCAGGCTTTATGCTGCTAAGGCTTCTGAAGGTCCTTCTCAGTCCAAAGGTATATCTTCATCTATTTTGGAAGGTTCTATTTTATTTCATGATCATAGTATTCGAGTTCTTTTCGATACGGGTGCATCACATTCTTTCGTATCGAAAAAGCTCGTTGATGATTTATCTTTGGATGTTTCTTGTTTGGTTACTTCTTTAAGGATTGCGAATCCTATTGGGGGATCCGCGACCCTTAGTTTGCTTTGTGATGATGTTGAGATTGTTTTATGTGGCTTTTCTTTCCATGCGAATCTGCACGTTATTTCTTGTCTGGGATTTGATATGATTTTGGGTATGGACTGGCTAGTGAGATATGATGCCAGGATTATTTGTTCGGAGAGAACTATATATCTTCGACATCCAGATTCGCCTACTCAGCTATCTCTTGTTCTTCGGAATGTAGATAATTCCGAGATGGCTTTATATTCTCTTGACTCGCGAGATGATGATGATATATCTCGTATTACTGTCGTTTGTGACTTTTCTGATGTTTTTGAGCATGTATCGGGTTTGCCACCCAAACGGGCAATTGAGTTCCGCATTGATCTCATTCCAGGCGCGCAGCCAGTTAGTCGTCCTCCCACGAGGATGTCTACAAAGGAAAATGAGGAACTCAAGAAGCAGCTTTTGGAGCTTGAGTCCAAGCAGTTAATTCAGTCCAGTTTTTCTCCGTGGGGATCCGCGGTCGTCTTCGTGAAGAAGTCTGATGGAACTCTTAGGCTTTGCATTGACTATCGCAAGCTTAACGAGTTAACCATTGGAACAGGTATCCATTGCCTAGGATCGATGATATGTTGGATCTATTGAGTGGTGCTAAGGTCTTTTCTCAGCTCGACCTTGCCACGGGTTTTCATCAGTTACGAGTCGCGGAGGATAGCATACCTCTTACAGCTTTCCGCACTCGATATGGTTCTTTTGAGTGGCTCGTTATGCCGTTCGGTTTGACGAACGCTCCTGCTTTCTTTGTCGATCTCATGAATCGAGTATTCCGGGAATATCTCGACAAGTTCGTCCTTGTGTTCATTAATGATATCCATATTTATTCTAAGTCTGAAGCCGAGCATGCTAATCACTTAAGGATTGTCTTGAGTACTCTCCGTCATCATCAGCTTAGAGCCAAATTCTCCAAATGCCACTTTTCGGAGAATAAGGTTAAGTTCTTAGGCCATGTTGTATCTTCCGATGGCATTTCTGTCGATCCCTCAAAGATCGAAGCCATTCAGAATTGGAAGAGGCCTGAAAATGTTTATGAGATTCATAGTTTCCTTGGATTGGCAGGTTATTACCGTCGGTTCATTAAGAACTTTTCCCATGTTGTGCTTTCTCTCACCTGCCTTACTCGTAAAGGCATTCATTTTATTTGGTCCGACAAGAGTGAAGCTTCCTTTTTGACATTAAAGGAACTTCTCACTAATGCTCCTATTCTTGTGGTTCCCGAAGGGAATCATGATCTTGTTGTCTACATCGATGCTTGTGGTAGTGGTCTCGGTGTTGTTCTTATGCAGAAGGATCGGGTAGTTGCTTATGCTTCTAGGCAACTGCGTCCGAATGAAGTTCGCTATGCCACTCATGATCTTGAGTTAGCCGCCATTGTCTTCGCCTTGAAGATTTGGCGACACTATTTATTGGGCGAGCGCTTCATCCTCTATACCGATCATAAATCCTTGAAGTATTTGTTCACTCAGAGGGAACTCAATATGAGGCAACAGCGTTGGCTCTAGTTTCTTGCTTCCTATGACTTTGATATCTAGTATACCCCTGGTAAGGGTAATCGTGTTGCTGATGCGCTTAGTCGCAAACATTCGGCTGTTATTTCTATAATGCTTGTCGAATGGGATGTTCTTGAGACTCTATCTTTTTGTGAAATTCGTGATCGAGGTTCATCTTCTGATTCCCCTATTCTATTGCTTAGTTTGAGAGCTCGACCCATTTTGTTGGATCGTATTGCCGATGGTCAGCGGCGTGATCCTGAATTGTTGCATCTTATTCAGCTTTGTGAGTCTGGATCCTGTGATGAGGCATTGCGGGATTTCAGCATTGATTCTCATGGGTGTCTTCTCCAGAAGAATCGTCTTTTTGTGCCTTCTGATTTTGCGCTTAGGCATGACATTCTTGATGACTGTCACCGTTCTAAGTATAACATTCATCCTGGTAGTAGTAAGATGTATGCCGATATGCATCGTCTTTATTATTGGGAAGGCATGAAGCGCGATGTGGCGAGTTATGTGAGTAATTGCATAACCTGTCAGCGTATTAAGGCTGAACATCAGCGTCCTTCGGGTCTTCTTCAGCCTTTAGAGATTCCATTGTGGAAATGGGATCAAATTTCTATGGATTTTATTGACGGCCTACCTCGTTCGAGATCGGGCCATTCTAGCATCTGGGTTATTGTTGATCGCCTCACAAATCTGCTCATTTTATTCCTATTAAGTCTAATAGAACTGCGTCTCTTTTGGCTAAGTTATATGTCAAGGAAATCGTAAGACTTCACGGTGTTCCTAGTTCTATTGTGAGTGACCGTGATCCTTTATTCACGAGTCATTTTTGGAAGAGTCTCCAGCAAGCCTTGGGAACAAAGCTTAATTTTTCTACAGCTTATCATCCACAGTCTGATGGACAGACTGAACGGGTGAATCGTATCTTGGAAGATCTTCTCCGTAGTTGTATTTTTGATTTTGGTGGTAGTTGGGAAGATCACCTACCTCTTGTAGAGTTCTCCTATAACAATAGTTTTCAGTCTAGTATCGGTATGGCTCCTTTCGAAGCCATATACGGAAGGCCATGTCGATCACCTTCATGTTGGTTAGAATCTGGGGAGAAGCTTATTATTGGTCCAGACTTTGTTCGTCATTCTTCTGAGAAGATTGATCTTATTCGATTGAGAATGAAAGAGGCACAGATTCGTCAGAAATCCTACGCGGACAACCGTAGGAAGCCTCTCGAGTTCTCGATCGGCGATCTTGTTTTTATTCGTGTTTCTCCTTTGAACGGGATTATGCGTTTCAGTACGACTGGGAAATTGGCTCCTCGCTTTATAGGACCATTTTCTATTACTGAACGTATTGGCCCTGTGGCTTATAGAGTTTCACTTCCAGCTCATTTATCTGGCATTCATGACGTGTTTCACGTCTCGCAACTTCGAAAGTGTCTTCGGGAGTCGGATTCTGCTATTACTTCTCCTGATTTGCTAGAGCTTGAGATCTCACCGGACTTATCTATTGTACAGCAACCTATTCGCGTGCTTGACACGGAGGTGCGACACCTTCGGAACAAGGACGTGCCGCTCGTTAAAGTTCAATGGTCCACTAATCCCAATGACTGTACTTGGGAAACCAAAGAGTATATCGAGCGATCTTATCCGGGGTTTCTATCTTAGCTTGTGAACGGTGGGTATGTCCTTTCATCTCAAGCTTATTTCCTTTTTCTTTTGAATGTTGTATGTATGTAGTTTTACAAATATCGTCTCTAGGAATTGCAGGGACGCAATTTTGTAAGGAGGGGAGATCTGTAACAACCCGCATATTTAACGATTTTATATTTAAATGTTTAACTTAAATATAGCATCGTTAGTCGGATTTTGGGTCCGAAATGTTACTTTTTGCAAACGGCCGAATTGGGACTCGAAACCATTTCCATTGACTCCAAAATAGCGTTTGCGATCTTTTTGAGTGTAAGCTTTGATATGTTTGGAGTAAGTCGAATTTTTCTATTTGCTAAGTGGGCTTTGGGTTTGGGTTTCACCCAAACTATTCTATAAACCAACTCAGCCCTTCTCTCCTTCCATTCACTTATTCATTTCATAAAAGCTTAAGCTAAAACTGAAATGGGGGAAGAGAAAGGAAATTAGAAACTCCTAGCCCTAGATCCTCTTGCAAATCCAAATTCTTGCTCCAAAATCATAGAGAAGCCATTGGTAATCTCCTCTTCATCTTCTCTATCTCTTTCTCTCTTCAATCTCATAAATTTCCTAAACCTAATTTAGGAAAATACTTGTATTATTCTTAGGTTGAAGCTAGTAGAGTTGAAGTGGAGATTTGTTGGTCTTCTCCTTACAAATTGAACTCGTTCTTCTTTGTTTTTGAATTAGAAGGTGAGATTTTTTTATCTCACATCTATGTTTACAACTATGTTGGGTTGTTAGGTATGAATTCCCAACAATTATTCATGTGCAATTGCTTATGATTCGGATTGGTTTTATGAAAATTGCAAATTTTGGTGTTTTGGAAGTATAAAACTCTAGAATCATAGTTTGAGGTTTGATCATGTGTTTGGAGTTGGGTAAGAGAGCCAATAGCGTTGGGTTGTCGTTGGGCATAATTCCCTAGCATCGTTGCTCTTCGATTTCATTTTGAAGGAGTGTTTCCTTCATTAGAAAGGCTGAGATACAGCCTTAAGGCTCAGTCAGTCGACTGACCTTCTGCAGTCAATCGACTGGCTGTAGCCAATTGGCATATCAAGGCTGTAAACAGAGACATGAAGTCTCTGTTTCCTGCAACCAGTCGACTGGCCATTTTAGTCAGTCGACTGAATGCAGGAAATGGGATTTTTATGTCTCTGGATCAGTCGACTGACTGCAGTGAACCAGTCGACTGACCTGCCTCATTTTGCCTAATGTGGCTATTTGTTTGTAATTCCCACTTTTATCGATTTAAATTGATTCCAATTAGTTGCTTATGCATATTTGACCATGATGATTCCTTTTTGACTTCATCCATGGGTTTTTTATAAAATAATCTTCTAAAATCACATTTAAAAGTTCGTTTCTCCAATTTATAAATTCTATTTAAAACACACAATTTCGTACTTCGAGCGAAGTGGAAGGAAGATTAAATGGTTAGGTAAAACACGGACCATGAATCCCTGCGTTTGTCTTTCCGATTAGTCCCCGACCTATTCGATTGATCGTTTTGACCTTCTGGTTTGGTTGATCGATGATATGAGGTTAACTTTGTACTGCTTTGAGTGTGAAAGTGGCTGACGGATAGTAAACCGTTTAGTGCGAATGAGTGGTTATGGGACATACGTTAACACTTTTCAGATTCCTTTTTGAGAGTTATGACACATTCTGCCAGTTAGTGGTGTCCAGTACTGGGTCTCTGACCTTCACCACTACGGTTTGTTGCCTTCGGGTATGTTGCCTTCGGGTATGTTGCCTTCGGGTTTGTACCTTTGGGTTTGTTGCCCTTTAGTATCGCTTCCGATGTTGGTCGTTATGAGCCGCATGGGTGATATTGGGTTGCCCTTTAATATCGCTTCCGATGTTGCTCGTTATGAGCCGCATGGGTGATATTGGGTTTGGAGTCTTCGGGCCCATGGATCCTTATTTGTACAGTACTGAGCTCGAGCAAATTTTATGATGTTTCATTAATATGTATATTCCCTTGGTATCGCCCTTCGGTGTTGGTCTTTTTGAGCCGCAAGATGTGTAGCGATTACCTTGTGGAACTTGTATACCTTATGGGTATTTGTTATTTGCCTTTTGGCTTGATTTGGGATAATTGTATCCTTTGTTTATCTATGTCGCCGATGATATGAGGCTTGTTCTATATGATTCATCTTTTGTTGATGATTGTGTTATCTCTTTTAGAGATATATGTTATACTTAGTAACCTTGTAGGTTTATTGTTGTTCAGTTTATCTAACTGATTTGTTTAGCTAGACTGATCCGTGTATTTTATACTCGGGTCAGACCGAGATGTTTCAGGTTAGGTACATTTGGACTTAGCCTATTTTGCTTCCGCATGGACTACTCCGCTAGCTTCTTTTTGTCATAGGTTTTTGTGTAGTCCTATTATGTTGTAACTCTGATATTTATTCTTGTGAACTCGTCTGTATATTGTGGTCTGCTATACCACTTGACTTGTATTATTTTGTATACTCTGTTATGTATCAATATATGTGTATATGATGATCTGTTGTTCTGTGATGTATATTACATTTGAATTGTTATATTCTGTTCTGATAGATCCAACCACCTATGGTTTTGTTTTAAATATTCATTGGGTATGTCGACCTGCTTGGTATGACTCTTGTCGATGTATTCAATAGATAATTAGAGCAAGGCTATAGATGGTCGCTCCCAACCAGCCTTATTCTCCGTGTTAGCAGACGGTATTATCTATTAATACTCTTTGCTAGCGTGGGTATAGAGGTGGGGCGTCACATTTCCAGCCAATATATTACAACCAAATATATATCATTTATAAAAAAAAATTATTTTATATATAGGAAATATAATAGGCAAAATTATTTCAGTCACCTATATTCAAAACAAATATTGTGTCGGTCTGTCCTAAAGTGTTTAGAAATCCCTATTGATGTCATAGGGTCCTATGCACCAACCAAAATTTATAAATACAAAACGAAACAAATTAACACAATATCAAAACCTTTTTATACCACTAACAATAACGCTCTCTCATATATATACGCTCAGCGACTCATCATAAGGTATTACTACCCTATTAGTAAAGAGTCGACCCCACAAAGCTAAGGTTTATCGCTAAACCAAAGCTCTGATACCAGATTGTTACATCCCGCCTTTTTGCACACTTTAAATCGACGATAAACCACACACGTCAAACTTAAACCCTACAGAAGGGCGGATTGTTATTGGGGTGAATAAGAAAAGCAGAGAAATAAAAAAAAACAGAATCTTGCAGCGGAAAGATAAAATATAATAATCAAATAAACAGTTCATGAAGCTATTTTACAAAAACATTTTTGATTATACTTATACAATGCATATCAGAATTACACATACCAGAGAATATTAATAAAGCACCGGAATACAATGGTGTAGTACAATAATATAATAGATAATAGTAATATACTCTTCGTCTTCGTCCTCCAGACATAAAGTCTTTGAATCCTGATATGCTCAGACTGACCCGAGCGAATTGAAAAGACAAAACACTCGAGTCAGAACTAAAAGATCTTATGTAAGTTAAATCAACTGTAAAATATGAGTGGAACGGCGTCGGAGATGTTAACGGGATTTGACATCTCCTACCCAGTGTCTAACATGAGTGCAGTAACTTAAGAGATGCTCGGGATTCCCATCTCCTAAGCATCCGTCAAACTATTTACTATGTAGTAATATTTCGCTATTATAATAATGTCTATTAATAAAATAAACTTACTTTTAAATAGCGTTAAGGAGTTACCCAATCTCCCCTTTAACACGATAATAGTTCCAGTAGTCCATCCAGTATCGGCACATCTCCAGATCGGGAGACTGCTCTAAATACTCCAAGGGCTACGGGTGAAAACCAAACTCGTACATGGAGCGCTGGGGTAGGTGACACAGCACGACTAGGCAATGCCAGGGTAGATATACCAATTACGCTTCCAAGCCGGTGATAACGCGTAGTGCGCAACTACTGTCCAACTCGAGCCACACCCCCAAATCAAAAATCAAAAGTGGCCACCGAGTCAATCCAAAAGTCAGAGTATAATATCGAAGGGATGTATCTGATAAAAATGCTACCTTCTTAGCCCGTCGATCGCTCCTGTTTTAGCCACCTTATGCCAAATCACAAGAGTTGGGTCCACGTATTTACCTCAAAGGAAACGCCGCCACCATCCTACTTCATTCTAGAATCTCCACCGTGTACACGGTTGTTAAAGTGGTTTTCGGAGTTGGCAGAGAGTATGACAACTTCCGATCCCGGTCTCATCAACAACCAAACGTTATTATAACACCGCAGCCATTTCAAAATAATTATACTTCAAAAGCAAGATATAATATTCTTTTCAAAACCATATAATTATGATATAATTTTCGTTTTAAAACCAAATCAATATGATATCATTTTAAAATCATAGTATTTCAAAGTTATAAAATTTCGAAACCAAAGACTTAAAACTATAACACTTCCAGAACGTAATACTTTGAAATTTATAACTTTAAAACATAACTTCCACCCCTTATATGGTTTAAATAGTAAAATATTTCATAAAAGAAACTAGGTTCTTAAATTTCACAAATCAGTTACAAAACAACTCGAATTTCTAAATTTTAAATTTAAGCAAATCCCCAAATCATAAATTTCAATTCAATTCGGTTTTCAAATAGACCAGTCCAAATTATATCGATTTCAAAATAGATTTGATCCACAAAATAAACCATTTCAAATTCAATATATTTCAAAGCATAAATATTCAATATTTCAAAACTAAATTTTATAATTCATATACATAAATACCAAATTTACATTACTATTATTTAGTTTTGAAATATTTGCTTAATAAATCCAATATCCTTTAAATAAAACTTCAAATTCCAGTAACTGAATATTCCTCAATTTATTTAGACTTGATATATTCACTTAAATCACCTTAAACCCGAATTAAGTTATAAAACCGTATTCTTCTAAATTCTCAATTTCATTAAGTTCCAAATGGATTCTTATTAAATATATCTCTTAATTAAATAAAATCTCAAATCAATTTCAAAACTATCTTCTCAACCTTGATTTGTAAAAATCAATATAAACTCTATACTAAAATATACTTTAAGTAAATACTTCTCCATATTATATTTAATAAAATCAAACTTTATTATTAAACTTATTTTATACTTTGAATGATTTTATTCATAGCTCAAAACCAAGAATTTAACTATATATAAAATAACACTTATAAAATATCCAAATCAATATCTCATAAAATCATATATTTCTTTACAAAGCCATAGAAATCATTTCAAAATATTTTTATATATAGACCACGGTGTCTGTATATAATTTTCTACCCTATGGTCAAGTGATACGAGTATTTATCATTTCAATCCGTAATTTAAAATAAAAATACGGTTATATATAATTTCAAACCGAAATCCCAAATGAAATACAAATGCATAACATCTTGCAGTTTATAACAATATAAAATACAACATCCATTCATCCAATACCAATCATCAACCGTTTATCACAATCACCATCCAATTCAAACAATAACATCAATATATAACAGATAATAGACAACAGGTATTTACTGGCAGTTTATATCCAATAATAAATTAAACAACTACTTAACTAGTAGTTTATATGCAATAATAAATTAAACAACAATTTAATTCAAATAAATTCAATTTAATTGAGATAATGACTAAAAATATGCCAAACAGTCATAGATAAATTTCTAATCACGTCAGAAATAAATTTAACACACATAAGAAATTTTAGAAGTTATGAGTGGGTTAAAACACTCACATTTTGAATTTAAATTGAATTTAAATCCAATTTAAACCCAAAATTTGAACAGTCTCAGAATCCATCCAAACAAGCGTCAAAATAAATGAAATCCCAATACGAATCTAGCGGAGAAAACCGTGCGTGAACTGGACCTCGTATGCAATAGTTATTGCGATTAGAACAATTTGAATTTTAAATATAATACAATAAAATAAAATAAAAAAGAGGTCACTCACGCTCAGTGTAACGTACGCGATTTTTCGTTGCCGAAAAACCGAATAGTTATGGTTTTAAAAAGAATTTAAGAAAAGAAAAAGACAGAAGAAGAGAGAAGAAGATAGAAAATAGAGAAAGAAGGAAATAGAAAATAGAAATTAGAGAGAATAGAAAACAGAAAATAAGATAGAACATTTTAAAAATAGAAGAAAAAGAGAATAGAGAAGAGATAGAAAATAGAACGGAACAGAAAGAGGAAACAACAGAACAACATCAGAATCTCACAATCGCAGCGGAACAACATATAATAATAAATGAATAATCTTTAAACAAAGAACTATATCGGTTATTACATTTTATACATTTCATTTCATCATATCATCAGAGTGTACAACAATATACAACAACAAACAGTGCAGCGGAAAAAGAAATACTATATAAACTAGTAATACGCCATGCCATCCAGCTTGCCTCCAGCAACTCTAGAATATCCAGAATATCCTGATAAACCTTACTCTTGACTGCCCGTGTGGAAATTGGTGGGCACCCAGAGTTTAGGAAGGAAAACAATAAACTCCAAGTCAGTCATGTGACTGGTGTGAGAACTCAAAACAGTTTATTTATCTTTGAAAACAAAATAGAGAAATATTTTTATTTCAATTCGCAATGCTTTTAAAAATGAGACTACCATAAGGCCTCCCGCACACACACACATGCAAACGCAGAATCGGAGGAGATTTCTCCTTATGATAGTCAAAGATGCTTGATACGCATTTAAAATAACATTTGATATTATTACTAGTGCATAGTGTAGGAAAAATTCATTTCGAAAGTAGAATATAAATCTTAGCCAACATACGACCATTATCGTATGCCTACTATAGCTACTATCCAAACAGTGGTGACCACCATAAGTGAATAGCAGGTTCTACAACTAATACCGTACAAGTTTCGTATTGGGAATTGGATTTCCAACAAATGGTCAGGCCAAGGAACTTCCCATTGCTACATGAGAATGCCTCTGGAAAGACATCCCCGAGAACCAAACCGGAACTCTGCCAACACAAGGCCGGGTTACCCCTAACTGGGTAACTACTGACACGAGCACGCCATTCCCCGATCGTAAACGACCTTTCTCACGGGATCCCGAAAACCAACAACCACAAAGTAATAAATTCGTAGTAACCACATAGGTTAAATATCTGGGTTCCATACCATGATACCACCTCTATCCAGAAGGAAATGTACATACCCTAAAGGGTGCTACCCCTCATAACCTTGCCGCATCTTTCCTGTTTTGACCATTTCCGGGGTGTGAGGTTCGACGAAGTCACGTCCACAAAAACATACTTTATACAAAAGCTGTAACGACCCGTAAATTTAGCCGGTTTTAGTAACGTATTTTATTGAAATATTGTGAAATTTTTAAACGATAAAATTTTGAAATATAAATTTGATATTTGGAATTCGTCCAGTTTAACATGGCAACCGGTAAATTTTCGTCCGAAAATATGAAAGTTTATTTCGCGCGTAAATTTACTTCAATTTAGTCAGTTAAAAAGCGATGAAAATAAAACATTTTCAAAACCAAAATATTTTTACATAGAAAAATTCTAAACCATCTTTTGAGCAAGTTTTCAGTTTGTCGTTTTTCCAAATTCGGACATCTTTGGCTCCGTCGATCTTAATTTTCTGCGATTTTTGCGCATTTTCCGCTGGTTGAAAATTTCGAATTTTTATAATTCAATCGTGCCACTGACATCTATATGTCGTTTTGATCGTCTCGTCGTGCTGATCTCCACAGTATATTCGTATCTGTCTTTCGATGCACGGTACGCGGCGAATCCGTGAAACGAATTACCGTATCGGTATTCAAATCCTTACCTTTTAGTTTTCTATGACCATTAAGATTCACGGGACGATTACATTGGTCACTGCATTCAATATTTCCCGAAAATTATTATTGGTGACGTTTGGATTCATACGTTTCCAATAGCTAAATATAGAATATCATTTGTTCAAAGCAATGAAAGTAACATTTCATTTTTCCTAAAGCCTACTTATCTTCCTTCTTTTGGCCACGTTGTCCACCCTCTCCCCTCTGTCACTTTTATTTTTGTTTCTTCTTTCATAAAATTTATATCCACCTGTCCTTTGCATTTGCATTTCTTCCAATCATAGCCTGTTGAATCATGTTGCCTATATTTTGAGAAACATCCCCAGCACTTCATTTTGCAAATCCTCCTCAACCTCTTTCGGCCCATCCCCATCGTCGACTAGGCTTCTTCCGCCCACTGTTCCCCGACTACGGCAGCCGCACTTTCCTTCGTCCACCATCTCCAAAATAGCTCTCCGCCACCACCTTCGAGCCCTCCGCCTCTGACCCTTCACCGCGAACAACACGGCCAATGGCCACCTGAAAACTCAACCTCCTTTCCCCCTCAACGTGGCAGCCCCTTCCTCTTTAAACTGTAAGATATTTGTATAATAGTTAAAATTACACGTTTCTATATATTACTATACAAGTTGTATATTTTATTAGCAACAGTTAGTTTATATAAGTGGATTATATGGCCTGCAAGTTGTTGTATATAGATGGTACAACGGTTATAGACTATAGTATTATATATAGGTACTAAAGTTTTTCTTGAGTGCTTAACTGTGTAAAGGTTCTATATGTATGTTTTGCTACTAATATATATATATGCTCTGTTTTATGAAGGGATTTATATAAGATTTGTCTACTTTCGGTTGTATATATAAACTATATTATATTGATAGTATTTGACCTTATGTTTTAAGAGATTTAGAATGGATGACATGCTGTAGGTGTATATTTGCAGTTTTTAAATGTCCATGCATGGAGTAATTCATGCTATGATCTGTGCATATTATACTATTCAAAGCTATACATATATTATACTCTTGTATAAGTTACATTGAACTGTTTGTATAGTTTAATTTGTTTAATACGTTTAAAGCATTATATCATATAAGTTTTCATATGTGTTTTATTGTGTAAATTACAACATTGATTCACGCATAAGTGTGTACTGATGATACATACATCTTAGTTGAGTATATAGGTATAATTTACAATTCAGTTTGAATATATATACTAAGTTGCCTGTATGTATTATAGAACATAAGATCTGTTATAAAAAGTTTATAATATTTTAGTGGTACAGAGGCTACTGTAATGTACAAGTCTTCAAAAAAAAAAAAAAAAAAAAAAAAAAAAGAATTTAATAAAGAGTATACATATAGGTTCTGTATTTGAATATGTTTGCATGTTTATTTTTTTTTCTTTCTGAACAGCAGTTAGACTTCATGTTCACGATATCATATCTCACTCATGTTTTATCGGAATGGTTTGATTCTATTTTTAAAAAGGAGTCGAAGTTACCTAGTTTATGCATGTCAAATTTCAGCAAAATCCGACATCGTTTGATTAGTGGTCGAGGATCTAGAAGTTTGACCCAGGCAGCTGTTCTTTTGTACTTAAAATTATTTTACACTGCTGCAAACACGACCTGAGTTCATGTTTGACGCATCGTATCTCCTCCGTCTTACGTCGGAATCAAGTGATTCTTTTGCAGTTTGAAATACAAGTTTTGATCTTTATGCATACCAAATTTCAGACCATTTCGATCTCGGTAGCACATAGAATTATATTGTTAAACTTTGACGTAGGACATGTTTTGTAATTATTGCTACGTTGAATGTTTTGATTTGATTTCTTTTAAATGTTGTATTTAAGAAAGATGATTTTGGATATTGTTGTTAATAAAATAATAATAATAATAAATAAATGATAATATGCTTGAATTTAAATATATGTGATTTAATTGTAAGATGGCGTTAGAAATGCATATCTATGGAATTTTATCTGTGTTAAATTAAATATCGTTTCGAAAATATATGTTTAAAATTGATTTTTTTATTTTATATTTTATGTGTTTAATTTTGGAATATAGTTATGTATATATGTTCACTGATACCATTTACTTTCATCGCTCCTATTCTGATTTGATTTCGACGATTCATATTTAACAGCTTTGCTAGTCGATTCGTGCCAATCTAGTTATTCCGAAAGTCGTGCTTACGATCCGTGACTCAACTTTGTTGTCTATTCATCTCTCTAGCCTCGAAAGGTGAGCAATCACTCACGATTAATGTTCTTTTATTTATTAATTTTGATTTCAATTGAAACGACAATTGAAATATGCTGCAGTTAGCTATTTACACTGTTATATATGCTATTACCTGTATCTGTTCACCTATGACATCTGACACCATTATCTGTTAATTATTTATGCGATGATAATACAGTTTGGATGATAATTGATTGATTGATTGTTGTTTTATTGGATGTTAAATTGTAATGTATAAAGTGATAAATATTATGCAATTGAATTTGACGTAGGATAGTTAACAATTTGAAACTGTTATGTGTTGAATTCGATTAGTTAAATTTGTATAATATGACCCCTTTTATGTTAAATAAATTGACACGTAGAAATAGTAATAACGACACCTTGAACCATTTAAATGTACGTTGTATAAATTGATGTTGTATGAAATTGAATAATTGATATCCAGTGAAGAACCGTATTAATATTAGTGTAATAATCTTTAATCTACATGAAATGATAGTGTAGATTCTAGAAATAATTATATTAATTCGCACAAACAACAATGCGAATTAATACGATTATTTCGGGATTATTTAAATTGATTATTGAATTGTTATTTTTTGTTGTTATTGCTTGTTTATTTACTTTGACACCATCCCTGTTATCACACTGCAAGTTCCCTTTGCTATGCTTTAATTTGTGAATTAAATTGGAATCGGGTTGAAATGATATATACCCAAATGAATTTGACCCAGGATAGAAAATTTAATATAAAACCGATTGGTAAATAAATTGGTTTAAAAATGAAATAATGATTTTATTCGAATAAAGAATAAGTTTGAAATGAATTTGAAATTTGAAATTTTGAAAGGAAAGTGTAAGATTGAAATCTGAAATAAATATTAATGTAGTAATAGATGAAAGAACGTTGTTTGAAATAAATTTTTTTATAATTAAATTTGGAATTTTTAATAAATAATTTGGAATTAGTAATAATTGAGTTTTGGAATTATTAAGTTTGAAATCATTAAATAATTAAATTTGAAATTATAATTAAGCTCGAAATTATTAAGTCGAATTTATAATTAAGTTGAAATTATTTGACGATTAAGTTTGAATTCATAATTAAGTGAAGATGATTAAATAATTAAGTTTGAATTGATAATCATGTTTGTAATTATTAAGTTTTGAAATTGTTAATAATTTAGATTAAAATTATTTAATAATTGAACAAAATTGAATTATTGATAATTGAATAAAAATTTGAATTCTTTGAGAAGAGAAATTGAACCTTTGAATAAGTAGATTTAAGCTTCGTTAATAAATGAAATTGAGTTTCTTTATTTATTAAGTTTTGAAAATTATTTAAGTAAGTAAATAAGTGAAATTGAATTTCTTTAACAAGAAATAAAATGTGATTTATTAAAATGAATGTGATTTATCGAAATTAATATAAGACTTGTAAATTTGAAATTTTGATTTATGAATCTAATTTAGTTAAATTTGAAGTTTATATATAATGAAGATGAACATAAGTAATTGATTTAATGAATTGGAAATTTATTAAAATTGTTTTGAATAATAAATTAACTTAACGAATATTGAATGAAATTGATTAATGAATTGAAATCGATTTGAATGTTAAATTAAATTAATTTAAATGATTACGGAATGAAATTTATATACGAACTTGGATCGATATTTGAATTGTTTAAATAAAAGCTGAAATTGAATTTTAAGATTTTGAAATGAGGTTTTGGAAGTTTTGAAAACGTAGATTTTGGAAATTGATTTTGAAAATAAATGAAATGTTGATTTATGAATTCGAAATTGAAATTGAAATTGATTTAATTTTGAAATTTATTAAATGACCAATCGGTGTAATAATCACGAAAGTTATTAAAGAAACCGGAATCGGTTATGGATATACTCTCTATCTAAACCGAAAACCACTTTAATAACTATACGCGGAGTGATGATCCAGAATGAAGTGGTTGGAATGATGTACGTGATGACCGAAGAAAGAGAACAATTATGGATAGCCTTGACACTTGCGTCAAATTGGAAATGACTAAAATCAGGAGCCGTGCCGGGCCAAATGAGGTTAGCCACCTCGAGCGAACACACTTCTTCGTAAACTACTCATTACTTGTTATTGATTGGTGCACCCTCGGAATTTCAGGAGTGTTGTTGTGCGGTGTTGCGATCGCTGCGGCGATGCGTTCTCACCAGTCCGGATCAGGCAAACGGTAGTTTCACTACCTTGGGTATTGCCTCATGTGCCTTGTCATACTTGTATTCCTATATACGCGACCACTACGAATTTGTTTTGTGTTATACCTATGGAGTACTCCCTGATATCCCACTAGTTTACGGTGGAGTTTACAGTGCTGTATAGACTATGACATTTATATAAAAACGTGTTAAGGGGGATAATGGTAACGCCTTAACACTATTTTGATATTTTATATTACTGATAGACATTATCTATTTAGCGTACACTACTACATAGTAGATAGTTTAACGGATCCTTAGAGGATGGTGATTCCAACATCCTTTAAGTTACTTGTATTTCGATTGCTGTTTCACTTAAGTTGGATTTATTGATATGAGAATATTAATCCTGACTCGAGTGTTTTGCGTTTTGCTTTATGCTCGGGTCAGACTGAGTGATTGATCAGCTTTCGAGACTCACCTTTGAAGTTGGAGCTTCGCCTGGAGATCCAGCTATCTATCCAGCTTTCAGATACTCGATGATTCCAGTGATGTATTCTGATTCTTATATTTGACTGTTATATTCGAGACTTCTGTTGTAACTTATATAACTCTGATGTATCTTATATATTTATATAGTAGCTTCATGAACTACTATCTCCTTTACTTCCGCTGCATATTATTACTCTGTGTCTGTGATTCTGTGATTATTTATTTACTGTATATCTGAGTTTTGCCAAAAATTTAAATTAACAATTCGGTATTTTGAATTATTCAAGTCCGACATGTGCGGATGCGAATAGTCTAAAATAGCGGGTCGTTATAGTTGGTATCAGAGCTTTTGGTAGCTCTAGGCAAAACTTAGCATGTAGGGTAAATGTATTTACAGAATCACTCCCACTCGAGTTTCAATCTCTTCTTCTTGACTCGTTTCCTTGAATTTTGGGACGTTCCCTCGGTTTCGAAATTCATTCTTGTCCCTCACTATTCGTCTTCTTGTCAATTCTGGAGCATCCCCTAACTCCACTTCGGATGATCTTTATAATGAGTTGGCGATCTCGCCAATCCCGAATTGATTTATAAAAGGGTTGAAACTCCTTTACAATAGACATCCATTTACCGGAGATTTCTATATCCTCGGTTTACGATGCTATCTATCCCCTGCTATACCTGAATTCTATCTCTTGAGATCGAATGTTGATTTGCCTCGGAATTCAGCATCGATCTTATTCTTGAAGTTACGGTCGATCCGGTTAAGGTTGCCCGTGAATTAAATAAGTTGTCCATCTCCCGGTTCTGTTAATTGAATTATCGTATCTTCTGTCTCGAACTTATTATCAAATCAAAATTCTCTTTAATTTGATTTCCATCAAATTTGAATCGCTATACTTATTTTGAAATCCATTCTTGTATCGTCGAGCGAGAAGTGTATTTGTAAATTAATGTTAAAAATGTTTTAATATATATTGTGTTGTTTGAGTTGTTGATGTTGATTTGGGTTTTCGATCGATTCGTCTGATCAACGCTATCGATAGGATTTCCAAAACACTTAAATAGAGCAAACTGACACAATATTGTTTTCAAATTGGTAAACGAAATAAATTGTATATGATTATATTATATATAAGTGTAAATTTTCTGAAATTAAATTGATAATGAACTGTTGTCCGAAATGATAATATTTATTTTCATTTATTGTTTTATAAACCATTGACTATTTCATAATATACATAAATGAATTTATAAAATTTGGGTATAATTTAATTTGGAATTGAAGTGAATTTAAAATTAGAATTTGAGAATTTAATTTCCAATAAATTTCGAACTATGGTTAAAGTTTAAAATGTATATTATTTAAAATATTTTCGAATAGAAATGGTTTTCAAAGAATTTTAAAATGATTAAATTAGTGTTTTCTTATTTTGCCGCTGGAAAATAGTTTCGGTGATGACGGCCGCATCATCGACATTCATTTTCGAGTTTTGAAGTGGAGAGACCACCAGTAGCTTGCTACACTTTTATTTTGAAATGGATTTGATTTAAATTTTTGATTTGAATTATATATATATATATATATATATATATATATATATATATATATATATATATATATATATCAGTATTTGATTTAAATTTGACTGGGATATATTGTATGTATATTATTTATCTCTAAATAGTTTGAAGAGAATCGGAAATTTGATTTACGTTTAGGGTGATTCCATATTTTTTTAAATGAAACCAAGATTTTGAATAAATATTTAACCTGAAATAAGTGAATTGAAAATTTTATTTGGACAATATTCAAAATTTTCAAAAGTTAACTATGTAATTGTATATTGTACAATATAAAATGATGTTAAAAGAAATTTTAAATAAATTTGACTAGTTATGATAAATGTTATACGCTTTAAATTTTAATTATAAAAGATGTTAATAAAGATAAATAGAATAATAAGTTGATTGAATAGTAAATGAGACAAATTAAATAAAATTTTGTTTGAAAGAAATCTGTTGAATCAAATATTAATTTGAAATAAAAATCAACTTAATGAATCATCGTGAATTTAAAGTTAATTGTTGAATATATATAAATTAATTTAAATTGAAATTTATATGGTTTAAATTAATTGTTATTTTGTAATGCAAGTCTATTTTTTTCTGGTTGTTTTTATTCTCCTACTTCCTTCCTTTTCGGGGACGAAAAGTTTTGAGTGGGGGAGAATGTAACGACCCGTAAATTTAGCCGGTTTTAGTAACGTATTTTATTGAAATATTGTGAAATTTTTAAACGATAAAATTTTGAAATATAAATTTGATATTTGGAATTCGTCCAGTTTAACATGGCAACCGGTAAATTTTCGTCCGAAAATATGAAAGTTTATTTCGCGCGTAAATTTACTTCAATTTAGTCAGTTAAAAAGCGATGAAAATAAAACATTTTCAAAACCAAAATATTTTTACATAGAAAAATTCTAAACCATCTTTTGAGCAAGTTTTCAGTTTGTCGTTTTTCCAAATTCGGACATCTTTGGCTCCGTCGATCTTAATTTTCTGCGATTTTTGCGCATTTTCCGCTGGTTGAAAATTTCGAATTTTTATAATTCAATCGTGCCACTGACATCTATATGTCGTTTTGATCGTCTCGTCGTGCTGATCTCCACAGTATATTCGTATCTGTCTTTCGATGCACGGTACGCGGCGAATCCGTGAAACGAATTACCGTATCGGTATTCAAATCCTTACCTTTTAGTTTTCTATGACCATTAAGATTCACGGGACGATTACATTGGTCACTGCATTCAATATTTCCCGAAAATTATTATTGGTGACGTTTGGATTCATACGTTTCCAATAGCTAAATATAGAATATCATTTGTTCAAAGCAATGAAAGTAACATTTCATTTTTCCTAAAGCCTACTTATCTTCCTTCTTTTGGCCACGTTGTCCACCCTCTCCCCTCTGTCACTTTTATTTTTGTTTCTTCTTTCATAAAATTTATATCCACCTGTCCTTTGCATTTGCATTTCTTCCAATCATAGCCTGTTGAATCATGTTGCCTATATTTTGAGAAACATCCCCAGCACTTCATTTTGCAAATCCTCCTCAACCTCTTTCGGCCCATCCCCATCGTCGACTAGGCTTCTTCCGCCCACTGTTCCCCGACTACGGCAGCCGCACTTTCCTTCGTCCACCATCTCCAAAATAGCTCTCCGCCACCACCTTCGAGCCCTCCGCCTCTGACCCTTCACCGCGAACAACACGGCCAATGGCCACCTGAAAACTCAACCTCCTTTCCCCCTCAACGTGGCAGCCCCTTCCTCTTTAAACTGTAAGATATTTGTATAATAGTTAAAATTACACGTTTCTATATATTACTATACAAGTTGTATATTTTATTAGCAACAGTTAGTTTATATAAGTGGATTATATGGCCTGCAAGTTGTTGTATATAGATGGTACAACGGTTATAGACTATAGTATTATATATAGGTACTAAAGTTTTTCTTGAGTGCTTAACTGTGTAAAGGTTCTATATGTATGTTTTGCTACTAATATATATATATGCTCTGTTTTATGAAGGGATTTATATAAGATTTGTCTACTTTCGGTTGTATATATAAACTATATTATATTGATAGTATTTGACCTTATGTTTTAAGAGATTTAGAATGGATGACATGCTGTAGGTGTATATTTGCAGTTTTTAAATGTCCATGCATGGAGTAATTCATGCTATGATCTGTGCATATTATACTATTCAAAGCTATACATATATTATACTCTTGTATAAGTTACATTGAACTGTTTGTATAGTTTAATTTGTTTAATACGTTTAAAGCATTATATCATATAAGTTTTCATATGTGTTTTATTGTGTAAATTACAACATTGATTCACGCATAAGTGTGTACTGATGATACATACATCTTAGTTGAGTATATAGGTATAATTTACAATTCAGTTTGAATATATATACTAAGTTGCCTGTATGTATTATAGAACATAAGATCTGTTATAAAAAGTTTATAATATTTTAGTGGTACAGAGGCTACTGTAATGTACAAGTCTTCAAAAAAAAAAAAAAAAAAAAAAAAAAGAATTTAATAAAGAGTATACATATAGGTTCTGTATTTGAATATGTTTGCATGTTTATTTTTTTTTCTTTCTGAACAGCAGTTAGACTTCATGTTCACGATATCATATCTCACTCATGTTTTATCGGAATGGTTTGATTCTATTTTTAAAAAGGAGTCGAAGTTACCTAGTTTATGCATGTCAAATTTCAGCAAAATCCGACATCGTTTGATTAGTGGTCGAGGATCTAGAAGTTTGACCCAGGCAGCTGTTCTTTTGTACTTAAAATTATTTTACACTGCTGCAAACACGACCTGAGTTCATGTTTGACGCATCGTATCTCCTCCGTCTTACGTCGGAATCAAGTGATTCTTTTGCAGTTTGAAATACAAGTTTTGATCTTTATGCATACCAAATTTCAGACCATTTCGATCTCGGTAGCACATAGAATTATATTGTTAAACTTTGACGTAGGACATGTTTTGTAATTATTGCTACGTTGAATGTTTTGATTTGATTTCTTTTAAATGTTGTATTTAAGAAAGATGATTTTGGATATTGTTGTTAATAAAATAATAATAATAATAAATAAATGATAATATGCTTGAATTTAAATATATGTGATTTAATTGTAAGATGGCGTTAGAAATGCATATCTATGGAATTTTATCTGTGTTAAATTAAATATCGTTTCGAAAATATATGTTTAAAATTGATTTTTTTATTTTATATTTTATGTGTTTAATTTTGGAATATAGTTATGTATATATGTTCACTGATACCATTTACTTTCATCGCTCCTATTCTGATTTGATTTCGACGATTCATATTTAACAGCTTTGCTAGTCGATTCGTGCCAATCTAGTTATTCCGAAAGTCGTGCTTACGATCCGTGACTCAACTTTGTTGTCTATTCATCTCTCTAGCCTCGAAAGGTGAGCAATCACTCACGATTAATGTTCTTTTATTTATTAATTTTGATTTCAATTGAAACGACAATTGAAATATGCTGCAGTTAGCTATTTACACTGTTATATATGCTATTACCTGTATCTGTTCACCTATGACATCTGACACCATTATCTGTTAATTATTTATGCGATGATAATACAGTTTGGATGATAATTGATTGATTGATTGTTGTTTTATTGGATGTTAAATTGTAATGTATAAAGTGATAAATATTATGCAATTGAATTTGACGTAGGATAGTTAACAATTTGAAACTGTTATGTGTTGAATTCGATTAGTTAAATTTGTATAATATGACCCCTTTTATGTTAAATAAATTGACACGTAGAAATAGTAATAACGACACCTTGAACCATTTAAATGTACGTTGTATAAATTGATGTTGTATGAAATTGAATAATTGATATCCAGTGAAGAACCGTATTAATATTAGTGTAATAATCTTTAATCTACATGAAATGATAGTGTAGATTCTAGAAATAATTATATTAATTCGCACAAACAACAATGCGAATTAATACGATTATTTCGGGATTATTTAAATTGATTATTGAATTGTTATTTTTTGTTGTTATTGCTTGTTTATTTACTTTGACACCATCCCTGTTATCACACTGCAAGTTCCCTTTGCTATGCTTTAATTTGTGAATTAAATTGGAATCGGGTTGAAATGATATATACCCAAATGAATTTGACCCAGGATAGAAAATTTAATATAAAACCGATTGGTAAATAAATTGGTTTAAAAATGAAATAATGATTTTATTCGAATAAAGAATAAGTTTGAAATGAATTTGAAATTTGAAATTTTGAAAGGAAAGTGTAAGATTGAAATCTGAAATAAATATTAATGTAGTAATAGATGAAAGAACGTTGTTTGAAATAAATTTTTTTATAATTAAATTTGGAATTTTTAATAAATAATTTGGAATTAGTAATAATTGAGTTTTGGAATTATTAAGTTTGAAATCATTAAATAATTAAATTTGAAATTATAATTAAGCTCGAAATTATTAAGTCGAATTTATAATTAAGTTGAAATTATTTGACGATTAAGTTTGAATTCATAATTAAGTGAAGATGATTAAATAATTAAGTTTGAATTGATAATCATGTTTGTAATTATTAAGTTTTGAAATTGTTAATAATTTAGATTAAAATTATTTAATAATTGAACAAAATTGAATTATTGATAATTGAATAAAAATTTGAATTCTTTGAGAAGAGAAATTGAACCTTTGAATAAGTAGATTTAAGCTTCGTTAATAAATGAAATTGAGTTTCTTTATTTATTAAGTTTTGAAAATTATTTAAGTAAGTAAATAAGTGAAATTGAATTTCTTTAACAAGAAATAAAATGTGATTTATTAAAATGAATGTGATTTATCGAAATTAATATAAGACTTGTAAATTTGAAATTTTGATTTATGAATCTAATTTAGTTAAATTTGAAGTTTATATATAATGAAGATGAACATAAGTAATTGATTTAATGAATTGGAAATTTATTAAAATTGTTTTGAATAATAAATTAACTTAACGAATATTGAATGAAATTGATTAATGAATTGAAATCGATTTGAATGTTAAATTAAATTAATTTAAATGATTACGGAATGAAATTTATATACGAACTTGGATCGATATTTGAATTGTTTAAATAAAAGCTGAAATTGAATTTTAAGATTTTGAAATGAGGTTTTGGAAGTTTTGAAAACGTAGATTTTGGAAATTGATTTTGAAAATAAATGAAATGTTGATTTATGAATTCGAAATTGAAATTGAAATTGATTTAATTTTGAAATTTATTAAATGACCAATCGGTGTAATAATCACGAAAGTTATTAAAGAAACCGGAATCGGTTATGGATATACTCTCTATCTAAACCGAAAACCACTTTAATAACTATACGCGGAGTGATGATCCAGAATGAAGTGGTTGGAATGATGTACGTGATGACCGAAGAAAGAGAACAATTATGGATAGCCTTGACACTTGCGTCAAATTGGAAATGACTAAAATCAGGAGCCGTGCCGGGCCAAATGAGGTTAGCCACCTCGAGCGAACACACTTCTTCGTAAACTACTCATTACTTGTTATTGATTGGTGCACCCTCGGAATTTCAGGAGTGTTGTTGTGCGGTGTTGCGATCGCTGCGGCGATGCGTTCTCACCAGTCCGGATCAGGCAAACGGTAGTTTCACTACCTTGGGTATTGCCTCATGTGCCTTGTCATACTTGTATTCCTATATACGCGACCACTACGAATTTGTTTTGTGTTATACCTATGGAGTACTCCCTGATATCCCACTAGTTTACGGTGGAGTTTACAGTGCTGTATAGACTATGACATTTATATAAAAACGTGTTAAGGGGGATAATGGTAACGCCTTAACACTATTTTGATATTTTATATTACTGATAGACATTATCTATTTAGCGTACACTACTACATAGTAGATAGTTTAACGGATCCTTAGAGGATGGTGATTCCAACATCCTTTAAGTTACTTGTATTTCGATTGCTGTTTCACTTAAGTTGGATTTATTGATATGAGAATATTAATCCTGACTCGAGTGTTTTGCGTTTTGCTTTATGCTCGGGTCAGACTGAGTGATTGATCAGCTTTCGAGACTCACCTTTGAAGTTGGAGCTTCGCCTGGAGATCCAGCTATCTATCCAGCTTTCAGATACTCGATGATTCCAGTGATGTATTCTGATTCTTATATTTGACTGTTATATTCGAGACTTCTGTTGTAACTTATATAACTCTGATGTATCTTATATATTTATATAGTAGCTTCATGAACTACTATCTCCTTTACTTCCGCTGCATATTATTACTCTGTGTCTGTGATTCTGTGATTATTTATTTACTGTATATCTGAGTTTTGCCAAAAATTTAAATTAACAATTCGGTATTTTGAATTATTCAAGTCCGACATGTGCGGATGCGAATAGTCTAAAATAGCGGGTCGTTATAAAAGCCATGCTTTGGGTCAACAAATGATCAACACAATGATCACTAAGATAGACGATCAAATAAACGATCCTATCACAATAATCAACACAATGATCATTTCAGCAACACTCAGCATATCACATTACCAAATTGGGAATATATCGCTGATAACTTCAACTATATAACCTCTGAGCTCGTACGTCTCAGAGAAGGGTGTTAAGCTAAAAGAATAAATTCTTCGCCACCAACGGAAATATATTTGAAAGAAATCGGCTTTATATCTCAACTTTAATGTCAGACACACAATCCATACAAGTCTGTTCCGGGATCGAACAAAACCGAAGGTACTTACAAAGAAGTCCTTGCAATCCGGATATTCACAATCCTGATCGGATTCACCATCACATATGGAGAACTCTATACCGGAGCAACTCGGTGCAGAGTAAATCGACAGGTCATCCTATCGCTCTTGCAAATACCGGGTCTTCAACACCGATCTTCAATGCAATTATAACGACGTATCACATATTCGGAATGGGTTATACGACCCCATGGTCCTTTCCCGGTTAACCCGAATAGTGAGCGCTTATTTAAAAATAAGTGTAGCATTCACATTCAAACAATTCACATCAATTACCCATTCAAAGGGAAATATTGATAGTCGGTTATTGAACTATCAATGGATATGCACACATCACAGTTTCCAAATAATTTTCCAAATTATTTATTTTCCAAAATATCTTTACAAGATATATAATTTCACACTTCAAAAATAAATCAATATTTATTTTTAAACCAATTCCACTTTCTTTTATAAATTCCTTAGTGAATTTATAATCCAAAATATCTATGAATATTCGATTTCAATTATTCATTTCAATTTATCTTCAAAAAGATAAATTCTAAATATCACTTCATATTGGAAAACAATTCCATACTTATTTAATAAGTAATTCACAAATTTTATTTATTTTCAACACTTAGAAAATATTCAATATACCTAAATCGAAATTTAGTATATATTTCATTCTTTAAGGAAATCATTCACTTT
Organism: Allium cepa; assembly: GCA_030765085.1. Classification (NCBI taxonomy): domain Eukaryota; kingdom Viridiplantae; phylum Streptophyta; class Magnoliopsida; order Asparagales; family Amaryllidaceae; genus Allium; species Allium cepa. The sequence continues at coordinate 41,573,180 of CM060929.1, forward strand.
AACATATTTATTTGGGCCAAAACGAATGTTACGTAAAACATCGTTACGACAACCCAAAATCACTAGTATAGGGATTCGAAATTAAATAGATATATAAATCCCAATACTATACAAAACATTTCCTTTCGGAAATCATTTACTATAACAACAGTGTTATAGTCTACTATTTCCTTTTATTTCTCGAAAACGTCTATTTCAACAATAAATGTTGAAATCTATGGTTTCGAATCTCAACACATTTTAAAACATCGTTAGATCGTTTTAATTCTATTTGAAACATCCAAATCCAAAACAATTTCTTTAACGTGTTATTCACTATTCAAAAACGTGAATATACTTCATTAACAATTTCATCCTTTTATTCATTTTATTTTAAAGTATTATTCACAGTCAAAAACGTGAATATAACTCCATAAATAAATCATAACAATTTACTTATCAAAATAAGTCGTTTGTGAATTTATAAAACAACGTTTATAAATTCCATTTCTATTTATTTATAAAAACTTCCTTTTTATAATTTCCATATTAACCTATTCCAGTTTATAACTAAATTATAAACTAAACGTTCATATTATAAGTTAATTACTTATAAAACGACTATTTTACAAAATCGTTCTTTTTTAAAGACTTTCCAATTTATAAATCTTATAACTTATAAGATCCATTTATTTAACCAATCTATTCTTTAAATAATTTCACCAAATTTATAAATCTTACTATTTATAAATTTCTTTTATAACTTCACAGTTTATAATTCCATAAATTTCATTCATTTATGAAATTCATTTCCACTTCATTCAAACACTTATAAAAACTCGTTTTATAATGTCAACATTTCAATTTATAAATATCCATTTATAAATCTCTTAATATAAATCAATTTATATTATTCTTTAAAACGTCTTTAATCTCCTTTATTATTTCACCATTTTGATTCATAAAATAATTAAATTTCATGAATTCTATATTTAAACTTTTCACAATAAATTCTAAAATATCTCTATTAAACTATTTTATAAACTCAATAGCATCATATTCTCAAAAATCAGTTTTTAACTATATTTCTCAAAAATCATAATTTTTATAACTTTAAAAATTATAACGTTTATTTATTTAATATGGATCAATTCCAAACATAAAGTATATTTTCAAAAAATCACTTTATAAATCATTTTAAAATTCCAAATTTGGTCCAATGATGCTACACATCAAATAGTCAATCACAACAACAACGATATCACATATCGTATATGATAATCAACGAATATCAAAATATCCATAATCAAATAAATACTGTTTAGGAATCCAGTTGGATCCCTCCAACCTGTTTTCCTGCATCCAAAAACATTAGCGCAATACCAATTTCGCTCCAGTACGAAATTATCGCGGTATATGTTCTTGTTAAATATTATCCGCTTAATAACGGCGTAATAGGGTCTCATCCGCTAACAAATAAATGCGGGAAATCAATAACTGCAATATATACATATGCCAATATATATATATTGATATTATATATAATACCAATTTCACTGTTTATGAAATATTCGCGGTATATATTTTTAATAAATAACATCCGCTTACTAACGGCGTATAATGTCTATTTTAACAATCAATAGATATTAATTATCATTCAAACATGCATTCAAATATTTTAAATCTAACTATTTAAAATAAAATCGAAACTGATTCGATTGAGTGAGAAGTTCTCACCTTGATTTTATTTCCGTTTTAGCGATTTATTTCGAATAAAATTAAACGGACGTTTAATTTTACCCAAAATTCTCACTAACTCCAAACGACTCCAAACCAACTCCATCGCGTAGTGCTCGTCCATACGATTCCAACGCAACTGAGTTTGCATTTTTTTGACCTCGTATGAAAAAGTTATGAATTGTTGAACTTTGCACAAATTTAATAACTAATTTACAACTTAAATAAAAAAATTTAAATCCTCAACCATTTCTAGCCACAAGATCCCACTATTTTGCATCAGGGCCGTCCATCACCTTTCTTCCTCTCGTTCGAATGTGCCCAGTAACACACGCGCATACATGAACCCATAGATCAAAACTAGGGTTGGATTTTGCAACTTCAATACTTGATTAAAATTCGATCAGGGAACGCCAATAGGAGCGCCTCACCCACGTCCATGCTCGGCCCAAGCACTGACCAACTCGGCCCCCCATCTCGTCATGAAATGCGTGCGTAAGTCATGGAGGACGCGGCTAAAAATCTCACAATATACAACTCCATTCGCGATCATACCCGTTGGATATGTCAATCACACTATCCTCTACGTTTTTCTAGTTAGCGATTCTTGAATCGATGCTTGGATTTTGAGAAATTGAAGGAAGAACATGTGAAACTTTCGGCCATTGATTCTGGCTGAGGCGACTACGTATAAATTAGGTTTAGGTTTTTTAATTTTTTTTATTTATTTGTGAATTTAGGTCCATTTATAGAGTTTCGAACGACACTATTCATCCGGGAATTCCGAACTCCGATTTACACGCCGAAACTGACGTTCCTAAGGTTTACCCCGCGTTCCGGACACAATGGAACAGGTTTCGGAAGCTAATTCGGAAGTATGTGTGAGTTATGGCTGTAAACGCTCAATTTAAATTAAACCGATTTAAGTCGATTTCTAGGCGTTTTAATTTATACCGGACAAACGGTAAATCCAATTGACACGAAATTTGAAACCTTACAATAATATCACATTACGGATCCGATGAAACTAGTTTCGTCGAAATCCGAGACTTTTTGAAAAATGGCTATTTTAGCTCGTCAAATTTAAATTAAAAACAATTCGATGCGTTTCGAGCTGCCACAATCAAACGATAGCTCCGATTGACACGAAATTTGAAATCCGGTAATAACTAATTATTATGGATCCAATGGAACTAGTTTCGTTCAATTCTGAGACTGTTCAAAAATTGGCTATTTTACAGTCGATTTAAATTATTAAAATATTCAATTTTCACAAATTAACTCTAATTTCGATTTTAAAAGTTCTAAAATATCATTCTAACTCCAACATGATAAAATAAAATTTTACAAATCATTTCCAATCATATTTAACTCTAATTTCAATTATTTCCATAATTTAACGTATTAAATTATCGATTTAATAATCCAATTAAATCCAATAATTCAAATAAAAATTTATTTGACTTATAAATTCACTTATTAATATTTAAAATTAATTAAATATTCAAATTTTAATCAATAAAAATTCTGGGTCGTTACAATCTTCCCCCCTTAAAAGAATTTCGTCCTCGAAATTACAAGTAAGAAAAATTATATAATCTATTAATTTTCCCAAAACAAATTTAAACTTCTTTACAATACTTTACTAAGTTTTCAAATCATACTTAGTTATCTTTTCAAAAACAACTACTATTGTTTAACTTTCAATTCCAAAATCAAAGTTTAAGTTTCCAAAATTTTCCCATTTTCTCAAAAAATTTCTAACGCCTTAAATTTTCGAAAAAATTCGCCATAGTCTCCTTTGCGCGGCTCGATCCGAAAAAAAATGACAGTGTATATATCACAAATATACATCTCATCAAGTAATGAGGCATCCCGCAGGGAAAAAAAGTGTAAAAGTACTGTATTTAATCCGAGATATGTACCTTATATTTTATTAGCAAGCATATACGGCTAATATAGCGCAAAAGCGAGCTCCAAATGCGAAGCAAACGCAATCCGCACCTACTAATCACTCAACAAACAACATGAGAAACATGCATATAGACAATAATCTCAATATACAACATATAGCAACATAATAACTATATATGTCAACATAGCATATGCAATAAAAGCAATATATATTCAACCATCAACCAACATCATCCATAACCAATAATATTCATTCATATTCTCATTAATATTCAATGAAATGGGTTTTCAAATTAATTCACATTTGATTTATCAACATTGGATTTTCTTACTAACATTCATTCTCAATTTTAATTAGTTTGCATTCACTAATTAAATCCAATTCACATTCAATTCTATTCAAATCTATTTACTTCTAATTTGAATTTCAATTTCATAGCTTCCAATTTCATTAACTCTTAATGAATTATATACAATCAACTAATCAATCAAATAACAACCAACGTTTATTAATTACAACCAAATTCATTCACTTTAAATTGATTTTCATTCAATTTTTTTCAATTTCCAATAACATTTGATTTTAATGAATTTACACTTTCATTCATTATTTCATATCAATTATTCACATTTAATTGATTAATCATTCAATCCATTAATTCAATTCAATTTGCAAGGTTGAATTTTATTTATATAACTTAAGTTCATATTCATTTAATCCACTTGATTATTTACTTCGATACCAATATCAACTCCATTTAACATCTTCTTAAGTTATATTTCCATTTAACTTTAAATTCACTTTTATTTACAACTCATATTCATATAGTTTCACTTCTTATATATATAAGTTTATTTCACAATTGTAAATCACATTAATTATAATTCAATTCTTATAATTCTTTTTGCTTATACAATTCTTCTTTTATTTAGATTATTCAAACAACCTAACAATCAACTTATATACATTTTAATAATTTTGAAAAATTATTCCTTTACATATATCAAATATAATCAAGTAAAATTATTTCATTTACCCAATTTAAAAAAAATACTGTGTTGAATTGTTCTGTACAAGTGTTTAGAGATCCCTATCAACAACGTTAATTACTCGTATTAACCAAAATCTATATACCACTCAACAAACCAATCATCACAATATAAAACGATTTCATATTCACTAACAAATACGCTCTCATAGCTATTATTACACTCAAACTCATTCTAGAGTACTACTGACTCTATCTCTAATGAGTAATACCCAACAGAACCATGGTTGTCGCTTAACCATATGCTCTGATACCAGATGTAATGTACGCGATTTTTCGTTGCCGAAAAACCGAATAGTTATGGTTTTAAAAAGAATTTAAGAAAAGAAAAAGACAGAAGAAGAGAGAAGAAGATAGAAAATAGAGAAAGAAGGAAATAGAAAATAGAAATTAGAGAGAATAGAAAACAGAAAATAAGATAGAACATTTTAAAAATAGAAGAAAAAGAGAATAGAGAAGAGATAGAAATAGAACGGAACAGAAAGAGGAAACAACAGAACAACATCAGAATCTCACAATCGCAGCGGAACAACATATAATAATAAATGAATAATCTTTAAACAAAGAACTATATCAGTTATTACATTTTATACATTTCATTTCATCATATCATCAGAGTGTACAACAATATACAACAACAAACAGTGTAGCGGAAAAAGAAATACTATATAAACTAGTAATACGCCATGCCATCCAGCTTGCCTCCAGCAACTCCAGAATATCCAGAATATCCTGATAAACCTTACTCTTGACTGCCCGTGTGGAAATTGGTGGGCACCCAGAGTTTAGGAAGGAAAACAATAAACTCCAAGTCAGTCATGTGACTGGTGTGAGAACTCAAAACAGTTTATTTATCTTTGAAAACAAAATAGAGGAATATTTTTATTTCAATTCGTAATGCTTTTAAAAATGAGACTACCATAAGGCCTCCCGCACACACACACATGCAAACGCAGAATCGGAGGAGATTTCTCCTTATGATAGTCAAAGATGCTTGATACGCATTTAAAATATCATTTGATATTATTACTAGTGCATAGTGTAGGAAAAATTCATTTCGAAAGTAGAATATAAATCTTAGCCAACATACGACCATTATCGTATGCCTACTATAGCTACTATCCAAACAGTGGTGACCACCATAAGTGAATAGCAGGTTCTACAACTAATACCGTACAAGTTTCGTATTGGGAATTGGATTTCCAACAAATGGTCAGGCCAAGGAACTTCCCATTGCCACATGAGAATGCCTCTGGAAAGACATCCCCGAGAACCAAACCGGAACTCTGCCAACACAAGGCCGGGTTACCCCTAACTGGGTAACTACTGACACGAGCACGCCATTCCCCGATCGTAAACGACCTTTCTCACGGGATCCCGAAAACCAACAACCACAAAGTAATAAATTCGTAGTAACCACATAGGTTAAATATCTGGGCTCCATACCATGATACCACCTCTATCCAGAAGGAAATGTACATACCCTAAAGGGTGCTACCCCTCATAACCTTGCCGCATCTTTCCTGTTTTGACCATTTCCGGGGTGTGAGGTTCGACGAAGTCACGTCCACAAAAACATACTTTATACAAAAGCCATGCTTTGGGTCAACAAATGATCAACAGAATGATCACTAAGATAGACGATCAAATAAACGATCCTATCACAATAATCAACACAATGATCATTTCAGCAACACTCAGCATATCACATTACCAAATTGGGAATATATCGCTGATAACTTCAACTATATAACCTCTGAGCTCGTACGTCTCAGAGAAGGGTGTTAAGCTAAAAGAATAAATTCTTCGCCACCAATAGAAATATATTTGAAAGAAATCGGCTTTATATCTCAACTTGTAATGTCAGACACACAATCCATACAAGTCTGTTCCGGGATCGAACAAAACCGAAGGTACTTACAAAGAAGTCCTTGCAATCCGGATATTCACAATCCTGATCGGATTCACCATCACATATGGAGAACTCTATACCGGAGCAACTCGGTGCAGAGTAAATCGACAGGTCATCCTATCGCTCTTGCAAATACCGGGTCTTCAACACCGATCTTCAATGCAATTATAACGACGTATCACATATTCGGAATGGGTTATACGACCCCATGGTCCTTTCCCGGTTAACCCGAATAGTGAGCGCTTATTTAAAAATAAGTGTAGCATTCACATTCAAACAATTCACATCAATTACCCATTCAAAGGGAAATATTGATAGTCGGTTATTGAACTATCAATGGATATGCACACATCACCAGTTTCCAAATAATTTTCCAAATTATTTATTTTCCAAAATATCTTTACAAGATATATAATTTCACACTTCAAAAATAAATCAATATTTATTTTTAAACCAATTCCACTTTCTTTTATAAATTCCTTAGTGAATTTATAATCCAAAATATCTATGAATATTCGATTTCAATTATTCATTTCAATTTATCTTCAAAAAGATAAATTCTAAATATCACTTCATATTGGAAAACAATTCCATACTTATTTAATAAGTAATTCACAAATTTTATTTATTTTCAACACTTAGAAAATATTCAATATACCTAAATCGAAATTTAGTATATATTTCATTCTTTAAGGAAATCATTCACTTTAACATATTTATTTGGGCCAAAACGAATGTTACGTAAAACATCGTTACGACAACCCAAAATCACTAGTATAGGGATTCGAAATTAAATAGATATATAAATCCCAATACTATACAAAACATTTCCTTTCGGAAATCATTTACTATAACAACAGTGTTATAGTCTACTATTTCCTTTTATTTCTCGAAAACGTCTATTTCAACAATAAATGTTGAAATCTATGGTTTCGAATCTCAACACATTTTAAAACATCGTTAGATCGTTTTAATTCTATTTGAAGCATCCAAATCCAAAACAATTTCTTTAACGTGTTATTCACTATTCAAAAACGTGAATATACTTCATTAACAATTTCATCCTTTTATTCATTTTATTTTAAAGTATTATTCACAGTCAAAAACGTGAATATAACTCCATAAATAAATCATAACAATTTACTTATCAAAATAAGTCGTTTGTGAATTTATAAAACAACGTTTATAAATTCCATTTCTATTTATTTATAAAAACTTCCTTTTTATAATTTCCATATTAACCTATTCCAGTTTATAACTAAATTATAAACTAAACGTTCATATTATAAGTTAATTACTTATAAAACGATTATTTTACAAAATCGTTCTTTTTTAAAGACTTTCCAATTTATAAATCTTATAACTTATAAGATCCATTTATTTAACCAATCTATTCTTTAAATAATTTCACCAAATTTATAAATCTTACTATTTATAAATTTCTTTTATAACTTCACAGTTTATAATTCCATAAATTTCATTCATTTATGAAATTCATTTCCACTTCATTCAAACACTTATAAAAACTCGTTTTATAATGTCAACATTTCAATTTATAAATATCCATTTATAAATCTCTTAATATAAATCAATTTATATTATTCTTTAAAACGTCTTTAATCTCCTTTATTATTTCACCATTTTGATTCATAAAATAATTAAATTTCATGAATTCTATATTTAAACTTTTCACAATAAATTCTAAAATATCTCTATTAAACTATTTTATAAACTCAATAGCATCATATTCTCAAAAATCAGTTTTTAACTATATTTCTCAAAAATCATAATTTTTATAACTTTAAAAATTATAACGTTTATTTATTTAATATGGATCAATTCCAAACATAAAGTATATTTTCAAAAAATCACTTTATAAATCATTTTAAAATTCCAAATTTGGTCCAATGATGCTACACATCAAATAGTCAATCACGACAACAACGATATCACATATCGTATATGATAATCAACGAATATCAAAATATCCATAATCAAATAAATACTGTTTAGGAATCCAGTTGGATCCCTCCAACCTGTTTTCCTACATCCAAAAACATTAGCACAATACCAATTTCGCTCCAGTACGAAATTATCGCGGTATATGTTCTTGTTAAATATTATCCGCTTAATAACGGCGTAATAGGGTCTCATCCGCTAACAAATAAATGCGGGAAATCAATAACTGCAATATATACATATGCCAATATATATATATTGATATTATATATAATACCAATTTCACTGTTTATGAAATATTCGCGGTATATATTTTTAATAAATAACATCCGCTTACTAACGGCGTATAATGTCTATTTTAACAATCAATAGATATTAATTATCATTCAAACATGCATTCAAATATTTTAAATCTAACTATTTAAAATAAAATCGAAACTGATTCGATTGAGTGAGAAGTTCTCACCTTGATTTTATTTCCGTTTTAGCGATTTATTTCGAATAAAATTAAACGGACGTTTAATTTTACCCAAAATTCTCACTAACTCCAAACGACTCCAAACCAACTCCATCCCGTAGTGCTCGTCCATACGATTCCAACGCAACTGAGTCTGCATTTTTTTGACCTCGTATGAAAAAGTTATGAATTGTTGAACTTTGCACAAATTTAATAACTAATTTACAACTTAAATAAAAAAATTTAAACCCTCAACCATTTCTAGCCACAAGATCCCACTATTTTGCATCAGGGCCGTCCATCACCTTTCTTCCTCTCGTTCGAATGTGCCCAGTAACACACGCGCATACATGAACTCATAGATCAAAACTAGGGTTGGATTTTGCAACTTCAATACTTGATTAAAATTCGATCAGGGAACGCCAATAGGAGCGCCTCACCCACGTCCATGCTCGGCCCAAGCACTGACCAACTCGGCCCCCCATCTCATCATGAAATGCGTGCGTAAGTCATGGAGGACGCGGCTAAAAATCTCACAATATACAACTCCATTCGCGATCATACCCGTTGGATATGTCAATCACACTATCCTCTACGTTTTTCTAGTTGAGCGATTCTTGAATCGATGCTTGGATTTTGAGAAATTGAAGGAAGAACATGTGAAACTTTCGGCCATTGATTCTGGCTGAGGCGACTACGTATAAATTAGGTTTAGGTTTTTTAATTTTTTTTATTTATTTGTGAATTTAGGTCCATTTATAGAGTTTCGAACGACACTATTCATCCAGGAATTCCGAACTCCGATTTACGCGCCGAAACTGACGTTCCTAAGGTTTACCCCGCGTTCCGGACACAATGGAAAAGGTTTCGAAAGCTAATTCGGAAGTATGTGCGAGTTATGGCTGTAAACGCTCAATTTAAATTAAACCGATTTAAGTCGATTTCTAGGCGTTTTAATTTGTACCGGACAAACGGTAAATCCAATTGACACGAAATTTGAAACCTTACAATAATATCACATTACGGATCCGATGAAACTGGTTTCGTCGAAATCCGAGACTTTTTGAAAAATGGCTATTTTAGCTCGTCAAATTTAAATTAAAAACAATTCGATGCGTTTCAAGCTGCCACGATCAAACGATAGCTCCGATTGACACGAAATTTGAAATCCGGTAATAACTAATTATTACGTATCCAATGGAACTAGTTTCGTTCAATTCTGAGACTGTTCAAAAATTGGCTATTTTACAGTCGATTTAAATTATTAAAATATTCAATTTTCACAAATTAACTCTAATTTCGATTTTAAAAGTTCTAAAATATCATTCTAACTCCAACATGATAAAATAAAATTTTACAAATCATTTCCAATCATATTTAACTCTAATTTCAATTATTTCCATAATTTAACGTATTAAATTATCGATTTAATAATCCAATTAAATCCAATAATTCAAATAAAAATTTATTTGACTTATAAATTCACTTATTAATATTTAAAATTAATTAAATATTCAAATTTTAATCAATAAAAATTCTGGGTCGTTACACTTAGACACGTCACCACGTTGTTCGTATTCATCACGCGCGAGAGCTCGCCACCGATACTCCACGAATTATTTCGCCAACCCTAGCCCAAAGCACGTTGATCTGACCTCCCCCCAGCTTCCTCACATTCGCCCGCCCCTAACATAGCCACGCGCACAAGCCTACCCCCCCTCCAACCCCCAGAATGTCACGCCACCGCTAACTATGGTTAGCATTCACGACCACTTCATGCCCTCCTGATACAACGAACCCCAGCGATGCAAGCTACTCGACGACAGCAACACCCCCATGCCCTTTGACCGGCCTAAAAACACAGATCCACTCCATCGACATCTCGTGAACGGCTCTTCTAATCAAACGATTGCTCGAATCGAGAAATAAATTATAGATCTGAGATGCGCTCGTCGAAAGCTTCAGATCAACATATAATTTGATAGTATTTGAGGAGTTTGAAATTTTGGCTTTGAATTTGATTTGAAATTGGACTGAGGAGTTTTAGGCTTTCAGCCATTGAGGAAGAGAAGCAATTGGAATTGTACGTACAGAATAATGACATAAGAAATAGGCTAGGGTTTATTACATGGTATATATAGGCAAGCTGACATTAGAATGGACCGGATCGATTGGATATACGCGTTGAACGATAAAATGGCCCGAAAAGCCCATTCTGACTCCGTAACGAAATTGGGTCAACCCATATATCAAAACAGGCATTTTTTTAAATATTTTAAGCGTAGTGGAACAGGTTTCAGGTCCAAATTTCACCGTATGAAGAAGTTATGCTAAAATCAAGTTATTTCAAATTGATTTCAATTGATTTCAACTTAATTGATTTCTAGGCGTTTCGAGTCCGTACGATCAAACGACAAGCCCGATCGCTACGAAACTTGAAATCCTACAATAATACACCGTTGTGGATCCGATGAAACTGGTTTCGTCGAAATCCGAGTTAGTGGCCAAAATGGCTATTTTTCCATTAATTAATTAAATTAATAAATTAACTAATTAAATCAAATTTTTAATTTCAATTATTTAATTGACAAATTTCATCATTTTCGATTTCTTAAACCTTCACAATAATTTAGACAAGTTCAGACATCAATTTAAGTTAATTAATTTACACATTACCGTATTAAATTTCAATTTTAAATAAAGTCACTAATTATCAATTGAAATTACAATAAATCCATTTATTTGGTTTCAAATCTTGTTATTCAATCCATTATCACCAAATAGATAAAATTAACATTGGTTCATGATTTATTACATTATTATCCACAAATTTCATCTTACTCTTCATTAACGTAACATTTAAACATTTAATTTCAATTAATTGCAATAAACCTAATTACCAAAATTTAAATTCAAATAAATAAATAAATCTTGGTTTCCATTCTTATTATTCAAACAATCATTATCCTATTCATACTTTATTATCAACCAACAATTATTGCAATTCATTATCTAATATTGATTTTATCAAATTACGATTTATTACGTATTATTCCATCAATTAATATACTTTGAAATTATTTCCCAATTCATTAATTACAATCTATTATAACCTTACAATTGGTTTCAGTTAATTGGGATTGCACTCAATTAATTATTTATTCACTTGCATTAACATTATTAGCTTTAATTGCAATTTGATTACCAATTTTATTTAACACATTAAATAAATAAATAACATATATTAGTTGTCACCTATTTACTTTTACTTACATTTACAAATTTATTACTTACCATTTACATTGTATTATTTCATTAATTAATTCAACAAATTATCCAATTATTAATAACATTAACATTATTTTCAATATTACCTTAATCAACATTAACGTAATATTAAATTATAATTATTGTAGCTAATTTCCAATTTAAATTAACAAGCTACATAAATAGGTAACATACAATAATCGTTACGTTAACCTTTAGTCACATTATTAAGCTTTTATTACTTACAAATCAATGTTTCCATTTATTTTCATAATACTAATTTCATCTAATTCCCATTAACTATCTATTATTTTCTTGGTAAATCTAATATTCCATTTATTCGCTTATGTTCCATTTATAGTCAAGTATGACATATTTTCTTTAGTTGGCATTTCATTCAACCCATTAATTATTAACCTTAATTAGCATTGTTTACCTTGCATTCTCGTTATTATTCCATAAATATGATTCCAAATTTTATTTCCTTCCGTATTAATTACACAATCATATTAAATTAACAAATTTCAAATTTTACCGAAATCTTATTAAATTAACAATTTTTAATTATCGAAATTCGCGTGTCGTTACAGCATGGGAAAATGCACCTCTGGCCAAGTTTTCATGAAGCTCGGTGGGTTTTTGAGTGGAGCCGCCTGTAGCAGCTCGATGGGAGCATGGGGTAGTGTCGCGTTTCTCCAATCATGGTTGTTCATGTATTTCTAGGCTCGGGTCTGTGGAGCTTTGGAAGAGAGACTCAATGGAATCGATAGCGTCGAATATGGATGGTCGGAGCTGGGTATTAGTGGTGTGCATGCACACCTAGAAAGGATTCGTGCGTATCAGGTGATTGGGGAAGAAAGACTTTTGTGTTAGTAGGCTGGGTCTTATTTTGGGTATGATTTTATTATAAAAATAAAAATTGTGGTTAATTGAATTTAAATATCGACGACTTATAAAATGTATTACTTATGTGTAGGAGGTCCGAGTGGAACGAGACTTTTTGCGTTGCGATTATGATGACGAGAGCTTCGCAATAAAACTAGTTTGGACTGATTTGGAGAGAGTCAAAATTTGGGCTCAAATTGGATGTTGTCCTATTTTAGTTCCAAACCGGAATGTCTCGGCGACAGCAGATAATCAATGTGAGTGTTTTATAATGCTCACAACGTACTAGAATATTTTTATGCTAGTTAAATTTGAAATTTATGAAGTGATGTGAATTTACTGGTTGTTGTTTTATAAATTCGATTGTCATTTGAATTAACCGTTACAAATGAAAATTTATGGTTAAGTTTGTAATTGAAAATGAACTGCCAGTAAATTACCCAATATTGATAACTATGAAACAATAGTGAATTTTATCGTCGGTATGATTGATTATGATGGATGCAAATTGGTTAATATTTGGATGTTTATTTGTTTATATATATAATATATTCTATTATCACCCTGTATATTATTTACAGTATATAAACTGTAAATTGAATTATTTTGAATATATTAGGATAAGGTTGAAATGATATATATCTATGACACTATTATTTGGATTGAAGTGATATAAATCCATCCGTGAAATTAAATTGAAATAATTGATCACTTAGCCATAGGATACAAAATTATATGCGGACACTGGATTGGTTAAATTAGATGATTTTAAAATCTTTGAAATTATTTAAATGGTTCTGATTTAAAAGAAATAAAAAACAAATTTATAGAAATCGAGTTAATCACAAATTTGAGTTTGAAATATGAAACAAAATTTTGGAAAAGGAACTGTTTAAAAAAAATCGAAATTGAGGTTTTGAAGTTATAATCGAAATATAATTGGAATTTTTGGAAATCGATATGCTTTGAAAGATTGAAGTTTTATTCGAACTTTGGATATTACTAAATAAAAGGGATATAAAAATGATATTGAAATTAAGCTCGGAATTGAATAATATTTGAAGATTGGAATTTTAAAGTGAATATTGAAGGAGAATTTGATTTAAAGGTTTGAATCGATATTTTGAAATCGAGCTCGAAATCGATATAAATTGAAATTGAAATTGAAATTGAAATCAATTTAATTGGATTTGAAAGTAGAATTGAATGAATTTGAAATCGAACTTAAAATTAATTTGAATTGAAATCGAAATTGAATCGATTGAATGGAAATTGGAATTGATTTGAGTTAGGAAGTTAGAATTGGATCGGTTTGACTTTAAAACTCAAATAAATTATTTAATATAAACTATTTAAAAGCTATCTTTTTAAATATAAAACTTATTTTAGTTTTCCAAATTATTTTGCGATATAAACCATTATAAATACTTAAACCATTCTATTAAACTATTTTAATCATTTAAACTATTTTTAACTATTTTAAACATTTAAACTATTTTTAACTATCTTAACCATCCAAACTATTTTAATTACTTAAACTATCTTAAAACTATTCAAACTATTTTTCAAAAATTCATATTGGTCAAAGGTGGAATGTTACGAACAGGGTTAACTGAAGTTATAAACCAAATTGAAATTCGAAACAATTTTGAAAACGAAATCGAGATATTAAGAAGAAAAGGATTTTGAAATGAAATGGTATATTTTGAGTAAATATGTTGATTTTGAACAAATATGATATTTTGATATTAAGCATGAACGGTTTACGAAGCGTAAAAGTACTAACCGGTGTGTAAAACGATGTTTTGCTGTTAAAGAGACCAGAGCCAGATATGGGCATGCCCTCTGTCGATACCGGAACCACTTTGACAACTGTGTACATGAAGTGATAATCTAGAATGAAGTGGTTGGATTTGGTGTCGTTTGCTTGATTTGAAGAAAGAGAACGATGATGGATTAGCCTGACACTTGTGCCAATTTAAAATGAGTAAAACAGGAGCCATACCGGCCAAGTGGGTTAGCTACCCCGAGCGGACACACTTCTTCGCAATACCATCATTTACATTGTGATTCATTGTTGTGCATCCTCTGGATTATGGGAGTGTTGGACGTGGTGGACGATCATGGCTATGATGTGTTACCACCAGCCAGGAAGCGTAAACTGGTAGTATCCTATCTTGGGCATTGCCTCACGTGCCTTGTCATACTTTTATCCCTAAATGAAACCTCTATGATTTTTGTTTACTGTTGTCGTATCACGGAGCATCCCTATCTATCGACCGTTTAACTGGTGTTTTATATGCAAATTGTATAGCCATGCTTAAAAATGCGTTAATGGAGATTAATATAAAACCTTAACGCTAAGAAAAATATTTATTTATTTGATTAGACATTATATATGTAGCATATTCTACTACATATAAATATTTTGACGGATCGTTAAGAGATGGAAAATCCTGTAACATCCTTTGAGTTATTGCACGCATGTTATTGTAGCGATCCTGACTCGACCTTCGAAAATCGGCACCGAATACGAACTCATATTCCAATGCCGCAGATCCAAACGTCGAATCTGGTTCGTCGGAGCTTATAACACATCAGGTATGACAACACAGCGGAAGAAATGAAATGAATATCATTGATATACAACATTCGATACAACAATGATACGATAAATATCAATATACATCAGAGATATGATACAAGAAATAGCAGCAAAGAATAACTATGATCTCCAATAGAAAGAATAGTCTTCAGAAGAGAACCCCAATGCTTGCACTCTCTAGCTACAAACATCAATCCAGAACTAGCTACTAAACCTGATTATCTGAAAACCCAACTTCAGACTGCTAGTGCGGAAAATTGTGGGCACCTAGAGTTTAGGAAAGGAACAATAAACTCCGGATCAGTCATGGGACTGGTATGAGTAACGAAAATAGTTTTAATCTTTAAAAACCATCAAAAGAATTTAAAACATTGAGATCCACAATGCTTTTGGAAAATGAAACTACCATAAGGCCTCCCACCGCACACACCATGCAAACGCAGAATTGGAGGAGATTTCTCCTTATGATAGTCAAAAATGCTTACTACGAAAAATCCATTTTAATATTATTATTAGTGCATAGTGCAGAAAACCTTTCGCAAATATAATATTAATCTTAGCCAGCATAGGTACCATTATATTATGCCAGCTATAGCTACCATTTTAAATGGCCGGTTCTACAACTAAAACCGTACAGGGCGCGTATTGTTTTGTTTGGATTTCCAACAAATGGTCGGGAAAAAGAACTTCCCAAATAAAATGGAATGCCTCTGGAGGGACGCCCCCGAGAACCTAACCGGATCTCTGCTAGACAAGACCGGGTTACCTCTGTATCTAAGTAACTACTGACACGAGCATGCCATCCCCCGGTCATTTGCGACCTTTATCCGAGGTACCTCTCAACTAACAACCACAAAGAAATAAGTTTGCAGCAACCAAAAAGTAAGTATCTGGGCTCCATACCATGATACCGCCTATAATCCATAAGGAAATGACATACCCTCAGAGGGCACTACCCTCAAATAACCTTGCTGCTACGATTCCTGTTTTGACCATAACCGAGTTGTGAGGCTCGACGAAGTCTCGTCCACAAAGCTATGCTTTTTCACAAAGCCATGCTTCGATCACAAATGATCAACAAATGATCATCTACACACAGCAGCACCTAGCATGCCACACTACCAAATTGGGAGTATATCGCTGATAACCTTCAACTACATAACCTCTGAGCTCGTACGTCTCAGAGAAGGGTGTTAAGCTAAGAGAATAAATTCTCCGCCACCAACAGAAATGTATTTGGAAGAAATCTGCTTTATATCTCAAAATGTAATGTCAGACATACAATCCATACAAGTCTGTTCCGGGTTCGAACAGAACCGAAGGCACTTCCAAAGAAGCCCTTGCAATCCGGGTATTCACAATCCCGATCGGACTTCCCATCACTTAGGGAATCTCTATACCGGCACGACTCAGTGCAGAGACAATCGATAGGTCATCATATTGCTCTCACAAATACCCGATCTTCACTACCGGTCTTCAAATTCTATCCATATCGTCGTATCACTATTCGGAATGGGTTATATGACACAAAGGTCCTCCCCCGGCTAAACCGAATAACGAGCACAATATTAAAAATCATATGGATACTGGGGTCTCAGTTAAATCACAGCTTAAAGCCCAAAACCTTTCATTCAAATGGTTAAAACAAATTACCATTTCCAATCTTTTAAACAAAAAAGATTCATTTCAACAACCTTCAATGGTTTAAACAATTTCCACACTTTTAATCTTTTAAACAAAAAGATTCAATTCACAAAGTTCACCCCATTCACAAAGATCCATTTATGGATTTCAAAACAATTTTCATTTCAATTGGATTAACTCGTTAAATCTTTAAATCAAGATTTAACTTGTAGTTTTCAAAACTAGTTTCCAAAGATTCATTCATAGCCTTTCAAAACAATTTCATTTCAAGTTGAATTAACTCATGCGGTCTTTGAATCAAAGACTCATTTCATAGCTTTCAAAACATTTCAATTCCATTTCAAACTTGAAATCTTTCAACACAATTTGGAAATCCTTTCTTTTAAATGAAAGTTATTATTATTTGAAAACAAATAGGTTTCATTTTTGGAAAAACTGATTACAATTACATTAGTTAAAACCATTCAAGTACAAAACTTGGATTTAAATTTAAATTTCCCAAACCATACTTTTTAAATGGTTAAAAACCCATATAAACATCCTTATAATTTGCATAATCATTTTAGACCATAATTTCCAAATCATTGGATTCAATTTCAAATATTGAATTCGAATTTAAATCAAATTATTTAAATTCCTAGTTTTATTAAGTTATATAAAATAACTTTTATTTTTCAAAACTTTCAATTCCAATTACAAAACTATTTTGGATTCAAGAATTCAGTCTTAAAAATCTGTGACTTAGCCGATTTCCTCGTGCAATCCATATTTGTGTGTGTATGGTGTAGTCCAGGGGTTTTACATAATAGTGCAACAACATTCAGTCATTACAGATTGCAATCACAATAATATCGATAAGCGGTATATTCCAATAATGCTTATCTATATACACATATTCACAGATAGAAAGTATGAATGCATTATAAATAAATAAATTACATTCATCACAGATCACACTGAAACAAGTCATAGCACAAAGCATGGCATATCAGAAATATCAAACAGTTCAACAATCAATAGAATTCAAACATCTATAAGTGAACTCAGTTAATTATCTGATTAATTTAAATCAGATAGGTCATCAATCATAATTAATTCAAATCATTTGATTAATGGTCCTTTAATCATTTATTAATTAAATTAATCAACTTTAAATTATTAAATAATTGACATTTAATTATTCAATTATCCTTTAATTAATTCATTAGTAAATTAATCAGCCCTTAATTAATTACAATTTAATTGATTATTCTTAATTAATTACCATAAGTGATTATTCCTAATCACTAAATCAACTTTAATTAAATTATTTACATTAACAAACACTCTTTAATTATTAATAATAATTGAATTGGTTTAATTATCTTCACACATTTATTTATCTTTAATTAATCAAGTTCTTGATTACTTAAGATAAATCTTTGTCGTGATTGATTACTAAATCTTAATCTTTAAACTTTGTATTAAATAAAATACTTTAGAATTTAATTTTAATCAATTAAACATTCAGATTTAACCTTTCACTCTTTAAAACTTTTCTAAGTCAATAATAACTTTTAATACAAACATCACTCAAAAACTTGTTTATTACATACTTAAAAACTTGTTTATCTTTGTTTTGAAAGTTAAATTATTTACAAAATCAAACTTCTTTGTTTTTAAAACTTGAACACCCTGTTAAAAACAATTAGTCTTTAATCATTTACTTCCATAAGTAAAACTTGGTCTACTTTTTGTTTAAAACTTATAGATCCTTTTAACAATCAAGTTCTTTTATTTAAAACCTTTTTCTCAACTTCCTGTAACAAGTCCTTAAAGCCTGTTCAATCCAGACTCGAGCAGACACGTGCATTCTCACCGAAACAACACGTGAGCAAACTCGACTTCGAGTTACATCACCATTTCCCCGCTTATTACCCGAGGCTTCCCTTTCTTCTTCGATCGACACCATTTCCAGCTGCAGCAAAACTCACATGTGTACGTGCACAGTCGCACGACGACGTTCCGGCCATCACGACCTCCACCGACAAGTCACTGTCCATCGCCACCACCGATCTTAACCACCCAAAAACAAAAATAAGTTCGAAATCAAAATCGAGAAGTCGAACCCAACCTGGAAACGAATGATAACCCATCACCATCCAAACTTGGAAACTCGCCGTTCACCCAACTTCGACCGCCAGGGTGCCTCAAACTCCGGCCATCACTTCATCGACACTCCCTCTACCATCCTCCTGAACCACGTTGCACTCGGTCGTCCAACGACGACGAACGAGACAAAAACTCAGCCCCCCTTAAAATTAGGTTTAGTAATTTATAAACCCTGCCGCTGCCACCCCATTCACCTGCCAACCACCCCACTATTTTTCCTCGACACTCCGTTCACTCCGCTACCACCCCTGAGAACTCCGACCTCCCCCATCGACGAGATTGCCAGAATTCGCCAATATAATGAAATTTGAACAAACTCGAACTGCTCTCAAACCCTAACTCGAAAAATTATGATTTAAACTTTGAAAATCTTATCAAAGTATAAGAATTCCATTTATACACCTGAATTCTTAAATCATGAAGTTTGAATTTTGACTCATTTAGAATTTGCTCAGATTATCTTGTTTTCCAGAAAGAATACTAAGTTGTTTAAACTCAAATAAATTTTTAATCTTTAGTTTATGCTATAACAAACAATGTTTTAGTACTATGTCCAAACATTGAGTAAATCAAGTGGAAATGTTTTTTTTTGAACTCAAATCTTAAGTTTAGGATTGTAGGCAGAGGACAATATAATCATCAGCCTGCACAAATACTTTCAACATTCAAGTGTACACAGAGAAGTCATACAGATATACCACCATGCTTAGTTACAGATATGCTTGCAACAGATTTATATCTTTAAATTTTAAAGAAAATGTTACTCACATTACTTCAGAAGAAAGAACAGAGGGCTGCTATTGTTTGAACTGCTGTGAAAATTTCAAGATGAAGCCTTTTGATTCTTTGGTTTTAAATGAAGTTGTATTGTTGTTTAAAGTTTGAATTTTGTTTAAAGTTGAAGATGATGTTTACTCAGTGGTGCTTAGTTTAAAATGGACGAACTGAAATGAGGATTGATATATAAGAAAGCAAGTTACAGGGTACACATTTTTATTGTACAATACAGGTACAAGATCTTCTTTATTATGCTCAGATTTTTTTTCACTTTGGTGGCTGGTATGTTGCTTATTTCGGCTGATGAGTATTATATTGTGTACTAAGATATTCTTGCATTAATGATATTTGTCCTCTTTTCTTCTTATTATTTTAAATCTACATACTTATATTCTTTTGCAATACTTCATATACTTGTTTGTTTGACTTTGCAGACTTCGTCTGAGAGATTTTTTTTGTGGTGGCTTACTTTGGTATATAAATGAAGTCCTATTTTAATATGTTGTTAAAATTTTAACTAATGTGTTTACCTTATATTTATATATATGTTCTTCTTTTGCATGTTTCCAGTATTTCATTCTTTCCTTTTTTCATCATCTTCTTGTTTACAAATTTTTTTTCAACTTGCTTTGCACAACAAACACACTTGCTTTGTTTTTGTTTTATTTGTATTTGTACATAGATATTGTATTTCTCATGAATTAAAAGCTTTCAAATAAATTTTATATTACATTTTTCTTATTATTATCATATACATATTATTTTAAAAGAAAACGCTATTAATAAAAAATTATTTTGTATGACGATATTTTGTTTTAAAGTTTTAACTATCAAACATTTTCTCAGTCATTTATTTGAAAATTTAAATTCAAATACAAATTCAAATTTTAATGTCAAAATCAGATTTACTCGTATATATTTCAAATTCAAATTTATTTCAAAAATTATTCAAAAATTCACATTAATTATTAATTTAAATTCAATTCAAAACTGGGATCGTTACAGTTATACACTGGATAGGAGATGTGAATCCTATAAACATCTCTAACGCGTCACACTCATGTTACATATGATATCGATTTGACTTACATAAGGATATTTTAGTCCCGACTCGAGTGTTTTGTCTTTTCATTACGCTCGGATCAGCCTTGAGTTTTTCAGCTTATTGATGACATACTCTAGAGGACGAAGACGAAGATTTGGTATATTACTACTATTATTATCCCCACATCATGCGTGTCTGCTACATTACTTATTTATCTCTAATGTATATATATAACTCTGATGAATGTTACAATATAAACAGCTACATGAATTGTTTATTTGATTATTATATTTTAACGTTCCGCTGCGAGATTCTGAGTTTGTTTTCTCTTTGCTTTCTCTTATTTTTTATTTACCCCATTAACAATCCTCCCTCTTGAATGGTTTGAGTCGACATGTGTGATTTATTGTCGATTTAAATTGTCAAAAAAAGTGGGTTGTTATAGTTGATATGAGAGCTTTGGTATAGTGATAACCTTAGCTTTATTGGGTAACTCATTAGAGATAGGGTCAGTAGCATCCTAGAGTGAGTTTGGGTGTATTAATAGATATAAGCACATGTTTGTTAGTGAATATGTAATGTTTTATATTGGGTTGACATATCAGTTGAATGTTTATGAATTCTGGTCGGTACGGGAAGTACAACAGTATCTATAGGGGTTTCTAAATTCTTATACAAGGTAAATCTACATGGTATTGTTTTGAAATTAGGTAAATGAAACAATTTTACCCATATTATATGTTATATCTAAAGAAATAATTTTTCAGAAATTATTAGGGTATATGTAGTGTGAATTGGTTGTTAGAAATGATAATATTGATCATTATCACTTATTGTTTGATTAGTTAATATTCCTAAACTATTAGCTATTATATGATTATAAGAAAATGAAATTGTATAAATGTGATTTATAAAATATAAGTTGTAAGTAAAATGAATATAAATTTGAGAATTTGAGAAATTTAAATTCCGGTATTTCTGAAAAAGGTTTTCAAGGTCGGATAATAATACTAGTATTGTTTAAAAGTATATATATAAATACAAATTATTTTCAAATTTTAAAAGAATGAATTCGGACTCCCCTCTTCTGTCGTTGAAAAATAATTGTGGTAACGACTGCATAGCATCATCATGTTCATTTTCGGGTCTCAAAGTGGGGGAGACTTCTGAGAAGCTTTGCTATGAAATTATTTTGATAAACAGATTTTGGCTTAAACTCCAAAGGTATGGTTTGATATATATAAGAGATAAGTATATATACTTATTTCGAATGATTTGAAATGAACCCAGTATTTAAAAATTTTAGTTTCTGTTAATTAACAATCTTCAAATTATTTGAATGAAATGAAATGTTTGAGTAACTAGAGCTTATAAAATAAGAGAATTAAGAAAGCTAAGCTAAATGTTTTGAGAAACTTTAGAGTTGAAGTTTGCAACTCTTAAATTGAGCGTAAGGAAAATTTAAACAAGCTACGATAGTGAACATTCTAATTAAGTAAAACGAATCGGAATTAATTTGTATAGTACCAAATTTCATTCTAATGACATATAATAAGACTTACAAAATGTTAAAAGTTAAAATGATGATTTCGATATGTAATGAGATATTATACAAGTAAAAAAAGCCTAAAAGAAATTAAAATGCGTATAAATGGAAATTTGGTTGCAATAAAAAATGTTGTATACTTAAATATAACATGAAATGATTAATGACCAAATGGAACAAGTAAGTGAACTTAAGAAAGTAGACAAATGAATTAAATAATATCTTTGTAAATTGGCTATAGAATTGAATATAAATTTGCAAAGAAATTGACAAATTGAATTTATAACTTTTGAGATAATTTTAACTTAGATAAAGTCTAACTTCTTACATATGGATAAAAAGATTATAAACTAAAGTGATGATTAATAAAATGTTTCACGGATAAATTTGTTATTAGAGGAAATTGTGACAATGAATTTGAATGAAAATAATTTGGTATAGTTAAGAATCAATTGGAAATAAATAAGTAAGTTGTACGTATATTATTATGTTTGCATAACGATTTTATTCAGATTCGAGCATAGAATTTTGAGATAATTTATATCGATCTGAGATAGTATTTTTCACTCGATTCTCGACGAAGAACTCTGGATATGGATTTTAATTTGATTTTGGAATTATCTGTCATAGTATATAGCTATGCAAGGAGAATGACGGTGTCTTGTCAAGGAACCAGATCTGAATCCGCACTACAGATTCGTGTGAACGATGCAGTTTCGGAAGTGAAATTGTGTAATCGGGCGAGCAATCAAATTTGATATTGTGTGCGGATAGTATATGTACATCGTACAAGCTTAAGTAAAGAAAATAGTGGAAACTGAAAAAGCAAAATACAAAATGATTTTAAATAATATGATTGGGTATCATTGGTAAATAACATGCAGGTATTTAAAATCAAGAAAAATTTGGTTGGCCCGACAAAAAGGTACATGTTTATTTTTGCATTTGATTTGATGGTTTTATGATGGAGCCACTTTGCTTTTAGTTTTCTTTTGTTGGTTTGGGTCCGTAGTGGCATTTTGTAGTTATTCCGATCGAACCGCGTAGAGGAGACGTTGTCGAAATTTTCCGTAAATCCAGGATGTTAGAAAAATTTTGAAGTTTTAAAATTGTTACAACTTGTTTGAGAACTAACTTGTGAATTCCGTAAGCCTATCGCAATTGTGTAGTACATAGTAATAGTTTTATAAGTGAAATTTTATGTTTTATAAGTTGATTATATCTTAAAAATATATCAAATGTTAGATTCTTTACTTAACGTCTTTTTGAGGATGAAAAGTTTTGAGTAGGGAGATTGTAACGATCCGTATTTTTAGCTAATGTAAATTATTAAATTTAATGTAATTAATGAATAAAAATTGTTAAAAATATAAATTTAATGATTTTGAATGTAAGTATTGGATATGAGCTTGAATAAGATTTTGAAATAAACAAATTTTGAAAATTAAGCAATGAGATGTATTGAAAGATAATGCTATATATTGAATGTGCTACAAGCAATAAGTTTAATTAAATGGTAGATGTTGAATTCATTAGATGTATATAGAGTAATTGTATGTTAACTAAAATCTATTTAAAATCTAATATTGAAATTTGTTGAATATTGAACAATTAAATTGTTCAATTTAATATTGTAAATTATGTGAATAAGTGAATTCTGAATTTAATACGACTGAAAATAATATTAGAAGTTGATGTAAATTTTATTTAAACAACAATAAAGATTGTTAAGTTTTAAAAATGAATTAAAAAGTGAATAATTAGAAATTCAAAATTTTGTATTATAACCGAGACGTTAAAATAGCTATCCGGGGCACAGTCTCGAAATTTGACGAAAAAAATTCCATTGGATCCATAATAGTGTAATATAATAGGATTTCAAATTTCGCAATGTTTGGGGTTATCGTTTGGCCGTACGGGGTGGAAACGTGCTGAATTTAGCATCGAAAATTCAATATAATAACTGGATTCAAAAAGCTATCATCTCTATACGATCGAATTAGGACCCGAAACCTTTTCCATTGCGTTCGGAACAGGGGTATAACATTATAAATGCCTAGTGGCATGTCTTGATATGAGTTTGGAATTTTAAGTTACGTAATCGAGAAGATTTAAACATATATATATATATATATATATATATATATATATATATATATATATATATATATTGACTTGACTATTTCACATCAACTTACCATCTTTCTTTCTCAGCCACCTTGGATTTTACTTTACCCACTCATACAAGTTTCCTCCTTCACCCTATATTCACAGCCGAACCCAAATAGTTAGCAAAAAGAAAAAAAAATGTTTAACATGGTAACTTTAAAAATTTATTTCACATAAATTACTCAATGGAAAAATCCCAAACCAATTCCTAAAATCATTTTTCAACGTCCTCTTCGATCTGGTATAGCCTTTCTAGGGTGTGGCTGCTATTCGTGGTGATCGACATGAGGGTGAGTGAACTAGGGCTTGGGGTTTTCGCTCGCGTGATGATCGTTGGGCGTTTTCGTGGTTATATTTGAGCTTAGCATGGGAAAATGCACCTCTGGCCAAGTTTTCATGAAGCTCGGTGGGTTTTGAAGTGGAGCAATTTGTAGCAGCTCGATGGGAGCATGGGGTATTGTCGCGTTTCTCTAGGCATGGTAGTTCGTGTGTTTCTTGGTTTGGGTACATGGAGATTCGGAAGAGAGACTCGATGGAATCGATGGCGTTGAATATGGATGGCCGGAGCTGGGTATTTCTGACGTGCATGCACACTTGGGAGGGATTCCTGTGTATTAGGTAATTAGGGAAGAAATAATTTTGCGTTGGTGGGTCGGGTCTTATTTTGAGTATGGTTTTATTATCAAAATAAAAATTGTGGTTAATTGAATTTAAATATCGACGAACTTATAAAATGTATAACTTTTACGTACCAGGACCGATTGGAACGAGACTTTTTGCGTTGCGATTGTGATGACAAGAGCTTTGCAATGAAAGTTGTTTAGACTAATTTGGAGACAGTCAAATTTTGGGGAAAAATCGGATGTTGTCCAATTTTAGTTCCAAATAGTAATGTCTAGGCGACAGTAGATAATCAATGTGAGTGTTTTATAATGCTCACAACGTACTAGAATATTTTCATACTAGTTAAATTTGAAATTTATGAAGTGATGTGAATTTATTGGTCGTTTTTTGACAAATTTGATTGTCGTTTGAATTAACTGTTATAAATGAAATTTTACGGTCAAATTTGTAATTGAAATTGAATTGCCTGTAAATTACCCAATACTAATAACTATGAAACTGTTGTGAATTTTATTGTCAGTTTGTATGATTGATTGTGATGGATGCAAATTGGTTGATATTTGGATGTTCATTTGTTTATATATATATTATGTTATCACCCTGTATGTTATTTATAGTACATAAACTGTAAATGGAATTATTTCGATTAAATTAAGAAATAGGTTGAAATGACATATACCTATGACACTGTGATTTGGATTGAAATGATATATATCCATCCCTGAAATTAAATTGAAATAACTGATCACTTGGCCATAGGATAGTAAATTATATACGGACACCGGATTGGTTAAATTAAATGAATTTAAAATCTTTGATTTGAAATTATTTAAATGGTTATGATTTAAAAGAAATAAAAATTAAATTTATAGAAATCGAATTAATCATGAATCCATGTTTGAAATGTGAAATAAAATTTTGGAAAAGGAATTGTTTAAAAAGAACGAAGTTGATGTTTTGAAGTTATAATCGAAATATAATTGGAATTTTTGGAAATCGATTTGCTTTGAAGGATTGAACTTTTATTTCGAACCTTTGGTATTACTAAATAAAAGTGATGTAAAAACGATTTTTCGAAATTGAGATCGGAATTGAATTATATTTGAAGATTGGAATTTTAAACTAAATATTGAAGGATAATTTGATTTAAAGGTTTGAATCGATATTTTGAAATCGAGTTCGAAATCGACATAAATTGAAATTTAAACTGAAATCGATTTAATTGGATTTGAAAGTAGAATTGAATGAATTTGAAATCGAAGTTGAAATTGATTTGAATTGAAATCAAAATTGAATCGATTAAATGAAAATTGAATCGATTAAATGAAAATTGGAATTGATTTGAGTTGGGAAGTTAGAATTGAATTGGGTTAACTTTAAAACAATTTTCAAATAAGTTATTTAATATAAAACTATTTAAAAGCTATCTTTTAAAATATACAAATTATTTTGGTTGTCCAAATTATTTTGCTATATAAACCATTCTAAATACTTAAACCATTTTATTGAACTATTTTAACCATTTAAACTATTTTTAACTATCTTAACCATCTAAACTATTTTTAACTATCTTAACCATTTAAACTATTTTAACTATTTTAATTATTTAACCTACCTTAAAACTATTCAAACTATTTTTCAAAAATTCAAACTGGTCAAGGGTGGAATGTTATAGTTTAAATCATGAATTTAGATACGAACTAGGTTAACTGAAGTTATAAACCAAATTGGAATTCGAAACAATTTTGAAAACGAAATCGAGATATTAAGAAGAAAATGATTTTGAAATGAAATAGTATATTTTGGGTAAATATGATGATTTTGAAACGGATTTGATTTTGAAGAAAATATGATATTTTGATATCAAGTATGAATGGTTTTCGAAGTGTAAAGTACCAACTGGTGTGTAAAACGAGGTTTAGAGAGACCAGAGCCGGACATGGGCATACTCTTTGTCGATACCGGAACCACTTTAACAACTATGTACATGGAGTGATGATCAAGGACGAAGTGGTTGGATTTGGCATCATTAGCTTGATTTGAAGAAAGAGAGCGTTGATGTAGCATGGCACTTGTGCCAATTTGAAATGACTAAAATAGGAGTCGTACCGGCCAAATGGGTTACCTACGCCGAGCGGACGCACTTCTTAGTATTACCATCATTTACATTGTGATTGATTGGTGCACACCCTAAGGATTATAGGAGTGTTGGACGCGGTTGGCGATCATGGCTATGATGTGTTACCACCTGCCCGAAGGGTAAACTGGTAGTATCGTACCTTGGGCGTTGCCTTACGTGTCTTGTCATACTTTAATCCCTAAACGAAACCCCTACGATTTTGGTTTAGTGTTGTCATACCATGGCGCATCCCTATCCACCGACCGTTTAAATGGTGTTTTATATGCAAACTGTATGACAATGCTTAAAAACGCGTTAAAGGGGGATTAATATAAAGCCTTAACGCTAAGAAAAATATTTATTTTATTGATTAGGCATTATATATGTAGCGTATTCTACTATATATAAATATTTTGACAGATCCTTAAGAGATGGAAAATGCCATAACATCTCTTGAGTTATTGCATGCACGTTATACACTAGATAGGAGATGTGAAATCACGTAAACATCTCTAACGCCGTCACACTCATGTTATATATAATATCGATTTTACTTACATAAGGATATTTTATCCTTGACTCGAGTGTTTTGTCTTTTTATTACGCTCGAGTCAGTCTTTAGTTTTTCGGCTTACTAAAGACTCACTTTAGAGCACGAAGACGAAGATTTGATATGTCATTACTATTATTATCCCTGCATCATATATGTCTGATGCGTTACTTATTTATCTCTGATGTATATATAACTCTGATGAATGTTGTATAATTATAATCAAATGTAAAATATGAACAGCTTCATGAACTGTTTATTTGACTATTATATTTTATCATTCCGCTGTAAGATTCTGAGTTTGTTTTCTCCTTCCTTTTCTCTTAATTTCTTATTTACTGTATTGACAATCCTCCATCATGAATGGTTTGAGTTAACATGCGTGGTTTACTGTCGATTTAAACTGTCCAAAAAGGAGGGTCGTTATATGTAATATGCATACAATCATCATGGTACAATAGTCAACGATCAATATGGACAGCTAAATTAACTTGTCCTCAGATGTATGAATATATAGCATAACACACACAGCGGAAATAACCAAGTATGTGTAATACATCTGAAATCAACCAGCTCATCTCTTGGTTCCACAGCCTCCCAACCTGAATCTGTAATACTCTGTCTAGCCCAAGCATCTTAATAAAATAACAGCTCAATCAATCTGGAAAACCAGTTGAGAAAACACACTTTATTTGAATTATTACTAGTATCAAAATCCTTTGAAAACAAAGGTATCTCGTAAGACCACGCCATATATAAATACGACGGTTTTTACCTTACAATAACCAAAATCTTTTATATCAAATCATTTGATATTATAATAGTGTCTAAAATAGCTGAAATGCTTGCATCTCACATTCTAACATAGTTGGGCATAATCAAAACCGTACGGCGCTTATTGGAGAATGGATTTCATACTATGGCCGGTTATAGAACTACCTTCGATAAGTTCATCTCTAAATCAATGCACCCAGGTCTGACAGGAACATCTTGCACCTGCCACACAGAACCGTCTTACCAATTGACTAGTAGTGCTGAATATGTCATCATCCTGGTCTTTCGACCTTAATGGAAGCGACCCAGTAAGCCGTGTTACATGCCCTGTTTTAGTCATTTCTTAGTTGATGAGGCTTGAGGCTACGTTTATCTTTTTGCATAGCAATCCCACTTGGAATGCTAACACTGCCTTCCAAGCAACAATGCAGTGATAGCATTCATCCATACAAGTTGTTCTGGGTATGAACAAACCAATCTCTTCAAATATCGCACTCTTCATTATCTTCGAGATATCACAATTCATAACGTTCAAATCGAATCAAAGTGGTTTTTGGATAATTAAATTTGATCTTGGTCTCTTCGAAATGATCAATGAATTTAGCTAGATTTAGTAGTCGGTGAATTATCTATCAAATTACATACATAAGCAGTTACTAGGCCCATAGTATAAATCTATCAAAATTTTATTTCAAAATATTTTTACAAAGATATATATTCAAATCTCTTCCAGTATTCTAACAATTGAAAACAATTTCAAATACTTATCCACAACAGGATATTTCAATCCATATCCCCACTTAGAAATATTTCCAAATCCAACCTGTAATTCATTACTTAGGAAAATATTTCTATATAAACAATTTTCAAGAAATTAACGATTATACTTATTTATAATCCAACTGACCATTTATAATTTCTGTAACGGATTCAGGTTCATTTCCTAAGTTCATGTATCTAAACATTCTGGAAATTCTCTTAAATTTCCAGAATTCTTTTATAAGATTCCTCTTATCTAATTGCATTCATAAATTAAAACCTGTTTACAATACCTCGAGAGGGTTTATAAATAAATCCTATTCATTTCATAATATATATATATGATAAGTGTTTTTAATGAATAATAATTTATTTTTAAAACACGCTTAAATAATTATTTAAACTATCAAACACTTTTAAATTAACATCAGTAACTCATTTTCGGTTCATTTTTTTAAATAAAACCAATAAATTTACAAAGCTTATTATAAAACATAAATTTCTTTTCAATTAACATTAAATAATTGAATAACCAGCTTTATGAAATATTTCGGCTCCAATAGTTTTAAAATTACATAGCTAAATAAGAAAAAAATCCCTTTTAAACAAACTTAAATTCTCAATAAACATATATTTTTAAAAATATAATATAACCAATTTCAATTTATAAATCCCTCTTATGCGTGCTATGAAAAAAATGAAAGTGCTTGTGTGTTTCTATCTATCTTTCTCTGTCTCTCTGATGCGTGCTACGCACGTCCATGCATGAATGTATTTTATGCAGCAAGAAAATAAAAGTGTAAAGTGTGTAAATATGTTAGAGTTTGTGCGTATGGAAGAAATGTGAAAAGTGAATCCTCTGTAACTTTTCTTTTTGTGCTACTCTTTACATATTTATATACAAAATGGCATATGCAAAAATAAAATGAACCGTGCTCGGGTGCGACGCAGTGGAAAGGAGGCTTGGGTTTTGGTAAAAAGACCCAGGTTCGATTCCTACCATGCGCTTCGCTATCCTATATAAATTTACCCGGGGGTATAGGGGCTTGGATCAGCAGACGGCTTTATTATACCCTCCTCGAGAGTTTACCAGTCCGCCGGGTTCTCCTGGGTTTTCAAAAGAAAAAAATGAACCCATGTGTGTCTTTTTCCAAGGAAAGGAGAAAAATGATGGAATATAAGTGTTTTCTTGTCTCCTAATTTTTCTGTGAATGAATGCATACATACACACACAACTATATAAAGCAAATGCTTAAAAGGCTAAGCAAAAATAAAAGTCAAATGGAATGACAAGCATTAAATGCTAAAACCAAAGCATGACCAAAGAGTATAGGAAAACATATGTAACAAGGCATGTTGCATGAAAATTATGTTTAGAAATAACAAGTTAGTTCCACGGTGCTCCGCTACACCAATATTCCATTCGCATACGAGCCGTGAACAACATAAATAAAATTGCAATCACATACAATAATGTTACATGCTCAGAAAACACCAATAAAATAGAGTGGTTACTTATTCTATAAAATTTCAAAAGAACCGACATTTGGCGCAAAAAGCGTCAAACGAAAATTTAGTTTTTTTCAAATTAATAATTATGGAAAAATTCTGTAAATTAAATTAAAACGACATCATAAAAAATAAAGCCTAAATTTAAAACTTATATTTTATTATAATTTAATTTCAAATTCGAATATTAAAATAAATTAAATATTCAAATTCGAAGACTCAAAATTATGGGTCGTTTCAGTATTTGTCGAATATAGGAGTAGATATTGAGTAGAATTAGATGATTTCTATATATTCTGCTCACTTGATATTTACTGGTTTTGGATTAACATCCGAGAAACATGTCTCAACCAAATCAAAATTACGAGTTTGAATTTAGAAATCTCTATCAAGATTTATATATAATAATTTAAAATTAGTTTAATCCCTATACTTAAATTTGTTAGTTTGAATTTATAGCAAATGATGTTTGAATAACATTGTTTTTGATCCGTTGTATAAGTCATGATTTTGAAATTTTTGTTACGATTTAAATAAATGATTTGGAAATATTTTCTTAGGAAAAGACGAAATGATTTCGAATTTAAAAAGGGTTTTCTGTAGTCAAAGAATTTGATAAGAGAGATTAAATAATTCTTATATATCGAAAAGAATGTTTTAGAAATATATAAGTCTCTCCAAAAGAGATTTTGATAAAAGGAATGATTTCCTACTCACAGAACCTTTTTTTTATCGATGATTGATTCAAAGGAACCGGGTCGGATCTAGGTAATGTCTATCTAGAAACCACTACGAACCAATGTATATGTTCGAAAAATGGAGACATAATAAAGAAAATGATGAAAGAAGACTGATGATTTTTTGGGTGAAAGGACTACTTGTTTATCTTTCTGGTTAGCTCCCGAATACTAAAGGAGTGGTCCCTTAAGTTCTGAAACTCTTTGGGTTGCAAGGACTTTTCACTACCAATCCTAGGGATAGTTCCTAAAAGGATGTGGCAGGAGAGTGTCTTCGTTTTGTTCAACCCCAGAATGAACTTGTATTGATGGATGCTGACACTGCATTCTTGAGATTTCATCGTTGACTTTTATAACCATACATCTATTTGGTAGCAGAGAAGACAACTTCTCTTAGCTTAAACCCTACTCTGAGATGTATGAGCTTGGACGATGTATGTTTATGGAAGTCGATAGTGATCGGTGGGATGACAATGTGGCATTCAAAGTGAAACGTGCAAAGTAAAAGATAATTGTTACCTCAAGCTTCACACCCGAAAATGGACAAATCTAGGATAGATGCAGCAAGACTATGTGGTTCACAACCATTAGGATATGATCATGCCTTTTTAGATATATTTATTCCTGCTATGACGTTTGGGACTTAAATTATTGTAGATGTATGCTATGAGGGCCCTTGGATAGGTTGGTAACGGCCGAGTGATGGCATATTAGGTACTATCTAGATGTAGGTCGATCTTGTGTTGGTAGAGGACCATCAGTTAGGCCTCGGTACATTCTCCTAGAGATGTACTAGCAGAACGTAGTTCCTTCACCTGGTTATTTGTATGAAAACTCATTCTCCAATAAGAGCTTTCGTGACTTTAGATGTAGAAAGCCATGTGTTCAAAGGTGGTATGCTACAATTTAATAATGTAACAATTTCGGCAAAGATTAATAAATTTATTTGCAAATTTTTTTAAGATATGACATTAAAAATAATATCGATGGATTTTACGTAATAATTATTTGATTATAAAAATCCATTCCATGTTTATTTTAATGAAAGAAAAAACTCCTTCTCCAGAAAAGCAAGAATCTCTTACAAAAAGAGAAAATAAAGAATCAATGCATCAATTCCAATCCTATCTCTCTTTTCTTAAGAGCTTTCATGCCTTTCTAATGGAGGATTTTTTTTCTTCCATTAAAAAAAAAAAGATTTTTTTTTTCCCATTTCCTAAAAGAAAGTTTTACTTACTTTACATTTAGTTTTGGCATAACAAAGCTTGCACTGTCTTTTCGCACTTGGCCAACCAAGAATCAATGGGGTAGGGTAGATTAATAATTGGTAATGATTTTTCTATGATGCCAAAAAATCACAATCTGGTATAAAGTGATCGTTGTCGTTCATTGGATTCCAAAAGAATAACTTCGTTAGAATTGAAGAATTGCTGCAATTCGTACTGAATAGACCTGATTCTCCCATCTAGAGTTTCTTAGGAAGCCTTACCCGAACTCTCCCGATTAAATATGATAAATCCTAAAAAACAACTAACAGTTATCATTTTGCCGTTATAGATTAAGATCTTCTTCAGAGATTTTCCTTTATTACAAAGTGGTCGACGAAAAATTCTACGGAAACGTCAATGGCTGTTTGATTATTTATAACAAAAAATTACATTATAAAATATTGATTAACCAATTGAGTATTCGGGAGTCAAAAACTAGAAATATCTGCAAGATTTGATCATTATTTGTATTGATTAAACTTAATGTTGGAATTCCCAAAATGGCACCAAATTTTTTTGATAATGAAGGAGCTAGAATCTTACTTTTCTTATTGTTATTACATTACAATAGCAAAAAATTAGTAAAAGTTACATTTTTCAAGAAAATACTTTATTTTACTTTGAATCGTATTAAAACACATAACAACTCACGATAGAATAATATAATTTCTCGATTGATCTCATCGACGAAGAAAATTTGCGAAAGCATGAAATAAATTTACGAATGAGCATTTTTGAACGGACGTTCCTTATGATTTGGTATCTGGTAAAAAAGAGAAAAGACTCAAAAACATAGCCGGCTTTTTTTATCGCTACTGCAATTTTGAAAATGAATACACAAATGTCCATCAAAAGGAAAGTAAATACATTTGATATAAAATGCAGTGCTCCTGTTATAAATAAAGTGATTATTGTAAAATTTGGATTCTATATATCCTTCGATTCTCTAAGAGAATTCTTATTTATTGGCGAAAAGGCAAAGAAATAGGGTTATCATTCCTTTATAATATAATCCAGAAGGACAGAAAGAACGAAGCAGAAACCCGTATCTCTTCTAGAGAATCTCCTAATTATTCCAGAGCAACTAGAAATTCTTTAACAAAAAAGAATTCAGTCACGAATCAATTGGCATTGTTCACAAATTTTACTAACAAAAGCCCTTATTTTCATATTTCCAACAAATTATTTTAACTTTTAATTTAATCATTGGATGAAAGTAACTCCTAAGATTTTAATTATATGGCCATGATTTGTCATTGCGTGGGAATATCTCCACTATAGAAAGAAAGAAAAAAGATCAAATTAACTAGACATTACTAAAAAACAATTGTCACGGTGGTTAAGCTATTCGACAGGTCACAAGTTCAAAACTTGTGTAGTATCAATAAAAGTTTGAATCACGCTACGCAAGTTTCGAACTTGTGACCTCTCGGACCAAAGCCGAATCACTTAACCACTGAGACAATAGTGCTTGTCAACAATGTCATGTGATAGCAAGGAAATAAGTAATAAAAGTGAAAGGAATCCTGAAAGGATAAAGTCAAATATAACAAAGGGCAAAGAAGGCCTTTTAACATTAACCCTACTTAACCCTCAACATTAAATAAATCTATTAAGCGATTGTGGTTGTGTTTAAAAACCTTTATGTCTATTAATTCTTCATTTTTTCATTTCGTAATTTCTTTCCTATTTGTTATATTCCTTCGTTCTTGTTTATGCTACTTTCAACTATGATTCTGATATAAATAAAAAATACAAATAATTATGGTTTCAATGCTAAAATTGTTATGCATTAAATTCAAAGACAAAATTAGATCAAAAATGAATATTTTTGAGTGGTGTGGACATCATTTGAAAACGATCAGTTCATAAGAATCGTTTCTGTGGGTAGAAGAAGATTCTTTAAACACTTATTCCAAATCTCACTCTTGGATATAGTGTCACCTTTAGTTTTGATTTTCCTATAAGAATAAAACTTTTTCCATTTTGTTTTTCACAAATGCGATTAGTGTACAGGTAGAAATATAGATATTTCATCAAATTTTAAATAACACTTTCGAACTCTATAACCTTCGGGCTTAGACACGAATGCAGTCACTGATTGGAAGAAATGTAGAAAAAGAGTAGGGGGAATTAATAAAAATAATATTTTTTTTACTTTATTTGTCTACGGCATAGACATTACCATTTCTTTTCTATATGATACATTAATTATATCGTACTTATATGGCGATGAATTCTTATGCTAAGATGGATTTGAACCAACGTAGACGGTCGTCAACAAATTTACAGTTTATCTCATTAACCGCTCACCAATTAATATACTAATAAACAGTGAATGAGAGGTATTTTTTATTCCATCGGTACTTAGCCTATAGGAAGAACGTCTATAAAAGAGATGAGATTACCTATATATGTATAGATAGATGGAAAGAACAACATTCTTTAATTCTTTAGTAAGAATCTCGATCTATTACGAATGTTTAAAATATCAAATTCATTACAATTTATTGGTTACAAAAAGGAAGCACCTCAAACAAATATGCTACATAGATAAATAGCAACTTAGGCTAAATATATATCAAAATGAGAATATTATTAAAAAACCATGTAAGTCTAAATTTGAATTAGTTATTTAGATCATAATTAACCAAATAGATATATTTTCAAGGGGGGTTTTGACATCTGTTGTAATCACATCAAGTAAACACACAACAGATCAATAATAGATAATTGAAAGCCATTTATGTTTTCTTCAGTCCTAGTAAATCATTAAAGATAAAATCACTAAAGATAACTAAATCCAAACCAAACAAATTTCTATGATGCATATATCTATATCAATTTAAATTTAAATAATCAAATAAAATATTCCATTCAGATGGCTTCCTAAGAGCCTAGAAAATAATTAAATATAAAATACGAAAATTTAGTCTATGAACATAATAAAAAATGGCTAAAATAAAGTCAAATATTAAGAAATGTCAACAAGTGCTTAATGGATCACAACATGGTGGCGTCACAATCCAAAGCTTCGTTGATGCCACTTATTTAAGGATACCTAAGGAAGAGAAGGGTATCTTCAAGGAAAAGGAATGCGGAATTGGAAATCTAATTACAAAGTATTTTAAAGGAAGCTGAATTTGATGGTTTCATGTGATTTAAATTGTACAATGCATAGATCATTTTCTGTTAATTTCAAAAAAAGTGAATAAGTTGGAGCATATTGAAGATATGTAAGTAGAGACAAATATGACAAAACATATAAGATGAAACATATAATCCTTGACTCTTCGTACGCTGCCACTACACAGTTTTAATTACTTGTAAAATTATAACTTAATATTCAAAGAACTTAGGACCTAGAATAAGAATTAACATGGTAAAGGTTTAATGATGGCTCATTAACGAATTTCTTATAAATTAAAATATATATGTACACAACAACAATCAATATAACTAACAGAACTTGCCACAGATTACCAATGGTAGAATAACATCGCAAGAGGGTAATAACATATCGATCTGTATACAAAATAAATTTAACTCGGCCTATATATCTACTCATTATCGACCCAAATATCGAGCCAATTCAAATGCTCAATGTATCAACATAAGAATTACTAACCTAATTGCTTGGTGCACAACCACAAATAACATATATGCACCAATACAGATAATAGCTACTATACTTACTAATGAGTTATATTTGATAACTAAAATATTAGTTACAAATCTAGCAAGTAAAATGTGCAATAACTAGGGTGTCAACTAAAAATTAACAAATAACATATGCGAACAAACTACTTTGTTAATGACACATCTAACAAATGACCGTGAAGGTGTAGTAATTTTTATGTTAACTACATAAATTTTATACTCTTCAATCAAATGAAATAAATAATAAACAGTAAATTCTACCAACCATTTCACAATATACAAATAATATCATAATATGTTTTGTAAATTTCTATAATCCAGGCATCCAATAAGAAAATAACATATGAATCATATCAACAATGCACTAAGTAATTATCAATCTTATACATGCATTTTGTATACATCACCACCAACATTATATAAAATAAGCCATGTGCAACGTTCTGGATTTTCGACTTTCGAAAATCGACATTAATACGTCCAATGTATAATCTGCCGAACAATCGAAGGCCGGGAAAACCGAATCGCTAGGGTTAAAGAAGAAGAGGTAGAAGAAGAAAGAAAGAAGAAGCAACAGAAACAATATCAGAATCTCACAATTCGCAACGGAACAACATATAATATATCAATGAATAATCTTTAAAACAAAGAACCGTATCTGTTATTACAGTACATCACATTACATTACATTATCAGAGTTTACAACAACAAACAGCGGAAAAGAAATACTATATACTAGTTGATACGCCATGCCATCCAGCTTGCCTCCAGATCTCTATAGCAACTCCTAAATTCCAGAATATCCTGATAACCTGACTCTAGACTGCCCGTGTGGAAATTGGTGGGCACCTAGAGTTTAGGAAGGAAACAATAAACTCCAATCAGTCATGTGACTGGTGTGAGAACTTAAAACAGTTACTCTTTAAAAACAACCAAAGAAATATTTTTAAAGTCAATTCGCAATGCTTTTAGAAAATGTAACTACCATAAGGCCTCCCGCCACACACACAATACAACGCAGAATTGGAGAAGATTTCTCCTTATGATAGTCGAACATGCTTGGTACGCAAATTTCTTTGATATTATTACTATAAGTGCGAAGTATAGGAAAACATTTCAAAAGTATAGTATAAATCTTAGCCAGCATAGACATTCTGAACTATGCCTACTAAGCTACCATCTAAACAGTGGGGCGCCACCATAAGTAGATGGCAGGTAATACAACTAATACCATAAAAAGCTCATATTGGATGAGTGGATTTCCAGCAAATGGTCGGGCAAAGGAACTTCCCAAGTAAAATGGAATGCCTCTGGAGCGACATCCCCGGATTCTAACCAGATCTATGCTACACAAGGCCGGGTTACCCCTTAACTGGGTAACTACTGACACGAGTATGCCATCCCCCGGTCGTTTGCGACCTTTATCCGAGGATCCTCTCAACCAACAACCACAAAGTAATAAGTTTGCAACAACCACAAAGTAAGTATCTGGGCTCCATACCATGATACCACTCATAATCCAGAAGGAAATAACATACCCTTTAGAGGGCGTTATCCTCAAATAACCTTGCTGCCACGATTCTTGTTTCGACCATAACCGGGTTGTGAGGTTTGACGAAATTTCGTCCACAAAGCTATGCTTTTCACAAAAGCCACGCTTTGATCAAAAAATGATCAGTAGCACTCAGCATGAAACACTACCAAATTGGGAGTATATCACTGATAACCATCAACTACATAACCTCTGAGCTCGTACGTCTCAGAGAAGGGTGTTAAGCTAAGAGAATAAATTCTCCGCCACCAACAGAAATGTATTTAAAAGAAATCTGCTTTATATCCCAAAATGTAATGTCATACATACAATCCATTCAAGTCTTTTCTGGGTTCGAACAGAACCGAAGGCACTTCCAAAGAAGCCCTTGCAATCTGGGTATTCACAATCCTGATCGAACTTCCCATCACAAAGGAAATCTCCATACTGTAGCTATCGATGCAGAGACAATCGATAGGTCATCCGATCGCTCTCGCATATACCCGGTCTTCACCATCGGTCTTCAATGCAATCCATATAGGTCGTATCGCTATTCGGAATGGGTTATATGACACAAAGGTCCTCCCCCGGCTAAACCAAATAACGAGCGCTTATTTTACAAATAAGTGTAGCATTCAAATTCAAGCAAATCACAACAAATACCCATTTAAAGGTAAATATTGATAGTCGGTTATTTAACTATCAATAAATATGCATAACATCACCATATTCCAGATAATTTCCCAAATTATTTATTTTCCGAAAATATCCTTAAAAGATATATTTTTTTCCACATTTCAACCATTTGAAAACAAATTTCAAATCACTTTTCACCTTTACAACTTTAGAAAACAAATTTTCAAATCATTTTTCCTTACGCGGAAACACTTCTAAATATTTATTCACTTTCATTTCAAAATGGTTCATTTAAAACAATTAAATAAATCCTTACCGATTTACTTCAAATTTACGTTCCAAATCGGTAAATTTATTTCCACATTTCAAAAATAAATTCATGTTTATTTTTAAACAAATTTCCCTTTCCTTTATAAATTCCATGGTGAATTTAAATTTCCAAATATCCACTGATATACGATTTTCAAATCGATTTTCAAATTGATTTCAAATATTCACTTTCAATTTATCTTTAAAAGATATAAATCTCAATACATTTCACTTCATATTGGAAAACATTTCCATACTTATTTAATGATAAGTAATTCACCAATCTATTTATTTTCAACATTTGAAAAATATTCAATATACTTAAATTACAATTAAGTATATAATTTATTCTTTAAGGAAAACATTCTGTTAAACACATTTATTTGAGTCAAAACGAATGTTGCGTAAAACATCGTTACGACAACCCAAAATCACTAGTACAGGGATTCGAAATTAAGATAGATATATAAATCCCAATACTATATAAAACATTTTAGAACCCTAGGGTTTGTGCAAAAAGTGAATGTGAAGTCCTTTTATAAGTGGACGTGATTAATGAATATCCGTATTGCAAGGACTTCTTTTGGAAGAGCCTTCGGTTCCGTTCGATCCCGGAACGGACTTGTATGGATGTGTGTCTGACGTTACAAATTAAGATGTAAAGCTGGTTTCTATCAAATGCATTTCTGTTGGTGGCAGAGAATTTATTCTCTTAGCTTAACACCCTTGTCTGAGACGTACGAGCTCAGAGGTTATGTAGTTGATGGTTACTAGTGATACATTCCCAATTTGGTAATGTGGCATGTTGAGTTCTGCTGATCATTTGTTGATCAAAGCACAGCTTTTATATAAAGCGTAGCTTCGTGGATGAGACTTCGTCGGACCTCACACCTCGATAATGGTCAAAACAGGAAAGTTGCAGCAAGGTTATTAGGGGATCGCGCCCCCTTAGTGTATGTAATTTCCTTCTGGATAGAGGTGGTATCATGGTATGGAGCCCAGATACTTAACCTATGTTGTTGCTGCAAACTTATTATTTGTGGTTGTTGGTGAATCCCGGGATTAAGGTTGGTTACGACCGGGGGATGGCATACTCGTGTCAGTAGTTACCCAGTTAAGGGGTAACCCGGCCTTGTGTTGGCAGAGATCCGGTTAGGTTCTCAGGGCATCCTTCCAGAGGCGTATCCATGTGGCAATGGGAAGTTCCTTGGCCTGACCATTAGTTGGAAATCCAAAGAAACAATACGAAACCCTGTATGGTTTTAGTTGTAGAACCTGCCATTTACTTATGGTGGTCACCACTGTTTAGATGGTAGCTATAGTAGGCATAAGTGTGAAATGTCTATGCTGGCTAAGATTTATATTATACTTTCGAAATGTTTTCCTACACTTTGTACTTATAGTAATAATATCAAAGAAATTTGCGTACCAAGCATGTTTGACTATCATAAGGAGAAATCTCCTTCGATTCTACGTTTGCATTTTGTGTGTGTGTGTGTGTGCGGGAGGCCTTTTGGTAGTTACATTTTCTAAAAAGCATTGCGAATCTATTTTAAAATATTTCTTTGTTCGTTTTTAAAAGATAAATTGTTTAAGTTCTCACACCAGTCCCATGACTGACTTGGAGATTATTGTTCCCTTCCTAAACTCTGGGTGCCCCCCAATTTCCACACGGGCAGTCTAGAGTCAGGTTATCAGGACATTCTGGAATTCAGTTGTGGAGCTCTGGAGGCAAGCTGATGGCATGGCGTATCAACTAGTATATAGTATTTCTTTTCCGCTGTTTGTTGTTGTAAACTCTGATAATGTAATGTAATGTGATGTAATGTTAACTGATATAGTTCTTTGTTTTAAAGATATTCATTTATCTATTATATGTGTTCTGCTGCGATTGTGAGATTCTGTTATTGTTTCTATTTTCTTCTTCTATCTTCTTCTTCTTCTACATCTTTCTTCTTTAACCATAACAATTTGGTTTTCCGGCATTCGAAAATCGACATTAATACGTCCACTGTATCAACTGCCGAGCAATCGAAGAGGAGGAGGCGGCCATTGATTTAATTTTATTTCAACGAAAATTAAAAACGAAGAAGCTCGGCCTTTTTTCTTGAATTTGATTTTGAATCCTAAAAGAACTGCGGCCACTTTAATTTCCTTGCTGGAGATTATAGAACGAACTGTGTTTGTTTAAGCGGCCATTGTTAGATTTGTGAACGAGAGAAACTTTTGCTCGTGTTGTTTTAAAAGGCGCAGCAGGGGACAAGATTACGTGACTTTGCAGAGAAAGGTCTTTGATAAAACGTGTTTGCATTACCTAGCTACAGTGTTTGATGGGGAAGGCAAAGTACTGATTTAGATATAATTTCAACTGATGTTGACCAAATACAAATTTAAATTTAAATTGAATTCGATATAAATTTCAACGCGTTTACTTAACGTATGGCCCAACGATCGCTCCAAATGCTACGAAAATTGAAATCCGATAATAATACAATATTCCGGATCCAATGGAACTGGTTTCGTCGAATTTCGAGACTGTACCTCGGAATTGCAAGTAAATAAAAAAATTGTTTTATATTTTGTTGATTGGTTTGTTGAGTGCTACTGATCATTTGTTGATCAAAGCACAGCTTTTGTATAAAGCATAGCTTTGATCAACAAATGATCGGCAACACTCAGCAAACCAATCAACAAAATATAAAACAATTTTTTATATTCACTAACAAATAGGCGCTCATATCTATTTATTTTCAATATTTGGAAAATATTCAATATACTAAATTACAATTAAGTATATATTTTATTCCTTAAGAAAAACATTCTCTTAAACACATTTATTTGAGTCAAAACGAATGTTGCGTAAAACATCGTTACGACAACCCAAAATCACTAGTATAGGGATTCGAAATTAAGATAGATATATAAATCCCAATGCTATATAAAACATTTCCTTTTATAGAAATTTTCCAAAAACACTATTTGGAAATGATTTGAAATTTGTTTTCAAATGGTTTGAAACTAGTGTAGGGAAATGATTTGAAATTTGTGTTCAAACGGTTGAAGTGTGAAAAAAAAATATCTTGTAAAGATATTTTTGGAAAATAAATAATTTGAGAAATTATTTGGAATATGGTGATGTTATGCATATCCATTGATAGTTAAATAACCGACTATCAATATTGACCTTTAAATGGGTATTTGTTGTGATTTGCTTGAATTTGAATGCTACACTTATTTGTAAAATAAGCGCTCGTTATTCGGTTTAGTCGGGGAAGGAACTTTGTGTCATATAACCCATTCCGAATAGTGATACGACGTATATGGATAGCATTGAAGAACGGTGGTGAAGACCAGTTATTTGCGAGAGCGATAGGATGACCTATCGATTGTCTCTGCACCGATAGCTACAGTATGGAGATTTCCTTTATGATGGGAAGTTCGATCGGGATTGTGAATACCCGGATTGCATATTATCTGTGAATTTGTGAATGGACGATAAGCGTTATAGTTTATATCGCTTATCAACTATATTTCTGTGTTTTAATCTGTGATGATTGAATGATGTTGCACTATTGTGTTAAACCCATGGACTTGAACCGAAATATGGAAATCAAGATGTTGAAATAAAATAAGTTTTATAAATTTAAAAGTTAAAAAGGATTCCTAGTTTGAAATGAAAATGATGATTTTCCAGGTCATGAACAAATCTTTGAAAACGGGTTTGAAAGCTATAAGTTAAATCTTTAATTTAAAGATTTAACGAGTTAATCCAATTGAAATGTGAATTGTTTTGAAGAT
This sequence comes from Allium cepa, assembly GCA_030765085.1. Lineage (NCBI taxonomy): Eukaryota > Viridiplantae > Streptophyta > Magnoliopsida > Asparagales > Amaryllidaceae > Allium > Allium cepa. The sequence goes on from CM060929.1 coordinate 41,616,550, forward strand.
CTATGAATAGATCTTTGTGAAACTGGGTGAACTTTGTGAAATAAATCTTTTTGTTCAAAAGATTTGAAATGGTAATTTGTTTAAACCATTTGAAAGAAAGTTTTGAATTATTAATTTGTGACTTAATTGAAATCCCATATCCATATGTAAATGTTGCGCTCACTATTCGGTTTAGCCGAGAGAAGACCTTTGTGTCGTATAACTCATTCCGAATATATGATTCAACGTTATGGATAGCATTTGAAGACCTATCGTGAAGACCGGGTACTTGCGAGAACGATAGGATGATCTATCGATTATCTCAGCACTAAAGCACCGGATCCCATCAGAACTTCGAAGTTAAGCGTGCTTGGTATGATCGCACCCTAAATAATACTCGAAGCAAAACCCAATTTTTCCCGAGCGTACCCCCGAGAACCCAGGGCTTCAAGATATCAACCGTGCATGCGACCAAACTGTGCACATGCACTCACCGCCGAGGATGCTTCGGCGCCAGCGACGACCACCAACAAGTCCACGATCGATCCCTCCTTTCGACCAAAACAACCCAAATACCCAAACCCATCTCGAATTGAAAATCGAGTAAAACAAATGAAACCTGGAATAGAAAAGAACAACTCCGACCAACCTGGCAATGCGCCATTCTCAACGCCTCGACCACCATTTGCTTAGCGATTCCGGCCTCACCTCGCCATCATCTCCATCTATACTTTACATCGTACTCGAATGTCGCAGATTCGCACGTTCAAATTCGAGTCGCCGGCGCTTATAACACAATTAAGTAAACAACACAGCGGAAGAAAAAGAATAATACATTGATATACATCATTGATACAATATCTGATACAATAGATATCAATATACATCAGAGATATGATACAATAAAATAGCAGCGGAAAAGAAAAATAGATAACACCAGCAACGGAACAGATAACTCTAAGATAGTCTTCATGGAAGAACTCCAGCAGCAGGTCGAACCAACATCACGATACACAAAGACAAGCAAGTGCAGTCCATATCCAAAGATTGAACTAGCTCCAGGTAATCTACTAAACCTTACTATCTGAAAAACCCAACTCTAGACTGCCCGTGTGGAAAATAGTGAGCATCCAGGGTTTAGGAAAGGAACAATAAACTCCAGATCAGTCATGGGACTGGTGTGAGAAACAAAACAGTTTATCTTTAAAAACAAACAAAGAATTTTTTTTAAAGTCAATTCGCAATGTTTTTAGAAAATGAAACTACCATAAGACCTCCCGCCACACACACAATGCAAACGCAGAATTGGAGGAGATTCCTTCTTATGACAGTCATGTTGAATATGCGCTTTGCGCTTATATGATTTTTGTTTGATGATAATAAACATATATACATTCGTTTAAATGTATTTGTTAATATACTATTTTATTTTTCACAGTTTAAATAAATATTTGTTGAATAAAATAAATAACACAGATTTTGAATTCAAACAGAAATTTTATTCAAACAAATATTTATTACAATTTTGAATAGTACAATTTCAAGCTCTCACTATAACTATACAACTTTGATTACAATACATCACAATTTTACATTTACAGTTAACCTCACTACATATCACTCACACTCGTATTTATCTTCAACTGCATTGCAGTTTGAATCCAGCATCTGAGCAATCTGCAAAAATATTCACTAACGCAGTAAAATTGAAAAAGAAATATTTTTGCAACTTAAAATAAAAAATGGATTTTGAAAATAACATTTGCCTCAGTTATTTGGGTTGTTCGTCATCATTTAAATTAGAATTCATCATACACGAACAACTTGTGACATACACAGTGTATCACTGTATAGGCCACAAGGCCGTGCACACCGATATATACACTTGATTGATTTACAGGGACAGGTGAGCACAGGTCAAACCCAAATGAAATGACGGGTTCAACTCACGTGCAATAACATAAATGTCACAACTCATAGCACAAGGTCAAACCCGAGCCTCAAGCTGGATTCAACACAGATCAGAGCAGTATGCAAAGTCGATGCAACATAAACAAACCCAATATGACTGCAAGCAGTGCCACAAGACCATCAAACAAAACCAGAAACATGATCAACTCAGCAATGAATTTAACCAAGTACGGTAATGCAACAATGACCAACCAGAGTACAACTACTGAAGCTCAAGTATACCACAATATCAACATACAAGTCAGACCAACATAATGCAATAGCGACATGCACATCAACCAAAGTCAAGGCCGAAAATGAAGACTGCAAGAACATGAATACAGGAAAACATGTCACTGCAACATGAATGTCATCACAGCCATCACAATGAACACATATACTCAATGCAACTACAGCCTCACATCAAACCATGTCAACAAGACAAATGAAGCATATAGGTATGCAAGCTAATATGCATTCATGAATGCAAACAACCAACTACATGCAAGTGAACAAATGACCAAGTGCAACTGGAAACAACAATGAGCGCATGCTACAATAACAAAGACCACGGCTACTACACAACACAGCTACAACTCAAATGCAAATACCACTAATCCAGACTGCATGGTGAACCAACCAACTCAAATGGACCAAATGCACATGTCAACAGCAACTGCATAGGAATGCAGTAACAAACAGAAGGAATGATCAAGTACAAGCAAATGAATGCAATTCGAAGTGATATAACAGTTACAACTACAGAGACCAAGTTCGAGGCAACAGAGAAATGCACACTGGAACTACAATCACGGCAATATGCTTGAAGACCACAGCTCGACCAGGTAACAGCATAGAACAATACCAAAGTATGGAGTGTGCAAGTGCAAATGACAGCAACTCAATGAACAAACTCAACAATGAAAGTTCAAGTCAGACCAACAGCAACATGGAACTATGCAAGACCAGAGTAGTACAGTATGCACAAAACTGCCACAAGATATAAATCAGTAAAATACAACAAAGATGAACCAGTTTAATATGATATACAACTTGAGCCACAGATCCAACATTTCAACTGACACATATATGCAGTAGTCGAACCAAGAAGCAGACATATATTCAACATGAACTCATGTGGACAGTAACAACAAGTACAGATGCATACACATATATGACTACAATGCCACAATGAGACAACTACAATTCGAGTAATATCACAGGTGAAGTTCACAGTGAAGCTAAAATTAATTAACAACTAAAATTCGAGTTATACTACAGGCCAGAGAATTGAAGAAAGCCACTACAGGAATGCAGACAGTGGGCAAAGCTAATTCACAAAAATATCGAAGTTAAAAAAAATGTCAAAGCCGCAATGAACAGGTCAACAAAGAAATTCACGGAACCAAAATCAACATCGTCAATACAATTCAATGCCGCAATAACCAAGCAATTTGACCAAGCAAAGAATCAAAAGCCGGTGGTAAAAAAAAATATCTCAAAATCAAAGCCGATGACTTTAAACCGTGTCAACCAAGTAACCCAAGTTTATACGATTATGAAAAAGTCAGAATAAATCTCAAACATTCAAGCATCATCAAGTGGCCGAGATGACGAAATTGACAAATTCAAATAACATCAGACGAACGCAATTATAGGATTTCGTAATCTATATAAACCCACTCATCATCGGCTTTCAAATCATCGAATTCAAGCAAGCATAAAATCAGTAAAAGCAAAAGCATATAATTACATACCGAGCAAGGAAGGAATTCGATCAACGAAGCAGCCACGGTGAGCAACGAGATAAGATCAATCAAAGCTACTCGCGCATTATCCACGTGATTGATCAAACAATCGGCAGCTTCACGAAACCTTAATTTGGATCAAGGACGCAAGCCCTAATTCAAGCGCAAAGAGGAACGAAAGGGAGGCCGTGTTTTTACAGAAGAAAATAAAAGGAACGAGTTAAAGAACAAGGGGTCGGCCTTGTTAAAGAATAAAAGAGGGTTTAAGTTTTTATTTAGGCTTTATTTTTTAATTAGGGTTTAGGGTTATTTTTTTATTGTCTTTTAATTGTTGTTTTTTACTTTTTCGAATCAAAGAATTTGTAAATCAGCACCTAGGGTTTAGGTAGTGTCAGATTGTCTAGTTAGAATTAGTTCAGTGAGCAGGGTGTGCGAGTTTGCAAAGCTCTATAGGCGGGAGCAGAGTTTGAGAGTAAGCAAAGCTCTATAGTAGGCGGGAGCAGAGTTTGCGATTAAACGAAACTCTATAGGCAAGAGCAGGGTGTGCGAGTCTAGTAGAGTGTTTGTGAGCGGGAGCAAATGTTTGCGAGTCTAGTAGAGTGTTTGTGAGCGGGAGCAAATGTTTGCGAGTCTAGTAGAGTGTTTGTAAGCGTGATACTGTTTAATTCTAATAGAAATCTGGGAATGCAGCAGTAGGAAGGGGTTGCCGAAGCTGGGTAAATTTTGTGTGTGATTTACTTTTCAGCATATTTATTTCTGCAGTTTATTTCTGTGTTTAAATCGAGAAAATTTGCTATAACCCTATTCACCCCCCCCCCTCTAGGGTTAATCTAGATCCTACAAGTGGTATCAAAGCCCGGTATTTTGTTTTTAACTCTAGAGTCATGAATTCACCAAATAATGCTTTTTCTGAGGGGCAATCTATTGCTAGGCCACCCATGTTTAACGGGAACGATTATGCTTATTGGAAAGTTAGGATGGGTATCTATCTTAGTTCTGTTGATTATGATGTTTGGGATATTATTGAAACTGGCTATAAACCTCCCACTATAATCGTTGGTGATACTGAGATTCCTAAACCTAAGGATAGGTGGGATGCTAACGATAAGAGATTGAAAACGACAAATGCTAAAGCCATGAATGCTTTGATATGTGCTCTTGATAAAAACGAATTTAATAAAATTTCTCATTGTACAACAGCACAGGAAATTTGGCACACTTTGGAGGTGACACACGAAGGAACTTCTCAAGTCAAGGAGTCTCGTCTAGCCCTATTCAGCAATGAATACGAAAACTTTGTGATGGACAAAGGCGAGAGCATAAAGGATATGTTTGGACGCTTTTCAACCTTGGTATACAACGCTAGAGCGCTTGGGAAGGTCTTCACTGAGGTAGAGCTTGTGCGGAAGATACTACGAGTCTTACCGATGAACTTTGAGGCAAAAGTCACGGCAATCCAAGAATCGAAAGATTTGAGTAAACTAAGCATGGAGGAGTTGATTGGTAACTTGATGACATATGAGCTTGAGCTAAAAGCAAAGGAAGAACGCAACAACTCCGAACCAAAGAAGAAGACGATTGCCTTAAAGAGCAAAGAAGAGAGCGATGAAGATGAAGAAGATCCAATTGAAGATCTTGCAATGGCTGTCAATAATCTTAGAAGATGGTCTAGATTCAAGCCACGCAAGAAGAAAACAAGTCGTAATAGGCCAAAAGACTCTGACAATTCCGATAATGAATCAACATGCTTTAACTGCAAGAAACCCGGACACTTCATACAAAAATGCCCACTTCTCAAAAACAACAAAGGAAAGAAAAAGAAAAAGAAGGCTTTTGCGGCAACTTGGGATGATGAAGAAGGAGTGGAAGTTACGGATAGCAGCTCATAGGAGGCTAACTTGTGTCTTATGGCAAAATCAAATTCAGAAGCAAGCTCCGAGGAATCTAGTGAGGCAGGTGAGTATTCCTATAGAGATCTTGTTTTTTGTGTCTTGATCTTACTAAGGTAGTGGATACTCTTGAATCTAAAATTGAAAAACTGAAATCTGATAGGAGAGAATTTGCTCGTGAAAATTTTAGGTTAAAAACTGAACTTGAAAATATTCAAAACCTAGAATGTAAAAAATGTAAGATTTTAGATTCATAATTATCAAAACTTAGGAATAACTTTGAGAATCTTGAAAAAGAAAACTTGAATCTTAAGGAAAACATTGACACTAGGAAAAAGGATTTTATAAACAGATGCACCTCACTTGTCACTGAAAATACAACATTAAAAACCAAAGTCCAAGATCTTGAGAAATCTCTGAATAACTTTTCAAAAGGACAAAAATCTTTCAAAATGTTATTGGGAAATCAAATTTTTGCTAACAACAGAAAAGGACTAGGTTTTGGGAAATCACAAGATGATGATAATGCAAAAGGTAAAAGTGTCTTTGCTCGATCTGAAATAATTGGACATCATAGTCATAGGAACAAGAACACAAAATTTAATCAAGTCAATTCAATGTGTACAACTTGTAGAAAATTTGGACACAATCAAAATAATTGTTGGTATAGACCCAAACACGTGAAAACTATACCAATTTGGGTTCCAAAAGGCACAAATATAAAATCTTTGAAAGTCAAACAAATTTGGGTGCCAAAAGGAACATATATAAATAGTTTTGGGTCTCTACAAACATATTTTTCATATTCTACCACTAACAATCATGGACCTATAAAAACAAATGGGTCACAAAAATCTTTCATCGTGTAGGTGTGCCGGCAGGCTAAGGAACAACAACAGTGTTCTCTGGATTTTGGCTGTTCCAGAAACACAACGGGAGAAAAAGCAAAGTTCCTTAGCCTAGTATAGAGGTGACAGAATCACAATGGACAAACGATGAAAAATATCATAAAAGGTAAAACAGGTAATGGTATATTTATTTAAACGATATATTAATTGTGATAATCTGCACCGTATTCTGAATTAAATCAGCCAATAATGCGATGATGAAATAATGATGATTTTAATTCTGACTTATTCTTAATTGATATGATTTCTTTGGACTTGTTCTTATTTATGACCTTGATTTGTGCTTAAATGATGACCAATCAGATTTTCAACTTTGAACTAATCCATATAAATTTGTTCGGTCAAATGATGGTTACTCATGCTACACGTAGATATATTTGATATTTTGGTCACTGCTTGTAAATTTGCACGATTTCAATTTTCATGTGAAAGTTGTTAAAAAAGAATTTTAAGAAATTGTTGAAACTTCAAGAAATTGTTTTTGAAGTAATTATGATGTTGATTGACTATTGATTACACATGAATACAACTGTTTCTGAAACTGACAATATGATATTTGTTTGATTGTTAACACGGTCTCAATTCAAATCCAAGAAAATTTCATTTAAAAATTGTTGAAAACAATCTTGAGATAATTTGTTGAAATTTCACAATCTGGTCTTTGACATCCAATGAGTGAATATTGAGTGAAATTTAAATTCAGATGCAGATTACACTGGTAATATAGTTGACAGAAAAATTACTAGTGGAATGTGATTAATTTTTTTTTAAAACATTTATTTGCTGCATCGTTTTTCAAAGAAAATATCTGCATATATTTCACTTGAAATAATTTTTCAAAATAGCAAAAAAAATTTCTCATATAACCCCTTCGAGAAAATCATTGTTGACCATATTTTCAGATTAGTCATTTTTATTTGATTTTAAATGACAAATTTTGAATAATCTAACTCCCTAATGATTATCAAAAAGATAAATAGTGATTGAAAAAGTGATGAGTGTTGATATTTATCATATATTATAACTCGAGAAAATATAATTAGAAAATTTCTTTAGAATTTCATAACAAGAGATATAAAAACTTTTTGTTGGGTAAAGGTTCCATGATCATTTCTATTTCTACCATCTTTCTATCGACCATCACTCATCAAAATCATATATAGTATGTAAATTTGTTGTAGTTTACAAAGGAAATTATTCGTTCTTCAATTTATTATTATAAAGGAAATTATCTGTGCTTCAATTTATTATATTCTTCAATAAAAATAAATATCCAAAGTATTCACTCTCATTTAAAAGTCCTCACGGTTATGCATGGGTGAATAACTTGGATTTTTGATTATGTGCTTCCATGCTCATTTAAAAGTCCTTACGGTTATGCATGTATGGAACGCATATCAAAATTAATTGATTAAATAGACAAGTTAATTCTAATCCCATTTAAAAGTCCTCACGATCATGCGTGGTTAGAAGATACTTGATTTCATTTTTAAATAAAAATTAAATTGGAATACTACTAATCTCATTTAAAAGTCCTAACGGTTATGCATGGTTAGTAGATATTCAAATTTCCCGAAATAAATATACCACAAATAGACAGAACTGTATGATTTTTATGACTTTATTCCCATCACTTCTGAAAGTGGAATATGCGCCTGACAAGGGTAATTATGATTTTTGTTTGAGTTTTATTGAAATTTGATATTTATATTCAATTGAGTTAAATGTTTGATTCATGTTTGTCACTTCATCCCTAACTTTATAACACTGTTATTCTTTTGCTGATAACAAAAGGGGGAGAGAAAAGTTAAGATTTTGTCAAATAGAATCAAGCAAAGGTCAAATAATTTTCCATTTGCATATAGGCTCGTTTACATATTTTTATTTGTATGCATATATGTAGGGGGAGCATCATGTAGAGAGGAAGCATTTAAATAGGGGGAGCATCATGTAGAGAGGAAGCATTTAAATAGGGGGAGCAAATTGAACGATCAAATACATTTAATACATTCAAAATCTTAAATATGTTTGTTATCATCAAAAGGGGGAGATTGTTGAATATGCGCTTTGCGCTTATATGATTTTTGTTTGACGATAATAAACATATATACATTCGCTTAAATGTATTTGTTAATATACTATTTTATTTTTCACAGTTTAAATAAATATTTGTTGAATAAAATAAATAACACAGATTTTGAATTCAAACAGAAATTTTATTCAAAAAAATATTTATTACAATTTTGAATAGTACAATTTCAAGCTCTCACTGTAAATATACAACTTTGATTACAATACATCACAATTTTACATTTACAGTTAACCTCACTACATATCACTCACACTCGTATTTATCTTCAACTGCATTGCAGTTTGAATCCAGCATCTGAGCAATCTGCAAAAATATTCACTAACGCAGTAAAATTGAAAAAGAAATATTTTTGCGACTTAAAATAAAAAATGGATTTTGAAAATAATATTTGCCTCAGTTATTTGGGTTGTTCGTCATCATTTAAATTTGAATTCATCATACACGAACAACTTGTGACATACACAGTGTATCACTGTATATGCCACAAGGCCGTGCACACCGATATATACACTTGATTGATTTACAGGGACAGGTGAGCACAGGTCAAACCCAAATGAAAAGCCGGGTTCAACTCACGTGCAATAACATAAATGTCACAACTCACAGCACAAGGTCAAACCCGAGCCTCAAGCTGGATTCAACACAGATCAGAGCAGTATGCAAAGTCGATGCAACATAAACAAACCCAATATGACTGCAAGCAGTGCCACAAGACTATCAAACAAAACCAGAAACATGATCAACTCAGCAATGAATTTAACCAAGTACAGTAATGCAACAATGACCAACCAGAGTACAACTACTGAAGCTCAAGTATACCACAATATCAACATACAAGTCAGACCAACATAATGCAATAGCGACATGCACATCAACCAAAGTCAAGGCCGAAAATGAAGACCGCAAGAACATGAATACAGGAAAACATGTCACTGCAACATGAATGTCATCACAGCCATCACAATGAACACATATACTCAATGCAACTACAGCCTCACATCAAACCATGTTAACAAGACTGAAGCATATACGTATGCAAGCCAATATGCATTCATGAATGCAAACAACCAACTACATGCAGGTGAACAAATGACCAAGTGCAACTGGAAACAACAATGAGTGCATGCTACAACAACAAAGACCACAGCTACTACACAACACAGCTACAACTCAAATGCAAATACCACTAATCCAGACTGCATGGTGAACCAACCAACTCAAATGGACCAAATGCACATGTCAACAGCAACTGCATAGGAATGCAGTAACAAACAGAAGGAATGATCAAGTACAAGCAAATGAATGCAATTCGAAGTGATATAACAGTTACAACTACAGAGACCAAGTTCGAGGCAACAGAGAAATGCACACTGGAACTACAATCACGGCAATATGCTTGAAGACCACAGCTCGACCAGGTAACAGCATAGAACAATACCAAAGTATGGAGTGTGCAAGTGCAGACGACATCAACTCAATGAACAAACTCAACAATGAAAGTTCAAGTCAGACCAACAGCAACATGGAACTATGCAAGACCAGAGTAGTACAGTATGCACAAAACTGCCACAAGATACAAATCAGTAAAATACAACAAAGATGAACCAGTTCAATATGATATACAAATTGAGCCACAGATCCAACATTTCAACTGACACATATATGCAGTAGTCGAACCAAGAAGCAGACATATATTCAACATGAACTCATGTGGACAGTAACAACAAGTACAGATGCATACACATATATGACTACAATGCCACAATGAGACAACTACAATTCGAGTATTATCACAGGTGAAGTTCACAGTGAAGCTAAAATTAATTAACAACTAAAATTCGAGTTATACTACAGGCCAGAGAATTGAAGAAAGCCACTACAGGAATGCAGACAGTGGGCAAAGCTAATTCACAAAAATATCGAAGTTAAAAAAAATGTCATAGCCGCAATGAACAGGTCAACAGAGAAATTCACGGAACCAAAATCAACATCGTCAATACAATTCAATGCCGCAATAACCAAGCAATTTGACCAAGCAAAGAATCAAAAACCTGTGGTAAAAAAAAATATCTCAAAATCAAAGCCGACGACTTTAAACCGTGTCAACCAAGTAACCCAAGTTTATACGATTATGAAAAAGTCAGAATAAATCTCAAACATTCAAGCATCATCAAGTGGCCGAGATGACGAAATTGACAAATTCAAATAACATCAGACGAACGCAATTATAGGATTTCGTAATCTATATAAACCCACTCATCATCGGCTTTCAAATCATCGAATTCAAGCAAGCATAAAATCAGTACAAGCAAAAGCATATAATTACATACCAGCAAGGAAGGAATTCGATCAACGAAGCAGCCGCGGTGAGCAACGAGATAAGATCAATCAAAGCTACTCGCGCATTATCCACGTGATTGATCAAACAATCGGCAGCTTCACGAAACCATAATTTGGATCAAGGACGCAAGCCGTAATTCAAGCGCAAAGAGGAACGAAAGGGAGGCCATGTTTTTACAGAAGAAAATAAAAGGAACGGGTTAAAGAACAAGGGGCCGGCCTTGTTAAAAAATAAAAGAGGGTTTAAGTTTTTATTTAGGCTTTATTTTTTAATTAGGGTTTAGGGTTTTTTTTTATTGTCTTTTAATTGTTGTTTTTTACTTTTTCGAATCAAAGAATTTGTAAATCAGCACCTAGGGTTTAGGTAGTGTCAGATTGTCTAGTTAGAATTAGTTCAGTGAGCAGGGTGTGCGAGTTTGCAAAGCTCTATAGGCGGGAGCAGAGTTTGCGAGTAAGCAAAGCTCTATAGTAGGCGGGAGCAGAGTTTGCGAGTAAACGAAACTCTATAGGCGGGAGCAGGGTGTGCGAGTCTAGTAGATTGTTTGTGAGCGGGAGCAAATGTTTGCGAGTCTAGTAGAATGTTTGTGAGCGGGAGCAAATGTTTGCGAGTCTAGTAGAGTGTTTGTAAGCGTGATACTGTTTAATTCTAATAGAAATCTGGGACTGCAGCAGTAGGCAGGGGTTGCCGAAGCTGGGTAAATTTTGTGTGTGATTTACTTTTCAGCATATTTATTTCTGCAGTTTATTTCTGTGTTTAAATCGAGAAAATTTGCTATAACCCTATTCACCCCCCCCCTCCCCCTCTAGGGTTAATCTAGATCCTACAAGTCAAACATGCTTGGTACGAGAGAATTTATTTGATATTATTACTATAAGTGCAAAGTGCAGAAAACATTTCGAAAGTATAATATAAAGCTTAGCCAACATAGACATTCCGAACTATGCCTACTATAGCTACCATCTAAACAGTGGGGCGCCACCATATGTAAATTGCAGGTTCTACAACTAAAACCGTAAAGAGCTCGTATTGGATGAATGGATTTTCAACAAATGGTCGGGTAAAGAACTTCCCAAGTAAAATGGATCGACTCTGGAGTGATGTCCCCAGATCCTAACCGAATCTCTGCTACACAAGGTCAGGTTACCCCTAACTGGGTAACAACTGACACGAGCATGTCATCCCCCGGTCATTTGCGACCTTTATCCGAGGATCCTCTCAACCAACAACCACAAATCAATAAATATGCAGCAACCACGAAGTAAATATCTGGGCTTCATACCATGATACCACTTATAATTCAAAAGGAAATGACATGCCCACAAAGGGCGCTATCCTCAAATAACCTTGCTGACGTGATTCCTGTTTCGACATAACCGGGTTGTGAGGTTTGACGAAATCTCGTCCACAAAGCTACGCTTTTCACAAAATCCACGCTTTGATCAACCAATGATCAGCAGCACTCAGCATGCCACATTACCAAGTTGGGAATATATCACTGATAACCTTCAACTACATAACCTCTGAGCTCGTACGTCTCAGAGAAGGGTGTTAAGCTAAGAGAAAAAATTCTCCGCCACCAACAGATATGTATTTGAATGAAATCTGCTTTATATCTCAAAATGAAATGTCAGACATACAATCCATACAAGTCTATTCTGGGTTCGAACAGAACCGGAGGCACTTCCAAAGAAGTCCTTGCAAATCCCCGTATTCATAATCCTGATCGGACTTCCCATCACTAAGGGAATCTCTATACCGGAGCAACTCAGTGCAGAGACAATCGATAGGTCATCCTATCGTTCTCGCAAATACTCGGTCTTCACCGCCGGTCTTCGAATGTTATCCATAACGTCGAATCACATATTCGGAATGGGTTATACGACACAAAGGTCCTTTCCCAGCTAACCCGAATAGTGAGCGCAACATTTAAAACATATGGATATGGGATTTCAATTAAGTCACAACTTAATAATTTAAAACTTTCTTTCCAATAGTTTAACCAAATTACCATTTCCAATTTTTTTAAACTAAAAGATTTAATTCACAAAGTTCACCCAGATTTCACAAATGTTCATTCATAGATTTCAAAACAATTCCGTCTCAATTGGATTAATTCATTTAAATCTTTAAATCAAAGATTTATCTTATAGCTTTCAAACCAGTTTGCATAACTTGGAAAATCATTTTCATTTAAACTTGAAATCCCTTTAACACAAATCGAAAGTTCACTTCTTATTTGAAGGCTTTTATTATTTGAAAACAAATAGTTTCATTTCAGAAAGATCCAATTTTATTTACACGAGTTAAAGCCTTTGAATTCAAATTCAAATTCCCAAATCAATACCTTTTAAAATAGTTTAACCCATATAAACTCATTTATAAGTTGAATAGCCTTTCTAAACCCTAGTTTCCAAATCATAGAATTCAATTTCAAATATTGAATTCAAATTTAAATCAAAATATTTAGATTTCAAAAATCAATCAAGTTATTCAAAATAAATTTCAACTTTGAAATTCCACTTCAAAAGCTTTTCACTTTAAACCCAGTCCATTTCCAAAACATTTGAATTCAAATTGTCTATTTAAAAATCACTTCAAAAATCTGTGACTTAATCGATCTCCTCGTGAAATCCATATTTGTGTGTGTATATAAATGTGGTCCAGGGGTTTAACACAATAGTGCATCATCATTCAATCATCACGGATTAAAACACAGAAATATAATTGATAAGCGATATAAACTATAACGCTTATCGTCCATTCACAGATTCACATATAATATACAAATGTATCATAAGTAAATGAATAAATTACACACAGCTTAATCCACCGAAAAAAATATCACAGATTAGATAGGACAATCAATTCAAGGCATAAGTTCAAGCATTCAAAAATCATTTATAAGAAGGATTAATTAATCGTTAAATCCTAATCAATTCAATTTATTTCTAATTAAATCAATTACTTATGAATTAATTATCCAATTCTGATTTATTAATTACAAATCATTTGATATAAATTAATTTATCAAACACTTTAATTAATTAACTTATTCTTAATTAATCATATTAATTAAATTATAAACCAATTACATAATTAATTAACCTCTTAATTGATTATTTTAAGAAATTAAATCTTTAATTACTTACCATAAAGCAATCATCTCATAATAATTTATTATTAATTACCAATTATCAAATGATTTTCTTAAATTAATTAAACTAAATTAATTGACTTTAATTAAATCAAAATATCCAAAATTAATTACAATAAGTAATTAATCCCTTGATTACTTTCATTAAGTAATTACATAAAAAAATGTATGATTGATTACCTAAATTAATTAATCAAATTAATTATCAAAATTAATCACATCAACTTAATTGCTTAGTAATCCCTTGTTAATTTTCTTCATTAATTAAATTCTTAATTACAAATTGATTTAACACAAGATTATTAATATCTATCTTTAATTACACATTTATAAAATCTTGAATTATTTATTTAATCACAAGTATAAATTAATTTCATCCTTAATTTACTTACACTTTATATTACTTAATCACCTTACTTTTGTAAACCTTTCTTGATAAATTTAAATCAAATTTTAACTTAACTTGCCAACTTTGTTTGTTTTAAAAAAATAATACTGAACTTAGTTAAACAAAGATAACTGAAAGAGGTTTGGGCTTAACCCCTAGGAGTGAGCCCGAGGCAGCATACTTATGCTGATTACTCGAGTAAGACTCAAGTTTTCCCCCAACTTCTCCCCGCGTCCCTCTTCTTCTTCTACGCTTTCTGTGTTTCGTTTCTTTTTCTTTTTTTTATTTTGCCTAAGTTATAAACTTAATCAACTGCTGAAACAACCTACTTAAACGCGAGAGAACCCGAGCCAAAAAATTTTTTGCTCGAACGTTCTCTCGAGTCTCTCCCCATGCCTAAACTCGCTGATACAAAATCGACGTCGTGCACGTGCACGACGTCGCGCCGCCGTTCTGGCGAACCACGCCACCTCCAGCACGTCACAAAACCCCACTGCACTCGAGTACGAACCTTGATTCGATACCTAAAGCTCGAAATCAAAATTTAGCCATTTCATTCGAAACTGTGAATCGAACTCGCCTGAACAAAACGCCTCGCCCCGGCACGTCGAAATTTGAAATCTTACAATAATATAACATTACGGATCCGATGAAACTGGTTTCGTCGAAATCCGAGACTGTTTGAAAAATGGCTATTTTAACTCGTCAATTAAATATTAAAATATTCAATTTTCACAAATTAACTTTTAATTCGATTTTAAAAATTCTATAACATCATTCTAACTCTAATATGATTTAAATATAACTTTACAAATCGTTTTTAATCACACTAAACACAATTTCCAATTATTTCTGTAATTTGAAATATTAAATTATCGATTAAATTATCCAATTAAATCCTCATATTCAAAACAAAATTTATTCAGCTTATAAATTTTACTTGTTAATATTTAAAATCAATTAAATATACGAATTTTAAATGACAGAAATTCTGGATCGTTACACCATGTAAAACAAATATGAAGGGATATATATGCATTAAAAAAAAGATATCCCTTAAGCTCCCAAAAACGTAGTTCCAATATAAATCTTCGAATTCAACACAACCAACACAAACTTATCAACTCTCCCAAAAAATTCAATAGAAAAAACACACCTCAAGAAAACCCCGTATACACAGATTATATGCATTACTCCAATGATGTATTCGTAAATAAATGTAGGTATCGAACTAGTGAAAGATTGAGAAGAAAAAAAACGATGAGAGTTTTGAAAAGAGGCTTATGTTTCTTCAGCCATGCTATCTATTAAAATAGGCAACATAAAAACTCTTATTGCTTTTCATATCGTAAATTGAACCCTTATAATATATTAAAAAATCACAAACAAAATGGCCATTAAAAAAATTAGTAATCCAATTCATAAATTCAAATCCAAAAATAGAAAACAAGACGCAACTATCTAGATTCAAGTTACCTGCATTGTTTAAAAATGCAAACCACAATGAATCTGAAAATAAATGCATAATTGATAATATTTTGAACAAGTGGCCTATTTAAAACATTTACATGTCTCAAATATACCCTTTTCACAAATATAACCCAATTTTTTTGGCAAAAACATACCAATTTCAAAGATTTACCAAAGTCGTATTATAATAATGCAATAAACAAAATAATAGCAACATGTCCACACGGTAAATAATGCAACATTGCATTTTATAAATTTCTTCAAAACATAAGCTAGTTTTACAATAACGACAAAAAGAAAACAAATTTCTATGGTTAGTACGAGTCCCAATCTAAACCGAAATTATCATAAAACATTTATATTTGATTCAAACGCTTTCCGACAAGCCTAAAAAAATACGAAAATATAAAATAGGAAAATTTTAATCTACAAACTTAATAAAAGATGGCAAAAATAAAGTGACCCTTTAAGAAATCTAAATTGATAAATGCAATTTCGATCAATATAAAAATGATAGCACAAAAATTAAAAGCCTGCTATTCCTTAAATTTTAGTGGCAGGCTGGCAACACACTTGCACAAGTATACGTTGGGTGGAGTACAATCTATTGCGAAGTCAATGCTTTGCCTATGAACGTAAGATTTAAGTTGCACGGATCATTAATAATAGGATTTAGTTTTGAGCATAGCACTAGATTCTATCAAGTTCAGTATTCGTACAAAAACATTATACACTGCCCTTTTAAAAAAGGAACATTGTTCAAATTCAATTAATCAAACAACAAACACTGTTTCTACTATAAAAACTAAAGAGTATAAGAATGAAATCACAGGTAAATATTAAAAAGAGCACCTCAAATTACAAACATTTTGAACTATTTCATAAGATCTTCCCCTTCACATCAATCACGAGTTTCTTTTTAGAACTTTTTATTCCTACCGTATATTGTCGTAAAACCCTTAATGCTAGGTTTTGAAAAAGACTCTTTCTAGCTTCACTTTTTTAGCATTGCAAGTTCGCTCCAAATCTTCCTTAGTTCCTTAACCTTGTCGTCAAATTCTCTCTCGTTATAATAGATCTTCTTTTCTAAACTATCATATCTTCGTTATATAGAACACTTTCTTTCAAAGTTGTCACATTCCAATCTAGCCATAGTATCTTTTGGAAGCATGCATTCACGGGGGATGAGGTTAATTTTGTCAGCTTTACCTCAGAATGTAGCATGTCTAGTCTAAGCTTACCTTGAATTGATAAGAGCATTAGATCAGATTAGACTTGCTTCATTTTGAGGTAAAGCTCTCAAAATTAACCCCTGTCTCAACAAATTATCGACTATAAACGTAAATGCATGCTTTTGAAAGACGTCCTTGCTAAATTGGAATCCGATAATGATGCTTTAAAAGAAAGTGCATTAAATAACCAATAAATGATACTTATTTTAGACAAGAAGATGGAGATACATGACGGCGAAAGAGAATTTTCAAAATAGATGCTTGAGTTCAACGCCAAACTCTAGTCATGAGCATAATAAAAGGAAATTAGATAAGAAGATTAAAGATCTGAGAAAGAAATGTGGAGATGGTGCAAAATTGAAATGTTAAACAAGTGAAGCTACAAAAAATGCATACCTATAATGCTTGTTATTTCAGGTGCTCTTTTAAATATTTAGATGTGATTTTGAAGTATATCATGCAGTTTTTACAGTAAAAAAAAGCATTTATTGTTCAGTTAATTGAAATATTCTTCTATTAAAGCACACAAGTAGACAGCAGAATTGAAGTAAACATTATATCCTTTTCAATATCTCAAAACTAACAATTGTAATAAAATATAGTGTTATCAAACAATAGACGAACAGCAGTATCATGCTTTGCTATATGATTTGTTGCAAAATTATAAAAAATACCACATATATAAAATAAATAATATACTTCTATCTGCCGGTATTATGTAGCAATAACGATTAAAGGGGGAATTAATTTAAAGAACAAAAATTACTATATTTTTAGCCTCAAGGACACAACCTCAATAATTTAATCACAAGGACAAACATTCATCCAAAAATTATTTAAAAGAACAAACATTTTTCCAAAATTATTCATAAGGACAAACATTTTTTCAA
This sequence comes from Allium cepa, assembly GCA_030765085.1. NCBI lineage: Eukaryota > Viridiplantae > Streptophyta > Magnoliopsida > Asparagales > Amaryllidaceae > Allium > Allium cepa. Next base: position 41,634,591 of record CM060929.1, read on the forward strand.
AACTGCTACCTACTAAAAACTGATACCTAAAAACTGCTAGCGATAAGTACAAACTGATACCTAAAAAATTCTATCATAACTACAAACTGATACCTAAAGAAAGTTGTCATTTAGGCAAAAATATTGAAGGTCTGTACTTGAGCCTAAAATGCTGAAAATTTTTGTCCCTCACAGTAATTTCCTCTATAAAATAAATAATATACTTCTATCTGCAGGTATTTGCAATTAGACTTTTCAACTGAGCTTAATGGCATACACGTACTTGCTATTATGTAGCACTAACGATCCTTACTAAAGGGCCACGTATAGTACATCCAGAATCATTAACAAAAAATAACATAATTACTTAAAAATTATAAAATCATAAAAAACAAAAACATGGAAAAATATAGCCAAGAATACGTTCGATTTATTTTGAAACAGATAAAAATGAAAATCGGCTACTGAATATCGTCGATTTATAGGCAACAGAGCAAAGGAGTTTACCAATTGATACTTACGGCTACTCTGGGAAAGTTGCCCTTTGATCGCTAATCAAATATCCATCCAAAATTTAATCGAAACTAAAATTAAAGAAGAAATAATAAAATGAAATCTAAGAAATGAATGAATAGAAAACTACCACAGGCAGGTGAAGGCAAAAGCTCTTAGGCAGCCACACCAAATATTTTGATAAATAAGCCTTCATATTTTTCCATCATCAGCTGCTTACTTTTTGTACAATTTCGATAAATCTAAAAACGATAGCACAGAAATTAAAAATCGAAATGAATGAAAAAGGATCAGAACCACTGGCTTGATTCCTCCAAAGAGGAATTAAATTGCACGAATTGTGATCAGCATTGATCATTTAGGGCATGGATCGCCATCTCAGTAATTTTGATTCGCAATACTCATAATTCAGGAGAACAAAAATAAATGTAAAAGAGAATAAAATTTAAGAACCCTTGCCCTTCATTTTATTGCGGCTGGAAAAGAAGAAGCTGTAAATCGAAGAGGAAAATCTAAGTATGTTTAAAAGATGTTAGATCACCGTGGATAAAACAAATGGACTGGATATTATGTGAATTTGTGTTAATTATTCATCTTATTTGGGCCGGATCTATTTTAGGTATCCAATTAGTGTACGGGCCAGATTTGGATAAATTATTAAAAGAAAAATTTACCCAACCAAAGCAATTCGAGCGACAAATTGTTCGTTGACGTTTTCAAAACATGAGAAAGTCTGTAATATAACGTGGTCGTATCTGCATTCGAAATATGTCCATTTTATTTTTATAAACGTCGGTATGAACTCGTGTTACGTGGAAACATCCTTAATTTCTAGCGATTTAATTAGTGAATTATTAATTAAATTATATGTGTTATCCTTATTTCATTATTTCCTTCTACGTAATTAAAGCCTTTAATTTCTTTTCTTCTAAATCATTTCAAAATTTAAAGTTTGAGATTTAAATTTAAACCTATCAACAAGTACTTTCGGATGAAGGTGGTGTCATATTCGCATTCACATCTAAAAATATTTTTGGATATCAGATACCTACATCCGAGAATATGAACAAATACCGTGTATTTGTCTTGTCGGCTAAAAATCGATAAACCAGGAAACATATATCAAAAAGTTTGGTCTAAATTTTTATGGTCTCAATAGTTATAAAAGAATGCAGAATCAACAAATATGATAATAATAAATAGTTTTGACCAGTTAATATGTATTGGATGCATATAATATAAACTATTAGCGTGATAAAAATATAAATGCAAATCTTTTATTTTACTATTTTACATAAAATAAACTATATTCTTGACAACAAGCGAATAAATAACTTTCGGATGCTGATGCTATCGTATCTGCGTCTACATCCCTTTTTTCAAATATTAAATATTTATGTTTTTAGGATACGGATGCAAACAAATTTTGGATCATTAGGGTAACCGATGACGACCCTATTTAAATGGGACAATTTGGCTAAACTCCCTATTAAGTTTCAAAATACACCAAACATCCTTTTCAAAAAAGTATGTAAATTAGGTCACTAAAATTAAGTTACTGAATAATTGCATGTATCTGTGATCCCTAGTAAATTGATAAAACAGCTACTTGGATTTACCAATGTCACGTCTTTGTTAACTTTATGACGTCAGTGCAGCGTCGGTGAACCATAAGTATAATCTTACCTACGACTTGTTGTCAATTTCGTTCCGACGCACTAAAAATAGTGTGCGTACAGCCTCGACAAATAGATTCGCCCTCGACTTACTCCAACTCAGACTGCACCATTTTCATTACTTAACTTTCTAGTATATACTTTTATGTCATGTTGTAGTAGAATGAATAGTCATTTAAAAATCATTCAACCTAGTTTAGAAATCATTCAACCTAAGATTATATATCATAGTAGCAGAAAGTTTGAAATGCGAAAAGCATGAACGCTCTTAAGTAACTGTGAAGTAATATAATTTGCATTAGTGAGCAGTAAAATTATTAAAGATTTGTAAAATGTATTTACAATGGTGAACAGGTGAATTCATTGTGCAAAGTAGATTGAAACCAAGGTTTAAAATTCGGTTTTCTGTTTCCGTTCCAGTAATTAGTAGTTTCAAAAATTTTGATTCCGATCCGGAAGTTCGGCTTTATTCCATTTTTCTTATTCCGGTACGTTTTTAGCTTTCTTGTGCTATATACGCTAATAAATATCCAATACTGCTATAAACTTATAGTATATTTTTTACATTACATATAAAATATATATTTTAATTAAAAACCATTGTTTAAGATTTCGTTTCATTTATTTGGGATTTTAAAATTTTAATCAATTTTGAAAATTTTGAATTTTCTATTATGATTCGATGTAAATTAACAAAATTATAAAAACTTTTTTGATGAAACTACATAACTTCTTGTCCATTTATTTATTGTTCCATTTAATTTGTTTTCTTTATTTAATTACTATATATTGTTGTATTTTTTAATTTATTATATTTTTTCAAAAGTTAATCCAGAATTTAGACCGAAACTAAAATTTCAACAGGATTCAGTTCCGGTTATGAGTGGTGTCAGAATGGAATCGTCGAAAAACCGGAGTCCCATCGGAATTTTGAACCATGATAGAAACATAACAACAAAACAATATTATTCTTCATCAAAGCCCAAACCAATTTGGGAACCATAACAGTTATCTTAACATGTCTTGTAATATGAAGCGTTTTCAAAATCTATAATATAAAATAATGATTTCATTTACTATCTAATCCAGGAAGAAAAGGAAACGATTAACATAGAATATCAATATATTGGCTTGTTCTCATGACTATAGAGAGGAGAGTAAGGTAGTAAAGCAATCAGATAATATAAGCCAAGCATTAATTATTATTCAGGTCGCCTGCATTCACAATGAAAATACTAATATACACTACAAAATATAAATCTTTCTAAAATTGTAGATTCATATTTCTAATTTTAGCTTTCGTTAGTTTGTTCATTTAGCAACCTTCGTGTGCTTTTACGCCATGGTAAATTTTTCATTATGCTTAGATAATTACTTGTAACACCTAAAATTTCCAGTGTCATATCGTATAAGTTCACAATTTCTTTTAAACTAAGGTTCTACCTCTTTGTGGCTGCCATCATCGGTTTGAAATATCTCTTTTGTGTATCTAACATTAGTATTGGCTGTTTAATTTTTATTTTTTATTTCTCAGAAGGGAAAAGAAAACACAAGCTTTATTGGGTGAGATATTGCACCATAAAATCGCACTAAGGCATATAATAATGGAGAAAATCACGTATAAATAAGAGCAGCCAAAGCTACCATAATCTGAATTCAAGAATAATAGTATTAGGAGCATTTCATTTTTTGTTTACCACAACAAGGTGTAGATTCCCACATGTAGTTGGCGCATGCTTTTCCTTACCATACACAAGATTCCCTCTAACAATGATTTTTTTCTCTAATTTGGCCCAATTTTGCAAACTTATAACGTAAATAGACATATTTCAGAACTTATTGCAAATGTAACCCAATTTTGGCCAGCTCAATGCTGAGTTGGCCAAAATGATTTGGCATAATATCAAATTGCGCCAATACAAGCGTCATTCCAAAACGCACCAGTAAGAAAAAATAAAATAAAACATGTGTACTGGACTAATTTGAAATTGCACCAATTCATTCCAGCCAAGTTAGCGCTGAATTGGCCAGAACAGGGCTATATTTGTAATACGTTTTGGAATAGATCTATTTGCATAATAAGTTTTCGAAATAGGGCCAAATTGAAAAAATCCTCTAACAAATGTAGCGAAAAGCTTTCATGAAAGGCGCTTACTGTCACGACCCGTAAATTTTAGTGGTTTTATTTATCAAATTAAATAATTGAATTTTGAAATAAAATTTTAATATTTGAAATATGTTTATTTAAACATAGCCATTGGTAAATTTTCATCAGAAAATATGTAAGTTTATTTTCTATTGTTATTTTATTGAAATCTACATCAGTTAATACTTGATGATAATTATGTTTTTCAAACCTGAATATTTTTCAATAGAAAAATTGTAAATCATCTTCTGAGCAAGACGTCACATTTCGTGTCTCAAAATTTTGACTGTTATTGCCCCGTCGATCTTATTTTCGACGAAATAACAATTGAATTTAAAAGTGTTCTGAAACCTAAATATGTCAACAAGAGAAATTTATTTAGAACACTCTAAATAAGACTGTGTAATTCGTTTCGCAAATTTCGAACGTTTCTAGCTCCGTTTGGATTTTTCCGTACGGAGTACCAACGTATATCAGTGACCGATATCGACTTTTGATCGGATGATCCTACCACTGATATATGTATACCATTTTGACTGTCTCATCGTGGTGGTCTTTGCGATATATTCAATTCTATGTTTTGAAATACGTTATGCAATGGAATCTGTAAACATCGATAACTATACCGGTACCAGTTTTATAATCTTTTGTTATCTTTTGTCCTTTGAGTTACTCACGTGAATTTATGAGCTTTATAACTTCATCCACCTGTTTGATTAAAGACTTTTGCTATTATTATTTCATAAATTATCGTGCGACTTTCACTCTTCCCTATTCTCATTTATTTTATTTTTTTTGGTTCGTTCTGTCCTTTGGTTCTCTGCTCCTTTCGTTTGTTATATAAAAAAAGAAAAAAAAGTAATGTTCCATTTATTTTTGCTTCACCTCCTACCTCATGCCAATTCGGCTGCACCCTCTACAAAAAAACACCCGAGCACCCCTTCTTCCGCCTCACCCGATCGTCGTTGAAACCCATCTTCACCACTTCAGCCCAATCCATCATCTCCCCAGCCACGGCCTCGACCACCCGCCTCCTCCTCATTCCATATACCTTCCATACTCGAGCCTACCAAGTGCCGAAGTCTTAAGTCGATCCGCTTCTCCCCACCACCTTCTTCCTCTCCTTTGTTCGGCCGATAACCCTGTGCCTACCAAGTTAGCGTCGGCCGAGCCCAACTCCTGCAGCCAAGACGCCGAAGCCACCTCAAACTTAACCGAAGCTGTCGCCGCCTCGCTCGCCGAACTTCTGTAAACCCACTTAGGCTCAGATAACCCTCCTCGACAAGGCAAGCCGCTCTGCCTCCATGATGTCCCTTTTGTATAATGTTCATGCTTTAATAAAACTTTTGTATGTTAAGTATATATATATTATATATATTATATGCATATCTATGAGTCGGTTTTAATATACTTTGCTAAAGCTACGTCTCTTTCAAAATTTGTTCCTATTTTGCCTAATGCCGATATTTATAAACCTATGTCAGTTATACGTATGTTAAGTGTGTGTGTGTGTATATATATATATCATGTTTTATTTATATTATAAACTTTTGATTCTTATAACACATATGTTTCTTTTATATATATACTGTTTGTGCTGTCTATATACTGTAGTTATATACGTGCCGCATATATATGAATATAGAGTTTTGAAAATAATATATATATATATATATATAGATTTTGTATTTGTGAATTTTATAGGGTTGATCGAATCAATTATAATTGTGTATATAAGTTTATTTAACTTGTTTAGTTGTAGATATATATTGTATTACAAGTTTTTATTTACTGTCAGATATATATGTGGATAATTTGCATATATATATTTACTTACGGGATTAGTATACGTAGACTGAGGTAATAACTATATATATTCATGGGTACATTAGTTATGCATATGATAACTGCTGTTATATAATATGAGTATATAAGTTATAAAAACTATAGTATATATACATAGTTATAGTGTAGTTATAGATTTGCAGCTGACAAATTTTAAGTTACATATTATATATTTTGCAAATGTATATAATAATATATATTGTTCCATTAGCTTATATATATATATATATATATATATATTAGGTTAGTGAAAGTATGCCTGATTTGTTGGGTTTTATCCATCAGTTATATAGATTGTATATATATTGAGTTACTGTATTTTATGCTTGTTTTCTTTTATATATATAAGTTTGTATGCTAGTTATATTAGTTTAAACTATATATGATTTTATACATATATAAAAGCTTATAACTGTATTTTATTATCTGTGTAAATACTTTTTGATTATGTATGCATAAGCCATATTAGTATTATATATTATATGTTGTATAATTTTTTTTTGTATTATGTATATATATCTACGGCATATAAGTGTATATTCAATTTAATAGGTGTTTGAAATTTGAAATTATAATTTTTTATAAATAACTATGTATATAGTTATGCATGTACTTTCACGTATACCAACCATTTTCATCGGTCCAGTCTAGTTTGATTTCGTTGATTCAGTACTATCAGTTTTGATCGTCGAATTCATGCCACTCTTGCTTTGATTTGAAATTCGTGCTTGGATTCGCAACTCAATCTATTCTCTTAACTCGAAAGGTGAGAAATCACGCACGATTAATGTTCTTTTATTTATTAAATTTGATTTCAATTGACAAGACAATTGAAATATGCTGTTGTAAGTTATTTACACTGTTATATATGATATTACCTCTATCAGTTCACCTGTGACATCTGACACCATTATCTGTTAATTATATTGATGATATATGCCTGTTATATTATTATCATATCTCTTATCACTCTGCAAATTCCCTGATAGTATAGAATCACTATGGGTTGAAATGGTACATACCCGAACGATCTGTAGAATAAGAGAAAATCGTTATGGGTTGAAATGATAGACCTAAGCGATTTTCATTGATATTGAATTTGGGATTACGGGTTGAATGACACACACACACACACACACACACACACCCGTATATATTTAAATTATGGATTGAAATAAAATATCTGTAACACTTGACCATAGGATAGAAAATTATATACTGACACCATTGGTCTATATATAAATAATTTGAAATGATCACTATGGTTTGGAAGGAAATATATGGTTTTATATAAACATTGATTTTAGATATTATATAAATGTATTTTATATAGTTAAATTCTTGGATTTAAGCTATGCGAAATTTGTTTTGGTATAAAATAAGCTTAATAATAAAGTTTGATTTTATTAAAATATAATATGGTTGAGTAAGTATTTAATTTATAATTTAATATAGAGTTTATAATGATTTAATAAATTAAGGTTGAGAAGATAGATTTGAAATTGATTTGAAATTGTATTTAATTAAGAAATGTATTTAATTAGAAATCGATTTGAAACTTATGGATATATATATATATGGAATTATCAATTCTTGTTTTGAAATGTTTGAATATTTAAAACTGTGAAAATATTGAAATTGAAATGGTTTATTTTGTGGTTAAAAATCTGTATTTGAAATCGATATAATGCGAAATGGTTTATTGAGAAACTGAAATAAATTAAAATTAATGATTTGAGATTTGATTAAATTTGAATTTTGGAATTTAAATTGATTGGGATCGGTTTGAGAAATTTTTAGGATGCTATTTTATTATATAAAGTGTTTTTAAAATTATATTTAAACTATTTATATATGTTACTTTATAAATTTATTTCGTATAAACTATTATAATATAAATTATTTTATATAAACTATTTTAAATTATTAACTATTTTATTATATATACTATTATTTATATTTAAACAGTTAAGTAGAAGTGTTATGATTCCAAGCATTATGATTTCTAAATTTTGATTTCCAAAGTATTAAGATTTACAAAGTGTTTATGAAAGAATGTTGTTTAAATTTAAGTAAATTATTGAATTAAGTTTTGAAATTATTTAATAATTAAATAAAATTGAATTCTTTAATAAGTGAAATTGAATTCTTGAATAAGTGAAATTGAGTTTCTTTAACAATTAAGTTTTGAAATTTGTTTAAATTAAATAAGTAAATAAGTGAAATTGAAATTTTTTAATAAGAAATAAAATGTGATTGATGGAAATTAATACGAGACTTGTAATTTAAAGAATTTAATATGACGAATTTAATTTAATTCGATTTATAAGTTTTGATATAATGTTAGGTAAACTTAAGTGATTGATCTAATGAATTGGAAATTCAATTGAAATTATTTTGAAATGATAAATTAACTTAATTTGAATGATTATGGAATGAAACTTATATATGAATTTAAATCAATATTTGAATTGTTTTAAATATAAATCGAAGTGAGTTATAGAGTTTTGAAATGGTAAATTTAGGATGTTTCGAAACGCAAATTATAGAAATTGATATAGAAAGACAAATGAAATGTTTCAAATTCTAAGTGAGATTAGAATTGATTTGTTTTTATTAAACGACTAATCGGTGTAATAATTACGAAAGTTATTAAAGAAACCGAGATCGGTTATGGACATACTCTCTGTCTAAACCGAAAACCACTTTAATAACTATATGCGGAGTGTGATTGTAACGTACGCGATTTTTCGTTGCCGAAAAACCGAATAGTTATGGGTTTAAGAAAAATTTAAGAAAAGAAGAAGAGAGAAAAAGAAGAAAGAAGAAGAAAATAGATAATAGAGGGAAGAGAAAGAAAACAGAGAAAATAGAACGGGATAGAAAACAACAGAACAACATCAGAATCTCACAATTCGCAGCGGAACAACATATAATAATAAATGAATAATCTTTAAACAAAGAACTATATCAGTTATTACATTACATTTCATTACATCATATCATCAGAGTGTACAACAACAACAACAAACAGTGCAACGGAAAAAGAAATACTATATAAACTAGTAATACGCCATGCCATCCAGCTTGCCTCCAGCAACTCCAGAATATCCAGAATATCCTGGTAAACCTTACTCTTGACTGCCCGTGTGGAAATTGGTGGGCACCCAGAGTTTAGGAAGGAAAACAATAAACTCCAAGTCAGTCATGTGACTGGTGTGAGAACTCAAAACAGTTTATTTATCTTTGAAATCAAAATAGAGGAATATTTTTAAATTCAATTCGCAATGCTTTTAAAAATGAGACTACCATAAGACCTCCCGCCACACACACAATGCAAACGCAGACTTGGGGAAGATTTCTTCTTATGTTAGTCAAAGATGCTTGATACGTATTTAAAAAGAACATTTGATATTATTACTAGTGCATGGTGTAGAAAATATTTCGAAAGTAGAATATAAATCTTAGCCAGCATAGGTACCATTATATTATGCCTACTAATAGCTACCATATTAGATGGCAGGTTCTACAACTAAAACCGTACAAGTTTCGTATTGTTTCTTTGGATTTCCAACAAATGGTCAGGCCAAGGAACTTCCCATTGCCACATGAGAATGCCTCTGGAAAGACATCCCCGAGAACCAAACCGGAACTCTGCCAACACAAGGCCGGGTTACCCCTAACTAGGTAACTACTGACACGAGCACGCCATTCCCCGATCGTAAACGACCTTTCTCACGGGATCCCGAAAACCAACAACCACAAAGTAATAAATTCGTAGTAACCACATAGGTTAAATATCTGGGCTCCATACCATGATACCACCTCTATCCAGAAGGAAATGTACATACCCTAAAGGGTGCTACCCCTCATAACCTTGCCGCATCTTTCCTGTTTTGACCATTTCCGGGGTGTGAGGTTCGACGAAGTCACGTCCACAAAAACATACTTTATACAAAAGCCATGCTTTGGGTCAACAAATGATCAACACAATGATCACTAAGATAGACGATCAAATAAACGATCCTATCACAATAATCAACACAATGATCATTTCAGCAACACTCAGCATATCACATTACCAAATTGGGAATATATCGCTGATAACTTCAACTATATAACCTCTGAGCTCGTACGTCTCAGAGAAGGGTGTTAAGCTAAAAGAATAAATTCTCCGCCACCAACAGAAATATATTCGAAAGAAATCGGCTTTATATCTCAACTTGTAATGTCAGACATACAATCCATACAAGTCTGTTCCGGGATCGAACAAAACCGAAGGCACTTACAAAGAAGTCCTTGCAATCCGGATATTCACAATCCTGATCGGATTTCCCATCACTTAGGGAGTCTCTATACCGTTGCAACTCAGTGCAGAGACAATCGATAGGTCATCCTATCGCTCTCGCAAATACCGGGTCTTCAACACCGATCTTCAAATGCAATTCACAACGACGTATCACATATTTGGAATGGGTTATACGACCCCATGGTCCTTTCCCGGTTAACCCGAATAGTGAGCGCTTATTTAAAAATAAGTGTGGCATTCAAATTCAAACAAATCACATCAATTACCCATTCAAAGGGAAATATTGATAGTCGGTTATTGAACTATCACTGATATGCACACATCACCAGTTTCCAAATAATTTTCCAAATTATTTATTTTCCAAAAATATCTTCACTAGATATATAATTTCAATACTTCAAAAATAAATCAATATTTACTTTTAAACAAGTTTCCCCCTTTCATTTATAAAATCCTTAGTGAATTTATAATCCAAAATATCTATGAATATTCGATTTCGATCATTCATTTCAATTTATCTTCAAAAAGATAAATTCTTAAGATATTCACTTTATATTGGAAAACATTTCCATACTTACTTATTTATAAGTAATTCACAAATTTTATTTATTTTCAACACTTAGAAAATATTCTATATACTTAAATCGAAATTAAGTATATATTTCATTCTTTAAGGAAATCATTCTCTTTAACATATTTATTTGGGCCAAAACGAATGTTACGTAAAACATCGTTACGACAACCCAAAATCACTAGTATAGGGATTCGAAATTTAAATAGATATATAAATCCCAATACTATACAAAACATTTCCTTTCGGAAATCATTTACTATAACAACAGTGTTATAGTCCATTATTTCCTTTTATTTCTCGAAAACGTCTATTTCAACAATTAACGTTGAAATCTATGGTTTCGAATCTCAACACATTTTAAAACATCGTTAGATCGTTTTAATTCAATTTAAACATCTCATTCAAAACATTTCCTTTAACATATTATTCACAATTCAAAAACGTGAATATATTTTGTTAACAACTTCCATCCTTTTATACATTTTATTTAAAAGAATTATTCACTATTCAAAAACGTGAATATAACTCCATTAATAGGTTTCAACAATTTACTTATCAAAATAAGTCATTTGCGAATTTATAAAACAACGTTTATAAATTCCATTTCTATTTATTTATAAAAACTTCCTTTTTATAAATCTCTTTATTAGCTTATTCGATTTATAATTTTAATTATAAACCAAAAGTCCAAATTATAAGTCAAACACTTATAATTTATTTATTTGCAAAAATCGTTCCTTTGAACTTTACAAATTTTATAAACCTACTGTTTATAAAATTTCCATTTATAACTTCACCGTTATATAATTCTATAAATTTCATTCTTATAACTTCACCATTTAAATTCTATAAATTTCATTCTTTAATGAAATTCATTTTCACTTCATTCAAACACTTATAAAAACTCGTTTTATAATGTCTATATTTCAATTTATAAATATCCATTTATAAATCTCTTAATATAAATCAATTTATATTATTCTTTTAAAACGTCTTTAATCTCCTTTATTATTTCACCATTTTGATTTATAAAATAATCAAATTTTTATAAATCCTATATTTAAACTTTTCACAATAATTCTAAAATATCTCGATTAAACTATTTTATAAACTCAATAGCATCATATTCTCAAAAATCAGTTTTCAACTATATTTCTCAAAAATCATAATTTTTATAACTTTAAAAAAAATTATAACGTTTATTTATTTAAAATGGATCAATTCCAAAAATATAGTATATTTTCAAAAATCACTTTAAAATCATTTTAAAATCCCAAATTTGGTCCAATGATGCTACACACCAAATAGTCAATCACGACTACAACGATATCATATATCAATATGAAAATCCATCAAATATCAAAATATCTGAAATCAAATAAAAACTGTTGAGGAATCCAGTTGGATCCCTCCAACCTGTTTTCCTGCATCCAAAAACATTAGCACAATACCAATTTCGCTCCAGTACGAAATTATCGCGGTATATGTTCTTATTAAATATTATCCGCTTAATAACGGCGTAATAGGGTCTCATCCGCTAAACAAAAAATGCGAGAAATCAATAACTGCAATATATACATATGCCAATATATATATTGATATTATATATAATACCAATTTCACTGTTTATAAAATATTCGCGGTATATGTTTTTAATAAATAACATCCGCTTACTAACGGCGTATAATGTCTATTTTAACAATCAATAGATATCAATCAACATTCAAACATGCATTCAAATATTTTAAATCTAGCTATTTAAAATAAAATCGAAACTGATTCGATTGAGTGAGAAGTTCTCACCTTGATTTTATTTTCCGTTTTAGCGATTTATTTCGAATAAAATTAAACGGACGTTTAATTTTACCCAAAATTCTCACTAACTCCAAACGACTCCAAACCAACTCCATCGCGTAATGCTCGTCCATACGATTCCAACGCAACTGGTTTCGTGCGTTTTCGACCTCGTATGAAAAAGATATGAATTTACGAAGTTTTACTCGAATTTAACTTATATAAATACAACAAAATTTATAATTTTTATAACCTAAACTAGTATAGGCCGTAGGATTGATTTCCCCCTCCATCAGGCCGCACACCCTCTCTCCCTTATCTCACGCGACATTTACAGTACACCGAACCCAACATGCTTCCTCAAACCCTAATAACGCGACCACCACCTCTCATCATCACGTCGATCAGTGAGTGTCGATCTGAAGCTCAACCCCCTTGCTACTCTCGGCCAAGATGCGGCCCCACCTGGAGCACCACATAGCTCGAAAAACGTGTACAAAGCCGGCCACTTTAAACCCATTTTGCCGATGATCCGTGAAGTCTTTTCAGATCATGACCGTTGATATTATAGATCTCAACATGCTCTTCAATGTTGTAGTTGAAAGTTTTTGGTAAATGTCGATGGATGAGGAGATAAACGAGGGGGAAGTTGTTTAATTTTCGGCCATCCATTATCAAGTGGCGGCTGCGTTTATAAAACCCTAATATAATTTTTTATTTTATTTATGAAGGCAAAGGGTCTCTATTTATAGAAGAAAATCGAACACTATTCATCCGGAAATTCCGAACTCCAAACGAAGCGTGCCGGTTGGCGTTTCTAAGGTTTACCCCGCGTTCCGAACACAATGGAACGTGTTTCGGAAGCTAATTCGGACATCTGTGCAAGTTATGGCTGTAAACGCTCAATTTGAATTAAACCGATTTAAATCGATTTCTAGGCTTTTTAATTTGTAACGGACAAACGGTAAATCCAGTTGACTTGAAATTTGAAACCTTACAATAATATCACATTACGGATCCGATGAAACTGGTTTCGTCGAAATCCGAGACTTTTTGAAAAATGGCTATTTTGACTCGCCAAATTTAAATTAAAAATAATTCGATGCGTTTCGAGCTGCCACGATCAAACGATAACTCAGATTGACACGAAATTTGAAATCCGATAATAACTAACTATTACGGATCCAATGGAACTAGTTTCGTTCAATTCTGAGACTGTTCATAAATTGACTATTTTATAGTCGATTATTAATTATTAAAATATTCAATTTTCACAAATTAACTTTTAATTCGATTTTAAAAGTTCTAAAATATCATTCTAACTCCAATATGATAAAATAAAATTTTACAAATCATTTTCAATCATATTTAACTCAATTTTTAATTATTTCCATAATTTAACGTATTAAATTATCGATTTAAAAATCCAATTAAATCCAAAAATTCAAATAAAAATTTATTTGACTTAAAAATTCACTTATTAATATTTAAAATTAATTAAATATTCAAATTTTAATTTCTAAAAATTCTGGGTCGTTACAATCTTCCCCGCTTAAAAGAATTTCGTCCTCGAAATTACAAGTAAGAAAATTTACAGAATTTATTAATTTTCCCAAAATTCATAGTTAAACTTCTTACAATAACTTTACTAAGTTTTTCAAATCATACTTAGTTATCCTTTCAAAAACAACTACTATTGTTTAACTTTCAACTTCCAAAATCAAAGTTAAAGTTTTCAAAAATTTTCAATTTTCTCAAAAATTTTCTAACGCCTTAAATTTTCGGAAAAATTCGCCATAGTCTCCTTTGCGCGGCTCGATCCAAAAAAAATGACAGTATATATATCACAAATATACATCTCATCAAGTAATGAGGCATCCCGCAGGGAAAAAATGTAAAAGTACGATATGTAATCCGAGATATGTACCTTATATTTTATTAGCGAGCATATACGGCTAATATAGCATGAAAGCGAGCTCCAAATGCGAAGCAAACGCGATCCGCACCTACTAATTACTCAACAAACAACATGAGAATCATGCATATATGAAAATAACCTCAATATACAACATATATCTCCATAACAACTATATATGTCACATAGCAAATGTAGTAAAACAACAAATGCAAACATATTCAACCATCAACCAACTAACATCCATAACCAATAGATATTCATTCATATTCTTATTAATATTCAATGAAATGGTTTTCAATTCAAATCACATTTGATTCCTATACAGTGGATGTTGTTACTAACATTCTTTTTTTTCAATTAGTTTATATTCACTAATTCATATTCAAGTTGGTTCACTACCAAATCAAATTCAATTCTATTCAAATTTATTTACCTTTAATTTGAATTCAATTACATAGCTGTCAATTTCATTAACACTTAATGAATTATATACTATCAACTAACAATCATATAACAATCAATGTATATTTATTACAACCAAATTCCTTTGCTTACAATTGGTTTAATTTAATTGATTTTCATTTAATCCATTAATTCAATTCAATTTCAAAGTTGAATTTCATTTATATAACTCAAGTTCACATCCATCACTTGGTTTTACTTAACTTAAATTCCCATTTTTATATTTACAACTCATATTCATAAATATATTCATTTCAACCAAATTCCAAAGTTGAATTTCATTTATATAACTCAAGTTCATATTCATTTAATCCACTTGATTACTTACAACTCATATTCATATAGTTTCACTTCTTATATATATAAGTTTATTTCACAATTGTAGATTACTTTAATTATAATTCAATTCTTATAATTCATTTGCTTATACAATTATTCTTTTATTTAGATTATTCAAACAACCTAACAATCAACTTGCATACACTTTAATAATTCTGAAAAATCATTTCTTCATATCCAAAATATACTCAAGGTAAAATTATTTCATTTACCCAATTTAAAACAATATTATGTCGAATTGTTCTATTCAAGTGTTTAGAAACCCCTTCGGCATAGTTATCGAGACCACGTTGACGAAGGTTCATATACCACTCAACAAACCAATCATCACAATATAAAACAATTTCATATTCACTAACAAATACGCTCTCATAGCTATTATTACACTCAAACTCATTCTAGAGTACTACTGACTCTATCTCTAATGAGTAATACCCAACAGAACCATGGTTGTCGCTTAACCATAAGCTCTGATACCAAATGTAACGTACGCGATTTTTCGTTGCCGAAAAACCGAATAGTTATGGGTTTAAGAAAAATTTAAGAAAAGAAGAAGAGAGAAAAAGAAGAAAGAAGAAGAAAATAGATAATAGAGGGAAGAGAAAGAAAACAGAGAAAATAGAATGGGACAGAAAACAACAGAACAACATCAGAATCTCACAATTCGCAGCGGAACAACATATAATAATAAATGAATAATCTTTAAACAAAGAACTATATCAGTTATTACATTACATTTCATTACATCATATCATCAGAGTGTACAACAACAACAACAAACAGTGCAACGGAAAAAGAAATACTATATAAACTAGTAATACGCCATGCCATCCAGCTTGCCTCCAGCAACTCCAGAATATCCAGAATATCCTGGTAAACCTTACTCTTGACTGCCCGTGTGGAAATTGGTGGGCACCCAGAGTTTAGGAAGGAAAACAATAAACTCCAAGTCAGTTATGTGACTGGTGTGAGAACTCAAAACAGTTTATTTATCTTTGAAATCAAAATAGAGGAATATTTTTAAATTCAATTCGCAATGCTTTTAAAAATGAGACTACCATAAGACCTCCCGCCACACACACAATGCAAACGCAGACTTGGGGAAGATTTCTTCTTATGTTAGTCAAAGATGCTTGATACGTATTTAAAAAGAACATTTGATATTATTACTAGTGCATAGTGTAGAAAATATTTCGAAAGTAGAATATAAATCTTAGCCAGCATAGACCATTATATTATGCCTACTAATAGCTACCATATTAGATGGCAGGTTCTACAACTAAAACCGTACAAGTTTCGTATTGTTTCTTTGGATTTCCAACAAATGGTCAGGCCAAGGAACTTCCCATTGCCACATGAGAATGCCTCTGGAAAGACATCCCCGAGAACCAAACCGGAACTCTGCCAACACAAGGCCGGGTTACCCCTAACTGGGTAACTACTGACACGAGCACGCCATTCCCCGATCGTAAACGACCTTTCTCACAGGATCCCGAAAACCAACAACCACAAAGTAATAAATTCGTAGTAACCACATAGGTTAAATATCTGGGCTCCATACCATGATACCACCTCTATCCAGAAGGAAATGTACATACCCTAAAGGGTGCTACCCCTCATAACCTTGCCGCATCTTTCCTGTTTTGACCATTTCCGGGGTGTAAGGTTCGACGAAGTCACGTCCACAAAAACATACTTTATACAAAAGCCATGCTTTGGGTCAACAAATGATCAACACAATGATCACTAAGATAGACGATCAAATAAACGATCCTATCACAATAATCAACACAATGATCATTTCAGCAACACTCAGCATATCACATTACCAAATTGGGAATATATCGCTGATAACTTCAACTATATAACCTCTGAGCTCGTACGTCTCAGAGAAGGGTGTTAAGCTAAAAGAATAAATTCTCCGCCACCAACAGAAATATATTTGAAAGAAATCGGCTTTATATCTCAACTTGTAATGTCAGACATACAATCCATACAAGTCTGTTCCGGGATCGAACAAAACCGAAGGCACTTACAAAGAAGTCCTTGCAATCCGGATATTCACAATCCTGATCGGATTTCCCATCACTTAGGGAGTCTCTATACCGTTGCAACTCAGTGCAGAGACAATCGATAGGTCATCCTATCGCTCTCGCAAATACCGGGTCTTCAACACCGATCTTCAAATGCAATTCACAACGACGTATCACATATTCGGAATGGGTTATACGACCCCATGGTCCTTTCCCGGTTAACCCGAATAGTGAGCGCTTATTTAAAAATAAGTGTGGCATTCAAATTCAAACAAATCACATCAATTACCCATTCAAAGGGAAATATTGATAGTCGGTTATTGAACTATCACTGATATGCACACATCACCAGTTTCCAAATAATTTTCCAAATTATTTATTTTCCAAAAATATCTTCACTAGATATATAATTTCAATACTTCAAAAATAAATCAATATTTACTTTTAAACAAGTTTCCCCCTTTCATTTATAAAATCCTTAGTGAATTTATAATCCAAAATATCTATGAATATTCGATTTCGATCATTCATTTCAATTTATCTTCAAAAAGATAAATTCTTAAGATATTCACTTTATATTGGAAAACATTTCCATACTTACTTATTTATAAGTAATTCACAAATTTTATTTATTTTCAACACTTAGAAAATATTCTATATACTTAAATCGAAATTAAGTATATATTTCATTCTTTAAGGAAATCATTCTCTTTAACATATTTATTTGGGCCAAAACGAATGTTACGTAAAACATCGTTACGACAACCCAAAATCACTAGTATAGGGATTCGAAATTTAAATAGATATATAAATCCCAATACTATACAAAACATTTCCTTTCGGAAATCATTTACTATAACAACAGTGTTATAGTCCATTATTTCCTTTTATTTCTCGAAAACGTCTATTTCAACAATTAACGTTGAAATCTATGGTTTCGAATCTCAACACATTTTAAAACATCGTTAGATCGTTTTAATTCAATTTAAACATCTCATTCAAAACATTTCCTTTAACATATTATTCACAATTCAAAAACGTGAATATATTTTGTTAACAACTTCCATCCTTTTATACATTTTATTTAAAAGAATTATTCACTATTCAAAAACGTGAATATAACTCCATTAATAGGTTTCAACAATTTACTTATCAAAATAAGTCATTTGCGAATTTATAAAACAACGTTTATAAATTCCATTTCTATTTATTTATAAAAACTTCCTTTTTATAAATCTCTTTATTAGCTTATTCGATTTATAATTTTAATTATAAACCAAAAGTCCAAATTATAAGTCAAACACTTATAATTTATTTATTTGCAAAAATCGTTCCTTTGAACTTTACAAATTTTATAAACCTACTGTTTATAAAATTTCCATTTATAACTTCACCGTTATATAATTCTATAAATTTCATTCTTATAACTTCACCATTTAAATTCTATAAATTTCATTCTTTAATGAAATTCATTTTCACTTCATTCAAACACTTATAAAAACTCGTTTTATAATGTCTATATTTCAATTTATAAATATCCATTTATAAATCTCTTAATATAAATCAATTTATATTATTCTTTTAAAACGTCTTTAATCTCCTTTATTATTTCACCATTTTGATTTATAAAATAATCAAATTTTTATAAATCCTATATTTAAACTTTTCACAATAATTCTAAAATATCTCGATTAAACTATTTTATAAACTCAATAGCATCATATTCTCAAAAATCAGTTTTCAACTATATTTCTCAAAAATCATAATTTTTATAACTTTAAAAAAAAATTATAACGTTTATTTATTTAAAATGGATCAATTCCAAAAATATAGTATATTTTCAAAAATCACTTTAATATCATTTTAAAATCCCAAATTTGGTCCAATGATGCTACACACCAAATAGTCAATCACGACTACAACGATATCATATATCAATATGAAAATCCATCAAATATCAAAATATCTGAAATCAAATAAAAACTGTTGAGGAATCCAGTTGGATCCCTCCAACCTGTTTTCCTGCATCCAAAAACATTAGCACAATACCAATTTCGCTCCAGTACGAAATTATCGCGGCATATGTTCTTATTAAATATTATCCGCTTAATAACGGCGTAATAGGGTCTCATCCGCTAAACAAAAAATGCGGGAAATCAATAACTGCAATATATACATATGCCAATATATATATTGATATTATATATAATACCAATTTCACTGTTTATGAAATATTCGCGGTATATGTTTTTAATAAATAACATCCGCTTACTAACGGCGTATAATGTCTATTCTAACAATCAATAGATATCAATCAACATTCAAACATGCATTCAAATACTTTAAATCTAACTATTTAAAATAAAATCGAAACTGATTCGATTGAGTGAGAAGTTCTCACCTTGATTTTATTTTCCGTTTTAGCGATTTATTTCGAATAAAATTAAACGGACGTTTAATTTTACCCAAAATTCTCACTAACTCCAAATGACTCCAAACCAACTTCATCGCGTAGTGCTCGTCCATACGATTCCAACGCAACTGGTTTCGCGCGTTTTCGACCTCGTATGAAAAAGATATGAATTTACGAAGTTTTACTCGAATTTAACTTATATAAATACAACAAAATTTATAATTTTTATAACCTAAACTAGTATAGGCCGTAGGATTGATCTCCCCCTCCATCAGGCCGCACACCCTCTCTCCCTTATCTCACGCGACATTTACAGTACACCGAACCCAACATGCTTCCTCAAACCCTAATAACGCGACCACCACCTCTCATCATCACGTCGATCAGTGAGTGTCGATCTGAAGCTCAACCCCCTTGCTACTCTCGGCCAAGATGCGGCCCCACCTGGAGCACCACATAGCTCGAAAAACGTGTACAAAGCCGGCCACTTTAAACCCATTTTGCCGATGATCCGCGAAGTCTTTTCAGATCATGACCGTTGATATTATAGATCTCAACATGCTCTTCAATGTTATAGTTGAAAGTTTTTGGTAAATGTCGATGGATGAGGAGATAAACGAGGGGGAAGTTGCTTAATTTTCGGCCATCCATTATCAAGTGGCGGCTGCGTTTATAAAACCCTAATATAATTTTTTTTTATTTATGAAGGCAAAGGGTCTCTATTTATAGAAGAAAATCGAACACTATTCATCCGGAAATTCCGAACTCCAAACGAAGCGTGCCGGTTGGCGTTTCTAAGGTTTACCCCGCGTTCCGAACACAATGGAACGTGTTTCGGAAGCTAATTCGGACATCTGTGCAAGTTATGGCTGTAAACGCTCAATTTGAATTAAACCGATTTAAATCGATTTCTAGGCGTTTTAATTTGTAACGGACAAACGGTAAATCCAATTGACTTGAAATTTGAAACCTTACAATAGTATCACATTACGGATCTGATGAAACAGGTTTCGTCGAAATCCGAGACTTTTTGAAAAATGGCTATTTTGACTCGCCAAATTTAAATTAAAAATAATTCGATGCGTTTCGAGCTGCCACGATCAAACGATAACTCCGATTGACACGAAATTTGAAATCCAGTAATAACTAACTATTACGGATCCAATGGAACTGGTTTCGTTCAATTCTGAGACTGTTCAAAAATTGACTATTTTACAGTCGATTATTAATTATTAAAATATTCAATTTTCACAAATTAACTTTTAATTCGATTTTAAAAGTTCTAAAATATCGTTCTAACTCCAATATGATAAAATAAAATTTTACAAATCATTTTCAATCATATTTAACTCAATTTTTAATTATTTCCATAATTTAACGTATTAAATTATCGATTTAAAAATCCAATTATATCCAAAAATTCAAATAAAAATTTATTTGACTTAAAAATTCACTTATTAATATTTAAAATTAATTAAATATTCAAATTTTAATTTCTAAAAATTCTGGGTCGTTACAGTGATCCAAAATGAAGTGGTTGAAATGATGTACGTGATGACTGAAGAAAGAGAACGATAATGGATAGCCTTGACACTTGTGCCAAATTTGAAATGACTAAAACAGGAGCCGTGCCGGGCCAATGAGGTTAGCCACCTCTAAGCGAACACACTTCTTCATATACTACTCATTACTTGTTTTTGATTGGTGCACACCCTTAAGTTTGGAGTGTTGTTTTGCGGTGTTGTGATTGTTGCGGCGATGCATTCTCACCAGTCCGGATCAAGCAAATGGTAGTTTCACTATCTTGGGTATTGCCTCATGTGCCTTGTCATACTCGTATCCCTATACGCGACCACTACGATTTGTTTTGTGTTATAACTATGGAGTACTCCCTGATAGCCCACTAGTTTACAGTGCTGTGTAGAATATGATGCTTATATAAAATGTGTTAAGGGGCATAATGGTAATGCCTTAACGCTATTTTGATACTTTATATTACTGATATGCATTATCTACTTAGCGTACACTACTACATAGTAGATAGTTTAACGGATCCTTAGAGGATGGTTATCCCAAACATCGTTTGAGTTACTTGTATTTTAGTTGTTACTTCACTTGAGTTGGATTTATTGATATAAGAATGTTAATCCTAACTCGAGTGTTTTGTGTTTTGCTTTACGCTCGGGTCAGACTGAGTGTACCAGTATTCGAGACTCACCTTTGGAGTTGGAGCTAAGCTTGGAGATCCAGCTATCTGTCCATCTTTCAAATATTCAGTTGATTTCAATGTAGTATTCCGATATTGTATTTGACTATTGTATTCGAGACTTCTATTGTATCTTATTTAACTCTGTTATGTATATAGTAGCTTCATGAACTACTATCTTTTGTTTCCGCTGCATTTATTACCCTGTGTCTGTGATTTGTGATTATTTATTTACTGTATATGAAGAGTTTTGCCAAATATAAACTTAAAATCTGGTATTTTGAACAATTCAATTCCGGCATGTTTGGATGCGAATGGTTGAAAATATCAGGTCGTTACATTTGGTATTAGAGCTTTGGTAGCTCTGGGAAAAACTTAGCATATAAGTAAATGTATTTACAAAACCACTTTCATTCGAGTTTGAATCTCTTCCTTTTGACTCGATTCCTTGAATTTTCGAAACGTTCCCTCGGTTTCGAAATTCATTCTTGTCCTTCACTATTCGTATTCTTCAGAATTCTGGAGCATTCCATAGCTCCATGATATGATTTGTAAAGGGGTGAAACTCCTTTATAATAGGCATCGATTTACCAGAGATTTCTATATCCTCGGTTTACGATGCTATCTATCACCTGCTATACCTGAATTCTATCTTTTGCGATCAAATGTCGATTTACCTCGGAATTCGGCATCGATCTTATTCTTGAAGTCTCGGTTGACCTGGTTAAGGTTGCCCACGATTTAATAAACTTATTCATCTTTCTATTTTGAATATTTAATCATCTTATATCTGTTTCGAACCTATCTTTGAATCAAATTCTATATGATTTGAGTCCATCAAATTTGAATCTCTATCCTTGCTTTGAAATCCATTCTTGTATCGTCGAGCGAGGAGGTGTATTTGTAAATTAATATTTAAAATGTTTTAGATATTGTGTTGTTTGAGTTGTTGATGTTGATTTGGGTTTTCGATCGATTCGTCTGATCAACGCTATCGATAGGATTTCCAAAACACTTGAACAAAACAAATTGACACAATATTATTTTCAAAATTTGGTTAATGAAATAAATTTTGTATGATTATATTATATATAAGTATAATTTTTTCTGAAATTAAATTGTTAATGGATTTGTTATTAGAAATGATAATACTTGATTTTCATTTATTGTTTTTGTAAACCATTGATTTTACCAACATATAAATAAATGAATTTATAAACTTGGTTATATGTGGTTTGGAATTTAAATGGATTTAAATTTAGAATTGAGAATTTAATTTTCGGTAATTTCAAACTGTGGTTTAAAGTGTTAAAAGGTATATTATTTAAAAGTATTTTTGAATATAAATGGTTTTCAAAGGATTTTAAATATTAAGTTAGTGCTCTCCTCTTATGTCGCTAGAAAATAATTTCGGGGATGGCGGCCGCATCATCGACATTCATTTTCGAGTCGAAGAGGAGAGACAATTCAGTAGCTTTTCTACTCTTTTGTTTGGAAAATGAATTTGATTAGAATTTCTTAAGAATGACTGGATTTATAATATATATTATATATATAAGTAGATGATTATAGATTTGATTTGATATATATAGTATATGTATATTTATCTATAAAATGGTCTGAAGTCAATCGGAAATTAATTCCTAAAATATTGATTTAAGGATGATTTTCAATGAAGCCAAATTTTTCTGACTAAATACTAAACTTTAAATAACTGAATTGGAAAAAAATTATTTGTATAATAATCAATTGTATTATATATAACTTACCTAAATTTTCAAAAGTTAACTATGTAATTGAATATTATACAGTATAAAATGATGTTAAAGTAATTTATAAATAAATCTAAGTAGTTATAATAAGCGTAAATATACTTAATATATGTGATAAGATATATAAAGTGGAATAAAATTAATAATAATTAGGAATAAAGAAGTACTAAATTTGTTGAATAAAATATGATTGTAATAAATGACTATTCAAGTTAATGATTTTAGAAAATTATTAATAGAAGATAATTGGATAATAAGAAAATGAATAAATAAGATAAATTAAATAAAATTTTGCTTTGAAGGAATTAATAAATGAACAATTAAATCAACTTAATGAAATACCTTGAATAAAAAAAAATCAATTATTGAATATTAATTGATTTAAATTGAAATTTATATGATTAGAATTAACAGTTGAACTAACAAACTTAAATTGAATGACTATTTATTGATTAATATAAATGGATTTAACAAAATTGTTAAATATCAATTAATTAAATTTAAATCTATATGGTTTAAATTAACTTTTTTATTTTGTTCCAATCTATTTTCTTTTCTGGTTGTTTTATTCTCCTACCTCCTTCCTTTTCGTGGACGAAAAGTTTTGAGTGCAGGAGAGTGTAATGACCCGTAAATTTTAGTGGTTTTGTTTATCTAACTAAATAATTGAATTTTGAAATACGATTATTTAAACATAGCCACTGGTAAATTTTCATCAGAAAAATGTAAGTTTATTTCCTAGTGTAATTTTATTTAAATCTATATCAGTTAATACTTGATGATAATTAAATATTTTCCAAACCTGAATATTTTTCAATAGAAAAATTATAAATCATCTTCTGAGCAAGACGTCACATTTCGTTTCTCAAAATTTTGACTGTTATTGCCCCGTCGATCTTTTTTTCGACGAAATAACAGTTGAATTTAAAAGTGTTCCAAAACCTAAATACGTCAACATGAGAAATTTATTTAGAACACTTTGAATAAGACTGCGTAATTCTTTTCACAAATTTCGGACATTTGTAGCTCCGTTTGGATTTTTCCGTACGGAATAGCAACATATATCAGTGACCAATATCGACTTTTGATCGGATGATCCTCCCACTGATATCTGTATACCATTTTGATCATCTCGTCGTGCTGACCTTTGCGGTATATTCAATTCTATGTTTTGAAATTCGTTACGCAATGGAATCTGTAAACCTCGATAACTATACCGCTACCAGTTTTATAATCTTTTGTTATCTTTTGTCCTTTCAGTTACTCACGTGAATTTATGAGCTTTATAACTTCATCGAGCTGTTTGATTGAAGACTTTTGCTGTTATTATTTCGTAAATTATAGTGCGACTTTCACTCTTTCCTATTTTCATTTATTTTATTTTATTTGGTTCGTTCTGTCCTTTGGTTCTCAACTCCTTTCGTTTGTTATATAAAAAAAGAATAAAAGGAATGTTCCATTTATTTTTGCTTCGCCTCCTACCTCATGCCAATTCGCCTGCACCCTCCACAAACAAAACACCCGAGCACCCCTTCTTCTGCCTCACCTGAGTGTCGTTGAAACCCATCTTCACCACTTCGGCCCAATCCATCATCTCCCCAGCCACGTCCTCGACCGCCCGCCTCATCCTCATTCCACATACCTTCCATACTCGAGCCTACCAAGTGCCTAAGTCTTCAGCCGATTTGCTTCTCCCCACCACCTTCTTTGTCTCCTTTGTTCGGCCGATAAACCTGTGCCTACCAAGCTAGCGTCAGCCGAACACAACTCCTGCAGCCAAGACGCCGAAGCCACCTCTAACTTGACCGAAGCTGTCGCCACCTCGCTCGTCGACCTGCTGTAAACCCACTCAGGCTCAGATAACCCTCCTCGACAAGGCAAGCCCCTCTGCCTCCATGCTGTCCCTTTTGTATGATGTTCGTGCTTTAATAAAACTTTTGAATGTTAAGTATATATATTATATGCATATCTGTGGGTCGATTTTAATATACTTTGCTGAAGCTACGTCTCTTTCAAAAATTATTCCTATTTTTCCTATTGCCGATATTTATAAACCTATGTCAGTTATACGTATGTTAAGTGTGTGTGTATATATATATATATCATGTTTTATTTATATTATAATCTTTTGATTCTTATAATACATATGTTTCTTTTATATATATTGTTTGTGTTGTTTATATACTGTAGTTATATACGTGCCGCATATATATAAATATAGAGTTTTGAAAATAATATATAGATTTTGTATTTGTTAATTTTATAGGGTTGATCGAATCAATTATAGTTGTGTATATAGGTTTATTTAAATTGTTTAGTTGTAGATATATATTGTGTTACAAGTTTTCATTTACTTTTAGATATATATATGGATAATTTGTGTATATTATGTTTACCTACGGGATAAGTATACGTAGACTGAGGTAATAACTATATATATTCATGGGTACATTAGTTATGCATATGATAACTGTTGTTATATAATATGGGTATATAAGTTATAAAAACTATAGCATATATACATAGTTATAGTGTAGTTGTAGATTTGCAGCTGACAAATTTTAAGTTACATATTATATATTTTGCAAATGTATATAATAATATATATTGTTCCATTAGCTTATATATATATATTAGGTTAGTGATAGTATGCCTGATTTGTTGGGTTTTATCCATCAGTTATATGGATTGTATATATATTGAGTTACTGTATTTTATGCTTTTTTCTTTTATATATATATAAGTTTGTATGCTTGTTATATTAGTTATAAACTGTATATGATTTTATACATATATACAAGCTTATAAAAATATTTTATTATCTGTGTAAATACTATTTGATTATTATGCATAAGCCATACTAGTATTATATATTATATGTTGTGTAAAATTTTTTTGTATTATGTATATATATCTATGGCACATAAGTGTATATTCAATTTAATAGGTGTTTGAAATTTTAAATTATAATTTTGTATAAATAGTTAGGCATATAGTTATGCATCTGCGTTCATGTATACCAACCATTTTCATCGATCCAGTCTAATTTGATTTCGTTGATTCCGTACTATCAGCTTTGATCGTCGAATTCGTGCCAATCTTGCTTTGATTTGGAATTCGTGCTTGGATTCGCGACTCAATCTATTCTCTTAACTCGAAAGGTGAGTAATCACTCACGATTAATGTTCTTTTATTTATTAAATTTGATTTCAATTGAAACGACAATTGAAACATGATGTTGTTAGTTATTTACACTGTTATATATATGTTATTACCTGTATCAGTTCACCTATGGCATCTGACACCTTTATCTGTTATTTATATTGATGATATATGCCTGTTATATTATTATCATATCTGTTATCACTCTGTAAGTTCCCTGTTAGTATAGAATCACTATGGGTTGAAATGATACATACCCGAACGATCTGTAGAATAGGAGAAAATCGTTATGGGTTGAAATGATAGGCCCAAGCGATTTTCATTGATATTGAATTTGGGATTACGGTTTGAATGATACATATATATATATATACCCGTACATATTTAAATTATGGATTGAAATGAAATATCCATATCACTTGATCATAGGATAGAAAATTATATACAGACACCGTTTGTATATATATAAATAATTTGAAATGATTACTATGGTTTGGAAGGAAATATATGTTTTGCACAAACATTGATTTTAGATATTATATAAATGCATTTTATATGGTTAAATTCTTGGATTTAAGCTATGCGAAATTTGTTTTGGTATAAAATAAGCTTAATAATAAAGTTTGATTTTATTAAAATATAATATGGTTGAGTAAGTATTTAAGTTATATTTTAATATAGAGTTTATAATGATTTAATAAATTAAGGTTGAGAAGATAGATTTGAAGTTGATTTGAAATTGTATTTAATTAAAATGTATTTAATTAGAAATCAATTTCAAACTTATGGATATATATACGGAATTATCAATTCTTGTTTTGAAATGTTTGAATATTTAAAACTGTGAAAATATTGAAATTGAAATGGTTTATTTTATGGTTAAAAATCTGTATTTGAAATCGATATAATGCGAAATGGTTTATTAATGAACTTAAATAAATTAAAATTAATGACTTGAGATTTGATTAAATTTGAATTTTGGAATTTGAATTGATTGGAATCGATTTGAGAAATTTTAAGGAAGCTATTTTATTATATATAGTGGTTTTAAAATTATATTTAAACTATTTATATATGTTACTTTATAAATTTATTTCATATAAACTATTATAATATAAATTATTTTATATAAACAATTTTAAATTATAAACTATTGTATTATATATACTATTATTTATATTTAAACAGTTAAGTGAGAAGTGTTATGATTCCAAGCATTATGATTTCTAAATTTTGATTTCCAAAGTATTATGATTTACAAAGTGTTTGATGAAAGAATGTTGTTTAAATTTAAGTAAATTATTGAATTAAGTTTTGAAATAATTTAATAATTAAATAAAATTGAATTTTTAATAAGTGAAATTGAATTCTTGAATGAGTGTGTAAGGGCCCGATATTTTCAACCATTCGCATCGGCACATGTCGGACTTGATTGCTCAAAATACCGAATTGTAAAATTAATTTGGCAAAACACAGCATAAATAGTAAATAAATAAATCACAGATCACAGACAAAGAGTAATAAATGCAGCGGAAGTAAAGAAATAGTAGTTCATGAAGCTACTATATAAATACATCAGAGTCAAACAAGATACAACAGAGATAACAAGATACAACGGAGGTGTCAACATGATAACCATGTATGAATCATAATACTTCACTGGAATCAACCGGATAACCGGAATCAACTGGATAACCAAAAGTGAAATAGATAGCTGGATCATCAAGCAAAGCTTCCAACTTCGAAGGTGAGTCTCAAATGTTGTATCACTCAGTCTGATCCGAGCGTGAAGAAACACAAAACACTCGAGTCAGGACATACATACTTATACAATGTAAACCAACTCAAGTGAACTGTAATATAAGGTACAAGTAACTTAAAGGATGCTTGGGACCGCCCATCCTCTAAGGATCCGTTAAACTATTTACTATGTAGTAATATTTCGCTATTATAATAATGTCTATAGTAAAATAAACTTACTTTTTCATAGCATTAAGGGGTTACCCATATAGCTCTTAACACGTAATAGTCCCAGTAGTCCATCCAATATCATAGTCCCTCCTGAT
Organism: Allium cepa; assembly: GCA_030765085.1. Taxonomy (NCBI): domain Eukaryota; kingdom Viridiplantae; phylum Streptophyta; class Magnoliopsida; order Asparagales; family Amaryllidaceae; genus Allium; species Allium cepa. Next base: position 41,663,798 of record CM060929.1, read on the forward strand.
CGGGAAGCCACCAGAGGATACCACACGGGCTACGGGAGAAAACCAAACTCGTACAAGACGCGATAGGGTAGGTGACACGGCACAACTAGGCAATGCCAGGGTAGATATACCAATTACGCTTCCGGGTCGGTGGTAACGCGTAGCGCACAGCAACCGCCCACCTCGAGCCACACCCCCAAATAAAAATCAAAAGTGGCCACCGAAACAAATCCAAAATTCAAAGTATAATATCGAAGGGATGTGTCCAATCAAAGGTGCTAACTTATTAACCCGTCAATCGCTCCTGTTTTAGCCACCTTATGCCAACTCACGGGAGTCGGGTCCACGTATTTACCTTAAAGGAAACGCCACCACCATCCTACTTCATTCTAGAATCTCCACCGCATACACGGTTGTTAAAGTGGTTTTCAGAGTTGGCAGAAAGTATGACAACTTCCGATCCCGGTCTCTTTAACAACCAAATGTTATTATAACCCATGGATATTTATTTCAAAATCATTTATACTTTCAAAACCAAACTAGCATATCCATTTCAAAATCATATAATTTATTTCAAAATAGTATATACTTTCAAAACCAAAATATCATACTTATTTCAAAACCATATCACAATAGTATCATTTACATTTCAAAAATAATTCAATAATATATCATTTAAATAAAACCCAAATTTCCAAATCATTGAATATTTATTTCAATTTATTAAACTTGAAATATACCTTTAAATTGTCGTAGCATTTTGGAAATGTTACCTTGAGAAATCTTAGCACTTTTGGAATGTAATACTTTCCACTTTAACATTTTATATAATCAAAGTATTTATATGCTTACAAATTTAAAATGGTCCTTTTATCATAGCCTTATAGTTAAATAAACTTTGTTACTGTAGTATCCAATTTAAAGCCGAAATTTTTATGTTAAGTCAAAAGTACCTTATTAACTTACATTATTATTACAATAAAGAAACTTTATTATTTTAATCATTTAAAGTATGCCATTTACATAAATTAAAACTTGCTTATCAAATGTACGTTATCAACTTACATTTTATTATTACAGTAAGTAACATTTATCATTTTATTCAATTTAAAATACACCATTACATTGATTAAAATTTACATGTCAAATGTACGTTTTAACTTACATTTATTATAATAAAGAGCATTTATCATTTTAATCAATATTACACTAATTAAAACTTACATTATCAAATGTATGTTTTAATTTACATTCCTATTACAGTACAGAGCATTTATTAATTTAATCAATACCACACTAATTAAAACTTTACATGTTTCTTTTATTAATTAAAACTTTACATGTTTCTTGCATTAGTTAAAAACTTATACATGTTCTCTCATTAATTAGGACTTTACACGTTTCTTTCATTTCTGTTATTACAATAAAGAACATTTATTATATTAATCAATTAAAATATTAATTAAACTTACATCTCACATGTGTGTTTAACCTACATTTTCCGTTTTAAAGTCATAGCTATTTATCATACAAAACATAACATTTTACAAAAGAATATTTTATCATAGTTAAAACAATCAAATTCTTTACAAATTTATTCCTTTAGACATCAATTCCACTATGATTCCAAAACTTATTACAAGATGTCACATACAAATGTATTTCATTTTATTTATTCAAAAATACATTGTTTATTTTACAAAATATGTCCATCCTGGAAAACAACCTTTATTACAATTACTAGGTTAGATTTAAGATTCCAAATTAAATCAAACTTAATTATTAAGTTATTTATCATAAATAAGACTCTTTAAATTCCATTCAAAACCAATTAACTTATAAAAAATTTAACTTATAGAAAAACAATATTTCTTTACACTTTAAAGCATTAAATCAAATTAAGTTAAAGTTTTCATATATTTATAATTTCAAAATACTTAATAATTTTCAGAAATATTTAAAATACTTAATAAATTTTTAGGAAAATATCATTTAAAAATGTAACCATGGGCCTGTATAATATTTTATAACCTAGGTCAAGTGATACGGATAATATATCATTTCAATCCGCAATTTAAGAAGAAAAATCCGGGTTCTATCATTTCAAACCCGCAATCCCAAGTAAAATAAATACAATAAAATCACTCGAGCCTATCATTTCAGCCCATAGTGTTTTTCGTTAATCTAATGTTTGTTCGGGTATGTATCATTTCAACCCATAGTGATAGGGAACTTGCAGTGTGATAAACAGGAAATAAACAACAGTATAACAAATAAAATCATAACAGATGGTGTAACAGGGATATAGCAATATTTAACATCATATAGATTTATCACAGGCATATATGAACATAATAACATAACATATTAATTTATACAATTCACATGTCATCGTTTCACAAATTTAAAAGTACGTATGTCTAGAGAGATAAAACTCACCTTTTTAAAGCTAGAAATCAAATTCAAGATACAAATCTAAACTCTACAAAGCACGACAAGGCACGACAAAGCACGACTATACTTGAGTGATGGAGAGTCAAGATCCAAATCTTTTACATAAACAAATACACAAATTGTAAGGATATTATTCAACACAAGATTGTAAATAAATAAGAAAAAATGAAAAGAATATGGATCAAATGGCATAACCTTGGCCTTAAACATCATGTGGTCTTGGCCATGATTGTTTTGGTGGCATGCGGGATCGGTTATGGAGGTGGTGGAGAGAGGATGAGGTCGGAATTATGGTGGAGAGGTGAACAAGGTGGTGGCTGAACTAGCATGAAGAAAACAAAAGGAAAACAAAATGAAAAAGAGGAGAAAGAGAAGGAAGAAGAAGAGGAGGCCATGGAATTGAGAACTTGAATATATATTTTTTCACTCAAAAGGGAAATGAGAAATTGAGATGCTAATTTGTACGTGAATATCAAAGTGGCGGCTAGGGTTTCCCAAAGGATTTGAACGGCTGAAGGAAGGGAATGGCAAGGGAAATTAAATGGAAAGTTTAGAAAATAAAGAGGCAAAAGAGGAATGAAATGTTAGGGAATTATTTTGTACGTGATTTGTGGAATGAATATACGGCTAGAATATAATTAAGGAGGTAGGAAATAAAAGATAGGCAATTAAGGAGGCACAATTTAAGGGAAAGAATCTTGTCTATATATCTTTTTCTTTGTTTGCACGAAATGAAAAGGCAACAAATACATAAATCAGGTAACCTATATCTCTTGAAATTTCTAAGCTATTATTATTAGTGAAATCAATCAAAAATCAAATAAATATATTCAAAGTGTATACAACCAAAATAGAAAATAAAAATTTGAGAAACAAACATAGGAAATAGAAAATAAAATATAGAAAGTCATTGCGTGTGAACACTGCATTTTAATTTAAAATTATAAGTTTTAAATTCCCAATAAATCCATATTAACATTGGTTTAGATACTAATTTATATCTTCATAATTCACCCAAATTTTCAATTAGCAAAGTAATTAATTTCATTCTCTTACCATAAATCTATTTGTTATGAATTGAATTCCCATTTAATTTAATTTCCAATAATTGCCTTGCTTCAATTCTTTTCTTTTTATAAATCTATTATCACTCTACAAACCTAGTTATTATTTGTTTATCATTCATTACATAAATATATATATTAAAATTTTCATCTTTCTATTATAATAACTGTTATTTTCAATTATATCGAGTTTGCTAAATATATACATTTATTATAATTAAAACCTCAATCCATTTATCCAACTTGGTTTCATTCCATTATTTCATCTTATGGATAAAATATACATTCCCATTTATGTCATTACATTCACACTTTACAATTACCGTCCTATCTCATATAAATGAAAATTTACTCACATTTAAGTGTAATTGATTTCCTACTTTAAATTTAGCAACCTAAATAAATGTAACTTGCAATAAATGTTATCCTTATCTTTATATTACACTCAAGTTTATTATGTCCACTAATTTTCATAATTGCTTACATAATGTTTAATTCATTCAATTACCATAAATTATACACTAATTCATTTACCCACACAAACTTAAATTTATTTACTTGTATCCATTTTTATACCTAAATGTAACATTTACAACTAGATTAATAGACCCAATAAATAGTAACTTACAACCGTTACTATAACTTTTAATCACACCTTTGAATTCACTGTTCACAAACATACGTTACCATTCTTATATACCAAATCATTATTCAATGGTCGTTTATTTCATACTAAATCATTTATAAATTTTAATGTTTGCATTTTTTTTTACATAAATTTATAGCCAAGTATAACAATTTACATTACTTCAATAAACTGTAATTTCATTTCAATTGTTAATAATTAGTTTTTTTAAGTACATTCTTACATCTCATTTTGGCATTCATTTCATTATTAAATTACAAAGTTTTTATTTCTTCCAAAATTTTTACCAAAATCTTATTAAATTGACAGCTTTAATTATTGAAAATTTATGGGTCGTTACACTCTTCCCCACTCAAAACTTTTCGTCCCCGAAAAGGAAGAGGTAGGAGAATAGAACAACCTAACAGAAAAGAGATTGGACAGCAAAGAAGGTAATAAAATCTAAATCCATGGAAACTTCAACTTAAATTAATAATTGATTTCATTCATTTGATTTCACTTAAGTTAAATAAATCTTAACTATTTCAAATTTTATTTTCTTAAATTAACAATTTTCCAAAGTCATAAATTTGAAAATCATTTATTATACTCATAATTTATTCAATAAATTTAATTCTTCTTTTCCACTTAATATATCTAATCATATATATTAAGTTTATTTACACTTATTATATCTGCTCCAATTTATTTATAAATTCCTTTATCACCATTATATTGTAAATTATTCAATTAACTTTTATTCTGTTTACCCTTGTTAATCTTTTATAACTAAAATTTAAGTGTATAACATTTATTATAACTACTTAAATTTTATTTATAAAAATCCTTTTTATATTGTATTTTATCCAATTACATATTCAACTTCTGAATAATTTAGGTAAGTTATATTAGAATGTAATTGAGTATTATACAAATAAACCTTCTAATTCAATTATTCAAGCTTAAGTATTTATTCAAAATTTTGATTCATTTAAAATTTTAAATCATCCTTTAAGATAAAATTCAAGAATTAATTTTCCGATTAACTTCAAACAATTTTTAGAGGTAAATAACTAAATATATACATACATAATATATATATCAAATCAAATCATATATCAACATATATTATAAGTCAAGTCATATTTTAGAAATCCAAATCAATTTTTCTCCAAAGCAAGATAGTAGCAAAACTACAGAATGGTCTCTTCACTTCGAAACTCGAAAATGAATGTCGATGATGCTGCAGTCATCACCGAAACTATTTTCCAGCGACAAAGAGAAGAGCACTGATTTAAAACTTGAAATTCTTTAAAAACTATTTCTAATCGGAAAATACTTCAAATAATATCTTTTAAAACTTTAAACCAAAGTTCGAAATCATCGGAAATTAACTTCTCAAATTCTTGATTTTAAATTCATCTAAATTTCCAAATTAATTTAAAACCATGTTTTATAGTTCAATTATCATATATGAAACAAAAGTTAATGGCTACAAGCTATATATAAAGTCAAATATTATTTCTTAATACCCTATTCAATTAATTATCAGAATTCAGAAAATCAAACTCATACATAATATAATTATACAAAATTTATCATTACTAAATTTTGAAATCAATATGGTGTCAGTTTGCTATGTTCAAGTGTTTTGGAAATCCTATCGATAGCGTTGATCAGACGAATCGATTGAAAACCCAAATCAACATCAACAACTCAAACAACACAATATATAAAAAAAAAATATAGGTTTACAAAGCAAGAATAGGGATTCAAATTTGATTGACTCAAATTGAGAAAATTCTGATTCGAAGATAAGTTGGAAACAAAAGATAAGATGATTAAATTGACAGAATAAGGAATGGATAAGCTTACAGAAATCGCGGGCAACCTTAACCAGGTCAACAGTGACTTCAAGAATAAGATCGATGTAGAGTTCTGGGGCAAATCTACATTTGATCCCAAGAGATCGAATTCAGGATAACAAGAGATACTAGTGTAACAACTCGGGGTTTTGCCCAATTTATAATCATCATTAAACGATTAATCATTAAACGATTAATTGATTGTTTATTGCTATTGAGTGTTTTAATAAGTTGCAATTCTTTTACAAATTTGTTAAAAAGGATTTATGGGCTTTAAAATAATCATGCCCATGTGTACTTGGGGCCGTAAAAATTTTCAAGGCAAATACCCGATTCCCCTCACCATTTTTTTTCTTCGTTCCAAAATCTAAACGAAATAATCGAGAAAAAAAAATGGCGGCCACTTTCCCTTCGTTCAAAAGCTAGGGTTCGAGCAAATATTGAAGGTGCCGACCGAATTCGAAGCGCCGACGCCTGTAGTTGATCGATCGCTCATTGCTCTCTTCGGCTCCTTCAGATTGCGTCGAAACAAGTGAGTGGTTTTTCCACTCACATCTAATTCAAATCGTTGAGGAATTCTGGCTTTTTCGAATTCGTGACTTTTATTGTTGGGTTATTTGAAGTTGTTAAATTTTTTATCTCGGCCGTTTGATTTTTGTTTGGTTTTGATTTCTGAGTTTTGTTCAATTCATTGATACCTATGGCTTAAATTGCCTTGCTCATCATGATTTCGATTTTGATGGTTCGACTTGCTTAACGTCGGCCTTGACACTTTTGTTGATGTTGTTGAAAACTGCTATGTAAAAATATTCGACCTTGAACTGGTTGCCTATGAGTATTGACTTCATTTTCATGCGCAGTATAGCTTGATGTTTTGTTCGAAAGTGATTTTTGTTTGAATTTGGCCATACAGCTCATTGTCCCTGGCAACATTTGTTCGTTTTCACCTAACACTCTCGGTGTTGTTTCGCGACTTGGTTACTGTACTTGGTCACCACGGCCTCGAATTGATTTTTGCTGATATTGATTTCGTTTGTGATTTTTGATATTACCATCTTTAACATCACTAAACTTCGGCATTGCTTTGATTTTGTGAAACCTGCTACTTCGATCATTTTAAAAATGCGATTTTATCGCTCTGGCCATTTTTGAGTTCATCCCTGATAGCATTTTCAAACTTGTTCTTGTGCACTTTTCTGCATTGCATCTGGACTTGTTCGTCTGGTCTTTGATGTCGAAGCCGCCGCACTATATGTGGTGGCTGGTTCATTGATGCATCTCTGACTTTTTCTTCAGCTTGATTTTGTTATAACCATTAAAGGCTTTGTAGTATTCTATGGTTTGAACCATAACTTGATTACTACGACTAGTTATGTAAGTATATCTGCACGTCATGTTGTTTGTAGCTAGTTCTCATGTTCACATGTAGTTTTGTGAAGTCTGTGTAACGACCCAGAATTTTTAGAAATTAAAATTTGAATATTTAATTTATTTTAAATATTAATAAGTGAATTTATAAGTCAAATAAATTTTTATTTGAATTTTTGGATTTAATTGAATAATTAAATCGATAATTTAATATGTTAAATTATGGAAATAATTGAAAATTGAGTTAAATATGATTGAAAATGATTTGTAAAATTTTATTTTATCATATTGAAGTTAGAATGATATTTTAGAACTTTTAGAATCAAATTAAAAGTTAATTTGTGAAAATTGAATATTTTAATATTAAAATCGACTAGTGAAAATAGTCAATTTTTGAACAGTCTCAGAATTGAACGAAACCAGTTCCATTGGATCCGTAATAGTTAGTTATTACCGGATTTCAATTTTCGTGTCAATCGGAGTTATCGTTTGAGCGTAGCAGCTCGAAACGCATCGATTTATTTTTAATTTAAATTTGGCGAGTTAAAATAGCCATTTTTCAAAAAGTCTCGGATTTTGACGAAACCAGTTTCATCAGATCCGTAATGTGATATTATTGTAAGGTTTCAAATTTCAAGTCAATTGGATTTACCGTTTGTCCGGTACAAATTAAAACGCCTAGAAATCGACTTAAATCGGTTTAATTCAAATTGAGCGTTTATAGCCATAACTCGCACATACTTCCGAATTAGCTTTCGAAGCCTGTTCCATTGTGTCCGGAACGCGGGGTAAACCTTAGAAACGCTGGTTACGGCGCGTAAATCGGAGTTCGGAATTTCCGGGATGAATAGTGTCGTTCGTTCTCTTATAAATAGCCCCTACTCTTCATAATTTGATAAAAATAAAATAAACCCTAATTCTAATTTGCCCTAGCCGCCACCCACATAACCCACGGCCAGAATTCAATCTCATTTCCTCCTCTAGATCTTCCAATCCATCAGCAATTAGATGAAGCTTCCAACTAGAAAGTCGTAGAGCGCATCGAGATCTTGAAGTTCAACGGTGGAGATGTGATTTGGAGCGACGATGGGGGAGATAATGGCCTGCGTTCAGAAGCACTTGCGCACGCACTTTGATAAAGAGGAGGTAGCCGAGCTCCACATGCTTCTGGCCGAGCATAGCCTTGGTCGAGAGCTTCCTATTGCAAGTAGTTTGATGAAGTATCGTTGAGAAATGGAGGAGTATAATTTAACCCTAATTCTTGTAATGGGTTTGATAGAGCACGGCCTTGAAACTGTAGAGGAACGTGAAAGAGGAAGAAAGAAAGGAGCGGTGATGATGAGGGGGCAGTGGGATCCAATGGCCAGAAACTGTTTAGGTTTAGATTTAATTAAAAGTTGTAAATTTATATGCTTTAAAAATCGTGTAACTTCAATAATTCATAACTTTTTCATACGAGGTCGAAAACGCGCGAAACCAGTTGCGTTGGAATCTTATGGACGAGCACTACGCGATGGAGTTGGTTTGGAGTCGTTTGGAGTTAGTGAGAATTTTGGGTAAAATTAAACGCGCGTTTAATTTTATTCGAAATAAAAGCTGAAACGGAAATTAAAATCAAGGTGAGAACTTCTCACTCAATCGAATCAGTTTCGATTTTATTTTAGATAGTTAGATTTAAAATTATTGAATGCATGATTGAATGATGATTGATATATATTGATTGTTAAAATAGACATTATACGTCGTTAGTAAGCGGATGTTATTTAATAAAAACATATACCGCGAATATTTCATAAACAGTGAAATTGGTATTATATATAATAGCAATATATATATATTGGCATATGTATATATTGGAGTTATTGATTTCCCGCATTTTTTGTTTAGCGGATGAGACCCTATTGCGCCGTTATTAAGCGGATAATATTTAATAAGAACATATACCGCGATAATTTCGTACTGGAGAGAAATTGGTATTGTGCTAATGTTTGTGGATGCACGAAAACAGGTTGGAGGGATCCAACTGGATTCCTCAACAGTATTTATTTGATTTCAGATATTTTGATATTTGATGGACTATCATATCGATATATGATGTCGTTGTAGTCGTGATTGACTATTTGGTGTGTAGCATCATTGGACCCAGATTTTGGGATTTTAAAATGATTATAAAGTGATTTTTGAAAATATAAAATATTTTTGGAATTGATTCATTTTAAATAAATAAACGTTATAATTTTTAAAGTTATAAAAATTATGATTTTTGAGAAATATAGTTAAAAACTGATTTTTGAGAATATGATGCTATTGAGTTTATAAAATAGTTAAATCGAGATATTTTAGAATTATTGTGAAAAGTTTAAATATAGAATTCATGAAATTTAATTATTTTATAAATCAAAATGGTGAAATAATAAAGGAGATTAAAGTCGTTTTAAAGAATAATATAAATTGATTTATATTAAGAGATTTATAAATGGATATTTATAAATTGAAATATAGACATTATAAAACGAGTTTTTATAAGTGTTTGAATGAAGTGAAAATAAATTTTGTAAATGAATGGAATTTATAAAATTATAAATGGTGAAGTTATAAATGAAATTTATAAATAGTAAGATTTATAAGTTTTGTGAAATTATTAAAGAATATATTAGGATGAATAATTGAATCTTATAAGTTATAAGATTTATAACTATGAAGTTTAAAAGAACGATTTTGTAAAATAATCGTTTATAAGCATTTGACTTATAATATGAACCTTTGTTTTATAATTGAGTTATAAAATCGAATAGGTTAGTATGGAAATTATAAAAAGGAAGTTTTTATAAATAAATAGAAATGGAATTTATAAACATTGTTTTATAAATTCACAAACGACTTATTTTGATAAGTAAATTGTTATGATTTATTTATGGAGTTATATTCACGTTTTTGACTGTGAATAATACTTTAAAATAAAATGAATAAAAGGATGAAATTGTTAATGAAGTATATTCATGTTTTTGAATAGTGAATAAGATGTTAAAGAAATTGTTTTGAATGTGATATTTCAAATAGAATTAAAACGATCTAACGATGTTTTAAAAAGGTGTTGAGATTCGAAACCATAGATTTCAACATTTATTGTTGAAATAGACGTTTTCGAGAAATAGAAGGAGATGATGGACTATAACACTGTTGTTATAGTAAATGATTTCCGAAAGGAAATGTTTTGTATAGTATTGGGATTTATATATCTATTTTAATTTCGAATCCCTATACTCGTGATTTTGGGTTGTCGTAACGATGTTTTACGTAACATTCGTTTTGGCCCAAATAAATATGTTTAAGAGAATGATTTCCTTAAAGAATGAAATATATACTTAATTTCGATTTAAGTATATTGAATATTTTCTAAGTGTTGAAAATAAATAAAATCTGTGAATTACTTATTAAATAAGTATGGAATTGTTTTCCAATATGAAGTGATATTTAGAATTTATCTTTTTGAAGATAAATTGAAAATGAATAATTGAAATCGTATATTCATTAATACTTTGGAATGTAAATTCACTATTGAATTTATAAAAGAAAGTGGAATTGGTTTAAAAATAAATATTGATTTATTTTTGAAGTGTTGAAATAATATATCTAGTGAAGATATTTTTGGAAAATAAATAAATTGGAAAATTATTTGGAATCTGGTGATGTGTGCATATCTATTGATAGTTCAATAACCGACTATCAATATTTCCCTTTGAATGGGTAATTGATGTGATTTGTTTGAATGTGAATGCCACACTTATTTTGAATAAGCGCTCATTATTCGGGTTAACCGGGAAAGGACCATGGGGTCGTATAACCCATTCCGAATATGTGATACGTCGTTATAATTGCATTGAAGATCGGTGTTGAAGACCCGGTATTTGCGAGAGCGATAGGATGACCTATCGATTGTCTCTGCACTGAGTTGCAGCGGTATAGAGACTCCCCAAGTGATGGGAAATCCGATCAGGATTGTGAATATCCGGATTGCAAGGACTTCTTTGTAAGTGCCTTCGGTTTTGTTCGAGCCCGGAACAAACTTGTATGGATTGTGTGTCTGACATTACAAGTTGAGATATAAATCCGATTTCATTCAAATATATTTCAGTTGGTGGCGAAGAATTTATTCTTTTAGCTTAACACCCTTCTCTGAGACGTACGAGCTCAGAGGTTATGTAGTTGAATGTTATCAGCGATATATTCCCAATTTGGTAATGTGATATGCTGAGTGATGCTGAAATGATCATTGTGTTGATTATTGTGATAGGATCGTTTATTTGATCGTCTATCTTAGTGATCATTGTGTTGATCATTTGTTGACCCAAAGCATGGCTTTTGTATAAAGTATGTTTTTGTGGACGTGACTTCGTCGAACCTCACACCCCGAAAATGGTCAAAACAGGAAAGATGCGGCAAGGTTATGAGGGGTAGCACCCTTTAGGGTATGTACATTTCCTTCTGGATAGAGGTTGTATCATGGTATGGAGCCCAGATATTTAACCTATGTGGTTACTACGAATTTATTACTTTGTGGTTGTTGGTTTTCGGGATCCCGTGAGAAAGGTCGTTTACGATCGGGGAATGGCGTGCTCGTGTCAGTAGTTACCCAGTTAGGGGTAACCCGGCCTTGTGTTGGCAGAGTTCCGGTTTGGTTCTCGGGGATGTCTTTCCAGAGGCATTCTCATGTGGCAATGGGAAGTTCCTTGGCCTGACCATTTGTTGGAAATCCAAAGAAACAATACGAAACTTGTACGGTTTTAGTTGTATAACCTGCTATGGAATGTGGCGGTAACCTGCTATTGAACATAGTTAGCTATAGTAGGCATACGATAATGGTCGTATGTTGGCTAAGATTTATATTCTACTTTCGAAATAAATTTCCCCTACACTATGCACTAATAATAATATCAAATGTTCTTTTAAATGCGTATCAAGCATCTTTGACTATCATAAGGAGAAATCTCCTCCGATTCTGCGTTGCATTGTGTGTGTGTGCGGGAGGCCTTATGGTAGTCTCATTTTTAAAAGCATTGCGAATTGAATTTAAAAATATCTCTCTATTTTGATTATAAAGATAAATAAACTGTTTTGAGTTCTCACACCAGTCACATGACTGACTTGGAGTTTATTGTTTTCCTTCCTAAGCTCTGGGTGCCCACCAATTTCCACACGGGCAGCCAAGAGTTTAAGGTTTATCAGGATATTCTGGATATTCTGGAGTTGCTGGAGGCAAGCTGGATGGCATGGCGTATTATTTATATAGTATTTCTTTTTCCGCTGCACTATTTGTTGATGTGGTACACTCTGATGATATGATGTAATGTAATGTATAAAATGTAATAACTGATAGTTCTTTGTTTAAAGATTATTCATTTAATTATTATATGTTGTTCCGCTGCGAATTGTGAGATTCTGATGTTGTTCTGTTGTTTTCTGTTCCGTCCTATTTTCTTCTGTTTTTCTTTTTCATCTATTCTCTTTTTCTTCTATTTCTTTCAATTTTAAAATTTTCTATCTTCTGTCTTCTCTCCTCCCTAATTTCTTCCTTCTTCTCTTCTCTTTTCCTAAATTCTTTTTATTCTTTTTTCTTAAAACCCTAACTATTCGGTTTTTCGGCAACGAAAATCCGCGTACGTTACATTTGGTATCAGAGCTTATGGTTAAGCGACAACCATGGTTCTGTTGGGTATTACTCATTAGAGATAGAGTCAGTAGTACTCTAGAATGAATTTGAGTGTAATAATAGCTATGAGAGCGTATTTGTTAGTGAATATAAAATTGTTTTATATTGTGATGATTGGTTTATTGAGTGGCATATGAACCTTCGTCGGCGCAGCTTCGAAACTGAATCGAAAGGGTTTCTAAACACTTGAATAGAACAATTCGACATAGTATTGTTTTAAATTGGGCGAATGAAATAATTTTACCTTGATTATATTTTTATATATAAAGAAATAATTTTTCAGAATTATTAAAGTATATAAGTTGATTGTTAGGTTGTTTGAATAATCTAAAGAAAAGGAATTGTATAAGCAAAAAGAATTATCAGAGTTGAATTATAATTAAAGTGATTTACAATTGTGAAATAAACTTATATATATAAGAAGTGGAACTATATGAATATATTTATGAATATGAGTTGTAAATAAAAAGTGAATGTAAAGTTAAATAAAAAGTTACTTTAGAATTTAGAAGCTGAATTAAGTGATAAATATGAACTTAAGTTATTTAAATGAAATTCAACTTTTGTAATTGAATTGAATGAATGGATTGAATGTTAATCAATTGAATGTAAATTAAGTTGATATGGAATAATGAATATAAGTGTTAATTCATTAAAATCAAATGTTATTGGAAGTTGAAAAATTAAATAAATTGAATGGAAGTCAATTTAATTTAAGGAGTTAAACCAAAATGAATATAAGCAAAGAAGTTTGGTTGTAATTGATATACATTAGTTGTTATATGATTGTTAGTTGATTGATTGTAAATAAAATTCATTAAGTGTTAATGAAATGGAAAGCTAAAGTAAATTGAATTCAAATTAGAAGTAAGTAAATTTGAATAAGATTGAATTTGATTTGGAAGTGGACCAACTTGAATATGAATTAGTGAATATAAACTAATTGAGAATGAATGTTAGTAAAAACATCCAATGTAAATAAATCAAATGTGATTAAATTGAAAACCATTTCATTGAATATTAATCAGAATATGAATGAATATATATTGGTTATGGATGTTAGTTGGATGATAGTTGGTTGATGTTTGCATTTGTTGCTTTAGTTGCATTTGCTATGTTAGCATATATAGTTATTATGTTGCTATATGATGTATATCGATACTATTATCTATATACATGATTCTCATGTTGTTTGTTGAGTGATTAGTAGGTGCGGATCGCGTTTGCTTCGCATTTGGAGCTCGCTTTTGCGCTATATTAGCCGTATATGCTTGCTAATAAAAATATAAGGTACATATCTCGGATTAAATACAGTACTTCTACACTTTTTTCCCTGCGGGATGCCTCATTACTTGATGAGATGTATATTTGTGATATATATACTGTCATTTTTTTTTCGGATCGAGCCGCGCAAAGGAGACTATGGCGAATTTTTCCGAAAATTTAAGGCGTTAGAAAAAATTTGAGAAAATTGGGAAAATTTTGAAAACTTTAACTTTGATTTTGAATTGAAAGTTAAACAATAGTAATTGTTTTTGAAAAGATAACTAAGTAAGATTTGAAAATTTAGTAAAGTATTGTAAGGAATTTAATTATGAATTTTGAAAATTAATAGATTCTGTAACTTTTCTTACTTGTTAATTTCGAGGACGAAATTCTTTTAAGTGGGGAAGATTGTAACGACCCAGAATTTTTAGAAATTAAAATTTGAATATTTAATTTATTTTAAATATTAATAAGTGAATTTATAAGTCAAATAAATTTTTATTTGAATTTTTGGATTTAATTGAATAATTAAATCGATAATTTAATATGTTAAATTATGGAAATAATTGAAAATTGAGTTAAATATGATTGAAAATGATTTGTAAAATTTTATTTTATCATATTGAAGTTAGAATGATATTTTAGAACTTTTAGAATCAAATTAAAAGTTAATTTGTGAAAATTGAATATTTTAATATTAAAATCGACTAGTGAAAATAGTCAATTTTTGAACAGTCTCAGAATTGAACGAAACCAGTTCCATTGGATCCGTAATAGTTAGTTATTACCGGATTTCAATTTTCGTGTCAATCGGAGTTATCGTTTGAGCGTAGCAGCTCGAAACGCATCGATTTATTTTTAATTTAAATTTGGCGAGTTAAAATAGCCATTTTTCAAAAAGTCTTGGATTTCGACGAAACCAGTTTCATCGGATCCGTAATGTGATATTATTGTAAGGTTTCAAATTTCAAGTCAATTGGATTTACCGTTTGTCCGGTACAAATTAAAACGCCTAGAAATCGACTTAAATCGGTTTAATTCAAATTGAGCGTTTATAGCCATAACTCGCACATACTTCTGAATTAGCTTTCGAAACCTGTTCCATTGTGTCCGGAACGCGGGGTAAACCTTAATAACGCTGGTTACGGCGCGTAAATCGGAGTTCGGAATTTCCGGGATGAATAGTGTCGTTCGTTCTCTTATAAATAGCCCCTACTCTTCATAATTTGATATAAAAAAAAAATAAACCCTAATTCTAATTTGCCCTAGCCGCCACCCACATAACCCACGGCCAGAATTCAATCTCATTTCCTCCTCTAGATCTTCCAATCCATCAGCAATTAGATGAAGCTTCCAACTAGAAAGTCGTAGAGCGCATCGAGATCTTGAAGTTCAACGGTGGAGATGTGATTTGGAGCGACGATGGGGGAGATAATGGCCTGCGTTCAGAAGCACTTGCGCACGCACTTTGATGAAGAGGAGGTGACCGAGCTCCACATGCTTCTGGCCGAGCATAGCCTTGGTCGAGAGCTTCCTATTGCAAGTAGTTTGATGAAGTATCGTTGAGAAATGGAGGAGTATAATTTAACCCTAATTCTTGTAATGGGTTTGATAGAGCACGGCCTTGAAACTGTAGAGGAACGTGAAAGAGGAAGAAAGAAAGGAGCGGTGATGATGAGGGGGCAGTGGGATCCAATGGCCAGAAACTGTTTAGGTTTAGATTTAATTAAAAGTTGTAAATTTATATGCTTTAAAAATCGTGTAACTTCAATAATTCATAACTTTTTCATACGAGGTCGAAAACGCGCGAAACCACTTGCGTTGGAATCGTATGGACGAGCACTACGCGATGGAGTTGGTTTGGAGTCATTTGGAGTTAGTGAGAATTTTGGGTAAAATTAAACGCGCGTTTAATTTTATTCGAAATAAAAGCTGAAACGGAAATTAAAATCAAGGTGAGAACTTCTCACTCAATCGAATCAGTTTCGATTTTATTTTAGATAGTTAGATTTAAAATTATTGAATGCATGATTGAATGATGATTGATATATATTGATTGTTAAAATAGACATTATACGCCGTTAGTAAGCGGATGTTATTTAATAAAAACATATACCGCGAATATTTCATAAACAGTGAAATTGGTATTATATATAATAGCAATATATATATATTGGCATATGTATATATTGGAGTTATTGATTTCCCGCATTTTTTGTTTAGCGGATGAGACCCTATTGCGCCGTTATTAAGCGGATAATATTTAATAAGAACATATACCGCGATAATTTCGTACTGGAGAGAAATTGGTATTGTGCTAATGTTTGTGGATGCACGAAAACAGGTTGGAGGGATCCAACTGGATTCCTCAACAGTATTTATTTGATTTCAGATATTTTGATATTTGATGGACTATCATATCGATATATGATGTCGTTGTAGTCGTGATCGACTATTTGGTGTGTAGCATCATTGGACCCAGATTTTGGGATTTTAAAATGATTATAAAGTGATTTTTGAAAATATAAAATATTTTTGGAATTGATTCATTTTAAATAAATAAACGTTATAATTTTTAAAGTTATAAAAATTATGATTTTTGAGAAATATAGTTAAAAACTGATTTTTGAGAATATGATGCTATTGAGTTTATAAAATAGTTAAATCGAGATATTTTAGAATTATTGTGAAAAGTTTAAATATAGAATTCATGAAATTTAATTATTTTATAAATCAAAATGGTGAAATAATAAAGGAGATTAAAGTCATTTTAAAGAATAATATAAATTGATTTATATTAAGAGATTTATAAATGGATATTTATAAATTGAAATATAGACATTATAAAACGAGTTTTTATAAGTGTTTGAATGAAGTGAAAATAAATTTTGTAAATGAATGGAATTTATAAAATTATAAATGGTGAAGTTATAAATGAAATTTATAAATAGTAAGATTTATAAGTTTTGTGAAATTATTAAAGAATATATTAGGATGAATAATTGAATCTTATAAGTTATAAGATTTATAACTATGAAGTTTAAAAGAATTATTTTGTAAAATAATCGTTTATAAGCATTTGACTTATAATATGAACCTTTGTTTTATAATTGAGTTATAAAATCGAATAGGTTAGTATGGAAATTATAAAAAGGAAGTTTTTATAAATAAATAGAAATGGAATTTATAAACATTGTTTTATAAATTCACAAACGACTTATTTTGATAAGTAAATTGTTATGATTTATTTATGGAGTTATATTCACGTTTTTGACTGTGAATAATACTTTAAAATAAAATGAATAAAAGGATGAAATTGTTAATGAAGTATATTCACGTTTTTGAATAGTGAATAAGATGTTAAAGAAATTGTTTTGAATGTGATATTTCAAATAGAATTAAAACGATCTAACGATGTTTTAAAAAGGTGTTGAGATTCGAAACCATAGATTTCAACATTTATTGTTGAAATAGACGTTTTCGAGAAATAGAAGGAGATGATGGACTATAACACTGTTGTTATAGTAAATGATTTCCGAAAGGAAATGTTTTGTATAGTATTGGGATTTATATATCTATTTTAATTTCGAATCCCTATACTCGTGATTTTGGGTTGTCGTAACGATGTTTTACGTAACATTCGTTTTGGCCCAAATAAATATGTTTAAGAGAATGATTTCCTTAAAGAATGAAATATATACTTAATTTCGATTTAAGTATATTGAATATTTTCTAAGTGTTGAAAATAAATAAAATCTGTGAATTACTTATTAAATAAGTATGGAATTGTTTTCCAATATGAAGTGATATTTAGAATTTATCTTTTTGAAGATAAATTGAAAATGAATAATTGAAATCGTATATTCATTAATACTTTGGAATGTAAATTCACTATTGAATTTATAAAAGAAAGTGGAATTGGTTTAAAAATAAATATTGATTTATTTTTGAAGTGTTGAAATAATATATCTAGTGAAGATATTTTTGGAAAATAAATAAATTGGAAAATTATTTGGAATCTAGTGATGTGTGCATATCTATTGATAGTTCAATAACCGACTATCAATATTTCCCTTTGAATGGGTAATTGATGTGATTTGTTTGAATGTGAATGCCACACTTATTTTGAATAAGCGCTCACTATTCGGGTTAACCGGGAAAGGACCATGGGGTCGTATAACCCATTCCGAATATGTGATACGTCGTTATAATTGCATTGAAGATCGGTGTTGAAGACCCGATATTTGCGAGAGCGATAGGATGACCTATCGATTGTCTCTGCACTGAGTTGCAGCGGTATAGAGACTCCCTAAGTGATGGGAAATCCGATCAGGATTGTGAATATCCGGATTGCAAGGACTTCTTTGTAAGTGCCTTCGGTTTTGTTCGAGCCCGGAACAGACTTGTATGGATTGTGTGTCTGACATTACAAGTTGAGATATAAAGCCGATTTCATTCAAATATATTTCAGTTGGTGGCGAAGAATTTATTCTTTTAGCTTAACACCCTTCTCTGAGACGTACGAGCTCAGAGGTTATGTAGTTGAATGTTATCAGCGATATATTCCCAATTTGGTAATGTGATATGCTGAGTGATGCTGAAATGATCATTGTGTTGATTATTGTGATAGGATCGTTTATTTGATCGTCTATCTTAGTGATCATTGTGTTGATCATTTGTTGACCCAAAGCATGGCTTTTGTATAAAGTATGTTTTTGTGGACGTGACTTCGTCGAACCTCACACCCCGAAAATGGTCAAAACAGGAAAGATGCGGCAAGGTTATGAGGGGTAGCACCCTTTAGGGTATGTACATTTCCTTCTGGATAGAGGTTGTATCATGGTATGGAGCCCAGATATTTAACCTATGTGGTTACTACGAATTTATTACTTTGTGGTTGTTGGTTTTCGGGATCCCGTGAGAAAGGTCGTTTACGATCGGGGAATGGCGTGCTCGTGTCAGTAGTTACCCAGTTAGGGGTAACCCGGCCTTGTGTTGGCAGAGTTCCGGTTTGGTTCTCGGGGATGTCTTTCCAGAGGCATTCTCATGTGGCAATGGGAAGTTCCTTGGCCTGACCATTTGTTGGAAATCCAAAGAAACAATACGAAACTTGTACGGTTTTAGTTGTATAACCTGCTATGGAATGTGGCGGTAACCTGCTATTGAACATAGTTAGCTATAGTAGGCATACGATAATGGTCGTATGTTGGCTAAGATTTATATTCTACTTTCGAAATAAATTTCCCCTACACTATGCACTAATAATAATATCAAATGTTCTTTTAAATGCGTATCAAGCATCTTTGACTATCATAAGGAGAAATCTCCTCCGATTCTGCGTTGCATTGTGTGTGTGTGCGGGAGGCCTTATGGTAGTCTCATTTTTAAAAGCATTGCGAATTGAATTTAAAAATATCTCTCTATTTTGATTATAAAGATAAATAAACTGTTTTGAGTTCTCACACCAGTCACATGACTGACTTGGAGTTTATTGTTTTCCTTCCTAAACTCTGGGTGCCCACCAATTTCCACACGGGCAGCCAAGAGTTTAAGGTTTATCAGGATATTCTGGATATTCTGGAGTTGCTGGAGGCAAGCTGGATGGCATGGCGTATTATTTATATAGTATTTCTTTTTCCGCTGCACTATTTGTTGATGTGGTACACTCTGATGATATGATGTAATGTAATGTATAAAATGTAATAACTGATAGTTCTTTGTTTAAAGATTATTCATTTAATTATTATATGTTGTTCCGCTGCGAATTGTGAGATTCTGATGTTGTTCTGTTGTTTTCTGTTCCGTCCTATTTTCTTCTGTTTTTCTTTTTCATCTATTCTCTTTTTCTTCTATTTCTTTCAATTTTAAAATTTTCTATCTTCTGTCTTCTCTCCTCCCTAATTTCTACCTTCTTCTCTTCTCTTTTCCTAAATTCTTTTTATTCTTTTTTCTTAAAACCCTAACTATTCGGTTTTTCGGCAACGAAAATCCGCGTACGTTACAGTCTGGTTGCATTCTGGTTTGTAGTCTCACTTCAACCACATTGCCACTATAGATGTATGTCGGCCTCGATTTGTTATACACTGCCTATACATTCCGATACATGTATACCTGATTAAATTAGCATCGTCACATTGCACTTGGTCATGCCATGCTGTAAATCGATTTATGAAATTTTGAATTTGTTAATTCGAAATGTTCCTGATCTGTTGGCACTGTTGAACTTTGAGGCATATCATATTTTATTTATGGTTCATGTATAGTAGTAAGGTCTGGTTACTCCATGTGATTCAAGTCCATTGCTTTCACTGCCCACTGCTATTACATGCATTTACTACACCTCTTCTTCATACAACACACTTGTAGTTGAAGTATCCCTCGAGTTTGATCATTTATTACAACTGTCTTGACCAATTGAGACAGTTTGCATACTTGTTTCATGTAGTATTGGGCATATGTAGGTTGCGTTCATAAGGATCCATTGTTGATGCCTGTGTTTATTTCATATATGAACTGTTTTCAAATTACATATATACGTGCTTATGCATCCATACTGTCTAGGCCTGACCTTGTTTGTGTACTTTGTATTGGGCTTTGAGCATTGCTGATTTTTTTTTCTTTTTACTGTAACTAGTATACTTCATGTGGTGGCTGCAGTTTCTCTTGTTGCAGTTATGCCCTTGTGGTTTGAGTTGATTATTTTGTTGTTGTAATATGGCCTTTGTTCTTGAGTATGATATTTGCGCTGTCCAGTTAAAGTGTATACATGTTATACCCTTGTGCATGTCATGTTGGTATCTGCTAGCCACACCTGTCCTTGTTAAAACTGTTACATTGATATTACTGCAGCATTTTGCAGTAGCCTTGCGTGTGTATTTATGGTTTGTGATAACACTGACCAGTTGAGTTCGAGTCGTATAACTCAAACTTGATCTCGTGTTGGTGCCAGTTGCTTTTGAGTCACGGGGCTTTTGTGTAGTTGATACTATAGTGGCGAGGCAGTGCACGCAAGCGTGAACTGCAGCCACTAGGTATTGCTTTTACTGCTATTCTAATTGCTTTTGATTTATTGATCTTTTGCGTGTTACATATGCTGTAGTGGCGAGGCAGTACATCCATGCGTGCACTGCAGCCCTACTCGAGTTAATGTTCATCACCGTAGTGGCGAGACAGTGCATGCAAGCATGCACTGCAGCCCTATCGGATTTGAAGTTTTAATTGATAGTTTAATTATTTGAATTGTTTCATATGTCCAATTCAATATATTTTTATCTTATTTTGATTTGGTTTAATTTGATGATTTTGTTGTGGTCTAATTATCAATTTGATAGTTAGATTATGAGTTTCTAATTGTTTATTTAATAATTAGAATTTGTCGTTAATTGCCGTTTAGGCAATTCTGTTGTTTTCTAAATATCTTCATTGATAATCTTTTTAATTTATCTTAGTTGATAATTTGGATTTACTGATTTGTTGTTTAACACTGTTAAGTGTTATATTTATCGTTATCCGATTTCTTTATTTAAGGATCGAATAGACGAGATTTATTGTGACTGTCGTCTATTTGTTACTTAATTATTATTGCTTCTGTGCACTAATAACTGAGTTTGAATTAGACTGACCCGTGTATTATTTTCTTTGAATTTAACACTCGGGTCAGACCGAGTATTTACAGGTTGTTGATATCTTACTTTGGGTTGCTGCTAGAGCTATGGAGTCTTTTCATACTTTTTGGAGTAGTCATTGTCTTAGTATAGGATGTTGTATATTCATGTATATTATTCACGATAATGTACTTGTATATGTAACTTCCAGTGTCGACAGATGTAGTTGTATCATATGTATTGTATCACATGTATATCAACTGACTTCAGTTATATACATACATACATACATACATACATACATACATACATATATATATATATATATATATATATGAGACTTTTGATTATCTGTGTTCCGCACTTAGCTTGTTTGTGTTACTATTATATTTATTGTCCTGAACTATTATGAACCATCGTAGTTCGTCTTATACTGGAATTGGATATGTCGATGGGAGTAAATAAATAAGAGATGAAAAATAAAAATATATACCACTCCTATCGAGGTAACCAATACTAGTGTAAGGCCTAACTACGGATGGCCGCTCCTATCCAGCCTTATTCTTTGTGATAACAGACAGTATTTCTTTTAATACTCTTTGTTATTGCGAGCATATAGGTGGGGCGTTACAACTAGAATCTAAATCGAGGATATATAAATCTACGGTGAATCGATGCCTATGGTAAAGGAGTTCCACCCCTTTACAAGTCATTCAAAGATTGGCGAGACCGCCGACTCATTCTAAGGATCATTTGAAGTGGAGGCATGGGACACTCCAGAATCAAAAGAAGATCATTAGTTTTTTTTTAAGTACATTCTTACATCTCATTTTGGCATTCATTTCATTATTAAATTACAAAGTTTTTATTTCTTCCAAAATATTTACCGAAATCTTATTAATTTGACAGCTTTAATTATTGATAATTTACGGGTCGTTACAAAGTGAAATTGAGTTTCTTTAACAATTAAGTTTTGAAATTTGTTTAAATTAAATGAGTAAATAAGTGAAACTGAAATTCTTTAATAATAAATAAAATGTGATTGATGGAAATTAATATGAGACTTGTAATTTAAAGAATTTAATTTGACAAATTTAATTTAATTTGATTTATTAGTTTTGATATAATGTAGGTAAACTTAAGTGATTGATCTAATGAATTAGAAATCCAATTGAAATTATTTTGAAATGATAAATTAACTTAATTTAAATGATTATGGAATCAAACTTATGTATGAATTTAAATCAATATTTGAATTGTTTTAAATATAAATTGAAGTTGAATAATAGAGTTTTGAAATGGTAAATTTGGTAAGTTTCGAAACGTAAATTATAGAAATTGATATAGAAAGACAAATGAAATGTTGGCTTTCAAATTCTAAGTGAGATTGAAATTGATTTGTTTTTATTAAATGACCAATCGGTGTAATAATTACGAAAGTTATTAAAGAAACCAGGATCCGTTGTGGATATACTCTCTGTCTAAACCGAAAACCACTTTAATAACTATACGCGAAGTGTGATCCAGAATGAAGTGGTTGGAATGATGTACGTGATGACCGACGAAAGAGAACGATAATGGATAGCCTTGACACTTGTGTCAAATTTGAAATGACTAAAACAGGAGCCATGCCGGGCCAATGAAGTTAGCCACCTCTAAGCGAACACACTTCTTCTATACTACTCATTACCTGTTTTTGGTTGCTGCGCAAGCTTGAATTTGAAGTGTTGTTTCGCGGTGTTGCGATCGTTGCGGTGATGCGTTCTGTGACGCCCCACTCCGAGAGCCTCGTTAACAAAGAGTATCACATAGATAATACTGTCGGCTAACGCGGACAATAGAGTATAATGGAAGCGACCATGTGCAATCTTACCTTAACTATTCACTAAATACGTCGAAAAGTAGAAACACATTAAAATTCGACCTATTCAATAAATATTAAAGCAAAACTACAATGGCTATAGGATCTATCAGAAGAAAATATAACAACTCAAATGTAATATACATCACAGAACAGTCGATCATAATATACACATACACAGATACACAACAGAGTATACAAAATAATACATGTCAAGTGGTACAGGAGACCACAATATACAGACGAGACGAAAGAGTATAAATCAGAGTTACAATAGATAAGGACTACAAAAGACGCTATAACAAAAAGAAGCTAGCGAATAGTCCATGAGGAAGCAAAATAGGCTAAGTCCAAAAGCACCTAACCTGAAACATCTCGGTCTGACCCGAGTATAAAATACACGGGCCAGTCTAGATAACAAAGCAGTTAGATAAACTGAACAATAATAAACCTGCAAGGTCATACAGTATAATAAATATCTCTAGGGGAGATAACAAAATCATCTACAAGAGATGAATCATATAGAACAAGCCTCATATCATTGGCAACATATAGAAACAAAGGATACAATTATCCCAAAACAAGCCAGAAGGCAATAACAAATACCCATAAGGTAGACAAGTTCCACAAGGTAATCGCTATACTCCATGCGGCTCAAAAAGACCAACTCCGAAGGGCGATACCAAGGGAATATACATATCAATGAAACATCATAAAATTTGCTCGAGCTCAGTACTGTACAAACAAGGATCCATGAGCCCGAAGACTCCAAACCCAAGTATCACCCATGCGGCACATAAGGCCATCATCGGAGCGAAACTATATAGGGCAACAAACCCGAAGGCACACACCCGAAGGCAACATACCCGAAGGCAACAAACCTAGGGAGACAGTCCGAAGACACTATCCCAGAGGCAACAAACCGTAGTGGTGAAGGTCGAAGACCCAGTACTGGACACCACTAACGGGCGGAATGTGTCACAACTCTCGAAAAGGAATCCGAAAAGTGTTAACGTATGTCCCATAACCACTCGTTCGCACTAAAGGTTTACTGTCCGTCAGTCCCTTTCACACTCAAAGCAGTACAAAGTTTACCTCATATCATCGATAAACCAAACCCGAAGGTCAAAACAATCAATCGAATAGGTCGAGGATTAATCGAAAAGATAAACGCACAGATTCATGGTCCGTGTTTTGCCCAACCATTTAATCACCCTTCCACTTCGTTCGAAGTGCGAAAGTGTGTGTTTTAAATAGAATTTATAAATTAGAGAAACGAACTTTTAAATGCGATTCGAGAGATTATTTTATAAAAACCCGTGGATTAAAATTAAAAGGAACCATCAAAGTCAAAACAATTGATAATCATACATGGGATCATCATGAATCGATTCAAATTGGAAATTCAATCCCAAAGGCAAAGTGGGCTGAAACAGCAGGTTCAGTCGACTGAACAGAGTTTTCAGTCGACTGACCCTATACCTGGAAATTTTCCAGGTTTAGGAAACTTTCTGTTTACTGAACAGAGTTTTCAGTCGACTGAATCATGCCTGGAAACTTTCGGGTTCCAGGTTCAGTCGACTGAACAGAGTTTTCAGTCGACTGAATCATGCCTGGAAACTTTCGGGTTCCAGGTTCAGTCGACTGAATCACGCTTGGGCTGTTTTTCAGCCTTATTCAAATGAAGAGCAAACTCTTCCAAAATGCAATCGGACGAACATTGGCTCTAAGGGCTTATGCCAATCGACAACCCGGCCCTATATGTTCCTCGATGCATCACCAAAACATGATCAAAACATCAAAGTTATGATTTCAAAGATTTGAACCCAAAACACTAAAAATTGGAATATTCCCCAATTCAACCCAAACCAAATGCAAGTGCATATGAACAAGGTGTTAGGAATTCATACCCAACATCAATGAAATCAAGAGAAGTAGATGTGAGTTCAAAACTCACCTTTGTACACAAAACAAAGAAGATGAAGAAGCACAATTGCAAGGAATCAACCAACTACACTCCACTTCAACACTACAAGCTTCAATCTAGAATCAAAGCAAGTATTTCCTAAGTTAGGGTTAGGAAATTACTGAAATTGAAGAGGAGTAAAGATGGAGAAGGTGGAGATGAACTTACCAATGGATTCTCTTTGATTTTGGAGCAAGAATCAAGTTACAAAGGTGAAACTAGGGCTTGCTAATTTCTATTTCTCTTTCCTTTCCCCCATTTCAGTTTTAGCTTGAGAAAGAAATGAAATGAAGATGAAATGGAGAGAAGGGTTGAGCTAGGGGGTTAAGTGAGCTAGTGGGCTGAACCCAACCCCAAACCCAATAGAAAAAGTAGCCAAAATTTCACAAACTCCAAGCATATCAAAGATTATACTCAAAAAGATCGCAAACGCCCTTTTGGAACCAATGGAGGTAGTTTCGAGTTCCAATTCGGCCATTTGCAGAAAGTGACATTTCGGACCCTAAAATCCGAATAACGACGCTATATTTAAATCAAACATTTAAATATAAAATCGTTAAATATGCGGGTTGGTACACGTTCTCACCAGTCCGAATCAGGAAAACGGTAGTATCACTACCTTGGGTATTGCCTCATGTGCCTTGTCATACTCGTATCCCTATACGCGACCACTACGATTTGTTTTATGTTATACCTAAGGAGTACTCCCTGATAGCCCACTAGTTTATAGTGTAGTTTACAGTGCTGTATAGACTATGACGCTTATATAAAATGTGTTAAGGGGGATAATGGTAATGCCTTAACGCTATTTTGATACTTTATATTACTGATAGGAATTATCTATTTAGCGTACACTACTACATAGTAGATAGTTTAACGGATCCTTAGAGGATGGTTATCCCAAACATCGTTTGAGTTACTTGTATTTCAGTTGTTACTTCACTTGAGTTGGATTTATTGATATAAGAATGTTAATCCTGACTCGAATGTTTTATGTTTTGCTTTACGCTTGGGTCAGACTGAGTGCACCAGTATTCGAGACTCACTTTTGGAGTTGGAGGTTCGCTTGGAGATCCAGCTATCTGTCCAGCTTTCAGATATTCAGTTGATTCCAGTGTTGTATTCTGATATTGTATTTGACTATTGTATTCGAGACTTCTATTGTATCTTATTTAACTCTGTTATGTATATAATAGCTTCATGAACTACTATCTTTTGTTTCCGCGGCATTTATTACTCTGTGTCTGTGATTATTTATTTACTGTATATGATGAGTTTTGCCAAATATAAACTTACAATTTGGTACTTTGAACAATTCAATTCCGGCATGTTTGGATGAGAATGGTTGAAAATATCAGGTCGTTACACTTACCCATGTAAATTGTCATGTACTGGGTGTTTGTGATATACGTCGTGGTTTTTATAAGTTCAAACGCTACTTCAAGATACAAAACAAAAACATCTGCATGATATATCTGCAAATAATGGATCCTTTTAGTTATAGATAGTAGATTACACTTGTTGCCTTCATCAATCACATAATCTCTCTAAGCTCCACATAAAAGGCATGAAAAAGTCTTAGGTTTAAGTGAAGAATCATCATTTCTCTTATCTTGAGAATTTGGCATCCAATAACGGTCAATGCCAGCATCATAGTAACACCGACAATTACAACAGTCAAAACCGAAAGGGCGATACATACCCCAACTACCACATTTTTCACAATTTAGTGGCATAATTGGTTTGTGCTAATCTACTATTAATCATACCTCAATTTCCACACTTTATGCATCTGTGATACATTTTCTTCTTATCCTAACGAAGGTGTTGCCAAAAATGAAAGAAAAAACGGTTTATAACTAATGAGGTGCAATGTATATTGGAACTGCAAGTAAATGTAGTCTTAAAGTATTTTAAGTTTTATCAGCTGGTCATTGAATTCTTGCCACCTTTTCCTTTTTTTATTGAAACAAAAGTTTCTGGGTTTAAACAGCATCAAAGATCTACAAATACCTTTCCCTCGACTAGGGTGTTAGAAACCCTTGCCAACTGCACTAAAGTTGCAAAAAAAGAATTTATCAATGAAATTTTAGTTTTAATTTGTATTTAGTTTGTGTGCCCTTAATAAGATTAGTTGATTTTGAAACATTGCTAAATTCATAAGCATTGTTAAAAATAGGATTAGATAACCGAAACCTACATGTGCATTGGTACTTAATTATTAAAGTTGCAAACCTTCTTTTCATTTTTGGCATCACCATTGATTGGATAAGAAGCAGATGTACCAAAAATGCATAAAGTGTAGAAATTGGGATATAATTAATTGTAAATTAGCAAAACCAGTCATCCCGCTAAATTGTGAAGGATGTGGTGATAACCTTAGTTGGGATATGCATCGTCCTTTTGGTATTGACTGTAGTAACTGTCGGTGTTTGTAACAACTCTGGAAAGTGGTCATTTAATATTGAATATTTAATTAATTACATTTATTAAAATATTGGTATAAAAGCTTTAAAGCTCGAATTAAATTTCAGGATTGTTTAAAATCTTTTAATTGTGAATGAATATTTGAATAGTAATTTAAATATTGGAACTTTAGACTTATTATTTGAACAATGATTTAAATGTCTTTATTTTTAATTGAATATTTATTTAATGGGTTTAATGGACTTATTTAACTCAAGTAAATGTTATCAGTGAATTCCAAAGTTAATTTATTAATAATGATTAATGGTTCAAATAAATAATCAGAGAATTTATTTTTATTTTTTTGACTCCAATTCTATCGATGTACTTTTAATTTATTTTATTTGACTTTTCCATGATTTTTGATTGGGAAAATATTTAAGTTGCCTTTGACGATTTTCAGCTAATGGCGGTATTTTGGTGATTTTTCAAAATTCAATAACCTATATATATATATATATATATATATATATATATTATTCTTGTTTTGGGATCGCGTTGTTATTCTGGCATAATCGTTTGTTTTAAAATATAATTTTTCAACAACTAAAAATGGAAGAGAGAAAACTCACAATGGAATCAAGCATCAATATAGAAGAATAATGCTCAATAATACAAGATTTTACAATATTATCACATCAATTTGCATTTCCATCCATCAATTATCATTAACATGTAAATGGTATAACCATTAGAAGAATATACCAATTCATCTACCTATGATATATCCGATAACCATCTTTTCATTCCCTCTTTTGCTCCTACCTACAACTTCACAACTATGCAGGTATATACATAATAAGGAAAATTGTTTCCATTATGTTTGGATTGCGCCTAACATTATACACTACTACAATAGGCTCAATAAGTACTACGTGGGAAAACAATGCCCATGTACACATAATTCTTTTTCCTGCTCTTCTCCTGCATCTAAATAGTTGTTAGCACATAACAAATATAGCAATCATGCAACCGTTTCAATCAAGCCAACCAGTACAAGCAGGAAATACTACTCCCACTAAACAATTGCAATCAGTCGTCATAAATATAATGTATTAGTAATAATTGCACACTTAGCCATTAAGGATACTATTGACAACACACAATGTCAGCCTCAAACATAAAATCAACTAATCACAACATATATACTCACATATATACTAATTATCAATGATTAGTAACACCTCATCAATGCAAGTATAAATCAATCAAATGTGTACTATACCCTTATTTTGGTAACACAAACATCAACACTATAAAACCACAGTTAACTACACACAACGTAGTAATAATGGCAACACATCCAAATATGATATCATCGTCAAAAAACAACATATATGATAAATAAAATCAATCATTAATCACATATTTCTTCCATCTAAAACATTATGTTCGCGAACATCATTTTCTCCAAAGCATAAAATCATTTTATTATTATTTATTATAAATGCACCTTTTATTTATCCTAGAACAACAATAATTCTTCCAAAGTAATAGCATACATTAAAATACTTTATGTTAGAACCTCGTATTTTGATGTTTTGATTGTGACAACTATATAAGTATATATTATATGAACTAACCAAAATCGCAGGAGAAGATATTATTCTACTCGACAATAGATCGAAGACCAATAGAATTTTAAGACAAGTTTCTATATTTACAATTGCTTTGTCTACAGTCTAGTTATTAATATTTGTTAAAATCTCTCCTAAGTGGTATGTGCACGCACACAAGCCTTTAGAAATTATTCAAATTAAATTTCATAACTTAAGTTTTGATTATATAAATTAATAAAACTACTTGCATTCAAAACTAGTTCAAACAGGCTGAAAGTGACAGTTTCAGTCGATTGAACTAGGGTATTTAGTCGACTAAAACATGCACACATGCACAAAAAAGTTTGAAATTCAGCAGACTTAACACCCCGTTTCAATCGACTAAATGAAGTGTCTTTTCAATATGTTTTTAATTTTCAAAATCGTTTGAATGTTCGGTCTACTTAATTTATATTTTTAGTCGATTGAATATTCATAATGGATATTTTTTTGAATGGTCACCACTTTTCAACGAACATAAACATCGGTTAATTCAAAGTTGTTTCCATATCTCTCGGCCGAATCTTTTCATGAATAGTTACATCTTTTTGACTCTTCATATAGCCTTGATTTTAGATTGCAAAATACAACATTATTCTCTGATTCTATTCTTTATTCTTGCAAACTCTTTTCTACCATTTTCTTTCATAAATGCTTTCAATTCACTTGAACATTCAAGCACAAATCTATTTGTGATTACAATTTCTTCCAACCTTCACGTACTACAACATATACCACAAAGGTGAAGAATATAGGAAGGGTGTACTATAAAGACTCATCCATGCTATTTACAGAGCATGTACGATCTAGAAAACTTTCTGTATTGTAGAAGTCCTGTTCGGTTATACAGGCGGTAGAAGTCCTATTCGGTTGTCTAGACGGTAAAAGTCCTGTTCGGTTGCCCAAGCTCCTGTTCGGTTGCCCAAGCGTGTAATACATGTTCCTCTAGGTTAAGAGAAGATTGATAGTTAAATTCCAGAAGGAGTTTGGGACTGAACGTAGAACGAGAGTTCGAACTAGCGTAAAAATCCTTGGCGTCATTTTCCTTACTATTTACTTTTACATTTTATTCCACTCTAGTAGATATCATAACGACTATTCCATAATATGATCCATAGCAGAACTTTCATTTGGTATCAGAGCATAGGTTATCTTATAACCCTAACATAGCTATTTTATATATTGACAATATGGAAAATAACACTAACAGAAGTTTTGTTGAAAAACAATCAACTGCACAACCACTACTATTTAATGGTTTGAGCTATAACTGATGGTCAACTAGAATGAGAATTTTCATGCAAGCAAATGGATATGATACTTGGAATATTACTTAAAATGAATACACTATACCCACTACACCATTTGCAGAATGGTCAAATATACAAAAGACTGATGCTACATCAAATGCAAAAGCTATGAATATGTTATTTGGTACATTAGACAAAAATGAATTTAATCAAGTTAGCATGTGTTCAACTGCTTATGAAATTTGGAAAACTCTTAAAATCACACATGAAGGAACTAAAAAATTTAAACAAAGAAAGATTCCTATGCTTGATATTCAGTTCTAAAATTTTAGAATGAGACCAGATAAAACCATAAATGATATGTACTCTAGATTTCAAGAAATATATCATTCACTTTTGGCACTAGGAGAAAAAAATTCAGATTTTGATATTGTTTCTAAAATTCTTAACCCTTTAATAATGAATGGGAATGAAAGGTCTTATCCATTGAAGAAATTAATGGCATTTCTACCATTAAACCTGAATAGTTAATTGGAAATCTGATGTCATATGAAGTAAATTTGCAGGCTAAGCGAGATCAAGCACAAGGTAAAATAAATATCGCATTCAAAGCCAGACAAAAAGACCCAGAGGAAGATGACATGGAAATGATCACAAAGAATTTTAAAAAGTTTGTGAGATTCAGAAAGAACAAGAAATTTGAAAACAATAGAAAAGACAACACCAGCAAATTGCCAGTCTCAAATCTTGAATGTTATGAATTTCATAGGAAAGGCCATATGAAGAAAGACTGTCTAAAAAGAAAACGAGAAATATTCAAAAATAAGAAGAACAAATACAAGAAGAAGTAGGCATTCTCAGTAACATGGGATGATTTAGAGTAGTTGTCCTCATCAGATGGTGACACAGACAGTGATACCAAACAAGTCAACGTCTACTTTATGGCATCAACTGATGATGTAAGTGATTTATCTTTTGAAGATTTAGTTGACATAAACTTGAAAATATTAGATAAACTCAAGGAAGCTAAGAGAAAATATAAAGATGCACTAGAAAGACTAAAGAGAACTAAAATAGAAGTTGATATGCCAAGAGATGAAAAGAAAATTTTAGAAGAAGAACTTGTTAATATACAAGAGTCTTTATCTAATGTTTCTTCTTAACTCACTATGTTATCAAATGAAGTATAAGTGCAAAAAGAAAAGAATATGACACTAGCATTAGAAAATCATGATTTAAAATCAAGTGTCAAAATTCTTGAGTTGAATAACACTAGTCTCAAAACTGAATTCCAAAGTAGTACTAAAAATGTGCAAATTTCAACAAAGGAAGAGAAAATCTTTCTAAAATTATTAGTAATTCTCAGTTCACTAATAATAAAAATGGATTATGATATAATAAAATTTCAAAATCAAAGAAGAATAATATACCTTATAAAAATAATAACTTGCATGCTGACTTTATAAAAGAAAAATCAATGGCAAAAGTTGTTACACCAAACAAAGAAGTTAGAAAACTGGTACTATAAAAATTTGGGTACTAAAAACTAACGATAATCTAATCAGAAATAAGTATATAAAGTCTTTTATAACTATTGTTCATAAAAATAAAGATTTCATTTATAAAGGGAATTCTAAACCGTCACAGCTTTGGCTTCCTAAGATCTAACTCTTAGGACCCCAATAAAAGGTGGGTACCAATGTTTTTTTATATCTTTTGCAAGCATCAACCAAGAAAAGAGGAAAATGGATAGTAGACAGTGTTTTCTCAAAACGTATGACAGGAAACAAAGATATGCTGACTAATATTATCAACTCAGATGGAGGATCTGTCACATTTGGAGATAACTCTAAAGGATATATCATCGGCAAAGGTGATGTGAGCAATGACGGTATATCTAATTTACCTCTTATTACAAATGTTTTATTAGTTAAAAATATAAAATATAATTTACTTAGTATAAGTCAGCTAGGTGATAAAAGTTTTAATAAGACTTTTTCTAAATACAGATGCAATATTTTTGATTAAAATAATAACCTTATTTTTTGAAGGAACAAGAGAAAGAAATATTTACATATTAAATATGAAAGTCAATTATAACACAAATATATATCTAGTAACCAAAGATAATGATCCTTGGTTATGGCACAAAAGATTTTGTCACATAAATTTTAAAGCTATTAACAAATTAACTAAAGCTAAAGGATTACCAAAGATGAATTTTAAAGTAAAAATATTTGTGATGCTTGTCAGTTTGGAAAATTAACTAAATCTTCTTTTAAATCAAAGAAAATGATTTCTACTTTACAACCACTTGAGTTTTACATTTGTATCTTTTTGGACCAATTCAAACTCAATCTATAAACCATAATAGATATGTTTTGGTAATAGTAGATGATTTTTCAAGATTTACCTAGACAATATTTTTGAAAAATAAAAGTAATACTTTTGAAAATTTTAAAATATTTTCTAAAAGAATACAAAGTAATAAAAATAAAAAAATAAAAATATTCGGAGTGATCATGGTGGAGAATTCAAAACTGAATATTTTGAAAATTACTATAATAAGAAGGGAATTATTCACAATTTTTTATTTCCTAGAACTCCACGACAAAAGGAGTTACAAAAATGAAAAATAGAACTCTTTAAGAATGTGCTAGAGCCTTATTAAACGTAAGTACTCTACCAGAACGTTTTTGGACAAAAGCTGTAGCAACTTCTTGTTATGTTTTAAATAGAGTTTCCATAAAACCATTAATTAAACATACTCCTTATGAACTTTTTAATGGAGGAAAACATAATATTTCTTATTTTAAAGTTTTTGGATCGAAATGTTTTATTTTCAATAGGAAAAATAAGCTTGGAAAATTCGATCCAAAATCTGATGAAGGAATATTCTTTAGTTATTTGGAACAAAGCAAAGTTTACAGAATTTATAATAGAAAAACAAAAATAATTGAAGAGACACTGCATGCATCATTCGATGAAAATTTCAAAGTTAATTATGAAGTAGAAAGTAAAGAAACTATTTCTAAATCTAATGACTCAGATGATGATATTAAAAATACTAAAAATAATAATAATTTTCGAAACAATAACGATATAAGATCGCCACTGAGAATATTATGAAATCATCCAACTGAAAATATTAATGGAGAAATTCATACCAACTTTGAAACTCGCAATCAACTAATTCAAAAGGGTCATGTAGCTTTTCTTTCAAATATTGAACCTATAAATCCTAAAGAAGCTTCAACTGATGATTATTGGATAATAGCTATGCAAGCAAAATTAAATCAATTTGAATGGAATGATGTTTGGGACTTAGTTCCTAGACCAAGTAATCAAGCTGTAATCGGTACAAAATGAGTTTATAAATAAAGCTGGAGAGCAAGGAAATATAATACGAAATAAAGCTGGATTAGTTGCTTAAGGTTATAATCAAGAAGAAGGAATAGACTATGATGAAACATTGCACCCGTAGCTCGTCTAGAAGCTATTCGTATTTTTTTAGCATATGCTTGTTTTATTAGTTTTAAACTTTATCAAATGGATGTAAAAAGTGCTTTCTTAAATGATTTTTTAAAAGAAAATGTATATGTAGAATAACCTCCTTTATTCCCACTTGAAAAATATCCAGATCATGTTTACAACGTCCTCAGGTGTCATCAAACTTTTAGGAACGCGGAAATGGTTGGTCCCCCATCCATCCATCAAGGGAAATCACGAAGATAGAACCAACCTCCGATGACTCTCAATTTTCGAAAAGTTAATTTTTTATGTTGTTCATATGTTTGTTTCTATTTTTTGTAATGTTTTTATAGTAGTTATAAAACATTTTTAAAGTTTAAAGTTAAGAAATTTTTGCTTTGCAAAAATCTATGATTCAGAAGCAAAACAGACTCCCAGGCACAGGAACAGTCAACTGCTCCTAGCTATCCAGTCGACTGAACATTCAAGCTTTTATTTTTTAATATGCATAAGTTGGTAGACTGACCTAGCAATTCCAGTCGACTGAATTTGGCTATTTTCAGGCTATTAGATGCGGGTTAATTTCTTGTAATTTTTAGTAGACTGAATAATGATTTCATTGACTGAAAATTCGTACTACCTAAAATTTTCTAGATTTCCTTCGACTGAGCTACAAATATAAGTCTGTTGTATTGATAATTTTTAGGCAAAATATCTCGGGATAGAAATCCTATAAATTTCAGCTGACTGCCCCCCAAATCTAGTAAACTGAAATGCTATTCTCTGGTTTTCCAAGAGCTTTTCGCACAAATTCCAATATACCTTTCTGCCTACACTATAAACACATCATCTTCTCACTCAAACCCTACCTCACTTCATAAAAAGAAACCCTAGCCCCCAAATTTTCAAATCAAATTTTCTACTTCAATTTTCAATCAATTTCCATGGCTCCAAGATCAAACGCTTCCGTCAATCTACCGTTGGACCTTCGAAAAGCCAAATTAGGTCTTGCTTACATGACGAGACTACTGTTACTCGATTCAAGTCAATGCATAGCTCTCGAATTTTCGATGGCTCCTTCATTGAGTACCCGGATTTCAACGCTTATGGAATTCGAGGGACGGTAGAGGAAAGTGGTCACGAAAACTTGATAGGTTTTGATGCTAACGGTAATGACCTGGATTTTTATCCATCTGATATTGGGTAATTAACTAATTTTAATTATGAAATATTAATTTTTATTAGTCGAATAGATGAATTTTCAGACATTTAATATATCTAAATCTATATATTGATTAAAACTATATTTAATTTTAGAATTTTATATTTTCTGGATATGATAAATTTTATAGATATATGTATATAAACTCCACCATTTAAAATTTAAGATAGAATATCCATATATGTGTATATGTAAATATACATAAGCTTTATGATGTTTAATAGTATATAAGTTTACTTGTGTAAATATGTTTATAACAATATTGTATATGTAAATAAATATATACACATGGATGTACAAACTTCATAATGGCAATATTTCAAACTATTGACTA
Organism: Allium cepa; assembly: GCA_030765085.1. Classification (NCBI taxonomy): domain Eukaryota; kingdom Viridiplantae; phylum Streptophyta; class Magnoliopsida; order Asparagales; family Amaryllidaceae; genus Allium; species Allium cepa. The sequence goes on from CM060929.1 coordinate 41,699,901, forward strand.
TGTATATATATGTTAGTATATGTTGTAAAATAGATGCATATGGTAATGCATATGTAAATATCATAAAATAAGTATGTATATTGATATGTATGCATATCTATATATAAATGTATATGATGGCAAAATATATGTTAGTATATGTGTATGTATATATGCTTAAAGAATAGTGTATATGAAATTTTATATAGATATATACATGTAAAAGTTCATGATGGAAAAATAAAAAAATAAAAAAATAAATGTGTGTGTGTGTGTATATATATATAAATGAAGATATATATAGTATATATAAATGTGTAAATATGTACGGTAAACACATATATGTTTATATATACAAAACTTATGCTGTAAAATTAAAATAAAATATGTATAAATAAGAACAAATACACGTAAATAGCTTTGTATATGTGTGTATGCTAAAATATAGTGCATATGTAATAATTTATACAAAGGGGAAGCAACTTAGCCATGTTAATTTATGTTACTATATAGTCAAAAACATGTACATATGGTCAAAGTGTATAGGGAATATATATACGTATATGAAAGGATGTATATATGCAAGGGGACATCATGATGAGGATAAATCTAGTCAGGCACAAATTGAATGAAATCATTCACTCAATCTTCATGTCAACTAGGAAATCATACTTATTTCCAAATCAAGTCAAAATTTTCAAATACATATGAAAGAAAATAAAGTCCTGTATATTGAGAAGGCCTTAGCCTGCTCCCTCTCATTTACATATATCACTTGCAGTTTATGTTCACGTGTACTTTCTAGCACTTAACAAAAAAGGGAAAGGTATGCTATTAAAATCTTAAGAAACCAAAGAACTCAAAGCTACAGCAAAACAAAGAAGCAATATCTTCATTTTTCAAGAGCAGGTGAGTGAAACTTAAACACTTTTACTTACTGAAAGTCTTGTATGTCTCTATATGTTTGTAAATTGGAATGAACATTTTTATTTTGTCAAGTATTCTTGTGTTGAGAACACTTTTATTTTGTCAAGTATTCATGTGTTGATAAGCATCTATGCCGTATATATGTGTGTTTAGTGATGCTGTATACCCTGTAAACTCACAATGACAACTATAACACCTTTGTTCTTTGAAAAGTTGATATTTTGCAACTACAAATATCATTATCTCCTTATCTAGTTGGTTTTAGATTATGATTCCAAAAGCAACATCGGTTGTTTTTTAGTGTAGTTTAACCTAAAAATTATTTCATTCGATGTCATTTAGCATAGAAGAAGAAATATACATTTTACAGTAAGCAACTTAAAGATGAACGGAATTCAAATATCACAATTAAATCTTTTGATTACATGAATGTGCTTGTTTTTAAAAATGATGATTTTTAAAAGTAGTTTGATGATTTTTAACCGCGTATTGAGTGAGATAGAGGGATGGGACCGAAAATGGTTTTTTGGCGATTTCCAAAGGTCGAGGTGATGGAATGACTTGTCGTTGGTTGTGGAGGTGGCTGGGGTGACGGTGGAGCCAGGAAAAATGGTGTGGTACTTTCTAGTGGTGTGTAGCATTGAGTTGAGATCGTTTTAGGGTTTAGGTATGTGTTTGTGGGTGGTTCGGTCTCGAGCTAATGGCGACGTCAAGGGGCACAGGGGAAAGTGCGGTATGGGGAGAAAAGGAGGAGAGGGATAGGGTAAAGTGCGGTCTGTGCCAATTAGTAGCCAAACTAGTTAAAATGTTAGAATAAAACATTGACACGTTTTATTTGAAATGAACGTGTGTATTAAATTCCCATATGTAAATGTTGACACCCTGAATATGAATTATTTATTTAAAGCGACTTGGACATTTAATATTTATCGTTCTGAGTTCGAAGAGACTGGGTCGGATACCTACATTATCTAGAACCGCTTCGATCCAATAACCACTACGAACCTTTAAGATTTTGATTATATAGTCCAATATGTTAGAATTGGACTAATTTAACAAATTCAACCACTTTAATAAGTAATTGTACGTAGACATTATTATAATATCACTGGATTTTCTATAAAAGTGTTTTTGGTCATCATAAGATAAAAGCCGATCGTGTTTATATGCGATGTGGTCTTACAAGTTACCTTTGTTTTTACGAAAGATTTGATAACTTAAGTATTTCAAATTAAGTGTGTCTTACTCACGCTGGTTTCCACCCTGACTCGGGTGTTGCTTTTTTGCAATGCTCGGGTCTGACAGAATATTACAGATTCATGTTTGGTTGCTTTGGAGTTTAGAAGACGAGTTGGATGGCAGAGACGTATTGCACATTTTGATTATATCCTGCCGTGTATTGTAGGCTGTATGTTCAGCATTTCGAGGACAAATTATTATAACTGTCCAGATTTATATATTGCTGATTGTACATTGATAATTTGTATGTATATTAACAGTTATAGTTTTTCTTTTGTATAAAAAGCTATTATTGTATATTACATTTTATTCCGCTGCGTTTGTGAGATTCTATGTTGTTATTATTTCTGTTTCTTCTTCTATCTCTTTCTTCTTAACCCTAATAACCTAGTGTTTCTGGCACTCGATTGCTCGACACTCTATACAGTAAATGTGTTAGTGTCGATTTTCGGGTCAAAAATCGCCTGGTCGTTACACGTGGTATTAGAGTTGAAGGTTAGGACCTTGGCTCTGGTGGGGACTAGTCATTAAAGACAGGGCCAGTAGTAACCTAGAATGAGTTGAATGTATTATATATGAGGGCATACTTGTCATTTTCTTATATAATGATTTTAAAAACGGTTTAAAATAATTTCTATATAAGATTATATTTCGATAGAAAAAGAAACAATTTTTCTGAATTATTATAGATATTAAGGTGATTGGTTGTTATTATAACAAAATAAAGATTATTGAATTTAGGTGGTTATATATATAGATATAACCAAATAGAAATTTGGGTAACAATGAATTATGCAAGAGGGTTAAGATAAAAATAGATTCAAACCAGAATTTAAAATCCCGAAAATTTTGGAAGTGTTTTTCAAAGTGTTCTGAAGAGAAATAATTGTACCTTGGTTATATTTTTAAGAAATAATCTTTCAAAATTTTTGTGGAATACATGATGTGTTTGTTGAATATGCGCTTATATGATTTTTGTTTGATGATAATAAACATATATACATTCGTTTAAATGTATTTGATAATATACTATTGCTATTTTTTTCACAGATTAAATAAATATTTGCAGAATAAAATAAATAACACGAAATTTGAATTCAAACGAATATTTTATTCAAACAAATATTTATTACATCTTTGAATAGTACAATTTCAAGCTCTCACTATAGCTATACAACTTTGATTACAATTACATCACATTTCATATTTACAGTTCACCTCACTACATATCACTCACACTCATATTTATCTTCAACTTCATTCCAGTTTGAATCCAACATCTGAGCGATCTGCAAAAATATAAACTATCGCAGTAAAATTAAAAATAAAATATTTTTGCGATATAAAATAAAACGTGAATTTTGAAAATGATATTTGCCTCAGTTATTTGGGTTGTTCGTCTTCATTTATATTTGAATTCATCATACACGAACAACTTGTGACATACACAGTATATTACTGTATATGCCACAAGGCCGTGCTCGCCGATATATACACTTGATTGTTTTACAGGGACAGGTGCGCACAGGTCAAACCCAAATGAAAAACCGGGTTCAACTCACGTGCAATAACATTGAAAATCACGACATAAGCACAAGGTCAAATCCGAGTTTTGAAACTGGATTCAACACAAGGCGACATGACATGAATGCTATGTTCAAACATGACACAGCCTCAAACCAGCAGTATACAAGTACAAGACCACCAAGAAAAACCAGTTCAACATGAAATGAAACAACAACATGCAATACAACAATCAGATGGTCAGAGCCATAGCAAACAGAGGCATCAATATGGTAACACAATTGCAACTCGACAAACAGCAAGACCAAACTGCACAAGTGACCACAAAGACCATCAGCTACATCAAAAGCAAGTGCAACACAGTTGCAAACAACAGGAATGAATATCAAGTGAATACAACATGAAGCACTGCTACTCAAGGCAACTAGGAATGAACAGTTTCAAAAATGTAAAGATCAGGAAAGTGAACAATGCTTGAAGACTGCAGCAGTCAATATAAATGCACAGTGCAAACATATGTACATCAACCCAATAGTGATCATGCAAACTGACTTGAAGATGGCCACCAACATAAGCAACAACATGAACCAACTATATGAAGTACACAATAGGCCGAGTTTCAAGACACTAAGCAGCAGCAAGCAGATGCAAGCTACAACTTCAAATGAACCAGTGACAATGCAACAATCAACTCAACTGAGTACAGAGAAATGCACAAAAGCATGATGCAAACTGAACAAATATGCAACCATACAGCAGTCATGTATGCAACAGGTTCAAGGGTAGAAGGTGGAGACAACTCAAATGAACACAATGTTCACAAATGCAAAAGAACAGTGAAGCATGTACAAACTGTAGTGAATACAGACAGTAAACCAAGCTTCACAATAAACATCTCATGAATATAAGATGTCGAAGCCAGCAGTATCAATGACTATATGCACTGAAGTCATAATCAAAACATGAATGAACACTTACACTTACAACATGCAAATGCATCAAAACAATGTCGAATACATGAACAAGTGTAGCATCTGTATCAAAGCAAATGTCGCAGACTCGAAGCATCAGTGGACACAAATAAACACAGTGACACAGTGCCACAGTGAACACAAGTCAAGGAGCAGTTTCAAAGTGTAGTGGTTGTTTATTTTTCGTGAAACCATGAGAATAAAATCAACAGAAATATGATCGGAGCTGAAGCCGTGGATAAGTTGGAACAAGTCAAAATCAAGCCGAAGCCTAGTCAGTCAGCAAATCGAACCAAGTAAAGATTAACGGCGTATTGGTCAAGGAAATTGAACAAGTCAAAGTTTAAAGCCGTATGATTCAAGTAACATGAAATAGTCAGAATAAATCATCAAGCATCAAAGTGAAATCAAACGGCCGAAGACGAATTCAATCAAAAATATACGAACGCAAAAATAGGAAATCAAATCCTATATATAACCCAATCATCATCGGCAATCAAAGTATCGAATTCCAGAAAGCATAAATCAGAAAAGAAAAACCACATAATTACATACCGGAGTTCGATCAACGAAGCAGCCGCGGTGAGCAAATCAAAGAGTCTCGAAGTAGCCAGAGAGAGCAACAACAAATCGATCGAGCAACGCAACTCTCGAACAAACATATATTCGATCGAACAAAAGTCAGCTCTTCGAAAGCCCTAACTGGCATCAAGGAGGAAACCCTAATTTCGCAAGGAGGAACGAACAATTGAGACAGAGGAACGGCCGCGTACGAATAAGAAATAAAAAGAGACGGTCAAATTAAAAAGGGGGCCGGCCTTACTATTTTTATAAAAGGGGTTTATATTAAAATTAGTTTTATTTTAAATTTGCTTTTAATCTGTATTTTCTTTTTTAACCGTTTATATTTTCTAGTCGTGTGACTAGGGTACAAGCTGCGGTGTGTAGCTTGAGAATTCGCAACTCGGTAATTGAGTTGTGGCAGGGTTTTGAGCGTAGAGTTAGATTAGTCAATAGCGGTGTATAGCGAGTTTACGTGTGTAAGCGAGGGACTATCTAATTTCTAGTAGAAACCTTGGGGGCAGCACGTAGGCAGGGTTTTGCCGAAGCTGGGTAAATTCTGTGTTGTTCTGTTTCATTCTGTTATTTATATTCTGCGATATCTGTGCTGCTATTCTGTGATCTGAATTGAAATTAATTTTCCGCGATTAATTTTTAATAATTTACACTATCACCCTATTCACCCCCCCTCTAGGGTGAAATCGATCCTACAGTGTTTGGTTTCCATGTAAGATAATATTGATTATTATCATAAATTGGCTGTTAGGTCTTAATAACAAGCGTTTATTATGAAATAAACAATGATAAAACATGGTGAAATGTTTTAAACAAGTGGAATTATGTAAGCTAATTTACAAATGTGACTTATAAATAAAAATGTATTTAAATTGAGAAGTTTTGAATCTAGGTCCCAAAAATTTTAATATGTATTTCAAAGTGATTTGTAGAAAAATATGCAAGGTTATTCAGAATATTTTTTGATATGAAAATATTTTTTTTGAAAACTAGGGTTGTTTTAAAAATTCCAAAGAATTTTTTTGGATAAAAACCAAGTTGGGTTCAAATTTAAAAGTGTGATTTGGTATATAAAGGGGATAGATATGTGTGTGTGTGTCTATATATCTATACATACATACATACATATATATATATATGATTTCAAGGTTATTTGAAATAAATATTGGGTGGTTAATTCTGTAATTTCCATTAAAATGAGAAGTAGAACAAAAAGGTAAATAAGTTTTTGAACTTATAAGTAGGAAATTATATTAATAATAATTGAATTTTTGAGTGCAAAAACAAAAATTAATTGAGTAAGTTTGAATGGATTAAACGAATTGGAAATTAACTCAGGCCAAGTTAAATAAGTTTTGGACTTATAACCTCAAATTGAAAATTTCAAGAAAAAAATAAAAATTTGATTTACGGAAGTTAAATGAATTAAATTGTAAAAAAAGTTATAGATTTGATAAAAAGTTGAAAAAGGAGGAGTTGTGTATGAATGATTTCAAAATAATTTTTTAAACAATACTGGTTTCGAATTAATTAAAATGAACTAGATTATCAAATTAGTGGATTAAATTATAAAATTTAATCTTGGATATGGAAAATTTAACTTATGCCAAGTGAATAAGGAAGTCGAATGAAATAAAATTTATTTGTAGTAAATAAAAAAGACCGAGAACAAATAAAAGGATATTTAGAAATACGAATAAAAGCTGAAAATTCGACTAATCGAGGTTTTAATTATAAGTTAGGAAGTCCAACCAGAATCTAGTCCAAGTTGTAAATGATGGCAAAAGGAGAAGAATGGAAGGCAAGGCATAGGGAGTGGAGAGCAGCTTCACGTAAGGCACGGGAAGAAGCAAGAATGAAAATAGCAGATTAGTGAAAGAGATGGACCAGGCCCTTATGATAATATCATATGTTATAGTTGTCACAATAAAAGACATTACATGGCTATGTGTAGTAAACCAAGAAAGCAAAAGAATGATGAAGTCAAACAGTTTCGCTTTGAGTTTTATGCATTAATCATTGTGAGAAAGGACATTTTCTAAACCATTTCCCTAATGTAAGGAAGATGAAACATAAACCCATAGTACCAGTCAATGGATCAACCATTTGCTACCATTGTGAAATGATAGGATATATCGCTAGGGATTGTCTGAAGAGGCGGAATAAAGAGCAAGTTGTGGAACGCTCTACGGAAGGCTTGAAAATCATCTATGAAGATGGGAGTATAGAGCTCTTTTGTGGCAAATGCAAGAAGTGGGGACACCCTGTTGTGGTTTGCATGGACAGTTTTGACGAGATGTCAGGAAATACTTAAGAAAGTTTTTATGAAGGATGCAGAGTAGTGAGAGATGGTGGGTAGGATTGGTTGTAATATAAGTAGGGCTCTGTTCTTTTCTAAACCCTTAGGTAGTTCTTAAGGCATCAAGATTTATGACCTTTTGTGAGACTTTCTTTTTTGTATAAATGGTTGTGATGTTTGAACTTACTAGTGTTGTAGTCTATCGATGTTGTGAAATATTTTATAAAAATACGATCTTATATAAAAATCACTTTTACATTGATTTGAATGTAAATTTAAATTACTTAATTACTAATGTGGAAATTGAAATTGATTTGAATTGGAAGATTGGTAATTGAATTAGTTTGACTTTGAAACTATTTTCAAATAAATTATTTTAATATAAACTACTTAAACTTTTTCTTCTTAAATATTTAAATTATTTTGATTTTCCAAGCTATTTTACTATGTAAACCATTTTTAAAACTCAAACTATCTTATATTAACTATTTAACTATTTTAAAACTATTCAAGCTATTTTCTAAATTCAAACTGGTCAGAGTGGGAATTATTTATATTTAAATCATGGATTTAAATACAAATTGGGTTAAATTGAAGTAATTATAAATTGGGTTAAATTGAAGCTACTTTACTATGAAAAAGACTTTTTGCACTTGGCCAACCTCGAATCAATAGGGTATAGTAGATTAATAGTTGGTAACAATTTTGCTACAATGCTAAAAAATCACAAGCTGGTATTAAATGATCGTTGTTGTTCATTGGATTACAAAAGAATGAATTTGTTAGGATTGAATAATTGCTGCATTCTTCCTGAACAGACTTGATTCTCCCGTCAAGAGTTTCTTAGAGTACTTGAACTCTCCTGATTAAATATGATAAACATCAAAACACAACCTCACATTCGCAGCGGATCAACATATAACATCACATAAAATACAGTTTACAAAGGTAATTTTTATCAGTCAATTACATTTTAATACATCAGAGTACAACCATTACACAACACTGGACAGTTTAAAACACGTCCTAGATATACAACAATATATCACAGGGAGAACACTCCATACGTTCCTGCCATCCAGCTCGCCTCCTGAGCTCCAGATTGTCCTAACCTGAAAATCTGTAATACTCGGTCTGACCTGAGCATTACATCAAAGTAACACCCGGGTCAGGCTGGAAACCAGCATGAGTAAACCCATCTAACATGGAATACAAAAGCACACAACTTATATAAACACAGTGTAACTCGCATAAATTTACAAATTCACAAATTGGTTATAGACAATGCTTATTTCACACATCAATCTGTAAGTACCAAAATTAGATTAATTAGTCCAATTTGCTTAAATCATTCCATTCCAGCCTATTGATTCCACCTATCAATTTATAAAGAATCAAAGTGGTTTCAGGTATTTACTAATACTCGACTCTGGTCTCTTCGAATTCAATACCATCTTAAAAGCAAAGAAGTTAAGATTTAAACAATTCCATTTATTCAAAAATTTCATATTTACATAGCCATTCATTACAGATTGACAAACCGTATTTTCCACAATTCAACTCAAACATATCATATCACAAAGCATCACCAATCAACTATCAAAAATATCTAATAATCCAATGCATTCAATATCATTCAATCATTCTTAAGCAAGATTAATTAGTCACCATTTCTAAATAATTTGATAAATTAAATTAATTTTTTTCAGTCACCCTTCAAATCCCGCTTTCATAACATTAATTAATTTACAAACAAATTAATTAATCATCCCTTATTTATTATCTAAATTAATCATCCTTGATTAATTAAGTAGTAATTAGCCCTTAATTAATTCCTTCAATTAATTAACCTCATCCAATTTCATTAATTAACCTTTAAATACCATCTTTATTAATTATTTAGAGTTAATTTCTTTAACCCTCAATAATTTACATTATTTATTCCATAATCACTTTCTCTGATTAATTATTCTTTAATTAATCTCATTCATTAATCAACTAACCTTTTAATTTATTATCTTAATTAATAAATCCTTTAATTAATTACATTAAGTAATTAATCCTTAATTACTTCCATTAAGTAATTTACCTTAATTACCTTCATCAAGTCATTACACCTTTGGTTAATTATCCTCACTTAATTAACCTTTAATTATTAATCAAATTAATCCTTGACAAATTTGTCCTTTACATTAAGTAATTATTATTAACATAATTAGTCACAAATTACTTACATTAATTTATCCTTAATTATGAATAAATTAATCTCTAATTAAATTACCTTATAATTAATTAAATTAATTATCTCCCCTTTTCTCCTTAATAACTTCATTAAATTTAATCAATTCATAATCATCCAAGGTCTTCATTAACCTTAAGATAAACTATTTATCTTTATTTAATTTCTTAACTATCAAAATCATAATCATGTTTTGATACAATTATCCTTAAATTTTACGTACGTAATTAAAGTATTTAATTTAAGTTTAAATAACTTACGCATTTAACTTAATAATTTAAGTTAAACAAATTTCATAACTTCCTTAAATCAAATATTTAAAACTCTTATCATATAATAGTTAAAACTGAATTCATTTAAATTTTAACTTGTTTATATTTAGCTTAAAGTTCTTCAAAGATTTTGCTTCGGGTCCAACCCGTATAGTACTTGAGATTTGACTCGAGAAATTACCTTTCCCGTTTTTTCTTCTTTCTTTTCTTTTCAAAAGAAAAACTTAGTTTAGTTGCAAGCTTTAAATCTGGAAATAACCCACCAGAAAACCCGAAGTCTTACACGAGCAAATCATCTGAATCCCCCGAGCAAAACTCACCGCGAGATTCAGATACTTCGGATATATATACAAGTGCACGCGCCATGGCCGCCACTCTGATCATCGTCACCTCTGCCGGTGAGTCAAACCTGACCTTCCTACTCGATTATGACCACCAGAGCCTCCATTTAAATGCGAAAACGAGAATGAGCTATACAGAAATCCATCTGGAACAGTTCGTTCATCCTCAACCACCTCTAACTGCCATCACTGATCACAAGAATTCGCGCATCAACCCCTGAAAGCTCGCTAGCCCATCCTTTCCCTAATTCCCTTGGTCCGTTCCACTCAGATTCACAAACGTCGACGAAATTTCCACTCAACTAATCGAGGTTCAACCCGACCTTAAATCCTAATGTCACCTCGCCGCGCCACCATGGCGAGAGGTAACCCATCCGATCATTTTCCCCATACACCTCGTAACCCAAACCTGCTTCAGCCAAGGACTCGGCCATTCTACGATCGCTGATTGCCTGGATTTGACCCAAATCCAAAATTCAATTAACCCAAAATTTCAAGATGTCCATTAACTTGAAATTTTCCATATTAGTTTTAAAATTCAACATTTTTGATAACAATTCTGGTTACATAATCAAATCTTGAAGATTTAACAATCGAATTTCTGCCATTGATTGATTTTCTCTGTTATTTTAGATTTTCGAATGAATCACCCAATATATATAGTATAAATTATTTTTAAAAATGAAATCATATCCATATACACACTTTATCTTCAAGGACCAAAACCTAAAATCAAGTACAGGAAGGGAGTTCGATTTTTATATGTTTAAACATGATATTGCTGTTAAACAGAGACGTGGGTATATACTGAACAAACATGCACAGGTTCCTTTCAACTTAATGCACATTAACCTTGATAATTCATTCCTCCAGACCTTAAATCATTCATTACTACAAGAGTTATGCCTCAGATTTACGTTTAAGGATGTAGATTACTCACCTGTAAATTGTAAATAGAGAAGGCTTAGATGATTAAAACTGGAATTTTGTTTGAGATGGTCCTGTTGGTTGATCCCTTGAATCGTTAAGTTGAATTTGCATCCCTGCCGAGTTGATCTTGCATGAAGTATAAGAGTTGAATCTTTACTAAGCTTGATTTAGTTTTGATTTCCTCAGATCTGTTTCCGGTCTTGATTTGTTTTGAAATACACACACACACACACACACATTCTCTGGTTTGTAATACAAGCTTAAGCCTTTGATCAGTTTTTTTTTCTTAGTTTTGTTTTAGGAAATGGACTGTTAAAAGAAATGATAGAGAATAATGAAGAGGATTATATAATTTAGTTTTACCCCTTTTATTAAAAAGAATATACAAATTATAGACACTTGTTAATTGTATAATAAAGCTTGCTTACACTTGTTATTAGGTAAAATCCTTGGCTCACACTTGTAATGCTTGCATATATTCTTACATTTGTAATTTCCAAGCTTAAATATGTTATTATATTTATTTTTGTAATATTTTAGATTTAGTTTTTATATATATTTATAAATGTCTTAAGTATTAATATGTTTTAAATGTTTAAATTTCTTTTAATTTATTTATATGTAACTTTTTAAAAGCAAATGATAAAAACCCAATTTATCCCTAAGATGTTCACATTTGAATTCCAATTCCAAATTCTTTTTAATATCTACCAATTTATATAATCAAATTAATACTCATTCTATTTGTTTTAGAAAAAGAATGAATTTTAGATTATAAAAAATTATTTCATATCTATTTGCCTAAGATCCCCAAATATTCAGACATTTATCAGAATTTTTTTGTTCAATATATAATCCAGTATTTCTATTAATTAACCCAATTATTTTATCAATTACAGATGTCCAGAAATCCTAATTATTACATTCCTCCCCCTTAGAATCTTTTCATCCTCGAAAAGGAACGAAGCCAGAATTTATTTAAAATACTATTTATCAGAAAATTATTCTTTGATCACTTTTCTAAAACACTTTAAATTTTATATAATATTGCTATAATAGTTTTATTTTTATAAAAATATTTTATAACTCGATGTCTCAACATGTTCTCCCTCGTTCTCATAGAAATTAGGTCATACATTGATTAGGTGTAGGACTGAAAATCTATAAGTGCTTGGTAAATCCGCTTTCAACACCTAGTGAAAATACTTAGAAAACATTTTATTTAAAATATAAAAAACATTTTTGAAAATAGAGGAAACATCTTTGGTGAGAATGCTCTGGAAATCATCACCCCCATCCATGGTCGCAGTTACATCCTGGGTTACGTTGCCATCGCAGCAAAAGTCCATGTAACTGTAGGCACTCCGTGCCCCTCGATTACGCCATGGAACCCACAACAGATCGCAGTTACATTCCAGGGTTACGTTGCCGTCATAGCAAAAGTCCATCTAACTGTAGGCATCAGCACCCTCGATTTTTGCTGCCAAAAATGAAACTTCTCCACTCCCACATAGGTCGCAGTCTACCGATATAAAATTTAACGTAGACTGTTGGCTCTCAGCAGCACACACGACTTTCGCTATGTTACCACAGGTCGCAGTCTACCGATATAAAATCAAACGCAGACTGTTGGCTCTCAGCAGCACACACGACTTTCGCTATGGTATGCAGTAGATCGCAGTGACATCAAGTTACACTATCGTCACAGCATATCTAAAATGCCTCTGTAGGCATCAACGCTCTCGACTTCCGCTACACACTACAGATAATCCTCAGGAACTAGTTTTGTCCAAACTCCTCACAGGATCAACTTTAGAACCCCCTTAGGGTTCAAGGCAGTACCACCCTGTGGCACTCCTAAGAAGTTCATTCCAATGGAGCGCCTTTTTCTCCAGAGCCATTTTCAAAACACTTTATACTATATACATATAGTATCTTCCAAATCATACACCTAGTATGAATCTCATATAAATCTCCTTTCTCAAAATCGATTATCCCAAAATCGATAATTCTCAAATTAGGCTTTTCAATTTCCTATATTGATTTTACCCAAAAATCAAAAGCCTTTCCAAAATCCATAGGTTTCATAAAAACCTTTCCCAAAATCCTCATAAGATCCTTTATATATATAGATATATATAATTTTTAAAAACTTTGGATCATTTCAAACTTGTACAAAACTCCTTTTATACTTCAAATATTTTCAAAACCCTTTCTTCTGGCTTTAGATTCAACAAGGGGAGATTTATCTTATATAACAAAGATATATAACTTTGTTTACTCCAAATCATATATTCAAATTTGATTACTCTATAAAGTCACTTACCAGTTTACTTACTTCCATAAAGTAAATTTCTACCATAGAAATATCCAGTTTCTATTTTATTTCATCATATATTTCACAAAATATACCTTTCTCTTCAAAAACCATTTTACAGTTCTTATCCCCAAAATTTCAATATCAATTTCATTCAAACCCGTACGATGTACTCATATCATCCGTACGCAGTATCAATCTGATCGCTCAATCGATCACACAATTTCACTTCCGAACTAGTATCGTCCACCCGACTTCCTAGTGCGGATTCAAATCTAGTTTCATGATCAGAAACCATCATTCTCCCTACATAGCCATAACTATGATAGCGAATATCCATAACTATCCATATCCAGGTTCGCCGTCTAAAATCAAGTGAAACATCCCAACTCGGATCGATATAACTATCTCGAAATTTTGTGCTCGAATCTGGATCAGATCACTATGGAAATAGAATAATATACGTACATCCTGCGTATTTATCTTTATTGGTTATTAGCCAAATCAATCTCCTTTTCTATTCACATTTCCTTTAATTCCTATTCACTTATTCACATTTCCTCCCAATATCCCTTCTGATTAGCACTTCAATTCTTATCTCAAATGGATATTTACTCATAAACAGTTTGCACTCTGACCAGCTTATATTTAGAAAATAGCTTGAAAAGTTAAAAATAGATAAGTAGTTGAAAAATAATTATTAGTTTGTAAAATAGCTGTAAAATAGTTAAATAATGATAAATAGTTATAAAATAGTTTGGGGTTTAAAAAGAAAGGTTGTATATGTAAATAACTTGAAAAAAATAAGTTTATATGAAAGCAATTTATATTGAAAAGAGTCTAGAGTCAAACTGTTCAATTCCCAATCTCCATTCTCATCAATTCAATTTAAATTTCCACTTCCATTTGAATTGACTCAATTTCAATAACTTCAATTTCCATTGGACTTGATTTAACCCCAATTCAAGTTTAATTAACCTCAATTTCTTTCCAAATTCGAATTAAATTCCATTTGAATTTTAAACCTATTCATCTTTAATTACAACTCCAAATTATTCAAATCAATTTGGACTAATTTCAAATTGAACCCACTTCAATTTCAAATCAATCCAATTCAAATGTTCCATTTGAATTTTATACTTATACATCTTCAATCACAATTTCAATTAATTCAAATCAAATTCAATTTGAACTAATTCAATTCAAGTTTCAAATTTAAACCATCCCGAATTATATAAATTCAAATTAAATTTTTAAATGTTGATTTAATCCTTTAAATCAAATCAACTTATATCTATAAACCATTAAATTCTGAATCCAAATTCCATTTTATCTTAATAATGGATATATTACCACACCCCATTTCTAATTAACCATTTAACTTTCCAAGTTAAATCCCAATTTCATCTTGAAATTTTCAAATCAGGTTGTTCATTCAAACTATTTAACTTCTTTTAAGTTAAATTCAATTTACTTAATCCAGCCAACCTTACCCAATTCGAATTCTCATTCCAAATTCTAAACTTCACATTAATAATCTTCCTACTTATAAGTTCAAAAACTTATTACTTTGGGTATCACATCTCATTCCAAATTTAAAACTCGACGTTTAGAGTTTATTTTAAACCATCTTTGATATTATGTATATACTTTATACATATTATTTCTTTTACATGCCAAGTTATCCAAAAAAATTAAACCACCTTTGGTTTTTAATTCAAAAAAAATTCCTTTAAATTTTCAAACAACTCTTGTTTGAAATAGGTCCCTTTCATTCAAATACATTTAATAATATTATTTATTATTTCTTTATTATTTGGAAACAATTTTCAAATTTTGGACCAAGATTTAAAACTTCACAATTCATATGATCTTTAAATCCAATTTATAAGTCATACTTGCCTAAATGTTTTACTTCCCTAAAACATTTCATTTTGCTTACTCATTCATACACATTTATTATCAAACACAACAATCATTTATCATAATAACCAAGATTACCATATCTGGAAACCAATTCATTATCTTATCCTGAAACTATTTCCCACATTCAAGATTTAAATTTCAGTTTAAATCCATTTCAAACTTATCTTTATTTAATTTCAATTTGGTTGTATTTCTATTACCACTTAATTTATTTCCAATAATTCAACAACCAATTACCTTAATATTTATTAGGAAGAAATATTGCTTAATATATCAAAATATATTATTGTATAAAATCATTTAAAATATTTATAAAAGAAAATAACAAGTACGCTCTCATAAATACACACTTAACTCATTCTAGGGTATGGTTGACCCTATCCTTAATGAGTAATCCCACCATAGCCCAGGTTCTCGCTTAACCTTCAACTCTGATACCAAATGTAACGACCCAGAATTTTCGATCCCGATAATTCTGGATAGTTAGAAGAAATGAGATAGAAGAAGAAGAACAGAAACACCAAAATACAACCTCACATTCGCAGCGGATCAACATATAATATCACATAAAATATCAGTTTGCAAAGGAAATCTGTATCAGTCAATTACATTTCAATACATCAGAGTATAACCATTACACAACACTGGACAGTTTAAAACAACATGTCCTAAATATACAACAATATATCATAGGGAAAACACTCTATATGTTCCTTCCATCCAGCTCGCCTCCTGAGCTCCAGAACGTCCTTACCTGAAAATCTGTAATACTCGGTCTGACCCGAGCATTACATCAAAGTAACACCTGGGTCAGGCTGGTAACCAGCGTGAGTAAACCCATCTAACATGGAATACAAAAGCATACAACTTATATAAACCCAATGTAACTCGTATAAATTTACAAATTCACAAATTGGTTATAGATAATGCTTATTTCACACATCAATCTGTAAGTACCAAAACTTAGATTAATTAGTCCAATTTACTTAAATCATTCCATTCCAGCCTATTGATTCCACCTATCAATTTATAAAGAATCAAAGTGGTTTCGGGTATTTACTAATACCCGACTCCGGTCTCTTCAAATTCAATACCATCTTAAAAGCAAAGCTATTAAGATTTAAACAATTCCATTTATATTCAAAAATTTCATATTTACATAGCCTCCCATTATAGATAGACAAACCGTATTTTCCACAATTCAACTCAAACATATCATATCACAAAGTATCACCAATCAACTATTAGAAATATCAAATAATCCATGGCATTCAATATCATTCAATCATTCATAAGCAAGATTAATTAGTCACCATTTCTAGTTAATTTAATAAATTTAATTAATTTTTTTCAATCACCCTTTAAATTCTGCTTTCATAACATTAGTTAATTTACAAACAAATTAATCAATCATCCTTTATTTATTATCTAAATTAATCATCCTTGATTAATTAAGTAATAATTAGCCCTTAATTAATTCCTCCAATTAATTAACCTCATCCAATTTCATTAATTAACCTTCAAATACCATCTTTATTAATTATCTAAAGTTAATTTCTTTAACCCTCAATAATTTACATTAATTATTCCATAATCACTTTCTCTGATTAATTATTCTTTAATTAATCTAATTCATTAATCAAATAACCTTTTAATTTATTATCTTAATTAATAAATCCTTTAATTAATTATGCTAAGTAATTAATCCTTAATTACTTCCATTAAGTAATTTACCTTTAATTACCTTCATCAAGTAATTATTCCATTGGTTAATTATCCTCACTTAATTAACCTTTAATTATTAATCAAATTAATCCTTGACAAAGTTATCCTTTACATTAAGTAATTATTATTCAAGTAATTAATCACTAATTACTTACATTAATTTATCCTTAATTATGAATAAATTAATCTCTAATTAAATTAACTCATAATTAATTAAATTAATTATCTCCCTTTTCTCCTTGATAACTTCATAAAATTTAATCTATTCATAATCATCCAAGGTCTTGATTAACCTTAAGATAAACTATTTATCTTTATTTAATTTCTTGACTATCAAAATCATAATCATGTTTTGAAACATTTATCCTTAAATTTTACTCACCAAATTAAAGTATTTAATTTAAGTTTAAATAACTTACGCATTTAACTTAACAATTTAAGTTAAAAAAATTGATAACTTCCTTAAATCAAATATTTAAAACTCTTATCGTATAACAGTTAAAACTGAATTCATTTTAACTTTAACTTGTTTATATTTAGCTTAAAGTTGTTCAAAGATTTTGCTTCGGGTCCAACCCGTATAGTACTTGAGACTTGACTCGAGAAATCACCTTTCCCTTTTTTTCTTTCTTTTCTTTTCAAAAGAAAAACTTAGTTTAGTTGAAAGCTTTAAATCTGGAAACGTCCCACTAGAAAACCCGAAGTCTTACATGAGCAAATCATCTGAATCCCCGAGCAAACCTCACAGCGAGATTCAGATACTCCGAATATACGTGCACGTGCAAGCGCCACGGCCGCCACTCCGATCATCGTCACCCCTGCCAGCTTGTCAAACCTAATCTTCCCACTCGATTATGATCACCAGAGCGTCCATTCAAATGCGAAAACGGGAACGAGCTATACAGAAACCCATCTGGAATAGTTCGTTCAACCTCAACCACCTCTAATTGCCATCACCGATCACCAGAATTTGCGCATCTACCCCTGAAAGCTTGCTAGCCCATCCTTCCCCTAATTCCTTGGTCCGATCCACTCAGATTCACAATCGTCGATGAAATTTCCACTCAACTAATCGACGTTCAGCCCAACCTTAAACCCTAATGTCACCTCGCAGCGCCACCACGGCGCGAGGTTACCCATCCGATCGTTTTCCCCATACACCTTGACACCCAAACCTGCTTCAGCCAAGGACTTTGCAATTCTATGATCGTCGATCTCCTGGATTTGACCCAAATCCAAAATTCGATCAACCTAAAATTTCAAGATGTCCATCAACTTAAAAATTTCCATATCAGTTTTAGAATTCATCATTTTTGATACAATTCTGGTTACATAACTAAATCTTGAAGATTTAACAATCGAATTTCTGCCATTGATTGATTTTCTCTGTTATTTTAATTTTTCGAATGAATCACCTAATATATATAGTAGAAATTATTTTTAAAAATGAAATCATATCCATATACGCACCTTATCTTCAAGGATCACAACCTAAAATCAAGTACAGGAAGGGAATTCGATTTTTATATGTTTAAACATTATATTGCTGTTAAACAGAGACGTGGGTATATATTGAACAGACATGCACAGGTTCCTTTCAACTTAATACACATTAACCTTGATAATTCATTCCTTCAAACCTTTTACTATAAGAGTTATGCCTCAGATTTACGTTTAAGGATGTAGATTACTCACCTGTAAATTGTAAATAGAGAAGGCTGAGATGATTAAAACTGGAATTTTGTTTGAGATGTTCTGTTGGTTGATCCCTTGGATTATTAAGTTGAATTTGCATCCCTGTTGAGTTGATCTTGCATGACATATAAGAGTTGAATCTTTCCTAAGCTTGATTAAGTTTTCATTTCCTCAGATCTGTTTCCAGTCTTGATTTGTTTTGATATTTTTTTTTCTTCTCTGGTTTGTAATACAAGCTTAAGCCTTTGAATAGTTTTTTTCTTAGTTTTGTTTTAGGAAATGGACTGTTAAAAGAAATGATAGAGAATAATGTAAAGGATTATATAATTTAGTTTTACCCCTTTTTATTAAAAAGAATATACAAATTTTAGACACTTGTTAATTGTATAATAAAGCTTGCTTACACTTGTTATTAGGTAAAATCCTTGGCTTACACTTGTAATGCTTGCATATTCTTACACTTGTAATTTCCAAGCTTAAATATGTTATTATATTTATTTTTATAATATTTTAGATTTAGTTTCTATACATATTTATAAATGTCTTAAGTATTAATATGTTTTAAATGTTTAAAATTTCTTTTAATTTATTTACATGTAACTTTTTAAAAGCAAATGATAAAAATCCATTTTATCCCTAAGATGTTTACGTTTGAATTCCAATTCCAAATTCTTTTTAAAATCTACCTATTTGTATAATCAAATTAATACTCATTCTATTTGTTTTAGAAAACGAATGAATTTTGGATTATAAGAAATTATTTCATATCTATTTGCCTAAAATCCCGGATTATTCATACATATTTCAAAATTTATTTGTTCAATCTATAATCCAGTATTTCTATTAATTAACCCAATTATTTTATCAATTACAGATGTCCATAATTCCAAGTTATTACACAAGATTTCTTACTTTAAACCTTTGTTTTTTCTATCTTTTTCCAATAGATTCCATACTTATAATTTCCTTCAAAATATTCATTTTAAGGATGTAAATAATTTCACAAATCCATTCAAATGGTTTAAGATTAATGTTATTTAAACATTGCACTACAAATCCAAAACTATTTCACTTATGCTTATCTTTAAAACATTCTTTTAAAGATCTAAGATAATATTTAGTTAAGTTCGAAGTTCGATAGTCGACTAATCGATTATCTGGTTAAAACGATTGCTTACACAAATTAACGTTCATATACTTAACTCATTTTTGACATTTCAACTTAACTATTACTTGCCCAAGAGTGAAGCCAGGTCAGTTAGAACAGTGGTTGCATCAAAGCCTTGCCTAGACACTTCATTCTTGAATATCACAAATAGATAAATCTACTCATTGGCTTTTAACGTTAAGTATAGTATTAATGACTTCCATAAACGAGTAAGAAAACAATATGATTACCATTTTTGAAATTCCCGAGTTCACTATTCCCCATTCAAGAGGAAAGCCGATAGGTTAGAGCTCTATTGCTCCGTCTTTACTCGACTTCAATCTTAACTCCTATAAATAAATAAGCATACTTCGTCGGCTTTTAGCTTTAAGCAAAGTTAATTACTTTCCAAACAAATAAGTAAACTAGCAGATTAACACATATAGGACATTTTAACTTAACTATTCCCTGTTCAAGAGGAAAGCTGGTAGGTTAGAGCTATATTTCTCTAACTGTAACGACCCAGAATTTTATTTAATTAAAATTTGAATGTTTAATTAATTTTAAATATTAATAAGTGAATTTATAAGTCGAATAAATTTTATTTTGAATTTTTGGATTTAATTGAATAATTAAATCAATAATTTAATACGTTAAATTATGGAAATAATTGAAAATTGGGTTAAATATGATTGAAAATGATTTGTAAAATTTTATTTTATCATATTGGAGTTAGAACGATATTTTAGAACTTTTAAAATCGAATTAAAAGTTTATTTGTGAAAATTGAATATTTTATTATTTAAATCGACTAGTGAAAATAGTCAATTTTTGAACAGTCTCAGAATTGAACGAAACCAGTTCCATTGGATCTGTAATAGTTAGTTATTACCAGATTTCAAATTTCGTATCAATCGGAGTTATCGTTTGAGCGTGGCAGCTCGAAACGCATCGAATTATTTTTAATTTTAATTTGGCGAGTTAAAATAGCCATTTTTCAAAAAGTCTCGGATTTCGACGAAACCAGTTTCATCGGATCCGTAATGTGATATTATTGTAAGGTTTCAAATTTCGTGTCAATTGGATTTACCATTTGTCCGGTACGAATTAAAACGCCTAGAAAATCGCTTAAATCGGTTTAATTTAAATTGAACGTTTATTGCCATAACTCGCACAGATGTCCGAATTAGCTTTCAAAACCTATTCCATTGTGTCCGGAACGCGGGGTAAACCCTAGAAACGCTGGTTACGGCGCGTAAATCGGAGTTCGGAATTTCCGGGATGAATAGTGTCGTTCGAAATTCTATAAATAGCACCCTTCTCTTCATAAATTAGAAAAAAAAAATAACCTAATCTAAAACCCTAGCCGTGTAACAACCCGCATATTTATCGAGTTTGTATTTAAATATTTTATTTAAATATTAACTCGTTAATCGGATTTTGGTCCGAAAAGCTACTTTTTGCAAACGGTCAAATTAGGACTCGAGACCACTTCCATTGAGTTCGAAATGTCGTTTACAACTTTTTAAGTATAAACATCGATAGGTTTGGAGTTAGTGAAATTTCACTAACTTTTCCCGCTTTGGACTTTGGGTTAGTTTAGCCTATTAAGCCCAAGTTCCAACCCTCTTCTCCTCACTCTTCATAAATTTCCTAACTAATCAAGCTTTGGCATTAATGGTGGAGGGAATGGGAAATTAAAACTCCAAGCACAAATTCAATTGCAAATCCAACATTCAACTCCAAATTCAAGTAGAAGATATTGGATTCAAGCTTTGGATTGCTTCTCCTTGCTTTCAAGCTTCATCTTCATAAACTTTAGTGCAAAGGTGAGATTTTTATCTCACAATTCTAGTCTATAACTATATTGGACTGTTGGGAATGATTCCCCATCACTTTAGCATGTATATTTGCATTTGGTTTGGATTGGATTGGCGAAAAACTCCAATTTTTAGTTGTTTGGTGAACTTCCTGAGCTTAGGTCGCTCTGCCCAGGTATAGGTCGCTCGGAATCATTAGCTCGCGCGTGTGGAAAAGTCAAGGCCTGCATATTTCGTTCGCCTCGGATTTAGGTCGCCTCGGATTTAGGTCGTAGGTCGTTGGACTTTAGGTCGTTCGCGTATAGGTCGTTCGGCCTTGCTTGCCTCATTAGGTCGTGGGACCTTAGGTCTTAGGTCGTTAGACCTTAGGTCGCCCCCCCCTAGGTCGTTAGACCTTGAGTTGTTCCGCCTTCATTTAGCTCGCGCACTTCTTTAGGTCGCATACTCCTTTAGGTCGCATGACTCCCATCCCTTTAGGTCGTTGGACCTTGTTTTCCTTAGGTCGTTGGACCCTATTTCCTTTAGGTCGTAGGACCCACTAGGTCGCTTGGCCCCTTAGGTCGTGACACCTTTAGGTCGTGTTACCTATATACCCCTAGGTCGAAAGACCTTAGGTCGTGCACCTTTAGGTCGCGAACCCTATTAGGTCGCGAACACCTTTAGATCGCGAACCACTTTAGGTCGCATGACCTCGTCTCCGTTAGGTCGTGAACCTTGTTAGGTCGCTCATCCCTAGCCCGCGAACCTTCTTAGGTCGCGCACCCCCCTTAGGTCGTAACATGTTAGGTCGCACGCCTTTCACACCATTAAGTCGCGAGTTTAATTAGGTCGCTCGGCCTTAAAACGTTAGGTCGCTTGACCTGTTCTATTGTTAGGTCGCTTGGCCATTTCAGTTAGGTCGCATGACCACAGGGTCGCTCCAGTTAGGTCGGTTGACTCCTTAGACCCTAGGTCGCAACCATTAGGTCGCTCGACCCTATTCCCCTTAGGTCGTTAGACCTCATTTTGTCTTCACTAGGTCGTACCGTTTTGGTCGGGGCGCTGCCCCGCACCCCGCCGGGGGCGCTGCCCCCTGGACCCCCGCGACCTGACCGGGCAGGTCGAACCCCGTAAGCGGTGGCGTTGCCCCCGCATCCCCACCTTGGGGGGTTGCCACCCCCCCCGGGACCCCCCCTCCGTAGGGGATCTTATCTGAAAAACATTGAGCTGATTTCCTTGGATTTTATTCACATCTCCGTATGTGATCTTTGTGACTGATTGTTTCTACAATTGCTTCTGTGTTTTGTCACTTTATAATATAAAGGTTTCAATACTAGTAGTAAATATCAAAACTCTTTTAACAAACAATTTCAACTCTATTTTTAATAACAAAGCTCTTTTCTTAAACCGTTTTCCAACCTATTAGTATATACAAGCCTTTACCTCACTCGGATGAGAAATCTAATTTAACGACTTAGTAAAACAAGTGGTATGAAACGCTTGCCTTCACTTCGTCGGTTAATTCTTGGACTTGTTCGATTGAACCTCTTGTGACAATTTTATTAGTGAAGATTTACAGTTTGTTCGTAAATATTTAAGTTAAGCAAGTGGTTATGGGACATGAAGCTAAACTTCTATATTTACTAGCTTAGTGTAATTGACACTTCTCGTTGATCTTGATGATTGCTTTATGAATTAGACTAGCAATTGCGCGATGTCTCTTTCATTGCAAGGTTAGACTAGACACCACTTGTGTGATTCCATTCACACATACCTTTCTGCTTTTTGGTTAGTCTTGACCTCAATCTGTGTGATTCCATTCACACATGCGGGGTAGCTCCCCTTGGTCTTCGGACCGTCATGTGATAGGCCTCTTTCCCTTTTTATGATTTCTGGATTTCTCGTGTTGATTTCTGGAATTTATGTCATTGACTTGTTATGAGTACAAGTTTAGGGTATGATGCCCTCTTCGAATCTTTGAGAAGATTCTTGTGATATTGATTATCTCTTATTGATTGATCTTTTGCTGATCATTATTTACATACTTATAGTGGTATGTCGTTATGGATGTTTATGTTTATGCCATATCTTTTATGTTATATCATGTCATCTGATATTTATAGCTAGACTGATCCGTTTATTATTTTCTTAAATAATACTCGGGTCAGACCGAGATGTTACAGGTGCTTCTGCTTGACTTCTTCCCAGGGATTCATCACTCTGACTTTTGGCTAACTGTTTAGATTAGCAGTTTTTGTTGTATACACTTGAGATATAGACTCATAGTTGTATTCTTTTGTATAGCACGTGTTGCTATTCTTTTGTATTATCGTGGATCTTACAGACCACTACTCTGATGTACACTTTCATGTGTTAGTTATATATTCATATCTTCTTCCGCCTTTGTGATATGGATATCTGTGACTGATTTGTGATACGATTATTTCTATGTTTGTTTCCGAAGATTATTTATAGCCACCGTGTGATAAGCAATTACATGGATGGTCGCTCCTCAACAGCCTTATTCTCCGTGCTAGTTGACAGCACTACTCCGGAGTGTTCTTGGCTAGCGTGGGTATAGAGGTGGGGCGTCACAAGCCGCCACCTCCCTGATAAACGGCCAGAAAACAATCTCCTTCTTCCCTCAATCACTCACAATCCGTTGACATTCACGCGAAGTTTTCAACAGCAATATCGTAGAGCGTATCAAGAGCTTCAGATCCATACGGTGATGATCGTGTTTGGAGCGTCGGAGGGGGAGCCAGGGGGTGCGTGCGTGGGCCGTTCATCTCCGTGCGCACGAGAGAGGGTGGGGCCGAGTGCCACCATGCTCAGGCCGAACGTGGAGGAGGTGGAGGCCTTCGATTTGGCGCATTCTGATCGTTGCAGAAGTCGAAGTGGAAGTCGAATTAATTAACCCTAATCTTGAGTGATGGGTTACATGGTGCGGCCTGGAAACGTGAAAGAGAACGAAAGAGAGGGAAGATGAAACGCACGGTGGTGATTTTGGGGTGCAGGATCCTAAGGCCAAGATTGATTTAGGTTTATAAAAAGTAAATTATATGTTGTAATATATATATATATATATATATAAATTCGTGAATCTTCATAAATGCATAACTTTTTCATACGAGGTCGAAAACGCGCGAAACCAGTTGCGTTGGAATCGTATGGACGAGCACTACGCGATGGAATTGGATTGGAGTCGTTTGGAATTAGTGAAAATTTTGGGTAAAATTAAACGTCCGTTTAATTTTATTCGAAATAAATCGCTAAAACGAAATTGAAATCAAGGTGAGAACTTCTCACTCAATCGAATCAGTTTCGATTTTATTTTAAATAGTTAGATTTAAAATATTTGAATGCATGTTTGAATGTTGATTGATATCTATTGATTGTTAAAATAGACATTATACGCCGTTAGTAAGCGGTTGTTATTTATTAAAAACATATACCGCGAATATTTCATAAACAGTGAAATTGGTATTATATATAATAGCAATATATATATATTGGCATATGTATATATTGGAGTTATTGATTTCCCGCATTTTTTGTTTAGCGGATGAGACCCTATTGCGCCGTCTATTAAGCGGATAATATTTTAAATCCCATATACCGCGATAATTTCGTACTGGAGCGAAATTGGTATTGTGCTAATGTTTGTGGATGCAGGAAAACAGGTTGGAGGGATCCAACTGGATTCCTCAACAGTATTTATTTGATTTCAGATATTTTGATATTTGATGGACTATCATATCGATATATGATGTCGTTGTTGTCGTGATTGACTATTTGGTGCGTAGCATCATTGGACCAAATTTTGAAACTTTAAAGTGATTTTTTTTGAAAAGTATACGTTTTATAAAATAATTTTGGAATTGATCCATTTTAAATAAATAAACGTTATAATTTTTAAAGTTATAAAAATTATGATTTTTGAGAAATATAGTTAAAAACTGATTTTTGAGAATATGATGCTAATGATTTTATAAAATAGTTTAATCGGGATTTTTGAATTTATTATAAAACGTTTAAAAATAGGATTTCTAAAATTTAATTATTTTATGAATCAAAATGGTGAAATAATAAAGGAGATTAGAGACGTTTTAAAGAATAATATAAATTGATTTATATTAAGAGATTTATAAATGGATATTTATAAATTGAAATATTGACATTATAAAACGAGTTTTTATAAGTGTTTGAATGAAGTGAAAATGAATTTTGTAAATGAATGGAATTTATAAAATTATAAATGGTA
The DNA here is from genome assembly GCA_030765085.1 of Allium cepa. Lineage (NCBI taxonomy): Eukaryota > Viridiplantae > Streptophyta > Magnoliopsida > Asparagales > Amaryllidaceae > Allium > Allium cepa. The sequence goes on from CM060929.1 coordinate 41,726,071, forward strand.
AAGTTATAAATGAAATTTAAAAATAGTAAGATTTATAAATTTTGTGAAATTATTAAAGAATATATTTGGATGAATAATTGAATCTTATAAGTTATAAGATTTATAATTATGAAGTTTAAAAGAACGATTTTGTAAAATAATCGTTTTATAAGCATTTAACTTATAATATGGACTTTTAGTTCATAATTGGGATATAAATCGAATAGGCTAATAAAGGAGATTTATAAAGGAAGTTGTTATAAAATAAATAGATATGGAATTTATAAAAGCTGTTTTATAAATTCGCAAACGACTTATTTTGATAAGTAAATTGTTGAAACCTATTAATGGAGTTATATTCACATTTTTGCCTGTGAATAATCCTTTAAAATAAAATGAATAGAAAGGATGGAATTTGTTAACAAGTATATTCACGTTTTTGAATAGTAAATAATACGTTAAAGAAAATGTTTAGATTGATGTTTTAAATTGAATTAAAACGATCTAACGATGTTTTAAAATGTGTTGAGATTCGAAACCATAGATTTCAACATTTATTGTTGAAATAGACGTTTTCGAGAAATAAAAGGAAGTGGTGGACTATAACACTGTTGTTATAGTAATTGATTTTCGAAAGGAAATGTTTTGTATAGTATTGGGATTTATATATCTATTTTAATTTCGAATCCCTATACTAGTGATTTTGGGATGTCGTAACGATGTTTTACGCAACATTCGTTTTGGCCCAAATAAATATGTTTAAGAGAATGATTTCCTTAAAGAATGAAATATATACTTAATCTCGATTTAAGTATATTGAATATTTTCCAAATGTTGAAAATAAATAAAATTTGTGAATTACTTATAAATAAATAAGTATGGAAATGTTTTCCAATGTGAAATGAAACGTTTTGAGAATTTATTCTTTTGAAGATAAATTGAAAATGGATAGTTGAAATCGTATATGCATGGATATTTTGGAATATAAATTCACTATGGAATTTATAATAGAAAGTGGAATTTGTTTAAAAATAAATATTGATTTATTTTTGAAGTGTGAAATTATATATCTTGTAAAGATATTTTGGAAAATAAATAATTTGGAAAATTATTTGGAAACTGGTGATGTGTGCATATCCATTGATAGTTCAATAACCGACTACCAATATTTCCCTTTGAATGGGTATTTGATGTGATTTGTTTGATTTTGAATGCCACACTTATTTTTGAATAAGCGCTCACTATTCGGGTTAACCGGGAAAGGACCATGGGGTCGTATAACCCATTCCGAATATGTGATACGTCGTTATGAATTGCATTTGAAGACCGGTGTTGAAGATCAGATCTTTTTGAAAGCGAAAGGACAACTCGTCGATTGTCTTTGCACCGAGTAGCTACGGTATAGAGACTCCCTATGTGATGGGAAGTCCGGACGTGATTAGAGATTATCCGGATTGCAAGGACTTCTTTGTAAGTGCCTTCGGTTCTGTTCGAGCCCGGAACAGACTTGTATGGATAGTATGTCTGACATTACAAATTGAGATATAAAGCCGATTTCTTTCAAATATATTTATGTTGGTGGCGGAGAATTTATTCTTTTAGCTTAACACCCTTCTCTGAGATGTACGAGCTCAGAGGTTATGTAGTTGAATGTTATCAGCGATATATTCCCAATTTGGTAATGTGACATGCTGAGTGTTGCTGTAAATGATCATTGTGTTGATTATTTGTGATAGGATCATTTGTTTGATCGTCTATCTTGGTGATCATTTCTATGATCATTTGTTGACCCAAAGCACGGCTTTTGTATAAAGTGTGTTTTTGTGGACGTGACTTCGTCGAGCCTCACAAACCGGTAATGGTCGAAACAGGAATTGTGCGGCAAGGTTTTCAGGGATAACTTCCCTAGGGTATGACCATTCCTTCTGGAAAAGGGTAGTATCATGGTATGGAGCCCAGATACTTACTCATGTTGAAACACTTATTATTATGGTGTGATGTTTGTTAGAGAGCGCTCCCGTTTAAAGGTCCCAAAGGACCGGGGGTGGCATATCTGAGGGTTTGTAATATTCCTTGGGAAAAGGGATTCCCGGCTTTGTTTAGCAGAGAACGGTGGTTCTCGGGGCGTCCATCCAGAGGCGTTTCCATGTGGCAATGGGAAGTTCCTTGGCCTGACCATTTGTTGGAAATCCAAAGAAACAATACGAAACTTGTACGGTTTTAGTTGTAGAACCTGCCATTTAAAATGGTAGCTATAGTAAGCATAATATAATGGTACCTATGCTGGCTAAGATTTATATTCTACTTTCGAAATGATTTTTCTCTACACTATGCACTAATAATAATATCAAATGTTCTTTTAAATACGTATCAAGCATCTTTGACTATCATAAGGAGAAATCTCCTCCAAGTCTGCGTTTGCATTGTGTGTGTGGCGGGAGGTCTTATGGTAGTCTCATTTTTAAAAGCATTGCGAATTGACTTTAAAAATATTCTTCTATTTTGATTTTAAGATAAATAAACTGTTTTGAGTTCTCACACCAGTCACATGACTGACTTGGAGTTTATTGTTTTCCTTCCTAAACTCTGGGTGCCCACCAATTTCCACACGGGCAGTCAAGAGTTAGGTTTATCAGGATATTCTGGATATTCTGGAGTTGCTGGAGGCAAGCTGGATGGCATGGCGTATTACTAGTATATAGTATTTCTTTTCCGCTGTTTGATGTTTGTTGTTGTTGTACACTCTGATGATATGATGTAATGAAATGTAATGTAATGTAATACCTGATATAGTTCTTTGTTTAAATATTATTCATTTATTATTATATGTTGTTCCGCTGCGAATTGTGAGATTCTGATATTGTTGTGTTGTGTTCTGTTCCGTTCTATTTTCTATTTTCCATCCTCTCTGTTTTCTTTTCTCTATATTTTCTATTCTTTTCTTCCCATCTTCTATTCTTATCTCTTCTTCTCTCTCTTTTCTTTTTAAAAAAAACCCTAACTATTCGGTTTTTCGGCAACGAAAAATCGCGTACGTTACATTTGGTATCAGAGCTTATGGTTAAGCGACAACCATGGTTCTGTTGGGTATTACTCATTAGAGATGGAGTCAGTAGTACTCTAGAATGAGTTGAGTGTAATAATAGATATGAGAGCGTATTTGTTAGTGAATATAAAATTGTTTTATATTGTGATGATTGGTTTATTGAGTGGCATATGAACTTTCGTCAGCGTGGTCCGCAAGACTATGCCGAAGGGGTTTCTAAACACTTGAATAGATCAATTCGACACAGTATTGTTTTAAAATTGGGTAAATGAAATAATTTTACCTTGATTATATTTTTATATATGAAGAAATAATTTTTCAAAATTATTAAAGTGTATATAAGTTGATTGTTTAGTTGTTTGAATAATCTAAATAAAAGAGTAATTGTATAAGCAAAAGAATTATAAGAATTGAATTATAATTAAAGTAATTTACAATTGTGAAATAAACTTATATATATAAGAAGTGAAACTATATGAATGTATTTATGAATATGAGTTGTAAATAAAAATGAATTTAAAGTTAAATGGAAAATTTACTTAGAATTGGAATCTGAATTGATTTATAAATGTAAACTTGAGTTACATAAATGAAATTCAACTTTTGTAATTAAATTGAATTAATGGATTGAATATTAATCAATTAAATGTGAATTAAATTGATATGAAATAATGAATGTAAGTGTTAATTCATTAAAATCTAATGTTATTTGAAAGTTGAATAATTGAATGAAATGAATATAAGCAAAGTAATTTGGTTGTAATTAATAAACATTGATTGTTATATGGTTGTTAGTTAATTGATTGAATATAAGTTCATTAAGTGTTAATGAAAGTGAATTAGCGAAATTGAAAGCTAAAGTAATTGAAATTCAATTAGAAGTTAAGTAAATCTTAAGTAGAATTGAATTTGATTTGCAAGTGAACCAGCTTGAATATGAATTAGTGAATATAAACTAATTGAATTGAATGAATGTTAGTAAGAACATCCACTGTTAATGAATCAAATGCGATTAAATTGAAAACCATTTCATTGAATATTAATAAGAATATGAATGAATATATATTGATTATGAATGGTAGTTGGTTGATGTTTGCATTTGTTGTTTGGTTGCATTTGCTATGTTGACATATATAGTTATTATGTTGCTATATGTTGTATATTGATGCTATTTTCATATATGCATGTCCTCATGTTGTTTGTTGAGTGATTAGTAGGTGCGGATCGCGTTTGCTTTGCATTTAGAGCTCGCTTTCGCGCTATATTAGCCGTATATGCTCGCTAATAAAATATAAGGTACATATCTCGGATTACATACCGTACTTTTATACTTTTTCCCTGCGGGATGCCTCATTACTTGATGAGATGTATATTTGTGATATATATACTGTCATTTTTTTTCGGATCGAGCCGCGCAAAGGAGACTATGGCGAATTTTTCCGGAAATTTAAGGCGTTAGAAAAAATTTAAGAAATTGGAAAATTTTTGAAAACTTTAATTTTGATCTAGAATGGAAAGTTAAACAATAGTAGTTGTCTTTGAAAAGATAACTAAGTATGATTTGAAAACTTAGTAAAGATTTGTAAAAAGTTTAACTATGAATTTTGGAAAGTTAATAAATTCTGTAATTTTTCTTACTTGTTTATTTCGAGGACGAAATTCTTTTAAGAGGGGAAGATTGTAACGACCCAGAATTTTATTTAATTAAAATTTGAATATTTAATTAATTTTAAATATTAATAAGTGAATTTATAAGTCGAATAAATTTTATTTTGAATTTTTGGATTTAATTGAATAATTAAATCAATAATTTAATACGTTAAATTATGGAAATAATTGAAAATTGGGTTAAATATGATTGAAAATGATTTGTAAAATTTTATTTTATCATATTGGAGTTAGAACGATATTTTAGAACTTTTAAAATCGAATTAAAAGTTTATTTGTGAAAATTGAATATTTTAATATTTAAATCGACTAGTGAAAATAGTCAATTTTTGAACAGTCTCAGAATTGAACGAAACCAGTTCCATTGGATCCGTAATAGTTAGTTATTACCGGATTTCAAATTTCGTGTCAATCGGAGTTATCGTTTGAGCGTGGCAGCTCGAAACGCATCGAATTATTTTTATTTTTAATTTTGGCGAGTTAAAATAGCCATTTTTCAAAAAGTCTCGGATTTCGACGAAACTAGTTTCATCGGATCCGTAATGTGATATTATTGTAAGGTTTCAAATTTCGTGTCAATTGGATTTACCGTTTGTCCGGTACGAATTAAAACGCCTAGAAAATCGCTTAAATCGGTTTAATTTAAATTGAACGTTTATTGCCATAACTCGCACAGATGTCCGAATTTGCTTTCGAAACCTGTTCCATTGTGTCCGGAACGCGGGGTAAACCCTAGAAACGCTGGTTACGGCACGTAAATCGGAGTTCGGAATTTCCGGGATGAATAGTGTCGTTCGAAATTCTATAAATAGCACCCTTCTCTTCATAAATTAGAAAAAAAAATAACCTAATCTAAAACCCTAGCCGCCACCTCCCTGATAAACGGCCAGAAAACAATCTCCTTCTTCCCTCAATCACTCACAATCCGTTGACATTCACGCGAAGTGTTCAACAGCAATATCGTAGAGCGTATCAAGAGCTTCAGATCCATACGGTGATGATCGTGTTTGGAGCGTCGGAGTGGGAGCCAGGGGGGTGCGTGCGTGGGCCGTTCATCTCCGTGCGCACGAGAGAGGGTGGGGCCGAGTGCCACCATGCTCAGGCCGAACATGGAGGAGGTGGAGGCCTTCGATTTGGCGCATTCTGATCGTTGCAGAAGTCGAAGTGGAAGTCGAATTAATTAACCCTAATCTTGAGTGATGGGTTACATGGTGCGGCCTGGAAACGTGAAAGAGAACGAGAGAGAGGGAAGATGAAACGCACGGTGGTGATTTTGGGGTGCAGGATCCTAAGGCCAAGATTGATTTAGGTTTATAAAAAGTAAATTATATGCTGTAATATATATATATAAATTCGTGAATCTTCATAAATGCATAACTTTTTCATACGAGGTCGAAAACGCGCGAAACCAGTTGCATTGGAATCATATGGACGAGAACTACACGATGGAATTGGATTGGAGTCATTTGGAGTTAGTGAAAATTTCGGGTAAAATTAAACGTCCGTTTAATTTTATTCGAAATAAATCGCTAAAACGAAATTGAAATCAAGGTGAGAACTTCTCATTCAATCGAATCAGTTTCGATTTTATTTTAAATAGTTAGATTTAAAATATTTGAATGCATGTTTGAATGTTGATTGATATCTATTGATTGTTAAAATAGACATTATACGCCGTTAGTAAGCGGATGTTATTTATTAAAAACATATACCGCGAATATTTCATAAACAGTGAAATTGGTATTATATATAATAGCAATATATATATATTGGCATATGTATATATTAGAGTTATTGATTTCCCGCATTTTTTGTTTAGCGGATGAGACCCTATTGCGCCGTCTATTAAGCGGATAATATTTTAAATCCCATATACCGCGATAATTTCGTACTGGAGCGAAATTGGTATTGTGCTAATGTTTGTGGATGCAGGAAAACAGGTTGGAGGGATCCAACTGGATTCCTCAACAGTATTTATTTGATTTCAGATATTTTGATATTTGATGGACTATCATATCGATATATGATGTCGTTGTTGTCGTGATTGACTATTTGGTGCGTAGCATCATTGGACCAAATTTTGAAACTTTAAAGTGATTTTTTTTGAAAAGTATACGTTTTATAAAATAATTTTGGAATTGATCCATTTTAAATAAATAAACGTTATAATTTTTAAAGTTATAAAAATTATGATTTTTGAGAAATATAGTTAAAAACTGATTTTTGAGAATATGATGCTAATGATTTTATAAAATAGTTTAATCGGGATTTTTGAATTTATTATAAAAAGTTTAAAAATAGGATTTATAAAATTTAATTATTTTATGAATCAAAATGGTGAAATAATAAAGGAGATTAGAGACGTTTTAAAGAATAATATAAATTAATTTATATTAAGAGATTTATAAATGGATATTTATAAATTGAAATATTGACATTATAAAACGAGTTTTTATAAGTGTTTGAATGACGTGAAAATGAATTTTGTAAATGAATGGAATTTATAAAATTATAAATGGTAAAGTTATAAATGAAATTTATAAATAGTAAGATTTATAAATTTTGTGAAATTATTAAAGAATATATTTGGATGAATAATTGAATCTTATAAGTTATAAGATTTATAATTATGAAGTTTAAAAGAACGATTTTGTAAAATAATCGTTTTATAAGCATTTAACTTATAATATGGACTTTTAGTTCATAATTGGGATATAAATCGAATAGGCTAGTAAAGGAGATTTATAAAGGAAGTTGTTATAAAATAAATAGAAATGGAATTTATAAACGCTGTTTTATAAATTCGCAAACGACTTATTTTGATAAGTAAATTGTTGAAACCTATTAATGGAGTTATATTCACATTTTTGCCTGTGAATAATCCTTTAAAATAAAATGAATAGAAAGGATGGAATTTGTTATCAAGTATATTCACGTTTTTGAATAGTAAATAATACGTTAAAGAAAATGTTTAGATTGATGTTTTAAATTGAATTAAAATGATCTAACGATGTTTTAAAATGTGTTGAGATTCGAAACCATAGATTTCAACATTTATTGTTGAAATAGACGTTTTCGAGAAATAAAAGGAAGTGGTGGACTATAACACTGTTGTTATAGTAAATGATTTCCGAAAGGAAATGTTTTGTATAGTATTGGGATTTATATATCTATTTTAATTTCGAATCCCTATACTAGTGATTTTGGGATGTCGTAACGATGTTTTACGCAACATTCGTTTTGGCCCAAATAAATATGTTTAAGAGAATGATTTCCTTAAAGAATGAAATATATACTTAATCTCGATTTAAGTATATTGAATATTTTCCAAATGTTGAAAATAAATAAAATTTGTGAATTACTTATAAATAAATAAGTATGGAAATGTTTTCCAATGTGAAATGAAACGTTTTGAGAATTTATTCTTTTGAAGATAAATTGAAAATGGATAGTTGAAATCGTAGTGCATGGATATTTTGGAATATAAATTCACTATGGAATTTATAATAGAAAGTGGAATTTGTTTAAAAATAAATATTGATTTATTTTTGAAGTGTGAAATTATATATCTTGTAAAGATATTTTGGAAAATAAATAATTTGGAAAATTATTTGGAAACTGGTGATGTGTGCATATCCATTGATAGTTCAATAACCGACTATCAATATTTCCCTTTGAATGGGTATTTGATGTGATTTGTTTGATTTTGAATGCCACACTTATTTTTGAATAAGCGCTCACTATTCGGGTTAACCGGGAAAGGACCATGGGGTCGTATAACCCATTCCGAATATGTGATACGTCGTTATGAATTGCATTTGAAGACCGGAGTTGAAGACCAGATCTTTTTGAAAGCGAAAGGACAACTCGTCGATTGTCTTTGCACCGAGTAGCTACGGTATAGAGACTCCCTATGTGATGGGAAGTCCGGACGTGATTAGAGATTATCCGGATTGCAAGGACTTCTCTGTAAGTGCCTTCGGTTCTGTTCGAGCCCGGAACAGACTTGTATGGATAGTATGACTGACATTACAAATTGAGATATAAAGCCGATTTCTTTCAAATATATTTCTGTTGGTGGCGGAGAATTTATTCTTTTAGCTTAACACCCTTCTCTGAGACGTACGAGCTCAGAGGTTATGTAGTTGAATGTTATCAGCGATATATTCCCAATTTGGTAATGTGACATGCTAAGTGTTGCTGTAAATGATCATTGTGTTGATTATTTGTGATAGGATCATTTGTTTGATCGTCTATCTTGGTGATCATTTCTATGATCATTTGTTGACCCAAAGCATGGCTTTTGTATAAAGTGTGTTTTTGTGGACGTGACTTCGTCGAGCCTCACAAACCGGTAATGGTCGAAACAGGAATTGTGCGGCAAGGTTTTCAGGGATAACTTCCCTAGGGTATGACCATTCCTTCTGGAAAAGGGTAGTATCATGGTATGGAGCCCAGATACTTACTCATGTTGAAACACTTATTATTATGGTGTGATGTTGGTTAGAGAGCGCTCCCGTTTAAAGGTCCCAAAGGACCGGGGGTGGCATATCTGAGGGTTTGTAATATTCCTTGGGAAAAGGGATTCCCGGCTTTGTTTAGCAGAGAACGGTGGTTCTCGGGGCGTCCATCCAGAGGCGTTTCCATGTGGCAATGGGAAGTTCCTTGGCCTGACCATTTGTTGGAAATCCAAAGAAACAATACGAAACTTGTACGGTTTTAGTTGTAGAACCTGCCATTTAAAATGGTAGCTATAGTAAGCATAATATAATGGTACCTATGCTGGCTAAGATTTATATTCTACTTTTGAAATGATTTTTCTCTACACTATGCACTAATAATAATATCAAATGTTCTTTTAAATATGTATCAAGCATCTTTGACTATCATAAGGAGAAATCTCCTCCAAGTCTGCGTTTGCATTGTGTGTGTGGCGGGAGGTCTTATGGTAGTCTCATTTTTAAAAGCATTGCGAATTGACTTTAAAAATATTCTTCTATTTTGATTTTAAGATAAATAAACTGTTTTGAGTTCTCACACCAGTCACATGACTGACTTGGAGTTTATTGTTTTCCTTCCTAAACTCTGGGTGCCCACCAATTTCCACACGGGCAGTCAAGAGTTAGGTTTATCAGGATATTCTGGAGTTGCTGGAGGCAAGCTGGATGGCATGGCGTATTACTAGTATATAGTATTTCTTTTCCGTTGTTTGATGTTTGTTGTTGTTGTACACTCTGATGATATGATGTAATGAAATGTAATGTAATGTAATAACTGATATAGTTCTTTGTTTAAAGATTATTCATTTATTATTATATGTTGTTCCGCTGCGAATTGTGAGATTCTGATATTGTTGTGTTGTGTTCTGTTCCGTTCTATTTTCTATTTTCCATCCTCTCTGTTTTCTTTTCTCTATATTTTCTATTCTTTTCTTCCCATTTTCTATTCTTATCTCTTCTTCTCTCTCTTTTCTTTTTAAAAAAAACCCTAACTATTCGGTTTTTCGGCAACGAAAAATCGCGTACGTTACACCAACCCTACTCGACATCAATCTTAACTCCCATAAAAAGAGAAATCTACCTTGTCGGTTATTAGAGTTAAGTCTAGTCAATTACCTTTTTAAGATCTATATGTAATTTAAAAATAGTTATAAATGGGTTTTAAATATCTATGTAAAATTTTACATGAAAATAACTAATTTATAATTTAATGAAAAACATGCTTTACAAAATCACTTTACTTCAAAAATATGTATATATAATTACAAAAAATATATAAACTTCAAACTAACAATGAAGCACTTCCAAAATAGGTTAGTAAAATGCCGAAAAAGATTAGAGAAAATACCAACTTTAGATTTTATTTTCAAACACTTAAAACCATAAGCGACTTACTGTAGCGTTTATAAATGCTGTAAAAAGTTCTTGTTAGAAACAACATTGAAAAGCATGTCTTTGCGACTAGTTTAAACATTTAAACAAATGATTTAGGACTTGAAATTTTTATAGCAAGTACTACCCTTAAGGTACTTAAAAACTATGGAAATGAAAACCTAAGAATATCTTCTAATTTATTTATAAAAATTCGTGAAAAATTGTTATATTTATAAAGAGTATTTATAACCATTTTTTTGTTCTAACTTTCACAACTTTTGTTCACAATTTTTATAACTTTCCAAACCATTGCTTTATAGTCCAATACACTAAAATATGTGCAGAGGACAACTAAATAAAGTTATCCTAAGTTAAGATAAAAAATATCCAATTTACACAAGTAAAAGTTAAGGGATATCGAAGTGCACTTAGAACGACTATTCTTGATTCAAACACTTTCAAACATACTTCAATTTAACACACACAACCATTTAAACATCAATTTAATGTCACGCCACATGTTTAAAAGGGTAATAGAAGTGATGTTATATCATATAAAGTTGTCATTTTCTTTTAAAAGCAAGATGGATCCAACGTTAATAACTTTACTTAGTTAATGTCACTTTAAGTTTATAATTCAAACACAATATATATACACGATATGTACAAACAAGATAGTAAGATAACTTACTTGGTTCCAAGCTAATAACAAGCCAAATCCATCTCCTACCATCATCAAAAGCCTAAATATTCAACCTTTTGCACTTTCAAACCAAGGCAATACCTCTCCTCCTCTTACATTGCTCACGGCCCATCCTAGATCCCCTTTCCTCCTTCACTTTCCTTTCACTTTGACATTAGATCTAAGCTTCCTATGGTGTTCTAAGGTGTTGGTATAAGTTCGAAAAGGATTAAAATTGTTTTGCTTTAAACTTGAAAAAGTTGGAGAAAAATTAATGAATTAATGCTTAAGCACTTTCACCATTTTTATTCCATTACTTCATTCCAAACTTTGTGAATTTGTGATTTATTATCAAACGTGTGCCCCTCCTTTTATAAGCTTTAAATTGTGAAGACCCATCTCCTCGACTCTCGAAAATCGACACTAATATATCCAAGGTATTCACGTGTTGAAAATCCAAGTGCCGGGGAGGCAGATTTTTGGGGTAAAGTAAAGTAAAAGATAAAAACACAAATTCACACATTACATAAAATAGATAAATAGTACATACAATTCCCAACATTAGGGTACAATAGAGTTTTTTTGTAAGCATTAACCCAGCCAGGAATAATTATAACTCCTTCTCCCATAATTGTTGTAATTAACTTATATACAGCGAAAAACAAAAACGGAAAAGTAGATATCCCCATCGGGTGTTCTAGCTTCAAGCTCCAAAAATCTCTTCCAGCATACTCCTCCCAAAATACTCTAAATAGAATCCTGATTACTTGGCTATCCGGAAAATAAGGCACCCAAAGTTTAAAGGGAAAATAAAATAAACTCCGAGTCAGTCATGGGACTGGTGTGAGAACTCAAAATATGCGTTTTGAAAACAAAAATGTATCTCATAAGACCACGCCGCACGTAAACACGGAATGGGTTTTTACCTTATGATAACCAAAACATTTTTCATGAAAATACATGATATTAATTTTAATGACATATCTCTAAAAACACTTGCAAATAAACTTATTAATCTTAGCTGAAATTGTTACCATTATTAAATTCCAGCATACTAGGCACTACAGACAAAATGGCAGGCACTTATTGGAGATGGGTTCCATACAAATGACTAGGTAAAGGGACTATTTTCCAATCGTACATCTCTAGAGGAATGTACTGAGGTCAACAGAACATCTACACCTCTACCAACACAAGACTGGCCTGCCTTTCTTTAGAGAGTACCGAATATGTCATCACCCCGATCGTTACTGACTAATCCGAGATGTCTCTTAGCATATACGACAATATTTTCTACCCAACATCATAACGCATGGAAATATATCTAGAAGGAGATGATCATACCCTAATGGTTGCGAACCACATAGCCTTGCTGCATCTACCCTATTTTCGGCCATTTCTACGTGTGAGGCTTGAGGTAACGATTACCTTTCACTTTGCACATCATCTTTCTTTGAATGCCACACTATCATTCCATCGATCTCTATTGACTTCCACATACATACAACCTCCAAAATCATACATCTCAGAAAAGGGTGTTAAGCTAAGAGAAGTTGCCTTCTCCGCCAACAGATGTATGTTTATAAAAGTCAACAATGAAATCTCAAGAACACATTGTCAGTTATCCATCCATACAAATTCGTTCTGGCTCTGAACGAAATCGAAGGCACTCTCTTACAACGTCCTATCGAGAATTAACGCTAGGATTAGTAGCGAGTAGTCTTTGCAAGGAAGATCTTAAATGAAGAACTATTGCCACATAATATGATATGGGAAATTTCCTCTGAGGGTCAGTGACAAGTAGCTCGACATTCCATCTTCCGCAGATATCTTCATGTCTTCACTTCAAATAATAAATTGGTTCGAAGTGGTTTTCGGTGGGAATTATCCAAATCTGATCCTAGTTTCTCTAAATCAATCATCGATAAAGAGGTCAAATGAATAGGGTATCATTCTTTTAATTGATTAAGTTCTTTTAACGAAATCTCTTTTGGAGATATATATCTATAAAACATTCTTCCCAGTATATACGAAAATATTAAACCTCTCTTATAAAATCCTTTAACAACTTTTAAACTCTTTTTACTAAGAAAAATCACAAAATCTTTTCATTTTCATTTAGGAAGAAATTGATCCAAGTAAAGAAAATTCACCATTACCTCCATCGGGCCATTCCGGATAGCCAGGGAGATCAGGAAACTGGTTTTCCAAACTCAAGTCTAGACAATATCTCTCTGACACCCACAAGGCGATCAAACTATAAATCTTTGATCATTCCAAAAATTCTTCAAATCATCTTTAAAAAACTTTATAAATTATTTTAAAACATTTACAAAATAATAGGAAAAATATTGTTAAGTTTAAGACTCTCTTTCATAAGTTAGAAAAAGTGCTACGGAAAGTGCATTTTAAGCTACATTGATCAAAAAACTTTTAATTATTTGAAAATTATTTTTTATTACTCAATTCTCTTTCATACCATTTTAAAAGATTTATAATATTTATTTCACATTTTTAAGAAATTTAAAACATTATTTGTAAAGAAATCTTGTCTTGGATTCTAAACTGCAATTTGAGATTTTTCAAAAATTTGTTTTACTCATATTTCAAAATTTGCTTCGAAATCTCGATTTTCTTTCTTCGCTGGAAAAATATGGATATAATAGTTTGGATTATTATCTTAAAGAATTACAAGCTATATTCCAACATTTACACTAGTTTTACTTTTATAGTGCGAAATCGTGAACTACCATTATACGACGCGCTTATTTTTAACTAAATTTTCCATTTCTTTTCAGACTTCAGCAAAACACTTTTAAATGTTCATAAAAAAATTCAAATACATTTTAAACCATTTTTATAAGGTTTAAAAAACCATATACAACATTTCATTAATTCAAGAAAAGTGGTTTCCTTTTGTGTTTATCGACGTGTATATTCGTGACTTGCATATATATTAAACTTGCACAGGAAAACAACCAAACATGATGATCAAAGCATATTAAACGTCCATTTTCAACATCGTATCATTATCCAACATATAGTATAATAGTTTTAGGAGTTCTCAAAATATAGTACAACATCGTGACTTGCTATAGCTCCGTTATTCGAGTTACGGAGCTCATTATTCTTTGGATTTTAGCTTCTAAATGCCTCGACCAAATCTTGAGGAGGCTATGGGTTGCATGCCTAGGGTGTAGCGATGGATGGGCTCGACCTATAATGAAATGAAGGGGAGTTGGTGAAGAACCAAGAGAAATAAGGAGTTTTTTGATCGTTTTGAGGTGTTTTACTATATATAACTATATTTTATTATTTTAGTTTCTTTTTAAGATAATTATTAACATTATTTCCCTTAGGTTGGAAGCCATTAAAGAGGAAGCAAAAGCTTGAGAATATGAAGAAGAAGATGAATGAATAAAGAAGAGAAGACGGTAGGGTATTTATAGGAAAAAAAGAAGTGTATAAAGGAAGACTGTATACATCACTTTTTCCAAGCTTCTCCAACACACCATCCTCCCTCCAAGGCAAGCCCTCCCTCCATGTGCACATCATTTCCATTTTCTCATATATACTTATGTTGACTCATAAAGGCTTAAGGTGTAAGTTTGTTTTAAAATATCTTATATATTTTATATTATATCTTTTGACTTAATTATTTATATATATGTGTGTGTTTATATGCATGTTCTTATGTACGTACATGTTCATGTATATGTGTATGCAACAAATACTTAAAACATTGCACCACTTCTACGCGTTGCATCATTACAAACCCCGATTCCGTTCTTCGATCATATTTTCTATGCATATTTTTGCAAACAATTTTGGAAAAATAAAATTCCTGCCATTCTTAACTAATAAAAATGATCGTATTTTATTTATAGAACCATACAAATTAATAATAATAATTGTTTACAAAATTGTTGTTATATCGATAAGGCTAAACGATCATTTACTTAAAGAGATATATTTTCGGGTCGTTACAGACTCCCCTCCTTAAAACAATTTCGTCCTCGAAATTAAGATAAGAGAGAATAATTCAAAAGGAAATATATTCGATATGACGGAACACATACAAAAGTATGAATAAGCGACTAAACCACAGGCGGTGAGTACACAATAATGATACAGTTCATTCTTCGATTCTAAACTCGGGATATGCCTTTTTCATCCTATCCTCTGTTTCTCAAGTGCAATCCTCGACATCTCCACTCTATTGAACTTTGACTAACCTTACTACCTTCCTCCTTAATTGTTTCTCATCACGATCAATGATTCGAATAGGTCATTGAATAACTGCCAAATTTGGTTCCACCTCCAAGTCTTCCTAAATAGCTGTTTCTATAATTTGCTCTGCGTCATGCACATGTTTCCTTAAATGAGATAGATGAAAACATTGTGCACTCTTGCCAACCTTTTTGGCAATTGCACTCAATAAGCTAGTGGGCCAACTCGTTCAATAATGGGAAATGGTCCAATGTATCGAGGTGCTTACTTCCCTGTTCTTCCAAACCTCACTACTCCTCTCATCGAAGAGACTTTCGAAAAAGACTGAATCTGCGACTGAGAATTCTAGATTTCTTTGTCTTTGGTCCGCATAAATTTTCTATCTACTCTAGGCTTCCTATAGCTTCCTTCTAATTACATCGACTTTATCTGAAGCTTCTCGTATCATATCAGGACCAAGTACTAATCGATCTCCGATCTCGATCTAACTTGCTAGTGACCTGCACGGACGACCCTATAGAGCTTCATATGGTGCCATGCCAATACTAGCTTGATAACTGTTGTTATAAGAGAACTCTACTAAATGCAGATGATTTTTCCAAGAGCCCCCAAAGTCCAAAATACATGCTCTGAGAAGATCTTCCAAAATGCGGTTGACCTTTTCCATTTGTCCATCAGTTTGAGAGTGATAGACAGTACTTATATTCAGCCTTTCTCCCAAAGCGGTCTATAATGCTTTCCAAAAATTACTAATAAAGATCGAATCCCGATCGCTCACTATACTGCTTGGAACTCAATGCAATCGTATAATCTCCTTCATATATATATCAACAAGGCTTCCAGCGGTCTTTGTTGGCTTAACTAGAATAAAGTGTGACTTTTAGTTAATCGATCCATGATAACCCAAATATATTTGTTCCCTTTCCTTGTTTGAGGTAAACCACTAATGAAATCTATTGATACTTGATCCTACTTCCAAGCTGGAATCTTTAGTGGCTTAAATAACCCTACAACTTTCTGTTGGTCTCTTTTGGCTTATTGACAATTTACGCATCAAGTAACATCAATGGTATGTGCCTTTTCATACTTCTCCCCCAAAATGTGTGCTTCATATCTTTATACATTTGTCAACTCTCGGATGAATGCTAATTTTGGATTTGTGACATTCAGCTTACATGTAACGACCCAGATTCTTTGTCGTTTGATTTTGAATACTTAAATGGTTTAAATATTGAATTTGGGATTTTAATCGACTTAATAAGTTTTTAAAAGCTGGATTTTTAAGCGATTTCATAAATTTTTGAAATCGTCAATTTAATCGACGCGTTAAAAATAGCGATCCAAGGCACAGTCTCGGAATTCGACCAAACTAGTTCCATTGGATCTGTAATAATGTATTATTATCGAAATTCAAATTTCATAGCTTTTGGAATTATCGATTGATCGTACGGTATAGAAATGCACCGAAATTTATATCGAAAATTTAATATGATAATTGGGTCAAAAGGCTGTCTTCTACGATCGAATTGGGACTTGAGACATATTCCATTGGGTTCAGAATAGTAGTATAACATTAGAAATGCCTGACGGCACGCCTCCATAGGGGTTTAAATTTTCATGCTTTGTAATATGAGATATTTTATAATTAAATAAATTTATCAATCAAGTCAAAGTCGTTCCTTTAAACTAAAGCAAGCCCAGCGTATACGCAAGCTCTCCATTCTTTCAATCCAATCAGATCGTGCCCCTTCCACTTTAAGTCACGAAATTCTTCATTAACTTTAGGAAAAAATAAATTCAATCGCGACATCAATTCAAGCAACATGAAAATGATAAAATTTGATCGAGCCTCTTGAGTTTGAGCATGGTCGTTTGCGCGAGTCAGTGTCGAGATAGCGGTGATGGTGAGTGGGTCTCATAGGCAAGGTGTGATGGTGGTTGGAGGCTGCGAGGTGGAGGGTGCTTGGTTCCTTGCGATCAAGATCTACGGATCCACGATTTGTAACAAGTTGTTCTCAAGGCTGTCAGATCGGAAATGGAACATGGGTGCAGACGTTTCACCGAAAGCAATGGTAGGCTAGGGTTGGCATTGTATTCGACTGGGAAGGTTGGGGATCGATTTTTGATCGATAAGGAAATAAAGAGAAGCCAGTCACGTGTAAGGCTGTGGTGGTGGCACTTCAGGATGGAGGGCGGTGAGGAGGTTCCTATGTGGGATTGCGACATTGACAAGGCCAAGGAGGTGGCCAATCACTTGGCATGAAGAAGCAGCAGCTTGGGAAGGTCGTTGGTGGCATGGAGTGTCAGCATCAGTGATGGCAATGAACTTTGGTGATCGAAGTTGTTGTAGGAAGCAAGGGATGCTTAGCGACGGACGTAAAGGTAGTGACGACTGGATTGGGTGGGGTGGTTTCAGCCAGAGCAGGCTCGTTTTGAGAGGTATATAGTGATTAACTTTAAATTATTTTAAACTAATGTGTAATTAGTTTAATTATAGGAAAAAATCATTAACTTATATGCATCGTAAATTTATTCGTGCGAGGTTCGGAAACAAGTCGAGTTTGATTCGTAGCCGTGAATCGGAATGGATTTGCAAATTATAAAATCAAGGTGAGAAACTCCCACTCATTAAAAATATATTGGAAGTTAGAATTAATTCTGGATGTCGGGTTGAATTTATTAACCATTATCTGTTGAATGATATATTATATATATAGTAGTATATGTATTTGTAATTGGAGTGATATTCCCGCACATTGCGGATGAGACCCTATGCACCCCGCATAATAGCGGATGACCTTATATACTAGGATATGCCCTTCGAAGTGGGATTGGTATTTTTATATTGTATTAACATATTTGGATGCAGGGAAATAGGTTGGAGGGATCTAATTGGATTCCTCAAAATGTTGAATTTAACTTCATATATTGTAATATATGGTTTGTGTAGAATTAGCTATTAAAGATTATTGTGGTGATTAGAATGTATGGATGCTATTGTGGCACTGGCCTGAATTTTGTATTTTAGTACCATAAATATATTTTTAAAATTGAAAGAATTAAAGGAAATTTTTGATATAAAAATATTTATATTGGAATTGGGGTCATTTTAGAGAAAGTTAGAAAAATATATTTGATTTTTGGATATAAATTTTGTGCATTATTAAATAGAGTTTTTAGGAATAAATTTGAATATAAAAGAATTTATAAATGATATTCTAGAAATATAAAAAAGGGTTGAAGTCGATATTAAAAATATATTGGAAGTTATAAATGGGATTTATAAGGGAATGGATTTATAAAAATGGAATTTTATAAACGAGATTAGTTTTATAAAAAGTGAAACTCAAAGAGAGTTATAAAATTTATAAACGATGTGTATAAATAAGGAAAATCAATATCAGATGATAGATTGGGAATATAAATTTATAGGAATAATTTATATTAAAAGAAGAAATAAGGTGAGAAAAATGGTAGATGCTATTTTTGGAAAGCAAAAATGGTATAGAAGATCGGAATGGAAGTGAGGTAATATGATTCGAGAGGAAAGTATAAATGGAATTGGTTATTGAGGTTTTTAAAATATATTTTTAATTCTAAGAAGTTAACTTTATTTTTAAAAGGGAAATTTTATTATTTAAAACTATGGAATTTTGAACTATTTAGGATTGAAATACTTTGGTAAGTAGATTTTCAAATATTAAGTATTTATCTTAGTAAATTCTAACTTTTGAAATCAGTTTTGAAAATTTATTTGTTTATCTAAAACTGAGTAATTGATGTTTATAAAAGTATTTTCGATATTTTTAAAAATTACTTGAACATGTACTAAAAAAATATTATTCTTTTAAACACTTATTTTATATATGTATTGGGTTTTGACGTGATTGGAAATTTTATTTATAAATTCTCTCGAGATTCGTGAATGGGGCTTTTAAATAGATATGATTTTGAGAGACGGAATTTTATAAAGGATTTGGAGGAAATGGACTTTCAAAATGTTGAATATGGGATTTATGAAAATGAAATCTAAATTCGTAAAGAAGTTGTAAATTGTTGAATGGGGCTATAAATAAGTATACTAGGTTTTGGAAATTGAAAAAATTTTATTAGTGATTATGAAGACTTATTAGATAAGTTACAAAATATTGTCTTAAGTGTTGATATTTGAAAAGATTTTGGAAAATAAGACTTATAATATTTTGCTAAGTATAAAATGGGAATTGGGAAATATTTCTAAGTGTCGATATGGTTTGGAAATATCCAGTTATGGATTTAAGTATTTAGAATTGTTTTCAAATATTCGAATGTTGAAAGGGGTTTTGAACATATATCTTAGTAAAGATATTTTGAAATAAACGTTGAAGAATTATAAAATAGGATTGGTGTCTGCTTATGGATGTTTTATTGATAGTTAAATAACCAACTATCAATATTGGCCAATTTCGATAATTGTTTCGAAGAGCGCGGGATCGAATTTAATTATCCAAAATCCACTTCGATCTGGTTTGAGTGTTAAGAATGGATACCATGAAGATAGTGAAGATGGTGATTTGGTTTATCCAGACCCAGGACAACTTGTATGGACGAATGCTATCGAAACATCATCATTGGAGGACGTTGAGCATTCTAAGTGGATTTGTTTCTTGAAAGGTAATGCTTAGTCTCAAGCCTCATCAACCGGCAATGACTAAAATAGGGGAGAGGCAGCAAGGCTAAGTGAGTCGCACACAATTAAGGTATGTTATCGTTTTTATCGATATCCTCGAAAACACATATATTATAGATATGGTTGTGCATGAAAGAAGAAGCGCTCAATTTTTAAGGGTGGGAACATCATAGGTGATAACATATTCGGTCTATCCAGGTTAGGGGTAGGCTGGTCTTGTATAGCAGGGGATCCCGACGAGGTCCTCGGTACATTGTTCTAAAGGTGTACTGTGATTACCCCGGTAGCCCAGTCATTGTATGGAATCCATTCTCCAGAACGAGCCTTTATAGTTTTGTTTGTAAAGCCTAATATGCTGGAATTTAATTAATGCAACAACTTCAGCTATTTGAATAAGTATTTGTACTTAGACATTATTATAATATCACTAGATTTCTATAAATTGTTTAGTTATCGTAAGTAAAAATCCATCGTGTTTATGTGTGGTGTGGTCTTACGAGATGCCTTTGTTTTTCAAAGGATTTTGAAAAGGTTAATAATTCAAATTGAGTGTGTTTTCTCACGCTTGTTTTCCAGACTGACTCGGGTGTTATTTTAGTAAAATTCTCGGGTCAGACTGAGTATTACAGATTCAGGTTTAAATGCTGTGAAGCTTAGGAGACTAGCTGAAGGAGTTCGGATGTATATCACGTACTTAGTTATTTCCGCTGTGTGTGAGTTATGTATATCAGGACAGGTGATTATAACTGTCCGGATTGATGTATTGATTTTTGTACTCTGATGATTGTAAGTATAAACAGTTACAGATTCTTTTTGTATAAAAATCTATGATTATATATTATATTTTGTTCTGCTGCATTTGTGAGATTCTATGTTTGTTGTTCTATTTTCTTCTACCTTTTTCTTCTTCACCCTAAAGATCGTATTTTCCGTTCAATTTGAGTTGAACTGATGTGAATTATGATTGACTCAAGTGGTATTGAACTACAGGCCTTTACATAACACCTCCTGCCTAAGATTTTCCACATCTGGAACACAAATTCTCCCATTCAACCATAACATTCCGCTTTTATCCACTTCAAAATTTGAATTCTGCCCATTGCGTAAATTCTTATAAGTTTTTCTTAAAAACCGACTTTCAATTTCTTTACTGGAAATTCTTTCCAGAAGAGTTGGAGTTACTACAAAATAAGAAATAACAGCATACTTTCTACTCAACACATTTGCTACTATGTTGACTTTCCCTGGTGTGTATAAAATATCTAGATCATAAGATGCGAGAAATTCCAATCAACGTTGCTGCTTCATGTTTAAATCCTTTTGAGTGAAAAGATACTTTAAAGATTTATGATCCGTAAAGAGCTTAAACTTTTCACCTAATTAAAAGAGGAATTTTATTTACTAAGGTTAATTCAAAGTTTTAATTGAAATAAACTATGAAAACTTCTTACCCAGCAAATAATGTCTCCATATTTTTAATGTGAAAACCACGGCTAATAATTCTAAGTCGTTTGTTGCATAATTATTCTCATGAACCTTCAGCTATCTACTCGCATAAGCAATCACCTTCCCTTCCTGCATCATAACTACACTAACAACTTCTCCACAAGCATCAGTATAAAAGGTTAATCCATTATTTCCATTTATAATTGCTAGGACTAGAGCGGTTGTTAATCTCTTTTTGAGTTCTTGGAATGTTGCTTCACATTTAGGAGTCCAGATAAATTTAGCCTCCTTCATAGTCAACTTTGTTAGGAGATTGGCAATCTTTGAGAAGTCTTGAATGAATCTTCTATAATATCCTACCAAACCTAAGAAGCTACGAACTTCTTTAAGAGTTTGTGGTTGCTTCCAATTCAGAACAGACATAACCTTTATAGGATCCACTAAAACCACATCCCTTGACAATATATGTCCAAGGAATCTTACCTCATTCTCACAGAAATGGCATTTTGAGAATTTGGCTTTAAACATATTATTTCTCAATATCTCCAACAAAATTTCTAAATGTCTCTCATGTTCTTCTTCTGTCTTATAATAGATATGGATATCATCGATAAAGACCAACATGAATTTACTGAGTACATCTCTAAATACTCTATTCATAAGGTTTACGAAATAAACGGGTGCATTGGTTAGCCCAAAAGGCATAACTAACCACTCGAAGAAAGTGTTTGGACCTTTGAATGCGATTAGATGGATGCATTCATCTGCGATTCTTAGCCGATGGAATCTTGTAGCTAGATCCATTTTCAAAAGTACCCGAGCACCTATGTAATTGATCAAACAAGTCATCTATTCGAGGTAGAGAATACTTTTTCTTAATGGCTTATTTATTCGGATCTCGGTAATCTACGCACAACCTTAGAGATCCATCTGACTTGGCTATAAAAACTATTGTTGATCCCTAACATGAATGACTCGGCCTTATCAATCCTTTCTTTAATAGCTCTCGGGTTTGGTTATCTAACTCATTCCTCTCCTTCGGAGCCATCCTTCGGTATCGTTTTTTAATTGCTATCGCACCGGAAATCAAGTCAATACGAAATTCGATTTTTCGTTGTGAGGGTAAAGTTTTTACTTCCTCAAAAATGTTTGGGAATTCATTAACAATAGGTATGGTTCCTAATCCCTCCTGGGATGAGTCTATTGCATAAAGAAAACTTCCCTCCTTGGACTACGATCTTCGCAAGTTATTTCTATAAACTACCCTAACTTTGTTTTCATGAAAACTATCCTTTTTAAGCAATCTAGAATAGCTTCATGTTTAGTCAACCATCCATACCGAGTAAAATCTCAAACCCAATAAAATCTAGGACAAATAGGTCAAAAGGAAATTTATGGGAGGGGTGTGAAATTTGGACTTTTTCACAATTCATACAAAGGTTAGTGGTGCCACCTATAGGATTTCTCAAGCAAACAGGGGTATCAACTATTTTAGTTTCAAGCTTTAATTCTTCTATAGTTTTCTTAGCAATAAAACTATGAGAAGCTCCTGTATCAAACAATACTATAACCAAAACATCTTCGATAAAAATATTACCATCCAATACTCCATTGCCCTTCACATCCTGAGAGGTTGAAGGCTCATCCTTAATTGCGTAGACTCGGGCTTGCCTTCTTTTCCTCATAGTCGAACAATCCTTAATCATGTGCTTCAGCTAGTGACAATTATAGGAGAGGCTATTCTGAACCATCGGAGAGACGAAATCCTAGACCTTTGGACTTCCACAAACCTTCGTAATATGGTCCTTCTTACAATTATGACAAGTGTATCCTTTAAAGCGGTTTCCTTGAGATCCTTCTTTGGGATTTCCAGGCCACGGCTTTTTCCCACTGTATTGAACTTCCTCTTCTTCTAGTTGTTGGTGTTGGCAGTCATCTTGCTTTGGTACTTATCATTCATCCCTGAAATAAACTTCTCATTCTTCTTTAAAGGCATGTTGTTAGACCCGGCCCAAAACAAGATAATTCATTGAACTTATTAGCATACTCCTTAATAGTCATTTCCTCCTGCTTCAGATCCATAAAGCTTCTATAAAGATGAGATTTCCCGGACGATGGCGTGTACTGTTCCTCCAAAACCTCCTTAAGTCTTTCCCAAGAAAAAGTGTCCTCCGACTCACATAAGTAATAGACTCCCACCAAGCCAAAGCCCCTTCATGTAACTGCCATGAGGCCAAGAACCTCTTTTGCTCATTACTGATATCCAATGCCTTATAGATCCTTTCGAATGATTTAATCTAAGCTTGTACTTCAATGATAGCTTATGCACCCTTGAATGATTTTCCCCTAACCTGGTATAATTCTTACACAAAGTGGAAAAATTAACCTGGTATGTACGGGAGCTATTTCTTCTACAGCAACGGTTGGAGGTCGACCATTAGTTGTTGTGGTGTTGCTATATCCTCGTCCCTGTCTTCTACGAGTACTCATGTCTTACTACCTGAATTTTGTAAGATAACTTTAGAACACAAAGACGAAATTATCTTTGGGAATGGTATATAGCACAACTTTTATTCAGATAAGGATTCTAAATGCATACACTCAAAAGATTAAACCTATTCTTGGGCATTATTATATCTATCTCCAATGAGTTATACCTTATGTCACGACCCAAAATTCAGCATTCAAAAATCGAGATCAAATACCTCACTTGTATTCGACTGCCGGAGATTCGAACGTCAAATTTCAGTTCGGATGGAGCTTATAACAACATTATATGAATATAAACAGCGGAAACAAAATGAACTTCCATACATCAATATTCCAGATACAACATCATCTTAATATTCATTACAACTTCATCACCAACATCAGAGTATTTTTATACATATAACACAACTTCAAAATAGACCATCATGACAGAACAACAAGTGATTGCATTCCAAGAAAGTCTTCAAATAAATGAAGTGATAGCGAACTTTCAAACTAAGAACCTTGAGATCCAAAAGTTTTCAAAATATCACCAAGTCAAAAGCCTTCAAAAACTGATAGCCTCCAAACCATAAGACTTCAAAATCTAGCTAGGACCAAAACATGGAAAACCTACTACTAGGCTGCCCGTATGGAAATTATGGGCACCCAGAGTTTAGAAAGGAAATAATAAACTCCGGGTCAGTTATGGGACTGGTATGATTAAACAAAAACAGTTGCTTTGAATAAAAATAGATTTTTAAAAGAAAACCGTTCATGCTTTTGGAAAATGAAACTACCATAAGGCCTCCCGGCACACACACAATGCAATCGCACATTGGGGGAGATTTATCCTTATGATGTCAAATATGCTTTATACGAGAAAACTCTTTGATATTATTATTAGTACATAGTGTAGAAATTTTTTCGAAAGTATAATATTAATCTTAGCCGGCATACGTACCATTATAGTATGCCCACTATAGCTACCATATTAGATGGCAGGTTCTACAACTAAAACCGTACTGGGTTCGTATTAGTAATTGGATTTCCAACAAATGGTCAGGCTAAGGAACTTCCTGGGCCACATGGGTATGCCTCTGGAGGGACGCCCCGAGAACCTAATCGGATCTTTGCCAACACAAGGCCGGTTTACCTCTGTAACTAGGTAACTACTGATGCGAGTATGCCATCCCCTAGTTGTAACCCACCTTTATCCGGGGTCCCAACAACAACAATCACAAAGTAAGTAATATATATTTGTGATATCCACATAAGTTAAGTATCTGGGCTCCATACCATGATACCACTTCTATCCAGAAGGAAATGCACATACCCTAAGGGGCGCTACCTCCAATAACCTTGCTGCATCTTTCCTGTTTCGACCATTACCGGGTTGTGAGGTTCGGCGAAGTCTCGTCCACAAAGCTACGCTCTTCACAAAAGCCATGCATTGATCAACAAACGATCAGCAGCACTCAGCATGCCACATTACCAAGTTGGGAATATATTACTTATAACCTTCAACTACATAACCTCTGAGCTCGTATGTCTCAGAGAAGGGTGTTAAGCTAAGAGAATAAATTCTCCGCCACCAACAGAAATGTATTTGAAAGAAATCCGCTTTATATATCGAAATGTAATGTCAGACATACAATCCATACAAGTCTGTTCCGGGTTTGAACAGAACCGAAGGCACTTCCAAAGAATCCCTTGCAATCCAGGCATCCACAATCCTGATCGGACTCCCCATCACATATGGAGAACTCTATACCGAAGCAACTCAATGCAGAATCATTCGACAGGTTATCCTATCGTTCTCGAAGACATCCGGTCTTCACCACGGTCTTCAAATGCTCATCCTTTTCGTCGTATCACTATTCGAAAAGGATTATATGACACAAAGGTCCTCTCCCGGCTAATCCGAATAGTGAGCGTCAATTTAAAAACATGTGGATATGTCATTCACAAAGATTCACAGGTTCGATGTGGGTTTCGGATAACCAACTGGAATCCGACTCCCTGTCGCATCGAAATTCAAATGCCGTTTCACGGGCCAAAGGGGTTTCACATTCACACTGGAGTATGTTCACCACAGATATCACAGCTTAGAATAAAGCAATTCATATTAAATAGCATCACATCACAAATCAGAAATATCAATCCAACACACAGCATTCAATAACAATCAAACATCTTCAATTTAAGATGAATAAATAGTGTGGTTTTAAATTTATCACCCACATAATTACTTTCATTAGTAATCTTTAACCAATGATTAATTATCATTAATTACAATTGATTAAGTCTTAATCACGTTCATTCGTTAATTATTCCTTAATTAATTATCTTAATTAACCCTTAATTGTTCATAAATTAAGTCCAAATTACTTTTATTAATTAATTACTCCTTAATTAATTAATAATTAATTACAAATTAATTAACCTTAATTATTTATTAAATAAATCTTTAATATTAAAAAAATTAATTAAGTAATTACTTTTACAAATTAGTTATTTCCTTAATTGATTATCTTAATAAATTAATTCTTAATTGTTCATTGATTAAATCTTAATTTCTTTTATTAATTATAAATATTAAGTAATTAATTTAAATAGTTTATCTTAAGTAAATCATAAATTTCTTATTAAATTCAAAAGATAAACCTTCTTATCTTTGTTAACCATTTTGATTATCTTGTAAACTTAATTTAAGTTCATCATGTGAATTGTCTTGAGAGATCAAAATTGTTGTGCATAACATTTTATCTTAACATCATTCTTAATTACATTTTATAATTGATTTTCTAAAGTAATGTGACAAAATTAAATTAAATTAAATTACATAAAAAATGTCTTCCTTAAACTTTAATTTGTTTTAAATCCAAATCAAAATTTCCTTTAAAAACATGAGTTTAAAAGTTTTGAATTTTATTGCTTTTATTTGAGCAAACTTCTCTGTATGCTGACACCCCTGAAGCTACTTCGAGTCTTCCCCGAAACTTCATCCTGCTTGCTTCGAGTCATTCATAAAAACTACCCATGTGCTTATTATTATTTTCCAATTTTTTTTCTAAGTACAAACTCTACAACCCCAAAATCACTTCGAGTCCATACTCGAGCTCAAATCCCTATCTCCCGAAGGCTGCTTCGAGTTTTCCTTTTCTTCCCCAACTTGCCGCCCCCTGACACAAACCAATTGTGTGCACATGCACAACGCCTCCGGCCGCCTCCATTTGAATTGCTGGTTGTCAACACATCCACGATGATGCTCTCGAACCTCTCCAACACTCCAAAATTCGAAACATCACGATCTTGCATTTTTGTCCTCAGACCCAAAACTGGAACGAACAAGTGACTCAAAACAACGCCTCGCTTCCCCTCTTCTGATCATCAGAATTCGCGACACCCTATCCAAAGCTCCACTAGCCTCCCCCGCTTCTGATTGACCCTGCTCTATGACTTCCGATGGTCTATAGATGGCGCGGCGATCACGATTCTAACCCTGACTTGTTTAACACCTTAAACCCTAATGCGATCAAAATCAACACCTATGTTGATTTAGAATTAAATCCAATATTTTTCCCAAACTCCATAGTATTCCAGCAAGCCTCAACCACGATTTCGAGCACCCAAACGCCATAGATCGCCAGAAATTCGAGAAAATGGCCACTTCGTTCATCTTTTTTTTTCCAATGAATACTTGATAAAAAGTCGATTTTACTTTTGAAAATCATAAATTTTAAAGACAATTCAACATATATACTCAAAATTTGGAATTGTGACTGATGACATTTCTGTTCATATTAGTTTTACATGTAATTTTCCATTTCCAGACACAAATTTTTGTTTAACTTACCCACATTCATTTTTAAAACTTAGCCATGATCATTCAAACATATTCTCTTTTGATCTCAAAGCCAAACAACATCTTGAGATAGAGCTTTTGGATTTTTATTTTTAATTTTTTCAGAATTTGAACCTGTAGGCATGGAACAGGGTTCCTGTTGATGTACACAGACATGCATTCAAATTTTTATGTATAAACATATACATGCAAACTTCTATTTTATCATTAAAACTTAAATATGGTTCACAGCAGCAATTTCAAGATTTAAACAGAGAGAATTTACTCACCTATTATGGGACTGAAAGCAGAAATAGAAACAGAGGGAAGCTCTGGAAATTGAAAACTGCAATTTTTATTTCAACTTGATACTGGATTTTCAATTTACCTGCAACTAATTGATTAAAGTTGTTTAGCTTCTGATGTAATTACTTGATTAATTCTTTAACATAACTAAAATTTTAAATTCTAAAGAAGGATTTAACTTACAGTTTTTTTTATGATAACAGAGAAAATGAAGATGTTATCAGGCTTACAAACTGGAAAAAGAAGATTTTAGTTGTTGATTGATAATCTGACGATAAAACTAGATTATTAGCAGAAGTTTTGATTTGTTTAAGCTGAAACTTGTGTTATTTACAGCCTTGACTTTACAATGCTTGATCTTGAGTTTGCTGATTAAAAAGTTTGAAAGAAGAAGCCTATTTTTTTATATTTTGTTTTGTTTTCTGGTTTGTGAATTGAGGATTTGAAGAAAAAAAATTCCTTCTCAGATCTGTTTCTTTTAGGCTTTTGAAAATGAGATAAAAGAGTAAGAAGTAGAAGATGAATTACCTATATAATTTTTATTTCTTTTCTATGAATTTCTTAAGAAAATGAAAATGATGCCATGACACTTGTTTAATTTTTCTTTTCATGAATTACACTTGTCTCCATAGTCATTGTTAGCTTAACACTTGTAATTAATTTTTATTAACATAATATTTTACATTATTTAAATTGTATTTAAACTTACATTTCCTATTAAAATATTAGCTTTATATTAATACACATTATTAAAAATAGAATGTTTTGAAATTAAATACATATTAAATAAATTACATAGCTATCTATTAATAAATCCAAATTAATTTACTAAAAAATTTATTTTAAAATTTAAAATCAAATTCAATATATAAATTCAAATTTACCCGTATATGCACACATACATATATATTCACATATATGAATAAAATTTAGATTTAAATATTTTTATTTTTAGTATTTCAAATTTTATACTCAAAAGAAATTTGAAATTTAAATTATCACTTATTATTTATTTATTTTGAAACTTTTCAAATTATATTACAAAAGTTCAACATTAACCAAATTTAAATTGATAAATTTTGATATGTTACAGATTTCCTCCCTTAAGAAAATTTTGTCCTCGAAATTTGAAAGAGAGAGAAAAGCAAACAAAGGATATACGAATTCAGAAAAGAATAGAGAAATGGCTTACCAATTTAAGCCGAGATATCCACTCTGCAATTGGGATAAGACCTTTGCATACTGTCTTCTATCTCCCAAGTACAGTCCTTTGGATCACCGTCCACTGTAATTAACCAGTTTCATAATTTTGTTTCTTAATTTCTTTTCATCACGATCCACAATTTTTATTGGTTCTCTTTTAACTGTTAAATTTGGTGTGATCTCGGGATCCTACTGAGCTGCCTCTTCGATAATACTGTCTGGATCGTGCACGTACTTTTGAAGATGTCAAATGTGGAATACATCGTGTGCGCCGGATAACCAGTTAGGTAGCTGCACTCGATATGCTAGAGGACCAATCTTTTCCAAAATAGGAAAAGGACCAATGTATCGCGTTGCCAGCTTATCAGTCTTCCCAAATCTTAACACACCCCGCATTGGAGATACTTTCAAGAAAAGGAATCACCAATTTGAAATTCCAAAGCTCTTCTTCTACGGTCGTAATAACTCTTCTGGCGACTTTGAGCAGTTAATAACTTCTTTCGAATAAAATCAACCTTTTCAGCGGCTTCTTTAATCATATCTGGTCCAAGAACGAGTCTATAACCGGATTCAATCCAGCATGCCGGTGATCGACACGGACACCATATAAAGCTTCAAAAGGAGCCATTTCGATACTGGCTTGATAGCTATTGTTATATGAAAATTCGACCAAACGTAAATAGTCCTCCCAAGAACCACCAAAGTCGAGAATACAAGCTCGCAAAGATCCTCTAATATTCAATTTATCCTTTCAGTCTGCTCATCAGACTGTGGGTGATAGGCAGTGCTGAAATTTAGTTTTGTTCCCAACGTGGCTTGAAACGCTTCCCAAAATCTACTAGTGAAGATTGGGTCGCGATCACTCACTATACTACTCGGTATACCATGGAGACGGACAATCTCTTTGATATATAGCTCAGCTAAACTTGCTGCTGTCCGGGTGGATTTCACTGGAATGAAATAGGCTGACTTAGTCAAACGGTCCACAATAACCCAGATTGCTTCATTCCCCTTTCGAATGCGGGGAAACCCATCGATGAAATCCATCGATACCTGATCCCATTTCCACTTTGGTACCTCCAAATGCTGGAGTAAACCCGCCATCTTATTCTAATCGCTTTTAATTTGTTGACAAGTAACACAGCGACTCACATATATAGATATATCTCTTTTCATTGTCTTCCACCAGAAAGTTCTTTTGATATCTCTATACATCTTATTAACTCCTGGATGGATACTGAGTTTTGATTTGTGACATTCATCTAAAACTTCACGCTTTAATTCTGGGATATCTAGCACACACAACCTGCCTTTCATCCTAATAACTCCACTATGATTGGTTTCAAAACTAGTATCTTCGCCTCGAAGAATTCTCCCATAAATATCTCGAAGAAATTTGTCTTTATTTTGCTTACTGGTGATTTTCTCAAGGAGAGTAGGAGTGACAACAAGATATGCAAGAACACATGCCTCCTACTTAAAGCGTCGGCAACTACATTGGCTTTTCCGGGTGTATACAGAATATCTAGGTCATATGATGCTAGAAGTTCTAACCATCGTTGTTGCTGTAGATTTAAATCTTTTTAGGTGAAGAGATATTTCAAAGACTTATGGTTGGTGAATAATTCGAAATTTTCACCTAAAACAAAGAGAGTTAATTAAGTATATTTATTTAGTTAAGTTAAATTTCTTATAGCGTTAAGAAAGCTGAAAAAGGTTCTTACCCAGAAGATAGTGTCGCCAGATTTTCAAAGCGAAAATAGCAGCTAAAAGCTCCAAATCGTGTGTTGGATAATTTCTCTCATGCGGGCGTAATTGTCTACTCGCATAGGCAATTACTTTCCCATTTTTCATTAGTACCGCACCCAAACAATCTCCATAAGCATCAGTATAGACAGATAACCCTTGGTTCCCGTAAATGATAGCGAGAATGGGAGCGGTAGTTAATCTTCTTTTCAATTCATGGAAAGCTTCATCACATTTTGGAGTCCAATCGAATTTAGCATTCTTCGTTGTTAGCTTAGTCAATGGACTGGCCAACTTAGAAAAATCCTGGACAAATTTTCTATAATATCCCGCTAAACCCAGAAAACTTCGAACTTCTCTAGGAGTAGTGGGTCGCTTCCAGTCCAGAATTGTAGAAATCTTGCTTGGATCAACAGAAATACCTTCTTCATTAACAATATGACCGAGAAATCTGACTTCTTTGACCCAAAAGTGACATTTAGAGAATTTAGCGAATAGAATATTCCTCCTCAATATCTCCAAAACAATTCTGAGATGTTCAGCATGCTCCTCTTCAGTTTTGGAGTAAATCAAGATATTATCAATAAACACAAGGACAAATTTGTTCAATACTTCTCGAAACACACGGGTCATTAAATCTACGAAATACGTAGGAGCGTTGGTTAGTCCGAAGGGCATGATTAACCATTCGTAGAACATGTTAGGACCCCTAAAGGCAGTCAAATGAACACAATCCTCGGCTATTCGCAGCTGATGGAATCCCTGAGCTAAATCCATCTTAGAAAAGAATCTAGCGCCATGAAGTTGATCGAATAGATCGTCGATTCTAGGTAAAGGGAATTTGTTCTTGAGAGTTTTTTTATTGAGATCACGGTAATCTACACACAATCTCAAAGATCCGTCCGATTTAGCCACAAACACGACAGCTGAACCCCATTCGGAAACACTAGGGCGAATCAATCCTTTCTCTAGAAAATCTCGAGTTTGATTGACTAATTCAATTCTTTCCCTGGGTGCCATCCCGCGACTTGCGTGAACGACAGGACGGGCATTGGGTACTAAGTCTATTCGAAATCTATTTCTCTGTGTGGAGGTAAGGATTTTACTTCTTCACATACGTCGAAAAATTCTCGAACAACAGGTATAGACTCCAGACTGGGTTCAGGATATCCTAAAGTATACATCTATTTATCTCTCTTTGGACTCGGATCCTCACAAGAGATTTCAATAAAATTTCCAAAGTTTGTTTTGACTAAAATTGTCCGATTATTACAATCCAATTTAGCTTCGTATCTCGATAACCAGTTCATTCCGAGTAAGATTTCAAGTTCATTAAATTCGAGAATATAAAGATTGATAGGAAATTGATAGCAAGAATATGAAATAGGAACTTTCCTACAATGCAAACAAAGATTTGTGGGACCTCCAACCGAATTTTTCATGCAAATAGGGTCGTTAACAAATTCAGTTTTAAGTTCTAATTCATTTACGGTCTGTTGGGAGATAAAGCTATGTGAAGCTCCCGTGTAAAATAAAACTCTAACAACTTTATCATAATTAGTAAGGTTACCTTCCAGAACACCTTTTCCTTTATCAGCTTTCGAAGTTGAAGGGTCTTCCTTTATTGCATAACATTTGCCTTCTGTGCTTGCTTCATCACCGGGCAATTCTTAACAACATGTCCAGACTTGTGACAATTATAGCATTCTCTAACTCCTTGAACAGTCTTCATGGGTTGTTCCTTCTTAACTTGCTTCTTCAGGTTTTTGCAGCTGTTTGAATAATGGCCCTTTTCTTGGCAATTGTAACAAGTTACATTTCTAGCCGAATTTCCTTGATTATTCTTCTTATCCTTGCATTGATGTGGCTTCTTGCCCCCAAACTCTTTTTATCCAATTCTGATTACTTGAATTTTCTCTTTCCCTTGGAATCTCGTGCATATCCAAGGTGGCATACCTATACCCCATATCAATAAGATCAGAAAAAGATTCTTTGACATGTGATGTCATCCTTTCGTGATACTTCTTGTTCATCCCTTGAATGAACCTTTCATTTTTCTTTAGAGGCGTGTTTACCAATTCTGGACCGAAACGGGATAGTTCGTTGAACTTGTTCAAATACTCCTCAAATGATAAGCTTCCTTACTTTAAGTCCATAAATTCTTGATACATTCAGGAAATTCCTGCCAACGGCATATAGCACTTTTCAAACGCCTTCTTAAATCGACTCCAAGTAAACTCTCCTTCTAGTTCATGTACATTGACTGTTTCCCACCAAGCTAATGCTTCTTCTTGGAGTGCCAAGAAGCAATTAGTCGCATTTAATCATCTTGCAGCTTAAGCCCTTTAAAGATCTTTTCACATGATCTGATCCATGCCTGGGCCTCAATAATTGACTCTTTGTCGGTGAATGGCCTACCACCAAGCCTTGATAAACTCTTATACAAATCAGCCAGATTTGGCTGATGCTGAGTAGGCAAAGCTGCTTCTGTTGTAGGGGAAACTTGACTAACTGTTGTAGCATTCCCTTGACCCCTAGCTCTTCCTCTTCGTCCGCTCATCCTTATTATCTGTAATTAGTAAGAAATTGATTTAGATATTCGGACGAGATATCTTAAGGAATATCAGCAGTTAAAGAAAATAGACTAAGAAAATTTGAGGTTTCAGTATCAATTTATACTCATTCTAGGGTATACTTCACCCTATCTCTAATGAGCCATCTAATGTATTATACTCCGTAGCTAAAGTTCTTGCTCAATCTTTAGCTCTAATACCACTTGCCATGACCCGAAATTCAGTGTTCAAAAATCGACATCAAATACCTCACTTGTATTCGACTTTTCAGTTCGAATGGAGCTTATAACAACATTAGATGAATATAAACAGCGGAAACAAAATGAACTTCCATACATCAATATTCCAGATACAACATCATCTCAGTATTCATTACAACTTCATCACCAACATTAGAGTATTTTTATACATATAACACAACTTCAAAATAGACCATCACGACAGAACAACAAGTGATTGCATTCCATGAAAGTCTTCAAAGAAATGAAGTGATAGCGAACTTCCAAACTAAAAACCTTGAGATCCAAAAGTTTTCAAAATATCTCCAAGTCAAAAGCCTTCAAAAACTGATAGCCTCCAAACCATAAGATTTCAAAATCCAGCTAGGACCAAAACACGGAAAATCTGCTACTAGGCTGCCCGTGTGGAAATTATGGGCACTCAGAGTTTGGAAAGAAAACAATAAGCTTCGGGCCAGTCATGGGACTGGTATGAGTAAACAAAAATAGTTGCTTTGAATAAAAATAGATTTTTAAAAGAAAACTGTTCATGCTTTTGGAAAATGAAACTACCATAAGGCCTTCCGGCACACACGCACAATGCAATCACACACTCGGGGGAGATTTCTTCTTATGATAGTCAAATATGCTTTATACGAGAAAACTCTTTGATATTATTTTTAGTGCATAGTGTAGAAAACATTTTCGAAAGTATAATATTAATCTTAGCCGACATACGTACCATTATAGTATGCCTACTATAGCTACCATATTAGATGGCATGTTCTACAACTAAAACCATACTGGGTTTGTATTGGTAATTGGATTTCCAACAAATGGTCAGGCTAAGGAACTTCTTGGGCCACATGGGTACACCTCTAGAGGGACGCCCCGAGAACCTAACCGGATCTCTGCCAACACAAGGTCGGGTTACATCTGTAACTAGGTAAATACTGACATGAGTATGTCATCCCTCGGTTGTAACCAACCTTTATCTAAGGCCTCAAAAACAATAATCACAAAGTAAGTAATATATATTTGCGATATCCACATAAGTTAAGTATCTAGGATCCATACCATGATACCACTTCTATCCAGAAGGAAATGCACATACCTAAGGGGCGCTACGCCCAATAACCTTGCTGCATCTTTCCTGTTTCGACCATTATCGGGTTGTGAGGTTCGACGAAGTCTCGTCCACAAAGCTACGCTTTTCACAAAAGTCATGCTTTGATCAACAAATGATCAGGAGCACTCAGCATGCCATATTACCATGTTGGGAATATATTACCGATAACCTTCAACTACATAACCTCTGAGCTCGTATGTCTCAGAGAAGGGTGTTAAGCTAAGAGAATGAATTCTCCGCCACCAACAGAAATGTATTTGAAAGAAATCTGCTTTATATCTCAATATTATGTCAGACATACAATCCATACAAGTCTGTTCCGGGTCTGAACAGAACTGAAGGCACTTCCGAAGAAGCCCTTGCAATCCGGGCATCCACAATCCCGATCGGACTCCCCATCACATATAGAGAACTCTATACCGGAGCAACTCAGTGCAGAGTCATTCGATAGGTTATCCTATCGTTCTCGAAGACATCCAGTCTTCACCACGGTCTTCAAATGCTCATTCGTTTCATCGTATCACTATTTGGAATGGGTTAATGACACAAAGGTCCTCTCTCGGCTAATCCGTATAGTGAGCTTCAATTTAAAAACATGTGGATATGTCATTCACAAAGATTCACAGGTTCGATGTGGGTTTCGGATAACCAACTGGAATCCGACTCCCTGTCACATCGAAATTCAAATGTCGTTTCACGGGCCAAAGGGGTTTCACATTCACACAGAAGTATGTTCATCACAGATATCACAGCTTAGCACAAAGCAATTAATATTAAATAGCTTCACATCACATATCAGAAATATCAATCCAAAACACAGCATTCAATAACAATCAAACATCTTCAATTTAAGACGAATAAATCGTGTGGTTTTAAATTTATCACCCACATAATTACTTTCATTAGTAATCTTTAACCAATGATTAATTATCATTAATTACAATTGATTAAGTCTTAATCACCTTCATTAATTAATTATTCCTTAATTAATTATCTTAATTAACCTTAATTGTTGATTAATTAAGTCTTAATTACTTTTATTAATTAATTACTCCTTAATTAATTAATAATTGATTACAAATTAATTAACCTTAATTATTTATTAAATAAATCTTTAATATTAAAAAAATTAATTAAGTAATTACTTTTATTAATTAATTATTTCCTTAATTAATTATCTTGGTAAATTAATCCTTAATTGTTCATTAATTAAATCTTAATTTCTTTTATTAATTATTAAATATTAAGTAACTAATTTAAATAGTTTATTTAAGTAAATCATTTATTACATAAGTAAATCATAAATTACTTATTAAATTCAAAAGATAAGCCTTCTTATCTTTGTTAACCATTTTTATTATCTTGTAAAGTTAATTTAAGTTCATCACATGAATTGTCTTGAGAGATCAAAATTGTTTTGCATAACATTTTATCTTAACATCATTCTTAATTACATTTTATAATTGATTTTCTAAAGCAATGTGACAAAATTAAATTAAATTAAATTACTTAAAAAAATGTCTTACTTAAACTTTAATTTGTTTTAAATCCAACTCAAAATATCCTTTAAAAATACGAGTTTAAAATTGTTTAAAAGTTTTGCATTTTATTGATTTTATTTGAGCAAACTGCTCTGTATGCTGACACCCCTGAAGCTACTTCGAGTCTTTCCCGAAACTTCATCCTGCTTGCTTCGAGTCATTCATAAAAACTACCCGTTTGCTTTTTTTTTTTCTTCCAATTTTTTTCTATGTACAAACTCGTACAACTCCCAAATCACTTCGAGTCCATACTCGAGCTCAAATCCTATATCTCGAAGGCTGCTTCGAGTTTTCCTTTTCTTCCCCAACTTGCTGCCCCTTGACACAAACCAAATGTGTGCACATGCATAATGCCTTCGGCCGCCTCCAGTGGAATTGCTGGTCGTCAACACATCCACGATGATGCTCTCGAACCTCTCCAACACTCGAAAATTCGAAACAATCACGATCTTGCATTTTTGTCCTCAGACCCAAAACTGGAACGAACAAGTGACTCAAAACAATGCCTTGCTTCCCCTCTTCTGATCATCTGAATTCGCGACACCCTATCCAAAGCTCCACTAGCCTCCCCCGCTACTGATTGACCCTGCTCTATGACCTCCGATGGTCTATAGATGGCGCAGCGATCATGGTTCTAACACTGACTTGTTTAACACCTTAAACCCTAACGCGATCAAAATCAACACCCATGTTGATTTAGAATTAAATCTAATATTTTTCCCGAACTCCACAGTATTCCAGCAAGCCTCGCCCACGATTTCGAGCACCCAAACGCCATAGATCGCCAGAAATTCGAGAAAATGGCCACTTTGTTCATCTCTTTTTTTTCCAATGAATACTTGATAAAAAAAATTCGATTTTAAAGACAATTCAACATATATACTCAAAATCCGGAATTGTGACTGATGACATTTCTGTTCATATTAGTTTTACCTGTAATTTTCCATTTCCAGACACAAATTTTAGTTTAACTTACCCACATTCATTTTTAAAACTTAGGCCATGATCATTCAAACATATTCTCTTTTGACTCAAAGCCTAACAACAGCTTGAGATAGAGCTTTTGGATTTTTATTTTTATTTTTTAGAATTTGAACCTGTAGGCATGAAACAGGGTTCTTGTTGATGTACATAGACATGCATTCAAATTTTTATGTATAAACATATACATGCAAACTTATATTTTACCATTCAGACTTAAATATGGTTCACAACAGCAATTTCAAGATTTAAACACAGAGAGTTTACTCACTTATTATAGGACTGAAAGTAGAAATAGAAACAGAGGGAAGCTCTGGAAATTGAAAACAACAATTTTTATTTCAACTTGATACTGGATTCTCAATTTACCTACAACTAATTGATTAAAGTTGCTTCGCTTCTAATGTAATTACTTTATTGATTCTTTAACATAACTAAAATTTTAAATTATAAAGAAGGATTTAACTTACAGTTTTTTATGATAACAGAGAAAATGAATATGTTGTCAGGCTTACAAACTGGAAAAAGAAGATTTTAGTTGTTGGTTGATAATCTGATCATAAAACTGGATTATTAGCTGAAGCTTTAATATGTTTAAGCTGAAACTTGTGTTGTTTACCGCCTTGACTTTATAATGCTTGATCTTGAGTTTGCTGATTAAAAAGTTCGAAAGAAGAAGCCTGTTTTTTTTATATTTTGTTTTGTTTTCTGGTTTGTGAATTGAGGATTTGAAAAAAAAAATCTTCTCAGATCTGTTTCTTTTAGGCTTTTCAAAATGAGATAAAAGAGTAAGAAGTAGAAGATGAATTACCTATATAATTTTTATTTCTTTTCTATGAATTTCTTAAGAAAATGAAAATGATGCCACGACACTTGTTTAATTTTTCTTCTCATGAATTACACTTGTCTCCATAGTCATTGTTAGCTTAACACTTGTGATTAATTTTTATTAACATAATATTTTACATTATTTAAATTGTATTTAAACTTACATTTGCTATTAAAAATATTAGCTTTATATTAATACACATTATTAAAAAGAGAATGTTTTGAAATTAAATACATATTACATAAAATACATAGCTATATATTAATAAATCCAAATTATTTTACTAAAACATTTATTTTAAAATTTAAATTCAAATTAAAAATCAAATTAAATATATAAATTCAAATTTTCCTATATATGCACACATACATATATATTCACGTATATGTATAAAATTTACATTCAAATATTTTTATTTTTATTTTTAGTATTTCAAATTTTATACTCAAAAGAAATTTGAAATTTAAATTATCACTTACTATTTATTTATTTTGAAACTTTTCAAATTATATTACAAAAGTTCAACATTAACCAAATTTAAATTGATAAATTTTGATATGTTACACCCTACCAAATGTGAAGACCCGTCTCCTCGACTCTCAGAAATCGACACTAATACATCCACGGTATTTACGTGTTGTAAATCCAAGGGCAAAGGAGGTAGATTTTCAGGGGTAAAGTAAAGTACAAGATAGAAACAAAAATTCTCACATTATGTTAAATAAATAAATAAGACATACAATCCTATCACTAAGGTACATCAGAGCTTTTTTTGTATGCACTAACCCACCGGAAACATTTATAACTGCCTGCTTCTACACTTGTTGGCATTAACCTATATACAGTGGAAAACAAAAATAGATAGAGAGATATCCCCATCGGGAGCTCCAGCTTCATGCTCCAAAAATCTCTTCCAGCATGCTCCTCCCAAAATACTCTAAACAGAATCCTGACTACTAGGCTACCTGGGTAGATAGGGCACCCAGAGTTAAAAGGGAAAACAAAATAAACTCTAAGTCAATCATGGGACTGGTGTGAGAACTCAAA
The DNA here is from genome assembly GCA_030765085.1 of Allium cepa. Lineage (NCBI taxonomy): Eukaryota > Viridiplantae > Streptophyta > Magnoliopsida > Asparagales > Amaryllidaceae > Allium > Allium cepa. The sequence continues at coordinate 41,765,553 of CM060929.1, forward strand.
ATACATGTTTTGAAAACAAAAATGTATCTCATTTGACCACTACATACATAAATACGGAACGGGTTTTTACCTTATGATAACCAAAATATTTTACATCAAAATACTTGATATTATTTTTAATAACAAATCCTTCAACTTTTTTGCAAATAAACTTGTTAATCTTACCCGAAATTGTAACCATTATTAAATTCCAACATACTAGGCCCTATAAACAAAATTGCAGGCACTTATTAGAGAACGGATTCCATGCAATTGACTAGGTGAAGGGACTACCTTCCATTAGTTCATATCTAGAGGAATATACCGAGGTCAACAGAAACATCTACACCTCTACCACCACAAGATCGGCCTACCATTCCTTGGATAGTATCGAATATGTCATCAACGCGATCGTTACCGACATATCCAAGACGTCACTTTGCATACACCACAAAAATTTAAACTCGAACATCATAGCGGGTAGAAATATATCTAAATACAGATGATCATACCCTAATGGTTGCGACCCACATAACCTTGTTGCATCTACCCTGTTCCGGTCATTTTCGGGTGTGAGGCTTGAGGAAACGATTATCTTTCACTTTGCACATCGTCTTTATTTAAATGCCACACTGCCATTCCATCGGTCTCTATTAACTTTTACAAACATACAATCTCTAAGCTCATACGTCCTAAAGAAGGGTGTTAAGCTAAGAGAAGTTGCCTTCTTCGCCACCAACAGACGTCTATTTATAGTAGTCAATGATGAAACTTCAAGAATGCATTGCCAGACATCCATCTATACAAGTTCGTTCTAGATCTGAATGAAACTGAATGCACTCTCCTGCCACATTCTGTCAGGAATTAACCCTAGGATTAGTAGCGAGAAGTCCTTGCAACGAAAATATTAAATGGAAAACTATTGCCACATAATATGATATGGGAAATTTCCTTCAAGGGTCAGTGAAAAGTAGCCCTACATTTCATCTTCCGCAAATATCTTCATGTCCTCATGTCGAATATGTAAATTGGTTCGAAGTGCTCTTTGGATAGGAATTATCCAAATCCGACCCTGATTTCTCTGGACCAATAATCGATAAAGAGGTCAAGTGAATAGGAGTCATTATTTTTGTAACAACTCGCATATTTGTCGATTTTATATTTAAATATAAAATCGTTAATCGGATTTTGGTCCGAAAAGCTACTTTTTGCAAACGGTTAAATTAGGACTCGAGACCACTCCCACTGAGTTCGAAATGTCGTTTACAACTTTTTAAGTATAAACATTGATAGGTTTGGATTTAGTGGAATTTCACTAACTTTTCCCGCTTTGGACTTTGGGTTAGCTTAGCCATTATAACTCAAGCCCAACCCCCTCCTTCTCTTCACTCTTCATAAATTCCTACCAACTCAAGCTTTTGCATTAATGGTAAGTGGAAAGAGAAATTAAAACTCCAAAAGCTAAGTCTTCATTGCTAATCCAACATCAACTCCAAAAATCAAGTGAAGACATTGATTCAAGCTAGTGGTTGATCCTTGCATAGCATTTCAAGCTTCATCTTCATCCATTTTAGTGAAAAGGTGAGATTTTTATCTCACACTCTAGTCTATAACTATATTGGACTGTTGGGAATGATTCCCTATCACTTTTGCATGCACATTTGCATTTGGTTTGGATTGGATTGGCGAAAAACTCCAATTTTTAATGTTTTTGTGAATTTTTTGCATTTAGGTCGTTCTGACCATTTTCGTGAGTTCGGAGTTAGGTCGCTCGCGAGCTAACTCTTAAGTCGCTCGTGTGTTATCGCGCTAGGTCGCACTGCACGTATTGTCATCTCGGAATTAGGTCGTTGGGCTTTAGATCGTAGGTCGTTTGGCTTTAGGTCGTAGGTCGTTTGGCCTATAGGTCGCTAGGTCGCTAACACTTAGGTCGTTTCTGGCCTTAAACCCCCCTCTGCAGCGTTAGGTCGCTCGGTTTCCCCCAAGCCACTAGGTCGTTAGCTCGTTATCGAGCTTAGGTCGTAGGTCGCTCGGCCTTCATTCCTTAGGTCGTCCAACGTGCATCTCGGCCTCCATTCCTTAAGTCGCTACAGGATAGCTCGTGCGCCTCGGAGCTAAGTCATTTTCCCCTAGGTCGCTGGACCATTGGGTCGTTCAACCTTTAAGTCGCTCGCGTGTTAAAACCCTTAGGTCGCTTGCGTGATAAACACTTAGGTCGCTCGCGTGTGAGACTTGTTAGGTCGTGGGATCATTAGGTCGTTCGGCCCCAAATTACTAGGTCGCTCGCTTAAGTCGCTCATCCCACTAGGTCGCATGACCATTAGGCCGCGTCCTCCTAGGTCGCACGCTAACCTCGTTAGGTCGCTTGGCCATTTCAGTTAGGTCGCATAACCACATGGTTGCTCCAGTTAGGTCGCTTGACTCCTTAGACCCCTAGGTCGCAACCATTAGGTCGCTCAACCCTATCCCCCTTAGGTCGTTAGGCCTCATTTTGTCTTCTCTAGGTCGTACCGTTTTGGACGGGGCGTTGCCCCACACCCCGCCGGGGGCGCTGCCCCCTGGACCCCCGTGACCTGACCGGGCAGGTCGAACCCCGTAGCGATGGCGTTTCCCCCGCACCCCCACCTGGGGGGTTGCCACCCCCCCGGACCCCCCCTTCGTGGGGGATCTTATCTGAAAAACATTCAATCGAACTTGCTTTGTTGAGATGCTGATTTGACCATTCTTTGAGACAAACTATCTTGGCCTTCTCGGTCGATTTTATGGATTTTTGAATATCTATTTCGATGGATTCTTTATCGGTTTCTTTGGATTTTATTCACGTCTTCGTATGTGAATTTTTTTATGATTGATTGTTTCTACAATCACTTCTATGATTTGTCACTTTAAAATATGAAGGTTTCAATACTAGTAGTAAATATCAAAACTCTTTCAACAAAATGATTTCAACTCTATTTTCAATAACAAAGCTCTTTTCTTAAACCGTTTTCCAATCTACTAGTATATACAAACCTTTATCTCACTCGTATGAGAAATTGAATTAAACGGCTTAGTAAAACAAGTGGTATGAAACGTTTGCGTTTGCTTCATCGGTTAACTCTTGGACTTGTTCGATTAAACCTTTTTGTGACAATTTTCTAGTGAAGATCTACAGTTTGTTCGTAAATATTTGAGTTAATCAAGTGGTTATGGGACATGAAGCTAAACTTTTATATTTACTAGCTTAGTGTAATTGACACTTCTCGTTGATCATGACGATCATTCTTATGATTTAGACTAGCAATTGTGCGATGTCTCTTGTTTGCTTGGTTAGACTAGACACCACTTGTGTGATTTCATTCACACATACCTTTTTACCTTCTTTGTTAGTCTAGACACCACTTGTGTGATTTCACTCACGCATACGTTTTATTTGCGAGGTTAGACTAGACACCACTTGTGTGATTTCACTCACACATACCTTTTTGATTTTCGGTTAGTCTAGACCTCATCTGTGTGATTTCGACTCACACATATGGGGTAGCTCCCCATGGTCTTCAGACCGTCATGTGATAGGCCCCTTTCCCTTTTTCTGTGATTTCTGGACTTCTTGTGTTGATTTCTGAAATTTATGTCATAGACTTGTTATGAGTACAAGTTTAGGGTATGATGCCCTCTTTGGATCTTTGAGAAGATTCTTGTGATATTGATTTATCTCTTATTGATTGATCTTCTTTTGATCATCATTTGCATACTTATAGTAGTATGTCAGTATGGATATTTTATGTTTATGCCATATCTTTTATTTTATATCATGTCATCTAATATTTATAGCTAGACTGATCCGTTTATTATTTTCTTAATTAATACTCGGGTCAGACCGAGATGCTACAGGTGCTTCTTCTTGACTTCTCCCCGGGGTTTGCTACTCTGACTTTTGGCTAACTATTTAGATTAGCAGTTTTTGTTATATACACTTGAGATATAGACTTATAGTTGTATTCTTTTGTATAGCACGCGTTGCTATTCTTTTGTATTATTGTGGATCTTTTTGACCACTACTCTGATGTACACTTTCATGTGTTAGTTATTTATTCATATCTTCTTCCGCCTTTGTGATATGGATGTCTGCAACTGATTGTGTTATGCTTATTACTATGTTTGTTTCCGAAGATTATTTGTAGCCACCGTGTGATAGCTTTGAGTTTGTATCGGTATGTCGGACTTCCTCCTTAAATGAAATGCATGCTATACTATCTGACATAACGGTGCTCGCACAAAAAGTTACATGGATGGTTGCTCCTCAACAGCCTTATTCTCCGTGCTAGTTGACAGCACTACATCGTAGTGTTCTTGGCTAGCGTGGGTATAGAGGTGGGGCGTCACAGCTTGGTATCAGAGCTTCGGAACAACGTAGAATAACTTAACAAGGATCATCGTCCTATATCCATCTTAGGAGTCCTACCTTAGGATTAATTCGAGTCTTCGTACCGATTCATCCTATTTTCTTTTGTGATTCCTTGTTCTATCTATCAAGATTGCTTGATATTCATTCTGAGAATAATCTTTTCCTTCTTCTTCCTTTCTTTCTTGAAGGAAGAAGAGATGGTTAGTTCCGGCAGTCCTAGCGCTGGTCAATCCAGTAGTCCTTCCCTGGATGGCGTATTCATGTCTGCCTAGCAACTTTTAGATCTTGCTCAGAATCAAAGGTTTATCTGTGCTTTGAGTAAGAATCCCACAAAGATCTTACCTTTGAAACTAGAAGTTCCTTTCGACCAACTTGTAGATATCACTCTACAAGAAGAAGAGGCTGATAAAGGAATTGATAGTGATATTGGGATGTCCAAGAAGAGGCATATTAAGTTCAAAAGCCCTTACCCCGATAAGAAGGTGAAGCAACCTGCTTTTGTAGCAAAGACTCCAATCCTTCATCATAGACGATGCTACAATTGTGGTTCTAGGGACCACTATGCGAAGGAGTGTCTGGAACCACTCTTTTGTCGTTATTGCAAAGATTCCAGTCATCATATTTCTGTCTGCCCCATACTTCTAAGCAAGAAGATAGTGGAACCAGAAACTTCGGTAGCCAAGCCACCTACCTCTAGCATTAAACGATGTTACAATTGTGGTTCCACAGACCATTATGTAATTAAGTGCCCGGAACCTCTCTATTGCCGCTATTGCAAAGGCTCGGGCCATTACTTGTCTGCATGTCCCATACGACCTAGCAAAAGAGAAGGAAAGCTAAAAGCTTCTAACGAAACTCCTCTGGGTCAAGGTACTTCTTATTTAATCCTTGATTTCATTTGTTTGCGATTATCCGATTCGAGTTCTTTTTGATATGGGTTCGTCTCATCATTTTTATATCAAAAGAACTTGTTGATTCTCTTTCTTTTTATATGTTGGGCTTGTTGACTTCTTTGGGAATTGCGAATCCGGTTGATGGATCCGCAACACTCAAATTGCTTTTTATTTATATCGAAAATTATTTCACGTGATTTTTCTTTCCGAACCAATTTGCATGTTATGCATTGCTTAGGTTTCGAAATTGATTTGCGTGAAAGGAATGGCTTATTGCGAAGCCCATATCCAATTTTTCCGAAAGGACTATTCATTTTCGATATTTTCGATCTGTTAAGCAGATTCATATTTTTCCTTTGTGATTTCGATTTCAAATCGATGGCATCATTTTGCTCTTTTGGCTCACATGTTGAGTAAAGAGATATCTCTCTCATTCTTATCGGTTGAGAATTTTCTGGTATTTTTGAGTTTGTCTTAGGATTATCACCTAAGCAACCTTTTTGAGTGGTGTTAAGGTCTTTCCAGTTTGACCTTGCCACCGAATTTCAATCGCTACGAGTTGCGGAGGTTAGCCTTCCACATACCGCATTCCGCACTCGTTATGATTTATATGAATGACATATTGTGTCATTCAGTTTATCCAGTCTATTTCATCCCTTTTATAAATCGAGTATTCTATGAATATCTCAATAATTCCAATCTTGTATTTATTAATTTTGGATGAGAATAGAAATTTAAAATTTTGCAAATCTTTTTAAGAAGATATTTTAAATTCCTATAAAAAGATAATTTTGTGTTGTATTGCCCATTTAGTGTTTTAAGAATTCTGGTCGATGCGCTTGATCAACGCTATCGATAGGGATTTCCTAAACGCTTTGATGAGACAATCAGACACAATAAATTGACTTGTAAAATGTAAGTTTTTCTATAAAGGTGATTGTGATTTTGAAAGTTTTAGCTTTTGAGAAAAGAAAATTAAAATTCTCCCTTTTTGATACTCTTATTCTTGTGTTTCCCAAAGGGAACCAAGACTTTAACTTTAGTACCAATGCTTATTGTATTGGTTTGGATGCCATTCTCTTGCGAAAGAGAACGTGCAATCACTTTTGCTTCTAAATCTTTAAAGCCGATCGAGACTAGGTATGCCACTTATGATCTGGTGCTCGCGGCTATTGATTTTTCTTTTAATATTTGGCATCATCATCTTTGGTGGAGAAATTTCTTCTCTGCCTCGATTATAAATCATTGGGATATCTATTTTCTCATAAGAAACTTAATTTGTGTCAACCATGTTTGCTCGAATTTCTTGCATCTTATGATCTTGATATTCTTTATACTCCCGGAAGGGAAATCGTATTGCCAATGCACTTAGTTGTAAGCAACAAGCAGTTGTTTATAGGATGATATCTGCATGGAACGATCTCGAGACTCTATCCACTTGTGAGATTCGAGATCGCAAAAATCCGATTTATGTGCATCCCTGGTTTTATGTAGTCTAGAGGCTCCTCCTTCTTTTTAGACTGCATTCTTGAAGCTCAAAGGGCTATATCCCGAATTGGCTCTTCGTAGCCAAGGTCGTAGGGATGAAATTAATATTGAAAGTTTGAAAGACTTCGATATTGATTTTCGTGGCGACATTTGAAAGTTTGGTAGACTTATCGTACCAAATATTTGTGATCTTCGTCATTATATTTTAGAAGATTCACATCGTTCTAATATTACCATTCATCCCAGTAGTAGTAAAATGTACGCAGATATGAAGCGACTTTATTATTGGGAGTGAATGAAATCTGTTATCGCTAACTTTGTTAAGTGTTGCATGACTTGCCAACTTGTCAAGGACGAACACCAAAGGCCGATGGGTTATTTGCAACCTTTAGAAATTCTAATTTGGAAGTGGGACCAAATCTCCATGGATTTTATAGATGGCCTTTCCCGTCTCATTCGGGTCATGGTAACTTATGGGTTATAGTAGATAGACTTACTAAATCAGCTCATTTTATTCCCATTCGGTTTAACCGAATCGTTCCTCTTTTGGCCAAACTCTTTATTAAAAGAAATTGTTAAATATATGGAGTTCCTACTTCTATTGATAGTGATAGTGATCCACTGTTTACTAGTGGACTTTGGAAAAGTCTCCGAGATTTTATCACCGCTTATCACCCCAGTCCGATGGACAAACCGGGCGTGTGAATCAAACTCTTGAAGATCTCCTTCGAGCTTGTGTGCTTGATGTCGGTCGAAGTTGGGAAGATCATATTCCTCTTGTTGAATTTTCCTATAATAATAGCTTCCAATCTAGTATTGGTATGGCATCTTTCAAGACACTCTAGGGAAGGCCATGCCGATATCCTTCTTATTGGCTTGAGGCCGGTGAGAAGCTGGTTTTAGATCCAGAATTTATTCATGTTTCACCTATGATGGGTGTTGTACGTTTCATTCGATCGGGAAAATTAGCGCCTCAGTATATTGGGCCATTTCCTATCACCGTACGTATGGATTCCATGGCTTATCGCCTTTTATTACCGGCTCAATTTTCTCCTATTATATGACGTGTTTTACGTTTCTCATTTATGAAGATGCTTTCGAGATTCCGATTCTATTCTTGAGTCAGGTGTTGTCGAAGAAATTGAAGTTTCACCAGATCTCTTTATGGTGAACTTCCTATTTCAAATTTCTTTTGTGTTAATATGCTTTTATAGTTGTTACTTTTTATATCCATCTTATATATTGCGAGGACGCAATTTCTTTAAGGAGGGGAGTCTGTAACAACCCGCATATTTGTCGATTTAATATTTAAATATTTTATTTAAACATAAAATCGTTAATCGGATTTTGGTCCGAAAAGCTACTTTTTGCAAACGGTTAAATTAGGACTCGAGACCACTTCCATAGAGTTCGAAATGTCGTTTACAACTTTTTAAGTATAAACATTGATAGGTTTGGATTTAGTGGAATTTCACTAACTTTTCCCGCTTTGGACTTTGGGTTAGCTTAGCCATTATAACTCAAGCCCAACCCCCTCCTTCTCTTCACTCTTCATAAATTCCTACCAACTCAAGCTTTTGCATTAATGGTAAGTGGAAAGAGAAATTAAAACTCCAAAAGCTAAGTCTTCATTGCTAATCCAACATCAACTCCAAAACTCAAGTGAAGACATTGATTCAAGCTAATGGTTGATCCTTGCATAGCATTTCAAGCTTCATCTTCATCCATTTTAGTGAAAAGGTGAGATTTTTATCTCACACTCTAGTCTATAACTATATTGGACTGTTGGGAATGATTCCCTATCACTTTTGCATGCACATTTGCATTTGATTTGGATTGGATTGGTGAAAAACTCCAATTTTTAGCGTTTTTGTGAATTTTCTGCATTTAGGTCGTTCTGGCCATTTTCGTGAGTTCGGAGTTAGGTCGCTCGCTCGCTAACTCTTAAGTCGCTCGCGTGTTATCGCGCTAGGTCGCACTGCACGTATTGTCATCTCGGAATTAGGTCGTTGGGCTTTAGGTCGTAGGTCGTTTGGCTTTAGGTCGTAGGTCGTTTGGCATATAGGTCGCTAACACTTAGGTCGTTTCTGGCCTTAAACCCCCTCTGCAGCGTTAGGTCGCTCGGTTTCCCCCAAGCCACTAGGTCGTTAGCTCGTTATCGAGCTTAGGTCGTAGGTCGCTCGGCCTTCATTCCTTAGGTCATCCAACGTGCATCTCGGCCTCCATTCCTTAAGTCGCTACATGATAGCTCGTGCGCCTCGGAGCTAAGTCGTTTTCCCCTAGATCGCTGGACCATTGGGTCGTTCAACCTTTAAGTCGCTCGTGTGTTAAAACCCTTAGGTCGCTTGCGTGATAAACACTTAGGTCGCTCGCATGTGAGACTTGTTAGGTTGTGGGATCATTAGGTCGTTCGGCCCCAAATTACTAGGTCGCTCGCTTAAGTCGCTCATCCCACTAGGTCGCATGACCATTAGGTCGCGTCCTCCTAGGTCGCACGCTAACCTCGTTAGGTCGCTTGGCCATTTCAGTTAGGTCGCATGACCACAGGGTTGCTCCAGTTAGGTCGCTTGACTCCTTAGACCCCTAGGTCGCAACCATTAGGTCGCTCGACCCTATCCCCCTTAGGTCGTTAGGCCTCATTTTGTCTTCTCTAGGTCGTACCATTTTGGACGGGGCATTGCCCCGCACCCCGCCGGGGGCGCTGCCTCCTGGACCCCCGCGACCTGACCAGGCAGGTCGAACCCCGTAGCGGTGGCGTTGCCCCCGCACCCCCACCTAGGGGGGTTTCCACCCCCCCAGAACCCCCTCCGTGAGGGATCTTATCTGAAAAACATTCAATAGAACTTGCTTTGTTGAGATGCTGATTTGACCATTCTTCGAGACAAACTATCTTGGGCTTCTTGGTCGATTTTATGGATTTTTGAATATCTATTTCGATGGATTCTTTATCGGTTTCTTTGGATTTTATTCACGTCTTCGTATGTGAATTTTTTTATGATTGATTGTTTCTACAATCACTTCTATGATTTGTCACTTTAAAATATGAAGGTTTCAATACTAGTAGTAAATATCAAAACTCTTTCAACAAAATGATTTCAACTCTATTTTCAATAACAAAGTTCTTTTCTTAAATCGTTTTCCAATCTACTAGTATATACAAACCTTTATCTCACTCGTATGAGAAATGGAATTAAACGGCTTAGTAAAACAAGTGGTATGAAACGCTTGCGTTTGCTTCGTCAGTTAACTCTTGGACTTGTTCGATTGAACCTTTTTGTGACAATTTTCTAGTGAAGATCTACAGTTTGTTCGTAAATATTTGAGTTAATCAAGTGGTTATGGGACATGAAGCTAAACTTTTATATTTACTAGCTTAGTGTAATTGACACTTCTCGTTGATCATGACGATCATTCTTATGATTTAGACTAGCAATTGTGCGATGTCTCTTGTTTGCTTGGTTAGACTAGACACCACTTGTGTGATTTCATTCACACATACCTTTTTACCTTCTTTGTTAGTCTAGACACCACTTGTGTGATTTCACTCACGCATACGTTTTTGTTTGCGAGGTTAGACTAGACACCACTTGTGTGATTTCACTCACACATACCTTTTTGATTTTCGGTTAGTCTAGACCTCATCTGTGTGATTTCGACTCACACATATGGGGTAGCTCCCCATGGTCTTCAGACCGTCATGTGATAGGCCCCTTTCCCTTTTTCTGTGATTTCTGGACTTCTTGTGTTGATTTCTGAAATTTATGTCATAGACTTGTTATGAGTACAAGTTTAGGGTATGATGCCCTCTTTGGATCTTTGAGAAGATTCTTGTGATATTGATTTATCTCTTATTGATTGATCTTCTGTTGATCATCATTTGCATACTTATAGTAGTATGTCAGTATGGATATTTTATGTTTATGCCATATCTTTTATTTTATATCATGTCATCTGATATTTATAGCTAGACTGATCCGTTTATTATTTTCTTAAATAATACTCGGGTCAGACCGAGATGTTACAGGTGCTTCTTCTTGACTTCTCCCCGGGGTTTGCTACTCTGACTTTTGGCTAACTATTTAAATTAGCAGTTTTTGTTATATGCACTTGAGATATAGACTTATAGTTGTATTCTTTTGTATAGCACGTGTTGCTATTCTTTTGTATTATTGTGGATCTTTTTGACCACTACTCTGATGTACACTTTCATGTGTTAGTTATTTATTCATATCTTCTTCCGCCTTTGTGATATGGATGTCTGTGACTGATTGTGTTATGCTTATTTCTATGTTTTTTTCCGAAGATTATTTGTAGCCACCGTGTGATAGCTTTGAGTTTGTATCGGTATGTCGGACTTCCTCCTTAAATGAAATGCATGCTATACTATCTGACATAACGGTGCTCGCACAAAGAAGTTACATGGATGGTCGCTCCTCAACAGCCTTATTCTCCGTTCTAGTTGACAGCACTACATCGTAGTGTTCTTGGCTAGCGTGGGTATAGAGGTGGGGCGTCATAATTTTAATTGATTAATTTCTTTTTATCGAAATCTCTTTTGGAGATATATATTTATAAAGCATTCTTCCCAACATATATGGAAATATTAAACCTCTCTTATTAAATCCTTTAATAACTTTTAAACTCATTTTACTAAGAACAAACTCGAAATCGTTTCATTTTTCATTTAGAAAGATATTGACCCGAATAAAGAAAGTTCATCGTTCCTGTAACAACCCGGGATTTGCATTACCAATTAATAAATAAAAGTTAGGATTTTTATTTGTTCTTAATGAAGCATAAAAGGATTTGGAACAACAAAACTTATTTGAAAAAGGATATTTTAATTAAATGGGAAATATGTGATTTTAAAATGAGGATAAAATGTTATTTTGGAGAGTTAAGTATTTAGGAGAGATTTTAAAACGGGTTTGGGTAAGAAAAATGAGTTCATAAACCTACATGAACACTTAGAAAATTTTTGGAAACATTGTAAATAACCCTCTTCTTATTGGGTTACTAGACTTAACCCAATAACCCACCCTAAACCTCCCCTATATATTATCTCAAACTCTCATAACCTCCTTTATTCAACCCTAATCAAAACCCTAATCATTCCTAAAGCTTTCTTAACAAAAATGGCCTCCATCTTCATCTCCTTCAAATTTTAGCTTATGCAAATCATTCTATGCAAAGGTAATGCAAATACCCACCTCAAATCCATTCTTATATCTTTTCTAATTTCTGAAATTAGTTTGTTAACACATGTTTTATGTATTTTTATCCTAATCCTCTTTTGCTAACTTGGGTTGATGCTACTATGATCAATGTTGCTTTCTAAGAGAGGTATATTGCTAAAAACTTCTTATAGTATGTGTTTAATCCTCTTTTGATATCATAAATCAATTAGTAACACATGTTTTATTATGTAACATGTGAATCATAGCTCCTTGATCATTTTTGCTTGCATTTTGGGTGTGCTCATAAGGTGTTTGTGTAATTGCTTCATAAGGTAATGCTAAGCTTTGGCCTTTGTTTCATTTAATATGGTGTAGTAATCATTGTGTAGTAGTTTGAGATTGTTATTAGTGAAATTTGATGCCAAAAACTTGAAAAAAACACCCCAAACCATCAAAAAAAACTGCAAAACATGTTGGCTGAAAATGTGCAGGCTGAAAACAGGCCAAAACAAACCAAAAAAGGGCTCTGGGGGCACCAGGACAGGCCTGGGTTGCACCCAGGCCCCAGCACGGGCGCAGCCCGGGCGCGCACAGGCCCTCGGCCCGCCCGAGCTGGGGGCGGGCCACAGACCCCAGCCCGCAAGGGGATGGGGCGGCCCCTTTCCCCCCAGCCTGCAAGGGCTGGGGCGGGCCCCTTTTCCCCAGCCCGCTTGGGGCTGGGGCGGCCCCTTTTCCCCAGCCCGCAGTGGGCTGGGGCGGGCCCTAGTCCCCAGCCCACAGCGGGCTGGGGCGGCCCCTTTTCCCCAGCCCGCAGCGGGCTGGGGCGGGCCCAAGTCCCCAGCCCACAGCGGGCTGGGGCGGACGACATTCCCCAGCCCGCAAGGGGCTGGGGCGGGCCCAAGTCCCCCAGCCAGCAGCGGGCGGGGGCGGGCCCAGGTCCCCCAGCCCCGCGGGCTGGGGGCGGGCCCCAAGTACCCCCAGCCCAAGCGGGCTGGGGGCCCCAAAAAAAATGAAAATGTTGTTTCTGTTTTCAGTTTGGGACTGAAACTTTGTGACATCGCCACGGTCACATCCGTGGTCGAAATCCAACGTTTTTGGACTCGTTGGAAAGCTAGATATGGATTGTTGATTGGTTCTGAATATTCTCTATCATAATTATTGTAACGACTCTGGCTCGGCCTTCGAAAATCGGCATCGAATACGACACACGTATTCGAATGCCGCAGATCCAAATGTCGAATCTGGTTCGCCGGAGCTTATAACACATCAAGTATAACAACACAATGGAAGAAAGAAATGAATATCATTGATATACACCATTCGATACAAAAATGATACAATATGAATCAAATATCCGAGATACAAGATAACAATGCTACAGCGGAATAACAATATGATATAGCAGCGGAACCTAGAACTCCAAACAGGAACAGCAACTCTAACTCCAACGCACCAATCCAGAAATGGCTCAAACCACCATCAAGTTGGACCCAGAAGAGCAAGACTGGTGTGTCGTCCAAACCAAATACTTTAATATCCAAAGTCTTCGAAGAATGCCAAAAAGAAAGCTGAAGCTATCGAATCAATATCTATATCTACTATCTAAAAAACCCAACTCCAGATTGCCCGTGTGGAAAATAGTGGGCATCCAGAGTTTAGGAAGAGAACAATAAACTCTAGGTCAGTCATGGGACTGGTATGAGCAAAGGAAAACAGTTTTGTCTTTAAAAACAAAAACAAAAGAAAATTTAAGTTGAAATCCGCAATGCTTTTTGGAAAATGAAACTACCATAAGGCCTCCCGCCACACACACAATGCAAGCGCACACTTGGATGAGATTTCTCCTTATGATAGTCAAAAATGCTTGATACGAGAAATTCTTTGATATTATTATTATACGTGCATAGTGGAAAACATTTCGAAAGTATAATATTAATCTTAGCCAGCATAGACATTTCATACTATGCCAACTATAGCTATAGCTACCATCTAAATAGTGGTGACCACAATAAGTAAATGGCGGGTTAGACAACTAAAACCGTAAAGAGCTCGTATTGGATGATTGGATTTCCAACAAATGGTCGGGCAATGGAACTTCCCATATAAAAAAATGGAACGCCTCTGGAGGGACGTCCCCGAGAACCTAACCGGATCTCTGCTACACAAGGTCGGGTTACCTCTGTAACTAGGTAACTACTGACACGAGTATGCCACCTCCCGGTCATTACCAACCTTTATCTGAAGCGCTTCCTAACCGACAACCACAAATCAATAAGTTTGCAGCAACCACAAAGTAAGTATCTAAGCTCCATACCATGATACCACTTATAATCCAGAAGGAAATGGACATACCCTTAGAGGGCGCTACCCTAAAATAACCTTGCTGCCACGATTCCTGTTTCGACCATAACCGGGTTGTGAGGTTCGACGAAGTCTCGTCTACAAAGCTACGCTTTTCACAAAAGTCATGCTTCGATCAACAAATGATCATCAACACACAGTAGCACTTAGCATGCCACACTACCAAATTGGGAGTATATCGCTAATAACCTTCAACTACATAACCTCTGAGCTCGTACGTCTCAGAGAAGGGTGTTAAGCTAAGAGAATAAATCTCCGCCACTAACAGATATGTATTTGAAAGAAATCAGCTTTATATCTCAGTTTGTAATGTCAGACATACAATCCATACAAGTATGTTCCGCGTTCGAACAGAACCGAAAGCACTTCTGAAGAAGCCCTTGCAAATCCGAGCATTCACAATCTCGATCGGACTTCCCATCACTTAGGGAATCTCTATACCGGCGCAACTCAGTGCAGAGACAATTGATAGGTCATCCTATCGCTCTCACAAATACCCGGTCTTCACCATCGGTCTTCAAATGATATCCATATCATCGTATCACTATTCGAAATGGGTTATATGACACAAAGGTCCTCTCCCGGCTATACCGAATAACGAGCTTAATATTAAAAATCATATGGATACTGGTGTCTCAGTTAAATCACAGCTTAATGCCCAAAACCTTTCATTCAAATGGTTAAAACAAATTACCATTTCCAATCTTTTAAACAAAAAGATCCATTTCAAAACCCTTCAATGGTTTAAACAATTTCCACACTTAAATCTTTTCAAAAAAAGGATTCACTTTTAAGACCCCTTTCAATTTAAAACAAGGTTCACCAATCTTTTAACAAAGATTCATTCATAGCCTTTCAAAACAATTCCATTCCAAATTGGATTAACTCATCTGGTCTTTAAATCAAAGACTCATTTCATAGCTTTCAAAACAATTTCCAAAGATTCATTCGTAACTTTCAAAACAATTCCCGTTTCAAATTTTATAAAAGATACACCATTTAAAAATCCTCTTCAATTTCAAAATAGGATTTAACTATCTTTCACAAAGATTCAATTATAATTTTCAAAACCATTCAATATCAAAATTGAAATCTTTTCATCATAAGTTGGAAATTCTTTCCTTATATAAAGCTATTATTATTCGAAACTACTTGTTTCCGTTTTGGAAAACCCGATTTTGTTTGCACGAGATAGTGCCTTTCAAATATAAACTTGGGTTAAATTCAAATTCTCAAACCATACCTTTAAAATGGTTTAAAACTCATATAGACACTCTTATACTTGTATAATCTTTTAAGCCAAAATTTCCAAACTATTGAATCCAAATTCAAATATTGAATTCAAACTCTAATCAAAATATTTCTGATTTCAAACTAAGTCAAGTTATTTTAAAATAACTTTTATCTTCAAACTCCTTTCCAATTATTTTTCAAATTCAACCCAATTTCATTTCCCAAAATAATTTGAATTTAAAAATTCAACTTTTAAAATCATTTCAAAAATCTATGACTTAACCGATTTCCTCGTGAAATCCATATTTGTGTGTGTATAGTGTGGTCCAGGGATTTTACACGCAACAGTGCAACAACACCAATTATTACAGATTCAAACACAGAAATATCGATAGGCGGTATAATCTATAACGCTTATCTTCATTTACAGATCATGGATGAATAATATAAGTTCATCGTAGATGATAAATTACATCACAGATCACAGCACAAAATCAGGATAATTCATAACACAAAGCATCATATATCAGGGATATCAAACAATTAAATCATCCAATACAAACATCCAGACTATCAATTAATTATCTGATTTATTTAAATCAGATTAGTCATTAACCTTGGTTAATTAATGTTAATTAATTACAAACCATTTAATTGATTATTCTTAATTAATTACAAAAATTAATTAATCCCTAAATAATAATCATTCCTTAATTGCCTTCATTAATCAAGTAACCTTCAGTTTATTTATCACATTAATTGGTTAATCCTAATTAATTTAAAAGAAGTAATTATCCCTAATTACTTAATTAACTCTTACCATTAATTGATTACTTTTATTAATTAACTAACCTTTAATTAATTAATTAATTAATTAATTAATTACCTTAATTATATAAATTAATTACCCTTAATTAATTAACCTTTAAACACTTGATTAAATTAACCTTCAATCGTCAATTATCAATCCTTAATTACTTTCATTAAGTAATTATTATATTTTTATTTTTATTTATTTAATTATTCATTAATTACTTGATATCAATTAATTAATCTCCAATTAATAATCCTTAATTACAAATTAATTATTTATAATTAATTAATCTCAATCATTAATTAATTAATTAATTTAAACCTTTAATTACTTATTTAATTAATCCAAATCATGAATTAAATAAATAAATTATTCATTGCATTCCGTAAAAATTTAATGAATTACAAATCATTAAATTTTAATTTACTTTAAGATAAAGCTTTGTTCTTATTAATGATCAAGTTATCATATACAAGTACTTTAAAACAATTTACTTTAAATTTACTTCCAAATTTCATTTTAAATTTAAAAAATTAAAATGAAAACAAATTGATTTAAACAAAGTCTGAAACACATTGTTAATACCTTTTCGTTTCACACGTTAAAGAAATACTCATTTAATAAAGAAGTTTTAAAAGAATTTAAAACCCAAATTACTTTTAAATTTCTTACCCTTCTAAAATACATGTTAAACAATTTAAAGTTGTTTAAAACAATTTAATTTATAAAACTTTCTTTTATTTTAAAACTCTTATAAAGATTTAAATTTAATTCCATATTTAACTCAGATTTAAAACTCACTTACATTTTAAACCTTCATTTTTTAAATTCAAATTACTTAAACAATTTAAGGCTGTTAAAACAATTTAAATTTAAAAACTTCATTTAATTTTTGAACTGAGATTCAAACTAAAACTTAAATCAGACTTAAATTTAGGTTTAAAACTTGTTTAAACTTTTACATTTTTAAAACTCAGTTTTACACTTTAAAAACAGATCAGGTTTTAAGCCTGTAACCAAACATTCAACCCAAGCCACTAAATAAAATGCTTCGAGTCAATACCAACTAAAACTTTGAGTCAAATACTCGAATCACCCGAAAGTTACTCGAGACCCAACATCAACAGACCTCAAACCAACTGTCACCTTACTTACTTCGAGCAAAACCTTTCACTACTTCGAGTCATTACTCGAATTACTCGAGTAAAACTCGAGTCCAAAAATTCTGCAACCAAAAAAAACTACACTTGACACACCACTGTACCGTGCATATGCACGATGGCTCCGACCCTCTCCGGTCATCATCACGGCTATGAGTAAGTCGCCGATCATCCTCCGATCCAACAGCGACCATTAGATCCACACAAATTTCATGGAATCAAAATTCGAACAGCCAAAACAGAAACTGGAAGCAACAGGCACACGCCCTTCAAAACCTGTAAAACTCCTCATCCTCTCTCCTCCGGCCATCGGAGGCTTTGGAACTCCGTCCATCCCTTCTTCAACACCCAAGCTACCATCTCCTCAAAAATTGTAGCACTCGATCACCTATAACAACCATGCCGACCAAAATTTCTGCACTACCCAAAAACTAGGTTTAGGAATTTAAAACAATCGCCGTCGTCGCCATGATCATCAGAAACCTTCCCTGACATTTTTGCCAAGCAACCTGATCGTCAACCTAGCTCCAACAGGTACCACGAACTTTCCAGTCACATAGATCATCAGATATCACCCAAAAATCCGTTTCTAGTTATTCGCTAAATTCACCATCAATACTTCATTAAAAAAATTTATTTTCTTTTTAAAATTCATATCTTCCAGTGACAATTCAGTTTATATAATTGTTTCATCCAATTTCAACTTTCAATTTTTAACATTGATGTTAGAATGTCGCTGCATTATTTGATTTCCAGGTGATTTTCAAACACAAGATACTTAAAACTATTTCTAGTACTTAGATTATGATTAAACTAATCTATTTTGTTTGAATCCAAGTCCTAATAGTTATTTAAATAAAAAGAGCTTGAAGTTTTGATTGTAACTCAAATTTTGCAGTAAGGAAAACAGAGAATGTACAGAAGCATATATCCAACATGCACAGACAATGCAAGCATGTTCAGCAACTCAACAAACATTTTTGAATGCAAATCTAGATATTTAAACCATAAAAGCAAATTCAAGGGTGAGTTTGCTCACCTGACATTGGAGTTTGAACAGAGCAGTATATTTTTTTTCTTTTGTCCAGGTTTTAGTTTTGATTTTCACTTTTTCTTTCTTCCTGCAGTTGCAACCAGAAAGGGTTCTAAAGTTTGATCTTGATTTGTTTCCCTGCAACTGGTTAATTTTATTGATTAGATTCCTATTTTACTATTGATTTAGAACATTAAATTCGAAGCTTAAAGAAAATTTACTTGCCTTTACTTTATTTGATAGAATTGCACTGCTCTAATCTTCTTTTGATTTCATTTTTCATATTTGATTTAAACTTTGCTTTGAGTTTTGAGTTACTTTGTTTCAGGTTTTCAAATGTTTGGAAGAAAATGGGCCTGATTTCTTTTTCTTTTGTATGTTATTTACATTTTAATTTAAAAGAAAATAAATTTAAAATGCCACTTGTCTTTATGCTTACATTTGTTAGTTTCTTATATTTGTCTACCAACACTTGTTAACATACAACACTTTATGTTTAAATCCCTAGGGTTGGTTATTTTGTAATTTTTTTTGCTTTAAACCTTCTTTTTAATTTATTTACAAATCATGTTCTTTAGCCCTTATTTGATTTCAATTTATAAAACATATTTTATCTATGTTATATTTACAAATATATATTATGTAGTTTTAAATCTTATACTTCAAATTTTTTTTTCAAATTACACTTATTATGTTTCAAATGTTACAAACAATTATTTAATACTGTCTTATGTATTATTTATGCTTATACTAATTAAAGCAAAATGATTTGAAATTAAATTATACATTGCTAATAAATATTTATAAGTTAGT
Source organism: Allium cepa (assembly GCA_030765085.1). Lineage (NCBI taxonomy): Eukaryota > Viridiplantae > Streptophyta > Magnoliopsida > Asparagales > Amaryllidaceae > Allium > Allium cepa. The sequence goes on from CM060929.1 coordinate 41,784,891, forward strand.
AAATACAATTTTTATTTTCATTTTAAACTTAAGTAATCATACATATTATGCTTCTGTACAAAAATTTCTTTAAGTCCAATTAAATTTAAATATATTAACATTTGAATTTCAATCTCACAATTCAATTTAAAACAATTTTTTATATACAAATATTTGATTAAATTTGGAAAATTCTTATTTATTCAAAATTTGATTCCAAAAATTAAATTAATTGTCAAATTAAAATTGTTCCAAATTCATCCAAACAAACAATTCTGACCCACCTGGATTTTGTGTTCCATGCCAATATATCAAAGCTTCTTCCTGGATCTACTAGGAATCATCAAAGAATTGAAAAGACGAATCAAAGGAGATAGAGAAAATTATTTCCGCTATTGCAAGATACTGACCATTTATAGTCGTACTCCCCTGTCCCCTATCTCATCCTCTTCTTGTACTCATATTCACTATCAGTGGGTAGTAAGAGAATTTACTCAGGCATTCAGACGGATATCTTAGGGACATACTCATTCTAGGGTATACTTCACCCTTTCTCTAATGAGTTACTTAATGTGTTATACTCCTGAGCTAAAGTTTCAACCCTCGGCTCTGATATCAAAAATGTAACGACCCTGACTCGACCTTCGAAAATCGGCACCGAATACGACACACGTATTCGAATGCCACAGATCAAAACGTTGAATCTGGTTCGCCCGAGCTTATAACACATCAAGTATAACAATACAACGAAAGAAAGAAATGAATATCATTGATATACACCATCTGATACAACAATGATACAATATGAATCAAATATCAGAGATACAAGATAACAATGCTACAGCGAAATAACAATATGATATAGCAGCGGAAACCAGAACTCCAAACAGCAACAGCAACTCTAACTCCAAAGTACCAATCCAGAAATGGCTCAAACCACAATCAAGTTGCACCAAGATGAGCAAGACTGGTGTCTCGTCCAATCCAAATACTTCAATATCCAAAGTCTTCAAAGAATGCCAAAGAGAAAGCTGAAGCTATCGAATCGATATCTATATCTACTATCTGAAAAACCCAACTCTAGACTGCCCGTGTGGAAAATAGTGTGCACCCAGAGTTTAGGAAGGGAACAATAAACTCCAGGTCAGTCATCGGACTGGTATGAGAAAACGAAAACAGTTTTGTCTTTAAAAACAAACAAAAGAAATTTTAAGTTGAAATCCGCAATGCTTTTTGAAAAATGAAACTACCATAAGGCCTCCCACCACACACACAATCCAAGCGCACACTTGGAGGAGATTTCTCCTTATGATAGTCAAAAATGCTTGATACGAGAAATTCTTTGATATTGTTATTATAAGTGCACAGTGGAAAATATTTCGAAAGTACAATATTATTCTTAGACAGCATAGACATTTCGTACTATGCCTACTATAGCTACCATCTAAATAGTGGTGACCACCATAAGTAAATGGCAGATTATACAACTAAAACCGTAAAGAGCTCGTATTGGATGATTGGATTTCCAACAAATGGTCGGGCAAAGGAATTTCCCATATAAAAAAATGGAACACCTCTGGAGGGACGTCCCCGAGAACCTAACCGGATCTCTGCTACACAAGGCCGGGTTACCTCTGTAACTAGGTAACTACTGACACGAGTATGCCACCTCCCGGTCGTTACCAACCTTTATCCGAAGCGCTTCCTAACCGACAACCACAAATCAATAAGTTTGCAGCAACCACAAAGTTAGTATCTGGGCTCCATACCATGATACCACTTATAATCCAGAAGGAAATGGACATACCCTCAGAGGGCGCTACCCTCAAATAATCTTACTGCCACGATTCCTGTTTCGACCATAACCGGGTTGTGAGGTTCGACGAAGTCTTGTCCACAAAGCTACGCTTTTCACAAAAGCCATGCTTTGATCAAAAAATAATCAACAAATGATCATCAACACACAACAGCACTTAGCATGCCACACTACCAAACTGGGAGTATATCGCTAATAACCTTCAACTACATAACCTCTGAGCTCGTACGTCTCAGAGAAGGGTGTTAAGCTAAGAGAATAAATCTCCGCCACCAACAGATATGTATTTGAAAGAAATCAGCTTTATATCTCAGTTTGTAATGTCAGACATACAATTCATACAAGTCTGTTCCGGGTTCGAACAGAACCGAAGGCACTTCCGAAGAAGCCCTTGCAAATGTGGGCATTCACAATCCCGATCGGATTTCCCATCACTTAGGGAATCTCTATACCGGCGCGACTCAGTGCAGAGACAATCGATAGGTCATCCTATCGCTCTCGTAAATACCCGGTCTTCACCACCGGTCTTCAAATACTATCTATATCGTCGTATCAATATTCGGAATGGGTTATATGACACAAAGGTCCTCTCCCGGCTAAACCGAATAACGAGCGCAATATTAAAAATCATATGGATACTGGGGTCTCAGTTAAATCACAGCATAAAGCCCAAAACCTTTCATTCAAATGGTTAAAGCAAATTACCATTTCCAATATTTTAAACAAAAAGATCCATTGCAAAACCCTTCAATGGTTTAAACAATTTCCACACTTAAATCTTTTAAACAAAAGATTCACTTTTAAGACCCCTTTCAATTTAAAACCAGGTTCACCAATCTTTTAACAAAGATTCACTCATAGCCTTTTAAAACAATTCCATTCCAAATTGGATTAACCCATCCGGTCTTTAAATCAAAGACTCATTTTATAGCTTTCAAAACGATTTCCAAAGATTCATTTGTAACTTTCAAAACAATTCCCGTTTCAAATCTTATAAAAGATACACCATTTAAAAATCCTCCTCAATTTCAAAATAGGATTCAACTATCTTTCACAAAGATTCAATTATAGTTTTCAAAACCATTCAATTTCAAAATTGAAATCTTTTCATCATAATTTGGAAATTCTTTCCTTATATAAAGCTATTATTATTCGAAACTACTTGTTTCCGTTTTGGAAAACCCGATTTTATTTGCACGAGATAGTGCCTTTCAAATTAAACTTAGGTTAAATTCAAATTCTCAAAACCATACTTTTAAAATGGTTTAAAACTCATATAGACACTCTTATACTTGTACAATCTTTTTAAGCCAAAATTTCCAAATTATTGAATTCAAATTCAAATATTGAATTCAAACTCAAATCAAAATATTTCAGATTTCAAACTAAGTCCAGTTATTTTAAAATAACTTTTATCTTCAAACTCCTTTTTAATTATTTTTCAAATTCAACCCAATTTCATTTCCCAAAATTATTTGAATTTAAAATTTCAACATTTAAAACCATTTTAAAAATATGTGACTTAACCGATTTCCTCGTGAAATCCATATTTGTGTGTGTATAGTGTGGTCCAGGGATTTTACACACAATAGTGCAACAACATCAATTATTACAGATTCAAACACAGAAATATCGATATGCGGTATAATCTATAACGCTTATCTTCATTTACAGATCATGGATGAATAATATAAGTTCATCGTAGATAATAAATTACATCATAGATAAATAAATTACATCACAGATCACAACACAAAATCAGGAAAATTCATAACGCAAAGCATCATATGTCAGGGATATCAAACAATTAAATCATCCAATACAAAAATCCAGAGGTAATATCAATTAATTATCTGATTTATTTAAATCAGATTAGTCATTAACCTTGGTTAATTAATTTTAATTAATTACAAACCATTTAATTGATTAGTCTTAATTAATTACAAAAATTAATTAATCCCTAAATAGTAATCATTCCTTAATTGCCTTCATTAATCAATTAACCTTTAATTTATTTATCACATTAATTAGTTAATCCTAATTAATTTAAAAGAAGTAATTATCCCTAATTACTTAGTTAATTCTTACCATTAATTGATTATTTTATTAATTAACTAACCTTTAATTAATTAATTACCTTAATTATATAAATTAATTACCCGTAATTAATTAACCTTTAATCACTTGATTAAATTAATCTTTAATCATTAATTATCAATCCTTAATTACTTTCATTAAGTAATTATTATATTATTATTTTTATTTATTTGATTATTCATTAATTACTTGATATCAATTAATTAGTCTCTAATTAATAATCCTTAATTACAAATTAATTATTTCTAATTAATTAATCTCAATCATTAATTAATTAATTTAAACCTTTAATTACTTATTTAATTAATCCAAATCATGAATTAAATAAATTAATTATTCATTGAATTCCTTAACAATTATTGAATTACAAATCATTAAATTTTAATTTACTTTTAGATAAAACTTTGTTCTTATTAATGATCAAGTTATCATTTACAAAGTACTTTAAAACAATTTACTTTAAATTTACTTCCAAATTTCATTTTAAATTTTAAATTTTAAAATGAAAACAAATTGATTTAAACAAAGTATGAAACACATTGTTAAAACCTTTTCATTTCACAAGTTAAAGAAATACTCATTTAATAAAGAAGTTTTAAAAGAATTTAAAACCCAATTTACTTTTAAATTTCTTACCCTTCAAAAATACATGTTAAACAATTTAAAGTTATTTAAAACAATTTGATTTATAAAACTTTCTTTTATTTCAAAACTCTTATACATATTTAAATTTAATTCCATATTAAACTCAGATTTAAAACTCACATTTTAAACCATCATTTTTTAAATTCAAATTACTTAAACAATTTAAGGTTGTTAAAACAATTTAATTTAAAAACTTCATTTTATTTTTGAACTGAGATTCAAATTAAAACTTAAATCAGACTTAAATTTAGCTTTAAAACTTGTTTAAACCTTTACATTTTTAAAATTCAGTTTTACACTTTAAAAACAGATCAGGGTTTAAACCTGTTACCAAACATTCAACCCGAGCCACTAAATAAAATGCTTCGAGTCAAATACTCGAATCACCCGAGAGTTACTCGAGACCCAACATCAACATACCCCAAACCAAGTGTCACCTTACTTACTTCGAGCAAAACCTTTCATTACTTCGAGTCATTACTCGAGTAAAACTCGAGTCCAAAAATTCTGTAACCTAAAAAAAACTACACTTGACACACTACTGCACCATGCATATGCACGTTGGCTCCGACCCTCTTCGGTCATCATCACCGCCATGAGTAAGTCGCCGATCATCCTCCTATCCAACAGCGACCACCAGATCCACACAAATTTCACGGAATCAAATTTCGAACTCCCAAAACTGAAACTGGAAGCAACAGGCACACCCCCTTCAAAACCTGTAAAACTCCTCATCCTCTCTCCTCCGACCATCGGAGGCCTTGGAACTCTGTCTATACCTTCTTCAACACCCAAGCTACCATCTCCTCAAAAATTGTAGCACTCGATCACCTATAGCAACCATGCCGACCAAAAATTTCTGCACTACCCAAAAACTAGGTTTAGAAATTTAAAACAATCGCCGCCGTCGCCATGACCATCAAAAACCTTCCCTGGCATTTTTGCCAAGCAACATGATCGTCAATCTAGCTCCAACAGGTACCACGAACTTTCCGGTCACATAGATCATCAGATATCACCCAAAAACCCAATTCTAGTTATTCCCAAAATTTACCATCAATACTTCATTAAAAAAATTGATTTTCTTTTTAAAATTCATATCTTCCAGTGACAATTCAGTTTATATAATTGTTTCATCCAATTTCAACATTCGATTTTTAACATTGATGTTAGAATGTCACTGCATTATTTGATTTCCAGGTGATTTTCAAACACAAAATACTTAAAACTATTTCTAGTACTTAGATTATAATTAAACTAATCTATTTTGTTTGAATCCAAGTCCTAACACTATTTAAATAAAAAGAGCTTGAAGTTTTGATTGTAACTCAAATTCTACAGTAAGGAAAACAGAGAATGTACAGAAGCATATATCCAACATGCACAGACAATGCAAGCATGTTTAGCAACTCAACAAACATTTTTAAATGCAAATCCAGATATTTAAACCATAAAAGCAAATTCAAGGGTGAGTTTGCTCACCTGACATTGGAGTTTGAATAGAGCAGTGTATATTTTTTTTCTTTTGTCCAGGTTTTAGTTTTGATTTGCTCTTTTTTTTCTTCCTACAGTTGCAACCAGAAAGGGTTCTAAAGTTTGATCTTGATTTGTTTCCCTACAACTAGTTAATTTTATTGATTAGATTCCTATTTTACTATTGATTTACAACATTAAATTCGAAGCTTAAAGAAAATTTACTTGCCTTTACTTTATTTGATAGAATTGCACTGCTCTAATCTTCTTTTGATTTCATTTTTCAAATTTGATTTAAACTTTTCTTTGAGTTTTGAGTTACTTTGTTTCAGGTTTTCAAATATTTGGAAGAAAATGGGCCTAATTTCTTTTTCTTTTGTACGTTATTTACATTTCAATTTAAAAGAAAATAAATTTAAAATGCCACTTGTTTTTATGTTTACATTTGTTAGTTTCTTATATTTGTCTTCCAACACTTGTTAACATACAACATTTTATGTTTAAATCCCTAAGGTAGATTATTTTGTAAAAAAAAATTCTTTAAACCTTCTTTTTAATTTATTTACAAATCATGTTTTTTAGCCCTTATTTGATTTCAATTTATAAAACATATTTTATTTATGTTATATTTACAAATATATGTTATGTAGTTTTAAATCTTACACTTTAAAAAAATATTTTCAAATTATACTTATTATGTTTCAAATGTTACAAACAATTATTTAATACTTTCTTATGTATTATTTATACTTATACTAATTAAAGCAAAATGATTTGAAATTAAATTATACGTTGCTAATAAATATTTATAAGTTAGTAAATACAATTTTTTATTTTCATTTTACACTTAAGTAATCATACTTATTATACTTCTGTATAAAATTTTCTTTAAGTCCAATTAAATTTCAATATATTAACATTTGAATTTCAATCTCACAATTCAATTTAAAATAAATTTTTATATACAAATATCTGAGTAAATTCGAAAAAATTCTTATTTATTCAAAATTTGATTCCAAAAATTAAATTAATTGTCAAATTAAACTTATTCCAAATTCGGGAATGTTACAGTTATGGCTATGCAAGGAGAATGACGGTTTTTGATGAAGAAACCAGATATGTGATTGTGTGATCGAGTGAGCGATCAGATTGGTATAGCGTACGGATGATATGTGTACATCGTACGGATTTGAATGAAATTGATACTGGAAATTTGTGAATAAGAAATGTGAAATGATTTCTTTTGAAATGAAAGTATATTTAGTGAAACAATGGATAAAAGTGAAAGTTGGATATTTTTATGATGATAAGTAAGATGGAAACAACTTTATAAAAAAAAGAGTAATCAAATTTGAATATTTGATTTTGGGATAAACAAAGTTAAATATCTTTGTTATATAAGATAAATCTTCTCTTTTTGAATCTATTGCCGGAAGGAAAGGATTTTGAAAGTATTGAAGTATAAAAGGAGTTTTATACAAGTTTGAAATGTTCCAAAGTTTTTTTAAAAAAAAAAATTAAATATATCTATATATATAAAGGATCTTATGAGGATTTTGGGAAAAAGGTTTTGGGAACCTTTGGATTTGGAAAGGCTTTTGATTTTTGGGTAAAATCAATATTGGAATTTGAAAAGCCTAGTTTGAGAATTATCGATTTGGGATAATCGATTTTGAGAAAAGGAGATTTATATGAGATTCATACTAGGTGTATGATTTGGAAGATACTATATGTGTATAGTATAAAGTGTTTTGAAAATGGCTCTGGGGAAAAAGGCGCTCAGGAGTGCCATAGGTTGGTACTACCTTGAACCCTAAGGGGGGTTCTAAAGTTGATCCTGTGAGGAGTCCGGACAAAACTAGTTCCTGAGGATTATCAGTAGTGTGTAGCGAAATTCGAGGGTGTCGATGCCTACAGAGGCATTTGGGTTATGCTCTTACGATAGTGTAACTCGATGTCACTGCGATCTACTGCAGACCATAGCGAAAGTCGTGTGTGTCGCTGAGAGCCAAAAGTCTGCGTTTGATTTTATATCGGTAGACTACGACCTATGGTAACATAGCGAAAGTCGTGTGCGGCGCTGAGAGCCAACAGCCTGCGTTTGATTTTACATCGGTAGACTGCGAACTATGTGGGAGTGGAGAAGTTTCATTTTTGACAGTGAAAATCGAGGGAGCTGATGCCTACAGTTACATGGACTTTTTTTGCGATGGCAACGTAACCCTAGAATGTAACTGCGATCTGTTGTGGGTTCCATGGCGTAATCGAGGGGCGCGGAGCGCCTACAGTTACATGGAGTTTTGCTGCGATGGCAACGTAACCCAGGATGTAACTGCGACCATGGATGGGGGTGATGATTTCCAGAGCATTCTCACCAAAGATATTTCCTCCATTTTCAAAAATTGTTTTCTATATTTTCAATAAAATTATTTCCCCAAGTATTTTCACTGGGTGTTCAAACGGGTTTACCAAGTACTTATAGATTTTCAGTCCTACGCCTGATCAACGTATGACAGAATTTCTGTGAGAACAAGGATGGACTGGTTGAGACATCGAGTTATAAGAAGTATTTTTATAAAAAGCTATTTTAATAATATTATGTGAATTTAAAAGTATTTCTAAAATTTTAAAATAAAGGAGTAAGCTAGTTATCTAAATAAATTAGTTAAGTGAATATGTTAATAAGATTTAAATTGGTTGAATAGAAGTTGAATAGGGAGTTATTAATGGAGTTGGAAATGAAAACTTGAGTTATAAATTAAATTGACTTGAATTGTTAGTAAATTGAATATAATTGGAATATTGTCGAATAAAAAGGGAGTTGGGTTGAAACAGAAATGGTTTAAATTGCAAATTAAGTTCAAGAAGGTAGAAATAAATTGAAAATGGCGTTGTAATTGATTAAATGAGTCGTGAATGAATTGAATTTGGAAATTAAAATTTATAATAACTAATAAAATAAATTTGTAGATTGAAATGAGATTTGATTGAAACAGAACCAAGTTAAATTGAAAAGGAAAATTTATTTTGCAAATGAAGTGAGCTTAAGTTTTGAGGTTGGAATAAATTGAAGTAAATTAACTTAAGTTAAAAATAATTAGAAGATCAACTTTGAATAAGAATGAAAATTCATTTAATAAAAGTTTGGGTTAAATTAATTTGGAAAGTAGTTATAAATATAGGAATCGAATGTTGTTAAGCTCAATGAAATGATTTTTAAAATGTATGGTTGGTGAATAAACTAGAAATGGGAAGGAATTAAATATAAAATGTGTTGGAATCAATTGGAAGTGGCTAAAAACCAAAATGAATATTTTATTCAGTGAATATCGTCGAATTGCATAGAATAAATTAGTCGTTCGACTTAAACGGAAGTAAATAAAAATTCTATGAATTGGTAAAGGTAAATAAAATTGATTTTTTGGAATCAATTGAAATAAATGTGAGTTGTTTGGATTAAAAATAAATTTAATGTAAGAAATTGAAGCGTAAACCATTAAAATTGGATGAAATGACATATGAATTGATTGAAAGCAATTGAATTAGCTTTAAAATCATATAAATCGCTTATGGAAAGTGTTTGGTGCATGTTGCTTATGAAATGCAAGTGTTTAGCTATTGAAAGAAAGTGAAATGTTAATAAATTTCATATATTTAGTACTTACATGTTTGAATTGAGCAAGTACAGGTACCGGAAAGCCGTTTGGCTGGATTTGGTTGTGCTAATTGCTAAAATAATAAGCCGCTTGCTTAGAATGCTAAATAAAGGTACGCCTACGCAATAAAAATAGGAAATATGAACTGTTTTTGTTTTTCCGACCTTGTGGGTCGATGTATATATATTTATATCTCTTGTCAAATTGTAAAAGCTCCCCCGTACAAAGGAGACTCTATCAAAATTTTCCGAAAATTTTGGGAGTTAGAAAATTTTTGAAAATTTTTGGGGAGAATTTTTGTTAGCAATAAAATGATTTCAAATGGAAATTGAAATAAGGAATTTTGAAAATGGAGAGTGTAACTAATGGTTTAGTTGGAACTAAAGGATTAGAAAAGTGAATATAGATGATTGTGAATAAGCGAATAGAAATCAAAATAGGTATGAAATCTTTTGTAAAGAAATGTGTAAAGCAATTTTTGAATGTTGTAGTTAAACATTATTGCTTAGTAGGATATACAGGTATTATAAAGGAAAATGAAAGTTGGTTTTGATTCCAGAAGATAAATTTGAATTGCTCGGCAAAAGGGTATGTGTTTAAATTTCTGTATGATTGGGTTTTTTATCTAGCCACTTGGCCTTGTGTTTTCTTTCGGAATTTGAGAGCCCGTAAAGGAATTTTGTAGTTGTACCGAGTTAGCTGCGTAAAGGAGACGCTGGCGAAATTTTTCGAAAATTTAGGGAGTTAGAAAAATTTTGAGAAAATTTTGATAATTCAAAATTTGGTTTTAAATTCAAATTTGAATTGTTAAATAAATAATATTATTGGGACTTATGGATAGTTTGGAAAGCTAGAAAAAGGGTTAGTGTGTCTTTAATAAAAAGATTTTTTTGAGAATTGTTTGGTTTTGGAAAAAAGTAAATGGGTATTGGACCATTCATCTTAACTAGCATTTCGGGGATGAAATTCTTTTAAGGGGGAGGAATGTGACGACCCGGAATTTTGGATATTTAAAATAGGAATATTTAATTGGTTTTAAATATTCAAAAGAGTAATTTTAACTTGAATTTCAAATACCACCATATACTGGATAATTTAATTTTGAATTAAACTATTGGAAATTGGGTAAAAAAAATGAAGTCTGGGATTTTTAGCTTGTTAATAATAATTTGAAGGCTTATAAATTTATATTAATAATATTGAAGGTGATTGAACCTTTAAAATTGAATTTAATAATCATTTGTTCAGTTTTTGAAACATATCGTTCAAATTTGATATTTAAATAGCCTTCTGATGTACAGTCTCGGAATTCGACGAAACCAATTCCATTGGATCCGTAATATTATATTATTATCGAATTTCAATTTTCGTAATGTTTGGAGTTGACGTGTGGCCGTGCGGTAGATAAACGCGCTGAAATTTTATCGAAATTTAATATAATAACTCGGTTCAAAAAGCTATCTTCTCCATACGATCGAATTAGAACTCAAAACTTATTCCATTGCGATCGGAATAGGGGCATACCATTATGAATGCCAGGTCGCACGGCTCAATAGGAGTTCGGAATTTCACGGTATGTAACACAAGATATTTTCAATATTCAATTATATAAAATTTATCAAAGTATAAATTGAATCACCATAACCACGGGATTAGACGGTCTAGCTTATACCTGAAGCCACTTTACCTTTCTAATAGGAAATATCTCTTTCTTTTTTTGATAATCAAAACCCAAAATCGAACTCGAAGCAGATCAACCAACCTTATCCCCTATTCAATCCGCAACCTCTTTTAATTGTTTGAAGCCCTAGCCCAATTCAAAATAAGTCGGGAAAAAAAATGGAGATGCAAGATCGAGAACGGCTATTACATAGGCAGGCAAGACGACGAGGGCTCGGCTATGCATGCGCGCAGGGTTAAGAGGTCGGCGTCGGCATCAGCGCTCGACCTAGGGCTTAGCTGGCACGATGGAAGCGCGCCACCATGACGCCATCAACGAATGACGACGATGACTGACATCATTAGTGGCCAGAAGCAGGTGCGTTAAAGGGGAAAGGATGTGAGTGATGAGAGACTTACGTGCAGAAGAGGGGGGAAAGCGACGTTGATTTAGGACTTGGGAATGGAGGCCGGAAGTTTACATGGATCATCTGTCTATAATCGGGAAGCCAAGTCGAATTTGGAGTGGACTGCAAACAAAATAATCAAAGGTGAGTTAATCTCATTCTTCTGGGTTATTTAAATTTAAATGGTTAAATTTAAATAATTGGTTGAATGATTGAATTTGATTTAATGTGATATATTATATAGTAATATATAGTATATATTGGAGTTATTGATTTCCCACATTATATGGCGGATGAGACCCTATGCACCGCATAATAGCGGATGATATTATATAAATCTCATATACTGCGATATTCCACCTCGAAGTGGAATTGGTATTTTGTGTTGTGCTAACGTCTGTGGATGCAGGGAAACAGGTTGGAGGGATCCAACTGGATTCCTCGAAATTATTTAGAATGTTTAATATTCTATGTTATGAATATTATTGATAATTGGAATATTGAATACTATGGTTTGCTTGAATATATTTCGGTACACTTGGTCATCAAAATATTTAGAATTGGATTTTTGGAAGAAATATAAGAGTAAATTTTGGAAGTGAAATAATTATAGAATAAAAATAAGAATGAATTAGAAAGAAATAAAAGTGATATTTAAAAACCAAAGTTAAATTGTAAAGTAGAGATTTAAAACAAGTTTTGAAACAAAGTTTAAATTTCGAATTCAGGTTAGTGAATCTCAGTTTCTTTTAAACAAATAAAGTTTTTAAATTTAAATTATTTTAACAACTTGAATGTTAAAGTGCATTTTTAAATTGATTTGAATTTAAAAATGAATTTGGTTTTAAATTCCTTTAAACCCCTTTTATAAAATGAGTAATTAATTTATTTAATGAAGTAAATAAAAAGGGGAGTTAATTACTGGCTGAGATTAATCAGGAGTGATTAATATTTGTGGTTTAGTTAATGATTAATTACTTAATGTAATAGATTTAGATTAGGATAAATTAAAATGTAATTAGAGATCATTAATTTATATAGTTAATGATGTAATTGAAGATTGATTGATTAAGATTAATTAATCAATAAATAGTGATTTATGAGAAATTAATTAATATAAGTAATTAAGGAGTAATGTAATTAATTAAAGTTAATTAAATTGAGAAGTAATTAAAGATTAATTATTGTTTTCGGTTAAGAATAATCAATTTGTGTAATTAACTAAAAATAATTACTTGAATGTAATTAAAGGACAATTAATCCAGGGTGATTAATTAAGATGGATAATTAAGGGATGATTAATTAATTGATTTGAAATTAATTAATGTCAAATGAAGGAATCTAAGTGATTGAGGTTAGTAATTCAATTAGAAGTGATTAAATTTATTTTGGAAGTGATCAAGTTTGCTTATGGATGATTGAATGGTATTGGATGCCTTGAATGAGTTGATATCTCTGACATGAAATGTTTTGTAGTCTCATATGTTGGGCGGACAGGATATTGTGGTTATCTATCAATGATGAATTGTTGTGTAAAGGGACATCCTGTGTTTAAAGTTTGGAGTGTATTTCATTTGGATAACTTGGGCTAGGATGACATGAGACTCGAAGAGACCGGGGTCGGGTATTAGAAAATACTCGAAACCACTTCGAAATTTTATAGATTGATATGTGAAATCAATAGGCTGGAATGAAATGATTTAAGTGAATTGGACTATTTAATCTAAATTTTGGTACCTGGAAAATTGATGTGTAAAATTAGTGATGTCTATAACAAATTGTGAATTTGAAAATTTACACGAGTTACCCCGGGTTTAAATAGGTTTTATGCTTTGGTATTTCATGTTAGATGAGTTTACTCACGCTGGTTTCCAACCTGACCCGGGTGTTACTTTGATATAATGCTCGGGTCAGACCGAGTATTACAGATTTTCAGGTAAGGACGTTCTGGAGCTCAGGAGGCGAGCTGGATGACAAGAACATGTGGAGTGTTTCCGCTGTATTATATTGTTGTATATCTGAGACATGGTGATTGTGTATATCCAGTGTCTAGATATATGTGTAACTCTGATGTATTATAAAGGTATTTTGACAGATGTGAGATGTTCGTGTTTCTGATCTTCTTATTCTTCTATCTCTTTCTTCTTTTCCTAACTATCTGAAATTTTCGGGATCGAAAATTTCGGGTCGTTACAATAAAATTCGGCACGGTGTATAAATCTGGAATGGATTCCAAGTATATTATCGAAATATGATTTTGATAGTTGTACACTAAGGGATATGGTCCATCGGCCACAGGTATGTCTTCAAAAGAAAGAGCAATGCAGTTGGAATATAGTAAGCAACACCGATATAATAACATGTAAATTTCAATTGTTGAAATTAATGTAGCAGATTCGTCATCCAACTTGCTTGAGTTAATTTGAATTATACATGCAAAATCATTCCCCAGTATGACTTTGAATTTTATTACATGTCCGTTGAAACATAAATTTCTAAATAATGATTTACAATAGACAGTTTACACATGATCACTAAAATGTCAGAACGTTACTGGGAGCGATAATTAAATTTGTAAGTGTTGGGTAAGATCATAAAATGGATACCATATTATCATTCAATAAGTTTCTAGGTTGAGCAAACCCTACAAAAGAGAGTTCAGACTCAAACTTTATAAGTTATATCAAATATAGTATTTCAGTCCTAAATCATATTCAATCTTAGTTAAGGATCACAAGATGTCTGGACTTATACCTAGAGAGTTCCACATGATAAAGGCAGTTTATCAACAAGTGAGAAATATTGGCTGACGATGTAGATGGTAATACAACATAGCATATCCATTCACTAAGAAAATGACTCGATCAATTTTGAATCGATCCGAAGAATGGGATTAAGATTTCGTAACTGGCCCCAAGTGCAAACGGGAGACTGAAAGAGTTAGTTGTATGCCCTATGGGTAATTATGTACTTCGTTACATATATCTAACTCTATTGTCAATCTTGTTTACAGTAACAATGTTTGTTTTCTTTTATATGCTTTGTTATATTATGATATAATTAATAAGTAATTACGTTGAAGTATATTAATAAGAAAATGATTAAATAAAATGTTATATGATTGTAGTTGCAAACAGTTGCAACAATGGGTAAGTAATCATAAAATAAAATGATATTTTATATTAAATAATCCTAGTCAAGAAGTTTTGAGAAAGAATACTGATACATTCTTTGAAATCAGAGTGTATAACGCTTACAAAATGTACGGCAATGTATTACTCATGGCTATTGAGGGCACGAAGGGATTACGTACTCATAGTTATTGGATACTTATGGAATGACTTATCCAAAAGTTTCACATTGGTTGATAACAACTAGGTCAAATGGGAAATCTCAGTATAATGATTTTACATAGTTTCCTCGACTTGATAATTATGTGGAACTTCAACATGAATACTCCACTTTGATTACAGTTAATTATGGCATGCAATACTCGAGCGACTATATTTGTGTTTGAGTTGAAGCATTGGAAGTAAAGCACGGTTTAATAGAGAATTCGTCACCTCGGTTGTACAAGTTTAGTGTCACGATCAACTATAGTCAACTTGAAGTTAGAATCTCTGATCGAAATAGAACAGTTAAAATAAATGTTATCATTGAATCAATTACTATGTTTTTGGACCTAACTAGTTGAATGTGAATATTGGAATATTAATTAATACCAAATTCCAAATATCCTAAAGTGATATAGTTTTGATGAAGAGAACATGTGTAAATAATCGTTATCAAGCGGACTTAAAAAAAATGTAAAATTGAATTTTATTGAAAACATCTGTAAGCGATGAATTTAGCCAAACTATCACATCACTAGCTAAGGTAACATATAAACGTTAATATTTGAATTCTCAATATTAATTGATGATTAAATTCAAACCTCTGAGTCTCACAAACGCATTTATGAATTCTTTGGAAAACTATAGGATTTAATTTAGGGCTGTCAATGGATATCTGAAAAATCTGAAATCCATTCGCATCTGTATCCGAAAAGCTGATACATATGTTATATCCGAAAATACGGATGCGAATACGGATACGAAAACATCCGCATTCGAAAATTATCCGTCCAATATTTTTCAAGATTATAGTTTAAATTATGTGTATTTAGTATGATGAAAGATATTTATTTATTGTTTTATTAAGTTAGAAGTTTATATTATATGCACTAAATGCGTATTAACTGCTCAAAATTATTTATTACTATCATAATTGTTTATTTTCAACACTTTAATAATTAATGGGATTGAAAAAAGATTATATTAACTAAAATTTTCCATTTATGTTTCATGATTTATTAGTCGTTAGGGGATATAACAATTATATTTATTCATCCGTATCCGTGGCTGCGGACATCTGATATCCGAAAATGATTTCGGATGTGGATATGATATGACACTATCCACGTTCGAAAGTACGCGTTGATAGACCAAATTTAATTAGTTTATAAAATGTTATAAATTAATTAAATGAATTTATATTTAAGAAATATTGATTATTGATTTATTTTACGTTTTGGGTATTGTTAGTTATTATTTGAATGTATACATAAAAGTTATATATGCACGTTTGATATACGATATCGATACGTACATAAACTGGCTTTAACAATTTTAAATTACTTAACGAGTTTTTCAAAAAAATAGTCCATGCTAGAGAACATGCTTAGTCGGGCATGCAAAGGAAAGAAGAATGATGGATTTGATTGAAAATTATTTAGGAAATAGAAAAGGGAGTTTTAAGGAAATAATGAGAAAAGTTACTATTCTTTCCAAAAAAATAAATCCTCCTATTCAATTTCCTTATTTAATTTTCTTTTTCTTCGTCTTCCCTCATCCATGGCCACCTCCTCCATCTATTTCATAACCGAAAATTTCTCTTCTATTTTCCCAAAATTATATCAAATTAAATATAATAAAGTTGTTCATCATTCATTTGCAAAGTTGGGTGTTGATTCAAGAATATAAGAAGGGATTCTAAATCAAAGGAGCACTAATTGGCCGAATCTGAAAGGTATGATCCAAACTTGATTTGTTTTCTTGAATATAATAAGCTTACGACAGTTTTATATGTACATATTATTGTCTCACCTTAATTTATAATTTGTTATACAATTTAAACAACTTTTAAATGATATGAGTGGTTTTAACTTCACATATTAAACCAAAATTTATATATGTATAAAACTGTGTTTCAGTACTACCTATAATAATATTCTAAATATTTAATGTAGTTTAATAATTTGAATGTTTCTGTTCAAATTTTTATATCAATCCCAAAATATACAGATTGTTGATATCTTGTTTAATTTAGTATATGAATTTTTGGTTTTATAATATTTTTATTTTTTAAAATTCCAAATTTTTACTATTTGGGTTGAAATTATATAAACACACGCATACATATATATGTGCATGCGTGTGTATATGCAAAAACATCATAAAGGTTTAGTGTAATCTGGATGTTTATTTTGTATCGATTGGAAATCAGTTTGGCTTAATCATTGTGTGTGTATCTGTGTATGTGTTATATTGTTAAGGCATATATTTTAGAAACAATTTTATCCATAAATTTGTTTTTCATTGGACAATTTAAAATTGAGGCAATACTTATACATATAAACATCAAATATCTACATGGTAGATAAAAATTCCAATATCTACACATGCATATATTGACCATGTTATTATTTGTTTCTTTTATCATTTTAAACATATTACTGTAACACATCATCTTTTGTATATTGGGTAGTACTAATTAAATGTTTGCAAAAAAAGAAATGCGCAATCAACCAATGATGTCACATTTCCCTCTTTCCTTTTAGATCTTGATGTGATTTTATCTAAATCTATTACCATGTTTGTTCCATCCTAAAACATCAAACAACTACACTCACTATATGTTTGATATACATGACGTCATTTAGAAATTTGAATATACTTGATATATTCATATTTATTCAAACAACATGCTTAATTTAAATAGATTTAATTAATTATGAATAGACAGTCTTAATAAATCATGATTTATTAAAAATATCTGAAACTGGTATTAAAATTAGATTTCATAGACCCACTAAGATCTAAATAGAAATTTATTTATTTTGAAATTTACTCATTTCACACGTTGTGAGACAGGGTGTGCTCAACATTATTGAATAGAGAATTCATAGTAGAATGATAATAATAAATGTTATTATTGAATAAAGAACATTGTTTATGGACGAATTAAACTGTACGTAGTATTTGAGTTTTGACTAATACCAGACTCCATACATTCCATTACTCCAAAGTAATACGGTGACAACAAAGAGAACATTTGCAATTATTGTCACTACTGGCACCGCTTAAGGTGATGTAAAATATGTTTTAACGAAAAGATTTATTAGCGATAAATTCGACCAAACTGTCACATCAATACCTAAGGTAACTGTGAACGTTGATATTTGAAATGTTCAATATTAATTGTTGATACAATTCACACCTCTAAGTCATACCATTGTACTTGTAAATTCTAAGAAATACCTTTAAAGTGTTTTATCTCTTTAGTTTCTCTCTTTAGTTTGGTATTCAACAAATTTATTTGTTATATTGCATAAATATTGGAGTGATATATCAGAAAATGCCAATTAATACACCCACTTTCCATATTTACGCATTATTTTGGGAAAAAACAAGTAAAGCCGAATATATATACATATATAAACACACACATCCATGCATGCGCGCATGCAAATACGTGTGCGCGCACACACACACGCGCGCGCACACACACACACACAGATATATATATATATATATATATATATATATATATGCATTTCTCCCTTAATTTCCACCATAAGTTCCAATTTAAATAATAATATTTTCAATAGTGTAGTAGAAAGAGACAGAAAGTATTCTTATTCTAATCGGAACTTATGATGGAAATCATTGGGGATTAGAGGTGTAGCGAAATTGAGGTGTATCTGATCCTTGTCATATATATATGTATGTATGTATGCATGCATGCATGTATGTATATATCAAACACTTATGAATGGCTGAATTCCACAATTTTTTGCATGTATGAGATACACATCATGAACATCATGACTCCAAAAATTTAGCTTATTTCGACAGCCCATCGAATACTTTAAAACCAACAACTATAATAAATAGTATAATATGTAATGTATTGCATAATTAACTTTGATAGCCCATATTTATCGATGTAAGCTAATTTCATGCAGATATGATGTTGATGGTGTGTAGATCACAATTGCAAAATATAACGATGTTTCGATATTCATGAATATGTGAAATGAGTTTAGCACAAACTGGAAATGACGAAAAATCAAGATGAGGTGGGTGTGTCGCGTATTAACTACGTAGCATTCACTTAATTTTTGTATTGTTATTTATATTTTCTTTTATTGGTTAATTTCATTTATTCTATAAAGTTAGATTTTGGATATTTCCATTTTATCATTGTATTATTGTACGCTGAAAGTAAATGAAGTGTTATTGTACTATATATTGTAATGATATATGCTTTTAAATAAGCCAACCAATATGAATTTTTCTATTATAGAGAAGAGAAAGTTCATTTTTACTCATTTTGTGTACCAAAATGAGAGGCAGCGATTTTTCTCAGATATTGCAAACAAATTCAATATTCATTTATTCTTGGAAATTTTACCAATATAGGCCGGTTTTAGAAAGTAATAACAAATATAGCCCAGTTTTAAAATTAATTACAGAAATAGACCACTTTTTTTCGGTATATTCAGTTGGCGATTTTCGAAAAGTCGCCCAAAGGAAATAACATATTTCCTGGTTGGCAACTTTTGGAAAATCTCGAACGGATGAAAGTTTTTGCTTTGGACGATTTAAAAATTGCCCAAAAGCTTAACTAACCCAACCAACAACCTACCTTTCTCTCTCACTTCCACCTTTTCCATAAAACTAAAAAAAAGTTCTCCAATGGCAGCTCTATTCAGAAATCAATATTTATACTCTTTAAAACTTGGGACTAGTGCTAAACCTATATATTCAATCGACGTTGCTTTTCATATTTCATCTAGTTGGAGGTAAAATTAGTAAATCCTAGTTCTTTGTCCAATTTCTGAAGTATGGTGAACTTAATAATTGGTTATATTAAGGTAAAAAATTGGTTTAATGTGTACAAACTGAACGATTTGTATATTGATCTATAGAATAGAGAGAAATATGATTCTTTTCCTTTGCTACTACGACGGCGAACTAATTATCGATGATCAAAGGAATGATAAATATGTTGGTGCATTTGTAAACCATGAAGAGTGCGAAAAGTTTACAAATTGACGAAATTAAAAGAAGTTGTGTACAGAACGATGAAGATTAATAAAGAAAATTTTGAACTTTAACTAATGGTCAACTGGCCTACGGACTCGGTGTGGCGACCCGTAATTTTTGAGCCTTTGAAATGGGAATATTTAATTAATTTTAAATATTCAAAAGTTAATTATTAATTTTAATTTCAAATATCAATATTTATTGAATAATTAATTGTTGAATTTAATTATCGGAATTGGGTCAAAATATTGAATCTTGCTTTTTAAAGCTGGTTAAAAATAATTTGAAGGCTTATAAAATTCATATTAATAATACTGAAGGTGATAGAACTTTTAAAATTGAATTTAAAGGTGTTTTGTTCAGTTTTAAAAGTATACTGTTTAAATTGAATTTAAAAATATCCTTCCGGGTCACAGTCTTGGAATTCGACAAAACCAGTTCCATTGGATCCGTGATATTGAATTATTATCGGGTTTCAAATTTCGTAGTGATCGGAGTTGTTGTGTGAGCATACGATATATAAACGTGTTGAAAATGTGAATTGGAAATTTAATATAATAACTGGGTTAAAAAAAATTAAATTAATTAACCACATATAGTCATATCAAATTAATACCTGTGGTCAACTCTATCATTCGAAGCCACCCTACCTTCTGAATTACGCAGACCTACCCATTCCCTTCTCAAGCACGCTTCTCTTCAGTTTTATTTCGCTCTTTCTTTGTTTTTTTTAACAAGCCGAACCTCTCTTCCTCAGAAAACAAAGGAGACGAAATCGGTTCTTCCCTTTTTATTCATTTTCAGTTCCACATAATTGGTCGTATTTAAGAAAATAAATCAAGTCGCGTTCCGCCTTCCTCCCAGCTTGATGTCGCCACTCGCGAATAGGGGAGGGGAGCGCTCGAGTGATGGCGATGTCGTTCCTTTTTAGATCTACAGCCTTGTTCGAATTTTTTTAAAAGTATTGGAGTCGCGTGATTTTTCTGTGGCTCGCAAGCTTGATGGTTGCGAGGGTAGAATCGCGCGGCTACGCGATCGTATTCGAGGAAGGGTGGGATCGAGGCGGCTGCTGGCATTGGGAAATGGAAGCGATCTTCGGTGGTGATGCAGTGGTAAGGTGATGTCGGGATAGCTTTGGTCTGGGCGGAGTCGAAAGTGGTGAGTCTCGTGTTGGCCGAGGTCGAGGGGGGATGAGGTTCTAAGCAAGTGAGGTAATCGCTGGTTATTCTTTTGATTTGAATCAGTTTGAAATAATACATATGTGAAAATATGTAAGTTTTTGAAGATATAATTTGTTAATATTGAGGAAAAATAAAAATAAATAGTTGTACTGATATGCAGTTTCAGATTTAATATGTAAGCAGAAAATAAAATAAAAATTTAGTCTTAGTAAAGATTTTAAATGCAGTATATATATATTATAAAGGTAGTTGTATTTAATAAAACTTATTTAATTATTTTTACAAGAGGTTATTTTATCAATTCAGTTCTGGAAGTTAATCTTTAGTTAAATATTTTATTTAAGAGAAATTAGTCTTAAACGAAAGCCTTAGCTAATTAAGTTATTTAATGGTAAGTGATTTTTCAATTGGTTCAAATATTTATTTAAAAGAAAATTCATTTATAACCAAGTTAATAATTAAAACCAAAGTATTAGGAATTAATTGATCGGTTAATTCAAATATTAATAAACTGCAAATATTTATACAAGGTTAAAAATCGAGAAGGAAGCAAGCTGGATTGAAATGGATGCTAGACAAATAAAAGGTGAGTTAATCTCACTCAATTAATTTAAATTTAAATGATTAAATTTAAATAATTGTTTGAATGATCGAAATTGATTGATGTGCTATAGTATGGTATATTCCGGAATTGGCATATTATTGTGCTAACGTCTGTGGATGCAGGGAAAACAGAATGGAGGGATCCAACTGGATCCCTCAACATTTATTATTTAATATTCTCTGTTGTGATTACTTGATATTCTATGATGAATATATTGGAATATTGAATGTTACGATTTGATTGGATATATTTGGGTATAATGAATTACCAAAATTATATAAATTAGGTTTTGGAAAGAAAATAAAGGAAGTAATGTTGTAAACGAAATAATCTTAGCAAATTTAATAAAATTAGAATGAATTGAAAAAGAAATAGAAGTATGTTGAATACTAATAAATAACTTCGAGTATGGAAAGAAAAGGATTGAATAAACAGTAATTAATGAATTGTAGAATTATGAGATATTAATTTAAATGGATAAAGCATTATTTTAAAACTTAAAGTTTAAATTTATTTAAAGGAATTAAGAAGTAAATTAAGAAATCTAAATTGGTATTTCAATTAAAAGTATTTTAAATCATAATTAGGGAATAAAATCTGAAATTAAAAGATTTTTGAATAAATGAAGTAAATTGGAAATCAATTTGGAAATTGACTTAAGTGTTTGAAATTGGATATTTGGAAGAATAAATTCAAGGTGGGAATTTATTAAAGGAATGAAAAAAATTGTTTAAAAATAAATAGTGATTTATTTTTAAAGGTTGTAAAGAGAAGTATATTTCTCATGATAGCCAAGTACGTTTTCAAAGTAAGTTTTTAAAATAAAATAAAGGTTTTAATGTTGTTTTACAAAGTGTGTTCTTGGAAATTTATTATTTCAAATGTTTAAATTCTAAAGTAAATATTTATTTAAAATCTATTACCGTAGTAATAATTTATAAAGAGTGACTTAGTAATTCTGTTTTAAAGGTGAAAACCTAGTTTATATTTATAAAGTAGCCTTATTTTCAAATATACATATAGTATATATATATATATATGTATATATTTTTAATCAATTATTGAAGTAGTTTTAATTTAAATATGTTAAAGAAAATTCTAAAGTAATTTATTAATCTAATATCGTAATAGTTATTTAAAGAATGATTTGGTATTTTGTTTAAAGAAGAAATCTAATGTATATTTATAAGGTAACCTTATTTTAGTTATTTCTAGAGTATTATTTTAAATTAAGTACTAAAGTAATTTTTCTATATTAAATGTTAAATATATTTTACAATAACGTGTTTTTAAATTATTATACAAATCTAAAGTTTGTGCTTGGTGATTCCAGTAGAAATAGAAATACTTGGAATTTATTCTGAGAAAGGCAGATAGTTTTGGAAAACTGTTTCAAAGGAATTTGAAAAGTGAAAATATACCTTGTGAAGATATTTTTGAGATAAATAAATAATTTGAAAAATTATTTATTGTGTGATGGAGGTTGTGAACATTAATTGATAGTTAAATTACCGACTATCAATATTGGACAAATGCGTTGAACGTTTCGAAGAGACCGGGATCAAGATTTATTTCTCGAAAACCACTTCGATCCGGTTTGTACGTTTTCGTGGAAAACGAGTTTGGATTCGAAGATGGAGCAGTGAAGTGCAAGGGCTAGTCGCTACTAATCCTGAGGATATTTCCAAAATGGATGTAGTAGGAATAGTGCCTTTGGTTCCGTTCGAACCCGGGACGGACTTGTATGGATGAATGCTTGCGAAACATCGTCAGGTGGACGATGGGCATTCTAAAGGATATGTTCTAAAAAGGTAACGCTTAGCCTCAAGCCTTATCAAATAGGAATGGCTGAAAATCAGGGGTTATGCAGCAAGGCTTCGTGGGTAGCCCCCACTGGAGGGTGAGGTCATCCCTGTCTAGATGTCCCTTTTATTTCAGCTTAGTGGGCGGTTGTTGATCCCAATCGCGGGGTGATCTTGCTCGGGACTGTCCAGTAAGGGATGGTTTCGGTCTTGTGTTGCGGGGGAGTTAGGGTGGCTCCTCGGTACGCTGATCTAGACCGGGTACTGTGACAGGTGGTACCCCAGTGCCTAGCCATTAGTTGGAATCCATTTTCTCTACGCGCCCGTACGGTTTTGATTGTGCCAAACTATTGCTGAAACGTGAGATGCAAGCATTTCTGCTAGATTCTATTTTATTTTATATAGACTCTATTATCATATCAGAGGATTTTAATAAAAATGTTTTAGTTATCATAAGGTAAAAACCCGACATGTTTATTTGTGGCGTGGTCTTACGAGATGCTTTTGTTTTCAAAGGATTTTTTTGAAACTTTAATAATCAATTGAGTGTGATTTTCTCACGCTGGTATTCCAGACTGACTCGAGTGTTATTTAACTGTAATGCTCGGGTCAGACCGAGTATTATAGGATACAGGATGGGATGCTGTGGAGCTCAGGAGGCGAGCTAGATGACGATGCGTACTTCCGTACTTGTTTTTATATATATACATATTCCGCTGTGTTGAGTTGTTGTATATCCATTTGTATGATATTGATGTTGAGTTGTGATTGATGTACTCTGATGATGTAATATATAAATATATATATTTGATTTTGAGTAAAGATCATTATTATCTATTATATTTTATTCTGTTGCGATGGTTAGATTCTGATGTTATTTTCTATTTTCTTCTTCTACCTCATCTTCTTTAACCCATAATGGTTCGTATTTCTGTGCAACTTGAGTTGATTGTTGTAGAATAGTGTTGACTCAAGTGGTACGGATTTACGGGTCGTTTCACTTGGTATCAGATCAAGGTTGGTGATAACGTTGGCTCTGGTGGGAATTTCTCATTGAAATAGAGTCAATAATACTCTAGGATGAGTTTGAGTGTATTAATAGTTATGAGCGCGTATTTTTTAGTGAATATAAAATGATTTTATATTGTGTTGATTGGTTTATTGAGTAGTTTATGGATTCTGGTCAATACGAGTAATTAACGTTATTGGTAGGGATCTCTAAACATTTGAATAGAACAATTCGACACAATATTGTTTTAAAGTAGGGTAAATGAAATAATTTTATCCAAATTATTTTTGTATATAAAAGATATAATTTTGTAAAGTATTATAGTATTTGGATGCTTGATTGTTAAGTAATGATAATATTAAATTATTAACACTATTGTGTAGAAATTGAATAAGAAATTGAAAACTTATAACCAAAGTTGAAGAATAAATTTATATAACAAAATGAAATTTGAAATATAGATTGTAAATGTAATTTATAAATTGAAATAAACTTTATATACAGATGAAATTTGTAAATGTAAACTATAAAGGTGATTATAATTTTGGAATAGAATTCCAGAGAAACATTTGAAAATTGAAATGAGATAAAATTCCAGAGTAAGGTTGGAATATAAATTGGATGGATTTCGAATTTGGAATTTTGGGGAAAAAGTTTAAATTCCTTGGATTTGAAAGTGGTTTTCAAAAGTTTTAGAGAAATACTAGTGGTATTATTTCGGGAATATTTTTGAATTTGAATTGAATATGGAGAGATTTGGATTTAAAAATATTTGAAAGGGATTTTAAAGAGATAAAAGCATCTAGTTCTTTTTCCGGTCGCTGGAAAATAACATCGGTGATGACTGCAGCATCATCGATGTTCATTTTCGAGTTTCTAGAAAAGAAATTGCTACCAAATTGTTTTAAATTAGAATTGTTTCTGAACTAGGTTTGGTTTTGAAATTCAAAGGGATAAATGAATTTGCCAAAGAATTTTGGATATAGTTGAATTCTAATGTGATATTGGAATTCTGGAAAATTGTTTAAACTCTGTAATCTTATTTTAAATGCTTATGGAATAATAAAAGTATATTGGTAAAATAAAATGTATAATTCCGAGTTAAAGGTAAAATGTGTATGGAATTGATTATAAATAGATGAAATATGAATATAAATAAGTTGTGACTTATAAAGTTAGGAAGTAAAATAAATAAGCCAAATAAAATTGTTTGTAATGATAATGAATAGAATCCAAGATTTAAAATATAAAATAGATTGAACTCAAGTAAAAGGAAAGAGTGATTTTTTAAATAAAAATCAAATATTGGGTAAAATTTTAAATAGACTACTTGATAAATTAATGGAATATGGAAATGGAACTCAAATTGGTTAATAAAAATTTGAGTTGTGAATAAATGATAGAATTTGGAAGTGAAGTTTGAGTTATTAATAGAAATTCAACTTGAAATTGTAAGTGAATTGAATTTGAGATGAAATTGAATGGAATTGAATTAACATAAAAATGATTTATATTGCAAATAAAAATCTAAGTGGAGATAAATTGGAAATGGCCTCGTTATAAGATGAGAGGAATTCAGAAATAAATTATTGAATGTGAATTGGAATTCATATTGATTCAATGAAATATATTAATTTAATTTAAACGAATGGAGCTGGCAATGAACTCAAATTAAACAAAATAGAGTAGAAATAGTGATGGTTTGAGTGGTAAATAAAATTCAAGCGAATAAAAATAAAATTGAAATGATTGCAAATGAATATAGAATACAAAATAAATTGAACAGAATCAGTTAAAATGAAATCAAATTAAGTATAGATTGAATTGGTATTAATTTAAAATAGTTATAAACTGGAATGAATATTCTTTTAAGTAAATATCATTGAATTTGCACAAGAATAATAATTGTCGTTTGACGTAAACAAGATTATATAAATTCTATGGATTAACTGAAGCCAATAAAATTGGTTCTTGAATCAATTGTAATAAATATGGTTTGCTTGGATGAAGAATAAATTGAATGTAAACAATGGAGTGTAAATGAGTTTAGCTTGGATTGTTGGTGAATTGAATATAACTGAAAATATGAAATTCAAAATGGTTGACTGAATAAACTAATTTAAATTAGTTAGTAGATGAAATTGGTTGATAATTGAAAATCAAATTAAGGATTTAAATTGGGAAGTGTTTATAAAAACAAAATATAACTTGAGTTTTGAAGTTGAAATATGTTGAAGGAAAATAAAATAACTTAAAGTAATATTTGAATAAAAGCTTGATTTAGGTAAAAATTGTGAAATAGTTGTGTCGAGTTTTATGAAATGATTTTAAATAAAACTTGTTTGGTAAATGAAGTTAGTAATTGAGTTAATTAACTTAAGTTATATTAATGAGAACTTGACTTCGAATAAAAATGGGAGTTAGATTGCTTTTGGAAATCAATTCAATTTAATTGAGTTTGTTTGGACTTAAAATGAATTTAAGTTAAGTAGAGAGTTGTGAAATCATTTAAATTGAACGGGATGGTTTGAATATTATTTGGAAGCATTCAAAATAAGTGCCGAAATATTTCATATGTGCTTATGGAAATATATAATATGCACTGTTTATAGAATCCATGTTTTAGTTATTGATAATAAAGTGAAATGTTAATAAACTTTGTATATTTGACACTGACATGTTTAAATTGAGTAAGTACAGGTTTTTGGAAGCCGTTTAACTGGTTTTGCCCGCGCTAACAGCTTAAATAAATAAGCTGCTTGCTTAAAATGCTAAATAAGGTACACCTACGCAATACAAATAGGAAATATGAGCTGTTTTTCTGTTTTCCGGCCGTGTGGGTCGATATATATATATTTATATCTCTTGTCAAATTGCAAAAGCTCCTCCGTACAAAGGAGACTCTGCCAAAAAAATTTGAAAATTTTGGGAGTTAGAAAATTTTTGAAAATATTGAAAATTTTCATTAACGGCAAATGATTTAAATTTGCTAAGCAAATAGAATTTGACACTGAATATTGAAATTATTTTAACTGTGAATGTAAAGTAAGTGGAATCGAAGGGACTAAAGGAAGTAAAGTTTGCAAATAAACATTTAGTGTGAGATTTAAATTAATAAGTAAGTGAAACTAATTCGATATTCAAAGTGGAAGTCAAATTGAATTTAAATGGAATTGTAAGGGCAAAGTGAATGGTAATGAATATAAACTTCAATGGTAAAGTGAAAATAAATGTAAGTAGTATGTAAAATATTTATATTGAACTTAAGAAGAGAATAATGAATTTTTAAGTAAATTTGGTATTGAAAGTATGCTAAGTGAATAATTGAATTAAGGTTGAAACTGATATTTGTGACTATGGGAATTGTGAATAAGGGAATAACAATCAAAATGAAAGTGAATAAAAAGGGAAATTGATATAATTGATAATCAATTGGGGCAAATACGTAGGGTGTACGTATATTATTTTATTCGCATAGCTATTTGATCCAGATTCGAGCACAGAATTTCGAGATAATTTTATCGATCCGAGTTAGGATTTTTCACTCGATTTTCGACGGCGAGCCTGGATATGGAATTTTGATTGATTCTGAAAATTCTCTATCATAGTATGACTATCAAGGAGAAAGACGGTTTCTGATTAAGAAACCAGATCCAGGTCCGCACTAGGAAGTCGGGTGGACGATACTAGTTCGGAGGTGAAATTGTGTGATCGAGTGAGCGATCGGATTTGGTATTGCGTACGGATGATATATGCGCGTCGTACGGGCTTAAGTAAAACAAATATTGGAAATGTGTAAAAGAAGTCAATAAGTGTTTTTGAATGTTGTGATTGGATATTATTGCTAAACAGGATATGCAGGTATGAAAAAGGGAAGGGAAAATTGGTTTTGATTCCAGATAATAAATTAGAATTGCTCGACAAAAAGGTATGTGGTTAAATTTTCGTATGGAATTTGATTGGGTTTTTGGATCTAGCCACTTGGCTTTTTATTTTCTTTTTGGATTTGGGAGGCCGTAGAGCCATTTTGTAGTTGTACCGAGCTAACCGCGCAAAGGATACGCTGGCAAAAAAATTCGGAAATTTAGGAAGTTAGAAAAAAAATTTGAGAAAATTTTGATAATTCAAAATTTGGTTTTAAATTGAAACTTGAATAATTGAGTAAGTAATATTGTTTGAAACTATGGGAAAGTTGGGAAAGATTGGTAAGAATGGTAGTGGGTGTTTTATAAAAAGATAGTGGATAGAATGTTGAACAGTTTGGTTTTGGAAAATAGTAATGGGTATTGGATCATTCTTCCTAACTAGTAATTTCGGGGACGAAATTCTTTTAAGGGGGGAGGAATGTGACGACTTGGAATTTTTGAGCCTTTGAAATGGGAATATTTAATTAATTTTAAATATTCAAAAGTTAATTATTAACTTTAATTTCAAATATCAATATTTATTGAATAATTAATTGTTGAATTTAATTATCGGAATTGGGTCAAAATATTGAATCTTGATTTTCAAAGCTTGTTAAAAATAATTCGAAGGCTTATAAAATTCATATTAATAATACTGAAGGTGATAGAACTTTTAAAATTGAATTTAAAGTTGTTTTGTTCAGTTTTAAAAGTATACTGTTTAAATTGAATTTAAAAATATCCTTCCGGGGCACGGTCTCGGAATTCGACAAAACCAGTTCCATTGGATCCGTAATATTGAATTATTATCAGATTTCAAATTTCGTAGTGATCGGAGTTGTTGTGTGAGCATACGATATATAAACGTGCTGAAAATGTGAATCAAAAATTTAATATAATATCTGGGTTAAAAAAATTTAAATTAATTAACCACATATAGTCATATCAATTTAATACATGTGGTCAACTCTATCGTTCGAAGCCACCCTACCTTCTAAATTACGCAGACCTACCCATTCCCTTCTCAAGCACGCTTCTCTTCAGTTTTATTTCGCTCTTTCTTTGTTTTTTTTTAACAAACCGAACCGCTCTTCCTCAGAAAACAAAGGAGACAAAATCGAATCTTCCCTTTTTTTCATTTTTAGTTCCACATAATCGATCGTATTTAAGAAAATAAATCAAGTCGCGTTCCGCCTTCCTCCCAGCTTGATGTCGCCGCTCGCGAATAGGGGAGGGGAGCGCTCGAGTGATGGCGATGTCGTTCCTTTTTAGATCTACATCCTTGTTCGAAATTTTTTAAAAGTATTGGAGTCGCGTGATTTTTCTATGGCTCGCAAGCTTGATGGTTGCGAGGGTAGAATCGCGCGGCTACGCGATCGTATTCGAGGAAGGTTGAGATCGAGGCGGCTGCTGGCATTGGGAAATGGAAGCGATCTTCGATGGTGATGCAGTGGTAAGGTAACGTCGGGATAGCTTTGGTCTGGGCGGAGTCGAAAGTGGTGAGTCTCGTGGTGGCCGAGGTCGAGGGGGGATGAGGTTCTAAGCCAGTGAGGTAATCGCTGGTTATTCTTTTGATTTGAATCGGTTTAAAATAATACATATGTGAAAATATGTAAGTTTTTGAAGATATAATTTGTTAATATTGAGGAAAAATAAAAATAAATAGTTGTACTGATATGCAGTTTCAGATTTAATATCTAAGCAGAAAATAAAATAAAAATTTAGTCTTAGTAAAGATTTTAAATGCAGTATATATATATATATATATATATATATATATTATAAAGGTAGTTGTATTTAATAAAACTTATTTAATTATTTTTACAAGAGGTTATTTTATCAATTCAGTTTTGGAAGTTAATTTTTAGTTAAATATTTTATTTAAGAGAAATTAGTCTTAAACGAAAGCCTTAGCTAATTAAGTTATTTAATGGTAAGTGATTTTTTAATTGGTTCAAATATTTATTTAAAAGAAAATTCATTTATAACCAAGTTAATAATTAAAACCAAAGTATTAGGAATTAATTGATCGGTTAATTCAAATATTAATAAACTGCAAATATTTATACAAGGTTAAAAATCGAGAAAGAAGCAAGCTGGATTGAAATGGATGCTAATAAAATAAAAGGTGAGTTAATCTCACTCAGTTAATTTCAATTTAAATGATTAAATTTAAATAATTGTTTGAATTGTCGAAATTGATTGATGTGTTATAGTTTGGTATATTCTGGAATTGGCATATTATTGTGCTAACGTCTGTGGATGCAGGGAAAACAGAATGGAGGGATCCAACTGGATTACTCAACATTTATTATTTAATATTATCTGTTGTGATTACTTGATATTCTATAATGAATATATTGGAATATTGAATGTTACGATTTGATTGGATATATTTGAGTATAATGAATTACCAAAATTATATAAATTGGGTTTTGGAAAGAAAATAAAGGAAGTAATGTTGTAAACGAAATAACCTTAGCAAATTTAATAAAATTAGAATGAATTGAAAAAGAAATAGAAGTATGTTAAATACTAATAAATAACTTCGAGTGTGGAAAGAAAAGGATTGAATAAACAGTAATTAATGAATTGTAGAATTATGAGATATTAATTTAAATGGATAAAGCATTATTTTAAAACTTAAAGTTTAAATTTATTTAAAGGAATTAAGAAGTAAATTAAGAAATCTAAATTGGTATTTCAATTAAAAGTATTTTAAATCATAATTAAGGAATAAAATCTGAAATTAAAAGATTTTTGAATAAATGAAGTGAATTGGAAATCAATTTGGAAATTGACTTAAGTGTTTGAAATTGGATATTTGGAAGAATAAATTCAAGGTGGGAATTTATTAAAGGAATGAGAAAAATTGTTTAAAAATAAATAGTGATTTATTTTTAAAGGTTGTAAAGAGAAGTATATTTCTCTTGATAGCCAAGTACGTTCTCAAAATAAGTTTTTAAAATAAAATAAAGGTTTTAACGTTGTTTTACAAAGTGTGTTCTTGGAAATTTATTATATCAAATGTTTAAATTCTAAAGTAAATATTTATTTAAAATCTATTACCGTAGTAATAATTTATAAAGAGTGACTTAGTAATTCTGTTTTAAAGGTGAAAACCTAGTTTATATTTATAAAGTAACCTTATTTTTAAATATACATATAGTATGTATATATATATATATATATTTTTAATCAATTATTGAAGTAGTTTTAATTTAAATATGTTAAAGAAAATTCTAAAGTAATTTATTAATCTAATATCGTAATAGTTATTTAAAGAATGATTTGGTATTTTGTTTAAAGAAGAAATCTAATGTATATTTATAAGGTAACCTTATTTTAGTTATTTCTAGAGTATTATTTTAAATTAAGTACTAAAGTAATTTTTCTACATTAAATGTTAAATATATTTTACAATAACGTGTTTTTAAATTATTTTACAAA
Source organism: Allium cepa (assembly GCA_030765085.1). Classification (NCBI taxonomy): domain Eukaryota; kingdom Viridiplantae; phylum Streptophyta; class Magnoliopsida; order Asparagales; family Amaryllidaceae; genus Allium; species Allium cepa. The sequence continues at coordinate 41,816,943 of CM060929.1, forward strand.
TCTAAAGTTTTGTGCTTGGTGATTCCAGTAGAAATAGAAATACTTGGAATATATTCTGAGAAAGGAAGATGGTTTTGGAAAACTGTTTCAAAGGAATTTGAAAAGTGAAAATATACCTTGTGAAGATATTTTTGAGATAAACAAATAATTTGAAAAATTATTTATTGTGTGATGGAGGTTGTGAACATTAATTGATAGTTAAATCACCGACTATCAATATTGGGCAAATGCGTTGATCGTTTCGAAGAGACCGGGATCGAGATTTATTTCTTGAAAACCACTTCGATCCGGTTTGTACGTTTTCGTGGAAAACGAGTTTGGATTCGAAGATGGAGCAGTGAAGTGCAAGGGCTAGTCGCTACTAATCGTGAGGATATTTCCAAAATGGATGTAGTAGGAATAGTGCCTTCGGTTCCGTTCGAACCCGGGACGGATTTGTATGGATGAATGCTTGTGAAACATCGTCAAGTGGACGATGGGCATTCTAAGGGATATGTTCTAAAAAGGTAACGCTTAGCCTCAAGTCTCATCAAATAGGAATGGCTGAAAATCAGGGGTTATGCAGCAAGGCTTCGTGGGTAGCCCCCACTGGAGGGTGAGGTCATCCATGTCTAAATGTCCCTTTTATTTCGGCTTAGTGGGCGGTTGCTGATCCCAACCGCGGGGTGATCTTGCTCGGGATTGTCCAGTAAGGGATGGTTCCGGTCTTGTGTTGCAGGGGAGTTAGGGTGGCTCCTCGGTACGCTGATCTAGACCGGGTACTGTGACAGGTGGTACCCCAGTGCCTAGCCATTAGTTGGAATCCATTTTCCCTACGCGCCCGTACGGTTTTGATTGTGCCCAACTATTGCTGAAACGTGAGATGCAAGCATTTCTGCTAGATTCTATTTTACTTTATATAGACCCTATTATAATATCAGAGGATTTTAATAAAAATGTTTTAGCTATCGTAAGGTAAAAACCCGACATGTTTATTTGTGGCGTGGTCTTACGAGATGCTTTTGTTTTCAAAGGATTTTTTTGAAACTTTAATAATCAATTGAGTGTGATTTTCTCACGCTGGTATTCCAGACTGACTCGGGTGTTATTTAACTGTAATGCTCGGGTCAGACCGAGTATTATAGGATACAGGATGAGATGTTGTGGAGCTCAGGAGGCGAGCTAGATGACGATGCGTACTTCCGTACTTGTTTTTATATATATACATATTCCGCTGTGTTGAGTTGTTGTGTATCCATTTGTATGATATTGATGTTGAGCTGTGATTGATGTACTCTGATGATGTAATATATAAATATATATATTTGATTTTGAGTAAAGATCATTATTGTCTATTATATTTTATTCTGTTGCGATGGTTAGATTCTGATGTTATTTTCTATTTTCTTCTTCTACCTCATCTTCTTTAACCCATAATGGTTCGTATTTCTATGCAACTTGAGTTGATTGTTGTAGAATAGTGTTGACTCAAGTGGTACGGATTTGCGGGTCGTTTCACTCGGGTTCTAAAGCAATAGCATTAACGGACGATGACGATGTAGAAGTAATGTTTTATGCTGTTGCAAAATCTATTGAGTTATACGTAGGGAAAGCTGCAAAGCAACAACAAGAACAGCATGTGGCATCTCCTATTGTGAGTACTGGAATTGGATACTATACACAAATGTTGGAGACTGCGGATCCATCTACTGGCTACGTATCTTCTAGTTGTACCAATCCTTATGCAACCGATGGAAGATACGGTCCTCCATCTATGCAGTACGGGTTTATGCCATACGAAAACTCACAGCCTTTTACGCAACAAAGCAACATTTATTGCAACCCGCCTAAGGATGCAAATACAAGTGCGAGGAAAAAAAATTGATGAATTGGTAGATGTATTTTATGTAGTTAATTTTTCTTATGCTTTGCCGTAATTTAAACAGCTTCCAACAGTAAGACATTCAGCATGACGAAAGTGATGAACATGTTAATGCAAATTTGTCGCAGTCAATGTATCCTAATCCATTTGAACTATATGATATGAGTCAAATGTATGTTTACAGATTGGGCTATATTTACATCTCATTTGGTATGTATTGTCGGTTAGTTTAGTTCTATATTTCAATCAGGTATATGACAGTTGTTTCTGCTGCACAATGGAGTGCTGGACTATCCACCCATTCTCTGTATGCAAATTTTGACAATGATATGACGTTGGTGTGAATGAAGCTGTGGGTGAAGAACGTCATGTAGGTAGCACGGTCGTTGCTTCTATGAATGTAAATGAAGACTCTTATATACAAAGAATGCAAGTTAACAACGAGGCGTTGAACTATGACTTCCCCACAGCAGATGACAATGATGCAAACAGTGATGAACCAGAGATGGAAGTGTCACTAGATGATGATCTTTGCACCACTCAAATGTTGGCAGGATCTATTGTTGGTAATTTTCAATTTTCCGACGAACGATTTTCAACCGCTTGCGTTCAAGGTGGTTTTAGTGTTGAAATGGTTTTTGAGACAAAAGAGAAGTTTCTTCAACAACTAAAGGAATGGTCAATTCTGCATGTTGTTTCATACAAAGCAATAAAGTCGAACAAAACACAATATACTATTATGTGTAACGTTAAAGGTAATTGTCCTTGGAGAATACATGCCATAGTTTCGAAAAAATGCGAGTCGGGATGGTGGAAAATTCGAAAGTATCCAAGCGAATACAGTTGTGTCAATCCAATAGTTAATTCCAACCATAAGCAAGCAACTTCGAAATTTCTTATGACAAAAAATATATCTTTTGTCAAAGCCGATTAGGATATTTTAACAGATACAGTTCAAGTGCTTGTAATAAATCAGTTATTCATCAGCAGAAGTTACATGAAAGTGTGGCGAGAATTAAGCAAAGCAATTGTGACGACCCGGAATTTTGAGCAATATCAATTTAATAATCTTTGATTATAATTAAATTGATTTGATCATTTTATATTATAAATTGACAAGCTAAATTTATTTTAAAGGTTTATGATAATAAATTGTTAATATCTATTCATATTTTTCTTAACAATATGAATTGGCAAATTTAAATTCTTTTGAAAGCTAATAATAAATTGATTTAGAAATATTTATTTTGATAAATAAGAAGTCTTTAATGTAATAGAACTTTGTATTCAAATTATAATGTATATATTGTGATTTGATATTTGTTTTAAAATTTAATTTGGAAATTAATAAATTTAATATTAGAATGTTTTTCTATTTGAAATGTGTATATATATTTGTATATATATGTTTGAAATAGGAATTACTAATTTGAATCTAATAAGAGTTTTCAAACTTGAATATATTTAGTTTTGAATTTAAAATGATAATTTGATTTAATGACTTTGAATTGATAATTGAGATTTAAATTTAAAATAACAAAGTTAATTCCTTATTTATGATAAATATGTACTTTAAGTTTTTAAATAAGATTTAAATTTAAAATAGATGTTTCAAAAATATAAACATGATTGAATTAAAAATGTAAATTACTTGTTTCATATGAATATCTATTAAAATATAAGTATGTACATTTTATATTACATAAATACATGTATATTAGACTTTAATAAATTGTTAAAGATAAATACATTTAAAGGAAGATATTAATAAAACATTTAAATAATACTTATATAACACATGTGAGAATATTAACTTACATTAAAGACACATGTAAATAAATAGGTATAGGTGTAAGTAAATTAGAAACTTGAAAGTGACAAATGTCTTTTTCATAAATAAATATGTTTTAAATTTAATTGTAAAAAAAAAAAAAAAAAGTTAGTTTTATGCTTCAGCTGAAAGGCATTTTTATTCAAACTCAAAACTTCATACAAAAGAATTCCTCTACTCTCTTCTACAACAAAATAAAAGTAAATCTGAAAGGCAAGATCAAATCAGATCAAGAATGAAGGCAAATCCAAATAAAAATCTGAAAAGAATTAAAGCCTGGAAAGCAAATTTAGTTTCAACAACAGTAAATCAACATGCAGCAACAATTAATCAACATGATGCAAGTAAAACATAAACATGCAAGAGCTGGAATCAAATATTCAATATGCAAATAAAATTCAGAACCTGGAAGTAGATCAAACAAGGAATTCAGAAGAAAATTTCAATATGCAGCTTCTGTTTTCTGCAAATTTTCAGGTGAGTAAACGAATCTTAAAAACAGTTTTAAACTTGAATTTTATCTTGCTTTTGAATGTTGTCTTGATATCTGAAATATTTGATTTGAAGTGAATGCATGTTTTAGGAAGTATGAAATTTTGAATGCCTGTGAACTGAAACTGCTGTTCTCTGTCCTCTGCATTAAACAAGTGAGAAAATGCTATTTGAAAAACAGATTTGAATCTTAAAAATTATCTTGTTCTTGTGTAATTAGGATGACTTGTCTGGATTTATGGATTTAATCTAATGCATGTAGATGTATAGGTGATTTATGATGATGAGTTGCCTGTGAACATGAATATGCCCAGTATCCTTATAAACAGATATCCAATGTCATAATAAATTCAAGATTTCAATATTTAGTTCGAATTTGCTTATGATTTGTTTACAAAAGTTGTTTGTAATCACATAAGCTATCATCTAAAATTAATTACAGGATTTTAAATTGAAGAATTGGTTATAAAAAGACGAATTTACAGTATAGTTTCATTTTTGGGTCAGAATTCATGAATTCAATTTTAAATTTTGGATTCATAATTGAATTGTAAATGGTAAATGATGATTTTTAGTATTTGAATCACAATTTTTAATGAGTTAATTTGTGAGGATTTTGAGATTTACTATTTTGGGTATTTTGGCCAAATTACGGCAAACTACAACGAAGTGGATCTCGCCGTTAAACTCGAAGGTGGTATGGGCTGTAGGGAGCACGCGAAAATTGGTTCTAGAATTTTCTATTGTTTAAGTTGGCCATGAATTGAAGGATTAGGGTTTTTAGTACCTGTCTACTTGTTGATGAGTTCTGTTGGGTTCGCGGCCACGTGAGGTAACCGGAGGTGATAGGGTGGTTGCCGAAGGTTAGGAGGGGTTGTGACGTAGCTTGGGTAAGGGTGGCAAGGCGTCACAATTGATAGTTCGTCGGCGGTGATCAACTCTGTTGGTCATTGGGTTCAGACTTTTTTTGGGTTCGGCAGTCAAATTTCGATTTTGATCGAGATTGTATTTTCTGAGTTTCGAATTGTGATGTTGGGGACGAATGCGACTTGATGGAGGCTAGTATAGTGATCGCTGTTGATCGGCGAGGCGGTGCACGTTTTCGTGCACAGGTTTGTGCAACTGTGATGTTGCGGTTGGAGGTTGGGAAGGAAGAAGGGGGAAGAACTCGAAGATTACATTGGGTAAATGATGCTTTGTCTCGAAGCAGGATGTGGGTAGGGGAAACTCGGGGTTTTGTTTGTTTTGCCTTAGTGACGCGCGAGTTTTGTGGGTAGCTCGAGTTGATGAGTGTGTTCCTGTTGTGGGATTCTGCAGTTTAAAGTTTGAGTTTAAAAACTTTAAAGTGTTTAACAGTAAGGTTTCTAAAAAGTGAAACAAAAGGGAATTTGATTTTGTAAACAACTAGGGTTTTAAAATAAAAAGTTAAACAGGTTTATTTATAAAACAAATTTGTTTGAAGTTAAGTTTTTAACTAGGTTTTTAGATATAAAATATGAAAGTTTTAAATATAATATGTAGATTTGAAATAAAGTTTATATTAAACTTTATTAAATAAATGTGGAAAGGTTTTTAAAGACTTAAAGATTCAATTTAAAATATGTTTAGATTTAATAGATTTCTAAATCATTATATTTTATTTAAATTAAGTTTAATGATTTAGAATTTGATAATCAATGGTAATAAAGATTATCTTTAATTATTTTGAATTTGATTTAATTAAAGATAGTTAAATTTGTAAAGATAATTGAGATAATTAAATCATTTTTAATTATCAAGTTTTATTTGTTAATAAATGATTTAATTAAGATGATGATTTTCTTAATTAAGAGTCTTTATAACATAAAATAATAATAATTAAGGAATCATTTAATTAATTTTAAATGATTAAGTTAAATAATTAATTAAATAATTAATTTGTGATTAATTAAGATAATCACTTTGGATTAATCTAATATAATTACTTGGGAGGTAATCAAGTAATTAAGTGGTTAATTATTTGGGGTAATTAAATAAAGGATAATTACTTTATTAAAAGTAATTAAGTAAATGTGATTTAGGAATAATCACTTTAGTTATTAATTAAAGACTTAATTAACAATTGATTAAAGATTTAAATTATTTGATTAATGATTAATTAATTAAAAAAAATTAAGAATAATTAATTAAGTGATTAATTACTTGTGAAAGTAATTAATTAAGATAGAATTTAATTAATGATATAATCATTAATTAATGAAAATAATTAATTAATTGTTAATTAATAATTTAAGAATAATTAATTTTATAATTTAGTTTTAATTACTAAATGTAATTAAAGTAATTAATCAAAGGTGATTAATTAAAAGTAATTAATTAAGTATGATTAATTGAGAGTAATTAATCAAATGTGATTAATTAAAAATGATTAATCAAGTGTAATTGATTAAAGGTAATTAAGGAATAATTACCAGAATAATTAGAGGATAATTTATCAAGTATGATTAATTTTGAAAGGAAATTAAGAGGTAATTACTTAGTATAATTTGGAAGTAATTAATCAGGATGATTAATTAATTTGGTAATTAAGAAATAATTACTTAAAGTAATTATGTGATAATTAATCAGGAAAGATTAATTGAGTTGGGTAATTAAGTAATGTTAATTAATTAATTTGTAATTAATTAATGAATAAGAAGTTGGATTGAAGATAATCCAAGTGTTTAATTAAGGATTAATTTAATTTAAGGATTAATTAAATTAATCGAGTTTGAATCAAACTTGTTTATGGATGATAATTGATTGGATGATTTATATATCATTGAATGAGTTAATGATATGGGATGTTGTTGGATGATATTGATTGATGGATGATGATATGTATATGCTATATCTGAATGTGATACATATATGCTGCTTTGTGATATGTATAGATGCATGTGATGATAGATGCTCATCTATTTGTGTTGTGAATACATCCATTTATGTTAAGTGATATTTCTAAATATCTATTGTTTAAATCCCTTAAGTACAACTTGGACATTAAAATGGCGTTTGGTTTCGGTGAGACCGGGATCGGGTTTCCATATTTGGAATCCGAAAACCACATCGATTCCAATTAAACGTTAGGTCGTTAATCCAAATGGAGCAAGTGAAGACTCGAGGTGTAAGAGCTATACGTCAGTATAACTCTGTGGGTGATTCCGTAATGAGTTTGACGGAATAGTGCTTATAGATTCGAGATGGTGAATCAGAGTGCAAGGGCTATGGTCGTTGACTCTGAGGGTGATTCCAAAATGAGTGCAACGAGATAGTGCCTTCGGTTTCGTTCGAACCCGGAACGAACTTGTATGGATTGAATGCTTTCAGAACATCGTCAGGCGGACGATGAGCATTCTAAGATAATTGGTCCTATAAAGGTAATCGCAGCCTCAAGCCTCATCAACCGGGAATGGCTAAAACAGGGGAGGTGCAGCAAGGCTTCGTGGGTCGCGCCCACTGGAGGGCAAGATACATCCCTGTCTAGAGGTCCCTTTATATTTCGGCTTTGTGGGCGGTTGGAACTGCAGCCAACTGCGGGGTGGTCTTGTTCGGGACTGTTCAGTAAGGAATGGTCCCGGTCTTGTGTTGCAGGGGATGAAGGGAGTAATCCTCGGTACGGTGATCTAGGCCACGTACTGTGACGGGCGGTACCCCAGTAGCCCTGCCATTGTTGGAAACCCATTTTCCCTACGAGACCCTACGGTTTTGTTTGTATTACCCACTTTTGTGGCTAGTAGCTGGAATTTAATGAATGTAACAATTTCGGCTATTTCATATTTATTTGAAAACCCTAGACACTATTATAATATCACTGGATTTCCTATCAAATGTTTTGGTTAGCGTAAGGTAAAAACTTTTCCATGTTTATGTGTGGGAAGTCTTACGTGATACCTTTTGTTTTCAAAGGTTTTTCTAAAGTTAAGCAATCTTAAACCGTTTACTCACACCAGACCCCTGTCTGACCCGAGTGTTTATTTTCTGTTTTATTAAACTCTTGGGTACTCATATTATATATGAGTAGTCAAGTGATTCAGGTTATCTCTTGACGAATTCTGGAGGAGCTTTGGAGCAGGAGGCTTCAGCGTGTAGATATGATTAGAGTTTCCGCTGTGTTGTTGTCTGTATGATGTCTTGTATTGTATTAGACAGAAATGTTATAACTGTCTATATTGAGATGTTTAGTTGTGTACTCTGATGTATATGATACTCTGTATATGTTCTATATTATATTTAAATCATTCCGCTGTGAGATTCTGATGTGTTGTTTTCTCTTTCTTCTCTTTCTTTTCTTCTTCTATCCCTTTCTTTCTTATTTAGTGATGCGATTTTCCGGTAGTGGAATTTCGGGTCGCTACAGCTGGTATCAGAGCGTTAGGTTGAGTGAATACCTAGGCTCTGAAGTTTGTCTTTCTTTAGGAAGCGTTAGGTTGAGTAAATACCTAGGCTCTGGAGTGGTGTCTATCTTGAGAGAGCGTACTTGTAATTTTTATATAAATATATATTTATATAACTACCTAATCTGTTGGGTTATCTGTTCGGATTTTCCAACATAGGTTATAAAGGTAGATAAGGTAGAAGTGTGTGGAACACGACTACCACTTTTGGTTGAGGCTTATATGTTGTAGTTGGAGGTGTTTATCGAGATTGTAGACCTAATACTGTCTCGAATAAGTTTTGAGGATTGTAGAAAGGATTTCTTTGAGTCCAGAGGAAGTCTTTTTCCAAGAATTGGAGTATATTCTTGAAGTGTGAGGTTGATTTGCTCTCGAGTGAGCGGGATTTCCTTGAGTTGAGTTGTCCGCTGAGCAGAAGCAAGTAATGGTGTCTTGATGACTTCAAGAAGGAATAGCTGTGTGATGAGATGCATTTTCCATAAATGGTTCTGAAGATGTTTCTTTTGGAAGCAGATTTAGATGGTGTTGGAAGAGCATTGATGTCTTCTACAAGGAAGGTTCAGATGTTCTGAGATTTTCTGGATCTCAAGTAAGGGTATCTTATCTTTATTGAAGTAGGAGACTAAGGTCGATGAGTTACCTCATTTCGGACATGGTCTCAATTGTTTTCTTAAGAAGATAAGTGGTTGGTGTTTGATTTGGAGCCGAGTTTCTTGAGGAGATGTTTACTCATCTCAAGGATTTTTAATGAGATTGGGTGTTAGTTGTGAGTTTCAAGAAGCTTTTGGTTAAGGAAGACCTTTGGTTTAGCTGTATCATTGAAGTGAAGTTTGGAAGTAGCAGCATGGATCTGTTTCTTCGATGATTCAGTAATCTTTGGGATTCTACTATCAGCAGACCCGGCAGATAGTGAAAGCTTATTTTTCTTTGGGAAGGCTCAGCAGAGCGAGATATCTGTTGGAAGTGATCTATCAGTTTCTGATAGGTAAGCCATTCTTGAAGATTGGTCTGGGATAGGATAAGCTGTTCTAGTTTGTAAAGACAGTTCTTTGGAATCTGAACTGAGTGGATCGCAAAAGTGACTTGCGATTAGTTTGGGAATCTTGGAGCATTCCTTGGTTTGATATTGAGGCATCTCAAGTAGAGGTGGAAGCTATGGAAGTAGTCGGAGATTCTCTAGATGTTTTTGGGGAAATCTGAGGTCTACCTGAATCGAAGATTGAGATTTCTTATCGACTTGGATTTTCAGGAGTAGTATTGATGGTCTAACCATATAGTGGGATGACTCTTGGAGCGAGGTGAGTTTGGTGAGGCGGCTCAGGATTCTTTGGGTGGATCATCTTATTCCGAGTTAAGATTCTGCTAAGATGTTTTGACCAAGTGGAATGGTCACTGAGATTTTTATGAGTCGGATGAACCGTGTATAGTGAAAGATTGTGCTTGTGTTCTTCGATAGCGTTCTTTTCTGCTCTAGATCAGAGTTGTGCAGCGGAAGCAAGTTGGCAGTTATTCTTGTATGGAGCAACCGGGAGTTGCAGTAAGGGATTTCTACAGGAAATTCAAGTATGAAGGATTTTTCTGGATTTGGAAGGTTTGGTTGTCAAGTACAACTGTTTGGCTATTTAGATTTGAGATATAGGTTTGAAGTCCATTGATGTTTGTGGTATAGAGCTGTGGAATGGATTTCAGCAGATTATTTTTGGAAAGGCATTTTGTTGAGTAGGACCTGGAGATTTGGTTTGAGCTGGTGATGTTGTTTCATGGAGCAATCAGCAAGAGTTAGGCTGATCAGGATATTGGAGGTGACTCAGGGTCATCTGAAGAGTTGTGCAGTTAAGAATTGAGTAATTTTGGAATGTGTAGTTAGAATTTGGATTTTGTTTTATCCGATCAAAGGAGATATAAGAATGGGTAAAACTGGAGAGTTAGCTTTGAAGGTATTTGGAGTTTTATCTGTGATCTCTAGAGATTTGATTTTGAACTACAGGATTGAGTTGCCAGTTTGGATAGCTGGAATTCATTGTATTTCACATATCTCTGAGGAATATGTGTATGATTCTTCGAGTGATAGAATCAGCAGTTCAGAAGAAATCTGGTGGTTGTGCTGGTTTTGAGTTAGTCTGATGTCTTGTTCAGATTTGTAGAATCAGGTGAGGGAGTTCTTGGTTTTAGTAGTGTAGTTAGTTAAGATTTGTAGAGTGAGTATTCCAGTATAGGTATCTGGAAAACTCTAGATAATATTAGGAAGTTCTATTCATAATTTTTTCTGGATAGATAAAATTGTTTGTTTAAATTGGTTGCTATGATTGATAATGTATGATTGTTTGTTTGATTGCTGTTTGGAATTTAAATTCTTTAACTGGGTTATTAAATTATCTTTGCTTTTAAATTTCGGGGACGAAATTCTTTTAAAGGGGGGAGGAATGTGACGACCCGGAATTTTGAGCAATATCAATTTAATAATCTTTGATTATAATTAAATTGATTTGATCATTTTATATTATAAATTGACAAGCTAAATTTATTTTAAAGGTTTATGATAATAAATTGTTAATATCTATTCATATTTTTCTTAACAATATGAATTGGCAAATTTAAATTCTTTTGAAAGCTAATAATAAATTGATTTAGAAATATTTATTTTGATAAATAAGAAGTCTTTAATGTAATAGAACTTTGTATTCAAATTATAATGTATATATTGTGATTTGATATTTGTTTTAAAATTTAATTTGGAAATTAATAAATTTAATATTAGAATGTTTTTCTATTTGAAATGTGTATATATATTTGTATATATATGTTTGAAATAGGAATTACTAATTTGAATCTAATAAGAGTTTTCAAACTTGAATATATTTAGTTTTGAATTTAAAATGATAATTTGATTTAATGACTTTGAATTGATAATTGAGATTTAAATTTAAAATAACAAAGTTAATTCCTTATTTATGATAAATATGTACTTTAAGTTTTTAAATAAGATTTAAATTTAAAATAGATGTTTCAAAAATATAAACATGATTGAATTAAAAATGTAAATTACTTGTTTCATATGAATATCTATTAAAATATAAGTATGTACATTTTATATTACATAAATACATGTATATTAGACTTTAATAAATTGTTAAAGATAAATACATTTAAAGGAAGATATTAATAAAACATTTAAATAATACTTATATAACACATGTGAGAATATTAACTTACATTAAAGACACATGTAAATAAATAGGTATAGGTGTAAGTAAATTAGAAACTTGAAAGTGACAAATGTCTTTTTCATAAATAAATATGTTTTAAATTTAATTGTAAAAAAAAAAAAAAGTTAGTTTTATGCTTCAGCTGAAAGGCATTTTTATTCAAACTCAAAACTTCATACAAAAGAATTCCTCTACTCTCTTCTACAACAAAATAAAAGTAAATCTGAAAGGCAAGATCAAATCAGATCAAGAATGAAGGCAAATCCAAATAAAAATCTGAAAAGAATTAAAGCCTGGAAAGCAAATTTAGTTTCAACAACAGTAAATCAACATGCAGCAACAATTAATCAACATGATGCAAGTAAAACATAAACATGCAAGAGCTGGAATCAAATATTCAATATGCAAATAAAATTCAGAACCTGGAAGTAGATCAAACAAGGAATTCAGAAGAAAATTTCAATATGCAGCTTCTGTTTTCTGCAAATTTTCAGGTGAGTAAACGAATCTTAAAAACAGTTTTAAACTTGAATTTTATCTTGCTTTTGAATGTTGTCTTGATATCTGAAATATTTGATTTGAAGTGAATGCATGTTTTAGGAAGTATGAAATTTTGAATGCCTGTGAACTGAAACTGCTGTTCTCTGTCCTCTGCATTAAACAAGTGAGAAAATGCTATTTGAAAAACAGATTTGAATCTTAAAAATTATCTTGTTCTTGTGTAATTAGGATGACTTGTCTGGATTTATGGATTTAATCTAATGCATGTAGATGTATAGGTGATTTATGATGATGAGTTGCCTGTGAACATGAATATGCCCAGTATCCTTATAAACAGATATCCAATGTCATAATAAATTCAAGATTTCAATATTTAGTTCGAATTTGCTTATGATTTGTTTACAAAAGTTGTTTGTAATCACATAAGCTATCATCTAAAATTAATTACAGGATTTTAAATTGAAGAATTGGTTATAAAAAGACGAATTTACAGTATAGTTTCATTTTTGGGTCAGAATTCATGAATTCAATTTTAAATTTTGGATTCATAATTGAATTGTAAATGGTAAATGATGATTTTTAGTATTTGAATCACAATTTTTAATGAGTTAATTTGTGAGGATTTTGAGATTTACTATTTTGGGTATTTTGGCCAAATTACGGCAAACTACAGCGAAGTGGATCTCGCCGTTAAACTCGAAGGTGGTATGGGCTGTAGGGAGCACGCGAAAATTGGTTCTAGAATTTTCTATTGTTTAAGTTGGCCATGAATTGAAGGATTAGGGTTTTTAGTACCTGTCTACTTGTTGATGAGTTCTGTTGGGTTCGCGGCCACGTGAGGTAACCGGAGGTGATAGGGTGGTTGCCGAAGGTTAGGAGGGGTTGTGACGTAGCTTGGGTAAGGGTGGCAAGGCGTCACAATTGATAGTTCGTCGGCGGTGATCAACTCTGTTGGTCATTGGGTTCAGACTTTTTTTGGGTTCGGCAGTCAAATTTCGATTTTGATCGAGATTGTATTTTCTGAGTTTCGAATTGTGATGTTGGGGACGAATGCGACTTGATGGAGGCTAGTATAGTGATCGCTGTTGATCGGCGAGGCGGTGCACGTTTTCGTGCACAGGTTTGTGCAACTGTGATGTTGCGGTTGGAGGTTGGGAAGGAAGAAGGGGGAAGAACTCGAAGATTACATTGGGTAAATGATGCTTTGTCTCGAAGCAGGATGTGGGTAGGGGAAACTCGGGGTTTTGTTTGTTTTGCCTTAGTGACGCGCGAGTTTTGTGGGTAGCTCGAGTTGATGAGTGTGTTCCTGTTGTGGGATTCTGCAGTTTAAAGTTTGAGTTTAAAAACTTTAAAGTGTTTAACAGTAAGGTTTCTAAAAAGTGAAACAAAAGGGAATTTGATTTTGTAAACAACTAGGGTTTTAAAATAAAAAGTTAAACAGGTTTATTTATAAAACAAATTTGTTTGAAGTTAAGTTTTTAACTAGGTTTTTAGATATAAAATATGAAAGTTTTAAATATAATATGTAGATTTGAAATAAAGTTTATATTAAACTTTATTAAATAAATGTGGAAAGGTTTTTAAAGACTTAAAGATTCAATTTAAAATATGTTTAGATTTAATAGATTTCTAAATCATTATATTTTATTTAAATTAAGTTTAATGATTTAGAATTTGATAATCAATGGTAATAAAGATTATCTTTAATTATTTTGAATTTGATTTAATTAAAGATAGTTAAATTTGTAAAGATAATTGAGATAATTAAATCATTTTTAATTATCAAGTTTTATTTGTTAATAAATGATTTAATTAAGATGATGATTTTCTTAATTAAGAGTCTTTATAACATAAAATAATAATAATTAAGGAATCATTTAATTAATTTTAAATGATTAAGTTAAATAATTAATTAAATAATTAATTTGTGATTAATTAAGATAATCACTTTGGATTAATCTAATATAATTACTTGGGAGGTAATCAAGTAATTAAGTGGTTAATTATTTGGGGTAATTAAATAAAGGATAATTACTTTATTAAAAGTAATTAAGTAAATGTGATTTAGGAATAATCACTTTAGTTATTAATTAAAGACTTAATTAACAATTGATTAAAGATTTAAATTATTTGATTAATGATTAATTAATTAAAAAAAATTAAGAATAATTAATTAAGTGATTAATTACTTGTGAAAGTAATTAATTAAGATAGAATTTAATTAATGATATAATCATTAATTAATGAAAATAATTAATTAATTGTTAATTAATAATTTAAGAATAATTAATTTTATAATTTAGTTTTAATTACTAAATGTAATTAAAGTAATTAATCAAAGGTGATTAATTAAAAGTAATTAATTAAGTATGATTAATTGAGAGTAATTAATCAAATGTGATTAATTAAAAATGATTAATCAAGTGTAATTGATTAAAGGTAATTAAGGAATAATTACCAGAATAATTAGAGGATAATTTATCAAGTATGATTAATTTTGAAAGGAAATTAAGAGGTAATTACTTAGTATAATTTGGAAGTAATTAATCAGGATGATTAATTAATTTGGTAATTAAGAAATAATTACTTAAAGTAATTATGTGATAATTAATCAGGAAAGATTAATTGAGTTGGGTAATTAAGTAATGTTAATTAATTAATTTGTAATTAATTAATGAATAAGAAGTTGGATTGAAGATAATCCAAGTGTTTAATTAAGGATTAATTTAATTTAAGGATTAATTAAATTAATCGAGTTTGAATCAAACTTGTTTATGGATGATAATTGATTGGATGATTTATATATCATTGAATGAGTTAATGATATGGGATGTTGTTGGATGATATTGATTGATGGATGATGATATGTATATGCTATATCTGAATGTGATACATATATGCTGCTTTGTGATATGTATAGATGCATGTGATGATAGATGCTCATCTATTTGTGTTGTGAATACATCCATTTATGTTAAGTGATATTTCTAAATATCTATTGTTTAAATCCCTTAAGTACAACTTGGACATTAAAATGGCGTTTGGTTTCGGTGAGACCGGGATCGGGTTTCCATATTTGGAATCCGAAAACCACATCGATTCCAATTAAACGTTAGGTCGTTAATCCAAATGGAGCAAGTGAAGACTCGAGGTGTAAGAGCTATACGTCAGTATAACTCTGTGGGTGATTCCGTAATGAGTTTGACGGAATAGTGCTTATAGATTCGAGATGGTGAATCAGAGTGCAAGGGCTATGGTCGTTGACTCTGAGGGTGATTCCAAAATGAGTGCAACGAGATAGTGCCTTCGGTTTCGTTCGAACCCGGAACGAACTTGTATGGATTGAATGCTTTCAGAACATCGTCAGGCGGACGATGAGCATTCTAAGATAATTGGTCCTATAAAGGTAATCGCAGCCTCAAGCCTCATCAACCGGGAATGGCTAAAACAGGGGAGGTGCAGCAAGGCTTCGTGGGTCGCGCCCACTGGAGGGCAAGATACATCCCTGTCTAGAGGTCCCTTTATATTTCGGCTTTGTGGGCGGTTGGAACTGCAGCCAACTGCGGGGTGGTCTTGTTCGGGACTGTTCAGTAAGGAATGGTCCCGGTCTTGTGTTGCAGGGGATGAAGGGAGTAATCCTCGGTACGGTGATCTAGGCCACGTACTGTGACGGGCGGTACCCCAGTAGCCCTGCCATTGTTGGAAACCCATTTTCCCTACGAGACCCTACGGTTTTGTTTGTATTACCCACTTTTGTGGCTAGTAGCTGGAATTTAATGAATGTAACAATTTCGGCTATTTCATATTTATTTGAAAACCCTAGACACTATTATAATATCACTGGATTTCCTATCAAATGTTTTGGTTAGCGTAAGGTAAAAACTTTTCCATGTTTATGTGTGGGAAGTCTTACGTGATACCTTTTGTTTTCAAAGGTTTTTCTAAAGTTAAGCAATCTTAAACCGTTTACTCACACCAGACCCCTGTCTGACCCGAGTGTTTATTTTCTGTTTTATTAAACTCTTGGGTACTCATATTATATATGAGTAGTCAAGTGATTCAGGTTATCTCTTGACGAATTCTGGAGGAGCTTTGGAGCAGGAGGCTTCAGCGTGTAGATATGATTAGAGTTTCCGCTGTGTTGTTGTCTGTATGATGTCTTGTATTGTATTAGACAGAAATGTTATAACTGTCTATATTGAGATGTTTAGTTGTGTACTCTGATGTATATGATACTCTGTATATGTTCTATATTATATTTAAATCATTCCGCTGTGAGATTCTGATGTGTTGTTTTCTCTTTCTTCTCTTTCTTTTCTTCTTCTATCCCTTTCTTTCTTATTTAGTGATGCGATTTTCCGGTAGTGGAATTTCGGGTCGCTACAGCAATAGAGAGAATTTATCGTGATTGGGCAGAATCATACTCGACTTTACCACAGTTCTTTGATGAGATAAAAAGAACGAACCTTGGCTCTATAGGTCATGTGACATATGATGAAGTGGGAGGGTTTGATCGTGATTTTTGAGCATTTGGACCTTGCATTAAAGGTTTTTTGCATTGTCGGCTTTTGTTATGTATTGACGGGACACACTTGTATGGTAAATACAAAGGCACATTGCTTGTTGTAACCGCGGTAGATGCTGATAATTGTCTTTTTCCTTTGTCATACGCAGTAGTTGAATCGGAGTCATGTGATTCTTGGGGTAGGTTTCTTTCTTACATGCTAGAATTCATACAGTGTCCGTGGTCGTTGTATTACTTTCATATTCGATAGGATGAAAGGAATTCCAAAAACTTTACACGAAAAATGACGACAACCGCACAAACATCATTTTTGTGCAAGACATGTAAAAGCCAACTTTCAAGCGATAGGATTCAGAGAGAAGCGATTGTAGGGTTATTTTATTCAACAGCGTACGCGTCTGAGCTAGTTGAGTACATAAAAATTAGAGAAGAGATCAAAGCAACAAGTAGGCGTGCGCATGAGTGGATTGAGCGGAGTCTGGAAAATTTTAGAGAAAACTGAGCTTTGTGCAAAGCGATGGAGGACGCTTTCATGTAATGACAACTAATACTTCTGAAAGTTTTAACAGTGTATTGAAAGGAGCTAGATCGCTGCCTATAAAGGCTTTGGTTGCACGAACATTCTATCGCTCATTTGAATATTTCTACAAGCGTCGCCAAATTGCAAATGAATTAACGACACGCTTGACTCCAAAGTGGGAAGCCAAAATAGCAGAAAGAGCCAGTGAAACACGTCGCTGCAGACTAGTACGATTTAGTCAAACTGAATGAAAGGTATTTCACTACATTGGTGATGAATACAAAGTTATAATCAACGCACCAACTCATAGTGCACATGCAACATTCAGATACTGCAGAAGATACCATGCTCTCATGTAATGGCAGTTTGTTTGGCACAAACATTTGGGGCTAATAGAGCACACCATGACTTAGCGTCAAGATGGTACTCCGTTGACAGCTACAAAGCTGCTTATAAGCCCGAGTTTCATCCCGAGCGTGATAGGAGATATTGGGGCGCATATAATGGTCCTTAGATATTGCCGCCGACTGTGAGACGACAACCGGGGATGCCACGGTCTACAAGGATCAAATGTGTGATGGATGAAGGCCAGTCGCCCAAATCGTAAGCGAGTATTGAGAGATGATGTTTTCGAATGGAACTTTTGCTGTATCGGCCCAAATTTTGTTTTTGCAACAAATTCTACATCATTTAGATGCGTAATGTCCCTTTGAGCTTCAAAATCATCGTAACATTTCGACATCGACTCGTCGTCTTTTTGCCAATCATCCATGCCTAGTTCAACTGCGAGTACGTCATTGATTAGAATACACAACATGTAACGATCCTGAATTTTTAACAATTTAAAAATAAAGATATTTAATTAATTTTAAATATTTGAGATAATTTTAAATTGAATTCCAATAAAACTATGAAATTTAGCGATTAAATTTTAGAATTTAATCTATTTAAAGTTGAATAGAAATTTGAATTTAACTTTGAAGTTGAAATTGAATATTGAATTTGTAATTGAAATTCGAACTAACGGCTTAGAAGAAAATTAATAAATTTGTGGTTAGTTTCAATAACATTTTTCATTTATTTAAATAAAATAGAATAAGATTTTAAATCAATATAAAATCAATAAATAAATATACATAGTAAAAATTCAAACAACATATTTATAAAACTTTGAAAAATATAATGTAATTACATTTGAGAAAATTTAACAACATAATTTTAAACAAAATAATTGGATTTAAAATAAGAAAGAAAATATAATATAAAAATAAATAAAATAAAAAAAATATAAAATAAGAAGTATATACTACCTTACTTCGTTCAGCTGTAAATATGCCGTGTTCCATGCCGTAACAATTGCCTTAACTCGTACCTTCCTCCATACCTAAATTCACGTCGCCTTCTCCCATAAAACACGACACCCCTCCCTATCATTTCATTATCAAACAAAAAGGAAAAAAAATGGCGGCCATGTAATCGTCTTCGTCTTCGTCCTTGGATGCAAATTAGGGCTTTGCAAATTTGGAGCTTCGATTCGAGTCTCGTCTTCCTTCTGTTCTTCTTGCGCTCTGAAGTTTAGGGTTTTTCAAATCGAAGGGCTTTCGTTCGTCTTCGATTGCGTTGCTTCGGCTTGCTTCGACTCGCGTGCTCTTCACTTCGTTTGCAAAGGTGAGTTTTTGGCTCACGATTGATTTTAATGAAGTTCTTAAATTTGTTGAATTGAATCTTGGTTACATGCTATGATTTGGGGCTATCTGCTATCACTTACGCGGTTACTTGAATCTGAACTAACAAAAACAGTTGCTTTGTGAATTTAAATTTAAAACTGTTAAGAACAGATGCTATTTGCTGTCACTTGCTCGATTTGCTTGAATTTTCAACTGATGAGAACAGATACTACAATTTTGTTTTAAACTTGTACTTTTATTTTCTTTTTTTTTTGAAATGAATCAAAGTAAAATGATTTGGATGCTTAAAATATTTGTGTGAATCTACATATACCCCTTTCTCTGGCCATCTGCAAAATGAAATATTGCATCTTGTTTTCTGTGAGTAACTCATCTTCTTAAATAAATAAAAAATAAAAAAAAATAAAAAAATAAAAAAATAAAATAGTAGTATAAGTTTGCTGTTTATTTATATCTCTGTGAATAGGACATATATGTATATATGATACTCTGAATATTGAAACTGGAAGTGTTACTTCAGTTTGATGATTGCTTAAGATCTCTGTTCAAGTTCCTTAATACAAATGTTTAATTTCATGTATTGCTTGTGCACTGTGTAGCCACTAATCATATATTTGTGACTGGGTATACTTGTGTGAGGTCTTCATTTACATTGTGTAGTAGTTTGAGCATTGATCTTGTTGTATTTGTTATCTCACATGATTGGTTGAGCTGTCCCAGTTGCCACTCCAACCTGGTAACACCCATTGAAGTTTGCATTGACCTGAGATGTATAGGGGTTGGACCACTTAATTTTGTTTAGTATGTCTCTGTTTGTCTAGAGTCTGCAGTAATTTTACCATTTACTGAGTTGGTTTGTATTTCATTCCTTTACCTGTACTCGAGTTTTTGTGAATGAGACTCGAAGCAGGGTTTTGACCCAAAGTGGTACTCGGGTGATTTTATTTTTGACTCGAAGCATCGGAGATTGGAACTCGAAGTAAGATCATAGGTGTCTCGGGTTTATGGGTTGCAGGTTTTAAAAGTCTGTAATTTTACAGTTTTTTTTAATCTTGAATGAAACTCTTATTTTAAAGATTTAAAATTTAATCAAATGTAAGATTAAACTGAATTGATTTTGCAGTTTTTAAAAATCAAATGTAAGATTTAAATTCTGTGTGAATCAAGACTTGAAAACAGTTCAGGTTCAAGCCTGAGAAGCTTTGCAGTTTTAAATTTTAGAATAAATTCATATTTTAAGTTGAAACTTGATTCAGGTAATATTTGAATCTGAATTCAAATATAGTTTTGAGTTCAAAGTTTTTTAAAAGTGAAATCTTAAAATTAAATTCAGTTTTAAATAAAAATTAAAACAGTTTGCAGGGTTTTATAACAGAGAAGTTGCAGTTTTCATGTTTAATGAAATTCATGTTTAAGTTGAAGACTTAATTCAAGGTTTTGAAAATGAAATTTTTTGTCTGCACTTTGGTTTATTGATGTTGATCTCTTGAGTTGTTTCACTGCCATACTTGTAGCTTGGTCATTTGATGCACTGCCTTGATTTACCTTGTCTCTATTTTGACTCTTGATCATTTCTGCATAGTGCATTGACCTTTATGTCCATGTAGTTGCATATTTTGACTTCATTGAGTCTCTTGATGGTTCATTGCCACTCACTGTTGCTCTTTGCATTTTGTCGCTTGAACTTTTGTGACACTTGAACATTTGGGGTTTCTGACCTGTGCACATTGGTCATTGTTGATGTTCTTCTCTTATGTACATTTGTGATCTTCATTAGCATGTACTCTGTCATTGCTATATTGAGATCATCATGTAGCTTACTGTGTTCATTTGAATACTTTGTGTTTCCAAAATTTTGATATGTCCACCTGAGTTGATGCGTTTGCATATGCTCTGTCTTTGAGCTGCTGTGTTGATTTGCATTGTTTGTACCTGGGTTATCTCACTGATCATTTGTATACACACAGTTGTGTGCTTCTCGGTTGCACTGTAGTTTGGCCTGCATCCCTTTGTTTGATCATCAGTTGCAGCTTGTTATATTGTATCTTGAAGTTATTGCCGTAAGCTCTGTTGCACTTCGATGTGATCTGGTCTTTGACCTTATATCTGCAGTGGCATTGTACTGTTTATCCATGACATGCTTAACTGTAGCTTGTATCACCTGTTCCCCTGTACTTGTTTGGCTCTGCGATTCATCGCTGTTGCCTCTGTGTTTGTTGTGTCTGCTGCTCCATGCACTTGTTTCACTGTAAATTATACAGGCTTCACTGCCCTGTACACAATCTGGATTGCATGCTTGCCGCTGCATGTTTGTTTGCTTACTGTTTTTGTTCAAGTTGGCACTAGTTTTGCCTTGAGCATTTTCTTTGCAGTGATTTGTCCGATTTGCGCTTGCACGCGTGTTGGCGAGGCAGTGCACATGTGTATAAATATACGTGTGTACTGCAGCCACACGGGATTGACAGATTTTAAAATTTTAAGTTGTTAATAATGAAAATCCATAATAGATTTAAATTGATTCATTTGTTTCGTCATCTCTGTCACCATTTTATTCAGTTCATTGCAAATTTATTTACTTGAATTAAGATTAATCCTGACTCGAGTGTTTTGTGTTTTGCAATTAACGCTCGGGTCAGACCGAGTATTTTTACAGCTTGAAGATTTTCAGGCCGCGAAGTTAGAGAGAGGGGATTTCGGCATTCACTAAAGTTTTAAAGAGATTTTTCTTGTATTTAATAAAAGATATATTCCGCTGTATAAAAATTTAATGCATTGTATAAAACTCTGATGTATGTAAGAAAAATTCATTTATGAAAAATATTATGATTATTCTGTGATTCTGTGGCTGATTCTGTTTAAACTTTATAAACTGAACAACAATCCGTCATTTTGAACGTTTCGAGTTGGTTTAATTACCGACTAGAGGCGGTCAGAGCGGCGGGTCGTTACACAACACCTCTAAATTAGGATTTTAGTTAGCACAATAACATATTACAAATCGATAAACATTACCTTGTACCGAAGATTACGTTCAGTTGTTGAGAAGCTTTGATTATATCTTGCGAGAATCAGACTTCTTTTGGATTTTCTATGAAGAAGTAGGGTTTGAGAAGGTTCAGGAATTTGATGATGAGATTGGTAAGTTGAGAGTGAAGAAGAAGGCAGGTTGCTGGTTGGTTTTATAGCAAGTGTGAACGACCCAGATTTTTTGAACGGTTAATTTGAGATATTTAAATGGATTTAAACGGTTTTCAATTTTCGTAATATTTTGAGTTGTTGCGTGAGCGTACGATTTGTAAACGCGCTGAAATTTATATCGAAATCTATTATTAAATAACTTGGTCCAAAAAATTTATCTTCTCCATACGATCGAATTAGGACTCGAAAGCTTCTTCATTTCGTACGGAATAGGGGTATAACATTATAAACGCCTAGCGGCACGCCTCGATAGGAGGTCAAGATTTTGAGTTGCGAATTCGGGACGATTTAAATTTAAATGTATATATTTTTCAACATTAAAATCTGTATTCTCATCAGCCTATTTTCTATCTCCCATCAGTTGTTATTCTGTCATTCTTCAAATCACTATAGCCAGATTCTTCACGCAACCCATCACCTCGAGTTCAAATCCTGTCTCCCCAATTCCCTTTTATAAATGTCACGCAAAAAAAAGCATTTCAAATAAAAAAATATTCATCGTGGAAACTGGAGAATCAACAATGGCCGAAACGAAAATTCCTTGCTCCAGTTATAATTCTCGAAACTTTCCCCTTTTTATTTTCAAAATCAAAAGAGTGCCGAAGCCTCTCTCCTCAGTAAAATTAAAAGCGAAATCGAAGTCGATTTTTTTTCATTTAGAAAAGGGATCTCGACATTGGCGCATCGTCCTACTTGAAACCCTCTCGTCGTTCGGCTCGAAGCTTTGAGGGATGGCGGCGAAGTTTCTAGGGGCGAAGGCTCCGCGTTATTGGGCGGCGCTCAAGCTGACGAGGCAATGGTGAGTCGTGACGAGGCCGCGACGACGTTGGAAGGTGGGGTCTTCGTGCGACGAGGATGGGAGTGGGGTGGCGTGCCAGTGCTCGAGCGTTAACGAGTGGAGGCAGTAATAGGTTGATCGATCGAATTAGTGAGGTACGAATCTTTTTCTTTCAATTTAATGCTTATTTAATAAACATGTATATGAAAATATACCATGAAGGAATTTTACCGTAAGTTATGTAAACCAATTTAATTTTTTAGGAAAAAGATTTATGTATACAGGCAAGATTTTGAAAGATATAAAGTCTGGAAACGGAAATTTTTCTTGTTGGAAAGAATAAAAATAAAATAAGCAGTTTCTATGTAATCATGTTTAAGCTAGAGAAATATGGATAAGGCTTTGGAATAAAAAAGGAGGGGCGTTACAGTGATAATTTTTATGTAAACAGAAGAAAAAATATATATTTTTTACAGTAAGGTTTAAAAAGAAAATTCCCATTTATATACACACACACACACACACACACACACACACATGTATGTAGGGTAAAGAAAAGAGAAATTTTAACGGTAAGATAAGGTTTCATTTTTTAAGGAAAAAAATTATATAGAATTTTAAAATGTTTGGAAGCCTACATAAAATTGACTTTGGGACCTATACAGATTTTAAGCATATACGTAGTTTCAATAAAGTAAATATACATATACACACTTTTTTTAATTTATTGGGTTTATTAAAAGTAATGTGTTATTGAACATTAATTTATTTATTTAACTTATATAATTATTTTGGTTACTAAAATTGTTTAAAGGGAAAATTAATTTAAATCACATTATTAAATGTTATTAGGTAGTTCGATGTTAACGCTTAAATTTGAACGCTAACACCCCGGTGTGTGAAGTGTAGTTGTGAAAGCACCACCCGATAGATCGGGAAAGAATTATAAGCAAGTAATAGCGGAAAAGCAGTAAACAACAGCAATTTTATAGTGGTTCGGCTTATGGGTATAGCCTACGTCCACTTTAAGTACTTTTATTGATGATCACGTTACAAGTTGATACAAATCTTCTCAAGTACAATACACTTTGAATTACAAAAGACTTAGAACAAGTAGCTCAAACTTCGATGTTGACAAAAATCTTCAAATCCATGGTGGATGTAGATGATTTCTTTATGAAGTTCTTTTAGACATTCTTTGAATCTCAAAAGCTTTAAGTGTTGAAGTAGTCTGGAATTCGGCAGAGTAATGGCGCTTGAAATTGATCGACCAAAAAGTCCCCTTAATGTTGGAGGTAGGTTGGTATTTATAGGCAAAGATCTTGGACCTAAGCTAAGTCGTAACCGGTTCTGAATCGCCCCCGACCCAGCTAAGTCGTGGCCGACTTATGGGAGCACCACTATGATCTAGCTGAGTTGATCTTTCTTCGCTGAATTTGCACAAGTCCAAAGTCGTCACCGGGTCAAGCCAGGTCGTAGGTCGTTCCCTCTCTCTGATGCATGGCCTCCGACTTAAATGGGAAGTGCATGCTCAAATAGGTCATTGCCGATTTAATGAATTGACGAGCTAAACGTGAACTAACTCCCTTGCCCAAGTCGCGCACATCCTAGCACAGACCATGAGTCGGTCACGACACAAGTGTAAGTCGTGAACTTGTTCCACTCAGTTAGGTCGGTAAACACGTTAAGTCCTTAAGTCGGATCGAATTAGGTCGGCAACTTCATTAGGCAGTTAGGTCGGCACCATGTTAAGTCGGATCCTTTGTTAAGCAGTTAGGTCGGCAACTCCATTAGGCAGTTAGGTCGACACCATGTTAAGTCGGATCCTTTGTTATTTCTTGAGTCGTTAGGCCAGTTCCTTCTGAAGCACTAGGTCGGCATCTATGTGAAGGCATTGGGTCGGCATGCTCCTTAACCAGTTAAGTCGGTATCGATTTAAGTCCTGAGTCGGCGCCATCTCCACATACTGGACCACTGAGTCGTAACCGAGGCAGGGTTAACATTTGCCCCTCGAAGTATACGCCTTGGGATTAAGTCGTGTGCTTCGATACCTTTTAACTCGGTCACTCTTAGGTCGGTAAGTCGTGAACGACTTATCAGCTAACTCGTGTATGATGACCCGTATCATTTCACTTCAGAATATAAGCCGGCCTCCTTCAACCTTCTTCGTCACTTATTCATTCACTCAATTTCGATTCTGCCATTAAAATTCTCCTGAGTTCTTTAAGGCGATTCCATCCTACCTGATCACCAGTAATTCCTACTATTCATTGCGTAAGTGATTCTACTCCTCCCTTGATTGTAGATTACCTTCGGTTCTCAAACTTTATCGCTTGAATTCGAACGGCCTCCTTGCATGATGCTTCATCACGAATTCTATCATATTTGCCGTTGATGAAACTCAGGTTGCTCGATTAAAAGTTCGATGAAATAATGAAAGTGGCTCGTCGTCTTAGGCTAATCGTTTGAGATTACCATGCGACAAATTTATGATAACTTCGAACTGATTTAGTGGACGGTCCGGCAGCAGGTAATGGTACGAATGGAATAGGGGTTTTTGGCTGGTGGAGGAGCGGTTAGCGGGCTAATGGGTTGAGTGGAGTGAGGTATTGGTTTAGACGCGACCCAGTGATTTTAGGTGACTCATCTTTTGGCCGATTCAAATCATAAATCATGACCGTGTTAGTGCTTGAGTGAGACCCACCGACCTACCATTCTGCCGATCTAAGCTTTAAACCGTGGCCGAGATAATGCCAGAAAGAAGCTTACCGATCTAAACTTTAAAGCTTGAATCGTGACCGAGCTAACACTTGAGAAATTCCTGCCTTTTGAACCAGAGCTTGCGACCTAGGGGAACGAGTTGCCAAGTTAAACTATTTAGACCTTGACCTGCTACCGACTTAGCTTTATCTTGCAAAAGAATTTTAAACCGTAGCCGAGTTAGTACTTGAGCTTCAGACATGTTATCATTTAGGAGCATGGGCCTACTTTGAGCATTTGCCTTGAGCTAAAGAACTAAATTGTCTGAATTTTTGAACTTTAAACTTGCCTGAATCTCCTTGTATTATGCCGCATTAACTTATAAGCTGCTAACCTGCTAAAAATAACAAACAAAGAGAACCAAGGCGAAAATACTGCCATTGACTGCCCACGTCAGATGTCAGATTAGTCAAGACAAAACAAACAACTTAATTATATTGCATGAAATGTTTGCGAATCAATCAATTAGGGTTAAGCATTAGTGCAAAGTATCAACAATCTGAACTGATTTGTCTGCACCAACATCTTACTTGCATATTTAGGCTTAAAACAATAATCCCTGAATTTCATAACTAACAAATGTTTGCTAGTTTTTATTCCAGTTATATTTGTTTACCGCTTGATTGATTCTACACAACACTTCACACACTTTAGGAAACGTGCACCTTCATGTTTGAATACCCAGTTGTTTATGTAGAATGACTTCCCATCGAGAAGAAGAAGTGGTAACTCAAGAAGAAGAAACTTTCCCGACAACAGTTCCGATAGAGAATCCTCCGGAAAGAACTTCGACTATTCTATCTTTGAGAACATTTATTCAGCTGCGCACTCAATTTGGCTTTGCTGAAAATGATGTCCTATTCCCTGGGTCAAATGATACTGCTGATAATCCTCCCCATGGTTTCGTTGCAGTCAACCGCCACATGTGCTTAAGTGGGGCGATTCCTCCTTTTAATGACTTCCTTCGAACTCTTCTTCTCCGGTTGACAATCTCTCCATTTCAACTTCATCCTAATGGTTATGCCATCTTGATGGGGTTGTGTGTTTTGTTTAGAAGAACTCTTGATCGCCTACCGAGTTTTGAAGAAATTCGTTATCTGTGCTCGTTTACAAAGAGTAAAGATCATCCTTCACTCATTATTGTGAGAAGTGCTAGAAACCGCAAGCTCCTTTCCGATCTCACTGAAAGTGTTCATGGATTTTTGAACCAGTTTTTCTTTGCTCGCTGTCCTCCAGGGTTTTATGTCATCTGGAGAATAGGAAGTAAGACTAGTGTTTCCATTTTTTCGTTTTTGAAACTTTTTTCGAGATCCGAACTTTCAGTTGCTAACTTCATTCTTTGCTCTTTTCAGCACTTCCTCTCCCTTCTAGAGATCCGATTCATAAACAAGTTTTTGAGAGGTTGAGTGTCGTAGCTGCGGAAGAAAGGAGCATAAAATTTCTGCTGAAGGATGAATTTTTACACCAATACGGGCTTCTACACGCTTCTCGTTCTACGCATGCTCATGAAGTTCCAACAGAAGTTCCCGATTCTCCGATGAAAACTCCTGACGCCCCGGTTACTGTCGAACAACTCACATCAAAAGAGTCTAATATTGAAGCTTCATTGGTGAAGTGTTCCACTCCTACCGACATTATGGGGTCATCTAGTAAGACGGTGCTTGCCCCGATCGAGGAAGAAGAAGAACCTTCACGGCCTCTCGGGGGATTAGCTGATGTAGGAATTGAGAAAACAAGTCCCACCAAGCATGATGGTGACGATGTTTATGAGGGGTTGAGCGACATAATAGTGACTTCGCAGGAGCTTTTTAGAGATGACGTATCTAAAACTATCTCTCCTGTAATTGAGGCGACGTCTCTTCTTCGACAAACACCAACACAAACATCAACTCCTCATACCCAAGCTATCATCACCTCTGCACCAAAGAGTGGTTTGTAGCTTAATGCGTGTAGCTTGCACATCACACAACACTTGGGATTTTCCAGCACATTTATGCACTTATCTTCTTATACTTTAAAGATTTCTAAAGCTTATCTTTTCTTATTTCAGATTCTTCAATGACACGCGGCGGATCATATTATCAGGATTTCCAACGCTACGGGGGGCGTGGTCAATATGATTATCGGCGTTACTTTCCCTCCTATAGAGAGTCTGACGAAGAGAGGGCTGCTCGAAAGGCTCGTGAAAGGAGGGATGCAGAAGAGCGTTATGACAGAAGGGATAGGGATGAGCACCATGATTCCCTGCAGAGAAGTGACGACTCTTACAAAAGGAAATCTCACGACGACCGAGGAAAGGGTCATGCAGCTGAAGATTCAGGCAAACGAGCCCGATATGGTGAGAGACATGCTTCCACTATTCCCGAAAAGCCTACTGCCCCTGCCCCTCTCGACATTACTTCCGACTCTCCTGCTCTCGGGAAGGAGGACATCCAGACAATAATAAGCAGGCCTAAATTTCAAGTGGGACCTGGCCCAGCCACTTTACAAAGTCGTTTTCCACAATGGTGCTTAAAGGGTGTGAGATTCGACCTAGACTTGGTCCCCATCGACAAGTCTGCTATGTTGCGCAATCTTGATGCAGTCAAGCTCGATATCGAGAGGATGTCAAACTGGCAGAAGCTTGTTGATGAGCTTCAAAGAGTTAACCGTGCCAACTTAGAGGCCATGCTCACCATGGAAAATGATAAGGCTGAGTGGCAAAAGGTCCTTGAGCAGCACGACACCGAAATGAGGAGCATTACTTCCTACAACGAGGAGCTCGAAGCAAAGGTTGAGAAGTTGAAAGATGAGCTTGCTGCTTCCTCTACTTCATACTCTCAAAAAGAAGAAGTGCTTCTCAGACAAGTTAGAGATGCTCATGCCAGTCAGAGGGACGCTGAGGACAGGCTTGAAGCACAAAAAAGAATCAGTGACGGCTATGTCTCTGATATTGCTGAGCTTCAAAAGAAAAACAACTCCCAGGAGGTGGAGATACAGATGCTTAAGCTTCAGCTTGCCAAAACTGAAAGGGAGCGCGATGAGGCTGTCGCCGGCAAAATCGCAGCCGAAGAATCTCATGAGGCGACCAAAAACAGCTTCGGCTCAACATTATTCGACTTCTACTTGCATAGCGTCTTGGGGCGTGGAAGCCTCGCCTTTCTTGGTCCCAAGTATGAGATCACTTTAGCTGAAGTGTGGGAGGCCGCCCTCGATATGCTTGGTGCTGAAGGTGCTGGTTATGACGAGTCAGCCCTGGAAAGGCATTATTTTGATGAAGACGCTCGCGCTGCTCTCGCCAGGGGAAAGGAACAACTTGCCAAACTAAGAACCGAAGTGACGGAAGGGGACCAGCTGGGGAAAACCACTTCAACTACTCTAGTCCAGCCACCTTCTCCGTCTGAAGTCGACATTATTGGTTCCAGTTCCCATCTCGCATCTCCCACCAAAGTTACCGCTGATATTACAAGCACACAAGGCGGAGACGAGGGTGAAGAGAGCGCTGATGCGCAAGCTTATGAAGTCGATATCAGGAAACCAGCTTCTCCAGGTAACTTCACTGTTAATCTCGCTATTGTCAATTCTGCTCAAGCGGGTTACTCGTTTATTTCGCATGAGTTTCACGAGCTCCTTGGCTATTTTCTCAACCTTGACGAGCCTTCATCCCCTCTCTTTACTGACTTCATTGGTGAACCTTCATCTCCTCTTTTTACTGACTTTAACCTTTTTTCTTCTGTAGAGAAAGTACCAAGCACTGCTCAAACTTCTACTCCTCCGGTCATCCTTCCTTCATCTCTTCAGGCGGTGCCTCCTTCTGCCTCGCAACCTGGATCACAGGAGGAACAAATAGAGGCTCTTCACGGCTTGGATGATCCCATCGCTTCGCAAGAGCAGAAAGATGAGAGACCTGAGGAAGGTGACATATCCCCGGAACGGACTCCTTCTGACGACATTGTTCTATCAAAACTTGTCACTCCGGGGAGTGAGTCTTCCTCACAAAGGAGAGAGAAGCGTGGGACATCAAAGAGGAGGGGGAAGAAAATCACCGCCACTGAAGAGGAGCCGGAAGTTGAACCGGTTACACCTACCTCTCCTACTTCCCTTATACCCACTGGCCGACCTGGAAAGCTGGTCATTCGACCGGGTAAAGGGTCCAAAGGAGGGAAGAAGAAGTGAAGATTTTAGCTTTTTGTCTTTTATATGAACTGGCCGAGAGTTGTGCGGGTATCGGCCCCCGCTTTTATTTTGAAAACCTGTATCTGCATTATAGTTGAATAAAATGATTCTTCGTTTGTACAAACTTCTGTTTGAATTTGAGAATGCATTTACTATTTATTTTTGCACAAGTTTATTTATATGATATTGCAGCGGGCTTATGGTATGTTGTTTGAGTATTACTTTACTGATGCAGCTATACTACTATACCATGTTGCCCCCATACCTTAAGCTTGTTGCAATATTTTATACTTCGAGGGGACTTGCACTCTTATTTGTTAAAGAATAATTATTTTATTCTTTAAAGAAAATTTTTATAGAGTACAACTCCCTTCGTATAAGTTTTTACGCTTTGTCGTTCGAAGAAATCACTTTTTTCTTTTGCTTATGTGCATATTTTACCAAGTGAATTCCTCTATGTGGTAAAGCGGACCTCTGAAGGGTACTTTAACTTCTTTTCTTTTTACGATCATTTTCCATTCGAAAGTTAAAGTACGCTTTTGATGAGGATTTTTTTTTATACAAAATTGTACCTCTGAGGAGGGATTTTTCACGTTTCAACACTTGGAAGTTTTATTTCAATCTCGGTGAAACGTGTACCCCCAAAGAGTTGTGCCTTCGAAGAAAGCCTTTTCACGTTTCAACACTTGGAAGTTTTATTTCAATCTCGGTGAAACGTGTGCTTCCAAAGAGGTCTTTTTTCTTGATTGTGTCCCCGGGAGGGGGTCGTACCTCTAAGGAGGGATTTTTTACGTTTCAACACTTGGAAGTTTTATTTCAATCTCGGTGAAACGTGTACCCCCAAAGAGTTGTGCCTTCGAAGAAAGCCTTTTCACGTTTCAACACTTGGAAGTTTTATTTCAATCTTGGTGAAACGTGGGCTTTCAAGAAGGTCTTTGTTTTTGCATTTCAACTTTGGTGAAGTGAAATTCCGAAGAGCGGTTGCTACACTTCAACTCCTGGCGAAATGTGCCTCCGAAGAGGGCTTTTATTTTGTTTACATTTCAACTCTGGTGAAGTGAAATCCCGAAGAGCGGTTATAACACTTCAACTCCTGGTGAAATGGGCCTCCGAAGAGGGCTTTTATTTTGTTTACATTTCAACTCTGGTGAAGTGAAATCCCGAAGAGCGGTTATAACACTTCAACTCCTGGTGAAATGGGCCTCCGAAGAGGGCTTTTATTTTGTTTGCATTTCAACTCTGGTGAAGTGAAATTCCGAAGAGCGGTTATAACACTTCAACTCCTGGTGAAATGTGCCTCAGAGAGGGTTTTCATCGCCTGGAAGTTACTCTCTCATGGTTGGAGGGTCATGACTCCTCCAATCTTTTTTGTTGAGTAGAGAACTTT
This sequence comes from Allium cepa, assembly GCA_030765085.1. Classification (NCBI taxonomy): domain Eukaryota; kingdom Viridiplantae; phylum Streptophyta; class Magnoliopsida; order Asparagales; family Amaryllidaceae; genus Allium; species Allium cepa. Next base: position 41,848,260 of record CM060929.1, read on the forward strand.
CTTTTTTGTGGCGTATGACCCATTAGAGGTCTTTTATTCTCCGAAGAGTTGCGCCTCTGAAGAAGACTTATGCTGCCGATGATGGATTTTGGTTGTTTCCTTGTCTTTTTGCTTACGCCTTTTCACCGATCCTCTTTTTTTTTCTCTTTTCAAGTTTTCATTCCCCTTTTCTTGCAAGTAGCTTATTTAATCCAAGGAAGTGTACTTCATTGTTAGGCAAGTTCGTGAGAACGGGCACTAGCTTCCTAATTGGATATTTGTTTGTTCAAACAATCTCAATTTATCAGCAAGGGCCCGTTTCTATCGAAATTGTTAGCCGTTCAATTGAAGTATTTCCTATCTAGGATTTGAATTCGGGGTCTTTATGACTTGAAATTTGTTTGTTGAATGATGGTGAGAATCGCTCGGTCTTATTATGCGCAAGTTTTATTTCCATTGTCTGCAAAAATTTAAATCGATATTTCAGCAATACATTTTATGTACTTTTATATCGAAAATAAAGCAAACATGTAATAAAAATAAGGAACACAAGATTTATAGTGGTTCGGCCAAGAATTTGGGCCTACATCCACTTTATATTCTTTCATTAATCACTTGCATCGGTTTTACAATTGCTTTCAATTACAAGAATCATACGTTCACAATCCTTTTTTACAATATTTCAACAAAATTTTCAAGTAAAGTATGGACGCAAGTGATTGCTGTTCCATGCCCTTGGAATTTGATCTCCTTCAACAGTAGTGAGTTTGAATGTGCCGTCAAGAAGCTTCTGACCTATCACATATGGTCCTTCCCAATTGGGCCCAAACACACCTGTCGCGGTCATAATTCTTTTCAGGACTAGATCTCCAATTTCAAAGCTGCGTTGTCGAACTTTGGAATTGAAATGTCTGGCTATCCTTTGCTGATGAGCTGCAACTCTGAGATTAGCTTCATCTCTTTTTTCATCAAGGAGATCCAGCGCTTCAAGTTGTAGCTTTTCATTTTCTGCTTGATTGAAATGGATTCTTCTGTGTGAAGGGACCTCTGTTTCAACCGGGATCATTGCTTCCGATCTGTATGCTAACGAAAAAGGAGTATGCCCAGTCGCAGTTTTGTGAGTAGTTCTGTATGCCCATAGTGCAAGTGGTAGTTTATCGACCCAACCACCTTTTGCTCTTTCGAGTTGCTTTTTGATGGTTGATTTGATGATCTTGTTCACTGCTTCCACTTGCCCGTTTGCCTGCGGATGAGCTACTGCCGAAAAGCTTTTCTGGATTTTGAATCGTTTGCAAAAATCCTGGAATTCCTCGCTTTCAAACTGAGTACCATTGTCTGTGATTATTTTCTGAGGCACACCGTATCTGCAAATGACATTCTTGGTTACAAAGCTTATCATTTTCTAAGAAGTGATAGTAGCCAATGGTTCAGCTTCAGCCCATTTAGTAAAGTAGTCAACTGCAACAATAGCATATTTAATCCCTGATTTGGCAGTTGGTAGCGGCCCAATGAGATCCATTCCCCAAATTGCAAACGGCCATGGACTGACCATCTGCGTGAGTTCGGTAGAGGGTGCTCTAGGAATTTTGGCAAATCTTTGGCATCTGTCACATTTTCGGGAGTAATCTGCAGCATCTCGATTAATTTCTGGCCAAAAATATCCGTATCGGAGAATTTTCTTTGCTAATGTTTGGCCACCTGAATGATCACCACATTCTCCTCCATGAACCTCAGCTAGGATCGTTTTGGACTCTTCCCTGGATACACATCGAAGTAAAGGCATTGAGAATCCCCGTCTGTACAATCGGCCATCCTGGATTACATAACGAGAGGCTTTCCTTAGTAGCTTCTGTCTATCTCTCGAGTTTTCTGGCACAGAACCTCTGAGTAGGTAATCTAATATTGGAGTCATCCACGACTCTTGTTCTTGAGATACATCCATGATCCAGTCTATATCCATCTCGTCTATACTTGGTGCTGAGAGGACTTCTACGGGAACCAACCCCAATAGTTGAGCTTCACCAGAACTTGAATACTTTGCGAGGGAATCTGCCTTCGTATTCTCTTCCCGGGGAATATGGCTTATTGAATAATGATCGAGTTCACATAGGAGTTCCCAAGCCTTTGACAAGTAGGAGGGCAAGTTTCCACCTTTTGTTTGAAATTCCTTCTTGACTTGGTATACAATAAGCTGAGAATCACTGAAGATCTGTAATGCTCGAATGTTTAGCTCTTTAGCGATTTTCAGACCTGCAATAAGAGCTTCATATTCTGCTTCATTGTTTGTTGAAGGAAATTCCAGTCTTAGTGCATAACATAATGATCGACCTTCAGGAGTTTCAAGTACCACTCCGGCTCCAGAACAGTAGTCATTTCTTGCGCCATCCACATACATCTTCCACTGGATTGGGGAATCATTGACCGCTTTTTCCTCACCATTATCTTTCTCTGTGAATTCTGCAATGAAATCAGCTAAAGCTTGTCCGTTGATTGCTTTTCGGGGATGATAAGTGATGTCATATTGACTGAGTTCAATGTTCCATTTTAGAAGGCGACCCGAAGTTTCTGGGCGAAATAGGACTTGCTTTAGAGGTTGATCAGTGAGTACTTTGATAGGATGAGCTTGGAAATATTGCCTCAGTTTCCTCGATGCAACTAGTAGGCAATAGGCGAGTTTTTCCAACTTGGAGTAATTCAGCTCTGCCCCAGTGAGTCTTTTGCTGATATAGTAAACTGGATGTTGAATCCTTTTGTCTTCCCGTATCAGCGCTGCACTTAGAGCATGAGATGATACTGCCAAGTATATAAGAAGATCCTCACCATTGCCTGGCCTAGAAAGTATCGGAGGCGTTTCCATATGACGGATCAACTCTTCAAAGGCTTTTTGGCATTCGGGAGTCCATTCAAAGTTCTTCTTTCCTTTTTTCAGGGCATCGAAGAATGGGATGCATTTATCAGTAGCTTTGGAAATGAACCGACTCAAAGCGGCGACCTTTCCGTTGAGACTTTGCAATTCCTTCTTCGTTCTAGGAGCTTTAACTTCTTTTAAGGCGGTAATTTGAGCTGGACTGGCCTCAATGCCCCTAGCACTGACGATAAAACCTAAGAACTTCCCGGATTCGACCCCAAATGTACATTTCAGAGGGTTAAGCTTCATTCTGTATTTCCGGAGGACTGCGAACATTTCTGCTAAGTGTTCAATGTGATCCACTGCTTTCCTGGACTTCACTAACATGTCGTCGACGTAGACTTCCATAGTTTTGCCCAATTGCGGTTTGAACATAGCATTAACAAGTCTTTGGTAGGTTGCCCCTGCGTTTTTCAATCCGAAGGGCATAACTCTGTAGCAATAAAGTCCAACATCTGTAATAAAGCTTGTATCCTCCTGATCCGGCTCATGCATCATGATTTGGTTATAACCGGAGTAGGCATCCATGAAAGATAACAATTCATGTCCCGCAGTTCCGTCTACCAGTTGATCGATCCTGGGTAATGGGAAGCAATCTTTGGGGCAAGCCTTGTTTAGATCAGAAAAATCAATGCACACTCTCCATTTTCCATTAGCTTTCTTGACCAACACAGGATTTGAAACCCAATTTGGATATGTAGATTCTTTGATGAAGTTATTTTCCATGAGTCGATCAACTTCTTCTTTTAATGCTACTGACCTTTCTGGACCTTGGGTTCTTCTTTTCTGTTTAACTGGCGTAAACTTTGGGTCAATATTCAGAGCGTGTACTGCAACTTCTGGGGATATTCCACACGTATCGGCATGAGTCCAAGCAAAGACATCCAGATTTGCCTTCAGGAAAGATATCAAGATATTCTGAATTGACACATTAAGCTGTGAACCCACATTCAACACCTTATTTGGGTCTTTTGGGTCAACAGGTACCGGAACTGTCGTTTCCACCGGTACCACTCTATTCTCCCCTGCACTGGCTTTTCTGGGATCCATTTCTTTCCGTGCCCCGCTGTGCTCGCCAGTGCAGGGTCCGCCCTGTAATTGCTACAAGGCTGGTTCCTTGATGCGGACTGGGGTTGCCGCACCCTTTCCCATTTCTCTTTTTCTTGACTCTCGCAGCTCTGTCAAATAGCACTCTCGCGCAGCATTCTGATCCCCTTTTATAACTCCTACTCCATTGTCAGTAGGGAATTTAATAGTGAGGCACCACGGGGCTAGGATAGCTTTGAATGCTGCGAGTGTTGGACGGCCAAGAAAAGCATTATAGGCAGAAAACTCATCGACAATCACAAATGTTTGCTTTCGGACCACTTTCCTTTCTCCTTCCCCAAGTTCTACAAACAAATCGATGGTTCCTACTGGTTGCTTTGGCTCCCCAGTGAAGCCCACGATTTTCTGTGATGAGGCTTGCACATCGATCATAGGGATTTTCATCTGGTCAAATGTCTTTTTGAAGAGGATATTACATGATGCTCCGCAGTCAATGAGGACTCTTCTGACAATGGCTGGTCCTATACCAGCCGAGATGACCAAGGGATCTAAAGTAGGAGCTTCAATACCTGTAGAATCTCTGGCTCTGAAAATAATATCATCACTGAAAGTTTTCTGTTGTTTAAGGGGCGTAGTGTCTTCTAGAACAAAGACGTCTTCTTCGGCTGGAGCATATTTCAAAGCCCTGGAATATCTCTCCATCCCACCCCAACTCTTGCCAGCTGGGTGAGGTCCTCCGGAAATGACATTGATAACGGGCCTTCCAGATTCATGCCCCGTAGCTTTCTCACCTGCCCCAGGCTGATGAACAGGAGCCCGCTGCCCCTGACTCGACGATGCAGGATTGTTGCTATTCTTTTTCACAAATTGCTGCAACTTGTTTTCTCTTAGCAACTCTTCAATCAGATTTTTCAGCTGGCGGCATTCATCAGTTTCATGACCTGGTTGATTGTGGAAGCGGCAGAATTTCCCACTTTGTATGGCTTTTCTCCCAGTTCTCAAAGGGATAGGTTTAGGGAAATCGACGGAATCTTTAGTGGCCAGGTAGATGTGCTCCGGTGTATGTGAAAATGGAGTATATTCTGATGGCTTGAAGGATCGGGGCTTCTTCAGATTACCCTGTTTCTTCCCATTACTATTCTCCCTTTTTTGCCCCACCGATTCATTCTTGCGTGGAGCGACAGTGTTGTCTTCTGCTTTTTCCAACACTGTCTTTACTGGTAAAGGACGGCTTTCCAAGCGAATGAATTCATCTGCTTTTTTGTAGAACTTTTCGAGAGAGGTTGGCTCCTTCATATTTAACCATTTCCCAAATTCGCTTGACTTATCGATAGCCCTCATCAGATAAGTCAATATCATTCGTGGTTCAGCATTGTCCACCTCAGCCAGTGCTATATTGAAGCGGTTCAAGAAGGATCTGATAGACTCACCAGGATTCTGCTCTAAACTCGATAGTGACATAATATCCTTGGCCTTCGAAGCATATAGTCTAAACTGCTCCTTGAATTTTCTGGTCAAGTCTGAAAACTGATCGATAGATCGGACTGGTAACTTGGTGAACCACAGTAAAGCCACGCCTTCCAGGTATATGGGGAAATATCGGCACTTTATTTCATCGGAGGCCCTGGCACCTGTCATGTGCCAATCATATTTATACAAGAACTCATTCGAATCACTTGTCTCTTTGTAAGCTGGAATAGTCGGAGGGACAAACTTCCTTGGAAATTCCGCCTTCAAGATTTTTTCAGTAAACGGAGTTTTACTTGGGGCGAAACCCCATTCCTTCTCATCTTCAACTCTTTGCATACTTTCTTTCATGATCTGCCGGACCATTCCAGAAAGATATTCCTCATCATGCCAAGTTCTAGATCCACCGGCGTCAGGTACTGCCTGCTCAAAGGGACTAGTAGGCCTTTCAGGAGCATTCCTTTCATTAACATCATGAATGTTGCCAGCATAGTTCCTTTCATTACCAGCCGGTTGATTGTTTGCCCCAAGTAAGTCGTTCAACTTATTCAGAATCAGAGCATTCTGGGCACTTTGAGCCTCTAGTTGTGCATTTTGGGCGTTTATCTGCTGGTTTAGCCCTAGAATCACAGCATCCAATTCCGCTTTTGTAACTCCAACAGACGGAGTGGGTAGATTAGGCACAGGGGAAGCGGAGGTTCCCTCTTGAATGTTCCCAGATCTGATAGATCTACTTTTCCTTCCAGGAGCCATAATCTCAGATATACTTCTGGTTTTTAAGGAAATTCTTTCTTCAAATCTCTGCGAAGCAATGATGACAGCTGTTCTGAGTTCAATTCTCAGTGAAAGCACCAAAATGTTAACGCTTAAATTTGAACGCTAACACCCCGGTGTGTGAAGTGTAGTTGTGAAAGCACCACCCGATAGATCGGGAAAGAATTATAAGCAAGTAATAGCGGAAAAGCAGTAAACAACAGCAATTTTATAGTGGTTCGGCTTATGGGTATAGCCTACGTCCACTTTAAGTACTTTTATTGATGATCACGTTACAAGTTGATACAAATCTTCTCAAGTACAATACACTTTGAATTACAAAAGACTTAGAACAAGTAGCTCAAACTTCGATGTTGACAAAAATCTTCAAATCCATGGTGGATGTAGATGATTTCTTTATGAAGTTCTTTTAGACGTTCTTTGAATCTCAAAAGCTTTAAGTGTTGAAGTAGTCTGGAATTCGGCAGAGTAATGGCGCTTGAAATTGATCGACTAAAAAGTCCCCTTAATGTTGGAGGTAGGTTGGTATTTATAGGCAAAGATCTTGGACCTAAGCTAAGTCGTAACCGGTTCTGAATCGCCCCCGACCCAGCTAAGTCGTGGCCGACTTATGGGAGCACCACTATGATCTAGCTGAGTTGATCTTTCTTCGCTGAATTTGCACAAGTCCAAAGTCGTCACCGGGTCAAGCCAGGTCGTAGGTCGTTCCCTCTCTCTGATGCATGGCCTCCGACTTAAATGGGAAGTGCATGCTCAAATAGGTCGTTGCCGATTTAATGAATTGACGAGCTAAACGTGAACTAACTCCCTTGCCCAGGTCGCGCACATCCTAGCACAGACCATGAGTCGGTCACGACACAAGTGTAAGTCGTGAACTTGTTCCACTCAGTTAGGTCGGTAAACACGTTAAGTCCTTAAGTCAGATCGAATTAGGTCGGCAACTTCATTAGGCAGTTAGGTCGGCACCATGTTAAGTCGGATCCTTTGTTAAGCAGTTAGGTCGGCAACTCCATTAGGCAGTTAGGTCGGCACCATGTTAAGTCGGATCCTTTGTTATTTCTTGAGTCGTTAGGCCAGTTCCTTCTGAAGCACTAGGTCGGCATCTATGTGAAGGCATTGGGTCGGCATGCTCCTTAACCAGTTAAGTCGGTATCGATTTAAGTCCTGAGTCGGCGCCATCTCCACATACTGGACCACTGAGTCGTAACCGAGGCAGGGTTAACATTCGATTAGTTCAAATGAAATAATTAGTTAATTAAAATTATTTAAATGATAATTGGTCATTCAATTAGTTCAAATGATAATAAAACATACAATGTTTATTCAAGGTCTTAAATCGTGAAGAAAACAAGCTGGTTTGGGTCGGATTGCAAAAAAAGTCAAAGGTGAGTTAATCTCACTCATCTGGGTTTATTTAAATTTAAATGGTTAAATTTAAATATTTGGTTGAATGATTGGATTGATTGGATGTGGTATATTATATAGTAATATATAGTATATATTTGGAGTGATTGATTTCCCGCATTATATAGCGGATGAGACCCTATGCGCCGCATAATAGCGGATGATATTATATTAATCTCATATACCGTGATATTCCACCTCGAATTGGAATTGGTATTGTGCTAACATCTGTGGATGCAGGGAAACAGGTTGGAGAGATCCAACTGGATTCCTCACAATTATTTAGATTGTTTAATATTCTGTGTTATGAATATTTGATATTCTATGATGAATTATATTTGGAATATTGAATGTTATGGTTTGCTTGAATATATTTCGGTATAATCAGTTATCAAAATATATAGAATTGGGTTTTTGAAAAGAAAATAAAAGAGTGAATTTTTAAGTAAAATAATCATTGAGAATTTGAATAAATTTAAGAATGAACAGGATAAGAATAAAAGTGATTTTAAAATTCTAATAAATAATTTCGAGTATAGAAAAAAAAGGATTTTGAATAAACAGAAAATAATGAATTGTAAAACTTAAGTGATATTATTTAAAGGAATAAAGAATTTACTTTAAAATTCAAGGTTTAAATTTATTTAAAAGGATAAAGAAGGAATTTTGAAAATCTGAAATTGTTATTTTTTAGTTAAAAGATTTTAAATCATAAGCAATAATTAAAAATCTGATGTTAATGGGTTTTGAAGTAAATGAGTAAGTAAAGGAATTTATTCCAAAATAGAGTAATTTGAAAATCAATTTGAAAATTGATTTAAGTGTTTGAAATTGGAATTTTAAGAAAGATGGGGTTAAGAAATTTATAAACTGGGTCTATAAAAGTGAAGTAATATATCAGTAGATATTTGGAAGAGTAAATTCACCGTGGGAATTTATTAAAGGAATGGGTAAACTGGTTTAAAAATAAATAGTTATTTATTTTTAAAGGATATGAAAGAGAAGTGTATTTCCCTGGATAGCCAACTACATTTTCAAAGAAAATTTTTAAGTACAAGTTAAAAGTTTTAAAGTTGTTTTAAAAGCATGTTTTAGAAAGTTTATTATTTTTAAATGTTTAAATTTTAAAGTAAGTATTTTCCAAATTTATCTTAGTAGTAATTATTTAAAGGTGACTTGGTATTTTGTTTTAAAAAGAGAAATTTAGTTTTATATTTTATAAAGTAGCTTTATTTTAAATATTCTTAAAGTATATATTTTTAATAGAGTATTAAAGTAGTTTTTAATTTAAATATTTAAAGTATATTTTATAATAATAAAGTGTTTTTAAATTATTCTAAAATCTAAAGTGTTTGTACTTGGCGATTTCAGTGAAAATAGAAATATTTGGGGAATTTATTCCGTAAAAAGAGGATGGTTTAAAACTGTTTTCAAAGAGTTGAAAAGTGAAAATATATCTTGTGAGGATATTTTGAGATTAGTAAATAATTTGGTGAAATTATTCATGTTTGATGGTTGTTTATGAATGTTAATTGATAGTTAAATAACCGACTATCAATATTTGGCCAATGCGTTGATCGTTTCGAAAAAACCGAGATCGAGATTTATTTCCTGAAAACCACTTCGATCCGGTTTGTACGTTTTCGTGAGGAAGACGAGTTTGGATTCGAAGATGGAGCAGTGAAGTGCAAGGGCCAGTCGCTACTAATCTTGAGGGTTTCCAAAATGAATGTAGTAGGAGTAGTGCCTTCGGTTCCGTTCAAATCCGAGACGGACTTGTATGGATGAATGCTTTCGAAACATCGTCAGGTGGACGATGGACATTCTAAGTGAAACGTTCTAAAAAGATAACGCTTAGCCTCGAGCCTCATCAAGCAGGAATGACTGGAAATCAGGGGTTATGCAGCAAGGCTAAGTGGGTAGCACCCGTTAGGGTGAGGTCATCCCTGTCTAGATGTCCCTTTTATTCGGCTTAGTGGTGCGGTTGCTGATCCCAACCGTGGGATGATCTTACTCGGAATTATCCAGTAAGGGGTAGTCCCGGTCTTGTGTTGCAGAGGATTGGGAGTAATCCTCGGTACGGTGATCTAGGCCACGTACTGTGACAGGTGGTACCCCAGTGCCTAGTCATTAGTTGGAAATCCATTCTCCCTACGTGCCTTTTACGGTTTTGTTTGTATTACCCACGACTGTGGCTAGTAGCTGGAATTTAATAAATGTAACAATATCGGCTATTTTAATAAGTATTTGTAAATAGACCCTATTATAATATCAGAGGATTTTAATAAAAAGTGTTTTAGCTATCGTAAGGTAAAAACCCGACATGTTTATTTATGGCATGGTCTTACGAGATGCTTTTGATTTTCGAAGGATTTTGAAACGTTAATAATCAATTTGAGTGTGATTTCTCACGCTGGTATTCCAGACCGACTCGGGTGTTATTTAACTATAATGCTCGGGTCAGACCGAGTATTACAGATTACAGGAAAGGATGCTTAGGAGCTCAGGAGACGAGTTGAATGGCGATACGTACTTCCGTACTTGTTTTAAATATTCTGCTGTGTTGATTAACTGTGTATTCAGATTGTGAGCACAGGTTATGATTACTGTCCAGTTGTGTGTTATGTATACTCTGATGATGTAATGTATAAACAGATTTGTTTTGTGTAAAGATCATTTATTATCTATTATATTTTATTCCGCTGTGATGGTTAGATTGTGATATTGTTTTTCTATTTTCTTCTTCTACCTCTTCTTCTTTAACCCTAATGGTTCGTATTTCCGTTCTCTTTGAGTTGATATGTTGGAAAATAGCGTTGACTCAAGGGGTACGGATTTGCAGGCTATTACAGCAAGCTTTTGGATGATTTTTGAAACATCGTCTAAAGAAAAAAGCTTTCATCCGTTGACGGTTTTCTAAAAGTCGTCAACTCGAAAATATGTTACTTCCTTTGGACGACTTTTCGAAAATCGCCTGTTGACCATTTTTGAAAAATCACCAACTGAATATACCAGAAAAAAAATGATCTATTTCTGTAATTAATTTTAAAACTGGGCTATATTTGTTATTACTTTCTAAAACCGGCCTATATTGGTAAAATTTCCTTTATTCTATCATATAAGTGATCCTACAAATACGTTCGATATTTCATAACTAACTCCTTATGCTTTGTTAATAATAGATTTATAATGATAATGTTTCTTCCTTGTTTCTTCTACATCAAATAACTTACACACACGATTTTTGTTACTGAAAAATTAAACCAAAGATTGTTTTGATCATGAAGGTACATTAAATTTTATTTGTTACATACAGTGTTTTATGTTTTTTCCTAAAAAGCAATACAAAGTCACGTATGAAAAAATAGCAAAATAATAATGCATGTATATTCGATAAAAAAACACACAAAGAAAGAAAGAAAAGAAAATCATTTGGTATATCAATAGAGTATAAATCGTAAATAAAAGTGGTATGATTTAATTTTAAAGTTTACATCAAACAATAGACATTGCAATACAATAAAAAGACATGGTCAGAATTAGACTAGTGGTTAAAGTTTAATTTGATATTAGTGTTCCTATATATATGAAAACTATGTATCACATCCACTGTATATAGTAATAGTAATACTAGTTACCTGGCTCTGGTCGGTAAAATTAACATTATCGCTTTTTTAGCTTTCTTATTAACACAATACCTACTACATTACTTGTTATTAAAGACTTAAAACTTTTTTAACAAGTTGAATACTGTTTAAAATATAAAAAATGAAAACTAATGAAGGATATATGTAAAAACTAAATATATATAGGGGAAAAATTATTAGAAATTTAAAAAAAATGTAGGAAGAATAAGAAGATGAAAATAAACTAGAAATATATTTTCAAAAAACAAAACAAAAAAAAAAAAAAAAAAAAAAACCACTAGATATAAGCCTGGAAATAAGCGACGAAAACATGAGACAGCAAAAGGTTTCATAAATACTCATATTGGTGAGGAATTTGAACTAATGATCTCATGTTTTGGTCAAGCTTACGGTGATCATGGTACCACATAACCGAAACCAAAATAAATAACGACAACAAAGTGCAACAACTGGCTTTTTTCTAATTTATATACTTCCTAACTGATAACATCGTAAATCAGATATGGCAAAACACGTTTAATTTACCCAAAGATTGAAATCCAAATGCCTTGATACAATTCAAACCTGGTATTCCATTAACCGTGGAATCCACAGAAAACCTTCCCTCTCATCCAGCTATAAATATGAGCAATTACACCACCCTAGATCATCATGAAAAATTGCAATCAATACCAATAATACCAAGTTACAGAATCATAAGAAAGAAATTATGCCTACTCGGGTAAGTTGCCAAAGCAACGCCCTAGATGTAGGCTTGTAAACAGTCGGACACGGATTTGGATAGTATCATATCCGTATCCGTAGTCGAAATCATTTTCGGATACTGGATATTCTTATCCGTAAATGCCGACGGATATGGATATTCTTTAACGGGTACACAACTAATAAATCTAAACATTACCAAATTTTTAATGTTATATATTTATTATGTATGCACACACATATAATACGTACATATATATATATAATACGTACATATATATGTACATATATACGTATGTATATATGTACATATATACGTAGGTACGTAGGTATATACGTACGTACGTAGGTATATACCTACGTACGTATATACGTCGTATATACCTACGTATATACGTCGTATATATATATATATATATATATATATATATATATATATATTCCTGTATAGGGGTTTTTATGCTCAAGGTAAATGTTGAAGAAAAATTTAGTTATAGGGACAAAAGATTTTTTTTAGGCTGAAAGACGTTATTTGGTTTAAATCACAGGATGATAGTTGCAACTATCATTTCTGTTCACACTAAAAAGTATCATTCAGACTAAAAAACAAACTTGTTGTCCCTGAGACTAAATTTTTTTGCAACTTCTTCCATGTGCATATTTTCCTCTGTGTGTATAAAAATTAATAAGCAAATTATCAACTCTTGTTACGAACTCTAAAATAAATTGAAATGTTCGACAAATTAGTGCATGTATATAAAAGCAATTACACTCATTTAGTTGCTAATTAATTGTCAACTAGATTAACGATTGTCAATTCAATTATTTAATTGATGTTTAGCAATGCACTAATACTATGCAATGGGTTCATTGATCTATTTAGTATGAAAAAGTGTCAACATAATTGCCCTATAAAAAACAACAACAAAAGTAAATAAAGCAAAGTTAGAACTTATGTATAAAATATGTTTTAAGTATAGTAGATTGCTCAAGCAAATTGAATTGCTATTTTTTGACGACTTAACCAGTAAATCGACCCATTATCACATGGGGTCCACTTAATTCATGGTCAGTTTTACATGACTGCATAAACAATTACTTCCTACATTGACAAAGGCTTTAGCAATTGGTTCATGAATTTAATTGCCATAAAGCATAACAATGCCAACCCGCAAACGGTAAATTTATCTTCTCCTCTGTTCACTCTCTTTCAATAATTACCGATGACAACTAAAATATTGGTAAGCCACTTAGTTGTATAACCAAAGATCTTGTGTATGATTACGTAATCATATACAATAGTCATATTCAGAAAAATGCTTCATTGTAGCAAAAATCAAGGAGTGGCTCTCTGGCCTCAACGTAAATCCACCCACAGAGTTCCTTTCAGTTACATTTTTATTCTTACTATGTAAGCAATGCAAGCATTATGACAATTAATTATATATTTTGGAGAGTTAACAGAGATTTAACTTACAAAAAAAAGTGTGGAGAGATTGATAGAGTGATCCCTTCCTTTAAGCTCATGCCAATCTGTCGCTCGATTGTGAATTATCAAGAGGAACATAAAGAAGCCTTCTGCTTCATTAGTAATTGTTTTAGCTTATTCATTTGTTGCTTGTTGCCAAAAAGATGATCTTCGAATGACATCCTTAAATCATGAAGTAGCATTACATCACTATCATTCGAGCGTCTATTAAGAAGTGTGAAGAAGAGATTTTTCCATAGTTCCACATTCCAGTATCTGAAGAACCCAAACAGAGTAAACAAGAAGTTGTGATTGATGAAAGGACTACTTTGCAATTTCTGAGTAAAACACCTTTTGAAATATGCTTTAGGTTGGTAATGAATGCTTCCATCTGGCATGGCTTTCTTTTCAACGGTCATGTATTGCCCATGAAGCATCATATGCACCACCACACAGAGACCATAGGTGTCGACCTGTGACAATAAACACAAAATGATTTGGTTTATGAGGAAATACGACCACAATCATGTGCATCATTTTTCATGTTTTAGATTATACATCAGAAAAATATGATTGCGGTTGTATGCACATATAACTACTAATAAAAGATATTGATACCTGATATTTCCAAGTTTGATTTTCTTGCATCTGTATGCATTGAAAACCAGAAGTTCGGCAATCCCCATTAAATTCAGTATCAGGAGTGAAGAGTTCCAAATCAATCCCTCTTCCCCAATCAACAAGGCATAAACCCTAAAAGAAATAATATATCTACAGTGTTCCAAGCAAAAATTAACCAAATTGTGAGAAATCCTGAGAGAGTGATAACCTGATCTTGCCACGATCCGTTTTCTGTCAAATCTTCCCTGCAAAAAAGGAAATAATCAGAAAAGGTCCTCGAAGTGAATAATTTGAATTTAGCATTATATGCTGGTGCATTGTGCAGATTACAGCTAAATTTTGATGTATTTAGCATTACAAATTAAGTTCTTGACATATAAGCTAACATAAAGATACTCAAAATCAAAACCTATGAAAATGGGGTTCTAGAAAGGGAGAAACAGACTTGTGCAATTTCAGCAATCTTGTGTAGTTTATGTTGTTATACGTCTAGTATACCAAAACAGAGACTAATCAATAATAAACTCGTCTCAAAAGTTTACAAATCAGATTCGCACTACTTTGGAATTCTGTATTAGCTATTTTTAACAATAAATATGTTACAACAATAAACTAACAACTATAGTAATTGTAACTATAGTGATAAATCAAACGTTATACTATTTAAGGAAATAGTACACATAGACATGAAAACAACATATATATACACACACACACATATCAACCAGAAATCTAACCGGCTGAAGAAGGAAATTTCATCTGAGGCTTGTCATAACAATTTCCTTAAGACTTTATTCAAAGCCTCCCATACAATAGACGTAAACTGCTCGAGATCGTGATGTGTATAATCCTCTGTGTGATAGGACTGATTATGATTTTAAGAAAATGAAGATAAAGAAGAGATAATTCGGTTTTAAAATTGAGTGAAGAAAGTGATCAGGTTTCCTCCTTATTTATAACTGAATTTCCAATGGCTACACCCGTTGAGAAAAATAGCATCTTTTCATTTGCAACGTCAAAAAGTGTTACTGTTCGCAATATTCGTGCCTTTTCATTTACAACGGCCAAAAACTGTTGCGCTTTGCAACAATCGCGTCTCTTCGTTTGCAACGGCCAAAAACCGTTGCGGTTTGCATCAGTCGCGTCTCTTCGTTTACAACGGCCAAAAACCGTTGCGGTTTACAACAGTTGTGTCTCTTCATCAGTTTGCCACGATCACAACCGTTGAAAAATCTGTATCGTTTTTAAACACACTTCTGTTTTAAAATCAGTCCATTTTTTAGGTAGCAAAAATATATGACACAACCCAATCTTATTGCACCCGCACCCGACCTAGCCTGGTTCGTCGGTCGGACGGACGGCGGCGTACGCGTTAATCCATGGTCATATAGGTCTTCCCCCTCGCACAAAATTACCTGACTCTAGAGGCCAATATAGGGATTGAGAGTGCACTATATAAACAAGAAAATGGACATATTTTTAACGATGTGTGATATATCTCATTCACTATTTTTGAGAATTATAACAATCCCTCACATGAATGACGATATATGTCTTCCCCACACAGTGTAATATCACACAGTTCATATGAAAATAATGATATATCGAGAATAAGTAGATATTTCACTTTGAACATCCTCAGTTAAAACTTATCAGATATACTTGGTTAATCAATGAATTATTTCTTCTTGAACCGTCATCCGTTGTTGTATAACCAGACAATAAGCTTTACAAAGCATTATTTCCCTTCACGTCCAATCTCTTGGTTGTGTTCATTTTGGTCCTGAACAATTTTTAGTTCTGCGAGTGTTTTTAGAGAATAAAAGTCTTTAATATTCTCATAGAGCCGACCCAACTCACACTAACATAGGTGATCACAATCATTAAGAGTATTCTACATATACCTCACTTGTTATATTCAAGATATGGTCATCATTAAAAAAACGTAGTCTTATCCTTTTAATACTTCCCATAGGAATGGAGTAGAACTAAGTCCAAACAAATGCATTACGTTTTGAATTATTCAGAACTGGTTTGTCTATTGATCCTAGTCCGTGAGATCTCCAATCGCTAGGATATGTTTCCGTATAAGATAACTCTTGTTGGCTTAGGCTTTTAAACTCATTCCCCTCGATGCGCAGTTAATTTTCTCTTTTGATAAACCTTTAGTAAATCGATCCGCTAGGTTATCATTTGTTCGCACATAATCAATGAAAATAGTTCCATTTAAAAGTAATTGTCTAACCGTGTTATGGCGTCGACGGATGTGTCTTGACTTTTCATTATACACAAAGTTTTACGCTCTGCTTAATGCTGCTTGGTTATCACAGCGTATGCATATGGCCGGTACAGGTTTATACCAAAACGGAATATCTTCTAAAAAGTGACGAAGCCGTTCTGCTTCTTTGCCTGCTTTATCTAAAGCGATGAACTCCGATTCCATAGTGGATCGAGCTATGCATGTTTGTTTAGTAGATTTTCATGACACTGATTCCCCTGCTAAGGTAAATACATAATCATCATTGATTCTGATTTCTCTGAATCAGCAATCCAGTTTGCATCACTGTATCCTTCTAAGACGGCATGATATTTTCCATAATGTAAGAAATAGTTTGTGGCATTTTTTAAATATCCAAGCACTCTCATTAGTACTTTCCAGTGTTCCTTCCTTGGGTTGCTTGTATACCTGCTTAATCGATTTACTGCATAAGCTATGTTTGGTCTTGTGCAATTCATGAGATACATGAGACATCCTATTACACGAGAGTAATCCAGTTGCATTACACTCTCATTAGTGTTTTTATGCAGTACTTCCGATGGATTATACAGCGTTCGTGCTCCTTTTATTTCAAAATTTTGAAATTTTTCAATCACTTTTTCTACATAATGTGACTGAGATAATTCAATTCCATTATGTGTTCTTATTATTTTGATTTCCAAAATAACATCAGCAGCTCATAAGTCTTTCATATCAAAATTGTTGATTAACATCTGCTTAATGGTCTCTATTACTTTAGTATTTGGACCGAAGATTAGCATATCATCTACGTATAGACAAATCATCACGTATGATTGTCCAATTTGTTTGTAATAAACACATTTATCACATTCATTTATACGAAAACCATCTTTCATTATGACACTATCAAATTTTGTGTGCCGTTGTTTTGAAGCTTGTTTTAGTTCGTATAATGATTGACTAATCTGCATACTTTGTTTTCATTCCCTTTGGATATAAAACTCTCAGATTGCTCCATGTAAATCTTCTCATCGATATTTCCATTTAAGAATGTCATATTTACATCCATTTGATGATATGTAGATTATAGATGGATGAAATTGCTATTAACATTCTTATAGAGGTTATTCGTGTTACTGGTGAATAGGTATCAAAGAAGTCTACACCTTTTTGACGATATCCTTTGGCTACCAATCTTGCTTTGTATTTGTTGATGGAGCTATCTGATTTCATCTTCTTTTTGAAGATACATTTACAACCAATTGGTTTTATTCCAGATGGAAAATCAACTATTTCCCAAGTTTTATTACTCAGAATCGAATCAATTTCACTTTGGATTACTTCTTTCAAATATGAGAATTCAAAAGATGACACTGCTTCCTTGTATGTTTGAGATTTGTGTTCTAACATATGTTAAAAATTCCAAACCAAATGTCTTGAAAGTTCTTGACCTTACGCTTCTTCTTGGTTCAACTTTCTCGGTTTCACGATGAGTTTCATCATTATGTGATTTACTCAATTCTTCTCTTGTCCTTTTGGGACATTATTTCCTATATTTCTTTTGTGCGGAAACACATCTTCAAATAATGAGGCGTCTCTTGATTCCATGATTGTATTTACATGAATATCAGTTATATGAGACTTGAATACCAAAAATCTATAGCCACTATTATTTTGAGCTGGCCCTAAATAGTAACAATCTATTGTTTTTGGTCCAAGTTTGACTTTCTTGAAAGGCGGAACTGGAACTTTTGCCAAGCAACCACACTTTGAGTTATTTAAAACTTGGTTTGTGTCATTTCCATAACTCATATGAAATTGTTTCTGTTTTATTATGAGGAACCTTGTTTAATATGTGATTAGACATATTTAAGGCTTTCCCCACAAGTTAATCGGTATGCCAGAAGTTAAAAGCATCGCATTAATCATATCTTTTAATGTTCTATTTTTTCTCTCGGCTATACCATTTTGTTGTGGTGAATATGGTGTCCTTGTTTAATGAACTGTACCATTTTCGACACAGAATTGTTCAAATGGTGATTCATATTCTCTACCTCGATCAGATCTCAATATCTTGATTTTTTATTTAACTAATTTTCTACCTCAGTTTTGTACTTCATAAACGATCTAATTGTTTCATCCTTGCTATTTAAAAGACATACATAGCAAGATCGTGTATAATCGTCAATAAAGGTAACAAAGTACCTTTTCCCACCTCTTGTAGGTAATGATTTGAAATCACATAAATCAGTATGAACCAAACGTAGTGATTCAGTGCCTCTATCAACTGTATGAAATGGTTTTTGATCATTTTTGCTTCTACGCATGTCTCACATTTGTAGTTTTTATCTACTTGGAATTTCGGAATTAATCCCAAGTATGATAGTTTTTTTCATTTTTCGAAAATTTATGTGTTCTAATCTATCATGCCATAGTAAAATATCATGCTCAAGCAGATAAAAAAACTTCAATTTTATTAATAGCATAATCAGAATACATAGTTTTATTGCCGACATAGGCTACATTTGCCTTAAATAGATCATTACATAAATATCCACTTCCTATATACATTCCAGCTTTGGACAGAACCATCTTGTCTGAATCAAAGATCATTTTGAATCCTTTCTTTGATAGCACTAGACCAGAGACGAGATTCTTGCGTATGTCTGAAACGTGGAGCATGTCATTCAACTTGATAGTTTTTCCAGAAGTAAACTTGAGGATTACTGTGCCACTGCCTTCGATCATGAAAACTGCAGAATTACCCATATGGAGTTTTTCTTCCTAATCGAATTTCTGGTATGTAAAAAACATGGATTTATCAGAGCAAACATGACAAGTAGAGTCTGTGTCCACCCGCCACTAGTTAGGATTCTGAACCAAATTGCATTCAGATATAACTGCTGAAAAATTAAACTCGTCTACTTCCATGTTATGCACCATATTTGCCTCTGAGTTGTGTTCCTTCTTGTGTCTGCAATCTCTAGCGGCGTGTCTTGCTTTTCCACGAACCCAACACGCGCCATTAAACTTCTTGATTCGTTTGTTGTCTTTGGGTTTGTTTTTAGACGTTTTTCTCTTCTAAGGGAATTTCTTCTTGTTTTTCTTGAAATGCCCTTTGTTCTTTGACTCTTTTGCCACAAATGCCTCTTCGCTTTGTTTTATCACTCCGCGGTTATGAGCCTCAATTTTTGGTCTGACGATAAGATCTTCTAAAGAAATTTTCATTTTCTTACATTTCAGATAATTGCGGCAATCTTTCCAGGATTGTGCTAATTTCCCTGTTATCACTTCAACAAGAAAGGATTCTCCAACTTTATGTCCTTCAGCTTCAAGTTCATGAATTGTGAGTTGGAGTTCTTACATTTGACTAGTTACGGATTCGGAGTCAACCATTTTTTATTCCATAAACTTATCTACGATGAACTTTTTCAAACTGACATTCTACGGTTTGTATTTATGTGCATGCAGTCCATAAAGATTTTGCTGTCTGGTGTGGCTGACATATTTTATATAGTATTTTATCCAGACAATTCAAAATGTAGTTTCTACATAGAAAATCTGAATACTTCCATGAGTCAATTCCGAGAAAAGCAGCTGCATATGTTTCTCTAGTTTGTCCGTCTTTAGGCTTTGGTTCATCCTCCTCGATGCACTTTTGCAGTCCTAGCGTGGTGAGACAAAACAGCATTTGATTTTGTCATGTTATGAAGTCACCACCGTCTCCTTTGAACGGATCAGACCTGTTGTGAGTAATAGCCTATGCTGATAGTTCAACTGTTGTCATCTCTGTTTTAGTGAAAACGGAAAAGTCTTAAGATGTTATACGTCTTATATACCAAAACAGAGACTAATCAATAATAAACTCATCTCACAAGTTTACAAATCAGATTTCCACTACTTTGAAATTATGTATTAGTTTTTTTTAACAATAAGTATGTTACAACAACAAACTAACAACTATAGTAATTGTAACTATAGTGATAAATCAAACGTTATACTATTTAAGGAAATAGTATAACGTAGAAACGAAAACAATATATATATATATATATAAATCAACCAAAAATCTAACCGGTTGAAAAAGAAAATTTCATCTGAGACTTGTCGTAATAATTTCCTTAAAACTTTATGACGTAAACTGCTCGAGATCGAAATGTGTATGATCCTCTATGTGATAGGACTGATTAAGATTTTAAGAAAATGAAGATAAAGAAAAGATAATTCGGTTTTAAAATTGAGTGAAGAAAGTGATCAGCTTTCCTTCTTATTTATAGTCGAATTCCCAATGGCTACACCCGTTGAGAAAAGTAGCATCCCTTCATTTGCAACGTCAAAAAATATTACTGTTTGCACCAGTCGCGTCTTTTCATTTGCAACGGTCAAAAACTGTTGCGGTTTGCAATAGTCGCGTCTCTTCGTTTGCAACGGCCAAATACTGTTACGGTTTGCAACAGTCGCTTCTCTTCTTTTGCAACGGCCAAAAACTGTTGTGGTTTGCAACAGTTGTGTCTGTTCAACAGTTTGCAGCGGTCATAATCGTTGAAAAATCCGTATCTTTTTAAACACGCTTCTGTTTTAAAATCAGTCCATTTTTTAGATAGCAAAAATATATGACACAGCCAAATCTTATTAGACCCGCAGGCGACGGCGTGCACACATGTTAGTCCATGGCCATATAGGTCATCCCCCCGTACAAAATTATCTGACCATAAGGGTCAATATAGAGATTGAGAGTACATTATATAAACAAGAAAATGGACATATTTTTGACGATGTGGGATATATCTAATTCACTATTTTTGAGAATTATAACATATGTTTCCTTTAATATGTTCTAATTCAATCTTTTTTGGATGAAATTCCCTAAATTGCAGATTTCAAAAGTATATAAAAAGATATTTTGTATATTGGAAGGAAGAAGTAAAAAGGGACTTGAAGGATTGAAATATATCCAAAGAGCTGGTGACGGACAGGAAGCGATTCACGTAGCAGAACCATGAGCTATGAGTTTTATAAGTTTTAGATTATAGGACTTGAGAACAGCAGCCTAAGACGTAGCGTTTGGTCTTTGATCAATATTACTTTTTATACACACATACATACATGTATTTTCATCTTTATTTTTATTTTACTTAGGTACTAATAGTATTAATTTACTTATTTGACTTTATTTTATAATTGCTATTGTTGTTGTTGTTATTATAACTTTTAAATTGACTTTATTATTTAGTTTTGGGTTCCATCTCTATCCGATCCTAGCTTGTTTGAAAATAATGTCTTAGTTGTTATTGTTGTATTATTTTTTCATTCTAAAATAACTCTTCAGACAAGCAAGATTTACCTTGCATAGCGAACAAGCAAATTGTCTGGCTTGAAGTCGCCATGTATTATTCCATGAGAATGCAAGGTTTCCAGCATTCTTAACATATCTATAGTATAGTACATGCACAATACTTCATCCATGCACTTGTGCAATACAATGTGAGAATTTATAGCATCCTGGGTAGAAGATAAAAATCAAAACTTACTTTCGTATCATGTTTAAACTTTAAAGATAAAAGGGAAGATACAATTTGTGAAAAAACAACATATCAATTCACCAAGATAACATGGTTACCTGAAGAGTTCCATGCGATAAATAGTCACATACTAATATGCTCACATCTGCATATACGTGTACTCTGTCAGCAAACCCAAAACATGATCTCTGGAATGAAAATTAAAAATTTGACAGTAAAAAATAAAGTTCATGTAACGGCACAATCAGTTTAAATTTCCAAACAGCTTGCATATGATATACCTCTTTGCCAAGTATTCTTTTATCAAGGACACGATACATATAGAACTCCCAAGGGAAAGCTGGCTTCTGTATCTGCATAAGAGGCTATAAGTTTCAAGATATGATTGCCCCTTCAAATTTTGAAATAAATATGTACACAAGGATGACCTTTAATACAACAACAACATCTGGGTTGCTGTCAGTAACAGCTTTATAAACTTGAGCAAATCTACCAGTGCCTGAGCGACCCCTGATATGATATCTACTTCCTCCTTCAAAAGATAATATCAATTGTAATTCTGTTTTAGTATATTATTCTGAATTTCGCTTCACTTACCTAATGTGATTAGAGTGCAAAGAAAGAAATTTGATGCTTCTGTAATAGAATTAGAATGAAGAAAGAAAGTTAGCTATAAAAAATATAAAGGATTACCTAGCTCGATAATCTTATTTCTAGATGAATGTTGTAAAGCATGCAAGGATACTTTTCCAGAGTAGGGCTTATTGATATGAGAGTAACCCTGAAATACATTTGAGACTAGTTAATACTGGTAACTTGAGTACAAAAGCAGATGGCTATTCAGGTCTCGCCTCACATCATATTTTCTTAGTCGAGCATTCATTTTACTCAATAAACCATTTATGACTGAGTTTGACCATGGGTTCACCACTAGCCTTTCTGGTTGATTCATGCCAACCTACAAAATAAAGATATGTACAATTAGGGAAAGCTATTGTGCACAAACAGTTGCAGTATCCACAATATGCTTCTATAAATAAATGAACAGGATGAGACCTCCATCTCACATAGCATGATGCACACTTTGCCAAAAAAAAAATTCATCACTAAGCATCATCATCGTAAACTATTACATAGACATTGGAACCAAGTATATATTATGCTTCTTTGCCAAATAATTGAGATATTATTAGATAGCTGACGTCCAAAGGCTAATTCTAAGCAGGGTGCATATCATATTAAATTACTTGAACCCATGCGAGAAAAATCAATCCAACAAGTAGAAACCTATATCTAGATGAGTTTATTTCATCTTTTTAACAATAATGCATAATAACTTAATATCATATAATATAATTAATAGTTTATTTTACATCACATCCAAAGCACACATTTTCTCCATGTAAAACAATAATGACATATGGATTTGGTCCATGTATTACAACATACGTATAACCACATCTATAAGGTGGTGCGGTTTTCATAAACAATAAGACAGAAATAACTATTATTTGGTTATCACTAATAGTGATGGCATTCAATAATGTTTCCCAGTTGTTAATTTACAATTACATTGTATACCCATACAGAAAATTAATAACAGTTCTGCAACAAAAAATTAACAGTTCTGCGAATTACTGATAAGGTCCATCATTAGCATGACTTCATCAACAGTAGTAACTAGACATAAATTTCCTTTTTACTACATA
Organism: Allium cepa; assembly: GCA_030765085.1. Classification (NCBI taxonomy): domain Eukaryota; kingdom Viridiplantae; phylum Streptophyta; class Magnoliopsida; order Asparagales; family Amaryllidaceae; genus Allium; species Allium cepa. The sequence continues at coordinate 41,871,747 of CM060929.1, forward strand.
TTACATTAACACCTTTATAGATATGCAGTTGCACCGCTATAAATGAGTTAAAGCACTTAGTGGACTTGATCTCGGGCTTATACTTAAACTTCATAACTCAGGTTTAAAAAAAGAACTAAACCAATACCATGTATATAAGTAACGATTTCAAATCCAACTCAGAGGTTAATCGTACGTTCACAACTTTACGTCAATCAGAGTTTGGCTTTTTTGGATTAACAGTGAAAAAGTTAATGGACAAGTCGTTTTACAAAACCATGCATGAGATTTTCGAAAAAGATTTGGAATCATCATAAACCTCCCATTTTTCTTTTCTATTTCAAACTTTTTATTATTGTATGCTGATATCGTAATTGTTCATATAATTCAACTAATTCTTCTGATAAAAAATTTATGTATAATTTACCTTCTTCTTCTTCTTTTCTTTTTTTTTTCTTTTTTTTTGTGGAAGTGACTAATTGGATTTCAGTCCAATAAAATAAGAAATTAAAAGTAACCTCATAAAACTCCTTACTTCTTATATTCTAGAATCAAAATATATGTTTAAAAAAATAACAAAAAAACATAAAACGAAAGTTCCTTTTCTTAGTTATGTCTTGTTTAACATATTAACTACTAGAAAATCCCTTCTAAAAATTTGCTTTCTTTTCTACTATTTTTCCTACTTTATTATATAGACACATGTACGTATAAACAATATATTTGCATACTTTATAAAGAAAAAAGGATTATCGAAAAATTAAATATAATATAAAAATGATTAAAACTAAATGACGTTCATACCGATCAATAAACGTCATTCACATACAACAATAAAAAGAAAGAACTCTTCTTTTTATACATGAGTTAGAGCACCATTTATTTGAAGAACAAAAAAAATTATTTTATCTTATCCTTTGAGGGAAATGGAGCACACAACATCCAGAGTATGAACGACAAGGATTAAGATATTTATGTGTATGTTGTAGGTGACCCGGTCGATTGAATAAGGTAAATGAACCAGCTAGGTTGCTTATGAACTGCTCGCTCAACCATCTTTGATAGGTTTCCTTTTAAATGCCACCATCCAATCATAGTGCGATGTAAGATTGATTCTTGGGTGCAACTAAGTAACCTACGCACCTAGCCTCTAGGTTAGGTAAGAAGTTGATCTGAAGCCTGCTTTCTGGGTTCTGATCCAGCCTAGGTGGGAGTTGGGACTAAGCCTATGGTTCTAGATACAATATCTTACCCTAGTGGTTAGTGAATCTTTCTTCTATCTTCGCTATAAATCCCTGGGTATTTAATCGTCTCCTTTCCAAAATAAATAATAGGAATAATGTTTCCTTTTTCTACACAAAAAATAAGGCTATTAATAAATTGATTCTTAAAGTTGCATTTTGCATCCAATATTTAGTCAATATCTCAAGTTCTAAAAGAATGGATTCAGTTTGATTATCAGAATGGAAAGAAGAAGAGCGGCAGTTGGATTGCAGTTATATATGGATGGATACATTTTGTTAACAATTAATGTTAGTTGTGTTTTAGTTAAAGATTGAGCATTTTTACAATAAAAACGGAAAAAATTACATTTGTTTAAACTAGCATTTGTAAGCATATTTTCAAATACAAAATTATTGTAGCCATATTTTATTTTATTTTTGTTAAACTAAATATTAACTTTACACTTGATTAATACTTATATATGTAGGAAAGAATTATGTAAATTTCTTGTATTATTTTGAGATCCTCCGCTATTTTCCGTTATAGCTTTTCCCACCTACACTACTATGGATCGCTGAACGCTTAACTGCACAACTTCATAGGCAATCTCTAACTAACTTCAGTAATACAAAAGAACATGTAGATCACTTCCATTAAGCATTTAACCATATCAGCCCAATCTATAACCGAATTATGTAATCAATACTATCAAACTGCAATTTATAAATTCAAAAGGAAGTAATGTAAAATTAATTTTCTATGTGTTACATGCCTTGGGCTGTGAAACAGCATCCTTAGCAATAGTTGACACTTGTTTCAGAAATGAAATATGCATTTCCTTCAGTCTATCCAGAGGTTCTGCATTCCTGATCACCATAAATTCTTTATAATTTACTGATACAAGCTATTAATCAGACATAAAATGAATAATTACATGTATACACTTACACTACACACACATGTATGTATGTACGTACGTATGTATGTGTTTGTGTGTGCATGTGTATATATTTGTACATGTGTATATGTGTATGTGGGCGTATAACCGCACCTTGAAATTCCAAGCTTGTAAAGCTCATTAGCTTCCACCAATTGTTCATTTGCAATCAGAAAAAATGCATATGCCTCATATATCAATGCCATCTTCTGGCAAATCCCCTTTTTTTCCATCATTCTAAAAACCTTCTTGAAATCTTGAATTGCATCTCCCTTTTCTCAGCAAAAACACCCAAAAGAAAGAACTTAAATAGCCATTTGGGCATTAAAAGTTTCACACATTATATCATCATAAATTTTTTATTTCTACATAAAGGCATGCTAAGCTACTTGTTCATGTTTGTTAACATAATATCACATGCTGAATAAACAAGAGCCTGTTTATGATAATTATTTTTATAGCCACTTGAAAGTAGTCTTGATTTGTAATTTTTAAGTAGGTTTAAGTGAAAAGTGGAAATGTTTGTGTAGATAAGTAGAAATCATAAATTTTTGGAAAAAAAATTAATTTTCAACTACCTAAAAGTAGTTTTAAATTGTAAAAAAAATAATTTTCAACCACCTAAAAGTAGTTTAAATTGTAACTTTCAACTTCAAGCAGTTTCATGTGAATAGAAAAAACTAGAAGTATCTTATGTTTAAGCTGAAATATTGGTTAAATTTAGTTATAGAAGACGAAGAGTGAAATATGTTTTTTTCCTTAAGACCTTTTAACATATATTTGCAATCAATATATCAACCATTTTAGTCAACAAACACGTCATGTTACATAAGGTACAAGTTATTCTTCTATTTATAAAAAAGATAACGCCAATCACCCTCTTAAATTTTAAAGATGAAATCAAGTCATGTTTTTCTTAGTGATGACCTATCAGCACTTATTTGCAGCTTTTAAGACAACAAATTGAGTTGTTATCAAATACTAGAAGTTCCAGTAGAAACTTTTTAGCGACTTCCCAAAAATGCTGTTGGCAAACACTTTCTAAAATCAAAACGTAAAAGTGGGGATAAACATACTTACATAAAGGATCCAGACTTTGAGAAACCTGACATCATTTCTATACTTAAAATCATCAGAAAACGATTTGATGCAGTCCTCCAGTAGGGTTTTGAGTTTCAGCGAAAACTCATCCGTTGGGTTTTCGCTAAATTTTTCAAATGCATCGTGAATTGACCTGAAAATCAAGTATAAATCGTTAAAATAACCAATAAAACATACAGATATGAGAAATCGGGACAATTACTACCTCAAATAGGGAACAATTGGATCGGAGAGAGAAGTGGCCGAGGATTTGAGTGGAGACGACCTGAAATCAAAACAAAATGAGAAAGGCAAGTGAGCGTATTAAGCTGGAAGAAACAATCATGTGCAAATTTTGTATGAGAATAGTACCGAGAAGAATTTGTGGTGTGACCCATTTCGATTTTTTGAACAGATTGAAAATGAAGTGAAGAGAGAAAGAAGCGAAATTTGGAGTTTGAACGATAACTAATTTCAGCTACTTAACTGAATAGTTCATGCTTAGTGGGTAACCAAACCAAAAAACGAGAAGTGCTAGGGTGCAAAAAATAAAATTTCCGACAGAGTAGATTTATCCAACCAAATTATTTTGATAGCTTTAGTTCAATTTTGAAATTAAATTGATTTATGATCGATCCGTACAAGATGTGTTATAAATTGATTAAATTAATTATATTTAAGAAATTTTTATTTTTTATTTTATTTAATGTTTGCGGTGTTATTAGTAAGTCGGGTAGCTCATAAAATTATTGGATGCTATTGGTATTTGGATGTGCATATAAAAATTATATATACACATATCTATGTACGATATCTATATGCATTTAAACAGAATTTAAATATAATTAAGTACTAAGCGGGCTTGGGTATTTTTTGGTCCAATTAGGCGCCAAAGTATGGCCGGTGATTGAAGAATAGAAATTGTTCAGATATTAGATCCAGATTTAATAGAAAATAACGTGGGAGATTTTAAAGTGAGGTATGGGGAAAGGTTTTATTCTCTCCACAAATACAAAGCCGTCTATGGTAATTCTTTTTAATCTTCCTTTCTAAACGCTCCTCTCTTCATGGTTGTCATCTTCCTACTCCCTTCCTCCATGGTAGAACGATTTTTACCCCAAATAAAACCCAAAAAAAAAAATCAAGTTAAGTGGTTCATTCAATTTTAGCATATCAAGGGGTGATTAAAGGAGTCTAAGAGTCAATTCACAAATTAAAGTGTCATGAATAACTGGATCTGCATAGGTAAATTCATATTTACTTTATACATTCATATATGTTCAAACACGATCCTAATTGATGTATGTAACATACATTTAAATTGCCATTGAATATTGTTAAAAATTAAATTTGTTATATAAATTGTTTGCAAATAGAATTCAGAAACGAAAACACTAATAGAATTTAATCTATTTATTTTAGCCATATATACATATAAATCATTCCTTTTATAAAATGCTTTTTATGTAATACTAAATTATATGTGTTGTGTACATGGGGGTGTGCGTAATCATTTATTTTTTACTACAATCATATTTGTGTGTTTGTGTGTCTAGAATTGATGTTTTGATTTTAAATCATGATATTTTGGTGCTTACTTAGTCAAAAAGATAAATCTAAATTTTCTTTTTATATTTATTTTCAGATTATTAATTATATACATATACATTTATATAAAATTAATTCATAATTATATTGCTATATATATTACATACATGTGCATATATATATACACACACACATATATATATATACATATACATATACATATATATATATATATATATATATATATATATTGGTTTGTGAATAACAAAAATGAAACATATATATCTGTATGATATAATTTTATTCATTTATTTTAGCCATATAAATATGTATTTGCTAATTATTTTGTATGAATTAAAATTTATTTAATATTAAATATTTTTACATTAATAATCGTTTATTTTCAGCTATAATTGAATATGAAATATACAAATTACAAGCTATGATTTGGATCTAGATTTAATTAGGATTATGTAAGAGAGGAAGGTGGAAGGCATCTCTATTTCTCTTAGTTAAATAATAGTTTGGTGTTTCTTGGTCAAAAAGATAAATTTAAAATTTATTTCATTAATTGTTCTTGGATTATTTTTTATAAAAAGTTAATTTATATAGCAATATGTGTGTGTGTGTACACACACACACACACATATATATGTATAACAACCAACAACTCTAACATACCGATCCAAAGCCTAATTGACTTTTGGATTCGTGTTATGCCGAAAAATACGAGCTGTTGAGATTTTAAACCATTAGAAAGAAAAATTATAAGGGTAAGTTTTAAAACATTCTACAATTTCAGATCTCTCAACGGAAGGAATTAATATATAAGTATAGAAAATGGACATTTAAGAGAAACAGTCTTCAAAATACTTTATTTACATATACAGTGTTTGAAAATACAGTATAAGTTTGACAACATTTAATATAATAGGTAACTACATGATGAACAATATATGATATAAGAACTCCAACGTGAAGCTCATTTCTTCATGTATATGCTTAATCAACTGCTGAATTATCGTTCTATGGTGGGAGAAATGAAAAGAAGGGGTATGCGTATGATAAAAAAATTGGTGAACTAGTACAAATTTAATATGTAATGATCATGTGCAGTTAACTTCAAAACTATTCTAAATGATATAGGATATACTACAAGTGTCTGTGAATTCCTAAGGTCCATTACCTAAGGGTTCTTACTTAACATAAGGGTCGAACCATGAATCGAACCTCATACTAATGATCGGTTAACATTCCTAAAGCTATCCAATGAGAAATCACCATCCGTAGGCTACTATAGAAACCCCTTTTTCCACTAGTACTATCATAGGAATTGCTTTTTCATAGATACCCACAAACCATCATCTGAGAGGGAGAACCTGAAAATCACACTCGTCGGTGTGTCTCATCGGTTGCACCTGTGTTCATCGCTTAATCATAGTGCTAAATGCCTCTAATTGTACTACACCGGTGTCCACCTATATCATGCTATGTAAGTCGTGCATACAAGAACTGCCGTTAGTACCGGGCTGCTTTATCTATATTTTCACTTATCGTATAGCGTCGATGTCTACCTATATCACGTCGTGTAAGCCATGCATACATGAACTCCCATTAGTACATGGCTGCTTTGTCTTATATTGCCACTTATCATATAGCATAGGTGTCCACATGTGTCATGTCACATAACCATGTCTACATGAACCCCGTTAGTACTGGGCATAAGTTGCGAAAATACATCGCCCTAGTCGATCGCGCAACTCTTATTTGGGTAACCTACTTTTGCTCAATACTGTAATGACTTAATGTCTAGGGAACTAACTTTCCTACTATCCTAGCATGTTCCGCCTGAAATAGGCTCAAACAAAACAATTTACGTTTCTTTATCCACATAATTTCTCAAGAGGATAAAGTTTCAAATTCTAAGCTCTAAGAAGATAATGTCGCCTACCTTCGTTGACATGCGATGACCCTTTACTCATTATAAAGTCTCAAGACCATGCAAGAAGTGTCGCATATCAACAAAATCGGAGTGGAATGCCACATTTCATCAATGACAGGATACATATAGTGTCGCATTAACCAATGAGGCTAAGAAAATCAAGTATAAGAAACTTCGAAAGCCATCAATAAGTGTCGAAGTGGTAAATAATGTAACTCACTGATGCTAAGTCCTATTGATACAGCCTGTAATGACGAAGAGCCTCACTTTGAACACTTTGTCATTATTCTTGAAGACATTCTGCCATCAATGTACTAGCGATGTCACTACTTATTTATTATGACTAGTTAAAGCAATCTTACTAATTATAACGCTAAAGGCAATCAACACTGCATTCAAGCAGTGTTGCACTTCATAAGCACTTTGAAGGTATTTCTTACCGATGACATTAAAGGCAGTGTTGTATCTATGCGAAGCTTTCAAAGGACGTCAGCCATCATGATGAAGATCGTCGCTGCCAAAGTTTTTTTTGTTGCATGCTTTCACTAAAGGAGCAACGCAGAGACCTAACACATAGAAACATCAAAGTCATCGAAGTCCTTACCGACTCTGCCATCGAAGCTTATTCACGTCAAAGATCTTGCCGCTCTTTCTCTATAAATAGAGACCTAGGGGTGCTATTTTAGGGGACGGATTCTCCTATTTCATTTCTTACCTTTTTAACCTTGTAAACCTATTGATTGAAGATTTTTTAAAGCCTATTGTACTTTTCAAACCATGTACACATAAGGATTTGGAAATTGAATAAGTGCATAGCATAGCATATAGCAGTGAGGTATAAAAATTATTTCATTCTAATAAAGAAGAAAATATGTGTATACATACACACACACACACATATAAGTTGAGAGAAAAATATATACATACATATTTTAACTTACTATTTAATTTTAAAGTATGTATTATGGTAACCAGGATATATAAACCACATTATAAATCGAATATTTACAAATTCGTAAATTGTTTATGCGAGGTCAAAAATTGTGAAAATCAAGTTGAGATTGAAGTGGATTGCAAACAAAATAAAAGGTGAGTAAATCTCACTCATTTTTGGTTGCCAGATTAATTTAAAATGTTGAAAATTTAAAATTTATTGGTTGATTGAATGATTCGATAATTATTATTATCTGTTGAGTGTTAAATATATATATATATATATATATATATATTAGTATTTGGAGCGATATTCCCACAAATTATAGCGGATGAATCCTTATGCGTACCGCATAATAGCAGATGACCCTATATACACCGATATCCCTCTCAAAGTGGGAATGATATTATTAATGTGTATTAACATATGTGGATGCAGGGAAACAGGTTGGAGGTATCCAACTTGATTCGTCAAATATATTGTTATTTTTCATATTTGGTGATATATGATTTGTGTAGAATAATCTAGTATGGATTATTGTAGTGATTGGAATTATTGCATGCTATTGTAGCACTGGCCTGAATTTTGATAAATTTTAAAACTATAAATATATTTTAAAATGTATGGAATTGAAGAGAATTTGATAATATATATTGGAATTGGAGTCATTTTAGGGAAAATGAATAAGAAAGAATATAATTGAATTGGCTATACTTGACTATTTCGGATAAATAAATGGAGATTGTTAAAATGAATTATATTAGGGAGTTTAAAAATGATATTCTAGAAATATATAAAAAGGAGTCAAAATCAATATTGGAAATAGATTAGAAGTATTAATGGAGTTTATAAGAATTAAATTAGTGTAATGGAATAGATTTGTTCTTATAAATAGGAAAAGCAAAAAAGGGGATATAAAATTAATAAAAGATTTTTATTATGAAGAGATTCGATATCAGGTGATAATTGAGAATATAGATTCATGGGAGGAATTTATATTTACGAAAACAGAGTTGAGAAAAATGGAAAATCCTATTTTTGAAGTGAGAATGATTGGGAAATAGACAATGAATTGATATGTTATGTAATCGAGAGAAAGTTATGAATTAAATTGGTTTCTGAGATTTTAAATTGTATTTTTAATTTTTAGAAGTGAGTTTTTTAAAAGGAAATTTTATTATTTGAAACTACGTAATTTCAAACTAGTTAGGATTCAAATACTTGGTAAGTATATCTTTGAATATGAAGTACTTATTACAGTAAATTCTAACCTTAAAAATCAGTTTTGAAAATTATTTATTTAACTAATGATGAGTTATTAGTTTTATAGAAGTGTTTCTGATAATTTAAATAATCAGGCGAACATATTTTTTAATAAAAAATTATAAATCTTTTAAATACTTGTTATATATGTATAGAGTCTTAAAGTAATTGAGTAAAAAAATTATTTTTTGACTTCTCTCGAGATTTGAAAAAAAGGCTTATAAAAGATATGATTTTGAGGAGAGGAAATTAATTGTGATTTTCGAGGATTTTGGATTAAGTTACAGAATAATCTCCTGGGAGTAAATATTGAAAGATTTTGGAAAATAAGACTGGTAATATCCTCCTAAGTGTAGAAAATAGAAACTTGGAAATAATTTAGTGTTGAGATGTTGGAAGTTTATGGTTACGGATTTGAGTAATTGAAAAAATTTCAAATGTTAAGAGGAATTTATACATCTTTTAAAGATATTTTGAAAATAAATATTTTGAGAAAGATTATATTAAGGCCAGATGATTGCTTATGGATGTTAATTAGATAGTTAAATAACGGACTATCAATATTGGCCAATTTCGAACGTTGTTTCGAATAGATCAGGATAGGATAAGATATCCGAAAACCACTTCGATCCAATGAATATAATTTTGGAATGAAGACAAGAGCATGGATTCGAAGATGGAGCAAATAAAGTGCGGGGGCTAATCGCTACTAATCCTGAGGTTGATTCCAAAATGGTTGTAGTAGGAATAGTGCCTTTTGTGATGCCCCACCTCTATGTCACAATATCAAAGAGTATTAAAAGGAAATACTGTCTGTTATTATGAAGAATAAGGCTGGATAGGAGCGGCCATCCGTAGTTAGGCCTTACACTAGTATTGGTTATCTCGATAGGAGTGGTATATATACTTTTTCCATCCCTTTGTTTATTTACTCCTATCGACATATCCAATTCCAGTATAAAACGAACTACGATGGTTCATAATAGTTCAGGACACATATATAATAATAACACAGATAAGCTAAACATAGAATACAGATAATATAAAATCACACACACACACACACACACACATATATATATATATATATCTAAAGTCAGTTACAATACATGTGATACAACTACAACCGTCGACACGGGAAGTTACATATACAAGTACATTATTGTAAATAATATACATGAATACATATCATCCTATAAAATAACACTGACTACTCCAAAATATATGAAGAGACTTCATAGCTCAAGCAGCATCCGAAAGCGAGATATCAATAGCCTGTAATAACTCGGTCTGACCCGAGTATTAATTCAAAAGAAAATAATACGCGGGTCAGTCTAATTCAAACTCGGTTATTAATGCATGGAAGCAATAATAATTAAATAACAAATAGACGACAGCCACAATAAATCTCGCATATCCAATCCTTCAATAAGAGAATCGGATAACGGTAGATATAACACGTAATAGCAATAAACAGCGAATCAGCAAAGCCAAATCATCAACAAAGATAAATAAAAGGATTATCAATGAAGATAATTTAGAAAACAACTGAATTGCCTAAACAGCAATTAACAGCAAGTGGCCAAAGCAAAACCCAAGTCAGTGAACCGCATAAATAAAAAAAATCTAATTATCGATACGATAATTAGAAAACACATAATCTAATTATCTAGTAGATAATTAGATAGCAACAAAATAATCAAATTAGTCCAAATCAAAATACAATTTCAAAATATTGAATTGGACACACGTAATAATTCAAGCAATTGAAATATCAATTAAAAAGTCAATTCTGTTTGGCTACAGTACACGCTCACGTGCACTGTCTCGCCACTACAGTGATGAAATATGCAAAAGATCAATGAATCAGAAGCAAATGACACCTACTTGAGATCAAGCTCAAGTTATACAAACATCTCAAAATCAACTGCAATAGAGACAAACAGGGTTCAACATGACTCGAAGTACAAGTCGATACAAACCTACATGTGCGGTCAGTGAAACCCAAAGCTAACAGCAACTACAAAATGTAGCAACAAAAGTATAGCCTCAATAATGAAGAGAAAATGAAGATTCAAATATAAATGCCACTACCTCAACAGTTATAGTGCAACAGGTCTGGGAAGCAAGCATGTGCACCAAAAACCAATCAAGAGCCAAATTACCAATGCACTTGCAACTGAAACTGCACACAGGCAGTGTATACATGAAGCAAAGACCAGAATTGTGTGATACAGGAAAAAGTGACTTCAACAAGTTGGTATGCAGTGACAATGTACAAACATGAAGACACCGCAGAATGAAGGTGAAAGCAAACAGAGATAAGGCATCTACCAAATGCACTGCAACCATCAATGAACAAGACTACAAGATGAACCAGACCAGGCAGCAAGTATACATCAACCAAAATTGTTGCAACATGATGCAATACTCAGTACACAATAGCTGCTCATCAACTCAAACTAAAAATATCACGTGAACGTCAAAATGCAAACTCAAGAGTACCAAGTGTACATGTCCAGTTACAACAAAGAGAAAGCCTCAATAGAGAAGCAAATGGAACCAAACCACAAACATTAAAACAAAGGCTAAAAGTTCAAGTTACTGCTACAATGACTCGAAGCATATACAGGAATGCAACTGTAAAACACAGTGACCAAGTGCAAACAAATTACAAACGACACGTGAACTACATGCCTTGAAGAGCAGTGGACAAAGCTCAATGCAAACCTAGTGCAACCCAGACTCAAATTTTGTGTACCAGAACTAAGGCAGCATGTACTCGATGCAACTAGATTATATGTAAATGCAAGGTTATATGTAACGACCCGCTATTTTGGACCATTCAAATCGATAATAAAACCATACATATCCGACTTGAATAATTCAAAATACCGAATTGTTAATTAACATTTGGCAAAACTTAAAATATACAGTAAATAAATCAATCACAGATCACAGAGTAATATAATGCAGCGGAATAGATAAAGAATGGTAGTTCATGAAGCTACTATATACATCAGAGTTAGAAAAATACAACCGAATAGTTCAAATGCAGTGAAGTCTCCAATGCAACAGATGACTTCTCTGAACCAATCAACTGGAAAGGTTGGAATCTAAATCGATAGTTGGATTTCCAAATGAAGCTCCAAACTCCAAAGGTGAGTCTCAAATGTTGTATCACTCAGTCTGACTCGAGCGTTAAGCAAAACACAAAACACTCGAGTCAGGATTAACATTCTTATATCAATAAATCCAACTCAAGTGAAATATCAACTGAAATACAAATAACTTAAAGGATGTTTGGGATAACCATCCTCTAAGGGTCCATGGAACTTTATACAAGGTAGAAGTATACACTATAACACCGTGGTCATTTCAGCTTATTTTATACTTCAAAACCAAATCTCATTTTCACTTCAAATATCTCTATATTTCCCAAAATTGTATTTATATATATTAATTAATTTATACAGTAAAGTATTTTCAATTTCCTCAACTTAACAAAACGTTCCAACATCAACCCGACATTCCCATTCAAATTTAAATTCAATCTCAATTTATCAATTTAAATTCAACTCAATTTCTAAAATAACCACTTAAATTTTATCGATCTCAAATTCGGATTTATAGTCACAAATACCCCTTTATATTTCCATGTATTTAAAAACTTTAAGTATTCAACGTTTCATCTAAATTTTCATTCAATTTAGTTTTCTAAATAATAAATTCAAATTTAGTTCAACCTAAATTTTCATTTCAATTCAATTTAGTTGCTAAATAACAAATTCAACTACGTTGATTTCAAATACAGATTCGAATCTCAACATAAACCATTTAAATTCCAATACAGTCAAGACTTTAATATTTAAAGTTCTATATAACAGTTTCATATAGATCTCGATTTAACCTCATTATTATTTAGTCTTGAAATACTCCCTTATTAGATTCAATATCATTTAAGTAACATTAAATTACATTTTACTCAATATTTTCTTTAATTTATTTAAACGTGAAATATTCATTAAATAACTTAAATCAAAAATCCAGTTACAAAATCATACCCTTTAAATTTCCCATTCAAAAATTTCAAATCGATTTAATTAAATAAATCCTTATTTAAATACCATTTTTATAAACCCAAATTTATCTCCCAATCTTAATTATTCAATTTATTACAAGAGAATCTATTTGAAACATAGATTTACATAAATACTTAACCATATTATATGCATTAAATCAATCTAATTTAAATCAAATATTACTACTAAATCTATATATACAATTTTCATTTATATAATATCTTAAGAATCAAATTTATTAAACCATATATTTCTTTCCAAAATTATAGAAATTATTTTCAAAATATTTATGTGGACCAACGGTGTCTGTATATATTTCCTATCATATAGTCAAGTACTACGGATATTTATCATTTCAATCCTTATACTAAATATACACGGGTGGATATCATTTCAACCCGTAATCCCAAATTCAATTAAATGAAAATCGCTTGGGTTTATCATTTCAACCCATAATGATTTTCTCCTATTCTAAAGTCTGTTCGGGTATGTATCATTTCAACTCATAGTAATTTCTAAACTACAGGAAACTTGCAGAGTGATAACAGAAAATACAATAAAATAACAGGCATATATCATCAATAACAATATAATATAAACAACAGGATATGGTGTCATATCCCGCAGGTGAACAGTTACAGATAATAACATATATAACAAATTTAAATAACTACAATAGCATATTTCAATTGTCGTTTCAATTGAAATCAAATTGAATGAATAAAAGAATGTTAATCGTGGGTGATTACTCACCTCTTGAGCCTAGAGAGTATAGAAGATGACACGGATATGCATACTGCTACAGACACTGAAATTTGAATTATGAATCGAAGCAAAGCAAAATCGGCACGAATTGAACGATCAAAGCTGCTAATAAGAATTGATGGAACAAGTCAGAACGGGATCGGCGAACATAATGGTATGAGTGGACTCATATATATATAACTATATATATAAAGTCATATTCTAAATTCAACACATATTAAATTAAACTAAAAATATATGTATTTATATTTTCCAAAATCATTGTTTTTTTATTTAAAACACATAAATTAGAATCAAGCATATATACAATATGAAATTTGAAATAAATACTTATATAAACAGACTAATATTAATCATGTGCTAAGTTACAATACTGACATATTTTAGCTGTAAGAAAGAGTAAAATGAAAGAAGTCAACATCAGTTATAATATATTTATATAAACCAAATGTAACATATATTTAGTTGACATAACAAATGAATTCTTTTATAAAATAATATACATTGGGCGCTATTTCATAAAAATGCACATACAATACCATTTATATACGAACAACAAAAGTAGCTTATATATATAGATATACTATTTAAAAATCAATATTTACATTTCAACTAACATCAGAAAACAAATATAAACTTTATACTTTATATATGTTTTATGGAAAAAGGAAAAAAAACAGAACGCAAAGTGGATCCAACGTTTGGAATTCAGGGATTAGTCCTGAAGGTTAATACACCGTCGGATCATTTTTATTAAATTTTTGGATAAATTTCAGTAGAAGAGTAGCAATTTATTTAAAATAACGTGGTGTGAAATGAATTGATGGAATGAATAAAGTAACGTATTATTAGTACCCAAATAATCAAATGACATAATACGTTGGTTTCTTAATAACGACAGTAACGTTCAATTTGCTAAAAGTTAATTTAGGACGTTATCTTCGTCTTATTTGTAAGCGATTGATATATCATACCTCTTTTAAATTTAAGATCAGCTCATGGCACGGCGTATGAAAATTCAAATTCCATCGCATCATATATTTATTATTTTCAGTTTAGAAATGTATGAACTTATCAAATTTTTTTGGCTATAAATGACGTAAAACACCACTGCTTATTAAATTTGTTGTGTACTGCGCTTACATACTTCCAAAGCGTTTGTCAATTTATTTAAAAGCTATAAAATGAAAGGAGTGAAAAGAGAAAAAAAGAAAGAAAGAAAATATATATATATAATAATAATAATAAAACACGGGGAGAGAGACGAAGATACAGTTGTTGGTGGTACGTATCTTGTTTTATTCACAAGTAAATATCACCATAAATTTCTTTGCATATTTTTAATTGCTATAACCAATGCTTTCATATATAACAGGTCCAATCTTATATACATAGCTACATATTATAAAGAGTTATGAAAACTTGTATATATACACCTTATAGTATAATATATATAACTAGATAAAATGTATATATTAGATAATAAAATACAATAATATAGATGAAAAGAGAATTGCAGCAAGCTAAAATTTATAATAAAAAAACAAAGTGTTGCAGGAAGTTGAAAACAACAACTAATGCAATAATATTTATTATAAGTTTCGAAATCCATTAGACAAAAGAAAACACAGCTTGTATAACATATCCATTAAACAAAATAGACTATATATAGTACTAGTACGTATTCATGCTATATGTAAACATTTAAAAACGAAACATATATTGCAATATGATACGCATACCGTTTATAAAAATATGGATGACGAGGGGAGGAGGCATGGAGTGGGTTGTGGCTCTTGACAGGTGGTTCGAGCTGTGGTGGCGGAGGCTTGACGAAGCTATAGGAAGGAGAACTGGTCCTTTTTCATTTTTCCATCATATGTGTTTTAGCATTGTAATGGGAAAAATCTTTTTTTTTCAAGAAGCAACAGAGAGGAAGAAAAAATGAAGCTAAATAGGCTCAGAGACTACACGTTATAAATATTTAATATAGTTGAACGGTAGGAATGAGTAATCCAGCAACTAAAATTGAAACCATGGAAATAGAGGGGTCAACCGCTAGAATTTAGGAGGTATGAATGGTAACGGTTGTTTGAATTGTATACCAAATATATAACTTTATATTCCATTATAAATTGAATAGGAGAAATGAATGGGTGGAGATTGAGCTATCCATTTATGATATACTGTTACATATAATTTATTAAAGAAGAAACGATAGAATAATGATAGATTTGAATTATATACTGGTGTGATGCAATAACAACGGTCAAGTTGATAAGGTGGATATTTAAACAATCTATTGCTTGATTGGAAAGCACGTGAGTATGGAAAGGCAAGGATATTAAAATGGAAAAAGGAATGGACAGAGAAATTTAAGCGAAGATAAAACGTACAGGAATAAATATAGAGTAGTGGGATGGTCACGATAATTCAGTGGATAATTAAAGCAACTTTTAATGCCACCAGCTGCATGTTCAAATCTGAAAAGGCAGAGTAACGGACCATATAATAAATTGAAACGATGGATTCATAACAGCTGCAAGTATATATTTAATAGAGAAGAACGGACAGAGAAAATTTTGTGAAACGTACTGAAAATAAATATGAAGTACTTGTTATATTATACGCTTCTTTTTGAATGCAGAGTCCAAAATTTGAAAGCCAAGTAACGGTCAACCCTTGATTTGGTGAAAATAATTGTAGCAATTAATAAAAGAAATAAATAGCAATGGTCACGTTGCTTTGATTTAGCTGACCCATCAAAGCAAATTATTTATAATTTAACCGGTAGGAAACGTAAAGGAACGTACCACCATAAAAATGAAATTGATAACATCTGTGCATTGATTCTGCAATATTTATTAAAGAAATTGATTCTGCAATATTTATTAAAGCAATTTATTAGCTAGCTTGAATTAAATAGAATTTCACAATGGAATAAACTTTGATAAAATAAATTGAAAATTTAAAATCTGCTATGTTTAATTGGACGTAATCCAAATATTAAATTTTTATCTCAAAATATTATTATATAAAATTTCTCAAAAGTTTCAATTAATTACGTTAAATAAAACCATTTAAAACTATTAAAATCTACGGGTCGTTACATTATAACTTCAATCGTGAATGCAGTGAACAACATTTATTAATATACAGTGAATGTATAAAGCAAGTCAAAGACTGCAACACTACGGCAACTACAAATGATCAAACATCAGGTCAAAAGCAATGAAAAAGTCACAGCAGTTTCAAAGCAAAGAATCGAACAAGTCAAGCAGTTTTTTACAGGTTTCAAATCTGAATTCAAAACCGAAGTTGTCAAGAAATCAAAGCAATGCCGAAGTCACATAGAAATCAATACAATCACAGCAAAGTATAACCAAAGTCACCAACTAAATTGGACTAGAAAAAGCCAGCAGAAAATCAAAATCAAGTATCAAAGAATTCAACACCGTGATAGCCAAGAAATCAAGCAACGAAAGTCACGAATATACGAAATTGAATTAGAGACGTGAGTGAAAATCACTCACCTTATTTCGAAGAGCACGAATCTCCCTACCGCAATTCCCTTTTTCCTTCCCCCCACTCATCTCGCCTTTGCACGAAGTCAGACAAGGCTTCGGGAATCATTCAAAATCCAAAACCCTAGCAGCCATTTTCTTTTCGTTTGCTATTTTAGGGCTTGCCAAGAGAATGAATGGAGGAGGAGGAACGGGTATTGGCTTTTTGATACAACACAGTACCCGTAAAAACGTGGGCCAAGATTTCATTTACAGCCCGCATAATCCCTTAACAAATTTTTAGAAGAATCACAACCTGATTAAAAACTCCCACTAGCAAATAGCTAGCAACATTAATCGTTTAATGACGATAATTAATTGGTGCGAAACCCCGGGTTGTTACAGACACCCCTCCTTATAAAAATTGCGTCCCCGCAATTTTCATAATTAAAGTCGTCAATAACAATTATTTTTCTAACATAAACTGGTTAAGCTAGAAAAATAAAAGTCAAGAACACAGATGCCAAAGAAATCTTTTAATTTCATAAAGGAAATTCACATATTCTCAACAAAATCTAATTATTAAATAAATAATCAGAGACAACAAAACTGAATAAATACAATTATCAGCAATATTTAATTATCAATTAGATAATTAGAATACAGAAATCACAAAATAGCAATATCTAATTATCGATACGATAATTAGAAAACAACAAAATCTAATTATTAACAAAGATAATTAGAAAACACAAATCGCAAATCGCAAAACCGCAAATATCTAGTTATCAACCAGATAATTAGAAAACAAGAACATCATAATCAGCAAACTCTAACTATCAACAGAGATAATTAGAAAACAGCAATTCAATATAATCAACATAATCTAGAATCAATTAGAGACTATAAAATCTCATAATCAGCAAAATTAGTAAATATCCAATTATCAAAAACGATAATCAGAAAACAAATCAGCAAATATCTAATCACCAAAAACGATAATCAGACAACAACAAATATCTAATTATCAAAAGCGATAATCAGAAAACAACAAATATCTAATTATCAAAACGATAATCAGAAAACACAAGTATCTAGTTATCAAAAACGATAATCAGAACTCAAATCAACAAATATCTAATTATCAACAAAGATAATTAGAACTCAAATCAACAGATATCTAATTATCAATAAAGATAATTAGAACTCAAATCAACAAATATCTAATTATCAACAAAGATAATTAGAACTCAAATCAACAAATATCTAATTATCAATAAAGATAATTAGAATTCAAATCAACAAATATCTAATTATCAACAAAGATAATTAGAACTAAAATCAACAAATATCTAATTATGAAAAAAGATAATTAGAACTCAAATCAACAAATATCTAATTATGAACAAAGATAATTAGAACTCAAACCAACTAATATCTAATTATCAACAAAGATAATTAGAACTCAAATCAACAAATATCTAATTATCAGCAAAGATAATTAGAACTCAAATCAACAAATATCTAATTACCTGCAGATAATTAGAAACAACAAATATCTAGAAATTAGTTAAGATAATCTAGAAAATCAACATAAAAGATGGATCGATCCCAGTAGATGGCGAGTTTTAGCTACGCCGCATGTGCATCTCATATGGCCGAAGCCTACCAAGTACTATATTTTTGGCGCCCAACAAATGACCCGAAGGTCCAACAAATGACCCGAAAGTCCAGTACTGGTATGACCCGAAGGTCCAACAATAACCCAAAGATCCAACAATAACCCGAAGGTCCAACAAAGTGACTCGAAAGCGCAACAAAATCATCAAATCATCAAACAACAGATGTTTCAATTAACGAGTCCGGAATTAACCGAAATAGTAAAAGTGTGGTTCCATACTCCACACTTTTGCTAAATCATTTAAATCTTTTCATCGTTTCCTTGAGAGTGCAAAATTTGTGTATTTTATATAAATAACATTTTACGTTCTCAAACGGACAAGTCCAAAATTAAGCGAATCAGTAAAAGTGAGGGTTCATAGTCCTCAATTTTGCTGAAGCATTTAAATCGCTTCCTCGTTCTTTTGAAAGCGCAAACTGTAAAAATTTTAAACATAGTTTTATTTTAAAATGATTTGAAAACCCGTGATTAAAACAACAACATCTGTAGCAATTTCGATAAGAAAATTGCACTTCTCAAAACACCGTAAAAACGGGTATCAAATCAGCATTGCGGGATAACCGCTTAAAAATTCACTTTAAATTTGACGGTTGCTAAAGTCAAGGCGACAGTAATTTTTATACGTCAAAATCTCATCAAAATAATTCGCATCAAAATATACTACCGTGTAAAAATCCCATTATAAAAATAACGGCAATCAAATACGTTTTAAAACCAAACATCGGTTCAACATAAAATTAATGCAGTAATGTGCAACTCATATTTGCACGCACACTACAAGATGAACAAAGAAATCACTCGATTATATCTTCAATGACGATAATTTAAAACTGCAAAATCTCAACAAAATCACATAACTGCAATCGCTTCGGATTCTCAAATCGGATTCAAAATTTTCAAAGAAAACAAAAATAAACACATCTATGTAACAACACAATGAAATTAATTTCACTTTCATATTTTGATTTTTAAATCAAAAGGGTTATCAGCTGTACTCAGTGAAGGCAGTCTCACTGCTTCTGCTGCGCACTCTGATAAACAGTACACAAATTAATCAATCATCAACACACAATTTCACTTTTATTTTTAAATAAATATATTTAAAAATTTCATCATAATTTCAAAACTTTAGTTTTGACTCAAGGCACAAATAAAAACATCAACAAATAGTTGTAACACATGTTCCATCTAAGTTATATTCTTTATTATGTCTATAAACCCCTTGCTCTGATACCTATTGTGACGCCCCACCTATATGCTCACAATAACTGTGACAGCCCGCAAATCCGTACCCCTTGAATCAACACTATTCTACCTCTATTAACTTAAGTGGCACAGAATTACGAACCATTAGGGTTAAAGAAGAAGAGATAGAAGAAGAAGAAACTAAACAATATCAGAATCTCACAGTCGCAGCGGAATAAAATATAATAGTAGATATAGAACTTTACACGAAATGAAATCTATAACTGTTTTATACATCATATCATCATAGTATCTCATACATCAACAATTACCAATCAGACATACCATATAATCATAGCAGCGGATATATATATAGGTACAGATAATACGAATGATACGTCTCGGACTCCAGCTCCTCTACAACTCCATAACATCCTGTCCTGAACATATAATACTCGGTCTGACCCGAGCATTATAATGAAATAATACCCGAGTCAGTCTGGAATACCAGCTGATAATAATGCATCCAAATTGATTATTAAAGTTTCAAAAATCCTTTGAAAACAAAAGCATCTCGTAAGACCACGCCACAAATAAACATGTCGGGTTTTTACCTTACGATAGCTAAAACACTTTTTATAGAAATCTTCTGATATTATAATAGTGTCTATTTACAAATACTTATAAAATAGCCTAAATTGTTACATTCATTAAATTCCAGCTCCTAGCCATAATAGTGGGTAATACAAACAAAACTCGTACAAGGCTCGTAGGGAGAATGGATTTCCAACAATGACTAGGCATTGGGGTACCACCTGTCACAGTACGGGGCCTAGATCACCGTACCGAGGATTACTCCCTTTATCCCCTGCAACACAAGGCCGGATAAAAAGGGACATCTAGACAGGGGAAATATCTTGTCCTGCTTGGGCATGACCCACGTAACCTTGCTGCATATCCCCTGATTTTCAGTCATTCCCGGTTGATGAGGCTTGAGGCTAAGCATTACCTTTAGAACGTTTTCACTTAGAATGCCCATCGTCCACCTGACGATGTTTCGCAAGCATTCGTCCATACAAGTCCGTCTCGGGTTCGAACGGAACCGAAGGCACTACTCCTACTACATCCATTTTGGAAATATCCTCAGGATTAGTGGCAACTAGCCCTTGCACTTCACAGCTTCCTCTTCGACTCCAAACATGTTTCACGAAACGTACAAAATCGGATCGAAGTGGTTTTCGAGAAATGAGTCTCGATCCCGGTCTCTTCGAAACGATCAACACATTTGTCCAATATTGATAGTCGGTGATTTAGCTATCAATTTATATTCATAAACATCCATAAGCATCCATTACACAATAAATAATTCCCACATTATTTATTTGCCCCAATATCTTTACAAGATATATTTTCAAATTTTCAAAGCTCATTTGAAAACAATTTCCCAAAATTCTTCCATTACAAGGTAAATCCTTTATCATATATTCCCATTGGAAATAACCAAGTTCAAAACATTTAGATTTGAAACAGTTAAAACATTTTTTTTTACTGAAATATACTTTAAATATGGAAATTTACTTCTAGTTACTTACTCAAAATATAATTCCAAAATATGTACAGTAAAACCATTTATTAAGATATAAACCTTGATTTTAAATAAGGTTTTTATTAAACTAAACTTAAAAGTAGTGTTTTAATAAGATAAATCCTAATTTCAAATGACTTAAGTCAAAAACGGCCTTTAAATAAATTCATTTGTAAAAATAATTACTAATGAAATCGCAAATATCCACTATTACTAATTTATCAACTAGCTTTTAAAGTTTTCCAAACACTCGTTTGAAACAAGTTTTAAACTTAAAATTTAATTTTAATAAAATCTATTTAAAACTCGAACTTGGTTTTTCCCAGGGAAGCTCATTCCCACTCAAATATCCCAAAAATCCTTCTTATGAATTCTGTCAATTTATTTAGATTCAGGTTTACGTTTTAATAACATAAATTTACTTTCACATTTATCAACTGATAACGTTTCTCTTGATTATCATTCCAGATTTTACAAATTTTCAATTTTCATTCTAAATAGATTTCAAAATTTTAATTCTTTTAAATTCATTATTTAACAATATCTTTTTATTCCTCTAAAATTCAATTTATCCCTTTATAATTAAATTATGGATTTATAATTTACCCAGCAATATTCCGAGACAAATTTTATTTCAGTTTTCCATCAAAACAGATTCTAATTCTTATATTCCTTTAAATTCCTTAATTATTAATTTCTTAATTTCTTTTGAAAACCCAATTTAATTTCTTTATAATTTAAAACTCCAAATTTCTTTATAATTAACATTCTGGGTTTGTAGTTTACACCACAATATCACAATACAATTTAATTCCAAATTTATCAATCACAATATATAAACATGCATCATCATCAATTATAAAAATAATTACTTCATTGTGAGGAATACAGTTGGATCCCTCCAACCTGTTTTCCCTGCATCCACAAATATTAGCACATCGCATATATAAATATCAATCCAGGCTGATATAAATAAACATTTCAACCAATTACACAATTATTTAAATATTAACTACTTAAATCAGCTAACATTCCAGATGTGAGTGAGAATAACTCACCTTGAGATTCGGCGAGCGTTCGAAATTTAGATTAAACCGAACGACGTTCGATTTAACTCAAATTTCTACTTGCCCGAAATGAATCCAGAACTGCACCATCGCGTAATGCTCGTCTCTGCGATTCCAACGCCGTAAATCTCGTCAAATTCTGATTACACATGAAATAGATATGAATTTTATAAATTTTGCACTTTAATTTAAAACAAACCGTTTTTATTATCAAATAATATTACACCACACAACATCAGCCGTTCATTCATGAGAGGCCGCTGCCTTCTTCTTCTCGAACGCGTCTATCTCCAGCACGAACCCATCATCATGAAATTAGGGCACGAAATCGCACCCTCCACGAAGCCATTCACCTCGATCGGAGGTTACCACCACGAAGCACGCATCCACCTCCATACTCGCCCCCACGCACGCAGAGCTCGGCCTCCAACCTGGGTCGAAAAACGCAAACAACCCGAGCACGAACGAGCTTCGAAAACTCCTTCCACGCATCACTAAAATCCATCACTACCATTGGATCTGTAGATCCAGACGCTCTCTACGATTTTCCAGTTGAAAGTTTTCAAAATAGAAGCATGGATTGAGAGATTTTTGAGGAGAAACAAGATTGATTTTCGGCCATGAACGAAAATAGATGCGGCGGCCTGAGATACTTGGGTTTAACAGTTATAAATAACTATATATATTTTGTTTAATAATATTTTATTAATAGAATTCTCAATTTAACAACTAATGCAAACGAACTCTGATTCTTACGCACCAATAGGCGTTTCTAGGGTTTTTCCGCGTTACGGACATAATGGAACATGTTCCATAAGCTAATTTGATCGTACGCGCAAGTTACGGAATTAAACGATCAATTTAAAATTAAATCGGTTAAAACGATTTCAATGCGTTTCGAGCTGCCACGGTCAAACGACAACTCCAATTGCTACGAAAATTGAAATCCGATAATAACTAACTATTACGGATCCAATGGAACTGGTTTCGTCGAATTCCGAGACTGTGCCCCGGAAGGCTATTTAGACTCGTCTATTAAATTGAGCGATTTACTGAAATTATCAAAAACGCTTAAAATTTCACTTGTAAAATTTTAATAACTTAATAATAAATCATATAAAATTTATAAACACAAATAAAATCATTCTGGCTCATTCCGGACCAAAATCTGATTAAATTGTATTTTAATAATATTAATTTCATTTTTAAATTAATATAAAATCCCAAATATTAATTTATCATCTTTAAAATTCTTCTAAAATTCCCACCATGCTATTTACACTCAAATAACCCAAAATAAATTTTAAACCCATTTTCATCACTATTTACATCCAGATTTACTTTTATTTTAATTCCGAATTTTTAAATTATTATTTTCTCATTATTCAAATTCAACCGGAATTACTATAATTAAAAATTATAGCTTATTTCACTGATTGAACCCGAATCCATTCATTGCAAAATCAATTAAGCATCCACATTAAACATTTAAAACGAATTAAAATTTCAAAATCAAGGGCTTAAAAAAAAGGGGATGTTACATTCCTCCCCTCTTATAAAAATTTCGTCCTCGAATTTTGCTAAGGTAGAAAATACTCTCCAACCCATTTACTTACCCAATTAGCTTAGTTAAAAGCTTATATACTCTTCCCAAAATCCTTTAGTTAAATTCCCAAGCTCATTTGCTTACTTATTCTAAAGCTTTAATTTTAACTTGTAACTTTCCAAGTTAATTACAAATTTTCAAAATTCCCAAAAATTTTCTAACTCCCAAAATTTTCGGAAAATTTTGGCAGAGTCTCCCCTGCACGGAGGAGCTTTCGCGATATCGCGATACAGATAAATATATATACATCGACCCACACGGTCGGAAACCAAAATATATCACAATATATATATCATTTTCCCAATTATATTTGCGTAGGCGTACCTTTTTAGCAAATTTTAAAAACAAGCGGCTAATATAACGCATATACGCGCTCCAACTCTCTCTAATATCTTCCGTACCTGTACTAAACTCAAACAAACTCATCAGTTTCCCAATATGAGCATTTTAATAAGATTTCCAATGTAAGTATAAGCCAAAACATATCCATTTCATATCCTAACAACACTTTGCAAAATTTCATAAGTAAACCAGACTTTATAACATGCACAAAGTTCCTTTTCTAATGCCAAATTCCATTTTATTTCACACAAATGAGTGACATACAAGTTTACCATTCTCCATTCATAATTACTATCACCAATTCATATTCGCTTCAATATTATGAATATATGCTTCCAATACATTTACCTTTCTTTTTAATTAATCTGCATTTACATACAAACCCACTAAATAGATTCCAATCCATTTTCCATTATTCAAATGTCAATTTCATTTACTTCTTTTAATTCATTCACTTACATTTATACCCAAATCCATTTATTAAGATTTTAGCCCATTCTACTTTCATCCAAACCAACTTTATTTTATTTCACTTGAAAGATTTACATTCAAGTTCACTATATACCATTCATATTTATTGCAACCAATTCATTTCTATTTCAATATGATTAACATATGCCTTACTTGCACTTCTTTACTTTAACTTACATTCCTAATTTGATTTAAAATCAAATTTTATTTTAAATTTGAAACATTTGCATTTCTTTTATGATCCGTTTCCATTTATATCCAAAATCACTTAATTAGATTGCATTTATCTAATTAGTTTAAAACCATCTTTATTTGCTTATTCAAGTCAACTCACTTGTATCCATATACAAACTCTTTGAATTTTATTCCAATCCATATCAATTTATTCAAAAATCAATTTCAACTGCTTGTTAAACAACTCAATTCCGAATACATGCAATTTCATGCCATTCAAGCAATTAATCATCACTTCAGCTTACACCCATTTAAAATTTATTCCAGTTTAGATTTATATTATTATTATTTTTTTCCAATTCTGCATAGTTCATAATCCAAGCATGCTTATTCCATTTCATTTATTAAATCAATCCTTATTCTCACTTTTCAAATTTATTATCCATCTTAAGTTTATTTTTATTATATTTTTATTATTATTATTATTTTTTCTTCCTCATAATAACAATCTTAAAAGTCATTTACTTGCATCCAAATTTTATTCTGCAAACAAAATTTATTTAAAGCTATTTCATAAGCTTAAAAATAACCATCTCATCATTCTCTTAAAGGATTATAGTTCCATAATATCTCAATTTATTTCCATTTTAATTGATTCTTACCAAATCAAACCATTTACAAATTTTAATCCAACTAACTTATACATTTAGCTTAAGTTTAAATCAATAACACCTCATTCTATATTATTTACAACCCTCACACATCTTTAATTCATACTTTCATATTCCATTACAATAATCAATTAAAACCAGTTCACTTGCAAGTCCATTTCAGCATCTAAACAAATTTACCCAAGACCACATTATAAAGCTTAATTACAATTATTTATTTTGCTTAAGCATTCTTCACAATATTTTCATTTAATTTAGCTTATACTAAATTCACCTTCAAGCTTCTCTTTATTTAATTCAGCTTATGCTAAATTCATTCTCAAATAATCCCTTTGAATTTAGTTGAGTCAAACTTTTATTCATACAATATCCCTTCGGCAAATTAGATTTCTTTCAATTCAAGTCTTTCCAAATTTAGATTCCAGTTTTAACTAAATTTATTTAGCCATCTTGAATTCATTTCATTTTCCCTTACCATCTTAAATAAGAATTAAATTCCATTCATATTTATTCACAACACAATTGAATCTTGTTTTTAATTAAATCCAATTCCATCTCAATTCCATTCGATTGAAGTTAAATCCAATTCAATCTAATTTTAATTCATTTAGATTTAATTCAATTTCAAATTCTCAATTTTAATTCTCCATATACAAGTTCAAAACTTGTTTACTAATTTAAGTTCATTCATTTCCTTTATATCTCACTTTACCTTATCTCAATTCACATTTCATTTGAGTTTAGTTTGGGCTCACCATACCATTCAATTATTTCCCTTTGTGGTTATAACTCCATTTCTTTATTTATAAGCTCACCCAACTTATTTAATTTAAAGCTCATATTGCTCATTTCAATCCATCTACATCTTATAATCACAATTCCAGAATTTACATATATGTGCATCACCGAATTCTTAAGGATATAAATTTTCCTTCACCTTAATCCTTTGCAAAAATTCAAATCCTCAATTCCAGATTATAAGTATAACCCTTAATAGCTTATGGGTACAATCCATTACACAATGACCCACAATTTCAAAGTCACTTACATTTTAATCCAATCCAAATCAATTTAATTCTAAGTCCAATTTATTTAACTTATCCAAGTTAAATTCAAATTTCCAATTCACTTTAATATATTTTATTCATTTCCAATTACTCAAGTTAAGTTTTTAATTCCAAGATTAAAATTTTCATTTCTTCCTTCTTATAGATATCAACTTCACTTAATAAGTTCAATAGTTAATTCATTTTAATTTTACGCATCATTTAAGTAGAATTTTCCAGAATTCAATTACCCGGTTTTATTCCAAAACCATTTTGAAATAATAATCAATTCATACCCATTTGGTATATCAATCAAATCTCCTGATTTTCAAACAATCTTGTTATACCAAATAAATTTCCCATTTGACATTTCCAAAACAACCGTTATACCCAACAAGCCCAAACAATATCATAACCATCCACTTTGGTAGCAATCCATCACTTTAGAAACTCGAAAATGAATTCTAATGATGTGGCCAGCATCATCAGGATTATTTTCCAGCGACTGAAGTGAGTTCAATGCTTTCTTACTCTCCCAAATTCATTTTAAAAACAGTTTTCATTCAAAAATATTTCCCAAAACAATATCCCATTATTACCTTCCAAACACTTGGAAAAATATTACCAAACATTTCCAAGATCTTAAATTTCCCAAACCCTTATTTTTAATGCATTTAAAATCCTTTCCAAAATTCCCGGGATTCAAATTCTGGTTTAATTTAAATTTTAGTTATTCTTCCTTTTATATAATTTATATTTGTAGAATTTTATTTTCATTATAACTATTTCAAATTTCAGATTAAATTTTAGATTCTTATTTGTTTTAGACATTAACAACCAATCATCCAAATACATATATAATTATTTCAGAAAATTATTTCTTTTATATCAAAATATAATTTTGGGTAAAATTATTTCATTTACCCACTTTAACATCAATACTATGTCGGTTTATCTTGTTTAAGAGTTTAGAAACCCCTATCGATACGGTTGTACTTCCCGCACCGACCAGAATTCATAAACACTCAACCGATAAGTCAACACAGTATAAAAACAATTTTATATGCACTAACAAGTACGCTCTCATATCTATTAATACACTCAACTCATTATAGAGTACTATTGACTCTGTTTAATGAGTAAATTCCCCACCAAAGCCTAGGTTGTCGCCAACCTAAGCTCTGATACCAAGTGTGACAGCCCGCAAATCCGTACCCCTTGAATCAACACTATTCTACCTCTATTAACTCAAGTGGCACAGAATTACGAACCATTAGGGTTAAAGAAGAAGAGATAGAAGAAGAAGAAACTAAACAATATCAGAATCTCACAGTCGCAGCAGAATAAAATATAATAGTAGATATAGAACTTTACCCAAAATGAAATCTATAACTGTTTTATACATCATATCATCAGAGTATCTCTTACATCAACAATTACCAATCAGACATACCATATAATCATAGCAGCGGATATATATATATATAGGTACAGATAATACGAATGATACGTCTCGGACTCCAGCTCCTCTCCTGCTCCATAGCATCCTGTCCTGAACATATAATACTCGGTCTGACCCGAGCATTATAATGAAATAACACCCGAGTCAGTCTGGAATACCAGCTGATAATAATGCATCCAAATTGATTATTAAAGTTTCAAAAATCCTTTGAAAACAAAAGCATCTCGTAAGACCACACCACAAATAAACATGTCGGGTTTTTACCTTACGATAGCTAAAACACTTTTTATAGAAAACCTCTGATATTATAATAGTGTCTATTTACAAATACTTATAAAATAGCCGAAATTGTTACATTCATTAAATTCCAGCTGCTAGCCACAAAAGTGGGTAATACAAACAAAACTCGTACAAGGCTCGTAGGGAGAATGGATTTCCAACAATGACTAGGCACTGGGGTACCACCTGTCACAGTACGGGGCCTAGATCACCGTACCGAGGATTACTCCCTTCATCCCCTACAACACAAGGCCGGATAAAAAGGGACATCTAGACAGGGGAAATATCTTGTCCTGCTTGGGCATGACCCACCTAACCTTGCTGCATATCCCTTGATTTTCAGTCATTCCCGGTTGATGAGTCTTGAGGCTAAGCGTTACCTTTAGAACGTTTTCACTTAGAATGCCCATCGTCCACCTGACGATGTTTCGCAAGCATTCATCCATACAAGTCCGTCCCGGGTTCGAACGGAACCGAAGGCACTACTCCTACTACATCCATTTTGGAAATATCCTCAGGATTAGTAGCGACTAGCCTTTGCACTTCACAGCTTCCTCTTCGACTCCGAACACGTTTCACGAAACGTACAAAATCGGATTGAAGTGGTTTTCGAGAAATGAATCTCGATCCCGGTCTCTTCGAAACGATCAACGCATTTGTCCATATTGATAGTCGGTGATTTAACTATCAATTTATATTCACAAACATCCATAAGCATCCATCACACAATAAATAATTCCCACATTATTTATTTGCCCCAATATCTTTACAAGATATATTTTCAAATTTTCAAAGCTCATTTGAAAACAATTTCCCAAAGTTCTTCCATTACAAGGTAAATCCTTTATCATATATTCCCATTGGAAATAACCAAGTTCAAAACATTTAGATTTGAAACAGTTAAAACATTTTTTTTACTGAAATATATTTTAAATATGGAAATTTACTTCTAGGTACTTACTCAAAATATAATTCCAAAATATGTACAGTAAAACCATTTATTAAGATATAAACCTTGATTTTAAATAAGGTTTTTATTAAACTAAACTTAAAAGTAGTGTTTTAATAAGATAAATCCTAATTTCAAACGACTTAAGTCAAAAACAGCCTTTAAATAAATTCATTTGTAAAAATAATTACTAATGAAATCGCAAATATCCACTATTACTAATTTATTAATTAGCTTTTAAAGTTTTCCAAACACTCGTTTGAAACAAGTTTTAAACTTAAAATTTAATTTTAATAAAATCTGTTTAAAACTCGAACTTGGTTTTTCCCAGGGAAGCTCATTCCCACTCAAATATCCCAAAAATCCTTCTTATGAATTCTGTCAATTTATTTAGATTCAGGTTTACGTTTTAATAACATAAATTTACTTTCACATTTATCAACTAATAACGTTTCTCTTGATTATCATTCCAGATTTTACAAATTTTCAATTTTCATTCTAAATATATTTCAAATTTAAATTCTTTTAAATTCATTATTTAACAATATCTTTTTATTCCTCAAAAATTCAATTTATCCATTTATAATTAAATTATGGATTTATAATTTATCCAGCAATATTCCGATACAAATTTTATTTCAGTTTTCCATCCAAACAGATTCTAATTCTTATATTCCTTTAAATTCCTTAATTATTAATTTCTTAATTTCTTTTGAAAACCCAATTTAATTTCTTTATAATTTAAAACTCAAAATTCCTTTATAATTAACATTCTGGGTTTGTAGTTTACACCACAATATCACAATACAATTTAATTCCAAATTTATCAATCACAATATATAAACAGGCATCATCATCAATTATAAAAATAATTACTTCATTGTTAGGAATCCAGTTGGATCCCTCCAACCTGTTTTCCCTGCATCCACAAATATTAGCACATCGCATATATAAATATCAATCCAGGCTGATATAAATAAACATTTCAACCAATCACACAATTATTTAAATATTAACTACTTAAATCAGCTAACAGATGTGAGTGAGAATAACTCACCTTGAGTTTCGGTGAGCGTTCGAAATTTAGATTAAACCGAACGACGTTCGATTTAACTCAAATTTCTACTTGCCCGAAACGAATCCGGAACTGCACCATCGCGTAATGCTCGTCTCTGCAATTCCAACGCCGTAAATCTCGTCAAATTCTGATTACATATGAAATAGATATGAATTTTATAAGTTTTGCACTTTAATTTAAAACAAACCGTTTTTATTATCAAATAATATTATACCACACAACATCAGCCGTTCATTCACGAGAGGCCGCTGCCTTCTTCTTCTCGAACGCGTCTATCTCCAGCACGAACCCATCATCACGAAATTAGGGCATGAAATCGCACCCTCCACGAAGCCATTCACCTCGATCGGAGGTTACCACCACGAAGCACGCATCCACCTCCATACTCGCCCCCACGCACGCAGAGCTCGGCCTCCAACCTGGGTCGAAAAATGCAAACAACCCGAGCACGAACGAGCTTCGAAAACTCCTTCCACGCATCACTAAAATCCATCACTACCGTTGGATCTATAGATCCAGACGCTCTCTACGATCTTCCAGTTGAAAGTTTTCAAAATAGAAGCATGGATCGAGAGAGTTTTGAGGAGAAACAAGATTGATTTTCGGCCATGAACGAAAATAGATGCGGCGGCCTGAGATACTAGGGTTTAACAATTATAAATAACTATATATATATATATATATATTGTTTAATAATATTTGTTAATAGAATTCTCAATTTAACAACTAATGCAAATGAACTCTGATTCTTACGCACCAATAGGCGTTTCTAGGATTTTTCCACGTTCCGGACATAATGGAACATGTTATGTAAGCTAATTTGATTGTACGCGCAAGTTACGGAATTAAACGATCAATTTAAAATTAAATCGGTTAAAACGATTTCAATGCGTTTCGAGCTGCCACGGTCAAACGACAACTCCAATTGCTACGAAAATTGAAATCCGATAATAACTAACTATTACGGATCCAATGGAACTAGTTTCGTCGAATTCCGAGACTGTGCCCCGGAAGGCTATTTAAACTCGTCTATTAAATCGAGCGATTTACTGAAATTATCAAAAACGCTTAAAATTTCACTTGTAAAATTTTAATAACGTAATAATAAATCATATAAAATTTATAAACACAAATAAAATCATTCTGGCTCATTCCGGACCAAAATCTGATTAAATTGTATTTTAATAATATTAAATTCATTTTTAAATTAATATAAAATCCCAAATATTAATTTATCATCTTTAAAATTCTTCTAAAATTCCCACCATACTATTTACACTCAAGTAACCCAAATTAAATTTTTAAACCCATTTTCATCACTATTTACATCCAGATTTACTTTTATTTTAATTCCGAATATTTAAATTATTATTTTCTCATTATTCAAATTCAACCGGAATTATTATAATTAAAAATTATATCTTATTTCACTGATTGAACCCGAATCCATTCATTGCAAAATCAATTAAGCATCTACATTAAACATTTGAAACGAATTAAATTTTCAAATTCAAGGGCTTAAAAAAAATACGGGATGTTATAATAACAAAGAGTATTAAAAGGAAATACTGTCTGTTAGTAAGAAGAATAAGGCTGGATAGGAGCGGCCATCCGTAGTTAGGCCTTACACTAGTATTGGTTACCTCGATAGGAGTGGTATATATATTTTCTCCATCCCTTTGTTTATTTATTCCCATCGACATATCCAATTCCAGTATAAAACGAACTACGATGGTTCATAATAGTTCAGGACACATATATAATAATAACACAGATAAGCTAAACACAGAACACAGACAATATAAAATCTCATATATATATAACTGAAGTCAGTTACAATACATGTGATACAACTACAACTGTCGACACAGGAAGTTACATATACAAGTACATTATTGTAAATAATGTACATGAATACATACCATCCTATAAAATAACACTGACCACTCCAAAATATATGAAGAGACTTTATAGCTCAAGCAGCATCCCAAAGCGAGATATAACAGCCTATAAAAATTCGGTCTGACCCGAGTATTAATTCAAAATAAAATAATACGCGGTCAGTCTAATTCAAACCCAGTTATTAATGCACGGAAGCAATAATAATTAAATAACAAATAGATGACAGTCACAATAAATCTCGCATATCCAATCCTTCAATAAGAGAATCGGATAACGGTAGATATAACACGTAACCGCAATAAACAACGAATTAGCAAAGCCAAATCATCAAGATAAATAAAAGGATTATCAATGAAGATAATTTAGAAAACAACTGAATTGCCTAAACAGAAACTAACAGCAAGTGGCCAAAGCAAAACTCAAGTCAGTGAACAGTATAAACAACAAAATCTAATTATCGATATGATAATTAGAAAACACATAATCTAATTATCTAGTAGATAATTAGATAGCAACAAAATAATCAAATTAGTCTAAATCAAAATACAATTTCAAAATATTGAATTGGACACACGTAACAATTCAAGCAATTGAAATATCAATTAAAAAGTTAATACCGTTTGGCTGCAGTACACACTCACATGCACTGTCTCGCCACTACAGTGATGAAATATGCAAAAGATCAATGAATCAGAAGCAAATGACACCTACTTGAGATCAAGATCAAGTTATACAAACATCTCAAACTCAACTTCAACAGAGACAAACAGGGTTCAACATGACTCGAACTACAAGTCGATACAAACCTACATGTGTGGTCAGTGAAACCCAGCTAACAACAACTACAAAATGTAGCAACAAAAGTATAGCCTCAATAATGAAGAGAAAATGAAGATTCAAATATAAATGCCACTGCCTCAACAGTTATAGTGCAATAGCTCTGGGAAGAAAGCATGTGCACCAAAAACCAATCAAGAGCTAAATTACCAATGCACTTGCAACTGATACTGCACACAGGCAGTGTATACATGAAGCAAAGACCAGAATTGTGTAATACAAGAAAAAGTGACTTCAACAAGTTGGTATGCAGTGACAATGTACAAACATGAAGACACGACAGAATGAAGGTGAAAGCAAACAGAGATAAGGCATCTACCAAATGCACTGCAACCATTAATGAACAAGACTACAAGATGAACCAGACCAGGCGGCAAGTATACGTCAACCAAAATTGTTGCAACATGCAATACTCAGTACACAACAGCTGCTCATCAACTCAAACTAAAAATATCAGGTGAACATCAAAATGCAGACTCAAGAGTACTAAGTGTACATGTCCAGTTACAACAAAGAGCAAGGCTCAGTAGAGAAGCAAATGGCACCAAACCACAAACCTCAAAACAAAGTCTAAAAGTTCAAGTTACTGCTACAATGACTCGAAGCATATACTGGAATGTAACTGTAAAACACAGTGACCAAGTGCAAACAAATTACAAACGACACGTGAACTACATGCCTCGAAGAGCACTGGACAAAGCTCAATGCAAACCCAGTGCAACCCAGACTCAAATTTCGTGTACCGGAACTAAGGCAACATGTACTCGATGCAACTAGATTATATGTAAATGTAAGGTTATAACTTCAATCGTGAATACAGTGAACAACGTTTATTAATATACAGTGAATGTATATGCAAGTCAAAGACTGCAACACTACGGCAACTACAAATGATCAAACATCAAGTCAAAAGCAATGAAAAAGTCACAGCAGTTTCAAAGCAATGAATCGAACAAGTCAAGCAGTTTTTTACAGGTTTCAATTTTGAATTCAAAACCGAAGTTGTCAAGAAATCAAAGCAATGCCGAAGTCACAGAAAAATCAATACAGTCACAGCAAAGTCTAACCATAGTCACCAACTAAATTGGACTGGAAAAAGCCAACTGAAAATCAAAATCAAGTGTCAAAGAATTCAACATCGTGATAGCCAAGAAATCAAGCAACGAAAGTCACGAATATACGAAACTGAATTAGAGATGTGTGTGAAAATCACTCATCTTATTTCGAAGAGCACCAATCTCCCTGCCGTAATTCCCCTTTTCCTTCCCCCCACTCATCTCGCCTTTGCACGAAGTCAGACAAGGCTTTGGGAATCATTCAAAATCCAAAACCCTAGCGGCCATTTTTTTTCCGTTCGCTATGTTTAGGGCTTGCGAAGAGAATGAATGGAGGAGGAGGAACGGGTATCGGCTTTTTGATACAACACAGCACCCATAAAAACGTAGGCCAAGATTTCATTTAAAGCCTGCATAATTCCTTCACAATTTTTTTAAAAGAATCACAACACGATTAAATACTCCTAGTAGCAATTAGCTAGCAACATTAATCGTTTAATGACGATAATTAATTGGTGCCAAACCCCGGGTTGTTACAGCTTCGGTTCCATTCGGACCAGGAACGAACTTATATTGACGAATGCTATTAGACCATCGTCATTGGAGGACGAAGAGCATTCTAAATGAATATGTTATAAAAAGGTAATCATAGCCTCAAGCATCATCAACCGGGAATGGCCAAAATAGGGGAGGAGAAGCAAGGCTAAGTGAGTAGCTCCCAAGTAGGGTAAGGTTGCCCTGTCTAGAGTCCTTTTATTTTGGCTGTGTGGGCGGTTGCTGATCCCAACCGCCGGATGATCTTATTCGGACTAT
The DNA here is from genome assembly GCA_030765085.1 of Allium cepa. NCBI lineage: Eukaryota > Viridiplantae > Streptophyta > Magnoliopsida > Asparagales > Amaryllidaceae > Allium > Allium cepa. The sequence goes on from CM060929.1 coordinate 41,907,207, forward strand.
CCAGTAGGGTATAGTTACGGTCTTGTGTTGTAGGGGATCGGAAGTGGTCTTCGGTACGCTGATCTAGACCAAGTGCTGTGACGGGTGGTACCTTAGTAGCCTGCCATTATATGGAATCTAATCCCCAATAAGCGCCGTACGGTATTGATTGTGCCCAACTATGTTGGAACGTGAGATGCAAGCATTTCGGCTGTATTCTATTTACTTTCTATAGACACTATTGTAATATTAGATGGATTTTGGTAAAAATATTTTGGTTATCGTAAGATAAAAACCCTGCATGTTTATTTGTGGCGTGGTCGTACGAGATACCTTTGTTTTCAAAAGATTTTTGAAAATATAATAATAATTCAAATTGAATGTGTTTTCTTACGCTGGTTTTCCAGACTGACTCGGGTGTTATTTTATTATAATGCTCTGGTTAGGCCTTGCATTACAGATTCAGGATAGGATGCTATGGAGCTCAGGAGATGAGCCGGATGACGAGGCGTATTCCTGTAGATTTGTATTTCCTCTATGTAAGGACATGTTACTAAGCTATCCAGGTGTGATGTAATGATTGTGTACTCTAATGATTGTAAGTATTAAACAGTTACAGATTCTTTTGTATAAAAATCTGTTGTTATATATTATATTTTATTGCGCTGCGATTGTGAGATTCTGTGTTATTGTTTTCTCTTCTTCTTCTATCTTTTTCTTCTTCACCCCTAATGAACTAGTATTTTCGACAACCGACTACTCGGCATTCGATACGGTGGACGTATTGATGTCGATTTTTAAGGGTCGAAAATCTTGGATCGTTACAAAATCCAAAACTGTGCTCCAGATCGCTATTTTTACCGTCTCGATTATAATATAAAATTTCCAATTTCTAACTATTTCACTTTTAAATCCAATTTTAAATGTTAACAATCTTCATTGTTGTTTAAATAAAATTTACATCAACTTTCGATATCATTTTCGATCATATTAAATTCAAAATTCAATTATTCAAATAAATTTCCATTATTGAATTTAAACAATTTGATTATCTTATAGATCAACATAAATAAAGCATTAAGTTCCAAATAAATTTTTGGTTATCAACATCATTTTATTTCTATCTAAATAATTCACAATTATTATCCAACTTTAGTTATTGGTTATAAACACAGTTAGTATATAATTTCATTTCAACACTCGTTATCGCCAAATCTTCGAAATTAGTTTGTTTCAAAATTTTATTCAAGTTCATATCCAATAATACATTCAAAATCATTAAACCTTTATTTTTAACCATTTTTTAATAATTATATCAGATTTCATAATTTTAAGTGGTTAAAAATACAGGTCGTTACAGTTACAAAACAATAATATAATATAATATAATGGTTATCCTATTCTGTGAAATTTTTAAAAATGCTAACATTTGTCGTAAAATACATAAATGAGGATTCAAATATTTTCCATATCAAAAATTATAGAAACTTACCATAAATTAATTTAAAAATGCACCATTAAAAATCAAGTCATTTGATTAACAATTGATTTTCTTATTATTTATTATAATCAAATAAGATTTAAATATTTAAATAAATTAAATATTCTCATTCGTAATAATAAAAATTCGGAATCGTTACATATACCTTCCTAGTTTAGTGGTTAATTTATCTAAAAAGAAGAAAATATTAACTAAAAGTGTAGACGATTACTATTCACCTATTTAAACTTGTAAGTTACATTATATCGATACGCTAAAAACTATCGGTCGTGCAGTTTAAGTTTGGTATGAAGTAACCAGGGCACATTGGTCTGTTTACAAGCTATCAATTGTGTAAATATGAGTATCTCATGCTTTAAAATAATAAACCATGTTGAACTACTGTTTGAAATGTGATATCCTAGAATTTTTGACAATATCTATTTAATAATTTGTATTAAAAATTAAATTGATTTGATAATTTTTGTTAACAAAATTTGAATTGATTTATTTTAAAAGCTAATAAATTGATTTCTATTTAAATGAATATATTGTATGTATATATTGTAAATAAATAATCATTGGTTTAAATTTAATAAATGAATCTTGATTTCAAATTCTAATATATATATATATATATATATATAATAATTTGGAAATTATGACTTAAACCAATATTAAGATTTTCAAAGCTATTTAATAAATAACAATATGGTTTTAAATACATAAAATAAATGTTTAATTGTTTAAAAAGGATTTTAGCTTAAAAATTAGGTAAGATTTATAATAAGGTTTGTTTTATCTTTTTAAATATTGTTTAATGAATATGATTGTAATTTGATATGGAAGTTTAAAATACAACTAAAATATGAAACATTTATTCATTTAAATAATAAGTAATTTATAATCTCTTTTATAAATTATTTAAAATTGTCAAAGATGTTATTTTCATATAAAAGAATATATGTATTGTTTTTATATATAAATATAAAAGGGTTTTATTTCTTTTAAGTTATATATATACATAACTAAGTCTTAAAAATTAATTTATTAAGTTAAAAGTTTCATTAACATTTAATTATAAATACTAATTACTTTTAAAGAACATGTGTAAACATCATAGAGCTTTAGATAACACGTGTTAAGTAATAAACCATTAATGTAACAAATGTTGTATTTTTGGACAAGTGGCCTCTTTAAATTTTAATTTTCTTTTACTTTATAAAATCAGAAAATATACCTATATAAACATACATTTTTCACTTCGTTTTCTTTTCCTAATCTCATTTCTAAACCAGAAAACAAAAACTGTAAACACTCTTCAAATCAAAACAAAATCTATACTTCACTTCTCATATCAAATACAAACCTGAAATTACTTCCTCTAAAACCTGTAGTTCACTTTCCAAATCATAATGCAAAGCAAAACCCGTAGTTCATGTTCAAAAGAAAACAAATCTGCATTTTTCCTTAAATATGGAAATTGGCTCTGTATGTAAACCTGTACAGCAACTACATTTTCAAGTCCAAAGCAACCCTGTAACCAAGAAAACAAATCAACATGACTTGTAGTTCATCATTTTCTACAATCTGAAACCAAGCTTGCATTTTCTTTTTAAATCTAGAAGCATGCAAGCAGCTTATAAATCAAACAAAGAAGCAACTTAGTTATCAAAATTTCAAAGGAAAGCACTCAAGTTTTCAAATAAGGAGCATTTCAGTTTAAAAGAGTTCAAAGTTTTAAAGAAAATGGAAACCAGTTTTCAAGCTTTTTAAAACAATCTGAGGCTCTGTCTTCTTCGTCAAAATCTGCTGAGTAACTTTTAAAATTTAAAATGAATTTTGTTGCATGTTAGTATGCTTGAAATAAATGTGATTGCATGTATATATAAGTGAATGTCTGATGTGAATATTTAATTGTGTGCATGCTGTGTATATGTATTGTGTTTTGTTTTATTTTCCAGGCTCAAATGTTTATTTAAAAATCCTTACCACATGACCTAGTTCTTAATAGGATCTGATTATCAAATAAATGTTGTTTGATTTAACCTAGATTAATGTTTAAAAATTTAAGTTTGTCAAAATAAGGCTTGTTTTTCTCTGAAAGTATTAAAACAACTGTGCATGTTAAATAAAAATCAAAACTCAAACTTTTTAATTTATAAATTCAGTATTATAAATCGAATACATCAAATAAAATATGATTTTTAACAAAAGAATCAAGATTTTTAGTTTGGGATTAAAGGTGTAGTTTGGGTTTGAACTGGAAATGAACTTCTGATTTTTTTCGGTGATCAATGTGTTTGGAGGGGTCGGGGTTCTTCCAGATGATGGAGGAGTGATCGTAGTGTCTAGGAAAAATGCTTGATTGTGGTGCATTTCATCAAGGAGGAAGCGGAGGCGAGATCCTTTCTGGAACCCTAGTTTTAACTAGGTATAATGAATCGATCATCACGACAATTTGGGTTGATCGAGTGCAGTGAGGCTTTGAGGGACGATAGCTTGGTTGTAGATGAGGTCAGGGCCGGAGTTGCAGAATCTTCGGCGGTCGGAAGATCGAAAGCGAAGCGTCGCCAGGTTTGGTATGTGTTGTAGTGGTTTCTGTTCCAGGTTTGGTTTTGGAGTCTCAAATTTGATTTTGAGTTTTGGTAAGCGATCTGATGATCGTGGTGAGATGTGAAGTTGTTTGTCGATATGGGAAGATCAGCGAAGTTGGCTAGAGATGATCAATGGCACCATGCATGTGCATGGTGCACTATTGTCTGGTGAAGTTGTGTTTGGTTTGGTGTTTGTACTCGAGTTGCACGAAGTTGTTGGGTAGTTTGCTCGGGGAAGTTGGGTTTTAGACTCGAAGCATTATAGGATGGTGTCTCGGGTTATAATTTGGTTACTGGTTTTAAGAAACCTGTAGTATTTGTTTTAAAATTTTAAAAACTGAAGTTTATAAATGTAAAGTAAAGTTTTAAACTAAGTTTTGAATCAAAGTTTAAAATCTGGAATTCAAGTTAGGGAATCTCAGTTTAAAAAAATAATACAGTTTTTAAATTTAAATTGTTAAACTACTTTAAAATGGTTAAGTAGTTTGAATTTTAAACAAATGAAGTTTTAAAAATGTAAGTAAGTTTTAAAGTTAAGTTTAATTCTGGAATCAAAGATTTAAATATGTATTTCATTTTTTGAAATAAAAGAAGTTTTTAAATTTTAAAAGATTTAAACAACTTTGTATAATAAAGTGTATATTTAAATTTAAAGATGAATTTGGTCTTAAGCTTCTTTATAAAATAAATATTTCTTTAATTTGTGAAATAAAAAGGTTTTTGAATTGTTTTAACTTTGTTTAAGTTAAATTTGTATTCATCTTAAAATCTTAAATTTGAAAATTAAATTTAAAAGTAAATTTAAAACAAATTGTTTTTAAATGATTTGATAATGATAATTTTTTTATTTTTTTTAGCAAAGCTAGCGAGGTTGACTGGGCCCTTACCAGATTTTATTAAAAAGAAAAAAAGAAACTACTCAAACAAGCTTTGAGCAGGAATGAACAATTGAGATAACAAGGCAGAGAGAAAAAGGAAAAAAAACCAGAGTAAACAAAACATAACAAGAGCACAGGGCAGATTGCAAGCACAGGGCAGTAAATGACATGAAAAACCCGAAGAGAACCCCGAAGCCACCAAAGAGGCCAAGAAAGCACAAATTCAGGGCAACTGCGGAAGACCAAAAAGAGAAGTAGATGAGATAACTCGAAGCACTCCTCAAAGCCGTCAGCCGAGCAAGCGTTACGAATCCTGCATCAGGGGTAAAAGGAAGGAATTGCGAACCTGTAACTCTTTCATGATTGAATGTTTCAACATTAACCACAGCTGAAGCTGAGATTGCTCCACATTATCGAAGCATCTCTGATTTCTCTCCCCCCAAATAGTATAAACATATTTCTTGGGACAAAAACACAGAAGTTCACCTGCATTATCTTTTTTGTTTGTGGAACTGAGAATCATGTCCCACTCAAGAGTAGACTGAGTAGGGATACATGGCCTTCCAAGATTCATCATTATTCTCTCCCAAATTTTGTGCAGATAAGAAAATGTTAATGATAATTTGATCATTAACAAGAAAATGTTTTTATCTTTAAGTAAATGAAGATTTAATGGTTTGTAATTATTAAGCTAATTAAAACGGATAATTTATTTATTTATTTATTTAATGATTTGGATTAATTAAATAAGTAATTAAAAGTTTAAATTAATTAAAGTTTAAGATTAATTAATTAAGGATAATTAATTTATAATTGAGGATTATTAATTAGATTTTAATTAATGCTTAAGATTAATTAATCAAGTAATTAAGGACTAATTAAGTTACAATTAACACTTAATTAATTAAATTATTAGAGATTAATTAATTGGTAATTGAAGATTAATTAATTTGTAAATAATAATGATTAATCTAAGTTAAATTACTTAAGGAATGTAATTAAAGAATGCTAATAGTTAATGAAGGTCATTAACTTAGGATTATTTAACAATTAATTAATGTGATTAATTTTATATAATTGATTAGATTAATTAATTTAATGATAATCATTTGTGAAATTGTTTAAGTGTAATTATTTAATGAAAGTAATTAAGGAATTAATTACTTAATGTAATTAATTGAGTTTAATATGATTAGTTTAAATTAATTAATTAAGTTTAATTAATTTAATCACTCGATGATTTGATAATAATTACATAATGTAATTAATGGATGGTAATTACTTAGCGAAGTAATTAATTGATAATTACTGGATGTAATTAATTGAAGATGGTGTAAGAATGGAAGTAATTTGGATTAAATTACTTAGTAATTAATCAAGGGTTTAATTAAAGATAATTAATTAAGGAGTAACTAATTTATTTAATGAAGTAATTAAGGGTAGTTAATTACTGAATGTGGTTAATCAAGAGGAATTTATAATTGTGGTTTAATTAAGATTAATTACTTAATGTAATTAATTAATTAAAAATGTAATTAGGGATCATTAATTAATATAATTAATGATGTAATTAAGGTTGATTAATTAAGATTAATTAGTCAATGATAAGCTATTAAAGAGTAATTAATTAATGTAATTAATTAAGGATTAATTATAGTTAATTAATTAATGAAGTAATTAAAGGTTAATTACTGATTTTGGTTAAGGATAATTAATTTGTGAAATTAATTAAAGATAATTAATTGAATGTAATTGAAGGATAATTAATCAAGGGTGATTAATTTAGGGGGTTAATTAGAGGATGTTTAATTAATTGATTTGTAATTAATTAATGGTTAAGTAAGTAAGATTTAAAAAGATGAAGTAATTAATTTAATTTATTTTAAATTAATTAAAGATGAAGTAATTAAGTTAATTCACTTTAAATTAATTAGAGATGCAAGTGATTAATTTAATTCATTTTAAATTAATTATAGTGTGATTAAGTAAATCCTTGCTTATGTATGAATGGATGATATTGATTGCCTTGAATGGTTTGAGATCTCAGAGATGAGATAAGTGATGTTGTGTGATATGAATGCTTTGGTTGCATTGTGATGATAATATGGATTATCTGTTTATAATGATAATGTGGATTATCTGTTTATGATGATAATGTTGATTATCTATTGTGATTTGTGAATTATCTATCTGTGTGTATATAGATAATTGAATTGAATTGTTTTAAACTTTAAAAAAACTTGGCCTTAAAAGATACGTTTTGGATTTCGATGAGACCGGGATCGGGTTTCCAGATTTGGATATCTGAAAACCACATCGATCCAAATTAACGATAGGTCATGAATCTCAAGTGAAGATGAAGATTCAGAGTGCAAGGGTTATCGTCGTTAACTCTGAGGGTGATTCCAAAATGAGTGTAACGAGATAATGCCTTCGGTTTCGTTCGAACCCGGAACGAACTTATATGGATTGAATGCTTTCAGCACATCGTCAGGTGGGCGATGAGCATTCTAAGTGATGTGGTCTAATTAAAGGTAATCGTAGCCTCAAGCCTCATCAACCGGGGATGGCTAAAACATGGGAGGTGCAACAAGGCTAAGTGGGTCATGCCCAAGTAGGACAAGATTTTCCCCTGTCTAGAGGTCCCTTTTTATTCGGTTGTGTGGACAGTTGAAGAGCTCTAACTGTCGGGGTTGTCTTGTCCGGGACTGTCCAGTAATGGATGGTTCCAGCCTTGTGTTGCAGGGGATTGGGAGTAATCCTCGGTACGTTGATCTAGGCCACGTATTGTGACGGGTGGTACCCCAGTAGCCCTGCCATTGATGGAAGCTCATTTTCCCTACGAGACCCTACGGTTTTAATTTTGTATTACCCACTTTTGTGGCTAGTAGCTGGAATTTAATAGATGTAACAATTTCGGCTATTTTCTATTTACTTGAAAACCCTAGACCCTATTATAATATCACTGAATTTCCTATCAAATGTTTTGGTTAGCATAAGGTAAAAACTTACCCATGTTTATGTATGGGAAGTCTTACGTGATATCTTTTGCTTTCAAAGGTTTTCAAAGTTAAGCAACCTTAACCTGTTACTCACACCAGACCCATGTCCGACCCGGAGTTTGTTTCTGTTTTCTTAAACTCTTGGGTACTTAAATTTTTACGAGTGGCCAATGGATTCAAGTTAGCTTTGATGAATTGTGGAGAAGCAATGGAGAAGGAGGCTTCAGCGTTGTAGATATTTGTAGTATTCCGCTGTGTTGTATCTCTGAATAGTTTCTCTATTTTCTATTGAGTTGTATAACTAGACAGGTGTTTATAACAGTCTAGTATGTGATGTATAATCTGTGTAACTCTGATAATTGTTGTATATTATGTAATACTGATGTTATTAATATAATTAATTCGTTCCGCTGTCGAGATTTTGTTGTTGTTTCTTCTTTCTCTTCTTTCTTTTCTCTTTTCTATCCCTTTCTTTCTTCAAGATGATACGACTTTCTGTGGAGAAAAAGTCGGGTCGTCATATGAAAATTACTACCATTTGAAAATTCAATTATATTTGAGAGCAAAAGTAAGGCTCATATTTCTTGTAAATTCTTCAATTGTTTTCAGCATTTGTGATTATTGATTTCTCTTTTCAATATGAAGTTTTTAAATGTAGAGACATGTTATATACTTCTTGGGCTATGAATAAATGATAAAATACTTGGAAACAATAATAATTATTAGTTTCTTCCACGTAAAATAGCATCATTAATTATATATTTACATATATATAATAGTTCAAATGAACAATAAAAAAACTTAGTTTGTTAAACATAAGCTAGCTCAGATCGATTGAACATTTTTTTTTATGTTTTTGCTATTTGATCATAATTTGGTGAGATATAATTTTAATTCATCTTTTACTAAAAAAGATTGAATATCATTGGACATCAGAATCAATTGATTGTAATCATAATTGTGAATCAAACTTATAAATAAGTAGTTTTAAAAAGAACGAATCATCTGTTTTTGTCTAAAATTAGTGTCGGTTTTATCTATGACTCAAATCCAGATATGTAGCTTATCTTATCTATAAGAAAACAAAGATTTTTACGAGATATATAAGATTAATTATAAGCTAGATATTACATATATTATTGAGATGCTTCAAATAACATAGTGCAGCTAAAGATTACTTTATTTTGGCTTGTACAAAAGTGTGTAAATTATTCCTTATGCTTTTAACTAATCGTCTCATCTACTTATTATAACTATTCAGTGACCTTTGAAGCTTGTAAACTCAGTTAACACATACAATGCTATTCATATTTTCACATTTATTCCTTTACGAAATATTTCATCTCATGTACTTTTAGATGAGATGATACATCATAACTTATAAACATAATACAATGATATCATTACTAAGAAACAGATGTCATAGCATGAAGTTTGTGACTTTGTTGCCAACTGGTTTATAACATAAGGTCATACAATTTGATCAAGACATACAGGAGACAAAGGAAAACAGTAGGATGATATAATATACTTATAACACATATTTTCAACCAACTTAGATGAACATTCAACATCATGATTTACATTTCTTTTAGAAAGAAATAAGTGGAAGTTTATAATACATATAAAAAACACATACAAAAAATCAACAGATGTATGATCTTATATAGTATTTACAGAAAATTTATCAAACATAAGATAGTCATGATACATAAATTGGATACAATCAAAGCAAATATATCGCACTAGCAGAATATTGGAAACGACTAAATTTTAGTAAAATTTACAAACTCTTTGGTCTCATACAGAATCATATTAAATCAACTGTTACAACTAAAGTTTAGTCCAAGTAGGATTAAATCAACTATTCTAATTAGGGTTTATGCAGAAATTCGAATAGAATATGCATACAAAATCATATAAAATCCATATACAATCACAGAATCGGTTAATAAAATTCATACCTAAATATACCTATTTAAGGTACAAAGAGGCGAAATTTTGGATGAAGGACAACCGCGATGATGTAGAGAAGAGTAGAATGAAGCAGGGATACCATAACGATGACAATGAAGTGCGGTGGATTTTTTTTGTTGGAGGACGAGGTGGATTTTGCTGGAGCGAAAAGGAAAATGTGAGGAGAAAATTTTCTAATTAATTAAGAGGAAGGGAAAGATGACAATAAATGAAAAGTTTTCATGAAATATTTTACTTAAGGCAGGAAGGACATCAACTTTTGTTGCTTTAAGAATATAGGGTAAAATATTATTAGTTGCACTTACATATTAAATGCCACCAATTAGTGCTACCAAAAGAAAATTTTCTTGTAGTGGTTCCATGATATTCTCAAGTTGATAGGACAATGTAAGATCATCACACGCAGATTTCCTAAATGACCTTAGCTAACATCAACCTATAGGAAACACTTGGTCTAGTCATTCTTCAGTCATCTAATAACTACAGGTATGTAACCTCTTAATGCCCACAACAATCATGAGTAATACACTGTAAAATATCTGGAGTTCATTACGTACTTTGGTCTTAACAGATGTATCGATACCCTTTTCTCAAAACATCTTGACCGGGAATATTTAAAATAAAGTATATTTAACTTACACTACAATCCTCGTAGTTACAACCTTTGTTAAACAGTCATATATACTTTATTTAAGGGTTATGTATAAATTAAATGATTATCCAATCATTTATTTATATCACAAATTCATAATACAATATTACATATAATAGAAACAAACACCAAAAGCATACTTTATTTCGAACAAGATTGATTTTAAAATTAGGATATGTAAAAGATTACATAATTTCCCTTATGGCATCCACCTTAACTTTAAGTTATATTTTTAGTTTGTATTAGATTTTATGCTCTTTTGGTGTTGTACTCTTGCTTAATTTTGTTATGCTATATTAGTGAAGTTCTATTTTTCTTATTGATTATAAGTAGTTATTAACTATTATTACAAATGTATCAGTAATTTTTATCAAACTATACTAATAATAAATAACAATTCCTAATTATAACTAATTAAACCAAAAAAACAATCATTTTTATATCATACTTAATTCTACTTAAGGTTTACTTAAACTCTTATCAAATAAAGCCAATGTAAAGAAGTCTAACGTTCAAAGTCTAGGGTTCAAACTCTGTAGGTCAACAAACTGTTATCCATATACACACCCTTTGTGTAGCTATTTTCACGACCCGAATTTTAGCGTTCGAAAATCGACGTCCATACTTCACTTGTACTCGAATGCCACAGATTCAACCATTGAATTCCGATTCGTGCCGGAGCTTATAACACATTAAGTATAACAACACAGCAGAAGAAAAGAGTATATCATATAATTCCAATGAATACAAAATCCAATGATATACAACAATGATCTCAAATACATATCAGAGATCAAATACAATGCAACATCGGAATAAATAACTTGAACTTGAACCACCAAATGAGAACTCCAAAATCTACAACTCCATCTCAAATGCTCCAAAGCTCCAAACCGAAGATAGCTTGGACCAAAAGCTCGAACCACCAATCAAGTTGTACTAAGCAAGGACAATCATCCAAAGACTGAAAAAGATTACTGAAGACTCCAAAGACTATCGAATCTGCATCTACAAGCTGGTTATTTGAAAAGCCCAACTCTAGACTTCCTGTGCAAAAAATTGTGGGCATCCAGAGTTTAGGAAGGTAACAATAAACTCCGGGTCAGTCATGAGACTAGTGTGAGCAACAAAAACAATTTTATTTTTAAAAAAACAACAAAAGAAGTAGAAGAAATTTACTATGCTTTTTGGAAAATGAAACAGCCATAAGGCCCCCCGCCACACACACAATGCAAGCGCAAACTTAAAGGAGATTTATCCTTATGACAACCAAAAATGCTCGATATGCGAAAGTCCTTTTTGATATTATTATTAGTGCATAGTGGAAAATTTTTGCAAGTATTGTATTAATCTTGGCCAGCATACGTACCATTATAGTATGCCTACTATAGCTACCATATTAGATGGCAGGTTCTGCAACTACCATATGCGTGTTGGATGATTATATTTCCAATGGTTAGGCTAAAGAACTTCCTATTGCCACATAGGAATGCCTCTGGAGGGACGCCTCGAGAACCTACCCGTATCTCTGCCAACACAAGGTCGGTTTATTCCCTTCTTGGGAGTATTACCTAAGATATGCCATCCCCGGTCGTTTGCAACATTTATCCGAGGTACCCCAATCACAAAGAAACATCACACAGTAATAAATTTACAGTGTCCACATGAATTAAGTATCTGGGCTCCATACCATGATACCACCCTTTTCCAGAAGAAATAGACATACCCTAGGGGCGCGACCCCTGCAACCTTGCTGCATCTTTCCTATTTCAGCCATTTTCGTTTTGTGAGGTCCTGATGCTGTCGCATCCACAAAGCTATGCTTTTTCACAAAACCATGCTTCGATCAACAAATGATCAGTCGCACTTCGTATGCCACATTACCAAATTGGGAATGTATCACTAGTAACCATCAACTACATAACTTCTGAGCTCATATGTCTCAGAGAAGGGTGTTAAGCTAAGAAAATAAATCTCCACTACCAACCAGAAATGTATTTGATAGAAACCGGTTTTACATCTCAAATTGTAAAGTCAGACACACATCCATACAAGTCAGTTCTGGGTTCGAACAGAACCGAAGGCACCTCCAAAGAAGCCCTTGCAATCTGGGTATTCACAATCCCGATCGGACTCCCCATCACATATGGAGATCTCTATACCGTAGCTACTCGGTGCATAGTCATTCGATAGGTTATCCTATCGTTCTCGTAAATACCCAGTCTTCACCACCGGTCTTCAAATACTATCCATGTCATCGTATCATTATTTGGAATGGGTTATATGACATGAGGTCCTCTCCCGGCTAAACCGAATAATGAGCGCAATATGTAAAAACATATGGATATTGGGATTTCAGTTAAGTCGTAACTTTAAAACCCAAAACTTTTCAAATGGTTTAAACAGATTGCCATTTCCAAATCTTTAAACAAAAATATTTACTTCACAAAGTTCACCCATTTTCCACAAATACACAGATTTCAAAACAATTTCCACTTCAAATTCGATTAACTCATCCAATCTTTAAATCAAAGATTTAGTTCATAGCTTTCAAAATCATTTCCAAAGATTCATTTATAACTTGGAAAACCATTTTATTTCAACTGAAATCCTTTCAACACAAATTGGAAATTCTTTCCTTATATGAAAGCTTTTATTATTTGAAAACAACTAGTTTTCATTTCGGAAAAATCTGTTTAACTTTGCACAAGTTAAAGCTCTTTAAGTGTAAAATTTGGGTTAAATTCAAATTCCCAAAATAATATTGTAAAAACGGTTTAAAACCCATATTTATAACTTATATAACCTTTTTAAGCCATGATTCCCAAATATAGAATTCAATTCCAAAACTTGAATTCAAATTTAAATCAAATTATTTAGATTTCAAAACTTTGTCGAGTTATTCAAAATAATTTTTATCTTCAAAATTCCTTTACAAAAGCTTTTCACATTTAACCCAAATCCGTTACCAAAACCATTTGAATTCAAAAATTCAATTTTAAAAACCATTACAAAAATTTGTGACTTAACCAATTTCCTCATGCAATCCATATTTGTGTGTGTATGGTGTAGTCCAGGGGTTTTACCCAATAGTGCAATATCATCATTCATCACAGATTCAAGCACATCAATATCGATAAGCAGTATAATCCAATAACGCTTATTTCCTTTCACAGATTCATAGATAAACAATGTAAATTTATCACAGAAAATAAATTACATCATCACAGATCACACCAAAACAATTCATAGCACAAAGCATAACATATCAGGGATATCAAACAATTCAACAATCAATAGAATTTAAAATATCCATAAGTAAGATTGATAAATTCTTAATTAATTTAATTAATCTCTAATTAAATTACTTGGATTACCTTAATCATGCTTACTTAACATTAATTAATTTTAAATTAATTAGTTAATTATCTCTAATTATCTATCTTAACAAATCTTCCTTGATTAATCATTCTTTAATTACATTTAAGTAATTATCCCTTAATTATTTATTTAATTAATTATTCTTTAATTAATCACATTAATTAATCTCTGATTAGTCACGTTCAGTAATTAATTACCCTTAATTAATTACATTACTTAGTTAACTTCTAATAAAATTTTATCAATTAATTCTTAAATTAATTACACTAAGTAATTATCTTTCTTATTAATTACACAAGGTAATTAAACCCAAAACTATTTTTATTAATTAATTTAATTAATTATATCCTGTAATTACCCACTAATTACTTCACTAAGTAATTAATCTTTATAAATAACACTAAGTAATTATACTTAACCCATTATCCAATGACTATTTAGAATCAATTAAACTTATTAATTAACTTAAACTAATCACACTGATGTAACTAATTACACTGAGTAATTAATCCCTTTAATTACTTTCATTAAGTAATTATCCTTAAACAACTCCACAAATGATTATCCTTAATTAATTAATCTAATTAATTATTAAAATTAATCACATTAATTAATTATTTAATAATCCTTAGCTAATGATCTTCATTAACTAATAACAATTCCTTCATTACTTCATTAAATAAATAAATTAATTACTCTTTAATTACCTTAATAATTAAATTTATTTCAATCATTAAATCTTAATTACCTTTAAGATAAAAACATTATTCTTATTAATGACTTAATTGTCATTTACAAATACATTTGAAAACATTTTACTTTTGGATTTAATTTTATATTCCATTTCAAATTAAGATTTAAATGAATACAAATTTATCTTTAACAAAATTTTAAAAACAATTTAAAAACCTTTTAAATCACATGTTAAAGAAACACTTTTCTTATAAAAGAAATTTAAAAGAGTATAAACCAAATTCATTTTAAATTCAAATCATTTTAAAAATATACTTTAAACAATTTAAATTTGTTTAAACATTTTAATTTGATAAAACTTTATTTTATTTCAAACTAGGATGCCAATTTAGATTTGAATCCATATCATAAATTTGATTTAAAACTCAGTTTAAAACTTATTTTCAAATTTCATTTTAAAAGTTAAAACACTGACAGGTTTTAAAACCTCTAACCAACAATTGACCTGAGCCACAACTAAAAATACTTCAAGCCAAAATCAATAAAACTTCGAGCAAACACTCTAACTACTCGAGATAAACTTGAGTATAAATCCTCTGCATCAACCCAAACATCACTAGGCACAAAACAATGCACCGTGCATATGCTTGCACGGTGGCTCCGACCATCTCCGGTCACCCCCGATGACCTTCCCATATCAGCAACCACCCTCACATCCAACTCCGACCATTATATGACCAGTACAAACTCGAAATCAAAATCGAGCCTACTAACCCAAAACTGGAACCAAAAGCAACACCTGGAATCTCCTCGTACTCGTCTCTCCGATCACCGGAGTGTCAGCACCTCTAGCCAAGCCCTCGCCAATGTCCCAACAATTGATCCCCAGAGTACTATTGAACTCGAACATCCAGAGGTGTCGTTATGATCAAAATATCATGACCTTGCCAAAACTAGGTTTACAGATCAAAATCAAACACCGCCGCCTTCACAACCACTAGATTTCCATTCTAAAAATTTTCCCATCACCACCAATCATCCTACTACGACCAGAAGGAACCCCGACCTCCCAGACCATCGAGATCATCAGAAACCCCTCAAATACCCATTTTTGATCAAACCATAACTGCTCATTCATCCCACCACTAAAAATTATGATTTTAGTTTTAAAAATCATGTTTCAGGATAAGAATTCAGTTTACATCCTTGAATTGCTAAATCAAGATATTTTAATTTTACACAAACCCAAGTTTCCTGTTCATTTTTATTTCCACAGCAATTACAAATTTGTTTTAACCTAAATTTTTTTAAACTTTAATCATTGATAAAACAAACAAATTTTGTTTAAATACTAAATCCTAAAAATGACTAGATCAAGAGATAGAGTATTTGAAATCAAATACTAAGTTTTGAAACTAGGAACAGAGTTGTTCAGGCATGTACCCATATACATTTACATATACACCGCAGATTTCACTTATATATATACATAATACATATTCATTTCAGAAACTAGCATGCAAACAAATTATTCAAATATTTAAGCTTTTAAAAAGAATGTTACTCACCGGTCACAAATGAACAGAGGCACTCTAAATTTTGAAAAATCTTTTGAATCTTTTAAAACTGGAATGGCCTTAGCTTCTTTGATTTCTTTGAAAACTGGTTGTTATTGAATCTTGCTTTTGATTTTTCTTTGCTTTTAAAACTACATGCACAGATCTGGAAAATACTTGAATGCCATTTCTTTTGAATCCAGGTTGAAGAATTTAGTTCAGGCTTGATTTTAAACTCAAGTTTGCTTGAAACAGAATTTGATTTGAATATGTTATTTAGTTTAGAAAGATTGATCATAGATTGATTCTTGAGCTTTGAAAATGAATTATAGATCCTGTTCTGTTTTTTTTTGAAAATGGTTTGAGTTTCACTTAGTTTTTGATTTGTATTTCTGGTTTGAGGAATGTACAGATTGCTTTTTCTGAGTATTTGGTTTTCTCTTAGCTTTTGAAAAAGAATGAAAAAAAAGAAATGAAAGAAAGAATTTATGCTTTATAGGCTGAAATTTGATTTAATAAAAGAAAACTAAAATTAAATGCCACTTGTTTAAAGTTTAACATTTGGCACATTCCCTTGTTTATTACTTAACACATGTTACTATGATTACCTAATATATTAACACATATCTTCTGTGTTATTTATCTATTTTAAATGCAATTAAAAAGCTTTTACTTAATTTATTTATTCTTATGTAAATGTATATATGAGTTTCTTTGTAAAGAAAATGTAATAAAACTAATTATATACAAATAAAAGCTTATTTGAATATTTTTAAAATGTTTATCTTTTGAAATTTAAAATTAAATTCAAATTCAAATTCAAATTTGAAAGTCCAATTTGAAGTCAACTTAAATACACATATATAATCAACACCCATATGTATATTATAGGATTTAACCTTGAAACAATTATTTGCAAATCATTTGTATTTAATTCAAAATATAATTTTAAAATTATATGTATATTAAAATTAGAAAACAAATTCTTATTAAATTTAAAATATAGTTTTAAATCCAATTTATTTTTCAACACATTTATATTTGAATTTCAAATCCAAAATCAAATTTAAAAATCAATTTATATACCTATAAAATACATAAACAAATATCTTGTTTTATTCGAAAAAAATCAAATATATTCATAATTTAATCCATAAATTATATTAATTACTAATTTAATTCAAATTTATCCCTAAAAATTTAAATAAATTACCAATTCAAATTTAACTCGAAACCAGAGTCGTTACAGTTATAGATGAGATTAACGACTTCGTTTAATAGATAGTTGTTGAGGGTTGTGGAATAAAGGATCTTAAAGCTACTATAACACTAGAGTGGGGTGGATAGTGTTTTATTAATAAGAGTAGAGTTGATGATTTTCCATAGTTAAATTGCTGTACTTTGGATACAATGGATCCTATCGCCTCTTCAATAGCACTTTTTTAAAGATACTAACAAGATCATAATATGTTTTGCAGTTAGAGCACAACCAATCCAAAATCTATAAATCCAAAATAAAATAACAAAGGAATTTAAATCTTATACTTTTGAAGTGAATACATCTTTAAGCGGAAGCCTTAATACCAATCTTCAATGTTTTTCCTTAGATCTGACGGTTGAGACCCTTTTGCGTTTTCTTTTCCACTTTCCTTTTGTAAAAATTATTGGACTAAAAATGCATTAGAAATGATCCCTTAAATACAAAATGGGCAAAAGAACATTTAATTTTGGAATATCGTTAGTCTAAATAGAGAAGGGATCTATATATATTTTGAGGCAACCTTTGGGACTGGTATAATTATTAGAAGCAGACTGAATTTTTCCATCAAAAATTCAGACGTCTTTTCATTAATTCTTTAAATGAAGTTGATGCGCAATAATAATATAGGCCACATAATAAATAAAACAAACATTCGCCTACTTGGCCGTAACGTAATAACATAATAAAGCACACATTCAAAATTGGTCAATACCGTTTTCATTGATCCTAAACTTGTTCGGTTTGAAATACCAAACAAAACTAATGTAATCAGAATAACAAATATCGTTATTTGATCCCCATTGATTGTAACAGTGGTACTCTTTCTAACAATGGTTGATAATTTTCATTCGGTCCTCATAAGTAATTTGCTTAGATTAAATAATTCTATACGCACCCTATTAAGTAAATTTATAAATTCAAAGTCAATACATAATTAAAGACTTAGTACATAGCACTATATATATGTGTGCGTATTTATATAGTTTACAGCACCAAAATTATAATGCATCGACTAAACCCATGCCGACAACATGCTCTTTGCAAAGAATAAGTGGGAGCACTTTTGTTAGAGAATCAGCTAATATAGCTCTTGTATTAATATGTTTTATCATAATAGCACTATCATTGACTCTGTCTCTAATAACAAGATATTTGATGTCAATCCACTTAGATGCACCACTTGATTTTCTATTCTTAGGGAAGAAAACAACAGCTTCGTTATATCAAAATAAGGTGAGAGGCCTTGCAATACTGTCAATTACTTGAAGTCTTGGTACAAAATTCTTTAACCAAACTAGTTGACCAGTAACATGATAACATGCCATAAATTCTGTTGCTTATTTCATGAAATTGGTCCTCCTCCCAGCATAAATATGTAACCTGATGTGGATTTATCACTGTCGACACATCCAAAAACATTTGAATCAGAATAACCGCAACGACCCATATTTTTAACAGTTAAAAATATTAAATTGAATAAGAAATTTTAGAATAACCATGGTTAGAAATGAAAATGTACGATGGATTAATGTGAATTCTAATTTGAATATAAATTGTGATCTTAAACAAAATTCTAAAATACCAAATTATAATAAGATAAACATGTAATTAGTAAGTAAAGTATAATTTTGTTTATACAATAAATCTTATAACTACGATTGAATTACTGTAACAAGAAAGCAGTCGTTATTATTAGAATTTATTTTTGGTCACCCTTCTAGCAATATATATAATCTGATGTGTATTTATTACTGTCGACACATCCAGACAAAGCTAAATTAGAATAACTGTGAAGACCCATATTTTCAATAGTTAAAAATATTAAATTGAATAAGAAATTAAGAATAACAATGGTTAGAAATGAAAATTTATAATGGATTAATATGAATTCTAATTTGAATATAAATTTTGATTTTAAATAAAAGTCTAAAATAATAAATTATAATAAGATAAACATGTAATTAGTAAGTAATGTACAATTTTGTTGTATATAATAAATCTTGTAACTACAGTTGAATTACTGCAACAGTGGTTACTATTAGAATTTATTTTGAAATCTAAAATTAATGTTAATTGTAATCAGATTGGTTGGAATCTTTCAATTGAAGAAGGAAAGCGAAATTAATTTCCAATAATGAATTAATGTAAAAAAATGGTTCAATTTGATTGTACATCTCTTTGGAAATATAAATTTAGTAGTAATGGAGTGCAACTAACGAATAAGCATATTATTGAAATTAACTGCAATTAAATATATTGAAATCTTGTAGTTAAAAAGGGAAAGATAAATAAATTGTAAGTAACCAAATTTAATATAAGCAACTTATATTTATATCAAAAGTAGAGTGTTCAATATTAATGAAATTGGCTGCATACTTTGAGAATAATGAAATGAATGTATCCATTTTTGAAAATAGTTATAAATGTATATAAATAGAAAGATTGAATTTTAAATAAATTTGTCTTATCATTAAATAACAGTAATAGACATTACGAAAGTGATTATAAAGTTGATTTTAAAATTTCAATGAATTAGAGAGTTGTATGATTTTTAACGTGTTTAAATAAATTAATATAATACAAAAGAAATTAATTAGATGTGAAGTATGGAAATCTTTTATTTATTTTGAAATCGGTTAGAAAATTGTAAATACTGTAATTCTAATATTACTTCCAAAATGTGTATGTGTTCACGTGAAATTTCTATAGAGAAGGTTATTAATATTTAACATTATAAAATTTAATGTATAACAGTTATAATTAAATATTGGAATTAATTGATGGTTTAAATCTTGAATTTAATGGAGATTTAAAAAGAGTTTTGTAAAATTTTCATTTAGTAAGTCATGCCATAATTAAAAATCATAACTAAATGCCTGCTATTTTGCCTTTCTTTCTGTCCCTTACATTACCTTTTGTTATATATATATATATATATATATATATATATATATATATATATATATATATATATATAATAACGACCTCATCTCTCTGATTTACTTTACTATTTTCCTTTTAGTTTCGCTTTGGGCATTATAAATTTTAATGTGTCATTTTTATATCTTTGCTCTTTCCATACATATACGTTACTAGGATTGTTTCTTTCAATCTTCGTCTCTCATTTATTTATTTATCTATATTCTTATTTGTTTCCTAATTCTTTTACTCCATTTCCATTGTTTGTTTTATTTCCATCATTTCCCTTTAATTCGTTAATTTCCGCATGTCTTTCTGTAACGAACTAGAATTATTGCCATTTGAAATTGGAATATTTAATTGATTTTAAATATTGAATAATTATTTTTATAAGTCAAATAGCTAAAATTTTAAATATAGCGATTATTGAATAATTTAATTGTTGAATTTAATAATTGAAACTGTCCAAATAATTGAATCTTGGGTTTTAAATTGAATAGAAATCATTTCAAAGCTTATTTAAACTCTATTTAACAGAAATGAAGATAGTGAGTGGATTTTTAATTTAGATTTAAAAGTGATTAATTTGTTTTCTAATAACAATTCATTTTAATTAATATAAAAATAACCTTCTAGGGCACAGTCTTGGATTTCGACGAAACGATTTCATTGGATCCGTAACGATGAATTATAATACGCCGTTAAATTTCATGTCGGTCAGCTGAATCATTTGGTCGTGCGAGATCGAAACAAGTAGAGTTTAATATCGAAAATTTAATATAATAATTGAGTTCAAAAAGCTATCTTCTGCATATGATTGAATTAGGCCTCGGAACTAGTTTCGTTGCGTTCGGAATAGGGGTATAACATATAGAACGCTTGACGGTATGTTTCTTTTGGAGTTCAATATTTTGGTCGTGTAATGTCGAATACTTTGGAATATAAAATGATATATATATATATATCTGTGTATGTATATATATATATATATATATATATATATATATATATATATATATAATATTTTGTACTTTACAACCATGCCCACGGAAAGATTTCCATACTGCACATAAAAAGATTTCCATACTTCACACAGAAAGATTTCCATACTACATGTTAACGCATATACATTTTGAAAGTAATATTACCATTATAGTATTTAC
Organism: Allium cepa; assembly: GCA_030765085.1. Classification (NCBI taxonomy): domain Eukaryota; kingdom Viridiplantae; phylum Streptophyta; class Magnoliopsida; order Asparagales; family Amaryllidaceae; genus Allium; species Allium cepa. The sequence continues at coordinate 41,928,745 of CM060929.1, forward strand.
CATTTTTAATCGATTTTGAAATAGATAAAAGATTTCCATACTTCACATGTAACTAATTTCTTTCATATTATATTAATTTATTTAAAAACGTTGAAAATCTAAAACTCTAATTCATTAAAATTTTGAATTCAACTTTATAATCACTTCCGTACGGTCTATTACTGTTATTTAGTGACAAGACAAATTTATTTAAATTCAATCTTTCTATTTATATACATTTATAACTATTTTCAAAAATGGATACATTTATTTCATTATTCACAAAATATACAGTCGATTTCATTTGAATTGTACATTCTACTTTTAACATAAATATATGTTGCTTATATTAAATTAATTACTTACAATTTATTTACCTTTCCCTTTTTAACTAGAAGATTTTAATATATTTAATTGCAATTGATTTCAATAATATGTCTATTCTTTAGTTGCACTCTAGTACTATTAAATTTAAATTTCCAAAGTGATTACAATCAAAGTGAACCGTCTTTTACATTAATTCATTATTGGCAATTAGTTTCACTTTCCTTCTTCAATTGAAAAGAGTAACTAATCTAATTAAAAAATAAATTCTAATAATAACGACTATTTTCTTGTTACATTAATTCAACCATAGTTATAAGATTTATTGTATACATTAAAATTATACATTACTTACCAATTACATGTTTATCTTATTATAATTTATTATCTTAGAATTTTATTTAAAATCATAATTTATATTCAAATTAGAACTCACATCAATCCATCATAAATTTTCATTTCTAGCCATTAAAGGTGGAACCCAATGCACGAGGCTCCCGCATGATAGCGGACTCTGAGAGGTTGATAATGTACGCAGTCTTCCCCTCGCGTTGCGAAGAGGCTGTTTCCGGACTCAAACCTGAGCGCCCAGATCACCATGCGGGTGACCTAACCGTATTTATAACCATTTTTATTTTAAAATTTCTTATTCAATTTAATATTTTTAACTATTGAAAATATGGATAATACAGGTCGTTACAATCTCCCTCACTAAAAACTTTTCGCCATCGAAAAGGAATGAAGCATAGAATCTAGCCATTTGATATATATATATATATATATATATATATATTACCAAAATAGTCAACTTTTAGACATTTAAACTGCATATTTAGATTTACTTAAACTAAGTTAATCTAGACTTTTTTTCAATTACCTTTCTAATATACTTATATATATATGGTTAATGTCTTTAAGTAATATTGATTTCTCACTTTCGACGTCCAAAAATGATTCATCGTCAGAATCATTTTCAAGCGACTAGAGTGAGATCTAATAATATTAACAATCCCTTGAAGGATGATTCGTCTATCCCAGTTCTTAAAGAATTTAATCAATATTTTAGCTAGACGCATATCTAAAATTTTCTATGTACTTGGTAGATTGGTTTAACATCAAGTAAAGTAGTTCAAAATCCTTTATTTCAAAATTAGATATTCTAATTTTCTCAACATGTTATACCAAAAATAATAATTTTCCAAATCAATTCTTTCATAACTTAAAATTTAAAATGGGACAAAATCTATATATTCTCTTTTAAATAATCTTTAAAATTTTGTATATGAAGAACTCACATAAATCTAATTTATGTCAAAATCAATTATCTTCAAATTCTAAATAATTTACTAAATTCATGTGAAAAGTTTCTTACTCACGCGAGGTTAATTCCCTTTATACATACCACTTAAATATTTACCACAGACAACCTTATAAATACATGTAAACTATTTGAAAATAATTATTTACATCATTACATATATTTAGAAAGATGACTATTTAAGTTATTACATCCACAGCTTGAAAATTTAAGAAAAACTCTTTTAGAGAAGGGAGGACACAATGACCCAACATATTTTCATAAATAATCAACAAAACCAACTTAAATTCATATTTTTTCACACTTTTGATTTTATATTTCATTTAAGCTTACCCTTTTAATATTTTTCCTCGTTTAAGTTTTACTATTTAAATCTTAAGGTTTACACTTTTGATTAAATCGAAATCTTTAAGATTTATTTGTAAATAAATATCTTTTCATGAAATCTTAATAAACTTCCAATTATTTACAATCTCCCACTTATGAAACGTTTAGATTTTATTTACTTTAGCGTATTATAAAATTTAAATTATGCAAAACCTTTAAATTACATATTATTACTTATTATAATATCAAAATATCAAAATACTTTTACAATTCTGATTCATTGAAATTTTAGATATAACTTTACAATCACTTCCCTATAGTCTATTACTGTTATTTAATTGCAAGACAAATTTATTTAAAATTCAGTCTTTCTATTTATATACATTTATGATTATTTTCAAAAATGGATACATTCATTTCATTATTCTCAAAGTTTACAGTTAATTTCATTTTAATTGTCCATTCTACTTTTAACATAAATATATGTTACTTACATTAAACTAATTACATACAATTCATTTATCTTTCCCTTTTTAACTGTAGGATTTAAAATATATTGAACTACAATTAATTTAAATAATATGCCTTTTGCAGTCCATTACTATTAAATTCATTCGCATATTAAATTAATATTTCCAAACGAATATACAATCAAATTGAACCATCATTTAGATTAATTCGTTGTTGGCAGTTATTTTCGCTTTCCTTCTTCAATTAAAAGATTTTAACCAATTTGATAACAATTAACTTTAATATTAGATTTCAAAACAAATTATAATAATAATAGCCGTTTTCTTGTTATAGTAATTCAACCGTAGTTATAAGATTTATTATATATAGCAAAATAATACATTACTTACTACTTACATGTTTATCTTATTATAATTTTCTATTCAATTTAATATTTTTAACTATTAAACATATGGGTCATTATAATAACCAATAACTTCAAGGCTAGTTGTCCTTTTGTAAGTAAGCATATAATTTTTTGTCCCTTGCAAATAGCGTAAAATTTTCTTGGTAGCTTTCCTATGTTCCATTCCTAGATTAGTTTGATATCAGCTAAGCATATGAACAGCAAACACAATACCAGGACATATACAAACTTGAGTATAGACAAGACTCTCTACTACCAAATATAAGGAATTTGCTTCATTTGAGCACATTCTACTTCATTTTTAGGACAGTGAAACTTGTTGAAATTGTCACAATTAACATTAAGGTTAATACTAGGAGAGTAATTATGCAAGTTATATCTTTCAAGCATTGTCTCAATATATGCTTTTTGAGATAAGCCTAAGATCCCACAAGACCGATCTCAATAAATATCAATTCCTATAACACAAGAGGTTTCACCAAGATCCTTCATTTCAAACTTAGTTGATAGAAAATATTTTGTCTCGTATAACATGTCTAAATCACTACTTGCTAATAAACTATTATCTACATACAAAATGAGAAAGATAAATTTACTCCCACTAATTTTAAGGTATATTCATTGATCTACTGTATTTTCTTTAAATCCAAATTCAGTTATAACCTCATCAAACTTGAGATACTACTGTCATGAAGCTTCTTTTTACCCATATATTGAATGATTTAACCTACATGCCTTATGCTACTTGCCTTCTATAACAAACCCTTTAGGTTGTTTCATAAAAATTTCTTCATGCAACTTACCATTCAAAAATACAGTTTTCACATCCATTCAATGTTGTTCTAAATCATAATGAGCTACAATGGCTAAAATAATTCTTAATAAATATTTCTTTGAGACAGGAGAAAATGTATTATCAAAATGTACAACTTCTTTTTGTTTAAACCCTTTAGCAACTAGTCTGGCCATAAATCTTTCGATATTACCTTTGGAATCAATTTTAGCGTTATTTCCTCTTTTCCAGCGACCTAAAGATGGACGACCTAACGGCTTAACGACTTAACAGTTTAAGAGATTTGACCGATTTAAGGCTGAACAGTTGCCGACCTAATACTTTAAAAAGGATGCCGGCCTAAGGACTAAGGGGATACGGACCTAAGACTCAAAAGGACACCGACCTAACAGGCTTGAGAGGAATGCCGACCTAAGGACTAAGGGGATACCGACTTAAGACTCAAAAGGACACCGACCTAACATGCTAAAAAGGATGCCGACCTAATGCTTTAACAAGATCGCCGACTCAACTGTCTAAGATAGCTACCGATCTAAGACAGCTACCGACCTAAGTCACAACCGACCTATGACCTATATTAAGTCGTTCACGACCCAAGCAAAGGAAGACAAGTTCAATGCAGCTACTTGGCACAGTGGCCTCTTAACTCGTACAGGATTCAGGACTTGGGTCATTATCTGAAGGGAACAAGCTTATCAGTTAACTCGCACACGACTCACGACCTAGCTTGAGTCGTCTACGACCTAAAGCTACTGGGTGAAGGTTCACTGCCGCATGAAGAGGACCAGTTGACTCATTTGCGACTTAGATGTTGACTCGTGGGCGACTTAGGACTTGTACAAATGAACTCTTGTGAAGCCATGGAAGGGACAGATGAGTCGGCCATGACTCACCTTAGACCGGTCGCGACTTACGACCTAAAGGGGGGGATTTCCCTATAAATACCAACCTACCTCAAGCATGAAGGGGACTTTTGGCCAATCTCTTTAAGCGCCGATACTCTGCTGAATTCTCGACTCACTCGACACTTCAAGTACGAAAGGCATTTCGACTAACTTCGGGAGAAAATCTAACGCAATCTACATGGATTCAAAGAATTCTTCTGCATCAAAGTTCTAGTTGTTTGTCTCATCAGAATTGTAATTGAAGATTGTTGTAAAGTTGTAATCGATTCAGTAATAAAGAGAATTAAAGTGGACGTAGGCTTACCCTAAGCCGAACCACTATAAAAACTGTTGTTTTTTCTGCTTTCTCTTGGATTTCTCAACTTGTTTTTTAGTTCCCGTGTTCACGGGTGGTGCTTTCGCTCGACTTCAATCTACACCGGGGTGTTAGCGTTCGATTTTCAGCGTTAACATTTTTGGTGCTTTCACTGAGAATTGAACTCAGGAAACTTCCACTATTGCTCCGCGAAGGATTGTTGAAAGGATTTCTTTTAAAACAAGAAGTTTATTGGAAATAATGGCTCCTGGGAGAAAACGAAGTTCTGTAAGATCCGACAATGTTCAAGAGAATACCGCTACCTTTCCTCCTTCAAGTCAAGCAGCTCCAACTGTTGGAGTTACACGAGCAGAATTGGACGCCGTAGTTTTGGGATTGAATCAGCAATTGAATGCTCAGAATGCGCAGTTGGAAGCCCAGAATGCCCTGATCTTAAGTAAGTTGAATGATCTACTAGGGGCAAATCGTCAACCGGTTAATAATGATGGGAACCCTACTGTGGAAGTTCAGGATGTTGAAGGGAACATTTCTCAAAGAGCCGCAGACCCTGTAGAAAGGACTCCTCTTCAAGCTGGAGGATCATGGCCACAGCCGACCCTCCGTGAACGATTGTCAACGCAGAATTCAGAGAGAGTGGCTGATGTGTGCCCTCCAGAGCATCTAAATGATGAAGAGTATTTTTCGGGTATGGTTCGTCAAATCATGAAAGAAAGTATGCGAAGAGATGAAGACGAGAAAGAGTGGGGTTTTGCTCCAAGCAAAACTCCATTTACTGAAAGGATCTTAAAGGCGGAGTTCCCAAGGAAATTCGTTCCCCCTACTATTCCAGCTTACAAGGGGACGAGTGATCCTAACGAGTTTCTGTATAAATACGACTGGCATATGACAGGTGCCAGGGCGTCTGATGAAATTAAATGTCGATATTTCCCGGTATATCTGGAAGGTGTGGTTCTATTGTGGTTTACGAAGCTGCCAGTCAGGTCCATTAATCAATTCTCCGATTTGACTAGGAAATTCAAGGAGCAATTTCGATTGTATGCTTCTAAAGCAAAGGATATAATGTCACTGTCAAGTCTAGAGCAAAATCCGGGAGAATCCATCAGATCATTTTTGAATCGCTTTAACATAGCATTGGCTGAGGTAGATAATGTTGAGCCACGTATGGTCCTGACATACTTGATGAGGGCGATTGACAAATCGAGTGAATTTGGAAAATGGTTGAAAATGAAAGAACCAAACTCACTTGACAAATTCTACAAGAAAGCGGATGAATTCATGCGCTTGGAGAGCCTCCAAACACCGACTAAGGTGGTATCAGCGGAAGCCGGGAACAATGGTGCTGCTTCGAATAAGAAAGAACCTAACACTCAGAAAAGGGGAAATGATGGTGGAAAGAAATAGGGAGACGCTAAGAAAGGCCGTTCTTTCAATTTTACACCCTTGACCGATACCCCTGAAAACATCTTCTTTGCAACCAAAGATGATGTTAATTATCCGACACCACCTAAAATGAGAGTTGCGATTAACATGGAAAAAAGTGGAAGGTTCTGCCGGTTCCACAACCAGCCCGGCCATGACACCAACGAATGCCGTCAGTTGAAAGAGGTAATTGAACAACTTTTGAAAGAGAACAAGCTCCAGCAGTATGTGAAAAGGAACAGAAATGCCCCAGCTTCGTCAACTCAAGGACAACAAGTTCCCGCTCACCATCCTGCCTCAAGTGAGAAGGCCGTAGGGCATGAATTGGAAAGACCTATTATCAATATAATAACTGGAGGACCTCACCCAGCAGGCAAAAGCTGGGGCGAGATGGAAAGGTATGCCAGGGCCTTAAGGCATGCACCAGCTGAAGAGAATGTTTTTGTTTTAGAAAATGATGCGCCTTTAAAGCAACAAAAGACTTCCACAGATGATATTGTGTTCAGTGCCAGGGATTCTTTGGGTATCGAGGCTCCGACCATAGATCCTTTGGTCATATCCGCTGGTATTGGGCCGGCAACTGTGAGAAGTCTTCTAGTTGATTGTGGAGCTTCATGCAACATCCTCTTCAAGAAGACCTTCGATCAAATGAAAATTCCAATGGCTGACGTTCAAGCTTCGTCACTTAAGATTGCTGGAAAGGGACTAAGGAAGGTGGCTCGAAAGCAAACCTTTATAATTGTTGAAGAATTCTTTGCCTACAATGCCTTTTTAGACCGATCGACTCTTGCTGCGTTCAAAGCTGTTCTTGCCCCATGGTGTCTGACTCTAAAATTCCCCACAGATAATGGAGTTGGTGTGATTAAGGGAGACCAAGATGCGGGGCGAGAATGTTACTTTGCAGAGTTGAGAGAATCAAGGAAAAGAGAAATGGGAAAAGGTGCGGTGACTTCAGTCCGCATCAAAGAACCAATCTTATAGCAATTACAGGGTGGACCCTGCACTGGCGAATGTAGTGGTGCACGAAGAGAGATGGATCAAAGGAAAGCCAGTGCAGGGGAGAATAGGGTAGTACCGGTAGAGGTAACAGTGCCGGTGCCCGTTGACCCAAAGGACCCAAACAAAGTGCTTAATGTGGGTTCATAACTCAACACAACAGTTCAGAATGTTCTGATTTCATTTTTGAAGGCTAATTTGGATGTATTCGCTTGGACTCAAGCTGACATGTGCGGAATATCCCCAGAGATTGCAGTACACACTCTGAACATTGATCCAAAGTTTACACCTGTGAAACAGAAAAGAAGAGCCCAGGGTCCTGAGAGGACAGCAACGTTAAAAGAAGAAGTGGATCGGCTCATGGAGAACGGCTTCATCAGAGAATCTACTTATCCAAATTGGGTATCAAATCCAGTTCTGGTTAAAAAAGCTAACGGGAAGTGGAGAGTGTGCATTGACTTTTCAGATCTGAACAAAGCCTGCCCCAAAGATTGTTTCCCACTGCCCAGGATCGATCAGTTGGTGGATGGGACGGCAGGATATGAATTGTTATCTTTTATGGATGCATACTCTGGATATAACCAGATTATGATGCATGAGCCAGATCAAGAGGATACCAGCTTCATCACAGATGTTGGACTCTACTGCTACAAGGTCACGCCTTTCGGACTCAAGAATGCAGGGGCAACTTACCAAAGGCTTGTTAATGCCATGTTTAAACCACAGATTGGCAAGACAATGGAAGTTTATGTTGATGATATGCTAGTAAAATCTAAGAAAACGGTGGACCATATGGATCACTTGGCAGAGATGTTTGCAGTACTCCGCAAGTACAGAATGAAGCTTAATCCCCTGAAATGTTCATTTGGAGTGGAGTCCGGAAAGTTTTTGGGTTTCATTGTGAGCGCTAGGGGCATTGAAGCTAATCTAGCTCAGATCACTGCCCTGAGAGAGGTCAAGGCTCCTAGAACGAAGAAGGAATTGCAAAGTCCCAATGGAAAGTTTGCTACCTTGAGTCGGTTCATTTCGAAAGCCACTGACAAATGCATTCCATTCTTTGATGCTCTGAAGAAAGGAAGAAAAAACTTTGAGTGGACCCCTGAATGTCAAAAAGCATTTGATGAGTTGGTTCGTCATATGGAAGTGCCTCCGATACTTTCAAAGCCTGATAGTGGTGAAGATCTCTTCATATATTTGGCAATTTCGTCTCATGCTCTCAGTGCAGTGTTGGTACGGGAAGACGCAAGGATTCAACGCCCAGTCTATTATATCAGCAAAAGATTCACTGGGGCAGAGATGAACTATTCAAGATTAGAAAAGCTCGCCTATTGTTTGTTGATCGCATCAAGAAAATTGAGGCCGTATTTCCAAGCTCATCCCATCAAAGTCCTCACTGATCAACCTCTAAAGCAAGTCCTATTCCGTCCTGAGACTTTGGGCCGTCTTTTGAAATGGAATATTGAGCTCAGCCAATATGACATCACTTACCATCCCCGAAAAGCAATCAACGGACAAGCTTTGGCAGATTTCATCATAGAATGTACGGATAAGGGTGATAGCGAGGAAGAAGTCACTGATAGCCTCCCAATCCAATGGAAATTGTATGTCAATGGCGCAAGGAATGATTACTGTTCCGGAGCAGGGGTTGTCCTTGAAACCCCAGGGGGGCGATCGCTATGTTATGCGCTGAGACTAAAATTCCCTTCGACAAACAATGAAGCTGAATATGAAGCTCTCATCGCTGGTTTAAGGATTGCTAAAGAACTAAACATCAAGGCATTACAGATCTTCAGTGATTCTCAACTTATTGTTTGCCAAGTCAGGAAGGAATTTCAAGCTAAAGGTGGGAATCTTCCCGTCTATTTATCAAAAGCCTGGGAGCTCCTTCAAGATTTTGACCATTATTCAATAAACCATATACCCCGAGAAGAAAACATGAAGGCGGATTCTCTCGCAAAGTATTCGAGTACTGGTGAAGCTCAACTATTAGGATTAGTTCCCGTCGAAGTCTTGTCAGCTCCAACCACAGATGAAATGAATGTTGATTGGATTATGAATGTATCCCAAGAGCAAGAATCATGGATGACTCCGATACTTGAATATTTACTCAATGGTTCTTTGTCAGAAAGTTCAAAAGAACGACAGAAGCTGATGAGGAAAGCCTCCAGATACGTAATTCAAGATGGTCGTTTGTACAGACGAGGATTTTCAATGCCATTACTCCGATGCGTGACAAAGGAAGAAGCTAAGACAATTCTGACTGAAGTACACGAAGGAGAATGTGGGGACCATACAGGTGGTCAAACTTTAGCAAAGAAAATCCTCCGTTATGGATACTTTTGGCCAGAAATTAATCAGGATGCTGCTGACTATTCCGGAAAGTGTGATAAATGCCAGAGATTCACCAAAATTCCTAGAGCACCCTCTACTGAGCTAACTCAAATGGTCAGTCCATGGCTGTTTGCCATCTGGGGAATAGATCTCATTGGGCCTTTGCCGACTGCCAAATCGGGGATTAAATATGCTATCGTTGCTGTTGATTACTTCACTAAGTGGGCTGAAGCCGAACCATTAGCTACTATTACCTCTAAGAAAATGATAAGTTTTGTGACTAAAAATATCATTTGCAGGTATGGTGTGCCTTAGAAGATAATCACAGACAATGGTACACAGTTTGAAAGTGAGGAGTTCCAAGATTTCTGTAAATGATTCAAGATCCGAAAGAGCTTCTCAGCAGTGGCTCATCCGCAGGCAAACGGGCAAGTGGAAGTAGTAAACAAAATAATCAAATCAACCATCAAAAAGCAGCTGGAAAAAGCAAAAGGTGGTTGGGTCGATAAGTTACCGCTTGCACTATGGGCATACAGAACCACCCACAAAACTGCGACTAGGTATACTCCATTTTCATTGGCATACAGATCGGAAGCGATGATTCCAGTGGAAACTGAAGTCCCCTCACACAGAAGGATCCATTTTGATCAAAATGAGAATGAAAAGTTGCAATTGGAAGCACTTGACCTCCTTGATGAAAGAAGAGAAGAGGCAGGACTTAGAATTGCAGCTCACCAGCAAAGAATAGCCAGGCACTTCAATTCCAAAGTTCATCAGCGCAGCTTTGAAGTTGGGGACTTAGTCCTGAAGAGGATTATGACAGCCATAGGTGTGTTTGGGCCAAACTGGGAAGGGCCATATGTTATTGGCGCAAAACTTCTTGATGGCACATTCAAACTCGCAACTGTCGAAGGAGAACCAATCCCAAGAGTTTGGAACAACAATCATTTGCGTCCCTATTTTACTTGAAAGCTTTGCTGAAATGTTGTAAAAGAATTACGAATATATGATTCTTGTATTGAAAGCAATTATAAAGCAAGTGAATAATGAAAAGCTATAAAGTGGATGTAGCCCCAGCTTTTGGCCGAACCACTATAAATCTTGTCTTCTATACTATTATAAACTGCTTTGTTTTATTTCGATATATAAAATACGTTAATTGTGTCGCTAAAATGTCGATTTAATAATGCAGGCCATAAAAGCAAAGCTTACCCATCGCAAGACCAAGCGATCTCCGACATCACTCAGCAAGCAAACACTAAACCATTCAAAATTTCCATACTCAAATCCTACAAAAGAAGTGCTTCGAACAAAAGTTAGCAATGTGGATGGAAGTGGACCATTTCTAACTAACTGCAAATGTTTGAACAAACAAACAACCAGTTAAATAGCCTGTGTCTACCACCACCAACTCGCTTAACTATGAAGAATATTTCTTTGGATAAGGTAAATTATTGGCAACTAAAAAGGGATGACACTTGTGAAAGACAACGGAGATCGCCAACATGAATAGATGGCAAAGAGACATGGGCGAGCAAGCATCAAACAGCAAAAGACCTCTTCGGAGGCACAAGCCCTCTTTAAAGGCACAACTCTTCGGAGGATAAAGACCTCGAGCGGGCCTAGCCAGAAAAAGAGAGATCTTTCTCGATACAAAGTTGCGGACTGATCGGTCGATACACTCCCGTGAATCCGTCCAACCGAGAGAAAGAAACTCCAAACTTCCAGACAAAAGCCCTACTCAGAGGCACACGTTTCACCGAGATTGAAATAAAACTTCCAAGTGTTGAAATGTGAAAAGCCCTCTTCGGAGGCCCATTTCACCACAGTTGAAATGCTAAAAGACCTCGACCGGGCCAAACCAGAAAAAGAGAGATCTTTCTCGATACAAAGTTGCGGACTGATCGGTCGATACACTCCCGTGAATCCGTCCAACCGAGAGAAAGAAACTCCAAACTTCCAGGCAGTAACCCTACTCAGAGGCACACATTTCACCATGATCGGTGATACACTCCCGTGAGATGAAATGTGAAAAGCCCTCTTCGGAGGCCCGCTTCCCAGCGAACAGGGAAAAATAAAAGCCTCTCCCAAGGGGCAGAAACAAAAGACCTCTTCCCAGAGGCACAATCAAACAAAAAGGCCCCTTCCCAAGGGCATAATCAAACAAAAAACCTCTTCCCAGAGGTGCAATCAAATAGAAAGACCTCTTCGGAGGCACACGTTTCACCAAGATTGAAATAAAACTTCCAAGTGTTGAAACGTGGAAAGCCCTCCTCGGAGGCACAACTCTTCGGAGGCACACGTTTCACCGAAATTGAAATAAAACTTCCAAGTGTTGAAACGTGAAAAAGCCCTCCTCAGAGTTACAATTTTTCAAAGAAGCACTTCGTCAGAAACGCAAAGCAAAGATCAGAAAGCCCTCCACTGAGGCGCAATATAAAAATAAAATAAAAAAAAAGAAGCCCTCTTCAAAGGCACACTTTAACTCTCAAAGGAAGAATGATTCACCTATTCTGGAAAATACTCTTCCTCAAAAAAGAAGTTAAAGTGCCCTTCAGAGGCCCGCTTTACCACATAGAAGAATTCACTTGGTAAAAATGTGTGTATGCACAAAAGGAAAAGTGATATCTTCGAAAGATGAAGCGTAAAAACTCATATGGAGTGAGCTGTACTCTATTTTTAACGAAATAATATTCCTCCAAGTATGGAATAATTATTCTCCAGAAAATAAGAGCACAAGTCCCCTCAAAGTATAAAATATTGCAACGAGCTTATGGTATAGGGGCAACATGGTATAACTACATTGGTAAAAACTACGCTCAAACAGCATACCACAAGCTCACTACAATATCATATAAGGAAACTTGTACAAAAATGAATAGTAAATGCATTCTCAAATACATACAGAAGTTTGTACAAACAAAAAGAATCATTTTATTCAATACTGTCAAAATTTTGTACAGGTACAGGTTTCAAAATAAAAAGAAAAAGAAAAGCGGAGGCCGGTACCCGCACAATCTCTGGCCAGTACATGCAAAAAGCAAAAAGTAAAGATAAATCGAAGCAGGACCCCTTACTTCTTCTTGCCACCACCCTTAGAGCCTTCACCTGACCTAATAGGCAGCTTTTCAGGACGGCTTGGGAGAGTCGGGGATGAAGGAGGAAGGGTTACTGCCGGATCAACTTTCGCTTCCTCCTCAGAAACAAGAATGTCTTTCCTTCTCTTCTTGGAAGTGACACGCTTCCTCCTCCTCCTTGAAGAAGACTCACTTCCCGGAGTAACAAGAGCAGATAAATTTATGTTATCAGAAGTGGTTCGCTCCGGAGACTCATTGCCTTCTCCAAGCCCTTCTCCCCTATGTTCTTGAGAAGCAATAGGATCATCTAAGCCATGAAGAGCTTCTATTTGCTCCTCTTGCGACCCGGGTTGAGAGGCGGACGGAGGCGTGACCTGGAGAACCGAAGGAGGAATAATTGGAGGAGGGGAAGTTTGAAAAATGCTCGATGCTTTCTCTACAGAAGAAAAGAAGTTAAAGTCAGTAAAGAGAGGAGATAAAGGCTCATTGAGGTTCAGGAAATAGTCGAGAAGCTCATCGAACTCATAAGAAGCAAATGAGCAGTCTACTTGGGCAAGATTAACAGTAGAGTTACCTAGAGAAGTTGGCTTCCTGATATCAACCTCATAAGCCTGTGCTTCGGCGCTCTCTTCACCTTCATCTCCACCCAGTGTACTTGTAATCTCAGTTGTAACTTTGACCAGGGATGGAGAATGAGAACTGGAGCCAATAATGTCGATTTCGGCCGAAGGAGAAGGCTGGACTGGGATAGTTGAAGTAGTTTTCCTAACCGTTCCCCTTCTGCCATTTCAGTTCTTAATTTTGCAAGTTATTCTTTTCCCTTGGCAAGAGCAACACGAGCATCTTCATCCAAGTAATGCTCCTCAAGAGCTGATTTGGCATAGCCAGCACCTTTACCGCCAAGCATGTCAAGTGCAGCCTCCCACACTTCAGCCAGTGTAACTTCATATTTGGGGCCTAGAAAGGCGAGACTACCGTGCCCCAAGATGCTGTGCAGGTAAAAGTCAAATAATGTTGAGCTGATGCTGGTCTTCGTTGCCTCATGAGATTCTTCTGCTGCAATTCTACCAGCAACGGCCTCGTCACGCTCTCTTTCAGCTTTGGAGAGTTGAAGCTTTAGCATTTGAATTTCCGCCTCCTGAGAGTTGACTTTCTCCCGTAACTCTGTAACCTCAGCACGATACCTTCCCGCTGTTTTCTGCTCAGCTTCAAGTTGTGCCTCGGCATGTCGCTGAGCGACGTGAGCATCGCGAACTTGCTTTTGAAGTACTTCTTCTTTTTGAGTATATGAGGTAGAAGAAGTAGCAAGCTCTTGTTTAAGTTCCTCAACTTTCGCTTCAAGCTCTTCATTGTAAGTAGTGATGCTCCTCATTTCGGTATCATGCTGCTCAAGAACCTTCTGCCATTCGGCCTTATCATTCTCCATAGTAAGCATGGCCTCTATATTCGCACGGTTGACCCTTTGAAGCTCGTCAACAAGCTTTTGCCAGTTCGACATCCTTTCAATATCAAGCCTGACGGCATCGAGATTTCGCAGCATGGCAGGCTTGTCAATAGGGACCAAGTCAAGATCGAACCGTACTCCCATCAGGCACCAGTGCGGGAACCGTCTTTGCAGAGTGGCCGGGCCTGATCCAACTTGGAATTTAGGCCTGCTGATTATTGTTTGAATGTCTGTCTTCCCGAGAGCAGCAGAGCCAGAAGGAATGTCAAGTGAGACGGGGGCAGTGACCTTTTCAGGAGTTGTAGAAGCATGCTTTTCACCGTGCCGGGCACGCTTGCTTGGGTCCTCAACTATGTGGCTTTTTCCCCGATCATCATGCGACTTTCTCTTGTGAGAATCGTCACCTCTCTGGGAAGAATCATGGTGCTCCTCCCTTTCTTTTCTCTCATAACGCTCTTCTTGAGCCCTCCTCTCCTGAGCTTTTCGGGCGGCTCTCTCTTCATCGGTTTCTCTGTGAACGGGAAGGTAGCGCCTATAATCATATTGACTACGCCTCCCGTAGCGCTGAAAGTCGTCATAGTAAGAGCCGCTGCGTCCTATCGGAGAATCTGAAATAAAAAAAAAGAGAGACAAGTCTTAAAAGTCTTTAGAGAAAAGAAGTGTAACTATAGAATCTTCAAAGTACAAGGAATTAGGTGTATGAAAATGCCGAAAGATTCTAAGTGTGTGTGATGTGCAAACTACGTGCATCAAACTACGAACCACTCTTCAACTGCGGAGTAGCCATGGGGATAGTAGTTAACGTCAACTCTTGGGTCGACGGAGCTTGTTGCAAAGAAGAAGTCGCTTCCACTACTGAAGAAGAAACCCTTGTAGTGACAGGGTCATCTTTAAAGATCTTCTGTGAGGTGGCGAAGAGATCGCTCAACCCTTCGAAAGTGTCATCCCCGCTCTGCCTGACAGGGTTTGTTTTCCCGGCTTCTTCACCAGACTTCTGTAAACGTTGGGGAGATCCCTGAGGCTCTTCTTCCTCAATAACTGGGGCAAGTGTGAATTTGCCAGACGATCCCGCAACATCGACAATAGTAGAGCACTTCACTAGAGAAGTCTCAGGAGCAGGTTCTTTTGGTACGGGTGCGTCAGAAGAAACCGGGACATCTAATGCTCTAGCCGGGGAGTCTGGGACCTCATGAGGATGTGTAGAATGAGAAATGTGTAAAAGCCCGTACTGATGCAAAAATTCATCCCTCAAATTTTTTTTATACTTCTCTCTTCTGCGGCCACAACACTTAATCTTTCAAAAACTTGCTTATGGCTTGGATCTCTAGAAGGGAGAGGAAGTGCTGAAAAGAGCAAAGAATGAAATTAGCAATTGGTAATTCAGATCTCAAAAAGTTTGGGAATGGAGAAAATAGAAACAGGTAATCTTACTTTCTACTCTCCAGATGGCATAAAACCCTATGGGGCAGCGAGCAAAGAAAAACTGATTCAAAAATCCATGAACACTTTCGGTAAGATCAGAAATAAGCTTACGGTTTCTAGCGCTTCTCACGATAATAAAGGAAGGATGGTCTTTACTCTTTGCAAACGAGCTTAAGTAGCGAATTTCTTCAAAACTCGGCAAGCGATCAAGAGTTCTCCTAAACAAAACACACAACCCCATCAAGATGGCATAGCCATTAGGATGAAGTTGGAATGGAGAGATTGTCAACCGAAGGAGAAGGGTTCGAAGGAAGTCGTTAAAAGGAGGAATCGCCCCGCTTAAGCACATTTGACGATTGACTGCGACAAAACCATGAGGAGGACTGTCGGCAGTATCATTTGGTCCGGGTAGTAGAGCATCATTTTCAGCAAAGCCAAACTGAGTGCGTAGCTGAATAAACGCTCTCGGACTTAAGATAGTCGAAGTTCTCTCTGGAGGGTTCTCTATGGGAATAGCTATCGGAAAGGTCTCTTCAGCTTGAGCTACCCCTTCTTCTTCTTGATGGGAAGTCATTTACACAAACCACTGGATATTCAAATATGAAGGTGCACGTTTCCTAAAGTGTGTGGAGTGTTGTGTAAAATCAATCAAGCAATGAGCAAATGTAACTGGAATAAAAACTAGCAAGTATTTGTCAGTTATAAAGTCCAGGGTACGTTGTTTTAATATGCAAGTGTAATGTTGATGCAAACAAATCAGTTCAAGTTAGCGATGCTTTGCATTAATACTTCACTTTAGTTGATTGGTTCACAGCATTTCATACAATGTGTTTAAGTTGATTACTTTATGTCGACTAATCTGTCATTTGATATGGGAAGTCAATGGCAGTATATTCGCCTTGGTTTTTTGTGATTGTTGTTTTCAGCAGGTTGTTAGCCCATGAGTTAATGTGGTCTGCGAAATAAGGCAGCAAAGTTGAAACAATCCAGAATTTAAGCAGTTCAGTACAATAGATCAAGTTAAGAATTTAAATTGGAACTATGCTTTTAAGTGAGAATTCAAGTTGGGCATCCAAGTATTAACTAGGCCACGGTTTAAAGGTTAACTCGGCCACGGTTTAAGGGTTGGATCGGCAGAAGACTAGGTCTGCAGTTTTCCCTCCAAGGGTAAACTCGGCCACGGTTTAAGGGTTGGATCGGCAGAAGACTAGGTCTACAGTTTTCCCCCCAAAGGTTAACTCGGCCACGGTTTAAGGGTTGGATCAGCAGAAGATTAGGTCGGCAGTTTTTCCCCAAGGGTTAACTCGGCCACGATTTAAGGATTAGGTCGGCCAAAGGTTAGGTCACCCAAAATCACTGGGTCGCGTCCAAGGCAGTATCTCACTCAACCCGATAACCCATTAACTTCCAGTAACAACAGAATCCACCATCTTCTCAGGAAAAACCCAAAAACTGATCCAAATCACCACAGAGCTACCATAAACCTAGCACAATGCTATAATCCTATGAATCGCAATGACGACATTGCCAATAACGATTGAAATCAATCGCAACTTAACTCGAGAGCCATGCAAGGCGTGCAAAGGCGATTTTGGGTCAGGAGGTAAAGGTTCGTGTTTCAATAATAGTCGCGATTGAATAAGGGACCAAATTCACTTACGTGGGATAATAGTAAGATGGATTGTTTGTCGATTAACTTGGATTCGCCTTTGGGAACTCGAAAAGTCTCTAATGGCAGAAAAGGATGTGGGAGCAGTAGACGAGGAGGAAGAAAACGAGCTAACGCTTATATAGGGCAGAAGCAAGTAGATGTGCAGATTAAGCCATCTCTTAGGTCGCCCGCGACTTAGTAAAGTTTGGTTGAAGCACACGACCTACGACCTAGGCGTGTACTTCGAGGGGCAAGTGTTATTTCCTCTTTTCCAGCGACCTAAAGATGGACGACCTAACGGCTTAACGACTTAACAGTTTAAGAGATTTGACCGATTTAAGGCTGAACAGTTGCCGACCTAATACTTTAAAAAGGATGCCGACCTAAGGACTAAGGGGATACCGACCTAAGACTCAAAAAGACACCGACCTAACAGGCTTGAGAGGAATGCCGACCTAAGGACTAAGGGGATACCGACTTAAGACTCAAAAGGACACCGACCTAACAGGCTAAAAAGGATGCCGACCTAATGCTTTAACAAGATCGCCGACTCAACTGCCTAAGATAGCTACCGATCTAAGACAGCTACCGACCTAAGTCACAACCGACCTATGACCTATATTAAGTCGTTCACGGCCCAAGCAAAGGAAGACAAGTTCAATGCAGCTACTTGGCACAGTGGCCTCTTAACTCGTACACGATTCAGGACTTGGGTTATTATCTGAAGGGAACAAGCTTATCAGTTAACTCGTACACGACTCATGACCTAGCTTGAGTCGTCTACGACCTAAAGCTACTGGGTGAAGGTTCAATGTCGCATGAAGAGGACCAGTTGACTCATTTGCGACTTAGATGTTGACTCGTGGGCGACTTAGGACTTGTACAAATGAACTCTTGTGAAGCCATGGAAGGGCCAGATGAGTCGGCCACGACTCACCTTAGACCGGTCGCGACTTACGACCTAAAGGGGGGATTTCCCTATAAATACCAACCTACCTCAAGCATGAAGGGGACTTTTGGCCAATCTCTTTAAGTGTCGATACTCTGCTGAATTCTCGACTCACTCGACACTTCAAGTACGAAAGGCATTTCAACTAACTTCGGGAGAAAATCTAACGCAATCTACATGGATTCAAAGAATTCTTCTGCATCAAAGTTCTAGTTGTTTGTCTCATCAGAATTGTAATTGAAGATTGTTGTAAAGTTGTAATCGATTCAGTAATAAAGAGAATTAAAGTGGACGTAGGCTTACCCTAAGCCGAACCACTATAAAAACTGTTGTTTTTTCTGCTTTCTTTGGGATTTCTCTACTTGTTTTTTAGTTCCCGTGTTCACGGGTGGTGCTTTCACTCAACTTCAATCTACACCGGGGTGTTAACGTTCGATTTTCAGCGTTAACATTTAGTTTTACAAATCCATTTATAGCCTATAAGTTTAACCTCGATAGGTAACTCAACAAGGTTCCAATCTTCATTAATTTCCATAGATTTCATCTCATCATTCATGGCTTTTAACCATTTAGATGATTTATCACTTATAATAGCTTGCTTGAATAAGATAGGATCATGTCCATTACTTATATCACATCCTTCTTCAGTAAGGTATACAATATAATCATCTGGTATGGCAGATCTTCTCTCTCTTTGTGGTCTTCATAAGAAGGTTCTTGTGGTAGCATAGGAACTTCATCAACATTAGGAACATCATGAACATGAGTTTCTTCATTAGCCTCTTCAACAAGAGGTATATAATATGTAACCTCTCACATTATCGAAAATGGAACATAAATTCGATTTTCTTCGAGGCTTACTGCTCTATTTACATTACTCCCGTTTACATTGCGATCTTTAAAAAATACATGCCCAGTCTCTACTATTCTAGTTGTATTGATGGGCAGTAAAATTTGAACTCTTTTTACCTCTCTGAATAGCCAATAAAATAACAAATAATGTTTCTAGAATCAAGTTTTTTTAGTTGTTGATTATAGACTTTTGCTTCAGCATGACAGCTCCACACACGCAAGTACCCTAACAGCAATTTTCTGCCAGTCTACAGTTCATAAGATGTTTTTGAAATAGATTTACTATGAACCTGATTTAGAATATATGTGGTAGTTTTTAAAGCTTCTGTCCACAAAAAATCCGACAATGTGGTATTGTATATCATACTTTGTACCGTATCCATTAGTGTATGATTATGTCTTTCAATAACTCCATTCTGTCGAGGATCTCCTGGCATAGAGTACTGATAAACAATACCTTTTTCTTGAAAAATAAAGCGAATGGGCCTGGACTCTTACCATGGTCAGTGTGTCTACAATGATACTCACTGCCTCTATCTGATCGTACTATTCAAATTTTAAGGTTATGTCGATTTTTAACTTCAGCCTTAGAATTTTTGAAGTAATAACCATTGCGAGAATAATCGTCAATCGAAGTAATAAATGATTTATGCCCATTAATACCTAGAGTAGGGAAAGGACCACATATATCAGTATGAATAATTTCTAACTGTCCATCACTTTAAGTGGCTCCATTCTTATTTCCCTTGACAAATTTTCCTTTAACACATTCTACGCACTTGTCAAAATCAGAAAAATTTAATGCTAGGAATTTCA
The DNA here is from genome assembly GCA_030765085.1 of Allium cepa. Classification (NCBI taxonomy): domain Eukaryota; kingdom Viridiplantae; phylum Streptophyta; class Magnoliopsida; order Asparagales; family Amaryllidaceae; genus Allium; species Allium cepa. The sequence continues at coordinate 41,948,541 of CM060929.1, forward strand.
TTTCTAATGATACATTGCATTTTATCTCCTAAAATATGCCCCAACCTACGGTACTATAATTTGGAAGAATTCCCAACAACACTATTTCTCTTGACTCCATTTTTATGATTAACATTAGAAATATTTATAGATAACAGAGATTCACAAAAGGAAGAATTCAAACATAATTTATATAGATCGTCACATAATAATCCAAAACCAACAAACTTAGAGTTTTGATATAGTTTCAACTCATTTCCAAATTAAAAAGCAAACCACATGCATCAAGTCTAGAAACGAAAAGTTAAGTTCTTAATCACATTAGGAATATAATTACATCATGTAAATCAAGAATAAAGCCATTCTTCAAAACCAAATGAAGAGTTTCAACTGCCTCGACTTCAGCCTCTAATCTGTTACCAAGTTTAAATTCCCTTTCTCCCTTTTGAAGCATCCTCATAGAATGGAATCCTCTTTTTAGCAAGCTAATATTTAAATTTCACATAGTCCTTCCTTATGTGTCATCTTTTGGTAAGATATGAAAATTTACTGTGTCAACATAAGTTGCGTAAAAGTTTAGTTCCAACATATTAAAATATACTAAATCCCAAGAGTTGAATATTAAGAAAAGATGAAATAAAAATACCCATATGATGGGAAGTAAAGAACGTATAATGTGAAGTTCTTGGCAAGAATGAAAAGGAATAGAAAATGATGGAATAAAAATTAAAGTTGAAATTAATGAATATGGTAGCAACGATATTGATTACTGAAAATAAGAAGTGGTAGATGAATTTGATGAAGAAAAAGTTAAATGCGTAATAAAATGAAGACTTAGGGTTAGATATAAATGACATAGAGGCAATGAAGAAAGCGTAAATAGAATGAATGTGCATGAATATTAAATACGTATATATATAGCCTCGGTATGCATTTATGACCATTGTGGATTATTATAATTTAATATGTAAATTTCGTAAAGTAAATGATGTAAGGTCATTAGGTTAGGTTGGAATGTGGAAACACATCCAACTATAGGACCCATGGAGAGTATACGCTTGCGTATAGAAAAAGGATACCCTCGGTTTAGGTTAGTAATTGAGACAAAGGCTCCATAAATGTAGCCAATTGGGTCATCTGTTAGGCGGACGTCGAGGCTGGACAAGTACTATAGAGTAGTCTGCTTGAAATTTGTTTAGAGGACGGTATTGCCTTGATTGAACTAGGCAATCTAAACGGACGAGGATTGGGATCGGACACTACGCAACGGGTGTGGCACAATAAATTTTTTAAACGGTAGGGTTGCAAGGCTTGCGAGTCCATCATCATCTCTTACGATCAAGGGGAAAGCCAGGGTTACACCTAACCGATCTTCGTCGCATACAAGGGTCGATTTAGTTGGGTAATGCACCGCCATAGTTATTTGCTTCTTTTATTGATTGGCAAGGCTAAATGACCCATAACGATAGTCCTTCAATGCATGGACGGGGTGGTTACTTGATGCAATTCCACATTATAGGAAGTATGCAAAGTAGAAAATCCCAAAGAAAACATGACCTAATGGAGGAAAGGTCATCGGTGCAATACACAGGATTTCCTCGAGTTATACGGTAATCGTGATATAGTGAGGCGATGGATCTTGACAATGTGTCGATTGAGAAATACTAGTAGGGTTAGTGTCTAGGTCCATTAGGGGACAATGGGATATGCGTGCACACATACATAGTTATAAATCTACAGAAGGTAGATAGGAACGGTTCATACACAAACATGGAGTCAAGACGTCCAATGAAACGTAAACAAACATAAAATGATATAGTAAACAATCGGCATAAACTAGTATTATGTACAAAATGTCTAATTTTACCAATCACCTAAATGTTGTACTGACCTCTCCTCATTACAATCCACAGGATGGTTAAATGAGAAGATACTGGTGCTTGGCGTGTTTGGTGTTAACAAGTACATTTGATTATGGAAAGTGTTAAATATTAGTTAGTACTTATGTGATCTATTATATTTTAATTATTCTTCTGTAAGTTATTTCGTTAAAGCTCCAATATGCATTTCTTATTTTATTTGCAGGATACCAAACTAGCAATCCGTGCTTTGGTGGACTTGGGTTTTCGATTTAGCGAAAATTCAGGTCGACTGAAATATGGGTTGTTACATTTAGATGAGAAATTAGGTTAATTAATCTTGAAAATTAGGAAACTTTGAGGGAACATATTTATATTTATCCTGTAAATATAATATATGTTATATCATAATAATTCCAATTATAGAATAGACGCATAGGGAAAGTCCCTGAAGCTGAATGTACATGACTCCCTAGTCGGGCCTTAGGAGCCCAGTGACTGTAGATCCCCGTATGATTGCCAATTGATGATGTACAATAGATCTAGCTAAAGGAAAAATAAGAATCCATATGTTATAGATAGTGGAAGATATAGAAGTTTCTAATAGATAACTGGATTTTAATAGTGAGAAAAGATTAGTAAATTGAAGGAAAGATGATCTAAAGTGAACAATTAGAAAACCGCTAAGTGTCCAACCCAATAAGAAGAATTTTGCAAAGAATTGAGAAAAGGTATAAATTTTATGCGTAAAAGGATTTTTAATAAATATGATTTAAAACGTAAGAAAATATTGGATTTTGGAGAAAAATATATGATATTGGATTTTGGAAAAAGTGTTTATATAATAACAGTTCGGGTGGAATTTAAACTGAAAAGTTTCCGTAAATAGGTTTTAATGAAAAGGCGAATTCATTTTGAAGAATTATAGAGCTTCTATGACTTGCTAGTTTCTTTGTAAAGAAAGAGAAGGGTAAACATGAAGTCCAGGTAGAAATTAAAATTTGTTAAAATCCAAAATTTCAGTAAAGAATTTTTTTACAGAAAGCACTTACTTTTGAAATAAAAATAGTAGAGCAATATAGCCTGTAGGTTTCTATAATTAAATTTTTTAAGTTGTAAAGTAAAACTTAATGAGTGGACAATAAGAAATGGTATAAGTTTGGAATTTGGGTAAATAATACAGAAAAGAAGATTTGGAACCCTAAAACGAAGCTGTAGGCGAATGCATTACAATAGTTCAAGTAGAAGATAATAAATAAAGAGAAAAGTTATTGGAATAAGTGCAGTTTAGGTAGAGGAGTAAAATAGTAGAAAAGTTATGAAATATAAGTAGAAACGAGGTTTGATTTATTTTAATTAGGTTGGGATTTGAGATATTTTAATTCATTGGAATGAAAAATTATAACAATATAACTTTCCATGAATCAATGAAGTTGCAAGTAAAGATGTTTTGTTTGAAATAATAAGAAATGTAAACATAAAGAAAGAGATGTACAAAATATGGAAAATCCCATATTTTATTTGTCTATTTCAACAAAGTTGTAGCGACCTCGAATTTTAGTCATTCGAATTTGAAATATTTATTTGATTTTTATTGAAAAGTTAATTTTATAAGTTAAACAACTTGAATTTCAAATATAGAAATTTATTTGATAATTGAATTGTTAAATTGAATATTTTGAATTGTTTAAATAATTGAATATTGAATCCAATATGAATAAAAATGATATTGAAAGTTTGATTTAAATTCTATTTGAATAAGAATGAAGGCAGTAAACTCTTAAATTCGAATTAAAAGTGAATAATCTAGTTATAATAATAATCGTTTTAATTAATGTGTGAAAATGGCCTTTCAGGGCACTATCTCAGAATTGGAAGAAACCAGTTCCATTTGATCCGTAAATGTGAATAATAGTATGCCGTCAAATTTTGTGGCGACCAGACGTATCGTTTGGTTATGCGAGATCAAAACGCGTTGAATTTAATTAAAGGAATTTAAATTAATATAATTCAATTTTGAAATGTTACCTTTTGTATATGATGGAATTGGGTCTCGATAATAGTTCCATTGTGTTAAGAATAGGGGTATTACAGATCGAATGCCAAGCGGCACGTCTTATTTGAAGTTTGAAATTTTTAGGGATGGATAGCGGTTTGAAATTTTTTCTATAAAATCACCTTAATTTTCTTCATTTGCAAAACCCTGACCCTAAATAAAATTCATTGGCCATTTTTAAAACCTCTCATCCAACAATTCACAATGATCAGAGCCACTAGAGGCAGTTTTGGGCTTGAGTCCCAAAACGGAAGTTAGTCGTGGGGAGGAGGGTATAAAGATGATCGTTTGGATTGGGTCGCGATGGCCTATGGCGACGATGATTTCAATTCGAAATGGAGGTTTTTGGGTTCGATTTTAGGTTGAACGATGGTGAATTATGGGGTGGGACTAGTAGCAGGCGATGCGGAAGGTTGAGGCAGTCTTTAGCGAGTGTATGGCGATATGTGATCGTCTATGGTAGCGACGATAAGAAGATGGAATCACAACATCGAATTTCATTTGCACGGCCTAGAACAAGTGAGAGATAGAGAGGGAAGGTGATTTATGATTAAATTATAATTAATTTAAAGTTAATTATAATTAAAGTAATATCAACATTCATTAATTCATATCTAATTCATACGAGGTCCAAATTGAACGCAACAAGTTGTGTTGCGATCGTATTAGCGAACACTACGATATGGAGTTAGGTTGGATGGATTTAGAGCTCATAGAAATTTAGATTAAAATTGAACGCCTATTCAATTTTAATTCAAACTAAAGCATTTTAGCAATTATTAGAATCAAAGTGAGTTAACTCACCACTCCGACCCACTTATATTTTTATATAAGTGCGGAAATTTTGTTGTTGATTATTTGTTGACTATTTGGATGATTTACTATTTCATTTTTTCGTTTGGATATTTTCCTGCCCTTGGAGCGAATGAGGCCCTCTTTGTTCCCATTTAAGAGTGTATTACCATTTATATATAATCCCGCCTTGAAGCGGCTGTTTTATATTTTATAATTATACCGTTTGTGATGTAGGGGGATAGGTTGTAGGGATCCAACATGATTCCTTACCACTGTTGATTCTACTTCATATATTTTGATGTATGATGCGTTGGATGCCATATTTGATGACATAGATGATTATTCCTTATTTCATGTTATAGTAGCATTGTGTTATATTTTTAGTATTTTGAAATACTGTAAAGTGAAGATTTAGTTTTTAAAAGGATTTTAATTGATTTCGAAAATTTATATATTTTAATGATAATTCTTAAATTACTAGGAAAAGGAATTTATTTTAAATAAAATAAAAGGTATGATTTTTATATATTATTATTTAATAGTGCTATAAGACATTTTAAATAGAGATTTTTGAACTGTAAAACAATGATATTTAAAATTCTAAAAATAAGTTCATCTTTTATATAAGGGAATATGATTTTAAAAAGAAGATAGAAATATTTGGTATAAATATTTATTAATCATCTTGTATTAAAATTCATTTATAAATATGGAAATTTATAAATGTGATAATGTATAAAAATGAAATTTTACAAATAAAGTGATGATTTGTAAAATTCTATTTTATTAAGAAAAGGATAAATTTATTAACGGTGTTTATAATTAAAGGGAAATTTTTATCATTGGAAAAATTGGGAAAATAAATCATAATTGTGAATTTATAATAATATGTGAAATGTTGTTTCAAAAAAAAAGTTGATTCTATTTTGAAAATTGAAAATGAGGTAAATTTGGGGATGTTAAACGACATTTTATGAACAAAAATAAATTTATAAATGAAATTTATATATATGGAGAAACCGTTAAAAATGGATTGTAATTGATGTTTTAAGTGGGATTTGAGATTTATAAAAGGATAGTGTTATAAGCGACATTCATAAATAAAGAGATTTTATGAAAAATAAGTTCACAAAATAGAAAGAGATTTATAAGTATATTTTTAAAATATTGGTATAATTATGTTGAAATTTAATTATGGATTTTATCAAGGAGATATATTCGCATTTTAAAAGTTAAAACAATCTTCTAAAGGAACATTTTGGAAGTGATATTTTCCAACATATTTTAATGATTTTAAAAGTGAATTAAAATGTGTAAAGTGGTAGGATGGCATGGATTTAACATTTTTGATTGTAATAAATGTTTTCGAAAAAGTGAGGAAGACTTAGACTATAACACTGTTGTATAGTAGAGGATTTCCAGAAGAAGATGTATTTATAGTATAAGGGATTTATATCTATATCCTATTTTTGATTTTACGTTTTCAAGGCGTGTAACTTATGTCACGATCCAAATTTCAGCGTTCGTAAATCGACACCCGTACTTCACTCGTACTTGAATGCCGTAGATTCAAGCGTTAAAATTTGACTCATGCTGGAGCTTATAACACATCAAGTACAACACAATAGAAGAAAATGAATAATATCATTTGATATACAACATCTGATACAATATTCAGATACAATGATGACAGAATAAAATGATACAACTGAATATCAACACTATTAGAGATATAAGACATATAGCAGCGGAAAAGAATATCTTCAATGCCAAACTCTAAGAAACTCCATCTCCCAACTAAAGATAGCTCGAATAGCCATCAAGTTGCACCAAGCTGAGCAAGGTCAGCTATGAAGCCTGAAGTGTAGGAAATGCGATCCACAAATCCGAAGGCTTCGAAGGCTATTGAATCTACACCTATTACTTGATTATCTGAAAACCCAACTCTAGACTGCCCGTGTGGAAAATTGTGGGCACCCAGAGTTTAGGAAAGGAACAATAAACTCCAGGTCAGTCATGAGACTAGTGTGAGTAAACGAAAACAGTTTTATCTTTTAAAACAAACAACAAAGCCTTTAAAGTTCAAATCCGCAATGTTTTTTTTGGAAAATGAAACTACCATAAGACCTCCCACCACCACACACAATGCAACGCAGACTTGGAGGAGTTTTCTTCTTATGATAGTCAAATATGCTTGAGACGTGAAAACCATTGAGATTATTATTATTAGTGCATAGTGTGGAAAACATTTCAAAAGTATAATATTAATCTTAGCCAGCATAGACATTTCGTACTACGCCTACTATAGCTACCATCTAAACAGTGATGACCACCATAAGTAAATGGCAGGTTCTACAACTAAAACCGTATAGGTCTCATATTGGATGATTGGATTTTCAACAAATGGTCGGGCAAAGGAACTTCCCACATAAAATGGAACGCCTCTGGAGGGACGCCCCCGAGAACCTAACCGGATCTCTGCTACACAAGGCCAGGTTACCTCTGTAAATAGATAACAACTGACACGAGTATGCCATCTCTCGGTCGTTACTAACCTTTATCTGAAGCGCTTCTCAACCGACAACCACAAAGTAATAAGTTTTCAGCAACCACAAAGTAATTATCTGGGCTCCATACCATGATTCCACTTATAATCCAGAAGGAAATGGACATACCCTCAGGAGGAGCTACCCCCAAATAACCTTGCTGCCACGATTCCTGTTTCGACCATTACCGGGTTGTGAGGCTCGATGAAGTCACGTCCACAAAGCTACGCTTTTTCACAAAGCCATGCTTCGATCACAAATGATCAACAAATGATCAGTAACACACAGCAGCACTTAGCATGCCACACTACCAAATTGGGAATGTATCACTAGTAACTATCAAATACATAACCTATGAGCTCGTACGTCTCAAAGAAGGGTGTTAAGCTAAGAGAATAAATCTCCGCCACCAACAGAAATGTATTTGATAGAAACCAACTTTAGATCTCAAAGTGTAATGTCAGACACACATCCATACAACTCTGTTCCGGGTTTGAAAAGAACCGAAGGAACTTTCGAAGAAGCCCTTGCAAATCCGGGTATTCACAATCCTGATCGGACTTTCATCACTTAGGGAATCTCTATACCGGCGCGATTCAGTGCAGAGACAATCGATAGGTCATCCTATCGTTCTCGCAAATACCCGGTCTTCACCACTGTTTTCAAATGCTATCCATAACGACATATCATTATTCGGAATGGGTTATATGACACAAATTCCTCTCCCGGCTAAACTGAATAATGAGCGTAATATTTAAAAACATATGGACATGGGATTTCAGTTAAGTCACAACTTAAAATCCAAAACTTTTCTTTCAAATGGTTTAAACAAATTACCATTCAAATCTTTTTAAATAAAAGATACATTTCACAAAGTTCACGCAGTTTCACAAAGATCCATTGACGGATTTCAAAACAATTTCCATTTCAAATTGGATTAACTCATCCAATCTTTAATTAAAGATTTAATTCATAACTTTCAACCCTTTCCAATTCAAATCTTGTATATGGAAGATATACCATTTAAAATCCTCTTTGAATTCAAAACAAAATGTAATCGTCTTCACAAAGGTTAATCCATAGTTTTTCCAATCTATTTACAATTTCATTTCAAACTTGGAACCTTTTGATACACATTGGAAATCCTTTCTTTTTATGAAAGCTATTGTTATTTGAAACAAATAGTTTTCGTTTTGGGAAAAACTAATTACAATTATATAAGTTAAAGCCATTCAAGTATAAGACTTGGATTTAATTTAAATTTCCAAAACCATACTTTTTAAATGATTCAAAACCCATATAAACACCTTTATAACTTGTATGATTTTTTAGACCATAATTTCCAAATCATTGAATTCAATTCCAAATATTGAAGTCACATTTAAATCAAATTATTTAAATTTGAAGTTTTACAAAGTTATTTAAAATAACTTTTATTTTTTAAACTCATTTTCAAAAGCTTCCATTTCCAATTCCAAAACTATTTTGGATTCAAGAATTCAATCTTTAAAATTGTAAGAAAAAAACTATGACTTAGCCGATTTCCTCGTGCAATCCATATTTATGTGTGTATGGTGTAGTCCTGGGGTTTTACACAATAGTGCAACATCATAAATCATCACATCATATATTTAAGCACATCAATATTGATAAGCGGTATAATCTATAACGCTTATCGTTCATTCACAGATTCACAGATAAATAATATAAATTTATCACAGATAAATAAATTACATTCATCACAGATCACACCGAAACAATTCATAGCACAATGCATAACATATCAAAAATATCAAACAGTTCAACAATCAATAGGATTCAAACATCCATAAGTAACTTGATTAATTATCTGATTAATTTAAATCAGATGGGTCATGGATCATGGTTAATTAACATTAATTAATTTCAAATCATTTGATTAATTATCCTTTAATCATTTATTAATTAAATTAATCAATCTTTAATTATTAACTTTAGTTATTCAATTATCCTTTAATTCATTTCCCTTAATTAATTCATTAACAAATTAATCAACCCTTAATTAATTACCATTTAATTAATTATTCTTAACTAATTACAATAAGTGATTTTTCCTAACCACTTAATCAACTTTAATTAATTAATTACTTAATTAATCTTTAGTTTATTTCATGAACTATCAAAATCTTAATTATACTTAAGATAAACATCCTCTTTGTTAAATACTAAATCACATTTCTAAAACCTTTACCTTTAAGTATAATTTAACTTTATTTATAAAATAATTAAATTAAATTTATCTTTAAGTATTTAACATACTTAATTTAACATTCAAACTGTTTCTTAATTTAGGTTTTGAAAGACATTTAATTTAAAGAATTTATAAAGGATTAAAACAATTTTCATTTTTTTATAAAATTTATAGAAGGCTGGAATTCAAAATCATTTTAAATTAAAGATTAAATAAATTTTTAATTAAAGATTGATATTAAAAAATTGTGTTTAATCATGTAACGACCCGATTTTTCGACTTCCGAAAGTCGACATTTATACGTCCACTCTATCAAATGCCGCGCGATCGAATGCCGGAAAACCAAACCATTAGGGTTTAAGAAGAAGAAGATAGAAGAAGAACAGAAACAATAACAGAATCTCATATTTTGCAACGGAACAAATATAATAGATAAATAAATATCTTTAAACAGAACCACTATATCAGTTATTACATTGCATCACATTTCATTATCAGAGTGTACAACAACCACAACAGAAGAATATATAACATATACTAGTAATACGCTTCACCATCCAGCTTCAACTCCTGATCTCTACAGCAACTCCTTTCTGATTTCGCTCCCAGATAACTGAAACCTGACTCTAGGCTGCCCGTATGGAAAATTATGGGCACCTAGAGTTTAGAAAAGGAACAATAAACTCCAGGTCAGTCATGGGACAGGTGTGAGATCTTAAAAATAGTTAATCTTTAACAAAAGAAAAAAAAGGAATTTAAAAGAAATCTGCAACGCTTTTTAGAAAATGAAACTACCATAAGGCCTCCCGCCACACACACAATGCAAACGTAGAATTGGAGGAGATTTCTTCTTATGATAGTCAAACATGCTTAATACGCAAAATCTTTTTAATATTATTATTAGTGCATAGTGTAGGAAACATTTCGAAAGTATAATATAAATCTTAGCCAGCATAGTACCATTATATTATGCCTGCTATAGCTACCGCCTGAGGAGGCAGGTTATACAATTGAAATCGTAAAGTGCTCGTATTGTTTCTTTGGATTTCCAACAAATGGTCAGGCCAAGGAACTTCCTATTGCCACATAGGTACGCCTCTGGATGGACGCCTCGAGAACCTAACCGGATCTCTGCCAACACAAGGCGGGGTTACCTCTGCAAAAATAGGTAACTACTACACGAGTATGCCATCCCCCGGTTGTAAACAAACTTTATCCGGGGATCCTCAGCATTAAAAATCACAAAGTAATATATATTTACGACATTCACATAAGTTAAATATCTGGGCTTCATACCATGATACCACTTCCATCCAGAAGGAAATGTACATACCCTAATGGGCGCTACGCTTTATAACCTTGCTGCATTCTTCCTGTTTTGACCATTCCAGGGTGTGAGGTCTGACGAAGTCTCGTCCACAAAGCTACGCTTTTCACAAAAGCCATACTTCGATCAATAAATAAATAGCAGCACTTCGTATGCCACATTACCAAATTGGCAATGTATCACTAGTAACCATCAACTACATAACCTCTGAGCTCGTACGTCTTAGAGAAGGGTGTTAAGCTAAGAGAATAAGTTCTCCGCCACCAACAGAAATGTATTTGATAGAAACCAGCTTTACATCTCAAAGTTTAACGTCAGACACATATCCATACAAGTCTGTTCCGGGATCGAACGGAACCGAAGGCACTTCAAAAGAAGCCCTTGCAATCCGGATATTCACTAATCACGTCCGGAATCTGTAGGATCGATTTCACCCTAGAGGGGGGTGAATAGGGTGATAGTATAAATTATAAAAAATTAATTGCGGAAGCTTATAAAATAATTTCAACACAGATCACAGAATAGTAGCAGCACAGATAAAAGCAGAATAATAAATGCAGAAATAGAACGACACAGAATTTACCCAGCTTCGGCAAAAACCTGCCTACGTGCTGCCCCCAAGGTTTCTACTAGAAATTAGATAGTCACACGCTTACACACGTAAACTCGCGACACCCGCTACTGACTAACCTAACTCTACGCTCAAAACCCTGCCACAACTCAGCCACTGAGTTGCGAATTCTCAAGCTACGCCACGTAGCTTGTCCCCTAGTCACACGACTAGCAAATACAACGGTTTGAAAAGAGATTTAAAAAAAATTAAAAACAAATTCAAAAATAAAAATAAGATAAAGCTCTTATAAAAAAAAAAAACTAAAACCCTAAACAAAACCCTAATTAAAAAGACCGGCCCCTTTTATTATTTCGACCCGCTTCTTTTTCTATTCGGTCCTTTTGAGAATGGCGGCTTCTTCGATCATAATTTAGGGCTTTTGTCCTTCGATCAAAATTAGGGATTTGGATGCCGTTTGATATTGACGCTCTATTGATCTTGGAGTCGCGCTCGGCTGCTTCTCTTGATTTGTGAAATTGGGGTTCGGCTTCGATTGCTTTGAGATAATTGAATTCGCCTTGGTATGTTGTTTGTATCTTTTGCTTTTAGATTCGATTGCTTGAATTCGATTGCTTTTTCATTCATGCCAATGATGATACTTGGGTACTCGTATTTATATGAATTCTAATACACTAATTTACTCGATACTTTCCTGAAATTCACTTTCGTGATGCACACGACTTTCCTGATGCATTCGATACTGACTTGATTCATACGACTTTGTTTTGAGAACTTTCAATCCTTCTTGAATAACAAGTCAGAAACTTTCCTCTTTTTTATTTGCTGACTATTTCAAAAAAAATACGAATTTTTTTTCTGTTTCATGCATTCTGTAACTTGCTTCTCTGCTTGAAGTTGCATCACCATGCATATTTGAAACTCTGTTTCATTGTATCTCTGTCCATTGGGTATTTGCTGCATTTCCAAACACTTTTTTTTTATGGTCTGGTTCCTTCATGATATTGTTCTTGTATCATTACTGTCCACTGAGTTTGAGCATTGCAGTTTCACTTGTATACTTAAGTCAGTGCTGTCTTTGATGTTGTACTTTGGTCTATTGGGCTGCATACATGTTTTAGCTGTATTGTCTTGAGCTCGACATTGTTGTTTACTTGTTTTGATGCATTCACATGCTGCCATACTTGTTCATGCTGCTGGACTTGATGCAGTTTGATTGTTCTGTAGTTGTTGATGTGTTTCCATATCTCTGGTGCACTATGCCGTAGCCTTGGTCTTTGCTGGTTTTGTTGTGCACTTATTCATTGTGAAGTAGCTGTCTTCACTGATGCTGCACTTAGTCTTGTCTTTGATGTTCCTCTCATTGCATATGAACTTGGTCTACTTGATGCTGTAGCTTTCAAGTATATGTGCATCACTTGACTTCATTCCACTGTGCATTTCTCTGGTTTCTGTAGTTGTAACTGGTCTTTGTAATTTGCTGTGCCTCTGAGTTATTTCTTGCATCATAGTCTGGTTGATGAATTATATTTGTGAACATTAACCTAAGACAGATGCTATGTCTTTGTGCATTTCACTATGTTCATTTGCTTCATGTCATACTATTTTGTTTCATTGCTGCACTTGACTTTTGTTACTTGAGCTGCTTTCTTGACTGTACTTGTACAACTTCATTGTGGCTTGTACATGCTGTATTGTCTGGACTTGACGTTGCCTTGTGTTGAACCCAGTTTCAAAACTTGGGTTTGACCTTGTGCTCGTGTCGTGATTTTGAATATATTGCACGTGAGTTGAACTCGGTTTTTCATTTGGGTTTGACCTGTGCTTGCCTGTCCCTGTAAATCAATCAAGTGTATATATCGGCGTGCACGGCCTTGTGGCATATACAGTAATATACTGTGTATGTCACAAGTTGTTCGTGTCTGATGAATTCAAATTTAAATGATGACGAACAACCCAAATAACCGAGGCAAATATCATTTTCAAAATTCACGTTTTATTTTATATCGCAAAAATATTTTATTTTCAATTTTACTGCGTTAGTAAATATTTTGCAGATTTCTCAGATGCTGGATTCAAACTGAAATGCAGTTGAAGAAAAAAAATACGAGTGTGAGTGATATGTAGTGAGGTGAATGTGTAAAATAGTGATGTAATTGAATTTGTATCAAAGTTGTATAGTGAATAGTGAGAGCTTGAATTTGTACTATTCAAAATTGTAATAAATATTTGTTTGAATAAAATATTCGTTTGAATTCAAATTCCGTGTTATTTATTTTATTCAGCAAATATTTATTTAATCTGTGAAAATAAATAGTATATTATCAAATACATTTAAATGAATGTATATATGTTTATTATCATCAAACAACAATCATATAAGCGCATATTCAACAATCTCCCCCTTTTGATGATAACAAACATATACTTAGGATTTTGAAACATATTAAATGTATTCGATAATTTCACCATTTCAATGCTTGCTCCCCCTATTTAAATGTTTCATCTTTACGAAACTCCCCCTTCTTATATGCATATCAGTATAAGATTTAAATGCCAAAATCCAACATTTCTCTCCCCCTTTTGTTATCAGCAAAAGAATAAAAGTGTCATGAAATAGAGATAAGGTGATAGATAGTAATATAACATTAAAGCTCAATCGACTATAACTATGTAATTTAAATAGAAAATCAAACAAAAATCATAACCATTCTTGTTGGGCGCATATTCCATTTTAGAGATGATGGGAATGATGTTATCATAAAATCATATAGTTATGTCGAGTTGTGGTATATGTCTATCAGGAATTTGAATTTCTACTAACCATGCATAACCGTTAGGACTTTTAAATGAGGTTAGTAGTATTTCAAAAAAAATTTAATTTAAAAATGAATTCAAGTATCTTCTAACTACGCATGACCGTGAGGACTTTTAAATGGGATTAGAATCAACTTGTTTACTTAATAAATTAATTTTGATATGCATTCCATACATGCATAACCGTGAGGACTTTTAAATGAGCATGGAACTACATATCAAATTCCAAGTAATTCACCCATGCATAACCGTGAGGACTTTTAAATGAGAGTGAATACTTTGAATTTTATTTTATTTTATAAACTGAAAAACTAATGATTCCTGATTATGATACCACATATCGACAAACTATATTGGATTTTTGATAAGCGATGGTCGATAGAATTATGATAGAATTAGAACTGGTCATGGAATCTTTGCCAAACAAAGAATTTTATAACTCTTGTGTGAATTTCTAAAGACATTTACTAAGTATACTGTCTTGAGGAAAAATGTATGATTAATATCACCCCTTATCATTTTTCAGTCACTATTTACCTTTTTGATAATTAGGAGGGGGATAGATTTGTTAATTAGGCACTCAAATTTCTAAAACACCTAAACCGAGATGTAGTTTGCAAAAACTGTTTTCTGGAAGGGGTTTTGTAAAGATGTCTGCTAATTGTGAATCAGTTGAAATAAAATTTATGCTGATATTTTCTTTAGAAATATGATCTCGAATAAAATGATGTCTAACATCTATATGTTTTGTTCGTGAGTGATGCACAGGGTTATTTGTGAGATCAATTGCGCTTTTACTATCACACATTAGTGGTACACGTTTAAAATTTAGACCATAGTCTTGCAAAGTCTGTATCATCCATAAGATTTGAGCAGCGCAACCACTTAGAGCAATATACTCTGCTTCTGTGGTGGATAATGCAATACAATTTTGTTTTTTGCTTGACCATGCAACTAATGAATGCCCTAACATAAAACATGCTCCACTAGTACTTTTTCTATCAACTAAATTTCCAGCGTAATCAGCATCTGAAAAACCTTTTAATTCAAAGTTATCGTTTGAAGGATACCAAAGACCAAACCGTGGAGTGTGCAACAAATATCTTATAATTCTTTTAACAGCTTTTAAATGAGATTCTTTTGGGTTAGATTGAAAACGTGCACACAGGCAAACAGAAAACATGATGTCAGGTCTAGAAGCGGTAAGATAAAGAAGTGATCCAATCATACCTCTGTACTGCTTTTGATCAACTGTCTTACCTTTTTCATCCTTGTCAAGTTTAAGTGTTGTATTCATGGGAGTTCTTGCTGATTTGGCATCTTTTAATCCAAATTTGTTGACCAGTTCCCTAATATACTTTGTTTGAGAAATGAATGTTCCTTTATCGCTTTGTTTGATTTGAAATCCTAAAAAGAATTTTAACTCACCAACCAAGCTCATTTCAAACTTTTCCTGCATGACCTTTTCAAATTTCTCATACAATAACTTGTTAGTAGCACCATAAATGATGTCATCAACATATATTTGAACAATCAAAAGATCATCGTTTTCATGCAACATAAATAGTGTGGTGTCTACACATCCCTTTTTGAACCCGTTTTCAAGAAGATAAGAACTAAGACATTCATACCAGGCTCTAGGGGCTTGTTTTAATCCATATAAAGCCTTTTTCAGTTTATATACACGGTTTGGATATTCATGACTTTCAAAACCTTCTGGTTGTTCAACAAACACATCTTCTTTTAAAATTCCGTTAAGAAAAGCACTCTTAATGTCCATTTGTCTTAGTTTAAATCCTTTGTAGCAAGCAAAAGCTAATAATATTCTAATTGATTCTAGTCTAGCTACAGGTGCAAAAGTTTCATCAAAGTCAACTCCTTCAATTTGATTGTATCCCTTAGCGACTAGTCTAGCTTTATTTCTAATTACATTTCCAGATTCATCATATTTATTTTTAAAAACCCATTTTGTTCCTATAACTGGATAATCCTTAGGTCTAAGTGCTAGACTCCAAACATTATTTCGTTCAAATTGGTTTAGCTCTTCTTGCATGGCCATAAACCAGTTTTCATCGTTAAGGGCTGAATCTATGTTATTTGTTTCTATTTCTGAAATAAATCCACTATATAAGCACAGACCACATAGATTTCTAAAGGAGGAACGAGTCTGTATACCTGCTATAGGATTTCCAATTACCAATTCTGGAGGATGGTCTGCTTTGTATTTCAGTTTTGCTGGATCTAGATTCCTTTGGACTTCTGGAGTTATGACAGTTTCTCTGATATCATCAGTTTCTTTTGGTTCTTCATATTCATCTTTTTCTTTCTCCTCTTCAACATTGCTTTTGGATGTTTCCTGATTATCAATGCCTTCATCAAATTTCACATTGATTGATTCCACGATTGTTTTAGTCCTTTTGTTGTAGACTCTGTAAGCTTTGCTTCTCGAAGAATATCCCATGAAGATGCCCTCATCAGCTTTTGCTTCAAATTTTCCTAATTGATCACCTGTATTGAGAATATAGCTAGTACATCCAAATACTTTAAAGTAAGCAATGTTTGGTTTATTATTGAACCATAGCTCATAAGGAGTTTTGTTGAGAAGCGGTCTAATCATAACTCTATTCATTACATAACATGCTGTATTTACTGCTTCTGCCCAAAAATGTAAAGGTAGTTCATACTCATTTATCATAGATCTAGCCAACTCTTGTAAAGTTCGATTCTTTCTCTCAACTACCCCATTTTGTTGTGGAGTACGTGGAGCAGAGAATTCATGTTTGATTCCATTTTCATTACAAAAAATTTCAAAATCGTAATTTTCAAATTCTCCACCATGATCACTTCTTAGTGAAATAATGGAAACTTCTTTTTCATTTTGGACTAATTTTGTGAAATTCTTGAGATAAGAGAAAGTTTCTGATTTCTTGGCTAAGAAAAATACCCATGTATATCTTGAGTAGTCATCAACTATAACAAAACAATATTTTTTACCTCCTAAGCTAGCAATGTCATTAGGTTCGAATAGATCCATATGAACTAGCTCAAGTACTCTAGAAGTGCTTACACTGTTTTTGGCATGAAATGATGATTTTTTAAGTTTTCCTAAAGTGCATGCTTTACATATGTTTTCTGTTTTAAACTCATGTGAAGGTAACCCTCTTACCAAATTTTTCCTTTTTAATTTGTTTAGCAAATTCATACTAGCATGCCCTAAACGTCGATGCCATAAATCAACTTCTATGTCCTTAGCAACCAAGCATTTCGAAAGGGTGAGATCATCAAAAGATAGAGAATATATATTACCTTTCCTCTTACCTGAAAATAAGATTTCTTTTGATGAATTGTCAACAATTTTGCATAAGTCAGAGTCAAACATAACATTCATACCTTTATCGCATAGCTGGCTGATTGATATCAAGTTGTGGTGCGGATTTTCAACATACAGTACATCATTCAGGGTAAAAGTATTGTTACCTACTTTACCTTTGCCAACAATTTTACACTTTTCATTGTTACCCATTGTGACCCTGCCACCTTTATACTTTTCTAGGCTAAGGAACTTTGATTTATCGCCTGTCATGTGTCTGGAACAGCCAGAATCCAGATACCATTGCTGTTGTTCCTTAGCCTGCCAGCATACCTACACGAGAGAAAAATTTAGTGACCTATTTGTTTTCATAGGTCCAAACTTGTTAGTGCCAAGATATTTTGGAAAATAATCTAGAGAAGACTGAAAACTATTTAAACATGTTCCTTTTGGCACCCAAATTTGTTTTACTTTGAGAGATTTTATATTTGTGCCTTTTGGAACCCAAATCGATACAGTCTTCATATGTTCGGGTTTATACCAATGACTATTTTGATTATGTCCAAATGAATTGACTTGATTAATTTGGTTTCTATCTTTTTGAAATTTGTTATATCCAAGTCCTTGCCTAGACGTATTAAGAGTTTGTTTCCCTAATAGCATATTCAATGATTTTTCTCCTTTTGAGAATTTATCCAACGTTGTTGATAGATGTAGGACTTGGGTCTTGAGAGATTCATTTTCATTTATCAGTTGTGTGCACCTTTTTATAGAGTCTTCTATTCTTGTGTTTTCAATTTCTTTCAAAAATAGGATTTCTTTTTCAAGCGATTTAATTTTGTTTTCTGAATTTTTAACCTCTTCTTCGAATGTTGGACACTTCTCACATTTAGGGATTCTGCTTTGATAGGTTTTAACTAATTGGTTAAGTTGTTTATTTAAATCAATTAAAGAATCCTTTTGTGATTCAAGTTTGGCATGTTTTTCCTTAAGTCGTTCAAAACAGCCATTTACTTCATGAAAATATATAAGTAATTCTGAATGAGAAAGTTTTGATACCTCACTTGGCTCATCATCATCACTGTCAGTTACTTCACCATGAAGACATAGATTTGCTCTTTCACTTTCACTTTCGGTGCTATCACTTTCATCTTCATCAATTTCATCCCAAGTAGCCGCAAAACTTTTCTTCTTCAGTTTCTTTCCTTGGTTTGGTCGATTTTGAGGACAATTTGGCTTGATATGTCCTGGTTTATTACATTTGTGACAGATGATCTCTTGCTTCTCCGAAATGTCTAGTGCTTTGATATTCTGCTTTTGATTTGATGGTTTCTGGTTGGATTTCCATATTTGCGATTCCACTTTTTGAATCTCTTTATTAATAGTGCTAATTCAGCTTCACCATCATCATCGTCATCATTGTCATTTTCAGTTGTTCCTTTGAGAGCAATTGACTTCTTTCGAGTATCGCCTCCTTCTCGCTCTTCCTTGAACTTTAGCTCTAGCTCATAGGCGGTGAGATTTCCAATGAGCTCTTCCACCTTGATTTGTTTCAAATCCTTTGACTCTTGAATAGCTGTGACTTTTGCTTTAAAGCTTCGAGGAAGAACTCTGAGAATTTTCCGAACTATCTCTAACTCTGTGTACGATTTTCCAAGAGCCTTTGATTTGTATACTATATTGGACAGTCGTCCGTACATCTCTTTGACGTTTTCTTCTTTTGCCATTGTGAAATTCTCGTATTCGCTGCTTAACATGGCTAGGCGAGATTCTGTGACTTGAGATGTTCCTTCGTGAGTTACTTCGAGCGTGTGCCATATTTCCTGCGCAGTTAAACAATGAGAGACACGATTAAATTCAAATTGATCCAATGAACAGATAATAGAATTCATAGCTTTAGCATTAGCATTTTGTAATTTATTTTCTAGCTCTGTCCATTGGTCCATCGGTTTATCTATTTCCTGATTGTCTACAATTATAGTTGGTGATCTATAACCTATATCAATAATGTTCCAAGCGTCAATGGTTTTCAGAAAAATTTTCATTCTATTTTTCCAGTAGGCATATTCACCATTGAACATTGGTGGTCTAACTATGGACTGACCTTCAGCAAAAGCATTATTAAAAGAAGCCATTTTTTCAAATTTTTAAACAGAAACTGATTTTTGAAAAATGAAAAAAAATGACTTCTAAACCTTGCTCTGATACCACTTGTAGGATCGATTTCACCCTAGAGGGGGTGAATAGGGTGATAGTATAAATTATAAAAAATTAATTGCGGAAGCTTATAAAATAATTTCAACACAGATCACAGAATAGTAGCAGCACAGATAAAAGCAGAATAATAAATGCAGAAATAGAACGACACAGAATTTACCCAGCTTCGGCAAAAACCTGCCTACGTGCTGCCCCCAAGGTTTCTACTAGAAATTAGATAGTCACACGCTTACACACGTAAACTCGCGACACCCGCTACTGACTAACCTAACTCTACGCTCAAAACCCTGCCACAACTCAGCCACTGAGTTGCGAATTCTCAAGCTACGCCACGTAGCTTGTCCCCTAGTCACACGACTAGCAAATACAACGGTTTGAAAAGAGATTTAAAAAAAATTAAAAACAAATTCAAAACTAAAAATAAGATAAAGCTCTTTTTAAAAAAAAAACTAAAACCCTAAACAAAACCCTAATTAAAAAGACCGGCCCCTTTTATTATTTCGACCCGCTTCTTTTTCTATTCGGTCCTTTTGAGAATGGCGGCTTCTTCGATCATAATTTAGGGCTTTTGTCCTTCGATCAAAATTAGGGATTTGGATGCCGTTTGATATTGACGCTCTATTGATCTTGGAGTCGCGCTCGGCTGCTTCTCTTGATTTGTGAAATTGGGGTTCGGCTTCGATTGCTTTGAGATAATTGAATTCGCCTTGGTATGTTGTTTGTATCTTTTGCTTTCAGATTCGATTGCTTGAATTCGATTGCTTTTTCATTCATGCCAATGATGATACTTGGGTACTCGTATTTATATGAATTCGAATACACTAATTTACTCGATACTTTCCTGAAATTCACTTTCGTGATGCACACGACTTTCCTGATGCATTCGATACTGACTTGATTCATACGACTTTGTTTTGAGAACTTTCAATCCTTCTTGAATAACAAGTCAGAAACTTTCCTCTTTTTTATTTGCTGACTATTTAAAAAAAATACGAATTTTTTTTCTGTTTCATGCATTCTGTAACTTGCTTCTCTACTTGAAGTTGCATCACCATGCATATTTGAAACTCTGTTTCGTTGTATCTCTGTCCATTGGGTATTTGCTGCATTTCCAAACACTTTTTTTTTATGGTCTGGTTCCTTCATGATATTGTTCTTGTATCATTACTGTCCACTGAGTTTGAGCATTGCAGTTTCACTTGTATACTTAAGTCAGTGCTGTCTTTGATGTTGTACTTTGGTCTATTGGGCTGCATACATGTTTTAGCTGTATTGTCTTGAGCTCGACATTGTTGTTTACTTGTTTTGATGCATTCACATGCTGCCATACTTGTTCATGCTGCTGGACTTGATGCAGTTTGATTGTTCTGTAGTTGTTGATGTGTTTCCATATCTCTGGTGCACTATGCCGTAGCCTTGGTCTTTGCTGGTTTTGTTGTGCACTTGTTCATTGTGAAGTAGCTGTCTTCACTGATGCTGCACTTAGTCTTGTCTTTGATGTTCCTCTCATTGCATATGAACTTGGTCTACTTGATGCTGTAGCTTTCAAGTATATGTGCATCACTTGACTTCATTCCACTGTGCATTTCTCTGGTTTCTGTAGTTGTAACTGGTCTTTGTAATTTGCTGTGCCTCTGAGTTATTTCTTGCATCATAGTCTAGTTGATGAATTATATTTGTGAACATTAACCTAAGACAGATGCTATGTCTTTGTGCATTTCACTATGTTCATTTGCTTCATGTCATACTATTTTGTTTCATTGCTGCACTTGACTTTTGTTACTTGAGCTGCTTTCTTGACTGTACTTGTACAACTTCATTGTGGCTTTCGCTCTCGAAAATACCCGGTCTTCACCACCATCTTCAATTGCCTTCCCATTTCGTCGTATCGTTATTCGAAATGGGTTTTAGACACAAGGTCCTCCCCCGGCTAATCCAAATAACGAGCGCTTATTTTAAAAATAAGTGTTCATTCAGATTCAAACAATTCTCAATAATTTCATTTTGATCTTTTAATCAAAAGATCAATCACAATCACAAAGGTTCGATGTGGGTTTCGAATATCCATTTGGAATTCGACTCCCGGTCGCATCGAAATTCAATTTCCGATTAAGGCCAATATTGATAGTCAGTTATTTAATTATCAATCATCATTCACAACAGTCACTGGATTTCAAATAATTTTTCCCCCAATTTCTATTATTTTTCAATATAACTTCGCAGATTAAATTTCACATTTCAATCCTTTGAAAATAAATTTCAAATCAATTTCCAAACATTTATTCATTTCCACTGAAAATCTGGCGATTTCAAATATTTTAAAATAATATAAAAATACCCGTTCAAAATATACTTGGAAATATTTAAAATAACTATTTTAGAATATTTGATTAAGTTTTAGTCATGAAAAATATTATACTAATATCTCCTAAAAAAAATTCAAGTCCAAAAACTAATTTTAAAATAAAATTAGTAGATAGAGTATAAATACTTAAATACCTATTTTCTAAATCAAAAATCAATTTAATCTTTTAAATAATCCTTATATAATCAATTAAAATAAAAAAATTACTTTAAATAATCTCCAAAATTAATTTCTCCAACAACATTATTTTTAAAACCAAACTTAAAAACTTTTAAATTTTATTCAAAGGCTATTTAAAAATATACTCGGCTTTCCACGGAAAAATTCCTTTCCCAATATAAATTGGTCCATTCAAATAAATTAATAAATCTTCTCGATTTATTTTTATTTACATTTAAAATTTGTAAATTTCTTTCCACTCTTTAAAAATAAACCAATATTTATTTTTGAACGATTTCTCTTTCTTTTACAAATTCCCATTGTGAATTTACATTCCAAATATTAACGGATATATGAATTTAAATCGATTTCCCAGTAACACCTTCAACCCAAATCAAATCCCAATTTGATTTCCAATTTATTTCAAATGCAAAATCAAATTCCAATTTGATTTCTCCAAATTAATTTTCCAATATCAAATCAAATCAATTTCAAATTGATTTCCTAAAATTATTTCCAACACACAAAATCAAATTTCCTAATTGGTTCCTAAGATTTATTCTAACTCTAAATTAATTCATGAATCGATTTCTAAAATAAATTTCAACTCTAAATTAAATTCCAAATTTAATTTCTAAATTTATTTTCTTTTGAAATAAATTCTTTATCTCTTTAAATTATTTAAAATCCGTATCTTAAATAAATTCCTCAACTATTAACAACATTACTCGAAATCCCTTTATAAAAATATTTCCCATATTTTTGGAATTTATTTTATAAGTTTTCAAAGATAAAACTTTATCTATTTAAATTTTTCTTCCTTTAAAATTCACCTGATTTCCTTTGAGTGAATTCATTATAATTTTCCTATCTAAATTTCAAATTAATTAACTATCTATTTCTGGTATCCTACGATACCTAAAATATTATTCGGCTGTATTACAGCCTTTACGGTTTCAATCACAAACATTTACACGAATTAAAATTAATCAACACACAACATAAGCACAAATTAAACATTCGAGGAATCCAGTTGGATCCCTCCAACCTGTTTCCCTTAATCCACAGACGTTAGCACACAATTAAATACCCATTCCACTTCGAGGTGGAATATCGCGGTATATGGGATTTATAAAATATTATCCGCTATTATGCGGCGCAATATGGTCTCATCCGCTATATAATGCGGGAAATCAACAACACCAAATATATATATATATATATATATATAATAACAATTCCACTTCAAGGTGGAATATCGTGGTATATGGGTTTAATATAATAACCTCCGCTATTATGCGGCGCGTAGGGTCTAAACTAATATAACTAATAATAAATATTATCCAAACACACAATCAATCAATTTTAATTTAACTATCACAATTCCACAACCAACCAATAACTGGAATTTTCAATTAAAATTTTGAGCGAGAAGATCTCACCTTTTTCTCACGCTTGCAACCATTTTCCAATCCAGCTCATTTTCCCGAATTTCATTGACCTTGGGTAAATAATTTATACAATTTATTAATATTTGAAATGATCGAACAATTCATTTTTATTTTGTGAAGTTTTATTTTATCTCAACAATTTAATTTCAAACAAATTTCCTTTTAATAAAATATCTGAATTAGTTGAATAATTTCTTACTATTAATAATTAAATTAACTAATATTTCAGTTTTAAACAAATTTCCCTTTATATAATTTTAATAAACTAACAATTTGATTTAAAGCTAACTTCCCTTTTAATTAAAATCTTTATTTAACCAAACATTAAATTTTAAAACTAAATTTCCTTTAAAAGTATTTTGATAAGCTTATCAACAAATAAATTTTCATATTGATTTAAAACAAGGATATTTTTTTATTGTCTTTAAAATAGAACATGCATGTAGATTTTATCAAGTTAAAAACAAAATTATTTTATACCTTAATAAAAACCCTTTACTGTTTACATAAGAACTATAACAGTAACTTATATTTTTATAGGTTAATGAGAATTTATTTAAACTAATCATTAATTTGTAAATAAATTTTCTTTTCTTTTTTTAATAAAAATCAAATCAACTAATAATTTACCTCCATACAACAATTTTTAATTAAACTAGTAACTGAAATATTTGTATACTGTTTATACCCATTCTAAAAGTTTTCTGCCTTAAACTTTTTTTTACATTTTCAATCTATATATTTCTTTTTCCAGATTTTATCTATATATAACAACTTTCTATTTTCTGAATATGAACATTTAAATTTAAATCAAACTGCATGCATTCATATACTTTTTTCACGCTTAAACTTCAGTGTGTTCAAAATAAAATAAAAAATAAAAAAAAATCTTTATTCAAATTACCTCACTGCCTGATACGAAGCACTAGCCAACCAAACTCGGCCGCCATGCTCGAGCTAGTGAAATCCCATCGGCCTCCACTGCCACCGCTACTCGCCACAATTGCGGTCGCCACACACCCTGACGCCGATGAATCCATGCCGTTGCGAGCTTCCAATTGACGCGCTTCACGAAACTGTAGTCGTGCCACGATGCCCCGCTTCAAATCGCGAGCCACCTTCCTCCTAGCTTCGATCGAACATGACCACAACCCCATCTACGAGTTCGACTCCCACGGTGCCGCGCTCGAGCCCCTATCGTGAAGTGGGTCGCGATTTTCTCTTTTTTTTTCATCTCATTTCATGGCCATTGATTTGAATATGGGAAAAAGGGGAATAATGAAGATAAGGTTTCATTGGGTTTTGATTTTTTTTTATTCCAGTAAGAAATTGCGACTGTTATTTTTCTTCGAACCGAGGCCGAGAAGTTTTAACTTCTTCGTTTCCTTCAGATAATTTATTTTTATTTTAAACGAGATATAAAATTTTCAACGCGTGTCCTTTATTTTGCCACGTGTTCGAAATAAATGAGACGTGTAAAAATTTGTTTTTGTAAAACATTATTATACTTAAATTTAAATTTAAATTCAAATTGCTTTGATAACCGTATCCCAGAATCTCGATCTCCAATCGAGGCGTGCCGCTAGGCTTTTATAATGTTAAACCCCTATTCTGGACACAATGAAAAAGGTTTCGAGTCCAAATTTGATCGTATGGAGAAGATAACTTTTCGAACCAGTTAAACATTGAACTTTTAATTTAAATTTCAACGCGTTTGCTTATCGTATGGTCAAACGATCACCCTAAACACTACGAAAATTAAAATCCGATAATAACACAATATTACGGATCCAATGGAATTGGTTTCATCGAATTCTGAGACTGTGCCTCGACGACTATTTTTTAAATATCGATTTAAACAATAAAATTCCAAAACTGAATAAAACAGTTTCGAATTCAATTCTGAAGCTTCTATTAACCTTAGTATTATCAATATAAATTTTCTAAGCCATTAAATTATTTTTAACAGGCTCGAAATTGAAGATTTACAATTTTACCCAAATTTCTATAATTAAATTTGATAATTAAATTGCTAAATTTCATCCTGATATTTGAAATTCAAGTTAAACTGTCATTCAAACTTTTAAAATTAATTACATATTTCGATTTCAAATGCCCAAAATTCAGGGTCGTCACAAATCAATTTGAACTTAAGAATTTTAATTAACTACTTAAAGTTAATTACCATTATAAATTAATTTATATTCTTAATTAACTTACAATATAAATTAATTATTAATCTTACATTTTCAAATCTCTCTTAATAATATTTTATAAATCAAATCTTAACTTAAAACTTGCCAACATTATTAACTGCATTAATACTAAACTTTATTTAACAAAATAACTTAAGAGTTTATTTATCTAATCTACTAGGAACTGAACCCGAGGTATACCCCTGTTTTCTCGAGTAGCAACCCGAGTTTCTCCTAGTTTTTCCGAGCTCCTTCTCCTCCTACCTTTCTTCTTCTTCTACTTCCTCTTTTTTTAGCTACATTTAAAACTGCTGTTGCACGACCACACTCGCACCAAGGTATAACCCGAAGCATTCTCCCTTCCAACTCGAGTATCCACTCGAGACGTTCTCTACAAAAAAAATTGATGATGCCATTCATTGTCGTGCACGTGTACGGTACTTCGTCGTCGCTTTGGCAAACTTCGCCACCACCAGCAAGTCGCGCAACATCACGACACTCGATCGCCATGTTCGATTCAACGCCAACAACCCCTAATCGAAATTTGAGTTTCCAGTTCAAAAACTCGAACTTTCACCTTCACCCAAAACCGCTCGTCCAACTCACGTCGACCATCATAAATTCCTCAACTCCGGCCTCACAACGCCGACACCCCATTCTACTCTCCCCCTCGATATCGTGCAACTCGATCACTCCAAGGAGATGCAATCATCTTGCTACTGACCCTGTTCAAAATGCGATCACAAACCCTAATTTTGCTTCATCTCATCAACTTGTGCAATGGAAAATTTATTCAACAATTTTCATGAAATCGTTGATCAACCAATTAGCTTCAAACAAAAATCCAACACCTAAGATTTACTCGATCACCTAAAATTGATTAAAATGCATATTCTGTTCTACTGTGAACTGCTCATGGCATACACAACTAAAAATCACCACATTAATTTTAAAAATCGTATCTTTGAATGTTTATTCAAGTTAGATAATCAAATTAGTAGTTTAAAATTCTCGAATTAATCATATGATTTCTTTTTTTCACTGTAAAACTGAGTTACAGAGTCAACTTCTTCATTACCGTGCTTAAAACAAATTTTAGGCTATAATTTAAGTATAAAATGACTTGTTTGTTATAAACTCTAAGCTCATCAATGCCTTGATGAAGATAGATTGAATTCTTTTGTTAGATTTCAATTCTGTAGCAAAACAGAGAAGAAACAGGCATCCCATCATCATGTGTACACACAAAATCACAAAGGAATACACAAGCAAAACACAATATTGTCTAGAAATCATATACACAGGTTCATTTCTACTTAAGTCTTAGTATAATATATTTACTCACAGATTTGGGAAGGCAGAACAAAACTTGCTATGTTGAAACAGAGAACACTTTTGTTGTGAAAACTGCAGTTTGTTTTCTTTTTTTCTTCCTTTAGTCTC
Source organism: Allium cepa (assembly GCA_030765085.1). Classification (NCBI taxonomy): domain Eukaryota; kingdom Viridiplantae; phylum Streptophyta; class Magnoliopsida; order Asparagales; family Amaryllidaceae; genus Allium; species Allium cepa. The sequence continues at coordinate 41,975,861 of CM060929.1, forward strand.
TTTCCTGTTTTGTTGAATGAATGGTTTGATGAGGCTTCTTGTTTTCTGGGGTGTTAAGTTACTTTATTGAACGAACTGGACTGGTATGGATATGCATATAAAGAAGACAGTGTAGTACAAAGGAGGTGCTATCTGGTGTAACTTGTTTCTTTCTTTGTTTTTATATATTTTTTTATTTGATTTGATCAAAGATTTTTATTTTAGAGGCTGATAATCTTACTTTGGTGGCTGATATTATATTGCATTAATTATCATTGTTTTATTTCCCATTTTGTTTACAGCCACATCACTCCATTTGATTCTTGTGTATGTAGATATTTTTGTTTTCTTTCATTTTTTTTCTTGTTCTTTATACACGTACATTTTATCTATCTTCTTTTGCATGCCTTCCTAGATATTTATACTTTCTTTTGTTTATACGTATCTTTATTTGTTCATATCCGAATGTATTGTTTCTTTTCTCTTATTATCTTGTTAATATCATACTTCATTTATCTTCCATAGGTTATAATTAACATTTTTATGTTGAAAACCTTTATGTAATTAAATTTAAAATTTATAGTTTAAACCTGGTTTACAAATTTATTTATAACTTTGTTTTTCTGGTGAATCAAAAGCTTTTAAATAAATTTTATATTGAATTTTTCTTATTTTATAAATACATCTTTCTAATCATTATTACATACATATTATTTAAAAGAAAATGCATTTAAAATGAACTACCCATAATTTAATTTACATAAATAATAATTTCAAACCCAAATTGTTGTTCCAAGTCATTTATTTAAAATTTAAATTCAGATACAAATTCTATATTCAAATTCAAATTCTAAAGTCAAATTCAAATTTACCCATATATACATATACATATTTATTCAAATTCAATTTAATTCCAAAATTTATTCCAAAATTTACATTAACTATTAATTTAAAATTAATTCAGAATTGGGTTCGTTATAGATTCCCCCTTAAAAAAAATTCGTCCCCGAAAATTGCCAAGGAGACAACTAAGAATGGATAAAAGATAGAGAAATATCTTTTCAGATCAAACCGAATATCTATTCTGTATTTGACTTACCATATTAAAATATCACCAATACGAGAACAATCTCTTTCAATACTACACAGGATACTCGGGTCATCAAATCTACGAAATATGCAAGGCACTGGTTAGTCCAAATGACAACTAACCGTTCGTAGAATATATCGAGACCCAAACAATAGATAAATAGATTTAAATTTTCCACAACTTTCAAATACTTGATATGGATTCCAAACTCATGTCGGAATACCCCAAAGTATATATAACTTTTCCCTCTTCGGACTTTGATCTCCACAAGAAATTTCAAATTTGGTTTAAATCAAAATCGTTTTATCGATACAAATCTTCATATTCAACTTTATATTTAATTTACCAACTTATTTCAAATAGAATTTCAAATTCATTAAAGTTAAAAAACGAAAAGCTGATAGAAATTTAACGAAGAGAATACGAAACAGAAACTTGTCTACATGATTCATATGGGTCACCATCACACCAAAGCTTCTCCTTCGGGCTGCCACAAAGCCAATCAAAGAATTGAAATCGAATCAAAGGAGATTGATAGAGAAAGATTGTTTTCGTTGTTGCAGGGTATTGACCATTTGCAGTGGTACTCCCGAGGTCCCCTGTCTCGTCCTCTTCTTGCACTCATACTCACTATCAGTGGATAGTAAGAGAATTTACTGAGGCATACAGACGGATATCTTAGGGATACTCATTCTAGGGTTTACTTCACCCTATCTCTAATGTAATGATCCCGGATTTTTACTAAGTTTAAATTTATAATTAATTTAATTTTTGAATAAAAAATTGTGAAATTAATTCGTAAATTGATTTGAGTTTCTCCAAATTCGAATTTGGATATGTGTGTTTATTTTATCGAAGTACAATTAAGTTTTAAAAACGATTTCTTTAAAAGTTAAATATCTATATATATAGGAATGAAAAATGTAAAAGAAATAAAATATAAATATATATGTATATAGAGAAATAAGACAATAAGTATGTGAGTTAAAACAAATATTTAAGCTAGAAATAAATTAGACAAATTTAAACAACATGTAAATAAATTATATAGTTTCATAAGATATAAAGTTAATACAATATACTGACTATAGAATTTCATTACAAAGCAAGAAGACAATAATATATTCAACTATGAACAAAGAAAGATAAGTATTGCAAAACAAAAATCTAAGTATCTATGTACAAGCAAATAAAAGAATAAGTATGTAAGCTTGGAAGAGATGACAATAGCAATTAATGCTTGAATATCATTAGCACACAATATATATCTTATCAGCCACTAAAACAATATAATCAGCCGAAATCTATGCTTAATCAAATAAAAGAAAAAAATGTCTTGGTCTGGTATTGTGTAGAACAAAATTATAACAACCTGTACACTTCTTTAATATATATCAATCATCTTCATTTTTATTCGATCATTCAAAGCTAAGCAAATCTGAAGTAAGTCTTATTTAAACCATAAACAAAATTCAACTTAATATCTCAGATTAAACATAAATATAAACCAGAGAACCAAGAAGATTTAAGAAAGATCAAGCCTGTAGTTTTTCAATCAGAGGAGCTTTGTTCATCCTCTCGAAAACTGTGAGTAACATTTTATTTAAGATTAAAAGCATGAAATTTGTTATACATATATATATATATATCTGTGAAAAAGTATGCTTGTGTATATACATGAATTTTCTGAGTATATCTGAGTGATGATTGTATGTGTGTGTATGTTATTTGCTGTGATATCTTGCTTTGGTTCCAAGCTCCAGTTTAATTTTAAAAATCATTTTCTCCTGATCAAGGCATGATTTGGATTCATGATTCAAACAAAACTTGGTTTTTATATCAAAAATTTTAGATTAAAATTTCACTTAAGTCAAAATAAATTAGAACTGTATCTGGAAATCAAGAAAAGTGTGAAAAACTCTAAAATAGTCAAAATTCGAACTTTTTAAATTACGAAGTCAGGTATGTAATATGAATTCGTATACTGTAACATGATTTTTAAAGCTTGAATTATAATTTTTAGATGGAGATTGAAAGAGCGGTTCGAGTTTAAATAGATTTCACTCTTTTGGAAAATTCTGGTGATCTCGTCGATGGGGGAGGTCGTGGTCCTTTGGGATGGTAGCGGAATGAATGTAGTGTCGAGGAAAAATAGTGGATAGGGCTGCAGATGGTCGTCGAGGTGGCGGCGAGCAGTTTTCAGTTCGTAAACCTAGATTGGTCGAGGTTGAGTGTTTTGATCGTTTGTTTTCTGGAGACGATCGAGTGCGATGGGATTCTGGGAGGTGGTAGAGGGGACGTAGGCGATCGTGTGGCCGGAATTTCGAGCTTTCTGGTGGTCGGGGTTGATAGTACAGTGGCGTTTCTAGGGTTGATGGTGAAACGTGATGATGTTTCCAGGTTGGGATTATGGGCTCGACTTCGATTTCGCGTGGATGATGGAGTTCTAGTGATCGGGAGTCGGTCTGGAGATAATCGTCGACTTGCTCGACGTAGTGGCGATGACTGGAGGCGAGCGTCGGAGCAGTGCACGTCTACGTGCACTTGTGTCTGATGATCTGGAGTTGTTTAGTCTGGGTGAAAACCGATTTGAATGCTAATTTGACTCGAGTAACTCGAGTATTTTGCTCGGGGGTTTCCAGTGTGGCTCGAAACCAATGTAGTACTGACTCGGGAAGGAGGCTTGTAACAGGTTTTAAACCCTGTTCCTGCTTTGGAAAATTTTGAATTAAAATTTAAAGTTTAAAGTAAGGTTTAAACCGAGTTTTAAAATCAAAGTCAAAAAAAATTATAGTGTAGTTTGAAAACTTAGCTTGGGAATAAAGTTTTTTTTTTATTTTAAATTATTTTATAACTTAAAGAGTGGTTAAGCATTTAAGTGTATTCAAAAGTAATTTTGAATTGAAAAATAGGAATTAAATTGTAAGAAAGAATTTAAATCAAGGTTTTAAACCCAGACTTGAATACAAATCTGAATTCTGATTTTAAAAAAAGGATAAAGTTTTATAAAAGTAAATATTTAAATGAGTTTAAATGTTAAAGTATTTTTTTAAATATGTGAATTTAATGAGAAGTTAATTTAACTCTTTTAAATTTCTTTTATAACAAAGATATCACTTTAACATGTGAATTTAAAAGTTTTTAAAATTAGTTTTTAACTTTATATAAGATAAATAAAGATTCATTTTGAACTTGAAGATAAATGAGATTTAAAAGTAAATTCGAAAATCAATGTTTTCAAACATATTGATAAATAAAATCATTAATAAGAATGAGATTTGTCTCGAGTTAATGATGATTTATAATTCATAAATTATTAAGTTAACTAGATTGGTTAATTAATGCTTGTATTAATTAAATTAGTAATTATAAGCTTAAATTTATTAATTAAGGTTTAAGCTAATAAATTAAGAAATAACTAAATTTAAATTAAGAATCCAAGATTAGAGTGGATAATTTGTGATTAGAAATCGATTAATTTATAATTAATGATGATTCATGTGAATAAATTACTTTAGCAAAGAAATTAAAGAATTGCTATTAGTTAATGAAGGTCATTAACGAAGATTATTTAAACAATTAATTATTCTGATTAATTTTAACAATTAATTAGATTAATTAATTGATGATAATCATTATGAAATTGAGTAAGTATATTACTTTATGGTAAGTAATTAAAGGTTAAATTTCTTAAAATAATTAATTAAGGGGTTAACTGATTATGTAATTGGTTTAGAGGTTAATTTAGTTAATGTGATTAATTAAGAATAATTTATTAATTAAGAATAATTAATTAAAGTTTTAATTATATCAAATGATTTGTAGTTAATAAATCAGGATTGGATAATTAATTCATAAGTAATTAATTTAATTGGAAATAAATTGAATTAATTAGGATTAAACAATTAATTAATCCTGCTTATAAATGATTATTGAAGCTTGACCTTACTTATGAATGATTGTATTGTATGAGATGCCTTGAATTGATTGTCCTATCTGATCTGTGATATTTTGTTCTATGGATTGAGCTGTATGTAATTTATTCATTTATTTGTGATACATTCGTTTATTATCCATGAATCTGTGAATGAATGATAAGCGTTATAGTTTATACCGGTTATCAACTATATTTCTGTGTTTTGATCTATGATGATTGATGATGTTGCACTATTGTGTGAAACCCCTTGACTACACTTATACGCACACAAATATGGATTTCACGAGGAAATCGGTTAAGTCACAGATATTTGAATTTAATTCAAAATAGTTTTGTTCGAATTCAAATAGTTTTGGAAATGGATTGGGTTTAAAATAAAAAAAAGTTTTTGAAAAGGAATTTCAAGATAAAATTTATTTTTGAATAACTTGATTACGCCTTGAAGTTTAAATAAGTTGATTTAAATTTAAATTCAAGATTGAAACTAAATCCTATGATTTGAAACTAGGGATTAAAGATATTATACAAGTTATACATGGGTTAAACCATTTAAAATGCATTGATTTGGGAACTTGAATTCAAATTCAAAGGCTTTAACTCATGCAAATATAATTGGATTCTTCCGTAATGAAAACTATTTTTTTTCAAATATTAAAGGCTTTCACATAAGAAATGAACTTCCAATTTGTGTTAAAAGGATTTCTAGTTTGAAATGAAAATGATTTCCAAGATATAGAAACGGTTTGATGGCTATAAGTTAAATCTTTGATTTAAAGATTTAACGAGTTAATCCAATTGAAATGGAAAATTGTTTTGAAACCCATGAATGGGTCTTTATGAAACTGGGTGAATTTTGTGGAATAATTCTTTTTAAAGATTTAAAATGGTAATTTGTTTAACCATTTGAAGAAAAGTTTTGGGTTTCTTTGAAGTTTTGACTTGACTGAAATCCCATATCCATATGTTTTTAAATATTGCGCTCATTATTCGGTTTAGTCGGGATAGGACCTTGTGTCATATAACCCATTCCGAATAATGATACGACGTTATGGATAGCATTTGAAGACCGGGTATTTGTGAGAACGATAGGATAACCTGTCGATTGACTCTGCACTGAGTTGCTCCGGTATAGAGTTCTCCATGTGTGATGGGGAGTCCGATCAGGATTGTAGATACCCGGATTACAAAGGCTTCTTCGGAAGTGCCTTCTGTTCTATTCGAACCCAAAACAGACTTGTATGGTTGTATGTCTGACACTACACTTTGGGATATAAAGTAGATTTATTTCAAATACATATATATTGGTGGCGGAGAATTTATTCTCTCAGCTTAACACCCTTCTCTGACGTACGAGCTCAGAGGTTATGTAGTTGAAGATTATCGGTGATATATTCCCAATTTGGTAGTGTGGCATGCTAAGTGCTGCTGTGTGTTGATGATCACTTGTTGATCATTTGTGATCAGAGCATTGCTTTTGTATAAAGCGTAGCTTTGTGGATGAGACTGCATCAGGACCTCACACCCCGAAAATGGTTGAAACAGGAAAGATGCGGCAAGGTTATGAGGATCGCGCCCTTTAGGGTGTGTCATTCCCTTCTGGTAAAGGGTGGTATGAAGGTATGGAACCCAGATATTTACCTATGTGGTGGGCTTCAATCTCATTTCTGTGTGGTTGTTGCTTTGTGGTTTAGAGGTGCCTCGGATAAAGGTCCCAAAGGACCGGGGGGTGGCATGCTCGAGTAGTAGTTACCTAGTTACAGACGTAACCTGGCCTTGTGTTAGCAGAGATCCGGTTAGGTTCTCTGGACGTCTCGCCAGAGGCGTACCCATGGACAGTGGGAAGTTCCTTAGCCCGACCATTTGTTGGAAATCCAATCATCCAATACGTGCTTTGCACGGTTTTAGTTGTAGAACCTGCCATTTACTTATGGTGGTCACCACTATTTATATGGTAGCTATAGTAGGCATAGTTCAGAATGTCTATGCTGGCTAAGATTTATATTATACTTTCGAAATATTTTCTACACTTTGCACTTATAGTAATAATATCAATGAATTTTCCCGTATCAAGCATATTTGACTATCATAAGGAGAAATCTCCTCCAATTCTGCGTTTGCATTGTGTGTGTGGCGTGAGGCCTTATGGTAGTTTCATTTTTCAAAAAGCATTGCGGATTTCAATCTAAATTCTTTTGTTTGTTTTAAAAGATAAACTGTTTTCGTTACTCATACCAGTCCCATGACTGATTTGGAGTTTATTGTTCCTTTCGTAAACTCTGGGTGCCCACAATTTTCCACACGGGCAGTCTAGAGTTAGGTTTTTCAGATAGTCAGGTTTAGCAGATTATCTGGAGTTAGTTCAGTCTTTGGATCAGGACAGTTCTTGCTTAGCCTTGTGCATCGTTATTGGGAGTTCGAGCTATTTCTGGATTGATGCCTTGGAGATGGAGATTATCCGCTGCTGGTGCTTTCTATTTCTTTCCGCTGTTACTTTCTTGTATCATATCTCTAATGTATATAGATATTCATGGTATCACTCTGTTGTATCAGATATTGTATCAGATTTTATATATCAATGTATTATTCATCTCTTCCATTGTGTTGTATTTAATGGTGTTATAAGCTCCGGTGAACCAGATTCGACGTTTGGATCTACAGCATTTGAATATGAGTGTCGTATTCAGTGCCGATTTTCGAAGGTCGAGTCAGGATCACTACATTTGGTATCAGAGCAGAGGGTTGAAACTTTAGCTCAGGTCTATAACACATTAAGTAACTCATTTGAGATAGGGTGAAGCATACCCTAGAATGAGTATATCCCTAAGATATCCGTTCGAATGCCTCAGTCAATTCTCTTACTATCCACTGATAGTGAGTATGTGGGCAAGAAGAGGACGAGATAGGGGACAGGGGAGTACCACTACAAATGGTCAAAACCCTACGACAGTGGAAACAGTCTTTCTTATCAATCTCCTTTGATTCGCTCCCAAATTCTTTGATTGCTTCGTGATAGCTCCAGAAAGAAGTTTCGGTGTGATGGTGAGCATGCGAATCGTTGTAGAAAATACTTACTTCATATCTTCATCGGTTTCTTATTATATTTTCGATTTAAACTTTAATGAATTGGAAATTTTTAAATAAATTGGAAATTTTAAATTAAGATAAATTGGTTAATGAAATATAGGGCTATATTTGAATTGAATCGATAAAACGATTTCGTTTAAACCGAATTTGAAATTCTATTCTAATTTCTTGTGAATATCGAAGTCCGAAGAGGGACAAGTTGCTATATACTTTGGGTGTTCCGACTTGAGTTTGGAATCCATATCTTGTGTTTGAGAAATTGTAGAGGATTGAATCTATCTATCTATTCTCTGGGGTCCGATATATTCTACGAATGGTTAGTTATTTCTTCGAACTAACCAGTGCCCCTTCATATTCGTCGATCCGGATGACTCGAGTATCTTATGAAAAAACTGTATGAGTTTGTTCTCATATCTATTGGTGATATTCTGATTTGGTAAGCCAAATACAAAATAGATATCTAGTTTGACCTAGAAAACTATTTCTCTGTCTTTGTGTATCTATCTTTGTTGTTTTCGTGCCTGCAAATTTCGAGGATGAAATTTCTTTAATGGGAGGAATATGTAACGATCCCAGATTTTTACTAAGTTTAAATTTATAATAATTTAATTTTTGAATAAAAAATTGTGAAATTAATTCTTAAACTGATTTGAGTTTCTCCAAATTCGAATTTGGATATGTGTGTTTATTTTATCAGAGTACAATTAAGTTTTAAAACCGATTTCTTTAAAAGTTAAATATCTATATATATAGGAATGCAAAATGTAAAAGAAATAAAATATAAATATATATGTATATAGAGAAATAAGACAATAAGTATATGAGTTAAAACAAATATTTAAGCTAGAAATAAATTAGACAAATTCAAACAACATGTAAATAAATTATATAGTTTCATAAGATATAAAATTAATACAATATACTGACTATAGAACTTCATTACAAAGCAAGAAGACAATAATATATTTGACTATGAACAAATAAAGATAAGTATTGCAAAACAAAAATCTAAGTATCTATGTAAAAGCAAATAAAAGAATAAGTATGTAAGCCTGGAAGAGAAGACAATAGCAATTAATGCTTGAATATCATTAGAACACAATATATATCTTATCAGCCATTAAAACAATATAATTAGCCGAAATCCATGCTTAATCAAATAAAAGAAAAAAAATATCTTGGTCTGGTATTGTACAGAACAAAATTATAACAACCTGTACGCTTCTTTAATATATATCAATCATCTTCATTTTTATTCGTTCATTCAAAGCTAAGCAAATCTGAAGTAAGTCTTATTTAAAACTTAAACAAAATTCAACTTAACATCTCAGATTAAATATCAATATAAACCAGAGAATCGATAAGATTTAAGAAAGAACAAGCCTGCAGTTTTTCAAACAGAGGAGCTTTGTTCATCCTCTCCAAAACTGTGAGTAACATTTTATTTAAGATTAGAAGTATGAAATATGTTACATACATATATATATATATATATATATATATATATATATATATATATATATATACACACACACACATACACATATCTGTGAAAAAGTATGCTTGTGTATATACATGAATTTTCTGAGTATATCTGAGTGATGATTTTATGTGTGTGTATGTTATCTGCTGTGATATCTTGCTTTGGTTCCAAGCTCCAGTTTAAGTTTAAAAATCATTTTCTCCTGATCAAGGCATGATTTGGATTCATGATTCGAACAAAACTTGGTTATTATATCACAAATTTTAGATTAAATTTCACTTAAGTCAAAATAAATTAGAACTGTATCTGGAAATTAAGAAAAGTGTACAAAACTCTAAATAATCAAAATTCGAACTTTTTAAATTACGAAGACAGGTATGTAATCTGAATTCGTATACTATAACATGATATTTAAAGCTTGAATCATAATTTTTAGATGGAGATTGAAAGAGCAGTTCGAGTTTAAATAGATGCGACGCCCCACCTCTATGCTCACAATAACAAAGAGTGTTAAAAGGAAATACTGTCTGTTATTGCAAAGAATAAGGCTGGATAGGAGCGGCCATCCGTAGTAAGGCCTTATACTGGTATTGTTTATCTCGATAGGAGTGGTATATTCTTTAATTTTTCATCTCTAATTTATTTGCTCCCATCGACATATCCAATTCCACTATAAAACGAACTACGATGGTTCATAATAGTTTAGGACAACATATATAATAATAACACAGATCAGCCAAATGCGGAACACAGATAATAAAAAGTCTCGCATATATATATATAAATATGTGTATATATATATATAACTGATGTCAATTACAATACATGTGATACAATACATATGATACAACTACAACTGTCGACTCTGGAAGTTATATATACAAGTACATTATTGTGAATAATATACATGAATACATATCATCCTATACTATGACAACAACTACTCCAAAAGATATAAAGAGACTTCATAGCTCAAGCAGCAACCCAAATCAAGATATCAACAACCTGAAATAACTCGGTCTGACTCGAGTATTAAATTCAAAGGAAAATAATACACGGGTCAGTCTAATTCAAACTCAGTTATTAATGCATAAAAGCAATAATAATTAAATAACAAATAGACGACAGTCAAAGTAAATCTCGTCTACCCAATCCTTTAATAAGGAAATCGGATAACGGTAAATATAACACGTAACAGTGTTAAAAACAAATCAGCAAATTCAAATTATCAACGAAGTTAATTTAGAAAACAACAGGATTGCCTAATCGGCAATTAACAACAAAATCTAATTATAAAATAAATAATTAGAAACTCATAATCTAATTATCAAATAGATAATTAGACAACAACAAAATGATCAAATCAAACCAAATCAAAGTACAATTTCAAAATATTGAATTGGATACACGAAACAATTCAAACAATTGAAATATCACTTAAAAACGTCAATTCTGGTAGGGCTGCAGTACACGCTCACTTGTACTGCCTCGCCGCTACGGTGATGAAATACACAAAAGCTCAATGAACCAGAAACAAATGGCATCAACTCCAATCAAAATGAACCAGATGGAACTGCAACGGCAAGCACAACATCCACCCAGTAACCATCAAATGAAAAAAGTGCATATGAAGGCACAATGAAAATTCACAATCAAACACAAGGTCAAACCCAAAATACCGGATTCAACTCAAGTGTAATAAAATAATGTCACAACTTTCAGCACAAGGTCAAATCCGAGCTACGAGCTGGATTCAACCTAAGTGAATTCGAAAAACATATCCCATTGCATCTATGCAATGTAAACCAACAAGGGAAAGACTGCATACAAAATGTAACTGTAGTCACCAATGAATGCAACATTACATAAAACAGTAATGAGTCAAGTACAACAACATGAAGGAACAAGTTCACAATGGCAATCAAAGTGGTCAGGCACTTTAAATCCAAAGCAAATGCTCAATGCACAACATAAGTATGAATCAAATTCATATATATACTGCATTGGTACCAAGGGAAGGACATGAAAAGTGCACAGCAAGTATGCAACTACCAAACTGGGTCAAGCAAGTGCAACACAGTGACAAGCTACCCAGATTCAAAGATGCAATCATGTACAACAAGACTGCAAAATTCAAGAATGCATATGAAACATACACAGGCAGTGCCAACATGTATGACACAGGTCGTGGAACAAGCCTGCGTACAACTCGACACAGTGAAGCCACAGTTCAAATCAAGTACAAGGAGCAACACTGTGAACACAGTGAACAAATTCAAGGCAGCAGGCAATACAAATACAAGAATGCATGTATGCATATATATGAATACGCATACATATCTATATCAAAATGGAACTGAACCAGCATAAGCAAGAGACATAGGTAGTTCGAACAAAGCCACCAAGACAGTGTCGAACCCCATGCAAAACAACACAAAATCAATTCAAATGTCAATACAACATGACGGTAAGCAATGAAACATTGAAAATGACTCGGTGGATCAACAACATCAAATTGCACAAGCAAGGCTACATGAACCAGATTTGAGCAAGTGCACAATAAACAATAATGCTTTTCTAGTATGAAACTGCAGTTCGATACCACTGCACTATTGATGGCCGAAGATAATACAAAGTCAGGGAATCACATAACAGCATCAAGTGGCCGAAATTAACAAGTGACAGTGGTTCAAATGTGTAGCAGTTTCAAATAGTAACAACAAAAGTGTCAAGGCCGACATTAAACAAGTCAGTGCCAAAGTCGAACCATCAAAATCGAAACCATGATGAGCGTATCAAGGAATCGAACAAAAATCAGAAATCAAAACCATGTGGATTGAAAATGTCAAAGAAATTGTTTACGCCAAAATTGGTCACATACCCCAAATACCGTGAAAGCACCAGTGTATGAACACAAACCAATGATATTCAAGCATAAATATTAGATCTCAACAAGTATTAAATAGTAATTCAGAAATAATGAACAAAGACACAAGTTTTATAGTGGTTCGGCTATCTCCGGCCTACGTCCACTCCAAAGTTTTATCCTTTTATTGATTATCCTTGATGATTACAGATGACTACATCAGTAAATATAAAGAATTTCCAGTATAATAGCAGTATCGAAGTGTAGAAATGAATCCGGCAGAGTCTGGACGTTCAATAGCCAAAAGATCCCTTTTATGTAGGCTTCTGGGTGCTATTTATAGGCGTAGGAGGCTCAGATCTCGCTCAAACTCCGGGAGACTTTTTCTGGCACGTGAGTGGGCCCACACGACCGCCCCCACCAAGTTTCGACTCGACCTGTGATCGATACGAAGTGATTTAGTATCCATCAAAAAATGATCCAATCGAGCTGAAACTTGGCAGAAACATTCCTTACCTTGCATGCAAGCTGCGGTGAAAATTTCGTTGCATTTGGATCAGTGGTTTAGGAGATATGATCGATTCAAGTTGTTGTTTTTCATGACGGCTGTTGCGTTCGAATCCATTGGCTCAAATCCACTCCCTTCGACTCGATCGGTCACGTGCGCATCGATGACGTGTCGCGAAATCCCTGGGTTGATCCACCTTTCTTGCCGTGTTGAACGCTTCTCTCCAGGAGACGTGGGATTGCATCCATGTTTTATGCTTCGTCCATATCCATAACTTCACAACGGCATGCTCGCATCTATTAACTCGTGTCTCTCTTCGCATCGATTCCAGGAGTTCATTCCGTATCGATCCCATGTGAGCTGATCGATTCGAAACGAGTATGGGGGACATCGATACGAAGTGGTTGCGAAGGATGGATACGAACGAGACCTCACCCGATGGATACGAACGAAGCTCTTACCTGGTGGATACGAAGGAGACTTGCAAAAGGCATGGAGTCGAAATGCGCCATCTGCACCCATCCTGATCGATACGAAGCACATCGATTCGAAGAACCTCCACATGCTTGCTATCACTCTGGGTTTGTTACCATCGAATCGAGATCCATCCAGCCTTCCTATCTGATCGATACGAGTCTATCGAGTCGAACCAGTAACTCGATCGATTCGAACACTATCGAGTCGAACTAACACCTGATGCGAACTTCATTGAGCCGAACCCGCGCCAATCGATACGAACGACATCGATTCAAAATGGTATCGATACGAACGGTATTGATACGAATGCAACCCCTGATCGATTCGAACCATCCTTGCGTGCCGATGGGTTCGAACAGTATGTTCTTCCTACCTTGCATCGATCATATTTCCTTCATACGAACTCCGATTAACCTGAAATTTGAAACATAGCCTTTCCTAATCCTTATCATCATCTCCAATCAATTTCGTCCCGATCAGAGCTCAACCAAATTTTGACATCATCGATTGTAGCCTTGCTTTCAATCGATCTCCAATCCCAATGTCCATCATTCCTTGCCAATTTGTTGATATTCCAGTTTTGACCAAAAAGTGGGATAGCACTTTGCCCCCCAAAACATGCTTTTTGATAAGGAGTGTTTTGAATAGTTCCGACTCCAATATCCAAAGCCCATAGCCATATCGCCAGAGTATGTCATCCTTGACTGCTCTGAGTTGATGCCCAATTCCAAATCTAATAACCAAAGCCTTAGCCAATCCCTTATCCATCCAAACTCGACAACCGAGTCTTAATCCATCCTTATCCAATAGCCAATAACCGAATCCAGGACCTCTCCGGGTCGATATCTGAATCCATAACCTCTCTGGGCTCTTGCCAAGCGTAATCCACACTTGATGACCTTGGTCCAGTGTCCCTGGATGTTGAGCTAACCTCTCCGGGTTCTTGCCAAGCGCAATCCACACCTGACGACCGTGGTCCAGTGTCCCTGGACGTTGTACAAAGCCATGGCTTAAGTCCTAAGCCGAATCCTGGTCTCTCCGGACCCTTGTTGAGCATAGTCCATACTCAACGACCTGAAAATAACAATTGATAATACATGGCCTAAGTCCTAGGCCGAATCCTGGTCACTCTGGACCCTTGCCAAGCATTGTCCATACTCGACGACCTGAATGAGTCACTTTACCCGTTCGGGCAAAGTGACTCACCCCTTGCCAGGCATAATCCATACCCGACGACCATTTATCAAAAACCAGATAAAAATCCAATCAAAATCCAATCCAAAATCCAAATCCAAAATCCAAATTCAAAATCCAAATCCAAAATCCAAAACCGAAAACAATCATCCAAAGGAAAATCCAAATCAAAAGGCAAGCAAAACCAGGAGCTCAATCCAAACTCCAAAACCAAATCCAAAAAGAAAAGCAGTGTTCAATCCAAAAGCAAAAGATAAATTTCACAAACCATAGCATTGCAGTTTATCATCATTCAGAGCATGCCTAGGGGCTATCTCTGTTCCCATACATGTGTAAATGACTTGGTTGCTTGCCAGTAGTTCGCTACTTATTTCACATTATCTTGATCAGTGGATGATCAATCGACCATCATTCCTGGGCCTCCCACAATCGTGGCTTGAGGTAGGCGGCGGTTGCTCCTGCTCCGCCGTTGCATTCCGAGTTCCGACATATTGTGGCAACAGTCCCGACATATTGTGGCAACAGTCCCTTCCTAACATGCTCCTCGATTACATCCTTTAAATGCCTGCAACTGTTAGTGTCGTGTCCATCCAAATCATGGAAGAGACAATGCCTTCCTGATGTCCTCTCCCGTTCTGATGGTTCCCTCCTAGCCGGACTTCGATAGGGAAGGCGATTTCGAGTATCCTGGTATATCCGCTCCAGCGTCTCGTTTAATCCTGTGTATGTGGAAAACTTCGGATCCTTCCATCGCTTCCTATCTTTCCCAGAATCATCGTCTAACTTCCTTTTTCCTTTGTCTTTATCTGAACCTTTGCTGGATGACCCTCTCTCCTCAGTTGCATTAACCTTTTTCAACTTTAGATCCATACTCGCATCTTCTTGCCGAAGGAACCTCTCTGCCTCGTGAAAGAACTCATCGAGATCCTGTGGGGGATCTCTTATCAAAGATACCTTGAAATCCGAATCCTCCCTGACTCCTGATACTGCCGCCATCAAAACCATCGATAGATCAGGCCGATCCACCGAAGCAACTGCCGCACTGAATCGAGTTAGAAAAGCTCTAAGCGATTTATCCATCCTTTGCTTTACCGATGTCAATGTCATCACATTCTTCGACCTCTTGACGTGAACCCGAAACTGTCCCAAAAACTTTTCCACCAATTCCCTCTAAGTCCTGATAGACCCTTCTCCCAGCTGCCTAAACCACATTGCAGCTAGGTCTGTTAAGTATAATGGAAAGCATCGTGCCATTACTTCCTCCGATGCCCCCAGCACCTCCATATGTCTGGTGTACCTCATCAAGTGATCAGTTGGATCTGCTTTGCCATCATATACCTCCATGCTAGGTAGCTTGAACTTGGGTGGATTGTGAGCCATCCTTATCTCCCGAGCGAACGGACTCCTGTTCACTCCTTCCAAGTCTCTATTGGTCAAACCACCTCGCACAGTTCTTCTAATGATCTCCACTAATCCAGTATTGCCTGTTAGGGGTTGCCCCCCATGCCCCCGAGGGAACTCCGACACATACTCTTCATGGGGCTCACTAGCAGCAATGTTAGTCCTGGCCTATTGAACTCCTTGCAAAGGCCCTCCTGTGTTAGATCCTGTGGGCCTGCCCCCAAGCCCTTGTTGATTGCCTTCTGGCTCCGTACCCTGTCCTCCATTGAGTTCCACAACCCTAGTCCCCTGTCCTGCATCCACAGCTGCTGTAGCTGTTCCTAAGTTCTACGTCCCTACAACTCTCATATGTTCAAAGAAAGTCTTCATCATTTCCTGTTGACTTTTTAACAATCTCTCCAGCAATGAATTTGCCATAGCTTCCATCTTATCCCGAGTTATGTAGATCGAAGCCTGTCCTTCCCCAGCGCCGCAGGATGCTTGTTGACTTCCTTCCTGTTGGCTTCTCTCAAACCTTTGCCTTCTACTATTTTGCCTTGTCATTGTCCTCAAGTCCAAACTTTTCAAACTCTTCAAATCTGAACTTTGAATCCGATTTAGCGGGTGCTAGTCCTTCTCAGTGGAAGCACCAAAGTGTTTGCGCCAAAATTGGTCACAAACCCCAAATACCGTGAAAGCACCAGTGTATGAACACAAACCAATGATATTCAAGCACAAATATCAGATCTCAACAAGTATCAAATAGTAATTCAGAAATAATGAACAAAGACACAAGTTTTATAGTGGTTCGGCTATCTCCGACCTACGTCCACTCCAAAGTTTCATCCTTTTATTGATTATCCTTGATGATTACAGATGATTACAGCAGTAAATATGAAGAATTTCCTGTACAATAGCAGTATCGAAGTGTAGAAATGAATCCGGCAGAGTCTGGACGTTCAATAGCCAAAAGATCCCTTTTCTGTAGGGTTCTGGGTGCTATTTATAGGCGTAGGAGGCTCAGATCTCGCTCAAACTCCGGGTGACTTTTTCTCGCACGTGAGTGGGCCCACGCGACCGACCCCACCAAGTTTCGACTCGACCTGTGATCGATACGAAGTGATTTTGTATCCATCAAAAAATGATCCAATCGAGCTGAAACTTGGCAGGAACATTTCTTACCTTGCATGCAAGCTGCTGTGAAAATTTTGATGCATTTGGATCAGTGGTTTAGGAGATAATGATCGATTCAAGTTGTGGTTTTTCGTAAGGGCTGTTGTGTTCGAATCCATTGGTTCGAATCCACTCCCTTTGACTCGACCGGTGACGTGCGCATCGATGACGTGTCGCAAAATCCCTTGGTTGATCCACCTTTCTTGCCGTGTTGAAAGCTTCTCTCCTGGAGACGTGGGCTTGCATCCATGTTTTATGCTTCGTCCATATCCATAACTTCACAACGGCATGCTCGCATCCATTAACTCGTGTCTCTCTTTGCATCGATTCCAGGAGTTCATTTCGTATCGATCCCATGTGAGCTGATCGATTCAGAATGAGCATGGGGGACATCGATATGAAGTGGTCGTGAAGGATGGATACGAACGAGACCTCACCTAATGGATACGAACGAAGCTCTTACCTGGTGGATACGAAGGAGACTTGCAAAAGGCATGGAGTCGAAATGCACCATCTGCACCCATCCTGATCGATACGAAGCACATCGATTCGAAGAACCTCCACATGCTTGCTACCACTCTGGGTTTGTTGCCATCGAATCGAGATCCATCTAGCCTTTCTATCTGATCGATACGAGCCTATCGAGTTGAACCAGTAACTCGATCGATTCGAACACTATCGAGTCGAACCAACACCTGATGCGAACTTCACTGAGCCGAACCCGCGCCAATCGATACGAACAACATCGATTCGAAATGGTATCGACACGAACGGTATCGATACGAACGCAACCCCTGATCGATTCGAACCATCCTTGCGTGCCGATGGGTTCGAACAGTATGCTCTTCCTACCTTGCATCGATCATATTTCCTTCATACGAACTCCGATTAACCTGAAATTTGAAACATAGCCTTTCCTAATCCTTATCATCATCTCCAATCAATTTCGTCCCGATCGGAGCTCAACCAAATTTTGACATCATCGATTGTAGCCTTGCTTTCAATCGATCTCCAATCCCGATGTCCATCATTCCTTGCCAATTTGTTGATATTCCAATTTTGACCAAAAAGTGGGATAGCAGAAATCATCAACAACAAAACAAAATCGAACTACCGAGCTTAGTATCGGATAAGATGCGAGTGAATAATCACTCACCTTTGTCCAACGTGCGAAAATCCACAGCCGAAGTGAGCAACGAGGAAATGATCGATCCAAGCTACTCGTGAAAATCCACTTAATCGATCTAATTAAAGCCGGCGTCCTCAAATTTTTTTCAAAGCCCTAATTTGAATTTGGAACAAGTAAGAATAATACGAGACAACCATTTCTTTTCGTTCGCTTTCTTTTGTTTAGGGTTTATGATCCAAAGAATAAAGAAGGAACGGGTTTGCCTTTGGTAATCATCACGGCACAAAACAAACAAATGAATACGTGGGCCAAATTAAATTTTAAAGCCCGCATAACTCTTAAACAAATTTTTGAAAAGAATATCAACCGATTATAACACCCAACAGCAATCAACAACCAATTTAGTGGTCAATTTGACGATAATTAGTTGTGACAAACCCCGAGTTGTTACAGACTCCCCTCCTTATAATAATTGCGTCCCCGCAATTTTCATAATTAAAGTCGTCGGTAACAATTATTTTTCTAACATAAACTGGTTAAGCTAGAAAAATAAAGGTCAAGAACACAGACACCAATGAAATCTTTTAATTTCGTAAAAGAAATTCACAAATTCTGAACAAAATCTAATTATCAAATACATAATCAGAAAACAACAAAACTGGATAAATACAATTATCAGCTATAATTAATTATCACTCAGATAATAAGAATTCAGAAACCACAAAACAGCAATATCTAATTATCGATACGATAATTAGAAAACAACAAAATCTAATTATCTACAAAGATAATTAGAAAACACAATTCGCAAATCGCAAAACTGCAAATATCTTGTTATCCAACAGATAAATAGAAAACACGAACACCATAATCAGCAAACTCTAACTATCCACAGAGATAATTAGAAGACACAAATATCTAATTATCAAAAACGATAATCAGAAATCTCAAATCAACAATTATCCAATTATCAAAAACGATAATCAGAAATCCCAAATCAACGAATATCCAATTATCAAAAACGATAATCAGAAATCTCAAATCAACAGTTATCTAATTATCAAAAACGATAATCAGAAATCCCAAATCAACAATTATCTAATTATCAAAAAGATAATCAGAAACAACAAATATCCAATTATCAAAAACGATAATCAGAAATCTCAAATCAACAATTATCTAATTATCAAAAACGATAATCAGAAACAACAAATATCCAATTATCAAAAACGATAATCAGAAATCTCAAATCAACAATTATCTAATTATCAAAAACGATAATCAGAAATCCCAAATCAACAATTATCTAATTATCAAAAATGATAATCAGAAACAACAAATATCCAATTATCAAAAACGATAATCAGAAACAACAAATATCCAATTATCAAAAACGATAATCAAAAATCTCAAATCAACAATTATCTAATCATCAAAAACGATAATCAGATATCTCAAATCAACAATTATCTAATTATCAAAAACGATAATCAGAAACAACAAATATCCAATTATCAAAAACGATAATCCAAAATGTCCAATCAACAAATATCCAATTATCAAAAACGATAATCAGAAATCTCAAATCAACAAATATCTAATTAACAAAAATGATAATCAGAAACAACAAATATCTGATTGTCAAAAACGATAATCAGAAATCTCAAATCAACAAATATCTGATTATCAAAAACGATAATCAGAATCAACAAATATCCAATTATCAAAAACGATATCAGTAATCTAAAATAAAAAATTATCTAATTATCAAAAACGATAATCAGAAACAACAAATATCCAATTATCAAAAACGATAATCAGAAATCTCAAATCAATAATTATCGAATTATCAAAAACGATAATCAGAAATCCCAAATCAACAATTATCTAATTATCAAAAACGATAATTAGAAATCCCAAATCAACAAATATCCAATATCAGAAATGATAATCAGAAATCTCAAATCAGCAATTATCTAATTATCAAAAACGATAATCAGAATCAGCAAATATCTAATAATCAAAAACGATAACCAGAATCAGCAAATATCTAATTATCGATATGATAATTAAATCTCATAACAGCAAATACCTAATTACTTGCAGATAATTAGAAATAACAAATATCTAGAAATCAATTAAGATACTCTAGAAAATCAACATAAAAGGTTGGATCGATCCCATCAGATGGCGAGTTTTAACTACGCCGCACGTGCATCTCAGATGGCCGAAGCCTACTAAGTACTATAAATTTTGGCGCCCATCAGATGACCCGAAGGTCCGTAGAGTGACCCGAAGGTCTAGTACTGGTATTTGACCCGAAGGTCCGCAGAGTGGCCCGAAAGCCCAACAAATGACCCGAAGGTCCAACAGAGTGGCCCAAAAGCCCAACAAATGACCGAAGGTCCATCATATGACCCGAAGGTCCAACATATGACCCGAAGGTCCAGTAGAGTGGCCCTAAAGCACACAAAATCATCAAAATCATCAAACAGCAGATATTTCAATTAACGAATCCGGAATTAACCAAAATAGCAAACGCACATGTCCCATACCACGAGTTTTACTAAATCATTTAATTCTCTTCATCGTTTCCTTGAAAGTGTAAAATCATGTATTTTAAATTAATAACATTTTACATTCTCAAACGGACAAGTCCGGAATTAAGCGAATCAGGAAAAGTAAGGGTTCATGGTCCTCGATTTTGCTGAAACGTTTAAATCGCTTCCTCATTCTTTTGAAAGCGTAAACTGTATAAATTTTGGAAAACAATTTTATTTTAAAACGATTTTTAAAATACGTGATTAAAACAACAACATCTATAACAATTTCGATAAGGAAATTGCACTTCTCAAAACACCGTAAAAACGGATCCCAAAATCAGCATTAGAGGATAACCGATTGAAAATTCACTTTAGATTTGACGGTTACTAAAGTCGAAGCGACAATAATTTTTATACGTCAAAATCTCATCAAAATAATTCGCAACAAAATATAATACCAGAGAATTTTCATTCATCAAAATGTCAACAAAACACCGTGCTTCCAAAATATAGCGCCGGTGTGGAAATCCCGTTATAAAAATAAAGGCAGCAAAGTACGTTAAAAACCAAACACCGGTTCAACGTAAAATTAATGTAGTAACGTGAAACATAAATTTGCACGTATACAACAAAATGAACAAAGAAATCATTCGAATATATCTTCAAGGAAGATAATTCAAAATAGTAGAAATCTAAACAAAATCACATAACTGCAATCGCTTCGTATCCTTAAATCGGATTTGACATTTTCAAAGAAAACAAAAATAAACACATCTATGTAACAACACAATGAATTTAATTTCATTTTCATATTTTGATTTTTAAATCAAAAAGGTTATCAACTGTACTCAGCGAAGACAGTCTCACTGTTTCCGTTGCGCACTCTGATAAACAGAACACAAATTCACTTTTTATTTTTAAATAAAGATATTTAAAAATTTCATCATATTTTCAAAACTTTAGTTTTGACTCAAGTCACAAATAAAACATCAACAAATAGTTGTAACATATGTTCCATCTAAGTTATGTTTTATATTATGTCCATAAACCCTTTGCTCTGATACCAACTGTGATGCCCCACCTCTATGCTCACAATAACAAAGAGTATTAAAAGGAAATACTGTCTGCTATTACAAAGAATAAGGCTGGATAAGAGCGGCCATCCGTAGTTAGGCCTTACACTGGTATTGTTGTAACGCCCCGAAAATTTTTGACTTTCGAAAATTCAACATCGATACTCACTTTATCGACTGCCGAGAAATCGAAGGCCGGAAACCCGAAATGTTATGGTTTAAGAAAAAGAAAAAGACAGAAGAAAAAGATAAGGAGAGAGAAGATAGAAAATAGAGAATAGAAAATAGAAAAGAGAACAGAGAATAGAAAATAGAGAGGAAAGAGAATAGAAAATAAAGAAAACATAGAACGGAACAGAAAACAACAGAACAACAACAGAATCTCACAATTCACAGCGGAACAACATATAATAATAAATGAATAATCTTTAAACAAAGAACTATATCAGTTATTACATTACATCACATTACCTTACATCATATCATCAGAGTGTACAACAACATACAACAACAAGCGGAAAAAGAAATACTATATACTAGTAATACGCCATGCCATCCAGCTTGCCTCCAGCAACTCCAGAATATCCTGAATATCCTGATAAACCTTAACTCTTGACTGCCCATGTGGAAATTGGTGGGCACCCAGAGTTTAGGAAGGAAAACAATAAACTCCGAGTCAGTCATGTGACTGGTGTGGGAACTCAAAACAGTTTATTTATCTTTAAAATCAAAATAGAGGAATATTTTTAAATCAATTCGCAATGCTTTTAAAAATGATACTACCATAAGGCCTCCCGCACACACACACAATGCAAACGCAGAATCGGAGGAGATTTCTCCTTATGATAGTCAAAGATGCTTGATACGCATTAAAAAGAACATTTGATATTATTACTAGTGCATAGTGTAGAGAAAAATTCATTTCGAAAGTAGAATATAAATCTTAGCCAACATACGACCATTATCGTATGCCTACTATAGCTACCATCCAAACAGTGGGGCGCCACCATAAGTGAATGATAGGTTCTACAACTAATACCGTACAAGTCACGTATTGTTTCTTTGGATTTCCAACGAATGATCAGGCCAAGGAACTTCCCATTGCCACATGAGAATGCCTCTGGATGGACATCCCCGAGAACCAAACCGGATCTCTACCAACACAAGGCCGGGTTACCCCTAACTGAGTAACAACTGACCGAATATGCCATCCCCCGGTCCTTTGGGACCTTTCACCGAGCGCTCGCAATCAATTCACACAATCATAACAAAGTGTTTTCAACATGAGTAAGTATCTGGGCTCCATACCATGACACCACCCTTTTCCAGAAGGAAATGCACACATCCTAAAGGGCGCTACCCCTCATAACCTTGCTGCTTCTTTCCTGTTTTGACCATTCACGGGGTGTGAGGCTCGACGAAGTCACGTCCACAAAAACATACTTTATACAAAAGCCATGCTTTGGGTCAACAAATGATCATAGAAATGATCACCAAGATAGACGATCAAATAAACGATCCTATCACAAATAATCAACACAATGATCATTTACAGCAACACTCAGCATGTCACATTACCAAATTGGGAATATATCGCTGATAACATTCAACTACATAACCTCTGAGCTCGTACGTCTCAGAGAAGGGTGTTAAGCTAAAAGAATAAATTCTCCGCCACCAACAGAAATATATTTGAATGAAATCGTCTTTATATCTCAATTTGTAATGTCAGACATACAATCCATACAAGTCTGTTCCGGGCTCGAACAAAACCGAAGGCACTTACAAAGAAGTCCTTGCAATCCGGATATTCACAATCCTGATCGGATTTCCCATCACATATGGAGAACTCTATACCGGAGCAACTCGGTGCAGAGTCAATCGACAGGTCATCCTATCTCTCTCGCAAATACCGAGTCTTCAACACCGATCTTCAATGCAATTCATAATGATGTATCACATATTCGGAATGGGTTATACGACCCCATGGTCCTTTCCCGGTTAACCCGAATAGTGAGCGCTTATTCAAAAATAAGTGTGGCATTCAAATTCAAACAATTCACATCAATTACCCATTCAAAGGGAAATATTGATAGTCGGTTATTGAACTATCAATGGATATGCACAACATCACCAGATTCCAAATAATTTTCCAAATTATTTATTTTACAAATATCTTTACAAGATATATAATTTCACACTTCAAAAATAAATCAACATTTATTTTTAAACAAGTTCCCCTTTCTTTTATAAATTCCATAGTGAATTTATATTTCAAAATATCTATGAATATACGATTTCAATTATTCATTTCAATTTATCTTCAAAAAGATAAATTCTCAAAGTATTCACTTTATATTGGAAAATATTTCCATACTTATTTAATAAGTAATTCACAAATCTTTTATTTTCAACACTTGGAAAATATTCAATATACTTCAATCGAAATTAAGTATATATTTCATTCTTTAAGGAAATCATTCTCTTAATCATATTTATTTGGGCCAAAACGAATGTTGCGTAAAACATCGTTACGACAACCCAAAATCACTAGTATAGGGATTCGAAATTAAAATAGATATATAAATCCCAATACTATACAAAACATTTCCTTTCGGAAATCATTTACTATAACAACAGTGTTATAGTCCACCATTTCCTTCTATTTCTCGAAAACGTCTATTTCAACAATAAATGTTGAAATCTATGGTTTCGAATCTCAACACATTTTAAAACATCGTTAACTTGTTTTAATTCTGTTTAAAATATCACATCCTAAACATTTTCTTTAACATATTATTCACTATCAAAAAAAAAACGTGAATATACTACGTTAATTAATTTCATCCTTTCTATACATTTTATTTCAAAGGATTATTCACTGTCAAAAACGTGAATATAACTCCATTAACAAGTCACAACAATTTACTTATCAAAATAAGTCATTGCGAATTTATAAAACAACGTTTATAAATTCCTTTATTAACCTATTCAATTTATAACTCAATTATAAAACAAAAGTTCATATCTTAAGTGAAATACTTATAATTTATTTGTTTGAAAAATCGTTCCTTTGAACTTCATAATTATAAATCTTATAACTAATAAGATTCAATTATTTATCCAAATATATTCTTTAATAATTTCACAAAATCTATAAATCTTACTATTTATAAATTTCATTTATAACTTCACCATTTATAATTTTATGAATTCCATTCATTTACAAAAATTCATTTTCACTTCATTCAAACACTTATAAAAACTCGTTTTATAATGTCAATATTTCAATTTATAAATATCCATTTATAAATCTCTTAATATAAATCAATTTATATTATTCTTTAAAACGTCTTTAATCTCCTTTATTATTTCACCATTTTGATTCATAAAATAATTAAATTTTATAAATCCTATATTTAAACTTTTCACAATAAATTCTAAAATCCCGATTAAACTATTTTATAAAATCAATAGCATCATATTCTCAAAAATCAGTTTTTAACTATATTTCTCAAAAATCAGTTTTTAACTATATTTCTCAAAAATCATAATTTTTATAACTTTAAAAATTATAACGTTTATTTATTTAAAATGAATCAATTTCCAAACATAAAGTATATTTTCAAAAAATCACTTTAAAAATCATTTTTAAAGTTCCAAATTTGGTCTAGTGATGCTACACACCAAATAGTCAATCACGACAACAACGATATCATATATCGATATGATAATCCATCAAATATCAAAATATCTGAAATCAAATAAATACTGTTGAGGAATCCAGTTGGATCCCTCCAACCTGTTTTCCTGCATCCAAAAACATTAGCACAATACCAATTTCGCTCCAGTACGAAATTATCGCGGTATATGGGATTTAAAATATTATCCGCTTAATAACGGCGCAATAGGGTCTCATCCGCTAAACAAATGCGGGAAATCAATAACTCCAATATATACATATGCCAATATATATATATTGCTATTATATATAATACCAATTTCACTGTTTATGAAATATTCGCGGTATATGTTTTTAATAAATAACATCCGCTTACTAACGGCGCATAATGTCTATTTTAACAATCAATAGATAACAGTCATCATTCAAACATGCATTCAAATATTTTAAATCTAACTATTTAAAATAAAATCGAAACCGATTCGATTGAGTGAGAAGTTCTCACCTTGATTTAAAATTCCGTTTTAGCGATTTATTTCGAATAAAATTAAACGTGCGTTTAATTTTACCCAAAATTCTCACTAACTCCAAACAACTCCAATCCAATTCCATCGCGTAGTGCTCGTCCATACGATTCCAACGCAACTGGTTTCGCGCGTTTTCGACCTCGTATGAAAAAGATATTGATTTTACAAGTTTGTACACGAATTTATTTAATATAATTTACAACTTTAATTATTTTTAAACCTTCATTCAACATAGGCCGTTGATTTCTCCTGCATCCACATCAGAGCCGCACGTACGTCTTCCCTTCCCCTTCTTCATCTTGCATGCACGCAACATGTACAGACCGAACAAACCCAATGCTCGCAACTAGGGTTCCATCTTCGAGCCTCCACGTTCAACTTTAGGTCGATCAACTAGTGCCATATCGCACGCCTCCATCTCCTCCATGCTCGGCCAGAAGGCTTTGAAGCTCGGCCACCTGATGTGCTTTGAATTTCGTGCGCAAGTCGCCACGGTCGGCCCCCCTTAGCTCCCTCTCCGATGCTCCAAAACCCATCAAATCCGTATAGATTCCAAGATCTCATCGTGCTCTATAATGTTGTAGTTAACAACTTTGGCTAAAAATGAGTGGATTGAGAAAGATTGAGGGAGGAAGGAGATTGTTTTCTGGCCGTTTATCAGGGAGGTGGCGGCTGCGTTTATAATTAGGGTTAGGTTTCTTTTTATTTTTTTTTAATTGTGAATGGTGTATTTATAGGAAAAAAAAATCGAACACTATTCATCCGGAAATTCCGAACTCCGATTTACGCGCCGTAACCAGCGTTTCTAGGGTTTACCCCGCGTTCTGGACACAATGGAACAGGTTTCGGAAGCTAATTCGGACATCTGTGCGAGTTATGGCAATAAACGTTCAATTTAAATTAAACCGATTTAAGCGATTTTCTAGGCGTTTTAATTTGTACCGGACAAACGGTAAATCCAATTGACTTGAAATTTGAAACCTTACAATAATATCACATTACAGATCCGATGAAACTGGTTTCGTCGAAATCCGAGACTTTTTGAAAAATGGCTATTTTAACTCGCCAAATTAATATTAAAAATAAATTGATGCGTTTCGAGCTGCCACGCTCAAACGATAGCTCCGATTGACACGAAAATTTAAATCCGGTAATAACTAACTATTACGGATCCAATGAAACTGGTTTCGTTCAATTCCGAGACTGTTCAAAAATTAACTATTTTCACTAGTCGATTTTAATATTAAAATATTCAATTTTCACAAATAAATTTTTAATTCAATTTTAAAAGTTCTAAAATATCATTCTAACTTCCATATGATAAAATAAAATTTTACAAATCATTTTCAATCATATTTAGCTCTATTTTCAATTATTTCCATAATTTAACATATTAAATTATCGATTTAATTATCCAATTAAATCCAATTATTCGAAATAAAATTTATTCGACTTATAAATTCACTTATTAATATTTAAAATAAATTAAATATTCAAATTTTAATTAAATAAAATTCTGGGTCGTTACAATCTTCCCCCCTTAAAAGAATTTCGTCCTCGAAATTATTAAGTAAGAAAGTTACAGAATCAATTAACTTTTCAAAATTCGTAGTTAAATTTCTTACAATAACTTACTAAGTTTTCAAATCATACTTAGTTATCTTTTCAAAAACAATTACCGTTGTTAAATTTTCAATTCCAAATCAAAGTTTAAGTTTTCAAAAATTTTCCAATTTTCTCAAATATATTCTAACGCCTTAAATTTCCGGAAAAATTCGCCATAGTCTCCTTTGCGCGGCTCGATCCGAAAAAAAAAATGACAGTATATATATCACAAATATACATCTCATCAAGTAATGAGGCATCCCGAAGGGAAAAAGTATAAAAGTACGGTATTTAATCCGAGATATGTACCTTATATTTTATTAGCAAGCATATACGGCTAATATAGCGCGAAAGCGAGCTCCAAATGCGAAGCAAACGCGATCCGCACCTACTAAACACTCAACAAACAACATGAGAATCATGCATATAGATAATAGTATCGATATACAACATATAGCAACATAATAACTATACATGTCAACATAGCATATGCAATAAAAGCAATATATTCAACCATCAACCAACTAAATATTCATTTATATTCTCATTCACATTCAATGAATTGGGTTATCAATTTAATCACATTTGATTCATTAACAGTGGATGTTCTTACTAACATTCATTCTTAATTAGTTTATATTCACTAATTCATATTCAAGTTGGTTCACTTCCAAATCAAATTCAATTCTATTTAAGATTCACTTAACTTCCAATTGGATTTTAATTACTTTAGCTTCCAATTTCATTAATTCAATTTCATTAACACTTAATGAATTATATACAATCAACCAACTAACAATCATATAACAACCAATGTATATTAATTACAACCAAATTACTTTGCGTATATTCATTCAATTTGGTTTAATTAATTGATTTTTTTGCATTCAATCTTTCAACTTCCAATAACATTACATTTTAATGAATTACACTTACATTCATTATTTTATATCAATTATTTTCATTCAATTGATTAACATTCAATCCATTAATTCAATTCAATTTCTAAAGTTGAATTTCATTTACATATAACTCAAGTTCATATCTATCACTTAACTTCATTAATTTACTTTGATACCAATATCAATTTCATTCAACAACTCTTAAGTCATACTCCATTTTACAAACATCACTTGTTTTTACTTAACTTAAATTCCCACTTATAAATCAATTCAGCTTCCAAATTCTAAAGTAAATTTTCCATTTAACTTTAAATTCATTTTTATTTACTACTCATATTCATAAATATATTCATATAGTTTCACTTCTCATATATATAAGTTTATTTCACAATTGCAAATCACTTTAATTATAATTCAATTCTTATACAATTATTCTTTTACTTATACAATTCTTCTTTTACTTAGATTA
Source organism: Allium cepa (assembly GCA_030765085.1). Taxonomy (NCBI): domain Eukaryota; kingdom Viridiplantae; phylum Streptophyta; class Magnoliopsida; order Asparagales; family Amaryllidaceae; genus Allium; species Allium cepa. The sequence continues at coordinate 42,004,962 of CM060929.1, forward strand.
TTCAAACATCTAAACAATCTACTTATATACCCTTTAATAATTCTGAAAAATTATTTCTTTATATATAAATATACTCAAGGTAAAATTATTTTGTTTACCCAATTTAAAACAATACTGTGTCGAATTGTTCTATTCAAGTGTTTAGAAACCCCTTCGGCATAGTCTTGCGGACCACGCTGACGAAAGTTCATATGCCACTCAATAAACCAACCATTACAATATAAAACAATTTTATATACACTAACAAATACGCTCTCATAGCTATTATTACACTCAACTCATTCTAGAGTACTGCTGACTCTATCTCTAATGAGTAATACCCAACAGAACCATGGTTGTCTCTTAACCATAGGCTCTGATACCAAATGTAACGCCCCGAAAATTTTCGACTTTCGAAAATTCAACATCGATACTCACTTTATCGACTGCCGAGAAATCGAAGGCCGGAAACCCGAAATGTTATGGTTTAAGAAAAAGAAAAAGACAGAAGAAAAAGATAAGGAGAGAGAAGATAGAAAATAGAGAATAGAAAATAGAAAAGAGAATAGAAAATAGAGAGGAAAGAGAATAGAAAATAAAGAAAACATAGAACGGAACAGAAAACAACAGAACAACAACAGAATCTCACAATTCACAGCGGAACAACATATAATAATAAATGAATAATCTTTAAACAAAGAACTATATCAGTTATTACATTACATCACATTACCTTACATCATATCATCAGAGTGTACAACAACATACAACAACAAGCGGAAAAAGAAATACTATATACTAGTAATACGCCATGCCATCCAGCTTGCCTCCAGCAACTCCAGAATATCCTGAATATCCTGATAAACCTTAACTCTTGACTTCCCGTGTGGAAATTGGTGGGCACCCAGAGTTTAGGAAGGAAAACAATAAACTCCGAGTCAGTCATGTGACTGGTGTGGGAACTCAAAAAAGTTTATTTATCTTTAAAATCAAAATAGAGGAATATTTTTAAATCAATTCGCAATGCTTTTAAAAATGAGACTACCATAAGGCCTCCCGCACACACACAATGCAAACGCAGAATCAGAGGAGATTTCTCCTTATGATAGTCAAAGATGCTTGATACGCATTAAAAAGAACACTTGATATTATTACTAGTGCATAGTGTAGAGAAAAATTCATTTCGAAAGTAGAATATAAATCTTAGCCAACATACGACCATTATCGTATGCCTACTATAGCTACCATCCAAACAGTGGGGAGCCACCATAAGTGAATGATAGGTTCTACAACTAATACCGCACAAGTCACGTATTGTTTCTTTGGATTTCCAACGAATGATCAGGCCAAGGAACTTCCCATTGCCACATGAGAATGCCTCTGGATGGACATCCCGGAGAACCAAACCGGATCTCTACCAACACAAGGCCGGGTTACCCCTAACTGAGTAACAACTGACCGAATATGCCATCCCCCGGTCCTTTGGGACCTTTCACCGAGCGCTCGCAATCAATTCACACAATCATAACAAAGTGTTTTCAACATGAGTAAGTATCTGGGCTCCATACCATGACACCACCCTTTTCCAGAAGGAAATGCACACATCCTAAAGGGCGCTACCCCTCATAACCTTGCTGCTTCTTTCCTGTTTTGACCATTCACGGGGTGTGAGGCTCGACGAAGTCACGTCCACAAAAACATACTTTATACAAAAGCCATGCTTTGGGTCAACAAATGATCATAGAAATGATCACCAAGATAGACGATCAAATAAACGATCCTATCACAAATAATCAACATAATGATCATTTACAGCAACACTCAGCATGTCACATTACCAAATTGGGAATATATCGCTGATAACATTCAACTACATAACCTCTGAGCTCGTACGTCTCAGAGAAGGGTGTTAAGCTAAAAGAATAAATTCTCCGCCACCAACAGAAATATATTTGAATGAAATCGGCTTTATATCTCAATTTGTAATGTCAGACATACAATCCATACAAGTCTGTTCCGGGCTCGAACAAAACCGAAGGCACTTACAAAGAAGTCCTTGCAATCCGGATATTCACAATCCTGATCGGATTTCCCATCACATATGGAGAACTCTATACCGGAGCAACTCGGTGCAGAGTCAATTGACAGGTCATCCTATCGCTCTCGCAAATACCGGGTCTTCAACACCGATCTTCAATGCAATTCATAACGACGTATCACATATTCGGAATGGGTTATACGACCCCATGGTCCTTTCCCGGTTAACCCGAATAGTGAGCGCTTATTCAAAAATAAGTGTGGCATTTAAATTCAAACAATTCACATCAATTACCCATTCAAAGGGAAATATTGATAGTCGGTTATTGAACTATCAATGGATATGCACAACATCACCAGATTCCAAATAATTTTCCAAATTATTTATTTTACAAATATCTTTACAAGATATATAATTTCACACTTCAAAAATAAATCAACATTTATTTTTAAACAAGTTCCCCTTTCTTTTATAAATTCCATAGTGAATTTATATTTCAAAATATCTATGAATATACGATTTCAATTATTCATTTCAATTTATCTTCAAAAAGATAAATTCTCAAAGTATTCACTTTATATTGGAAAATATTTCCATACTTATTTAATAAGTAATTCACAAATCTTTTATTTTCAACACTTGGAAAATATTCAATATACTTCAATCGAAATTAAGTATATATTTCATTCTTTAAGGAAATCATTCTCTTAATCATATTTATTTGGGCCAAAACGAATGTTGCGTAAAACATCGTTACGACAACCCAAAATCACTAGTATAGGGATTCGAAATTAAAATAGATATATAAATCCCAATACTATACAAAACATTTCCTTTCGGAAATCATTTACTATAACAACAGTGTTATAGTCCACCATTTCCTTCTATTTCTCGAAAACGTCTATTTCAACAATAAATGTTGAAATCTATGGTTTCGAATCTCAACACATTTTAAAACATAGTTAAGTTGTTTTAATTCTGTTTAAAATATCACATCCTAAACATTTTCTTTAACATATTATTCACTATCAAAAAAAAAAACGTGAATATACTACGTTAATTCATTTCATCCTTTCTATACATTTTATTTCAAAGGATTATTCACTGTCAAAAACGTGAATATAACTCCATTAACAAGTCACAACAATTTACTTATCAAAATAAGTCATTGCGAATTTATAAAACAACGTTTATAAATTCCTTTATTAACCTATTCAATTTATAACTCAATTATAAAACAAAAGTTCATATCTTAAGTGAAATACTTATAATTTATTTGTTTGAAAAATCGTTCCTTTGAACTTCATAATTATAAATCTTATAACTAATAAGATTCAATTATTTATCCAAATATATTCTTTAATAATTTCAAAAAATCTATAAATCTTACTATTTATAAATTTCATTTATAACTTCACCATTTATAATTTTATGAATTCCATTCATTTACAAAAATTCATTTTCACTTCATTCAAACACTTATAAAAACTCGTTTTATAATGTCAATATTTCAATTTATAAATATCCATTTATAAATCTCTTAATATAAATCAATTTATATTATTCTTTAAAACGTCTTTAATCTCCTTTATTATTTCACCATTTTGATTCATAAAATAATTAAATTTTATAAATCCTATATTTAAACTTTTCACAATAAATTCTAAAATCCCGATTAAACTATTTTATAAAATCAATAGCATCATATTCTCAAAAATCAGTTTTTAACTATATTTCTCAAAAATCAGTTTTTAACTATATTTCTCAAAAATCATAATTTTTATAACTTTAAAAATTATAACGTTTATTTATTTAAAATGAATCAATTTCCAAACATAAAGTATATTTTCAAAAAAATCACTTTAAAAATCATTTTTAAAGTTCCAAATTTGGTCTAGTGATGCTACACACCAAATAGTCAATCACGACAACAACGATATCATATATCGATATGATAATCCATCAAATATCAAAATATCTGAAATCAAATAAATACTGTTGAGGAATCCAGTTGGATCCCTCCAACCTGTTTTCCTGCATCCAAATACATTAGCACAATACCAATTTCGCTCCAGTACGAAATTATCGCGGTATATGGGATTTAAAATATTATCCGCTTAATAACGGCGCAATAGGGTCTCATCCGCTAAACAAATGCGGGAAATCAATAACTCCAATATATACATATGCCAATATATATATATTGCTATTATATATAATACCAATTTCACTGTTTATGAAATATTCGCGGTATATGTTTTTAATAAATAACATCCGCTTACTAACGGCGCATAATGTCTATTTTAACAATCAATAGATAACAGTCATCATTCAAACATGCATTCAAATATTTTAAATCTAACTATTTAAAATAAAATCGAAACCGATTCGATTGAGTGAGAAGTTCTCACCTTGATTTAAAATTCCGTTTTAGCGATTTATTTCGAATAAAATTAAACGTGCGTTTAATTTTACCCAAAATTCTCACTAACTCCAAACGACTCCAATCCAATTCCATCGCGTAGTGCTCGTCCATACGATTCCAACGCAACTGGTTTCGCGCGTTTTCGACCTCGTATGAAAAAGATATTGATTTTACAAGTTTGTACACGAATTTATTTAATATAATTTACAACTTTAATTATTTTTAAACCTTCATTCAACATAGGCCGTTGATTTCTCCTGCATCCACATCAGAGCCGCACGCACGTCTTCCCTTCCCCTTCTTCATCTTGCATGCACGCAACATGTACAGACCGAACAAACCCAATGCTTGCAACTAGGGTTCCATCTTCGAGCCTCCACGTTCAACTTTAGGTCGATCAACTAGTGCCATATCGCGCGCCTCCATCTCCTCCATGCTCGACCAGAAGGCTTTGAAGCTCGGCCACCTGATGTGCTTTGAATTTCGTGCGCAAGTCGCCACGGTCGGCCCCCCTTAGCTCCCCCTCTGATGCTCCAAAACCCATCAAATCCGTATAGATTTCAAGATCTCATCGTGCTCTATAATGTTGTAGTTAACAACTTTGGCTAAAAACGAGTGGATTGAGAAAGATTGAGGGAGGAAGGAGATTGTTTTCTGGCCGTTTATCAGGGAGGTGGCGGCTGCGTTTATAATTAGGGTTAGGTTTCTTTTTATTTTATTTTAATTGCGAATGGTGTATTTATAGGAAAAAAAAAATCGAACACTATTCATCCGGAAATTCCGAACTCCGATTTACGCGCCGTAACCAGCGTTTCTAGGGTTTACCCCGCGTTCTGGACACAATGGAACAGGTTTCGGAAGCTAATTCGGACATCTGTGCGAGTTATGGCAATAAACGTTCAATTTAAATTAAACCGATTTAAGCGATTTTCTAGGCGTTTTAATTTGTACCGGACAAACAGTAAATCCAATTGACTTGAAATTTGAAACCTTACAATAATATCACATTACGGATCCGATGAAACTTATTTCGTCGAAATCCGAGACTTTTTGAAAAATGGCTATTTTAACTTGCCAAATTAATATTAAAAATAAATTGATGCGTTTCGAGCTGCCACGCTCAAACGATAGCTCCGATTGACACGAAAATTTAAATCCGATAATAACTAACTATTACGGATCCAATAAAACTGGTTTCGTTCAATTCTGAGACTGTTCAAAAATTGACTATTTTCACTAGTCGATTTTAATATTAAAATATTCAATTTTCACAAATAAACTTTTAATTCAATTTTAAAAGTTCTAAAATATCACTCTAACTTCCATATGATAAAATAAAATTTTACAAATCATTTTCAATCATATTTAACTCTATTTTCAATTATTTCCATAATTTAACATATTAAATTATCGATTTAATTATCCAATTAAATCCAATTATTCGAAATAAAATTTATTCAACTTATAAATTCACTTATTAATATTTAAAATAAATTAAATATTCAAATTTTAATTAAATAAAATTCTGGGTCGTTACAATTGTTTATCTCGATAGGAGTGGTATATTCTTTAATTTTTCATCTCTGATTTATTTACTCCCATCGACATATCCAATTCCACTTTAAAACGAACTACGATGGTTCATAATAGTTTAGGACAACATATATAATAATAACATAGATCAGCCAAATGCGGAACACAGATAATAAAAAGTCTCATATATATATAACAGATGTCAGTTACAATACATGTGATACAATACATATGATACAACTACAACTGTCGACTTTGGAAGTTTTATATACAAGTACATTATTGTGAATAATATATATGAATACATATCATCCTATACTATGACAACGACTACTCCAAAAGATATAAAGAGACTTCATAGCTCAAGAAGCAACCCAAAGCAAGATATCAACAACCTGAAATAACTCGGTTTGACCCGAGTATTAAATTCAAAGGAAAATAATACACGAGTCAGTCTAATTCAAACTCAGTTATTAATGTACAGAAGCAATAATAATTAAATAACAAATAGACGATAGTTAAAGTAAATCTCATCTATCCAATCCTTTAATATGGAAATTGGATAATGGTAAATATAATATGTAACAGTGTTAAACAACAAATCAGCAAATTCAAGTTATCAACGAAGATAATTTAGAAAACAACAGGATTGCCTAATCGACAATTAACAACAAAATATAATTATAAAATAAATAATTAGAAACTCATAATCTAATTATCAAATAGATAATTAGACAACAACAAAATGATCAAAACAAACCAAATCAAAGTACAATTTCAAAATATTGAATTGGACACACGAAATAATTCAAACAATTGAAATATCACTTAAAAACGTCAATTCTGGTAGGGCCGCAGTACACACTCACTTGTACTGCCTCGCCGCTACGGTGATGAAATACACAAAAGCTCAATGAACCAGAAACAAATGGCATCAACTCCAATCAAAATGAACCAGATGGAACTGCAACGGCAAGCACAACATCCACCCAGTAACCATCAAATGAATAAAGTGCGCATGAAGGCACAATGAAAATTCACAATCAAACACAAGGTCAAACCCAAAATACCGGATTCAACTCAAGTGTAATAAAATAATGTCATAACTTTCAGCACAAGGTCAAATCCGAGCTACGAGCTGGATTCAACTCAAGTGAATTCGAAAAACAAATCCCATTGCATCTATGCAATGCAAACTAACAAGGGCAAGACTGCATACAAAACGAAACTGCAGTCACCAATGAATGCAACATTACATAAAACAGTAATGAGTCAGGTACAACAACATGAAGGAACCAGACCACAATGGCAATCAAAGTGGTCAGGCACTTTAAATCCAAAGCAAATGCTCAGTGCACAACATAAGTATGAATCAAACTCATATATATACTGCATTAGTACCAAGGAAAGGACATGAAAAGTGCACAGCAAGTATGCAACTACCAAACTGGGTCAAGCAAGTGCAACACAGTGACAAGCTACCCAGATTCAAAGATGCAATCATGTACAACAAGACTGCAAAATTCAAGAATGCATATGAAACATACACAGCAGTGCCTACATGTATGACACAGGTCGTGGAATAAGCCTGTGTGCATCTCAACACAGTGAAGCCACGGTTCAAATCATGTACAAGGAGCAACACTATGAATGCAGTGAACAAATTCAAGGCAGCAAGCAATACAAATACAAGAATGCATGTATGCATATATATGAATACGCGTACATATCTATATCAAAATGGAATGGCACCAGCATAAGCAAGAGACATAGGTAATTCGAACAAAGCCACCAATACAGTGTCGAACCCCATGCAAAACAACACAAAATCAATTCAAACGTCAATACAACATGAAAGTAAGCAATGAAACATTGAATATGACTCCGTTGGTCAACAACATCAAATTGCACAAGCAAGGCTACATGAACCAGACTCGAGCAAGTGCACAATAAACTATAATGCTTTTCCGATATGAAACTGCAGTTCGATACCACGACACTATTGATGGCCGAAGATAATACAAAGTCAGGGAATCACATAACAGCATCAAGTGGCCGAAATTAACAAGTGACAAGGGTTCAAGTGTGCAGCAGTTTCAAATAATATCAGCAAAAGTGTCAAGGCCGACAATAAACAAGTCAGTGCCAAAGTCGAACCATCAAAATCAAAACCCTGACGAGCGTATCAAGAAATCGAACAAAAATCAGAAATTAAAACCATATGGATTGAAAACGTCAAAGAAATCATCAACAACAAAACAAAATCGAACTATCGAGCTTAGTATCGAATTAAATGTGAGTGAATAATCACTCACATTTGTCCAACGTGCGAAAATCCACAGCCGAAGTGAGCAACGAGGAAACGATCTATCCAAGCTACTCGTGAAAATCCACTTAATCGATTTAATTAAAGCTGTTATCCTCAATTTTTTTCAAAACCCTAATTTGAATTTGGAACGAGTAAGAATAATATGAGGCCGCCATTTTTTTCGTTCGCTTTCTTTTGTTTAGGGTTTGTGATCCAAAGAATAAAGAAGGAACGGGTTTGCCTTTGGTAATCATCATGGCACAAAACAAACACATGAATACGTGGGCCAAATTAAATTTTAAAGCCCGCATAATTCTTAAACAAATTTTTAAAAAGAATATCAACCGATTATAACAGCCAACAGCAATCAACAATCAATTTAATCGTTAATTTGACGATAATTAACTGTGACAAACCTCGGGTTGTTACAATAGATTTCACTCTTTTGGAAAATTCTGGTGATCTCGTCGATAGGGGAGGTCGTGGTCCTCTGGGGTGGTAGCGGAATGAATGTAGTGTCGAGGAAAAATAGTGGATAGGGCTGCAGATGGTCGTGGAGGTGGCGGCGAGCAGTTTTCAGTTCGTAAACCTAGTTTGGTTGAGGTTGAGTGTTTTGATTCGTTTGTTTTCTGGAGACGATCGAGTGCGATGGGATTCTGGGAGGTGGTAGAGGGCACGTAGGCGATCGTGTGGCTGGAATTTCGAGCTTTCTAGTGGTTGGGGTTGAGAGTATGGTGGCGTTTCAACGGTTGATGGTGAAACCTGATGATGTTTCCAGGTTGGGATTATTGGCTCAACTTCGATTTCGCGTGGATGATGGAGTTCTGGTGATCAGGAGTCTGTATGGAGATGATCGTCGACTTGCTCGACATAGTGGCGATGACTGGAGGCGAGCGTCGGAGCAGTGCACGTGTACGTGCACTTGTGTCTGATGATCTGGAGTTGTTTAGTCTGGGTGAAAACAGGTTTGGATGCGAATTTGACTCGAGTTAATCGAGGATTTTGCTCGGGGGTTTCCATGGTTGGCTCGAAGCCAATATAGTACTGCCTCGGGAAGGAGGCTTGTAACAGGTTTTAAACCCTGTTCCTGCTTTGGAAATTTTTGAATTAAAATTTAAAGTTTAAAGTAAGGTTGAAACTGAGTTTTAAAATCAAAGTCAAAAAAAATTCCAGTGTAGTTTGAAAACTTAGCTTGGGAATAAAGTTTTTTTATTTTAAATTTGTTTTATAACTTAAAGAGTGGTTAATCATTTAAGTGTATTCAAAAGTAATTTTGAATTGAAAATAGGAATTGAATTGTAAGAAAGAATTTAAATCAAGATTTTAAACCCAGACTTGAATCCAAATCTGAATTCTAGATTTAAAAAAAAGGATAAAGTTTTATAAATGTAAATATTTAAATGAGTTTAAATGTTAAAGTATTTTTTTAAATATGTGAACTTAATGAGAAGTTAATTTAACTCTCTTAAATTTCTTTTATAACAAAGATATCACTTTAACTTGTGAATTTAAAAGTTTTTAAAATTAGTTTTTAACTTTATATAAAATAAATAAAGATTCATTTTGAACTTGAAGTTAAATGAGATTTTAAAGTAAATTCGAAAATCAATGTTTTCAAACATATTGATAAATAAAATCATTAAAAAGAATGAGATTTGTCTCGAGTTAATGATGATTTATAATTCATAAATTATTAAGTTAACTAGAATGGTCAATTAATGTTTGTATTAATTAAATTAGTAATTATAAGCTTAAATTTATTAATTAAGGTTTAAGCTAATAAAATAAGAAATAATTAAATTTAAATTAAGAATCCTAGATTAGAGTGGATAATTTGTGATTAGAAATCGATTAATTTATAATTAATGATGATTCATGTGAATAAATTACTTTAGCAAAGTAATTAAAGAATTGTTATTAGTTAATGAAGGTCATTAACTAAGATTATTTATATAATTAATTAATGTGATTAATTTTAACAATTAATTAGATTAATTAATTAATGATAATCATTTATGAAATTGAGTAAGTATAATTACTTTATGGTAAGTAATTAAAGGTTAAATTTCTTAAAATAGTTAATTAAGGGGTTAATTGATTATGTAATTGGTTTAGAGGTCAATTTAATTAATGTGATTAATAAGAATAATTTATTAATTAAGAATAATTAATTAAAGTTTTAATTTATATCAAATGATTTGTAATTAATAAATCAGGATTGGATAATTAATTCATAAGTAATTAATTTAATTGGAAATAATTGAATTAATTTGGATTAAACAATTAATTAATCCTGCTTATAAATGATTATTGAATGCTTGACCTTACTTATGTATGATTGTATTGTATGAGATGTCTTGAATTGATTGTCCTATCTGATCTGTGATATTTTGTTCTGTGGATTGAGCTGTGTGTAATTTATTCATTTATTTGTGATACATTTGTTTATTATCCATGAATCTGTGAATGAATGATAAGCATTATAGTTTATACCGCTTATGAACTATATTTCTGTGTTTTGATCTTTGATGATTGATGATGTTGCACTATTGTGTGAAACCCCTGGATTACACTTATACACACACAGATATTTGAATTTCGGCTAAGTCACGGATATTTGAATTTAATTCAAAGTAGTTTTGAATTTGAATTTTGAATCCAAATAGTTTTGGAAATGGATTGGGTTTAAAATAAAAAAAAGTTTTTGAAAAGGAATTTCAAGATAAAATTTATTTTTGAATAACTTGATTACGCCTTGAAGTTTAAATAAGTTGATTTAAATTTAAATTCAAGATTGAAACTGAATCCTATGATTTGAAACTAGGGATTAAAGATGTTATACAAGTTATACATGGGTTAAACCATTTAAAATGTATTGATTTAGGAACTTGAATTCAAATTCAAAGGCTTTAACTCGTGCAAATATAATTGGATTCTTCCGTAACGAAAACAATTTGTTTTCAAATACTAAAAACGTTCACATAAGAAATGAACTTCCAATTTGTGTTAAAAGGATTTCTTGTTTGAAATGAAAATGATTTCCAAGATATAGAAACGGTTTGAAAGCTATAAGTTAAATCTTTGATTTAAAGATTTAACGAGTTAATCCAATTGAAATGGAAATTGTTTTGAAACCCATGAATGGATCTTTGTGAAACTGGGTGAATTTTGTGGAATAAATCATTTTAAAGATTTAAAATGGTAATTTTTTTAACCATTTGAAGAAAAGTTTTGGGTTTCTTTGAAAATGTGACTTAACTGAAATCCCATATCCATATGTTTTTAAATATTGCGCTCATTATTCGATTTAGCCGAGAAAGGACTTTGTGTCATATAACCCATTCTGAATAATGATACGGCATTATGGATAGCATTTGAAGACCGGTGTTGAAGACCAGGTATTTGTGAGAACGATAGGATAACCTGTCGATTGACTCTGCATTGAGTTGCTCCGGTATAGAGTTCTCCATATGTGATGGGGAGTCCGATCGGGATTGTGGATACCCGGATTGCAAGGGCTTCTTCGGAAGTGCCTTCGGTTCTGTTCGAACCCGGAACAGGCTTGTATGGTTGTATGTCTGAACTTCACTTTGAGATATAAAGTAGATTTCTTTCAAATACATATCTGTTGGTGGCAGAGAATTTATTCTCTTAGCTTAACACCTTCTCTGAGACGTACGCGCTCAGAGGTTACGTAGTCGAATGTTATCAGTGATATACTCCCAATTTGGTAGTGTGGCATGCTAAGTGCTGCTGTGTGTTGATGATCATCAGTTGATCATTTGTGATCAGAGCATGGCTTTTGTATAAAGCATAGCTTCGTGGACGAGACTGCATCAGGACCTCACACCCCGAAAATGGTCGAAACAGGAAAGATGCGGCAAGGTTATGAGGGTCACGCCCTTTAGGGTGCGTCATTCCCTTCTGGTAAAAGATGGTATCATGGTATGGAGCCCAGATATTTACCTATGTGGTGGGCTTCAATCTCATTCCTATGTGGTTGTTGCTTTGTGGTTTAGAGGCGCCTCAGATAAAGGTCCCAAAGGACCGAGGGATGGCATGCTCGAGTAGAAGTTACCTAGTTACAGAGGTAACCCAGCCTTGTGTTGGCAGAGAGCTGGTTAGGTTCTCGGGATGACCCCTAGAGGCGTACCCATGGACAGTGGGATGTTCCTTAGCGCGACCATTTGTTGGAAATCCAATCATCCAATACATGCTTTGTACGGTTTTAGTTGTAGAACCTGCCATTTACTTATGGTGGTCACCACTATTTAGATGGTAGCTATAGTAGGCATAGTTCGGAATGTCTATACTGGCTAAGATTTATATTACACTTTCGAAATATTTTCTGCACTTTGCACTTATAGTAATAACATCAAAGAATTTTCCCGTATCAAGCATATTTGACTATCATAAGAAGAAATCTCCTCCAATTCTGAGTTTGCATTGTGTGTGTGGCGGGAGGCCTTATGGTAGTTTCATTTTCCAAGAAGCATTGCGGATTTCAATCTAAATTCTTTTGTTTGTTTTAAAAGATAAACTGTTTTCGTTACTCATACCAGTCCCATGACTGACTCAGAGTTTATTGTTCCTTTCCTAAACTTTGGGTGCCCACAATTTTTCCACACGGACAGTCTAGAGTTGGGTTTGTCAGATAGTCAGGTTTAGCAGATTATCTGGAGTTAGTTCAGTCTTTGGATCTGGACTGTTCTTGCTTAGCCTTGTGCATCGTTATTGGGAGTTCGAGCTATTTCTGGATTGATGCCTTGGAGATGGAGATTATCCGCTGCTGATGCTATCTATTTCTTTCCGCTGCTATTTTCTTGTATCATATCTTTGATGTATATACATATTCATGGTATCACTCTCTTATATCAGATATTGTATCAGATGTTATTTATCAATGTATTATTCATTTCTTCGGCTGTGTTGTACTTAATGGTGTTATAAGCTCTGGTGAACCAGATTCGATGTTTGGATCTACGGCACTTGAATATGAGTGTCGTATTCGGTGCCGATTTTCGAAGGTCGAGTCAGGATCGCTACATCTAATGAGCTACTTAATGTGTTATACTCCTGAGCTAAAGTTTCAACCTTCAGCTTTGATACCAAGATGCCACGATCCAAATTTCAGCATTCGAAAATCGACACATGTACTTTACTCGTACTTGAATGCCGCAGATTCAAGCGTTAAAATTTGACTCACGCCGGAGCTTATAACACATCAAGTATAACACAATAGAAGAAAATGAAAAATATCATTTAATATACAACATCAGATACAATATTCAGATACAATGATGACAGAATAAAATGATACAACTGAATATCAACACTATCAGAGATATAAGACATATAGTAGCGAAAAATAATATCTTCAATGCCAAACTACAAGAAACTCCATCTCCCAACTAGAGATAGCTCGAATAGCCATCAAGTTGCACCAAGCTGAGCAAGGTTAGCTATGAAGGCTGAAGTGTACGAAATGCGATCCACAAATCCAAAGGCTTCGAAGGCTATTGAATCTACACTTATTACTTAATTATTTGAAAACCCAACTCTATACTGCTCGTGTGGAAAATTGTGGACACCCAGGGTTTCGGAAAGGAACAATAAACTCCAGGTCAGTCATGGGACTGGTGTGAGTAAACAAAAACAGTTTTATCTTTTAAAACAAACAACAAAGTCTTTAAAGTTCAAATCCACAATGCTTTTTTGGAAAATGAAACTACCATAAGACCTCCCACCATACACAATGCAAACACAGACTTGGAGGATATTTCTTCTTATGATAGTCAAATATGCTTGATACGTGAAAACCATTGAGATTATTATTATTAGTGCATAGTGTGGATAACATTTCGAAAGTATAATATTAATCTTAGCCAGCATAGACATTTCGTAGTATGCCTACTATAGCTACCATCTAAACAGTGGTGACCACCATAAGTAAATGACAGGTTCTACAACCAAAACCATACAGGGCTCATATTGGATGATTGGATTTCCAACAAATGGTCGGGCAAAGGAACTTCCCACATAAAATGGAACGCCTCTGGAGGGACACCCCCAAGAACCTAGCCGGATCTCTGCTACACAAGGCCAAGTTACCTCTGTAACTAGGTAACAACTGACACGAGTATGCCATCTCCCGGTTGTTACCAACCTTTATCCGAAGCGCTTCTCAACCGACAACCACAAAGCAATAAGTTTGCAGCAACTACAAAGTAAGTATCTGGGCTCCATACCATGATACCACTTATAATCCAGAAGGAAATGGACATACCCTCAAGAGGAGCTACTCCCAAATAACCTTGCTGCCACGATTCCAGTTTCAACCATTACCGAGTTGTAAGGCTCGACGAAGTCACGTCCACAAAGCTACACTTTTTCACAAAGCCATGCTTCGATCATAAATGATCAACAAATGATCATCAACACACAGCAGCACTCCGCATGCCACACTACCAAATTTGGAATGTATCACTAGTAACCATCAACTACATAACCTCTGAGATCGTACGTCTCAGAGAAGGGTGTTAAGCTAAAAGAATAAATCTCCGCCACCAACAGAAATGTATTTGATAGAAACCAGCTGTACATCTCAAAGTGTAATGTCAGACACACATCCATACAAGTCTGTTTCGGGTTTGAACAGAACCGAAGGCACTTCCGAAGAAGCCTTTGCAAATCCGGGTATTCACAATCCCGATCGGACTTCCCATCACTTAGGTAATCTCTATACCAGCACGACTCAGTGCAAAGACAATCGATAGGTCATCCTATCGTTCTCGCAAATACCCGGTCTTCACCACCGGTCTTCAAATGATATCCATAACAACGTATCATTTTTCGAAATGGGTTATATGACACAAACTCCTCTCCCGGCTAAACCGAATAATGAGCGTAATATTTAAAAAAATATGGATATGGGATTTCAGTTAAGTCACAACTTAAAATCCAAAACTTTTCTTTCAAATGGATTAAACAAATTACCATTCAAATCTTTTTAAATAAAAGATTCATTTCACAAAGTTCACCCAGTTTCACAAAAATCCATTCATGGAATTCAAAACAATTTCCATTTCAAATTGGATTAACTCATCCAATCTTTAATTAAAGATTTAATTCATAACTTTCAACCCTTTCCAATTCAAATCTTGTATATGGAAGATATACCGTTTAAAATCCTCTTTGAATTCAAAACAAAATTTAATCATCTCCACAAAGGTTAATTTATAGTTTTTCCAAACTATTTACAATTTCATTTCAAACTTGAAACCTTTCGATACACATTGGAAATCCTTTCTTTTTATGAAAACTATTGTTATTTGAAACAAATAGTTTTTGTTTTGGGAAAAACTAATTACAATTACATAAGTTAAAGCCATTCAAGTATAAGACTTGGATTTAAATTTAAATTTCCAAAACCATACTTTTTAAATGGTTAAAAGCCCATATAAACACCTTTATGACTTGTATGATTTTTTAGACCATAATTTCCAAATCATTGAATTCATTTCCAAATATTGAATTCACATTTAAATCAAATTATTTAAATTTGAAGTTTTATAATGTTATTTAAAATAACTTTTATTTTTGAAACTCATTTTCAAAAACTTCCGATTCCAATTCCAAAACTATTCTGGGTTCAAGAATTCAATCTTTAAAATTGTAAAAAAAAACTATGACTTAGCCGATTTCCTCGTGCAATCCATATTTATGTGTGTAAGGTGTTGTCCAGGGGTTTTACACAATAGCGCAACATCATAAATCATCACATCACATATTTAAGCACATCAATATTGATAAGCGGTACAATCTATAACGCTTATCATTCATTCACAGATTCACAGATAAATAATATAAATTTATCACAGATAAATAAATTACATTCATCACAGACCACACCGAAACAATTCATAGCACAAAACATAACATATCAGAAATATCAAACAGTTCAACAATCAATAGGATTCAAACATCCATAAGTAACTTAATTAATCATCTGATTAATTTAAATCAGATGGGTCATCAATCATGGTTAGTTAACATTAATTAATTTCAAATCATTTGATTAATTGTCCTTTAATCATTTATTAATTAAATTAATCAATCTTTAATTATTAACTATTATTTATTCAATTATCCTTTAATTCATTTCCCTTAATTAATTCATTAACTAATTAATCAACCCCTTATTAGTCACCATTTAATTAATCATTCTTAACTAATTACAATAAGTGATTTTTCCTAACCACTTAATCAACTTTAATTAATTAGTTACTTAATTAATCTTTAATTTATTACATGAATGATTAAAATCTTAATTATACTTAAGATAAACATCCTCTTTGTTAAATACTAAATCACATTTCTAAAACCTTTAACTTTAATTATAATTTAACTTTATTTATAAAATAATTAAATCTAAAATATCTTTAAATATTTAACATACTTAATTTAACAATCAAACTGTTTCTTAATTTATGTTTTGAAAGACATTTAATTTAAAGAATTTATAAAGGATTAAAACAATTTCGTTTTTTATAAAATTTATAAAAGACTAGAATTCGAATTCATTTTAAATTAAAGATTTAATAAATTTGTAATTAAAGGTTGAAATTAAAAAATTTGTGTTTAATCAATTTGAAACTAAGAATTTTAATTAACTACTTAAAGTTAATTACCATTATAAATTAATTTATATTCTTAATTAACTTACAATATAAATTAATTATTAATCTTACGTTTGCAAATCTCTCTTAATATTTTTTTTAAAATCAAATCTTAACTTAAAACTTGCCAACATTATTAACTTCATTAATACTAAACTTTATTTAACAAAATAACTTAAGAGTTTATTTAGCTAATCCACTAGGAACTGAACCCGAGGTAAACCACTGTTTTCTCGAGTAGCAACCCTAGTTTCTCCTAGTTTTTCCCTAGCTCCTTCTCCTCCTGCCTTTCTTCTTCTACTTCCTCTTTTTTTAGCTACATTTAAAACTGTTGTTACACGACCACACTCGCACCAGGGTATAACCCGAAGCATTCTCCCTTCCTACTCAAGTATCCACTCGAGACGTTCTCCACAAAAAAAATTGCTGACATCATTCGTTGCCGTGCATGTGTACGGTACTTCGCCGTCGCTCCGGCAAACTTCGCCACCACCAGCAAGTCACAAAACATCACGACACCCGATCGCCATGGTCGATTCGACGCCAACAGCCCCTAATCGAAATTTGAGTTTTCAATTCAAAAACTCGAACTTTCACCTTCACCCAATACCGCTCGTCCAACTTACGTCGACCATCAGAAATTCCATAACTTCGGCCTCACATCGCCGACACCCCATTCTACTCTCCCCATCATTTTCGTGCAGCTCGATCACTCCGAGGAGATGCAATCATCTTGCTACTGACCCTGTTCAAAATGCGATCACAAACCCTAATTTTGCTTCATCTCATCAACTCGTGCAATGGAAAATTTATTCAATAATTTTCCTGAAATAGTTGATCAACCAACTAGCTTCAAACAAAAATCCATCACCTAAGATTTACTCGATCACCTGAAATTGATTAAAATGCATATTATGTTCTACTGTGAACTGCTCATGGCATACACAACTAAAAATCACCACAATAATTTTAAAAATCCTATCTTTGATTGTTTATTCAAGTTAGATAATCAAATCAGTAGTTTAAAATTCTCGAATTAATCATATGATTTCTTTTTTTCAACCGTAAAACTGAGTTACAGAGTCAAATTCTTCATTACTGTGCCAAAACAAATTTTAGGCTATAATTTAAGTATAAACAGACTTGTTTGTTATAAACTCTAAGCTCATCAATGCCTTGATGAAGATAGATTGAATTCTTTTGTTATATTTCAATTCTGTAGCAAAACAGAGAAGAAACAGGCATCCCAAATGTATATACACAGAATCACAAACTAAAAAGGAATACACAAACAAAACACAATATTGTCTAGAAATCATATACACAGGTTTATTTATACTTAAGTCTTAGTATAATATATTTACTCACAGATTTGGGAAGGCAGAACAAAGCTTGCTATGTTGAAACAGGGAACACATTTGCTGTGAAAACTGCAGTTTTTTTTCTTTTTCTTCTTTCTTCCTTTAATATCTTTCCTGTTTTGTTGAATGAATGGTTTGATGAGGCTTCTTATTTTCTGGGGTGTTAAGTTACTTTATTGAATGAACTGGACTGGTATGGATACGCATATAAAGAAGACAGTGTAGTACAGAGGAGGTGCTATCTGGTGTAACTTGTTTCTTTCTTTGTTTATATATATTTTTAATCTGATTTGATCAAAGATTTTTATTTTAGAGGCTGATAATCTTACTTTGGTGGCTGATATGATATTGCATTAATTATCATTGTTTTATTTCCCATTTTGTTTACAGCCTCATCACTCCATTTGATTGTTGCGTATGTAGATATTTTTGTTTTCTTTCATTTTTTTCTTGTTCTTTATACATGTACATTTTATCTATCTTCTTTTGCAAGCCTTCCTAGATGTTTATATATTCTTTTATTCATACTTATCTTTATTTGTTCATATCTGAATGTATTGTTTCTTTTCTCTTATTATCTTGTTAATATCATACTTCATTTATCTTCCATTGGTTATAATTAGCATTTTTATGTTGAAAACCTTTATGTAATTAAATTTAAAATTTATAGTTTAAACCTCGTTTACAAATTTATTTATAACTTTGTTTTTCTCATGAATCAAAAGCTTTTAAACAAATTTTATATTGAATTTTTCTTATTTTATAAATACATCTTTCTAATCATTATTACATGCATATTATTTAAAAGAAAATGCTTTTAAAACGAACTACCCATAATTTAATTTACATAAATAATAATTTCAAACCTGAATTGTTGTTCTAAGTCATTTTTTTAAAGTTTAAATACAAATAAAATTCTATATTCAAATTCAAATTCTAAAGTCAAATTCAAATTTACCCATATATACATATACATATGTATTCAAATTCAATTTAATTCCAAAATTTATTCTAAAATTTACATTAACTATTAATTTAAAATTAATTCAAAATTGGGATCGTTACAACTAACATCCATTTTGAAGTTAAGAATGTCGTTCATTCAAGGTCTAGTAGGTAATTTTACCCGAACTTGATCGACTTCATTGTTAACTAATAAATAGTCTGAGTTCGACATTGGAAATTAATATTAAATATGATTAACTAGATATCTATACTAGTGTTTTTTGGTTGTCATTTTACGCAACATTTGTTTTGACCCAACAAAGTGTGTTTTGGAAAAATAGTGAGTTTTCCTCAAAAATTGTAAATATACTTATTACGGATTTAAGTATATAGAGGCATCATCTAAACGTTTAAAATAAAATGGTTTGTGAATATACTTATAACATTGAGATAAGTATATGGAATTGTTTTCCAAATATAGAAAGATTAAAGGTAGTTTGTGAATATATCTTCATAAAGATATTTTGAGATAAATATTTGGAAAGTGTTTAAGTTAATGAAAAGATTAATTAAAGAGGCTTAGTGTTGCTTAATGCTTAACCAATGTTGCTTCCCTTGGAATTTGATCTTTGGTTGGAGTGTTTCTTTATTTGATAGTTAAATAACCATGTAACGATCTGTGTTTTTAGCTATTTTTAATTATTAAATTTAAGGTGATTATTGAATGAAAATGAGTATTAATGTAATTTGTTCAATAATTTAATATTTGGAATTATTTGAATAATTAAATTCTAAATTTAATATGATAGAAAATTATGTCGTAAATTGGTTTAAAATTTTATATAAATAATAATTAAGATTATTAATATCTAAAATTGGATTTAGATGTGAATTATTAAAATTGAAAATTTTATATTTTAAATTATGAGTAAAAATAGCCTTTTTGGCGACCGTCTCGGATTTCCACGAAACTAGTTTCATCAGATCTGTAACAATGAATTATTATAAGATTTCATGTTTCATAGCGATCGGACTTGTCCTTTGGCCGTGCGAGCTTAAAACGCGTAGAAATCAATTTAAAGAAATACGATAAAATAAATTGACTTGAAAAGCTATCTTTCACATACGATCGAATTAGGCCTCGAAACTAGTTCCATTGCGTTCGGAATGGGAGCAAAACATTATGAACACCTGGCGGCATGTCTCAATTGGAGTTCGGACGATTTTGGACCCAACTATATAAATATGCATGCAAATCGAAACAGTTTTATTATTATTTTAATTTCTGAAACCCTGGCCATCACTCTTTTTTAATGGCCGAAAACTCACCATCTTCTCTCCACTATATCTCTCAATCTGCTCAACAAAATCCAAAACTTCCAAAAGCAAAGTTGTAGAGCCCGACGAGCTCTACACATCCAAGAGTTGATTCATGCTAAAGCATTTCAGATTCGCTGAAATCTGAGTTTGAAGGGCTGACGTTCCTCCTCGATTTTCGCGTAGATGGAGGCATCAGAGGCGACGCAACTTCTGATGTTGGTGGCTCTCCTGGAGGCGCTCGCGTAGGGACGTCCTGATCGTGGTATGGTTGTGTATATTGGCATGCGTTTTGAAGCCATACATGTGAAAATGGGTACGGGTGCGTGTGTTCAAATGGGGAAGAAGATGTATGTATCTTTTTTTATTTATTGATTGATTATTTTATATTAAAATTCAAATGTTCTAACTCGAATAACTTTTGCATACGAGCTCCGATCGACGTGTGATGTTCTTCGCTGCGTTCGTATCGAAATTCCGGACAATACGGTACTGGTATGGCTACATTCTGAGGCTGTCAAATTTAGGCCTTTATTTGGATTTTAAATCGTCGATAAATTAAAGGTGAGTGTTTATACGCTCACAACTAACTAAAATAATTTTATATTAGTTATATTTATATTCTGAAGTGATATAAATTTGATTGGCTATTGTTTGGTAGGTTTAATTGTCATTTAAATTGGTATATGAATTAATTGATAGAATTTAAATTAACCGTCAAATAAATTTAAATATAATTGGCAGCATATTACCCGATATGGTAAAAGTTGAAATTTGTGAAGGTTATTGGCTTTATGATTGATTGGTTGTGATGGATTCTACTGGTCGATATTGGTTGTTTATTTATTTTGGTATATCATGCTATCATCATGTATATTGTTTATTACATATAAAACTGTAAATTGAATTATTTCGAATAAATTAAGAAATATGTTGAAATGATTTAAACCTATGACGTCTATTTGGATTGAAATAATATATATCCATCATTGAAATTAAATTGAAATAATTATCCACTTGGCCATAGGGTAGGGAATTATATATGGACATCGGGTTGGTTAAATTAAATGATTTTAAAAGTTGTTTTGAAATTATTTAAATGAATTGATTTTTAGAATAAAAATCAAATTTATGGAAATTGAATTATTTCGAATTGGAGTTTGAAATGTTGGATTTTAAACTTTATAAACGAGATTGTTTAATTAATCGAAGTTTAAGTTTTCAAGTTATAAATGAAATACGTCGTAAATTTCAAAAATGGATTTGTTTTAAAATATTGGACTTTCATTCAAACTTCGAATATTTTTAAGAAAAAGTGATATGAAATTATATTTCAAATTTTAGTTTGGAATTGAATTATAATTGAAATTTTGGATCTAAATTTGGTATTGGAGGTAAATTGGATTTAAGTATTTAAATCGATATTTGAAATTTAAATTTAAATTAACTTGAAATTGGAATTTAAACTAATTTGGAATTGAAATTGGACTTGAAATTAATTTGAAAATGGGATTTAAATTAATTTGGAATTGGAGTTTAAATTAATTTGAAATTGGAATTTAAATTCACTTGGAAATGGAATTGGAAATTAATTTGAAATTGAGATTTAAATTAATTTAAAAATGGAAATTGGAATTGAAATCGAAATTTATGTGGAATGAAATTTTTCGAGTTGGAATCGGAATTGAATCGAACTGAATTTGGAATTTATTTAGGTAGGAAATTGGGAAGTTGGCCGGTTTGACTTTGGATTTTTTTTTTAAAAATGAATATTTTACTATAAATGATTTAAAATCTATATTCTTTAAATATTCAAATTATTTTTCTTTTTTATACTATTTTACTATATAAACCATTTTTATATTCAAATTATTTTCTATTAAACTATTTAAACACATTCTATTGAACTATTTTTAACCATTTAAGCTATTTTCTAAAATTCAAACTGGTTAAAGGGTAAATTGTTTATATTTAAATCTCGGATTTAAATGTGAATTGGGTTAAAGTGAATTATAACCAAAACTGTAATTCAAATCTAGTTTTTAAGTGAAATCGATATATCGAGTTGAGTTGATATTTTTGAGTAAATACGATGATGTCGAAATGGATATGATTTTGAGTAAATACGATGATTTCGAAATGGATACGATTTTGAGTAAATATGATGATCTCAAAACGGATATGATTTTTGATTAAATATGATGATTTCGAAATGGATTTGATTTTGAAACGAATATGATGTTTTGATATCAAGTGCCAATAGTTTTGGAAATGTAAAAGTACCAACTGGTGTGTAAAATGACGATTAGTTGTTAAAGAGACCGGGCCTCTTATTGAAATACTATCTTTCAATATTGGAACTACTTTGACAACCGTGCACGTGGTGGATGTTATCCAGAATGTTGTGGTTTAATTGGCGACGTTTACTGGAATTAAGTAAGAGAAAGATGATGGATAGCCTTGACATTCGTGTCATAATTAAAATGACTAAAACAGGAGCCTATGTCTGGCCATTGAGGTAAGCTACCTCTAGCGACGTTAATCCCTCCTATTACCATTGTGGTTTCGGATTCGATGGGTGCATCTTATTTGTAGTTTGGATGATTGTCGCGGTCGGCCACGAATGGGTTACGGCCAGCCGGAAAGGGTAAACTGGTAGAATCCTACCTTGGGCATTGCCTCACGTGCCTTGTCATATTTATCCCTATACGAGCCGATTACGACTTTGATTTAAAAATGTAAACGTGTTAAGGTGGATCAGTGTAAAGCCTTAATGCTATTTTGATATTTATTTTACTGATAGACATTATCTATTATAGCGTATACTATTATATATAAATAGTTTAACAGATCCTTAGGAGATGGAAAATCCCGTAACATCTCGTAAGTTATTGCATTCATATTTACGATATTGATTTGACCTACATATCCTGACTCGAGTGTTTTGTCTTTCCATTACGCTCAGGTCAGTCCTGAGTTTTTCAGCATACTGAAAACTATTCTCTAGAGGACGAAGACGGAGTTTTGGTATATTACTATTATTATTATCCCATGCATCATGCTATTCTACTATATTGATTACTTATCCCTGATGTATAAATATAACTCTGACTTATGCGTATAGATTATGATCAGATGTATAGTAAACAACTTTTGAATTTTTATTTCATTATTATATTTTATCTTTTACGCTGTGAGATTCTGTGATTGCTTTCTTCTTCTCTTCTTATTTTTCTTATTTAACCCCTTTGATTATCTACGTTTCGAATTGTTTAAGTCGGACATGTGTGGATTATTGTCGATTTAAACCTTCTGAAATGTGGGTCATCGCAGTTGGTATAAGAGCGACGGTTTAGCGATAACCTTGGCTTTATGGGGTTTGACTCATTAGAGATAGGGTATTAATACCAAGAATGAGTCTGTTTGAGTGTATATATATGATAGAGCGTACTTGTTAGTGTTATAAATTGTTTTGTATTGCGTTTACTCATCTGTTGAGTTGTTTATGAATTTTGTTCAATGTGTGGGATGTCGTGTCATCGATACGGGCTTCTAAACACTTAAACGAGGCAAGTCGACATAATATTATTTTAAAATCTGGTAAATGAAACAAATTTTTCCCAAAATTAAAATATTATATATATAATGGTTATTAATGAAATTATTGTTAGGAAATGATAATATTTAGTTATGATCGATTATTGGTGGAATTAAAAAAATGAATATTTAATGGATTTTATTTTATGAAGCATTGATAATTTGAATTGAAATCAAATTAAAATAAAAATTTGTTTGGAAAAACAAATTTGTAAATTAACGAAATATTTTCATAATGAAGTAATGAAATTTTATGTGTGTATTTAAATATAGCATATGAATAGAAGTGATTTTAAAAAAAAATTGAGAATTTTAGAACTTAAAATCGTTTTGTTTTCAAAACAGTTATTCAAAGCCTTAAAAATTAATAAATATTATTATTTGAAAGAGTTTTGACTAGAATAATATTTTGAAAATGTTTTCGAAAGAAATAAAGCATTAAACTCGCTTGGTCCCTGGGAAATAATTCTGAGGACAGCATCGCCAGTGTTTATTTATGGGTTTCTAGGTGAGAACTGCTACCAGAAGAACTTATTTTTGATTAAAACAGGTTTTGATTATGAAAGAAGAATATATATTATAAGTATGATCTAATAAATATATGAAATTTTTTTGAACTTATAATTGAAAATAGTATATAAGAAATTAGTATAACTTATAAATTTAAATAGGAAAATAAAAACCAAATTTAAAATGGTTAAAATTGTTGGTTAAGCAAAATAATTGACTTAAGAAATATTAAATTGATTGCGTTAGTCAAATGAAATAAATAAAATATATTTTACCTCATGAAAGCTTAAAAAAAAATTAATTGCATTGGAAATGAAGTTTAACTTAATATTAAATAAGTTGAAATTTGTGAAGGTTATTGGCTTTATGGTTGATTGGTTGTGATGGATGCTACTGGTTGATATTGGTTGTTTATTTATTTTGATATATCATGATATCATCTTGTATATTGTTTATTACATATAAAACTGTAAACTGAATTATTCCGAATAAATTATGAAATAGGTTGAAATGATTTATACCTATGATGCCTATTTGGATTGAAATAATATATATCCATCCTTGAAATTAAATAGAAATAATAGTCCACTTGGCCATAGGGTAGAGAATTACATACGGACACCGGGTCAGTTAAATTAAATGATTTTAAAAGTTGTTTTGAAATTATTTAAATGAATTGATTTTTAGAATAAAAATCAAATCTATAGAAATTGAATTATTTTGAATTGGAGTTTGAAACGTTGGAATTTAAACTTGATAAACGAGATTATTTAATTAATCGAAGTTTAAATTTTTATGTCATAAACGAAATACGTTGTAAATTTCAGAAATGGATTTGTTTTAAAAGATTGGACTTTTATTCGAACTTTGAATATTTTTAAGAAAAAGTGATATGAAATTATATTTCAAATTTTAGTTTGGAATTGAATTATAGTTGAAATTTTGGATCTAAATTTGTATTGAAGGTAAATTCGATTTAAGTATTTAAATCAATATTTGAAATTTAAATTTAAATTAACTCGAAATTGGAATTTAAATTAATTTGGAATTGAAATTAGAGTCGAAATTAATTTGAAATTGGGATTTAAATTAATTTAGAATTGGAATTCAGATTAATTTAAAATTGGAATTTAAATTAACTTGGAATTGGAAATTAATTTGGAATTGGAAATTAATTTGAAATTGAGATTTAAATTAATTTAAAAATGGAAATTGGAATTGAAATCGAAAATTTTGTGGAATGAAAATTTTCGAGTTGGAATCGGAATTGAATCGATAAAATCGAACTGAATTTGGAATTTATTTGGGTAGGAAATTGTGAAGTTGACAGGTTTGACTTTGGAATTATTATTATTTTTAAATGAATATTTTAGTATAAATGATTTAAAATCTATATTCTTTAAATATTCAAATTATTTTGATTTTTTTTAAACAATTTTACTATATAAACCATTTTTATATTCAAACTATTGTTGACTAAACTATTTAAACATTTTCTATTAAATTATTTTTAACCATTTAAGCTATTTTCTAAAATTCAAACTGGTTAAAGGGTAAATTGTTTATATTTAAATCTTGGATTTAAATGCGAATTGGGTTAAAGTGAATTATAACCAAAACTGTAATTCAAATCAAGTTTTGAAGTGAAATTGATATATCGAGTTGAGTTTATATTTTGGAGTAAATACGATGATTTCGAAATGGATATAATTTTGAGTAAATACGATGATTTCGAAATGGATATGATTTTGAGTAAATATGGTGATCTCGAAATGGATATGATTTTTGAGTAAACATGATGATTTCGAAATTGATTTGATTTTGAAAGATATATGATATTTTGATATCAAGTGCCAATAGTTTTCGAAATGTAAAAGTACCAGCTGGTGTGTAAAATGACGATTGGTTGTTAAAGAGACTGGGGCCTCTTATTGAAATACTCTCTTTCAATATTGGAACCGCTTTAACAACTTTGTACGCGGTGGATGATATCCAGAATTTAGTGGTTGAATTGGTGATGTTTACTAGAATGAATTAAGAGAACGATGATGGATAGCCTTGACATTCGTGTCTTAATTAAAATGACTAAAACAGGAGCCTACGTCTGGCTATTGAGGCTAGCTACCTCTAGCGATATTAGTATTGTGGTTTCGGATTCGATGGGTGCACCTAATTTGTCATTTGGATTGATTGTCGCGGTCAGTCATGGATGGGTTACGACAAGCCAGAAAGGGTAAATTGGTAGAATCCTACCTTGGGCATTGCCTAACGTGCCTTGTCATATTTATCCCTATACGAGCCCATTACGACTTTGATTTTAAACTGTAAATGTGTTAAGGTGGTTCAATGTAAAGCCTTAACGTTATTTTGATATTTATTTTACTGATAGACATAATCTATTATAGCGTATACTATTATATATAAATAGTTTAAAGGATCCTTAGAAGATGGAAAATCTCGTAACATCTCGTAATTCATATTTATGATATTGATTTGACTTACATAAGAGTATTTTAGTCCTGACTCGAGTGTTTTGTCTTTCCATTACGCTTAGGTTAGTCCTGAGTTTTTCGCATATTGAAGACTATTCTCTAGAGAACGGAGACTGAGTTTTGGTAAATTACTATTATTATTATCCCATGCATCATGCTATTTTGCTGTATTGATGATTTATCCCTGATGTATAAATATAAGTTTGATAAATGTGTATAGATTATGATCAAATGTATAGTAAACAGCTTTTGAATTTTTATTTGATTTTTATATTTTATCGTTTCCGTTGTGAGATTCTGTGATTGTTTTCTTCTTCTCTTCTTATTTTTCTTATTTAACCCCTTTGATTATCTACGTTCCAGATTGTGTATCGGACATGTGTGGATTATTGTCAATTTAAACCTTTCGAAATGTGGGTCGTCACAAACCGACTACCACATGCTTGCTAGTTTACAAAATAATGTTGTCGGTTTGGAGAGACCGCGATCAGATATGTTATCCGAAAACCATTTCGAACTGGCATAATCATTTTTAAGTGAAATATCTTGAAGATAACCGAAATGGAGCCTTTTGAAGTGCTAGGGCTACTTTCTACAAATCCAAAGGATGATTCTCGAATAGTTGTAGTAGAAGTGGTCCCTTTGGTTTCGTTATGTCCTAAAACAAACTTGTATGGAAAAATTCTGGCATTGCATTGTTTCCAAGAGGGCAATGTTAGCATTCCAAGTAGGAAGTGCTAGATAACGGTAAAACATAGCCTCAGGACTCACTGATGCAGCGCACCATGATAAACAAGCAGAAATAACTCGCTATGACAAACACCTTAAGTCGCTCAAGCCTTGAGTCGCATTGCTTAAGTCGCTCAGGCCTTAAGTCGCATTTCTATAAGTTGCCGCATTTCTCTAATTCGCTTGCCCTATGCCGTAGTTCTTTATGCCGCTATCTTCTTTAGGTCGCTGGTATCTTATGTCGCTCATTTCTATAAGTCGTCCTGATGTTACTTCCTTAGGACGCTCACTTGATGTCGCAGTTCTTAATTCGTTCGCGAACCAACCAACTTATGTCGCATGCATTTCTTAAGCCGTTCAGCAAACCGCATTGTTCTCTTAAGTCGCTGATGTCTTAGGTCGTATGTCGTTATGTTGTATGATGTTAAGTCGTTCGTGTTGTATTTTCCTTGTATCGCATTGTGTTAAGTCGCGTGATGTTGCATTGTGTTAAGTCACGTGATGTTGTATTCTATTATGCCGCATATGTGTGTTGTAACTGTTAGGTCGTGGGTCGTTGTTGTTATGTCGTGGAGTGTTAAGTCGCATGGATGTAATGTGTTAGGCCGTAGGTCGCGTGTGTTGAGTCGTCGACCTGTGTTGTAAATTCCTATAAATAGGGGTGTGTTGTCATTGTAAAAGAGAGTTGATTTTGAATAAAAAATTTGTGTGCGCTTTGGCCACTTTGTTGGAAGTTGAGTGTGATCTCCTTCTACATTCCATCTTCGGTTATTCGTGCGCGAATCAACGAAGTTGAAGCCAATTCTCGGTATCACTTGCGAGTGATCAATGATCAAATTGTAGATCTTTCAACACGGTATCTTATGAGATCAACGGGTTGGAGATAGCTAGATTCCTGTATCTTCACGATCAACGGAATTGGGCATTTATCGTTCTACCGGTTTACTTGACACGAACTCATTTCGTGAGGAAGAAAGTGCGCCAATTTGTATCAAAGCAGAAATTAGCACGTCGAAGTTAAATCCGCCGCGTCATTATTCATATCAGAGCTAAGTAAGATCAAGGCCGAGTAAAAGTTAGATCGGAGCCGAGTTAGAGCCAGTTAAAGCTAAGTCGAGAGCCAAGTCAAGTTGAGAGCCAAGTTAAAGCCAGATCAGAGCTAAGTCGAAGCTAAGTTAGATCAGAAAAGAGATTGTTTGATGAACATGCCTCTGAGACGTGCTAATCGCTATCATAATGTTGAAGATGTGTATCGAAGGCAAGAAGCTGAGCAGATGGAGCCACGTATCAATGAAAAGTTCAATGAGGGTATTGAAAAGTTTGAGAAGTTGATGAAGGACATGAACCAAAGTCAAAGAAGAACTTCACCAGTTTCGAACCAGGGTCGAAAAAGGGTTTCACCATCGGTTTCGGAAGAAAGGAGGATGTCACCACAGTATTATCGAGATAGAAGAGAGTCATCAGTTTCGGTGATGCGAGACCACTGTGGGTACCGAAATGAAGAAGGAAGAACTCAATGGGGGTTTGACAATGAACCATATTGCGATGCTGAAAGACAGGGTAGAAGGGACATGCATGGAAGTAGGGATGATGATAGACGGGATCGATATCGAAATACATATGATTTTGAGGAGGATCGTGATGGAGGTAGTATTCATTATCGAAATCGAGACCGAGTGCGAAATCAATATCTGGATTCAGAAAATGATCGTAAATGGGAATCAGGGATGAGGATGGAAATTCCAGAATTCAAAGGTGGTATGCAAGCAGAAGAATTTCTTGATTGGTTGTCGAATGTTGAAGAAATTTTAGAATTCAAGGATGTGCCTGAGAATCGCATAGTCAAATTAGTTGCTACAAAACTAAGGGAAAGAGCTATGGCCTGGTGGAAACAAAGTAAACTAACTCGGGAGAGAATAGGAAAATCAAAAGTTGTTACTTGGGAGAAGATGAGAAAGATGATGAAACAACTTTCTTGCCGTACAATTATCAATCTCTTATGTATCAACATTTGCAGAATTTGAGACAAGGGACGAAGACAGTGAATGACTATGCAGATGAATTCTATCAATTGATTGCAAAGAATGATATTATGGAAACCGAGGAACAACTAATGGTTAGATATATTGGAGGGTTACGAATGCAAATTCAAGAAATGGTTAATATGTTTAATCCAATGTCTGTTGCTGAAGCACATCAGAAAGCTCTTGCTTGGGAGAAATAAGGGAGATGAGGAGTTGGTGTGTTTACGAGTTCTAACAACCAGAATAAGGGAGCTTGTAGCAGTGCTAATGTTTCCAAGGCAGTCAATAAACCAATTGTCAATGAAGCCGCTAAAGCAATGGTCAATAATAGTATCAAGTGTTATAATTATCAGGAGTTGGGCCATAAAAGTAATGAATGTACAAAGCTAAAGAAGAGAGCATTAGTTGTAGAGGAATGTGAGTATGAGGATTTGGAAGATGAAGTTGATTATTCTCAACCATCGAAGTTTGATGAAGATGAAGAAGTTGTGTCAGGAGATGAAGGGTGTAACTTGATGATGAGGAGGTCTTTTTTAGTGCCAAAGCATGAGAATGATTCTAGTTGGCTGAGAAGCAAAATCTTTCAGTCTACATGTACTATCTTGGGAAAGGTTTGTCAATTTGTTATTGATGCGGGAAGTTGTGATAACATTATTTCTGAAGAAGCCGTCACGAAGTTGGGATTGAAGACTGAAAAACACTCTAGACCTTATAAACTGGCATGGCTAAAGAAAGGTGGAGAAGTGACAGTGGGAAGACGAGCATTTGTTACATTTTCTATTGGGAAGAAGTACAAAGATGATATATAGTGTGATGTTGTCGATATGGATGTGTATCATTTACTATTGGAAAGACTATGGCAATATGATAGAGCGGTACAACATAATTGTTAACACCTCTTTTCAACGGCTCAATGACCTAACGAGTTAAAGAACTCAGTGGCCTAAAAGGTTGAAAGGTTCCACGACTTAACGAGTTAAGCCATTCAGTGAGCTAACAAGCTAAAGGGTTTAACTATCTAAAGGATATGCGACCTAAGGCAGAGTGTGGTTCAACCGGCTTAACGAGTCAGAAGGGAAGCGACCTAGCGACCTAAGTACCTATGGACCTAGCGACCTAAGGGTTGGACGACCTAGCGAGTTAATAAAGGGAGCGACCAAACAGGGAAGAAATTCTGCAGCGAATTAAGGTGTGACGGCCTAAGCGACCTAGCACCTAGCGACCTAATGGCCTAACGACCTAATTGGCTAAGAAAGAGTGAGGCTGCAAGCATACAACCTCTTCATTAGGTCGCTCGCGACCTAAGCAGACCTAAGTAACTTCTTATGTCACGACATCTTATGCCGCTCCTCCCCTAAGCCGCTCACGACCCACGACCTATCAACACCAACCGAGTGACCAAGTGCAAAGCAGTAAGCCATGTCCTCTAGGTCGCGCGCGACCTACGACCTACCCTTAGGTCATTCACGTCCTACGACCTAACTCTGATATCCCCCTATAAATACAACACTAGCTCCAATGGAGAAAGGATCGTTTTTGGCTCAATTCTGGGACGACGATACTCTGCTGATTTCTCGACTCACTCGACACTTCAAACACGAAAGACATCTCAACGAACTTCAAGAGGAACTCTAACACAATCGACATGGAATCAAAGAGTTCTTCTAAATCAGAGTTTTAGTTGTTTGTCCTAGCAGTGTTGTAATCGAAGATTGTTGTAAAGTTGTAATTGATTCAGCAATAAAGAAGATTAAAGTGGACGTAGGCTTAACTTGAAGCCGAACCACTATAAAACTGTTGTCTTTTTACTGCTTTCTCTGTGACTTTTCTACTTACTTCTAATTCCCGTATTGACGGGTGGTGCTTTAACTTAATCTCTACTTACACCGGGTGTTAGCGTTCAATTTTAAGCGTTAACATTTTCGATGATTCCACTGAGAATTGAACTCAGGCTACTTTCGTCATTGCTTCGCAAAAGTTTGTTGAAAGAATCTCTCTTAAAACCAGAAGTTTATCAGAGATAATGGCTCCTGGAAGAAACCGCGGATCTACTAGACCTAGTGATGTTCGTGAAAACACTGCCACTTCTCCTTCGTCAAGTCAAGCAGTACCAAGTGCCGGAATTACACGAGCGGAGTTAGATGCTGCAGTATCTAGGTTATACCAGCAGATGGAAACCCAGAATGCTTTGATGCTTGAAAGGTTAAATGCATTGCTTGGAGCTAACCGTCAACCAGTGAATAATGAAGAAAACCTTGCAGATGATCTTCATAATCCTGAAGAGAGGAATATTCCTCAAAGAACAGCTAGCCCCGCCAAAGAAACACCTCCTCAAGCTGGAGGATCGAGACCACAGCCAACTCTCCTCGAACGTTTGTCTAGACAAACTTCCGAGAAAATGGCCGAAGTCTGTCCTGCAGATCCTTTAAATGATGAGGAATATCTTTCGGGAATGGTGCGACAAATCATGAAAGAAAGCATGCAGAGGGATGAAGATGAAAAAGAATGGGGATTCGCCCCGAGCAAGAATCCATTCACTGAAAAGATTTTGAAAGCTGAATTTCCAAGAAAGTTTGTTCCTCCTACAATTCCAGCTTATAAGGGAACAAGCGACCCTAATCAATTCCTGTATAAGTATAATTGGCACATGAATGATGCTAGGGCATTTGATGAGATCAAATGCCTGTACTTTCCGATATATTTGGAAGGAGTGGCTCTACTCTGGTTCACAAAGCTTCTGGTCCGATCCATAGACCAGTTCGCCGATTTGACTCAGAAGTTTAAAGAGCAATTCAGGTTGTATGCTTCAAAGGCAAAGGATATTATGTCACTATCAAGCCTGGAACAGAATCCTGGGGAATCTATTAGATCTTTCTTGAACCGCTTCAACATAGCTTTGGCTGAAGTGGACAATGCAGAGCCACGGATGGTCTTGACATACTTGATGATGGCAATCGACAAATCAAGCTAATTTGGGAAGTGGCTGAAGATGAAAGAACCTAATTCGCTTGAGAAATTCTATAAGAAAGCTGATGAATTCAGGCGCTTGGAAAGCCTTCAAGCACTGGCTAAAGTGGCATTGACAGTGGTCAAGAATAACACTGCTGTTCCTACCAAAAAAAGTCCGGGAGTCAGAAAAGGGAGAATAATGGCGGGAAGAAACAGAAGGATGTGAAGAAACCTCGCTTCTTAAAACCTTCAGATTTCACTCCTTTAACCGATACCCCGGAGAATATCTTTTTTGCTACCAAAGATGCGGTGGAATATCCTAAACCACCTGAGATGAGAGTTGGGAAAAAGGCTCTTCAAAGTGGGAGATTTTGTCGGTTTCATATCAACCCGGTCATGATACCAACGAATGTCGCCATCTGAAAAGCTTGATTGAAGAATTGCTGAGAGATAACAAGTTGCAGCAATTTGTGAAGAGGAATAGAAATGACCCAACTTCATCTGCTAAGGGTCAGCAACTTCCTACTCATCCATCTGGCTCGGGTGAGAGGACTACTGCGCATGAATCAGAAAGGCCCGTTATCAATGTAATTACGGGAGGTCCTCACCCAGCAGGCAGAAGCTGGGGCAAGATGGAAAGATATGCCCATGCCTTGAAATACGTACCAGCAGAAGAGAGTGTTTTTGTACTAGAAGACGCTGCACCTTTGAAGCAGCAGAAAACTTTTAATGATGATATTGTATTCAGAGCCAGGGACTCTATGGGCATTGAAGCTCCAACCATGGATCCCTTGGTCATCTCTGCAGGCATTGGGCCGGCTATTGTGAGAAGAGTGCTTGTAGATTGCGGCGCTTCTTGTAATATTTTCTTCAAAAAGACGTTTGATCAAATGAAAATTCCGATGGCTGATGTTCAAGCTTCATCTCAGAAGGTCGTTGGGTTTACTGGGGAACCGAAGCAGCCGATTGGAACTATCGACTTGTTCGTGGAACTTGGTGAGGGGAAGAAAAAGGTGGTTTGGAAACAGACTTTTGTAATTGTTGATAAATTTTCTGCCTGCAACGCCTTCCTAGGCCGACCAACTCTTGCGGCTTTTAAGGCAATTCCCCCCTGGTGCCTCACTATGAAATTCCCCACGGATAATGGAGTCGGAGTTATTAAAGGGGATCAGAATGCTGGGCGAGAATGTTATCTAATAGAGTTGCGTGAAGCGAGGAAGAGAGAGATGGGAAAAGATTTGGCAGCCCCAGTCCGCATCAAAGAACCTACCTTGTAGCAATTACATGGTGGACCCTGCACTGGCGAGCATAGCGGGGCACGAAGAGAAATGGATCCCAGAAAAGCTAGTGTAGGGGAGAATAGAGTGGTGCCAGTGGAAGTAACGGTGCCAGTACCTGTTGACCCGAAAGATCCGAACAAAGTGGTGAATGTGGGTTCGCAACTTAGTGTGACGGTTCAAAATTCCTTGATATCATTCTTGAAAACAAATCTGGATGTATTCGCTTGGACTCATGCTGATATGTGTGGAATATCCCCAGTAATTGCAGTACATACTCTGAATATTGATCCGAAGTTTACACCACTAAAACAGAAAAGAAGAACCCAGGGTCCTGAAAGGTCAGCAGCGTTGAGAGAAGAGGTAGACCGGCTCATGGAGAATGGTTTCATCAGGGAATCTACTTATCCGAATTGGGTTTCAAATCCAGTACCGGTGAAGAATGCTAATGGAATGTGGAGAGTATGCATCGACTTCTCAGATTTAAACAAGGCCTGCCCCAAAGACTGCTTCCCGTTACCCAGGATAGATCAGTTGGTGGATGGAATAGCGGGATATGAGTTGTTATCTTTTATGGATGCTTATTCCGGATACAACAGATCATGGTGCATGAGCCGGATCAGGAGGACACGAGCTTCATCACCGATGTTGGTCTCTACTGCTATAGGGTCATGCCCTTAGGACTTAAGAATGCAGGGGCAACTTACCAAAGACTCGTCAATGCTATGTTCAAGCCACAGATTGGAAAAACTATGGAAGTTTATGTTGACGATATGCTGGTGAAATCAAAGAAGGCAGTAGACCATATGGATCACTTGGCAGAAATGTTTGCAATCCTCCGAAAATACGAAATGAAACTTAATCCTTTGAAATGTTCGTTTAGGGTGGAGTCCGGAAAGTTCTTGGGTTTTATTGTGAGTGCTAGGGGAATTGAAGCTAATCCTACTTAGATTGCTGCCTTAAAAGAAGTCAAATCTCCTAGAACGAAGAAGGAATTGCAAAGTCTTAATGGAAAAGTCGCTGCCTTGAGTCGATTCATTTCCAAAGCTACTGATAAATGCATTCCATTCTTTGATGCTCTGAAGAAGGGAAGAAATTTTTTGACTGGATTCCTGAATGCCAGAAAGCTTTCGATGAGTTGATTCGTAGTATGGAAACGCCTCCAATACTTTCTAAGCCCGACGATGGTGAAGATCTTTTCGTATATTTGGCAATCTCATCTCATGCTCTTAGTGCGGCGTTGATACGGGAAGACGCAAAAATTCAGCGTTCGGTCTATTATGTCAGCAAAAGATTCACTGGGAAGAGATTAATTATTCAAAATTGGAAAAGCTCGCATATTGTCTACTGATTGCATCAAGAAAGTTGAGGCCATATTTCCAAGCTCATCCTATCAAAGTCCTCACTGATCAACCTCTGAAGCAAGTCCTATTTCGTCCTGAAACTTCGGGTCGTCTTCTGAAGTGGAATATTGAACTCAGCCAATACGACATCACTTATCATCCCCGGAGAGCAATCAATGGACAAGCTTTGGCAAATTTCATCGCAGAATGTACAGATAAAAGTGATAGTGAGGAAGAGGTGACTGATAATACCCCAATTCGATGGAAATTATATGTTGATGGTGCAAGAAACGATTACTGTTCCGGTGCTGGGGTTGTGCTTGAAACCCCTGAAGGGCGGTCATTGTGCTATGCATTGAGATTGGAATTCCCTTCGACAAACAATGAAGCAGAATATGAAGCTCTTATTGCCGGCTTGAAAATTGCTAAAGAATTGAGTGTCAAAGCGTTGCAGATCTTCTGTGATTCACAGCTTATTGTATGTCAAGTCAAGAAAGAGTTTCAAACTAAAGGAGGAAATCTGCCTGCTTACTTGTCAAAGCCTGGGAACTTCTCGATGATCTTGATCATTATACGATAAATCATATACCTCGGGAAGAGAACATGAAGGCAGATTCTCTCGCAAAGTACGCAAGCACTGGTGAAGCTCAATTATTGTATTAGTTCCTGTGGAAGTCCTGTCAGCTCCAAGCACTGATGAGATGGATATTGACTGGATCATGACTATATCTCAAGAGCAAGAATCATGGATGACTCCGATAATGGAATATCTGCTCAACGCTTCTCTACCAGAAAATTGAAAAGAATGACAGAAGTTGCTAAGAAAAGCCTCTAGATATGTAATTTAAGATGGTCGATTGTACATGCGGGGATTCTCAATGCCATTACTCCAATGTGTGACCAAGGAAGAAGCTAAGACAATTCTAGCTGAAGTACACGGAGGAGAGTGTGGAGATCATTCAGGTGGTCAAACTCTAGCAAAGAAATTCTCCGTTATGGATATTTTTGGCCGGATATTAATCATGATGCTGCAAGCTACACCCGAAAATGTCACCGATGCTAGAGATTTGCAAAAATCCCAAGAGAACCTTCCACCGAGATAACACAAATGGCCAGTCCATGGCCATTTGCTATTTGGGGAATAGATCTCATCGGGCCTTTGCCAACCGCCAAGTCCGGAATCAGATATGCTATTGTTGCTGTTGATTATTTTACTAAATGTGCTGAATCTGAACCATTAGCTACTATTACCTCTAAAAAGATGATAAACTTTGTAACTAAGAATATAATTTGCAGGTATGGTGTGCCTCAAAAGATAATCACAGACAATGGAACCCAATTTAAAAGTGAAGAGTTTCAAGATTTTTGCAAGCGATTCAAGATTCAAAAAAGCTTTTCAGCAGTGGCTCATCCGCAGGCAAATGGGCAAGTGGAAGCAGTAAACAAAATTATCAAATCAACCATAAAAAAATAGCTGGAAAAAACGAAAGGCGGTTGGGTCGATAAGCTACCACTAGCACTGTGGGCATATAGAACTACACACAAAACTGCGACCGGGCATACTCCATTTTCATTGGCATATGGATCAGAAGCAATGATTCCGATGGAAATAGAAGTCCCTTCACATAGAAGAATTCATTTCAACCAAGCTGAAAATGAAGAGTTGCAACTTGAAGCACTTGACTTCCTTGATGAAAAAAGGGGAGAGGCTCAGCTCAGAATTGCAGCCCATCAGCAAAGAATTGCCAGGCACTTCAATTCCAAAGTTCGCCAACGCAGCTTTGAGATTGGAGATCTAGTCTTGAAAAGTGTCATGACAACAACATGAGTGTTTGCGCTAAACTGGGAAGGGCCATATGTCATAGGCAAAAAACTTCTTGATGGCACTTTCAAACTGACAACTGTCGAAGGAGACCCTATTCCAAGAGCTTGGAACAGCAATCACTTGCGCCC
This sequence comes from Allium cepa, assembly GCA_030765085.1. Lineage (NCBI taxonomy): Eukaryota > Viridiplantae > Streptophyta > Magnoliopsida > Asparagales > Amaryllidaceae > Allium > Allium cepa. Next base: position 42,042,420 of record CM060929.1, read on the forward strand.
ATATTTTACTTAAAAGCTTTACTGAAATACTGTAAAAGAATTGTGGATGTATGATTCTTGTATTGAAAGCCATTGTAAAGCCAGTACAAGTGAATAATAAGAACTATAAAGTGGATGTAGGCCCAGTTCTTGGCCGAACCACTATAAATCTTGTGTTCTCTACTATTATAAACTGCCTGTTTTATTTCGATATATAAAGTACCTTAATTGTATTGCTAAAATGTCGATTTAATATTGCAGGCTATTAAAACAAAGCTTACCCATCACAAGACCAAGCGATCCCTGACATCACTCAGCAAATGAATGTTCAGCCACAAAAATTCTAGACTCAAATCCTTTATAAGAAGTGCTTCAAGCAAACAGTTAGTGGTTCCTCCAGAGGTGGACCCTTCCTAACTAATTGTGATCGTTTGTGCAAACGAACATCCGATTAATTAGCCTGTGTCTACCCCTGCGAACTCATTTAACAATGAAGTACACTTCTTTGGATAAAATTAGCTACTTTCAAAAGAAAGGAATGTGTGCTTGAAAATGATAACAGGGAACCACTGGTATGAGCAAATGGCGAAAAGACATGGGCGAGCAGGCAGGAAACAACAAAAGACCTCTTTGGAGGCACAAGCCCTCTTCGGAGGCACAACTCTTCGGAGGATAAAGACCTCTAATGGGACTTGCCAGAAAAAGAAAGTTCTCTTTATCGACAAAAAAGATTGGTGGAATGACCGGTGGCACAGGGCACTCGTTAACTAGCTGAGAACGTTTGTGCAAACAAACATCCAAGTAACTTGTGTCCGCCCCGTGAATCCATCCAACCATGAGAAAGAAACTTCCAGGAAAAAGCCCTACTCGGAGGCACACATGTCACTGTGATCTGAAATAAAAATTCACACGAGTTGAAAGGTGAAAAGACCTCTTCGGAGGCACGCATTCCACCGAGATCTGAAATAAAACTTCACAAGTGTTGGAATGTGAAAAGCCCTCTTCGGAGGCCCATTTCACCAGAGTTGAAATGCTAAAAGACCTCTTCGGAGGCACACATTTCACTGCGATCTGAAATAAAACTTCACACGAGTCGAAATGTGAAAAGCCCTCTTCGGAGGCCCGCTTCCCAACGAACAGGGAAAAAACAAAAGCCTCTCCCCAGAGGCAGAAACAAAAAGCCCTCTTCGGAGGCCTGCTTCCCCGCGTACAGGGAAAAAACAAAAGCCTCTCCCCAGAGGCACACACAAAAAAAGCCCTCTTCGCAGAGGCACAATCAATCAAAAGCCCTCTTCGGACGCACAAACAGGTCGAAGCCTTTTTTCGGAGACCCACTTTACCGCGTAGGAAAATTCACTTGCCAAAAATAAAAGCGACTTTCTCTGAAACTGAAGTGTAAAAACTTCTCCATAAAAAACAAAAAAGAAAGAAAGAAAGAGAAGACTTCTCCAATACGAGGCACATTTTGTTAAATCCGAAAAATATTTCCTTAAAATGAAAAAATTATTCTATAAAGTACAGATGCAAACCTCCTTCGAATGGAAAAGTTATTCTCTAAAGAAAGAGTACAAGTCTTCTAGAAACAGAAGAGTTGTTCTCCAAAATTTTGTCAATGTGAAAGAGATTGCAATAAACCATGGTATGGGGGCAATATAATATAGTTACAAAAATAAAACCAATGCTCAAGCAACATACCATAGGTTTACTGCAACATCACACAGAGAAAATAAAGAAACTTGTATGAAAATAAATGCATTCTCAAATACAGACAGAAGTTTGTACAAGTAAAAGAATCATTTTATTCCATACTATAAAAATTTATACATGTGCAGGTTTCAAAACAAAAGAAGGCGGGGACCGCCCGCACAATCTCCGGTCAATACAAGTCTTTATATATACAAGCAAAAAAAAGAAAAAAAAGCGAGACGAAAAGCATAAGTCCCAAACCCATCACTTCTTCTTTCTGCCGCCTTTCGAGCCTTCGCCTAGCCGGATGATTAACTTTTTGGGTCGGCTTGTGAGAGTAGGGGAAGAAAGAGGAAGGGGTGCAATTGGACTTTCTTCCACTTTTTCTTCGCCGGTAGAAGCTTCTCCCATTTTCTTTGAGACTCCACGCTTCCCCTTCTTCCTTAAAGAAGACTCACTGCCCGGAGTGAAGAGTGCAGACAACTTTATGTCATCAGAAATAGTTTGCTCCGGGGCTCTTTCGCCTTCTTCAGGTTCCTCGGCCTTCTGTTCTTGTGAAGCGACCGGGTCATCCAAGCCTTGAAGAGCATCTATCTGCTCCTCTTGTGACCCCGGTTGAGAAACGTAAGGGGGAGTAATCTGAAGAGGCAGAGAGGAAACAACTGGAAGAGGGGAAAGCTGAACAACACTTGGCGCTTTCACTACAGGAGAAGAGAAGTTAAAGTCAGTATCTCTCATAAAAAGAGGAGAAAGTGGCGCGTCAAGATTTAAGTAATAATCAAAAAGTTCATCAAGCTCAGGTGAAGTAAACAAGCAGTCCACTTGAGCGAGATCAACATTGAGGTTACCTGGAGAAGTAGGCTTTACTATGTCAACTTCAAAGTCCTGTGCTTTAGTGCTTTCTTGAGCCTCATCTCCAGTGCGGGCGGTGGCAATTTCAATAACAGCTTGAGCAGGAGGTGGAGAATGGGAACTGGAGCCAACAATATCGATGTCGGCCGAAATCGAAGGTTGAACAGGGTCGGTTGAAGTTGCCTTCCCTAAATGTTCTCCTTCTGCCATTTCGGCTCTCTCTTTGGCCAGTTGCTCCTTTCCCCTGGCAAGAGCGGCACATGCATCATCATCTAGATAGTGTGCCATTAAATCTACTTCGGCATATCCATCTCCTCCAAGCATATCAATTGCGGCTTCCCACACTTTGGCCAAAGTGATTTCATACTCCGGTCCCAAAATTTAAGGCTACCGCGCCCTAGAACACTATGGATGTAACACTCGAATAGAGTGGAGCTGACTTCGGCTTTAGTTGCCATATGAGATTCTTCGGCTACTGCTTTGCCGGCAATAGCTTCATCATGCTCCTTTTCAACTTCAGAAAGTCGAGCTTTTAGCAGTTCAATTTCCAAGTTCTGGGAGCTGGTTTTTTCTTGCAGTTGAGAAACGTCAGCTCGGTAGTCTTCCACAACTTGCTGCTGTGCTTCAAATTTAGCTTCAGCATCTCTCTGTGCAGCGTGAGCATCACTCACCTATTTTTGAAGCACTTCTTCTCTTTGAGAATAGGAAGTGGAAGAAGTGGAGAGCTCTTCTTTAAGTTTTTCAACTTCTGCTTCAAGCTTCTCACTATAAGCGGCGATACTCTTCATCTACCCATCATGCTGATCAAGTATTTTCTGTCACTCGGATTTGTCATTTTCCATAGTCAGCATGGCTTCGAGGTTTGCACGATTTACTCTCTGAAGCTCGTCAACAAGTTTCTGCCAACCATACATTCTCTCAATATCGAGTTTGACGGCATCAAGATTTCTCAACATGGCTTGCTTATCAATTGGGACCAGGTCAAGATCAAAGCGCACTCCCTTTAAACACAAGTGTAGAAACCGACTTTGAAGAGTAGCCGGACCCTGCCCAACTTGATACGGGGGCCTACTGATGATTGTTTGAATGTCAGCTCTTTGAAGGGCAGGAGAGCTGGAAGGAATTTCCGAAGAGATAGGAACAACGGGCTTTTCAGAGATTTCAGATGTTGGTTTTTCACCAAGTTTGGCCTGTTTACTCGGATCCTCAGTGACATGACTTTTTCCCTTGTCATCATAGGATTTTCGCTTGTGAGAATCATCCTATCTCTGGAAAGAATCATGTCGTTCGTCCCGTCTCCCGTAGCGCTCTTCATAAGCACGCTTCTCACGAGCTTTCCTCGTAGCTCTTTCTTCTTCGGTTTCCCAGGAGGCAGGAAGGTACCTCTTGCGGTCATAAGAGCCGCGCCTCCCATAACGCTGGATATCATCGTAGTAGGAGCTACTTCGTCCCATTGGAGAGCCTGAAAATGAAGAAAAGATAAATTCAAAAATCTTCAAAGCAAGGAAGTTGAATGCATATAAGTGCTGAAAAGTCCTAAGTGTGTGTAACGTGTAAACTACGCGCGTCAAACTATGAACCACTCCTTGGTTGGAGGGTGATGATGGATTTTACAGCTAGTGTCAACTCTTGGGCTGATGGAGTTTGTTGCAGGATGGATGTCGCTTCAACTGCTAGAGAAGTAACTTTAGCAGTGATAGGATCATCTTTAAAAAGCTCATGTGAAGTGATCATCAGGTCGCTCAACCCCTCAAAAGTATCAGCACCGCTATGCCTGGCGGGACTTGTTCTCTCGGTACCTTCGTCACCAGATTTCCCGGATTGTTGGGGAGGTTCCTCTTCTTCAATGACCGGGGCAAGTGCAAGTTTGCCGGATGGCCCCGCAACATCAATTGAAGTAGAACACTTCACCAATGAAGCCTCAACAGTAGGTTCTTTCAGTGTAAGTTCTCCGACGGAAACTGGGGCATCCGATGTCTCTACTAGAGAATCAGGGACTTCATGAGGCTGAGTAGATCGGAAAGGGTACAGAAGTTCGTATTGGTGAAGAAATTCATCTTTCAGTAGAAATTTAATACTTCTTTCCTCAATCGCCACGACACTTAATCTTTCAAAAGTCGGCTTGTGGCTGGGATTTCTAGAGGGAGGAGGAAGTGCTGTAAAAGAAAAGAATGAAATTAGCACTTAACAATTCAGATCTCGAAAAACTCAGAAACGGAAAGAACGGGGATGAGTAATCTTACTTCTTATTCTCCAGATGGCATAAAACCCTGGGGGGCAACGAACGAAGAAGAATTGATTCAAAAAACCGTGAGCACTTTCGGAAAGATTGGTGATAAGTTTACGGTTTCTGGCACTTCTCACGAGTATGATGGAGGGGTGATCTTTATTCTTTACAAATGTGCACAAGTAGCAAATTTCTTCGAAGCTCGGAAGACAGTTAAGTGTCCTCCTGAATAGAACGCACAATCCCATCAAGATGGCGTAGCCATTGGGATGTAGTTGAAAGGGAGAGATGGTTAGTCGGAGAAGGAGTTATTGGAGAAATTCATTGAAGGGAGGAATGGCACCACACAGGCACATCTGGCGATTAACAGTGACAAAACCGAGAGGTGGCCTTTCAGCAGTATCATTTGGCCCAGGAAGTATAGCATCCGCTTCGGCAATACCAAACCGAATACGTAGTTGGTTGAACGCCCGCTGACTCAGGGTAGTTGGAGTTCGTTTCGGAGGATTATCCAATGGATTGGCTATCGGGAAGACCCCTCTAGCTTGCTCCATTATCTCTTCTTGAGAAGACATTCTACACAAGGAACTGGATATTCAAATATGAAGGTGCACGTTTCCTAAATGTGTGAAGTGTTGTGCAAAACTAATAAAAACGACAAGCAAATGTAACTGAAAATAAACTAATATGCAATTGTTAATTTTAAAGTTTCAGGGCTTGTTGTTTTAAGTCCAAATACAAGTGCAGTGTTGATGCAAACAAGTCAGTCTTAATTGATTAATATGGCTTTGCTTTAATACTTCACTTGAATTTGTCGATTCACAGCATTTTATATAGTTTCTTTAAGTTGATTATCTTTTATCGACTAATCTGTCATTCGATGTGGGCGATCAGTGGTAGTATATTCATCCCATTTTTCTGCAAATGTTGTATTTAACAGGTTGTTAGCACTAAAGTTAATATAATCTACAAGAAGTGCAACTAGTTCATGCAATTTATCTTGATAAATTCAAATTGAGAATTCATATTGAATACTGCCATATTTTTGCAAGTAAACAAGCTCAAGCGACTTATCATGGATCGAAGTTCATCATTCATGTTCCTACAAGTCAAAGCTGTGATGCATATTAAGGAATAAAGCTTCTGGTCGAAATAAAGCAAACTTGTCTAAGTACTAGCTCGGCCGCGACCTAAAATTTACGTCGCAAGAAGTTAGGTCGTTAATTTATTAGGTCGCTCTGCTCTAAGCTTTATCTTATGCCAGCATGTTAGATCGCAAGCATGTTAGGTCACAAGAGTGTTAGGTGGTAAGCATGTTAGGTCGTAAGCATGTTGGGTCGCAAGCAAGTTAGGTCGTATGATTCACACTCAAGCCAAAGACCCTAAGGCCCGTCCTCCACTCAAGTGCTGCCACGCGTGCATCACCTCACAATCACCAGGAGCGCAACGGTTCGACCTAGAATCCACTAACCCGTTAACTAAAGGCCTTCTCAGTGCACCAATTCGCCTAACTCCTAACCCGATAACCCGCTAGCTTCTCCACAAACAAAAACCCTCATCTCTCCATATCGTCGAATCACCATAAAATCGCCACAAATCCAATGCACTGCCATTTTATCGCAAATTACGACGACAACATGATCGATGGCAGTCGCGAGTCGATCGAAACATGGTTCGCAGTGAAGCACGGCACAAAAAGTGAATTGGAAACAAAAAATGGGAGGTTAGCAATTCGACGATGGATATAGTTGAACAACGACCAGATTCACTCACGTAATGTGATGGAAAGATGATCGGCGGCCGGTTGTTTGGAATTTGTCTTTGAAAGCTCAGAAATTCGCCAATGGTGGTTTCAGACAAAAAAGCAAGTAAGGGGAAGGAGGAAGAAGATGAGCAACTTATATGCAGGGGCGGTAGAACCTGAATCGGCAAAAAATGACCTAACTATCCTATAAGCCGCTCACGACCTAGCGACTCAACAAGGCATGAGTTAAGAAATATCGAAGCACACGACCTAGTCTCTAGGCGTATACTTCGAGGGGCAAGTGTTAACACCTCCTTTCAACGGCTCAATGGCCTAATGAGTTAAAGAAATCAGCGACCTAAAAGGTTGAAAGGTTCCACGACTTAACGAGTTAAGCCATTCAGCGAGATAACAAGCTAAAGGGTTTAACTATCTAAAGGATGTGCGACCAAAGGTAGAGTGTGGTTCAACCGGCTTAATGAGTCAGAAGGGAAGCGACCTAGCGACCTAAGTACATATGGACCTAGCGACCTAAGGGTTGGACGACCTAGCGAGTTAATAATGGGAGCGACTTAACAGGGAAGAAATTCTACAGCTAACTAAGGTGTGACGGCCTAAGCGACCTAGCACCTAGTGACCTAATGGCCTAACGACCTAATTGGCTAAGAAAGAGTGAGGCCGCAAGCATACAACCTCTTTATTAGGTCGCTCGCGACCTAAGCAGGCCGAAGTAACTTCTTATGTCGCGACATCTTATGCCGCTCCTCCCCTAAGCCGCTCACGACCCACGACCTATCAATACCAACCGAGTGGCCAAGTGCAAAGTAGTAAGCCATGTCCTCTAGGTCGCATACGACCTACGACCTACCCTTAGGTCGTTCGCGTCCTACGACCTAATTCCGATATCCCCCTATAAATACAACACTAGCTCCAACGAAGAAAGGATCTTTTTTGGCTCATTTCTGGGACGCCGATACTCTGCTGATTTCTCGACTCACACGACACTTCAAACACGAAAGACATCTCAACGAACTTCAAGAGGAACTCTAACACAATCGACATGGAATCAAAGAGTTCTTCTACATCGGAGTTTTAGTTGTTTGTCCAAACAGTGTTGTAATCGAAGATTGTCGTAAAGTTGTAATTGATTCAGTAATAAAGAAGATTAAAGTGGACGTAGGCTTAACTTGAAGCCGAACCACTATAAAACTGTTGTCTTTTTACTGCTTTCTTTGTGGCTTTTCTACTTACTTCTAATTCCTGTATTGACGGGTGGTGCTTTCACTTAATCTCTACTTACACCGGGGTGTTAGCGTTCAATTTTAAGCGTTAATAATAATGGTTGCACCAACAGCTACAGTTTCATGTTTGAAGGTACTCAAATTATCTTAGTTCCTAAGAAGCGTGAACAAAGTGAAAGCAAGTCAAAGAAGAAAGTGAAATCAGCTAGTCTATTATCTTCGAGAGAATTTGTTGAAGAAGTAAAAGATAGTGCTTAATTGTTTATGTTGATTGGGTATGAAACGAGAGAAGATCTTGAAATTCCTGAGGAGGTTAGACCGGTGTTAAATGAATTTGAAGATGTCTTTCCTACGGAATTACCCAAGGAGATACCGCCACTAAGGGACATACAACATCAAATTGATCTAGTGCCAGGTGCTGTTTTACCGCATAGGCCGCATTATCGTATGAGTCCAAAGGAGCATGAAGAGTTGAGGAGAAAAGTTGAGGAGTTGCTTAAGCAAGGGCGTGTTCGTGAGAGTCTTAGTCCTTGTGCTGTACCAGCTTTTTTGGTACCGAAGAAAGATGGGTCATGGAGAATGTGTACAGATAGCAGGGCACTCAACAAAATAACTGTCAAATACAGATTTCCTATGCTAAGACTTGATGATCTATTGGATAAACTCAGTGGGTCTGTAATCTTTTCAAAGATCGATCTTAAGAGTGGTTATCATCAGATTCGCATAAGACCAGGTGATGAATGGAAGACATCATTCAAGACTCGGTAAGGATTATATGAATGGCTGGTCATGCCATTTGGTCAATCTAATGCACCAAGTACATTTATGAGGGTGATGAATCAAATTTTCAAACCTTACATTAGGAAGTTTGTTGTAGTCTACTTTGATGATATCTTGATATATAGTGCTAGTACAGAGGAGCACATTCAACACTTGCGAAAGGTGTTAACTATTCTTCGTCAAGAACAGTTCTATGCAGCGATGAAGAAATGCATGTCCATGACGCCAAGTGTTTTATTTCTGGGTTATGTCGTGTCCAAGGAAGGAATACAAGTGGACCAGAGTAAAGTAGCCGCAATCAGAAATTAGGCACATCCCAAAACTATAACAGAAGTCAGAAGTTTTCATGGGTTAGCTTCATTTTATCGAACATTTATACCACACTTTTTTAGTGTAATGGCCCCTGTTACTGATTGTATGAAAGGAAAGCAGTTTTCATGGAAGAAAGAGGCAGGATTTGCTTTTGAACAGATCAAGGAACTTTTAACCTTAGCACCGATTCAAATGTTGCCAGATTTTCAGTTACTATTTGAGTTACATAAATACATTTAAAGTGGAATTGGAGGAGTGTTGGGTCAGATGGGTCGTCCAATTGCCTATTTCAGTGAAAAACTTTCTGGAGCAAGGATGAGATACAGTACTTATGATGTGGAGTTTTATGCTATTGTGCAGGCTGTGAAGCATTGGAGACATTACTTGTTCCACAAAGAATTTGTTTTGTATACGGATCATGAAGCATTAAAACATTTACAAGGGCAGAATAAAATTGCAGCTAGGCATGCATCGTGGATAGCTTATTTGCAACAATTTACATTCGTCGTAAAGCAAGTCTGGAGTAACTAATCGCGTTACAGATGTATTGAGTCGGAGGAGTAATTTGCTAACAACCATGCGAGTAGAGGTGATGGGTTTTGATTTACTTCCAGATTTGCTTACATCAGATTCTTATTTTTCCAAGATCCTAGACAAAGTCAAGCAGGGAAAGATGGATGGATATATGCTGGTTGATGGTTTTCTATTCAAAAGAAATCAGTTGTGTATTCCAGATTGCAGTTCACGAATGAAGATCATCAAAGAATTACATGAAGAAGGACACGTGGGCCGAGACCGTACTATGCAGTTGATCTCAAAGTCTTATTTTTGGCCGTCAATGAGGAAGGAGGTTGACAAGTTCGTTCAGAGGTGCCATGTTTGCTAGGTTTCAAAGGGGACCGCGACAATGCAGGTTTATATATGTCATTGCATATACCTACTAAATCATGGGTGGATATTAGTATGGACTTTGTATTGGGTTTGCCGAGGACGCAACGTGGCAATGATTCTATCTATGTGGTGGTTGGTCGATTTTCCAAAATGGTACATTTTATCGCATGCAAGAAGACGGCAAATGCCGTTAATGTCGCACAGTTATACTTCAGAGAGATCTATCGTCTTCATGGGTTGCCTGAATCTATTGTATCGGATAGAGACACTCGTTTTCTGGGTCATTTTTGGATGAGTCTATGGAGAATGGTTGGGACAAAGCTAAAATTTAGTAGTGCTTATCATCCGCAGACGGATGGGCATACAGAAGTTATGAATAGATCCCTAGGTAATCTATTGAGATGCCTCGTGAATGATAGTTTGAGGAGTTGGGATTCCAAGCTGTGTCAAGCTGAGTTTGCACATAACCATGCAGTTAATCGTAGCACTAGTTTCAGTCCATTCCATGTTGTTTATTCAACAATTCCGAAGGGACCATTGGATTTATCTACAGTACCATAGTAGAAAGGAGTGATCAAATGAGCTAGTGATTTTGTGAATGAATTGCAAGAATGCCACAAGGTTGTGCAGGAATGATTGCTTAAGGCGAATGAGAAATATAAGCAATCCGTAGATATTAAGCGACGAAAGGTTGAATTCAAAGAAGGAGATTTTGTATATGCAGTATTGACCAAGGATCGATTTCCTATTGGTACTTATAACAAACTAGCAGCTAGAAAGATTGGTCCTTTGGAAATCGTAAAGAAGATTAATGAGAATGCTTATCAGTTAAGATTGACGGATCATATCCGTACTGCTGATGTTTTCAACGTCAAACACTTGACTTCATACAATGAGAAAAGTATGTCGAAGAAGAGGAAAGTGTGAATTCGAGGACGAATTCTTTTCAACCAGGGGAGGATGATGTAGTGCACCATGATAAACAAGTAGAAATAACTCGCTATGGCAAACACCTTAAGTCGCTCAAGCCTTGAGTTGCATTGCTTAAGTCGCTCAGGCCTTAAGTCGCATTTCTATAAGTTGCCGCATCTCTCTAATTCGCTTGCCCTATGCCGCAGTTCTTTATGCCGCTATCTTCTTTAGGTCGCTGGTATCTTATGTCGCTCATTTCTATAAGTCGCTCCTAATGTTGCTTCCTTAAGTCTCTCACTTGATGTCGCAGTTCTTAAGTCGTTCGCGAGCCAACCAACTTATGCCGCATGCATCTCTTAAGCCATTCAGCAAACCGCATTGTTCTCTTAAGTCACTGAGGTCTTAGGTCGTATGTCGTTATGTTGTATGTTGTTAAGTCGTTCGTGTTGTATGTTCCTTATATCGCATTGTGTTAAGTCGCGTGATATTGCATTGTGTTAAGTCGCATGATGTTGTATTCTGTTATGCCGCATATGTGTGTTGTAACTGTGGTCGTGGGTCGTATGTTATTATGTCGTGGAGTGTTAAGTCGCACGTATATAATGTGTTAGGTCGTAGGTCGCGTGTGTTGAGTCGCCGGCCTGTGTTGTAAATTCCTATAAATAGGGGTGTGTTGTCATTGTACTTTGAATAAAATTTTTATGTGCGCTTTGGCCACTTTGTTGGAAGTTGAGTGTGATCTCCTTCTACTTTCCATCTTTGGTTATTCGTGCGCGAATCAAAGAAGTTGAAGCCAATTCTCGGTATCACTTGCGAGTGATCAACGATCGAATTGTAGATCTTTCAACACGGTATCTTGCGAGATCAACGGGTTGGAGATAGCTAGATTCCGGTATCTTCACGATCAACGGAATTGGGCATTTATCATTCTACTGGTTTACTTGACACGAAATCATTTCGTGAGGAAGAAAGTGCGTCAATTTGTATCAAAGCAGAAATTAGCACATCGAAGTTAAATCCGCTGCATCACTCACCAATAGCGAAATGACAAAAATCGGGCATGCAGCAGGGCCATGTGGTTCGCCTGCATCAGGGTATGGTCATTCCAAATCTAGATCGATTACTATCCACTCATGTATGCTTCGAGGCTCATAAATAGAACGGATGATGATATTATGAACTACTAGTCAAGTGGTAGGCCAGTCCTGTATGACAGGAGTATAAGATATTCTTGTCAAACCTCGGTGCATTTTATCTAGAGATGTACAATCGTAAGGTAGTTCCTTACCTTGTCGTAATATGGAATCTAATCTCCAACACATGCCTTTAAGGCTTTGATTATAGAACCTAGTATGCTGGAATTTAATTAATGTATTAATTTCGGTTATGATTAATAAGTATTTGTACTCTAGACATTATCATAATATCACTGGATCTTCTGCAGAAAATGTTTTGGTTAAGTACCAAGCTAAAAACATGTCTGTGTTTATGTGCGGTGTGGCCTTACGAGATACTTTTGATTTCAAGGGTTTTTATAACTTTAAAATCCAATTGGGTGCATTTTCTCATGAAGGTTTAACAAACTGACTCGGTTTTTATTTCATTATAATGCTCGGGTCTGACCGAGCATATTTACAAATTCAGTTTGGATGCTTTGGAGCTTTCGAGATGAGCTGGAGATCTTTATGTCATATTCACATATATGTTTATTTTCCACTACATTATTTGTTGAAATTATCAGCATTTGTAAGGATAGTTTGTTATAATTGTCCAATCTGATGATTGTGATTTGTTGTTGTACTCTGATTGATGTATGTGTATAACATTTTCTCTTTTATAAAGATCATTGATATTATATTACATGTTGTTCCACTGCGATTGTGTTGTTCTGTTTTGTTTTATTTTCTATTTCTCTTCTTCTCATCTTCTTTATTCTTTCTTTTCCATAATTATCAGTCTTTCCATTCAATTTGGATTGGCCACGTGTTGTTTATTTTCGGCTTGAATTATGTGGATTTGCGGGTCATTACAGCTTGGTATCACAGCGCAAGGTTAAGCGAGAAACTTGGCTTTAGTGGTTAAGTCATTAAGAGAAAAGGAAATGGAATGCCTTATTATGAGTTTTGAGTGTATTATAGATATGAGAGCATATTTATTAGTGATATAAAAAATGTTTATATTATGTTAATTTATCTGTTGAGTGGCTTATGAATTTTGGTCGGTACGTGGGACATTGCGATATTGATAGGGGCTCCTAAACACTTATAAATATGATATGTAAATAAAAATGGAATTAAAATAAGAAATTTTAAATACAATTTATTTTAGAAATTATTTTTCAAAGTTTTGGGAAAAATAATGATAGTATTATTTTGAAAATGTTTTCACTGGAAATATTTTTAAATGGGATTTAAAAAAGTAGAAAGCACCGAACTCACTTCGGTCGCTGGAAAATAATTATGGTGATGACTGCAGCATCATCAGCGTTTATTTTCGAGTTTCTAATTGATGGATTGCTACCATTAGAGTTTTGTTTTGGTAAAACAAGTTTTGGTTTAAAAATTCAAAAGTATGGTTTGTAATAAAAAGAAATCATTTACAGTATTGTTTTAGAATGATTTGAAATAAGAACCAAGTGCTTAAACTATGAGAATTTTCATTTAAGTACTTTGAGAAAATATAAGAAAATAAGTTTTATGACTTATAAACTTTTGAGCATTAATATGTTAAAAAATTTAAAAACTTATTGAATGTAAACATTAAGAAAGGTAAATTTGAAATTGAACTATGGAATGAAATTTAACTTACGTTAAGTTAAGTAAAATAAATTTTGAAATGGAACTTGACTCAAGTAAAGGTAAATGAGGTGAATTAATGAAATGAGTTAAATGAAATTGAATTTGATTTGTAATGAATTAATGAAATGGATAGAACATGAGTTATAAAACGAAACTCAACTTAAGTTGTAAAATGAATTGAATATGTTTTGGAATGTTGTTTGATAGAATTGAATATGAACTTAAGTATTGAAGTGATAATAAACATTAGTAGTGTTGTATAAATGTTCATAATAAACTTAAACAAAATACAATGGAATGGTCCCTATTGTTATTAATATTAAAAGAACTATACGGAATTAATGGAATGTAAATTAATTGAATGTGAATTGTTGGAAGGAGAGTAAAATAATATGAATGAGAAAAAGGAGAACGGGATATAATAAGAAACCAATTGAAAAAATTACGTGAATTTTACATATATTATTCGATTCGCATTACTATTTGATCTAGATTTGAATATACGATTACGTGATGATTTACATTGGTTTGAGTTCGAATTTTTCACTCGATTCTCGACGGAAAACATTGGATATGGATTTTTGATTGATTCTGAATTCTCTATCATGGTATATTGCTATGCAAGGAGAATGTCGGTTTTTAATCAAGGGACCAGATCAGAGTCCGCACTAGAGTGGTCGTGTAAACGATACTGGTATGGAAGTGAAATTGTTTGATCGAGCAAACGATCGGGTATGCTTTTGCTTATGGATGATATATTTACATCGTACGGGCATAATAAATTAAATATTGACGTTGGAAAGCGTAAACTGATATGGTTATGAATTAGTTGGACGGATATTATTTGTTAGACGATTTTTCATATTACATTTGCATACAATAATTGTATTAGTATGTGTTATATACTGATATTACTTTCTCTATACTTGTTCTCGTTGGTTATTGAGTGATTTGTAGGTGCGGATGGCATATGCTTCGCATTTGGTGCTCGCTCTCGTATTATATTAGTTGTAAATGCTTGCTTATACTAATAAATGGTACATATCTCGGGTTATACATCACATGTTCTATATTTTTTCCTACAGGTTGCCTCATCCTTGAAGATGAGATGTATGCTTGTGATTATATATATTGCAAATTTTTCTGATCGAGCCACGCAAAGAAGACGCTAACATAATTTTCTATAAATTTAGGAGTTAGAATTTTTTGAAAATTTAAAAAAAAAACTGGCAAATAAAATTTGATTTTGAGTTATAACTTGGAGCGAACGAATGGATGGAAATTAGTTAGTGCAGTAAATGAATTTAAAAGACTTAGAGATTTTACAATCAATTTTTAGCTATTGGTTTTGAAAAGTTAATGGATTTGGGGCATTTTTCTTACTTCCTAATATCGAGGATGAAATTCCTTTAAGGGGGGAGAATGTAACGACCCAGAGTTTCAATTATTCGAATTTGAAATATTTAATTAATTTAAATATTTCAAAGTTTATTTTATTAGTTAAACAACTTGAGTTTCGAATATAGCGATTTATTTGATAATTGAATTGTTAAATTGAATATTTGGAATTTTTTAAATAACTATATTATTCAAATTAATATGAATGAGAATGATTTCGAAAGTTGATTTAAATTCTATTTGAATAAGAATGAAGATAGTAAACATTTGAGTTTATATTAAAATTGAATAACTAGTTTTAATAGTAATCATTTTAATTAACTTGTGAAAATAGCCTATTGGATCACTGTCTCAAAATTGGACGAAACCAGTTCCATTAGATCCGTAAATATGAATTATAGTATGCCGTCGAATTTCATTATGATCCGACATATTGTTTTGGTTGTCGAGTTCGAATGTGTAGGATTTAATTAAGGGAATTTAAATTAATATCATTCGAATTTGAAAATTTAACTTCTATATATGATGGAATTGGGTCTTGATAATAGCTCCATTAAGTTCGGAATAGGGGTATACATATAGAAAGCTAAGCGACACACATCATTTGGAGTTCAAACTTTTTTAAGGATTAATAGTGCACTAATTTTTTTTATATAAAAGGACCTTAACTTTCTTCATTTGCAAAACCCTATCCCTAAATAAAATGCAGCCACCACTTTTAAACCCACTCATCCAACGATTCACGTTGATCAAAGCCAGTCGTGGTAGTTTTGGGCTTGAGTACCAACAGGGACGTTGGTCGCGGGGAGAAGGGGATGAAGATGATCTGTTGGATTGGGTTGCAAAGGCCTACGGCGATGGCGATTCCAGTTCATAGTGGAGGTTCTTGGCTTCGATTTTTGGGTGAACGATGGCGAATTATGGGGTGGGACTGGTGACAGACGATGAGGCTGGGTTGAGGCGGTCTTCGACGAGCGTACAGCGGCGTGCGATCGTCTATGGCGGTGGCGACATGAAGATGGAATCGCGACATTGAGTTTCATTTGCGCGGCTTGGAACGAGGAAGAGAGAGAGAGGGAAGGTGATTTAAGGTTTAAATTTTAATTAATTTAAAGTTATTTACAATTTAATAATCTCAACGTCCATTAATTCATGTCTAATTTATACGAGGTCCAAATTGACGAGAAAAGTTGCATTGCGATCATATCAGTAAAGAGTTGATAGGAATTTGGGTTAAAATGAAAGCTTGTTCAATTTTAGTTCAAACTGGACTGTTTTGGCGACTACTGGAATCAAAGTGAGTTAACTCCCCTCTTTGTCCCACTTACATTTCTATATAAGCGTGGATAATTTTATTATTGATTGTTTGTTGATTATTTGGATGATTTACTATTTCATTTGCTATTTTGGATATATTCCCACCCCTGGAGCAGATGAGACTGTTCCCATGTAAGAGCAGATGACCCTTTGTACACAACCTCGTATCGAAGCAGTTGATTCATATTTTATGATTATACAAGAAGACAAGTTAGAGGCATCCAATAGGATTCTTCACCACCGTTCAATTTACATTTCATATATTTTGATATATGATCTATTGGATGTAATATTTGATGACATGGGTGATTTTTCCCTATTTAATGCTATATTAGCATTGGGTCATATTTTTAGTATTTTGGAATATTATAAAGTGAAGATTTAGGATTTAAAGGATTTTAATGATTTCGAAAATTCATATATTTTAAAAATGATTCTGGATTTACTAAGAGAAGGAATTTATTTTTAATAAAATAAAAGGTATTTTTAGATATTATAAATTAATAGTTCTATAAGATATTTTAAGTAAATATTTTTGAACTGTAAAATAATGATTCTTAACATCTACAAAATAAGTCCGTCTTTTATAATAAGGGAATATGATTTGAAAAAGAAGATAGAAATATTGGTATAAATATTTATTAACCTTTATAGATAAAGTGATAAACACACATACATACATATATTAAAATTTACTTACAAATGTGGAATTTATACATGTGATAATGTATAAAAGTGACATTTAACAAATAAAGTGAAGGTTTGTAAAATCCTATTTTATTAAGAAAAGGATAGATTTATAAACTGTGTGTATAATTAAAGGGAAATTTTTGTCATTGGATAAATTGGGAAAAATAAATCACAACTGTGAAATTAAAATTATATGCAAAATGCTGTTTTGGAAAAATAGTTGATTCTGTTTTGGAAATTTATAATGAGGATAAATTTGGAGATGTTAACGACATTTTATGAATAGAAAAGAATTTACAAAAGAAATTTATACATATGGAGGCAATGTTAAAAATGGATTATTAATGGGATTTTATGAATAAGTGAGATTTATAAAGGGATATAGTTATAAACAGGTTCTTAAATAAAAGAAGTTTATGAAAAAGAAGTTCATAAAATAGAAAGAGATTTATAAATACAGTTATAAAATATGGGAATGATTATGTTAAAATTTAGATATGGTTTTTGTCAAGGAAATATATTCGCATTTTTAAAGTCAAAACAATATTTAAAGGAATATTTTGGAAGGGATATTTTCAAATGGAGTTTAATGGTTTAAAAGTGATTTAACATGTGTTACGTGGTAGGTAGACATGGATTTCAATATTTTTGGTTGTAATAAATATTATCGAAAAAATAAAAAGACATAGACTATAACACTATTGTTATAGTAGATGATTTTCGAAAGAAGCTGTTTTTAGTAGTTTGTAGGATTTATATCTATATCTGATTGATGTTAAGTTTTTAAGGTGTATAACTTACATACATTTTGAAGTTAAGAATGTTGTTCATTCATGGTTTGAGAGGTAATTGTACCCCAACTTGATTGGCTTCATTGTTAACTAATAAATAGTTTGAGTTCGACATTAAAATTAGTATTAAATATGATTAATTGGATCTTTATACAAGTGTTTTTGGTTGTCATAACGACGTTTTACACAACATTCATTTTGACCTAACAAAGTGTGTTTTGGAAAAGATAGGATTTTTCTTCAAAAGTTGTAAATATACTTATTACAGATTTAGGTATATTGGGGCATCGTCTAAAAGTTTAAAATGAAATTATTTGTGATTATACTTATACCGTTGAGACAAGAATATGGAATTGCTTTCCAAACATAGAACGATTAAATGTGGTTTGAGAATATAATTTTGTAAAGATATTTTGAGATAAATATTTGGAAAGTGTTTCAATTAATGAAAAGATTAATTAAAGAGGCTCAATGTTTCTTGGTGCTTAACTAGTGTTGCTTCCTTTGGAAATTTGACCTCTTGTGGGATTTTTTGTTTGTTTGATAGTTAAATAACCGACAATCAAATCTTGGCTAGTTTACAAACTAACATTGTTGGCCCAGAGGTACCAGGATTAGATATGCTATCATAAAACCACTACGAACCTGCATAAGCGTTTTGAATTGGAATATCTTGAAGATAATCGAAATGGAGCTTTTTGAAGTGCAATGGTAATTTGCTACTAATCCTAAAAATGATTCCCAAATGGATGTTATCGAAGTGGTGCCTTAAGTTTCGTTCAGTTGTAGAACGAAGTTGTATGAATGAATGCTGGTGTTGCAGTACTGCTGGGAGAGCAATGTTAGCATTCCAAGTGGGAAGTGCAACGTAAAGGTAAAACATAGAGCCTCATCAACTAGGAAATGAAAAACATCAGGCATGTACTAGGGCCATATGGGCTGCTCCTATAAGGGTATGGTCATTCCAATTATATATCGATTACTATCCACTCATGTATGCTTTGGGGCCCATGATTAGAAGGGGTGATCATATTCTATACTACTAGTTAAGTGGTAGGCCAGTCCTATGTAATAGGGGTACAAGATATTTTTGTCAGACCCCGGTGCGTTTTATCTAGAGATGTACCATCGGAAGGTAGTTCCTTACCTTGCCATCGTATGAAATCCAATCTCCAACACATGCGTTTAAGGTTTTGATTATAGAACCTAGTATACTGGAATTTAATTAATGTATTAATTTCGGCTATGATTAAGAAGTATTTATACTTTAGAATTTATCATAATACCATTGAATCATTTATAGAAATTTTTTGGTTATTGTAAGCTAAAAACCTGTATGTACTTATGTGCAGCGTGGTCTACTTTTGATTTCAAGGGTTTTTGTAACTTTAAAATCTACTTGGGTGTGTTTTCTCAAGGTGATTTACCAGATTGACTCGGGTGTTAATTGATTATAATGCTCAGGTCAGGCTGAGCATATTTATAGATTCGATTTGGATGCTTTAGAGCTTTCAAAGATGAGTAGGAGATCTTTAAGTCGTATTCACGTATATGTTTATTTTCCACTACATTGTTCTTGAAATTATCATCAATTGTGAGGATAGGCTGTTATAACTGTACAGGCCGATGATTGTGATTTGTTATTGTACTCTGATTGATGTATGTATATAATGGTTTCTCTTTTGTAATGATCGTTGATATTATATTATATGTTGTTCTTTTACAATTGTGAGGTTTTGTGTTATTTTAGTTTTTGTCTCTCTTCTTCTTCTCTTCTTCTTTCTTCTTTCTTTCCCATAACTATCTGCCTTTTCATTCAATTTGGGTTGGACATGCATAGTTTATTGGCAGCTTGAATTGTGTAGATTTGCGGGTCGTTACAAAAGTACACTCCCTTGTAATTTCATACGAAATACGAATTCTTTTTTAAGGGATTCGAATTATAGCGTTAATAATTTCTTTTGAAACGGGAAAGTAGTTCCAATGCATAAGTATATGATCCTCAAGTATAATAAAAAGTGCAGTTATAAGAAATTATGTTGGAGATCATGAAATGAAATTATGCCAGTAAACTAATTAGAATTAGCTTAAGAGATTAAAGGTGGAATAAAGGAAAATGCACGATATCCATTATTGTGTGCATTTCAAGTATCTTTTAAAAGTCAACATTAGTGACTCCTCTAAAGATTGGAAGTGGAGATAGAAATAAATGATAGAGAGAGAGTTATTCTTATCTACTCAAGTGTTATTGTTTAAATGTTTATAAAGATACTTTGCAAAAAGGGAAAAGTGTATTTTTAAGAATGGTTTGGTGTAACGAATAAGTTTTTGGAATAAAAAATTAATAAATAGTTCGAGTCAAAAATCCTTAACTTTAGAAAAGAAAAGGGAAAAGGTCTTTGATATGGAAATGTAGATTTGAAGGAGAATGAAAGGAACTTTTAAATTTTGATTTGCAAACTACTTCCTTTAGATGTAATAAATATGATAAATTCAAAAATTATAGATTAAAGTTTTTAAATGGTTAAAACATAAAGTATTTTTGAATTTACTAAAGGGTTTTAGATTGTACTTTTAAAGATAAAGGTTTTGGGATTAAGTGTTTCAAAAAAACTAAGGTTTCTAATTTTTGAAAAAAATGTAAAGATCAAATAAAAATTATAGATATGGAGCAGACAGGAATTTGTGCCTAGGGAAGACGGGGTAAAGGATAAGGCTAATACTCTTGAAGTGGTAATAAGGAACCCATAAAGAGTAAAGGATTATGGCAAGAACCTGGGATTACTTCGTTAGACATGAATGCAAGTTTTAAGAATACCATCAAGGAATTTGGATTAAAATAAGATGGTAGCAAAGGATTATGAGGTGGCAAACACTCATGAAGGATATTGGAATACTCTAATTAAGATAGGAGGATTTAAGAAGGATGGCATGTTGGAAGTCCATTCAATTTGAATATGAAGTGGTAGGGTCATAACATTGTTAGTGTTTGTTGACGTTGTGGGGTAACTTCTAGCAGTTGTTCTAGTTAAATTGGATTGTAAGCGTTAGTTGTCTTTATTGAGTGTATAAATGCATACGATATTTTTGGGAATGTTCCTTTCGTTTGGTTTCAATATAGACCACAATGTTATGGGAAAACAATAGAACAAGGAAATTTCCAAAATGCTAGGCAACTAACACATAACAAAAGAAATAGCAGGGACTGGAAATTAAGAAATAAATTAAGAAAATTTATTTAACTTTACTATGAAAATAGAAATGAAATAAGATTGGTAAATTTCAGCAAGCAGAGGACAGGGGAGGGATCTTGAGTAGCCACAGGTTAATGTCCCTATACCACAAAGGATGAAATTTATAATTGAACTTGGTTCCTATTTTCTATTATAAATAAAAGAAATTTTTTTGAGAAATTTATCATGCAAGTATGAGAGGTCTAGTATGGAAAATTGATTGTTGGCTAAACCTCGTTATCAGACATGTGGAAAAATTATTTATCAAGTTTAAATATGTATATTTTGAAAAAAAAATTATGCAAAAAACTTATTTATAAAATATTTTGTTATAAATAGTGCATGTTTGAACAAAAAACATTGGATAATATTTTAAAAGCAAAGGATTCTGAAAATTTAAGATTTTAACGCATTCTGACATCGGAGAATAGACAACAAATGGGTCAGTATAGAATTTACTATGCAACAGTAGTGATAATAAAATTAGTACGATGAGCAATAGGAAACTGTTTTGTCCGTGGAACGTTTTCTTATGTACCTTGTTGATGAATGAAATTTAAAAAAGATGATTTTTGAAATGGTAATGTTTTGAACTTTAAAAATGAAATCACTTTTGCAAACTGTACTCGGAAAAGTTGGAAGAAGATTTTTGAGTATAAGAGAATGTTTTAAAGTATAGTGGGAAGTTGGGTATATGAGAGAAACAATGGAAATATGGAAATTTCCATTTAGACCGTTTCCCAGCATGAAGATATAGGTTTAAAAAATTTGAATTTTCAAATTTGGATGTTAGCAACGGTGTGCTAGGAATATCGGTTGTAGGCACTGGATGAAATATTGGCCGAACTGCACATCCATTTATAAAAGTGTGGGAAAATTTGAATGAAAAATGATTTTTGATTTTCCAAAAGTTGCATTCATGTTGAACTGCCAGCATATTTAGGATGTTAGCATCATATTTTCAAAATTTGATTTAAATGAAATCATTTATATAGGAGGTGCCAATTAAAATTATTACCCATGCATGACGTATACATTGCGATACATTGTGCGCATGTACACGGATTGTTGCAAAAAAATTGGATGCACATTAATTTATTGTTAGGATAGAATGGATGTTGTTAACGCTGAAATGTGAACGCTAACACCCCGGTGTGTGAAGTGTAGTTGTGAAAGCACCACCCGATAGATCGGGAAAGAATTACAAGCAAGTAATAGCAGAAAAGCAGTAAACAACAACGATTTTATAGTGGTTCGGCTTAAAAGTATAGCCTACGTCCACTCTAAGTACTTTTATTAATAATCCCGTTACAAGCTGATACAATTCTTCTCAAGTACAATATACTTCAAGTTACAAGTGATTTGGAACAAGTCTTAAGCTTCAATGTCGATTAAAGTCCTTAGATTCATGTTGAAGATGTGTGGTTTCTTCGTGAATTTCTTTGATGTATTCCTCTAATCTTGAAAGCTCTAAGTGTTGATGAAGTTCTCAATGCAGCAAGGTAACGGTGTATGAAGAGAATGTGCCCAAAAGTCCTTTGAATGTTGGAGGTGGTTGCCTATTTATAGAGAGTTCTGGTCTGAAATTTTTGCCAAGTCCTAAACCGTGGCCGACTTAAGTTAAGCCGTAGCCGACTTAAGGTGAGTCGTGACCGGTCTAAGGTCGCCTCCGAGTCAACACCACCTCTTCTCAGTAATATGGCATCGGGTTTGCATTTAATAGCTTTAAGTCGTTTACGACTCAAATTAGGTCGTGAGTCGTGAACGAGATATCTGGGAGCTGGATCGGTTGTGACTTGGGTCGGCAATTATTCTAGGTCGCCAGCTTGGTAAGGCATTAGATCGGTAACTCGGTCAAGTCACTGAGTCGGTATCTTTTTTAGGCCTTAGGTCGGCCTTCTTATTAAGTCGGCATCCTCTGAGTCTTAGGCCAGTACCCACGTTAGGTCGGCAACTGTTTTAGCCTTAACTCGGTATTTCTTAAGTCGGTATGCCTCTCAATCCTACTAGGTCGGCAACCCTTTGAATCTTAGGTCGGCGCCCCTGTTGAGCCTTAGGTCGGCACCCTTGTTGAGCCTTAGGTCGGCATCTCCTTGAGTCGCAGAGTCTAAACCGAGGCGGAGTTAACAATTGCCCCTCGAAGTATACGCCTACTGGTTAGGTCGTGTGCTTCGATAGCCCTGTCGGTAGGTCGTACGCGAGCTAATAGTTAAGTCGCATGTGCCGCTCCAGATCCCTTCACTGCAAGGTATAAATCACAACCCCTTCTTCTTTCTCATTACCTGCTCTCTCAATCCCGCCATTAAAAATTTCTCCAAGCTTCAAAAAGGCGATTTTGCTCCATCAACCACCGATAATTGTTGCGTAAGTGAATTTTCTTCAATCATAGGTTATTGTTGGTCCACGAACCCCATCACTCACACTTAAACCACCACCTCGCATAATGCTTCATCGTGAATTCCATTGCACCCATGGCTGATGGAGTTTATGCCGCTTGGTTCGATTTTAACTGACCGATGATGAAGATGATTCAGGCTAGTTGAATTTGATTTGTGCTAGGGTTGCAAGGTGTTGAACTCGCGGCAGTTTCGAACTAATTGATGGGACTTAACGGGTTATTGCTGTGGTTGATGGAACAATTATTGGATTAACGGGTTGATGGCCGTAGGATGTTGATTTGGGAACGAGTTAGTGGAGTTGGGTGAACTAGCCTTTGGCCGACCTGGCCCTTAAGTGAAGCGGTCTAAACCCTAAGTCGTGGCCGAGTTAACCCTTGGGAGAAAATTGCCAACTTCTGCTGATCCAACCTTTAAACCGCAGCCGAGTTGACCCTTAGGGGAATTTCACACCCCTTTTTGAATCGCAGCCGAGTTAACACTTAGGCTTTGGGCGTGCTGACATTTTGAGAGCATAGATCCACTTTGAATTTCTGACTCGAACTGCCAAACTAAGTTGCCTGAATTTTGAACTGCCCCAACTTTAAATTTGCTTGAATCTCATTGTATTATTTCACAGATCGCATTAACTTATAAGCTGCTAACCTACTGAAAATAACAAACAAAGAAAACCAAGGCGAAAATACTGCCATCGACTGCCCATGTCAGATGACAGATTAGTCAAGACAAGACAGGCAACTTAATTATATTGCATGAAATGTTTGTGAATCAATCAGTTAAAGTTAAACATTAATGCAAAGTATCAATAATCTGAACTGATTTATCTGCATCAACATCTTACTTGCATACTTAGGCTTAAAACAATAGTCCCTGAATTTCATAACTAACAAATGCTTGCTAGTTTTCATTCCAGTTATATTTGTTCACTGCTTGATTGATTTTACACAACACTTCACACACTTTAGGAAACGTGCACCTTCATGTTTGAATACCCAGTTGTTTATGTAGAATGACTTCCCACTGAGAAGAAGAAGTGGTAACTCAAGAGGAAGAAACTTTTCCGATAGCTGTTCCCATAGAGAATCCTCCGGAGAGAACCTCGACTATTCTAACTTCAAGAGCGTTTATCCAGCTGCGCACTCAATTTGGCTTTGCTGAAAGTGATGTTCTTCTCCCTGGGCCAAGTGATACTGCTGACAATCCTCCCTATGGTTTTGTTGCAGTCAATCGCCAAATGTGCTTAAGTGGGGCGATTCCTCCTTTTAATGACTTCCTTCGAACTCTTCTCCTTCGGTTGACAATCTCTCCGTTTCAACTTCATCCCAATGGCTATGCCATCTTGACGGGGTTATGTGTTTTGTTTAGAAGAACTCTTGATCGCCTACCGAGTTTTGAAGAAATTCGTTATCTGTGCTCGTTTGCAAAGAGTAAAGATCATCCTTCCCTTATTATTGTGAGAAGTGCCAGAAACCGCAAGCTCATTTCCGATCTTACTGAAAGCGTTCATGGATTTTTGAACCAGTTTTTCTTTGCCCGCTGTCCCTCAGGGTTTTATGCCATCTGGAGAGTAGGAAGTAAGATTAGTGTTTCTATTTTTTCCGTTTTGAAACTTTTTCGAGATCCGAACTTTGAGTTGCTAATTTCATTCTTTGTTCCTTTCAGCACTTCCTCTCCCTTCTAGAGACCCAATTCACAAGCAAGTTTTTGAGAGGTTGAGTGCCGTGGCCACAGAAGAGAGGAGCATAAAATTTCTGTTGAGGGATGAATTTTTATATCAACATGGGCTTCTACACACTTCTCGCTCTATGCATGCTCATGAAGTTCCAACGGAAGTCCCCGATTCTTCGATAAAGACTCCTGAATCTTCGCTGGTGAAGTGCTCCACTTCTGTTGATGTTGCGGGGCCATCTGGTAAACTTGCCCCGGTTATCGAGGAAGAAGAGCCTCAGGGATCCTCTCACCATTCACAAGAATCTGGTGAAAGGGCTAAGAAATCCAGTCCCGTCAAGCAAAGCAGGGACGATACCTTCGAAGGATTGAGCGACCTCTTCGCTACTTCACAAGAGATCTTCAAAGATGACCCTACTACTACCGGGATTTCTTCTTCAGTAGTTGAAGCTATTTCTATTTTGCAACAGTCGTCGTCGACTCAAGAGTTGACGTTAATTATTACACCCACAACCACTCCCCAAATAAAGAGTGGTTCGTAGATTAATGCGCGTAGTTTGCACAACACAAACATTTAGAATTTCTCATCACTTCTATGTACTTATCTTCTTGCACTTTAAAGATTTCTAAAGCTTATTATTTTAATTCCAGATTCTCCTATGGGGCGCAGCGGCTCGTACTATGACGATTTCCAGCGCTACGGGAGGCGTAGCCAGTATGATTACAGGCGTTACCTTCCTTCTTACAGAGAGTCGGATGAAGAGAGGGCTGCCCGAAAGGCTCATGAAAGGAGGACTGAAGAAGAACATCGTGAAAGAAGGGAGAGAGAAGAGCGCCATGATTCTTGGCAAAAAGGCGATGACTCCCACAAGAGAAAATCTCATGACGATCGAGGAAAAGGTCACATGAGTGAAGACTTAAGCAAACGAGCCCGTCACAGTGAAAAGCAGGCCTCTACTACTCCTGAGAAAGTTACTATTCCTGCCTCGCTCGACATTCCTTCTGACTCTCCCGCTCTTGGGAAATCAGATATTCAAACGATAATTAGCAGGCCCAAATTTCAAGTTGGACCGGGTCCTGCCACTCTGCAGAGCCGATTTCCTCAATGGTGCCTTAAGGGAGTGAGGTTCGACCTAGACTTGGTCCCCATCGACAAGTCTGCTATGTTGCGCAATCTTGATGCCGTCAAGCTCGATATCGAGAGGATGTCAAACTGGCAGAAGCTTGTCGATGAGCTTCAAAGAGTTAACCGTGCCAACATAGAGGCCATGCTTACTATGGAAAACGATAAGGCCGAATGGCAAAAGGTCGTTGAGCAACACGACACCGAAATGAGGAACATTGCTTCTTACAATGAGGAGCTTGAAGCAAAAGTCGAGGAATTGAAACATGAGCTTGCTGCTTCCTCTACTTCCTATTCTCAAAAAGAAGAAGTGCTCCTGAAACAAGTGAGAGACGCTCACGCTAGCCAAAGGGATGCCGAAGACAGGCTCGAAGTACAAAAAAGAATCTGTGAAGGCTATGCTACTGATATTGCTGAGCTCCGAAAGAAAAACAACTCCCAGGAGGCGGAGATACAAATGCTTAAGCTTCAGCTTGCCAAAACTGAAAGGGAGCGTGATGAGGCTGTCGCCGGCAGAATCGCAGCTGAAGAATCTCATGAGGCGACCAAAAACAGCATCAGCTCAACATTATTCGACTTCTACTTGCACAGCGTCTTGGGGCGTGGAAGCCTTGCCTTTCTAGGCCCCAAGTATGAAATCACACTGGCTGAAGTTTGGGAGACAACACTTGATATGCTCGGTGGTAAAGGTGCTGGATATGCTGAGTCAGCCCTTGAAGAGCATTATCTTGATGACGAAGCCCGTGCCGCTCTTGCCAAGGGTAAGGAGCAGCTTGCCAGAGCGCGGGCCGGGATGGCGGAAGAGGAGCGTTCTGAAAAAGAAGTACCGCCTACCATCTCCGAACGTCCTCTAGTTTCTCCCGAGGTGGACATTACAGGCCCTAGTGCTCATTTGCCGCCTCCTACAAGAACTGGGGTAATCACCCCTACTGATGAAGAGGCTTTGGAGGACATTGGGGCTCAGAATTATGAGATTGAACTGACAAAGCCAATATCTTCAGGTAATTTCGACATTGGTCCGATTCAGGTGGATTGCCTGCTTATTCCTCAAAAATTTGATGAGCTTCTCGATTACCTCTTGAATCTCGATGAACCCATATCTCCCTTCTTTCAGGAAGATACTAACATTTTCAATTTTTCTTCTTCTGCAGTTGAAACAACAAGTGCCGTGCAGACTTCGCCTTCTCTGGTTATTCCTCCTCCATCTCTTCAGGTGACTCCTCCTTCTGCTTCGCAACCTGGGTCACAAGAGGAGAAAATTGAGGCTCTTCATGGTTTGGATGACCCTGTTGCCTCGCAGGAGCAAAAAGATGAGGGACTCGAAGGAGGCGAGATCTCTCCGGAGCGGACTCCTTCTGACGACGTAGTTTTGTCCGCTCTCGTTACTTCGGGGAGTGAGTCTTCTTCGCAGAGAAGAAAGAAGCATGGGACATCGAAGAGGAGGGGGAAGAAAATTATCACCACTGAAGAGGAACCGGAAATTGCGCCAGTTGTACCTCCCTCCCCTTCTTCCCTTATGCCTTCAGACCAACCTGGAAGACCCGAAAAGCTAACCACTCGGTCGGGTAAAGGGTCTAAAGGCGGCAAGAAGAAATGAAGAGTTGAGCTTTTTGATTCCTTTTTTGTGTAATGGTCGGATGTTGTGCAGGCACCGGCCCCTGCTTCTTATTTTGAAACCTGTATCTGCAATATCTGCAATTGAATAAAATGATTCTTTATTTGTACAGACTTTTGTTTGAATTTGAGAATGCATTTATTATTCATTTTTGCACAAGTTCTTTTTTTTTTTTGCACAAGTTTTATTTATACGATGTTGCGGTGAGCTTGTGGTATGTTGCTTGAGCGTACTTTACCGACATAGTTATACCGCTTTGTATGTAACTATACTATGTTGCCCCTATACCATGAGCTTACTGCAATATCGTATACTTTAAGGGGACTTACACTCTCGTTTTCTAAAGAATAATTACTTCATTCTCGAGAAGAATTTTCGTAGAGTGCAACTTCCTTCATATAAGTTTCTACGCTTTGTCCTTCGAAGAAATCACTTTCTCTTTTTGCGTATGTATATATTTTGCCAAGTGAATTCTTCTATGTGGCAGAGCGGACCTCTGAATGTACTTTAACCCCCCCTTTTTTTTGAGGAAGATCATTCTCCGTAATAGGTAAATTACTCTTCCTTTGGAAGTTAAAGTATGCTCTTGATGAGGTTCTTCTTTTTTTTTTATTTTTTTATATATATATATAGAAAGTTGTACCTCTGAGGAGGGATTTTTCACGTTTCAACACTTGGAAGTTTTATTTCAATCTCGGTGAAACGTGTACCTCCAAAGAGTTATGCCTTAGAAATCCTTTTCACGTTTCAACACTTGGAAGTTTTATTTCAATCTCGGTGAAACGTAGGTTTCCGAAGAGGTCTTTCTTCTTAATTGCGCCTCCGAAGAGGTCTTTATTTTGTTTGCATTTCAACTCTGGTGAAGTGAAATTCCGAAGAGCGGCTGTTACACTTCAATTCCTGGTGAAATGTGCCTCCGAAGAGGTCTTTCTTTTGTTTGCATTTCAACTCTGGTGAAGTGAAATTCCGAAGAGCGGCTGTTACACTTCAACTCCTGGTGAAATGTGCCTCCGAAGAGGTCTTTCTTTTGTTTGCATTTCAACTCTGGTGAAGTGAAATTCCGAAGAGCGGCTGTTACACTTCAACTCCTGGTGAAATGTGCCTCAGAAAGGGTTTTCATCGCCTGGAAGTTACTCTCTCATGGTTGGAGGGTCATGACTCCTCCAATCTTTTTTGTTGAGTAGAGAACTTTCTTTTTTGTGGCGTATGACCCATTAGAGGTCTTTTATCCTCCGAAGAGTTGTGCCTCCGAAGAGGACTTGTGCTGCTGATGGTAGCTTTGGTTGTTCCTCTGTTCACTTGCTTATGCCTTTTCAGCGATCCCCTTTTTTTTTTCTTTTCAAGTTTTCATTCCCCTTTTCTCGCAAGTGGCTTGCTTAATCCAAGGAAGTGTACTTCATTGTCAGGCAAGTTCGTGAGAACGGGCACTAGCTTCCTAATTGGATGTTTGTTCGTTCAAACAATCTCAATTTATTAGCAAGGGCTCGTTTCTATCGAAATCATAAGCCGTTCAATTGAAGTATTTCCTATCTAGGATTTGAATTCGGGGTCTTTATGACTTGAAATTTGTTTGTTGAATGATGGTGAGAATCACTCAGTCTTATTATGCGCAAGTTTTATTTCCATTGTCTGCAAAAATTTAAATCGACATTTCAGCAATACATTTTATGTATTTTTATACCGAAAACAAAGCAGACATATAATAATAATAAGGAACACAAGATTTATAGTGGTTCGGCCATGAAATTGGGCCTACATCCACTTTTATATTCTTTCATTATTTACTTGCATCAGTTTTACAATTGCTTTCAATTACAAGAATCATACATTCATAATTCTTTTTACAATGTTTCAACAAAATTTTCAAGTAAAGTATGGACGCAAATGGTTGCTGTTCCATGCCCTTGGAATTTGATCTCCATCAACAGTGGTGAGCTTGAATGTGCCGTCAAGAAGCTTCTGACCTATTACATATGGTCCTTTCCAATTTGGCCCAAACACACCTGTCGCGGTCATAATTCTTTTCAGGACTAGATCTCCAATTTCAAAGCTGCGTTGACGAACTTTGGAATTGAAATGTCTGGCTATCCTTTGCTGATGAGCTGCAACTCTGAGGTTAGCTTCATCTCTTTTTTCATCAAGGAGATCCAGCGCTTCAAGTTGTAGCTTCTCATTTTCTGCTTGATTGAAATGGATTCTTCTGTGTGAAGGGACCTCTGTTTCAACTGGGATCATTGCTTCCGATCTGTATGCTAACGAAAAAGGAGTATGCCCAGTTGCAGTTTTGTGAGTAGTTCTGTATGCCCATAGTGCAAGTGGTAGTTTATCGACCCAACCACCTTTTGCTCTTTCGAGTTGCTTTTTGATGGTTGATTTGATGATCTTGTTCACTGCTTCCACTTGCCCGTTTGCCTGCGGATGAGCTACTACCGAAAAGCTTTTCTGGATTTTGAATCGTTTGCAAAAATCCTGGAATTCCTCGCTTTCAAACTGAGTACCATTGTCTGTGATTATTTTCTGAGGCACACCATATCTGCAAATGATATTCTTGGTCACAAAGCTTATCATTTTCTTAGAGGTGATAGTAGCCAATGGTTCAGCTTCAGCCCATTTGGTAAAGTAATCAACTGCAACAATAGCATATTTAATCCCTGATTTAGCAGTTGGTAGCGGCCCAATGAGATCCATTCCCCAAATTGCAAACGGCCATGGACTGACCATCTGTGTGAGTTCGGTAGAAGGTGCTCTAGGAATTTTGGCAAATCTTTGGCATTTGTCACATTTTCGGGAGTAATCTGCAGCATCTCGATTAATTTCTGGCCAAAAATATCCGTATCGGAGAATTTTCTTTGCTAATGTTTGACCACCTGAATGATCACCACATTCTCCTCCATGCACCTCAGCTAGGATTGTTTTGGACTCTTCCTGGGATACACATCGAAGCAATGGCATTGAGAATCCCCGTCTGTACAATCGGCCATCATGAATTACATAGCGAGAGGCTTTCCTTAGTAGCTTTCGTCTTTCTATCGAATTTTCTGGCAGAGAACCTCTGAGTAGGTAGTCCAATATTGGAGTCATCCATGACTCTTGTTCTTGAGATACATTCATAATCCAGTCTATATCCATCTCGTCTATACTTGGTGCTGAAAGGACTTCTACAGGGACCAATCCCAATAGTTGAGCTTCACCAGAACTTGAATACTTTGCGAGGGAATCTGCCTTCATATTCTCTTCCCGAGGAATGTGGCTTATTGAATAGTGATCGAGTTCACATAGGAGTTCCCAAGCCTTTGACAAGTAGGAAGGCAGGTTTCCACCTTTTGCTTGAAATTCCTTCTTGACTTGGCATACAATAAGCTGAGAATCACTGAAGATTTGTAATGCTCGAATGTTTAGCTCTTTAGCGATTTTCAGACCTGCAATAAGAGCTTCATATTCTGCTTCATTGTTTGTTGAAGGAAATTCCAATCTTAATGCATAACATAATGATCAACCTTCAGGAGTTTCAAGTACCACTCCGGCTCCAGAACAGTAGTCATTTCTTGCGCCATCAACATACATCTTCCACTGGATTGGGGAATCACTGATCGCTTCATCCTCACTATTATCCTTCTCTGTGAATTTTGCAATGAAATCAGCTAAAGCTTGTCCGTTGATTGCTTTTCGGGGGTGATAAGTGATGTCATATTGACTGAGTTCAATGTTCCATTTTAGAAGGCGACCCGAAGTTTCAGGGCGAAATAGGACTTGCTTTAGAGGTTGATCAGTGAGTACTTTGATAGGATGAGCTTAGAAATATTGCCTCAGTTTCCTTGATGCAACTAGTAGGCAATAGGCGAGTTTTTCCAACTTGGAGTAATTCAGCTCTGCCCCAGTGAGTCTTTTGCTGATATAGTAAACCGGATGTTGAATCCTTTTGTCTTCCCGTATCAGCGCTGCACTTAGAGCATGAGATGATACTGCCAAGTATATAAGAAGATCCTCACCATTGCCTGGCCTAGAAAGTATTGGAGGCGTTTCCATATGACGGATCAACTCATCGAAGGCTTTTTGGCATTCGGAAGTCCATTCAAAATTCTTCTTTCCTTTCTTCAGGGCGTCAAAGAATGGGATGCATTTATCAGTGGCTTTGGAAATGAACCGACTCAGGGCGGCGACCTTTCCGTTGAGACTCTGCAATTCCTTCTTCGTTCTGGGAGCTTTAACTTCTTTCAAGGCAGTAATTTGAGCTGGACTAGCCTCAATGCCCCTAGCACTGACGATGAAACCTAAGAACTTTCCGGACTCGACCCCAAATGTACATTTCAGAGGGTTAAGTTTCATTCTGTATTTCCGGAGGACTGCGAACATTTCTGCTAAGTGTTCAATGTGATCCGCTGCTTTCCTGGACTTCACTAACATGTCGTCGACGTAGACTTCCATAGTTTTGCCCAATTGCGGTTTGAACATAGCATTAACAAGTCTTTGGTAGGTTGCCCCTGCATTTTTCAATCCGAAGGGCATAACTCTGTAGCAATAAAGTCCAACATCTGTGATAAAGCTTGTATCCTCCTGATCCGGCTCGTGCATCATGATTTGGTTATAACCGGAGTAGGCATCCATGAAAGATAACAATTCATGTCCCGCAGTTCCGTCTACCAGTTGATCGATCCTGGGTAATGGGAAGCAATCTTTGGGGCAAGCCTTGTTTAGATCAGAAAAATCAATGCACACTCTCCATTTTCCATTAGCTTTCTTGACCAACACAGGATTTGAAACCCAATTCGGATATGTAGATTCTTTGATGAAGTTATTTTCCATGAGTCGATCAACTTCTTCTTTTAATGCTGCTGACCTTTCTGGACCTTGGGTTCTTCTTTTCTGTTTAACTGGCGTAAACTTTGGGTCAATATTCAGAGCGTGTACTGCAACTTCTGGGGATATTCCACACATATCGGCATGATTCCAAGCAAAGACATCCAGATTTGCTTTCAGGAAAGATATCAAGATATTCTGAATTGACACATTAAGCTGTGAACCCACATTTAACACCTTATTTGGGTCCTTCGGGTCAACAGGTACCGGAACTGTCGTTTCCACCGGTACCACTCTATTCTCCCCTGCACTGGCTTTTCTGGGATCCATTTCTTTCCGTGCCCCGCTGTGCTCGCCAGTGCAGGGTCCGCCCCGTAATTGCTACAAGGCTGGTTCTTTGATGCGGACTGGGGTTGCCGCATCCTTCCCCATTTCTCTTTTTCTTGACTCTCGCAGCTCTGTCAAATAGCACTCTCGCGCAGCATTTTGATCCCCTTTTATAACTCCTACTCCATTGTCAGTAGGGAATTTAATAGTGAGGCACCACGGGGCTAGGATAGCTTTGAATGCTGCGAGTGTTGGACGGCCAAGAAAAGCATTATAAGCAGAAAACTCATCGACGATCACAAATGTTTGCTTGCGGACCACTTTCCTTTCTGCTTCCCCAAGTTCTACAAGTAGATCGATGGTCCCAATTGGTTGTTTTGGCTCCCCAGTGAAGCCAGCGATCTTTTGGGATGAGGCTTGTACATCGATCATAGGGATTTTCATCTGGTCAAATGTCTTCTTGAAGAGGATATTACATGATGCTCCGCAGTCAATGAGGACTCTTCTGACAATGGCCGGTCCAATACCAGCCGAGATGACCAAGGGATCTAGGGTAGGAGCTTCTATACCTGTGGAATCTCTGGCTCTGAAAACAATATCATCGCTGAAAGTTTTCTGTTGTTTCAGGGGTGTAGTGTCTTCTAAAACAAAGACGTCTTCTTCGGCTGGAGCATATTTCAAAGCCCTGGAATATCTCTCCATCTCACCCCAGCTCTTGCCAGCTGGATGAGGCCCTCCTGTAATGACATTGATAACGGGCCTTCCAGATTCATGTCCCGTAGCTTTCTCACCCGTCCTGGGCTGATGAACAGGAACCTGTTGCCCCTGACTTGACGATGCAGGATTGTTGCTATTCTTCTTCACAAATTGCTGCAGTTTGTTCTCTCTTAGCAACTCTTCAATCAGATTTTTTAACTGACGGCATTCATCAGTTTCATGACCGGGTTGATTGTGGAAGCGACAGAATTTCCCACTCTGTATGGCTTTTTTCCCGGTCCTCAAAGGGATAGGTTTAGGGAAATCGACGGAATCTTTAGTGGCCAGGTAGATGTGCTCCGGTGTATGTGATAATGGAGTATATTCTGATGGCTTGAAGGATCGGGGCTTCTTCAGATTACCCTGTTTCTTCCCATTATTATTCTCCCTTTTTTGCCCCACCGATTCATTCTTGCGTGGAGCGACAGTGTTGTCTTCTGCTTTCTCCAACACTGTCTTTACTGGTAAAGGACGGCTTTCCAAGCGAATGAATTCATCTGCTTTTTTGTAGAACTTTTCGAGAGAGGTTGGCTCCTTCATATTTAACCATTTCCCAAATTCGCTTGACTTATCAATAGCCCTCATCAGATAAGTCAATATCATTCGTGGTTCAGCATTGTCCACCTCAGCCAGCGCTATATTAAAGCGGTTCAAGAAGGATCTGATAGACTCACCAGGATTCTGCTCTAAACTCGATAGTGACATAATGTCCTTGGCCTTCGAAGCATATAGTCTAAACTGCTCCTTGAATTTTCTGGTCAAGTCTGAAAACTGATCGATAGATCGGACTGGCAACTTGGTGAACCATAGTAGAGCCACACCTTCCAGGTATACGGGGAAATATCGACACTTTATTTCGTCAGAGGCCCTGGCACCTGTCATGTGCCAATCATATTTATACAAGAACTCATTCGGATCACTTGTCCCTTTGTAAGCTGGAATAGTCGGAGGGACAAACTTCCTTGGAAATTCCGCCTTCAAGATTTTTTCAGTAAACGGAGTTTTACTTGGGGCGAAACCCCATTCCTTCTCATCTTCAACCCTTTGCATACTTTCTTTCATGATCTGCCGGACCATTCCAGAAAGATATTCCTCATCATGCCGAGTTCTAGATCCACCAGCCTTAGGAATTGCCTGCTCAAAGGGACTAGTAGCCCTTTCCGGAGCATTCCTCTCACTAACATCATGAATGTTGCCAGCATAGTTCCTTTCATTACCAGCTGGTTGATTGTTTGCCCCAAGTAAATCGTTCAACTTATTCAGAATCAGAGCATTCTGGGCACTTTGAGCCTCTAATTGTGCATTTTGGGCGTTTATCTGCTGGTTTAGCCCTAGAATCACAGCATCCAACTCCGCTTTCGTAACTCCAACAGACGGAGTGGGTTGATTAGGTACAGGGGAAGCGGAGGTTCCCTCTTGAATGTTTCCAGATCTGATAGATCTACTTTTCCTTCCAGGAGCCATAATCTCAGATAGACTTCTGGTTTTTAAGGAAATTCTTTCTTCAAATCTCTGCGAAGCAATGATGACAGTTTTCCTGAGTTCAATTCTCAGTGAAAGCACCAAAAAGGTTAACGCTGAAATGTGAACGCTAACACCCCGGTGTGTGAAGTGTAGTTGTGAAAGCACCACCCGATAGATCGGGAAAGAATTACAAGCAAGTAATAGCAGAAAAGCAGTAAACAACAACGATTTTACAGTGGTTCGGCTTAAAAGTATAGCCTACGTCCACTCTAAGTACTTTTATTAATAATCCCGTTACAAGCTGATACAATTCTTCTCAAGTACAATATACTTCAAGTTACAAGTGATTTGGAACAAGTCTTAAGCTTCAATGTCGATTAAAGTCCTTAGATTCATGTTGAAGATGTGTGGTTTCTTCGTGAATTTCTTTGATGTATTCCTCTAATCTTGAAAGCTCTAAGTGTTGATGAAGTTCTCAATGCAGCAAGGTAACGGTGTATGAAGAGAATGTGCCCAAAAGTCCTTTGAATGTTGGAGGTGGTTGCCTATTTATAGAGAGTTCTGGTCTGAAATTTTTGCCAAGTCCTAAACCGTGGCCGACTTAAGTTAAGCCGTAGCCGACTTAAGGTGAGTCGTGACCGGTCTAAGGTCGCCTCCGAGTCAACACCACCTCTTCTCAGTAATATGGCATCGGGTTTGCATTTAATAGCTTTAAGTCGTTTACGACTCAAATTAGGTCGTGAGTCGTGAACGAGATATCTGGGAGCTGGATCGGTTGTGACTTGGGTCGGCAACTATTCTAGGTCGCCAGCTTGGTAAGGCATTAGATCGGTAACTCGGTCAAGTCACTGAGTCGGTATCTTTTTTAGGCCTTAGGTCGGCCTTCTTATTAAGTCGGCATCCTCTGAGTCTTAGGCCAGTACCCACGTTAGGTCGGCAACTGTTTTAGCCTTAACTCGGTATTTCTTAAGTCGGTATGCCTCTCAATCCTACTAGGTCGGCAACCCTTTGAATCTTAGGTCGGCGCCCCTGTTGAGCCTTAGGTCGGCACCCTTGTTGAGCCTTAGGTCGGCATCTCCTTGAGTCGCAGAGTCTAAACCGAGGCGGAGTTAACAGATGTGTGTAACGTTACATGCTTTAACCCTTAACGAATTTCGGGGAAAAAAATTCTTTTAAGGGGGGAAGAATGTACGCTCCACGATTTTTATGATATTTGATTAAAACTAATCAATAACAAATAGTGAAAAATGATTTTTGCAAATGTTAGAATTTGACTACAGAACATGCACAGTTGGATTCATGGCGATTTCCTGATCAACTTTCATATATAAATTTTTTCGATTAGAGTTCAAATGAAAAAGTTATTGTTGTTTGAATTTTTGAAGTCGAAACAAATTTATGTATAATTAAGGAAATAATTTGAAACTAATTAATATTAATTAAGCGCCGTTAAAATTAATAGTTACTTAATAGTTGAGTATTCTAATTATGGTATAAGATAACGATAATTGATTAATTAAGTAAATAAATCAAATAAACCAACCGAAGTTAAAAAAGTTGCACAAATTAACACTATATAGGTCGCCATAGGAGTGCTTAGGTCGACCTTGAGTGTCGACCTAGGCCAGGTCATAGTCGACCCGAGATGTATTTTGTGCGGCATCAACTTTAACCCATATTGCAAAAACCCATCTTGGAACAGGCCATAATTTCGACCAATAAAAGTACAATCGAAACTTAGATCCATTCTAAGGTAAGATGTTTGTAGTAAAAGGAAATAATATTGCAGAGCCATAACTAAAATTTCAAACTCACAGCAGAGGGAACAAATATAATAGTAAAGTATACCCATTTATTTCAAAACCATAAAAATGTCACAACACAAAATCCCATAAAAACGTAATGTATTATCCGTTATAACAATTTTTAAATCCAAGGGTACACATGAAAACAAATAATAATAAATACTACCACTCGTCAAGCTTCTTCAACTTTAAGCATCGTCACCATCGTCACTCTATCCTTAACATGTACTATAACGAGGAGGGAGTTAGAAAAACAAGTGTTCGGTGAATAAAAACATCACGTCTTACCTTTTTAGTACTTAGGGAGTATATTTCAAAATAAATAGGTTTACGATCATAAAATCATTGAAATCATTTGATACTTCTTTATAAGAAAAGGAGGAGGGTCCAACCACTAATACCATTCATTCTATAAGTATATCCTATAACCAAATCATACTTCATAAATAGTTGATAATGTAAGAGGCGGTACACAAGCTACCTAATACTTCCTAGTGGAGAATAGGAGGACCCCATCATTTAAGGCCTAATTCTAGAAGCATG
The DNA here is from genome assembly GCA_030765085.1 of Allium cepa. Lineage (NCBI taxonomy): Eukaryota > Viridiplantae > Streptophyta > Magnoliopsida > Asparagales > Amaryllidaceae > Allium > Allium cepa. The sequence continues at coordinate 42,079,765 of CM060929.1, forward strand.
CTCCTCGATGGTACAATCTAGCTGACATCATATGGAATCTCATAGGCTACTTAATACTACCAAGTGGAAAATAGGCAGACCTTATCATTTAAGGCCTAATTCCAGAAGTGGACCCCTGTAGAGATACCACCGAGCATAACTCCTTGGCCACTTAGTACTACATCAGGGAAAAAAGGTGGATCCAACCACTTAATACCTCAAACCCTGAAGTAGGCCCATCATCTTATGGCATATAACTATAATGATGTATCACGTTAGTCCACTATTCGTAGGAACTATAGCAAGATTAGTTGGGCAGATTTCCCCTACTAGATTTGGAACTAACCTCGCATCATTACAAATATTTATCATAAGGATATCTTACATCAACAAGTATAAACAATTGCTGGTAGCCTCAAAGTGAAGGGCAGACTTCTGTCATGCAACTCTATTGACCTCGCATCCCTATGACTTAGCCATAAATTAATTACTCTGCACACAAACACATACACACATTCATCTCAACATTTCATAAATAGGCCTTATAAGGAATCTTCCTTATTAAGTCTTAAAATAGTAATTACACTTTATAAAAGTTTCCTCTTATTTTCCCCTCTAAATCAATTGCCTTACTAATAGGGTAAAATAAATATAAATAAATTCCTAATTAACTACATCATATACACAACAGTTATACGTTAATTATGTAGATAGAAATAAACAAATATTCGCACTAAATAATTTATAGCCGCATGGATTTTACGCCCTAAACTAGTGTTTAATGTCAATTCCCTAACCAATTATTATTACAAGCCTTTTACTTTAATTTCCCAAGATTTTATGGAATTCAAATGTCCAAAACAGGGAATAAATATTCATTATCAAAACTATAATAACAGACTTGTAAATAAAATAGAAACTCGATGTATTAAACCAATTCAATAAAATATCTTAAACAATAAGAATTGCAATCTAAACCCAATATTCTACTCAACTCCCCTTTTAAAAAGAAACGGATAAGAATAAGTGGTGTAAACTACGAAGAGAATTCATAATCTGAACCGCTTATTATGTTGAAGAATTAAAATTTAATCCAAAGAGGAAGGAGAAGTGGAATAGACTATGAAATTATCAAAAATTGCATAAACAAAATAAATTCCATCAAATTAATGTAAAGAATTGAGAATCTCAACATAAAATTGACATTTCGAAATAAAAAGGAACTTTTGGCGATTTTATCTATCATATTTTCGAAATTCCTAAATCTCTAAAGCATATTCAATCCAAAAGAAATATGCTAAACAATTGCTGAAAAGAAATACTAAGGTTACCACTTAGAGATAAGACTTAGCCTTCCGCAAATGGATTTACAGCCTTCCGATCACTTCCAGAACCTCTTTCTTTTGATATACACACACTTATAATAGGGAAGAAGTATATATATTCATTAGATTCAGAACAAGTGGAGAAGAACTTGATAAGAATAGATTAGAGAAGAAATAAGTTAAATTCTTACTTGAATTTTCTATGGAGTTTCTGAATCTTATTAGAGAGATGGAAATGATAGAGTTTCATCGTATTTCCAAAAATAATATGAACAAAAGTGGAGAGGATAGGTCCTATTTAGAGGGGTTAAAACACACTAGAACCAAAGGATGGAAGTAAGTAGGAAACAGATAAATCAGAAGCACACAACCAAATAGAACATAACATAAACCCTAGTCACCACTGACAACTTTAATTTCCAAGCAGTCAACCGCCATGGGCAACTGGTCGACCGCTACAGTCGATCGGTTAAGCAATTCAAGTCAACCACTATCTTATTTAGGGGCATTTATTTTACTTTCCATAACCAAATTATTTTATTCCCTAGTTAACTTTTTAACGTTATGCCTTAATTAATCATTTACTTAGCCCCGAGCTAATTTTTAAAATTTTAATCCCAAATTTGATTTTTTATTTGAATTTGAATTCAAATTATATCTATTTATATCTGTGAACATCAAATGTTGATAACTTCTTTGTTTGAGCTCCATTTTCAGTGTATTATATATGGAAATAGATCAGAATTTCTCCACGAATGTAATGGAATAAATTTCATGGTCAAATTCCCATTTTTATATAATTTCCATATCCAACCCTTATCATATTTAATTTACTTTATTTATTTATGGTTCATTTTACGCACGTATGGTCCAAATTTAATATAGCTCGATCTGGCAACTAGCACTGATTTGAACCTCTATAAATATAGATCTATGGCTTCACTTCCAACTCATAATATTCTAATGAGCCTGGAAGCCCTGTCACTTTCGCTCTTCCTTAATTTGCACATATACACTTAGAGAAGAATAGATGATGATAGAGAATAGAAAATAGGTTCAAACCAAGTTGCTACATCGAAGGTGAACTATAAATCTAGTTTTAATTAATAGATTAAATCTAAATCTCTTTTCTTAATCCAAATTCTAATAAATCTGTAAAAATGTTAAATGTGGATCCGAATAGGGAGTCAAAAGGGAGAATACAGATAATAAGGTTTAGATTTAATTTAAATTTACATATTCAGGAATGCTAATAGAAGGTGAGTGGGAATATTACATGTATTTATATAACATTAGATTATATTGTTGTAGTTCTATTCCTATATGCCTACTAACTTAATTTAAATTGCAATTAACCTCTGTTACATGAAATGTTTAATTTAATCTTACCTATGAAATTATATTAATAAATCAAGCACTTCCCTGTTATAAAGTAGTTGAAATTTTATGTGAAACCGATTAGAATTTAAAATGTTCGGAATTGCGTGATGATTAGAATTGTTATTTTTACGTCGGATATTAATCTAATGAATTCATAATGAATAGAAAATTTATTTTTGTTCAATGGATAAGGACTAAGTGATATCTAATTAAATGCATAATGATTAGGAACTTGTTTTTCATGATATGAATAAAATTGAAATAAGAAATTGTTTAGATCTTTTGGGGGTTTTCATGATATTTTAATGTAAAACTTGAAATGATGCAAGTACATGTCCACATATTATCAAGTTTAAAATAAAGTAAAGTGTGATGTTTGGAATAACAAGGAATGCATAAATTAAAATAGAACGAAAGAGATGTACAAAATAAGGGAAAATTTCTGATTTTTGTACTGCCTATTACAAGAGTTAAAAAGGCAATTCCTTATAATTACAAGCACCGTAGAACCATCTCTGCTTTTGATAAGATATGGAAATTTACTGTGTTAACATATGTTGAGTAGAAGTCCAGTTCCGATATATTAAAATATAGCAATCCCAAGAGTTAAATATTAAGATAAAAATGAAATAAAAATACCCATAAGATGGGAAGTAGCAAAACAGGTAATATGAAATTCTTAGCAAGAACAAAAAGGAATAGAAAATGAAAATGGAATAGAAATCAAAGCTTAAACTAATGAATGTGGTTGCAAGGATATTGATAACTTAAAATAAGAAGCTGTAGACGAATTTATGAAGAAAAGTTAAACGCATAATAAAATGAAGACCTAGGGTCAGATATAAAAGACATAGAGGCAATGAATAAAGAGTAAGCAGATTGAATATACATGAATATTAAATATGCATGCATTTAGCCTCAATATGTGTTTATGACGGGTATGGATTATTATAATATATAAATAATATAAAGTAAATAACATAAGATCATTAGAGTAGATTGGAATGCGGAAACACAACCAACTATAGGACTAGAGGAGAGTACATGCTTGTGTGTAGAAAAAGGGATACACTTGGTTTAGGTTAGTGGTTGAAACAGAAGCTCTGCAACATAGGCAATTGGGCGATCTGTTAGGCGGATGTTGAGGTTGGGCAAGAACTACAGAATAATTTGCTTTAAATTTGTTTACCGCCTTTCAGGGTCGATTCAGATGGATAATACTTCATCATGGTTGGATAATATAAATTAATCGTATCACGATAATATAAGCTTTAAAAATTTTAGAAAACTTGGGCACATATTTTGGGCTTAAGATTAATTTATGGAATTTTTTACAATTAAAATAATATTCATTATTAAATAATTGATAATAAACATGTCGAAAAATTCTTTAAAAAATTTTGAAATTATCTGAGACATATTTTAGGCTTAGGAAAAATTTCTGGAATTTTCTCAACTGAAATTATATTTTTAATTAAATAATTAATTTCGTTTTGAAAATAAATTAATTCAAAAAGGTAGTAAATTAAATTATAAAAATTTAAAACTTTTTCTGAATCCAGATACAAATTTAAGTCATAAGAATTTTTTTATAATTTTCTCAATTGAAATTATACTTTTAATTAAATAATTGATTGTGGGCTAAAAGTAAATTAATTTTTAGAAATAATAAATTAAGTTTAAAAAAGTTGAATTTTTTTGCTATAATCTAAATACATGGTGCAGCAAATATAAAAAATATAAAATTAAATTTTGAACCATTAGTTATTTTATTCATAATAAATACAAAAAATCATTAAATAATAATAATATATGTATATACATGTTTAATAAAATATTTTTATATTTTATGATTCAAAATAGGTACAAATCGTTATAAGAAAATTTTAATATTAAATATCAATGATATATAAACAAATATATAATTTTACATATTCATAATTTGCAGATCTATACACATTTAATATATATATACAAACCAAAATTAAAACCTCTTTTTTTAGAAAATTAATTCAATAATAAATTAGTAAAGAAAATATTATAACAAGCACATAACCAGTCTTATTGTAGCCAACACATGTACCCACAAAAATCTCAACTTTTCTAAACAGTAAACATAATTGAATACAAATAGAGTATTCAGATATAAATCAACTTTTACATGATAAACTTAAAATCAAAATAATGATAACAAATAAAAGTGGACCTACTAATGAAGCCTTTGAGTCCACGTTGAACAATGATTTCTCTTCTAAGAACATTCACAATCTATCATGTTGTTAATCCGGAATTGGAGACCTTCTACTATAAATTAGTATTTTTTTCCATTAAAATGAGGAAGAGGAAGAAGAAAGTGGCAGCTTAAAAATAAACTAGCTTGTAATTTGGGTTTTGAGATTAGCATTTATACGGATCGGACAAGGGTGCAAACAATAATCTCAACCACATATCTCAAAAACCAAATCATACATGTTGTAGACACCTTGTATCTGTCTCTAAACCAACACATATCCTCTCCAAATCTCATGGGTTGTGAGCCCATTTAATCGAAATTAAATATGTACAATCATATTTAACATATTCTGTTATCGTTATCTTATATCGATCAATATAGTCACAACTTTTATAAATATATGAAACAGTTTTATTTCTCAAATCACATTCAAAATTCATAATTAATATTTCATAAATATTTGTTTATTTAATTAATTTATAACAATTATAAACTAATTAAATTGTTTGGTCTAAAGAGAATTCATCGTTTTGGTTGTGTGACTGTTGGGTGTAAATTTGCCCAATGATTGATATGGAACTATCCAAACATTAACGTTCACACTTCACTTAGCAGGTGGTATGATATTATGGCCAAATTTATCGCTTACTTATTTTGGAAAAAAAAATCATTTTAATTTAATAAGAGTTACCCATCTATGACAATTGTTTGCACTAATTATCTTCGTTAAAACAATATCACTTTGGACTTGCTGAATTTGGTAATGGTCAAAATTCCAACATCATCCGTATTCAACTCTATAATCCAAATACTAAGTTCTTGGTTAATAATAAATATTACTATCAACCGAACTACTCTTGCCATAGATTTTGACATTGGGTTGACTTGAGTTGACCGTGATACTAACCCCATATAACCGAGGAGATGAATCCTCTCTTGAATATTGCTTCACTTCCAATAATTCCACTCATTCCAATTATAGTCACTAAATAAACACTATGCCATGATTTGACTATAATCAGAGTGGAGCTTCCATACTGAAGATTCAAAGTATTCTGAAGTCGAAAGCATTGTGTAAATTATTCACATTGATATTTTCTGTTTGACCTTAATTATATTAACCAACAGAAACTACCGAGAGATTCGTTCCATAGTTATCCAGTAACTATTAGTCCGTAACCCCTAGGTGCCTCCATCAATCATGAGTAATATAATACCCAATATTTGGAGAACATTACGTAATCTAGTCTAAACGGATACACCAATATCCAATCTTGACGCATCTTGACTAGGAATATTTAATATGATATATTTGTTTCTTTGTGATAAATTACTTAGGGTTACAACACTTTATAACTACTATCATAAGACATACCATTTAAGCATTTTCTATTAAATATACTTTTAATTAAATTAATTAATTAATATAACCATATTATATCAAGTACATAATAGAAAGAAAACACCTTTATTTCGAACAAGATTGATCAACGAGTTAAATATATGTTACAAATCACATGATTGCCCTCTGGGCATACCCCTAACTCTATCAATTCCCTCTTGCATTTGGGGTCAATTATGGAATCTTATTCCAACATCTCTAATTAGTTTTCTCAAAATGAATTAGGTCAGTCCCTTTAGAACGGGTATGCTATTTTATTTCAATTATCTATTATGTCATTCGACTCTCTCCGATGGTGATAAACTATTTGATCATATGGAACAATTTATAGTATATCTCTCGATTTCTAATAGGGTCTAAGTTCTGTCACGCACTATATCACGACCTTGTTATCATATAACAATGTTATGAGATTCTTAATGTTTGGAATCGGCTTATTTATAAATTTGTGCACTATATATTTATATACATTGCTTTTATTGCGGCGCTATTCAAGACGCTGTACTTAGGCGTTTTTCATTGAACCAGTCATTATCTTTCATTTGGAACATTTCAAAGTTAAAGATTCTTAATTCAAAATTTCTTATTGATATATTATACTTAATATCACTTTTGTTGTTTAAGTCCGAACACTCCTTATCGACAATTCCCTAGTATTTCATAAATACACGAGAACACTTCAAACAACCATTTAGTGGCATCATTTTGGATTTGATATTTTATGTATCAAATACATAAACAAATCATGATATCGTAACCAACATAACATGTATGATAATTCATATTGCCAATGCATAAGGAACTCACATGTTCTGTATTAAACAATTAAATAAGGTGTGTTTACATATCGATTTGGGACATTCACAATATCTTTCATACTAACTATAAAAGACATCATTTACAACCCAACATTGAGTATTAAAACAACTAAGACTGGTTACAACATAAGTACGCTGCTAAAATCAACAATGTGTTGTTTACTACAATTTAGAAATATCAATGTACTTTTAATGTTCTTTCCTATGAACACACGATTCCTCTACATTTTGACTAAAAATCAATGTAATGAACTGGATTTTCAACCCTCGAAAATCGACACTATTACGTCCACTGTATCATATGCCGAACATTTAAGTGTTGGAAATACCGATTTGCTAGGATGAAAGAAGAAGGTAGAAGATAGAAGAAAACTAAACAACACAGAATCTCACAATGCAACGAATAATATATAATACAACAATGATCTTTACAAAAAATGAAACATCTTTATTTATATATACGACATTAAAGTACACTAGACTTATCCTAAATTTGGACAGTTATGAAAACATGTCCCTACATTGACAAACATACAGACTCTATAATACAGCAGAAGAAAAATATACATAAATACATCCTGACCATCCAGCTCCTCTCCAACACCAAAGTATTCTGCTAAACCTAGGAAAACATGCTCAGTTTGACCTGAGCATTACATGGAATAATGCCCGGGTCAGTCTGGTAAACTAGTGTGAGTAAAACTCGATAATAAATAACAACCAAACTGATTTCTGCATTTGAAAACTTTTCAACAAAGGATATCTCGTAAGACCACACTGCACATAAAAACGGATGGGTTTTTATCTTATGATAACAAAAACATTTTATATAAAAATCCAGTGATATTATCATAGTGTCTAGGTTTAAAGTAAATAGACAAAATAACTGAAACGCTTGCGTCTCACATTCCAACATATTAGGCTCTATAATCGAAAACGTAAGGCACATATTGGAGAATGGACTCCTACTGATGACTGGACTATTGGGATATCGCCTGCCAAGGTACACCTCTAGAAAAATGTACCGAGGTCATACCTAATGACCACTGCCAACACAGGATTGGCCTACTCCTTACTGGATAGTACCGAATATATCATCACCCCGACCGTTTTGCAACCTTTAACCGAGCAATCTACATACATAAATTCATTGATGATTGCGTATATATCTAGAAGGGTGATGATATAACCTAATGGGTGTGAATCACATAGCCCTACACATATCCCCAGTTTTAGTCATTCCTAGTTGATGAGGCTTGAGGCTACATTTTACCTTTCTGAATAGCAATCCTTTAAGAATACTAACACTGCCCTCCAAGCGTAAAGCAATGCTAGTATTCATCAATCCAAGTTTATTCTGGGTCTGAACATAACCGAAGGCACAAACTCTACTACATCCATTTTGGAATCACCCTGGGATTAGTAGCAGTAGCCCTTACACTTTAAAGAGCACCATCTTCAATCATCATCAAGATGTCTTCGACTCGAATGTGCATGTTAGTACGGAGTGGTTTTTGGATACATAAATCTGATCCCCGTATCTTTATACCAACAACCAATAATTCCTATTGACTTTTTCCCAGTTCTTTTGAAGTAAGTATTCAAGTTCTTGTTGGAAACTCGAATTTTACATTCATAAATTCTAAGTCAAATTAGGACAAATTTGATACTCGGTTATTTATCTATCAAATAACAACAACAAAATCTAGGTATTTAATTATCCAAAGCAGTTACTAAGCCTCAAAACCATTTTCATTTATAAATCTCCTTTCCCAAACATTTACAACATCCATATTCTTATCTCCTTGACACAAGTATATTCACAAAACATTTATAAGATTTTCCATTTCCAGCTCTCTTAAACGGATTTAACTACATTATTTATATTGGAGAAAAGAATACCTCTAAGCACTATTCCTTCGATGTTAAGTGTGGAACGGATTACTATTTTTTTAAAAGTCAACCTCGAGAAACCCAAACCTGAATTTCCTATTGTAATTATCTTCAATAAATATTTTATATATTTCTCTTAACCATGAAGTACTTTTCGCTTTATCCCAAAGCCGTTTACAAAACAAAACATTTATCAACCTCCATACTCTTTTAGGAAACACTTTATAAATATTCAAACGTGATTATATAACTTCTTTATAAACTTTCAAACCTTGTATAAAACTTCCCTATACAGACATTCATATACAATTATAAATTCTTTTTACAAACATTCAAAACCATTTCTAAAACTCGCTTTATGAATACCCTAAAATCATTCATAAACTTCTTGATATGATATTCAAAACCAATTGTCAAATCATTCTTCAAGTATATTGTTCAAAATAGAATAAGCTTGAAGACCATTTTAAAAGAAAATGGAGTATTAACTTTTCTAAACCAAATGAAGGCTTAATAACTACAATGGATCACTAAATTTGGGTACACTTATCCAAGTTATATCATGGGTAGTGTCTAAAATCAATTACGTCAGGGATTCTCACATAGCATAATCAATCATAGGTAGATGTCCAAGTTTCAAATATAGATACATCCTTTATCGGTGAAAAATGTACATATATAAGTATATTCTATATGCCTAAGTTACCATGACCCAGTTATTGAAATTAACTTCCTTGTGTATGTCATGTTATCGGTATTCAGCATTTTTACTTAAAAAAGTCAGTTACTTCCCATAAAACGTGTCAACGTTTTACAATCACTACTTTAATTCATTTGGCTGCTTAATCGTCGAAATGAGATCCTTTAATCTAAAATTAATTGATCTTAAAAAAATTGATTTAAAATATAACCGATTGGGTTCAAAATTAGTTTTGAAAAGACTAATGTATATTTAGTTAGCTTAAACCTTAAGCATATCTTACTTAAATCAAGATTAGTTCATACTTAAACTTTAATTCACTTAATGAACTTGGTTTAGTCCTAATTAACTTCCTAACGTATATTAGTTAAGGTTTAAACAATTCATTATTAGTTAAAGCCTAGTTAATTAAATAATCACTTTATTAAAAAATAATTAATCAGCTAATTAACTTAATTAAATAATAATTAACCATTTAATTACTTCTTATCTTCATTAATCACTAATAAGCCATTAACCTTCTTTAAGTGTTACTTAACCCTAATCACTTACTTAATTACTAATTAAGTGCTAAATAACTTTAATTGTTTTATTAAATAAATAAATTATAAAATAATCTAAACATACATCTCTTTATGTTACAAATTAAGTTTGGAAATTTTTGTAGAACAATTCCAAAATGAATCACTTAAAGATTGAAATCGTGAATTTTATTGTCGAACTACATCCATGTCGATTATCGCTATGAGCGCAGTTCGCTCTACTTATTTTAAATGAAACACTGCACTTAATTTCTAGCCCTCCTACATGTTTTGAAATAATATTTAGAAAGTTTTTGAAACCTTAAACCAATTTAAAACTGAAAACCATTTCCAATCTTTGAAACTAGAAATCATAGTTTCGATTTCAAATCGGATCTCGCATCGATCGCAACACACAATTTTGTCAACTTTATTTCAACTCAACATACTTGATTCTTGAATCACAGCTATACATCTATACTAACGTACACTTAACATCATAGTGAAACACACATATAAACATAAGCTTATATGCTTTCTTACTCGACAACATCACGTTTAAATCTCAAATTCAATACCGAACATATCATCCATCAAATCACCATCGACCAACATAATAGCCATTCAATTTTCTCATCACATTATCATCATAATAACAAATTATAATATATTCAAAAGCTTCTCCAAATAATGTTGTTTTACTCATCGAAAATCTTTGAAACCTGAAATGCCTTAGATGCACCAAAAATCAACCCAAAAATATGTCATCTTCTACTTGATTTTTGGACATATTACTCTCGGATTTTGAAAAAGTGATCAAAAGAATAGTTTTAGAAAATTCTTCTCCCTACATTTAATAAAAAGAATCACTCAAATCAGATTATGTTTGAGGTTTCGGATCTGAATTTCTGAGTTTAAAAGTACATTGGAAAAAAGGAGATTTTGAAAAATCTAAGCTTGAAATTGGAAAAAGTAATAATAAAGAAAGTTGTAGGTACTGAAATTTTATATGATTTTTAAAAAAAAAATCTTTTTTTGGTATAAAATGGAGGAAGTTATTGCCAAATAAAGTGGAGGAAAAATGGAGAAGAAAGAGTTTAAAAACAAGTTTGCATCTTTAAAACAATTTAAAACTTTTGATTTATAAAAAAAACTTAAACTAACAAAAGAAGCCATGAATGAAGAAATCTTTAGGGAAATGGAAACAGAGAAATAAATGAAAATATGGTGAAATGGATGTGTGTATATAAACGAAAAAAGTAGGAAAATTACCAAACTAACCTCAGATTAAAATATCCTAACATGTCATTATTTTGATAAGTCACATCACCACCATTCTTCTACTCATATGTCACATCCACCCTCTCAAGTCACATCCTCTAGGTTATGATGGATAATAATGATAAGGCTATGATATGACAAGAGATAATGGGTATGTAATTTGTGTGTGTGTGTGTCTATATTTATATATATATATATATATATAAGTATATGTGTATATATATATATATATATATATATGTTATCGTTTTTAAAACCATGACTTGTCACATCACTTACTAAACATAATTAACATAAGATAATATACTACTAGTGTATTATTATTATTTGGTTAATTAACTCTGTATATATGTAGACAAACAATGTTCCCGACAACTTTTCGGTGTTGAAAAATCAAAAATTCTGAAAAACATTCTTCCGTCACAATTTCCATTTTTCAACAAACTATCTATTTTGGTAAACAAATTATAAAAATTATTTTACTTCATTATTAAATAATTATAATAGGTTTATTTTTAATAAAAATCCATTTATTTATTATTAAACTTAGCTTGAATTTTCGAAGAAGTATATAAAACCGATGATATCAACGATCGATGTCATAAGTATATTTTGTTTTCCAATAGCTAAATTATTTATTTATTTCATAATCTTTTTTAAATACAAATATCAGTGTATGAATCCCAAGTTGTGCACGATCCTTGTTGTTTAAAAGTAGTTTTATTGATAAAATGATTTTTAGTTGTTTTATCGATATTTTACCTAGGACGATATTTACAAATTTTCAATAGTTTTCCTCGGTGATTTGTTCACAAATATATTTCCCAAACAAAATAACTATTATTATTTACCACTTAAAACATAATTATATCTTACTTTTAATCTATATCCAAATATTTTAAAAATAAATATAATTTATCCAAGTGTTCTTCCACCTTAAAAGAATTTCATCCTCGAAATTATACCGCAACCCTATTCCCGAAAATACTTAAAACTATTCATCAACCCGTATGATGCATATAGAGCATTTCTACGTAAAATATGGTTCGACCACTCACTTGAATAAATTACTTCATTTTCGAACTAGCACCGCTCACTCGACTTCCTAGTGCGAACTATGATCACGCTTCTTAATTAGAAACCTATGTTCTCCTTGCATAGCCATAAACTATGATCGAAAACCTTTGATTCCATATAAGAACCCTCATCCACGCTCACCCTCAAAAAATGAGTGATAAATCCCTATTCAAAATGGTGTGAAACACCTTGAGTCATGTACTCGAATCTTGGATCAAGAACTATGTGAAAAGCGAAAATGATCTAGGTACAACCTGCATACTAATCCTATTGGTTCCTACTTCCCAAGATTATAATTGCCCTTTTTAAAGAATAATCATTTTACTTAAAAATGTTAGTTGTGTTTATTAACATTCTACTACTCAAATTCATTTTAGTATGATACTCCTCTGTATCCAAAAGAGTATATACCATTTCAAATTAAATTGGTTTTACTTAACCTAGGATGTTCAACAAATTCAAAACTTCATTTAATAACCCGCTCTTAATCAAGGCATCTTTTTATTTTGAAAATTCTATTCTTTTGAGGGATTCAAGAACAAATATCAAGGTTTTATTTCAAAAACCTTTCGAAAGCATACATATAGCCCGAGTAACTCCAAAATGATATCAATAAATTGGGTACTACAAATTAGTATCATATATCCTTTTACTAAGTAGGGAAATACTCAAGAGAAGTGTTTACCATCTGAATACATATCTTACCTATTTTTAATCATTTCCAAGAAACTCAAACTAGTTAATCATAAAAATATTTCTTTCTTCACAAATTTCCTTTCGAAATAATAATATTTATAACTAAATAGTAGTTTTACAAAATCATCCACTAGCTTTGGATTTATTCGGATTCGAATTCGTTTCGATTGTACAATGACAAAGAGGATAATTTACTAAATGTGCAAGCATATCTGCCTAAGCGAACATTCGATTGTCAATTAGAAGATTACTCTGCTTTTCACAAAACAGATCAAAAAACTCCTTCCCGAACGGTCTAAAGAAAACTTTACTTCCAAATCAGTTTTATAATATTTATATCTTAAAATATCTTTAAGTACAACTGCTACAACTTTTCCAAAATCATTAAATCTTTATCAAAGCCACCAGGATTTAATATTCTTACAATCCTTTTCATTTTTATAAATTTGTCTAAAGATTTCCTTTTAATAAAACACATTCTATTCTAAATCCATTTTAACTACATCTCAACAATAACCATACACACTTTTGAAAATCATTCCTTATTGTTGAGTCAAGATTTTTATAGAGTTTTGATTTCTGACAAAGGGATAAGCCGTGATCGACAAAAAGAAGTTATTCATTAAAGAGACACAAAGAGCTCCATATGTTAGAGGTTGATTATTTGATATGTTAGTAATGTTATTTATGTTAAAATCTATCCTCAAATAATCTTATACCTTCAATCTTTGAATATATATATATATATATATATGAATGAGTGCACATTAACTGTGCAATCTGGGCTAAACCGGTCGACCGGTTAAAACAAGGCAGTCGACCGTTTCTGTCCAGAATGCTCAGTTAACGTGCACAAGTGTACATAACGTATACATATTCAAATTCCTTTCTACTGGTCCTTTTTGACCTGTCGACCGTTTTCAAACAGAAAGCAACCTTTCGTATAGACACTTCCTTTTCTTCAACGGTTGCTTCTCTTTCTCTTCACCAATGATCATGACCTTTGTTTGTACCTTTTCACAAAGGGTTACAACTGTTTATTTCTTATATAAACATCATGAAATCATTATTCCAAAAACTAATTTCTATTATTCTAATATCTATTCTATTGATCTCAATCTTATACTTTCAAGCGTTCAAATTGCTCATATTCTATCATATATCGTTTTTGAATCCTGAAATTTATTTAACATTCTTTTGATTCAATACGATATCCACTTCCAAATCTTCATATATACAAATATTCTATTTAAGGATAAGATTATAGGAAGTTTGTACTACAAGTGACAAAATAGTGTTAGCAAGAACACATACCGTCAACGAACAATTATTTTCATCTTTGTTGAAGTCCTCGGTGTTGTAAGAGGCAAGTGTTGAAGTCCTCGGTGTTGTAAGAGGCAAGTGTTGAAGTCCTCAGTGTATTAGAGGCGTGAAATCCCGTTCGTCTGCTCGGGTGTTGTAAACCTGTTCCTCCGGGTGAAGCGAGGTAGTTGGTAGTGAAAATCCAGATAGAATTCTGGGACTGGACGTAGGACGGTGCTCCGAACCAGTATAAAAATCTCTGGTGTGCTTTTTCTATTTTACTGAATTTTCTATTATCTGTGATTAGTCATATTTTTGTGTGTTATACATCATATTACACGATCCGTGTGTACTATATTAGCACGTACACATTTTCATTTGGTATCAGAGCACGGTCATCATATAACCGTAACACAGTTATTTGGTATATTCTTGTAATATGGCAAATAACGCAAGTACTAGCACTCAAAACACCACTTACACGGAAGGTCAATCAACACAAAGACCTCCATTTTTCAATGGTCTTAACTGTAGCTATTGGGCAACACGTATGTCATTCTTTATGCAATCAAACAGTTATGATGCCTGGAATGCTACTCAAAAAGAAATAGTGAATCCAACAACTGATTATTCAGAATGGACAGCGGCTGAGAAAACGGCAGCAGCCGTAAATGCAAAAGCAATAAATATGTTGTTTTGTGCATTAGACCAAAATGAACATAACCGTGTTAGTATCTGCACTACTGCATATCAAATTTGGCAAACGTTGAAAACCACTCATGAAGGTACTAACAAGGTTAAACAAGCCAAAATAGCCATGCTGAAAAGTCAATTTCAAAATTTCAAAATGAAACCAAATGAGACAACAATGATATGTATTCACGTTTTCAAACTATCCACCATGCACTTATTGGCTTAGGACAGAAGTATTCTGATTCTGATGTTGTTTCAACAGTCCTACATTCTCTGACTAGTGAATGGGAAGGAAAAGTATTAGTAATTGAAGAAGCTAATGACCTTTCCGTCATGAAGCCAGATGAATTGATAGGAAATCTAATGTCCTATGAAGCTAACTTGCAGACTAGAAAGGAACAAAAAGAAGAAAAGAAGAACGTGGCATTCCATGCTGAAAAAGACGAAAATGAATCAGAGTCTAAAGATGAAGATCTGGCATTCATAGCAAAAGGTTTCAAAAAATTCCTAAAACAACGAAAAGCCAGTCGTTATAACAGAAAGAAATTTGGATCAAATAAACCAACATCATCCGCTATAGAATGCTTCAACTGTCACAAAAAGGGGCATATGCACAAGGATTGTCCGGAGCAAAAGAAGAAGTTAGAAAATGACAAATTAAAATATAAGAAGGACAAATCAAAGAAACGAGCATTCTCGGTAACGTGGGATGATACAGACACATCAGAAAGTGATAATGATACGGAAGATGAACAAGCAAATGTCTGTTTCATGGCAACAGAAGATGAGGTACAAATTCCTACATTTGATGAAGTACTTGATAATAATGCTGAATTGATAATCAAATATAAAGACATAAAACGACAGCTAAAAGAAGCCAAAGCAGATTTGAGTAGAGCAGAATTTGAACGAGATGTGTTAAAAGACGAGAAGAAAATATTAGAAGAAGAACTTGAAAAACTTCAAGAATCATCATCTAATGTTGACTCTCAATTATCTCTTTTGAGTCAAGAAATTGAAACTCAAAAAGAGAAAAATGATGCTCTCACTACTAAAAATCATGAGCTTAAGGCAAAATTCAAAATTCTGGACCTAGTAAAGGCTAGTTTACATACTAAGTTAGATAACATTACTCAAAATGTTTCTAACTTTAACAAAGGACGAGAAAATTTGACAAAAATCATTGAAAGTTCAAAATCTGTTTCAAATAAATAAGGTTTGGGATATAAGAAACAAGAAACCAAGAAACATCTTGGTAATGAAAGGAAGAAGAAAGTACAAAAGATTGAAGCTAAGAAAAATCTTAGTTTATTATATTCCAAACCAAAACTAGTTGTGAAATTTCAGAAGAAAAATGTCAAGACTATCAAAATATGGGTTCCTAAAACAAATAACAATTTGATTAGGAACAAATATATTCATAATTTCATGAATACTGTGCATCTTAATACAAATTATATATATAAAGGGGATACCGGACTCATATGGGTTTGGACTCCTAAGACCTAACTCTTAGGACCCCATAAAAAGTGGGTACCATGGACTTAATTTTATTTTTTGCAGGTCCCACTTAAGAAAAGTGGAAAGTGGATATTGGACAGTGGTTGCTCGAAGCACATGACTGGAGACAAGAGCTTATTGACAAATATTACATACTCAGATGGTGGCTCCGTCACTTTTGGAGATAATTCAAAAGTCTCTATCATCGGCAAAGGCGATGTGAGCAATTGCGGTACATCTAACTTACCTCTCATTACTAATGTCATGCTAGTTAGAAATTTGAAACACAATTTACTTAGTATTAGTCAGTTATGTGACAAGGGTTTTACAATTTCCTTTTCGGATAATAAGTGTAGTATTTTAGATAAAGAACATAATTTAGCTTTCGAAGGTTATAGAGACAAAAATATATATATTCTGAATATGAATATTAATCATAATTCAGATATGTGTCTTATGGCTAATGATAATGATCCATGGTTATTGCACAAACGCTTCTGTCATATAAACTTCAGAACTATTGACAAGCTAGCCAAAAACGATCTAGTTAGAGGACTACCCAAAATAAGTTTTAAAGTTAACAACATCTGTGACGCATGTCAATTAGGAAAATTGACCAAATCATCTTTTAAATCCAAGAAAGTCATATCAACATTACAACCACTTGAGTTACTACATAAGGATTTATTTGGACCTACTAGGGTTCAGTCAATAAATCACAGTCGATATGTGCTTGTAATTGTTGATGATTTCTCCCGTTACACATGGACAATTTTCTTAAAAAACAAAAGTGACACTTTCGATCATTTCAAATCTTTCATCAAAAGAATTCAAAAATCAAAAGGGATTAAAGTTAAAATATAAGAAGTGATCATGGCGGAGAGTTTGAAAATAATGAATTTGAACATTTTTGTACAAAGAAAGGTATATATCATAATTTTTCGTTTCCCAGAACTCCACAACAAAACGGAGTTGTAGAACGGAAGAACCGAACTTTACAAGAATGTGCAAGAACATTATTGAATGTAACCACCTTACCAAAACATTTCTGGGCAGAAGCCGTCGCAACTGCCTGTTATGTTTTAAATCGTGTGTCCATAAGACCTCTTACCAAGAATACTCCTTATGAATTATTTAACAAAAGAAAGCCTAAAATCTCATACTTCAAAGTTTTTGGTTCCAAGTGCTTTATTTTAAATATGAAAGACCAGCTTGGCAAATTCGATCCAAAAGCCGATGAAGGAATATTTGTTGGTTATTCGGAACGAAGCAAGGCCTATCGTATATTTAATAAACAAACCAAAACTATTGAAGAATCACTTCATGTCTCTTTCGATGAATTCTATCAGCATCCTCAAAATATATCAGATGATGACAAAACAATAGTCGCTGATAATCCAATCATCACAAATGTTGATTCTGACTCGGAAATAATTATTGAGAATATTCCTCAAATATGTGAGTTACAATCACCACCAAGGATATTAAGAGACCATCCGACCCAAAATATAATCGGTGAAGTAACATCACATGTCAGAACAAGGAGTCAACTCAACCAAATGGGTCATGTCGCTTTTCTCTCAAATATCGAACCTAAGAATCCAAAAGAAGCTGCTGCAGACGATTACTGGATCATTGCCATGTAGGAAGAACTAAATCAATTCGAGCGAAATGACGTTTGGGAACTTGTTCCAAGACCAACTGATCAGTCAGTTATTAGTACTAAATGGGTCTATAAAAATAAGGCTGACGAACAAGGAAATATCGCCAGAAATAAAGCAAGATTAGTAGCACAAGGGTATAATCAGGAAGAAGGTATCGATTATGAAGAAACTTTTGCACCAGTTGCTCGATTAGAAGCTATTAGAATCCTATTATCTTTTGCTTGTCACCATAATTTCAAACTTTATCAGATGGATGTCAAAAGTGCATTTCTCAATGGATTTATCAAAGAGAACGTATATGTCGAACAACCTCCTTTGTTCGTACATGAAAAATATCCTGACCATGTGTTCAAACTTAAGAAAGCTCTGTATGGTTTAAAACAAGCACCTCGTGCTTGGTATGAACGACTACGTAGCTATCTTATTAACTCAGGATTTCAAATAGGCAAAGTCGATCAAACTTTGTTTATCAAACATTCTCAAAAGGATATTCTAGTTATTCAGATATATGTAGACGATATCATCTTTGGTTCAACAAACGATAAACTCTGCAAGGAATTTGCAAATATTATGACCAAAGAATTCGAAATGTCTCGTATGGGAGAACTGTCATATTTTCTTGGACTTCAAATCAAACAACTTCCGAATGGTATCTTTATTAATCAAGAAAAATACTGCGAAAATCTTATCAAACGCTTCGGGTTAAATAACACATCTGGTAAACCTACTCCTATGAGTACAATTACACATCTTGAAAAAGATAAAAATGGTAAGAATATTGACCAGAAACTATATCGAAGCATGATTGGTTCTCTTCTTTATCTTACAGCAAGTCATCCAGATATAATGATGAGTGTTTGTCTATGTGCACGCTTTCAAGAAGATTCAAAGGAATCACATCTACGAGCAGTGAAACGCATAATTCGTTATCTTAATAATACCAAAGATTTTGGTTTTTTTTATCCAAAAGAATGTCCATTTGAATTAGTATCATATAGCGATGCTGATTTTGGAGGCTCTCGAACGGATAGAAAGAGTACAAGTGGTACGTGCCATTTTATTGGAAAATCACTTGTCTCTTGGTTTAGTAAGAAACAAAATTGTGTTTCACTATCAACATGTGAAGTTGAATATATATCAGCGGCTCTCGCTTGTACTCAAGTAATATACATGCAACAAACACTTCAAGATTTTGATATTTATTTATCAAATTCTATTATATACTGTGATAACACAAGTGCTATAAATCTTTCTAAGAATCTAGTGAATCACTCCAGAACCAAACACATTGATATCCGTCATCATTTCCTTAGAGACAATATTGAAAAAGGAAATATATGTCTCGAATATGTCCAAACTGATAGTCAACTAGCGGACATTTTTACTAAGCCTCTACTTGAGTCTAGTTTCATTAAATTTCGTAGAGAACTTGGTTTAATTTCTAGAAAAGAACTTGATAAGTAATCACTAATGTTATATTCTTAAGTTCTTTTCGGATTACTTTTGTTATTGCTATATTAGGAAATTGAATATGAGCTTCTAATTTTTTCCACGGCCAAGTTTGCATGACAATTCTCATCCACAAGCTTATATATAGGAATTTTTTTGTAAGCTTGACAAAAAATATTGTTTTTATCACTTCCTATCTAAGCCTAAAAGTTTATACATATAGTTCATTATGGCACATATTTGTGATGAGTGTGCTCAAAAGTCCCATATTTCGGTCACAAGTTCTGAGCCAGAAGAATATTACTCTCCTGAAACTCCAAAACACAAATCAAAGTGTCTTCACCAATGCATTCATACTCCTGGCAATACGCCAACTTCGAAACGAGTAAAGAAGGTGTTGTTTTGTTCACCCCGTACCAGAGAGAAGATCAATGAGGTTCATCATTATCAAAAACATCAAATCGATCTTCAAAGACAACTGCATTATGAGCAACAACTGACTTCGGAACGACTATCTCTTCTAGAAAGAATGGCATCATTCTTTTGTGGGTCAAACAAACATGGCGTATACGAGCCAATGCCTCATGCACCTTCATCCTCTAGAAGCCCAAATTCATGGGATAAAAACTATGCTCAGAATGAAGGAGCGAAAGAAAAATGGTCGCCATGGAAACCACACATTACCGATGTCAAAGAAAAGACTTCCGACCATAGTTCCTCTACCTCTCATTAAATTTGTTTTCAATATTATGATTGTATTCTCGTATTTGTTTTTATGAACTGATATATATATGTATATATATATATCATATTTTGAATAAACTCAATAATATATGGACCGTTAACACTCAGAAATACAAGCAAGAAGAAGAAAAGACAACTCACAGGCAAACCAGTCGACCGGCCAGATGCCACCGGTCAACCGTTTTTGCTTCTGTATGAAAACGGTCGACCGATGATTTCAGGGCGGTCGACCGGTTTCGAGCAGTTTTGTTTTTTTAAGAGGCACATACGGTTATTTTTTTCTTTTCACTCCATCTCTTCATTTTTTTTTCAACAAACTCTCATAACCCTAGCACTAAATTCTTTTTCCAATCTCACCCAAATGGCTCCTCCACAAAAGAAATTAAAGCAAGCTTCTACCTCCGAAACTCAACCAACCGATCTCTTTGTCAGGAAGTGGCTTGTGGATCCAATCGCAGTCAAAAGGTGGAATGAGATGAAGGATTTTACAATCCATCCAGGTTCTTTTGTTAATTTTTTAGATTTCTCTAGTTATCGTATTCTTGGCTTAGCAAAGGATGCCGACATTGAAAACCTAATTGACTTTGATCAAAACAATGTGGAAATTAACCATGTAATGATCAAATTATTCTATGCTAACCCAAATTTAGAGAAAAACAAGCCAGAGAATCCTAATTTATTGTCTTTGGTCCGTTGTTTGTGGCAAAGAAGTGTTTATCTCATGTGATAGGATGGCAACCGTTCTTGGTTCTTCGTTTATCGGTGAAAAATTCTCA
This sequence comes from Allium cepa, assembly GCA_030765085.1. NCBI lineage: Eukaryota > Viridiplantae > Streptophyta > Magnoliopsida > Asparagales > Amaryllidaceae > Allium > Allium cepa. The sequence continues at coordinate 42,101,198 of CM060929.1, forward strand.
AGTAATTTTTGCAATGTTCATGTCTGTAATCAAATTAGCCATCAATTTATTGAAGATGACAAGGATAGCACTAAGTCTGTTGGTTTACGACCTTCTGTAAGAATTCTTCATCATACTCTTATGCACTCTCTATTACCGAGAATAGGAAATTTTGATGCCGTCTATAAAGAAAATTTTAAGGTATTATACTCAATCTATGGGGTTATTCGTATAAATTGGATTGGTATGATCTTTGATGAGATCTTGAAAGTAAATGATTGCTCTAGGCCACACTTGTTCTATAACGAGTATATTATGCGTCTCTTTCTTGATTGTGGCATTGAACCTCCCAAGTCTTCAATTTACAAACCAAAAGTCATCAACAAAGCATCGATTAAAAGAATGAAGCTTCCCGCTCCATACTTTAATATTATGCCTTTTGAACAATGGAAAGAACATGGACATAAATAAGCTTCATCACGATCATCCCGCCCTAAACCTGAGGAAGTTAAACTTTTACGACCATCTTCCTCAACAAAAGAATCACTTGACACTATTGCTCGAAATCAATTCTCGAAGCACGACTTAAGCGCATGAATACAAAAATGGATAAACGCTTTAACAAACTTAAGTCTTTCTTCGTTTCTATATGGGAAGCAATATCATGTGGTGCATCATCTTCATCAATGCAAGCTCCAGACCTTGGCAAGCGCCCAGCTCCTCCTACTTTTGCTTGGACATCTTCGGAGGAGGGTACAAGCTTGAGAACTAGTCATGAACGCGGACACGGAAAATCTCAGCTTGTTGAAGAAGAAGGAGAAGAGGAAGAGGGTGAGATGGATTCAGATTAAGTCTTTTTTAGTTTATTTTTTTGCGTTCTTATGACTTTAGTTTTTGCTTTAAAGACATTATCTGGCACTTGTACTAAATAGTGTCGTGTTTTAATTCGTACTAGACTTGTGTGTATTATCATCTTGTGTGAATGTTACTCTTGATCTATGGTAGTAGTTTAATGTTCCTTACAATCTCATTTACATCCTCCATTTAACAACTCCTTTTCGTCGATGACAAAGGGGGAGAAAATTGTGCTAACAGTATATATGCAGGACACAATCTCAGGGGGATATTATATACAGGGGGAGATTCATAACTATGTTGTCATAAATCAAAAAGGGGGAGAATGTTTAGTCAAGATTTTTATAGAGTTTTGATTTCTGACAAAGGGATAAGCCGTGATCGACAAAAAGAAGTTATTCATTAAAGAGACACAAAGAGCTCCATATGTTAGAGGTTGATTATTTGGTATGTTAGTAATGTAATTTATGTTAAAATCTATCCTCAAAAAATCTTATACCTTCAATCTTTGAATATATATATATATATATATATATATATATATATATGAATGAGTGCACATTAACTGTGCAATCTGGGCCAAACCGGTCGACCGGTTAAAACAAGGCAGTCGACCGTTTCTGCCTAGAATGCCCAGTTAACGTGCACAAGTGTACATAATGTATACATATTCAAATTCCTTTCTACTTGTCCTTTTTGACCTGTCGACCATTTTCAAACAGAAAGCAACCTTTCGTATAGACACTTCCTTTTCTTCAACGGTTGCTTCTCTTTCTCTTCACCAATGATCATGACCTTTGTTTGTACCTTTTCACAAAGGGTTACAACTGTTTATTTCTTATATAAACATCATGAAATCATTTTTCCAAAAAACTAATTTCTATTATTCCAATATCTATTCTATTGATCTCAATCTTATACTTTCAAGCGTTCAAATTGCTCATATTCTATCATATATCGTTTTCGAATCCTGAAATTTATTTAACATTCTTTTGATTCAATACGATATCCACTTCCAAATCTTCATATATACAAATATTCTATTTGAGGATAAGATTATAGGAAGTTTGTACTACAAGTGACAAAATAGTGTTAGCAAGAACACATACCGTCAACAAACAATTATTTTCATCTTTGTTGAAGTCCTCGGTGTTGTAAGAGGCAAGTGTTGAAGTCCTCGGTGTTGTAAGAGGAAAGTGTTGAAGTCCTCGGTGTTGTAAGAGGCAAGTGTTGAAGTCCTCGGTGTTGTAGGAGGCAAGTGTTGAAGTCCTCAGTGTATTAGAGGCGTGAAATCCCGTTCGTCTGCTCGGGTGTTGTAAACCTGTTCCTCCGGGTGAAGCGAGGTAGTTGGTAGTGAAAATCCAGATAGAAGTCTGGGACTGGACGTAGGACGGTGCTCCGAACCAGTATAAAAATCTCTGGTGTGCTTTTTCTATTTTACTGAATTTTCTATTATCTGTGATTAGTCATATTTTTGTGTGTTATACATCATATTACACGATCCGTGTGTACTATATTAGCACGTACACATTTTCACTTATATATAAAATATATCCTGGGTAATTACTTCATTTGCCAATTTTAAATCAAAATTATGTCAATTGGACTTTTTCAAGTGTTTAGGAAATCCCTATCGATAACATTGGCCACATCGACCAGAATCCTTAGGCCACTCAACAGATTAAACAACACAATATCAAACATTTTTACTCATAAACAAATACACACTCTTATTTATAATACACTCTGGCTCATTCTATAGTCTCATTTACCCAATTCCAAATGAGTTTACCTCACTAGGGCCAAGGCACTCGCTTAACCTTCATCTCTGATACCAAATGTAATGAACCAAATTTTCGACCATCGAAAATCGACACTAATATGTCCATTGTATCACGTGCCGAACATTTAAGTATCGAATATACTGATTTGATAGGGTGAAAGAAGAAAGAAGAAGATAGAACAAAACTAAACAACATAGAATCTCGCAACGCAGCAAATAATATATAATACAACAATGAACATTACAAAAAAGAAAACATTTTTTATTCATATATACGACATCATAGTACACTAAACTTATCCTAAATTTGGACAGTTATAGAAACCTGCCCCTACATTGACAAACACACAGACTCTATAATACAGTGGAAGAAAAATATACGTGAATATGTCCTGACCATCCAGCTCCTCTCCAACTCCAAAGTATCTAGCTAAACCTTGGAAAATATGCTCGGTCTGACCGGAGCATTATATGGAACAACATTGGGGTCGGTCTATTAAACCAATGTGAGTAAAACTCAGTAATAAGTAAAAAACAAATTGATTTCTACATTTTAAAACTTTTCAAACAAAGGTATCTCATAAGACCACACCGCGCATAAAAACGGATGGGTTTTTACCATATGATAACTATAAATTTTTATATAAAAATCCAGTGACATTATCATACTGTCTAGGTTTAAAGTAGGTAGATAAAATAGCAGAAATGATTGCATCTCATATTCCAACATACTAGGCTCTACAATCGAAAACGTAAGGCACATATTTGAGAATGGATTCTAACTGATGACTGGGCTACTGGGGTACAGTCCGACACAATACACTTCTAGAAAACTATACCGAGGTTGTACCTTACGACCCCTGCCAATACAGGACCGGTCTACCCCTTGCCGAATAGTACCTCATATATCATCACCCTTATTGGTTTGCAACCTTTAAATGAGCACTCTACGAACATGAATTCATTGATGATTGTGTATATATCTTGAAGGGTGATGGTATACCCTAATGGCTACGACCTACATAGCCCTACTACATATCTCCTGTTTAGTCGTTCCCTGTTGATGAAGCTTATGGCTACATTTTACCTTTTTGAATAGCAATCTATCTTAGAATGGTAACATTACCCTACATGCGTCAATGCAATAGAAGCATTCATCCGTACAAGTTTGTTCGGGGTCTCAACGAAACTGAAGGCACTGACTCTACTACACCCATTTTGGAATCACCCTCAAGATTAGTAACAGTAGCCCTTGCACTTTAAGGAGCACCATCTTCAATCATCATCAAGATGACTTCCACTCGAATGTGCATGTTGGTTCAGAGCGGTTTTCAGATATATAAATCTAATCCCGGTCTCTTCATACCAATAATTGATAATTTCTATTTGACTCATTTCCTGTTCTTTTGGAAATAAGTATTCAAGTCCTTGTCGGAAACATTAACTTTACATTCATACTTCTAAGTCAAATTAGGCCAAATTCGATAGTCGATTATTTAACTATCAAGTAACAACAATAAAATCTAGAGATTTAATTACCCAAAGCAACCACTAAGCCTCAAAACCATTTTCATTTATAAATCTCCTTTCCTAAACATTTACCAACATCCACATACTTATCTCCTTTACGTAAGTATGTTCACAAAACATTTATAAGATTTTCCATTTCCAAATCTCTTAAGCGAATATAACTGCATTATTTAAATTGGAGAAAAGAATAATTCTAAGCATTATTCTTTCGGTGTTAAGTGCGGAACGGATTACCATTTTTCAAAAGGTCAACCTCGAGAAACCTAAACCTGAATTTCCTATTGTAATTATCTTCAGTAAATCCTTTTACAAATTTCCCTTACCCATAAAGCTCTTTTTGCTTTTACCCAAACCCATTTACAAAACATTTATCAACCTCCATACTCATTTATGAAACTCTTTATAAATATTTGAACCCGATTATACAACTTCTTTCTAAACATTTAATGCATAAAACTTCCGCTATATAGATATTCATATACATTTATAAATCCTTTTTATAAGCATTCAAAGCCATTTCTAAAATATCTTTTATGAATACCCCTGAATTATTCATAAACTTCTTTATATAATATTCAAAACAATTGTCAAATCATTCTTTAAGTATCTTGTTCAAAATAGAATAACCTTGAAGACTATTTTAAAAGAAAATGAAATATTATTAACTTTCCAAAACCAGAGGGAGGCTTAATAACTACGGTGGATCATTAAATTTAGGTTTACTTATCCAAATTATATCATGGTAATTGCCTAATATCAGATACATAATGGATTCACACATAACATACAATCAATCATAGGTAGATGTCCAAGTAACAAATATAAATACATCCATTATCAGTGAAAAATGTACATATAAAAGCATATTCTATATGCTTAAGTTATCATGACCCGCTTATTGAAATATTCTTCCTTGTGTTTATCATGTTATGGGTATTTGACATTTGTGCTAAATAAAATTCACTTCCTGTAAAACATGTCAACGTTTTATAATCACTACTTTAATTCATTTGGCTATTTTATGGTCTAGACGACAGATCCTCTGATTTAAAATCAATTAATCTTAAAAAGAAAATTAGTTTAAAATATAATCAACTGGGTTTAAAAATAGGTTTGAAAAGATTATAGTATATTCAATTAGCTTAAACCCTAAATATATCTTAATTAAATCAAGATTAATTCATAAATAAACTTTAAACTTGGTTAAGTCCTAATTAACTTCCAAATGTATCTTAGTTAAGGTTTAAACAATTCATTATTAGTTAAATCCTAATTAATTAAAAATTAATTAAATAATCACTTAGTTAAACAATAACTAATCAACCAATTAACTTAATGAAATAATAATTAACCATTTAATTACTTCTTATCTTCATTAATCACTAATTAAAAGCTTATTAATCACTAATTAGTCACTAAGCTTCTTTAAGTGTTACTTAACCTTAATCACTTACATAATTACTAATTAAGTACTAATTACCTTTATTATTTTATTAAATAAATAAATTATTAAATAATCCAAACTTAATCTCTTTTTATGTTACTAATTAAGTTTGGAAAACTTTTGCAAAACAATTCCAAAATGAATCACTTAAAGATGGAAATCGTGAAACTTTTTTTGTCGAACTGCATCCATAGCGACTATCGCTATGAGCACAGTCCACTCTACTTATTTTAAGTTAAATACTTCACTTAATTTCTTTCTTCTACATGTTTTGAAATAATATTTAGAAAGTTTTTGAAACCTTAAACCCAGATAAAACTTAACAACATTTCCAAACTTTGAAACGAGAAATCATAGTTTTGATTTCAAATCGGATCTCACACCCGTTGCAACACGAAAAGTTGTTAACTTTATTTCAACTCAACATACTTGATTCTTAAATCACAGCCATACATCCATACTACCATCTCTTGACATCATAGAGAAGCAAACATATAAACATAAGGTTATATGCTTATTTACTCGACAACATCACATTCAAATCTCAAATTCTATGCTAAACATAAAATCTATCAAATCATCATTGACCATAACCATTCAAGTTTCTCAACATTTTATCATCACAATAACACATTATAATAAAGTCAAAACTTTTCCAAAACAAAGTAGTTTTACCCACCGAAAATCTTTGATACCTGAAATGCCTTAGATGCACCAAAAATTACCCCAAAAAATATGTCATCTTCCACTTGGTTTCTGGATATATTACTCCCGAATTTTGAAAAAGGGATCAAAAAAAGTTTTAGGAAATTATTTTCTCTACAATTTAATAAAAGTAATCACTCAAATTAGATTACTTTGAGGTAGATATGGTCAAAAGAAGGAGAGCTATTTTCAGACCTGAATATTTGAGTTTAAAAGTACACTGGAAAGAAAGATTTTGGCAAACTTAAGCTTGAAATTGGAAAAAGTGGTAAAAAAGAAAGTTGAGATATTGAAATTTTGTACAATTTGAAAAAAACAAAATCTTGATTTAGTGTAAAATAAAGGAAGTTATTACCTAATAAAGTGAAGGAAAAATGGAAAAGAAAGAGTTTAAAAACTAGTTCGCATCTTTAAAATAATTTAAAACTTCTGATTAAAAAAACTTAAAATAACATAAGCAGCCATGAAACATGAAGAAAAGTTAGGAAAATGGAAATGGTGAAGTAAATGAAAATATGGTGAGATGGATGTGTATTTATGGATGTAAGAAAGTAGGAAATTTACCAAACTAACCTTAGATTAAAATATCCTAACATATCATTATTTTGACAAGTCGCATCTCTACCTTCCTCCCTCTTATATGTTACATCCCCTCTCTAGTCACATCCTCTAGATCACGATGGATAATGATGACAAGGCTAATATATTACAAGGGAAAATGGGTATGTAATTTGTATATATATAAGTGTATACGTATATATATATATATATATATATATATATATATATATATATATATATATATATATATGTTATCGTTTTTAAGACCATGACTTGTCGCATCACTTGCTAAACATAATTAACATAAAAATAATATAATATTAGTGCATTATAATTATTTAGTTAATTAACTCTTATATATATGTGTGTATATTGCATAAATATGAACAATGACACCGAAAATATTTTCGGTGTCGAAATGTCAAAATTCTGGAAAACGTTCGTTGGTTATATTTTTTATTTTTCTACGTACATTCTATTTCGGTAAACAAATTTGAAAATTTACCATCATTATTAAATAATTATAATATGTTTGTTTGTTAATAAAAACCCATTTATTTATCGTTTAAATTTATATTGAATTTTTGAAGAAATATATAAAACCAATGATATCAACGGTCGATCTCATAAATACATTTTATTTTCCAAAAATTAAATAAATTATTTATTTCATAAACTTGTTTGAATACATACATTAGTGTACAAATCCCGAGCTATGCATGATCCTTGTTGTTTAAAAGCACTTTTATTGAGAAAACGATTTTCGGCTGTTTTATTGATATTTTACCTAGGACGATATTTACAATTTTTCAATATTTTACCTCTGTAATTTGTCTGCAAATATTTTTCCCAAATAAAATATCTATTATTGTTTACCACTTAAAACATGATTATTTCTTACTTTTAAATCTATATCTAAATATTTTAAAAATAAGTATAATTTATCCAAGTGATAAATTTGAGAATCGTTACAATCAAACTATATGATTTGTATCAAAATATTTATTCAATCTTAATGCTTGTAAAATGATACTTTCATATCATTCTTAGATCATATCTAAAGACTCACAAAATCAGCATTGATCCCACTGACTTCAAGACATTTTTGGTTAATATGTGTAAACAGCTAACTCTAAATCGTTATTTGGAATTTTCTGTTTCAATACATTTATACAAAACACTAGGTCTTATCAAGTGATAATTTTGTGAGTAAATCCGATTAACTTGAGCATGTTGAATACCGTATCTATTACGCTGATTTCACCAATTGAAATTTGCGATATAATTCTTATCATTGTTGCTCATTTAATTCCAACTGCATTAGTCTTCTCATAAAGACACAATCTCAGGCGATGGATGACATCCATTCGGTTGCGACTGAGTCATATTTTGATAGCGTACTTGGAATTCTTTCGAATTTACGCATCATACCATATAGAGTTAACACTCTTAATGGTTTAATTAAACAGCCAAGGATTTTATAATTACAACATTAACTAGAAACTAATAGTTTCTCTTTGATGTACGAGAATACTTATTAGATGTTCTAATGTTGTGTATTCATTTAGGTTAGTCAATTTCATTTCGTCTCATGTAATTAGTTCTATCTATGGATGATATCCAATTTTATTTAACTACCAATAATTCTTCAAAAAATTCCTTCACAATGAAGTTGGTATATCTTGAAAAAATAATTGTTTCTCAGTGTAAATAGAATGAGGATTCATAAATGCTTTATGAATTTATTTATTTATAAAGCTAATTTGGTTTTAGTTTACAAAAATTATGTTCAGAACTTAAATATTCCATATAATGACAATCCTTTCCAATATCCTTTGGCGGAGATTCAAACAAGATCCCTCATAAACAATTATTACATGCAATCTTTCAGCTCGCATAACCCATGAACTTCATAGCGTAGGATATGTTGGAGTTTCTAATAAACGCTTATCTTTTAAGATTTTGTAAACTGTTATTCAGATGAAATAGTATTAACCTTGTGTATTACTCTGAAGTACATTAACTTATAGAAAGAAACTAACTCATCCTCACTCACAATCAATAGTACATTGTCCAACAAAGTTTGATTACTCTATATTGATGCATCATTATGTATCATATGAAGGAGTTACTTTGAGATTGAATCTTTATTCGTGTAAGGTACGTTTGGAACCTTTTCCAATACAATCACTCATTTGATCAAATCGAATTATTTCTTTCGCATGTTATTACTTCTGTTCGATATTCAATGAGCTTACCACATACATACAACCAATTATCAAATACATATGTCCTTGTCTATGATGACTAATCAGTGAATATGATAAGTATGTGGAACCATTTTTGTATTTAAAGAATTACGATTGCATACGTCTATATGTATTGTAAGAATCCACCTTTTTAGACGATTTCAATCGACAATAAACCATATATTTCAAATTCAAACCATTCAAAAGGGAGGATTGTTAATAGCGTAAATAAGAAATAAGAGAAAAGGAAGAAAAACAAAACACAAAATCTCGCAGCGAAACGATAAAATATAATAATCAATAAATAGTTCATGAAGCTATTTTACAAATACATTTTATTACACTTTTACAATATATCAGAGTTATGCATACAGCAAGAATTAATAAATAATGCAGAGGAACAACATGATATAAGGGAATAAGGTAATAATAATATAATATACCAAACACTGTCTTCGTCATCTAGAAATAAGGTCTTCAACACTGAAAAGCTCAAGCTGACCCGAGCGTAATGAAAAGATAAAACATTCGAGTCAAAACTAAAAGATCTTATGTAAGTTAAATCAATAGCAAATAAATATGAGTGTAACGGCTTCATAGATGTTTACGGGATTTTACGTATCTAGTGTGTAACGTGCGTGCAGTAACTTAAGAGATGTTCGGGATTTACATCTTCTAAGGATCCGTTAAACTATTTATATGTAGCGATATACGCTATATTTATAATGTCTATCGGTTAAGTATTAAAATAGCATTAAGGCGTTACCCATATCCCCCTTAAAACATTTTTATAAATGTCATATTCTACACGGTACTGTAAACTCCACCAAACCGGTGGGCTATCAAGGAGCACATCGTAGGTACGACACAAACCAAAATCGTAGTAGGTTTGATAAGGCATATGACAAGGCACACGAGGCAATGCCTAGGGTAGGATTCTACTGTTCTGCATGCCCGGACTGGTGGTAACACATAGCAGCTACTACCAACCACCTCGAAACACACTCCCATAATCAAATAGAGGGTAGCCACCAAATCAATCACAAAGTAACAGATATAGTATCGAAGAAGCATGTCTGATTGGAGGAGCGACCTCACTTGGCGAAGGATAGCTTATGTTTTAGTAATATCAGGCTAACCCAAGGGGGTCAGGACTGCATTCATACCTCATATAGTAGCGTTCGCCAAACCATCCTCCTTCATTGGATTCTTCACCACATGCATAGTTGTTAAAGTGGTTTCGGAATTGGCAGAGAGTAGGACAATATCCGACCCTGGTTTCCTTAACAACCAATCGTCATATTTTTGACACCGTGGTCATTTCGTAAAACATTTATAATACTTTTTTTCAAAAGTATAAATATATACAAAATATGGAGGAAGATTTCTTTCAATCAATATTGAAAATAATCTATAAATCTCTTCGAAACTATTTATAAGCTTTAGAACCATTTATAAAGCTATTTGTAAAATTCCAAAATAGTTTACAATTCTTCCCCTACAAAAACCCTTATAATTCCTTTATAAAACCATTTTAAAATCGTCTACAAAAAATATTTAATAAAATCCTTTTTATAAAATCCATTATAAAATCACTTACAAAACTTTTATAAATCCCTTACAAAATCATTTACAAAAATCCTTTATCTATTAAAGTTATTATAAAAATCAATATATATTATTATATTTATTATGTAAATTAAATTTAAATCATATTAGATTAAAACTATATTTATTATATTAAATTAAATTCAAAATAAATATTTTAAAACTATATTAAATATTTTATTAAATTAAATTTTAAACAATTTAAAATATATTTTTAAACTAAATAAATTTATAAATTAAAAATCTTAAAACTACCTTTTTAAACCATGTATTAACTTATAATTTGAAACTTTAAACATGTGAAATAAGTTATTTTCCAAATATATCTTTTAAATCAAATCATTAAAAAACATTCAAAAATCAAATTTATAAATCAAATATACCTTACTATTTGGAAAATAATTTAAAACCGACCAACGGTGTCCGTATATAATTTTCTACCCTATGGTCAAGTGATTCGGTATATATCATTTCAAACCCAAAATAGCTAAATTTCATGAGTATATATTATTTCAACCCGTATCCCAAAAAAATAGTTTCTAAATCAATAAAATCGCTCGGGTATGTATCATTTCATTCAATAACGATTTTCCCTAATCTATAAGATCATTTGGACAAGTAACATTTCAAACCTTAGTGATTAACAGGGATATAAACATCCAATCATCCAATATGTCAACAAATAAACATCCATCACAATCATCATCCAAATCAGCTAATAAATCATGATAATTAACTCGTTATCATTATCAGATATTTAACTATCAGTTTAAATTCAATATTAATTTAAATGGAAATTTAATTCAATATAAATTCAAAATAAATTTAAAATGTCAAATTAAACTACCAAACAAAAACCAAAAATATTCTTATCACATAGTAAATTTAATTTAACTAACATAAGATGGTTAAGTGAGTGGGTTAAATCACTCACCTTTGATTTCAAGTCGATTTAAAATCCAAATAAAGCCCAAAAACTGAACAGCTTCAGAATGCATCCATATAAGTTCCATGTCATAAGAAATTTCGATATGATCGCAATGGAGAAAACAGCGCCCAAATCCGAGTTCGTATGCAAAAGTTACAATGGTTAGAAGTTTTAAAATTTAAATCAAAATAAAAATAAAAATGTAGTAGAGAGCATTATTGTAATTAACTCTCACCGCAAACCCTAGCTTGCTTGAACACGAGCTTGATGCAGCGCGCTATGCTAGATCGTGTGCCTTAGGTCGTTCAGACGCTTCAGCCGCTTTAGGTCGCTCGTGTAACGTTCCTGATTTTTCGTTGCCGAAAAACCGAAAGGTTAGGGTTTAAGAAGAAGAAAAAGATAGAAGAAGAGAGAAAAAGATAGAACAGAACAGAAACAACAGAACAATATCAGAATCTCACAATTCGCAGCGGAACAACATATAATAGATAAATGAATAATCTTTAAACAAAGAACTATATCAGTTATTACATTACATCATATTACATTACATTACATTATCAGAGTGTACAACAACATGCAGCGGAAAAGAAATATAATATACTAGTAATACGCCATGCTATCCAGCTTGCTTCCAACAACTTCTAAATTCCAGAATATCCTGATAAACCTAACTCTTGACTGCCCGTGTGGAAATTGGTGGGCACCCAGAGTTTAGGAAGGAAAACAATAAACTCCAAGTCAGTCATGTGACTGGTGTGAGAACTAAAACAGTTTTTTTCTTTAAAATCAAAATAAAGGAATATTTTTATAGTCAATTCGTAATGCTTTTAAAAATGAGACTACCATAAGGCCTCCCACACACACACACACACACAATGCAAACGTAGAATCAGAGGAGATTTTTCTTATAATGGTCAAAGATGCTTGATACGCATTAAAAATAAACATTTGATATTAGTGCATAGTGTAGGAAAAATTCATTTCGAAAGTAAAGATATAAATCTTAGCCAGCATAGACATTTCGCACTTATGCCTACTATAGCTACCATGTTCAGTAGCAGGTTACCGCCACATTCCATGGCAGGTTCTACAACTAAAACCGTACAAGTCTCGTATTGTTTCTTTGGATTTCCAACAAATGGTCAGGCCAAGGAACTTCTCATTGCCACATGGAAACGCCTCTGGAAAGACGTCCCGAGAACCAAACCGGATCTCTGCCAACACAAGGCCGGGTTACCCCTAACTGGGTAACTACTGACACGAATATGTCATCCCCCGATCGTAACCGATCTATCCGAGGATCCTCGATTTCCAACAACCACAAAATTTGCAGCAACGACATAGGTTAAATATCTGGGCTCCATACCATGATACCACCTCTATCCAGCAGGAATGACATACACTAAAGGGGCGCTACCCCCTAATAACCTTGCCGCATCCTTCCTGTTTTGACCATTTCTGGGGTGTGAGGTCCGACGAAGTCTCGTCCACAAAGCCACGCTTTATACAAAATCTGTGCTTTGAGTCAACAAATGATCATAGAAATGATCACAAAGATAAACGATCAAACAAATGATCATATCACAAATGATCAAACAATGATCATTTCACAGCAACACTCAGCATGCCACACTACCAAATTGGGAGTATATCACTAATAACCTTCAACTATATAACCTCTGAGCTCGTATGTCTCAGAGAAGGGTGTTAAGCTAAGAGAATAAATTATCCGCCAACAACAGAAATATATTTGAAAGAAATCAGCTTTATATCTCAATTTTTAATGTCAGACATACAATCTATACAAGTCTGTTCCGGGCTCGAACAGAACCAAAGGCACTTCCAAAGAAGTCCTTGCAATCCGGATATTCACTAATCACGACCGGACTTCCCGTCACTAATGGTGATAAACCTCTATATCAGAGATCAGCCGATGTAGAGTAACTCGACGGTAATCCTTCCGTTTTCACAAACTTCCGGTCTTCAACAGCGGTCATCAAATGCAATCCATAACGACGTATCACATACTCAGAATGGGTTATACGACCCCAAGGTCCTTTCCCGGATAACCCGAATAGTGAGCGCATATTCAAAAATAAGTGTGGCATTCAAATTCAAACAAATCTCAACAAATACCTATTTAAAGGTAAATATTGATAGTCGGATCATTTAACTATCAAAAGGCGTGCTCAACATCACCAAATTCCAAATAATTTCCCAAATTATTTACTTTCCAAAATATCTTTACTAGATATATAATTTTCCACACTTCAACCATTTGAAAACAAATTTTCAAATCAATTTCCTTAAACGGAAACACTTCCAATTATTTATCCATTTAAATTTAAAATGGTTCATTTAAATAAATCAAATAAATCCTTACCGATTTATTTTATATTTACGTTCCAAATCCGTAAATTTATTCTCCCAGTTCAAAAATAAATCAACGTTTATTTTTAAACAAATTTCCCTTTTCATTTATAAATTCCATAGTGAATTTATAATCCCAAAATATCTATGATGTACGATTTTCAATCGATTTTCAATATTCACTTTCAATTTATCTTACAAGGATAAATTCTAAAACGTTCATTTCACATTGAAAAAATATTTCCATACTTATTTAATAATAAGTACATCACAAATCTATTTATTTTCAACACTTGGAAAATATTCAATATACTTAAATCGAAATTAAGTATATATTTCATTCTTTAAGGAAATCACTCGTTTAAACATATTTATTTGGGCCAAAACGAATGTTGCGTAAAACACCGCAACGACGACCCAAAATCACTAGTATAGGGATTCAAAATTAAAATAGATATATAAATCCCAATACTATACAAAATATTTCCTTTCGGAAATCATTTACTATAACAACAGTGTTATAGTCCACCATTTCCTTCTTTCTCGAAAACGTCTATTTCAACAACAATGTTGAAATCTATGGTTTCGATTCATAATACATTTTAAAACATCTTTAAAATAATTAACTTCTTTTTATAATATTCATTTTGCCAAACATGACCATTTTATTTAATAATGTATTCACTGTCCAAAATCGTGAATATATTTCCTTTAATAAACTTCCATATTCAATTTATCAAATTCAATCGATCTCGAATTTATAAACAATGTTTATAAATTCCATTTCTATTTATAAGCTTCGATTTATAAATCTCATTATTAACAAATTCCATTTATATCTCATTTAAATGCCAAAATCCGATTTATAAGATAATTACTTATAAATCTTCTATTTCACAAAATCTATTCATTTTATAACTTCATAATTTATAAATCTATAAATTCCGTTCACTTATGAAATCCATCTTTATTTCACCTTTAACACTTATAAAAACTCGTTTTAATATTCTAATATTTTTAATTTATAAAATATCAATTTTATATGTCTTTTATATACATCATTTGTAATAATTCAAAAATCCCAATTTAAACCAACTTATTCTTTTAATAACTTAAAAATCGTTATTTAAAGCTTATATACTTCAAAATCATACTTAAGCATTATTTTCCAAAAATCATAACTTTTATAAAAATGAAATTTTAATGTTTATTTATTTTAACAATTCAAAATTTAATAAAACGAATACTTTTGAAAATCACTTTAAAATTCCTTTTAAAACCAAAAATCATTATTTTAAAACTTCAGAAATGGATCCGATGATGCAGCAGCACCAAATAGTCAATCACGACCTCCAAATATCATATGTCGATATGATAATCAACAAATATCAAAATATCTATAAATAAATCAACATAGTTGAGGAATCCAGTTGGATCCCTCCAACCTGTTTCCCTGCATCCAAAGGTGTTAGCATAATACCAATTCCGCTCCAGTACGGAATTATCGCGGTATATGGGATTTATAAAATATTATCTGCTTAATAGACGGTGCAATAGGGTCTCATCCGCTATATAATGCGAGAAATCAACAACTGCAATATATACATATGCCAATATATATATATATTACTATTATATATAATACCAATTTCACTGTTTATGAAATATTCGCGGTATATGTTTTTAATAAATAACATCCGCTTACTAACGGCGCATAATGTCTATTTTAACAGTCAACAGATAACAATCATCATTCAAACATGCATTCAACAATTTTAAATCTAACTATTTAAAATAAAAATCGAAACCGATTCGATTGAGTGAGAAGTTCTCACCTTGATTTCAATTTCGTTTTAGCGATTTATTTCGAATAAAATTAAACGGACGTTTAATTTTACCCGAAATTCTCACTAACTAAAAATGACTCCAATCCAATTCCATAGCGTAGTGCTCGTCCATACGATGCCAACGCAACTAGTTTCGTGCGTTTTCGACCTCGTATGAAAAAGATACAGTATTTTAAAGTTACACGAATTTTTATATAAATAAATACAACTTTCTTTTTATTATTTTTATACCCAAATAGATCCAAGCCGTAGGATCCCCATCCCCCCCATCAGGACCGTGCGCACCTTCCTCTCCCCTCTCACGTTTCTTGCTCCAGGCTTTGCACGATATAACCGAACCCATATCTCAATTATTAGGGTTTATCGCCGCACCACATACTAACGTCGATAGCCCATCTTTTCACCACCATTCGGAGCGCCTCGGCCACCACCACCTTCGGCCAGGAGAAGCTGAAGCTCGGCTGTGCCTGTAGCTTGAAGAACGAGCACGAACTTCGGGTGTTTGGGGCCAATTTGCCGTCGATCCGATGCCCCGTTCTTGATCACAGCCGTTCACATCGTAGAGCTCGCGAAGCTCTTCAATTCCTTAGTTGAAGTTGTTGCCTAAAAACGTGTAGATGAGGAGATAAACGAGGGGGAGGTTGTTAGTTTTTCGGCCATTCATGAAAGTGATGGCGGCGGCCTGAAGAACTAGGGTTAGGTTTCTTTTTTTTTTGTGAATAAACGCCATATTTATAGAATTTTCTCAAACACTATTCATTTTGGATTTTCCAAACTCCGATTTGCGCGCGATGACTGGCGTTTCTAGGGTTTACCCCGCGTTCCGAACACAATGGAACGTATTTCGGGAGCTAATTCGGTCATCTGTGCAAGTTATGGCAATAAACGTTCAATTTAAAATTAAACCGATTAAACGATTTTCTAGGCGTTTTAGTTTGCACCGGACAAACGGTAAATCCAATTGACTTAAAATTTGAAACCTTACAATAATATCACATTACGGATCTGATGAAACTGGTTTCGTCGAAATCCGAGACTTTTTGAAAAATGGCTATTTTAACTCGCCAAATTAATATTAAAAACAATTTCGATGCGTTTCGAGCTGCCACGATCAAACGATAACTCCGATTGCTACGAAAATTGAAATCCGATAATAACAAACTATTACGGATCCAATGGAACTAGTTTCGTCCAATTCTGAGACTGTTCGAAAAATGGCTAATTTCACTAGTCGATTAAATATTAAAATATTCAATTTTCACAGATTAACTCTTAATTCAATTTTAAAAGTTCTAAAATATCGTTCTAACTCCAATATGATTAAATAAAATTTTACAAATCATTTTCAATCATATTAAACTCAATTTTCAATTATTTCTGTAATTTCAATTATTAAATTATCGATTTAATTATCCAATTAAATCCAATATTTGAAAAATAAATTATTCGACT
Source organism: Allium cepa (assembly GCA_030765085.1). NCBI lineage: Eukaryota > Viridiplantae > Streptophyta > Magnoliopsida > Asparagales > Amaryllidaceae > Allium > Allium cepa. The sequence goes on from CM060929.1 coordinate 42,118,512, forward strand.
TAAAAATTTCACTTATTAATATTTAAAATTAATTAAATATTCAAATTTAAATTATCAAAAATTCCGGGTCGTTACAAACTTCCCCCCTTAAAAAAATTTCGTCCTCGAAATTACCAAGTAAGAAAAAGTTACAGAATTCATTAACTTTCCAAAATCCATAGTTAAACTTCTTACAATAACTTACTAAGTTTTTCAAATCATACTTAGTTATCTTTCAAAACCAAACTATATCATTTAACTTTCAATTCCAAAATCAAAGTTATAGTTTTCACAAATTTCCCAAATTTTCTCAAAATTTTTCTAACGCCTTAAATTTTCGGAAAAATTCGCCATAGTCTCCTTTGCGCGGCTCGATCCGAAAAAAAAAGACAGTATATACATCACAAATATACATCTCATCAAGTGATGAGGTATCCCGCAGGGAAAAAAGCGTAAAAGTACGGTATGTAATCCGAGATATGTACCTTATTTATTATTAGCGAGCGTATACGGCTAATATAGCGCAAAAGCGAGCTCCAAATGCGAAGCAAACGCCATCCGCACCTACTAAACACTCAACAACAACATGAGAATCATGCATATATGTAAATAGTATCAATATACAACATATAGCAACATAACAACTACATAATATAGCAAATGCAACTAAAGCAACAAATGCAATCATCAACCAACTATAAATTCACTTCTCATTAATATTCATTGAATTGGTTTTCCAATTGATTCATTAACATTGGACTTTACTAACATTCATTCATGTCCAATTTTCAGTTAGTTTACATTCACTAATTAAATCCAATTCACATTCAATTCTATTCAAATTCATTTTCTTCCAATTTGAATTCAATTACATAGCTTCCAATTTCGCTAATTCGATTTCATTAATACTTAATGAATTATATACAATCAACTAACATCCATATAACAACCAATGTATTTTCAACATAACCAAATTATTCCTTTTATATTTCTTTACTTTCAATTTGGTTCAACACTTTTAATTTCAATTGATTTAACATTAAATTGATTTCCATTCCAATTTATTCAACTAGCCTTTTAATGAATTAATACTTCATCCATTTTTCCATATAATTTCTTTACATTCAATTGATTAACATTCAATCCATTTATCAATTCAATTGCTAATTCCTTTAACAATTTAAAGTTGAATTTCATTTATATAACTCAAGTTCACATTCTTAGTGACTTCATTTCATTAATTCACTTATTAATTTACTTCGATACCAAAATTAACTTCATTCAACTTCACTTAAGTTATATTTCATTCCAAACACCTTTTGTTTAATTTAACTTAAGTTTTCACTTATAAATCCAATTCAAATTCCAATCCTATTTAACTTTTTACCAAAGCTAAATTTATTAACTCCTATCATAAGTTCAAAACTTATTTCACTTATATTCATCATCTTATAAGTTATACAACTTATATTCAACAATTACTACTTGGATTTTATTGATTTACTTATACTTCCTTTAATTTAACTTCATCCTTTAAGTTAAATTTATTCTATCGAAATTCAATTTGTATAAGTTATCAACTCATTTATCATTTTCATAATATTTAAATATGATTCCAGAGTCCTTTCAATCTTTCAAAACCATTTTTGAAATCAATTCAATTATCTTTTGAATTTCAAAACCCAAACTCAAAATTTTCCAAACAACTTTTATTTAAAACAATTTGGCAGCAATTTCTCTTTTGGAAACCCGAAAATGAATTCTAATGATGTGGCCATCATCATCAGGATTATTTTCCAGCGATCGAAAAGAGTTTAGAGCTTTCATCTCTTCAAAACAATTTTTTTTTTCAAAATAACAAGTCATTTCAAAATACTTCTTTGGAATTTCATTTCAGATTATAAATCACATTTACAAACTTTTTACTTATATAATTTCACTTCTTATATATAAGGTTATTTTACAATTGTAAATTACATTAATTAAAATTTCACACTTATGATATATTTGTTTATACAATTCATTCTTTTTACAGCTGTTGTTTTTATTTAACTTATTCAACAACCAAACAATCAATTATATACTTTAATAATTCTGAAAAATTATTCCTTTATATACAAAATATAATCAAGGTAAAATTATTTCATTTACCCTATTAAAACAATACTGTGTCGAATTGTTCTATTCAAGTGTTTAGAGATCCCTATCAACAACGTTAATTACTCGTGTTGACCAAAATCCATATACCACTCAACAAGCCAATCATCACAATATAAAACAATTTATATTCACTAACAAATACGCGCTCGTATCTATTATTACACTCAAAATCATTCTAGAGTACTGCTGACTCTATCTCTAATGAGTAATTCCCAACAGAGCCATGGTGTCGCTTAACCATAAGCTCTGATACCAAATGTAACGTTCCTGATTTTTCGTTGCCAAAAACCCGAAAGGTTAGGCTTTAAGAAGAAGAAAAGGATAGAAGAAGAGAAAAAGATAGAACATAAACAACAGTCAGAATCTCACAATTCGCAGCGGAACAACATATAATAGATAAATGAATAATCTTTAAACAAAGAACTATATCAGTTATTACATTACATCATATTACATTACATTACATCATCAAAGTGTACAACAACATGCAGCGGAAAAGAAATATAATATACTAGTAATACGCCATGCCATCCAGCTTGCTTCCAGCAACTCCTAAATTCTAGAATATCCTGATAGACCTAACTCTTTACTGCCCGTGTGGAAATTGGTGGGCACCCAGAGTTTACGAAGGAAAACAATAAACTTCGAGTCAGTCATGTGACTGGTGTGAGAACTAAAACAGTTTATTTTTCTTTAAAATCAAAATGGAGGAATATTTTTAAAGTCAATTCGTAATGCTTTTAAAAATGAGACTACCATAAGGCCTCCCGCACACACACACAATGCAAACGTAGAATCGGAGGAGATTTCTCCTTATGACAGTCAAAGATGCTTGATACGCATTAAAAAGAAACACTTGATATTATTACTAGTGCATAGTGTAGGAAAAATTCATTTCGAAAGTAAAGATATAAATCTTAGCCAGCATAGACATTTCGCACTTATGCCTACTATAGCTACCATGTTCAATAGCAGGTTACCGCCACATTCCGTGGCGGGTTCTACAACTAAAACCGTACAAGTCTCGTATTGTTTCTTTGGATTTCCAACAAATGGTCAGGCCAAGGAACTTCCCATTGCCACATGGAAACGCCTCTTGAAAGACGTCCCGAGAACCAAACCGGATCTCTGCCAACACAAGGCCGGGTTACCCCTAACTGGGTAACTACTGACACAAATATGTCATCCCCCGATCGTAACCGATCTATCCGAGGATCCTCGATTTCCAACAACCACAAAATTTGCAGTAACAACATAGGTTAAATATCTGGGCTCCATACCATGATACCACCTCTATCCAAAAGGAATGACATACACTAAAGGGGCGCTACCCCCTAATAACCTTGGCACATCCTTCCTGTTTTGACCATTTCCGGGGTGTGAGGTCCGACGAAGTCTCGTCCACAAAGCCATGCTTTATACAAAAGCCGTGCTTTGGGTCAACAAATGATCATAGAAATGATCACAAAGATAAACGATCAAACAAATGATCATATCACAAATGATCAAACAATGATCATTTCACAGCAACACTCAGCATGCCACACTACCAAATTGGGAGTATATCACTAATAACCTTCAACTATATAACCTCTGAGCTCGTATGTCTCAGAGAAGGTGTTAAGCTAACAGAAGAAATTATCCGCCACCAACAGAAATATATTTGAAAGAAATCAGCTTTATATCTCAATTTGTAATGTCAGACATACAATCTATACAAGTCTGTTCCGGGATCGAACAGAACCGAAGGCACTTCCAAAGAAGTCCTTGCAATCTGGATATTTACTAATCACGACCGGACTTCCCGTCACTAAGGGTGATAAAATGTAACAACCCTGACTCGACCTTCGAAAATCGGCACCGAATACGACACTCGCATTCAAATGCCGCAGATCCAAACGTCGAACCTGGTTCGTCGAAGCTTATAACACAGTAAGTACAACACAGCGGAAGAAGTATGAATAATACATTTGATATACAACATATAATACAATATCTGATACAACAGAATACAATAGAATGGTACAATGGATAACAATACTATCAGAGATACAAGAAGATAGCAGCGGAAAGATAATGTCTTCAATGCCAAACTCCAAGAACTCCATCTTCAATCCAAAGCTAGCTCGAACCCTCATCACATTCACTAAGAGAGCAAGACTGGTGTGATGCTGAAGTGTAGCAAATGCGATCCACAAATCCAATGAGCTTCGAAGGCTAATGAATCTATACCTATTACTGGAATATCTGAAAACCCAACTCTAGACTGCCCGTGTGGAAAATAGTGGACACCCAGAGTTTAGGAAAGGAACAATAAACTCCAGGTCAGTCATGGGACTGGTGTGAGCAAACAAAACAATTTGGTCTTTTAAAACAAACAAAAGAATTTAAATTTGAAATCCGCAATGCTTTTTAGAAAATGAAACTACCATAAGGCCTCCCGCCACACACACAATGCAAACGCAGAATTGGAGGAGATTTCTCCTTATGATAGTCAAATATGCTTCATACGAGAAAAATTCTTTGATATTATTACTATAAGTGCACAGTGTGGAAAAATCATTTCGAAAGTATAATATTAATCCTAGCCAGCATAGACATTCCGAACTATGCCTACTATAGCTACCATCCAAACAGTAGGGCGCCACCATAGGTAGATGGCAGGTAATACAACTAAAACTGTACAAGGCGCGTATTGGATGAATGGATTTCCAACAAATGGTCAGGCTAAGGAACTTCCTATTGCCACATGGGAACGCCTCGGGCGGGACGCCCCGAGAACCAACCTGTTCTCTGCTAACACAAGGCCGGCTACCCCCTTCCCGGGGAAAAAAACCTGAGATATGCCACCCCCGGTCCTTTGGGACCTTTATCCGAGGGCCCTCCAACAACAACATCACACAGTAATAAATATAGTGCGTCCACATGAGTAAGTATATGGGCTCCATACCATGATACTACCCTTTTCCAGAAGGAATGGTCATACCCTAGGGGAGCTACCCTTGAAACCTTGCCGCATCTTTCCTGTTTCGACCATTACCGGTTTGTGAGGCTCGATGAGGTCTCGACCACAAAGCTACGCTTTTCACAAAGCCATGCTTTGATCAACAAATGATCAACAAATGATCATCAATCACACAGCAGCACTTAGCATGCCACACTACCAAATTGGGAGTATATCGCTGATAACCTTCAACTACATAACCTCTGAGCTCGTACGTCTGAGAGAAGGGTGTTAAGCTAAGAGAATAAATTCTCCGCCACCAACAGATATGTATTTGAAAGAAATTGGCTTTACATCTCAAAGTGTAGTGTCAGACACACAACCATACAAGTCTGTTCCGGGTTCGAACAGAACCGAAGGCACTTCCGAAGAAGCCCTTGTAAATCCGGGTATTCACAATCCCGATCGGGCTTCCCATCACTTAGGAAATCTCTATACCGTAGCTACTCAGTGTAGAGACAATCGATAGGTCGTCCTATCATTCTCGCAAATACCTGGTCTTCACCACCGGTCTTCAAATGCTATCCATAACGACGTATCATTATTCGGAATGGGTTATATGACACAAGGTCCTCTCCCGGCTAAACCGAATAACGAGCGCAATATTTAAAAACATATGGACATGGGATTTTCAGTTAAGTCACAACTTATTATCCAAAACTTGCCTTTAAATGGTTTAAACCAAATTACCATTTCAAATCTTTAAACAAAAGATTTATTTCACAAAGTTTACCCATTTTCACAAAGATCCATTCACAGATTTCAAACAATTTCCATTCCAATAGGATTAGCCCATTTAATCTTTAAATCAAAGATTTAACTTATAGCTTTCAAAAACCGTTTTCAAATATTCATTCATAACTTGGAAAATCATTTCAATTCAAACTTGAAATTCCTTTTATACAAATTGGAAATTCATTCCTTATATGAAAGCTTTATCATTTGAAAATAAGCAGTTTTCATTTTGGAAAAATCCAATTTCATTTATACAAGTTAAAATCTTTGGGTTAAATTTAATTCCCGAAACAACCCTTTAAAAATGGTTTAAAAACCCATATAAACTTGTATGACCCTTTTACATCTTAAATTCTCAAAATAGAATTCAATTTCAAATTTTGAATTTAAATTTAAATCAGATTCCAAAACCAAATTAAGTTATTCAAAATAACTTTTATCTTAGAAATTCTTTTCCCAAAAGCTTTTCATTTTAAAACCCGATCCATTTTCAAAATCATTTAGATTTAAAAATTCAATTTTTTCAATCTATTTCAAAAATCTGTGACTTAACCAAATTTCCATGTGCAATCTATATTTGTGTGTGTATAGTGTGGTCAAGGGGTTTTACACACAATAGTGCACAACATCAATTAGCACAGATATATCGATAAGCGGTATAACCCATAACGCTTATCTTCATTCACAGATCCATAGATAAAATAAATTTATCAATCACAAAGATTCACTAATATGATTCGATGTGGGTTTCGGATAACAAACTGGAATCCGACTCCCTGTCGCATCGAAATTCAAATGCCATTTTACGGGTCAAAGGGTTTGCATAACAATATATATATATATCACAGATATAACAGCTTAGCACAAAACATCACATCACATATCAAATATATCAATCTATCACAGAACATCCAATAACAATCAAACATCTTTAATTAAGATGAATAAACCGTGTGGTTATAAATTTATTACCCACGTAATTACTTTTATTTGAAATCGTTTAAATCAATGATAAATTAAAATTAACTACAGTTAATTAAGTCTTAACCATCTTCATTTATTAATCATTTATTTAATTATCTTACTCAATCATCCTTTATTTATTATTCTTAATTTAATCACCCTAATTAGTCAACCATGTTAATTTAATTATACTTAGAGGTAATTAACCTTAAATATTTGATGAATAAATCTTCAATCTTTAATCATCTATTCTTAATTACTTTCACTAAGTAATTATTATTTTTTATTTAATCATTTATTAATTACTTGATTAATTAACGTAATAATTTAATGAATCAAAATCATTAAATTTTATTTATCTATTTTTAAGATAAAACATCTCTTATTTAAATAAAGCATTTAAGAACAATTTTGCTTTCAAATTTTAATTTAGATTTCATTTTAAATTTAAGATTTAAAATGAATACGAATTTAATTTGAACAAAGTTTTAAAAACAATTCAAGAACCTTTTTATCTCACAAGTTAAAGAGATATTCATTTCATAAAAGAAGTCAAAAAGTTTTAAAACCAAATTCATTTTTAAATCAACTAAAAATACACAATAACATTCAAAGTTGTTTAAATTATTTTTAAATTTAAAACTTCTTTTTATCCTAAAACTGGAACACATATAAAAATTTGATTCCTGGTTACTTAGATAAAAAAAAAATATTTACATTTGACTTCATTTTTTTTATTTTCAAATCATTTAACCATTTTAAAGTAGCTAAACAATTTAAATTTTAAAAACTTTATTTTTATTTTAAACTGAAATTCAAACCTAATTTCAGATTTTTAATCTCAAATTCAAACTTATTTTAAAGCCTAAAATTTAAAATTTAAATTTTCAGTTTAAATTCAAAACCAATGTTCTTTTATACTTTAAAAGTTGTTAAAACTAGATTTAAATTTCAAAATTTAAATTATTTCAAATCCTAGGTTTAAACTTACTTAAAGTCAGATTCAAACTTGGTTTAAAGCTTAGTTCAAAACTTTGAATTCCATTTTAAAAAAAACTTCAGTTTAAATTTTTTTAAAACCAACATTACAGGTTTTTGGTAAAAAAACTGTAACATTATTCCAATCCGAGGCTAACCTATTTTGCTTCGAGCAAAGCATCACCTTACTTTGAGTTACACGTGAAACCAACTCGAGAAAACCAAAACCCACCTTCACCAAATAACAGTGATTACTACACATACCCAAACCTGGCAATGCCTCGAACACGACCCTCCGACCACTAGAATTCCTGAATCTCCATCCATGGTCTCGTCAACACCCCTACTTTTGTTTCTGTAACAACCCTAGTTCAGCCAGTTATTTTATTTATTTTATTTAATTTATTTTCAATTTTAAATAATATATTTTATAAATTGGGTTTAACAATATAGTTAAATATTTAAAATTTGAGATATATTTTGAAAAATTTTATATGTCAATAAACTTAAACAATAACTGCAAAATTTTAAGCTAGGTTTGAACCGTTAAATTTCGCGTTTGAAAGACGCGTGATTTATAGGGTAAAAGTGACGTTATAAAACGTGTGTTTTCAAAATGTCATTTTTGTGAAAATTTTTGATATTTTAGACTGCGTCTGTTTAACGCAGTGTAAAAATAATATTTTCAAATTTTTTTGAAGAAAATTTTTGGTCAGTGGTTTTAAGACGGACGTTGGTTCGTTTTAAAGGACCGTTGTTTTATATATTTTTGACATACGTTAATATTTTAAACTGAATACATAAAAACGTTAACATTTGCATTTAAAAATGTCAAACTAAATCAGGTAAAACTTAAACAAAAATGAATCCACATTTAATTGGTAAAAACGTCAAGCATTTCTTTGTATTCTTCTCTCGGCAGTTTCTTTTTATCTTGTACACGTTCATATTCAAACTGAAAACATGCACATCAACTTCCCTATCTCATGCGTGACCAAGCTGACACCATTCTCACATAAATGAATTAAAGAAACCCTGAAACAAATGCTCGAAGATATAAATATACGATTTAAATATAACTGAAATCTTGCATCAACCTTCCCCTTAACTTCAGCATTCAGTTATAAAAGCTTGTATCACGCAAGCTATTTAACACATGATCAATCTTCCCTTCATCAAAGTTTACATTTTTGAGAACTGATGAGAATGAATTCTCGGCCATTAATACAAATAAAACTGACCAAGCTAACTTTATGCAAATGAATAAATCAGTAACCCACTCATTCCTTTCTCTCTACCATCACACCATCAGTTCCTACAATCACGCAAGATCAAATTCATCTTGAAACCGATGGATTAATAGCTCGCATTTCTCCAAGTTATGACAAAGGAAACTGCCCTTGATTCCTCTGCATAAATTCAAGTCTCGGCCTATATATTCTTCATCTTCCTCTACAATTCCAGGCCATTCTTTTGCTAAAAATCAGGTAATAGTCTTTCTTTTCTTTTCCTATCCTAAGTTGTCTCTATTCTTTGACTTGCTCGGCCATGCCAACCTTTTTGGTATTGGATCTATGTGTGTGTGCTGTCTATATATCTTTTCCAGAGTGGTCATATAGGGATGTTTGGATTTGTATGGATCACATAGGAAACATAGGCAGGCTATAGATTCATAATACTGAGGCATAGGAAGTTTAGTAGCCACAAGTCTTGTGATAGCAGGTTGTTGGTTGTGGGAAACATGTAGATCTGGGGAGTCATAAACAATCTGAGCTGGCTGTTTCTATTTTTGATGGGGTCTGCATAAATTAGCTAGGTTGTATTGGGTGAGGATAGCAGAGTATTTGAATGATGGACTGACAAGAGTTAAGTAAATATAGATTACATTTAGTATGAACAGTCTGCACACATCTTGATGGATGTCAGTGAGAATGGTTTCCAGTTTGCATTGTTGGAGTAGGCTGTAATTTTGTATAAGAGTGTGTCTTGCATCATGTTAGGCATGTTTATAAATCATAGTAGTAGTTCAGGGCGTATGGATATGATTTCAGTTTGCATCTGTAGGCGTGTTTAAGTGTCAGACTTACCTTCATATCCAGTCTGCACATGTACTAGGATATAGCACTGATAGATGCATGAGATAAGGTAGCAAGTGACTGGAAGTGTAGTTGCATATAGTTTAAGGATAGAGGAGCTAGCCAGGTCTGGAAAATATGGAAGTTGAGAAGGATTAAGTGAAGAGACAGGCAGACCTGAAGGATTAAGTGATGAGGATGGGTAGTTTTGGTTGTTCCAGTGATGCATCTTTGTTTGCTCAGCAAATTTGAAGTAGGCTAGCAGTAGAAAGCTTTGAAAAGAGGGGAGAGATAATGCCACAGTTTGCATATCTAAGTGTGCACGTGCACAAGGCCTGCACACATCAGAGGCACACTAATACAGGGCTGATGGGTCTGACACCTTGACATGGTGTATAGGAAGTGGTTGGAGGCTGATGAAGGTCAGGGTAAGGGAAAGGCAGTGGTATGGGAAGGCCAGAGAAGGACTGGGTTCCTGGAATTTGAAGTGATTCAACATTCCAGATTTCACTCGAAGCAAATACAAATTGACCCGAAGCAGAATTAGTTTTGACTCGAAGCTAGGCCGGGTCTGACTCGAAGCAAGGATGAGGGAAACCCGGGTTAGATAGTGTTTGGGTCTGCATGAACAAATAGTGCCTGGAATGTAAATTTGGGATTTTGGAAACCATTTGTGAAAAAAAAAAATGAAAGGGTAGGCTATGCACACATGTATGTAGTGAGCATGAACAGGCTAGAGGAAGAAGTGGTGCACTAGTTCTCGTATTCATATTATTTTGCCGTCGTGTTTTAGGAAAAAATTTGGTCGAGCAAGTCAAAATTTCTTTTTCCTATCTTTAATTTTTCTTTGACTATAAAATCTAAATTCGCGTTCCAATATTTGAATTTTGTTCTAGATTTGAATCTAGGCGACGTCCGTGAAATTTTGATCATTACCCTCTGTCGGTCTTTACCGGTGAATCGTCGTTTTGAATTCGAATTTTCTGCAACATACAGGTGAGTATTTCTCACCAGACATACGTATTTATATTTTGGTAAATTATTGCAAGTGTATGTGTAAAATTGTATTTCACTATTATCTGTCTGTAATGTAATATAGAATGATGGACCCCATTTAAATTGACACCTCATCAGTATTATCTATTATATTATTTCTGCAGTTATGTTATTGTTTGTTTACTGCTTAAATCACCACTGCCAGTTCCCTGTTATTATAGATGGTATGGGCTGAAATGATAGGCCTAATTGATCATTTTTGTTCACTTGTTCTATTAACTGCTGTAAATTGTCTTGGGATTGCGGGTTCGAAATGATAGAACCCGGAGTTGTGTAAATATCGGATTGAAATGATATAAATCCGTTTCACTTGACCTAGGCTAGAAAATCTTATACAGGCCCGTGGTTTATATATTATTTTCTGAAATTATTTTAAATTATTTAAAAATTTGATGATATTCTAAATTCAAATTATATAAAGGATTTTTATGAGATTTACAATGATTTAAAAAGGGGGTTAAATAAATAAATGTTGAGTTAAAATTTTGGAATATAACTTGTTAGAAATTCTATATTTTTGGAAAGGTAAAGATTTCAATACAGAAATAATAAATAATAAGTTATATTTGAAATTTGATGTTTAGCTAAAAGTCTACTACAGCATTTAATTGCTGTCTTTTGAAACTTGACTATTTTAAACCCATACTTTAGATAGCATTTCCTAGATGCTGTAGAAGTGGAATTGATTTAAAATTGATTTATTTAAAATTTCATCTCTATTTTGGGAATACGTTAAGATTTGGAATTTAAATATGAAATTGCAAATAAAGTAAGAAATTGAGTTTGGAAAGATTTAAAAGAAGAAAATTGATTTCTATTCTTTTGATAAAAGCAATAAATTCCAAATTTAATTGAATAAATTGAAATGGTATATCTTCAAAAGAAATGTTTTAAATCAAGGATTTGAAATTAAAGGTATTTGAAATATATATTGATTTGAAAAATATAAATACCATTTTTCAAACTATAACCACGGGTTATAATAACGTTTGGTTGGCAAAGAGACCGGGATCGGATATGGGCATACTCTCTGTCGATACCGAAAACCACTTTGACAACCGTGTACGCGGTGGAGATTCCAGAATGAAGTAGGATGGTGGTGACGGTTTCTTGAAAGGTATATACGTGGACCCGACTCCCATGAGTTGGCTTAAGGTGGCTAAAACAGGAGCGATTCTCGGATTAATGAGGTAGCTCCTCTGATCGAACGCACTTCTTCGTATGCCATTCTATTACTCTTGTGATTGTATTGGTGCGCACCTTTGATTTGGGAGTGTTGTTCGAGGTGGGCGGTTGCTGCGGCTTCGCGTTACCACCGGTCCGGATAGCAATTGGTATATCTACCCTGGCATTGCCTAGTTGTGCCGTGTCACCTACCATATCGCGCCTTGTACGAGTTTGGTTTTCTCCCGTAGCCCGTATGGTATCCTCTAGTGGCTTCCCGATCAGGAGGGGCTATGATATTGGACGGACTACTGGGACTATTACGTGTTAAGGTGGAAAATGTAAAGCCTTAACGCTATTTAAAAGTATGTTTATTTTACTATAGACACTATTATAATAGCGCAATATATTACATAGTAAATAGTTTAACGGATCCTTAGATGATGGGCGATCCCAAGCATCCTTTAAGTTACTTGCTCTTTACATTACAGTACACTTGATTTAGCTTACATTATATAAGTATGTATGTCCTGACTCGAGTGTTTTGTTTTATTGTACGCTCGGGTCAGCCTGAGTTGCAGATTCAGCTTTTTTTTCTGGAGCTAGGACTAGATCACTCTTGCTAGTTGGAAGCTTCTTCGTCTTTATCTATTTTGTAATTCAAGACATTTTGGAAGACTATGTTTTATTATGGCTTAAAAATTTGTATTAGAGTTTTGAACAATGTATTTCTGTTTGTAAAAGTTTCCAGTAGCTTCATGAACCACTGTAGTATTTTATATTCCGCTGTGAGATTCTGATATCTGTGTCTGTGATTCTGTGTATTTGGTTTCATTTGTTCCTTAGCTATATTTACAATCTATTATTTTGAATATTCCAGCTCGACAATCATCATATTTGTCGAATTCGAATGGCACAAAATAGTGGGTCGTTACAGTTGGTATCAGAGCCAGGTTTAAACCATAGCCTAAGGAACAAAAACTCATTAGAGATAGAGTAGCAATACTCTAGAATGAGTGAAGTCAAATTCCAGAATCTTTCCTTCTGAGAGAACGTATTTTAAAAGTATAAAATGATTTTAAAAAAAGATTTTAAAGAAGTATTTTATTAGAAAAAAAAACTTCCTATTTTAAAAATAAGCTTCCAAACACTTCTTCTTACTCTCGAGTATTCTTCTGTACCTTTATGTGTTTCAAACCCCATTGGCGGTCCTGCGAACCTTAACAAAGTTTGTAGGGATGTGAAACTCTTTCTTGGAAATTATCGTTTCACTGGAGACTTCTATGTTCTGGGTTTTGACGCTTTCGATCTTCTACTCGGAGGCGACTGGCTAGATAAACATGATGCCAAAATTTCCTGTAGCTCCCGAACTGTTTCGCTTGTTGGTGATAAGGGTGATTCTTTGGTGATCCAGTGTAAATTGCCTCAAGAGTTTGCTGGTAGTTTCATCTATTCTCTCGACACTTTCCCGGATGATATCCATTTGACCCCTGTAGTCAAACTATTTCCCGATGTGTTCGGTGAAGTCACTTCTTTACCTCCAAAACGGGAAATTGATTTCCGTATCGACCTTATTCCGGGAGCACGACCTGTAGTCCTTCCACCTAGAAGAATGGCACCACGGGAAAAGAGCGAATTAAGGAATCAGATTCAAGACTTATCTTCCAAAGGTCTGATTAGACCTAGCTTCTCTGAATGGGGAGCAGCTGTTGTCTTTGTCACAAAATCTGATGGTTCTCTCAGGATGTGTGTTGATTATAGAGAACTCAACAAGCTTACCATGAAGAACAGATATCCTATGCCCCGCATAAATGATATGTTCGACCAACTCTATGGAGCAACTGTTTTCTCTCAGCTTGATTTAGCTACAGGTTTCCATCAGCTCAGAATTGCTGAGGAAAGCATTCCCAAAACTGCTTTCAGAACGGAGAATGGTTTCTTTGAATGGCTAGTTATGCCTTTTGGCTTGACTAATGCCCCTGCTTTCTTCGTCGACTTGATGAACCGAGTTTTTCGAGATGTGCTTAATAAGTTTGTCCTTGTCTTTATTGATGACATCCTTGTTTTCTCCAACTCCGAGGAAGAACATAAAGTCCATTTGAAGTATGTTTTAGAGACTCTTCGGAATCACCAATTGAAGGCTAAGTTCTCTAAATGCCATTTCTGGGAAGAAGAAGTCCGATTCCTTGGGCATATTGTCTCTAGAGAAGGAGTTTCTGTAGATCCAGTCAAGATTGCTACAATCCAAGATTGGGAAGAACCTAAGACTCCTACCGATATCCGTAGTTTTCTAGGCCTTGCCGGCTACTACCGAAGATTCATTGAGAACTTTGCTCGGATTTCGGCACCTCTGACGGCTCTTACTCGGAAGAATGTCAAGTTTGTATGGAGCGATAAGTGTAAAGCTTCTTTCAAAGAGTTAAAGGATAAGCTCACCTCCGCCCCAGTACTTACTGTACCAAATGGAAGTGAAAGATTAACGGTATTCACCGATGCTTGTCGAGAAGGTTTGGGAGCAGTGCTAATGCAAGATGGGAGAGTAATTGCTTATGCTAGTCGTCAGCTGAAGACACATGAAGCTAACTACGCTGCTCATGATTTAGAATTGTTGGCTGTTGTTTTTGCCTTGAAGCTTTGGAGACACCATCTCTTGGGAGCTAAGTTTGATCTGTTCACCGATCACAAATCTCTGAAATATATCTTTACTCAGAAAGATTTAAATCAGAGACAAGTGCGATGGCTCGAGTTCCTTGCTGCATATGATCTCGACATCAACTATACTCCCGGGAAAGCCAATGTAGTGGCAGATGCGCTGAGTAGAAAGAAATCTTTGTTATGTCAGATTTTTGTATCTTCCCCTCTTTTGGATCGTATCGTGGCTAAACAAGATGAAGACGAGATGCTTAGGCGTATAAAGGGAAGTGTTCGTAGCAGAATTGGTGGTAATAGCTCTGATGGAAAGGGAGCTCAGATCGATGATAAAGGAGTTTTAAGGATAAATGGAAGGATTTGTGTGCCGAATGTTGATGGGTTGAGACAGGAATTACTTCGGGAACATCATCAGTCCCGACTCTCCATTCATCCTGGCGTAGCTAAGATGTACCAGGATT
Organism: Allium cepa; assembly: GCA_030765085.1. Classification (NCBI taxonomy): domain Eukaryota; kingdom Viridiplantae; phylum Streptophyta; class Magnoliopsida; order Asparagales; family Amaryllidaceae; genus Allium; species Allium cepa. Next base: position 42,133,736 of record CM060929.1, read on the forward strand.
TGAAGAAACTATATTGGTGGAGAGGTATGAAGCGAGATGTCTCTATCTTTGTCAGTAGATGCGCGACTTGTCAGCAAGTCAAAGCAGACCATCAGAAGACACCCGGTTTGTTGCAGCCTTTGGAAATTCCAAACTGGAAGTGGGAACAAGTTTCTATGGACTTTATTGATGGATTGCCGAGATCCCGGAGAGGAAATGAAAGTATCTGGGTTATTGTGGATAGACTGACTAAGTCTGCTCATTTCATTCCAGTCAGATCTACCCGCACAGCTTCGAGTTTATCTGAGATTTATATGAGGGAGATCGTTCGCCTCCATGGCGTTCCTCTAAGCATTGTCTGCGATCGTGACCCCATTTTCACTAGTCAGTTTTGGAAAGCATTCCAAGAGTCCTTGGGTACTCGTTTGAACCTGAGCACTGCTTACCACCCACAAACTGACGGTCAGACAGAGAGGGTGAATCAAATTCTTGAAGATCTTCTTCGTGCTTGCATCTTAGACTATGGAGGATCTTGGGAAGATCATCTCCATCTTGTGGAATTCACCTATAACAACAGTTATCAGGCTAGTCTTAAGATGTCCCCTTTTGCTGCTCTATACGGGAAACCGTGTAGATCTCCTTCGTGTTGGATTGAGTCTGGTAATCGTCTAGTTCTTGGTCCTGAGATGATTCTAGAAGCTTCAGAGAAGGTAGAGGAGATTAAGAGGAGATTAAAGGTTGCTCAAGATAGACAAAAGAAGTACGCTGATCGGCGTAGAAGGAAGTTAGAATTTGATGTTGGTGATTTGGTGTTTCTAAAGATCTCTCCTTTAAAGAATGTAGTCCGGTTTGGTCGAAGAGGAAAGCTAGTCCCTAGATTCATCGGTCCATTCCGTATTTTGGAGAGGATTGGGTCTCTCGCTTATCGACTCGATCTACCCGAGAGATTTGCCGGAATCCACAATGTCTTCCATGTATCTCACCTTCGCCGCTGTCTTCACGACCCATCTTTAGTCATCCAGCCTACTGCTCTCGATGGTCTGGACATCGAGCCTGATTTGACTATGGAAAGGAAGCCACTTCGTATCGTCGATCAAGGTACGAAACAGCTCAGAAGAAAATCAGTCCCATTGGTCAAAGTGCAGTGGAGCACTGATGGGCGAGATTGCACATGGGAAACGGAGGAGAGCATCCGTGCTTCAAATCCAGAACTATTCGTTTAAGGTACCTATCTATCTAGCTTATTCTTCCTTTGTTCTTTTTCTTTCGTTCCTTTTCGAGGACGAAAAGTTCTTAAGTGGGGGAGAGTGTAACAACCCTAGTTCAGCCAGTTATTTTATTTATTTTATTTAATTTATTTTCAATTTTAAATAATATATTTTATAAATTGGGTTTAACAATATAGTTAAATATTTAAAATTTGAGATATATTTTGAAAAATTTTATATGTCAATAAACTTAAACAATAACTGCAAAATTTTAAGCTAGGTTTGAACCGTTAAATTTCGCGTTTGAAAGACGCGTGATTTATAGGGTAAAAGTGACGTTATAAAACGTGTGTTTTCAAAATGTCATTTTTGTGAAAATTTTTGATATTTTAGACTGCGTCTGTTTAACGCAGTGTAAAAATAATATTTTCAAATTTTTTTGAAGAAAATTTTTGGTCAGTGGTTTTAAGACGGACGTTGGTTCGTTTTAAAGGACCGTTGTTTTATATATTTTTGACATACGTTAATATTTTAAACTGAATACATAAAAACGTTAACATTTGCATTTAAAAATGTCAAACTAAATCAGGTAAAACTTAAACAAAAATGAATCCACATTTAATTGGTAAAAACGTCAAGCATTTCTTTGTATTCTTCTCTCGGCAGTTTCTTTTTATCTTGTACACGTTCATATTCAAACTGAAAACATGCACATCAACTTCCCTATCTCATGCGTGACCAAGCTGACACCATTCTCACATAAATGAATTAAAGAAACCCTGAAACAAATGCTCGAAGATATAAATATACGATTTAAATATAACTGAAATCTTGCATCAACCTTCCCCTTAACTTCAGCATTCAGTTATAAAAGCTTGTATCACGCAAGCTATTTAACACATGATCAATCTTCCCTTCATCAAAGTTTACATTTTTGAGAACTGATGAGAATGAATTCTCGGCCATTAATACAAATAAAACTGACCAAGCTAACTTTATGCAAATGAATAAATCAGTAACCCACTCATTCCTTTCTCTCTACCATCACACCATCAGTTCCTACAATCACGCAAGATCAAATTCATCTTGAAACCGATGGATTAATAGCTCGCATTTCTCCAAGTTATGACAAAGGAAACTGCCCTTGATTCCTCTGCATAAATTCAAGTCTCGGCCTATATATTCTTCATCTTCCTCTACAATTCCAGGCCATTCTTTTGCTAAAAATCAGGTAATAGTCTTTCTTTTCTTTTCCTATCCTAAGTTGTCTCTATTCTTTGACTTGCTCGGCCATGCCAACCTTTTTGGTATTGGATCTATGTGTGTGTGCTGTCTATATATCTTTTCCAGAGTGGTCATATAGGGATGTTTGGATTTGTATGGATCACATAGGAAACATAGGCAGGCTATAGATTCATAATACTGAGGCATAGGAAGTTTAGTAGCCACAAGTCTTGTGATAGCAGGTTGTTGGTTGTGGGAAACATGTAGATCTGGGGAGTCATAAACAATCTGAGCTGGCTGTTTCTATTTTTGATGGGGTCTGCATAAATTAGCTAGGTTGTATTGGTGAGGATAGCAGAGTATTTGAATGATGGACTGACAAGAGTTAAGTAAATATAGATTACATTTGGGATGAACAGTCTGCACACATCTTGATGGATGTCAGTGAGAATGGTTTCCAGTTTGCATTGTTGGAGTAGGCTGTAATTTTGTATAAGAGTGTGTCTTGCATCATGTTAGGCATGTTTATAAATCATAGTAGTAGTTCAGGGCGTATGGATATGATTTCAGTTTGCATCTGTAGGCGTGTTTAAGTGTCAGACTTACCTTCATATCCAGTCTGCACATGTACTAGGATATAGCACTGATAGATGCATGAGATAAGGTAGCAAGTGACTGGAAGTGTAGTTGCATATAGTTTAAGGATAGAGGAGCTAGCCAGGTCTGGAAAATATGGAAGTTGAGAAGGATTAAGTGAAGAGACAGGCAGACCTGAAGGATTAAGTGATGAGGATGGGTAGTTTTGGTTGTTCCAGTGATGCATCTTTGTTTGCTCAGCAAATTTGAAGTAGGCTAGCAGTAGAAAGCTTTGAAAAGAGGGGAGAGATAATGCCACAGTTTGCATATCTAAGTGTGCACGTGCACAAGGCATGCACACATCAGAGGCACACTAATACAGGGCTGATGGGTCTGACACCTTGACATGGTGTATAGGAAGTGGTTGGAGGCTGATGAAGGTCAGGGTAAGGGAAAGGCAGTGGTATGGGAAGGCCAGAGAAGGACTGGGTTCCTGGAATTTGAAGTGATTCAACATTCCAGATTTCACTCGAAGCAAATACAAATTGACCCGAAGCAGAATTAGTTTTGACTCGAAGCTAGGCCGGGTCTGACTCGAAGCAAGGATGAGGGAAACCCGGGTTAGATAGTGTTTGGGTCTGCATGAACAAATAGTGCCTGGAATGTAAATTTGGGATTTTGGAAACCATTTGTGAAAAAAAAAAATGAAAGGGTAGGCTATGCACACATGTATGTAGTGAGCATGAACAGGCTAGAGGAAGAAGTGGTGCACTAGTTCTCGTATTCATATTATTTTGCCGTCGTGTTTTAGGAAAAAATTTGGTCGAGCAAGTCAAAATTTCTTTTTCCTATCTTTAATTTTTCTTTGACTATAAAATCTAAATTCGCGTTCCAATATTTGAATTTTGTTCTAGATTTGAATCTAGGCGACGTCCGTGAAATTTTGATCATTACCCTCTGTCGGTCTTTACCGGTGAATCGTCGTTTTGAATTCGAATTTTCTGCAACATACAGGTGAGTATTTCTCACCAGACATACGTATTTATATTTTGGTAAATTATTGCAAGTGTATGTGTAAAATTGTATTTCACTATTATCTGTCTGTAATGTAATATAGAATGATGGACCCCATTTAAATTGACACCTCATCAGTATTATCTATTATATTATTTCTGCAGTTATGTTATTGTTTGTTTACTGCTTAAATCACCACTGCCAGTTCCCTGTTATTATAGATGGTATGGGCTGAAATGATAGGCCTAATTGATCATTTTTGTTCACTTGTTCTATTAACTGCTGTAAATTGTCTTGGGATTGCGGGTTCGAAATGATAGAACCCGGAGTTGTGTAAATATCGGATTGAAATGATATAAATCCGTTTCACTTGACCTAGGCTAGAAAATCTTATACAGGCCCGTGGTTTATATATTATTTTCTGAAATTATTTTAAATTATTTAAAAATTTGATGATATTCTAAATTCAAATTATATAAAGGATTTTTATGAGATTTACAATGATTTAAAAAGGGGGTTAAATAAATAAATGTTGAGTTAAAATTTTGGAATATAACTTGTTAGAAATTCTATATTTTTGGAAAGGTAAAGATTTCAATACAGAAATAATAAATAATAAGTTATATTTGAAATTTGATGTTTAGCTAAAAGTCTACTACAGCATTTAATTGCTGTCTTTTGAAACTTGACTATTTTAAACCCATACTTTAGATAGCATTTCCTAGATGCTGTAGAAGTGGAATTGATTTAAAATTGATTTATTTAAAATTTCATCTCTATTTTGTGAATACGTTAAGATTTGGAATTTAAATATGAAATTGCAAATAAAGTAAGAAATTGAGTTTGGAAAGATTTAAAAGAAGAAAATTGATTTCTATTCTTTTGATAAAAGCAATAAATTCCAAATTTAATTGAATAAATTGAAATGGTATATCTTCAAAAGAAATGTTTTAAATCAAGGATTTGAAATTAAAGGTATTTGAAATATATATTGATTTGAAAAATATAAATACCATTTTTCAAACTATAACCACGGGTTATAATAACGTTTGGTTGGCAAAGAGACCGGGATCGGATATGGGCATACTCTCTGTCGATACCGAAAACCACTTTGACAACCGTGTACGCGGTGGAGATTCCAGAATGAAGTAGGATGGTGGTGACGGTTTCTTGAAAGGTATATACGTGGACCCGACTCCCATGAGTTGGCTTAAGGTGGCTAAAACAGGAGCGATTCTCGGATTAATGAGGTAGCTCCTCTGATCGAACGCACTTCTTCGTATGCCATTCTATTACTCTTGTGATTGTATTGGTGCGCACCTTTGATTTGGGAGTGTTGTTCGAGGTGGGCGGTTGCTGCGGCTTCGCGTTACCACCGGTCCGGATAGCAATTGGTATATCTACCCTGGCATTGCCTAGTTGTGCCGTGTCACCTACCATATCGCGCCTTGTACGAGTTTGGTTTTCTCCCGTAGCCCGTATGGTATCCTCTAGTGGCTTCCCGATCAGGAGGGGCTATGATATTGGACGGACTACTGGGACTATTACGTGTTAAGGTGGAAAATGTAAAGCCTTAACGCTATTTAAAATTATGTTTATTTTACTATAGACACTATTATAATAGCGCAATATATTACATAGTAAATAGTTTAACGGATCCTTAGAGGATGGGCGATCCCAAGCATCCTTTAAGTTACTTGCTCTTTACATTACAGTACACTTGATTTAGCTTACATTATATAAGTATGTATGTCCTGACTCGAGTGTTTTGTTTTATTGTACGCTCGGGTCAGCCTGAGTTGCAGATTCAGCTTTTTTTTCTGGAGCTAGGACTAGATCACTCTTGCTAGTTGGAAGCTTCTTCGTCTTTATCTATTTTGTAATTCAAGACATTTTGGAAGACTATGTTTTATTATGGCTTAAAAATTTGTATTAGAGTTTTGAACAATGTATTTCTGTTTGTAAAAGTTTCCAGTGGCTTCATGAACCACTGTAGTATTTTATATTCCGCTGTGAGATTCTGATATCTGTGTCTGTGATTCTGTGTATTTGGTTTCATTTGTTCCTTAGCTATATTTACAATCTATTATTTTGAACTATTCCAGCTCGACAATCATCATATTTGTCGAATTCGAATGGCACAAAATAGTGGGTCGTTACAGTTTCCCAGAGATTGGTAGCACTCGATCATCAATTGAGGTCGTGCTAATCAAATCTATTTAACCTATCCAAACTAGGTCTATGAACTTCCCAGATCGACCGCCAACGCCACCCTCACTTGATCACCGTTCTGATATTTTTCCCTGATTCTCCGATCATCATTGCATCTCCAGAAAGAACAACGAGTATCCCGATCGAGTAAATCGTCAGAGGGGACTCAAAATACCAAATCCAGTTCAACTCGAACTGCTCTCCAATGCTAACTTTAAAAATTGTAATTTCACTTCTAAAAATCGTATTTTGGGATAAGGTTTCAATAAATATTACTGGATTGCCAAATTAAAATGCGTGAGTTCCCACTAATATCAGTCTGGTTCGGTTCTTTTTGATTTTTAGAGATATCTAGAGTTTAATTTACTTACTTATAATTTTTAATCAATAATGTATGTTGAAACAAACAACTTCTGTTTGAATCTAAAACCCCGACAAGGATCAGATCAATAGGAATTGGTGTTTTTTTTTTTTGAAGAAAGATTATGATTATGGGAAAAACAGAAACACAGAGGCCTGCACAAACCTCTACAATTATACATATATACTGACAATCACATACTTGTATATGTTCACACAAAAACACCTATTTCCAGATACAAACAAATAACCAGGTTTCACATATTTTTTTTTTTGTTGAGGTTGTCTGTTGGCTTATATTTATTCCCAGGCTTTATTCACTTCCAAATTTTTTTGAAACATATTTAAATTTAAAACATTTGAACATATTTTTAAATCTTAGCTTAAATTAAACTCAGCTAATTTGTTGAAGCAAGGTTTAATAATGATCATATAAAAGAGAACTGGCATTTTTGTTTTTAAAATTTAAAACCCAGTATCAAAACAGGAAGTAGAAATCACATTTCCAGGCAAAAAAAACTCAAGCATAGCAATCCATTTGCAAGCAAAAGCTACTCACATTCATGCAGGAATTAAAACACAAATAATAGAATAAAGCATGGTGTTTACTCACATTGTAGAAGCAGAGACAGAGAACAAATTTAAGTTTGTCCAGGAACTCTTTTTACTGTATTTTACTTTTTTTTTAACTAATTACTTAATATAACTTGTTTGAAGTCATTTTTAAAATGGAGATTATAGTTTAACAACCAGTTTCCATTTAGATATTAGATCCCCAAAAAAAAAATTATGGGATAGGTTTTGAAGTTGATTTGTTTTAACCTATAATCTAACAACAGGGACATGCAATAACACTTGCATATATATGAGCATATACAGACACATTTGCATTCATTCATATACACAATCAAACAATCATCATAACATCACAATGTGTCAATAAAATTTGGCTTTAAAGGAAAAGTTGCTTACAGGAGGAAGAAATAAAGAAGGCTAGTTAAAAGAGGGTTTGCTCACCATATTTGCCAGAAGAAAGAAGTGTCTTCCTGACAGTTTTTTTTCAAACAGAGATGAGGCCAGGGTAAACCTTTTCTACTTGATTTTGAATTTTAAATCTGCAACTTGAAGTTATAACATTTTGTTTAATCTCTATTGCATGTTATTGTTTATTCAATTTATTAATATCAAAACAAGGATTTGAATTTACTTACAGTTAGGATTTTTAATAGAACAGAGAGCTTTTTCCTTTTTTTTTCTTTCTGCAGTTTTGAAACCAGAAATCATGTTTAGCCTTAAACTTGATTATTTCCCTGCAATTTATTGAATGTTAGGGTATTAAATTCTTTTTCCCCTAGCAATTATAACTTCAAACTCAAATTCTTTTAAAAGAAAATTTACTGGCCTTTACAATTATTTCTAGAAAAAAAAACTTTGCACTGCCCTTTGCCAAAACCTGAAGCTTCACTGTTTAAGACAAATCTGCAGTTTGAATTTAAAAATTGCTGTTAAAATATGACTTCAAAACCAAAATTTTATTAACTATAAAATTTTAAAACTTACCTGAATGTATCACACTACACTTGATGCTTTAGAAATCACTACAGTTTTTAGTTTGAATTGAAGAAAGCTTGACAGTTTTCTTTCTTTTTTTCTTTCTGAATTTTTTTCTTGCTTGAGTGTTGGAGTTTTAAAGATTGCAAAATCTTTATGATTTCTGAACTTCAGATGTTTAGGAGATTTAAAAATTCGAATTTTAGAGGGTGAAAAGTTTTCTGAATTTTTTGTTTGATTATTTTATTTAGGAAATGATGGTTTGTGCCATTTGTAAGAAGATATCTTAAAACATAGATTTTGTTAATTATTAAATTTTATTGTGAAGGTAAGTTTCAGCTTTTAATGTAACAAGGCAAAAGAAACTTTATAGATTTTATTTCCTATATTATATACATACTTTTATAAACCAATATATATATTTTTATTCATTTGTATGTATATATGCATATGTACAATGTGTTTTAAGTCCTTATTTTATCAAATCTAATTATTAAGTATACAAGATGATTTAGCTTTCGTAAACTTTTGTTTATATCAATTTTACAATATCACTTTTTAAACCAATATATTTAAGCTTACTTCATTATATATTTTTTTAAAACATTTATTTCAAATTTAAATTCAAATTTAACCTTTAACTTGAAATACAAACTTTCATATCCATTTATACATTCACACTTTATCCTAAGTAATTTAAATTAATTCCCAATATGTATTCAATTTTCACTCATATATGAAATATACATATGTATAAGATTTTGAATTTAAATGACATTTTAAAACATTCATTCTTTTCAATATTTTCAACTCATAAAAAAAAAATGGGATTTATTTCATATATTATTTTCACTTATTTTATTTGTTTTATATTTTTCTTCCACTTTGTTCTCAAATTAAATCCCAAGAGTTTTAAATATATTATTTATTTGAATTGAAAATTTTAGGATGTTTACTTTTTATTCATAAGATTTTAAATATAAAAATTCGAAATCTCAATTAAATTTTAAATTCAATATTCAAATAAACAAATATCCTATTTAATTTGAAAATCCAAATTAATTTACAATTTTATTCCGAAATTTATTTACATTATCAATTTAATTTTAAATAAAAAATCAGGATCGTTGCATAAAACCTCTATATCGGAGATCAGCCGATGTAGAGTAACTCGACGGTAATCCTTCCGTTTTCACAAACATCCGGTCTTCAACACCGGTCATCAAATGCAATCCATAACGACGTATCACATACTCGGAATGGGTTATACGACCCCAAGGTCCTTTTCCGGATAACCCGAATAGTGAGCGCTTATCCAAAAATAAGTGTGGCATTCAAATTCAAACAAATCTCAACAAATACCTATTTAAAGGTAAATATTGATAGTCGGATCATTTAACTATCAATAGGCGTGCTCAACATCACCAAATTCCAAATAATTTCCCAAATTATTTACTTTCCAAAATATCTTTAATAGATATATACTTTTCCACACTTCAACCATTTGAAAACAAATTTTCAAATCAATTTCCTTAAACGGAAACACTTCCAATTATTTATCCATTTAAATTTAAAATGGTTCATTTAAATAAATCAAATAAATCCTTACCGATTTATTTTATATTTACGTTCCAAATCCGTAAATTTATTCTCCCAGTTCAAAAATAAATCAACATTTATTTTTAAACAAATTTCCCTTTTCATTTATAAATTCCATAGTGAATTTATAATCCCAAAATATCTATGATGTACGATTTTCAATCGATTTTCAATATTCACTTTCAATTTATCTTACAAGGATAAATTCTAAAACGTTCATTTCACATTGGAAAAATATTTCCATACTTATTTAATAATAAGTACATCACAAATCTATTTATTTTCAACACTTGGAAAATATTCAATATACTTAAATCGAAATTAAGTATATATTTCATTCTTTAAGGAAATCATTCGTTTAAACATATTTATTTGGGCCAAAACGAATGTTGCGTAAAACACCGTTACGACGACCCAAAACCACTAGTATAGGGATTCAAAATTAAAATAGATATATAAATCCCAATACTATACAAAATATTTCCTTTCGGAAATCATTAATATAACAACAGTGTTATAGTCCACCATTTCCTTCTTTCTCGAAAATGTCTATTTCAACAACAATGTTGAAATCTATGGTTTCGATTCATAATACATTTTAAAACATCTTTAAAATAATTAACTTCTTTTTATAATATTCATTTTGCCAAACATGACCATTTTATTCAATAATGTATTCACTGTCCAAAATCGTGAATATATTTCCTTTAATAAACTTCCATATTCAATTTATCAAATTCAATCGATCTCGAATTTATAAACAATGTTTATAAATTCCATTTCTATTTATAAGCTTCGATTTATAAATCTCATTATTAACAAATTCCATTTATATCTCATTTAAATGCCAAAATACGATTTATAAGATAATTACTTATAGATCTTCTATTTCACAAAATCTATTCATTTTATAACTTCAGAATTTATAAATCTATAAATTCCGTTCACTTATGAAATCCATCTTTATTTCACCTTTAACATTTATAAAAACTCGTTTTAATATTCCAATATTTTTAATTTATAAAATATCAATTTTATAAGTCTTTTATATACATCATTTTTAATAATTCAAAAATCCCAATTTAAACCAATTTATTCTTTTAATAACTTAAAAATCGTTATTTAAAGCTTATATACTTCAAAATCATACTTAAGCATTATTTTCCAAAAATCATAACTTTTATAAAAATGAAATTTTAACGTTTATTTATTTTAACAATTCAAAATTTAATAAAACGAATACTTTTGAAAATCACTTTAAAATTCCTTTTAAAACCAAAAATCATTATTTTAAAACTTCAGAAATGGATCCAATGATGCAGCAGCACCAAATAGTCAATCACGACATCCAAATATCATATATCGATATGATAATCAACAAATATCAAAATATCTGTAAATAAATCAATATAGTTGAGGAATCCAGTTGGATCCCTCCAACCTGTTTCCCTGCATCCAAAGATGTTAGCACAATACCAATTCCGCTCCAGCACGGAATTATCGCGGTATATGGGATTTATAAAATATTATCCGCTTAATAGACGGTGCAATAGGGTCTCATCCGCTATATAATGCAGGAAATCAACAACTGCAATATATACATATGCCAATATATATATATATATATATTGCTATTATATATAATACCAATTTCACTGTTTATGAAATATTCGCGGTATATGTTTTTAATAAATAACATCCGCTTACTAATGGCGCATAATGTCTATTTTAACAGTCAACAGATAACAATCATCATTCAAACATGCATTCAACAATTTTAAATCTAACTATTTAAAATAAAAATCGAAACCGATTCGATTGAGTGAGAAGTTCTCACCTTGATTTCAATTTCGTTTTAGCGATTTATTTCGAATAAAATTAAACGGACGTTTACCTTTACCCGAAATTCTCACTAACTTCAAACGACTCCAATCCAATTTCATAACGTAGTGCTCGTCCATACGATTCCAACGTAACTGGTTTCGCGCGTTTTCGACCTCGTATGAAAAAGATACAGTATTTTAAAGTTACATGAATTTTTATATAAATAAATACAACTTTCTTTTTATTATTTTTATACCCAAATAGATCCAAGCCGTAGGATCCCCATCCCCCCCATCAGGACCGTGCGCACCTTCCTCTCCCCTCTCACGTTTCTTGCTCCAGGCTTTGCACGATATAACCGAACCCATATCTCAATTATTAGGGTTTATCGCCGCACCACATACTAACGTCGATAGCCCATCTTTTCACCACCATTCGGAGCGCCTCGGCCACCATCTTTTCCACACTTCAACCATTTGAAAACAAATTTTCAAATCAATTTCCTTAAACGGAAACTCTTCCAATTAGTTATCCATTTAAATTTAAAATGGTTCATTTAAATAAATCAAATAAATCCTTACCGATTTATTTTATATTTACGTTCCAAATCCGTAAATTTATTCTCCCAGTTCAAAAATAAATCAACGTTTATTTTTAAACAAATTTCCCTTTTCATTTATAAATTCCATAGTGAATTTATAATCCCAAAATATCTATGATGTACGATTTTCAATCGATTTTCAATATTCACTTTCAATTTATCTTACAAGGATAAATTCTAAAACGTTCATTTCACATTGGAAAAATATTTCCATACTTATTTAATAATAAGTACATCACAAATCTATTTATTTTCAACACTTGGAAAATATTCAATATACTTAAATCGAAATTAAGTATATATTTCATTCTTTAAGGAAATCACTCGTTTAAACATATTTATTTGGGCCAAAACGAATGTTGCGTAAAACACCGTTACGACGACCCAAAATCACTAGTATAGGGATTCAAAATTAAAATAGATATATAAATCCCAATACTATACAAAATATTTCCTTTCGGAAATCATTTACTATAACAACAGTGTTATAGTCCACCATTTCCTTCTTTCTCGAAAACGTCTATTTCAACAACAATGTTGAAATCTATGGTTTCGATTCATAATACATTTTAAAACATCTTTAAAATAATTAACTTATTTTTATAATATTCATTTTGCCAAACATGACCATTTTATTCAATAATGTATTCACTGTCCAAAATCGTGAATATATTTCCTTTAATAAACTTCCATATTCAATTTATCAAATTCAATCGATCTCGAATTTATAAACAATGTTTATAAATTCCATTTCTATTTATAAGCTTCGCTTTATAAATCTCATTATTAACAAATTCCATTTATATCTCATTTAAATGCCAAAATCCGATTTATAAGATAATTACTTATAAATCTTCTATTTCACAAAATCTATTCATTTTATAACTTCATAATTTATAAATCTATAAATTCCGTTCACTTATGAAATCCATCTTTATTTCACCTTTAACACTTATAAAAACTCGTTTTAATATTCTAATATTTTTAATTTATAAAATATCAATTTTATAAGTCTTTTATATACATCATTTGTAATAATTCAAAAATCCTAATTTAAACCAACTTATTCTTTTAATAACTTAAAAATCGTTATTTAAAGCTTATATACTTCAAAATCATACTTAAGCATTATTTTCCAAAAATCATAACTTTTATAAAAATGAAATTTTAATGTTTATTTATTTTAAAAATTCAAAATTTAATAAAACGAATACTTTTGAAAATCACTTTAAAATTCCTTTTAAAACCAAAAATCATTATTTTAAAACTTCAGAAATGGATCCGATGATGCAGCAGCACCAAATAGTCAATCACGACATCCAAATATCATATGTCGATATGATAATCAACAAATATCAAAATATATGTAAATAAATCAATATAGTTGAGGAATCCAGTTGGATCCCTCCAACCTGTTTCCCTGGATCCAAAGGTGTTAGCACAATACCAATTCCGCTCCAGTACGGAATTATCGCGGTATATGGGATTTATAAAATATTATCCGCTTAATAGACGGCGCAATAGGGTCTCATCCGCTATATAATGCGGGAAATCAACAACTGCAATATATACATATGCCCATATATATATTGCTATTATATATAATACCAATTTCACTGTTTATGAAATATTCGCGGTATATGTTTTTAATAAATAACATCCGCTTACTAACGGCGCATAATGTCTATTTTAACAATCAACAGATAACAATTATCATTCAAACATGCATTCAACAATTTTAAATCTAACTATTTAAAATAAAAATCGAAACCGATTAGATTGAGTGAGAAGTTCTCACCTTGATTTCAATTTCGTTTTAGCGATTTATTTCGAATAAAATTAAACGGACGTTTAATTTTACCCGAAATTCTCACTAACTCCAAACGACTCCAATCCAATTCCATAGCGTAGTGCTCTTCCATACGATGCCAACGCAACTGGTTTCGTGCGTTTTCGACCTCGTATGAAAAAGATACAGTATTTTAAAGTTACACGAATTTTTATATAAATAAATACAACTTTCTTTTTATTATTTTTATACCCGAATAGATCCAAGCCGTAGGATCCCCATCCCCCCCATCAGGACCGTGCGCACCTTCCTCTCCCCTCTCACGTTTCTTGCTCCAGGCTTTGCACGATATAACCGAACCCATATCTCAATTATTAGGGTTTATCGCCGCACCACATACTAACGTCGATAGCCCATCTTTTAACCACCATTCGGAGCGCCTCGGCCACCACCACCTTCGGCCAGGAGGAGCTGAAGCTCGGCTGTGCCTGTAGCTTGAAAAACGAGCACGAACTTCGGGTGTTTGGGGCCGATTTGCCGTCGATCCGATGCCCCGTTCTTGATCACAGCCGTTCACATCGTAGAGCTCGAGAAGCTCTTCAATTCCTTAGTTGAAGTTGTTGCCTGAAAACGCGTAGATGAGGAGATAAACGAGGGGGAGGTTGATAGTTTTTCGGCCATTCATGAAAGTGATGGCGGTGGCCTGAAGAACTAGGGTTAGGTTTCTTTTTTTTATTTTTTTGTGAATAAAGGCCCTATTTATAGAATTTTCTCAAACACTATTCATTTTGGATTTTCCAAACTCCGATTTACGCGCGGTGACTGATGTTTCTAGGGTTTACCCCGCGTTTTGAACACAATGGAACGTATTTCGGGAGCTAATTCGGTCATCTGTGCGAGTTATGGCAATAAACGTTCAATTTAAAATTAAACCGATTAAACAATTTTCTAGGCGTTTTAGTTTGCACCGGACAAACGGTAAATCCAATTGACTTGAAATTTGAAACCTTACAATAATATCACATTATGGACCTGATGAAACTTGTTTCATCGAAATCCGAGACTTTTTGAAAAATGGCTATTTTAACTCGCCAAATTAATATTAAAAAAAATTTCGATGCGTTTCGAGCTGCCACGATCAAACGATAACTCCAATTGCTACGAAAATTGAAATCCAATAATAAAAAACTATTATCGATCCAATGGAACTAGTTTCGTCCAATTCTGAGACTGTTCAAAAAATTGCTAATTTCACTAGTCGATTAAATATTAAAATATTCAACTTTCACAGATTAACTCTTAATTCAATTTTAAAAGTTCTAAAATATCGTTCTAACTCCAGTATGATTAAATAAAATTTTACAAATCATTTTCAATCATATTAAACTCAATTTTCAATTATTTCTGTAATTTCAATTATTAAATTATCGATTTAGTTATCCAATTAAATCCAATATTCGAAAAATAAATTATTCGACTTAAAAATTTCACTTATTAATATTTAAAATTAATTAAATATTCAAATTTAAATTATCAAAAATTCTGGGTCGTTACAGCTCGAGTACTTTAAGTCGTTCACGACCTAACAACTTAGATTTTAAACCGTTCCAGCGACCTAGCGCATCAATCCTTAAGTCACATGCAAACTGTGAGGGCCAACCTAGCGAGTTAAGGAAGCCAGTGTGCATTTCTGTAGGTCGCTCCGATCTTTCGAGCTAAGAACTTGCCGAGCTACGACCTAAGATAGGTCGCTCAACGCCTTATGCCGCTTAAGACGCTTACATGTAAGCCGCAGATTCTGGAAGCCGTGTATCTTCTTATGTCGCTGAGCCCTTGGGTCGTTTGTGTTTGTTACTTCCTTAATTCGTTCATCCAAGGTCATTGATTTCTTGAGTCGCTGTGGTTCTTAAGTCGTGTAATGTTTATGGCGTGTAACGTTAACTCATGTTGTAAGTGTTGATGTGGTAAGTCGTGGCTGTATTGTGTTGTATGTACTAGGTCGTTCGTCGAGTTTGTTAGGTCGTTAACGACCTATGCTAGCTCGTTGGAGCTGTGTTGTGATAAGTCATTTGTGAGTTGTAAATCTTCTATAAATACGGATGTGTGTCATTTGTAATAGGTGGTTGATTTTGAATAAAACTTTGTTTGAGTTTTTTGTGCCTCTTTGAAATTGGAAGTTGAGCGTTGTCTCCTTTCTCCATTTTCGGTTATTCGAGTGCGCTCGAATCAACGGATTTGAAGCTGATTCACGGAATCTCGTGTGCGAGATCAACGTAGAAGAATCGTAGATCTTTTAACATGGTATCGTGCGCGATCAACGTGTTGGAGATAGCTAGAATTCGGTATCTCTCAAGATCAACGAATTTGGGCGTTCGGTATTTTCAATCCATCGATTTATCTTGTTTCAACTAATCGTTTCATCGGTTAGTTTGACACGAAATTGTCATTTCATTGTCATTCGTTAATATCTGCTGCGTTAGTTTGGTATCAAAGCTAGACTTATGGGTGAAGTGTTGAAGTGTTGGAGTTTGCACCGAGTTGAAGTTTTGGATCAAGGCCGAGAATTACAAGACGAGCCGAGCTAAGTGCAGGCCGAACAAAGTCAAGTTCAGATTTGAGTTAAAGTTGTGCTAGTTGAAGTGTGTGTTTGGATTTGTTGAAGATTTGACAATGCCTCCGAGACGTGCTAATCGATTTCAAAATGTTGAAGATGTGTATCGAAGATAAGATGCTGGGCAAATGGAACAATGAATCAATGAAAATTATGATGAAGGTATTGGGAAGTTAGAGAAATTGATGAACGACTTGAATCAAAGTCAAAGGAGAAGGTCACCAATCTTGGACCATGGAGGAAACAGAGTTTCTCCATCGGTTGCGGAAGCGAGGAGGGTGTCACCGCAATCTTTTCGAGAAAGAAGAGAATAATCAGTTTCAATGAGAAGAAATACCATGAGTACAGAAATGAAGAGAGAAGAACTCCACGTGAGTTTGGAGACGAGACATATCGTGATGCTGAAAGACATAGTAGAAGAGATATGCGTGATCGTGGAGATGTTGATGGTCGAGATCGATATCGAAGTACATTTGATTATGATGAAGATGGTGATAGAGGTGGTGTTCATTATCGAGATCGAGACCAAGTACGATGTCACTATTAGGATGTAGAGGATGATCGTAAATAGGAGTCGGGGATGAAAATAGAGATTCCAGAATTTAAAGGGGGAATGATAGCGGAAGAGTTTCTTGATTGGTTATCAAATGTTGAAGAAATTTTTGACTTCAAGGACGTACCTGAGCGTCGTAGAGTTAAGTTGGTTGCTACACGATTGAGGGGAAGAGCTATGGCATGGTGGCAGCAAACTAAACTTACACGGGAGAGGATGGGAAAGTCAAAGATTGTTTCATGGGAGAAGATGGAGAAGTTGATGAAGGCTACTTTTTTGACTTATAATTATCAGTCTCTTATGTATCAGCGGTTATAGAATTTGAGACAAGGGACAAAGTCGGTAAATGATTATGCAGATGAGTTTTATCAACTGATTGCCAGAAATGATATCATGGAGACAGAGGAACAGTTGACAGCTAGATTTTTTGGAGGATTGAGAATACAAATTCAGGATATGGTGAATATGTTTGATCCGAGATCCATTGCTGAAGCACACCAGAAGGCTCTAACTTGGGAGAAGCAAGGTAGAAGAGGAGGTGGTGTGTTTACAAATTCCAACAATCAAGTGAAAGGGGCTAGTAGCAATACGAATGTTTCCAAGGCTGTTAGTAAATCGATTGTCAATGAAGTTGCTAAGACCAAGGCCAACTACAATTTCAAGTGTTATAATTGTCAGGAGTTTGGTCACAAGAGCAATGAATGTCCGAAGCCTAAGAAGCGAGTGATGGTTGCTGAGGTTGAGGATGAGGATGCAGAAGTAGAATGTTCCAATTCACCACAAGTTGAGGGGGAAGAAGAATTATTGGCGGGAGACGAGGGATATTCTTTAATGATGAGGAGATCTTGCTTGACACCAAAGCAGGAAGAGGAGACTAGTTGGTTGAGGAGTAACATCTTTCAGTCAACATGCACTATTTTGGGAAGGGTTTGCAAGTTTGTCATCGATGCAGGAAGCTGTGATAACATAATCTCTACAGAAGATGTAAAGAAGTTGGCATTAAAGACATAGAAGCATCCCAAACCCTACAAGTTAGCGTGGCTAAGGAAAGGTGGAGAAGTGAAAGTTAATCGAAGAGCTTGTGTAATTTTTTCCATTGGAAAGAAGTACAAGGATGAAATTTGGTGTGACGTGGTAGATATGGATGTATGTCATTTGTTGTTGGAGAGACCGTGGCAATACGATAGAGCTGTGCAACATGATGGGAGGACTAACTACTACAGTTTCATGTTCGAGGGCATCAAAATCACTTTAGTTCCTAAACAGTGAAAGTAGTGAAGCGGTTGGAATTCCAGAAGAAGTTAAGCCAGTGTTGAAGGAGTTTGAAGATGTATTTTCTGAAGAATTGCCGAAAGAGTTACCACCGTTGAGAGACATACAACATCTAATTGATCTTGTTCCGGGAGCAGTGTTACCACATATACCACATTATAGAATGAGTCCAAAGGAGCACGAGGAGTTGAGAAGGCAGGTGGAAGAGTTACTTGAACAAGGGCGCGTACAAGAAAGTTTAAGTCCTTGTGCAGTACCAGCATTGTTAGTACCGAAGAAGGATGGAAGTTGGAGAATGTGCACAGATAGTAGAGCACTAAACAAGATTACAGTGAGGTACAGATTTCCGATGCCTAGATTGGATGATTTGTTAGATCAGTTGAATGGAGCTGCTATCTTTTCAAAGATTGATCTGAAGAGTGGGTACCATCAGATTCGAATTCGACTAGGGGATGAATGGAAGACAACATTCAAAACACGGGAAGGGTTGTATGAGTGGCTGGTCATGCCGTTTGGTCTTTCGAATACACCTAGTACTTTTATGCGAGCGATGAATCAGATATTTCGACCGTTCATTGGAAAGTTCGTGGTGGTATACTTTGATGATATATTGATATACAGTGGGAGCACCGAAGAACATCTACTACATTTGCGGGAAGTGTTGATGATACTTCGTCAGGAACAATTTTATGCGGCAATAAAGAAATGCGTGTTAGTGACGCATAGTGTTTTATTTTTGGGGTATGTATTGTCCAAGGAAGGTATCCAGGTGGATCAAAGTAAAGTTGAAGCAATCAGAAATTGGCCACAGCCCAGGACTATAACTGAAGTGAGAAGTTTTCATGGTTTGGCATCATTCTACCGAAGGTTTATTCCACATTTCAGTAGCGTGATGGCGTCTGTTACTGATTGTATGAAGGGCAAACAGTTTTCATGATCGAAGGAAGCAGGATTTGCTTTTGAGCGAATCAAGGAACTTTTGACGTCAGCACCAATTCTAGTTTTGTCGGATTTTCATTTGTTATTTGAGTTACATACAAATGCATCTAAAGTTGGAATTAGAGGAGTGTTGAGTCAGAGGGGACGTCCAATTGCTTATTTCAGTGAGAAGCTTTCTGGAGCCAAGACAAGATACAGTACCTATGACTTGGAGTTCTATGCTATTGTCTAAGCCATAAAGCACTGGAGACACTACTTGTTTTATAAGGAGTTTGTGTTGTACACTGATCATGAAGCATTGAAGCATTTGCAGGGACAGGATAAGGTTGCAGCCAGGCATGCTTCATGGATCGCATACTTGCAACAGTTTACATTTGTGGTCAACCATAAGTCGGGAACTACCAATCGTGTGGCAGACGCATTGAGAAGAAGAAATCATTTGTTGACCACGATGAGAGTTGAAGTAATGGGGTTTGATGTACTTCCAGAATTGTTTTTTGAAGATCCTTACTTTGCTAAGATTATTGATGAAGTCGAGAAAGGGAAGACGGATGAGTATGTGTTGGTGGATGGTTTTCTTTTCAAAGGAAATCGATTATGTATACCAGAGGGCAGTTTACGAATGAAGATTGTGAAAGAATTACATGAAGAAGGACACGTGGGAAGAGATCGTACCTTGCAGTTGATTTCTCAATCACATTTTTGGCCTTCCATAAGGAAAGAAGTTGAAAGATTTGTGGAGAGATGTCACATATGTCAAGTTTCCAAAGGGACAACTACGAATGCTGGATTATATACGCCATTGCCCGTGCCTACAAGACCATAGGTTGATATTAGCATGGACTTTGTTTTGGGTTTGCCGAGAACTCAACGAGGGAACGATTCTATATATGTTGTGGTGGATAGATTTTCGAAGATGGCACATTTTATAGCTTGTAAAAAGACCGCCGATGCAGTCCGTGTTGTTCAATTGTTCTTTAAAGAAGTTTATCGACTACGTGGGCTACCTGAGACCATTGTATCTGACCGGGATACTCGATTTCTAAGCCATTTTTGGATGAGTCTATGGAAAATGGTGGGACTAAGTTGAAATTTAGTAGTGCTTATCATCCACAGACGGATGGACAGACCGAAGTTGTGAATAGATCCCTAGGTAATCTTTTGCGATGCCTCGTGGATGACAATTTGAAAAGTTAGGATTCGAAGTTATGTCAAGCTGAGTTTGCACACAACCATGCAGTTAATCATAGTACTGGTTTCAGTCCATTCCAGGTTGTTTATTCAACAATGCCGAAGGGACCATTAGATTTATCAATAGTGCCACCGCAAAGAGGGGTGATTAAACGAGCTAGTGATTTTGTGAATGAGTTGCAAGAATGCCACAAAGTTGTACGAGAACGATTGCTTAAGGCAAATGAGAAATATAAGTAATCAGCAGATATTAAGTGACGAAGTGTTGAATTTAAAGAAGGTGATTTTGTATATGCAGTGTTGACTAAAGATCGGTTTTCTAGTGGTACTTACAACAGGCTGTGGCTAGAAAGATTGGTCCTTTAGAAGTCGTGAAGAAGATTAATGAGAATGCGTATCAGTTAAGATTGCCAGATCATGTCCATACTGCCGACGTTTTCAACGTTAAACATTTGATTTCGTATCATGGGGATAAGCTTGTTGAAGAAGAGGACGGTGCGAATTCGGGGACGAATTCTTTGCAACAGGGGGAGGATGATGCAGTGCGCTGTGCTAGATCGTGTGCCTTAGGTCATTCAGATGCTTCAGCGCTTTAGGTTGCTCGAGTACTTTAAGTCGTTCGTGACCTAAAAACTTAGCTTTTAAACCGTTCCAGCGACCTAGCGCATCAATCCTTAAGTCGCATGCAAATTGTGAGGGCCAACTAGCGAGTTAAGGAAGCCAGTGCGCATTTCTTTAGGTCGCCCCGACCTTTCGAGCTAAGAACTTGCCGAGCTACGACCTAAGATAGGTCGCTCAACGCCTTATGACGCTTAAGACGCTTACAGGTAAGCCGCAGATTCTGGAAGCCGTGTATCTTCTTATGTCGTTGAGCCCTTGGGTCGTTTGTGTTACTTCCTTAAGTCGTTCATCCAAGGTCATTGAATTTCTTGAGTCGTTGTGGTTCTTAAGTCATGTAATGTTTAGGGCGTGTAACGTTAACTCGTGTTGTAAGTGTTGATGTGGTAAGCTGTGGCTGTATTGTGTTGTATGTACTAGGTCGTTCGTTGAGTTTGTTAGGTCGTTAACGACCTATGCTAGCTCGTTGGAGCTGTATTGTGATGAGTCATTTGTGAGTTGTAAATCTTCTATAAATAAGGATGTGAGTCATTTGTAATAGGTGGTTGATTTTGAATAAATCTTTGTTTGAGTCTTTGTGCCTCTTTGAAATTGAAAGTTGAGCGTTGTCTCCTTTCTCCATTTTCGGTTATTCGAGTGCGCTCGAATCAACGGATTTGAAGCCGATTCACGGAATCTCGTGCGCGAGATCAACGTAGAAGAATCGTAGATCTTTTAACACGATATCGTGCACGATCAACTTGTTGGAGATAGCTAGAATTCGGTATCTCTTGAGATCAATGAATTTGGGCGTTCGGTATTTTCAATCCATCAATTTATCTTGTTTCAACTAATCGTTTCATCGGTTAGTTTGACGCGAAATCTTCATTTCGTTGTCATTCGTTAATATCCGCTATGTCGGAGCTCCTACACACTTAAAGCCACCAGCATTCAAGCATTATGCGTCGCCACTCCGATCACCATCGCCACGATCAAACACGCTTGCTGTCCTCACCTCGACCAGGCTCCCCCACGGCAACCCTCATGACCATCGCGACGCCACCTGCCGTGTCCACCGCCTCAAGCCATCTTTAGTAATTTCTGGTGGAATCGTTGACAATTACGACAAACTAACCACATGGATCTGCTCGCCTAAGCTTCCTCTATGTCGCAGCAACATCCTATCGTCATAAAATTGACGATCCACCATTGAAATTGAAAACCTAGAATGGACGATCGAGAGAAAATCGATGATTACCGGCCAATCTGTGACTTGGATCAATAAATGAATTGTAGTAGTAGATTGCACTCATCGAGGTCTTTCCAACGATATATAATTTACGATGGTTTGAGGAGTTTAAATTTTAAAGATTGATTTGGAAATTGAAATTAGGGTTTCGATGTTGTCTGACATTGAGAAGGATTATGAACATATAGATTGAAGATGACAGTGCATACAGAAATAAACAAACAGCTACTAGGGTTTCAGAAAGTATCAAATCTATATAGATAGATGGATAAGAATGGATGGACAGATCGAAGTCGAAATGATGAAAATGACACGAAAACCCGTTTCATTCCTGAAACGAAAGTAGGTCCTCCCATATATCAAAATGTATATTTTTGATATTTTTAAACTCAATGGAACTAGTTTCAAAACCTAATTCCACCATATAGAAGTTAGATTTTAAAATTAGATTATATTCATTTAAATCCTTTAATTGATTTCTACGCGTTTCAAGCCCGCACGATCAAGCAATAAGTCCGATCTTTGTTAAACTTGAAATCCTATAATAATTCACTGCTACGGATCCGATGAAACAGGTTTCGTCAAAATCCGAGACAGTGGCCAAAATAAACAATTTTCATGTTAATTAAATAATTATTATTGTTAAATTATTTTAATCACCTTTAAATTCAAATTTAAAAGTTAACCATTTTTACCCGATTACGTAAAAATTAATAATCTACTAAAATAATTTTTCCATGTTAAATCCACTATTTAAGTATTTCACTAAATTCAGCGTTCAATTGCAACTGTAACAAAACCCCAATTTATTATAATTTAAATTCAAATAATTTTTTTATTTTAATTTCACTCTTATTATTGAATCAACTATTATCTTATGAATATAATTAACATTATTTTATATTTTATTACATTCATATTCTATAGTTATCATTTTTTACCATATTAATTATTATTTTTCAATTTCATTAATTCCATAAATTGCCAATTTAATTCCTTGTTTACAATTATAACCAAATTAACTTTACAATTGTTTCGATTGATTGAAATTGCATGAAAATAATTGTTAATGACATTCAAATGACATTATTAAATCATATTCTAATTATTTTTCTCGTTAATAAATCATAAAATTTAATTTTCTTACAATACTAAATTTAAAAATATTATTTAATTTAATATTTTTAATTATCGAAAAATATGGGTTGTTATATGTCTCAATCCGAAGAATTCATCCACTCTTATGATGCTCCCACTAAATAGGCGCATAGCCCTGTATTGTTTGAGATATAATTAACAAGTATCATATGATTCAAAATCATATAATAAAATTATTTTCTCAAAAATATGGCTTAATATATAATTCCAGAATAACCGCAAATAATATTAGATACTTCTATATTTTCCAATGCATCAGTATTATTATGAAAACAAATACCACATTATTGTTTTATTTCATAACGAATATTCATAATATTCAAAGAAATATAGCTATGTCTATTTTTCAGTCAATAACCAAAATGTGACGACCCACCTTTCTGACCCCTTAGAATGGCACATAATACATCCTCGGTATTCATGTGTCATTGCCCAAGCATCCAAAAGATATGTTGTCGTGGGGTGAAATAAATAACAGAAAGAATAGAATAGAAATACCACACAATGGAATGGTTACATATAATACAAAATGATATAGTACAAAAGTTTACTCCTTACATAGAGCCGTCAGATTTAAACAAAAGTACTACATCTAATAGATTTGCAGCTATACATTTTTGACTTTACATTTTTAAGATACAAAATATACCAATATAATCATACACTAGAAATATATAACTAGATAACTAAGGAGCCACCTGCTCGATCACCGTCCTCAAAGAGCTCTTCAGAAAACCTGTTATTCTCGAAATACCCCAATATAACTGAGTACCCGAGAGTTTAGGGAAAATAAAGAACTCGGGTTAGACAAAATGTTTGATACGAGTAAAACTGTGAAACATATGGGGTGTATTTAACCAATAACATGTGGTACCATGCTGCTAACACGGGACGGGTTTTCTTCCGCATAAACAACAACCAAACACAACAATAATGGAAATAAATAATAAGGAACAAATCCAAAAATAGATAATGGGTACAATTAGTATAACATTCAGACTTGAAAGAATGAAAATATTCTGAATAAAAAACCGAACGGGATAAAATGGATAAACAAGACAATAGTCCAAACTCGGTAGAATGGACTAAACAAGATAACTATCTGAACTTGAGAGAATGGACAAAAACCAATAACTGAACACCATAAAGAGCGGTTGACTCTTCCCATTGTAATTAAAGAAAACAGATTCAAAGGTTTGAATCAAATAAGAAAAGGAAATTTTTTCAAAAATGACTAGCAGGGTGCATGCGCCTTACCGAAAGTATATCTCTAAAAATATACTTGAGAACTCTGACGGCTCTCGAAAACCACCAAGCAGGACCCCGCCAACTGTTACTGCGAATCAAGTACTTCACGTCTCAATGTGCAACATCGAATACAATGTAGAGTGAATGTGAAAATACCCTAATGGGAGCAAACCCACATAGCTTGGCCCACACACGCTCTTTGGTTTTAGTCATTTTCGACAAAGGATATCAAAGTTCAACAGAGCTATGCATCATCTTAGAATAATGTTGATAATGAAGCTGAAGTAACTGATAGCTGAGAAACCAACTATCGAGGTTATAAAATGATCTTATATGGAAATTAAGTCTTGTATACTTATCACCATACATCGAATTCCAACTTGTATTATTTCTTGGTTAACGATAATACCGGATATATTACGGTAGTGTTACCTCAAAGTCATGTCTCCCAGTTATTCTTAACTTTCGAAATAGCGACAAGTCTTCTTCTTCAACGGTTAGTGCTAAGTATACAAATAAATTGTTCCTATATAAGTGAACCGCTTTACGAAAATTAATTCATTTCTATAAACGAATCAAACTTTTTCTTTAAAAAGTAACAGAATTCGTGCTTGGCCTCACATTACAAGTATTGGCTTTAAAACACTTTGTTAAAAGAGTTTACAAACTTCAAAACATCAATTTAAAAGGATTTAATAACTTAAAACATCCTAATTTCATTGATTAATTAACTTTAAACTTCATTGCACAATTTAGTTTTTGAACTTCAAATGTCTTTAAATAATAAAAAGTGTAAACCACTTTTAAACCTTATTAATTCAATTAATCAGTAAAATATAATTAATTAATTAATTAATTAATTATCATTATTTAAATGAATAACAAAGTCAAAACATCCTTGTTACTTTGATAAATTCACTTTGAAACTTCATAAATTAAGTTGATTAATTAATTCCAATAATCTTTAATTAAAAATGGCAAATCACCTTTAAAACATCATTAATTCAATTAATTAATAAATTTCAAATGTATTTAATTAAACTAAATAATTAATCAATTCGCATTATTTAAAAATGATTTAATAATTGTAAATATCAATAATGGAAAGATTAATTAGAGTTAAAACAAGTTGATAAATTTTAAAAATCATTTATCAAAAAGATTTATTAATTTAAAAGCATCATTAACAAATTGATTGATTAACTTCAATGCATCATTACTGGAGGATTACTTATCCTTAAACATCACTAAATAAAATGATTAATTAAATTTAAACATCATTAAATAAAATGATTAATTAATTCAAATAATCATTAACTGGGTAATTAGTTAAATTTAAAACACATCATTAACATAGTAAGTAGTTAACCTTAATCCTTATTAATTAAGTAATTAATTAAATTAAATAATCAATATTAAAATGATTAACTGCTTTTAAACATCGTTAATCAAAATCTTGCTTAACTTGTAAAACAATTCCAAGCATGAAGATGAAACCAAAAGGTTTTGATAAACGGTGATTTTCCAAAAGTGCCGATATAGTGACTATCGCTATACGAGTAGTTCGACAAACAAACTTATGAAATTAGCTATACAACAAAACATCACATGGCAATGGTTTAAGCACAACACAAGGTAAATAATGATGATACAACATGTAATAAGTATATAACAACAACTTTGTTAACTTTAATTGCCAACTTTTCATATAGCTAACACAAGCTTACTAACTTTCAAATCGACATCTTTCAAAGCATGAAACAAACAAATAAACAACCAAACCATCACTTTACATATACAATAAGCATTCATAGGGTATTAACATGAACATTAACATAGTATAAGCTTGGTTTAAGAAGGTGTGGTTTTACTTATTGAAAGCTATCTAAACTCTCATAAATTAGGGTATGACCTAGCACTTTCATTCCTAAGCAAGATGTAACACCTCGAATTCCAATTTGTTCAGATTTTTTGCAAAAATGCTAAATTCCAAGCCCACTAAAGTCCGAGTTGGATTTTTGGTATTCTGCAAATAGGAAAAGACAAATATATCAGAGCTTAGATAAATATCTCACAGCGGAACTGACTAAAATATAATAGTGAGTAAATACTCACTAATATAATAACACTTTCTAAACAAGTATCTTAAAAGCTGAAAATTCTCTGCCATCTACCTAACATGTAGGATGTTACGAGGAGGGGGTCAGAACTAAAATTCTGGTGAATGGACAAATTATACACTTTTAAGCTTAATTCTACATATACCAATTTATTTCCATTTACTGTTATATTAGGTTCGTTGGGTTTATAATACTCTCGCTTCTGTGCGTGAATCGTGCCCATCTACTCCGTAGTAGATTAAAACCTAATAACTGATATATATATATAGTCATATGCCCCTTGACCGCATCGGTCCTAGATACTACCCATAGTACCATCTGTATTCTCCTCGCAAAAGGACTCCATCGTCTCGTTGTTAGGGCGTCCTGTGACTAATCTGTAAAGAACAGCCTCATAAGGCCTACAATACAGATATTGTTAACCCGCCTTTTTACCAGGCCATGGACATGCGGGATTAACATAATCGGTTGCACGTTCGCCAAGGCTGGTGTACGATGGATTCAGTCGACTGGATGGATGGATGACGCAACGTGCTTAGGAGATGGAAATATGATTGGATAAAGATGAATCAACTATGGTCTGGGTCTAGGAAATATGGTTCGGCATTGAAGTACGTCCGGCATTCCTTCACTCGGCATCCTCCACTCGGCATTTGTACTCGGCATTGAAGTACGTCCGGCATTCCTTCACTTGGCATCCTCCACTCGGCATTGAAGTACGTCCGGCATTCTTTCACTCGGCATCTTCCACTCGGCATTTGAACTCAGAATTAAAGTGCGCTCGGCACACCTCACCCCAGCATCGATCGGCATGCATCACTCAAATGCCTCGATCGGCATTATTCTATCAGACTTCGTTCGGCATTCTTCCTCCAGACGCTTCGTTCGGCATGGAACGGGTCGGCATTGATGGCTCGGCATTACATGGCTCGGCATATGTGGACCGGCCACAAACTGGTGTGCCTGAATTGTGCAAAGGCCCAACAACTCAGGATTTGCCTATAAATACAGCATGTAGGGGTTCAGAAAATGGATCCTGATTTTCTCTCCTGCTCTCTAACTTTCTATCCCCTAAGGCTAAGGCTAGCCTATCACTTTGTAACTGTAATCGATTGTTACAGCAATAAAAAAGAAATTATTGGAGTGGACGTAGGCCAGAGTTAGCCGAACCACTATAAATTCCGCGTCTTTACCGCTTTCATTTTAATTTCTGTTATTATTCATATTAAATATCCTCTATATACATCCTACCCGTTAACTGTGATTGTTGTTTGGTACTTTCACTTGGATTTGGGTGTTAGTGACCAATTTTGGCGCTAACATTTTGGTGCTTTCACTGAGAATTGAACTCAGGAATTTTGGAGTTAGAAACTTGGATTTAAAAGAGCAATGGCTAGAACATCAGCAAGGAAGCAAGTAATGGAAAGGAGCAATCAGGAGGGAAGTCAAGAGGCTTCCTCTGGAGATGGAGCAGGTGGAGCATCCATTTACATCACTAGAGAGGAAATGGAGGCGATGATGAAAAGACAAGAGGAGATGATGCAGACTCTTCTCAGACAATTTGCACAAACAGAAAATGCAGGAGCTCAGATCCGTGGAGCTGGACCAGAAGCACTCAACCAGCAAGCAGAGGGAATAGCTCGGCAGGGGGCAACCACCAATCAGCAAACAACTATCAATCCAGATGGATCTAGACTTGGGGGCATACCACCAGGAAATGTTGGACCAACCCATGGAGGGATACCAGACGATGTTGTGCAACCCGACACCAACAGGAGTGCAGGAGTGCGAGATGAGGAGTATGTGCCAGAATTCCCTCATAAACTCGGGGGGCAGACCAGAGGCGATAGACAAGGATTACATCTTGGGGGCAACGACAGATTAGCGGAGATGGTTAGACGGGCTATGAGAGGTGGATTGGTAAATAGAGACTTGGAGGATGTAAATAGGAGTCCTTTTACTCCTACTATCAGGCAAGTAAGGAACCCACCCGAATTTACGCTACCAAATTTGGAAATGTATAATGGGAAGGCGGATCCAACGGTTCATCTGATGAAATACATAAGGCATATGGAGGTATTGGGGGCATCAGATGAGGTCATGGCTCGATGCTTCCCATTGTATTTGACAGATATCGCAGCTATGTGGTTTAGACAGCTGGAGAATGGTTCTATCGGCACATGGACGGAGCTAATTGAGAGGTTTATGAGACAGTTTCGGGTCCACATAGTTAGACCCAAGAACGTGATGACTCTGACATCTATGAAACAGTGGAAAGGGGAATCGCTCAGGGATTTCTTAACCAGATTCAACGCAGCGGTAGCCTCAGTGGATCGACCCAATCCGTCAATGGTTTTGATGGCAGCCGTCTCGGGAATCGCGGATAACTCGGATTTCAAAATATCATTGGAACGGGACCCACCGAGGGATCTCGGGGAGTTCTATCATGAGACGGAAAGGTTCTTGAGACAGGAGGATGCGCAGGGTGAGAGAGTAGGGAGAGAGGCTGAAGCTTATGCAGTGAGGAGTGGAGGTCCATCCAGGGAGGATCTAAGTAAAGATGATAAAGGAAAAAGGAAAAAGGAAAACGAATGGAAATGGTGGCACTTCGAAGAAACCTCGGAGGGAGTTAAAGTTTTCTTCTTACACAGATTTAACTGAGACTCTAGAAAGGATTTACTTGGACACTCGAGGGCGGCTCCAATACCGAAGGCCAGTAAAGGGAGAGCCTTCAGAATACGAACGGACATCGGGAAAGCATTGCCTATTCCATGAGCTGGATGGGCACAACACAAACGACTGTAGGCATTTGATGGATATCATTGAGGAGCACGTAAGGAATGGTCACCTACAGCAATATGTCAGGAATCGAACTACGGCAGGGGAGCAAGAGCAGCCACCACCTACCTCTAGCAATGGCGGCATTGGGTTTGGTCAACGCCGGTTTACTATCAACTAAACAGGTTCATGGTTTTGAATAAGTAATAGAACTCAAAGTAATACGGCTAGGTCACTTACACACGTACGGGATTGGGGACGGTCCCTAGGCGTGCTCTGAGATGACTGAAAACCGTTCTACTTAAGTCTATGAAATTCTGCTTTCTTTCTAGTTTTCTGCAAACTTTGGTTCTCTCTTTCATATTTCGGACATTTACTTTTCTTTGGTATGGTTTTGGAGTTTGGATTGAACTCCCGATTTGGTTGGTTTTTTCTTGGTTTCCCATTCTGGTTTGGATGTTTGATTTTTTGATACGGATTTCTGGTTTTATATTTGGTTTTGGATCAATGTAATAAACAATTCAGGTTTTATAATTACTGCCCCGACCGCAGAGATGGGACAATGGTCACAAGTTATGAGTCCCTTCGCCGGAGAGCGAAGAAATGGACTCGGGCAGAATGTAAAAAGTCCTTGACCGGAGAGTCGAGGCCAGAGAATAAAAAAGTCCTTGACCGGAGAGTCGAGGCCGGAGAATAAAAAAAGTCCTTGACCGGAGAGTCGAGGCCGGAGAATAAAAAAAGTCCTTGACCGGAGAGTCGAGGCCGGAGAATATAAAAAGTCCTTGACCGGAGAGTCGAGGCCGGAGAATATAAAAAGTCCTTGACCGGAGAGTCGAGGCCGGAGAATATCAACATCCTTAACCGGATTGCTGAGGCCGGTGAATATCAAAGTCTTTGACCGGAGAGTTGAGGTCGGAGAACATACAAGCCCGTGATGGAAAAGTCAAGGCTGGAATAGGATAACACGACCCGGCGAGGTCTACAAAATCAAGATTAAGCCCGGAGAGGTCGTGGATTTGATAATATGGTTACAAAAAGGATGTGGACTTTGGATATCAGATTTGAGGCTATTCAAAACACACCTTCCAATAGCAAGGCATGTTTTGGGGGGCAAGTGTTAACCCGCCTTTTACCAGGCCATGGACATGCGGGATTAACATAATTGGTTGCACGTTCGCCAAGGCTGGTGTACGATTGATTCAGTCGACTGGATGGATGGATGACGCAACGTGCTTAGGAGATGGAAATATGATTGGATAAAGATGAATCAACTATGGTCTGGGTCTAGGAAATATGGTTCGGCATTGGCAATCATTCGGCATTGAAGTACGTCCGGCATTCCTTCACTCGGCATCCTCCACTCGGCATTTGTACTCGGCATTGAAGTACGTCCGACATTCCTTCACTCGGCATCCTCCACTCGGCATTTGTACTCGGCATTGAAGTACGTCCGGCATTCTTTCACTCGGCATCTTCCACTCGGCATTTGAACTCAGCATTAAAGTGCGCTCGGCACACCTCACCCCAGCATCGATCGGCATGCATCACTCAAATGCCTCGACCGGCATTATTCTATCAGACTTCGTTCGGCATTCTTCCTCCAGACGCTTCGTTCGGCATGGAACAGGTCGGCATTGATGGCTCGGCATTACATGGCTCGGCATATGTGGACCGGCCACAAACTCGGTGGGCCTGAATCGCGCAAAGGCCCAACAACTCAGGATTTGCCTATAAATACAGCATGTGGGTGTTCAGAAAATGGATCCTGATTTGCTCTCCTGCTCTCTAACTTTCTATCCCCTAAGGCTAAGGCTAGCCTATCACTTTGTAACTGTAATCGATTGTTACAGCAATAAAAAAGAAATTATTGGAGTGGACGTAGGCCAGAGTTAGCCGAACCACTATAAATTCCGTGTCTTTACCGCTTTCATTTTAATTTCTGTTATTCTTCATATTAAATATCCTCTACATACATCCTACCCGTGAACTGTGATTGTTGTTTGGTACTTTCACTTGGATTTGGGTGTTAGTGACCAATTTTGGCGCTAACAGATATTCCGTAGTCTGCTCTGAAAATGTAAAACTACGTCAACACTAGCATATACTAATTCTCAAACATCCAAAATCATGTGCGTATCATGAGGACTATACGTAATCGTTCTGCCTACTCCATGAATCCCGCTAAATAAGGTCTACCTTATACGGAACTCGTTCGAGGATTTTCTATATCTATAAAGGAGTGCCTCGTCAGGCCTACAATACAAATATTCTACTTGGTTTGCCCCTTGTCTTATCGTGGCTAAGGCCCCATGAAGCCACCCCTCAACTAATCGAAAGACCTCTAAAGAGATAAGTGGTCGTGCCCTACTACAAACAATCTAAACATCCAATTGGCCATGCCCCTCATCCAATATCTTGATAGTGAAAGGTTCATTGGACTGTTGGTTTGACTCCAGTCTTTCCCAAACTTGCTTCTTGGTTTTGATGCTGGCCCGATATCTGCATGCGACTATCCTTTTGGTTTCTGCCCACTAAAACTTCCTTGCAAGTACTGGGAAATACGAGTATCCTACACCAAACATCAACCCCTTTTGACTGCCTACAATTTTCCTACCACGCAAAAAGCGGTCGAGGCATACTCTTTTTGTGGAACACCTACAGACCAGTCTCTTGGAGACAGCTCCGTTCTGCCTACCTCGGAGGGCCATCCTAGAGTACCCTCATGTCCCGTTGAAGTCTCGTACTTCCTCTAGCCCAAAATAACTAAGTTGGACATACTTTTTCTATGCTGAAATCTGTGATGAACTGGTTTGTTAGGCTCTTCATCCTTTGAGCAGCTTTAAACGCATCTCACTCTTTTATTAGATCCTAAGTCTAATTTTTTATTTTGCATTTAATTTACTTTTCTTATTTTTTTGGCTTTTTATTTACTCTAATTAGCATAATCTTGTCCTAGCCTCACCTAAATATTGTGAGACCATCAGTTCCTGACTGAAGGGAATGATGTTGGTATGGGCCACTTCTATTATCTTGCATATTAACTTAATCCAAGATCTAAGTTAATTAAAATAAGCCTCTTCTGTTATTTCTGCTCTATTTGCTTATTAACTTAATTCAAATCTTAAATAAGCCTTTTTGTTCTTTCTAGTTAATTAACCTATGTTATAAATTTACTTGTAATTGTCACTTTTAATTTCTTTTATAATCTGTACATTATAAATATAATTACAAACGTCTCTTTTCCATTCTAGTCTGTCTTCTTTTATTATGACACTGCATTCTCTTTAATTCTCTTATATTATATGACAATTTTGGTTTGGGACTACGTCCGATTGTCACAAATTTACTTATCATAATAACTACTTTACTTTTATTCTATTATCTGCACAGTAAATGCAGATCTAGTTACATTTCTGTCCATAGCTTCTAGCCTTATCTAATAATTAACTTGATTCCTTCTTTAATACCTTTACTTCATTTTCTTATATTCTAGGAAGTAGTTCTATTCTATTTGGTTGGTTACAAAAACTATGCTAAAAATCCATTTTCATATTTTTATATTAAATGAAGCTATAAACAATAATCCGTAATTGCAAGATATTCCTTTTGTTATTTCTTTAAATACAATAGTTTCTCTATTTTACACTAATTCGCTCAGCGGTTTCTCTATTTTACACTAATTTGCTTCTTCTTTCTTTCATTCATGCGACAACGTTTATCGTTATCTTTTAAATATTAAACTATATAAATGTATTCTCTTTTCTAAATCAACCAACTAATTGATCTCTTACTTCCAAATCAAGTTATAGATTTTCTCTTTTTATTTATTTTTCCACGTTTTAACATAATTTACTGCAAATTTCTATTTTTCTCTTTTTGTTTTAGCTTTTCTTACTTTACATCAAATTTCTGTAAATCTAGTGTTCTTTCTATTTTAGCCTGTATTTGCAAATTTTTCTCTTTAACTAATTTATTCACGTAAAAAGGAATAAAAAGAAGCTAACATTTAAAGGCTAAATTTCAACTTTTAAAATAGATGTATATAATTGTAAATTTCTTACTTTTAGGATTATGCTTTTCTCTAACTGTCAAGCCAAATATTAATTAAATATAAGCTTTCTTATATAATTTACAGTCTCAACATAACTAATTGCTGAAATAAATATTGAATAAAATTATTTAACGGGAATCTAACGATAATATATCAAAACGTAAAAGATATATAATTACATCTACTCACTTGTCGTCCTTAGCTTTGCTTATGCCTAGTCTGGCTCCATGGTCCTTTCAGATGCCCTTCTAAGGTGTATAATATTTTTATTGAGAAGATCTTTTTCCTAGAAATATTTTCTCTTCAAGATCTAGCCTCACGCAATGAATCCTTTGGGAGAAAATCTAATTGTGAGATAATAGATAGGCCTAGGTTTCTATTTATAGTGGAGTATGGGGAACGTAGAATGATGGTTCCTTGGATTGAATCTGGAGCCACCATGTCACAGGGTCGATTAGAGCCATCAGATTAATCAACGTATGGCTCAGATCGTGCGAAAATCAAATTTTAGTCGGTTCAGCATGTACCTAGACGAAACTACATCCAGGTAACAACACGGGTCGACCCTAAGGTTGACTTATGTTCTTCATTGGTCGACCTGGCAATCGACCTTAGAGATCTCTGGGTCGACCTATGGGTCGATCCATACATCCGTTTTTTCCGTCTCTATTCTTTTTCTTACTTTTCATAATTTCTCCATATTAACTTGGATTTTGACAAGTTATATATGGAAATTGATCAAAAAATCACCGTGGATACAATGGAATAAGTTTCGAGGCCATATTCTGACAATTTCAAAATGTTTATTTTTACTATTCATCGTTATTTAATTATATAAAAATGTGGGGTGTTACATTCTTCCACCCTTTACGAAATTTCGCCCTCGAAATTCGATGAGGGTAAAATAATGCAATTCCTCACATCAATCACATCCATTTTGTGTATAACCAATTTTTCGACCATCTGTGTCCTTGTGCAAAAGTGTTATTCGATATAAAATATATGCATGTACATGAATTTCTAAGCGGTACCTCCTATATAAATGCTTTTATTCTTTAAAAATTTATTTAAAAATATGATGTGCACATCCTAAATACACTTGCAATTTCTATATGAATGCAATTTTTTGAGAACTCTATACCCATCCTCCTTATGGTGGATGAATCAATCATAGTGTGGGTCTACTCACTATAAGTCTCTCTACTATCTCTATTCTAGCCCACCTAATGACCTGTGTCCAAAAATGACTAAAGATCGTAGAAGATTGGTGACCACTCAATGCTATCACATACTGGGCCATGATTGCCTTAGTCTTGTCACCTGTAAGCCTCCAAATATGGTGTAGGCGGCCTGCCTCACTATAGGATATATCTGTCGTAGCTCCTGGTCTTGGGGAAAAGGTTATAATGTAGAATGCGTATAACCAACCTAGCTGACGGGCACAACTGTCCTATGCACCAATTGGGATGCTGGGGGTCTACTAAGATCTGATGTAAGATGGTATAGTTTATCATCTTAATATGACCTACATCTAGACCATGCCCCCTAATCTCTAAAATATCAGCAAACTATGTCTCAGTAAATGATATCCCTACTACTTTGTCCTTCGACTAGAAGGCCATCTCATCTTCCCCATCATTAGTACGTAAATTAGCATAAAAAAGTTGTACTATCCTAGGGTATGCTCTCTGCGCGAATGTCTTATGACTCGGAATCTTTCGCAATCCGGTATCCGAAAAGAGCTGCGCTAAAGGAGTGTCATGAAAATCAAAAAATCCCACTGCTCTCCCTCGTGATATGAAGTTGTATCAGTGTAAGCCTGAACTATCCTCCTATCGCCTTGGCACTGGGCTATCTCTTAGGGAGTAAGATGGGGAAAAAGGTGAACCAAAGATGGTCTTGGAAGCATGGCAAAAAACCCTTCAGATCTATAGGAAAGAAATATGGATATGAGTTGATCTCGCGATACGTTTCAATTTAATACTAACCGTGAGTTGATTGGTGGAGTTTTGAGGTATTGGCGGTTGTTGGAGATGGTGGAATTTGGTTCGACTGCTGCTAATTTAGGAGCAAGGAGAGAAAATGACGAGGCTGTAGCCTTGTATGCGTTTATACGAGTTGAAATGGGCAAAGACTGTCGACCCACCTTTCCCCAAGGTCGACCCCACGGTCATTAACTTAGTAAAATTAACTTAGTAATTAGTTAACCTTAATCCTTATTATGAAGTCATAAAATTAAATTAAATAATTAGTATTAAATAAAATTAGTTAAATTTAAAACACATCATTAATTTAGTAATTAGTTAACCTTAATCCTTATTAATTAAGTCATTAATTAAATTAAATAATCAATATTAATATGGTTAATTACTTTTGAAAACATCGTTAATAGAAATCTTGCTTAACTTGTAAAATAATTGTAAGCACGAAGATGAAACCAAACGGTTTTGATGAAAAGTGATTTTCTAAAAATGTCGATATAGCGACTATCGCTAAACGGGCAGTTCGGCAAACAAACTTATGACATTAGCCATACAACCAAACATCACATAGCAACAGTTTACGCACAAGGTAAATAACGATGATACAACATTTAATAAGTATTTACTAATTATATATTAACTTTAACTGCCAACTTTTCATATAGCTAACCACATGCTTGCTGACTTTCAAATGTGACAACTTTTCAAAGTATGAAACAAATAAAAAACCAAACCATCACTTTACATTTACAATTAGCATTCATAGGCTATTAACGTGAAAGTTAACATAGTATAAGCTTGGTTTAAAAAGGTGCGGTTTTACTCACTGAAAGTTATCCAAACTCTCGCTAACTTAAGGTATGACCTAGCACTTCCATTCCTAAGCAAAAGATGGGGTCTTAGATCCTTAATACACTACATAGGCTAGGCATTAAAATAAGAAGGAAGTGAAACTTATTTTGATAAGTTGTAGTGACTTTGGATAATCATCGAACAATCAAATATGAATTCGAAAATAAGTCATTTTCCAACTAATTTTTTGACTATTTACTCAAAAAATTTGAAATAGTGGTAAGATGATAGTTTAATAGAATTATTTTCTCTATAATTTCAAAAAATAATTACTCAATTTTGAATAGTTTTGAAGAAGATATTTTCAAAAGAAGGACCATTTTCAGACTTGAAATTCTGGGTACAGAAACACTCTGTAAACAGTTGATATTTTGACATAGTCATGCTCAAAATTGGAAGAAGTGATAAAAATAGAAGTTGTAACCACTGAATAATACAATGTTTGGAAAAAATATCTTGATTTGGAGTAGCATGGGGTGGTTATGGCCAAACAAAGTGTGAGTAAAATTAGGGGAAGTGGAGTATTAAAATGAAAGAAGGAGATATCCAAAACAGGTTTTTGAAAGTGATTTTAAAATAGAAAGCTGTGGTTCTTATTATTCAGAAAATAGTTAGGAAGCCATTACGGTGCTTATAAAGCTTGGAAACATGATTGAGGAAGTATTGAAATGAAGAAGAAATGATAAAATGGAAAAGAGAAAATGAAGAAAAGGTTTTATATAAAATAAAAAGCACAATTACCAATCTCACGTTTGTACTTTGCCCTCCACTCCTTGAATGCCAACTCACCATGTTTCCTCCCCTTCATGCACCACATGCCATCCTAAGTCTCCCCCTTTCATGTCATAGCCAACATGAAATAATGACTAAGTTGTCAAAATGTCAAATCGTGTCTAAACTGTTTCATTTGATATGACATTTTCTTTTTCATTAAACTTTTTATTTTAAATCTTATATACTTAAGTATGCACTAATACACACATATATACATATGCTAACTCATTTATAAATGTGTATACTTATGCTAAAGAGTTCACAACGTTCACGATAACTTTTAGTCTATGAAAAGTCGAAAATTCAGAAAACAAATTCCGATCACAATTTTGATTTTTCTTCGAACTAAACATTTTTGTAAATTAATTTTGAAAACTATTTTATCTTCAATATTTATTATTTAAAATATTTTTTATTTTAATTATAAAACTTATTATTTGAATATTTAAAATTAATTAAATATTTGAAAACTAATGTGGGGATATTCCGGATCGTTACACAAAAATGGTCATTATTTCATAATAATGTTGGGTACATTTTACACAAACAATTTTTTGTAAGTTGATGCAATAAATAAGTGCTATATGACATGCTTCCACTTTTTCCGCCATTACTATAATAGCGTGCTAAATTTGGAGGTCCGTCATTCACTCAATATAGATTTTTTTTATTTCATATACTACAACTAATTTACCATGGAGAGTTCATTGATCAAATATCTTGAACTCATAGGAAAAAAATCTCATATAAAACAATTTTCTATATTAAAATACATTTTGAGATAGAAATCATATTTCTCATTCAAATGTTAAGTATCAATTACAACTCCTAACCTTCGGTACCTTGTCCAATGTTAAGTATCATATAACTCCTTATCAGCTGTATCACACACAACTCCTAACCTTCGGTACCTTGTCCTAATCCCACCTTTACCTTGAGGAAATCTCAACAACTAAAGGGTGACCATTCACTAGGACCTATCATTTGGCGGCGGTCTAAGTATAATGCACGTACCTTGAGGAAAGCTCAACAAATATGTGTGTTATCTTACCTCGTCTATTTAATATACTAATAGTACTACACATAGCCACACCAACTTGAGGAAATCTCAACAACTAAGGAGTATGCAAGTAATCTACTAATATATAAATGTAGAGGACAGCCTTATATTAAAGATTCATAATCTTCAATATATTATATCGAGTGATATCGACTTACGAAATAACGTATTTCTTATAGAATACTCGCATGCTTCAAGTGTCGGACACGTACATTAGAAATCATGGTATACGTACATTTATGTATGTATTTATTCCTTAAGTTTATTTAAAGTTTCTCTAAATTCCACCTTTTGTTATATATTCATATTACATAAGCTGAATTATTATATAACTTTTATAACTGAATTAACATATACAATATTCTTATGTATAATATTAAATTAATTAAATCTTATTTCATTAATTTTAACTAAATAACTCTTTAATTAATTTTAATTAACTAACTCTTTAATTAATTTTATATTATAATTCCAATACAACATTTACATTGGACGTATCTATTATAACCTTTATAGTGCACACTATAACCTTTATAGTATAACATACATATGTATCTTATATATATATATATGTATTTTATTTAGTTAATTAACATTTAATTAATTTATTCAATTACATAATTTCGATTGAATTTTATTAATTTCATAATTTATTTTACATATATACAAGTAAACTTATGTTATCCTAAATATTTTAAAATAACATAACATATATCAATACATATAATGTATGCATATATGTATTAATTAATTAACATATTTATTTTCTTAATCTTGTTTATAAATTTTGAATTTTGAAATTAGTATGTAAATATTTTCAAATGATTTTGAAAATATTGTTGTCCTTTCATTCATTTTGAAAACTTATGTTGTAGTATGACTTTTATAATAAACATGTTTTTATATTAATTTTCAAAATAATTTTGAAAACTAGCTTAACGCCCAATTCAAATTGGGTCTTTTTTTGAGTAGGGGCAATCTTTGGACTCATTCACCTTTCAGGCCAAGTAGATAAGCAGGTAGGACATGGTACTTTATTACCTAATTCCAAGCCTAGATATTACCTTTGTAGATGCCTGTAACGACCCAGAATTTTATTTAATTTAAATTTGAATATTTAATTAATTTTAAATATTAATAAGTGAATTTATAAGTCAAATAAATTTTTATTTGAATTATTGGATTTAATTTGATAATTTAATCGATAATTTAATACGTTAAATTATGGAAATAATTGAAAATAGAGTTAAATATGATAGAAAATAATTTGTAAAGTTTTATTTAATCATACTGGAGTTATAGAAATATTTTAGAACTTTTAGAATCGAATTAAAAGTTAATTTGTGAAAATTGAATATTTTAATATTTAACAATCGACTGTAAAATAGTCAATTTTTGAACAGTCTCAGAATTGAACGAAACTAGTTCCATTGGATCCGTAATAGTTAGTTATTACCGGATTTCAAATTTCGTGTCAATCGGAGCTATCGTTTGATCGTGGCAGCTCGAAACGCATCGATTTATTTTTAATTTAAATTTGGCGAGTCAAAATAGCCATTTTTCAAAAAGTCTCGGATTTCGACGAAACCAGTTTCATCGGATCCGTAATGTGATATTATTGTAAGGTTTCAAATTTCAAGTCAATTGGATTTACCGTTTGTCCGGTACAAATTAAAACGCCTAGAAATCGATTTAAATCGGTTTAATTTAAATTGAGCGTTTTCAGCCATAACTCGCACATACTTCCGAATTAGCTTCCGAAACCTGTTCCATTGTGTCCGGAACGCGGGATAAACCCTAGGTACGCTGGTTACGGCGTCTAAATCGGAGTTCGGAATTCCCGGGATGAATAGTGTTTACGCTTGGTTTTCTATAAATACACCACACACACAAATAAATAAAAATAATATTACAAAACCCTAGCCCATATTTGCAGCCGCCATCTCTTATATCTAAGGCCGAAAATCACTCTCCTCTCTCCCTCGATTTCTTCTAATCCGTGAATCAATTCAACAAACTTCCAACTAGGAAATGGTAGAGCACGATGAGAGCTATGAGATCAACGGCTGTGATGGGTTTTCGTTGAGTAAATGGACAGCAAAATGGAGTTAAACGTCGCGAGTTCGGCCTCGAACTGCGTGCGAGGGGGAGGGCCGAGTGCGCCGAGGTTGGAGCCGAGTGTAGCTTGAGGAGAGGGCTTCGACATGGTGTAATCTGATCGTGTTCTAATTGAGTGTGGTGATCTATAAAATTAACCCTAATATTATGTGATGGGTTTGATTGTTCGGCCGGCTTCAGGGAGGCAAGATCGCGTGGGGGGGAAGATGAAGCTATGTTGCGTTCTACGGTCGTGATGTGGGGGCCTGTGGATCGAACGGCAGTGGGCTTGTGTGGGTTTTAAATTTTTATTTTAAGTTGAAATTTTTATATAAAAATTTGTGTAATGTTCATAAATTCGTATCTTTTTCATACGAGGTCGAAAAAATGCAAATCCAGTTGCGTTGGAATCGTATGGACGAGCACTACGCGATGGAGTTGGTTAGGAGTCGTTTGGAGTTAGTGAGAATTTCGGGTAAAATTAAACGCGCGTTTAATTTTATTCGAAATAAAAGCTAAAACGGAATTTAAAACCAAGGTGAGAACTTCTCACTCAATCGAATAGATTTCGATTTTATTTTAAATAGTTAGATTTAAAATATTT
The DNA here is from genome assembly GCA_030765085.1 of Allium cepa. Classification (NCBI taxonomy): domain Eukaryota; kingdom Viridiplantae; phylum Streptophyta; class Magnoliopsida; order Asparagales; family Amaryllidaceae; genus Allium; species Allium cepa. The sequence goes on from CM060929.1 coordinate 42,174,808, forward strand.
GAATGCATGTTTGAATGATGACTGTAAATTATTGATTGTTAAAATAGACATTATGCGCCGTTAGTAAGCGGATGTTATTTAATATAAACATATACCGCGAATATTTCATAAACAGTGAAATTGGTATTATATATAATATCAATATATATATATTGGCATATGTATATATTGCAGTTGTTGATTTCCCGCATTTTTTGTTTAGCGGATGAGACCCTATTACGCCGTTAGTAAGCGGATAATATTTATTAAGAACATATACCGCGATAATTTCGTACTGGAGCGAAATTGGTATTGTGCTAATGTTTTTGGATGCAGGGAAACAGGTTGGAGGGATCCAACTGGATTCCTCAACAGTATTTATTTTATTTCAGATATTTTGATATTTGATGGATTATCATATCGATATATGATATCGTTGTTAGTCGTGATTGACTATTTGGTGTGTAGCATCGTTGGACCCGGATTTTGGGATTTTAAAATGATTTTAAAAGTGATTTTGAAAATATACCATATTTTTGGAATTGATCCATTATAAATAAATAAACGTTATAATTTTTAAAGTTATAAAAATTATGGTTTTTGTGAAATATAGTTAAAAAGCTGATTTTTAGAAATACGATTAAAAGTCGATTTTTGAGAAATATGAACTAATGATTTTATAAAATAATTTAGATTGGATTTTTGAATATATGATAAAAGTTTAAATATAGGATTTATAAAATTTGATTATTTTATAAATCGAAATGATGAAATTATAAAGGAATTTAAAGACGTTTTAGAATAATAATATAAATTAATTTATATTAAGAGATTTATAAATGGATATTTATAAATTGAAATATAGACATTATAAAACGAGTTTTTATAAGTGTTTGAATGTAGTGAAAATGAATTTCATAAATGAATGAAATTTATAGAATTATAAACTGTGAAGTTATAAATAAAATTTATAAACAGTAAGATTTATAAATTTGGTGAAATTATTTGAAGAATAGATTTGGTTAAATAAATGAATCTTATAAGTTATAAGATTTATAATTTGGGAAGATAAAAAGAACGATTTTGTAAAATAATCGTTTTATAAGTAATTAACTTATAATAGGAACGTTTAGTTTATAATTTAGTTATAAACTGGAATAGGTTAATAAAGGAAATTATAAAAAGGAAGTTTTTATAAATAAATAGAAATGGAATTTATAAACGTTGTTTTATAAATCCGCAAACAACTTATTCTGATAAGTAAATTGTCATAACTTATTTGATGGAGTTATATTCACGTTTTGAACTGTGAATAATTCTTTTAAATAAAATGTATAAAAGGATGAAATGTGTTAACGTAGTATATTCACGTTTTTGAATAGTGAATAATACGTTAAAGAAATTGTTTTGAATGTGAATGTTTTAAATAGAATTAAAACGATTTAACGATGTTTTAATTGTGTTGAGATTCGAAATCATAGATTTCAACATTTATTGTTGAAATAGACGTTTTCAAGAAATAAAAGGAAATAGTGGACTATAACACTGTTGTTATAGTAAATGATTTCCGAATGGAAATGTTTTGGTTTAGTATTGGGATTTATATATCTATTTTAAATTCGAATCCCTATACTAGTGATTTTGGGTTGTCGTAACGATGTTTTACGTAACATTCGTTTTGGCCCAAGTAAATATGTTTAAGTGAATAATTTCCTTAAAGAATGAAATATATACTTAATTCGGTTTAAGTATATTGAATATTTTCTAAGTGTTGAAAATAAAAGAGATTTGTGAATTACTTATGAATAAATAAGTATGGAAATGTTTTCCAATATGAAGTGAATAATTAGAATTTATCTTTTTGGAAGATAAATTGAAATGAATAATTGAAATCGTATATGCACGAATATTTTGAAATATAAATTCATTATGGAATTTATATGTGAAAGTGGAACTTGTTAAAAATAAATATTGATTTATTTTTGAAGTGTTGAAATTATATATATCTTGTAAAGATATTTTGGAAAATAAATAATTTGGAAAATTATTTGGAATCTGGTGATGTATGCATATCCATTGATAGTTCAATAGCCGACTATCAATATTTCCCTTTGAATGGGTATTTGATGTGAATTGATTGAATGTGAATGCTACACTTATTTTTGAATAAGCGCTCACTATTCGGGTTAACCGGGAAAGGACCATGGGGTCGTATAACCCATTCCGAATATGTGATACGTCGTTATGAATTGCATTTGAAGATCGGTGTTGAAGACCGAGTATTTGTGAAACCGATAGGATGACCTATCGATTGTCTCTGCACTGGGTAGCTCCTGGTATTGAGATTTCTTAAGTGATGGGAAATTCGATCGGGATTGTGAATACCCGTATTGCAAGGGCTTCGTAAGAAGTGCCTTCGGTTTTGTTCGAGCCCGGAACAGACTTGTATGGATTGTATGCCTGACATTACAATTTGAGATATAAAGCCGATTTCTTTCAAATATATTTCTGTTGGTGGCGGAGAATTTATTCTTTGCTTAACACCCTTCTTTGAGACGTACGAGCTCAAAGGTTATATAGTTGAAGTTATCAGCGATATATTCCCAGTTTGGTAATGTGACATGCTGAGTGATGCTGAAATGATCATTGTGTTGATTATTGTGATAGGATCATTTATTTGATCGTCTATCTTAGTGATCATTGTGTTGATCATTTGTTGACCCAAAGCATGGCTTTTGTATAAAGTATGTTTTTGTGGACGTGAATTCGTCGAGCCTCACATCCCGTGAATGGTCAAAACAGGAAAGAAGCAGCAAGGTTATGAGGGGTAGCACCCTTTAGGATGTGTCCATTTCCTTCTGGAAAAGGGTGGTATCATGGTATGGAGCCCAGATATTTACTCATGTTGAAAACACTTTATGATTGTGTGAATTGATTACGAGCGCTCGGTGAAAAGGTCCCAAAGGACCGGGGGATGGCATATTCGGTCAGTTGTTACTCAGTTAGGAGTAACCCGGCCTTGTGTTGGTAGAGATCCGGTTTGGTTCTCGGGGATGTCCATCCAGAGGCATTCTCAGTGGCAATGGGAAGTTCCTTGGCCTGATCATTCGTTGGAAATCCAAAGAAACAATACGAAACTTGTACGGTTTTAGTTGTAGAACCTGCCATTTAATATGGTAGCTATTAGTAGGCATAATATAATGGTACCTATGCTGGCTAAGATTTATATCTTTACTTTCGAAATGAATTTTTCCTACACTATGCACTAATAATAATATCAAATGCTCTTTTTAAATGCGTATCAAGCATCTTTGACTAACATAAGAAGAAATCTCCTCCAAGTCTGCGTTTGCATTGTGTGTGTGGTGGGAGGTCTTATGGTAGTCTCATTTTTAAAAGCATTGCGAATTGAATTAAAAATATTCCTCTTTTTGATTTTAAAAGTAAATAAACTGTTTTGAGTTCTCACACCAGTCACATGACTGACTCGGAGTTTATTGTTTTCCTTCCTAAACTCTGGGTGCCCACCAATTTCCACACGGGCAGTCAAGAGACAGGTTTATCAGGATATTCTGGATATTCTGGAGTTGCTGGAGGCAAGCTGGATGGCATGGCGTATTACTAGTTTATATAGTATTTCTTTTTCCGCTGCACTGTTTGTTGTATGTTGTTGTACACTCTGATGATATGATGTAATGTAATGTATAAAATGTAATAACTGATATAGTTCTTTGTTTAAAGATTATTCATTTATTATTATATGTTGTTCCGCTGCGAATTGTGAGATTCTGTTGATGTTCTGTTGTTTCCTTTTTCCTCTATTCTCTTTTTCTTTCTATTTCTTCTATTTTTAAAATTTCCTATCTTCTATTTTCTTTTCTCTCTATTATCTATCTACCTTCTTCTTCTACCTTTTCTTTTCTTAAATTTTTTTTAAAAAAACCCCTAAGGGTTCGTATTTTCGTTCATCTTGAATTAAACAAAGGAGATTAGTGTCTATTCAAGGAGTACGGACTTACGGGTCTTTACAGTTGGTATCAGAGCTCTGATGGTTAAGCGACAACCATGGTTCTGTTGGGTATTACTCATTAGAGATAGAGTCAGCAGTACTCTAGAATGAGTTGAGTGTAATAATAGATATGAGAGCGTATTTGTTAGTGAATATGAAATTGTTTTATATTGTGATGGTTGGTTTATTGAGTGGTATATAGATTCTGGTTAATACGAGTAATTAACGTTGTTGATAGGGATCTATAAACACTTGAATAGAACAATTCGACACAGTATTATTTTAAATTGGGTAAATGGAATAATTTTGCCTTGATTATATTTTTATATATGAAGGAATAATTTTTCTAAATTATTAAAGTGTATATAAGTTGATTGTTTAATTGTTTGAATAATCTAAAATAAAAGAATAATTGCATAAGCAAAAGAATTATAAGAATTAAAGTTATAATTAATGTGAATTACAATTGTAAAATAAACTTATATATAAGAAGTGAAATTATATAAAATATGAGTTGTGAATAAAAGTGAATTTAAAGTTAAATGGAATATAACTTAAGAGATATTGAATTAAGTTGATATTGGTATCGAAGTAAATAATCAAGTGGATTAAAAGAAATGTGAACTTGAGTTATGTAATAGAATTCAACTTTGTAATTGAATTGAATGGATGGATTGAATGTTAATCAATTGAATGTGAATAAAGTTGATATGAAATAATGAATGTAAGTGTTAATTCATTAAAATCTAATGTTATAAGATTGTTGATTGATTGTATATAAGTTCATTAAGTGTTAATGAAATTGAAAGCTATGTAATTGAATTCAAATGGAAAGTAAATAAATTTGAATAGAATTGAAAGTGAATTGGATTTAAATTAGTAAATGTAAACTAATTAAAATTGAGAATGAATGTTGACAAAATCCAATGTAAACAAATCAAATGTGATTTAAAGTGAAAACCAATTCATTGTATATGAATGAAAATATGAATGAATATATTGGTTATGAATTTGTTGAATGGTAATTGGATGATGGTTGAATATATATTGCTATTGTTGCATTTGCTATGTGACATGTATAGTTATGTTGCTATATGTTGTATATTGATACTATTTGCATATGTGCATGTTCTCATGTTGTTTGTTGAGTGTTTAGTAGGTGCGGATCGCGTTTGCTTCGCATTTGGAGTTCGCTTTAGCGCTATATTAGCTGTATATGCTTGCTAATAAAATATAAGGTACATATCTCGGATTAAATATCGTACTTTTACACTTTTTTCCCTTCGGGATGCCTCATTACTTGATGAGATGTATATTTGTGATATATATACTGTCATTTTTTTTTTTTCGGATCGAGCCGCGCAAAGGAGACATGGCGAATTTTTCCGGAAATTTAAGGCGTTAGAAAAATTTGAGAAAATTTGGAAAATTTTTGAAAACTTTAACTTTGATTTTGGAATTGAAAGTTAAACAATAGTAATTGTTTTTGAAAAAGATAACTAAGTATGATTTGAAAACTTAGTAAAGTATTATAAGAAGTTTAACTATCAATTTTGGAAAATTAATAGATTCTGTAACTTTTCTTACTTGTAATTTCGAGGACGAAATTCTTTTAAGGGGGAAAGATTGTAACGACCCAGAATTTTATTTAATTTAAATTTGAATATTTAATTAATTTTAAATATTAATAAGTGAATTTATAAGTCAAATAAATTTTTATTTGAATTATTGGATTTAATTTGATAATTTAATCGATAATTTAATACGTTAAATTATGGAAATAATTGAAAATAGAGTTAAATATGATAGAAAATAATTTGTAAAGTTTTATTTAATCATACTGGAGTTATAGAAATATTTTAGAACTTTTAGAATCGAATTAAAAGTTAATTTGTGAAAATTGAATATTTTAATATTTAACAATCGACTGTAAAATAGTCAATTTTTGAACAGTCTCAGAATTGAACGAAACTAGTTCCATTGGATCCGTAATAGTTAGTTATTACCGGATTTCAAATTTCGTGTCAATCGGAGCTATCGTTTGATCGTGGCAGCTCGAAACGCATCGATTTATTTTTAATTTAAATTTGGCGAGTCAAAATAGCCATTTTTCAAAAAGTCTCGGATTTCGACGAAACCAGTTTCATCGGATCCGTAATGTGATATTATTGTAAGGTTTCAAATTTCAAGTCAATTGGATTTACCGTTTGTCCGGTACAAATTAAAACGCCTAGAAATCGATTTAAATCGGTTTAATTTAAATTGAGCGTTTTCAGCCATAACTCGCACATACTTCCGAATTAGCTTCCGAAACCTGTTCCATTGTGTCCGGAACGCGGGATAAACCCTAGGTACGCTGGTTACGGCGTCTAAATCGGAGTTCGGAATTCCCGGGATGAATAGTGTTTACGCTTGGTTTTCTATAAATACACCACACACACAAATAAATAAAAATAATATTACAAAACCCTAGCCCATATTTGCAGCCGCCATCTCTTATATCTAAGGCCGAAAATCACTCTCCTCTCTCCCTCGATTTCTTCTAATCCGTGAATCAATTCAACAAACTTCCAACTAGGAAATGGTAGAGCACGATGAGAGCTATGAGATCAACGGCTGTGATGGGTTTTCGTTGAGTAAATGGACAGCAAAATGGAGTTAAACGTCGCGAGTTCGGCCTCGAACTGCGTGCGAGGGGGAGGGCCGAGTGCGCCGAGGTTGGAGCCGAGTGTAGCTTGAGGAGAGGGCTTCGACATGGTGTAATCTGATCGTGTTCTAATTGAGTGTGGTGATCTATAAAATTAACCCTAATATTATGTGATGGGTTTGATTGTTCGGCCGGCTTCAGGGAGGCAAGATCGCGTGGGGGGGAAGATGAAGCTATGTTGCGTTCTACGGTCGTGATGTGGGGGCCTGTGGATCGAACGGCAGTGGGCTTGTGTGGGTTTTAAATTTTTATTTTAAGTTGAAATTTTTATATAAAAATTTGTGTAATGTTCATAAATTCGTATCTTTTTCATACGAGGTCGAAAAAATGCAAATCCAGTTGCGTTGGAATCGTATGGACGAGCACTACGCGATGGAGTTGGTTAGGAGTCGTTTGGAGTTAGTGAGAATTTCGGGTAAAATTAAACGCGCGTTTAATTTTATTCGAAATAAAAGCTAAAACGGAATTTAAAACCAAGGTGAGAACTTCTCACTCAATCGAATAGATTTCGATTTTATTTTAAATAGTTAGATTTAAAATATTTGAATGCATGTTTGAATGATGACTGTAAATTATTGATTGTTAAAATAGACATTATGCGCCGTTAGTAAGCGGATGTTATTTAATATAAACATATACCGCGAATATTTCATAAACAGTGAAATTGGTATTATATATAATATCAATATATATATATTGGCATATGTATATATTGCAGTTGTTGATTTCCCGCATTTTTTGTTTAGCGGATGAGACCCTATTACGCCGTTAGTAAGCGGATAATATTTATTAAGAACATATACCGCGATAATTTCGTACTGGAGCGAAATTGGTATTGTGCTAATGTTTTTGGATGCAGGGAAACAGGTTGGAGGGATCCAACTGGATTCCTCAACAGTATTTATTTTATTTCAGATATTTTGATATTTGATGGATTATCATATCGATATATGATATCGTTGTTAGTCGTGATTGACTATTTGGTGTGTAGCATCGTTGGACCCGGATTTTGGGATTTTAAAATGATTTTAAAAGTGATTTTGAAAATATACCATATTTTTGGAATTGATCCATTATAAATAAATAAACGTTATAATTTTTAAAGTTATAAAAATTATGGTTTTTGTGAAATATAGTTAAAAAGCTGATTTTTAGAAATACGATTAAAAGTCGATTTTTGAGAAATATGAACTAATGATTTTATAAAATAATTTAGATTGGATTTTTGAATATATGATAAAAGTTTAAATATAGGATTTATAAAATTTGATTATTTTATAAATCGAAATGATGAAATTATAAAGGAATTTAAAGACGTTTTAGAATAATAATATAAATTAATTTATATTAAGAGATTTATAAATGGATATTTATAAATTGAAATATAGACATTATAAAACGAGTTTTTATAAGTGTTTGAATGTAGTGAAAATGAATTTCATAAATGAATGAAATTTATAGAATTATAAACTGTGAAGTTATAAATAAAATTTATAAACAGTAAGATTTATAAATTTGGTGAAATTATTTGAAGAATAGATTTGGTTAAATAAATGAATCTTATAAGTTATAAGATTTATAATTTGGGAAGATAAAAAGAACGATTTTGTAAAATAATCGTTTTATAAGTAATTAACTTATAATAGGAACGTTTAGTTTATAATTTAGTTATAAACTGGAATAGGTTAATAAAGGAAATTATAAAAAGGAAGTTTTTATAAATAAATAGAAATGGAATTTATAAACGTTGTTTTATAAATCCGCAAACAACTTATTCTGATAAGTAAATTGTCATAACTTATTTGATGGAGTTATATTCACGTTTTGAACTGTGAATAATTCTTTTAAATAAAATGTATAAAAGGATGAAATGTGTTAACGTAGTATATTCACGTTTTTGAATAGTGAATAATACGTTAAAGAAATTGTTTTGAATGTGAATGTTTTAAATAGAATTAAAACGATTTAACGATGTTTTAATTGTGTTGAGATTCGAAATCATAGATTTCAACATTTATTGTTGAAATAGACGTTTTCAAGAAATAAAAGGAAATAGTGGACTATAACACTGTTGTTATAGTAAATGATTTCCGAATGGAAATGTTTTGGTTTAGTATTGGGATTTATATATCTATTTTAAATTCGAATCCCTATACTAGTGATTTTGGGTTGTCGTAACGATGTTTTACGTAACATTCGTTTTGGCCCAAGTAAATATGTTTAAGTGAATAATTTCCTTAAAGAATGAAATATATACTTAATTCGGTTTAAGTATATTGAATATTTTCTAAGTGTTGAAAATAAAAGAGATTTGTGAATTACTTATGAATAAATAAGTATGGAAATGTTTTCCAATATGAAGTGAATAATTAGAATTTATCTTTTTGGAAGATAAATTGAAATGAATAATTGAAATCGTATATGCACGAATATTTTGAAATATAAATTCATTATGGAATTTATATGTGAAAGTGGAACTTGTTAAAAATAAATATTGATTTATTTTTGAAGTGTTGAAATTATATATATCTTGTAAAGATATTTTGGAAAATAAATAATTTGGAAAATTATTTGGAATCTGGTGATGTATGCATATCCATTGATAGTTCAATAGCCGACTATCAATATTTCCCTTTGAATGGGTATTTGATGTGAATTGATTGAATGTGAATGCTACACTTATTTTTGAATAAGCGCTCACTATTCGGGTTAACCGGGAAAGGACCATGGGGTCGTATAACCCATTCCGAATATGTGATACGTCGTTATGAATTGCATTTGAAGATCGGTGTTGAAGACCGAGTATTTGTGAAACCGATAGGATGACCTATCGATTGTCTCTGCACTGGGTAGCTCCTGGTATTGAGATTTCTTAAGTGATGGGAAATTCGATCGGGATTGTGAATACCCGTATTGCAAGGGCTTCGTAAGAAGTGCCTTCGGTTTTGTTCGAGCCCGGAACAGACTTGTATGGATTGTATGCCTGACATTACAATTTGAGATATAAAGCCGATTTCTTTCAAATATATTTCTGTTGGTGGCGGAGAATTTATTCTTTGCTTAACACCCTTCTTTGAGACGTACGAGCTCAAAGGTTATATAGTTGAAGTTATCAGCGATATATTCCCAGTTTGGTAATGTGACATGCTGAGTGATGCTGAAATGATCATTGTGTTGATTATTGTGATAGGATCATTTATTTGATCGTCTATCTTAGTGATCATTGTGTTGATCATTTGTTGACCCAAAGCATGGCTTTTGTATAAAGTATGTTTTTGTGGACGTGAATTCGTCGAGCCTCACATCCCGTGAATGGTCAAAACAGGAAAGAAGCAGCAAGGTTATGAGGGGTAGCACCCTTTAGGATGTGTCCATTTCCTTCTGGAAAAGGGTGGTATCATGGTATGGAGCCCAGATATTTACTCATGTTGAAAACACTTTATGATTGTGTGAATTGATTACGAGCGCTCGGTGAAAAGGTCCCAAAGGACCGGGGGATGGCATATTCGGTCAGTTGTTACTCAGTTAGGAGTAACCCGGCCTTGTGTTGGTAGAGATCCGGTTTGGTTCTCGGGGATGTCCATCCAGAGGCATTCTCAGTGGCAATGGGAAGTTCCTTGGCCTGATCATTCGTTGGAAATCCAAAGAAACAATACGAAACTTGTACGGTTTTAGTTGTAGAACCTGCCATTTAATATGGTAGCTATTAGTAGGCATAATATAATGGTACCTATGCTGGCTAAGATTTATATCTTTACTTTCGAAATGAATTTTTCCTACACTATGCACTAATAATAATATCAAATGCTCTTTTTAAATGCGTATCAAGCATCTTTGACTAACATAAGAAGAAATCTCCTCCAAGTCTGCGTTTGCATTGTGTGTGTGGTGGGAGGTCTTATGGTAGTCTCATTTTTAAAAGCATTGCGAATTGAATTAAAAATATTCCTCTTTTTGATTTTAAAAGTAAATAAACTGTTTTGAGTTCTCACACCAGTCACATGACTGACTCGGAGTTTATTGTTTTCCTTCCTAAACTCTGGGTGCCCACCAATTTCCACACGGGCAGTCAAGAGACAGGTTTATCAGGATATTCTGGATATTCTGGAGTTGCTGGAGGCAAGCTGGATGGCATGGCGTATTACTAGTTTATATAGTATTTCTTTTTCCGCTGCACTGTTTGTTGTATGTTGTTGTACACTCTGATGATATGATGTAATGTAATGTATAAAATGTAATAACTGATATAGTTCTTTGTTTAAAGATTATTCATTTATTATTATATGTTGTTCCGCTGCGAATTGTGAGATTCTGTTGATGTTCTGTTGTTTCCTTTTTCCTCTATTCTCTTTTTCTTTCTATTTCTTCTATTTTTAAAATTTCCTATCTTCTATTTTCTTTTCTCTCTATTATCTATCTACCTTCTTCTTCTACCTTTTCTTTTCTTAAATTTTTTTTAAAAAAACCCCTAAGGGTTCGTATTTTCGTTCATCTTGAATTAAACAAAGGAGATTAGTGTCTATTCAAGGAGTACGGACTTACGGGTCTTTACAATGCCCTACTTAGTTGGCAAGTTAAATTAGTTAGCCGAAACATGACTAATTTAGGCCGCATAGGCTATTGGGATTTGATACCATTGAAGGAATTGGGCCAGCCTGCAGTAGAAGAAATGTGTGAAATTCAAATTTTTTATACCATTTTTGGTGTTTAATGGGCCAACAAAGACTAAATTTCATTTAGAACTTTTCTAAATTTGGTTTAAATAAAATCTTGTATTCTGTTTAAAATAGTTAAAGGGAATCTTAAATAAATATAATTTCAAATGTATAGTGTATTAAATACACCTAAAATTTATTTATAAATGTTAATGTATAAGGAATGAAACCTTTCATTCATTTCCCTAAAAGAAGAACTAACTGAGAGCATTAATTGTATTAAATGGAGAGAGAACCTTTTATTTTCTCTATTTAATTTGAATTGATTGATTCACTAAATGTCATTATTAATAATTTATTCATGGCAAAATTTATTACTGTGTCCATATGTATTCTAACAGTACAATTTGAAGTTTGAGATTTATTTAATTTAATTTAATTATACAAGCATACATACATATATATATATATATTTTTGTGTATGTATCATAAACGCACACATGTGTGTGCGCATGTGTAACATCATAATCCGTGAAGGATATAATAGATGTTGGAATTTACATTGCAATAGACACACTAGCTTATTTTGTGTGTACTGTAACTTTTCTAAATTTGCGCTTACATAATATGTCAAAACAAAATAGTAATATATGTGTATGTGCATGTAATTTATTGAACAAAACAGTTTCTGCCATAACAAATTAATGTAAGATAATTATATCATAATAATAAAAGTTTTCAAAGGTTTAGAAAATATGGAAACACATGTTAGTTATGGAATTTTTATAAGTAAAATAATATGTATTATTAAATAATTGATAATTGCCTGTAATCAAATTAATTCTTAAAAATAGGAAATCAAGTTGAAAAATTCCAAAAGTATTCTGAAGGTATCTGAGACATATTTCAGGCCTTGGAAGTTTTTTTGATATTTTCTCAATTACAATTACGTTTTTTACTAAATTATTAATTTCATTTAATAAATAAATTTATTTATAAAATTAATAAACTAAGTTAGAAAAATCTAAAATATTTTTTTGAAGGTTCCAAATACATATTTAAGCTGTAAGAAAATTTTCTAGGATTTCTCAATTGGAATTATATTTTTAATTAAATAACGATTGTAGGCCGAATGCAAACTAATTTTCAAAAATAATAAATTAAGTTTAAAAAATTTGAAAATTTTACTGTAACCTTATTACCTGTTGTAGCAAATACAAAATGTATAAAATTAAAATTTTGAGCCACTAATTATTTTGTTTATAATAAACAATTCACAAAATCATTAAATAATAATAATATACGTATATACATATTTGATAAAATGTTTTTATATTTTATGATTTATAATAGTTACAAATCATCATATGAAAATTTTAAGATTAAATATATATGATTTATAAACACATATTCATAAATTGGAGATATGTACACATTTAATCTAGATATATGTATGTATGTTAAAATCAATTTTTCATAAAATTAGTTCAACAATAAATCAATAAAAAAAATATTATAACAAGCACATAACCAATCTAATTGTAAAAAGCACTTGTACCCACAAAAATTTCACCTAGTCTAAACAATAAACAGATCTGAATATGAACGGAGAATTTGGATCTAAATAAACTTTTATATGATAAACCTAAAACCAAAAAAATGATAACAAATAAAAGTGCACCTCCTAAAGAAGCCCTTAAGCCCATATTGAAAAATTAATTTTGTTCTAAGAAAAATTCACAATCCGTCAAGTTGCTAATCTGAGATTGGAGAGCGTCTACTACAAATTAGTATTTTTAATATTGAATTGGATTTGAGAATTTTAGGGATGATTTTAGAGGAAAGTTGCTGCCATTAAAATGAGGAAATAGAAGAAGAAAATGGCAGGTCAAAAATGAATTAGCTTGTAATTAGGTTCCTCGTTGTTCTTAATTCCAATAGTCTGTCCTCGAGCTTTCTTTATTGCAATGAAGAGAACTTGAAGGAGATCACAATTGGAAAACGTAATTTAGGGAGAACGATATTAAGAGCCCCTTTCTACGAAGTGGCACATCTCTATTTATAGTGTTTGGAAAGAGGTTATCTTGCTTCCATTGATGATGTGAGACTTTGGTGTCATTTTTTGCTACCTTGGTGGTGGCCACAATATGGAACTTATGAAGGCCTTTGAAGCGTTATAGGGAAGAATACACTGAATACTCTTGACCTTACTTTTGTGAATGACTCTAATCCTCCTTTCTTACAAGGCGTTTGACATCGACATGGTTCTAATTATTGTTCTTTATGGATTCGATAGCATGCGACATTAATAAAGCATGGCGTGGATAATATATAGCATGGCATGGAATGAGCATGGTATCGTTTGAGAGACGGCTTTGAAAAGTAGAGGCATGAGATTGAGTCGGCACTGGAGATGAAACGACACCAATTGAATACAAAATGGAAGAAGTGTGGCATCGATGAAGGGCGATCTTGATAGCATGTGGCTTTGATAGAGTGCGACATGGGTGGTGTGCAATATTCATGAAATGCAGCATTAATTTGAAGCGGCATCAACACGAAGTTACATCGTGAAGCAGCATCAATGAGGAGCAGCGTTAATCTTTGCCTTAATTATTGTGGCCTACATGGGCATTGACAATGTTCATCATCAATATCGCTTTGGAGGTCTATGGTGATATCTCCAAAGTGCGGTGTCGATGTAATATGGCATTGGTAATATATGTCTTCAATGAATTAAAGTAGGGCATGGCTGAGATGCAAAGTTGCATGAGGCGCGGTATCGTAGGCTTTCGACATTGATCTATCTTCATACTTTCGGTATTGTTTCATCACCATTCCTTCAACATTGGCCCTAACGACATAGACTTCTTTGTAAACCACCACTTATAGCATTACCTTCGGTATTCAAATTATGTGGATAACGTATGCCCTCCCCCTCCCTCATATAGAAGAAGCTTTTTACACTTTAGTGTAAAACCAAGAATTTCTTTGCTTTCTCGATTCCTTGCGAGATTTTCTTTCCAATCCTGTTTTCCTGTAAAACACAAAGAAAAATGATAACTTTCATTTCTAACTTTAAACTCAATTTTAATTTCAAGCAGTCCCTTTTTTTATATTATTGAGTTATAAATAGATACATATTGTTTATATTATTGTATGAGTTAAGATCATAATTTTTCTATAAAAGATAAATAAATAAATAAATAAATAGCAATAAGTTTCAATGCAAGCCCGGAAGATTATCTCGTAATATCGTAAGAGGAAGCATCAAAAATATTCTTTGGCAATTTCATGAACAGAAGACCAGAAACCCATCGGGCAGCAATAATATTCCAAGAAGCTAGAAAGTTATTTGAAAAGATGATCATAAAATCCATCTAAGTAGAAGACCAGAAAATCGTCTGGCAATAATGGAAGACTAGAAAAACCATCTATTAATAGTAATTTGAATTGAAAACTAAAAAAACTTATGGCAATACTAAGGACCAAAAATCTATTTGATAACAATAAAAGACCATAATCTCATCTGATAATAATAATATAAGACCAGAAATCCTTACCTGGTAATAATAATACAAGACCAGAAAATCCATCTATCAATAATAATATAAGATTAGAAATCCTTGTCTATAATAGAAGACCAGAAATCCTTATCTGGCAATAATAATAGAAGACTAGAAAATTCATTTGGCAATAATAATTGAAGACCAAAAATCCTTATCTGGCAATAGTACTTTCTTTTGCAGAGAATCCCAGCCACTTCACTTAGAAGTATAATAGCTCATATTCGATAGATCTTACTATAAATAGTGCTCGATTCTTGTTTTAGAACACAAATGGCTCATTTTCAACTGGTTTCTTTTTGCCTCTACTTGGGCTTTGGATGTCCGAGTCTCTTTTCTTCAAGCCTCTTATTGGGATTGGGATATCTGTGTCCCTTTTCTTTGCACCACTCTTTGGCTTTAGACATCTAAGTCCCTTTTCTTTGCACCACTCTTTGGGCTTTGGAGGTCTGAGTCCCTTTCTTTGCGCCACTCTTTGGGTGATAATCTCAACTTGGATCGTACTACTTAACACTATCTCAGGTGATGATTTAGATCTATAGTCCGGTGGGTTTGGTTGGTTATCTTTAAGCAAAGCAAAGACTTACCTAACCTCCCTCTAGTAGGCACTTCAGTAAGGCCTAGATGACGGTACTGAAGGCTGGCCTAGTGCTCTACCAAGCTCCTCGTTGGTCCTCTTTCTTGGAAGTTTATTCTTTCTATAAGCAATAAGAAAGAGTCTAGCCAGCTCATCTTAGAATAAAATCCCCTCCTAATTCCAGGAATGATTGAATGGAGAAAGAAAGAATCATGTGAAAGAAGCCTAGGTGCTTGCGAACTAGACTCTGAATGACTAATGATTTTAAGGGAGCTCGAAGCTGATGCCCCTCGCCGTCATGGTAATGAGACTTAGAATCAATTAGCAAAAACATATGTCGAGAGAAGCCAAGAGAGCTAGTTCTCTCAAGAGCGGAAGCGAGATGCCTCACGTATCTATAACTACATCACCGAGCGGTAGTCAAACGAGGGCGTGAATGCGAGATGCCAGCGGAATGATCGGCCAGACAGAGGCTAGGGCTTCTTCCTTCCCACTACTGGCCTAGAGGTCCAATTACTCCCTATAGGTTGCTCCAGTACATCGAGGACCGAAGGAAGGCCTAGTTCGCCAGCGTCCCATCAATCCTCCAGGACACAAATAACTCAATTTTCTCCCATGAAGATTCATATTGAACTTCAATGGGAACCTCTTTTGAGCCAATGACACGTTGATCTAGTCACCACCGGAGCCAAAAGGGACTGTCTAATTTGATTTGTTTCTACCGATAAGGCAAACTGCAAAATTCAAGGCAAATTGGAACCATTAACAATTTACTTTAAATTAGTATATAAATTGAAATTAGTGAATGGTTCCTCAATTTTAAATTTTTATCGAAGATAAAATTTTATTTCCTTGATTGGGAAGTTAGTTTCTGCCATGGAAGTCAAAATAAGTTCACTAATTCAGAACACCTTTTCCCGAGCCAGACCAGATAAAGACCTCTCCTTTGAGGAAATGCTCAAGTGAGGTCTTGATGACGGTATTGAAGGATGGTAGATGATTTAGTTGCCCTTTTGGATGGAACCAAAGGCATACTCTGACCTTCCTCGAGGAGATGCTTTGTCCAAATCATTTTGGTAGGCGATAAAGGCTTTTGCCCCTTACTACCATCTTAGGTAGTGGTTTTATAACGACCCTCCCTTTCGATCCTCATAATTCGACACTTACTTCTCTGTATCCATGTGTCGAACAACCATGTGCTAGAAAGATAGATTGTTATGGGAAAGAAAGAAGAAAGAAGACAAGAAGAAACTAAACAACATAAAAAATCACAATGCAATGTTTAATCTATAATAAAACAATGTCCTTTACAAAGAAACTGCAGTATACATATATTAATCTAAGAACACTAAATAAGTCATCAGTCTGGATAGTTATAACAATCTACCCTCATAATTGTTGATAAATAAGAAACTAACAAATACAGCGGAAAGGTAGAATATACATCAATACATCTTGGGGCCTCCAGCTCGTCTTCTGAAATCTACAAAGCATACAAAACAAGATCTGTAATTATGCTCGGTTTGACCCGAGCATTATAAGTAAACAACGCTCGGATCGATCTGGTAAACCAATGTGAGAATCACACCTCAATGGATTTTTAAAGTTATTAAAACCTTTTAAAATGACGGGTATCTCATAAGACCATGCTGCAAATAAAAACAGACAGGTTTTTACTTATGATAATGAAACCATTTTTTTATAAGAGATCCTCTGATACTATAATAATGTCTAGGATACAATAACTGTGATGACCCGGAATTTTGGGCAATATCAAGTTAATAATGTATATCAAAAATTAAATTGATTTAATAATTGTCTTTTATAATTGTAATTTAAATTGGCAAATTTATTCTTTTAAAAGTAAATAAATATTTAATTGGTAAATTTCATCTTTTAAAGCTAATAAAATGTTTTCTATTTATAATGTATATATATATATATATTTGTATATATTTATATATATTGTAAATAGAAAAGCTTTGTTTAAAATTTAATAAATAAAATCATGATTTCAAATTCTAATATATTTTGGTAGTTTGGAAATTATGATTAAATATAATATAAAACTTTGCAAAGATTATTTAAATAGTCAACCATATGATTTTAAAATACTTAAGTTAAATATTGTTGGTTTAAAATTTATATTTAGCTTAAGTCTAAATTTAAATGAAATTAACAAAAAGATTTGTTTTATTTCTAAATATTGCTTGATAAATATGATTCAATTAAGTAAGATAAGTAATTTATAAATAATGTGAAAACTTCTTGCATAAATTATTTAAATTCGACAAAATTGTTATTTTTAAATAATATTAATACTGAATTGTTTTTATATATAAATATAAATAGGTTTTAATGAAAATAGAATTGTTATTTCAAATTGAATGTGTTGTTATATATATATATATATAAGTTGATTATAAATTGGATTTTTTTAAAGTTTAATTTGAATTTGAATTTGGATTTAAAATTGAAATTCAAAAGATAAATATTTAAAATATTTTGGATTTAAAAATATGTGTAAGATTTTGTTTATGCATAATTTGTTTTATTGTATTTACTTAAAAGAAATTCATATATATATATATGTATTTTGGTAAGCATTTATAAAATTTTAAATTAATACAAAACTTTATTATTAACATTTAACATAAAAAAACAACTTAAGTGACAAATGTAAAATCAAAGGCTGGGTTTTAACAAGTGTAAATTAATAAACAACTCTATATGACAAATGTTAAGGGTCTTTACAAGTGTCCTTATTTATTTTCATTTTCTTTTATTTTTATTAAATCACAAATTTACTTGTATAAACATATGCTTTTCGTCTCTTCCTTTCTTTATATTCTCTTTTCAAAACCAAGAGAAACTCAAACCATTTCTCGAAAGAAAATCTAAAAATCAATACAATCTTCATATCATAAACTTATTCAGACCAATCATCCGTAATCTCATTTCAAAAACCATTTTCAAGATTCAAAACTGTTAACCTGTAATCCATTTTCAAAATCACAAAACTTGACACATCATTCTTCAAAACTGAGATAAATTATCCTACAAGCAAACCTGAATTGTAAACTAAAGCAAGTTCAAAACCAAGGCAGTCTCATTTCTACAACAGTTTCAATAACAAGAAATTCAAGTTCATAAATCAAGCAGCATTTTCAGCAAACAAGTTTTTAAGTTCTTTTTCAAATTCCAGATTTTAGCTTAAAGCCTGTGCACAGCCCTCTGTTTCATGCATGCCTGGTGTGTAAATTTGTTTTAACTTAAAAATAGTTTAAAATATGAGATTTAAACTTTGACGCATGAATGTAATCTTGAAGTGAAATAGTTTGAAATGATTTTCATGTATGCTAAGTGTAACAACCCGCATATTTATCGAGTTTGTATTTAAATATTTTATTTAAATATTAACTCGTTAATCGGATTTTGGTCCGAAAAGCTACTTTTTGCAAACGGTCAAATTAGGACTCGAGACCACTTCCATTGAGTTCGAAATGCCGTTTACAACTTTTTTAAGTATAAACATCGATAGGTTTGGAGTTAGTGAAATTTCACTAACTTTTCCCGCTTTGGACTTTGGGTTAGTTTAGCCTATTAAGCCCAAGTTCCAACCCTCTTCTCCTCACTCTTCATAAATTTCCTAACTAATCAAGCTTTGGCATTAATGGTGGAGGGATTGGGAAATTAAAATTCCAAAACTCAAATTCAATTGCAATCCATCTTTCTACTCCAAATTCAAGAAGAAGACATTGGATTCAAGCTTCTTGTGCTTAGATAGAAGAAGGATTGATTCTTGCTTGCTTAAAACTTCATTTTCATTGATATTTGGTGCAAAGGTGAGATTTTTAACTCACATTCTTGTCTATAACTATCTTGGGTTGTTGGGAATGATTCCCTATCACTTTAGCATGAATATTTGCTTTTGGTTTGGATTGGATTGGCGAAAAACTCCAATTTTTGGCGTTTTGGCGAAATTTCTGCATTTAGGTCGTTCTGGCCATTTTTAGGTCGTTCGGAGTTAGGTCGTGTGGGTCTTAGGTCGTAGGTCGCGTACGAGATAGCTCCTAGATCGTTCTGACCACTTTTCGTGTGTTCGGAGTTAGGTCGTTCACGACCTAGTACTTAGGTCGCTCGTGAGTTGGTGGCGTAGGTCATAGGTCGTTTAACTCTTAGGTCGTTAGGCCTTGTGTGTGGTGTTAGGTCGCCTGCTTTCCTTAGGTCGTAAGTCGCGTGTGCTTTAGGTCGCGCACTTTCTTAGGACGCGAACCCTTTTAGGTCGTTGACCACGCTAGGTCGCTTGGCCTCTTCACTTCTTAGGTCGTTAAACCCTTCCTCTTTTGGGTCGCTCCCCTTTATTTCTTAGGTCGTTGTGGTCTTAGGTCGTGATATTTATAGGTCGCGGCAAAGTTAGGTCGCTCGACCCATGTTGCCGTTAGGTCGCTCGATCCTTGTTGCCGATAGGTCGCGTGCTTTCTTAGGTCGCATACCTTTAGGTCGCGTGTCCCCTCTACCTCGTTAGGTCGCAAAGAACTTTAGGTCGCTCGACCTCCTTACCCACCATGTCGCGCACTTAGTTAGGTCGCTCAGCCATTGTGTTAGGTCGCGTGAACCCTTAGGTCGTTAGACCCCATTTTGCTTTAGGTTGTAGGCCTCTTGCCTTCACTTAGGTCGAACCCCGTAAGCGGTGGCGTTGCCCCCGCACCCCCACCTTGGGGGGTTGCCACCCCCCCGGACCCCCCCTCCGTAGGGGATCTTATCTGAAAAACATTGAGCTGATTTCCTTGGATTTTATTCACATCTCCGTATGCGATCTTTGTGACTGATTGTTTCTACAATTGCTTCTGTGTTTTGTCACTTTATAATATAAAGGTTTCAATACTAGTAGTAAATATCAAAACTCTTTTAACAAACAATTTCAACTCTATTTTTAATAACTAAGCTCTTTTCTTAAACTGTTTTCCAATCTATTAGTATATAGAAACCTTTACCTCACTCGGATGAGAAATCTAATTAAACGACTTAGTAAAACAAGTGGTATGAAACGCTTGCGTTCACTTCGTCGGTTAATTCTTGGACTTGTTCGATTGAACCTCTTGTGACAATTTTATTAGTGAAGATTTACAGTTTGTTCGTAAATATTTAAGTTAAGCAAGTGGTTATGGGACATGAAGCTAAACTTCTATATTTACTAGCTTAGTGTAATTGACACATCTCGTTGATCATGACGATCATTCTGATGATTTAGACTAGCAACTGTGCGATGTCTCTTGTTGCGAGGTTAGACTAGACACCACTTGTGTGATTCCACTCACACATACCTTTTTGCTTTTTGGTTAGTCTGGACCTTAATCTGTGTGATTCCATTCACACATGTGGGGTAGCTCCCCTTGGTCTTCGGACCGTCATGTGATAGGCCTCTTTCTCTTTTCTATGATTTCTGGACTTCTTGCATTGATTTCTAGAATTTATGTCATTGACTTGTTATGAGTACAAGTTTGGGGTATGATGCCCTTTCCGAATCTTTGAGAAGATTCTTGTGATATTGATTATCTCTTATTGGTTGATCTTCTGTTGATCATTATTTACATACTTATAGTGGTATGTCATTATGGATGTTTATGTTTATGCCATATCTTTTATGTTATATCATGTCATCTGATATTTATAGCTAGACTGACCCGTTTATTATTTTCTTAAATAATACTCGGGTCAGACCGAGATGTTATAGGTGCTTCTGCTTGACTTCTTCCCAGGGATTCATCACTCTGACTTTTGGCTAACTGTTTAGATTAGCAGTTTTTGTTGTATACACTTGAGATATAGACTCATAGTTGTATTCTTTTGTATAGCACGTGTTGCTATTCTTTTGTATTATCGTGGATCTTACTGACCACTACTCTGATGTACACTTTCATGTGTTAGTTATATATTCATATCTTCTTCCGCCTTTGTGATATGGATATCTGTGGCTGATTTGTGATATGATTATTTCTATGTTTGTTTTCGAAGATTATTTATAGCCACCGTGTGATAAGCAATTACATGGATGGTCGCTCCTCAACAGCCTTATTCTCCGTGCTAGTTGACAGCACTACTCCGGAGTGTTCTTGGCTAGCGTGGGTATAGAGGTGGGGCGTCACACTAAGATTTGAATGTATGTGTATACTTTTATGTGATATGTCTGATGATCATCTCTGTTGTATTACGATATTTCTTCCATCAATAAAAGAATTCATATCTTCACATGTATTTGATTACAGGCTAGGATCTGAAAATAGAAAATGAGTGTAAGTATATAAGTTTAATTTGAAAAATAGTTTTAAATAAATATATGATGTTTTATTTAAAATTTGAAATCTACAGGTTTGATTATATTATAGGCTAAAATCAAATGTCCTGAATTCTTGATACAATTTTATAATATGATTCTAGATTGCAAATGATGAATTTAGGAACAAGAATCATAATTTTTAGTTTGGTGATCTCTGAGATAATAGAAGTTGGAGGATTTGGGGGGTTTTTGCCAATTTCTAGGGGACGATGTGGTGGTCGGTTGCAAGCTTGTGGTCGAAGGAGGCTGGAAGGTGGATGGACCTAGGAAAAATATTGGTGTATTTTTCTGGTAATCGTGGTGGTCAATTCAAGTTTAGTGGTTGAATTGGGTAGTCGGAGTTGTCGAGGATTTTGCGAAGCCATGGAAAGTCTGGTGACAATCGCGTAGGGAGGGTTACGTTGTGTGGCCGGTGACGCTACTGTGGTCAGAGGAATAGATGCTCCGGTGGTCGCATTTTTCGTCGGCAAGCGATTTTGGATGATCGATTTTTGGGTTTTATGAGTTCGACTGTTTGACTTTGTTTTGCCATTGGTTTCGTTGTTCAGAAGGATCATGAGGACTGAGGAAGGTGGCAATGTCTTTCTGAAGGTTTTGGTGATGACAGTAGGTGGTCGGAGCCACCGTGCATGTGCATGGTGCATTTCTGGTGTCAGGCTTTGATTGGATTTGGGGAAGATGGTTTAAACTCGGGTTCGGTTCGAGTTGTTTTTGGGTTAGTCTCGAAGTGTTAAGGATAGCGAGTGTTAAGGGGTTTGGGTTTGTTTGTTCAGCAACCAAGGTTTTAAAATTATAAAGTTAACCAGGTTTGAAAGTAATAAACTAATGCAACTTTATAGTAAAGGTTTAAACCAAGCTTAAAGTTTAAAAAGGAAATTGAAAACTAGGTTTTAAAAACTAAGAACTCAAAAAAAATTTAGTTTTAAAGTTTTAAACAAGTTAAAGGTTGAAGATTATGAAAGTAATTTAGTTTAAATTTTTCCTTATATAAGTTTCTTTTATAGATGATAAATGTTCTTTGACATTTGTTAAAAAGGTTTGCAAATTGTTTACATTTTGTTAACTTAAATCATTTTAAATCTTAATTAGAAATGGAATTTAAAGGTAAATTTAAAAGTAAGAAGTTTCAAAAGCTTTTGTTAATGATAATTATGTAATTATAAAGGCAAATACTTTATCTTAAAGATTAATTAAGGTTTAATGACTTAGGATTAATTAAATTAATAAGTTAATAAAAGTGTCATTAATTAATTTAATTAATTAAGGATTAATAAATTAGTAATTAAAGGATTTTTAAATAATTAATTACAAGTTAATTAATTTATAATTAAGGATCATTAATTAGATAAGTAAGATTATTAATTAATGATTATAAATTAATTAATCAAGTAATTAAAGATTTATTAAGTTATAGTTAAGCACTTAATTAATTAAGTAATTAAAGATAAATTAATTGGCAATTAAGAATTAATTACCTTGTAATTAATAAGAGTTAATTAAAGTTTAATTACTTAGGGAAGTAATTAAAGGATAATTAATATAAAGATCATTAACTTGGATGATGAAATAATTAATTAATGTGATTAATTTAAAATAATTAATTAGATTAATTAATTAAGGATAATCATTTATGGGAATGTTTAAGTATAATTACTTAATAAAAATAATTAGAGGGATTAATTACTCAATGTAATTAATTAAATTAATGTGATTAGTTTAAGTTAATTAATTAGTTTAATTAATTTAAAATAATCACTTGATGATTTGTTAAGTATAATTACTTAGTGTAATTTATAAGTGTAATTACTTAGTGAAGTAATTAATGGATAATCACTGGATTAATTAATTGTAGAATGACAGTAGTTTTGGGATTAATTACTTGGTGTAATTAATAAGAAAGTGTAATTACTTAGTGGAAGTAATTAAAAATTATTTACTTAGTGTAATTAATTAAAGAATTAATTGATGAAATTTATTTAGAAGTTAATTAAGTGATGTAATTAATTAAGGATAATTAATTACTAATTGTAACGAACCAAAATTTTCAAATCTCAAAAATTCCAGATAGTTTGGAAAAAGAAGAAAGAGATAGAAGAAGAAGAAACAGAAAATACCAAAATCTCACAATCGCAGCGGATCAAAATATAATATCAAATAGTAACAGTTTACAAAAGAATACTATATCTGTCGATTACATTTAATACATTAGAGTTACACACATACTCAAACCAAATCAACATGTCTCAGATAATCAAATTTATATTACATCGGAAACACTCCTTATGTTCTTTCCATCCAGCTCATCTCCTGAGCTCCAGAACGTCCTTACCTGAAAATCTGTAAGACTCGGTCTGACCCGAGCATTACATCAAAGTAACACCCGAGTTAGGCTGGAGACCAGCATGAGTAAACCCATCTAACAAGGAACACAAAAACATGCAACTTATAAACCCGGCTAACCTGTATCAATTTACATCTTCACAAGTCGTTATAGACATCATTTAAATCACTCATCAATTTCTAAGTACCAAAACCTAGATTAAATGGTCCAATTCACATAAATCGTTCCATTACAACCTATTGATTGCATATGTCAATTTATAAAGAATCGAAGTGGTTTCGGGTATTTGCTAATACCCGACTACGGACTCTTCGAATCCAATGTCATCTTAACCCAAGTTATTCAAGTGATTAAATTTTAAATACTAGATGTCACTTTCACACAGCAATTCATCATAGATAACCACACTATCCTTGTTCAACCCAACACATCATATTGCAAAAGCATTTCATTCCACAAGCATCACAATCACACATCAGGGATAACAAATAATCTAAGGCATTTAAATATTATTCAATTGTTCATAAGCAAGATAAATTAGTTACCCATTACTAATTAAATCAAATCGATTACTTTAATCATTTTTAATCTTGCTTACTTCATAATAATTAATTACAAACCATTAACTAATTATCCCCTAATTATCCTCCCTAATTACATTCATTAATGAGCCTTTAATTAATTCACCGCATTAATTTATCAACCTTGATTAATCACATTCAGTCATTAATTATTCTTTAATTACTTACATTGTTAAAGATTCCTTTACTTAATCACACTTATCAATTTATTAACCCTTAATAAATTTACTTAATTAATTAATTAATCAACCCTTTAATTAATTACATTAAGTAATTAATCCTAATTACTTTACCTCTAGTACTTTACCTTTAATTACTTTCATCAAGTAATTATCCAATTGGTTAATTATCCTAAATTAATTAACCTTGATCATTAATTAATTTGATCCTTAATTTCTAATTAATTTAGTTAACTCTTACAGATTAATCCTTTAATTAATTACATTAAATAATTGTTATTAATTAATTTTATTAAGTGATTATCCGTAATAAAATAATCATCTTTTAATCAATAACTTAATTAATTAATCATTTTAATAAATTAATTCCTTAAATTGATTACACAGCTAATTACTATTTACCTTAATCCATTAAATAGAATATACTTTATTTACTAACATCATTTAAATCACCTTTAAAAACATATAAGAATTAACCTTCTATAAAAAATTTCTAAACAAACAAATTTTAAACATTTCACTTTGGGAAAAGAAAAGACTTGCTTAAAGCTTAACAATACTTTTTAGAACTTTGTTTGTATTTCTTTGAAAACTCATTCCTTTTGATAATCTTTTTAATACTTGATTAATTTGTCAACTAAGCCTAATACTAGTATAGACCCGAGCCCACAACTACCATTAGCCGAGTCCAACTCGTCATCATCCCGTGCCAACCAATCTCCAACACCACTCGATCAAACTCGAGATCGATCTCGAGTATGGCACCATCTACCCCGAAGCAACGAAACACAGAAACACAACATACACGTGCAGAAAGCATACACATGCACAGCTACCTAACTGGCCTCCGACCACTGCCGCCATCACCGGCAAGTCGTCCACGACCCCTACTCTCTATTGAACCAGCCTGATTACCAAAAACTTACTCTCAACCAAAAATGAACAATCAGGTTCAAACTGGAATTCAACTTCATCGACAAACTCTCCTTGCCGACGACCACCCCGACCTCCATCATCCATGCCACCAAGGCCTAGGCTTCGTCTGACCATCTCCTACCTTATCCTCCACGACCAATCACGTCCGATCACACAACGACAACGCAACAGTTCAATTCCTCAACTCGACCAAAGCTTGAGACAAAACCCTACCTCGACGAACCTACGCCGCCACAACATTCGAGAATTCCTCTGACCATTTTCTCCGACATCACCTTCCTCCAGACTAAGTCCACCCAAGAACTCTCGTCCCAAAATTTTCCGGATCATCAGAAAATGACGAAATCCCAATTCACGGTCAGCTTACAATTTCTTTTGATTTACAAGTCTAAAAATCATGATTTCACTTTTAAAATTCCTAGTTTTTGATGACAAATCAAATTATATTCGTGAGACAACAATTTGTTAAGGTTGAGATTTTGATATGTATGAAAATTCTACTGTAATTCCAAATTTCCAGATAACTATTTGTTACTAACACTCAAAAATATTTTTAAAAATATTCTGAAGTTATTACAAACATTATTCCTTTTAAGATCATAACTTGAAATTGAGTATACGAAGTGAATTTTATTTTCAATGGTTTTGAGCTTGAACCTGCAGTTTAACATAGGCATATATGGATACTTATATAAATAAATATGCACATATCTTTATCAACACAAGAATTTATCCATGCAAACCTTTATTCACACAATACTACACGAGATTTATGCATCGGATCTAGCATTAAAGGATGTAGGTTTACTCACCTGTTTCTTAAGAACGGAGAATGCCTCGAAATTTTTTTCTTTTTCTTTTTGAAAGCTGTAGTTTTTTATCTTCATGAACTTGAGTTATTTGATTTCAAAGTGGTAGCTTAATATATTTTTTTTTTTTCATTCGAATCAGAGATTGAAGCAAAGAAAGGTATATGTATATGTGTAGAGAAGGAAGTGTACAGGGTAGGTATTTATTGGTGTAAGCATAATTTCTTTGGTCAGAGATATTTTTCTTGCCTCCTTCTTTGACCAGGCAAGATTTTCCTTCTAGCTCAAGCTTGGCCTGATGCATGCTTGAAATGATATATTGTAGGCTACAATTTAATGCTTGTCTCAATATATATTTACAAGAATTTTGTATGAATTATATATGTATAGTCATGTATGTTATTGTTATTATAACATTTATATACACTCACAAGTTTATGAAATCTTATTATTGCGAAGTTATACATTCATATATTTTTAAGTTTATGTACTTATACTTATATATTTTCAAACATCATGAATTTTTATTTATTTATATTTTCATTTGTATATTTATTGATTTTCATCTTAATTTGGATAATATAATTTATGTGTATATTTTTTATTTTTCTTTCTATAAGTTTTATCATATTTAGGGATTTATGAGCCAATGTTTATTTTAGTTCTTAAGCCATTTACGTATTCTTATTATTATTATTTTTATTAGAAATTTATTTATTGGACAAATTTAAACTAACATTCCAATAACTGCATTGGTTAATCACTTTATATTAGATGGCCCAAAAATCTGGGTCGTCACATTCCTCTCCTCTTTAGAACTTTTCGTCTTTGAAAAGGAACGAAGCGATAATTTTGAATTTAATGCTTATTTTAGTTCAATAATTCTTTAAATGTTTTTGACTCTTTTATTTTTAAAGTTTTAAAACACCTTTAAAAATTACATAATATCACCAAACCAACTTTATATAAAAATATACTTCTTATAACTCAATGTCTCAATGAGTTCATCCTTGTTCTCACAGAAATTCAGACATACGTTGATCAGGCATAGGACTGAAAATCTATAAGTACTTGGTAAACCCGTTTTCAACATCCAGTGAAAATACTTGGAAAATAATTTTATTGAAAATATAGAAAGCAGTTTTTTTTTTAAAAAAAAGGAAATATCTTTAGTGAGAATGCTCTAGAAATCATCACTCCCATCCATGGTCGCGGTTACATCCTAGGTTATGTTGCCATCCCAGCAAAAGTCCATGTAACTATAGGCACTTCGTGCCCCATGATTACGCCATGGAACCCACAACAGATCGCAGTTACATTCTAGGGTTACATTGCCATCGCAGCAAAAGTCCATGTAACTGTAGGCATCAGCGCCCTCGATTTTCGCTGTTGAAATGAAACTTCTCCACTCCTACATAGGTCGCAGTCTGCCGATATAAAATCAAACGTAGGCTGTTGGCTCTCAACAGCACACATGACTTTCGCTATGTTACCATAGGTCGTAGTCTATCGATATAAAATCAAATGTAGACTGTTGGCTCTCAGCGGCACACATGACTTTCGCTATGTTAACATAGGTCGCAGTCTACCGATATAAAATCAAATGTAGAGTGTTGGCTCTCAGCGACACACACGACTCTCGCTATGGTCTGCAGTAGATCGCAGTGACATCGAGTTACACTATCGTCACAACATAACCCAAATGCCTCTGTAGGCATCAGCGCCCCTCGACTTTTGCTACACACTACTCATAATCCTCAGGAACTAGTTTTGTCTGGACTCCTCACAGGATCAACTTTAGAACCCCCCCCCCTTAGGGTTCAAGGGAGCACCACCCGGTGGTATTCCTGATAAGTTCATTTCAAGGGAGCGCCTTTTTCCCCAGAGCCATTATCAAAACACTTTATACTATACACATATAGTATCTTTCAAATCATACACCTAGTATGATCTCATAAAAAGCTCCTTTACACAAAATCGATTTTCCCAAAATCAATAATTTTCAAACTAGGCTTTCCAAATTTCACTATTGGTTTTACCTAAAAATCAAAAGCCTTTCCAAATCCAAAGGTTCCCAAAACCTTTTTCCACAATCCCCATAAGATCCTTTATATATATATAAATATAAATATATATATATTAAAAAAACTTTGGATCATTACAAACTTGTATAAAACTCCTTTTTATACTTCAAATATTTTCAAAACTCCTTTCCTTTCGGCGTTAGATTCAACAAGGAGAGATTTATCTTATATAACAAAGATATATAACTTTGTTTACTCAAAATCAAATATTCAAATTTGATTACTCTTTTTATAAAGTTGTTTCCATCTTACTTATCATCATAAAAATATCCCACTTTCACTTTTATCCATTGTATATTTCACAAAATATACTTTCATTTCAAAAGAAAACATTTCACATTTCTTATTCACAAATTTTCAATATCAATTTCATTTAAATCCGTACGATGTACGCATATCATCCGTACGTTATACCAATCTGATCGCTCGCTCGATCACACAATTTCACTTCCAAACTAGTATCGTCCACCCGACTTCCTAGTGCGGACACAGATCTGGCTTCTTGATCAGAAACTATCATTCTCCTTGCATAGCCATAACTATGATAGAGAATATCCAGAACTAATCAACAATCCATATCCAGGTTCGCCGTCGAAAATCGAGTGTAAAATTCCAACTCGGATCGATATAACTATTTCAAAATTCTATGCTCGAATCTGGATTAAATCACTATGCGAATAGAATAATATACGTACATCCTACGTAATTATCTTCATTGATTATTAACCAAATCAATTTCCCTTTCTATTCACATTTCCTTTAATTTCTATCCACATAATCACAATTGCTTCAATCCCATTGGATTATCACTTTAATCCTTATCCCAAATAGATATTCAATCATAAACAGCTCGAACTCTATCCAGTTTAAATTTAGAAACAGCTTGAAAAGTAAAATAGATAAGTAGTTGAAAAATATTTATTAATTTTTAAAATAGCTATAAAATAGTTAAGTAATTGTAAAATAGTTGGAAAATAGTTAAATGGTTTCAGAAATTTTAGATAATTGCAAAATAGTTGTAAAATAGTAATTAATTTGTAAAATAGTTGAAAAATAGTAATTAGTTTATAAATCAGTCGAAAAACATTGTTAAATAGTTTCAAAAATAATAGTAAAACAAGTATAAGATAATTTTAGTGTAAAAAGAAAAGTTGTATAGTAATAGCTTGGAAAAAATAGATTTATATTAAAACAAATTATTTTGAAAATGGTCCAAAGCCAAACTGTTCAATTTTCAAATCTCCATTCTCATCAATTCAATTTAAATTTCCACTTCCATTTAAATTGACTCAATTCCAATTTAAATAACTTCAATTTCCCTTAAACTTGATTTATTCCCAATTCAAGTTGAATTAACCTCGATTTCTATCCGATTTCAAACCAAATTCCATTTGATTTTAAACATATTCACTTTAAATACAATTCCAAATTATTCAAATTAATTTAGACAAATTTCAAACTGAATCCACTTCAATTCCAAATCATTTCAATTTCTATGAATTAGTCTCAATTCCCATTTGAATTTGAACTCATTAAATCTTCGATTTTATTTCAATTTAATCTAATTTCAAATTTTCCATTTGAATTTTGTACTTATCCATCTTCAATTCTGAGTAATTCAAAATAAATTCAATTTGAACCAATAAAATCTAAATTTCAACTTTAATCCATCTCGAATTATATAAATTCGAGCTAAATTTCCAAATGTTGATTTAAGCCCTTAAATCAAATTAACCCCCTTATTTTCATCCAAATCTTAAACAATTTAATTCGGAGTCTAATTCTCAAAATTCCATTTTAAATTATCTCTACTTACTTATTTCAAAGTTCAAATAAGAATCCAAAATAATTTTTATCTTAAAAATTCAACTTATTACCCAATTTTATCTTCCAATTTGGAACCAGTTCTTAAACAAGTTTATTTTACAAATTCAATTATTCAATTCTCAGTTCAAAGTAATTCCATATCCTTAATTTCAAACTAAAGTTAGATTTACCTTTTATCTCAATAATGGATATATTACCACACTTCATTTCTCATTCATTTAAACAAATCTGATCCACAAGTTAAAGATTTTTAACAACAATAGGATGATATCATCTAATTTATTTAAAAACATCCATCCATTTTTAATTTCTAGATCTCAAACCCGTTTTGAGATCACACAAATTCCCAATTCAAATTAACCATTTAACTTCCCAAGTTAAATCCCAATTTTATATTGAAATTTCCAAATCAGGTTGTCCATTCAAACTTATTTAACTTCCTCTATGTTAACTTCAATTTACTTAATCCAGTCAAATTTACACAATTTGAATTTCCATTCAAATTTTATACTTCAGATTAATAACCTTCCCACTTAAGTTTAACACTTACTTCACTTTGGGTTTTACATCACATTCCAAGGAAATTCAAAATTCAACCTTAGAGTTTATTTCATATTTATTTACTTTACACACCAGGTTACTTTTAACTTTAAACCACCTTTGGTTTTAAATTCAAAAAAATTCCTTTTAAATTTCAAACGACTCTTGTTGAATCAAGCTCTATCATTCAAATAATATTAAATAACATTATTATTATTTTTCATTACTTTGAAACAATTCTCAAATTTCTGGACCTAGATTTAAAACTTTACAATTTAGATCATTTTCGAATTCAATTTATAAGTCATACTCACCTAAATGCTTTACTTCCTTAAAACATTTCATTTTGCTTACTCATTAATTTTGTTTTTTTTAAACACAACAATCATTTATGATAATAACCAAGATTATCATATCTGAAATCATTCATTATCACCTAATTCTGAAACTCTTCCCCAATGCAAGATTTCAATTTTTGTTTGAATCCATTTCAAACTTACCTTATTCAATTATAGTTTGGTTGTATTATTTTACTTCTTAATTTAATTCCAATAATTTAACAACCAATTACCTTAATATTTATTAGAAGGAAATATTGTTTTATATATCAAATTATAATCTTATATAAAATCATTTAAAATCTTTATTTAAGAAAATAACAAGTACGCTCTTACACACACACACACACACATATACACTCAACTCATTCTAGGGTAACATTGACCCTATCCTTAATGAGTATCCCCTGCCAGAGCCAAGGTTCTCGCTTAACCTTCGTCTCTGATACCAACTGTAACGACCCGAAAATTTCAAATCCTGAAAATTCCAGATAGTTAGGAAAAAGAAGAAAGAGATGGAAGAAGAAGAAACAGAAAACACCAACATCTCACATTCGCAGCGGATCAAAATATAATATCAAATAGTAACAGTTTACAAAAGAATACTATATTTGTTGATTACATTTTAATATACCAGAATTACACACATACTCAAACAGTGGACATATACAAATCAACATGTCTCAGATAATCAAAATTATATTACAACGAAAACACTCCTTATATTCTTTCCATCCAGCTCGTCTTTTGAGCTCCAGAACGTCCTTAACTGAAAAACTGTAATACTAGGTCTGACCCGAGCATTACATCAAAGTAACATCCGGGTCAGGCTGGAAACCAGCGTGAGTAAACGCATCTAACAAGGAACACAAAAACAAACAACTTATATAAACCCAGGTAACTTGTATCAATTTACATCTTCATAAGTCGTATAGACATCATTTAAATGACTCATCAATTTCTAAGTACCAAAACCTAGATTAAATGGTCCGATTCACATAAATCATTCCGTTACAGCCTATTGATTACACATGTCAATTTATAAAGAACCGAAGTGGTTTTGGGTATTTGCTAATACCCAACTCCGGACTCTTCGAATCCAATCTCATCTTAACCCAAGTTATTCAAGTGATTAAATTTTAAATACTAGATGTCACTTTCATACAGCAATTCATCATAGATAACCACACTATCCCTATTCAACCTAACATATCATATTACAAAAACATTTCATTCCACAAGCATCACAATCACACATCAGGGATAACAAATAATCCAAGGCATTTAAATATCATTCAATCGTTCATAAGCAAGATAAATTAGTCACCCATTACTAATTAAATCAAATCGATTACTTTAATCATTTTTAATCTTGCTTACTTACAATAATTAATTACAAACCATTAATTAATTATCCCCTAATTGTCCTCTCTAATTACGTTCAGTAATTAGCCTTTAATTAATTTACCACATTAATTAATCAACCTTGATTAATCACATTCAGTAATTAATTATTCTTTAATTACTTACATTGACAAAGATTCCTTTAATTAATCGCACTTATCAATTTATTAACCCTTAATAAATTTACTTAATTAATTAATTAACCCTTTAATTGATTACATTAAGTAATTAATCCTATTTACTTTACCTTAAGTACTTTACCTTTAATTACTTTCATCAAGTAATTATCCAATTGGCTAATTATCCTAAATTAATTAACCTTGATAATAAATTAATTTGATCCTTAATTTCTAATTAAGTTAATTAACTCTTACAGATTAATCCTTTAATTAATTACATTAAATAATTGTTATTAATTAATTTTATTAAGTGATTATCCGTAATAAAGTAATCATCTTTTAATCAATAACTTAATTAATTAATCATATTAATAAATTAATTCCTTAAATTGATTACACACCTAATTACTAATTACCTTAATCCATTACATAGATTATACTTTATTTACTAACATTATTTAAATCACCTTTAAAAACATATAAGAATTAACCTTCTATAAAAAAATTCTAAACAAACAAATTTTAAACATTTCACTTTGGGAAAAGAAAAGACTTGCTCGAAGCTTAACAATACTTTTTAGAACTTTGTTTGTATTTCTTTAAAAACTCATTCCTTTTGATAATCTTTTTAATACTTGATTAATTTGTCAACTAAGCCTAATACTAGTACAGACCCGAGCCCACAACTACCATTACCTGAGTCTAACTCGTTATCATCCCGTGCCGACCAATCTCCAACACCCGATCAAACTCGAGATTGATCTCGAGTACGGCACCATCTACCCCGAAGCAACGAAACATAGAAACACAACATACACCTGCAAAAACGCGTACACGTGCACAGCTACCTGACCGGCCTCCGACCACTGCCTTCATCACTGGCAAGTCGTCCACGACCCCTACTCTCTATTCGACCAACCTGATTACCAAAAACTTACTCTCAATCAAAAACGAAAAATCAAGTTCAAACTGGAATTCAACTTCATCAACAAACTCTCCTTGCCGACGACCGCCCTGACCTCCATCATCCATGCCACCAAGGCCTAGGCTTCGTCTGAACATCTCCTACCTTATCCTCCACGACCGATCACGTCCGGTCCCACAACGACACCGCAACAGTTCAATTCCTCAACTCGACCAAAACTTGAGACAAAACCCTACCTCGACGAACCTACGACGCCACAACATTCGAGAATTCCTCTGACCATTTCTGCCGACAACACCTGCCTCCATACTAACTCCATCCAAGAACTCACGTCCCAAAATTTCCCCGATCATCAGAAAATGACAAAATCCCAATTCATGGTCAACTTACAATTTCTTTTGATTTACAAATCTAAAAATCATGATTTCACTTTTAAAATTCCTTGTTTTTGATGACAAATCAAATTATATTCCTGAAACAACAATTTGTTAAGGTCGAGATTTTGATATGTATGAAAATTCTATTGTAATTTCAATTTTCCAGATAACTATTTGTTACTAACACTCAAAAATATTTTTAAAAATATTCTGAAGTTATTACAAACATTATTCCTTTTAAGATCATAACTTGAAATTGAGTATACGAAGTGAATTTGATTTTCATTGGTTTTGAGCTTGAACCTGTAGTTTAACAGAGGCATATATGTATATTTATATAAACAAATATGCACATATCTTTATCAACATAAGAATTTATCAATGCAAACCTTTATTCACACAATACTACATGAGATTTATGCATCAGAACTAGCATTAAAGGATGTAGGTTTGCTCATCTGTTTCTTAAGAACAGAGAATGCCTGGGAATTTTTTTCTTTTTCTTTTTAAAAGCTACAGTTTTTGATCTTCCTAAACTTGAGTTATTTGATTTCAAAGTGGCAGCTTAATATATATATATATACATATACACACACACACACATATATATATATATATATATATATATATATATATTGTTCATTCGATTCAGAGATTAAAGCAAAGCAAGGTATATGTATATGTGTAGAGAAGGAAGTGTATAGGGTAGGTGTTTACTGGTGTAAGCATAATTTCTTTGGTCAGAGATATTTTTCTTGCCTCCTTCTTTGACCAGGCAAGATTTTCCTTCTAGCTCAAGCTTGGCCTAATGTATGCTTGAAATGATATATTGTAGGCTACAATTTAATGCTTGCCTCAATATATGTTTACAAGAATTTTGTATGAATTGTATATGTATAGTCATGTATTTTATTGTTATTATAACATTTATATACACTCACAAGCTTTTAAAATCTTATTATTGCGAAGTTATACATTCATATATTTATAAGTTTATCTACTTATACTTATATATTTTCAAACATCATGAATTTTGTATTTATTTTTATTTTCATTTGTATATTAATGGATTTTCATCTTAATTTAGATAATAGAAGTTATATGTATATCCTTTATTTTTCTTTCTATAAGTTTTATCATATTCAGATATTTATGAGTCAATGTTTATTTTAGTTCTTAAGCCATTTACGTATTCTTATTATTATTATTATTATTATTTATTAGAAATTTATTTATTGAACAAATTTAAACTAACATTCCAATAACTGCATTGGTTAATCACTCGATATTAGATGGCCCAAAAATCTGGGTCATCACACTAATTGTGATTACTCAAGGCTGATTAATGAATATGGTTAATTAAAGATTAATTATTAAATATGATTTATAATTAAAGAAATAATTAGAAGATCATTAATTAATGTAATTAATGATGTAATTAAGGGCTGATTAATTTAAGGGTAATTAATTAATGAGGTGATTATAAAGTAATTAATTAATGTAATTAATTAAGAATTAATGCAATTAATTATAGCTAATTAATTGATGGAAGTAATTAAAGGTTAATTACCATAATGGTTAAGTATAATTAATTTGTGCAATTAATTAAAGGCTAATTACTTAATGTAATTAGAGTATAATTATTCAAGGATGATTATTTAAGATGAATACTTAGAGGGTGATTAATTAATTGATTTGTAATTAATTAATGGTTAAGTAAGCAAGATTTATAGTGATGAAAGTAATTAATTTATTTTATTTTAACTAATTAGAGATGAAGTAATTAATTTAATTCATTTTAAATTAATCATAGATGGTGTGATCAATAGGTCTTTGCTTCTGGATGGCGGAATGTTATTGAATACCTTGAATTGTTTATCTCTGATGTGAGATATGTGTTGATTTGTGATATTGGGTACTTTGGTTGAATTGTGATGATATGGATTATATATTTGTGATAATGTGAATTATCTATTTGTGTGAATATAGATAATGAATCGTATTGTTTTAACTTTAAAACAACTTGGCTTTAAAAGATGGCGTTTTGGATTTTGATGAGACCGGGATCGGGTTTCCAGATTAGGATATCCAAAAACCACATCGATCCAAATTAAATGATAGGTCGTGAATCTCAAGTGAAGATGAAGATTCAGAGTGCAAGGGAAATTGTCGTTAACTCTGAGGATGATTCCAAAATGAGTGTAACAAGGTAGTGCCTTCGGTTTCGTTCGAACCCGGAATGAACTTTTATGGATTAAATGCTTTCAGAACATCGTCAGGTGGACGATGAGCATTCTAAGATAGATGTGTTCTATAAAGGTAAGCATAGCCTCAAGCCTCATCAACCGGGAATGGCTAAAATAGGGAAGATGCAGCAAGGCTAAGTGGGAAGCACCCAAGTAGGACGAGATTGCACACTGTCTAGAGGTCCCTTTTTATTCGGCTGTGTGGGCAGTTGGTCACAATAACTTCTGGGGTTGTCTTGTTCGGGACTATCCAGTAAGGGATGGTTCCGGCCTTGTGTTGTAGAGGATCGGGAGGGATCCTCGATACAGTGATCTAGGCCACGTACTGTGACGGGCGGTACCCTTGTAGCCTTGCCATTAAAGGAAACCCATTCTTCCCACGTGCCCTTTACGGTTTTGATTGTATAACCCACTTTATGGCTAGTATGATGAAATTTAATCAAGTAACAATTTCAGCTATTTCTTATTTACTTGAAAACCCTAGACCCTAGTATAATATCACCAGATTTCCTATCAAAGTTTTGGTTATCGTAAGGTAAAAACTTTTCCGTGTTTTTATGTGCGGAAAGTCTTACGAGATGCCTTTTGTTTTCAAAGGTTTGTCAAAGTTAAACAACTTTAACCCGTTTACTCACACCAAACCCATGTCTGACCCGGAGTTTATTTTCTGTTTTATTAAACTCTTGGGTACTCAAATTTTATGAGTAGCCAAGGGATTCAGGTTAGCTTTGACGAATTCTGGAGAAGATATGTAGTAGGAGGCTTCAACATTTGTAGATATAAAGTATTCCACTATGTTGGTATCTCTATGTCGTTGTTGAGTTGTATTTTGAGTTGTAGTGGCTAAACAGGTGTTTATAACTGTCTATTATGTGTTGTGTAAGCTGTGTAACTTTGATAGATGTTGTATATTCTGTAATACTATGTGATTAATATAATTTGTTCGTTCTGTTGCTGAGATTCTGATGTTGTTTTATTCTTTCTTCTCTATCTTTTCTCTTCTCTATCCCTTTCTTTCTTGATCATGATGCGTCTTTCCGGGCTATGAAAGACGGGTCGTGACAGGTGCTATCAAAGCACTAGGTTGAGTGAATACCTAGGCTTTGGAGTGATTTCTTTCATGAGAGAGCATATTTGTAATTTTAATATATATACACACTTATTTGTTGGGTTACCTGTCCAGGTTTTCCAATATGAGTTCTAGAGGTAGAAGGGTAGTGGTGTGTGTAACACGACTACTAATGGTAGAAGTCTGAGTGTTGAGGTTGAGTGTATCTGCCAAGACTATATACCCAATACCGTCTCGAGTGAGATTTGCTGTGGTGTAAGGATTTCACCAATTTCTTAAGGAAGCCTTTTTAAGGTTCGAAGTCCATCATTGAAGTGCGAGTTTGGATCCGTCGATTGAGCAGTAGCGAGTGATGGTATCTTGGCAACTTCTGAATGGAGCAACTGCATGGTGAGATGCAGTGACTTCGGATGTTTCCCAAGATATTTTCTTTGGAGCGAGTTTTAGGAAGTGTCTTTGCATCGGTGATGAGACTGAGTCTGCAGGGTGTTTGTGTTTGGTTTGAAGCTCGAGTTTCTTGAGGAGATGTCTGCCCATCTCTAGGCTCTATGTGAGATTGGATGATATGGCTTTAAGGTTCAAGGAGATTTGGATAAGAAATCTTTGGCATCTGTGTTAGCGTTGCAGCTCGGAGTGTTCAGTGCGCCATCAAGAAGGGCATCTGGTTCAGCAGTTTTCTAAAGGTGGAGTTCAGAAGTAGCAGAGTGGATCCATTTCTCTAATGGATTGGCTGGATAAGCTTAAGCTGTTCTGATTGGTAAAGAGAGGACAGTTTCTTTGGAACTGATCGGGATTGATCGCAAAAGTGACTTGCGATTGTTGAGTGTTCTCTTGGGTAATCTTTTGCTTAAGGCATCTCTAGGGATTGGATGTTGTCAGAGATTTTTCCAGATGTCTTCAAAGAAGTCGAGGTTTACCCAAGCATCTGGAGATTTAGTCTCCGTATCGACTAGGATTCCAGGAGTGATACCAGTGGTTCAGTTAATAGAAGGATGCATGGCTCCTAGAAATAGGTTTGGTGTAGCAGCTTAGGTTTTGGTGGGACTTATGTGTTTTCTCTTCATGGATCTGATGAACCGTATCTTCCGGGAAGTGTTGGACAAGTCTGTGCCCGTGTTCATCATCAGCATTCTCATCTATTTCAGATCAAAGTTGTGCAACGGAAGCGAGATAATAGCTGTTCTAGGGTGGAAGCAACCCTAGACTCCTTGGTGTGTTGAATTAAAGGGTTTCTACGGGATCTGAAAACAAAATTGGCAAGTGCTCTTGTTTGTCTTTTCCGGATAGGAGAAGCGAGTTTGTATTCTACTGATATTTATGGAGTATAGTTTGTTTTTAATTTTGGTTAATCTTGAGAGGATCATTCTGTCAGATTGTTTTTGGTCCAGCTCGTTACTAAAGGCATCAACAAAGGTTGAGCTGATCCAGAAGGATGAAGGCAGCCCAGGATCATCAAAAGGTAGTGGAGAAGGGATGAAGGAATCTGGATTTCGAAGTTAGAGATTTGATCTTGGATAAATTTTCTTCGATCAAAGGAGCTATAAGATTTCGTAAGACTGGGAAGCTAGCTCCGAGGTATAATTGATCTTTCTGTGTTTTGATAAGGATAAGAGTTTGGTCTTCAGGGTTGAATTGCCTATTTGGAAGACTAAAATTCAATGTTTCACGTATCTCTGAGGGAGTACGTGTATGATCCATATCTGGTTTTGAACCAGCAGTTCTCGAGGATTTGGTAGTTGAGCAGGACTTAGCTGTGGTCTGATATCCTATTCAGTTTGTAGATCTAAACGAGTTGGAGCTCTGTAGCTTAGTAGTGTAGTTAGTTTGGATTCAGTAGAGCGAGTATCCTAGTGTTTATACCTGGTAAACTCTAGATAGTGTTAAGAAATCAATCCTGATTTGTGTCGGGATGGTTAGATTTGTTTGATTGAGTGAATTGGTTGCTATGGTTGTTAGCATATGGTTGATAATATATGCTTATGGTTTTAAAATTAAAATTGTTGATCGGTTATTAAATTACCTTTGCTTTTAAATTTCGAGGACGAAATTCTTTTAAGAGGGGAGGAATGTGATGACCCAGAATTTTGGGCAATATCAATTTAATAATCTGTATTAAAAATTTAATTGATTTAATAATTGTCTTTTATAATTGTCATTTAAATTGGCAAATTTATTCTTTTAAATGTAAATAAATATTTAATTGGTAAATTTTATCTTTTAAAGCTAATAAAATGTTTTCTATTTATAATGTATATATATTTGTATATATTGTAAATAGAAAGCTTTGGTTTAAAATTTAATAATAAAATCATGATTTCAAATTCTAATATATTTTAGTAATTTGGAAAGAATGATTAAATATAATATAAAACTTTTCAAAGATTATTTAAATAGTCAACCATATGATTTTAAAATACTTAAGTTAAACATTATTGGTTTAAAATTTGTATTTAGCTTAAGTTTAAATTTAAATGAAATTAACAAAAAGATCTGTTTATTTCTAAATATTGCTTGGTAAATATGATTCATTTAAGTAAGATAAGTAATTTATAAATAATGTGATAACTTTTTGTATAAATTATTTAAATTTGACAAAATTGTTATTTTCAAATAATATTAATAACGTATTGTTTTTATATATAAATATAAATAGGTTTTAATAAAAATAGAATTGTTATTTCAAAATAGATGTGTTGTTATATATGTGTATATATAAGTTGATTTTAAATTGGATTTTTTTAAAGTTTATTTTGAATTTGAATTTAAAATTGAAATTCAAAAGATAAATATTTTGGATTTAAAGTATATGTAAGATTTTATTTATGTATAATTTGTTTTATTGTATTTACTTTGAGAAATTCATATATATGTATTCAGATAAGAATTTATAAAATTGTAAATTAATATAATTATTAACATTTAACATGAATAAAAAACAACTTAAGTGACAAATGTAAACTTAAAGGCTTGGTTTTAACAAGTGTAAATTAATAATCAAATCTAAATGACAAATGTTAAGGGTTTTTACAAGTGTCCTTATTTATTTTCATTTTCTTTTATTTCTATTAAATCACAAATTTACTTATATAAACATATGCTTTTCTTCTCCTCGTTTCTTTCTATTCTCTTTTCAGAACCAAGAGAAACTCAAACCATTTCTCAAAAAGCATATCAGAAAATCAATACAATCTTCAGATCAGAAACTTATTCAAATCAATCATCTGTAATCTCATTTCAAAAATCATTTTAAAGATTCAAAACCTTTAACCTGTAATCCATTTTCAAAATCACAAAACCTGAAACATCATTCTTCAAACCTGAGATAAATTAGCCTGCAAGCAAACCTGAATTATAAACTAAAGCAAGCTCAAAACCAAGGCAGTCTAATTTCTACAACAGTTTCAATAACAAGCAATTCAAGTTTATGAATCAAGCAGCATTTTCAGCAAACAAGTTTTCAAGTTCTTTTTCAAATTCCAGATTTTAGCTTAAAGCCTGTACACTACCCTATGTTTCATGCATGCCTCGCGAGTAAATTTTTTTCAATTTTAAAACAGTTTAAAATCTGAGATTTAAACTTTGATGCATGAATGAAATATTGAAGTAAAATAGTTTGAAACGATTTGCACCTATGCTTAGATTTGAATGTATGTGTATACATTTATGTGATATATCCGATGATCATCTCTATTGTTTTACAGTATTTCTTCCATCAATAAAAGAATTCATATCTTCACATGTATTTGATTACAGGCTAGGATCTGAAAATAGAAAATGAGTGTAAGTATATAAGTTTAATTTTAAAAATAGTTTTAAATATATGATGTATTTATTTAAAATTTAAAATCTACAGGTCTGATCATATTATAGGCCAAAATCAAATGTCCGGAATCCTTGATAAAATTCTATAATATGATTCTAGATTGCGAATGATGAATTTAGGAACCAAAATCATAATTTTTAGTTTATGATCTCTGAGATAATCAAAGTTGGAGGATTTGGGGGTTTTATCCAATTTCTAGCAAACGATGTGGTGGTCGGCGGCGAGCTTGTGTTCGAAGGAGGCTGGAAGGTGGATGGACCTGGGAAAAATGTTGGTGGATTTTTTCAGGTAATCGTGATGGTCTATCCGGGGTGAAGTAGGGTTTAGTGGTGGAATTGGGTAGTCGGAGTTGTCGAGGCTTTCGCGAAGCCATGGAAAGTCGGGTGACGATCGCGTGGGGGGGTTATGTTGTGTGGCCGGTGATGCTACTATGGTCAGACGAACGGATGCTCCGGTGGTTGCATTTGTCGTCAGCGAGCGATT
Organism: Allium cepa; assembly: GCA_030765085.1. Classification (NCBI taxonomy): domain Eukaryota; kingdom Viridiplantae; phylum Streptophyta; class Magnoliopsida; order Asparagales; family Amaryllidaceae; genus Allium; species Allium cepa. The sequence continues at coordinate 42,216,722 of CM060929.1, forward strand.
TTGGATGATCCATTCTATGAGTTTGACTGTTCGATTTTGTTTTGCCACCGGTTTCATTGTTTTAGAGGATCGTGCGGACTAAGGAAGGTGGCGACATCTTGCTGAAGGTTTTGGTGATGACCATAGGTGGTCGGAGCCACTGTGCATATGCACGGTGCATTTTTGGTGTCAGGCTCTGTTTGGATTTGGGGAAGATGGTTTGAATTTGGGTTTGGTTTGAGTTGTTTCGGGTTAGTCTCGAAGTGTTTAGGGTAGCGAATGTTAAGGGGTTTGGGTTTGTTTGTTCAGCAACCAAGGTTTTAAAATTAAAAAGTTAGCCAGGTTTGAAAGTAATAAACTAATGCAAGTTTACAGTAAAGTTTTAAACCATGTTTAAAGTTTAAAAAGGAAATTGAAAACTAGGTTTTAAAAACTAAGAATTCAAGTTTTTTTTTAGTTTTAAAGTTTTTAAAAGAAGTTTTAGAAAAGTTAAAGGTTGAAGATTATGAAAGTAATTTAGTTTAAATTTTTCCTTATATAAGTTTCTTTTATAGATGATAAATGTTCTTTGACCTTTGTTTAAAAGGTTTGTAAATTGTTTACATTTTGTTAAGTTAAATCATTTCAAATCATAATTAGAAATAGAATTTAAAGGTAAATTTAAAAGTACGAAGTTTCAAATGCTTTTGTTAATGATAGTTATGTAATTATAAAGGCTCATACTTTATCTTAAAGATTAATTAAGGTTTAATGATTTAGGATTAACTAAATTAATAAGTTAATTAAAGAGTCATTAATTTAATTAATTAAGGATTAAGGATAAATAAATTAGTAATTAAAGGATTTTTAGATAATTAATTAGAAGTTAATTAATTTATAATTAATGATCATTAATTAGATAAGTAAGATTATTAATTAATGATTATAAATTAATTAATCAAGTAATTAAATATTAATTAAGTTACAGTTAAGCACTTACGTAATTTGAGATAAATTAATTCGTAATTAAGAATTAATTACCTTGTAATTAATAAGAGTTAATTAAAGTTTAATTACTTAGGGAAGTAATTGAAGGATAGCTAATATAAAGATCATTAATTGGGGATGTTGAAATAATTAATTAATGTGACTAATTTAAAATAATTAATTAGATTAATTAATTAAGGATAATCATTTGTGGGATTGTTTAAGTATAATTATTTAATAAAATTAATTAAAGGGAATAATTACTCAATGTAATTAATTAAATTAATGTGATTAGTTTATGTTAATTAATTAGTTTAATTAATTTAAAATAATCACTTGATGATTTTTTAAGTACAATTACTTAGTATAATTTATAAGTGTAATTACTTAGTGAAGTAATTGATGGATAATTGCTGGATGTAATTAATTGTTGAATGATACTAATTTTAGAATTAATTACTTAGTGTAATTAATACGAAAGTTTAATTACTTAGTGGAAGTAATTAAGAATTAATTACTTAGTGTAATTAATTAAAGAATTAATTAATGAAATTTATTTATAAGTTAATTAAGTAATGTAATTAATTAAGGATAATTAATTACTAATTGTGATTAATCAAGGCTGATTAATGAATATGGTTAATTAAAGATTAACTAGTAAATATGATTAATAATTAAAGAAATAATTAGAAAATCATTAATTAATGTAATTAATGATGTAATGAAGGGCTGATTAATTTAAGGGTAATTAATCAATGAGGTGATTATAAAGTAATTAATTAATGTAATTAATTAAGAATTAATGTAGTTAATTGTAGTTAATTAATTAATGGAAGTAATTAAAGGTTAATTACTGTAATGGTTAAGTGTAATTAATTAAATGCTAATTACTTAATGTAACTAGAGTATGATTAATCAAGGATGATTAATTAAGATGAATACTTAGAGGATGATTGATTAATTGATTTGTAATTAATTAATGGTTAAGTAAGCAAGATTTATAGTGACGAAAGTAATTAATTTATTTTATTTTAATTAATTAGAGATGAAGTAATTAACTTAATTAATTTTAAATTAATTATAGATAGTGTGATTAATAGATCTTTGCTTATGGATGGCTGAATGTTATTGAATGCCTTGAGTTGTTTATCTCTGATATGAGATATGTGCTGATTTGTGATATTGGGTGCTTTGGTTGAATTGTGATGATATGGATTATCTATTTGTGATATGTGAATTATCTATTTGTGTGAATATAGATAATAAATCGTACTGTTTTAACTTTAAAACAACTTGGCTTTAAAAGACAGCGTTTTGGATTTCGATGAGATCGGGATCGGGTTTCCAGATTTGGATATCCGAAAACCACGTCGATTCAAATTAAACAATGGTCCGTGAATCTCTAGTAAAGATGAAGATTCAAAGTGTGGGGGCTATTGTCGTTAACTCTGATGGTGATTCCAAAATGAGTGTAACGAGGCAGTGCCTTCGGTTTCGTTCGAACCCGAAACGAACTTGTATGGATTGAATGCTTTCAGAACATCGTCAGGCGGACGATGAGCATTCTAAGATAGATGTGTTCTATAAAGGTAATCGTAGCCTCAAGCCTCATCAACTGGGAATGGTTAAAAAAGGGGAGGTGCAGCAAGGCTAAGTGGGTAGCACCCAAGTAGGATGAGATTTTCCCTTGTCTAGAGGTCCCTTTTTATTCGGCTGTGTGGGCAGTTGATCGCGACAACTCTTGGGGTTGTCTTGTTCGAGAATATCCAGTTTGGGATGGTTCCGGCCTTGTGTTACAGGGGATCGAGAGGGTTCCTCGGTACAGTGATCTAGGCCACGTACTGTGACGGATGATTCTCCAGTAGCCCTGCCATTGATGGAAACTCATTCTTCCTACGTGCCTTTTATGGTCTTGATTGTATAACCCACTTTGTGGTTAGTATGCTGGAATTTAATCATGTATCATTTTCAGCTATTTCTTATTTACTTGAAAACCCTAGACCCTATTATAATATCACCGGATTTCCTATCAAAGTTTTAGTTATCGTAAGGTAAAAACTTTTCTGTGTTTATGTGCGGGAAGTCTTACGAGATACCTTTTATTTTCAAAGGTTTTTCAAAGTTAAACAACTTTAACCCGTTTACTCACACTAGACCCATGTCTGACCCAGAGTTTATTTTATATTTTGTTAAACTCTTGGGTACTGAAATTTTTACAAGTAGTCAAGGGATTCAGGTAAGCTTTGACAAATTATGGAGGATATATGGAGCAGGAGGCTTCAACATTTGTAGATATAAAGTGTTCCGCTGTGTTGGTATCTCTGTGTCGTTGTTGAGTTGTATTTTGAGTTGTAGTGGCTAGAAAGGTGTTTATAACTGTCTAGTATGTGTTGTGTAAGCTGTGTAACTCTGATAGATGTTGTATATTCTGTAATACTATGTGATTAATATAATTTATTCGTTCTGCTGTTGAGATTCTGATGTTGTTTTGTTCTTTCTTCTCTATCTTTTCTCTTCTCTATCCCTTTCTTTCTTTATCATGATGCATCTTTCTGGGCTATGAAAGACGGGTCATGACAAAAACATATATTAATCATAACCAAAATTGTTACATTAATTAAATTCTAGCATAATAGGCTTCCAACTAAAACCATAAAGGCACGTATTAGAGAATGGGTTCCATCAACGATAAGGCTACTGGGGGGGACCGCCTATCACAGTATACCTTTAGAAAATATACCAAGGTCACCAAGAACGTATTGCACCCCAGCTCACAGAATCGGCCTGCCACTACGTGGATAGTACCGAATATATCATCATCCAGGTTGCTTTGCAACCTCTACCGAGAGCTCTCATGGACAACCAATTCATAAAATGAGTTATTTAGAAAGGTGATGTACACTCTAATGGGAGTGTGACCCACTTAGCCTTACTACATATCCTATGTTTTAGCTATTCTTGGGAGATGAGGCCAGATGCTACATCTTACCTTTAGATAGCATGCCCACTTGGAATGCTAATGTTGCCCTCCATGCATCAATGATGTGCCAACATTCATCCATACAAGTTTTTCTGGGTCTAAATAAACTGAAAGCACTACTTCTACAACATCCATTTTGGAATCACCCTCAGGATTGGTAGCAAGTAGGCCTTGCACTTAAAACCTCCATCTAATTATATCATCTTCAAGATGTCTTCAATATGATGCTTGAGTTGGATCAAAGTGGTTTTCGGATTTTATATTTGAACCCGGTCTCTCCGAAACAACATTCGATGGTTTCTGGTAAATTCAACCTCCGTTCTTTCAAAAATAAACAGACAATAGAGAGGAGTGGGGATTAACCCCTAACTATTTAACTAGAGGGATCTCCCTATCATTTGTCTTAGGAGAACGAGATGAGATTTATACACATAGTACAACATCATTTAAGATGATTGTGCCATATAACTCACGTTCTTCTCCATGATATTTCTAGAGTTATATTTTTGGCCAAGATTTGATAGCCAGTTATTTAACAATCAGATAAACACATAATTCAAATATAGATTTATAGATCTCTAAGAGAAACAACACCGGTTAAGCATAAAGCAACTTTGGGCCTCTCAAATCAATCATTTCATAAATTCAAACAATTTTGTAAAACTTGTATAAAAAAATACTTTCACAAAGATATATATTTCACCAAACCCTTCTCCACATTTTCACTACCTAGAAAATACTCGTATACTTTTCTCAAGAGCAAAAGTATATTATAAATCTTAAGAAAGATTTTTATTTCAAAACAGAACTTAAATTAGGTTAAAACATAATCATTCAAAACTGAGATATAATAACTGAAACACCATTCCTTAATAAATATAATTACAAACCCCTTTTTATAACCAAAATCTAAATTTACACAATTCCAAAGTATAATTATAAAAGCCATATAGTTTCCATAACATGACCATCTCGTATATTTTAATAAAATCCTAAATGGCATTTGTTCCTCCAATTTATCAAAATGATGTTGATTTTCTTTTTAAAAGGTATTACTTATAAAACCATTCTTTTATTTTGTAAATCTATCCTCCAATTATGAAACAATATTTACAAATAAATTCCCTTTATACAAAATTTTATACCACAACCAAAAAATATTATTTCAAGTATTTCCATCTCTTTTTAAACAATAACATCCCTTTAAAACAAGATAATCCTTTTAAATTCTCCATTGAAAATTAAACATTTATTATTATAATAATTTCTATAAAAACAAATACTTCTAAAATAATTATTTAGAACATTTACTTCAATATATATAGTAGAAAAGAATAATTTGTAATAAAATAAAAAAGTTTAAAAACATTTTTAAATTGTAATATCAAATAAATTCCGAACAGTCGGATTTAAAATCTTTTCCCAAATCAAAAATCATTTCCAAGCCAATTCATAACTGATTGTATTCCAAAATACTAAATTAATGTCCATAGTCACTATAGCACTTAACAAAATCTATAACTACCCTTTTCTACTAAAAAGTTCAATTTTTCACAATGTCGGTGTCATATCCAAAATGGCCAAACAATAACATTTTCACTATTTAACAATTTATGCCATAGATATATATATCTGAAATAAATAAGAGGTAAAGCACTAGAAATTATAATCACTATGGTGAGAAATCTGGATTTCTCGACAATTTTCCTTATATTTCAATTTTAAATGCCAATCGCTTGTAAAAGCATATATTTTAACCAAACAGCGAATAATTTCACCCAAACACAAACGGTAAAATTTATCTACTGTTTATCTTACTAATTAACTAAAAAAGCGAGTTATACTAGCAAAAATTCCAGTTGGCGCCAATGCATTACAATTGGAACTTAAAATCGAACGACGTCCGATTTTAGTCAGAATTTCAACTTGCTCCAAATTCATCGAACTAGTTCCATTGCGAAGCTGCCGTCATTACAAGCGTAATGCAAAATGTTTCTCCTCGATAGTGCCTTGTATGAGCAAGTTATTAATTTTATAAGTTCTCAATTTATAAATTAAAATTAAATTTACTAATCACATTTTTATTTAAACTAACTACCATTTACAAATTGATCCCTTTTCCATAAAACCACTTCTCACTTAAACTATAGTACCTTCTCCACCATAACCATAGCTTCTTTCCTCCCTCTCTCCCTCATCTTTGCATGAAATAGCATGAAACCACCGCCATTCTTCTTCACTTCAAAAGCTACACCCACCCAACACCTCAAAGTCCGCTCCGCCTTTCCCCTTCAAATCGTGTCACCACCCTTATCCAACCATGAACATACAGGTGATGATCCACTTTGTTGATCGCACCTCCCAAAACTTGGCCAGAGATGCAATTCGAACTCCCAAACTCGAAACAACCTCCAAATCCATAATCGATGACCAAAAACTCCAACAAATTAAACCTTAGTTCATCATGAACTTTTATAAACTGTCAAATAATGAAAATTATAGTTGCTCCCTCTCATACTCATGCCAAAAGTAGGTTTACCTTATGCAAGAATTAAGCTTTTGAATTTTTTGAATTTTATAGGAATTCCTTTCAAATTTTAAGGAAGGTTAATCTACAATTTTTGCCTTTTCTTTGGAATGTAACAATACGAAGAAGGAAAGAGGAGAACATGAGTCTGGATTTTTTGCTAAGGATTAGTACATTTAAAATTTGCATTTATCGGCATCTCACCTTACAGATTTTCCATCCACATATGAACTCCAAACGATAAAACAAAAATATATTCACGCTCGTAATAGCGACAGGACCTCAAAATAATAATGATATACACCGGTTATTGATGCAGCCCAGCCTGAAAGTATGTCGCTTTCCATAATTCGCACAGCCTTAAGTCGCCAGCGACATACCAAGCTCCGAGCTAAAGAGTCACGACCTAGGGAAGGTCACTCACAAGTTAACGGGATAAGCAATCAAACATGCAAGCAACCTAGCGAGTTAAGGGAGCCGATGCACATTTCGTTAGGTCGCTCCGACCTTTCGAGTTAAGAACATGACGAGTTACGACCTAAATTAGGTCGCTCAGGTTTTAAGTCGCTACATTGCTTAAGCCGCTCACATGATAGGTCGCGTGAAGTTTTCCAGAAGCTATTTTCCTTGAGTCACTTGGGCTTCTGATGCAAACATACTTTAGGTCGCTGCTGTTTGGGTCGTATTGTACATATTGAGTCGTTTGATGTAAGGTCGTTCTGATGTATGTTGTTAGGTCGTTTACTGATGTAAATATGGGTTGTGTTGTTTCTGTTGATAGCTCGTGAGTCGTAGGTCGCGTCCAATGTTAGGTCGTAGGTCATTGTGCCTTAAGTCGACATGTTGTGTTAGGTCGTAAACGACCTAAGTTAGGTCGTGAGTCTTGTGTGTCGTTGTAACCCTATAAATAGGGAGGGTGGTGTCATTTTGTAACTAGGTTGATTTTTGAATGAAAATTTGTTTGAGTGCTTTGTGCCTCTTTTGAAATTGGTAGTTGAGTGTGATCTCCTATCTCCACTTTCGGTTATTCGAGTGCGCTCGAATCAACGATTGTTGAAGCCAATTCACGGTATCAAGTGCGCTTGATCAACGTTCGAAGAGTTGTAGATCTTCTTTCACGGCATCGTGCGCGATCAAGGTGTTGAAGGTAGCTATAATTCGGTATCTTTCGAAGATCAACGAATTTGGGCATTCGGTATCTTTTAATCCATCGATTTATATTGATTCATCTAATCGTTCTTCGATTAGTTTGACACGAAATCTTCATTTCGTCGTCAATCCGTAATATCTGCTGCGTCATTTGGTATCAAAGCTAGACTTAGCCAATCATAGCTAAGCCGAGCCTTGGAGCCAAGGAGTTGAAGTTGAAGTTGTGTATAACTTCATTTTTGAAGTGTAGAGCCAAGCTTGAAGTGTTGAACCGAGCTAAGAACGAGCTAGAGTTAGGTCATGATCAAGCCGATCCGAGCTAAGTGAATTAGCCGTGCATTGTGAAGTTCGATTTGAAGTTCAAGGCCGAGGGTAAAGTGTTTGAATTTGTGAATATTTGACAATGCCTCCGAGAAGAGCTAATTGCCATCAGAATGTTGAAGATTTGTACAAAAGAGACGATGCTGAACAGATGGAACAACGCATTAGCAATAAATTCAATGAAAAGTTAGATGAAGGCATTGGTAGATTGGAGAAATTGATGATTGATATGAATCAGAGGAGAAGGTCGCCAATCTCGAACCATAGAGGAAACAGAGTTTCGCCATCGGTTACGGAAGCGAGGAGGGTGTCGCCACAATCTTTTAGAGAAAGAAGAGAAACATCAATTTCATCAAGAACAGATCACCATGAATATAGACATGAAGAGAGAAGAACTTCTCGTGAGTTTGAAGATGAGCCATATCGAGATGAAGAGAGACATAGTAGAAGAGACATGCGTGATCGAAGGGATGTTGATGGTCGAGATCAATATAGACATACATTTTCTTATGATGAAGACGGTGATAGATCTAGCATTCATTATCGAGATCAAGACCAAGTACGAAACTCATATAGGGATGTTGAGGATGGCCGACGATGGGAGTCGGGTATGAAGATGGAAATTCCAGAATTCAAGGGTGGAATGGTAGCAGAAGAATTTTTGGTCTGGTTTTCAAATGTTGAGAAAATTTTTGACTTCAAGGAAGTTTCCGAGAATCGAAGAGTGAAGTTGGTTGCTACGAGATTAAGAGGGAGAGCTATGGCATGGTGGTAGCAAACTAAACTTACGCGGGAGAGGATGGGGGAAGTCGAAGATTGAATCATGGGAGAAGATGAAGAAACTGATGAAAGCTACATTTTTACCTTACAATTATCAATCACTCATGTAACAGAGGTTGCAGAATCTGAGGCAAGGAACGAAAACTTTTAATGATTATGCTGATGAATTTTATCAATTGATTGCTCGAAATGACATTATGGAAATGGAGAAACAGTTGACTGTGAGGTTTGTTGGAGGGTTGAGGATGCAGATTCAAGACATGGTTAATATGTTTGATCCTAGATCTGTTGCAGAGGCATATCTTAAAGCGTTGGCTTGGGAGAAGCAGGGAAGACGAGGAGGTGGTGTGTTTCCAAGTTTCAATTTTCAAAGCAAGGGTGCTAGTGGGAGTTCCAATGTTTCTAAAGCTGTCGGTAAACCAGTTGTGAATGAAGTTGCGAAGACGAAGGTCAACAACAGTTTCAAATGTTATAATTGTCAGGAAGTGGGTTACAAGAGTAATGATTGTCCGAAGCCGAAGAAACGAACTATGATTGCTGAAGTTGAAGGTGAGGATGTTGGTGAAGATTATTCTAGTCCAGTTGAGGAGGATGAACAGGATGTTGTGTCAGGAGATGAAGGATGTAATCTAATGATGAGGATGTATTGTTTAACACCGAAACAGGAAGGAGAAGCTAGTTGGTTGAGGAGTAACATCTTTCAGTCAACGTGCACTATTCTGGGGAAGGTTTGTAAATTTGTGATTGACGCAGGAAGTTGTGACAATATTATTTCTACCGAAGCTGTGAGAAAGTTGAAGCTGAAAACGGAGAAGCACCCAAATCCTTACAAGTTAGCGTGGTTGAGAAAAAGAGGAGAGGTGAAGGTGGATAGGCGAGTTCATGTTCCATTTTCTATTGGGAAGAAGTATAAAGACGAGATCTGGTGTGATGTGGTGGAGATGGATGTTTGTCACTTGCTTTTGGGGAGACCTTGGCAGTATGATCGAGCAGTGCAGCATGACGGTCGAACCAATAGCAACAGCTTTATGTTCGAAGGTGTTAAGATCATTTTAGTTCCGAAGAAGAGACATCAAGGAGAGAGTAGATCAGAAGAGATTGAGGAGCTGAAGACTTTGTTGACTTTGAAGGAATTTGTCGAAGAAGTAGAGGAGAGTCCAGAGGTGTTCTTGTTGATTGGACATGAAGCTACTGAATCTGTTGAAGTTCCAGAGGAAGTAAAGCCAGTATTGAAAGAATTCAGAGATGTGTTTCCTGAAGAGTTGCCAACGGAGTTGCCACCGTTGAGGGATATACAGCATCAGATTGATCTTGTTCCAGGAGCAGTATTACCTCATAGAGCACATTACAGGATGAGTCCTAAAGAGCATGAGGAACTGAGAAGGCAGGTGGAGGAGTTGTTAGAACAGGGGCATGTTCAGGAGAGTTTGAGTCCATGTGCACTGCCAGCTTTATTGGTGCCGAAGAAGGATGATTCGTGGAGGATGTGTACGGACAGTCGGGCTCTAAACAAGATCACTGTGAGATACAGGTTTCCTATACTGAGGTTCGATGATTTGATTGATCAGTTGAGTGGAGCTATTGTGTTCTCAAAGATTGACTTGAAGAGTGGATACCATCAGATTCGTATTAGGCCGGGTGATGAGTGGAAGACTGCTTTTAAAACTAGGGAGGGTTTATACGAATGGTTGGTTGTGTCGTTTGGCTTATCAAATGCTCCGAGTACTTTTATGAGAGTAATGAACCAGATTTTTAGACCATTCATTGGGAAGTTTGTAGTAGTTTACTTTGATGATATTTTGATCTATAGTGGGATTATGGAAGAGCATGTCCAGCATTTACGAAAAGTGCTGTTGATTCTACGATAGGAGCAATTTTATGCTGCAACGAAGAAGTGTGTGTTCATGACACACAGTATTTTGTTTCTGGGATAAGTTCTGTCGAAGGAGGGTATTCAAGTGGATGAAAGCAAAGTAGAAGCTGTCAGGAGTTGGCCACAACCCAAGACAATTACTGAAGTGAGAAGCTTTCATGGGTTGGTATCTTTTTATCGAAGATTCATTCCACATTTTAGCAGTGTGATGGCACCTATGACCGATTGCATGAAAGGAAAGAAGTTCGTGTGGACAGAGGAAGCAGAATTAGCTTTTGAGAAGATCAAGACACTTTTGACGACAGCACCTATTCTGGTACTGCCGGATTTTCAGATATTGTTCGAGTTACACACTGATGCTTCGAAAGTTGGGATTGGTGGAGTATTGAGTCAGAAAGGAAGACCAGTTGCTTATTTCAGCGAGAAATTGTCTGGAGCCAAGTTGAGATATAACACTTATGATGTGAAATTTTACGCGATTATTTAAGCTGTGAAGCACTTGAGACATTATCTATTTCAGAAGGAGTTTGTTCTTTATACGGATCATGAAGCTTTGAAGCATTTGCAAGGGCAGGACAAAATTTCAGCCAGACATGCTTCATGGGTCGCGTATCTACAGCAGTTTACTTTTGTTGTAAAGCACAAATCAGGGGTGACGAATTGTGTAGCTGATGCTTTGAGCAGAAGGAATCATTTGTTGACAACGATGAAGGTTGAAGTGACACGATTTGAACTATTACCAGAGTTGTTTTAGGAGGATCCTTACTTTGCAAAGATTATTGAGAAAGTCAAGGATGGAAGTACTGATGAGTTTGTGTTGGTAGATGGATTCTTATTCAAGGTGAATCGATTGTGCGTACCAGATTGTAGCTTGTGAATGAAGATAGTGAAGGAGCTACATGAGGAAGGACATGTTGGATGGGATCGCACATTACAGTTGATTTCTCAGTCTTACTATTGGCCATCGTCGAGGCGGGAAGTTGAAAAGTTTGTGCATGGATGTCAGGTTTGTCAAGTTTCGAAAGGAACGGCTACAAATGCGGGGTTGTATATGCCTTTACCTGTTCCTACAAAACCGTGGATAGATGTAAGCATGGATTTCGTGTTGGGTTTGCCGAGGACTCAATGGGGAAATGACTCTATATATGTTGTGGTGGACCGCTTCTCGAAGATGGTACATTTTGTTGCTTGTAAGAAGACAGATGCAGTCCATGTGGCACAGTTGTTCTTCAGAGAGATCTATCGCTTGCATGGTTTACCAGAATCTATAGTTTCAGACAGGGATACCAGATTTCTATGTCATTTTTGGCTGAGTTTGTGGAAGATAGTGGGAACGAAGCTGAAATTCAGTAGTGCATACCATCCACAGACAGATGGACAGACTGAAGTTGTGAACAGATCCTTGGGAAATTTATTGCGGTGTCTCGTGAAGGATAATCTGAAGAGCTGGGATGTGAAGTTATGTCAAGCGGAGTTTGCTCATAATCATGTTATCAACCGTAGTACGAGTTTCAGTCCATTTCAGATTGTATATTCAAGCTTACCAAAGGGACCGTTGGATTTAACGATAGTACCACAATCGAAGGGGACAGTTAAGCGGGCTGTTGATTTCGTTGATGGATTGACAGAATGCCACAGAATCGTTCAGAAACGATTGTAGAAGACGAATGAGAAGTATAAGCGATCTGCGGATCTAAAGCGAAGAAGTGTTGAATTTAATGAGGGACAATTAGTATATGCGGTACTAACGAAGGATCGTTTTCCAGTGGGAGCATACAATAAACTTAAAGCTCGAAAGATTGGTCCTGTAAAGATTGTGAAACGGATCAATGAAAATGCTTATAAGTTGAAGCTACCGGAGGATGTGTACACTTCTGACGTGTTTAATGTTAAACACCTTATCCCTTATTATGGAGGTGAACAATCTAATGGGGAAGAACTTTTAAATTCGGGGACGATTTTTTCTCAACCAGGGGAGGATGATGCAGCCCAGCCTGAAAGTAGGTCTCTTTCCATAATTCGCTCTGCCTTAAGTCGCCAGCGACCTACCGAGCTCCGAGCTAAAGAGTCACGACCTAGGGAAGGTCACTCACGAGTTAACGGGATAAGCAATCAAACATGCAAGCAACCTAGCGTGTTAAGGGAGCCGATGCACATTTCGTTAGGTCGCTCCGACCTTTCGAGTTAAGAACATGACGACTTACGACCTAAATTAGGTCGCTCAGATTTTAAGTCGCTACATTGCTTAAGTCGCTCACATGATAGGTCGCATGAAGTTTTCCAGAAGCTATTTTCCTTGAGTCGCTGGGGCTTTTGATAAAAACATTCTTTAGGTCGCTGTTGTTTGGGTCGTATTGTACATATTGAGTCGTTTGATGTAAGGTCGTTCTGATGTATGTTGTTAGGTCGTTTACTGATGTAAATATGGGTTGTGTTGTTTCTGTTGATAGCTCGTGAGTTGTAGGTCGCGTCCTATGTTAGGTCGTAGGTCGTTGTGGGTTAAGTCGGCATGTTGTGTTAGGTCGTAAACGACCTAAGTTAGGTCGTGAGTCTTGTGTGTCGTTGTTACCCTATAAATAGGGAGGGTGGTGTCATTTTGTAACTAGGTTGATTTTTGAATGAAAATTTGTTTGAGTGCTTTGTGCCTCTTTTGGAATTGATAGTTGAGTGTGATCTCCTATCTCAACTTTCGGTTATTCGAGTGCGCTCGAATCAACGATTGTTGAAGCCAATTCACGGTATCAAGTGCGCTTGATCAACGTTCGAAGAATTGTAGATCTTCTTTCACGGCATCGTGCGCGATCAACGTATCGAAGATAGCTAGAATTCGGTATCTTTCGAAGATCAACGAATTTGGGCATTCGGTATCTTTTAATCCATCGATTTATATTGATTCATCTAATCGTTCTTCTATTAGTTTGACACGAAATTTTCATTTCGTCGTCAATCCGTAAGATCCGCTGCGTCAGTTATTGAAATTTGAAAAATCATAAAAACTTTGTCGTTTGTCAAAAAATCGTCAAACGTTAAATCCAATATTTTCCAAATTAAAAATTATGAAACAATCTAATAAATTAAACTAGAAATACTTCAATAAAAATTGAGTCATAAACATAAATATAATTTTTTGATTAATTATTTAAACTTTTTATTATTGCAAATAAATTTACAAATGGATTCACCATTATTATTTATTAAATAAAATGAGTTCAATAAGTTATAAATCGATTAAGTAATAGCTCAATTAAAAATCCAGATATTAATTCACTATTCAGATATAAAATTCACCAATTCAAAGATTTTAAATAATCTATATATTTGAATTCAAGTTATTAAATTATTAAAAATCAATTATTACAATATTTTAATTTAATTAAATATTCAAAATCCATTGACCAAAATTTTGGGTCGTTATATTATTCCCCTCAAAAAAGAATTTTGTCCTTGAAATTTCCACAATAAGAAAAATGCCTCCAAACCTCTTACATTTTTCAAAATCAATTTAGTTATAAAGGATTTTAAGTTGTCTAAGTCTTTATGTGACGACCAACATTTCGGAAGGTTTAAATCGACAATTGTAACAACCATGTTATTAATGACCTGAAAAATCATAATTAATTAGTGTTGATTAATTTAAATTTGGGATTCTAGAAGTATAATTTTTGAAATTTAATCTAATTTGAATAATTGATTTAAATTAGTAGATTTCGCTTTAGTCGGAATATTACTTAAATCAATTATTGGATTTTAAATTTTGAAATAGTATTGCATGTAACTATTCAAACTATAATATAGAAAGATAAGCAAACTTGATTTAATAAGTTAGGCTAATTAAATCTATTATTTTTTTTAATGAAATGATTGATAACTTAATTAAATTGTTTGAGCCTTAAGTTTAAATTAAGCATATTTGTACAATTAACCAAATTCTATTGCCTGAGTAAACAAATACATTTACTTCCTTTGTTCTCTATTATTTTTCCTGTAAACAAATATTGCTCGATTCACTTCGCTCTTCATCTAAAAATAAAATAAAATAAAATCCCTAAATCCCTAGTTAATTCCTTTGCCAATTCGAGTCACAACGATAGACGGAGCACGAGCAAGGCTTAGGATTGCAGGGGAGGTCGAGGCACTCGTTCGAGCAAGGCAGAGGCTGACGAATGTTGAAAAATGTAGGCTACTGAAAGACTATTCACTCCAAGGCATGAAAAAATCGTTACCTTTCAAGAATGTTTTCCCCTTCTTTGTCACAGCGGCTAGACGAAAACTTTCTTTCAGGATACAATGGAGATTATCTATGCAAGTTGTGATTACTTGCACAGATCGGAAGAAACACTCAGAAGAACGATGTCAGACGAATTAGATATTGAAGAAAAGAGAAGAAGTTGTGAACTGCGTTGATGGAATGCTCAGTTATATAGGGAGCGAGGTGACTATTCGAACGGTCACGACCGTTAGAAAACGGTTGTTACTGTAGGTGAGTTAATTCTCACCTAAATTATCTCTATTTGAAAAAACATTCAACAACGAAGACCTAGGGCTTGGTGGCGATTGCAAATTTTTTAGCAGTAGTGTAGGTGAGTTAATTCTCACCTAAATTATCTCTATATATGTTGTTGTTTGTTTAGTTTAAAGGAACTGCTGCTTTTAGAGAATAACCAAACTAATTGCTTTGTCAACGATATAGGGTATGTTGAAAGTTATACCTTATATAGCTATAAAATTTATGTTCTGAAATTGTTATATGATCCTTTATTGTATGGAAGTTGATGTTTGCATTCTTACTTTTCTCCTTGGCTTTGTGGTAATGTTAGACAGTGCTTGTATTGACAGTTCTAGGAAGTATATAGTACATTTTTGTTTCAGTGTACTTTCATTCAAAACCTTGCTGTGTTTCATTTTGAGTTAGTTATATATGAATGAGTATGTATGACTTATTTTATAAACCTATTGAATCATCTTATCTATAAAAAGCAGCACCTTTATGTCTTGTTTTAACACTTGAATTTAACTTAGTTGAATAAGTATACTTGCATTTTTGGAAGACCTGGTTTTGTAAAAAAAAATGCAGGTTTTGAAATTTAACATACTTCTTTTGCAATTCATAACCTAACAGTGCCTAAAAATCATAAAGTATGTTTACGTTTGCTTTTGCAATCCCATGATTCCAATATGTAGCCTACTATTCCAATAAGCTTCAGTTTATATAAAAGGACCTGACGATTTTTTGTTTATTCAGATATAGAAGCCTTGACTTTGCATGTGTATCCATTGTGTTTATCCCTTAGGCTAGTGTAAATACAGTATGCTTATAATTATAGATTTTTTGAAAACAAAAATTCTGAAGGCTAAAGCAAACATACATATGTTTCAAAACCTTACATGTTTAGAGGAATAGAATCTGACATTTTAAGGGCATAAGGATAGGTTGTCCATGTTTTATTATTATAGGTTAAAGACTATTTTTTTTATAGCTATACATATATTTAAAAATTATAGCCTATCATAGTTTTAGAAGTTAGAATGCAAGGACCTTTCTGCCACAAATTCTTTCGGACATGTCACCTTACTTTAGGATCCAAGCTATAATGTTCATGCCTTCTTTTATAGCATGATATATCAAACCATACTAGCCTGATTTATGTTAGAACCACCCATATATTTTGTAAAATAAATGTATAAATATAAACTTAATTTGTTTCTAACCATTGTTTTAAACACCAAATTGAGTTTAGAAATGAGTTTATGTTTTAAAATTCAATGGACTTACATAAAAAGGAAGTGTGTCGTGTACATACTTTTGTATGTTTTATAAAGCCTAGTCTATGCATGTAGAGACCAATAACTTGACGTTAAAAAAATAGCATAGTACTATATGTGAATTGTTTAGACTTAGTGCCTACATTATTTAGTTGCCTACCTTTCTCAATACAAAGGACGTATTGTCCATGTTATATATATATATATGGCTTTTGAATTCCAAGTCAAGGCCATTGTTTATAAAATAACAATCTGGCACATTGCCTTTATTTTCTTTTAGTAATAGCCTTGTTTTGTTCACATATAGGCTGTCAGTTCCTTAGACTAATTTTAACATATAGCCTGTCAGTTCCTTAGACTAATTTTAACTCGGATATGTATAACTTATTTTGTTATATAACTAAGACAACGAACTTGAAGTATGTAAATTTCTAATTTCTAAACCTATATATATACTTTTATCTATTAGAAATTTTGTTTCTAGAAACCCGCTTTTCAACTTAGTACACTAGAAGGTAACATTTATATTATGTAATCTTTTTAGTAATAACAAGTGTTTAAGGATTTAAAAAGGGATTTTATAGAAATATATGTATAAGTTATACTTTGTTCCTTGATTTAATCTTAGTAATTAATGAATGAATTTAAGGAAATTTAATAATTGTTTTTAAACTATAAACTCAAAAGAGAAAATGTTTTGGGAACCTTAATTCTATAAATTGAGAAGTACTAATAATCGACTTAGTGTCATCGATTGGTTTAAATGCTTTCGAACAATGCTTCGTCGAATATGGTATAACTCATTGAATAGAATATTTGAGTGGAAGTCGAATATGGTATAACTCATTGAATAGAATATTTGAGTGGAACTTACTAGCCTATTAGCTAATACTTGAATTTCACCGAGTAGTATAGATACCGTGGTTAAATTCATGTGGCCGCTATAGGGAAGTAATTAACACTTTAGAGTTGTACACTCTTCAGGAGGGCGACAAGTGGTTGCTAGATCCTTAAGAGAATATAGTTCAGGTTTTCCAGTGGTATCCGTAATAAGTGATATTTACTAGCTTTCAATAAATACTTGAATTTCACCGTACGGTATGTGACGTATTGGTTAAATTATAGTGATTACAAAAGGTGATAGTATTTGGCACTTTAGAGTTTGCTCTCTTTTGGTATGCGGCAAGTGGCTGCTAGATCCTTAAGAAGTTTATTCCTGGATTTCTTTTCAAACATAATAGTTTAATAATGTTAAATAAGTGTAAAATTATCGAGTCATGGTATCGGATCGGTTCTATGATCCTTGAGATTATTCGATGATTCTATGAT
The DNA here is from genome assembly GCA_030765085.1 of Allium cepa. Taxonomy (NCBI): domain Eukaryota; kingdom Viridiplantae; phylum Streptophyta; class Magnoliopsida; order Asparagales; family Amaryllidaceae; genus Allium; species Allium cepa. The sequence continues at coordinate 42,234,389 of CM060929.1, forward strand.
TCCGTGTTCCCGGTCTGAGTACGATCCTTGGTATCGGATCGGGTCGAGTGATACCAATTTGTTTGTTTTCCATGGGTTTTGACTACAATCACTGCGATTGTTTTGGACGATCATTACGATCGGTTTGGATTAAAATCTCTTGGATTCTAGATATTTGGATTCTGGGACTGTTATGTGTTCGTGAAATATGTATATATACTTGTGTCTTGTGCTTGTGAAATAAACGTATAATCTTGTTTCATGTGTTCTTGAAATAATTATATATACTTGTCTTGTGATGGATTATAAATTAAATTATTGATATTTGTGTGCTTAGAGATGTTGTACTTTGTTATGTGAATTCAGTGTTTTATGACTAATAAGTGTTCGTGACCCAAATTTATAAACCCATATCTTGTGATGAATTCTAAGCTAGGTTAATCTTGTGACTTGTTATTTCTTAGATATTTGTAGTGCCTCTATATTATCTGTTCTTGTGTTATAAATCTTGTTCTCACCCTTTTGGATATTTAGAAATAGTCTGACCCGGGTGTTATTTTGCTTGGGTCAGGCCGAGACTTGTCAGGTTACAGGATAGATTGATCTTTGAATGGTTGTGCTAGCAAGGAGACAAACGTTTGGACTTTAAGTTTATCCCATTTAGGAATTTGAACCTTGTATATAAATGTATAATTGAGATTAAAAAATTATTAAATTTGTATAACAATCGAGCATGGTATTTCATTTTGTAAACTAAATAATTTGTGTATGTATATTGTTCCACTATGATCTATACTGTTATTTATATGATATATGAGAAATCGGTGTGTCTATTACTTTGTATTAGTATTGTACACGTCAAATTCAGTTCAGATATTAAGTGAAAATGTAAAAATGACGTGTCGATATTAGTATAAGGATATATTCACATTCGATCGCTCTTAACAAGACGTAATCTCTGGATTAGCAGAAGACATTACTTGTAACGTTCTTTGCTAAATTGGGCATCGTGGTAGGGTCGTTACAATACTAATCCACACATGTTCGACTTACACAATCTGAAACATAGATAATAAATGGGGCTAATTAAGAAAAATAAGGAAAGAAGAAGAAAACAATCACAGAATCTCACAGCGGAACTACAAAATATAATAATCAAATAAACAGTTCATAAAGCTGTTTATATTATATATTTGATTATAATCTGTACAAAATTTATCAGAATTATATTTACATCAGGGATAAATAAATAATGCAGCAGAACAACATGATGCATAGAATAATAATAGTAATAATATACCAAAACTTCGTCTTCGTCCTCTAGAAAATGATCTTCAGTGCACGGAAAATCCTAAGGCTGACTCATGCGTAATGAAAAGACAAAAAAATCGATTCAGGACTAAAATACTCTTGTGTAAGTCAAATAAATATAACGAAATATGAGTGTAACAACATTAAATATGTTTACGAGATTTTACATCTCCTATCCAGTATATAACATTCGACAATAACTTAAGAGACGTTACGAGATTTCCGTTAAACTATTTATATATAATAGTATACGCTATAATAGGTAATGTCTCTTAGTAAATTAAATATCAAAATGGCATTAAGGCTTTACATTGATCCACCTTAACACATTTTAATAGCAAGTAGTCTATGTAGGTCTTGTAACACAATCAATAACGTCGGTAGCCAGTGAGTCCCCTATAGGTGTAATACTAAACCAAAGTCGTAATAAGCTCGCATACGGATAAATATGACAAGGCATATGAGGCAATGCTCAAGGTAGGATTCTACCAGTTTACCCATTCTGGCCGGTCATAACCCATATGTGACCGACCGCGACCATTAATCCAAACAAAAGGGTGCACCCATCGAGTAAGAAATCACAATAGTAATACGAGTGATCAACGTTGCTAGAGGTAGCTTACCTCAGTGGCCAGACATAGGCTCATTTTTTAGTCATTTTAATTATGACACAAGTGTTAAGGCTATCCTTCATCGTTCTCTTACTTTATTCCAGTAAACGTTTACCAAATTCAACCACTACATTTTGGATATCATCCACCGCGTACACGGTTGTCTGGTTCTAATATTGATAGAGGGCATGCTAGTAAGAGGCCCCGGTCACTTTAGCAACCAAATGTCCTTTTACACACCGGCCGATACTTCTATATTTCGAAAACAATTCGTATTGATATCAATATATCACATTCTTTTCAAAATTAAATCCATTTCAAAATCATCGTATTTACTCAAAATATACCATATTATTTTTGCCTTGATATCTCGATTTCGCTTCCAAAATTATTTCGAATTTCAGTTTAGGTTATAACGTTATTTTAACCCATCTCGTATTCAAATCCAAGGTTTAAATATAAACATTCCACCTTTTAACAGTTTATGTTAAAATAATTTATTTGAAAATAGTTTCCAAGTCAACCTGATTCAATTCCAAATTTTCCCAATCCAAATCAATTTCCATTTCCATTTCGATTTAATCGAATCCATTTCGATTTCAAATTGAATTTTACTACGATTTCAATTTTAATGCAAATCGATTTCAATTTTGAATTAATTCAATTTCGATTTCAATCCCAATTGATTTCAATTTTACTTGAATAAATTTCAATCCATACCCAATTTAATTTCAATTTCAATTCCAAATAAATTTCAATTTCAATTCCGAATAAAATTCAATTTCAATTCCAAATTAATTCTAATTCCAAATTAATTCCAATTCCAAATTAATTTCAATTCCAACTATTCGATTAAATGATTAAATTTCAACTCGATTCTCAAATATAAACCGTTTCGATTTATATCAATTTCGCTTTCGATTTTTAAAATATCGATTCAAATCACTTAAATCAAATTAACGTTCAATATTCAATTTAAAATCCAAACCTTCAAATATAATTCAATTCCAAGCTCAATTTGGAATATTTTATATTACTTTTACTTAGCAAAGTTCGAATAAAATTCCAATCATTTAAAACAAATCAATTTGTGAAATTCAAATCATATTTCGATTATAACTTCTAAATCTCAACATTGATTATTTAAACAATTCCTGTTGTCAAATTTAAATCCAACATTCTGAGCTCAAGCTCGAAAATAATTCGATTTCCATAAATTAATCAAATCATTTAAATAATTTCAAATCAAAATTTTTCAAACCATTTAATTTAACCAAATCGGTGTCCGTATATAATTTTCTATCCTATGGCCAAGTGAATCAATTTTTCAATTTAATTTTAGAGATGGATATATTTCATTTCGATCCAAAATAAATGTCATAGATATATATATCATTTCAACCTATTTCTTAACATATTTGGAATAATTTGATTCATAGTTTTATATACTGAAAATAATATATGGGATAATAACATAATATATCAAAATAAATAAACATATAAATAATCCAACAAGTAAACCCCACAATGAGTCAAGTATAAAACAATATAAAACATTTTATAACACTAACAAGTATGCTCTCCCATGTATATACACTCAAACTACTCATTCTAGGGTATTACTACCTTATCTCCAATGCATCAAACCCCATAAAACTATTGTTATCGCTAAACCTGGCTCTGATACCAACTATGACGACCCACATTTCGGAAGGTTTAAATTGAAAATAATCCACACATGTCCAACTTAAACAATTCGGAATGTAGATAATCAATGGGGATAATTAAGAAAGATAAGGAAAGAAGAAGAAAACAAACACAAAATCTCACAGCGGAACGATAATATATAATAATCAAATAAACAGTTCATGAAGTTGTTTATATTATACATTTGATTATAATCTACACAACATTTATCGAAGTTACGTATATATTGGGGATAAATAAATAATGCAGCAGAATAGCATGATGCACAGAATAGTAATAGTAATAATGTACCAAAACTTCATCTTCTTCCTTTAGAAAAATGATCTTCAATGCACTAAAAAGCTCAGGGCTGACCCCAGCGTAATTTAAAGACAAAACACTCAATTCGGGACTAAAATACTCTTATGTAAGTCAAATCAATATTACAAAAAATGATGTAACAGCGTTAGAGATGTTTACGGGATTTTACATCTCCTATCCAGTGTATAACATGTGTGCGATAACTGAAGAGACGATACGGGATTTTCCATCTCCTAAGGATCCGTTAAACTATTTATGTATAATAGTATACGCTATAATAGGTAATGTCCATTAGTAAAATAAATATCAAAATAGCATTAAGGCTTTACATTGATCCATCTTAATGCATTTTAATAGCAAGTAGTCTATGTAGGTCCTATAACAAAATCAGCAACGTTGGTAGTCAGTGAGTCCCCTATAGGTATAATACTAAACCAAAGTCGTAATAAGCACGCATACGGATAAATACGACAAGGCACCTGAGGTAATGCCCAATGTAGGATTCTACTAGTTTACCGTTTCTGGCTGGTCGCAACCCATACGTGGCCGACCGCGACCATCAATCCAAACAAAAGCAGGCACCCATCGAGTACAAAACCATAATAATAATACGAGGGATCAACGTCGCTAGAGATAGCGAACCGCATTGGCCAGACATAGGCTCTGTTTTAGTCATTTTAATTATGATACAAGTGTCAAAGCTATCCATCATCGTTCTTTTACTTCATTCCAGTAAATGTTCGCCAATTCGACCACTACTATAACGCCTCACCCCGAGACCCACCTTAGTAAAGAGAATTAACGAGTAATTCCATCTCGTAAAGTGGAGAATAGGGCTGGTTAAGGGGGACCATCTATAAGTTTGTCTTAAACATCTACTGAATACTTCCATAAATGCAATATGATTTTTATTTTCTATCTCAAGTGGATCGACATACCTAGTAAATGCTTAGTCCAAAACTATAGGTGGCTAACGGATCTATCAGAAAAAAAATACAATAACTAAATGAAAAGCACATCACAGGATAGTAATCAATATCATATATATACATATACACTGATACATGTTTAGTACAATACAATATGAATACAATAAAGGTGGTATTCAACCACACTATGTACATCGATTCAAATATAACTACATCAGATATGTGAAAGAACAGAAACTACTCAAGATAAAGAAGAGCTAATAGCCAACATCAACTTCAAGTTAAGTCCAATAGATGATACCTGAAACAACCAGGTCTGACCCGAGTGAAAGCACATGGGTAAGGCTAGCTAAAATCATCAGTTAAATAATCGATAAGCATAAGTAGGTGAAAGCTGTGGTATCCTTTTTTTAAAGAATGCCATGCCCTAAATAGGGTTCCAACATCATAAGCAAGGACATCTCTTCTTAGCAAGTAGAAGACTTAATGATGATAAAGTCATACTTAAGTGGCATAACTAACACTTAAGCAAACGGAACATCGACGAGCAAAGTTTTAAAGATAAGACTCAAAAAACATCGCTTTCGCCTCATATCATCGGCGGTATAAAAGAATATAGATAATGACTTCAAATGATTCAACTATCTTCTTAGAAGTGGTCGTTAATATAACAATACATCAAATGTACATATCCTTCATACATAGAATAAATGAATATGGATGTGCCTCATCTCATTGGCATATCCCAAGGATCAGAAATATAAAACCCAATCGTAAAAGAAGCATCATACTTGTTCATACTTCATCTTATTGGTATGAATATAGATACATCTCAAATCCATCCCTAAAACTCATCATAAAAGATTCTTCATAATCATTTATACCTCATCTCATTGGTATAAATATATAAATACATCTCAACTCCATCTTAACATCAAGTAGTCCATAAAATCATCAAATCATCAATCCATAATGCAAATAACTCAATCAAAGAGTAGCATCATAAATGATTTCACCATATATGTGTACATCTCATATGTCACTAGGCTATCAATGTAATAATCATCTATAGACGGTGAAGTATAAAACATCAAAACTCAAAGAAATCCTGGATTGGCTAGATCCTCGATCGTATGCCGAAGCAATGTTACGCGTGCTACATCGTGACTAATGCTACTATTTGGTACCATAAACATTGTGATGAATGGAGTCTTATAACATCTTAACGTCGTGAACATCAAGAATGACTATAGTCTATAACATCGTAATGACTCCCAGTCACAAAGATCCAAGTTAATAACATCGTGATGATCGAAGTAGCAACTACATCGTGATGACTCCAATCGAGTACTCGTGGTCTATAGTACTAGTAAATACCGTGAATGTGTCTTAACTTCTCGGATAGAAACCCAATAGGTGTTAACGTATGTCCCATACCATACGTTCGCACTAAACAGTTTACTAGTCGTTAGTTGGTACCACACTCGTATAACATCATAAACATTAGGAAAATATACTCAGCCTTATCTCATTGGCGAGTAAATACCATGCTCGTCTCATCTCATTAACGAGTACTAGTGGCATCGAGACTTGTCTCATCTCATCGACAAGTAAAAATTATCATAATACATCTCAACATCGTAAAATCATCATAAAGAAGCTTACCTCATCTCATCGGCAAGTAAAAATAACACCCAGATGGTTATTTATAACCATAATTCCAAATAGGAATTTCTAGCTCTTAATTCATCTCATTTCATCGGCGATTAAGATACACATCTTCATATTGTCCTTCGACGAATATACTCCTAAATTGGAGTTCTCGGACCGTATAATCTACCTAAAATTTAATAACATCTTAAATCGTTTCAAACAGTTCATCGAAAGGGTTTCGATCGTATATGCCCGATATTAAGCGATAAGCAAATCCATGTGTCTCATACCACATGTTTTACTTTACGTTTAATTGTCTTTCTTATACGTCTGAAATTCATAAAAATAAGTAATTTTATTTATAAAATAATTTTATTAGAGAAAACAGAAATTTAAAATGACTTTCCGAAAACGATTATTAAAACCAATATTTGAAATTCCTTTATTATAGGAAATAAATCTATCTTTATTTAGAAAAATATTTTAAAAAAATACTATGGAATAATAATTTGAAATCTCTAAGTATTTCAAAAATGGTTTAGTGGAAACTGTTCTCGAAAGCAATGAAGACTAAGAGGGATATCTCAAAACTGATAACTCGAATTCAATACAAATTCAATTAAAATTTAACCCAAAATCAATTCAAATTCCATTTTATTTTGAATTTCAAATTCTCCAAATATAGCTAGCCTATTGACAGGCATCATAGATCTCAAAATATCTAGAAAACATCATAAAACCGATGAGAATGAGAGCAAAAACGAGCTCATACAATTCTAAGGTCAACGATTGTTGTTAGTGTCATTTTGCTATCAGGACAGCGACATACAACCATAATTTCGACCAAGTAAACTTCAAATTTCCAAAACATGAAATGAAAGGAACTTGTAGTATATAACCTAAGCTTTCCGGAAAATACAAAATTATCAAATTCGAATAAGAAACGAAGAAGTTAAAGCCAATTTTGTTTCAGTTTTAAACATAGAGCAAATAATAGTTTTGCTCTCGGGATAACAGTAGAAAATTTCGATTTTGACATAGCTAACCAAAAAAATACGAAAAATTCAATGAGTGAAAGTTATAGTACATGAATTTTTCTTTTCGGAACATTAAAAATTATCGAATTCCGATCAAAAACGAGAAAGATATAGCTCAAACAATATCAAATTCAAACTCAGGAAATTCTGTCAAAGACGTAATTATACTTCTGCTTTCAAATCTGTTTTAGGTCAATCAAATTGCTAAATATCGAAATGTAACCTGAAGAGAAATTATTTCTTATTGAATGAGTTCCAGCAAAAAAAATTTGACATAAATCGGATAAGAAACGAGTAACTTATGACTAAAACACTTCTCAGGCCTGTGATTGTTGCTGCTGTCGATTTGCTCTTAGGACAGTAACAAACAAGCACGATTTTGATCAAGAAAACATCAAAATTTTAGAAAACTCAAAACACGAAACTCGTAGATCTATGCCTGCGATTTCCAGAAAATCCAAGATTACTGAATGTGGTTGTGAAATGAAAGAGTTATGGCCTAAACAAAGTGGCTAACAGAAATCAGGAAACAAAGAGAATAAGAACCATAAAGAATAACATATACAGTAAGCAATTTTGCAAATTTTCTCGCAGAAACTTTATTTTTTTTAGCTAATAGTTTGTGAGCTTATACTCACCTCAGAGATTTAGCAAAGATTTTGATGACAAACAGTGAACTTTGGAGGAGAATTGGAGCTTCAAAGACCTATAAAGGCTAAAACAAAGACATGCACATCAAAAGAAATTGGTTACAGATAATTCATACCTAATTCTAAGATTTTTGATGAAATCTTTGGGTATTGGCGGAGAATACCTCCTCTAATTTCACTATTTGCTTGATTTAATTCTTGAACTTGTAGATATTTTGTGTGAAAATTGATTTATAAGAAGGAAGCCATTGATTTTCTTTTTTTTTCTATGTTCTGTGTATGGATGTTCTAGAAGGAAGCAGAAATCAACGTACTGTTTATTTCCTCTTACCAGAAATTTCTGGATAATGGGTTTTGGGTTCTAGATCCTTAGCCAATTTGTAACAATTCGAGAACAGCGGCGACCATTAGGCTTTGAAACCATCCCAGACCCACCGTGGCTTACACTGGTACCCGAAACTTGCTTTTACGGCCAGCCTTTCGACTTTCATGGGTTACGCCTAACCAACCCCGTAAAGAGGACGTGTAGGGGTAAGAGTCTCTCGTTCGCCACCTAAAGCAAAGCTAGAACCCCCATCTCATTTCACTAAGACAAGCAAGTCTCGTCCGCAAAGCTACGCTTTTCACAAAAGTCATGCTTCAATCAACAAATGATCCGCAGCACTTCGTGTGCCACATTATCAAATTGGGAACGTATCACTAGTAACCATCAACTACATAACCTCTGAGCTCGTACGTCTCAGAGAAGGGTGTTGTAAATACCCATAATTTTGTAAATATTTTAATTAAGTTTTACTTGAAAACGTTGTTTTTTTTAAAAGTAAAATTTTCAATAATTAAAATTTTAAGTTAGTAAGTTATGGTAAAAAAAAAGAGGGAAAAAACTTATTATAATTTAAATTTAAGCCTTAATTAATGTAATATTTCTGTTATTGATTCAAATAGAAAACATATATAGTTTATTAATGTTTGCATGTGTTCATTATTTAAATCCAATCTTTTGGTTTTTGCACACTTTTGTTTAAAGTTAAAGAAAAGGGGGCTTCTTATAAAAATAACTTGAATTTGTTACAAAATATCACGATTCCTTTTATTTCCTTTTAAATTAACGTTGACCTTAATTTATTGCTTAATATTAAAGAATTTACTAAGTTAAAAATTTTAACATAAAGATGTTGTATTAAGTTTAAGACATTATTTACAATGATTTGTATATACATATGTGTGTGCGTTAATTTGACTTAAGATTTATAAGATGGACTTGTATGCAAAGTCATAACTTTTTTAATCTTAAACCCTTTTAATCTGGAGATTAGGTTCAAAATTGTTGTCTTTAATTTTAGGCTCCTAAAATAGTGAAACTTAATTTTAACACATTTATATGTATAAGTCTATTATACACACACACACACACACACACACGTATACATATATGTTTTTAATAATACTATGACCAATAAAGATATATATGAAGGAAACATCATCTTTGTATACAATCTAATATTGCACTTACATAATTTACTGTAGAATACATTTCGACATAGTTACATTCCATGCCATGAATAAATAGCTTGTTAATGACATTTAATTAATCAATCAATTTGATTAGAGAAAAAATGAAAAGTTTCTCTCTCCATATACATAATTGAGCTCTATATTAAATTACATGTTCTTAGGGAAAGAAATGAAATGTTGCCTTAATTCTTGCCTTTTTGTTTTCCTAACATTTGTTCCTTTCTAGCCATTCATTCCTTTAGTTTAGCCGTATATTTTGCCTTGCAATTCACGTACAAGTTTCTCTTTTTCTCATCTTCTTTATTTTCTCATTTCCTAAGAGAGAGAAATATTACAAGCACTTTATTCTTTTATCTATAAAACCTTAGAATTTATTATAATATAAAATTTTAATTTGAGTAAATCATTTCCCAAAATTCTATAATAAAAATAAAAGTTTCTGAAATTTTTAACTTTGTTAAGGATAACTCTAATTGGAATTTTAAATAAAGAAATGGATTATCTACTTTCTTTAAAAATGTGTAATATTTTTTTGAATAACAAATTTCACTGGAAATGGTAAATAAATCAGAATAATGTAAACATGTTAAGGAGTGACTTTTAAGAATTCAGTGTATTAATAAACTGTTAAAATTACGCATTTATAAGGGTACGATATTTAATGGAATAAATAACATATAAAATAGGAAAACGTATTAATTAAAAAACGTTACTTTTGTATTAAATTGGGGGTATTTTATTGCGTCGGTTTTGCGCATTTTAAAATTCATACCGAAATATCTATATGAATAAAAAAAATCAGTTAAAGAATTGTTTTAGCCAAAAGTTACACTTTCCATAGATTTCATTGGTCTTAAGTTGGTATAAAATCTTTATTAGAGTAACATTCACAAATTTGTCCAAACTCCATCTCCATTTCAAAGACAAATATTATTACTTGCGATTACTTTTCTTAATTCGCTCAACCTATTTAAATTGCAAATCGCGCAACCATTAATTAATGCAATGCAGGGAAATCATTTTCTTCCTTTTACGTCTAAAATTTGAAAATTTACATGTCGTTTTCTCCTGATAAATGCAAGCTTCCTATATATAACACGTTCTAAACAAATTATAATTTTTGTCATTGTTCCTAAATAAATTGCCATGCACTTTTAAAAGAGGAAATTCAACCGTGCATTGTCAATACGTTTAAAGATATTTCACCTTCCATTTATTTTAATAAGTATAAAATCTTGTAAATCCATAACCGGTTCACATATCAACTTTCTCCTTGCCTTTCCTTTCACCATTATCAACGCAAGATTTAATTTATACAACACTTTCGAGATTTATGATTTCCTTACCGTTCACATTTTTGATTTTTTGCCATTCCTTTATCAAATCAATGTACGTTACTTTTGGATATGTGGTCCAAGATACCACTGCAAAATTTAACTATTTGATTTAAATAATCTTTGCCTTATAAAAGCAATAATTCAACATCCCGTATCAAAGCAAAAATATTTGCTTGCCTTTTTGTTCCCATTGATTTGCACACGTTACTTTTCCTTGCGTACAAAACTTCTGCCTATAAATACAAACCTCATATCACATTTCCTCACCTCAAAATTGTCTGCATCTCCATCTACTTCTTTCTTTTTCGTGAGCAGGGAATCAGGTAATGGTTTATTTATTTTTCCTTCCTTCTTCTTTTTGTGTAGTTATATTTTGTCATACACTTCATGATCGGCCAACTCCTCCTCCATCACTACTGTTGCCAACTCCTCCTCCAAGCCGATCCTTTTATTTGACAAACTTTGTTAAATATTCATGATACAAGTGCATACGTGCATGCTTTTTGATAGTCAGGGCCGTGTCCTATTGTCGCAGCAAGAGCAAGTAAATTTTTATAAGTGCAGTTGTGTAGTAAAAAAAAAAAAAAAAGAGAAGTAAAATAGAATGGATAGGCCGAGCACACTTTTTGAAATAGTATCTCAACGATTTATCCACTGTTTTAGTATAGAGTGCGTTCATATAACTCAAATAAAAGGTGGGCTGAGCAGTGAGAACATGGTCAAGATGTGGGTGGAGTGATCGAGAATTTGGGTCAAAATTTTCTTATTCTGTTTTCAATAATCATAGTAAAATGCGAATACTTAGTTTTTCATTCATCTTGTTTAAGATTTGAATCAAGACGTTGCCTCTACAGAAATATGATCGTGTCGTTTGTACGTTTCTTTATCAAGTGATACAATCGCTTGAATCTAATTTTCTGCGGCTTTAAGGTGAGTATTTCTCACCAGACAAACATATCTATATATATGTAGATTGATAACAAGTGTAATTGTAAATTTATTTTATTTAATTGTATCTTCCTGTGATATAAACTTATGATGTTAAAACCCCATTATTTAATTGACCTATCATCAGCTGTATTATCTATTGTTATATTGTTGCAATTAGATTTTTTTTTATTTACTGCAAATCACACTGCAAGTTCCCTGTAGAATAGAAATTGTTACATGCTGAAATGAAGGCCTGAACGATACTTACTTATTTATGCATTCATTTATTTATTTAGTGATTTATTTAACTTGGGATTGCGGGTTTGAAATGATTAAACCCGGGTTTTCTTTGTAAATTGCGGATTGAAATGATATATATCCGTATCACTTGACCTAGGCTAGAAAACTATATACAGACCCGTGGTTTATATAATATTTTTCTGAAATGTTTTAAAAATATTTTAAATGGAAAATTTATAATATTCTGGTTTAAAATTATTTAAATGATTTTTATAAAATTTATAATGATTTTTGAATGAGTCAAATGTTAAATAAAGAATGTTTAAGTAAAATTTTGAAATATAACTTATTTTGGGAATTCTGAATTTTGTTAAAAGTGAGATTTTAGTTAAGTAAAATAATTGATAATAAGTTATATTCTGGGAATTTAAAACTTAATTGTTAAGTTAATAATTTAATTAAAGAAATGGGAATTTAATACTTGGATTTAAATAAGAAACTCATAATAAAATTTGATTTTTTGTGTGAAAATTTACTTATAAGTTCATAAAAATATGAGTATTGAAATTATGACTTTATAATGTGAAAATATTTGATTTGTAAGTTAAATATGATTTAAATAAAAATTTACTTAGTTATGAAATTATAGTTAAACCTTGAAATTTTAAATATAAAGGATATTACAGCATTTGTGAATGTTGTAGTTAAATTTAAATGAACTTAAAGGCTAATTTGAACTAAAAGCTATTATAGCACTTTGTAAGTGCTATAGTTGATAAAGATAACTAAAGTTTAGTTGGAAATAAAGAAATCTATTACAACACTTAAATGCTGTCTTTTGTAAATGAACTGTTTAACCTATAACTTTAGGTAGCATTTTATAAGTGCTACGGAAACTGAATTTTTGATTGTTTTAATAAAATTTAATAATCTTTGGGAAAAAGGCTTAAATTTTGGAATTTAATATGTAATTAATAAAAATAAGGAATTGACTTTAAATGGTTTTAAATGGAAGAATTTAACTTTTAAATGTGAGTTGAAAGGCAATTAATTCCTAAATAAACTGAAAGATTTAAATGGTATTTTATATTAAATAAAATGACTGATGTTTAAATAAATGATGTTTGAAATGATATTATGATATTGAAATGTATTTGAAATTTATTATGATTTTTAATGTATAAATACCATTTTTAAAAGTTGTAACCACGGGTTATAATAACGTTTGGTTGTTAAAGAGACCGGGATCAGATATCTGGCATACTCTCCGTCGATACCGAAACCACTTTGACAACCGTGTATGCGGTGGAGATTCCAGAATGAAGTAGGTTGGTGGTGGCGTTTCCTTTAAGGTAAATACATGGACCCGACTCCCGTGAGTTGGCATAAGGTGGCTAAAACAGGAGCGATTAACGGGTTAATAAGGTAACACCTTTGATCGGACACATCCCTTCGATATTATACTTTGACTTTTGGATTGATTCGGTGGCCACTTTTGATTTTTATTTGGAGGTGTGGCTCGAGGTGGGCGGTAGCTGCGCGCTACGCGTTACCACCGACCCGGAAGCGTAATTGGTATATCTACCCTGGCATTTCCTAGTTGTGTCGTGTCACCTACCCTATCGCACCTTGTACGAGTTTGGTTTTCTCCCGTAGCCCGTGTGGTATCCTCTGGTGGCTTCCCGATCAGGAGGGACTTTGATATTGGATGGACTACTGCGACTATTACGTGTTAAGGGCTATATGGGTAACCCCTTAATGCTATGAAAAAAGTAAGTTTATTTTACTATAGACATTATTATAATAGCGAAACATTACTACATAGTAAATAGTTTAACGGATCCTTAGAGGATGGGCGGTCCCAAGCATCCTTTAAGTTATTTGTACCTTATATTACAGTTCACTTGAGTTGGTTTACATTGCATAAGTATGTATGTCCTGACTCGAGTGTTTTGTGTTTTGCTTTACGCTCGGGTCAGACTGAGTGATATAGCGTTTGAGACTCACCTTCGAAGTTGGATTGCTTGAAGATATAGCTATCTATTTCACTTTCGGTTATCCAGTTGATTCCAGTTATCCGGTTGGTTCCAGTGATATATTCTGATTCATACTGGGTTATCATGTTGAGACCTCCGTTGTATCTTGTTATCTACGTTGTATCTTGTTTGACTCTGATGTATTTATATAGTAGCTTCATGAACTACTATTTCATTACTTCCTCTGCATTTATTACTCTGTGTTTGTGATCTGTAATTTATTTATTTACTGTTAATTTTGTGTTTTGCCAAATTTATTTTACAATTCGGTATTTTGAGCAATTCAAGTCCGACATGTGTGGATGCGAATGGTTGAAAATAGCGGGTCATTACATTTGGTATCAGAGCTTTGGCTCTAGGCAATACTTAGCATATATGGTAAATTTATTTACAGAATCACTTTCATTCGAGTGTGAATCTCATCCTTTTTAACTCGATTCCTTTTGAATTTTGGAACGTTCCTTGCGGTTCTAAAATACATTCTTGTCCCCACTATTCATCTTCTTTTGATTCTGGAGTGTCCCATACCTCCACTTCGAATGATCCTTAGAATGAGTCGACGGCCTCGCCAATCTTTGAATGACTTGTAAAGGGGTGGAACTCCTTTACCATACGCATCGATTCACCGGAGATTTATATATCCTCGGTTTAGATGCTAGTATCTCTTGTTATCCTGAATTCTATCTCTTGAGATCGGATATAGATTTTCCCCAGAACTCTACATCGATCTTATTCTTGAAGTCACGGTTGACCCGGTTAAGGTTGCCCGCGATTTATGTAAGCTTATCCATTCCTTATTCTGTCAGTTTAATCATCTTATCTTTTGTTTCCAACTTATCTTCGAATCAGAATTCTCTTGATTTGAGTCAATCAAATTTGAATCCCTATTCTTACTTTGTAAACCTATATTTAAAATGTTTTATATATTGTGTTGTTTGAGTCGTTGATGTTGATTTGGGTTTTCGATCGATTCGTCTGATCAACGCTATCGATAGGATTTCCAAAACACTTGAACAGAGCAAACTGACACCATATTGGTTTCAAAATTTAGTAAATGATAAATTTTGTATAATTATATTATGTATGAGTTTGATTATCTGAATTCCGATAATTAATTGAATAGGGTATTAAGAAATAGTATTTGACTTTATACATAGTGTAACAGCCCGCAAATCCGTACCCCTTGAGTCAACACTATTATACAACAGTCAACTCAAGTTGTACAGAAATACGAACCATTTGGGTTTAAGAAGAAGAGGTAGAAGAAGAGAAAACAAAATCAACATCAGAATCTAACCATCGCAGCGGAATAAAATATAATAGAGAATAAGTAATCTTTACTCAAAAATCAAATATATCAGTTTACATACATTACATCTCCAGAGTACATCAGTCACACTCACATCAATAACATACAACGGATACACATCAACTCAACAGCGGAAATATATATATACAAGTACGAGAATACGTATCGTCATCCAGCTCGTCTCCTGAGCTCCACATCATCATATCCTGTATCCTATAATACTCGGTCTGACCCGAGCATTACAGTTAAATAATAACCGAGTCAGTCTGGAATACCAGAGTGAGAAAATCACACCCAATTGATTATTAAAGTTTCAAAAATCCTTTGAAAACCAAAAGCATCTCGTAAGACCACGCCACAAATAAACATGTCGGGTTTTTACCTTACGATAGCTAAACCAATTTTTATAGAAATCCTCTGATATTATAATAGGGTCTATATACAAATACTTATAAAATAGCCGAAATTGTTACATTCATTAAATTCCAGCTACTAGCCACAAAAGTGGGTAATACAAACAAAACTCGTACAAGGCTCGTAGGGAGAATGGATTTCCAACAATGACTAGGCACTGGGGTACCACCTGTCACAGTACGGGGCCTAGATCACCGTACCGAGGATTACTCCCTTCATCCCCTGCAACACAAGGCCGGAATCATTCCTTACTGAACAGTCCCGAACAAGATAAACCCCGTGGTTGGCGCGACCAACCACCCACTAAGCCGAAATATATATAAGGGACATCTAGATAGGGGAATTATCTTGTCCTGCTTGGGCATGACCCACCTAACCTTGCTGCATATCCCCTGATTTTCAGTCATTCCCATTTGATGAGGCTTGAGGCTAAGCGTTACCTTTAGAACGTTTCACTTAGAATGCCCATCGTCCACCTGACGATGTTTTCGCAAGCATTCATCCATACAAGTCCGTCCCGGGTTCGAACGGAACCGAAGGCACTATTCCTACTACATCCATTTTGGAAATATCCTCAGGATTAGTAGCGACTAGCCCTTGCACTTCACTGCTCCATCTTCGACTCCGAACACGTTCTTCGCACGAAACATACAAACCGGATCGAAGTGGTTTTCGAGAAATAAATCTCGATCCCGGCCTCTTCGAAACGATCAACGCAGTTGGCCAATATTGATAGTCGGTTATTTAACTATCAATTAATATTCACAACATCCATCACTCAATAAATAATTTCCCAAATTATTTATTTATTTACCTCAAAATATCTTTCCAAGATATATTCTTATTTTCAATCCTTTGAAAATAGTTTCTAAAACCAACTTTCTTTCCAGAATAAACCTACTCAAATGTTTTCTATCTCCTCTGAAAGTCACCAAGCACAAAACTAGATTTTTTTTAAATAACTTAAAACACTTTACTTTAAAATATATACTTATAAAACATTTAAATTAAAGCTACTTTAATAATTTGTTAAAAATACATACTGTATGAGTATTTGAAAATAAAGTTACTCAGTAAATATAAAGCTAGATTTCTTCGTTTCAAAACAAAATACTAAGTTACTTCTTAATAATTATTACTAAAATAGATTAAAAGAAAATACTTACTTGAGACTTTAAATATTAGAAATAATAAATTTTGCAAAACTTACTTCCCTTAAAAACAATTTTAAAACATTTAATTTATATTTAAAAGTTTACTTTTTAAAAACATGTACTTGGCTATCCAGAGAAAATTCCAACTTCAATCACTTAAATCAATTTTCCCAAATTGATATCTAATTTACTTTATTGAAATAAATTTCTTTACTTCCTTAATTCATTTAAAATTCATTAATTAAGACTTATTATTAATATTATTATTTTCCGTTTGTTTTTAAACCTTTTTAAGTGAAATATCCGAATTTCAGTTTTTCCAGCTTCTTCTTTATTCCTTTTAATAATTTAAATCTTAAATTTTATATAAATGTTTTATTCTTTTAATTAATATCACTGAAGATTAAAATTCATTGACTCTTTGTTTCTTCAAATTTCCATTCTATACTCAAGATTTATTTATAGAATTTTAAAGTCATTTTATTTCTTTCCAATTCATTTAAAAATTTAATTCAAATTTCTATAATCATTCTACTTACAATTTCACTTCTTTTATCATCTTACAAAAATCCAATTTATATATTTTTGGTAATTCATCATACCCAAATATATTTAATCGAACCATAGCATTCAATATTCCAATAAAGATCATCATAGAATATCAAATAAATCACAATAGAGGGTATTAAATAATTTAAATAAATATTGAGGGGTCCAGTTGGATCCCTCCAACCTGTTTTCCCTGCATCCACAGATGTTAGCACAACATAATATACCAATTCCAGAATATATCATACTATAGCACATCAATCAATCAATTTCAACCATTCAACAATTATTTAAATTTAATCATTTAAATTTAAATTTAAATAAACTGAGTGAGATTAACTCACCTTTGATTCTTGTTTTGCAACCCGACCCGACCCGGCTTGCTTCTATCAGATTTTAACCTTGTATAACAATCATACGATTTATTAACGCTTTGAAATAGCTTGAACAATTTATTTCCATTTTATAAATTTAAGTAACCAATGATTCTATTTTAACTAATAAATTTTAAGTTTAAACTAATTCTCTTTTTAACATATTAATTTTAGCAATCAATTAACTTAATAATTTAATTAAATAAATTAATTTTCAACAATACACTATTTAAATACCCTAGTAAATTATAACATGTACATTTAAATTCATTCCCTTTTAATACACCCAATATACTTAATTATAATTAGCCATTTCAAAATTAAAAAGCAAGACTAACTACTGTTTTACCTTACTGAATATTTTTTTTTTCTATATCAAAATCCTATTTATAATAACTCCCTAAAATTTTTGTTTAATTCTATATAAATTTTAATTTAACAGAAAATTATCTTATACCTCACAGAGAAGATGTAAACCCAGGCTGCGACCATCCCTAGCGAGCGCGTCTCCACCATGCGTCGCTGTAGCTTTAACACAGTCGCCTCCTTGTCAACACAACACCAAAGCATGCCCCATCCCTAATTTGCTCGCGACACTCAGCCTCAACGCCCGGCTACTCACGCACGCGTCACCAAAACGCCATCAGCACTTGCAAATTTCGAATCGCCGCTACTCCTAAATGAAGCCCTAACTACAGCAGTGCCATCCCAATCGCGATGTCCCCGAAATCTAAGGAATCGATTTGAAGAACTCGGCTATGTTCTTTGACTCGAGAATTTCGATTTGAATGGATTTCGAACCCCCCTTTTTTTTTCGAAACTTAGATGCTCCGATTGACTCTTCATTCACTGCCTCGGCTAAAAAAAAATATAAAGAGGAAGGGAACGAGATGGATTATGTTTGAGGATCTATTTGAGAATGAAAAGGAGCTCGGCCATTATATTTTTTTTTTATTCCAATTCGGTCTGGTTGGGGATTTGAAATTTATAAAAGAGAAATAAGGCTTCGGCTGAAAGATTAATCATGGTTTGGCTTGGCTTCCTTCAGAAGGAAGACGTGAAATATACTTATTATTATTATATTTTATTTATCTATTTATTTTATTTTTTATTTTATTTTTCAACTTCAAATTATCTCATTCAACAATTTGATCGTAAATTAAATTATAATATTTGTAATTTAAGTTAAAAATTATCCTTTCAAATATTTAAAATTAATTAAATATTCCTATTACAAACGCTCAAAAATCTCGGGTCGTCACATTCCTCCCCCCTTAAAAGAATTTCGTCCCCGAAATTACTAATTAGGAAGAATGATCCAATACCCGTTTACTATTTCCCTAAAACCAAACAGTTCAACATCTAATCCAACTATCTCTTTATAAAAGGCCCATTATCATTCCTATTAACTTTCTAAACTTTTCCCTAGTTTGCAAACGATCCTATTTGCTCAACCATTCCAGTTTTACTCTTAAAACCAATTTCGAATTATCAAAATTTTCCCAAAAATTTTCTAACTCCCTAAATTCCCGAAAATTTTTGCCAGCGTTTCCTTTGCGTGGCTGACTCGGTACAACTACAAAATGGCTCTACGGCCTCCCAAATCCAAAAAGAAAACAAAAAGGCCAAGTGGCTCAATCCAAATCCAAATCCCAATCAAATTTCATACCAAATTTAAATACATACCTTTTTGTCGAGCATTTTAAATTTATCTTTGAAATCAAATCCAAATTTCTGTTTCACTTCTAATACCTGCATACCTGCTTAGCACCAATATCCAACATAGTATTCCAAAACATTTTATCGACTTTCTTACAAAATGTCAATTTCTATTCATTTCAATATTATCGTAGATTTCATTTGTATTATCAATTTCCCATCTCCAATTTACCATTTCTTTCTTAAGTTAGTATAAACATTTTATACGTCTCTTATCTTTATTTCTCTTTACCTCTTTTAGTTTATACTTATTTCTATTCAAATTGATTTCTACATTACATATGTATTCCATTTATTTTCAACTTTGAAATTTTAAATTTTATCTTTCATTTATAACTAATTTAAGTCATTACGTTAATTAGTTTCATTTACTAACTTATTTTAGTTTCCAATTCTAAATAGTTTTGTCGTTAACAAAATTTTCCAAAATTTTCAAAAATTTTCTAACTCCCAAAATTTCTGAAAATTTTTGGCAGAGTCCCCTTTGTACGGAGGAGCTTTTGCAATTTGACAAAAGAGATAAATATATATACATCGACCCACACGGTCGGAAAAACCAAAAACAGTTCATATTTCCTATTTTTATTGCGTAGGCGTACCTTATTTAGCATTTTAAGCAAGCAGCTTATTTATTTAGCAGTTAATGCAACCCAAATCCAGCCATACGGCTTCCAGGTACCTGTACTTACTTAGTTTAAACTTGTAAGTGCCAAATATAAGAAGCTTAACACATTTCACTTACTTGCAATAGTTAAAGCATATGAATTCTAAAATAAATTCACACTAAACATTTTTCTGTAAGCAACTTATATAGTTTTCATACTAATCTACCTGTTTCAATTAATTTATAAACCATTTTCATTCAATTTGAATGGTTTAAAACACAATAGCTTACATTTAATATATTTTAAGCAAACTGAACTCATATTTAATTCAATTGCTTTCAAAATCAATTTATTTCACTACTCTTACTCATAGAATGTTTAATTACCCTATTTACAACAAACAACAATTTATTCCATGCAATTTGACGAGATTTAGGTGAATAAATAAGTATTTATGTTTTATAACCAATTTAAATTGAGTTCAACTCAATTTATACTTAATTCTATTCTATTTTTAAATTTATTCACAATCCATTCATTCACATTTCATTCCTAATTTGTTTATTTCAAACTATTGTATTTAGTTCAAAGACAATTCCAAGCTATTGCATTCCAAAACCATTTCTCAACTTATTTAAAACCACATTTCATTTGATACTTATTTATTCCATCATTTATTTATTCAATATAAAATTAGTTTATCCACATTCATTTAAACCATTCCAATAAACTCGAAACATTTTATCTTTTCCTTATTGTCTCAAGTTAATTCAATCCCTAAGTAATTTAAATGGTTTACAATTATTTATTTAAGCATTTTCATTCCATTAAATATTATCGGCAACTCACCGAATTTTACTTCAATTGAAATTTATTTTTACTTGATTTAGAACCAATCCAATTATTATTAAACTTTGTTTTAAGTTGAATTCAATTCAACTCCTTTCCATCTTTTGGCTTAAGTTTATTCACTCTAATTTATACTTAAGCTCATTCTCATTTTGCAAACCAAGTTCTCTTTTCAATTTAACTTGATTTTATTTCAATCCAATCTCATTTTAAATCTGCAAATTTCATTTGATTGGTTATTATAAAATTTAACTTTCCAGATTCAACTCATTCAATTTATTACCTGGTTATTTTTCCAATTATCTTCACTTATTTGAATTTTATTTACACATTCAAACCATCACTATTTTAATCCATTTCCATTTTTATTTTATACATCTCAAATTATATTTACTTTGTTAACACTTCAAGTCTAATTTTTAATTAATAACTCAAGTTCTGATTCTATTATCCACTTTTAATTTATCATCCAATTTATTAACTCACAATTCAACTCCATTCATAATTACTTTCCCTTCATCAATAATTTGAATCAGCTTTAATTTATAACTTGAGTTTATTTCCAAACTTCATCATAAACTCACAATTCGATTTTATTAACTAATTTATTATCTAATTAGTTCTCCCATTATTTATAAACCAACACTTGAATTTTTTTTATTTTTATTTTTTTCATTCCAAATATCACTTTTTATTTATTTTCCTTAGTTCAATATACTTTACAATTCAAGTTTGGATTTCCCTCTCATTTCCCTATTCATCTAAATATTTATTTGGATTTGTATTCTATTTCAAAAATTTATAAGCCAGAACTTATTATTTACACAATTCCATCCATTATAGGCTTGAATATATTCATCTTTTATTTTTAACTCAAGCCTGCTATTTATTTATAGCCCAATCATATTTTATTTCTATGGATTTTTAATTCTCCTATAAGTTATTCTGATTTATGGATTTCAATTCTAATCCTTATTCAATTTCCATTTGCTTAGATGTGAATCTAAGTCCAACAAATAATTCAATTAATTTCTTATCCCGATTCAATTTTATTTTAACTCCGTTTTATTTAACTCAATTCGATTTCGACTTAATTCGTATACAATTGGATATTATTTCAGCTTATTCAATTTATTTTAATCCAGTTAATTTCATTTTAGCCTTTTAAATTTAAATTCCATTATTCAAAGCTTATATTTCATTCATTTTCATTCACTTAAGTTAAATTTTATTTGTTGAATTCAAATTTTCAATCCCTTCTTATTAATATCAACTTCTCTTTATAAGTACATTATTTAATCATTTATTCATTCACCAATTTATTATTTAACCAATAAATGTTATGTCCAAACATTTATTATCTTTAGTCCATCCTGACTAATTTCCCATTCCACATAACCCCACACAATTCAATTTTAAATTCCAGTACTCAGTTTCACTTACACCGTTGAAATTTTGGTTTTCAACAAATTCCAAAGTTTAAACAACCTTTCTTTAAAACCTTCTATATCCAAAATTCGTTTGATAAATTCAATTTATCTCTTTGAATTTCAAAACTCAACCAGTTTTGCAAACAATTTCAATTCAAAACAATTTGGTAGCAATTTCACTTCTGGAAACTCGAAAATGAACATCGATGATGCTGCAGTCATCACCGAAGTTATTTTCTAGCAACCAAAAGAGTTCAATGCTTTTATTCTCTTTCTAAAATCCATCCAATATTTTTAAATTCCAAATCTCTCTAGATTTCAAATCCGATTCAAAAATATCTCTCATAAATATAATATCTTTCCCAATCTTTGTAAATCATTTCCAAATTCAAAGGAACTTAAATTCCAAAATTTTCAAATTCCAACCGTTTTAGATTAATATTCAAACATTACTTTGGAATTTTATTTTATTTAATCATTAATCATACTATAATTTACATTATAATTTACATTTACAAATTCATCTGATATGAATTGGTTTCTTAGTTTTGAATTATGAATTCAATTCTTTATTCCATTATGAATCACATTCATAAATTCCATCTATTATGTTAATTTACTCCTTAATTTTTAGTTATTATTTCAAACTTAATTCAATCATCACACAATGATAATAATATAATATTTATCACTTCTATCATCCAAACATCCATGTATAGCTATAATAATTAAGAAAATCATTTTCTTTTATATACATAAAATAAATTTGGGTAAAATTATTTCATTTACCCTAGTTAAAACAATACTGTGTCGGTTTATCTTGTTCAAGAGTTTAGAAATCCCTATCGATGACATGGCGTCCCATACATCGACCAGAATCCATAAGCACCCAACCGATAAATCAACACAATATAAAAACAATTTTATATTCACTAACAAATACGCGCTCATATCTATTTATACGCTCAAACTCATTATAGAGTACTACGGACTCTAATTTATGAGTAATTTCCACCAGAGCCAAGGTTATCACCAACCTAAGCTCTGATACCAAGTGTAACAGCCCGCAAATCCGTACCCCTTGAGTCAACACTATTATACAACAGTCAACTCAAGTTGTACAGAAATACGAACCATTTGGGTTTAAGAAGAAGAGGTAGAAGAAGAGAAAACAAAATCAACATCAGAATCTAACCATCGCAGCGGAATAAAATATAATAGAGAATAAGTAATCTTTACTCAAAAATCAAATATATCAGTTTACATACATTACATCTCCAGAGTACATCAGTCACACTCACATCAATAACATACAACGGATACACATCAACTCAACAGCGGAAATATATATATACAAGTACGAGAATACGTATCGTCATCCAGCTCGTCTCCTGAGCTCCACAGCATCATATCCTGTATCCTATAATACTCAGTCTGACCCGAGCATTACAGTTAAATAATACCCGAGTCAGTCTGGAATACCAGAGTGAGAAAATCACACCCAATTGATTATTAAAGTTTCAAAAATCCTTTGAAAACCAAAAGCATCTCGTAAGACCACGCCACAAATAAATATGTCGGGTTTTTACCTTACGATAGCTAAACCAATTTTTATAGAAATCCTCTGATATTATAATAGGGTCTATATACAAATACTTATAAAATAGCCGAAATTGTTACATTCATTAAATTCCATCTACTAGCCACAAAAGTGGGTAATACAAACAAAACTCGTACAAGGCTTGTAGGGAGAATGGATTTCCAACAATGACTAGGCACTGGGGTACCACCTGTCACAGTACGGGGCCTAGATCACCGTACCGAGGATTACTCCCTTCATCCCCTGCAACACAAGGCCGGAACCATTCCTTACTGAACAGTCCCGAACAAGATAAACCCCGTGGTTGGCGCGACCAACCACCCACTAAGCCGAAATATATATAAGGGACATCTAGACAGGGGAATTATCTTGTCCTGCTTGGGCATGACCCACCTAACCTTGCTGCATATCCCCTGATTTTCAGTCATTCCCATTTGATGAGGCTTGAGGCTAAGCGTTACCTTTAGAACGTTTCACTTAGAATGCCCATCGTCCACCTGACGATGTTTTCGCAAGCATTCATCCATACAAGTCCGTCCCGGGTTCGAATGGAACCGAAGGCACTATTCCTACTACATCCATTTTGGAAATATCCTCAGGATTAGTAGCGACTAGCCCTTGCACTTCACTGCTCCATCTTCGACTCCGAACACGTTCTTCGCACGAAACGTACAAACCGGATCGAAGTGGTTTTCGAGAAATAAATCTCGATCCCGGCCTCTTCGAAACGATCAACGCAGTTGGCCAATATTGATAGTCGGTTATTTAACTATCAATTAATATTCACAACATCCATCACTCAATAAATAATTTCCCAAATTATTTATTTATTTACCTCAAAATATCTTTCCAAGATATATTCTTATTTTCAATCCTTTGAAAACAGTTTCTAAAACCAACTTTCTTTCCAGAATAAACCTACTCAAATGTTTTCTATCTCCTCTGAAAGTCACCAAGCACAAAATAGATTTTTTTTAAATAACTTAAAACACTTTACTTTAAAATATATACTTATAAAACATTTAAATTAAAGCTACTTTAATAATTTGTTAAAAATACATACTGTATGAGTATTTGAAAATAAAGTTACTCAGTAAATATAAAGCTAGATTTCTTCGTTTCAAAACAAAATACTAAGTTACTTCTTAATAATTATTACTAAAATAGATTAAAAGAAAATACTTACTTGAGACTTTAAATATTAGAAATAATAAATTTTGCAAAACTTACTTCCCTTAAAAACAATTTTAAAACATTTAATTTATATTTAAAAGTTTACTTTTTAAAAACATGTACTTGGCTATCCAGAGAAAATTCCAACTTCAATCACTTAAATCAATTTTCCCAAATTGATATCTAATTTACTTTATTGAAATAAATTTCTTTACTTCCTTAATTCATTTAAAATTCATTAATTAAGACTTATTATTAATATTATTATTTTCCGTTTGTTTTTAAACCTTTTTAAGTGAAATATCCGAATTTCAGTTTTTCCAGCTTCTTCTTTATTCCTTTTAATAATTTAAATCTTAAATTTTATATAAATGTTTTATTCTTTTAATTAATATCACTAAAGATTAAAATTCATTGACTCTTTGTTTCTTCAAATTTCCATTCTATACTCAAGATTTATTTATAGAATTTTAAAGTCATTTTATTTCTTTCCAATTCATTTAAAAATTTAATTCAAATTTCTATAATCATTCTACTTACAATTTCACTTCTTTTATCATCTTACAAAAATCCAATTTATATACTTTTGGTAATTCATCATACCCAAATATATTTAATCGAACCATAGCATTCAATATTCCAATAAAGATCATCATAGAATATCAAATAAATCACAATAGAGGGTATTAAATAATTTAAATAAATATTGAGGGGTCCAGTTGGATCCCTCCAACCTGTTTTCCCTGCATCCACAGATGTTAGCACAACATAATATACCAATTCCAGAATATACCATACTATAGCACATCAATCAATCAATTTCAACCATTCAACAATTATTTAAATTTAATCATTTAAATTTAAATTTAAATAAACTGAGTGAGATTAACTCACCTTTGATTCTTGTTTTGCAACCCGACCCGACCCGGCTTGCTTCTATCAGATTTTAACCTTGTATAACAATCATACGATTTATTAACGCTTTGAAATAGCTTGAACAATTGATTTCCATTTTATAAATTTAAGTAACCAATGATTCTATTTTAACTAATAAATTTTAAGTTTAAACTAATTCTCTTTTTAACATATTAATTTTAGCAATCAATTAACTTAATAAGTTAATTAAATAAATTAATTTTCAACAATACACTATTTAAAATACCCTAGTAAATTATAACATGTACATTTAAATTCATTCCCTTTTAATATACCCAATATACTTAATTATAATTAGCCATTTCAAAATTAAAAAGCAAGACTAACTACTGTTTTACCTTACTGAATATTTTTTTTTTCTATATCAAAATCCTATTTATAATAACTCCCTAAAATTTTTGTTTAATTCTATATAAATTTTAATTTAACAGAAAATTATCTTATACCTCACAGAGAAGATGTAAACCCAGGCTGCGACCATCCCTAGCGAGCGCGTCTCCACCATGCGTCGCTGTAGCTTTAACACAGTCGCCTCCTTGTCAACACAACACCAAAGCATGCCCCATCCCTAATTTGCTCGCGACGCTCAGCCTCAACGCCCGGCTACTCACGCACGCGTCACCAAAACGCCATCAGCACTTGCAAATTTCGAATCGCCGCTACTCCTAAATGAAGCCCTAACTACAGCAGTGCCATCCCAATCGCGATGTCCCCGAAATCTAAGGAATCGATTTGAAGAACTCGGCTATGTTCTTTGACTCGAGAATTTCGATTTGAATGGATTTCGAACCCCCCTTTTTTTTCGAAACTTAGATGCTCCGATTGACTCTTCATTCACTGCCTCGGCTAAAAAAAAATATAAAGAGGAAGGGAACGAGATGGATTATGTTTGAGGATCTATTTGAGAATGAAAAGGAGCTCGGCCATTATATTTTTTTTTTTATTCCAATTCGGTCTGGTTGGGGATTTGAAATTTATAAAAGAGAAATAAGGCTTCGGCTGAAAGATTAATCATGGTTTGGCTTGGCTTCCTTCAGAAGGAAGACGTGAAATATACTTATTATTATTATATTTTATTTATCTATTTATTTTTATTTTGTTTTTTTTTCAACTTCAAATTATCTCATTCAACAATTTGATCGTCAATTAAATTATAATATTTGTAATTTAAGTTAAAAATTATCCTTTCAAATATTTAAAATTAATTAAATATTCCTATTACAAACGCTCAAAAATCTCGGGTCGTCACACATAGCTTGTAACCATTAACTTTTGTTTCATATATGAATAATTGAACTAAAAAACATGGTTTTAAATTAATTTGGAAATTTAGATGAATTTAAAATCAAGAATTTGAGAATTTAATTTCCGATGATTTCGAACTTTGGTTTAAAGTTTTAAAAGATATATTATTTGAAGTATTTTTCGAATAGAAATTTGTTTCCAAAGAATTTTAAAGTTTTAAAAATTAGTGCTCTTCTCTTTGTCGCTGGAAAATAATTTCGGTGATGACTGCAGCATCATCGACATTCATTTTCGAGTATCGAAGTGAAGAGACCACGCTGTAGTTTTGCTTCAAAAATTTAATTGATTTGAATTTCTAAAATATGACTTAATTTATAATATATATATATAGATATATTATTTAAATTTGATTTTACATATACTATATGTATGTATTTATTTATCTCTAAAGTGTTTGAAGTTAATTGGAAATTTAATTCATAAATTTATGTTAAAAGGTGATTCTAATGATAAAATAAAGTCAAATTTTGAATGAATAATTAAACTTGAATAATAGAATTGGAATTTTTTTTACTTGTATAATATTAAATTGCATACCAATATAACTTACCTAAATCATTCAGAAATTAACTATGTAATTGGATAATGTACAATATAAAAGGATTTTATAAATAAAATTTGAGTGGTTATAATAAATGTTATACACTTAAAGTTTCAGTTACAAAAAGACAAATAGAGGTAAATAGAATAAAAAAATAATTGAGTAATATACAATATCAAATGGTGTTAACGGAAATTTAGAAATAAATTGGAATAGTTATAATAAATGTAATCTACTTAATATGTGCGATAAGATATATTAAGTAGAATATATTTAATAATAATCTGGAATAAAGAAGAATTAAATTTGTTGAATAAAAGATGATTATTATAAATGACTATACAAATTTATGATTTTAGAAATTGTTAATTTCAAAATAATTGGATAATAAGATAATTAATTTGGCAATAGTTAAGACTGATTTAACTTCAGTAAAAATCAAATGAATTAAATCAATTATTGAATCAATGATTCCATTTTGAGTTTCAATTTAGTTTTCTTTCAGGATGTTTCTATTCTCCTACCTCCTTCCTTTTCGGGGACGAAAAGTTTTGAGTGGGGGAGAGTGTAACAACCCATAATTTTGTAAATATTTTAATTAAGTTTTACTTGAAAACGTTGTTTTTTTAAAAGTAAAATTTTCAATAATTAAAATTTTAAGTCAATAAGTTTTGGTAAAAAAAAAGAGGGAAAAAAACTTATTGTAACTTAAATTTAAGCCTTAATTAATGTAATATTTCTGTTATTGATTCAAATAGAAAACATATGTAGTTTATTAATGTTTGCATGTGTTCATTATTTAAATCCAATCTTTTGGTTTTTGCATACTTTTGTTTAAAGTTAAAAAAAGGGGGGCTTCTTTATAAAAATAACATAAATTTATTGCAAAATATCACGATTCCTTTTATTTCCTTTTAAATTAACGTTAGACCTTAATTTATTGCTTAATATTAAAGAATTTACTAGGTTATAAATTTTAACATAAAGATGTTGTATTAAGTTTAAGACATTATTTACAATGATTTGTATATACATATGTGTGTGTGTCAATTTGACTTAAGATTTATAAGATGGACTTGTGTGCAAAATCATAACTTTTTTAATCTTAAACCCTTTTAATCTGGAGATTAGGTTCAAAATTGCTGTCTTTAATTTTAGGCTCATAAAATAGTGAAACTTAATTTTAACACATTTATATGTATAAGTCTATTATATATATACGTATACGTATATGTTTTTAATAATACTATGACCAATAAAGATATATATGAAGGAAACATCATCTTTGTACACAATCTAATATTGCACTTACATAATTTACTGTAGAATACATTTGGACATAGTTACATTCCATGCCATGAATAAATAGCTTGTTAATGACATTTAATCAATCAATCAATTTGATTAGAGAAAGAATGAAAGGTTTCTCTCTCCATATGCATATTAAGCTCTAGATTAATTACATGTTCTTAGGGAAAGAAATGAAAGGTTGCCTTAATTCTTGCCTTTTTGTTTTCCTAACATTTGTTCCTTTCTAGCCATTCATTCCTTTAGTTTAGCCGTATATTTTGCCTTGCAATTCACATACAAGTTTCTTTTTTTCTTATCTTCTTTATCTTCTCATTTCCTAAGAGAGAGAAAAATATTACAAGCACTTTATTCTTTTATTTATAAAACCTTAGAATTTATTATAATATAAAATTTTAATTTGAGTAAATCATTTCCCAAAATTCTATAATAAAAATGAAAGTTTCTGAAATTTTTAACTTTGTTAAGGATAACTCTAATTGGAATTTTAAATAAAGAAATGGATTATCTACTTTCTTTAAAAATGTGTAATATTTTTTTGAATAATAAATTTCATTGGAAATGGTAAATAAATCAGAATAATGTAAACATGTTAAGGAGTAACTTTTAAGAATTCAGTGTATTAATAAACTTTTAAATTACGCATTTATAAGGGTACGATATTTAATGGAATAAATAACATATAAAATAGGAAAATGTATTAATTAGAAACCGTTACTTTTGTGTTAATTTGGGGGTATTTTATTGCGTCGGTTTTGTGCATTTTAAAATTCATACCGAAATATCAATATGAATAAAAAAAATCAATTAAAGAATTGCTTTAGCCAAAAGTTACACTTTCCGTAGCTTTCATTAGTCTTAAGTTGGTATAAAATCTTTATTAGAGTAACGTTCACAAATTTGTCCAAACTCCATCTCCATTTCAAAGACAAATATTATTACTTGCAATTACTTTTCTTAATTCGCTCAACCTATTTAAATTGCAAATCACGCAACCGTTAATTAATGCAATGCAGGGAAATCATTTTCTTCCTTTTACGTCTAAAATTTGAAAATTTACATGATGTTTTCCCCTGATAAATGCAAGCTTCCTATCTATAACACGTTCTAAACAAATTATAATTTTTGCCTTTGTTCTTAAATAAATTGCCATGCACTTTTAAAAGAGGAAATTCAACCGTGCCTTGTCAATGCGTTTAAAGATATTTCACCTTCCATTTATTTTAATAAGTATAAAATCTTGTAAATCCATAATCGGTTCACATATCAACTTTTCTCCTTGCCTTTCCTTTCACCATTATCAACGCAAGATTTAATTTATACAACACTTTCGAGATTTATGATTTCCTTACCGTTCACATTTTTGATTTTTTGCCATTCCTTTATCAAATCAATGTACGTTACTTTTGGATATGTGGTCCAAGATACCAATGCAAAAATTAACTACTTTATTTAAATAATCTTTGCCTTATAAAAGCAATAATTCAACATCCCATATCAAAGCCAAAATATTTGCTTGCCTTTTTGTTCCCATTGATTTGCACACGTTACTTTTCCTTGCGTACAAAGCTTCTGCCTATAAATACAAACCTCATATCACATTTCCTCACCTCAAAATTGTCTGCATCTCCATCTACTTCTTTCATTTTCGTGATCAAGGAATCAGGTAATGGTTTATTTATTTTTCCTTCTTCTTTTTGTTTTGTTATATTTTGTCATACACTTCATGCTCGGCCGCACCCTACCCCCTCCATCACTACTGTTGCCAACTCCTCCTCCAAGTCCATCCTTTTATTTGACAAACTTTGTTAAATATTCATGATACAAGTGCATGCGTGCATGCTTTTTGATAGTCAGGGCCGCGTCCTATTGTAGCAGAAAGAGCAAGTAAATTTTTATACGTGCAGTTGTGTAGTAAAGAAAAAGAAAAAAAATAGAGAAGTAAAATAGAATGGATAGGCTGAGCACCACTTTTTGAAATAGTATCTCAACGATTTATCCACTGTTTTAGTATAGAGTGCGTTCATATAACTCAAATAAAAGGTGGGCTGAGCAGTGAGAACATGGCCAAGATGTGGGTGGAGTGGTCAAGAATTTGGGTCAAAATTTTCTTATTCTGTTTTCAATAATCATAGTAAAATGCGAATGCTTAGTTTTTCATTCATCTTGTTCAAGATTTGAATCAAGACGTTGCCTCCATGGAAATATGATCGTGCCGTTTGTATGTTTCTTTATCAAGTGATACAATCGTTTGAATCTAATTTTCTGTGGCTTTAAGGTGAGTATTTCTCACCAGACAAACATACCTATATATCTGTAGATTGATAACAAGTGTAATTGTAAATTTATTTTATTTAATTGTATCTGCCTGTGATATAAACTTATGATGTTAAAACCCTATTATTAAATTGACCCATCATCAGCTGTATTATCTATTGTTGTATTGTTGCAATTAGATTTTTTTTAATTATTTACTGCAAATCACACTGCAAGTTCCTTGTAGAATGGAAATCGTTACAGGCTGAAATGATAGGCCTGAACGATACTTACTTATTTATGCATTCATTTATTTATTTAGTGATTTATTTAACTTGGGATTGCGCGTTTGAAATGATAAAACCCGGGTTTTCTTTGTAAATTGCAGATTGAAATGATATATATCCGTATCACTTGACCTAAGCTAGAAAACTATATACAGACCCGTGGTTTATATAATATTTTTCTGAAATGTTTTAAAAATATTTTAAATGGAAAATTTATAATATTCTGGTTTAAAATGTATTTAAATGATTTTTATAAAATTTATAACGATTTTTGAATGAGTCTAAATGTTAAATAAATGAATGTTTAAGTAAAATTTTGAAATATAACTTATTTTGGGAAATTCTGAATTTTGTTAAAAGCGAGATTTTAGTTAAGTAAAATAATTGATAATAAGTTATATTCTGGGAATTTAATAATTAATTGTTAAGTTAATAATTTAATTAAAGAAATGGGAATTTAATACTTGGATTTAAATAAGAAATTCATAATAAAATTTGTTTTTTTGTATGAAAATTTACTTATAAATTCATAAAAATATGAGTATTGAAATTATGACTTTATAGTGTGAAAATATATGATTTGTAAGTTAAATATGATTTAAATAAAAATTTACTTAGTTATGAAATTATAGTTAAACCTTGAAATTTTGAATATAAAGGATATTACAGCATTTGTGAATGTTGTAGTTAAATTTAAATGAACTTAAAGGCTGATTTGAACTAAAAGCTATTATAGCACTTTGTAAGTGCTATAGTTGATAAAGATAACTAAAGTTTAGTTGGAAATAAAGAAATCTATTACAGCACTTAAATGCTGTCTTTTGTAAATGAACTGTTTAACCTATAACTTTAGGTAGCATTTATAAATGCTACGGAAACTGAATTTTAGATTGTTTTAATAAATTTTAATAATCTTTGGGAAAAAGGCTTAAATTTTGGAATTTAATATGTAATTAATAAAAATAAGGAATTGACTTTAAATGGTTTTAAATGGAAGAATTTAAGTTTTAAATGTGAGTTGAAAGGCAACTAATTCCTAAATAAACTGAATAGATTTAAATGGTATTTTGTATTAAATAAAATGACTGATGTTTGAAATGTATTTGAAATTTATTTTGATTTTTAAAGTATAAATACCATTTTTAAAAGTTGTAACCACGGGTTATGATAACGTTTGGTTGTTAAAGAGACCGTCATCAGATATCTGGCATACTCTCTATCGATACCGAAACCACTTTGACAACCGTGTACGCGGTGGAGATTCCAGAATGAAGTAGGTTAGTGGCGACGTTTCCTTTAAGGTAAATACGTGGACCCGACTCCCGTGAGTTAGCAAAAGGTGGCTAAAACAGGAGCGATTGACGGGTTAATAAGGTAGCACCTTTGATCGGACACATCCTTCGATATTATACTTTGACTTTTGGATTGATTCGGTGGCCACTTTTTATTTTTATTAGGGGGTGTGGCTCGAGGTGGGCGGTAGCTGCGCGCTACGCCTTTCCACCGACCCGGAAGCGTAATTGGTATATCTACCCTGGCATTGCCTAGTTGTGCCGTATCACCTACCCTATCACGCCTTGTACGAGTTTAGTTTTCTCCCGTAGCCTGTGCGGTATCCTCTGTTGGCTTCCCGATCAGGAGGGACTATGATATTGGATGGACTACTGGGACTATTACGTGTTAAGGGCTATATGGGTAACCCCTTAATGCTATGAAAAAGGTAAGTTTATTTTACTATAGACATTATTATAATAGCCAAATATTACTACATAGTAAATAGTTTAACGAATCCTTAGAGGATGGGCGGTCCCAAGCATCCTTTAAGTTACTTGTACCTTATATTACAGTTCACTTGAGTTGGTTTACATTGCATAAGTATGTATGTCCTGACTCGAGTGTTTTGTGTTTTTCTTTACGCTCGGGTCAGACTGAGTGATACAGCATTTGAGACCCACCTTCGAAGTTGGACTGCTTGGAGATATAGCTATCTATTTCACTTTCGGTTATCCAGTTGATTCCAGTTATCCGGTTGGTTCCAGTGATGTATTCTGATTCATACTTGGTTATCATGTTGAGACCTCCATTATATCTTGTTATCTCCGTTGTATCTTGTTTGACTCTGATGTATTTAAATAGTAGCTTCATGAACTACTATTTCTTTACTTCCGCTGCATTTATTACTCTGTGTTTGTGATCTGTGGTTTATTTATTTACTGTTAATGTTGTGTAACGTCCCGCCTTTTCGCACGATTTAAATCGACACACGTGACAATTCAAACCATACGGAAGGGCGGATTGTTATGGGGTAAATAAGAAAAAAACAGAGAAGAGAAAAACTAAACAGAATCTCACAACGGAAGGATAAAATATAATATAAATATACAGTTCATAAACTGTTTAGAAACATTTGATTCTTCTTTATACAATAAATATCAGAGTTCACATACCAATCATAATCAGTGCAGCGGAATTAAATAGTGTAGTGGTATATAATTAATAATAATAGTAGAAATCTCCGTCTTCATCATCCAGATCCAAAGTCTTCGATCCTGAAACGCTCGGACTGACCCGAGCGAATTTGAAAAGACAAAAACACTCGAGTCAGAACTAAAAGATCTTATGTGAGTTAAATTTATAGAAATAAAAATGAGTACAGTAACTCAATAGGTGCTCGGGATTTACATCTCCTAAGGATCCGTTAAACTATTTACTACGTAGTATATTGCGATATTATAATAGCGTCTAATTGTAAAATAAACTTACTTTTTAATAGCGCTAAAGGGGTTAACCATATAACCCTTAACACAAATAATGCCAATAGTCTATACAGTACCATAATACCTCCTGATCGGGAAGCTACCAGAGGATACTCCATAGGTACGACACAAATAGAAACTCGTAGAAGGCGCGCTAGGGTAGGTGACACGGCACAACTAGGCAATGCCAGGGTAGATATACGAATTACGCTTCCAGCCTGATGGAAACGCACAGCGCGCAGCTGCCGCCCACCTCGAACAACACCCCCAAAATCAAAAGTAAAGTGGCCACCGAATCGATCCAAAAGTCATAGTATAATATCGAAGGAGTGCGTTCGATTAGAGGAATGACCTCATTGGCCCGTCAATCGCTCCTGTTTTAGCCACCTTATGCCAAGTCACGGGAGTCGGGTCCACGTATTTACCTTATAGGAAACGCCGCCGCCAACCTACTTCATTCTGGAATCTCCACCGCGTACACGGTTGTTAAAGCGGTTTTCGGAGTTGACAGAGAGCATGACAACTTCTGATCCCGGTCTCTTTAACAACCAAACGTTATTATAACACCGCGGTCAAAAAAAAATTTATACTTTAAAACCAGAATACAATATCCATTTTAAACCATATAAATACGATATCATTTATATTTTTAAAACCCCAAATCAATACGATATCATTTAGACCCAAAATCACATAATGTCATTTTATTTTCCAATATATATTCTTTTCCAAAATCATAGGGTTTTCAAAGTAAAATATTTAGAAATCAAAACTCTTGAATATAATATTTTCAAACCATACTACCTTGAAAATCATAACGTCGAAACAAATTTCCATCTCTCAAATGGTTAAATATTAAATTACTTTATAAATCACAATAGCTTCTTTAGATTTCACAAATCAATTTTCAAATATCGATTTAAACTTCCAAATACCATTTCAATTCTTATGTTTCAAAGCTTTAAATATTTCACCATTTCAAAACAAACTCATTTGGCAATCCCATATATATTAAATTCAATTACTTATTATTTAGACTTGAAATATTTACTTAATGAATTCAATATAATTTAAGAAAAACCTTTAACTTCACATAACTGGAAAATCTTTCAATTTATTATATATATTTAAATCAACCTGATATTCATTTAGATCACTCTACACAAACATCAACTTATAAAATCATATCCTTTAAAAATTCTAACTTTTTATTTAACTCCAATTTAACTTAATATTCATCTTCCAACCTTATTCTCATATAAGTAAATGAAACTCCAGAAATTAAATTTTAAATAAATGCTTAATCGTATTTGATCTTAAAATCAAACTTAATTTTTAACTTCAAATCAAATTTATACGAAGCTTAAAAACCGAAAATTACTATATATATAATAACCTTTATCAATAACCAAATCAATATCCCATAAACCATATATATATAACTTTACAAAAATCATAGAAAATCGTTTCAAAATATTTTTACATATATATACCGCGGTGCCTGTATAAAAATTTCTACCCTATGGTCAAGTGATACGGCTGTTTTTCATTTCAATCCGCAATTCAAAATAAAAATGCGGTTGTATATCATTTCAAACAGCAATCCCGAATGAAATGAATATGCATGATAACTTGCAGATTTTATAAGATAGTACGCATCATCCATTCACCCAATATCAATCATCAACCAATTTAATTCAATCAGCATCGATTTAAACAAACATCAAAATATATAGCATATAAATTATACAGGTAATAAATAACATGTATTAACTAACAGTTTATATTTAATAATAAATTTAACTACTGTTAAACTAGCAGTTTATATGCAAAAATAAATGTAAACTTAACTGGCAGTTAATATGAAATGAAAATAAATATAATCATGACAGGCAGTTAATATGCAAATAAATAAATTCTAACTGTCAAATTATATGCAATAAATAAAATTAATTAACAGTTAAATTAAATAAATGCGATTTAACTGAGATGACAAATAAAACATGCCAAACAGTCATAAATAAATTTCTACTCATATCTGAAGTCAATTTAACAGACATAGGGAATTTTAGAAATTGTGAGTGGGTTAAAACACTCACCTTTTGAATTTAAATCGAATTTAAATCCGATTTAAACCCAAAAATTCGACGGTCTCCAAATCTGTCCAAACCAGCGTCAAAAGATCTGGAATTTAATTACGATCCTAATAAAAAAATCGTGCGTGGAACGGAGTTCGTGAGTGGAAGATATTCGAATTAACAGATTTGAAATCAAAATAAAAATTAAAAACAAAACAAACAACATACACTAATCAATTGGCCACGTCAGCTCTTGTTTGTCTCTGTAACTCACGCACCCAGGCCCACTTCTCCCATCGACCTGCACACACGAGAGCACGCACAGCATACCATGCCGCCAGTCAAAACCCTATTCCAATCGCCGTTGCCGTGCACTGCGCCCCCATCGGACCTCACTGCCTTGACCACGCCGCCGTCCTCTATCCTCGCCCAGAAACTGGCCGCCTCCGGCTACCCTCTGAGCCGCGCCGCTACGTCTATTCGAACCCTAGTTCGAATTTTAGGCGCCGATCTAACCAACAAAACACCCAACCAAATACGCCGATGGACTACGCAGGACCTCCTCCACGCCGTTGCATCGTCAATTTGAAGATCCGATGCAGTTGATTTCGATGACTATGGAAGGCCGAGAATCTCTGAGAATTTCTGATCCAACGACGAATCAAAACGAAAAATGAATTATGGATCTGTGATGCGTACATCGCGAACTACAACATATAATTTTTTCAAATTTTTCTGAGGACTTGAAATTTTGACTTTTGATTTTGGACTGCAATTGGATCTAGGTTTGCAGCCATTGGAAATGAGGAGTTGAGGCAATAAACGCACAAGCAAATGAGAATAAATTGTGGCTAGGGTTTATAATTGGGATTATATAGATAGGTTTGAGATTTGAATAATTGGATCAAGTTGGATATACGTGCTACCGCTAACGTGGCCCAAAAAAGCCCGTTCTGACCCCGAAACGAAATTGGGTAAACCCATATATCGAAATAGGTATTTTATAATATTCTGAACGCGATGGAAAAGTTTCACGTCCAAATTCGATCGTATGAAGAAGTTATGCTGAAATCAATATTTTCAAATTGATTTCAAATTGATTTCAATTAAATCGATTTCCAGACGTTTCGCGTTCGTACGATTAAACGACAAGTCCGATCGCTACGAAACTTGAAACCCTACAATAATTCACTAATGCGGATCCGATGAAACTGGTTTCGTCGAAATCTGAGTCCGTGACCAAAATGGCTATTTTTATATTAATTAAATAAATTTAAAATAAATTGATTAAATCAAATTTCAAAATTTAACTTCTGAAATTTGCAATCATTATCACTTTATAATTCTCAAACATTTAATGATTTAACAAAATTTAAATATCAATTTATTAAAGATTAATCAATTTATCATTGAAAATTTCCAATTTTCAATATTAAGCATAAATTTTAATTTTATCTAGAAATTAAACTTAATTGCCCATGAAATCCATTTATCACCAAGTATAAATTTTATTCACTCCATTATCACCAAGTAGATAAATTAGCATTGGTTCATGGTCTAATATTATTGTTATTCTAAATTTTCAGCTTAAACTCCATTACGTAATATTTAACATCTAATTCCCATTTAATTGCAATAACGCAATTTCAGAAATTTAAACTCAATTGAATAAACAACTCTTTATATTCTAAATCAACTACAATGGTTCAACAAATTGAAAGTTGCTAAATTTATCGATTTCAGTAATTCCTTTAATTTCATTCAAATTCAGAAATTATCTATTAATATCCAATATTTCTATTAAATTAATTTAACGAATCTTTATTATCAATTAAATGAATTAAATATTGGATTCAAACTATTGCGTTAATATTTTCCATTTCTCTTTAAAGTAACTAAATTTGCCAATTATAGTAGTTATTTCAATTTCTTGAAATACCCCTTTTTAAAATAAATTTGAATCCAATTTATTTTAATAAGTTTCAAATGGATTAGATTCAATTTCAATCTTTTACTTACACTTAAGTTTAATTTATGTTAAATTTATAACGTATTTCCTTTTAGTTATTA
This sequence comes from Allium cepa, assembly GCA_030765085.1. NCBI lineage: Eukaryota > Viridiplantae > Streptophyta > Magnoliopsida > Asparagales > Amaryllidaceae > Allium > Allium cepa. The sequence continues at coordinate 42,273,337 of CM060929.1, forward strand.
CTATACATATTTCCTGTATAAATTTCTCAATTAATCCAAATTATTAAAGTAACGCTCAAAATAAATACGATCCTATAATTACTCACCTTTTGAATGAACATTATTTATTAATTATCACAAGAAATGTTTATTAATTTCAACAACATTGTAATTACCAATTACCTACATTTTGTATACGTTTTACATTATTATCATTCATTAGAATTCTGTACAACTTTCCATTTCTTGCAATAGCTCATATACTAAACTTTTTCGTATGAATAAACAAGGTTCCACTAAATAGGATTTATTCAATCCACTCCCTTTAAATTAAATCTATTATAATCAATGTAACATTTCATCAAATACCAATTGACCCAATTATTTCATTTATACTAAGTCATATCCTAAAACATTTACCAAATTGAAATGTTCATTCAAGTTTATAGATTATTACTTGCATTAACATAGTTTCTTAATTTCATTTCAATTACCATTAATGATGGTTTATTACATGAATCGAATAGATACTTTCATAAATTTCTCATATTCAATTTATATCCAGGTAGGAACCTTTTTACTACTTAATTCATTTGAATTTTATTCAAATTACTATAAATAGGTTTTTAAGTCACCTTTTACATAATTTGTTTTAGCCTTCATTTTAACATTTATTTATTCCCTTTATTATTTCTATTAAAATAAATTTCAAAAATCCTATTAAATAAACAAATTAAATTGTCGAAATTTACGGGTCGTTACACTCTCCCCCACTCAAAACTTTTCGTCCCCGAAAATGAAAAGAAGGGAGAAGAAGAAGTAAGAAAACAATGTATCTTTTTTTTTATTAAATTTATAAACAATAAGTTTACAAAATAAAATAATTTAACACAAAATATACCAATTTATACCCATTTAAATCCTTTATACAAAATTTGTTAGAGTTTGTGAACATTTTTAAATTTTCTAAGTCTAAAATTTACAGAAAATTTTGGCAGAGTCTCCTTTGTACGAAGAGGCTCGGGAGAAAATATAATATAAATATAACAATATACACAAATATTTTCCAAAATAATATATATCCCTGCACGGGAAAATATATAAAATAGCGCTATAAACCGTAATCCGAAAACGTACCTATTTGTCTGGCAATTTACGCTAAATTTATGGAACCAAAAGCAGCAGCAATTGCTTCCATAACCTGCATTTCACTTATAAAAATCCAAAGAGTTAACAATTTATATAAAGTGAAATATATTAAATGGTTTCAATTACTAACAACCAATCAATACAACAACCATCAATTTTAACAACCAGCATACAACAAATACAAACAACCATTCAATCAACCTAATAAATAGTTGTTCGGGTTGAAAACTTTTAAATTGTACGGAATGAAGAATAAACCATCAAGTGCGTCTTTTACTTAACAATCTTAGATTAAACCCAATGGATTATTTATCCATCCCAACAAAATTAAAGTTTCCTTACCCAACAACCCCAATCAAACAATAACAATTCCAATCAACAAATCAAATTAATTTATTATAAATTTTATTTCATACATCAGTTGTTTGATTATCTTTTTATTTATACAGTGATTCATCGTTTTAATTTACATTTATTCATTAAATGTTTGCTTCATTTATTTTTCCCATTACTTACAATTATTCAGTTCCATTAACTCAGGTCATGCCAGTTCCCTTTTTATTTCGTTATACTATTCATTCATTTATTATTGCATGTCCTCATTTAATTTGTTAGCATTTCCATTTTATTTACTTAAGTTGATATTCATCTATTTGAATTACTTACCTTTAATTATATTCACTTATAGTAAAATTTCAATTGTAACTTAAGTTGATAACATTAAATTCTCATTGATAATAGCAAATTCATTGAATATTTCATTACCTACCTTTACTCGTATAATTTTCGATACATTTCCTATTTAACATTTCAACTTTTAATACTTGGTAAGTTATATATGTTTTTAAAGAATGTACTTGAAAGTTATACAAGTTTTCTCGTTACCTATGATTAATTTAACGTTCAATAATAATATTCTTTATTTCGTAGGTTATAATTTCAAATTCCATTTAATACCATTTATAACCTATCATTAAATCTCTTATTTCCTTTAGAGGTTTTAATTTATTAATTACCTATGTTTCAATTCACTACAATAATTGAAACAATTAATTAATGGAAATTTTAGAATTTAATACCGGGTTAAATTTCAGTTTATTTTAAAAAAAATAGATAAATATATTCTTACAACTTATATATCTCTAATTATATTTAAAACAATTTAAAATTTATATATTATCAAAACGAATCTGCAGTAGAACTACTACAGTGGCTTTTCCCATTCGAAACTCGAAAATGAAAGTCGATAATGCGGCCGCCATCACCGAAATTATTTTCCAGCGACAGAGAGGAAGGTACAAAACTTATTTTCTCAAAAATCCTTTTTAAAACAATTCTTCCGAATTACATTGAAATATTTATATCAGAAAGTTCTTATAAACAATATTATTATATTCCAAATTTATTCGAAAGAAATTTCAAAACCCCGGATCATAAGTTCTAAATTTCCACTTTTTATTTTTTTTATTTTTTTCAAACTTTATTACCTAACAACCAATCTATTGCAGCCAAATATAGATATCTTTTGAAAAATTTTATATATAGAAAATATAATAGGCAAAATTATTTCATTCACCTACATAAAACAAATATTATGTCGGTCTGTCCTATTAAGTGTTTAGAAATCCCTATTGATGTCACAGCGTACCATACACCAACCAGAATTTATAAATACAAAATGGAACAGATTAACACAATATAAAAACCTTTTTATAACACTAACAAATACGCTCTCTCATATATATACTCTCAGTGACTCCCATAGGGTATTACTACCCTATTAATAAAGAGTCAAACCCCACTATGGTTTATCGCTAAACCTGGCTCTAATACCAGATGTAATGTCCCGCCTTTTCGCACGATTTAAATCGACACACGTGACAATTCAAACCATACGGAAGGGCGGATTATTATGGGGTAAATAAGAAAAAAACAGAGAAGAGAAAAACTAAACAGAATCTCACAGCGGAAGGATAAAATATAATATAAATATACAGTTCATAAACTGTTTACAAACATTTGATTTTTCTTTATACAATAAATATCAGAGTTCACATACCAATCATAATCAATGCAGCGGAATTAAATAGTGTAGTGGAATATAATTAATAATAATAGTAGAAATCTTCGTCTTCGTCCTCCAGATCCAAAGTCTTCGATCCTGAAACGCTCGGACTGACCCGAGCGAATCTGAAAAGACAAAAACACTCGAGTCAGAACTAAATGATCTTATGTGAGTTAAATTTACAAAAATAAAAATGAGTACAGTAACTCAAGAGATGCTCGGGATTTACATCTCCTAAGGATCCGTTAAACTATTTACTATGTAGTATATTGCGCTATTATAATAGTGTCTAATTGTAAAATAAACTTACTTTTTAATAGCGTTAAGGGGTTACTCATATAGCCCTTAACACAAATAATGCCAATAGTCTATACAGTACCATAATACCTCCTGATCGGGAAGCTACCAGAGGATATTCCATAGGTACGACACAAATAGAAACTCGTAGAAGGCACGCTTGGGTAGGTGACACGGCACAACTAGGCAATGCCAGGGTAGATATACCAATTACGCTTCCGGGCTAATGGAAACGCGCTGCGCGCAGCTGCCGCCCACCTCGAACAACACCCCCAAAATCAAAAGTAAAGTGGCCACCGAATCGATCCAAAAGTCATAGTATAATATCGAAGGAGTGCGTTCGATCAGAGGAATGACCTCATTAGCCTGTCAATCGCTCCTGTTTTAGCCACCTTATGCCAACTCACGGGAGTCGGGTCCACGTATTTACCTTATAGGAAACGCCGCCACCAACCTACTTCATTCTGGAATCTCCACCGCGTGCACGGTTGTTAAAGAGGTTTTCGAAGTTAACAGAGAGTATGACAACTTCCGATCCCGGTCTCTTTAACAACCAAACGTTATTATAACACCGCGGTCAAAAAAAATTTATACTTTAAAACCAGAATACAATATCCATTTTAAAACGTATAAATACGATATCATTTATATTTTTAAAACCCCAAATCAATACGATATCATTTAGACCCAAAATCACATAATGTCATTTTATTTTCCAATATATATTCTTTTCCAAAATCATAGGGTTTTCAAAGTAAAATATTTAGAAATCAAAACTCTTGAATATAATATTTTCAAATCATACTACCTTGAAAATCATAACTTCGAAACAAATTTCCATCTCTTAATGGTTAAATATTAAATTACTTTATAAAACACAATAGCTTCTTTAGATTTCACAAATCAATTTTCAAATATCGATTTAAACTTCCAAATACCATTTCAATTCTTATGTTTCACAGCTTTAAATATTTCACCATTTCAAAACAAACTCATTTGACAATCCCATATATATTAAATTCAATTACTTATTATTTAGACTTGAAATATATACTTAATGAATTCAATATAATTTAAGAAAAACCTTTAACTTCACATAACTGGAAAATCTTTCAATTTATTATATATATTTAAATCAACCTGATATTCATTTAGATCACTCTACGCAAACATCAACTTATAAAATCATATCCTTTAAAAATTCTAACTTTTTATTTAATTCCAATTTAACTTAATATTCATCTTCCAACCTTATTCTCATATAAGTAAATGAAACTCCAGAAACTAAATTTTAAATAAATGCTTAATCGTATTTGATCTTAAAATCAAACTTAATTTTTAACTTCAAACCAAATTTATACGAAGCTTAAAAACCGGAAATTACTATATATATATAATAACCTTTATCAATAACCAAATCAATATCCCATAAACCATATATATATAACTTTACAAAAATCATAGAAAATCGTTTCAAAATATTTTTACATATATATACCGCGGTGCCTGTATAAAATTTTCTACCCTATGGTCAAGTGATACGGATGTTTATCATTTCAATCCGCAATTCAAAATAAAAATGCGGTTGTATATCATTTCAAACCGCAATCCCGAATGAAATGAATATGCATGATAACTTGCAGATTTTATAAGATAGTACACATCATCCATTCACCCAATATCAATCATCAACCAATTTAATTCAATCAGCATCAGTTTAAACAAACATCAAAATATATAGCATATAAATTATACAGGTAATAAATAACATGTATTAACTAATAGTTTATATTCAATAATAAATTTAACTACTGTTAAACTAGCAGTTTATATGCAAAAATAAATGTAAATTTAACTGGCAGTTAATAAGAAATGAAAATAAATATAATCATGACAGGCAGTTAATATGCAAATGAATAAATTCTAACTATCAAATTGTATGCAATAAATAAAATTAATTAACAGTTAAATTAAATAAATGCGATTTAACTGAGATGACAAATAAAACATGCCAAACAGTCATAAATAAATTTCTACTCATAACTAAAGTCAATTTAACAGACATAGGAAATTTTAGAAATTGTGAGTGCGTTAAAACACTCACCTTTTGAATTTAAATCGAATTTAAATCCGATTTAAATCCAAAAATTCGACGGTCTCCAAATCTGTCCAAACCAGCGTCAAAAGATCTGGAATTTAATTACGATCCTAATAAAAATAATCGTGCGTGGAACGGAGTTCGTGAGTGGAAGATATTCGAATTAACAGATTTGAAATCAAAATAAAAATTAAAAACAAAACAAACAACATACACTAATCAATTTGCCACGTCAGCTCCTGTTTGTCTCTGTAACTCACGCACCCAGGCCCACTTCTCCCATAGACCTGCACACACGAGAGCACGCATAACATGCCATGCCGCTAGTCAAAACCCTATTCCAATCGCCGTTGCCGTGCACTGCGCCCCTAATGGACCTCACTGCCTTGACCACGCCGCCGTCCTCTATCCTCGCCCAGAAACTGGCCGCCTCCGGCTACCCTCTGAGCCGCGCCGCCACGTGTATTCGAACCCTAGTTCGAATTTTAGGCGCCGATCTAACCAACAAAACACCCCACCAAACACGCCGATGGACTACGCAGGACCTCCTCCACGCCGTTGCATCGTCAATTTGAAGATCCGATGCAGTTGATTTCGATGACTATGGAAGGCCGAGAATTCTCTGAGAATTTTTGATCAAACGACGAATCAAAACGAAAAATGAATTACGGATCTGTGATGAGTACATCGTGAACTACAACATATAATTTTTTTCAAATTTTTCCGAGGACTTGAAATTTTGACTTTTGATTTTGGACTGCAATTGGATCTAGGGTTTGCAGCCATTGGAAATGAGGAGTTGAGGCAATAAACGCACAAGAAAATGAGAATAAATTGAGGCTAGGGTTTATAATTGGGTTTATATAGATAGGTTTGAGATTTGAATAATTGGATCAAGTTGGATATACGTGCTACCGCTAACGTGGCCCAAAAAAGCCCGTTCTGACCCCGAAACGAAATTGGGTAAACCCATATATCGAAATAGGTATTTTAAAATATTGTGAACGCGATGGAAAAAGTTTCACATCCAAATTCGATCGTATGAAGAAGTTATGCTGAAATCAATATTTTTCAAATTGATTTCAATTAAATCGATTTCCAGACGTTTTGCGTTCGTACGATCAAACGACAAGTCTGATCGCTACGAAACTTGAAACCCTACAATAATTCACTGATACGGATCCGATGAAACTGGTTTCGTCGAAATTCGAGTCCGTGACCAAAATGGCTATTTTTATATTAATTAAGTAAATTTAAAATAAATTGATTAAATCAAATTTCAAAATTTAACTTCTGAAATTTACAATCATTATCACTTTATAATTCTCAAATATTTAATGATTTAACAAAATTTAAATATCAATTTATTAAAGATTAATCAATTTATCATTGAAAATTTCTAATTTTCAATATTATGTATAAATTTTAATTTATCCAGAAATTAAACTTAATTGCCCATGAAATCCATTTATCACCAAGTATAAATTTTATTCACTCCATTATCACCAAGTAGATAAATTAGCATTGGTTCATGGTCTAATATTATTGTTATTCTAAATTTTCAAATTGAACTCCATTACGTAATATTTAACATCTAATTCCCATTTAATTGCAATAATGCAATTTCAAAATTTTAAACTCAATTAAATAAACAAATCTTTATATTCTAAATCAATTACAATGGTTTAACAAATTGAAAGTTGCTAAATTTATCGATTTCAGAAATTCCTTTAATTTCATTCAAATTCAGAAATTATCTATTAGTGTCCAATATTTCTATTAATTAATTTAACGAATCTTTATTATCAATTAAATGAATTAAATATTGGATTCAAACTATTGCGTTAATATTTTCCGTTTCTCTTTAAAGTAACTAAATTTTCCAATTATAGTAGTTATTTCAATTTCTTGAAATAACCCTTTTTATTATAAATTTGAATCCAATTTATTTTAATAAGTTTCAAATGGATTAGATTCAATTTCAATCTTTTACTTACACTTAAGTTTAAGTTATGTTAAATTTATAACGTATTTCCTTTTAGTTATTACTATACATATTTCCTGTATAAATTTCTCAATTAATCCAAATTATTAAAGTAATGCTCAAAATAAATACGATCCTATAATTACTCACATTTTGAATGAACGTTATTTATTAATTATCACAAGAAACGTTTATTAATTTCAACAACATTGTAATTACCAATTACCTACATTTTGTATACGTTTTACATTATTATCATCCATTAGAATTCTGTACAACTTTCCATTTCTTGCAATAGCTCATATACTAAACTTTTTCGTATGAATAAACAAGGTTCCACTAAATAGGATTTATTCAATCCACTCCCTTTAAATTAAATCTATTACAATCAATGTAACATTTCATCAAATACCAATTGACCCAATTATTTCATTTATACTAAGTCATATCCTAAAACATTTACCAAATTGAAATGTTCATTCAAGTTTATAGATTATTACTTGCATTAACATAGTTTCTTAATTTCATTTCAATTACCGTTAACAATGGTTTATTACATGAATCGAATAGATACTTTCATAAATTTCTCATATTCAATTTATATCCAGGTAGGAATCTTTTTACTACTTAATTCATTTGAATTTTATTCAAATTACTATATGTTAACGCTAAAAAATAAACGCTAACACCCCGGTGTATAGATGGAAATTGTGAAAGCACCACCCGTTGGTACGGGAACAAAGTATATGCAAAGAAATCACAGGAAAGCTATAAAAGACACAGTATTTATAGTGGTTCGGCTTAGGATCAAGCCTACGTCCACTTTAAAGCTCTTTATTGCTGATTTAGTTACAATCCTTTACAATCAACTCCGATTACAACACACTTAGACAAATATCTCAAACCCCGATGTAGAAGAATCCTTCGAATGCATGATGAATGCGTTATTTTTCTTCTTGAGATTTTTCGAAATGTCTTTGGTGATTGGAGTGATAGAAGTGTTGCTTGAGTGTTGCTTGAAGTCGAGACAATAGCAGAGTAATGGCGCCTAGGAAGTCAGTCCCCCCAAAAGTCCCCTCAATGTTGAATATGGCCATGTATTTATAGGCAAAATGTTAGGCTGAAACTGTCAAGTCATGAGTCGTGACCGACTCATGATGAGTCGTGACCGACTCATGATGAGTCGTGAGTCATCTACGAGTCACCCCTTTGCAGCATGACTCTGAATTTGCCTCTGAGTCTTGTGTCGTGCGTCGACTTATCTTTTGAGTCGTAAACCTCCCTGAGTCGTGCCATCCTTAACTCATAGAATCTCCTTAACTCGCCAGGTTCCTTAGGTCGTAGGTTTCTTGAGTCGTTAGCCTGTTGAGTCGTGGACTTTTCCTGAGTCGTAGCTCCAATGAGTCGGTAAGACCTTAAGTGGATGAGTCGTGATCAGATGAGTCGGTCTTTGATGAGTCGGAGCCAGGTCAAATGAGTCGGTACTTTCCCTAAGTCGTCCTTTCAATGAGTCGCTAATGCTTTAACTTATTAGGCTCCTTAAGTCGTGAGTCGCTGAGTTTAGAAACTCCCATGAGTCGCATAATAGTTGAGTCGGGGATTCTTTGAGTCGGTCCTTGATGAGTCGGTGAGTCCCTTAAGTCGCGCAGTTGGGTCATTGAGTCGTACACGAGTTGACTCTTACACTTGAACCGCCAACGACTTATGGTAAGTCGTAAGCCTTCTGAGTCGCTAACTGCTTTGTCTGATGAGTCGGCTCAAGCTTCAGCAGGGTTAACATTTGCCCCTCGAAGCACACGCCTAAGTCGTAGGTCGCGTGCTTCGACTTATCTTAACTCGCGCATGTCGACTCATCTTCCACTACTCCGAGGTATAAATGGCTTAAGTCGTTTTCTTCTCATTACTTCTTTTACCATTTTCGTGAGTCGTGTTCCGCCATTAACACATCTCCAAGCTCCCAAAAGCAATTTCAACTCAAATCTCCTCCGATCATCTCTGAATTCATACCACGTAAGCAATTTCGCCTCCTTTCTGATTGTCGATCACTATTAACCTGTGCGCTCCGTCTTTATCTTCAATCCACCCTTCTGAGCTTTGCGAGTTTGATCGTCTTAATCATTGATGGATTGAGGATTGTTTGATTCAACGATTTGTGATCCGAGGCGATCTACTGATGCCATGAAATTGGGGTTGTAGGTTGAGAGTTTCTTGGTTTAATGGGTTAGATGTTGGAAGATCAACGGGTTAGGGGTTAGGAGCGAGATGGTTTATGGGTTAGAAGGCCACCTGATTAGGAGTTAGGTGATTAGTTGGTCAGATTGATTCGAATATCGCCATAGGTTTGACTCGACTCAATCATGCCTCACGACCTAAACCCTTGAGTTGTGGCCGAGATAAGACCCTTGAGTCGTAGCCGGGACAAAACTCTTGAGTCGTGGCCGAGACGAAACCATTGAACCTGAGCTTTTTTTAACATACTCCACGGCCTAAGCCCTGAGTCGTTGCCGAGACAAAACTTGGAGAAAATCTCCTTATTTCCATGACTCATGACTTAGGACACTGCCAACTCAGAACCTTTGAACCGTTGATGGGTTATGACTTGTGTGAACTCTGTTTGAACACTGGACCATTGCATTAACTTTGAACTGTTGAATTTTATTGCGTTCATTGACGGGTTACCTTGACTTGCAGGCTAACAATCTGTCCAACACAATATTTACAGAAAATTGGGACGAATATACTGCCATTGACTGCCCACATCAAATGACAGATTAGCTTATAGCAGATAATCAATTTAAACAAAATTATGTGAGAGAAGTGCTCTAAATCAACAAATCCAAGTAGAATGCTAATGCAATATTGAAACAGTCAACTGAAATTAACCGGTTTGCACTAACACCACACCTGAACTTTTAAGTTAATAAGTCCTGAAATTTGGTAGTCAACCAACTGCCAACTAGCTTAACTTCAGTTATATTTACTTGTTTATTTTCATTAGTTCTGCACAACATTTCACACTTTTAGGAAACGTGTACCTTCGCATTTGAACATCCAGTTGCTTGTGTAGAATGACCTCTCATCAAGAAGAGCCGATGGACCAAGCTGAAGATGTCTTTCCAGTAGCCATCCCTATAGACAACCCTCCGGAGAGGACATCCACAACTTTAAATCAGCGGGCATTTAACCAACTGCGCGTCCAGTTTGGCATTGATGATGCCGACATCTTATTTCCGGGGCCAAATGACACTGCTGACAATCCTCCCTACGGCTTTGTTGCAGTCAATCGCCAAATGTGCTTAAGTGGGGCGATTCCTCCTTTTAACGACTTTCTCCAACAGTTCCTGCTTCGGTTGTCTATCTCTCCATTCCAATTACACCCCAATGGCTACGCCATTCTGATGGGGTTATGTGTTCTATCCAGGAGAGTTTTGGATCGGTTACCAAGCTTCGAGGAGATCTGCTATTTTTGCTCATTCACGAAAACTAAAGACCATCCCTCCATTGTGGTTGTAAGAAGCGCTCGAAATCGCAAACTTATTACTGATCTCTCCGAAAGCGCTCACGGATTTTTGAATCAGTTTTTCTTCGTTCGCTGCCCTCCAGGGTTTTATGCCATCTGGAGAGTGGGAAGTAAGATTTCCTGTCTCTACTTTTTCCGTTTTGAAACTTTCTCGAGATCTGAACTCTCAGCTGCTAATTTCATTCTTTTCCTGTTTTTAGCACTTCCTCTCCCTACTAGAGATCCGATTCATAAACAAGTTTTCGAGAGGTTGAGTGCCGTGGCTGCGGAAGAAAGGAGCATAAAATTTCTGCTGAATGATGAATTTTTACACCAATACGGGCTTCTACATGCTTCTCGTTCTACGCATGCTCACGAAGTTCCAACAGAAGTTCCTGATTCCCCGACGAAAACTCCTGACGCCCCGGTTACTGTCGAACAACTCGCATCAAAAGAGTCTAATATTGAAGCTTCATTGGTGAAGTGTTCCACTTCTACCGACATTATGGGGTCATCCAGTAAGACGGTGCTTGCCCCGATCGAGGAAGAAGAAGAACCTTCACAGCCTCTCGGGGGATTAGCTGATGCAGGAATTGAGAAAACAAGTCCCACCAAGCATGGTGGTGACGATGTTTATGAGGGGTTGAGCGACATAATAGTGACTTCGCAGGAGCTTTTTAGAGATGACGTATCTAAAACTATCTCTCCTGTAATTGAGGCGACGTCTCTTCTTCGACAAACGCCAACACAAACATCAACTCCTCATACCCAAGCTATCATCACCTCTACACCGAAGAGTGGTTTGTAGCTTAATGCGTGTAGCTTGCACATCACACAACACTTAGGATTTTTTGGCATTTGTTCACATTTAACTTCTTTTCTCTGGAAGTTTTTAAGACTTGTTATTTTTGCCTTTCAGATTCCTCTATGGGGCGCAGCGGCAGCGGTTCTTATTACAAAGACTTTCGACGCTATGGAGGGCGTGGCAGCTATGATTACAAGCAATACTATACCGATTCCAGAGAGACCAATGAGCAGAGAGCTGCGCGAAAAGCTAAAGAGAGGAGAAAGTATGAAGAACGCCACGAGGGAGCAGGCACGCGATACGAATCCTTCCCAAGGGGTGATGATTCCCATAAACGTAAAACGCATGATGATAGGGGGAAGAGCCATATTGAGGATTCGAGAAAGCGGACCAAACTTGGCGAGGAACACGCGCCTGTGACATCTGAGAGACTTGGCGCCTCAGTTTCTACTGACATCCCTTCCAAATCTCCTGCTCTTGAAGGAAGTGCCACTCAAACACTCCTCAACAGGCCTTCATACCATGTTGAAAGGGGCCCCCCGACTTTGCAGAGCCGATTCCCGAATTGGTGTTTGAGGGGGGTACGCTTCGACCTTGATTTGGTCCCCATCGACAAAGAAGCCATGTACAGAAATCTCGATGCTGTCAGGCTTGATATTGACAGAATGTCTGGATGGCAAAAGCTTGTTGATGAACTTCAAAGAGTTAATCGGGCTAACATCGAAGCAATGCTGACCATGGAAAATGATAAATCAGAGTGGCAGAAGATTCTTGATCAACACAACGTTGAGATGAAGGAGATAGCCGAATACAATGAAAAACTCGAAGCCGAAGTAAAGCAGCTCAAAGATGATCTTGCCTCTTCTACTAATACTTACACCCAAAGAGAAGAGGTATTGCAAAAACAAGTGCGAGATGCGCACGCCAGCCAGAGGGACGCCGAAGCTAAAGCTGAAAGGCTAGAGCAAGCTGTAGAGAACCACCGCACTGATGTCACCCAGTTGCAGAATAAACTGAGCGCCCGGGACATGGAGATTGAAGCGCTAAAAGCCCAACTTGCTCAGACCGAAAAAGATCGAGATGAGGCCATGGCTGGTAAGATTGCAGCCGAAGAAACTGTTCAGACCATGGAAACCGACATCAATTCGACTTTATTCGATTTTTATGTACACTGTGTCTTGGGACGCGGCAGCCTCTCTTTTCTTGGTCCTAAATACGAAATCACCCTGGCCGAGGTGTGGGAAGCTGCTCTTAGCATGTTTAAAGACGCCGGGTATGGCGATGAAGATTTTGAGGCGCGCTACCTGGATGAGGAAGCTCGCGCTGCTCTTGCGAAGGGGCAAGAACAACTTGCCAGGATGAGAGCTGGAATGGCGGAAGAGGAACATTCTGGAAAGGAATTACCACTTACTCCCTCTGTCCAACCTCCAGTTTCTCCCGTGGTTGACATCACGGGTTCTAGCTCCTACACTCCGCCTGCGACTAAGATAGTAACTGAAACTACAAGTGCACAAGGCGGGGATGAAGGCGGTGAAAGCAACGAAGCGCAGCGATATGAAATCAGCATCAGAGATCCAACTGCCCCAGGTAAACTTGACACCGGACCAGTCCAAGTGGTGAACTGCTCGTTTGCTCCTTGTGAACTTGACGATCTTCTTGATTATTTTTCGAATTTCAATGAATTCCCGACTTTTGATTATTCTTCAAATGTCAATGAATTCCCGACTTTCGACGAGCCGTCATCCCCTCTCTTTTCGAAAGATACTGATATTTTAAGTTTTTTCTCCTTTGTAGTGAAAGCACCGAGCCAAACTCAAGCTTCTTCTCCCCCGGTTATCCTTCCTTCATCTCTTCAAGTGGCGCCTCCTTCTGCCTCGCAACCTGGATCACAGGAGGAACAAATAGAGGCTCTTCACGGCTTGGATGATCCCATCGCTTCGCAAGAGCAGAAAGATGAGAGACCTGAGGGAGGTGACATTTCTCCGGAACGGACTCCTTCTGACGACATTGTTCTATCAAAACTTGTCACTCCGGGGAGTGAGTCTTCCTCACAAAGGAGAGAGAAGCGTGGGACATCAAAGAGGAGGGGGAAAAAAATCACCGCCACTAAAGAGGAGCCGGAAGTTGAACCGGTTACACCTGCCTCTCCTACTTCCCTTATAACCACTGGCCGACCTGAAAAGCTGGTTATTCGACCGAGTAAAGGGTCCAAAGGAGGGAAGAAGAAGTGAAGATTTTAGCTTTTTTTTTTTTTTTTTTTTTTTCCTTTTGTATGAACTGGCCGAGAGTTGTGCGGGTACCGGCCCCCGCTTTTATTTTGAAACCTGTATCTGCATTATAGTTGAATAAAATGATTCTTCGTTTGTACAAATTTCTGTTTGAATTTGAGAATGCATTTACTATTTATTTTTGCACAAGTTTGTTTATATAGTGTTGCAGCGGGCTTATGGTATGTTGCTTGAGTATTACTCTACTGATGCATCTATACTACTATACCATATTGCCCCCATACCTTAAGCTTGCTGCAATATTTTACACTTCGAGGGGACTTGCACTCTTATTTGCTAAAGAATAATTATTTTATTCTTTAAAGAAAATTTTTATAGAGTACAACTCCCTTCGTATAAGTTTTTACGCTTTGTTGTTCGAAGAAATCACTTTTTTCTTTTGCTTACGTGCATATTTCACCAAGTGAATTCCTCTATGTGGTAAAGCGGACCTCTGAAGGGTACTTTAACTTCTTTTCTTTTTACGATCATTTCCCATAGTAGGCAAATTACTTTTCCTTTGAAAGTTAAAGTACGCTTTTGATGAGGATTTTTTTTATATATAGAAAGTTGTACCTCTGAGGAGGGATTTTTTCACGTTTCAACACTTGGAAGTTTTATTTCAATCTCGGTGAAACGTGTACCTCCAAAGAGTTATGCCTTAGAAATCCTTTTCACGTTTCAACACTTGGAAGTTTTATTTCAATCTCGGTGAAACGTGGGTTTCCGAAGAGGTCTTTCTTCTTAATTGTGTCCCCGGGAGGGGGTTGTACCTCTAAGGAGGGATTTTTTTTACGTTTCAACACTTGGAAGTTTTATTTCAATCTCGGTGAAACGTGTACCCCCAAAGAGTTGTGCCTTCGAAGAAAGCCTTTTCACGTTTCAACACTTGGAAGTTTTATTTCAATCTCGGTGAAACGTGTGCTTTCAAGAAGGTCTTTGTTTTTGCATTTCAACTTTGGTGAAGTGAAATTCCGAAGAGCGGTTGTTACACTTCAACTCCTGGCGAAATGTGCCTCCGAAGAGGGCTTTTATTTTGTTTACATTTCAACTCTGGTGAAGTGAAATTCCGAAGAGCGGTCACAACACTTCAATTCCTGGTGAAATGGGCCTCCGAAGAGGGCTTTTATTTTGTTTGCATTTCAACTCTGGTGAAGTGAAATCCCGAAGAACGGTTATAACACTTCAACTCCTGGTGAAATGGGCCTCCGAAGAGGGCTTTTATTTTGTTTGCATTTCAACTCTGGTGAAGCGAAATCCCGAAGAACGGTTATAACACTTCAACTCCTGGTGAAATGTGCCTCAGAGAGGGTTTTCATCGCCTAGAAGTTACTCTCTCATGGTTGGAGGGTCATGACTCCTCCAATCTTTTTTGTTGAGTAGAGAACTTTCTTTTTTGTGGCGTATGACCCATTAGAGGTCTTTTATCCTCCGAAGAGTTGCGCCTCCGAAGAGGACTTGTGCTGCTGATGGTAGCTTTGGTTGTTCCTTTGTTCACTTGCTTATGCCTTTTCAGCGATCCCCTCCTTTTTTTTTTTTTTTTTTTTTTCTTTTCAAGTTTTCATCCCCCTCTTCTCGCAAGTGGCTTGTTTAATCCAAGGAAATGTACTCCATTGCCAGGCAAGTTCGTGAGAACGGGCACTAGCTTCCTAATTGGATGTTTGTTTGTTCAAACAATCTCAATTTATCAGCAAGGGCTCGTTTCTATCGAAATCATTAGCCGTTCAATTGAAGTATTTCCTATCTAGGATTTGAATTCGGGGTCTTTGAGACTTGAAATTTGTTTGTTGAATGATGGTGAGAATCGCTCGGTCTTATTATGCGCAAGTTTCATTTCCATTGTCTGCAAAAATTTAAATTGACATTTCAGCAATACATTTTATGTATTTTTATATCGAAAACAAAGCAAACATATAATGATAATAAGGAACACAAGATTTATAGTGGTTCGGCCATGAAATTGGGCCTACATCCACTTTATATTCTTTCATTATTTACTTGCATCAGTTTCACAATTGCTTTCAATTACAAGAATCATACATTCATAATTCTTTTTACAATGTTTCAACAAAATTTTCAAGTAAAGTATGGACGCAAGTGGTTGCTGTTCCATGCCCTTGGAATTTGATCTCCATCAACTGTGGTGAGCTTGAATGTGCCGTCGAGAAGCTTCTGACCTATTACATATGGTCCTTCCCAATTTGGTCCAAACACACCTGTCGCGGTCATAATTCTTTTCAGGACTAGATCTCCAATTTCAAAGCTGCGTTGACGAACTTTGGAATTGAAATGTCTGGCTATCCTTTGCTGATGAGCTGCAACTCTGAGGTTAGCTTCATCTCTTTTTTCATCAAGGAGATCCAGCGCTTCAAGTTGCAGCTTTTCATTTTCTGCTTGATTGAAATGGATTCTTCTGTGTGAAGGGACCTCTGTTTCAACCGGGATCATTGCTTCCGATCCGTATGCTAACGAAAAAGGAGTATGCCCAGTTGCAGTTTTGTGAGTAGTTCTGTATGCCCATAGTGCAAGTGGTAGTTTATCGACCCAACCACCTTTTGTTCTTTCGAGTTGCTTTTTGATGGTTGATTTGATGATCTTGTTCACTGCTTCCACTTGCCCGTTTGCCTGCGGATGAGCTACTGCCGAAAAGCTTTTCTGGATTTTGAATCGTTTGCAAAAATCCTGGAATTCCTCACTTTCAAACTGAGTACCATTGTCTGTGATTATTTTCTGAGGCACACCGTATCTGCAAATGATATTCTTGGTCACAAAGCTTATCATTTTCTTAGAAGTGATAGTAGCCAATGGTTCAGCTTCAGCCCACTTAGTAAAATAATCAACTGCAACAATAGCATATTTAATCCCTGATTTAGCAGTTGGTAGCGGCCCAATGAGATCCATTCCCCAAATTGCAAATGGCCATGGACTGACCATCTGTGTGAGTTCGGTAGAAGGTGCTCTAGGAATTTTGGCATATCTTTGGCACTTGTCACATTTTCGGGAGTAATCTGCGGCATCCCGATTAATTTCTGGCCAAAAATATCCGTATCGGAGAATTTTCTTTGCTAGTGTTTGACCACCTGAATGATCACCGCATTCTCCTCCATGCACTTCAGCTAGGATTGTTTTGGACTCTTCCCGGGATACACATCGAAGCAATGGCATTGAGAATCCCCGTCTGTACAATCGGCCATCCTGAATCACATAGCGAGAGGCCTTCCTTAGAAGCTTTCGTCTTCCTATCGAGTTTTCTGGCAGAGAACCCCTGAGTAGGTAATCCAGTATTGGAGTCATCCATGACTCTTGTTCTTGAGATACATTCATAATCCAGTCTATATCCATCTCGTCTATACTTGGCGCTGAAAGGACTTCTACAGGGACCAATCCCAATAGTTGAGCTTCACCAGAACTTGAATACTTTGCGAGGGAATCTGCCTTCATATTCTCTTCACGAGGAATGTGGCTTATTGAATAGTGATCGAGTTCATATAGGAGTTCCCAAGCCTTTAACAAGTAGGAAGGCAGATTTCCACCTTTTGCTTGAAATTCCTTCTTGACTTGGCATACGATAAGCTGAGAATCACTGAAAATTTGTAATGCTCGAATGTTTAGCTCTTTAGCGATTTTCAGACCTGCAATAAGAGCTTCATATTCCGCTTCATTGTTTGTTGAAGGAAATTCCAGTCTTAGTGCATAACATAATGATCGACCTTCAGGAGTTTCAAGTACCACTCCGGCTCCAGAACAGTAGTCATTTCTTGCGCCATCAACATACATCTTCCACTGGATTGGAGAATCATTGATCGCTTTTTCCTCGCCATTATCTTTCTCTGTGAATTCTGCAATGAAATCAGCTAAAGCTTGTCCGTTGATTGCTTTTCGGGGGTGATAGGTGATGTCATATTGACTAAGTTCAATGTTCCATTTTAGAAGACGACCCGAAGTTTCAGGGCGAAATAGGACTTGCTTTAGAGGCTGATCAGTGAGTACTTTGATAGGATGAGCTTGGAAATATTGCCTCAGTTTCCTCGATGCAACTAGTAGGCAATAGGCGAGTTTTTCCAACTTGGAGTAATTCAGCTCTGCCCCAGTGAGCCTTTTGCTGATATAGTAAACTGGATGTTGAATCCTTTTGTCTTCCCGTATCAGCGCTGCACTTAGAGCATGAGATGATACTGCCAAGTATATAAGAAGATCCTCGCCATCGCCTGGCCTAGAAAGTATCGGAGGCGTTTCCATATGACGGATCAACTCTTCAAAAGCTTTTTGGCATTCGGGAGTCCATTCAAAGTTCTTCTTTCCTTTTTTCAGGGCATCGAAGAACGGGATGCATTTATCAGTAGCTTTGGAAATGAACCGATTCAAAGGGGCGACCTTTCCGTTGAGACTTTGCAATTCCTTCTTCGTTCTAGGGGCTTTAACTTCTTTTAAGGCGGTAATTTGAGCTGGGCTAGCCTCTATGCCCCTAGCACTGACAATAAAACCTAAGAACTTTCCGGATTCGACCCCAAATGTACATTTCAGAGGGTTAAGTTTCATTCTGTATTTCCGGAGGACTGCGAACATTTCTGCTAAGTGTTCAATGTGATCCACTGCTTTCCTGGACTTCACTAACATGTCGTCGACGTAGACTTCCATAGTTTTGCCCAATTGCGGTTTGAACATAGCATTAACAAGTCTTTGGTAGGTTGCCCCTGCGTTTTTCAATCCGAAGGGCATAACTCTGTAGCAATAAAGTCCAACATCTGTGATAAAGCTTGTATCCTCTTGATCCGGCTCATGCATCATGATTTGGTTATAACCGGAGTAGGCATCCATGAAGGATAACAATTCATGTCCCGCAGTTCCGTCTACCAGTTGATCGATCCTGGGTAATGGGAAGCAATCTTTGGGGCAAGCCTTGTTTAGATCAGAAAAGTCGATGCATACTCTCCATTTTCCATTAGCTTTCTTGACCAGCACAGGATTTGAAACCCAATTCGGATACGTAGATTCTTTGATGAAGTTATTTTCCTTGAGTCGATCAACTTCTTCTTTTAATGCTGCTGACCTTTCTGGACCTTGGGTTCTTCTTTTCTGTTTAACTGGCGTAAACTTTGGGTCAATATTCAGAGCGTGTACTGCAACTTCTGGGGATATCCCACACATATCGGCATGAGTCCAAGCAAAGACATCCAGATTTGCTTTCAGGAAAGATATCAAGACATTCTGAATTGACACATTAAGCTGCGAACCCACATTCAACACCTTATTTGGGTCCTTCGGGTCAACAGGTACCGGAATTGTCGTTTCGACCGGTACTACTCTATTCTCCCCTGTACTGGCTTTTCTGGGATCCATTTCTTTCCGTGCCCCGCTGTGCTCGCCAGTGCAGGGTCCGCTCTGTAATTGCTACAAAGCTGGTTCCTTGATGCGGACTGAAGTTGCCGCATCCTTTCCCATTTCTCTTTTTCTTGACTCTCGCAGCTCTGTCCAATAACATTCTCGCGCAGCATTTTGATCCCCTTTTATAACTCCTACTCTATTGTCAGTAGGGAATTTGATAGTGAGGCACCACGGGGCTAGGATAGCTTTGAATGCTGCGAGTGTTGGACGGCCAAGAAAAGCATTATAGGCAGAAAACTCATCGACAATCACAAATGTTTGCTTTCGGACCACTTTCCTTTCTCCTTCCCCAAGTTCTACAAACAAATCGATGGTTCCTACTGGTTGCTTTGGCTCCCCTGTGAAGCCCACGATTTTCTGTGATGAGGCTTGCACATCGATCATAGGGATTTTCATCTGGTCAAATGTCTTTTTGAAGAGGATATTACATGATGCTCCGCAGTCAATGAGGACTCTTCTGACAATGGCTGGTCCAATACCAGCCGAGATGACCAAGGGATCTAAAGTAGGAGCTTCAATACCTGTAGAATCTCTGGCTCTGAAAATAATATCATCACTGAAAGTTTTTTGTTGTTTAAGGGGCGTAGTGTCTTCTAGAACAAAGACGTTTTCTTCGGCTGGAGCATATTTCAAAGCCCTGGAATATCTCTCCATCTCACCCCAACTCTTGCCAGCTGGGTGAGGTCCTCCGGAAATGACATTGATAACGGGCCTTCCAGATTCATGCCCCGTAGCTTTCTCACCTGCCCCAGGCTGATGAACAGGAGCCCGCTGCCCCTGACTCGATGATGCAGGATTGTTGCTATTCTTTTTCACAAATTGCTGCAATTTGTTTTCTCTTAGCAGCTCTTCAATCAGATTCTTCAGCTGGCGGCATTCATCAGTTTCATGACCTGGTTGATTGTGGAAGCGGCAAAATTTCCCACTTTGTATGGCTTTTCTCCCAGTTCTCAAAGGGATAGGTTTAGGGAAATCGACGGAATCTTTGGTGGCAAGGTAGATGTGCTCCGGCGTATGTGATAATGGAGTATATTCTGATGGCTTGAAGGACCGGGGCTTCTTCAGATTACCCTGTTTCTTTCCATTATTATTCTCCCTTTTCTGCCCCACCGACTCATTCTTGCGTGGAGCGACAGTATTGTCTTCAGCTTTTTCCAACACTGCCTTTACTGGCAAAGGACGACTTTCCAAGCGAATGAATTCGTCCGCTTTTTTGTAGAACTTCTCGAGAGAGGTTGGCTCCTTCATATTTAACCATTTCCCAAATTCGCTTGACTTATCAATAGCCCTCATCAGATAAGTCAATATCATTCGTGGTTCAGCATTGTCCACTTCAGCCAATGCTATATTGAAACGGTTCAAGAAAGATCTGATAGACTCACCAGGATTCTGCTCTAAACTGGACAATGACATGATATCCTTGGCCTTCGAAGCATATAGCCTAAACTGCTCCTTAAATTTTCTGGTCAAGTCTGAAAACTGATCGATAGATCGAACTGGCAACTTGGTGAACCACAGCAAAGCCACGCCTTCCAGGTATACGGGGAAATATCGGCACTTTATTTCGTCGGAGGCCCTGGCACCTGTCATGTGCCAATCATATTTATACAAGAACTCATTCGGATCACTTGTCCCTTTGTAAGCTGGGATAGTTGGAGGGACAAATTTCCTTGGAAATTCCGCCTTCAAGATTTTTTCAGTAAACAGAGTTTTGCTTGGAGCGAAACCCCATTCCTTCTCATCTTCAACCCTTTGCATACTTTCTTTCATGATCTGCCGGACCATTCCAGAAAGATATTCCTCATCATGCCGAGTTCTAGATCCACCTGCGTCAGGTACTGCCTGCTCAAAGGGACTAGTAGGCCTTTCATGAGCATTCCTTTCATTAACATCATGAATGTTGCCAGCATAGTTCCTTTCATTACCAGCCGGTTCATTGTTTGCCCCAAGCAAGTCGTTCAACTTATTCAGAATCAGAGCATTCTGGGCACTTTGAGCCTCTAGTTGTGCATTTTGGGCGTTTATCTGCTGGTTTAGCCCTAGAATCACAGCATCCAACTCCGCTTTTGTAACTCCAACAGACGGAGTGGGTAGATTAGGCGCAGGGGAAGCGGAGGTTCCCTCTTGAATGTTCCCAGATCTGATAGATCTGCTTTTCCTTCCAGGAGCCATAATCTCAGATATACTTCTGGTTTTTAAGGAAATTCTTTCTTCAAATCTCTGCGAAGCAATGATGACAGCTGTCCTGAGTTCAATTCTCAGTGAAAGCACCAAAAATGTTAACGCTAAAAAATAAACGCTAACACCCCGGTGTATAGATGGAAATTGTGAAAGCACCACCCGTTGGTACGGGAACAAAGTATATGCAAAGAAATCACAGGAAAGCTATAAAAGACACAGTATTTATAGTGGTTCGGCTTAGGATCAAGCCTACGTCCACTTTAAAGCTCTTTATTGCTGATTTAGTTACAATTCTTTACAATCAACTCCGATTACAACACACTTAGACAAATATCTCAAACCCCGATGTAGAAGAATCCTTCGAATGCATGATGAATGAGTTATTTTTCTTCTTGAGATTTGTCGAAATGTCTTTGGTGATTGGAGTGATAGAAGTGTTGCTTGAGTGTTGCTTGAAGTCGAGACAATAGCAGAGTAATGGCGCCTAGGAAGTCAGTCCCCCCAAAAGTCCCCTCAATGTTGAATATGGCCATGTATTTATAGGCAAAATGTTAGGCTGAAACTGTCAAGTCATGAGTCGTGACCGACTCATGATGAGTCGTGACCGACTCATGATGAGTCGTGAGTCATCTACGAGTCACCCCTTTGTAGCATGACTCTGAATTTGCCTCTGAGTCTTGTGTCGTGCGTCGACTTATCTTTTGAGTCGTAAACCTCCCTGAGTCGTGCCATCCTTAACTCATAGAATCTCCTTAACTCGCCAGGTTCCTTAGGTCGTAGGTTTCTTGAGTCGTTAGCCTGTTGAGTCGTGGACTTTTCCTGAGTCGTAGCTCCAATGAGTCGGTAAGACCTTAAGTGGATGAGTCATGATCAGATGAGTCGGTCTTTGATGAGTCGGAGCCAGGTCAAATGAGTCGGTACTTTCCCTAAGTCGTCCTTTCAATGAGTCGCTAATGCTTTAACTTATTAGGCTCCTTAAGTCGTGAGTCGCTGAGTTTAGAAACTCCCATGAGTCGCATAATAGTTGAGTCGGGGATTCTTTGAGTCGGTCCTTGATGAGTCGGTGAGTCCCTTAAGTCGCGCAGTTGGGTCATTGAGTCGTACACGAGTTGACTCTTACACTTGAACCGCCAACGACTTATGGTAAGTCGTAAGCCTTCTGAGTCGCTAACTGCTTTGTCTGATGAGTCGGCTCAAGCTTCAGCAGGGTTAACACTATAAATAGGTTTTTAAGTCACCATTTACAAAATTTGTTTTAGCCTTCATTTTAACATTTATTTATTCCCTTTATTATTTCTATTAAAATAAATTTCAAAAATCCTATTAAATAAATAAATTAAATTGTTGAAATTTACGGGTCGTTACATGTTGTGTTTTGCCAAATTATTTTACAATTCGGTATTTTGAGCAATTCAATTCTGACATGTGTGGATGCGAATGGTTGAAAATAGCGGGTCGTTACAGGTGTTAAGCTAAGAGAATAAATTATCCGCCATCAACAGAAATGTATTTGATAGAAACCAACTTTACATCTCAAATTGTAACGTCAGACACACATCCATACAAGTCCGTTCCAGGATCGAACGGAACCGAAGGCACTTCCAAAGAAGCCATTGCAATCCAGATATTCACTAATCACGTCTGGACTTCCCATCACAAAGGGTGATAAAATCTCTATATCAGAGATCAGCCGATGCAGAGACATTCGACGGCAATCCTTCTGTTTTCAAAAATATCTGGTCTTCAACACCGGTCTTCAAATGATATCCATTACGACATATCACCATTTGGAATGGGATTCATGACCCAAAGGTCCTCTCCCGGCAAAACCGAATAACGAGCGCTTATTTTTAAAATAAGTGTAGTATTCAAATTCAAGCAAATCACAACAAATACTCATTTGAAGGTAAATATTGATAATCGGTTATTTAACTATCAATAGATATGCACAACATCACCATATTCCAATTCATTTCCCAAATTATTCATTTTCCAAAAAATCTTTAAAAGATATATTTTCCCACACTTAAACCATTTGGAAAAAAATTCAAATCAATTTTCACCTTTACAACTTTTGAAAACAAATTTCAAATCATTTTCCTTACGGGGAAACACTTCCAAATATTTATTCATTTTCACTAGAAATCTGCCGAGTGCAAATACTTTAAAATAATTTATAACACTTATCCAAAATATATCGGGAAAACACTTTGAAATAAAACTATTTTTCTTTAAACACTTTACTTAAAATATTAGTTATAAAAATATTATACCAATATTACATATAACTTAAGTCCAAACTAATTTTCAAAATAAAAATTAGTAGATAGAGTATAACTATTTAAATAATTACTTTCTATAACAATTATTGGTTAAATCTTAGAAATAATCATTTCTATATCAACTTAATAAATCTTTACTTAAAGGATTTAAAACAATTTAAGAAGTTAATTTCTCCAAAGTATCCTTTTCAAAACCAATTCTAGAATTATATATATGTATATATATGTATATATTTTTCAAAGCTATTCAGAAATTTTATTCGGCTTTCCAGGGAGAATACACTTTCATATCAAAATAGTACAATTAAATAAATCCTTACCGATTTACTTTAAATTTACATTCCAAATCCGTAAATTTATTTCCAAACTTCAAAAATAAATCAATGTTTATTTTTAAACAAATTTCCCTTTCCTTTATAAATTCCATAGTAAATTTAAATTTCCAAATATCCACTGATTTACGATTTTCAAATCGATTACCAATATTCACTTTCAACAACAATTCAATTTTTTCAATTGATTTCAAAGACAAACAAATCAAATTCCATTTTGATTTTCCAAGAAATTAAATACCAAGTGAATTTCATTCAAATCTCAAATTGAAATCAATTTCTACTAAACCACAAATCAATTTTCAAATTGATTCCAAATTCTTTTCAAAACACCTAATAAATTTCCAAATGGATTTTCAAAAGATTTAAAACCAATCACCAAAAATCAATTCCCAAATGGGTTTCAAATTTTATTTCCTTTTAAAAAAGTAAATTCCTTTTAAAGAAAACAAATTCTTTTATTTTTCAAACTCTTTAAAATCCGTATTTTGAATAAATTCTTCAACCTTTGAATAATATTACCCGAAATTCATTTATTAAAGCTTTTCCCATATTTTGAAATTTTATTCAATAAGATTAAAAATAAAACTTTATTATTTTAAAATTCCTTCTTTTAAATTTATCCAATTCTCAAAAATAAATTTTTTATATAAACCTTCAACCTGAATTTTCAAATATCAAATTTTTTATTTGTTTCCGGTAACCAGCTATACCAAAATTATATTCGGCTAAATTTTAGCCTTCAACGATTTCAATCACAAAGATAATCACACAGAGATTATAAATAATCAACACACAACATTGAAACAAATTCAATTATTTGAGGAATCCAGTTGGATCCCTCCAACATGTTTCCCTGCATCCACAGATGTTAGCACAATACCAATCCCGTTTCAAGACGGAATATCGCGGTACATGGTTTTACATAAAATATCATCCGCTATTATGTAGCGCAATAGGGCCTCATCCGCTATATAATGTGGGAAATCATCTCCAAGTACATATATAATATCAATTCCACTTAAGTTGGAATATCGCGATATATGTGTTTAATAAAATAAACTCCGCTTAATATGTGGCGTATAGGGTCTATTTCAATACAGCAAATAGCAACAATCATTTAATCACACAATCAAGCAATTTTAAATTTAACCATTTAAAATTTAAATTGAAACAAATTTGATTGAGTGAGAAGTTCTCACCTTGCTTCCAATAACAGTTGCAGTGTTTCGTTCCGAATAAAATTAAGCATGCATTTAATTTTATCTAAAATTCCACTAGCTCAAATAAATCCCAATCCAGCTCCATCGCGTAGTGCTCGTCAATACGAACCCGACGCAACTCGTTTCGTGCGAAGCGGACCTCGTATCAAAAAGGTATAGCGTTTTAAAGATGGTAAGAATTAATATATAATTTAATTTACAAATTTCTTTCTATTTTTATACCCTTCACTCATCTAGGCCGTTGATTTCCATCATCAGGCCATTCGATACTTTCTTCCCCCATCGTTCCATTTACGTGAAAAACCCATATGCCGCCTCTAACCCTAATTGCCACGACCTCCATCGATCTCTTCGACGACGATCCACCGCTGCCGAATGAGAGCACGACCCCATCCTTATCAACGCCTAAAATTCGGTCAAGCTCGGCCATCTCCTCGCGTGGATAAATGCGAACGCAATCAAGATGAAAACGGCCACTTTTTTAGTCCTCACTGCGAATTGGATAATCACATCCTTATGGATTTGTCGATCTCGCAAAGCTCTTCAATTTTGCTTCAGAAAGTTTTCAATAATATCGAGTGGATTGGGAGAGATAAAGAGGAGAAGAAATGAATATTTTCGGCCATTGAATTATTTTCTGGCAGCTAGGGCTTGGAAGATTAGTGTTAGAGTAAAATGGAAGAAATCAAGTACTTTTATAGAAAATTTCGTGACACTATTCATCGCCAAAATTTTCGAACTCGAAACGAAGCGTGCCGCCCGACGTTTATAATGTTTTACCCCCATTTCGAATACAATGGAATATGTATCAGGAGCCAATTCGATCGTATGTGTGAGTTACGGAGATAAACGAAGGTTAAAATAATTTTTATGCGTTTTGGCTTGCCTCGGACAAACCCTAAATCCGATTGACACGAAATTTGAAATCGTACAATAATATAACATTACGGATCCAATGAAACTAGTTTCGTCAAAATTCGAGACTATTTGAAAAATGACTATTTTTACTCATCAATTAAATATTAAAATATTCAATTTCCACAAATTAACTTTTAATTCAATTTTAAAAGTTCTATAACATCATTCTAACTCCAATATGATTTAATACAACTTTACAAATCAATTTTTACTCACATTAAACCCAATTTTCAATTATTTCTGTAATCTCAAATATTAAATTATCGATTTAATTATCCAATTAAATCTAGATACTCGAAATAAAATTTATTCGACTTACAAATTTTACTGTTTAATATCTAAAATCAATTAAATATACGAATTTCAAATGACAGGAATTCTGGGTCGTTACAAACTTCCCCCGTTAAAAGAATTTCGTCCTCGAAATTGCCAAGTAAGAAAAATTTACAGAATCCATTATCTTTTTTAAAAAAAACAAACCGTTCAACTTGATTTCAGATTCATTTTAATTTCTTAACTTTTCCAAAATCTGATGGTTACACTTTTCTAGTTCAATTCCTACATTTTCATTTCAATTTAGAAACTGACTTTTCGTTAACAAAAATTTTCCAAAAATTTTCAAAAAATTTTCTAACTCCCAAAATTTACAGAAAATTTCGGCAGAGCCTCCCTTGTACGGAGGAGCTTTTGCAATATCACAATAGATATAAATATATATACATCGACCCACACGGTCGGAAAACAAGAAAACAGTTAATATTTCCTATTTTTATTGCGTAGGCGTACCTTTTTAGCATTTTTAAGCAAAGCTGTTATTTATTAGCATTTTAGCGTCACCAAATCCAGCCAACTACAGCCCGGATACCTGTACTTACTCAATTTAAACATGTAAGTGACATATATAGGAAATTGATTTACATTTCACTAATTTTCAATAGAAAACACATGGTTTTCATAAGCAATGCAATCAAAATAATTCCCATAAGCAATTTATAAGGTTTCGATACAAATTTTAATTGCTTACAACCAATTCACATTAGTTTACTTTCGATTCAAATTCAATTACATAGCTTTCCACTTATCAATTCAATTTCATTAACACTTAATGAATTATATACAATCAACTAACAATCATATAACAACCAAATCATAACCAACATAACCAAATTATTAAATTTACATTCAATTTGGTTTCACACTTTTAATTCCAATTGGTTGATATTAAATTGACTTCCATTCAATTATTCAATTTCCAATTTACTAGTTTTTAATGAATTAACACTTACATCCATTATTCTATATCAATTCATTTACATTAGATTGATTAACATTCAATCCATTTATTAATTTCAATTGCCAATTCATTTAACAAATAAGGTTGAATTTCATTACATAACTCAAGTTCATATTCATCACTTCACTTTATTAATTTACTTCGATACCAAAATCAACTTCATTCAACATCACTTAAGTTATATTCCATTTCAAACATCATTTATTTAACTTTAACTTAAATTTCCACTTATAAATCCAATTCAGATTCCAATTCTAAAGTAAATTCTATTTAACTTTTACCAAAGTCAAATTTCGTCACTTATTCAAATTCATATCTTGTTTTGCATAACAAAATTGTTTAACCATTTTATCATTTGGTTTCACTTACATTTTCACATTTAATAAGTTATACAACTTATATATGTAAACTTCCAAATCATATTAAATAATCAACTATCTAATCCAATTCAATTTATTTAACTTTCCTTAAGTTAAATTTCACATCATATGTTTTATTATGCCAACCAAAATTTATTTCAACTTTACCAAAGTAAAATCTTTATTATTTCATATTATAAGTCCAAAACTTGATTATTTATATTCAACAATTACAACTTGGATTTTAATTCAAATCTGATTATCACAACCAAACTTCAATTTTTCAATTACTATGGTAACAAATCCATCACACAGAAACTCAAAAATGATACTGATGATGCTACAGTCATCACCCTTATTATTTCCCAGTGACAGTAGCGAATGCAGTGCTTTATATTCTTTCAAAAATTTCTTTTTATTATAAATCACATTTCTAAATCTTTATTTATATAATTTCACTATTTAACTTTTAATTTTGGAAAATAATTTCCAAAATAAACAGGATTCAACATTTTCAGTTCATATTTATTTACAACTCATATTTATAAATATATTCATATAGTTTCACTTCTTATATATAAGATTATTTCACGTTTGTAAATCACATTAATTGTAATTCCATACTTAATAATTCATTTTCTCATACAAGTATTCTTTTATTTAGATTATTCAAACATCTTTTAATTAACTTATATATATTCTTACATTTTCAACAACCAAACAATCAATTTATATACACTATACTAATTCTGAAAAAATTATTTCCTTTATATGTAAAATATAATCGTTGTAAAATTATTTCACTTACCCAATTTAAAATGATACTATGTCGACTTGCCTCATTTAAGTGTTTAGAAATCCCTATTGATAATATGGCGTCCCACATACCAACCAGAATTCACAAACAGCTCAACGGATAAGAAAACACAATATAAAAAATATTTATATTCACTAACAAGTACGCGTCATATCTATTATTACACTCACACTCATTCTAGAGTACTACTGACTCTATCTCTAATGAGTAATTCCCAATAGAGCCAAGGTTGTCGCTTAACCAAATGCTCTGATACCAAATGTGACGATTCGAGAACAGCGGCGACCGGTAGGCTTTGCAACCATCCCAGACCCACCGTGGCTTACACTGGTACCCGAAACTTGCTTTTACGGCTAGCCTTTCGACTGTCACAGGTTACGCCTAACCAACCCCGTAAAGAGGACGTGTGGGGGGTAAGAGTCTCTCGTTCTCCACCTAACGAAAAGCGAGAACCCTCCATCACATTTCACTAAGACAAGCAAGTCTCGTCCGCAAAGCTACACTTTTCACAAAAGTCATGCTTCGATCAAAAAATGATCCGCAACACTTCGTATGCCACATTACCAAATTGGGAATGTATAACTAGTAACCATCAACTACATAATCTCTGAGCTCGTACGTCTCAGAGAAGGGTGTTAAGCTAAGAGAATAAATTCTCCGCCACCAATAGAAATGTATTTGATAGAAACCAGCTTTACATCTCAAATTGTAACGTCAGACACACATCCATACAAGTCCATTCCAGGAACGAACATAACCGAAGGCACTTCCAAAGAAGCCCTTGCAATCCGGATATTCACTAATCACGTCCGGACTTCCCATCACAAAGGGTGATAAAATCTCTATATCGGAGATCAGCCGATGCGGAGACATTCGACGACCGTTTTCAAAAATATCCGGTCTTCAACACCGGTCTTCAAATGCTATCCATTACGACGTATCACTATTCGGAATGGGATTCATGACCCAAAGGTCCTCTCCCGGCTAAACCGAATAACGAGCTCTTATTTTTAAAATAAGTGTAGCATTCAAATTCAAGCAAATCACAACAAATACCCATTTAAAGGTAAATATTTAGAGTTGGTTATTTAACTATCAATAGATATGCACAACATCACCAGATTCCAAATAATTTCTCAAATTATTTATTTTCCAAAAATATCTTTACAAGATATATTTTCCCACACTTCAACCATTTGAAACAAATTTCAAATCATTTTTCACCTTTACAACTTTTGAAAACAAATTTCAAATCATTTTCCTTACGCGAAAACACTTCCAAATATTTATTCATTTTCACTGGAAATCTGCCGAGTTCAAATACTTTAAAATAATTTATAACACTTATCCAAAATATATCGGGAAAACACTTTGAAATAAAAATATTTTTCTTTAAACACTTTACTTCAAATATTAGTTATAAAAATATTATACCACTATTACATATAACTTAAGTCCAAACTAATTTTCAAAATAAAAATTAGTAGATAGAGTATAACTATTTAAATAACTGCTTACTAAAACAATTATTGATTAAATCTTAGAAATAATCATTTCTATATCAACTTAATAAATCTTTATTTAAAGGATTTAAAACAATTTAAGAAGTTAATTTCTCCAAAGTATCCTTTTAAAAACCAATTACAGAATTATATATGTATGTATGTATGTATGTATGTATGTATTTTTCAAAGCTATTCAGAAATTTTATTCGGCTTTCCAGGGAGAATACACTTTCATATCAAAATGGTTCATTTAAACCAATTAAATAAATCCTTACCGATTTACTTTAAATTTATGTTCTAAATCCATAAATTTATTTCCACACTTCAAGAATAAATCAATGTTTATTTTTAAACAAATTTTCCTTTCCTTTATAAATTCCATGGTGAATTTAAATTTCCAAATATCCACTGATATACGATTTTCAAATCGATTTCAAATATTCACTTTCAACAACAATTCAATTTTTTCAATTGATTTCAAAAACAACCAAATCAAATTCCATATTGATTTTACAAGAAATTAAACACCAAGTGAATTTCATTCAAATCTCAAATTGAAATCAATTTCTACTAAAGCCCAAATCAATTTTCAAATTGATTCCAAATTCTTTTCAAAACACCTAATAAATTTCCAAATGGATCTTCAAAAGATTTAAATTCAATCACCAAAAATCAATTCCCAAATGGATTTCAAATTTTATTTCCTTTTAAAAAAATAAATTCCTTTTAAATAAAACAAATCTTTTATTTTTTAAATTCTTTAAAAACCGTATTTTGAATATATTCTTCAACCTTTGAATAATATTACCCGAAATCCATTTATTAAAGCTTTTTCCATATTTTGAAATGTTATTTAATAAGATTAAAAATAAAGCTTTATTATTATAGAATTACTTCTTTTAAATTTATCCAATTCTCAAAAATAAAATTTTTATATAAACTTTCAACCTGAATTTTCAATATCAAATTTTTTATTTATTTCCGGTATCCAGCAGTACCAAAATTATATTCGACTAAATTTTAGTTTTCAACGATTTCAATCACAAAGATAATCACACAGAGATTATAAATAATCAACACACAACATTGAAACAAATTCAATTATTTGAGGAATCCAGTTGGATCCCTCCAACCTGTTTCCCTGCATCCACAGATGTTAGCACAATACCAATCCCGTTTCAAGATGGAATATCGCGCTACATGGGTTTACACAAAATATCATCCGCTACTATGCGGCGCAATAGGGTCTCATCCGCAATATAATGCAGGAAATCAACTCCAAGTACATATATAATACCAATTCCACTTCAAGGTGTAATATCGCGGTATATGTGTTTATTAAAATAACCTCCGCTTAATATGCGGCGTATAGGGTCTATTTAAATACAAAAAATAGCAACCACCATTCAATCACACAATCAAGCAATTTAAAATTTAACTATTTAAAATTTAAATCGAAACGAATTCGATTGAGTGAGAAGCTCTCACCTTGCTTCCAATAACAGTTGTAGTGTTTCGTTCCGAATAAAATTAAACACGCGTTTAATTTTACCCAAAATTCCACTAGCTCAAATAAATCCCAATCTAGCTCCCTTGCGTAGTGCTCGTCAATACGAACCCGACGCAACTTGTTTCATGCGAAACGGACCTCGTATCTAAAAGATATATAGCGTTTTAAAGATGGTACGAATTAATATATAATTTAATTTACAAATTTCTTTCTATTTTTATACCCTTCACTCATCTAGGCCGTTGATTCGGCTTCTCCATCATCACGCTACTTTCTTCCCCCATCACTCCATTTACGTGAAAACCCCATATGCTGCCTCTAACCCTAATTGCCACGGCCTCCATCGATCTCTTCGACGACGATCCACCGCTGCCAAATTAGAGCACGACCCCAACTCCATCAACGCCTAAAATCCGGTTAAGCTCGGCCATCTCCTCACGTGGAGAAACGCGTACGCAATCAAGATGAAAACGGCCACTTTTCTTACTACTCACTACGAATTGGATAATCATATCTGTATGGATTTGTCGATCTCGCAAAGCTCTTCAATTTTGCTTCAGAAAGTTTTCAATAATATCGAGTGGATTGGAAGAGATTAAGAGGAGAAGAAATGAATATTTTTGGCCATTGAATTATTTTCTAGCGGCTAGGGCTTGGAAGATTAGGGTTAGAGTAAAATGGAAGAAATCAAGTCCTTTTATAGAAAATTTCGTGACACTATTCATCCCCAAATTTTTCAAACTCGAAACGAAAAGTGCCACCTGGCATTTATAATGTTTTGCCCCTATTTCGAACACAATGGAATATGTATCGGGAGCCAATTCGATCGTATGTGTGAGTTATAGAGATAAACAATCAAATTTAAATTAAATTGGTTAAACTAATTTCTATGCGTTTTGGCTTGCCCCGGACAAACCGTAAATCCGATTGAAACGAAATTTGGAATCTTACAATAATATAACACTACGGATGCATTGAAACTAGTTTCTTCGAAATCTGAGACTGTTTGAAAAATGATTATTTTTACTCATCAATTAAATATTAAAATATTCAATTTCCACGAATTAACTTTTAATTCAATTTTAAAAGTTCTATAATATCATTCTAACTCCAATAAACTTTACAAATCAATTTTTAATCACATTAACCCAATTTCCAATTATTTCTGTAATTTCAAATATTAAATTATCGATTTAATTATCCAATTAAATCTAGATATTCGAAATAAAATTTATTCGACTTACAAATTTTACTTGTTAATATTTAAAATCAATTAAATATACGAATTTCATATTACAGGAATTCTGGATCGTTACACAATTAGCCCATGACTTAAATACTTAGTGAAAATATAAAGCTATGTACATATTTATCCTATTATAACATATATATATATATATATATATATATATATATACTTTTACATTTTAAAGTCAAATAAAAATCCATACAACAGATGTATGTAACTAAAATTGTTATTATATAAAAAACAAAATTTACTTCGACAATAAAAAGTTATTTTAAAAAATAAAACCCTATCTTTGACAATATTTTACAAATTACACCATTTTTGTGCAAAAACACTGTTTTTAATGTAATAACATAAACAAAAATTTCTTTCATCTCAAATAAATTGCAAAAAATCATTCTAATCATCAAAATATTTTTTCCAAATAGTGTTTCGTCTTATTTTAATGAAATACAAAATTTCTTCAAATTTCCTCTTTTTAAAATCAATAAAACGTTAATATTGACAATATTTTTCAATATTGTTGTATTTACCCAAATAAAGTTGCACTTCGATTATTTTATACTCAAAATCTCAAAATAAAGTTTTTAAAACTTTATTGTCGTTACTTTAGATTTATTTCAACAATTTA
The DNA here is from genome assembly GCA_030765085.1 of Allium cepa. NCBI lineage: Eukaryota > Viridiplantae > Streptophyta > Magnoliopsida > Asparagales > Amaryllidaceae > Allium > Allium cepa. The sequence continues at coordinate 42,307,166 of CM060929.1, forward strand.
ATGTTGAAATACATCACCTAATTAACTTATTAGATCCAAACTGATAAATACCCAATACTTCAATTTATTTAAACCAAATACTTATTCAATTCATTTTTAAAAACAATATTAAATTATAATTTGCATTATAATTTAATTAACGGTAATCTCCAAAATCCGAGGCTGTTACAGACTCCCCCTCTTAACAAAACTGCGTTTTTGCAATTTCTAAAGAAAGGCTATAAACAAAACATCAATTTCATTAATCGAACAAAAGCTAGACACGCACGAGACAAAATTCCTCATCTTTTATTAAGATGAAGGCAAAGAATAAGGAAATTGTTTGGTTATTCTATAAATTTCCCCGAACATCTATAAAGGGATAATCGGATTCTGGAAATATTCCAAGCAACAACTCAATATTTTAAAGGCGTCTCACCTTCGAATAAGAATGCAAAGGTAAAAAAAAATACCTCGCAAAATCCACTAAAAGAGAAAGATCCTCCAAAAAAAATGAATTAAGTTGAGATTTAGGATAACTTTACTCCAAACCAAGTCATCAAAGAAATCATCAACCCACTTTTCCGTATTTCACAATGGAAAAATCAAATCGATAAAAGAATGAACATCAAGAAGGATAGAAAAACTCACAAGAAGGTAGTTTCTTCAAGAGCCATCAGGCTTAATGGCCGCAATAATGCAAATCATTCGAGTATTGCACTAAGGCAATAGAAGCACAAAGAATCAAGTTACCCTAGAAAGATGGGTATGAACACAATTTTTTTATATAGTTTAAGGATTCATTACTTGGAAAAAATAAAATCTCCATTTTTTTCTTTACTAGAAGAATTCTTAAACCTTTAATATAGCTTCTCATTTAGCAGTAATTTTAATCCTATATTCTCTTACTTCATAAAGATAAATTTCCACAAACAATTCTTGTAAGTCTAACCCAAATAAAGTTTGAAATCATATTCCAAACTTTCTTCAATACTACATAATTCATTCAAATAAAGCTTTAGGCTCCAATCTTTAAGGTATAAAATTTCCACTTCAATCTTATTAACTTTATTATCATGTCTGATTGTCTCATCCTAGCGTTTAGGAAATTCCTATCGATAACATCGATCAAGCGCATCGACCAGAATTCCAAAACACTCAATGGACCACCCAACGTGAAGGAAAATCATTTTCTCAACATCTTTTAAATTTTAAATCTAAATTTTCAATATTTGAAAATTTTCAAACTCTTTACTATTACTTAGTAATATAAAATTCAAATTAAAAGTCTGAATTTCTTCTCTTAATTCAAAATTAATTTTCAAAGAATTTCGTATATCCATAATAATTTTCCTCAAAATAAATTTAGGGTTTAAATTCTCTTTACTCTTTTTATTAAACCACTTAAATAGTTTAAAAACAATCTTCAAATCCTCTTATAACTCTTCTCTTAAAACATCCAATGTATATAATATAGATTCTAAAATCTCAAAATATACTTTCAATAAAGTATAGCTCAAGAATATTCTCACATATTCTCATCTTTATAATTTCAAAGTAAATAAGTAAATAAATGGCATTTCCTCGCCATTCAATCTCTAATAAATAGATATATCCGTTGGCTGTAGAGTCGATCGGACAATCAAAACTACCTCGCCGCTCTGATACTCGTCTCTAAAATCAGTGGCTGCAATTACCATTCAAAAATAAATTTAATATATAATCTCAAAATATTATTTTCAAGATCTCAATTACATACATACATACATATATATATATATATATATATATATATATCAAAGCTCAAATTTCTCTAAAAACTCATTATATAGCTTCAAAACTCAAACCAAAGAGCATTAAGAGAATGCATTGAGATATTCCCAGAATACTCGATTCTCAAAATAATCAAAAGGAGATAGAGTGTTCGCCAATCATACGATGTCACGAGCCTCTCCTAAAAATCATCAAGATACAGGATAAGCAAGATATTCTTCTCAAAGGAGAAGATCACGCAATCCACGAATCACTACTTCAAACGGAGTAATGCTACAAAGGATAAAATTGATTGAGTATTTGAAAAGAATACTCAAACGAAGCTGAATGATAAACTCAACCAAACTCGAACAATCTAGAAACTCACCTCATTCCTCAGTGGATATCCTTGTGGTAGGATAACCGAAGAGCTAAGAGCCAGAAATAAGCTTACCTCGACACTTTATTCCCGATTGGATGTCAAATACAAACGGACTCAAAAAACTCAACAAAGTCACCATGACTGGAATTTGAGATATATCATCAACATATCGATACTCAAGAGTGAATAAAGAAACTTCAGAATCATCATTAGCATTCCAAAGTGATCGAAATACTAAACCAATCAAATTAGGATGCCTAAATAAATATAGAATCCTATAACAACAAAAGGATAAGACTTTACATCAAATAAGTCAATCAATCTCAAATAAGATACATCTCAAGATAGTGAGTAATAAACAAATACTTACTAAAGCAGCAAGAAATAGAGAACTCGGAATGCTCACAACAAGCCAATCGTTGTGGATCCCTTCAATAGGATTCACAACTCTCAAAGGAATGCAACAAGAATGCTCAAAGAAATTAATTAGCTACATCGATACGAACTCACTCGTATCGACAAAAATAATAATAGAATAATCCCAAATAAGGTTTTATATAAGATAAGATGACATCAAACTCTATTATGGAATACAATGGAATACAATATATCTATATTCCTACACATATTCCATCTCAACAATCCCAAAACTCAAAAAAGAATCAAGGCTCGATTCGAAAATAAGCTTGAATAAAGGACAATGATTCATTCGTAATGTACTTCGATGTGTCATGATATACATATTGTTCTGTATTTGTTCTACTTTGTTCTGACCATAGCTCTGATACCAAGCTGTAACGCCCCACCCCGAGACCCACCTTAGTAAAGATAATTAACGAGTAATTCCATCTACTAAAGTGGAGAATAGGGTTGGTTAAGGGCGACTATCTATAAGTTTGTCTTAAACATCTACTGAATACGTCGATAAATGCAATGTGATTTTTCTTTTCTACCTCAAGTGGATCGACATACCTAGTAAATGCATAATCCAAAACTATACGTGGCTAACGGATCTATTAGAACAAAATACAATACTAGATGAAATGCACATCACATAATAGTAATCAATATCATATATATACATATACACCGATATATGTTTAGTACAATACAATATGAATACAATAAAGGTGGTACTCGACCACACTATATACATAAAATCAAATAAAAACACATCAGAGTATGCGAAAGAACAGAAACTATTCAAGAGAAAGAAGAGCTAATAGCCAACATTAACTTCGAGCTAAGTCCAGTAGATGATACCTGAAACAACTCGGTCCGACCCGATTGAAAACACACGGGTCAGGCTAGCTAAAATCATCAGTAAAACAGAATAATCGATAAGGATAAGCACGTGAAAGCTATGGTACCTTTTTTTAAAGGATACAACGTCCTAAACAAGGTTCCAACATCATAAGAAAGGACAACATCTCTTCTTGGCAAGTAGAAGAGATAATGATAAAGTCATACTTAAGTGGCATAACTAACACTTAAGCAAATGGAACATCAGCGAGCAAAATTTTAAAGATAAGACTCAATAAACAACGCTTTCGCCTAATATCGTCGGCGGTATAAAAGAATATGGATAATGACTTCAAATGATTCAACTATCTTCTTAGAGGTGGTCGTTAATATAACAATACATCAAAGGTATATATCCTTCATACATAGAATAAAGCGCATATGGATGTGCCTCATCTCATTGGCACATCCCAAGGATCATTCAAGGAAATACAAAACCCAATCATAAAAGAAGCACCATACTTATTCATACCTCATCTCATCGGTATGAATATAGATACATCTCAAATCCATCCCTAAAACTCATCATAAAAGATTCTTCATAATCAATTATACCTCATCTCATCGGTATAAACATATAAATACATCTCAACTCCATCTTAACATCAAGTATTCTATAAAATCATCAAATCATCAATCCATAATGCAAATAACTCAATCAAAGAGTAACATCACAAATGATTTCACCATATATGTGTACGTCTCATCTGGCACTAGGCCATCAATGTAATAATCTTCTAAAGACGGTGAAGTATAAAACACCAAAACTCAAAGAAATCCCAGATTGGCCAGATCCTCGATTGCATGTCGAAGCAATGCTATGCGCTACATTATGACTAGTACTACTATTTGGTACCATAAACATCATGATGACTGGAGTCAAATAACATGTTAACGTCGTGAACATCATAAATGACTGTAGTCTATAACATCATAATGACTCCGAGTCACAAAGACCCGAGTTAATAACATCGTGATGACCGAAGTAGCAACTACATCGTGATGACTCCAATCGTGTACCCGTGGTCTGTAGTACTAGTAAACATCATGAATGTATCTCAACTTTTCGGATAGGAACCCAATATGTGTTAACGTATGCTCATACCATACGTTCGCACCTAACGGTTTACTAGCCATTAGTTGGCACGACACTAGTAAAACATCAGAAAAATAAATTCAGCCTCATCTCATTGTCAAGTAAATACAATACCATGATCATCTGATCTCATTGATGAGTACAAGTGGCATCGTGACTTGTCTCATCTCATCGACAAGTAAAAATTATAATAATACATCTCAATATCGCAAAATCATCATAAAGAAGCTTACCTCATCTCATCGGCAAGTAAAAATAACATCTAGATGGTTATTTATAACCATAATTTTAAATAAGAATTTCTAGCTCTTAATTCACCTCATTTCATCAGCGTTTAAGAAACAAGTCTTAAAATGGTCCTTCTTCGAATATACTCCTAATTTGGAGTTCTCGGACCATATAATCTTACCCAAAATTTAATAACATCTTAAATCATCTAAAACAGTTCATCGAAAGGGTTTTGATCGTATAAGTCCGATATTAAGCGATAAAGCAAATCCATGTGTCCATACCACATGTTTTACTTTATTGTTTAATTGTCTTTCTTATACATCCAAATTCATAAAATAAGTAATTTTATTTATAAAATAATTTTATTAGAGAAACAGAAATTTAAAAAGATTTTTCGAAAACGATTATTAAAACAAATATTTGAAATTCCTTTATTATAGGAAATAAATCTATCTTTATTTAGAGAAATAATTTAAAAAATACCAAGTAATGATAATTTTAAATGTCCATGTACTTCAAAAATGGTTTAGTGAAAACCGTCCTCGAAAGCGATGAAAATTAAGAGGGATATCTCAAAACCGATAACTTGAATTTAATACGAATTCAATTCAAATTTAACCAAAAATCAATTCAAATTCCATTTAAATTTGCATTTCAAATTCTCTAAATATAGCTAGCCTACTGATAGGCATCATAGCTCTCAAAATATCTCAAAAACATCATCAAAAACGAAGAGAATGAGAGCAAAAACGAGCTAATACAATTCCAAGGTCAACGATTGTTGTTGCTGTCATTTTGCTTTTAGGACAGCAACATACAACCATAATTTCGACCAAGAAAACTTCAAAATTCCAAAAAGCACAATGAACGAAACTTGTAGCACATGACCTAAGCTTTTTGGAATATCCAAAATTATCAAATTCGGATAAGAAACGAAGAAGTTAAAACCAATTTCGTTTCTGTTTCAAACACAGAGCAAATAATAGTTTTGCTCTCTGAATAGCGTAAAAAAATTCGATTTTGACATAACTAACATCTAAAGTATAGAAAATTCAATGAATGAAAGTTGTAATACATGAACTGTGCTTTCCAGGAACATTAAAAATTATCAAATTCCGATCAAAAACGAGAATGATATAGCTCAAACAATATCAAATTCAAACTCAGGAAATTCTATCAAAAACATAACTATACGTTTGCTTTAAAGTCCGCTTTAGGTCAATCAAATAGTAAAATATCGAGATACAACCTAAAGAGAAATTATTCTTAATTTAGTGTAGTTTCCAGCAAAAAAATTTGACATAAATCAGATAAAAAACGAGTAGCTTATGGCAAAAACACTTCTCTGGCCTATGATTGTAGCTGCTATCAATTTGCTCTCGGGACCGCACACGATTTTGATCAGGAAAACATCATAATTTTAGAAAAATCCAAAAAGGAAACTTGTAGATCTATGTCTACGATTTCCAGAATATCCAAGATTATTGAATTTGGCTAAGAAATGAAAGAATTATGGCCAAAACAAAGTGGCTAACAGAAATCAGGAAACAAAGAGAATAAGAACCAGAAAGAATAACATATACAGTAAACAATTTTGCAAATTTTCTCGTACGAACTTTAATTTTTAGCCAACAATTCATGAGCTTGTACTCACCTCAGTGATTTAGCAAAGATTTTGATAGCAAGCAGCGAACTTTAGAGGAGAATTAGAGCTTCAAAGACCTATAAAAGATAAAACAAAGACATGCACATCAAACGAAATTTATTATAGACAATTCATACCTAATTCTAAGATTTTTGATGAAATCTTTGGGTATTGGTGGAGATTACCTACTCTAATCTCTTTATTTGATTGATTTAATTCTTGAATTTGCGTAGATTTTGAGTGAAAATTGATTTATAAGAAGGAAGCCATTGATTTTCACTTTTTTTCTATGTTCTGTATATGGATGTTCTGAGAAGGAAGAAGAAATCAACGTACTATTAATTTCCTCTTACTAGAAATTTCTAGATAATGGGTTTTGGGTTCTAAATCCATACTCAGTTAGCCCAAGACTTAAATACTTAGTGAAAATATAAAGCTATGTACATAGTTATCCTATTTTAACATTATATATATATATATATACATATATATATATATATATCCTTTTACATTTTAAAGTCAAATAAAAATCTATACAGCAAATGCATGTGACTAAAATTGTTATTATATAAAAAAACAACAGATGTATCTCCTTTTACCTTCTGCCTTAATATCTCGATTTCGCTTCCAAAATTGCTTCGAATTTCAATTTAGGTTATAAGTTCATTTTAACCCATTTCGTATTCAGATCCAAGATTTAAATATAAACATTCCACCTTTTAAACAGTTTATATTAAAATAATTTATCTAAAAATAGTTTCCAAGCCAAACTGATTTGATTCCAAATTTTCCCGACCCAAAACAATTTCCACTTCGATTTAGTATATTCCATTTTGATTTCAAGTCGAATTTTACTACGATTCCAATTTTACTTCAAATCGACTTCAATTTTGAATTAATTCAATTTCGCTTATCCCAACTGATTTCAATTTTAGTTTTACTTCAATAAATTTCAATTCAATCCTAATTTAATTTCAATTTCAATTCCAAATTAATTTCAAATTTCAATTCCAAATAAATTTCAATTTCAATTCAAATAAATTTCAAACTTCACTTTCAATTCCAAATTATTTTCAATTTCAACTATCCAAGTCAATGATTAAATTTCAATTCAATTCTCAAATAAAAGATTTCAATTTATGTCAATTTTTAAAATACCAATTCAAATCACTTAAATCAAATTAACTTTCAATATTCAATTTAAAATCTAAATCTTCAAATATTATTTAATTCCAAGCTCGATTTTGAAATATTGTTTTATATTACTTTTACTTAGCAATGTTCAAAGTTCGAATAAAAGTCCAATCTTTTAAAACAAATCAATTTCTGAAATTCAAATCATATTTCGATTATAACTTCAAAATCTCAAACTTCGATTATTAAAACTATTCATGTAATCAAATTAAAATTCCAACGTTCTGAGCTCAAGCTCGAAAATATTTTGATTTCCATAAATTCCTTTTTTATTTCTTTAAATCAAATCACTTAAATAATTTCAAATCTAATTTTTTGAAATCATTTAATTTAATTAAACCGGTGTCCGTATATAATTTTCTATCCTACGGCCAAGTGAATCAATTTTTAAATTTAATTTCAGAGATGGATATATATCATTTCAATCCAAAATAAATGTCATGGGTATATATCATTTCAATCTATTTCTTAATTTATTCGAAATAATTTGATTTATAATTTTATGTACTACAAATAATATATGGAATGATAACATGATATATCAAAATAAATAAACATCCAAATCGTCCAAAATATCAATCTATTTCCATCCATCACAACCATCATCCAAACAGTCAATAATCACAACAATTAACCGATTATCGATAGTGGAAAATTTCACTAGCAGTTTAATTCAGATTTTATCTTAATTGTTAATTCAAAATTGTAACAACCCTGAGATTGCAATTACCGAATAATGAATTAAAATTATGATTTTAAGTTAAAAAGGGAGCTAAACAAATTTTTGGGAATTTAAATTTGCAATTGGTTTGCAAATTAAAATATTTTGGGTTGAAATGGGGAATTTTTAAATAAAAAGTGATTATGGGTTAATGGGCCAAATGAGATAATTACATGGTTTTAATTAAAACTAGAATGCTTATTAGGATTTTTGTTCACATGATAACTTAGAAAATAAACTAAGTCCTAATGGGTTTTTAAACCCTCTTACCATAACCCATTAGCCTAACCCCCTCCTATATAATATCTTAAACTCATAACCCTAACCCTCCTTCCCTTCATAAATTCCTAAAACCTAGATCTAAACAAAATTAATGGCCTCCATTTAGAAGCTCCATCTCCTTCTCTTCATAAATTAGTTTAATCCTAGAAGAAAAAGAAAAGAGAAGAAGAAAGCATCTTGATCTTTGCTTTGGGGTTGAGGAGTTTGGCTTTCTTCATATTGTGCACTCAAGCCATTTGATACTTTTCTTCATTAAGGTAATTACTATGGTAATTAATGCTAGTTGTAATGCTAAGATTTGGCCTTGGTTTCCTTTAATTTAGTGTAATAATCATTATATGATGATTAGTGATTGTTATTAGTGAAAATTTTGATGCCCAAAATTGAAAAAAACACCCCTAAATGCCAAAAAACTCAAAAAATAGCTTGCGGGAAATATGCAGGCTGAAAACAGCCTGAAAATGGGCTGAAAACAGGGCTCTGGGTGCACCAGGGCAGGCCTGGGCTGCACCCAGACACAGCTGGCTAGCCCAGTGGGGCTAGCAGAAGCAGGCCAGCCCACATGGGCTTGCGCACATGCCATCGCCCCAGCCCGCTTCGGGCTGGGGGCATGTACTCCGCCCCAGCCCAATTGGGCTGGGGCCAGGCACTCCGCCCCAGCCCAATTGGGCTGGGGCAAGGCATTTCGCTCCAGCCCAATTGGGCTGGGGCCAGGCACTCCGCCCCAGCCCAATTGGGCTGGGGGCATGTACTCCGCCACAGCCCAATTGGGCTGGGGGCGGGCATTTCGCCCCAGCCCAATTGGGCTGGGGCTTGTGTTCCGCCCCAGCCCAATTAGGCTGGGGACATGAGTTTCGCCCCAGCCCGATTGGGCTGGGGGGCTGGACCTCCCCAGCTCAGGCGGGCTGGGGCAGACCGACGCGGGCCGGGCCCGCGTCCAAAAAATAATAATAATAATAATAATAATAATCTTTACCTCAGTGCTTTACTCTGGTTCCAGTTTTTGACCTCCACTTCCCGATGTCGCCACGCTCGCATCGGTAGTCGGAATTCTACGTTTTTGGTCTCGTTGGAAAGGTGGAGTTCCGAACTCCATCTCTGAAAATTTTTGGCATCATTGGAGTTTGTTTGGCACTTCGATTTTCGTGCCAAAGTTAGACTCTGGTCGCTGTTGGAAAATATTGTGAATCTTTTTCTGGGTTCAACTTTGAGACGTCGCTGCCACTTCGTCTTAACTCGGAATCCAGAAATTCTTTTTGCATCTTAAAGTAGGGATGTCGGACTACATGCCTACAAGTTTTCATGCCATTTGGACAAAGTTTGCTGGTCCAAATAAATTGTCGAACTTGGGTTCGCAGCAGTTTTTGAATGGTTTCAAACACTTAGAATATTTTTGATGATTTTCTGGTTTTCGCCGATTTCTTGGAGATATGTCTCTGGATTTCGTACACGGGCTTTATAAAAGGGATTTAAAAGGATTTTTCACTCCAAAATGGCTTTTGAAAATTATTATATAATATTATTTTTAATTATTAAATTAATTACTCCATAATAGGAGACTTTTCAAAAGACCGTTTTAAAAGTGATTTCGAAATCAATTACAAATCCGTTTTACACCATTATTTTCTATAATAAAAATCTCACACTCACTTTTAGCACGTCGAGCGAAGTGGAAAGGTGCTTAAACGGTTAGGAAATATCCGGCCTATGGAAATCGTGTGTATTTTCTTTCCGGTTAATCCCCGACCTATTCGATTGATCGTTTTGACCTTTGGGTCTAGTCTACCGATGATATGAGGTGGACTTTTTATTGTTTGGAGTGTGAGCTTGCTATTGGTTAGGAAACCGTTTAGTGCGAACGTGGGGTATGGGACTCATTGTTAACACTTTACGGGTTCCTCTCCAAGAAGTTAGTGGCACATTAGCCTCTGGGCGGCCAGTACTGGACCTCTGGCTCACCACGCCTCTGGGCAACCGTCTCTGGACACCTGCTCTATGGAGCAGTTTATTTTTCGGCGTGCACCTCTGGGCCTTTATCCTTCTGGGAAGGATCTCGCCGTTTCGCGCGTTCCGCATCTGTGCGAGTGATCGATCACAACTCTACAGTACTTGGCAACAACGACTCTGGTCGGTGCACGTGCAATATTTGTATTATCTGATGATTTTTATATTCATTCGAGTATCGCCATTCGATGTTGGTTCTATGGAACCATACGATGTAAGTGCGATTACCCTATGGATTCACAGTGTCTCTGGACACTGCATTTCTGTATTCGATTTCATTGACTTTTCAGTATATCCCTATTGCTCTTTGGAGCATCGATCTTTGCTTGGGCATTGATTACAGACTCTGGTCACTTTTGCGATTATTGCCTATGGGCAACTTTTTATAGTTTTGGCTACGCCGATGATATGAGGCGATTTTATTTATTCTACACTTTGGTGTTGATTTTCTCTTTGGAGATTTTTACTGGTGATTGATGATTAGGGATCGTCATTATATTCATGTAGTCCATATTACTCTTCTCTTTGGAGAAGTACTGTTTTATTTATGTACTGCATTATTATATATATCTCAGTTATTAGTGATTGTTTAGCTAGCCTGACCCGAGTGTTTTCGCTCGGGTCAGACCGAGTTGTTTCAGGTTAGGTCTCTGGACTTAGCTTATGTGCTTCCGCTTGGACATTATCTGCTATGCTGATAGATAGTGCTTTTATTTGTCCACTATTCCGCTACTCTTTTATTTCAGACTCTTATGTACATATTTTTGACTCACATGTGTGAGCGGTGGCTTTGTACCCACCTTTTGATACTTGGACCGTATTGACGATTTATTGTACCTATGTTCTGTGACTGTTATGTGACTGTTCTGTGATGATGATGTTATCATTCAGTATTATGTTTGTTCTGAACCTATTTTCCTTAGCCATTGTAATCTCGTTATAAATATCTATTGGATATGTCGAACCACTTAAGAAAAGAATACCACCTATTCGACGTATTAAGTAGTTAGTTATAGCTTGATTACACATGGTCGCTTCCATTATACTTTATTCTCCGTTCTAGTAGACGGTATTACTCCGTAATACTCTTTACTAGAGTGGGTCTCGGAGTGGGGCGTTACATCTTGGTATCAGAGCTAAGGTTCAGAATTAAGCATAACAAACACAGAACGGATACACTTAGTACAATACATTTTAATTGGATCCGAATTAAATCAAATCCCTTCCTTATGCTTATTGATAGATGAGTTAGGAATATGTGTAGGAATTTATTATATTCCGTAGTATTCCTTAATTAAGTATCAATCATTGAATCATGTCTAACTCTAATTCCCGTTTGACTTTCAGTATGTCTGGAAGGGAAAGAGGGAGAACCACACGTCAGACTAGTGCTGCTGGGCAGTCCAGCAACACTCATCCAGAGGGCGTGTTCATGACTACCGACCAGATCTTGGAGCTGGTTCGGAATTCTCAGTCTCATTCTCAGTCTCTAGCCCCAGTTGCTGATGCTCCGCCCATGTCTGTTTTTGTGCGTCTCTGCAGTGATTTTACCCATCTCGGAGGGAAGCCGTTCAGTGGCTCCGAGAATGTCTTAGAGGTCCAGGCTTGGATTCGGATATGCGAGCGCATTTTTACTCGTATGGATATCTCGGATCATGATCGTGTTCTTATTGCTTCTAGTCAGCTTCGGAGTCATGCCCTGGATTGGTACGAACTCCTTATTGCCGAGGTCGATGAGACCACACTTACTTGGGCTCAGTTTCGTCAGAGATTTGAGCTCAAATTCATCCCAGAGTCAGAGAAGAACTCCCTTGCTCGCCGCTTTCTTGATCTCAAGCAGGGGAAGTCCTCCGTATCCGACTATGTCCCTTCCTTCGAGGCCCTGTCCAAGTACAGCCTTGAGTTTATTGCTACTCCTTGTAAGAGGAACCTCAAATTTGTTGAGGGCTTGAAGAAATATCTGAAGAGGCATCTTATGCTACAGCTTGAGCTCTCATTCGAGAAGCTAGTCGATGCAGCCCTACACCTTGAGTCAGTCGAGATGGAGCATAGTGATGATGATGGTGGGGGTTCCAAAAACCCCAACCAGAAGCGGGGTCCATTTCAGAAGAACAAGCCTTGGAACAAGAAGAAGAAGACTGGCAGTTCTGCTGTCCAGGCTCAGCCTCAGACTCAGACTCAGCCTCAGATTCAGTCACAGCCTAGTGGAACCCGTCCTTCGAAGAAATGCTTCAACTGCGGTTCTCCAGATCACTTTATTCGAGAGTGCCCCAAACCTCTCTATTGTACTTTCTGCAAGAAGGAGGGACACAGGATCTCCACTTGTCCTATTGCCCCAGCTAGTGCCAAGCCTGGCAAGCTTAATGCTGCCAAGGCTCCTGCATCTTCAGCTCAGCCTCGAGGTATGCATCCTTCCGTTCTCGAAGGTTCTATTTTATTTCGTGGTAGATCTTGTAGAGTTCTCTTTGATACGGGTGCCTCTCACTCATTCGTATCAAAGGAGCTAGTAGATGCTTTATCGTTGGATGTTACTTGTCTGGTTTCTTCACTAAGGATTGTGAATCCCATTGGCGGATCCACGACCCTTAGCTTGCTTTGTGAGAATATAGATATCGATCTTCGTGGATTTTCTTTCCGTGCGAATCTGCACGTTATGGAGTATTTGGGATTTGATATGATTATTGGCATGGATTGGCTCGTTCAGCATGACGCCAAAATTATTGGTTCGGAGCGGATATTATTCATTCATCACCCTGATTCGTCCTCTCCGTTAGCTATTGTTCTTCAGGATGTTGGGCTTTCTGATGTTACTCTATTTTCTCTTGATTCACAAGATGAAGATTTGGACTTATCTCGTATTCCTGTTGTTCGGGATTTCCCCGACGTATTCGAGCCAGTATCTGGCCTGCCGCCAAAGCGGGCCATTGAGTTTTGCATCAATCTCATTCCAGGCTCCCACGCAGTTGGACGTCCTCCCACGAGGATGTCTACTAAAGAGAATGAGGAACTCAGGAAGCAGTTAGTGGAGCTTGAGGCGAAGCAGCTCATTCGGTCCAGTTCTTCGCCATGGGGTGCTGCTGTGGTCTTTGTTAAGAAGCCCGATGGCTCTCTTAGGCTTTGCATTGACTATCGCAAGCTTAATGAGTTGACCATCAGAAATCGTTATCCATTGCCACGGATAGACGATATGTTTGATCAGTTGAGTGGTGCGAAGGTCTTTTCACAGCTCGACCTTGCCACCGGATTTCATCAGCTCCGAGTTGCGGAAGATAGCATCCCTCTTACCGCCTTTCGCACTCGTTATGGTTCTTTTGAGCGGTTGGTCATGCCATTCGGCTTGACGAACGCACCAGCTTTCTTCGTCGATCTTATGAATCGAGTATTCCGGGAATACATCGATAGATTCGTTCTGGTTTTCATCGACGATATTCTTATTTATTCTAGATCCGAGGCAGAGCATGCTCTTCATTTGCGGATCGTCTTGGATACTCTTCGTCAGCATCAGCTTAAGGCCAAGCTCTCCAAATGCCATTTTTGGGAGAGCAAGGTCAAGTTCTTGGGCCATATTGTATCATCTGAGGGAGTTTCTGTCGATCCTGCCAAGATCGAAGCTATTCAGAATTGGAAGCAGCCCGAGAACGTTCATGATATTCGCAGCTTCCTTGGTCTGGCGGGTTATTACCGTCGGTTTGTCAAGGATTTCTCTCGAGTTGCACTTCCCCTTACGACGCTGACTCATAAGGGTGTTCGCTTTATTTGGTCTGATAAGTGTGAAGCCTCCTTTCAGCGACTGAAGGAACTTCTCACTCATGCTCCTATCCTTGTGGTTCCTGAAAGTAATCAGGATCTGGTTGTTTACACCGATGCTTGTGGTAGCGGGCTCGGTGCCGTGCTTATGCAGAAGGATCGGGTAGTTGCTTATGCTTCTAGGCAGCTACGTCCGAATGAGGTTCGCTATCCGACTCATGATCTTGAGTTGGCAGCTATCGTCTTTGCCTTAAAGACGTGGCGTCACTTTCTATTAGGCGAACGCTTCACTCTTTACACCGATCATAAGTCGCTGAAGTATCTATTCTGTCAGAGGGATCTCAATATGAGGCAGCAGCGATGGCTTGAGTTTCTCGCCTCATATGATTTAGATATTCAGTATACCCCTGGCAAGGGTAATCGTGTTGCAGATGCGCTCAGTCGCAAGCACTCGGCGGTAGTTTCTATGATGATTGCCGAGTGGGATGCTCTTGAGACTCTATCTTTATGTGATATTAGAGATCGAGCTCCATCTTCTGATGCTCCTGTCTTATTATTTAGCTTGGAAGCTCGTCCTATCTTATTGGATCGCATTGCCCATGCTCAGCGGTAGAATCCAGACTTATTGCATCTTATTCACCTTCTCGAGTCGGGATCCAGTGATGAGACATTGCTGGATTATTCTCTTGATTATCATCGGTGTCTTCGTAGGAAGAACCGTATTGTTGTACCATTTGATTTATCACTTAGGCGTGACATTCTAGACGAGTGTCATCGCTTTAAGTACACTATTCATCCCGGTTCGAGTAAGATGTATGCCGATATGTGCCGGCTATATTATTGGGAGGGTTTAAAGAGAGATGTTGCAAGTTATGTAAGCCGTTGCATGACTTGTCAACAGATCAAAGCCGAGCATCAGCGTCCATCTGGTCTTCTTCAGCCGCTAGAGATTCCATTATGGAAATGGGATCAGATATCCATGGATTTTATTGACGGTCTGCCTCGATCGAGGTCAGGCCATACTTCTATCTGGGTTATTGTTGATCGCTTGACCAAATCGGCTCATTTCATTCCGATTAGGTCCACTCGGACTGCTCCTCAGCTTGCCAAGCTATATGTGAAGGAAGTCGTTCGACGTCATGGCATTGCTAGCTCTATCGTTTGTGATCGAGACACTATCTTTACTAGTCACTTCTGAAAGTGCCTACAGTCAGCTTTGGGCACAAAGCTGAATCTCTCGACTGCTTATCATCCTCAGACCGACGGTCAGACGGAGAGGGTGAATCGTGTTTTGGAGGATCTTTTGCGCTGTTGTATTCTGGATTTCGGAGGTAGTTGGGAGGATCACTTACCGCTTGTAGAGTTCTCCTACAACAACAGCTATCAGTCTAGTATTGGCATGGCACCTTTCGAGGCTCTATACGGAAGGCCATGTCGCTCTCCTGCTTGTTGGTTAGAATCTGGCGAGAAGCTTATTCTTGGTCTAGATTCAGTTCGGGAATCTTCTGAAAAGATTGTTCTTATCCGTCAGAGAATGAAAGAGGCACAGGACCGTCAGAAATCCTACGCGGACAACCGTAGGAAGCATCTTGAGTTCTCCATTGGCGATTCTGTCTTTATTCGGATTTCTCCTATGAAGGGGGTTGTGCGTTTCAGCTCTACAGGGAAGTTGGCTCCTCGCTATGTTGGACCATTTCCCATTACGGAACGCATCGGCCCTGTTGCTTATAGAGTGGCTCTACCTGCTCATTTCTCTGGAATACATGATGTGTTCCATGTTTCTCAGCTTCGCAAGTGTTTGCGCAATCCTGAATCTATTATCGAGCCTCATATCGTACCTGATTTGGAGATCTCACCCGATCTATCTATAGAGCAGCAACCTCTTCGTGTGCTTGATTCGGAGATCAGACGTCTTCGAAACAAAGAGGTTCCGCTTGTGAAGATTCAATGGTCGTCTAATCCTAAGGACTGCACTTGGGAGACCAGAGAATTCATCAAGCGTACTAATCCTGGTTTTCTTTCATCTTCCGACATGGGTGAGCATCTATATTTTATCTTCTGTATTCCTTGTGTGGATTAGATGTTATAGACGACTTCGATATTTAAGGAATTGCGGGGACGCAATTTCCTTAAGGGGGGAGTCTGTAACAACCCTGAGATTGCAATTACCGAATAATGAATTAAAATTATGATTTTAAGTTAAAAAGGGAGCTAAACAAATTTTTGGGAATTTAAATTTGCAATTGGTTTGCAAATTAAAATATTTTGGGTTGAAATGGGGAATTTTTAAATAAAAAGTGATTATGGGTTAATGGGCCAAATGAGATAATTACATGGTTTTAATTAAAACTAGAATGCTTATTAGGATTTTTGTTCACATGATAACTTAGAAAATAAACTAAGTCCTAATGGGTTTCTAAACCCTCTTACCATAACCCATTAGCCTAACCCCCTCCTATATAATATCTTAAACTCATAACCCTAACCCTCCTTCCCTTCATAAATTCCTAAAACTTAGATCTAAACAAAATTAATGGCCTCCATTTAGAAGCTCCACCTCCTTCTCTTCATAAATTAGTTTAATCCTAGAAGAAAAAGAAAAGAGAAGAAGAAAGCATCTTGATCTTTGCTTTGGGGTTGAGGAGTTTGGCTTTCTTCATATTGTGCACTCAAACCATTTGATACTTTTCTTCATTAAGGTAATTACTATGGATTAGTAATTAATGCCAGTTGTAATGCTAAGATTTGGCCTTGGTTTCCTTTAATTTAGTGTAATAATCATTATATGATGATTAGTGATTGTTATTAGTGAAAATTTTGATGCCCAAAATTGAAAAAAACACCCTTAAATGCCAAAAAACTCAAAAAATAGCTTGCTGGAAATATGCAGGCTGAAAACAGCCTGAAAATGGGCTGAAAACAGGGCTCTGGGTGCACCAGGGCAGGCCTGGGCTGCACCCAGACACAGCTGGCTAGCCCAGTGGGGCTAGCAGAAGCAGGCCAGCCCACATGGGCTGGCGCACATGCCATCGCCCCAGCCCGCTTCGGGCTGGGGGCATGTACTCCGCCCCAGCCCGCTTCGGGCTGGGGGCATGTACTCCGCCCCAGCCCAATTGGGCTGGGGCCAGGCACTCCGCCCCAGCCCAATTGGGCTGGCGGCATGTACTCCGCCCCAGCCCAATTGGGCTGGGGGCAGGCATTTCGCCCCAGCCCAATTGGGTTGGGGCTTGTGTTCCGCCCCAGCCCAATTAGGCTGGGGACATGAGTTTCGCCCCAGCCCGATTGGGCTGGGGGCTGGACCTCCCCAGCTCAGGCGGGCTGGGGCAGACCGACGCGGGCCGGGCCCGCGTCCAAAAAAAAAAAAAAAATCTTTACCTCAGTGCTTTACTCTGGTTCCAGTTTTTGACCTCCACTTCCCGATGTCGCCACGCTCGCATCGGTAGTCGGAATTCCACGTTTTTGGTCTCGTTGGAAAGGTGGAGTTCCGAACTCCATCGCTGAAAAATTTGGGCATCATTGGAGTTCGTTTGGCACTTCGATTTTCGTGCCAAAGTTAGACTCTGGTCGCTGTTGGAAAATATTGTGAATCTTTTTCTGGGTTCAACTTTGAGACGTCGCTGCCACTTCGTCTTAACTCGGAATCCAGAAATTCTTTTTGCATCTTAAAGTAGGGATGTCGGACTACATGCCTACAAGTTTTCAGGCCATTTGGACACAGTTTGCTGGTCCAAATAAATTGTCGAACTTGGGTTCGCAGCAGTTTTTGAATGGTTTCAAACACTTAGAATATTTTTGATGATTTTCTAGTTTTCGCCCATTTCTTTGAGATTTGTCTCTGGATTTCGTACACGGGCTTTATAAAAAGGATTTAAAAGGATTTTTCACTCCAAAATGGCTTTTGAAAATTATTATATAATATTATTTTTAATTATTAAATTAATTACTCCATAATAGGAGACTTTTCAAAAGACCGTTTTAAAAGTGATTTGGAAATCAATTACAAATCCGTTTTACACCATTATTTTCTATAATAAAAATCTCACACTCACTTTTAGCACGTCGAGCGAAATGGAAAGGTGCTTAAACGGTTAGGAAATATCCGGCCTATGGAAACCGTGTGTATTTTCTTTCTGGTTAATCCCCGACCTATTCGATTGATCGTTTTGACCTTTGGGTCTAGTCTACCGATGATATGAGGTGGACTTTTTATTGTTTGGAGTGTGAGCTTGCTATTGGTTAGGAAACCGTTTGGTGCGAACGTGGGGTATGGGACTCATTGTTAACACTTTACGGGTTCCTCTCCAAGAAGTTAGTGGCACATTAGGCTCTGGGCGGCCAGTACTGGACCTCTGGGTCACCACGCCTCTGGGCAACCGTCTCTGGACACCTGCTCTATGGAGCAGTTTATTTTTCGGCGTGCGCCTCTGGGCCTTTATCCTTCTGGGAAGGATCTCGCCGTTTCGCGCGTTCCGCATCTGTGCGAGTGATCGATCACAACTCTACAGTACTTGGCAACAACGACTCTGGTCGGCGCACGTGCAATATTTGTATTATCTGATGATTTTTATATTCATTCGAGTATCGCCATTCGATGTTGGTTCTATGGAACCATACGATGTAAGTGCGATTACCCTATGGATTCACAGTGTAACGACCCAGAATTTTTAGAAATTAAAATATGAATATTTAATTAATTTTAAATATTAATAAGTGAATTTATTAGTAGAATAAATTTTTATTTGAATTATTGGATTTAATTGAATAATTAAATCGATAATTTAATATGTTAAATTATGGAAATAATTGAAAATATAGTTAAATATGATTGAAAATGATTTGTAAAATTTTATTTTATCATATGTGTTTGCACAAAAAATGGACAAACACCTCCAAGTCGTATTATTTAGTTGATTATATGTGATTTTCAATGATTTTAGATGAGTATGTAAATATGAGAAAAGTAGGGGCTGAAATGTAAAAGACACACAGATTTATAGTGGTTCGGCCAGAATGTGCCTACGTCCACTTTATATGTTATTATCTTCTTTCTTTCAGGTTACAAGTACAATGCGTTGTATACAAGTGTATGAAAGTAGTTTGAAAGTTCCTTCCTTGCTTGAGCTCTCAAACTTGTCTGCCATTGTTGTACCCCTGCCCCTCTATTTATAGAATGAGGTAGGGGGCAGGGGTCTTGGAAGTATATAACTGCTGGTGGGCCCGGGCTGAAGCGATCTGGACTGGCAGTTGTCTGGTTCGGCGAGGTTCATTCGGTGGTGAGGTTGGACCGGTGGTAGCCTCGTTCGGTAGGGAGATGTTGGAGTTTGGCCGGTGGTGCCTGGTCCGGCTATGGTGGTCCGGTGATGGGTGGATATTGGAGAGGTTGGTCCGGAGGAGATGTGATGGGAAGGTGGTTCGGCAATAGCGTGGTCCGGTGGTGGTATTCGGCGGGGCTTGGACCGGCTATACCGAATGGGTGAAGGAGCATGGGACTGCCGGATGGATCATGGCACATGGAGACGCCGAATGACTTGGGTACATGGAGGTGCCGAATGGGGCTGTGTCCACGGAGGTGCCGAATGGAGCTTGTGGGGTATCGCCGAACGAGGATGGAGACTGCGATCCAAGATGGAACTGACGCCTATTGGTCTTGGGTACACGCGAATAATCATCGAATCAATCAACATATTATCGGCACTTCGAAAGCCCAAAAGCATTCCTTTTCAGTCAGGAACTGATGGTCTCCTGGGTGAGAATTCGCCCAACATTTGCCCCCCAAAGTGGGGTACGTGCTTGCATGTGCCGCGCTTTGTTTTTCTGTGGTGGGAAGGCTCGTTTTGTAACGCCATGGGCTAGATGTTCGTATCTTGTTGATGTCCTGCAAAGGGACTTACGGTTTCAGTATGATTTCAAATAACGACCGTTCATGATCGAAATATTCGAGATGAAGTGAACTGTGCCGTTCAGGACGAGAGAGTGAGCCCCAAAGGGGCTTGGCATCGTCGATGCCCGGTTTATGTTTGTGAAGATGGTTTATTGCCAGCTCAGAGCATGCCTAGGGATCGTTCGCAACCCCGTACATGTGTAAGTAGCTTAGCCATTTCATAATTATCAAATATCCATATGACCGCTGGGCTTAAGAATGCGTGTCAAAGTGTAAATTCCCACGATGGTAGGGTTAATAACCATTCAGAGCGTGCCTATGGACCATTCGAGGTCGCGTACACGTGTAAACGATTTAATCCACGTCGGTGAGGATTTTACGACTTATTCACCGCTATCATAATCTTATTTTATTAGTTAGTTCTAGAGTTCGGTACTTATCTGAGTGAAGCGCCTGCGTGCCCCCTGTTTCTGGTTTCTGCTGGTAAAGGTAGCTTCGTTCGGGTTCGAGTTGGCACTGGTTTCATTCGGTTGGAGGCTGGTCCGGTATGGATAGTTCCATTCGGTTTTCATTCGGTCCGGTATGTCGAATGCCTTGGTCCGGTCCTGAGCTCGCCTATATATAGAGGCCGTACCCCCCTTGTTTTTCATTACCGAACGAGTAGAGCCGAACCATATTGTGCTGCCAAACCAAAGTCTTCGCCGAACCAGCTTATACCGAACCAGGTATGTATACTTTCTGCCGAATGAACCCTTGCCACCGGATGGCCCTGTTTGCCGAATGTGTACGGAGTGTATTGAATAGCCGAATGAGGTATGCCGAATGACATGCATGCCGAATGACATGTATGCCGAATGAGCATTGGAGTTTGGTGCCGAATGAACTCGTCTTGCACCGCCGAATGAGACTTCATACTTGAACCTTGAGCGGAATCTTGTGCTTTTATATGCTTTCTTTAGATACTTGCTTGTTTATCTTTCTATACTTCTTGCTCTAACACCGTGTTTTTCTTGTGCTGCAGAAAATGTCTCGCAAAGCGGAAACACGATCAGACAGAAAGAAGTCTAGAGGCACAAGAGAGCCCTCTTCTTCCTTGCCCCCAGTCCAATCAGGATCCGAGCAACATCGACCCATTCCAAGGTCTCTAGTGGATGGATATGGTCCACAGGAACTTTTGATCTCCCCCCCTGATTTCTTTCCTAGCTCCTTAAAGGAGGAGCAACTTGACGTCATATCCCGTTCCTTTGGGATAGATAGGGCTCTTATGCTGCTGCCAGGAGATGGGGTGATGCCATATAATCCTCCCGAGGGCTACTTCGCTTTTAGCAGATACCATTGCATGTGCGGCGCTATCCCCCCTATCAACGCTTGGATAGTAAGCTTCACCACCTATTTGAAGGTGGCTCCTTTCCAGCTCCAGCCTAACTCATATGCCATCCTGGTGAGCCTCTTTGTTATCTTCCAGAGGAGGTACGGGCGTCCTCCTTCTAACCGGGAAATCAGATACTTGTACAACCTGAGAGGCTATAAGAAGGGGTCTCCGTATATTAGTCTGGAGGCGGCCGTGCCCTTCAAACCAGTTCTGGACTTGTATTCCAAGTTCACCATGTTCAAGAAAGAGTGGTTCTTCGTCAAGGACGATGCTGTTTCTTTCCGCCTTTTCACTTCCGGCTGTAAGATTGATTTCGTTTATATTTTTCATGTGTTTTGACTGTAGTGTTTTTTCTGACATGCTTCTATTTCTGGCTAGCGACAGGTGGTATTGCAGTCGTGGAGGACGATTCCTTAGTGCGAATGGCTGCTGAACTAAAGGCTATTCCGGCACGGGACCGGTCGGCCTCCTTCTTGATCAGGAACGCAACCCTCTTGGAGTATAATTTGATCTTACCGCGCCAGTCCGTGGTTAAGCAAAGGGATACGGCTGAGGAGAGGGCTGCTAAAGCTAAGGAGGGGGCTACGGTAAAGAGCGGTAAGAGGGAGCCTTTCGCAGCGCGTCCTGCGGTTGGGGGGAAGAAACTGAAGAAGTCCGATGGCCCTTCTCCAAGTACTTGCCCGACTGTCCCGGAGGAGGAAGGTGTGGAAGAGGAGGAAGGAGGCGAAGTTGGAGAAGGGTCGGAGGGTGGAGGAGATGGCGACGGTCAAGGTGGTAGTGGTGTTGCTGCTCTAACCTCTGAACAAGACCTCGAACTGGATGAGGCTCTCCGTCGGGCCTTCGGGGAGTCGGAGGGAGAGTCGGAAACGGAGAAGGGAACGGAGAAGGCAAAGGAAACCGGCAAAGCTGTGGCTGGCACTGACCCATCCTCTAAGGGTTCCTCAGCTAGGGTGATTCCGGCGATGCAAGGTGAACTTTTGTCTTCTGCCGATTCTATTTTCGATAAGGACTTAGAAATTTTTTACGGTTCACTTCCGTCCTGGAATGAGATCCAGGACTTATTGCAGTATCCCACTCCTCCGCCGGGTTTGTATAATAGATGTGTCTCCTCACTTTTCTTTCTTTTTAACTTAGCACATTTTTTGAATTGCGGATTATTGTATGTTCGTAACACTTGTTCTTTATTCCAGGGGCAGGCCAGGCGGGTAAAACGTCGGATGTTCGACACCGCCTTGAACAATTTAAGTCGAGGAGAGCTTCCGCGAAACCTTCTACTGATCGCACTGGGGACGTAGTCAAGTATCGCCCTCTTCTTGGGGTCATCGAAGAGGGCATTCAGAAAAGGAAGCGGAGCCGTTCCTTATTTGAGTCTTCTTCTGCTTCGCAGCTTCCTACTCTGCCTCTTCCTACTCAGCCTCCTCGTGATACTACGGAGGAGAGCACGGAGCCCTGCCCCCCTCCTCCTCCTTCCAAGAGTTCTACTGTCATTCATATAAGGCGTCCCGATGTGCCTCGCCCCGTGCCTCGTGACCCTTTTGCCGGTCATCCTGATTTAGACCCAAGTTTTCGGGACATTTCATTCGATGAGACCACGGGAGAGCACCTCCTTCCCCGCAACCCCATGGTAAGAGTGTTGGACGAGGCCAAATCTTTAGATCTTGATTTACTTACTACACGGGTAGTCACTATGGGGGATGAGGCCAAGGCTAATATCGACCGAGTGGCCGCAGAGACCAAGAAGTTAATGGAGCATCATGCTAAGTTGGTCAAGGCCGGGGAAGAGATCGGGAGTGCTAACATTCGGTTGAGGTTAAAGGTTGCCGATCAGGCCAAGCAACTCGCCGACCAAGCCATCCAGATTTCCCAGCATGAGGAAGCCTCCAAGCGTCTGAAAGAGACCATGGAGAAGGCCAGTAGGGCGGAATTACGGAAGATGGAGGTCGCTTGCAGGGAACGGATTAACATAGCTATCGCAACGGTGGATGAGGTTCGAAATGCGGATCTCGAGCGGGTAGAGGAGTTGTCAGGGAGGCTCGAGGCTGCGGAGATGGCTCAGGCCGAGTTGAAGGAGGAGATGGAGGAGATGAGGAGGTCCCTCAAGTTGAAGGAAGAGGAAATGAGGAGGTCACTCCAGGCTGACTGCTTGAGATACCAGTCAGAGAGGGACGTCGCCGTCGCCAAGTTGCAAGCTTCCGAGGCCCGGGTGAGGGAGTTTGAGGAAAACGAGGGGATGATGGATGAGATGCTGCAGGATATGTACTTCCACACTTGGAAGGAGGGCGGCTTGTCTTGGATGGACGATTACCCTCGGGTCATGGCCAAGGTGTATCTCCAGGCTTTAGAGGAGGCCAGGGTGAACGCGGGTAAGGAAGGCGGAGAGGCTTTCAACTTGAGTGCGGTTACTGCTCAGTTCTCAAAGGAGGAGCAAGCGGCGGTGAAAGAGGGGATGCGGCTGCTCGCTGCAGAGGAAGCGGGCGTGCAGTTGGATGATGAGGATCAAGCGGCGGATGCTGGTGAGTCATTCTTTTCCCTTTCTTTTCTTTTCGTGTTTTCATAACTTGATCGTTCGTTTAATGAATTCCTCTTCTGATCTGGACAGGTGGGACTTCAGATCCACATGCTGGGGGTTCTGATCCTGCGGCTAAGTAGGCTGGGGGAGTTGGTGATGGAGTGTGGATGCATCTGCCATCTTTTTGTTTCTTTTTTATCACTGTTTATGTTAGTCTTTGACACGCAACTGTAATAAAATTATTTGTAAAGAATAACTTCGTGTGATCTCATAATATAAGCTGATTTTGTCATGTTTAAATGTTGTTGCTATCTTTATGTGCCGTGTGAGAAGTATAATTATGTATATGCCTGTGATTCTAGTTGTGTTTGATGTTAAGTTTTTGCTTGAAATATAACTTCACGTTTTGCAATGTCAGTGTATGAATAAGCTATAGTTACGCATTTATGTACAAGAGAAGAGAGTACCGCCCTTTATGTTTTATTCGCAGGCGGTAGCTTTGAGTGTCTTGTGTAACTGTTTACGGGTATAGCTGAGCGCCCTGCCACCCAGTACGCAGGCTTCGAGCCCCATGAGTGAATGCTTCCTATTTGGTTTCCTGTACTTTAGAGTTTGTTATACAGGATAGGAGAAAAATATTTAAATGAAAAGGAAATATAGTAAAAGTAAAACTTCCAGTCACGGAAGGCCGTCGATGTGCTTAAGTTCGTGGCAAACGGGTTTTGTAGTCACTTTCCCTAGCTGTGGGTCTTGGAGACATTTGTCACCCATCTTACGCCTCCGCGGGGAGTTTTCTTTTTTACCACAGCCGCACTTAAGACACATCGGAGCCGAGATCGCGCACGGTAACTACCCGAACCATTATGGTCCGTAATCGTGGGTATTATTCGATTTACCGTGGCCGGCTAGCGTGGGTGCCGTTGGCCGTGAACTACCCCTGGCTGGCCACACCTTATGTTGGGGCTTAAAGTAGGTTCACAGTTACCGACGAGCCGAACGCCGTAATGAGCTGCCATCGGCTATAATCGGCCTTTATGATGACTTATAATCGGCTCATTACAGTTGGCTTTGAGGGCAGGCGCGCAATGAGTTAACCCGCAGCAGAGGGATGCTGGAGCAAAAGAGTCTCATTGGCGAGTGCATAGAATCGTAGCGTACCTGTTAGGCCTAGTCCAGATGAGGCCGCGGTGCGTCTTGAGTGGAGATGCCATAGGATTTTGTTCAACAGAAAGGGATAAAACTTAACAAGTAGCCAAGACATAAAGGAACAAGTTAAAAAGAGACAAGATTTTTTAAAGTGGTTCGGCACGAAAATGCCTACGTCCACTGATTCTCTTTGTTAATTCACTTCATATGGGCAGTACAAGTTAAGAAAAGTATCGACGGAGGTGTCGGATGTTCCATGCCCTCTGGAACACCTCTCCGTCCACTGTTGACAAAATGTAAGCTCCGTTGTGGAGATCTTTGTGAATTACATATGGTCCGTCCCAGATGGGGTCCAGTGCCCCGGGGAGCGGAAAGATTCGCCTGAGGACAAGATCTCCTTCTTGTAAGCTGCGATGCTTGACTTTGGAATTGTATAGTGCTGCCACTTTTTGTTTGTGAGCTGCTGCTTTGAGTGCTGCATCGTTTCTCCTTTCCTCAATCAGTTCCAAAGACATGAGGAGGAGTTCTTCGTTTTCTTCTGGGTTGTAGTGGATCCTACGGTGGGAAGGCACAATAGTCTCAACTGGGAGCATTGCCTCCGATCCATATGCCAAAGAGAAAGGAGTATGTCCCGTTGATGTTCTGAAAGATGTGCGGTATGCCCATAGTGCCGTAGGAAGTTCGTCCACCCAAGCGCCTTTTGACTTTTCAAGTTTCTTCTTGATTAGGGTTTTGAGAATTTTGTTGACAGCTTCAACTTGTCCGTTTGCCTGAGGGTAAGCTACTGATGAGAAGCTTTTATGAATTCCATGCTCTTGGCACCAGTCGGCAAATTCTTCGCTGTCAAATTGGAGTCCGTTGTCTGATACGATCTTGAGGGGGACTCCATACTTGCACAGAATGTTTTTGATCAAGAAGTTGATAATTTTTGCTGAAGATATTTTATTTAAAGGTTCCGCTTCCACCCATTTGGTGAAATAATCGACTGCCACTATAGCATATTTGGCTCCGCCTCGGCCCGTTGGCAGTTCGCCAATTAAGTCAATTCCCCATACAGCAAAGGGCCAAGGGCTGGTCATTTGAGTAATTTCGTTTGTGGGCAGTCGAGGGATCTTGGCGAACTTCTGACATCTGTCGCATTTCTTAACGAAGTCTAGGGTATCTTTGTTTAGTGTGGGCCAGTAATATCCATATCGGAGTATCTTTCTTGCTAAAGTCTGTCCTCCAGTGTGATCTCCGCATCCTCCCTGATGGATGTTTGTTAATATCTCCTTGGCTTCCCTTCTGGCGACGCATCTTAATAAGGGGCTAGAGAAGCCACGCCGGTAGAGGATGCCTTCTTGTATTGTGTAGTGGGGAACTTTTCTCAAGATCTTCTTGGCTTCGTCACGCCTGTCGGGTAGTATGCCATCTTGCAAATATTTCCGGATAGGAGTCATCCAGGTTCCTTCTTCGATTGCAGTTATCAGATTTACTTGTTCGAAACTTGGGGCTAGCTGCCTTGAGATTGCTAGTGCTCCGGGAATGGTGCTGTCCTTCATACTAGCTTGCTTTGCAAGTTCATCTGCCTCTTGGTTTTCTTCTCGAGGAATGTGTTTGATTAGATAATGGTCCAATTGATCGAGCAGCAGTTTGGTTTTCTTTAGGTATGCTGTGAGTCGTTCTCCTCGAGTCTGGAATTCTCCTAGTACCTGGTTTACGATAAGCTGAGAATCACTATGAATACATAAGGAATTGATTCCAATTTCTAGGGCCAGTTCCAATCCCGCTATTACTGCTTCATATTCAGCATCGTTGTTAGTGGCCGTGAACTCCAATCTCAATGCATAGTACAACTTTCTTCCCCTGGGGGTGATGATCACAATACCTGCCCCCGAGCCTTGTTCGTTCGATGCTCCGTCTACAAAGAGGTTCCACTTGATGTTTTTTGCTACTTCGGATTGTTCCTCGCCTTCGTTGATAGTGAATTCGGCAATGAAATCAGCCATGGCTTGTCCTTTGATAGCGGTACGAGGATGGTAGGTGATATCATACTGACTTAGTTCGATGCACCATTTGAGGAGTCGCCCAGAAGTGTCAGGACGATGGAGCACTTGTCTCAGTGGTTGATCGGTTAGAACCCTGATGGAGTGAGACTGGAAGTAGTGGCGCAGTTTTCGTGACGCGATCAATAAACAATATGCTAATTTCTCAAGTTTAGGATATCTGGCCTCTGCCCCTGTAAATCTCTTACTTACAAAGTAAACCGGGCGTTGTGTGCGGTCTTCTTCTCTTACCAAGGCGGCGCTTAGAGCATGAGATGATACAGCGAGGTATAGGTATAACACTTCACCTTCATTTGGAGTTGAGAGTACTGGTGGTCTCTGAAGGTGTTCGATGAGGTTGAGGAAGGCTTTTAAGCATTCGTCGGTCCACTCGAACCTCCCTTTGTCTTTCTTGAGTGCTTCGAAGAAAGGGACACACTTGTCAGTTGCCTTGGAAATGAATCTGCTTAGGGCGGCCACCTTTCCGTTTAGGCTCTGCATTTCTTTTCGAGTGGAAGGTATCCTTATTTCTTTTAAAGCTCGGATTTGTTCAGGGTTTGCTTCGATTCCTCTGGCGTGGACGACGAATCCTAAGAATTTTCCCGATGATACTCCGAAGGAGCACTTTAGAGGATTCAGCTTCATTCCATATCGGCGAAGTACCCGAAACATATCGTCCAGATGGCTTACATGGTCGTTGGCTTTCCTGGACTTCACCAACATGTCATCCACATATACTTCCATAGTACGTCCTATCAGTTCTGCGAACATTTTGTTGACGAGGCGTTGATAGGTAGCTCCAGCATTTTTGAGTCCAAAAGGCATGACTTTGTAACAATATAATCCGCGGTCGGTGATGAAGCTAGTGTGGTCCTGATCGGGAGCGTGCATGGGGATCTGGTTATATCCGGAGTATGCATCCATAAAAGATAGGAGTTCGTGCCCAGCTGTGCTGTCCACGAGTTGGTCAATTCGGGGAAGTGGGAAGCAGTCTTTCGGGCAAGCGTCATTCAGATTGGAGAAGTCAATACATGTTCGCCACTTTCCATTGGCCTTTTTTACTAGCACTGGGTTAGCGATCCATTCTGGATAGATGGCTTCCCGTATGAAGCCATTAGCAAGTAGATTTTTTACTTCCTCATCAAGGGCTGCTGATCGCTCTGCCCCCATGCTCCTCTTTTTCTGCTTTACTGGTACCTTGGTGGGATCGATGTTCAACATGTGGCATGCTACGTCTGGGGAGATTCCTGTCATATCGGCATGGGTCCACGCAAATACATCTAAGTTGTGGCGGAGAAAGTCAATGAGTTGATCCTTCAATTCCGTTTTCAGCTGAGATCCGATTTTTAATAGTCTACTTGAATCATGCTTATCTACCGATACGAATTCCATAGCCTCTGCAGGCTCGGCGGTAGCCTCCTCCTCTTTATCCCTGGGGTCTAGTTCATTGAAGGGATCGCTTGTGTATCGAAGAGGAGGGGCTTTCTTTAGTTGCTATGCCTCCAAGCTTTTCATGCAGAGAGTAGTCTCTGCATCTTTTCCTTTATTCTTTCTGCGGTTATTGCGAAGTTCAGTTACGTAGCAGTCTCGGGCAGCACCTTGATCTCCTTCTACTTCTCCTACTCCGTTGTCTGTTGGAAATTTCATTTTCAGGCACCAGGGGGCTAATACAATCTGAAAGTCAGACAAGGCTGGTCTTCCCAAGAAAGCGTTGTAAGCCGAGTGGTTTTCTATTAGTACGAACGTTTGTTTTCGCACAACGGAGCGGGGATGACTTCCTATTTCGACGAAGAGGTCAAGTTGCCCGAGGGGCATTTTTGCATCTCCAGTGAAACCGTGCAGTGGTTTGTCACAGGGGGATACATCCTTCATTGATAACTTCATTTTGTCGAAAGCATGTCTGAATAGGATATTTACGGAGCTTCCTGTGTCTATTAGAATCCGAAAAACTTTAGCTGGACCGAACCAGGCAGAGATGAACATAGGATCCATATGTGGGTACTGTCTTCCTTCCAAATCATGCCTACTGAATATGATGTCGTCGTTCTCTTTTCGTTTCGGGTGGCGTTCTTCCGTGATGGAGTTAACATAGCCTTCTGCATTTCTAAGCGACTTGCCGTACCTTTCCATCTCTGCCCAACTTCTGTCGGCGATGTGTGGTCCTCCTGAGATGGTAAGGACCACTATCTTCTCTTGACTAGAGCCACTGGTGTTGTGATTGTTGCGATTCTCTCCGCCTACTTCTGGGAGGGGTTGCTTTGAGTTCTCATTGGCAGGAGTTGGAGTCCTGTTCTGACTTTTCACATAACGTTCCAGTCTTCTTCTTCTAATGTGTTCTTCGATCAAGTCCCGAAGATGGTGGCATTCATTGGTGTCATGTCCGTGGGATTCGTGGAAGCGACAGAACTTTCCGGACTTGAGTGCGTTATCTGATTCTTTCTTGTGCAGGGGGCGCTTGTATCCGAGTTCGCCCTGAGTGGCTAGGTAGATGTTTTCGATTGTTTCATTCAAAGGAGTGTAGGAGACAAATCTTGGCCCTGGTCGATATTGGCGCTTCTCAACCTTTCTGCCCCCAGCATTGTCTCTAGATTCATTTCTTCGAGCGTCCTTAGCTGCAGTGGGAACCTTGTCCTGAACTATCTTGCCTTGTTGCCCTGACTGCCTCTCCGTAGCAGCGTCTTCAAGTCTCATATACTTTCCAGCTTCATGGAAGAAATCAGGCAAGGTAGCTGGTTTTTCCTTAGTTAATCTTCTGGCAAACTTGGTGTCTGGATGTACACCACTACAGAGGGCCATTAGAGTGAGTTTTTCATCGGCATCTTGAACTGCTGCCGCTGCGGCGTTGAACCGTGTTAGATATTGTTGCAGCGTCTCTCCGGATTTCTGTTTGACATTGGATAGAGAATAAGCATCCCTGGGTTGTTCCACATGGATGCGGAACTGGCTAATAAACCTTTCTTTTAACATCTCCCATGAGCTGATGGATCCTTGGGGTAGATGGCAGAACCAGGAGGTAGCTAGATCTGATAGGAATAGCGGAAAGCATTTACATAATACTCCTTCTGTTGCTCCACTCATGAGCATATGCTGGGTGTATCTCTGCAGGTGTACGATGGGGTCGGAAGTTCCTTTGTAAGGTTCCATGGTTGGCATTTTCCATTCCCGGGGAGTGATGGCAGTTTCGATATTTCGGGTAAAGGGACTGGTGACCCTAGCGCCTATTCCCCGGTCCCTTTGCTCCCGTTGGACACATTCTCTGAATAATCGTGCCATCCGCTCGTCAGAACTTGGAGCGGACAAAAATGAGCTCGGTTCTTCCCTGCGGGATCTATCTCGTCCAGATGACCTGTAGGGATGGTACAGTCTATCACCTCTAGCATTATCCAGTGGTTGTCTTTGGCTGCTTGGATGCACGCTAGGACCAGCTACAGTTGCCCCCTGCCTTGATCTTCCCCTGTGGGGTTCTGTTTCGAGCACATCCATGGGGTCAACTTCGGGCTGGGTTCTAGCTCGGCTCCGTTCAGCGGGGTTTCTATGATTAGGTGGCATGACTGGCTCAGCTACATCCGACCCTCGCCTGGTGCCTCCCCCGCTAGGTTCGGTTCCAAGGGCTTCCTCGAGTCGGAATTCGGGCTGAGTCCGGGCGCGGCCCCTATCATCGTTTTTCCTGTTGATAGCTTGTTCGAAGAGTGAAGACCTTTGTTGCCTCCGGGATCCTCCGGATTGGGATTCACCCCACGATTCAGTGTTGCGGTTGGACTCTTCAGCATCCCTTAAGCGTGTCATGAGTTGGTCCACCAAAGTTTCTTGTTGGGATGTGAAGCGGTTAGTTACTTCAGCCACAACCCTGTCCAGATCTGCCCTAGTGATTGGTTGTTCCGTTGCGGGACCAGTTGGATTTTCCTGATTTTCATCTGGTACTGCTGTTGAAGTGGGCTGATCTGTGATTGCTGGATCTGGAAGGCTGCTAGTTGCGATGTTCTTTCCTTTGTTAACATCCCTTCTCTGTTTGGAAGGCATGATTTCTAAGCAACGAGTGATGTCGTTAGGAAAAAGGTTGAGTGGGAGAAGATGAAGTTTGAGTTCAGTTCTCAGTGAAAGCACCAAAAATGTTTGCACAAAAAATGGACAAACACCTCCAAGTCGTATTATTTAGTTGATTATATGTGATTTTCAATGATTTTAGATGAGTATGTAAATATGAGAAAAGTAGGGGCTGAAATGTAAAAGACACACAGATTTATAGTGGTTCGGCCAGAATGTGCCTACGTCCACTTTATATGTTATTATCTTCTTTCTTTCAGGTTACAAGTACAATGCGTTGTATACAAGTGTATGAAAGTAGTTTGAAAGTTCCTTCCTTGCTTGAGCTCTCAAACTTGTCTGCCATTGTTGTACCCCTGCCCCTCTATTTATAGAATGAGGTAGGGGGCAGGGGTCTTGGAAGTATATAACTGCTGGTGGGCCCGGGCTGAAGCGATCTGGACTGGCAGTTGTCTGGTTCGGCGAGGTTCATTCGGTGGTGAGGTTGGACCGGTGGTAGCCTCGTTCGGTAGGGAGATGTTGGAGTTTGGCCGGTGGTGCCTGGTCCGGCTATGGTGGTCCGGTGATGGGTGGATATTGGAGAGGTTGGTCCGGAGGAGATGTGATGGGAAGGTGGTTCGGCAATAGCGTGGTCCGGTGGTGGTATTCGGCGGGGCTTGGACCGGCTATACCGAATGGGTGAAGGAGCATGGGACTGCCGGATGGATCATGGCACATGGAGACGCCGAATGACTTGGGTACATGGAGGTGCCGAATGGGGCTGTGTCCACGGAGGTGCCGAATGGAGCTTGTGGGGTATCGCCGAACGAGGATGGAGACTGCGATCCAAGATGGAACTGACGCCTATTGGTCTTGGGTACACGCGAATAATCATCGAATCAATCAACATATTATCGGCACTTCGAAAGCCCAAAAGCATTCCTTTTCAGTCAGGAACTGATGGTCTCCTGGGTGAGAATTCGCCCAACAATATGGAAGTTAGAATGATATTTTAGAACTTTTAAAATCGAATTAAAAGTTTATTTGTGAAAATTGAATATTTTAATAATTTAATCGACTAGTGAAAATAGCCAATTTTTGAACAGTCTCAGAATTGAACGAAACCAGTTCCATTGGATCCATAATAGTTAGTTATTACCGGATTTCAAATTTCGTGTCAATCGGAGTTATCGTTTGATCGTGGCAGCTCGAAACGCATCGATTTATTTTTAATTTAAATTTGGCGAGCTAAAATAGCCATTTTTCAAAAAGTCTCGGATTTCGACGAAACCAGATTCGTCGGATCCGTAATGTGATATTATTGTAAGGTTTCAAATTTCAAGTCAATTGGATTTACCGTTTGTCCGTTACAAATTAAAACGCCTAGAAATCGACTTAAATCGGTTTAATTCAAATTGAGCGTTTATAGCCATAACTCGCACATACTTCCGAATTAGCTTCCGAAACCTGTTCCATTGTGTCCGGAACGCGAGGTAAACCCTAGAAACGCTGGTTACGGCGCGTAAATCGGAGTTCGGAATTTCCGGGATGAATAGTGTCGATCGGTTCCCTATAAATAGACCCCTATCTCTCTCTAAATAAAAAAAAAAAAAAAAAAAAAACCCTAATTCATACTGCAGCCGCTACCCCCCCCCCCCCCCCCCCTGAACGGCCAGAATTTTCCAAACTTCTTTCCTCTAGATCTTCCAATCCATCAGCAATTAGATGAAGCTTCCAACTAGAAAGTTGTAGAGCACAACACGAACTAGAGATCCAACGGTTATGATCGTGTTTGGAGCGACGATGGAGGAGAAAAGGGGGCCGTTCTCTTCAGGCCTGCGCATGCACTTTGATGAAGAGGAGGAGGCCGAGCTTAGGGGGATTGAGGCCGAGCATAGCTTAGGTCATGGGCTTCGAGATGAAGGTGGTTTGATCGAATTTCGTCGAGTGTAGCGAGAGCAAATCGAAACCCTAGTATGGATGGAGTGGGTTATGCGTGCGGCCTTGAACCTGTAGAGGAACGTGAAAGAGGAAGAGGATGGGGACGGTCCAGATGTGGTTGGGGTTGAGATGGAGGGCTGTGATTTATTTTAGGTTATAAATATTTTAGTTATGTTGAGATTTGTTTATTTAAATCGTGTACAAACTTATAAAAATCATAACTTTTTCATACGAGGTCGAAAACGCGCGAAACCAGTTGCGTTGGAATCGTATGGATGCGCACTACGCGATGGAGTTGGTTTGGAGTCGTTTGGAGTTAGTGAGAATTTTAGGTAAAATTAAACGTCCGTTTAATTTTATTCGAAATAAATCGCTAAAACGGAATTTAAAATCAAGGTGAGAATTTCTCACTCAATCGAATCAGTTTCGATTTTATTTTAAATAGTTAGATTTAAAATATTTGAATGCATGTTTGAATGTTGATTGATATCTATTGATTGTTAAAATAGACATTATGCGCCGTTATTAAGCGGATGTTATTTAATAAAAACATATACCGCGAATATTTCATAAACAGTGAAATTGGTATTATAAATAATATCAATATATATATATTGGCATATGTATATATTGCAGTTGTTGATTTCCCGCATTTATTTGTTTAGCGGATGAGACCCTATTACGCCGTTATTAAGCGGATAATATTTAATAAGAACATATACCGCGATAATTTCGTACTGGAGCGAAATTGGTATTGTGCTAATGTTTGTGGATGCAGGAAAACAGGTTGGAGGGATCCAACTGGATTCCTCAACAGTATTTATTTGATTATGGATATTTTGATATTTGATGGATTATCATATCGATATATGATATCGTTGTTGTCGTGATTGACTATTTGGTGTGTAACATCATTGGACCAAATTTTGGGATTTTAAAATGATTTTTAAAGTGATTTTTGAGAATATAAAATATTTTTGGAATTGATCCATTTTAAATAAATAAACGTTATAATTTTTAATGTTATAAAAATTATGATTTTTGTGAAATACAGTTAAAAACTGATTTTTGAGAATATGATGCTAATGATTTTATAAAATAGTTTAATTGGGATTTTAGAATTTATTGTGAAAAGTTTAAATATAGGATTTATAAAATTTAATTATTTTATGAATCAAAATGGTGAAATAATAAAGGAATTTGAAGACGTTTTAAAAGAATAATATAAATTGATTTATATTAAGAGATTTATAAATGGATATTTATAAATTGAAATATAGACATTATAAAACGAGTTTTTATAAGTGTTTGAATGAAGTGAAAATGAATTTCATAAATGAATGAAATTTATAGAATTATAAACTGTGAAGTTATAAATAAAATTTATAAATAGTAAGATTTATAAATTGGTGAAGTTAATTGAGGAATAGATTTGGGTGAATAATTGAATCTTATAAGTTATAAGATTTATAATTATGAAGTTCAAAGGAACGATTTTTGTAAACGAATAGATTATAAGTGTTTAACTTATAAGAATTTATAAAAAGGAAGTTTTTATAAACAAATAGAAATGGAATTTATAAACGTTGTTTTATAAATTCGCAAATGACTTATTTTGACAAGAAAATTTGTTGAAACCTATAAATGGAGTTATATTCACATTTTTGAATAGTGAATAATCCTTTGAATTAAAATGAATAAAAGGATGAAATAGTTAATGAAGTATATTCACGTTTTTGAATAGTGAATAACACGTTAAAGAAATTGTTTTGAATGTGATATTGAAATAGAATTAAAACGATCTAACGATGTTTTAAAATGTGTTGAGATTCGAAACCATAGATTTCAACATTGATTGTTGAAATAGACGTTTTCGAGAAATAGAAGGAGATGATGGACTATAACACTGTTGTTATAGTAAATGATTTCCGAAAGGAAATGTTTTTGTATAGTATTGGGATTTATATATCTATTTTAATTTCGAATCCCTATACTAGTGATTTTGGGTTGTCGTAACGATGTTTTACGTAACATTCGTTTTGGCCCAAATAAATATGTTTAGGAGAATGACTTCCTTAATAGAATGAAATATATACTTAATTCGATTTAAGTATATTGAATATTTTCCAAGTGTAGAAAATAAAAAGATTTGTGAATTACTTATGAATAAATAAGTATGGAAATGTTTTCCAATATGAAGTGAATAATTAAAATTTATCTTTTTGAAGATAAATTGAAATGGATAATTGAAATGATATGCATGGATATTTTGAAATATAAATTCATTATGGAATTTATAAATAGAAAGTGGAATTTGTATGAAAATAAATATTGATTTATTTTTGAAGTATTGAAATTATATATCTAGTGAAGATATTTTGGAAAATAAATAATTTGGAAAATTATTTGGAATCTGGTGATGTTGTGCATATCCAGTGATAGTTCAATAACCGACTATCAATATTTCCCTTTGAATGGGTAATTGATGTGATTTGATTTAATGTGAATGCTACACTTATTTTTAAATAAGCGCTCACTATTCGGGTTAACCGGGAAAGGACCATGGGGTCGTATAACCCATTCCGAATATGTGATACGTCGTTGTGAATTGCATTTGAAGATCGGTGTTGAAGACCCGGTATTTGCGAGAGCGATAGGATGACATGTCGATTTACTCTGCACCGAGTTGCTCCGGTATAGAGTTCTCCATATGTGATGGTGAATCCGATCAGGATTGTGAATATCCGGATTGCAAGGACTTCTTTGTAAGTGCCTTCGGTTTTGTTCGAGCCCGGAACAGACTTGTATGGATTGTGTGTCTGACATTACAAGTTGAGATATAAAGCAGATTTCTTTCAAATATATTTCTGTTGGTGGCGGAGAATTTATTCTTTTAGCTTAACACCCTTCTCTGAGACGTACGAGCTCAGAGGTTATATAGTTGAAGTTATCAGCGATATATTCCCAATTTGGTAATGTGACATGCTGAGTGTTGCTGTAAATGATCATTGTGTTGATTATTGTGATAGGATCGTTTATTTGATCGTCTATCTTGGTGATCATTGTGTTGATCATTTGTTGACCCAAAGCATGGCTTTTGTATAAAGTATGTTTTTGTGGACGTGACTTCGTCGAGCCTCACACCCCGAAAATGGTCAAAACAGGAAAGATGCGGCAAGGTTATGAGGGGTAGCACCCTTTAGGGTATGTACATTTCCTTCTGGATAGAGGTGGTATCATGGTATGGAGCCCAGATATTTAACCTATGTGGTTACTACGAATTTATTACTTTGTGGTTGTTGGTTTTCGGGATCCCGTGAGAAAGGTCGTTTACGATCGGGGAATGGCGTGCTCGTGTCAGTAGTTACCCAGTTAGGGGTAACCCGGCCTTGTGTTGGCAGAGTTCCGGTTTGGTTCTCGGGGATGTCTTTCCAGAGGCATTCTCATGTGGCAATGGGAAGTTCCTTGGCCTGACCATTTGTTGGAAATCCAAAGAAACAATACGAGACTTGTACGGTTTTAGTTGTATAACCTGCTATGGAATGTGGCGGTAACCTGCTATTGAACATAGTTAGCTATAGTAGGCATAGTTCGGAATGTCTATGCTGGCTAAGATTTATATTCTACTTTGGAAATGAATTTTTCTCTACACTATGCACTAATAATAATATCAAAATTGATTTGATTTTAATACGTATCAAGCATCTTTGACTATCATAAGGAGAAATCTTCTCCAAGTCTGCGTTTGCATTGTGTGTGTGGCAGGAGGCCTTATGGTAGTCTCATTTTTAAAA
Source organism: Allium cepa (assembly GCA_030765085.1). Taxonomy (NCBI): domain Eukaryota; kingdom Viridiplantae; phylum Streptophyta; class Magnoliopsida; order Asparagales; family Amaryllidaceae; genus Allium; species Allium cepa. Next base: position 42,344,191 of record CM060929.1, read on the forward strand.
GCATTGCGAATTGAATTTAAAAATATCTCTATATTTTGATTTTAAAGATAAATAAACTGTTTTGAGTTCTCACACCAGTCACATGACTGACTTGGAGTTTATTGTTTTCCTTCCTAAACTCTGGGTGCCCACCAATTTCCACACGGGCAGTTAAGAGTTAGGTTTATCAGGATATTCTGGATATTCTTGAGTTGCTGGAGGCAAGCTGGATGGCATGGCGTATTACTAGTTATATAGTATTTCTTTTTCCGCTGCACCGTTTGTTGTTGTTGTTGTACACTCTGATGTAATGATAATGTGATATGATGTAATGAAATGTATAAAATGTAATAACTTATAGTTCTTTGTTTAAAGATTATTCATTTATTATTATATGTTGTTCCGCTGCGAATTGTGAGATTCTGATGTTGTGTTATGTTTCTGTTCCGTCCTATTTTCGTTCTGTTTTTTTTTCTTTCTCTTCTCTTTTCTTTCTATTTTAAAATTTTCTACCTTCTATTCTGTTTTCTATTCTCTCTAATTTCTATTTTCTATTTCCTTCTTTCCTATCTTCTTTCTTCTTTCTTTTCTTCTTTTTCTTAAAACCCCTAAGGGTTCGTATTTTCGTTCATCTCGAATTAAACAAAGGAGATTAGTGTCTATTTAAGGAGTACGGATTTACGGGTCTTTACAATGTGGTATCAGAGCTTATGGTTAAGCGACAACCATGGTTCTGTTGGGTATAACTCATTAGAGATAGAGTCAGCAGTACTCTAGAATGAGTTTGAGTGTAATAATAGCTATGAGAGCGTATTTGTTAGTGAATATAAAAATTGTTTTATATTGTGATGATTGGTTTGTTGAGTGGTATATGAACCTTCGTCGGCGCAGCTTCGAAACTGAATCGAAGGGGTTTCTAAACACTTGAATAGAACAATTCGACACAGTATTGTTTTAAATTGGGTAAATGAAATAATTTTACCTTGATTATATTTTTATATATAAAGAAATAATTTTTCAGAATTATTAAAGTATATAAGTTGATTGTTAGGTTGTTTGAATAATCTAAAGAAAAGGAATTGTATAAGCAAAAAGAATTATCATAGTTGAATTATAATTAAAGTGATTTACAATTGTTAATTAAACTTATATATATAAGAAATGAAACTATGTGAATATATTTATGAATAAGAGTTGTAAGTAAAAGTGAATTTAAAGTTAAATGGAATATAACTTAAGTGATATTGAATGAAGTTGATATTAGTATCAAAGTAAAATAATAAAGTTAAGAGATAAATGTGAACTTAAGTTATATAAATGAAATTCAACTTTGGTAATTGAATTGAATGAATAGTTGAATGAAAATCAATTAATTAAACCAATTGATAAGTAAAATAATTTGGTTGAAATTAATATACATTGGTTGTTAGTTGATTGTATAAAATTCATTAAGTGTTAATGAAATGGAAAGCTAAAGTAATTGGAATTCGATTGGAAGTTAAGTGAATCTTAAATAGAATTGAATTGAATTGGAAGTGAACCAACTTGTGAATTAGTGAGTATAAACTAATTGAAAAAGAATGTTAGTAAAAACGTCCACTATCAATAAATCAAATGTGATTAAATTGAAAACCATTTCATTGAATATTAATGAGAATATAAATGAATATTTATTGGTTATGAATTTGTTGGATGATAGTTGGTTGATGTTTGAATATGTTTCATTTGCTATGTTGACATGTATAGTTAGTATGTTGCTATATGTTGTATATCGATACTATTATCTATATGCATGTTCTCATATTGTTTGTTGAGTGATTAGTAGGTGCGGATCGCGTTTGCTTCGCATTTGGAGCTCGCTTTTGCGCTATATTAGCCGTATATGCTTTCTAATAAAATATAAGGTACATATCTCGGATTAAATATCGTACTTTTACACTTTTTTCCCTACGGGATGCCTCATTACTTGATGAGATGTATATTTGTGATATATATACTGTCCTTTTTTTTTCGGATCGAGCCGCGCAAAGGAGACTATGGCGAATTTTTCCGGAAATTTAAGGCGTTAGAAAAAATTGAGAAAATTTGGAAAAATTTTGAAAACTTTAAACTTTGATTTGGAGTTGAAAGTTAAACAATAGTAATTGTTTTTGAAAAGATAACTAAGTATGATTTAAAACTTAGTAAGTTATTGTAAGAAGTTTAACTATGGATGTATGGAAAATTAATAGAATTCTATAACCTTTCTTACTTGTAATTTCGAGGACGAAATTCTTTTAAGGGGGGAAGATTGTAACGACCCAGAATTTTTAGAAATTAAAATATGAATATTTAATTAATTTTAAATATTAATAAGTGAATTTATTAGTCAAATAAATTTTTATTTGAATTATTGGATTTAATTGAATAATTAAATCGATAATTTAATATGTTAAATTATGTAAATAATTGAAAATATAGTTAAATATGATTGAAAATGATTTTTAAAATTTTATTTTATCATATGGAAGTTAGAATGATATTTTAGAACTTTTAAAATCGAATTAAAGTTTATTTGTGAAAATTGAATATTTTAATAATTTAATCGACTAGTGAAAATAGCCAATTTTTGAACAGTCTCAGAATTGAACGAAACCAGTTCCATTGGATCCGTAATAGTTAGTTATTACCGGATTTCAAATTTCGTGTCAATCGGAGTTATCGTTTGATCGTGGCAGCTCGAAACGCATCGATTTATTTTTAATTTAAATTTGGCGAGCTAAAATAGCCATTTTTCAAAAAGTCTCGGATTTCGACGAAACCAGTTTCATCGGATCCGTAATGTGATATTATTGTAAGGTTTCAAATTTCAAGTCAATTGGATTTACCGTTTGTCCGTTACAAATTAAAACGCCTAGAAATCGACTTAAATCGGTTTAATTCAAATTGAGCGTTTATAGCCATAACTCGCACATACTTCCGAATTAGCTTCCGAAACCTGTTCCATTGTGTCCGGAACGCGGGGTAAACCCTAGAAACGCTGGTAACGGCGCGTAAATCGGAGTTCGGAATTTCCGGGATGAATAGTGTCGATCGGTTCCCTATAAATAGACCCCTATCTCTCTCTAAATAAAAAAGAAAAAAAACCCTAATTCATACTGCAGCCGCCACCCCCCCCCCCCCCTGAACGGCCAGAATTTGCCAAACTTCTTTCCTCTAGATCTTCCAATCCATCAGCAATTAGATGAAGCTTCCAACTAGAAAGTTGTAGAGCACAACACGAACTAGAGATCCAACGGTTATGATCGTGTTTGGAGCGACGATGGAGGAGAAAAGGGGGCCGTTCTCTTCAGACCTGCGCATGCACTTTGATGAAGAGGAGGAGGCCGAGCTTAGGGGGATTGAGGCCGAGCATAGCTTAGGTCATGGGCTTCGAGATGAAGGTGGTTTGATCGAATTTCGTCGAGTGTAGCGAGAGCAAATCGAAACCCTAGTATGGATGGAGTGGGTTATGCGTGCGGCCTTGAACCTGTAGAGGAACGTGAAAGAGGAAGAGGATGGGGACGGTCCAGATGTGGTTGGGGTTGAGATGGAGGGCTGTGATTTATTTTAGGTTATAAATATTTTAGTTATGTTGAGATTTGTTTATTTAAATCGTGTACAAACTTATAAAAATCATAACTTTTTCATACGAGGTCGAAAACGCGCGAAACCAGTTGCGTTGGAATCGTATGGATGCGCACTACGCGATGGAGTTGGTTTGGAGTCGTTTGGAGTTAGTGAGAATTTTGGGTAAAATTAAACGTCCGTTTAATTTTATTCGAAATAAATCGCTAAAACGGAATTTAAAATCAAGGTGAGAATTTCTCACTCAATCGAATCAGTTTCGATTTTATTTTAAATAGTTAGATTTAAAATATTTGAATGCATGTTTGAATGTTGATTGATATCTATTGATTGTTAAAATAGACATTATGCGCCGTTATTAAGCGGATGTTATTTAATAAAAACATATACCGCGAATATTTCATAAACAGTGAAATTGGTATTATAAATAATATCAATATATATATATTGGCATATGTATATATTGCAGTTGTTGATTTCCCGCATTTATTTGTTTAGCGGATGAGACCCTATTACGCCGTTATTAAGCGGATAATATTTAATAAGAACATATACCGCGATAATTTCGTACAGGAGCGAAATTGGTATTGTGCTAATGTTTGTGGATGCAGGAAAACAGGTTGGAGGGATCCAACTGGATTCCTCAACAGTATTTATTTGATTATGGATATTTTGATATTTGATAGATTATCATATCGATATATGATATCGTTGTTGTCGTGATTGACTATTTGGTGTGTAACATCATTGGACCAAATTTTGGGATTTTAAAATGATTTTTAAAGTGATTTTTGAGAATATAAAATATTTTTGGAATTGATCCATTTTAAATAAATAAACTTTATAATTTTTACTGTTATAAAAATTATGATTTTTGTGAAATACAGTTAAAAACTGATTTTTGAGAATATGATGCTAATGATTTTATAAAATAGTTTAATTGGGATTTTAGAATTTATTGTGAAAAGTTTAAATATAGGATTTATAAAATTTAATCATTTTATGAATCAAAATGGTGAAATAATAAAGGAATTTGAAGACGTTTTAAAAGAATAATATAAATTGATTTATATTAAGAGATTTATAAATGGATATTTATAAATTGAAATATAGACATTATAAAACGAGTTTTTATAAGTGTTTGAATGAAGTGAAAATGAATTTCATAAATGAATGAAATTTATAGAATTATAAACTGTGAAGTTATAAATAAAATTTATAAATAGTAAGATTTATAAATTGGTGAAGTTAATTGAGGAATAGATTTGGGTGAATAATTGAATCTTATAAGTTATAAGATTTATAATTATGAAGTTCAAAGGAACGATTTTTGTAAACGAATAGATTATAAGTGTTTAACTTATAAGAATTTATAAAAAGGAAGTTTTTATAAACAAATAGAAATGGAATTTATAAACGTTGTTTTATAAATTCGCAAATGACTTATTTTGACAAGAAAATTTGTTGAAACCTATAAATGGAGTTATATTCACATTTTTGAATAGTGAATAATCCTTTGAATTAAAATGAATAAAAGGATGAAATAGTTAATGAAGTATATTCACGTTTTTGAATAGTGAATAACACGTTAAAGAAATTGTTTTGAATGTGATATTGAAATAGAATTAAAACGATCTAACGATGTTTTAAAATGTGTTGAGATTCGAAACCATAGATTTCAACATTGATTGTTGAAATAGACGTTTTCGAGAAATAGAAGGAGATGATGGACTATAACACTGTTGTTATAGTAAATGATTTCCGAAAGGAAATGTTTTTGTATAGTATTGGGATTTATATATCTATTTTAATTTCGAATCCCTATACTAGTGATTTTGGGTTGTCGTAACGATGTTTTACGTAACATTCGTTTTGGCCCAAATAAATATGTTTAGGAGAATGACTTCCTTAATAGAATGAAATATATACTTAATTCGATTTAAGTATATTGAATATTTTCCAAGTGTAGAAAATAAAAAGATTTGTGAATTACTTATGAATAAATAAGTATGGAAATGTTTTCCAATATGAAGTGAATAATTAAAATTTATCTTTTTGAAGATAAATTGAAATGGATAATTGAAATGATATGCATGGATATTTTGAAATATAAATTCATTATGGAATTTATAAATAGAAAGTGGAATTTGTATGAAAATAAATATTGATTTATTTTTGAAGTATTGAAATTATATATCTAGTGAAGATATTTTGGAAAATAAATAATTTGGAAAATTATTTGGAATCTGGTGATGTTGTGCATATCCAGTGATAGTTCAATAACCGACTATCAATATTTCCCTTTGAATGGGTAATTGATGTGATTTGATTTAATGTGAATGCTACACTTATTTTTAAATAAGCGCTCACTATTCGGGTTAACCGGGAAAGGACCATGGGGTCGTATAACCCATTCCGAATATGTGATACGTCGTTGTGAATTGCATTTGAAGATCGGTGTTGAAGACCCGGTATTTGCGAGAGCGATAGGATGACCTGTCGATTTACTCTGCACCGAGTTGCTCCGGTATAGAGTTCTCCATATGTGATGGTGAATCCAATCAGGATTGTGAATATCCGGATTGCAAGGACTTCTTTGTAAGTGCCTTCGGTTTTGTTCGAGCCCGGAACAGACTTGTATGGATTGTGTGTCTGACATTACAAGTTGAGATATAAAGCAGATTTCTTTCAAATATATTTCTGTTGGTGGCGGAGAATTTATTCTTTTAGCTTAACACCCTTCTCTGAGACGTACGAGCTCAGAGGTTGTATAGTTGAAGTTATCAGCGATATATTCCCAATTTGGTAATGTGACATGCTGAGTGTTGCTGTAAATGATCATTGTGTTGATTATTGTGATAGGATCGTTTATTTGATCGTCTATCTTGGTGATCATTGTGTTGATCATTTGTTGACCCAAAGCATGGCTTTTGTATAAAGTATGTTTTTGTGGACGTGACTTCGTCGAGCCTCACACCCCGGAAATGGTCAAAACAGGAAAGATGCGGCAAGGTTATGAGGGGTAGCACCCTTTAGGGTATGTACATTTCCTTCTGGATAGAGGTGGTATCATGGTATGGAGCCCAGATATTTAACCTATGTGGTTACTATGAATTTATTACTTTGTGGTTGTTGGTTTTCGGGATCCCGTGAGAAAGGTCGTTTACGATCGGGGAATGGCGTGCTCGTGTCAGTAGTTACCCAGTTAGGGGTAACCCGGCCTTGTGTTGGCAGAGTTCCGGTTTGGTTCTCGGGGATGTCTTTCCAGAGGCATTCTCATGTGGCAATGGGAAGTTCCTTGGCCTGACCATTTGTTGGAAATCCAAAGAAACAATACGAGACTTGTACGGTTTTAGTTGTATAACCTGCTATGGAATGTGGCGGTAACCTGCTATTGAACATAGTTAGCTATAGTAGGCATAGTTCGGAATGTCTATGCTGGCTAAGATTTATATTCTACTTTGGAAATGAATTTTTCTCTACACTATGCACTAATAATAATATCAAAATTGATTTGATTTTAATACGTATCAAGCATCTTTGACTATCATAAGGAGAAATCTTCTCCAAGTCTGCATTTGCATTGTGTGTGTGGCAGGAGGCCTTATGGTAGTCTCATTTTTAAAAGCATTGCGAATTGAATTTAAAAATATCTCTATATTTTGATTTTAAAGATAAATAAACTGTTTTGAGTTCTCACACCAGTCACATGACTGACTTGGAGTTTATTGTTTTCCTTCCTAAACTCTGGGTGCCCACCAATTTCCACACGGGCAGTTAAGAGTTAGGTTTATCAGGATATTCTGGATATTCTTGAGTTGCTGGAGGCAAGCTGGATGGCATGGCGTATTACTAGTTATATAGTATTTCTTTTTCCGCTGCACCGTTTGTTGTTGTTGTTGTACACTCTGATGTAATGATAATGTGATATGATGTAATGAAATGTATAAAATGTAATAACTTATAGTTCTTTGTTTAAAGATTATTCATTTATTATTATATGTTGTTCCGCTGCGAATTGTGAGATTCTGATGTTGTGTTCTGTTTCTGTTCCGTCCTATTTTCGTTCTGTTTTTCTTTTTCCTCTATTCTCTTTTCTTCCATTTCTTCCATGTTAAAATTTCCTATCTTCTGTCTTCTCTCCTCCCTAATTTCTATCTTCTTCTCTCTTCTCTTTTCTTAAAATCTTTTTAAAAAAACCCTCAGTGTTCGGTTTTCCGTCGTTCGATTCCTCGGCAGTTGATAAAGTGAGTGTCGATGTCGAATTTTCGGAAGACGAAGAATCGGGTCCTGACACACAGTGTCTCTGGACACTGCATTTCTGTATTCGATTTCATTGACTTTTCAGTATATCCCTATTTCTCTTTGGAGCATCGATCTTTGCTTGGGCATTGATTACAGACTCTGGTCACTTTTGCGATTATTGCCTATGGGCAACTTTTTATAGTTTTGGCTACGCCGATGATATGAGGCGATTTTATTTATTCTACACTTTGGTGTTGATTTTCTCTTTGGAGATTTTTACTGGTGATTGATGATTAGGGATCGTCATTATATTCATGTAGTCCATATTACTCTTCTCTTTGGAGAAGTACTGTTTTATTTATGTACTGCATTATTATATATATCTCAGTTATTAGTGATTGTTTAGCTAGCCTGACCCGAGAGTTTTCGCTCGGGTCAGACCGAGTTGTTTCAGGTTAGGTCTCTGGACTTAGCTTATGTGCTTCCGCTTGGACATTATCTGCTATGCTGATAGATAGTGCTTTTATTTGTCCACTATTCCGCTACTCTTTTATTTCAGACTCTTATGTACATATTTTTGACTCACATGTGTGAGCGGTGGCTTTGTACCCACCTTTTGATACTTGGATCTGTATTGACGATATATTGTACCTATGTTCTGTGACTGTTATGTGACTGTTCTGTGATGATGATGTTATCATTCAGTATTATGTTTGTTCTGAACCTATTTTCCTTAGCCATTGTAATCTCGTTATAAATATCTATTGGATATGTCGAACCACTTAAGAAAAGAATACCACCTATTCGACGTATTAAGTAGTTAGTTATAGCTTGATTACACATGGTCGCTTCCATTATACTTTATTCTCCGTTCTAGTAGACGGTATTACTCCGTAATACTCTTTACTAGAGTGGGTCTCGGAGTGGGGCGTTACAAAAATTCTAACATATAAATTCCTATGACGATTTCCATGATAGTTAGATTTACCAAACAACAATCAATAATTTAAATCACTTCAGAAATTCAATTTAACTAATATAAAATATTTTAGTCAATTGTGAGCATATAAACACTCACTTTCATTGGAAACTGAAAATACTTCCAGCCTCGAATAAATGCCAATCCAATGCCAAGCTGTAGACGATGCATAATTCGAGGAAGAATGTCGGTCGTAAGTGCTACGATTTTGGCGAATTCGTGCACAATCAAGTCAAATCAACTGTATGGATTTTAAGAGGAGGTTGAGATCTACGACTTTCATGTTAGAAGTTTTTGTATTCGATGAATGGTTTGAGAGGAATTAAGGGGGAAAATTTGAAAATTTTCGGCCATTGAAACTTAAATGGCGGACATGGTTTATACCTAGGGTTTCAAAAATAATTTAAAATTATTTTTCTCGTTTTGTATGACATATTTATAGCGTAAGGTCCAAAACCGCCCGAACTCCAATCGAGGCGTGCCGCCTGGCATTTATAGTGTTTTACCCCCATTCTGAACGCAACGGAACTAGTTTCGAAGCCTATTCATTCTTATGCAGAAGATAGCTTTCAAAATCAAATTATATTCATTTAAATTCCATTAATTGATTTCAATGCATTTCGAGCTCGCAAGATCAAAAAATAAGTCTGATCGCTACAAAACTTGAAATTCTACAATAATTCACTGTTAAGGATCCGATGAAACTAGTTTCTTCTAGATCCCAAACAGTGGCCAAAATGGCTATGTCTACTAGTTAATTTAAATGAGCAATTTCCCAAAATTTAGTTTAATCACTTTGAATTCCATTTCAAAGTTAAAAACCTTCTTTCATATTTAATTAAAATTTAAATAAATTTTTGATGCCATTTTCATTCACAATAAATCTAGAATTCAATTATTTAAAAAATTCTAATATTGAATTTATTAAATTTAACAATCCATATATCATCATATTTCATATAAGTTAATTAACGTGTAAAAATTAAATTTAAAACGAATTCAAATAATAATACAGCTACTTTCCTTTTATAGTAATCCAATATCCCATAAATTACATAATAACAATTAAATTTTTATTTTTAAACTTCTTCATCTAGTAACACTATTTAATTTAATAATTAAAAATAATTAAAAATTGCAGGTCATTATATTTTAAATCTTGAAAAGTTTCGGCAACATCTCCTTTGTGTGGATCAATCATAAAAATTACATATTTCCACTACAGGTCCAAACAAACAAAGAAAAAAAAAGCTAAGCGGTCACCTATGTCTGGGACATAAAACCATCAAACCAAACCAAAAATATAAACACACACCTATTATTTGGGCAACAAACTCTACTCATAAAACCAAAAGCATCAATAAGCCTTTGTTTCACGAACCTGCATCTTACTTATAAATAATATGCAAGCAAATAACTCGTAGCCATAAAATTTCAACAATTTCTAAAAGCCAAACATCTAATTATAATAAAGCTCATACGATCATCGGTACACAATAGTAAATCCGATCGCTCAGTTGATCACACAAATTTTACTTTCGAACTAGTATCGCTCACTCGATCGCCCTAGTGCAAACTCCGATCTAGTTCCTTAATTAGAAACCTGCGTTCCCCTTGCATACCATATACTATGACAGAAAACTTTAGGCTCAAATCAAAATCTGTATCAAGCGTTCACCGTCAAGAATTGAGTGAAAAATCCTAACTGGGACCGGTATAACCACCTTAAAATCATGTACTTGAATCTGAATCAAGATCAGTTATGCAACTAAAATGACCTATGTACAACTTACGTATTTATTCAGTTGTTTTCTAAATTTAACCATTTAATTTTTTTCCTATTCATTTTAAATCACAATCAATTTCCATAGTATTCATTTAATACTAAATTCACTCACTAACCATTTCATACAGCTATTATTTAAATTAGATTTCATTTTCTTAACTCAAGTCCACATTAATGTAATACTCAACTATATCTAAAAGAGTACATATAAAATTTACAAATTTTTTTACTTAACCAAAATATTCCACAAATTTAAAACCTATTTTTAAATTATTATCTCCTCAAATTTACAAGTTGTATAAACTTATTTCTTTTTTCACAAAACACTTAGCTTCAGTTTCTATATACATTCAGGAATTTCCAACTGTCCAAAATTGCCAAAAATTAAATTTCATTTTCATAAATGGAAATTACCAAAAAAAACTTCTCAAAATGAGATGTGGAAACCAAGCTATCCAAATGGATAAAATACATAACCCTATAATATCACTAAAATGAAAATTTTGGAATTTAAATACCCGTTTTTATTTCAAATCATTTCTTTTGAAATAAAAAATACATATTTTTTTTTATATATCAAATCTTACCATTGGAATTAAATAAATCTATTTTACTAAAATAAAACATCTATGGCTAACCACTATGGTAGTAATCCGTCACTTAAACTTGAAAATAAATGCTGATGATGTTGCATTCATCACGGAAATTATTTTCCAACGACTAAATGAGTTCAGTGCATTCTACCTCTTTTAAAAAATCCATTTTAAATATCTGTATCAATTGATACCTTACCAATAATATATTATTATATTCCTTAAAACATTGAAAACAAATTCCAAAAATACTAGGATTCAAGTTTTCAAATTCTCAGTTTAAATCCTTATATATTTATAAAGCTCATCTTTATTAATCAAACTTATATAAAGATATCTCTTATATATGAAAATTCACAAATGCATATCTTTGTTTATAAAACAATAAATAACTTTTATTAAAATTAAATTTTAATCCAACATTATCACCGAACGCCTTTCAATCAAACTGTGAAACAAAATTCACAAGGTGTTCATATTTGATTCAACCAAACAATAAATGTTCATAAACTACTTGAGCACAAACAATAAATAATAAATGATAATAATTGAATATTATCATTTCCTAACAACCAAACACACCATATATAACTATAATAATTTCTAGAAAATTATTCTTTTATATATATAATATAACTTGGGTAAAATTATTTCACTTACCCACTTTTCAAAAAAATATTATATCGGTTTACCTTCTTTAAGTGTTTGGAAATCCTTATCGATACAGCCTTTCCTTCTATACCGACCAAAATTCATAACCCGCTCAATCTATAAATCAACACAGTGTAAAACATTTTGTAGCACTAACAAATATGCGCTCACATATACACACACACTCAAACTCATCCTAAGGTCTCTCTTACCCTATCTTAAATGAGTTAATCCCTACCAAAGCCTAGGCGTTCGCTTAACCTAAGCTCCGATGCCACATGTAACGTTCACCCACCTCAAGGGTGCTGAGGACAAATGGTAATATCAAATCTGATATTACAACCAGTTTTCAGACATCCGTAACCAACCTATAAAAGGAAATATAGGGGTAAGAGTCTACACTTCGTCAGAGTTTACAAAACGAGAAACCCTCGACCATGCGCGAACATCACCAACCAGATTCGATCTCTGTCTATCCGAAACAACATTCGGTGATTCTCAGTAAATTCAACCTCCATTCTTTCGAAAGTAAATAGACAATAGATAGGAGTAGGGATCACCCCCAACCATTTATGTAAACAGATCTCTCTATCATTTGCCCTAGGAGAACGAGATGAGATTTATGCGCATAGTACAGTATCATTTAAGATGACTATGCCATGTAACTAATGTTCTTCTCCTAGATATTTCTAGAGTTATATTATTGGCTAAGATTTGATAGTCGGTTATTTAACTATCAAATAAACACACAATTCAAATATAGATTTGTAGATCCCTGAGGGTAATAAGATTAGTTAAGCACCAAGTAACTATGGGCCTCTCAAATTAATCTGTTCATAAATTTAAACAACTTTATAAACACATATTAAAAATACATTCACAAAGTTATATATTTCACAAAACCATTCTCTACACTTTTCACTACCCTGAAACTAATCATATACTTATCTCAACGGTATAAGTATATTTATAAATCTTAAGATAGATTTTTATTCGAAACTGCACTCAAAATAGGGTTAAAACAGAGTCATTTAAAACAAAGATGACAATCTCAAACACTATTTCTTCACTGTTAAGTAGAGAAAAAGAATATTCCTTACCACCATAATTGAAAAGGTAAATTTTGAAAAATCAAACCCTTATTTTAAAGCAACTCTTTTATAAAACTCCCTTTTATAAATATAAACTAAAATTTCATTTAGAGAATTTCTTCCATAGAATATTATTTATAAATTCCTTTACGCATATTTAAAACATAATTTCAACCTCCTTTTATAAATCCTCAAATTAAATTATTATCTGGTTCATAAACATCCCTTATATTATTTACAAATCTTCTGTTAAACTTCTTTTCATAAGATAACCTTTTATAAATTTATTTTTTAAATCCCCGACTTATCTGCAACTCTTTTGTAAAAAGACCAAAATTCATTTATAAAATTCTTTTTATAAGTTTTTTGAAATGTAATTACAAACCCCTTTTTATAGCAAAAATCAAAATATAATACCAAACTCCAAATATAAACAATTCCAAAATATAATTATAAAACTCATTTAGTTTCCATAAGAAGACAATCTCATATATTTCAATAAAATCCCAAATGGCATTTATTCCTCCAATTTATCAAAATGATATCGATTTCCTTTTTATAAGGTATTACTTATAAAACCATTCTTTTATTTTTCAAATCAATCCTCCACTTAAGAAATAATATTTATTAATAAATCCTCTTTATACATATTTTACTCCAAGTCGCAAATATTATCCCAAGTATTTCTATCTCCTTTTAAACTACAAAATTCGTTTAAAATAAAAGATAATCTTTTTAAATTTTCCTTTTGAGATTTAAATTTTATTATATAATAATTTCAATAAAAACCAATACTTTTAAAATAACTATTCAAAACATGTACTTAAATATATATATCGTAGAAAAGAATAACATAAGATGTTGTAATAAAAAAGAAAAGTTTAAAAGCTCTTTAAATTAAAATATCAAATAAAATCCAAATAGTTGAATTTAAAATCTTCTTCCTAATCAAAAATCATTTCTAGAACAAATCACAATTAATGGTATTCCGAAACACTAAGTTGAGGCTCATAGTCACTATAGCACTTAATAAATGCTACAACTACCCTTTTTTACTATAAAGACTCAAGTATTCACAATATCGGTGTCACATCCAAAATGGCCAAACAGTCACATTTTCAACATTTAACAATTTATAACATAGATATATAACTGAAATAAATAACTGGTAAATAACTGGCAATTATAATCGCTACGGTGAAAAATCCGGATTTCTCAGTAATTTTAAATGTTAGTCGCTTATAAAAGAAAATATTTAACTAAACGGTCAATAATTTCAACCAAACATAAACAATAAAATTTATCTACTATTTACACTACTAATTAACCAAAAAGAAGTGTTATACTCACTGAAATTCCAGTTGGTGCCGAAGCATTCCGATTTGAACTGAAATTGAACAATGTTCAATTTTGGCTCAAATTTCAACTTGCTCCAAATTCACCAAACAGGTTCCATTGTGAAGTAGTCGTCATTACGAGTGTAACGTAAAAGGTTTCATCTTGACTGGACCTGGTATGAGCAAGTTATTGATTTTATAAGTTCTCAATTTATAAATTAAAATTAAATTTACAAATCACATTTTTATTTAAACTAATTACCATTAACAAATTAGTCCTTCTTCCACAAAACCTCTTCCAACTTAAACTCCAGTACCTCCGCCACTATAGCCATAACTTCATTCCTCTCTCTCTTTTTATCTTTGCACAAAATGGAGTGAAACCACTGCCATTCTTCTTCTCTTCGAATGCTACACTGTTAGAGTTGGATTGCTCTGCACCTTTTTCCATGATCTCAGGTTGCACTTGTTGATGGATAGATGGATGATTTTGACAAAGAGGATGAAGATGGAATAGTTCAGGTGTCGGCAGAGAATAGTAGTGATGGAATTTATTGAAAGAAAGAGTGAAATTATGTAGTTTTAGGATGATGAAGTTGAATTGGAATCCGATATGCAAAATGACATAAGAAAGTGTAAATAAATTAACGTACACAGCAAGAAATGATAAACTGAAGGTGAATTTATGTTATATATAAGATATTAAACAAAGAAATGACAATTTTGGACTTTTACTTGAACAAGGAATGCAACAATGCATTAACATGGATCAAGAACTTGTGAAATAATTTGCAGCAGAGAATCATATGATGAATTTAGCAAAGATAGATGAAATAGCAATTTATTGACAAGACTATATAACGAATGTAATATTGATAAAATGACGTATTTGATAACAACAAATATAGATCCAGGAATATTAATTGTCAAATTCAAGAACAAGGATTATATTGCAATAGGATGATCAAGAACAGATAATAGCAAAACCAATAAGAGCAAACATAAGAAAATTGAAGCAATCTCTAAGCATTGAACAATACCTAACTGAGCAATTCCTAATCAGCCAGAATGAAACATTTGGGTATAAGCATAAGAGTGAGCAATATGAAAAATTGAAGAAGACAATTATAATCACATAATGGCAACAGTATCAATATGAAAGGAAAAGCAATTTTATTTCTAAGTTTTCTTCACACTTTTTCCAGTTACAATATCACCACTATATATATATACATCAGAGTATTATCATAAACACTTTGCCTATGCAACTTATTCAAGCCCAAACATCATTTATGGCCCAGTACAACATAAAAGACTCAGACTAACAAAACACTGTTACTGTTGCAACACTCCGCATACCAACATTCTTAGATAACAATTATGCACGTGCACCATGCACAATAAGTTACACTCTATTATTCCACTGCTCTGGCTTCAATCTCCTCCTTGTTCATCCCTGACACTTTACTGGCAGCCCCTAGAGGTTTCTCTGATGAAACATTGATTAGCATGGGTAGCTTTGACATTATTCCATCCATTTTATCACTTTCCCGAAGCAGATGATCACGTTTCTTCTCTAAAATCATGGCTAACATCCCCATGCTGTTACATCTCCCCTTCACTTCAAGAAGAGACCTTGTTCCAAGGTCCAAGGTAGGAAATTTTCTTATCATTGGCCAATAATCCTCCCCGATAACTTCTTCTATGGGTTTCTCCTTCCATTTAATCAAGATCTGAACCACAGCTTCATTATTTCTGGGTATTATTCTTCTATCAATTATACTTTCTGGCTGTTCTACAATTTCTTCCACAAAACTAGGAACATCATCTTGCACAATAACAGAGTTTCCCACCTTTTTCTTCAATTGAGATACATGGAAAACAGGATGGATTTTTGCAGTGGTTGGTAACTGGAGTTTATAAGCTACTTCTCCAATTTTTTCAAGAACTTCATATCGTCCATAATACTTGGGTGAGAGCTGCAGGTCTTCTGATTTCTGGCTGTCAACTGCTTGTAAGGCCGAAGTTTAAGAAATACCCAATCTCCTACTTTAAACTTCCTCTCTGACCTCCTTAGATCTGCATATTTTTTCATTCTTTCACGTGCCAATCTCAAACTATCCTTCATATACTCTAACATTATATCTCTAGTAAACAACATCTCCTCTACTTGTTCTGCTTTGGCTGTGGTTTGGACATAGGAGAGAAGAGTGGGGGTTCAATACCATACATAACTTTGAAAGGAGTTGTGCTAGTTGAAACTTTCCAAGTGGTATTATACCATTACTCGGCTAGAGTTATCCACTTGCTCCATTCATGAGGCTTATGACAGATGAAGCATCTCAAATACCCTTCCAGTATCTTATTTACTACCACTGACTGCCATCACTTTGAGGATGATAGGAAGTGCTTAACTTCAAGCTGCTACCTTGCAATTTGAAAAGTTCTTGCCAGAATTTACTTGTGAATATAGAGTCCCTGTCACTAACAATGGTTTTGGGTAAGCCATGTAATTTAAATACATCATTAAAAAACACGGTAGCAACATCTTTGGTAGTATAGGGGTGGCTGAGAGGGAAGAAGTGGGCAAACCAGTGATAAAATCCATAGCTATGTCAGTCCATATCATTTCAGGAATGGTTAATCGTTGCAGCAATGCAGGTAGCAAAACATTCTCTCCTTTATTTCTTTTACATTGTTCACATTCTTTCACAAAAACTTCCACATATTTCTCATTTTCTTTCAGTAAAATACTTGCTTTAAGTTTTTTAAAGTAGGTTTAATTCCAGCATGTCCTCCCAGAGGTGTTGAATGATGCTCTTGTATCAGTGATTGTAGCAATCTGCTGAGGTGGTGATCCACAAAAATCTTTCCTTTGTAAAAAATCAACCCATCCACTATTTTATACTTGCTACTGCTGAGTTCCTCATCCTGATTCTTTTGATCTGCCCCTGATGCCAATCAGATGAATGTAAAGTATGCTTAAGCTCTTGCAACCATGGAGTTTGTACTACAGAGATAGGTTGTGTTTCTGCGTCATACTAAATATCTGCTTCCTTCCTTGATAATGCATCTGCTACTATATTACCTTTCCCAAATTTGTATTCTACCTTATAATCAAAGCCGTGCAATTAATTAGCCACTTGTGTTGCAATCCTGTATGCAATTTCTGAGTCAATAAAAACTTTAAACTGTGGTGATCGGTTTTAATAATAAATTGCCTTCCCAAAAGATATTGAGCCCATTTTTTGGTAGCTAAAATAATGGCTAACAATTCCTTTTCATATGTAGACAGCAACAAATTTCTTCCATGTAACGCTTTGCTCATGTGTGCTACAGTTCTGTTATTCTGACGTAATACTGCTCCCACACCTTGGCCACTAGCATCACATTCAAGAGTAAAAGGTTGAGTAAAATCAGGCATAGCTAATATAGGAGGTCTGGCGAGACAGTGCTTCAATTTCTCGAAAGCTTCTCTTGGTTGATCGGTCCATATGAAAGCATTTTTCTTAAGCATGTCTGTAAGTGGACTAGCAATTTTACCATAGTCTTTAATATATTTTCTATAGTAGCCAGTTAATCACAAAAATCCTCGTAGTGATTTTAATTTTTTGGGTAATGGCCATTCCATGACTGCTTGAACTTTGCTTGGATCAACAGCCAGCCCTTGATATGAAATAATGTGGCCCAAGAATTCCAGTGTTTGCTTAGCAAAGCTACATTTTGACAACTTAATCACCAACATATTTTGTTGCAACATATGAAATGTAGTCTTGAGATGATCAAGGTTTTCATCCCATTACTTGCTGTAAACCAAAATGCCATCAAAAAATACCAGAACAAATTTTCTCAAATAGGGTTTAAACACATGGTTCATCAAGGATTGAAAAGTGGATAGAGCATTAACTAGACCAAAAGGTATCACAAGGAATTCATAATGTCCCCCATGTGTTTTAAAAGCTGTCTTGTGCACATCTTCTTCACACATACAAACCTGATGGTACCTTGATCTTAGATCCAACTTAGAAAAGTACGCATCCCCTTGTAACTCATCAAACAGGTCATCAATCATAGGTATGAGAAAATTATCCTTGATGGTAAAAGCATTTAGGTTTCTATAATCAACACACAATCTCCACATTCCATCTTTTTTCTGACCATCACCACAGGGGAAGAGAATGGGCTACTGCTGTGCTTGATAACTCCGTCTGCTAACAACTCATTTACAATTTTTCCATCTCATTTTTTATGTGATACGAATGTCTATATGGTTTAATGCATATCAGTTTAATATTAGGGAGAAGAGGAATTTTGTGATCATGTTCTCTTTTTGGGGTATGAATGTGACATTGGAAGTAATTTCAGGGTATTGATCAATCAGTGCTTGAATGGCTGGGGGTAGTAATGGAGTCTGCTCTTCTTTTATATTAACTTGGTAGTATAGTAACATACTCAATTGTCCATGTGCATTTTCTTTATCTATATCCTTTTTATCAACAATCTTCATCTCTTCTTGACTGAGTCCTTGCCAAATATAGTACTTGTTATTATATCGAAATTTAACTTGCAATTGCTCCAAGTTTAAAGTCACATCACCCAAACTTTTCATCCATTAAGCTCCCAATACAACTTGGCAACCTTCCAAGGGCAGTAATAATAGATCAACGGGCATTTTGCATCCCTGACACTTTAACATTACATTTTTACATATAGCCGAACCAGTCAGTTTTTCACCATTGGCCACAGTCACTTCATAAACCTTGGATTCATCGATAGTCAGTTCTAACCTCTTGGCAAGATGTGTATTGATAAAATTGTGTGTCGATCTTGAGTCTATGAGAACTTGCATTGGCTTCCTGTTGATGATCCCCTTCACTTTAATGGTAGACAAGGCAAGAATTCCACACATTACTTGCAAAGTAATGGAGAGTGCTTCTTCTGCCGCTATCTCCTCTTCAGGTTCACAAGAATCATCCTGAGAATTATTCTCTGCATCCTCTCCGTCCTTAAGTGACATTAATCCCTCCAAAAGATAAACATGGGAATTATTACATTTATGATCCTTTGACTATTTTTCTTTGTACCCATAACACAGATATTGTCTACTCATTTCCATAATCTGATTTGGAGTCGACCCTTTACTTCTTTCAATACTTTCAATAGTGGTGTTGCTGCTACCTCGAGATATGGTGTTAGGTTGATTATGTGTTGAGTCTTTGACATAGGCAATGGTGGTATGGGTGGAGGTAGGCTTAGGGATAGGAGTATTGGATTGGCTCGCAGTAGAAGTTTTATGGCTTTTTCTGGTCTGTATGTATTTACTTTCAAACATTTTAGCTAATGCTACCGCCTCTTTGAAATCAACGGGCCTTGAAGTCATAACATCATATCGAATTTCCTCTTTCAACCCTCCAATAAATCTATCAACCAAAAATTTAGGAGGTAAGGTCTCAATTAATGCTTGTAACTTCTCAAATCGACTAAGGTAAGCTCTCATGGTAGTGTGTTGTTTGAGTTTGGATAATGTCTCATAGGGTCTCTCCATCTCCTCCGGGTTAAATCTCACTAAAATCTTTTCTTTAAAAACTGGCCACATTTCATGATTAAGAACTGTATTGGTGTACCAATGATACCACTGCGGTGCTTCCTTATTTAGATAAAAAGAACAAATCTCTACTCAATACTGCTCCTCGGTATGCTGCAATCTAAAAAATTGTTCTATTTGTCTCAACCAGTCAGCCACTCCTTCATCACCAGAAAAGCTAGGGAAATCTAGTTTCTAAGAGGTCATGGGATTTGGATAATGCACATTGGAATAATTGGGATGACGATTGGGATAGTTTTGACATGGATTTCTTGGAGCAGGAGGGTCTGGATTCAATGGATAAGGAGCATTTCTGGGTTGTGGTTGGTGATTTCTTTACTGGTGGTTGCAATACAAGGAAGATTTTCATTGTTTTGTATTGGTAGATGAAACTGAGGCATTGGTGGAGGGGCTGTGGGGAGGCAGGTGGTGGGGATTGAGATTTGAACTTCATTTGTTGTATATCATTGGCAAGGGAAGTAAGAACATTGTGAAATCCTTCGAATCTGGTGGTGATGTCATGCTCCATTTTTCGACTGCTATGCTCTAGTTGAGTTAAAGTTTTGGTAATATGTTCATTAAACTCTCCTTGTCGTTGCCATAGTAGTTCCTGATCAAGAAATGGTGGATGTGTATAAGAATTGTTTTTGTTGAGGTTTGGGTCGACTTAGGGTTCGGTTTCCTCCCCATTGAATCGCTCTGATACCAAATTGAAGAACACGGTGGGTCTGGATCTTTATTCATGAAGGAATGGTGAATTTACCATGATGAATAAGGTGTTTGATGAAGTGAAGGAATTGATATATGGGAGGAAGATGAAGATATGATGGCTATCTTGATTACAGAGATCTGAAGTGAGGGATCTTATTGAGGAAGAAGAAAGAAAATGAACAAATTTACTCACTGATATAAGAAAGTGTGCACAATTTTCATGTACACAGCAAGAAATGGTTGTTTGAATGTGCTTTGTATAGCAGCAGTAAAATTGAATCAAGAAATGTTAATATGAGTTTGTACTTGAAAAGGAACAGATCAGTATATGAATATGGATCAAGAAATATGAAGTTTAAAGTATCGGATTCAAGAACAGAAATATATTGCAAAGAGTGAACAAGAATTATAACTGATACCAAATTTTCATCAAAGAATGATATATATTGGCAGGTATATGGAACAATGATTCAAATTTACAGAGATTTACAAGCAATTGAAAAGAGAAGCACAAGAATCCATAATTATAGTATTTGCATAAAAACTGAACAAGAACAAAATTCAAATTGATTAACAGAAATCAATTAGTAGCCAAATGAGGTATGGCATCAAGATATGAAACAATTAAGAACAGAAAAATACTAACAGGATATTGCATATGAATGATCAAGAACTTGTGAAATAATTTGCAGCTGAGAATCATATGATGAATTTAGCAAAGATAGATGAAATAGCAATTTATTGACAAGACTATATAGCAAATGTAATATTGATGAAATGATGTATTTGATAACAACAGAATATAGATCAAGGAATATCAATTGTCAAATTCAAGAACAAGGATTATATTGCAATAGGATGATCAAGAACAGATAATAGCAAAACCAATAAGAGCAAACATAAGAAAATTGAAGCAATCTCCGAGCATTGAAAAATACCTAACTGAGAAGTTCCAAATTAGCCAGACTGAAACATATGGGTATAAGCAT
The DNA here is from genome assembly GCA_030765085.1 of Allium cepa. Classification (NCBI taxonomy): domain Eukaryota; kingdom Viridiplantae; phylum Streptophyta; class Magnoliopsida; order Asparagales; family Amaryllidaceae; genus Allium; species Allium cepa. Next base: position 42,365,742 of record CM060929.1, read on the forward strand.
AAGAGTGAGCAATATGAAAAATTGAAGAAGACAATTATCACATAATGGAAAAAGTACCAATATGAAAGTAAAAGCAATTTTATTTCTGAGTTTTCTTCACACGTTTTCCAGTTACAATATCACCACTATATACACACATCAGAGTATTATCATAAACACTTTGCCTATGCAACTTATTCAAGCCCAAACATCATTTATGGCCCAGTAAAACATAGAAGGCTCAGACTAACAAAACACTGGTACTGTTGCAACACTCCATATACCAACATTCTAAGCATAACAGCTATGCACATGCACTATGCACAAACTGTTACACTCCATTATCCCACTGCTCTGGCTTCAATCTCCTCCTTGTTCATCTCTAACACTTTACTGTCAGCCCTTAGAGGTTTCTCTGATGAAACATTGGTCAGCATGGGTAGCTTTGACATTATTCCATCCATTTTATCACTTTCCCAAAGCAGATGATCACCTTTCTTCTCTAAAATCATGGCTAACATCCCCTTGCTGTTACATACACCCACCCGACACCTCAAAGTCCACTCCGCTTTGCCATTTCAAATCACGTCACCACCCTCATCCATCCACAACCTTATATGTTGCGACCCACTTTGGTCGATTACACCTCCTAAAAAACTCAGCCAGAGATGCAATTTGCCCTCCCGAACCAGAAATAAGCCTCCAAATCCACAATTGATGACAAAAAACTACAACACCTTAAACCCTAGTTCATCTTGAACTTGTATAAAGTGTCGAATAAAGAAAATTATTGCCTCACCCACTATTACTCATGCCGAAAGATAGATCTACCATGTGCAAGATCAAAGATGAAAGCCTTTGATTTTTTAGATTCTAATAGGAATTGTTTTCTAATTTTAAAGAGGGTAGATCTATATTTTTCATTTTGCTTTGGAATGTAACAGTATGAAAAAGGAAAGTGGAAAACGTGAGATCTGCTATTTTTTTTGCTAAGGGTTAGTACATATAAAATTTGCGTTTATCGGCATCTTATCTCATTCACTTATGAACTCCAAATGACAAAAAAAATATGGTCGCAGACAGAATAGGTAAACGACCTCAAAACAATAATAATATACAGGTTATTGAATTTTGAAAAATCATAAAAATACTATCGTTCGTCGAAAAATTATCAAATGGTAAAATCAATACTTTTCAAACTAAAAATTATAGAAAAATAGAATACGTTGATTAAAAAATATGTCAACAAAAATCAAGTCATAAAAATAAAAATAAATTTTCTGATTAATTATTCGAACCATTTATTATCGCAAATAAATTTATAGATGATTTCACCGTTATTATTTATTTAATAAAATGAGTTAATAAGCTATTAAATCCATTAAATAAATATTCAATTAAAAATTCAGATATTTATTTCACTATTCAAATATCAAATTCACTAATTCAAAGATTTTCAACAATCTATATATTCGAAATCAGGTTATTAAATTATTACAATATTTTATTTAATTAAATATTCAGAATGCAATAACAAAAAATTTGGGTCATTATGGGTTTAGGCTTTCCTTTTTATTTTAAGAGATTTTAACTCCTCAACCATGTAGATACACTTATTTTAACTTCTTTATTCGTCCATTATTGGAAACATGGTCTTAAGCATTTGGCATTCACATTGTCAAAATATTGGCATAGTTAGTGAATTTTTAATGAAATTATGTGCGACCCGCCTTTCATTCCAGAGAAAGATGTATCATCATTAAGAAAGAAAAAGGTAGAAAAGAGAATAGATAGAAAGAAAGAAAACAACAATATCAGAATCTCACAGCGGAAACGGAAAAATATATTATACCACATAGATATTACATAGTTATTACACATCAGAGTCAATACAGTTACAGTATCACATTAGACAATCGTGAAGACCTGTCTATCCATTACATTTCAAAATACAACAGACAAAGATACCAACATAGCGGAAATACACACACACACACACGCCAAGACTCCTGCTCCAAGCTTTTCCCAAAATTCGTTTAGCAAACCTGATCACTTGGCCACTCATAAAAATTTGAGTACCCAAGAGTTTAAGAAAAACAGAATAAACTCCAGGTCAGACATGGGTCTGGTCTGAGTAAACGGATAAGTTGTTTAACTTGGAAAACCTTTGAAATAAAAGGTATCTCGTAAGACTTTCCACAAATAAACACAGAAAAGTTTTTCCCCTACGATAACCAAAACATTTGATAGGAAATCGGGTTATATTATAATAGTGTCTAGGGTATTCAAATAAATATTCACATAGCCAAAATTGTTACATTCATTAAATTCCAGCATACATAGGTATACAATCAAGTCCGAGATCACTTATTGGAGATTGGATTCCATACAATGGCTGGGCTACTGGGGTACCATCCGTCATAGTACGTGGTTTAGATCACTGTACCGAGGACCCATCCTGATCCCCTGCAACACAAAACCGGAGCTACCCCTTACTAGATAGTCCGAATAAGACAACCCCGCGGTTGTGGCCAACAACCGCCCACATAGCCAAGTAAAGGGGCCTCTAGACAGGGGAAAATCTTAACCTACTTGGGTGCTACCCACTTAGCCTTGCGTGCACCTCCCCTGTTTTAGCCATTCCCGGTTGATGAGGCTTGAGGCTACGATTACCTTTTAGAACATTTATCTTGGAATGCTCATTGTCCTCTATTGACGATGGTCTTATAGCATCTATCCATACAAGTTCGTTCCGGGTTCGAACAAAATCGTAGACACTATCTTCGTTACACTCGTTTTGGAATCACGCTCAGAGTTAACGACAAATAGCCCTTGCACTCTGAAAACTTCATCTCGATCTTCACTTGAGATTTCACGACCTATCATTTAACTTGGATCAATGTAGTTTTCGGATAACAAATTTGATATCCGGTCCCGGTCTCATCGAAATCCAAACGTTTCTTAAAGGCCAAGTTTTTTAAGGTCTAAACAATTTAATTCAATCCAGAACTTTGTATACATACAGCAATTCAGCACAGATAAATAATATACATTTATCACAGCCATATCTAAAGTATCACAGAATATTGCAAATTATTTAACCATAAATATTAATCAATCCAGGCATTCTATTCAATTAATCATCCATAAGCAAGATTTATTAATCCCATAATTCTAGTTAATTTAATTAACTCAAGTTAAATTAATTACTTATGAATTAATCACCCATCCTTTCTTAATTAAGTAATTACAAACCATTTTAAATAATTATAGAATTAATTAATTATTCTTTAATTACTTTTATAAATCAACTAATTAATCTTTAATTACCGATTAATTATCCTTAATTATTAATTAATTTATCCTTTAATTATTAATTAATAAACCTTGATTATTAATTAAGAAATCTTAATTACTAATTAATATACACTTAATTGCAAATTAATCAATCCTTAATTACCAGTTAATTAATCTTTAATTACAAATTAATTAATCCTTAATTGCAAATTAATTAATTGGTCTTAACTACTTCATTAGTTTAATTAATCTTTAATTACCCCTTTTAATCAACTACTTAATTATATGTACCATTTAAGTTTAAAATAAACTTAAGAATTTAATTAAATTAATTTAAGTAAAATAAATCATACAACTTTCTTAAAACAAATATTTAAAAACATTTATAAAAGAAAATTGATTCAAGAAATAATTTAAACTTGATTTATTTTAAAAAATTTAAAACTTGCTTAATTTAAAAAAATTAGACTGTTATAATTATAAACCCGAGTACAACCCGGTACCCAACCCGAGTCATCCCCGAGAAAACTTCTTCCTTCTTTAAAAAAAACTTGTTATGTTTGAAATTTTAAACCTGTTGCTCTGATAAACTCTCACTCATCTACCTGTAACCCTACTCGAGTCACGACACTATCAACCCGAGCCATCCCCCGAGACAACCATCTTCCCAAAACACCGACACACCGAAACTTCATGCACGTGCACCGATGAACTAAGCCTCTCTGACCACCGGCGCTACCTCTAGCACATCGATGATCACCTCCACTTACGATCCCGACCACCTAAACTTCAACCTAAACACTCAATCGAAATCGAGCCTACATGATCAAACTGGAACAGAACCCTTCATCCACAAACCAACTCGTCTCGACGCCTCCGACCACCAGCACCTCCGAGGCTCCATCCATAAGTTCGTCGAAGGACCACGCTTCATTTCCCCCATACCCGATGAACTACGACGCTCTGGTGACGCTACAGTAACTAATTTCCCAACCTCGACCAAACCTGAGCCTAGACTCTACTCTGACGAAGAGCCTCCGCCACGATGGTCTAAAAAAACCAACTTCCATTTTTCCATAGCTCGCCTAGTTCCTCGCTACCTCTAGTAGCGATCCCGACCACCCCGAGCCCTCCGATCACCAAAAAAACCCCAAAACCCAAAATCCGAACAACCCACAAGTTCTCACTCGAATCAATATTAAAAATTTGGATTTTATTTTTAAAATTCATAATTTTTGAAGGTGATTTAGATTATATAAATGAATCAAAGAATTTTGATGTTTGAATTTATCATGTTTTAAAGTTTTCCACTGTCTTCTTGATTTTCCAGATAATATTCAAACTAATTTTACAAAAGAATATTTTTAAAACTTAGTTTATGTTAACATATCTTGTTTGAATACCAAAGCCAATAAGAGATTAAATGAGGAGATTTTGAATTTTGATCTAGATTTTTAGCCTGTAAATATAAAACGGGGATATATATATATATATGTGTATATATGTATACAGACATGCACACTTAACAACTTCATATTTATAAACAAGCAAACATAATTTCATTCATGCAAACAACTAACACATCATCATTTCAAATATCATTCACATGCATCAAGATTAAACAGTTTTAAGCTTTGTTTACTCACTGTTATAAGAAGAGCAGAGAAGTTTGAACAGAGACTTTAAACTGGAAATGCTTGATGATCTTTTGAAAACTGGAAAATACTTTTGATCTGAAGCTTAGTTGTTGAAATCTTGCTTTAAAAACTGTGATGAATTTGCTTGATCTAGTTGAGTTTGCTACAGGTTTGAGATAGTGGTTTTGAAGACTGTTATTTGATTTAATTTTCTGGTTTGAAGTTGTTTACAGGCATTGTTTTCTTGAGTTAAAAAATTGAAGATAGAAAAGAAATGAAAGAGAGAGTATAGATATATTCATAGCTTTGATTTATGATTTTTAAAAATAAAAGAAAATAAAAAAAATTGTGACACTTGTTTAAATGCATGCTATAAATCTTACACTTGTACTTTGCATGTGTTAATTAATTTTTAATATGGTTTTTTATAAATCTTTATATTTATTTTCTATTTAGTTAATACATTTTCTTTTTTTATATTTATAAAATCTTTTTAAAGAAACTAATATAAAACTTATTATATACTAATAAAAATCATATATAATATATTATTTTTAAATCCAATTTATATTTAAGATATTTATCTTTTGAATTCAAATTTAAATTCTATTTAAAATCTACTTATATATATGCACATATAAACAACCCATTATTATTTGTTTTAAAAGAATAATTTTCCAATTTTAAATAATTTATAAAAGAAGATTATCACATATTTATTTACCTGAAATTCCAGGATATCACAAATTATTCCAAGAATAATATTTCAAAACACCCATTTTTATTCTAGAATGGTTTCTTATGAATTTATGTTCATTGTATCTTGACATCCGTTGTTTATATTTGGGTACCTACTTGGTCGTGTTATTCCTTAGTTCATTGATCAAATTAAAGGATTTTCTTTTATCTCTTAAACCCCTAATGGAATGTCAACCCAACACTGATTGGGATCACTATTTCTCATGTGTAGGAAATACATTCTATTGTAGTTTGGCACGTCCACAGTGTTTGTGGTTGTTCTCCTACTCATAGTAAAAACTACTTAATGTTATCCAATTAATCTTGATATAGATGAATCTTACATAACTATTTAGCGAACCCATACTTTAAGGGGTAATTTTTCTCCATCATATAATTTGTGTTCGAATACACTTTGTAATTCCATTGGTAATTAGAGGTCGGCCTTCTATAATTAATACTCTCGGTCTTGTGGATGAAAATCCCATAGTTATTCATGATACTTTTGCATTGGTCTCATGCTGAATACACCTTAAGGTAGGAAACATGAATGTTTTCATAATTCAGTAGAGATTATAAGTATATTTATGTGGGAATTTCACAATCTCAAAGTTAATCTATGTAGAATAACCTTTCCCAAGTAGAAATCAAGATTAGGAGTGTTTTGGAATTCAAAGCAAGTTGTGATTAAAAATCAGCTTTGGAACTCGCAACAAGCCATAATTCGAAATATCTTTTACTATTTTGTAATCTTATTATCCTTTTTCGGATGACCTTTATAGATCTAGTCTAAACTTATAGCTTGAAAATTACCATATTGGATAATGATTTTACTTCTGAGTTCTCGAGTTTCTCCCTTGCATTGTCTTGATATAGCTATCATCTTGCTTATGATTCTTATCTTTTCTTTGCATTACGTAATTAAGATAATTCATATTAAAATCCTTCCTTAGACCTTTCCTTTCTCAATAAGTTCTAGTTTGTCGAATCTGTCAATTTTTAACTACTTATGGCCATGATTCTTGATAAATGATTTTCCATTCTATGAAAGTTGTTAGAGCATTTTACGGTCTAGACAAGAGATTTGTTCCCAATGTTTGAAATACGGTGAAATTTTATAAAATTATAATCTCATAATAGAAATGTAATTCTGAATTAGGGATTAAGTGGTCATGATTCATGAACCAATAGTCCTTTAGTTGAGAATAGATTCTTCTAGTTAGACTTTTAATAGTACAAATGTGTCATGATAGTTCTGAAAACTTTTCACAGTTCTCAATAGTATATGCTTTACAAATTTTGTAAATTCCTTTTTTAGATAGATAGATACATGTATTTCTAACTCATGAAATAACCAATAATAGCTCTAAAGAATATTTTATCAAAGATGTGTATGGTAAACTTTTTTTTGAGTAAAATTGTTTATTAAAATAGATAATAGTGCATATTATTACACCTTTATAGGATGTAAAATTGCACCATATCAAGTTTTACTTAGCGAAAATAAATATTTCATTTATAAGCGTAAAATGTTATGATTCATGAATGGATAGGGTTTATAGACAAGAGCATGCTTTTCTGTAAGAATCTCTTCTCTTGAAAAATCTTTTCTCTACAAAATGGATTATAACAAAGAATTATGTTATCATATATAAATTCAACTTTTGAAATGGAAAATCAAAATTTATGCGTCATCAGGAATACACTGATATATGAAGGTCTATTTTATAAAACTTTACAATTTGAAGTTGTAAATATATACATGATTGAAATCATGTCATATAAAATGGTGTATGAGAAACTTTAGATATACGAAACTAGCGTGCATGTGACCACTTAATGCATATAAGTCCGCTAATATAGCCAACATCCCTTAATGCTATCTAATATGGTTGAAGTCATCTGTCACTTTCGGCATTAATCAATGGATTATATCTTCGAAATCTTATCATTATTGATGTTGTCCATCATTGGTTAGCTTGTCTAGAAATTTTTAATGACTTTTATAGCTTTAAATCTTCCTTGAACCTGAAATCTTGTACATATCTTCCCTTCAAAAATTGGTATCCATTTGAAACTCAGCCATATATGTAACCTACACTTTGCCTAAACCTTATACGCATCTGAATCCATACATAGTCTCTGAAAGCCCATATATTCACTTGAAATTATAAATTTGGAAAAACAATATGTATAGAAAGCGATTTATTCACTTAAAAGCTTGATTTTATGCATATTTGAAACCCTTATACATCTCACTTGGAACCAAACATATATATATTCTCTAAAGGTCAAAATATTCATTCGAACTCATGCTTTTATTTGAAATCTGAAGAAACATATTTAAAATCTTGTATACACAATGTATTGCAGGTTTGAAATTAATAACATTCTGAAGCTTTTAGCTTTCACACTACTATTTTCCAAAACTTATTCATGAAATCATATTCATACTCAAATTTGCATATATATGTACTACTATGTATTCGACATTGTTATATATTAAAATCATAAATTTTTAAATATTTGATGCTGCATATATAGAAAGCTTTGGATATGTATCTTGAAATCAAACATACTTAAGGCTTCAAAACCACGAATATGTACATCTTTAATAATAGTTGTAATACCATTGTTGTCACACTTTTTTGGTATCAACGTGAACTACAAAAATGCTTCTCTACATATATTACCAAAATTTAAAATTGCTTAAACATAGGATCTAACAGTTAAACTTACTCGATATTAACAAATCTTAATATCCCTTAAAAATAGGATCTAACAATTAAACTTCTCTACAAATTCAAAATGTTCAACTACACTTAAAAATAGGATCTAACAAATAAGCATTTTTTCTTTAATTAACTATAAATTCATTGTTTATTAATTAATAATAGAAATAAAATTCAATCTAACAAAAAAACTAAATGTTTCAACTTAGAAATAAAAATATAAATTAACTACACATTATTTCAACGTAAAAACATGGCTAAATATTTATGCAAACCATTTTCTCTTGAACGTGTTAATCGTATATAATCTATAGAAAAATAATTCATGTGCGAGGCACATGCAATTATCATGCGCAAAGCGCGTTCCCTAACGCTCGTACTTAGAACTTATATATTAAAAAAACTACACATACTCAAAACCAAAATTTGATATACATAAAACTACTGTTTTCAAAACTGATATGTCCTCAAAAGTCTATAACTACGAAACCCATTATACTTTTGGGAACCTGATACTTTCAAATCATATAAAACATTATATATATATATGAATCATATATGTTTGGAAATCTGTTAGTACGCATTCTTTGAAATCCTCTTATATACATTCAAAAATTATATAAATCATAAACCTTTAATTATTCAAAATCTAATTCATGTTAAACTTCCATATATGAAACTGTATAGACCATATACTTGTAACCAAATATGTACTTGAAACTTACGTATACATGAAACCACGTTATATTCATAAACTAAAACTTGCTTATATTCAAAATTTAACACTTTATAAGTCTGATATATATATATATATATAATATGAATCCCTATATATTTGAATCAACATGCATACTTTGTGACGATCCGCCCTTTCGACCCTTGAAAATCAAAATAAATATGCCCATTGTATAACATGTTGAACGATCGAGTGCCACAAAGATAGATTGTTAAGAGAAAAAGAAAGGAGGTAGAGAAGAAGAAAATTAACACAAAAGAGAATCTTACAGCGGACAGAACAATATATAATATCACTAGCTCTTTACACAAATCAAAACTATAATATACATATCTCACATCAGAGTACACAAATCAATAATTACCAGCCTGGACAGTTATAACATCTTGTCCTCACAACTGCTGGTAATTTCAAACAACACTGCAGTGGAAATAAACAAGGACGAGAATACATCTCGGTCTCTAGCTCATCTCCTGAGCTCCATAGTATCCAACCCTGAACTTGTAATACTTGGTCTGACTCGAGTATTTATAATAAAATAACACCCTAGTTAGTCTAGAGTATCCAACCCTGAACCTGTAATACTTGGTCTGACTCGAGTATTTATAATAAAATAAAACCCGAGTCAGTATGGAAAATCAGCTTGAGAACACGCACTCAATTATAATTTGTAAAGTTATCAAAACCCTTTGAAAATCAAAGGTATCTCGTAAGACCGCGCCACAAATAAAAAGGATGGGTTTTTGCCTTACGATAACCAAAACATTTCATATCAAAATTCTTTGATATTATAATAGTGTCTAAGTACAAATACTTATTCAAATAGTTGAAATTCTTACGTCTCACGTTCCAGCATAGTTAGGCACAATCAAAACCATACGGCGCTTATTGAAGAATGGATTCCAACTAAATGACTAGACACTAGGGTACCACCTGTTAAAGTACATGTATAGAAACATTGTATCGAGGAATATGTCGGGATCCCCTGCTACATAAGACCGGACTATCCCTGACCTGGATAGACCGAATATGCTATCACCCCTGGTGTTCCCACCCTTTCTGTGCTCCTTCCACACGTAGTGATAATATTTGAGGTTTATCTAGAAATGTGATAGACATACCCTACTTAGGTACTACCCACTTAGCCTTACTGCATCCCCCCTAGTTTTCATTCATTCTCGGTTGATGAGGCTAGAGGCTATGATTACCTTTTTAGAAATATTAACTCATAATGCTCATTGTCGTCCAATGACAATGTACTGATAGCATTCATCCATACAAGTCCGATTTCGGTCCGAACGAAACCGAAGGCACAATTCCTACTACATCCACTTTGGAATCACCCTTAGGATTAGTAGTGATTAGCCCTTGCACTTCGTTGCTCCATCTCGACTCTATGCTCATGTCTTAATTACGAAAACGTACTCCTTAGATTAAAGTGGTTTTCGGATCACAAATCCAATCCTGGTCTCTATGAAACAACCTTTGATATTCTCGGTAAACTCGACCCCGGTTCTTTAGGAAATAAACAGACAAAAATAAGATCGGAGATCACCTCCTAACTGTTAGTGGACAGATTTCCTTAAAACATCCTAGAAGAACTAAAAGAGTTTATACGTACAGTATAACACCTCAAACGGTAACCGTACCATATAATTCCCGTATTTCTCCTAGATATTGCCAAAGTTATATTTATGTCCAGGTTTGATAGTCAGTTATTTAACTATCAAATAAACAGTTAATTCAACCAAACACTTCATTTTCACTAAAAAAACACCAATCCTTATTTAATTTAAATTTTAAACACATTTAATCTCTTTATCCAAAAATATGTACTTATCTTATCGAATTTAGTAAATTTACAAACTATGTTTCAAAAATATTTGAAAACCTTCTTAAAATAATGTGGAAAGTACCACTGTGGCATTTAAACCATGGATCATGGCTCAATGGTTACGTCTCTATCCCAGAGAAATCCAAAACTTAACTGCATGCGCTCATTGCCACCGATTTACGCCACGCAAGTATACCATTACTTCCCAAAAACTTTATTAAATAAATTACCTCAAAATAATGCTTGTAAATTCTAAAATAAATTTCAAGTTTAATCTAGGAAAAAATATTCTTAAATAAAAGCCATTATACAAAGTTATATTAATATTTAATAATTTATCCCTTAAAAATAAATGCTGACTAGTCCAATAATAATAATAAACCCTTTTAAATCATTATAAAGTAACTATTTAATAACTAGATATTTTTTAAACCTTTTAAAATAATTAAATAACTAGTTTTTGGAATATTTTTAACACTTTTTAAAACTTCCGTATTAATAATTAAAAATCCTTCTTTTAAAATAATCCAAATTCTCGATTCAAATTCCACTTCGTAAATTTGGAATTCTTACTTAACTCCAGTACCACCAATTTATACTTATTTCCAAATTCCACTTCTATCTTTCAAAAATGTTAAAAATCTCGAATTTAAAACTTCTATTCAAACAGGTACCACTTAAACATTTATGTCTAAAGACCCTTTTCGTATACTTTTATTCCAAAATACGATTCACAATATTCCGACTTTAGTTAAGTACACATTTCAAAACCATTTATTTTATCCAATTAATTAACCCAAAATTTTTACAAACATTTTACTTCAAAAACCCTTTCTGAATTCTTTTCCAATTTCAAAACATATATTAGTGGTATTTTAAAAATACCAAAATCTAGGTCAAAACCTACCACGGCATCTAATCAATCCAAATCACACAATAACCTATAGCAGCTTATTCCAACAAAAAAAATATCACTATATATGAAATTAATTCTACATTTTTAAGGAATCTAGTTGGATCACTCCAACCTATTTCCCTGCATCCACAGATGTTAATACAACAATAAAAATACTAATTGCTATTCGAGGTGGAATAACGTGGTATATAGGGTCATCCACCATTATGCGGGACGCATAGGGTCTCAACCGCTATATATATGCGGGAATATCAATCACTCCAATATATACTACTACATATATAATCACATCCAACTTGTAAAAATGCATCAGTTTAACCAATCAACCATTTATTAATTTTAATTATTTAAAATTAAAGCCAGCAGTCCAAAATCGAGTGAGATTAACTCACCTTAAATTAAATCGGCCACGTTCGATTTAACCTAAAATTTTTGCTAGCTTCGATTGCCTCTAAAACTGCTCAGCGGTGTAATATTCGTCACCATGATTCCATCATCGCTTGTTTCGTCCGATTTCGACCTCGTATAGAGAAGATATGCTTTTTTAAAAGTTTTGAATAATAATTTATATAAATAAATTTCTTTTTTTTAGAATAATAATCTAACATATTAAGCCGTAGGATTTTATTTAAAGAGATCATGGCACACGTACTTCTTCCTCATGCAACGTCTAGGTTTTCGAAACGCATGTCGCCGTTCAAACCCTCCCTCGCCGCGACTACCTCGACCATCTTTACGCCAATCGGTGGCCATCACGTCAAAGAGCATCGCGAACTCCACCATCACCCAATACCTTGTCAAGCTCGGTCGCCCCTACCTTGAGAAAGACAGGCATGAATTTACGGCCTTCACGGTCGAAAATCAGGCAATCCACTATGTTATATACAATCATGACCGTTCACATCGAAGATCGTGATGCGCTCTTCGATATTGCAGTGGAATTGTTTGCTAAAAGCTAATGCATAAGGAGAATTTTGAAGAAGAAATCGAGAGCATTTCGACCATTAAATTAAAGAATGGTGGCTCGGCAAAGTGGCCTAGGTTTCCTGTAGCGCGTGCATATATATGCACGTACTAATATTATTTTAATACTATTTTCCCACAAATCACGTGCATTTTCAAACGACTCCAAAAAAAACGTGCAGCCTGGAACTTATAATATTTTACCCCTATTTCGAACACAATGGAACATGTTTCAGAGCCTAATTCGATCGTATGTGAAAGATATCTTTTTGAATCGAATTTAAATATTAAATTTTCGATATTTATTTCAGCGCGTTTTTATCCCATACGACCAAACGCTATGAGATTTGAAATTCGATAATAATTAACTATTACGGATCCAATAGAACTGGTTTCATCGAATTTCAGGACTATACCCCAGTAGGCTATTTTAACTTGTCAATTAAATCGAGCAATTTTCAAAATCGCCGAAATCATTTAAAATTTCAATTTTAAAGACTTACTAACTCCATTATAAATCACATTGAATTGTATTCATATTAGAAATCATACTGGTTCATTTTAAATCAAAATTTAGTTATTTACATATTACTAAATATTAAATTTCACTATTAAAATAATATATAAATTTCCAATTTTCACTTATCGACTTCTGATCTCATTCAAAAATCCAATATTATAACTCTAATCCAAATAGAATTTAGATTGACTTAGAAATCATTTTTGTTCACGTTTAACTTCCAAATCCACTTAATTACCCAATCTCAAATATTAAATTTACATTTAGCCAAATCCAATTAATCGCTATATATTAAAAACAACCCATTTTACTGATTCTACCATATTCAAAATCAATTAATAATTCAAATTCAACATTTAAAAAAATAAATTAAATGTTCGAAATTTAACGACCAAAATCCCGGATTGTTACATTCCTCCTTCTTATAAAAATTTCCTCGAAATTTTCTAAGGTAGGAAAAATGCTCCCAAACTCATTAATTTTCTAAAACCCATTTAACTAAAATCCTACATTCACTTTCCTTAACCCTTTTTGTTTTATCCAAAACAATTAGCTTTCATTTCTAATTTGAAAGCCTTGATTTTTAATACAATTCAAAAATCAACTTTCAGTTAACAAAAATTTTCCAAATTTTTCTAACACCCTAATGTTTCAAAAAAATTTGACAGTGTCTCCTTGTATGGAGAGACTTTTATAATATCATAAGAGAGATAAATATATATATTGACCCACGCGGTCGGAAAACGAAATATATATCAATTTATCATCATTGCTTTATTTTATTGCATAGGCGTGCCTTTGTTTTAGCGTCTTTAAGCAAGTGGCTTATCTTATGCATTTACGCAACCCAAAACCTATCCAACGGCTCCATGTACCTGTACTTACTCAAAATAAGCGTATAAGTTTTAAAATCGTGAAATTTCCATAAGATTTCAATTATTTAACTAGCCAAACACATCAATACATAGCCCAAACATGCCAAACATATATGACAAGCAATTTGAAGGTTCCAACGCTATTTTAATTTATTTTTAAATTGATTTTAAATCAATTTATCTAATTTCCGTTTGATTCCTATTTCAATATTTACCACTTTGCTTGCTTTTTGTTGTATTAAACAACATTCCAATTCATGTTAATTTTATTTAAGAATCATTCCATAATAATCACTTAAGTTAAGTTTCCATGGCAACCAAATTTCATTTCATTTTAAACTGGTCTCCTTCGGTTTACTCATTTTCATTTACTTAGTATACCCAATTAGTACTATTACTTTGGGGAACTATTTCATACAGACCAACTCTCGAACAATTTGTTATACCATAACATAGCTCCTGCACTTACATTTCTATTAATTTTACTTCCAACTTATTTTAAATCCTTTCCATTCACTTTCATTTTACTCACATAGATTTACTCGCTTCATTTTATAGTGAAAGACATTCCATTATAAGCTAATTTATTTATAAACCATTTTATAAAATTATTTCTAAGGTTTATCATAAACATTCCATATCGCTGCTTAAGTTATATTCAGCTTTAAACTTAAGTTCATACCAACTTACCCAGTCCATATTCCAAATCATATTCAAATCCTTTTTCTTAAATTGAATCCATTTCTTGTTATTAATGCTTAACCATTTTAACTTGGTTACACCTTTTCACCTCCTCAGCTTAATAAATTATACAACTTATTTATTTCACAATTTCTTGAATTTCCTCCTTAAGTTTATCCACATTCTCTATTTTTAATATATGGTTATACATAATCACTCCACCATTCATATTTATATCCATTTTACTTAATTTGAATTCACCCTCCATTTAAAAATTCAAATTTTGAATTCCCATTCCTATCAACCCATTTTCATTTAACTTTACCATTTCATTTCTCAATTCATAAGTTCAGAACTTATTTACTTAACATCTTATATTGCTCACCAGAGTCCATTTACATTTTATTATCATAACTCTAGATTATATACATCACTTTATAACTTAAGCATATCCATTTCATTCAATAATTATAACTTATAATTATATAGTCGTCTTAAATTTCAACTTTATATTCCACTCAATTCAAATCAAATTTCAATTTTATTTAACTTATCTTAAGTTAAATTCCAACCTATCTTATTCACTTTTACTTAATCAAGTTAGATTTTAATTTAGGATTAAAATTTTTATTTTCTCTTCTTATCTATATCATCTTCAAATTATAAGTTAAATAACTTCTTTTCTCTTAACTTTTCAAATCTTTAAATAGAAACCCCAGAAATCAATTACCCGATTTTTATTTCAAATCATTTTGAAATCATAAATATACATATATTCACTTTCTATATATCAATTCATGCTTTCGAAATTTTTAAAACAACTTGGTTTTGTTTTCTTAAACAGTTTTCCTTTGGAACCCCTAAAACAAACTTGTTTATCAAACCAGTCCAAAACAAGTAATCATACTCAATCACCAAGGTAGCGGTCCTTTACTTAGAAACTCTAAAATGAATACTGATGAAGTGGCCATAACGAGGATTATTTTTCAATGACCAAAGTGAGTTCAGTGCTTCCTTCCTTCCAAAAATTCATTTTAAAACAACTTCCTTTCTGAAATATCTCCAAAAATAATATCATTATTTCTCACAAACCATTTTGGAAAACATTTCCAAAATTCTTAAGATTTTAAAATCCCAAACACTTGATTCAAATCATTTTAACCCGTTCCCCAAAATTTAGGGGATTTAAAATCTGGTTTAAATCAAATTTTAGTTATGCTCCTTCTGTATAAATCATTATTATAAATTTCTATTTGGTTATATATATAAAACCATTCAAAATTTTATAATCTGTTTTGATTATAATATTAACATCCAAATATATATAATAATTTTCAGAAAATTATTTATTTTATAAAAAAAAATTGGGTAAAATTATTTCGTTTACACTCTTTAAAACAATACTATGTCAGTTTACCTTGTCCAAGAGTTTAGAAACCCCTATCGATATGGTTGTACTTCTCGTACCGACTAGAATTCATAAACATTCAATCGACAAGTCAACACAATATAAAAACATTTTATATTCACTAACAAGTACGCGCTCATATCTATTAATACACTCATACTCATTCTAGAGTACTTTTAACTCTATCTCAAATGAGTAATTCCCCGCCAAAAGCCTAGGTATATCGCCAACCTAAGCTCTGAATCCACATGTGACGACCTGCCCTTTCAACCCTCGAAAATCGACATAAATATGCCCATTGTATCACATGTTGAATGATCGAGTGTCGGAAAGACAGATTGTTGAGGAAGAAAGAAAGGAGGTACAAGAAGAATAAAACTAACACAAAATAGAATTTCACAGCGGACAAAACAATATATAATATCAGTAGGTCTTTATAAAAATCAAAACTATAATATACATATCTCACATCAGAGTACACAAATCAATAATTTCCAGCCTGGGCAGTTATAACATCCTGTCCTCACAACTGCTGGTAGTTTCTAACAACACTGCAGCGGAAATAAACAAGTACAAGAATACATCTCGGTCTCCAACTCGTCTCCTGAGCTCCGTAGTATCCAACCCTAAACCTGTAATACTCAGTTTGACCCGAGTATTATAATAAAATAACACCCAAGTTAGTCTAGAAAACTAGCATGAGAAAACACACTCAATTTAAATTATTAAAGTCATCAAAATCCTTTGAAAATCAAAGGTATCTCGTAAGACCGTGCCACAAATAAACACGATTGGTTTTTACCTTACGATAACCAAAACATTTCATATCAAAATCCTATGATATTATAATAGTGTCTAAGTACAAATACTTATTCAAATAGCTGAAATGCTTGCATCTCACGTTCCAGCATAGTTGGGCACAATCAAAACCAGATGGAGCTTATCGGAGAATGGATTCTAGCTAAATGAGTAGGCACCGGGGTACCACCTGTCACAATACATGTCTAGAAACACTATACCTAGGACTATGCTAGGATCCCTGCGATACAAGACCAGACTATCCTTGACCTGGATAGACCGAATATGCTATCACCCCAGGTGTTCCCACCCTTTCCGAGCTCCTTCACACGTAGTGATAATAACCGAGGTTATCTAGAAAGGTGATAGACATACCTTACTTGGGTGCAACCCACTTAGCCTTGCTGCATCCTCCCTGATTTTCATTCATTCCCGGTTGATGAGGCTAGAGGCTACGATTACCTTTTTATAAATATTCATCGCTAATGCTCATTGTCCTCCAATGACAATATACTGATAGCATTCATCCATACAAGTCCGTTCTCGGTCCGAATGGAACCGAAGGCACTATTCCTACACATCCATTTTGGAATCACCCTCAGGATTAGTGGCGACTAGCCCTTGCATTTCACTCCTCCATCTCGAATCCATGCTCTTGTCTGCATTATTAAAACGTACTCGTTAGATCAAAGTGGTTTTCGGATCATAAATCTGATCCCGGTCACTTCGAAACAACGTTTGATATTCCCGGTAAACTCAACCCTAGTTCCTTAGGAAATAAACAGACGAAAATAAGACCGGGGATCACCTACTAAATGTTAGTGGACGGATTTTCTTAAAAACATCCTAGAAGAACGAAAAGAGTTTATACATATCTTCTAGCACCTCGAACGGTAACTGTACCATATAATTCTGGTATTTCTCCTGGATATTTCCAAAGTTATATTTTGGTCCAGATTTGATAGCCGGTTATTTAACTGTCAAATAAACAGTCAATTCGACCAAACACTTCATTTTCACTGAAAAAACACCAAGTCTTAATTGATTTAAATTTTAAACACATTAAATCTCTTTATCCAAAAATATATACTTATCTTATCGAATTTAGTAAATTTACATACTACGTTTCAAAAATATTTGAAAACCTTCTCAAAATATTGTGGAAAGTGCCACGGCGGTATTTAAACCATGGTTCACAGCTCAATGGTTACGTCTTTATCCCAGAGAAATCCAAAACTTAAATGCATGCACTCACTGCCTCCGATTTACACCACGCGAGTATACCATTACTTCTCGAATACTTTATGTAATAAATTACCTCAAAATAATGCTTGTAAATTCTAAAATAAATTTCAAGTTTAATCTAGGCAAAAATATTCTTAAATAAAAGCCAATAATATTAATATTTAATAATTTATCCCTTAAAACAAAAATGTTAACTAGTCCAATAATAATAATAAACCCTTTAAAATCATTATAAAGTAACTATTTAATAACTGAATATGCTTTAAACCATTTAAAATAATTAAATAGCTAGTTTTTGGATTAACACATTTTAAAACTTCTTATTAGTAATTAAATATCCTTCTTTTAAAACAACCTAAATTCTCGATTCAAATTCCACTTCGTAAATCTGGAATTCTTACTTAAGTCCAGTATCACCACTTTATACTTATTTCCATATTCCACTACTATCTTTCAAAAATATTAAAAATCTTGATTTCAAAACCTATTGTATTGAAATAAGTACCACTTAAACATTTATTGTCTAAAGACCCTTTTCGTATACTTTTATTCCAAAATCCTATTAACAATATATTCCGATTTTGATTAAGTACACATTTTAAAACCATTTATTTTATCCAATTAATTAACCAAAAATCTTTACAAATTTTTTACTTCAAATACCCCTTTTTAAATTCTTTTCCAATTTTAAAACATATATTACTAGTATTTTAAAAATACCAAAATCTAGGTCAAAACCTTCATAGCATCCAATCAATCCAAATCACACAATAACCTATCTTAGACTATTCCAACAAAACACATATCACTATATATGAAATTAATTTAACATTTTTGAGAAATCCATTTGAGTCCATCCAACCTGTTTCCTTGCATCCAAAGATGTTAATACAACAATAAAAATACTAATTCTACTTCGAAGGTGGAATATCGTGGTACATAGGGTCAACCGTTATTATGCGGGTGCATAGGGTCTCATCCGCTAAATATATGCGGGAATATCATTCACCCCAATATATATACTACTATATATATAATCACATCTAATTGATAAAAATGCATCAATTTAACTAATCAACCATTTATTAATTTTAACTATTTAAAATTAAAGCCAGCAGTCCAAAATTGAGTGAGATTAACTCACCTTAAGTTTTAAATCGTCAAACGCTCAAATTTTAAATTAAATCGACCACGTTCAGTTTAACCTCAAATTTTTGCTAGCTCCGATCGCCTCCAAATCTACACCACAACGTAGAATTCGTCGTCACAATTCAGTCACTGCTTGTTTCGTCCGATTCCGACCTCGTATGGAGAAGGTATGCATTTTTAAAGTTTTGAATAACAATATATATAAATAACTTTCTTTTTAAAAAAAATAACCTAACACATCAGGTCGTAGGGTTCTCTTTAGAGAGATCTTGGCCACATGTACTTCTTCCTCATGCCATGTCCAAGGTTTTCGAAACCCATGCCACCATTTAAACCGCCCCTCGCCTCGGCTACCCGGCCATCTTCACGCCGATCGTCGATCGCCGACCATCACGTCGAAGAGCAACGCGAACTCCACCATCACCCAGAACCTTGTCAAGCTTGGTCGCCCCCACCTCGAGAAAGATAAGCCTAAATGGCCGGCTTTCACGGCCGAAAATCTAACGATCCACCACATTATATACGATCATGATCGTTCACATCGAAGATTGTGATGCGCTATTTGATATTGCAGTTGAATTTTTTTACTAAAAGCTGATAGATAAGGATAATTTTGAAGAAGAAATCGAGAGCATTTGGACCATTAAATTAAAGAATGGTGGCTTGGCAAAGTGGCTAGGGTTTCCTATAGCGCGTGCATATATACGCGTATTGATATTATTTTAATATTATTTTCCCATAAATCACGTGCTTTTTCAAACGAACTCCAAACAAAATGTGTCGCCTAGCGTTTATAACATTTTATCCCTATTTCGAACACAATGGAACATGTTTCAAAGCCTAATTCGATCGTATGTGGAAGATAGCATTTTGAATCGAATTTGAATATTAAATTTTCAATATTTATTTCAACGCGTTTCTATCTCGTACGACCAAACGGTAAGTCTAAATGCTATGAAATTTAAAATCCAAAAATAATTAACCGTTATGGATCCAATGGAACTAGTTTCGTCGAATTCCGAGACTGTGCCCCGGAAGGCTATTTTAACTCGTCGATTAAATCGAGCGATTTTCAAAATCGTCGAAATCATTTAAAATTTTGATTTTAAACACTTACTAACTCCATTATAAATCACATTGAATTTATATTCATATCAGAAATCATACTGAATCATTTTAAATCAAAATTCAGTTATTTACACTATTACTATATTATTAAATTTCACTATTAAATTAATATATAAATTTCCAATTTTAACTTATCGATTCTGATCTCATTCAAAAATCCAAGTATTATTATTCTAATCCAAATAGAATTTAGATTGTTAGAAATCATTTTTGTTCACGTTTAACTTCCAAATCCGCATAATCACCCAATCTTAGATATTAAATTTACATTTACCCAAATCCAATTAATCGCTATATATGAAAATAAAACCCATTTTATTGATTCTTCCATATTCAAAATCAATTAGTAATTCATATTCAGCATTTTAAAAAAATGGTCGAAATTTAATGTGACGCCCCACCTCTATACCCACGCTAGCCGAAGACACTACGGGGTAATACCGTCAACTAGCGCGGAGAATAAGGCTGTTGATGAGCGACCATCTGTATAATTGCTTTATGCGAGCACCGATATGTAAGATAGTAAAACATGCATTTCATTTCTAGAGGAATCTGACATGCCGATACAAACTCAAAACTACTATACAGTGGCTATAATATCTTCGGAAACAAATATAGAAATATCATAACACAAATCAGTCATAGAAGTTCATATCTCAAAGGCGGAAACAGATGTGAATATTATACATAAAAGTGTATATCAGAGTAGTGGTCAAACAAGATCCACAATATCACAAAAAGAATAGTTACAAGTGCTACACAAAATAATAAGTATACATCAACGAGTCTATATCTCAAATGTATACAACCAAAAACTACTAATCTAAGTAGTTAGCCAAAAGTCAGGATAATAATCCCAGATGAGGAGTCAAGCAAAAGCACCTGTAACATCTCGGTCTGACCCGAGTATTATTTAATAAGAAAATAATAAACGGATCAGTCTATAAATATCAGATAAAATGATATAGAATAAGAGACATGACAAAAGCGTATGATAACCATAAAGCCATACTGTGATAAGTATGTAATTGAAAATCAACTAGAGATTAAACAATATCACAAAATCTTCTCAAAGATCAAAAAGAATGTCATACTCTTTATTTTTATTCACCAAACCATAAATATTGACAATTATATAAATGCCAACCACAAAAGTTAATGACACACAAATTCACTAATGCACAAATATTGATACAATTTATCAATGTAAATCACGAAAATTAGTGAAACACAAATTCTAGAAATCATCAATGAAAATCCAGAAATCACAAAAAGGGGGGAGGCCTATCACAAGACGGGAGCATGAAAACTCACCAACACGTGTATCACAAAACGGAACGCTATTCCATGGTTGCTAATCATTAATTTTGAGCCGAAGCTCCATAGAACGGTTCGAAGACCATGGGTCGCTACCCCACCAAATTGAGCCGAAGCTCCATAGAAACGGGGTTTAGTCTCCCTCACAAACAAAGAGACATCGCACATCGCAAGTCTAAATCACAAAATGATCATCATCGATCATCAAGAAATGTCAATTACACTAAGCTAGTAAATATATGAGCTTAGCTTCATGTCCCATAACCACTAGCTTAACTTAAATATTTACGAACAAATTGTAGATCTCCTATGAGGAACCGATTCTTCGACGCTCGAAAACTGACATTAATACGTCCACTGTATCAACTGCCGAACAATCGTATGCTGGAAAACCATACTGTTAGGGTTAAAGAAGAAGAAAAGGATAAAAGAAGAGAGAAAAAGTTAGAACAGAACACAAAGAAATAACAGAACAATATCAAAATCTCACCATCGCAGTGGAACAACATATAATAGATAAACGAATAATCTTTAAACAAAGAACTATATCAGTTATTACATTACATCATATTACATTACATTACATCATCAGTGTGTACAACAACAAACAACAACAAACAGCGGAAGAGAAATACTATATACTAGTAATATGCCATGCCCTCCAGCTTGCCTCCAACAACTCCTGAATTCCAGAATATCCTGATAACCTAGCTCTAGACTGCCCGTGTGGAAATTGGTGGGCACCCGGAGTTTAGGAAGGAAACGATAAACTCCGAGTCAGTCATGTGACTAGTGTGAGAACTAAAACAGTTTATTTTTAAAACAAAATACAGGATAATTTTAAAATAGATTCGTAATGCTTTTTAGAAAATGAGACTACCATAAGGCCTCCCGCACACACACACAATACAAACGCAGAATCGGAGGAGATTTCTCCTTATGATAGTCAAAGATGCTTGATACGCATTAAAAAAAACATTTGATATTATTACTAGTGCATAGTGTAGGAAAAATCATTTCGAAAGTAAAGATATAAATCTTAGCCAGCATAGGCATTCCGCACTTATGCCTACTATAGCTACCATGTTCAATAGCAGGTTACCGCCACATTCCATGGCAGGTTATACAACTTAAACCGTACAAGGTTCGTATTGTTTCTTTGGATTTCCAACAAATGGTCAGGCCAAGGAACTTCCCATTGCCACATGGGTACGCCTCTGGAAAGACGACCCGAGAACCTAACGTTACAGTTAGATCTCTGCCAACACAAGGCTGGGTTACCCTTCAAACTGGGTAACTACTACACGAATATGTCATTCCCCAATCGTAACCGATCTATATCCGAGGATCCTCGATTTCCAACAACCACAAAGCAATAAATTTGCAGCAACAACATAGGTTAAGTTTCTGAGCTCCATACCATGATACCACCTATATCCAGAAGGAATGACATACACTAAAGGGGCTCTACCCCCTAATAACCTTGCCGCATCCTTCCTGTTTTGACCATTTCCGGGGTGTGAGGTCCGACGAAGTCTCGTCCACAAAGCCACGCTTTATACAAAAGTTGTGCTTTGATCATCAAATGCACAACAGCACTTCGTATGCCACATTACCAATTTGGGAATGTATCACTAGTAACCATCAACTACATAACCTCTAAGGGTGTTAATCTAAGAGAATAAATTCTCCGCCACCAACGAAAATATATTTGATAGAAACCAGCTTTACATCTCAAATTGTAACGTCGGACACACATCCACACAAGTCCGTTCTGGGATCGAACGGAACCGAAGGCACTTCCAAAGAAGTCCTTGCAATCCGGATATTCACTAATCACGACCGGACTTCCCATCACAAAGGGTAATAAATTTCTATATCGGAGATCAGCCGATGCAGAAACATTCGACGGTAATCCTTCCGTTTTCACAAATATCCGGTCTTCAACACCGTCATCAAATGCAATCCATAACGACATATCACTTACTCAGAATGGGTTATACGACCCCGAGGTCCTTTCCCGACTAACCCGAATAGTGAGCGCTTATTCAAAAATAAGTGTAGCATTCAAATTCAAGCAATCGCAACAAATACCCATTCAAAGGTAAATATTGATAGTCGGATTATTTAACTATCAACAGGCGTGTTCAACATCACCAAATTCCAAACAATTTCCCAAATTATTTACTTTCCAAAATATCTTTACTAGATATATAATTTCCACACTTCAACCTTTTGAAAACAAATTTTCAAATCACTTTTCACCTTTACCACATTTGAAAACAAATTTCAATTATTTTCCTTACGCGGAAATATTTCATTTCAACATGGTTCATTTAAACCAATTAAATAAATCCTTACCGATTTAGTTTATATTTACATTCCAAATCGGTAAATTTATTCCAACACTTCAAAAATAAATCAACGTTTATTTTTAAACAAATTTTCCTTTCTTTATAAATTCCATAGTGAATTTACAATTCCAAAATATCTATGAATATACGATTTTCAAGTCGATTTCTAATATTAATTTTTAATTTATCTTTAAAAGATAAAATCTCAAAATATTCACTTCATATTGGAAAACATTTCCATACTTATTTAATAATAATAAGTAATTCACAAATCCATTTATTTTCAACACTTGGAAAATATTCAAGATACTTAAATCGAAATTAAGTATATATTTCATTCTTTAAGGAAAACGTTCTTTTAAACACATTAGTTTGAGCCAAAATGAATGTTGCGTAAAACATCGTTACAACGGCCCAAAATCACTAGTATAAGGATTCGAAATTAAAATAGATATATAAATCCCAATACTATACAAAATATTTCCTTTTGGAAATCATTTACTATAACAGCAGTGTTATAGTCCATCATTTCCTTCTATTTATCGAAAACGTCTATTTCAACAATGAATGTTGAAATCTATGGTTTCGATAGTTAATACATTTTAAAACAATTAACTTCATTTTAAAATTTCACTTCTCCAAATCATACCCGTTTTATTCAATAATATGTTCACTGTCCAAAATCGTGAATATACCTTATTTACCCAATTCAGTATTTCTACACTTTTATCAGAAGATTATCCACTGCCCAAAATCGTGGATATACATCGTTTACCAAATTCAACACTTCCACATATTTAATTAAAGGATTTTCCACAGTCCAAAATCGTGGATATAATTCCTTTAATAATTTCTATGTTTACTTATCAAATTTATTTGACTACGGATTTATCAAACAACGTTTATAAATTTCATTTCTATTTCATAACTACTTCGATTTATAAATCTCCTCTAATAACTAATTCTATTTATATTTCGTTTACATGTCGAATCAAACTTATAAGTAAATTACTTATAATCCATTTATTCACAAATCCATTCTTTTATATCATCATTAATTTATAAATCTAAAATTCTTATTTACTTATAAAAGTAGGTACAACTTTATTTTAACACTTATAAAAACTCGTTTTATGATTCCAATATCTTTAACTTATAAAATATCAATTTTATAAATATTTTATATAAACCATTTATAATAATTCAAAATCCCAATTTAAACATTTTATAAATTTATCAGCTATTTATTTCAAAAATCATGCTTTGGTTATATTTCATAAAAATATAATTTTTATAACTTTAAAATTTTAACGTTTATTTTATTTAAGATGAATCAATTCAAAATTTTAATAAAATGTATACTTCAAAAATCGCTTTAAAACCCTTTTAAATTCAAAATCATTATTTTAATATTTTTAAAACTCCAAAAAATGTATCCGATGATGCAACACACCAAATAGTCAATCACGACATCCAAACATCATATATCGATATGATAATCAATCAAATATCACAATATCTGAAATAAATTAAATACTGGTGAGAAATCCAGTTGGATCCCTCCAACCTGTTTCCCTACATCCACATACATTAGCACAATACCAATTCCATTCCAGTACGGAATTATCGTGGTATATGGGATTTATAAAATACTATCCGCTATTATGCGGTGCAATAGGGTCTCATCCGCTATATAATGCGGGAAATCAACTCCAAGTACATAAATAATACCAGTTTCACTATACGGTGAAATATTCACGGTATATGTTTTTAATAAATAACCTCCGCTTACTAACGACGCATAATGTCTATTTTAATAACCAATAGATAGCAATCATCATTCAAACATACAATCAAGCAATTTTAAATTTAACTATTTAAAATTTAAATCGAAACCGATTCGATTGAGTGAGAAGTTCTCACCTTGGTTTCAATATAGTTCCAGCGTTTTATTTCGAATAAAATTAAACGGACGTTTAATTTTACCCGAAATTTTCACTAACTCCAAATGACTCCAATCTAGCTCCATTGCATAGTGCTCGACAAAACAATTCCAACGCATTTCGTTTCGTCCAAATCGGACCTTGTATCAAAAAGTTATACACGTTTAAAGTTTGTACAATTTTAATATAATAAATTTTCAACAATTATTTTTATTTTTAAACCTAATTCATATCCGGCCATTGATTTCACCATCCTTAGATCAGAGCCGCACCTTCCACTATCTTCCCTCCCTCTAATTCACGTTCGTTCCCAGGTCACGAACGAAAGAAAGCAACCCAAGCCGCCTCTCTTCCTTGAATTATGGAGCCATCACCACGACGTTTCGGCCCGATCAACTACCACCACCACGAAGCCAACGCTCGACTCCACCCTTCCCTGGAACAGCTCGAAGCTCAGTTGCACTTCAGCCTTGAAGAACGTGCATGAAAAACGAACGAACGGAAGCAATTTGTCGTTGATCCACTTGACCAAAAACGATCATCACCGTATAGAATTAAAGCCCTCACGGATCTCTACAACATTGTAGTTGAACATTTCTTCAATTGATTTGTGGATTTGAAGTTGATGAGGGAGAAAGATGAACAATTTTCGGCCATTGTTCTTGGAGGCGGCGGCTGGAGCATTTCGAAACCCTAGGGTTGTTTATTTTTGCAAAAAATGAATTGTTGAGGTGCTTATATAGAAAAATATTGAAACACTATTCATCCCGGATTTTCCGAACTCCGATTTACGTGCGATGTCAGGCATTTTTAGGGTTTATCCCGCATTCCGGACACAATGGAACAGGTTTCGGAAGCTAATTCGATCATCTGTGCGAGTTACGGTAATAAACGATCGATTTTAAATTAAATCGATTAACCAAATTTCTAGGCGTTTTGGCTTGCCCCGGACAAACGATAAATCCGATTGACTTGAAATTTGAAATCTTACAATAATATCACATTACGGATCCGATGAAACTGGTTTTGTCGAAATCCGAGACTGTTTGAAAAATGGCTATTATAACTCGTCAATTAAATATTAAAATATTCAATTTTTCACAAATTAACTTTAAATTCGATTCTAAAAGTTCTATAACATTATTATAACTCCAACGTGATTAAATAAAATTTTACAAATCGTTTTCAATCACATTAACCCAATTTTCAATTATTTCTGGAATTTTAAATATTAAATTATCGATTTAATTATCCAACTAAATCCAATTATTCGAAATAAAATTTATTCGACTTATAAATTTCACTTATTAATATTTAAAATCAATTAAATATTCAATTTTTAATTAAAAAAAATTGGGTCATTACAAACTTCTCCCCTTAAAAGAATTTCGTCCTCGAAATTACCAAGTAAGAAAAAGTTAGAGAATCCATTAGCTTTTCCAAAATCAAAGTTAAACTTTTATAAAAACCTTCTAAATTTTCAAATCATACTTAGTTATCCTTTCAAACAAAAATCAACTATATCGTTTAACTTCAAATTCCAAATCAAATTTATAGTTTTCAAAACTTTCCCAATTTTCTCAAAAATATTCTAACGCCGTAAATTTTCGGAAAAATTCGCCAGAGTCTCCTTTGCGCGGCTCGTTCCGAAAAAAAATGACAGTATATATATCACAAATATACATCTCATCAAGTGATGAGGCATCACTCGGGGAAAAAGTGTAAAAGTACAGTATGTAATCCGAGATATGTACCTTATATATTTTTATTAGCGAGCGTATACGGCTAATATAGCGCAAAAGCGAGCTCCAAATGCGAAGCAAGCGCAATCCGTACCTACTAAACACTCAACAAACAACATGAGTAACATGTATATATGAAAGTAACATCAATATACAATATATAGCAACATAACACTTCATGTGCCACATAGCAATTGCAATAAAAGTAATAAATGCAACCCTCAAACAACTATCATCCAACTAACCAAATAAATATTCATTCATATTCTCATTAATATTCAATGAATTGGTTTTCAGTTTAATCACATTTGATTCATTAACATTAGAATTTACTAACATTCATTCTCAATTCAATTAGTTAACATTCACTAATTTACATTCACATTAGTTCACTTCCAAATCAAATCAAATTCAATTCTATTCAAATTTACATATTATCCATTTGAATTCAATTACATAGCTTCCAATTTCGCTAATTCAATTTCATTAAAACTTTAATGGATTTATACACAATCAATTAATAACCATATAACAACCAATGTACATCCATTACAACCAAATTTATTCAATTTACATTTCTTTACATTCAATTTGGTTCAACACATTTAATTCCAATTGGTTGATATTAAATTGACTTCCATTCAATTATTCAATTAGCTTTTGCATGAATTAACATTTACATTCTTTATTCCATATCAATTTATTTTACATTCAATTAATTAACATTCAATCCATTAATTTATTCAATTGCTAATTCCTTTAACAATATAAGGCTAAATTTCATTTATATAACTCAAATTCATATTCATCACTTCTCTTGATTAATTTACTTCGATACCAAAATTATCTTTATTCAACTTCACTTAAGTTATATTCCATTTAAACATCATTTGTTTAACTTAACTTAAGTTTCACTTATAATCCTTCGCTTATAAAATTTATTCTTTTACAATATGTTTCATTAAACTTATTCAAATTCAGATTTTGTTTGCTTAACCAAATTGTTTAACCATTTTTAACAATTTGTTTCACTTTCATTTTCACATTTTATAAGATATACAACTTATATTCAACAATTACCACTTGGATTATTTATTGATTCACTTATACTTTCTTTAATTTAACTCCATCCTTTAAGTTAAATTTATTCTATCAAAATTCAAATTGTATAAGTTATCAACTCATTTATCATTCCTATAAATATTTTAAATAGGATTCCAGAGTCCTTTCAAACTTTAAAAACCTTTTTTTTTTAAATCAATTCAAATTACCTTTTGAATTTCCAAAACCAAATCCAAATTTTCCAAACAACTTTCATTCAAAACAATTTGGCAGCAATCCCTCTTTTGGAAACCCGAAAATGAACACCAATGATGTCGCGATCATCATCGGAATTATTTTCCAACGACCGAAAAGAGTTTAGAGCTTAAATTTCCCCAAAACAATTTTCCAAAATATCAATCCTTTCAAAACACTTCTCTGGAATTTTGTTTTTAGATTATAAATCACATTTATAAATCTTTTACTTATATAATTTCATTTCTTATATATAAGATTATTTCACAATTGTAAATCATTTTAATTATAATTTCATACTTATAATTCATTTGCTTATATAATTCATTCTTTTACAGCTGTTGTTTTTATTTAACATATTCAACAACCAAACAATCAATTCATATACACTTTAATAATTCTGAAAAATTATTCCTTTATATATAAAATATAATCGAGGTAAAATTATTTCATTTACCCAATTTAAATAATATTATGTCGACATGCCTCGTTTAAGTGTTTAGAAATCCCTATCGATAATATGACGCCCCATCTACCGACCAGAATTCACAAACAGCTCAATGGATAAGCAAACACAATATAAAATATTTTTATATTCACTAACAAATACACGCTCATAGCTATTATTACACTCACACTCATTCTAGAGTACTACTGACTCTATCTCTAATGAGTAATACCCAACAGAGCCATGGTTGTCGCTTAACCATACGCTTTGATACCAAATGTGAGGAACCGATTCTTCGACGCTCGAAAACCGACATTAATACGTCCACTGTATCAACTGTCGAGCAATCAAATGCCGGAAAACCGTACCGTTAGGGTTAAAGAAGAAGAAAAAGGTAGAAGAAGAGAGGAAAAGTTAGAACAGAACACAAAGAAATAACAGAACAATATCAGAATCTCACCATCGCAGCGGAACAACATATAATAGATATATGAATAATCTTTAAACAAAGAACTATATCAGTTATTACATTACATCATATTACATTACATTACATCATCAGGGTGTACAACAACAAACAGCGGAAGAGAAATACTATATACTAGTAATACGCCATGCCCTCCAGCTTGCCTCCAGCAACTCCTAAATTCCAGAATATCCTGATAACCTAGCTCTAGACTTGCCCGTGTGGAAATTGGTGGGCATCCAGAGTTTAGGAAGGAAACAATAAACTCCGAGTCAGTCATGTGACTGGTGTGAGAACTAAAACAGTTTATTTCTAAAACAAAATACAGGATAATTTTAAAATAGATTCGCGATGCTTTTTAGAAAATGAGACTACCATAAGGCCTCTCGCACACACACACAATGCAAATGCAGAATCGGAGGAGATTTCTCCTTATGATAGTCAAAAATGCTTGATATGCATTAAAAAAACATTTGATATTATTATTAGTGCATAGTGTAGAAGTAAAGATATAAATCTTAGCCAGCATAGGCATTCCGCACTAATACCTACTATAGCTACCATGTTCAATAGCAGGTTGCCGCCACATTCCATGGCAGGTTATACAACTAAAACCGTACAAGATTCGTATTGTTTCTTTGGATTTCCAACAAATGGTCAGGCCAAGGAACTTCCCATTGCCACATGGGTACGCCTCTGGAAAGACGACCCGAGAACCTAACGTTACAGTTAGATCTCTGCCAACACAAGGTCGGGTTAACCTTCAAACTGGGTAACTACTACACGAATATGTCATTCCCCGATCGTAACCGATCTATATCCGAGGATCCTCGATTTCCAACAACCACAAAGCAATAAATTTGCAGCAACAACATAGGTTAAGTTTCTGAGCTCCATACCATGATACCACCTATATCCAGAAGGAATGACATACACTAAAGGGGCTCTACCCCCTAATAACCTTGCCGCATCCTTCCTGTTTTGACCATTTCCGGGGTGTAAGGTCCGACGAAGTCTCGTCCACAAAGCCACGCTTTATACAAAAGTTGTGCTTTGATCATCAAATGCACAACAGCACTTCGTATGCCACATTACCAATTTGGGAATGTATCACTAGTAACCATCAACTACATAACCTCTAAGGGTGTTAATCTAAGAGAATAAATTCTCCGCCACCAACGAAAATATATTTGATAGAAACCAGCTTTACATCTCAAATTGTAACGTCGGACACACATCCACACAAGTCCGTTCTGGGATCGAACGGAACCGAAGGCACTTCCAAAGAAGTCCTTGCAATCCGGATATTCACTAATCACGACCGGACTTCCCATCACAAAGGGTAATAAATTTCTATATCGGAGATCAGCCGATGCAGAAACATTCGACGGTAATCCTTCCGTTTTCACAAATATCCGGTCTTCAACACCGTCATCAAATGCAATCCATAACGACGTATCACATACTCGGAATGGGTTATACGACCCCGAGGTCCTTTCTTGGCTAACCCGAATAGTGAGCGCTTATTCAAAAATAAGTGTAGCATTCAAATTCAAGCAATCACAACAAATACCCATTCAAAGGTAAATATTGATAGTCGGATTATTTAACTATCAATAGGCGTGTTCAACATCACCAAATTCCAAATAATTTCCCAAATTATTTACTTTCCAAAATATCTTTACTAGATATATAATTTCCACACTTTAACCTTTTGAAAACAAATTTTCAAATCACTTTTCACCTTTACCACATTTGAAAACAAATTTCAATCATTTTCCTTACGCGGAAATACTATCATTTCAACATGGTTCATTTTAACCAATTAAATAAATCCTTACTGATTTACTTTATATTTACGTTCCAAATCCGTAAATTTATTCCCACACTTCAAAAATAAATCAACGTTTATTTTTAAACAAATTTCCCTTTCTTTTATAAATTCCATAGTGAATTTACAATTCCAAAATATCTATGAATATACGATTTTCAAATCGGTTTCTAATATTCATTTTCAATTTATCTTTAAAAGATAAAATCTCAAAATATTCACTTCATATTGGAAAACATTTCCATATTTATTTAATAATAATAAGTAATTCACAAATCCATTTATTTTCAACACTTGGAAAATATTCGAGATGCTTAAATCGAAATTAAGTATATATTTCATTCTTTAAGGAAAACGTTCTTTTAAACACATTAGTTTGAGCCAAAACGAATGTTGCGTAAAACATCGTTACGACGGCCCAAAATCACTAGTATAGGGATTCGAAATTAAAATAGATATATAAATTCCAATACTATACAAAATATTTCCTTTCGGAAATCATTTACTATAACAAAAGTGTTATAGTCCATCATTTCCTTCTATTTCTCGAAAACGTCTATTTCAACAATGAATATTGAAATCTATGGTTTCGATAGTTAATACATTTTAAAACATCTTTTAAAACAATTAATTTGATTTTAAAATTTCACTTCTCCAAATCATACCTGTTTTATTCAATAATATATTCACTGTCCAAAATCGTGAATATACCTTATTTACCCAATTCAGTATTTCTACACTTTTATCAAAAGATTATCCACTGCCCAAAATCGTGGATATACATCGTTTACCAAATTCAACACTTCCACATATTTAATTAAAGGATTTTCCACAGTCCAAAATCGTGGATATAATTCCTTTAATAATTTCTTTGTTTAATTATCAAATTTATTTGACTACGGATTTATCAAACAACGTTTATAAATTCCATTTCTATTTCATAACTACTTCGATTTATAAATCTCCTTTAATAACCAATTCTATTTATATTTCGTTTACATGTCGAATCCAACTTATAAGTAAATTACTTATAATCCATTTATTTACAAATCCATTCTTTTATATCATCATTAATTTATAAATCTAAAATTCTTATTTACTTATAAGACTAGGTACAACTTTATTTTAACACTTATAAAAGCTCGTTTTATGATTCCAATATCATTAACTTATAAAATATCAATTTTATAAATCTTTTATATAAACCGTTTATAATAATTCAAAATCCCAATTTAAACCATTTTATAAATTTATCAGCTATTTATTTCAAAAATCATGCTTTGGTTATATTTCACAAAAATATAATTTTTATAACTTTAAAATTTTAACGTTTATTTTATTTAAGATGAATCAATTCAAAATTTTAATAAAATGTATACTACAAAAATCTCTTTAAAACCCTTTTAAATTCAAAATCGTTATTTTAATATTTTTAAAACTTCAAAAAATGTATCCGATGATGCAACACACCAAATAGTCAATCACGACATCCAAACATCATATATCGATATGATAATCAATCAAATATCACAATATCTGAAATAAATTAAATACTGGTGAGGAATCCAGTTGGATCCCTCCAACCTGTTTCCCTACATCCACAAACATTAGCACAATACCAATTCCATTCCAATACGGAATTATCGTGGTATATGGGATTTATAAAATACTATCCGCTATTATGTGGCGCAATAGGGTCTCATCCGCTATATAATGCGGGAAAACAACTCCAAGTACATAAATAATACCAATTTCACTATACGGTGAAATATTCGCGGTATATGTTTTTAATAAATAACCTCCGCTTAATAACGGCGCATAATGTCTATTTTAATAACCAATAGATAGCAATCATCATTCAAACATATAATCAAGCAATTTTAAATTTAACTATTTAAAATTTAAATCGAAACCGATTCGATTGAGTGAGAAGTTCTCACCTTGGTTTCAATATAGTTCCAGCGTTCTATTTCGAATAAAATTAAACAGACATTTAATTTTACCCAAAATTTTCACTAACTCCAAATGACTCCAATCTAGCTCCATTACGTAGTGCTCGACAAAACGATTGCAACGCGATTTGTTTCGTCTATATCGGACCTTGTATCAAAAAGTTATACACGTTTAAAGTTTGTACAATTTGAATAGAATAAATTTTCAAAAATTATTTTTATTTTTAAACCTAATTCATATTCGGGCCGTTGATTTCACCATCCTTCGATCAGAGCTGCACCTTCCACTATCTTCCCTCCCTCCAATTCACGTTCATTCCTATGTCACGAACGAAAGAAAGCAACCCAAGCCGCCTCTCTTCCTTGAATTAACGAGCCATCACCACGGCGTTTCAGCCCGATCAACTACCACCTCCACGAAGCCAACGCTCGACTCCACCCTTCCTTGGAATAGCTCGAAGCTCGGCTGCACTTCAGCCTCGAAGAACGCGCACGAAAAACGAATGAATGGAAGCAATTTGTCGTTGATCCACTTGACCAAAAACGATCATCACCGCATAGAACTAAAGCCCTCACGGATCTCTACAACGTTATAGTTAAACATTTGTTCAATTGATTTGTGGATTTGAAGTTAATGAGGGAGAAAGATGAACAATTTTCGGCCATTGTTCTTGGAGGTGGCGGCTGGAGCATTTTGAAACCCTAGGGTTGTTTATTTTTGCAAAAAATGAATTGTTGAGGTGCTTATATGGAAAAATATTGAAACACTATTCATCTCGGGTTTTCTGAACTCCGATTTACGCGCGATGACCGGCGTTTTTAGGGTTTATCCCGCATTCCAGACACAATAGAATAGGTTTCGGAAGCTAATTCGATCATCTGTGCGAGTTACGGCAATAAACGATCGATTTTAAATTAAATCGATTAACCAAATTTCTAGGCGTTTTGGCTTGCCTCGGACAAACGATAAATCCGATTGACTAGAAATTTGAAATCTTACAATAATATCACATTATGGATCCGATGAAACTGGTTTCGTCGAAATCCGAGACTGTTTGAAAAATGGCTATTATAACTCGTCAATTAAATATTAAAATATTCAATTTTTCACAAATTAACTTTAAATTCGATTCTAAAAGTTCTATAACATTATTATAACTCCAACGTAATTAAATAAAATTTTACAAATCATTTACAATCACATTAAGCCCAATTTGCAATTATTTCTGGAATTTTAAATATTAAATTATCGATTTAATTATCCAATTAAATCCAATTATTCGAAATAAAATTTATTCGACTTATAAATTTCACTTATTAATATTTAAAATCAATTAAATATTCAATTTTTAATTAACAAAAATTCTGGGTCATTACATCTCCACTAGAAAATTGTCACAAGAGATTCAATCGAACAAGTCTAAGAATTAACCGACGAAGTAAACGCAAGCGTTTCATACCATTTGTTTTACAAAGCCGTTTAATTAGATTTCTCATACGAGTGAGGTAAAGGTTTATATGTACTAGTAGATTGGAAAATAGTTTAAGAAACAAGCTTTGTAATAAAATAGTGCTGAAATCATTTTGATGAAAGAGTTTTAATATTTATTACTAGTATAGAAAACTTTTGTATTTTCAAAGTGACCAATCACAGAAATGATTGTAGAAACAATCAATAACCAAAATTCACATTCGAAGACATGAATCAAATCCATATAAATCGATATCGAATCCATCAAATGGATATTCCCAAATATTCTGATAATAAGTCATCAAAGTCAATAATAAATGATAACAATAAGTCGGATAAACATGAATCGATTAAAAACTGGAAACCCAAACACATTAGGCAAATTGGGCAAAGACAACAGATTCAGACGTCTGAAATAGATGATTCAGACATTTGAATTTGGAAAATAAATATTTTCCAGAGCCCTATTCAGACGTCTGAACCATTTATTTCAGACGCTTGAAAATGGCTAATTTTAGCCTATTTTGTCTCAGGTTGGATTTGAGCAAATTCAGACGTCTGAAATTATAATTCAGACGTCTGAAATTATAATTCAGACGTCTGACCTGGGGAATGAAATTTTTCCCAGACTAGATTCAGACGTCTGAATCAATAATTTTAGACTTTTGAAACTGAAACTTTTGGCACTTTCTTGCCTTGTCCAATGATGGCCAAAACGATTGTCGGAAGCGGTCGGACGAGCAACAACGACTAAGGATTTATGCCAAGCGACAACCCAGCCTTAAAGGCTCTTCGATATGCCTCGAATAACAATGTCCAAATATCCATAAAAGGATTTCATAAATTTTTTCTTTCAAAACACAGAAAATTGGAATATACACCAAAGCAATCCAAATCAAAAGCAATTGCACATGAATAAGTGTTAGGAATTCATAGCTAACAACAAGGATAGATATAGACATAGATGTGAGATAAAAATCTCACCTTTAAACCCAAAACAAATGAAGAAGAAGCTATAGAGCAATAGCAAGAACAATCACTTCAATTCCAACCCAACAAGCTTGAATCTAAGCTTAAAAGAGAAACATTTCCTAAGTTAGGTTTAGGAATTTCTGAAATTGAAAGGAGAATGAGTTGGAGAAGAAGAAGAGAAGGCTTACCAAAGCTTCTTCTATGAATTTGGAGTTAAAGCTTGGATTTTGCAAAGATAATTAGGGCTCGGAGTTTTAGTTTCCCATTCCTCTCTCGATTGTTGCTAAAGCTTGAGTATTAGGAAAACTATGAAGGAATGAAGAGAAGAGGGGGTGAAGCTTGGGTCTAATGGGCTGAAACCAAACCAAAGCCCTGTGTGAAAAAGTAGCAAAGTTCCTCTAACTCCAAACATATCGAAGTTTATACTCAAAAAGGTCGTAAACGTCATTTTGAACTCAATGAGGATGGTCTCGAGTCCTAATTCGACCGTTTGCAAAAAGTAGCTTTTCGGACAATAATCCGACTAACGATGAATTATTTTAAATAAAATATTTAAATATTCAATCGTAAAATATGTGGGTTGTTACAGACTCCCCTCCTTAAAGAAATTGCATTCTCGCAATCATAAGAAATAAATGAATAAAAAGTAACAACCATAAAAGCATATCAACACAAAAGAAGAAATTTGGAATAAGAAGTTCACCTCCAAGAGCGCGAGAAAGTAAGCCCAGATGTGTTCGCTCGATGAATTCTCTAGATTCCCAAGGACAATCCTTAGGATTTGAGGATCATTGAACTTTCACAAGAGGGACATCTTTATTTCGAAGGCGTTTTACCTCCGAAGCAATAATACGAATAGGATGTTGCTCATATGTCAAATTATGTGGAACTTCAATTTCTCCCACAATACCGGGCTCAAGAATAGAATCGGAATTTCGATGGCATTTCCGTAATTGAGAAACGTGAAACACGTCATGAATAGCAAAAAACTGAATCGGTAATAAGAGGCGATAAGCCACAGAACCAATGCGTTCGGTGATGGGAAATGGAGCAATATATCGAGGTGCTAATTTTTCCGATCGACTGAAACGCACAACACCCTTCATAGGTGAAACACGAATAAATACAAAATCTCCCACAGAAAATTCTAATTTCCTTCTTCGGTTATCGGCATAGGATTTTTGTCTACTTTGGGCTTCTTTCATCCTATGACGAATAAGGTCAATCTTTTCTGTGGAATCATGAATAAAATCTGGACCTAAAACCAGCTTCTCGTCGGCCTCAAACCAACAAGAAGGAGATCGACATGGCCTTCCATAGAGTGCCTCGAAAGGTGTCATGCCAATACTAGATTGGAAGCTATCATTATACGAAAACTCAACAAGAGAAATATGATCTTCCCAACTTCCAACAAAATCAAGAACACATGCACGAAGAAGATCTTCAAGAGTTTGATTCACACGCTCGGTTCGTCCATCGGACTGAGGGTGATAAGCGGTGCTAAAATTAGCTTCGTTCCCAAAGCTTTTTGAAGACTCTTCCAAAATCCACTAGTAAACAATGGATTACGATCACTAACAATAGAAGTAGGAACTCCATGTAATTTAACAATTTCTTTAATAAAAAGCTTGGCCAAAAGAGGAACGGTCCGATTGGAGCGAACGGTAATAAAATGGGCGGATTTAGTAAGTCTATCAACTATCACCCATGGACTATCATGACCCGAACGAGAACGGGGAAGACCGTCAATAAAATCCATGGAAATATGATCCCACTTCCAAATTGGAATTTCTAAAGATTGAAATAACCCACCGGGCCTTTGATGCTCGGCCTTGACAAGTTGGCAAGTCATGCAACGCTTAACAAAGTTAGCAATATCAGATTTCATTCTATCCCAATAATAAAGTCGCTTCAAATCCGCATAAATTTTACTACTACCGGGATGAATGGTAAATTTAGAACGATGAGAATCTTCTAAAATGTCTTTATGAAGATCACTAATATTTGGCACGATAAGTCTACCAAATTTTCGAATACCGCCACGAGAATCAATATCAAAGTCTTTCAAACTTTCAATACAAAATTTATTCCTACAACTTTGGCTAAGAAGAGCCAATTCGGGATCTAGCTTTTGAGCTTCAAAAATGTGGTCTAAAAGAGAAGGATGAGCCTCAAGGCTACATAAAACAAGAGATAAACATAAATCGGATACACGATCTCGAATCTCACAAGTGGATAAAGTCTCGAGATCATTCCACTCGGATATCATCATAGAAACAACCGCTTGTTGCTTACGACTAAGTGCATCGGCAACGCGATTTCCCTTTCCGGGAGTGTAAAGAATATCAAGATCATAAGATGCAAGGAATTCGAGCCAATGTTGTTGACGCAAATTAAGTTCTTTTTGAGAAAATAAATACTTCAAAGATTTATGATTGGTGTAGAGAACAAATCTTTCTCCTAAAAGATAATGACGCCAAATTTTAAGAGCGAAAATAATAGCCGCGAGCTCTAAATCATGAGTGGCATATCTAGTCTCGGCTGGCTTCAATTGCCTACAAGCATAAGCAATAACACATTCTCTTTGCATGAGAACGACACCCAAACCAACACGACTAGCATCGGTATAAACAATAAAATATTGATTCCCCTCGGGAATAACAAGAATAGGAGCATCGGAAAGGAGTTATTTTAATTTCTGGAAAGAAGCTTCACATTTTTCCGACCAAATGTATTTAACTCCCTTCTTTGTCAAACAAGTAAGAGGCACAAAAATTTTAGAATAATCTTTTATGAAACGGCGGTAATAACCCGCCAATCCAAGAAAACTACGGATCTCCATCACACTCTCCGGTCTTTTTCAATTTCGAATCGCTTCAATCTTTGAAGGATCCACGGAAATTCCGGATTCGAAATAACATGACCGAGAAACTTCACACAAGATTGCCAAAAGTGGCATTTAGAAAATTTTGCTTTCAATTGATTGCTCCTAAGAGTTTCCAACACAACCTGAAGATGCTTTTCATGCTCCTCCTCGGTTTTAGAATACACAAGAATATCATCAATAAAGATGAGAACAAATCGATCGAGGAAGTCATTGAAAACTCTAGTCATAAGGTCAACGAAATAAGCTGGAGTGTTCATTAAACCAAATGACATAACATGCCATTCATAAGAGCCATAACGAGTACGGAACGATGTCAAAGGAATACTATCCTCTGCAATACGAAGTTGATGAAATCCGGTAGCCAAGTCCAATTGTAAAAAGACTCTAGCACCACTAAGTTGGTCAAATAAATCATCAATTCGAGGTAAAGGATATTTATTCTTAATAGTAAGATCATTAAGCTTGCGGTAGTCAACGCAAAGCCTAAGTGTACCATCGGATTTCTTCACAAAAATAGCCGAAGCTTCCCAAAAAGAGGAACTAGAACGAATAAATTGCTTCGTCTCCAATTCGGATAATTATTTGCGCATCTCCTTATTTTCTTTATTGGACATACGATAAGAAGGACGAGTGATAGGTAGAGCTCCAGGGATTACATTAATTCTAAACTCAATTGCTTGCTTAGGTGGTAATCCTAAAACGGGCTCAAATATGTCGGAAAATTCACGAACAACGTGAATAAGAGAAATGACATCTTCCTCATCATCATTAGCGTCATCATGAGGATTTAAAGAATATAAAGATGCAGCCAAGTTGGAATCCGAGTCTTTAAGATTAATAGAAATCTAGTTAACAGATCAAGGATATCGAAGGTAAATAGTCCGCTCAAGACATAGGATATGAGCTTCATAATGGTTAAGCCAATCCACTCCTAAAATCATTCCAAAGCCTAAGTAGCGCATGACATGCAAATCGGCTAGGAAAGAAAAATCACACAAAATAATCTCGACATCTTTACAAAGCAAACTAATTGTTGCAGATCCACCAACCGGATTTGCAATTCTCAAAGAAGTCATTAAAGCAACAACACTTAAAGAAAAAGTATCAACAAGTTCTTTTAATATAAAAGAATGGGATCACTCGTATTAAAAAGAACTCGAACGGGATGATCACGAAACACAATAATGCCATCAAGGATAGAATGAAGAATACCTTGACCACGAGAAGTGTTACTAGGAGTTTGCACCACATTAAGCTTTCCCTCCTTCCTACCTTGAAGTTTG
The DNA here is from genome assembly GCA_030765085.1 of Allium cepa. Taxonomy (NCBI): domain Eukaryota; kingdom Viridiplantae; phylum Streptophyta; class Magnoliopsida; order Asparagales; family Amaryllidaceae; genus Allium; species Allium cepa. Next base: position 42,406,340 of record CM060929.1, read on the forward strand.
GGACATGCGGACAAATAATGGCCCGAACTTTTGCAATAGCGACAAGCAAGGGGCTTTGAACACTTATTAGCATAATGGTCTTTAGAATCACAATTGTAGCATCGCCCACTACTAGAGGTAGAAGTATTTGCCACCGGAGTTGCTTGCTTCCCTTTCTTGTATGGATAAGGACCTTTGAACTTATTAGGTCTTTTCTTGTTGTTGTTGAATTTTGGTTTGGCACCCATAACTTCAACATCCGTTTCCCTATCTGCCTCTTCAAGACGAAGAGCGATATCGATGAGTTGATCAAAAGAAACTTCTAATTTTAGAAGTAATGGCCCCTTGAGATTCTTGTTCAAGCCATAGAAAAATCTCTGATTCTTCTTCAATGGGGTGTTTATGTATTCGACCCCGTATTTAGAAAGTGACTCGAATGATGCGACATAATCTGCCATGGAGGATTCACCATGAACAAGGTCAATGAAACGGCGGGCCAATGTCACCTTCTGAGCTTCTGGCACAAACTTTAATTCGAATCGTTCCTAGAATTTCTTCCAAGTAAGATCCGCTTCATTTATTTCAGAAATCAGAAGCTCGTAACAGTCTAATGCTCTTTCTTGGAGCATACTAGAGGCCATCTGAACTCGGTGAAGATCAATAAGATTCATGCGAGAAAAGATGCGATCGCATGTTCTAAGCCAAGCTTGGACTTGAATAACGCTTTCGGAACCCATGAATGGCTTCCAACCCTAGTTGGTATAGTCAATGCATAAGCGTGCAAATCCAGACTTAGGTGAGTAGGCTCTAGAGTAGGTCCAGCTGCCTGAGCGTTCTTTACTAGATCAAGAAGTTGTTGTGCAGACATGAATACTCCATCCTGCTGAGTAGCACTAGATTGACCGGCGCTGGGACGGCCTGGACTAACCATTTCTCTTCTTTAAGAAAGAAATAAAGAAGAAGAAAAAGGCTATTCACAAAATGAATATCAAACAATAATGATTGATAAAACAAGGCATCACAAAAGAAAATAGGATAAGACGGTACGACGACTCGAATTAAATCCTAAGGCATGACTCCTAAGATGGACTTAGGATGATGATCCTTGTTAAATTATTCTACATTGTTCCGAAGTTTGGCTCTGATACTAAGCTATGATGCCCCACCTCTATACCCACGCTAGCCGAAGACACTACGGGGTAATACCGTCAACTAGCATGGAGAATAAGGCTGTTGAGGAGCGACCATCTGTGTAATTGCTTTATGCGAGCACCGATATGTCAGATAGTAAAACATGCATTTCATTTCTAGAGGAATCCGACATGCTGATACAAACTCAAAACTGCTACACAGTGGCTATAATATCTTCGGAAACAAATACAGAAATATCATAACACAAATCAGTCATAGAAGTTCATATCTCAAAGGCGGAAACAGATATGAATATTACACATAAAAGGGTATATCAGCGTAGTTGTCAAAAAAGATCCACAATATCACAAAAAGAATAGTTACAAGTCCTACACAAAAGAATAAGTATACATCAATGAGTCTATATCTCAAATGTATACAACCAAAAACTACCGATCTAAGTGGTTAGCCAAAATTCAGGATAATAATCCCAGATGAGGAGTCAAGCAGAAGCACCACTAACATCTCGATCTGACCCGAGTATTATTTAATAAGAAAATAATAAATGGATCAGTCTAACTATAAATATCAGATCAAATGATATAGAATAAGAGACATGACAAAAGCGTATGATAACCATAAAGCCATACTGTGATAAGTATGTAACTGCAAATCAACTAAAGATTAATCAATATCACAAGAATCTTCTCAAAGATCAAAAAGAATGTCATACTCTTTATTTTTATTCACTAAACCATAAATATTGACAATTATATCAATGCCAACCACAAAAATTAATGACACACAAATTCACCAATGCACAAATATTGATACAACTTATAAATGTAAATCACGAAAATTGGTGAAACACAAATTCTAGAAATCATCAATGAAAATCCAGAAATCACAAAAAGGGGGGAGGCCTATCACAAAACGGGAGCATGAAAACTCATCAACATGTGTATCACAAAACGAAACGCTATTCCATGGTTGCTAACCATTAATTTTGAGCCGAAGCTCCACAGAAACGGGGTTTAGTCTCCCTCGCAGACAAAGAGACATCGCATATTGCTTGTCTAAATCACAAAATGATCATCATCGATCATCAAGAAGTGTCAATTACACTAAGCTAGTAAATATATGAGTTTAGCTTCATGTCCCATAACCACTAGCTTAACTTAAATATTTACGAACAGATTGTAGATCTCCACTAGAAAATTGTCACAAGAGATTCAATCGAACAAGTCCAAGAATTAACCGACGAAGTAAACATAAGCGTTTCATACCACTTGTTTTACAAAGTCGTTTAATTAGATTTCTCATACGAGTGAGGCAAAGGTTTGTATATACTAGTAGATTGGAAAACAGTTTAAGAAACGAGCTTTGTAATAAAATAGTGTTGAAACCGTTTTGATGAAAGAGTTTTAATACTTACTACTAGTATAGAAAACCTTTATATTTTTAAAGTGACCAATCACAGATATGATTGTAGGAACAATCAATAACCAAAACTCACATTTGAAGACATGAATCAAATCCATATAAAACGATATCGAATCCATCGAATGGATATTCCCAAATATTTTGATAAGAAGTCATCAAAGTCAATAATAAATGATAACAATAAGTCGGATAAACACGAATCGAATAAAAACTGGAAACCCAAACACATTAGAGAAATTGCGCAAAGACAACAAATTCAGGCATCTGAAATAGATGATTCAAACGTCTGAACTTGGAAAATAAATATTTTCTAGAGCCCTATTCAGACGTCCGAACCATTTATTTCAAATGTCTGAAAATGGCTAATTTTAGCCTATTTGCTCTCGGGTTGGATTTGAGCAAATTCAGACGTCTGAAATTATAATTCAGACGTCTGACCTGAGGAATGAAATTTTGCCCAGACCAGATTCAGACGTATGAATCAATAATTTCAGGCGTCTGAAACTGAAGCATTTGGCACTTTCTTGCCTTGGCCAATGATGGCCAAAACGATTATCGGAAACGGTCAGACGAGCAACAACGACTAAGGATTTATGCCAAGCGACAACCCAGCCTTAAAGGCTCTTCGACACACCTCGAATATCAATGTCCAAATATCCATAAAAGGATTTCATAAAATTTTTCTTTCAAAACACTGAAAATTGGAGTATACACCAAAGCAATCCAAATCAAAAGCAATTGCACATGAATAAGTGTTAGGAATTCATACCAAACAACAAGGATAGATATAGACATAGATGTGAGATAAAAATCTCACATTAAACCCAAAATAAATGAAGAAGAGTCTATAGAGCAATAGCAAGAACAATCACTCTTCAATTCTAACCCAACAATCTTGAATCTAAGCTTAAAAGAGAATTTTTTCCTAAGTTAGGTTTAGGAATTTCTGAAATTGAAAGGAGAATGAGTTGGAGAAGAAGAAGAGAAGGCTTACCAAAGCTTCTTCTATGAATTTGGAGTTAAAGCTTGGATTTTGCAAAGATAATTAGGGCTTGGAATTTTAATTTCTCATTCCTCTCTCCATTGTTGCTAAAGCTTGACTATTAGGAAAATTATGAAGGAATAAAGAGAAGAGGGGGCGAAGCTTGGGTCTAATGGGCTGAAACCAAACCAAAGCCCTAAGTGAAAAAGTAGCAAAATTCCTCTAACTCCAAACATATCGAAGTTTATACTCAAAAAGGTCGCAAATGTCATTTTGAAATCAATAGGGGTGGTCTCGAGTCCTAATTCGACAGTTTGCCAATAGTATCTTTTTGGACAATAATCCGACTAACGATGAATTATTTTAAATAAAATATTTAAATATTCAATCGTAAAATATGCGAGTTGTTACATTTAGCGACCAAAATTTCAGGTCGTTACATACTCAAAGTCATTTATTTAAAACTTTTATATGTACAATACAATTTATATTCGGAAATTAATATATATGGAACTGATATGTTTTCAAAGCTTGGTAATACTGAAAACACGATACACTTTAGTCATGCATATACATTTGGAATCATGTGTGTGCTTGTGTGCATATGTGTATATATATTTAAAGTAATATATATACATATATATACACACACGAGACTGTCTCTATCCAAAACTGTATACATGTATAAAACTGTAAATCTTGAAACCCAGATATGCCAAACTATATAAGAAATTTTATTTATTTTAAGGGCTCATGCATACTCAAAACTTGACATAGTTAAAAAAAATTATATACGAGGCTATATCCAAAGTTGTAGACAAAATTAAGTGTATTCGAAAAGTTTAATATGTCCACTCAAAAGCTTATATACCAAATATAATTGAAAGTTGTATGCAAGTGACAGTTTATATATTTCCAAAACTATATATGTATATATATATATACGAAACCGATATGTTCGGAATTATTAAGCTCAAAAACTTGGTGCATTTGCGACTGTGCACGTATATAAAACCGTTTATATTTAACACCATATATTAGGTAAATTTTAATATATTTTTTGAAAATTTTTTAGAATAAGAAACTTATATATGCTCAAAATGTAACGATTCAAGTTTTAAATCAAATTTAATTTAATAATTAATATAAAAATTTTGGAATTTAATTGTGAATTAATTTGAATTTTCAAAAACAAATAAGATATGTGTTGTTTATATACATATATACATATATATATATATATATTGATTTGAATTTTAAAATTTGAAATTCAAATATAAATATTTTAAAAATATTTGGATTTAAAAATAATATATGTGTGATTTTTTATTAGTATATAATTAATTTCAAAATCATTTTCTCTTAAGATTACATAATAATAAACAAAGGAAATGTCTTTATAAAAATAAGAAAATGTAATATAAAAATTTATTTAAAATATTTATTCATGCAAAATACAAGTGTAAGTTAAATAGATATACAAATTAACAAATGTTAAGACTTTAACATATAATTAAACAAATGTAATGATTTTAGTGTGAAAATAAACAAGTATCAAGTTTCTTAATTTTTCTTTTATTTTTAAAATTAATAAACAAGGCTAAATAATCCTTATTCCTGCACTCTCAATTCTCTTTTTATCTTCATTTTCAAAAGCCTGTAAACTCTAAAACCAGAAAAAATCAAAAGTAAGTAATCAAACTAGAAAACAAAAATCTGAGCAAAGCAAAAAAAGCATCAAGCAAATAAATTCAGATCATCTCAAATTTCAACCTGAGCCAAGATTCAAATCAAGCAAATACAAATCAAATTACAGATCAAAGTTCAAAAAGAAAGTCAAGTACAATTTCCAGATTTTCAAGTCAAAACAACTTCCAGGTTTTACAAAAGCTCTCTGTTCTTCTTTAAAAGGTGAGTAAACTTTTTTAAAAATATGGATTGTAACTTGTTGTTTGTAATCATGCTCGAAGTCAAGTTGTAAATTTGTTTGCATGTATACAAATATGTATATATATATATATAGGTGAATATGATATGTGCATGTCTGGAAAACAAGAACATGGGTTCTATTCCAGGTTTATAGGTTTTCAAACCTATTTTCAAAAATTCAAAACTCTCCCTCCAATCCTCTATAGACTGTGATATCTAAATGAAACAAGTTCGAATTTGCAAGATCATAATTATAAAAATACTTCCAAGTATTAAAATTAAATGGATTTACTGAGAAATACAAAAACATAGTAAAATCAAATTTTGTTCAAAATTTAGTTGATTAAAACTTGGGTTTCGATTGCATGATCTTGTTCGTCTTCATAAAATATGAACTTTAAAAATAAAATCACGATTTTTAAGTTTGGTAATCATGTGCATTTGAGAATTGATCGGTTTTGGTACTTTTGGTCATTTCTGGTGATCGACGTGGTGAGGGAGGTCGCGGTCACGGTTGGAGGTAGCCTGAGTGATAGGGATTCATGGAAAATGCTTGAATTTTTTTTAGTTATTCGTGGTGGTCAGGCGAGATCAATTTAGGGTTTTATGTCCAGTATGGGTCGTCGTTGTTTCTGAGACGGCTGCGACGTCGATAAGGCACCGGAGGTGATCGCACAGGTGGGAATCGAAGCGTAGGAGTCAGGCGGAGCTCTGGATGGAGTTGTGTGGCCTATGGTGGCCTGAGGCGGCGGGACATGGCGATCTTTGGTGGTTCAGTTTCATTCCAGTTTAGGTCAAGTTGCTCGATCTCGAGTTCGTCATTGGTTCGTCGATCTGGGTGGTCTGAGAGATTGAGTGGATAGTCGTCGACGTGTTGAAGGCGGCGAGGTTGATCAGAGTTTGTCAAAGCTCCGGTGCACGTGCACATGTTCCTAGTTTGTGTTAGTAGTTTATGTTTGGGAAGATGGAAGTGATCTCAAAGTCGATCTAGGGGAGATTAGGTGCTGGCTCGAGTCTTGGATCGGGTGTTTGTGAGTTCGCATCGGGTTTAAAAAACATAAAACAAAAACAAAGAAAAATATGGGGTGGCGTGGGTTAGACTCGAAGAAAGTTGGTCTGGGATCGGGGGTGAACTCGGGGATGTCTCTGGTTGGTATACAACTGATTTCGAATTTTCAACCAAATTCAAATTTAACCATGTTTAACTTATTCTTTTAACTAATTGTTTTGTTTAAGGTTTAAAAGTAAATTATTTTAAAGTAATTAAGTTTAATTTATTTAATTATGTGACATTGTTTATAAATTAATTCTTAATTTATTTTTAATAAATAATGTAATTAAAGAGTTAATTAAGATGACATTTTTTAAATTATTAATTAACCTAATCTCTTAAGTTAATTTATGTGTTATGATGATTAATTACAACGTTTATTAATTAAAGATCTTAATGATAATTAGTTGATTAATTACGATAAATGATTTATCTTTTAATTAATTAAAGTTTAAGTAATTAATGATTAATTGATTAATGACAGTAGTTAAAAGATAATTACTTAATGATAGTAATTAAAGAATAATTAATTAATTTATTAATTAATGATTAAAGGTAAATAAATTATTAATTTAAAATTAATTAATTAATAATTAAAGATTAATCAATAAATAATTACGGTTAATTAATTAATAATTAAGGATTAATTAATTTCTAATTAAGGATAATTAATCATCAATTAAGGATAATTAATGAAAGTAATTATGTGATTAATTAATTATAACCATACGATTAATTAATCTTACTTATAGATGATTAATTATTATTGATACTTTGGATTGGTTGATATTTCTGATATCTGATTGTGATACTTTATGATATGAATTGCTTTGTTTTGAGCTGTGACATCTGTGATATATTGCTGTGTGATTGCAAACTTCTGAATTGAAGTAAAATTGTTGGCCTTTAAACGGCATTTGAATTTCGATGCAACCAGGAGTTGGATTCCAAATGGTTATCCAAAACCCACATCGAATCTTAATGGTGAATCTTTTATGACTTATATATCCACTTGTTTCTAAAATAAGCGCCTCTTATTCGGTTAAGCTGGGAGAGGACATTAAGTCATAAAGCCTATTCCGAATAATGATACGAAATGGGAGTGCATTTGAAGACGGTGGTTGAAGATCGGGTATTTTCGAGAACGAAAGGATTACCTGTCGATTGTCTCTGCACTGAGCTGCTCCGGTATAGAGATCTCTATATGTGATTGGGAGTCCGATTGGGATTATGGATACCCAGATTTGCAAGGGCTTCTTCCTTTATTGGACGAAGTGCCTTCGGTTCCATTCAGATCCAGGATGGACTTGTATGGATGTATGTCTGACATTACACTTTGAGATGTAAATCTGATTTCTATCAAATACATTTCTGTTTGGTGGTGGAGAATTTATTCTCATAGCTTAACACCCTTCTTTGAGATGTACGAGCTCAGAGGTTATGTAGTTGATGGTTATTAGTGATATATTCCTAACTTGGTAGTGTGGCATGATAAGCGCTAATCATTTGTTGATCAAAGCATGGCTTTTATGAAAAGCATAGCTTTGTGGGACGAGACATCATCGAACCTCACACTTCGAAAATGGTTGAAACAGGAAGGATGCGGCAAGGTTACGGGGGTCGCACCCCTCAGGGTATGTGCATTTCCTTCTGGATAAAAAGTGGTATTCGGGTATGGAGCACAGACAATTTGCTTTATGGTCATTGGTGTTGAGGGCCCTCGATAAAGGTCGGTTACGACCGGCGATGGAATACTCGTGACAGTTAGTTACCTAATTACAGAGGTAACTCGGCCTTGTGTTTGCAGAGAGCTGGTTAAGTTCTCGGGGCGTCCCTCCAGAGGCGTACCCTTTCGGTTAAAGGAAGTTCCTTAGCCTTGGCCATTTGTTGGAAATCCAAACAAAACAATACGAGCCCTGTACGGTTTTAGTTGTATAACCTGCCATGCAGTGTGGTGGTAACTGCCATTAAACATGGTAGCTATAGTAGGTATACTATAATGGTAGCATGTTGGCTAAGATTTATATTATACTTTTGAAATGTTTTCTGCACTATGCACTAATCATAATATCAAAAGGATCATGTTTGACTATCATAAGGAGAAATCTCCTCCATTTGTGCGATTGCATTGTGTGTGTGGCGGGAGGCCTTATGGTAGTTTCATTTTCCAAAAAGCATAAACGGATTTCTTTTTGTAAATTGTTTTTGTTTCAAACAACTATTTTTGTTTATTCATACCAGTCCCATGGCTGACCCAGAGTTTATTATTCCCTTTCTAAACTCTGGGTGCCCATAATTTTCCAAACGTGCAGCCTAGAGTCAGGTTATCCGTGTTCTGGAGCTAATTCAAATTTGGATCTAGAAGTCTTTTGGAGTCTTTGGTTCAGAAGCTGTTGGATTTTGGAAGCTTTTAGTTTGGAAGTCTTTTGGATCTTTGAAGTTTGGAAGAAGGTGCTTATGTTGGATTCTCATTCTCACTCTCTCTTTTTGGAAGCTTTGTTGGTGTTGTTCAGTTGTTATGTTATCTTTTCCACTGTGGCATTATATTTTGTTGTTGTATCTCATATACATTCTACTCTGATGATGGTGTTCAATTGTTGTAAAGATGTTGTATCCATGTTGTATCGATGTTGTGATCAATGAAATGCATTTTGTTTCCGCTGTGTTTTGTATTCATCTAATGTTGTTATAAGCTCCACTGAACTGGAGTCTGACGTTTGAATCTCCGGCATTCGAATACAAGTGAGGTATTTGATGTTGATTTTCGGACACTGGATTTCGGGTCGAGACAAGTGGTATCAGAGCTAAAGGTTGAGTAAGAACTTTATCTTTGGAGTATAACACATTTGGTGACTCATTAGAGATAGGGTTCCTAGAATGAGTATATCCTTAAGGTATCTCGTCCATATTCCTAAATCAAGTTTTCTTACTATTTACAGATAGTGAGAATGAGCACAAGAGGAGGACGAGGTAGGGGACGGGGAAATACCACTACAATTGGCGAAGACCTTGCAACAACGGAAGCAGCTCTTCCTATCCAACCCCAGCTGAATTTGGCTGATTTATATCGAAGTTTTTCAAGACTTGGGGGAAAGCCATTCACAGGCAAGGAGTCTATTATCGAAGCACAAGCCTAGATTGGATTATGTGAAAGAATTTTCAAAGGACTGAAGTTGGAAGATGACCAAATGAGGTTGATAGCTTCTTGGCAGCTCCAAGAAGAAGCTTTAGCATGGTGGGAGGCTATTACATTAGCTAAGGCGGAGGATGAATTTACTTAAGATCGACTCAAGGAAGTGTTTGAGCAGCGTTATATGTCGTCTGTTGGTATCTCCAGAATGTACTGGGAATTTACTGATTTGAAGCAGGGGAGTTTATCTTTTGAAGAATATTTGAATAAGTTTAACGAATTATCTCGGTTCGGTCCGAAGTTGGTAAATACCCCTCTGTAGAAGAATGAAAGATTTATTCGAGGGGTGAATAAGAAATTTCATGAAAGAATGACAGCCCATGTGAAGGAATCTTTTTCTGATTTGATAGATGTGGGTTATAGATATGCTGCCTTGGATAAGCAGGATGTTCCGGAGGAGAATGGTAGTGCAAGCAATCCGAATTGGAAGAAAAGGAAGTTCGGAGGGAAGAAACCATGGCAAGGCAAAGAAAAGAAGAGTGATCAGGAGAACCAGGCAAAGGACGTTACATGTTTCAATTGTTTGGAGAAGGGACCTTACTCAAGTAGATGCATGAAGCCTAAGAAATAAGGAAATAAGGATCAACCCATGAAGACAAGTCAGGGAGCCAGGGAATGCTATTGTTGTCAAAAGCTAGGACATGCAGTTAAAGAATGCCCGACAATGAAGCATTAATACGTCCCAGTTATTCCAGTTGGGGTTCAGCTGTAGTGTTTGTAGCCAAGTCTAATGGATCCTTGGGATTGTGCATGGACTAACGTGATCTCAATAAATTAACCCTCAAAAATAAATTTCCTTTGCCCAGAATCCATGACCTGTTCGATCAACTACATGGCACTCGATTCTTTTCTAAGATGGATCTAGCCCAAGGATTCCATCTGTTGAGAATTGCTGAAGATTGTATTCATTTAAGTGCTTTCAAGAGTCCTGACACATTCTACGAAGGGTTAGTCATGCCTTTTTGACTAACCAATTCCCCCGCATATTTCGTAGACTTAATGACCCGAGTATTCCGAGAGGTGTTGAATAAATTCATTATTGTGTTTATTGATGATATTCTAAAAACTGATGAAGAGCATGCCGAACACTGGAGAATTGTTTTGGAGATATTGCGGAGGAACGTTCTATTTGCCAAATTTTCTAAATGTCATTTTTGGGTCAAAGGGGTTAGATTTCTGGGACATATTGTTACCGAGGAGGGAATTTTGTAGACCCTAGCAAGGTTTCTGCTATTTTAGATTAGAAGCAACCCACAACTCCAAAGGTAGTTAGAAGTTTTCTGGGGTTAGCTGGGTATTACAGAAAGTTTCTCTAGGATTTTTCCAAGTTAGCCAGTCCGTTAACTAAGCTGACTATGAAGAATGCCAAATTTGATTGGACTCCTAAGTGCGAGGAAGTGTTCCAGTAGTTGAAGAGAAGGTTGACCACTGCTCCCATTCTCGCTATTATTAACGGGAATCAAGGTTTATCTGTTTATACTAATGCATGTGGTGAAGGTGTGGGTGTTGTTCTAATGCAGGAGGGTAAGTGATTGCCTACGCGAGTAGACAATCGCGACCACATGAGAAAAACTACCCAACCCACGATCTTGAGCTCATGGCTGTTATTTTTGCTTTAAAAAAATTGGCGTCATTATTTTCTGGGTGAAAAATTCGAATTGTTTACAGATCATAAATCTCTAAAGTATCTCTTTACCTAAAAGGATTTGAATCTGAGGCAGCAACGTTTGTTGGAATTCCTAGCGTCATACGACCTGGATATTCGGTATACACCCAGAAAAGCCAACGTGGTAGCTGATGCTTTGAGTAGAAGACATGTTGTTCTCGCTTATCTTGTTATCACTCCTACTCTTCTTGAGAAGGTTGCTAGTAAGCAGAAAGAAGACAAGTTTCTTCGAGAAATTTATAGGAGAATATGTCAAGGTGAAGATTCCAATTTTGAAACTGATAATAGTGAATTTATAAGGTTGAAAGGCAGGATCTGTGTCCCAGACATCCCAGATCTAAAATGTGAAGTTTTGGACGAGTGTCACAAGTCTAAGCTTAGTATCCATCCAGGGGTTAACAAGATGTATTGAGATATTAAAAGGACTTTCTGGTGGAAAACAATAAAGAGAGATATATCTATTTATGTTAGTCGATGAGCAACTTGTCAGCAAATCAAAAGTGATCAGATGAAGATGGCGAGTTTACTTCAACCATTAGAAGTGCCTATGTGGAAATGGGCCAAGTGTCTATGGATTTCGTAGATGGTTTGCCGCGAAATTGAAAGGGCAATGAGGCGACTTGGGTTATCGTGGTTCGCCTGACCAAGACTTCCCACTTTATCAAAGTAAAATCCATCCGAACTATAGCGAATTTGGTAGAATCATATGTGAAAGAGATTGTTCGTCTCCATGGAATACCAAGCAGTATAATGAGTGATCATGACCCGATCTTCACTAGCATATATTGGGAGGCATTTCAAGCCGCGCTAGGAACCAAGTTGACTTCAGTACTGCTTACCACACGTAGTCTGATGGGCAAACGGAAAGGATAAATCGAATCTCGGAAGATTTTTTACGTGCTTGTATTCTTGATTTTGGCAGTTCGTGGGAGGACCATTTGCATCTGGTTGAATTTTCATATAATAATAGTTATCAGGCCAGTATTAGAATGGCTCCTTTGAAGCATTGTATGGTCGTCCATGTAGATCACCTGCGTGTTGGATTGAGTTGGGTGATAGGCTTGTTTTTGGTCCAGATATGATAAAGAAAGCTACTGAGAAAGTTGATTTTATTCGAAAGAAATTGAAAACTTCTCAAAGTCGATAGAAAAGTTATGCCGACCGCAGGAGGAGAACTCTAGAGTTTCAAGTTGGAGATTCAGTTTTCCTAAAGGTTTCTCCAATGCGTGGAGTATTGAGATTTGGAAAGACAGGTAAGCTGGCACCGCGATATATAGGTCCTTTTCCTATACTTGAGAGGATTTGTCCTTTGATTATCGAGTGCGGTTACCTAACTGGTTATCTGGCGTACATAATGCGTTTCATTTTTCACACCTTCAAAAATATGTGCACGATCCAGATTGTATCATTGAGGAGGCCGCTGAGCAAGATTTGGAGATTACACCAAATTTAGTAGTGAAAAGAGAACCATTAAAGATTATTGACCAAGATGAAAAGCAGTTGAGAAATAAAGTGGTGAAATTGGTGAAAGTGTAATGGAGTGGTGATTCAAATGATTGTACTTAGAAAACAGAGGATAGCATGCAAAAGTCCTATCCCAATTGTAGAGTGGATATTTTGGCTTAATCTGGTAAGCCATTCTCTATCTTTTTATGTATTCATCTATTACTTGTCTCTCTCTCTCTTTCAAATTTCGAGGACGAAATTTTCTTAAGGGTGGAATCTATAACAACCCCGTTTTTAAATCAAATTTAATTTAATAATTAATATAAAAAATTTTGAATTTAATTGTGAATTAATTTGATTTTTCAAAAACAAATAAGGTATGTGTTGTTTATATATATAGATATATAAATAGATTGTAATTCGAATTTTAAAATTTTAAATTCAAATTTAAATATTTCAAAAATATTTGGATTTAAAAATAATATATGTGTGATTTTTTATTAGTATATAGTTAATTTCAAAATCATTTTCTTTTAAGATTACATAATAATAAACAAAGGAAATGTCTATATAAAAATAAGAAAATGCAATATAAAAATTTATTTAAAATACTTATTCATGCAAAATACAAGTGTAAGTTAAATAGACATACAAATTAACAAATGTTAAGACTTTAACATATAATTAAACAAGTGTAATGATTTTAGTGAAAATAAACAAGTGTCAAGCTTCTTAATTTTTCTTTTATTTTTAAAATTAATAAACAAGGCTATATAATCCTTACTCCTACACTCTTAATTCTCTTTTTATCTTCATTTTCAAAAGCCTGTAAGCTCTTAAACCGGAAAAAAAATCAAAAGCAAGTAACCAAACCAAAAAAAAAATCTGAGCAAAGCAAATAAAGCTCAAGCAACTAAATTCAGATCATCCCAAATTTCAACCTGAGCTAAGATTCAAATCAAGCAAAAACAAATCGAATTACAGATCAAAATTCAAAACGAAAGTCAAACACAATTTCCATATTTTCAAGTCAAAACAACTTTCAGGTTTTACAAAAGCTCTTTGTTCTTCTCTAAAAGATGAGTAAACTCTTTTTAAAATCTGGATTATAACTTGTTGTTTGTAATCATGCTAGAAGTCAAGTTGTAAAATTGTTTGCATGTATACAAATATATATGTGTTTATATATATGTGTATATATATATATAGGTGAATATGATATGTGCGTGTCTGGAAAATAAGAACATGGGTTCTGTTCCAAGTTTACAGGTTTTCAAACCTATTTTCAAAAATTCAAAACTCTCCCTCCAATCCTCTATATACTGTGTTATCTAAATAAAACAAGTTCGAATTTACAAGATCATAATTTTAAAAATATTTTTAAGTATTAAAATTGAATGGATTTACTAGTAAATGCAAAAACACAGTAAAATCAAATTTTGTTTAAAATTTAGTTGATTAAAACTTCGGTTTTGATTGCATAATCTTGTTCGTCTTCATAAAATATGAATTTTAAAAAAAATCATGATTTTTAGGTTTGGAAATCATGTGCATTTGCGAGTTGATTGGTTTTCGTACTATTGGTCATTTCTGGTGATCGGCGTGGTGATGGAGGTCATGGTCATGGCCGGAGGTAGCCTGGGTGATGGGGATTCATGGAAAAATGCTCGAAATTTTTTTAGTGGACCGTGGTGCTCAGGCGAGATCAATTAGTGTTTTATGTCCAGTATGGGTCGTCGTTGTTCTCGAGATGATTGCGACGTCGATAAGGCACCGGAGGTGAGCGCACAGGTGGGAATCGAAGCGTAGGAGTCAGGTGGAGCTCTGAACAGAGTTGTGTGGCCTTTGGTGGCCTGAGGCGGCGGGACAAGGCGATATTTGGTGGTCTAGTTTTGTTCCAGTTTGGGTCAAGTAGCTCGATCTCGAGTTCGTCGATTTGGGTGGTCAGAGAGATTGAGTGGATGGTCGTCGACGTGTTGAAGGTGGCGAGGTTGATCAGAGTTCGTCAGAGTTCCAGTGCAACTGCACATGTTCCTGGTTTGTGTCAGTACTTTAAGTTTGGGAAGATGGAAGTGATCTAAGTCGATCTCGGGGAGATTAGGCGCTGCTCGGGTCTTGGATCGGGTTTTTGCGAGTTCATATCTGGTTTAAAAAACTTAAAACAAAAACAAAGAAAAAAAATGGGGTGGCTCGGTTTGGACTCGAAGAAAGTAGTTCTGGGCTCGGGGTAAACTCGGGGATGTCTCGGTTTGGTATAAAACAGTTTTCGAATTTTAAACCAAATTCAAATTTAAACATGTTTAACTTATTATTTTGAATAATTGTTTTGTTTAAGGTTTAAAAATAAATTATTTTAAAGTAATTAAGTTTAATTTATTTAATTATGTGACATTATTATAAATTAATTCTTAATTTATTTTAAATAAATAATGTAATTAAAGAGTTAACTAAGATGAAATGTTTTTAAATTATTAAATAACCTTAATCTCTTGAGTTAATTTATGTGTTAATGATGATTAATTAAAAGGTTAATTAATTAAAGATCTTAATGATAATTATTTGATTAATTAAGATAAATTATTTATCTTTCAATTAATTAAAGTTCAAGTAATTAAATATTAATTGATTAATGATAGTAATTAAAAGATAATTACTTGAAGGATAATTATTTAGTGATAGTAATTAAAGAATATTTAATTAATTTATTAATTGATGATTAAAGGTAAATTAATTATTAATTTAAGATTAATTAGTTAATAATTAAAGATTAATTAATAAATAATTAAGGTTAATTAATAAATAATTAAGGATTAATTAATCATTAATTAAGGATAATTAATGAAAGTAATTATGTGATTAATTAATTATAATCACTCGATTAATTATAATCACTCGATTAATTAATCATGCTTATAGATGGTTGATTATTATTGAATACCTAGGATTGGTTAATATTTCTATATGTGATTGTGATACTTTATGATATGAATTGCTTTGTTTTGAGCTGTGACATCCGTGATATATTGCTGTGTGATTGTGAACTTCTGAATTGAAGTAAAATTGTTAGCCTTTAAACGACGATTTGAATTTCAATGCGATCGGGAGTCAGATTCCAAATGGTTATCCGAAATCCACATCGAATCTTAATGGTGAATCTTTTGTGACTTATATATCCACGTATTTTTAAAATAAGCGCTTCTTATTCGGTTAAGCCAGGAAAGAACATTAAGTCATAAAACCCATTCCGAATAATGATACAACGAAATGGGAGTGCATTTGAAGACGGTGGTTGAAGACCGGGTATTTTCGAGAACGAAAGAATTACCTATCGGTTGTCTCTGCACTGAATTACTCCGATATAAAGATATTCATTTGTGATGGGGAGTCCGGTCGGGATTGTGGATACCCGGATTTTCTAGGGCTTCTTCCTCTATTGGATGAAGTACCTTCAGTTCCATTCAGACCCACGATGGACTTGTATGGATGTATGTCTGACATTACGCTTTGAGATGTAAAGCTGATTTCTATCAAATAAATTTCTGTTTGGTGGCGGAGAATTTATTCTCTTAGCTTAACACCCTTCTCTAAGACATACGAGCTCATAGGTTATGTAGTTGATGGTTATTAGTGATATATTCTTAACTTGGTAGTGTGGCATGCTAAGTGATGATCATTTGTTGATCGAAGCATGGCTTTTGTAAAAAGCATAACTTTGTGGGACGAGACTTCATCGAAACTCACACCCCTGAAATGGTCGAAACAGGAAGGATGTGGCAAGGTTATAGGGGTCACGCCCCTCAGGGTGTGTGCATTTCCTTTTGGATAAAAAGTGGTATTTTGGTATGGAGCCCAGATAATTTGCTTTGTGGATGTTGGTGTTGAGGGCCCTCGATAAAGGTTGGTTACGACCGGGGGATGGCATACTCATGATAGTTAGTTACCTAGTTAGAGAGGTAACCCGCCTTGTGTTGGCAAAGAGCTGGTTAAGTTCTCGGGGTGTCCCTCCAGAGGCGTACCCTTTAGGTTAAAGGAAGTTCCTTAGCCTTGGTCATTTGTTGGAAATCCAAACAAAACAATACGATCCCTGTACGGTTTTAGTTGTATAACCTACCATGCCGCGTGGTGGTAACCTACCATTAAACATGGTAGCTATAGTAGGTATATTATAATGGTAGTATGCTGGTTAAGGTTTATATTATACTTTCGAAATGTTTTCTGCACTATGCACTAATAATAATATCAAAAGGATTTTCACGTATCAAGCATGTTTGACTATCATAAGGAGAAATCTCCTCCAGTTGTGCGATTGCATTGTGTGTGTGGTGGAAGGCCTTATGGTAGTTTCATTTTCCAAAAAGCATAAAGGGATTTCTTTTCGTAAATTGTTTTTGGTTCAAACAACTGTTTTTGTTTACTCATACCAGTCTCATGACTGACCCAGAGTTTGTTGTTCCCTCCCTAAACTCTGGGTGCCCATAATTTTCCACATGGGTTGCCTAGAGTTAGTTTATCCGTGTTCTAGAGCTAGTTCAGATTTGGATCTAGAAGTCTTTTAGTGCCTTTGATTGGGAAGCTGTTGGATTTTTGAAGCTTTTGGTTTTGAAGTCTTTTAGAGCATTGAAGTTTGGAAGAAGGTGCTTATGTTGGATTTTCATTCTCGCTCTCTCTTTTTGGAAGCTCTGTTGGTGTTGTTCAATTGTTATGTTGTCTTTTCCGCTGTGGCATTATATTTTGTTGTTGTATCTCGTATACATTCTACTCTAATGATGGTGTTCAATTGTTGTAATGATGTTGTATCTATGTTGTATCGATGTTGTGATCAATGAAATTCATTTTGTTTCCGTTGTGTTTTGTATTCATCTAATGTTGTTATAAGCTCCACCGAACTAGAGTCCAACGTTTGAATCTCCGGCATTCGAATAGAAGTGAGGCATTTGATGTCGACTTTCGAACGTTGGATTTCGGGTCTTGACAAGTGGTATCAGAGCTAAAGGTTGAGTAAGAACTTTAGATTTGGAGTATAACACATTAGGTGGCTCATTAGAGATAGAGTTAGAAATGCCCTAGAATGAGTATATCCTTAAGACATCTCGACCATATGCATAAATCAAGTTTTCTTACTATTTACAGATAGTGAGAATGAATGCAAAAAGAGGACAAGGTAGGGGATGGGGAAATACCACTACAATTGGTAGAGAGCTTGCAACAACGGAAGCGGCTCTTCCTATCCAACCCCGGCCGAATTTGGCTGATTTAGTTTTTCAAGACTTGGGGGAAAGCCATTCATTGGCAAGGGGACTATTATCGAAGCATGGGCCTGGATTCGATCGTGCAAAAGAATTTTCAGAGGAACGAAGTTGGAAGATGACCATATGAGGTTGATAGCTTCTTGGCAGCTCCAAGAAGAAGCTTTAGCATGGTGGTAGACTATTACATTAGCTGAGCCGGAGGATGAATTTACTTGGGTTCGATTCAAGGAAGTGTTTGAGCAGCGTTATATGCCGTCTACTGGTATCTCCAAAATCTACCAGGAGTTCATTGATTTGAAGCAGGGGAGTTTATCTTTTGAAGAATATTTGAATAAGTTTAGGGAGTTATCTCGATTTGGTCCGAAGTTAGTAAATACCCATTTGAAGAAGAATGAAAGATTTATTCGAGGTATGAATAAGAAATTTCATGAAAGAATGACAGCCCACATGAAGGAATCTTTTTCGGATTTGATAAATACGGGTTATAAATATGCTACCTTAGATAAGCAAGATTTGATAAATACGGGTTATAAATATGCTACCTTAGATAAGCAGGAGGTTCCGGAGGAGAAAGGTAGTGCAAGCAATTTGAATTGGAAGAAAATGAAGTTCGGAGGGAAGAAACTGTGGTAAGGCAAAGAAAATAAGAGTAACCAAAAGAATCAGGCAAAGTACGTTACTTGTTTCAATTGTTTTGGGAAGGAACATTACTCAAATAGATGCAAGAAGCCTAGGAAACAAGAAAAGAAGGATCAACCCATAAAGACAAGTCAAGGAGCTAGTGAATGTTATTACTGTTATAAGCCAGGACATGTAGTTAAAGAATGCCCAACAATGAAGCAGGCTCAGGTAGTAAAGATGTATGCGATCAAAGATAAACCTTCAACTTCAGGGGCAGACAAAGGAAAAGGTGTTTTAGAAGGTAACCTTCTTATTTATGATAGAGTTGTTAGGGTTCTATTCGACACTGGAGCCACACATAGCTTTATTTCCCAGCAAACTATAAACGAATTGAAACTTGAACCCGAATTTGTAGACGAACCCATTTGTGTGAAGAATTCGGTTGGTGGCCCTACGAATCTTTGTCTATGTTGTAGAAAAGTTCCAATCTCATATTCTCATCATCTGTTTCCTAACATCCTTTTTGTTCTCGACTTTGATGAATTTGAAATCTTACTCGGAATGAACTGGTTAACAAAATATGAAGCTAAACTAGATTGTAACAATCGAACGATTTCGGTTAGAACTAAATTTTGGAATTTCATTGTGATTTCTTGTGAAGATCCGAGTCCGAAAAGGGATAAGCTAATGTATACTTTTGGGTACCCCGACCCAAGTTAGGAATCTATACCTATTGTTCGAGATCTTCCCGATGTATTCAAAGAAGTTAAATCTTTACCTTCACATAGGGAAATTGAATTCAAAATCGACTTGGTTCCTAATGCTCATCCTGTTGTTCATGCAAGTCACAGGACGACACAAAGGGAAAGAATAGAGTTAGTCAAGCAAACCCGAGATTTGCTGGAGAAAGGATTAATATGTCCCAGTTATTCCAGTTGGGGTTCAGCTGTGGTGTTTGTAGACAAGTCTGATGGATCCTTGAGATCGTGCGTGGACTACCACGATCTCAATAAATTAACTCTCAAAAATAAATTTCCTTTGCCCAGAATCGATGACCTATTCGATCAACTACATGGCGCTCGATTCTTTTCTAAGATGGATCTAGCCCAAGGATTCCATCAGTTGAGAATTGCTGAAGACTGTATTCATTTAACTACTTTAGGGGTCCTGACACATTCTAGGAATGGTTGGCTATGCCTTTCAGACTAACCAATGCCCCCGCATATTTCGTAGACTTAATGACCCGAGTACTCTGAGAGGTGTTGAATAAATTCGTTCATGTGTTTATTGATGATATTCTAATCTACTCTAAAACTAAAGAAGAGCATGCCAAACACTTGAGAATTGTTTTGGAGATATTGAGGAGGAACATTCTATTTGCCAAATTTTCTAAATGTAAATTTTGGGTCAAAGAGGTTAGATTTCTGGTACATATTGTTACCGAGGAGGGAATTTCTGTAGACCCTAGCAAGGTTTCTGCTATTCTAGATTGGAAGCAACCCACAACTCCAAAGGAAGTTAGAAGTTTTTTGGGGGTTAGCCGGGTATTACAGAAAGTTTGTCTAGGATTTCTCCAAGTTAGCCAGTCCGTTAACTAAGATGACTATGAAGAATGCCAAATTTGATTGGACTCCAAAGTGCAAGGAAGTGTTCCAGGAGTTGAAGAGAAGGTTGACCACTGCTCCCGTTCTCGCTATTATTAATGGGAAACAAGGTTTATCTGTTTATACTGATGCATGTGGTGAAGGTGTGTGTGTCGTTCTAATGTAGGAGGGTAGAGTGATTGCCTACGCGAGTAGACAACTGTGACCACATGCAAAAAACTACCCAACCCAGATCTTGAGCTCTTGCTGTTATTTTTGCTTTAAAAAATCTGACGTCATTATCTTCTGGGTGAAAAATTCAAATTGTTCAACGATCATAAATCTCTGAAGTATCTCTTTACCCATGAGGATTCGAATCTGAGGCAGCAATGTTGGTTGGAATTCCTAGCGTCATACGACCTGGATATTCAGTATACACCCGGAAAACCCAACATGGTGGCCGATGTTTAGAAGACATGTTGTTCTCGCTTATCTTGTTATCACTCCTACTATTCTTGAGAAGGTTCTCAGTATGCAGAAAGAAGACAAGTTTCTTCAAGCAATTTATAGAAGAATATGTCAAGGTGAAGATTCCAGTTTTGAAATTGATAATAGTGAAATTATAAGGTTGAAAGGCAGGATCTGTGTCCCAGACATCCCAATAGGTTCAAAATCATTACCCATTCAACAATATGATAAAACTGTATACATATTTTAAAACCCAATATACAAAACCAATATAAAAAATTTATATGTGAAGCTATCCCTATTTGAAAACCCTTACACATGAGAAATTTTTTCATGATGTTCGTGCAAACATCTAAAATTCATTATTTTCAAAAAGTTAGTATATATTTGAAAACTCAAAATTCAAATATTCAAAATCTTCACACTTGAGACTGCTCCATATTTAAAAATCCGAGGTACCCTAAAATTCGTATATTTTTAAATGATTTAAAATCTCTCATGTGAAACTCGTTGTCATTTAAAATCAATTGCTCTATTTGAAATTCTCTTTATGTAAAATAAAATTTTGGAAACCCATACATATTTAAATCTAGAGTTTAAAAAGTATTTCTGCGAAACTCGTATGTTTTAAACTCACGTTTCTATGAAAATTTATGTATTATTAAAGAATTGATATATACATAGTTGGCATACATTTGAAGCCATTATACTTACATATACACTTCAAAACATGGACATATGCATGAAATCCTCTAAAATGAACTTGATATATGCCTGGGAACTCTATATTTTCAAAAGAAACCTATGTTCGAAATCCATCTTTATTAAATTAGTATATCAAAACCTATACAAGTATGTAAAACCTACTAATAAATTGAAAACTAAATATAAGTGAAATCCTTCGATAGATAAGAGATCATATACCTGAAATTATATCTGATCATATTGAAACTTATATGCATTATTTTTTAAAGCTTGACATGAATTTATGTATTTAAACCGAATATAGTTAAAGCATATTAATATGAATTAATGTATATGTAAAAACTTGATATATTTATATGCTCAAACATGGAAAACATATATTTTCCTGAAATCCATATATATAAGAAATATGATGTCAAAAATTGATATGTAACAAACCAAATTAATAATCATATGTTCTACTACTCATATATATATATATATATATATATATATATGTATGTATGTATGTATGTATGTATGTATGTATGTATGTATGTATGTATAGACACACACCTCCAAAGACTCATATGTAAGTATACATAAAGTCTGCATATAAACTGTGAGTTTCAAAAGTGATATATATTCAAAACATTATGTTTTTGAGTTTATCTGAAACTATATTTTCAAAATCTGATATTAAATTACTTATATATATAATATTTTTTGCATTTTGAAACTCCTTGCAAAATATGTTATGCTAAAGATGTTTTCATACTCAAAGCACGACTTGGATTTTCGACCCTCGAAAATCCACACTTATACGTCCGCTATATTTAGCATCAAGCAACCGAAGCCAAAAACCAAATGTTAGGGGAAAAGAAGAAGGAAGAAGAAGAGAATAAAATAAGATAAGAATGAATTATAACAACACAGAATCTCACAATCGCGGACAACATATAATATAATATTAATGATCTTATAAAGAAAAAATATTATATACATACATCCATCAGAGTACAACAAATCACAATCTTCAGCCTGGACAGTTATAATAACATGTCTTCATAATTGCTAATGATTTCAACAACAAAACAATGGAAAATACACATATACGTGTATATGACTTGAAGACCTCCAACTCGTCTCTTGAGCTCCAATGCATCCAAAGAAATCTATAAATATGCTCGGTTTGACCCGAGCATTACAATAAAATAACATCTGATTCAGTCTGGAAAACTAGCGTGAGAAAGCACACCCAACTTGATTTTAATGTTCTAGAAAACCATTTGAAATCAAAAGTATCTCGTAAGACCACACCGCACATAAACGTGGATGGGTTTTTACCTTACAATAACCAAAATGTTTTCAATAGAAAATCCATTTATATTATGATAGCATCTAGGGCTCAAAGTAAAATATGAATATAGCTGAAATGCTTGCATCTCACGTTTTAGCATAGTTGAACACAACTAAGTCTGTATAGTACTTATTGGATAATGGATTCCATACAATGACAGGCTACCGGGGTACCGCCCATCACGATGCATCTCTAGATAAAATAACACTCAGGTTGAACTTATCGATCCCTATCAATACAAGACCACCCTACCCTGTATTGGATAGCACCGAATAAGACCGCCCCTCGGTTCGAATTGACAACTGTACCAAAGCCTACAGAAGTTAATTGTAGGGATTCTAGATGGGAATGACTACCCTCATGGGAGCGACCAACCTAGCCTTGATGCATCTCCCCTATTTTAGTCATTCCGGGTTAGTGAGGCTTAAGGCTACGTTTTACCTTTTATACAACACTTCCCACTTGAAAAACTAATACTGCCCTCCAAGAAACACCGCAATACCAGCATTCATCCATACAAGTCCGTTCTGGGACTGAACGAAACACTTGAGTGCTCCATCTTCAAATTCCATCATCTTCAAGATGTCTTCACTTCGAAACGCATTTGTTGAAATAAAGTGGTTTTCGAATACATATCTGATCTCAATCTCTTCGAAACAACTTTCGATAGTTTCCGGTAAACTCAATCCCGGTTCTTTAGGAAATAAACAATCAAAGATAAGAGCAAAGATCACCTTCTAACCGTTAGTGTACGAATTTCCTTATCATTATCCTGAGAGAACGGAACGAGATTTATACGCACAGTATAGCATTATTGGAGATGACTATGCCATATAACTCATGTGTTTCCCCTGGATATTTTCAAAGTCATGTTTTGATTCCAATTCTAATAGTCGGTTATTTAACTATCGAATAACAAGCATTAAATAAGGAATTTAATTGCATAGAGAAAACAAACATTGGTTAAGCTCTAAGCAACACTAGGCCTTCTTAACAAATCCTTCCATTAACTCAAATCACTGTGTAAATATTTTTACTAAAATATTTTTATAAAGACTCATTCACAAACCCTTATATTTTCAATACTTGAAAAATGACCATATACTTATCTCAACGGTATAAGTATATTCACCAACATTTGGGAAGATTCCTCTTTTTATTCAATTCTAAAATTATTCGTAACTCCATTATAAATCCACAAAACCATTTATAAAACTCCTTTTATAAATCTATAAACCCACTTGTAAAATTCTTTTATGAATATCTAAAACCATTTATAAAACTTTTTTATCTTTTAACCAATCTTCCTTTTTGTTTTCCAAAACATATTATATGATTCCTCTTATATTCCACATCTGTTTATAAAATCCTATTTATAAATCTCAAAACCATTCAAAATATAAATTCTAATCATCTACTTAAACACTATTATTATATAATAGTAAACATTATAAATAAATAAATATTAATCTTAAAATATTTTAAAATAATAATTAATAAATTCCAAACATCATAAATAAAATAATAATAATTTATCTTCAACATTTTTATAAATACTAATTATTAATTTTCAAAACTTTATTTATAAATAAATATATTTTATTTCAAACCATACTAATAATTTTAAATAATTAACCTTTCAAAATATTGGAATACTGTTAAATCACTTTTAAAACAATATTAATATAAATTAACAACTTTTAAAACATAATTATATTTCCATGAAAAAATTCCATACTTAATTTCCAATATGACCATTTATATATATATATACACACACACGCTATTTTTATAAATCTCCTCTATTTTATGAAACTTCCTTTCATAAAATCCTTTTATTTATGAACCCCATTTATAACTCCATTCCTTTATAAATCTCACTTATTCATAAAGTCTCAATCAAAATATAATTTCAACCGCTTTTAACCTTGCTTCCATGGGTATAAATTTCTTTTATAAATTTCTTTCAATTTATAAAATATCATTTTACAATTTCAAATTTACCAGCACTTGGTTTAGAAATGAATAATCTCAAAACTCAAGTATTTTTTAACAAGTTTTGCACTAACAAGGAGAAAGTGCTCAACATTTTGGATATTCAAGAAGGAGAACTACCTGTTAGATATCTTGGGTTACCTCTATCTGTGTCATATATAAAACACTCAAATTGCAAACATTTGATTGACAAAGTGTTAAATAAAATGCAGGGTTGGGAGTGTAAATTTCTCACAGTTTCAGGAAGAATTGAATTAATTAAGGCTGTAGTTTATCCTATGGTCAGTTTTTGGATGCAGTGTTTCATGCTCCCTAGCTTAACTATCCAAAAAATCAATCAACTTTGCAAAAATTTTATATGGAAGGGTAAAAAAAGTAGTGTCCCATGGGAAACAGTTACAAGTGCCAAATCTGAAGGTGGAATGGGATTGAAAAAATTGACAGACATAAACATCACTTTTTGCATCAAAAGAATTTGGGAGGTACTCAACAATTCTTCATATAGTGCTAAGTGGCTGAATGTTAAATATGCCAACAATGAAACTCTATGGGATTCTAATTTCAATAATAATTATTCTTGCACATGGAAAAAAATGCTTTATCATAGAAAAGATGCACAAAAGCTAATTGACAGAAGAATTGTGGATGGAAAATCTACAAGTCTGTGGTTTACACCATGGATTAATGGGTCAACTTTATTGGAAAAGCTAGGATATGAAACTTTATCATATTCAAGGAGTCATAAACATAAGGTAGATCAAATTATATCTGGAAATAACTGGAAGCCTGAAAACATCTCATTTCTTGGTAATGTAAGTGAGGAAATAAAACAAGTGCCCATCCATTATGACAATACAGCAGATTACTGGTTTTGCAGAAGCAGTAAAAATGGTCAATTTAATTTTCATGATGTTTGGAATGATTTTAGAACTAAACTACAGGAAATCAGTGATTACAAAATCATATGGAACAACATTTCTCTCCCAAAAATGAATGTATGTTTATACAGAGCCATTTTCAGTTTTCTACCCACAAAAGATAAATTAAAAATGCAAGGAGTGACTGAAGATGATGTTTGTGTACTATGCAAGAGAGAAGTGGAAACTTGCAAGCATATATTTTTTAATTGTCCCTTTTCTAAACATATATGGTGTTGGATCAGAATCATGATGGGAGATCCTATAACTCAAAGAAACTTTCAAACTTCTATCTTAGATGCCATTACATATATCAATCGGAAGTTCGCAGCCAACAATATCAAAAAGGAAATCATAATAGCCGCGCTAAGTTCATCTATATGGTTCATTTGGAAAAGCAGAAACTCCATTATTTTTAATAATGAAAAAGCAGATAGAATTAAGATGTGCAATATCATAAAGTACAATGTTCGTGATATCATCATCAACAGATCCAGATTTATCAGACATAGCATGAACAATTTTGAAGAAATCATCGAAAGATGGGAGATTATACCTTTGCGAGTCGATAATAACATTACCTCAATCCTGAACCCTAATTCCCCTTCCATAACATCCTCCTCAAGATACATGATTGATAGAGAAGAAGATGAAGCTGAGAGATCTAGATTGTCCAGACGCACCGAAATTTTTAACGCTAATGTTGAAAGAGAAGAAGACTTGGCAGGAAGGGAAAATGAGCCGCCATGAGAAGCATTGTTGCTAGGTTTACGCAGTGTGTGTAGGGAGGTGTTTGCGGGTTCGAATTAGCAACCCGTATATATTGTATATACTATGTTTGTAATGTTCTATCATTATCAATAATATATTTGACCTTTCTTCAAAAAAAAAAAAAAAATTTACCAGCACTTTCAATTTCCAAAAATAGAATAAATTATTTTCTAAAACAACTTCCCCCATCTTAAAATAAATCCACCGTTTGATTCATTTCTCCAATCTATTAAAAGACAATAGTTTCCTTTTAATTTATAAAACATCGTTTATAAATCTATCCCTTTATAAATAAATATGAATTTACAAAACTTAACTTTATTAGTAAATTGTCACTTTATACATTATCACCTTTATAAATCTCCCTATTTATAAATAAATATTAACATATGTATATATTATATACATTGCTCTATATAAAAAACTAGTAATTATTCTATCTTCTTTTTAAAATCATAATCCTTTATTATAAAACAAGGACTTATTTCTAAGATTTTAAAAACCTTTATCTACAGTTTAAAAACTCTATTTAAAATATTTCATAAAACCATGTATAATCTCTAAAATCAAACTTTTACTTTAGAAAAATCATTAAACATATAAAATTTCCAAATCACTTTGAAATTCCTTTTTAAATTAGATCACCATTTTTATAGTATCTTAAAATACCAAAAATATGGTCTGGTGCTATTAGTGCACTAATTAAGCAACATCATATCCATGTCATCAATATTGCATTCAACAAGTCATATATATGTATGTATGTGTGCGTGCGTGTGTGTGTGTGTGTGTTGTGTATATGAAAATAAACTAGTAGTGTGAGGAATCCTGTTGGATCCCTCCATCCTGTCCATCTACATCACATACATCATATAATTAAATAATAGAAATCAATCACTTCGATGCGGGATTCTTATAAAAATGGTCATCCGCCCTTACACAGGAACGTATAGAGTATCATCCACTCTAATAGGTGGGAATATATCCAAACCAACAATATAAACTAATAATTCATCCAAACAGTCAATAACAATCAACTATAAAATATTCTCGCATCAAATAAATAAATTTCATTGACTATACAATATTCTAGTCAACCAAAAAGGTGAGATTAACTCACATTGATTTTAATAGTTTTCAAATCATTTCGTTTTGAATTAAAATTGAACGAACGTCTAATTTTAACCCAAAATTCTCACTAGCTTTGAATCTGTCTTATACAATTCCATAGCGTAGTCTTCGTCGATACAACCGCAAAAGCGACTCGTCACATTCAATTTGGACCTCGTATGAGTTCAATATTTTAAATGAACATTTAAAATAATTAATTTATAATTAACTAAGTAAACTAAAATTTAAACTTAAACCTCTGCTTTCCCTCTCTCCCTCAAACGTTCTAGGCCGACAAAACCCCATCGTCCACGAGCATTCTTTAAACGTCGTGCCACCTCAACTAGCTTCCAGGTCGATCGAGCTTCACCAGTGGCTGCACCATCTCGAGTCGCACCTCCACTTGCCTCCAAGCCAAGCTCGGTCGCCATAAACGTCACCCATAGCCAACCCGAGCCGTCCAAACGTGGGCCCTATACGCCTTCATTGGTCGACGATTCGTCGATCCCACTATTTATCATGTAGAGCTCGTCGAGCTCTCTATCTTCCTAGTTGAAGTCGAAGCCTAAAAGCGCGTATATAGAGAGAAATCGAGGGAGGAAGATAGACTATTTTTGTCTATTGAAATTATAAAGGAGGCGGGCTCATGGAACTAGGGCATTTGGATTGCAAAAATAAAACTTTCAGGTCCTTACATAGAAAATTTCGCGACACTATTCATCCGTGAAAATTTCTAACTCCAAACGAAACGTGCTGTTTGGCGTTTTATATGTTATACCCCTATTCTGAACACAATGGAATATATATTGGAAGCCAATTCCATAATATTCAGAATATAGCTTTTCAAAATCAAATTATTTTGATTTAATTCTTTTAATTAATTTCTACGCGTTTCGAACTCGCACAACCAAACGATACGTCCAATCATTACGAAATTCAATGGCATGCGATAATTCACTATTATAGATTCGATAAAACTAGTTTCGTAAAAATCTGAGATTGTGCCTCGGACAAAAGGCTATTTTTACACGTTATTTAAAATGAGCAATTTCCAAAATTAGTCGAATAAATTTTAAATCCAAATTTAAAAGTTCACTGTCCTCCTTTTTCAAATAGAATTAAAATCAACTTTTGAAACCATTTTGATTGATATCAAATTTAAGATTCAATAGATCAAAAAGCTTGAAATCCTTTTATTTTAAAATCAATAGATCACAAATTCTCAAAATCAAATATATTTTTATTTGTTAAATGAAACTTGATAATTGCTGAAAGGGGATCTGGTAGGCTTTGAAGTGAGACCTAGTGGCTTTCAAAATGAGGAACAACTCATATTTTTGATACAAACTTTTGAGCTTCTCGTCCAGATTTTTGACTTAAGTTTTTGATGTTAATCCCTGGAATCCTCTGCTTTGGAATGAATTTGATGATTTACGACATGAGTGTAGGCTTCAACATTGATTACTCTAACTCACGGCATTGGTTGCCGACCTTCAACGGTAATCTGATTGTCAACATGAATGCTTGTGCGACGTCGCCCTTCTTAATAATCCTGCAGCATAAAATACACGACATCTTTATCTTTCGATGTTAACCTTTCTAGCAGCATTGCTTTCTTCGACATCAATCACTGGTGACGTCACCACTTATGCCATCGAATATCTGCAGTGTTGAGATATGGCCGACATCCATAACTTCCGACATTGGGGTGTGGCTGGTTTCAGTTACCGACGATATTGGCCACCTTCGATATTGATTACTCACTACATCGATTGCTTTCCTTATTGAGTACCCACAACATCGCTCGTCTTCAACATTGGTTACTCAAGGAATCAAATACTCAATGCCATCACTATCGGCATCACCTAGCAGCATCGTTTATTAGAACTATTGCAGTATTGAATACTCGTAATATCATTTATTTCAAATACGTGCGATGTTGAATACTTCTATAATGTCTATATAAATGTGTGACCCTTTGAATTTCCAATCTTGTCTTCCTCCAGATCTAGATCTAAACACCATCTAATTCAATATTATCTAGATCTATTACTCGATTTCTAATGCACCCATAGGTACTGTAGCAAGGCTCCAACGTACCATACGGTTGCCAGCAAAATACAAAGAATGACTCAACAACAGTAGCATGCAGAAGATTCGGCAAATCACCTGAAATAGGACAAAAGTTGTTATTTTCTTTCTTTTTTTATCAGCTTTCTGTTACAAAATGTATGGCTGAAATATGCTATGAAATATTAGTGGTACAGCTGTCATAGGTGGTTGTAAATGCTGCCTATAAAGGTACGTGAATGGAAAAATGAAGTCAGGCTGAAAATTGTATTTCTCTTCTCTTATTTTCTTCATGTCTTCTTTCTCTTCTCTGTAAATTTCTCTGTCACCAGCAGCCGCAGCTGCACCATAGGCCCATCAGTTGGTGCTTCCACTGATTTCCTCCCCTCTCCTATCCTCCATTCAACGCCATGACCCATCTCGACGAACTGGCAGTGCAACTCACCAACCAACAAACCTCCATTGATGCCATCAATACCACCCTTTCCAAACAAGAATCCTCTCTTGCCGACATCCCCGATATCAAATCATCCCTTGCCTCACAGCACCTCGCAATCCAACAGTTAACCCAAACCATTGCCGATCTATCTTCCAAATTATCTTCTAATCACATATCTCCACCACCACCTCCTACACCGCAACCTCCATTACAGCCCATAACACCCCAACCATCCTCCTTGGCAATACCTCCACGCGACACCACCGCAATCATACAGACACCACGACCGCCACCGCCACCTCCTCTCCTCACTACACCTCTTCATTACCATATCGCTATTCGAACACCTAAATGTGAACTTACCCACTTCGACGGCTCCAACCCTTTAGATTGGATCTTCCAAGCGGAACGATTTTTCTCCTATCACTCCACACCCGATGCTCAACGCATCGATCTCTCTAGTTTTTATATGACCGGCCAAGCTTTATCATGGTTTCAATAGATGTTTCGAAACAATCAATTCACTTCATGGAAAAACCTCACAAAAGCAATCGAACAAAGATTTGGTCCTTCCTCCTTCCTAAACCCACAGCCACCCTCTTCAAACTTCGTCAAACAACAACCGTCGAACACTACCAATCTCAATTTGAAAATCTTAGCAACCGCATCACAAACCTTCCTCCTGAAGCCCTTCTCAATTGTTTTATTTCCGGCCTAAAAACCAACATCAAAATCGAACTTCAACTATTTCAACCTATGTCCCTAACCAATGCCATCGATCTCGCCAAACACATTCAAAACAAAATCACCGAAACTAAACTATTCCAAAGCCGGCTGCCCTACAACCGGCCTCAACAACCACCACTTCTAACCTTGCCCCCAATTTCTACCTCAAATCAGTCCATAAACCAATCCACAAATCCCAACTACCCCATCAAACACCTGACATCAGCTGAATACCAAAACAGACAAACTAAAGGCCTATGTTTCAAATGTGGAGAGAAATACTACCCCAGCCATAAATGTAGCACAAAGCAAATACTGTTACTCTTACCCGATGAAAGCGAAGACACTTCATATCTGGAAAACTCCGAAGTATCCGAATAGCAGCTCATGACGGATCCAGCTGTCTCGTATCATGCCTTGGTCGGCTCTACGAACCCAACATCCCTTCGCCTACCCGCACTGATCAACGACAAACCACTTTCCATCTTAATTGACTTAGGAAGCACACATAATTATCTTCATCCCAACATTGCTCGATTTTTAGGGCTGCGAGCGAAGAAACATGGCGACTTTCTTGTTACAGTCGGCAACGGAGAGAAACTGCAATGCCGCAAAGTGTGCCGCCAGGTCTTAGTTCGAATTCATGGGTATGACTTTATTTCTGATTTTTATTTATTGCCGATTTCAGGAGCAGAGGCCGTTTTTGGAGTGCAATGGCTACAAAACCTTGGGCCAGTAACTATTGATCATAAAAATATGGTATTATCTTTTGTTTATAATCAGCAACCCATTGTATTAGCAGGCCAAGAAACCCCCACCAGCCCATTTGAAATTTCTTACCACCAGCTAAAACGCATGCAGCACACATCTTCCATCTCTGCATATTTTCATCTCACCACCGAACCTATTAACAACCAAACCCCATCACCAGTTTTTCCAACCGAAAACATGCACCCAGATATCCAAAACCTTTTAACCAAATATCTGACCCTCTTCGACAAGCCAAACCACCTTCCTCCACACCGCCACCTCAATCACCACATTAATCTTCAAACCAACTCCCAAACCGTCAACGTTAAACCCTATCGATACCCACATTTTCAAAAAAATGAAATAGAGAAACAAGTCCAAGAAATGCTCCAAAACCAAACAATACAACCATCCACAAGTCCGTTCTCTTCTCCCGTGCTCCTTGTTAAAAATAAAGATGGTACGTGGCGCTTTTGTGTATATTACCGCGCACTAAATGCCATTACTATCAAAGATAAGTTCCCCATTCCGACCATTGATGAGCTTTTGGATGAACTACATGGATCCATATTTTTTTCCAAATTGGATCTACGTAGTGGATATTTTCAAATCCGCGTTCACCCTTCCGATGTTTCGAAGACCGCTTTTCGCACGCATGAAGGGCACTACGAATTCCTTGTAATGCCATTTGGGCTCACCAATGCTCCCTCGACATTTCAAGCAACAATGAATAACATTTTTCGGCCTCACCCCCGGTGGTTTATACTAGTATTTTTTGATGACATCCTCATTTATAGTAAATCATGGGATTTACACCTCTCTCACTTGCAAACAGCTCTCAACATTCTGGAGGAGCACAAATTTTATGCAAATTCATCCAAATGTATATTTGGACTTCAAGAGCTATGCTATTTAGGCCACATTATCTCTAAAGAAGGAGTTCGAGTGGACCCGTCAAAAGTAGATGCCATTCTTAAGTGGCCACCTCCCAGCAATATCACCGCCATTAGAGGATTCCTTGGTCTCACGGGCTACTACCGCCACTTCATTCGCCACTATGCTCACATTACTAGCCCACTAACCAACCTGCTAAAGAAAGGAGAACAATTTTCATGGCCCACTCGAGCCCAGGAAGCTTTCACTTGCCTTAAACAACACATCACTTCTGCACCTATTCTAGCACTACCAGATTTTTCCAAATCCTTCGATCTCCATGCCGATGCATCCAACTTAGCCTGCGGTGCTGTCCTATCCCAATCCCACCACCCCATCGCTTTTCATAGTCAGAAACTTCCACCTCGTCTCCAAAAATCCTCCACCTATGCTAGAGAAATGTTTTCTATAACCTCCGCCGTCCAAAAATGGCGCCACTACCTCCTCGGCCGCAAATTCTCCATCACAACGGACCACCAAAGCCTCCGTCAACTCCTAACTCAAACCATCCAAACGCCGGATCAGCAAAAATGGCTTTGCAAGCTCATGGGTTTTGATTTTACTATCAATTATAAACCAGGCATAGAAAACCGGGTTGCCGATGGTCTTTCTCGTTGGACTGCAGACGCTCTTATGGCTACTTTCTCCTCTCCATCCTTCGATTTCACCACTGACATCCGCACTGCACTCCCCCTCGACCCAGCAGTACAACTCATTTTCAATCAACTACAGGATGGTAATAATAATACTCAACCGTAACTTTTCAGTGCATGATGGACTATTGTTTAAAGACAAAAAGTTGTACATCCCAAATGACCCCATGCTGCAGACCAAAAAAATTACCGCATGTCATGCATCCAAGCTTGGAGGACACTCAGGAATAAAGGGGACTGCAGCTCGCATTTCTGGTAATTTCTATTGGCCCAATTTATTCAGTTCAGTTCGTGATTTTGTGCGCCAATGCAATGTATGCCTCCAGACCAAACCAGAAAACTCAGCGCCCAAAGGTCTATTGCAACCTCTTCCCATTCCCAATCAAATCTTTGAAGACATATCGATGGATTTTATCACTCATCTACCGCCATCGTCCGGAAAAACATGTATTTGGATGATTGTTGACCGTTTGTCCAAATACGCATACTTCATTGCATTACCTACCTCTTTTACTGCAGTTCACTTAGAATCTTACTTTATCCAAGAATTCGTCCGCTTACATGGCTTTCCTCGAACCATAGTTTCCGATCGTGATCGAGTTTTCATGAGCCACTTTTGGAAGGAGATATTTCGTCTTCACGGCACACAACTCAATATGAGTAGTGCCTATCATCCGCAAAGTGATGGTCAAACGGAAGTAGTAAACCGTTGCTTGGAAAATTATCTGCGTGCAATATGCGGCGATTTACCATCACATTGGGTTAAATGCTTACCTTGGGCAGAGTGGTGGTACAATACTTGTATACACTCCTCTATCGGAATGTCACCCTTTCAAGCCGTCTACGGTCATGCACCCCCGATAATTGCCGACTACGTCCAAGGAAATGCTCAAGTATAGGACTTAGAGGAATAGGCTACAACTAGAAATGAACTGCTGCAGACCATTAAGACAAACCTTCAAAGAGCTCAAACCCGCATGAGAACTCAAGCAAACCTGCATCGCATCGATAAAGACTTCCCTGTCGGCTCTTTTGTATTCGTCAAACTTCATCCTTATCGCCAACACTCCCTTCCACCAATGCAAAATAAGCTCTCAAAAAAGTACTTTGGCCCATTCAAAATCATTGAGAAAATAGGAGCGATCGCCTACAAACTCCTCTTACCACCAGAGGCTCGCATCCACCCTGTCTTCCACATCTCCCTCCTTAAGCTCTATCCAAACCCTCAAAACATCACACCAACACCACTGCCATCTACAATTACCACTCATTCCAACCTTGAGGACAAGGTTGAGCTTCTAGGGGGAGGCAATGATGCACCCATAGGTAATGTAGCAAGGCCCCAACGTACCATACGGTTGCCAGCAAAATACAAAGAATGACTCAACAACAGTAGCATGCAGAAGATTCGGCAAATCACCTGAAATAGGACAAAAGTTGTTATTTTCTTTCTTTTTTTTATCAGCTTTCTGTTACAAAATGTATGGCTGAAATATGCTATGAAATACAAGTGGTACAGCTGTCATAGGTGGTTGTAAATGCTGCCTATAAAGGTACGTGAATGGAAAAATGAAGTCAGGCTGAAAATTGTATTTCCCTTCTCTTATTTTCTTCATGTCTTCTTTCTCTTCTTTGTAAATTTCTCTGTCACCAGCAGCTGTAGCTGCACCATAGGCCCATCAATTTCATTCGGATCCGCAAGTTTGAATTCAATTAGATTTATAATTTCAATTATCTGAAATCGATCGAGCAAATAGAGATCGATGTTTGGGATAAGATTCATTACTCAAAATCAAAGCTGATGCCGATTAAAGTAAAATTGATATTGAATAGGTAAGCATTGGGATCGAATACAAATTTGACTTTGAAGTTGAATGATTGGAGAAATTTATCTTAAGATGGACGTTGGAGCGGCATTGATGAAGTGGAATTAATATTTGATGGTTACCACACGTATGTCGCTGCTGTCCATTACCCGAAAATGCTTAACGCTAATAAAGTCAATTTTCAATTTTCAAATTTTAAATTACTTTTGAAATTCAAAAAAAATCCGTATACGGCATTTTGGTCATTTTTCGAAAATGTGGAGGTTTAGACCCTCCTTCTAGCGCTAAAAATGTTAAATCGAAATTTGGTTCAACATTCAATTATGTATACAAGAAGGCATATTCGAAGAAATTCCGATAGTACCCTTTATTTTATGTTTATTCATGGAATTGTTTGAAATATAATTCATAAGTCCAAAAGATAAAATAGACAAGTCAAAAAGTCAATAGGCAAATAGGTAAGTCCAAGAATCAATAGGCAATATGCTCATGTCATGTTCTTTATTTAATTACGAACATGTTGCAAAATGGTGCGAATATGCAATTTTATAATTGTCTAGTCCTTCTTTACAAATATGTCATCTTCTTCCATGTTATTCTTGATTCCGTTAGTCTATCCTTGAGCTCTCTTTTTCGCAACGAACAAAACTTGGAGAAGATCATAATTGAAAAAAAGTGATAGAGTGAGAAAGAGAATAAGGGCCCCTTTCCATGAAGGGACACATCTCTATTTACAGTGGTTAAGGAGGTTAGCTTGCTTTCATTGGTGACGTGGGAATTCGAATGTCATTTGTTGCTATCTTGGTGGTGGCATCAATATAGGGCTTGTGAAGGTCTTTGAAGCGTTATAGAGGAGAATACACTAAATCCCCTTATGCTTCTGTGAATGACTCTAATCCTCCTTCTTTGCATGGATTTTGATATCAACATTCTTCCAATTATTGTTCTTTGTGGATTCGATGGCATGCGACATTAATAACGCATGGCATGAATAATATAGAGTATGGCATGGAATGAGCACGGTATCGTTTAAGAGATGGTAATGGAGAATGGTGGCATGAGATTGAGTCGGCATTGGAGTGGAAGCAGCACAAATTGAATGCAATATGGAAGAAATGTGGCATCAATGAAAGACGATGTTGATAACATATGGCTTTGATAGAGTGAGGCATGGGTGGTGTGTAGTATTCATGTAATGCGACATTAATTTGAAGCGGCATCAATATGAAGTGACATCATGAAGCGGCATCAATGAGAGCAGCGTCAATTTTTGCCTTAATATAGTGTGGCTTTCATGGGCATTGACAATGTTCATCATCAATGTCACTTTAGAGGTTTGTTGTGACATCTCCAAAGTGGGGTGTTGATGTAACGCAGCACCGATGATATATGTCTTCGGTGGAACGCGGCATTGAAGTAAGGTATGGCTAAGTTGCGACATTGCATGAGGTGCAATACCGTAGGCTTTCGACGTTGATCAATCTTCATACTTTCAGTATTGGTTCATCACCATTCCTTCGACATTGGTCCTAACGGCATTGATTTCTTTGTGACACCACCACTTATAGCATTACCTTCGACATTGAAATTATATAAATAACACTTACTATTATCAACTATAAATCCTCAAATAGCATAATAACATTAAATCAATTGTACAAAGAGGGACTAAGAGTAATTATACTGAAATAAAATAATCAAAAGTCAAGTTATATTTTAGTCCTATCATAATAGTTGTTTGCATAAAATTCAATTCATATTACCGTTGGGCAGAAACAAACTGAATTGTTAAAACAAATAAATTCACTCAATAAATCATAATGGCAATTAAAGTTTGTAATAAATTACCATTAGTAGTTTATTAAATATAAATTACCATTAGTAATTTATTAAATATAAAAACGTAATTTCATGTTAATTTTTATCAAAGTTGGGCAAAAACAAATTGAACCATTAAAACAAATAAATTCACTTAATAAATCATAATGGCAATTAAATTTGGTAAAATTACCGTTTATAATTTATTAAATGTAAAAACATAATTTCATGAAAAATCAATTTGTATCACCGGTGAGAGAAACAAACTGAACCATTAAAACAAATAAATTTGCTTAATAAATCATAATAGCAATTAAAGTTAGTGAATTACCATTCATAATTTATTAAATGTAAAACATAATTGTGACTTTAAATCAAAAAATTCATTTTAATAAAGTGGTAGTTATAATTCAAAGTTGATAGAAATTAACAACAACCAATTATTAAAAATATGTTATGGTTTAAATTATTTATAAAAAGAATATAACAAACAATAGCGAATAATAATAGATTCAAAATGCAACATATATAGACATGTCAAATTTCACACAAACTTAATTATATTGGATCCAACATGTCAAAAGGAGACTGCCCATGTGATTCATGACATGATGCCTCTTGGTTAAACATTTTCAACTTACATCTCCATGGAAAATACTTGATTAACATTTATGCACATACATAATAGAGAAAAATTCTCCTTTTAAGTCTTTTGTCCAAAATTATGAGAAATTAGTTAAATCTATATAGCTTTTATATGAACCACTGAAAATCAATTTCGTAAAAAAGATTCATCTTATATGGATTTACGATTGCTCTAATACCAAATAAAAGAACAAGATCGTAATTTGCTTTGTAATAAGAACACAATCACTCCAAAATCCATAAATTTCAAAATAAAATAGGAAAGAAATTTAAATCTTACAGTTCTGAAGTGAAGACATCTCTAGGTGGAAGCGTTGATACTAATCTTTAATGGTATTCCTCAAATCTGATGATGGCGACCCTTTTGCATTTTCTTTCCCTTTTCCTTCCATAAAAATTATTGGATTAAAAAATGCTTCAGAAATGATCCCTTAAATACAAAATAGGCCGAAGAACGTTTTAATTACGGAATATCATCAGTCCAAAATGAGAAGGGATCTATATATATTATAAGGCAAGCTTTGGGACCAATATAATTATTAATAACAAGCTGAATTTTTCTATTAAAAATTAAAATGCCTTTTCATTAATTCTTTAAATGAAATTAGTGCAAAATAATAATATGGGCCACATAATAAATAAAACTAACACTATTATCTTTGAAATCAGAAAAGGATGCTTTCAAAATAGTAAGTGAATAGTAGAGAATCAATACAATATTAATCGATTCTATACGATTTTGAAGAGACAAGATTATATTTTCTAAGAGATTTTTCAAGAGAGTAAGGAGTGAGAAGAAAGTAAGTTATTAATTCATTAAAAATTCATTCGCACCCCCTTTATATAGTGAATAAACAAATGTATCCATTCGTGAGGGGTTGTGTCCAAAGGACATTTCCATTCAAAATTTTGAAAAAAATCAACAATTTATATGTTATTAAAATATATATGTTGACATATGCTAGTTAAAATTGAAAAATGTTTTCTTTTAAATGGATTTGGAAATTCTATGCTTAATAAATTGAACATAATTTATAGACATCTTTAAACTCTGAAAATTTTGTATAAAATATTTAAAATATATGTTGAAATTTTAAAATAATTTATGTCTGTTTAAAATATCAAAAATCAGAAACTGCTATCAAAGACTTAAAAGTATATTATAATGACTCTAAATACTAAATTATAATCTTGAACTCTTCATATCTTGTCTTTGAACTCGTAAGTCTATATATCTTTTTCTTGAGTCTTTATACTATACAATCTTTGATTCAACACCTGTATAATATTCTGCACCATATACTATATAACTTGGAAAAATATTAGTATCTATGTTTTATATGGTTGTTCTCATCAAATTAAATAATTAAGGTATGAACAATCTCCCCATTTTTGAGGATAACAACCATTAAATATTCCTGTGTATAAAATATGATATAGCTTCCCTTGAGTTACATAACTCGCCTTAATTATATGCATGTGTATATTTTTTATTATTCTCCCGCTTTTCATTAACAAAATTGGGTAAAAAATAAAAATCCCCATAAATGACATACATATAAATTATAGAGTCAAAAACCAATAATGAAGAATTAAGTGATATGCTAACCAACATAAGTTTAACTATATAATTGTGATTGGACGAAAGTAATTAAAGCATAAAAGTAAGAACATTAAATATGACATATTAAGATGTAAAATTTAAGACATAAACTTAAAGAAATACTAGATGACTTAAAGTGATATAGTTATGGCATATATATGATAATGAAGACATTAAATAAGAGAAACCAAACTTTATTAGTTTAAGAAACTAAAACGCTTATACAGCCAAATGCATACATTCCAAGATAAACAAATCAACCCAAATGCACAAAACATCAATCCTATTAAACAAGGCTACACCAAAAATTATAATACTTAGGCTTTATAATGGAAGATTTGTGAATGAAACAATTAGGGTAATGAAGGCAGAAATTTCTTTCTGTTCAACCAAGTTTCCATTCGCATCGAATGTGCCTTCTCTTAAACATTTGACCTAATCGTCCCCTACTTCATCTTCTTCCTCCTTTTCCTTTTCTTTTGCATCATCCAGTGGGTTATAAATGACAAGATTATGTGTAACAGCCCGCAAATCCGTAACCCTTGAGTCAACACTATTCTATCTAAATCAACTCAAGTTGTACAGAAATACGAACCATTTGGGTTAAAGAAGAAGAGGTAGAAGAAGAGAATAGAAAATCAACATCAGAATCTAACCATCGCAGCGAAATAAAATATAATAGATAATAAATGATCTTTACTCAAAATCAAATATATATGTTTATATATTACATCATCAGAGTACATCAATCACAGCTCAACATCAATATCATACAAATGGATACATAGCAACTCAATACAGCGGAATATATATAACAAGTACGAGAGCACGTGTCGTCATCCAGCTCGTCTCCTGAGCTCCATAGCATCAAATCCTGTATCCTATAATACTCGGTCTGACCCGAGCATTACAGTTAAATAACACCCGAGTCAGTCTGGATTACCAGCGTGAGAGAATCACACCCAATTGATTATTAAAGTTTCAAAAATCCTTTGAAAACAAAAGCATCTCGTAAGACCACGCCAGAAATAAACATGTCGGGTTTTTACCTTACGATAGCTAAAACAATTTTTATAGAAATCCTCTGATATTATAATAGTGTCTATAGAAAGTAAATAGAATCTAGCTGAAATGCTTGCATCTCACGTTTCAGCAATAGTTGGACACAATCAAAACCGTACGGACGCGTAGGGAAAATGGATTCCAACTAATGGCTAGGCACTGGGGTACCACCTGTCACAGTACCTGGTCTAGATCAGCGTACCGAGGAGCCACCCTAACTCCCCTGCAACACAAGACCGGAACCATCCCTTACTGGACAGTCCCGAGCAAGATCACCCCGCGGTTGGGATCAGCAACCGCCCACTAAGCCGAAATAAAGGGACATCTAGACAGGGATGACCTCACCCTCCAGTGGGGGCTACCCACAAAGCCTTGCTGCATATCCCCTGATTTTCAGCCATTCCCATTTGATGAGGCTTGAGGCTAAGCGTTACCTTTTTTTGAATATATCCCTTAGAATGCCC
This sequence comes from Allium cepa, assembly GCA_030765085.1. Classification (NCBI taxonomy): domain Eukaryota; kingdom Viridiplantae; phylum Streptophyta; class Magnoliopsida; order Asparagales; family Amaryllidaceae; genus Allium; species Allium cepa. Next base: position 42,446,904 of record CM060929.1, read on the forward strand.
ATCGTCCACCTGACGATGTTTCGCAAGCATTCATCCATACAAGTCCGTCCCGGGTTCGAACGGAACCGAAGGCACTATTCCTACTACATCCATTTTGGAAATATCTTCAGGATTAGTAGCGACTAGCCCTTGCACTTCACTGCTCCATCTTCGAATCCAAAATCGTTTTTCACGAAACGTACAAATCGGATCGAAGTGGTTTTCGAGAAATTAATCTCGATCCCGGTCTCTTCGAAACGATCAACGCATTTGGCTAATATTGATAGTCGGTTATTTAACTATCAATTATATTCACAAAACTCCATCCAACAATAAATAATTTCCCAAATTATTTATTAACCTCAAAATATCTTCTCAAGATATATTTCTATTTTCAATCCTTTGAAAACAGTTTCAAAACCATCTTTCTTTCCAGAATAACTTTCCCAAACATTTGCTATCTCCACTGAAGTTACCAAGCACAAACTAGATTTTTAAAAATAATTTTTAAAACACTTTGCTTTGAAATATATACTTTAAAACATTTAAATTAAAAACTATTTCAGTAATCTGTTAAAAATACATACTATATAAATATTTGAAAATAAGGTTACTTTATAAAATATAACTAAATTTTTAATCCTAAACAAACTACTAAGTCATCCTTTAAATTATTACTACTATAATAGGATAAAAAGGTAAGATTTACTTTAGAATTCAAATATTTAGACAAGAAATAGATTTTTTTCCAAACTTACTTTTAAAATCAACTTAAAAACTTTTAACTTATAATTAAAAACTTACTTTGAAAACGTACTTGGTTATCCAGGGAGAAGATCCAACTGCAATCGCTTAAATCAAATTTTCCCCAAATTGATTTCAAACTTATCCCATTTGAAATAAATTCTGTACTTACTTAATTCATTTCAAAATTCATTAAGTATGGACTTATTATTATTATTGTTATTTTCCATTTGATTTTAAATCCATTAACTGAATATAAAATTTTCAGATTTTCCAATTCCTTCTTTATTCCTTCCAATAATTTAAATCTTAAATTTTTAATAAATGTTTGTTCTTTTAATTAATGTCACTAAATATTTAAAATTCATTAACTTCCTGTTTATTCAAAACTTCCTTTCTATACTCAAGATTTATTTATTAGAATTTTAAGGTTTCTTAATTCCTTTTCCAATTCATTTTTTTTTATATTTCTATAGTTATTTTATTCCCAAATTCACTTCTTTTAATTTCTTTCCAAAATCCAATTTATATATATTTTTGGCAATTCAATATACCAAATCATAACCAACCGAACCATAGCATTCAATATTTCAACATAATTCATCATAAAATATCAAATCATCATAACAGGGAAATTAAACAATTAAAATAATGTTGAGGGATCCAGTTGGATCCCTCCAACCTGTTTCCCTGCATTCACAGATGTTAGCACAATATAAATATTTTCACTATAAAATGAGGGAAGTCAATCATTTCAAGGTGTAATATATACTACTATATAACACAACAACCAATTCAACCATTCAAACAACTATTTAAATTTAATCATTTAAATTTAAATTTCAACTGAGTGAGATTAACTCACCTTTGCTTTTACTAGCAATCCGATTCAATCCAGCTTGTTTCCATGATTTTATACCTTGTATAAACATTATACGATTCTATTAACATTTTTAAATAATCAAACAAATTAATTACCATTTATTAATTTGAGTTAACTAATAATTTAATTTCAACTAATTTTCCTATAACAAATATTTTTGGTAACTAAATTTAATAAGTTTATTAAATAGATTAATTAATCATCCAATATATATTATTTTATTTTATTTTATTTTATAAAATTAACAATACACATCACAGTAAATAAATTCTCTACATGTAGGAATATATAAACAAAGTTCTCCTTTATTATATCAGTAAAATTGAAATTAACTTTACTGTAACCCCCTCTTTCTTTTTTTATACTCTGAATTTAAATTGAGAAAGTAACTCGACAATACCTCTAACGAACCCAGATCCCTCCTTGTTCGAGCCCCCGAATGGTCCACTGCGAGCATCACCACGCGACGCCACCTCGCAGTTTGCCATTCCCTGAGAAGTTCGAACCCAAACTCATCGCGCATCCATTGATTCCAACCTGCTCGGCTTCAATCGCGACCATCCAAAACGAACTCAAACCCCACGAAAACGATTCCAGACCGTGCTTGATTCGGCCCAACACAACGCGACGACGATTTCGAGATCCCCCCTTGCGAGCTATTCCATTTCGCCATTTTTTTTATTGTCGTACGAGATTTTGAAGGGGTGGTTCGGCCATTTTCCTCTTTTTTTTATTAAGTATTTGATTCGGCTGTTCTGAAGAGGGGAAAGAAAAAGTAAGGGGGGAATGATTGAAGTGAGAGTGGCGTGTAAGGAAAGGAACGGTAGGTGGCTGACAAGAAAGAAGGGAGCGACGTGATGAAAGAAGGAAAAGAAGCGTATACAAGAAGGCTCGACTAGTTAACTTAAATTCACCAGATTATTTATCAATTTAAATTTTCCAGACGTTTATATGTCGTACACTCACACATCAACTCCAAATGCCACGAAAATTGAAACCCGATAATAATCCAATATTACGGATCCAATGGAACTGGTTTCGTCGAATTCCGAGACTACGCCTCGGAAGGCTATTTTTAAATTCAATTTAAACAGTATAAATACTAAAACTGAACAAACCACTGTTAATTTCAATTTTACAACTTCTATTATCTTCAGTAATATCAATATAAATCCTACAAGCCATCAAATTATTTATTTTTAATTCCAGATTCAGTATTATACCCAACGTCAAATTATTTAATTCAACAATTTAATTGTCAAATAATTTGTGATATCCGTAATTCAAGTTAAAATTACACTATTGAATATTTAAAATCGATTAAATATTCCGATTCAAATTTCTTAAAAATTCCGGGTCGTCACATTCCTCCCCCCTTAAAAGAATTTCGTCCCCGAAATTACTAACTAGGAAGAATGACTCAAAACCTGTTACTTTTCCAAAACCAAACAGTTTCTAACAACTCAACAACTTACCATTATCTTTTTAATAGAAGGCCCATTATAATTCTTACTAACTTCCCAAACTTTTCCCTTAATTCCCTAACAACTATATTTATACAATCATTCAAATTATAATTCCAAACTAAATTTTGAATTATCAAAAAATTTCTCAAAATTTTTCTAACTCCCTAAATTCCCGAAAAATTTCGCCAGCGTCTCCTTTGCGCGGCTGACTCGGTGCAACTACAAAATGGCTCTGCGGCCCCCCAAATCAAAAAAAGAAAACAAAAAGCCAAGTGGCTCAATCCAAATTCAAATCCAATCAAATTCCATACCAAATTTAAATACGTACCTTTTGTCGGGCAATTCAAATTTATCTCTTGAAATCAAATCCAATTTCCTTTTCCCTTTTATACTACCTGCATATCCTACCTGACAATAATATCCAAGCACAATATTCCAAAAACATTTCATCGACTTCCTTGCGAAATATCAATATTCATCCAAATGTCAACCTAGAATATATTTGTAATATAAATTTCCGGTAAGAATTCACTATCCCTTACTTAAGTTTAGTATAAGCATTTTATATGCTTCTTATATTCATTTTCATCTTACCACTTCAATTTATATCCATTTCTATCCACATTGGTTTATCTCCATTTCTATATGAATTTAATTTATCTTTAGCTCTGAATATATATAAATTTTATTTGCCATTTATTACTAATTCATATCATTACTTTAATTAGTTTCATTTACTAACTTATTTCAATTCCTAGTTTGAAATCGTTTTGTCGTTAACAAAATTTTACAACATTTCCAAAATTTTCTAACTCCCAAAATTTCAGAATTTTTTTGGCAGAGTCTCCTTTGTACGGAGGAGCTTTTGCAATTTTACAAAAGATATAAATATATATACATCGACCCACACGGTCGGAAAATTCAAAAACAGTTCATATTTCCTATTTTAATTGTGTAGGCGTACCTTATTTAGCATTTTTAAGCAAGCAGCTTATTTATTTTTAGCAAATAGCCCTACCAAATCCAGCCACACGGCTTCCAAGTACCTGTATTTACTCAATTTAAACACGTAAGTGCCAAATATATGCAGTTTAACTATATTTCACTTAGTTGCAATAGTTGAAACATATTAATTCTAAAGAAATGCACATCCAACCTTTCCGTAAGCAATTTTTACAACCTTCATAGTAATTCAACTATTTCAATTAATTTACAAACCATTTTCATTCAAATTTGAATGGTTTAAAACTCAATCGCTTACATTTAATTTATTCTCAAGCAATCTCAATTCATATTTAATTCCATTGCTTTTAAAATCAATTGATTTCATTCCTATCAATTCATAGAATTTTAATTACTTCCATTTACATCAAATGACGATTTATTCTATGCAATTTGACAAGATTTATGTGAATAAGCATGCATTTATGTTTTATAACCAATTTGAATGGATTTCAACTCAATTTATACTTAATTCTATTCCATTTAAAAAAAAATATTCACAATTCATATATTCTCATTTTCATTGCATTACAAATTTGAATACATTCACTTGCATTTCCTTCTATTAACCAAACTAGTTCATACAAAACTATTAACATCTTAGGTTCGTCTTCATTACCAATTTAATTTCCCTTTTATTTTAATTCATTCACAATTATTTATTTAGCTCGACATATTCCATTTAAATTTCATTCACAATCCATTCATTTACGTTTTATTCCATATTTGTTTATTCTAAACTATTTTATTTAGCTCAAAACAAACCAAGCTATATCATTCAATAACCATTTCAATTTCATTCATGATCTATTCATTTGCACTTCATTTAAAACCATTCTATTTTTCTTATTGTCTCCAAGTTAAATGGTTTACAATTTCTTATTTAAGAATTTCATTCCTTTAAATATTATCGGCAACTCACCGAATTTTATTCCGATCCAAATTTATTTTTACTTGGTTTAAAACCAATCCAATATTATTAAAATTTGTTTATGTTGAATTCAATTCAACTTTCCTTCATTCATTCAGCTTAAGTCAATTAACCTCAATTTATTCAATTTTTACACTTAAGTTCATTCTCATTTTACAACAAAGTTCTCTTTTCAATTTAACTTGATTCTATTTTAATCCAATCCCATTTCAAACTACAAATTTATTTGATTGGTTATTATACATTTTAACTTTCTAGGTTCAGCTCATTCAATTTATTACCTGGCTATTTTCCAAGTTATCTTCTCTTATTTGGATTTTATTTGCACATTCAAACCATTGCTATTTTAATCCATTTACATTTTTATCCGATACACTTCAATTATATTTAATTTGTTAACACTTCAAGCTAAATTATAATCTATAACTCAAGTTCTCGATCCACTATCCATTTTCAATTTACCACCCAATTCATTTACTACAATTCAATTACATTTACTTTACCATCGATCCAGGTCGAATTTAATTTCTAACTTGAGTTTTATTTTCAAACTTCATTATTAACTCACAATTCGGCCTTTACTTAACTGCATTGGTTCTTATTACATATTTTATTATCTAAATTTATTATCTAAATAGTCTTTCCCCAATTTATAATCCAAAACTTGATTTTTAATTCCAAATGTCACTTCATTTAATCTTTCCTAGTTCAAATTTATTTTATAATTTAAGTTTGGATTTTTATTTTATTTTTCAATTCATCCAACAATATTTATTTTGGATTTTGTATTCCATTTTCAATTTAATAAGTCACAACTTATCGTTTTATACAATTCCATTCATCATAAGCTTGAATATATTCTTCTTTTATTTTAACTCAAGCCTTATGCTTCTTTATAACCCAAGCATATTTTATTCATGCATTTTAATTCTTTTATAAGTTATTCTAGTTTATTTATTTCAATTTAATTCTTATCCAACTTATTTTCTAGTTATCCAGGTAAGAATCAATTCCAATTCAATTTATTCAATTGAATTTTTTTTATTCCAGTTCAATTTTATTTTAAACTCAGAATTTACTTAACTCAATTCGATTTTAACTTAATTCGAATACAACTGGATATTATTTCCAACCTATTCAATTTATTTTAATCCAGTTAAATTTTTATTTTCCAATCCAACTTAACCTCATTTTTAACCTTTCTCTTTAAATTTAAATTCCAACATTTAAAGCTTATATTCCCTTCCTGATTTAAAAATTATCTCAATTTATAAGCTTTCAATCCATCCTATCAGGATTTTTAAACTCCCGGCTTTGGCTTCAAATCATTTTGAAATCTCCAACATTTCAAAATCACACTTCTCAAAAATTAAACCAACCTTGGCTTTTAATTTCAACAAATTCCCTTTTGAAATTTTCAAAAACGACTAGCTATTTTTTTAAACAAATCAATTTGGTAGCAATCCTTCACTTAGAAATTCGAAAATGAATACTGATGATGTGGCCGTCATCATCAGAATTATTTTCCAATAGCCCAAGTGATTTCAATGCTATATCTCTTTCAAAATTCATTTAAAACAAATTCCTTTCAGAAATATCTCCAAAACAATTGTGCTATTATTTATCTCCAAAACACTTCGACAACCACTTCCAAATTTCCGGGATTTAAATTTCCAAATCCTGCTTCAAATAAATTTTAACTATAATTCATTTTTTAAACAGTTTATGCTTATACAATTTCTCATTTGATTACATTTCAATTTATAATTTTCATTCATAATCCATATTTATAAATTTCATTTTATAATGAATTTATTCCCTTAAATTTTAGTTATATTTCAATTTCTAGTTAAATTTCCACTTAACAATGATAATGCTTTAATATTATTATTTCTAACATCCAAGCAACCATATATTAGCTAAATAGTTTTCAAAAACTATTCTTTATATCAAAATATGTTTTTGGGTAAAATTATTTCATTTACCCATATTTAAAACAATACCGTGTCGATTGTTCTATTCAAGTGTTTAGAAACCCCTTCAATACAGTTGCACAGACTGTGTCGACGAAAGTTCCTATGCCACCCAATAAACCAATCAACACAATATTAAAACAATTTATATTCACTAACAAGTACGCGCTCATATCCATTAATACGCTCAAACTCATTCTAGAGTACTACGGACTCTAATTTATGAGTAACTCCCACCAGAGCCAAGGTTATCACCAACCTAAGCTCTGATACCAAGTGTAACAGCCCGCAAATCCGTACCCCTTGAGTCAACACTATTCTATCTAAATCAACTCAAGTTGTACATAAATACGAACCATTTGGGTTAAAGAAGAAGAGGTAGAAGAAGAGAAAAGAAAATCAACATCAAAATCTAACCATCGCAGCGGCATAAAATATAATAGATAATAAATGATCTTTACTCAAAATCAAATATATATGTTTATATATTACATCATCAGAGTACATCAATCACAGCTCAACATCAATATCATACAAATGGATACATAGCAACTCAATACAGCGGAATATATATAACAAGTACGAGAGCACGTGTCGTCATCCAGCTCGTCTCCTGAGCTCCATAGCATCAAATCCTGTATCCTATAATACTCGGTCTGACCCGAGCATTACGGTTAAATAACACCCGAATCAGTCTGGATTACCAGCGTGAGAGAATCACACCCAATTGATTATTGAAGTTTCAAAAATCCTTTGAAAACAAAAGCATTTCGTAAGACCACGCCATAAATAAACATGTTGGGTTTTTACCTTACGATGGCTAAAACAATTTTTATAGAAATCCTCTGATATTATAATAGTGTCTATAGAAAGTAAATAGAATCTAGCTGAAATGCTTGCATCTCACGTTTCAGCAATAGTTGGGCACAATCAAAACCGTACGGGCGCGTAGGGAAAATGGATTCCAACTAATGGCTAGGCACTGGGGTACCACCTGTCACAGTACCTGGTCTAGATCAGCGTACCGAGGAGCCACCCTAACTCCCCTGCAACACAAGACCGGAACCATCCCTTACTGGACAGTCCCGAGCAAGATCACCCCGCGGTTGGGATCAGCAACCGCCCACTAAGCCGAAATAAAGGGACATCTAGACAGGGATGACCTCACCCTCCAGTGGGGGCTACCCACGAAGCCTTGCTGCATATCCCCTGATTTTCAGTCATTCCCATTTGATGAGGCTTGAGGCTAAGCGTTACCTTTTTTTGAATATATGCCTTAGAATGCCCATCGTCCACCTGACGATGTTTCGCAAGGATTCATCCATACAAGTCCGTCTCGGGTTCGAACGGAACCGAAGGCACTATTCCTACTACATCCACTTTGGAAATATCCTCAGGATTAGTAGCGACTAGCCCTTGCACTTCACTGCTCCATCTTCGAATCCAAAATCGGTTTTCACGAAACGTACAAATCGGATCGAAGTGGTTTTCGAGAAATTAATCTCGATCCCGGTCTCTTCGAAAAGATCAACGCATTTGGCCAATATTGATAGTCGGTTATTTAACTATCAATTATATTCACAAAAATCCATCCAACAATAAATAATTTCCCAAATTATTTATTAACCTCAAAATATCTTCTCAAGATATATTTCTATTTTCAATCCTTTGAAAACAGTTTCAAAACCATCTTTCTTTCCAGAATAACTTTCCCAAACATTTTCTATCTCCACTGAAGTTACCAAGCACAAACTAGATTTTTAAAAATAATTTTTAAAACACTTTGCTTTGAAATATATACTTTAAAACATTTAAATTAAAAACTATTTCAATAATCTGTTAAAAATACATACTATATAAATATTTGAAAATAAGGTTACTTTATAAACTATAACTAAATTTTTAATCCCAAACAAACTACTAAGTCATCCTTTAAATTATTAGTACTATAATAGGATAAAAAGGTAAGATTTACTTTAGAATTCAAATATTTAGACAAGAAATAGATTTTTTTCCAAACTTGCTTTTAAAATCAACTTAAAAACTTTTAACTTATAATTAAAAACTTACTCTGAAAACGTACTTGGTTATCCAGGGAGAAGATCCAACTGCAATCGCTTAAATCAAATTTTCCCCAAATTGATTTCAAACTTATCCCATTTGAAATAAATTCTGTACTTACTTAATTCATTTCAAAATTCATTAAGTATGGACTTATTATTATTATTATTGTTATTTTCCGTTTGATTTTAAATCCATTAATTGAATATAAAATTTTCAGATTTTCCAATTCCTTCTGTATTCCTTCCAATAATTTAAATCTTAAATTTTTAATAAATGTTTGTTCTTTTAATTAATGTCACTAAAGATTTAAAATTCATTAACTTCCTGTTTACTCAAAACTTCCTTTCTATACTCAAGATTTATTTATTAGAATTTTAAGGTTTCTTAATTCCTTTTCCAATTCATTTTTTTTTCTATAATTATTTTATTCCCAAATTCACTTCTTTTAATTTCTTTCCAAAATCCAATTTATATATATTTTTGGCAATTCAATATACCAAATCATAACCAACCGAACCATAGCATTCAATATTTCAACATAATTCATCATAAAATATCAAATCATCATAACAGGGAAATTAAACAATTAAAATAATGTTGAGGGATCCAGTTGGATCCCTCCAACCTGTTTCCCTGCATCCACAGATGTTAGCACAATATAAATATTTTCACTATAAAATAAGGGAAGTCAATCATTTCAAGGTGTAATATATACTACTATATAACACAACAACCAATTCAACCATTCAAACAATTATTTAAATTTAATCATTTAAATTTAAATTTCAACTGAGTGAGATTAACTCACCTTTGCTTTTACTAGCAATCCGATTCAATCCAGCTTGTTTCCATGATTTTATACCTTGTATAAACATTATACGATTCTATTAACATTTTTAAATAATCAAACAAATTAATTACCATTTATTAATTTGAGTTAACTAATAATTTAATTTCAACTAATTTTCCTATAACAAATATTTTTGGTAACTAAATTTAATAAGTTTATTAAATAGATTAATTAATCATCCAATATATATTATTTTATTTTATTTTATAAAATTAACAATACACATCACAGTAAATAAATTCTCTGCATGTAGGAATATATAAACAAAGTTCTCCTTTATTATATCAGTAAAATTGAAATTAACTTTACTGTAACCCCCTCTTTCTTTTTTTATACTCTGAATTTAAATTGAGAAAGTAACTCGACAATACCTCTAACGAACCCAGATCCCTCCTTGTTCGAGCCCCCGAACGGTCCACTGCGAGCATCACCACGCGACGCCACCTCGCAGTTTGCCATTCCCTGAGAAGTTCGAACCCAAACCCATCGCGCATCCATTGATTCCAACCTGCTCGGCTTCAATCGCGACCCTCCAAAACGAACTCAAACCCCACGAAAACGATTCCAGGCCGTGCTTGATTCGGCCCCACACAACGCGACGACGATTTCGAGATCCCCCCTGCGAGCTATTCCATTTCGCCATTTTTTTTTATTGTCGTACGAGATTTTGAAGGGGTGGTTCGGCCATTTTCCTCTATTTTTTTATTTATTTATTAAGTATTTGATTCGGCTGTTCTGAAGAGGGGAAAGAAAAAGTAAGGGGGGAATGATTGAAGTGAGAGTGGCATGTAAGGAAAGGAATAGTAGGTGGCTGACAAGAAAGAAGGGAGCGACGTGATGAAAGAAGGAAAAGAAGCGTATACAAGAAGGCTCGACTAGTTAACTTAAATTCACCAGATTATTTATCAATTTAAATTTTCCAGACGTTTATATGTCGTACACTCACACATCAACTCCAAATGCCACGAAAATTGAAATCCGATAATAATCTAATATTACGGATCCAATGGAACTGGTTTCGTCGAATTCCGAGACTACGCCTCGGATGGCTATTTTTAAATTCAATTTAAACAGTATAAATACTAAAACTGAACAAACCACTGTTAATTTCAATTTTACAACTTCTATTATCTTCAGTAATATCAATATAAATCCTACAAGCCATCAAATTATTTATTTTTAATTCCAGATTCAGTATTATACCCAACGTCAAATTATTTAATTCAATAATTTAATTGTCAAATAATTTGTGATATCCGTAATTCAAGTTAAAATTACACTATTGAATATTTAAAATCGATTAAATATTCCGATTCAAATTGCTTAAGAATTCCGGGTCGTCACATTATGGGTGTCGTCCTCAATAACTATTAGATTGGAATCGTTATCCAATAGATGCTTTTGAACGTTTTATAGTTTTTGCCTTGCTTCTCTTGTTCTTTAAGAAGACAAAGTTGGATGATCTCAATTTCAAAAAGCATATTAAGGACATGCTTCAGGTTATCTTCTATTTTAGCAACTTTTGCAAGGGTAATGTTTTGGAAGGATCCTATAATATGGGTATTGAAATTTAGGATAGATTTGCCTCTTAGCCTTTTGGAGTTTGAAGGATCGATGATTTTTTTTTTGAGTTTTTAGAAAAAGAAGACAAGAAAATGAGAGTAAATTCGAAATTTGGTGGTTATATAAATAGATTTCAAATTTCAAACTTTAAGAGGGAAAATCAATTTTCAAATGTCGACATATAAGATTATGTATGTCGACATATGTAGGAAAATTTCATTTTTCATTTTTATTTAAGTTTAGAAATTTAAAAGCTATTATATTTATATTTTAGTGAAAGAATATATTCCTAACTCTCTTCTAAGTTTAATAAATGATGTTTGAGGTAAAGGTTTTGTTATCGGCTATTCGATTTTCAGTACTTTTAAATTCAAGTGAAATGATTTCTTTATTTACAATTTCTCTTTGAAAATGATGTCTTATGTCTATATGCTTGGTTCTAGCATGATATGTTGAGTTTTTAGATAAATTTATCACTCCAGTACTATCACAGTATATTGGTGATTGCTTTAAATTCAAACCAAAATCTTTTAAAGTTTGTTGCATATACATGACATGTGAACGTGCTAATGTAGCTGAAATATATTCTGTCTCTATTATGAATAGAGATAAAAAAAAATTAGTTTTTGCTAAACCATGAAACAAGAGATTGTCCCCAAAAGCGACAAGTTCCGCTTATACTTTTTCGGTCTGATTTGCATTCGCGTAACAAGCGTTACTATATGATATTAAGTTGAAGGAGTCTTCTTTTGGATATAAGAGTACACATCTTAAAATACGTATACAGCTTTTAGATGAGTTTTCTTAGGTTGAGATTGGTATCTTGCGCAGTGAAAAACACTATGAACTATATTAGGTATATTAGCAGTTATATAGAGCAAAGATCCTATCATTCTTCTATATAGATTTTGATCTATATCTTTTGAATTTTCTTCCATATTTTTTTTCGTTAGTTGTCATTGGAGTTGGCTTTCCACAAGCATTGGATATACTAGATTTCTTTACTGATTCCTTAACATATTTTTCTTGACTTCTAAATATACCATTATCTAGTTGTTTCATTTGTAATCTTAAAAAGAATTTTAATTCTCCTATATCTTGTATTTCAAATTCCTTAGTCGGTAAATCCGAAAATTCAACTCAAATTCATAAATCAATATCTAAATATAAGGGTATCACTAATGACGTCATAAATACATTTTATTTTCAAAAATAAAATAATTGATTTCATTTCATATTCTTATTCAATTCTAACAATAAGTGCATGTATCTAGCTCCATGCGCGATGTTTTATGATTATAGAGCTATTTATCGATAAAATGATTTTCGGCTATTTTATCGATATATCTTTCCAAAGAAAATATTTTTGCAAATATTCCTTCAAAATAGGTTCATTATTATCATTCATTTCACAAAACTTGAATATTTACTGAAAATAATCCATATTTTATTATTTAAAATAAATTAAATTCCCCAATTAAAATGATCAAATTTTGGGTCGTTACAACCACATTGGGACTGATCGACCACTAACGGTCGACCGGTAGATGTTGAGCGGTCGACTGTAGTTCTATGTTGGTCATAATTGACCTAGGCCAATAGTCCAGATTTACTAAAATCTAATCTGAAGGATGACATCGATTTGAACCCCTATAAATACATGCTTAACGCCTCATTTTTATTTTCATATTTTCTAAAGCATGATGAAGCTATGCCATTTCCTTTTCTCTACAAATCCTTTAATCTAGATAAAACTATAATCTATAAATACGTATACACAATTAGAGAATAACATGGAATAACAGAGAAGAAGAATAGGATAAAATCACCAAAGCCAATGTAAACTATAAATCCAAATCTAAATTAAATCCGAATCTCTTCTGAGATCTGGATTTCTAATAGATATATGTATTCTTGCGGTATATTTTTTTTGGAAGGGAGAAATAGGAGTCAAATTGAAATAATAAGGATTAGATCTGGAGATTTAGAAAGCTAAAAGGTGAGCGAGAAATTATATAATTTTATATAATACTGGATTTATATCGTTGAAAATCTATTCATGTATGCCTAAATGTAATTTGGAAGTTGTAGGCCTGATTGTGTACATGTAATGAATTAATAAACCCTTTTTGCATATTCCATGGATTGATAACTTAGATTTAATATTATATATGTTAGAATCGAGAAAGTACGGGTAAAATGTAGTCCTTGAATTAACAAATTATATAGTAATTATAGGTTCGTTGTTTTAATGATGTATGCGAATAAATGTGAACTAGAAGTTATCGTAAAATTTTATCAAGATTTAACTAGTATTTTAATTCATTGGGATGTGAGGTGTTGCAATGTAAATTTATATAGATTATCAAGTTCAGATTCTTAAATAAAAGTGTGTCGTTTGAAATAAAAAGGAATATATTTAAAAGAAAGTACTGTACAAAATAGGGATATTTACTATATTTTGTACTGTCTATTTTAATTGCAACAAAAGATAATTCATTGCAATTCCAAACGTAACACAAATTCTCTTGTTAGATAAGTTATAAAAATTTACATTGTTAATTTTTCCCATTGGGGAGATGTAATTCCAGTATATTAAAATGTAGAAATCCCTGTGTTGAACTAAAGGTTTTAATAGTGATAAAACTAATGGTAAATCTATAAAATTAATATATGCAATAAAGACAGGTTAGACGTTAAATAATAAGTGATAAATTGTAGGTAAGTAATGGAATGAATATGTAAGAAAGTTTAGTAACTAATGGAGGGTAGTAAGAGTTAAGAAGAACAGTAGTATAGGTTTAATAATGAAAGAGGGAAGTAAAAAAATAAAAGATATTTAAATTTTTTAAGTTCAGAAAAATGGTAAATGACAGTAATGTGACATTAGTGAAACATAGAGTCAGTTGAGTAACATAATTGGATGTGAATAGTTGAACATTGGAGGCATGGTCATTAAATATGTATGAATATCTATATAAATACATATACACATAGCCTCAAGTATATGTTTATGATGGGTGTGAATTATTAAAGTTAGCCAATAGCCTAGATTGAATAAGAATGACATATTCATTAAAATAGGTTGGATACTGAGGTCAAAAGTATTACACAATAGAAGTCTGCCTACCGCAAGGGGATATCAGTGTTGTGTGTATATTATATTGATGTGAGATGTCACCAACTGTAGGACCAGTGGAATTTTATATTCGCGTATAGGTGAAGGGAATACCAAGTAGGATGGTTCATCTCGATCGAAGTGTCGAAGGACAAGCAGAGTCTGCATTAACATTTTTGAGGGCATTAAGAAGTGGGTATTTCCTAGATTGTGTTAGACAATCCAAATAGGATGGTGGGTAAGGCTTAGTGCTATGATAGTGAGATTGATACCATATACGGGAATAAGAATCGTTTCATAGGTCGAGAACACTATCGGTCACCAGCGATTAGCGGGAAGACAGGGGTAACGCCTAAACGTACTACACTTTCTGCTAGTGCAGATCCTATTTAGATATGCACCGCCTTATAGTTGTTTGTTGTTAGGAGGCAATGCCAGATGACCCTTTTGTGGAGGTCCTTCAAATACTAATAAAATATAGCTAAACTACTATGACACCATTATTAGGCACTGCAGGAGTTCCTTGGCATGCATGATGACGTGGATGTAATACTGTATTGACGATAAATCCTAACGAGGTACTGGGTTAAAGATACTAATGGGAAAAGTATATTGGTCCAAAGGGGATCGTGTTACTTACACACACGTGCACATATGTTGTTATTATTTACCTAGGGTAGGGGTATAGTGTACACGAGTCAAGATGACTAAATAAAAGAATAGACATAATATGTAATGGAAGACAATCGGCATAAAGTAGCATTATGTATAAAGTGTGTAATTTATCACCACCAAAACGTTGCCCTGACCCCCTTTTCATTATATTCACATGATATTTTTAGAGGGATGGGTACCAATACAAGACGAGAACGGTGAAAGGATAAATTTCCTTATGCACGCTTGACACTGACAAAGACATTAAGATTTAGATGTGTCAGCCTTAGTTGGTGTTAACGCAAAAAATGTACGCTAACATCCCAGTGTGAGCTGTGATATAGCGAAAGCACCACCCGTTGGTACGGGAACTAAAAACAGGCAGGAAATAGCAGAAAATATTAAAGAGACAACAATTTTTATAGTGGTTTGGCTCAAAGTCAAGCCTACGTCCACTTAATCTCTTCTTATTACTGATTTGATTACAAATCTTGCAATAACTCTTCAATTACAACACCATTAAAGCAAGTAGTTAGAACTTGGATGTAGAAAAGCTCTTTGAATTCATGTTGAATGAACTTGATCTTTTCCCTAAAGTTCCATGAAGTGTTCTTGGCATTTGAAGTGTTGAAGAAGGAGTGAAAACAACAGAGTCTCGGCCTTCTAGAAATTATCCAGAAAAATCCTCCAAAAAGAATCCCCTTTCCATGTGGAGTAGGCGAGGTATTTATAGGAGAGTTTCAGAGTTAGGTCGTGTGGCGTAGGCCGTGGGCGACCTAGGAAGTTGCGACCTATGAGTGATCCCAAGGTAGCATAAGTCGTTAGCGACTTAATGGGGCCATCTTGGACGAGATATATGCTGTGAGCGACTTAGCATGTGTAGCACAGGAGTTATCTCTACTTGCTTAGGTCGCAAGCGACCTATTGGAAGAGGCAGTGCACATGAGGCTTAATTCCAAAGCTTGCTAGGTCGTTAGGTCGCTCCTTCCTTAAGTCGTTAGGTCGTTGCCTTTATTGAGTCGTATGAGTCTTTAGGTCGCTGGAGCTCCTTAAGTCGCTGAGTCATGCCATGTTGAACCGCTCTGTGCTTTAGGTCTCTAGGTCGTTAACCCGTTGAGTTGTAGGTGCCTTTAGGTCGCTAGGTCGTGCCATGTTGAGCCACTTTGTGATTTAGGTCGCTAAATCGTTTATGCCTTTAGGTAGTTAATTCGCTTATCCCCTTATGTCGTTGAGTTGCGAATAAAAGAGGTGTTAACACTTGCCCCTCAAAGCATACGCCTAGGGGCTAGGTTGTGTACTTCGATACCTCTTAACTCGCGCCATCCTGAGTCGCTAAGTCGTGAGCAACTTATGGGAGAGCTAGGTCGTCTGTGCCGATTCAAGTTCCATTACCCCTGTATATATGTCACTTATCGCTCCTTCTTCTCTTCACCTGCTCTAACACTCAAACCCGCCATTGAAGAACCTCCGAGCTCTCGAAGACAAATTCAAGCTAACCAGTCGTTGATCATTTTCACCATCACACTACATAAGTGAATCCGATCATTATACAACCATGATCACCGCCGAATCGCGAATCCCCCATTTTCCGACCCTAATCCAATTTCATGTGCCGCGTTTCACCACGAGTCATGTTACGATCGATTTTTGATCGTCATTGGTCATGTTGTCGTTGTAATTCACGAGAATACAGCAGTGCATCGGATCTATGATGGATCTGAGGCGATTTGAATCGGTTTTGGGTGATCTGGCGGTGTGGAGAAATGATGGATTTCATTATGGAGATGATAATGGGTTATCGGGTCACAAGTTAACGGGTTTGTGAGTTAGGCGAGTTGTTGAATGAAGAGGAGTTAGCGGGTTAAGGAGAATTAGAAAATGCCCGGCTTAGGAGCTTCGAGCGACCTAGGGTTTAGCAGTTTGGACACGAATCGCATGACTTAACTACAGTGAACGATTTAACGATTTAACATCCAAACTCTGAACGACATAAGAGACTGCGGCTCATATGACTTGCGACTTTACCAACTTGCGACTTAACTGACTTGCGACTTAAGTTGCCAGAATAGCATATGGCTTAAAGCAGAATGACTTAAAGAATCAACACGACCCAATTTAACCCGCAGGATAGCTTTAACTCGTAGGAACATGACTGATGAACTGCCAGAATTAACTGCCAGAATTAACTGCTTGAACTTATTGTACCCTTTCACAGATTGTATTAACTTTTAAGCTAACAACCTGTTAAATACAACATTTGCAGAAAACTAGGGCGAATATACTGCCATTGACTGCCCACATCGAATGACAGATTAGTCGATAAAGAATAATCAACTTAAAGGAATTATGTGAACGAAATGCTGTGAATCAACTAGTTCAAGTGAAGTATTAAAGCAAAGCTAAATTAATCAACTAAAGCTGATCTGTTTGCATCAACACTGTACTTGGACTTAAAATAACAAGCCCTGAAACTTTATAATCGACAAACGCCAACTAGTTTAATTCCAGTTATATTTGCTTGTCATTTTATTAGTTTTGCACAACACCTCACACTTTTAGGAAACATGCACCTTCATATTTGAATATCCAGTTCCTTGTGTAGAATGGCTTCTCAACAAATGCAAGAAGAGATAATAGAGCGGGCCGATGAGGTCTTCGCAATAGCTGACCCTTTAGAGAATCCTCCGGAAAGAGTTTCAACTACATTGAGCCAACGGGCTTTCAGCCAGCTATGTACTCAATTCGGCATTGCTGAAGCGGATGCTCTGCTTCCTGGGGTAAATGACACTGCCGATAGGCCGCCCCCTGGCTTCGTTGCAGTCAATCGTCAAATGTGTCTGAATGGAGCTATTCCCCCCTTCAACGATTTTCTTAGAATTCTCCTCCTTCGATTAATTATTTCTCCATTCCAGTTGCACCCTAATGGCTATGCCATTTTGATGGGGTTGTGCGTACTGTTTAGGAGGACGCTTAACCGCCTCCCAAGCTTCGAGGAGATCTGTTATTTGTGTTCATTTGGGAGGAACAAAGATCACCCTTCCATCACTCTTGTAAGGAGTGCAAGAAACCGCAAACTGATTAGGGATCTTCCCGAGAGTGCTTACGGGTTTTTAAATCAGTTCTTCTTTGTCCCCTGCCCCAGGGATTCTACGGTATCTGGAGAGTAGGAAGTAAGAGTACTTATCTCCGTTCACTTCATTTCTGAGCCTTTCAAAATTCAAATCGTCAAGTGCTAACTTCATTCTTTACTTTTGCAGAACTTCCTCCTCCCTCTAAAGATTCTAGTCACAAACCGACTTTCGAAAGATTGAATGCCGTAGCTGTTGATGAGAGAAGTATTAAGTTCCTACCGAAGGACGAGTTTTTGCACCAATTCGGACTTTTGCACTCTTCTTGATCCATTCAATCCCGTGATGTCCCCAGTTCTCAAGCAGAAGCGTCAGATGCCCCAGCCTCCGTAAAGGAATCCACACCGAAGGAACCTATTGTAGAGGTTTCATTAGTGAAATGCTCCAGTTCCGTTGACAATGCAGGATTATCTGGCAAATCTAAACTTCCTCCAGTTATTGAAGAAGAGGAATTTCCTCAACATTCTGGGAAGGCTACTGGAAGAGCTGATGAGAGAGCTGAGAAAGAAAGTTCCGTTACAAAGAGTGCAAAGCGTGCTGAAGAGGGCACTGTTGATATGACCCATTCCCATTGGGCACGATGGTGATGATGTGTTTGGGGGACTGAGCAACCTCATGGTGACTTCCCAAGAGCTTTTTAAACATGACACCATCACCTCTAAGCTTGTTTCTCCATCAATCAAAGCGACATCTGT
Source organism: Allium cepa (assembly GCA_030765085.1). Lineage (NCBI taxonomy): Eukaryota > Viridiplantae > Streptophyta > Magnoliopsida > Asparagales > Amaryllidaceae > Allium > Allium cepa. The sequence goes on from CM060929.1 coordinate 42,465,954, forward strand.
TTTGCGATCAACTCCATCAACCCAAGAGTTGACCCTTGCTGCAAAAGCTGGCATCACTCCTGAGCCGAAGATTGGTTTATAACTTGACGCGTGTAGTTCACACGACACACACACTTAGGATTTTTGGCAATTATGCGCAATTAGCTTCTTTATTTAGAAGATTTCTAAACTTTATCTCTTCTTCACTTTCAGGTTCTCCCATGGGACGCAGCGGCTCATATTACGATGACTTTCAACGCTATGCGAGGCGTGATTCTTATGACCCCAGGCGCTATCTTCCTGCCCCTAGGGAGACCGATGAGGAAAGAGCGGCTAGGAAAGCTTGCGAAAGGCAGGCTTATGAGGGGCGTTATGGAAGAAGAGACGACCGACATGACTCTTATCAGAGGGATGATGACTCCCATAAGAGAATGTCTCATGACGATAAGGGGAAGAGTCATGAAGCTGAAGATTCAAGCAAGCGAGCCAAGCTTAGCGAAAAATCTTCATCTGAAATTTCTAAAGTGCCCACTGCCCCTATCTCTCTAGACATCCCTTCTAGCTCCCCTGCACTTAAAAGAGCTGAGATTCAAACAATCATTAATAGGCCTCCTTATCAAGTTGAGAAGCCTCCGCCTGCACTCCAAAGTCGATTTCCACATTGGTGTTTGAAAGGAGTACGCTTTGATCTGGACTTGGTTCCCATTAACAAACAGGCCATGCTGAGAAATCTCGATGCTGTCAAGCTTGATATTGAAAGAATGTCCGGCTAGCAAAAACTAGTTGATGAGCTTCAAAGAGTAAACCGTTTAAATCTCGAGGCTATGCTGACCATGGAAAGTGATAAGTCCGAGTGGCAAAAAGTTCTTGATCAGCATGATACAGAGATGAAGAGCATCACTGCCTATAATGAGAAGCTTGAGGCTGAAGTTAAGAAGCTTAAAGATGATCTTGCCACCTCTTCCACTTCTTATACTCAAAAGGAAGAGGTTCTTCAAAAGCAAATAAGAGACGCCCACGCTAGTCAACAAGATGCTGAGGCTAAACTTGAGACGCAGCAGAAAATCATGGAAATCTACCGCAATGATGTTGCTCAGCTGCGGGAAAAGACTAGCTTCCAAGATTTGGAGATTGCAATGTTAAAGGACCAGCTTTCTAAAGTTGAAAAGGAGCGTGACGAGGCCATCGCTGGAAAAGCAGTAGCTGAACAATCACATGAGGTGACTAAGGCCAACGTCAGCTCCACTCTATTCGATTTTTACACTCACAGCGTCTTGGGGTGTGGCAGTTTTTCATTTTTGGGCCCAAAGTATGAGATTACCCTGGCTGAAGTGTGGGAGGCAGCAGTTGAAATGCTTAAAGGTGCCGGCTACGCTGAGGAGGGTCTTAAGGCTTATTTTTTGGATGATGAGGGTCGAACAGCCCTTGCCAGAGGGAAAGAACAACTCGCCAAGGAACGAGTCGAAGTAGCGGAAGGAGAGCATTTAGGGAAGGCACCTTTGACCGACCCAACTCGTCCTTTGGCTTCAGTTGACGTCGATATTATTGGCTCCAGTTCTCACTCTCCGCCTCCTGCCAAAGCCGAGACCGAAACTACAACTGCCCATGCCGAAGGCGAGGCCCAAGAAGACATCGAAGCCCAAGGTTTTGAGATTGACGTGATAAAGCCAACCTCTCCACGTAACTTCAACACTGATCCAGCTCAAGTGGACTACTTGTTTGCTTCACATGAGCTCAATGAACTTCTTGCTTATTACTTAAACCTCAATGTGCCACTATCTCCTCTCTTTGCGAGAAATACTGATGTTTAACTCTTCTTCTTCTGTAGTGAAAACAACAAGTGTTGTACAGGCTTCGCCTCTTCTAGCTATTGCCCCTCCATCTCTTCAAGTTACTCCTTCTCCTGCTTCTCAACCGGGGTCACAAGAAGAACAAATAGGAGCTCTTCAAGGCTTAGATGACTCGGCTGCTTCACAAGAGCAGAAAGCTGAAGAACTTGAGGAGGGTGAGAGGACCCCGGAGGAATTTACTGCCGATGATACAAAGCTGATTGATCTTATCCCTCCGGGCAGCGAATCTTCTTCAAAGAAGAGGGGAAAGCGTGGAGTTTCGAAGAAAAGGAAGGACACTTCTGCTGGTGATGAGAAAGCAGAAGAGGACCCAATTGCACCTCTTTCTCCTCTTTCCCCAACTCATTCTAGCCGACTTAAGAAGTTAACCATTAGGCCAGGCGAGGGCTCCAAAGGCGGCGGGAAGAAGAAGCAATGGGTCTAGTTTTATCCTTCTTGTTCCGCTCTTTTGCTTTTTGCTTGTATTTAAAGACTTGTGTTAACTGGAGATTGTGCGGGTACCGGCCTCCGCTTTTTGAGACCTGCACATGTATACAGATCTTTTATAGTATGGAATAAAATGACTCTTTTTACTTGTACAATCTTTTGACTGTATTAATAAATGCATTTATTCCTTATTTTCACACAAGTTTCTTTATTTTATTTGTATGATATTGCAGTGAGCTCGTGGTATGTTGCTTGAGCATTGCTTTTATTAATTTATCTATATTATATTGCCCCCATACCACGGCTTATTGGAATCTTCTCCATTTTGAGAAGACTTGTACTCTTACTTTGGAGAACAATTCTTCCACTTTGAGAAGACTTGTGCTCTTACTTTGGAGAACAATTCTTTCACTTTGAGAAGACTTGTCCTCTTACTTTGGAGAACAATTCTTCCACTTTGAGAAGACTTGTGCTCTTACTTTGGAGAACAATTCTTCCACTTTGAGAAGACTTGTACTCTTACTTTGGAGAATAATTCTTCCATTTTGAGGAAATATTATTCTTCTCTAGTAGAGCGTGCTTTGTATTGGAGAAGTCTTCTCTCTCTTTTTTTTTACAAAAAGTTTTTACACTTCAACTTTCGGAGATGGTCACTTTTTATTTTTGAGAAGTGGATTCCTCTACGTGGTGAAGCGGGCCTCCGAAGAGGGCTTTGATTTTTTTGCCAGAAAGTTATATCTCATCGCTAAGTGGATCTACGGAGCAGACGCAAGCTACTTAACTGGATGTTTGTTTGCACAAACGATCACAATTAATTAGCAAGGGCCTGGAACCTTTACTTCGGGAAGGTGCCCCTTTGGCGGTCCCACCAACGATTTTTTTCAAGAGATAACATTCCGTTTTTGGACGTGCCTCGTTAGAAGGCTTTTTTATGCCTCCGAAGAGGGCTTTTTTGTGCCTCCGGAGAGGGCTTTTTTGTGCCTCCGAAGAGGGCTTTTTTGTGTGCCTGAAAGTTACTTCTCGTAGTTAAATGGATCCACGGGCAGACGCAAACTACCTAATTGGATGTTTATTTGCACAAACGATCACAATTTGTTAGCAAGGGCCTGGTGCCTTCACTTCAGGAAGGTGCCCCTTTGGTGGTTCCACCAACCTTTGAGAAAAGCATTTCATCTTTGGGCGTGCCTCGTTGGAGGGCTTTTTTGTGCCTCCGAAGTGGGCTTTATTGTGTGCCTGAAAGTTACTTCTCGCAGTTAAATGGATCCACGGGCAGACACAAGCTACCTAATTGGATGTTCGTTTGCACAAACGGTCATAATTGTTAGCAAGGGTCCGGTGCCTTCATTTCGGGAAGGTACCCCTTTGGTGGTTCCACCAACCTTTGAGAAAAGCATTTCATCTTTGGGCGTGCCTCATTGGAGGGCTTTTTTGTGCCTCATAAGAGGGCTTTTTTGTGCCTCCGAAGAGGGCTTTTTGTTTGCCTGGAAGGTTGCATCTCACAGTTAAGTGGGTCCATGGAGCAGACGCAAGCTACCTAAATGGATGTTTGTCTGTACAAACGATCACAATTAACTAGCAAGGGCCTGGAACCTTCACTTTGGGAAGGTGCCCCTTTGGGTGGTCCCATCAACCTTTTTGGTTGAGAGACAAGATTCCATTTTGGCTGTTTTTTGTCTGCCTGCCCATGTCTTTTCACTATCTGCTCCTTGGCGATTCCTCGTTATCATTTCCAAGCACATGTTCCTTTCTTTTGCAAGTTGTTTTCTTTTTTCTAAAGAAGTGTATTTTATTGTTAAGTGAATCCACAGGGCAGGCGCAAGCTACTTAACCGGATGTCCGTTTGCACAAACGATCGCAATCAGTTAGCAAGGGCCTGGAACCTTCACTTCGGGAAGGTGCCCCTTTGGTGGAATCACCAACTGTTTGTGAGAAGCAGTTCTTATGTAGGAATTGAATCTGGAACTTTTGTGGCTTGACATTTGTTTGTTGAGTGATTTGTAGGAATCGCCTGGCCTTGTGATGTGTTGAATAGGTAAGCTTTGCTTTGATAGCCTGCAATATTAAATCGATATTTTAGCAATATATTTAAGATATTTGCACATCAAAATGAGACATGCATTTTATAATAGTAGAGAACACAAGATTTATAGTGGTTCGGCCAAGAACCGGGCCTACATCCACTTTATAGTTCTTATTATTGGTTCGCACTGATTTTACAATGGCTTACAATACTAGAATGATACATCCATAATCATTTTACAAATTTAAGCATAGCTTTTAAGTAAAATACGGATGCAAGTGATTGTTGTTCCAAGCTCTCGAAATTGGATCTCCTTCGACAGCTGTGAGCTTGAAAGTGCCATCAAAAAGTTTTTTGCCTACGACGTATGGCCCTTCCCAGTTTGGCCCAAACACTCTTGTTGCTGTCACGATCCTTTTCAAGACTAGATCCCCAATTTCAATGTTGCGTTGGCGAACTTTGGAGTTGAAGTGCCTGGTTATCCTTTGCTGATGGGCTGCAACTTTGAGGTTAGCTTCTTCCCTTCTTTCATCAAGCAAGTCTAGTGCTTCAAGTTGCAGCTTTTCATTTTCAGCTTGGTTGAAATAAATTCTCCTGTGTGAGGGGACCTCAATTCCCACTGGAATCATTGCTTCTGATCCATATGCTAATGAGAATGGAGTGTGCCCAGTCGTAGTCTTGCGGGTAGTTCTGTATGCCCATAGTGCTAGTGGCAACTTTTCGACCCAACCACCTTTTGCTTTTTCCAGCTGTTTTTTGATGATTGATTTGATAATTTTGTTCACTGCTTCCACTTGCCCGTTTGCCTGTGGATGAGCCACTGCTGAGAAGCTTTTTTGGATCTTGAATCGCTTGCAAAAGTCCTGAAATTCTTCGCTTTCGAATTGGGTACCATTGTCCGTGATTATCTTTTGAGGCTCACCATACCTGCAAATTATATTCTTAGTCACAAAGTTTATCATCTTTTTAGAGGCAATAGTAGCCAACGGTTCAGATTCAGCCCAATTAGTGAAATAATCAACAGCGACAATAGCATATTTGATTCCGGACTTGGCAGTTGGTAAAGGCCCAATGAGATCTATTTCCCAAATGGCGAATGGCCATGGACTGACCATCTGTGTTAGCTCGGTGGAAGGTGCTCTTGGGATTTTTGCAAACCTCTGGCATTTTTCACACTTTCGGGAGTAGCTAGCAGCGGAGAATTTTCTTTGCTAGAGTTTGGCTACCTGAAAGATCCCCACACTCTCCACCGTGCACCTCAGCTAAAATTGTCTTAGCCTCTTCCTTGGTTACACATCGGAGTAATGGCATCGAGAATCCCCGTCTGTACAACCGGCCGTCTTGAATTACATATCTCGGGGCTTTTCTTAACAGCTTCTGGCGCTCTTTTGAGTTTTTTGGCAAGGAGCCGTTGAGTAGATATTCCTTGATCGGGGTCATCCACGACTCCTGCTCTTGAGATACAGCCATAATCCAGTCAATATCCATCTCATCAGTACTTGGAGCTGACAAAACTTCCACAGGGACCAATCCTAATAATTAAGCTTCGCCGGAGCTTGAATACTTTACGAGAGAATTTGCCTTCATGTTCTCTTCCCGGGGTATATGGCTTATTGTATAACGATCAAAATCCTCGAGAAGCTCCCAGGTCTTTGACAAGTAAGCAGGCAGATTTCCTCCTTTAGTCTGAAACTCTTTCTTGACTTGACATACAATAAGCTAGAATCACTGAAGATCTGCAATACTTTGATGTTCAGTTCTTTAGCAATCTTCAAGCCGGCAACAAGAGCTTCGTACTTTACTTCATTATTTGTAGAAGGAAATTCTAATCTCAATGCATAGCACAATGACCGCCCTTCGGGGGTTTCAACACAACCCCAGCTCCGGAACAATAGTCATTTCTTGCACCATCAACATATAATTTCCATCGGGTCAGGAGTTCATCAGTCACCTCTTCCTCACTGTCACCTTTATCTGTGTATTCTGCAATGAAATCTGCTAAGGCTTGTCCATTGATTGCTCTTCGGCGATGGTGGGTGATATCGTATTGGCTGAGTTCAATATTCCACTTCAGAAGACGACCCGAAGTTTTCGGGCGAAATAGGACTTGCTTTAGAGGTTGATCAGCGAGGACTTTAATAGGATGAGCTTGGAAATATGGCCTCAACTTTCTGGACGCAATCAACAGACAATAGGCGAGCTTTTCCAGCTTTGAATAATTCATCTATGCCCCAGTGAATCTTTTGCTGATGTAATATACCGGGCACTGAACTTTTGCGTCTTCCCGTACCAATGCTGCACTGAGAGCATGAGATGAAACTGCTAAATATATGAAAAGATCTTCACCATTGCTGGGCTTAGAAAGTACTGGAGGTGTTTCCATGTGACGAATCAGTTCATCAAAAGCTTTCTAACGTTCAGGAGTTCATTCAAAGTTTTTCTTTCCTTTCTTCAGAGCATCAAAGAAGGGAATGCATTTATCAGTGGCCCTGGAAATAAACCGACTCGAAGCAGCGACTTTCCCGTTGAGGCTTTGCAATTCCATCTTTGTCCTAGGGGCTTTGACTTCTCTTAAGGCAGTAATCTGAGCAGGATTAGCTTCAATGCCCCTAGCACTTACAATGAAACCCAAGAATTTTTCAGACTCAACCCCGAATGAACATTTCAGAGGATTTAGCTTCATCCCATACTTTCGGAGGACCGCGAACATTTCTACCAAACGATCCATGTGGTCTACTGCCTTCTTCGATTTCACCAACATATCATCAACATATACTTCCATAGTCTTGCTAATCTGGGGTTTGAACATGGCATTAACAAGTCTTCGATAAGTTGCCCCAGCGTTCTTTAGTCCGAAGGGCATGACTTTGTAGCAGTAAAGACCAACATCAGTGATGAAGCTCGTGTCCTCCTGATCTGTCTCATGCATCATGATTTGATTATACCCTGAGTAAGCATCCATAAAAGACAATAACTCATGCCCCATTGTTACATCCACCAACTGATCAATCCTGCGTAACGAGAAACAATCCTTTGGGCATGATTTGTTCAAGTCTGAAAAGTCGATGCATACTCTCCACTTTCCATTTTCTTTTTTGACCAACACCGGATTAGAAACCCAATTTGGATAAGTAGATTCTCTGATGAAGCCATTTTCCATGAGCCGATCTACTTCTTCTTTTAATGTTGTTGACCTTTGAGGACATTGGGTTCTTCTTTTCTGCTTTACGGGTGTGAATTTTGGATCAATATTCAAAGCATGCACTGCGATTTCTGAAGATATTCCACACATGTCGGCATGACTCCAAGCGAATACATCCAGATTTGCTTTTAAGAATGATATCAATATATTCTGAACCATCACACCGAGTTGTGAACACACATTCAACACCTTGTTTGGATCATTCGGGTCAACAGGTATTGGCACCGTCACTTCCACCGGCACCACTCTACTCTCCCCTGCACTGGTTTTTCTGGGATCAATCTCTTTTCGTGCACTACTATGCTCACCAGTGCAGGGTCCATCCCGTAATTGCTACAAGGTGGGATCTTTGATGCAGAGCTGTCGCACCCTTACCCATTTCTCTCTTCTTTGCCTCCCGTAACTCTGAGATAGCACTCTCGCCCGGCATTTTGGTCCCCCCTTCAAAACACCAATGCCATTATCGGTGGGGAACTTCATAGTCAGGCACCATGGGGCGAGAATGGCCTTCAATGCGGCAAGAGTCGGTCGACCCAAGAAGGCATTATAAGCGGAGAATTCATCAACAATCACAAAAGTCTGCTTTCAGACAACCTTCTTTTCCCCTTCTCCAAGCTCAACAAACAAGTCAATAGTCCCAATAGGCTGTTTTGGTTCTCCAATGAACCCAAAAATTTTCAGTGAGGAAGCTTGGACATCGACCATGGGAATTTTCATCTGATCAAATGTCTTTCTGAAGAGAACATGCAAGAGGCGCCACAGTCAACAAGTACCCTTCTTAGAATGGCTGGTCCGATGCCTGCAGAGTCTCTAGCCTGGAATATGATGTCATCGTTAAAAGTTCTTTGCTGTTTTAAAGGTGGAGCATCTTCCAAGACAAAAACATTTTCTTCCGCCGGAGCGTATCTCAAAGCGTGAGCATACCTCTCCATCTCACCCCAACTTCTGCCCGCTGGGTGAGGACCCCCTGTGATAACATTAATGACAGGCCTCTCAGATTCCTGCGCTGCAGTCCTCTCACCTGGACCGGGTTGATGGGCAGGAACCTGTTGCCCCTAAGTAGATGAAGTTGGGTCGTTTCTGTTTCTCTTCACATATTGTTGCAGTTTATTCTATCTCAAAAGTTCTTCAATCAAATTCTTTAAATGGCGACACTCATTAGTTTCATGGCCAAGTTGATTGTGGAACCGACAGAATTTCCCATTATGCACAACATTTTTCCCAGGCCTCATCTCAGGTGGTTTGGTGTATTCAATAGCATCCTTGGTTGCGAAAAAGATATTTTATGGAGTATCAGTTAAGGGAGTAAAATCTGAAGGTCTAAAGCGGCGATTTTTCTTCACATCTTTCTGCTTTTTTCCATCGTCATTCTCCCTCTTCTGGCCACCAGATTCCTTTTTGTTAGAAGCAACATTGTTATTCTCAACTTCGGTCATGACTACTTTTGCCGGCACAGGAAGGCTTTCTAAGCGCATAAATTCATTGGCCTTCTTGTAGAATTTATCAAGTGAATTTGGCTCTTTCATCTTTAGCCATTTTCCGAATTCACTTGATTTGTCAATAGCTCGCATCAAGTAAGTCAGAATCATCCGAGGCTTTGCATTATCAACTTCGACCAAGGCTGTATTAAAGCGGTTTAAGAAAGATTTGATAGGCTCTCCGGGGCTTTGTTCGAGGCTGGATAGTGACATTATGTCCTTGGCCTTTGAAGCATATAACCTGAACTGATCTTTGAATTTCCGAGTTAGGTCGGAGAACTGATCCACGGATCGAACTGGCAGCTTCGTGAACCAAAGCAGGGCCACTCCCTCCAAGTACACAGGAAAGTACCTGCACTTGATCTCGTCTGTTGCTCTAGCACCTGTCATATGCCAGTCATACTTGTATAAGAACTGCTTAGGATCGCTTGTCCCCCGGTAAGCTGGAATAGTGGGTGGAACAAACTTCTTCGGAAATTCAGCCTTCAGGATTCTTTCAGTAAAAGGAGTCTTGCTTGGAGCAAACCCCCAGTCACTTTCATCTTCCTTCCTTTGCATCCTCTCTTTTATAATTTGTCGAATCATTCCCGAGAGGTACTCCTCATCGTTTAGAGGCCCCGCGGGACAGACGTCGGCTACTTTTTCGGAAGTTTACCTGGACAAACGTTCACGAAGAGTTGGCTGCGGCCTTGAACCTCCGGCTTGGGGAGGTGCCCCTTCGGCGGTACCAGCTGCCCTATGAGGAATACTTTTCCCTTGGTAATCATGAACATCCTCAGCAAAGGTTTCTCCATTATTTTCTGGTTGTTGGTTAACTCCAAGTAAAGCATTCAACCTATCCAACATCAAAATGTTCCGGGCTTCCATTTGTTGATACAACCCAGTCACTACAGCATCCAATTCCGCCCTTGTGATTCCAACACTAGGAGCCGCTTGATTTGACGTGGGAGAAGTGGCGGTGTTGTCACAAACATCTCCAGATCTAGTAGATCTCCTTTTTCTTCCAGGAGCCATAATTTCGGATAGACTTCTGGTTCTTAGGGAGAGTCTTTCAACAAATATTTGTGAAGCAATGCTGAGAGCACTCCTAAGTTCAACTCTCAGTGAAAGCACCAAAGAATGTAAACGCAAGAAATGTACGCTAACACCCCAGTGTGAGCCGTGATATAGCGAAAGCACCACCCGTTGGTACGGGAACTAAAAACATGCAGGAAATAGCAGAAAATAGTAAAGAGACAACTATTTTTATAGTGGTTCGGCTCAAAGTCAAGCCTACCTCCACTTAATCTCTTCTTATTACTGATTTGATTACAAATCTTGCAATAACTCTTCAATTACAGCACCATTAAAGCAAGTAGTTAGAACTTGGATGTAGAAAATTTTTTTGAATTCATGTTGAATGAACTTGATCTTTTCCCCAAAGTTCCTTGAAGTGTTCTTGGCATTTGAAGTGTTGAAGAAGGAGTGAAAACAACAGAGTCTCGGCCTTCCAGAAATTATCCAGAAAAATCCTCCAAAAAGAATCCTCTTTCCATGTGGAGTAGGCGGGGTATTTATAGGAGAGTTTTGGAGTTAGTTCGTGTGGCGTAGGCCGTGGGCGACCTAGGGAGTTGCGACCTATGAGTGATCCCGAGGTAGCATAAGTCGTTAACGACTTAATGGGGCCATCTTGGATGAGATATATGTTGTGAGCGACTTAGCATGTGTAGCACATGAGTTATCTCGGCTTACTTAAGTCGCAAGCGACCTATTGGAAGAGGCAGTGCGTATGAGGCTTAATTTCGAAGCGTGCTAGGTCGTTAGGTCGCTCCTTCCTTAACTCGTTAGGTCGTTGCCTTTATTGAGTCGTAGGAGTCCTTAGGTCGCTGGAGCTCCTTAAGTCGCTGAGTCGTGCCATGTTGAACCGCTCTGTGCTTTAGGTCGCTAGGTCGTTAACCCGTTGAGTTGTAGGTGCCTTTAGGTCGCTAGGTTGTGCCATGTTGAGCCGCTTTGTGATTTAGGTCGCTAGGTCGTTTATGCCTTTAGGTAGTTAAGTCGCTTATCCCCTTATGTCGTTGAGTTGCGAATAAAAGAGGTGTTAACAGTTGGTAGTCATATGTTTTATTATACTTTACTATTCTGTTTTGAGTTTATATCGATAGTGCTCTGATATATATTTTTGTTATTTGCAGGATACCAAACACCATTGATCTGTACATTGGTGGACTTGGATTTTCGGTTTAGCGAAATTTTGGATCCACTAAGGTGTGGGTTGTCACAAGATTTAGGAGATTGTTAAGACTCCATTTATTTGTAGTGATAAAAACAATTTTTAGGAAAATCCATTCAATGAAATCGTTGTAAGGTACTACAATATATTTAAATAAACACATAGCGCTAATTACCAAATTACCCCTAAACACTGTTGTAAAAATGCATTCAGGCCTCCAGCTTAGCCCCGCATAAGCACTAGATGAGGTTTACCACCTAGCGATTCGTCTAGACCGGTCTAAATAAGGTGTACCATCTTATAAGAATCTAAACATATATTTAAACATGGCATTTTTAAGGTTCGATGCCAACTATAAGCGTTAATGTGATAATTTAATCCGGTCTTCCCTCTTTAGCTACTGTTAAGCACATTCATTTCAAATTTCCAATTTATATCAATTGTAACTAAACAAAACACTAAAATTTTATCCAAAATACAAGAGTTATTAAAAACGTCTAGCTTCAATTATTTCTCGAGTAATCTCCGCCTAAACGGTTAATTCACAATCCCCAATTACCGCCTAGCATCCGCCTAACGATCTTTACAATCTTGTGTCTAAATATCATGAGACATGGAAACGATAGGGATCAACCCGAAATACAAGCTTTATATGTATAATTTGATAATGGTGTAAAGAGGGAAAAAAAAGGAAAATTCAATATAAACCGAATGAATATGTGCAACAATTGAAAATATTTAAGTAATTAATTTTACTTTTTTATTGGATTTAATTCCTTTTCACTTCCTCACCATTGGAGCAACTTCAACAAAGGAAAATTTAGGGCATATATCCAAAAGCGTAGATTATCAACTCTTCATTGATATCAATTATCATGATATACAAGTTAATTTTCAAGGACAAATTCAAAATTGATTACGGACATTTATTTAATGGCCGTTCGAGATCAAACGCTTGGTACATAAATGTTTATTTAACTTGGTTCTAAATTCTAGTGCTTATTAAATAACTAAGAAATAAATGTCTAATCTTAGACACATTTTAAACAACTACTTGAACTTCAAAGGCTTATTTGATAAAAGTTCGCAGTTAAGATTAACAGATGAATATTAAGAGCTGGATCTATTGGAGATCAACTTAATACCCTTGAACAATTCTCTATTACAGTTTACTTGCGTGTGAATGTGTAACTTTGAGTAATTGAGTTTGCTTTTGCTCTGACTGTTAAATCAAAGACGAACACACGGTAACTGAATCTACATAACCCCTAATAATTTTAGTTCTTCCAATAAAGAAATGCAATCAGACAAAACCCTAAAATGGGCAGCCAGATTCGACCATCTGGGAGGCTTTCCACGCAAGCTAGTGATTGGAGCTGTCGGATCATTTGCGAAGGTGGTGACCACCGTGTTGAACTCGAGCAACGTTCATAACTCCGATACCTTAATGCGTCTCGTTCGATCTCGGCCGTTGAATCGGCCGCTCATCACGGTCAGCAACCACATGTCAACGTGAGTATCCTTTTTAAATGCTTGTTTTAGTTTCAAGATCTGTTTTTATATCCACTGTTTATAAAATTCCCTAAAGATGCAGATTTCAAAATTTATACGCTTAAGTTAACTTAATACTCTGATAACTAGTAAGAGCAATTGCACTCTTTTGCCAATGTCAGTTGTCAATTCACTTCTAATAGTTCCCAGTTCATTTGTGATTGCTCATTTAGCCGTTGATAATGCACATGTTAGCCAATTGCTTCAAAATAATTATGAATCTCTCTCATTATCTTGTATTGTAGTTTTGGATCACACTAGTTGCTTTGCTCGACTCCTAGGGGTGTGCATTATCTAATTGAAACCGAATTAACTGACCAGACCTATGTATTTTTGATAACTCGGTCTATATAGTTTCTAAAATAAGTCAATCACCGAATTAAATGATTTTGTATCATTTTGACAAAAAAAAAAATGTAACATGAAAATATGGTGTTTTCCATTGGTTGCTTGGACAATATAACATGTGCACTCAAATTAAGAATTGAATTGTTCGCAGAACTTATAATTTATGCAATAAACATGATTCAATTATGTTTTGATGATGTCATGATTATTCAAATCATTCGAACAAGAGTGAAAATTCCTAAATATGAACTGTAAATCAGTAAATCAGTAATTAATTTGGCTTGGTGAGTTCAGTTTTGATTTTCTTGTTTTAATTCGATTTGTAGTATTTTACCTTATTATGATTAAACTGGCCAAATGCTCACCCCTATGCTGAGCATTTTGATTGCAATTATTTACAACAAAAATGGTGTATCTTTTTTTCCCTCGATTGTTCAAGTGAGTCCTAGTAATTGCAGAAGCACTGTTATATTGTTCTGAAGAGTGCGGTGTACGAGTGCACGTGCTAATATAATACACACGGATCGTGTAATATGGAATATAATATAAATGCGGAAATAGATGATAATAGCAAAGTAAATAAAAATAGAAAAATCATACCAGAGATTTTTATACTGGTTCGGAGCACCGTCCTACGTCCAGTCCCAGACTTCTATCTGGATTTTCACTATTAACTACCTCGCTTCACCCGGAGGAACAGGTTTACAACACCCAAGCAAACGAACGGGATTTCACGCCTCTAATACACTGAGGACTTCAACACTTGCCTCTTACAACACCGAGGACTTCAACACTTGCCTCTTACAACACCGAGGACTTCAACACTTGTCTCTTACAACACCGAGGACTTCAACAAAGATGAATATAATTGTTTGTTGACTGTATGTGTTCTTGCTAACACAGTTTTGTCACTTGTAGTACAAACTTCCTATAATCTTATCCTCAAAATATGTGAATGATGTTTTGTGAAGATTAAGGGAAGTATATTACTTATTGAATCAAAAGATATGAAATAATTTCAATGATTCAATAAGCAATTAAAATAATTGAGAGCTTTTAGAATGCAGGAGTATTTAGAAAGTAAGATCAGAAATTAGAGTAAAAAACATATATATACATATATTTGAATCAATGATTTAGATGAGTTTATATAGAGAAAAATGGTTGTAACTCTTTGTGAACAGTAGCCATTAATAGATATGATTATTGATGAAAGGTAAGAGATGCAACCATTGGAGAAAGAAGTGTCTTTTGGAAAAGGTTGCTCTCTGTTTAAAAACGGTCGACGGGTCAAAAAATGGCCAGTAGACAGGATTTCAAATATATAGTCGTTATATGCATGTGTGCACGTTCATTGTGCATTTTACACAAACGGTCGACCGCCTGATTTAATACCGGTCGACCGGTCCCTGTCACATTGCTCAATGAATGTGCAATGCTATTCAAACGTATATATATCGATTATATTGAGGTGCATGATTATTTGAGAATAGATTTTAACAAGTTTATCACTATTACAATATCAAATAATCAACCTATAATCTAGAGTACCATATGTAGCTCTTTTGTGCCTCTTTATAGCCATGATGTCTTTGTTTTGTCGATCGCCTTTATTTCTTTGTCAGATATCAAAAACTTCATACAACCTGTGACTCAACATTCTCCTCCTTTTTGATTGATGACAACATATATCTGAAGTTCTGAATCTCCCCTTGAATATGTGATCTTCCCCTGAGATTTTGTTTGTATTCTTTATATATATATATTCCTGCAAATAATTGTTAGCACTTTCTCCCCCTTTGTCATCGACAAAAAGGAATAATAGATAATGGAATAATATAGGAGTATATCAACCAAAATATCCATGCATAGCAGAAAATATAACATATCCAAACATACCAGAGTATCATACACACCATAATATCATACGAATAAAAGTAACGACACTATTTAGTACAAGTGTCGAATGATGTTTAAAGTACTAAACCAAAATATAGAGATAGAAAACAGAATCTAGGATGAGTCAGATGCTGTCTCCTCTTGATCATCTTCTTCCTCATCATCATCATCATCATCATCATCACCATCTTCCTCATCATCGTCCTCTCTAGATGATTCTCCACGACCATGTCCACTAGTACCAGCAGACTCCTCAGTTGATGACCAGTTGAAAACAGGAGGAGCAGGACGTTTGCCTGGGTCCTGATCTTGAGCAGAGATGGATGTGCTACATGATATAGCATCCCATAAAATACCAAAGAATGACTTGACTTTGTTGAAGCGTTTATCATTTTTTGTGTCCATGCGCTTGAGTCTTGATTCAAGCAAGAATTGATTACGCGCAATAGTTTCAAGTGATTCTTTTGTGGAGGATTTTGATTTCAACAGTTTAACTTCTTCGGAACGAGGACGAGAGGAAGTAGTTTTTTGTTTTTTTGGACCTCTTTGTTGCCATTCTTCAAACGGCATAATCTGAAGGTAAGGAGGAGGGAGCTTCATGCGTTTGATGGTTACAGAATCAATACATTTTGCTTTCGAGGTGGCAGAGTCAGGAGGTCTTACGCCACAAGCTAGCAAAATACGCATGATATATTCATTGAAGAAAAAGTGAGGTCGCGTAGAGTTGTTCACCTTGAGAATCTCGTCAAATAGCATATGAACCCAATTGATTTGAATATCTCCATAAATAGCATAAAGGGCCTTGAAGTTTTCTTTGTATACAGCGTCTTAGTTTCCTAGTTTAGGAAACAAAGAAAGCATCAAGACGCGATGTAGTAGTCTGGCGGTAGGTCGAAGTCCAATTGATTTTGTGCCATCACTGTTGTCCTTCATGAATTGATGGCTGATGCTATTGCGAGTGAAGACTTCACAGAAATGTGATGAAAACTCATCGCCTTGATTTGGAATACCCAGTATAGAAGCTATCCTATCATGAGTGATAAAAATTTGTTTGCCACATACAACAGACCAAATGACTCCGTTCGGATCATCAGGTTTATACTCGTCCAGGTTCATGTTGGCATAGAACAATTTTATCATCAAGTGATTTATTTCCACATTGTTTTTTGAAAAATCGATCAATGAAGAAAGATTGGAGTTATTTGCTAACCTACGGATTCCATAAGATGTGAAATCATCAAACTTGATGTAAGAACCCGGATGAAATTTGTAGTTAGTCATTTGATTCCATCTTGTGATAGCTACCGGATTTTCGAGCCATTTCTTAGCGGAGATATTGAGTGATGAAGTTCCGGAGGATGACCCTCTCTTGGGTTTCTTTTGCGGAGGATCCATTTTTAGAAAATTTGGAGAATTGGAATTTGAAATTGAGAGAATAGGGTTTTTGGAATTTGGGGATAAATAACCGGTTGAAACAAATGAGGGGGAGGAAGAAAAAAAATGACGCAATGTATATATAAAAACAGAATTTACGTATACCGGTCGACCGTTATAATATGGCCGGTCGACCGTTTTCATCCAGAGGCTAAACGGTCGACCGTTTATATTATAGGTGGTCGACCGGATTTGCTGTCTGATGAAAAACAGTCTGTTTTTGCAATTTTTTGAGAATATATCGAGCTATATAATTCGTATTTCACTCTTATTATAAAATACAAACGTTATTACATGAGTGATAGAGAGAAAACGATACAACATGTATATATAAATCTAATGAGGAGTGGAAGATTCGTCATTAGAATTTTCTTTATTATCTTCAATACGTTGTGTCCATGGACTCCAGTTTTTCTGAGCACCTTCATTCCTATTATAATTCCGATCCCAAGAGTTAGGACTCCTAGATGTTGACGGCCTAGACGGGATTGGTTCATGCACATCATGCTTGTTTGAACCACAAAACAATGATGCTACTTTTTCTAAAACAGATAAACGTGCCGATGTCTGTTGTTGCTCATGATAAAGCTGGCTTTGCCCATAATGGAGCTGTCTTTGAAGATCTATTTGATGTTTCTGATAGTGGTGAATCTCGTCGATCTGTGCTTTGGTACGAGGAGAACAAAACAGCGCCTTCTTTACTCGTTTTGAGGTTGGTGTACTGCCAAGAGTACGAATGCATTGGTGATGATACTTCGGTTTTTGTTTTGGTGTTTCAGGAGAATAATACTCCTCTGGCTCAGAACTTGTAACGGAAATGTGTGATTTTTGAGCACACTCATCACAAATGTGGGCCATAGAAAATTATGTATAGAGCCTTATGTTCAGATAAGGAAAGATGAATAAAAAGAGAAATTTTGACAAGCTTATAAAGAAATTCCTTATATATAAGCCTGTGGATGAGAGTGAATAAAGAAATTTGACCGTGAAAGCAAGCAGAGGCTCTTATTCAAAGAAATAAATAGCTTTTTAAAAAAAATGCTATAGTTAAAAATATAACCAAAGGAAAAGACAATCATTAGTAATTACTAGTCAAGATCTTTTCTTGAAATTAAACCAAGCTCTCTTCGTAATCTAATAAAACTAGATTCGAGAAGAGGCTTAGTAAAATGTCCGCTAATTGATTATCAGTTTGGACATATTCAAGACATATATATCCTTTTTCAATATTATCTCTAAGGAAATGATGACGGATATCAATGTGTTTGGTTCTAGAATGATTCACTGGATTCTTAGAAATATTTATAGCACTTGTGTTATCACAGTATATAATAGAGTTTGATAAATGAATATCAAAATCTTGAAGTGTTTGTTGCATGTATAGTACTTGAGTACAAGCGAGAGCTGCCGATATATATTCAGCTTCACATGTTGATAGTGAAACACAATTTTGTTTCTTACTAAACCAAGAGACAAGTGATTTTCCAACAAAGTGGCACGTACCACTTGTACTCTTTCTATCCGTTCGAGAGCCTACAAAATCAGCATCACTATATGATACTAATTCAAATGGACATTCTTTTGAATAAAAAAGACCGAAATCTTTGGTATCATTAAGATAACGAATTATACGTTTCACTGCTCGTAGATGTGATTCCTTTGGATCTGCTTGAAAGCGTGCACATAGACAAACACTCATCATTATGTCTCTACGACTTGCTGTAAGATAAAGAAGAGAACCTATCATGCTTCGATAAAGTTTCTGGTCAACACTCTTACCTTTTTCATCTTTTTCAAGATGTGTAGTTGTACTCATAGGAGTAGGTTTACCAGATGTGTTATTTAACCCGAAGCGATTGGTAAGATTTCCGCAGTATTTTTCTTGATTAATAAAGATACCATTCGGAAGTTGTTTGATTTGAAGACCAAGAAAATATGACAGTTCTCCCATATGAGACATTTCGAACTCTTTGGTCATAATACTTGCAAATTCCTTGCAGAGTTTATCGTTTGTTGAACCAAAGATGACGTCGTCTACATATATCTGGATAACTAGAATATGCTTTTGAGAATGTTTGATAAACAAAGTTTGATCGACTTTGCCTATTTTAAATCCTGAGTTAATAAGATAGCTACGTAATCGTTCATACCAAGCACGAGGTGCTTGTTTTAAACCATACAGAGCTTTCTTAAGTTTGAACACATGGTCAAGATATTTTTCATGTACGAACAAAGGAGGTTGTTCGACATAGACATTCTCTTTGATAAATCCATTGAGAAAAGCACTTTTGACATCCGTCTGATAAAGTTTGAAATTATGGTGACAAGAAAAAGATAATAGGATTCTAATAGCTTCTAGTCGAGCAACTGGTGCATAAGTTTCTTCATAATCGATACCTTCTTCCTGATTATACCCTTGTGCTATTAATCTTGCTTTATTTTTGGTGATATTTCCTTGTTCGTCAGCCTTATTTTTATACACCCATTTAGCACCAATAACTGACTGATCAGTTGGTCTTGGAACAAGTTCGCAAACGTCATTGCACTCGAACTGATTTAGTTCTTCCTACATGGCAATGATCCAGTAATCGTGTGTAGCAGCTTCTTTTGGATTCTTAGGTTCGATATTTGAGAGAAAAGCGACATAACCCATTTGATTGAGTTGACTCCTTGTTCTGACATGTGATGTTACTTCACCGATTATATTTTGGGTCGGATGGTCTCTTAATATCCTTGGTGGTGATTGTAACTCACATATTTGAGGAATATTCTCAGTAATTATTTCCGAGTCAGAATCAACATTTGTGATGATTGGATTGTCAGTGACTATTGTTTCGTCATCATCTGATATAGTTTGAGGATGCTGATAGAATTCATCAAAAGAGACATGAAGTGATTCTTCAATAGTTTTGGTTCGTTTATTAAATATACGATAGGCCTTGCTTTGTTCCGAATAACCGACAAATATTCCTTCATCGGCTTTTGGATCGAATTTGTCAAGCTGGTCTTTCGTATTTAAAATAAAGCACTTGGAACCAAAGACTTTGAAGTATGAGATTTTAGGCTTTCTTTTGTTAAATAATTCATAAGGAGTATTCTTGGTAAGAGGTCTTATGGACACACGATTTAAAACATAACAGGCAGTTGCGACAGCTTCTGCCCAGAAATGTTTTGGTAAGGTGGTTTCATTCAATAATGTTCTTGCACGTTCTTGTAAAGTTCGGTTCTTCCGTTCTACAACTCCGTTTTGTTGTGGAGTTCTGGGAAACGAAAAATTATGATATATACCTTTCTTTGTACAAAAATGTTCAAAATTATTATTTTCAAACTCTCCGCCATGATCACTTCTTATATTTTTAACATTAATCCCTTTTGATTTTTGAATTCTTTTGACGAAAGATTTGAAATGATCGAAAGTGTCAATTTTATTTTTTAAGAAAATTGTCCATGTGTAACGAGAGAAATCATCAACAATTACAAGCACATATCGACTGTGATTTATTGACTGAACCCTAGTAGGTCCAAATAAATCCATGTGTAGTAACTCATGTGGTTGTAATGTTGATATGACTTTCTTGGATTTAAAAGATGATTTGGTCAATTTTCCTAATTGACATGCATCACAAATGTTGTTAACCTTAAAACTCATTTTGGGTAGTCCTCTAACTAGATTGTTTTTGGCTAGCTTGTCAATAGTTCTGAAGTTTATATGACAGAAGCGTTTGTGCCATAGCCATGGATCATTATCATTAGCCACAAGACACATATCTGAATTATGATTAATATTCATATTCAGAATATATATATATTTCTGTCTCTATAACCTTCGAAAATTAAATTATAATCTTTATCTAAAATACTACACTTATTATTTGAAAAGAAAATTGTAAAACCCTTGTCACATAACTGACTAATACTAAGTAAATTGTGTTTTAAATTTCTAACTAGCATGACATTAGTAATAAGAGGTAAGTTAGATGTACCGCAATTGCTCACATCGTCTTTGCCGATGATATAGCCTTTTGAATTATCTTCAAAAGTGACGGAGCCACCATCTGAGTATGTAATATTTGTCAATAAGCTCTTGTCTCCAGTCATGTGCTTCGAGCAACCACTGTCCAATATCCACTTTCCTCTTTTCTTAAGTGGGACCTGCAAAAAATAAAATTAAGTCCATGGTACCCACTTTTTATAGGGTCCTAAGAGTTAGGTCTTAGGAGTCCAAACCCATACGGGTCTGGTATCCCCTTTATATACATAATTAATATTAAGATGTACAGTATTCATGAAATTCTGAATATATTTGTTCCTAATCAAATTGTTATTTGTTTTAGGAACCCATATATTGATAATCTTGACATTTTTCTTTTGAAATTTCACAATTGGTTTTGGTTTGGAGTATAATAAACTAAGATTTTTCTTAGCTTCAGTTTTTTGTACTTTCTTCTTCCTTTTATTTCCAAGATGTTTCTTGGTTTCTTGTTTCTTATATCCCAAACCTTGTTTATCCGAAATAGATTGTGAACTTTCAATGATTTTTGTCAAATTTTCTCGACCTTTGTTAAAATTAGAAACATTTTGAGAAATGTTATCTAACTTAGTTTGTAAACTAGCCTTTTCTAGGTCCAGAATTTTGACTTTTGCCTCAAGCTCATGATTTTTAGTAGTGAGAACATCATTTTTCTCTTTTTGAGTTTCAATTTCTTGACTCAAAAGAACTAATTGAGAGTCAACATTAGATGATGATTCTTGAAATTTTTCAAGTTCTTCTTCTAATATTTTCTTCTCGTCTTTTAACATATCTCGTTCAAATTCTGCTCTATTCAAATCTGCTTTGGTTTCTTTTAGCTGTCGTTTTATGTCTTTATATTTGACTATCAATTCAACATTAATATCAAGTATTTCATCGAATGTAGGAATTTGTACCTCATCTTCTGTTGCCATGAAACATACATTTGCTTGTTCATCTTCCGTATCACTATCACTTTCTGATTAGTCTGTATCATCCCATGTTACTGAGAATGCTCGTTTCTTTGATTTGTCCTTCTTATATCTTAATTTGTCATTTTCTGACTTCTTCTTTTGCTCCGGACAATCCTTGTGCATGTGCCCCTTTTTGTGACAGTTGAAGCATTCTATAGAGGATGATGTTGGTTTATTTGATCCAGATTTCTTTCTGTTATAACGACTGGTTTTTTGCTGTTTTAGGAATTTTTTGAAACCTTTTGCTATGAATGCCAGATCTTCATCTTCAGACTCTGATTCATTTTCGTCTTTTTCAGCATGGAATGCCATGTTTTTCTTTTCTTCTTTTTGTTCCTTTCTAGTCTGCAAGTTAGCTTCATAGGACATTAGATTTCCTATCAATTCATCTGGCTTTATGACAGAAAGGTCATTAGCTTCTTCAATTGCTAATACTTTTCCTTCCCATTCACTAGTCAGAGAATGTAGGACTGTTGAAACAACATCAAAATCAGAATGCTTTTGTCCTAAGCCAATAAGTGCATAGTGGATAGTTTGAAACCGTGAATACATATCATTGATTGTCTCATTTGGTTTCATTTTGAAATTTTGAAATTGACTTTTCAGCATGGTTATTTTGGCTTGTTTAACCTTGTTAGTACCTTCATGAGTGATTTTTAGCGTTTGCCAAATTTGATATGCAGTAGTGCAGATACTAACACGGTTATATTCATTTTGGTCTAATGCACAAAACATATTTATTGCTCTTGCATTTACGGCTGCTGCCGTTTTCTCAGTCGCAGTCCATTCTGAATAATCAGTTGTTGGATTCACTATTTCTTTTTGAGTTGCATTCCAAGCATCATAACTATTTGATTGCATAAAGAATGACATACGTGTTGCCCAATAACTATAGTTAAGACCATTGAAAAATGGAGGTCTTTGTGTCGATTGACCTTCCATGTAAGTGGTGTTTTGAGTGCTAGTACTTGCGTTATTTGCCATATTACAAGAATATATCAAATAACCGTGTTACGGTTATATGATGGCCGTGCTTTGATACCAAATGAAGAGTGCGGTGTACGAGTGCACGTGCTAATATAGTACACACGGATCGTGTAATATGGAATATAATATAAATGCGGAAATAGATGATAATAGCAAAGTAAATAAAAATAGAAAAATCACACCAGAGATTTTTATACTGGTTCGGAGCACCGTCCTACGTCCAGTCTCAGACTTCTATCTGGATTTTCACTATTAACTACCTCGTTTCACCCGGAAGAACAGGTTTACAACACCCGAGCAAACGAACGGGATTTCACGCCTCTAATACACTGAGGACTTCAACACTTGCCTCTTACAACACCGAGGACTTCAACACTTGTCTCTTACAACACCGAGGACTTCAACAAAGATGAATATAATTGTTTGTTGACTGTATGTGTTCTTGCTAACACAGTTTTGTCACTTGTAGTACAAACTTCCTATAATCTTATCCTCAAAATATGTGAATGATGTTTTGTGAAGATTAAGGGAAGTATATTATTTATTGAATCAAAAGATATGAAATAATTTCAATGATTCAATAAGCAATTAAAATAATTGAGAGCTTTTAGAATGCAGGAGTATTTAGAAAGTAAGATCAGAAATTAGAGTAAAAAATATATATATACATATATTTGAATCAATGATTTAGATGAGTTTATATAGAGAAAAATGATTGTAACTCTTTGTGAACAGTAGCCATTAATAGATATGATCATTGATGAAAGGTAAGAGATGCAACCATTGGAGAAAGAAGTGTCTTTTGGAAAAGGTTGCTCTTTGTTTAAAAACGGTCGACATGTCAAAAAATGGCCAGTAGACAGGATTTCAAATATATAGTCGTTATATGCATGTATGCACGTTCATTGTGCATTTTACACAGAAACGGTCGACCGTCTGATTTAATACCGGTCGACCGGTCCCTGTCACATTGCTCAATGAATGTGCAATGCTATTCAAACGTATATATATCGATTATATTGAGGTGCATGATTATTTGAGGATAGATTTTAACAAGTTTATCACTATTACAATATCAAATAATCAACCTATAATCTAGAGTACCTTATGTAGCTCTTTTGTGCCTCTTTATAGCCATGATGTTTTTGTTTTGTCGATCGCCTTTATTTTTTGTCAGAAATCAAAAACTTCATACAACCTGTGACTCAACATGTTCATTAAAACTTGCTGAAATAATTGGCACTTTGACATTTGGCTTGTCATTGTTGTTTGCTTTGAGTAGGCAACAAAATTTGATTAATTTTTTTAGTCCCTTAGAACTATAGTCTTTTCTAACACCACTGCATACTAGTTTTCTCTATTTCAAAATAAAATCAACTGTCCTTAAACTTTTACCTTTATGTTTTTTGGTTTAAAATGACAATTGCAATATTCTGGTTCAATTTCTTATTATTCTTTCTTTCCATTATTATATATATATATTTATATATTTTCATTTTTATTTTATTTATACAATCTTTATTGTCCTAGATCTAAGGTTGCACGAGGTCAATGTGTGTATACTTATGTTGACACCATTTATTGTTTTGTTCGGAAAAAAAGCTTCACACTATTGGCATTTGATGAGTTGTATATAATGTTTTGGTTACCGATTCTTTCCATTTTTTGAAACAAAGTATTGTTTGGATGATAATATTGTGTTTCCAAAGTTTATGATGATTGGATGAGAATATCGAGTTTCCAAAATTTAATTCAGAATTCTTTCTTGTAAAATGCAACTAGCTTATCATACTTGTATAGACTCATTAAAATTAAATTGGAAGCATTATCATTTTATTTCATTGAGTTTGTTAAAATGCATGCTCTCATTTAAGATAAATCGATATAAACATTGTATTGCAAGTAAAATAGGATGCCTGTCTACATTTAATTTTTGAATTTGAGATTGTATTAGCACATTTTACTATAAATTATTTGTAGACATTCTGAATTTAGCTATATGATATACGTTCCTTCCTAATTAAATTATGATGCACACACAAACTACACATGGAGCAAAATGCAATGTGTATATTGTTTTTGTTGTTGTCAATGTGACAATCTTACCATTTATTGTAAGAGAGAAACAATTCTTTTTTTTTTTTGGGTTGAAATATGAAAATAAATGATCTTTTTTTCCTTTTAATTCATTACTGGATATGATTATTTCATTTATTAATTTACAGTTGTTTTTAATGCTCTGATTCACTTTTGGATTTATTAGTTAAAATATATGATGGCTTTTGCATGAAATTAGCAAAATTTTGAAGATATTTTTACGAACTAACATATCATGATTTTTACCTATTACTAAAATACTTGTTGTGATTAGATAAGAAACATATATGATGAATTTATTAGAATTGGAGAAGGAGACCAAAGTATTTTTACAACATAAGCCTACACTTAGGTAGATCAGAAGACAACAATAATGAATCGATTTTCTATATAATTTTTCTATTAAAGCTCACACAATTTTATTAAGGCATTTTTGTAAAACACCCTCATAAATTTGAAAATACACAGCCGTCCATTTGTAAAAACAAATTTTAAAAAACACTATTGTTTGTTGTTTCAGCAAAAATGCAAATACTTACACTTTCAAAAAGTGCAAATATTTGCAATTTAAAGTGCAAATATTTGCAATTTAAAGTGCTAATATTTGCAGTAAAAAGTGCAAATATTTGCAGTAAATTCAAAAAAAAAAGGTAAAAAAAAATTGGTCATAGAAATATGTGATTAAATTTGGATTTTATTTTCAAAAAGAAAATACCGAAAATAAAAAAGGGGTGTACTATTAAACATGTTATTAAAGAGGTTTTCGTGTATCAAATTTGAAAATAGTGGACAGATCCGAATTTTCACTTTTAATAAAGCATGTACAATTGATATTCTCCTTAATTATCTTCTATTAATTTTGTATATGAATCTGTTGCAATTAAAATTAACATCTGAATCTATTTTGTAATTACGCATTCATACCACTCATCATCATACACACACACATATATAATTGATTGAAATGGTTTTCCTCAAAACATGTTTCTTTTCTTTTTTCATTTATTACTTCTTAATCCAAACAGTTTTATCAAAATATGTTTTCACTCTATTTTTCTTGATAATTTTTTTGTGTGTTTTCATCTAGTAAGGATCACCGATATCAAGTAGACATAAAATCTTATACGATCTTCAAACGTCCAGAGTATTCCATTAAACCTGTTCATTTGTTCAGAGGGTGGATTATGTGTTACTAGGTCAGAAACGACTAAAAAAATCGATTTTGTCAATATATTGTGGTGTTTTGGCAAGGCAAGGAAACTATACGATTCGATGCCCAACTAATATATAGTAATTTACTACTTCAATAGCTTTTCTCTTACTTTGGGATAGTTACTTTATTACAAGTTATATGCAATTTGGTGACATTGAAATTGTTTTCTTCTTTAACTGCTACATGTGACAGTTGCCACATACAAAAATATTTTATGAATAAAGCCACCAAAATATTTAAATTACTTAAAAAACTACAATCTTTTAAAAATAATTCGTCAAATGGATATATGATGAGTTTCTAGATTTTTAGCTAGAGGTTTCTTGCTACATCTAAAGCGTTAGCGAATATCCTTTGCACGTCTAGTTGTTTTCAGTTCGTGTTGTCTATAGTTCAAATTACACTACCATTTTAACGATCGTCAGTTAGCTTTTAAAGCTTAATATAGTGCATTTGCCCAATTTTTCCTATACAGACAAAATATATTGTATTGCTGTATCGTTGCACGCATTAACATGGTTGGATCTTATCAATTTGGTACATAAAGCTAACTATTAATCGTACTATAAAAATAATCTTGTTCTTAAAGTGTTAATGTACTAACACTACAAAAATATAGTCGGTGATGTTATGCTAAATCGTCGTACGTGTTAATGTACTAACACTACAAAAATATAGTTTTTGAAATGCTGCATGAAATATAAAAAAAGGTGGAACCTACTGCACGAGGCTTCCGCACGATAGAGGTCTCTGGAGAGGTAAATAATGTACGCAGCCGTTCCTCACATGACAAAGAGGCTGTTTCCGGACTCGAACCTGGACGTCCAGATCACCATGTGGGTAACCTAACCGTTGCGCCAAGGCTCCACCTCAAATGCTGCATGAAATATGTTTATAAAAATTATAGTTCTTCAAATTCTATTTACTAATAATATTATTATACATATATAATGCTATGACTATGAACTACTGTGAAAATGCAAAATGCAAAAGATAATTGTCAGTAATATAAAATCATCATATTAGTCAATTCATTAAAGATAATATCAGCAGAAATCCACTATCAAGGAATTCCATTTAATATCGTGTTCCATAAATCAATTTGTAGAATATTGTGTGCAAATAACATTACAAGCTGCTAACGATAAAAATAGCTTTAACCCAACACCCGGTGTAGCTCGTGATGAAGTGAAAGCACCATCCGTTTGCACGGTAATCAAAGTAAAAAGAAAATAGCAGGAAAGTAAAAGAGACAGAGATTTTTATAGTGGTTCGGCTTCTAATAAGCCTACATCCACTTTACATCCTCCATTATGTTTTTCGAACACACTTTACAAGATTACAACACTTTTACAACACGATCTCTTGATTACAACACTTTTACAACACGATCCTACCATTACAACACGATCAGAGAAAGAAGTTTGAACTTTGATGATGGATTGATCTTTGGATTCATGTTGAATGAAGTAGATCGCTTGATGAAGATTCTTCGGTGTTTGAAGTGTTTGGAGAGTCGAGAAATCAGCAGAGTATAGGCGCCATGAAATCCGGGCCAGTCCCCCTTCCAGGTGGAGTAGATGAAGTATTTATAGGTGAAATCGGAGTTAGGTCGGTAGGAACGACTTAAGGAGTTAGGTCGCAAGAAACGACTTAAGGAGATTGGGTCGGTGGAGACGACTTAAGGAGTTAGGTCGTAAGGAACGACTTAAGGAGATAGGTCGTAAGGAACGACTTAAGGAGATAGGTCGTATGGAACGACTTAAGGAGATAGGTCGTAAGGAACGACTTAAGGAGATTGGGTCGGTGGGGACGACTTAAGGAGATATGGTATAGGGATAAGCTTCGGTAGGTTTAGGTTGCGAAATAATTAGGTCGCTAGGTCGAACATGTGGCTAAGCCGCTAGGTCGCGGACTTCTTTATGTCGCTAAGTCGTCTCATCTTTAGGTCGCGATATCTTCGTTGTAGCTTAAGTCGCCTGCCTGTTAGCTCGTTAAGTCCTTAGGTCGGAGCCATCTTAGGTCGGAGTCTACAGTTAAGTCGTGAGCTTACTGTAGCTCCTGGAGAAGTTAAGTCGCGGGGACCTGGAGAATGTTAGGTCGCTGTTTGTTCTGTAGGGGACTAGGTCGCTGGAAACCTTAACTCGATAGGTCGGGTACATGGCTAAGTCGCTGCATTCTTTAGGTTGTTGGATACTCTATGCTCTAAGTTGCATACCGTTTTGGACGGGGCGCTGCCTCCTGGATCCCTGCGACCTGACCGGGCAGGTCGAACACCGTAGCGGTGGCGTTGCCCCCGCACTTTGGGGGGTTGGCACCCCCTCCGTAGGGGATCTTAGATGAGAAATCATTCAACAGAACTTGCTTTGTTGAAATGCTGAGTTGATCAATCTTTGAGACGAGCTATCTTTGGCTTTCTCGGTCGATCTTTTGATATCACGGCCTTGCCGAAAAAGGCGGGATAACACTTGCCCCCCAAAACTTGCCTTGCGGTAGGAAGGGTTGTTTTGTAATGCCATAATCCGGACGACCATATCCTGTTGATGACCTGCAAAGGAATTGACAGTTTCATATGACCCAAATGATAACCGTTCGGGATCAATCTATTTGAGATGAGGCGCGGCCGTTCATGGTCAAGCGCTTTACTTCAATTGACGACCGTTCGTGGTCGAGTCAATTGAGGTGAAGTGCGGCCCTGAGTGGTCAAGCGTCTAAATCCATGTGACGATCGTCCGGGATCGGGTCATTTGTGATGAAATGTGATCATTCATGGTCAAGCGCTTTACTTCGAATGACGACCATTCGGGGTCGAGCCACTCGTGGTAAAGTGCGGCCTTGCGTGATCAAAATGACAACCGTTCATGGTCAAGCGCTTTACTTCAAATGACGACCATTCGGGGTCGAGCCATTTGTGGTAAAGTGCGGTCCTGCGCGGTCTAGTGGTAGAGCTCAACCGTTCATGGTCAAGCGTCTTACTTCAAATGGTGACCATTCGGGGTCGAGCCGTTTGTAGTAAAGTGCGGCCCTGAGCGATCAAGTGGTAAAGCGCGACCGCTTGCGGTCAAGCGCTTAACTTCAAATGACGACCGTTCGGGATCGAGCCATTTGAGGTAAAGCACGGCCGTCCGTGGTCAAGCACTCTACTTTATATGATGATTTGGATCAAGCCAAGTGAGTTGAAATGCAATCGCCCACAGTCAAGCGCTTTACTTCAAATGATGATCATTCAGGATCGAGCCATTTGAAGTGAAAGTGCGACTGTTGGCGTTGTGAAGCGCGGCCGTTCATGGTCAAGCGCGTAACTTCAAATGACGATCATTCCTGATCGAGTCATATGAGGTCAAACGCGGCCCTGCGCGGTCAAGCACTTAAATCTATGTGACGATCACTTAAGATCGAGTTATGAATTAAAGCGCGGCCGACCATAGTCGAGCGACTGTTGGCGGTCAAGCACTTAAATCCATAAGTTTTTGCCGTTCGAGGCGAGTTTTGACCGTTCGAAGTCGGGTGCCTGTTCATAGGACTTAATCATTGAGACTGTTCGAAGTCGGGTGCCTGTTCGTAGGGCTTTGAGGTGCCCGTTCGTAGGGCTTAAACATTTCAAAATCATGAAAATCAAAGATTCAACTGAAAAGTTGTGAAGTAGAAATGTCTGAAAAAGTCAAATCCAAACATCCCAAGCAAATCATGAAAGCTATGTGGAATCAAATCCAAACATCGGAAGCAAATCATGAAAACACAGTGGAATTAAATCCAAACATCAGAGGCAAAACATGAAAGCCATGTAGAGTCAAACTCAAACATCAGAAGCAAATCATGAAAGCAACGCAGAGTCAAACTCAATCATCAGAAACAAATCATGAAAGCAATGTCAAGCCAAATCCAAACATCAAAAGCAAAGTAATCAGTTCTCAGAAGTAAGAATATGAAAGTAAAATAGTCAACCATCAGAAGTAAAATTCAAAAGCAAAGAATTGACGTCCGAGTGCAAACATCTACATCGGTATGATTTATAGTTGCATCAGAGCATGTCTGGGGATCGATCGTGGTCCCATACATGTGTGAACAACTTAACTATGTTGATGTAGATTTATTTTTTCACTCATTCGTCATAACCTCAATTATTCGATGACAGGTCGATGCTTTGATCCTGAGGCGTCTCCAGTTGGTGCAGGTGGTCGTTCTTGTTCCACCGTTGCTGCCTTCTTTTTCACATATTGTGAGAGCAAACCATCCCGGATGTGTTCCTCAATTTCATCTTTCAAGTGCCTGCAATCATTCGTGCTATGACCATTTAGCTCATGGAACACATAGTACTTGTCTGACTTTTTCTCGTTGTTGGTTGGATCCCTCTTCATTGGCTTTCGGTAAGGAACCTGTCCCTTGGTCTCTTGGTAAATCCGCTCCAGAGTCTCAGTTAACTCCGTGTACGAGGTGAATCTTGATCCCTTTTGTTGTCGTGCTGACTTATCGTTGTTATTCTCAGCCTTACGTTTTCCTTTGCTAGTTTCTACACCCTTCTCGGGAGGATTCCCACTTTTGACTGCAAAAACATCGATTCCTTTTCCTTCCTCTATTTCAGCCTTTGTGTTCTCTAACCGTAAGAATCTTTCGGCCTCATGGAAAAATTCTCCCAAATCCGTAGGAGGGTCTTTGGTCAATGAATTCTTGAACTCTGTGCCGTTCGCTATGCCTGACACGGCTACCATTAAAACCATGGATGGATCTGGTCGGTCCACCGATGCCGCAGCTGCATTGAATCGCGTTAAAAAACTTCTTAGAGATTCTCCAGTCCTTTACTTTAGTGTTGTCAAACTCATGACATTCTTAGGCCTCGAGATGTGGACCCTGAATTGTCTCATAAATTTTTTCGATCAAATCATTCCAAGTCTTGATCAATCCATTCTCCAATTGTCTGAACCATAGTGACGCAATATCCGTCAAATATAATGGAAAACATCGGGCCATCACTTCCTCTGGTGCCCCCAGCACTTCCATATGCCTCATGTATTTTGTTAGATGAATTGTATGGTCGATCCTTCCATTATACATATCCAATGATGGCAGCTTAAAGTCTGTTGGGTTCTTAGCTCGCCTGATTGATGTGGTAAAAGGACTCCTATTCACGTCCTCCAAGTCCTTGTTTACCAAACCACCTCTCATAGCCTTTTTGACCATTTCCACCAATCTATCGTTGTTGCCAAGTGATTGTCCTCGTCCAATGCTTTCATCTTGCCCCCCGAGTTCACGAGGGGATGGTGGAATCTGTTCCTCCGGTTGAGCTTCTGTTCCTCTTTGACTTTGTGCTCCAAGTTGCCCAATTTGATGGAACAAATTCTGCATCAAGTCCTCTTGCCTTTTCATCATTGCCTCTATCTCCTCTCTCGTAACGAAGGCTGAAGTGTGGCTTGCCCTCGAAGAAGCCTCTTGACTTCCTTCGTGATGACTATCCTTCGGTCTTTGCAATCTTCTGGATCGCCTTATCATAATTCTTCAAATTTCTCAATCTCTCGGATTCAAGTCTTGATTAGTAGAATTCCTGAGTTGGGTTCTCAGTGAAAGCACCAAAATGCTAACGATATAAATAGCTTTAACGCTAACACCCGGTGTAGCTCGTGATAAAGTGAAAGCACCATCCGTTTGCACGGGAATCAAAGTAAAAAGAAAATAACAGGAAAGTAAAAGAGACTGAGATTTTTATAATGGTTCGGCTTCTAATAAGCCTACATCCACTTTACATCATCCATTATGTTTTTCGAGCACACTTTACAAGATTACAACACTTTTACAACACGATCTCTTGATTACAACACTTTTACAACACGAACCTACCATTACAACACGATCAGAGAAAGAAGTTTGAACTTTGATGATGGATTGATCTTTGGATTCATGTTGAATGAAGTAGATCTCTTGATGAAGATTCTTCGGTGTTTGAAGTGTTTGGAGAGTCGAGAAATCAGCAGAGTATAGGCGCCATGAAATCCGGGCCAGTCCCCCTTCCAGGTGGAGTAGATGGAGTATTTATAGGTGAAATCGGAGTTAGGTCAGTAGGGACGACTTAAGGAGTTAGGTCGCAAGGAACGACTTAAGGAGATTGGGTCGGTGGGGACGACTTAAGGAGTTAGGTCGTAAGGAACGACTTAAGGAGATAGGTCGCAAGGAACGACTTAAGGAGATTGGGTCGGTGGGGACGACTTAAGGAGATAGGTCGTAAGGAACGACTTAAGGAGATAGGTCGTATGAAACGACTTAAGAAGATAGGTCGTATGGAACGACTTAAGGATATTGGGTCGGTGGGGACGACTTAAGGAGATATGGTATAGGGATAAGCTTCGGTAGGTTTAGGTTGCGAAATAATTAGGTCGCTAGGTCGAACATGTGGCTAAGCCGCTAGGTCGCGGACTTCTTTAGGTCGCTAAGTCGTCTCATCTTTAGGTCGCGATATCTTCGTTGTAGCTTAAGTCACCTGCCTGTTAGCTCGTTAAGTCCTTAGGTCGGAGCCATCTTAGGTCGGAGTCTGCAGTTAAGTCGTGAGCTTACTGTAGCTCCTGGAGAAGTTAAGTCGCGGGGACTGGAGAATGTTAGGTCGCTGTTTGTTCTGTAGGGGACTAGGTCGCTGGAAACCTTAACTCGATAGGTCGGGTACATGGCTAAGTCGCTGCATTCTTTAGGTTGTTGGATACTCTATGCTCTAAGTTGCATACCGTTTTGGACGGGGCGCTGCCCCACACCCCGCCGGGGGCGCTGCCCCCTGGACATCTACGACCTGACCGGGCAGGTCGAACACCGTAGCGGTGGCGTTTCCCCCGCACCCCCACCTTGGGGGGTTGGCACCCCCCTCCGTAGGGGATCTTAGATGAGAAATCATTCAACAGAACTTGCTTTGTTGAAATGCTGAGTTGACCAATCTTTGAGACGAGCTATCTTTGGCTTTCTCGGTCGATCTTTTGATATCACGGCCTTGCCGAAAAAGGCGGGATAACACAAGCTATAATATCCATTTTCTTCATCAAAATCAACGCTGCCCTTGACAATTTTCACCATAATTCTTCATGGTCGTAATCTTTGTCATCCACGATCATCGTATCCTCAAAGCCATCACTGTTGTTGACCGCCTCCACCATCATCAACTGCCCCTCCATCATCTTCATCATTGACGTCTCCATCAGTCCTTCCGTCCCATTCACCAAGCCTTGCCATTGCTTTCCAAGTTTATATATGCCATTGGAAGATCCTAATTCTTGGAGTCTTGACTTGACACAAATTTATGACGAATTGAGGGCAAAAATTTGGCATCAAGACTTAACAAAACTTGGCGTTGGATTAATTTATTTCTAAAATATGTTGAACCTAATTTCGCATTGAAAAAACTTGATGCAGCATTTGTGGCATTTTTGGTGGCTTTCGTTTACACAAAAAAACATAACAAAAGCATTACAACTATCATAACTTTTTCGGTAAAATCGAACTGATTTTGTACAAATTTGTTCAACTAAATGTAAAAAAGGTTTACAAAATGGTTAAATATCATAGAACCAACCAATTGTTTGAGCAAATATGTTATCATTTTTTGACAACTCAATGGATATATTAAGTGATAGAACCCACCAATATTTAAATTATTAAGTGAGCTTCACTACTTGCCTTGTCAGTTTTTGGTAGATTCATAATTTATTAAAAATTGACAATTGTTTTGACAATTTGTTCATTGGTGTAACTGGTATCTCTATCAAATGAAATATGGTTGATAGCTAATTAGGAAGTCATCTGTATTTTTTTTAATATTTGGGTATATTTTTTTGTCCTTTTCTTTTTTTGATCCTGCCAGTTACCTATCAACGGCTATGCTTAGGTTTTGTTAGGCACTGGCTAAGCTCAGTTATTTAGCTTGATGCCCCAGTGTCTAATGCTGTTATAGCTCCCCAGCCTTTTTGTAGTGCTATGTATTGACATCTTCTCTTCTTTTGAAATGCTTAGCACTTTGCTCCACCCATGATATCTGTATAGCTTGTTAAGAGCAATCCTATGCAGTTAAACCGCTCAAAGGTAATATAGTGGTGAAGGTGTGAAAAACTATAGCTGCGAAATGATAAGAATATAATGTAAAATAGCGATGTACCTAAATAAATTCATTACAACACCCACATCGTGGGTGTATGAAAAACGAACATTACTTGCACCTTTATAATATCCCAAAAATGCCTCGATAGGATTAGAAAAGATGCTTTAACTTATGTTGGATGCTTGGGTATTAAACTAAGGCATATAGTCAAGCTTTGTTACTCAGATTTTGAAGAAAATCGAACAAATTATATTGATATATTTTTAAAATACTAAAGCAGGTGCTAAAAGTACCAAAATTAGCGGGTTTAGAGGGTAGCAGCGTGCTTTTAGCTGATTAATAACATGTTCAGATCGACTTAAATAAGTTACTTTTTTGCTTTTTGGAAGCCAAAATGAATTTGGTTTGACTTTCAAAAAGCAAAAAATAAAACAGTTTATTTAAGTCGATCCAAACGGGCCATAAATATTTTAGATTGCTAAGTTGCAAGAGCATAGCGCTCAATTGGTTCTAAGAGCTTTGGCCTTGCTCTAGCAGTTCTTTGGTGGACGTTAACTGCATTGGAGCAATCTGCATATTAAGAAGATGCATTTTTTTTATGTTTTCCATACTCAACAGGATGGATGATCCACTACTGTGGGGATTCAAGGGCTTTCCCACTGGAGATCCAAAGCTAGCAAGGTGGGTTTTAGCAGCTGAGGATATATGTTTCAAAAGTACCATTTTATCGTACTTATTTCGTCTAGGTAACGTACATTAACCACCAGATTACCTTAATCATACCTGTATTTTATTCATGCTTATAGAAATAGAGTTCCACAAGCATTTACTTACTATCTTAATTTAATATAGCAAGCAACCATACATCAACGCATGCAGTCATACGCATGTGTTATTATCTGCTGTTGGATTTTTTATATGAAATATGCGTGTTATAAAATTCAATTACATTAGTAGGCAAGTTTGAGAAGAATTACAAACACCTTTGTTTTTGCATTGCTGCACTGGATCAGCATTTCGTATTGCCTCGATTCTAAATCGTGCCAATGCAATTTAAAGAAGAAGAAGAAAAAGGATTGGCTTGACTTTAAATTATGCCAATGTAAATTCGACAACAAAAGTAAAATTTTGCACTGGCTTAATTAAAAATCATGATAATGCAAATTCTTAATAAAATAAATATCGTAGCGTGTCTTGAAATCCAGGGTAAAATCCTGATTTAAAACCAGCATGACAGAAACATGTCTGTATTAATTATAACTTTTAAAGTCATGGTGTTATAAAGTTTGAAATGAGGGTACCAACTTGCAAAAGAAATTCTTTGCTGTTTTTGTTAGTTTTCTAGCTCTACATATTACTAGATTTTTCACAGATATCCATGAAGTGTTGTTTAGATTTTGAAAACAAAATTCCTGCTTTTAAGTGTTATTATTGAGATTATGACATTGCTTTCTAACAGATTAGAAGTGCACAGGAAAATGCATACCAATTACAAGGGGCGGTGGACTTTATCAGGAACATATGAATGAAGCTCTTGATATTCTGAAAAGTGGAGGCTGGGTAAATCCTTTTGTTTCTGTGTAACATTTCTTTGCGGCCTTTTCAAATAATTATATATTATTTTAATTATATTGAAATAAACAAGTATTTATTGCTATATGCAGTTGCATACATTTCCCGAAGGGAAAATATCACAGGTAAACGAACCAATCAGACGGCTGAAGTGGGGAACTGCTAGTCTTATTGTCCGTGCTCCCGTAACTCCAACTGTGCTACCTATTGTTCACCGTGGTTTTGAAAAGGTCAGTTAAATTTAATATTCTATTGTTTTACTGGCTTCTGTTTAATTTTACACACTACGTGTGACATGTGCTTGTGTATAGTGTATAATTAATGTACACTTTACTTTATGTTAAAATGTACCATATACGTAAAAAAAAAAAAGACTGACAAATGGTTTAAAACTTAGTGTTCTCATAAGAGGATCGCTTATTTCTCTCAAAAAAATGGTTTAAAGATTTTATTGCCTCCGAGCTTGGATGTATAGTCTAAATTATTTGGTTGGACATATCACTTTATGGACATTAGTAAAAGACATGTTATAGGAGACACAGTTTGCTTTGAATATGTAACTCTACTGTGAACTTTTATTCATGCATCGTTGGATTTGTTTTTTGTGGGTGCTTGGTTTATTGATAAGTTTCAGAAATAATATTTACAACAATGGAAGTGAGATCGCATACAACTTATTCACCTCACACCCAACTTGAGCGAAATCTTATGCACTGGGTACATGTGTGTAATACATAAAATAATTTGTATGATTTCAGTTTTTATTTAAATGTTTACTCGCATATTTAATAAACTAACGACTTATCATAATAAGCGGTGATAACTTCGTGAAGGGAAATACCATTTTTTTCATACTATTATAAATCGTACACATGCATATAATAGCTAGAAATATTTACTTTTTATTTAATAAAAAAGTAAATAGACGGATGTGTGCTGGAAGTGCAAAAGATTTGGTGGTCACAACACATTTATTTCAAAGTGATATCGGTTGCAAATTGATAGTGAAATTCTGTTGATGAGTGGTCGGGACGAGAACGGCTATGGATGTTGCAAACCAATGGTGAGATTTCATTGATGGACGAGGGTATTTTAGAAATTTCAAAAAGACACAGTGGAAATCTTATACATTAAATTCTTTTTATTAATAGCAGAGATATCTAAGAAAACACAGACTGATACAACGTCATCATAGGAATAATTCAATAATAATTATTGAAGTGCGAACAACTGGTTGGAAGATTAAAATCTTGTGTATATTATAAAGTCCATATGTTTCGAATTTTTATCGTGAATGTCCAATATTAACATCTCAGGTGATGCCAGAGACTTCAATTTTCGGACGAAGGCCGCCCATTCCACTATGGAACAAGAACATAAAAATTATAATTGGCGATCCAATAGATTTTGATGTACAAGATTTAAAGAAAACCGCCATGGCTGAATCTCTTGATACACATTTCAACAGCCTTGGATGGCCAGATCCAACGGCTGATGGATTAAGCGAGGCGCAACAAAGATGGCTTTTTATGCACATTTCTGACAAGATTCAGTCTGCAATGGAAAAGTTACGGTGTTTATCCATGCGCGTGTAGGTTCAATGAATGGTGCAATACCTGTTCAATTCTTCCTGATTCATTGCCGTAGCATTTTATTTTATTTTTTAGTTTATGTAGAACTTTATATATAGTGTTTTTGGACTCTGGTGTATTACATATAATAAAGGAATATTTTTATTTATGGTTGATGTATGAGTTTCCCAAATGTCAATTGAAAATTATTTAAGCTTTATATATGAAACGTCAATGCAAATTCGTGTGATGTGACTCATTTTGTTGTATATAAACATATCCCAATTGGATGCTATTATTTTATTTTTGGGTAACTTAATTCTTTGATGCATCTGACTATCCCATTCAAGTTATAGCCTTGGATTCATGATTAATCGACAAAAGGGGTAGACATTTCAGTTTTTCCATCACAGTATATTTTTGGATTATTTATTTATTTATTAATTATTATTATTATTATTATTATTATTATTATTATTATTGGAGAAATTTGATTGTCGGGACCTGTCAAAATGGGTTGAGTCGGATCATAATGGGTTCGGTCAAAATTGACCTAATCCATTTGTGATCAAATAGAGTCGATAGAAGCACGGTTTAACAAAATAGACCACAAACTGAAGGGGTTAAGAGCTAAACACCTAATGAAGGACCAAAGGTGGAGGGGGTATATAGTAATTAACACAAACAATAATAATAAATCACACAGGTTAATGCATAATGAATTAGTTTAGTGGAGATTAGGTTCCGTCCTTATTTTCAGAATTGATACGTGAACAACTCCTTTTAAAAACATGTTTTAAATTGAAGTTCTATTTTTAGTTTTCATATAAAGAATTTGTAATGACCTGTAAATTTTGATAATTAAACTGGTTAATTTAATAAGATTTTTGTAATTAAATTTAAGAAGAAAAAAAAAGAAAAAAAAAAACATTTATAATTTATAATGAAGTGAGTGTTTAAAATGAAATGAAAATAAAAGGGATATAGTAATGGTTGTAAGTTACTATTTAATTGGTCTATTAATGTAGTTATAACTGTTACATTTGGGTATTAAACTGAATATATACAAATAAACGTATGGTAATGGAGTGAATTCAACATTATATAAGCAATTCAACATTATATAACCAATTCTGATAATTAGTGGAAATAATAAACTTAAGTGTAATATAAAGTTAGTGACAACATTTATGCAAGTCACCTTTTTATTTAGGGCTGCTAAATTCAGAGTAGGAAGTCAATTATATTTAAATGTAGGTAAATGTTCATTAATGTGAGATAGGACTGTAACTGTAATGTGTGAATGTAAATGAAATGACATAAATGGAAATTTATATTTTACTCATAAGATGAAATAAAGGAATGAAACCAAGTTGAATAAATTGATTTAGGTTTTATTTATGATAAATGTATATATTTGGGAAATTCAATATAATTGAAAATAACAAGTTATTACAAAAGAAAGATGAAAATTGGAATATATATTTTTGTAAGGAAAGATAAACAAGTAATAACTAGGTTTATAGAGTGATAACAGATTTAATAAAAGAGTAGAATTGAAGCATGGTAGTTATTGGAAAGTAATTAATTGAAATTTGGATGAATTGGGATTTTTTTTTGTATTAGTATATAAACCAATTTTAATATTACCCATAAGAGGATAAGTTAATAGTTGATTCAATAACATGATTGAGAAATCAAATATATGGATTTATTGGGAATTTAAAACTTATACTTTTTTTTGATAAAATACAACGTTTTACATGCAATAAATTTTTCTACTTTTATTACATATTATATATATATATGTTCTTATTATTATTATTTTCTTATATTCACCTCTATTTTATCTTTCTATTTTTATTTTGTCTAGACAGTCATGTTTATTTATTGGATTGTTGCTTGTTTATATATTTTATTTATGGCTTGGAAGAAACTAAAAGGGTATGCGTTATATTGTCTTAATTGCTTGTCTTTTTAATTTCCTGCTCTTTATTTCTTTTAGCTGTTCATTTTCTTTTGGCCGTGTATTGTACTTGCTATTCACGTACAAACCTAATCATTCTCATCTCTCATGCAATTCTAGAAAGAAAAATTAATGCATCAAGTTATTCGTTTATACCCTCTTTCTTTCTTACCTTAGCCATCCACCTCATTCATAACTATGTATTTCTTTTTGCCATTCAAATAAAAAGATTTATTTCCCACTTCTCATTTTTATTTGCCTAGTCTCTGTATTATTTTCCTATGTCTATCTCTTGACATTTATTTATTTATTTATTTGTCTAGACCTTATTTTATCTATTAAATATTTCTTATGTGTATCTTTTATTTAATAACTTGAAGAAAAAAAATTTCAATTATACATACGTTACTTTGTTTTAAATTACGCATACGCTAAATTGTTTATTTCTTACCTTTTTATTTACCTATCTATTTAATTACCATACTTTAGTTTGTATTACTCTTCCTAATCACTCCAAAATCTTCTCCTTATCTCATTCCTTTAAAGAGCACGTTATCTGATGAAGTAAATAATGTATATAAGAAAACGTATAAGAATTTAGGCGTCATTTTGAACGTAAAATTTTGAGTTAGTTATTGCGTCTATAGTGCGCATTCCAAATGTGTATACCGTAACTAAAAATGGTTAAATAAATCGTACATTTTTGAGTAAGAGGGAAGCATATCCGTTTCAATTTTCCTTTAACCGTGACTAGCCATTTACCTTTTAGGGACATCTCTTTTTCTCTTTTGCTGCAACTATTTTATTTGGTATAAAATCTTTGATTTTTCTAACATTCATATCGTTAATTTGTGCGTTCCTTATTTTATCTATCAGTTAAACTTTCATCTTTTAAACTAAATCATCAATGCAAGTTTCTTGTCACGTAAGCAGTATATTTTTTTTTCCTATCAGCTTGCCTCCCTTAACTTAATTTTGAAAGATTGCGAAGTAAAACTATTCCTGTAATAATAAAATATGTCAAACTTCATTTTATATGTAGTAGAACCAAATTTCAGTTATATTTGCTTTATATTTGCAACTAAATGTAATTTAACCTACATGGCAGAAAATGATAAAAACAATGCAATAACTTTAGATATCACATGCATAGACTGCTAATTTATTTCAGAAAGAAACGGATACCGTATATTACATATATATTATATCCTACCTAAAACTATTGGCAACGTTCGAAATTTCCTCTTCAGTCAAAGCAAACTATGTTTGATGTTTCTTCCTATAATCATGCATTCCCTTTTGGAAATACTCGGTAAGCAAAAAAAATGAAAGAAATTAATTTAAATTTTATTTTATTTCCCCTTTTATCTCAAACATCACGCATATTCAGGGGAATGACAGCACCCTTTCGATTCATGTTCACGTACTGTTCAAAAAAAAATTCTTTTGCATTCCTTTATCAAATCAATGTACGTTACTTTTGAATATGTGGTCCAAGATACCACTGCAAAAATTAACTATTTGATTTAAATATTCTTTGTCTTATAAACGCAATAATTCAACATCACATATCAAAAAAAAAATTTGCTTCCCTTTTTGTTTCCATTTGATTTGCACACGTTACTTTTTCTTACATGCAAAGCTTTTGCCTATAAATACAAACCTCATATCACATTTCCTCACCTCAAAATTTTCTGCATCTCCATTTGCTTCTTTCTTTTTCATGAGCAGGGAAATCAGGTAATGGTTTTATTTATTTTTTTCCTTCCTTCTTCTTTTTGTTTGTTATATTTTGTCGTCCACTTCATGCTCATCTACACCCTACCTTCCTCTCTCCATCTAGTGAAGTGGTCAAGTCAATATTTGATTCCATTCGTTCAGTTTATTTCGAAATTTTGTGTTAAATTTTACTTAGTTTTGATGTTGAATTTATTCGTTTCCTTTTCAAGAATAAAAAAATCTAGTCGCAGCCTTCACCACTATTTGATCGTGCTTTTGTGCATTATCTTTTCAAAGTGCTACCATCATTCTTGAATCAAAATCTTCGATGGCAATAAGGTGAGTATTCCTCACCAGACAAACATACTTGTATATTTGTGAATTAATCACAAGTGTAATTGTAAACTTATTTTATTTAATTTTATCTACCTGTGATATAAACGTATGATGTTAAACCCCATTATTAATTGACACATCATCAGTTGTTTATTTATTTTAATATTATTGCAGTTATACTATTTAATGCTTATTTATTGTTAATCACACTGCAATTCCCTGTAAATTTGAGATCGTTATAGGCTGAAATGATAGGCCTGAACGATAATTATCTATTTAATTATTTATTATTTAACTTGGGATTGCGGGTTTGAAATGATAGAACCCGGGTTTTTGTAAATTGCGGATTGAAATGATATATATCCGTATCACTTGACCTAGGCAAGAAAAATATATACAGACCCGTGGTTTATATAATATTTTTCTGAAATCTCTTAAACTATTTTAAATGGGACGTTTATAATATTCTGGGTTAAAATGTATTTAAAGGATTTTTATAAAATTTATAATGATTTTTGAATGAGGCAAGATGTTAAATAAATAAATGTTTAAGTAAAATTTTGGAATATAACTTATTTTGGGTAATTCTGAATTTTTGTTAAAGGTGAGATTTTAGTTAAGTAAATTAATAAGTTATATTTGGGAATTTAAAACTTAATAATTTAAGTTAATAATCTATTACAGCACTTAAATGCTGTCTTTTGTAAATGGACTGTTTTAACCTATAACTTTAGGTAGCATTTTATAAGTGCTATGGAAACTGAATTTTGATTGTTTTATTAAAATTTAATGGAAATAATCTTTGGGAAAAGGCTTAAATTGTGGAATTAATTATGTAAATTAATAAAAATAAGGAACTGACTTTAAATGGTTTTAAATGGAAGATTTTAACTTTTAAATGTGAGTTGAAAGGCAATCAATTCCTGAATAAATTAAATAGATTTAAATGGTATATTATATTAAATAAAATGACTGATGTTTAAATAAATGATGTTCAAGATGATATTATGATATTGAAAGGTATTTGAAATTTATTTTGATTTTTAAAGTATAAATACCATTTTTAAAAAGGTTGTAACCACGGTTTATAATAACGCTTGGTTGTTAAACAGACCGGGATCAGATATCTGACATACTCTCTGTCGATACCGAAAACCACTTTGACAACCGTATACGCGGTGGAGATTCCAGAATGAAGTAGGATGGTGGTGACGTCTTCTTCGAGGTAAATACGTGGACCCGACTCCCGTGAGTTGGCATAAGGTGGTTAAAACATGAGCGATTCTCGGATTAATGAGGTAGCACCTTTGATCGGACGCACTTCTTCGTATGCCATTCTATTACTTTGTGATTGTTTTGGTGCGCACCTTTGATTTGGGAGTGTTGTTCGAGGTGGACGGCAACTGCGCGCTGCGCGTTTCCATTGGTCTGGATAGCAATTGGTATATCTACCCTGGCATTGCCTAGTTGTGCCCTATCACCTACCATAGCGAGCCTTGTACGAGTTTGATTTGTGTCGTACCTATGGAGTATCTTCTCGTAGTCTCCAGATCAGGAGATATGCAGGTACTGTATAGACTACTGGCACTATTTATGTGTTAAGGTGGAAAATGTAAAGCCTTAACGCTATTTAAAAGTAAGTTTATTTTACAAATAGACACTATTATAATAGCGAGGTATTACTACATAGTAAATAGTTTAACGGATCCTTAGAGGATGGGCGGTCCCAAGCATCCTTTAAGTTACTTGCTCTATATTACAGTACACTTGAATTAGCTTACATTATATAAGTATGTATGTCCTGACTCGAGTGTTTATGTTTTATTTTATGCTCGGGTCAGCCTGAGTTGTAGTTCAGTTTTCATACTGGAGCTAGGATTTCTGTAGATCACTTTCAAGCTGCTGGCAAACTTCCTTTAC
The DNA here is from genome assembly GCA_030765085.1 of Allium cepa. NCBI lineage: Eukaryota > Viridiplantae > Streptophyta > Magnoliopsida > Asparagales > Amaryllidaceae > Allium > Allium cepa. The sequence goes on from CM060929.1 coordinate 42,508,779, forward strand.
AGTTCTTTATCTAAAATTTTGAAATCAAAACTAGTGGACATTTGGATTGTTCTACTGATGATTTAAAACTATATTTGGATTAAAGACTATGTAATTTTTATTTGATTGAGACTATTTATAGTGGCTTCATGAATCACTAAGTATTTTTAAATTCCGCTGCGAGTATTCTGATTCTGTGTCTGTGATTCTGTGATTAAATATTTACTGTATATTTTGAGATTTGCCAAATTTTATTTACAACGTGGTATTTTGAACAATTCAAGTCCGACATGTGCGGATGCGAATGGTTGAAAATATCGGGTCGTTACAGAATTTTTTTTGTTAGAAACTAAATTTGAATAATAATCACATGTTTGTATGATCAAATTTTTTTTTTTTTGATTTTTTTTGAAAAAGTACAAATATTGTAGCATGGAAACGAAAAATATTTGTAGATTTCTATGCAAATATTTGCATAGTTTTTCGCAAATATCTTTGAACTTAAAAGTAAGAGTTTGTTTTGTAACATATTCTTTGAAGGAGGCTGTGGTGTGTTTCGAAACTTAAAAACGTTGTTTTACATATTTTTTCCTTTATTTTAGTATAAGTGCATAAATGTTTATTATGAATTAAAAAAAATCAAGTTAATATGGTTGTTCTTTTAAAACTATCAAAGAGACAACATACATTTGTTTTAATAGAGAAAAACTTAAATGATAAAGCTAACTAAATATATAAAATAAAGTGGATGGTTGTTCTAAGGAAGAAATCGTTTTATTTCTAATTTGAAAAGACAACCAACTTCCATTAGCCATATCAAAAACAACTTTAAGTTTTATTTGGATAAAATCCAAATATCTTAAATAAAGGGTACACATCAACATTTCACATATAATAAAAGTTAAGCGCGGAAGCGCTATATATATATTGGAACGCGAGAAAAATGTATTTAGGAAAAACAACATAGAAAGCTAAATGTATATAACTTTATTATGTACAACTAATTTTTTTTCAATGTTAAAAGATGATAGTTTTTCAAATTCCTTTGTTCTACATTTTAATGTTATTCTACAAATTATAAAGTTGTATTCATTAGAAATTCCGAGATGTTTATTTTTATATTTTTATGCTAACGTTAATCGATTAAAATAATTTTGAAATCATTTTTTTTCTTGCAATTTCGACCATTATTATTATTTTTCATTAACTTAGCGAAGATATGTAATTAAAATAAATTTGAGGTTTACTTGATCTAATTGGGTCGATCTCAGCTATACTTGAGGTATAACACAAATTACTTATAAATGTTGCAAATGAAGCCCAAATCACAATTTTAATTACAAAGGACATGAAGAAAACCTAAAAAAGGTATTGGCACAAAAAACTAATCATATCGCTGACTAATGAACATATACATTCTGTAAATGACAATGATGACCATTCAAATCCACATTATCATTAATTCTTAATAACATGTATAACTGGTCAATAGTATTCCGTGGGATAACTACATGGCCATATGACAATGTAAGGTGCTACAAAAAAAAGTGAAAGAAAAGAAAAACTATCTCCATGAATGATGTTATTTTGATGGTGTACGTTATCTTCCATTTAGTCTACAACGTGACAATAAAAAGCATATGCTTACCTATTTAGTTGTTGGAAACAATAGTTGGGTCAGTTGATTGAGTCATGTACGTTGTCCCTTTCTTTGAGACGTTTCATTACGCTGTCTAAAAGTGTACAAGGCATGCTAAAAGCAGCGCTGCCTGTAGGATAAAACAGTCAAATAGTATTCAAAAACCTCTGCACAAAGGCCGTGGATCATAATTTGCATCGTCTAGTTTGCAAAATATTGCTCGTTTTTTAAGATTAATGAAAGCTAAGAAGATGGAAGAGAGCGATCGGATGTACTTCTTTTTATCTCGTCGACTTATCAGTAAAGTAGATGGAAAAACAGAAAAGAACGTTTTTAGTAGGGAGATGAAGGAGCACGCGGGTCTTAAAAATGGATCTAAAAAAGGAATGGTACTTAAACGAACGTTACAAAACGTTCTCTAAAATAAATCGATCTGACTTGACCGTTTCATTACTGCTTCAAAAAGAAAATGCTATAAATTTTCTGTATTAAAAATATAAGCAATAGCCCGGGTCGGGTCGGTCAGTGGGCATGTGCGTGTGGTGGTCATGCATGCTGTAACATCCTGATATTTTCAACCTGTAACAACCCGCATATTTATCGATTTTATATTTAAATATTTTATCGATACTCGGAATTTAGTCCGAAAAGCTACATTTTGCATACGGTCGAATTAGGACTCGGAACCACTTCCATTGAGTTCAAAACGCCGTTTGCGATCTTTTTAAGTATAAACTTTGATATGTTTGGAGATAGTAGAATTTTGCTACTTTTTCACTTAGGCCTTTGGTTTGGGTTTTAGCCCATTAACCTAACATATGAACCCAACTCCACTCCAACTCTTCATTACTTCATTTCTGATTCCTAATACTCAAGCTTTAGCAACAATGGAGAGTGGAATGAGAAATTGAAACTCAAGCCCTAGTTTTCTTTTGCAAATCAAACTCTAGCTCCAAACTAATAGAAGAACCCATTGGTAAGCCTTATCTTCATCTACTCCAACCCCTTCTATCTTGAATTTCAGAAATTTCTAAACCTAACTTTGGGAATGTTCTTATTTTTGAGCATATATTTAAGCTCGTTTGAGTTGTGTTGAAGAGTGGTTGATTCTCCCTTTTGCTTTCAAGCTTCTTCTTCATTTGTTTGGGTTCAAAGGTGAGATTTTTATCTCACATCTTTGTCTATAATTATCTTCGATTGTTAGGTATGAATTCCTAACACTTATTCTGGTGCAATTGATTTTGGTTTGGATTGATTTGGTGTATATTCCATTTTTTGGTGTTTTGAAATCAAAATACATGAAAAATCCTTTTATGGATATTTGGACGTTGATATTTGAGGCGTATCGAAGAGCCGTTAAGGCTGGGTTATCGCTTGGCGTAAATCCTTAGTCGTTGTCGCTCAATCGATCGCTTTCGGTATTCATTTGGACATTATGGCCTAGGTTCAGGGAATGCCCTGAACCCCAGTTTCAGACGTCTGAAACGTAGTATTCATACGTCTGAATATTATTCTGGGAAGATTTCTATTCCCAGATTCAGACGTCTGAATATATGATTTCAGATGTCTGAATTGGTTCGTTTGGAACCAGAAAGGAAATAGGCTAAAAAGTGCTTGATTTCAGACGTCTGAAATCAAGAATTCAGACGTCTGAATTCTGTTTTGGAAAATATTTTATTTTCCAGATTCAGACGTCTGAATCCTTGATTTCAGACGTCTGAATTTGCAGTCTTTTGCCTATTTAGCTTGAATTTCCAACTTTAATCGATTTGTGTTGATTCCCTTTTTGTTGTTATCATTTATTATTGACTTTGATGAAATTTTCTTCGTCATTTTTGGGAATATCCACTTCGATGGATTCCGTAATCGATTTCTTTGGATTTTATTCACATCTTCGAATGTGAATTTTGATGATTGATTGTTTCTACAATCATTTCTATGATTTGTCACTTTAATAATATAAAGGTTTTCTATACTAGTAGTAAATATCAAAACTCTTTCTTCAAATGATTTCAACACTATTTATTACAAAGCTCGTTTTCTCAAACCGATTTCCAATCTATTAGTATATACAAACCTTTACCTCACTCGAATGAGAAATCTAATTAAACGGATTAATAAAACAAGTGGTATGAAACGCTTGCGTTTGCTTCGTCTGTTAATTTTTGGACTTGATCGATTGAACCTCTTGTGACAATTTTCTAGTGAAGATTTACAGTTTGTTCGTAAATGTTTAAGTTAAGCAAGTGGTTATGGGACATGAAGCTAAACTCATATATTTACTAACTTAGTGTAATTGACACTTCTCGGTGATCATGACGATCATTTTTATGATTTAGACTAGCAATTGTGCGATGTCTCTTTGACTGCAAGGTTAGACTAGACCTCATTTGTGTGATTTCAACTCACACCTATCTCTTTATCTGCGAGGTTAGTCTAGACACCATTTGTGTGATTTCGTCTCACACATATCTTTTCTGTCTGCGAGGTTAGACTAGACACCGTTTGTGTGATTTTGACTCACACATATCTCTTTGTCTGCAAGGTTAGTCTAGACCTCATCTGTGTGATTTCGACTCACACATATGAGGTAGCTCCCCATGGTCTTCGGACCGTCATGTGATAGGCCTCTTTCCCTTTTTATGATTTCTGGATTTCGTGTGTTGAATTCTGGAATTTAAGCTTCACCAATTTTAGTGATTTTCATTGATATGATTTATCAATTTTTGTGCATTGGTGAATTCGTGTGTCATTGACTTGTTGTGAATACAAGTTTTGGGTATGACGCCCTTTTTGGATCTTTGAGAAGATTCTTGTGATATTGATTAATCTCATGTTAATTTTCAATTACATACTTATTGTAGTATGCCATTATGGTTATCATATGTTTATGCCATATCTCTTATTCTATATCATGTCATCCGATATTTATAGCTAGACTGATCCGTTTATTATTTTCTTATTAAATAATACTCGGGTCAGACTGAGATGTTACAGGTGCTTCTGCTTGACTTCTCCCCATGGATTCATTACTCTGACTTTTGGCTAACCACATAGATTAGCAGTTTTTGTTATTTACACTTGAGATATAGACTCATAGTAGTATTCTTTTGTATAGCACGTGTTGCTATTCTTTTGCATTATTGTGGATCTTTTTGACCACTAGTCTGATGAACACTTTCATGTGTTAGTTATATATTCATATCTTCTTCCGCCTTTGTGATATGAATTATCTGTGACTGATTTATGTTATGTCTATTTCTATATTTGTTTCCGAAGATTATATATAGCCACCGTGTCATAACTTTGAGTTTGTGTCGGTATGTCAGATTTCCTCCTTAAATGAAATATACTTTACTATCTGACATATCGGTGCTCGCACAAAGAAATTACACGGATGGTCGCTCCTCAACAGCCTTATTCTCCGTGCTAGTTGACAGCATTACTCCGTAGTGTCCTTGGCTAGCGTGGGTATAGAGGTGGGGCGTTACACAACCATTCGCATCCACATATGTCGGACTTGAATTGCTCAAAATACCAGATTGTTAATTTATATTTGAAAAAACTCAACATATACAACAAATAAAATAAATCACAGAATCACAGACACAGAGTAATATAACAATAAGCAGAGGAAACAAAAGAATAGTAGTTCATGAAGCTACTATGTATATAACACAGTTATATAAGATATAACAGAAGTCTCAAATACAATAGTCAAATACATGATCAGAGTACATCACTGAAATCAACTAAATAACTGCAAGCTGAAAGCTGCAGATGGATCTCCAAACAAAGCTCCAACTCCAAAGATGAGTCTCAAAAGCTGTATCACTCAGTGTGACACAAGCGTAAAGCAAAACACAAGACACTCGAGTCAAGATTAACATTTATATCAATAAATCCAACTCAAGTGAAATATCAACTGAAATACAAGTGACTTAAAGGATGTTTAGGATATCCATCCTCTAAGGGTTCGTGAAACTATCTACTATGTAGTAATATACGCTATTAATAACCAAACATCATTATAACACCGTGGTCATTTCAAAATAATTTATACTTCAAAACCAAAATACCCTAACCATTTCAAATCCATATCAAAATAATGTCATTCTTCACTTCGAATATATCTAATTCCAAAATCATAGTATTTTCAAAGTTATAACACTTTCGAAATTATAAAGCGTAGAAATTATAACATTTTGGAAACCATAGCATTTGATACTTTGATATACATAACTTTGAAATACATACATTGAAATACATAACTTTGAAATCATAACTTTCCACTTGAACAGTTTAGATATTAATAATAGTATATATATAATAATTATAAAATAAAATAATTTATATAAAGATAGCTATAAGTTAAAATAGTTTATATCAAAATAATTAGTATATTTAAATAGTTTATATTAAAATAATTTATATTAAAAATAGTTTATATTAAATATATAAATAGTTTAAATATAATTTAAAAATACTTTATATAATAAAACGGCTTCCTCGAATTCCACAAATCGATTCAAATCAACTCGAATTCCAACATTCAAATTTAATACAATCTCAATTCATCAATTTCAATTAAATTCAGTTTCTCAATAAACCATTTTAAATTATATCGATTCAAATACAGATTTGAACCACAAAGATAAACTATTTCAATTTCAATATACTTCAAAGCTTTAAGTATTCCACAATTTCAAAACTAAATTTGATAATTTCATATATATCTTAATTTAACTTCGTTATTATTTAGTTTTGAAATATTCACTTAATAAATCCAATACCGTTTAAATAAACCTTAAATTACATTTGAAATAAACTAGATATTCCTTCAATTTATTTAAACTTAAAATATTCATTTTATTACTTTAAATCAAATAAAGTTATAGAATCATATCTTTAAATCTTAAATCCAATAGGTTTCAAATCGATTTTAAATTAATATAAGTCTCAAAAGTATATGGCTTCAAAATTAAATAAGTTTTATCTTCCCAACTTAAATTTATTCAAATTATTATAAAATTTACCTTTTTAAAATATAATTTTAAATAAATACTTAAACATATAATATATAATTTAAATCAAACTTATTATTAAACTTATTTTATATTAAAACTTAACATATATATATTTAAAGTAGTAAGATTATAAGTAAATTCTTAAAATTTATAGTTTCCAAAACTAACTTAAAATTTTAAAATTTTTCAAAACATATAATTTTAAAATCAAGAATTTAAACTTTATAAAATACATTTATATATAATATCTTAAAATCAATATTTCTTAGACCATATATATCTTTTAAAACCATTGAAATCATTTTCAAATATTTATATATAGACCAACGGTTTCTGTATAAATTTTTTCTATCCTATGGTCAAGTGATACAGATATTTATCATTTTAATCCGTAATTTAAATATATACGGGTATATATCATTTCAAACCGCAATACCAAATTCAATTCAATTGAAAATCGCTTGGGTTTATCATTTCAACCTATAACGATTTTCTCCTATTCTACAAGATCGTTCAAGTATGTATCATTTCAACCCATAGGGAATCTATACTAACAGAGAACTTGCAGAGTGATAACAGATATGATACAAATATAACAGACATATATCATCAATATAAATAACAGATAATAGTGTCGGATGTCATAGGTGAACAGATATAGATAATAGCATATATATAGCAATGATATAACTAATAACAGCATATTTCAGTTATCATTTCAATTGAAATCAAATTTAATAAATATAAGAACGTTAATCGTGGGTGATTGCTCATCTTTCGAGGCTAGAGATGAACGAGAATGAGAGAAGTTACGAATCCAAGCACGAGTTCCAAAGCAAAGCAATATTGGCATGAATTCGACGGACAAGCTGATAGATAAGGAGTTGATGAAATAATTCAGAATCTGCTTGATATAAACTAAACGAAATATATATTATATTATATTATTATTATTAGTTTATTGAAATCAATATTTTAATTTACACTAAATATTAAAATAATATATCTATACATATATATATACTTTAAAAGTTTGGTCCAAGTATGTATATATATATAATTTTTTTACTTAATATATATATATATATGTGTGTGTGTGAGTGTGTGTGTACTTACATCAAAATACACAACTTTCATACATTATAACGTATGCATATTATACATCAAACCAGAGATGTACTGACTAATATAACGTATATATATTATAATATATATACAGACTATAAATTTATGAAACGAAATATGACGTTTCACTCAAAAGATGATTTACAAATTTAATTTATAAAAATATTTAGTTTCGGAAAACATTTTATTATTATCAGTATTAACTGTTTTAAATTTAAATAAAATTACATAAGAAAATAAACTTCCATATTATCTTATGAAAATTTACCATTTTCTATGTTTAACTAGACGTATTCCAAATATTAAATTTTTATTTCCAAATTAAATTATTTAAAATTTCAAAAAAATTAGTTAATTTCGTTATTAAAACCTTTAAAATTTATGGGTCGTTACACATGCGTTTCCACTTTAATATAAAAGCAACATTGTGTGCCCAAATGGTCTAATATGGAAGCTAGAAACTCATATAAATATGAGTTTCTCTCAATATTCCCTGCAATATGGGACTCAAACAATAAATGTAACGACCTAGAATTTCATCGCATTAAATCGAGAATATTTAATTAACTTTAAATATTCAAATAATAGATTTTATAATTAAAATGAAACTCTTTTAAATAGTAAATAATGATGGTGAAATAGCTTTCAATATTTGTTTACAAAAATATTTGGTTCAAAGAAAAATTGAAAATGTGATTGATTCGTTTTCCGAATTTCCGTCTTTTCATCAGCTAAAAGTTGTAGAAATTGTTGTAACATTAGTGTGTGCACTATGTTATAAATATACACATACATTTATGTTTAGTTAGAATTTTATAACATTTACATATATATATATATGTATGTATGTATATGTATATATATATATATGTATGTATATGTATATGTATATATATGTATGTATGTAAATATGTGTGTGTGTGTGGGTGTGTATATATATGTATATGTTCTTAAGTATGTAATATAAAGATGCTTATGGAAAGATGAAAAGATTTAAGGTGAAAAATATGTCTAAACCAAGTACAAGATTTCATTTATTATTGGAGTAAGGTACAAGGAGGGGGACAAGTCCATGTGTGTGGCATGGTGAGGTGGAGCAAAGGTAATGGGGAGCAAAGTACTTAGGTATTTTGGTAATTTACTTTATACATTTTATATTAAACCAAATTTCTTAATTTCTTTTTCATTTATTAATATCCATTCATGAAACCATCTTCTTCTTATACTCTTACATGCTTTCACTCTTATTTGTTAAGATAAAAATTCTTACTTTCTTTGCTTCCAAGTACTTAAAACATTTGTTTAAAACATTCTCCTTTACTACTATAACTCCTTTTCTCAAAAAGCAAGCCTAGCTCCTCTAAAAACGCTCAAGGCCGAGCCATAATTCCTCAAGGCGGAACCACCATAAGCCTTAAAGGCCTCCAAAAATCACATTTTTTCAAAGTCAAAGCATAGTCCTAGGTCATTTTCAAGTTCAAAAGAAAGTTTCTTTGATTTAGTCGACTTTTGTGAGAAAAATCTCTTTTCACCTTAAGTTTAAAAATTTAAAATTTATGAAAATTTATTGCTCATAATTGGTTGAAAAATATGTTATTGTTTAGTAATATTATGTATACTTTGACGTAAATTCCTTGCTTGATTGGTTGATATGGTGTTGTTTTGTATGGATATACATGTGCTTATGAATGTTGTGAATTAGATTTGAAATAGAAATTAAAGTTAAAAGGGTTAGTGAGGTTTGAATGTTTGGATCTATTTGTTGTTCATTGGGATGGCATATATGTATATATGTTGTGTCATGCCCTTATAGTTTATGTAACACGAAAGGTTAGTATGTTGAGGTATTAATTTCGACATCGAGATCCTTTTATTCAAAAACTTGTTTTCTAACTTTATTTTATGGAAATATTTTAATTTTTTTTTAAAATCTTATCTTCTTTTTCTAAGCTTTGTTCTAGGTTTATAAAAGTAAGTTCGTCATAAAGGATAGAGTTTTGAAAGCTACTTGAATATAAAACAAGATTTTAAAATTTCAAGTCATATAGCGATAGTCGCTATAAATGCAGTTCGTAAAAAACGAACTCTTTTTTAATATAAAATGTTTTAACTTAAGAATCTTTTTAAAAGGTATTTTCAAACATATTTTAAAGATTTAAAAAAAATATTTATTTATTTATTTATTTATTTAATGATTAATTAAATTAATTAATTAAGTAATTAGTGCTTAATCATTAATTAAGTTAGGATAATTAGTACTTAATTATTTTTAAGCAGGTTAATTATAATTTGCTAAATAATAAAAGGTTAATTATTATTTGATTTATGATTTAATAATTTATTATTATTTAATTAAGATTAAATTATTTATTTATTTAAGAAAGTGTTTAATTATTAAGTAATTTCCAATCAAGTTAAATTTAAGTTAAGATTTAATTTAAAACGTAATTATGTTTTAATTATTTAAAATTAGGGTTATATATTATTTGAGTTTTAATTAAGGATTATTTATTTAATTAATTAAGGTTGATTAATATTTAATTATTCTTTAAGTTTAAATTATTATTTATTAATTAATTAAAGATTTATATATGGTTTAATTACCTATTTAAAAGCTAACTATTATTTAATTAATTATTCAACGATAATTATTATTTAATTATTTATTTAATAATTAATTATTATTTAATTAATTAAAGGTCAATCGTTATTTAATAAAGAGTTTGAAAGTTGTTTAATTATTTTAAATAAAAGTTTAAAGGTTTAAAACCATCTTATTTCCAAAGAGCAGATTTTGTGTTAAGTAACTCTCTTTTAAAGAGTTTCAAAATCCAAGGGATTTCTTTGTCGATCACCTTTAAGTAACATCATTGAATATGAAACTCAACGACGTTTAACTAGCAGAATAAATCACCACTCTGCTAGTTAAGTTATATTTGACATCTGCTAGCAGAGCCAAACACCATTCTGCTATTATATTAACTGGGACATGTGATTAGCATAACAAACTCCCATTTGATATTATAGCAAGTTAGATATTTTCCTATATGTGATTAATTGTTATGTTTTGTTTCCTTTCACATACCTGCTTTTATGTAAATACCCATATTACAACTTAGAGATTTAAACTTAATTAAAATAAGAACCACTGTGGTCACTAAGCCTTTTTTCAAAACTTGTGAAACCAATATTTCATTTTATCCCTTTGATAATGGTTTAAAGTCATTACATTTTAAAATATTTAAAGAATAATTAGGAAATTATTTTATTAAAGGTGTTTGGAGTAATTAGATATTATTTGTTATGATCTGTAAATGAGAAACCTTTCACAAATGCTTTGTGACTATACATATGTCAATGTGATAAGTATATGAATGTTTTTAATAAAACACTTTTGAAAAGAGATTTTAATAAATGAAAGAATTATTTTTGAGGCTTAGAGGTTGCTATGGATAGTTAAATCTCTGAATTGTTGTTGTTTGTTTATTTGATAGTTAAATAACCGACCATCAAATCTTGACTTGTTTTGACTCAGGAAGTATGATTGTATATTCGTGTTCCATGGTGAGGACTCAAATAATTATTCCATACTTTCAGAGAATCGAAATTGAGTCAGCCAGAAATTTCTGCTTAGTTTGGAGACACCGGCATTCGGATTTATCCGAAACTAAAAACGTTCAGTATGATGTGGAGCTATACTATTCTTCCTAAAAGTAATTTCAAAATGGAAGATGGTAAAATTTTGAATGCTTGTTCGATCTTGGAACAACTTGTATGGATTTGTAACTACCCAGAATTTGACCACTTTAAAATATACTATTTAAAGTGATTTTAAATGTAAAATAAGTAAGGTTATATGATTCAAGTAATATTAGATAGGATCTGGAAAGAGTACACACAAAATAGTAACATTTTCCTATATCGACAAAAGTGATAAAATGCTGATTTTAGAAAAGTAAGTTTCAATGGTTAAATAAATTATTTTAATCTATTTATGAATGTTTATATTTTTAAATAACATTATACAAATTTATTTTTAAATTGGTTTACATAAACAATTAGTTTAACTAAAACGTCAAAATGTGACCGTAAAACATTCTATCGAAAATCAACATTTTGTCGATTAAAAGTTGTCGCAACATAGTTGCATCTTTATTTTCTTATATAGAAACATATATTCAAATAGTGTAAGTACTAATAAATTCACTAATCAAGTTTACTTTTACTAAACATACTTAGAAAATTCTAGAATATAATTAAGAAAAAGTAAGCACAAAAAGATAAACATGTCATTTCAAAGCAAAAAGTAAACATCAAATCAAACCAAACATAATTATTGTATTTTTTACTTAATACTTAAGTGAAAATAACATATAGTAATGATTTGAAATGTGATGTTAAGTGTTGAAAAAATAAGGTTGCTTAAAAAGTGACTAAAGGGTATTTTGGTCTTTTTATAAAATACTATTTTAATATAAAACTATTTTTATAAATAAGCATCCACTTTCTTACCTTTTTACACTTCATCTTCTTCTTTTTTCAAAGCTTTTTTTCCACTCTCTAATGGCTTCTTCTCTTCTCTTTCTTACTAACTTTTTCAAAACCATATCGAACAAAGTCAAAACCCACCAAACTTTGCAAAGACCTTAGATTATCACCAGAACACGGTTTAACATCTAAGAAGTGATGAAATAATGGAGGAAGAGGTAGAATAGGGCAAGGCCGAACCATTTGGAAGGTGGAAAGCAAGTCGTGAAGCTTCGAAGCAAGAAAAAGAGAAGGAGGTGCTGCCAGAATCAAAAGGAAAATCCACGTAAAGGTTTGCTGGAGTGTAACTAATAGCGAGTACTCGTATTTACTAATTAATCCATAAATTATTTCAAGTACAATGATTTGAATGTTCAAATATGTTGAATGATTAAATGTTTGATAACTTGGTTGCAAATTGGTTGATTATGTGATTGATTATATGGATGATAACTTGGTTTGATAAAGGATAAGAGAAATGATTAGTAATTAAATATAGTCATTAAAATGAGAATTAAATCCATACAAATGTGTGTATGGAAATTATTTAGCCTCTTAATGATTTCAAATAATCTATAAAGGTTAGAAATGATGCTATAATAATATAATACTATAATACGAAATGAATTGAAAAAAGAGTTTGAAATGATAAAAATATTGTTTTAAATATATTAAAATAGTTTAAATATGGTTTAAAATAAATTTGAAGTGTTTTGGACAAGTTCCGAAGCAATTCACAAAATTGGTCAAAATCGAGCTTGTCGCGTAGTGGTAGTTTGTAAATTTTGACCCGTAACTTCAAATTAACGTAAAGAATGATTTATAAATCTGATTTCTTCGAAATAAAAATTCTTTAGTCCACAACGAGATTAGTTTTCCAATGAAAAAATAAAATCAAGATTTCATTTAGTAGATTTTGAAATATGTCCAAAACAATTTTCTAAAAACATCGTGGTTTTGCAATTCGGAATCCAAAAAAGGATTTCTTTATAAGTGATATTTTCAAATGATAAAAAATATGAAATAAAATTTATAAATCTATTAAAATGATTTAAAAGAGAATTGAAATGGAAAATATGAATTTTCAAATATTAAAAAGTTGTTTAAATCAAATAAGCTTATATAGCACTTTCCGTAGCACTTTTATGCCGCGAATTGTATAACCTTTTGAATATGAGTTTAAACGTAATGATATTTCCTTGAATCAATTATGAATGTTTTTAAAAAAGGAAAATTAAGAGTTTGAAAGGTAATTTGGAATCTTATAATCAATTCCAAAATAAATCTAATAACTGAGTACGCGGAAATAACTAGTAGGTTTGTCCTGCCTATGAGATCTGAGAAGATAAAACAAGGTGTTTAACTAAGGTTAGGGATGGAGCAACCAGTGCTCTAAACTTACCTGACCTATGTTTTCTCTTTTTAGGCGAGGGGTGGAATAAATCGAAAGGAAAGCCCGGATACTTTAAAAGATCATATTTAAGTTTTTTCAAAATAAAAGAAAAGAAACAAATTATTAGAATGTTAATTAACTACTTAACAACTTTTATTCGATGATTGGTACGAAGGAACCAGGATTGGATTAGGCGATTCCTATCATAAAAACCGGGATCAGATTTGAGTGATTCCTATCCGAAAACCCTTCAAACTAATTTTCAAAATAAAATATATTGAAGACTGTTAACTCCTATTTCTACCACGACCTAAAACTCCGCGACCTATAACTCAGCAGACGTACGACCTAAGAGTACTTGACGACTTAATGGTCTCAACGACCTAACGACATAATTGTATTAGCGACCTAACTCCACGAAGCAGCTATGCGACCTAAAGACTTAAGCATTGTCACGACCTACGACCTATGGGGAGTAGCGACCTAATTCCTGAAGATATGGAGCGACCTATCAAGCTTTGCGACCTAACAGAGAGCTGCGACCTAAAGGAGGCCGCGACCTACCGAGCTTCACGACCTAACCAGATAAGCAAGCAAGCAACCTAAAGACTTTATGCGACCTAACTGTCCACCGACCTATGAAGTTTCGCGACCTAAGGGATTCAGCGACCTAAGATCAGCTATGGCTACAGGAAAGTACTCATGACCTAGGGTAGGTCGTTAACGACCTAAACACGTAAATAAAGAGGCCGCCTCTACTATGCCGCTGAGTGTTAGGTCGCGCACGACCTAGAACTTGTTGAAAAAAGCATGCGCCTACTCATGAAAAAGGAAAACCGGAGCTTCATAGGTCGGAGACGACCTACGACCTTACTTAGGTCGGTCACGACCTACGACCTAAGTCCGAGCAAAGCCTATAAATACACCCCTAATTCCAACTGAAAAAAGGACTTTTTGGCTCACTCTCTTCAAGCGCCGATACTCTGCTGCATTACGAACCAATCTAATACTTGAAGCTCTCAAGACACTAAGAACGCTACAAACAACTTCAAGAAGAGATCACATACATCCAACATGGATTCGAAAACTCTCATCTTCATCGAAGTTTAGGCTACTTGTTCTATGTCTCTTGCAATTCAAAGTGTATTGTACTTGGGAAGAATTGTATCAGCTTGTAACGAGATCATTAATAAAAGTACTTAAAGTGGACGTAGGCTATACCCTTAAGCCGAACCACTATAAAATTGTTTTTGATTACTGCTTTTCTGCTATTATCTGCTTATAATTTGTTCCCGAGCTATCGGGTGGTGCTTTCACAACTACAACTCATACACCGGGGTGTTAGCGTTCAAATTTTAGCGTTAACATTTTTGGTGCTTTCACTGAGAATTGAACTCAGCTGAGTTATCATCATTGCTTCACAGAGATTTGTAGAGAGAATTTCCTTGAAAACCAGAAGTCTGTCTGAGATTATGGCTCCTGGAAGGAAGAGTAGATCTGTCAGATCTGGGAACATTCAAGAGGGAACATCCGCTTCCCCTGTACCTAATCAACCCACTACGTCTGCTGGGGTTACGAAAGCGGAGTTGGATGCTGCAATTTTAGGGCTGAACCAACAGATCAATGCCCAAAATGCACAACTCGAGGCCCAAAATGCCCAAAATGCTCTAATTCTGAATAAGTTGAATGATTTGCTTGGGGCAAACAATCAACCGGCTGGTAATGGAAGGAATTATGCTGGCAACATTCATGATGCTAATGAAAGGAATGCTCCTGAAAGGTCTGCCAGTCCCTTTGAGCAAACGCTTCCGGAGGTTGGTGGATCTGGAACTCGACATGATGAGGAGTATCTTTCTGGAATGGTCCGACAAATCATGAAAGAAAGCATGCAAAGGGTTGAAGATGAGAAAGAATGGGGTTTCGCCCCAAGTAAAACTCCATTTACTGAGAAAATCTTAAAGGCGGAATTTCCAAGGAAGTTTGTCCCTCCAACTATCCCAGCTTACAAAGGGACAAGTGATCCGAATGAATTCTTGTATAAATATGATTGGCACATGACAGGTGCCAGAGCCTCTGACGAGATAAAGTGCCGATATTTCCCCGTATACCTTGACGGTGTGGCTCTACTGTGGTTCACCAAGTTGCCAGTTTGATCTATTGATCAGTTTTCAGACTTGACCCGAAAATTCAAGGAGCAGTTCAGACTATATGCTTCAAAGGCCAAGGACATCATGTCGTTGTCGAGTATAGAACAGAATCCTGGTGAATCTATCAGATCTTTCTTGAACCGCTTTAATATAGCGCTGGCAGAGGTGGACAATGCTGAACCGCGAATGATATTGACTTATCTGATGAGGGCTATTGATAAGTCGAGCGAATTTGGGAAATGGCTAAACATGAAGGAGCCAACCTCCCTCGAAAAGTTCTACAAAAAGGCAGATGAATTCATACGCCTGGAAAGCCGTCCTTTACCAGTAAAGGCAGCACCAGAGAAAGTTGAAGATAACACTGTCGCTCCACGCAAGAATGAATCGGTGGGGCAAAAAAGGGAGAGTAATAATGGAAAGAAACAGGGTAATCTGAAGAAGCCCCGATCCTTCAAGCCATCAGAGTATACTCCATTATCACATACGCCGGAGCACATCTACCTTGCCACTAAAGATTCTGTTGATTTTCCTAAACCTATCCCTTTGAGGACCGGGAAAAAGGCTATACAGAGTGGGAAGTTCTGCCGCTTCCATAATCAACCCGGTCATGAGACCGATGAATGCCGCCAGTTGAAAAATCTGATTGAAGAGTTGCTAAGAGAAAACAAGTTGCAGCAATTTGTGAAAAAGAATAGCAACAATCCTGCATCGTTAAGTCAGGGGCAACAGGCTCCTGTTCATCAGCCTAGGATAGGTGAGAAAGCTACGGGGCATGAATCTGGAAGGCCCATTATCAATGTCATTACAGGAGGACCTCACCCAGCTGGCAAAAGCTGGGGTGAGATGGAGAGATATACCAGGGCTTTGAAATATGTTCCAGCCGAAGAAGACGTCTTTGTTTTAAAAGACACTACGCCCCTGAAACAACAGAAAACTTTCAGTGATGATATTATTTTCAGAGCCAGAGATTCCACAGGTATCGAAGCTCCTACCCTAGATCCCTTGGTCATCTCAGCCGGTATCGGACCGGCCATTGTCAGAAGAGTTCTCATTGACTGCGGAGCATCATGTAATATCCTCTTCAAGAAGACATTCGACCAAATGAAAATTCCTATGGTCGATGTACAAGCCTCATCGCAGAAGATCGCTGGCTTCACTGGGGAGCCAAAGCAACCAATAGGAACCATCGATCTGCTTGTAGAACTTGGGGAAGGAGAAAGGAAAGTAGTCCGCAAGCAAACATTTGTGATTGTCGATGAGTTTTCTGCTTATAATGCTTTCCTTGGCCGTCCAACGCTCGCAGCGTTCAAAGCTATCCTAGCCCCGTGGTGCCTCACTATTAAATTCCCTACAGACAATGGAGTAGGAGTTATAAAAGGGGATCAAAATGCTGCGCGAGAGTGCTATTTGACAGAGTTGCGAGAGTCAAGAAAAAGGGAAATGGGAAAGGATGCGGCAGCCCCGGTCCGCATCAAAGAGCCAGCCTTGTAGCAATTACGGGGCGGACCCTGCACTGGCGAGCATAGCGGGGCACGGAAAGAGATGGATCCCAGAAAAGCCAGTGCAGGGGAGAATAGAGTAGTGCCGGTTGAAACGACAGTACCGGTACCTGTTGACTCGAAGGACCCAAATAAGGTGTTGAATGTGGGTTCACAGCTTAATGTGTCAATTCAGAATATCTTGATATCTTTCCTGAAAGCAAATCTGGATGTCTTCGCTTGGACTCATGCTGATATGTGTGGAATATCTCCAGAAGTTGCAGTACACGCTCTGAATATTGACCCAAAGTTTACACCAGTAAAACAGAAAAGAAGAACCCAAGGTCTAGAAAGGTCAGCAGCATTAAAAGAGGAAGTTGATCGACTCATGGAAAATAACTTCATCAAAGAATCTACATATCCGAATTGGGTTTCAAATCCTGTGCTGGTTAAGAAAGCTAATGGAAAATGGAGAGTGTGCATCGATTTTTCAGATCTGAACAAGGCCTGCCCCAAAGATTGCTTCCCTTTACCCAGGATCGATCAACTGGTAGATGGAACAGCGGGGCATGAATTGTTATCTTTCATGGATGCCTACTCCGGATATAACCAGATCATGATGCATGAACCGGATCAGGAGGACACGAGCTTTATCACCGATGTTGGTCTTTATTGCTACAGAGTTATGCCCTTCGGATTGAAAAATGCAGGGGCAACCTACCAAAGACTTGTTAATGCTATGTTCAAACCGCAATTGGGCAAAACTATGGAAGTCTACGTCGACGACATGTTAGTAAAGTCTAAGAAAGCAGCGGATCACATTGAACACTTAGCAGAAATGTTCGCAGTCCTCCAGAAATATAGAATGAAGCTTAACCCTCTGAAATGCACGTTTGGGGTCGAGTCCGGAAAGTTCTTAGGGTTTATCGTCAGCGCTAGGGGCATTGAGGCTAGTCCAGCTCAAATTACTGCCTTAAAAGAAGTTAAAGCTCCTAGAACGAAGAAGGAATTGCAAAGTCTGAACGGAAAGGTCGTCGCCCTGAGTCGGTTCATTTCCAAAGCTACTGATAAATGCATCCCATTCTTTGACGCTCTGAAGAAAGGAAAAAAGAACTTTGAATGGACTCCCGAATGCCAAAAAGCCTTTGATGAATTGATCCGTCATATGGAAACGCCTCCAATACTTTCTAGGCCAGGCAATGGTGAGGATCTTCTTATATACTTGGCAGTATCATCTCATGCTCTAAGTGCAGCGTTGATTCGGGAAGACAAAAGGATTCAACATCCGGTTTACTATATCAGCAAAAGACTCACTGGGGCAGAGCTGAATTACTCCAAGTTGGAAAAACTCGCCTATTGTCTACTAGTTGCATTAAGGAAGTTGAGGCAATATTTCCAAGCTCATCCTATCAGAGTACTCACCGATCAACCTCTAAAGCAAGTCCTGTTTCGCCCTGAAACTTCGGGTCGCCTTCTAAAGTGGAACATTGAACTCAGTCAATATGACATCACTTATCACCCCCGAAAAGCAATCAACGGACAAGCTTTAGCTGATTTCATTGCAGAATTCACAGAGAAAGGTAATGGTGAGGAAGAAGCGATCAGTGATTCCCCAATCCAGTGGAAGTTATATGTTGATGGCGCAAGAAATGACTACTGTTCTGGAGCAGGGGTGGTACTTGAAACTCCTGAAGGTCGGTCATTATGCTATGCACTAAGATTGGAATTTCCTTCAACAAACAATGAAGCAGAATATGAAGCTCTTATCGTAGGACTGAAAATCGCTAAAGAACTAAACATCCGAGCATTACAGATCTTTAGTGATTCTCAGCTTATTGTATGCCAAGTCAAGAAGGAATTTCAAGCGAAAGGGGGAAACCTGCCCGCTTACTTGTCAAAGGCTTGGGAACTTCTGTGTGAGCTCGATCACTATTCAATAAGCCACATTCCTCGGGAAGAGAATATGAAGGCAGATTCCCTCGCAAAGTATTCAAGTTCTGGTGAAGCTCAACTATTGGGATTAGTCCCCGTAGAAGTCCTTTCAGCACCAAGTATAGACGAGATGGATATTGACTGGATTATGAATGTATCTCAAGAGCAAGAGTCATGGATGACTCCAATACTGGACTACCTACTCAGAGGTTCTCTGCCAGAAAATTCGATAGAGAGACGGAAGCTACTAAGGAAAGCCTCTCGCTATGTAATTCAGGATGGCCGATTATACAGACGGGGATTCTCAATGCCATTGCTTCGATGTGTATCCAGGGAAGAGTCCAAAACAATCCTAGCTGAGGTACATGGAGGAGAATGTGGTGATCATTCAGGTGGCCAAACATTAGCAAAGAAAATTCTCCGATACGGATATTTTTGGCCAGAAATTAATCATGATGCTGCAAGCTATTCCCGAAAGTGTGACAGATGCCAAAGATTTGCCAAAATTCCTAGAGCGCCTTCAACTGAACTCACACAAATGGTCAGTCCATGGCCGTTTGCAATTTGGGGAATGGATCTCATTGGGCCGCTACCGACTGCCAAATCAGGGATTAAATATGCTATTGTTGCAGTTGATTATTTTACTAAATGGGCTGAAGCTGAATCATTGGCTACTATCACCTCTAAGAAGATGATAAGTTTCGTGACCAAGAATATCATTTGCAGGTATGGTGTGCCTCAGAAAATAATCACAGACAATGGTACTCAGTTTGAAAGCGAGGAATTCCAAGATTTTTGCAAGCGATTCAAAATCCAGAAAAGCTTTTCAGCAGTTGCTCATCCGCAGGCAAACGGGCAAGTGGAAGCAGTAAACAAGATCATCAAATCAACCATCAAAAAGCAACTTGAAAGAGCAAAAGGTGGTTGGGTCGATAAGCTACCACTTGCACTATGGGCATACAGAACCACTCACAAAACTGCGACTGGGCACACTCCTTTCTCATTAGCATACGGATCGGAAGCAATGATCCCGGTAGAAACAGAGGTTCCTTCACACAGAAGGATCCATTTCAATCAAGCAGAAAATGAAAGGCTACAGCTTGAAGCGCTAGACTTCCTTGATGAAAAAAGAGATGAAGCTAATCTCAGAATTGTGGCTCATCAACAAAGGATAGCCAGACATTTCAATTCCAAAGTTCGCCAACGCAGCTTTGAGATTGGAGATCTAGTCCTGAAGAGAATTATGACAGCAACAGGTGTGTTTGGGCCAAATTGGGAAGGACCATATGTCATAGGTCAAAAGCTTCTTGACGGCACATTCAAACTCACCACTGTTGAAGGAGATCAAATTCCAAGGGCATGGAACAGCAATCATTTGCGTCCATACTTTACTTGAAAATTTTGTTGAAACATTGTAAAAAGAATTATGAATGTATGATTCTTGTAATTGAAAGCAATTGTAAAACTGATGCAAGTAAATAATGAAAGAATATAAAGTGGATGTAGGCCCAATTTCCTGGCCGAACCACTATAAATCTTGTGTTCCTTATTATTATTACATGTTTGCTTTATTCTCGATATAAAAGGTACATAGAATGTATTGCTGAAATGTCGATTTGAATTTTTGCAGACAATGGAAGTGAAACTTGCACATAAAAAGACCAAGTGATTCTCGCCAAATTTCAAGTCACAAGAACCCCGAATTCAAATCCTAGATAGGAAGTACTTCAATTGAACGGCCTATGATTTCAACAGAAACGGGTCTTTGCTAATAAATTGAGATCGTTTGAACAAACAAACATCCAATTAAAAAGCTAGTGCTCGTTCTCACGAAATTGCCTGACATTGAAGCACACTTCCTTGGATTAAACAAGTTACTTGTAAAAAAAGAAAAAAAAAAGAAAAGAAAAAAAAGGGGGCAGAGGATCATTGAAAAGGCATAAGCAAGTGAACAGAGGAACAACCAAAGCCATCATCGGCAGCACAAGTCCTCTTCGGAGGCACAACTCTTCGGAGGATAAAGACCCCTAATGGGTCATACGCCACAAAAAAGAAAGTTCTCTACTCAACAAAAAAGATTGGAGGAGTCATGACCCTCCAACCATGAGAGAGTAACTTCCAGGCGATGAAAACCCTCTCTGAGGCACATTTCACCAGGAGTTGAAGTGTTATGACCGCTCTTCGGAATTTCACTTCACCAGAGTTGAAATGCAAACAAAATAAAAGCCCTCTTCGGAGGCCCATTTCACCAGGAGTTGAAGTGTTATGACCGCTCTTCGGAATTACACTTCACCAGAGTTGAAATGCAAACAAAATAAAAGCCCTCTTCGGAGGCCCATTTCACCAGGAGTTGAAGTGTCATGACCGCTCTTCGGGATTTCACTTCACCAAAGTTGAAATGCAAACAAAATAAAAGCCCTCTTCGGAGGCCCATTTCACCAGGAGTTGAAGTGTAACAACCGCTCTTCGGAATTTCACTTCACCAAAGTTGAAATGCAAAACAAGATAAAGACCTTCCTGGAAGCCCATGTTTCACCGAGATTGAAATAAAACTTCCAAGTGTCGAAACGTGAAAAGGCTTTCCTCGAAGGCACAACTCTTTGGAGGTACACGTTTCACCAAGATTGAAATAAAACTTCCAAGTGTTGAAACGTGAGAAATCCCTCCTCAGAGGTACAACCCCCTCCCGGGGACACAATTAAAAAGAAAGACCTCTTCAGAAGCCCACGTTTCACCGAGATTGAAATAAAACTTCCAAGTGTTGAAACGTGAAAAAATCTCTCCTCAGAGGCACAAATTTTTATTAAAAAAAAAAGAAGAAAGAGAAAAATCCTCATCAAGAGCGTACTTTAACTTTCAAAGGAAGAGCGATTTACCTATTCTAAAAAAAAAGAAGGGGGAAGAAAGTTAAAGTACATTCAGAGGTCCGCTTTACCACATAGAAGAATTCACTTGGCAAAATATATACATACGCAAAAGGAAAAAGTGATTTCTTCGAAGGACAAAGCGTAGAAACTTATATAAAGGAACTTGCACTCTACGAAAATTCTCTTCGAGAATGAAGTAATTATTCTTTAGAAAACGAGAGTGCAAGTCCCCTCAAAGTATACGATATTGCAGTAAGCTCATGGTATAGGGGCAACATGGTATAGTTACATACAAAGCGGTATAACTATGTCGGTAAAGTACGCTCAAACAACATACCACAAGCTCACCGCAACATCGTATAAATAAACTTGTGCAAAAATGAATAATAAATGCATTCTCAAATTCAAACAAAAGTCTGTACAAATAAAGAATCATTTTATTCAATTGCAGATATTGCAGATACAGGTTTCAAAATAAAAAGCAGGGGCCGGTGCCTGCACAACATCCGACCATTACACAAAAAAGGAATCAAAAAGCTCAACTCTTCATTTCTTCTTGCCGCCTTTAGACCCTTTACCCGGCCGAGTGGTTAGCTTTTCAGGTCTTTCAGGTTGGTCTGAAGGCATAAGGGAAGAAGGGGAGGGAGGTGCAACTGGTGCAATTTCCGGTTCCTCTTCAGTGGTGATAATTTTCTTCCCCCTCCTCTTCGATGTCCCATGTTTCTTTCTTCTCTTCGAAGAAGACTCACTCCCCGGAGTAACGAGAGCGGACAAAACTACGTCGTCAGAAGGAGTCCGCTCCGGAGAGATCTCGCCTCCTTCGAGTCCCTCATCTTTTTGCTCCTGCGAAGCAATAGGGTCATCCAAGCCATGAAGAGCCTCAATTTTCTCCTCTTGTGACCCAGGTTGTGAAGCAGAAGGAGGAGTCACCTGAAGAGATGGAGGAGGAATAACCAGAGAAGGCGAAATCTGCACGGCACTTGTTGTTTCAACTGCAGAAGAAGAAAAATTGAAAATGTTAGTATCTTCCCGAAAGAAGGGAGATATGGGTTCATCGAGATTCGAGAGGTAATCGAGAAGCTCATCAAATTTTTGAGGAATAAGCAGGTAATCCACCTGAATCGGACCAATGTCGAAATTACCTGAAGATGTTGGCTTCGTCAGTTCAATCTCATAATTCTGAGCCCCAATGTCCTCCAAAGCCTCTTCATCAGTAGGGTAATTACCCCGGTTCTTGTAGGAGGCGGCGAATGAGCACTAGAGCCTGTAATGTCAACCTCGGGAGAAACTAGAGGACGTTCAGAGGTAGTAGGAGGTACTTCTTTTTCAGAACGCTCCTCTTCCGCCATCCCGGCCCGCGCTCTGGCAAGCTGCTCCTTTCCCTTGGCAAGAGCGGCGCGGGCTTTATCATCAAGATAATGCTCTTCAAGGGCTGACTCAGCATATCCAGCACCTTTACCACCGAGCATATCAAGTGCTGCCTCCCAAACTTCAGCCAGTGTGATTTCATACTTGGGGCCTAGAAAGGCAAGGCTGCCACGTCCCAAAATGCTGTGCAGATAAAAATCGAATAATGTGGAGCTAATGTCAGCTTTGGTTGCTTGATGAGCCTCTTCGGCCGCAAGTTTACCAGCAACAGCCTCGTCGCGCTCCTTTTCGGCCATAGCAAGTCGAGTTTTTAACAACTCTATCTCCAAGCTTTGAGAGCCGGTCTGTTCTCGCAGTTGTACAGTTTCAGCACGATATTCTTCTATGACCTTTTCCTTGTGTGCAAGCTTATCTTCGACTGCTCTTTGACTGGCATGCGCATCTCATACTTGTTGCTGAAGCATGCTCTCCTTTTGAGAATGGAAAGTAGATGAAGTAGCTAATTCTTCTTTAAGTTTTTCTACTTCCGCTTCCAGCTTTTCATTGTAGGAAGCAATACTTCTCATTTCGGCGTCATGCTGTTCGAGAGTTTTCTGCCACTCAGCCTTATCATTCTCCATTGTTAGCATGGCCTCGAGATTGGCTCGGTTAACCCTCTGAAGTTCGTCGACGAGTTTTTGCCAGTTCGACATTCTTTCGATATCGGTCCTGACAGTATCAAGATTTCGCAGCATAGCCGGTTTGTCGAGAGGAACCAAGTCGAGATCAAATCGAACCCCTCTCAGGCACCACTGAAGAAATCGACTTTGAAGAGTGAGAGGACCTTGCCCGACTTGGTATGCGGGCCGGTTGATGATTGCTTGAATGTCGGAGCGAACGGGAGCAGGAGATTGAGCAGGGACATGTTCAGAAGCTGAAGGAGTTGTTTCTTCAGTAAGTCTAGCCTGCTTGCTAGAAGAATCGTCTATGTGACTCTTTCCTCTCTCATCATGAGCTTTTCTCTTTTGGGTATCATCATCTCTGTGGGGAAGATCATGTCTTTCTTGTTCCCTTCGGCGACGTTCTTCATATGCTCGTCTCTCGTCGGCTTTCCTGATGGCCCTCTCTTCATCCGACTCTCTGTAAGAAGGAAGGTAACGCCTGTAATCATACTGGCTACGCCTCCCGTAGCGCTGGAAATCATCATAATACGAGCCGCTGCGCCCCATAGGAGAATCTGGAATTAAAATAATAAGCTTTAGAAATCTTTAAAGTACAAGAAGATAAGTGCATAGAAGTGATAAGAAATCCAAAGTGTCGTGTGACGTGTAAACTACGCGCATCGAGTTACAAACCACTCTGTGGAATAGAGGTAGTGATAACTTGAGTAGGAGGAGTTGACGTTTGTTGAAAAGAAGATGTCGCCTCGATTACAGAAGAGACAGTTTTAGAAACATCATCTTTGAAAAGTTCTTGAGATGTCACAATTAAATCGCTCAACCCCTCAAAAACATCATCGCCATCTTGTTTTTTGGAGCTTGCTTTCTTAACTCCTTCACTAGTAGATCGAGGGGGTTCTTCCTCTTCAGTAACTGGGGCAAGTACAGACTTGTCAGACGGCCCCGCAACATCTTTCGGAATTGAACACTTAACTAGTGAAGTTTCTATAGAGGTTCCTCCCTGCAAGTGCTCTTTAGTGGAGACTGGGGCATCAGGAGTGCTCGTCGGAGAATCAGGAACCTCCGTTGGAACTTCATGTATTTGAGTGGAACGAGAAGGATGTAGAAGCTCAAACTGATGAAGAAGTTCTTCTGTCAATAGAAATTTTGCGCTTCTTTCTTCAGCAGCCACAGTGCTTAGCCTTTCAAAAACTGACTTATGGCTGGAATCTCTAGAAGGAGGAGGAAGTGCTGGAAAGTTAAGGAA
This sequence comes from Allium cepa, assembly GCA_030765085.1. Taxonomy (NCBI): domain Eukaryota; kingdom Viridiplantae; phylum Streptophyta; class Magnoliopsida; order Asparagales; family Amaryllidaceae; genus Allium; species Allium cepa. Next base: position 42,534,166 of record CM060929.1, read on the forward strand.
TGGAATCAGCATCTAGCAATATGAACCAGGTAAAACTTAGAATAAAATTAAAGAGAAAAAAGATCTCACTTCCTACTCTCCAGTCTGCGTAGAATTCTGCGGGGCAACGAATGTAGAAGTATTGATTCAGGAATCCATGTGCACTCTCCGGCAAATCCAAAATAAGTTTGCGGTTCCACGCACCTCTTACAAGTACAATTGAAGGATGGTCCTTGTTCTTCGCAAAAGTGCACAAGTAACAGATTTCCTCAAAACTCGGAAGACGATCAAGAGTCCTCCTGAACAGAACACACAATCCCATCAAAATAGCATAGCCATTGGGGTGCAGCTGAAAAGGAGAGATCGTCAGTCGAAGTAGGATTTGCCGGAGAAATTCATTAAAAGGAGGAATTGCTCCACTCAAGCACATTTGTCGATTAATGGCAACAAAACCGTAAGGTGGTCTATCAGCAGAGTCATTTGGTCCAGGGAGTAGAACTTCTGCCTCGGCAATGCCAAATTGAACGCATAATTGATTAAGCGCCCGCTGTTTCAAAAGGGTAGGAGTTCTTTCCGGAGGATTCTCTAGTGGAATAGCAATCGGGAAAACCCCTTCAGCGTGTTCTATCATCTCTTCTTGTTGAGACATCATTCTACATAAGCGACTGGATGTTCAGATGAGAAGGTGCACGTTTCCTAAAAAGTGTGAAGTGTTGTGCAGAACTTTAAAAAAAAAAAAAGAAAGCAAACATAACTGAAATTAAACTAGTTGACAATTAGTCGACTATGAGATTTCAGGACTTGTTAATATAAAGCTCAAGTGAAGTGTTAATGCGAACGAATCAACTTTAACTGGATATTTTAGTTTTGCTTTAACACTTCACTTGAATTCATTGGTTCACAGCATTTCGTTCACACAATTCATTTAAGTTAATTACTCTTTATCGACTAATCTGTCATTCGATGTGGGCAGTCAATGGCAGTATATTCGTCCCAGTTTTCTGCAAATATTATGTTTAACAGGTTATTAGCATTAGAGATAATCTGCAAGGAAGTACAACAAAATCCAAGTTCAAACAGTTCAATCAAAGTTGTCTCAAAATGTCACAAGTCCTAGGTCGCCCGGCGACCTAGCATAGGTCGGAACCTTCTTAGGTCGCGCTGTGCAAAGTAAAGGATAAGGCATTTCAATCTCGTCATAGTGTTAGCTCGGCCGCGACCTAGAGTCTATGTCGCAAGAAAGTTAGGTCATGCGGTTCCTAGCTCGAGTAACTCTTAGCTCATGAAAAGTCTTAGGTCGCGCAAATATTAGGTCGTTCAGCGACCTAGTATGGGTCGAAACCATTCCTTAGGTCGCAAGGGTTCTTAGATCACGAATTATCTTAAGTTGCTCAAATTCACTAGGTCGCTAGCTTCCTCTCCACGCAATGCTTCACCGGACCTGATAACCCGCTATCAACTACACCAAAATCCATCATCCTATTCGTGAAGTTCATCATCTTTTCATACCACCAAACCATTCGAGAAACCGATTCAAAGTATCTCCGATCTATCATAAATCTAACTCACTATTGTGCGTTCGTGAATCGCAACAACCACAATAACCAGTAACGATCAAAAATCGATCACAGCGCAACTCAAAGTGAAGCGCGACGCGCAAAATCGATTTGAGGTTCAGAGGTTGGAGTTCGTGGTTCGATGGTGATTATGGAATGAATAAAGATCGAAGATGCTTACGTAATTTGATAGCAAGAAGGAATTGATGAATGATTTGGTTGAATTCGTCTTTGAAATCGCAGAATTCTGTTAATGGCAGAGCAAGAAATTGAAGCAGTTAGGTAATGGAGAAGAAACGACCTAGCAATTTATATGGAGCTGAAAGAAGAAGGCGAGTAGACACGCGAGTTAGCGTATGTTTTAGGTCGCTTACGACCTAGCAAAGTTAAGTCGAAGCACACGACCTATCACATAGGCCTGTACTTCGAGGGGCAAATGTTAACTCCTATTTCTACCACGACCTAAAACTCCGCGACCTATAACTCAACAGACATACGACCTAAGAGTACTTGACGACTTAATGGTCTCAACGACCTAACGGCATAATTGTATTAGCGACCTAACTCCACGAAGCAGCTATGCGACCTAAAGACTTAAGCATTGTCACGACCTACGACCTATGGGGAGTAGCGACCTAATTCCTGAAGATATGGAGCGACCTATCAAGCTTTGCGACCTAACAGAGAGCTGCGACCTAAAGGAGGCCGCGACCTACCGAGCTTCACGACCTAACCAGATAAGCAAGCAAGCAACCTAAAGACTTTATGCGACCTAACTGTCCACCGACCTATGAAGTTTCGCGACCTAAGGGATTCAGCGACCTAAGATCAGCTATGGCTACAGGAAAGTACTCACGACCTAGGGTAGGTCGCTAACGACCTAAACACGTAAATAAAGAGGCCGCCTCTACTATGCCGCTGAGTGTTAGGTCGCGCACGACCTAGAACTTGTTGAAAAAAGCATGCGCCTACTCATGAAAAAGGAAAACCGGAGCTTCATAGGTCGGAGACGACCTACGACCTTACTTAGGTCGGTCACGACCTACGACCTAAGTCCGAGCAAAGCCTATAAATACACCCCTAATTCCAACTGAAAAAAGGACTTTTTGGCTCACTCTCTTCAAGCGCCGATACTCTGATGCATTCCGAACCAATCTAATACTTGAAGCTCTCAAGACACTAAGAACGCTACAAACAACTTCAAGAAGAGATCACATACATCCAACATGGATTCGAAAACTCTCATCTTCATCGAAGTTTAGGCTACTTGTTCTAAGTCTCTTGCAATTCAAAGTGTATTGTACTTGGGAAGAATTGTATCAGCTTGTAACGAGATCATTAATAAAAGTACTTAAAGTGGACGTAGGCTATACCCTTAAGCCGAACCACTATAAAATTGTTGTTGATTACTGCTTTTCTGCTATTATCTGCTTATAATTTGTTCCCGAGCTATCGGGTGGTGCTTTCACAACTACAACTCATACACCGGGGTGTTAGCGTTCAAATTTTAGCGTTAACAAAGACAATGATCATTGATGACAAAGACCTTCATGATGTAGGATTACTTGCCATTAGTCCATGGAGGTGAAATTTACCATATTTAAAGTGGCAGTAGTGCTCTGTTATGAAAATTTTCGATTTGTAAGAATATGATTTGAAGTTAAGAAAGAAATATTTGATTAAGATTTAATAAATGATTTGGGAATATTTTCCCTAAGTTAAAAGTTATAACTTGAATAAAAGAAATCTTTGATTAAGATTTAATGAATGATTTGGAAAGGTTTTCCAAAGTAAAAGAGAAAATGATTTGGAATTATTCCAGGATTTAAGAAAGGTTTTAATAAATCAAATGATTTAATAAACGAGGCTTAATGATTCCATATACTCTTGAAAATAAAATGGAATAAATTGAAAAGAATATGTCTAAGAAAGATATTTGATTTAAATAAAAGATGAAGTAATTGATTGATGATTGATATCCACATATAAAATTAACATCTTTTAAAGCGATCATTGGCTTCGAAGGAACTGGGGTTGGATTTGGGTGATCCCTATCCAAAAACCACTTCGAACCAATGTATACGTTCGAAAGTGAAGACTTGTTGAAGATGATGATTATTGAAGACCGTGGATCTTCATAGCGTGAGGACTGCTTGTTGGCACGCTCTGAGTCGCTCCCATTATAGAGTTATTTAAAGTAGTGGCCTTCTCGTTGTGGAGATTTTTTTGGATTGCAAGGGCTTCTTAGCTTGCAATGGCCGAGGAAAGTGCCTTCAGTTTCGTTCAGTCTCAGAATGAACTTATATGCACGAATGCATGACATTGCATTTCTAAGACACAACATTTGACTTTTACAAATGTACATCTGCTTGGTGGCGGAGAAGGAAACTTCTCTTAGCTTAACATCTTTCTCTGAGATACTAGAGATCAGAGGTTTTATGCTTGTCGGAGTCAAATAGTGATCAAAGAAATGTCAGTGTGGCATTCAAAGTGTAACCTGTTATGATCATAGCGTAGTTTTGTATGAAAAGCATGGATTTGGAGAAATTGATCGTAGCCTCGCAAGCCTCACACCCCGGTTATGATGGGATTCTATATGGTCAGATGTATGCTCGCAATTCGAATAGTAGTGATTAGGGTTATCATATGTTCTGAGCCCTAGGTACTAGATATGTCTGGGCCTCATGGCAATGATGCGTGATGTCTGAGTCCTTAGATGTTATTCGCAGATTGTATCTCCTTTTAGCCATTTGTGTTGTTGGATAACGGTGTCTAAGTCTTCTGTGTACAGATTGATCTTTCCATGAGTTTCCTATCATATTGGAAATCCAGTCCCAATACGAGATTTACGGTTTTGATTGTATTACTAAAATAGCTGCAATGACTTGCAAACATTTTAGCTACCCCTTCTGGTATCTTATATTCTGTTCGGTATATTCCGTTGATCTAGTCCGGATATATTACCTTAGACTTAGTCTAGATATTGATACCTTATTTGAATAAGTTTAATTGGAAAGTGTTTTCCAAAAGAATGTCAATAAAAATAATATCAAGTGTATTTTGGTATAAAGTGTTTTGGTTATCATAAGGTAAAAAACCTGTCTGTGTTTATGTGCGGGAGTGGTCATATAAGATATCCTTCTTTCCGAAGGTTTTGATAATATAGTCATTTTAAATTTCGAGTATCTCACGCTGGTTTATCAAGCCTAATCCGTGTATTTTTTATACTTGGGTCAGATCCGAGTAGTTTTAGGTTTAGTTGAAGACGGTTGGAGTTTCTAGAGGAGAGCTGGGGATCTTCATCATGGTATGGACGTATTCTATTATCTGCTTTTCTTAGTGAGGTTCATACATGATAGGGGTTCTCGCTTCTTGTTAGGTAGCAAACGAATGATTCTTACTCCTACATGTCCCTGAGATCGAGTATCGATGGGTTGGTTTTCTAGTTTGGCTTATAGTCGAGAGGCTGGCCGTAAAAGCAAAGCTTGAGGTACCAGTGTAAGCTACGGTGGTTGTATCCACTGTCGATGGTTGAGAAGCCTTGATCGTTAGAATTTGGCATCAGAGCTGAACGTTATGCAAGAACTTTAGCTTTGTTTGGGTATGTCTCATCAGAGATAGGGTTAGTAATACTCTAATACCTTAGGATGAGTAAATCATTAGAGATAGGGTAAGTAACACCCTTGAATGAGTTTGAGTGTATTATATATGAGTGCGTATTTGTCAGTAACTAATAAATTGTTTTATGTTGGTTTATCTCTTAAGTGATTTATGAATTTTGATCGATGCGTCTGATCACCGTTATTGATGAGGGTTCCTAAACATTTAAACAAGGAGAACCAACACATTGATTTTGAAAAAAATGGTAAATGAAATAATTTTGCCTAGGATTATATTTTGAATAAAAGTATATATTTAGAAAAGTTCTATAGTTAGAAATCAAGATTAGTGAAATTTAAATATAAACATCTTGTGATTAGAATTTCATAGTTTGACTATAAGATGTTTCATAAAGATAATCAATAAGTACAAAATCTAATAAGATAATTAAAATCTTTAATACTTATTCCAAAATAATAAATTAAGAAATGATAATGTTAAGTTACTATCATAAATTGATCAATTGTTTGATTTAAAAGTTTAACTACAAATACCTTGTAAATTAAGTTGCACGATTTGACTATAAGGTGTTTGATAATAAGATTTGTTTAAGGAATGAACACATAAGATAAAAATGTATTTAAATAATAGAAAATGATTGTGTAAAATGATAAATATAAAAGGAATGAGAATTTAAATTCGAGTAAAAGAATGGTGGTAATTTAAATGAAGTTAATAAATATAAGATAAAAGGAATTTATAAAATAGTTTTTATAAAGTAATATTTAAAGGATTTTGAAAACGGTATTATTTCAAATAAAAGAGGTATTTTATGATAACTAGTTCGATTGACTCGAAAATAAACTAAAAATAGGGAAGAGATGTGTTTGGATAGTAAGCACTTCTCTTAAGTGTTATTCTTCTTGTTAAGAGGATATATGATACTAGTGGTAGTACCCAGTTCCTTGGATTGTTTTGGAGTTACTCGATCTATATAATTTTCTTAAGTTAAAGAAATAATGTGAATCATTGATTAGTAATCTTTATCAAAGTGACTAAACCAAAGATAAATTGAGATCACTAATTAATAAGATAAAGCAAAATTTCCGACGATTTTGGACAGTCGAAAATTTTCGAATCACACCTAACTCAGAGCTAAAAAATTTATGAAAACTTTTGGTAAAAGATTGTGAAATACTTTGAGTAAATGAAATAAGATATGAATAATTTATAAATCTGGTTTATAAAGAAAAAAAAGGAGATTTAAGAGATAAGAGTTTGAGGATTTAAATACGGATGGTTTTAAATTTGTTTTTCAAAGCTAGAAAATTAATAATAGTATTAAATAAGAAATAAGTTTTATAACTTATGAATTTGAGATAATAGTAAATTACAACAAAGTCTAAATTTTTTAGACAGATGGATTTAAGTAAAACGAATTTGAAATTTGAGATTTGTATATACTCTTAAAATGTATAGGTATATCATAAAAATATAGATTTAAGTCGTTAACTGTTAAGTAAAATAACGACTCTTCAAAAATGGTAATTATAACCTGGAAAATGTTTTACTACTGAATTCTAGCATAAATTAAGAATTTGGACATAAGTTGTTAAAATGTGATTGATTTGCATAAGTTGTAAGATGAAATAAACTTAAGTAAGAGTTATACGAAATGATAAAAATATTTGGATATAAATAATTAAAGGGATTATATATAGAAGCACCTTTATTAAAATTTTAAACTTGAGATAAAGTTTTTATGTAAGTTTTGAAAGTTAATAAATACATATATTATATGTGATCATTTCATCGTATAAATTTTAATCTAAGATTCGAGTTTAGAACTTTGAGGTGTTTACACCGGTCTGAAAAAGGATTTATCACACGATTCTTGACGATGAACATTAATGAGGATTTTTGGCTAGGTACTTGAGTTTTCTATCGTAGTTGAGAGCTATGCAAGGAAAGCAAGGGTTTCTGAGCAAAGAGCCTGATTAAAAGTCCATACTAGAGGATCAGGGGATCGATACTAGTTCAGAAATAAAGTTCTGCATTCGAATAGAAGATCGAATAAGATATTTCATACGGATGATCTGTGTATATTATATGGAATTAAGTTTAAAGATAAATGATTTGGGCAAACTTTTGTTTTAGGTAATTTCGAGGACGAAATTCTTTCAAGTAGGAGAGAATGTAACGACCCAGAATTTGGCCACTTTAAGATATACTATTTAAAGTGATTTTAAATATAAAATAAGTAAGGTTATATGATTCAAGTATATTAGATAGGATCTGGAAAGAGAAGTATACACAAAAATAGTAACATTTGTCTATATCGACAAAAGTGATAAAATGCTGATTTTAGAAAAGTAAGTTTCAATGGTTAAATAAATTATTTTAATTTATTTTTGAGTGTTTATATTTTTAAATAACATTATACCAATTTATTTTTAAATTTGGTTTACACAAATAAATTGTTTAACTAAAATGTCAAAATGTGACCGCAAAATATTTTGTCGAAATTCAATGTTTTATCGATTAAAATTTGCCGCAACGTCGTCGCACCTTTATTTTCTTATGTAGAAATATATATTCAAATAGTGTAAGCATTAATAATTCACTAATCAAGTTTACTTTTACTAAACATACATAGAAAATTCTAGAATATAATTAAGAAAAAATAAGCACAAAAAGACAAACATGCCATTTCAAAGAAAAAAGTAAACATCAAATCAAACCAAACATAATTATTATATTCTTTACTTAATATTTAAATGAAAATGACTTAAAGTAATGATTTGAAATGTGATGTTAAGTGTTGAAAAAATAAGGTTGCTTAAAAAAAAGTAAAGGGTATTTTGATCTTTTCACAAAATATTATTTTAATCCAAAACTTTTTCTATAAATAAGCATCCACTTTCTCACCTTTTTACATTTCTTCTTCTTTTTTCAAAGCTTTTCTTCCACTCTCTAATGGCTTCCTCTTTTCTCTTTCTTACTAACTTTTTCAAAACCATATCAAACAAAGTCAAAAATCCACCAAACTTTGCCAAAGACCTTAGAATATCACCAAAACATGGTTTAGCATCCAAGAAGCGAAGAAATGATGGAGGAAGAGGTAGAATAGGGCAAGGCCGAACCATTTGGAAGGAGGAAAGTAAGTTATGAAGCTCTGGAGCAAGAAAAAGAGAAGGAGGTGCTGTTGGAATCAAAAGGAAAATCTATGAAAAAGTTTGATGGAGTGGAACTAATAGTGAGTTCTTGTATCTACTAATTAATCCATATATAATTTCGAGTATAATGATTTGAAAGTTTAAATATGTTGAATGATCAAATATTTGATAACTTGGTTGCAAATTGGTTGATTATGTGATTAATTATATGGATGATAACTTGGTTAGATTAATGATAAGAGAAATGATTAGTAATTAACCCTAGTTAATTAAATGAGAATTAAATCCATACAAATGTGTGTATGGAAATTATTTAGCCTCTTAATGATTTTAAATAATCTAAAATGGTTTGAAATGATATTATAATAATATAATATTATAATATGAAATAAAAAGAAAAATGAGTTTGAGATGATAAAAAATTATTTTAAATAAGTTAAAATAGTTTAAATTTTTTTTGAAATAAATTTGAAGTGTTTTGGACAAGTTTCGAAGCAATTCACAAAATTGGTCTAAATCGAGCTCGTCGCGTTATGGTAGTTCGTAAATTTCGACCCGTAACTTCAAATTAACGTAAAGATTGATTAATAAATCAGATTTCTTCGAAATAAAAATTCTTAAGCCCACAATGATATTAGTTTTTCCAATGAAGAAAGAAAATTAAGATTTCATTAAGTAGATTTTGAAATATGTCCAAAACAATTTTCTAAAAACATCGCGGTTTTGCAGTTCGAAATCCAAAAAGGGATTTCTTTATAAATGATATTTTTAGTCCCTTTTCTGAATGGCGACCCAACTGCTTAAGAAAAGCTGGCGACTTAACGACCTAACATAACAACGGGTTAACCACCCGGAAACCCCAAGCGACTTAACTGTTCACAGCTCAAAGCGACTTACGACCTATAGCATCTGGTGAGCTAACATCGCACTGAGCTAACGATTCAACCTTCCAGCGGCTTTGAACGAGTTAAGCGACCTAAACAGATCAACGATATAGCGACTCAAACACGACAGTGGGTTGAATACTACAGCGACTCAATGAGGTAGCGACCTAGCGTCCTAGCGGGTTATGAGCCCACAGCTGCACCTAAATAAGCCGCGTCTCCTTATGCCGTTTGTATATAGGTCGCTCCAACCTATATTAGGTCGCTGCGACGCGTCTCCTTATGCCATTTGTATATAGGTCGCTCCAACCTATATTGGGTCGCTGCGACCTACCAGCCAACGCAAATGGCCAAATACACCCACTATAAGCCATAACCCGTACCCATTAGGTCGCCCATGACCTAACCCAACTCCTAAGCCATCCACAGCCTACACCACACGATCTAACTCCAAAACTCCCCTATAAATACCCCGCCTACTCCACACTGGAGAAAAAAAGAAAGGATTTCTTGAACGCCAAGACTTTGCTGTTTTCACGACTTCTACAACACTTCAAATGCCAAAGACACTTCAAAGGACCTTGGGAAAAGATCAAGTTCATTCAACATGAATTCAAAGAGCTTTTCTGCATCAAAGTTCTAACTACTTGTCCTAATGGTGTTGTAATTGAAGAATTATTGTAAAATTTGTAATCAAGTTAATAAGAGAAGAGATTAAGGGACGTAGGCTTGACTTTGTGCCGAACCACTATAAAAATTGTTGTCTCTTTACTATTTTCTTCTATTTTCTGCTTGCTTTTAATTCCCATACCAATGGGTGGTGTTTTCGCTATATCACAACTCACACGGGGTCGTTAGCGTACATTTTTAGCGTTAACATCTTTGGTGCTTTCACTGAGAATTGAACTCAGGGGTGCTTTCATCATTGCTTCACAAAGATTTGTTGAAAGACTCTCCCTAAGAACCAGAAGTCTATCCAAAATTATGGCTCCTGGAAGAAAAAATAGATCTACTAGATCTGGAGATGCTTATGACAACACCGCCACTTCTCCTGCATCAAATCAAGCGGCTCCTTGTGTTGGGATCACAAGGGCGGAATTGGATGCTGTAGTGTCTAGGTTGTATCAACAAATGGAAGCCCAGAACACTTTGATGTTGAACAGGTTGAATGCTTTGCTTGGAGTTAACCAACAACCAGAAAATAATGAAGAAACCTTTGCTGAGGATGTTCATGATTCCCAAGGGAAAAGTATTCCCCAAAGGGTGGCACCGCCGAAGGGGCACCTCCCCAAGCTGAAGGTTCGAGGCCATAGCCAACTCTTCGTGAATGTTTGTCCAAGCAAACTTCCAAAAAAGTAGCTGATGTCTGTCCCGCGGGGCCTCTAAACGATGAGGAGTACCTCTCGGGAATGATTCGACAAATTATGAAGGAAAGCATGCGAAGGGAGGAAGATGAAAGTGACTGGGGGTTTGCTCCAAGCAATACTCCTTTTACTGAAAGAATTATGAAGGCTGAATTTTCGAAGAAGTTTGTTCCCCGCACTATTCCAGCTTATCGGGGGACAAGCGATCCTAACTAGTTCTTATAAAAGTATGACTAGCATATGACATGTGCTAGAGCAACAGACGAGATCAAGTGCAGATACTTTCCTGTGTACTTAGAGGGAGTGGCCCTACTTTGGTTCATGAAGCTGCCAGTTCGATCCATGGATCAGTTCTCCAACCTAACTCGAAAATTCAAAGATCAGTTCAGGTTACATGCTTCGAAGGCCAGGGACATAATGTCACTATCCAGCCTCGAACAAAGCCCGGAGAGTCTATCAAATCTTTCTTAAACCGCTTTAATATAGCCTTGGCCGAAGTGGATAATGCAGAGCCTCGGATGATTCTGACTTACTTGATGTGAGCTATTGACAAATCAAGTGAATTCAGAAAATGACTAAATACGAAAGAGCCAAATTCACTTGAGAAGTTCTACAAGAAGGCCGATGAATTTATGCGCTTAGAAAGCCTTCCTGTGCCAACAAAAGTAGTCGTGACTGAAGTTGAGAATAACAATGTTGCTTCTAACAAAAAGGAATCTGGTGGCCTGAAGAGGGAGAATGACGGTGGAAAAAAGCAAAAAGATGTGAAGAAAACTAGCCACTTTAAACCTTCAGATTTTACTCCCTTAACGGATACTCCAGAAAATATCTTTTTCGCAACTAAGGATGCTGTTGAATACCCCAAACCACCTGAGATGAAGCCTGGGAAAAATGTTGTGCATAATGGAAGATTCTGTCGGTTCCACAATCAACCTGGCCATGACACTAATGAATGTCGCCATTTAAAGAATTTGATTGAACAGCTGTTGAGACAGAATAAACTACAACAATATGTGAAGAGAAACAGAAGTGACCCAACCTCATCTACTCAAGGGCAACAAGTTCCTGCTCATCAACCCGGCTCAGGTGAGAGTACTGCAGCGCATGAATCTGGGAGGCTTGTCATTAATGTTATCAAAGGGGGTCCTCACCCAGCGGGCAGAAGTTGGGGTGAGATGGAGAGATATGCTCATGCTTTGAGATATGCCCCGGCGGAAGAAAATGTTTTTGTCTTGGAAGATGCTGCACCTTTAAAACAGCAAAGAACTTTTAACGATGACATCATATTCCGGGCTAGAGACTCTGTTGGTGTTGAGGCTCCTACCACGGATCCCTTGGTGATATCTGCAAGCATCGGACCAGCCATTGTAAGAAGGGTGCTTGTTGACTGTGGCGCCTCTTGCAATGTCCTCTTCAGAAAGACATTTGATCAGATGAAAATTCCCATGTCTGATGTCCAAGCTTCCTCGCAGAAAATTGTTGGGTTCACTAAAGAACCAAAATAGCCTATTGGGACTATTGACTTATTTGTAGAGCTTGGAGAAGGGGAAAAGAAGGTGGTCCGATTTTTTTTTTGTGATTGTTGATGAATTCTTCGCTTACAATGCCTTCTTGGGTCGACCTACTCTTTTCGCATTCAAGGCCATTCTCGCCCCATGGTGTCTGACTATGAAGTTCCCCACTGATAATGGCGTTGGTGTAGTGAAGGGGGACCAAAATGTCGGGTGAGAATGCTATCTCATAGAGTTACGGGAGGCAAAGAAAAGAGAAATGGGTATGGGTGCGGCAGCTCCGCTCCGCATCAAAGATCCCACCTTGTAGCAATTACGGGGTGGACCCTGCACTGGTGAGCATAGTGGTGCACGAAAAGAGATTGATCCCAGAAAAACCAGTGCAGGGGAGAGTAGAGTGGTGCCGGTGGAAGTGACAGTGCCAATGCCTGTTGACCTGAATGATCCAAATAAGGTGCTGAATGTGGGTTTACAACTCGGTGTGACGGTTCAGATTATGTTGACATCATTCTTGAAAGCAAACCTGGATGTATTCGCTTGGAGTTATGCCGACATGTGTGGAATATCTCCAGAAATCGCAGTGCATGCTTTGAATATTGATCCAAAATTCACACCTGTAAAGCAGAAAAGAAGAACCCAGGGTCCTGAAAGGTCGATAGCATTAAAAGAAGAAGTAGATCGGCTCGTGGAAAATGGCTTCATCAGAGAATCCATTTATCCTAATTGGGTTTCTAATCCGGTGTTGCTTAAAAAAGCAAATGGAAAGTGGAAAGTATGCATCGACTTTTCAGACTTGAACAAAGCATGCCCCAAGGATTGTTTCCCGTTACCCAGGATTGATCGGTTGGTGGATGGAACAGCCGGGCATGAATTATTGTCTTTTACAGATGCTTACTCAGGATATAATCAAATCATGATGCATGAGCCAGATCAGGAGGACACAAGCTTCATCACTGATGTTGGTCTTTACTGCTATAAAGTCATGCCCTTCGGACTAAAGAACGCGGGGGAAACTTATCAAAGACTTGTTAATGCCATGTTCAAACCCCAGATTGGCAAGACTATGGAAGTATATGTTGATGATATGTTGGTGAAATCGAAGAAGGCAGTAGACCACATGAATCATTTGGCAGAAATGTTCGCGGTCCTCCAAAAGTATGGGATGAAGCTAAATTCTTTGAAATGTTCATTTGGGGTAGAGTCCGGAAAATTCTTGGGTTTCATTGTGAGTGCTAGGGGCATCGAAGCTAATCCTACTCAGATTACTGCTTTAGGAGAAGTCAAAGCCCCTAAGACAAAGAAGGAATTGCAAAGCCTCAACGGGAAAGTTTCTGCTTTGAGTCGTTTTATTTCCAGGGCCACTGATAAATGCATTCCCTTCTTTGACGCTCTGAAGAAAGGAAAGATAAACTTTGAATGGACTCCTGAATGTCAGAAAGCTTTTGATGAACTGATTCGTCACATGGAAATGCCTCCAGTACTTTCTAAGCCCAGCAATGGTGAAGATCTTTTCATATATTTAACGGTTTCATCTCATGCTCTCAGTGCAGCATTGGTACGGGAAGACGCAAAAGTTCAGCACCCGGTTTATTACATCAGCAAAAGATTCACTGGGGCAGAGATGAATTATTCAAAGCTGAAAAAGCTCGTCTATTGTCTGTTGATTGCGTTCAAAAAGTTGAGGCCATGTTTCCAAGCTCATCCTATTAAAGTCCTCAACGATCAACCTCTAAAGCAAGTCCTATTTCGCCCTGAAACTTTGGGTTGTCTTCTGAAGTGGAATGTGGAGCTCAGCTAATACGATATCACCTACCATCCCCGAAGAGCAATCAATGGACAAGCTTTAGCAGATTTCATTGCAGAATACACAGATAAAGGTGACAGTAAGGAAGAGGTGACTGATGACATCCCGATCCGATGGAAATTATATGTTGATGGTGCAAGAAATGACTATTGTTCCGGAGCTGGGGTTGTGCTTGAAACACCCGAAGGGCGGTCATTGTGCTATGCATTGAGATTAGAATTTCCTTCGACAAATAATGGAGAAGAATATGAAGCTCTTGTTGTCGGCTTGAAGATTGATAAAGAACTGAACATCAAAGTATTGTAGATCTTCAATGATTCCCAGCTTATTGTATGCCAAGTCAAGAAAGAGTTTCAAACTAAAGGAGGAAATCTGCTTGCTTACTTATCAAAGGCCTGGGAGCTTCTCGATGATTTTGATCATTATACAATATGCCATATACCTCGGGAAGAGAACATGAAGGCAGATTCTCTCGCAAAATATTCAAGCTTTGGTGAAGCTCAATTATTGGGATTGGTCCCTGTGGAAGTCTTGTCAGCTCCAAGTACCGATGAGATGGTTATTGACTGGATTATGGCTGTATCCCAAGAGTAGGAGTCGTGGATGACCCCGATCAAGGAATATCTACTCAACGGCTCCCTGCTAGAAAACTCAAAAGAGCATCGGAAGCTGTTAAGAAAAGCCCCGAGATATGTAATTCAGGATGGCCGGTTGTATAGACGAGGATTCTCGATGCCATTACTGCGATGTGTAACTAAGGAAGAGGCTAAGACAATTTTAGCTGAGGTGCACGGAGGAGAGTGTGGGGATCATTCAGGTAGCCAAACTCTAGCAAAGAAAATTCTCCGCTATGGGTATTTTTGGCCAGATATTAATCGAGACGCTGCTAGCTACTCCCGAAAGTGTGACAGATGCCAGAGATTTGCAAAAATCCCAAGAGCACCTTCCACCGAGCTAACACAGATGGTCAGTCCATGGCTATTCGCCATTTGGGGGATAGATCTCATTGGGCCTTTGTCGATTGCCAAGTACGGAATCAAATATGCTATTGTTGCTGTTGATTATTTCACTAAATGGGCTGAATCTGAACCATTGGCTACTCTTACCTCTAAAAAGATGATAAACTTTGTGACTAAAAATATCATTTGCAGGTATGATGTGCCTCAGAAGATAATCACAGACAATGGTATCCAATTTGAAAGCGAAGAATTCCAGGACTTTTGTAGGCAATTCAAGATCCAAAAAAGCTTCTCAGCAGTGGCTCATCCGCAGGCCAACGGGAAAGTGGAAGCAGTGAACAAGATTATCAAATCAATCATCAAAAAACAGCTGGAAAAAGCAAAAGGTGGTTGGGTCGATAAGCTGCCACTAGCACTTTGGGCATACAGAACTACCCACAAGACTGCGACTGGGCACACTCCATTCTCATTAGCATATGGATCAGCAGCAATGATTCCAGTGGAAATAGAGGTCCCCTCACACAGGAGAATTCATTTCAACCAAGCTGAAAATGAAAAGCTACAACTTAAAGCACTTGACTTGCTTGATGAAAGAAGAAAAGAGGCCAAGCTCAGAGTTGCAGCCTATCAGCAAAGGATAGCCAGGCACTTCAATTTTAAAGTTCGCCAACGCAGCTTTGAAATTGGGGATCTAGTCTTGAAAAGGGTCATGACAGCAACAAGAATATTTGAGCCAAACTAGGAAGGGCCATACGTCATAGGCAAAATACTTCTTGACGGACTGTCGAAGGAGATCCAATTTAGAGAGCTTGGAACAGCAATCACTTGCGTCCATATTTTACTTAGAAGCTATGCTTAAATTTGTAAAATGATTGTGGATGTATCATTCTTGTATTGTAAGCCAGTAAAATCAGCGTGAATCAATAATAAGAACTATAAAGTGGATGTAGGCCCAGTTCTTGGCCGACCCACTATAAACCTTGTGTTCTCTACTACTATAAAATGTCTGTCTCATTTCGATGTGCAAATATCTTGAATATATTGCTAAAATGTCGATTTAGTATTGCAGGCTATCAAAGCAAAGCTTACCTATTCAACACATCACAAGGCCAAGCGATTCCTACAAATCACTCAACAAACAATTGTCATGCCACAAAAATTCCAAATTCAGTTCCTACATAAGAAGTGCTTCTCACAAATAGTTGGTTATTCCACCGAAGGGGCACATTCCTAACGTGGAGGTTCCAGGCCCTTGCTAACTGATTGTGATCGTTTGTGCAAACAGACATCCGATTAAGTAGCTTGCGCCTGCCCCGTGGATTCACTTAACAATGAAATACACTTCTCTGAAAAAAACAAACAACTTGCAAAAGAAAGGAACATGTACTTGGAAATGATAACGAGGAATCGCTGAGGGGAAGATGGTGAAAAGACATGGGCAAGCAGACAAAAAGCAGCCAAAATGGAATCTTGTCTCTCAACCAAAAGGTTGGTGGGACCACCAAAGGGGCACCTTCCCAAAGTGAAGGTTCCAGGCCCTTGCTAGTTAATTGTGATCGTTTGTGCAAACAAACATCCAGTTAGGTAGCTTGCGTCTACTCCATGGATCCACTCAACTGTGAGATGCAACCTTCTTGGCGAACGAAACAAAAAAGCCATCTTCGGAGGCACACTTCTACTCTCAAGGGAAGATCAATTTCTCCATAATGAGAACATTCTTCCCCAAAAAAGTTGAAGTGCTAAATATAGCCCTCTTCAGAGGCACACTTCTACTCTCAAGGGAAGATCAATTTCTCCATAATGAGAACATTCTTCCCAAAAAAAGTTAAAGTGCCAAATAAAGCCCTTTAACGAGGCACGCCGAAAAATGAAATGTTTTTCTTAGACAAAAAGGTTGGTGGAACCATCGAAGGGGCACCTTCCCAAAATGAGGGCGCTAGGCCCTTGCTAACAAATTGTGATCGTTCGTACAAACGAACATCCAATTAGGGAGCTTGCGTCCACCCCGTGGATCCATTTAACTGCGAGAGGTAACTTTCAGGCAAACAAAAAAGCCCTCTTCGGAGGCACACTTCTACTCTCAAAGGAAGATCAATTTCTCTATAATGAGAACCTTCTTCCCCAAAAAAGTTGAAGTGCCAAATAAAGCCCTCTAATGAGGCACGCCCAAAAATGAAATGTTATCTCTTGAAAAAGTCGTTGGTGGATCCATCGAAGGGGCACCTCTCAAAAAGAAGGTTCTAGGTCGCAGCTAACTGCTCGCGATTGTTTGTGCAAACAAATATCCGATAAAGCAGGTGATGCCAGTCCCGTGAGCCCACTTAGCGATGAGATATAACTTTCTGGCAAACAAATCAAAGCCTTCTTCGGAGGCCCGCTTTACCGCGTAGGGGAATCCACTTTTCAAAAATAAAAGTGACCATCTCCGAAAGTTGAAGTGTAATAACTTTTTCTAAAAAGAAAGAAAACCTCTCCAATACAAGGCACACTCTACTAGAGCAGAATAATATTTCCTCAAAATGGAAGAATTATTCTCCAGAGTAAGAGTATAAGTCTTCTCAAAATGGAGAAGGTTGCAGTAAGCCGTGATATGGGGGCAATATAATATAGCTACATTAATAAAAGCCACATACCACGAGCTCACAGCAATATCATACAAAGAAAATAAAGAAACTTGTGTGAAAATAAGGAATAAATGCATTTACAAATACAAGACAAAAGATTGTACAAGTAAAAAGAGTCATTCTATTCCATACTATAAAAGATTTGTATACATGTGCAGGTTTCAAAAAGCGGGGGCCGGTACCCGCACAATCTCCAGTCGATACAAGTCTTTAGGTACAAGCAAAAAGCAAAAAAGAACTAAAAGGATAAAACCGAGCCCATTACTTCTTCTTCCCACCGCCTTTGGAGCCCTCGCCTGGCCTAATGGTTAACTTCTTGAGTTGGCCTGAATGAGTCGGGGAAAAAGGAGAAAGAGGTGCAATTGGGTCCTCTTCCGCTTTCTCATCGCTAGCAGAAGTGCCCTTCTTTTTCCTCGAAATTCCACGCTTTCCCCTCTTCTTTGAAGAAGATTCGCTGCCCGGAGTGATAAGATCAATCAGCTTTGTATCATCGGCAGTAAATTTCTCTGGGGTCCTCTCACCCTCCTCAAGTTCTTCAGCTTTCCGCTCTTGTGAAGCGGCCGGGTCATCTAAGCCTTGAAGAGCTCCTATTTGTTCTTCTTGCGACCTCGGTTGAGAAGTAGAAGAAGGAGTAACTTGAAGATGTGGAGGGGCAATAGCTGGAGGAGGCGAAGCCTGTACAATACTTGTTGTTTTCACTACAGAAGAAGAAGAGTTAAACATCAGTATTTCTCGCAAAGAGAGGAGATAGTGGCACGTCGAGGCTTAAGTAATAAGCAAGAAGTTCATCGAGCTCATGTGAAGCAAACGAGTTATCCACATGAGCTGGATCAGTGTTGAAGTTACTTGAAGAGATTGGCTTTATCACGTCAATTTCAAAATATTGGGCTTCGTTGTCTCCTTGGGCCTCGTCTTCAGCATGAGCAGTTGTAGTTTCGATTTCAGCTTTGGCAGGAGGCGGAGAGTGGGAACTGGAGCCAATAATAACGATGTCAACCGAAGCCGAAGGACGAGTTGGGTCGGCCAAAGGTGCCTTCCCTAGATGCTCTCCTTCCGCCGCTTCGGCTCGTTCCTTGGCAAGTTGTTCTTTCACTCTGGCAAGGGCGGCATGACCCTCATCATCAAAATAATAAGCCTCAAAATCCTCCTCAGCGTAGCCAGCGTCTCTAAGCATTTCAACTGCTTCCCCCCACACTTCAACCAGGGCAAACCTCATACTTTGGGCCTAAAAATGAAAGACCGCCACGCCCCAAGACGCTGAGAACATAAAACTCGAATAGAGTGGTGCTGACGTTGGCCTTAGTCGCCTCATGTGATTGTTCAGCTGCTGCTTTTCCAGCGATGGCCTCATCATGCTCCTTTTCAGCCTTAGAAAGCTAGGCCTCTAACATTGTAATCTCCAAATCTTGGGAGTTAGTCTTTTCCCGTAGCCGAGCAGCATCATTGCGGTAGATTTCCACGATTTTCTGCTCCGCCTCAAGTTTAGCCTCAACATCTCGTTGAGTAGCGTTGGCATCTCTTACTTGCTTTTGAAGAACCTCTTCCTTTTGAGTATAAGAGGTGGAAGAGGTGGCAAGATCATCTTTAAGCTTCTTGATTTCTGCCTCAAGTTTCTCGCTATAGGCGGTGATGCTCTTCATCTCCGTATCATGCTGATCAAGAACTTTTTGCCACTCAGACTTATCACTTTCCATGGTCAGCATAGCCTCAAGATTTAAATGATTTACTCTTTGAAGCTCATCAAGTAGTTTTTGCCAGCTGGACATTCTTTCAATATCAAGCTTCACAGTGTCGAGATTTCTCAACATGGCCCGTTTATCAATTGAAACCAAGTCCAGATCAAAACATACTCCTTTCAAACACCAATGTGGAAATCGGCTTTGGAGTGCAGACGGAGGCTTCTCAACTTGATAAGGAGACCTATTAATGATTGCTTGAATTTCAGCTCTTTTAAGGGAAGGAGAGCTAGAAGGGATGTCTAGAGAGATAGAAGCAGCATGCACTTTAGAAATTTCAGATGTAGACTTTTCGCTAAGCTTGGCTCGCTTGCTTGAATCTTCAGCTACATTACTCTTCCCCTTATCGTCATGAGACTTTCTCTTATGGGAGTCATCATCCCTCTGGTAAGAGTCATGTCGGTCGTCTCTTCTTCCATAACGCCCCTCATAAGCTTGCCTTTCGTGATCTTTCCTAGCTGCTCTTTCCTCATCAGTCTCCCTAGGGGCAGGAAGATAGCGCCTGGGGTCATAAGAATCACGCCTCGCATAGCATTGAAAGTCATCATAATATGAGCTGCTGAATCCCATGGGAGAACCTGAAAGTGAAGAAGAGATAAAATTTAGAAATCTTCGAAATAAAGAAGCTAAGTGCGCATAATTGCCAAAAATCCTAAGTGTGTGTGTGGCGTGCGAACTACGCGCGTCAAGCTACAAACTACTCTTCGACTTAGGAGTGATGTCGGCTTTTGCAGCAGGAGTCAACTCTTGGGTTGATGGAATTGATCGCAAAACGGATGTCGCTTCGATTAGTGGAGAAACAAGCTTAGAAGTGGTGGTGTCATCGTTAAAGAGCTCGTGGGAAGTCACCATAAGATCGCTCAGTCCTCCAAAGATATCATCACCACCGTGCCCAACGGAATGGGTCATATCAGCAGTGCCCTCTTCAGCATGCTTTACACACTTCGTAACGGAACTTTCTTTCCCAGCTCCCTCATCAGCTTCTCTAGTAGCCTTCCCAGAATGTTGAGGAAATTCCTCTTCTTAAATAATTGGGGGAAGTTTAGATTTGCCAGATAATCCCACATCGTCAACGGAACTAGAGCATTTCACTAATGAAGCCTCTACAATAGGTTCTTCAGTGCGAATTCCTTTGCGGAGGCTGGGGTATCTGACACTTTTGCTTGAGAACTGGGGGGATCACGGGACTGAATGGATCGAGAAGAGTGCAAGAGTCCAAATTGGTGCAAAAATTCGTCTTTCAGTGGAAACTTAATACTTCTCTCATTGATAGCTACGACACTCAATCTTTCAAAAGTCGGTTTTTGACTAGATCTTTAGAGGGAGGAGGAAGGCTGCAAAAGTAAAGAATGAAGTTAGCACTTAACGACTCGAATTTTGAAAGGCTCAAAAATGTAGTGAACAGAGATAGGTAGTCTTACTTCCTACTCTCCAGGTACCGTAGAATCCCGGTGGGCAACAGACAAAGAAGAACTGATTTAAAAACGCGTGAGTGCTCTCGGGCAGATCCGTAATCAGCTTGTGGTTTCTTGCATTCCTTATAAGAGTAATGGAAGGGTGATATTTGTTCCTCCCGAATGAACACAAATAGCAGATCTCCTCGAAGCTTGGGAGGCGGTTAAGCGTCCTCCTAAATAGTATGCACAACCCCATCAAAATGGCATAGCCATTAGGATGCAACTGGAATGGAGAAATAGATAGTCGAAGGAGGAGTGTTCTAAGAAAATCGTTGAAGGGGGGAATAGCTCCATTCAGACGCATTTGACGATTGACTGCGATGAAGCCAGGGGGCAGCCTATCGGCAGTGTCATTTACCCCAGGAAGCAGAGCATCCGCTTCAGCAATACCGAATTGAATACATAGTTGGCTGAAAGCCCGTTGGTTCAATGTAGTTGAAACTCTTTCCGGAGGATTCTCCAAAGGGTCAGCTATTGGGAAAACCTCATCGGCCCGCTCTGCTATCTCTTCTCGCACTTGTTGAGAAGCCATTCTACACGAGGAACTGGATATTCAAATATGAAGGTGCATGTTTCCTAAAAGCGTGTGAAGTGTTGTGCAAAGATACTAAAATAACAAGTAAATAAAGCCAAACTTGAAATAATATTGGTTGGCGCACGTCAATTCAGGAAGATTCAAGGCTTGTTATTGGATCAAAATTAAGTGTAGTATCAATACAGATAATATTCAGCAATAAGCAGTTATAACTGTATGAATTTTGCGTTGATGCTTCATTTAAGTCAGTCGATTCACAGCATTTCATTTTTAATTAGATTCATATTATTTTACTTAAGTAAAATATTATCTCTTTGACCTAATCCATCACTCGATGTGGGCAGTCGATGATGAGTATATTTGTCCTAGTTTTCTGCATTATAATAACAGGTTATTAACAATCAAATGTTGGTGCAATCTGTTTAGAGGCAGTTGAAAGTTCAAGCAAGCAGTTCAAGTTAAAGGTCTAGTCACATCTTACGAATTAAGCAGTGCGATACTTTATCTTGTTCAATTTATGCTATTCATATTGTCCAAAGCCATAGAATGATAAGGCATGTGCAAGTAGAAGGTCATGGGTTAAGGCTATAAGGCTTTAAGTCACGACGAGGCAAATGTGCTTAAGTCTTAGCTCGTCCAAGTACAAGAGCGACCTAAAGGTTATGCCATAAAAAGTTAACTCGCCCAAATTATGGTGCGACCCAAAGATGGGTCGTTAAGGGAGTTATCTCGTCTGAAGCAGTATACTATATATCCTAAGTCGCTTGAGTTCTTAAGTTATTCCATTGAGCTCTAACAACCTAAGTTAAGTCGCAAGATGACTATGTCGCTCAAAAAGTTATTCATGTGCCCTGTTCCAACGACTTAGCTTAAGTCTCAAGCTCTCTATGCCGTTCAGACTCCCTTAAGTCACCAAAGTTCATAAGTCGCTCAGGCTCCTTAAGTCATCAAGACTCTTAGGTCGTTCAACTCTGTAAGTCGCTCTACATGATTAATTCGCCTCGTACCCTAGGTCGCCCCAAGGGTATCCCAGAAATACCAAGCTCTCTTCCACTAAAAACCTAAGTCCTGCTCTCCACTCACACATTGCCACGTGTTCATCCCCTTTACTTCACAAGAAACGCCACAACATCACCTAAAATCCGTTAACCCAAAACCTTCTCGTCTCCTCCAAACTTCCAAAACCCATGATCAACTCTAAAAATTCCACATTTCACCCAATAACTTCATGGAACCCTAAGTCGATTCATTTTTCGAGAATAACGCAATTACCAACATTCGACGATGATCGAAAGGTGAGTCGGGGTATAATCTTTCAACATGGTAACAAAAATTGCGTGAAATTGGTTATGGGAGAATCAATGGTGAACACGATGGTCAGATGATCGGATTTACCTAGATTTGCTGATGAAAATGATATTCGAAGATACGAGGAAGGGAATTTTGCTTTAGCTCTTGAGCTTGAATACAACGATGGCGGCAAGATGATAAACAGTAAAGTGAAGAGGGTGAAACGGCTTAGCGGCCTATATAGAAGAGAAAGGGGAAGATGAATAGGTGCACGAGTTAGCAAGATCCTTGAGTCGCCCACGACTTAGCAAGGTTAAATCGAAGCACACAACCTATAACCTAGGCATGTACTTCGAGGGGCAAGTGTTAATCCCTTTTCTGAATGGCGACCCAACTGCTTAAGAAAAGCTAGCGACCTAACGACCTAACATAACAACGGGTTAACTACCCCAAAACCCCAAGCGACTTAACTGTTCACAGCTCCAAGCGACTTACGACCTATAGCATCTGGCGTGCTAACATTGCAATGAGTTAACGACTCAACCTTCCAGCGGCTTTCAACGAGTTAAGCGACCTAAACAGATCAACGACATAGCGACTCAAACACGACAGTGGGTTGAATACTATAGCGACTCAATGAGGTAGCGACCTAGCGACCTAGCGGGTTATGAGCCCATAGCTGCACCTAAATAAGCCGCGTCTCCTTATGCCGTTTGTATATAGTTCGCTGCGACGCGTCTCCTTATGCTATTTGTATATAGGTCCCTCCAACCTATATTGGGTCGCTGCGACCTACCAGCCAACGCAAATGGCCAAATACACCCACTATAAGCCGTAACCCATACCTATTAGGTCGCTCGTGAACTAACCCAACTCCTAAGCCGTCCACAGCCTACACCACACGACCTAACTCCGAAACTCCCCTATAAATACCACGCCTACTCCACATTGGAGGAAAAAAAAGGATTTCTCGAACGCCAAGACTTTGCTGTTTTCACGACTTCTACAACACTTCAAATGCCAAAGACACTTCAAAGGACCTTGGAAAAAGATCAAGTTCATTCAATATGAATTCAAAGAGCTTTTCTGCATCAAATTTCTAACTACTTGTCTTAATGGTGTTGTAATTGAAGAATTATTGTAAAATTTGTAATCAAATCAATAAGAGAAGAGATTAAGTGGACGTAGGCTTGACTTTGAGCCGAACCACTATAAAAATTGTTGTCCCTTTACTATTTTCTGCTTGCTTTTAATTCCCGTACCAACGGGTGGTACTTTCGCTATATCACAACTCACACGGGGGTGTCAGCGTACATTTTTAGCGCTAATAGATATTTTTAAATGATTAAAAATATGAAATAAATTTTATAAATATAATAATATGGTTTAAAAGAGATTTGGAATGAAAAATTAAAAATTTTCAAATATTAAAAAGTTATTTAAATCAAATAAGCTTATATAGCACTTTCCTTAGCACTTTTATGCTGCAAATTCTATAACCTTTTGAATACGAGTTTAAACGTATCGATATTTCCTAGAATCAATTATGAATGTTTTTAAAAAAGGAAAATTGAAAGTTTAAAAGGTAATTTGGAATATTATAATCAATACCAAAATAAATCTAATAACTGAGTATGCAGAAATGACTAGTAGATTTGTCCCGCCTGTGAGATCTGAGAAGATAAAACAAGATGTTTAACTAAGGTTAAGGATGGAGCAACCGGTGCTTTGAACTTACCTGCCCTATGTTTCCTCTTTTTAGGCGAGAGGTGGAATAAATCGAAAGGAAAGCCTAGATACTCTAAAAGATCATATTTAAATTTTTTCAAAATAAAAGAAAAGAAACAAATTCTTATATTGTTAACTAACTACTTGATATCTTTTATTCGATGATTGGTACGAAGGAACCAGGATCGGATTTGGGCGATTCCTATCTGAAAAACCGGGATCGGATTTGGGTGGTTCCTATCCAAAAACGCCTTCAAACTAATTTTAAAAATAAAATATATTGAAGACAATGATGATTGATGACAAAGATCTTCATGATGTATAATTACTTTCCATTAGTTCCTGGAGGTGAAATTTACCATATTTAAAGTGGCAGTAGTGCTCTGTTATGAAAATCTTCGATTTGCAAGAATATGATTCGAAATTAAGAAAAATTCTTTGATTAAGATTTAATAAATGATTTGGGAATATTTTCTTTAAGTTAAAAGTTATAACTTGAATATAAGAAATCTTTGATTAAGATTCAATGAATGATTTGGAAAGTTTTTCCTAAGTAAAAGAGAAAATGATTTGGAATTATTCTAAGATTTAAGAAAGGTTTTAATAAATCAAATGATTTAATGAATGAGGCTTAATGGTTCTATATACTCTTGGAAAGAAAATGGAATAAATTGAAAAGAATATATCTAAGAAAGATATTTGATTTCAATAAAAGATGAAGTAATTGGTTGATGATTAATATCCACATATTATCTTAACATCTATTAAAGCGATAATTGGTTTCGAAGGAACTGGGATCGGATTTGGGTGATCCCTATCCGAAAACCACTTCGAACCAATGTATACGTTCGAAAGTGAAGACATGTTAAAGATGATGATTATTGAAGAACGAGGATCTTCATAGCGTGAGGACTGCTTGTTGACATGCTCTAGGTCACTCCCATTATAGAGTTATTTATAGCAGCGGTCTCCTCGTTGTGGAGAATTTTTTGGATTGCAAGGGCTTCTCGCCTAGTAATGGCCGAGGAAAGTACCGTCGGTTTCGTTCAGTCCTAAAACGAACTTGTATGGACAAATGTCTGAAATTGCATTTCTAAGATACAACGTTTGACTTTTACAAATGTACATCTGCTTGGTGGCGGAGAAGGCAACTTCTCTTAGCTTAACATCCTTCTCTGAGACATACGAGATTAGAGGTTGTATGCTTGTGGGAGTCAAATAGTGATAAAAGGAATGGTAGTATGGCATTCAAAGTGGAAACTATTATGATCAAAGCGTGGTTTTGTATGAAAAGCGTGGATTTGAGGAAATTGATCGTAGCCTCGCGAGCCTCATACCCCGGTTTTGATGGGGCTCTGAAGAATTTTTTGTTTTTAAATTCTGTTGCTATATATTATATTTTATTCCGGTTCGATTGTGTGACTCCGAGGTTGTTGTCTTCTATTTTCTTCTTCTACCTTTCTTCTTCTTACCCTAAAGATTCGTATTTCCATCCAATTTGAGTTGAGATGATGTGAAATATTGTCGACTCAAAAGGGCACAGATTTATGGGCCTTTACACTTGGAATCAAATGTCATGACCTGAACTCGATGTCCGACAACAACATCAAATTCGTATCGCCGGAGCTTGCAACAACATTAGATGATAAATAACACAGCGGAAATAAAAGATGATATCACTGATACAACATAAATACAATATCTAATACAACAATTTGATACAATGATAATCGTTGACATCAGAGAATACACAACACAAAGATACAGCGGAACATGACACAATAAAAGATAAGTCTTCACAGAATCCAATACTGCCACTCTGATCCAAAAGCTTCAAAGACAAAGCCCAAACTCCAATCTTGATCCACCATCAATTTGCACCAAGCTAATCAAGTCTCGTCCACCAAAGACTTCAACATCCAAGATCTCCAAAATGTATCAAATAGAAAACTGAAAGCTACCAAACGATATCTACTACCCGGCTATCTGAAAAGAACCAAACTCTAGACTGCCCGTATGGAAAATTGTGGGCACCCAGAGTTTAGGAAAGGAACAATAAACTCCGGGTCGATCGTGGGACTGGTATGAGCAAACGAAAACATTTGGTCTTTTAAAAACAAACAAAGAAGTTAAATTTGAAACCCGCAATGCTTTTAGAAAATGAAACTACCATAAGGCCTCCCGCCACACACACAATGCAAACGCAGACTTGGAGGAGATTTCTCCTTATGATAGTCAAATATGCTTGATACGAGAAAACAATTGATATTATTATTATAAGTGCACGGTGTAGAAAATCATTTCGAAAATACAATATTAATCTTAGCCAGCATAGGTATCATTATATTATGCCTACTATAGCTACCATATTAGATGGCAGGTTCCACAACTAAAACCGTACAGGGCTCGTATTGTTTTGTTTGGATTTCCAACAAATGGTCAGGCCAAGGAACTTCCCATTGCCACATGGGTACGCCTCTGGAGGGACGCCCCGAGAACCTACCCGGGTCTCTGCTAACACAAGGCCGGCTACCTCCTTTCGGGGAATAAAACCTAAGATATGCCACCCTCGGTCCTTCAGGACCTTTAACCGAGGATCCTCAATACCAACAACATCACATCGTAATAAATATATACTACAGTGCCCACATGAGTAAGTATCTGGGCTCCATACCATGATACTACCCTTTTCCAGAAGAAATGGCCATACCCTAAGGGAGCTACCCCTGAAACCTTGCCACGTCTTTCCTGTTTCGACCATTACCGGTTTCTGAGGCTCGATGAGGTTTCGTCCACAAAGCTACGCTTTACACGAAATCCATACTTTGATCACAAATGATCAACAAATGATCATTAACACACAGCAGCATTTAGCATGCCACACTACCAAATTGGGTGTATATTGCTGATAAACTTCAACTACATAACCTCTGAGCTCGTACGTCTCAGAAAAGGGTGTTAAGCTAAGAGAATAAATTCTCCGCCACCAACAGATATGTATTTGGAAGAAATCGGCTTCATATCTCAAAGTATAGTGTCATACACACGACCATACAAGTCTGTTCTGGGTTTGAACAGAACCGAAGGCACTTCCGAAGAAGCCCTTGCAATCCGGGTATCCACAATCCCGATCGGACTCCCCATCACTTAGGGAATCTCTATACCGTAGCTATTCAGTGCAGAGACAATCAATAGATCATCCTATCGTCCTCGCAAGTACCCGGTCTTCAACACCGGTCTTCAAATGCTATCCATAACGTCGTATCATTATTCGGAATGGGTGATGTGATACAAAGGTCCACTCCCGGCTAAACCGAATAATGAGCGCAATATTTGAAAACATAAGGATATTGGATTTCAGTTAAGTCACAATTTCAAGTCCAAAACTTATCTTTTCATATGGTTTAAACAAATTACCATTTCAAATCTTTAAAAAAGATTCATTTCACAAAGCTCACCCAATTTCACAAAGATCCATTAAAAGATTTTCAAATCATTTTCCATTTCAATTGGATTAACTCGTTAAATCTTTAAATCAAAGATTTAACTTATTGCTTCCAAACCCGTTTTCAAAGATTTATTCACAACTTGGAAAATCGTTTACATTTTAACTTGAAATCCTTTTAACACTAATTGGAAATTTATCCCTTATATGAAAGCTTTTACTATTTGAAAAACAATAGTTTTATTTTAGAAAATTCCAATTTATACAAGTTAAAATCCGTGGATTAAATTCTCAAAACCTTACTTGTGAAATGACTTTAAGTCCATATAAACACATTTATAACTTGCATGACATCTTTAAACCAAAATTTTCAAACATGGGATTTAAATTCCATTTTTTTAATTTAAATTCAAATTAAATTACTTGAATTTTAAAACCTTATCAGGATATTCAAAACTCCATATTAAATCCCAAATTCTATTTTTTAAAATTTATTGAAATTTAAAATCTCAATTTAAAAAAAAAACATTAAATTTAAATTTACATTATCTGTGACATAACAGATTTCCACGTGAAATCCATATTGGTGTGTGTAAAAGTGTAGTCTAGGGGTTTTACACAATAGTGCAACATCACAAATCATCATAGATTCAAGCATATCAGAAACGATAAGCGGTATATTCCAATAACGCTTAACTTCCATGAACAGATTCACAGATAAATAGTATACATTTATTCATAGATAAAATAGATTACATTCATCGCAGCTTGATTTAAAACAATTCAAAATCACAAAGCAACACACAGTCAAGATACCAAACAATTCAACATCCAATCGAGTCCAACATCCATAAGTAGATTTAATAAATTATCCGATTACTTTAAATCAGATTAATTACTTATGAGTAACTTACAAATTCTGGTTAATTTATATTAATTAATTACAAACCATCTTGATAAATCATTTATTAATTAACCTTAAATTAATCATTTTCAAAGTAATTACCTTAATTAATTAATCACATAACAAATTATTCTTAAATTAATTATTGTTTAATTACTTGATTTATCAAACTTAAATTATTAATTAACCTTGATCACTTTCGTTAAGTAATTAACTTTAAGTAATCAATTACCTTTAATTTCTTATCATAAATTAACCAACCCTTAACAAGTTAACCTCAAATTATATTAATAAATCACTTAATTATTATCAACATCTCTAAATTAACAATTTGATTTAAACCATTTAATTTATATATTAATCAACCATTAATTTACTAAGTGATTATTTTTTTTGAAAAATAAATTACTTAAAAATTAAACTTGTTTAAACAAAAGTTTATTTTAAACATTTCACTCTGCAATTTTTTATAAAAGAATTTAACAAAGCTTGGTTAAACTTTTACTGTAAACTTGTATTAGTTTATAACTTTCCAAACCTGGTTATCTTTATAATTTAAAAACCCGGTTGCTTAATAAAATCGAACCCGAGCCAATAAACATATTTACTGAGCAAAAAACCCCAGGTTCACGAATTTACTATCTCACTGAGACAATCACATAACAGCCTCGAGTGAAACCCGAGACCAATGCCTCTTCCTTAACCCATTATTATCGCCAGATATCCTAGGGACACCGTGCACATGCACAACTGTCTGAACCACTTCCGACCAACCTCGCAACCACCCATGAGTCCCACGTGATCCCATCAACTTGCCTGAATACCCAGAACCCACGATACCATCGTGGTTCAAAATCGAACATTATAACATCATCCTGGAACCACCAGTCACCAGAAAAAGTTCCCGCATCGCCAGTCCCGACCATCTTACCCTCTGAAACCACCGCCGCACCTCCACAACCCTTCCACGAAGCCACCACCAGAAAGCGGTGCGACTCGATCAACCGGAGATTACGCACTTGCCACAGTTAATAGTCTGACCAAAATTAGGTTTACAAATGCAAATCCACTCGTCATCGCCACCACCGTGGCCTGACCACCATTCCATTTTTTTTCCCAGCAGCGCCGATCTTCCTTCTATCTCCACGCGAAAGCCCATTCCCCAAAACTCCTCCGGCCGACTGAATTTCATCAAAACCCACACCCAGTTCATCTACGAACTTCTCCTTCACCTTAGCACCTAAAATCATGATGCTTGCCTTAAAATTCATATTACAGTATGAGGATTCAATCTTCATATCTGAATTCGACAATTAAAAATCTTGAATTTTAACTTATTAAGAGCTTTGCTTAGTTATACTGATTTCCAGAAGGATTTACAAATTATTTCCACTTGAATGAATTTTAAATCTTGAGTATAGGCTTAACCACTCTATTTGAATGCAAGGTTAATCCATGATCAAATACAAGATTTGGAATTTTAACTTATGTTTTCAATCCCTGTGTCAAGACAGGGGAGAATAAGTATTCCAGACAAACACTGTTTTGTTTTCCTTCTTCTTTTTTTTCCAGTGAGATCTCCAATCTATCTTTAACTTAAATAGATTTTACTTTATCAATACACAAACAAGTTTTGCTTAAGTACCCAAGCCTATCAGTGAATCAATCGATATGGAATAAACTTTGGAAAGGAAAGACCTGACCTTGGAAATTTAAAGACAGAGATGGTCTCTGGTATAACAACACCAGGCTCAAACATCTGTATATACATACATACATACATACATATATATATATATATACACACAAAAAAATTGATATATGACAAACATGCTTAATCCAGATTTTAGTCAGGGAGCCAATTCACATTCTTAAAATTTTAAAAATAAACTGTTACTTCCTAAATGAAAAACTTTTGGGTTTCAAAGGTTTTTTTTGCTCACAGTAATTATATTTTTTCCAGATAATGTTCATAAAAATTTTCTTGTATTTTTATCTTTAAAAATCTGTATTATATCATCATTATAAATTTTCCTTCAAATATCATACTTAATAAAGGTTTAGAGGGGAGGATAAGAATCCATTTGTGAGCAACCATCACCCTGTCAAATAGAAGTATGCAAATGCATACAGGCAGTGATAAAAGGAATTTGTATGTCCAAACAATAGAGCATTTCAAATCATCACAGACTTAAGAGGCTAAAGAAAATCAAGTTTTCAAAAGGTTGAAATTTGCTCATAGTCAATGAAGGGCAGGAACCAAGTTTTGGAAGATCTGGAATGGTTTGAGTCTATGCCTGATTCTTGTTCCAGACTGAAAGCCTTGCCTAATATATTCTCTTACACCTTGCTTTTACTGCTGTTACTTCAGAACCATCTCCTTGAATTGAACTTCCAGGCTTTGGTTTTGAGCGAGTTTTTCTTTATATTTTCTCAGCTTTCAATTTTTTTTAATCTGCAATTGCTTCTCCTTTTCTTTATTTTCTAGCATTTGATTTTCTTGCTCACAGGTCCTCTCTCTGTTTTCTTCTTTCTGGTTTTAATTTTTTTTTTCTTTAGGAGTTTCAGTTTTTGAAGATGGTTTCTTGTTTTTCTTTTTATTTTCTTTCTTTTTTCTTCTCTCAGGTTTGAGAATGAGAAGTTTGAACACAACTCACTCTTACTTTCTTTTTTTTCTTCTGGTTTCTTTTTTCAGTCACAGGAAGATAAGTGGCCTGACTTCTATTTTATTTTATTTATTTTTATTTTTTCCCAAAAGTTAATGCCATTTGTCCCTTTATTTCTATGCATATTGAACACTTGTAGTTGGTATGAAAAATTATGTTTAAACCTTTGTCTCAATTTACTTTGTAAACTTTTGTTTAATCCTCCTTGTAGTTATACTTTCATATATATATATATATATATATATACATATGCCTTCATTTTTAAAGTTGTTTATATTTTATTTGTTTATATCCTCTTCTATATTTATATTTTACACAAATAAATTTTTCTATTGTTCTTTCTTTTCACATTCAATTTTTTATTTATTTAACTCACTATGTCTATATATAACAAATTTATACATCTTATATTCATGCATTTTTTTATCATTTTTTTTGTACAATTTTTAAAAAGAAAAGAATTATCTAAATAATCTGATTACATATTAACAATCAATTACTTTTATTTATATAGGTGAATTTTACTTAAAAATAATATTTTGAAAATGAGTGCATTAATTATTTTTATTAATTTCAACTTTCAAATATATCTAACACATTAAAAATTTAGAAACCAAACCTATATTAATTTAAGGCCTTTAATTCTATTTTATTCTTAATATAATTTATTTTGAAAACCAATATTTGTTGATAAATCACTTATCCTTATATTCCAAATCAATTTACTATTTATATTTAAATCAACAATTCTACTTTATAATCTAAAATCATTTTCATTTATCCTAGAAATTTTCTAATTAATCCATGAATAAATTCACAATTTATTTTCAAATTTAAATTAATTTCCAGATTAATCGTAGTTAATTTTCAGGAATGTTACAGATTCCCCCCTAAAAAAAATTTCGTCCCCGAAATTTTCTAGGGAGACGAGAAAGAATAGATGATAGACAAAGAAATGATTGATCAGATCAGATCGAAATATTTATTCTGCATTCGGCTTACCAAAGCATAATATCAACAAATATGAGTATCAACTCATTCTATTATGAACAATTGGGTTATCTGATCTGCGAAGTATACAGGGGTATGGGTTAGTTCGAAGGAATGACTAACCATTCGTAGAATATATCGAAACCCAATAAAACAGGCAGAAATAGATTCGACCATGATCTAAGATTCAAGATTCAACTTGTTTACGAATTATTGAGAAATAAAACTGAGGGTAGTTCTCATGTCGAACAAACTTGAAAATTTAATCGTAAACGAGAAGGTTACCTTATAAAATTTCCTTTCCTTTATCAGCCCTTGAGGTTGAAGAATCACCCTTGACTACATACACCTTCTTTACCAGAGTTTGCTTATGAGCTGGACAGTCGCTGATCCTGTGTCCTAGCTTGCGGCAATAATAGCATCCCATAGATTCCTGATCTGGCCTCCTAAATGGCTCTCTCAATCCTGGCTTCCAAGGATTCTTGCATTTATCCGAGTAGTGGCCTTTCTCCAAGCAATTGAGACAAGTAACATCTTTCAGCTTTTTCTTTCGAGCATTCTTCTTTTCTTTATCTTTCCTCGATTTCTTTCCACCAAACTTATTTTTCCTCCAATTTAGGTTACTTGTGTTTCCATCCTCCTTTAGAACTTCCTGCTTATCCAGAGTATCATATCTATAACCCATGTCAATTAATTCAGAAAAAGATTCTTTAACATGGGTAGTCATCCTCTCCTGAAATTCCTTGTTCATTCCCCGAATAAACTTTTCATTTTTCTTTAACAGTGTATTCACCAATTCTGGACCAATTCGAGATAATTCAATAAATTTGTTCAACTACTCCTCAAACAATAAACTTCCTTGCTTCAAATCCATAAACTCCTGGTACATTCTAGAGATACCAGCAGACGGCATATATCGCTGCACGAACACTTCCTTGAATCGACTCCAAGTAAATTCATTCAACGGCTCATCCAATGCAACTGTTTCCTACCAAACTAAAGCCTCTTTTTGGAGTTGCCAAGAAGCTATCAATCGCATCTGATTATCTTCTAACTTTAGTCCTTTGAAAATCTTTTCACAGGATCGAATCCAGGCGTGTGCTTCGATAACGGATTCTTTGCCCGTGAATGGCTTTCCATCAAGTCTAGAAAAACTTCGATATTACTCAGCTAGATTTGATTGAGATTGAATAGGAATATCTATAGTTGCAGGGCCTTGACCAGTTGAAGTGGTACTTCCCTGTCCCCAATCGCGTCCTCTTCTTCCCCTCATTCTTACTATCTGTGAATAGTAAGAAAACCGATTTAGGCATTCGGACGGAATATCTTAGGGAATAACCATAGAGAAAGGAATAGATTGAGAAATTTGGATTTTTGATTTCACTGGTTATACTCATTCTAGGGTATACTTCACCCTATCTCTAATGAGCCATCTAATGTGTTACACTCCATAGCTAAAGTTCTTACTCAACCTTTAGCTCTGACACCAAACTGTCACGACCCGAACTCGATGTCCGACAACAACATCAAATTCGTATCGTCGGAGCTTGCAACAACACTAGATGATAAATAACATAGCTGAAATAAAAGATGATATCATTAATACAACATGAATACAATATCCAATACAACAATTTGATACAATGATAATCGTCGACATCAGAGAATACACAACACAAAGATACAGCGGAACATGACACAATAAAAGATAAGTCTTCACAGAATCCAATACTGTCACTCTGATCCAAAAGCTCCAAAGACAAAGCTCCAAACTCCAATCTTGATCCACCATCAATTTGCACCAAGCTAAGCAAGTCTCGTCCACCAAAGACTTCAATATCCAAGATCTCCAAAATGTATCAAATAGAAAACCGAAAGCTACCAAACGATATCTACTACCCGGCTATCTGAAAAGAACCAAACTCTAGACGGCCCGTGTGGAAAATTGTGGGCACCCAGAGTTTAGGAAAGAAACAATAAACTCCGGGTCGGTCGTGGGATTGGTATGAGCAAACAAAAACATTTGGTCTTTTAAAAACAAACAAAGAAGTTAAATTTGAAATCCGCAATGCTTTTAGAAAATGAAACTACCATAAGGCCTCCCGCCACACACACAATGCAAACGCAGACTTGGAGGAGATTTCTCATTATGATAGTCAAATATGCTTGATACGAGAAAACAATTGATATTATTATTATAAGTGCACGGTGTAGAAAATCATTTCGAAAATACAATATTAATCTTAGCCAGCATAGGTACCATTATATTATGCCTACTATAACTACCATATTAGATGGCAGGTTCTATAACTAAAACCGTACAGGGCTCGTATTGTTTTGTTTGGATTTCCAACAAATGGTCAGGCCAAGGAACTTGCCATTGCCACATGGGTACGCCTCTGGAGGGACGCCCCGAGAACCTACCCGGATCTCTGCTAACACAAGGCCAGCTACCCCCTTCCCGGGGAATAAAACCTAAGATATGCCACCCCCGGTCCTTCGGGACCTTTAACCGAGGATCCTCAATACCAACAACATCACATAGTAATAAATATATACTACAGTGCCCACATGAGTAAGTATCTGGGCTCCAAACCATGATACTACCCTTTTCTATAAGAAATGGTCATACCCTAGGGGAGCGACCCTTGAAACCTTGCCGCATCTTCCCTGTTTCGACCATCGCCAGTTTGTGAGGCTCGATGTGGTTTCGTCCACAAAGCTACGCTTTACACGAAAGCCATGCTTTGATCACAAATGATCAACAAATGATCATCAACACACAGCAGCACTTAGCATGCCACACTACCAAATTGGGAGTATATTGCTGATAAACTTCAACTACATAGCCTCTGAGCTCGTACGTCTCAGAAAAGGTTGTTAAGCTAAGAGAATAAATTCTCCGCCACCAACATATATGTATTTGAAATAAATTGGCTTTATATCTCAAAGTGTAGTGTCAGACACACGACCATACAAGTCCGTTCTGGGTTTGAACAGAACCGAAGGCACTTCCGAAGAAGCCTTTGCAATCCGGGTATCCACAATCCCGATCGGACTTCCCATCACTTAGGGAATCTCTATACCATAGCTACTCAGTGCAAAGACAGTTGATAGGACGTCCTATCGTCCTCGCAAATACCCGGTCTTCAACACCGGTCTTTAAATGCTATCCATAACGTCGTATCATTATTCGGAATGGGAGATGTGATACAAAGGTCCACTCCCGGCTAAACCGAATAATGAGCGCAATATTTAAAAACATATGAATATAGGATTTCAGTTAAGTCACAACTTTAAGTCCAAAACTTTTCTTTTCAAATGGTTTAAACAAATTACCATTTCAAATCATTAAAAAAGATTCATTTCACAAAGCTCACCCAATTTCACAAAGATCCATTAATAGATTTTCAAATCAATTTCCATTTCAATTGGATTAACTCGTTAAATCTTCAAATCAAATATTTAACTTATTGCTTCCAAACCCGTTTTCAAAGATTTATTCACAACTTGGAAAATCGTTTACATTTTAACTTGAAATCCTTTTAACACTAATTGGAAATTTATCCCTTATATGAAAGCTTTTACTATTTGAAAAACAATAGTTTTATTGTAGAAAATTCCAATTTATAAAAGTTAAAATCGTTGGATTAAATTCTTAAAACCATACTTGTGAAATGACTTTAAGTCCATATAAACACATTTATAACTTGTATGACATATTTAAACCAAAATTTTCAAACATGGGATTTAAATTCCAATTTTTTTTAATTTAAATTCAAATTAAATTACTTGAATTTTAAAACCTTTTCAAGATATTCAAAACTCCATATTAAATCCCAAATTCTATTTTTTAAAATTTATTGAAATTTAAAATCTCAATTTAAAAAAAAAAACATTAAATTTAAATTTACATTATCTGTGGCTTAACCGATTTCCACGTGAAATCCATATTGGTGTGTGTAAAAGTGTAGTCTAGGGGTTTTACACAATGGTGCAGCATCACAAATCATCATAGAGTCAAGCATAACAGAAACGATAAGCGGTATATTCCAGCAACGCTTATCTTCCATACACAGATTCACGGATACATAGTATAAGTCTATTCATAGATAAAATAGATTACATTCATCACAGCCTGAATTAAAACAATTCAAAATCACAAAGCAACACACAGTCAAGATACCAAACAATTCAACATCCAATCGAGTCCAACATCCATAAGTAGAATTAATGAATTATCTGATTACTTTAAATCAGATTAATTACTTATGAGTAACTTACAAATTATGGTTAATTTATATTAATTAATTACAAACCACCTTGATAAATCATTTATTAATTAACCTTAAATTAATCATTTTCAAAGTAATTACCTTAATTAATTAATCACATAACAAATTACTCTTAAATTAATTATTGATTAATTACTTGATTTATCAAACTTAAATTATTAATTAACCTTGATCACTTTCGTTAAGTAATTAACTTTAAATAATCAATTACCTTTAATTTCTTATCATAAATTAACCAACCTTTAACAAGTTAACCCCAAATTATATTAATAAATCACTTAATTATTATCAACATCTTTAAATTAACAATTTGATTTAAACCATTTAATTTATACATTAATCAACCATTAATTTATTAAGTGATTTTTTTTTTGAAAAATAAATTACTTAAAAATTAAACTTGTTTAAACAAAAGTTTATTTTAAACATTTCACTCTACAATTTTTTTATAAAAGAATTTAACAAAGCTTGGTTAAATTTTTACTGTAAACTTGTAT
Source organism: Allium cepa (assembly GCA_030765085.1). Taxonomy (NCBI): domain Eukaryota; kingdom Viridiplantae; phylum Streptophyta; class Magnoliopsida; order Asparagales; family Amaryllidaceae; genus Allium; species Allium cepa. The sequence continues at coordinate 42,571,166 of CM060929.1, forward strand.
TAGTTTATAACTTTCCAAACCTGGTTATCTTTATAATTTAAAAACCTGGTTGCTTAATAAAATCGAACCCGAGCCAATAAACATATTTACTAAGCAAAATACCCCAGGTTCACGAATTTAGATCTCACTGAGACAATCACATAACAGCCTCAGTGAAACCCAAGACCAATGCCACTTCCCTAACCCATTATTATCGCCAGATATCCTAGGGACACCGTGCACATGCACAACTGCCTGAACCACTTCCAACCAACCTCGCGACCACCCATGAGTTCCTCATGATCCCATCAACTTCCCTGAATACCCAGAACCCATGATACCATCGTGGTTCAAAATCGAACATTATAGCATCATCCTGGAACCACCAGTCACCAGAAAAAGTTCCCGCATCGTCAGTCCCGACCATCTTACCCTCTGAAACCACCGCCGCACCTCCACAACCCTTCCACGAAGCCACCACCAGAACGCGGTGCGACTCGATCAACCAGAGATTGCGCATTTGCCTCAGTTAATAGTCTGACCAAAATTAGGTTTACAAACGCGAATCGACTCGTCATCGCCACCACCGTGGCCTGATCACCATTCCAGTTTTTTTCCCAGCAGCGCCGATCTTCCTTCTACCTCCACGCGGGAGCCCATTCCCCAAAACTCCTCCGGCCGCCTGAATTTCATCAAAACCCACACCCAGTTCATCTATGAACCGATCCTTCACCTTAGCACCAAAAATCATGATGCTTGCCTTAAAATTCATATTACAGTATGAGGATTCAATCTTCATATCTGAATTCAACAATTAAAAATATTGAATTTTAACTTGTTAAGAGCTTTGCTTAGTTATACTGATTTCCAGAAGGATTTACAAATTATTTCCACTTGAATGAAGTTTAAATCTTGAGTATAGGCTTAACCACTCTATTTGAATGCAAGGTTAATCCATGATCAAATACAAGATTTGGAATTTTAACTTATGTTTTCAATCCCTGTGTCAAGACAGGGAAGAATAAGTATTCCAGACAAGCACTGTTTCGTTTTCCTTCTTCTTTTTTTCCAGTGAGATCTCCAAATTATCTTTAACTTAAATAGATTTTACTTTATCAATACACAAACAAGTTTTGCTTAAGTACCCAAGCCTATCAGTGAATCAATCGATATGGAATAAACTTTGGAAAGGAAAGACCTGACCCTGGAAATTTAAAGACAGAGATGGTCTCTAGTAAAAAAACACCAGGCTCAAACATCTGTATATACATCTATATATATAAAAAAATAAATTATATATGAGAAACATGCTTAATCCAGATTTTAGTCAGGGAGCCAATTCACATTCTTAAAATTTTAAAAATAAACTGTTACTTCCTAAAAGAAATTTTTTTGGGTTTCAAAGGTTTTTTTTCTCACAATAATTATATTTTTTCCAGATAATATTCATAAAAATTTTCTTGTATTTTTATCTTTAAAAATCTGTATTACATCATCATTATAAATTTTCCTTCAAATATCATACTTAATAAAGGTTTAGAGGGGAAGATAAGAATCCATTTGTGAGCAACCATCACCCTGTCAAATAGAAGTATGCAAATGCATACAGGCAGTGATAAAGGAATTTGTATATCCAAACAACAGAGCATTTCAAATCATCACAGACTTAAGAGGCTAAAGAAAAGAAAGTTTTCAAAAGGTTGAAATTTGCTCATAGTCAATGAAGGGCAGGAACCAAGTTTTGGAAGATCTAGAATGGTTTGAGTCTATGCCTAATTCTTGTTCCAGACTGAAAGCCTTGCCTGATATATTCTCTTACACCTCGCTTTTACTGCTGTTACTTCAGAACCATCTCCTTGAATTGAACTTCCAGGCTTTGGTTTTGAGCGAGTTTTGCTTTATATTTTCTCAGCTTTCAAATTTTTTTCTTATCTGCAATTGCTTCTCCTTTTCTTTATTTTCTAGCATTTGATTTCAGACTTTGATTTTCTTGCTCACAGGTCCTCTCTCTGTTTTCTTCTTTCTGGTTCTAATTTTGTTTTTGTTTTTTTTGCTTTAGGAGATTCAGTTTTTGAAGATGGTTTCTTGTTTTTCTTTTGATTTTCTTTCTTTTTTCTTCTCTCAGGTTTGAGAATGAGAAGCTTGAACACAACTCACTCTTACTTTCTTTTTTTTCTTCTGGTTTCTTATTTCAGTCATAGGAAGATAAGTGGCCTGACTTCTATTTTATTTTATTTATTTTTATTTTTTCCCAAAAGTTAATGCCATTTGTCCCTTTATTTCTATGCATATTGAACACTTGTAGTTGGTATGAAAAATTATCTTTAAACCTTTGTCTCAATTTATTTTTCAAACTTTTGTTTAATCCTCCATGTAGTTATACTTTCATATATATATATATATATATACACATATGCCTTCATTTTTAAGTTGTTTATATTTTATTTGTTTATATCCTCTTCTATATTTATATTTTACACAAATAAAATTTCTATTGTTCTTTCTTTTCACATTCAATTTTGTTTATTTAACTCACTATGTCTATATATAACAAATTTATACATCTTATATTCATGCATTTTTTTATCATTTTTTTTGTACAATTTTTAAAAAGAAAAGAATTATCTAAATAATCTGATTACATATTAACAATCAATTACTTTTATTTATATAGGTGAATTTTACTTAAAAATAATATTTTGAAAATGAGTGCACTAATTCTTTTTATTAATTTTAACTTTCAAATATATCTAACACATTTAAAATTTAGAAACCAAACCTATATTAATTTAAGGACTTTAATTATATTTTATTCTTAATACAATTTATTTGGAAAACCAATATTTGTTGATAAATCACTTATCCTTATATTCCAAATCAATTTACTATTTATCTTTAAATCAACAATTCTACTTTATAATCTAAAATCATTTTCATTTATCCTATAAATTTTCTAATCAATCCATGAATAAATTCAAAATTTATTTTCAAATTTAAATTAATTTCCAGATTAATTATAGTTAATTTTCAGGAATGTTACATCAGAGCTGAAGGTTAAGCGAGAACTTTGGCTCTGATGGGGATTTACTCATTAGAGATAGAGTCAGTCATACTCTGGAATGAGTTGAGCGTAATAATAGATATGGGTGCATAATTGTTAGTGAAGATAAAACGGTTTTATATTGTGTTAATTCATTATTTGAGTGGTATATAAATTCTTGTCGAATAGTGGGACGCCACTAAATCGATAGGAGTTTCTAAACGCTTGAACGCAATTAACTGACACAGTATGATTTTGAAGCGGTAAATGAAATAACTTTACCCAAATTATATTTTGATATAAAAGAAATAATTTTCTAAAAATTATTATAGTATTGTGTTTGGTTATTATTATATAATCAAAACAAGTTTATAAAATTGGAAATGGTTTATTAAAACCAAATTAGATTGTATAAGAATGAATTATACAAGTGAATAAAACTAAAAGCGAATCCAATTTGAGTATAAGTAAAGTGAATATGGCATTGAATATTATTTTAATAAATTCGAGAATGAATTCGAATATGGGAATTAAAATTGAATGGATGAGGTGAGTGGACTAATTAAATTAATTAGTAAATAGAATGAGATTAATTGAATAAGAATCGATCTAAAATGGAAATAGAATTTGTTGTAAAAAGAAATGAACTTAAATTATATAGTTGGAATAGTTAGAAACAAATAAATTAACTTGAGTTAATATTTTAATGGAAGTTTGGCTTACATAATTTATGAAATGGCTATTTAATAAATTAGCGTTGAATGATTCCGAGCTTAATAAAATAGATTTGAATATAATGAATATGGTTATATGTGGAATATAAATGAATTAAATGAAAATCAATTAAAAAGTGGGTGGAATTAAATATAAATTAAGTTGGAATCAATTTAAAATAGCGATAAACTGAAATGGTCATTCTATTAAATAAATATCATCAAATTTGCATGGAAATATTTGCCGTTTGACATAAACGGATGTAAATAAAATTCTTATGAATAAATGGCCAGTGAAGAAATTGATTTTAATCAATTTGGAAAGAATATGAGTTTGTTTGGTTTAAAACTGAATTGAAGGCATGTAAAGGGAGTGGTAGTAAATTGAATAAAATGATATATGGATCGATTGAAAATGATTAAATAGGTATCAGAACCTTATAAATTGCTTATGATATATGTTTAGCATGCTAGTTTATGAAACTTATGTGTTTACACTAGTTTAGTAAATGAAATGTCATGGAATTTCATATATTTGATACTTAATGTGTTTAAATTGTGTAAGTACAGATACCTAGAGATGTTTTGCTTGACTTTGATTGTGCGATTTGCAAACTAAAATAAGCCGCTTGCTTAAAAATGCTAAAATAAGGTACGTTTTCATATTAAATACTATTATATATTTTGTTTTCCAACAGTGTGGGTCGATGTATATATATTTATATCTCTTGTCATATTGCAAAAGGTCCTCCGTACAAAGGAGACTCTGCCCAAAAATTTCGAAAGTTTAGGGTGTTGGAAAAATTTTGGAAATTTTTTGTTAACGATAAATTTATTTCAAATTGAAATTGAAATAAGGGTTTTGGAATAGAGTTGGAAACTAATTATTTTAGGTGGAACTAAAAGATTTAAAAAGTGAATATTGAGTTTTAACTAAGTAGGGTTTTAATAAGTAACGGCTTTGGACCATTTTCTTGCCTTAGCAACTTCGGGGGCGAAATTCTTTTAAGGGGGAGGAATGTAACGACCCGGATTTTTCTATCATTTAATTTTGGATATTTAAATGGTTTAAATATTTTATTTGGAATTATAATTGAGTTAGAAAGACTTTAAGACAGGGATTTAAAGTGATTTCACAAAATTTTGAATCATCAATTTAATAGATACGTTAAAATAGCGATCCGGGGCATAGTCTCGGATTCTACGAAACCGGTTCCATTGGATCCGTAATATTGTATTATTATTGGATTTCCAATTTCATAGCATTTGGAGTGTCGTTTGGTCGTACGGGATGTAAACGCGTTGAAATTAATTTCGAAATTTAATATAATATCTGTGTCCAAAAAGCTATCTTCTCCATATGATCGAATTGGACTTGGGACCTTTTCCTTTGCATTTAGAATAGGGATATAACATTATAAACGCCTAACGGCATGCCCCGATAGGGGTTCTAGATTTTTATGTTACGTAAGCAAGACGTTTTAAAATTTTGAATATATATATATATATATATATATATATATTGGCTATATTTACATCAGCACTTTTCCCCTTCATTTCAAAACATTATAGCTTTCACCCAACACATCACTCTATCTTCCTAAACATGCAGATGCCCTTTTCTATAATATAGATCACATTTTTCCTTTCAAAACCTTTAGACTACCCTTTTCTTCATTCGAAATCGAAGAAAGAAAAAAAAATGCAAGCCGCCTTGTTTAAAAATCACGTATATTCCCTCCCTCTTCTCTTACTTCTTCAACGCAGCGAAAAGAAAAATCAATTCAAATTAAAAGGCACGAACTTCCTCTTCCCCTCTTTCTATTTAATCGATCAAAAAAAGAGGCAGGGCATCGTGAGTGAATCAGGATTTCGAGAGACAGGAGTCGGCGCCCAGAGGGGCACGCACGTGAGTGGGTTGATGGCTGCGAGTGTCATGAGTGACGGGGAGGAGTTCGTGCTCGCAATGGAGGGAAATAAGGGTGAGGCGATACGCAAACTTGGAAGGAGGCATCGCGATTTTGAGGGTTCGATTTCGAAGAGGGGTGCGTGCTCGACGCATTGGCCAGTGTGATGAGGTACTCAAGAAAAGGAGCCTAGGGGTAGTGTTGCTGGTGGTTTTCATCGAAGGTGGGGGAGGGGTTGCGGTGACTCTGGTGGTCTAAGGGGACTGTTCGGGCATGGGAAAGAAGGTGGACGTAGGCGGCTGGTTGGAGGAGTTTGGGTGAGTGGTGATGCTGTTGTTCCGGGTCATGGCCGTTGTTGAGAGGAACGAGCACGATATTGAGGAAGGAGGTATTCTTTGTAACTAAATTCAATATCGTATAATCAGTTATTTAATTAATAAATTATATTGAGATCGCTAATATAATTTAATTAAATTGCATACGAGGTCCAAAACCATAAAAGAAGTCGAATTGGGTTTGTAACCGTGAATGGGAACGGATTTGAAAATTTAAAATCAAGGCGAGAAAAATTCTCACACATTTGGATTATCACGTTAAATCTGAATTTTCAAACTTATTTTTTTAATAAGATTCTAGAGCCTTTCCAACCTTTCAAAATCAATTTTTTAAAACCAATTCAAATTATCTTTTGAATTTCCAAAACTAAACCTAGTTTTACAAACAACTTCAAATTTAAAACAATTTGGCAGCAATTCCTCCCCTGGAAACTCGAAAATGAACATCAATGATGCTGCAGTCATCGCCGATGTTATTTTCCAACGACCGAAAAGAGTTTAGAGCTTTTATCCCTTCAAAAACATTTCTCCAAAACCTTTCAAAACATTTCCAAATCAAGGGGATTTAATTTCCAAAATTTCCAAATTTCAAATCCTTTCGAAAACATTTTCAATATTTCTCTGGAATTCTATTTCAAATTATAAATCACATTTACAATTTATATTTACAAATCCCATTTGTATATGGATTTTATTTCTCAGCTCTTTGTTATGATTTCAATTTCTTATTCAATAATCAATGATAATAGTTTAATATTATCACTTCCTAACATCCAAGCAACCATATACTATAATAATTACAGAAAATATTTCTTTCGTATACAAAAATAGTTTGAGTAAAATCATTTCATTTACCCTATTTTAAAACAATACTATGTCGATTTATCTTGTTTAAGAGTTTAGAAACTCCTATCGACACAGTTAGCTAGAATGCATCGACCAAAATCTATAAACACTCAACCGATAAGTCAACACAATATAAAACAATTTTATATTCACTAACAAATACGTGCTCATATCTATTATTACACTCAACTCATTCTAGAGTACTTCTGGCTCTGTCTCTAATGAGTAATCCCCACCAGAGCCAAGGTTGTCGCTTAACCAAATGCTCTGATACCACATTGTAACGACCCAATTTTTCAACTTTCGAAAGTCGGCATCAATACATCCACTTTATTAACTGCTGAACCATCGAATGCCGGAAAACCGAACCATTAGAGCTAAAGAAGTAGAAGATAGAAGAAGAAACAGAAACTCACATTCGCAGCGGAACGACATATAATAAATAAATGAATTTCTTTAAAACAAAGAATCATATCTGTTATTACAATACATCATCAGAGTTTACAACAATCAATACAATAGCGACAATCATTATAACTTGACTACATGAAACCGAACTTTGCAACAAACCATACGCAGCGGATAGTATAAATGATACGCTTTGCCATCCAGCTTGAACTCCAGATCTCCACAACATCCTTTCTGCCTTCGCTCCAGAATAATGATAACATGACTCTAGGCTGTCCGTGTGGAAAATTGTGGGCACCTAGAGTTTAGAAAGGGAACAATAAACTCCGAGTCAGTCATGGGACTGGTGTGAGATCTTAAAAACAGTTATTTTCACAAAGAAAGGAAAAGAAACCCGCTATGCTTTTGGAAAATAAAACCGCCACACACACAATGCAAGTGCACACTTGGAGGAGATTTCTCCTTATGACAGTCAAAAATACTTGATACGTGAAAAACATTTGATATTATTATTAGTGCATAGTGCAGAAAACATTTCGAAAGTATAATATTAATCTTAGCCAGTATACCATGTTTCGTCGTATGCCTACTATAGCTACCATGTTCAATAGGAGGTTACCGCAACATTCCATGGCAGGTTATACATCTAAAACCGTACAGGGTGCGTATTGTTTCTTTGGATTTCCACGAATGGCCAAGCTAAGGAACTTCCTTACCGAAATGGGTACGCCTTTGGAAGGACGTCCCGAGAACCTAACCGGATCTCTGCTAGCATAAGGCCGACGTTACCTCACGCTTTAACCAAGCTATAACATAGGTAACTACCACACAAGTATGCCAACCTCGGTCATTATCGACCTTTATCCGAGAGCTTTCAACACCAACAACCACAAAGCAATAAGTTTGCAGCAACCACATAGGTTAAATATTTGGGCTCCATACCATGATACTACCTCTTATCCAGAAGAAAATAGACATAACCTAGGGGCGCGACCCCTAAAAACCTTGCCACAACATTCCTGTTTCAACCATTTCTGGGTTGTGAGGCTCGACGAAGTCTCATCCACAAAGATACGCTTTTCACAAAAGCCATGCTTTGATCAAAAAATGATCAGCAGCACTTCGTATGCCACATTATCAAATTGGGAATATATCACTAGTAACCATCAACTACATAACCTCTGAGCTCGTACGTCTCAGAGAAGGGTGTTAAGCTAAGAGAATAAATTCTCCGCCACTAACATAAATGTATTTGATAGAAACCAGCTTTATATCTCAAAGTGTAATGTCAGACACACATTCATACAAGTCCGTTCGAGATCGAACGGAACCGAAGGCACTTCAAAGAAGCCCTTGCAATCCGGATATTCACTAATCATGTCCGTAATCCCCATCACAAAGGGTGATCAAATCTCTATAACGGAGCAACCCGGTGTAGAGACATTCGGCGGATAATCCTTTAGCTTTCGAAAATACCCGATCTTCAACACCATCTTCAAATGCAATCCTATTTCGTCGTATCATTATTCGGAACGGGTTTTATGACACAAAGTCCTCTCCAGGTTAATCCGAATAACGAGCGCTTTTAAAAGTAAGTGTTACATTCAGGTTTTAAACAAATCATAACAATTTCCACCTTGATCTTTAAAAAAAAAGATCCATCACAATCACAAAGGTTCGATGTGGTTTTCGAATATCCATTTGGAATCCGACCTCCGGTCGCATCGAAATTCAAATGCCATTTAAAGGCAAATATTGATAGTCGGTTATTTAATTATCATTCAACATTCACAACAAACACCAAGATTTAAATAATTTTTCTCTATTATTTATCTTCCAAAATATCTTCCCAAGATATAATTTTAACACTTCAACCATTTGAAAACAAATTTCAAATCACTTTTCACCTTTTATTCTTTTGAAAACAAATTTCAAATCACTTTTCACTCGCGGAATAAGATTTCCGATATTATTTATTTCCACTGAAAGTCTGTCGAACTCAAATACTTTAAATCACTTATCCAAAAAATAAACTTGGAAACATTTATTTAAATATTAGTTATGAAAATATTATACAAATATCTCATATAAAATGTAACAACCCCCATATTTATCGAGTTTATATTTAAATATTTTATTTAAATATTATATTGTTAATCGGATTTTGGTCTGAAAAGCTACTTTTTGTAAACGGTCAAATTAGGACTCGAGACCACTTCCATTGAGTTCGAAATGCCGTTTACAACTTTTTTAAGTATAAACATCGATAGGTTTGGAGTTAGTGAAATTTCACTAACTTTTCCCGCTTTGAACTTTGGGTTAGTTTAGCCTATTAAGCCCAAGTTCCAACCCCCTTCTCCTCACTCTTCATAATTTCCTAACTAACTTGAAATTTGCATTAATGGTGAAGAGAATGGGAAATTAAAACTCCAAGCTCAAATTTAATTGCTAATCCAACATTCAACTCCAAATTCAAGTAGAAGATTTTGGATTCAAGCTTTGGATTGCTTCTCCATTGGCTTCAAGCTTCATCTTCATCCATTTTAGTGAAAAGGTGAGATTTTTATCTCACACTCTTGCTTATAACTATCTTGGACTGTTGGGAATGGTTCCCTATCACTTTAACATGCACATTTGCATTTGGTTTGGATTGGATTGGCGAAAAACTCCACTTTTTAGTGTTTTTGGTGAATTTCCAGCCTTAGGTCGTTAGACCTCATTCTTGTTTTAGGTCGTAGGCCGCTTGTCTTCACTAGGTCGTACCGTTTTGGAGGTCGAACCCCGTAGCGGTGGCGTTGCCCCCGCACCCCCACCTTGGAGGATTGCCACCCCCCTGGACCCCCCTCCGTAGGGGATCTTTTCTGAAAAACATTCAACAGAACTTGCTTTGTTGAGATGCTGAGTTGACCATTCTTCGAGACAACTTTAGAAATATGAAGGTTTTAATACTAGTAGTAAATATCAAAACTTTTTCATCAAATTTCAGCTTTATTCTCAATACCAAACTCGTTTATAAAACCGTTTTCCAGTCTATTAGTATATACAAACCTTTACCTCATTCGGTGAGAAATCTAATTAAACGGCCTAGTAAAACAAGTGGTATGAAACGCTTGCGTTTGCTTCGTCGGTTAATTCTTGGACTTGTTCGATTGTACCTCTTGTGACAATTTTCTAGTGAAGATTTACAGTTTGTTCGTAAATATTTAAGTTAAGCAAGTGGTTATGGGACATGAAGCTAAACTTTTATATTTACTAGCTTAGTGTAATTGACACTTCTCGTTGATCATGACGATCATTCACACATACCTTTTTACCTTCTTGGTTAGTCTAGACACCACTTGTGTGATTACACTCACAAGTACGTTTTTGTTTGCGAGGTCAGACTAGACACCACTTGTGTGATTTCACTCACACATACCATTTTGATGTTTGGTTAGTCTAGACCTCATCTGTGTGATTTCGACTCACATATATGGTGTAGCTCCCCATGGTCTTCGGACCGTCATGTGATAGGCCTCTTTATTTTTCATGATTTTCTGGATTTCTTGTGTTGATTTCTGAAATTTATGTCATTGACTTGTTATGAGTACAAGTTTTGGGTATGATACCCTTTTGGATCTTTGAGAAGATTCTTGTGATATTGATTAATCTCTTGTTGATTATCATTTACATACTTATAGTAGTATGATGTTATGGATATTATTCGCATATGCCATTTCTCTTATTTTATATCATGTCGTCTGATATTTATAGCTAGACCGATCCGTTTATTATTTTCTTATAAATAATACTCGGGTCAGACCGAGATGTTACAGGTGCTTCTGCTTGACTTCTCCTCGAGTGATTCACTACACAGACTTTTGGCTACTTGTTTAGATTAGCAGTTTTTGTTGTATACACTTGAGATATAGACTCATAGTTGTATTCTTTTGGTATAGCACGTATTGCTATTCTTTTGTATTATTGTGGATCTTTTTGACCACTACTCTGATGTACACTTTCATGTGTTAGTTATATATTCATATCTTCTTCCGTCTTTGTGAAATGGATGTCTGTGACTAATTTGTGTTATGCTTATTTCTATGTTTGTTTCCGAAGACTATTTTTAGCCACCGTGTGATAAGTAATTACATGGATGGTCGCTCCTCATCAGCCTTATTCTCCACGCTAGTTGACAGTACTACACCGTAGTGTTCCTGGCAAGCGTGGGTTTTGAGGTGGGGTGTCACATAAAACTTCAAGTCCAAACTAAATTTAAAGTAAAATTAGTAGGTAGAGTTTAAATATTTAAATAACCCTTTTCTTTCAAATATCAATTAAATCTTTAAAATAATCACCTATATAATTAATTAATTAAATCTTTACTTTAAAGATTTTCAAAATAACTTAAGAAAATAATTTCTCCAAAATATTCTTTTTAAAACCATCTATAGAACTTTAATTTATACTTGAAAGCTACTTTGAAAACATACTCGGCTTTCTAGAGAAAATACGCTTTTCATTTCAAAATGGCCCATTTAAACCAATTAATAAACCATTTTCGATTTATTTTAAATTTATGTTCCAAATCCGTAAATTCCTTTTCACACTTTTAAAAATAACCCAATGTTTATTTTTAAAACAAAATTCCCTTTCCTTTACAAATTCCCATTGTGAATTTAGATTTCCAAACATCAACTGATATACGATTTTCAAATTGATTCACAAATATTCACTTTCAACACCAAATCAAATTCAAAATTGATTTCCAAATTTATTTTATTTTAAAATAAATTCCTTTATTTCTTTCAAAATATTTAAAATCCGTATTTTAAATAAATTCTACAACCTTTGAATAATATTACCCGAAATCCTTTTATAAAGCCTTTTTCCCATATTTTGGTATTTTATTCAATAGGATTCACAAATAAAACTTTATCCTTTTAAAATTCCTTCTTTCAAATTTGTCCAAAAATTAAATAAATTTTTACTATAAACATTCAACTTGAATTTTAAAAAATCCAATTCTATTTATTTCCGGTAACCTACGATACCAAAAATATATTCGGCTAAACTATAGCCTTCAACGATTTCAATCACAAATATAATCACACACAGATTATAAATAATTGTTAACGCTAAAATTTGAACGCTAACACCCCGGTGTATGATTTATAGTTGTGAAAGCACCACCCGATAGCTCGGGAACAGATTACAAGCAGATAATAGCAGAAAAGCAGTAAACAACAACAATTTTATAGTGGTTCGGCTTAAGGGTATAGCCTACGTCCACTTTAAGTACTTTTATTAATGATCTCGTTACAAGCTGATACAATTCTTCCCAAGTACAATACACTTTGAATTACAAGAGACATAGAACAAGTAGCCTAAACTTCGATGAAGATGAGAGTTTTTGAATCCATGTTGGATGCATGTGATCTCTTCTTGAAGTTGTTTGTAGCGTTCTTAGTGTCTTGAGAGCTTCAAGTGTTAGATTGGTTCGGAATGCAGCAGAGTATCGGCGCTTGAAGAGAGTGAGCCAAAAGTCCTCTCCTAGTTCGAGTTAGGGCTGTATTTATAGGCTTTTATCGGAGTTAGGTCGTAGGTCGTGACCGACCTAAGTAAGGTCGTAGGTCGCAGTCGACCTAAAAAGCACTGGCCTTCCTTCCATAAGAACATACGTGCTGATTTGTACAAGTCCAAGGTCGTAAACGACCTATCCCCTAGCGGCATGGCATATGCGGCTTCTTTATTCATGCAGATAGGTCAAGAGCGACTTATCCTAGGTCGTTAGCGACCTATCATAGGTCGTGAGAACTTTCCTATAGTCATAGCTGGAGTTCTTAAGTCGTTGAATCTCTTAGGTCGTGACCTTCCTTAGGTCGAAGTACTCCGTTAGGTCGTTGGGCAGTATTTTTATCTCCAAGTGCTAGGTCGTCTTCGACCTAAAGTAGGTCGTAGGTGGGCAACGACCTAGGGGATGGGATCTGACTTATCTCAATTGTGCTCGGCTCTTTTCTCAGCGAGTTGATAGGTCGCGTACGACTTGTTTTAGGTCGTAAGTCGGCTGAGATTTAGGTCGCTGAGACCACTTCATTCTCAGGTCGGTAGGCTATGGCTTTGTTTAGGTCGCATATGATTTAGGTCCTAAGTTTGGTGAGCCTGTAGGTCGCTAAATTCTATAGGTCGCTGTGTTACTGGAGAAGTTAGGTCGCTTCTGTAGTTAGGTCACGACCTTCCTTAGGTCGCTGCTGCCTTTAGGTCGAGACAATCTTTAGGTCGCAACACTTTAGGTCGCAGCTACCTTTAGGTCGCTGGGTTACTTCAGTAATTAGATCGTCCCCTTTTTTAGGTTGCTTGTTCTTTTAGGTCGTGGCCTTTTTGGGTCGCTGCTGCCTTTAGGTCGAGACAGTCTTAGGTCGCAACACTTTAGGTCGCAGCTACCTTTAGGTCGCTGAGCTTGATAGGTCGCTCTCCTCTCTAGGTCGAGACATCTTTAAGTCGCTAGACCATTCCTATAGCTTGGTCGTTCCATGTCTTTAGGTCTTAGGTCGCTAATGAAGGGGAGTTAACATTTGCCCCTCGAAGTATACGCCTAGGTCGTAGGTCGTGTGCTTCGACTTTCTTAACTCGCATTCTGAAGAATTGCTAGGTCGCAAACGACTTAAGGAGAAAATTAGGTCGCGTAGTGTCGGTTCGCGTTCCACTGTCCTAGAATATAAATACCGTAGGTCGCTCCCTCCCCTCTTCATCTGCTTCAGCATCCATTCTGCCATTAACAAGCTTCTGAACTTCTCGAGGACGATTCTAATCAGCTCAATCTTTCAACTTTTCCATCACCAGATTGCGTAAGTGAGTTTTATCAACATTCGATCACATCCATCATCAAACCACGAATATTCCACTTGTCATTCTTAATGCATTTTCGTATGCTGCTTTTTCCCATAAGTCACGATTCGATTTTCCTCTTGATTGAGTTATCGTGGTGATTCTTGTGGATATAGCAGTATATCCGATGTATGGTGGATCTGAGGCAATTTGGATTGGATTTTTCGAGTGATCTGTGAGGATGTGGGAGGAAGATGGTAAACTACAGTGATTCAAATTAGCTGGTTTATAAATTTGGAAGAGATGAGGGAGGCTCTAATGGGTTAACGGGTTAATGGTAGTGATGATCTGGCAGCGTGTGAGTGGGGAATCGACCTTAGGGGTGTCTGTTTGAATGTGAACCATGCGACCTAATACTAATGATCTAACTCCCTCTTGAATGAGATAAAACTTAAAGCAGAGCGACCTCATAACGACCTAAAAAAGTAACGACTTAAGTTCCATGATGATTGAAATCTTAGGTCGCGGCTGACCTTACACTTAAACAAATCTGGACCATCTTACTCTGAACTAAAGTGCGACTTAAGAACTTGTTGACCTAGATTCCTGAATGACTGCAGAGGGACTCGACATGTCAACGACCTAATTCTTTTGCGGTATGGGCTCTAGGTCGCAGCCGAGCTAGGACTTGAACAATTTTACATTGTTTTGAACCCCTTGAACTTGCACAATGCGACCTAATGAAGCCCCGACCTATGCTAGGTCGCTGGACGACCTATGACTTGTGAAATTCTGTGAAGACTTGGTTGAATTGTTTGACCTTGAATTCTGTTGCACTTTGTTGTAGATTATCTCTAATGCTAATTAACCTGTTAAACGCAATATTTGCAAAAAAACTGGGACGAGTATACTGCCATTGACTGCCCACATCGAATGACAGATTAGTTGATAAAGAGTAATCAACTTAAATGAACTGTGTGAATGAAATACTGTGAACTAATGAATTTAAATGAAGTGTTAAAGCAAAACTAAAATATCCAGTTAAAGTTGATTCGTTCGCATTAACACTACACTTGAGCTTTATATTAACAAGTCCTGAAATCTCATAGTCGATTAATTGTCAACTAGTTCAATTTCAGTTATGTTTGATTTCTTTTTTTTTTAGTTCTGCACAACACTTCACACTTTTTAGGAAACGTGCACCTTCTCATCTGAACATCCAGTCGCTTATGTAGAATGATGTCTCAACAAGAAGAGACGATAGAACACGCTGAAGGGGTTTTCCCGATTGCTATTCCACTAGAGAATCCTCCGGAAAGAACTCCTACCCTTTTGAAACAGCGGGCGCTTAATCAATTATGCGTTCAATTTGGCATTGCCGAGGCAGAAGTTTTACTCCCTGGACCAAATGACTCTGCTGATAGACCACCATACGGTTTTGTTGCCATTAATCGACAAATGTGCTTGAGTGGAGCAATTCCTCCTTTTAATGAATTTCTCCGGCAAATCCTACTTCGACTGACGATCTCTCCTTTTCAGCTGCACCCCAATGGCTATGCTATTTTGATGGGATTGTGTGTTCTGTTCAGGAGGACTCTTGATCGTCTTCCGAGTTTTGAGGAAATCTGTTACTTGTGCACTTTTGCGAAGAACAAGGACCATCCTTCAATTGTACTTGTAAGAGGTGCGAGGAACCGCAAACTTATTTTGGATTTGCCGGAGAGTGCACATGGATTCCTGAATCAATACTTCTACATTCGTTGCCCCGCAGAATTTTACGCAGACTGGAGAGTAGGAAGTGAGATCTTTTTTTTCTCTTTAATTTTATTCTAAGTTTTACCTGGTTCGTATTGCTAGATGCTGATTTCATTCCTTATTTTTCCAGCACTTCCTCCTCCTTCTAGAGATTCCAGCCATAAGTCAGTTTTTGAAAGGCTAAGCACTGTGGCTGCTGAAGAAAGAAGCGCAAAATTTCTATTGACAGAAGAACTTCTTCATCAGTTTGAGCTTCTACATCCTTCTCGTTCCACTCAAATACATGAAGTTCCAACGGAGGTTCCTGATTCTCCGACGAGCACTCCTGATGCCCCAGTCTCCACTAAAGAGCACTTGCAGGGAGGAACCTCTATAGAAACTTCACTAGTTAAGTGTTCAATTCCGAAAGATGTTGCGGGGCCATCTGACAAGTCTGTACTTGCCCCAGTTACTGAAGAGGAAGAACCCCCTCGATCTACTAGTGAAGGAGTTAAGAAAGCAAGCTCCAAAAAACAAGATAGCGATGATGTTTTTGAGGGGTTGAGCGATTTAATTGTGACATCTCAAGAACTTTTCAAAGATGATGTTTCTAAAACTGTCTCTTCTGTAATCGAGGCGACATCTTCTTTTCAACAAATGTCAACTCCTCCTACTCAAGTTATCACTACCTCTATTCCACAGAGTGGTTTGTAACTCGATGCGCGTAGTTTACACGTTACACGACACTTTGGATTTCTCATCACTTCTACGCACTTATCTTCTTGTACTTTAAAGATTTCTAAAGCTTATTATTTTTATTCCAGATTCTCCTATGGGGCGCAGCGGCTCGTACTATGATGATTTCCAGCGCTACGGGAGGCGTAGCCAGTATGATTATAGGCGTTACCTCCCTTCTCACAGAGAATCGGATGAAGAGAGGGCCATCAGGAAAGCCGATGAGAGACGAGCATATGAAGAACGTCGCCGAAGGGAAGAAGAAAGACATGATCTTCCCCACAGGGATGATGATACCCAAAAGAGAAAAGCTCATGATGAGAGAGGAAAGAGTCACATAGACGATTCTTCAAGCAAGCGGGCTAGACTTACTGAAGAAACAATGCCGATAGCTTCTGAACATGTTCCTGCTAAATCTCCTGCTCCCGTTCGCTCCGACATTCAAGCAATCATTAACCGGCCCGCATACCAAGTTGGGCAATGTCCTCCCACTCTTCAAAGTCGATTCCCTCAGTGGTGCCTGAGAGGGGTTCGATTTGATCTCGACTTGGTTCCTCTCGACAAATCGGCTATGCTGCGAAATCTTGATACTGTCAGGACCGATATCGAAAGAATGTCAAACTGGCAAAAACTTGTCGATGAGCTTCAAAGAGTTAACCGAGCCAATCTCGAGGCCATGCTCACAATGGAGAACGATAAGGCTGAGTGGCAGAAGACTCTCGAATAGCATGACGTCGAAATGAGAAGTATTGCTTCTTATAACGAAAAGCTGGAAGCAGAAATGGAAAAGCTTAAGGAAGAATTAGTTACTTCATCAACTTCCTTTTCCCAAAAGGAGAGCATGCTTCAGCAACAAGTACGAGATGCGCATGCTAGTCAAAAGGCAGTCGAAGATAAGCTTGCTTACAAGGAGAAGGTCATAGAAGAATATCGTGCTGAAACCGTACAGCTGCGGGAACAGACCGGCTCTCAAAACTTGGAGATAGAGTTGTTAAAAACTCGACTTGCTATGGCCGAAAAGGAGCGTGATGAGGCTGTTGCTGGTAAACTTGCGGCCGAAGAGGCCCATCAAGCAACCAAGGCTGACATTAGCTCCACATTATTTGATTTTTATCTGCACAGCATTTTGGGGCGTGGCAGCCTTGCCTTTCTAGGCCCCAAGTATGAAATCACACTGGCTGAAGCTTGGGAGGCAGCACTTGATATGCTTGGTGGTAAGGGTGCTGGATATGCTGAGTCAGCCCTTGAAGAGCATTATCTTGACGATGAAGCCCACGCCGCTCTTGCCAAGGGAAAAGAGCAACTTGCCAGAGCGCGGACTGGTATGGCGGAAGAGGAGCGTTTCGAAAAAGGAGCACCGCCTACTACCTCTGAACGTCCTCTAGTTTCTTCTGAAGTTGACATCGCAGGTTCCAGTGCTCATTCACTGCCTCCTACAAGAACCGGGGTAATTACCCCTACTGATGAAGAGGCTTTGGAGGACATTGGGGCTCAAAATTACGAGATTGAACTGACGAAGCCAACATCTTCAGGTAATTTCGACATTGGTCCGATTCAGGTGGATTGCCTGCTTATTCCTCAAAAATTTGATGAGCTTCTCGATTACTTCTTAAATCTCGATGAACCCATATCTCCCTTCTTTTGGGAAGATACTAACATTTTCAATTTCTCTTCTTCTGCAGTTGAAACGACAAGTGCCGTGCAAACTTCGCCTTCTCTGGTTATTCCTCCTCCATCTCTTCAGGTGACTCCTCCTTCTGCTTCACAACCTGGGTCACAAGAGGAGAAAATTGAGGCTCTTCATGGCTTGGATGACCCTATTGTTTCGCAGGAGCAAAAAGATGAGGGACTCGAAGGAGGCGAGATCTCTCCGGAGCGGACTCCTTCTGACGACGTAGTTTTGTCTGCTTTCGTTACTCCAGGGAGTGAGTCTTCTTCGAAGAGAAGAAAGAAGCATGGGACATCGAAGAGGAGGGGGAAGAAAATTATCACCACTGAAGAGGAACCGGAAATTGCACCAGATGCACCTCCCTCCCCTTCTTCCCTTATGCCTTCAGACCGACCTGAAAGACCTGAAAAGCTAATCATTCGGCCGGGTAAAGGGTCTAAAGGCGACAAGAAGAAATGAAGAGTTGGGCTTTTTGATTCCTTTTTTGTGTAATGGTCGGATGTTGTGTAGGCACCGGCCCCTGCTTTTTTATTTTGAAACCTGTATTTGCAATATCTGCAATTGAATAAAATGATTCTTTATTTGTACAGACTTTTGTTTGAATTTGAGAATGCATTTATTATTCATTTTTGCACAAGTTTATTTATATGATATTGCGGTGAGCTTGTGGTATGTTGTTTGAGCGTACTTTACTGACGTAGCTATACCATTTTGTATGTAACTATACCATGTTGCCCCCATACCATGAGCTTACTGCAATATCGTATACTTTGAGGGGACTTGCACTCTCATCTTCTGAAGAATAATTACTTCATTCTCGAAGAGAATTTTCGTAGAGTGCAACTCCCTTCATATGAGTTTTTACGCTTTGTCGTTCGAAGAAATCACTTTTTCCTTTTGCGTATGTATACATTTTGCCAAGTGAATTCTTCTATGTGGTGAAGCGGGCCTCTGAAGGGTACTTTAACTTTAATTCTTCCTTTGAAAGTTAAAGTATGCCCTTGATGAGGATTTTTTTTTTTTTTAAGATAGAAATTTGTGCCTCTGAGGAAGGATTTCTTCACGTTTCAACGCTTGGAAGTTTTATTTCAATCTTGGTGAAACGTGGGCTTCTGAAGAGGTCTTTCCTTTGAATTGTGTCCCCGGAAGGGGGTTGTACCTCTAAGGAGGGATTTTTCACGTTTCAACACTTGGAAGTTTTATTTCAATCTTGGTGAAACATGTACCTCCAAAGAGTTGTGCCTTCGAAGAAAGCCTTTTCACGTTTCAACACTTGGAAGTTTTATTTCAATCTCGGTGAAACGTGGGCTTCCAGGAAGGTCTTTATCTTGTTTTGCATTTCAACTTTGGTGAAGTGAAATCCCGAAGAGCGGTCATGACACTTCAACTCCTGGTGAAATGGGCCTCCGAAGAGGGCTTTTATTTTGTTTGCATTTCAACTCTGGTGAAGTGTAATTCCGAAGAGCGGTCATAACACTTCAACTCCTGGTGAAATGGGCCTCCGAAGAGGGCTTTTATTTTGTTTGCATTTCAACTCTGGTGAAGTGTAATTCCAAAGAGCGGTCATAACACTTCAACTCCTGGTGAAATGGGCCTCCGAAGAGGGCTTTTATTTTGTTTGCATTTCAACTCTGGTGAAGTGTAATTCCGAAGAGCGGTCATAACACTTCAACTCCTGGTGAAATGGGCCTCCGAAGAGGGCTTTTATTTTGTTTGCATTTCAACTCTGGTGAAGTGTAATTCCGAAGAGCGGTCATAACACTTCAACTCCTGGTGAAATGTGCCTCAGAGAGGGTTTTCATCGCCTGGAAGTTACTCTCTCATGGTTGGAGGGTCATGACTCCTCCAATCTTTTTTGTTGAGTAGAGAACTTTCTTTTTTGTGGCGTATGACCCATTAGAGGTCTTTATCCTCCGAAGAGTTGTGCCTCCGAAGAGGACTTGTGCTGCCGATGATGGCTTTGGTTGTTCCTCTGTTCACTTGCTTATGCCTTTTCAATGATCCTCTGCCCCTTTTTTTTTTTTTTTTTTTTAAGAAGTAACTTGTTTAATCCAAGGAAGTGTGCTTCATTGTCAGGCAATTTCGTGAGAACGAGCACTAGCTTTTTAATTGGATGTTTGTTTGTTCAAACGATCTTAATTTATTAGCAAAGACCCGTTTCTGTCGAAATCATAGGCCATTCAATTGAAGTACTTCCTATCTAGGATTTGAATTCGGGGCTCCTGTGACTTGAAATTTGGCGAGAATCACTTGGTCTTTTTATGTGCAAGTTTCACTTCCATTGTCTGCAAAAATTCAAATCGACATTTCAGCAATACATTCTATGTACTTTTTATATCGAAAATAAAGCAAACATGTAATAATAATAAGGAACACAAGATTTATAGTGGTTCGGCCAGGAATTTGGGCCTACATCCACTTTATATTTTTTCATTATTCACTTGCATCAGTTTTACAATTGCTTTCAATTACAAGAATCATACATTCGCAACTCTTTTTACAATATTTCAACAAAATTTTCAAGTAAAGTATGGACGCAAGTGATTGCTGTTCCATGCCCTTGGAATTTGATCTCCTTCAACAGTAGTGAGTTTGAATGTGCCGTCAAGAAGCTTCTGACCTATGACATATGGTCCTTCCCAATTTGGCCCAAACACACCTGTTGCTGTCATAATTCTCTTCAGGACTAGATCTCCAATCTCAAAGCTGCGTTGGCGAACTTTGGAATTGAAATATCTGGCTATCCTTTGCTGATGAGCTGCAATTCTGAGATTAGCTTCATCTCTTTTTTCATCAAGAAAGTCTAGCGCTTCAAGCTGTAGCCTTTCATTTTCTGCTTGATTGAAATGGATCCTTCTGTGTGAAGGAACCTCTGTTTCTACCGGGATCATTGCTTCCGATCCGTATGCTAATGAGAAAGGAGTGTGCCCAGTCGCAGTTTTGTGAGTGGTTCTGTATGCCCATAGTGCAAGTGGTAGCTTATCGACCCAACCACCTTTTGCTCTTTCAAGTTGCTTTTTGATGGTTGATTTGATGATCTTGTTTACTGCTTCCACTTGCCCGTTTGCCTGCGGATGAGCAACTGCTGAAAAGCTTTTCTGGATTTTGAATTGCTTGCAAAAATCTTGGAATTCCTCGCTTTCAAACTGAGTACCATTGTCTGTGATTATTTTCTGAGGCACACCATACCTGCAAATGATATTCTTGGTCACGAAACTTATCATCTTCTTAGAGGTGATAGTAGCCAATGGTTCAGCTTCAGCCCATTTAGTAAAATAATCAACTGCAACAACAGCATATTTAATCCCTGATTTGGCAGTCGGTAGCGGCCCAATGAGATCCATTCCCCAAATTGCAAACGGCCATGGACTGACCATTTGTGTGAGTTCAGTTGAAGGCGCTCTAGGAATTTTGGCAAATCTTTGGCATCTGTCACACTTTCGGGAATAGCTTGCAGCATCATGATTTATTTCTGGCCAAAAATATCCGTATCGGAGAATTTTCTTTGCTAATGTTTGGCCACCTGAATGATCACCACATTCTCCTCCATGTACCTCAGCTAGGATTGTTTTGGACTCTTCCCTGGATACACATCGAAGCAATGGCATTGAGAATCCCCGTCTGTATAATCGGCCATCCTGAATTACATAGCGAGAGGCTTTCCTTAGTAGCTTCTGTCTCTCTCTCGAATTTTCTGGCAGAGAACCTCTGAGTAGGTAGTCCAGTATTGGAGTCATCCATGACTCTTGTTCTTGAGATACATTCATAATCCAGTCAATATCCATCTCGTCTATACTTGGTGCTGAAAGGACTTCTACGGGGACTAATCCCAATAGTTGAGCTTCACCAGAACTTGAATACTTTGCGAGGGAATCTGCCTTCATATTCTCTTCCCGAGGAATGTGGCTTATTGAATAGTGATCGAGCTCACACAGAAGTTCCCAAGCCTTTGACAAGTAAGCGGGCAGGTTTCCCCCTTTCGTTTGAAATTCCTTCTTGACTTGGCATACAATAAGCTGAGAATCACTAAAGATCTGTAATGCTCGGATGTTTAGTTCTTTAGCGATTTTCAGTCCTGCGATAAGAGCTTCATATTCTGCTTCATTGTTTGTTGAAGGAAATTCCAATCTTAGTGCATAGCATAATGACCGACCTTCAGGAGTTTCAAGTACCACCCCTGCTCCAGAACAGTAGTCATTTCTTGCGCCATCAACATATAACTTCCACTGGATTGGGGAATCATTGATTGCTTCTTCCTCACCATTACCTTTCTCTGTGAATTCTGCAATGAAATCAGCTAAAGCTTGTCCGTTGATTGCTTTTCGGGGGTGATAAGTGATGTCATATTGACTGAGTTCAATGTTCCACTTTAGAAGGCGACCCGAAGTTTCAGGGCGAAACAGGACTTGCTTTAGAGGTTGATCGGTGAGTACTCTGATAGGATGAGCTTGGAAATATTGCCTCAACTTCCTTGATGCAACTAGTAGACAATAGGCGAGTTTTTCCAACTTGGAGTAATTCAGCTCTGCCCCAGTGAGTCTTTTGCTGATATAGTAAACCAGATGTTGAATCCTTTTGTCTTCCCGAATCAACGCTGCACTTAGAGCATGAGATGATACTGCCAAGTATATAAGAAGATCCTCACCATTGCCTGGTCTAGAAAGTATTGGAGGCGTTTCCATATGACGGATCAATTGATCAAAGGCTTTTTGGCATTCGGGAGTCCATTCAAAGTTCTTCTTTCCTTTCTTCAGAGCGTCAAAGAATGGGATGCATTTATCAGTAGCTTTGGAAATGAACCGACTCAGGGCGGCGACCTTTCCGTTCAGACTTTGCAATTCCTTCTTCGTTCTAGGAGCTTTAACTTCTTTTAAGGCAGTAATTTGAGCTGGACTAGCCTCAATGCCCCTAGCGCTGACGATAAACCCTAAGAACTTTCCGGACTCGACCCCAAACGTGCATTTCAGAGGGTTAAGCTTCATTCTGTATTTCCGGAGGACTGCGAACATTTCTGCTAAGTGTTCAATGTGATCCGCTGCTTTCTTAGACTTTACTAACATGTCGTCGACGTAGACTTCCATAGTTTTGCCCAATTGCGGTTTGAACATAGCATTAACAAGTCTTTGGTAGGTTGCCCCTGCATTTTTCAATCCGAAGGGCATAACTCTGTAGCAATAAAGACCAACATCGGTGATAAAGCTCGTGTCCTCCTGATCCGGTTCATGCATCATGATCTGGTTATATCCGGAGTAGGCATCCATGAAAGATAACAATTCATGCCCCGCTGTTCCATCTACCAGTTGATCGATCCTGGGTAAAGGGAAGCAATCTTTGGGGCAGGCCTTGTTCAGATCTGAAAAATCGATGCACACTCTCCATTTTCCATTAGCTTTCTTAACCAGCACAGGATTTGAAACCCAATTCGGATATGTAGATTCTTTGATGAAGTTATTTTCCATGAGTCGATCAACTTCCTCTTTTAATGCTGCTGACCTTTCTGGACCTTGGGTTCTTCTTTTCTGTTTTACTGGTGTAAACTTTGGGTCAATATTCAGAGCGTGTACTGCAACTTCTGGAGATATTCCACACATATCAGCATGAGTCCAAGCGAAGACATCCAGATTTGCTTTCAGGAAAGATATCAAGATATTCTGAATTGACACATTAAGATGTGAACCCACATTCAACACCTTATTTGGGTCCTTCGGGTCAACAGGTACCGGTACTATCGTTTCCACCGGCATTACTCTATTCTCCCCTGCACTGGCTTTTCTGGGATCCATCTCTTTCCGTGCCCCGCTATGCTCGCCAGTGCAGGGTCCGCCCCGTAATTGCTACAAGGCTGGCTCTTTGATGCGGACCGGGGCTGCCGCATCCTTTCCCATTTCCCTTTTTCTTGACTCTCGCAACTCTGTCAAATAGCACTCTCGCGCAGCATTTTGATCCCCTTTTATAACTCCTACTCCATTGTCTGTAGGGAATTTAATAGTGAGGCACTACGAGGCTAGGATAGCTTTGAACGCTGCGAGCGTTGGACGGCCAAGGAAAGCATTATAAGCAGAAAACTCATCGACAATCACAAATGTTTGCTTGCAGACTACTTTCCTTTCTCCTTCCCCAAGTTCTACAAGCAGATCGATGGTTCCTATTGGTTGCTTTGGCTCCCCAGTGAAGCCAGCGATCTTCTGCGATGAGGCTTGTACATCGACCATAGGGATTTTCATTTGGTCGAATGTCTTCTTGAAGAGGATATTACATGATGCTCCGCAGTCAATGAGAACTCTTCTGACAATGGCCGGTCCGATACCAGCTGAGATGACCAAGGGATCTAGGGTAGGAGCTTCGATACCTGTGGAATCTCTGGCTCTGAAAATAATATCATCACTGAAAGTTTTCTGTTGTTTCAGGGGCGTAGTGTCTTCTAAAACAAAGACGTCTTCTTCGGTTGGAACATATTTCAAAGCCCTGGTATATCTCTCCATCTCACCCCAGCTCTTGCCAGCTGGGTGAGGTCCTTTTGTAATGACATTGATAATGGGCCTTCCAGATTCATGCCCCGTAGCTTTCTCACCTATCCTAGGCTGATGAACAGGAGCCTGTTGCCCCTGACTTGACGATGCAGGATTGTTGCTATTCTTTTTCACAAATTGCTGCAGCTTGTTTTCTCTTAGCAACTCTTCAATCAGATTTTTCAACTGGCGGCATTCATCGGTCTCATGACCGGGTTGATTATGGAAGCGGCATAACTTCCCACTCTGTATAGCCTTTTTCCCGGTCCTCAAAGGGATAGGTTTAGGAAAATCAACAGAATCTTTAGTGGCAAGGTAGATGTGCTCCGGCGTATGTGATAATGGAGTATACTCTGACGGCTTGAAGGATCGGGGCTTCTTCAGATTACTCTGTTTCTTCCCATTATTATTCTCCCTTTTTTGCCCCACCGATTCATTCTTGCGTGGAGCGACAGTGTTATCTTCAACTTTCTCCAACACTGCCTTTACTGGTAAAGGACGGCTTTCCAGGCGTATGAATTCATCTGCCTTTTTGTAGAACTTTTCGAGGGAGGTTGGCTCCTTCATGTTTAGCCATTTCCCAAATTCGCTCGACTTATCAATAGCCCTCATCAGATAAGTCAATATCATTCGCGGTTCAGCATTGTCCACCTCAGCCAGCGCTATATTAAAATGGTTCAAGAAAGATCTGATAGATTCACCAGGATTCTGTTCTATACTCGACAACGACATGATGTCCTTGGCCTTTGAAGCATATAGTCTGAACTGCTCCTTGAATTTTCGGGTCAAGTCTGAAAACTGATCGATAGATCGGACTGGCAACTTGGTGAACCACAGTAGAGCCACACCCTCAAGGTATACGGGGAAATATCGGCACTTTATCTCGTCAGAGGCTCTGGCACCTGTCATGTGCCAATCATATTTATACAAGAATTCATTCGGATCACTTGTCCCTTTGTAAGCTGGGATAGTTGGAGGGACAAACTTCCTTGGAAATTCCGCCTTTAAGATTTTCTCAGTAAATGGAGTTTTACTTGGGGCGAAACCCCATTCTTTCTCATCTTCAACCCTTTGCATACTTTCTTTCATGATTTGCCGGACCATTCCAGAAAGATACTCCTCATCATGTCGAGTTCCAGATCCACCAACCTCAGGAAGCGTTTGCTCAAAGGGACTGGCAGCCCTTTCAGGAGCATTCCTTTCATTAGCATCATGAATGTTGCCAGCATAATTCCTTCCATTACCAGCCGGTTGATTGTTTGCCCCAAGCAAATCATTCAACTTATTCAGAATTAGAGCATTTTGGGCACTCTGAGCCTCTAATTGTGCATTCTGGGCGTTTATCTGCTGGTTCAGCCCTAATATTACAGCATCCAACTCCGCTTTCGTAACCCCAGCAGACGGAGTGGGTTGATTAGGTACAGGGGAAGCGGATGTTCCCTCTTGAACGTTCCCAGATCTGACAGATCTACTCTTCCTTCCAGGAGCCATAATCTCAGACAGACTTCTGGTTTTCAAGGAAATTCTTTCTACAAATCTCTGTGAAGCAATGATGATAATTTTTCCTGAGTTCAATTCTCGGTGAAAGCACCAAAAAATGTTAACGCTAAAATTTGAACGCTAACACCCCGGTGTATGAGTTATAGTTGTGAAAGCACCACCCGATAGCTCGGGAACAGATTACAAGCAGATAATAGCAGAAAAGCAGTAAACAACAACAATTTTATAGTGGTTCGGCTTAAGGGTATAGCCTACGTCCACTTTAAGTACTTTTATTAATGATCTCGTTACAAGCTGATACAATTCTTCCCAAGTACAATACACTTTGAATTACAAGAGACTTAGAACAAGTAGCCTAAACTTCGATGAAGATGAGAGTTTTTGAATCCATGTTGGATGCATGTGATCTCTTCTTGAAGTTGTTTGTAGCGTTCTTAGTGTCTTGAGAGCTTCAAGTGTTAGATTGGTTCGGAATGCAGCAGAGTATCGGCGCTTGAAGAGAGTGAGCCAAAAGTCCTCTCCTAGTTCGAGTTAGGGCTGTATTTATAGGCTTTTATCGGAGTTAGGTCGTAGGTCGTGACCGACCTAAGTAAGGTCGTAGGTCGCAGTCGACCTAAAAAGCACTGGCCTTCCTTCCATAAGAACATACGTGCTGATTTGTACAAGTCCAAGGTCGTAAACGACCTATCCCCTAGCGGCATGGCATAGGCGGCTTCTTTATTCATGCAGATAGGTCAAGAGCGACTTATCCTAGGTCGTTAGCGACCTATCATAGGTCGTGAGAACTTTCCTGTAGTCATAGCGGGAGTTCTTAAGTCGTTGAATCTCTTAGGTCATGACCTTCCTTAGGTCGAAGTACTCCGTTAGGTCGTTGGGCAGTATTTTTATCTCCAAGTGCTAGGTCGTCTTCGACCTAAAGTAGGTCGTAAGTGGGCAACGACCTAGGGGATGGGATCTGACTTATCTCAATTGTGCTCGGCTCTTTTCTCGGCGAGTTGATAGGTCGCGTACGACTTGTTTTAGGTCGTAAGTCGGCTGAGATTTAGGTCGCTGAGACCACTTCATTCTCAGGTCGGTAGGCTATGGCTTTGTTTAGGTCGCATATGATTTAGGTCGTAAGTTTGGTGAGCCTGTAGGTCGCTAAATTCTATAGGTCGCTGTGTTACTGGAGAAGTTAGGTCGCTTCTGTAGTTAGGTCACGACCTTCCTTAGGTCGCTGCTGCCTTTAGGTCGAGACAATCTTTAGGTCGCAACACTTTAGGTCGCAGCTACCTTTAGGTCGCTGGGTTACTTCAGTATTTAGATCGTCCCCTTTTTTAGGTTGCTTGTTCTTTTAGGTCGTGGCCTTTTTGGGTCGCTGCTGCCTTTAGGTCGAGACAGTGTTAGGTCGCAACACTTTAGGTCGCAGCTACCTTTAGGTCGCTGAGCTTGATAGGTCGCTCTCCTCTCTAGGTCGAGACATCTTTAAGTCGCTAGACCATTCCTATAGCTTGGTCGTTCCATGTCTTTAGGTCTTAGGTCGCTAATGAAGGGGAGTTAACAATAATCAACATAAAATATTTAAACAAGTTCAAATATTTGAGGAATCCTGTTGGATCCCTCCAACCTGTTTCCTTGCATCTACAGATGTTAGCACAACAATTAAATACCAATTCCACTTCGAGGTGGAATATCGCGCTATATGGGATTTATAAAATATCATCCGCTATTATGCAACGCATATGGTCTTTCAATACAACTGATAATAATTTATCATTCAAGTATACAATCAACCATTTTAAATTTAACTATCATAATTCAATAACCAATCAATAATTGGAATTTCAATTATTATTTTGAGTGAGAAGATCTCACCTTTTTATTTGCAACCCATTTCCATTCCAGTTCGTTTCCTTCATGGTTTTGACCTTGTATAAACAATTTATACAATTAATTAACATTCGAAATAAACCGAAAAATCAATTTTTGTTTAATAAATTTAATCAATTTTATAATTAAATTAACTATCGATTTAGTTCTAACAAATGATTTATATTTCAAACTAAATCCCATTTTAATATTTTTAGCAACAAAATAATTAATAGGTTTATTAAATACTTAAAAACTCACATTTTTATTTTCCATATATTTTCTGTTTTAAAATCAACATTTTAAAATTTACTACTTTGAATCAAAATATGCATGAGTGTGTGTGTGTGTGTGTGTAAATTACTGTATTAAATTAAAATGGGATATTATACCTTTGCTGTAAATATATTTTCTCTGTTCAACCAAACCCAGAAGATTTAAATCAAAAAAATATGAAGACCGGACTTTGATATGTATATACAGATATGAATCGAAAGTCACAACTCACCCCAAACATGCTGTCGACATTCCCTTGATCTTTACTGGCCCACGAGAGTGCTTCAACCACCACGAAGCAAACACCTTTCCTGAGAGCTTCCATCGCCGTTGTGTGCACCGCATCTAGGTCATCGCACGCGAGCGCTATCCTTCCCTCCACCCACGACTGCTGCTAGGCCACTGTCGCGACCCTCAGTTCCCACGCGTGAATCGCCACCGTGAATTCGAGCACGACTTCACTGCACGCCTTGCCTCAATCACGCGTGCAAATGCATGCGCCTCCATCACGGTTTGATTACGAATTCTAGGTCGTTGCGAACCTCCACCTTTACTTCACGCACGCGAGGCAATCGCCTCGATCTGAGGTATCGCGACTTTGAGTTCGAAGGCCCTTTGATGCCGTGCTCTTTCAATTTCAATCTCGAACTAGATTTGAAGAAAAACTCGGCTGCTATGAAATTTGATTTATAGAGGAAAAGGAGTTTGCCTAAAGATTTTATGATTTCAATTGTGAAAGAGGAGCGGCCATTTTATTCAACTACCGATTTATTTATTCCCTTTATAATTGAATTCGAGATTATATTATCTCGGCTTAACGATTATTTGCTTTCTTATTATTATTTTTCTTTTCAAAAGAGACGCATGGTATGCTAGCGAACACGTGTTTGAAACAGCAATTACGTGTTGAATTCAACAAGCTATAATACTTTTATTATATTATTTATATTCAAAATTCAAATTCAAATTGTCTCGATTAATACAACTCAAAATTTCAAACTCCTATCAAAGCATGCTGCTAGGCATTTAAAATGTTAAACACCTATTCCGAACATAATGGGAAAGGTTCCGAGTCCAAATTCGATCGTATGGAGAAGATGGCTTTCTGAACCAGTTACTAAATTGAATTTCGATAAAATTTTCAGCGTGTTTGCTATCCGTATGATCACATGACAACTCCGAATGCTATGAAAATCGAAATCCGATAATAATACAATATTACGGATCCAATGAAACTGGTTTCGTCGAATTCCTAGACTATGCTTCAGAAGGCTATTTTTAAATATCGATTTAAACGATAAAATTTCAAAATTGATCAAAGCATTTCCAAATCCGATTCTAAAATTTCTACTATCTTCAGTATCATCAATATAAATTTTCTAAGCCTTTAAAATATTTTTAATCAGCTTAAAAATCAAGATTCAATATTTTACCTAACTTCAATAAATTAAATTCAATAATTTAATTGCCAAATCCATAGTTATATTTGAAATTCAAGCTAAACCATCATTCAAATATTTAAAATCAATTAAATATTTCAATTTAAATTGTCCAAAATTCAGGGTCGTCACAAAGATTTTGTACTATTACTATTTATTATATTTATTCCACCGCATCAAGTTGTTCCGGTGTATTTATTTATTTATTCTGGTTGTTTGTAACTCTGATTATGTATTGTATAATTATAATCAAATGTTATTTGTAAAACAGCTTCATGAATTGTTATTTTGATTATTATATTTTTTTATTTCGCTGCAATATTCTGTATTTTTTTCCTTTCTCTGCTTTTTCTTATTTACCCCAATAACAATCTGCTCTTTTGTATGGTTTGAGTCTGACATGTGTGGTTTATCGTTGATTTAAACTGTCCAAAAAGGTAGGCCATTACAGTTGGTATCAGAGCTTTGGTTTAGCGATAACCTTAGCTTTGTGGGGCCTGGCTCTTCAGAAATAAGGTAGTAATACCCTAGAATGAGTCGCTGAGTGTATATATGAGAGTGCGTATTTGTTAGTGTTATAAAAGGTTTTGTATGGTGTCAATTTGTTCAGTTTTGTATTTGTAAATTCTGGTCGGTGCAATGGATGCTATGACATCAATAGGGATTTCTAAACACTTAATAGGGCAGACCGACACAATATTATTTTGAAATGTAGGTAAATGGAATAATTTTACTTATTATATATTTTGTATATAAGATAATAAATTTAATAAATGATATAGCTGGTTGATATATATTCGTTTGCTAGGTAGTGATATTTTATAAGCATTCATTGAAAAATAAGATTTACAAATAAAATGAAAATAAATTGAAATTTGAGAACTTATGTTCCGGGTTTTGGAAATCTCTTTTGAAAGATTTTTGGAATATAATCTTAGCCTTATTCTGGAATAAAATATTTGTTTTCTGGTATAAATATTTCAATATGATTTGAAAGAAATGTTCGAAGGAATTTTAAAGGAAATAAGTTATGTACTCCCCTCTCTATCGTTGGAAAATAATTTCGTTGATGAGTGCACACATCATCGACGTTCATTTTTGAGTTTCAAAGTAGAAAGACTGTTGTAGTAATTTTAATGCACAATTTTTTTTAATAAGTTAGTCTAAATTTGAATTCCAAATTTTATTTGATATATATATATATATATATATATATATATATATATATATATAAGTTATGAGTGTATATATATTATTTTGAAAAGATTAAAATGGAACTCGGTTGTTTAGCTCTTAAATTTCTGTAAATTAGAAAATTGAAATTATTAAAATGAATGGAACCTTGACCATATCAATAATTGGAAACTTCTAAAATGAGAATAAGAAATTTGATGTTAAAATGATTAATGAAATAGATAAGATACTGAAATTTTGAAAACTGAAAAAAAGGGAAATGAAAATAAGAAATGTTAACTATTGAACATTTTGTTAACTGAATAAATAAGAGAAACTTGGGTAATATTCAATTGCATCTTAAAAAATTATATATAACTTACCAAAAATATCATAAGTTGAAATGTTAAATATGATATGTAATAGAATATTATGCAAGTAAAGCTTAAGTATAATGAAAGAGTTCAATGGAATTTCTTCTATAAATAAGAATTCTAATGGTATAAACTGTTATGAACTTAAGTTGATAATTAGAAATGCTACTAATTAATGCAATAAAAGTGAATAATGCAAGAAAAATGATTATAAACTTAGGTAAACGTTTTAAGCTATTTATAATCAGATTTAATGGTAAAGGTGAATACTTTAAGTAAATAATTATGAACTTGTATCAATATTGAAGCCATTTATAGTTAAAATGAATACTATATATAAATTGAATGATTATAACTTTAGAGAACATTGGAAATGATTTAGAAATGGAGTTAATATTCAATAATTGTATGCATGGAAGAATGAATGTGGAAAAGAAATAATCTACAAATGACGAATTGAATTGTAAAGAAACTTACCTAATAATATACAATCCAATGAATAAAATAAAAATAACCTACTTAAGCAATGAATGTAAAGTAATAAAATGAAAGAAAATGGCATTATATGAATAAAAAAGAAATGAACTTTTGTAAGTAATAACGAATGTAAATTAATGAAAATAACATTATATGAATGAGAAAAGAAAAATAAAAGATGAAAAATAAAAAAATAAAATCAAACTAAATTATAAATATGAAGTAAACTGAAATATAATGTATACAATACTTCAATAATGAATTCATTTATGATCCAATTAATTGAAATGGATATAACTTATGTAAGTAAAGAATGCAAACTAATGAAATATTCCTTAAATGAATGAATGAAAATTAAATTTTTGCAAGTAATGAATGTGAATTGAAGAAAATCATTGTATGAAGAAAGAAAAAATGAACAATAAATGATGCGGAAAAGATAAATAGACTAAACTTAAAAATGTGTTGAATTCTTTGCTTGGTTGACTTATGGATTGGTTGGGAAAGGATACTTCTATTTTGGGTAGGATGTATAAATAATCTATAAGTTATCTAGTACTGCTGAGTGTATGGTTTACCTTATAGTTTATTTATCATTTTATATGATTAGAAGTTCTGAACCCGAAAAACCATTTAATTTGGTTGCCATGGATGGATGATTGATTCCTTGGTTGAAATGACGTTGTATTATTTGTAAGTGATTGTTGTTATCCTGTTTTGATTTGTTGTTATTAGTTGAAACAACCTTAATACTTCTCTTTTATATAATTATTAACTCTTTTAAATTATATAAGTGAAATACTGGTTATGGAAGCAATAGCTACTGCTTTTGGTTTCATAAATTAAGCTTGTTTGCCCAACAAATAGGTACGCTCTCGGATTACGGTTTTCTAGCGATATTATATTGTTTTTCCCGTTGTTTGGGATATATTATTTTGATAAATATAAATATATTGTTATTATTGATATTATTATTTCTTCCAAACCTATCTGTACAAAGGAGACTCTGCCGAATTTTTCTGTGCATTTTGACTTAGAAAATTTTTGTGAAATGTTTTTCAAATTTTATTAACTTGAATATAAAGTGTTTAATTGATATAGATTGATATATTTTATTTAAATTATTTAGTTATGTAAATTAATTGTTTATAAATTTAATATTTTGAATAAGATATATTGAGTTCTTTTCCCTTCTTTTTCCTTTTTGAGGACGAAAAGTTTTGAGTGGGAGAGAGTGTAACGACCCTTATTTTCGATGATTATAATATTTAATTTAATAAGATTTTTTTGATTTAATATTAGGAGAAATAAAAATTTGTGATATATTTATGAAATAATAACTAAAATGAAATGTAATAGTGCTAATTTAAGTTAATTATTAATAATTTGAATGAAATTCCAATCAATTAAAATTATTTGAAAGGTTATACTTGGTTATAAAGTGAATATAGGAAAACAAATGTAAATATTGAATCAACTAACGAAGTAATATATAATTTACGGTAATTAAACAAAATCAGTGTTATGTAAGTAATCATGACATTTGGTTGTAAATAATAAACTTATTAATGTGATTAAAAGATAATGGTGATAAACTTACAAATGTTATTAAATGTAGAAATGTTGACAATTGTTATTTGTGACCAATTTAATCAATCAATTGCGATTAAATGTTTCATTTATGTGAGCGAAGACAATTACTGAAAATTGTGAATGTAATAAAAGGAATAGAAATGTTAATTATATTCATAATGTAATAATTGATTTAATAAAAGAGTGAAGTCACGATAAATAAATTAATTTGGGATTTTAAATTATAATTAATGTGTGAAATTGACAAAAATTCAATATAATTTAAATGTAGTAGTTAATACAAATAAAAAGATGGAATTTGTAGCATATTAGTGAAATAAGATATACACAAATATTAACTATGCTATTGGAGTAATAGTTAATTGAATATAAAGATTGAAATCAAATTAAATCAATTTACTGGGATTGAATTATAATTAATTGGTTTTAATTACAGTTGTAATTGAACACCGTAATTAGTGTAATAACCAACACTGAATTGTTATTTGAACTTGTATTAAGTCATTGTAAATGTCTAAGTGATTAAAAATGATGAAATTTGTTAATTGTCAAATTTGAATGAAAAAGTGATTTAATTAATTAACTATTAATTTAATTAATGTGAAAATAGCCATTTTGTGCACTGACTTGGAATTCGACGAAACGAGTTTCATCGGATCCGTAATGGTGAATTATTGTAGGATTTCAAGTTTCGTAGTGATCGGACTTATCGTTCTATCATACAGACTCGAAACGCCCAAAAATCAATTCAATTGAAATCAATTTGAAATAAGCTAATTTTAAGCTACCTTCTTCATACGATGGAATTAGGACTCGAAACCTGTTCCATTGAGTTTGAAGATATCGAAAACATCTATTTTGATATATGGGAGGACCCATTTTCGTTTCGGGAATGAAACGGGCTTTACGGGTTGTTTATCGTTTACTTTCAAATCAGTTTAGTCCATTCATTTCTATTTCTGATCTACCTATATATAGCCCATTATAAACCTTAGCTATTCCTTATTCCATTTGTCTATACATACAATTCTATCTGTCTATTCCATTCTTCGAATGGCAGAAACAAAATTCCAATTACAAATCCTAATTCAATTCCAGTTCAAATCGAAAAATCAAACTCCTCAAACTATGTCATATTATATATCATTGGAAAGCTCTCAACAAGCATAATCTACTGCAGAGATTCTTTTTCCAATTTGGTTCATCATTTGGCCAGAATCGAGGATGAACCTTGGCCGTCCATTTTAGGGTTCGAAATTTTGACAGTGGATCTTCGACGATGGTTCGATCGGGAGGTGCTGCTACGTAGAGGACGACCAGGGCTTTCGATCCATACAGTGGTTTCATGTTATGGGTGATCGAAATCTCCAAAAATTGATGATTGGCATATGACGTGGGGTATGGAGGCGCGTGAGCCTGGGAGCATCGTTCGTGGTCATAACACCTTGACCAGGCACGGCTTGTTGTGGTGGAGCCGTTGACATTGCCTGATCTGGTGGTCGAGGCCCCTAGCGGTGACAATTATTGAAGTGAGGTAGCGGCTGCTCATGGTCGATG
The DNA here is from genome assembly GCA_030765085.1 of Allium cepa. Taxonomy (NCBI): domain Eukaryota; kingdom Viridiplantae; phylum Streptophyta; class Magnoliopsida; order Asparagales; family Amaryllidaceae; genus Allium; species Allium cepa. Next base: position 42,606,085 of record CM060929.1, read on the forward strand.
GTCGATCGTGCTCGTGTTTTGGATAGGGTTAGGGTTTATATGGTAAGCTAATTACAGATTTACCCTTATTTAATTTAAATTTTGAATTTTAAAATTGTTCTAATATCTATTACTTTTGCTTACGGACTTGGATTCACGCACGGTTTGATCCGCCGGATCGTATCGAAATTTCGGTTATTTTGATGCAAGTTTGGTTGAATTATGAGACTATTGAAATTTGATCCTTATTTTGAATTTCAAATTGATTTGAATTCAAAGGTGAGTGTTTTAACCCACTCACGATTACTGAACTACCTTATGTTAGTTAAATTAAATTTATGATGTAATTAGAAATCAATTGATTGGTGTTTGGTATGTTAAATTGTTATTCTGGTTAAATTTGACTTTCATTGCATTTAATCATCGTTTAATTTAATATTGAATTTTATATTGTCAATTTAATTCCTGTATTGATTTTCAGTTATCTATTGATGCTCATTGACTGATTTGGATGGTGATTGTGATGTATGTTTGAATGGTTGATATTGTATGGCTGGATGATTGTATTTTATATTGTTATAAACTACAAGTTCCCTATGGGTTGAAATGATACATACCCGAACGATCTATAAATTAGGACAAAATCATTATGGGTTGAAATGATAGACTCGAGCGATTTTGTGGATTTTTATTTAATTTGGGATTGCGATTTGAAATGATATATAACCATAAAATTTAAATTGTGGATTAAAATGATAAATATCCGTATCACTTTCCCCCAGGGTAGAGAATTATATACAGGCACCGGATTGGTTAAATTAAACGATTTTTGGAAATTCTGAAATTTTGAATTCAGTTAACTAGTATTTTGAAATAGTATTGATTTATATAAGCTGAATTATTTTCATTACTCCAAGTGTAAGTGTCGAAATTAAAATTGACCTAATGAATGGTACAAAGGATTTAAATTGGATTTTCAAAGCTGAACTGTCATATATAAATGATTTTATTGGAATCGAGTTATTAAAAAAGTTTGGATATAACTTTGAAATCTATTTCAACTAATTTAAACTATTTTAATTAAATTGACTATTTCAATCAATTTAAAACTATTTTTATTTATATTAATCCATCACAACCTATTTAATCCAATTTAACCTATTTTACCTATTTTAAGCTAATTAAATTTATTTAATCTATTTTAAACCCATTTAATATAATTTAAATCTATTTAATTTAGTTTAAACTTTTAATCTATTTAAAAATCTACTTAATATAATTTAAGTCTATTAAATCTATTTGAACCATTATTAAAAATAATTAAATCAAATTTATATCTATTTAAACTATTTTTATTATTTAAACTATTTTAAATCTATTTAATCTATTTTAAACTATATAAAATATTTATAATTACCTAAATTATTTTCTAAAAATTTCAAACTGTGCAAAGTTGAAGTATTTATATCTAAATCCTTGATGATGATACAACCTAAGTTGTAGTTTGGAATTGATATCTTTTAGAAAAATGACATATTTGAGGAATATGATGATTTTAAATCAGGATTTAATCTAGTTTTGGAAATATGAATTCGAATGTGATATTATTTTAAATGTGTTATAATGTCAAAAGTAAATGCAATTTCAAAAATGATATGGTTTGAGAATATGATATTTTGATATCAATTATGAATTGAATTTTGAAATGTAAAAGAACCATCCGCTGTGAAATAAGCTTTTGGTTGTTAAAGAGACCGGGATCTGATATTGTCATACTCTCTGCCAATACCGAAAACCACTTTCACAACTGTGTACGTGGTGAAGATTCTATGGTGAAGATTCTAGAAATGAAGTAGGATGGTTTTGTGTACGATTCTGTATGAGTTATTTACGTGACCCAGACTCCCGTGATTCAGCTTAGATGTGCCTAAAGCTGGAGCCACGCCGAGCCAAGTGAGGTCATTCCTCCTGCGGGACACATTTCTTCGATACCATATCTGTTGCTTTGTGATTGATTAGGTGGCCACCCTTGATTTGATTTGGGAGTGTATACGGAGGTGGGCGGTAGTACCTGCTATGCGCTACAACCAGTCTAGATCCAAAATTGGTATGACTACCCAAGCATTGCCTCGAGTGCCATGTTCACATGCCCTAGCGCGCCTTCTACGAGTTTGTTTTGTACCATATGTGTGTAGTGCCATCTGGGTAAACCTCATAGAGGAGAGTATGGTACTGTATAGACTATGGGAATATATAAAATGTGTTAAGGTGGATATGGGTAACGGCTTAACGCTATTTTAATACTATTACTTTACTGTAGACATATTATAATAGCGTATTGTACTACATGGTGGATAGTTTAACGGATCCTTAGGAGATGGGAATCCCGAACATCTCTTAAGTTATTGCATTCACGTTAGATACTGGGTAGGAGATGTTAAATCCCGTAAACATCTCTGATGCCGTTCCACTCATATTTATTTACCGTTGATTTAACTTACATAAGATCTTTTAGTTCAGACTCGAGTGTTTTGTCTTTTTAATTCGCTCGAGTGAGCCTAAGGATTTCAGGATTGAAGACCTTATCTTTGGAGGGCGAAGACGAAGATTTTGTACTATTACTATTTATTATATTTATTCCACCGCATCAGGTTGTTCCGCTGCATTTATTTATTTATTCTGGTTGTCTGTAACTCTGATTCTGTATCGAATAACTATAATCAAATGTTATTTGTAAAACAGCTTCATGAACTGTTATTTTGATTATTATATTTTTTCATTCCGCTATGAGATTCTGTATTTGATTTTCTTCTTTCTCTTCTTTTTCTTATTTACCCTAATAACAATTTGTCCTTTTGTATGGTTTGAGTTTGAAGTGTGTGGTTATCGTCAATTTAAACTGTCCAAAATGGCAGCCCGTTATAGGTAATGTAGGGCAAAGTACGTGGGTATTTTGGTAATTTACTTTACACATTTTATATAAAACCAAATTTCTTAATTTCCTTTTCATTTATTCATTTCCATTCATGAAACCATCTTCTTCCTATACTCTTTCATGGCTTCCACTCTTATTTGTTAAGTTAAAAATTCTTACTTTCTTTGCTTCCAAACACTTAAAACATTTGTTTAAATCATTCTTCTTTACTACTACAATTCCTTTTCTCAAAAAGAAAGCCAAGCTCCTCCAAAAGCGCTCAAGGTCTAGCTATAATTCCTTAAGGCCGAACCACCAAAAGCCTTAAAGGCCTCCAAAAATCACATTTTTCCAAAGATAAAGCATAGTCCTAGGTCATATTCAAGTTTGAAAGAAAGTTTCTTCGATTTAGTCGAATTTTGGTGAGAAAAATCTCTTTTTACCTTAAGTTTAAAACATTAAAATTTATGGAAATTTATTGCTCATAATTGGTTGAAAAATATGTTGTTATTTGGTTATATTATTTGATGTAAATTTCTTGCTTGATTGGTTGATATGGTGTTGCTTCATATGGATATACATGTGCTTGTGAATGTTGTGATTTAGATTTGAAATAGAAATTAAAGTTAAAAGGGTTAGTAAGATTTGAAAGTTAGGATCTTTTTGTGGTTCATTAGGATGAAATATATATATATATATATATATATATATATATATATATATATATATATATGTATGTATATGTATATGTATATGTATATGTATATGTATATGTATATGTATATGTATATGTATATGTATATGTATATGTATATGTATATGTATATGTATATGTATATGTATATGTACATGTATATGTTGTGTTCATGCCCTTATAGTTTAGGTGACATGAAAGGCTAGTATGTTGAGGTATTAAATTCGACATCGAGATCCTTTGATTCAAAAGCTTGTTTTCTAACTTCATTTTATGGACATATTTTATAAAAAATTTGAAAATCTTATCTTTGTTTTCGAAGCTTTATTCTAGGTTTATAAAAGTAAATTAATCATAACAGATAGAGTTTTAAAAGCTATTTGTTTATAAAACAAGATTTTAAAATTTCAGGCAATATATGGATAGTCGCTATAAATGTAGTTCGTGAAAAACGAACCCTTTTTGAATATAAGATGTTTTAACTTAAGAATATTTTTGAAAGGTATTTGAAACACCCAACACCCCTTAATATACGAAAAGGTCACATTAAAAGGCATGGTGCATTGTAGGTATAACTAAAGCTAACAGAGACTAAGATTCATAATACAAAATAGATAAAAACAACGAAAACGAAAGTTTAAAATAGTAACTTAATCAAAACAAAACTTCATAGTGGCTTCTTAAATAAGTCAAATACCAAATACCACATACATGTGAAAAAATCCAATATGTCTCGTGAAACAAAAATTCATAGTCTCAAAAATCAGAGTACATAATATCCCTCATAATAAGCTAGTACATAGAAAGAACAAAAGCTGAAAGAAAAGAAATACATGGTGGCAAGCTCCTCCAAGAAATCTCTAAGAAACTTCAATCTACTGTCCTCTCCCTTGATTGCTTAAGGGGAGAAAAAAGGGAAGATAGAGGAGTGGGTCAGACTAAAAGTCTGGTGAATGATAGTAATGACTAGAGTCTTTAAGAAAAGTAAAAGCAATAGACACTATAACATTTCTAGTATATAAAGTGGAAACAAAGAAAATAAGAAAGAGATAAACTGAAAATAAATACAATTAATTATAAGATATGTTAACTATATTTTTTGCACTTATTCTTGATAGCTGCTTTGATTAGGCTGAATTCCTAATTGTATAGTTAGGTTGAATTCCTAATCGTATAGTTAGGCTGAATTCCTAATTCTACCACTTGATCGGCCTGCTACTCCATAGACCTTACGGCGGAACAAAGACTTGGTAACTCTTTACACAACAGCTGGTATCTATGAAAGATGCACAAAGCAACCACCATGGATCTAGATAATACATTACTCCCTACACAGAAGGCAATGATGTATACGAAAGGTATACATAGTAAGCGCTTGGAACTCATAGTTATTACTAAGCACCAGAATGGAAGTCGCACGCGCAACTGCTACCATGCCAATGCTACCTTTTGTTCCACCTATTGGGCCTTCTTATTACCTCAAACTCCAGCATAAGTGTGCCCCTCGTCTCACTTCAGGCTATTATGAGACCACCATATGTGCATAGAAAATAGGGGAAACGCTGTTGGTACTGGCCCGTCATCCAAATAATATCTTGTCGCGCCCCTGATTCAATTCCCAATGATTTGGACTTATGATTGACTAATTACAACCATTTTTAGCATAAACGTGCCCTCTTCTCTCTTCAGGCTAATGTGAGACCACCGTTTTGCCTAATAGTGAATGCTATTTGGTACAGGTCCTACTTTCCTCTTTGCTTATTAACTTAGATAAATTATTTAAATAAGCCTTTACACTTTTCTCTACTATCTATGCTTATTAATTTATCCTAAGTATTAAAATAAGCCTTATTATGTTCTTTTTCTTATTATAACCTATGTAATAATCATGCTTATTACTTAACGCAAGGTCCAAGTGTGAAAATAAGTCACTTTCATCTTTTACTCTTTTTTGCTTTAATTCTAGGTTATAACTAGGAAAATCTTTTTAATTCAGACCAACTAATGTCATAATTAGGCATAATTTCAGTCCAATTGGGCATAATTTCATTCCAATTCCATTTATATTACAGTCTTTGTAATTTACATCTTATATTCCAATATTTCAGTTTTTCTATAATCTAATCCATATTCGCGTTAATCCTATTCTAATCCATACGCGAAGAAGATGGAGGAATAAAAGAAAAATGAAATTAGAACAAAATCCAAAGCCTAGAAAGAAGATGTAAATGATGTATGAATAACAGTAATTAAACTAAAATACCGTAAATAAACGGAAAAGTTTTAACTAACAGAAATAAACTAAAATTATTGAAAAGAACAGCTGAAAGGAAATAGACTTAAAATAATTCTAAAAACTGTAAATAAACTACGGAAAAGGCTATTCCAAAAATCGTAGTAAAACTACAACTATTGGAAACCCTATTATTTTAAATTACTTAAAGAAATCTAAAATAACTACAATCACTCACCTTTAGTTTTAGTCTCTTCCTTTGGTCTTCCCGGATCCACTTGGAGTTGTGAAATTAATTAATTTAGAACGATTTTCTCCTTGGAAAAATTATTCGGTTTAGGGTCCTTCCTAGAACGGTGAACCCAATTGGAGAAAACCTAGAATGAGAAAAAGTGTTAGGTCTAGGAGTCTATTTATTAGGGTAAAAGTGGATCTCTGACCGTTTGATTTTGATGATTGGATGGGATACCACGTCATCAGCTGAATAGGAGCCATCAGATGCAAGAATGGAAGGACCAAATCGAGGTAAAGAATGAAACACACGTCATTAAGCCAGAAAAATTCGCCCCGGAACATTTGAACGAACGAATGTTCGTTCGTAATTAAGGGAGGCGGGTCGACCGCCCGGAGCCTAGGTCGATCGGTCGGTCGACCTACCTTATACATACATATATTCTTCTATTTCTGCTTATATTGTATCTTGGTCATATTGCTCGGTTTCTGACCTTCCATATATGGAAATTTACCAGAAAATTACCATGGACACAATGGTGCAATTCCTGTGGCTTAATTCTGATAATTTCACAAAGTTATTTTATTATATATTAATTAACGAATTAATTATTATGGGTTAAATTTCGGGTTGTTACATTCTCCCCTCCTTAACGGATCTCATCCCCGAAATATCTAAGGATTAAAGAATGTACTAAATGTTTTTATCCAATTCTATAATCAACTACTCAATCATGGACCATTCATCCATTATCCTTATGTTTTTCTAATGCAATTTATGATACTTATGCAATTAATGTAGTGTAAATGTTCCTAACTAATGTAAAAGACTAGGCGGTCCACAGATTCAGTTGACCTCCTTTTATGCAATCACGTCCGTGCCATGTATCCAAATGAATGCAAAAATTTCCTAATGATAACTGATAATTCTATATGCGTGCTACAAACATCATCCAAATGCAACAATAATGTGATAAACATCCATTTATAGAAACTATGGAAATAATAAAAATGCACACACATCCATATGCATATGCTTTAGTGTCCTAGTTAGGCCGATCCCTAAAGAATAATAGTGCCTAGTGTACCTATATGCGTCCATAGCATCCACTAGCATACATCATCCATAACATGTTCTATTAACATGCTTACATCAAATCCTACCATCTATAGGTTAAATCCTAAGTTCTACCCTCCCAAAGGATAATAAAGGAAAGAACCTGTTCAAAACTAAAGATGAAAAAAAAGGAGTTCTAAACCTTACTATCAAAAAGATGAGGATAGGAAGTACGAATCTTCTCTTCTGCTTCCTAAGTGGCGTCTGCAACATCATCTCCCCATTACACCTTCACCAGTGGAACCTCCTTATTTCTAAGTCGCTTGATGTTTCTTCCAACAGTCTTCGTAGGGATACGCCAAACAGAAGCTTCCCTTTCTACCTCCACCTCCTCTAACTGACTAGGCATGACAACCTTCACTAAGTCATGTAAGCACTTTCGTAAGTGCGAAACATGGAAAACGTCGTGCACTCTTGCGAGCCTTGTAGGATCTAGATTAACCCTAGAGAGGGGGGGGGGTGAATAGGGTTATAGCAAATTTTCTCAAATTAAACACAGAAATATAATTGCAGAAATAAATATGCTGAAAAGTAAATCACACACAAAATTTACCCAGCTTCGGCAACCCCTGCCTACTGCTGCATTCCTAGATTTCTATTAGAATTAAACAGTATCACGCTCACAAACACTCTACTAGACTCGCAGACCCTTTTGCTCCCGCTCACAAACACTCCACTAGACTCGCACACCCTGCTCCCGCCTATAGAGTTTCGCTCACTCGCAAACACTGCTCCCGCCTATAGAGCTTTGCAAACTCGCACTCCCTGCTCACTGAACTAATTCTAAATAGACAATCTGACACTACCTAATCCCTAGGTGGTGATTTACAGATTCTTCGACTCGAAAAGAAAAAACAACTTCAAAAATAACACCAGAGCAAAAATTAAACTACAACTTGAATGCGTGATTTTTGCTCAAAATAAAATAACTAAAAACCCCTTTATTAATTGAACCCTAAACAAAAAACTTAAGCCCTTTTATAAAAAAACAAGGCCGGCCCCTTGTTTTTATTAACCCGATCCACTTTAGCTTTGACCCGTTCCTTCTTTTGCTTGTAAAAATGTCGGCCTTTCTATGTCGAATTAGGGCTTCGGCTTCTTTCTCGAATTAGTGCTGCTTCGTTCTGATGATCTGGTTGACTTGGAGATTGCGTTGCTCGGCTTGCACGTTCTCTGACGATTGATTTGCGTCGACTTCGAGGTTCTTCGGTGATCGAGTTGTTGATGATTCGGTATGTTATTTCTTTTCTTTGCTGGTTTTAATGATTTGCTTGACTCTATAACTCGATGCCGATGATGAACTTGGGTTTGCGTTTGGATTTGATTCGATTTTCTCCCTCACAGCCGATGATGATTTTGGGATTGTATTTATATGAATTCTGGACACTTGATTTTGCTTGTATCGATTCGATACTTTCCTAAATTATGCTTTCCTGATTTTAATTATACCTTGATACGCACGGCTTTGATTGTGTTGCGTTCGATTCTTCTTGAGTAACAAGACAGAAACTTTCCTCTTTTTAACATCTTTGACCATTTCAAAAAATAATGATACGAATTTTATATTCATTGAATTCTGACTTCGGCTTGTATTTTGCTTCGATCATCTCTGCTGCATACTGTACTCGGTCGAGCTCATCCCCATTCTGTAGATCTGAACTTTGCATTTTATACAAAAATATATGCTCACTATCTTCTGTTCACCTGCATGTTTACTGTGACGTTGGTATTCATGTACTTGATATTGTAGTCTTCTTCGAACTGTCTTCATGTCTTGTTTCATGTTGCAACTGACTTGTGTCTGCATTGTTGACTCAGAACTTCTGTTCATGTCGGCACTGGCTGTAGTTGAGTTGATACATTTGTCAGTTCTACATTTGTTTCACTTTGATGTTGTGTATGTGATGCATTCATTACTGCAATACTTGTCTTGGTTGAGTTTGTTATTACAGTATTCATTGAACTGAATATCATGGTGTTCTGTTCACCCATTACTCCACTTGCATTGCATTTGTGATTGATGCAGTTTTGACATTTGGTCAAGTTGCAATATTCATTGTTGTTCCTATTTCATATGCTTGCACTACTTCTCTTTGGTCATGTTTGATGGCATTTCTTTTGTGGTCTTTGTTGTTGGCATTGTCTTCATGCCTGACTTGTTCTTTGTATCTATAGTTTGCAGCTTGGTCTTGAGTTGTTTAATGAAGAGGTTGAACTTGCATACTTCATGTAGCCTTCTGACTGTTGCTTCATGTAGTTGACATATTTGTGGTCTTCATTTGGTGATTTGCACTGCTACACTGTTGCATTATAGTAGTTGCTTCTGTGCATATATATTGGTCTTTTACTTTATGCTGCAGTCTGCAGTTTCCATATTTGTGCTCGAGCTTGCATGTGTACCACTAATCATGCTTGTGATATTCATTTGGGTTTGTGTGTTGTCTCTGACCTGAGCATGTTTATATTGAACTGCCTCCTGTACTTGCAGTTTGGTCCATTGAGTTGTTGCAATTGAGTTCAAGTTTCTTGTACTTGTGCACTGTTGTGTCTGGTTCTTTTCATTCATGTTGCAACTCAAATGTTTCACTCTGATATATTTATGCATTTGCCACTGAGCTTGATTCATGCTTACTGTCACTACTGCTTCGAGTCAGTTTCATGGTCACTTATGCAGTTTGAAGCTTGCCACTGACTTTGGTTCTTTGCTTGCATCGTTGTAGTTGCATTTATGTCACGTAGTTGCATACTTTGACTTGATGCTGCATATATGTTTGTTGCAGTCCCTTTTTGCTGTTGCTATCCACATTGAACTGCCTTTGATGCACTTTTGAACTTTGTTGCAACTTGACACTGTTGATCTCTGTTGCTTACTATTACTTTGTGCATTGCCTTACTGACTCGATTCCTTTCATGTTGTGCTTGCACGCTTGCTATTTTTGGCTGCGCACACGAGGTGGCGAGGCAGTGCACACGTGTATGAATGTACACGTGTGTATTGCAGCCGCTTATGGTTACATGTCCCTGTAATATCTATATGCACGACTTTGTGATGAAATCAAGTGTGAATGATGACGAACAACCCAAATAACTGAGGCAAAACATTTTTTCAAAAATCGTATTTCATTTTATATTGCAAAAATATTTCTTTTTCAATTTTACTGCGTTAGTGAATATTTTTGCAGATTTCTCAGATGCTGGATTTAAACTGGAATGCAGTTGAAGACAAAATACGAGTGTGAGTGATATGTAGTGAGGTTATCAATGTAAAAATATGTAAAAATATTTGTGATGTAATCGTGATGTAATCAAAAATGTATATGTATAGTGAGAGCATGAATTCGTACTATTCAAGATTGTAATAAATATTTGTTTGAATAAAATTTCTGTTTGAATTCAAAATCTGTGTAACTTGTTTTGTTTGAATTCAAATTCAAATTCTGTGTAATTTATTTTATTCAACAAATATTTATTTAATCTATGAAAAACAAAATAGTACATAACCAAATACATTTAAATGAATATATATGTTTATTATCATCAAACAAAAACATATAAGCGCATATTCAATAATCTCCCCCTTTTGATGATAACAAACATATATTTAAGATTTTGACCGTGTTAAATGTATTTGACCAATTATATACTCTAATTGCTCCCCCTATTTAAATGCTTCCTCTCTACATGATGCTCCCCCTACATATATGCATATAAATAGAAATATATTCAAATGAGCCTAGATGCATATGGAAAAATTATTTGACCTTTGCTTGATTCTATTTGACAAAATCTTAACTTTTCTCTCCCCCTTTTGTTATCAGCAAAAGAATAATAGTGTGAGAGAAAAATAGAGATAAAGTGATTGATATTAATCCAACATTAAACTCAAATTGAATATAAATATTAAACTTCAATAAGAATCAAACAAAAAACATAATTACCCTTGTTAGGCGCATATTCCAATTTTAGAAATGATGGATATGGTGTTCATATAAAATCATACAGTTGAATCAACTTATGGTACATTTATATCAGGAATTTGAATATATACTAATCATGCATAACCGTTAGGACTTTTAAATGAGATTAGTAGTATTCGAATTTAATTTTTAAAAAATGAAATAAAGTATCTTCTAACCACGCATAACCGTGAGGACTTTTAAATGGGATTAGAATCAACTTGTCTATTTAAGCAATTAATTTTGATATGCGTTCCATACATGCATAACCGTAAGGACTTTTAAATGAGCATGGAAGCACATGATCAAAAATCCAAGTAATTCACCCATGCATAACCGTGAGGACTTTTAAATGAGAGTGAATACTTTGGATATTTATTTATTTTTTAAAAAATATGACATGAAAAACAAATGATTCCTGATTATAGTACCACATATCGACAAACTATATTGAATATTTGATAAAACATGGTCGATAGAAATAATGATAGATATAGAAATGGTCATGGAATCTTTACCCAACAAAAAGTTTTATAATTCTTGTTTTAATTCCTAAAGAAAATTTTCAAATATACTCTCTTGAGTAATGTATGTTAAATATCAACACTCATCACTTTTTCAATCACTATTTATCTCTTTGATAATTAGTAGGGAGTCGGATCAGTCAAAATTTGTCATTTAAAATCAAATAAGAATGACTGATCTGAAAATATGGTCAAACAATTATTTTCTCGAAGGGGTTATATGAGAGAAAAAAATTCTGCTAAATGAAAAATTATTTCAAGTGAAAAATATGCAGATATTCTCTTTGGAAAAATGATGCAGCAAATGAATGTTTCAAAAATTAATCACGTTCAACTCGTATGTTTTCTATCAACTAGATTACCAGTATGAACTGCATCTGAATTTCTTTTTCAATCCAAAATATCACTAACTGGATTTGGTAAACCAGACATGAAGTGTGCATCAAAAATTTCAAACCCAATTTTTAGCAACAATTTAAATGACATTCTTTGGATTTTGAATTGAAGCCATGTTCACACTCAAACAAATATCATGGTTTTAAACTTAGAAACCATAGGATGAACAACTATCAACAGTCATTAAAACTTCATTATTATTTCAGAGCAATTTCTTGAAGTTTCAACAATTTCTTAAAATCCCTTTTAACAGCTTTCACATGAAATTTGAAATCGTGCAAATTTACAAGTAGTGACCAAAATGTCAAAATATATCTAAGTGTAGCATGAGTAATCAAGGATCAATAAAATACCATCATTCGACCAAACATATTAAGTTCAATGATGAAAGGATGGTTGGTCTACTTTTATGCACAAATCAAAGTAAGAACAAGTCAAAGGAAAAATCATATCAATAAGTCAGAATTAAAGACATCACATCATTATCGCAATTTTGATTCAGAATATGGTGCAGATTATCACATTTAATATACTTTCACCTGTTTTACCTTTACGATAATTTCTCGTGATTGCCCATTGTGATTCTGTCACCTTTATATTAGGCTAAGGAACTTTGCTTTGTTGCCCGTTGTGTTTCTGGAACAGCCAAAATCCAGAGAACACCGTTGTTGTTCCTTAGCCTGCCACCACACCTACACGATGAAAGATTTTTGTGACCTATTTCTAGGTCCATGATTGTTAGTGGCAGAAACATTATGAATAAACAAACCCTTTGGAACCCAAACTTGTTTAGACTTTTCATTCTTGTTCCAATAGACATGAAATTTGTTTGTAGAATTCTTAGGAGCCCAAACTTGTATAAATTTTGTGTTCTTGTTCCTATGACTACAATTTTCAACATGATGTCCAATTATTTCACATTTATCAAAGATACTTTTCCCTTTTACATTATCCTCAGCTTGTGTTTTCCCAAAACCAAGTCCTTTTCTGTTGTTAGCAAAAATTTGATTTCCCAATAGCATGTTGAAAGATTTTTCGCCTCTTGAAAAGTTATTCAAAGATTTCTCAAGATTTTGGACTTTGGTTTTTAGTGTTGTATTTTCAGTGACAAGTGAGGTGCATCGATTTATAAAATCCTTTTTCCTAGTGTCGATGGTTTCCTTAAGATTCAAGTTTTCTTTTTCAAGATTCTCAGAGTTATTCTTAAGTTTTGTCAATTCTGAATCTAAAACTTTACATCTTTTACATTCTAGGTTTTGAATGTTTTCAAGTTCAGTTTCTAACCTAAAATTTTTACGAGCAAGTTCTTTCCTATCAGTTTTCAGTTTTTCAATTTTAGATTCAAGAGCATCAACTACTTTAGTAAGATCAGAACACATAAAAACAAGATCTCTATAGGAATACTCACCTTCCTCACTAGATTCCTCTGAGCTTGAATCTGAATTTGATTTCGCCATAAGACACAAGTTGACCTCCTCTGAGCTGCTATCCGAAGCTTCTTCTCCTTCTTCATCATCCCAAGTTGCTGCAAATACCTTCTTCGCCTTTTTCTTTCCTTTGTTGTTTTTGAGAAGTGGGCATTTTTGTATGAAGTGTCCGGGCTTCTTGCAGTTAAAGCACGTCGGTTCATTATCGGAATTGTCAGAGTCTTTTGGCCTATTACGATTTGTTTTCTTCTTGCGTGGCTTGAATCTCGACCATTTTCTAAGATTATTGACAGCCATTGCAAGCTCTTCAATTGGATCTTCTTCATCGCTTTCTTCTTTGCTCTTTAAGGCAATCGTCTTCTTCTTTGGTTCGGAGTTGTTGCGTTCTTCCTTTGCTTTTAACTCAAGCTCATATGTCATCAAGTTGCCAATCAACTCCTCCATGCTTAGTTTACTCAAACCTTTCGATTCTTGGATTGCCGTGACTTTTGCCTCAAAGTTCATCGGTAAGACTCGTAGTATCTTCCGCACAAGCTCTACCTCAGTGAATACCTTCCCAAGTGCTCTAGCGTTGTACACCAAAGTTGAAAAGCGTCCAAACATGTCCTTTATGCTCTCGCCTTTGTCCATCACAAAGTTCTCGTATTCATTGCTGAATAGGGCTAGACGAGACTCCTTGACTTGAGAAGTTCCTTCGTGTGTCACCTCCAAAGTGTGCCAAATTTCCTGTGCTGTTGTACAATGAGAAATTCTATTAAATTCATTTTTATCAAGAGCACATATCAAAGCATTCATGGCTTTAGCATTTGTCGTTTTCAATCTCTTATCGTTAGCATCCCACCTATCCTTAGGTTTAGGAATCTCAGTACCACCAACGATTATAGTGGGAGGTTTATAGCCAGTTTCAATAATATCCCAAACATCATAATCAACGGAACTAAGGTAAATACTCATCCTAACTTTCCAGTAAGCATAATCATTTCCGTTAAACATGGGTGGCCTAACAATAGATTGCCCCTCAGAAAAAGCATTATTTGATGGATTCATGACTCTAGAGTTAAATAAAAAAATATATACCGGGCTCTGATACCACTTGTAGGATCTAGATTAACCCTAGAGGGGGGGGTGAATAGGGTTATAACAAATTTTCTCAAATTAAACACAGAAATATAATTGCAGAAATAAATATGCTGAAAAGTAAATCACACACAAAATTTACCCAGCTTCGGCAACCCCTGCCTACTGCTGCATTCCCAGATTTCTATTAGAATTAAACAGTATCACGCTTACAAACACTCTACTAGACTCGCAGACCCTTTTGCTCCCGCTCACAAACACTCTACTAGACTCGCACACCCTGCTCCCGCCTATAGAGTTTCGCTCACTCGCAAACACTGCTCCCGCCTATAGAGCTTTGCAAACTCGCACTCCCTGCTCACTGAACTAATTCTAAATAGACAATCTGACACTACCTAATCCCTAGGTGGTGATTTACAGATTCTTCGACTCGAAAAGAAAAAACAACTTCAAAAATAACACCGGAGCAAAAATTAAACTACAACTTGAATGCGTGATTTTTGCTCAAAATAAAATAACTAAAAACCCCTTTATTAATTGAACCCTAAACAAAAACTTAAGCCCTTTTATAAAAAAACAAGGCCGGCCCCTTGTTTTTATTAACCCGATCCACTTTAGCTTTGACCCGTTCCTTCTTTTGCTTGTAAAAATGTCGGCCTTTCTATGTCGAATTAGGGCTTCGGCTTCTTTCTCGAATTAGTGCTTCGTTCTGATGATCTGGTTGACTTGGAGATTGCGTTGCTCGGCTTGCACGTTCTCTGACGATTGATTTGCGTCGACTTCGAGGTTCTTCGGTGATCGAGTTGTTGATGATTCGGTATGTTATTTCTTTTCGTTGCTGGTTTTAATGATTTGCTTGACTCTATAACTCGATGCCGATGATGAACTTGGGTTTGTGTTTGGATTTGATTCGATTTTCTCCTTCACAGCCGATGATGATTTTGGGATTGTATTTATATGAATTCTGGACACTTGATTTTGCTTGTATCGATTCGATACTTTCCTAAATTATGCTTTCCTGATTTTAATTATACCTTGATACGCACGGCTTTGATTGTGTTGCATTCGATTCTTCTTGAGTAACAAGACAGAAACTTTCCTCTTTTTAACATCTCTGACCATTTCAAAAAATAATGATACGAATTTTATATTCATTGAATTCTGACTTCGGCTTGTATTTTGCTTCGATCATCTCTGCTGCATACTGTACTCGGTCGAGCTCATCCCCATTCTGTAGAACTGAACTTTGCATTTTATACAAAAATATATGCTCAGTATCTTCTGTTCACCTGCATGTTTACTGTGACGTTGGTCTTCATGTACTTGATATTGTAGTCTTCTTCGAACTGTCTTCATGTCTTGTTTCATGTTGCAACTGACTTGTGTCTGCATTGTTGATTCAGGACTTCTGTTCATGTCGGCACTGGCTGTAGTTGAGTTGATACATTTGTCAGTTCTACATTTGTTTCACTTTGATGTTGTGTATGTGATGCATTCATTACTGCAATACTTGTCTTGGTTGAGTTTGTTATTACAGTATTCATTGAACTGAATATCATGGTGTTCTGTTCACCCATTACTCCACTTGCATTGCATTTGTGATTGATGCAGTTTTGACATTTGGTCATGTTGCAATATTCATTGTTGTTCCTATTTCATATGCTTGCACTACTTCTCTTTGGTCATGTCTGATGGCATTTCTTTTGTGGTCTTTGTTGTTGGCATTGTCTTCATGCCTGACTTGTTCTTTGTATCTATAGTTTGCAGCTTGGTCTTGAGTTGTTTAATGAAGAGGTTGAACTTGCATACTTCATGTAGCCTTCTGACTGTTGCTTCATGTAGTTGACATATTTGTGGTCTTCATTTGGTGATTTGCACTGCTACACTGTTGCATTATAGTAGTTGCTTCTGTGCATATATATTGGTCTTTTACTTTATGCTGCAGTCTGCAGTTTCCATATTTGTGCTCGAGCTTGCATATGTACCACTAATCATGCTTGTGATATTCATTTGGGTTTGTGTGTTGTCTCTGACCTGAGCATGTTTATATTGAACTGCCTTCTGTACTTGCAGTTTGGTCCATTGAGTTGTTGCAATTGAGTTCAAGTTTCTTGTACTTGTGCACTGTTGTGTCTGGTTCTTTTCATTCATGTTGCAACTCAAATGTTTCACTCTGATATATTTATGCATTTGCCACTGAGCTTGATTCATGCTTACTGTCACTACTGCTTCGAGTCAGTTTCATGGTCACTTATGCAGTTTGAAGCTTGCCACTGACTTTGGTTCTTTGCTTGCATCGTTGTAGTTGCATTTATGTCACGTAGTTGCATACTTTGACTTGATGCTGCATATATGTTTGTTGCAGTCCCTTTTTGTTGTTGCTATCCACATTGAACTGCCTTTGATGCACTTTTGAACATTGTTGCAACTTGACACTGTTGATCTCTGTTGCTTACTGTTACTTTGTGCATTGCCTTACTGACTCGATTCCTTTCATGTTGTGCTTGCACGCTTGCTATTTTTGGCTGCACACACGAGTTGGCGAGGTAGTGCACACGTGTATGAATGTACACGTGTGTATTGCAACCACTTATGGTTACATGTCCCTGTAATATCTATATGCACGACTTTGTGATGAAATCAAGTGTGAATGATGACGAACAACCCAAATAACTGAGGCAAAACATTTTTTCAAAAATCGTATTTCATTTTATATTGCAAAAATATTTCTTTTTCAATTTTACTGCGTTAGTGAATATTTTTGCAGATTTCTCAGATGCTGGATTTAAACTGGAATGCAATTGAAGACAAAATACGAGTGTGAGTGATATGTAGTGAGGTTATCAATGTAAAAATATGTAAAAATATTTGTGATGTAATCGTGATGTAATCAAAAATGTATATGTATAGTGAGAGCATGAATTCGTACTATTCAAGATTGTAATAAATATTTGTTTGAATAAAATTTCTGTTTGAATTCAAAATCTGTGTAACTTGTTCTGTTTGAATTCAAATTCAAATTCTGTGTAATTTATTTTATTCAACAAATATTTATTTAATCTATGAAAAACAAAATAGTACATAACCAAATACATTTAAATGAATATATATGTTTATTATCATCAAACAAAAACATATAAGCGCATATTCAACAAGCCTATCATATAGCTTCACTTTCTAAACCATCTTCCCAACTCTCTCTATGATAGGGAGTGGTCCAATAAATCAATGGGCTAACTTTCCATTCGATCCTAACCTTACCAACTTCCTAAGCCGGGATACTTTGATTAAAACTAGGTCTCCAACCACAAACTCTAAATCCCTCCTCCGCTTGTCCGCATACGACATCTGTTCGTCTTGAGCCATCTTCATCCCCCGTCAAATAAAATCCACCCTCTTAGAGGCCTCCCTAACTGTATTGGGTCCAAGTAATAACTTCTCCTAGACTCTACCCAACAAGATGGGGACTTGCAAGGTCTCCCATATAAATCCTCAAATGGTGCCATTCTTATATTTGTTTGGTAACTATTATTGTACGCAAACTCAACCAACGGAAGATGCTCCTCCCAAGTTCCTTCAAAGTCCAAAATGCACATCCGCAACAAATCCTCAAGCACTCTATTGATCCTCTCCATTTGGCCATCTGTTTGGGGGTGATAGGCCATACTCAACCTTAGTTGCGTCCCTAGCGCCTGCTGTAAGTTCCTCCAAAACACATTAGTGAAAATGAGATCTCTATCACTCACCACACTAAAAGGAACTAGGTGGAGTCGGAATATCTCTCGAATATAAAAGGATGCCAAATATGAAGCCGTACGCTTACTCTTAACTGGGATGAAGTAGGCATTCTTGGTCAATCTATCAACAATCACCCAAATGCTAGTATCCCCCTTCCTAGAATGGGGTAAAACATCTATAAAATCCATAGAAATGCTGTCCCACTTCCACTCCGGTATATTTGAAGGCTGAAGTAATCCACCGGGTTTCTATTGCTCTGCTTTTCCTTTTTGACATATAAGACACTTAACTACAAACTCCGCCACATCCTTCTTCATACCACCCCAATAGAACCTCCTCTTCATGTCCTGATATATTTTGTCACCACCTGGATGAATAGTCATACAAGAATGGTGCGCCTCCTCCAAAACTGCTCTCAACAAGTCACTGGCGCGTGGAACACAAAGCCTCCCATCTCTCCTAAGCGAACCCATGCTATCTATGGAATAACAATGGAGATGCCTAGAGACCTCTCTTCGGCTAATCCTATACATAATGTCCATGAGCTCCGAATCCTCCTGCTACCTCGAGCCAATCTGATCCATAAGGGTGGGCCTCACCTCTAACATCGTCAACAATCTGGGACCACATTACCCTTGCCAGGGGTATACACTATCTCAAAATCACACGAGGCTAAAAAATCCATCCACCTCTATTGCCTCAAGTTCAAGTCCTTCTGCGAGAATATGTACTTCAAAGACTTATGGTCGGTAAAAAGCTCAAACCTCTCTCCAAGCAAATAGTGCCTCCAAGACTTAAGTGCAAAAACTATGGTAGCCAACTCTAAATCGTGGGTACAACAGATCTTCTCATGCGTCCTCAACTGCTTACTGCCATAACTTACTACCCTCCCTTCTTGCATCAACACCGCTCCTAGACCTGTTCTATTTGCATCAGTGTATGCAATAAAAGGCTTAGCTCCATCGGGTAAGACTAACACTGGTGCACTAGTAAGAGCTCTCTTAAGCTTCATGAATGAATCCTCACAATCCATGTCCCACACGAAAGCTTTATTTTTCTTAGTAAGGCACGTGAGTGGTACCGAAATCTTGGCAAAGTCTCTAATGAAATTCCCATATCAGCCAACCAATCCTAGGAAGCTCCTAACCTCGGTAACGTTCTTGGTGTCATTCCAATCTTGCACTGCAATAACCTTGGTGGGGTCAACAGCCAAACCTTCCTTCGATACTACGTGCCCCAAGAAACGAACTTCCTCTCTTTAAAAATGATACCTCGAAAAATTAGCTCTCAAATGATGATTACGAAGTGTGCTAAGAACCTCTTCCGAATGAACAACATGCTCCTCCATATTCTTCAAAAATACCAAGATATCATCCACAAATCCCACCACAAACTTATTTATGACATCCCTAAAGACCCAGCTCATCAAATCAATAAAATAGGAAGGTGCATTGGTTAGCCCAAAAGGCATAACCAGCCAATTGAAAAATCCATCTAGTGTCCTAAACGCAGTCTTATCTATACTGTTCCCGCCATCCTAAGATGATGGAATCCCATGGCTAAACCAAGCCGAGAGAAAACTGTAGAGCCTACTAACACGTCATAAAGATCATCAATCCTAGGGAGTGGATATCGGTTCTTCTTGGTGAGCTTATTTAATTCCCTATAGTCCATGCAAAGTCGGAGAGAACCATCCACCATAGTATCAAAGATGCTGGTGCTCCCCACTCCGATATGCTCCTTCTTATGAATCCCTTCTCTAAAAGCTCATGTATCTACTTTCTCAATTCTTTCCTCTCCCTTGGTGCCATGTGCCTCACAGGTAATGCTACTGGCTTAGCATTCTTAGTCAAATAAATCCTGAACTCAATCTCTCTCTTAGGGGCAGTTCCCTAACCTTCTTAATGACATGTATAAAATATCCGACGATAGGAACACGGATGCAACTCTGATAAAGGTGTATCAAGGGAATAGAGAAAACTCGTAGGTTGAAAGATAACTCTAGAGTCCTAACACTGCAAGTCCAAAGTCTAATTACTCTCCTCTCGTAGTCTAATATATCTCCATATGTGGATAGCCAATCCATCCCTAGGATCATCCCATACCCCAAGAATCCCAAAACATAGGCATCACAGTCAAATTTTACGCCTAGGATAAATATTTTCAAACCCCTACAAACCATAGATAAGTGTGCCAATCATTCTTGGGGTTTGAAACAATAATGGGGTCTACTACTAAAGATATGTCCAAGTGTAAAATATCTACTAGACAGCTAGAGACAAAAGAGTGTGATGCTCCAAAATCAAATGAAGTCTGATTGGGAAAATCAGATATAGAAATCAAACTTTCAACTGTGACTTTCCTACCTCTATCCGGAATGCTACTGGAAGGTACTGCATCTAACACTTGAATCTGGGCAACTAGTGCACTCGCTCCCTGACCAGCTCCCTGGGGACAACTCCTACTCATATGACTGAGCTGCCTGCAAGTATAGCACTTACCCTTCATCTTATCCCTCCTGCAATCCTTGGTAATATGTCCAATATTCCGATAACTACGACATTTTATTCCTCTCTTAATCTGCTTTTGAGGACCATCACCTTTCTTCTTCTTATTATTATTGTCCCACCACTTCTTCTTTCAACTTTCTAACTTAACCACCTCTTTAAACTCTCCTTCCTTGACTGCATCTGACATAAGCGCCATCTCGACCAAAGACTCATAAGTAGCTCCCATCGGCACGTGAGTCAGTAATAATGCCTGAAGGGGTTGATTCAATCCCTTTGCAAACTTCATTGCTTTCTTATGCCGCGTGTTCACCAAATCCATACCAAATCGCGATAGCTCGTTGAATTGATTGATGTATTCCTTAACAGACAGAATCCCTTGCTTTAAATTGATAAACCTATCCAGCTGAACATTCTCTTCCGCCTAAGACGGAAACTTCCAATCGAATCGCCCTAGGAATCCATCCCAAGTAATATTCATCCCCTCCAACTCGATCACCTCCCACCAATAAGATGCTTCCTCTTTCAGCTTCTAAGAGGCTAGCTGAACTCGCCACTGATCATCTAGTCCCAAAAGACCAAAAATCCTCTCCGTGTCCTGAAGAAATGCTCTCGTCTCTACAAATTTCTCCTTGCCAGTAAAAGTCTTCCCGCCTAAACTCGTAAAATCTTTACAAAGCTTAGAGAAATTGACAGTGGCCGGTGGGTTGATGGGATTCCCACCTGCTGGTGCAGTATTGGGTGCAAGCTCGTGACCTCTGAAGTCATAGCTTATAAGTACCTATGAAACCAGGCTGGGACTGGAATGCCCTCAGAAAGGTTCGGGGCATCAACCATTCTACGAAAAGAAAAAGATAGTTTACGAAAGATCAACGGGAGATTGAACTGGACTTATGGGGAGATTTTTATAAAAACTCTTTTATACTTAAAATCATTTCTAAAAGTTCTTTTCTGAAAAATACTTTTAAAACATGTTATTTTGAAAAATACTTTACTTTTAAAAATATTTTTTTTTGGAATCCTATAACCTTAGGCTCTGATACCAATTGAAACACCCTACACCCCTTAATATACCCAAAAGGACACATTAAAAGGCGTGGTGCGTTGTAGGTATAACTAAAACTAACAGAGACTAAGACTCACAAGACAAAAATAGATAAAAAAAAGTGGAAACTTAAAATAATAACTTAATTAAAACAAAACTTCATAACGGCTTCATAAATAGGTCAAATACCAAATACCGCATACTTGTCTACAAAACTAATATGTCTCATGAAAGAAAAACTCATAGTCTCAAAAATTACAGTACATAATATCCCTCTTAATAAACCAGTACATAGAAAGAAGAAAAGCTGAAAGAATAGAAATACATGGTAGCAAACTCCTCCAAGAAATCTCCAAGCAACTACAATCTACTATTATCTTCCTTGATTGCCTAAGCGGGGAAAAATGGGAAATAGAGGAGTGGGTTAGACTAAAAGTCTGGTGAATGATAGTAATTATTAGAGTCTATAAGCAAAGTGAAAGTAATAGATTCTACAATAGTTCTAGTATATAAAGAGGAAACAAAGAAATAGGAAAGAGATTAATTGGAAATAAATACGATTTACTATAAGATAGGTTAACCATGATTATTTGCACTTGTTCTTGATAGCTACTTTGATTAGGATGAATTTCTAACCGTATAATTAGGATAAATTCCTAATTCTACCCTTCGATCGACCTGCTACTCCATAGACCTTACTGCGGACCAAAGACGAGGTAATTCCCTACACAACAGCCAATGGTATCTACGAAAGATGCACAAAGCAACCAATGTGGATCCAGACGATACATAGCTCCCTACACAGAAGGTAATGGTGTCTATGAAAGACACATATAGTAAGCGCTTGGAACTCATAGCGATTACTGAGCACTAGAATGGAAGTCGCACGTGTAACTACCACCATGCCCATGCTACCTTTTGCTCCACTTATTGGTTCTTCTTATTACCCCAAACTCCAACATAAGCGTGCCCCTCATCTCACTTCAGGCTATTGTGAGACCACTGTTTGTGCATAAAAAATAGGGAAAACGCTGTTGGTACTGGCCCATCATCCAAACAATACCTTGTTGCACCCCAGTTCCAAATCCTTCATGATTTGGACTTCTAATTGACCGATTACTACCATTTTTAGCATAAGCGTGCCCTCGTCTCTCTTCAGGCTAATGTGAGACCACCATTTTGTCTAATAGGGAAAGCTATTTGGTACAGGTCCTACTTTAGTCTTTGCTTATTAACTTAGATAAATTATTTAAATAAGCCTTTACACTTTTCTCTAATATTTGTGCATATTAATTTATCCTAAGTCTTAAAATTAGCCCTACTCTGTTCTTGTTCTTATTATAACCCACATTATAATCATGCTTATTACGTAACCCAAGGTCTAAGTGTGAAAATAAGCCTCTTTCATCTTTTAATCTTTTTAGTTATAATTCTAAGTTATAACTAGTCCAATCTTTTTAATTTAGTCTGATTAATGTCATAATTAGGCATAATTTTAGTCCAATTGGGCATAATTTCATTCCAATTCCATTTATATTACAGTCTTTGTAATTTCATCTTGTACTCCATTATTTCAGTTTTCATACAATTTAATCCATATTCGCGTCGACCATATTCTAATCCATACACAAAGAAGAAGGAGAAATAAAAGAAAACTGAAAATAGAAGAAAATCCAAAGCGTAGAAAGAAGAGGTAAATAATATATAAATAACAGTAAATAAACTAAAATAATGTAAATGAACTGTAAATAAACGGAAAAGCTATAATTAACAGAAATAAACTAAAATTATTGAAAAGAATTGCTAAAAGGAAATAGACTTAAAATAATTCTATAAATAAACTGTTGAAAAGGCCATTCCAAAAATCGTAGTAAAACTGCAACTATTGGGAACCCTATTATTTCAAATTACTTAAAGAAATCTAAAATAATTACAATTACTCACCTCTGGTCCTAAACACTTCCTTTGGTCTTCTCGGATCCACTTGGAGTTGTAAAATAATTTAATTTAGAACGATTTTCTCCTTGGAAAAGTTATTCCGTTTAGGGTCCTTCCTAGAAAGGTGAACTCAATTAGAGAAAACCTAGAATGAGAAAAATTGTTAGGTCTAGGGGTCTATTTATAGGGGTTGAAGTGGATTTCAGACCGTTGGATTATGAAGATTGAATGGGAGCAACCACGTCATAAGCTGAATAGGAGCCGTCGGATGTAAGAATGGAAGAGCCATATCGAAGTAAAGAATGAAAAACACGCCATTAGGTCGGAAAAATTTGCTCTGGAACATTCGAAGGAACGAACGTTTATTCGTTCGTAATTAAGGGAGGCGGGTCGACTACCTGGTGCCTAGGTCGATCGGCCAGTCGACCTGCCCTATATATATATTCTTCTATTTCAGCTTATTTTGTTTCTTGTTCATATTAGCTCGGTTTCAGACATTCTATATATGGAAATTGACCAGAAAATTATCATGGACATAATAGTGCAATTCCCGTGGCTTAATTTTGATAATTTCAATAAGTTATTTTATTATTTAATTAATTAACGAATTAATAATTATGGGTTAAATTTCGGGTTGTTATAGTATTTTTAAACATATTGTAAATATTTTAAAAAAATTATTACTTATTTATTTAGTTAATTAATTAATTATTTAATGATTGATTAATTAAATTAATTAAGGTAATTAGCGCTTAATTATTTATTGATTTCTAATCAAGTTGAATTTAAGTTAAGATTTAATTTAAAACTTAATTATGTTTTAATTATTTAAAATTAAGGTTTATATATTATTTGAGTTTTAATTAAGGATTAATTAATTAATTAATTAAGGTTAATTAATATTTAATTATTATTTAAGTTTGATTTATTATTTAATATTGATTAAAGATTTATTTATTGTTTAAGTACCTATTTAAAAGATACATATTATTTAATTAATTACTTAATGATAATTATTATTTAATTATTTATTTAATAGTTAATTATTGTTTAATTATTTAAAGTTTAATCATTATTTAATAAGGAGATTAAATGTTTCCTATTTATTTTAAATAAAAGTTTAAAGGTTTAAACCATTTTATTTCCGAAGATTGGATTTTGTTTTAAGTAACTCTCTCTTAAAGATTTTTCTTTGTCGATCACCTTTAAGTAACTTCATTAAATATGAAACTCTATGACATTTATTTATCAGAATATAGTTTAGTTATATTTGACATCAGTTAGCAAAGCCAAACACCATTCTGCTATTATATTAACTTGGAAATGTGATTAACATAACAAACCTCTGTCTGCTATTATAGTAACTTAGATATTTTCCTATATGTGATTGGTTGTTATGTGTTGTTTCCTTTCACATATCTACTTTTATGTAAATACCCATATTATAACTTGGAGATTTAAACACATTAAAATAAGAACCATTGTGGTCACTAAGCCTTTTTCCAAAACTAGTGAAATCCAATATTTCGTTTTATCCCTTTGATAATGGTTTAAAGTTATTACATTTAAAAGTATTTAAAGAATAATTAGGTAGCTATTTTATTAAAGATGTTTGGAGTAATTTGATACTTTTTTATATGATTCGTAAATGAGAAACCTTTTATAAATGTTTTATGAATATACTTATGTCAGTGAGATAAGTATATGAATGTTTTTAATAAGGCACTTTTGAAAAGAGATTTTAATAAATGAAAGAATTATTTTGAGACTTAGTGGTTGTAGTGGATAATTAAATCTCTAAATTGTTATTATTTGTTTATTTGATAGTTAAATAACCGACTATCAAATCTTGACCTGTTTTGACTCAGGAAGTATGATTATATATTCAAGTTCCCAGGTGAGGACTTAAATACTTATTTCATACTTCCCAAGAACCGAAATTGAGTCAGTCGGTAATTTCTGCTTAGGTTGGAGACACCATTATTCGAATTTATCCGAACCACTCCAAGCTAATAATTTTCGTGATAAAGTACGATATGGAGATGTACAATTCTTCCTAAGAGTGATTTCAAAATGGAAGATAGTAAAATTTTGAATGCTTGTTCGATGTCGGAGCAACTTGTATGGATGAATGCTAGCATTACATCTCTGCCTAGATGGCGGTGTTAGCATTCCAAGATGATATGCTAGAATAAGAGGTAAAACTGTGACCTTACAAGCCTTAAAACTCGGAGAAATAGCAGAAACAGGGCATGCAGCGGAGCCATGCGGTTAGCTACCATTAGAAGCCATCATCCCATTCTAGATTGTCCCTTTCAGAGTTGGTTTCCACGCAAGCACAGTGGCAGTGGAAGGCCTCGGTGTTAAAGGGGTGAGGTAATCCGACTTGTCATGTTAAAGGGGTAGGCCAGCTCTATGTAGCAGAGGGGCATATGCGTCTGTAGTCGTCAAGTACATTTTCTAGGGACGTATCGTTAGAAGGTAGTCCCTTAACTTGCCATAGTATGGAATCCAATCTCCAATACGAGCCACTATGATTTTGACTATGCCCAACTATGTTGGAATGTGAGATTCAAACATTTCAGCTATTTTATACATTTACTTTGAACTCTTAGACATTAGTATAATACCATTGGATTTTATAATAAAATGTTTTAGTTATCGTAAGGTAAAAACCCATCCGTGTTTATGTGCGGCGTGGTCTTACGAGATACTTTTTATTTTGAAAGCTTTTCAAGTATAGTAATTCATATGTTTTGTTTTGAGTTTTTCTCATGCTAGTTTTACCAGACTGACCCATGCATTCTTTTCCGATAATGCTCGATCCAGCCCTAGCATATTTTCCAGATTTAGATGGATCCATTAGAGCTTTCAGGAGACGAGCTGGATTCTCCAAGATGTATTCACGTATCTTATATTCTTCCACTATTGTTTCCTTTTTAGTCTATATGTATCAAAAATTGTAAGGACAGGATGTCATAACAATCCAGTTAGAAAATATATTAGTGTACTATGATGTTTTGTATAATAAAGATGATTTCTTTTGTAAAGATTTTTTAATATTATATATTACTCGTCACGATGCGAGATTCTGCTCTGTCTTTTCTTCCTTTACCCTAAATGATTCATCTTTCGGACACTGAAATGATCGGCATATGAATACCGTGGATGTATTAAGTGTCGTCTTTAGGTGTAAGAAAGGTGGATCGTTACAATAAATGCACTTATTCAAACTATTTTCATTTTTAAACAATTCAAAACAATTTTTTCCAACATTCCCCCACTTTAATATTTTTTTCAATTAATTTTCTAAAATTATATATGATTGCAAATAAACAAATATATCTTCCGATTTGAATCTTTGCATAATGAGTAGAATTCAGAATATGCTAAAGTGACTCGTAGTCTTGAAATCTATCTTTGACGTCAAACCACAAAAAATATTTCTAAGGTACAATCTAAAAGCCCGTGCGTTTATGGCCAGCATGTCTCTCTCGATATAGTGAGCACACTAAAATTTTCTGCCCAAAAACTTAGTAGAAACATCCTCGTTTCCACATTCACATAAGTGAGTCTATCAATAGTACTTCTGTAGCTAGGTACTCCACTCCACATTGAGTATATTATTAAGAGTTGGTACCAACTCATCCTTCTATCGCTTCAGGAATACATGCTTTTATAGCATGTTCAGCTCATATCATTTCACAACTTGTTATTACCCTTAAACCTAGCTCTTGCGATCTATAGTCTTAAGGTTGGGTTACCCATTATGAGTGACTCATCATTCTAAGGGAAATAGTCCCATTGCTTTTGAAGGTTTATGGACTTCCTTCTCTGGCTAATCCTTTCGTCAAAGAATCGACCAAATTATCTTCAGTACGTATATGATCCACTCTGACAACTTCTCGAAGAGAGAAATTATCTAATAGTACTATGCTTATGACGTGCTTGTCATCTCTTACCGTTGAAGAAACGGTTCTGTAATTATGCAGTAGCCAAAGTATTATCGCAATGAATCAATACGGTTGGTATCATTTTTTTCCATAAAGGAATTTAAACTAGCAGATTTCTTAAGTAATCTACTTCTTCACTAGCTGTAGCTCGTGCTATCATCTCAGACTCTATGATGGACTGAGCTAGAATAGTTTATTTCTTAGGTTTTCAAGAACCAGCTCTACCAGCCATGCTAAAAATATAGCCACTTGTTTCTTTGGAGTCGTTGGATAAAGTGTTTCAATCTGCATCACTATAATCTTCAAAAATAGCTGGAAACTTTTCATAACGTAATCCAAGATTCATGGTTCGTTCAACATATCTCATAAACCTTTCAATAGCGCGCAAATGCTCTATACTAGGACTATTAGTAAACCCGCACAATAATCCCATGACATTGATAATGTCGGGTCTAGTACAATCAGTGGCATACCTAAGGCTTCCAATGATGCTCACATAATCAGTCTATCTTACCCTTCACCGGTGTTCTTAATTAGTTTTACACTAGGATCATACAGTGTATATACAGGTTTACAGTCCAAGTAACTATACAAGAGCTTAATATAGTGAGCTTAATTCAAAGAAAATCCCTTTTTGGACCTAATAATCTTAATACCAGGGATTACGTTTTCTTCTACAAGATCTTTCATATCAAAGTTAGCACTAAGTAAATTTTTGACATCTTTAATAGCATTAATAATAGATGCAAATATAAGAAAATCATCAACATATAAGCATATAATAGGGTAAATGTTTTAAATCCATTCAAAATGACTAGAGTATTTAAATTTTCATGCTAATGTTTAAGTGCTTATTTAAGACCATATAAAGATTTATCCTACTTACAAACTTTATGTTCCTATCCAGTGATTATAAAAACATTCAAGTTGATCCATATATTTCTTCTTTAAATTTACCATTTAAAAAAGAAGTTTTAACATCCATTTAGCATGTTAATAAATCGCAAATTGCAACTTGAGAAATTAACACTCGTATAGATCTTATTCAAGTTATAGGTGAAAATGTATCAAAAAATTCATTTGTTTTCTCTTTACCTAATCCCTTTGCTACTAGTCGGACTTTATATTATTCTATTATACCATCAAGTTTTAGTTTCTTTTTTAGTACCCAGTTATAGCTAATTGATTTTCAACCAGGAGATAAAATCAACTAAGTGCCAATTTTATTCGATTCAATCAAATCTATTTCATCATTAATTACTTCTTGCCAAAAGTCGACATCAATAGAGGATAATGCTTCTTAGGGATTAGCAGGATCCTATTCTATGGTATAAGAAAAAATACAGGAACATAACCTTTATTTAATCTAGCTTTCTTACTTCTTCTAGGTTTAGTTTCTATATCTCGATTAGATTAATTATTCCTAATTATAGGAATATTACTAGAAAAGTGCCCCAAATATTCCTTAGTTTAAATGGAAAATTATGTTTATAAAAATCAGCATTATTTGATTCTATTATAACGTGATCTTTAGGTTATAAAATCTATATGCTTTACTATTAATAACATATCCAATAAAGACACATTCACATGCTTTACTTACTAGTTTAATTCTTTTAGGATCAGGCATTTGAACATATGCCAAACATCCCAAGTTCTAAAGTAATACAATTTAGGTTTAAGTTTTTCAAAATCTCAAATGGTGAAATTTGGCTCTTAGACTTAAATTTTTATTTAATACACAACAAATACTCAATAAAATTTCACCTACCAATGTTTTACTACATTCGAATTTAGTAAAATAGCTACAACTAATTCGATAAAGGTCCCATTCTTTCTTTCAACTTTATCGTTCATTTTAGGTAAATAAGTTGTAGTTCTCTCACGAATTATACCATGTAAGTTATAAAAATCAGGAAATAAGCTAGACTCATATTCTACTTCTCTATCACTACGAAATCTCTTATTTTTTTTATTATTTGGTTTTCGATTTCAGTGATAAACAATTTGAACATATCTAGTGCATCACTTTTATGTTTCATGAGATATACACGAGTGGTATCAAAAAAGTCATCAATGAATGTAAGAAAAATATCTTTACCATCTCTAGTTGATACCTTATCAACTTCACATATATCAGAATGAATCAAATCTAAGGGTTCATAAATTCTATCAACTTACTTATGAGGTTTCTTAGTAATTTTTGCTTGACTATAGGACTTATATTTATCAAAACCAATTTGCAACATTTTAGGAATTAGACCTAAGGTGCTCATGTTTTTTAATTATATTTTTGTTAATATGATAGAATCTATTATGCCAAACATTAAAATCACTAAGCAGAACTAGTTATTCGATTCAATAAGCATTCCCTCACTAGCATAACCCTTTCCTCCAAACATACCCTTATGAGTAAAAGTGTACATCTTGAGTAAAACCAGCCATATTAAGGAGAAAACCTAAAACCAGATTCTTTCTCATCTCTAGAGTATGCATTACATCTTTCAAAACACTTGTCTTTCCATAGGTAAATTTGGTTTCAACATTTCCAATACCAACAACTGCAGTGATGTGAGAATCTCCCAACAACACTTTTTGATCCTCAATAGTAGTGTATGTACCAAACATAATAGGATCATAGTAAAGATGGTGTGAAGCACCAACATCTATCCACAAACCCTTTGATCTTCCAACAAGGTGAATCTCCAAAATCATAGCCGTAAGAGGCTCCTCGGTCAGGTTAGCCTACGGTGTAGAGCGTGGCATGTTACAACGCTTGCGTGCCGTATAACCTTGTTTTCCATAGTGGTAACAAAAAAAACTATCCAAAGTCACTCATTTGGGTTGGCTACTGCTATCCCTTTTGGTTCTCTTGTGAGTTCCAATTCTATTTTCTACGGTTACAATTTTGATTCTCAAAATTTTTTGGATTTGGTTTTGGAACCGCATGCTTGGTCTTTTAAGTGTTGTTCGTGACAACCAGCATTTCTTTTTTCTAGTCCTATTTACGAGACTCTTTCTCAATACAGAGGTGAGTTATTAAGCTCTCAAAAAAAAGTCCTTAGTCATATGCCTAAGCACATTCTTAAAATCTTTCCAACCTAGGGGCAATTTATCTATAATTACAGCAATATGAAATTGTTCAATTTCATCTAAAGTTATACCTTCAAAAATGATTCATTTGCAATTTTCTAGATTTCATGTGATTGTGCCTCTACTGAATTATCATTTATCATATGGCACTTTAAGCAGCGAATGATTGCGTACTTTTTAGCTTCAGCCTCCTTTGTTTCATATTTCTTCAACAGCGCTTCCTATATTTCTCGTGCAGACATAGCTGAATTGTAATTGTCTTAGAGATCATCACCGTGCTCATTGAGGATGTAGTTTTTGTATAGATAGTTCTTCTCCATCCAGATCTGAACCTGCTTATTTTTCTCATCCATTGGATTCTTGGCAGCGTTGGTATTTAGTTGTGGGCGGTCAACCACCTTTGGTATTATCAGATACTTTTTTATCTCCATCATTTGAAGTAGAGAACATCAGAACGACATGACTTGTTTGTGTTGCCAGCAGGAGTTGCAGAGAAGTCATCGGTCGCAAAATTATTCTACGTCTTAAAATTGTTTGAAAATATAGTCTGGTTTATTGGCCGAGTCACGTATTTCGCCGTTTTCCTTAAGACATTTCACTACTCTGCCCAAAAGTGTGTAAGGAAGGCTATAAGCAGTTCCACCTCCATGATAAAATAGCTGAATAGTATTCAACAAACCTCTGCATAAAATCGTTGATCAAAATTTGCACCCTCTAGTTTTCGAAATATTGCTTGATTCTTTTAAGATTAATGGCAGATAAGAAGATGGAATAGAGAGAGAGTGATTAGATGTAGTTCTTTTTATCTCATCCACTTATCAGTTAAGTAGACAGAAAAACTGAAAAGAACGTTACTGATTTAGTGCAGAGATGAAGGAACATGCATTCCCTAAAACCGGATCTAAAAAACGGACGGTTCTCAAATGAACGTTCTCTAAAGTAAATGAGTTTGCCTAGGCGTTTCATTACCGCTTTAAAAAAGGGTAAAATTTTTCGTATCAAAATATAAGTGCATATAAAAACATAGTTCAGTCCGGTCGGTGGACGTGCGTGGTGGTCATGCATGCACTCCCTCCTCAATACAAAAGCAACATTGGGTGCCCAAAAAGCCCAATATGGAAGCTATCAAACTCATATAAATACAAGTTTCTCTCAATGTCCCTTATAATGTGGGACTAAAATAGTAAACATACATATTGAAACTATTTTCATTTTATACAATTCATTTTTTTCCAATAGTCCACAGTGTAAAATATAAAATACACCTCTACATTAAAACATGAATTGATCTCCAATAAAAAAAATTACAACTTTTTACATGTGTCATTTTACTAATACTTCAAAATTGAATAACTAAATTATTGTTGTGTAATGAAAGTACATACAACTAAACATATGACACACCATCTTTGAGTCGTATTCAACATTTGCATTATGAAATCTTTAAATAATATTTGTAATACCTTTGGCGTAACATTTTTTGATGTAAGCGTAAATTAAGAGTGAAAGTTTTGTTGGTTTGGTTTGTCCAATGATGAAATTCTTAAACCGAACTAAAACAATAAAAACGAAAATCGAACCAAACCAATCGAATTAAGTTTGTTAGTTCGGTTTGTAATTCGAATTAACCGAAGTAATAATATTTCACATCTTACATTTGTAAATATTCATTATACTTTAAAATAAAACATGAATATACGATTATAGCATTCTTATTTAGTATTTTTGTTCTTTAAAATGGTAATTTTGACAGATATATGATAAATAAATTTTATTTAGACAATTAAACTGATATGAAAAATCATCAAAACATGAGTAATTTTAACAATAAAATAAAAGTTTGGTTAATTTAGTTAAACCGATAACTGAACTAAATTACGTTACGACAACAGTCTAGTTTTAAAACTAAATTAAACTTATTGAAATAAACTGATTCAGTTGGTTTATTTGGTTTTATCCAATGTTTGCTCACCATTAGCGTGAACTACCAAAATGTCACTCTATGGATTTTTCCAAATCTTAATATCACTTAAAAATAGGACCTAACAATTAAACTTCCTTTACAAAATTAAAATGCACCTCTACCAACGTTATCAAATCTTATTATCACTTAAAGATAGCATCTAACAAATTACCTTACTTTCCAATTTGTTAACTAATAATACAAATAAAAGTTCAAACTAAAAAAAAATTTAGATGTTGCAACTTAAAAATTAAAATTCAAACTAACTATAAACGATATCAATGCAAAAATATGATCACATATTTGTGCAAGACATTTTTTTGAATATATTAAACATATACGATTTATAGAAAAACAATTCATGCGCTAAACGCATACCATTACGCACGCGTAAAATAAATAAAATATATAATGCTGCAAATGAAACCCAAAGCATTAACCACAAAGGAAAATACTAAACAAATCAAAAACCTAATCCAAACTCCTGACCAATGAACATACATTGTAAAAACGGCAGCGATAACTATTCAAATCTACATTAACACTAAATTTTAGCACGCCCAATAATTTTTCGTGGGTCAACTTAAGACCATGTCATATAGAATGCGATTATGAATTTTTGACTTCATATACTAACAATAAGAGTATCTCCAACCCTTAACAATGTAATTTCTACATGACAACAATGGTTAGGTATTATAGAATAAATCTATAGAAAATCTATTACATAATACGACAAAATGATTTTAGTTGCTCCAATGCAAACATGTTTAAATATTAAAAATTTCTTAGTGTCAAAAAATAAGTGGTAGTTAAACCTTAACATTGTAAAATACAGTGTTTAGAACCAAACATTTCATTTCATAACATCTTGTAAAAAAATTGCCACATCATATTACAAATACCATTAATATGAGCATTGAAGTTTAAAAACCGAATAAAATTGTTAATTACTCAGATGACATTTAATTTACATCAAAAACATGTATGGGTTTGAGATGCTATAATAATAATAATAATAGTAATTTTGAAATATCCCTAATGAACCTTCAGGTTGTGAACTTTCCTTTCCTTTGTGCTATATATCATTATTAGTATCTGGTCCATATCTTTTCTTCCTAATTAGGCCATTACTAAACGTTTGCTCATCCAAATCAATAATGTCAACTTCGGCTATATCTTTAACATCACCAACAACAAAAAGAGTAACATTTTTTGACATTTGGTCAAGTGCTTGGCAGTTGTAATCACCAGGGTTTAAAGTAATATGCTGCTCATTATAATACTCATAAATTTGGTTTTTCATAATATCAGGGTCATGTAATCTTGATTTTGAAGTAGCATTCTGTAAATTATCATTTACAACATTGAATATAAGTTTCCTAATGATAGAGGAGCTAAAAAGAAGCCTTGGAAGCATAGTTTCGAAGATCAAACCATGAGTCAAACCGTGTTGGTGCAACATTAAATGTTCTAATGGTTCAACCAATTAGATCGCGAGAATCGCGTTGATCGTTAATTTTAATTTTATTAATATAAATGTAAATTATTTCAATTAATGTTAAAATTTAACCAATTATAATTTAATACATTGAAATTAAAAAATATATTTTAAACATTGCATAAAAGTATTAACTGGGATAATTATATTACACTTTTTAGCGTAAAATTGTAAATTTCTTTACCTTTTTAAGATGAAAATAGTTCAGCGCAACAATAATTCGTAAAATATACATTAGTAATGTATTATGTTGTCCAAAATTGATAGGATAATCCAATAATTTAGTGGCCAAGATTATAAAAATTATTTTTCAAATTAATTATATGAAAAAATGAAGAATGAAATGATAATTCTTTCTTAAATTCGAAGAACCTTGGGGTTAAAGAGGTCACCTTATAGGTTTTTAAGGGTTTTGAGGTTAAACCGAGAGTTCATGCGCATGCAAGGTTATTTCATTTTAAGAGTTGTAGCACTCCAAGGTCGATGGTTAAGCATGGTCGAACCGAGGTTAGGTTGGTTCTTTTAAACACGACTAGGAAGCAATAAACCAATTCACGGTAAGAAAGCTAGACGACTTGCTGATCTTAAACGGGGAAAAGTAAAGGGGAGCTGCTTGAAGAAACATTTATATGTAATGTAGTAGGAAAAGGCCACAGTCAAATGAGTTCTCTTGTTGCGGCAACCCCAGAGAAACAAATCTCTAGTTAGAAAACTTAAAAATATAATTCACAGTTGCTTTAACATGCCTTTCTTTCCATTTATCCAATAGGTAACTTTAAATAATATCATTCGGACCACTATGTTTTCATCTTTCATCTGATATAATCGAAATGCAATATACAAGGAACTTTCGGAGATTCTTTAGTTTCATTGTCTTTTAAAATGCCTACTTCCTTTGGATGGCATACAACGAGCAAACTCCAATGAAGATTAAAGTTAACTGGTATAAATATATAGTCCTTCTCATATATGTTAGGCCGCGAATGGTTTATGATTTTTAGTTTTGGGATTTCATCTATACAAAAATGTGTGACATATGTATATTATGAAAAACAAACAATTTAGAAAACGAAGTAACACACAAAATAGAAAACAATTTTATAATTTTTCGTATTTTGAGAAATAATGGAAGCAAAAGAAATAGTTCATCCTTTTGTTGTAACAACCCGCGTATTTATCGATTGTATATTTAAAATATTTTATTTAAATATTTCATCGTTAGTCGGATTATAGTCCAAGAAGCTACTTTTTGCAAACAGTCAAATTAGGACTCGAGACCACTTCCTTTGAGTTCAAAATGGCGTTTGCGACCTTTTTAAGTATAAACTTCGATATGTTTGGAGATAGCTAAAAATTTTACCTTTTTCACTTCGGGTTTGGGTTTGGGTTCAGCCCACTAGCCAACTTAATACCCCAAACTGAACCACTTCTCTTCATTCATTCCCTCTTCCTTATCTTTTCAGTTCTAAAGAGAATAATGAGGAAAAAGAAAAAGAATTAAAATCCTAAGCCCTAGTTTCCATTTGCAAATGAAGTTCTAGCTCCAAATTCAAAGAGAAGCATTGGTAAGTATCATCTCCTTCTTCTCCAACTCATTCTCTCTTTGATTTCAGAATATTCCTAAACCTAATTTGGGAAATGTTTCTATTTTAAGCTTATATTCAAGCTTCTTGTGTTGATATTGAAGTGTGGTTGATCTTCCCTTGTCTTCAAGCTTCTCATTCATTGTTTTTGGGTTCAAAGGTAATATTTTAATCTCACATCTTAGTCTATAATTATCTTCGATTGTTAGGTATGAATTTCTCACACTCAATCATGTGCATTTGATTTGGATTTGGATTGGTTTTGTAAACATTCCAATTTTTGGTGTTTTGAAGTCAAATATTTAAAAATCATAGCTTTGTTGTTTGATCATGCTTTGGTGATGCATCGAGGAGCATATAGGGCCAGGTAGTCGATTGGCATAAACCCTTGGCGCCGTTGCTCGAATGATTGCAATTTGGTCGAGATTGGCCCTCGTTTAGATAGGCTGGGAAGTGCTGAAAATAGGTTTCGGTCGACCGAACTCAGTAAGCCGGTCGACCGACCTGCTACCAGAACACTTCTCTATTTCTTGTCCGGTCGACCGAACTCAGTGATCCGGTCGACCAACCTGCTCCTATTTCCCTGTTTTGCCTATTTATGCTCATTTTGCTTTGTTTTTCCAATTTTTAATCGATTCTTCTTCTTCGATTAGTTGTTATCACCTTTGTCGACTTTGTTAACTTCTATTTCTGGAATTTTTGGGTATTTCCACTTTGATGGATTCAGTATCGATTTCTTTGGATTTGATTCACGTCTTCGTATGTTGATTTTAATGATTGAATTGTTTCTACAATCATTTTTATGGTTTGTCACTTTAAAATACAAAGGTTTCTATACTAGTAGTAAATATTCAAACACTTTATCAAAGATTATTTAAACTCTATTTTCAATATCAAACTCGTTTATAAAAACCGTTTTCCAACCTATTAATATATACAAACCTTTACCTCACTCGTATTAGAAATCTAATTAAATGGCTTAGTAAAACAAGTGGTATGAAACGCTTGCATTTACTTCGTCGGTTAATTCTTGGACTTGTTCGATTGAATATCTTGTGACAATTTTCTAGTGGAGCTCTAAAATATTTAAGTTAAGCTAGTGGTTATGGGACATGAAGCTAAACTCATATATTTACTAGCTTAATGTAATTGACACTTCTTGATGATCGATGATGATCATTTTATGGTTTAGACTAGCAATGTGCGATGTCTCTTTGTCCATGTGGAGGACTGTACTTCATCTTATTGAGCTTCGTTTTATTTCTTGAATGGGCCGTACCTATTTAGGTGCGTCAACGTTCACTGCTTACGCATGGGTCGTACCTATTTAGGTGCGTCGATGTTTGTTTACTTCGTGGAGCAATCGGCTCAATAAGTCGGGGCATGGGGCGTATCTTTCTAGGTGCGTCGATGTTCGTCTATGCATGGGACGTATCTTTCTAGGTGCGTCGATATTCGACTTTGCATGGGGTGTACCTTTCTAGGTGCATCGATGTTAGACATTACATGGGGCGTATCTTTCTAGATACGTCGATGTTGATTTATGCATGGGGCATATCTTTCTAGGTACGTCGATGCTTATTTATGCATGGGGTGTATCTTTCTAGGTGCATCGATGCTAGACACTACATGGGGCTTATCTATTTAGGTGCGTCGATGTTTGTCTTTGCATGGGTCGTACCTTTCTAGGTGCATCGATGTTTGACTGTGCATGGGGCGTCTCTATTTAGGTGCTTCGATGTTCGGTCTATGGAATAGCGTTCCGTTTGGGATTGGCCATCCTTTTCTTGTGATTTTTGGATTTCTAATTGATGATTTTTGGAATTTATGTTTCACCAACTTTTACAATTGGCATTGATATGTATGTCATTTATTGTGGCTTGGTGAATTAAATAAAGAATATGACATTCTTTTTATGCTATGAGATTCGTGAGATATTTGTATGATTTTCCTTTATTGATTTTCAACGTATACTTGTCGAGGTATGACATTTTTGGTTATCATACGTTTTAATTATATCTCTTCTTATATCTTATTTTATCTGATATTTATAGTTAGACTGATCTGTTTATTATTTTCTTATTAAATAATACTCGGGTCAGACCGAGGTGTTACAGGTGCTTCTACTTGACTCCTCTTCTGGGGTTACTATTCTGACTTTTGGCTAACTACTTAGGTTAGTAGTTTATTTTGTTGTATACATTTGAGATAGAGACTCCTTGATGTATACATATTCTTTTGTCTAGCACTTGTATCTATTCTTTTGTGATATTGTGGATCTTGTTAGACCACTACTCTGATGAACACTTCTATGTGTTATATTTATATCCGTTTCCGCCTTTGAGATATGAACTTCTATGACTGATTTGTGTTGTGTTTATTTCTATATTTGTTTCTGAAGATATTATAGCCTCTGTGTAGTAGCTTTGAGTTTTTGTCGGTATGTCGGAATTTCCTATTGAAATGATATGCATGTTATACTATCTGACATATCCATGCTCGCACAAAGCAATTACATGGATGGTCGCTCCTCAACAGCCTTATTCTCCGCGGCAGTTGACGTCATTGCCCCGTAATGTCCTTGGCTAGCGTGGGTATAGAGGTGGTGCATCACATTTGTTGTCCCTCTAACTCCTCTGTTGTTTTCTTCATCTTCCTTCCATTCCCACTGTCGCCCCTCCACTTTTCACATATTTTGTAATCAATGTTGAAAACGCAAAATACAAAATAAACCAAATAGAACCATAATTTTTTATGTCCACTTGCGAATACCTAGAAAAGACGCCTAAGTTGTCTAGATCAGCTAATTTGCGGAAGATGAAACTGTGGAAGAAGTGGGATCTGTTCATCCCAGCTGTTGAAACTGCAGTCTTGATATATTTGATGTAGAAATCAATAATAATATAACTAATAAAGGTATTTGTGTAATATCCTGGAATTTTGGACAATTTAAATTTAATAATCCGAGTTTAAATTTAAATTGAATAGATGATTTTTGTTAATGAATTTGGTTTGATTTAATAATCTTCTTTATTTAAATACTTAATTTGTGAATTTATTTTTAGTAAACTGATAAAATTGTTTTCTATTTAATAATGTATATGTATTTATAGAGATAAGTTGTTTTAAATAAATTAGTATAGCATAATTTTAATATTTTGAAAATAGAAATTGTGATTTATTTTTAATTTAAGCTTTTCAAAATTATTTAATAAAATACTATACGATTTTAAATATATGAGATAAATGTTTTATTGGTTTAAAATTCATTTTAACTTAAGTTTGTATATTTAAAATAAATTACAAAATGTTTGTGTTAATTCTTTTTAAATATTGGTTGATAATTTTGATTTGTAAATTTAATTTGAAATTTAAAATACAATTTAAAATGTGAACATGTATTCATGTAAGTTATTGTAAACTCTTATATAAATTTATTTTAATTGTTTAAAGGTATAAGAACTAATTAATTTAATCTAAACATTCATTAACCTTAATTAAAATAACAAAACATTTACATATACATGTGTAAACTTATCATCATTTTAAAGTGACAAATGTAATAGCTTGAGACAAGTGTCATGTTTCAATTTTATTTTTCTTTGATTTCTAAATTAAATCAAAATATTGTTTTAAAACTTGCATTCTTTCTTCCTTTGCCCTTTTCTCATTTTCATCTCTTAACTAAAGAAAAACATTCTCAGCTGAAAACTCTTCATACCAAAAATCTGAGAATCAAATGCATTTCAAAATTTCTGTAACCAAAATTCTGTAATATTCTTCATCCTCATATCCAAGCCCATACAAACTCCTCCTTTTCAAACTTAACAAACCTGTTCATTAAACTAAGGCCTGCGTTTCAGTTTTAATCAAATGAAGACCTGCATTCTTTTTTTAAAATCTGAAAATGGAAACAAGACCCTGTAACTCCTCTTTAAAACTGCAAGCAACAAACTACAACCTGCATTTGATCTGGAAACAAAGAGAGGTCTGCATTCATGAATCCTTAAACTGGAAATTGGCATCTACATCAACATTTTAAAAAAAAATCTAGGGTCTGCATCATTAAACAGGTGAGTAACTCATTTTCTTAAAATTAATTAAATAAGTTAGGTTGTTCAAACCTTTTAAAAATTGAAATGAACTTATAAGAATTGGTTGTGAATATTATACATGTAGCATATGCCTGGATACATGCTGATTGCTGACTGCATATCTGTGCTTCAAAATCCCAAACTCTTGTTGGTTTTTGTATTCTTTGTTTTGAATTGATTACTATTATGTCTCAAACCCTTGAATAAACATGTTTGTTTTAGGATAGAGTAAATACAAATTTATATGAATCAAATTTGAATTTTCTGTAACCTAGAAATCAGGTTACACAGAGCAATAATTAATATAGAGAAAAATTCAAATGTTATAATTTATTGTTTCAGGTTTATTAATTGAAACAATAAGTGAATTCAAGAATTTTAAATCAAAATTTACAATTTATAATGCTGTAAATCAAGTGCAGAGATGAACATACTGTATTTTTCATTTTTGTTAAGTATATTTGATTCTTGCATTTGATTCGCTTGAATCTGCTTCTGGAGATTGTATAGTCATCATAGATTATAGGAATTTTTTTGAATGGTATTGCAATTCAATTTTGAGACGGTGATTTGGGAATTTCTGTTTTGAACCCTAGTTTACTGGGTTGCTGTGTTTGCTCGAGTGTGATTCCCTCGGTTGATCGAGTTCAACCATATTTCGCGTGTTGGTAGATGATGGTTCAAAGGAGTCGTCACCAAAGTTTGGGTGGAGTTGGTGGCCGGAGGCGCGTGGGAATGGAGTTGACAGGTTGGTGGTTTTTGGGGGTATGGTCTGTTTCTAGGTTCTGGTTGTAAACTTGAATTCAAAATTCGAGTTGAATATTGGGGATTTGAGGTTTGAAGGTAGATGTGGAGGATTCTGGTAGATGGAAGGGGGCCGTTGGTGATGGCAGTGATGGCCAGAGTTGGTGGTTGGGTGCAAAGTGCAGAGGTGTGTGCATGTTGATGGTAGGGTGTTTTTGTGTTGCAGGGTTTTGGTTGCTCGGGTTTGCCTCAGGGGAAATTGGGAAATGACTCGAAGAAGTATGGCTTCTCACTCGAAGTAGGTTATAGGATGGCTCGGGTTGTCATGTTTCAGGGTTTTAAACAGAGCCTTATTTCCAGTTTTAAAATTTTTTAAAAGTAAGTTTTTAAAATGCAAATTTAAAACCTGAACTAGGCATAAAATTTAAACTGAATTTAAGTATGAATTCAAAGTTTGAATTCTGGGTTCTTGCAATAATTTGAGTTTTTAAAATAAAAGGTAAGTATTTCAGGTTTTAGTATTTATATAGTGATATGTTTCCAGGTTTTATCAAATTGATGTAAAAAGAAATGCAAACCAAACTCTGAAACTATGTTTGAATCTAGAATTTAATTTAAATTCAATAAGTTTAAATTTAAGATTTTTGAATTAAATTTGAAATGCTTTTAAATTCAAGTTTGGGTTTTAGACAAAACAGAAGCTGTTTTTTGCTTTAGATTTAAAAGTAAAATTTCAAATTTAAGATGAAATTCAAATTGTAATGTTTAAACCTCAAACTTAAATTTTGAATTCAATAATTTAAATATGAGATTTGAAATTATTTTGAATTCAAATTTAAGATGTTAAACTATAACAGAAAACTGTTTTCTGTTTTCCTGTTTTAAATTGAAAAGCAAATTTTAAAAATGCAACTGGAAAATTTAAAACAAGTTTAAATCTGGAAACTGAAATTTTGAATAGATGAATCTGAGTTGAATTTAAATCTGGAATTTAAATTTAGTTTTTAAACCTTTTAAAGTATACAGGAACTTTGGTTTTAAATTTTAAAACTATAAGTCTTAATGTATGAAATAAAGTTTAAACTAAGTTTAAATTTAGTTTTAAAACCTGAGATTTTACTTTAATGTCAGTTTTAAAAATAAAATAAGTTTTTAAGTTTGAATTTGTTTTAACCATTTTTAGGAAAGGTTAAATAAATTGAATTTGAAAATGAAGATGGAGATGTAAATAAAGTTTTAAATTTTTAAGCTTGAATCTGAAATGAAAATTTGAATTGTGTTTAGTTTGAAATTTAAAAAGAATTTTTTTAAATTTGAATTTTTGTTTGAAACAAAGTGTTTAAAATATTTTGTATAAAGAAGTATGTTTCTAAATTTTGAACTTAAGAAATTGATTTCATTTAAATTATTAAATTAATTTAAATGGAATATTAATATTTTAATTAATGAATAATGTGGATGTTTAATTAAGTAATTAATATAATTTTTAAGTTAGTTAATTGGATTTGAGATTAATTAATTAAGGTTAATTAATCTATAATTAGGGATGATTAATTAAATTTTAATTTATGATTAAGATTTATTTAATCAAGTGATTAATGATTAATTAAGATTTCAATTAACACTTAATTAATTAATAATTAGAGATTAATTAAATTGTAATTAAAAATTAATTAATTGATAATTAATAATAATTAATATAAGTTAATTTCTTAATTAAGTGATTAAGAAATGTTAATGAATGTCATTAACTTAAGATTATTTAACAATTAATTAATGTGATTAATTTTTGATAATTAATTAAATTAATTAATTAATAATAATCAATTGTTTAATTACTTAATGAAAGTAATTAATGAATTAATTACTTGGTGTAATTAATTTGATTAATGTGATTAGTTTAGATTAATTAAGTTTAATTAATTTAAACAATTGTTGATTGTTGATAATTACTTTATGTAATTTAGGGATTTATAATTATTTAAGGAAGTAATTAATTAATAATTACTAAATGTAATTAAAGATATTTATTATAGAAGTAATTTAGATTTAAATTACTTTGAAAATTAATCAAGTGATTAATGAAAATAATTAATGAAGAATAATTAATTGATAGGATGAGTAATTAAAGCAGTTAATTACTGAATGGTTATTAATCAAAGGAGATAATATATATATATATATAAGGTTTAAATTGAAGATTAATTACTTATGTAATTAATTTATATTGAGAGATTGATTAAATATAATCAGAAATCATTAATTAATTAATTAATGATGTAATTTGGAATTGATTAATTAAGGTATAATTAATATTAAATGCTAATTACTTATTGTAATTAGAGATGGTTAATCAATAATGATTAAGTAAAATGAATTATGAGATGATGATTATTTAAATTGATTTGTAATCAATTAATGATTAAGTTAAGCAGGATTTTTTATGATGAAGTAATTAATTTAATTTATTTTAAATTAATTAGAGTTTAGGTAATTAATTTAATTCATTTTAAATTAATTATAAATGGTGTGATCATTAGATAGTTGCTTATGTTTGATGATTGGTATTGATTGTCATGCAAGGGTTGTAACCTCAGTTGTGAGATGAGTTGTGTATGTGATATGGATGCATTGGTTGCTTTTGGATGATAGTATGGATATCTGATTATGATATGAATTATCTGTGGATAATGATAAGGTTGATTATCTATTGTGATGTGAATTATCTATCTGTGTATATTTAGATAATTAAATTGAATTGTTTTAAACTTAAAACAACTTGGACCTTAAAAGACAGCTTTGGATTTCGATGAGACCGGGATCGGGTTTCCATATTTGGAATCCGAAAACCACATCGATTCCAAATAACGTTAGGTCGTTAATCCAAGTGGAGCGAGTGAAGACTGGAGATGTAAGGGCTATACGTCAGTATAACTCTGTGGGTGATTCCGTAATGAGTTTGACGGAATAGTACTTATAGATTCGAGATGGTGAATCAGAGTGCAAGGGTTATTGTCGTTAACTCTGAGGGTGATTCCAATATAAGTGTAACGAGATAATGCCTTCGGTTTCGTTCGAACCCGGAACGAACTTGTATGGATTGAATGCTTTCAGAACATCGTCAGGTGGACGATGAGCATTCTAAGTGTTATGTCCTATAAAGATAATCGTAGCCTCAAGCCTCATCAACCGGGAATAGCTAAAACAGGGGAGGTGCAGCAAAGCTTCGTGAGTAGCACCCACTTGAGAGCAAGATTTATCCCTGTCTAGAGGTCCCTTTATTTTCGGCTTAGTGGTGCGGTTGCTGATCACAACTGCGGGGTTGTCTTGTTTGGAACTGTTCAGTAAGGAACGGGACCGGCTTTGTGTTGCAGGGGATTGGGAGT
Source organism: Allium cepa (assembly GCA_030765085.1). NCBI lineage: Eukaryota > Viridiplantae > Streptophyta > Magnoliopsida > Asparagales > Amaryllidaceae > Allium > Allium cepa. The sequence goes on from CM060929.1 coordinate 42,650,178, forward strand.
AATCCTCGGTACGGTGATCTAGGCCACGTACTGTGACGGGCGGTACCCCAGTAGCCCAGCCATTGATGGAATCCAAAATCCAATAAGTGCCAACGGTTTTGATTGTATTACCCACTTTTGTGGCTAGTAGGTTGAATTTAATAGATGTAACAATTTCGGCTATTTCTTATTTACTTGAAAACCCTAGACACTATTATAATATCATCGGATTTCCTATCAAATGTTTTGGTTAGCGTAAGGTAAAAACTTTTCCATGTTTATGTGTGAGAAGTCTTACGTGATACCTTTTCTTTTCAAAGGTTTTTCAAAAGTTAAGCAACTTTAACCTGTTACTCACACCAGACCCATGTCTGACTCCGCAGTTACTTCTGTTTTCTTTAACTCTTGGGTACTCAAATTTTTATGAGTAGTCAAGGGAATTCAGGTTAGGATACAGGTTAGCTTTGACGAATTGTGGAGGAGCAATGGAGCAGGAGGCTTCTGCGTATAGTTATATAGTTTTCCGCTGTGTTGGTATCTCTGAGTGTTTCTGTATTGTATTAGTTGTAATAACTAGACAGGTGTTTATAACTGTCTAGTATGTGTTGTATATGTCTGTGTACTCTGATATTTAATGTATACTATGTAATACTTATGTTATTAATATAATTTATTCATTCCGCTGTTGAGATTCTTGTGTTGTTTCTTCTTTCTCTTCTTTCTTTTCTCTTTTCTATCCCTTTCTTTCTTAAAGATGATGCGATTTTCCGGGAGTGGAAAGTCGGGTCGTCACATTTGGTATCAGAGCGTTAGGTTGAGTGAATACCTAGGCTCTGGAGGGGTATTTATCTTGAGAGAGCGTATTTGTATATATATATATATATATATATATATATATATATGGTTCTACCTATTTGTTGGGTTTACCTGTTTAGGTTTTTCCAATATAAGTTAAAGGTAGATGAGGTAGAAGTGTGTAACACGACTACCATTGGTTGGAATTTGATGTATAAGGTTGGAAGTGTATCTGTCGAGACCGTAGACCTAATACCGTCTCGAGTAGGTTTTGTTTGGTGTAAGTACTTCATCGATCTCTGAAGGAAACCTTCTAAAGGTTCGGAGTTCATCTATGAAGTGCAGAATTGAGTTTTGATCTGTCGATAGGGCAGAAGTAAGAGAATGATGAAATCTTGATATCTCAGGAAATAGTAGCTGCGTGATGAGATGTAGTGACTATGGATATTTCCGAAGATGTTTCTTTGGAACAAGAGTATGAAGTGAGTCTGCTCGGTGATGTGACTGAGTTTAGCAGAATGTTCTGAGTTGGTAAGAAGTCTTCTGGCTGAGTAGTTTTTCTGAAGTGGAGTTCAGAAGCAGAAGAGTGAACTCGTTTCTCGTGTGAGTTGGCTAGGCCAGCATAAGCTGTTCTATTTGGTTAAGAGAGAGCAGTTTTCTTTGGATTTAGGCTGAATTGATCGCAAAAGTGACTTGCGATAGTATGTTCTTATGGATTGTTGGAGATTGCCCGGATTTTCTTCCAGGAAGTCAGAGTTTGTCTGCATCTGAAGATCGAGTTTTCTTTCCAGGATGGAACTGGTGGTTCAGTTAGTAGATAGATGGTTCCTTGAGATAGAAGTTGGTGAAGCAACTCAGGTTTGGGAGGAACATATGAGTTTTCTTTATGGATATGTGGAACCATATTTCTGTGCTGAGTTGTCTAGTCTATGCTTGAGTTGTTCTTCAGCATTTTCTTCTGTTTCGGATCAGAGTTGTGCAGCGGAAGCGGTTTGGAGTGTTTCTGTTTTCTTTTCCGGATAAGAAGAAGGTTGTTCTGTCTTCTGTTGTTAAGAAGCAGGGTTTGTGTTCTTGGCTGAGTGATCTTGAGGAGATCATTGGATTGTTTTGATCCAGTCTGTTTCTAGAGGCATCAGTGTAGAGTCAAGCTGATCAGGAGGGATGTTGGTAGCCCAGGATCGTCTGAAGAGTTTTTATGGATAAGAGACGGAGAAATTTGGATTATGGAATCGGAGATTTGACTTGGGATAAGTTTTTCTCTGATACAAAGAGCTATAAGTTTGGGAAGCTAGCTCCGTAGTGTTTTGGTTTCTTCTGTGTTTTGGTTTGATGAGTGTTTGGTTTTCTAGAGTTGAATTGTCAGTTTGGATAACTGGGATTCAGGGTGTTTCAGGTATCTCTGAGGGAGTACATGTTTGATATTTCTGGTTGTAGAACCAGCAGTTTAGGATTGTTTGTTGAATCAGACTCGTTTGTAGTCTGATATTCTTTATAGAATTGTTGTTAGGAGCTCTATAGTTTAATAGTATTGATTGATTGGATTCTATAGAGCGAGTATCCCGATATATATATATATATACCGGGGAAAGTCGTGAAGTTTTATCCAAAATTCTTTTGGATAATTAGACTTTTTCTGATTGTGTGAATTGGTTGCTTTGGTTGTTGGCATATGATTAACATATGCTGTGTTTTAAAATAAAAATCTGTTAATAGATTATTAAATTACCTTTGTTTTAAATTTCGGGGACGAAATTCTTTTATGTGGGAAGGATTATAATATCCCGGAATTTTGGACAAGTAAAATTTAATAATCTGAGTTTAAATTTAAATTGAATAGATGATTTTTGTTAATAAATTTGGTTTGATTTAATAATCTTCTTTATTTAAATACTTAATTTGTGAATTTATTTTTAGTAAACCGATAAAATTGTTTTCTATTTAATAATGTTTATGTATTTATAGATATTTTAAATAGATAAGTTGTTTTAAATAAATTAGTATAGCATAATTTTAATATTTTGAAAATAGAAATTGTGATTTATTTTTAATTTAAGCTTTTCAAAATTATTTAATAAAATACTATATGATTTTAAATATATGAGATAAATGTTTTATTGGTTTAAAATTCATTTTAACTTAAGTTTGTATATTTAAAATAAATTACAAAATGTTTGTGTTAATTCTTTTTAAATATTGGTTGATAATTTTGATTTGTAAATTTAATTTGAAATTTAAAATACAATTTTGAATGTGAACATGTATTCATGTAAGTTATTGTAAACTCTTATATAAATTTATTTTAATTGTTTAAAGGTATAAGAACTAATTAATTTAATCTAAACATTCATTAACCTTAATTAAAATAACAAAACATTTACATATACATGTGCAAACTTATCATCATTTTAAAGTGACAAATGTAATAGCTTGAGACAAGTGTCATGTTTCAATTTTATTTTTCTTTGATTTCTAAATTAAATCAAAATATTGTTTTAAAACTTGCATTCTTTCTTCCTTTGCCCTTTTCTCATTTTCATCTCTTAACTAAAAAAAACATTCTCAGCTGAAAACTCTTCATACCAAAAATCTGAGAATCAAATGCATTTCAAAATTTCTGTAAACCAAAATTCTGTAATATTCTTCATCCTCATATCCAAGCCCATACAAACTCCTCCTTTTCAAACTCAACAAACCTGTTCATTAAACTAAGGCCTGCATTTCAATTTTAATCAAATGAAGACCTGCATTTTTTTTTAAAATTTGAAAATGGAAACAAGACCCTGTAACTCCTCTTTAAAACTGCAAGCAACAAACTACAACCTGCATTTGATCTGGAAACAAAGAGAGGTCTGCATTCATGAATCCTTAAACTGGAAATTGGCATCTGCATCAACATTTTAAAAAAAATCTGGGGTCTGCATCATTAAACAGGTGAGTCACTCATTTTCCTAAAATTAATTAAATAAGTTAAGTTGTTCATACCTTTTAAAAATTGAAATGAACTTATAGGAATTGGTTGTGAATATTATACATGTAGTATATGTCTGGATACATGCTGATTGCTGACTGCATATCTGTGCTTCAAAATCCCAAACTCTTGTTGATTCTTGTATTCTTTGTTTTGAATTGATTACTATTATGTCTCAAACCCTTGAATAAACATGTTTGTTTTAGGATAAAGTAAATACAAATTTATATGAATCAAATTTGAATTTTCTGTAACCTAGAAATCAGGTTACACAGAGCAATAATTAATATAGAGAAAAATTCAAATGTTATAATTTATTGTTTCAGGTTTACTAATTTAAACAATAAGTGAATTCAAGAATTTTAAATCAAAATTTACAATTTATAATGCTGTAAATCAAGTGCAGAGATGAACATACTGTATTTTTCATTTTTGTTAAGTACATTTGATTCTTGCATTTGATTCGCTTGAATCTGCTTCTGGAGATTGTATAGTCATCATAGATTATAGGAATTTTTTTGAATGGTATTGCAATTCAATTTTGAGATGGTGATTTGGGAATTTCTGTTTTGAACCCTAGTTTACTGGGTTGCTGTGTTTGCTCGAGTGTGATTCCCTCGGTTGATCGAGTTCAACCATATTTCGTGTGTTGGTAGATGATGGTTCGAAGGAGTCGTCACCAAAGTTTGGGAGGAGTTGGTGGTCGGAGGCGCGTGGGAATAGAGTTAACAGGTTGGTGGTTTTTAGGGGTATGGTCTGTTTCCAGGTTCTGGTTGTAAACTTGAATTCAAAATTCGAGTTGAATATTGGGGATTTGAGGTTTGAAGGTAGATGTGGAGGATTCTGGTAGATGGAAGGGGGCCGTTGGTGATGGCAGTGATGGCCAGAGTTGGTGGTTGGGTGCGCAGTGCAGAGGTGTGTGCATGTTGATGGTAGGGTGTTTTTGTGTTGCAGGGTTTTGGTTGCTCGGGTTTGTCTCGGGGGAAATTGGGAAATGACTCGAAGAAGTATGGCTTCTCACTGGAAGTAGGTTATAGGATGGCTCGGGTTGTCATGTTTCAGGGTTTTAAACAGAGCCTTATCTCTAGTTTTAAAAAATTTTAAAAGTAAGTTTTTAAATTGCAAATTTAAAACCTGAACTAGGCATAAAATTTAAACTGAATTTAAGTATGAATTCAAAGTTTGAATTCTGGGTTCTTGCAATAATTTGAGTTTTTAAAATAAAAGGTAAGTGTTTCAGGTTTTAGCATTTATACAGTGATATGTTTCCAGGTTTTATCAAATTGATGTAAAAAGAAATGCAAACCAAACTCTGAAACTATGTTTGAATCTAGAATTTAATTTAAATTCAATAAGTTTAAATTTTAGATTTTTGAATTAAATTTGAAATGCTTTTAAATTCAAGTTTGGGTTTTAAACAAAACAGAAGCTGTTTTCTGTTTTAGATTTAAAAGTAAAATTTCAAATTTAAGATGAAATTCAAATTGTAATGTTTAAACCTCAAACTTAAATTTTGAATTCAATAATTTAAATATGAGATTTGAAATTATTTTGAATTCAAATTTAAGATGTTAAACTATAACAGAAAACTGTTTTCTGTTTTCCTGTTTTAAATTGAAAAGCAAATTTTAAAAATGCAACTGGAAAATTTAAAACAAGTTTAAATCTGGAAACTGAAATTTTGAATAGATGAATCTGAGTTGAATTTAAATCTGGAATTTAAATTTAGTTTTTAAACCTTTTAAAGTATACAGGAACTTTGGTTTTAAATTTTAAAACTATAAGTCTTAATGTATGAAATAAAGTTTAAACTAAGTTTAAATTTAGTTTTAAAACCTGAGATTTTACTTTAATGTCAGTTTTAAAAATAAAATAAGTTTTTAAGTTTGAATTTGTTTTAACCATTTTTAGGAAAGGTTAAATAAATTGAATTTGAAAATGAAGATGGAGATGTAAATAAAGTTTTAAATTTTTAAGTTTGAATCTGAAATGAAAATTTGAATTGTGTTCAGTTTGAAATTCAAAAAGATTTTTTTTAAATTTGAATTTTTGTTTGAAACAAAGTGTTTAAAATATTTTGTATAAAGAAGTATGTTTCTAAATTTTGAACTTAAGAAATTGATTTCATTTAAATTATTAAATTAATTTAAATGGAATATTAATTATTTAATTAATGAATAATATGGATGTTTAATTAAGTAATTAATATAATTTTTAAGTTAGTTAATTAGATTTGAGATTAATTAATTAAGGTTAATTAATCTATAATTAGGGATGATTTATTAAATTTTAATTTATGATTAAGATTTATTTAATCAAGTGATTAATGATTAATTAAGATTTCAATTAACACTTAATTAATTAATAATTAGAGATTAATTAAATTGTAATTAAAAATTAGTTAATTGATAATTAATAATAATTAATATAAGTTAATTTCTTAATTAAGTGATTAAGAAATGTTAATGAATGTCATTAACTTAAGATTATTTAACAATTAATTAATGTGATTAATTTTTGATAATTAATTAAATTAATTAATTAATAATAATCAATTGTTTAATTACTTAATGAAAGTAATTAATGAATTAATTACTTGGTGTAATTAATTTGATTAATGTGATTAGTTTAGATTAATTAAGTTTAATTAATTTAAACAATTGCTGATTGTTGATAATTACTTTATGTAATTTAGGGATTTATAATTACTTAAGGAAGTAATTAATTAATAATTACTAAATGTAATTAAAGATATTTATTATAGAAGTAATTTAGATTTAAATTACTTTGAAAATTAATCAAGTGATTAATGAAAACAATTAATTAAGAATAATTAATTGATAGGATGAGTAATTAAAGCAGTTAATTACTGAATGGTTATTAATCAAAGGAGATAATATATATATATATATATATAAGGTTTAAATTGAAGATTAATTACTTATGTAATTAATTTATATTGAGAGATTGATTAAATATAATCAGAAATCATTAATTAATTAATTAATGATGTAATTTGGAATTGATTAATTAAGGTATAATTAATATTAAATGCTAATTACTTATTGTAATTAGAGATGGTTAATCAGTAATGATTAAGTAAAATGAATTATGAGATGATGATTATTTAAATTGATTTGTAATCAATTAATGATTAAGTTAAGCAGGATTTTTTATGATGAAGTAATTAATTTAATTTATTTTAAATTAATTAGAGTTTAGGTAATTAATTTAATTCATTTTAAATTAATTATAAATAGTGTGATCATTAGATAGTTGCTTATGTTTGATGATTGGTATTGATTGCCATGTATGGGTTTTAATCTCAGTTATGAGATGAGTTGTGTATGTGATATGGATGCATTGGTTGCTTTTGGATGATAGTATGGATATCTGATTATGATATGAATTATCTGTGGATAATGATAAGGTTAATTATCTATTGTGATGTGAATTATCTATCTGTGTATATTTAGATAATTAAATTGAATTGTTTTAAACTTAAAACTACTTGGACCTTAAAAGACACGCTTTGGATTTCGATGAGACCGGGATCGGGTTTCCATATTTGGAATCCAAAAACCACATCGATTCCAAATAACGTTAGGTCGTTAATCCAAGTGGAGCGAGTGAAGACTGGAGGTGTAAGGGCTATACGTCAGTATAACTCTGTGGGTGATTCCGTAATGAGTTTGACGGAATAGTACTTATAGATTCGAGATGGTGAATCAGAGTGCAAGGGTTATTGTCGTTAACTCTGAGGGTGATTCCAATATGAGTGTAACGAGATAATGCCTTCGGTTTCGTTCGAACCCGGAACGAACTTGTATGGATTGAATGCTTTTAGAACATCGTCAGGTGGACGATGAGCATTCTAAGTGTTATGTCCTATAAAGGTAATCGTAGCCTCAAGCCTCATCAACCGGGAATGGCTAAAACAGGGGAGGTGCAGCAAAGCTTCGTGGGTAGCACCCACTTGAGAGCAAGATTTATCCCTGTCTAGAGGTCCCTTTATTTTCGGTTTAGTGGTGCGGTTGCTGATCACAAATGCGGGGTTGTCTTGTTTGGAACTGTTCAGTAAAGAACGGGTCCGACTTTTTGTTGCAGGGGATTGGGAGTAATCCTCGGTACGGTGATCTAGGCAACGTACTGTGACGGGCGATACCCCAGTAGCCCAGCCATTGATGGAATCCAAAATCCAATAAGTGCCAACGGTTTTGATTGTATTACCCACTTTTGTGGCTAGTAGCCGGAATTTAATAGATGTAACAATTTCGGCTATTTCTTATTTACTTGAAAACCCTAGACACTATTATAATATCATCGGATTTCCTATCAAATGTTTTGGTTAGCGTAAGGTAAAAACTTTTCCATATTTATGTGTGGGAAGTCTTACGTGATACCTTTTCTTTTCAAAGGTTTTTCAAAAGTTAAGCAACTTTAACCTGTTACTCACACCAGACCCATGTCTAACCCGGAGTTATTTCTGTTTTCTTTAACTCTTGGGTACTCAAATTTTTATGAGTAGTCAAGGGAATTCAGGTTAGCTTTGACAAATTGTGGAGGAGCAATGGAGCAGAAGGCTTCTACGTATATTTATATAGTTTTCCGCTGTGTTGGTATCTCTGAGTGTTTCTGTATTGTATTAGTTGTAATAACTAGACAGGTGTTTATAACTGTCTAGTATGTGTTGTATATGTCTGTGTACTCTGATATTTGATGTATACTATGTAATACTTATGTTATTAATATAATTTATTCGTTCCGCTGTTGAGATTCTTGTGTTGTTTCTTCTTTCTCTTCTTTCTTTTCTCTTTTCTATCCCTTTCTTTCTTAAAGATGATGCGATTTTCCGGGAGTGGAAAGTCGGGTCGTCACAATTTGGTTCCAAGAGTTCAATATCTTTTCCGCATAATGAAATAGCATCTAGATCTCCCTTTGGGCATATGATATCCTAGAATGAGAATGGAATTTCAGTGAAGTCACACCTGGAAAACAAGCCTTTGTGCACCATAAAACTTCCCCTATTTCATAATCACCATAATAAGGTATGTTCCACACAAGTTTGTATCTTTCTGTTAGAAATTTGTATCTGTTCTTGATCCCACCATCTCATACCGGTAACAACAAATATTAATTCCTTAAAATCAAGGGCCCTGTGAACTTCACCTATTGTGATATCCCGGAATTTCGAGGAATTTCAAATGTGATAATCTACTTATTTAATTATTTTAAATGGATAAAATTGTTATTTCCAAATATATATAAATAACCAAAATAATTAATAATGTGATGATTTTAAATATAGTTATAAATAGATTTTTAAATGGTTATTTTCAAATCTAATGGATGTTGTTTTATAAATGGATAATAAAATAGAATTATTATTTTTGAATTAATAAGGAGTTTGTTTATATATAATTGAGATTGATTTTAAAAATAATTTTTTAAATAGAGTTCTTATTTTCAAATTTAATTTGTGTTTGTTTAAAATTAATATTTATTTAAGTTGATTTTTAAATTAAATTTTAAATTAAATTTTAAATTGAAATTGAATTCGAATTTTGATTTAAATTTGAATCTAAATGGATATATATCTTGGAAATTATTTTGGATTTAAAATATATGGATAAGTTTTTATTTAAAATAAGTTTTGATTTCCTTAAAAAAATTTATTTTTATAAATTAAGATAGTGTATATTAAATTGTAAAATAAATACAAAAGGTTTATATTATCGTTTATAAATGTATTAAGTATATTTTTATGATTTTATTTAAAATATAATCGGTTTATACTCTAATTTCTTTAAAGGTTTTATTTATATAAAATTTAAGAAAAGCATTTATTAATTTACAAATGTATTTATTAATTAAGAAATTAATATAAAAGCTTTTAAAGAATCATTTAAAAATAAATAAAAATAAAATAATTACAAGTGTTAGGTTAATGAAGCTTATAAATACACATGTAAGATAATTAGCCTTTAATGTGACAAATGTTAGCATTTGTAAACAAGTGTTAAAATTTATTTTTATTTTTCTTTAATTCTAAAATAAATCCTAAAATACATTATATAAACTATCATCTTCTTCTACCCATTTCTTTTTATCTTCTCAACTTTTAAAAATTCAACCTTGTAAAACCATTTTTCAAAACCAGAAAAGATCAAAGCCTGTAAACACTTTTTCATTCAAAAAGCCAAGCCTGTGGCATTTTTCAAATCTCAGATCAAAAACCAAAACCCTGTAATATTTTCAAAACCTGTAATCACCCGAACAAGTTTCAAAAGCTTCAGCTCAAAAAAACTAAACCCTGTAACCTCCTCAAACAAGCAAGCAAATCTAAAAACAAACAAATGAAACTCAACCCTATAGTCATTTTCAAATTTGAGCTTTGCAAAGCAATTCAAAACTTTCCGTCTCAAAATCCAAGTAGTAGCTAAAGCATGCAATTTTAAAGAAATCAAAAGCCTAAAGTATCAAGCCTAAAATTATAAAAGTGTTTTCTAGTGTTTGAATTATTGCAGAAATCAAAGTCTTCAGTTTCAAATCCCAAAAATCATAATCTCTACCTCTTTAATCAGTGGGTAAACTTTTTAAATTAAAAGCTAAGTAAATTTTAGTCTGTTTCTTGTGAAAATATCTGAGATGAATGATGCTTTGTTTGTGTATATATGACTGATGTCTCTATGTTTATGAGTGTTGAATGTGTGCATGCCTGTTGTATTTTAATATCTCTGTTCTTGGTTCAGAAAATAAAAGTTTTGATCAAAAATCAAAAGTCTGGTCATCTAATCTTTTTTAGGTTTAGAGATACAAACAATATATGTTTATTTAATCATAAATTTAAGTTCAAAATTTATTTAAAGCAATTTAGGTTTGAATTTTGTCCTGGAACCAAGAAATGCAGTAGCAGTTTTAAAATACATGTTAAATCAAGTGTTATAATTTGATAATCTGATTAATAACTTGAAACATCTTTGGAATAGATGAATTTTAAGACAGAAATCATGATTTTTATTGTTGTTTTGGGTGAGAAATTCTAGTTTTCTAGAGAACGGTTTTTGGGTGATCTCTGGTGATCGACAAGTGCTGGGAGATTGGGGTTTCGTCCGGAGGTGGAAGGTTGTACGGCGAGGCTAGGATAAATGGTAGATGGGGTTCCTGATCACCGTGGCGTCGGCGGCGAAGCAGCATAGGTTTTCAACCCTAGTTTGTTGTGATCTGGGTTTTTGGTCACCATGATTTCTCTGGGTGATCGAGTAGCTTGGAATTATGGGAAATGGTAGCGTGGGGTGTCCGCATGGCGTGGCCAGAGTTTCAGCAGCTCCGATGATCGGAGACGTGGATGTGAGCAGATTTCCTGTCAGTGGTTTTTGTTGCCGTTTCATCCTCCTTGCTCGATTTTGATGTGAGGCCTGTGATGATGTTTGGATCATTGGGGATGGATGCTGGGATGATGGTCGTTGTGACGGAGTTTACGACGATCGTCACCGTCATCACAAACAGTTGTGCAGGTGCACAGGGGTGTTGGGTGACTGTTGATGGGGTTGGGTTTTGACTCGAAGGAGATATAGGGTTTTGAGGGTGATAACTCGAGTTTGAACTCGGGTAATTTGCGGGGTTCAAGCCCGTACATTTTTAAAACTTAAAATAAATTCAAGTTTTTGAAAATAAGCGGAAAAAGAAGAGAAACTCGAGGGTAGATCCGAGTGGCCTTCGGGTAGAACCCGAAGCAACAGTTTTAAAACCGTTTTTAAAATGTTTTTAAATCAGTTTATTTTTGAAATTTAAATTCAAATCTAGTACAAACTTACTTATTTAAACTTACCTTTTTCTAAATGTTTTCATTAATCAGATTTAGAAGTTTTGAAATTTTATTTAATTTAAATTTTGTAAAATTTAAAGTGATCTTAAAACTTAATTTTAAATGAAGTTTAAGATTTTTATAAAAGCAAGTTTTAAATTACAAATTGAAATTAGTTTTAAAGCTTCTACTTGATAATGTTTTAAGTTATTTTAAGGAAGTTAAGTTTTGTTAACTTTAAATTATCAAGTTAAATGGTTATCTTATTTCAAATCTTAATTAAATGATTTAATTAAGTTTTGTTAATTATAATGTTAAAATGTCTTAAAAATGTTAATGGTAATTAAGGTATTTATAAGATAATGTTTTATCTTAAGATGATTAAGGTTATAATGCCTTGAGATTAATAAAATTAATAAAGGGAATTAAGTATAATTAATTAATTTGATTAATTAATTATAAAGGATTAATTAAGTGATTAATTAGGAGTAATTAATTGGTTTAATTAATAAATAATTAAGGGTTATAAATTAATTAATTTAAGGTTAATTAATTGTAATTATGAATTAATAATTAAAGATTATTAATTAATGAATAAAGATTAATTAATTGATTAATTAAGCTATAATTTAGAATTAATTAATTAAGTAATTAAGATTGATTAATTTAGCAATTAGAGAGTTGTTAATTAAGCAATTAGAGGTTTCTGAATTAATAATTAAGAAGTACTTAATGTGTAATTATGTTTTATTAATTAATAATTAGGTTTTCTTAATTAATACTTAAAGGATGATTAATCTATGATAAAAGATTAATTAATTAAGGATTAATCAAAGATAATTAAGGATTAATCAAAGGGTAATTAATGATTAATCAAAGGTAACTAAGGATTAATCAAATGGTAATTATGGATTGATTAATTGATAATTATGGATTAATTAAGTTTTAATTAAGGCTGTTAATTAATAGTTAAGTTTTATTAATTAATAATTAAGGGATAATTAATTAGTTAATTAATGATTAATTAATTAATTAGTTAATTAATGATTAATTAATTAATTAATTAGTTAATTAATGATTAATTAATTAATTATAAAAGTAATTATGGATTAATTAATTCGTATTGAGAAATATTAATTAATAGTTAAGGTTATTAATTAATAGTTAATGGATAATTAATCAGTTAATTAAAGATTATTTAATTGATTATAAGAGTAATTAAGGATTGATTACTTTGTATTGAAGGGGATTAATTAATAATTAAGGTTCATAAATTGATAATTAAAGGATAATTAATTTGTGATTAGAGATTAATTAATTGATTGATAAGATAATCAAGGAGTGATTGATTAATTAGTTTGTAATTAATTAATGATTGTTTGAGCAAGATTAAGTGATTAATTCTTAATTAATTAATTTAATTTAAGTTGATTAAATTAATTATAACATGGATTAATAATTCCTATTTATGGATGATTGTTTGTGTACAATGTTTGAATTGGATGATATCTATTGGATGGTATGCTGCGATATTCTATGATATGATATTGGATATATCAATGATAAAAGTGTGATATTTATCTGTGATAAATGTTGTGTGGATTCAAAGTATTGAATTGAATTGTTTAGCCTTTAAAACAACTTGGCCTTTAAGATGCGTTTGGATTTCGATAAGACGGGGATCGGGTATCAAATTTGGATATCCAAAAACCACATCGATCCAAGTTAAACGTTAGGTCATGAATTCAAGTGAAGATCAAGTTGAAGACTCGAAGTGTAAGAACTATTTGTTGTTAAAAACTCTGAGGGTGATTCCAATATGAGTATAATGGACATAGTGCTTTCAGGTTCGAGATGGAGTTTCAGAGTGCAAGGGTTATCATCGTTTACTCTAAGGGTGATTCCTAAATGAGTGTAACGAGATAATGCCTTCGGTTTCGTTCGAACCCGGAATGAATTTGTATGGATTGAATGCTTTCAGAACATCGTCAAGTGGATGGTGAGCATTCTAAGATAGATGTGTTCTATAATGGTAATCGTAGCCTTAAGCCTCATCAACCAAGAATGGCTAGAACAGGGGAGATGCAGAAATGCTAAGTGAGTTCCGCTCAAGTAGGACAAGAGCTTCCCCTGTCTAGATGTCCCTTTTTGTTCGGCTATGTTGGCAGTGGGTCTGCTGCCAACTGCGAGGTTGTCTTGTTCAGAATAGTTTAGTAAGGAATGGTTCCGTCCTTGTGTTTCATGGGGTCGAGAGTGATCCTCGGAACGTTGATCTAGGCCACGTACTGTGACGGGTGGTACCCCAGTAGCGTGGCTATTGTATGGAAATCCAATTTCCAATAAGTGCCCTCGGATTTGATTGTATAACCCACTTTGTGGCTAGTATGCTGGAATTTAATAAATGTAACAATTTCAGCTTTGTGAATATTTATCTGAAAACCCTAGACCCTATTATAATATCACTAGATTTCCTATCAAATGTTTTGGTTAGCGTAAGGTAAAAACTTAACCATGTTCATGTGTGCGAATTCTTACGTGATACCTTTTGTTTTCAAAGGTTTTCAAACTTAAACAGTTTAACCGTTTACTCACACCGGAACCATGTCTGACCTGGAGTTTATTTCTGTTTTTCTTAAACTCTTGGGTACTCAGATTTTTACGGGTAGCTAAGAGATTCAGGTTAGCTTTGACGAATATTGGATAGCTTGGAGCAGGAGTCCAGACGTAGCTAGATCTATCTGTTTTCACTGTGTTGTGTTGAAGTCTTTGTCCGTTGTAGTTTTAAATGTAATGGATTAGACAGAACTTTATAGTTGTCTAATGTGAAATGTTGTTGTAAGTTGTATAACTCTGATGTATTGACTATGTAATATCTATTTGATATATTATATTTTGTTCCGTTTCCGCTGTGAGATTCTGATTTTGTTAAGTTCTTTCTTCTATCTATTCTATTTCTACCTCTTTCTTTCTTATTGATGATGCGTCTTTCTGTGGAATGAAAGACGGATCGTCACAGTTGGTATAAGAGCATAGGTTGAGATAATACCTAGGCTTTTGAGCGGTGTCTATCTTGAGAGCTCATATTTGTAATTTTTATATATAATTATATACCTATCTTAATTTGTTGGGTATCTGTTTTGATTTCCAACACGAGTTCTAGAGAAGTTTTATCTTCCTCTATTTGGTTGACCGTCCTATCTTTGTATCTAATCCTATAGGCCGGGTAACCAAGTTAGATAAGATTTGTAGAGGCTTAAGATTTTCTTATCTCCCCTATAGTTTTCTTATGACCCATCGGTATTAGATCTCGAGGGTTTGATCTTATTCTGGATTTAGATTGGATGGATAGTAAGGATTGTTTCTTTGGAGACTAAGTTGGGAAGAATCGTAAAAATGACTTGCGATGATTTCGGAGTTCATTTGAGCATCTGTTGCTCGAAAGTGAGGCATCTCCAGAAGGCGTTGAGTCCATCAAGGCGGTTAGAGATTTTCTGAATGTTTTCAAGGAGTGAGGTTTTCCCACATCAAGAGATAGAGTTTCAGATCGTCTTAGTTCTAAGAGCAGTGCTGGTTGTTCAGCCAAGTGAAGGATGGCGCTGAAGGAGAGAGAAGAGTTGGTGTAGCAGATCCAAGATTTCTTTGAGGAGGCATTTTGTTTCTAGTGAGGGTATTTCTGTAGATCTACCCAAGGTTGCTACTATTCTGAAGTGGAAGCAACCGCATTTTTCTGAGTTTGGCAGGGTTCTACAGGAAGTTTATCAGGTCCATTCTAAGATTTCTTCGCACTTGACCAAATTGACCCAGGAAGGAACAAAGTTTAAGTGGACCCGAGTGTGGAGAAGCTTCCTTTGATTTAAAGGCATGGCTCACCAGTGCGCCTGTTCTAGCTATTTCTTATGGAAAGAGTAAGTTGGAGATCTACACGGAAGTTGTGTGTGCCTGTTATGGATGGATTGAGTCAAGAATGGTCAGAGTTCCTGTTTTAAGATTGATGGCCAAGGAACTTTAGGATCTTCGGCAGGATTTGTGTTCCAACGATTTGAGGCAAGGAGTTCTGTCCGAAAGAATCTTCTGGTGGCTGAGCATGAAGAAGGATGCTGCTGCTTTTGTCAATGGATGTTTCATCTATCAGCAGGTGAAGGTGATCAGCAGAAGACCGCAGGTTTGTTGCAGCCTTTGGAAGTTCCGAAGTGGAGGTGGGAAGTGATTTCTTTGGATTTCGTCGATGGTTTTCCAAGGACCAAAGAGGGAAATGGAGTAGGGTAATTCAAGACCGGTTAATTAAGAGCACCCATCTTATTCCGGTCAAGGCAACCCGTACTGCAGCATCTTTAGCTGAGTTTTTCTTGAAGGAGTTTGTCCGACTGCTTGGTATTTCAGTCAACATTGTTAGCGACCGTGATCCTATCTTCTCCAGTAGATTTTTGGAAGGCTTTGTGATCAGCTTTGGGTACATGTTTTAATTTGAGTTCAGCCTATCATTCCCAAATCGATGGTCAGACGGAAAGGCTGAATAGAATTAGTGAGGTTGTGCTAAGAGCTATGTTTTGGATTTGATGGGTCTTGGGAGGACCATCTGTATTTTGTGGAATTCTCGTATAGTTAGCAGGCGAGTATCCAGATGGCACCCTATGGAGTTTTATTTGGTAGTCCTTTTAGATTCCCATTCTGTTGGGTAAAGTTAGGAGTTCGTCTTGTACTCGTCCTGTTTTGATCCGCAAGACATCTGCGAAGGTGGAGCTTATCTAGAAGAGTTTGAGGGCAACGCCAGATCGCCGGAAGGATATGTGGACAAGAGATAAGGACAATTGGAATTTGAAATTGGAGATTTAGTCTTTATCAAAGTTTCCTGATTTTTAAAGGAGTTATCATATTTGGAAAGGCGGGAAATTTGCCCAAGGTATATTGGTCCATTCCGAGTGCTCGAGAGAATTGGTGTTGTGGTCCACGGGATTGAATTGCCAGTTTGGATGGCTGGAATTCATGATGTTTTCAAGTGTCTCATCTGAGGATTAGTTGGGATCTACAGTTCAAAAGGATCTGGTAGTTGAGCAGGTTTTAGGCGTGGTATGATATTTGGTTCAGATTTTTGGATAAGAGTAAGAGAAAGCTATGGATCATAGTGGTATAGCTAGTTAAGGTTCTATGGAGTTAGGATTAAAGACTTTGTCTAGGGAAAGTCTAAGTAGTTTTAGGAAGGATTATCCGGAATTATGTCTGGATAGCTAGTGATATTTGTTCAAATAAATTGTTTGTTCGAATAAATTGGGTGTTTAGATGAATTTTTTTTGTTTGATTGATAATGTATGTTCGATATGGATGCTTGGATTGTTAAAATAAAATATTTTTTTTGGATTATCTTTGTTTTAAATTTCGGGGACGAAATTCTTTTAAGGAGGGAGGAATGTGATATCTTGGAATTTCGAGGAATTTAAAATGTGATAATCTACTTGTTAAATTATTTTAAATGGATAAAATTGTTATTTCCAAATATAAATAACCAAAATAATCAATAATGTGATGATTTTAAATATAGTTATAAATAGATTTTAAAATGGAGTAATTATTTTCAAATCTAATGGATGTTATTTATAAATGGATTTTAAAATAGAATTATTATTTTTGAATTAATAAGGAGTTTGTTTATATATAGTTAAAATTGATTTCAAAAATAAATTTTTAAATAGAGTTATTATTTCCAAATTCAATTTGTATTTGTTTAAAATAATATTTATTTAAGTTGATTTTCAAATTAGGTTTTAAATTGAATTTGAATTTGAATTTTGATTTAGATTTGAATCTAAATAGATATATAACTTGAAAATTATTTTAGATTTAAAAAATATGGATAAGTTTTTATTTAAAATAAGTTTTGTTTTCCTTAAAAAGAATTTATTTTTATAAATTAAGATAGTGTATATTAAATTGTAAAATAAATATAAAAGTTTTATATTATCATTTATAAATGAATTAAATATTTTTATGATTTTATTTAAAATATAATTGATTTATATTCTATTTTCTTAAAAGGTTTATTTATATAAAATTTAAGAAAAGCATTTATTAATTTACAAACGTATTTATTAATTAAGAAATTAATATAAAAGCTTTTAAAAAATCATTTAAAAATAAATAAAAATAAAATAATTACAAGTGTTAGGTTAATGAAGCTTAAAAATACACATGTAAGATAATTAGCCTTTAATGTGACAAGTGTTAGCATTTGTAAACAAGTGTCAAAATTTATTTTTATTTTTCTTTAATTCTAAAATAAATCCTAAAATACATTATATAAACTATCATCTTCTTCTTCCCATTTATTTTTATCTTCTCAACTTTTAAAAATTCAACCTTGTAAAACCATTTTTCAAAACCAGAAAAGATCAAAGCCTGTAAACACTTTTTCATTCAAAAAGCCAAGCCTGCGACATTTTTCAAATCTCAGATCAAAAACCAAAACCCTATAATCATTTCAAAACCCATAATCACCAGAATAAGTTTCAAAAGCTTCAGCTCAAAAAAAAACTAAACCCTGCAACCTCCTCATACAAGCAAGCAAATCTGAAAACAAACAAATGCAACTCAACCCTGTAGCCATTTTCAAATCCGAGTTTTGCAAAGCAATTCAAAGCTTTCAGTCTCAAAATCCAAGCAGTAGCTAAAGCATGCAGTTTTAAAGAAATCAAAAGCCTGGAGTATCTTGCCTTAAATTATCACTGTAGTTTCCAGTGTTTGAATTATTGCAGCAATCAAAGTCTTCAATTTCAAGTGATTAAAGCTTTTCAATTTTTTGCAGTTTTCAAATCCCAAAAATCAAGTTCTCTGCCTCTTTAATCAGTGAGTAAACTTTTTAAAATAAAAGCTAAGTAAATTTTAGTCTGTTGCTTGTGAAAATATCTGAGATGAATGATGCTTTGTTTGTGTATATATGACTGATATCTCTGTGTTTATGAGTGTTGTATGTGTGCATGCCTATTGTATTTTAATGTCTCTGTTCTTGGTTCAGAAAATAAAAGTTTTGGTCAAAAATCAAAATTCTAATCATCTAATCTTTATTAGGTTTGGAGATACAAACAATATATGTTTGTTTAATCATAAATTTAAGTTCAAAATTAATTTAAAGCAATTTAGGTTTGAATTTTGTCCTGGAACCAAGAAATGCAGCAGCGCTTTTAAAATACATGTTAGATCAAGTGTTATAATTTGATAATCTAATTACATAACCTGAAACATCTTTGAAAAAGATGAATTTTAAGAAGGAAATCATGATTTATAATGTTGTTTTGGGTGAGAAATTTTAGTTTGTCTGGAAATTGGTTTTTGGGTGATCTCTGGTGATCGACAACTGCTGGGAGATTTTGGTTGTGTCTGGAGGTGGAAGGTTGTACGACGAGGCTAGGAAAAATGGTAGATGGGGTTCCTGATCGCCGTGGCGTCGACGGTGAAGCATGATAGGTTTTCAACCCTAGTTTGTTGTGATCGGGGTTTTCGGTCACCACGTGTTCTCTGTGTGATCGAGTAGCTTGGAATTGTGGGAAATGGTAGCATGTGGTGTCGGCATGGCGTGGCCAGAGTTTTAGCAGCTCCGATGATCGGAGATGTGGATGCGAGCAGATTTCCTGGTAGTTGTTTTTTTGCCGTTTCATCCTCCTTGCTCGATTTTGATGTGAGGCCTGTGATGGTTTTTGGATGATTAGGGATGGATGCTGGGATGATGGTCGTTGTGACGGAGTTTACGACGATGGTCACCGTTTTCACAGGCAGTTGTGCAGGTGCACAGGTGTGTTGGGTGACTGTTGATGGGGTTGGGTTTTGACTCGAAGGAGATATAGGGTTTTGAGGGTGATAACTCGAGTTTGAACTTGAGAAATTTGCGGGGTTTAGGCATGTAAGTTTTTAAAACTTAAAATAAATTCAAGTTTTTGTAAATAAGGGGAAAAAGAAGAGAAACTCGGGGGTAGATCCGAGTGGCCTTCGAGTAAAACCCGAAGCAACAGTTTTGAACCGTTTTTAAAATGTTTTTAAACCAATTTGTTTTTGAAATTTGAATTCAAATCTAGTTCAAACTTACTTATTTAAACTTACATTTTTCTAATTGTTTTCTTTAATCAGATTTAGAAGTTTTGAAAATATGTTTAATTTAAATTTTGTAAAATTTAAAGTGATCTCAAAACTTAAATTTAAATGAAGTTTAAGATTTTTATAAAAGCAAGTTTTAAAATACAAATTGAAATTAGTTTTAAAGCTTCTACTTGATAATATTTTAAGTTATTTTAAAGAAGTTAAGCTTTGTTAACTTTAAATTATCAAGTTAAATGGTTATCTTATTTCAAATCTTAATTAAATGATTTAATTAAGTTTAGTTAATTATAATGTTAAAATGTTTTAAAAATGTTAATGGTAATTAAGGTATTTATAAGATAATGTTTTATCTTAAGATGATTAAGGTTATAATGTCTTGAGATTAATTAGATTAATAAAGATAATTAAGTATAATTAATTAATTTGTTTAATTAATTATAAAGGATTAATTAAGTGATTAATTAAGAGTAATTAATTGGTTTAATTAATAAATAATTAAGGGTTATAAATTAATTAATTTATGGTTAATTAATTATGGATTAATAATTAAAGATTATTTATTAATGAATAGAGATGAATTAATTGATTAATTAAGTTGTAATTAAGAATTAATTAATCAAGTAATTAAGATTGATTAATTTAGTAATTAGAGAGTTGTTAATTAAGTTATTAGAGGTTTCCTAATTAATAATTAAGAAGTACTTAATGTGTAGTTATGTTTTATTAATTAATAATTAGGTTTTATTAATTAATACTTAAAGGATGATTAATCTATGTCAAAAGATTAATTATTTAAGGATTAATCAAAGGGCAATTAAACATTAATTAAAGGTAATTAAGGATTAATCAAACGGTAATTAAGGATTGATTAATTGATAATTATGGATTAATTTGCAATTAAGGTTGTTAATTAATAATTAAGTTTTATTAATTAATAATTAATGGATAGTTAATTATTTAATTAATGGTTAATTAATTAATTATAAAAGTAATTATGGATTAATTAATTTGTGTTGAGAAATATTAATTAATAATTATGGTTATTAATTAATAGTTAATGGATAATTAATCAGTTAATTAAAGATTTATTTATTGATCATAAGAGCAATTAAGGATTGATTACTTTGTATTGAAGAGGATTAATTAATAATTAAGGTTTATTAATTGATAATTAAAGGATAATTAATCTGTGATTAGAGATTAATTAATTGATTGATAAGATAATCAAGGAGTGATTGATTAATTTGTTTGTAATTAATTAATGATTGTTTGAGTAGGATTAGGTGATTAATTCTAACGTAATTAATTTAATTTAATTTAATTTGATTAAATTAATTATAGCATGGACTAATAATTCCTGTTTATGGATGATTATTTGTGTAGAATATCTGAATTGGATGATAGCTATTTGATGATACCCTGTGATATTCTGTGATATGATATTGGATATATCAGTAATAAATGTGTGATATTTATCTATGATAAATGCTGTGTGAATTCAAATTATTGAATTGAATTGTTTAACCTTTAAAACAACTTGGCCTTTAAGATACGTTTGGATTTCGATGAGACCGGATCTGGTATCAAATTTGATTATCTGAAAATCACATCGATCCAAGTTAAACGTTAGGTCGTGAATTCAAGTGAAGATCAAGTTGAAGACTCGAAGTGTAAGAACTATTTGTCATTAAAAACTCTAAGGGTGATTCCTTTACGAATATAATGGAAATAGTGCTTTCAGGTTTGAGATGGAGTTTCAGAGTGCAAGGGTTAGCGTCGTTAGCTCTGAGGGTGATTCCAAAATGAGTGTAATGAGATAATGCCTTCGGTTTTGTTCGAACCTGGAACGAACTTGTATGGATTGAATGCTTCCAGAACATTGTCAGGTGGACGATGAGCATTCTAAGATAGATGTGTTCTATAAAGGTAATTGTAGCCTCAAGCCTCATTAACCGGGAATGGCTAGAACATGGGAGATGCAGCAAGGCTAAGTGAGTCATGCTCAAGTAGGACAAGAGCTTCCCTTGTCTAGATGTCCCTTTTTATTCGGCTGTGTGGGCGTTGGTCTGCAGCCAACTGCGGGGTTGTCTTGTTCGGGACTGTTCAGTAAGGAATGGTTCCGGCCTTGTGTTGTAGGGGGTCGGGAGTGAACCTTGGTACGTTGATCTAGACCACGTACTGTGACGAGCAGTACCCCAGTAGCCCTGCCATTGTATGGAAATCCAATCTCCAATAAGTGCCCTCGGATTTGATTGTATAACCCACTTTGTGGCTAGTATGCTGGAATTTAATAAATGTAACAATTTCGGCTATGTGAATATTTATTTGAAAACCCTAGACCCTATTATAATATCACTAGATTTCCTATCAAATGTTTTGGTTAGCGTAAGGTAAAAACTACCCATGTTTATGTGTGGGAAGTCTTACGTGATACCATTTGTTTTCAAAGGTTTTCAAAGTTAAACAGTTTAACCGTTTACTCACACCAGACCCATGTCTAACCCGGAGTTTATTTCTATTTTTCTTAAACTCTAGGGTACTCAACTTTTTACGAGTAGCCAAGGGATTCAGGTTAGCTTTGATGAATATTGGATAGCTTGGAGCAGGAGTCCAGACGTAGCTATATCTATCTGTTTCTGCTGTGTTGTGTTGAAGTCTTTGTTTGTTGTAGTTTGAAATGTAATGGATTTGACAGAACTTTATAACTGTCTAATGTGAAATGTTGTTGTAAGCTGTATAACTCTGATGTATTGACTATGTAATATTTATTTGATATATTATATTTTTTTTTCGTTTTCTCTATGAGATTCTGATTTTGTTAAGTTCTTTCTTCTATCTATTCTATTTCTACCTCTTTCTTTCTTATTGATGATGCGTCTTTCTGTGGAATGAAAGGCGGGTCGTCATACCTTTGCTTATAGTACTTAATCCAAAGTACTAAAACTTAACCAGAGTAGTACCAACACTTTCACTCCATTGAGATTCAATGTATAATATATCAGTAATAACACACCCTACAACCATATCAACACTTGTATTTGAGTGTTTAGTTAGAACAGAATCAGAAGATAATTATGATGCCCCACCCTGAGATCCACATTAAAAAAGAGAATTACATAGTAATTCCGTCTGCTAAGGCGGAGAATAGGGCTGGTTAAGGGCGACCATCATAGTCTTGCATTAGATAAGAGCGAAGTATGTCGGTTTTGACACTTTTTTTTCATTTCGATGATTGGACATACTTAATTCCTATCCAATACACTACTATGGAGGCTACAGTATCGATTCAGAACAAAATATAATAACTACAATAATCTCAAGTCATAAAACAACAACATAGATAATATATATACATACACATACATCAAATGTAATACAACATGTCACAAGTGGTATTCAACCACAATATATACATACATCCCCACAAAAGAGTAGATACATCATAAGTTTCCCACACAAAAGACTACTACACAAAAAATATGCCATAACCAAAGTCGATGAATAAGCCTAAAAGGTAAAGCTAGCATAGGTCCAAAAGCTAACCTGCAACCCAGTCTGACCCGAGTAATAAATACATGGTTCAGGCTAACTAGAACTTGATAGTAGCCAAAGATAAAGGAATATATGTGCATAAGGGAAACATTCCTTTAAAGACAAAGGAAAGATATAAGAAAGTCTATTTATACAATTAAGAATAGGTATTCTATAAGGCTTGAAGTTGATCACATGATAAGGTTTAATATGGCATAGATGTTTCACATTCAAAGGGCTATACAAGTAAGTGAACATAAGCAATATATAAGCCATACGTGAAATCATCAAAATATCTAAATCAAAACTCATGAAACTCAATAAGAATTTATAATCCCAATACCGAAATCACCATAAAACACCATATATATAAGCCTTTCTCTAACTCAAGGTTATAAGTAAATTCATCATCAAAAATTGGTGAAAACGAAATAAAAAACTCATAACAATTTCCCGGATTGGTCAAATCACATTTGCATGCCGAAGCGATGCTGCACGTGCCATCCTCCTGGTACTATATATATATATATATATATATATATTAGGTACCTCTCCCAGACGACCGAAGTCGTAAATCTCAAACGTCCGAAGTCGTAATTCTAGATGACCCGAAGGTCTATAGTATTGGCAATCTCAGAATATGTCACAACTCCCAGATAGGAACCCAAAAAGTGTTAACATGGGTCCCATACCACATGTTTGCACTTAATGGTTTACTAACCGCTAGCCATTACCAATTAGAAAACAGAAATCATCATAAAATCTAAAAACTTGGAAAACTTATACTTGCCTCATCTCATTGGCAAGTAGAACACTATAACGGGTTCTCATAGATCATTCTCCTAGAAAAGGAGATATCGAACCACCACCCGCCAAATATTAGCCTTCCTGGATAATTCCTAAAGATAGGAATTATAATCTCAAAAACTCGCCATAAATTGGCTAAATAACTCAGAAATCAATAACCCAGATAGTTTCGATCATATAAATCCAGAATTAACCAATAAAGTAAAGTCACGTGTCCCATACCATCAGTTTTACTAAACTATTTAGTTCTCTTTCTCATACGTCCAAAAAGTGTAAAAATATTTTATATTATTTATAATTGAGAAAACGAGATTTTACAACAATTTTCTGAAATCATTTTAAAGATATTTTATGGAAAATTATGCTTGAATATATCTGAAATACTTCGAAATAATTTAATAATTATTTGAAAATATTTTGTAATAAAGATTTCAAAAACCAAACCATTTAGAAATATTTTCAAAATTTATTTGGAAGTAATAGTGCTTGAAATCGAGAAAAATGAAGAAATTACTCCAACTCGATATTTGAATTCAATTCGAATTTAAATTTAAATTCCAAATTCCTATAAATCTCGGCTAATCCATTGATGGGTATCATATCCCATAGTCATCATAAAAATTATCTTAAAATTTGCATAAGAATTGGCCACAAAAACCATAGATATAGGTAAGCAACCAAGGCAAAATGGCTCGGATAGAAAACCATAGAATCACGTACCTGGGCCAACAGGGGTCGACCCAAGCCAGTGGCCTGGTCGACCTACCAATCGAACCAGGCTACGAAGTTTATTTCCTGGGTGATTTTTGCTTCGTATTGAAATTCCAGATAATATTTCACACAGCAAATAGATGAATTAAGGACTAAAATTTTACATGCAACAAGTTTAACAACCAAGCAACACTCCGAGAAAGATCCGACAGAAATTCGAGTGAAAAAAAGAGTTATGGATGCTCAAAGTAGAAACCAGAGATGAGAAACTCACCAAAACAACTAACAGATATATATATAGATATGTATATGTGTGTGTGTGTATATATATATATATATGTATGTGTGTGTATATATATATATGTAAGTAGAAGCTTTTTTGAGCAAATTTCTTATAGTAACTCTAGTTTTTGGTTAGCATTTGTGAGTGTTGAGCTCACCTTAGTGATTTAGCAATGTTTTGTTAGCAAGCGGTGATCTTTTGAGGAGATTTGAGGCAAGATTTGAGGCTCTAGCAACATGTAAAAGCTAAAAAGGAAACATGCACAGCAAAACAAAAGTGTTACAGACAAAATACCTTGATTCTAAGATTTTTGATGAAATAGCTGTAGTATTGGTAGAGATTACCTTTTATTTCCTTATTTTAGTGATTCCCTTCTATTATTTTCAGCAATTTGAACAAAGTTTGGATTTATAGATGAAGGAGGCATTGTTTTGCTTATTTTCTATTTACTATATCATTTGCGTTTTGAGAAAGAAGAAGAAACAACATACTGTGTTTCTTTTCTGGCCAAAAGTTTCCAGATTTACTAGTTGGATCCAAATACTAACCCAACAAGCCCAACACCAAATATACTTAGTGAAATTTTAAGCACAAATGCATATATTAACTTCTTTTAACAATATATGTCCAAATTTTCTCATTTTTAACCAAATAAAATGTATATGACTAATTATAAGAAAATAAAATTGTTATTTGAACAAAATAAAATTTATTTTATCAATAAAATGTTTTTTTTACAATAAAACCTAATTTTTAATAATATTACATAATTTTCACAATTTTATTACAAAACACTATTTTTGATACAACAATTTGTACAAAAATTGTTTTCTTGTTAAATAAATTACAATAAATCATTTTAACTCTTTTTAATCATCAAAATATTATTTTCAAACAATATTTCATCTTTGATTTTAGTAAAACATATATTATCTTCATATTTCTCATTTTAAATTCAATAAAAGATTAATATTGACAATGTTTTCCAATATTGTTGTATCTACCTAGATAAAATTGCAATTTGATTATTTTCTACTCAGATTATCGAAATAATTTTTTTTAAACTTTATTTCCATTGGTTTAAATTTATTTCGTTAATTTAATGTTGAAATACATCACCTAATTAATTTATTAGCTCTAAACTAATACAAACCCAATATTTCAATTTATTTAAACCAAATACTTATCCAATCTATATTTAATCTCATAGTTATACCCAATAAACAAAATAAATTTCCAAACTTTATTTTTTTTCATTTTATTTACAAAATTCATTATTTATTCCAAATAAATAATTTAAAATTTCCAATTATATTTTAATTTAAAATATTAAGTTATATCTTCTGTTATAATTCAATATATACAAGTAATCTCCAAACCAGGGTCGTTACAAGAATATTAACTTATCTTCCTCATAAGGAGTGTTCTCATAAACGATGCAATTTGAGGAAATTGTTATTGCCAAGCCATTTTGTGCGAACGCAAATCTGTACCATTTAAATCGACAATAAACCACACATGTCCCACCCAAAAAGCACAGGCTGACGGAAAGTCAAGAGAAAGAAAAGAAGAGAGAAGAAGAGAAGAGAAGAAAGAGAGAAGATAGAACCAAACAGAATAATATAGAATCTCGCATCGCGGTGGAAAACATATAATATTATATTAATTATCTTTACAAAACAGAAAATGTATATACATACATCAATCAGAGTTCAACAATCAATCAATAGTTATCAGCCTGGATAGTTATAATAATCTGTCCTCACAATTGCTAATAATATAAACAACTATGCACAGCGGATAACCAATAATCAAAATGGATACGCGTATACGAAAATGAAGATCTCCAGCTCTCCTACTGAAGCTCCAAAATCATCAAATCTAAACCTATAAATATACTCGGTCTGACCCGAGCATTGAAAGGAAAGAACACCTGGATCGGTCGGGTAAACCAGCGTGAAAAACACACTTAGCTGAATTTAATAAATTACCAAACTTTTCCTTTATGAAAACAAAAGTATCTCGTAAGACAAGTCCATACATAAACACGAACATGTTTTTACCTTATGATAACTAAAACATTTCATATCAAATCATCTGTATTATACTAGTGTCTATTGCAAGAATAATATTAATCATAGCCGAAATTGTTACATTGATTAAATTCTAGCATATAGCCCAAAATGGGTAATATAATAAAAAAGGCAGGTATGTAGTGGAGTTTGGATTTCCATACAAATGACCAGGTGAAGGGACTACCTTCCGATGGGTACACCTCAAGATGGATATTCCGAGGCATAGAACATCTGCCCTCTACCAACACAAGACTGGTCCACCTCTATAACTAGGTTTTACCGAATATGTCATCCTTTGGTCATTACAAAACTTTACCGAGGGCCCTCATAGCATACAAACCACAATAATTAGATACACGACATTATAGAGTTTAAAGACATATCTAGAAGAGGACGATCATACCCTACTTAAGAGCGACTCACTTAGCCTTGCCGCATCTAACCCTGTTTTGGTCATTTCTAGTTGATGAGGCCTGAGGTAATGATTACCTTTCACAAATCACAATCACAATCACATCACTTTGAATGTCATACGTCCATTTCCGTTGACTACTAATTGCCTTCCACAAAAATATAACCCTTAAGCCCATACGTCTCAAGGAGGGTATTAAGCTGAGAGAAGTTACCTTCTATTCCACCATTGATATACGTTTGTAAAAACCAATGTATGTAATCTATAGAAATGCAATGGCAGACAAACATCCATATAAGTTATCCAGGAACAGGACAAACCAAAGGTACTTTCCTACCACATCCTATCGAAAAATCCTTAGGATTAGTAGCGAATATTCCTCGCATTGGATATTTCATAATGAAAAGACCACTGCTACTATATGTATATAGGGATTTTAACCCCAAACGATCAACAAGCAGTCCCCTACTGTGAAAATCCGGAATATCAATATCTTCAGAAGCAACCTGTACAATTGTCGCATATATATTGGTCCGAAGTGGTTTTTAGATAAATTTGATCCCGGTCTCTTCGCACCAACATTGCAAAAAGCATTTTTCAACCTCACATAGAAACTAAGTCTCTTAGACTTAGCACGTCTTCAACTTTCAACTTGCTATCCTTCGGGCCTAGAAGGAAGCTCGACAGATTGGAGTAATAATCCGCACTATACGAATCAACATCCTTAACACAAATGATGATCAAGCCTACATAGAAGGCTACGTACTAAGTGTATGACTAAATAGTTCCCACATCAAGTTCATGAACTAAAATTTTACCAAATTTGATAGTCAGTTATTTAACTGTCAAAGCAAACAAACAAATATTTGGCACCATAACAATCACTAGGCCCTTCTAATTAATCTTTTATTAATTAAATCACTTGCCAAATATTTACTTCAAATTATCTTTAAAAATATATAATCTCAACCCATTTCACTGCTACATTGGAAAGTATTTCCATATACTTATTTAATAATAAGTAATTCACTAATCTCCTTATTTTCAACACTTAGAAAATATTCCATATACTTAAATCAGGATTAAGTATATATATTATTCAATAAGGAAAACATTCTCTTTAAACACATTTATTTGGGTTGAATGAATGTTGCGTAAAACATCGTTACGACAACCCAAATTTACTAGTATAGGGATTCAAAAATAAGATAGATATATAAATCCCATATACCATACAAAACATTTTTTTCAAAAATCATTTACTATAGCAACAATGTTATAGTCTATCATTTCTTTACTTCTTGAAAATGTCTATTTCAACAATGAATGTTGAAATCTATGTATTCGCTACTTAACACATTTTAAAACATCTTCAAACCATTAGCTTCATTTAAAATATCACTTCCCGAAATATCTAATTAATTTCAAAATAATATTCACCATCCAAAATTATGAATATAATTCATTTACCAAATCCAAAATTTCTACACATTTTATTAAAGATAATCCACTGTCCAAAATCGTGGATTTAATTCCGACGAAATACATTGCTTTTACACATTTAATTTAAAGGATTATCCACTGTCCAATAATGTGGATATATCTCCTTTAATAAACTTCTATATTTAACTTATCAAATTCAATTGATTTCATATTTATAAAACAATGTTTATAAATTCACATTTATATTTTATAAAAACTTCAATTTTTAAATCTCCTTTATTAATCAATTCCATTTATCTCATTTATATGCTAAAAATCCAATTTATAAGTTAACTACATATAATTCATTTATTTACAAAATTCATTCTTTTATAACTTCATCAATTATAAATCTTATTCACTTACAAATCCATTTATAACTCCACTTTAACACTTATAAAACTCCTTTACAATTTCATCACTTTTGATTTATAAAAATTCAATTTTATAAATCTTATATATAAACCGTTTACAATAAATCAAAAATCTCAATTTAAACTATTTTATAAAGTAATCAACTTCACATTTCAAAAATCACATTTTGATTCTATTTCACAAAAATCATAATTTTTAAAACATAAAAATTATAACATTTTTTTTATTTGAAATAAATTCATTTACCTTAATAATTCAAAGTTCAATAAGACATCTATTTTCAAAATCACTTGAAAATCCTTTTTAATTTGGAAATCATCACTTAAACATTTTTAAATTACCAAAAAAAGGCCCAATGCTGCAATATCACTAAATACATCAATCACGACAACCAAAACATCATATATCACATGATAACAACATATATCACGATATCTGTAAATAAATCAATACTGTTGAGGAATCTAGTTGGATCCCTCCAACCTGTTACCTGCAACAAATATACATATTAGAAATATATGTACAATGTCCGCTTCAAGGCAGATATGCGTACAAAGGGTCATCCGCTCATACACGGGAACATATAAGGTCTCATCTACTCCAAAATGCACAAATACCAATCAATATATAGATAATATGTCATATATCATCCAAACAATCATTAGTCAGCTCAGAATAAATTTATTCTCACTTATATAAAGTATCAATGAGTCAGAAAGAGTGACTTGTACTCACATTGTTTCTAATAATAGTTGAAGTGTTTTATTCCAAATAAAATTAAACAGGCATTTAATTTTATCCAAAATTTACACTAGCTCCAGTCAACTCCAAACTAGCTCTAAAATGTAGTGCTTGTCAATACAGACCCAACACAACTTGTTTCGTCAAAAACGGACCTCGTATAAAGAAGTTACACATTTTCAAAGTTTATACGAGTTAAATATATAATATAATTTCAGTTTTCTTTTTATTTTTTTTATTTTTTTTAAATCTTTCAATCATGGCTGTTTGTTTCCAAAACCTAGATCACAACCGCATCTTTCTTTCTTCTTCCCTGTTCAACGCGTATGCTACCAAACCCAATGCCGCCAACTTCATCGAATTAACGCGCCCACACCTCGACATTTGAAGACGATCGGCTATAGCCATTCGAACAACCACCCCGTGCTCCATCTTCAGCCATGATGATGGCAAGCTTAGCCTCACCTATGTCGCGCAATTCCACTTTGAAGTCGACATGAACATGGCACCATTCCAGCCTCCACGCTCCACCATATTCAATCATAACCGTTGGATACCTAGATCTCGACTAGCTCTATCACTTTGCAGTTGAATGTTTTTTATGAAAGTCGACGAATGAGGAGATCAGAGGGAGGAAAGAATCAAAAGTTTCTGCCACTAAAATAAAAGAAACGACGGCTAGGGTTTTGGAAAATGTGAAAAAATAACGTCCTTTTATAGAAAATTTGACGACACTAGTCACCCGAATTTTTTTCGAACTCCAATCGAAGCGTGCCGCCTGGTGTTTATAATGTTATACCCTAATTCCGAACACAATGAAATATATATTGAGAGCCGGTTCGATCGTATGTGAAAGATAAGTTTTCAAATCTACTTAATTTAAAATTCACTTAAATAGATTTCTATGCGTTTTAGCTTGCCTCGGACAGGCCGTAAATCCGATTGACACGAAATTTAAAATCTTACAATAATATAACATTACGGATCCAATGAAACTAGTTTCGTCGAAATCCAAAACTATTTGAAAAATAGCTATTTTTACTCGTTAATTAAATATTAAAATATTCAATTTCTACAAATTAACCTTTACTTCAATTTTAAAAGTTCTCTAACATTTCTAATTCAAACAAGATTTAATTCAACTCGATAAATCATTTTAATTCACATTAAATCCAATTTTCAATTATTTCCACAATTTCAAATATTAAATTAATAATTTAATTATCCAATTAAATCCAAATATCTCAAATATAGGTTATTCAACTTATAAATTTTACTTGTGAATATTTAAAGTTAGTTAAATATACCAATTTCAGATGACTGAAATTCTGGGTCGTTACACATTTGTTTCCTTTTCTCCAAGTTTGGTGAAGTATATATCAGTAAAAGCATGTTCCTTGTCATCTTTATAATATGTGATACCAGAATTATTAGCAAATAAAGACACAGAATGTAACAACCAGGTATTTTCAACCATTTGCATCCGCACATGTCGGACTTGAATTGCTCAAAATACCGCGTTGTAAATAAAATTTGGCAAATCTCAGAATATACAGTAAATAATAATCGCATATCACAGACACAGAGTAATAATAGTGCAGTGGAAGTAAAAGAAATAGTAGTTCATGAAGCTACTATGTAAATATATCAGAGTTAAATAAAATACAACAGAATAAATAAAGTACAACAGAAGTCTCAAGATGATAACCAAGTACAAGCTAAATAGAACAACCGAACTGGAATAGATAAAACTAGATAAACAAATAATCTCCAGCGATTCCAATCTCCAGAAAGTGGAATCCAAATCTGTGAATAACTCAAGCTGACCCAAGCGTAAATAAAAATACAAACACTCGAGTCAGGACAATATATACTTATATAATGTAAACCAACTCAAGTGAACTGTAATAAGGTACAAGTAACTTAAAGGATGCCTGGGACCGCCCATCCTCTAAGGATGCGTTAAACTATTTACTATATAGTAATATTGCGCTATTATAATAATGTCTACAGTAAAATAAACTTACTTTTAAATAGCATTCCGGGCTACCCATATCACCCTTTACACATAATAGTCCCAGCTGTCCATCCAATATCATGACATCTCTACACCGGGTTACTGTCAGAGGATACCACACGGGATACGGGAGAAAAAAAACTTGTAGTAAAGGCTCGGTATGGTAGGTGACACGGCACACAAGGCAATGCCAGGGTAGATATACCAATTATGCACACGGGCTGGTGGTAACGCAGCAGCCACATACGCCCACCTGAGAACACACTCCCATATCAAAATCGGAGGATGGCCATTTGTTAACGCTTAAAATCAAACGCTAACACCCCGGTGTATATAGAGATTGAGTGAAAGCACCACCCGTGAACACGGGAACTAAAAGCAAGTAAAAAAGTCACAGAGAAAGCAGAAAAGACAACAGCCTTTATAGTGGTTCGGCTTAAGATCGAGCCTACGTCCACTTTAGATTCCTTTATTGATGATTTGATTACAATTCTTTACAATGCACTTCGATTACAACACACTTTTGACTAGTAGCTCAAACTTTGATGTAGAAGAATCTTTTTAGTTCATGTTGAATGATCCAAATCTTCTCTTGAAGTTTGTTGTAGCATCTTTGGCATTTGGAGTGCTTGTAGTGCTGTTTGAGTCGAGAGAATGACAGAGTATCGACCTTCGAAGAATGAGCCCCCCCAAAAGTCCCCCTATGTTTGGATCCTAGGCCGTATTTATAGAGAATTCTTCAAAGGCCTTAAGTCGTTTACGACTTAAGGTAAGTCGTAAGTCGTGGGTCACGACTTACGATAGGTCGTAGATTGTCAGCGGGTTAAGGCGTTAGGAGTCACGACCTTGCTGGTTCGCACATGTCCATTTGTACTAACTGATAGGTATTAGCGACTTATGGAAAGCGGCATAGTTAAATATCTAAGTACAAGGTCGTGAACGACTTACAGTAGGTCGTGAAAGTTTTAAGTCGCTGCCGCTTTAACTCTCTAAGTCGCGAAGCCCTTCAGCCACTAAGTCGTCCAACCTTTAACTCGTTAAGTCGTCCAACCTTTTAAGATGTTAAGTCATCCAACACTTAAGTCGCTGAGTCGTGGCACTCCTTAAGTCGTTAGGTCGTGGCACTCCTTAAGTCGTTAGGTCGTGGACTCCTTAAGTCATTAGGTCGTGGACTCCTTAAGTCGTTAGGCCGCTTCTCCTGTTAGCTCGTTAACTCGGTTGAGCCGCTTTATGCCTTAAGTCGCTGATAGGTTAACCCGTTAGGTCGCTGACCTTTGGTCCAGCTTAGGTCATGAGGTCTTCTTAGATCGCTTAGTCCTCTAACCCGTTGACTCGTTGAAGCTTTAGGTCGTATACAGTTTTGGACGGGACGCTGCCCCGCACCCCGCCGGGGGCGCTGCCCCCGGACCCCTGCAACCTGACCGGGCAGGTCGATCACCGTAGCGGTGGCGTTGCCCCCGCACCCCCACCTTGGGGAGTTGGCACCCCCCTGGACCCTCCCCGTAGGGGATCTTATCTGAAAAGCCATTCAACAGAACTTGCTTTGTTGAGATGTTGAGTTGACCATTCTTCGAGACAAACTATCATTGGCTTCTCGGTCGATTTTTTGATATCACGGCCTTGCTGAAAAAGTGGAGTTGACACCATCTAATCAATCACAAGTAAGAGTATAGTATCGAAGGAATGTGTTCGATCAGAGGAATGACCTCACTTGGCTCGAGATCGCTCCTGCTTTATCCACCTTATGCCAACTCACGGGAGTTGGGTTCACGTAATATACCTCAAGAACGTCGCCACCATCCTACTTCATTCTGGAATCTCCACCGCATACACAGTTGTCAAAGTGGTTTTCGATATCGACAGAGGGTATGCCAGATATCCGATCCCGGTCTCTTTGCCAACCAATCGTTATTATAACCCATAGTTATAATTTAAAACAATATTTTATACTTCAAAATAAAATATCATTTCAATCCAAATCTTTATCAAAAATAAAGATTAAATTATTTCCAAACCATTTCAATATATCATCATACCATATCTTCCAAATTCAAATATTTATCAAAATAAATATTAAGTCATTTCTAACAATTTCAATATATTAAATTATCATATCCTTTCAAAACTTCCTTTCCAATCATTTTAATATATTAAAATATCATAACCTTTCAAAGCTTCATTTCCAAAATATCATATCTTTCAGAACATCTTTTCAAATCATTTTAATATCAAAATATCATATCTTTCAAAACTTCAATTTTTTTTCAAATCATTTAATATCAAAATATCATATCTTTCAAAACTTCGTTTCAAATCATTTTAATATATTAAAATATCATAACCTTCCAAAGCTTCATTTCCAAAATATCATATCTTTCAGAACTTCTTTTCAAATCATTTTAATATCAAAATATCATATCTTTCAAAACTTCATTTTTCAAATCATTTAATATCAAAATATCATAGCTTTCAAAACTTTGTTTCAAATCATTTTAATATATCAAAATATCATATCTTTCCAAAACTTCATTTCAAATGGTTTTAATATATTAGAATATAATATCTTTTCGAAACCATATTTCAATCATTTTAGTATATCAAAATATCATATCTTTTCAAAACCACATTTCAAATCGTTTTAATATACCAAAATATCATATCCTTTCGAGACCACATTTCAATCATTTTAATATATCAAAATATCATATCTTTCCAAAACTTCATTTCAAATCGTTTTAATATATCAAAACATCATATTCGAAACCACATTTCAATCATTTTAATCTATCAAAATAGTTATATTTCAAAACAAATTACTTCATTTAAATCATAAAAATGAAGTTATTACATTTAATAATTAAATTATTAAATTCCAAAATTTAAACTTTTCAATGTTCATTTATTCATATAAATTTATTAAAACAATGAAAATTCAAGTTTCGCAGCATTTGAAAAATGTTATAGAAAGTTACATTCAAAACAGTTCAATCTAACAAAAAACAGCATTTAAAATGCTGTTAATTAACTTCAAATATTCAATAGAAATTCACAAACACTTATATTTTTCTTTAAATCATTTTGAACTTATAAAATCATACATTTTCACATTTATAATCATTATTTAATTTTCCGTAAATTCATGATTTTATAAAGTTAAGTTTCCTTTCAAAAATCCATATTTATTAATAATTCACTTATTAAATTTCAACATTCAAATTTAAATTCATTACATTAAATTTCAACTTAACACTTAAGTTTAAAATTTAAAATATAACTTAATTCCATTTTATTTAACTTAACTTAAAATTTCACTTTTAATTCAAATTCATAAATTCCAATTTAAGTTATATTTCCAAGTTTCAACTTAAATAATCATTCCTTTCAATTTTTAACTTTACTCAAAAATCATTAATATATTATAAAATCATTTTAAATTCATTTTAAATTCAAATGATCATAAATTTATCATAATTTCATATTTAATTTAATTTTCAATTGTAATTAAATCAAAATTTCCAAAATAACTTACATTAAGATTTTCTAAGTTTTCCATAATTTATTTAACTTATAAATTCCTAGAAAATCAATATTGCTTTACAAAATATATTTTTTATTTAAATTTAAATCAAAATATAGTAATATTTACATTTCTAAAATATTTTAAAATTTTTAGAAAAACATATTTTAACTACGGGTCTGTATATAATTTTCTACGCTAGGTAAAGTGATACGGGTAATATATCATTTCAACCCGTAATTCACAAAGAAAACCCGAGTTTTATCATTTCAAACCCGTAGTCCCAAGTAAATGAAATAAATTGAAAATCGCTCAGGCCTGTCATTTCAACCCATAATGATTTTCGCCTATTCCAAAGTCCGTTCGGGTATGTATGATTTCCACCCATAGTGATTCTAATCTAAAGGGAACTTGCAGTGTGATAAACTGGTATAAATAACAGAACAGCATAATATAAAGTAACAGATGATATAACAGGTGTTTAAGCATGGGTGAACATCATATGATCATAATATAGCAGGTGTAACATGATAATGCATTTTACAGATTCAAAAGGGGTCAGTTTACTAGTTATATAAGTACAAATCGTCTGGTGAGAATTACTCACAGTATAAGCTGGAGACGACAACTGAAACACACAAATTGAGATCTTCAGAGGCACGATAGCATGAATATAATTTGAGAGTGGAGAGCCAAATATTAATAGCCTTGGATACATTCAAACAAAACAAATATATATAACATAAGTTTCAAACTCAAATATACAATTAAACAATGTTAGAGATGAATGCATAAATCATCTCTAAACCACTTGCACTTGCCTTCTACCACCTATGCTTCGGATATAGGTCAGGTCTGCATGGCCAAAGCAAGGACTAGGATCTAGTTTGGGTTCATTAGAGGTCGGCCTAGCATAGGAAAAGATGGTGCAA
Organism: Allium cepa; assembly: GCA_030765085.1. Taxonomy (NCBI): domain Eukaryota; kingdom Viridiplantae; phylum Streptophyta; class Magnoliopsida; order Asparagales; family Amaryllidaceae; genus Allium; species Allium cepa. The sequence continues at coordinate 42,686,692 of CM060929.1, forward strand.
AGTTGATGCAAGGATATATGTGCATGGATTACAACTACAAGGCAAAATAACATGAATTCCATGCAACTAAGGTCACGGCCTAAGGAAGAACAGCCATGGACAGGTCTATAGTGGGATGGAGGATGGTGTGGTAGTGGGTTTCAGGTCATCCATGGGTGGTGGAGGTGGAGTAGGTGGCGGCCAAGGGGTGGTTGTAGGTGATGAAGGCATAGGTGATTGGCTATGGTGCATATAGGTGAAGTTGTGTGTAGATTTAGGTGGAGTTTGATCAACTATTGGGCACGACCAGTGGCTTGGGGCTGGAGAGGAGGTAGTGGAGGAGGCGGCCATGGTGGCTGGAGTGGTGGGGCCGAACCTGAAGTAGAAGAGAAGGCAAGTACAATCAACATAAACAAGTAGAAAAACAAAGAAGAAAAACAATGGAAAAAGAATTTTTTTTACCTAACTCATGGAGATGATGGAGGCTGAAATTTTTTTCAGGTGGGAAGAGAAATGTTTTATGTGAATGAGAAAAAAAATAGGCGGCTGAAGAAACGAGGAGATGTGGCCAATTGAATGAAAAGTAAGGTTGAAATGTGAAAGGTGGGAGATAAAGAGCCATTGGAAACCAAAAGTCAAAACCTTTTCACATTACCTTTATTTATTTATATAATTTTAAATTACCGAAAAACCATAATTTCAGTAAAGATTTCGAAAATGCAAGAAAATATAAACAAATAATTATTAATTACATAAGGTAAAAGTAAGAAAATAGCACAAAATTGCAAACTAGTCTAGAAAAATGGAAAATAAACAGAATGAACTTTGAAAAATTTATATAGACTTGTAAAAATATTTAAAAAAAGATAATAACATAAAAATAAAAATTCATTCACAAATAAATATATAAATTTTAATTGAAAATAGGAGAAAAATGGAAACTAGGCTTTAAAATTTGGAAATAAATTCAATAAGCTTTTGAAAAATTCAAACATCACTTTAAAAATATTTAAAAGTCAAAATATACATAATATAACAAAATTATACAAATTAGAATAAGATATATCAAGTAAAAATATCATTTATATAAATTAAAACAAAGAATATTGTTAAATAATCCTATATACACACAATATTGTAAAGGGTATAACTTTCACAATTTAAATCCAATTTCGACGAAACGAAAAGAAATATTCATGATATTAAATATATTTTCATAATAAAAGATAAAATTAAAGAATTCAAATATTTAAATTTAAATTTAAAAGTCAAAGTTTGACCAGTTTTGACCGCAAATCCATTTTTCAGGAAAATATCCAATTTATACCAGTTTAAAATTATAATTCATATAATAATAAAAATTTATATTTAAAAATGAAATGTTTGAAATAAAACAAGTTTAAAATAATTTCAAAATAAAATAAAGTCAAATTTAAATTATATGAAAAAAAATCTAGGGTTGTTACGCTCTCCTCCACTCAAAACTTTTCGTCCCCGAAAAGGAATGAGGTACGGGAAAGCACAGAAAAGATAAAGTGAAATAAGATTAAGACAAGATGACAAGGAGATTGAAATTATACCTGATAACTATTGTTATAGGTAAGTTTAACAAGGTGGAGATTATCAAAGATTATAGAAAGATTTCTAAATAGAAAAATTATAGAAAAATGCCTACACCAGCTTGAAGCAAGATAAGGAAAATAAGGACAAACATAAGATAGTTTGAAAAAAAAAATAAGACAATAAGTTAGAAACCATTGAAATTTAAACTTAAATAAATAATAAATTTTTACACAAGTTAAATAAATCTTAACTATCTCAAATTTTATTATCTTATCTTCTAATCATCTTAAATTAACAATTTCTAAGATCATGGATTTGAAAAACAATCATTCATTATACTCATAATGTACTTAATAAATTCAATTCTTCTTTATTCCTACTTAAAGTTAAATTTATTCCTCTCAATATATTTTATCATCTATGCCCACTATACTTATTCTTATTATAACTGCTTTAATTTATTGTTATTTTCATTAACCATCATTTTATATCGTAAATTATTCAATTGACCTTTTATTCTATTTGCTCCTGTTAATAATTTTATAACTAAAATTTAAGTGTATAACATTTATTTTAACCATTCAAATTTTATTTATAAAATCTTTTTATATTGTATATTATCCAATTACAATTGTTAACTTATGTATAATTTAGGTAAGTCATATTTAAATGCAACTGAGTATTATACAATTAAAACTTTGTGATTCCCTCATCTCAAGTTTGAATCATTTATCTAAAATTTTGATTTTCTTTTTATAATTGAAATGATTCTTTAAGATAAAGTTTAAGAATAAAATTTCCAATTCCTTCAAACTATTTAGAGATAAATAAATATATATACATAATATGTCAAATCAAATTTAAATCATATATCTATATATATTATAAATTCAATCTTATTTTAGAAATTCAAATCAATTTAATTTCCCAAAACAAAGCTGTAGCAAGACTATAGAACGGTCTCTTCACTTCGATACTCGAAGATGAACGTCGATGATGCCGCGGTCTTCACCGAAGTTATTTTCCAGCGACAAAGAGAAGAGCACTAATTTTAAACTTTAAAATTCCTCGGAAACAAATTTCTATTAGAAAATACTTTAAATAATTTACCCATTTTAAAAATTTAAACACAAGGTTTGGAACCATTGGAAATTAATTCACAAATTCTTGTTTAAATTCATTTTAAATTTCCAAAATAAATTTATAACCATGTTTATAGTTCAATTATTTATAAATGAAACAAGAGATAATGATATATATAAAATCAAATATTATTTCTTAACAACTAATTCAATAAAATCCGAAAAATGATTTATAATATAGCTACAAAATTTATTTCACAAAATTTATTTCATTACTAAATTTGAAAAAACATTGTGTCAATTTGCTCAGTTCAAGTGTTTTGAAAATCTTATTGATATCGTTGATCAGACGAATCGATCAGAAACCCAAATCAACATCAACAACTCAAACAACAAAATATATAAAACATTTAAATATCTATTTACAAATACACTTCAATAATGATTTGAAGATATGAAAACAAAGATGAGATGATTAAATAACGGAATAGGGACATGGATAAGCTTAAATAAATCGCGGGCAACCCTAACCAGGTCAACCATAACTTAAAGAATAAGAATGATGTGGATTTCTGGGGTAAATCAACATTCGATCTCAAGATATAGAGTTCGAAATTATAAGAGATACTAGCATCTAAACGGAGGATATAGAATCTCTGGTGAATCGATGCTATTGTAAAGTAGTTTCCCCCTTTACAAAAAAATTTGAGGTTGGCGAGACCGCCGACTCATTATGAAGATCTTTTGAAGTGGAGTTATGGGATACTCCAGAATAAAAAGAAGATAAATAGTGAGGGACACGAATGGATTTTGGAACCACAAGAAACGTTCCAAAATTCAAAGGAATCGAGTCAAAAAGGAAGAGATTTAAACTCGAATGAAAGTGATTCTGTAAATACGTTTATCCTATATACTGAGTTTTGCCTAGAGCTACCAAAGCTCTGATACCAACTGTAACAACCAGGTATTTTCAACCATTCGCATCCGCACATGTCGGACTTGAATTGCTCAAAATACCGCGTTGTAAATAAAATTTGGCAAATCTCAGAATATACAGTAAATAATAATCACAGATCACAGACACAGAGTAATAATAGTGCAGCGGAAGTAAAAGAAATAGTAGTTCATGAAGCTACTATGTAAATATATCAGAGTTAAATAAAATACAACAGAATAAATAAAGTACAACAGAAGTCTCAAGATGATAACCAAGTACAAGCTAAATAGAACAATAGAACTTGAATAGATAAAACTAGATAAGCAGATAATCTCCAGCGATTCCAATCTCCAGAAAGTGGAATCCAAATTTGTGAATAACTCAGGCTGACCCAAGCGTAAATAAAAATACATACACTCGAGTCAGGACAATATATACTTATATAATGTAAACCAACTCAACTGAACTGTAATAAGGTACAAGTAACTTAAAGGATGCCCGAGACCGCCCATCCTCTAAGGATCCGTTAAACTATTTACTATATAGTAATATCGCGCAATTATAATAATGTCTACAGTAAAATAAACTTACTTTTAAATAGCGTTCCGGGCTACCCATATCACCCTTCACACGTAATAGTCCCAGCAGTTCATCCAATATCATGACATCTCCACACCGGGTGACTGTCAGAGGATACCACACTTGCTACGGGAGAAAAACAAACTCGTAGTAAAGGCTCGGTATGGTAGGTGACACGGCACACAAGGCAATACCAGGGTAGATATACCAATTACGCACACGGGCTGGTGGTAACGCAGCAGCCACATACGCCCACCTCGGAACACACTCCCATATCAAAATCGGAGGATGGCCATCTAATCAATCACAAGTAAGAGTATAGTATCTAAGGTTGTGTCCGATCGGAGGAATGATCTCACTTGGCCCGAGGTCGCTCCTGTTTTAGCCACCTTATGCCAACTCACGGGAGTTGGGTTCACGTAATATACCTCAAGAACATCGCCACCATCCTACTTCATTCTGGAATATCCACCGCGTACACGGTTGTCAGAGTGGTTTTCGGTATCGACAGAGAGTATGCCAGATATCCGATCCCGGTCTCTTTGCCAACCAATCCTTATTATGACTCGTAGTTATAATTTAAAACAATATTTTATACTTCAAAATAAAATATCATTTCAATCCAAATCTTTATCAAAAATAAGGATTAAATTATTTCCAAACCATTTCAATACATCATCATACCATATCTTCCAAATTCAAATATTTATCAAAATAAATATTAAGTCATTTCTAACCATTTCAATATATTAAGTTATCACATCCTTTCAAAACTTCCTTTCCAATCATTTTAATATATTAAAATATCATAAACTTTCAAAGCTTCATTTCCAAAATATCATATCTTTCAGAACTTCTTTTCAAATCATTTTAATATCAAAATATCATATCTTTCAAAACTTCAATTTTTTTTCAAATCATTTAATATCAAAATATCATATCTTTCAAAACTTCATTTCAAATCATTTTAATATATTAAAATATCATAACCTTCCAAAGCTTCATTTCCAAAATATCATATCTTTCAGAACTTCTTTTCAAATCATTTTAATATCAAAATATCATATCTTTCAAAACTACATTTTTCAAATCATTTAATATCAAAATATCATATCTTTCAAAACTTCGTTTCAAATCATTTTAATATATCAAAATATCATATCTTTCCAAAACTTCATTTCAAATCATTTTAATATATCAGAATATCATATCTTTTCAAAACCACATTTCAATCATTTTAATATATCAAAAAATCATATCTTTTCAAAACCACATTTCAAATCGTTTTAATATACCAAAATATCATATCCTTTCGAAAACACATTTCAACCATTTTAATATATCAAAATATCATATCTTTTCAAAACTTCATTTCAAATCGTTTTAATATATCAAAATATCATATCTTTTCGAAACCACATTTCAATCATTTTAATTTATCAAAATAGTTATATTTCAAAACAGATTACTTCATTTAAATCATAAAAATGAAGTTATTACATTTAATAATTAAATTATTAATTTCCAAAAATTTAAAATTTTCAATGTTCATTTGTTCACTTAAATTTATTAAAACAATGAAAATCAAGTTTCGCAGCATTTGGAAAATGCTACAGAAAGTTACATTCAAAACAATTCAATTTAACAAAAGACAGCATTTAAAATGCTGTTAATTAACTTCAAATATTCAAAATAGAATTTCACAAACACTTATATTTTTATTTAAATCATTTTTAACTTATAAAATCATACGTTTTCACATTTATAATCATCATTTAATTTTCCTTAAATTCATGATTTTATAAAGTTAAGTTTCCTTTCAAAAATCAATATTTATTAATAATTCACTTATTAAATTTCAACATTCAAATTTAAATTCATTACATTAAATTTCTAATTAACACTTAAGTTTAAAATTTCAAATATAACTTAATTCCATTTTATTTAACTTAACTTAAAATTTCACTTTTAAATCAAATTCATAAATTCCAATTTTAGTTATATTTCCAAGTTTTAACTTAAATAATCATTCCTTTCACTTTTTAACTTTACTCAAAAATCAATAATATATTATAAAATCATTTTAAATTCAAATTATCATAAATTTATCATAATTTCATATTTAATTTAATTTCCAATTATAATTAAATCCAAATTTCCAAAATAACTTACATTTAGATTTTCTAACTTTTCCATAATTTATTTAACTTATAAATTCCTAGAAAATCAATAATACTTTACAAAATACTTATTTATTTATGTTTAAATCAAAATATAGTAACATCTACATTTCTAAAATATTTTAAATTTTTTAGAAAAACATATTTTAACTACGGGTCTGTATATAATTTTCTACGTTAGGTAAAGTGATACGGGTAATATATCATTTCAACCCGTAATTTACAAAGAAAATCCGGGTTTTATCATTTCAAACCCGTAGTCCTAAGTAAATGAAATAAATTGAAAATCTCTCAGGCCTATCATTTCAACCCATAATGATTTTCCCCTATTCTAAAGTCCGTTCGGGTATGTATCATTTCAACCCATAGTGATTCTAATCTAAAGGGAACTTGCAGTGTGATAAAATGATATAAATAACAGAACAACATAATATAACAGTAACAGATGATATAACAGGTGTATAAGCATTGGTGAACATCATATGATCATAATATAGCATGTGTAACATGATAATGCATTTTACAGATTCAAAAGGGGTCAGTTTACTAGTTATATAAGTACAAATCGTCTGGTGAGAATTACTCACAGTATAAGCTGGAGACGACAACTGAAACACACAAACTGAGATCTTTAGAGGCAAGATAGCATGAATATGATTTTAGAGTGGAGAGCCAAAGATTAATAGCCTTGGATACATTCAAACAAAACAAATATATATAACATAAGTTTCAAACTCAAATATACAATTAAACAATGTTAGAGATGAATGCATAAATCATCTCCAAACCACTTGCACTTGCCTTCTACCACCTATGATTCAGATATAGATCAGGTTTGCACGACCAAAGCAAGGACTAGGATCTGGTTTGGGTTCATAAGAGGTCGGCCTAGCATAGGAAAAGATGGTGCAAAGTTGATGCAAGGATATATGTGCATGGATTACAACTACAAGGCAAAATAACATGAATTCCATGCAACTAAGGTCATGGCCTAAGGATGAATAGCCATGGATATGCCTGTAGTGGGATGGAGGATGGTGTGGCAGTGGGTTTCAGGTCATCCATGGGTGGTGGAGGTGGAGTAGGTGGCGGCCAAGGGGTGGTTGAAGGTGATGAAGGCATAGGTGATTGGCTATGGTGCATATAGGTGAAGTTGTGTGTAGATTTAGGTAGAGTTTGATCAACTATTGGGCACGACCAGTGGCTTGGGGCTGGAGAGGAGGTGGTGGAGGAGGCGGCCATGGTGGCTGGAGTGGTGGGGCCGAACCTGAAGTAGAAGAGAAGGCAAGTACAATCAACATAAACAAGTAGAAAAACAAGAAGAATAACAATGGAAAAAGAATTTTTTTTTTACCAAACTCATGGAGATGATGGAGGCTGAAATTATTTTCAAATCGAAAGAGAAATGTTTTATGTGAATGAGAAAAAAAATAGGCGGCTGAAGAAATGAGGAGATGTGGCCAATTGAATGAAAAGTAAGGTTGAAATGTGAAAAGGTGGGAGATAAAGAGCTATTGGAAACCAAAAGTCAAAACCTTTTCACATTACCTTTATTTATTTATATAAGTTTAAATTACTGAAAAAAATCATAATTTCAGTAAAGATTTCGAAAATGCAACAACATATAAAATATAAATAAATAATTATTAATTATATAAGGTAAAAAATAAGAAAATAGCACAAAATTGCAAACAAGTCTAGAAAAATTGGAAATAAACAGAATGAACTTTGAAAAATTTATATGGACTTGAAAAAATATTTAAAAAAATATACTAACATAAAAATAAAAATTCATTCACAAATAAAAATATAAATTTTAATTTTAATATAATTTAGATAAAGAAAATAGCAGAAAAATGGAAACCGGGCTTTAAAATTTGGAAATAAATTCAATAAGCTTTGGAAAAATTCAAACATCACTTTAAAAATATTTATAAGTCAAAATATACATAATATAACAAAATTATACAAATTAGAATAAGATATATCAAGTAAAAATACCATTTATATAAATTAAAACAAGGAATATTGTTAAATAACCCTATATACACACAATATTGTAAAGGGTATAACTTTCACAATTTAAATCCAATTTCGACGAAACAAAAAGCAATATTCATGAAATTAAATCTATTTTCATAATAAAAGATAAAATTAAAGAATTCAAATATTTAAATTTAAATTTAAAAGTCAAAGTTTGACCAGTTTTGACCGCAAATCCATTTTTTAGGAAAATATCCAATTTATACCAGTTTGAAATTATAATTCATATAATAATAAAAATTTGTATTTAAAAATGAAATGTTTGAAATAAAACAAGTTTAAAATAATTTCAAAATAAAATAAAGTCAAATTTAAATTATATGAAAAAAAATCTAGGGTTGTTACACAATACTGGGCGTAGGGCTATCTTCATACCAAGAAATCACATCAACTGGTCTTCCATTAGATAGTATATCAGAAATTGGTTTAGTATTAGTATCTTTTTTGATGAGCATTTGTGAGTCAAATTTGTTTAACTATACCCCAGCAAATTCTGCAAAACCTACTGAAGGTACCATATTTTCGTTGTGCGTGGATATTTCAGAAACGGCAACATTTTTTCTAAAAGAATCTATAGTTGAAGCGTCATGGGTACCGTTATAGTTTTGCATAAGATCATATTAAGGACGAATAAATTTATTTTCACTAAAATCTAACTATGCTTAACGTTTTTCCTTATACATATTATAAAATGACTCAACTTACAGGTCCTCCACATTAGAATCATATGTTGAAAAATCTTTGTTATGTATACCAAATTTACCTTTACGAATTTGGATTAATCAGAAAAAATCAAATGATTTAGGGAAATCAAATGGTGGAATTTGTTAAAATTGGGGATGGGTTTAGTTCTAGGATTTCACTAATTTCATACTTCCTAAGACTGTTACTTAAGCATATTATAAATTTATAATAGTCTTCAATAGGTCGTTTTTCATTCTTTTCAACCCACTTTCTCGATGTTTAAAATACTTCAAAATATCTTTAGAGTTATTTAGGACTTGTTAAAAGGGATACCAATTTTGAATAAGGAGGGCATTTTTTTTATTTTATGGAAAATCGCTATAAGATGTATCAAAATAATTTGCTCTTCCTTAACACAAAAAAATCTATAACTGGCCAATAGTATTTCATGACTCTTAATAGAATTTTAACTTTCTTTTTTATTATATCCCATCAAACATATTTTTGGTCAGCCATCCTCGTTTTTTACATTTTTCGATGTGGTGCTATCGAATTTTGCTTTGCATGAGGGATAAATCAGTAAATAATTTTATTCTGTGGAGTCTGTATAACAATTTTTTTAGATAAAGTCCCCCTAAAATTTGCCTCCTCTTATTCGAAAGTGCCGTCGTAATGCCTCTTATTTATTTTCAATTTTGTCATTTTGGCCTTTACTCAATAATTTGCAGAGTTATAAGTACATCCATAAGTGGTTTCTTTCTAATGCATACTCATATAAGTGCATCCATAGGTGGTTTCTTTCTAATGCGTAAAAATGACAAAGTCTGAGGAACCTTACTTTCGATTGCCAAAAATGACACTTTGAAAATTTAGCTCTTGAAACGTGTTTCCTTTACGTTTCTACACTACTTCCAAATGTTTTTTGGTCTTCCTCAGTCTTAGAGTAAATAAGAATATCATATACAAAGACTAACACAAATTTATCAACAACCTCTTTAAAAACGCGATTCATAAGATCTACAAAATAAACGGGTACATTAGTTAGCTTAAAAGGCATAACTAATTGCTTAAAAGAATTAATCTAATCCTCCAAATGTTGTTAAGTGTATATTATCCTCCTCTATTCTTAACTGGTGAAATCATATAGCAAGATCCATTTGAGAAAATACTCAAGCACCATGAAGTTGGTCAAACATGTCATCTATACGGGGCAAGGGTTATTTATTTCAAATCGTCTGCTTATTTAACTTAAGGTAATCCACACAAAGTCTTAATGATCCATCTAACTTTGCAACAAAAACTGTAGCTGCTACCCAACTTGAGCGATTTGGTCTAATTAGTCCCTTATTTAAAAAATCATTTGTCCGATTCCTTAATTCCAATTTCTCTCTCGGAGCCATCTTACAAATTAGGTAAATAATATGTTTTCAATCGATAATTAAGTTAATACGAAACTCAATCTCCCGATTTGAAGGTAGACTGTTAACTTCTTCAAAAACATTAGCGAAATCCTTAAAATCATTACCGATTCTAACACTTTTTAGGGCGAATCTAATGCATAAAGGAAATTACTCATTAGTTTGCTTGCCTCTTCACATAATATCCCAACTTCCCTTCCCATCTTTCTTTTCAACACTGTACTTCTCTCAACATTATCTAAGACAGGCTCTTTTTTTGATAGGAAATCCATACCAAGTAAAATATCAAACAATCAAAACTCTAGAACGAATAGGTCATATGAAAATTGGTGGGTAATGTAAGTGTCTTGCACATTTTCACAAATCATACACAAATTAAATGCACGGGTAAACCACACAAATAGGGGTTTCTACAATTCTTTAGGAAAGTCGCAATCTATCTACCAATTCTTTAGAAATAAAATGATGGGAAGCCCGATATCAAACAGTACTCGAACGATAGTGCCGTTAACAAATAAAGTACCTTCAAGGAAGGGAATGAAGTACCTTCAAGAACTCCCTTCCCCTTAACGCCTGCTGAGTTCGATGGTTCAACCTTGATGGCATACACCTTGGCTTACCAATCGTTCTTCGTTAGCATGCAATCCTTTACCATATGCCCTTTTTGCTGACAGTGGTAGTAGAGTGTCTTCTAAACCATTGGAGATATATATCCTGCTTACTGCTTTGAAGCCTCATAATTCCTAAAGAGTTTTGTGAGATGGCCCTTCTGCTTACACTGATAACACTCGTCATCCTTATGCTTATTTCCTTTATCTTATCCCAACTTTCATCCTCAATGCTTCTTCCATTGTGCGTTAAACTTCCTTTTATTCTGGTTTTTGTTATTGTTGCTTGGTGCTGCCGCCAGCTTCTTATTCCCAAAAATTTCATAATGTAAAGCCATATCCACTATCCACAAAAGATCCCTTCGGATGGGCATTCATCTTCTCCTGAAATCCTTCCCTCATACCAATCACAAACATCTCATTTTTCTTAAGAGGAGCATCAATAAATCCTAGACCAAATCGTGATAGATCATTAAACTTTGTTTCATATTTCAGTACTTGCAAATCTCCTCGCCTAAGATCCAAGAAACACTTATATAGATGGGTCTTTCCAATAGCAAACATGAAATGGTTTGCAAGCACCTCCTTAAATCCGTTCAGGAAAAATCATCCTTTGAAATATACGTTGTAACTTATTCCCACTTTGCTGCAGCCACATTGTGCAACTGGAAAGATGCTAAGAAATGATTCTGCTCCTTTGAAATATCCAGTCCATAAAATCTTTTTGCAAGAAAAAATCCAAGCTTGGACTTCGATAATGAATTCCGTGCCCTTGGATGGATTTCCTTCCAAATTAGTATATTCTTTGCACAAAGATGCAAAGTTCGCACAGTGCTGCATGGGTGCTGTCTCTTCAACTACTCTAACTCTTCTAACATTCGGAGTTCGACCATTGATGGTCATGCTGCTATCAACTCCTCTACCCCATCTTGATCTATTACTCATTCTTACTACCTAACTAAAATAAGACAACTTTAGAATACTTGGATGAGATTATCTTAGAGAAACGGTACCCAATCAAACATATCAAAGCCGATCAAAATAACTCGATTGTGTGTGTGTACATTGATAACATTTACATATATGCGCTCTAATAGTCTAAACTTATTATAGGGTATTACTAACCCTATCTCAAATGAGTTGACCCCAACCAAGGCCTAGGTGTTCACCCAACCTAAGCTCTGATACCATGTGGAACAATTTGCCTTTCTTACTCCTAAAGATGACACTTAATATATCCACAGTATTCGTATGCCGATTATGTTGGTGTCCAAATGAAAACTATTAGGGTTGAAAGAAAAGAAAAGACAAGAAGAAAGTCACACAGATTCTCACAATGCAAGAAAATCATATATAATAGAACTTAAGATAATACATATAACCACTTCCAAAATGAAACATCAAAGTCACAACAGAACCAACTTCAGCCAGGGACAGTTATAACTGCCTACCCCCACAATGCTGATACATAACATATACACACAATAGAAATAAAATAGATAACTAGATAACATCGAAGACACCTGCTCCACGCTCCTCCAAAATGCATCCTCAAGGACCTGTACTACTTGGCTACTCATACAAATTTGAGTACCCAAGAGTTTAAGAGGAAGAAAAGAAAAAATTTCAAGTCAGATATGGGTCTGATGTAAATAAACTTGAAAAATGAAATTGTTATACTTATAAAATCCTTAAAATTAAAGGTACCTCACAAGACCATGCTGCATATAAGCACAGATGGGTTTTTTCCTTACGATAACCAAAATAATTTCATTAGAAAATCCAATGTTATTATAATAATGTCTAGGGGTTAAAATAAATATATAACATAGCTGAAATGCTTGCATCTCACGTTTTAGCGTAGTTGGACAAAACTAAGTCCGTAAGGCACTTATTAGAGAATGGATTCCATGTAATGGTAGGGCTAATGGGTATCGCCTGCCACAGTACACCTCTAGAAAAATATGACAAGGGCCTTACATGGGCCTCCTGGAAATCAGGACTAGTGTAACGCCGCCTCTCTATTCCGATATTACCTAATAATATTACAAGTAATATTATCGAGGAATACGGAGAAAAAGGTGGAATAAGAGCGATCATACCGTCTATTCCCTTGGTCTAACACTACCACACCATCTTCTACCTCATAACTCCATATATACAAATGCATAGTCTCAGCACAAGGCAATAAACATGTTGGCTTAACTAGAACAAAATAATTTATCACATAATATGCAACATAGAATCACACATCGCAATGGAAATATAATACATCAAATAGTTCGCTATAGTGTGAGTCTATAAAAGGAAAATATTAGACTCACATATCCAAACATATACATGAATGGACCTAACATGTCTTAAATATACGTGACTACAAAAGTCTATAACGTAAATAAATATACAACACATATCTAAGCTAGACTCGACTAATACATTAACATATAAGTAACTTCTTATAAAATCTTAAGCCAGCCCACATCTAAGGTCGCTAAGTTCCAGTATTCTATATGGCTTCTTAAGCTAGCCCACATCCAAGGTCACTAAGTCCCTATACCTGTTAAGTCTTTGTCCGAACTGAGTATCACACAAAATATAAAAGTTTCATACTACTTCTAAATATCAAAAAGGAGAGATCACATAATCAGCATGCATAAACATCAAAGGTATAGAAATCCGTATAGTGTATTGCACTAAGCATCGTAAGACATCATTATTACATTATCCACTAACAAATTTCTATAATAATACCAGGCATAATAATAACTATATAATATGCCATATGCAAATAAAAGACATCAATACCAAATCACCTTGTCATCAATTCTTCTCATGCCCGTTAACGGTAATCATCTCAAATATGGTGATAGAGTAATCAGCTCTGAAATCATAAGGACAAAAGAGACTACATATAACATGTCAAAACTCCAGAAAATATAAGACTGCTTGAAAGCGAGTCAAAACCAAGAGACTGGCATATGAATGAGTCACAAATCATAAAACCATAAAGACAAACACATCGCAAGTCAAAACAAAAGCAAGCACTTTGCAAGCTAACAATAGATGAGCACATCGCAAGTCAAAACTAAAGCAAGCACATCGCAAGCTACCATAAGAGATAAGCACATTGCAAGTCGAAATGCAAGCAAATCGCAAGCTAACACAAGAGACATCGCGAGTCAACACAATAGATGAGTACATCACAAGTCAAAAAATGTTGAAATGCGCTTATATGATTTTTGTTTGATGATAATAAACATATATTATATGTGTATATATATATATATTCATTTAAATGTATTTGTTAATGTACTATTTATTTTTCATAGATTAAATAAATATTTGCTGAATAAAATTAAATAACACAGAATTTGAATTCAAAAGGAAATTTTATTCAAACAAATATTTATTACATTTTTGAATAGTACAAATTCAAGCTCTCACTATTCACTATACAACTTTGATACAAATTCAATTACATCACTATTTTACATTTACAGTTGACCTCACTACATATCACTCACACTCGTATTTATCTTCAACTTCATTCCAGTTAGAATCCAGCATCTGAGCAATCTGCAAAAATATTCACTACTGTAGTAAAATTGAAAAAGAAATATTTTTGCGGTATAAATAAAAAGTGAATTTTGAAAATAATATTTTCCTCAGTTATTTGGGTTGTTCGTAATGATTTATATTTGAATTCATCACACACGAACAATGTGACATGCACAGTGTATCATTATACATGCCACAAGGCCGTGCACACTGATATACACTTGATAATGTTACAGGGACAGGTGAGCACAAGGTCAAACCCAAAATAAAAAGACGGGTTCAACACATGTGCAATATAAATAAAATCTCGTCATCAGCACAAGGTCAAACCCGAGTTTTTAAAACTGGGTTCAACTCAAGGTTAATGCACAGTCCAACTATAAAGTCAATATGCTCATGAAAGACTGCAAAATTCAAGAAGGCACCAAACAATAAACTGAATGCAAAGGTCAAGCCATTGGTGTCATGACTCAACTCAAATGCAAAGCTTCGACAAATCAAAACTGCATCAAAGCACAAATACATGGAATAATACAACATGACAATGCAGACACAAATGAACTCACATGGACAACATGTCATGAATGAACTAGCAAGGGCTAGCCACCAACATAACAGCAACACCAACCAGAAAATACAACTTCAGATGACTCAGATGAACACATTGCCAAGAAACAGCATCCAGACCAGAATGCATATGAAACCAACATGGCCAAGAAGAAATACCAGAAACATGGGAACATAGCAAAGACTACAAGCCCAAGTGACAACAGACCACTGAACATGTTATATTGAAGACATACTACAGTGAAGACCAAAGAGCAAAAGTAATCAAGATCAAATGACTTCAAGCATGCAAACAGAAAAAACCAAAACAGTGCACCAAAGCAAACTACAAGATATAGAGCAGCAATGCACAAGTGACACGAACATCGGACTAAAGTACATCATGAAGCAAAACCGAGTTCAGTGCCACAACGAACATGGTTCGAAACAGCATACCAAATGAAACGAGAACCCAGACTACATGAACCAGACTCGAGTCAAGTCCAGCTACCAACACCAATAGAACCAGTCATAAGTCAAATGAAGAACTTGGACAGAGACTTCAAAGTAAAGTGCAAATTGCAGTGACACAAAAATCACAATAAGGTCAAATTCCAACATGTTACAGAAATGAAGTGAATCAATATCGACACAATAGTATGTTGAAGCAACCGAGACATCACATACATATATGTGTATAAATGAAGTACAACAATAACAGTAGTATACAAGTACAGGGCGCAACAAAATGCTTCATGCAAGCTACAGATATATGATGATACATAACCAAGAATGTAACCAGTATGCATACACATATATGAGGGCCAAAAAATCAAATCCAAGGCAAACAAGTCAATGCCGAAGTAAAAACGAAATCAGAGAGCAAAGTCAAGGAATCAACTGTTCAAAACCGTGATAAACGAACAAGTCATAAAAATATACGAATGTGACAAAGTCAAATGTCACAAATTAAAGCCGTGGTCATCACGAAATTAAATCAATACCGTGTCAACCAAGTAACACAAGTTTATACGAAATTGAAAAAGTTAGTGAAATCATCAGCATCCAAGCAATAATTGAACGGCCAAGCTATATAAATTGACAAATTCAAATATAGTTGTACGAACGAATATTCAGGGACTCAATTTATATATAAACTTTATCATCATCGGCAAAATACTCGATCGAGTTCAAGTAAGCATCAAACCAGCAAAGAAAAACAAGAAAAGTACTTACCGAAATCATAGACGAACTCGATCCAAATTGAAGAGCCGAGAGCTAATCAGAGAAACGAGCTAATCAAAAGCAGCGACTTCAATAATTTGAAAGCCCTAATTTAAGAGCACGGGATCAAAGGGACGAAGCCCTAAATTTGCAAAGCCCTAAATCAAAGCCTCCATTCTCAAGATAAAGGAACGACCGACATAATAAAAGAAAAAGGGGAAAGGGCCGGCGAATTTACTCTACTATAATTCATCTTGGGCTGACTTTCTTTTTTAAGAGCTTTCTTTTTATAAAGGGTTTATTTATTTTAAATTAGGGTTGTCTTTATTTTAAATTGTTTTTAATTCGTATTTTCTTTTTAAACCATTCTAAATTTCTAGTCGTGTGACTAAGGGACAAACTACGTGGCGTAGTTTGAGAATTCGCAACTCAGTAGCTGAGTTGTGGCAGGGTTTAGAGCGTAGAGTTAGGTTTAGTCGATAGAGGGTGTCGCGAGTTTACGTTTGTAAGCGTCTGACTATCTAATTTCTAGTAGAAACCTTGGGGGAAGCACGTAGGCAGGGTTTTGCCGAAGCTGGGTAAATTCTGTGTCGTTCTATTTCTGCATTTATTATTCTGCTATTATCTGTGCTGCTATTGTTCTGTGATCTGTGTTGAAATTATTTTATAAGCTTCCGCAATTAATTCCTATAATTTATACCATTACCCTATTCACCCCCCCCTCTACGGTGAAATCGATCCTACAAAAAAGATCATTTCTGATTGATAAGTGTAATATACTCTCAATTAGTGATCCAATAAATACCGCTCGATGGACCATAACCAATTTGCAATACTTAAATGTTTATTAAAAGATTATAAATCCCACTTGACCAAGAGATGGGCACTTTTCACTTCAATGAGATCATTTCTGATCGATAAGTGTAATATACTCTCAATTAGTAATTAAATGAGGATCGACTAATGTCCTATAGCCACTTGGTGGAACTCAAATATTTACTAAAAGACTGAAATTTCACTTGATTATAATGTTCAATCGAACGAGTCCAAAAATTAACCATTGTAGTAATACAACCTTCCATACCATTTGTGTTGCTAAACCGTTTAATTAGATTTCTCATTCAAGGAAAGGCATAACTTCCATGAAAACAATAGTTCCAAAGTCACAAAGATTTAACAATATGACTTATGCAGCCAAAGACAAAGCACATTAAAAGTGAAAGATAGTTTATGGTTTTGAAAATAAATAGTATGATTTTACCATATATGAAATGATTTTTATAATACTTTGTATATATGCCTACTTTCAAAATTCTCCTTTTCAAAATCCATAAACTCATTTTTCGTCCAACCATGTATATATTTAACACTGGATAAACCAAACTATAAAGCTGAATTAATATGAAATTTAACTACCTTTATATATATATGTATGTATGTATGGTTGCTTACATTCCATTAAAGAGATACTTAGCATACATACAATATTCCAAAAGTTCCATTTATATATAAACATTTATTTATGAAATCATAAGGTTTTATTCCAAAACAGTAATGATCTAGAATATAATCACTTTAAATATGAATTTTTTAATATATTTTTAAATAATTTATTAACAGATTTTATAACTCAAATAAACTCCTTAAAATAATAACTAGTGATGTTGAAATAATTTTCAAAATTTGTTTACAAAAATAATTCTTTCAAAGAAAAACATAAAATGTGACCAGAAATCATTTTCTGAATTTTCGACTTTTCAGTTTAAAAATTGTCGGAAAACGTTGTTCACATTTGATTTAACATACACACACACATTTATATATAAGTTAGAATACATTTTAGAAATATAAATATATATTTATGTTTATAAAATTTTGACATGACCTTTTATGAAATAGATTGAAAGAATTTTAAAACAAATGAAAAAGTTGTCATAACACATCCTTTCACCAAAAACACAAAGTACTCAAGTTATAAATGCATGTTGGCTAAACAAATAAAGGAGGCGACGTGTAACACCCCACTACTTGGAGGCCCAAAGCTAACAGCTACGGATGCTGCTGTCATTCATAGTTATTAATCATCCGCTACCAAATACGGCGACATTAGATACATTGATACACAGAAACACAAGAATATGGAAAAAATTTAAACAACAACAAATTCCATATTCCATTTCAAAATATTCCAAATTGATTACATAATCCCAGTTCGTAGACGAAGTTCAGATAACATATAATTATTACAAAATACGGCAAAAGCGACATATGAAGATGCACCTTGGTAGATCAGAGTATATAGATAGGGAAGAAAACAGTTTTCTTTTAAAAAAACACACAACGGAAATAAAAGAACTCTAATAACAAGCTTGCCTTTTGCAAACCTTCAGAAGCTTTATTCATCTAAAAGAACACCTGAAAACCTCAACTCTCAACTTACTCAAAATCAATCGAGTACTCGAGAGTTTAAGGAGAAAACAAAAACTTCGAGTCAGACATAAAGCCCAGTATGAATAATAATTTACCGTCTCAAGCCATTTAGATATCCAGTGAGACCACGCAGCTTAGCGGAATGGTTTTCACCTAACAAGTATCCTAAAACATTTATAAAACCATACACTGTGCTCCTACATCCACAATGGTTAAAACATAGCATTTCAAAACGTTATGATGATATGCAAAAAAAATCAATTCTGGATTACCCATCACCATTCATTCAACCTATCTGTCTCAGTTATAGTTTATAGGGTTACTATTAACCTATTAAACGTTATGGGCTATCTGTCCAATTACTTAGTTTTCATGGGATCACCATGAACCTATTGGCAACTCCAATACCTTATTTCTTATCCTTGTTTTCAAGGGCTAACTAGGAATCTATTGACTGACTGTCAATATCTTAATATTCATATAGTTTTCGTGGGCTAACTACAAACCTACTGGCCCCTGCCAGTATCAAATCATAGTTTTCATGGGCTGACTATGAACCTATTGTTCCCTGCCAGTATCATATAGTTTTCATGGGCTTATTGTAAACCTATTGGCCCCTGCTAATACCTATAATTAGGAATTTAATATCTGCTAAGTTATGTTTACTTCTGGGTCAACCTAGCTGGTTATTCTGCCCTTTCCCCAAACTGCAGTTATGGATTAATAAAAATGTGAATAATATTCCCAAAATCTTTATATATGCCATGGTTTTTCCTTTAAAATAAGAATGGGCCGTCTATTTTAAAACTTTAAAACATCACTTTCGAAATAGTGGACGACCTCCTTCGAAAGCATAGGTAACCTCTTTCCAAAACTCTATCCATATACCTTTCGAAACCAATGATACCTTTCGATGGTATCAAGAAACAATTCTTTAATACGTAGGTTCGATACAAAGAATATTCCCTTTCGAAAGCATTGGGTTTACTCTTTAAAAATCATTTGGATCAAAATGATTAAATACGAAAGTATCTCTTTCGAAACCAAAAAAATAAATTTAAGGAAAAGTTGACGGTGACGGTACCATTCAGTTTGAAAGCAAAGACTTTAAAAATCAAAACTTTGAAGGATAGAGTCAAAACCCCCTTTCGACTCAATCCCTATTGAAACCCTCAACACCTTTGAAAGCAATTAGGAAGTGGCTAACTTTGGTTAAAACAGAAATAAACTTTTGAAAGCACCATAGTCGAAAGGTAGCATAGCGGCCATGTTTCGACTAGGTCGAAACCTACCCTTTCGAAGCTCTTGTTTGAGGAAAAAGGTACCCCTTCGAAAGCTAATACTTTAACATAATATGACAACCTTCTTCAAAGGCTATTTATAAAACCTTTTCGAAGGCATATGTTTCGACTATGTCGAAAGCTTTAAGTAAAACAAGGCAAGAACTTTAACTTATAAAAACAAAGCAGGGTTTCGACTTCATCGAAAGTTATCCTTTGGACACCAAGGCTTCCGCCCTCCTTCCAATCCACTGCATACCATCTCAGTGTTATCTTGTATATTGGTTTCGATTGTGTTGGTTTTGACTGGGATGAGGCAGAATCAAAGGAGTCTAAAGACACTTACTATCTGAGGCGGAACACCTTTTTCTGGGCTAAAGGCTGAATTGTTGCCACTTTTAGTAATTACTTTGTAACAACTCGCCTATTTATAAAACATTGATTAGATGCCATAATTTTTTTCAAATACCTTACCTGTAAAACTGCCGCATTTATATCAGATCAAAACCATAAAATGTAACGTATAAGTCCTTCCATATACTAAAACCAATTATTTTAGAAAAGTCCTTCTTTTAAAATTATTTATTTTCCCTATTAAATCAATTAGGAAAAATCCCCAAAAATCAATGAAATTCTATTCATCATTTAATCAATCATATTAAATTTTAGACCCAATTTCTTCCTGAAATTCTCAAAATAAATTTTAAACCTAATTATATCATAGTTTTCATCAAAAAATCATAATAAAATTTCCATGACTTGAAAAATTTTGAAAATTAAAACCCATCTTCAAAATCATACTTTGCTTAACATAATATTTTTCCATGGTAATCTAAAATCATAGATTCTTGGTTTTACATCAAAATCATGCAAATTCATACGTGTATGAATTAAAATAAATCAACATGATATAACTCAAGCATATCATCATCCATTTTATCATAAAAACAAATTTATATAATAAGTCCATAACCATATAATCATAGAATAAAAATAAAGATAGTATGAGATTATTATTCACCTTAGATTTGATAAGGAATTTGAGATTTGTTGTTGATTATTCTTCTCTAGCTTTAGATCCTTAGCTTTAGATAAATTTCTTCCTTTCTTCTTTTGTAATGAACGGCTTTGGTTTAGGTTTTATATTTTTTGTTTGTGAAAGTGGAAAATGAAACGTTAATGTACAGTCACAAAAAGATATAGCCATGTATAATGAATTGTATAATTTACTAAAATACACATGTGTAGTTTAGTTAACCAATAAACTAATTTAATGCCCATTTATCTTGTTAATAAGCACGACCCTATATATATTATTTGTTTAAATCTAAATCTCATTATCATAATTATTCCATTTAATTTATTCAATTAATTTTTTTGAACAATATTACCGAAAATTGGGGATGTTACATGATGTGTTTCGCTTGAAAAATGGTGGGGGGAGACAAGCATGGTGAGGTGGAATGAAGGTATTGAAGGGTATATACTTAATATTAATTTGATAATTTAATTTATGCACTTTATATAAATACCAATTTTTCAATTTTTCTTTTCCATTTTTCATTTCAACCTTCATATTCAAAAACATCCTACTTTTCCATTTTTCTTTTTCAAAAGTGTTTTAAATCAAGGGATTTCTTTGTCGATTACCCTTTAGTAACCTCAAATGAGTATGAAACAAAGCAACATCTGTATGGTAGAAAAAAACACCACTCTGCTATTATAATAACTTGGAAATGTATTTAGTAGAACAAATCTCCATCTGCTATTATAATAACTTGGACATTTGCATATATGTTGATTGGTGGTTATTCGTTGATTCCTTTTACATATCTATTTGCTATGTAAATACCCATAACATAACTGGGAAAATTAATCTGAATTAAATAAGAACCCTTCTTTTCGCTAAGCTTCTTCTGAATTTTGGAAATTATTCCCTTAATCTTATTCCTTTTTGAATAAGGGTTTAATGATAATTGTTATGGTTTATAGTAAAGTTATTATTTAATTGAAATGTTTAAGATTTACCACCATTTCAATATGATATATTAAAGATAGTTCATTGACTATCTCATATAAAGTGTCGAAGTTAGTTTAAGTAATAACAACTTATTATTTAAAAGTTGTTTTGAATAATTATCTATTTATTTAAAAAGGAACTTGATCAAATAGGATCTACTAAAGATGATTTGTTATAAATAAGCGAATTTTATAAATGAATTTTTTTATATATCGAAAAGAGGTCTGGGAATTTTTGAATGGATTTTTATAAATGATTTTGGATATTTATAAAAGAGTTTTATAAATAAACTCGGAGATTTATAAAGAGTTTCATAAATGAATTTGGAGTTGCGGTAAAGGATATTTTCATAAATGAAAGAGATTTGTTAGAAGAAATTATTGAAGAAATTTATAACAGAAAATTGAGATTTGTTTTGCCTTAACTGACCTTCTTAATTATGGTGGTGTAAAGATCAACCTTTCTTGCACCTAATAACGACACTTAATACATCAACAGTAATCATGTGTCGATCATTTAATTATTCGAAAGATAGGTCATTTAGGTTGAAGAAAGAAAAGATGGAACATAATTTCACAAAAATGTGACGAGTAATATATAATATGAACCGGTATTTACAAAAAGAAATCATCTTTATTATATACATCATCGGAATACATTAACCTATTATCAGCTTGGACAGTTATAACATCATGTACTTACAATTTGATAAATACAAACAGATAGTAATGTAACCAAAACAGTGGAAGGAATATAAGATATATGAACACATCTTGGAGAAACCAACTCATCTCCTGAAAGCTCCAAAGGATCCAGCTAAATCAAGAAAATATGCTCGGGCTTACCCGAGCATTATAAGAAAAATAGCACTCGGATCAGTCTGGTAAAACCAGCATGAGAAACTCAAATCATAAGGAATTTTATTTATTTAACTTGCAAAATCCTTTTAGAATCAAAGGTATCATGTAAGACCACGCCGCATAGAAACACGGATGGGTTACCTTATGATAACAAAACCATTTTTGTACAAAATCGGATGATATTATTATAATATCCCGGAATTTTGGACAATATAAATTTAATAATCTGTGTTTTAAATTTGAATTGAATTGTTAATTTTTGTTAATAAATTTGATTTGATTCAATAATCTTCTTTATTTAAATATTTAATTTGTGAATTTATTTTTAATAAACTGATAAATTTATTTTCTATTTAATAATGTATATGTATTTATATATATTTTAAATAGACAAGTTGTTTTTAATTAAATTAGAATAGCATAATTTTAATAATTTGAAATTAGGAATTGTGATTTATTTTTGGATTTAATCTTTTCAAAAATATTTAATAAAATAACTAAATGATTTTAAATATGTGAGATAAATGTTTTATTGGTTTAAAAATTCATTTTAACTTAAGTTTGAATATCAAAATGAGTTATAAAAATGTTTGTGTTATTTTTTTTAAAATATTGATTTATAAAATGTGATTTTTTTATTTAAATATGAACTTTAAAATACAATTTAAAATACATGTATTCATTTAAGTTACAATCTCTTGTATAAATTTATTTTAAGTATTATTTCCAAGTAATTGATTTGTATATTATTTTCATTTACAATAATACTTTGTTTTATTCTTTTAAAATTATTTATCTATCTATAACTAAGTATTTAAAAACTAATTAACTAAGCTTAATATTTCATTAACTCTAATTATAAATACTAATTAATTTAAGAAGACATGTGTAAGTAATTTAAGACTAATCTAACATGTGTTAAATGTTTAAACAAAGATACTTACAAGTGTTAACACTTAAGACAAGTGTCATGTTTTAATTTTTATTTTCCTTTGATTTCTAAATTAAATCAAAATATTGTTATATAACTTGCATCTTTCCATTTCTTTTCCTTTTCTTCATTTTCATCTACGGATTCTCAGCTGAAAACTCTTCATACAAAAAAATAATCTAAATCCCTGTAACACCTCTTCAAATCAGTAACCCATAAATTTCAATCAGAAGTCTGTAGCTCCTCAAAACTGCAATCATCCTACGCAAAAACCATTACCTCCTTCAAAAACCTACAATCAAACTCCTCATTTTCAAACATACAAATCTGTAAAACATTTTCCTGCATGCAAAACAAAAGCAAAAATCCCCGAAACTCATTTTCAAAAAGCGAGCAACCTGCATTTCTTTTAAAATCTGGGAAAAGTCTACTACATATAAAATCTGGGAACAAATGCAAGTTGAAGACATCAGTAGCTCAAGTGTGACGCCCCACCTCTATACCCACGCTAGCCAAGAACATTACTGAGAATGCTGTCAACTAGCACGGAGAATAAGGCTGTTGAGGAGCGACCATCTGTATAATTGCTTTGTGCGAGTACCGATATACCGGATAAAAATATAACTTTTCATCTCAAGAGGAAATCCGACATACCGACACAAACTCAAAGCTACTACACAGTGGCTATAATTTCTTCGGAAACAAATATAGAAATAAACATAACATAAATCAGTCACAGACAATTCATATCACAAAGGCGGAATAAGATATGAATATTACACTAGAAAGTGTACATCAGAGTAGTGGTCTAAAAAGATCCACAATAATACAAAGGAATAGATACAAGTGCTAGACAAAAGTATAAGTATACATCAAGGAGTCTAAATCTCAAATGTATACAACAAAAACTACTAATCTAAGTAGTTAGCCAAAAGTCGGAATGATGGTCCGATAAGGAGTCAAGCAGAAGCACCTGTAAATTCTCAGTCTGACCCGAGTATTATTTAAGAAGAAAATAATAAACGGATCAGTCTAGCTATAAATATCAGATGAAGTGATATATAATAAGAGATATGACATAAACGTATAATAATCACAATGCCAAGCTGTGATAAATAAGTAATTGAAAATCAACAAGAGATTAATCAATATCACAATAATCTACTCAAGATAAAAAGGAATGTCATACTCCTAATTTCATTCACCAAGCCACAATAATTGACATATATATCAATGCCCATCGTAAAAGTTGGTGAAACATAAATTCCAGAAATCAACACACGAAATCCAGAAATCACAAGGAAAGGATCAACGACGTCGTACAGCGGGACATCCGATGAACCAAATCACAATCAAAGGGAACAACGACGTCGTACAGCGGGACGTCCGATGAACCAAACCACAAAGACATAGCGCGATGCTAGTCTAAAACCTAAAATGATCGTCATGATCAAAGAGAAGTGTCGATTACAATAAGCTAGTAAATATATGAGCTTAGCTTCATGTCCCATAACCACTAGCTTAACTTAAATATTTACGAACAAACTGTAGATCTCCACTAGAAAATTGTCACAAGAGTTTCAATCGAACAAGTCCAAGAATTAACCGACAAAGTAAACGCAAGCGTTTCATACCACTTGTTTTACTATGCCGTTTAATTAGATTTCTCATACGAGTGAGGTAAAGGTTTATATATATACTAATAGATTGGAAAACGGTTTTATAAACGAATTTGGTATTAAAATAGTATTGAAATCGTTTGAGGAAAGAGTTTTGATATTTACTACTAGTATAGAAAACCTTTATATTTTTAAAGTGACAAAGCACAAGGGGGATTGTAGAAACAATCAATCACAAAGATCACATTCGAAGATGTGAATAAAAATCCAACGAAATCGATAAAGGATCCATCGAAGTGGATATATATATATAAAATTCCCAAAGAAAATAAGTCATCAAAGATGATAATAAATGATGACAATAAATAGGATCATCACGAATCGATTTAAATTGGAAATTCAATCCAAAAAGGCAAATTGGACTCAAACAGCAGGTTCAGTCGACTGAACAGAGATTTTCAGTCGACTGACCCTGTACATGGAAATTTTCCAGGTTCAGGAAACTTTCTGTTTCCAGTTTCAGTCGACTGTGCAGAGTTTTTCAGTCGACTGAATCATGCTTGGAAACTCTCGGGTTTCAGGTTCAGTCGACTGAACAGAGTTTTCAGTCGACTGAATCATGCCTGGGCTGTTTTTCAGCCTATTCAAATGAAGAGCAAATTCTTCCAAAATGCAACCGGACGAACATTGGCTCTAAGGGTTTATGCCAATCGGCAACCCGGCCCTATATGCTCCTCGGTGCATCACCAAAAACATGATCAAACATCCATAAAAGGATTTCACACAAATTTGACTTAAAAATCCAAAAATTGGAGTATTCACAAAATCAATCCAAAACAAGAGCAAATGCACATGAAGAAGTGTTAGGAATTCATACCCAACAACCAAAGATAATTATAGTCATAGATGTGAGATAAAAATCTCACCTTTGAACTAAGTTTATGAAGATGAAGCTTGAAAGCAATGGCAAGAACAAGCACTCTTCAATCTCAACACTAGAAGCTTGAATCTAAGCTTAAAAGAGAAACATTCCCTAAATTAGGTTTAGGAAATTTCTGAAATTGAATGGAGAAAGAGTTGGAGAAGGTGAAGGAGATGCTTACCAAGGGGTTCTCTTTGATTTTGGAGCAAGAACTTGGATTTGCAAAGGAAGCTAGGGCTTGGAGTTTTAATTTCCTCTTCCACCCTCCATTAACATAAAAGCTTGAGTATTAGGAAAATAGAAGAGGAGTGAATGAAGAGGAGAGGGTTGGAACTGAGTTAGTAAGTGGTTAATTGGCTCAGCCCAAACCAAAACCCTAAGCAAAAAGTAGCAAAATTCAACTTTCTCCAAACATATCGAAGCTTATACTCAAAAAGGTCGCAAACGTCATTTTGAACTCAATGGAGGTGGTCTCGAGTCCTAATTCGACCGTATGCAAAAAGTAGGTTTTCGGACTAATTCGACGAACGATAAAATATTTAAATAAAATATTAAAATATAAAATCGATAAATATGCGGGTTGTTACAGACTCCCCTCCTTAAAGAAATTGCGTCCTCGCAATAAGTAAGAAGGAAATATAAGAAGTAACAACCATAGAAGCATATTAACACAAAAGAAAATTTGAAATAGGAAGTTCACCATAAAGTGCACAAAAGAGTTAGCAAGAAATCTGGTGAAACTTCAATTTCCACAATAACACCGGGCTCAAGAATGAAAACCGGAATCCCTAAGGCATTCCCGTAGATAAAAGACGTGGGGAACGTCAAGAATAGCAGAAAATTGAGCCGGTGCAACGGCGTAGTACAAAAACGGTACGCCCGAAAAACTAGAAACTCAAACAATTTGGGACATCAGCGTAGTACAAAAACGGTACGCCCGAAAAACTAGAAACTCAAACAATTTGGGACATCAGCGTAGTACAAAAACGGTACGCCCAATGAATCAAAAGCAAAGACATCGATGTAGTACAAACGGTACATCCGATGAATCAAAAGAAAAGACATCGATGTAGTACAAACGGTACATCCGATGAATCAAAAGAAAAGACATCGATGTAGTACAAACGGTACATCCGATGAATCAAAACCAAAGACACCGATGTAGTACAAACGGTACATCCGATGAATCAAAACCAAAGACATCGATGTAGTACAAACGGTACATCCGATGAATCAAAAGCAAAGACATCGATGTAGTACAAACGGTACATCCGATGAATCAAAAGCAAAGACATCGATGTAGTACAAACGGTACATCCGATGAATCAAAAGCAAAGACATCGATGTAGTACAAACGGTACATCCGATGGATCAAAAGCAAAGACATCGATGTAGTACAAACGGTACATCCGATGGATCAAAAGCAAAGACATCGATGTAGTACAAACGGTACATCCGATGCATCAAAAGAAAAGACATCGATGTAGTACAAACGGTACATCCGATGAATCAAAAGCAAAGACATCGATGTAGTACAAACGGTACATCCGATGAATCAAAAGCAAAGACATCGATGTAGTACAAACGGTACATCCGATGAATCAAAAGCAAAGACATCGATGTAGTACAAACGGTACATCCGATGAATCAAAAGAAAAGACAACGATGTAGTACAAACGGTACATCCGATGAATCAAAAGCAAAGACATCGATGTAGTACAAACGGTACATCCGATGAATCAAAAGCAAAGACATCGATGTAGTACAAACGGTACATCCGATGAATCAAAAGCAAAGACATCGATGTAGTACAAACGATACATCCGATGAATCAAAAGAAAAGACATCGATGTAGTACAAACGGTACATCCGATGAATCAAAAGCAAAGACATCGATGTAGTACAAACGGTACATCCGATGAATCAAAAGAAAAGACATCGATGTAGTACAAACGGTACATCCGATGAATCAAAAGCAAAGACATCGATGTAGTACAAACAGTACATCCGATGAATCAAAAGCAAAGACATCGATGTAGTACAAACGGTACATCCGATGAATCAAAAGAAAAGACATCGATGTAGTACAAACGGTACATCCGATGAATCAAAAGCAAAGACATCGATGTAGTACAAACGGTACATCCGATGAATCAAAAGCAAAGACATCGATGTAGTACAACGGTACATCCGATGAATCAAAAGCAAAGACATCGATGTAGTACAAACGGTACATCCGATGAATCAAAAGCAAAGACATCGATTTAGTACAAACGGTACATCCGATGAATCAAAAGCAAAGACATCGATGTAGTACAAACGGTACATCCGATGAATCAAAAGAAAAGACATCGATGTAGTACAAACGGTACATCCGATGAATCAAAAGCAAAGACATCGATGTAGTACAAACGGTACATCCGATGAATCAAAAGCAAAGACATCGATGTAGTACAAACGGTACATCCGATGAATCAAAAGAAAAGACATCGATGTAGTACAAACGGTACATCCGATGAATCAAAAGCAAAGAGATCGATGTAGTACAAACGGTACATCCGATGAATCAAAGGAAAAGACATCGATGTAGTACAAACGGTACATCCGATGAATCAAAAGCAAAGACATCGATGTAGTACAAACGGTACATCCGATGAATCAAAAGCAAAGACATCGATGTAGTACAAACGGTACATCCGATGAATCAAAAGCAAAGACATCGATGTAGTACAAACGGTACATCCGATGAATCAAAAGCAAAGACATCGATGTAGTACAACGGTACATCCGATGAATCAAAAGCAAAGACATCGATGTAGTACAAACGGTACATCCGATGAATCAAAAGAAAAGACATCGATGTAGTACAAACGGTACATCCGATGAATCAAACACAATAAAAGAACATCGGACGCAAGTTCATAAAAGAAATGAGATGAAACTCAATAAAACGAAGTATACCAAAACGTCCGATGAACTTGATAGAAAGATAATTCCATTCAGACATCATCAAAGAATCAACACTTGTTGCCTACGGCAAAGCGCATTGGCAACACGATTTC
Source organism: Allium cepa (assembly GCA_030765085.1). NCBI lineage: Eukaryota > Viridiplantae > Streptophyta > Magnoliopsida > Asparagales > Amaryllidaceae > Allium > Allium cepa. The sequence continues at coordinate 42,716,217 of CM060929.1, forward strand.
CCTTTCGGGAATAAAAAGAATATCAAGATCATAGGAAGCTAGGAACTCGAGTCAACATGCAGTTCCTTAAGAGAACATAAATATTCCAAAGATTTATGATCGAGATGGAGAACAAATTTCTCATCCAAATATGATGATGTCAAATTCCAAAAGCAAAACATTAGCCGAGAGCACTAGATCATAAGTGGCTATCTAGTCTCGAGAAGCTATAATGATTTAGAAGCACAAGGGATAGCACGTTCTCCTTTGCAAGAGAATGGCATTCCAAACCAATACGACTAGTATCGGTACAAATAGCAAAGTCTTGGTTCCCCTTCAGGAATCACAAGAAAGAATAAGAGTATCGAAAAGAAAGAACTTCTTTTAAATAATTCTCTTTCCCGAAAAGTTAAAACTTTCAAAATTACATTTTTACTTTTATGTAATAATCTTTCTACAAAAATTTAAATTTTTACAAGTCAATATATCGTGTCTGATTGTCACATCAAAGCGTTTAGGAAATTCCTATCGATAACGTTGATCAAGCGCATCGACCAAAATTCTTAAAGCACTCAACGGGCAATACAATCACAAAGTCATCTTTTTTTTAGGATAAATAAATCTCTTAAAAAGTTTTAAGAATATTCTTTGCTCGTTTTAAGAGCAAAAAATCAAATTGCACTTATAATTAAATCTTATGAAAAAGATTTGCAAAATTTTAAATTTCTATTTCCATCCAAAATCCATAAATAAGAATGGTCTCATTGAAATTTTCATAGAATATTGGATTTATAAAATGGATGAAACAAGCTGGACAAATTGAATGACATAATAATTCATTCATAGGAATCATAACAAGTGCGGAATGCGATAAGTGAAATGCTAACTTCCGCAACTTGTAGCAAATGAAAACGGTGGTAAAGTCGAACTAAAAAGACCTTAGCACCACACAAAAGATTACTTAGGTCATAATCCTAAGACAAGTCAAACATACCGGAAAATTCTCAAACTATTTAGATGAGAGAAATAACACTTTCCTCACCATAAGGACTTTAAAGAATAAAATGATGCCATCAAGATGGAATCAAAATCACAAAGAAAAATAGAAATCTGCTTAACAGATTGAAAACGTCGAAGATGAATAATCCACTCGGAAAAATAGGATATGGGCTTCACAATGATTAAGCCAATCCTTACAGAAAGGTCAATTCCGAAGCCAAAGCAAAAATATTGGCTCGGAAAGAAAAGTCACATAAAACAATCTCGACATCTAAACAAAAGCAAATTGAGTGTTGCGGATCTACCATCCGGATACACAATTCTCAATGAAGTCAATAAGCCCAAAATATTCAAAGAAAAAGAATTAACAATTCCTTTTGATATAAAATAGTGAGATGGAAACTATATCAAAAAGAACATGAACAAGATAATCACAAAGCAAATGTCATCAAGGATTGAATGAAAAATACCTTGACCAAGAGAAGAGTTGCTAGGGGCTTGCACAATATTTAGTTTTCTCATGTCCATATTCAAAAGTTTGGGACATGCAGATAAAAGATGACCCGGTTTCTTGCAATAGCGACGAGAATGGGGTTTTGGACACATATTCGCATAGTGTTCCTTAGAATTACAATTGTAGCATCCTCCACGATAAGGGATTGGAGTCTCTGCTACAAAAGTAGTTTGCTTCACTCTCTTATTGGGATTAAGGCTCTTGAACTTAATATGCCTCTTCTTGGAAGTCCCAATATCACAAACACTTCCTTTACCAACCTCTCCAGGAAGAAGAGTGACATCCACAAGCTGTTTGAAAGAAACTTCAAGTTTCAAAGGTAGAACCATTTCGGGGTTCTTACTCAAAGCATAGATAAACTCTTGATTGTTTACAAGATCCAAAAGTTGTTGAGCAGACATGAATACTCCATCCTGAGGAGTAGCGCTAGATTGACCGGCGCTGGAACGACCTGGTCTAACCATTTCTCTTCTTTAAGAAAGAAAGAAAGAAGAGGAAAAGGTTAATCTCAAAATAAATATCAAGCAATCTTGATAGATAAAACAAGGAATCATAAAGAAAATAGGATGAATCGGTACGAAGACCCGAATAAAATCCTAAAGCACAACTCCTAAGAAAGACTTAGGACATGATCCTTGCTAAATTATTCTACATTGTTCCGAAGTTTGGCTCTGATACCAAGATGTGACGCCCCACCTCTATACCCACGCTAGCCAAGAACATTACTGAGAATGCTGTCAACTAGCACGGAGAATAAGGCTGTTGAGGAGCGACCATCTGTATAATTGCTTTGTGCGAGTACCGATATACCGGATAAAAATATAACTTTTCATCTCAAGAGGAAATCCGACATACCGACACAAACTCAAAGCTACTACACAGTGGCTATAATTTCTTCGGAAACAAATATAGAAATAAACATAACATAAATCAGTCACAGACAATTCATATCACAAAGGCGGAATAAGATATGAATATTACACTAGAAAGTGTACATCAGAGTAGTGGTCTAAAAAGATCCACAATAATACAAAGGAATAGATACAAGTGCTAGACAAAAGTATAAGTATACATCAAGGAGTCTAAATCTCAAATGTATACAACAAAAACTACTAATCTAAGTAGTTAGCCAAAAGTCGGAATGATGGTCCGATAAGGAGTCAAGCAGAAGCACCTGTAAATTCTCAGTCTGACCCGAGTATTATTTAAGAAGAAAATAATAAACGGATCAGTCTAGCTATAAATATCAGATGAAGTGATATATAATAAGAGATATGACATAAACGTATAATAATCACAATGCCAAGCTGTGATAAATAAGTAATTGAAAATCAACAAGAGATTAATCAATATCACAATAATCTACTCAAGATAAAAAGGAATGTCATACTCCTAATTTCATTCACCAAGCCACAATAATTGACATATATATCAATGCCCATCGTAAAAGTTGGTGAAACATAAATTCCAGAAATCAACACACGAAATCCAGAAATCACAAGGAAAGGATCAACGACGTCGTACAGCGGGACATCCGATGAACCAAATCACAATCAAAGGGAACAACGACGTCGTACAACGGGACGTCCGATGAACCAAACCACAAAGACATAGCGCGATGCTAGTCTAAAACCTAAAATGATCGTCATGATCAAAGAGAAGTGTCGATTACAATAAGCTAGTAAATATATGAGCTTAGCTTCATGTCCCATAACCACTAGCTTAACTTAAATATTTACGAACAAACTGTAGATCTCCACTAGAAAATTGTCACAAGAGTTTCAATCGAACAAGTCCAAGAATTAACCGACAAAGTAAACGCAAGCGTTTCATACCACTTGTTTTACTAAGCCGTTTAATTAGATTTCTCATACGAGTGAGGTAAAGGTTTATATATATACTAATAGATTGGAAAACGGTTTTATAAACGAATTTGGCATTAAAATAGTATTGAAATCGTTTGAGGAAAGAGTTTTGATATTTACTACTAGTCTAGAAAACCTTTATATTTTTAAAGTGACAAAGCACAAGGGGGATTGTAGAAACAATCAATCACAAAGATCACATTCGAAGATGTGAATAAAAATCCAACGAAATCGATAAAGGATCCATCGAAGTGGATATATATATAAAATTCCCAAAGAAAATAAGTCATCAAAGATGATAATAAATGATGACAATAAATAGGATCATCATGAATCGATTTAAATTGGAAATTCAATCCAAAAAGGCAAATTGGACTCAAACAGCAGGTTCAGTCGACTGAACAGAGATTTTCAGTCGACTGACCCTGTACATGGAAATTTTCCAGGTTCAGGAAACTTTCTGTTTCCAGTTTCAGTCGACTGTGCAGAGTTTTTCAGTCGACTGAATCATGCTTGGAAACTCTCGGGTTTCAGGTTCAGTCGACTGAACAGAGTTTTCAGTCGACTGAATCATGCCTGGGCTGTTTTTCAGCCTATTCAAATGAAGAGCAAATTCTTCCAAAATGCAACCGGACGAACATTGGCTCTAAGGGTTTATGCCAATCGGCAACCCGGCCCTATATGCTCCTCGGTGCATCACCAAAAACATGATCAAACATCCATAAAAGGATTTCACACAAATTTGACTTAAAAATCCAAAAATTGGAGTATTCACAAAATCAATCCAAAACAAGAGCAAATGCACATGAAGAAGTGTTAGGAATTCATACCCAACAACCAAAGATAATTATAGTCATAGATGTGAGATAAAAATCTCACCTTTGAACTAAGTTTATGAAGATGAAGCTTGAAAGCAATGGCAAGAACAAGCACTCTTCAATCTCAACACTAGAAGCTTGAATCTAAGCTTAAAAGAGAAACATTCCCTAAATTAGGTTTAGGAAATTTCTGAAATTGAATGGAGAAAGAGTTGGAGAAGGTGAAGGAGATGCTTACCAAGGGGTTCTCTTTGATTTTGGAGCAAGAACTTGGATTTGCAAAGGAAGCTAGGGCTTGGAGTTTTAATTTCCTCTTCCACCCTCCATTAACATAAAAGCTTGAGTATTAGGAAAATAGAAGAGGAGTGAATGAAGAGGAGAGGGTTGGAACTGAGTTAGTAAGTGGTTAATTGGCTCAGCCCAAACCAAAACCCTAAGCAAAAAGTAGCAAAATTCAACTTTCTCCAAACATATCGAAGCTTATACTCAAAAAGGTCGCAAACGTCATTTTGAACTCAATGGAGGTGGTCTCGAGTCCTAATTCGACCGTATGCAAAAAGTAGGTTTTCGGACTAATCCGAAGAACGATAAAATATTTAAATAAAATATTAAAATATAAAATCGATAAATATGCGGGTTGTTACATCAAGGTTCAAAGATCAAGCATGCATGTAATTTTAAGTCAAAACACTAAAGTTTTAAAGGCAAAGCAAAATCAGTTTTAAGTATCCTGGAGCTTTTCAAATCTAAGCTTTGCTTTGCATTTTTAATTTCAAGTGAGTAACTTTATTTATAAAAAAGATTTTTTATAAAATCAGGTTGCATGTTTATTGTATGTAATGAATATTTTTATGAATGTTTAATTGATGAATGCTCTTATGTATGTTGTATACAGGACTGTGAAATCTGTATGTCCCCTCTGTTTAAATTTTTTTTAGCTTCCTGTTTTAATTTAAATTCAAAACTTTCAGTTTTGTCTGTGATAAAACCCAAGACTCAAAGTATATTCATTTGTTTTATCATATACTTTATACTGAAGTTTTTACTTAAGATAAAAAAAAGTGTGAATTGTTTCTAAAAATTTGAAAAAAACAAGTAAGTTTGAAAATAAGCAAAACTCAAACATTATAACTTAATTTTACAGGATTATTAATTGAATCATAATGCAAAAGCATGATTTTAAAAAGTAATATTTCAACTTTTAGATTTAAGGACAGAATGCAGTTTTAATTTAACTGTATTTTACCTTTGGGTTCAAATTGATAAATCTAGGGGATCGAGTGGTATGATGTTCCTCCTGGAGGTGGAGAGCAGATCACTGAGTATAGGAAAATTCTTAGATTTGGGTTGTATTGCATTGTGGTGATGATAGTTGTGAATTTAAAATTAGAACCCTAGTTTCTCTGAGTTTAGAAGAATTGAGCATTTCGGCTTTGTTACTTGATCGGGTGTTATGGGGTTTTAGAGATAGGAGGATGATGGGTTGATGAAGTCGTTAACGGAGGTTGAGTGGAGATGGTAGCCGGAGGCGCGGGGGAATGGCATGTTGACAGGTTGGTGGTTTTGGGTAATGACTGTTTCCAGGTTTGGAAATTGCGTCGAAACTTTGAATTAATGCGTATGTCGATCAATTGATGGTTTGGTTGGCCTGAGGGGATGTACGGTGGCTGAGGGAAGGTCGCGGCTGCGATCAGCGGTGGCCGGTTTTGTTGTACAGGTGCACGGTGATAGGTGGCATGATGGGTGGTTGCAGGGTTTGTTACCTGGGAATGGTCTCGGGTAAATGGGAGTGGTGACTCGAAGCATAGGAGGGTATGCCTCGAAGCAAGTTTGGGATTTCACGAGTAAAGTTTGGTTTCAGGTTTCTCAAATGAATAGAACCTGTTTTCCAGTTTTTTTTAAAAAAAATTAAACAAAGGGTTTTGATGCAAACTTAAATTTAAACCAAAGTTTTAAAACTGAATTTAAATTTGAATTCAATCAGTTTAAACCTTAGGTTTGAAATAATTTAAATTTTGAAAATTTTAATTGGTCTTAAGCAAAAACCAGAAACCTGTTACAGTTTCAAAATTTGAAGTAAAAAGTAAATTTCAAACAAAAATCTGAAGATAAGTTTGAACCTGGAATTGAATTTGAATTCAATAAGTTTAAATTTTAGATCTTTGTAATAAGTTTGAAATGCTTTTTAAACTCAAGTTTGGTTTTAAACCAAAACAGAAGCTGTCTTTCTGTTTTTAGAAATTTAAAAGTAAAGTTCAGATTGTAAAATGAAGTTCAAACTGGAATTTTTTTAACCTGAAACTTAAGTTTGAATTCAATAATTTAAATCTGAGATTTTGAATCATTTTTGAATTCAAAAATGTAAGATGATTAAACTAAACAGAAAAATGTTTTTCTGTTTTAAATTTAAAAGTAAATTATAAAATGCAACTGAAAATTTAAAACAAAATTTAAATCTGGAAAACTGAAATATGAAATACAAGTGGGTCTGAGTTTGAATTTAATTTAAATCTGGAATTTAAATTTAGATTTTAAATTTTTTAAAAGTATAAAGGAACATTGGTTTTGAATTTAAACTATGGGTTTTAATTTATGAAATAAGAATTTAAAATAAGTTTAAAATTCAGTTTTAAAACCTAGGATTTGACTTTAATGTCAGTTTCAAAAATAAAATAAGTTTTTAAATTTAAATTTGTTTTAACTATTTTAGAAAAGTTTAAATAATTTGAATTTAAAAATGAAGATGGAAGTGTAAGTAAAGTTTTAAATTTTTAAGTTTGAATTTGGAATGAAGATTTAATTTGCATTTCAGTTTGAAATTTTAAAAAAAGATTTTTTTTCTTAAATTGAATTTTGTTTGAAACAATTTGTTTAAAAATACTTTATATAAGAAAATGTTTCTTAATTTTGAACTTAAGAAATTGGTTTCATTTAAATTATTTAATTAATTTAAATGGAATATTAATTATTTAATTAATGAATAATGTGGATGTTAATTAAGTAATTAATAATTCTTAACTTAATTAATTAGATTTGAGATTAATTAATTAAGGTTAATTAATCTATAATTAAGGATGGTTAACTAAATTTTAATTGATAATTAAGATTTATTTAATCATGTGATTAAAGATAATTAAGATTTTAATTAACACTTTATTAATTAAAAATTAGAGATTAATTAAATTGTAATTAAATATTAATTAACTGATAATTAATAATGATTAATATAAGTTAATTTCTTAATTAAGTAATTAAGAAATGTTAATGAGGGTCATTAACTTAAGATTATTTAAACAATTAATTAATGTGATTAATTTTTAATAATTAATTAAATTAATTAATTAATAATAATCAATTATTTAGGATTAATTACTTAATGAAAGTAATTAATGAATTAATTACTTGGTGTAATTAATTTGATTAATGTGATTAGTTTAGATTAATTAAGTTAAATTAATTTAAACATTTGTGGATTGTTTGATAATTACTTTATGTAATTTATGGATTTGTAATTACTTAAGGAAGTAATTAATTAATAATTACCGAATGTAATTAAAGATATTTATTATAGAAGTAATTTAAATTTAAATTACTTTGAAAATTAATCAAGTGATTAATGAGATAATTAATTAAGAATAATTAATTTATGGGATGAGTAATTAAAGTAGTTAATTACTGAATGGTTATTAATCATAGGTGATTAATATATATATATATATATATATTGGTTTAAATTGAAGATTAATTACTTATGTAATTAATTTATATAGAGATTGATTAAATGTAATCAGAAATCATTAATTAATTAAGGATGTAAGTTGGAATTGATTAATTAAGGTATAATTAATAATGAATAAATAATTAATGTAATTAATTAATTAATTAAGCAATTATAAGTTAATTATGTGCAAAGAGTTTAATATATAATTAACTTGTGTAATTAATTTTAAAGACTAATTACTTATTGTAATTTGAGATGATTAATTGAAATGAATATTGAGATGATGTTTATTAATGGATTTGTAATAAATTAGTGATTAAGTTAAGCAGGATTTTAATGATAAAGTAATTAATTTAATTCATTTTAAATTAATTAGAGATTAAGTAATTAATTTAATTCATTTTAAATTAATTATAAATGGTGTGATCATTAGATCATTGCTTATGTTTGATGATTGGTATTGGTTGTCTGATATGGTTTGTAATCTCAGCTATGAGATGGGAAATGTTATGTGATATGGATGCATTGGTTGCTTTTGGATGATAATATGGATTATCTGATTATGATATGAATTATCTGTTGATAATGATAATGTTGATTATCTATTGTGTTGTGAATTATCTATCTGTGTGTATATAGTAATGAATTGAATTGTTTTAAACTCTAAAACAACTTGGACCTAAAAGACACGCTTTGGATTTCGATGAGACCGGGATCGGGTTTCCATATTTGGATATCCGAAAACCACATCGATCCAAATTAACGTTAGGTCGTTAATCCAAGTGGAGCGAGTGAAGACTCGAGGTGTAAGGGCTATACGTCAGTATAACTCTGTGGGTGATTCCGTAATGAGTTGATGGAATAATACTTATAGATTCGAGATGGTGATTCAGAGTGCAAGGGTTATTGATGTTAACTCTAAGGGTGATTCCAAAATGAGTGTAATGAGATAATGCCTTCGGTTTCGTTCGAACCCGGAACAAACTTGTATGGATTGAATGCTTTCAGAACATCGTCAGGTGGACGATGAGCATTCTAAGTGATATGTCCTATAAAGGTAATCGTAGCCTCAAGCCTTATCAACCGGGAATGGCTAAAACAGGGGAGGTGCAGCAAAGCTTCGTGGGTAGCCCCACTTGAGAGCAAGATTTACCCCTGTCTAGAGGTCCCTTTATTTTCGGCTTAGTGGGGCGGTTGCTGATCACAACTGCGGGGTGATCTTGTTCAGAACTGTTCAGTAAGGAACGGGTCCGACTTTGTGTTGTAAGGGAGCGGGCGTACTCCTCGGTACGGTGATCTAGGCCACGTACTGTGACGGGCGGTACCCCAGTAGCCCATCCATTGTATGGAATCCAAAATCCAATAAGCGCCAACGGTTTTGATTGTATTACCCACTTTTGTGGCTAGTAGCTGGAATTTAATGAATGTAACAATTTCGGCTATTTCTTATTTACTTGAAAACCCTAGACACTATTATAATATCATTGGATTTCCTATCAAATGTTTTGGTTAGCGTAAGGTAAATTTTTTTCCAAGTTTATGTGTGGGAAGTCTTACGTGATACCTTTTCTTTTCAAAGGTTTTTCAAAGTTAAGCAACTTTAACCTGTTACTCACACCAGACCCATGTCTGACCCGGAGTTATTTCTGTTTTCTTTAACTCTTGGGTACTCAAATTTTTACGAGTAGCCAAGGGAATTCAGGTTAGGATTCAGGTTAGCTTTGACGAATTGTGGAGGAGCAATAGAGCAGGAGGCTTCTGCGTATAGTTATATAGTTCCGATGTGTTAGTATCTCTGAGTGTTTCTGTATTATGTATTGAGTTGTAATAACTAGACAGATGTTTAAAACTGTCTAGTACGTGTTGTATTGACTGTGTAACTCTGATAATTGTTGTATACTATGTAATACTTATGTTATTAATATAATTTATTCGTTCCGCTGTTGAGATTCTTGTGTTGTTTCTTCTTTCTCTTCTTTCTTTTCTCTTTTCTATCCCTTTCTTTTTTTAAGGATGATACGACTTTTTGTGGAGAAAAAGTCGGGTCGTCTCAATTATGATAATGTCTACAACACAAATGCATATTAATCATAGCAGACATTGTTACATTATTAAATTCCAGTATAATAGGTATATAATCAAGTCTAAAGGCACTTATTGGATAATGGATTCCACCTATTAAAGGGTAAGGACCCACCGAATCTGTACACCTCTAAATAAAAATGTACGGTAGGCTACAACATGTTGCCCCTCTATTACTCAGGACCAGTACTACTCCTTACTGGATAACGCTGAACATGATAACCACTTAGTTGCGATATAACAACCATAATGGGCCCCGAAGCATGCATAGAGATATCGACACTAGATCTTGTTATGACCATAACTTAATTGGAGTGACGCATATAACCCTGCAGCATGTCCTTGCTTTAGTAATTTTCTCTGTTGATGAGGCTTGAGGCTACGACCATATTGAAATGCTAAGACCTCCCTCTAGGTAGAAATGCAATGTCAACATTCATCCAAAAAAGTTCATTCTGGGTCTGAATGAATCCGAAGGCACTACCTCTATTGCATCCATTTTGGAATTACCCTCAAGATTAGAAGCAAGTATCCCTTCCACTTCAATAGCTCTGTCTTCAATCATCTTAAAATGTCTTCAGTTTGAAATTCTTGAGTTGAATCAAAATGGAATTGGATAATTTATACTTATCCAATCCCCGTCTCTTCGAAACAACATTCGATAGTTTCGGTAAACTCAACCCCAATTCTTTTGGAAATAATTAGACAATACATAGGAGTAGTGATCACCCCCTACCATTCAAGTAAACGGATCTCCAAATCATTTGTCCTAGGAGAACAAAATAAGATTCATATGACAGTATAGCATCATCGAAGATGTCTATGCCATATAACTCACATGTTTCTACTAGATATTTCTGGAGTTATATTTTGGTCTAGATTCGATAGCCAGTTGTTTAACTAACAAATAAATAAACAACAATAAATTCAAGAATTAATTACCCATAGCCACCACTAAGCCACAAAATAAATATTTCATTTGTTAAAACTCTTTTCAAAAGTGTTTATAAAAAACATTCATATCCTTATCTCACTGACATAAGTATATTCACAAAACATTTGTTAAAGATTTCTCTTTTTCAAATCATATCAAGGCATCACAACAAAATGTTATTTAAATTAGAGATAAAGATAACCTCAAAAAACATTCCTTCGGTGTTAACTATGGAACGAATGTCCATACCACAAGAATTAAGAAGGTCAGTTAATGGAAATCCAATCACAAATTAATTCATAAATTTCCTTCAACAAAATACCTTTATAAAATCTCTTTTGTTTATAAAATCTTCTTTACTTAAATTCCAAACCCATTTACAACACTCTTTATAAACCACCAAGTTAATTTACAAAGCTCTTTTATAAATATTAAAACCATCTATATATCTCTTTATAAATCCCCAACATTATTTATAAAACTTTCTATATAAATATTCAAATTCATTTATAGAACCTTCTTATAAATATTACATATTTTAAAAAAAATAATCCTTTAATGAAATTATTTTAAAAAAGTCTTTTTGATAAACAAAATGATTATTTAAAACACCTTTACTAAAATCATTACTTAACTTGAAAGTATTTTTAAAAGTATCATTGACCTTAAAAATCAGAAAGATGCTTAGTGACCACAATGATTCTCATTTCATTAAGTTTACTTTTAAAGTTATAACATGGGTATTTACATAACAAGCAGATATGTATAAGGGAATCAATCAATAAAAACCGATCATATGAGCAAATGTCCAAGTTACCCAAAATAGCAGATAAGGATTTATTCTGCTAGAGACATGTCTATGTTGATATAATGGAATAATGGGTTTTTATTTTTCCTAATAGATATCAAAATAATATACTTTGTCAACTATGGAAGAACGGTGATTTATTGTACCAAACAGATGCCAAAAACAAGTTATTTAACAAAATGGCGATTTATTCTACTGAACAAATGTCAAATACAAGTTAATTAGCAAACAGTCATTTATTCTGCTAAACAGATATCATTGAGTTTCATATTCAATTGGGGTTTACTTAAGGATATTTGGCAAAGAAATCCGTTGGATTTAAGGTATTCTTTTAGAAGATAGTTACTTTAAAAATAAACCAATCTTCAAAATAAAGTGGTTTAAAACTTTAAAACTTTTATTCAATAATTAAATAACATTTAAGCCTTTATTTTAATAATATTTAAACCTTTAATTAATTATTAAACTATAATAAAGTATTAAATAAATAATTAAATAATAATTATCCTTTAAATAAATATATTTTAATCTTTAAATGAATAATCAAACCATAATTAATCTTTAATTAGTTATTAGATATTAATTAAACTTTAAGTAATAATTAAATATTAACTAATCATAATTAATTAATTAAATAATATTTGATTGAAACTTAATAATAAATTTAAACCATTATTTGAAATAATTAAATCATAATTAAATCATAATTAAATCTTTACTTAAATTTAACTTAAATAAAAATAAGTCAATAATCAAACCCTTTCTTAAGTAAATAATTTAATTAATTTTAATTACATAATAATTATTTTTTAACTAAGTAATTAAATAATAATTTACCTTTTATTAATTAATACATTATAATTTACTTACTTAAAATAATTAAGTGCTAATTACCCTAACTTAATTACGGGTTGAGTACTAATTTCCTTATTTAATTACTAAATCAAATAATCATTAAGCAAATGAAAAAATGAATAATATTTATTTTTAAATACTTAAAGTATGATTGAAAACATTTTTCAAAAAGGTACTTAAGCTAAAACATTTTAAATTCAAAAAGAGTTCGTTTTTCACGAACTGCATTAATAACAACTATCGCTATATGACCTGAAATTATCAAAACTTGTTTAATATATCAGAAAGCTTTAAAATACTTGCTTTCATATACTAACTATTTTTATAATTTAATATAAGATTTGAAACAAAATTAAGGTTTTGAGAACTAAATCAAAGTTTTAAAACTTGTAATTTTTCAAAAAAAATTCTTAAGTAAAATTAGTTTTCAAAACAAAGGATTTCCATGTCGCTATCTTACAAATTCAAGTGCTAAATTTTCTTAATATACAACATCATAAGCAATTGTATCAACATATATGCATGATATAATCAACATACACAAGCAAAGGCATCAACTTGCTATTGATTAACTAGCTTTCATTTTCAAGTTTACCGTACCACATCCAAGCACATACATATGCATACATAAGCAAAACAACTACAACATTGTCTAAACCAAATATCTAATGTATTTAACAACCAAAAAAATATATTTATTATCAAAGTAAGCGTCATATTAAAGTTCAGAACTTTTAAGAAAAAGAAGAGCTTTTTCTCACCATTAGGCCTCCAACTTATCCAAAGCGACCCGAGATGCTCGTGACTAATAACAGCACTACGGCAATCCTTCTCTTTATTTTCTTGACAAATGGTTGAGCTCAAGATATGGTGCACATGGCTCAAGGGTGGTGGAGCTTGGCCTTGAAAGGTGGAGGTACTTCGGATCATCATCGAATTCACAAAAAATTGGACCCGAAAACTGGTCATCTACTAACTAATTTCTTGACAAGTTACTCATGGAATTTGGGAAAGTTGTCAAAAATAGTTCTTTAAAAAATCTTTCTCTATAATTTCAAAGAAAGAATGACTCAATTTGGATCAGTTTTGAGGAAGATAAGGTCAAAAGAGGAAAATGTATTTTTGGACTTGAAAATATGGATCCAAAAATGCTCTGCAAAGAAATGAGATTTGGATGTGGTTAAGCTTAAAATTTGAAGAATTGGTATACATGAAAGTTGTGGCCACTTGAATTTTACACAGGTTAGAAAAAAGCCGCTATTTGGCTAAGATATGAGAAAGACTTGGTAGAAGGAAGAGAAGGAAAAATTGAAGAAATGAATGGGGCATTTATAAGCAAGAAACAAAGCAAATTACCTTAATGCCCTTGGTCCTCTACCCTCCACCTCCTCTTACCACATCACCATGCCACCCCATTTTTATGTACCTCAGCCCACAAGCTTGTCCCCATCCCTGCTTAGCCAACAAGATTAAACACGTTATTGTACTCATGTTTCATATGATGTGACATTTTCTGTTCCTTTTAATTTTATTTTACTTATTTCATAATTTTTTTATCAAACTTAATAATTAAGTATAAAAATTTATATCAAAACATATCATACATTCATTTAAAAATAATGAGTATAATTATACAACAGATTTTACAATGTTTTCGACAACTTTTAGCTGAAGGAAAGTCGAAAATTCGAAAAACGAATTCCGGTCAAATTTTTGATTTATCTTCGAACTAAATATGTTTATAAACAAAATTTGAAAATCATTTCACCATCATTATTTATTATTCAAAAAGGTTTTATTTAGTTATAAAACCTATTATTTGAATATTTAAAATTTATTAAATATTCATAGTGTAGTGAAATTCTAGGTCGTTACAAGTGGTATGGAACATTATTTCCATACTTGACATCGAAGGAATAATGTTTAGGTTTATTCTTATCACTATATTAAAAACTTGTTTTTGATCCTTTTGATATGATTTTGAAATAAGAAAACTTTTGCAATGTTTTCTGCATATGCTTATGTGGTGAGATAAGTATATGAATATTTTTGCAAACATTGTGAAAAGAGATTTAATAAATAAAAGATTTATTAAAATTAGGCTTAGTGCTTACTATGTGAAATTAAATCTCTGTATTATTGTTTGTTTGTTTATTTATAACCGACTATCAAATCTTGGCCAGTTTTGACTTAGGAAGTAAATAAGAGCTTTGCATGTTCATACATTTTGAGATCCCTCGGGAGAACTCATTCTGATGAAACGTCCCTAGCACTAAAGGGATACATTAGAGATCCCCTTAGGACTCTGATGTAGTCCGCTTACTTCTAGAAGATACAGGATTAAGTCAACTGGAAATTATCGGTTGTTGGCTTAGAGCGACCGTGTAACGACCTGTAAATTTTGATAAACAAATTGATTAGTTTAATTTAATTTTAGAATTAAATTTAAAAAGAAATAATTTTTTTTATAATTTATAATGAAGTGAATGTTAGAAAATTAAGTGTAGCAGTTGTAATAAAAATTAACAATCATAAATGAAATTGAATTAGTTATAATAATGTAAATTGTCATCCTTGGTTATAAGTTTAATATAAGAAAACAAATGGGAATATTGATTTAACTAATGAAATGATATAATTAAGGGTGATGAATTCAATATTATGTATGAAATTATAGAAATTTGTTGAATAAAAATTCAAAACGATTTATTGATATTAAATTTTAATTACTTGGATCTATTGTAGCAAATGAAATTTAATATTACATCATTTGAAATTAAGATATAAAAAGAATATTAATGCACTATAGTATAATCCATGATAATTGTATCGTAAATGAAATTGATTGAATAACTAAAATTGCGCAATACCTATTAATTGAAACAACTTGTAAGGTTATAATTGATTTAAATTAGGGAATCGGGGAATAAATTCTGAAGTGATATTAACTAAGGAAGTAATATGTAACAAATTGAAAGTATGTACAATCAATGCTTAGATAAGTTAATTTTAATGTTTGTTGTTGATAATAAATATTACTTTAATGGAAATAAGTGTAGTAACGGAAGTGTGAACTCAAATTTAATATAAACGTAGGTTTATTTTATAAGGCAATAATTGATGTAATAAAAAGTTTGAAACCAAGTAATAAAATTTATTGAGGACATTTAATAGTAATTTATGTATATATTTGGCAATTAAATCAAATCAATTTATAGAAATCAATTTTAATTAATTGAAAGGAAATCAAATGAATGGATTTATTTGAATGGTAATTGACAATTAATGAATATATAAAAATTGTAAAGGGCATAATTGATTGCTTAAATAAATTTTTGGTAATAAATTGTAATGAATCTAAATTTAACGTTTTGTGTTGTATTTAAGTAATAATCGAGAATCAATGTTAATTATACCCATAAATTGTCAGTTTATTGAATAGCAAGATTTTTAAATAAATAAACGGTTTTATTTAGTTTTCAATTGATAATTTATGAAGTCTAATGTGAAATAAAGTGCAATTAATTGTCTTAATTTGTGCAGTTAGGGTAGATTTAATTTGTCATTGCAGATGCTTAATTCTATAAGATGTAATAAATGTTAATTTTATTTATAATATGAAGATTGGTTGATTTAAGGAGTGAAAATCAAGATTATTAATTTATTCGAAACTTGGAATTTAATAAGTGGATTAATTGCAAAAAAGTGGGATATAATATTAAAATATTACATAAATGAGAATTTAGATGAAAAGTGAGAATGTTAATGTAATGGATTTTGATTCCAATATTTATTTCATTCATTTGTTAATAATGAATTGAATAGTAGAATGAAAAGTAAATTAATAGAAATTTTGGAAATTAAATTTATAATTTAATGCAATTGAGGTTAATATTGAAATTTATAAATTTATCTTCTCTAGATTGACATTTAAATTTGTTTAAATCATTGTAAATGTTTGAGAAATATAAAGGTGATAAAATTGTCAATTTTAGAATTGAAATTTAAAATTAATTTTGAATTTATTTAATTAGTGAAAAATAGCCATTTTGGCCATTGACTCGGATTTCGACGAAACAAGTTTCATCGGATCCGTAACAGTGAATTATTGTAGGATTTCAAGTTTCGTATCGATCGGACTTGTCGTTTGATCGTACGGCCTTGAAAGGCCTTGAAATAAAAGAAATTGAAATCAATTTGAAAAATATTGATTTTAGCATAACTTCTTCATACGATGGAATTTGGACTCGAAACCTTTTTCATTGCGTTTAAAATATTTTAAAACACCTATTATGATATATGAGTTTACCCAATTTCATTCCGTATCAGAATGGGCTTTTTTGGGCCACTTTGTCGTTAGCGCGTACATTTATCTTATCCGATCCATTCTATTTCAAATTTGTCTATAATTTTGTCGTTATAAACCCTAGCCTCCCTACTTTGCATTTGTCTGTACGTAAATTCATTCTATCCCTCCTCTTCCTCAATGGCAGACAAAATTCTACATTTTCAGATCCAATTGCAAATCAAATCCGAAGCTTAAAATTCAAAGTCCTCAAAAAATTTGAAAAAAATATATGTTGAAGCTCTCGACTAGCGTAATTCACTGGTGGTGTTCGTTTTTCGATTTAGTTTATCGTTTGATCATAAATTGTGTTTTAATTCTTGGCCATCCATCGCGTCGAGATCAACTCTGCCTGATCGACAAACAGATGGTACCACTGTGTGGAGAGTTGAACGTGTATTGCATCTGCGTAGTTGGTTTGGTAATTTGATGGTTAGATTGTGCGAAGAAATTCAATTTGGGCTCGATTTCATGTGGCGGCGGATAGGGTTTTTTGGCCGATTGGTGGTCGTGACTTGGCGCGCGGGTCGAGGAAGATGAGGGGGGTTTGTTCGCGGCTCTGGAGATGGCCGAAGTGCGCCAACGACACGTGTTTCTGGTGGCGGCTGCTTTTGCGTGAACGAAGATCGGTTAGGGTTATGTGAGGAAGACGTTGACATGTCCTGGAGAGAGAGTAAGCTTGGGTTTATTTTATTTTAATTTTAATTTTAATTTCAATGTTAAAAACTTTAATAACTTTTACATACGGAATCCGTTTTACGCACGATTTCTTTTGTTAGGATCGTTTCTAAATTCAAGACAATATGGCGCTGGTTTGGACGGATTTGGAGACTGTGCAAATTTTGGATTTAAACTGGATTTAAATTCAATTTAAATTCAAAAAACGAGTGTTTTAACCCACTCACAATTTCTAAAATTTCTTATGTTTGTTGAATTGATATATGATGTGATTTAAAATTTATTTATGGTTGTTGGCATATTTTGAATCATCATCTCAGTTAATTTATTTAAATTAAATTGCTATTTAATTTATTCATTGCATTTAAACTGCCGATTATATTGTTAATTAATTATTCATTGCATATAAACTGCCAGTTAAATAGTTAATTAATTTATTATTGAATATAAACTGCTATTTAATACCTGTTATTTATTTTCTGTTCTATATTGATGCTATTGTTTGAATTTGATGATGATTGCGATAAACGGTTGATGGTTGATATTGGATGAATGGATGCTGTATTTTATATTGTTATAACTGCAAGTTATCATGCATTTTCATTTCATTTGGGATTGCGGTTTGAAATGATATACAACCGCATTTTATTTTTAAATTGCGGATTGAAATGATAAATATCTGTATCACTTGACCATAGGATAGAAAATTTTATACAAACACCGCGGTATATATATAATTATTTTTTAAATAATTTTTCTATAGTTTTGTAAAGAAATATTATATTGTTTTATGAGATATTGATTTCAGATATTTGATAAAGGTTATTTTATATATAGCTAAATTCTTGGTTTTAAGCTATGTATAAATTTGTGTAAAGTATGAAGTAAGTTTCATAATAAAGTTGATTTTATTAAAAATTGTTGTGGATACGTATTTACCTAAATTATATTCTAATATAGAGTTCATATTGATTTTATAAATCAAAGTTGAGAAGATAGTTTTGAAATTGATTTGAGATTTTATTTAATTAAGATCTTATTGAAATTTAGATTTAAAAAGAATACGGTGTTATAACTAAATTCGGGTTTAAGATGATTTAAGTAAATAAATCCAGTCTAAATAAATTGAGGAATATTCAATTATTGAATTTGAAAGTTTTATTTAAACGATACTGGATTTATTAAGTAAGTATTTCAAAACTAAATAATAATAAAATGAATTTGGCATATATATGTATATGAATTAAAAATTTAGTTTTGAAATGGTGGAATATTTAAAACTTTGAAATATATGGAAGTTTAAATGGTTTATTTGGGAATTCAAATATGTATTTGGAATTTATTTGAGAAATTAAAAAAGCTAATTTACTTTATTAAGTAATGTATTATTAAACCATTTAAGTACTGAAAATTTTGTTTCGAAGCTATGGGTTTAAGGTATATATATTTGAAAGTACTATGATTTTGAAAAAGATATATTTGAAATAAAAATGATATCATATTGATTTGGGTTTTAAAATAGAAATGATATCGTATGTATATGGTTTGAAATGGATATTTTATTCTGGGTTTAAAGTATAATCTATTTTGAAAAGACAACAGTGTTATAATAACCTTTGGTTGTTGACGAGATAGGGATCAGAAGTTGTCATACTCTCTGCCAACTCCGAAAACCACTTTAACAACCGTGTACGCGGTGGAGACTCCAAAATGAAGTAGGATGGTGGCGGCGTTTCCTTTAAGGTAAATACGTGGACTCGACTCCCGTGAGTTGGCATAAGGTGGCTAAAACAGGAGCGATTCTCGGGCCAATTGAGGTAGCACCTTTGATCGGACACATCCCTTCGATTTTATACTTTGACTTTTGGATTGATTCGGTGGCCACTTTTGATTTTCTTTTTAAGGGTGTGGCTCGAGGTGGGCGGTAGCTGCGCGCTACGCGTTACCACCAGCCCGGATGCGTATGTGGTATATCTACCCTGGCATTGCCTAGTTGTGCCGTGTCACCAAGCCTATCGCGCCTTGTACGAGTTTGGTTTTCTTCTGTAGCCCGTGTGGTATCCTCTGGTGGCTTCCCGAACAGGAGGGACTATGATATTGGATGGACTACTAGGACTATTACGTGTTAAAGGGGAATATTGGGTCATGTGACGCCCCACCTCTATGCTCACAATAACAAAGAGTATTAAAGAAAATACTGTCTGTTATCACGAAGAATAAGGCTGGATAGGAGCGGCCATCCGTAGTTGGGCCTTACACTAGTATTGGTTATTTCGATAGGAGTGGTATATATTTTTATTTTTCATCTTTTATTTATTTACTCCCATCAACATACCCAATTCCAGTATAAAACGAACTACGATGGTTCATAATGGTTTAGGACAATAAATATAATAACAATACAGATCATATAAATGCAGAACACAGATAAAACAAAAAGTCTCATATATAAAATAACCGATGTCAGTTACAATACATGTGATACAGTACATATGATACAACTACAACTGTCGACTCTGGAAGTTACATATACAAGTACATTATCGTATATAATATACATGAATACATATCTTCCTACACAAATACACTGACTACTATAAAATGACGACGACTACTCCAAAAGGTATGAAAAGACTTCATAGCTCTAGCAACAACCCAAAGTAAGATACCTGTAAATACTCGGTCGGACCCGAGTAATAAATTCAAAGAAAATAATACACGGGCCAGTCTAATTCAAACTCAGTTACTAGTGCACAGAAGCATTAATAATTAAGTAACAAATAGACGACAGTCAAAATAAATCTCGTCTATCCGATCCTTAAATAAAGAAATCGGATAACGATAAATATAACACGTAACAGTGTTAAACAACAAATCAGCAAATCCAAATTACCAACGAAGATAAATTAAAAGATTATCAATGAAGATAATTTAGAAAACAACAGAATTGCCTAAACGGCAATTAACAACAAAATTCAGTTATTAAGTAAATAATTAGGAACTCATAATCTAATTATCAAAAAATAATTAGATATCAACAAAACCATCAAATTAAACCAAATCATAATATGACACAAAATATTGAAATATCAATTAAAATGTCATTTCAGGTAGGGCTGCAGTACACGCACGCGTGTACTGCCTCGCCACTACAGCCTCTAGTACGCAATACATTAATAAATCAAAAGCAAATAGAATATTAAGAAAAGCAATACTGTGTGGCTGCAGTACACGCTTGCGTGCACTGCCTTGCCACTACAGTGATGATTTACACAAAAGATCAATGAACCAAAACCAAATGGCATCAACTCAAATCAAATGAACCACATGGAACTGCAACAGTGAGCTCAAAACAACACAAAAGTTCTCAAATTCAACATGGCAGTAAGCATTAGTGCACGAGGGCAATGACACATACATATACTTGAACCAACAGAAGCAATTGAAATGCAACAGTGGGACGACAAGGTACAAAGGACATACTCAGCAATGCAATGAAATCATCAAAGACCAAGTCACAGCGATGATGATCAATCACAATGCAACAAAAATAAATGCATCAGTGCACATGAGAATTGACTCAGTGCAATACAAAACAACAAGGGCACAATTGCAACAAAAAGAATCTGCAACCACCACAAGTATACAAAGCACGAAGGCACGAATGACCCAGTGCGCAAAGGCAGAGGTACAAACTACACGAAAACAGCTGAGTGAAGCTGAGAGCACCAAAAATATGGCACCACAACACACAACATTAAAGGACACAAAGCATCAGTACCCAACAAAGGCAACTGGCAACAACATGTATACATATACATGCTATCAGCAATTACAAAAGGCAAAGGTCAAGTCACAACTACCATGACTCAACACAACTGCAAAGCAACTCAATGAAGTATAGTACAGAGCACAAAGGAAGTGGTATCACAACCAGGCAGTGAAACTCAAAACAACAAAGACCAAACAGTCCATACATGTCAACCGGCAGCATGCAAAGTCGACAAGTATTTCATGTACAAATGCACATCTGGATGCATGAATAACCCTCAGTGGCAAATAAGCGAAGTCAACATGTATGCAGTAGTGAGTTAAATTGGACAGTACAATTCAAATTCAGCACTACAATGGCCATAGCTAATTCGATACAGGTGCAAACTACAACAACCAAAATTGTTGCAACATGATGCAATACAATGAATGCAACAGTTTTTAAGTGAATATAGTGTAATCAAGGTAACATAAAGTGATACCAGCCCAAAAAATCAAGCAATGCAAAATGCATATAGTCATGCAATACAAAACTGTGCAGACTATATCAAGTCTAACAATTGCCAAAATGCTATCATGACATCAAGTCAGAAGCAACAGGGAATTCAAAGAAACAGGAGTAAGCAAGCTACTGAACCCCAATGCAAAATTCAAAGGCAAGTATACACATAATGTTGTAGTGAAGACTGCAGATAGTCCATATATAATGCAACTGAGATGTGTGGATACACAATGAAATTCCAGAAGCAACAACAATCATATATATACATACCTGAATGCCTATATGTACATGATAACGGAAAGACATATATAAGTTCAAATGAAAACACAGCAAGGCCAAATACACAACAACAAAGTCCAAGACCAGTGAATCGCTATGGTCGACCAGGCACCAACCAAATCAATGCATCATGACTCAATAAACAAAACTGACACATATTGGAGTGTCATATACAATTCAAGACCGAAGTCATCAATTTAATATCAAAGAATTAACCAAAGTCGAACGAATCATCTCGTCAAAATCAAGTTAAAGCCGAGGCCAACATTATCACACACCAAAGCGACCTAAGTCAAAGACGAATTCAATGAAGCAAGATAGAGGCTCAATATCATAAACCACCTTCGATACACAAAAGTTATTAAGTTCAAATCGAAATGAAAAGAAACAATATCAAAGCAATGGTGATGGCTGACGATAATATGAAGTTATGAAATCACACTCACACAACCACGTGACCGAAGTCAGATGGAAGTCAAGCCATGGTGTTCACGAGATAAGGCAGTGCCGTGAATACTAGAAAACAAGAAATTAGCAACATCGAAACGAAATTACTAATAAGACGAACAGTTCAAAATCAACGTCAAATCAAATCGAACCAAAAAAAATCAAAACCGTGAGTATCAAGTATCAGATTTTACTCGAAATTGACAAAGTTAGAGAAATCATCAATCAACAAAACAGAATCAAACTGCCTTAGCATCGTGTTGAATTAGATGTGAGTAGAAGCACTCACCTTTTCGACGAATTAAAACAGCCGTGAGCGAAGCGAAGAGATGTCGACCGACAGAGCAAGGTCGAAAATCATCGTTCGATCGCACAGTTGAAGTCGGCGCCTTCGATTCTCCCACAAGCCCTAATTTTTAAAGACGAACGAAAAAGAAATCGAGCGGCCATTTTTTTCCAATTGTTTAGCTGAGGGTTTTTCGATTGAGAAAAAGGGGAACAGTACTCTTTTGATAACACGGTAGAAACATGGGCCAAGATTATAAAGCCCGTATAATTCTTAAACAAATTTCAAAAGAATTTTACCCAATAAAATTCCAATAGGAATTAGCAAATTATTTAATACCCTAGCGACGATAATTAATTGCTACGAATTCCCTGGTTGTTACAGACTGCTCTCCTTATAGAAATTGCGTCCCCGCAATTTTCATAATTAAGGTCGTCAATAACCATTATTTTTCTAACATAACTGGTTAAGCTAGAAAAATAAAGGTCGAGAATACAAACGCCAAAGAAATCTTTTAATTTCATAAAAGAAATTCACAAATTCTCAATAAAGTCTAATTATCAATAGATAATCAGAAAACAACCAAATTGAATAATGCAATTATCAGCAATATTCAATTATCAATTAGATAATTAGAATACAAAATCACAAAACAACAATATCTAATTACCAATACGATACTTAGCAAACAGAAAAATCTAATTATCAACAAAGATAACTAGAAAACATAAATCACAATCAACAAATATTCAATTATCTAGCCACCAAAAACGATAATCAAATCTCAAATCAACAAATATTCAATTATCAAAAACGATAATCAAATCTCAAATCAACAAATATTCAATTATCAAAAACGATAATCAAATCTCAAAACAACAAATATTCAATTATCAAAAACGATAATCAAATCTCAAATCAACAAATATTCAATTATCAAAAATGATAATCAAATCTCAAATCAACAAATATTCAATTATCAAAAACGATAAGTATTCAATTATCAAAAACGATAATCAAATCTCAAATCAACAAATATTCAATTATAAAAAACGATAATCAAATCTCAAATCAACAAATATTCAATTTATCAAAAACGATAATCAAATCTCAAATCGACAAATATTCAATTATCACAAACGATAATAAAATCTCAAATCAACAAATATTCAATTATCACAAACGATAATCAAATCTCAAATCAACAAATATTCAATTATCAAAAACGATAATCAAATCTCAAATCAAAAAAATTTCAGTTATCAAAAACGATAATCAAATCTCAAATCTCAAATCAACAAATATTCAATTATCAAAAACGACAATCAAATCTCAAATCAACAAATATTCAATTATCAAAAACGACAATCAAATCTCAAATCAACAAATATTCAATTATCAAAAACGATGATCAAATCTCAAATCAACAAATATTCAATTATCATAAACAATGATCAAATCTCAAATCAACAAATATTCAATTATAAAAAACGATGATCAAATCTCAAATCAACAAATATTCAAGTATCAAAAACAATAATCAAATCTCAAATCAACAAATATTCAATTATCAAAAATGATAATCAAATCTCAAATCAACAAATATTCAATTATCAAAAACGATAATCAGAATCAACAAATATCTAATTATCAAAAACGATAATCAGAATCAACAAATATCTAATTATCAAAAAGATAATTAGAACTCATATCAACAAATATCCAATTACCTGCAGATAATTGGAACAACAAATATCTAGATATCGATTAAGATAATCTAGAAAATCAACAAAAAAGGTTGGATCGATCCCATCAGATGGCAAGTTTTAGCTACGCCGCACGTGCATCAACAAATGGCCGAAGCCTACCAAGTACCGTCAACATAATTTTGGTGCCCAACAAATGACCTGGAGGTCCAACAAATGACCCGAAGGTCTGGTACTGGTATTGACCCGAAGGCCTAACATAGTGGCTCGAAAGCACACGAAAATCATCAAATATTTCAATTAACGAGTCCGGAATTAACCAAAATAGCAAATGCAGATGTCACATAACCACGAGTTTTACTAAATTGTTTAAATCTCTTCATCGTTTCCTTGAAAGTGCAAAATTGTGTATTCCAAAAATAACATTTCACATTCTCAAACGAACAAGTCCGGAATTAAGCGAATCAGTAAAAGAAAGGGGTCATAATCCTCGATTTTGCTGAAACGTTTAAATCGCTTCCTCATTTCTTTGAAAGCGCAAACTGCAAAACTTTGAAAACAATTTCATTTATTTTATAAAAGTAACAATTTACATTCTCAAACGAACAAGTCTGGAATTAAGCGAATCAGTAAAAGAAAGGGTTCATAATCCTCGATTTTTCTGAAACGTTTAAATCGCTTCCTCATTCTTTTGAAAGTGTAAACTGTAAAAAAAATTGGAAACAATTTTTATTTTTAAAACGATTTGTAAATCCGTGATAAAAACAACAACATTAGTGACAATTTCGACAAGGAAATTGCACTTCTCAAAATACCGTAAAAATGGACAACAAAATCAGCATTGCAGGATAACCGCTTGAAAATTCACTTTAAAATTTGACGGTTACTGAAGTCAAAGCGACAATAATTTTTATACGTCAATATCTCATCAAAATAATTCGCATCAAAATACAATACCAGTGAATTTTCATTCATATAAAAATGTCAACAAAACACCGCGCTTCAAAAATTTAGCAACGGCGTAAAAATCACGTTATAGAAATAACGACAACAAAATACGTTTAAAACCAAACAACAATTTTACGTAAAATTATTGCAGTAACGTGCAACTCAAATTGGCACGTATACCACAAAATGAACAAAGAAATCATTCAAATATATATTCAACGAAGATAATTCAAAACAGCAAAAAACTAATCAACCATGTAATTAGTATCAAGGAAAACCAGCAAGAATCCCAACAAAATTATAACCACTGGTTAAACAACATAATGAAATTAAATTCATTTTCATATTTTGATTCTTAAATCAAAATAATTATCAGTTGTACTCAGCGAAGCAATCTCACTATCTCCGCTGCGCACTCTGATAGACAGAACACAAATCGATCAAATCAACAAACGCAAAATTCACTTTTATTTTTAAATAAGGAGATTTAAAAATTTAATCATAATTTCAAAACTTTAGTTTTGACTCAAAGCACAAATAAAACATCGACTAATAGTTGTAACACATGTTCCATCTAAGTTATGTTTTATATTATGTCCATAAATCCCAAGCTCTGATACCAACTGTGACGCCCCGCCTCTATGCTCACAATAACAAAGAGTATTAAAGAAAATACTGTCTGTTATCACGAATAATAAGGCTAGATAGGAGCGACCATCCGTAGTTGGGCCTTACACTAGTATTGATTATTTCAATAGGAGTGATATATATTTTTATTTTCATCTCTTATTTATTTACTCCCATCAACATACCCAATTCCAGTATAAAACGAACTACGATGGTCATAATGGTTTAGGACAATAAATATAATAATAACACAGATCATATAAATGCGGAAAACAGATAAAACAAAAAGTCTCATATATATAATAACTGATGTTAGTTACAATACATGTGATACAGTACATATGATACAACTACAACTATCGACTCTAGAAGTTACATATACAAGTACATTATCGTATATAATATACATGAATACATATCTTCCTATACAAATACATTGACTACTATAAAATGACGATGACTACTCCAAAAGGTATGAAAAGACTTCATAGCTCTAGCAACAACCCAAAGTAAGATATCTACAACCTGTAAATACTCGGTCTGACCCGAGTATTAAATTCAAAGAAAATAAAACACGGGCCAGTCCAATTCAAACCCAGTTATTAGTGCACAGAAGCAATAACAATTAAGTAATAAATAGACAACAGTCAAAATAAATCTCGTCTATCCGATCCTTAAATAAAGAAATCGGATAACGATAAATATAACACGTAACA
The DNA here is from genome assembly GCA_030765085.1 of Allium cepa. NCBI lineage: Eukaryota > Viridiplantae > Streptophyta > Magnoliopsida > Asparagales > Amaryllidaceae > Allium > Allium cepa. The sequence goes on from CM060929.1 coordinate 42,743,097, forward strand.
GTGTTAAACAACAAATCAGCAAATCCAAATTATCAACGAAGATAAATTAAAAAGATTATCGATGAAGATAATTTAGAAAACAACAGAATTGCCTAAACGGCAATTAACAACAAAATTCAATTATTAAGTAAATAATTAGAAACTCATAATCTAATTATCAAAAAGATAATTAGATATCAACAAAACCATCAAATTAAACCAAATCAGAATACGACACAAAATATTGAAATATCAATTAAAATTTTAATTCAGGTAAGGTTGCAGTACATGCACGCATGTACTGCCTCGCCACTACAGCCTTTGGAATACGCAAAAGATTAATAAATCAAAAGCAAATAGAATATTAAGAAAAGCAATACTATGTGGCTGTAGTACACGCTTGCGTGCACTGCCTTGCCACTACAGTGATGATGTACACAAAAGATCAACGAACCAAAATCAAATGGCATCAAATCAAATCAAATGAACCTGATGGAACTGCAACAACGACTTCAAAACAACACAAAAGTTCTCAAATTCAACAAGGCAGTAAGCATTAGTGCACAAGGGCAATGACACATACATATACTTGAACCAGCAGAAGCAATTGAAATGCAACAGTAGGACGACAAGGTACAAAGGACATACTCAGCAATGCAATGAAATCATCAAAGACCAAGTCACAGCCATGATGATCAATCATAGTGCAACCAAAATAAATGCATCAGTGCACAAGAGAATTGACTCAGTGCAATACAAAACAACAAGGGCACAATTGCAACAAAAAGAAGCTGCAACCACCACAAGTACACAAAGCACGAAGGCTCGAATGACCCAGTGCGCAAAGGCAGGGGTGCAAACTACATGAAAACTGCCGAGTGAAGGTGAGAGCACCAAAAATATGGCACCACAACACACAATTAAAGGACACAGAGCATCAGTACCCAACAAAGTCAACTGGCAACAACATGTATACATATACATGCTATCAGCAATTACAAAAGGCAAAGGTCAAGTCACAACTATCATGACTCAACACAATTGCAAAGCAACTCAATGAAGTATAGTAAAGAGCATAAAGGAAGAGGTATCACAACCAGGCAGTGAAACTCAAAAAAACAAAGACTAAACAGTCCATACATGCCAACCGGCAACATGCAAAGTCGACAAATATTTCATGTACAAATGCACATCTGGATGCATGAATAACCCTCAGTGGCAAATAAGCAAAGTCAACATGTATGCAACAGTGAGTTAAATTGGACAGTACAATTCAAACTCAACACTGCAACGGCCATAGCCAATTCGACACAGGTGCAAACTACAACAACCAAAATTGTTGCAACATGATGCAATACAATGAATGCAATAGTTTTTAAGTGAAGATAGTGTAATCAAGGTAACATAAAGTGATACCAGACCACAAAATCAAGCAATGCAAAATGCATATAGTCATGCAAAACAAAACAGTGCAGACTATATCAAGTCTAACAATTGCCAAAATGCTATCATGACATCAAGTCAGAAGCAACAGGGAATTCAAAGAAACAGGAGTAAGCAAGCTACTGAACCCCAATGCAAAATTCAAAGGCAAGTATACACATACTGTTGTAGTGAAGACTGCAGATAGTCCATATATAATGCAACTGAGATGTGTGGATACACAATGAAATTCCAGAAACAACAACAATCATATATATACATACCTGAATGCCTATATGTACATGATAACAGAAAGACATATATAAGTTCAAATGAAAACACAACAAGGCCAAATACACAACAACAAAGTCCAAGACCAGTGAATCGCTATGGTCGACCAGGCATCAACCAAATCAATGCATCATGACTCAATAAACAAAACTGACACACATTGGAGTGTCATATACAATTCAAGACCGAAGTCATCAATTTAATATCAAAGAATTAACCAAAGTCGAATGAATCACTTCGTCAAAATCAAGTTAAAGACAAGGCCAACATTATCACACGCCAAAGCGACCTAAGTCAAAGACGAATTCAATCAAGCAAGATAGACGCTCAATATCATAAACCACCTTTGATACACAAAAGTTATTAAGTTCAAATCGAAATGAACAGAAACAATATCAAAGCAATGGTGATGGCTGACGATAATATGAAGTTATGAAATCACACTCACACAACCACGTGACCGAAGTCAGATGGAAGTCAAGCCGTGGTGTTCACGAGATAAGGTGCTGCCGTGAATACCAGAAAACAAGAAATCAGCAACATCGAAATGCAATTACCAATAAGACGAACAGTTCAAAATCAACGTCAAACCAAATCGAACCAAAACAAAGTCAAATCTGTGAGTATCAAGTACCAGATTTTACTCGAAATTGACAAAGTTAGAGAAATCATCAGTCAACAAAACAGAATCAAACTGCCGTAGCATCATGTTGAATTAGATGTGAGTAGAAGCGCTCACCTTTACGACGAATTAAAACAGCCGTGAGCGAAGCGAAGAGATGTCGACCGACAGAGCAAGGTCGAAAATCATCGTTCGATCTTACAGTTGAAGTCGGCGCCTTCGATTCTCCTACAAGCCCTAATTTTTGAAGACGAACGAAAAAGTGATCGAAGAGCCATTATTATTTTTTCGATTGTTTAGCTTAGGGTTTATCGAGTGAGAGAAAGGGGAACGGTACTCTTTTGATAACACAGCAGAAACATGGGCCAAGATTATAAAGCCCATATAATTCTTAAACAAATTTCAAAAGAATTTTAACCAATAAAATTCCAATAGGAATTAGCAAACGATTTACTCACCTAGCAACGAAAATTAATTGCTACGAATTCCCGCGTTGTTACAGGTCACTCCTTAACGCTATTTAAAAGTATGTTTATTTTACTATAGACACTATTTTAATAGCGAAATATTACTACATAGTAAATAGTTTAACGGGTCCTTAAGAGATGTGATTCCCGAGGATCTTTTAAGTTACTACACTCATATTTATTTCTGTTGATTTAACTCACATAAGATATTTTAGTTTTGACTCGAGTATTTTGTCTTTTCAATTCGTTCGGGTCAGCCTGAGTATTTCAGGATTCGAAGACTCTAGCTCTGGAGGATGAAGACGAAGATTTTATATTATGTTACCTATTATATTATTCCACTACACTATTGTATTCCGCTGCATTATTGATATTTCTATGGTACATATAACTCTGATATATATTGTAAATATAATTAAATATTGTGAAATACAGTTTCATGAACTGTATATTTGATTATTATATTTTATCCTTCCGTTGTGAGATTCTGTTTGTTTTATTTATTTCTTGTTTTTTATTTACCCCATAACAATCCGCCCTTCCGTATGGTTTGAATTGGCATGTGTGTCATTTAAAGCATGCGAAAAGGCGGGATGTTACATCTGGTATCAGAGCTTTGATTTAGCGATAAACCTTAGCTTTGTGGGGTTTGTCTCTTTATCACTAGGGTAGTAATACCCTATGATGAGTCGTTGAGCGTATATATGAGAGAGCGTATTCATTAGTGTTATATAAAAGTTTTAATATTGTGTTAATTTGTTCCGTTTCGTATTTATAAATTCTGGTTGATGCATGGGACGCGGTGACATCAATATGGATTTCTAAACACTTAATAGGACAGACCGACATAATATTTGTTTATTATAGGTGAATGAAATAATTTTGCCTACTATATTTTCTATATATATAAGATAAAGATTATATTTGGTTGCAATATATTGGTTGTTAGGTAATGAAATTTATAAGTAATAAGTTGAAATAAGACTGAAAATAAAATATATAAAATTGGAAATTTAGAAACTTAAGTTCCGGGGTTTGAAAATTTCTTTTGAATGATTTTGGAATATAAGAATAATATTATTAGAAGTATTTTCTAATATACATATTTCAATATAATTTGAAATAAATGTTTTAAAAGAAATTTGGAAAATAAATAAGTTCTGTACTCCCCTCTCCGTCGTTGGAAAATAATTTCGGTGATGAGTGCACGCATCATCGACATTCATTTTTGAGTTTCGATGTGGGAAGGCTGCTATAGTAGTCTTACTGCAGATTTATTTTGATAAACAAATATAAATTTTAAATTATTTAATTACAGTTAGATAGATAAAAGCTGTAAGTATATACATTTATCTATTATTTTAAAATGATTTGAAATTAAACCCGGTATTTGGTTCTTGAGTTCCAGTTAATGAATAGTTCAATTAAGTGTAGTAAATTGGAATATGACTAATTAACAATTGGAATCTTTAAATAAAGTAAGAAATTTAATGCTAGGTTATGAATGAAATTAAAAGAAATTTTTTAATTTGTAACATATAAAACAAAGGATTATTATTGAACAGTAGATTAGTTAAAAGAATTGATGTTGTAGTGTTATAAATTTAAGTAAATATAAATAAATGATTGTAAACCTTAGTAAATGAATTAATGTGCAAAGAAATAGAATTAAACGTGAATAGCATGAATAGCATGAATATTAATAAATGAAATTATGTAATAATTGATAAATGATGGCATTAATGAATGAAATAAGATTTGTAGGTAATAAAGGAATAATTATAATAAACATTGAACCAATGAATAAAAGTAAAAGGCTGTAAGAAGTAAATGTAATGGAAAGGATAAATCATTATATAAATAAAAGGAAATCAAACAACAATAGTATGAAATGAAATTAACAAGAATAAACTAAATTTGTTGTTTGAGATTGTTATTGTTGGTCCTGGTTTATGGTTGTTTGGGCAAGGATACTTTAAAATTGTTTGGATGAATGAATAATCTATTTAGTTTCATCAAAGACTGTTGAGTAAATGGTGCACTTAGTAGTTTATTTTTCATTCTGCACAATTTGAAGTTTTGAACCCAAACAACTGTTTGTTTTGTTTTAATGAATGATTGAATTGTGTTGATTCTGTATGAAGGTTGTATGTTGTTTGTTGCAATTGGTTGTTGAATTGATTGTTTGTTGTGGTTGAACAACTTAAAATATTTCATTCTATATGATTGCTAACTCTTATCAGATTATATAAGTGGAATACAGGTTATGGAAGCAATTGCTACTGCTTTTGGTTTCATGATTTAAGCGTTATTGCCCGACAAATAGGTACGTTTTCGGATTACGTTTTATAACGCTGTTATATAGTTTTTCCCGGGTTGGAATATATATTATTTTGGAAATTATATGTTATATATTATTATTTTTGATATTATATTTTCTCCCGAGCCTCTCCATACAAAGGAGACTCTGCTGAAATTTTCCGTAAATTTTAGACTTAGAAATTTTTGAAAATGTTTTCCTAACTTTAATAATTTAAGTATAAAAAGATAAAGTGGTTATAAATTGGTGTATTTTATTTAACTTAATTAATTTTGTAAAACTTATTTGTTTATAAATTTAATAAGTAAGATATATTGATTTCCTTCTTTCTCTTTCCCTTCTTTTCCTTTTCGGGGACGAAAAGTTTTGAGTGGGGGAGAGTGTAATGACCCATAAATTTTGAATAGTTTTGGAATTAAATTTAAAAAGAAATAATTTTTTTATAATTTATAATGAAGCGAATGTTAGAAAATTAAGTGTAGCGGTTGTAATAAAAATTAACAATGAAAAATGAAATTGAATTAGTTGTAATAATGTAAATTGTCATCCTCGGTTATAAGTTTAATATAAGAAAACAAATGGGAATATTGATTTAACTAGTGAAATGATATAATTAGGGGTGATTGAATGAATTCAATATTATGTATGAAATTATAGAAATTTGTGGAATAAAAATTCAAAAAGATTTATTGATATCAAATTTTAATTAATTGGATCTATTATAGTAAATGAAATTTAATATTTAGATCATTTGAAATTAAGATATAAAAAGAATATTGATGCACTATAGTATAATCCATGATAATTGTATCGTAAATGAAATTGATTGAATAACTAAATTCGCGTAATACTTTAATTGAAACAACTTGTAAGGTTTTAATTGATTTAAATTAGGGAATCGGGGAATAAATTCTGAAGTTATATTAACTAAGGAAGTAATATGTAATAAATTGAAAGTTTGTACAATCAATGTTTAGATAAGTAAATTTTAATGTTTGTGCTTGATAATAAATATTACTTTAATGGAAATAAGTGTAGCAACGGAAGTGTGAATGCAAATTTAATAGAAACATAAGTTTATTTTATAAGGCAGTAATTGATGTAATAAAAAGTTTGAAACCAAGTAATAAAATTAATTGAGGAATTTAATAGTAAGTTATGTATATATTTGGCAATGAAATCAAATCAATTTATAGAAATCAATTTTAATTAATTGGAAGGAAATCAAATGAATGGATTTATTTGAATGGTAATTGACAATTAATGAATGTATAAAATTGTAAAAGGCATAATTGATTGCATTAAATAAATTTTTGGTAATCAATTGTAATGAATCTAAATTTAACGTTTTGTGATGTATTTAAGTAATAATCGAGAATCAATGTTAATTATACCCATAAATTGTCAATTTATTGAATAGCAAGATTTTTAAATAAATAAAGGTTTTATTTAGTTTTCAATTAATAATTTATGAAGTCTAATGTGAAATAAAGTGCAATTAATTGTCTTAATTTGTGCAGTTAGGGTAGATTTAATTTGTCATTGCAGATGCTTAATTCTATAAGATGTAATAAATGTTAATTTTATTTATAATATGAAGATTGGTTGATTTAAGGAGTGAAAATCAAGATTATTAATTTATTCGAAACTTGGAATTTAATAAGTGGATTAATTGCAAATAAGTGGGATATAATATTAAAATATTACATAAATGAGAATTTAGATGAAAAGTGAGAATGTTAATGTAATGGATTTTGATTCCAATATTTATTTCATCCATTTGTTAATAATGAATTGAATAGTAGAATGAAAAGTAAATTAATAGAAAGTTTGGAAATTAAATTTATAATTTAATGAAATTGAGGTTAATATTGAAATTTATGAATTTATCTTCTCTAAATTGACATTTAAATTTGTTTAAATCATTGTAAATGTTTGAGAAATATAAAGGTGATAAAATTGTCAATTTTAGAATTGGAATTTAAAATTAATTTAAATTTATTTAATTAGTGAAAAAATAGCCATTTTGGCCATTGACTCGGATTTCGACGAAACAAGTTTCATTGGATCCGTAATAGTGAATTATTGTAGGGTTTCATGTTTCGTATCGATCGGACTTGTCGTTTGATCGTACGGACTCGAAAGGCCTTGAAAAAAATCAAATTGAAATCAACTGAAATCAATTTGGAAAACATTGATTTTAGCATAACTTCTTCGTACGATGGAATTTGGACTCGAAACTTTTTTCATTGCGTTTAAAATATTTTAAAAACTTATTTTGATATATGGGTTTACCCAATTTCATTCCGGGTCAGAACGGGTTTTTTTAGGTCACTTTGTCGTTAGCGCGTACATCTATCTTATCTGATCCATTCTATTTCAAATTTGCCTATAAATGTGTCGTTATAAACCCTAATCTCCCTACTTCTCATTTGTCTGTACGTATATTCATTCTATTCCTCCTCTTCCTCAATGGAAGACAAAATTCTATATTTTCAGATCCAATTGCAAATCAAATCCAAAGCATAAAATTCAAATCCTCAGAAAAATTTGAAAAAAATATATGTTGAAGCTCTCGACTAGCGTAATTCACTGGTGGTGTTCGTTTTTTGATTCAGTTTTATCGTTTGATCAGAAATTGTGTTTTAATTCTCAGCCATCCATCGCGTTGAGATCAACTCTGCCTAATCGATAAACGAATGGTACCACTGTGTGGAGAGTCGAACGTGTATTGTATCTGCATAGTTGGTTTGGTAATTTGATGGTTAGATCGTGCGAAAAAATTTGATTTGGGCTCGATTTCATGTGGCGGCAGATAGGGTTTTTGGGCGATTAGTGGTCGTGGACTTGGCGTGCGGGTCGAGGAAGATGAGGGGGGTTTGTTCGTGGCTCTGGAGATGGCCGAAGTGCGCCGACGACATATGTTTCTGGTGGCGACTGCTTTTGCTTGAATGAAGATAGGTTAGGGTTATGTGAGGAAGACGTTGACGTGTCCTGGAGAGAGAGTAAGTTTGGGTTTAATTTAATTTAATTTTAATTTTAATTTCAATATTAAAAACTTTAATAAATTTTACATACGGAATCCGTTTTACGCGCGTTTTCTTTTGTTAGGATCGTATCTAAATTCCGGACATTTTAGTGCTGGTTTGGACGGATTTGAAGACTGTGCAAATTTTGGATTTAAATTGGATTTAAATTCAATTTAAATTCAAAAGGTGAGTGTTTTAACTCACTCACAGTTTCTAAAATTTCTTATGTTTGTTGAATTGATATATGATGTGATTTAAAATTTATTTATGGTTGTTGGCATATTTTGAATCACCATCTCAGTTAATTTCATTTATTTAAATTAAATTGCTATTTAATTTCTTCATTGCATTTAAACTGCCCGTTAAATTGTTAATTAATTGTTCATTGCATATAAACTGCCAGTTAAACAGTTAATTAATTTATTATTGAATATAAACTGCTATTTAATACCTGTTGTTTATTTTCCGTTCTATATTGATGTTATTGTTTGAATTTGATGATGATTGCGATAAATGGTTGATAGTTGATATTGGATGAATGGATGTTGTATTTTATATTGTTATAAACCGCAAGTTATCATGCATTTTCATTTCATTCGGGATTGCGGTTTGAAATGATATACAACCGCATTTTACTTTTAAATTGCGTATTGAAATGCTGAATATCCGTATCACTTGATCGTAGGATAGAAAAATATATACATGCACCGCGGTATATATATATGTATAAAATAATTTTTGAAATAATTTTTCTATGGTTTTGTAAAGAAATATTATATGGTTTTATGAGATATCGATTTCAGATATTTGATAAAGGTTATTTTACATATAGTTAAATTCTTGGTTTTAAGCTATGCATAAAATTGTTTAAAGTATGAAGTAAGTTAAATAATAAAGTTGATTTTATTAAAAATTACTATGGATAAGTATTTACCTAAATTATATTCTAATATAGAGTTTATATTGATTTTATAAATCAAAGTTGAGAAGATAGTTTTGAAATTGATTTGAGATTTTATTTAATTAAGATCTTATTGAAATTTAGATTTAAAAAGAATATGGCGTTATAACTAAATTCGGGTTTAAGATGATTTAAGTAAATAAATCTAGTCTAAATAAATTGAGGAATATTCAATTATTGAATTTGAAAGTTTTATTTAAAGGATACTGGATTTATTAAGTATTTCAAAACTAAATAATAATAATAAAATGAATTTGGCATATATATATGAATTAAAAATTTAGTTTTGAAAAGGTGGAATATTTAAAACTTTGAAATATATGAAAGTTTAAATGGTTTATTTAGGAATTCAAATATGTATTTGGAATTTATTTGAGAAATCAAAAAAGCCAATTTACTTTATTAAGTAATGTATTATTAAACCATTTTAATATTGAAAATTTTGTATAGAAGCTATAGGTTTAAGGTATATATATTTGAAAGTACTATGATTTTGAAAAAGGTATATTTCAAATAAAAATGATATCATATTGATTTGGGTTTTAAAATAGAAATGATATTGTATTTATATGGTTTGAAATGGATATTTTATTTTTGGTTTAAAGTATAAACTATTTTGAAAAGACCGCGGTATTATAATAACGTTTGGTTGTTGAAGAGACCGGGATCGGAAGTTATCATACTCTCTGCTAACTCTGAAAAACACTTTAACAACGGTGTACGCGGTGGAGATTCCAGAATGAAGTAGGATGGTGGCGGCGTTTCCGTTGAGGTAAATACGTGGACCCGACTCCCGTGAGTTGGCATAAGGTGGCTAAAACAGGAGCAAATCTGGGCCAATTGAGGTAGCATCTTTGATCGGACACATCCCTTCGATTTTATAGTTTGACTTTTGGATTGGTTCAGTGGCCACTTTTGATTTTCTTTTTGAGGGTGTGGCTCGAGGTGGGCGGTAGCTGCGCGCTACACGTTACCACCAGCCCAGATGCGTAATTGGTATATCTACCCTGGCATTGCCTAGTTTTGTCGCGTCACCTACCCTATCGCGCCTTGTACGAGTTTGGTTTTCTCCCGTAGCCCGTGTGGTATCTTCTGGTGGCTTCCCGATCAGGAGGGACTATGATATTGGATGAACTACTGGGACTATTACGTGTTAAGGGGAATATTGGGTCACTCCTTAACGCTATTTAAAAGTATGTCTATTTTACTATAGACACTATTGTAATAGCGAAATATTACTACATAGTAAATAGTTTAACGGATCCTTAAGAGATGTGAATCCCGAGCATCTTTTAAGTTACCGCACTCATATTTATTTCTGTTTATTTAACTCATATAAGATATTTTAGTTCTGACTCGAGTGTTTTGTCTTTTCAATTTGCTCGGGTCAGCCTGAGTATTTCAGGATTCGAAGACTCTAGCTCTAGAGGACGAAGACGAAGATTTCATATTCTATTACCTATTATATTATTCCACGACACTATTGTATTCCACCGCATTATTGATATTTCTATGGTATGTATAACTCTGATATATATTGTAAGTATAATTAAATATTTTGAAATACAGTTTCATGAACTGTATATTTGATTATTATATTTTATCCTTCCGTTGTGAGATTCTGTTGTTTTATTTCTTTCTTGTTTTTCCATTTAGCCCATAACAATCTGCCCTTTCATATTGTTTGAATTGGCATGTGTGTCGATTTAAAGCGTACGAAAAGGAGGGATGTTACGGACCGAGATCAGATATGTTATTCAGGAAGTACTTCGAACCAACATGAACAATCGCATGGAAGACATATTGAAGATGTTTAAATATGGAGTTCTTTGGGCTACTGGCTATTAATCCTAAGGGTAATTCCAAAAGGGATGTAGTAGAGGCAGTGCCTTCGGTTTGGTTCAGACCCAAAACGGACTTCTACGGATGAATGTTGTAATTGCATTTCTGCCTGGAGGGCAGTGTTAGCATTCCAAGAGGGAATTTCTATGAGGAAATGGTAAGAGCATAGCCTCTCAAACCTCACAATCAAGAATGACTAAAATAGGGTATGCCGCAAGGCTATGTGGGTCACTCCCATTAGGGCAATGTCAACACCTTTCTAGATCATAATATTATGAATTTGGTTGTGAATGAGAGCTCTCTATATAGGTTGGAAGCAACCAGGGTAATGACATATTTGGCACTATCCAGCAAGGAGGTAGACTAGTCTTGTCTTGTTGAGGTCAAAAAGGATTTCGATCTCTCGATACATTTATCTAGAGGTGTACTATATGAAAGGTAGTCCCTTACCTTGCCATTATTGGAATCTATTCTCTAATAAGCGCCTTCGGTTTTCGAATATATACCCATTATTATTGTGATGTACAGGCATTACAAATACTCGATTAGCGAGTACTTTAAACTCTAAACTTTATTATATCACTGGGTTTATAATAAAAATGATTTTGGTTATCGTAAGAAAAAACCCTCAATGTTTGTATGCGACATGGGCTTACAATTACTCTTCTTTTTGAAAACGTTTTTCAAGAATTCCATATGTTTTGATTCGAGTTTACTTATGTTGGTTTACCTGATTGATCTGGGCGTTACTTTCTTATAATGCTCAAGCCAACCGGAGCATATTTTCTTGATTTAGCTGGATGCTTTGGAGCTTTATGAAACGAGCTGAATGCCTCTAAGACGTATTCACGTGCTTTTTTACTTTTGCTGTAATCTAGCATTTATATTTATTAGCATTTGTTAAGATATGTTGTTATAACTGTCCAAGCTGATGATAGGTTAGTACTTTGGATGTGTCATGTATATATATATAACAAGTTTTCTTTTATAAAGATCATGTGTATATTATAAATTTCTCTTCACGAATGCGAGATTCTGTTGTGTCCATTCTTTCTTTGACTCCAAATGACCTGTTTTCGGACACTTAAATGATCGACACATGAATATCGAGGATGTATTAAGTGTAGTTTTTTGGTGTAAGAAAGGAAGATCGTTATAAAAACCATATATATGTTAGGTATAAGTATATATACAACTTCAAAAACCTTTGGATCAAAGAATCATCAAAATTTTGGAGAATTGAAGCTTAGAAAATTGGAAAACAACGCAATAGGAAACCATAAAAACGGGGTAAGCAAAACATGAGATCAAGCAAGAAAACGGGAAGGAGCATAAACACCTCGAATTCACGTTCCAAATGTTGATCAGTCAACCAGTCATCAAGGACTGGTCGAACTGTGGGATGCCTAGGCCTTGAGCTCCAGGCGCTCCTTTCCACCATCGATGCACACCAGTTCCAACAGAATTTTAGCTCGTTTCGGCGACTTATATTTGCAATATAGACTATCACACACATGCATTTATATGATAATTGATCAAATCAATTTAGACATTGAAAAACGTTGAAACTAATTTACAAAAAATAAATTTTTACAGTGAACGATCTACAATTTTGCAACCACAAAACACAATTTCAATTTCAATTTCTCAACCTTATATAATAAAATTACTACTCATACAACTAGGAATTTTGTAACGACCTGCCTTTTTGGACGTTTTAAGCAGACATCCATGTCAGAATTAAACCATTCAAAAGGGCAGATTGTTATAGGGTAAATAAGAAAAAGAGAAAGAAATGAAACAAACACAAAATCTCGCAGTAGAATGACAAAATATAATGATGAAATAATAGTTCATGAAGTTGTTTACAAATAAATTTGATTATAATTATACAGTATAGAATCAGAGTTACAGACAACAAGAATAAATAAATAAATAAATGCAGTGGAACTACATGATGTAGTGGAATACATATCATAAATAATAATAGTACAAATCTTTCTCTTCGTCCTCCAAAATAAGGTCTTCAATCTTGAAATGCTCAGGCTGACCCGAGCGAATTGAAAAGACAAAACACTCGAGTTAGAACTAAAAGATCTTATGCAAGTTAAATCAACGGTAAATATGCGTGTGACGGCGTCAGAGATGTGTACGGGGTATGAAATCTCCTATTCAGTATCTAATGTGAGTACAATAACTTAAGAGATGTTCAGGATTTCACATCTCCTAAGGATCCGTTAAACTATCTACTATGTAGTAAAATACGCTATTATAATATGTTTACAGTAAAGTATTAAAATAGCTTTAAGGCGTTACCCATATCCCCCTTTAACACATTTTTTACATTCCCATAGTCTATATAGTACCGTAACTCCCCCATAAACTGGAGGCTATCAGAGGCCACTCTGTAGGTATGGTACAAAACAAACTCGTAGATGGCACTCTAGGGCATGTGAACACGACACTCGAGGCAATGTCAGGGTAGATATACCAATTGCGGATCCGGACTGCTGGTACGCATAATAGCTACTACCGTCCACCTCGGAACACACTCCCAAATCAAAATTATGGGGTGGCCATGAAATCATCACAAAGTCATAATATGGTATCGAAGAGATGTGTCCGATCGGAGGTGGGACCTCACTTGGTCCGGCATAGCTCTTGTTTCAGTCACATCTATACCGACTCACGGTAGTCAAGGTTACGTCATACCTTATACAGAAATCGTTCGCTAAACTATCCTGCTTCATTTCTGGAATCTCCTCCACGTACACAGTTGTTAAAGTGGTTTTCGGTATTGGCAGAGAGTATGCCGATATCCGATCCCGGTCTCTTTAACAACCAAACGCTTATTTCACACTGGATGGTTCTTTTATATTTAAAGAGTCAATTCAAAATTTATATCGAAATTTCATATTCTATTTCAAATCATATCTCTTTCGAAATCATATTCACTTCAAACTATATTCACTTCTAAAATTATATTTACTATGACGCCCCACCTCTATACCCACGCTAGCCAAGGACACTACAGGGTAATGCCGTCAACTAACACGGAGAATAAGGCTGGTTAGGAGCGACCATCTATAGCCTTGCTCTAACTATCTATTGAATACATCGACAATATACATACCAAACAGGTCGACATACCCAATGAATACTTAAAACAAAACCATAGGTGGTTGAAGGATCTATCAGAACAGAATATAACAACTCAAATGTAATATACATCACAGAACAGTAGATCATCATATACACATATATTGATACATAACAGAGTACATAAAATAATACATGTCAAGTGGTATAGCAAACCACAATATACAGACGAATCAAAAGAATACACATATCAGAGTTACAATAAGAGGGACTACACAAAAAGCTTTAACAAAAAGGAACAAGCTGAATAGTCCATGCGGAAGCAAAATAGGCTAAGTCCAAAAGCACCTAACCTGAAACATCTCGGTCTGACCCGAGTATAAAATACCCAAGTCAGTCTAGCTAAACAAATCAGTTAGATAAACTGAACAACAATAAACCTGCAAGGTTACAAGGTATAACAAGTATCTCTGAAAGTGATAACACAATCATCTAACAAAAGATGAATCATGTCATAACAAGCCTCATATCATCGAAAACTCAGAGAAACAAAGGATAGGAATATCCCAAAGCAAGCCATAAAGGCAAATAACAAATACCAATGAAGGTAACACAAGTTCCACAAGGTAATCGCTACATATCATGCGGCTCAAAAAGATCAACACTGAAGGGCGATACCTAGGGAATATACATATGAATGAAACATCAAAAAATTTGCTCGAGCTCAGTACTATAGAAACAAGGATCCATGAGCCCGAAGACTCCAAACCCAATATCACCCATGCGGCTCATAACGACCAACATCGAAAGCGATACTAAAGGGCAACCCAATATCACCCATGCGGCTCATAACGACCAACATCGGAAGCGATACTAAAGGGAAACAAACCCGAAGGCACATATCCGAAGGCAACAAACCGTAGTGGTGAAGGTCGAAGACCCAGTACTGGACACCAATAACTGGCAGAATGTGTCATAACTCTCAAAAAGGAATCCGAAAAGTGGTAACGTGAGTCCCATAACCACTCGTTCGCACTAAACAGTTTACTATCCGTTAGTTAATTTCACACTCAAAGCAGTACAAAGTTCACCTCATATCATCGGTAAACCAAACCCCAAGGTCAAAACGATCAATTGAATAGGTCAGGGATTAATCGGAAGGATAAATGCACAGATTCATGGTCCGTGTTTTGCCCAATCATTTAATCAGCCTTCCACTTCGCTCGAAGTGCGAAATTGTGCGTGTATATTTTAAATAGAATTTATAAATCGGAGAAGTGAACTTTTAATACGATTTGAAGAAATCATTTATAAAAACCCATGAATAAATTCAAAAAGGAATCATCAAGATCAAATAGGCATAAACAACTAAGTGGAATCAATATGCATCGATCAAATTTGGAAAACCAAACGAATAAGGCAATTTGGCAAAAACGGCATATTCAGACGTCTGAAAGAAGGGATTCAGACGTCTGAATCTGAAAATTAATTTGTTTTTCAAAACAGAATTCAGACGTCTGAACTCAAATTTTCAGACGTCTGAAATAGGCATATTTTGGCCTATTTCCTTTCTGGTCGAAATTAAGCACTTTCAGACGTCTGGAATATAAATTCAGACGCCTGAATTTGGGGATAAGAAACTTACCCAGAACAATATTCAGACGTCTGAAATAGGAGTTTCAGACATCAGAAACCTGATGGTTAGGCATTTCCTGAACCTAGGCCATCTATGGCCAAATAAATCGAAAGCAATCGGATGCGTGTTGATTATGGGCTTACGTCAAACGACTACCCAACCTTAATGACACACCCAAACACTCCGAACAACATAACGTCAACCATATAAGGTTTTACATAGATTTGGCTTCAAAAAAATCATAATTTGGCAATTTCAGCAAAGCAAACTAAATCGAAAGCAAATAAAAATATGAACAAGTATTAGGAATTCATACCTAACATCAATGATATCAAAAGAAGTAGATGTGAGTTCAAAACTCACCTTCTTACACCCAACAAAAGATATATATATATATATATATATATATATAAGCATAGATGTGAGATAAAAATATCACCTTATATCACAAAACAAAGAAGAAGATGCTCAAACACAAGAAGGAGACAAATTACTCTTCACTTCAACACAACAAGCTTCAATCTATAGCTTCTCCTTGATTTTGGAGCAAGAAATCAAGTTTGCAAGTTAAACTAGGGCTTGCAATTTCTATTTCCTCTTCCCTTCCACCATTTTCAGTTTTTCTTAAGTTTAGAAGAGTGGAATGAGAAAATGGAGAGGAGAGGGACTGAGTTAGGTTATTAAACTAACAAATTGGTTGAACCCAACCTGAACCCAAATAGAAAAGGTTGCAAAATTCAACTTACTCCAAACATATCAAAGCTCATACTCAACAAGGTCGCAAACGCCATTTTGGAACCAATGGAAATGGTTCGAGTTCCAATTCGGCCATTTGCAAAAAGTAACATTTCGGACCGAAATCCGACTAACGACGCTATATTTAAATAAAATATTTAAATATAAAATCGTTAAATATGCGGGTTGTTACAGATCTCCCCTCCTTACAAAATTGCATCCCCGCAATTCCTAGAGACGATATTTGTAACAACTACATACATACAACATTCAAAAGAAAAGGAAATAAGCTCGAGATGAAAAGATATACTCACCGTTGCCAAGCAAAGATAGAAAATCCGGATAGGATCGCTCAATAAATTCTCTGGTTTCCCAAGTACAGTCATTGGGACTAGCGAACCATTGAACTTTAACGAGCGACACGTCCTTGTTCCGAAGGTGTCGCACCTCCGTGTCAAGTACGCGAATAGGCTGCTGTATAATAGATAAGTCCGGTGAGACCTCAAGCTCAAGCAAATCAGGAGAATCAATAACAGAATCTGATTCCCGAAGACACTTCCGAAGTTGCGGGACATGAAACACGTCATGAATGCCAGATAAATGAGCAGGAAGTGAAAATCTATAAGCCACAGGGCCAATACGTTCAGTAATAGAAAATGGTCCTATATAGCGAGGAGCCAATTTCCCAGTCGTACTGAAACGCATAACCCCTTTCAAAGGAGAAACACGAATAAAAACAAGATCACCAAACGAGAACCCGAGAGGCTTCCTACGACTATCCGTGTAGGATTTCTGGCGACTCTGTGCCTCTTTCATTCTCAACCGGATAAGATCAATCTTCTCGGAAGAATTACGAACAAAATCTGGACCAAGAATAAGCTTCTCCCCAGATTCCAACCAACAAGAAGGTGATCGACATGGCCTTCTGTATAAGGCTTCGAAAGGAGCCATACCGATACTAGACTGAAAACTATTATTGTAGGAGAACTCTACAAGAGGTAGGTTATCCCCCCAACTACCACCGAAATCAAAAATACAAATACGGAGAAGATCTTCCAAGATACGATTCACCCGTTCAGTCTGTCCGTCGGACTGCAGATGATAAGCTGTACTAAAATTAAGCTTTGTTCCCAAAGCTTGCTGAAGACTCTTCCAAAAATGACTCGTGAATAAAGGATCACGATCACTCACAATAGAACTAGGAACACCGTGAAGTCTCATGATTTCCTTGATATATAACTAAGCCAAAAGCGAAGCAGACCTATTAGACTTAATAGGGACAAAATGAGCAGACTTAGTGAGGCGATCAACAATAACCCAAATACTAGAATGGCCCGATCTCGAACGAGGTAGGCCGTCAATGACATCCATTGAAATGTGATCCCATTTCCACAATGGAATCTGTAGAGGCTGAAGAAGACCAGAAGGACGCTGAAGTTCGACCTTAAAACGCTGACAAGTTATGCAATTACTCACATAACCCGCCACATCGCGCTTCATGCCTTCCCAATAATAAAGACGATGCATATCGGCATACATCTTACTACTACCAGGATGAATGGTAAACTTAGAACGGTGACAATCATCAAGAATGCCATGCCTAAGTGCAAAATCAGAAGGCACAAAAAGACGGTTCTTCTTGCGAAGACACCCATGAGAATCAATGCTGAAATCCTGCAACGCCTCATCATAGGATCCAGACTCACAAAGCTGAATAAGATGCAACAAATCAGGATCACGCCGCTGAGCATCGACAATACGATCCAACAAAATAGGTCGAGCTCCTAAACTAAATAATAGAATAGGAGAATTAGAAGATGAAGCTCGATCATGAATTTCACAAAAACATAGAGTCTCAAGAATATCCCATTCGGCAAGCATCATAGAAATAACAGCCGAATGTTTGCGACAAAGCGCATCAGTAACACGATTACCCTTACCAAAGGTATACTGGATATCAAAGTCATAGGAGGCAAGAAACTCGATCCAACGTTGTTGTCTCATATTGAGTTCCTTCTGAGTAAACAAATACTTCAAAAATTTATGATCGGTATAGAGAATGAAGCGCATGCCCAATAAATAGTGTCGCCAAATCTTCAAGGTAAAGACAATGGCGGCTAACTCAAGATCATGAGTGGCATAGCGAACTTCATTCAGAAGCAATTGCCTAGAAGCATAAGCAACTACCTGATCCTTCTGCATAAGAACAGCACCGAGACAACCACCACAAGCATCGGTGTAGACAACAAGATCATGATTCCCCTCGAGAACCACAAGAATAGGAGCATTAGTGAGAAGTTCCTTCAATGACAGAAAGGAAGCTTCACACTTGTCGGACCAAATAAAACGAATGCCTTTCCGAGTAAGGCCCGTGAGAGGAAGCACAACACGGGAAAAATCCTTAATGAACCGACGGTAATAACCCGCCAATCCAAGGAAACTACAAATCTCATGCACATTCTCAGGCCTCTTCCAATTCTGGATGGCTTCGATCTTTGAGGGATCGACAGAAATGCCATTGAAAGATACAACATGGCCTAAGAACTTAACCTTATTCTCCAAAAAATGGCGCTTGGAGAATTTGGCTCTAAGCTGAAGATGACGGAGGGTACTCAAGACAATTCTCTAGTGATTAGCATGCTCAGCATCAGACTTAGAATAAATAAGGATATCATCAATGAACACAAGGACAAACTTATCGAGATATTCCCGGAATACCCGATTCATGAGATCGACAAAGAAAGCAGGAGCATTCGTCAAACCGAACGGCATAACGAGCCACTCAAAAGAACCATAACGAGTGCGGAAAGCGGTAAGAGGAATGCTATCCTCCGCGACTCGTAACTGATGAAAACCTGTGGCAAGGTCTAGCTGAGAAAAGACCTTAGCAACACTTAATAGATCGAACATATCATCGATCCTAGGCAATGGGTACCTATTCCTAATGGTCAACTCGTTAAGCTTGCGATAATCAATGCAAAGCCTAAGAGTTCCATCAGACTTCTTCACGAAGACGACCGCAGATCCCCACGGAGAAAAACTAGACTGAATCAACTGCTTGGACTCGAGCTCTAAAAGCTGCTTCTTGAGTTCCTCATTTTCCCTTGTACACATCCTCGTGGGAGGACGACTTACTGGCTGCGCGCCTGGAATGAGATTAATGCGGAACTCAATTGCTCGCTTAGGTGGCAAACCCGAGACAGGCTCAAAAACATCAGAAAAGTCACAAGCAATAGGAATACGAGATATATCATCATCATCTCGCGAGTCAAGAGAATATAAAGCCATTTCGAAATTATCCACATCCCCAAGATCAAGAGATAGCCGAGTAGGCGAATCCAGATGTCGAAGATACAAAATTCTCTCCGAACAAATAATCCTGGCATCATATCTTACTAGCCAGTCCATACCCAAAATCATATCAAATCCCAGACAAGAGATAACGTGCAGACTCGCACGAAAAGAAAAGCCACATAAAATAATCTCAATATTATCACAAAGCATACTAAGGGTCTCGGATTGTTGGGCGAATTCTCACCCATGGAATCACAAGACAAAGAGGCATCAGCTTTGCCATTTCCATCCGGTGTCCGTGCCCATTCGGTACCCATACCCACGCCGATCCGTGCTCCATCCACCATCACCGGTCCAAACTACCACCGGTCCAAAACCCACCATCACCGAACCAACCTCAACTAGGCACCACCAAACCAACTCACCTCCCATCTACCACCGAATCACCGCATCTCCACGTCCTAACCGGACCAAGGCCATCACCGGACCAAACCTCCGCCTAGCCATGACCGGACCAAGCTTCGCCGAACCAACATGGCTCCCAACTACTACCGGACCAAGCCTCTTCCATCTCACCACCAGACCAGCACTCTCCTGACCATCTCCATCTTCCACTACCGAATCAACCTGAAGAAGGCATTCCGGATCAACTTTTCCAGGCCAGATCGCTCCAGCCCAGGCCCACCAGCAGCTATATACTTCCAAGACCTCTGCCCCCAGCCTCACTTTATAAATAGAGGGGCAGGGGTACAACAATGGAAGACAAGTTTGAGAGCTCAAGCATGGAAGGAACTTTCAAACAACTTTCATATACTTGTATACAAAGCTTTGTACTTGTAATCTGAAAGGAAAGGGAGAATAACATATAAAGTGGACGTAGGCACGTTCTGGCCGAACCACTATAAATCTGCGTGTCTTTTACAGTTTAGCCCCTATTTTTTTATATATTTGCATAAATCACCCAAACCGCTAAGAACAACATAAAATCAACTAAATCATACGACTTTGAGGTGTTTGTCCATTTTTTGTGCAAACATTTTTGGTGCTTTCATTGAGAGCTTGGAACTCGAAGCTTCAGCTTCCCTCATTCAACCTTCTTTCCCAATAGCACCCTTCATTGCCTAGGAAACATGACTTCCAAGACGAGAAAAGACGCCAACAAGGGAAAGAACGTTGCAACCAGCAGCGCTCCAGATCCAGTGGATCCAGATCAAGAGAACCATACCACTACGACAGCAATGCCAAATGTAGATCAGGCAATTCCGACAGCCCCTGCCGCGGAACAACCGGCAGCAATCACTAGGGCAGACCTAGACAGAGTTGTGGTTGAAGTGACTAACCGCTTCGCATCCCAACAAGAAGCTTTGGTGAACCAACTCATGTCACGCTTGAGGAATGCCGAAGAATCCAACCACAACACTGAATCATGGGGTGAGTCTCAATCTGGAGGATCTCGGAGACAACAAAGGTCTTCCCTCTTCGAAGAAGCTATCAACAGGAACAACAATGATAGGGGCCGCGCCCGAACTCCGGCTTGAGGAAGCGCTTGGAATCGGACCCAATGGGGGGGCACCAGGCAAGGGTCGGATGTAGCTGACCCAGTCATGCCGCCTAATCATAGAAACCCCGCTGAACGGAGCCGAGCTAGAACCTAGCCCGAAGTTGACCCCATGGAAATGCTCGAAACAGAACCCTACAGGGGAAGATCAAGGCAGGGGCCAACTGTAGCTGGTCCTAGCATGCATCCGAGCAGCCAAAGACAGCCACTGGATAACGTCAGAAATGATAGACTATACCATCCCTACAGGTCATCTGGACGAGATCGATTCCGCAGGGAAGAACCAAGATCATTTTTGTCCGCTCCAAATTCTGATGAAAGAATGGCACGATTATTCAGGGAATGCGTCCAACGGGAGCAAAGGGATCGAGGGATAGGCGCTAGGGTAACCATCCCTTTCACCCGCGACATCGAAACCGCCATCACCCCTCGAGAATGGAAAATGCCGACGATGGAACCGTACAAGGGAACTTCCGACCCTGTTGTACACTTGCAGAGATACACACAGCATATGCTCATGAGCGGGGCAACGGAAGGAGTGTTATGTAAATGCTTTCCGCTATTCCTAGCAGACCTAGCTACCTCCTGGTTCTGCCATCTACCCCAAGGATCTATCAGCTCATGGGAAATGTTGAAAGAAAAGTTCATTAGCCAGTTCCGCATTCATGTGGAACAACCTAAGGATGCTTATTCTCTATCTATAGTTAAACAGAAATCCAGAGAGACACTGCAACAATATCTAACCCGGTTCAACGCCGCAGCGGCCGCAGTCCAAGATGCCGATGAGAAACTCACCCTAATGGCCCTTTGTAGTGGTGTGCACCTAGATACCAAGTTTGCTAGAAGACTAACTAAAGAAAAACCAGCAACCTTGCCCGATTTCTTCCACGAATCTGGGAAGTACATGAGACTCGAAGAGGCTGCCACTGAAAGGCAGTCCGGACTACAGGCTAAGAAGGCTCATGGAAACGCCCCCGCCGCAGCGAAGGACATTCGGAGAAACGACTCCAGAGACAATGCAGGGGGCAAGAAGGGAGAAAAGCGCTTGTACCGACCAGGACCGAGATTTGACGCTTACACTCCCTTGAATGAAACAGTCGAGAACATCTTCCTGGCCACCCAGGACGAACTTACATACAAGCGCCCCTCGTACAAGAAAGAGTCAGATCGCGCAATCCAGTCCGGAAAATTCTGCCATTTCCACGAGCCTCATGGGCACGATACCAATGAATGCCGTCATCTCCGAGACCTAATTGAAGAACACATCAGGAGAAGGAGGCTGGAACGCTATGTAAAGGGCCAGGACAGGACTCCAGCTCCCGCTAAGGAAAACCCAGGGCAGCTCCACCCAGAGACAGGTGGAGGAAATCGTAACACCAGCGGTTCCAGCCAAGAGAAGATAGTGGTCCATACAATATCAGGAGGGCCACACATCGCCGAAAAGAGCTGGGCAGAAATGGAAAGATATGGAAACTCACTCGGAAGCGAGGGAGACTGCGTCAATTCTGTTATGGAAGAACGCCACCCTAAGCGGAAGGAAAATAATGACATCACATTCAGTGGGCGCGACCTAGAAGGAAGGCAATACCCTCATATGGATCCTATGGTCATCTCTGCCTGGTTCGGCCCAGCTGAAGTTTTTCGAATCCTAGTAGACACTGGAAGCTCAGTGAATATTCTGTTCAAGCATGCTTTCGACAAAATGAAGCTGTCAATGAAGGACGTGTCTCCCTGCAGCAAACCGCTACACGGTTTCACTGGAGAAGCAAAGATGCCCCTCGGACAATTGGATCTCTTTGTTGAATTGGGAAGTCATCCCCGCTCCGCCGTTCGGAAACAAACATTCGTGCTAATAGACAACCACTCGGCCTACAATGCCTTTTTAGGAAGACCAGCCTTGTCTGACTTCCAAATTGTCCTTGCCCCATGGTGCCTGAAGATGAAGTTCCCAACGAATAATGGAGTGGGAGAAGTAGAAGGGGATCAAGACGCCACTCGGGGCTGCTATATAACCGAACTTCGCAATAATCGCAGGAGAGATAAAGGAAAAAATGCAGAGACTATTCTCTGCATGAAAAGCTTGGAAGCATAGCAACTAAAGAAAGCCTCTCCTCTTCGGTATACCAGTGATCCTTTCAATGAATTAGACCCCAGGGACAAAGAGGAGGAGGCCACCGCCGAGCCTGCAGAGGCTATGGAATTCGTATTTGTAGATAAACGCGACCCAAGTAAACTGCTGAGAGTCGGATCTCAATTAAAAAGAGAATTAAAGAATCAACTCATTAATTTTCTTCGCCACAACATGGATGTATTTGCATGGACGCACACTGATATGACTGGAATCTCCCCGGACATAGCATGCCACGCACTAAACATCGATCCTACCAAGGTACCGGTAAAGAAAAAGAAGAGAAGTATGGGGGCAGAATGATCAGCAGCCCTCGAGGAAGAAGTAAAGAACTTACTTGCCAATGACTTCATACGTGAAGCCATCTACCCGGAATGGATCGCCAACCCGGTACTGGTAAAGAAAGCTAATGGGAAGTGGCGAACATGCATCGATTTCTCCAACTTAAATGACGCTTGCCCGAAAGACTGCTTCCCACTCCCCCAAATCGACCAACTCGTGGACAGCACTGCCGGACACGAACTCTTATCCTTTATGGACGCATACTAAGGATATAACCAGATACCTATGCACGCCCCCGATCAAGACCACACTAGCTTCATCACTGACTGAGGATTGTACTGCTACAAGGTAATGCCATTTGGACTTAAAAACGCCGGAGCTACTTATCAGCGCCTCGTCAACAAGATGTTTGCAGAACTGATAGGACGAACTATGGAAGTTTATGTGGATGACATGCTAGTAAAATCGAGGAAAGCCAACGACTATATAAACCACCTGGACGAGATGTTTCAAGTACTTCGCCAATATGGAATGAAGCTGAACCCTCTAAAGTGCTCCTTCGGAGTATCATCGGGAAAGTTCTTGGGATTCATCGTTCATGCCAGGGGGATTGAAGCAAACCCCGAACAAGTCCGAGCCTTGCAAGATATCAAGATACCATCCACTCGAAAAGAGATGCAAAGCTTAAACGGGAAGGTGGCCGCCCTAAGCCGGTTCATCTCTAAAGCAACTGACAAATGCATTCCTTTCTTCGAAGCCCTGAAGAAAGACAAAGGAAAATTCGAATGGACCGATGAGTGTTCAACAGCTTCCCTTAACCTAATCGAACACCTCCAACGGCCACCAGTACTCTCAACTCCTAATGAAGGCGAAGAACTATACCTATACCTTGCTGTGTCACCACATGCCCTAAGCGTCGCGTTGGTGAGAGAAGACAATCGCACGCAACGGCCCGTATACTTCGTAAGTAAGAGGTTTACGGGGGCAGAAGCCAGATATCCTAAACTTGAAAAGCTAGCATACCGTCTGCTTATCACGTCACGGAAACTGCGACACTATTTCCAGTCTCATTCCATTAGAGTTTTAACCGATCAACCGCTAAGGCAAGTGCTCCATCGCCCCGACACTTCTGGACGATTACTTAAGTGGTGCATCGAACTAAGTCAATATGATATCACTTACCATCCTCGCACCGCTATCAAGGGGCAAGCCATAGCTGATTTCATTGCCGAATTCACTACTAATGAAGGTAAGGACCAATCTGAAATAGCAGAAGATATCAAGTGGAATCTCTTCGTAGATGGGGCGTCAAACGAACAAGGCTCGGGGGCAGGTGTTGTGATAATCACCCCTAGGGGAAGGAAGCTGCACTACGCCCTAAGGTTGGAATTCGCTGCCACCAACAATGACGTAGAATACGAAGCGGTGATAGCTGGATTAGAACTGGCCTTGGAGATTGGAGTCGGCTCTTTATGTCTCCATAGTGATTCTCAACTCATTGTAAATCAAATACTAGGAGAGTTCCAGAATCGAGGAGAATGACTCACAACATACCTAAAGAAGACCAAGCTGCTACTTAACCAACTGGATCACTATTTGATCAGACACATTCCTCGAGAGGAGAATCAAGAGGCCGACGAACTGGCAGAGCAAGCCAGCATGAAGAACAACTCCTTTTCGGGAGCAATAGCCGTCTCAAAACAACTAGCCCCGAGCTTCGAACGGGAGGGTCTGATAGCTGCTATTGAAGAAGAAACTTGGATGGCTCCTATCCGGAAATACTTACAAGATGGCGCATTGCCCAGCGAGCGTAGCGAAGTCAGGAAAATCTTGAGGAAAGCCTCCCGCTACACACTGCAAGAAGGAATCCTCTACCGGCGTGGCTTCTCTAACCCCTTATTACGATGTGTCCCTGGAAAGGAAGCCAAGGAAATCTTATCCAACATCCACCAGGGAAGCTGCGAAGATCACACTGGAGGGCAGACTCTGGCAAAGAAGATACTCCGATATGGATATTTCTGGCCCACCTTGAACAAAGACGCCTTAGACTTCGTCAGAAAATGTGGCAGATGTCAGAAATTTGCCAAAATTCCTCGACTACCGACAAATGAGATCAGTCAAATGACTAGCCCTTGGCCCTTTGCAGTATGGGGAATTGACTTGATTGGTGAACTGCCAATGAGCCGAGGCGGGGCTAAATATGCTATAGTAGCAGTCGACTATTTCACTAAATGGGTGGAAGCGGAACCTCTAAATAAAATATCTTCGACAAAAATCATTAACTTCTTGATCCAAAATGTTCTGTGCAGGTACGGAGTACCACTCAAAATCATATCAGACAATGGACTTCAGTTTGACAGCGAGGAATTCACCGACTGGTGCCAAGAGCACGGGATTCACAAAAGCTTCTCATCCGTGGCTTATCCCCAGGCAAATGGCCAAGTCGAAGCTGTCAACAAAATCCTCAAAACGCTGATCAAGAAGAAGCTTGAAAAGTCAAAGGGCGCTTGGGTGGATCAACTTCCTACGGCACTTTGGGCCTACCGCACATCTTTCAGAACATCAACAGGGCATACTCCTTTCTCTTTGGCATATGGATCGGAGGCAATGCTCCCAGTTGAGACTATTGTGCCTTCCCACCGTAGGATCCACTACAACCCAGAAGAAAACGAAGAACTCCTCCTCATGTTTTTGGATCTGATTGAGGAGAGAAGAAATGATGCAGCACTCAAAGTAGCTGCTCATAAACAAAAAGTGGCAGCACTATACAACTCCAAAGTCAAGCATCGCAGCTTACAAGAAGGAGATCTTGTCCTCAAGCGAATCTTTCCGCGCCCCGAGGCACTGGACCCCATCTGGGACGGACCATATGTAATTCATAAAGATCTCTACAACGGAGCTTATATTTTGTCAACAGTGGACGGAGAGGTGTTCCAGAGGGCATGGAACATCCGACACCTCCGTCGATACTTTTCTTAACTTGTACTGCCCATATGAAGTGAATTAACAAAGAGATTCAGTGGACGTAGGCATTTTCGTGCCGAACCACTTTAAAAAACTTGGCTCTTGTTAACTTGTTCCTTTGTATCTTGGCTACTTGTTAAGCTTTATCCTTTGCTGTTGAACAAAATCCTTTGCCGATGACATTTCAATTCAGATCTTCACAAAACAACTCCACCTGGACAAAATCTAACAGGTACGCTACGATCCTATGCCCTCGCCAATGAGACACTTTGCTCCGGTATCCCTCTACCGCGAGTTAACTCATTGTTTGCCTCGGCCCTTAAAGCCGACTATAATAAGCCGAGTATAAGCCACCGAGAAGGCCGATTATGCCATGGCAGCTCATTACAGCGATTCGGCTCGCCGGCAACTGTGAATCGATCATAAGCCCCAACATAAGGTGTGGCCAGCCAGGGGCAGTTCACAGTTGACGATCGGCCCCCACGCTAGCCGGCCACAGTAAATCGAATAATACCCGCGATTACGGGCCATAATGGCCCGGCTAGTTACTGTGCGCGATCGGCTCCGATGTGTCTTAAGTGCGGCTGTGGTAAAAAAGAAAACTCCCCGCAGAGGCGTAAGATGGGTGACAAATGTCTCCAAGACCCACAGCTAGGGAAAGTGACTACAAAACCCGTTTGCCACGAACTTAAGCACATCGACGGCCTTCCGTGACTGGAAGTTTTAGTTTTCCTATATTTTCATTTCATTTAAATACTTTTCTCCTATCCTGTGTAACGGTCCCTAAAGTACAGGACACCGACTAGGAGACATTCGCTCGTAAGGATCGGAGCCCGCAAATTGGATAACGAGACACTCAGCTGTGTCCACGACCAGATACCCAAGACGCTCAAAGCTACCCCTTGCAACTAAAACATGAAGGGCGGTACTCTCTTCTCTTGTACATGAACATGTAACTATAACTTATTCATACATCACACTAACATTGCAAAACATGAAATTATATTACAAGCAGAAGCTTAGTGTCAAACACAATCAAATCACGGGCATATGCATGGTTATATTTCTTATACAACACATCAAAAGCAATGACAGCATTCAAAATATAACAGAATCAGCTCGTGTTATAAAATTACGTAGAGTCGTTCAATGACATAATTACAATCCGAAAATACACTAATGTTTTTGACTAAGTATAGACAGGAAAGTCAAGAAAACCAAAAACTATACGGATCGGATCAAGTAGTCAACTGCATCAGTGCTCCGCCCTCATCTTACTAGCACTCCGAATCTACTTGACGGCAGGATCGGAGCTCCCAGCATGTTGACCAGAAGTCCCACCTGTCCAATTCAGGAGAAGAATCCATCAGATAAACAGCGAACGATCAAGTTACGAAATGCTAAAAAGAGAAAACTCACCAACACCTGCTTCTTGGTCCTCATCCCCCAACTGCACTCCGGCTTCCTCCGCAGTGAGTAGCCGCATCTCCTCCTTCACCGCTACCTTCTCCTCCTTTGAAAAATGGGCGGTAACCATATCCATCCTGAATGCCGCTCCACCTTCCTTATCAGCATCGGCCTTGGCCTCCTCCAAAGCCCGGAGATATATCCTAGCCATGGTCCGGGGATAGTCATCCATCCAGGATAGATTACCCTGCTTCCAGGTACGGAAGTACACGTCCTGCAACATCTCATCCATCATCCCCTCATTCTCCTCAAACTCCCTCACCCGGGCCTCGGAGGACAGCAACTTAGCGACGACAACAACCCTCTCCCGCCGGTATCTCGAGCACTCAGCCTGAAGGGATCTCCTCATCTCCTCCATCTCTTCTTTCAACTTGGCTTGAGCAAGTTCTGCAGCTTCAAGCCTCCCAGATATTTCTTCAACCTGCTCGAGATCCGCCCTCCTAACCTCATCAACCGTGGTAATGGCCATGTCAATGCGTTTCTTGCAAGCGGCCTCCATTTTCCGTAACTCAGCTCTGCTAGCCTCTTCCATGGCCTTCTTCAGTCGTTGGGAGTCGGCTTCATGCTGCGAAATCTGAATAGCCTGATCGACAAGTTGTTTGGCCTGATCAGCAACCACTAACCGCAACCTTATATTGGCACTCCCTATCTCCTCCCCGGCCTTGGCCAATAGGGCATGATGTTCCATTAACTTCTTGGCCTCCTCCGCGACTCGGTCGATGTTGGCCTTGGCTTCGTCCCCCATAGCAGCTATCCGAGTGGTGAGCAGATCCAGATCTAGGGACTTAGCCTCATCAAGAACCCGAACCATGGGATTACGGGGGAGAAGATGCTCGCCCGTGGCCTCGTCAAATAAAATATCCTGAGAGCTTGGGTCCAAATCCGGATGGCCGGCAAAGGGATTGCGAGGCACGTCGGGATGTTTTATGCGGATAACAGTAGGATTCTCGGAAGGACGCGGAGAGGGGAGAAACTCCGTGGTATCTCGGGAAGGCTGAGTAGGAGGCTGAGGGCCAGGTGGTGAATCAAACAAGGAACACCTCCTATTCCTCTGCTGGATATCTTCCTCAATGACTCCAAGAAGAGGGCGATATCTAACTACACCCCCAGAACGGCTAGTTGGCGACTTTGGTTTGGCCGAAGCTTTGAGTAGCTTATACTGTTCGAGGCGGTGCCGAATATCTGATGACTTGGTCGCCTTACCTGCTCCTGGAATGAAAGCCAAGTGTTACGAACATACAATGATCCACAATTCAAGAAATATGTTAAGATAAAAAGAGTGAGAAGGCACATCTATTATACAAACCCTGCGGAGGAGTAGGATACTGCAATAAGTCCTGAATCTCATTCCCAGACGGAAGCGAAACATAAAATATTCCTAAGTCCCTATCGTAAATGGAGTCTGCAGAAGTCAAAAGTTCACCTTGAATCGCTGGAGTCGCCGTAGCTGAAGAACTCTTAGAGAATGAATCGGTGCCAGCCCCAGCCTTGTCAACCTCCTTTGCCTTCTCAATCAAAGCCGATCCTTCCTCCGACTCCCCAAAAGCTTGACGGAAAGCATCATCCATCCACTCATGAATCTCTCCCACTTGCCCGGAGGTTAAGGCACCAACGCCACTACCGCTCTGTCCATCTCCTCCTTCACCTTCACCTCTATCTTCCTCTCCCGGA
Source organism: Allium cepa (assembly GCA_030765085.1). Lineage (NCBI taxonomy): Eukaryota > Viridiplantae > Streptophyta > Magnoliopsida > Asparagales > Amaryllidaceae > Allium > Allium cepa. Next base: position 42,772,864 of record CM060929.1, read on the forward strand.
GCAATTAGGCAAGTGCTAGGAGAGGGACCATCAGACTTCTTAAGCTTCTTGCCTCCGACAACGGGAGGCTTTGTAAAAGGTTCCCTCTTGCCACTCTTCACCGTGGCCCCTTCCTTGGCTTTGGCAGCCTTCTCCTCAGCCGTATCTCTCTGCTTAACCACGGACTGGTGTGGCACGATCAAGTTGTGCTCCAGGAGAGTAGCATTCCTGATCAGGAAAGAAGCCGACCTGTTCCGTCCCGAAATGGCCTTTATTTTCGCAGCCATCTGGACCAGGGAATCACTCTCTACGACTGCAAAGCCACCTGTCGCTAGCAAGAAATGAAAGCATATAAGAAGAAGCGTTGCAGCCGAAACAAGGAAACTATAAATGAAGTTCAACTCACAGCCAGAGGTGAAAAGGCGAAAGGAAACAGAGTCATCCCTGATAAAAAACCATTCTTTCTTAAACATACTAAGCTTCGAATATAGGTCCAGGACTGGTTTGAAAGGAACAGCCGCTTCCAAGCTAACGTACGGAGATCCCTTCTTGTAACCCCTCAAGTTATATAGATACCGGATCTCCCGGTTGGAAGGGGGCGCCCGTACCTTCTCTGGAAAATAATGTATAAGCACACCAAGATGGCGTAAGAGTTGGGCTGGAGTTGGAATGGAGCCACCTTCAGATAAGTGATGAAGCTGACTATCCAGGCGTTGATGGGAGGAATGGCCCCACACATGCAGTGGTACCTACTATACGCAAAATACCCTTCAGGAGGGTCATATGGCATAACTCCAACCCCCGGCAGCACCATGAGCGCTCTGTCTATCCCGAAGGAACGAGATATAACATCGAGTTGCTCCTCCTTCAGGGAGCTAGGAAAGCAGTCAGGAGGGGAGACCAGAAGTTCCTGGGGACCATACCCATCCACTAACGACCTCGGGGCAGGTCCATGTCGCGCCGGTCCTGACTGGGCTGGGGGCACGATAGAAGTCCCTTCTCTATCCTGTGATTTCTTCTTTTCCGATCGTGTTTCCATCCTTTGAGACATTTATCTGCGGCACAAGAAAAACACGATATTAGAACGAAGAGTATGGGAATATAAACGAATAGTTATCAAGTTCCATTCGGTGGTCAAGTTTTCGAGTTTCATTCGGCATTAAAGGTTAAAGCTTCATTCGGCATTCCCAATAATCGAACTCATTCGGCAATTGTTCATTCGGCATCACCTGGATAATGTCCACTCGGTAGTAAAATTTTCAAGCCTATTCGGCGAAAAGAGAAACATACCTATTCAGCACGAGTTTGATTCGGCACGAGTTTGATTCGGCACGAGTTTGATTCGGCACGAGGTTGATTCGGCACTCAAGTTGGTTTGGCTCTCTCTGATTCGGTAAGGAATAACGAAGGGGTGTAGCCCCTATTTATAGACGTACACAGGACAACCGAACCAAATAGTTCGGCACTCAAAACCGAATGTAGCTACACCAACTGGAAGAAAAACAAAGCGCGACACCTACAAGCACGTGCCCCACTTTGGGGGGCAAATGTTGGGCGAATTCTCACCCATGGAATCACAAGACAAAGAGGCATCAGCTTCGCCATTTCCATCCGGTATCCGTGCCCATTCGGTACCCATACTCACGCCGAACTGTGCTCTATCCACCATCACCGGTCCAACCTACCACCGGTCCAAAACCCACCATCACCGAACCAACCTCAACTAGGCACCACCGAACCAACTCACCTCCCATCTACCACCGAATCACCGCATCTCCACGTCCTAACCGGACCAAGGCCATCACCGGACCAAACCTCCGCCTAGTTATGACCGGACCAAGCTTCGCCGAACCAACATGGCTCCCAACTACTACCGGACCAAGCCTCTTCCATCTCACCACCAGACCAGCTCTCTCCTGACCATCTCCATCTTCCACTACCGAACCAACCTGAAGAAGGCATTCCGGATCAACTTTGCCAGGCCAGATCGCTCCAGCCCAGGCCCACCACCAGCTATATACTTCCAGGACCTCTGCCCCCAGCCTCACTCTATAAATAGAGGGGTAGGGGTACAACAATGGCAGACAAGTTTGAGAGCTCAAGCATGGAAGGAACTTTCAAACAACTTTCATATACTTGTATACAAAGCTTTGTACTTGTAATCTGAAAGGAAAGGGAGAATAACATATAAAGTGGACGTAGACACGTTCTGGCCGAACCACTATAAATCTGCGTGTCTTTTACAGTTTAGCCCCTATTTTTTATATATTTGCATAAATCACCCAAACCGCTAAGAACAACATAAAATCAACTAAATCATACGACTTTGAGGTGTTTGTCCATTTTTTGTGCAAACACGCATCCCCCAATAGGATTCACAATCCTTAAAGAAGTAACCAAACAAGAAACATCCAAATATAAATCATCAATGAGCTTTTTCGATACGAAAGAATGTGAAGCACCCGTATCGAAAAGAACTCGTACACAATGATCATGAAATAAAATAGAACCTTTTAAAATAGATGGAGATATACCTTTGGGCTGAGAGGGACCTTCAGAAGCCTTGGCAGCATAAAGCTTGCTAGACTTGGCACCAGCCGGAACAGTGGGGCAAGCTGAAACATGATGACCTTCCTTCTTGCAACAACGGCAGAAGAGAGGTTGAGGACAAGCTCGAATAATATGATCCGGAGAACCACAATTAAAACACTTCCGAACGAAAGGTGTTCCAACAGACTGAGGCTGAGAGCTAGAACTACCAGTCTTCTTCTTCTTAGAAGGAAAATGCCTGGACTTCTGAAATGGAAATGGCCTCTTGTTGGGGTTCTTGGAAACCTCAACATCAACATCACTATCACACTCCTTCTCGACGGTCTCGAGATGAAGTGCCGAATCAACCAACTCCTCAAAAGAAAGATTAAGCTGGAGCAACAAAGACTTCTTAAGATATTTCCTAAGACCAGAAACGAACTTCAAATTCTTCTTATACGAAGTGCTAATGAATTCAAGACTATACTGAGATAAAGCCTCGAATGATGCAATATACTCAGAAACAGAAGATTTCCCTTGCTTCAACTCAAGGAAGCGACGGCTCAATAAAACTTTTTCAGATTCAGGAACGAACTTGGGTTCAAATCGCTCCCGAAACTGAGTCCAAGAAAGAGTAGACTCATCAATCTCGGCTACAAGAAGCTCATACCAATCAAGAGCACGCTCTTGTAATAAGCTAGAAGTTACAAGAACTCTATCAGGGTCAGAAAGATCTGTACGAGAGAAGATACGCTCGCACGTGCGAAGCCAAGCTTGGAGTTCAAGAACGGATTCAAAGCCTTTAAACGGCTTTCCCCCAAGATGAGCAAAATCACTGCACTGGCGTGCAAAGGCAGACTTGCGAGGTGGAAACACTTGAATATGAACTGGAGGCTGAGTGCTCCTAAAAAATTCTGATCGGCAGACATATAAACGCCATTCGGATGTGAGCCACTAGATCGCCCCGAACGTCATCCCCTGCCTCTTCCAGCCATACGCTAAAGGTAAGATAAGAACAAGATTAATCACAAGATAGATACTTCAATATGGAATAATACGGAATTTAAATGCATACCAAGACGTATTCCCACATTCTATCTAACCTTGATGGTAGAAGGAATAGAAAGGCACGATGATTCAAAGATTTGTATCACTTATACACTTTGATGTACCGTAATATGTGCATCTATTCTGTGTTTATCATATTTTGTCCTGAACCTTGCTCTAATGCAATGCCGTGACGCCCCACCTCTATACCCACGCTAGCCAAGGACACTATAGGGTAATGCCGTCAACTAACACGGAGAATAAGGCTGGTTAGGAGAGACCATCTATAGCCTTGCTCTAACTATCTATTAAATACATCGACAATATACATACCAATCAGGTCGACATACCCAATGAATACTTAAAACAAAACCATAGGTGGTTGAAGGATCTATCAGAACAGAATATAACAACTCAAATGTAATATACATCACAGAACAGTAGATCATCATATACACATATATTGATACATAACAAAGTACACAAAATAATACATGTCAAGTGGTATAGCAAACCACAATATACAAACGAATCAAAAGAATACACATATCAGTGTTACAACAAGAGGGACTACACAAAAAGCTTTAACAAAAAGGAACAAACTGAATAGTCCATGCGGAAGCAAAATAGGCTAAGTCCAAAAGCACCTAATCTGAAACATCTCGGTCTGACCCGAGTATAAAATACACGGTCAGTCTAGCTAAACAAATCAGTTAGATAAACTGAACAACAATAAACCTGCAAGGTTACAAGGTATAACAAATATCTCTGAAAGAGATAACACAATCATCTAACAAAAGATGAATCATATCATAACAAGCCTCATATCATCGGCAACTCAGAGAAACAAAGGATAGGAATATCCCAAAGCAAGCCATAAAGGCAAATAACAAATACCAATGAAGGTAACACAAGTTCCACAAGGTAATCGCTACATATCATGCGGCTCAAAAAGACCAACATCGAAGGGCGATACCTAGGGAATATACATATGAATGAAACATCAGAAAATTTGCTCGAGCTCAATACTGTACAAACAAGGATCCATGAGCCTGAAGGCTCCAAACCCAATATCACCCATGCGGCTCATAACGACCAACATCGAAAGCGATACTAAAGGGCAACCCAATGTCACCCATGCGGCTCATAACGACCAACATCGGAAGCGATACTAAAGGGCAACAAACCCGAAGGCACAAACCCGAAGGAACATACCCGAAGGCAACAAACCGTAGTGGTGAAGGTCGAAGACCCAGTACTGGACACCACTAACTAGCGGAATGTGTCATGACTCTCAAAAAGGAATCCGAAAAGCGGTAACGTGAGTCCCATAACCACTCGTTCGCACTAAATGGTTTACTATCCGTTAGTTAATTTCACACTCAAAGCAGTACAAAGTTCACCTCATATCATCGGTAAACCAAACCCGAAGGTCAAAACGATCAATTGAATAGGTCGGGGATTAATCGGAAGGATAAACGCACAGATTCATGGCTCATGTTTTACCCAATCATTTAATCACTCCTTCCACTTCGCTCGTAGTGCGAAATTGTGCGTGTATATTTTAAATAGAATTTATAAATCGGAGAAGCGAACTTTTAATACGATTTGAAGAAATCATTTATAAAAACCCGTGAATAAATTCAAAAAGGAATCATCAAGATCAAATAGGCATAAACAACTAACTGGAATCAATATGCATCGATCAAATTTGGAAAACCAAACGAATAAGGCAATTTGGCAAAAATAGCATATTCAGACGTTTGAAAGAAGGGATTCAGACGTTTGAATCTGAAAATTAATTTGTTTTTCAAAACAGAATTCAGACGTCTGAACCCAAATTTTCAGACGTCTGAAATAGGCATATTTTGGCCTATTTCCTTTCTGGTCGAAATTAAGCACTTTCAGACGTCTGGAATATAAATTCAAACGTCTGAATCTGGGGATAAGAAACTTCCCCAGAACAATATTCAGACATCTGAAATAGGAGTTTCAGACGTCTGAAACCTGATGGTCAGGCATTTCCTGAACCTAGGCCATCTATGGCCAAACAAATCGAAAGCAATCAGATGCGTGTTTATTATGGGCTTACGTCAAACGACTACCCAACCTTAACGACACACCCAAACACTCCGAACAACATAAACATCAACCATATAAGGTTTTACATAGATTTGGCTTCAAAAAAATCATAATTTGGCAATTTCAGCAAAGCAAACTAAATCGAAAGCAAATGAACATATGAACAGGTGTTAGGAATTCATACCTAACATCAATGGTATCAAAAGAAGTAGATGTGAGTTCAAAACTCACCTTCTTACACCCAAACAAAGATATATATATATATATATATATATATATATGAGCATTGATGTGAGATAAAAATCTCACCTTATATCACAAAACAAAGAAGAAGATGATCAAACACAAGAAGGAGACTAACTACTCTTCACTTCAACACAACAAGCTTCAATCTATAGCTTCTCCTTGATTTTGGAGCAAGAAATCAAGTTTGCAAGTTAAACTAGGGCATGCAATTTCTATTTCCTCTTCCCTTCCACAATTTTCAGTTTTTCTTAAGTTTAGAAGAGTGGAATGAGAGAATGGAGAGGAGAGGGACTGAGTTAGGTTATTAAACTAACAAATTGTCTGAACCCAACCCAACCCAACTAGAAAAAGTTGCAAAATTCGACTTACTCCAAAAATATCAAATCTCATACTCAAAAAGGTCGCAAACGCCATTTTGGAACTAATGGAAATGGTTTCGAGTTCCAATTCGGCCATTTGCAAAAAGTAACATTTCGGACCAAAATCCGACTAACGACGCTATATTTAAATAAAATATTTAAATATAAAATCATTAAATATGCGGGTTGTTACATTTACCCTCATAGTCATATTCAATTTTTAATTTATCGATAAGATAGGTTAATTAAATCTTTGTTCCAAAATCATCATACTACTCAAATATGTAAATTTCAAAAAGATATCAATTCCAAATTACAACTTAGATTGTATCAATATCAAGGATTAGTACTTCCACTTTACAAAGTCTGAATTTTTGAAAATAGTTTGAATAGATTAAGATAGTAAAAATAATTTAAATAGATTTAAATTATATTTAATTTGATTTAAAATGTTTTAAATAGATTTGAAATGATTTAAATAGATTAAATATAGATCAAATAGATTTAAATTGGGTTTAAGTAGATTTTAAAAAGATTAAATAAATTTAAAATAGGTTAAATAGATTTAAATTATATTAAGTAGATTTTAAATAGATCAAATAAATTTGAAATAGATTTAATAGATTTAAATTGTATTAAATAGATTTAAAATGGATTAAATAAATTTAATTAGTTTAAAATTTGTAAAATAGGTTAATATGGATTAAACAGGTTATAATTGATTAATACAAATTAAAATAGTTTTAAATTGATTATTAATATAATGGAAATAGTTTAAATTAGTTTAAAATTTTCAAAGTTACATCCAAAACATTTTCAATAACTCAATTCCAATAATTCCGTTTATATTTGACACTTCAACTTTGAATTCCAGTTTAACATCTTTGAGCAATTCATTAAACCAATTCCAGTTTCAACATTTAACACTTGGATTATCGAAAATAGTTCAATTATATAAATCACTTTCTATTTCAAATTACCAGTTAAATGAATTCAAAATTTAAAGATTCAAATCATTTAATTTTAACCAATCCGTTGTCCGTATATAATTCTCTACCTCAGGGTCAAGTGATATGTGTATTTATTATTTCAATTCGCAATTTAGAATTTTACTTTTATATATCATTTCAAATCGCAATCCCGAATTAGTTTAAAAATCCATAAAATGTCTCGAGTCTATCATTTCAACCCATAACGATTTTTCCCTAATGTATAAATCATTCGGGTATGTATCGTTTCAACCCATAGGGAACTTGCAGTTATAGCAATAAAAATACAACATCCAGACATCCAATATCAACAATCAAGCATTCATCATAATCATCATCCAAATCAATCAATAAACATCCATAGATAACTGATAATCAACAACAGGTATTAAATTTACGATTTAAATTCAATATTAAATTAAACGATGATGAAATGCAATAAAAGTCAAATTTAACTAGAATGACAATTAAAACATACCAACATCAATAAATTAATTTCTAATCACATCATAAATTAAATTTAACTAACATAAGATAATTTAGTGCTTGTAAGTGTGTTAAAACATTCACCATCGATTTTAATTCAAATTAAATTCCAATTTAAGTATAAAATTTGAATTATCAAAGAATTCATCCAAACTAGTGCTAAAATGTCCGGAAATTCAATATGATCCTAGTGGAATAAACCGCGCATGAGTCAGACCTCGTATGAAGAAGTTATAAAATTTAGAATATTACACAATTTGAATTTGAAAATAATAAAAATAAAAATATAGTATTACACATCAGCTTCCATCATCACCGTCTTCTCAGAAACCCTAGCAACATCTCTCTGTACATGATCAAAACAAAGAAAGCCCCAGCCATTCTTTGCATTTTCTACGCCACCTCGCTCGACTCCTCCATCATCAGACCACTCCATCACTATCCACTCGTCGAGCTGCTCCACCCTATGGTTGTGCAACTTTTCCAATCGTCCCTAGCAAAGGCGTTGCCGTCGACGTTAAATGCTGGTTGTGACGATTTTCAACCCCTCAAGCACAAACCAACCATATAGATCGAAGCCCCTCGACACCCTTTACACTCCGATCCCACCCGATCGCAACAACATCGAAGATCCACCGTTAATCAATTATTTGTCTAGATACATAGTTAACATTGTTATATATTTTATTACATTAACATTTAACCATTTTCGTCTTACTTTTCATTAACGTAATCTTTAATTACATTTAATTGTAATAAATCCATTTATTATAACTTTAAATTTCAATAAATTTGAGAAAACTTGATCCCAATTCTTTTTATTTAACCAATTGTCATATTATGAATAAAATTTTCATTTATTACATTCGATTGAATCAACATTCTACAGTTATCAATTTAACCTATGTTAACTGCACTAATTAAGCGAATTAATTTCAATTGATTTCCAATTAAATTTAATAGACCAAATAAATAGGTAACATATAATAATTGTTATCGTTAAATTTTAATCACAATTATAAGTTCATTATTTACAAGCAAATGTTACAACTACTTACCTAACATTGTTTTTATTCAATTACCATTAACTATGTATTATTTCATTAATTAATTTGATATTTACATTTGGTTTCTTATATTTAATTTATAACCAAGTATAACCTTTCAATTACTTCAATTGATTGGAATTTCTGTAAAATTGTTATTAATTAACTTAAATTAACATTATTACATTTCATTTTAGTTATTATTTCATTAATATATCACAAAATTTTATTTCTCTTAATATTAAATTGCAAAAATCCTATTAAATTAAATATTTTAATTATCGAAAATTATGGGTTGTTACACTCTCCCTCACTCAAAACTTTTCGTCCCCGAAAAGGAAAAAGAAGGGAAAAGAAAGGATTCATAAAATCAATATATCTTATTCGAAATGTTAAATTTATAAACAATTAATTAACAAAATTAAATAATTTAAATAAAATATGTCAATTTATAACAATTAAAGCCTTTATATTCAAATTCACAAAAGTTTGGAAAATATTTCACAAAATTTTTGAAGTCCAAAATTCACAGAAAATTTTGGCAGTCTCCTTTGTATGGAGAGGCTCGGGAGAAATAATAATATCAATAATAACAATATATATCACATATATTAAAAATATATCCCAACCCATGGGAAAAACAATATAATATCGCTATAAAACCGTAATCTGAGAATGTACCTATTTGTCGGGCAAACTACGCTTATTTATTAAACCAAAAGTAGTAGCTATTGCTTCCACAGCCTGTATTTCACTTATATAATCCGAGGATGTTAATAATCATGTAAAAGAGAAATATTTAAGTTGTTTCAATTAATCACAACCAAATTAACACAACAAACAATAGCCACAAGCAACAAAACTATACAATCATCACATGCAATCAAAGCAATCAACCATCCATCTATAACAACCAAAAACAAAGGGTTTGTTTAGGTTCAGATGCTTTTAATCGTATAAAATGATAAATAACTATGAAATAAACCATATACTCAACAGTCATAGATAAAACTTATAGATTATTTATACATCTTTATACAAAATAGAAGTATCCTTTCCCAACCAACTCATAAGCCCAACAAACAAAGAAATCAAGTATCATTTAAGTTATTCTTAAATTTCCTTTCACAATATTTATCGCTCATAGTTTTTCATTCATACCATGATTATTTCTTTTAATTTATATTTATTACTTAAAAAATTCAATTTCCATTCATTCATATAATACTTAATTCCATTTATTTACCTTCATCATTTACATATGTTATTTACATTCTCTTACATATGTTACTCATACACAACTATTTAAACATATGTGAATCAATTCTTAAAGTACTATATAGGTTTCTTTGTAAATAAATTCACATTTATTCATTCAGTACTTATTTTCATTTGTTTTCATTCATTACTTACAAAATTCAATTTTTTTCATTTATTCGTATAATGATTTTTTTTTATTACCTTACATTCATTGCCTAAATAAGTTACTTCTATTTCAACTGTTGGATTGTACATTAGTAGGCAGGTTTCTTTACAATTCAATTCACCATTTATGTAACGACCCGTAAATCTAACCAGTTTTAATAACGTTATTGTTTGAAATTTTGTGGGATTTTAAACGATAAAATTTTGAAATATAAATTTGATATTTGGAATGCGTCTAGTTAAACATAGCAACTGGTAAATTTTCGTCCGAAAATATGAAAGTTTATTTCGTGCGTAAATTTACTTCAATTTAATCAGTTAAAAAGCGATGAAAATAAAATATTTTCAAAACCAAAATATTTTTACATAGAAAAATTCTAAAACATCTTCTGAGCAAGATGTCAGTTTGTCGTTTTTTCAAATTCGGTCATCTTTAGCTCCGTCGATCTTATTTTTCTACGTTTTTCATGCATTTTCTGCTATTATAAAATTCAAACTTTTATAATTCAATCATACCACCGATATCCGTATGCCATTTTGATCGTCTCGTCATGTTGATCTCTACGGTATATTCGATTATTAATTTCGATGTCCGTTATGCGACGAACAATCGCAAAACAAATAGTCGTATCGGTACCATTTTTTAACCTTTTAAATTCGGGTCCATTCAACTTTCCACGTACAACATGACAGCCATTAGCAATTAATATTTACTGGAATTCAGCTAATGTGGCCGTCACTTCTTCTCACTTCTTGGAAACCGATGAGCGAATATAATATGGTAGGTATTGAAAGGCCGTTCACTTTCTATTATTGTTTCCCATCTCCTCTAGTTCTTCACGTTCCTTCTTTCTTTGCTCTTTTTCTTTTAGTTCTATGCTTTAAAAAAAAGAGAAGGAGATATTGACAGCATATATCCTTTTACATTTGCGTGAATACAAACCTGCTCATTTTTGTTTTATTCCACCTGAAGCATTCTTTTAGCACATCACCATGTGTGTCAACTAGCAGCCAAACTTCCACCGACATGGGCACCTCCTCCCTGTCGCCTACACGAACCACCACCTAACTTCGCTCGACCGATCACCGAGCAACCGTCGACCGTCCCATTTCCCATTCGACCATCTCAGCTGTCGCTCGTCACCATCACCGCCGAGCCCAATCTCCTCCACTTGTCCCTATGGCCAATGGCCAGCCCCTCCATCCACCTTCATCCCTCGACTTCCAAGCTCCGCATTAGCTCGACCAGCACACCCGTGAAAATGCAACTCCATGCCCTGGTAACTATGTCGCCACTATCTCCTTCCACAAACCTTCGCCATAACCCCACCTCGTCCACAAATGTCACCGCCCTCTACTCATTTGCTCCTCCCTTGAGGCTGTGGCCTCGAACCCAAACCCGACCACACACCTAATCACCACCACCTACCACCACTTCACTACCATGTCCGATAGCAACCAAGTCCATTGCTCTTAACTTCATCTAAACCATAGCCGAGACATCGATATCACCTTCCGACCAAACCCATCCACCATTCGCTCTCCACATCGGCCGCCACGACTGAAGCTCGCCAACAAACTCACGTTCCGCCTACACCCATTCACCTTCCTCCGCCTCACCGTGCACTGTTGCCTACACATGCAACCTAGCCTCTGACCCACAGTTGCGTGCATGCCCCACCTGATAGCAACTGTCTCCATAGCTACCTCAGCCTACCCGCGCCACCAACCGAGAGCCGGCCAACCGAGCTCGTCAACCCTCTTCCATAACTGCTACATCTAGTCCATGTCTCTTCTTATTTATGGAGGTAAAATATATTATATGTTAAAGTGTTGTATATACTTTATTATGAAGCTTACCTAAGTTTTGTAATAGATTCATTCATAAATAGGTTAGATATTTATTGTAAGCTTTTATATTTACTTGAGTAGTCTGCATACAACGGGTGCTTTTATATAGATCTGACAGCACATTTTCGTTAGTTTTAAAACTTATACGTTAGTTTAGGTATAAATATGTTTTATACATATAGTTTTAATAAATATTGAGTTTGTTTTACCAATGCCGTTTCGTATATAATAATATACAAAGTTGCTTACAACTAATTAAGTTATATGCTTTATTAAGTATAGTAATAGTTAGACGTATATATCAGTAATATAGTGTAACGACCCGCCTTTTTGGACAGTTTAAACCGACGATCAAATACACATGTCGATTCCAAACCATTAAAAGGGCAGATGGTTATTGGGGTAAATAAGAAAAGAAAAGAAAGAGAAATAAAGGAAATGAAACAACACAGAATCTCGCAGCGGAACGATAAAATATAATAGTCAAATAAACAGTTCATGAAGCTGCTTACTATACTTTGACAATTATTTATACAACATTTATCAGAGTTATACATATACAACAGAACAATTAAAATAATGCAGCAGATAGCATGATGCAAGGGTAATAATAGTAATAGTATACCAAATCTTTGTCTTCATCCTCCAGAATAAATCTTAAAAATTCTGAAAAACTCAGGACTGACCCGAGCGTAATGAAAAGACAAAACACTCGAGTCAGGACTAAAATATCCTTATGAAAGTTAAATCAATCGTAAATAAATATGAGTGTAACGGCGTCAGAGATGTTTACGGGGTTTGACATCTCCTATCCAGTGTCAACGTGCGTGCAATAACTCAAGAGATGTTACGGGATTTTCCATCTCTCAAGGATCCGTGAAACTATCTACTATGTAGTAATATACGCTAAGTAGATAATGCCTATCAGTAATATAAAGTATCAAAATAGCGTTAAGGCGTTACCATAATCCCCCTTAACACATTTTTATAATGCCATAGTCTATACAGCACCGTAAGCCCCGCCGTAAACTGGTGGTTATCAGAGGGTACCCCATAGGTATAACACAAAGCATAACGTAGTGGTCGCGAATAGGATAATCAGTATGACAAGGTACATGAGGCGATATCAACTAGGATACTAGTAGTTGCGTGATCCGGACTGATGTTGGGCATAGCCAGCAGCCACCCCAACACCGCGAAACAACACTCCCAAATCAAGGGGTGTACCCAAATCGCATCACAAATGTAATAGAAATGGTATCGAAGAAGCGTGTCCGCTAGAGGTGGCGAACCTCAATGGCCCGGCGCGGCTCCTATTTTAGTCATGTCAGGGGTCATCCAATATTGTTCTCTTTCTTCAGTCAACGCGTTCACCAAATCATCCACTTCATTCTGGATCAACACTCCGCGTATAATAGTTATTAAAGTGGTGTTCGGTATCGACAGAGAGTATGTCTATATCCGATCCCGGTCACTTTAATAACTACGTATTATTACACCGTTGGCTCTTTTACATTTCAAATCGATTCATAATTGATATCAAAATATCATATTCGCTTCAAAAATCAAATCCATTTCAAATATCATCGTATCTATTCAAATGTAAGATTCCGTTTCAAAAATCATTTTTCGCATCAATATCTCATTTCGTTTCAAAATCATTTCGAATTTCAATTTAGGTTGCAACTTCATTTAATTCAGTTCGTATTTAAATTCAAGATTTAAATATACACATTTCACATTATTGACCAGCTTAGGATTTTAGAAAATAGTTTTAAGTAGTTTTAAATAATTAAAATAGTTAAAATACTTTAAAATCTTAAAATGGATTTGAAATAGATAATTTAGTTTAAAATAATTTAAATTGGGTTAAGTAGATTTAAAATAGATTAAATAGTTTAAGTATTCAAAATGGTTTATATAACCGAGTAATTTGGAAAACAAAATAAAACAGCTTCAAAATCAATCCATTTCAATTATAACTTCCCAATTCAAATCAATTCCGATTTCCATTCTACCGATTCAATTTCGATTTCAATTCAATCAACGTCAATTTTTACTTCGAATTAATTCAATTTTTCATTCACCTTTAATTTATTCAATTTCAATTTGTATCGATTTGGAGCTTGATTTCTCAAAATATCAATTTATAACACTTAACAAAATTTCCAACAATATTCAAGTTTAAACCCAAATTCCAAATATGATTCAATTCCAAACTCGATTTCAAAATATCATTTTTTTTATATCACTTTTACTTAGTAATATTCAAAGCTCGAATTAAGGTTAAATCTTTAAACAAATCAATTTTCGACATTCAATCATATCCAATTTCAAATTTCAAAGTCTCAACTTAATTATTTAACAAAAATCCTTTAACCAAAATTTATTCCAACATTCCAAACTCAATTTTTCGATGAATTCAATTTCTATAAATTGATTTCTATTTATAACTCTTAAATCAAAACATTTAAATAAATTTCAAATCGACGATTTCAAATTTTTTTAATTTAGCCAATTCGGTGTCCGTATATAATTTTCTATCCTATGGCCAAGTAATTATTTATTTCAATTAAATGTCAGGGATGAATATATATCACTTAAATTAAATCACGGTATCATATGTATGCATAACAGGATATATATAAGCAAATAAACATCCAAACATTCAAATATCAACCAATAGCATCCATCGAAATACATCATCCAATAGGCAATACAATTCATGGCAATTTCATAGTTATCGATGTCAGGTAATTAAATCGCAATTCAATTTCAATTTTAATTTCAAATTTAACTGTCAATTTACTTTTCGACGGTTAATTCAAATGACAATTAAATTCTATCAAACAACGACAAATAAAATTCATATCACTTCATAATATCAAATTTAACTAACATAAAGATTTTCAGTATGTTGTGAGCGTTATAAAACACTCACCTTGATTTTACGATTTTAAATCAAATCGAACGACGTTCGATTTAACCCAAAATTTTCTCTAGCTCCAAACGATTCCAATCCATCTCCATAGCGTAGTGCTCGTCCATACGATTCCAACGTAACTTGTTTTGCAATTTTTCGACCTCGTATGAAAGAGTTATGGCGTTTATAAGTTAATACGAATTCTTATATAAATTAATTTCAACTTTATCTTTAATTTAAACCTAAATACCATCATCACCGTACGTCCTTGCTCAAGAAATCCAGGCCGCTCCCCATGCTTCTTCCTCACGCACGTCAAGTTCCAGTAAACGAACGCGTGAAACAACCCATGCCCATAATTTAGGGTTGAATCTTGCGACCTCCTCGATTACTTTGAAGACGATCAGGTTACACCACTTCGAAGCCACCGCCTTACTCCACCTTCACTCCAAATAGCTCCAAGCTCGGCCTCATCCTCTGCCTCGAATTGCGTGAAAAACGCAGCTACTTCCATTGCGTTTTGCCGTCAATCCGTGGCTCCGTTTCCGATCTCCACCGTTGGATAGCTAGATCTTGATGCCCTCTACAACTTTGTAGTTGAGAGTTTTTGCTAATTGTTGATGGATTGAGAGGAAAATGAGGAAGAAGTTTCGAAATTTTCTGGCCATTGAAATGAAAGTGGCGGCTGGTCAAAAAGAGTTAGAGTTTGGAGCAAATGGAAGAAGATGGGTCCTTTTATAGAAAATTGTAAAAACACTATTCACCGAAAAATTTTCGAACTCCAAACGAAGCGTGCCGGCAGGCGTTTCTAAGGTTTACCCCACGTTTCGGACACAATGGAATAGGTTTCGGAGGCTAATTCGATCATATGTGTGAGTTACGGAAATAAAAAATCAAATTTAAATTAAACCGATTCAACTAATTTCTATGCGTTTTGGCTTGCCCCGGACAAACGGTAAATCCGATTGACACGAAATTTGAAACGTTACAATAATATGACATTACGGATCAGATGAAACTAGTTTCATCGAAATCCGAGACTGTTTGAAAAATGACTATTTTAACTCGTCAAATTAATATTAAAACAATTTCGATGCGTTTCGAGCTGCCACGGTCAAACGAAAACTCCGATTGCTACAAAAATTGAAATCCGATAATAACAAACTATTATGGATCCAATGGAACTAGTTTCATCCAATTCTGAGACTGTTCAAAAATTGGCTATTTTTCAGTCGATAATTAAATATTAAAATATTCAATTTTCACAAATTTACTTTTAGTTCGATTTTAAAAGTTCTACAACATCATTCTAACTTTAATATGATAAAATAAAATTTTACAAATCATTTTTAATCATATTAAACCCGTTATTCAATTATCCAATAAATTCCAATTTTAAAATCTTATTAACTCTATTATAATCCCGATATAACTTATATTCACTTTGGAAACCAATTTGAATCATATTAAATCAAATTTCAATTGTTCACTCTATTTCCATATATTAAATTTCAATATCAAATTAATCATATCAAATTCGGAATTTAATTATTCAAACATTTGTAATATTAAATTTAAACAATTTTTATTATTCTTGAGTCACTGTCTTTTGAGATATTCAAAACGAACTTAAAAATTTAACTTTTGAAAACGAATTAAAATTATAGAACAACCATTTCCATTATACGGTTATTCAATCCTCATTATTAAATTATTCAATAAATTCCATAAGTTTTAAATATTTAATTTAAACAATTTACTTGTTCAATATTCGATATTTGATTTGAATAGATTTTACTTATCAATCAATTACTCTATTATACCCAATGAATTCAACATTTATTATTATTCCAAAAGACATACAAATTTTTTTTCTAACACTAAATCACGAATCTTATTAAATTAGCTATTTTAATTATCGAAAATTTACGGCCCGTTACATATAGTAAGTAATATGTTTTGTTTTAAGTTGTGTGTTCGTTGCTATAACATACAAATTCATATTTTTGTATTATATATATAACACTGTAGCATGCAGATTATATGTACAACATATATTCATTTGTTGTGTCTGTTATGTATGTAAGTTTGAGATATTATTTTATAGCTTATAAGTCGTATAAGTTGTTTATAATATTCTGTTATATATTATATAAGATTATCTAAATTGTTAAAAAGTACGTATAAAATATTGTCAGATTTGAACACATATTTTATATCCTGACCACTCGTGTATATGTTATGTCCAAGAATTTTAGAAGCAGGTATACTTGAGTTTGGGTTGAATATTTACTAACTTTACCTGTATGTATATTTTTTTTAATATAACAGTTTTATATATTTTACATGAGTTGGATATGACCTATTTTGTAGTATATTCGAGTCTATATAAGTATTATTTATATGTTGATATAGGAGCTATACTACTTTTATTTATATTTAATATGGAGATTTTAAGTATATGTTTCATTTTTGGTTTGAGAAAGTATATACTTTGACTTAAATTAAATGTAATATGTCATTTTAAAATATGTATTAAAATTTCATATTTGCTTTAAGGAAATTATTAACGAAATAGTACATATTTTGTTTAGTTCATAATAAGCTAATTTGATTTATTGTTATCGATTTCATCTATCAGCTTTGTCTGTCTTGCCTGTTTTCTTCATCGAATCGTGCCCATCTGGCGTTGCTTTGAAATTCGTAGCTCATTGCCTTGTCTATTACTCTAGCCTCGAAAGGTGAGAAATCACTCACGATTAATGTTCTTTTATTTATTAAATTCGATTTCAATTGAAACGACAATTGAAATATGTTGTTGTCAGTTATTTACCCAGTTGTATATATGCTATTACCCGTATCAGTTCACCTGTGACATTTGACACCATTATCTGTTAATTATACGATGATAATCCAATTTGGTTGATGATTGATAGATTGTTTCTTGTTTATATTGGATGTAAATTGAAATGTATAAGGTGATAAATATTATGCAATTTTATTTGACGTGGGATAGTTAAAAATTTGAAACGACATATGTGTAAATTGATTAAATGACATTTGTATAATATGACCCCTTTTAATGTTAAATTAATTGACACGTAGGATTTGGTTAATTACACCTTGAACCTTTGAATGTATGTTGTTTAAATTGATGAAACTGAAATTGAAATTGAAAGACAAGTGAAAAACCGTAATGTAATAATCTTTAATCTACATGAAATGATAGTGTAGATTCTAGAAATAATTATATTAATTTGCACAAACAACAATGTGAATTAATACGATTATTTCGGGATTATTTGAATTGATTATTGGATTTTTATTGATTGTTGTTATTGCTTATTTATTGACTTTGACACCATCCCTGTTATCACACTGCAAGTTCCCTTTGCTATGCTTTGATTTTTGAATTGAAATGGAATTGGGTTGAAATGATAAATACCCAAAATGAACTTGACTTGGGATAGAGAATTTAATAAACCCGATTGGTCAATAATTTGATTTAAAATAACGATTTTATTTGAATAATAAGGTTTTGAAATAAAATTGGAATGTAAATTTTGATGAAAGGAAAATATTAATATTGAAATCTGAAACAAAATATTAATGTAATAACTGATGAAAGAACATTGTTTGAAATGAATTATTTTACAATTAAATTTGGAATCATTCATTAAATTAAGTTTGAAATGATTTAATAATTAAGTTTGGAATTACAATTAAGTTTCAAATTATTAAGTTTGAAATTATGGAAATATAATTAAGTTTGAAATTATTAAGTTTGAAATTATTCAATAATTAAGTTTTGAAATTATTTAATAGTTGAATAAAATTGAATTATTTGATAATTAAATAAAATTGATTTCCTTGATAAGAATTTGAGCTTTTGATTAAGTGAATTTGAACTTCGTTAATAAATAAAATTGGGTTTCTTTATTTACTATGTTTCGGAAAATTATTTAAGTAAGTTAATAAGTGAAATTGAACTTCTCGAATATGCGAAATTTAGTTCCTTATTTAATTGAGTTTTGAAATTTGTAACTAAGTAAATAAATAAGTGAAATTGAATTTATTTAACAAGAAATAAAATGTGATTTATTGGAATAGATATATGACTTGTAATTTAAAGAACTTGATTGATGAATCTAATTTAATTCAATTTGAAGTTTTGAGATAATGGAATTGAACTTAAGTAATTGTTTTAATGAATTGAAATTTAAATAGAAGTTGTTTTGAAGGATAAATTTACTTAGCTATTATTGAATGAAACTGATAAATGGATTTAAATTGATTTGAATGTTAAATTATATTAATTTAAATGATTTCGGAATGAAAACTTATACACGAACTTGAATCAATATTTGAACTGTTTAAATATAAATTGAAATTGAATTATAAGATTTTGAAATAGAAATGGAAGTTTTGAAATGTAAATTTTGGGAAATCGATTTAAGAAGACAAATGAAATGTTGATTTACAAATTCTAATTGAAATTGAATTTGATTTGGTTTTGAAATTTATTAAACGACCAATCGGTGTAATAATTACGAAAGTTATTAAAGAAACCGGAATCGGTTATGGATATACTCTCTATCTAAACCGAAAACCACTTTAATAACTATAAGCGGAGTGTGATCTAAAATGAAGTGGTTGGAATGATGTACGTGATGACTGAAGAAAGAAAATGATAATGGATAGCCTTGACACTTGTGTCAAATTTGAAATGACTAAAACAGGAGCCGTACCGGGCCAAATGGGGTTAGCCACCTCGAGCGAACACACTTCTTCGTAAACTACTCATTACTTGTTATTGATTGGTGCACCCTCGGAATTTCAGGAGTGTTATTTCGCGGTGTTGCGATCGTTGCGGCGATGCGTTTTCATCAGTCCGGATCAGGCAAACGGTAGTTTCACTACCTTGGGTATTGCCTCATGTGCCTTATCATTCTTGTATCCCTATATACGCGACCACTACGAATTTGTTTTGTGTTATACCTATGGAGTACTTCCTAATATCCCACTAGTTTACGGTGGAGTTTACAGTGCTGTATAGACTATAACCCTTATATAAAATGTGTTAAGGGGGATAATGGTAACGCCTTAACACTATTTTGATATTTATATTACTGATAGACATTATCTATTTAGCGTATATTACTACATAGTAGATAGTTTAACGGATCCTTAAAGGGCGGTTATTCCAACGTCCTTTGAGTTACTTGTATTTCAATTGTTATTTCACTTGAGTTGGATTTATTGATATAAGAATCTTAATCCTGACTCGAGTGTTTTGTGTTTTGCTTTACGCTCGGGTCAGACTGAGTGTACTAGTATACGAGACTCACCTTTGGAGTTGGAGCTTCGCCTGGAGATCCAGCTATCTATCAGCTTCCAGATGTTTAGTTGATTCCTGTGATGTATTTTGATTTTTGTATTTGACTATTGTATTCGAGATTACTGTTGTAACTTATTTAACTCTGTTATATATATAGTAGCTTCATGAACTACTATCTTTTTCCTTCCGCTGCATATTATTACTCTGTGTCTGTGATTCTGTGATTATTTATTTACTGTATATCTGAGTTCTGCCAAATTTAAATTAACAATTCGGTATTTTGAATTATTCAAGTCCGACATGTGCGGATGTGAATAGTCCAAAATAGCGGGTCGTTACAATTTATAGATTTTTTTTTCATATGTATTCTTCCATATAAACAATTATAGAATATTGATTCTATGTCTAAATCATTTCAGTGTTCCTGAAGTTATAGTCATTCAATCCATATAGTATTCAATTTGATTATAAATGGCTTTAATATTAATTCAAGTTTATAATTATTAACTTACAATATTCACCTTTTACCACTAAATCTGATTATAAATAGCCTAAAGTGTAATCTTAAGTTTAAAATCATTTTCTTACACTATTCATTTCTATTACATTTAATTAGTAGCATTTCAAGTTACTAACTCAAGTTTATAACAATTTGTAACATTAGAATTCTTATTTATAGAGGTAATTATATTGAACACTTCCATTTTTCCAAGTTTTACTTGTATAATATTCTATTACCTATTCTTATTAACATTTCAACCTTTACATTTTGGAAAGTTATATATATGTTTTCAGAATGCAATAGAAGGTTATATAAGTTATCATATTTATTTTAATTAACAAAATGTGCAATAGTTATATCTTCTTATTTCCATTTCCTTTTTATTTACAGTTTACAAATTTTCAATTTTTTATCTATTTAATTTATCATTTAGCATCTGGTTTCTAGTTACATATATTAAAAGTTTCCAATTATTAAATAGTCAAGACTTCATTTCATTATAATAATTGAAATTTCCAATTTGCAGAAACTTAAGAACTAAATACTAGGTTCCTTTTCAATTATTTTAAAGCAATATATATATATATAATCATATCTTTTATATATACTCAATCATATTTGGAAATTTAAAATTAAGATATGTTATTAAAATAGATGTGTAGTAAACAACTACAACAGCGTTCCCGGTTTGAAACTCGAAAATGAACATCGATGATGCGTGCACTCATTACTAAAAATTTTCCAACGATTGAGAGGGGAGTACAAAATTTATTTCCTCCCAAAAATTCTTTTAAAACATTTCTTCCAAATTATAGTGAAATTTTATATCAGAAAATACTTTCAAATAATATTATATTATATTCCAAAAACCTTTGAATGAAATTTTCAAAGATCTCGGAAATTAAGTTCTCAAATTTTCATTTTATATTCATTTTATTTGTAAATCTTATTTTCCCATCAGTATTTATGAAAATTCACAACTAACAAAAAAAATACAACAACCAACTATAACATTTATAAAATTTATTATTTTATACACAAAATATATAATAGGAAAAATAATTTCATTTAACTATATTTCAAAACAAATATTGTGTCGGTCTGCCCTATTAAGTGTTTAGAAATCCCTACCGATGTCATAGTGTCCCATGCACCGACTATGATTTATAAATACAAAATGGAGAAAATTAACAAAATATAAAAACCTTTTGTAACCTAACAAATACGCTCTGTCATATATACACTCAGCGACTCATTCTAGGGTATTACTACCATATTACTACCCAATTTATATGGGCCAGACCCCACAAAGCTAAGGTTATCACTAAACCTGGCTCTGATACCAACTGTAATGACTTGTCTTTTGGATGTTTTAAGAAGACACCCATGTCAGACTCAAACCATTCAAAAGTGCAGATTGTTATGGGGTAAGTAAGAATTAGAGAAAGAAATAAAAAAATACAGAATCTTGCACCGGAATGACAAAATATAATAATCAAATAACAGTTTATGAAGCTGTTTACAAATAAATTTGTTTATACTTATACAATACAGTATCAGAGTTACAGACAACAAGAAAAAATAAATAAATAAATGCAGCAGAACAACATGATGTAATGGAATACACATCATAAATAATAATTATACAAATCTTTGTCTTCATTCACTATGAATAAGGTCTTCAATCCTGAAATACTCAGGCTGACCAGAGCGAATTGAAAAGACAAAACACTCGAGTCAGAACTGAAAGATCTTTTGTAAGTTAAATCAACGGTAAATATGCATGTGAAAGCATCAGAGATGTTTACGGGGTTTGACATCTCCTATCTAGTGTCTACTGTGAGTGCAATAACTTAAAGATGTTCGGGATTCACATCTTCTAAGGATCTGTTAAACTATTAACTATATAGTAAAATACACTATTATAATATGTCTAAAGTAAAGTAAAAGTATAAAAATAGTGTTAAGCCGTTACCCATATCTCCCTTTACCACATTTTATATATTCCCATAGTCTATACAGTACCGTAACTCCCCCTTAAACTAGAGGCAATCAGCGGTACAAAACAACTCATAGAAGGCGCTCTAGGACATGTGAACACGGCACTCGAAGCAATGCCAGGGTAGATATACTAATCGCGGATCCAAACTGGTGGTAACACATAGCAGCTACTGCCGCCCACCTTGGAACACACTCCCAAATCAAAATCAAGGGGTGGCCACCAAATCATCACAAAGTCATAATACGGTGTGGAAGAAATGTGTCTGATCGGAGGTGGGACCTCACATGGCCTGACATGGCTTATGTTTTAGTCACATCTAAGCTAACTCATGGGAGTCAGGGTCATACTTTATACAGAAATCTTTCGCCAAACCATCCTACTTCATTTCTGGAATCTCCACCACGTACACAGTTGTTAAAGTTGTTTTCAGTATTGGCAGAAAGTATGACAATATTCGATCTCGGTCTCTTTAACAACCAAATGCTTATTTCTCACCGGATGGTTCTTTTACGTTTAAAGAGCCAATTCAGAATATATATCAAAATGCCATATTCAATTTCAAATCATCTCTTTAGAAATCATATTCGCTTTAAACTATATTCACTTCCAAAATCATATTACCCTCATAGTGATATTCAATTTTTAATTCATCGATAAGATAGGTTAATTAAATCCTTGTTTCAAAATCATCATATCAGTCAAATATGTAAATATCAAAAGATATCAATTAAAAATTACAACTTAGGTTGTATCAATATCAGGGATTAGATATAAATACTTCAACTTTACACAGTTTGAATTTTTGAAAATAGTTTGAATAAATTAAAATAGTTTAAATAGTTTAAATAGATTTAAATTAGATTTAATTTGATTTAAAATGTTTTAAATAGATTTGAAATGATTTAAATAGATTAAATATAGATCAAATAGATTTAAATTGGCCTTACGTAGATTTTAAATAGATTAAATGGATTTAAATTATATTAAGTAGATTTTAAATAGATCAAACAAATTTAAAATAGATTAAATAGATTTAATTATATTATGTAGATTTTAAATAGATTAAATAAATTTAAGATAGATTAAGTAGATTCAAATTATATTAAATTGATTAAAACAGATTAAATAAATTTAATTAGTTTAAAATTTGTAAAATATATTAATTTGGATTATATTGTTTATAATAGATTAATATAAATTAAAATAGTTTTAAATTGATTAAAATAGTGAAATTAATGGAAATAATTTAAATTAGTTTTAAATAGATTTTAAAGTTAGATCCAAAACATTTTTAATAAATCAATTCCAAAAATTTCATCTATATTTGACACTTCAACTTTGAAATTCCAATTTAAATTATTTAAGCAATTCATAAAACCAATTCTAGTTTCAACATTTAACACTTGGATTATCGAAAATTGTTCAGTTTATATAAATCCCTTTCTATTTCAAATTACCAGTTAATAGAATTTAAAATTTAAAGATTCAAACCATTTAATTTTAACCAATCCGGCATCCGTATGTAATTCTCTACCCTAGGGTCAAGTGATACAGATATTTATCATTTCAATCAGCAATTTAGAATTTTACGGTTATATATTATTTCAAACAGCAATCTCGAATTAATTTAAAAATCCATAAAATCGCTCGAGTCTATCATTTCAACATATAACAATTTTCCCTAATATATAGATCATTTGGGTATGTATCATTTCAACCCATAAGGAACTTGCGGTTATAACAATATAAAATACAACATCCAGTCATCGAATCTCAACAACCAAGCATTCATTACAATCATCATCCAAATCAATCAATAAACATCAATAGATAACTGATAATCAATAACAGGTATTAAATTTACGATTTTAATTCAATATTAAATTAAATGATTAGTAAAAGAAACAAAGGTCAAATTTAACTAGAATGACAATTAAAACATACCAAACATCAATAAATTAATTTCTAATCACATCATAAATTAAATTTAACTAACATAAGATAATTTAGTGATTGTGAGTGGGTTAAAACACTCACCTTCGAATTTAAATCGAATTTAAATCCAATTTAAGCCCAAAATTTGAACGGTCTTAGAATTTATCCAAACCAGCATCATAATGTCTGGAAATTCAATACGATCCTAGTGGAACAAACCGTGCGTGAATCATACCTCGTAAGAAGAAGTTTAAACTTAGAGTATTATATAATTTGAATTTGAAAATAATAAAAATAAAAATATAGTATTACACGTCAGCTTCCATCATCACCGTTCACTCAGAAACCCTAGCAACATCCCTCTGTATACGATAGAGACAAAGAAAGTCGCCGCCGTTCTTTGCATTTTCTACGCCACCTTGCTCGACTCCGCCATCATCAGACCACTCCATCACCATCCAATCGCCGAGCCGCTCCACGCTATGGTTGCGTGACTCTTTTGGTCGTGTCTAGCAAAGGCGCTACCGCCGATGTCAAATGCCAATCGCGGTGATTTCCAACCCCTCAAGCACAAACCAACCATATAGATCGAAGCCCCTCGACACCCTCTACACTCTAGTACCACCCGATCACAACAAGATTGAAGATCCGCCGTTAATCCACACCTTCACATACGAATGTCCGAGATAAAATTTTCAAATTCTGGCCACACAGAAACTCAAATAGAAAAACTAACCATAGAATAGACTTGCGTTCGACGAGAGCTTCAAATCGATATGTAATTCGATATATTTTGAGGAGTTCAAATTTTGGAATTGAATTTGATATTGAATTGAGGGTTTTCGGTTTTGGTTTGTTTGCCATTGGAAAGAGGAGTTAAGAAAGAAATGTATGTACAGACAAATGGAATAAGAAATAGTTAGGCTTTATAATAGGCTATATATAGGCAGATAAGAGAAAGAATCGAATGGACTAGATCGATTTGGGTTCGAACGATAAATGACCCGAAAAGCCCATTTTGTTCCCAAAACGCAAATGGGTCATCCCATATATCAAAATAGATGATTTCGATATTTTCCAACTCAATGGAACATGTTTCAAGTCCAAATTCCATCTTATGAAGAAGTTTTGCTAAAATCAGCTTATTTCAAATTGATTTCAATTGAATTTAAATAAATTGATTTTTAGCATTTCGAGCCCGTACGATCAAACAACTAGTCCGATCGCTACGAAACGTGAAAACCTATAATAATTCACCGTTACGGATCCGATGAAACTGGTTTCATCGAAATCTGAGTCAGTGGCCAAAATGGCTATTTTCACATTAATTAAATAAAAATTAATATTAAATTAATTAAATCACTTTTCCAATTCAAATTTAATAGTCGAAAAATTTCATCAATTTTTGATTACCCGACATTTACAATAATTTAAAAAAATTTCCTATCAATTCAGTGTTTAAATATTATACTAATTACAGTGTTCAATTTCAGTTGTAATTAAATCCAATTAATACGATTTAATTTCAATAAATTTATTTAATTTGGTTTCGATCTTTTAATTCAGTCAATTATTTCTCTAGACACATAGTTAACGTTGTTATATATTTTATTACATTAATATTTTACCATTTTCATCTTTCTTTTCACTAACATAATCTTTAATTACATTTAATTGTAATAACCCCACTTATTATAACTTTAAATTTCAATAAATTTGAGCAAACTTGGTCCCAATTCTTTTTATTTAATCAGTTGTCATATTACGCATAAAATTTCATTGGTTACATCTTATTAAATCAATATTCTACAGTTATCAATTTAACCTACATTAACAACACTAATTAAGTGAATTAATTTCAATTGATTTTCAATTAAATTTAATAGACCAAATAAATATGTAACATATAATAATTGTTACCATTAACATTTAATCACATTTATACGTTTATAATTTACAAGCAAATGTTATAATTACTTAACTAACACCAATTTTATTCAATTACCATTAACTATGTATTATTTCATTAATTAATTCGATATTTATATTTGTTTTCTTATATTTAATTTATAACCATGTATAACCTTTCAATCACTTAAATTGATTTGAATTTGATTCGAATTGGTAATAATTAACTTAAGTTAACATTACTGCATTTCATTTTAGTTATTATTTCATTAATATATCACAAAACTTTATTTCTCTCAGTATTAAATCACAAAAATCCTATTATACTAACTATTTTAATTATCAAAAATTACGGATCGTTACAAATTTAGAGATAGATCTTGTGAGGTTTAATTTATCTTATTTCCTTTGATTCCAAACCAAAACACCCCAAGATTATAACAATATCACAAAATCCGCTTAGCCCTAAAACTCAATTTACACCAAAACTATACAAAAGATTTAAACACAGCAATTATCTAAAATTGATGGGTCAAAAAGATAGAATAAGGTAAGCTAACATTACCTTGGATTTTATTAGAATTTTGAGGAATTTTCCTAATTTTATTTTTAAGTTTCTAGCTAGGTTTTAAAAGAGAATATTCCATTTCTTTCGTTTTGTTTTCTGTTTACTGCTTTCAGAATGTACGTACAATATAGAGAAGAGGAGAGTTCTTCTCCTTGGCTAAAATGTAAATGAGATTTAGTATTAAATTAAACCCAAAAAGAAATAAAAAGAATTAATTTCACCACTTTTAATTCAAAAGGCCTCCTATTCTCTTTTTAAACCTTTCAATGAATTTGCGAAATGCTATCAATACCACCTGATTCTAAAATACATACTTCTATTTAGAAACCATTCTAGATACCAGTTGTATTATATATTTACTATAATTGAAATAGAATCTCGATAACGTTTTCAATTCATTTCTTACACTCTAAAAATTCAAATATTTCCCTATTTCACAATGTTCTAAATCATTTTAACAAATTCCAAAATCCACTATTTGAATTATTATTTTTATTTAAACGACTGAAAAATCATGGTTGCTATAGACTCTCCCTTAAAGAAGTTGTCTCCTTACAATTCCTTTCAAGGGAAAATTTTATTTAATGACACACATATATTTTCAAAAATTCATCTCTAAATCTTCCTTCATTCTTTAATTTTAACCAAACCATGTTAATATAAAACATAAATTGTGACGACCCAGAGTTTTGAACATTTGAAATTGAAATATTTAATTGATTTTGAATATTTCGAGGTTAGTTTGACTTAAATTTCAAATAGTATTGTTTGACTGGCAATTAAAGTTATTGTGACGACCCGGAATTTTTAGGCTTTTAAAATCAGAATATTTAATTGACTTAAATATTCAATGGAATAATTTTAACTCGAATTCAAATATCACTAATTAATTGTTAATTAAATTATTAAATTAAATAATTTAAAATCGGGTAAAATATGAAATCTGGGATTTTAAGCCTGTTAAAAATAATTTGAAGGCTTGTAAAATTTATCTTGATAGCACTGAAAATAATAAAAGTTGTCAAATTGAAATTAACAGTGGTTTGATCAGTTTAAAAATTCGATGTGTTTAAATTAAATTTAAAAATAGCCTTCCGAGGCACGGTCTCGGAATTTGACGAAACCAGTTCCATTGGGTCCGTAATATTGTATTATTATTGGATTTCAAATTTCGTAGTAATTGGAGCAGTTGTGTGAGCGTACGATACATAAACGCGTTGAAAATTTACATCGAAAATTCTATTTAAAATTCTATTTACATATTCACGTGCTAATCACATCAGCTGCCTTTCCTTCAATCGCTGCATCCTCTCGTACATGTCGTCAACATAGTGTCTCCCTTTCTCTTATCACGCAAGTTTCATTTCCCTTAAATAAATTCACCGAAGCCTCCTCCTTCAAGATCGAATACTCAGTTAAACTAAAAAACATGGCAGAGGAAATCGCGAGTTCTCTCCTATTTCTCCTGTTGCTAAATTCACATCGATGAATCCATGTCCTCATTTCAAATCCTTAAAACCCAAATTCCTCTTCAAAAATAACAAAAGAAAAATGGCGCACGGCAGTATCAAAAGCGAATTTGATGTGGCTTCTTGTTGGGACTCGCACGCGAGACGACGAGGGAGGGACGTATCTCTCGATTTAGGGTTTGCTTGGTGGAGGCTTCAGGGTGCGATCGTTTTTGGGTGGCTAGGTGGGAGGATGAAGGCGAGACCGCGACTCGATTGGGGGCGACGTTGTGCTAGAATTCGAGACCGATGGTGGAGGCTCTCGATGTGGCTTTCGTGACGATGCCAGTAGCGGCCTGAAGGGTAGTCTCGGGCTTGGGTATGCGAGAAAGTGGAATTCGATTTCTCAGACGTGTTCGAGCAGTGAGGTATTCAATTTTTTTTTATATATTAATTTTGATTTAACAGATATATATATATATATATAAACGAAATTAAATTATATAAGGGCTGAAACAGAAAATTTTGTTTTTGTTAGTCAGATAAATATATATACAGAGAAGGATATGTGGATAAATATAAATACGCATACATATCTTAATTTAAATATATTGGCTAACAGTAAAAATATATGGAAGTAGGATGTTGAAAGTGGAAAGGTTTAAATGTTGTAGGGTTTACAAATATACTTATACAATTTCTTAAATATGAATATAGGTTTTAAGTATATGGGTAATTTCAACAGAAGATAAATATACATTTTAAATTGACTAATTTATTCTAAAACAATGCATTGGGGCGATTAATTTGTTTAACTGGGTTATTTAATTATATTAACGAAACTTATTTATTATAAGAAATTATTAGTTAAATTTATTTAATGGAGATTGATTTTTGGATTACTTCGAATATTAATAAAACGTATAATGTTTATACAAGGTCAAAAATTAGGAGATAATGGTCGAGATGGAATTGGATTGCCAAAAAAAACAAAGGTGAGTTGATCTCACTCGGTTGAACTTTTAATCTAAATTCAAATAGTTAAATTTAAATAATTGGTTGAATGGTTGAATTGATTGTGGTGCTATATTATAGTATATACTACCTCTTGGAATGTTTGATTTCTCGCATTACATAGCGGATGAGACCCTATGCGCCGCACAATAGCGGATAATATTATGTAAATCCCATATACCGCGATATTCCACCTCGAAGTGGAATTGGTATTATATATTGTGCTAACGTCTGTGGATGCAGGGAAAACAGGTTGGAGGGATCCAACATGATTCCTCAAAATTATTTAGAATTGTTTGATATCCTGTGTTATGGATATTTGATATTCTGTGATGAATATTATTGTTAATTGGAGATATTGATTGCTATGATTTGCTTGAATATATTTCAGTGCACTGAGTTATCGAAATATATGAAATTGGATTTTTGAAAAGAAAATAAAAGAGCGAATTTTAAGTAAAATAATTATAGTGAATTTGGATAAAATTAAGAATGAATTGAAAGGAATGGGAATGAAATTAAAATACTAATAAATTATTTTAAGCATGGAGGATAAAGGATTTAAATAAGCAGAAATTAATAATTAGTAGACTTAAGTGATATCAATTAAAGGAATAAAGAATTATTTTAAATTTCAAAGTTTAAAGTTATTTAAAAGGATTAAGAAGTAATTTGAGAAACTTAAAATTGGTATTTCCAGTTAAAGGTATTTCAAATCATAATTAAGGAATGAAATCTGAAATTAAATGATTTTGGAATAAATGAAGTAAATTGGAAATCGATTTGGAAACTGATTTAAGTGTTTGAAACTGGATATTTGGAAGAATAAGTTCAAGGTGGGAATTTATTAAGAGGAAATGAGGAAGTTTGTTTAACAATAAATAGTGATTTATTTTTAAAGAATGTGAAGAGAAGTATATTTCCCTGGATAGCCAAGTACGTTTTCAAAGTAAATTTTTAAATATAAGATAAAAGTTTAATGTTGTTTTAAAAAGCATATTTTAAAAAAAAAAAAAAATTTCTGAATGTGTAAAATTCTAAGGTAGATATTTTTCAAATCTATTATTGTAATAATTATTTAAAGGTGACTTAATGTTTTGTTTTAAAAGTGGAAACCTAGTTTTATATTTATAAGGTAATCTTATTTTCAAATATTCGTATAGTATGTGTTTTTAATAAATTATCTGAAGTAGTATTTAACTTAAATGTTTTAAAGTATATTTCAAAGTAAAGTGTTTTAAATTGTTTTAAAAATCAAAAGTTTTGTGCTTGGCGATTCCAGTGGAAATAGAAATTCTGGGAATTTATTCTGAGAAAGGCAGATAGTTTTGAAACTGTTTTCAAAGGAATTTGAAAAGTGAAAATATATCTTGTGAAGATATTTTTGTGATAAGTAAGGTGGTTGGGAGCGACAATCTATAGCCTTGCTCTAGTTATCTATTGAATACATCGACAATAGTCATACCAAGCAGGACGACATACCCAATGAATATTTAAAACAAAACCATAGGTGGTTGGATCTATCAGAACATAATATAATAATTCAAATGTAATATACATCACAGTAGTCATCATATACACATATACTGATACATAACAGAGTATACAAACTAATACACGCTAAGTGATATAACAAACCATAATATACAGACGAGTCAAAAGAATACATATCAGAGTTACAACAAAATGGGACTACACAAAAGCTATGACAAAAAGGAACAAGCTGAATAGTCCATGCAGAAGCAAAATAGGCTAAGTCCAAAGCACCTAACCTGAAACAATTCGGTCTGACCCGAGTATGAAATACACAGGTCAGTCTAGCTAAACAAATCAGTTAGATAAACTGAACAACAATAAACCTGCAAGGTTACAAAGCATAATAGATATCTCTAAAAGAGATAACACAATCATCTAACGAAAGATGAATCATATAGAACAAGCCTCATATCATCGGCAACATATAGAAACAAAGGATAAGAATATCCCAAAGAAAGCCAAAAAGCAATAACAAATACCAATAAGGTATACAAGTTCCACAAGGTAAACGCTATGCATCATGTGGCTCATAATGACCAACATCGAAGGGCGATACCTAGGGAATATACATATGAATGAAACATCAGAAAATTTTGCTCGAGCTCAGTACTGTACAAACAAGGATCCATGAGCCCGAAGACTCCAAACCCAATATCACCCATGCGGCTCATAATGACCAACATCGGAAGCGATACTAAAGGGCAACCCAATATCACCCATGCGGCTCATAACGACCAACATCGGAAGCGATACTAAAGGGCAACAAACCCGAAGGCACAAACCCGAAGGCACATACCCGAAAGCAACAAACCGTAGTGGTGAAGGTCAGAGACCCAGTACTGGACACCACTAACTGGCGGAATGTGTCATAACTCTCAAAAAGGAATCCGAAAAGTGGTAACGTGAGTCCCATAACCACTCGTTCGCACTAAACGGTTTACTATCCGTTAGTTAATTTCACACTCAAAGCAGTACAAAGCTTACCTCATATCATACGTAAACCAAACCAAAGGTCAAAACGATCAATTGAATAGGTCGGGGATTAATCGGAAAGATAAACGCACAGATTCATGGTCCGTGTTTTGCCCAACCATTTAATCACCCTTCCACTTCGCTCGAAGTGCGAAATTGTGCGTGTTTTAAATAGAATTTATAAATTGGAGAAAGGAGCTTTTAAATGTGATTCGAGAGATTATTTTATAAAAACCCGTGGATGAAGTCAAAAATAAGTTATCAAAGTCAAAGAGGCAATAACAACCACTAAGAACCAACATGAATCGATAAAATCCGGAAAACCAATCAAAACAAACATAAATAGGCAAAACAGAAAAACAGGAGCAGGTCAGTCGACTGAAATCCCTGTTCAGTCGACTGAAAATTGTCCAGAATAATTTCGGGCTTCAGCTCAGTCGACTGAACAGAGAATCCAGTCGACTGAACCCAATTTCCTGCATTTCCTACTTGTAACAAATGAAGTGCAAACTCTCCCAACTTTCAACCGGACGAGCACGGACGCTAGGGGTTTACGCCTAGCGGCTACCCAGCCCTAAAAGCACTTCAATGCATCACCAAAACATGATCAAAACATCAAAGTTAGGATCTCTAAAGAATTGAACCAAAAAAACTAAAAATTTGGGTATTCACTAATTCAATCCAAACTAAAAGCAAGTGCATGTGAACAAGTGCTAGGAATTCATACCCAACATCAATGAAATCAAGAGAAGTAGATGTGAGTTCAAAACTCACCTTTAACCCAAAAACAAGAAGATGGAGCTCAATAACAAGGAGAAGACCAACCAAACACTACTTCAACTCAACAAGCTTCAATCTAAGAATAAAACACATATTTCCCAATTTAGGTTTAGGAAATTTTCTGAAATTGAAGAGGAGAAGAGTTGGAGAAGATAAAGAAGAGCTTACCAATGGATTCTCTTTGATTTTGGAGCAAGAATCAAGTTTACAAGAAGAAACTAGGGCTTGCAAATTTCTATTTCCTCTTCCCTTCCACCATTTTCAGTTCTAGCTTAAGAAATGAACTGAAATGAGGATGAATGAAGAGAAGGGGTTGGGTTAGGGTATTAGTTAACTAGTGGGCTAAACCCAAACCCAAAACACAATAGAAAAAGGGTCAAAATTTCACAAACTCCAAACATATCAAAGATTATACTCAAAAAGATC
Source organism: Allium cepa (assembly GCA_030765085.1). NCBI lineage: Eukaryota > Viridiplantae > Streptophyta > Magnoliopsida > Asparagales > Amaryllidaceae > Allium > Allium cepa. The sequence continues at coordinate 42,806,255 of CM060929.1, forward strand.
GCAAACGCCATTTTGGAACCAATGGAGGTAGTTTCGAGTTCCAATTCGGCCATTTGCAGAAAGTAGCTTTTCGGACCAAAAATCCGACTAACGACGTTATATTTAAATTAAACATTTAAATATCAAATCGTTAAATATGCGGGTTGCTACAGATCTCCCCTCCTTACAGAATTGCGTCCCCGCAATTCCTAGAGATAATACTTGTAACAACTACATACATACAACATTCAAAAGAAAAAGGGAACAAGCTTGAGATGAAAAGACATACTCACCGTTCACAAGCTAAGATAGAAACCCCGGATAAGATCGCTCGACAAACTCTCTGGTTTCCTAAGTACAGTCATAGGGATTAGCGGACCATTGAACTTTAACGAGCGACACGTCCTTATTCCGAAGGTGTCGCACCTCCGTGTCAAGCACGCGAATAGGTTGCTGTACAATAGATAAGTCCGGTGAGACCTCAAGCTCTTGCAAATCAGGAGAAGCAATAATAGAATCCGACTCCCGAAGACACTTCCAAAGTTGCGAGACGTGAAACACGTCATGAATACCCGATAAATGAGCAGGAAGTGAAACTCTATAAGCCACAGGGCCAATACGTTCAGTAATAGAAAATGGTCCTATAAAGCGAGGAGCCAATTTCCCAGTCGTACTGAAACGCATAACCCCTTTCAAAGGAGAAACACGAATAAAAACAAGATCACCAATTGAGAATTCGAGAGGCTTCCTACGGCTGTCCGCGTAGGATTTCTGGCTACTTTGTGCCTCTTTCATTCTCAACCGGATAAGATCAATTTTCTCGGAAGAATCACGAACAAAATCTGGACCAAGAATAAGCTTCTCTCCAGATTCCAACCAACAAGAAGGTGATCGACATGGCCTTCCATATAAGGCTTCGAAAGGAGCCATACCGATACTAGACTGAAAACTATTGTTGTAGGAGAACTCTACAAGAGGTAGGTGATCCTCCCAACTACCACCGAAATCAAAAATACAAATACGGAGAAGATCTTCCAAGATACGATTCACCTGTTCAGTCTGTCCATCAGAATGTGGATGATAAGCTGTAGAAAAATCAAGCTTCGTTCCCAAAGCTTGCTGAAGACTCTTCCAAAAATCACTCGTGAATAAAGGATCACGATCACTCACAATAGAAATAGGAACACCGTGAAGTCTCACGATTTCCTCGACATATAACTTAGCCAAATGCGAAGCAGTCCTATTAGACTTAATAGGGACAAAATGAGCAGACTTAGTGAGGCGATCAACAATAACCCAGATACTAGAATGATCCGATCTCGAACGAGGTAGGCCGTCAATGAAATCCATAGAAATCTGATCCCATTTCCACAATGGAATCTCAAGAGGCTGAAGAAGACCCTAAGGACGCTGATGCTCGGCCTTAAAATGCTGACAAGTTATGCAATTGCTCACATAACTCGCCACATCGCGTTTCATGCCTTCCCAATAATAAAGACGATGCATATCGGCATACATCTTGCTACTACCGGGATGAATGGTATACTTAGAGCGGTGACAATCATCAAGAATGTCATACCTAAGTGCAAGATCAGAAGGTACAAAAAGACGGTTCTTCTTACGAAGACACCCATGAGAATCAATGCTAAAATCTTGCAACGCCTCATCACAAGATCCAGACTCACAAAGCTGAATAAAATGCAACAAATCAGGATCACGCCGCTGAGCATCGGCAATACGATCCAACAAAATAGGTCGAGCTCCCAAACTAAGTAATAGAATAGGAGAATCAGAAGATGAACCTCGATCCCGAATTTCACAAAAAGATAGAGTCTCAAGAATATTCCATTCGGCAAGCATCATAGAAATAACAGCCGAATGTTTGCGACTAAGCGCATCTGCAACACGATTACCCTTACCAGGGGTATACTGGATATCAAAGTCATAGGAAGCAAGAAACTCGAGCCAACGTTGTTGTCACATATTGAGTTCCTTCGGAGTGAACAAATACTTCAAGGATTTATGATCGGTATAGAGAATGAAGCGCTTGCCCAATAAATAGTGTCGCCAAATCTTCAAGGCGAAGACAATGGCGGCTAACTAAAGATCATGAGTGGCATAGCGAACTTCATTCGGACGCAGTTGCCTAGAAGCATAAGCAACTACCCGATCCTTCTTCATAAGAACAACACCAAGACCACTACCACAAGCATCGGTGTAGACAACAAGATCATGATTCTCCTCGGGAACCACAAGAATAGGAGCATTAGTGAGAAGTTCCTTTAATGACAGAAAGGAAGCTTCACACTTGTCGGACCAAATAAAACGAATGCCTTTCCGAGTAAGGCAAGTAAAAGGAAGCACAACACGGGAAAAATCCTTAATGAACCGACGGTAATAACCCGCCAATCCAAGGAAACTACGAATCTCATGAACATTCTCGGGCCTCTTCCAATTCTAGATGGCTTCGATCTTTGAGGGATCGACAGAAATGCCATCGGAAGATACAACATGGCCTAAGAACTTAACCTTATTCTCCCAAAAATGGCACTTGGAGAATTTGGCTCTAAGCTGATGATGACGGAGGGTACTCAAGACAATTCTCAAGTGATTAGCATGCTCGGCTTCAGACTTAGAATAAATAAGGATATCATCAATGAACACAAGGACGAACTTGTCGAGATATTACCGGAATACTCGATTCATGAGATCGACAAAGAAAGCTGGAGCGTTCGTCAAACCGAACGGCATAACGAGCCACTCAAAAGAACCATATCGAGTGCGGAAAGCTGTAAGAGGTATGCTATCCTCCGCGACTCGTAACTGATGAAAACCCGTGGCATGGTCAAGCTGAAAAAAGACCTTAGCACCACTCAATAGATCGAACATATCATCGATCCTAGGCAATGGATACCTATTCCTAATGGTTAACTCATTAAGCTTGCGATAGTCAATGCAAAGCCTAAGAGTTCCATCGGACTTCTTCACGAAGACGACCGCGGATCCCCACGGAGAAAACTGGACTGAATCAACTGCTTGGACTCAAGCTCCAAAAGCTGCTTCTTGAGTTCTTCATTTTCCTTTGTAGACATCCTCGTGGGAGGACGACTAACTGGCTGCGCGCCTGGAATGAGATCAATGCGGAACTCAATTGCCCGTTTGGGTGGCAAACCCGATGCAGGCTCAAAAACATCAGAAAAGTCTCAAGCAACAGGAATACGAGATATATCATCATCATCTCGCGAGTCAAGAGAATATAAAGCCATCTCGGAATTATCTACATTCCGAAGAACAAGAGATAGCTGAGTAGGCGAATCCGGATGTCGAAGATATATAGTTCTCTCCGAACAAATAATCCTGGCATCATATCTTACTAGCCAGTCCATACCCAAAATCATATCAAATCCCAGACAAGAAATAACGTGCAGATTAGCACGAAAAGAAAAACCACATAAAACAATCTCAACATCATCACAAAGCAAACTAAGGGTCGCGGACCCCCCAATAGGATTCGCAATCCTTAAAGAAGTAACCAAACAAGAAACATCCAAAGATAAATTATCAACGAGCTTTTTCGATACAAAAGAATGTGAAGCACCCGTATCGAAAAAACTCGTATACTATGATCATAAAATAAAATAGAACCTTCCAAAATGGATAGGGATATACCTTTGGACTGAGAGGGACCTTCAGAAGCCTTAGCAGCATAAAGATTGCTAGATTTAGCACCAGCCGGAACAGTGGGGCAAGCTGAAACATGATGACCTTCCTTCTTGCAACAACGGCAGAAGAGAGGTTTAGGACAAGCTCGAATAATATGATCCGGAGAACCACAATTAAAACACTTTCGAACAAAAGGTGTTACGAAAGACTGAGGCTGAGAAATAGGACCACCAGTCTTCTTCTTCTTAGAAGGAAAAGGCTTCTTCTGATTTGGAAACGACCTCTTGTTGGGGTTCTCGGAAACCTCAACATCAACATCACTATCACACTCCTTCTCGACGGTCTCGAGATGAAGTGCCGAATCAACCAACTCCTCAAAAGAAAGTTTAAGCTGGAGCAACAAAGACTTCTTAAGATATTTCTTAAGACCAGAAACAAACTTCAAATTCTTCTTATAAGAAGTGCTGATGAATTCAAGACCATACTGAGATAAAGCCTCGAATGATGCAACATACTCAGAAACAGAAGATTTCCCTTGCTTCAACTCAAGGAAGCGACGGGTCAATAAAACTTTTTCAGATTCAGGAACGAACTTGAGTTCAAATCGTCCCCGAAACTGAGTCCAAGAAAGAGTAGGCTCATCAATCTCGGCTACAAGAAGCTCATACCAATCAAGAGCACGCTCTTGTAATAAGCTAGAAGTTACAAGAACTCTATCAGGGCCAGAAAGGTCTATGCGAGAAAAGATACGCCCGCACGTGCGAATCCAAGCTTGGACTTCAAGAACGGATTCAGAGCCTTTAAACGGCTTCCCTCCAAGATGAGCAAAATCACTGCACTGGCGTGCAAAGGCAGATTTGCGAAGTGGAGATACTCGAGGACGAACTAGAGGCTGAGTGCTCCTAAACAATTCCAAAAACTGATCAGCAGACATATAAACGCCATCCGGATGTGTGCCACTGGATTGCCCAGCATCCGAACGTCGTCCCCTGCCTCTTCCAGCCATACGCTGAAAGTAAGATAAGAACAAGATTATTCACAAGGTAGATAATTCAATATGGAATACTACGGAATAAAATGCATTCCTAAACGTATTCCCAATCCTATCTACCTCCAAAGGTACAGAAAGAATAGAAAGACACGATGATTCAAAGATTTGTATCACTTATACACTCTGATGTATCGTAATATGTGCTCTATTCTGTGTTTATCATACTTTGTTCTGAACTCAACTCTGATACCACACTGTGACGCCCCACCTCTATACCCACGCTAGCCAAGGACACTACAGAGTAATGCCGTCAACTAACACGGAGAACAAGGTGGTTGGGAGCGACCATCTATAGCCTTGCTCTAATTATCTATTGAATACATCGACAATAGTCATACCAAGCAGGACGACATACCCAATGAATATTTAAAACAAAACCATAGGTGGTTGGATCTATCAGAACAGAATATAATAATTCAAATGTAATATACATCACAGAATAGTAGATCATCATATACACATATACTGATACATAACAGAGTATACAAACTAATACATGCTAAGTGGTATAGCAAACCACAATATACAGACGAGTCAAAAGAATACATATCAGAGATACAACAAAATGGGACTACACAAAAGCTATCACAAAAAGGAACAAGCTGAATAGTCCATGCGGAAGCAAAATAGGCTAAGTCCAAAGCACCTAACCTGAAACAATTCGGTCTGACCCGAGTATGAAATACACAGGTCAGTCTAGCTAAACAAATTAGTCAGATAAACTGAACAACAATAAACCTGCAAGGTTACAAAGCATTATAGATATCTCTAAAAGAGATAACACAATCATCTAACGAAAGATGAATCATATAGAACAAGCCTCATATCATCGGCAACATATAGAAACAAAGGATAAGAATATCCCAAAGCAAGCCAAAAAGCAATAACAAATACCAATAAGGTATACAAGTTCCACAAGGTAAACGCTATGCATCATGCGGCTCATATTGACCAACATCGAAGGGCGATACCTAGGGAATATACATATGAATGAAACATCAGAAAATTTTGCTCGAGCTCGGTACTGTACAAACAAGGATCCATGAGCCCGAAGACTCCAAACCCAATATCACCCATGCGGCTCATAATGACCAACATCGGAAGCGATACTAAAGGGTAACCCAATATCACCCATGCGGCTCATAACGACCAACATCGGAAGCGATACTAAAGGGCAACAAACCCGAAGGCACAAACCCGAAGGCACATAACCGAAGGCAACAAGCCGTAGTGGTGAAGGTCAGAGACCCAGTACTGGACACCACTAACTGGCGGAATGTGTCATAACTCTCAAAAAGGAATCCGAAAAGTGGTAACGTGAGTCCCATAACCACTCGTTCGCACTAAACGGTTTACTATCCGTTAGTTAATTTCACACTCAAAGCAGTACAAAGCTTACCTCATATCATCGGTAAACCAAACCAAAGGTCAAAACGATCAATTGAATAGGTCGGGGATTAATCGAAAAGATAAACGCACAGATTCATGGTCCGTGTTTTTTCCAACCATTTATTCACCCTTCCACTTCGCTCGAAGTGCGAAATTGTGCGTGTTTTAAATAGAATTTATAAATTGGAGAAACGAGCTTTTAAATGTGATTCGAGAGATTATTTTATAAAAACCCGTGGATGAAGTCAAGAATAAGTTATCAAAGTCAAAGAAGCAATAACAACCACTAAGAACCAACATGAATTGATAAAATCCGGAAAACCAATCAAAACGAACATAAATAGGCAAAACAGGAAAACAGGAGCAGGTCAGTCGACTGAAATCCCTGTTCAGTCGACTGAAAATTGTCCAGAAAAATTTCAGGCTTCAGCTCAGTCGACTGAACAGAGAATCCAGTCGACTGAACCCAATTTCTTGCATTTCCTACTTATAACAAATGAAGTGCAAACTTTCACAACTTTCAACCGGACGAGCACGGACGCTAGGGGTTTACGCCTAGCGGCTACCCGGCCCTATAAGCACTTCAATGCATCACCAAAACATGATCAAAACATCATAGTTAGGATCTCTAAAGAATTGAACCCAAAACACTAAAAATTTGGGTATTCACTAATTCAATCCAAACTAAAAGCAAGTGCATATGAACAAGTGCTAGGAATTCATACCCAACATCAATGAAATCAAGAGAAGTAGATGTGCGTTCAAAACTCACCTTTAACCCAAAAACAAGAAGATGGAGCTCAATAACAAGGAGAAGACCAACCAAATACTACTTCAACTCAACAAGCTTCAATCTAAGAATAAAACACATATTTCCCAATTTAGGTTTAGGAAATTTTCTGAAATTGAAGAGGAGAAGAGTTGGAGAAGATGAAGAAGAGCTTACCAATGGATTCTCTTTGATTTTGGAGCAAGAATCAAGTTTACAAGAAGAAACTAGGGCTTGCAAATTTCTATTTCCTCTTCCCTTCCACCATTTTTAGTTCTAGCTTAAGAAATGAAATGAAATGAGGATGAATGAAGAGAAGGGGTTGGGATAGGGTATTAGTTAACTAGTGGGCTGAACCCAAACCCAAAACTCAATAGAAAAAGGGTCAAAATTTCACAAACTCCAAACATATCAAAGATTATACTCAAAAAGATCGCAAACGCCATTTTGGAACCAATGGAGGTAGTTTCGAGTTCCAATTCGGCCATTTGCAGAAAGTAGCTTTTCGGACCAAAAATCCGACTGACGATGTTATATTTAAATTAAACATTTAAATATCAAATCGTTAAATATGCGGGTTGTCACAGATCTCCCCTCCTTACAGAATTGCATCCCCGCAATTCCTAGAGACGATACTTGTAACAACTACATACATACAACATTCAAAAGAAAAAGGGAATAAGCTTGAGATGAAAAGACATACTCACCGTTCACAAGCTAAGATAGAAACCCCGGATAAGATCGCTCGACAAACTCTCTGGTTTCTTAAGTACAGTCATTGGTATTAGCGGACCATTGAACTTTAACGAGCGGCACGTCCTTATTCCGAAGGTGTCGCACCTCCGTGTCAAGCACGCGAATAGGTTGCTGTACAATAGATAAGTCCGGTGAGACCTCAAGCTCTTGCAAATCAGGAGAAGCAATAATAGAATCCGACTCCCGAAGACACTTCCGAAGTTGCGAGATGTGAAACACGTCATGAATACCCGATAAATGAGCAGGAAGTGAAACTCTATAAGCCACAGGGCCAATACGTTCAGTAATAGAAAATGGTCCTATAAAGCGAGGAGCCAATTTCCCAGTCGTACTGAAACGCATAACCCCTTTCAAAGGAGAAACACGAATAAAAACAAGATCACCAATTGAGAATTCGATGGGCTTCCTACGGTTGTCCGCGTAGGATTTCTGGCGACTTTGTGCCTCTTTCATTCTCAACCGGATAAGATCAATTTTCTCGGAAGAATCACGAACAAAATCTGGACCAAGAATAAGCTTCTCTCCAGATTCCAACCAATAAGAAGGTGATCGACATGGCCTTCCATATAAGGCTTCGAAAGGAGCCATACCGATACTAGACTGAAAACTATTGTTGTAGGAGAACTCTACAAGAGGTAGGTGATCCTCCCAACTACCACCGAAATCAAAAATACAAATACGGAGAAGATCTTCCAAGATACGATTCACCCGTTCAGTCTGTCCATCAGACTGCGGATGATAAGCTGTAGAAAAATTAAGCTTCGTTCCCAAAGCTTGCTGAAGACTCTTCCAAAAATGACTCGTGAATAAAGGATCACGATCACTTACAATAGAACTAGGAACACCGTGAAGTCTCACGATTTCCTTGACATATACTTAGCCAAATGCGAAGCAGTCCTATTAGACTTAATAGGGACAAAATGAGCAGACTTAGTGAGGCGATCAACAATAACCCAGATACTAGAATGACCCGATCTCGAACGAGGTAGGCCGTCAATGAAATCCATAGAAATCTGATCCCATTTCCACAATGGAATCTGAAGAGGCTGAAGAAGACCCGAAGGACGCTGATGCTCGGCCTTAAAACGCTGACAAGTTATGCAATAGCTCACATTACTCGCCACATCGCGTTTCATGCCTTCCCAATAATAAAGACAATGCATATCGGCATACATCTTGCTACTACCGGGATGAATAGTATACTTAGAGCGGTGACAATCATCAAGAATGTCATGCCTAAGTGCAAGATCAGAAGGAACAAAAAGACGGTTCTTCTTACGAAGACACCCATGAGAATCAATACTAAAATCTTTCAACGCCTCATCACAAGATCCAGACTCACAAAGCTGAATAAAATGCAACAAATCAAGATCACGCCGCTGAGCATCGGCAATACGATCCAACAAAATAGGTCGAGCTCCCAAACTAAGTAATAGAATAGGAGAATCAGAAGATGAACCTCGATCCCAAATTTCACAAAAAGATAGAGTCTCAAGAATATTCCATTCGGCAAGCATCATAGAAATAACAGCCGAATGTTTGCGGCTAAGCGCATCTGCAACACGATTACCCTTACCTAGGGTATACTGGATATCAAAGTCATAGGAAGCAAGAAACTCGAGCCAACGTTGTTGTCTCATATTGAGTTCCTTCTGAGTGAACAAATACTTCAAGGATTTATGATCGGTATAGAGAATGAAGCGCTCGCCCAATAAATAGTGTCGCCAAATCTTCAAGGCGAAGACAATGGCGGCTAACTCAAGATCATGAATGGCATAGCGAACTTCATTCGGACGCAGTTGCCTAGAAGCATAAGCAACTACCCGATCCTTCTGCATAAGAACAACACCGAGACCACTACCACAAGAATCGGTGTAGACAACAAGATCATGATTCTCCTCGGGAACCACAAGAATAGGAGCATTAGTGAGAAGTTCCTTTAATGACAGAAAGGATGCTTCACACTTGTCGGACCAAATAAAACGAATGCCTTTCCGAGTAAGGCAAGTAAGAGGAAGCACAACACGGGAAAAATTCTTAATGAACCGACGGTAATAACCCGCCAATCCAAGGAAACTACGAATCTCATCAACATTCTCGGGCCTCTTCCAATTCTGGATGTCTTCGATCTTTGAGGGATCGACAGAAATGCCATCGGAAGATACAACATGGCCTAAGAACTTAACCTTATTCTCCCAAAAATGGCACTTGGAGAATTTGGCTCTAAGCTGATGATGACGGAGGGTACTCAAGACAATTCTCAAGTGATTAGCATGCTCGGCTTCAGACTTAGAATAAATAAGGATATCATCAATGAACACAAGGACGAACTTGTCGAGATATTCCCGGAATACTCGATTCATGAGATCGACAAAGAAAGCTGGAGAGTTCGTCAAACCGAACGGCATAACGAGCCACTCAAAAGAACCATATCGAGTGCGGAAAGCTGTAAGAGGTATGCTATCCTCCGCGACTCGTAACTGATGAAAACCCGTGGCAAGGTCAAGCTGAGAAAAGACCTTAGCACCACTCAATAGATCGAACATATCATCGATCCTAGGCAATGGATACCTATTCCTAATGGTTAACTCGTTAAGCTTGCGATAGTCAATGCAAAGCCTAAGAGTTCCATCGGACTTCTTCACGAAGACGACCGCGGATCCCCATGGAGAAAAACTGGACTGAATCAACTGCTTGGACTCAAGCTCCAAAAGCTGCTTCTTGAGTTCCTCATTTTCCTTTGTAGACATCCTCGTGGGAGGTTGACTAACTAGCTGCGCGCCTGGAATGAGATCAATGCGGAACTCAATTGCCTGTTTGGGTGGCAAACCCGATACAGGCTCAAAAACATCAGAAAAGTCACAAGCAACGGGAACATGAGATATATCATCATCATCTCGCGAGTCAAGAGAATATAAAGCCATCTCGGAATTATCTACATTTCGAAGAACAAGAGATAGCTGAGTAGGCGAATCCGGATGTCGAAGATATATAGTTCTCTCCGAACAAATAATCCTAGCATCATATCTTACTAGCCAGTCCATACCCAAAATCATATCAAATCCCAGACAAGTAATAACGTGCAGATTCGCACAAAAAGAAAAACCACATAAAACAATCTCAACATCATCACAAAGCAAACTAAGGGTCGCGGATCCCCCAATAGGATTCGCAATCCTTAAAGAAGTAACCAAACAAGAAACATCCAAAGATAAATTATCAACGAGCTTTTTCGATACAAAAGAATGTGAAGCACCCGTATCGAAAAGAAATCGTATACTATGATCATAAAATAAAATAGAACCTTCCAAAATGGATGGAGATATACCTTTGGACTGAGAGGGACCTTAAGAAGCCTTAGCAGCATAAAGATTGCTAGACTTAGCACCAGCCGGAACAGTGGGGCAAGCTGAAACATGATGACCTTCCTTCTTACAATAACGACAGAAGAGAGGTTTAGGACAAGCTCGAATAATATGATCCGGAGAACCACAACTAAAACACTTTCGAACGAAAGGTGTTACGAAAGACTGAGGCTGAGAACTAGGACCACCAGTCTTCTTCTTCTTAGAAGGAAAACCTTCTTCTAAATTGGAAACGACCTCTTGTTGGGGTTCTCGGAAATCTCAACATCAACATCACTATCACACTCCTTCTCGACGATCTCGAGATGAAGTGCCGAATCAACCAACTCCTCAAAAGAAAGTTTAAGCTGGAGCAACAAAGACTTCTTAAGATATTTCTTAAGACTAGAAACAAACTTCAAATTCTTCTTATAAGAAGTGCTGATGAATTCAAGACCATACTGAGATAAAGCCTCGAATGATGCAACATACTCAGAAATAGAAGATTTCCCTTGCTTCAACTCAACGAAGCGACGGGTCAATAAAACTTTTTCAGATTCAGGAACGAACTTGAGTTCAAATCGTCCCCGAAACTGAGTCCAAGAAAGAGTAGACTCATCAATCTCGGTTACAAGAAGCTCATACCAATCAAGAGCACGCTCTTGTAATAAGATAGAAGTTACAAGATCTCTATCATGGTCAGAAAGGTCCATGCGAGAAAAGATACGCTCGCACGTGCGAAGCCAAGCTTGGACTTCAAGAACGGATTTAGAGCCTTTAAACGGCTTCCCTCCAAGATGAGCAAAATCACTGCACTGGCGTGCAAAGGCAGATTTGCGAAGTGGAGATTTACTTTCTATAGACACTATTATAATATCAGAGGATTTTAATAAAAATATTTTAGCTGTCGTAAGGTAAAAACCCAACATGTTTATTTGTGGCGTGGTCTTACGAGATGCTTTTGTTTTCAAAGGATTTTTGAAACGTTAATAATCAATTGGGTGCGATTTTCTCACGCTGGTATTCCCGGCTGACTCGGGTGTTATTTAACTGTAATGCTCGGGTCAGACCGAGTATTATAGAATACAGGATATGATGCTGTGGAGCTCAGGAGACGAGCAGGATGACGATACGTACTCCCGTATTTGTTTATGTATATTCCGCCGTGTTGAGTAGTTGTGTATCCAGTTGTATGATATTGTTGAGCTGTGATTGATGTACTCTGATGATGTAATATGTAAATAGATGCATTTACTTTTGAGTAAATTTTATTTACTATCTATTATATTTTATTCCGCTGCGCTGGTTAGATTCTGATGTTGTTTTCTATTCTATTCTTCTACCTCCTCTTCTTTAACCCAAATGGTTCGTATTTCTGTGCAACTTGAGTTGATTGTTGTAGAATAGTGTTGACTCAAGGGGTACGGATTTGCAGGTCGTTACACTTGGTATCAGAGCTTAGGTTGGCGATAACCTTTGCTTTGGTGGGAATTACTCATTGAAATAGAGTCCGTAGTACTCTAAATGAGTTTGAGCGTATTAACAAATATATATGAGCGCGTGTTTGTTAGTGAATATAAAATGATTTTATATTGTGTCAATTGGTTTATTGAGTAGTTTATGGATTCTGGTCAATATGAGTAATTAACGTTATTGATAGGGATCTCTAAACACTTGAATAGAACAATTCGACACAGTATTGTTTTAAAGTAGGGAAAATGAAATAATTTTACCCAAATTATTTTTGTATATGAAAGAAATAATTTTTAGAAATTATTACAGAATTTGGATGCTTGGTTGTTAAGGAATGATAATGTTAAATTATTAACACTATTGTGTAGAAAATTGAATAAGAAATTGAAAACTTATAACCAAAGTTGAAGAATAAATTTATATAACAGAATGGAATTTGAAATATAGACTATAAATGTAATTTATAAATTGAAATAAACCTCTAGAGAAATTTGTAAATTTAAACTATGAATGCGATTTAACATTGGAAATAAAATCCCAGAGTAATGTTGGAATATAAATTGGATGGATTTCAAATTTGGAATTTTGGGAAAGGTTTAAATTCCTTTGGATTTGGAAATGGTTTTCAAAAGTTTTGGAGAAATAATAGTGATATTATTTCGGAAATATTTTTGAATTGGAATCGAATATGGAGAGATTTGAAAATTAAAAAATATTTGAAATGTTGTTAAAGAGATGAAGGCACTAAACTCTCTGTGGTCGCTGGAAAATAATTCCGATGATGATCGCGACATCATCGGTGTTCATTTTCGAGTTTCCAAGAGAGGAATTGCTATCTGAATATTTTAAATTGGAATTGTTTGCGAACTGGGTTTGGTTTTGGAATTCAAAGGGATAATTGAATTTGCCACGGAAGTTGGATGTACTTGATTTCAAAAGTGATTTTGAAATTTTGGGAATTGTTTAAATAAAAAAAAAACTCTGGAATCTTATTTAAATGTTTATGGAATAATAAAAATATGCTAGACTAAATAAATGTAACAGAGTAAGTATCGAATTGGAATAAATAAGTTTCGACAGCTTATAAAAGAATTGAACAGTATTGAAATAAAATAAAATCCCTGGTTAAAGTGTAAAAAGGTGAATGGGATTGATTGTAAATAGATGAAACCTGAATATAAATAAATGTGTGACTTATAAAAAGTTAGATGTTGAATAAATAAGCCAAAATGAAATTGTTTGTAATGATAATGAATATAATCCAAAATTTAAAATATAAAATAGATTGAACTCATGTAAAACGGTTAGAGTAATTTTTGAGATGAAAATAAAATATTGGGTATAAAATTTGAATAAACTAATTGGTAATAAATTAGTTAATGGAATATGGAAATGGAAATGGAACTCGAATTGGTTAATAAAAATTTGAGTTGTGAATAAATGATAAATTTTGAAAGTGAAGCTTGAGTTATTAATACAAATTCAACTGGAAATTTTAAGTGAATTAAATTTGGATTGAAGTTGAATGGAATGGAATTTACATAAAAATGATTTGTATTGAAAATAAAAATCCAAGTAGAGATAAATTGGAAATGCCTCGTTATGAAGTGAAAGGAATTCAGAAATAAACTATTGAATGTGAATTAGACTCATATTGATTCAATGAATACTAATTTAATTTAAACGAATGGAGCTGGCAATGAACTCAAATTAAACAAAATAGAGTTGAAATAGTGATGGTTTGAGTGGTAAATAAAATTCAAGTGAATAAAAAAAAAATTGAAATGATTGTAAATGAATATAGAATACAATATAAATTGAACAGAATCAGTTAAAATGAAATCAAATTAAGTATAGATTGAATTGGTATTAATTTAAAATTGTTATAAACTGAATGAATATTCTTTTAAGTAAATATCACTGAATTTGCACAAGAATAATAATTATTTGACGTAAACAAGATTATATAAATTCTATAGATTAACAGAAGCCAATAAAATTGGTTTTTG